>JAWZYU010000017.1:75720926-85720926 GCA_038380435.1 Ryuthela nishihirai
TATTGTACAGTGCTACCCTGTCAGATTCCACATAAAAGGGCAGGTAATGAATTGATTTCAGAATATGTAAAAATATTTATAAAGTTTGCTTAAGCTTAAGTATTCAACTATTATTTCTGGAACAGAATTTTAATATTAATTTTGCAAAAGCATAAATCAGGGCACCCCCCAAAAAATATTGCCACGTCTTTTCAGGAATGTTAAGCATTTTTACTTAAAAAATAAAAATTTAGTATCTGGGATTGAATGTATGAAGGAACAGATATTGCTTAAATGCCAACAAACCGGAATTTCAGATTTCCACCATAAAGAGATCACTTGCAATAAAAGTTTTGCTGTCTCCATATTTAGTGACCTATAATGATGTAAATTAAAATCACTTAAAGATTTAAAAAAATGTGAATAATATTTCTTTAGTATGAATCCAATTAAAACAGTTTCCCAATTAGCTCTTAAAACAATTTTGTTTCCCACCCACCTTGAATGGTAAGGGTAAAACATAATAAATAATTAGTGCTACATGGATTAGTGCCATCATGGAGATTCCATTGACAACTCATTGTTGTCAATGGAATCTCCATAATGTCACATGCCATTCGTTTTAATTTTCGGAATTTTCAACCTTTACCACCATTACAGAACAAAATTACAGATTTTGGGAGATTCAGAAAGTGAGAATTGAAATATTTCAACAATAGTTACCTAGCTTATCAATTGACTCGGGAATGAAGTCACCAGGAAACGACTGGACGATGGTTTATTGCAATGGAATGCCAACAATGAAAATTTAAGTATATTGTTATTCTACTACTGTGGCATTAATCATGATATTTTATTTCTTTTCTCTGGAACAGATGAAGTTGGAACATTGAAAATTATTTATTGCTGTTTATACTTAAGAAATTTTAAAATGTTTAATTTAGTGTTGAAACTTTGGAGTTTCATATATTTTTTTGAAGTGAATTTATTATTCTAGTTTAAAGTTTTAGTGTATAACGTGAAGTGATTAGAATATTTTTTTTTATGTATTCTGGTTCATCTGAAGTATTAGTTGAATCCTAAAGAGTTATATATCGTATTAACATGATTTCAAGTGCATTTATAAATTTTTGTGGATTTTTTTCATTTCAGCTGACTGAAAGCTGAATTAAGTGTTGTAAGTTTAGAAATTCAGGAATTGTAAAATGTTTATGGATGTTAATGATGAGAGTGAAAGAGAATTTAGTATACAGTGATTGCATAAATTGTATTTTAAGTGTATTTATGTATTTGAAGCACATTTTTGCATTTGAATTGATTCTTATTGTAAAATCTGGATGGATTGTATTAGATGAAATGTTAGCATCATATATGATAAATTATTGATGCAGCTTTTCTTTACTCTTAGATATGATATATATGCATTTAAATCTGTTCAGTGTCATCAGTGATATTGATGTGTCAATGATGCATAATTATCGGGATGACACTGGCGGTATTTGTTTTGCATATACAGGGTGAATCTGAAAAAGTGGGCAAAACTTTACGGGGTGGTAGAACGCAGCTATACGAGCAATATTCGTCATAGAATGTATGGTCGGAACACAAACGGCGAGCCGCTAGGTGGCGTTGGAAATGGTATAAAAGGGTCAGTCCTCGCACCCAACGGCATAAAAATAACGTACACAAAGTGCATATCCGCCATTTCGTGGTTAGTATAACCAGCCATCCTCTCAGCAATCCACGGTAGAAATGCCGTTGGGTGCGAGGACCGACCCTTTTATACCATTTCCAACGCCACCTAGTGACTCGCTGTTTGCGTTCCGACCATACATTCTATGACGAATATTGCTCGTATAGCTGCGTTCTACCACCCCGTAAAGTTTTGCCCACTTTTTCAGATTCACCCTGTATATGAGCTGACCATGATGTCTTGGAAGTTTTTGTACCTTCTTTGAGCTGTCCCCAACGATAATGACAGTTTGACTGACGGCCACTAGCAAAACTCCTTTGGCAGGGGGACATAAAGCTCAATGCAGGTAGGTAATTAATACTATTTTTATTTCAGCTAGCTTGTGATTTATTGTGCTTAGGTGAAGTTTTAGCAGATGACTACAATCCCGCTTGTTTGCAAAATGAAATTCTTAGCTTCACGTATTTGCTTGTAATTAGGAGGATTTAACTGAGTACCAATGCCCATTTTTTTTTAATGTGTGATAGGAGGAAGAAAATTAGATTTCGTGCAATTGAATTGTTAGGGGAATAAGCAGAAGTTATGTACCCCACTTGATTCATCTGTATTTATATTCTGTGAAAGAGCAGAATTTATGCAATTGAATTTTTTTCTTTAACCTTTTTAGAAGATAAGGGTTGGGTTGGGTTGTTTTACCTCTGAGCGGCACTTTTTTGCACACCAAGGGCTAAATGGCCAGGTCACATGGACCCCGAAGGCTCAGAGAAGGTTGGGGGAGGGGACCCACTGGAACAGCTGTTGGGAGACAGATGGTAGCCTCCCGTCAAGGCCACCCAGCGTGTTCTTTAACGTGCACAGGGTATGGCTCTCCCACACACGGGGCCACGGCTTAACGTCCCATCCGACGGGACGGCGGCCTTTCCAAGCCCATCGGTGTCCCCTACTGACCGTGGGCAGGGCGGGGAATTTTGCGGAGATAAATCTCAACGCTGACCCAGCTGGGACTCGAACCTGGGAACTACAGATTACGAGCCTGGCGCGCTACCGACTGAGCCACCCCCACCCCTTAGAAGATAAGCAGATTTGGAGTTACACTAACAAGCTTTTCATAAACTATTTTGCAATTGTTCAGAATATGATACTAGTTAGACCGATTAACACTAGTATGCAGTTAACTGCCACAGCCATTGGTATGTATTTACAATAGGTAGCTTTAGACCTTTTTTTTAGGAGGAATGGGAGGAGGTACCTATGGTTGTGATGGAAGGTTGTGTTGATGTGAGAGTAGTCTTATCAAATTTATGTATGAACTCTTTATTTATGTTCAGCGATATGTAAATGACATAGGAAGTGTCCTTTTATCCAAAATTACTCACCAAAATCTGTTAGGTCAAATTTTGACTCCCTTTGGGAGGGGGAGTTGTGATGGTCCACCCATGCACTTTTACTTTACATTATATTTTTTTATTTTGAGGATAACTTTTTTAGATGGCCATAATTTCTCCTTGTTTTGAGCTGCTAAAGGAGTTGTGCATGTGCAACTCCAACTTTTGATTGACAACCGCTAATATGCACTTTAAGGCAACTTTTATGCAAATGGTTTACCCAGTGGGCAACACCCACACACGTATCAGTTGTTACACCATACATTATACTGTGACGTTAGGTCACAGTGTCAGTATGGAGTTAGGAAGCTATGAGTCAGTTTTTTTTGGAGTTGTATTTAGAGATGGAGATTTTAGATGCTCACACTTTTGCATTCATCAGTATATATGGCGAGTCTTCAGAAATAAACTTTGTTATATATATATATGACTTTTTCATTTTTCTCTTGAGCAACGATAATTGATTTTGATTAAGATTTACGACTTTAATATTTGACAATCTTTTTGATTTCTTACACAATAAGTAATGCCCATATACTTAACAAACCCTCATTTGACTTTATTTGGCAAATTAATATTGCCTGGCACCTGATATGTTATCGGGAGTTTTAATTTAATTTGGATCAGACAAAAGGTCCAAAGTAAAGACGTTTAATAATTTTTTGGAGCATTACAATCATAAATAATCTCAAACTTATTATGTAATAAAATGAATGGGAAGTTTTTGAATTTAGATAAATGTAGCCTATTAGACATACAGGGGTTTAATAAAATATGGAAACAATGATGGCAACAGGAGAACGCAATGCACTGTATGCATATCACAGGGACGACGTCACCCATGACGTGAAGTATATAAAGGGGAGAAGTACGGTGTCAGCTATCATGTAGCAGTGTCACAGGCGCAGGTGAAACAGCTGTTGTGGTGTAATGTCAACAATGCCAGATCTCAGTGACCTTCAAGAAGGCATGATCATTGGTGTGCATCTTGTAGGAGCTTCAGTAACCAGAAAGGCGGAAATAGTAAGTGTAACATGAGGAACTGTATCAAACATTATGACTACCTATCAAAAAGAACAGGGTGTTGCCTCCAGATGTGTAAATTGAGAATGCCATATGAAGTTGTCAGATAAGGGATAGGCGAATGTTAGCACAGATTGTACAAAGAAAGCACAATACCATGGCATCACAAATAGCAGCAAAGTTGAACAACAGCCAGAATGATTCCGTTTACTTAATAACAGTTTGTATGGAACTTCATCGTGCTGGTATTTATGACTGTGCTGCAATCCACAAACCTATGATTACCAACATCAATGCAACAAAACATGTAAGGTGGTGCAAAGTACATAAAAACTGGGATACCAAAGACCAGCAATGTGTCATCTGGTCTGATATGAGTTTAAAAAAGAACAAACTCATGCAGTATTCTACTAAGCAGAACATTTTTCTTAATTGAACACATTTAATTTCATAATGTTGTGTGAGTGCAGATATTTATTACACAGAAGTAAAATTCAGTTTTGAGTTAAACACAAATTATT
The DNA here is from genome assembly GCA_038380435.1 of Ryuthela nishihirai. Lineage (NCBI taxonomy): Eukaryota > Metazoa > Arthropoda > Arachnida > Araneae > Heptathelidae > Ryuthela > Ryuthela nishihirai. The sequence goes on from JAWZYU010000017.1 coordinate 75,725,528, forward strand.
ATTCATACCTAAGATGCCTCCAGCTAGAAGAATATCAAAGAGGGTTTCTCCGTAACGGCGATAGTCTAGTTTTGATCCTGCAGCATCCAGAAATTTTGAAACTTGCTCTAGGTCAGACCCAGTCTCATTAAGACCCTGCAGGATTGCATCACGGAAGCCTGTAGGATCGTATTTCTCCTTTTCATCTGGAAAAAAATATGTTCACTTATAAATAAATGATGTTTTATATTTATAGAAATATCAACAACTGCAAAGTTTTCATAACAGAAAAGTACCTTTTCACATTAAACAATGATTTTTTCTATTAATGAACAAATTATTATAAACACCTCGATAACAATATGCAAAACTGAAGTATCATGCCCAGTCATGTGGGATGCTGAAACTGGCAATTGTCTATAAATAGAGCAGGTCTCTACACATTGGAAACAGTTGTGGAAAAGTAATCATGGGTAAAGGCAGCGACGTGAGTTTGACCGTGACCAGATATGTTCAATCACCACAACTGCTGAACTGTTGGGATTTCCATGTCAGACTGTTGCATGTGTATACCAGACTATATGAAATATGTCAAAACTTCCAACTGTTGGGCAGCAGACTGTCCTGCATCATTACAAGGAATTGCACAGCTACCGTGGAGCAGATAACCTCGGAATTGAATCAGGCCATGTCCACAAGCTTCTGCACAAAGACTATCCATCATACTATGGAAAAAGTAGGCCATGGCAGTCGACATCCACATCATGTACCCCCTTGTTGACTGCATCGTACTGAAAGATTAGGCTGTAGTTTTCAAAGGTCTATTGCAACTGGAGTACAGAGGACTGGAAACATGTTAACTGGTGTGACAACTCACAGTTTCACCTCTATCATGCCAATGGGAGGGTGCATGTGCATAAACCACAAGAAATGATGGATCCAGCTTGAAAAGTTGGGGTTATACAGGCAGGTGATCCAACAGTTTGGGGGTGCATTTACATGGGCTTCCTTGGGCCCCTCATACCTGTCGATACCTGTCACTGGCACAAGGTATGTGAACATCCTCGCTGATCATCTACACCAGTTTGTAACGATTCTCTTTCCACACCATTGTGTCATCTTTCAACAGGACAATGCCACACTGCATACTTCCCGAGTGATGACCAATTGCCTCCAGGATTATTCAAGTGAGTTGAGCCCGCCAAACCCCACCGGCAACTGTGGATGCTCTATGACAGGTGATCCTTGCTTCATGGGCAGCAATACCATCTCTGTGTTTTCAACACCACATTGAGTCCTTACCAAGATGTTTGGCTGCTGTTATGAGGGCAAAAGGTGAAGTAACAGGTTAATAGGTAGGTGCATATCATAATTTACACATTCAGTTTACATGCTTTATATTTCAGTGAAAATATGAAATAGCAGATATTAATTCTCACGTTTCTTTTTTTCTTTATACACATTTGGAGCAATATGGCTATTAACCCTTCCCATGTCACCATCAAACACAGAAGTTAACAGAATCCGAAATGAAAGGTCAAGGACGTCAATAGTGGTGCACACCATGGGGAGGTGATCGCTTCCATAAGGGTTGTCCTCGACCTCCCATGTAAAGAGTGGAAGGATCAAGGAGGAGCAGATGGTGAGGTCAATGGCAGTGAATGTGCAGGTTGGGGAGTGAAAGTACATACTGACACCAGTGTTCAACAGGGAGAGAGAAGGATCCAGGAGCCACTGCTCCAGGACCTGCCCTCCCATTGGTGTCAGCACTGCCCATTGGACTGTTGGACATCATGGAGGATTTCAATGGACTGTGTCCATTGAAATTCCCCATGATGAAGAAGTGGGGACAGCAGCTGTGAGATGAGGTCATAAGGTCTTCCTGGAAGACAATGCTCCCATGTGGAAGATATACAGAGCAGACAGTCAGCATGAACCCCACGAAGAGACAGATGACTACCACCTCTAAGTTGGTGGTGAGGGATATGATTTGGAATGGAGAATGGTTGCTCACGAGGATGGCGACACCCCAACGAGCTGGACCATCTCCATCCCGGTCCTGGAGAACTAGTGAAAAGTGCTGGATCATGGGATCTGTGACTGACTGCAAGTATGTCTCCTGAAGGCACACACACAGATGGGCCAGTGTGCCTGAAGGAGGGCCTTGATGTCGTCAATATTCCTCTGGAATCCATGACAATTCCATTGTAAGAGTGTAGCCATCCCAGGACTTAGAAGAGTGGGCAGACGACAAATTCCTATTCAACTTAACCACTGCAGAGGACAGTTTAGTGAATACAGAGCAGACTGTATCGATGTCCTCAGAATCGTCCGAGGGACACGGATTGGTGACCGTCCTTTGTGGAGGAGTTATAATTTTATTTTTTGGTCTCGGTGGGGGGCCCTTCAGTTTGGAAGGTCTAGCTGTCTGAGGATGGGAAGGAGGAGGCCTTCTGGTGGAGGTGGAAGGCTGAGTTGCAGGAATGGAAACCGGAGTTGTTTTTGAAGTCGACACCAACCTTGGAGAGAGATCTTGCTGCAGGTGAGAAAGATTCAGTAGGTGGTACACTGATGTCAGTCAGCACCACCACCGAAGTCATTGGAACGATGGGCTTTCTAGTGACTGCACTGGCATAGGATACCTTGCCAGGTGGGGTGGGCAGTGCAGCAAGCTTTCTTGCAGCAGCATAAGAGATGTTATTGATGATCTTCAGACAATGCACCTCCTTCTTCTCCTTCCACTCGGACAGGTGGGTTTGCCCCTGCAAGCTGTGTGGGCATGACCTTATATCTGGCACTTTAAGCAGTGTAGGGGGTTTGGAATATACGATCATACCAAACAATGCAAATAACCTGCCTTGATGGAAGAAGGCAGGTGTGTTAAATGTCACAATCAGTACCCGGGTGGGTCGCAATTTCCCATCATGCATGTTGAAACCTGATGGACTGCTGTTACTCCTTGAGGCGTGAGCTCTGTGAGGATTTCTTCCTCGTTCCTCGGTGACTTTGAGGAGGCCCCACTCAGTGATCACACCCTGAGACGAATTCAAAGTTTTGTGGGGAGTGACTTTGACAGTCAGCCCACCAATCTCTCTGACTTTCAGGAGCAGTTCCGAGGGTTTGGAACAAGCAGTCTCAACCTGCAAGTCACCAGATCGTAAGCACTTGACGGATTTCGGCTCTCCCACAAGACCTTTCAAAACCCATGTTGATAAAAAATAGGGACATGTCCCCAAGTACCTGATCATCCGTGGAGTGGATGGTCAGGAATCGTGGGAACAAAGAGACAGACAAAGAAGACGATGGCAGAGATGAGAAAGACAATGAAGATGGGGGCTCATGTCGAGTCCTCTTAGCGGCATTGATCGAATCAATTTCATCTTCAACTCTCATATTTGTTTTTTGTATGGTTCAGTGCCCGCTATCCCCAGGGCTACACGGGCACTATACCCACACAGACAGTGAGCCAAGTCCTCACAAATAAAAGGAAAATGAAAAAAAGAAATGTGCGAAAGAAAAAACTTTCTTCACAAAAGGAACTAATTGAAAAATAGCAAAATTGTGAATAGTCAAACTGGCCTCACAAAGAAAGGATAACTACAAAAGGAAAACAAATTGTGAGGAAACTCGTAAACCTGTACCCAGGTGTGGGCAAGGTTACTTACCGTTCTGCACGGTTGACCATAGAAGGACATGCCCACAAGCCGATTGCTCCTGGGCGGGCCACCCCAGTAGCTCCTGTTTACCGGAAGGAGGCCCCGGAATCTGCTGCCCAGCCCTGCCACAACAGGCTCCCCAACGGCAAGGCGGCCAAAGGGGACCTTGTCAGTCACGAGCTGAGGAGAGAAGACGGGGACTCCAGAGCAACTACCAGGATCCCCCTTTCCCAGGACATGGGTCTCCGCACACAGCAAACATGCGGGTGAGCATTCAGGACTCTGTGAAGGTACCCAAGCCAGTGGAACCTTCACAGGGTGGTCCCCTCACAGCAAATAGGAGTGCACACCGAGGGGTATTATAGAAGCACAAATGCAATAATTAAATTTAATAATATCATAACAGAGAAGATACATATCAATAAAGGAGTTGCTCAAGGATGTCCCATTTCCCCATTATCTCTTCAATATTGAAGAAGTTGTTAATTTAGCATTGGAAGGAAAAAGTGAAATTACTTTAAATGGTTACAATCTTAACATAAAATATGCAGACAATATAGTAATAATAACAGCACTAAAGACAAATTGATAAATCTAATAAAAAAAATTAAATAACATAGCAGGAACATTTAATTTATTCATAAATATAGACAAAACAATGGTTATTGGTAAAAATGATGAAAAAATAAATATTTCCCTGAATAGATCACCAATCGAACAAGAAAAACAATTCTACTACTTAGGGAAAATAACAGAAAAGCTGGACATCCTACAGAGGATCAAACATCAAAATAAGTTTAATAAAATTTGGAATAATAATAAAATTTCAAAACCATTGAAATTAAAACTTTATAATTCAATTAAAGTACCAACAGCAATATATGCCTCAGAAACATGGGTAATAAGAAAAGCAGAATCCAGAAGGCTAGAAGCTATCGAAATGAAATGTTTACGAATAAATGGAACAAGAGGATATACAGGAAGACAAATGAAATAAGACATGAATTAAACTATATAGAATCCATAATGATATAATATAAAGGAAACAACTCTGATGGTACGGACATGTGGAAAGGATGCCTCCTGGATGGCTGCACAATCTAGCACTTTATGCCAGAATGAGTGGGAAAAGAAAAAGGGGATGGCTCAGAACTAAATGAATATATATGATATAGACCAAATCTAAATTTCGGACTTTCCAAGAGCTTGGTAGTCAGAAAGAGACATCTGGAAGAAGCTGTGAAGTTGGCACACAAAAACTCCAACTCCTCAATTTTTTTTTCTGACTCCATAGATATATTAATTCTAAATCTGCTACAATGGCCTAATAAAGTCCCATTTAGGATTTTTTTATTTAGAAAGGCTGGTCGTGAAAATAAAAGCTACACCATTCCTTACCACCAGTTCGATGATGTTTTTCTTGAACTTTTCTGTGGTCATTGTTACGGTAAGTTTGTCTATAGTACAGAATCTTGTAAGTGGTGCTAATCGTTCAGTAGATTCGTGATCTTTTGTTAACTTTGAAGTAGTTGGAAGGTTTTTATTACTATCTTTCTCAATAACAATTTCTAAAATCTTAGAGTAGAAAGATTGCAAATGTGTTTTTAAATTTGATGCTCTGGTTGGTGTATTTTCACCAGAGCCACTAAAACCACTGATTTGTGCTTGACATAATTTTTCATCATCTCCTATCATATACTGACACATGAAATGTTTCCCATCTGTAGTTATTGTAAAATATTCAAAAACTGCAGACTTCATTGGAACTCTCTTTGCCATTGTAAAAGGGGTTTTAGACTTGAAAGTTTTGAAAAACTTTTTGGAAACTTATGAAATTTAGAAAGAACTCGAAATTAAATAAGCATTAAAACTCAAAAATATTTTCTGAAAAGAAAAAAATGAATTAATAGCACTAGTGTCTGAAATTATTTAAGTAGTTTACCCATTTAGCTGCCAGCGATGTCACACATAAAAACATAATAAAATTTATATTGAGGTCAGGGTTGGTACAGCAATGGTAGACTCCAGCAATACCAAAATTGCTTTCGACTCCACAGTATTGGTGGAGACATGAAAGTTCTCAACCCATATTTGACAGAAGGAGAACTGACTGACTGAATATATATATATATCTTATATTTCTTTCATTACGTAAAATATTTCGCTTATTTAACTTTTTAAAAATTGTTAGTCATTTATGCAAACACTGCCTTTCCGATCAGCAAATCTAAGACTAAGATAGTAATGTTACAAAACTTTAATTTTACTTTAAAGACATGATAATTTTAATAAAAACTCAAAAATATATAATTAACCCTTTGCACTCCATAGGCACCGCTATGGTGACATACTAATACTATTTAAAAATGATACTAAAAAAAACATCTGGAGTGCAAAGGGTTAAAACTGAATAAGAGTTGTGAAGAAATTAAATAAAAATATTTCAGAGCAAATATAATTTACTTTACCACTGAAATCGAGATCAAACACTTCTACACATCAATTTGCATACAAAAAAAAAAGTTTAACTTACGAAAATGTACTATTTATGTCAATTTTTTGTCAAATTCTGAATGCTAGTTGTCAAATTACATCAGTATAATCAAAAATAGTACTTAGTTCTATCATTTAAAAATTGTTTTTCATTATAATGTCCTAATCAAATTTCTCCTAGAGTAGCCAACCTTTTATTTAATTTTTAGTTGCTTCAAAAAATTATTCCTCTTAATTGCAGTATAAATAATCCTAGTAATGGAACAAATATGAATCTGAGAAAATTCACAATTGATATAAACAACTGTCAGAGTCAATGAAATGGTTTAGAAAAAACTCAAGGGCTGGGTTGTTTTATCTCTGAGCAGCACTTTTTTGCACACCATGGGCTAAATCACACGGATCCCAAAAGCTCAGAGAAGGTTGGGGGAGGGAACCCATTGGACAGCTGTTGAGAGACAGATGGTAGCCTCCCGTTAAGGCCATCCAGCATGTTCTTTAACATGCACAGGGTATGGTTCTCCCGCACACGGGGCCATGGCTTAACATCCCATCCAACAGACAGCGGCCTTTCCAAGCCCATCGGTGTCCCCTACTGACCAAGGGCAGGGCGGGGAATTTTGCAGAGATAAATCTCAATGCTGACCCACCTGGGAACTGCAGATTATGAGCCTGGTGCACTACCGACTGAGAAAAAACTCAAGATTTTCAGGTTCAATATTAGCTAAAATATCCATTGCAGTATTTGGCAAACAGTTATTTATCCTTCAAAAACTATATTTCATCAGGTAAACAAAATGCAAAAAACACTTCGATACTTTCTGAATGCAGTATACACGCTGGCCATTAAAAGTGCAACACCAGGAAGAACTCATTAGATTGTCTCGAAATATGCAAGATAGGTAGCCCATGGGAGAACATGTAAATGATTCAAAGCGGAGCAGTTCTTGCACACTAAAGATCAAGTATGCCCTGTCGAAGAACATGACATCCATATGACCAGGTTCCAACTTTGATCGAGGGAGAATTGTGGGATTAGGGGAAAGCAGATTATCATACCGAGACATTGGTGCTCATGTTGGGCAGAATGCTGTCACCGTGATGAGAATATGGCATCAATGGGTACAGGAGGAACAAACTCACCAACGTGAGGGATCTCAACGACCCTGTCACACAAACGAACTAGAGGACAGACATCTTGTGCGCATGTCTTTGAATGATCGTACAGCCATTATCAGACACCTTATTCAACCAGTGACTGCATGAATGGTTCGACATCATCTGCAGCATTGGGAAATCTTTGCTAGGCAGCCATTGCTTCAACTACCATTGATTCTACAACATAGGCGTATACAACTGAAATGGTGCCAAGAACACTTTCCATGGATTGCTTCGTCTTTTCAGACAAATCCCGCTTCAGTATGCAACACCATGAAGGACGATTTCATATCTGGATTCATCCATCATGGCTTATGTGGAATACAAACAACAATAAATCATGGGTTATGTGGCGGTACCGCAGTGACAGGCTCAGTGAGACATGCATTAAGCAGTGCCAAACAGGTCCGGCCCCTGGTGTTATGGTATGGGGTGCCAATGGACTCCACTCACGAATGCGCCTTGTACACATTACCGGTACTTTGAACAGCCAGTGTTACATTACTGAGGTGTTGGAGCCTGTGGTCATACCTTATCTTCAAGGGCTCTCTGGTACCATTTACTAACAGGTCAATGCCCGACCACACATGTGGCATGCATTGTCCAACAATTCCTGAATAGCCACCATGTGACACTTCTGCTTTGGCCTGCGCATTCATTGGATCTGTCCCCAATTGAACGTGTCTGTGATGACTAGCACACCAGCAGCTGCTACAACAGATGAACTTTGGCTACATATCGAAACTGAATGAACTGACATTCCCCAAACACACACGACATCTCATCCTCTCAATGCTGGACCGTGCAGCAGTGGTTATTGCCGCTCATGGTAGCCACACAAGGTACTGATTTCTTTGTATTCCACAACTCTAATTGAGATGTATTTGTAATCATTTGATCCTTGTAATATAAGCTATGTGTTCACTAAATTTGTTTTTGATATCTCGTCTTTCCTGGTGTTGCACTTTTAATGGCCAGCAGTGTATCTGCACAGCCTAATGTGCATATACTAAAAGCTTCAAAATGAATTCAAATGTTTGCCAATCTATTGACGCTCCTGTGATGTTGCTGATCACATGATCAAAGAATTATCAAATTTTCTCTTCGCATTCCTTTCATAAAATATATCCAATAATGGAGAAAAATAATTTAGAAACATTAAAAGCTTTTTAATCACAAAATATATTAAAATGAAGCAAAAACATAATACAGTTGCATTTTTATGCAAATCACCAAGTAAAACAAAAATTTCCTTTGGCATCTGACTTCCATTTATTGAGAACACTTATGGCCAGATGTTGACAGAACTCGAAATGAGAGGCCCAAGATGAACATAGACGTCTTTTGTACAACTAAAGAATTTAATAAAAAAAATAGGAAATTGCAGTTTCAAAAGTTTTTTCATGCAATCTTTTAAAAATACATAATTCAAGTTTAAAAAAATAAAATTTTCTTCCATTCGATGCATATTTTATTAACCTATAATATAAATAATTTGTTAAGACCATCTGATTGTGATTTTTGAGAAGCATTATATATCGTTGATTTGTTTGTTAACATTACTCTATGCTGAAGCAACCACCTGATTTAAACTCCCAAGTTTGGTTTGAATTATCACCAACAATTTTTCCTTCGAGTTTCGAAAATCTCCCGTAAATTAACAAAAAATTGATATTTTTAAAAATGGAAGATTTTGCGAAGTACCTACCTCTGCCCCCCCCCCCTTTTTCATTCCTTTCTACCTTAGCTTATTTCAGTACTTTATCCCAGCATTCAATATTGGGATAGATATAAATGATAAAATATTAGATTGAAAGATTGAACTATAACTAAAATAAAACTGTTTTATTCTTGAAAACTGGTTCCAAGCACAGCATTACAGTAGAAGAAGGAAGTCGCAAGTGTTCTATCTAATTGCTTGCTTACACACATGTGCAACAGTGGGGAGAACCTTCTGCTAAGTTGCTGCATTGGCATGTTGTTTACATCGATAATTTAAGTCAAGTAAGGATACACACTCCCTTCATGAAGTTTGCATTTCATCTCCTTTAATAATTAAACCTTAGTTTTCATTTCTGTGGATTTACTTTATTTCCATAAATTATTTCTGTAAATTATCAATCTTTCAGCCGATGAAGAATTTTTGATTTTTCAGAGTTATGCTACATTGAGTAGTTGGTTTACAACTTGCTGTGGATATTTTATTTAACATTGCATTAGGTTATGTTATTTTTTTTCTTTTATTTCTTATTTGTTTTCCGATAAAAAACTTTGATTTTGTATCATTTTCTGAAAATGAATGAGGTCTTGGATACAGAAGCAAAGAAATCAGTCCTCATGTGTGAGAGGACAATTTTGGGAAGAATTTTAACCCTCCCCAAACTAAACCCACTGAAGATGTTTTACTCCCTTCCCCAGCAAAATGTAATTAAAAAAAGTATGAGTTTTTATGTTTATATTGAATGATTTTAAAAGCATCCACTTCATCCCCCAGTATCTTGGCTGCGCCATGCTGATGTTTTTTTTTTGCGTTGGTGTACTAACTTTTTAGCACTTCGCCAAAATCTCTAAAATTCAACACCTAAAGAAAAATCATAATATTTAGTAAAAAAAGAAGTAGCCAAGAAGTATTCCTCCATTTCATAAACAAGACAGAAAATCCCATTAATGTGTGAGCAATCCAAGTCATCTTGCATAATTAGGCCAGTATTTTAAAATTATGACACTGAAAAGGATCATTAAAAGAAATAAAAATCATATTTCATGTAAATAATCATCGGGAAGAAATTTACTTTCAATTAATATATAATTTATATGTTTTTATTCAGATTTTACAAAATTAAGCCAATTGCACAGTCTGATCTATTTTTTTTGCTACATCACATAAAAAAAGCCTTATTAAAATCAGTAAGTTTATAAATTTTTTTTCATAATATTTGTAATTAAATTCTATTTAATTTAGTATATAACATGGCCAATTTCAGTTGAATGAGATTTTTTAAAGAAATAACCAAAGTTGACTAGTTTATATGACTCATCACAATTGACAAAAAGCCACTTTTCTCAAAGTATGATGATACAGAGAAAAAAAATTACAAAAAGTAATTTTTCTTGCTTCAAATAAATATATACTTTTTGTTATTCAGAAATAAACAGTCTTTCTATTCAAGTGCATTACAAATTATTTCTATTTGTTATGAAAATTTTTTTTTATTTGCATTGCCAGATGCATTTTTTTACTACATGACTCTAAAAATAAAAATTAAAATAAAACTTTTAATTGTTATCGTCTTTTCTGGCAAAAATATTTCACTTTCAGAAAATCCAGAATTAAATGATAAATAATTTGGCATGTAACATGTCATAATTTCTTTCATTAATTATTTGGCACAAAAGTTCCAGTTAATTTTTTTTGGATGATAAGAGGTGAAGAAATAGCTGGGCCTCTGGATGTAACCAGTTTTTCAGGCAGACTCTGGAAGAGTTAGTAAACAACTGAATAACTTTCTGGAGCTCTCTGTCAGCTAGTGGTGGAGTGGTAGGAGTCAAACTTAGACTGCAGCAATAGAATGTATCCTGCACTGTGCTAATGGCAGTTTGAGCAAAAGTGTTTTTATCTTCCGATACATCAAGTTCAGGAACAAAATGAAAAACTATATTATTTAGGTACTTTGAAATGTTCATTTTAAATATATATAGATAAAAAAGTTATATAAAACTTTAATATTTTTTAAATAAAATTTTAATTCTTTTTATGGTACTAACGATGGAGTTTTGTATTCTTCTTGATCGTATTCTCAAACTTCATGAACCCGATTTTCCAAGTTGTGGCATCACAAGGGTTAAAACTCTAATGTCTTCATTTTTAATCATTATTTTCTTGATGTTGCTAAAAATCCATTTCCACAGAGAGTAACATATTTCTTTTTTTTACTTGCCATGTTTCTACTCTGTATAGTACGGTATCGTGTACAACTCTGTAAATTATTTCTTCTTTTAATTACATTTTTACTCCATAATATTGGATTCAACAATCCTACAGCTTTCTTACCATCTGTGATTTTCTATATCTTCATCAGAGGATCTATGAAATATCATCTGATATCGATGAAATGGGCTGATTATAGCAACAAAATGTATGGAACATTTTCTTCAATTCAATCTTTGCTATTGACACTCATCCTTCCATGCTTGTTAGCATCTTTATCATATTTTGTGCAATGCTAACTTACATTAGTGTAGAAATTGAAATTATTAATTTTTTTATTTACAAATGCATAATATATGCTTCTTTTTTATGGCTGTATTTTGTTTTATATGGGCAATAAAACTTTTATGGATTTTGCATAATATTAATTAAACCAGGGACCTCTCATATTGCAAGACACCTCTTGTTCCAGCACAGCACATATTCAAAGGACAGCACATATCCAAAGGTTGCCAAATTAAAAGAGTTGACTCCCCACTAAGCTGATCCAACTAGTAAATAATATATACTTGCATAATATAGTCTTTTAAATTTAATGCAGTGAGTTTGCTATGTCATTAATTGAATTACAAGTTAAATGTAAAAAAAGAAGTTTTGATCTGAGTGTAAAAACAAGATGAAATAATAAAATCACTTATATGTATATAATGCATTTCAAATTCCATCCAATTGTTTTCATACTTTTTCAGAAACAAATATTCTTATATATATTTTTTTGCTAGCTGCATACATTCTATTTTGAGTGCAAAAAGCGAGAAATAATAAAATCATACAGGCAGATTATTGAATATAATGCATTCTAAATAACTATTTTACAGTGCAGGATAGTAGACTTCTAAATGTGTTCATTTTGTTTGCCAATATTTGCAATTAGGTTTAGTAACTTAAAAATCTCTTAATCATTTCCTGTTTCCATTAAATCGTAGTATCCACCAAATTGTTGTACCCTCTGAATTGTCACAGACCCAATTTTGGAACAAATGTTGCATAATTTTTTTAAAATAAAAATTGAATAATTTTAATTGAAATGTTCTTTTTCTTCCTCTAAGATGATGATGGGATATGTAGCCAAATTGTGCTATATATCCCAATAAAAAACTTTTACAAAATGATTTTACAGTGATAAGTTGTTCACAGTAAAGGCTAAAATTAAAGAAACACAGTCACTTCTAAAGTCTAAATCTGTCAGTGAATATAAAATTCCAGAGCAGGTAAAAAAATGGGTAATGGCAGTCAGAAGATGTCAATGCTGGAATATGGAGCAAACTGTTGAAGGCCCTTTTGACGTAATTTTGCTAAGAAAATAGTCCTTGTATGATCTATATTAGGACATCTTAATAAGTAATGTGTTCTGTTGTTTCAGGATCTCTACAAAATGGACTGTTGTCATTATCAATAATGTGACATTGAAATAAAAATGCATTTAACGGAGTAACACTAATGAGATTGCTAATATAGAAGAGTTCCAATGATCAATGAGTTGAATTTTAAGTGTGTGTTCAATGAAATGACGAATGTATTCTGGTCCTGGAATGAAACATTCAAGAACAGTCATAACAATGTGCTTGTTTAGCAATGAAATCAGCTAATTCATTTAAAATAATTCCTTGATGGTCTAGTGTCCAAACAAGTGTGATAGAGCTCTTGAAACAGGAGCTTTTACAAGAACTTAATGTAGATGTAAAATGGCAGAATGGCTGTTAATGTTGATATTTTGTAGTGCCTAAAGACTATCAGTAAAAATGACAATTTCTGTCTTCCTTGATTATTCTATCCACAGTTAAAATAATTGCATACACTTTGGCTGTAAAAACTTGATGTTTCTGATGGAAATTGATAGTCTATAAGAATTATCTGGACAAATGATTCTGATTCCGACATGAGTAGATGCTTTTAGAAGCATCAATTCTGATATAGGTTACAGTTTGACCAACATTTTTGAATTTCCTCTTGCAATAACTGAAGTCATACTGGAAGGAATAGAGTTAGTATGTTGAATCTCAAGCAATGTGTAATAATAACATATGGTGTTGCAATCCACAGTGGTTACAATGGAACATTTGTTGAGCTTGGTTTTTAACATTAATTGCTCAGTGAATCAGGGACTGCCAGAAGAAATGGTAGATTATTCTCCAGTAATAGAAAATATAGATAACGGAGTTGTGTCATAGTTGATTTATAGGTAGAACTAAAATATATATAGAAAGATAGGAAGTTTCAGCATATAAAAATTGATAGTGGGGTCGATCGTGGAAGGCCTGTAGCCACCTGAAGTGCAGCATTATAAACTGGTAAAATTTTATTCCACATAGTTTCAGGAGCTGTTGATCATAACAGGGCACCATAAACTAATGAAGTATGGATAATGGAGTTCACAAGTAGAAGAGCATGATGGGAAAAACCTCACCTTGGAGAAGATAAACCTCGGATGGTATCAATAATTTATCACATCTGATTCAGAGGTTGCGAAAATGTTCTCTCCAAGTCCCATTTGTTCTGAAAGGCAATACCTAAGATTTTCAAATATGGTGTCCATAGAATTGGTTCAAGATCAATTTGTAGTGGAAGAGGCACATTATATTTACATCTTGTGATCATGAGTGCTTGACATTTAGGAGCAGAAAGGTGTTCCTTCACACACTCCTGGGTTAAGAACCCTGTTCTAGAGCTTCTGCAGTCTTTTGGGCATTTGACATTCTTACTTTGTAAGCAATGATGAGATGAGCAGAGTCACCAGCAGTATTGTACCTAGGGAAAGACTGCATAGTTTGGGCATGTCTGCACGCATAACTAGAAATTATGGAATACGGTTATGAACAGAATAAAGGTAAGAATATAAGGGGGAGATCCTTATTTTTTGCACCTAGAAGAATTCAAAACTGGTACAGCTCAAATGCTACACACACACACAGATTTAATATATCACAAAAAGTGACCAAATTTAAAGATTGTGTGGTTTCAAAAAAAGAAATCAATATTATTTTAAGAATCAAAGTTAACTTGGCTCTTACAAATACTACTTTATCTAAAATGAGAAAAATAGATAACACAAATTGCAATTTTTGTAATGAACCCCATACATTGGAACATATAATCTTTAACTGCAGAAAATTTCATAATCAAAGAAAAAAATCATTATCAAAAATTACAAAAATATAATTTAACTCAATTTAATTTCAATTCCATCTTAGAACCACCCAAAAATTCTCAAAAAGTGAAACTACATAAATTACTGATTTCTTACTTAAGAGATATTGAACTATTTGATAAATTATAAAAAAGAAGAGGATTGACAAAAAGTATCTTTAACTGCAGAAAATTTCATAATCAAAGAAAAAATCATTATCAAAAATTACAAAAATATAATTTAACTCAATTTAATTTCAATTCCATCTTAGAACCACCCAAAAATTCTCAAAAAGTGAAACTACATAAATTACTGATTTCTTACTTAAGAGATATTGAACTATTTGATAAATTATAAAAAAGAAGAGGATTGACAAAAAGTATCTTTAACTGCAGAAAATTTCATAATCAAAGAAAAAATCATTATCAAAAATTACAAAAATATAATTTAACTCAATTTAATTTCAATTCCATCTTAGAACCACCCAAAAATTCTCAAAAAGTGAAACTACATAAATTACTGATTTCTTACTTAAGAGATATTGAACTATTTGATAAATTATAAAAAAGAAGAGGATTGACAAAAAGTATCTTTAACTGCAGAAAATTTCATAATCAAAGAAAAAATCATTATCAAAAATTACAAAAATATAATTTAACTCAATTTAATTTCAATTCCATCTTAGAACCACCCAAAAATTCTCAAAAAGTGAAACTACATAAATTACTGATTTCTTACTTAAGAGATATTGAACTATTTGATAAATTATAAAAAAAAATGGGGATTGACAAAAAGATAAAAAAAAAACCCAGATAAGTAGGACTGATAAAAAGATAAGAAAAAAAAGATAAAAAAAAAAGAGAAAAGAAAAAGACAAGAATTATATATATAGATAAATAATAATAAAAAAGATGAAGCGTTAAAACTACATATTGTCACTTATACATAATACTGAATGAGTCTGTGATCAGACATTTGTCTTCTTCATGGGAGTATTCAAGAGGAGAAATGTATCCATCCATCCAAAAATGTGGTTTGGCAGGCAATGTGAAACAAATTTTGTTAGGATTCACTTGCAGTGACCAAATGATATATTTCAAGATAGACATGTTTGGACAACTAAATTACAGTCTGGTTGGACCTCCGTATCCCATGGCTGCTTGAGGATTGTATGTGTCTGTCGGTATGATTTTATTGTCTTGTTTTTGCACTCAAAATACAGAGTAATTCAAAAATTGTGTAATATGAAATGTAAATGTTTATTTTTTTGCACCAACTGAACGAAATTAAATACCAATTCTAACAATGGCAACCCTGCAATCATGGACATATTCAATACTGTTTAGTTCTCATGCTGTCAGTTCGTTGCTGGTGACATTTATTGTACTAGTTGCCCATAATGAAATTTTCCCATGCCACACATTATTTAACAACCATTTTAACTGTTCAAGCTGACTTCAATGAACAGTTTTTTGATTCACTTTCAACATCTATTGTAACCTTTTGTTAACAATTTATAAATGTAAATTGAGATTAAATGAAATTTTCTAATATGGGTTGTGCAAATTTTGACTCACATTGTAGAATGTATGAGGCTAGCAAATAATTTTAAAAATTAAAAAACCTTAGGAATATTTGTTTCCAAATGGTATATAAAACAATTGGATGAAATTTGTTATTATACATATATATATATCACAAGTGATTTTATTATAGCATTTTTTTTTGCACTCAGATCAAAACTTTTTACCTTTAATTTGTAATTAAAATTAGTGACATAACAGTTCATTGGATTAAATTTAAAAGGCAACAATATGTAACTTTATATTTTCTACTGGCTGGATCTGATTCTGAGTGACTGTGCTCGACATTATTCAAGAACTATGTATTTACTGTTCCCATATGATGATATTACAGATTTATTACATTTGATATTACTGATTTATTTACAAGACATACCAATAAAAATTAATCAGAACAACCTTTGTAATTTTGTACAGTAATCATGGATCATGATGACTTTGCTTTCATGGTGCCAAACACCACTTAGTAAAAAATTAACTATTCCCCCATCTCAATCCACATAGAATATTGGATTGGAGAATTTGTACAGTAGAGTAATTCCCTGAAAAATCAAACATTTTGGAAAATGTTGACCACTCATCTTAGATTTCAATGATATTTTTCATAAATGTTAGTAACTATCAGATCTTTGTCACCCAAAATATTTTAAATCAAAAAAGTTTTTAATTTTTTTTTCTTTGCTTCTATGGTAATGTTGATGACATTAACTTGGTATTCTGGTGTAGATTCTGATTGTGAATTCAATTAAACAAATTTGAATAATGTAATATGCTTTGTAAAAAAATTTTTAACTTAAAATTTTAAATAATGAAAAAGTGATGTCGCTCTATAGATGAAAATTAAAACTTGTATGCTCTATAATATACTCCATATAATCTTTGTACCAAATCTGAAGTATTGTCATTGTTTTGATAATGGAAAAAAATATTGAGTTGTACCTATGTTATTGCTAATAATGCACTTCAGGGGACCACATGCTGCAAATGCTGACTCTCTTTGCACCTGTGCACTAGGCAGAGGCTACTGATGTGCTTTGTTACTTGCACTTAAGTGTGACTTGCAACTGCCTATCAACTGCTGCTCACACTTTTCCATGCCAAGGAAGCCCTTTTTACTTTCACATCCACCAAGACCTCATTCCTTTTCAGGTAACAATACAAGATCAAAGTTTGCTTTTTTACTGGAAAACAAAGAAATAATAAAAGAAAATTTAACATATAACCTAATGTGATGTTAAATCAAATATGCACGGCAACAAACAAGCTGAAAGCTGGCCATCCAATGTAACGTAACTGAAAAATAAAATAGATGTAATTGATTGACTGGAATATTGGGAAAGATCAGCAATTTATGAAAATAAATGCACAGAAATGAAAACGAAGATTTAAATATAAAAGTAGAAATACTTTCTAGATGTATGGTGAATTTACTCAAAGTTTGCTGTAAACAATCCATTTTATAGTCATTGAACTGCTGCACATGCAAGCAATTAACTAAGTCAAGACACTTGACTATCCCATCTCCCGGCAATTTCACAATAACTAAGTTCTAACAATAACAGCTCTGGTTTTCATCTGGGTAATGGTTCTTTTACATTCAGTTATAGTTTCGATTTGAAGAGAAGGAAAAACGTATAGAATGCTGGAATAAATGAAATAAATGATAAACAATTCTAGGTAAACAAATAGGTTTAAGGCAGAAAATGGTGTAAAAGAGAGGGAAAAAACCTAGGGTCCAGCTGGGACTTGAACCTGGGAACTGCAGATTATGAGCTAGGCATAATACTGATTGAGTCAACCCAGCCCCCTACTGAAAGTGGCTCCATACTATGAAGAAATAGAATGCATCTCCTAAAAATGTGAGAATCACTCTCTCCTGATGATCATGAGAATTGTGAAGACAATAAAGATGAAGAAAGAACCAGTAGAAGAACTAATACAGGATGGTCTCTTTCCTCAGAATACCGATGTTCCCTTAAAGAGGTCGATAAGAATAAGGAAACCACCTGAGAGATTGAACTAGTAAATAAAATTCTAATGTATAATCCTGGTATTCTTTTTCATTTTTTAACTCTTTCTCTTTCTTCTCTTTTCCTATTATACACTTTATAGAAAACTTGTCCTGTCCTACACCAAAATAAAGATCAATTATGAATTATTAGAAAAACGGCAAATGTATTAAATTTATATATATTTTAAAACAATGGAGTAAAGAGCAACTGTGTTGCATTTGAACTGCATTCTGAACTAACTAATGAACAGAATATGACAAGTAATATCTTAAAAGGAGCATTTTATTCTACCTAACAATATATAGATTTTCCTGAAACATTTTAACAAACAGCAAAACAACAAAAATATAGTAAAAATTGCAATGTTTATACAAATGCATTCTTACATAAAGATGTATATATCTATAAAGATGCATTTAAAATATCCATTGTACCAGTTACTTTTGAGGCAATTCCAAAAGTTTAAAATTCAAATGGCAACAGTTCAAAGAACGTTCTGAATAAAACTTTTGTTTGAAAACATTATCTGAAAGGAGAAAACAACTAAAATGCTCTGGTGCAAAATGAGATCACAAAAATGGCTGCCTAAAACACGAATCTTTCAGAATACAAGCCAACCTAACTGCAGTAACATGAGCCAGTTAAAAAACATTCAACTAATGAAATGAACTATCACTTCTGTCTGCTGACAGCTTTCACTATGCAGGCTTAACCCTTCCCGGGTCACTGTCAAACAGACGTTGACAGTACAAAATGGGAGGTCAAGGACGTCAATAGGTGTCTTTTGTACAACATATAAAATTTTGATAAAAAAGAATATTGCTGTTTGAAAAATTTCTTAGATATATATTTTAAAAATGCATAATTCAAGCTGGAAAAATAATATTTCTTTTTTTTCACTTGATGCATATTTTATTAAACTACAATATAAATAATTTGATAATGCCATCTGATTGTCATTTCATAGAAGCACTAAACAGTATTGCCGATTGTTTGTTAACCTTACTCTATGCTGAAGCAATCACTTGATTCAAGCTCACAAGTGTGATTTGAACTAAAAAAAAAAATAAATAAATACCCCCTCAAGCAGCTGCTTGCCACAGAGGTCTGACAGGAGCCTGTCAGTTTATATGCCATAGTAGAAGGTCTGAGAGGATGGGAGGACCTCAGCAGAAAAACGACATAAACAGCCATGCCTTACCCGGGGCTCGAACCCAGGTCCCTTAGATCAGTAGCCAAGCGCGCTAACCACTCGGCCATGGGCCTATTATCACCAA
Source organism: Ryuthela nishihirai (assembly GCA_038380435.1). Lineage (NCBI taxonomy): Eukaryota > Metazoa > Arthropoda > Arachnida > Araneae > Heptathelidae > Ryuthela > Ryuthela nishihirai. The sequence goes on from JAWZYU010000017.1 coordinate 75,744,801, forward strand.
ATTTTCCTTCAAGTACCATTTTTTTTTCTGCTTTACACTCCTTTCTGCCACAAACATACTCACTATTTCTAGAATTATTTTTATCATTTATCTCAGCATTCTATATGTCTTTCCCACCCTTCAAATTGCAGCTGTAACTAACAAAAGCTTCCTTAGATCAGATTTTCCAAAATTAAGCCTTAATTGTATCATCATCATCCTCAAGCAGCTATGGGTTACGGAGGTCCAACCAGACCGTGCAATTTAGTTCTCCAAGCAAGGTTGTCCTGAGAGACATCTACTGCATCTGGCCACTGCACAGCAATTCTAACAAGGTCCTGTTTGACATTGTCTGCCCACTGCATCCTAGGTCTCCCCCTCTTTCTGAGGCCTTTAGGCACACTGTTCATAACCCTATTCGCCAATCTATAATTATTCATACGGGCAACATGGCCAAACCAATGGAGTCTCTCTCTGCACAATATGCTGCTTAAAGGAGGTTGCAAACTCCTTTGCCTAACCTCATCATTAGTTACAAAGTTGAACCGCCTAATGCCCAAGATACTGCGTAAGCAACTGGAATCAAAAGCCTCTAGTTTCCTGTTATCTTGCTTACAAAGTGTCCAAGTTTCAATACCATAACTAACCCTAGAAAGAACCAAACTATTATACAGTCTAATTTTAGTCTTAATGTGTTTACACCTATTTCTCCACACTCTCCATAGATTCTTAAAAGTCCCGGCAGCAATCCCTATTCGTCTGTTAATCTCATGCCACACATCACCATTATCTGTTACATAGCTCCCAAGATAATTAAACTGTGACACCTGCTCAAGACTGCAACCATTCAGATTCACTGAATCACAGCCTGCCTGACCAATTTTCATCACTATAGTTTTCTCTCTGTTTATAACCAAACCTACACTACTACCAGTCTCATCAACAGCTCGAATGAAAGAGTTCATCTCATCAACATCATCTGCCAAAAGGGCTAAACTGTTTGTCTGACTCAGAACAATTAGCTAAAAGCTTGGAATTTTCACCAAATATGGTACCAAGAAAAAAATTACAAAGTGGGAGTAATTTTCTTGCTACAAGTAAATATTAATTTTTTTTTCGTTATACAGAATAAGTAACTTTTCTATTCATGTGCATTATAATCATTTCTGTCTTTTTTAAATAAATTTGTGTTGCCAGATGCATTTTTTTACTATACGACTCTATCATAGTTTTATTTAAAAAAATTAGTTGTCTTTTTTGTTAAATATTACATTATCAGAAAATCCAGAATTAAATGCTGATTAATTTGGCATATAACATGCCATAATTTCTTTCATTAGATATTTGGCAAAAAAGATCTAAAGCTAATTTTTTTTTGGGTTGATCATAGTGAAAAAAATAGCTGGACCTCTGGATGCAAATCAGTTTTTCAGGCTGGACCTGTGAAGGGTTAAAGAACAGCTGGATAATAATGAAAACTAATTACCAGGAAGCCGTGCTAATTAGTTCCTTTTGACAAGCCTATTCAAGTAGCAGTTAAACTATACTAGATAATTATTACATTACATATCATCTAGCTAATAAGCATCACCAAGGCGTGGGTCTGCTTATCAGCAGACATGCTAGTGATGCTCTTCTAGGATATGAGTGCACTAATGAAAGGTTTCCTACAACAAAATTTCAGACAAGCATTAAAGACTTGAATGTTATCTGCTGTTATGCCACCACTGAGGATGCCGATGAGGATAGGTTTTATGGACAAATTCAAGATATTTTGAATTCTGTCAAAAAAAGGAGATTACTCTTGTTCTTGGTGACTTCAATCCCAAAGTTGGTACTAACTCTGACTTTTCGGCAGGAGTGATAGGCCCTTTTGGTATTGGTAACGGCAATGGACAACGTCTCCTACAGGTAAGTAAACTCAATGGTTTCAGAATAACTAACACTTATTACAAACACCACGACATACACAAGTACACATGGGTTTCACCTGATGGGCGGCATAAGAATGATTGATTATATATTAACAGCAAATTGGCTAGTTCTGTTAGGAATACCAGGGCATATAGGGAGCTGAAATTGGATCTGACCATTACCTTGTTAAAAGTGTATTGCAACTTAAACTTAAATAGTGTGTGCTAAGGTTAAAAAATTTACCTTTAATACTGAAGCTCTGAAAGACCCAATTATAGCTAAAGCTTACCATGATAGGTTACTTAGTCATTATGACAGTCATGGTTTCCTTACTACTGAAGTTGAGGAAGAATGGGGCCATTTTAAACAGGCTTTTTTCGAAACTAACAGTACTCTTTTAGGAAAAAAGGAGCAGAAGACGCAGAATTATTTGAGTGATAAGGCACTTGAGCTTATTTCAGAAAGAAAGAACTGCAGGAATGTCCTTAATCAATATCCTACTAGTGCTAATAGAAAGGATTACAGAGAGCTTAATAAATGTGTAAAGGATCAGTTAGCTGCTGATAAGAACTTTTGGCTTCATGGCTTGGCTGCCAAAGCTGAGGAAGCAGTTAGACAGCACAGGGCTGTACCAGATAGTTAATGTTTTGTGTGGTAGAAAACAAACAGGTATACAGGGATTGAAGGATAAATAAGATAAGGTTATAGAAGGTGAGGATTCTGTCATGGCTAGGTGGGCTTAGCATTTCAGTGATGTTTTAAACAATGTGGTTAGTTCTACTCCCATTGCTTTTAATGATGACAGATGTAATGGGGGCTTTAATGTTGGCCATATAACACAATCTGAAGTTATTTTGGCTATTTCTAAACTTAAACTTGATAAATCCCCAGGGGTAGATGAAATTACTATGGAAATGCTTAGAGCTGGGAATGTTTCGATTACCACATGGATGACTGAAATATGGAATATCTTTTTACGATAAAGGCATGGTTCCTAAGAATTTTACCAGAGCTATTATTATTCTTATTTTCATAGTTCTTGTGATAACTATAGGGGTATCAGCCTACTCTCTGTTCCAAGTAAAGTTCTGTGCATGATTGTGCTTAATAGAATTAAGAATCTGGTTGACAGTCAATTGCATGATGAGCAATATGGATTCAGAAGTGGTAGGGGATGTGGATCAGCTATTTTCACTTAGGCAGATTCTTGAGAAATGTTCAGAGTTCTCAAGTCGACCAAAGGTTTGAGTTTCAGAAACCGTTGGTTGCTAGCTTTGTTAATTTCAAAAAGGCTTTCAACTCTGCTGATCGTTATAATTTGTGGTTGATTGTGAGATCATGTGGTATACCAGACAAGGTAGTTAACATGATGAAAGTTCTCTATAATAACACTGAGTCGTGTGTGAGAGTTGGTAAGGCGTGTAGCAGTGGGTTTAGCATTACTTCTGGTGTTCGACAAGGGTGCATTTTGTCTCCTTTTCTCTTTAGTTTGGTTATTGAATATGTAATACAAAATTCACTGGAAGGGAAAGATTTTGGCCTTAAATGGTCCACAGATATGAAAATTTCTGATTTAGATTATGCTGATGATTTAACCCTTTTGACAAATGATGTTAATGAGATAAACTCTTTCGATCAAGCTGTTGATGAGACTGATAGTAGAGTAGGTTTGGATATAAACAGAGAGAAAACTAATGTGATGAAAATTGGTCAGGCTTCAGTTGCTTTGAATGGAGGCACTCTTGAGCAAGTGTCTCAGTTTAATAATCATGGGAGCTATGTAACAGATACTGGTGATGTGCAACATGTGATTAACAGACAAACAGGGATTGCTGCTGGACTTTTAGGAATCTATGGAGAGTGTGGAGAAATAGGCGTATACACCTAAAGTATAGTATATATATTACAATGTATAATAGTTTGGTTCTTTCTAAAGGTTAGTTATGGTAGTGAAACTTTGACGCTTTGTAAACAAGATAACAGGAAACGATGTTTTTGATTCTAAATGCTTACATTTGGGCATTAAGTGGTTCAACTTTGTAAGTAATGATGAGGTTAGACAAAGAGTAGGCATCCTCCTTTAAGTACCATATTGTGCAGAGAGAGAGACTCTGTTTGTTTGGCCATGTTGCCTATATGGATAATTATAGATTAGTGAATAGGGTTATGAACAGTGTGCCTAAAGGCCCCAGAAATAGGGGAAGACCTAGGATGCAGTGAGCAAACAATGTCAAACAGGACCTTGTTAGAATTGGTGTGCAGTGGACAGATGCAGCAGATGTAGCTCGGGACAGATATGCTCGGAGAACGAAATTGCACGGTCTGGTTGGACCTCCGTAGCCCGTAAGCCGTATGCTTGTGGATGATGATGATGATGATGATGATCATCATCATCTAGCTAAGTCAGGTCCTATGGAGAATGGATACAGTTATGGATTAAAGAAACTACAAAGTATTGAAGTAAAAATAAAACCTGTTAGTTTAGCATAAGACAATGTGGTTTTCACAACAGAAACGTTTTATGAGATTTAAACTATTTGCTTTTTTATTTGCAATCAACAAGCATATTTAAAGTATTGTAATAAAAATGAAAAAATTCCAGGCTATATTACTGTTTATTCTAATGAAACTATGAACTTTTCACATACCGCACTTCTTTTCAAAGCAGGCCAAATATAGTTTTACAGGCAACTCAGAGAAGAAAAAGAGCTTACCTCTTTTCCGAGTCTTGATGCGCTGGCCAGATAGTGTCGGCTTTTCAGTTTTCTGACTCATACAAAAGCAGCTACATGAAGAAAAAAAGCAACAATAATGTTAGACAAGATTAATAATATCAACTTATGATCAAAACAAGCCATTCTTACATCAGTTAAGAATGGCTTTCTTTTAACCAGGATTGTGGTAACAACCAGGCAAAAATGTAAAACAAGTTGCAATTTTGACCAAAAAATTATAGAAATGCCTTTTATATAATTTAAAACCAAATAATATGGCAATTAATATGTAATTGGTCAAGAACTGGCTCAACAAAAGAAAATTCTGATGTTGGCTTATTTAATTCAGAACAGTTGTTGAAAGATAAAAATTACAAAATGAGTAATTTACCTCTTTCAAGTAAAAATTGATTTCCTCTTATTCAAAAAGAAATTTCTTTTCTAGTCATGTATTATAGCTATTTTGGTCTATTAATCTTTTTTTTTTTTATACATTTTTATTTTCATTGCAAGATACATTTTTTATATGACTCTAAAAAAAAACCCTATAAAAATTAAATGCCATTTTGTTAAATATTTCATTTTCAAGAAATCACAATTAAATGCTGATTAATTTCGTACACCCACAAAATCCTCAGGCAGCCATGGGCTACAGATGTCTAAACTTCCTGTGCAATTTTACCCTTCAAATATGTGCTTCAATGTCCGAACAACAGCATTTGGCCACTGTATGGCAATTCTAATGAGGTCCTGTTTGACATTGTCTGCTCATCGCTATCCTATGTCTCCCTTTTTTTATGAAGCTTCAGGCCCAATATTTCACCACCAAATGAAAATGATAAGGTGCCAAGAAGCTTGGCATCGTATCTGCTGCCAAGTGGTTAGCATCCTTGGCTACTGATCAAAGGGACCTGGGTTCAAGCCTTGGATAAGCATAGATGTTTATGCTGTCTTCCTGCTGAGGTCTTGCCTTCTGTCAGACTTCTGTGGCAAGCAGCTGATTGAGAATGTATTTTTTTTCCATAGTTATATATATGGTCAAAAGAAAGCAAGCACTCTCTGCACAAAGTGCTGCTTGAAGCAGGTTGCTGACTCCTTTGTCTAACCTCATCATTACCTAGAAGTATCTTACAGCATAACTATCTGGAATAAAAGGGATCAAATTTCCTGTTATCTTGTTTACAAAGATCCCACACTTCTTTTTCCACTCTCCATTGATTCTTTGAAGTCCTAGCAGCAATGTCTATTCTTCTGTTTATCTCATGCTGCACATCACCAGTATCGGTTAAAGAGCACCACAGATAATTAAACTGACATTCTTGTTCAAGGATGCAACTATGCAATGCAACCATCTGCCTGACCAATTTTCATCGTTTTAAAATTTTCTCTGGTTATCAGCAGACCTACTCCATTAACAGTCTCAGCAAACAGCCCTATGAAAGAATTCATCTCACCAACAACATTAGCCAACAGGAATCATCTGCATAATCTCAATCAGAAATTTTGAAATCTAGGTCATTTGTGAGAAAATTTTCTCCTGCAAAGAATTTCACATAACATTATCAATAGTCGCACTAAAAAGGAGATAAAATGTATCATTGTCAAACTCCAGTAGCAATTCTAAACCAATTATTACAAGCCGTACCAACCCTCACATGATTTAATGTTATTATAGACAGCTTTAACTGTGCTAACTTGTTTGGTATAATATAAAATCTCATGATCAACCACAAATTACCATTACATTATTATCAGAATCAATTCATCTATAAAACCATTAATCAAAGTTTTTGAAACATTTCTCAAGAATCTGCTCAAATGAAAAAAAAAAAATCTATCTATAGAAGTAATCCATCCACCCAGACTGTGCAATTTAGTTCTCCAAGCATACCTGTCCTGAGCTACATCTGCTGCATCTGTCCGTTGTACACCAATTCTAACAAGGTTCTGTTTGACATTGTTTGCTCACTGCATCCTAGGTCTTCCCCTATTTCTGGGGCCTTTAGGCACACTGTTCATAACCCTATTCACTAATCTATAATTATCCATATAGGCAACATGGCCAAACAAACGGAGTCTCTCTGCACAATATGGTACTTAAAGGAGGATGCCTACTCTTTGTCTAACCTCATCATTACTTACAAAGTTGAACCACTTAATGCCCAAATGTAAGCATTTAGAATCAAAAACATCGTTTCCTGTTATCTTATTTACAAAGCGTCAAAGTTTCACTACCATAACTAACCTTTAGAAAGAACCAAACTATTATACATTGTAATATATATATACTATACTTTAGTGTATACGCCTATTTCTCCACACTCTCCATAGATTCCTAAAAGTCCCAGCAGCAATCCCTGTTTGTCTGTTAATCACATGGTGCACATCACCAGTATCTGTTACATAGCTTCCATGATTATTAAACTGAGACACTTGCTCAAGAGTGCCTCCATTCAAAGCAACTGAAGCCTGACCAATTTTCATCACATTAGTTTTCTCTCTGTTTATATCCAAACCTACTCTACTATCAGTCTCATCAACAGCTTGATCGAAAGAGTTTATCTCATTAACATCATTTGTCAAAAGGGTTAAATCATCAGCATAATCTAAATCAGAAATTTTAATATCTGTGGACCATTTAAGGCCAAAATCTTTCCCTTCCAGTGAATTTTGTATAACATATTCAATAACCAAACTAAAGAGAAAAGGAGACAAAATGCACCCTTGTCGAACACCAAAAGTAATGCTAAACCCACTGCTACACACCTTACCAACTCTCACACATGACTCTGTTATTATAGAGAACTTTCATCATGTTAACTACCTTGTCTGGTATACCACATGATCTCACAATCAACCACAAATTATAATGATCAGCAGAGTTGAAAGTCTTTTTGAAATTAACAAAGCTAGCAACCAAAGGTTTCTAAAACTCGAACATTTCTCAAGAATCTGCCTAAGTGAAAATATCTGATCCACACATCCCCTACCACTTCTGAATCCATATTGCTCATCACGCAATTGACTGTCAACCAGATTCTTAATTCTATTAAGCAAAATCATGCACAGAACTTTACCTGGAACAGAGAGTAGGCTGATACCCCTATAGTTATCACAAGAACTATGAAAATAAGAATAATAATAGCTCTGGTAAAATCCTTAGGAACCATGCCTTTATCGTAAAAGACATTCCAAATTTCAGCCATCCATGTGGTAATCGAAACATTCCCAGCTCTAAGCATTTCCATAGTAATTTCATTTACCCTGGGGGTTTATCAAGTTTAAGTATAGAAATAGCCAAAATAACTTCAGATTGTGTTATAGGGCCAACATTAAAGCCACCATTACATCTGTCATCATTAAAAGCAATGGGAGTAGAACTAACCACATTGTTTAGAACATCACTGAAATGCTCAGCCCACCTAGCCATGACAGAATCCTCACCTTCTATAACCTTATCTTATTTATCCTTCAATCCCTGTATACCTGTTTGTTTTCTACCACACAAAACGTTAACTATCTGGTACAGCCCTGTGCTGTTGTGCTGTCTAACTGCTTCCTCGGCTTTGGCAGCCAAGCCATGAAGCCAAAAATTCTTATCAGCAGCTAACTGATCCTTTACACGTTTATTAAGCTCTCTGTAATCCTTTCTATTAGGACTAGTAGGGTATTGATTAAGGACATTCCTGCAGTTCCTTCTTTCTGAAATAAGCTCAAGTGCCTTATCACTCAAATAATTCTGCCTCTTCTGCTCCTTTTTTCCTAAAAGAGTACTGTTAGTTTCGAAAAAAGCCTGTTTAAAATGGCCCCATTCTTCCTCAACTTCAGTACTAAGCAAACCATGACTGTCATAATGACTAAGTAACCTATCATGATAAGCTTTAGCTATAACTAGATCTTTCAGAGCTTCAGTATTAAAAGTAAATTTTTTAACCCTAGCACAACACTTTTTAAGTTACAACACACTTTTAACAAGGTAATGGTCAGATCCAATTTCAGCTCCCTTATATGCCCTGGTATTCCTAACAGAACTAGCCCATTTGCTGTTAATTAATATGTAATCAATCATATTCTTATGCAGCCCATCAGGTGAAACCCATGTGTACTTATGTATGTCACGGTGTTTGTAATAAATGTTAGTTATTCTGAAACCATTGAACTTACTTACCTGTAGGTGACGTTGACCATTGCAATTGCAGCTATCAATACCAAAAGGGCCTATCACCCCTCCCCAAAGGTCATAGTCAGTACCAAATTTGGCATTGAAGTCACCTAGAACAAGTGTAATACACTTCTGAATAAATACTGTTCATCTAGTTGTTATCCATCAATCAATTTTTTAATTATATTAAGCACAATCTGGAAAGAACTTTACCTGATAGTGATAAAAAGACTGATCCCTTGATAATTATCGAAGAACTGTGATCACCTTTTCTAAAAATAGGGATGATAATAATAGCTCTGTTAAATCCTTAGGAACTTTATTCTATCGTAAAAGATATTCAAAATAATGTCATATAACATGTGATAATTTCTTTCAATAAATGTTTTCGTGGAAAAAATTTCGTCGACATACAGGATTAGAAGCTGCATCTCTCCAGAAACATGCCAGAGTATTCTATTCTAACCTGTTAAAATAATGCCAGTCTCTCCTTTTATGGGAAATTATCTGTTCTATTTTGAGATATTTTGGCTATATTATTTTCTTTTTATTATTAGTTGTAAGTCATTTAATAGAGTAAAATATTATTTCTCCAACTGCAAATAATAATCTAGTATAGAAGATATTGCAAAATTAACCCCCCCCCCTTAGATTCATAGCTTCCAGCTAATTGGGGGGCTCAGTAGTGCGCCAGTCATAATCTGCAATTCCCAAGTTTGAGTTCCATCTGGACAAGTGTTGAGATTTATCTTTGTAAAAATCTTGCCCTCAGTTAGTAGGTGACACCGATGGGCTTGGAAAGGTCACCATACATTGGATAGGAAGTAAAGCTGTGGTTACGTGTGTGGGAGAGCCACTCCCTGTGCATTGTTAAAAGAACACACTACATGGCCTTGATGGGAAGCTACTGTCTGTTTCCTAACAACTGTCCAGTGGGTCACCTTACTCCAGCCTTCTCCGAGTCCTTGTAACCTAGCCATTTAAAGGCAAAAAGTACCACTCAGAAGTTAAACAGCCAGTAATTGAATGTTAAGATTTCTTTAACATTATCAAGAAATGCAAAATATAACTTCCAGTTTATGCTCCCCAGTTCAAAAGTTTTAAATGAGTTTGCAACTTCTTGACAATTACATTCTACCATCAAAATTTTAAATTTCTAGGATAAATAGATCACTTGTAACATTCCTAAAAACCTTCTGAAAAAAATATATATATGAATCATAATGCAATTTGCAGTTCACAAATATGCAATTTCCACCAACCAAAATTAAAAACACACACCAAAAATTCAGATTTCTAATATAAATGCATTGTTTCACAATATCAGTTTGAAATTTTGCAATTTAAAATTTTTTCCACCATTAGAGTGCGCAATTTAAACTTTTGGGGAATGTTGAAAGGTGCGAATTGTAATATTTCACCAATAACTATTCGAGCTAAAAAACTTTTTTTAACATATATTTCTAAAAACAAAACTGTTGAACATATACAGATGGATGGACAGACAGACAATAAAGAGAAAATTTAAATTTAAATTAATAGCAACAGTAAATCCTAATAATAGTAAAAAAAAAATATCCCCTGAAGCAGCTGCTTGCCACAGAGGTCTGACAGGAGCCTGCTAGTTTATATGCCATAGTAGGTCTGTGAGGATAGCAGGACCTCAGCAGAAAAACAACTAACACATCCATGCCTTACCCAGAGCTCGAACCCAGGTCCCTTCGATCAGTAGCCATGCATCCTAACTACTCAGCCATGGGACGGCACCCAATAACAGTAGAGTTCATTAATTCTTTTCTCGCAACAATTATTGTCGACGTATTTTGCAGTGTCAGCATTTTCAGCGCAATGGTGCGATGGCACTTTTGTTCTTAGCATAATGTTGTGACTGTGTAATGTTGTGATGGCGGTTTAGTTCTCAGCGTGATGTTGTGGTGCTGTTTTCGTCAGCGAATTGCACAATTGGTGTTTTTGTTGTCGGCAAATTGAACAGATGGTGTTTTTCTGGCAGCATTTCATCACGATACTGAACAGTGTGCCTAAAGGCTTCAGAAAGACGGAGAGACCTTTGATGCGGTGGGCAGACAATGTCAAACAGGAACTTGTTAGAATTGATCTAGATTGGCGAGATGCAGCAGATGTAGCTCAGAGAGATGTGTTTGGAGAGCTAAATTGCACAATCTGTTTGGACGAGTGTTTTAAATATTGGGAAAAGGGAGAGGGGTATTTTTACCTCCAAGTGGCATTTTTTTTTAACACAATGGGCTAAATGGCCAGGTTACAAGGCCCCTGAAGGCTCAGAAGGTTCAGGGAGGGGTCCCACTGGAACGGTTATTGGGAGACAGATGGTAGCCTCCGGTCAAGGCCATCCAGTGTGCTCTTTAACGTGCACAAGGTATAGATCTTCTGTACAAGGGACCATGGTTTAACGTCCCATCCAATGGATGGTGGCCTTTCCAAGCCCATTGGTGTCCCCTACTGACTGTGGGCAGGGCGTGGAGTTTTGTGGAGATAAATCTCAAACCTCAGAACTGCAGATTATGAGCCTGGCATGCTATGGACTGAGCTACAGGGTGGGTGGGGATTTTTGGGGCAATTTGTATGTGAGAATGCAATTATGTTTTCTTGGTTTATATTTTTTTTGCAATTTGCAGTTATGAGGTTGTATTTTGAGGGAATTGTGAATTTATGCTGCATTTGTTTAGAACACAAATTAGTTACCATTGGAAATTTTTTAATTCTCTGTGACACTGTTTAAATTAATTTTAATTATGAACCTTTACTGTAATTTTTGTTACAAAAAACTTTTTTCTACAAACCACTGTTTGGATTAGGGTCTGGGGGGTTGCGGGAATCCTTCAAAAAGTGTTTTGTTATGCTGTGTAAGGAAAAAAAAGGTGCCTATGGCACAAAGTGCACTACGGCCAAATTTGAAATTAAGATAAATATATATTACAGAAATCTTGGTTGGATCTGGCCCTTAATGACAAGCCACCATTGAGTATATCTTTTTTATGCATTATTTAAATTTGACCATTATCATAATTGCATAACATTTCAGCAGGTTTCTTTTGTCATATAGTCAATAAATATATTAATTTGATATCTGATACATACTTGGTTGTGCTCGTGAGCAAAAATATATGGTCCTTTTCTGCTTCACTACTTATTACTGAGTAATGCATTTAGGGTCTCCCTTTCTATACTCCTTGGTGAGAAAGGGAATACCAGTGGGCTTGAAAAGGCTCCCTTCTGTCAGATGACATATTAAGCCATAGAGAAGTATGCATGACAGTCCTATACTGTGTAAGTTAAAAAAACACCACACCTTAATTGGAGATTTCCTCCTGTGTCTTTACAGATGTCTAGTGAATCCCATTCCCCATTGATCTCTGAGCCTTTGGGACTTGGACCTTTCCATTATGTGAGCAAAAGTGCCACTCAGAGGTAAATCATTTTAATTATCATGATTATGCTGTAGTTTAATATTGCCATTGAGCAAGCTATATACTCTGTGGTTTAACTATCCATTGCCTTTAGGCAACTGTAGAAAACTCAGCAATGAAATTTTACAAATTACACTCATATCTCTTATACTACAGAGTTTCCATGTATTAAGTTCTCACTAAGATAATATGCCTTATCAGGGTGCTAATTACCACTCTTAACTTCTTAACTTTAGATAACCATAAGTGTAGGTAATATTATAAGATTATTACAATATTTGGTATTACATTATCTTTTGCCACATCGGCATCCTCTTTAACTCACATGTGAGCTCAGAACATATACAAATTCCTCCACAATACAAGAGTTCCAGAGTGATGGATGGTAGCCTTTTTAGATTGTTCACCACAATAAGAGAGATGATGATCATTTTTCTTCATACAATATGGTCACCAATGGCAGGCTGGTGCAATTAGTCATATCATTCATGAAGAGTAGATGAAACAGGTTGTATCATTTGTAAGTCGGATTTATTGGCTGGCACACTTCTTTGAAGTTTTAATGTTAACTTTGGGGTACTGGTCCAGTTTATTTTTACAATTTGATGTTCACTTGGGTATGACTTATCCTATGTTGTACTTACAGCTACAATACATAAGTTCTTTAATTATGCAGCACATAATTAAAGAACTTATCAGCTGGCTCATATTTGACCCCTTCTGTTCCAACATTCTTGCTAAATATGATAAATAGTTAACTTAGGTAATATTTAAATAAGCACAAAATTAAAGCACTAAAACTAAGTAGGCAACATATTTCGTCTCTTCTGGCAATGAATGCTATTGTGAGTGAGATATTTATAAGATTCTCCCCTAATAGTGTTAGTTACTGTTATGGCAATGCTCTTTGAGCAGAAGATTCCATGTGGCCAGAAGGAGTGTAATGTCCATAATGCAGATGTGTTCTTTTTGCATATTAATGTAATGTTTTTGGTGTAGTTCAATTGATATTTTCTGGAGGTGTACCTAGCAATGTTGCTGATAATTCTTTTATATCTAGTTCATTATTTCTAAACTTGCACGAGTTAAAGTAGATGCCAATGTGGCAAAAGAAAATGTAGAGCTATATATATACTGTAATAATCTTATAATATTACCTATGATTATTGCTATCATAAGCTAATAAGTAAGCTATCACCACTGATAAGGTATATTATCTTAGTAAGAACTTTACTTAATACACAGAAACATCTGTAGTATAAGAGATTAGAGTGTAATTTATAAAAACTTACTGGTGAGTTTTCCACAGTTGCCTACAGGCAATGGATAGTTAAACCACAGTATATAGCTTGCTCAATGGCAATATTTAAATGACAGCATAATCTTGATTATTTAATTGATTTAACACATTGCTGTGTTGAAACCTTATTCGACTCATAGGTAAAATGACCCAACTCTGGTACAGCAATGATGGAACATGACTTTTCATATGCCAATGTACACCGAGACACCGTCCGGTGGCCGAGTGGTTAGCGCGCTTGGCTACTGATCTACGGGACCTGGGTTCGAGTCCCAGGTAAGGCATGGATGTTTGTGTTGTTTTTCTGCTGAGGTCCTGCCATCCTCTCAGACCTTCTACTCTGGCATATAAACTGACAGGCTCCTGTCAGACTTCTGTGGCAAGCAGCTGCTTGAGGGGTTATTTAATGTACACCGAAGAGCCAAAACATTATGACCAGCATGTATTCATGTATATCAAAGCAATTGCTGGCAAATGATGGTGAATGTGAAGGTCATGAAATGGTATAAATAACACATGATACTGAGCTCTGTTAATCAGTGTTATTCTTGTTCGTCAGATGGGAAAGGAAGAAGACTTAAGCAAGTTTGACAAAGGCCAAAATTGCAATGGCCAGATGACTGGGTCAGGGCATTTCTGAGACAGTAAGGATTGTGGGGCACTCACGGTCAGCCGTGGTATCTTCAAAAAAAGTGGTCCAAGGAGGAAAAAAATCACGAACTGCTGGCAAAGTGTGGACCAACCAAGGCTCATCGATGCCAGAGGTGAGCAAAGGCTATTCTGTGTAGTATGAGCCAATAGAAGGGATACTGTGGTGCAACTCACTTGTAATTTGAATGCTGGTGATGGGAGTAATGTGCACAACACACAGTATATCAAACTCTGCTGAAAATGTGTAGCTGCTTTGAGTGCCTATGCTATTCTCGGTTCACCATCGAAAGTGCCTACAATGGGCACGCGAGCATCAAAACTGGACCTAGAATGATTGGAAGAAGGTTGTCTGGTCTGATGAATCTCATTTCCTGTTGCACCATGTTGATGGCCAGGTACATGTGCATTGTTTACATGGGGAAGTGTTGAAACCAGGATGCACTGTGGAATGAAAACAAGCCGGTGGAGGAAGTGTAATGCTTTGGGCAATGTTCTGCTGGAAAACCCTGGGTCCATTCATTCATGTGCAGGAAACTGATGTCTACCACCTACCTAAACATCATTGCAGAGCAGGTACATCCTTTCATGGCAACAGTATATCTCTCTAGTAGAGCCTTCTTCCAGCAGGATAATGTGCCATGCCACACTGCCCAGATTGTTTGGGAATGGTTCATGAACATGAGGAAGACTTCCAGGTATTTCCTGGCCTCCAAATTCCCCAGACATCAATCCAATTGAGCATCTGTGGTTTGTGTTGGAACAGCATATCTGATCCATGGCAACTCAACCACGAAACTTACAAGAGTTACGCCTTCACACTTACCACTTGCTGCATCACAAATGCACTGTGATATCACTTACCTTTCTGCAAGCGATGGGTGTAGCCTTCACACTAAATGCGTGGCATGCAACAAAGAACTAAGCTCATTGGTTCTCATTGCAAATGACCTGGTCATGTTTTTTTGTTTCTGTGAGATATATCATGCTTTCTGACATTTCTTTCACTCTATAGTAAACATTATGTCCAGGAAAAGAAGTTTGTTCTTTTGCAAATGGTTAATACTATTTGCTTTGGCTAATCATAGGCATGGTAATAAAAAAAAAAATGCGCTAATTGGGCCACGAGATTTTTAATGATAGAAAAAGATTAGGCAATTCTCCCAATTTAATACTTAAT
This sequence comes from Ryuthela nishihirai, assembly GCA_038380435.1. NCBI lineage: Eukaryota > Metazoa > Arthropoda > Arachnida > Araneae > Heptathelidae > Ryuthela > Ryuthela nishihirai. The sequence continues at coordinate 75,760,144 of JAWZYU010000017.1, forward strand.
ATTCAAGAGGCTGACACTGTTACAAAAAATTTTTGTGTATGACACCTGCTGAATTTAAAGAGATTTTAGCTTTTGTTGTTTATCTTAAAGAGGTTTTGGTAATTTAGAAGGACATGAAATTGTGGAAATCTTTCTGCAGCTGAAAGATTGGCACTAACAAATAAGGCAAGATGAATTTAGAACTGTTCTCAGCTCATTTTCCGAAATAGCTAATGCTTTTACTTTGTGGTCTGTCTGTATACAGTCAATTTTTTTTGCTTGTAGACGTATATTAAAAATTCCATTTGGGTTTGATAAGACTGATGAACTATTACAATGATTCACACTTTTTCAAATCTTCCAAAAGGTTTAATGGTGCTCTCTAACGATGGCAACTTTTGAAAACTGTAAAATTTTAATATGAATATAGGCTGGAAATTTTGGTGGTAAAATAAAAATGCCATGAGGTTTGCATTGACAACAATGAGTTGATTGCAGCATTATCTTCAATTAGTGGGGGTAGGGATTTTTTGCTTTAAAAGTTAATTGGAAAAAAATGTTGGATAATTACTAACGAAACATTATGATTCACATTTTCAAGTCCTCAAGTAGTTTTTCCATGTTTAGATAATGCTAAATCTGCAAAATGCGAAACTTTAAGGGAATATTGCAAGTGACCTACTTAAATACAAATTCAAAATTTCAGTGGTAGAATATCAAGAGATTTTATATTAACAGCAACTTTTGAAGTAACCAATTCATCAGATGGTTTGGGAAAAATAATTAAAGGGTAAAGATCAAACAAGAACACTTCTATTTTCATAAAATTATTCTCTAGCACTTTCTCCTCTAAATAAAAATAATAAATACCCCCTCAAGCAGTTGCTTACCACAGAGGTCTGACAGGAATCTGTCAGACCTCCAAGAATCTATTAATTAATGTTTGATGTCTATCTTAACAGGGAATACTGTGAATTCACTTTGGATTGATTTTGAAACATAATATTTCATTAGTAATTATCCAACATTTTTTTCCAATTAACTTTTAAAGCAAAAAATCCCCACCCCCCACTAATCTAAGATAATGCTGCAGATAATCAACTCATTATTGTCAATGCAAACCTCATGGCATTTATATTCCACCACCAAATTTTCCAGCCTATATTCATATTAAAATTTTACAGTTTTCAAAAGTTGCCATCGTTTATTAGAGAGCACAATTAAAACTTTTGGGAGATTTGAAAAAGTGTGAACCAATTGTCAAATGTATATTATTTGTTACACTAAAAATTAATGTCTTGACAGGATGGGAATTGTAGGCATAAACATGTAATGCAGAATGGCATTATTTGGACCATCTCAACTTCACAATTGCATAAATATTTATAAATTTATTTCAAGTTTCAGTTATTCAGCATAGTAATCAGGAAAACATACTGCCTACATTAAAGAAAACAGTAATTAAATAATACACGATAATACATTAAAATCAGCATACCAAAACATTACTCACATATACGTTATTATGAAGTGCATTGTGTTCCATTTCATTCCTTTGTGTAAATAATCAATCTCCTTATCATGAAGTGGAACAGTTATTAAATTTAAAAATTTGGCTTTATGCTCAGCAGTGTTAACTACACTGCTGAGCATAAGCCCTAAAAAAAAAGGGGGGGGGGGAATCACCCAAAATGTATAATTTAAAATTTTATGCCCATTTTTGCATTTTTACAATTTTTAGCTACTCCCAAACATATTTCCAAAACTTTATGGGTGGTTACAAAAGAAAAACTCACTTAACATTAAAGATTTATATACGCAGATATTCATTTAGTATAATATCTCCAAATTCTCACTATATACTTTCACCTGGCTGTTCTAGCAACGTAATTTGTCAGTGGCTATTTGATTGACTCTTGTTTGCGGCTGTTTGCGTACAACATAGCAAAAATAGAAATAAAACCGACCCCAACTGCGGTCATGTGGTGGCCAGCAGAGAGGAAGTGATGCTTGACTACTGACTCCAGAGGTTGTGCAGTCTGAAAACTCATCCTTGCAGAGTGTGGAGGTGCCCTTAACACTTCCAGTGTCCAGGCTAAAATACAGGTTTCCATCCAGAGACCAAGCTATTTTCTCATTATGCTCAGCCAAAAAATACTAACTTTAGAACTTTTTTCCCAAATAACTAATGAAAGGAATTAAGGCATGTTGAATACCAAATTAATCAGCATTTAATTCTGGATTTTCTGAAAATCCAGCACTTAACAAAAAAGATGATATGTTTTATTTCAATTGGACTTTTTTTAAAGTCATGTAGTAAAAAAATGCAACTGGCAACACAAATAATTAAAAAACAACAACAATAGAAATGATTACAATACACGTGAATAAAATGACTATATATTTCTGAATAACGAAAAAAATTAAAAAACCAATCAATGGAAATAGGTCATGTTATATACCAAATTGAACAGAATTCAATTACAAATTTTATGAAAATAACAAACAAATTTGCAAGCATATTGATTTTAACAAGCCTCTTTCAATGTGATATGGTGAAAAGAAAAAAAGATTGCACTATACAATTAAGGCTTCATTTTGGAAAATCTGCTGAATAAAAATAGTTAAATTATGTATTTATCAAAAGGAAACTTCCTCTTAAATCAAAATATTCAACCTGAAATATGATTTTCATTTCTTTAATGATTCTTTTAAGTATTGTATATTTTAAACATGGTCAGTGTTATACAATGTGACTTGGCCTTCTCACATTCACGGGATTTTCTAAACTGGTTATGAAATGGAAAAAATCTTTCTTGGCTGCTTTTTTTTTAACTAAACATTATGAATTTTTTTTCTTTGGGTGTTGAAGTTTGGCAATCTTGGTTAAGTGCCGAAAGGTTTGTGAACCAAGGACCATCCCTTTCTGAAATTGCCCTTCCAAATGATCGCCGATATCTGTAGTAAGGAAGTCTATTTTGTTTCCGCATCCGAGACATTCAATTTCAGAAAACGATACAAGCTCAATGTTTTTTTATTAAAAAAAAAAAGAAATAATAAAAGAAAAATTACATATAACCTAATGGGATGTTAAATAAAATATCCACAACAACTTTTAAGCCAACCTCCGATCTAGCAGAACTCGGAAAGATCGATAAATTTGCCAATTGAAGATTGTTAACTAAGGTAAGTAAATCTACAAAAATGAATTTGCCTTCATATCCAAGGCCTCATTTATTTTCAGAAAATGATACCAGATCAAAGTTTTACTGGAAAAGTAATAAACAATAAAATAAAAATTAACATATAGCCTAATGCGATGTTAAAATGTCCATAGCAACAAGTTGTAGGCCGGCCATATAACATAACTATGAAAAATTCAATACTTATCGATTGGTCAAAAGATTAACTGTAAAAAACACTTGCAGCACACGGAATGGAGATAGCATGTGTCAGCCATCTGCGTCTTGTTTGACTCAGTGAAGAATAACTAATTAAATGCAGGTGCAACTAGAATTTCTAAGAAGGATGTGTTTACCTTCAGTTTTTTGTTGAAGGATGCTAGGAAAAATGATAAAAATAACTTGGGAATACTGAAATAGGTTTATGACAGAAAAGAGTGAAACGGAAAGGAAAAAAAATTGTGGTACGTATTTTATAATTACTTCCCAAATCTATTGTTTTTAAAAATAGCATTTTTTTTTTGTTATTTTTATGAGATTGTGAACTTGAATCACAAGGTTGCTTTAGCAAATAGGAATGTTAACAAGCAAATCGGCAATACCGTTTAGGTGCTTCTAAGAAATGGTAATCAGATGACTTTATAAAATTATTTATATTGTAGTTTAATAAAATATGCATCAAATTAAAAAACAAAATATTATTTTTGAAGCTTGAATAATATATTTTTATAAGTTATATATTAAAAAAATTACAATGGCAATTTTTATTTAAAAAAATTTGATTTTTTTTTGTTATACTAAAAACGTATACATACCACATGGACACTTGAAGGGTTAAACGATCTGCTGGTACTAGATACCATAAGATACCCTTAGAAATCTTGTAGCATCCATTCCTCGAAGGGTAAGAGCTATTTTGGCATCACGTGGAGAACAACATTGTATTAGGCAGGTGGTCATATGTTTTGGCTCTTTGGTGTAGGATGGTGAAAAAAGTTTGCATTTTTCTCCATTTACAAAATTTAGTATTGATGGAGAAATCAAATTATAGTATATATATACCCCATCAAGCAGCTGCTTGCCACAGAGGTCTGACAGGAGACTGTCTGTTTATATGCCATAGTAGAAGATCTGTGAGGATGGCAGGACCTCAGCAGAAAAACAACACAAACGTCCATGCCTTATCCAGGGCTCGAACCCAGGTCCCTTAGATCAGTAGCCAAGTGCGCTAACCACTCTGCCACGAGACGGCTTATAGTATATAAAAAAAATATCTCCTCAAGCAGCTGCTTGCCACAGAGGTCTGACAGGAGTTATATTTCAATAATAATGCTTTATTCAAATGAACAGACAATGATAATTAGATGGAAAATAAGAATACATACATAGGGATTGGCTCATATGGTAGCACACCAGGCTCATAATTTGCAGTTCCCAGGTTTCCCAATTACTAAAATATTTCACCAATTTTGTAGTGTCACACATAAAATATGGGACTAAAATAAAACCATACAAAGACAATTGTTTTGGATTTCAAAGCAGGTAGACAAGTCTAAGATTAAGTATAAGACGACTGGATTAATGAGGAGTTGAGGGAGAGGTTGTAGGTCCACTTGAGTCAGAAAGGGGATGCCAATGGGGACCTTTTCCTATAATACATTTCCTCAATGAGTGGAAGATTGGGTCAGTTCATGGTTCTCAGCCAACAGATGGCACTGCTCAAAAAACATATGACATTGAAACATAACTATTGGTTGTTAGTGGCCTATGGTTCTATGATTTGTTTCTTTCGGGTAGGTAACGTGAAGTAACGTGTGTGATTTGACGTGCATGTGACGTTAAGTTTGCCTTTTTTCACCATTTGTGCTGGATAACTCTTTGACTCTTTGGGATAACATCAATACGGTCACAGGTGAGCGGATATGTAGCATGTGTATTTGTTGTGTGGAAAAAAATTTGCAAAATTTAAGAATGTATAGAAATTAAGTGGTAAAAATAAGAAAGTTTTTATGAGGTGTTAGAGTTTTAAAAGAATAGTTTTTGGTGAAATGTGCACAGTGAGTTTTTAGAGGATTCTAGTGTAGTAGGGGTTGAGTATTTGGGGGAAAGAATGTTGGAAGTTTTTGTGTGTGGGACTGAACATGGTGGTAGTAGTAACAAACACATGTATTTCGTTACAGTAGTTTGAGATGAAATGAGTGATTATTAGTAATTACATATAGTAATTATTAGTGTATTATGTTGTTTTTCTGCTGAGGGCCTGCCATCCTCTCAGACCTTCTACTATGGCATATAAACTGACAGGCTCCTGTCAGACCTCTGTGGCAAGCAGCTGCTTGAGGGGGTATTTATTAATTATTACTATTTATTAGTGATATACTAATTTTGGTAAATATTTAGGAGTCTTTTAAAGTTACAAAAATGATTTACTGTTAATATCTGAAAGCGTTTGGGAGCTTTTTTTATATTGAAATTTTGTGTATTGTCAATGTGGAAAAATGGCAGTTTTAGATGGAGTCAGGAAGATTAATGAGTTATTTAGGGGAGGGATCTTTGAGCCATATGATGTGGGGGTATAGTGTTTATTGTTGTCTCTGATGAGATTTAGTTTTGGGGGTTATTTCATAATTCGGATCGACAGTGTGGCATGTGTTGTCTCCGATGAGAATCTTTAGTTTTGGGGGCTTTTTTATAATTCGGATCAGCGGTGCACTGTTTCCGATTTTCTTGTGTTTTAGTACGTGTTGTCTCTGATGAGATTATTTACTTTAGGGGGCTTTTTCTACAATTAACCAGCAGTGCATTGTTCACAATTTTCTTGTTTTTAATATATGTGTCTAATTTGATTAATTCTGGTGATTTGGGTTAATTTTTGTACATGTGACTTGATTTGTTTGTTTGTGAAAATATATTTATGGAGTGTTTTTAAGTATTGGAAATGAGGGGTATTGCAGGAACGTAGTACGTGGCAAGTATGTTATCTTGGTTTCTTTTTTGATGATTTCAATTTTTTTGGTAATTCGAGGTTGTGAGGGATGTTTTATAGCAGAATCGTGTTGCGTTTGTTTAGGATGCAAAGTACCACTACCATGGTAACAGTACGTTGTGTTTGACATAAACTTGAGTTATTACCATGGTAACGGAAAGAATCTTTTTTTAGAAACCCCTGTTTGGGTTAGGGTCTGGGGGTTGTGGAAATCATTAAAAAATGGCCAGTTTTGCTCTAATGCTTAAAAAAAAATAAAAATAAACAAAAAGGCAGCCGAGGTTTGTGATGTGCACTACTGCTGGAGATTGCACCCTCAATTCCCCTACTTGGTTACTAGATTCACATTCCAAAAACATTTGTTTTAAAAAGTATGAAATTACTTGCACTTAAAGAATCAGAAACATAAAGTACCAGGCCAGCTTTCTGGTTTGATTTGAAAACAATGAGTACTTGAATGGCATTTTGGTTTAGTTGCAGCAATGCTTTTGGTAACTGCTTTCCCTAAGTCATTTCACCACTGATGTTAACATACATGTATTTTGTCTTTATACATTCCACTTTTATATAGATTGCATAGAGGAAATATTGATTCACCATGCTTTTGGGATATTAATTTTTAACCTTAGAAATTATGTTCTTATTAGTAGGATAGAGTTTGTCTTGGTTATCCTAATCAGAAACATAAAGGCAAGGAGCAAACTACCAGGATTTCTCTCAACCTTAGATATTAAAAAAAGGATAATTTTACCTAAATGAATTATAGCTTTGTTAACTATCAACCAATGCAATCCAATATTTATATTGGATTGCTTTAGTTGATGCTGAAATATAATAATTTGAATGAATTATACCTTTACTAACTGCCAAAAAGATGCAAGTAGATTGCTTTTGTTGATATACTTTTCTTTCTGCAATAGTTGCAATTAAGTATATGCAACTTAGCAAACATAAAACCTTTTGGGCTATCGTCTAATAAAATTAGACAATTCGGACAAACAATTTTTATGTTTACGACGCAATGTTCTGGTCTATTACTCTCGATTAAAAAAGTTTAAAATATGACGAAATGGTTAGTTCATACAGATAAAATGCACACATCTGGTGTGTCAAGGCTTCCCACAAATGGGAATAGCATCCATGTCAAACAATATTAAAGCGTTCGTAATTAATTCTAAACCATTTATAATGGAAGTAGTCTTCGAAACAGACAATACTGTTTGAATAAGTTCAAATGTAGGCTTAGGAAACAATATAACATCAGAAAGCCGTTTTTCTGTCAGTATTAAACGGAACATTTTCGATATTAGGCCACAGCATACTCAATTACATCATTTTGCTGAAGAAAAAGCAAGAAAACTATATTTATTATAATACTTACGCCTTTTCTCTTTTCTTCCCAAACTCACTTGACCAATATTCTTCCCTTCTTCCGGATAAACCACTACAACGTGTAAGTTGACCTCATCTGGATTTTATGACAGAAAATAAATCGGAATCATAAAATTAATATATTACTTGTGTAAAAATATATGAATTTAATTATATATATATCTATATCCATTTTCCAAAAATTAGAATTTATTTATATATGTTTGTTTTAAATTAATATTTCATAATAGCTACGCGGACAAATAATTGTCAAGATGGCAGCTGCCAAGGTGATTAAAAGATTCGCCGTGTGTGGCTTTTGGGTAAGATTTGTTTTAGCATAATATTTAGTAGACTTTGCCAGTGATGAGTCAGTTTACCGAAAGTTAAACAACAAATAAATAATGTTAAATTTAATTTACTATAAGAGAAGAGGACAATATTATACAATCAACGTAGTTGTCTCGATTGGAATATGCTAGAAACTCCCTTTCGATACCGGCTTAAATCCCAATTTTTTTGTCTACAGGTTTCATTTCAAACTTATTACGCTTATTTTTAATATCTGCGAAATTTTGAACTATCAGACTATACAGTTAAATGCAAAAACTGCCTTGATTGTCGGATTTTCCTATTATAGAATGTTTCTTGACAGTAGTCAGTTCGCTGTACAACGGATGCCATTTTGTTTTTGACGCAACGTAATAGTACGTTGCGTTTTTACGTAACGTCCCACCTCCTACTGGCTACCGATGAAAACGGAAATAAATTTCGCCCTAAATATAAAAATGCCTTTAATTTACTCCTATAAAGAAAATTCTAAATATACGAAGGGTAATTCGGTACTTTTCAGTTATCTCCAGTCACATTTTCTTGGCGACTTTTTTTGGAAAAAATGGCAGTTTTTGATGGAGTCAGGAAGGCTATTTGAGCTATAAGATGTTTTTTTTTTGTTGTTGTTGTTGTCTCTGATGAGATCATTTAATTTCGGGGCTTTTTTTATAATTCGGTCGGCAGTACAGTTTCCGATTTTCATGTTTTTTGGTTTGTGTTGTCTGCAAGGGTTGGGTTGTTTTTACCTCTGAGCAGCACTTTTTTTGCACACCATGGGCTAAATGGCCAGGTCACATGGACCCCGAAGGCTCAGAGCAGGTTGGGGACCCACTGGAACAGCTGTTGGGAGACAGATGGTAGCCTCCCGTCAAGGCCATCCAGCGTGTTCTTTAATGTGCACAGGGTATGGCTCTCCTGCACACGGGGCAGCGGCTTAACATCCCATCCGACGGACGGCGCCCTTTCCAAACCCATCGGTGTCCCCTACTGACCGTGGGCAGGGCGGGGAATTTTGCGGAGATAAATCTCAATGCTGACCCAGCTGGGACTCGAACCTGGGAACTACAGATTACGAGCCTGGCGCGCTACCGACTGAGCCACCCCCGCCCCTGTTATCTGCAAGGACATTTAGTTTTGGGGGCTTTTTTTATAATTTGGTCAGCAGTACACTGTTTCCGATTTTCATGCTTTTTGGTATGTGTTGTCTCCAATGAGATTATTTAGTTTTGGGGTCTTTTTTATAATGCCGGGTGGCAATGCATTGTCGATGATGTTCTTGGTTTACTTTGGTGTTTATTTTTCGTCACCAAAAAAATGATAGGAGATAACCAAAAAGCCTCCAAAACTAAATAAGGCAGTAGTACAGATCACGGGCCTCAGCCGCCATTTTGTTTTTGACGCAACGTAACAAAACGGTCCTTTTAGTTGATTCCCACAACTCCCTAGACCCTAACCCAAACAGGGGTTTCTAGAAAAAAGATTGTTTTTTCCGTTACCATAGTAACGAAAAACCCGAGTTTACGTCAAACGCAACGCACTGTAACCATAGTAACATAAAATTGCGTTTTAAACGAACGTAAAAAAAAATTAAATTAACGCAAAAAAACCTCGTAACCGTCAATTACAGAATGAAAGCTCATAAAAGTGCCAAATCCAACAAAAAATAAAACAATTGCCTTCCCATATACAGTAAACCACTTCCACCATTCCCCCTCCCCTCTTTTCAAAACACAATACACCGCCGACCGAATTATAAAAAAGCCCCAAAACTAAATAATGTCCTCCAAGGCAACACAAACCAAAAAACATGAAAATCGGAAACAGTGCACCTCTGACCGAATTATAAAAAAGCCCCAAAACTAAATAATGTCCTCCAAGACAACACAAACCAAAAAACATGAAAATCGGAAACAGTGCACCACCGACCGAATTATGAAAAAGCCCCAAAACTAAATATTGTCCTCCAAGACAACACAAACCAAAAAACATGAGAATTGGAAACAGTGCACCGCCGACCGAATTATAAAAAAGCCCCAAAACTAAATGTCCTCCAAGACAACACAAACCAAAAAACATGAAAATCGGAAACAGTGCACCACCGACCGAATTATAAAAAAGCCCCAAAACTAAATATTGTCCTCCAAGACAACACAAACCAAAAAACATGAGAATCGGAAACAGTGCACCGCCGACCGAATTATAAAAAAGCCCCAAAACTAAATAATGTCCTCCAAGACAACACAAACCACAAAACATGAGAATCAAAAACAGTGCACCGCCGACTGAATTATATAAAAAAGCCCCAAACCAAAAATCTGACAAAAAAAAAACATCTTACAGCTCAAATAACCCTCCCCTAAATTACATTGTCATTTTACCTCTGAGCCCCCACTTTTTTCCCACACCATGGGTGGGCGGGGGTGGCTCAGTCGGTAGCGCTCCAGGCTTGTAATCTGCAGTTCTCAGGTTCGAGTCCCAGCTGGGTCAGTGTTGAGATTTCTCTCCGCAAAATTCCCCGCCCTGCCCACGGTCAGTAGTGGACACTGATGGGCTTGGAAAGGCCGCCGTCCGTCGGATGGGACGTTAAGCCGTGGCCCCATGTGTGGGAGAGCCATACCCTGTGCACGTTAAAGAACACGCTGGATGGCCTTGACGGGAGGCTACCATCTGTCTCCCAACAGCTGTTCCAGTGGGTCCCCTCCCCCAACCTTCTCTGAGCCTTCGGGGTTCATGTGACCTGGCCATTTAGCCCACTGTGTGCAAAAAAGTGCCGCTCAGAGGTAAAACAACCCAACCCACACCATGGGCTAAATGGCGAGATCACATGAACCCCGAAGGCTCACAGAAGGTATGGGACCCACTAGAACAGTTGTTGGGAGACAGTAACTTCCTGTAAAGGCCATCCAACGTGTTCTTTAACGTACACAGAGTATAACTCTCCCACATACAGGGCCACGGCTTAACATCCTAACTGACGGACGGCGGCCTTTCCAAGCCCATCAGTGTCCCCTACTATGAGCCGAGTTTGAAAATACACTGAGATAAATCTAAACGCTGACATAGCTCAGACTCGAACCTTGGAACTACAGATTACAAGCCTGGCGCGCTACCGACTCCGCCACTCTCACCCCACCTCTAAATTTTTCATTCTTTCCTGACTCCATCAAAAACTGCCGTTTTTTCACACACCGACAATTCTACAATACCCAGAATTACTACATCAAAAAGTCGCCAGACGCTTCCACCTATTAACGATAAATCATATAACTAAATTTAAAAGACTCCTAAATATACAACAAAATTAATAAATCACTATAATGCATTAATAATTACCATACTACACGTAACTACTAAAAAAACATTCAATTCACCCCAAACTATTCTAACGAAATACATGTGTTCTTTACTATCGCCATTTTCAATCCCCCATGCAAAAACTTGCATACTCCCCCACTACATGGGCCCCTAAATATCTTTAATAACTAATTATAAACCATATCCAAACCAATTTTCAAAAAAAAAAAGCTAGAACATATTAATTATTCGTATCCTACCTATCACTGAACACCCCCCTCCCCATATTAAATATATAATACACACAAACTTACCTCTAACCATATATGTATGTTCTCCAAAGAAGTCCAGAAAAAATGGCGAAAAAAACCAAACTACTCTTACTTCACACTCTCGTCAAATCAGTGCCGCTCAGAGGTAAAACAACCCAACCTCGTCAAATCACACACATAACACGTGACTCCACATTACCCACCCAAAAGAAACAAATCAAAGAGCCATAGGACAACTACAACCAACAGCTACGTTTTACGTCATACTTTACAAATTAACATCATACTTTACACTTCGACGTCACACGCCACTTGAGCAATGCCATCTATCGGCTGAGGACCGTAATCACTACACGGGCCCTAAATAATCTCATTGGAGACAACACATACCAAAAAGCATGAAAATCGGAAACAGTGCACTGCCGACCAAATTATAAAAAAGCCCCCAAAACTAATGTCCTCGCAGACAACACAAACCGAAAATTGGTAAGTGTACTGCTGACCGAATTATAAAAAAGCCCCCGAAACTAAATAATCTCATCAGAGACAACAATAAAAAAAACATCTTATAGCTCAAAGAACCCACCCCTAAATTACTCATTAACCTTCCTGACTCCATCAAAAACTACCATTTTTTCCAAAAAAAGTTGCCAAGAAAATGTGACCAGAGATAACTGAAAAGTACCTGTAATTCTCCTGAAATGCTAATCAGGGTCGCTTAAAACGCTAATTTTGACAAGGTAGAAACGCTTTTAGCCACCATTTTGTTTATTACCTTCAAAGTGACTGGGAAGAAATATCCTTTAACACCCTTTTTTTTTTCAAATTGAGCTTATATCAGAGATTAAATTGTTGTTTTCTATTTGTGTTTTTGTCTAATTGTTAATAGTTATGTGTCTTTTAACTGTATGTTATGTAACAGGAAACTTGGATGTTGCATAACTCTGCTAGAACAATATCGATTCTGATATCTGAGTAAATCACCTACCACATTATATAAAAAAAATTATTTACCAACATATATTTATTATCTTCTGTGTTTTTTTATAATGCAGCAATCAGATAATTGTTGAAATCAACAAGAGCCTAGGAAACATAAATTGACGGTTGTGAAAATGTATCAAATGGCTGCCGTCTGCAGTAGTATTTGAAGCATTTTTATATTTCTACTAATTTTTGCATTTCTAAGATACAGCCCCCCCCCCCCCCAAGAAATATGTACTTTATTCTCTTATGATGGGTGGCAAGCAGCTGCTTGAGGGAGTATTTATTTTTTATTTATATTATGGATGGTGAATAGCTGTTCAGCGAAATAACTGCCATTACAGTGAACATAAAAATATAATACCCCCTCAAGCAGCTGCTTGCCATAGAGGTCTGACAGGAGCCTGTCAGTTTATATGCCAGAATAGGAGATCTGAGAGGATGGCAGGACCTCAGTAGAAAATGACACATCCATGCCTTATCCGGGGCTCAAACCCAGGTCCCTTAGATCAGTAGCCAAGATATCAGTAACTTTTATGTGCAGAGTATATCAGTAACCACTTTGCACATTCAAGATTAATATGATGAAATTCAGTGAGTATTGTCAACACTTAGAATAATGCATAATTTAGCTGCTTTAGTCATTCCATCGAATGTTTTAAACGACCCCGAGTAGCGATTTGGGAGAATTACCATACAACACAATAAACCACAAAGAAACAGAACGTTCAACTAAGTTGTGCACATACTGGCTTAAAACTTGCATTATGAGCCACTAAAGGTTGGGTTGGGTTGTTTTACCTCTGAGCAGCATGTTTTTGCACACAGTGGGCTAAATGGCCAGGTCACATGGACCCCGAAGGCTCAGAGAAGGTTGGGGGAGGGGACCCACTGGAACAGCTGTTGGGAGACAGATGGTAGCCTCCTGTCAAGGCCATCCAGCATGTTCTTTACTGTGCACAGGGTATGGCTCTCCTGCACACGGGGCCACAGCTTAACGTCCCATCCAACGGATGGTGGCCTTTCCAAGCCCATTGGTGTCTCCTATTGACTGTGGGCAGGGAGTTTTGCGGAGATAAATCTCAACGCTGCCCCAGCTCGGAACTGAAGATTACGGACTCGAACCTGGGAACTGCAGATTACGAGCCTGGCATGCTACCGACTGAGCCACCCCCGCCCAAGCCACTAAAGGCACAGTACAACAAGTATATATTGAAAAGAATTTAATGATAGATGCTTATTTACAAAGGTAAAATTTTTGGTTAGCATATAAGCCAAATTAACTTTATATAGGGCATTTATTCTTAACTATGCATATCAATAAAGAGCAAATGTCATTTAAGCTCTTGAACAATGCCAAACAAATACGACTTGTAGCATGAGCATATTGCTAAAAAGTAAACTTTCATTCTGCACTCAAAATAAGCCCCCCAAAAATATATTTCGCTAGAGATAACAATTTAAGTACATCATATCACTGAACAGCAAATTTTCATTCCACACTAAAAAAAAGCCTCAAAAATATATATAAACTCAGGAGACAACAATTTTATTCGGAGCATATCGCTTAAGGTATTTTTTACACCACACATATAAAAAGTGCATCCCCCAGAAAAAAAAAACCACATTGGAGGGAATTGTTTGAATCACATTTTATCTCTGAAGAGCAAATTTGAGTTTCACACTCAAAAAAGCCCCTCCCCCCCACCTACCAAGGGTTACCATATGTCCTCTGAAAAGGAGGACATGCCCTTTTTTAACTTGTGTCTTCCCAAAATTTTGAAAAAACATAAAATGTCTTCCTTTTTGCATAAACTTCTAACTTATTTTAAATTAAATTTAAGGCACTAATTTTTTGTATTTTCCTTTTTTTAAATTAGAATACAATTTACTGTTAACAGTAGTCCTAAATTTACTGTAAATGCAAATCTTGAATGCTAAATTAATTTTCTAATTCTCTTATTGTAAAAGTTACTATTTTCTGTAATCTCAATATGTGCAATTTGCATACCAGATTGAAAAAAGTATGCACTTTAGAAAATTGCATAAACTTTTGCTTCCGTTCATTTTTAGTTGGAGCTATTAAAGTTGATGGCAGTTTTTTTTTTATTTGCAACATAAAAGGACAGCAAAGGAGTTAAGGAACTACTACAAGTTTGTACAAGCCTTCTCATACAAGAGCAAGATAGCAAGACTGAAGTCGCTGTTGACCACTACCTCAGTTATAGTTAATAGAAGCCAGGCTCGTAATCTGTAGTTCCCAGGTTCGAGTCCCAGCTGAGTCAGTGTTGAGATTTATCTCTGCAAAATTCCCCACCCTGCCCACGGTCAGTAGGGGACACCAATGGGCTTGGAAAATCCGCTGTCCATCGGATGGGACGTTAAGCCTTGGCACCGTGTGTGGAGGATCCCTGTGCACGTTAAAGAACATGCTGGATGGCCTTGACGGGAGGCTACCATCTGTCTCCCAACAGCTGTTCCAGTGGGTCCCCTCCCCCAACCTTCTCTGAGCCTTCAGGGTCCATGTGACCTGGCCATTTAGCCCATGGTGTGCAAAAAAGTGCCGTTCAGAGATAAAACAACCCAAAGGATTGTCTTGACGGGAGGCTACCATCTCTCTCTCAACAGCTGCTCCAGTGGGCCCCCTCCCCCAACCTTCTCTGAGCCTTTGGGGTCCATGTGACCTGGCCATTTAGCCCATGGTGTGCAAAAAAGTGCCACTCGGAGGTTAAACAACCCAAAATATAGTTAATAGAAGCACACAAAAGTTTGCCTCCTGCAACAGTAGATAGTTACTAATCACCATGCCACTTAAGACCAAATGACCCTTGATTGCTTATCAAGTATGAATGAAAATCTGCTTGTCATCTGTTTTGAAGTGTACTGAATAATTAGAATTATGCCTTTTTCTGGCTAAACTGTTAGTTGGTAAAAACTTATTTCCCAAATTGAAAGCATGCCCTCCTTTGTACTCCATTTCTACCTTTTTTTCCCTCCATTTCCATCTTTTCTGTACTCCTTTTAGAACACTGGCATCTGGTAACTCTAACCATCCCCACCCAAGTAAATATTCTCATCGAAGACAACTATATGACTCTAGCTTATTGCTAAACAACGGACTTCTGTTTCATAATTACGTAAAGTAATAAAACGTAATAATAATTACGTAAATTACGTAAAAGCATAAAAACGTAAAAATCACCTAAATATTCAATACTTTTGTTTGGTAGGGGGTCATCTATGTAGATAGTCTGCATTATTAAAATGTTTTTAATTTGCAGCATTTGTAAAATTCATGCTTAAAATCCATGTAATTAGACAATATTTTCTATTGAATTCTACAAAAAAACTCCAACCGTTGTGTCATACGTTATGTTCCCAATTGTTATGATAGATGAAAATGTAGTGGTCATGATGCACTGTGGTTGGTTTCTTAAAGTGTGTTCTGTGGAAAACTCATTGGGATTCTGCAAAACCCTTGAAAAATCAACAATAATTATAAAAATAATAAATAAATACCCCCTCAAGCAAGTGCTTGCCACAGAAGTCTGACAGGAGACTGTCAGTTTATATGCCATAGTAGAAGGTCTACGAGGATAACGGGACCTCAGCAGAAAAAAACAACACGAATATCTTTGCCCTACCCGGGCTCAAATCCAGGCCCCTTAGATCAACAGCTAATCCATGGCTGTTGATCTTTAATTTGCGTATCGTATTGTTAAATAAAGAATGCGTTCCCGTGGGCAAATGGTTAGCCCACTTGACTGTTGATCTAAGGGACCTGGGTTTGAGCTCTGGGTAAGGCATGGATGTGCATGTTATTTTTCTGCTGAGGTCCTCCATCCTCACAGACCTTCTACTATGCCATATAAACTGATAGGTTCCTGTCAGACTTTTGTGGGCATTTATTTTTTTTTACAATAATTACCTAGAATTCAGACCTCTGTGGCAAGCAGCTGCTTGAGGGGGTATTTTTTTTTTATATTTTATTATTTTAGATATTATACCTTGAATGATTATTAAATTGTTTTTCCATTTGTTGCTATGTTTTTAATACCATTTTTTCAAGAAAATTTTCATATGGGTTCCACATAAATATATATATTGCTTGGAGTTCCGTGATCTGAAAACGTTTAAGAAACATTGCTATTGAATAAGAAACCATATTACAAATTGTATGTTTTAGAACAGGAAAAGGAAGTGTATCATTTAAATCTTTATGGTGAACACAGTGAGTGATATATACATTACTGATTTATTTCACAATTATCACTGTTAGGAGTTTTGTCTCCTATGTTGCAGCTAGAGATGCTAAAACGATTGGATGGTTATAGTTTGTTTTAGGTTCTGTGCAGTTAAAAGCTGAAGTATATTTACAACTATGGGAGACAAATCCTTGGCTGGTACACTCACCATAGTTGCTACCAAGGCTTACACTCAGTTGCTGTGGTGCTCTAGTCATTGCTGTGCCAGTCCTATCTGCCAAGGAGTTGATGGCATCTGAAGAAGTTGGCAAAGCAGACCGATGAAATGCATTATATTATGCTTATGAATATGTTTCAAATGTGTAAAGCAGCAGCAGATGAGTCTCTACCTTACATCACATTTAAAACTGGAATAACAGCTCCACTGTGACTGTGCTCCACAGCATGTCATCCTGCAGCATGCTTATATGCTTAGGAAAACAATGCTGCCATGTGCTAAACAGATGAACATTCCATGCATCAGTGAACACTGCTATAGGACCAGTGTACTGACAACTAGAGCACCACAGCAACTGAGTGTAAGCCTCAGCAGCAACTACGAGTGCAACTACAGCCAAGGATTTGCCTCCCATATCGGTAAATATACTTTAGCTTTTAACTGCACAAAACCTAAAACAAACTATAACAATCAAATTATTTTAGCATCTCTAGCTGCAACACAGGAGATATAAATATCCTAATAAATATTAAGATAAACTCAGATAAACTCGACAGTTCAACATCCAGTAATAAATACACTTTTGATGTCTTTGACTGGACACTTTTGATTGAAATTGATGTCAAAGGTGTCTATTACTTTCCTCTAAAATTGAAATCGACGTTAAAAGTGTCTATTTATTAATAAATCTCCTAACAGTGATAATTGTGAAATAAATCAGATATTTGTTTGTCATTTATATATTTATACTAATTACTTGTAATAAATCTTACCTCAAGAAATGTGGCCAAGTAGTTAGCGCTCTTGGCTTCTGATCTAAGGGACCTGGGTTTGAGTGCCAGGTAAGGCATGGATATTTTTGCTGTTTTTCTGCTTAGGTCTCACCATCCTCACAAACTTCTACCATGGCATATAAACTGACTGGCTCCTGTCAGACCTCTGCTGAAAGCAGCTGCTGGGGGGGGGGGAGTATTTAATTATTTATTTATTTATGTATACAATTAAAAGACCTTCTTGCTCAAAAGTTAATTTAAAATAATTTAAAAATTCTCTGTCATTGAGCAATAAAATTTCAGAGTTTATCCTTCAAACTATTTGGATGTTGAATGTTCTTAGGATAAAAACTCTCAGAAGCTTTTCGGAGCAAAGACAGCGCTCCGTCTTCAGTGAAGTGATGTTACGTACTGACGATTGGGTCCGTTTAGACAAAGAGTGTCTAAACGGACCCAATCGTCAGTACGTAACATCACTTCACTGAAGACGGAGCGCTGTCTTTGCTCCGAAAAGCTTCTGAGAGTTTTTATCCTAAGAACATTCAACATCCAAATAGTTTGAAGGATAAACTCTGAAATTTTATTGCTCAATGACAGAGAATTTTTAAATTATTTTAAATATTTATTTATTTATTTATTTATGATTATTTATAAGATAATAACTTTATTCACTGTCATTTTAGTTATGGTTTCACTGTTGCCACAGAGAAATACTAAACTTTAATATTGATATTAATATAACTTTTTTTTAAGAACTGAAAAATGATTACACAATTACAGTTTTATCTACAAGTTCAGTCTATCAGGTGGTTTGCTTATTCTTGTTGACCTCCTTAGGGGGACATCAGTGTTCTGAGGCAAAAGTTTCTTTTGAGTTTACCTCGAAATAGCATCCTCTTTCCTTTCATTTATTGGTTCTTGCTTCATCTTTCATCCATTCGTTTCATAATTCTGATGATCATCAGCAGAGAATGATTCTCTCGTTTTCAGGAGATGCAGTCTATTTCTTGGTAGTGTGCAACCACTTTCGGTAGCAACTTCGAAAGATTTTGGTGCTGTTTTATGCATCACTCAAGCTTTAATTGGCCAGTGATTGTCCCTTTGTATCCTTACTGTGTCACCTGGATGCAGATCTTTCAGTTATCTATCTTTCCAGTTACGGAAAGTTTTGTTCTGACTCAGATGTTCAGCTGTTGCCTTACCATCTTCTAGTGGTACACTATGATAATTTAACAGTCTAAGTTCTCAACCAGTTCCAAAATCTGTAGCTTTCTTTAATAAATGTTTGATTATTTGTACAACTTTTTCTGTTAGTCCATTTGATCTTGGATAATGAGAACTTGAAGTAACGTGAAGTAACTTGAAGTAATGCTCATACTAATGTCCTTTAGCAAAATTTTTAAACTCCTTTCTTCGGAATGTGGGCCATTTTCAGACATGACAACTTCCTTATATCATATCTTGCAAATATTTTTTTCAGTACTGCAATTACACTTTTGGACTAAATATGATCTTCTGGTTCAACTTCTGGGTAATTAGAGTATGAATTAATTAGAATTAGAATTACATAGTGCACCACTGGAAGATGGTAAATCACCACATACTCTTCCTTGCATATTGGAGTAAATCCATACCCATATGTGACAGGTGCATTGCAGTTCTCTGAATCAGGTGGCTTGTTTGGCTGTGTATAAAGGAATTTTTGACATGTGGAAACTCACTTTGTTTTCAATATCAGTGTTCATATTGGGCCCATACAATAATTGTCCATGTCTCTTTTTATACTTTTCAGGTATCAAATGCCCATGTATTATATTCAGCATTTGCTGTTTAAGTGTAGTAGTAGCAATCATATCTTGGGAATCTTCTGTCGATATTGGATTTGTAGTATTGCAAATCTGGTACCTTCCAGTATAAGACCATTTGCAAATGTCAGTATTGAAATCTGTATTGACTTGCTATGTGATCATTTGTCCATTCTTGAAATATCTGATCTTTTACAATTTGTAATTATTCATCATATACTTGGAATTTGCATGGATTTGCTCTAATTCTTCTCTGTACCTGGAATTACTACTCTTGAAAGTGTGCCAGGTATAACAAGTTGTTTGCCTGGAATATACTGAAGATCAAATTGATATTACAAACAATCTTTGTAGTTTTAACTCTTCCAGGATTCCACCTGAAAAACTGGTTTGCATCCAGAGGCCCAGCTATTTTTTCACCCTGATTAGCTAAAAAACATTTACTCTAAAACTTTTTTGCCAAATAACTAATGAATGGAATTATAGCATGCTATTTTCCAAATACCACTCACTGAGTCGTGTGGGAGAGTTGGTAAGGCTTGTAGCAAATGGTTTAGCATTACTTCTGGTGTTCGACAAGGGTGCATTTTGTCTCCTTTTCTCTTTAGCTTGGTTATTGACTATGTTATGCGAAATTCACTTCAAGGGAAAGATTTTGGCCTTAAATGGACTGGAGATACGAAAATTTCTGATTTAGATTATGCTGATGATTTAGCCCTTTTGGCAAATGATGTTGATGAGATGATCTATTTCATTCGAGCTGTTGATGAGTAGGTTTGTAGAGTAGGTTTGGTTATAAACAGAGAGAAAACTAAAGTGATGAAAATTGGTCAGGCAGGCTGTGATTCGGTTAATCTGAATGGTTGCAGTCTTGAGCAGGTGTCAGAGTTTAATTATCTTGGGAGCTATGTAACAGATAATGGTGA
Source organism: Ryuthela nishihirai (assembly GCA_038380435.1). Taxonomy (NCBI): domain Eukaryota; kingdom Metazoa; phylum Arthropoda; class Arachnida; order Araneae; family Heptathelidae; genus Ryuthela; species Ryuthela nishihirai. Next base: position 75,780,471 of record JAWZYU010000017.1, read on the forward strand.
TGTGTGGCATGAGATTAACAGACAAATAGGGATTGCTGCCGGGACTTTTAAGAATCTATGGAGAGTGTGGAGAAATAGACGTATACACCTAAAGACTAAAATTAGACTGTATAATAGTTTGGTTCTTTCTAGGGTTAGTTATGGTAATGAAACTTGGACACTTTGTAAACAGGATAACAGGAAACTAGATGCTTTTGATTCCAGATACTTACGCAGTATCTTGGGCATTAGGTGGTTCAACTTTGTAACTAATGATGAGGTTAGGCAAAGGAGTTTGCAACCTCCTTTAAGCAGCATATTGTGCAGAGAGAGACTCCGTTGGTTTGGCCATGTTGCCCGTATTTTTATAGATTGGCGAATAGGGTTATGAACAGTGTGCCTAAAGGCCTCAGAAAGAAGGGGAGACCTAGGATGCGGTGGGCAGACAATGTCAAACAGGACCTTGTTAGAATTGGTGTGCAGTGGCCAGATGCAGTAGATGTAACTCAGGATAGACTTGCTTGGAGAACTAAATTGCACGGTCTGGTTGGACCTCCGTAGCCCATGGCTGCTTGAGGATGATGATGATGATTTTCCAAATTAATCAGCATATAATTCTGTATTTTAATTCTTATTTTGCGAAAATGATAACTAGTTTTATTTTAATAGGAGATTTTTATAGTCATGTAGTAAAAAGCATCTGGCAATGCAAATAAAAATTTATTTAAAGAAAAACTAATAGACAGAAATAATTGTAATGCACATGAATAGAAAGGCTATTTATTTCTGAATAACAAAAAAAAAATATTTACATGAAGTGAGAAAATTACTTGCTTTTTGTAATTTTTCTCTCGGTACCATACTTTGAAAAAAGTCCAGGCTTTTTCGCCAAACTGTGCCAAATCACATAAACAATTCTACTTTAGAATTTATTTTTTTTTAATTACCAATCAACCAAAATAGGTCATGTTATGTACTAAAATAGGTCAAATTAAACAGAATTTAATTCCGAATTTTATGAAAATAAATTTAAACAAATTTATAAACATATCATTTTAATAGACTTTTTTATGTGATATAGCAAAAAAAAAAGATCGACCTATGTAATTAACGCTTAATTTTGAAAAACCTGACAAATTAAAACATAAATTATATGTTAACTGAAAGGAAATTTCTTCCTAAATACTATAATATTTTTCCGAAACATAATTTTTATTTCTTTTATTCTTTTTAGTATTGTATATTTTAGTGATGCTTGATAACTTGGATCACTTACCCATTAATGACATTTCTTTAATTTTAATTAATGTTTTGTTTATGAATCGAGGAACACTTTCTTGACTTTTTTTTACTAAACATTAATGAATTATTTTTTTGGGTGTTGAATTTTGGCTGAGTGCTGAAAAATTTGTGCACCAAAGCAAGAAAAAACATATTGGCAGAGTGGCACAGACAAGATACTGAGAAGGTTGAGGGGGGATTATGGCTATAATCAATCATTATAGCCATAAAAAACTAGTATTTTTTTTTTCAAAAAAAAAATATTTTCCAAGGTAGGAGGTGAGGGAGGGAGAGGCAAAGCCTTTCCTGAAATTGCCCTCCCATGTGAGGACTGATTTCTGTTTTAACAAGTCCTTTTTACTTTCATATCCAAGATATTATTCATTTTCAGAAAACGATACAAGATCAGAATTTTTTATTGGAAAATGAAATTGTGAAAGAAAAAATAACGTACCCTAATATGATGTTAAAATATCCACAGCAACAAGTTGTAAGCTAGCCATTTGATGTAGCATGAGTCTGAAAAATTGATAATTATCAATCGACTGAATGTTCTATAATTTATGGAAATAAAGTAAATTCACAGAAATAAAAACTAAGGTTTAGTAATAAATGGAAATGTAATAAAAGGAAATGTAATACTAAATTTACAAAGGAAGTGTATATCCTACTTCACTTAAATCATCCACATAAATAAATTGCCATGCAGGCACTTGGCAGATGGCTCTTCCCACTGTTGTACATGTGTGAGTGAGCAATTAGAACACCGATTTCTTCCTCCTACCTCTGCATTGCAGCCAGCCTTCGAAAAGCTTACTATGAAACTTTTTTATCATTATAATTTTGATCTGAAGAGTGGAAAAAATGCATAGAATGCTGGTATAAATGGCAAATGAGAAAAATATTTCTAGGAATACTGAAATAGGTTTAAGCCAGAAAAGAGTAAAAAACATCGGAGGGGGTGACAGAGGGTATAATATTTGCAAGGGGGTGACAGAGGGTATAATATTTGCAATTACTCCCAAAATGTCCCTTTTTAAAAAGTAGTTTTTTGTTAATTTACAGAAGATTTTTGAAACTTTCAGCAAAAATTTGTTAATAATAGTTTTAATAAAACTTGCAAGCTTAAATCAGGTGTTTGCTTCAGCCTAGATCACACGTGGGCAACCTGTGGCCTTCGAATATTGCCTATATATATATTGCTATTGCAATTGTTAAATTTATCTCTTGTACTTAACATACTTTGTGGAATACCAATTTTTCTTTCCCAATTTACCTTTACATTGTTTTTGAAAGCATTGTTTTGTTATCATCATCAAGCAGCAATGGATGTCCAACCAGACATTCAATTTAGTTCTCCAAGCATATCTGTCCTGAGCTACAACTGCTACATCTGGCCAGTGCACACCAATTATAACAAGATCCTGTTGACATTGTCTGCTTTCTGCATCCTACGTCTCCCCCTCTTTCTGAGGCCTTTAGGCACACTGTTCAAAACCCTATTTGCTAATCTATAATTATCCACATGGGCAATATTGCCAAACCAATAGAATCTCTCTGCACAATATGCTGCTCAAAGCAAGTTGCTGACTTCCTTGCCTAACCTTATCATTACTTTTGATCATTACAAGATCAGAATTTTTTACTGGAAAATGAAATTGTAAAAGAAAAAATAACATACCCTAATATGATGTTAAAATATCAACAGCAATAAGTTGTAAGCTAGCCATTTGATGTGGCATAAGTCAGTTTTCACTTAATGCCTACTATATTGCATAAGCATCTGGAATAAAAAGCATCAAGTTTCCTGTTATTGCATTTACATAGTGTCTAAATTTCACTACCATAACTAACCCTAGAAAGAACGAAATTATTATACAGTCTAATTTTAGTCTTTAGGTGTATACATCTAGTTGTCCACACTCTCCATAGATTCTTAAAAGTTCCAGCAGCAATCCCTGTTCATCGGTTAATCACATGCTACACATCACCAGTATCTGTTACATAGCTACTATGATTATTAAACTGAGACACTTGCTCAAGAGTGCAACCATTCAAAACAACTGAAGCCTGACCAATTTTCATCACATTAGTTTTCTCTCTATATCCAAACCTACTCTACTATCAGTCTCATCAACAGCTTGACCGAAAGAGTTTATCTCATCAATATCATTTGTCAAAAGGGTTAAATCATCAGCATAATCTAAATCAGAAATTTTCATATCTGCAGACCATTTAAGGCTTCTTTCCCTTGCAGTGAATTTCGCATAACATAATCAAACTAAAGATAACCAAACTAAAGAGAAAAGGAGACAAAATGCACCCTTGTCAAACACAGAAGTAATGCTAAACCAATTGCTACAAGGGTTACCCATTCTCACACATGACTTAGTATTATTATAAAGAACTTTCATCATGTTAACTAGGGGCGGGGTTGGCTCAGTCGGTAGCACGCCAGGCTCGTAATCTGTAGTTCCCAGGTTCAAGTCCCAGCTGGGTTAGCGTTGAGATTTATTTCTGCAAAATTCCCTGCCTTGCCCATGGTCAGTAGGGGACACCGATGGGCTTGGAAAGGCTGTCATCCATCGGATGGGATGTTAAACTGTGGCTTCGTGTGTGGGAGAGCCATACCCTGCACACGTTAAAGAACACACTGGATGGCCTTGACGGGAGGCTACCATCTGTCTTCCAACAACTGTTCCAGTGGGTCTTCTCCCCCAAACCTTCTCTGAGCCTTCGGGGTCCATGTGACCTGGCCATTTAGCCCATGGTGTGCAAAAAAGTGTTATTCAGAGGTAAAACAACCCAACCCATAATGCTAACTAACTTGTCTGGTATACCATATGATCTCACAGTCAACCACAAATTATGATGATCAACAGAGTCGGAAGCCTTTTTGAAATCAACAAAGCTAGCAACCAAAGGTTTCTGAAACTCGAAACATTTCTCAAGAATCTGCCTGAGAGAAAATATCTGATCTACACATCCCTACCACTTCTGAACCCACATTGCTCATTATGTTATTGCCCATCAACCAGATTCTTAACCTTTCCCACGTCCAACTATTTTTAACTCTGCTCAGTCAAAAAAAAAAAGAATTGATTTTAAAACTTTTTGTCAAATAACTAATGAAAAAATTATGGCATGTTAAATACCAATTTAATCAGTATTTAATTCTGGATTTTCTGAAAATAAAATATTTAACGAAAAAGATGACTAGTTTTATTAGGACTTTAAAAAAGTCATGTAGTAAAAAAACGCATCTGGCAACTAATAGAAATGATTATAATGCACATGAATAGAAAGGCTATTTATTTCTGAATAACAAAAAAAAATTCATTTTTATTATTCTTTGGAATATTTTTTAATAAATAATTCATCAACAGAAATAGGCCATGTTATATACCAAATTAAAGAGAACTTAATTCTGAATTTTATTAAAGTAAAAAATAAGGAAAAGGAGAGCTATGGTGATAAATAATTAGATAAACTCGACGGTTCAACATCCACTAATAAATCAGCACTTTGACGTCGATTTTAATTTTAGAGGAAAAATTGTCTTGAGCCAGGTGGGATACGAACCCACGACCTCCTGATAACATGTCAGGTGCTCTGGGCCGCTGAGCTACCGGCCGCCGATCAAGATCTCTAATTAACGCTATGAACATTCCTTTTATGTCACATATATGCGCTATTCAGGCAATTTTAGCCCTAAACAGCTTTCTATTTGCCATATAGATGGAAAGCATGTCTTACAAGTATGCTAATGATGATAAATAATTAGATAAACTCGACGGTTCAACATCCACCAATAAATCAGCACTTTGACATCGATTTTAATTTTAGAGGAAAAATTGTCTTGAGCTGGGTGGGATATGAACCCACGACCTCCTGATAACATGGCCTCCACAGCAGAAGAAATCATTCTGTCCATCATGCTGTCAGCTGTCCATCCACAAACAAATAGAAAACACAGCAGAAGATTTTTGTTATCTTCTGCTGGGTTTTTTTATCAGGAGGTCCATGACCTCCTGATAACATCTAACATCCTGATAACATTTCAGGTGATCTGGACCGCTCAGCTACTGGCCACTGATCAAGATCTCCTCTAATTAACACTATGAACATTCCTTTTATGTCACATATATATGTGTCACATATATATATGTGTAAAAATCGATGTCAAAGTGCTGATTTATTAGTGGATGTTGAACTGTACAGTTTAATTATTTATCATCATTAGCATACTTGTAAGACATGCTTTCCATCTATATGGCAAATAGAAAGCTGTTTGTGGCTAAAATTGCCTGAATAGCGCATATATGTGACATAAAAGGAATGTTCATAGTGTTAATGAGAGGAGATCTTGCTCAGCGGCCCAGAGCACCTGACATGTTATCAGGGGGTCGTGGGTTTGTGTCCCACCCGACTCAAGACAATTTTTCCTCTAATATTAAAATCGATGTCAAAATGCTGATTTATTAGTGGAGAGCTATGGTAGTGAAACTTGGACACTTTGTAAACAAGATAACAGAAAACTAGATGCTTTTCATTCTAGATGCTTACGCAGTATCTTGGGCATTAGGTGATTCAACTTTGTAACTAATGATGAGGTTAGGCAAAGTAGTCGGCAACCTTCTTTAAGCAGCATATTATGCAGAGAGAGACTCCTTTGGGTTGGCCATGTTGCCCGTATGGATAATTATAGATTAGCAAATAAGGTTATGAACAGTGTGCCTAAAGGCCTCAGAAAGAGGGAGAGACCTAGGATGCAGTGGGCAGACAATGCAAACAGGACCTTGTTAGAATTGGGGTACAGTGGCAGGATGCAGCAGATGTAGCTCAGGACAGATATGCTTGGAGAACTAAATTACATAGTCTGGTTGAACCTCTGCAGCCCATGGCTGCTTGAGGATGATGATTGAATGTTTTAAGAAAGTATAGTTATTGAGAGAGGCAATGCCAATAATATCAAACAGCCCCCTAATTGCAAGCCTGGGGCAAAGATCTGTTCCCCCACCACTAAAGGCTGAAGTCATCTACACTGGAAGACTTCCTCCAATGTAGAATTTGATGATACCTGTAGAAGCATGAGTTCAAGTGCCTGCTCAGGACCTCTGCTCAACCTCTGCTCAGGCAGGCTCTGCTCTGCTCAACCTCTGCTCAACCTGTGCTCTGCTCAACCTCTGCTCAGGATTATCCACCAGCTGATGGAACATATCCTGTGAATTGGGCTGTCCATCCACAAACAAATAGAAAACACAGCAGAAGATTTTTCCCTCCACAAATGCAGCAAATTCGAGATTTATAATCATGCTCAAAACCATATCCCTTTCAGGTTAATATCCTAAATTTAATTTATGATGATATCGACCCAAATGACAGACTTTGCACATAGGGGTAGATTGGATTTTTTGAATGTACTGTTCAGCTCCCGATTAAAAAGCTCAGTTCTCACTGAAATAGACACTACATCAGTCAACATTTTAATTATGAAAGTTTCCAAAAGCATCATGCACACACTGCCACTGAATTAGAATCCTTTATTCAATTCCGAATTGGACCTCCTTTAGCCTGAATTACAGCAGATATGCGGTTTGGCATAGATTCCACAAGGTGTTGGAATGCCTTTACATCTCCAGCATACCAGGCATTCACCAGACAGTCCTTTAACTGGCTCAGATTTGATGGAAAAGGACTGTTCCCAGATCTGTTTTTCTAATGTCCCATACATTCTCAATGGGGTTCAGATCCGGGCTTTGTGGTGGCCAGGGTAGATGGTGGATGTCATTGTCATGCTCGCTGAACCACTGCTGAACACATCTTGCACTTTGGAGAGTAGTATTGCTGTCTATGAAACAACCGTGACCTACTGGATAAAACATCAACATTGCAGAATGGACTTGATCGGCAACCTGTTGTTCAGATAATCCTTGGATGAAACTCAACCTTCCAGCAATATTAGGGGACCCAACAGAACACACCCCACACCATGACACTGCCTCCAGAACCTTGAGTTGTGTTTACAAGGCAAGCGGGGTCCATTGCTTCATGGTGCTCCTGCCAAACTCTCTGCCTGCTATTAGTACAGAACAAGGTGTACTGCAATTCATTGGACCACATGACCTTTTTTTCCAGTCTTTCAGTGTACAGTCATGGTGTTCCTGACACCACTGTAGATGAACTTTTCGGTTCTTCGCAGAAATCAGTGGTTTCTGTATAGGGATGCGACTGCTAATACCGATCCTCTTCGATTCCCTGCACATAGTTCGCTGAGATATGAGTCGGGAATAGCCTTCATTGAATGCTTTGGTCAATTGCTGCACACAGGAAGTCCTGTTTTTCTGTACAAGCCTTCTCAGATGACGGTGATATCGTTCCTGACAGATTGTGGTTGCACCACACTTACACCCTTTCGACAAACAATGTGGGTTATTTTTCCATTGGATAAAGAACTGAGCTATCTCACCTTTTCAGAAACCAGTCAGCTATGCTGTTTTTAAAATCTTTGCTCCAGCCAGATGGGCACCCACAATAAGCCCTTTATCGAACCCAGAAAGACCCTTTGTTTTTCCCATTGTGATCGATACTACTGATGATTACTGATGAGCAGCAGTCTTAAATAGTTGCCTAAATCACATGGTGATGCATGACCAGGTATTGCATATATGCTGCGCAAGTGACGTTTATGCATATCTGGATAAATGTTTCTAATTCAGTGGCTGGTGTATGTAGAAAGAACATTTCAGAAACTTATGGTGCATTAAACACTGAAAAAAATTTATTTACCAAAGGTCTCAAGACTCTGATACTATTTTGTGATCAAATTTTGTTATTAGTGAGAAAATGCAAAAGATTTCAAAAATTATTCTGATGACAAATTTGTAAAGGAGTGCCTGCAAACAGTTTTTGGTATGTTGCATTACTTTTTTTCTCTGGAATATAAGTTTATCCCACTGAATCATAATTAGTTTATCAATGAACTTGTTGCCAATATACAAAATACCTTTACAGAGCTTGCATCTAATTTTTAAATTTTTTTTTGTCTCTTGATGAAAGTACTGATGTTTGTAACGCAGTTTAATTAGTGGTGTTGGATATGGAGTCAATGTTAATTTACATTGAAATGCACTTCATTTTTATCTAATTATGCTGTTTACTTTAAGTTGTATGGTTAATCATAATTTTAATTAAATTAAGTATTTTCATTAATATTATAAAAGTGCATGTACGTATTTCAAAAAGGTATGTGTGAAAATTTAATTGTTTACACATATTGTCTACTCAGCATAATGGACCTGGGGGGGGGGGGGGTGTTTAATGCGATAAATAAGAATCTGGTTTGTGGCAACCTCAAAAATCTTCATCTGGTCCGTTGATGAGAAAAGGTTGTCTAGCTCTGTTGTAGAGTAACATTAACAAACAAATTGGCAATGCCTTACAGATATACTAAGAAATGGCAATCAGATGGCTTTAACAAATTATTTATGCTCTAGTTTAATAAAATATGCATCAAATAAAAATATAAAATATTATTTTTCAAATTTGAATTGCATATTTTTATTAAAATACGAAAATAAGATATATGCAAGAAAATTTTTCAAGTGACAGTTTTTATTTTTAAAAAAATGATTTTTTTTATGCAGAAGGTGTCTATGTTCACCTAGGGCCTCTCATTTCGGATTCTGTCAACATCTATGTTTGTCAGGGACCTTGGAAGGGTTAATGATACTTTTGATATTCCTTTTCTATTTATTCTTATTATGGACTTATGGTCAGTTTCTAAGGCAAATTTTCTACCATATATGTAGTAATGAAATATTCCACATCAAAAAACTAAGTCTAAAGCTTTCTTCTCTATTTGGGCATATCTTGTCTCAGTTTCTGTTAGAACTCTTGTAGTATATGCTACTAGTTTTCAACCGTTTTGATTCAGCTGTAGCAAAACTGCTCCTAATTCATTTCTGGATGTTCAGTGGATATTTTAATATCTTAAAAATAACCCGTTATTGAGCAATAAAATTTTAAAGTTTATCCTTCAAACTCTTTGCATGTTAAAAGTTTTTAGGAGAAAACTCAGAAGCTTTTTGGAACAAGGACAGTGCTCCATCTTCAGTGAAGTGATACTATGTGGTATACACAGTGAGCTTCTGAATTCTCCTTTTAACATGCAAATAGTTTGAAGGATAAGCTTAAAAATTTTATTGCTCAATGACAGAGAATTTTAAGTTATTTTTGATTAATTTCTGAGCAAGAAGGTCTTTTTAATTGTGTATTCAGTCTTTTTTTTTTTGTAATATCAAAATATTTTAAAATTGGTTGATTTGTTAGCATGTTTATTATATATTTCCATTCTTTACCATGCTCAGCATCCCATTCCATTTCATTATGCTTCTTTATAAGACTTTGTAATGTAGCAGTCTTTTCTGATGATTACTGTAGATACTTTCTCAGATACATAATCATACCAAGTATTCTGTAAACTTCAGATTTTGTCTTCAGGATTGACATATTCACAATTGTATCAATCTTTGCAAGAGCAATCTTAGAAAGATTTGTTTGCATTATTACATTTTCAGACAATTGGTCTTCTAAGAATGTTATTTCTTTTACACCAATTTGACATTTTTCTTTAACTTGTGATCATCTGGTTTTGTTCTACTTTAACTTTTCTGAATCTTTCATCTTGTTCTTTAGTTCAACTCCATATTAGTATGCCATCTATGTACACTAGAATGCCTTCTAGCCCATCATAAATTTGACTTACTGTTTTAGGAAAAAATCCTTGGTGCTGATGCAATACTAAATGGATGACACAGGAAACAATATTTGGCATGGTGTATTAAATGGAGCCTTTTTGATATAATGGAATTTGGTAGAATCCTTAATTAACATCGTTTCAAAAATATTTTGTATTTATGATTTCAGATTCAATTTCATCTCTTTTTGAAATGAGAAAATGATCCTTTTTATATTAAAGAAAGTAATAAGAAATGTTTAGAGTTTCAGAAACCCTTGGTTGCTAGTTTTGTTGATTTCAAAAAGGCTTTCGACTCTGTTGATCATCATAATTTGTGGTTGATTGTGAGATCATATGGTATACCTGACAAGTTAGTTAACGTAATGAAAGCTCTCTATAATAACACTGAGTTGTGTGTGAGAGTTGGTAAGGCTTGTAGCAATTGGTTTCGCATTACTTCTGGTGTTCGACAAGGGTGCATTATGTCTCCTTTTCTCTTTAGCTTGGTTATTGATTATGTTATGCGAAATTCACTTCAAGGGAAAGATTTTGGCCTTAAATGGACTGGAGATACGAAAATTTCTGATTTAGATTATGCTGATGATTTAGCCCTTTTGGCAAATGATGTTGATGAGATGAACTCTTTCATTCGAGCTGTTGATGAGTAGGTTTGTAGAGTAGGTTTGGTTATAAACAGAGAGAAAACTAAAGTGATGAAAATTGGTCAGGCAGGCTGTGATTCGGTTAATCTGAATGGTTGCAGTCTTGAGCAGGTGTCAGAGTTTAATTATCTTGGGAGCTATGTAACAGATAATGGTGATGTACGGCATGAGATTAACAGACGAATAGGGATTGCTGCCGGGACTTTTAAGAATCTAGGAAGAGTGTGGAGAAATAGGCGTATACACCTAAAGACTAAAATTAGACTGTATAATAGTTTGGTTCTTTCTAAGGTTAGTTATGGTAGTGAAATTGGATGCTTTGTAAACAAGATAACAGGAAACTAGATGCTTTTGATTCCAGATGCTTACACAGTATCTTGGGCATTAGGTGGTTCAACTTTGTAACTAATGATGAGGTTAGGCAAAGGAGTTTGCAACCTCCTTTAAGCAGCATATTGTGCAGAGAGAGACTCCTTTGGTTTGGCCATGTTGCCCGTATGGATAATTATAGATTGGCGAATAGGATTATGAACAGTGTGCCTAAAGGCCTCAGAAAGAAGGGAAGACCTAGGATACGGTGGGCAGACAATGTCAAACAGGACCTTGTTAGAATTGGTGTGCAGTGGCCAGATGCAGTAGATGTAGCTCAGGATCGACTTGCTTGGAGAACTAAATTGCACGGTCTGGTTGGACCTCTGTAGCCCATGGCTGCTTGAGGAGGAGGAGGATGAGGATGATGATGATGATGATGAATAACTGTTTTGACAAACTGTTTGTGAAATAGTGAAATCAATGATTAATTCATTTTTGAAATTGGTGTAATGCTTTTAGAATTGCCTTTTTGCAGTTCTTCACATTCGAAAAGGATATCACACAGCATTATTTAACCCTCCAGGATCGTGCCTGAAAAACTGGTTTACATCCCAGCTGTTTTTTCACTATGATCAATATTTTTTTTTTACTTTTTTGCCAAATAAATAATGAAAGGAATTATGGCATATTATATGCCAAATAATCAACATTTAATTATGGATTTCCTGAAAATAAAATATTTTACCAAAAAGAAACTAGTTTTATTTTAATAAAGCATTTTTAAAGTAATAGTAAAAAATGCATCTGGCAATTTAAATTAAAATTTATTAAAAAGACTAATAAAAATAATTATAATGCACATGAATTGAAAGTCTGTTTCTGAATAACAAAAAATGTTCTTAATTAAATTAATATCTTTAATATTCCATGAGCCATCCCGTGGCCGAGTGGTTAGCGTGCTTGGCTACTGATCTACGGGACCTGGGTTCAAGCCCCGGGTAAGGCATGGATGTTCGTGTTGTTTTCTGCTGAGATCCTGCCATCCTCTCAGATCTTCTACTGTGGCATATAAACTGACAGGCTCCTGTCAGACCTCTGTGGCAAGCAGCTGCTTGAGGGAGTATTTATTTTTATTTTTATATTATTCCATGGAACTGTTAAATGATTTAAAGCACTTCAACAAAAGTTCTATGCTACCTAGTATCAAAAGTAATGAATGAGATTTTACGTACCAAAGAAGTGAGAAGTGAGAGGAACTTCATGATGAAAGTTGATAGCGAGTGATAAGCTCACTTTGTAGAGTCCTTGCCATCAAGTAATGAATCACAGCAGGTTTGAAGTGGAAAAGGTGATGCAGTATGCTAATGAGTTGGTTGCTTAGAGGGAATTTTTCTTCCAAAGTTTCATGACTGCAGTAATGTAAATAATACCTAATTTTACTTGTGGTAGCATAGAGTGCATATAAACATTAAAATCCACGATGCATGTTTTGTGCATGTACTGTTGGTGCATCATCAGGTGGCAAGTAAGCAGGTTAAGACATTGCTCTAGGAGCAGTTGTTTGTTGAGCATCGGGGGAGGAGTGGGGTGCAATAAATTTCAATGTCAGTGGCTCAGCTCTTAGGTTCAAAGTGGCTGGCAGATGTACAGGTGGCCATAATGTGATTGGCATATGAAGGATGTGAATAAGAGACTGTGTAGTTATGGTAACTCTCCAAGATTTTAAAATATTGAGGAAAGCTTCATTTTGTGAATAAACTAAAAATTTTGCATTATTGTCTGTTTTGTTGGGATTATGATTAGTGTAATAATTTTATTAACGTTATAACTCTCATAAACTTTTGCATGGGATTTATATAATATATTAGTGTGTAAATTAGAACATTAATATTTGCTATCATATCAATAGAGGGTTATATTAGGAAATGTGTGTGTGTGTGTGTTGGGGGGGGGGGGGTGCTATTTTCCTCTAACCATTGATTCCTAATATGAATTTGTGATAGTTTAAGATTTTTGAAAAAGTGTGTGTGTGGGGGGGGGGGGGTCATCTGGGGATATGTACATGATTGAAGGTGAAATCAGTAATCAGAGGTGAGTATGAAGAGGTGTTTCTTGCATCTCCAAGGGGCAGCTGATATCCCCTAAAGATCAAATGCCAAGCTGGAGAAAGTGGGACAATGTGTTGTAGAGTTCAGGCTCTTTACACATTAGGCCCCCTGATACCCATTGAAGCACATCCGAAACCCATGGCATATTTGAACATTGTTGCTAACCAAGTTCATCCTTTCATAGTTACAGTTTATCTGCACTCGGATGGACTTGTTCAGCATGATAATGCACATGCTCACAAGGCACATATGGTTGTTCATATTGCCAAATGGTTCCAGGAACATCCCAACAAGTTTTTTTTTCTTCATTGGCATGCACAGTCCCCAGATTAAAACCCTATCATGCATCTGTGGGATGAGGTAGTAAGGGCTGTTTGCAGTGAGACTGTGCTGCCATCCAATTTGCATAACTATGAGACACAAAAATTTCTGTATGGTACAACATTCCTGCACAGTGCATCCAGCATATTGTAAGTTCCATGCCCCTATGAATTCGTGCTGTTCTGAAGACCAAAAGAGGTGCAACGTGCTATTAGGTAGGTGTACCTAATAAACTGGTATCTTAGTATAGTTTTAGAGCAGAAAAGAGCATAATATGAAAAAAAAAATAGAAGTTACTTGGAATTGCCTCTGAAATCTTATTAAAAAAAATACCCTCCTCAAACAGCTGCCAGCCGCAAATCACAGAGATCTGACAGGAGCCTGTTAGTTTAATACGCCATATGGTGTATTAAACTGTGGTCTGTGAGGATGGTGAGATCTCAGCAGAAACATATGCCTTACCCAGGGCTTAAGTCCAAGTTCTTCTGATTAATATCTAAGTGTACTAACCTCTTGGCTACCCCGGGACTTCTTATTTAAAAATAGAAGTTTTTGATTAGTTTTCAAAAGAATTCAAAACTTGAAGAAGAAAAAAATGCTTTTAATAGTTGAAATCAAACTTGTGAGCTTAAATCAGGGGTTGCTTCATCATAGAGTAATGTTAACAAATATATTTGCAGTCCCCATATATCAGATCTAAGAAATGGCAATCAGATAGCTTTAACAAATTATTATATCCTAGCATAATAAAACATGCTTCAAATGAAAAAAAGAAAATAATATTTTTCAAGCTTGAATTTCATATTTTTATGAAATATACATAAGAACATTTTCAAATGGCAATTTCTACTTTTTTAAAATTGAAGTTTATTGCTGTGCTAAAAATGAAATAGATATTTTGGATCCCACCTGGCTCAAGACAATTTTTGCTCTAGAAATCCAATATTATTAATTTCTGACATAGAGTTTTTGATATATTCTAATAGTTCTAACTTTTTAACCAGGTTAACAGTTCTTTTGGTGGCCATTTACCTTTAAGATCTGCTGGCAAAGTTGAATGCATGCTATCTGCTTCAAATGAAATTTCAATGCAAGTAAGACATAAACACTGGAACCCAAAGTTTAGAAGAGAAAGAGCAAAAAAAGTAAGTTACTTTTTAAAGTAAGTGATACTCAACTTTAATAATTGGTTTAATATTATTTAGAAACTTTTTCAGTATTAGTAGCTATTTCATTCTGTTGATTGGTTTCAGGAGATACTGTGACATACTTGAAATGATAACATAATGATGACTCTATAATAACAGTGAGTTGTATGTGAGAGTTAGTAAATCTTGCAGTGATTGGTTTATCAGTACTACTGGACATTAACAAGGCTGTATTTTTCAATTTTTATTTAGGGTAGTAATAATGAAGATTTCATTGCAAGTAAAAGTTGGTTGGTTGGCTGTTTTACCTATGAATGGCACTTATATGCAGATGGCTATCGGTTGTAAGCATGCCAAGGGCTGAGAGTTGGATAGGGGATCCACTCGACTGCTGCTAGAAGTCAGATGGAAGTCTCCCTTTAGATCATCCAACATATTATCTAATGTGCAGAGGATATGGCTCTCCTGCACTCATTGCCACAGCTTAACATCTCATCCAATGGACAATGGCCTTTCCAAGCCCATTGGTGTCTGCTTTTCGACCTAGAGCATGGTGGGGATTTAGCAGAAGTATATCTGAACTCTGGCACAGTTTATACATGAAACAAAACTGCATATTATGAGCCTGGTGCACTACCAATTGAGCCAATTGGTAGTGCCCCTGAAATGCTTGCCCTGAAATGCTTGCGCCTGAAAAAATTGCGCCTGAAATGCTTGCCCCTGAAATGGAAAAACGAGCTTGTGATCTGTAGGTGTAAAATTTTTGTTTTCGATTTTAGATTATGTATATAATTTGAACCTTTTTTCAAATCTTTTTGACAAAATGGGAAGTTTTTCGTTAGAGCTGTTAATGAGACTGGTAATAGGTTTGATGATAGAGAGAAAACTAAAGAGAATTGGTCAGGCAGGTGGTGCTTCAATTATTTTGAATGGTTGCACCCTTGAACATGTTTCTCTGTTTTATTATCTCTGGAGTTATGTGAGACGTGATAATGTGCAATATGAGATAAACAGAGGAATAGGTCTTTCTGCTGGGAATTTTTAACCCTTCCATTGTCCAGACTGAAAAATGGGACTACAATGGACTTCTCAACTAACATTCTTCCTCTCCACACCTCTCTCTACTAACATCGTCTCAACTACTCCAAAACTCACATTCTGACTAGCTTCAAAGTTACTCGCATCTCAACTACACTGTGACATAACATCACTTACTGTATATGCAGTGTGCAACTGACACTTGTGTGTTGCACGCTGGAAAGTACATTTGCATAAACTTATGATCGTCCACTCAAGCTTGCTACAATGCAAGAGGGGCTTGTCCTTATTCACACATTAGCATCTGTCAATCAAACTTCAGAGTTGCACATGTACAACTCCTTTAAAGGATTTGGGTGAGGAAAAGTGATGATGCCAACTGATGATAAAGCCCCAAAAGGATAAATATAATGTAAATAAAGTAAAACTGGTTAAGGAAAAGTGAATGGTGGACCATCACATATTCTCATTTTTTTTAAAAAAAAACCTGATTTAAGAAGGACCTCTGATTCTTAATTGAAATGAATAATTTATATTAAAATAAAATGGTCTTCCAAATAAAATGACTACTAAATATTAGTTCAGCTTGTTCAGATGCAAATTTACGAAACCATATTATATCCAGAATCTTTCAAATGCACTTGAGAGGCATGCATCTTTGATTTTTAAAAGCCTTCCTTAGAAAATATGTTATTCAAATCCTCAGGGGGGTATAACTCATGTGCCCTCCCCATTTGGATATGCCACTGGAAGGAAATTTATTAAGAAATAAAATTTTCCCAATGGGGAGTGTTCAAGGCTCCCTCCTGAAATACACCATTGCCAAAGCATACTCTTTATGATAAAAGAACAGCTTGCTTTGCGAGACTACTTTCCATGGAATAAAAATTAAAGCGAAATAGTCATAAACATACAAAGGGAAAGGAATAAAATTTCCCTCCCTGTGGGGAGGAGGAAATTTATCCAACCTCACTGGAATTTGGACCAAATTATTTTTATGAATATTAGTCACAAAATTATTTAAATTTTGAACTATGAAATCATGCTTCTGCCCTTTCCTATAGATAAAATCATTCTTACAGCAAAACAAACCAAGTTTTCTCTTTTATACCTCACAAAAATTGCACAGACAATTATAGAGGAAGTCGATGATTAGCTATGTTTTTATGCTGTGCAAATATATTCAGACAGAAGATTACACTATATGTTATAAAATTAAAAATCTTTAAAATAGGAGCTATAGTTGGAAATTGATAAATATTCATGAAATCATATAAGGTAATTAAAGAATATTCAAAAAAGCTTTTTGATTATAAGCAGAGCATGCGAAAAAATGTAAAGTTAACTGTATGCAAGCAGTTAGAAAATAAGCTAATATAATATTAAAAAATTATCTATTTGTAATAAGGCTATAAAAGCTGGAAGATTTTATTTAAACTAATAACATTTTATCTGCATTGAAATTACTCACCTATTCATTAAAGAAAAAAAAAATTGTTTGAATCCTTCTGAAAGAATCGGAGACAAAATAATATCTACTACAAAATAAAGACTGATTTAAAACAAAAATAAGATTTGATAAACTCTTCGAAACTCCTGTGAATCATTTCCAGAATATGTAAATATGATGGAATTTTGCCTAATTTGCTATCCAAATCTATATCTATATTTGGAGTTTAAAAACTGAAGTCTATTATAAACATTTCTGAGATCATAACGAAAAACCAAATGTAAAACACATGAGAAGATAGATGAAGAGCTTATCTTATTACTAACATTAAAATTGAAATATTTTACACTCATCTAGTAAACAGTGTTTATTAGCAAAGGTAGTTTAAAAATTCCTATCACAATCATATGACTTCTAAGTTGTATAGCTGTGCTGAAAGTAAACTTTGCAGTCAAAATGAAAGTGATACTAGTGTCATATTCTTCTTACACCACTAATAAACAGATAACATGATTGTTTTATTAGTAGCTGTTATCTGATATATTATAACTTAATACCCCTAACATTAAAACTCAGGATTCATTTCAACAAAACACAGTGTTGTTTAATAATCACTAGAGGTTTATTAATAATGTACAAGTATGTATTATATACTATGCTAGACAGCTTGGATACTAGCCATATTGGCACTACTAAATACCTATACTATGGTTTTCTACCATTATTGCAAATTTCAAATTATTTAACTGCATAGTAGTAATAACTTATATAAACTGAGCAGAAATATATACTATGGTATATTGTCCATTATTAAGCTAGTATAATTCTGTCACATATTAATCACTGCATAATAAATTATTACTTACCCGACTCCACTGCTTTAATACAAATGAAATCCATATTGGACATTCTCCAATGAAAGCTTGATATCATGGTCAAGATTTGATTCTTTTAAATAAGCAAAATTCATATTCCTAGAAAATAAATCCTTAAAGATTCAGAAAATTCTCTTGTTAACTATGAGTAATGGGGGTAATAAATTATGAAACAAAACTCTCAAAATAATCCAAAACCAAAAACAAAAGAGGAGAGAGAGACATAGCTGCTTCGCTCCACACATATTGTTCAAATCTTTTGCAACTACACTCTGAAGAAATTGGCAGTGCAAATCACAGGAAAATGTTCAATTTTCACTTCACTAGCCTGTTGCATCACAGCTGAAGTTGCTTTGGTGTGCAATACCTCAGCTTTTGTACATGCATTTTTAAGAAGCAACTGCAGTTATCATTGAATTGCAGTTCCAAATTGCTTCGGTGTGCACTATTCCTTTATTGATGATATTTTCAATTTTGGCAATCTTTTGTCTAATTTTCTATGGAATGGCATGTTCCAGATCAGATAGTTCATTATGGGAGAAGTTTTTATTAGATAGATTAATAACAGGAAGGGGTTTAAAATTAGGGCAAAAAGGCTTATCTAAGGATTCAGTGAGCCACTAGATCTAGTTGTTTCTGTGTTTTTGTGTTTTTCCTCCATATAGGGGGCCTTTCAATCAGATTCACGAGCATGATATGAGGGCAGCTCTGGTAGATGTCTTGGTGTGCCTGGTATCACCTTTTCCCATGTATTAGAGCATGGAGAATCTGTGGGGTAAGGCTGTTGCGTCAACAACACAGAAAAAGCCACAATTGTCCCAGACTCGTGACAAGTTTTAACTGTAAAGTCTGTAACGCTTTCTAGTGTTGATAGTAGGTCATTCTGCAGAGATGGACTTTAAATACACAATTAGAAAGACCTTGCTCAGCAATTAATTAAAACAACTTAAAATTCTCTGTCATTGAGCAATAATTTTTTTGAGTTTGTACTTCAAATTCTTTGCTTGTTAAAAGTTTTTAGGAACAAACTCAGAAGCTTTTCAGAGCAAGGATTAGTGATCAATCTTCAGTTAAGTGGCATGTGGTGACATTAGGGCTGTTAAGAGCTTCATTCCACATATGAAGGGTGATTCCAGTGTCACAGTTGCAGGTGGGGATGGGTGAAGTCATTATTTCAATAACCTCACGTACTACAGTTTGTAGTAAGTTAATGTTATGTATATTACATAAGTTAATGTTATGTAAGTTAATGTTATGTATATCCCTCCTGAAATACACTTAATATAAAATATATATATATATATTAATGTTATATTACATGCTAGCAGTGTGGTGTGCTCCCAGTCTATGATGGTTGTTGTGGGTTGTATTGGCAGCGGAAGTTGTTAACTTGTTTTGGCTGACATCTGTCTGATGCTCTATGAACCTCTCCTATAGAGAATGTATAGTTTTTCTTATATAGTAGAGAATGGAATTATCAGGCAAATGTAGGGTAAATCTGTATATGCCTGATTTTTGAAGGAGGCTAAATTTCACTCTGTCTCTTTATAATTTTTTTCAGATTTGAAGCTGGGCTGAAAACAATTTTAATTTTTTGGGCTCTGAGTAATTTGAAAGCTGATAAATAATGAAATAAACTCGAAATATTTGGTATCTACTAATAAATTACCACTTTGAAGTCGATTCAAATTTTTAGAGGAAAAATTGTGATATATGATGATATAAAAGAAAAACCTTTATATCATCAGTATACTTGTAAGAAATACTTTCCATCTATATATGGCAATGCCACTTGTGGCAAAATTTCTGGAACACTCCCTACATATGATGTAATGTAGGTTGAAAAGGTTCATATCATCAATTAGAGATCTTGATCGGCAGCCGGTAGCTCAATGGTCCAGAGCACCTGACATGTTATCAGGTGGTCGTGGGTTCATATCCCACCTGGCTCAAGACAATTTTTCCTCTAAAAATTTGAATTGACTTCAAAGTGGTAATTTATTAGTAGATACCAATTGTGTTGAATTTATTTCATTATTTATTATCAGTATACTTGTAAGAAATACTTTCCATCTATATATGGCACTGCTGCTTGTGATGAAATTTCTGGAACACTTCCTACATATGATATATGTTGAAAAGGTTCATATTATCAATTAGAGGAGATCTTGATCGGCAGCCGGTGGCTCAGTGGTCCAGAACACCTGACATGTTATCAGGAGGTCGTATCCCACCTGGCTCAAGACAATTTTTCCTCTAAAAATTTGAATCGACTTCAAAGTGGTAATTTATTAGTAGATTGCAGGCTGATTCATATAGGACTGGAATGTAAGATATAGATTTACAAAAAAAATGGCTAATTTTATTTTAATAGGGCTTTTATACACCGAAGATCTAAAACATTATGACCAGCATGTCTTTATGTAAATCAAAGCAACTGCAGGTGAAGGTGCATGTGAAGGTCATGAAATGGTATAAATAACACCTGATACTAAGCTCTGTTAATCAGTATTATTCTTGATTTTCAGATGGGTAAAGGCAGCGGACTTAAGTGAGTTTGACAAAGGCCAAATTGTAATGGCCAGATGACTTGGTTAGAGCATTTCTGAGATGGCAAGGCTTGTGGGGTGCCTTGCTGTGGTTAGTACCTTCCAAACGTGGTCTGAGGAGAGAAAAACCACGAACCGCTGGCAAGATGTGGGCCGACCATGGCTCATCGATGCTACAGGTGAGTGAAGGCTATCCTGTATGGTATAAGTCAATAGAAGGGATACTGTGGCACAACTCACCCATAATTTGAATGCTGTTGATGGGAGTAATGTGTCACAACACACAGTACATCAAACTCTGCTGAAAATGAGGCTGTGTAGCCGCAGGCTACTCCAAGTGCCCATACTAACTTCTGTTCACCATTGAAAGAGCCTATAATGGGCATGCGAGCATCAAAACTGGACCTTGAATGATTGGAAGAAGGTTATCTGGTCAAATGAATTTCATTTCCTGTTGCACCATGTGGATGGCCGGATACGTGTGTGTTGCTTACCTGGGGAAGTGTTGGCAACAGGATGCACTGTGGGATGAAAATAAGCTGGTGGAGGAAGTGTAATGCTTTGGGCAATGTTCTGCTGGGAAACCCTGGGTCCAGCCATTCATATGCAGGAAACTATGACGTCTACCACCTACTAAATATCATTGCAGAGCAGGTACATCCTTTCATGGCAACAATATATCCTTCTAGTAGTGCCTTCTTTCAGCAGGATAATGTGCCATGTCACACTACCTGGATTTTTCGAGAATGGTTCATGGAACACGAGGAAGACTTCCAGGTATTGCCCTCACCTCCAAATTCCCCAGACATCAATCAAATCTAGCATCTGTGGTTTGTGTTGTAACAGCATGCCCGATCTATGATGGCTCAACCTTGTAACTTACAAGAGTTAAAGGATCTGCTTGTAACGTGTTGGTACCAGATACCACAAGACACCTTTAGAAATCTTGTAGTATCCGTGCCTTGCCAGGTAAGAGCTGTTTTGGTAGCACGTGGTGGACCAACATCATATTAAGCAGGTGGTCATAATGTTTTGATTCTGCGGTGTAGAGGCATGTAGTAAAAAAAAATGTGTCTAGCAATACAAGTAAAAATTTATTTTTAGAATAAATTAGTAGACAGAAATGATTGTAATGCACATGAATGGAAATACTATTTATTTCTGAATAGCAAAAAAGAAATATATATATATATACATTTCCTCAAAACAAGAAAATTACTCTTGTAATTTTTTTTCTCATTTATCGTACTTTGAGAAAAGTCATCTTTGCCAACTGTGCTGAGTCACATGAACAAGGAATTAAAAAAAAAAACCAATGAACCGAAATAGGTCATGTTATATACCAAATTAAACAGAATTTAATTGTGTATTATATGAAAGTAAAAAATTTTACCTAATTTACAGACATTAATTTTAGTAGGACTTTTTCAGAGTGATATAGTAAAAAAAATGATCAGACTGTGCAATTAAGACTTAATTTTGCAAATGAGGATGAATAAGAAGAGTAAATTATATATTAACTGAACGTAAATTTCTACCAAAATATAATATTTACCAGAAATATGATTTTTATTTCTTTTAATGATTCTTTCAGTGTGGGATATTTTAAACATGGACCAGCATTATACAAGGTGATTTGGATTGCTCTCATTGATGAGATTTTCTGTCCTGTTTATGAAATGGAAAAACACTTTCTTGGCTGCCTTTTTTACTAAACATTATGTTTTTGTTTCCTCTGGGTGTTGAAGTTTGGCAATCGTGGCTAAGTGCAGAAAGGTTTTTTTTTTTAAGTTATTTTTATTGATTATTTTATATTCATTTACATCAACATATTTTTTGCACCAAAGCCAAAAAAAAGTCTGTATCATATTATGGAACTAAAATAAATTTACAGAAATGAAAATGAAGATTTAAATGTAAAAGTATAAATACTAACCGGATGCTTGGTGAATTTATCCAAAGTGTGAGAACACTGCTTGCTGTAAACAATTCACTCTGTAGCCACTTAACTGCCATACGTCAACAATTAACTAGGTCTGGCACCTGTTCTCCTGACTCCCATGATGCTGCAAGCAGTTTCACAATAACAAGCTCTGGCCATGCTCTAGTTTATAGTTTTGATTTGAAAAATTAGAACCACACATAGAATGCTGGGATAAATGATATAAATGATAAAAATAATTCTATGAAAGTAAAGATGTTGCACAAAAATACAGTCATATATGTTTTTGCTCCATTTTAATATATTTTGAGATAAAACATATTTTAGTATCACTAAATTTTTTTTATCTATTATCAGATATCTTTTACAAAAGGAATATGAAGAGAAAAATCAATATTTCTTTGATCATGTCCTCGGCAATGTCATAGGAGCATGATATCAATAAGCGAATATGTGGCTTTGTTTTTAAGTTTCAGTGTGCAACTGTTAGTCTGTACAGATAGATATTTATACCGTGTGCAGAAAGTACCGAAGTGTTTTTGCATTTTGTTTTGTTAATGAAATGTAGTTTTTAAAGATGTGATTAAGTGATGGCAAATACTTTCTCAAATATGGATAGTTTAAGCTGAAATGGAAAATTGTGAGTTTTGTCTAAGCTACAATATTTTAATGACTCGAAGTGATTCAGATCAATTCTGACTTTCCTCAGATTCTGATATTATCATGCTGAACCAGAAAATTGTGTTTTTTCTAAGCTACAATATTTCATTGACTCAGAGATTCAGATCAATTGACTTTCCTCAAATTCTGAATGGGGATATTGGTTCCACTATTTCTAGAATTATTTATATTGCTTTTCAAATATAAGATGCAATTAAAAATATAATAATAATGATATGAAGCTTGATCAGAAATTAAATCATTAGACTTATATGACTTGCCATGCTGGCTACTTTTGGAGGCATCTGATTAGGACATTGTAATGAAAAATTTGATTTTTAAAGACAGGATTAGTACTATTTTTAACTAAATTGAAATAATTTAATAACTAGCCTTCAAAATTTATAATTTTTAAGTCAAGTTTTTGTCATTGTCATAAAGAAACTTTCCCTTTGTAGTCAGTATCTAATGCAAATTGATCTGGAAGGGTTTGATCTCAATTTCAGTGTTAAAATAAACTACATTTGTTTTGAAATATGTTAATTTAATTTCTTCACAGCACTTTATCCAGTTTTAATTATATATTTTTCATTTCTTATTTTATATTTATGTATATAAATAAAACAGCGAAGTAACAATAATTTACAAGATGGATGCCAAAATGGTATACATAAAGTATTTGTGTATATTTTCGGTATAGAGGTATTCCTTTGATATAGAATGACAATTTTTATATCTCTGTAGAATGAAATTCTTTAAAAGAGATGATGACAAAATTTGGGATTTGTAGGTCAAGGCAAGTTGTACTTATGATGTTTTTACAGTTCAGTGTGATTAATTTCAAGTGCACAAGTAGCCCTAACCGAAAAGATTAGTTGGTGGTATATGTTACTTTACCAAATTTCCTTTCCCAATTCTTGACTTGCACTACTAATTTTACAGGACTAGACTAGTGACTAGTTATTGGAACTTATGCAGACAAATAATAAAAAAGTACATCTTCAAGTAATTGCTTGAGGGGATATTTATTTTATTATTTATGTAAATTGCAGGTAATGTATTAATATACATTTTTTATATTTTCTTTTTACTGTATAATACCTTATTGTAGTAATTTATTACAATTGAAAAAAAAATATGCATTACCATTTTGCTGCTAGATACATCTGCTCTGTTGTAGTCCTATGCTCATTTCATGGTCTATTAGTTTGACCATATTACTGAAGAAGGCCTACAGAATTTAATTCTGAATTTTATTAAAATAAAAATTTTAAACAAATTTGCAAATATCTTAATTTTAATAAGACTTTTACATTGTGATAGTGAAAAAATAGATCGTACTATGCAAATAAGGCTTCATTTTGGAAAACACGATGAAGAAAAACAGTTAAATTGTATATCAATCGAAAGGAAATGTCTTCCTAAATAATATAATATTTACTTGAAACATGACTTTTATTTCTTTTAATGTTTCTTTTCAGTGTGGTATATTTTAAAACTTGGGCCACTATTATACAAGGTGGCTTGTGTTGCTTATATTAATGGGATTTTTTTGTTCTGTTTATTAAATGGAGGAATACTTTCTTTGCTGCTTTTTTTTTTACTAAACATTATGAATTTTTTTCTTAGGGTGTTGAATTTTGGGAATATTGACTAAGTGCTAAAAAGTTAGTGCTCCAAGACAAAAACAAATGTTTATATTGTCAGAATGTCACAACCAAGAAGATATTGAGGGAGTGGGGGTGGGTAACTCTTTTAAAACTATTCGATATAAACTTAAAAACTCATAATTTAAGAAAAAATTAATTTTTCCAAGGGCTGAACAAAATGCCTGAGTGTAGGGGGTGTTAAAACACTTGTTGTAATTGCCCTCCCACATGGAGACTGATTTTGGTGCCAAGGAACTCGTTTTTGTTTCCATATCAAAACTTCATTCATTTTCAGGAAATGATAATAGATCCAAGTTTTTTGACTTGAAGAAATTTTAAAAGAAAAATAATTAATAACCTAATACAATGTTAAAAAAAACAAACAAATCAACAAGTTGTAAACTACCATTGTGATAACCACTGATGCAAAATAACAAGATTGGTAATTACCTATACATCTCTACGGAAATATAATTAAGATACACCTGCAGAAACAAAAGCGAAGGTTTAATTATGAAAGTATAAATAAAATATGTGATTACTAACCCAATGGCTATCCAGTGCTGTGAACAATCCACCATGTGCCAAGCATATCGGTCATGCACACATGTTAACCAAACTTTAATAAATTTTTCAACGTATCATATTAAACAATAGGCATAATTTTGGGTGAATGGGCTGGTGGACACATGATATCGTCAGTGGCAGAAGTTGGCAGTATTCCGTGGCTACTTTAGTGATCGATCCCAGATTTCATGAGATGGTTCCACATAGTTCTGATCCTCTTGGTGTGATAGATGGGGTTCCTAGCTTCCATGGGTTGGGAGTGATCCCTCAAAAAGCAGGGGCGGGGGTGGCTCAGTCGGTAGCGCGCCAGGCTCGTAATCTGTAGTTCCCAGGTTCGAGTCCCAGCTGGGTCAGCGTTGAGATTTATCTCCGCAAAAATTCCCCGCCCTGCCCACGGTCAGTAGGGGACACCGATGGGTTTGGAAAGGCCGCCGTCCGTCGGATGGGACGTTAAGCCTTGGCCCCGTGTGCGGGAGAGCCATACCCTGTGCACGTTAAAGAACACGCTGGATGGCCTTGACGGGAGGCTATCATCTGTCTCCCAACAGCTGTTCCAGTGGGTCCCCTCCCCCAACCTTCTCTGAGCCTTCGGGGTCCATGTGACCTGGCCATTTAGCCCATGGTGTGCAAAAAAGTGCCGCTCAGAGGTAAAACAACCCAACCCTCAAAAAGCATCTGAGGTTTCTGGGGTGCTGTTGTTGACTGCCTTGTGAATGCAGTTATTGATTGATATACATTTGGTGTGAATGAACTTATTGAAGAGTTTCACATCAAAAGTTTGACGTGGGTATATATAATAAATCTATTATTAGTTCAAGCTAATTTAGAATTAGAGTTATTAGTTCAAACTAATGTTTTGAACTTTATGCAAATTGATATGACAATAATAACTGTTGAATCCATTCATTTTTACAATGGTAAGAGTAAAATTGCTATTATTGTGCTTTACAAATCTGTTGTATACACTGTAAAGGATTTTAATGCAGAACTAAGTAAGATATTGAATACAATTAAAACTGGTAATGTTTGTTTAATTGGTGATCTAAATATAGATTTGTTGAAAGATAATAGAGATATAAATTAATATCTAAATATCATATACAATTATGGATATTGGAGGTTTTTACTTTTTAGGAACACAAAATTTACTTTATTACCTAATGTAGATTCTATAGTGCTGTGTAATGTTTGAGAAAAGGAGGTTAGTTTTATTACCTCAAATATAAATTCTAATAAAGCTGTAGGTATGATAACCTAACTGTTCAAATAGTACAGAATTTTAGTAAGTACCACCTGGTTCATCACTCATATTAACATCTCTTTTGAAACTGGACTTTTGTAGAGCCTGGACAAGTTTAAACCCCTTGGCACAAAATGCTAAAAACAATATTTTAAATGTTGGTTTTACCAATTTTATTTTCTTCTCAGTTGTATTATTGTTTATATTATTTTGATGTTCTTATTCACATCTATATTAAATGTTTTTCCAAAGTTTAGTACTATAAATTTGTAAGAAATATCTGTTGAATTGGAAATAGATGATGAATAAAGATTATTGAATGTTACATTGTCCAAGGCTTTCCATTTGCAATATAGCAATGAATAATGTGTGTAAATTACTAAACGTACAGTTCATAATTTTATATATACACTGAAATGCCTTGAATTAGAGATAGGTGACGTTATCCAAATTCAGACCTGTAAGTCCTGCATTTGTGTGCATGCATGACTGAAACTCAGGTCATATATAGCTGTCAGCTTTGGCTTTCCCAAGCATTTGTCGAGAGAAGCATAATGAAAATGAAATGGAAAGGCGTGGGATTTAGATGCATTTGACAGAAGGCAGATCGTAGGTGCCTGATGGATGGGACACTCAATCTCTGAAATTGTCAACGAACTTGGATTTTCTTGTACAACAGTTCAAGAGGGTTCCAGGAATATGAAAATTCTGGTGAAAAAACAAGCACTCGGACAAATTGCAAAGGACAACCATCCTTGAATGATTGTGGGTTTCGCCATCTGACTCTCATTGTACAGACCAATAGGGGCCAGACATCTGAAATCACCTCCCATCTGAACATGGGTTCCAGCCGGGAAGTCAGTGCACAGACTGTGCAATGCTCACTTCATTGTCTTCACTTCTGTAGCTGCCGACCTACTAGAGTCCCACTTCTAACTGTAAGACACAGGGCCCAAAGCCTTGCCTGGGCTAAAGAACATTGAAACTGGACCATCAAAAATTGGCAATGGATAGCCTGGAGTGATAAATTCCGATTTGAACTTCATCATGCCGATGGGAGACTGAGGGTATGGTACCAACCCCATGAAGCCATGGATCCTGCATGTCAGGTTGGAACAGTACAAGATGGTAGTGGCTCATTGATGGCCTGGGGTGTCTTCAGTTGGACGTCTGGGGGACCTTTGGTATGTGTGCCAGCAACTCTCAATGCATCCCAGTACGTAGAATTCATGTCTGATCATTTACACCTATTACAGACCTTCTACTATGGCATATAAACTGACAGGCTCCTGTCAGACCTCTGTGGCAAGCAGCTGCTTGAGGGGGTATTTATTTTATTTTTTTATATGGCCATCATGCATCCCAATGGAGATGGCATCTACCAGTAAGACAACTGTTCATTTCACAGTCCAGGTTGGCTACTGCATGTTTGCAGGACCATTCTGCTAACTTTGAAATAATGAATTGGTCACCTAGAAGCCCAGATTTAAATCCCATTGAAGATCTTTGGGATACCGTCAAGCAGAGTGTTAGGGCCCATGTCCCATCAGCGACAACCTTGGGAGAATTGTGGGCAGCTCTGGAGGATGCATGGGTCGCCATACCTGTGGAACATTTATGCAAGCTTGTGGAGTCCATGCTTCGTCGTGTGGTGGCCGTTATCAGGGCCAAAGGGGGTTTGACACATTACTGGGTTGCTATCCCTAATTCAATGACACTTCAGTGTATAGCACAACATTAATTGCACTAGTCATTGTAAAATGAAAGGTGCAATTTCAGAATTTTATAATAACGTAATTATAGCATGGAATTGTCTTGTTAGGTGAGATCTAGGGCACATGCCCCCTCCCCAGATAGATGCAAAAAATTGTTAAACTTATGGACTTTTCAAGAAATATTTTAAAGATCAAAATGGAGGAGGAAATGTTATACTCTATTGCAGTGGTTCTTAACCTTATATGCTTCACGTACCCCCTGGAAATGTGTATATAACTTTTGTACACCTTGTATAGATAGATAAAACTATAGTTATAGTATAACAATGGGAATAAAATAAAACATATATATAACATATATCTAGCAACTTTTGAGCTCTCATGGCATACCCCAAAATATTTTACCAGGTACCCCACATTGAGAATCTCTCTCTATTGGAAATCCGGTTGCCCCCCTGGTTGCCCCCCCGTACTTTCCCCAGCTAGATTGAATTTCTTGCCCCCAAAATTTTCTCTAGATCTGGACCTGTTCATATATATAGTTTAACATTTTGCAGTATTTCTGTGACCTAAAAGGTTTCTCCTCCAGTAAAAAATTGCTCCAGATATTCTTACATTGTCAATACTTATTAAAAGCCATTGTATGAAGTAAATACCTAGATACTAAACTACAACTGTTAAAATGCAGCAGTAGGCTAAATTAGATGATGAAAATTTTCCCAGTATCTTCAATTGAATAGATATATTTCACTGAATATATTTTACTTCATCATCAATCTCAAGCAGCCATGGGCTATGGAGGTCCAACCAGACCATGCAATATAGTTCTCCAAGCATATCTATCCTGAGCTACATCTGCTGCATCTGGCCACTACACAGCAAGGTCCTGTTTGACATTGTCTGTCCACCACATCCTAGGTCTCCCCCTCTTTCTGAGGCCTTTAGGCACCCTGTTCATAACCCTATTCTGTAATCAATAATTATCCATACGGGCAACATGGCCAAACCAACGGAATCTCTATCTGCACAATATGCTCCTTAAAGGAGGTTGCCGACTCCTTTGCCTAACCACATCAATACTTACAAAGTTGAACCACCTGATGCCCAAAATGCTATGTAAGCATCTAGTTTCCATTTCTTTCCATCTGTAACTAACCCTAGAAAGAACCAAACTATTATAGTCTAAATTTAGTCTTCAAGTGTATATGCCTCTTTCTCTACACTCTCCATAGATTCTTAAAAGTCGCTGCAGCAATCCCTATTCATCTGTTAATCTCATGCTGCACATCTCCAGTATCTGTTACAATTTAATTAGACACAAGTGTAGTTTAATTAAACTGTGACACCTGCTCAAGACTGCAGCCATTCAGATTAACTGAATCATAGCTTGCCTGACCAATTTTCATCACTTTAGTTTTCTCTCTGTTTATAACCAAACCTACTCTACTACCAGTCTCATCAATAGCTAGAACAAAAGAGTTTATCTCATCAACATCATTTGCTGAAAGATCTGAATCATCAGCATAATCTAAATCAGAAATTTTTGTATCTCCAGACCATTTAAGGCCAAAACCTTTCCCTTGCAGTGAATTTTGCATAACATAATCAATAACTGAAATAAAGAGAAAACGAGACAAAAGCATCCTTGTCAGAAGCAATGCTAAACCAATTTCTACAATTCTTACCAACTCTCATGCACAACTCAGTGTTATTATGTAGAACTTTCATTATGTTAACTAACTTGTCTGGTATGCCATACGATTTCACAATCAACCACAAATTTTGACAATCAACAGAGTCAAAAGCCTTTTTCAAATCAACAAAGCTAGTAACCAAAAATTTTTGAAATTCTAAAGATTTATGAAGAATCTGCCCCAGTGAAAATATTTGATCTACACATCCCCTACCACTTCTAAATCCACATTGCTCATCACACAATTGACTATCAACCAGATTCCTAATTTTATTAAGCACAATTATGCAAAGAACTTTACCTTGAACAGAAAGTAGGCTGATGCCCCTACAATTATCACAAGAACTGTGACCACATTTTTTAAAAATAGGGATAATAATAGCTCTGATAAAATCCTTAGGAACTATGCCTTTATCATAAAAGGTATTCAAAATTTCAGTCATCCATCTTATAACCAAAACATTCTCAATTCTAACCATTTCCATAGTAAATTTACTTTTCTTGGGGATTTTTATAGTTTAAGTTTAGAAACAGCCAAAATGACTTCAGACTGTGTTATAGGGCCAACAATAAAGCTAGTAATGCTTCTATCATCATTACAAACAATGGGAATAGAACTAATCACATTGTTTAGAATATTACTGAAATCCTCTGTCCACCTAGCCATGACAGAATCCTCACCTTCTGTAAACTTACATTACATCCTTCAATCCCTGTTTACCTATCTGTTTTCTACCACACAAAACATTAGCTATCTGATACAGCTTTCTGCTCTTGTTGTGTGCTGTCTCACTGCTTCCTCAGCTTTGTCAGCCAAGCCATCAAGCCAAAGATTCTTATCAGCAGCAAACTGATCCTTTACACTTTTATTAAGCTCTCTGTAATGCTTTCTATTAGGACCATTAGGGTATTGATTAAGGACATTCTTGCAGTTCTTTATTTCTGAAATAAGCTCAAGTGCCTTATCACTCAAATAATTCTTCCTTCTCTGCTCCTTTTTTTCTTAAAAGAGTACTGTTAGTTTCCAAAAAAGCCTGTTTGAAACAATCCATTCTTCCTTAACTTCAGTAGTAAGCAAACCATAACTGTTATAATGACTAAATAACCTATCATGGTAAGCTTTAGCTGTAACTTGGTCTTCCAGAGCTTCAGAATTAAAAGTAAATGTTTTAATCTTCTTCACATCTTAAATTTAAGTTGCAAGACACCTTTAACAAGGTAATGGTCAGATCCAATATCAGCTCCCCTATATGACCTGGTATTCCTAACAGAACTAGCCCATTTGCTGTTAATTAATATATAATCAATCATATTCTTATGCAGCCCATCGGGTGAAACCCATATGTATTCATGTATGTTGCGGTGTTTGTAATAAGTATTAGTTATTCTGAATCCATTTAGTTTACTTACCTGTAGGAGACTTTGCCCATTGCAGCTACCGATACCAAAAGGGCCTATTACTCCTCCCCAAAGGTCAGAGTCAGTACCAACTTTGGCATTGAAGTCACCAAGAACAAGGGTAATATCTCCTTTCTTGACAGAATTCAAAATATCCTGAAGTTGTGCGTATAGCTTATCCTCATCGGCATCCTCAGTGGGGGCATAACAGCAAATAACATTCAAGTCTTTAGTGCTTGTCTGAAATTTTGTTATAAGAATCCTTTCATTAATGCACTCATATCTAAGAAGAGCATCACTGGCATGTCTGCTGAGAAGCAGACCTACGCCTTGATGATACTTATTATCTTCTCTTCCTGAAAAGAGAAATTTAAGATTATTTTTAAGAATCCGACCTTTATCTGTCCATCTGGTCTCTTGCAAGCTGAGAATATTTAAATTGTAATGGTGGAATTCTTGTGTGAGGACATCAATTGAAAAAGCTCTGTGCAGAGCCCTCACATTCCAACTACCTATGGAGTGAAAATGGTTAGTGGGATGTTTAACCCTTCCAATGTCCAGCCTGAATAACTGGTTTCTATCCAGAAGCCAAGCTATTTTCTCCCTATGCTCAGCCAAAAAAAAATTAACTCTAGAATTTTTTTACCAAATCCCTTATAAAAACAATTATGGCATGTTATATGCCAAATTAATCAGCATTTAATTCTGGATTTTCTGAAAACAAAATATTTAAGAAAAGAGATGAGAAGTTTTATTTTAATAGGACTTTGTTTAGAGTCATTTAGTAAAAAGATGCATCTGGCAACACAAATAAAATTTATTTAAAAAAAAAAACAAATGGACAGAAATGAGTATAATGCACATGAATAGAAAGGCTATTTTTGAATAATAGAAAAAAATTATTTTTTTTTTGTTTGAAGTAAATATTTTACACATTTTGTAATTATTTTCTCATTACCATATTTGAGAAAATTCCAGGCTTTTAGCTAATTGTTCTGAGTTTTAGCTAATTGTTCTCAAATTTAGAATTAAAAAAAAACCAATCAATGGAAATATGTAATGTTATATAACAAATTAAACAGAATTTAATTACGAATTTTATGAAAATAAATAATATTAACAAATTTACAAGCATATTGATTTGAATTAGCCTTTTCAATGTGAAACGGTGGAAAAAAAGATCGTTCTATACAATTAAGGCTTAATTTTGGAAAACCTGAAAAATAAAAATAGTTAAATTATACGTTAATCAAAAGGAAATTTCCTCCAGAATAATATAATATTCAACGTGAAATATGATTTTTATTTCTTTTAATGATTCTTTTCAGTATCGTATACTTGAAACATAGCCAGTGTTGTACAAAGTGACTTGGACTTCTCATATTCACGGGATTTTCTGAGCTGGTTATGAAACAGAAAAATATTTCCTTGCCTTCTTTTTCACTAAACATTATGAATTTTATCTCTGGTGTTGAAGTTGGTGATCTTTGTTAAGTGTAGAAAGGTTTGTGTACGAAAACAAAAAAGCATTATATCATCTGTGTGGCACAGCCAAGGTTCTAAGGGGGGAGAGGGTGCCTTTAAAATAATTCAATATAAACATACAAACTCATAATTTTAAAAAATTATGTTTTTCTAGAGGGGAGGGGGGGAGTGAAACTTTCACAGTGAGTTTAGTGGAGGGGACCCTTCCTGAAATTGCCATCCCACATTATGGCTGATTGCTGTAGCAAGGAAGTCTGTTTTGCTTCAGTATCCAAGACATTCATTTTCAGGAAATGGTACAAGCTCAATGTTTTTTTTTTACTAAAAAAAATAATAAAGGAAAAATTATATATAACCGAATGGGATGTTAAATTAAATATCCGCAGCAACTTTTAAGCCAGACTCTGATGTAGCATAACTCAGAAAGATCGTAAATCAGCTGACTGAAATTTCGCTAACAGAAATAAATTTACAGAAATGAATTTGCTTCCATATCCAAGACCTCATTTATTTTTAGAAAAAGATATCAGATCAAAGTTTTACTGGAAAAGTACTAAATGATAAAATGAATATTAATATATAGACTAATGCAATATTAAAATATCCACAGCAACAAGTCGTAGGCTGGCCATACGATGTAGCATAACTGAAAAAGTCAATACTTATTGATCGGCCAAAAGATTGCTAATTTCTGAAACTAAATCTGAAATGAAAACTAGGGTTTAAATATAAAATAAGTAAATACTAACTTTACAAAGGGTATCCAACAGGCTGGACCAAAATTGTAAAAAACACTTATAATACACGGATCGGAGATAGTATGTGTCAGTTGTTATGTAGTAGTATGTGTCAGTATGTTAGTTGCTTCAGTGAAGCATAACTAATTAAATGCAGCTGCAACTAGAATTTCTAAAAAGGATGTGTTTACTTCCAGTTTCGATTTTAAGAGCGGGAAAGATGCATAGAATGCTGGGAAAATGATAAAAATAATTTTGGGAATGCTAAAATAGGTTTATGACAAAAAAGAGTTTGAAAAGGGGAAAAAAATATCAGTACATACTTTGTAATTACTTCCAAAATCTACTGTTTTTAAATATAGCAGTTCTTTTGTTAATTTTTAGGATATCAATGAAAATTTAAGGAAAAATTTGTTGATAATAGTTCAAATCAAACTTGTGAGCTTAAATCAGAAGATTGCTTCAGCAAATAGGAATGTTAACAAGCAAATCGGCAATACTGTTCAGTGCTTCTAAGAAATGGCAATCAGATCGCTTTATCAAATTATTTATATTGTAGTTTAATAAAATATGCATGAAATTAAAAAACAAAATATTATTTTTCAAGCCTGAATTATATATTTTTTATAAGATATATATATATATAAGAAATTGCAACGACGATTTTTATTTTTAATAATTGATTTTATTTTTGTTGTACTAAAAATGTATACATACGCCCTTGGCTTCTCATTTTGCATCCTGCAAACGTATACAGACGATGTGGACACTGGAAGGATTAAAGATACTATGTTTATTGAGAGAGGGAATGCCGACAATACAAAGATCCCGCTAATCACAGGCTGGGGCAAAAACCTGTTCCCCCACTACTAAAGGCTGAAGCCATCTACACTAGAAGACTTCCACCAATGTAGACCTTGACGATGCCCATAGAAGCAAGAGTTCAGGTGCCTGTGATGACCTCTTCTCAGGATTATCCACCAGCTGATAAAACATATAAATCAAATTTATTCACTTGGGGCTGTCAATTCACAAACAGAAAACACAGTAGAAGATTTTCCCTCTGCAGAAGCCCACCAATGCAGCAATTGCAGGATCCATAATTAAGCTCATAGCCTTACTTCAGTCCAGTGGGTTTATATGGTCAGTACCAGGATCCTGTATTGTTGACTACTCAGCAGGGTAAAAAAAAAGAAAAGTAGCCATAGTTGTCCAGTTCAGTAGGCCACACTAATCTGGCAGCCCTCCCTTCTGTTAAAGTTAACAGGTAATGCTGTGAAATATTGTTTAAAGTGTTTATTTCCCAAGTTTTCTTATACTTTTGCCAAAATATAAAGTGGCATCCTGGTCTCACATTTCAATTTCAGTCGATTGTTTTGATATAGATGGTTGGCTAGTAGTTAAATTGGGGTGATTTTGGGTGGGGTTTGATGGGTTGTATTGATTGTGGGATAAATTGGGCACTGATAGACAACGTCCCATTGATTTCAGAGGATAGCTGGTGAAATTCGCTGAGTTGCTTGTGCCGCCATTGCAATAGGCTCCACCCCTCCTTCACCATACAGACCTGCTTGTCAGTTGAGATGGTTATCATTTGGTCTTTACTAGTTGCAGTTTTCCTCTTCAAAGGAGGCTTGAGTTTACCTCTAAATTCGGTTCAAGATTCCCTTGACAGTGGTTCTTCCATAGTGATGCAAAAAATTGCAAATCGTCTTGATAAAGACATTTAAAAAATCTGCTAAAAACCAACACAACTTGTGTGTTTGACAGCCAGGCTACCTTAGGAAACATTGCCCATTGCCATTGCAGCTACCAATACCAAAAGAGCCTATCACCCCTCCCCAAAGGTCAGAGTCAGTACCATCTTTGGCATTGAAGTCACCTAGAACAAGGATAATATCTCCTTTCTTGACAGAATTCAAAATATCCTGAAGTTGTCTGTAAAACCTATCCTTCTTATCCTCATCGGTATCCTCAGTGGGGGCATAACAGCAGATAACATTCAAGTCTTTAACGCTTGTCTGAAATGGGCGGGGGTGGCTCAGTCGGTAGCGCGCCAGGCTCGTAATCTGTAGTTCCCAGGTTCGAGTCCCAGCTGGGTCAGCGTTGAGATTTATCTCCGCAAAATTCCCCGCCCTGCCCACGGTCAGTAGGGGACACCGATGGGCTTGGAAAGGCCGCCGTCCGTCGGATGGGACGTTAAGCCGTGGCCCCGTGTGCGGGAGAGCCATACCCTGTGCACGTTAAAGAACACGCTGGATGGCCTTGACGGGAGACTACCATCTGTCTCCCAACAGCTGTTCCAGTGGGTCCCCTTCCCCAACCTTCTCTGAGCCTTCGGGGTCCATGTGACCTGGCCATTTAGCCCATGGTGTGCAAAAAAGTGCCGCTCAGAGGTAAAACAACCCAACCCAACCTTGTCTGAAATTTTCCTAAGAAACCTTTCATTAATGCACTCATATCCTAAAAGAGCATCACTAGCATGTCTGCTGAGAAGCAGACCTACACCTTGATGATACTTATTATCTTCTCTCCCTGAAAAGAGAAATTTAAGATTATTTTTAAGAATCTGACCTTTATCAGTCCATCTGGTCTCTTGCAAGCCGAGAATATCTAAATTATAAGTGTAGAGTTCTTGTGTGAGGACATCAAGAGAAAAAGCTCTGTGCAGAGTCCTCACATTCCAACTACCTATAGAGAGAAAATAGTTAGTGGGATGTTTAAAGAATCCATGTTTATTGAGAGAGGGAATGCCGATAATATCAAACAGCCCCCTAATCGCAGGCATGGGGCAAAGACCCTTTCCCCCCCACTACTAAAGGCTGAAACCATCGACACTGGAAGACTTCCTCCAATGTAGAATTGACAGTGCCAGTAGAAGCAAAGAGTTCAGGTGCCTGTGAAGACCTCTGCTAAAGATTATCCTCCAGCTGATAAAACATATCCTGCAAATCTCTTCACTTGGGGCTGTCAACCCACAAACAAATAGAAAACACAGCAGAAGATTTTCCCTCCACAGAAGCCCACCAGTGCAGCAAATTCAGGATCCATAATCAAGCTCAGTCTTATTCCAATTCAGTCCGATAGGTTTATATGGTAAGCACCATGATCCTGTGTGGTTGACCACTCCTCAGCAAGGTGGAAAAAAAGAAAAGTAACTTAGCAGTTTATATTAAAAATTCCACAATAAAATGCTTAGTAATAATATATATATGTTTGGATGCATAATGAAACAAAATTTTTATATAAAAACTCATGTGTTCGCACAAAGTGGATGGAAATTATTATACCAAGATCAATGTGTTTTTTCTAGAATAGGGGTTGTGAACGGTGGCTCTGGAGTCACGTGACTCTGAGCATTCTGAATAGTGGCTCTTAAAGGTTTTTGGTTCAACATTCAACTATGGAAAGCTTTTACTGATATTCATTGGAAACAAGCACCAAAACACAGACAATAGTTTGAAAGCACTGATGCAGCTCAAATGCTCTAAATACACTAGAAATTTAAATAGGTTCGAGAAGACTCAAATTCAAGAGTACACAGATGAATTGCAGATTTTTTAATAATTCTTTTCAATAGTTTTATTGTATACAAATATACATATTCCACATTTATGTATTATATTTTTATTTTAATAAAGTAATCTGCAGTTCCTTTTTCCTTGATATGGCTTTTGACCCAATGAAGATTATAATTTACATCACTCAAAATTTACTAGTTTACCTTTTTTTTCGCTCTATTGTCTCTTTGTGATGCCCCCCCCCCCTCATTCACTTTTACTGTACCTTAACCAGTTTTGCTTTAATTTACATTATATTTATCATTTTAAGGATTTTAATTTTATTTTTGGCATCACAGCACTCGTTTCCGAGAGCATAGGAGTTGCGCATGCGTAACTTCGAACTTTCAATTGTCATCCACTAAGTGTGCATGTTCAAGGACACACCCTCTCTTACATCATAGCTTGCACGCTCATCACTTTATGTAAATGTCTTTCCCGGCGTGCAACATGACACTTGTGGGCCTTTTGTATAACGCTGATATAGCAGTGACGTGGTCACAGAGTTGGTAGAGAGTTAGAGTTGGAAGTAGGGAGTTGAAAGAGTTGAGTAGATGTGAAAGTAGAGGTGAAGTAGAGAAGTAGAAAGAATTGTAGTTGAGACAATTGAAGTTGTTAGTTGGACGGACTTAGTAACAGTGAGATAGTGATGATGTAGTCGACATTTTCATCAACTGTTGGTGAGTTGAAATAATTTTGGAAATAAATTTGTTTGTTATAGAGACTTTTTGAATCTTTGCTATTTTTTCTCCAGCAACATTAGTTGATAATATTTGATTGTAATTTAAATTAGATTGACAATCATTTATTTTTGAATTCTTACTCGCTAAGAATGCCTGCTGGTAATTAATAAGAACCCTAATTTCAACTTATTTGGCAATTTATTATTATTGCCTGCCGCCCGAAATTAAGCTATCCGGAGGTTGAATAAATATTGGATCAGATGTAACGCTCCAAACAAATGCTAAATACTTAAGTTTTATGCTCCGGATAGCTTAGACGGGCGCCAGGCAATAATTAACAAATTGCCAAAATGTAGAATAAGTTGATTTAGGGTTCAAATGCCAGCGAGCATTCATAAGTAAGAGTCAAAAATGATTCTTAACAAAATAAGAGTTAATGTAAAAAAGATCCTAAATTAGCGTTGCTCAAGATAAAAAACTATAGACTCAAAAGTTTATAACAAAACAAAATAGATTTATTTCCAAAATAATTAACTCACCAAGACATCAATGAAGAAACTAAATTCTGTGCTACACGCACGGTGCTACGCACCTTACTACATCTCTCTGCTCTCAAGCTCAAGTGCTCTCAGTGCTCTACTACACAACTCTCAGTGCTCTAAGTGACTCGCAGGTCACGGTTTTGACAATGGGCCGGCGCATGCCGGGAAAGACATTTGCATACAATGACGAAGGACGCAAGCTATGATGCAAGAGGGGGCGTGTCCTTGGCACGCGCTTTAACGGTTACGGTCGGAAGTTCGGAGTTGCGCGTACGCAACTCCTAGAAACTTGAAAACGAGTGCTGTGATGCCGAAAAGGAAATAAAAATCCCCAAAATGATAAATATAACGTAAATTAAACAAAACTGGTTAAGGTAAAGCAAAAGTGAACGATGGGGCATCACACAGACAAAGGGTCCAAAAACTTTAAAAGTATTTAAAATTATTTGGCCCATTACATCTTGACCTAAAAAAGGTTCCCTACTCCTGTTCTAGAGCATATGTTCCTCCCAAGAGAAAAGGGGCGGAGGTGGCTCAGTCGGTAGCACGCCAGGCTTGTAATCTGTAGTTCCCAGGTTCGAGTCCCAGCTGGGTCAGCGTTGAGATTTATCTCCGCAAAATTCCCCGCCCTGCCCACGGTCAGTAGGGGACACCGATGGGCTTGGAAAGGCCGCTGTCCGTCGGATGGGACGTTAAGCCTTGGCCCCATGTACGGGAGAGCCATACCCTGTGCACATTAAAGAACATGCTGGATGGCCTTGATGGGGGGCTACCATCTGACTCCCAACAGCTGTTCCAGTGGGTCCCCTCCCCCAACCTTCTCTGAGCCTTCGGGGTCCTTGTGACCTGGCCATTTAGTCCATGGTGTGCAAAAAAGTGCCGCTCAGAGGTAAAACAACCCAACCCTCCCAAGAGAATATCACATTACAGTATGTGTGTTTTTCAATAACAAAATAATTTTTGTGGATCAAATTATATATATATTTAACAAGTATTGAAATCCTTAAAAATAATTTTTTATGACTTATTCCTGTTGATTATTACTTGGTAAAATATTAGAATTGCACTATGATGCTGTGGGGCGGGGATGGCTCAGTCAGTAGTGCGCCAGGCTCATGATCTGCAGTTCCCAGGTTTGAGTCCCAGCTGGGTCAGCATTGAAATTTATGTTTGCAAAATTCCCTGCCCTGCCCACGGTCAGTAGGGGACACCAATGGGCTTGGAAAGGCCACTGTCCGTCTGATGTAACGTTAAGCTGTGACCCTGTGTGCGGGAGAGCCATACCCTGTGCACATTAAAGAACATGCTGGATGGTCTTGACTGGAGGCTACCATCTGTCTCCCTACAGCTGTTCCAGTGGGCCCCCTCCCCCAACCTTCTCTGAGCCTTTGGGGCCCTTGTGGCCTGGCCATTTAAGTGCCGCTCAGAGATAAAACAACCCAATGCACTCTGCTGACTGCGATAATAGTTTATGAAGTTAAGCTGAATTTCTTGCTTTGTAACTGACATTTTATTGTAATCAGTGAATAAAAATTATTTTGTAAATGTTAATAATAATGTAATTTCCCTTTTAAGCTGTTTTACGATTTCTATTAAAAATCATTATACATTAATTTGTTATATATATATATGCAAAAAAATACAAATATTAGCAGCTAACTTTTGAAATCTTTGCAAAGAAGAAGCATAAAAATTTTAAAACTTTTAACTGATAACAAAACAAACAAGAACAATTTAACTATTTTCATTTAGAATTCGAAAGCTAAGTATGACAAAGTTGAGAAATACAAAAAAATTAGAAGTTTTTGCAAAAAATGATAATGGGAGCTCTTCAAAGCTCTTGTCAAAGAAACTAACGCCAACTGAGCTTTCTGACTAACATCACATGCATCTGTTGCATGATGCATATTGACTTCAGTGGCTTGCATGGCATTCTAGCAATGCTCCATCTACCTCTATTACTACTCTGTAGTGCCAACAATGAACAGACAACACTTCTATTTCTATTCAACGTTGCCAACTTCAGCAAAAATAGGACTCAAACCTTGATGTAAAATTATTATCTTTCACAGTTTATTATTGTACACAGGGCTGGATCTAGGCATGCCCCTACTCAAAATGCAGTAATTTCATAATTCTAGCAAGGGCAATAATAGAGGTAAAAATTATTAAATTTCTTTATATTTCAAACATCTGCCAAGAAAAATTTTAAAGACCTGTAAAATGGAGGGGTGGGGGTGGGTGTTATATTGCAATAGAAATCCAGTCTCTTCACCCCTCCATTTTAAGTTTTTTCAGCTCAATTATATTTCTTGTCCCCCCTCCCTCCTAGATTTTTCTAGATCTAGGCTTGATTGTATATGTGTCAATTTGTTTTCAAAATTATAAAGTGGCACAGGAGTGAAAAGATACCTTTGTCTCCATGCCTAAATAAAGCATGGGTGCATTTGCCCCTGTGGAGTCACTGCCTCGTCTCTGATGTACCAAAATGAACATGATTCATGAGTGGCATAACCTATTATTTAAATGCATTTTTTTAATTCACAGTTTGAACTTGTGCAGAAAAGCACTTCCAAGGAATTCTTAAATACAAAATGTTTTCTAACACATGAAATTCTATGCACTATTATTTTAAAAATTCAGTTATTTCTGGGCAACACTAGGTATTTGACTACACTGGTTTCCATAAATTAAGGAAAACTCAGAAAAATTATGATAAACAAAAAATTTATGGAAGAGGCATAAAATATTTTACACTAGAAACACTTTTTGTCAAAAAATAACACAGGAACTTGTCCAAAAATTAGGTGTCAGAATGCAATGGGCAAAGTTCTTTAATAAGGAGTGTGTCACCCCTTACAGCAATACAGGAATGACAGCGATGTTCTATGATGTTTATGATATTGTGAATCAGCTCAGTAGGAGTAATGACCATTGTTCCTTTAACCCTTCCAGTGTCCAACCTGAAAAACAGGTTTCCATCCAGAGGCCAAGCTATTTTCTCCCTATGCTCAGCCAAAAGAATAGGAACGTTAACAAGCAAATCGGCAATACCGTTTAGTGCTTCTAAGAAATGGCAATCAAATGGCTTTATAAAATAATTTATGTTGGACTTTAATAAAATATGCATCAAATTTAAAAAATATATTATTTTTGAAGCCTGAATTATATACTTTTATAAGATATATATATATAAAATTAAACAGCAATTTTTATTTTTAAAAAATCGATAATTTTTTGTTGTACTAAAAGTGCAAAAAGGTTTTTACTCCACAGAAGTGGTGGATACGGTGACAGACAAACGAGAACCAACACCCAGACACGCTTGTCAGTCAAGTACAGGCCAGCGGTGACAGCCTTGACCTCTCAATTCAGATTCTCTGAATGTATACAGACGACGTGGACACTGGAAGGGTTAAAGCAGTAATAAGCTCCATCCTTTGTTTCAGGTGGTGGGTTGAGGGCAACATCATGTCTCCCTATAGCATCTCACACATGTTCAATCGGATTAAGATTGGGAGATCGAGCTGACCACTACATGCACATAATGGTCTCCTCTTGAAGGTATTGTTCCACTAATCGAGCTCTGTGTGGTTGAGCGTTATAGTCTTGTAAGATGAATGTTTCACCTATTGCACCAGTGTACAGATGTACATAAGGGTCCAGGATGTCATCTCTATACCTATGAGCATTGAAGTTCCCTTTCGTCAACACATAGAAGTATGTGCATCCACCTAAGGAAATGCCACCCCAAACACACACTACTTCCACCGTAACTGCCTCTTTGATGGATATTACTGGAATGATAGTGGGTACCTCGTTCTCTCCATATCAAACAATGTCAGAATCTCTCTGCAAGCAATATCTAGACTCATCTGTGAAGAGTATGGACCTTCACTGTCTAGTTAACATGCATGAATGCCCAATTCAACCTCTCTTTCCTGTGACATGAGGGGCGGGGGTGGCTCAGTAGGTAGCGCGCCAGACTCGTAATCTGTAGTTCCCAGGTTCGAGTCCCAGCTGGGTCAGCGTTGAGATTTATCTCCGCAAAATTTCCCGCCCTGCCCCGGTCAGTAGGGGACACTGATGGGCTTGGAAAGGCCGCTGTCCGTCGGATGGGACGTTAAGCCGTGGCCCCGTGTGCGAGAGAGCCATACCCTGTGCACGTTAAAGAACACGCTGGATGGCCCTGACGGGAGGCTACCATCTGTCTCCCAACAGCTGTTCCAGTGGGTCCCCTCCCCCAACCTTCTCTGAGCCTTCGGGGTCCATGTGACCTGGCTATTTAGCCCATGGTGTGAAAAAAAGTGCCGCTCAGAGGTAAAACAACCCAACCCAACCCTGTGACATGATGTGAGGGGTATATGAATTACTGACCTTCTAGTGTACAGACCTCCCTCACGAAGCCTTCTACACAGAGTAGAGGCCGATACAACCTCCCAGTGGCTGAGAGGCGAGGATGGCTCAGTCGGTAGCATGCCAGACTTGTAATCTGTAGTTCCCAGGTTCGAGTCCCAGCAGCATCAGCATTGAGATTTATCTCCACAAAATTCCCCGCCCTGCCCACGGTCAGTATGAGACACTGATGGGCTTGGAAAGGCCACTGTCAATTGGATGGAACATTAAGCAGTGGCCCCATGTGTGGGAGAGCCATACCCTGTGCACGTTAAAGAACACGCTGGATGGCTTTGATGGGAGGCTACCATCTGTCTCCCAACAGATGTTCCAGTGGGTCCCCTTCCCCAACCTTCTCTGATCCTTCGGGGTCCATGTGACCTGGCCATTTAGCCCATGGTGTGCAAAAAAGTGCCGCTCAGAGATAAAACTACCCAACCCAGTGGCTGCTGCAAGAGAGGGAGTTGACGTCCTGCTCCTTCAGGCTGTTAATCGCAGATATTGGTCTTGTACAGTGGTTGTAACTCTAGCCCTTCCTTGGCTAAACATCTGAGACACAGAATCCGTGCTAAGAAATTGATTCCACAGTTTATGGACCACAGAAGGACTCG
Organism: Ryuthela nishihirai; assembly: GCA_038380435.1. Taxonomy (NCBI): domain Eukaryota; kingdom Metazoa; phylum Arthropoda; class Arachnida; order Araneae; family Heptathelidae; genus Ryuthela; species Ryuthela nishihirai. Next base: position 75,823,811 of record JAWZYU010000017.1, read on the forward strand.
CATTCAGCCATTGTGCCAAATCTGACTGACTTTGGCCTGGTTTGAGCTGGCCAGTAGCTCTTCACTGCAGTTCATTTGGTAAATTATATCTCGAGGTCATACTTACAAAATGGCTATTTTGAATTTCTTTACTCACATTTACAACACAAAATAATGATCCACTCCAAAACACCTGTTTTTATGCCATGTCCGATTACACACATTGACACAACCTAGGCTAATTTGCATACAATATGCTCACCTCAGCATTACAAGTTTGGTGAGGATCGCACAATTTTTTGGCGAATTATCGCAATTTTTCTCATTTTCCCTTAATTTATGGAAACTAGTGTAGTTAGTAATATATCAATGTATGTGTATGTTGTGAGATAACTTGTTCTAGTTTTTAGCACTTAGGTTACATTGTCACTATTATCATCAATAATCATATATTTATTTAAGATTTGTTTTTATTACAGAATAACATTGCTGTAAATGTTAATATTTTGACAAATTAATTAATTAATTAATTAATTAATTAATTAATTAATTAATTAATTAATTAATTAATTAATTAATTAATCTACATTTACTTTTATTTAATCATTTAGTATTATATTTCTCATTAAATTAAATTGTCTTTTGCATTTGTTAAAGATTTGTTTATGAAGTTGTAGTCTAAAATATATCTTAGCTGTTTTAGTTATCTGACCACTTAACATTGCATCACTGTCATGTTTTCTGCCATTCTAACCTCAGTATTTGCCTGAATGCTACATATATTCAGTTTTACAAATCTGTATAGTTTTATAACTATTTTTACAACAAATATTCAAGTATACATAAAAATATATTACAAAGTATGTAGTTAATATTTTTGCTTTTAATATTTGTTATTGTTTATGAAAATTCATGAAATGACTAATTTATTTTATTAATTTAGTTTCTTAAAGTTGAATTGCCAGATTTTGATGAAATTCGCAGAGATGAAACTTTGACAGTTGAGGAAATGCGAAGTAAATTGAAAGAAAAGGGTATAGCTCCTCCAAGGAACTGGACAGAAAAACCTATTTTTGTTAGTTGTACAGGTAGTAATTTATTAGAAATGTATTTTTTAAATTTCTTTATGAAAGCATGGAAAAGTGAACTCATACACCCATTATGCCATTTAGCTAACCTGTGCATTTCCTTATTGTCACAAATCAATTTTTCAATATATTCACTTCTCTAGCTGACCATGAACATTTCAGCTCCATAGACATAAAAATATTTTGATATCTGAACAACAAATTTCATTGTGGCAAATTGATTGTGGAGGTGGGCAAAAATCATGGGAATGTCCAAAGGATTGTAGGTGCCAACTGATATGAAAGTTTTTCATCACATATATTTTTTCATATGAAAATTCAGTATGTATCATAAATTTTGTATTCAAAAGCTATATTAAATATTTCAAATGTGTATAAATGAAAAAAAAAAGTAGGTGAAAAACATTTACTACCTATATACTTTTGCTAAAATATAAAGCCTTTAATATTATACAGTAAAATTTTTAAAATCTAGCACATTTTGCAAAATAATCATCATTTACAATCCAGAAATATTAAGAAAGCAATTTGTGCTATTGCATTTCTTTAAGAATTTCTTAGTTTTGCCACTACTAAACATTCACTCTATTGAATGTAAACAATATTGTCAGCCATTACCAAAATATTCACTTGTGCTACTTTATTGCAAAATTTCTTCCCACATCCTTCAACTATGATGAGTAAAAATACAGAAAAATAGGACATAAGAGAGAGTATGCTACTTTTTCTCGTACTAAACTATATAACTGTAAATTACCACAAAACTGAATGAGTTTAATTCTCTCTGACACTGTTTGTTTTAAAAGCACTTCCACGAAATAGTTATGCTATCCCATGTTAAACCACCATTATTATAACTCCACTACCCAATCTTTTAGAAATGAATTTGTCATGTAAGAAATATTGGAACCCTTGCTGACTCCTAAAGTGTTCAGGTAGTTCCTGAGCACACTTTGTTTCATGGCATTAAGTTGTTAAATGTTAAATATCCAAGTTTGGATTTGTTCAAACAATTAGCTTTTAGTGGGTTGAGTTGTTTTACCTCTGTGCAACACTTTTTTGCCCACAATAGTCTAAATGGCCAGTACCCCAAAGCCAGACCCCTAATGGCAAGTACCCCAAAGGCTCAGATAAGGTTGGAGGAGGGGATCTACTGGAACAGCTGTTGGGAGACAGATTGTGGTCTCCTGTCAAGGCCATCCAGCATGTTCTTTAATGTGCACAGATATGACTCTTCTGTGCACGTGGCCATAGTTTAACATCCCATCCGATGGACGGCAAACTTTCCAAGCCCATCGGTGTTCCCTATTGACTGTGGGCAGGGAGTTTTATGGAGATAAGTCTGAATGCTGACCAGCTGAGACTCAAACCTGGGAACTGCAGATTACGAGCCTGGCTTGCTACCAACAGAGCCCCTCCCCCCAGCTTTAGTGGGGCTCAGAGCAAAAATTGCATCATAGTTCATATTTATACTATGGGTGTAATTGAAAAAAAAAAAAAATTGGAGAAATGCAAAAGTGGTACTTCCTGTAGACATAAGTGTTTTTATACCATTAGTCAAAGCACCCTATATTTACGAAACTGAAAATGCTTATTGAGATGAGGCAGGGGTGTTTGGCCAGTTGGTAGCATGCCAGACTTGTAATCTGCAGTTCCCAGGTTCAAGTGTGCCAGCATTGAGATTTTTCTCTGCTAACTCTCACCTTGCTATCAATGAAAAAGGGGACACCAGTGGGCTTGGAAAAGCTACTGTCCATCGAATGGGACATTAAGTTATGGCCCCATGTGTGGGAGAGCCATACCTGTGCACATTAAAGAACATGCTGGATGGCCTTGATGGGAGACAACCATCCTCTCTTAACAGCTGCCCAATGGGTCCCCCTTCCCCCAACCTCCTCTGAACTCTTGTGGCCCTTGTAACCTGGCAGTTTAGTCTATTGTGCACAAAAAAAGTACTGATCAGAGGAAGTAAATAGGATTTTTTAAATACCAGTGAATGACTATCTGACAGTCTTGGTGGTTGAATAGTGGCAGATTCCTGTTGTAGAGCAGACTGTGACAGTGATACAGAACTTGAAGTGGAGAAGTGGCGAGAGGTGCTGATGCAGTGTGAGCTGTTTGCGTAAATTGAATTTTTCTTCTGAAATAATATTCCCTATTAGCAATATCTGCTTTTGCATTTTGTGTAGAGATTCTGAATAATTTCAATCATTATTAAGAAGCTGCACCTATCAACCTTGTATTTAACTAGCCTTTGATTTTAGCTATTGAAAACTGTAACATAAATATTAAAATAGTAAGCTACAAGTCTAGGCTTGCCTTTAATCAAACATTTATAGCAATTTACAAAATCTGCAATGAAAATTTCCACACACCCAAGGCTACAACTCATTTAACAATACTTGAAAATGCTTACCAATTTAAAGAAAGGTAAAATGTACCAGACAGACATGCAGGATCTGCTGCTACACTGGACAACACACAAAAAGACTTTGAAATGAAAATAGCCAATCTTTACTAATTTCGAGGTGCCGAACATGAAAATGACAATAAATTTAGTCAATTGGCTCTTGTTTAGGAGAGACAGAGATGGTAATGTATAAACAACTCAGTCCGCATTGAGTACATAAGTAAGCATTTTGCAATGCTATATTTTAAACTCCAGATTGTAACGTATTGTGTCGTATTGCATCAGCCCATCATACACAACCCCCAGAGGTATTGCATCATTATCTGATGCAACGTAATTGAGTCATTACATCGCAACTTTAGGATCGTGAACAAAAGCTGATGCAATCATTAGTTGTAATCTAATGTTGTAATCATTAGTTGTAATCCTTCTATTTACTTCAGAACTTTTGGAAGAATTAAAAGTGCCCTTAAATAAAAAATAACACCATGGTGAAAAACTCATGGCTTAACTATGAAAATAGATGTAAGCTAGATGTAGAATAGTATTGCTCAAGAGCATGTAACATTTTACAGCATAATCGTGTATATTAAATATTACTTAATTTTGATTTCAAGAACCATTAAAGGCTAAAGTTTTTTTCTAAATGCAGTAAAACCTTGATTCTTCAGATCATTGGGGGGAAGTGCTGTTGAGAATAGGTATAAGATTGAGTTTTTTTCTGTCAGCAGCACTGTATTGTTGATATGCATGACTAATTTGTTATACAGTGAAATAATGCAGTAATAATAATAATACAGTAGGAATGATGTAATGCATAGTAAATAATGTAATAAGAATGTTAGAACCTTCATTTCTCACAAGTGCTGTTAATATTTCTTTACTCAGCTTTCTTACAGGTATTGGAACAATGTTTAATAGCTGAGTGTTCTCAGCTAAAGATTTTCAGAATAGTTTGATCTCATCTGTATTGTACAATTGAGCCAAGCACAGTTGTGATTCATTTATATCAGTTCCTTTCTGATGGTTTCTACACTCAAAGCTTCACGACTTTTTCTATTAGAAATATTATCCTCCTACAGAAGTGCCACAATTAACCACTACAGTAAGATAGGCAATATTTACATGCTTTGTGACTCTTAGCAGAAGCTGAAGCTCAACATCAAGTATAACACTACTCAATCTCTGTTGAGCATACCATTTGTAAATCACTTTTTTCAGGGTTTTGTTTTTTATAACTTAATGTTTCACATATGCTCCACTTGTAGAAGGTCTAATCTCAAATTTATGAGAAAATTGCATTACTTTTTCTCTACTTTTCTTATATCAAACGCTGTGATCTGTAACATATTTCATTTATCAACATGAAATATGTTACAGATCTCATGAACAGATACATCAGCTTCTACCTTCCCTATTATCTTTAATTTGTCATTAAACTGAACAAAGCTTGTTTCCTTTTCTCACCGATTTTGAGGCCATTATGAGAACAAGAAACTGCTATATTATTTATTAACACAAACAGAACTGTTTTGGGACAAAGAAAAAAGGCAATTTATCTGCATGAAATCATAAGGCCAATGTCCCAGACAGTACTTAAGAACAAATTCAGAAGGAAATATGGCTTTCATCTGATTCAGCAACCTTTCATTGAACAAAAGTAGATAAACCAGTTTTGCACACTGGCAGTGGATGCTCTGTGTAGAATCCAAAATCCATTAAATTGAGGTCTATAGAATTGGGGCTTACTGTATTCAACTCTGTATCAAGCAAAAGAATTTTCTCTAATAAATGTAGCCATTTTTATAACAATTCTTGTTTTTACCCCAAAATTTAGTTTTCGTTAAGTGTAAATAAATGTACTGAGAAGTTCCAGAATTAATCGTGCTTTATTTTTGTTTTTTCTAGGAAGTATATTTGAACCATACATACCACCAGAAGGAGACGGCAAAATTTCTTTGGTTACCCAAGCAGTAAGAAATTTATCATATTCATTGAAACAAAAACTTGTGACATTTTCTTTTTTCTTATATTATAAAACTTCTGTGATGCAGAATGTCATAGCTCAAACTTTTTTTAGCACTGCTAATTATTTTAGTTTAATACTTATTCTTATAAAATCGTATCTCTTCTTCAGAAAGAGGATGGAAATAGCATAATTTAATGGTGAAAATCTCAAATCACTCTGAATGCACAACTATTTTTATAAACGTGTTCATCAAAAAAAAAAAATGGACATCTGAAATTTATTCTGAAGTAACTAGTAAACAGATATATGTTATCAGTGAAAAATAAAGAGCATTTAATTTTGCAAAATGAAATGAAGAAATTCTTAAGTAAGAAAGTTCAGTAAAATTTTTAATATTTTCTAATAAAATCAAAATTTTACTGCTTTTCATCTTTCAGTTCAGAACTTTTTCTAAAATTAATATTCCTGTTTCTGCAATAATTAGAGGGATATCAGTCTACTCTGTGTTCCAAGAAAGGTACTTTGTATTATGTGCTTAATGGAGTTCAGAATTTTGTTGATGGGCAACTTAAGATGATCATTGTTAATAAGGCTTTGTAGCATTACCCCTACCTGGGTCACCGTTGAACATAGATGTTGACAGAACCCGAAATGAGAGGTCTAGGATGTCTAGACGTCTTTTGTACAACACATGAAATTTAATTTTTTTTTTAAATAGAAAGATCTTATTTAAAAATTTTGAATATATATATGGTCTGAAAATGTATATCTTAGAGATGTTAAAAGAATACTTTTTTAATTTATGATTAATTTATATCCTAAATATCTTAAAATATCCGTGAAGTGCTTCCAGTTGCCATTCAGATGACTCAATTCACGGTATTGCTGAACTTACACTTCCTATTGAAACAAAGTTTTCCTGCCGCTAAATTTGGGGTTTAGGTTACAGTTTGAGTTGTTGCCAATCACATTTTTTTTAACCCTTCCAGTGTCTGCATCATCTGTATACGTTTGCACAATTCAAAATGAGAGGCCAAGGACATAGGTATACGTTTTTAGTACAACAACAACAAAAAGATAAATAAAAAAATTAAAAAAATTAAAAAAAATTTTAAATAAAAATTGCTGTAATTTATATATATATCACATCTTCTAGTTAGAGGAGATCTTGATCGGTGGTCTCAGTACATCAGTTAGAGGAGATCTTGATCGGTGGTCCAGAGCACCTGACATGTTATCAAGAGATTGTATGTTCATATCCCACCCGGCTCAAGACAAATTTTCCTCTAAATATTTGAATCAATTTACAGAGTGGAAATTATTAGTGGATACTTAATGAGTTGAGTTTAATAATTATTTTTTTTAAATAAATATTTATTTGCATTGCCAGATGCGTTTTTATACTACATGACTCTTAAAAACCCTATTAAAATAAAACTAGTCGTCTTTTTTTTATTAAATATTTTATTTTCAGAAAATCTAGAATTAAATGTTGATTAATTTGGTATATAACATGTCATAATTCCTTTCATTTGTTATTTGGCAAAAAAGTTCTAAAGTTAGTATTTGTTCTTGGCTGATCAGAGAGAAAAAAATAGCTGGACCTGTCAAATCAAATCAGTTTTTCAGGCTGGACCTGGGAAGGGTTAATATTACAGCTGTAGTTTGATAAGGGTACATTTGGTCTCCTTCTCTCTTTAGTTCTGCCATTGATTATGTTGTGTGAAATTCATTTTAAAGGAGAGATTGGGGCCTTGTATGATCTGGAGATTTGAAATTTTCTTGTTTATATTATGCTGATGATTTGGCCCTGATGGCAAATAATGTTGGAAAGATAATTCTTTCTGGCTGTTGATGATATTATTTATAAAGTATACTCTGTTCCAGATAAAGAATGGAGTGGAAAATCTGAAAATCAAATAAAGCAATCAACCAATGAAAAAATGCCACACCTACGTGAGTTCTTGCAAGAACAACTTGCAGATATGAATCACCTTATACAAAAAATAAGCACTTTTCTAATGTACTCGTACATTATTAATATTTTAATATGATAATATTTTGCACTATACGTTCTCATGCTACTTTTAACCCTTACAGTGTTGCATCCAGAATAATCGCTTTCATCGTTCCCATTCTAGTGGTTGGAGACTGAAACTTTGCTCCCATAGTACCAGGTTGTGAAAAAAAAATGGAAGTGAGCAATTATAAATGCTGTTTTTAATATTGGAATATTGCAAAGTACACAATGAAGTATAATTTCTTTACACTGTTATTTTAGTAACTACACGAATTGCCCAGTGTTGCTCAGGTAGTTGTTGATGTCACCACACTCTCTCATAGCCTGTGACTTTGTTTCTGCACAAATTATTGGAATTGTTATTTCTGTTTCCACAGATTTTGGCCCGCTGCAATTCCCGAGATACTTGATTCAATGGTACCAAATTTCATGTATGTGTTCCTCATTTATAACCCCATGTTGGGTGGAAAAAATCAAATCTCTACCTGCAGTGGGATTCTTTAATATAATAATATCTTTTGGAATGTGAGGGATTTGGCAATGGTTGGTGACTTTCTTAATTAGAATTTGGGAATGAGCAAACATTATGAATGGAGAATGGAAGAGAAAGACATTTTATCAAAACATCGATTTCTAACCACCTCTTCTACCTATAGAGATAATATTTTGCACCACACATTCTCATGCTACTCCTGTGTCGCAGCCTGAAGAATTGCTTTCACCTTTCCCATTGTAGTGGTTGGAGCCTGAAGCTTCACTCACATAGTACAAGGTTGTGAAAAAAAAAAATTCCGAATAGAAATCTGAATTATTTTCAACTCTTCCTAATGAAATATAAAAAATAGCATTTAAATCTATGATATATATATTTACCTGTTGATTCCACTTGAAAAAATTATGATAAAGTTTAAAAATAAATCTATTTGAGTCTACAGTGAACGTATGAGCATGCTCAGTCACTGTAAACAGCATCAAGTAGCGCTGATTCAGTTGAAACATTTTTTAAAAAAATTTTCATAAGTTTTTTATCACTTTTCTGATATATTTTTTCATTTCTTATTTAAATTATCTAGTTTAAAGCAAAATTATTTTTTATGATGCTGCTTTTCTTAGGCTTAGAGTTTGCCGATAGTCAAAAGTCTAAAAATATGCATTATATGCATAAATGACTAATTTAGAAAAAAAAATAAATGAAAGATTTAAGCAATAATCAAAATATAATGAATTCTTTATATTAGAATAATAATATAGAAAAAATGGAAAAATATATATATTTTTAAAATTTTACTAAAGATAAAGGGGAAAAACAACAGTAAAATTTTGCAATGTTTTAAAAAAAAATGCTTAAAAATTTTCATCCGTATATTTTTTTTCTTTGAATTTTTGTCATTTTATGAAGCACAATTAAATGCTCTTTCTTTTGGTAATATAACATGACATATTTACATACATTAGGTACTTCAGGATGAGGTTCTAAAGTTGTTGTTTTATTTTCCAAAAATACTTTAAAATAAATCCAGCCACCACAGAGAGTTCAGTTTGAGAAACCCAACACTGTAAGGGTTAATTTCCCAAAATTTCAGGTCTATAGCCCCTTTATGTGAAGAGTTTTAGTGACCACAGACATCTTTTATTATTATAGATATGAAACATTTGCAGTAGAACTTCCTAACAAATTGAAGATTGATACATTTTCAGGCATAGAATTTTGCTTTTCATTGGCTTTTGTGGTTGAGCATAAATTAGCCAGGATTGTACAAATCATTGTTTGAAGGAGACTTGCCACTCCATTCATTATTTGAAACAAAGTATAGGTTTAGCAGTAAGCAGGAAGAGAACGTGATGAAAACTGGTCATGAAGATTGCAATTAAATTCCTTTGAATTCATATGCCTTATGAGGGTTTGTGGGATTACTGGACATCTGGATCTTTATCAAGATCAAGCGGTAGTAGATTGTAGTGTATTTGTATCCACGTTGTTGTTGTTGAACAGGTGCCAACTATTCTCTCAAATTAGTATAAAACTTTTTTGCAGTGTTTTTTCTTGAATATGAATAAATAGTAACTTATAAAATTGGGATGTCTGTTAGCTTCTTTAGCTACTACTTTCTGTATACTTTACTACTAGTACAGGTCCTCTTGTATACCCTTGGACCAGGCCCTGATCTGGGAAAAAATTTGAGAGGGAGGCACGAGCTGCAAAAATGTAAAGGGTGGTGGCAAGAGACTGGATTTCCAATGCAGTATAACATTTCCCTTTGCTTTACAGGTCTTTAAAATTTTCTTGAAAAATGCATGAAATATAAATAAGTTTAATAATTTTTTGCTTCTATTATTACCCTTATTAGTATTTTGAAAGAAATGATGAGGATGGTCCTCTTGACCCCCCCCCCCCACACACACACACTCCTAGATCTGACCTTGCCTTGGACTACTCTGTTTCCTTGGGCATCATCTGGTGTCACCCCATGGGAAAAAAGTTTTCCACCACCAATGAGAGGGAAACACACTCTCCAATCAGTGAGAGTAGTTCACTGCTACTGCAGGCTGACATTGCCAAACTCAGTTTTAACACACACAATTGTAACTCCAGACCTATTCACTTCACCACATTTATAAAATGTATTATATCCTTTTATGTTATATAACTTGATTTCACTATCCTTTACCCAGATTTCAGATAATACGATAATAGCAGGAGATATTTCCATTATCGATAATAAAACTAGGATATAATTAAAATATCAGCGGACTCCACTCTTCTAGTGCAAGACTTCTTCTTTGCCCTCAGGCTATTCACATCAACTGAATTTATTTCACTTCATTGAACATTTTAGAGATAAACTTCTTTTGGCAATGCCTCACAATATCTGTAACTCAGTAGAACAGTAGTACTTCCCCACTATGGGGGAGAAACAGTCAAGCCGCAAGGGCTGACCTTGACCCCGGAGTGTCAATAGATCGCCAGGCAGTCAAGAAGCAGGCGGTTGCAGAATTTTGAATTTTCAAATCCACACAGATTGCTCAGACATCTCCCAGATATTAAGCTATCCCCATCTTGATGGTTAACTCTTAGCGTGTCGCAGCCCAGAGAATTGCTTTCATCTTTTCCATTCTAATAGTTGGAGAGCGAAGCTTCGCTCCCATAGTACAAAGTTCTGAAAAAAAAAATTTCAAATAGAAATCTGAATTTTTTCAACTATTTCTAATTAAATATCCAAAATAGCATTTAAATATATGATATAAATTTTTTTCTGTTGATTCCACTTGAAAAAATTATGATGAAGTTTAAAAATAAATTATTGTCAGTCACCATAAACAGCATCAAATAGTGCCGATTCAGTTCATGCCTTTATTCTGCTGTCCCATATTTAAATTATTGATCGGTTGCTTTTCTCACTCTTTTCTGCTATTTATAGCTCTACTAGAGTTGTAATTCTTTCTAAACTTTTAATGTAACAATATTGATTTTTTTACTACTGGGAATTGTGTCATGTGAGAACTATGCTCATCAACTTTCGATCAATATTTTAGTGGACTTTCGATTTTAAAGATTTTTTTATTTATTTTATCATCATTATTCTCAAGCAGCCATGAGCTCTGGAGGTCCAACCAGACTGCAATTTAGTTCTCCAAGCATGTCTGTCCTGAACTACACCTGCTGCACCTGGCCACTTCACGCCAATTCTAACAAGGTCCTGTTCGACTTTGTTTGCCCCCCGCATCCTAGGTCTCCCCATCTTTTCTGAGGCCTTTAGGCACACTGTTCATAACCCTATTCGCCAATCTATAATTATCCATACGGGCAACATGGGCAAACTAATGGAGTCTCTTTCTGCACAATATACTGCTTAAAGGAGGTTGCCGACAGCTTTGCCTAACCTCATCATTAGTTACAGAGTCGAACCACCTAATGCCCAAGATACTGCATAAGCATCTAGAATTAAAAGCATCTAGTTTCCTGTTATCTTGTTTGCAAAGCATCCAAGTTTCACTATCATAACTAACCCAAGAAAGAACCAAACTATTATACAGTCTAATTTTAGCCTTTAGGTGTATATGCCTATTTCTTTACACTCTCCATAGATTCTTAAAAGTCCAGGCAGCAATCCCTATTCGTCTGTTAATCTCATGCGGCACATCAACAGTATCGGTTACATAGCTCCCAAAATAATTAAACCGTGACACCTGTTGAAGACTGCAACCATTCAGATTAACTGAATCACAGCCTGCCTGACCAATTTTCATCACTTTAGTTTTCTCTCAGTTTATAATCAAACCTATTCTACTACCAGTCTCATCAACAGCTCAAATGAAAGAGTTCATCACACCAACATCATTTGCTAAGAGGGCTAAATCATCAGCATAATCTGAATCAGAAATTTTTTTTATCTCCATACCATTTAAGACCAAAATCTTTCCCTTGCAGTGAATTTCACATAACATAATCAATAACAAAAACAAAAAGGAGACAAAATGCACCCTTGTCGAATATCAAAAGCAATGCTAAACCTATTACAAGAAGCCTTACCAACTCTGAGTCACACGAATCAGTGCTATTATAGAGAGCTTTCATTATTACGACTTGTATGGTATGCCATACGATCTCACAATTAACCACAAATTATGATGATGAACAGAGTCGAAAGCCTTTTTGAAATCAACAAAGTTAGCAGCCAAAGGTTTCTGAAACTCTAAACATTTCTCAAGAATCTGCCTGAGTGAAAATATCTGATCTACACATCCTCTACCACTTTGGAATCCACATTGCTCATCATGCAATTGACTGTCAACCAGATTCTTAATTCTATTAAGCACAATCATGGAAAGAACTTTACCTGGAACAGAGAGTAGGCTGATACCCCTATAGTTATCACAAGAACTGCAATCACCTTTTTTGAAAATAGGGATAACAATAGCTCTGGTAAAATCCTTAGGAACCATGCCTTTATCATAAAAGATATTCAAAATTTTGTCATCCAAGTGGTAACCGAAACATTCCCAGCTCTAAGCATTTTCGTAGTAAATTCATCTACCTTTGGGGATATATGTAGGCTAAGTTTAGAAATAACCAAAATAATTCATAATTTAATACATGATAAAGCTGTATTTACACAAAGCATATCTGCATACACTCTCAAAGTATATATAGGCAGTAAAAGGATAGGCCACTAAGCCATTACTTTAGCCCTATTGGCCAATATATGATATGGATTCCTTCCAATATAAAGAACATATACTAAGATTAACTCATATTGTTACACCTTTGATAGTAAAAGGAAATAGTTAAATGAGAATATTTACTTGTTTTGCTGGTACAACAGCAGTAGGAGTGTGCTACTTGTTGTTATAGTCTGTTCTGAATGACGGTTACAGTAGTTTCCTTATGCATTACCAGTCCTGCAATAATGGCATATATTTTGATGTTATCTTCACAACATAACCAGAATGTTCATCCGTGTTGAATAAAGAAGAAGCTGTGCTGTTATGCTATCTTCAGATGATTAATTATTGAAGTATTCAGGACACAGGTTAACTTTCTCACTTAAGTTGAAAGTCTGTCTGATACTTCCATAATATAATTTTAAGCATTCGTTATCTTGCGAGGCAAAAGACGATATGTTCACAATACTGCCCATGTTATACTTTGCATCGTGACACGAATATCTATAAGAACTTTACTGCACTAAAAACTTTAACGAAATTATAACACTAAACGTTAAAATGTCAATAAAAACTTTCACATATTTAATGCAAACTCCTCATACCTATCTCAAGCTCCACTCGAGCAACACGTTTCACTCACCATCACATTCGGGCATCTTCACAGCTCGTCTGACGTTAGTAATAGTATATGTTCTTTATATTGGAAGGAATCTATGTCATATATTGGCCAATAGGGCTAAAACAATGGCTTAGTGGCCTTCCTTTTGCTGCCTATATATACTTTGGTAGTGTATGCAGATACGCTTTGTGTAAATACAGCTTTATCATGTATTAAATTATGAATTATTAGCTGTGTAAAAAAATTATTTATTATAATAACCAAAGTAACTTCAGACTGTTATAGGGCAACATTAAAGCCAGTAATGCTTCTTTCGTCATTACAAACATTAGGAGTAGAACTAACCACATTGTTTAGAATGTAACTGAAATGCTCAGCCCACCTAGCCATCACAGAATCCTCACCTTCTATAATAACCTTATCTTGTTTATCCTTCAATGCTAGTTTACTTGTCTGTTTTCTACCACACAAAACATTAACTATCTGGTACAACTCTGCTGTTGTGCTGTCTAACTGCTTCCTCAGCTTTGTTAGCCAAGCCATCAAGCCAAAGATTCATATCAGCAAGTAACTGATCCTTTAAATGTTTATTAAGCTCTCTGTAATCCTTTCTATTAGGACCAGTAGGTTATTCCTGCAGTCCTTTCTTTCTGAAATGAGCTCAAGTGCCTTCTTTAGGAACCATGCCTTTATCATAAAAGTTATTCAAAATATCAGTCATCCAAGTGGTAACCGAAACATTCCCAGCTCTGAGCATTTCTGTAGTAATTTCATCTACCCCTGGGGATTTATGAAGTTTAAGTTTAGAGATAGCCAAACTAACTTCAGATGTGTTATAGGGCCAACATTAAAGCTGCCAATGCATCTATCATCATTACAAACAATGGGAGTAGAACTAACCACATTGTTTAGAACATCACTGAAATGCTCAGCCCACCTAGCCATGACAGAATCCTTACCTTCTATAACCTTACCTTGTTTATCCTTCAATCCCTGTATACCTGTTCGTTTTCTACCACACGAAACATTAACTATCTGGTACAGCTCTCTGCTGTTGTGTTGTCTAACTGCTTCCTCAGCTTTGTCAGCCAGGCCATCAAGCCAAATATTCTTATCAGTAGCTAACTGATCCTTTACATGTTTATTAAGCTCTCTGTAATCCTTTCTATTAGGACTAGTAGGGTACTGATTAAGGACATTCCTGCAGTTCCTTCTTTCTGAAATAAGCTCAAGTGCATTATCACTTAAATAATTCTGCTCCCTCTGCTCCTTTTTTCCTAAAAGAGAACTGTTAGTTTCCAAAAATGCCTGTTTTAAAATGGTCCCATTCTTCCTTAACTTCAATAGTAAGCAAACCATAACTGTCATAATGACTAAGTAACCTATCATGGTAAGCTTTAGCTATAACTGGGTCTTTAAGAGCTTCACAATTAAAAGTACAAGTGGTGCAGAGTGCAGAGAGGTTTTTATTAATGATAAATAAGTCTTTATTTAGATTGGTCCTGCCTGTTTGTAGCCTGTGTATTGATGTTTGTGCATTTCTGTGTAAGAAATTTAGAGTGTGTGTGGGATGGGGCCCATGGTGGCTCTGAATGTGTGTTTATCAGTTGCATGTTGGGTCTAAGATAATGACCAAGTGTTTTAGAAATTTATTTTATGTGTGGTTGAGTGGTACTTGTAGGTGGGGTTGTGTTGATAATTGGGTTGCGGAAGATTGTGGGCTTGTTTAGCAAGTAAGTCAGCAGTTTCATTGTGGGTTATGTTACAGTGTGATGGAATCCAGTAAAATGTGAGATGTTTGTTGGTGGCTAGTATGGGCAAGTTTTTGAATATGATATAGGGTATAGTGTTGGAACCATTCAAGTGTATGTTTATTGATATTTTTAGGGCAGATTTAGAATCAGTAATTACATTAATGTGTGAGATGGGAAGGTGGCTGCCCATTCAAGTGCTTTATGTATGGCTGCTAGTTCAGTGCTGGTGCTATTATAGGCATGTATAAGTTTAAATTTGGAATTGTAGTGTGTAAGGGGCAGTGAAATGCTGCAGAACCATTTGTATGATGAGGTCAGTGTTGGGTTGTGTAAGCAATTGAACAGCAGCAGTTTTCAGTTCAGTTGGGTGGTGATGGTGTTTGTTTGAGATGTGGGGTAGTGTTAGTATGACTTTGGGTTGTTTGATTTGCCAGTGAGGGAGGTTGTGCTGTGGTTTGAAATAGTGTATATTTTTCCAGGTGGGGTATAGGGGGTGATTTGTGATGGCTGAGACAGTGGGGGTGGGGAGGTTGCTGTTTTCAATCTTGTGTACAGCAGGGTGATTTGGAGTGTAGTGTTCCAGTTTGATGTAGTGATTGCATGTTAGGTATTGTTTTTTGATGGTGAGGGGTGGGGGGGGGGCATGTTAGCTTCTGTCCAAGTGGCCAGATTTGGGTAGCTAGCTTTTAGGCCCAGGACAAGCCTTATAGTTCTTGTTTGAATGACTTCTAATTGTTGAATTTGGGAATGGGAAGCAGTGTTGAGGGCTAGGAAGTCATACTCTAGAGTTGAGGAAAGCTTTGATAAAGGTAATCATAGCTTGATCACTGGCCCCCCATGTGGCTTTAGAGATGGCAGAGAGCATGTTGTGAGTGTGTTAGTGCAACTGAGCTTGGTGTTTTTGATGTGGGGTTTCCAAGTTAGCTTGCTGTCTATAATTAGCCCTAAGTATTTGTAGCCACTTGCAGTTGGAATTGTGTGATTATTGATAGTGATGAAGGGGGAATTGTTGGGGATGTGTTTGCGAGTAATGGGTAAGACTGCAGATTTAGGTGCAGAGATGGCTAGTCCCTATTTTGTGGTAAAGTCAAAGACCAAGTTGACTGCTTTTTGTAAGTTGTATTGAATGATGCTAATATTGTGTCTGTGGCCTAGTGTGCTATATCATCAGCAAAAATTGAGCATGTGATATCTTTTGGTAGTTGTTTAGGGAGATCATGCAAACGTATGTTGAAGAGCCATGGAGAGACCACACTGCCCTCTGGCACTCCCCTATTTAATTTGTGGGGGTCAGAAAAGGTATTCCCTAGCTGGACTTTTATGTTTCTAAGTGTGAGAAAGTTTTGTATGAAATGTAGGATGTGTCCTATGATGCCAATGCTTTGTAGTTTATAGAGTATGCTGGTGTGTGAGGCAGTATCAAAAGCAGAGGTGAGGTCAAGAAAAACACACCATAGAATTTCTTTGTTGTGGATGGCTATTTCAGCTGAGGTGATCAGATCAAAGAAATTATCTGTTGTTGACCTGTGCTCTCTAAAGCCAGTTTGAGAAATGGGAAGTGTTTTGTTTGAGTGAGCAAAGTATTTCAGTCTTGAGAACACCATTCTTTCAAATATCTTCAGCACACAGGAGGTGAGTGCAATAGGCCTATATGAAGATATTTCATATGCTGGTTTGTGTGGTTTAAGAATGGGAATGATATGTACATCTCTTCATTCTGTGGGGAAGTGGTGAGTAGCCCAGCATGTGTTGTAAATGGTGAGCAAATTGCTGAGTGTTTGTGGTCTTAGGTGCTTGATTGCATTGTATGTGATGTGGTTAGGGTCAGGGATGCCTTTTTTTATTAGCTTGTTGGATGGCTATGTGAACGTCATGCTTTGTGAAGGGTAGGTTGTGTTTGTTTGAGAGAGTCATTCATATGTATGCAATGTGATTGATAAGTGGGTGAGTTGGCTTGAGAGGGGCGGGGGGTGGGGGTGGGGGTTATAAGTGAGGTGTTGAGTTATAAGGTTAACCCCTTATTTAATGGAAAGCTGATTTTTCCATATAAATGCATACCAATGGGCTAGGGGTTGGGCTTGGGCTTGGGCTCTTGAGTGATCTGATGGTGGACCAAATGAGTGTAGAGTCTGTTCCGGGGTTGATGTAATTGCAGTAAGTTCTCCACTCCTTTTGATATCCAATCTGAGTTTAGTATTAGCTTGATGAAAAGTTATAAATTTTCATCAAGCTAATACTAAACTCAGTGTTAATGGCAGGCAGGGTGGGGTGTATTCTGGCACAGTGTCCTCTATTTTTCTTCTAATAGATAGTTGTTTGGTGATGTTAGGATGATTTTTTATGAAGCCAGTGATATGCTTAGTTATAAATTTGTTTTTATTCATGCTTTGGTGGATGGAATCATATAAAGTGGTGATATTATGTTGTGTTTGGTTAGATGTGTGGGCTTCACAATCTGTTGAGAAATTGTGCCAGTTTATGTGAGTTTTGTTTGTGTAGGCTGTGGGTTTTGTACCTTGAAGTGTGATAAAGAGCGAAAAATGCCAGTGGAGTGGTGTGCCTGTCATGTGATGATAGAGGTTATATCAGGAGTGGAGAGGGTTAGGTCTAGATCAGACTCATAGGGTGGGGGGGGGGTCTTGTGAAGGTGGGTGAACTATCATTATGTATGTCCAAATTGAAATGTTATATGAGTGATGCAATAGTTGTACCTGTGTTGCTTGTGTGTGCACTGCCCCAGCTTTCATTTTGTGAATTAATATCTCCTAAGAGGATGGTGGGGCCAAGGGAGAGGGAAAATATGTGGGTGGAATCAATAAGTGTGTGTGTGTGTGTTAATTGGTGCCTCAACATAAAAATATACATTGTAGATGTTGAGTGTTGTGTGCAGAATCTTAATATTTATGCCTACTATGTCCATGTAGGCATAAGTGTGTGGATTGGGGATGAGGCAGTGTGGGAATTTTTTGTGTATGAGGATAGTTGAGTGTGATTGTGTTTTTCTAGTGGGGGTATTGCATAAGATGTAGGGTTTGAAGTTGAAGTTGTCTGGTACCCTTGCTTCATTAAGGGCCAGAATGGGTATTATGTGTTGTTTGTGTGAGTGATTTGAATTCATGTATTTTGTTTTTAAGAGACCTACAGTTCCATTGGATGCATGTATAGAGTTTGTGTCAGGGGGAAATCCAAGGAACAAAAGCAAGTGTGTGAGGGTGGGGTGGGGTGGATTTAACTAATTTGTTGTAAAACAACCATGATAGCCTGTATGGCTATGGAAAGTTGAGGAGATCTGGTTTTGTGGGGGAGGAGAGCATCAATAATGGGGACAAGAAGTTATATCAAGTGTGGGACCAAGGATTGTTGTGGAGGGTGGGTGGGGGAGGTGTGTGTTTAGACTTAGTGCCAGAAGTTTTCTTTGCCTTGGTCCTCCTTAAATAGTTGGTCCTGGCTCTCCTTGTGGAAAATTTGGGTGATGGGGGAGGAGACTGCTCTCTCTCTGTGTGTGTGTGTGCGGGGGGGGGGGGGGGTGCCTTGTTGGGTTCTTCATCTGAAGAGCTGACTGTTGTAGTTCTTGCAGTGGGGAGGGGGGAAGTTTGTAATAGTAATGGTTTGGGGGAGAAGGTTCTGTGACTTATGTGTGGAGGGTGGTGGTGTGTTGATTATGGTAGGTTGGGTGGTGACAGATTTAGCTGTGGATAGGGGTAGCAGGAGTTTAGTAGGTTGGGGGAGGGGTTCAAGTGACAGCAGGGTTGATTGTGGTAGATGATGTGGAGGGTGGAGATGTAGCACCTTTTTTTATCTGGATGGCTTTCAACCTTGAAGGGCATTTACTATAAGTGGCAACGTGTGTCCCCCCCACAGTTACAGCATAGCAGAGGTTTGTCTCTTTTACATTCAGTTGATAGATGCCTTGTGCACAGTATTTACACTTGGATAGATAATAATCTGACAGATGGAAATAATATGTTCTGTGCATTTGCATTTGAAGCATTGGGAGGGGGGGGGGTAGTGAAGCAGTGACTTAATGTGTGTGGTGGCCAAGTTCCACTGAAGGGGGGAAGAGGAGAGAGTTGAAGTACAGGATGACCTCGTCTGTATCTCTTCTGACCATTGATCCATCAATTGTTTTATGAACATAAGTGATGTGCTTAATTTTATGCACATCATATTCCTGAAGACCATCGAGAATACTTTCGCTGGACAGATGCTTATCTACTCCTTCTATGCTACTATCATCATCATCATCATCATCATCATCCTCAAGCAGCCATGGGCTACGGAGGTCCAACCAGACCGTGCAATTTAGTTCTCCAAGCAAGTCTATCCTGAGCTACATCTACTGCATCTGGCCACTGCACACCAATTCTAACAAGGTCCTGTTTGACTATAGGATTTGGCATATGAGGTAGGAAACTTATTTAAGATTAGGATGTTTTCCAGGTGAGTGATGGACATGAGACTCCCGGCCTGAGCATGATTTTTCACTTAAACCAGATATTTTCCTCTGTAGGTGAATCTAGCTTCAATTGGTTTTTCTATGTAAGAATTAATCTCTTTAGCAAGGCTGTTAATATTTACTTTTTTAAGGGCATCAGGAGGGTTGGAGTACAAGAGTACTGGTACATACTCAAGCTCATGAGAAAAGTTGCAGATAGTGTCATTATCTGAAGAGTGTGATAATTTCCTAGATCGTTTTCTGGCATTGACAACAGTCCAGGTGCCATCCTGGTCTCACATTTCAATTTCAGTAGATTGATATAGATGGTTGGCTAGTAGTTAAATTGGGATGATTTTGGGTGGGGTTGATGGGTTGGATTGATTGTGGGATAAATTGGGCACTGGTAGACAGCGTCCCATTGATTTCAGAGGATAGCTGGTGAAATTCGCTGAGTTGCTTGTGCCTCCATTGCAATAGGCTCCACCCCTCCTTCACCATACAGACCTTCTTGTCAGTTGAGATGGTTATCGTTTGGTTGCTACTAGTTGCAGTTTTCCTCTTCAAAGGAGGCTTGAGTTTAGCTCTAGATTCAGATCAAGATTCCCTTGAGAGTGATTCTTCCATAGTGATGCAAAAAATTGCAAATCATCTTGATAAAGACATTAAAAAAATCAGCTAAAAACCAACACATGTGTGTTTGACAGCCAGGCTATCTGTAGGAGACATTGCCCATTGCAGCTACCAATATCAAAAGAGCCTATCAGCCCTCCCCAAAGGTCAGAGTCAGAACCATCTTTGGCATTGAAGTCACCTAGAACAAGGGTAATATCTTCTTTCTTGACAGAATTCAAAATATCCTGAAGTTGTCTGTAAAACCTATCCTTCTCATCCTCATCGGCACCCTCAGTGGGGGCATAACAGCAGATAACATTCAAGTCTTTAACGCTTGTCTGAAATTTTGCTGTAAGAAACCTTTCATTAATGCACTCATATCCTAGAAGAGCATCACTAGCGTGTCTGCTGAGAAGCAGACCTACACCTTGGTGATACTTATTATCTTCTCTCCCTGAAAAGAGCAATTTGAGATTATTTTTAAGAATCTTATCTTTATCTGTCCATCTGGTCTCTTGCAAGCCGAGAATATCTAAATTATAACTGTGGAATTCTTGTGTGAGGATATCAAGAGAAAAAGCTCTGTGCATAGTCCTCACATTCCAAATACCTATGGAGAGAAAATGGTTAGTGGGATGTTTAAAGAAACCATGTTTATTGAGAGAGGGAATGCCGATAATATCAAACAGCCCCCTAATCGCAGGCATGGGGCAAAGACCTGTTCCCCCACCACTAAAGGTTGAAGCCATCGACACTGGAAGACTTCCTCCAATGTAGAATTTGACAATGCCAGTAGAAGCAAAGAGTTCAGGTGCCTGTGAAGACCTCTGCTAAAGATTATCCACCAGCTGATAAAACATATCCAACAAATCTCTTCACTTGGGGCTGTCAACCAACAAACAGAAAACACAGCAGAAGATTTTCCCTCCACAGAAGCCCACCAGTGCAGCAAATTCAGGATCCATAATCAAGCTCAGAGCCTTCTTTCAGTCCAGTGGGTTTATATGGTCAGTACCAGGACCCTGTATTGTTGACCACTCCTCAGCAGGGTAAAAAAAAAAGTAGCCATAGTTGTCCAGTTCAGTAGGCCACACTAATCTGGCAGCCCTCCCCTTCTGTTAAAGTTAGAAGGTAATGCTGTGAAATATTGTTTAAAGTGTTTATTTCCCAAGTTTTCTTATACTTTTGCCAAAATATAAAGTATATTTGCATTTTTTTTTGAGAAAATAAAATATGAAAAAATGAAAAAAAAAGTTGGTTGCAAGCAAAATATTTTAAAGAATGTTAACCTTAATTCACAAATGGCTATAAGGTCAAATATACCTACCAATGTGGTAAAAACAAGATGTGGTAACTCAAGATCACTTTGTAAACTTTCACTGGGAACCAGTTATAGCATTGAAGGTATTGGTCAAGAAGCATACTTAGTTAATTTTAGATGTTAATTCTTTCTAAATTACAGTATGAAGTTAAACATATAAAACTACTTATTTCTGAATAAATTAGTTTATAAGTTTAGATTTTTAAAGTTAACTGTAATACCCATATTTTTATTTAAGGGAGCACGACAAAAGATGCAAGTGGTTGAAAAAAAAGGGGCAACATATATGGCCTTGCGGAAAATTCGTTCCTTTGAATATGATTTTGATGTACCTACATTTGCTGACAAAGCACAGGAAATATATATTGAAGCACACAGTGCCCTGACAACGTAAGTTTAGTTTTGAAATTTTGCACCTTTCATAAGGAATGAAAAAAAATTATTGTTGATCAGGTGGGACTGATTAGATCTCAGTTGCATATTTCGTATTAACTACTGGTGGTATAATTTTTTATACTTAGAAATCTTTTGACAGAATTTCAGATATGGTCCCTTTCTTTGTCCACAGAATGTGCTACTAGGTTTACATTAATAAGAGTAAGTGACAGTACAAGCATCCTTTTACCAGTTAGGTGTTCATTAATGGGTACCATAAAATGACACGAAAGTTTGATTGTTTTAATTGGGGGGATGTGACTTAATTTCTTTTCATCCATAACCAATCAAAGCTTTGAAAGTACTGAAACTTTGATTTTTTTATATTATAAAAATTTAATTTAATCACTAAAAATATCGGTGATAAGAAAAGAACAGAATTGAGGTTAACAGAAAAGTTGTTTTATTGACAAATATGACAAGATATATCAAGATATATCTCTTTATCTAGTGGTCACATTAATTTTGAAGTGTTTTCAGCAGCCAAAAAAAGAAATATAAATCAACAAGCCTAAATATTTCATTATCCTATATCCTTATTTTTGCAAATATATACTATGATGTTCAGCAAATATATACTATGATGCAAAGCCCATATCAGTCATTCAAAATAGTGCAAAATAATAAAAAAAAAATCAAAAATGGAAATAGTTAAATTGTTTTTTTAGAATGATATCTGATATAGCAACTTTTCTGTTTTACCTCTGAACAGCATTTTTTTACACACAATGCTGGCACAATTGGAACTCATTCATTTGATTGAATTGGAACAATTCATTCATTGAATTGGAACAATTCAAACCTGTGAACTTCAGAAAACAAACATAGTGCACTACCTACTGAGTCAATCCCCACTCCCTTCTTTTTTGCCTCCAATGTTGCTTGACCTGTTGTTGCATAGTCTCTGCTCTGCCTGATAAAACTGAGCTGTCACCAGTGTTTCCCTGTGCAAACTGTCTCACCAAAGTCATTTTATGAACTTGGCCATTGACTATTTCAATAGACTAACAAATTCCTTTTCTCAATAATATGGCTGTTGCTCTGTGGTCAGATATTACATTTTGTTTCAGAACTACTAGGTTGCTGGGTAATGATCTTGTGCCAAAGGCTACACTAGATCACTCAGCTGTGTAATAAGTAAGTGTAATAAGGAAGTTCTCATTCCTTTGTGTCAGATATAGTGTTGAAACCTGGTTTTTAAAATTTCCCCAAAAATGGAAAAAATCGGTTTTTTAGATTTATTTTTTATTTGACTACAGTAATGTTGAATTTTTTACAAATGTTTTTTATAGAAAGAAAAAAATGAGGAAATGAACACATTTAAAGGTCATTCAAATAATGAACACACACACACACATGAAATTTTATTCTGTTCCAATTTTATATACCGTATATATACAGTCGTATCAGAATAATATGACCACCCACGGAATCACAGTGTAACCACCCGGTGCGTCACAGAGTGCACATGACAAGGTCGACCACACGGAGATATAAGTGGCTGGCCAGGACAGATGAGCCATAGTGCATAATGTGAGCACAATGGGCAGAGGTATTGATTTGCCGGACATTCAAAAAGGAATGATCAGCTACTGCCCCAAGGGTGGAAGCATCTCAAAAACAGCAGACTTCGTGGGCTGTTCATGAGGTGCTGTAGTAAGGGTGTACGAAGAATGGACCGCTGGCACATCGAGTACCTCACTGTATGGAGTCATAACTATGGAGCCCCAAAGACCATTGACCCCAGAGGGAACGTTGCCTCCGTTGACTGGTAAAGGGCAATTGATGTTCTACAGTGCAGCAATTGACCACTCAAATGAATGCTGGGGCACCAGGTAAGTGTCCCCGATAACAGTCCCGATAACAGTAGAGTGATCCCTGTTACACATGGGTCTTCAGAGTTGACAGTGCATAAAGGCACCCATGTTAACCAAGGTCCATCAGCAACGACACCTGCAGTTCGCATGGGACTACTGTCATTGGACAATGGAAGAGTGTAACAAGGTTGCCTTCTCCGATGAATCGAGGTTTCTACTCCACAGAAGTGATAGTCGATGGCGGATACGGTGTCAGACACATGGGAACCAACACCCGGACACTCTTATCAGTCAAGTACAGGCTGGCAGTGGCAGTGTGCATTTCTGGTGGATATTTTCCTGGCATGACCTGGTACCGCAGTCACAGTACTGTGGTGCACTGGGATTGTCACGATTTATATTCGTTGTCCATCCTCGTTGACCACATTCATCCCTTCATGTTGGATGTTTACCCTGGCTGTGATGGTGTCTACCAACAGTACAGTGCGCTCTGCCATGTCGCTAAGGTGGTGCATGACTGGTTCCAGGAACACAACAGCGATGTCTCCATTCTCCCTTGGCTGGCAAAATCGCCTGACCTCAATCCCATAGAGCATTATTAGTAGGTGGTCATGTTATTCTGATACAACTGTGTCTGTGTATATATATATAGAGAGAGAGAGAGTAAATGAGAGAAAGTGAGAGAATGAATGCCTACATGAACAAGTCATCATTTTATAAAATAGATTGCAATGGTAATAGTTTTATATTTTAAATATGAATTATAAATAACTGTGGTGCTTTGAAAATTACAGTGCAGTAATTAAAAGAAATTGCAACTTTGAATACATTACCTACTAAGTTGATTTGTGACAAACTGGCAACTGCTCTTCAGTATAATTTTTGCCTATCTGGCAACTTAATCTTTAGTTTCTTTCATCATGTAGACTGTCATGTAGAATCAGTCAACTAATGGAACATACACTGCTGGCCATTAAAAATGCAACACCAGGAAAAACTTATCAGATTGTCCCAAAATGTGCAAGATGGGTAGCCCATGGGAGAACATGTAAATGATTCAAAGCACAGCACATGCACACAACATGTGTGACAGTAACGCCCCCTGAAACCTGAACGCCCCTTATACCCCTGAAAGTGGTATAAGGGGAGATTACAAAGAGCCAGTGTAAAGCACTGGAATTGTGTTTGCTCTCAGTTCTTGCACACTAAAGGATCAAGTATGCCCCATCAAAGAACATGGCATCCACACGACCAGGTTTCCGACTTTGTTCAAGGGAGAATTGTGGGATTATGGGAAGGTGGATTATCATACCGAGACATCAGTGCTCTTGTTGAACAGAATGCTGCCACAGTGATGAGAATATGGCATCAATGGGTAGAGGAGGAACGAACTGACCAACGTGAAGGATCTCAACAACCCTGTCACACAAACAAACTAGAGCACAGACATCTCTTGTGCATATCTTTGAATGATCGTACAGCCACATCAAACACCTTAGCTCAACAGTTAGGGTGTGTTGCACATCAACCAGTGTCCACATGTACAGTTTAACATTGTCTGCAGCATTGGAGCATCTTTGCTAGGTGACCATTGCTTTGGCTAACATTGACTCTGCAACACGTGTATGCGACTGCAATGGTGCCAAGAACGTTGCACATGGATGTGTGAATGGCATTGCATCACCTTTTCAGATGAATCCCACATCAGTATTGCAGCACCATGATGGATGAATCCACAGCTGACGGTACCACGGCAACAGATTCAGTGAGACATGCATGATTCAATGCCATGCTCCTGGTGTTATGGTATGGGGTCCACTCCACTCACACATGCACCTCGAACACATTACTGGTACTTGGAACAGCCAGCGTTACATCACTGAGGTGTTGGAGCTTGTGGTCGTACCTTATTTTCAGGGGCTCTCTGGTGCCATTTACCAACAGGACAATGCCTTATCACATGTGGCATGCATCATTCAACAATTCCTGGATAGCCACCATGTGACACTTCTGCCTTGGCCTGTGCATTCACCAGATCTGTCCCCAATTGAACATGTCTGGCCATTGATCTCATGACAACTAGCACACCAGACACTAGCAGCTGCTACAATAGATGAACTTTGGCTACACGGATTGACATTCCCCAAACACACATGCAACGTCTCATCCTCTCAATGCCAGACCATGTAGTAGCGGTTATTGCTGCTCATGGTGGCTACACAAGATACTCATTTCTTTGTATTCCACAAGTCTAACTGAATTGTATTTGCAATCATTTGATCCTTGTAACATAAGCTATGTATTCACTAAACATGGCTTTGATATCTCTTGTCTTTCCTGTTTTTGTACTTTCAATGGCCAGCAGTGTATTTTGGAATGTTCAGGTTGATTACAAATTTTAAAACTTTGATTTTATTAATTTAATAATCGAAACCTCTTTAAAATTTATGGAATATGTCGAATAGATCAAAAATATGGGAGTATTTTGTATGTAAGACAAAAACTGCTGAATGCAAGAAATGCAACAAGACTTTAAAGTGTTGTGGAGGATCAACCTCAACTTTGAATTCACACATTAAAAATGTTCAATGGTATTAGCATCAACGAAAGTGATTCTTCTGCATTCAAGAAGCAAAAGACGGAGAATATATGCAAAGAAAATCTTTTGAAGAAGAAATTTCGAGACTTGCTAGTGCTGATGGATTAAGTTTTCATTGCACTGCTAATAGTAAATTTATTCAAGGGAGTTTACAGAAAACTGAATATGACAAACCTCACCCAACATCGCATACTGGTGTAAGAAAGTTGCTGCTTGATTTTTATGAGTAAAAGAAATGGGACCTTATTGGCTTATTCAAGGAACAAGTGAGTAAAGTTTTCCATTTCTCATTAACTTTAGATGAGTACACTTCTTCACAAAATATATGATACATTAACATAAATGTTCATAAGAAAGAGAATCAGCATTGGTCTCTTGGCGTGATTAAAATATCTAACTCTCTAAACTGCACCAGAATTGTAGAGATAGTTAGCGAAAGATTAGGAGAGTTTTGGTTATAATTTAATACTCATTTTGTCGGATAAACGACTGATGGAGCAGCCATAATGGTTAAATTTGGTAAGGAAATGACTTTAATTCACCAACAATGTATTGCACATTGCATTCATTTAGCAGTTCCAGATATTTTGAATTCTAAAGCTACAGAGAGTGTCAATGAAGAAGTAACTGATGTTGACATTGAAGATGAAGACTTAAATGAAGATGAGTATAATGTTAATCAAGGCCTATATTTGGATCCCATGTTTGAGATAAATATTAACACAAATGAGGCACCGCGACTTAGTGCATATTATTTGAGAGTAATTAGGAAAGTAAGAAAAATCTGCCGAATGTTTTGCAAATCTCCTTTGAATAATAACAGGCTTCAAGATTTTGTAAAGGAGGAATGCAATGGTGAAAAAAAGAAGCTTATCTTAGACTGCAAGACACGGTGGAATAGTCTCCTTTCTATGATTGAATATTTTCTAAAGCTAAGGAACTGTATTCCTAAGACTCTACGAGTACTAGCTTCAATTGAAAATGTCTTTGAGGAGGAAAGAAATTTGTTATATAACCTCGCTGAAACTCTTCATCCACTGAATTTGTTTTGAAGGTTCTGTGCTCTGAAGAAGCAACTTTACTTAAAGCTCACATGCTTATGAAAATTTTCCTTAAGAAACTAGACAATAAGGAAAATCCTATTGCTGCCAATCTCAAAGAATGCCTTATCAAACGCTATTCATCAAGACGACAAAAAGAAATCATTCATTGTTGCGATATTTAACCAATCCAGAGGATTTTAAAATTAAATCATCTGATTTATTCCCTTTATTATCCAGGCAAACAGTAAAGAAAATTGCAGAACATACATTTCTTAGGCTTTTTCTTAATGAATGTCAAACCATCAAGGTAGATGATAACACTGAGTCAGAAGTGCAAGGTGCATTCTGACTCAATGTTATTTGAGATTGCAAGGCAACTAGCATTGCTAAAACTAGCAAAAATGACAACTTAATGCACAAGTATTTGAGCAAAATGGATAAATTAGAAATGCTGCCTATGAAAGATTTCAGAGATTTTAATGTCAACAATGAATTTAAATACTTTGAAGCGACATTAAAAAAGAGTACAAATTTAGAGCTTTTACATAATGCATTACTCACCGTTAAACCGAGTGTTGAATCAGAAAGAGGCTTTTCAGCTGCGGGCTTTTTTTATCTAAGCTTTGTTCAAGAATAATAATAATAATAAAATAATAATAAAGAAATAAAATAAATACAGAAAATACCCTTAATGCTCTTTGTTTCATAAGATGTCATTTTCAACATAGCAATGAAATGTAAATTTAATTTTATATCTTTTCTTACAAGAAGAGTCTATTTTTTTGTTTCCTAGATAATTTTTTTTATTAAAAAAATTTATTTCAGTGTTTTTTTCCATAATAGAGATTAATTTTATTCTTTAAAATTTTTTTAGAAAAAGTTTAATTTTTGTTTTCTAAGTATAGTTTTTTTTATTATTATTTTTTTTTCAATTCTAAATTGAATGATGTATTTTTTTTGGCTAAAATAAAATATGTCAATTGTCAAAGTTGTCATTTTCTTTTCATATGAATGTGTGTGATGCTGCATTTTTTGACCAAAAATAAGTGATAAGCTATACTTGTTAAGAGTTAAAGTTGGTACCTTTCATTTTGGCTTTTAAAAATTACTATTTTTTTGGTCAAAACCAGTTAAAACCGATTTTTTAAAAAACAGATCGATTAAAACCTGGCTTTTAAATTTTCGATTATTCTTCAACATTAGTGGTGAATCCAATGTTGTGGGTGTGAAGTTGGTTTTACAGTTTTCCTGTGTTTCTGTTTTTTTCTTCTCTTCTGAGTCTACATCGTAATGTTCTGGTGGCTCCAGGATAGATAGGTTTTCCCCATGTGGCACTGGGAGGATGACAGTATGTTAGGTTAGTTCATTGTCTGCTTTTCCTACATTTTCCAGCTGAGGTGTCATACAAAAGTAACAGTCACTCACATTGTTGGATGGTTCCCGCCTTCTCATAGGAATGGCAAATGACATCGACTGCCTCTTGCCATTTAGCTAGTAGCAAAGACATGTTGTGCAACTATTATACACTATATGTGGAAGCCAGCTCCTTTGTTGGTCTCCATCTCCAATCTTGCACCTGAAGTAAAGGTGGTAGGCTTTTTTGATGACAGGTGTTATTTCATACATCTGTTATGCAAAAGTAACTTTGCCATAAATATAACAAAAATGGTGTTCATTGTTCACATAAGAATGAGGATTATCACTCATATACAGCACCTGCATACAATCATGAATGGACAATAACTGAGGAAGGGTAACTCCTGAATGATGCAATAGCTCCCAAGTGTTGTGTTGCCTCGAATGATGCAATAACGTCTAGGTATTGCCTTGCCCTTGAATGATGCAATAGCTCCCAGGTGTTGTGTTGCCTCGAATGATGCAATAGCTTCTAGGTATTTTGTAAAGGAGGAATGCAATGGTGAAAAGAAGAAGCTTATTTTAGACTGCAAGACACGGTGGAATAGTCTCCTTTCTATAATTGAATATTTTCTAAAGCTAAGGAACTGTATTCCTAAGACTCTACGAGTACTAGCTTCAATTGAAAATGTCTTTGAGGAGGAAAGAAATTTGTTATATAACCTCGCTGAAACTCTTCATCCACTGAATTTGTTTTGAAGGTTCTGTGCTCTGAAGAAGCAACTTTACTTAAAGCCCTTGAATGATGCAATAGCTCCCTGGTATTGTGTTACCTTGGCACTTTGTATGGCGTGTGAAATACTCATATCAGTATACACTATATGGATGCAGCCTCCTGTATTTTCAAATGAAGAGCCAATCACCAATTTTTAATGACATAATCATGTTTAGCACCTCGAAATTAATAAAAAAATGGCTGTTTTCATTTCGGAAACATTTTCAGTGTTGTACAATGTTATTAAAACCAGTAATAGAGTTTTTAATCATTCAAACAATGGGAATGGAACTAACCATATAGTTCAGGACATTGCTGAAATTCTCAGCTAATCTCAGTGACAGAAACCTCACTTTCAATAACTTTCATCCTTATCTCTTTATCATTGTATGGCATTACGTTTTCTCCTACACAAAAATATCTGATACAATTCTCTGTTGTGTTCTTTAGCACCTTTCTCTGCCCATCAGCCAGACTATTAAGCCAAAGATACATAACAGCTATCAACTGATCATTTACCTGATTATTAAGCTCCCTTTAATGACATCTGTTAATATCAGTAGGGTGTCAATTTAACTTGGAAGTCCCTTCTTAGAGAAATAAGCTGCATAGCTTTGTCATTCAGATAATACTGCCATCTATGCTCCATTTTGCCAAAAACAGTACTACTGGTTTCAAGAATATTCTGTTTAAAATTATTCCATTCCACCTCAGCTTCAGTAGTAAGTGAATGATGATTGTCATTATGATTGAGTAACGTATCGTGGCAAGCTTTGGCTGTCTGAGAATCTTTCAGAGCTTTAGTATAAAAAGTAATTGTTTTAAATTTTAGCCCTTTTTTTAAACTTCAGCAAGATCCTTTCAACAAGACGCTTTTAACAAGGAAGTGGTCAGCCCCAATTTCAGTTCCCCTATATGACCTAATGTTCCTAGCAGAGCTAGTTACCATTAATACATAATTAATCATATGCTTATGCAACTATTTATTTACCAGTAGGGAAAATTCCCCATTGCAATTGCTAATGCCAAAGTTACTGATCATGCCTGCCCAAAGGTTAAAATAAGTACCAAATTTTAGTATTGAAGTCACTGAGCACAAGAGTAATATCTCCTTTTTATTTCATTAAAAAAAAAAGCAACAATGTGTTCACTTTGTTGTCTGCCTGTCCGTCCATCTGTGGATATCGAAGTTTTTCATTTTTAGAGATAAAAATTCTTTTAGGGTTGGCTAGATAGTGATGAAATATTGCAATTTGCACTTTTTGAGTCTCCCAAAAACTATAATTCCATCTTCTAAATGGTGGAAAAAATCGAAAGTTCTAAAATTTTAAACAAATATTTTGCAAACAATGCATTTATCCTAGAATTCTGAAATTTTGGTGGTGGAATGTGACAGTCATGAAGATTTTATTGGCAAAAATGAGTTAATCCCTTATGCTCTAGGTGAGTAGGAATGTCCATGGGTTTCGTTTTAAGAGATAATTGGAAAACGTTTTTAGTTGTATTGGTACTAATGAAATATAATTTTCATTTTTTAAATCTTAAGTAGTTTTAATTTACATTATTATGTCACTAAATGAGGTGAGGGTGGCTCAGTCGGTAGCGCACCAGGCTCGTAATCTGTACTTTCCAGGTTTGAGTCCCAGCTGTGTAATCGTTGAGATTTATCTCCACAAATTTTCCCGCCCTGCCACAATCAGTAGGGGACACCGATGGGCTTGGAAAAGCTGCCGTCCATCAGATGGAACATTACGCTGTGGCCCTGTGTTCGGGAGAGCCATACCTTGTGTACATTAAAGAACACGCTGGATGGCCTTGACGGGAGGCTATCAACAGCTGTTCCAGTGGGTTCCCTCCCCCAACTTTCTCTGAGCCTTTGGGATCCATGTGACCTGGTCATTTAGCCCATGGTGTGCAAAAATGTGCCGCTCAGAGGTAAAACAACCCTACAACCCAACCCATATCACTAAATATGGAAATGGCAAAACTTTTAGCAAATGTTGCAAGTGATCTGTTTATGGTAGAAATTTAAAATTTTGGTGGTAGAGTGGCAAGAGATATTCCAAAAATAGCAGTGATCTGCCCCATTTTCTCATAAGCATATGAGAAAAGTAACTTTTTAAATTTAAAGAATAATAGACAAATAATTTTTTTTATAAATACCTTATGCCTAAAAAATAATTTTTGGTGACAGTATGGGACTCAAGCCCATGATTCTCTAGATACATACCAGAGTGCCCTAATCAATGGTGAGTGCCATTGGTTGTAAAAATTCTCCCCCATGCTTGTATATAAAATGCCCCCCCCCAAAAAAAAATGTAGAAAATATGTGAATGATTTTCCTACTAATATCTTTTGAATGTCAAGGCTGAACGTAAAAAGTTGTATGGCAAATGAAAGCTTGTAACATAGGGAATATTATGGGTTATCAAAATTGACCCCCTATCTATCTTTTGACATGTATGAAAAAAACGGAAATGTGAAAGTTTAAAATAAAAAAAAGATGAAAATATGAAAATTGTTCTTCTGAAAAGTTGTCTTCCGAATGCAAGGGCCTATAGTTATGAGTTAGGTTTAAAATGGAAGCTCATGGTGAGGACTATCATACACTACTTTGCATTATGCCCCTCATTCTCCCTCCCCCAAAAAGGGATGGAAATTTCACAGGGGTTGAATTTAATGAGTTGTATCTTAAAGCTTGTGACATCTCCATTGTCATGGGCTACTTCAAGCACGACCTCCCCCCCCCCCCCCCAAAAAAAAATAGGAGCAATGTGGTCAATGTTTATGAGTTGCATATATCAAATGAAAGTTTCTGGAGATAGGTGTTTTTAGTAATAAAAGAAAAAATGTAAATAAATTGAAAAATTTAAAAGATGCCTAACTTGCTTTAAGCAAAAGTAGAAAAGAGAAAGATGCCTAACTTGCAAAAGCAAAAAGTAGAAAATAAAACTAAAGCATATCGATAAGGCAGTCAATCATTGAATTTGTATTTACTTCAAAGAAAGAGCACTAATTGGCCTACTCAACAAGATTGCTGTTTACCTATCTTCTTTTGAAGTGAATGCAAATTCAGTGACTGATTGCACCATTGATATGATTTAGTGTTATATTATTTAGGGTACATATAGGAAGACAAGCATTTTAAAATGTTTACTTTATTTATTAGAATTGAAAATATTCTACTGCTGTTCATAAAAACCTATAATTTCCATTCTCCTCCATGCTCTCAGCATAGCAACAGGTAACATTCTTGTCTTTAATCTCTGTTTTAAAATTAGCTGTAAGGAAGCTTTCATTAATGGATTCATATCCTGGAAGAGCATCACTAGCATGTCTGCTGAGGAGCAACCCTATGCTTTGAAAAAAGCTTTTCTTCTTCCCTCCTTGAAAAGTAAAATGTAATATTTTTTTAAGTATCTTGCAAGCCTGATATGTTCAGGTTATACTGCTGGAATTCCTGTGTAAGGACATCCACTGAATAATCTTAGTTAAGTGGCCTCACATTCCAAGTTGCTGTGGATAGAAAATGGTTGGTAGGTTTTTTAAAGAATCTAGGTTTATTGAGAAATGATGACCAATATCAAACAGCCCTCTAAACATAGGCATTGGGCAAAGACCTGTTCCCCATTTACTAGTAGCTGAAAATCAATTGCTATCAGCAACTTAGACAAGTAATTGTGTTCTTTACCATCAGAATCCACACCACCATTTTGAATGCCAATGCAAGTTCTAGTTCAAGGATCCAGGTACCTGCAATGGCTTCTGATCAGCAGCCATTATAGGTACCTGGTATCTTTATCTGCTCAGTTGCAGCTTGCAACCCACAAAAACCATAAAATACAGCATTAGATTCTCTTTCTCTCAGCATTAGATCCAAAATCAAAATCATAGCCAGTAATCAGTTGGATTAGTGTAGGTAGTCAGCATTGAGACCCTATAAAGTTGACCACTCCTCAGCAGGGACAAAAAAAAAGAGAAAAGTGGTTCCAGAAGTCCAGGTCAGTAGGCCAAACTGATCTGGCAGCCATTCCCTTCTGTTCCCCTTCAGGTGAGATAATATCTCCCTTAAAGGTACTAATGACCTGCACCATGAGAAAGTAGAGTCAGACTTTAGGTGATATGCCTAGTTTTGAAACAATGACCAAAAGGTATTCACTCTTTGAAGTCAGGAGAGAGTAACCAATGAATAACAGTTATAAGATTTCAAAGATGAGAAATGAGAGTCTACATGCTTCTCTGCTGACATTGAGTTGCATATCTAAGTGATGATCAGATATTTTTGGATTGTGACTAATTGATTCATGAATTACCTCCAACTTTTTGTCTGTTACAGCTCTTGTGGCAAATTGCACTGTGAAGACTTTACAAATCCTATCTTATGAAACCTTCTCACTGTTCCATGAACGATCAATTTATTGGGTTCTGTCAGTCTTGGAAATTTTCTTTAAAATTCACTTATACATTCCCTAAGTGATGATTTTTTAAATATTATTAAACAATAAAAACACTTTGTTGCACAAATACACAATTTTCAGTTTAAGTGTTCCTTAAAAAAAATGCTAACAAAATAAAATTGAAATACTAATAAAATTTCTGTAGTGTTGCCATTGTATAGAAACAAACTCTGCCACGTTTGTTTATAGAGTTCAAATTTTTTTTACATAAATATGGATTCTGTCATTCTGGTCATCCTGTACTATAGCTGTTGTTAAATTTGTATAAAATGCACTCATAATTACATTAAAATTGAGTAATTATTATATTAATTTCAGCATTTTCCTGTGTTTTTCATTTCAGAATGGATGAAGACAAGTTACATGAATTGGTTACAGAGAAATGTTATCCAGTAAGTCACCTCTCAATTATATTGAGAGCAAAGTTTTTAAATAAAATAATTCTTCACTAACTGTTAAAGCAAGGCAGCATAAGTATTTACGAGATTTTAATCTTTTTATACAGGTGTCTTGTTCTTGTTATACATCCCAGTACACAACCATTTGTGTCACAAACAACTGATAAATTGATATATTTGTCCCAATATAGACACTATTAGGAAATGTATAATTTATATTTAATCATTTTATGTGAAAATTATTCATTTAATGCAATTTATACCATGAATTATTTGCAAAACATTTCTGAGATGGCAAGGCTTATGGGATGCCGTGGTTAGTACCTTCAAAAAGTGATCTGAGGAGAGAAAAACCACGAACTGCTGGCAAGATGTGGGCTGACCATGGCTTATCGATGCTAGAGGTGAGTGAAGGCTATCCCGTATGGTATGAGTCAATAGAAGGGGTACTGTGGCACAACTCACCCATAATTTGAATGCTGTTGATGGGAGTAATGTGTCACAACACACAGTACATCAAACTCTGCTGAAAATGGGGCTCTGTAGCCACAGGCTGCTCCAAGTGCCCATACTAACTTCTGTTCACCATTGAAAGAGCCTACAATGGGCATGTGAGCATCAAAACTGGACCTTGAATGATTGGAAGAAGGTTATCTGGTCAAATGAATTTCATTTCCTGTTGCACCATGTGGATGGCCGGATACGTGTGTGTTGCTTACCTGGGGAAGTGTTGGCAACAGGATGCATTGTGGGATGAAAATAAGCTGGTGGAGGAAGTGTAATGCTTTGGGCAATGTTCTGCTGGGAAACCCTGGGTCCAGCCATTCATGTGCAGGAAACTATGATTACCACCTACTAAATATCATTGCAGAGCAGGTACATCCTTTCATGGCAACAGTATATCCTTCTATTAGTGCCTTCTTTCAGCAGGATAATATGCCATGTCACATTACCTGGATTTTTCGAGAATAGTTCATGGAACATGAGGAAGACTTTCAGGTATTGCCCTCACCTCCAAATTCCCCAGACATCAATCAAATCTAGCATCTGTGGTTTGTGTTGGAACAGCCTGTTTGATCTGTGATGGCTCAACCTTGTAACTTACAAGAGTTAAAGGATCTGTTGGTAACAGGGGTGTAGCCATGGGGGGGGGAGGTTCCCCCCAAAGTAACTCGGAGTTGCCAAAATTTGAAGCAACTTCGTAAAATCTAGGTGAGTTGTGAAAATTTGAAAATTTTTTTTTTTGGAAAATTAAGAAATGGAGTTGTCAAAATTGAGGCAACTTGGCAAATCTAAGGCAGTTTGGAAAATGGAGAGACAGCAAAATTTAGAGCAATTGGCAAAATTCGAAGCCACTTAGTAAAATACAGCTGAGTTGGGAAAATTGGGACAACTTGGCAAAATTTTAGGGAGTTGGTAAAATTCGGAGTGACTTGGTAAAATCTTTGGAAATTGGCAAAGTGACTTGGCAAAATTTTGGGAGTTGACAAAATTCAGAGTGACTTGGCAAAATCGTGGGGAACTGGCAAAATTCAGATGAGATGTAAAAATTGGGATTTTTTTCTGTAAAATTATGGCGAGTTGGCAAAATCTAGGGACAGTTGGCAAAATTCGGAGTGACTTGGCAAAATCGTAGGGAGTTGGCAAAATTCAGGTGAGATGTAAAAGTTTGGATTTTTTTCTGTAAAATTATGGTGAGTTGGCAAAATCTAAGGGTATTTGGCAAAATTCGGAGTGACTTTGCAAAATCTTGGAGAGTTGGCAAAATTCGGTGTGACTAGGCAAAATCATGGGGAGTTGGCAAAAATTAAGGTGAGATTTACATCTCACCTTAATTTTTGCCAACTCCCAATGATTAGGATTTTTTTCTGTAAAATTATGGCGAGTTGGCAAAAACTAGGGACAGTTGGCAAAATTGTGGAAAGTTGACAAAATTCAGGTGAGATGTAAAAATTGCAATCTTTTTTCTGTAAAATCATTGCTTGTTGGCAAAATCAAGGCAACTTCGCAATATCTAGGAGAGTTGGTAAATTCAGAGTGACTTTGCAAGAATCAGGTGTGATGTAAAATTGGGATTTTTTTTTCTGTAAAATTGTAGCAAGATGGCAAAATCAAGGAAACTTGGCAAAATCTAGGGCAGTTGGCAAAATTCGAATCCACTTGGTAAAATACAGGTGATTTATGAAAATTGGGATTGTTTTTGTGAAATTAAGGAGAGTTGACAAAATCGAGAAAACTTGGCAAAATCTAGGAAAGTTAGCAAAACTGAAAACCACTTGGTAAAGTACAGGTGAGTTGTAAAAATTGGGATTAGTTTTGTGAAATTAAGGAGAGTTGGAAAAACCAAGAACTCTTGGCAAAATTTGAAGTCATTTGGTAAAATACATGGGAGTTGTGAAAATTGTGCCTTGTGCAATTAAGGAGAGTTGATAGAATTCAAAGTGGCTTGGCAAATTCAGGGAAGATGTAAAAAGTACGATTTTTTTCTGTAAAATTACGTCAAGTTGGCAAAATTCGAATGCACTTGGTAAAATATAGGCGAGTTGTGAAAATTGAGATTTGTTTTGTGAAATGAAGGAATGTTGGATAAATTGAGGAAACTTAACAAAATGAAGGGCAGTTGGCAAAATTCGAATTCACTTGGAAAATATGGGCGAGTTGTGATAATTGGTTGTAAAATTCAGGATAGTTGACTGAAATGGAGAAAACTCGGCAAAATCTTTGGGAGTTGGAAAAGTTTGAAGCGATTTGGCAAATTTAGGAGAGATATAAAGATTGGGATTAGTTTTGTGAAACTAAGGATAGTTGGCCAAATCAAGGGAAAATTCACACTGACTCTCTACAATTCAGACAAGATGTATTTTGGGTTGAACAAGTATTGTTGAAATATTACAATCAACATACATTGACATTTGCTGCCAGGATCTATTCTTTCAAAAGTTGGATGGATTGAGCTTTCTGTTTCAAAGTGTAATGTTCTATGTACAAGGGTTCTATGTTCAGTGTACCCTGTGAGACATAAAATTGTTTTTCTAGGCCATCCTACTGTTCTTTTCTGTTGGAAACAAATCTAGTTTCAGAATGTCTTTTCAGTGTTCTCAAACAGTAACACGTTAGCAGTGAATTCATATAAAAAGAATTTCCTTTAGATGTATTACTTTTCATTTCTGATCATTAGGCAAAAATTAAGACCATCCCATAACTGTTCTGTATTAACACCACACAAAATGTTGAATGCAATATACAACTGCCCTATATCTATAAATTCAGTTTTAAAGTGCATTTCAACATGTGACAAAGCCAACAATTTCAATTTCATGATTACTCTCCGTGATTGGTGTGTGTGTAACAGAGTACTTAATTGGCTGTAATAAGAGACTGCTCTCTCCTAGTATCACCTATAAAAGCTGTATGGTTTTTTTCAAAATATCTGATCCATTCAAAGTTAAAAACAGGAAAAGATTTGAAATTAGCATACAAAAATACTTTTGAATGAATAATAAAGTTATATGAAATTGATAATTTAATGGGTAAAAATTGGCTGAAACAAAAAAAAATGCAAAAATGCAGGTGTGTTCAATACTTTCTAATACATTGTACATTGCTTTCAGTCATTATTTTAGTAGACTTTAAAAAAAATTCAGTTTTAAAATGGTCTTTCATTGCTTTTGGAATTATTTTTATTGTTCCAAAATGCATGCTCTGATTAAAAAGAATGTTAAATAAATTGAAACTTTATCAAAAACAAAACTATTATGGTATGCATGAGAATTTTCTGTCTGCAAATGTTTCATCAGGAAACAGATGACAAAACTGCAATGAAATGTAAATATAGTGAAATTGAGCAGGTGATCAAATATATTCATTATATTGAAATTTTGTTACAGTAAAATGCACTAAAAAAAGTTGCCATGATAGTTAAATACTGAAAAATAATCATTGTGAAAGAAATTTCCCATATATTGCAGTTTACTTGTTAAAAAAGTCAGTTTTTTTTAACTGTCTTGTTCCAATAAGCATCTTTCTGTGAATTCTTAAATGATGTTGCAACTCTTTCTCTCTGTCCTTACAAAATTGTGAAGATTGTGCCACATTAGCTGCTAATAATGAAACTAAACTAAATAATGAACTTAAATAATAATTAATAATAATGAACAAATATAACAATAACTTAAATTGAACAAATGGTAAAAAAAATAAATGCATGAATTGGAATTGCTTTGAAAGAACTTTTTGCTGATGCTACCATTGCTTAAAATGCAGTGCAATCAGAATCATGTAGATCTCCAGTTTTGAAAATCACCTTTTAGCTCATAAAGAAGGAACTAGAAGAATGTGTATTGCCTCTGGCACATACAAGAATCTCGTTTTCAAAGAAAATGAAGATTTTCCTTTATCTATTATTTCATTCCTTAAAAGTTTTAATTTGAGCTAGCAGATGTTGGGAAAAATGAAAATAATACTCTATTAGTAATCATCCAACATAAAAGTATTTGTCTTTTAATTCTTAATTTTAAAAAGTTGCATTTCCCACACCTCTCTTAGAAAAGTGGACAGAGTTTTGCTATCAGTGGAATATCTCATGAAAGCTACCACTGATTTTTCAAATTTCTGTTCTATACATATTATTTGTAAAACTCGTTAACAGCTCTACCATTTCATATTTAGTAATCTGTAAAGAAATATACATATATATTAAAACTACTAAGTATTTGAAAAATGTGAATTATAATATTTCATTAGTACCAGTCACAATAAATAAAGTTTTCTAATTATCATTTTCATTGTCCAATGGGAATTTCATGACATTCACATTCCATCACCAAAATTTTATGTTTCTATCATTAATACATCGTTGTAATATTCGTTTGAAATTTTGGAATTTTTAATCTTGTTCACTGTTAGAGGATGCAATTTTAGTATTCGAAAAAGATTCCTTAAGTGCGAATTGTAATATTCTATCAATTACTATCTAACCCTAAAAAGATTTTTTCATTTATCTCTAAATAGAAACAATTATCTGCTAAAACAAAAAAAAGCATTTTCCCATCCTCCTGGGTCTAAGGCACGAACTCATTTTTGGCAATGAAAATTCCGTGATCTTCACATTTCACCACCAAAATTTTAAATTTTTAGCGTAAATACATATTTTGCAACATTCGTTTTAAATTTTGGAATTTTCAAGAATTTCCACCATTAGCGGGTGCAATTATAGTTCTAAGAAGATTTTGAAATAGTGAATCATAATAATTCATCAGTTCCTGTTTAACCTGAAAAGGAAGTTTTCATTTATCTCTATAAATAAAAAATTATCTACTAAAACAAAAAGGTTGTATTTTCCCACCCCCAGGTTAAACCCCCAGTTTCTCACCCCCCAGGTTGTATTTTTCCACCCCTAGGTCTAAAGAGCCCACTCATTGTTGATAGTGAAAATTTCATGTCCTTCACATTCCCCCCCCAAAATTTCAAATTTCTAGCATCAATACATCGTTTTGCAATTTTCATTTGAAATTTTGGAATTTTCAACTTTTTCCACTGCTAGAGGGCATAAGTATAACTTTACAGAGATTCGGAAAGTGCATATTGTCATATTTCATCAATACCTATCCAACACAAAAATAATTTTTGATTTATCTCTGTAAACAGAAAAGTTTGATGTCTACAAACAGACGACGAAGCGAAATTATTATCTCATTTTTTTTTAAAATGAGATAAAAATGTACATTTTACATATTGTTTAAGAATTTTCTTTTTAAAATAAAAAAAAATGATTTTTTTTATATATTATAGGCCTTTTTTTATAGGCCTTTGAAAAAAGGTCATTTCATTACGTTACACTAATATTTTCATTAAAATGGTATTCATTAAAGTGACATTTTTACAAAGTGATACATGTTCTATTGTGAATTGGCTGGGGTCGGGAAATTTTTATTATACTGAATATTTCATTATTCTGGTGTTGTATTGACATTTTACTGTACATTAGAAAACTCGTTTTTTTTAAAGTAGGGCTTATTTTAACAACATTTTTAAACACATTTTAATTAGATAAACTAATTAACATTAGGGAATAGTGGTTTTAAACTGAAAAATTTGCCATTATTTTAAAATTAAACTTTTCCATACCAGTTCAATATTATTTTAAACAAATATATCTTGACTTCAGTTAAACTTTATAGGTTTTGAAATACTTTTGATTAGTTGTTACAGTCTTTTATCTTTTTTTATATATATTTTTCAATTTTTATATAAATTATCTAGTTATTTAAGCAAAATTGTTTGGTGGCACTATTCCTTAAATAAGAGTGTCAATTACCTAAAATCGAAGAACATGCATTATATCTTAATTGCAGATACAAGCAGATGGGGAGCCAGCCAGGCAGACTGGAATTTAGTCCTCCAAATACATCTGCCCTGAGCTACAGCTACTGAATTTGGCCCCTTTAGGCCAATTATAACAAGTCCTCTTTGACATTATCTGCCTACTTCATCCTAGGTGTCTCCCTTATTTTGGAAACATTGAAACGTACTGTTCTTATGTTAAGGATTTTAGAGGAAAAAGTTTCTTAAGCCAGGTGGAATATGAACCCATGATCTCCTAATAACATGCCAGGTGCTCTGACCACTGACTGAGCTACCGGCCGCCATTCAAGATCTCCCTTAATTGATGTTATGAACTTTCTACCAACAATACTGCTCATAAACCTATTCTCTAAAGGTAGTTCAGCATACTGGCAACATGGTCAAGCCATTGCAGTCGCTCCCTCTTTAGGATGCTCCTCAAAGCTGGTTGATTACTTCTTCATCTAATCT
This sequence comes from Ryuthela nishihirai, assembly GCA_038380435.1. Classification (NCBI taxonomy): domain Eukaryota; kingdom Metazoa; phylum Arthropoda; class Arachnida; order Araneae; family Heptathelidae; genus Ryuthela; species Ryuthela nishihirai. The sequence goes on from JAWZYU010000017.1 coordinate 75,864,880, forward strand.
CATCATTACTTACATAGTAAAACCATCTAATGCCCAAGATGCTGTGTAAGCATCTGGAAACAAAGACATGAAGTTTCTTATTATCATACTTATAAAGGGTTGAAGTTTCACTACTGTAGCAAAGTTTAATAAGGTCTGAAATATTATACAGCCCAGTTTTAGTCCTCAGATGTATATGCTTATTTTTCCATAACCTCCACAGATCTTTAAAGATCTCATCAGCAATGCATATTCTCCTGCTAATATCATTCCTCGTATCACCAGTATCTCTTACACGTTTCCTGAGATAATTAAACTGAGACACTTGCTCAAGGGTGCAACCTTATTCAAAACAACTAAAGCACAACTGCTTGGCCATTTTTCTTTGGCTTTAGTTTCCTCTTCGTTTATCACCAAACCTACTCTATTACCAGTCTTATCTACAGCACTAATGAAAGAATTAATCTCATCAACTGCCAAGTAGGCCAAATCATCAGCATAATCTAATTCTGAAATGTTCAAATCTATAGACCATTTAAGACCGAAATCTTGCAGTGAATTTTGCATAACATATTCAATAACCAAACTCAAAGAGGGAAGGAGACAAAACACAACTTTGTTGAACTCCAGTAGCAATTCCATCCACGTTGAACTCCAGGAACAATTAATTTTTGAAGGATAGGCTTTTGAAAAACTAGTTGCCCCCTTTTTTACTGGAGACTTAAGAAATAGATGCAATACTACTGTCAAGGTCATCCATCTTGTTATTTAATGTGCAGAGGGTATGAGTTTCTTGCAATGAACCAAGGCTTAGTGTCCATCCAACAGATGGCAGTTTTTACCAAGTTTATCAGTATCCCATTCCTCACTGAAGACAAGAAGGGGGGTGAACAGCGATAAATCTCAACACTGGCACACAGGGGCATAGTTATGGGGGGATGGAGGGAGGCTCCCCCCAAAGTAACTTGGAGTTGGCAAAATTCTAAGTCACTTCATAAAATCTAGGTGAGTTGTGAAAATTTGTTATCTTTTGTTTGTAAAATTAAGGAGAGTTAGCAAAATCTAGACAACTTGCAAAGGTAGTTGTCAAAATCGAGGCAACTTGGCAAATCTAGGGCAGTTGGGAAAATGGAGATGGCAAAATCTAGAGCAGTTGGTAAAATTCGAAGCCACTTAGTAAAATACAGGTGAGTTGGCAAAATCGGGACAACTTGGCAAAAGTTTGGGAATTGGCAAAATTCGGAGTGGCTTGGTAAAATCTTGGGGAGTTCACAAAATTCAGAGTGACTTGGCAAAATTGTGGGGAATTGACAAAATTCAGGTGAGATGTAAAAGTTGGGATTTTCTTCTGTAAAATTATGACAAGTTGGCAAGATTGAGAAAACTTGGCAAAATCTAGGGGGAATTGGCAAAATTTGGAGTGACTTGGCAAAATCTTGGGAAGTTGGAAAAATTCGGAGTGATGGCAAAATCATGGAGAGTTGGCAAAATTCAGGTGAGATGTAAAAATTAGAATTTTTTTTTCTGTAAAATTATGGCATGTTGGCAAAATCGAGACAAATTCGCAAAATCTAGGAGAGTTGGCAAAATTCAGAGTGACTTTGCAAAAATTAGGTGAGATGTAAAAATTGGGATTTTTTTCTGTAAAATTGTGGCAAGTTGACAGAATCTAGGGCAGTTGGCAAAATTCGAATCCACTTGGTAAAATACGAGTGAGTTGTGAAAATTGGGATTGTTTTTGTGAAATTAGGGAAAGTTGAAAAAATTAAGAAAACTTGGCAAAATTTTGGAGAGTTTGAAAATTTTGAAGTGACTTGGAAAATTCAGGAGAGATGTAAAAATTGGGATTGTTTTTGCAAAATTAAGGAGAGGTGGTAAAATCGAGTCAACTTGTCAAAATTGCAAACCACTTGGTAAAATACAGGTTGATAAATCAATAAATATTTTGTGGGAAAAAATTTCGCCGATATGCAGGATTCAAACTCGCATCTCTCCAGAAACATGCCAGAGTATTCTCCTAGTTGAATTAATGCCAGCTTGTCTTTTTTCCGCTAATTTTAGGACTTAACTCTATCACTGAGATTTTCGGGCCAACCATTGGCGCCATCTATGTTCTCGGGTGGCAACTATTACCTTAATATTGCACAGAGTGAGATGGAAATAAATAAGTCTCATCACGCTATGTGGCATTGTTAATGATTTAAACATAGATGATAATCACAGCGTTACCTGCTGCTCTTTTGGTGTTGATAAATCAATGAATATTTGGCATTCCACAAAATATTTATTGATTTATCAATGCCAAAAGAGCAATAGGTAATGCTGTGATCTAGGTTTAAAATACAGGTGAGTTGTGAAAATTGGGATTGGTTTTGTGAAATTAAGGAGAGTTGGAAAAATTGAGAACTCTTGGCAAAATCTAGGGGAGTTGGCAAAATTCGAAGCCATTTGGTAAAATACAGGGGAGTTGTGAAAATTGTGCCTCTCTTGTGCAATTAAGGAGAGTTGATAAAATTCGAAATGACATGGCAAATTTAGGGAAGATGTAAAAATTGCGTTTTTTTTTCTGTAAAAGTACGGTGAGTTGGCAAAATCGAGGCAACTTGGCAAAGTCTAGGGTGGTTGGCAAAATTCGAATCCACTTGGTAAAATATAGGCGAGTTGTGAAATTTGGAAATAGTTTTGTGAAATTAAGGAGTGTTGGACAAATCGAGGAAACTTAGCAAAATCTTGGGCAGTTGGCAAAATTTGAATACTCTTGGTAAAATTCCAATCTATTTGGTAAAATACAGGTGAGTTGTGATAATTGGGATTTGGTTTGTAAAATTAAGGAGAGTTGACAAAATTGAGACAAAGTTTTGGGGAGTTTGAAAAATTTGCAGTGACTTGGCAAAATCAGGAGAGATGTAAAAGTTGAGATTGTATTTGTAAAATTAAGGAGCGGTGGCAAAATTGAGGCAACTTGGAAAAATATAGGGGAGTTGGGAAAATTGGAAACCATTTGGCAAAGTGCAGGTAAGTGGTTAAAATTGGGATTGGTTGTATGAAATTAAGGAGGGTTGGTAAAATCGAGAACTCTTGTCAAAATCTTGGGTAGTTTTCAAAATTCGAATCCATTTGGTAAAATACAGGCGAGTTGTGAAAATTTGGATTAGTTTTGTGAAGTTGAAGAGAGTTAGCCAAATCAACTCTTTCAACCAATTCAAATCTCTCAAAAAATTTTCAACCAATCCAAATCTCTCCAAGACAACTTGGCAAAATCTTGGGGAGTTTGAAAAATTTCAAGTGACTTGGCAAATTTTTATGAGAGATGTAAAGGTTGGGATTGGTTTTGTGAAATTAAGTAGAGTTGGCCAAATCAAGGGGAGTTGGGAAAATTCACACTGACTTGCTATAATTCAGATGATATTCAAAAATATTGGGATTATTTCTGTGAAATTATGACTAGTTGGCAAAATTGGAATATAGGTGTCAAAATGCAGGAGAGTAGAGAAAATTGTCCCCATTCCATGGAGCAAAAATCTACGTACAAACCCAACAAAGACATTATTTTCTCAGTTGGCAAAATTTGATTTTCGAGTTGGAAAATTTTTGATACCCCCACCACCAACAACCATAGTCCTTTGCTATGCACCTGCTGGCACAGTTTCAACTTTAACTTGGGAACAACAAATTATGAATAAAGCAATACTACTAAATAGACACAACCACAAGGTCAATAAATTGTTTAACACTTTTTTTAACGGTTGTTTTGCCTTTAATAGGCATTATTAAAATTTGTGAACACCTTATTCTTTGGATTCATAACTTAAACTAGAACATAAGAAATGTGGTGTGTATGTTCCTTGGTTCTCAGTTATAAATTACTAGCATTTGACCACTTGCTAACACATGTAATCTTCGTTTCTGCAGTTGGCTGTTGGTCTGGTCCAATCAGTTTTCCACCAGTTCAGCTGTTCGTGACTTCTTAAAGGATATGCCCAATACACAAATTAGCCTCTTTATTGTAAACAGTGTATGTCTTACACATACATTATACATATGGGAAGATACATAAAAACAAATCAACAAAAATAAAAAAAAAAATGTAAAAAAAACAAAAAACAAAAACAGAAAATACTAGTTTTCCAATATCGTGACCAAGTGGCAGACTATCTCTTTGTCCAGGAATCAAAAAATTTTGCTGCTGAATATTTTCCAGTGGCAACATTGTGCTTTGACTTAAACTAAGGGAGAAACAGATAAATGCTAACATTTTAATGGTTGGGCTGGGTTGTTTTTTCTATAATCCAAACTTTTTTAATTACCTACTGCTGGGACATTTTTTTCTCTCAAAGTAGTCCTGCAAAGACCAAAAACGCATGGATTATAGCAAAGAAAATTTGAGACCTAATTTGCCTGAAGTTTTTCTTAATTAACTTCATTCTTCATTAACTCAAAATTATGTTGAAAATCACTACATTTACTTCCAACATATATAAAAATATACTGTAAAAAAAAATGTTTGTTATGCATTTCACATAGCTTCTGTACATTTTAAATAGTAGTTTGCCCGTTGTATTTTGCCGCGAGTGGTTAGCATGCTTGGCTACTGATCTAAGGGACCTGGGTTCGAGCCCTAGGTGAGTCATGGATGTTTGTGTTGTTTTTCTGCTGAGGTCCTGCCATCCTCACAGACTTACTATGGTGTATAACTGACAGACCTTTGTGGCAAGCAGCTGCTTTAGGGGGTATTTATTTTTATTATTTTTCTTTATTATTTCAGTAGATGATGCAACATAAACATGATTGATTAGGCTCATCAGTCTCCTTTTGTGCTGCTGCTCCTTGATTGAGTAGTTGCTGCCCTGGTTGCAGTGAGTAGGGAATGCAACTTTCATTTCCTGGTGATGTCAAGATCTTACATTCTTCAAATAATGATGTAAACCATCCCATTAATACATTTTTAGCAATTGCCTTATTGTTTTTACCTATCTTCCTATTGCTTTTTGCTAGTCTTATGTTGGTTTGTTGCTTTGTGCATTATGCCAAAACAGTTATTCCACAATATCTTTTGGGCACGACAGTTACACTTAATGATTAAGGGGTCAAATGAAAGCTTGTGATGTGGGGAATGTCATAGGCTGTAAAAAAATCACCCTGCATACTCCCCCTTCATAAAAAAAGAGAATACATGGAAATGATTGTTCTTCTGTATCTTCAAACTGCAAGGGCTGAAAGTAAGAGACTATCAGTCAAATGAAAGCTTGTGACATGAGGAGTGTCACAGGTTATAAAATTTCTCCTTCCTCTAAAAAGGGGAAATACGAAAATGATGTTCCACTATATCTTCAGAATGCGAGGTACAAATGTAACATCGTAATGTTGTATGTCAAATGAAAGATTGTGACTTGGGAAATGTGGACAATAAAAATATGCTTTTTCTTGATTTCTCCCCCCTTTAAAAGGGGGAAAATGTGAGTCATTCTTATACTATATCTTCAGAATCCAAGGGCCTACAGTTGTGAGTTAGGTGTAAAATGAAAGCTCACATGAGGAATATTGTAGACTACTTCGAATTATGTCCCCACCATTCTTCCCTCCCCATAAAATGGATGCATTTCACAGGGACGAACTTAACAAGTTATATCTCAAATTAAAGCTTGTGACATCTTCAATGTCATAGTCTACTTGAAATATTGCTCCAAAAAGGAAAGGGGGGGGGGTTATTTCTGGGGAAAAAAGTCATCTATCAAAGAAAAGTTTCTGAAGATAGGTGTTTTTAGTGACAAAGGGAAAAATATATATATATAAATAAAAGTTTAAAAATAATGCCTGTCTTTCTATATGCACCCTAAAAAGTAGGAAATGAGCTTAAAATATTTCAATGGTGCAATCTGTTATTGAATTTGTATTCACTTCAAGTAAAGATAGGGTGCCAATTTATCTACTCAACAAGATTGCGCGCACCCTCTCTTCCTTTGAAGTGAATATGAATTCCATGACTGATTACACCATTTTAGGCTTGGTTTCTATGTTTTAGGGTGTATGTAGGAATGTATAAGAAGAATCATCCCATTCTTTATTACTTTGGCTGGGATCGATTTTAAATACATTATGTTGTACCTTAATTAATAGATTCTGAAAAAAATTCATCGCCGCCACGGCGGGAATCGAACCCGCATCTCTCCAGATCATGCCAGAGCGCGCTAACCATTGCACCACGCATCGGACAACGAATATTTTCAGAGTATGACTTTATAAATCTTCTTCCTGAGCCGTGACTGAGGAGTTACTGGCATTTAGTAGGTTAATAAAGGGATATAATCTTACCCAGCTGAATATAAATTTTGGGGTGGGGGTGGCTCAGTCGGTAGCATGCCAGGCTCGTAATCTGTAGTTCCCAGGTTCGAGTCCCAGCTGGGTCAGCATTGAAATTTATCTCCGCAAAATTCCCCACTCTGCCCACAGTCAGCAGGGGACACCGATGGACTTGGAAAGGCCGCCGTCCATCGGATGGGATGTTAAGCCGTGGACCCATGTGCGGGAGAGCCATACCCTGTGCACGTTAAAGAACACGCTGGATGGCCTTGACGGGAGGTTACCATCTGTCTCCCAACAGCTGTTCCAGGGGTCCCCTCCCCCAACCTTCTCTGAGCCTTCAGGGTCCATGTGACCTGGCCATTTAGCCCATGGTGTGCAAAAAAGTGCCGCTCAGAGGTAAAACAACCCAACCGTGACTGAGACAGCGCCATCTATACTCAAGGAGATGCAACTTTTTCAGTTGTTGCATTTGATTATCAGATGTTAATGAGAAGGTTGCTAACGCTAAGACGTTAATATATTAAAATTAATCCAAAGTGAATGCACAGTATTCCCTGTTAAGAACATTAATTAATAGATTCTGAAAAAAATTCATCGCCGCCACGGCGGGAATCGAACCCGCATCTCTCCAGATTCATGCCAGAGCGCGCTAACCATTGCACCACGCGTCGGACAACGAATATTTTCAGAATATGACCTTATAAATCTTCTTCCTGAGCCATGACTGAGACAGCGCCATCTATACTCAAGGAGATGCAACTTTTTCAGTTGTTGCATTTGATTATCAGATGTTAATGAGAAGGTCGCTAACGCTAAGACGTAGAGATGCGGGTTCGATTCCTGCCGTGGCGGCGATGAATTTTTTTTCAGAATCTATTAATTAATGTTCTTAACAGGGAATATTGTGCATTCACTTTGGATTAATATGTTGTACCTTTTTAAATGTACTTAAAGCGTAATATTATTACATGTGAATAATTATTGAAGAACCAAAATCTCTTAGGCAGTAAATTTCACTTCTGCCAAACATCTGGCAGGAGGCATAAAGCCAACGAAAAACTATCCTCACACACAATAAGAAATTTCAATAAACAATGGCAGGTAATGGTTTTTGAATAAAAGACATATATATATATTTTTTACAAGGTGCTATCTACATTTCAAATCACATGACAATCAGTTCATCTCAGGAATTTTTAAACTGCTTTGTATTGGAAGTAACAGTAACTTACATCACTTAGTAGCATTCTGTGCCTAAAGAAACACCCAGTTTCTCTCTTCACCAAAATTGTTGTGCTCTCTTGTCGCTTCCAAACCGTTTCGTCGCCTCTCCTCCCTCTTGGATCCTTTCTCATGAACGAAAAAGCAGCTCCCCATAGTTTGATTGGCCCTGCAATTCCCTCTGCTATGGGGGGGGGGGGGGATGATGGTGGTAAGGGACAAAAATCTGAAGAGTTCTTGCTGCAATATCCTTGTCCTGAAACCACGTGACTGTCCTTTCATGGGAACCATCGACCAGCTGTCCAGAGGATTTCCCAGGGGCATCCTGTGTTATAGTGTCAGAGTCTCAGACTTGATGCCAGGCATGTCACAGAGGCTTTTGTTGCTTTTTATAAATGAAAGGATGCACTCCTCTGTTGGTAGCTGGCTTAACCTTGGATTATAACAGTCAGTAAGGCAGGTAAATGGTATTTGCTCTGTGGTACCTCAAATAGAATTGTCCACTGAGATAATCATTCACATGATGCCAGAATGTCAGACAATGAAACTGAAGGCAATGGAGAAATGATTCTAGACGGATGCAAAAATCCACATAGAACATCCCTATATACCGCAGGGGAGGGGGAGCAAAATCAGAAAGAGAACACTCCAACTGGAGAAAATAAAATGTGAACACTGAAAATAGAAGCATCATGTATGTAAGATAAAAATGCTATCACAATGTATTCATTGTTCACAAACCCTCTTTGGGCTATTTGCTGAAAGTGCAGCTTGTTTGACACTTCCAAAAGTTTTATGAATCACATAGTCCTTCATATAAAATGTCCTTACATTGAATGTTAGTCTGAAGAGAAACCAAAATGTCTGTTACAGAGTTCCATAATTGTCCCTGAAAAGAAATCACTGAAGTTTATAAGTGTTAATGCATTTCTTTCCTGGCACCATAGTTGATAGCTCTTAGGACAGCAGACATCCAGAGCTGCGTAACACTTCCTTGAGCTGCCTAAAGCAGCAAATCCTCTAAGACATATATATGAAATATGATGTAAATATCCATATAATATAAAAAAATATGATGTAAATATCCATTCTTGCAACATAAACACTGACATAGAAACAAAGACTCACATTTAAACAATGAATTTACATTAAGGCTCATTATTCTGCTAAGTCCACTACAACTAAAGCAAAAATACGAAAAGGTAGCATCACATTAAAGGTCAGAATAAGCATGGCTACATAAATGACATGTACTGTAGAATATCATGGAATACCTTATTTACAATCATTATACTTCCGTGATGAAATTCTCATGATTGGAGGGGGTGGGGGTTGCTCAGTCAGTAGCACGCCAGGCTCGTAATCTGCAGTTCCCAGGTTGGAGTCCCAGCTGGGTCAGCGTTGAGACTTATCTCTGCAAAACTCCCTGCCTTGCCCACGGTCAGTAGGGAACACCAATGGACTTGGAAAGGCCACCGTCTGTCGGATGGGGAATTAAGCCATGGGCCTGTGTGTGGGAGAGACATACCCTGTGCACGTTAAAGAACACGCTGGATGGTCTTGACAGACTTCCATCTGTCTCCCAACAGCTGTTCCAGTGGGTCCCATCCCCCAACCTTCTCTGAGCCTTCGGGGTCCTTGTGACCTGGCCATTTAGCCCCTGGTGTGCAAAAAAGTGACACCCAGAGGTAAAATAACCCAATCCAACCAAAAAGGGACAGCTGTAAATGTTTTTTTCATGACTTCCATTGCTTAACTAATTTACTTAATCTCAATATTTTAGTGTACTTGACATCTCTAACTGTGGTGCTTATTTCGTATGAATTAAAAGTGCTTTCTTCATTACAATGCCTACATTTAGTTACTCTACTTAATTTCCATCTATTTCTAAATTTCTTAATTCTTGCCACTGTTAACCCCTTGCTAAATGATCTTTTCTTGGGATCCTCCTTATACACAGACATAACACATTTCTTTACGTCAGTCTTAAGCATATTCAAACTACCCTTCTGTACTTTGTCACCCGTGTGCTAATTATTAATATACCTTGATTATGGTTCTCTGCGAATTGGTGACTAGAAGGGTTGTTTGGAGTTCACTGGAATAGGGACTGACCTCTGGCTGCTGCTGTGTGATTTGGGAAACTAGCATGTGTGGGTGGTGTTATTCGAAGACAGTTCCGGCCTACCTTGTTTAACAGTCTCAAGCCATTGCTGGAGCTGAGTCTTCAGCCAATCTGTTTGCAGAGTAGGTGATGAATGTCGCTGTGGCAAGAAAAAATGAAAGGGGTTTGGTCATGAAATTTCCAACTGGCTGCTGAGCATTGACTGACAGTTCCACCTTCTGCACTTCAGGAGACTTTGCTTCCAAGTTGCTTGATAAGCGTGTGCTCATAATCAATATATTTTCTTCTGTGCTGCTGTCTGCCATATGTGTCTGAGTTAGTTTCACCTGTGTCTGTCCGAATTAGAGGTCTAAAGTCACATATGACAAACTCTGTTACTTTCAGCTTCGGAAGGGGACACTAAATATCCTACATCTGTTGGATTCTCTTCCTCTGTCAGGTTAACTTAATCTGTATCATCTTGTGTATCATCAAGCTGCAGCCAGATACGACAAATTCAGCTGCTCCAGTGACAACTTCAGAAAGGGGCGCTAACTCTTCTAATTCTAAAAGGAGCTTCGCATCTATTACACTCACTTTCTCTTCAACTATTTCTTCTATCTCCCCATTATTCTGTTCTTTGCTCACTTGGTTACCTACCTCCATAGTGTTATCTAACACCTCCAAATTCTTTCTACCCCTGTCTATATCCTCTTTATTACTGCAAGTTGTGACCATCCTCTTCTCAATTTCTCCTGTGTTGTCTCCCTCTCCCGAACTAATCTTCTCTTTGTAAAAATTTCAAAAGTAGCATCCCTGAGTCCTTTAATGTTGAACAGTTTTCACTAAACTGCTCACTTCCTCATTTTGCTCTAACCTAAGAGGATAAAAATGGTAAGAGGGGTAAAAATGGTTGCCACCATTTCAAGGATGTCGATGTCTTCTACATTACTCCAATACGTGGGTGTGGTCCTAGCTGTTTCCAAAGCTTGATACTATGAGGGTTTGCTTAACTAAACTGACTAAGGGTGTTTCTTCATGCTGGCCTTTGTCATGATTGAACCGTTCTAAATGTTCTGAAGTGCAAAATGCCAATGTTTTAGATTTCGAAATTAATAATGGATTAATGAAAACCAGAGTTTGTTCTATGTAAGCAGAGTGGGGAGGGCAGTGCTCTGTGTAACTATTGGGACCATTGTATCTGTAATGCTTCAAATTTAAATTCTTCCTTGTCAGGCAGTCTGGCAAAATGGCCAGAATCACTACACTCAAAGCATTACTTTGGTGATGCCTAGTATTCCTACTGAATGAGTTCCTACTGTTCTTATGCTGAGGATATACACAGTCATATCAGAATAATGTGACAACCCACAGAATAATGTGACAACCCACAGTGTACCTGCCCAAGCGCATCACAGAGTGCACGACAAAGTCACCCACATGGAGATATAAGTGGCTGGCCAGGACAGATGAGCCATAGTGTGTAATGTGAGCATAATGGGCAGAGTTTTTGGCCTTTTCATTAATTAAAAGAGGTATTGATTTGACGGACATTCAAAAAGGAATGATCATTGGCTACTGCACCAAGGGTGGAAGCATCTCAGAAACAGCAGACTTCGTGGGCTGTTCACGAAGTGCTATAGTAAGGGTGTATCAAGAATGGACCGCTGGCACATCGAGAACATCACTGTATGGAGTCATAACTGTGGAGTCCGAAAGGCCATTGACCCCAGATGAGAACATCACCTCCGTCAACTGGTAAAGGGCAATCAACATGCAACAGTGCAGCAATTGACCACTCAAATGAATGCTGGGGCACCCAGGTACATGTCCCCGATTACAATAGAATAAACCCTGTTATGCATGGATCTGCAGAGTCGACACTGCGTAAAGGTGCCCATGTTAACCAAGGTCTATCAGCAGCGACACCTGCAGTTTGCACAGGACTACTGTCATTGGACAGTGGAAGAGTGGGAAAAGGTTGCCTTCTCTGATGAATCAAGGTTTTTATTCCACAGAAGTCCCCCCCGATAGGGGACCACCTTGTCGTGGTGGGGGGGCCTAGGGCCCAGCAACCCGGCTGAAGGCTGTGCCGACCGGGTTGGGCGCCGGTTGGACATGGCCAAGGCCAACCGAGGTTGAAGACGCTGCTGGCCGGCTTGATTGCCGGTCGGGTGGTGACGGCGTCGGAGACCTCACTTTCAGGGACCTTGGGTGGTCAGTTCGACGGCTCGGTCGAAAGGTTCCTCCTGCCTAGTAGGCACGAGCCGTCCAAAAAGTCTGGGTCTTACTAAGAGTCTCCACCCCGGGTGCCGATCGAGCTTGGATCTTTATATCCTTGCACATTTGCAAACCGGGGAATAGATTAAAGTTAGGTTTCTTCCGGTGGTTAGCTTTCCTTCTATAGGACTGCTGCCATGTGAGGCCGGGGTTGAGGTGCGCCTATAGGGCGTATTCCTTGCCCCCGGCTCTAGATAGTCATGGCTTTTCTTTAACCAGGTAGTGCTGTCAGGCGGAACCGGGAATTGCCGTGGTTGCACAAGATCGCAACATAGAGATCAATTCCACAGAAGTAACAGACAGTGGTGGATACGGCATTAGACCCATGAGAGCCAACACCTGGACATGCTTGTCAGTCATATACAGGCCAGCAGTGGCAGCATGCATGTCTGGGAGATGTTTTCCTGGTATGACTTGGGACCGCTGGTACCACTAGATGGGTCCCTGAATGCCAATGGCTGCCTGTCCATCCTCGCTGACCACATGCATCCCTTCATGTTGGATGTTTACCCTGGTGGTGATGGTATCTACCAACAGGACAGTGCACCCTGCCATGTCACTAAGGTGGTGCGTGACTGGCTCCAGGAACATGACAGCAGTGTCTCCATTCTCCCTTGGCTGGTAAAATCGCCGACCTCAATCCCGTAGAGCACTTGTGGCACCATTTGGATGGACAGGTTCGGTGTGCAAACCCACAACTATGTCATCTCCGGAACCTCCGTGTTCTGATGGAGTCCGAATGGGCACGTGTGCCTCTGGCAACCTTCAAGGGCCTCATTGCATCCATGCCACACAGTCTCACTGCTGTCATCTGGGCCAAGTGTGGTTATTCCCATTATTAGGTAGGTGGTCATATTATTCTGATACAACTGTGTATATCAGTGCTGTATGCAGACGTATAAAACATTCCATGTGCCATTTCAGTTTTTTTTTTAAATCCAATACCAACAGATATAAATTATATATTCAAATTAGTGTATGCAATACACCCTTATCTACTATCACATCAATCCCACTTTTTACTCAATAACACCTCAACAAAATACTTCTTACTCATCATCTCCTTAAGTTTTTAACCAATATTTCAAGCAATCTGAATATCTCGTAAAAAAAACTTATTCAGTATCTTAAAGTATAACCTCAATGCTTCATTAACTTCACAATCAAAACTTACTAAATGACTACCTAAGTTTGCACAAAATTCTCAATCTCAATTATAAACATAAAAACCATTGAACTGTTAACACTGTCAATTATCTGTGATACTCTTTTTAAAAAAATTTATGACACACTAACAGTGTAGTGAATTGAGAAGGCTAATATGTCAAGGTGGGATCTGAACCCTACACCTGCTGAGTGTGTGACAGCTTCTCTGTCCAATAGAGCTACTGTGCAGTGACAGTGATCACTTTTGTGCAAAATTTAACTACAAAGAATTTCACTATAATACACTTTTAGCACTAATTCCTTCCACCGTTTAACCAATTAACTCATTAGAAAACTTAATAGTTTTACAACATAGTACTTCCCCTTAAACATACTCTACAATTGCAATCATCAATTCTCCCAATTTAGTCTCAGTAATCTAAGGTAAAATACAAATTTCAAGAAACATTAAATGACCATTCCGCTGCATGGGAAACTAATACTATTTTCTTTTCTGCTTCTGAACAACAATGGCTAAGCACACTGAGATATGCAAATGGCTACTTGGCCTACTTACAGTATACATCAAATACTTACAGTATGCATCAAATTTTAAAATAATCTGACTAAACTGACATACTTTTACTCTACATGTCACATCACACTAACAAATGTTACTAATCCAATAACACACTACTAAAAGTAAAACTTGACCACCATTCAACCAGCTTTACACATTTACTGCACATGAAAATTACTAATCTTTTACAGTTTACGTGCTCCAAAGCCAAATTAATACTTCTCACCTTTATGTAAAAATCAAAAATTAATTACACAAGCCAATAAATTCACATACATTTGTAACATACATTAATATGACATTATTTTTACCAGGCCAAAACCAGCCAAATGTTCTGACATTACTCATATCAAAAATTAATTCCAAATTCTTCTAGGACACACATCCTACTCCAGGTTTGTTGGATGGGGGTGGCTCAGTCGGTAGCGTTCCAGGCTTGTAATCTGTAGTTCCCAGGTTCGAGTCCCAGCTGGGTCAGTGTTGATATTTATTTCTGCAAAGTTCCCTGCCCTGCCCACGGTCAGTAGAGGACACCGATGGGCTTGGTAGTCCATCGGACGGGATGTTAAGCTGTGGCCCCGTGTGCGGAAGAGCCATACCCTGTGCACATTAAAGAACATGCTGGATGGCCTTGATGGGAGGCTAGCATCTGTCTCCCAACAGCTGTTCCAGTGGGTCCCCTCTCCCAACCTTCCTTGAGCCTTTGGGGTCCATGCGACCTGGCTATTTAGTCCATAGTGTGCAAAAAAGTGCCACTCAAAAGTAAAACAACCCAGGTTTTTTTTAATAAAACACATATCCTGGTTACTAGAGCACCTGTGTTATACTGGGGGGCATAAGAAATCCTCCACATGTGGAGGAATAAACAATGGCAGGTAATGGTTTTTGAACCAGACATATATTTATTACTTTATTGAACAAGACTTATGTATTTATTTACAACGTGCTATCTATATTTCAAATCACATTACGATCAGTTCTTCTCAGGAATTTCTAAACAGTTTTGTATTGGAAGTAATAGTAACTTACATCACTTGGTAGCATTCTGTGCCTAAAGAAATGCCCAGCTTCTCTCTTCACCAAAACTGTTGTGCTCTCTTGTTGCTTCCAAACCGTTTTGTCACCTCTCCTCCCTCTTGGATCCTTGCTCTCATGAACAAAGGGTAACTTCCCATAGTTTGATTGGCTCCTGAAATTCCCTCTGCTAAGGGGGGGGGGGGAAGGAGGATGGTGGTAAGGGATGAAAATCTGTACTTGTTGCAATATCCTTGTCCCAAAACCACTTGACTGTCCATTCATTAGAACCATCAAGCAGTTGTCCAGAGGATTTCTTGGGGGCATCCTGTGTCATAGTGTCAGAGTCTCAGACTTGACACTAGGCATGTCACTGACAGAGGCTTTACTGCTTTTTATAGATGAAGGATGCACCCGTTTGTACAAGCTACTTCTTGTAGCTGGCTTCACCTTAGATTGTAACAGCCAGCAAGACAGGTAAATGGCATTGCCCTGCTCTGCGGCATCTCAAATAGAATTGTCTACTGAGATAATCATTCACAAGGTGCCAGAATGTCAGACAATGAAACTGAAGGCAGTGGAGAAATGGTTCTAGATGGATACGAAAAATCAGTGTAGAACAGTTTCTGAAATGTTTCTTTTGTATGTTGGCCTTGATAACTTTCATAATTATAATGGTTACTGATGTAGTAAACATTATAATATATATCTATTTGAGTGAGAGCTGAGCTCTTTAATTGGCAACTAAATGGTGCATTCAGAAAACCCAATCTACCCTCATGTGCAAAGTCTGTTATGTGAGTTAATGCTGTAAATTAAATTTAGGCTACTAAAGAATATTTTCAAAAACAGTGTAAAAGTAAATTGGGAAAGAAAGAAAAATTTGTATCTCACAAATTGTGAAATTTGTATCTCACTCTCTCTGCAGAAATATTCATCGACCACAGGTTGCTCCTGGCTGCTCTATGTTGAAGTAGCCTCCTGATTAAAGCTCACACGTTTGATTTGAGCTATTATCAACAAATTTTCTTAAAGTTTAAAATCTGAAAATTTACGAAACACTACTATTTTTAAAAATGGAACATTTTGAAAATAATTAAAAAGTATATATCTCTGTTTTTCCCCATTTTACACTTTTTCTGCCTTGAATCTCTTTCAGTATTCCTAGAATTATTTATATCATTTATCCCAGCATTCTCCATTCATTCCTGCTGCTCAATCTAAACTATAACTGAAAAAAAATAGCCTTCTTAGCTAGTGCTACTACTGTGAGAGCCATCTGTTAAGTGTCTGCATGGTAGTTATTTACATGGTTTAAGTCCAAATATTTCCTCCCCACACATTAGATATCATCTCCCATCTTAAAATTAGTATTCTATTTCCTTTGTGGCAAGCAGCTGCTTGAGGGAGTATTTATTATTATTATTATTTTATTAAATGTTATGTGGAAAATATTTTGCCGACATATGGGACTTACCCGCATTTCTCCAGAAACATGCCAGAGTATTCTACCATTGAACTAATGCTGGCTCATCTTTTTTCCACTAATTTTAAGACTTCAAACTCTTCATCAATGATTTCGCACCTACCATTGGTGCCATCTATGATCTTGGGTGGCAACTATTTCTAATTATTTATATATATTGATGTTAAAATATTAACAGGTAATGCTGTGATTGTCATTTATGTTTAAATCATTAATAACATTAAATAACATGATGAGACTTTATTATTTATTTCCATCTTACTCGGTGCAATATAAAAATATATATTTCATGTTTCTGGAGAGAAAAGATATATCTCATGTTTCTGGCATGTTTCTGGAGAAATGCGGCTACAAGTCCCGTATATCAGCGAAATTTTTTCCACAAACTATTTATTGATATATTGACATTAAAAAGTCAACAGGGTAATGCTGTGATTGTGATCTATGTTTAAATTTTATTTCCCTCTTTTTATAATTAGTTTTCATTTCTGTAGATTTATTTTATTTCCTTAAATTAGCAATTTTTTGGTTGGTTGATCTATCAATCTTTTGGAGTTATGCTGCATCAGATGGCCAGCTTCCAAGTTGTTGCAGATGTTTTATTTAACATTGCATTAGGTTATATGTTAATTTTTCTTTTATTATTTCTTCCATTTCTAGTAAAAATAATTTGATTTTGCGTGGTTGTCCGAAAATGAATGAGGTGTTGGATACGGAAGGAAAAAGGACTTCCTTGGCACGGAAATCAATCCTCCTGTGGGAGGGAAATTTCAGCAAGTAGTTTTATCCCCCTCCCCTACACACTAATCTTGTTTTATTACCCCTTGGGTAAAATTTAGTTTTTTTAAAAAAAATTATGAGTTTTTAAGTTTATATTGAATGGTTTCAAAAGATTTTACCCTCCCCCCTTCAATATCTTGGCTGTGCCACTCTGACAAGACAGATGATTTTTTTTTGTCATGGTACCCTAACATTTCAGCATTTAGCAAAGATCTCCAAAATTCAACAGCAAAAGAAAAAAAAAAATCCATAATGTTTAGTAAAAATAGACAGCCAAAGTTTTCCATTTCATAACAGGACAGAAAATTCCATTACTATGTGCAATCCAAGCCACCTTATATAACCCTGGCCTAAAAATAAAAAATAAATACCCCCTCAAGCAGCTGCTTGCCACAGAGGTCTTACAGGAGCCTACTAGTTTATATGCCATAATAGAAGGTCTGAGATGATGATGTTTTAAAATATATACCACACTAAAAAGAATGATTAAAAGAAATAAAATTCATATTTCAGGTAAATATATTATTCAGGAAGAAATATCTTTTTGGTTAATATATAATTTAACTGTTTTTATTCATCAGGTTTTCCAAAATTAAGCCTTAATTGTATAGTCTGATCTATTTTTTCATTATGTCACTGAAAAAGTCTTATTAAAAACAATCTTTGCAAATTTGTTTAAATATTTTTATTTTTTATAAAATTCAGAATTAAAATCTGTTTAATTTGGTATATAATATGCCTATTTCGATTGATTGGTTATTTTAAAAAAATATTCCAAAGTTGACTTGTTGATATAACAGCACATTTGGCAAAAAGCCTAGACATTTCTCAAAGTATGCTACTGAGAAAAAAATTCAAAAATGAGAGTAATTATCTTGTTGTAAGTAAATACTTTTTTTTTGTTATTCAGAAATAAATAGCCTTTCTATTCATCTGCATTCTAATCATTTCTGTCTATTAGTTTTTTTTTAAATCAATTTTTATTTGCATTGCCAGATGCATTTTTGTATTACATTAAAAAAATTGCAAAAATCTATTAAAATAAAATGTCTTTTTTGTAAAATATTTAATTTTCAGAAAATCCAGAATTAAACTGGATTTCAGAATTACTCTGATTAATTTAGCATTTAACATGCTATAATTTCTTTCATTAGTTATTTGGCAAAAAAGAGTTCTAAATGAATTTTTTTGGCTGAGTATAGTGAAAAATAACTTGGCTTCTAATGTATACTAGTTTTTCAGGATGGGCCCTGGAAGGGTAAAAAGTTTTTTGAGGTAGAACACCTTGCAATACTCAGAATAGTGGAAACAAACTGAGCATATTCCTCCTAGTTTACTCTTATTTATTTATTTTTTTTTACTTGGTCCACAGGCTTGGGAAATAATTTTTTTTAGGGTGGGTGTTGGAGGAAAAGTATTGTAAATGGGTCAATTGTAGTCTTGCTGGCAGTATTCTGGATTTTACCATTTTTATTATAACACAACTGTATCTGATAATTTCAACTGATTCATAAACACAATCCCTGCAAGCACTCTGCAATGGCTTATCTATTATATGCTGAAATGTATCTGATATCTCAAGCCATTTATTGACAGAGAGGAAGATATTTGAAGAAATGAGCTCAGCTGCTGGAATGTCTCAGAGATATTTATGTATGAATGGTCTTCATTTCCTGGCATGTCTGAAAGAAGTTAGTATAAAAAGAAGTTAGTATAAGCCTAAGGGTTAATATATTCTTCATCAGTAACTATATATATACCTTAGGTTCCTTAAGAATGCTGATTGTATTTTTTTTGTATTTTAGTTGGTTGTGCTGAGTTTGCTAGTATTAGTATGGTTTTCATGGTGGATTTATGACACAACTGTTATGCATGTTTCTCTCTTTCTTGTTATCATTACATCTAAGAAGTAATTTTTCATTTGTTTCATATTCTATGGTCATTTTTATCATTAAAAAAATTGTCCTTTTTTTGTCTAATTGCTCAATATTAATTTTGTTTGCATTGTATATTACTGCTATATCATCCACTTTACATGGATGGTATAGTAGCAGCAGGCAATTAAAAAGTTAAGGATATCAGATGTTTCAGTTTAGATATGAATCCTACAGAAAATAAAATAGTAAGATGATTAATTGAAGTAATAACTGACAGTGCAGGTGTGTGTCTATAATTCAGAAAAACTGTATTTAAACTTGAATACTGTATTTCAGAACTTTGTTTGCCCCTTCCAAGCTTTTTGTGACTTTCTTGGGAATCACAACCCATATTTTGAGAACCTCTATTTTAAATAATCAGGATTATATTTTCGGAATTTTTCCATGTTGTATATTTTTTTTTGGTATGTCTTTTCGTATCTCCAGATGGAAATGTCAATGTAGATA
The DNA here is from genome assembly GCA_038380435.1 of Ryuthela nishihirai. Classification (NCBI taxonomy): domain Eukaryota; kingdom Metazoa; phylum Arthropoda; class Arachnida; order Araneae; family Heptathelidae; genus Ryuthela; species Ryuthela nishihirai. The sequence continues at coordinate 75,884,157 of JAWZYU010000017.1, forward strand.
GCCCTGGTGAAGTTGAAACTGATGTTTATTGCACTTCTGTTGATTATGTGATCTCTTGGCTCCCTCATTTAATTAAGCATTACTGTTCTCTAGGGTGTCATGACTCACAGTTTAAGAAGTACTGCTTTATAACATCAAAATATTTATTCTTACATGGAATTACGACTTGGATGTATTGGCATGACATCAACAGTTTACAAGAATTAAAAGAACATAAAAACAACATCAAAAACAAGATACCATCTACTTCACTTGCAACAACTGCCATTAATCAAAATGCAATACCAATCTTTGAAGACGCTATCATTATTTCAACAGTGATTCTTAAGTTAAACTATCTTATACTGAAAAGAATAATCATTTATATTTATCAAGAATAATATAGCAAAGAAGAACTACCAACCATACCTCCAGCAACTAAAAGAGTTTCCAAACATGAATTTATTAATTGACAGTGGAGATGCTGCACAAAAGACAACATGTGGTCGTCCATCAGCTCCACAAAACCTTTCTGGTTCAAGTGTGACATCATCGCAAGCACGGGACTCATTTCCTCCTACGTGAAACACCCCCAGAACATCACAGAGCCTCCTCCAGCTTGAACAGAACCTTGCACACAGTCTGCATGGAAGGCTTCATGCGGCTTACAATATACCCATCACCTCGCATCATTCGAGTACAAAAACATGACTCATCCGACTAGATCACTTGCTTCCAAGAATCAACAGTTCAGTCTTTGTGGTGCCACACCCACTGTAGCTGTGCAGCCTTGTGCAGAGCTGTTAACATGGGTCTCTCCCATTGTACTCTGCTTCAGATATCCATGGCATGCAGTTCCTTTCGGAGTGTTCGTTTGGAAACAGCTTGTTGTAGGCCTGCATTGACTGACTGGAGCAATTCCTGCCTCGTTGCAAAGCTGTTTGCCCTAACAGTGCGTGACACACTGTGGCGGTTCCTATTGGTGAGCACAGTCTTTCTTCTGCAGTTCTGCCGACAATTAGCGGTGAACTGCGATGTACACCACTGTTGGAAGACCCTTTGGACAGTATGTTTCGACACACCTGCAAAGGCAGCAACTTCTTGTACACTCTTGCCCTTTGGCTTGGCCAAATGCAATAACACTTTTTTGCCACTCATTCAGATCTTTGGCACGACTCATGTTCCACAGAGTGACTAACACACACGTGGCACACAACCACTTCCTTTCACTGTATGAACCCCATAGCGCACAGCTATTTGTAGGATGTTAATTAGCGGTGAACTGCGATGTACACCACTGTTGGAAGACCCTTTGGACAGTATGTTTCGACACACCTGCAAAGGCAGCAACTTCTTGTACACTCTTGCCCTTTGGCTTGGCCAAATGCAATAACACTTTTTTGCCACTCATTCAGATCTTTGGCACGACTCATGTTTCACAGAGTGACTAACACACACGTGGCACACAACCACTTCCTTTCACTGTATGAACCCCATAGCACACAGCTATTTGTAGGATGTGTTTATTGCTGGTGTGCCCTTTGTTGGTGTCGAATGGATGTAACCCTCTTACATGGGAGATGACTAATTTTTTGTCCTGTGAGCTTATATGTGTATGTGTATCCTAAATCGAGATATATTTCCATATATTGTCATGTTATAATCAATTCACATTTACTTTTGCTTCCATTTGTGCAGTTTGTACATTAGTATCAAGTATTGCACTTTTTGTTCTCCATCTGCTAAAATTCTGTAAATGTTCCTCTATTATCAAGATATCAACTAAAAATGTAATTTTCTTCAATTCAATCCTTGTTATTGACTTTGCACACATCATTTCACATTTAGTGACATCAAGTAAAAAGCAATGCTAAATTATATCAGTATTTTTGATGAAATTTTCATTAAATTATTACTTAAAGACAGATTATTTCTTATTAGAAATTTCCTTCCTAGTCATCTGTTTTGTAATTATTTTGGTCATTTCATTATTTTTTTGTAAGCAAATTTTAATATCCCTTGCCAGACCTTTTTTAAATTATATCACTCTTAAAAAACCTGGTACTTGTCAGATTATTTCAGATGTATTTCAGAACTTTGTTTGCCCCTTCCAAGCCTTTTGTGACTTTCTTGGGAATCACAACCCATATTTTGACAACCTCTATTTTAAATAATCAGGATTATATTTTCCTAGTTTTTCCATGTTATATATTTTTTTTGGTATGTCTTTTCTTATCTCCAGAGTCTTTAAAATAAATATATATTTCTTATTTTTGTTAAATATGTTTTAAAAATTTGGAATTAAATGCTGTTAAATACAACAGAATTGCCAATTGCTCATTTTTTTTTGGATTTTATCCAAATTTTCTGTTAAAATTCAAAGTTTTCTGATTGACTTTTAAAAATTTAATTAATCTGAATTTGGAGTTTTGCTCTGTTTTAAGAAAATCTATTCAAGAAAAAAATGGTATTAAAAGGGAAGAATTTTTTCCTTTTAGCTCATTAACTGCACTAATGATGTGTCTCTTTCCCTACTTCCTAATCTGTGCTTGACTCTGGGTTCACCTACACTACCCATTTCCAGAAGAAAACACTAAAATCGTTCCTAAATTACAGAGTTAAAAGGCAACAAATTTGGATCTAAATGTGTATATACAACTTGAACTTATCCCTCACCCTTCCCCCTCTGTCTCTCCTCCCTGCCCACATTCAGTAGAGGACACCAATGGGCTTGGAAAGGCTGCCATCCATCAGATGGGACATTAAGCCGTGGCCCTCTGTATGGGAGAGACATACCCTATACATGTTAAAGAACACATTGGATGGCCTTGATGGGAGAGTACCATCTGTCTCTCAACGGCTGTTCCAGTGGATCCCCTCCCCCAACCTTCTCTGAGCCCTCGGGGTCCTTTTGACTTGCCCATTTAGCCCACCGTATGCAAAAAAGTGCCGCTTATAGGTAAACCAACCCAACAATCCACTCTGTAAAAGAATTGCAAATCAGATCCCCCCCACCCCCATGCTGTAATTCTTTAGGGTGCTACTACTTTGCAATTATTCTAATCTCTGATGCAATTTTTTAATGAAAATAACCCAAATCTGACAAGTACCAGGTATGTGAAATCATCATAGAGAAAATGATCTGTGAGAAAAAGAAGAGTGAGCAAATACATCAGCAAAATGACAATATCTTGATTGCTGTTTGAAGTCAGGACCCTTTGTTATGCAACCAATAAACTAACCACGTGCACTAATTTTTGATATTAGTTATTAATTTTTATTTCCTTTTCATTCTATTTTAGGAAATGGTTGAAAATGTGAAGTTTAAGACTATTCGTTGGAAGTTTGTTCAATCTTTGGAGTTACCTAGAGTTGTACACATACGCTGTACAGATATGATAACTAAGGATAACATATTTGCCCAAGCAACTCTTAGGTTTCATACACAGCAGGTATGTCTTTGTCTAAGAAACACATATCAAAACATTTTCTTGTTCTTATAGGTAATTTATACATATAATGATGGAGGACTCAAACCCAATGAATTTGCATTGTCACCACAAACCAACACTACACCACTGTGCCACCAACCAATAGTTTTATAAATCTTAACACTTTCAATCCTGAATTAATGTAATTTGGCTATTCTAACAATGTTTGGAGCATATTGTTACTGTTATTTATATATATATACTTTGATTAGTAGTGAGCAGGGTAACTTTTAATCATTTTAGTTATGTACATGTGCGACCACTAACTGGGCTATTTTTAATTTATATACAAGCATTAAATGAAATAGTTTTTAAATGTTTTCCTTTTGAGAGCTTAAGATTAATGAAGGATTTTTTAAATATTATATTCTATGTTTTGCAAAAGATGTTATTGTATATAAATAACAGTAACAGTTTGCTCCAAACATTGTTAGAATAGCCAAATTATATTAATTCAGGATTGAAAATGTTAAAATATATAAAACAATTGGTTGGTGACACACTGGTGTAGTGTTGGTTTGTAGTGACATTGCAAATTCATTGGGCTTGAGTCCTGTGATGGCATGGTTGTTTGTTCTATCATAATCTGCCAATAAGTTAATGGTTTTGCAAGTCTGTGTACAAATTTAAAAAAAAAGGGAATTTCAATGGGTCTGATATTAAATAAGTTATTCTAATTTATTGATCGAAGTAAGAAATATATTGCATGCATTTCAGCCGATCTTGACAATAACATAGGTGAGCAGGGAGGGGGACACTAAAACACTGGAGGGCACATTCCGCTTGCATTGGCATAATCCAAGGCCAATGTTATCACCCTTCTCAAGGTGCTTGCCAACACTTTGCACTGATCATAAAGAATACCTCTCTTTGCTATACTACTGGCAGAAATACTTTTCAGTCACAGTTTACATAAAAAAATTATGAATTTACTGAGCTTTGAATATGACTCTGTTTGAGCTAATACACCATACCCTTTCTCAACCCTCATATAGACAACTGAGTGCAAATGGAATCATCATAGAGACCCAAGTCAACCAAGCCACTTTCATAATGGGATAACATCAGTACTTTTGAACTCTGATAGGACTCTCTTTGAACAAGGATAATCAGATGTCTTTCCCGTGTGTTCAACATTATCTTTATTAGATGTGCCCTAGTCTAAGAAAGATTTGGTTAGGAGCAGCCATGTTCAGACAACCTTCACCCTGCCAAAAGTATCACCATTACTCAGCATTTCCTACCTCAATGACCTGTGACTCTGAACAAAAGCATGTTGAAGAAACTGTAGTCAATTGGGTGGAAGGAATTCTGTACCTATCAGTCTATTCAGTTCTCTGAATAGACTGATAGGCTCTTAAAAGTTGTCAGCAAAGGTCACTTGCAACTTCGAGCAGTATCTGATCACGTGAACTGTAGAGGCTTGAGGGTGTAAAGAGGAAAAGAAGGGCGTAACAGTTTGTGATTTTCACTGATACATGAGTGTTTTGCCATGGCTCCATCTATCAGTCAGTGTGCCAATTTCGAGAGCACTTGGTTCTGGTGTATGGCAGAGTGTATTGTGTTACCAAGTAATGGCATTAGTAGCCACCACAGCAAATTGTGTCTTGTAAGCAGAAAGTGCTATGAGTCATTCCACATCAATTGAACCAGACCAGTTCACCCCCATCACAGATTTCAATGATCTTTGGCATAAATGTTAGTACACATAAAATGCCTAATTGTACAAAATATTTTGAATGAAAGCAATTTTTGTAAGGAGTTATAATCATTTAACCTAAGGGGGATATATACAAATTGCGATTGTCATGAAAGGTTTTTCTATTTTTTCTTTGCTTCTATGGTAGATGAGAAGACCAAACTTGGTGTACTGATGTAGATTTGCCTTATTAATTCATTAAAAGTATCGAATTTGAAAAATTTAATATGGTTTTGAAGAAAAATTGAAAAAGCTGAAAATTTTAAAATGTGAAAAAAGTGATGTGGCACCATATATAAAAAAATTGAAACTGACATATGTTGTACATTATACTCCACAGAAACGTATTAAATTTGGAGTATGGTCATTTCTTTGATAATGAGAAAAAAATATTAAATTTGTACCAATGTTATCACTAATAATGCCCTTCAGGGGACTGCACTGACGCCCTTGTGCATGTGCATGGAGAGGCTACCGATGTGTTAACTGCTTCGAGGCCGATGTTGCTGCATTTGCACTCAAGCATGACTTTGTAACTCCAACCACTCCAACAGCATTTGGCTGCTACTTACAGCTATAATGCTGCTATTGATAAAAGTCCATATCCTTTTTTACAGAGGAGCAAACGAAAAAGCCCAATATTTAGGGGGAACAAATTTAGCAATACAGATGTTGAGTGATACATAGGGTGACCAGATTGCGATAGGTAAAAACGAGGACATGTTATTAAATGTTCTGAATTCAGTTTGTATAACTTAAAAACAGTAAATTATGCTTTAATTTTGGTCAACTGTTCTATAATAATGTCAGCTGTTCTATAATAATTAAGGAAAAAAATTATTCCGAAACGTGAAAACTGATGGTGTAATCGTGATTACTTCCATTTTTCAATTTTTGAGGAAAAAATTTCTTTGCTGGTATTATCTGAAGAACTGTGCAAGGTATAAGTGGGCACTGGATTGGTTTAATCCAATAACAAAAACTGTAATTGTTTTCATTTACTAGACTTCACAAAAGTAATATACTTGGTACTTCTAAAATATATTAAAATATAAAATCAATTCTCTTGATCACTATGTCGGTAACTTTGCCCTTTTCAGTTTAAATGATTATATATTCTAATTATTTATGACTAAATTCTTTATTATCAACATATTTTATGATAACATTTATATCATCAGCAATGAATATGACTTTGTTAAAATGAACTAAATTTAAACTTGCGTATGCTCAATTTTTTCTACTCATTAAATTCAAAGGAGCATCTTTGCTTATTTGAACTACATTAGCCCATTAAGCACTTCATTAATTATTATAGGACAATTGGTGTTAGGCAGTTAGAAAGGATCACAGCAAAACTCACTTTCAAAGAAAATGTAATTTTTAATTTTCTGAATTTTGCATTCTGTAAGAGTGGAATTTCAAACTAATAATATTTGTGAAAATGGAAGTATCATTATTTTATTAGCACCTATAAAACACACACACACACACACAATTTTTTTTTTCATTTGTTTAAACTTATAAGTTGTCTTCTCTTCCTCCTCCCCCTGGGATTAAGAGCCAATTGTTGTCAGTGTAACACTCTTGACCCTAAAACTTCACATCATTGTTTCAAAAATTTTAGCATAAATGGTCTAAGGTTTGCCCATTTTCCAAAATTTTTGACTTCTAGAGAGCACTTTCAAAATTATTCGGCAATTTGGAAAGTGTGACCAAAAATAGTTTTTCATTTATATCTCATAACAAAAAAGTTGAATGTCTATGAACAGACAAACTAAAGGTATGTATATTAGTTGTTTTTTAAACAAGTTTAAAAAAAGTGACGAATTATATGAAATATGGTACTGTGTACAGTGTGTTTTTCCTTACTGCTAAAGAAAATGAATGGGACAATGAATGGCTTGGGAAAATCCATGATCTGGCACAGCATCTATCCTGATGCTGCTGAACTAAAGATGCTGGTGTGCATATTTCATAATTCCTTCCAAAATCTTCCATTTTTAAAAATGGCAGTTTTTTTTGTTAATTTTTAGATTTTCTAAAATTTAAAGAAAAATATGTTGATAATAGTTTAAATCAAACTTGTGAGTTTAAATCAGGTGATTGCTTCAATACAGAGTAACGTTAACAAACAAATCGACAATATCATATACTGCTTCTAAAATATGGCAATCAGATATCTTTATTAAAATATTTATATTATAGTTTAATAAAGTACGCATCAATTGAAAAATGAAAATATTTTTGAAGCTTGAATTATGTATTTTTAAAATATATATTTAAGAAAATTTTCTTATGGCAATTAAAAAAAATCGAAGTTTCATGTGTTGTACAAAAAACAGCTATTGATGCTCTTGACTCTGGAAGAGTTAAATGTTCGTGTGAAAATGATGTTTATTAGATAAACATAATACATCAGGAAAGTCAAACTGTCCTTAGGAGCATAAGAAGATGAATTTATTTCTTTGTGTTATGTTTTTGATGACAAAGGTTTCAGAAGAAAATACCACTTCCTGAAGATACAAAACGATCGCGTAAACTAATTAAAACACAACTTATTTTATATATTCATAATGGTTGATCAATTATCAAGATTTCAGATATATTTTTATATATCTATCATCAGATTGAATGTTACTCAAGAAATTATATCATTCAAATTGCAGAAGAAGAATGTGATGCATGCAGGAATTGAAGTATCACATGGCAAATGTGACATATCATTTATCAGGTGCATGTATTTAATGTTAATTGTTGCTATGTTATTGTTATCATTAAAATTATTTTATGTTTTAAATGGATTAGATTTATATAACTTGATTTAATTATCATCTTGACTATTATGTAAAATATTATTTTGTGACATAGCATGCAATCAATGTTAAATATGTGCATCTGCTAAATGATATGTCACAGTTACCGTATGATACTTCAGTTCTTGCATGCATCATATTCTTTTCCAATTTGAATGATATAATTTCTTGAGTAACCTATGATATGATAATAAAAATGATGATCGATATATAAATATATCCGAAATTGTGATAACTGATCAACCATTATGAATATGTAGAGTATGATTTGTTCTAATTAGTTTATGCCATCCTTTTGTATCTTCAGGAAGTGGTGTTTTCTTCTGTAACCTTTGTCATTAAGAATAATAGCATCAAGAAATAAATTCATCTTCTTATATTTCTAAGGACATTTTGACTTTCCTGATGTATTATGTTTATCTTATGAACATCATTTTCACATGAATATGTAACAACTTATGTGCTAATATGAGTGGAAAAATGTATATATCTATATTTATAATTTTTCAAGCTTGAATTGGGTATTTTTGTAAGATATATGTAAAAAAAATTTCTAAAGCAATTTCCATTTTTTTTAAATTGAAGTTTTTTGTTGTACTAAAAATGAACATAGATGCCTTGGGCCTCTCATTTCAGATTCTGTCAAAGTGTATATTTGTCAGGGACCGTGGAAGTTTTAAGGAAGTTAGTGAGCTTGGAATTTGCCTACTGACTTAACATGGAACTATACCTGATATAGTGACCTTTAAGTGTATTATTATCAATAGCCATGCTCTCAAACCTACAAGTCATTTGGCATTCAAAGCTGACACTTCAGTATGACACCAGGCCACTGTTCATAAACTTTTGATATCGATTTGGTAGCTGGGCTGCCAAAAGGGAACTGTTTTCTGTTGATTTGCAAGAAGCTTTCTCCCTTCTCTTTCACCAGTGTATTCCATTCACTCCAGTGACTTCTCTACAGCAGCATCCAGCCTAGGCTGGCCAGTTCAAGAAGTGGCTAGCTAGATCAGGCGATGGCAACCTACGACATGCTTGCCTAGCGTGGCATGTGGAACGATTTTCAATGACATGCTGAGTGAATTAAAATACAGTATATCATCTTGTAAACAAATTGAAGTTTTAATTAAATGGAAGCATATAATTCTTTTAAAGCTATTACTGTTTTTACATCCTTTCAACATGAAAGTTGTTAGACATTGGAGGTAAGAATATGTGATCTGATGCAAACTGAGTGAGTGTGGAGCAACAATGACTGAACTTGACAAAGTTCTGTCCTATCCTTCCCCTCTCTCCCGACCACCCCCACCATCATCTCTATAATTCTCTCAGCTGTTGCATACTCATGCCAGTACAGTCCATTAACTGTAGCCCAAAAGTTGGTGGTGTTATTAAGTAATATGGTACCATTAAAATGACTCAAAAAAGGCAAAAACTTGATATATGCTCGTTTCAAGACTTGGACAAACAAATATCGATTCATACAACAAAAGGATCATGCTGTATGTGCTTTATGTTGTGAAAGTGTTGTGTGCCATATGTCAAGTGTACAAAGACACTATCAAACCAAACATCATCCATGTTTAAAAACTGAGGAGAAAAGTGAAGCCATAAAAAGGGCTGTTACTGGCTACAAAAAACAAAGTATTATTTTTAGTCAAGTAATTGGAACAAAAAATAAAGCTACCGAATGTAGTTACAAAATTGCTCGGTGTGTGGCTTTGAAAGGCAAACCTTTCACAGATGGAGAATACACCAAGGAAACTTTTTTTGAGCAGTGCTGAAATTTTGGTTAGTGATTTACCAAATAAAGAAACAATACTGTTTTGGATTCTAGAAACACCGGCTTCTGCGAGATCAATTGAGAGGCACATAACTGATATGGCTGAAAACGTAATGGTAAAACAAACAACCAGGTTACAACAAGCTGTTTTATTTAGTGTCACTCTTGACGAAAGTGTTGATGTGAATGACGAGGCGCTCCTAGCTATAGTTGCATGATAGTGTGACAATGACCATATTTATGAAGAACTGTGCTGCTTGATACTTCTTGATGGTACAGCCAAAGGAGAAGATTTATAACTGCATTTGTAAGCTATTTCGAAAATCAGAACATTAACATGAGTGAAATATTCTGTGTTACTACTGATGCTGCCTCTGCAATGGTCAGAAAGAACAAAGGATTTGTTAAACTTCTTGAGGATCATATTGGACGTCAAGTACTGAGCTTCCATTGCATTATACACCAGGAGAGTTCGTGTGCGAATATTTCAACACTGTGCTTGAACTTTGTAATGGAAACTGTTGTCAAGATAGTTAACTTCATAGTTTCTCGCTTTTCATTGACCTACACACAATTCAAGTCTTCTACAAGAAATGGAGAGCGTATATGCGGACCTCCCATTGTACAGCAATGTTTGTTGGCTTAGTTGAGGTAATGTTTTGAACAGATTTGTATCATGTCTAGAAGCAATCAAGGTGTTTCTTGATGAAAAAGAACATTTCCTGGAATTGAAGGATGAGGACTGGCTGTGCAAGCTGATGTTTCTGGCTGACATAACTACACATCTGAATGAATTAAACTTGCATTTACAAGGGCAGGGTCAAACAGTACTTGATATTTTTTAGCACTGTAAAGGATTTGTGTCAAAATTAGACATATTTTTCCGTGATATTGCCATAAACACATACAAATCTATTTACTGCCAACAGCGACGAACTTCAGAGGTACATTGAAACACTCAGAGGAAAGTTTGTTAAACGAGGTGAAGACTTACAAATTCACAGACCCATATTTTCTTACGTCATCATGCCCGACTTAATCGATCTTACTATCATCCCATTTGACCTATCTCTTTTCAAATAGTTGGATGTTAACAATTTTAAAATGCAACACATCAAATTCAAGGCATCAGAGTTATGAACAATAAAATTTGTAGAATTGCGGAAAACTCTTGAAGGAAACTGCTTGGAAAGGTCACTGCCATCCTCAACTGCTGGACATCCCTGCCTGGAAGTGTTCACCTGTTTGAAGAAAGTTGCATTTGTTCTGCTTTCATCTTTTGGGTAAACTTATACATGTGAGCAAATTTTCTCACACATGAAAGCTGTTTTTAGTCTACAGACAAGTCACCTAACACCTGTGCATTCAGAAGCCTGTGTGAAGCTGAAAGTGACCAAATACACACCTGGTATTGAACAATTAACCAAGGAGAAGCAAGGACAAGGGTCTCATTAATTGATTAATGACTCAGATCAATAATAATCAATGATTACTTATATTAAAATTTTAATAACGTGTTTTATGTTTGAATTATTTAATTGTTTTGTTCTACAAACTATTGGACTTTCTGTCTTAGCAAAATATACATATAGCAATTTTATAATAAAATTTCAAAATATTGTGTTCAGTTATGTAGTATGTTAATAATGTGTATGTTGTAACTTAAATTTTGCAAAACATAATATTTGTATTTGTTCCTCTTTATATTAAAGTATTGAGTAATCTACAAAGAATAGAATAGTTATTTAAAGTATTGGAAACGAGTTAATACAAAATCAAATTAATTTGTTTCAATGGTAGTTGTATGTAAAAATATGGTGGACTTAGGTTGGCACACTGAGTGACTTTGCAATGTTACTTCGGCACAACACTACTAAAAGGTTGCCAACCCCTGAGATAGAGGATTCTTGGGCACCAGTTGGTAAGTAGGGCAGGACAGCCTTTCAAAAATTGCTTTACAGAGGAAAAGAGAGAGGGTACTAGCTGTTTAACAATGACATGCCACAGCTGCCATGGTTGGTCAGGAGAAATATATTGAATTTTAATATTCACAAGAAATACTGAGTATTTACTTCAAATATCATACCAAATGTACCTTTATTTTATGAATATGTATTTTTATTTTGATAAAATTCTGAGCTATAATAATAAACCCTTGCCATTTTGAAATACTCTGTAATAGCACATATTTTTATTTTCTGGTAATGACACTGGATTGATCATATTACCATTGTTTACAGAATAGTTCTAATAAGAGTTCTTGAAAGCTTTTAAAAATATCAACTGTTTTTTTTTTCTTATTTAGTACATTGATTTACAACTGCTATTTAAAAAATTATTTTAATTATTGGTTTTAAATACCACTGTTATCATTGTTTGTTCATATAAACCCGTGGAAACATTTTAAGGAAATTGTTAATGTTTGTTGCTAAAAGGAAATTCTTAAGGAAATTGTTAATGTTTGTTGCAGTCATAATCAAACTTGACCAGTGATATTTGACATACCAACACAAAACATAGAATACTAAACTTAATCAGAAAAACCTTTACAGTAACATTTAATGAATGTAAAAGTTTGTAACACATCAGAGAGATGAACAAAAAGAAAATTGGCTTAATCAAAGGTACATAAAGTAAACAGTAAAATGGTGAATTTATGGTGAAATAAAAAGTCTAGGTGTTCTTCACAGTAAATTCTGAGAGTTCACCTTCTTTGCATGTTTTCAATGAATGAATGACTGGAAAACTGAAGGTAATAGATAATGAATATAATTTATTTTCTCAACACTTAGCAAAGAGTTGTGCCTGAAGTTTGCTGGAGTATAATGGCACTTACAACATTGTTCATGATGGATTATTGGATCTCCAGGCTTCTTTGAAGAGGATAAATATTTCATTTTTAATGGTGGGAATGGAGGCAAGCTCCATAAGAGGTCTCTGCATGATATCCCTTATACATAGCCATACCCAGAGAATTTTGTTGGTTGACATAGATCTATACTCACGTGCATCATACAAACATATAAGTTTTTAATTGTATTTATGGTTTGGGATTTGCATGAATGTGCTCTTGAAGAGTGCTTGAGCTGGCAGTTCCTATTTTGCTATGCTGTTGATCTTAAGCATTGATCAAAGTAGATCAACATTAATATACAAATTTGAACCAATATCATTGGTAACTGAACAAATATGTACTCAAGTGTAAAATTAAGTTACATGTCAGTTTTTCATAACATTTTTGAAATTGCATGGTATTAAAAATTTAAAAGTAAATTACTTATGTGATATCAAGTGGTGAATATGCAAATCAATGATAAAACTTCTTCAGAGGTACCAAACACAAAACAAAATACAAAAAGTGCTCTCTAACAGATTCACTCACAGTCTGTTCATTGTTTGCCCATGAATTGCAGATTGGAGAATGCCATCAATTAAAAGTGTCTCAAAGCATCTGTTAGATGACTTGTTAAGATGGCATGATATTGAAATAGTAGAGGCTGGCCAATCTCAAGCTAATATATCCAGATGGTTGAATGTGTTTTGAATGGTGATTTCCGGGCTCTGGAGATTTTGGGATTTAGAGGATTCAAATTCAAGATATAGATGATATCATTAGGAGACCAATACAAGGCATCCTAAGAGGCACAGATTCTCAAGGTGACTGGTCTGTGGCTTTAACTGTCAGATGTCATAGAACACTGATAGCTCCTCAACTTGCTTTATTTACAGGAAGGAAAATTGAAATTTGGTTGGACAGTTTCTGGAAGGCTACATGAGAAGGTGCTCTATGAAGGGTAACTAATGTGTTCCCATAACTCCCACAAAAGAGCCCATATGAATTGGTCTTATCAACATCTACATGACTGTTTCATTTTCAGCTAATCTTCACAGATTAGCTGAAATTCAATTTATAGACTGATCTCAATTAACAATCATATCAGAGAACATGGAGCATAATCATCCCTTTAATATCAGGGAAAAGGACCAATACGGAGGTGGTGATTTGGCAGGTGTTATAAATCAATGGATCCATGTGTTCAACAGAGAATCTCTTACTCCCCAGAGTTATCAGTATGAGATCCCTAAACCTAATGTTCACTTATTACATGTGCAGTGGGCTCAAGATATTCCACAACTATTCATCTTAAGTCTTTATTCTTATGCAGAATTATAATAATGCTTAAAACTTACTTATATGTAAATTTTCCTAAAAATCTGCAAAATCTCTTTTGAGCAATCAGCATTTTCATGTTTGTTACTTTCCATACAGGTCCGGGAATAGTGGCAGAGGTCTTGGTTGAAACAGATTTCAAACAAACCTTTCAAGATCAAATCTAATGTCAAACCCTAGCAGTCAGTGTTTTTGCAGGAATCGCAAGGAGGAAGTTGTATTTTCTTGACTCCACATGTAGTAAGGTCCAAAAGTTTCCGGCACGAGCATGTTAGAACAAGAAATGGCATATCTAACTCCGTCAACCCCTCATCCTATGTTTTGTTGCACTGCAGTTAAAATTTTGCAGCTCTAGAATCAGTAGCACTCCAGCTAGCATTGCAGATAGAAGTGCTGTTGCCCAATATTTTAAAATTTTTAAACTTGAGTATCATGCAGTCATTAAATTTTTGATGAAAGAAGGTGAAAGCCCAGCAAAATTTAAATGACGTTAAGATTTAATTTTTTTAAATTTTGAAAATTTTTTTAATTTGAAAATTTTTTTATTTTAAAACGGGATTCTGCTAGTAGAATTTAAGGAACAGTAAATATTATGCATCATTAATGTGGTTTCCAGAAATTAAATCACCCATCATACAGCCCTGATCTAGCCCCTAGCGACTATTTTTTGTTTTCAAAATTGAAGTCTGATTTGTGTGGGAAAAAATTTACAAGTGATGAAGAAGCCATTTCTGCAGTTTTAGACCATTTTAAGGACAAAAATTCAGATTATTTTTTCAGTGGTATAGAAAAGTTAAATAGCCATTCTAAAAAATGTATTGAAGTAAAGGGTGATTATATTGAAAAATAAAAATTATTGTTTGATTCTATTACCTCTTTAATACCTTTGGGCCTCAAACTTTTGGTTGGACCTTATTATGTAGGTCATTTATTTATTACATATTCGTTTCTTCTACAGGTGGATGATGAACCTAAGTGTGAATTTAGGGACATAGTTTTAATTGTCAAACATATTTTAATTTCTTGACCATGTTTTAACTTTGAATGGTATGTTTTTTAGCTTTCATGATTTTACACCTGAGTCTCTTACACTCAGATTACACTTTTATCAGAGATATCTCTTACACTTTTATCAGAGATTTCACTTTTACCACCTGTTTTTGCATGTTAACAATATATTAGATATTTTAATAGACTCTAGTTTTACATTTTTGTTGTCTTCCCCATCCCCCCTTTTTTTAAACCTGGGTTGATTTTATTTTGAATTACTCCTTGTATTGTTGTTTTACATGTTATTTATACACTCCTTTTTTGTTGTTTTACCTTTTTACCATATTAGTGTTTTTGTCTTTTAAATTATGGTTTTGTCTTTTGTTTGGTGCATTATGGCCTTAGTTTCCAGTGCATCATAAAAACCCAACCCAACCAACTAACATGCTTATAACTTTTCCACTTGAGTGTAGTCAGCAGAATGTTGTCCTTGCAACTGGTGGCAGTTTTAAGTGAGAAAAATAAAGTCAGGCAAACTACTAATTTATCATCATCCATGGCAGAACCTTCTTTGTATAGATAAATTTCTTGAACAAAATAGTCCTGAGAAAAGTGTCTCACTTTCTAGGCAAACTTCATATGTATGTCCATTTATTGTTAGTGACAAGAACAGTTCAGGACTTGTTATTGAAATATGCCTAAACTACTTGGCAAACACTCCAGTTAACAGCTCACTGCAATTGAGCTGCATGTTTCCATAACACTATTGTGAATATTCGACACATTTGATATCTTTATACACTTTTTTTATACAGTAAATTTCACACAGTGCTCTTTGGGCATTATCTTGCTATGTTTTTCCAGAACTACAGATTGGTGAGTTGAACTATGAACAGTGTGCTTAAAGGGCTTAGAAAAGGAAAGGGGAGTGATCTAGAATGCAGTGGATAGATAATCTTGGACACAATCTTGCTAAAAGTGGCTTGTTGTATCCAAAAGCAACATTTATAGCTCAGGATAGGTGATTTGGGGGATTAAGTTTGTTCCACAAATATTTATTGATTTATCAACATCAAAAAGTCAGTAGGTAATGCTGTGATTGCCATCTGGTTGAATTTTCATTACCCATGGTTGCTTGAGAATGATGGATGGATGGATGGTGAATAGATATAGACTGACAGATTTACAGTGGTACAAATTTTCTTTCAAATTAAATCGTTACTTAACCAGTTTATTCCCATGATAAAACTCTTGAACAATTTTTTCTTTATTTTGATGTCCCTGGACATTTTTGATATGGGTAAATCAGAATTTTTTTTCTTACCTTTAATGTGTTTATACATTTTATTTTACCTTTGGATTACAATTATTATTATTTTCAGATATTAGCTGTGTATGACCGTTTTGGACGTCTCATGCATGGAAGTGAAGAAATGGTGAAAGATGTATTAGAGTACGTTGTATTTGAAAAGCACCTTTCACATTTATATGGTTCATGGAGAATCCATGGGAAGATAATTCCTGACTGGATGCCTCCTAAACAGCCCATTATAAAGACTTATAGAAAACCAAATATTATAGAAGAACCTACTGTTGCTAAAAAAGAAAATGTAGAAACTATTGATAAAGTTGAAGAAAAGGAAAGTGAATCAAGTGGCCAACAACCTGCATTAGCATAATATCTAACACTTGTCAATATTCCTTGTATGTGATTTCAGTTTGATAATGTAAAATGGATAGATCTTTTACTGTAAGGAAGATTGAAGTATAAAAATGTTTCTATATTGATAACTAAATTGTTTCAAAGCTCAAATGACCGATATAAGTTCCTGTTTTATGAAAATATAATGTAAACAGTTTACTTGATTTAGTTGTAAGACAGTAGATAGATCTATATGCCGATGACGTCTCACATTTATTATAACTATGTGGCCAGTATTATAACATGTTAAAGCTCTCTCTTTATATGAGATCTCAATTCTCTATGGTAATGCAAAGCTAATTGAAATAGACATATTTGTTGATAGCATAGTATAATGTTAATGCAGCTGACTTCTGTCCGAAATTTCGACCCCCTCATATTGAGTGCACTGAACATATCCCCTGATAACAAACAACAAATTTTGATCTATGGTGTTTCTGAAGTGCAAACAGCCATTTCTTATATAAATCGAGGTGCTGAACATGAAAATGACAACAAGAATGTTTGATTGGCTATGGTTTTTGAGATACAGTCACTTACTTGTATTACATCATTTGCTGAAGTAATGAGCAATGTTGCATATGAGTCTACAGCAACTGCCTCCTCTTAGCCTGCTGCTTATATACCAGATCTCAAGAATCTCGCATCACATTCCAGCAGTAATCTTTAACATTGATGGGCTCCATCTTCCTCGATATCTCTTTTCCATTGTAGCAATTTCCTGATGAAAATGTTCCCCGTGCTCATCAATTACAGTGCCACAGTTTTCTGGAAAGAAATCCAAATGAGAACTTAAGAAATGAACTTTCAAATACACTATATCCCAGTTTGTGGTATGTGGACAGCAATTCTTCTACAAGTTCATTGTAATTTTCTGTTTTTTATTCCCTAAGAGCCCCATTGCTATCTGTCAGAGGGCATGCAATACTCTCCATTCATCACCAGTGATGATATGATCAAATACTTCATCATATAGCAGTGAGTGAATATATGGACTGGTAAAAACACCCTCTTTTATCTTTAAGCTTCACTAAGTCTTGGAAATTTTATCTTGAAGTATCATTAAGTCTTGGGAATTTCTGTCGAAGGTACAGAAAGGCAGTTTGCCTTTGATCCATAGCCATGACAAAATTCTTTAGGCCCAATTTTATGTGTAAATGTGGCAAGAAAAGTTTCATGCATTTACCAGTGGATGATGTATATTCTTCGCTGACTCTAATGATTGCCGAGAAAACCATACAGTTATATAACGAGATGCTCTGTCTCTGCTATTCCATTTGCAAAGGAAACAACAGAACTTTGCATATCTGAGCTGTAGTCCAAGCAAAAAAAAAGGGGCGGGGGTGGCTCAGTCGGTAGCGTGCCAGGCTCGTAATCTGTAGTTTCCAGGTTCGAGTCCCAGCTGGGTCAGCGTTGAAATTTATCTCCACAAAATTCCCCCGCCCTGCCCACGGTCAGTAGGGGACACCAATGGGCTTGGAAAGGTCCGTCAGATGGGACGTTAAGCCGTGGCCCCGTGTGCGGGAGAGCCATACCCTGTGCACGTTAAAGAACACGCTGGATGGCCTTGACGGGAGGCTACCATCTGTCTCCCAACAGCTGTTCCAGTGGGTCCCCTCCCCCAACCTTCTTTGAGCCTTCGGGGTCCATGTGACCTGGCCATTTAGCCCATGGTGTGCAAAAAAGTGCCGCCCAGAGGTGAAACAACCCAACCCAAGCAAAAAGAACAATGATTTTAAAGTCTGCACAAATATGCCACTTATATTTGTCATATTTATGTATTGAAATAATTGTTTCATATTGTCATAAGTTTCCTTCATATTAACAGCATGGCCTACCGGAACAGAATGCAACACATTCCCATTGTGTAGAAGAGCTGCTTTCATATTTAATTTCAAGGAATCTATACGTAACCACCATTCTGCTGGAGTATGTGTCATGTGGAGAGATGTGAATAAACCGTCAACATCTTTGCGAGCAACCAGGTTACCTACCATGGTAAAGAACAATACCAGATCTTTCTGGTGGCTACGATTCACACCTATTTTCACATTTATATCAAGGAGTTTACAGTGCTGCAGTCTGTATCCTAAGAGTTCCACCTTGCTCTTTGACAGCTCCACAGATCTCTAATAAGATCATTAAACACATTCTGTGTGATCTTGTGTGGCGAATCTGATGTTGTGGGTGAAGTCGAGATATACAGATTCTTTTCTGTTCCTAATTCTTCCTTCACTCTCCTTTCTTCTCTTCCTTTCTGTCTCCACATTGTAATGTTCTTGTGGCTCCGGGATGGTGGGTTTTCCCCATGTGCACACTGCACAGATGGCAGATGGTATTTTGGGGGTGGTTTATTGTCTTCGTTTTCTTTTTGGTAATACTATTTCCCTGCAGAGGTGTCATATAAAAATAGCAATCACTCACATGGTTGATGGTTCCTACCCTATCATAGAATAGCAAATGGCATTAACATCCTTTTGCCATTTAGCCAGCTACAAAGATTAGTTGTGCAACTATTACACAGTATGTGCAGCCCTGCTCCCCTGTTGATCTGAAGTATTTCAACCGAAGTAAAGGTGTAGGCCTTTTTGATGACAGGCATTATTTCACGCTTCTCTGATGCAAAATTAACTGCCACAAATATAACAAAACTGGTGTCACCTCAGCACTTTATACAGCACATGAAATACTGAAATCACTATACACTATATATGCACAACTTCCTGCATTTACAAAACAAGAACCAATCACCAATTTTTAATGTCTTAATTGCATTTAATGCCTCAAAATTAGTTAAAAAACGGCTGTTTACATTTCTGAAGCATTTTTATTGTACAATGCAATATACAATGTAAACTATTGGAAATATTTAAATATGGATGTTTGTATTGTCTTTCTGCTGAGGCCTCATCTTCTTCACAGGTTCTTCTCTGTGGCATATTATACTGGCAAGCTCCTGTCCGACATCTGTGGCAAGCAGCAGTTTGAGAAATAATTACTTAAAAATTGTTTCGAGTTTAGATTAGGGTTAATTGTAAAAAAATTCTTCAGTCAATTTTATAGCAGATTAATTGTTTTTAGGTTTCATTGCGGGTCTTAGCATTTATTAATTGCTGAATTATAACTAAGATTAATATGTGTGACTTCCAGAAAAATAACAACTTCAATAGAGCTAGTTAACATAGGTTATTATTAGGACAAATTATACCCTAAAAGAAATATATATATATATAAAATATCTTTGATTTATAATAATAAAGGGAGATGTATCTGTCTGTGGTCAGCATGATTGTTCACATAAAAAGTCTAGGAACCTGGAATTTTGACAGATGCTTAAGAATATCTAGAGGATGTGCAGTGCAAAATATTAACTAAATAGGTTCAATAGATGGCTAGAAAACAGTATTTTAGAAAAATATTAATAAATCTTTAGGATGTAACACTCTAAAGATTATTAACTTTTCAAGTTGGACCTTTTGTCTGATCCAAATTTATTCAAAATTCTGAATAGCTTGTCGGGCACCAGGCAATATTAACTTGCCAAATAAAATTGAAATAGGGTTTGTTTTGTATATCTAGTATTACTTATTGAGTAAGAATTCAAAAAGGATTGTCAAGTCAACATTAAAGTTTAAATCTAATCAAAAATCAATTAACTTTGCTCAAGAGAAAAATAACAAAAATTCAAAAGTTTCTAAAACAAAGTTTATTTCCAAAAAATCAAAAACTCGCCAATTCAGGTGATGAATACAAAAGTTGGAGTACTAACAACTCTAATCTACCTAAATCTCTACAAACAACTCCTATCGACACATACTGATTCAATATACTCCACATACTACTTTAACATGTTTCAGCTTCCACTAACAATACTTCTCCTTAACACACTACTAACAATACTCCTTAACACTACTTCAACATATTTCAGCTCCTACTAACAATACAAATTCTGTGACCTAACGTCACTTAGTTATAACATGCGATGTACAAATCCGGCACGTATCTGTTGTATGCCGGGAAAAACATTTGCATAATCTGACGATTGCGCTAGCTATGACGCAAGAGGGGCTGTGTCCTATACGCGCGCATTAGCGGCTGACAAAAGTCGGAGTGCATGCACAAGTGGCTCGGAAAAGAGAATTGTGATCTGTCCAAAAATGAAATAATACCCAAAATGATAAATATAACGTAAATAAAGCAAAACTAGTTACGTGAATGGGTGGATCATCATAAGGTTATCCTTCTTGCTGACCTTATTCTACCCTAGCAATAAATTTATTCTACCATTACATAATTTTAATACCTTTACAAAAACCTTTTATTTGTTGTTAATTGCAGCACAAGATGCATATACATACCAAAACGGCATGTTCACCGTAAACCATTGTTAAGAACCTAGAGGTATGGAAACTTTGCTTTATTACCGTTGTAGGCCCTTTAAATATAAAAGTTTCACTAGTTTCCTATTATATACGTTGATGATAGTCCATGGCTTTCACGCGCAGGTTCTGATAGACGGTATTGAAGTCCTTGTTAAAGGTTGCTGCTGTTGGGCTTATAGTTTGGTCCAACAATGAAGACTAGGTGGGAGCTTGGTCCTGCACATTGTATGATAATATGGGCACTTGCAGAGCTGTTTTGTGTACTGCACGATGTTATGTGTATTGTGGAAATCAGTCTCTGTATCCACAATACCAATAAGTGAATGAAGACAATATAACAGACTGGTAACCACAATGCAAATAACGTCGTCCAATGCACAAAACAGCTCTGTAGTAGTATTTAAAGTTCATATGTTTATCATACGCAGAATACGTGAGCCAGCTTCCATCTTGTCTTTATTGTTGGAATAAACTCCATTACCAACTATAGGCCCAAGTGTAGCAACTTTTGACAAGGACTTCAATACAATTTACCAGCTCCGCATGTGAAAGCTATGGACTTATTATCACAGTATGTAATAGGAAACTTGTGAACTTTGATACTTAAAGCGGCGGACAAAGTCGTTTTGGTCTGTATGCACCATGTAAAATGGTGGCATGTACCATTGACACCATGTAAAATGGTACATGTCATAATGCAATTAACAACAGATAAAAGGTTTGTGTAAAAGTATGGAAAGAAGTGTAATTGTATATTAAATTTATTGTTAGTTTTGATTCATTGTGAATATTAATTGTATACTGATTTTACCTAACATAGCATTAATGACATTAACACTCATGCAATAGGTCCGTTAGTAACTAGCAATTTGCTTCCACTGTTTAATAATTACTGTTGTTTCAGAATTAGCTAACTGTTAGTATATATGCTGCCAACTACTCCGATGTTTTTTTTTTCGGATTTTCTCCGAATTTTACCTTAAAATCCAAAAATCTTAATTGCGCATTGAAAATTTGAATTTTGGGTTCTGCAGTTTTTCCCCTTTATTAAAATTTTTTCTCTAATTATACAGTATTTTTTTACGAAAGGAAATAGTAATAAAAGGGAAGAATTGTTTTCATTTTAGCCCCTGCTCTTTACACAAAAGGTGTGTCACTTCACTGATTTCCTAATCTGTGTTTAAATGTGGGCTCACCTACACACTAATGCACTGCAGGTCAGATGGAAATGGTCAAGCTGACCATTTCCAGACAAAACACTAATAATGGGCAAACCTAATATAATAAAAGGCAAACCTAAATTCTTTTACAATGCTGAATTCCGCAGATTTGTAGTTATATGGATGTATACACCTAGAGCCTATCCTCGACCCTCCCCTCTCTGGGCAACTAATCCCAAATTCGACTAATTAGAATTCCCTTGCCATTAAACTTCAAGGTAAGTGAAGTCACATTTAACTGTTTAGAAATCTTGATCTTCGAGTCATGATTGGCATGGCTGCCTTTTCTACATTATTTAAAATTAATATTTTAATATCATTATTATTATGAACTATTTAGAACTTGTTCTGAATATTTTAATTATTACTTAAATTTTTTTCTTTTAAACTTTTTAGTCATTCAAATAACGCATAATATTGCTTCGATTTTTGGTAATGGACAAATTCAAGACTCAGGAAGTAGTGCCACCAAACAATTACCTTGCTTTAAAAGCAAAATAATATACATAAGAACTGAACAGCTCTGGAAATGAAAATATTTTGAAGCGTATGAATTTTGTAATAGCGCACTGAAATTGAGAAGGAATCCCTTTTGGCTCAAAGTTATATGATATAACGTTACGAAAAAAAAAGTTAGATGTCAAACAACGAAAGATTTTATTGAAAATTTTTTCACTAATTTTACAGTATTTTTTTACGAAAGGAAATAGTAATAAAAGGGAAGAATTGTTCTCATTTTAGCCCCTGCTCTTTACACTAAAGGTGTGTCTCTTCACTGACTTCCTAATCTGTGTTTAAATGTGGGCTCACCTACACACTAATGCACTGCAGGTCAATGGAAATGGTCAAGCTGACCATATTGTTAGCCATGCACATACTTTCAGTTTAGTTAAAAATATTACTAAAGTCATACATTTTAAAAATCAAGTTTTTCAATGTAATCCATAATCGATGTCAGTACCAATGACAGTTTTGGACCAACGATAATTCGACGAAAATGTTGCAGGTATTGTACACTTCACCGAATTATTTGGCTGTTGCGATGCAAAAACGAGTAAACCGGAGTAATTGAAAACAATATAAATATCGAAATTAAGATAGTTTTTGAATTAAAAAATTACATTTCAAAATCTGTAGGTAAAATGTTTTGGGGGAACTGCGATAGAAATTATATAAAATATTAGGATGGAAAGATAATATTTTGAAGCAATATTTGTGAATGTATAGATTTGCTATGGTTTAATGAGAATGAATGGGTTGAAGATGAGATATGTAAACCAATTGAGAAAAAAAAAACGTGTTTGTAAGTAATGAAGTAAACCAGGATATTTTCGCCGAAGTCGTGCAAAGAAGCATTTTTTTAATGTGGTTTTTCTGAGTAATTTTTTTAAATGAATTTTAGGGTCCAAGATGGAATAAAAAAAAATTAAACTTTATGCCTTCAACAGTAATACCCATACCTCCAGGTTTTTAACAAGGTTTATGGCGAACAAAGCCGTTTTGGTATGTATGTACCATGTGCAATGGTGGCATGTACCATTGGTATGATGTAAAATGGTACATGTCATTGCAATTAACAGCAGATAAAAGGTTTGTGTAAAGGTAAGAAAATAGTGTAATTGTATATTAAATTTATTGTTAGTTTTGATACACTGTGAACAATTGGTGTCACAATTGGAAAAGAAACTTGATGTTATCAAGAAGAAAGTAATATGGCAATAGGATTTCCTCTCTCGTGACGTCATGCCACCTGGTTCGATAGTTGAGAAAAAAAAAGCTGGTATCTAATTGAGCTGGACAGCCAACCAATCCCATTGCTTCCCTCCTCCCCTTCATTGCGTCGCAGACCGCCAGGTGTTTCAGCCGGCCAGTCAACCAATTTTGCTGAGACCCCCTCCCCCATTTGCCATAGTGTAAAAGGCGACCCAAAGTTGGAACGGATCTATCTCTTTGTAAAATGTGAGGTCCGCTTGAACAACGACTTTATTTTCTCCGAAGAAAGCTTTGCTTCAGCTGATTTTGTGTTCCACTTTGCTGTTGCTAAGTTTATTTCATACCTTAACATCTAACACTGCTGTGTGCAATCTTGTTTTAATATGGGTTTGTCAGCTCAATGCAAATAAAAGGCTAGATATAAACCCGAGGAAGCACATGTATAACTTCCCTTGTTATTGACTAAGCATTGGATTGGAAATCAATGTCTTCCTCGGGTTTTCTATAGCCTTTTGTTGATCAATATTTCAGTTTCGAACTAATGATGAAAATGACATGTTTTTTCTATAGTCATATTTTATATTGCGAAATCACCTGATATATAAACGAATTTGGTTAAAATACCTGT
Source organism: Ryuthela nishihirai (assembly GCA_038380435.1). NCBI lineage: Eukaryota > Metazoa > Arthropoda > Arachnida > Araneae > Heptathelidae > Ryuthela > Ryuthela nishihirai. The sequence goes on from JAWZYU010000017.1 coordinate 75,908,731, forward strand.
GTCACTTCCCTCGCTATTGACTAAGCATTGGACTGGAAATCAAGGTATTTTAACCAAATTCGTTTATGTATCAGGTGATTTCGCAATATAAAATATGACGCTGGCTATAGGAAAAAAAAATGTCATTTTCATCATTAGTTCGAAACCGAAATATTGATCATTTCTTGCATCGGAATTTTTCGAGATGAATAACAAAAAATTAATGCTTAAGGATTCTTGTGACTAACTAGTGGGCCATAAGCACAGCTATAATGTAGTTTTCTTTGTGAAAATTCTTTGCAATATGGAAAAAAAAATATTTGCAACTGAACATGAAGTAAATACAAAGTTTTGGAAATTAACTTCCTTTTCATTAATGAACTCCAACCAGCGATGGAAATAGCATTTCCTGCTGTGTGACATAAGCTAACCTGATCTGTTATAGGAAACAGGAAACTGATATTTACCGACTTGTTTTCGCCCCAAGGTACATCCTGGTGCCAACACTTCCCCAGGTAAACGATGCACATGTACTTGGCCATCCACATGGTGCAATAGGAAACGAGATTCATCGAACCAGACAGCCTTTCAATCATTCTAGGTCCAGTTTTGATGCTCACATGCCCATTGTAGATGCTTTTGACCGTCAACTGAGGTTAGCAAGGGTACTCAGAGCAGCCTGCAGCCATGCAGCCCCATTATCAACAGGGTCGATGTACTGTGTGTTTGACACCTAACTCCCATCACCAGCATTCAAATTACTGGCGAGTTACGCCACAGCATCCCTTCTTTTGGCTCGTACCATACGGGATAGCCTTCGGTTGTGGTCGGCCCACACCTTGCGAGCAGTTCATGGTTTTTACCTTCGACCACTTTTTCAAGGTATTTACCATGACTGACAGATCCCCCAAGCCTTGCCATCTTGGAAATGCAGTAAACATTACAATTTGGTCTTAGTCGAACACTTTATTCCGCTGCCTTTCCGATCTGAAGGACAAGAATAACATTGATTAAAAGAGCTATCGTGTTATTTATACCATTTCATGCCGGCTCACGATATAAATAACACGATAGTGAGCCGTTTATACCAGCTCACTATCGTGTTATTTATATCGTTTCATGACCACACGCTGTCGTTTACCTGCAGTTGCTATGATTTGCATAAAGATGTGCTGGTCGTAATGTTTTGGTTCTTCAGTGTATATTATACCAAAGGACTGATTTGTTGAACAGCAAATCACTTATGTAGCCACTAGAAATGCAAATATAGTAATTATTGTGGAAAATAGCTTAATAGAATATAAAAAATAAGTTAATAGATAGAGTTTTGCGTTTTTCTGAATAATTGGAAGGGAGTGTAATCTGTCCCCTGTCCACAAATTCATGCTATGATTTGCATAAAGATGATGCAATTCAAATTCCTGTCTCACCAGTAATTTGAATGCTGGTGATGGGAGTTAGGTGTCAAACACACATCTATAAAAGCATCTTAAAGGAGGTTGCCGACTCCTTTGCCTAACCTCATCATTAGTTACAAAGTTGAACCACCTAATGCCCAAGATACTGCGTAAGCATCTGGAATCAAAAGTATCTAGTTTCCTGTTATCTTGTTTACAAAGTGCCCCGGTTTCACTACCACAATTAACCCTAGAAAGAACCAAACTATTATACAGTCTAATTTTGGTCTTCAGGTGTATACGCCTATTTCTCCACAATCTCCATAGATTGTTAAAAGTCCCGGCAGCAATTCCTATTCGTCTGTTAATCTCATGCCGCACATCACCATTATCCGTTACATAGCTCCCAAGATAATTAAACTGTGGCACCTACTCAAGACTGTAACCATTCAGATTAACTGAATCACAACCTGCCTGACCAATTTTCATCACTTTAGTTTTCTCTCTGTTTATAACCAAACCTACTCTACTACCAGTCTCATCAACAGCTCGAATGAAAGAGTTCATCTCATCAACATCATTTGCCAAAAGGGCTAAATCATCAGCATAATCTAAATCAGAAATTTTCGTATCTCCAGCCCATTTAAGGCCAAAATCTTTCCCTTGAAGTGAATTTCACATAACATAATCAACAACCAAACTAAAGAGAAAAGGAGACGCACCCTTGTCGAACAGACGTAATGCTAAACCAATTGCTAACAAGACTTACCAACTCTCACACATGACTCAGTGTTATTATAGAGAGCTTTCATTATGTTAACTAACTTGTCTGGTATACCATATGATCTCACAATCAACCACAAATTATGACGATCAACAGAGTCGAAAGCCTTTTTGAAATCAACAAAACTAGCAACCAAAGGTTTCTGAAACTAAACATTTCTCAAGAATCTGCCTAAGTGAAAATATCTGATCTACACATCCCCTACCACTTCTGAATCCACATTGCTCATCACGCAATTGCTTGTCAACCAGATTCTTAATTCTATTAAGCACAATCATGGAAAGAACTTTACCTGGAACAGAGAGTAGGCTGATACCCCTATAGTTATCACAAGAATTGTGATCACCTTTTTTGAAAATAGGGATAATAATAGCTCTGGTGAAATCCTCAGGAACCATGCCTTTATCATAAAAGATATTCAAAATTTCAGTCATCATTCATTCACATTAATGCAGAATTTCAGTCTGCATTAATAACCTATCATGGTAAGCTTTAGCTATAACTGGGTCTTTCAGAGCTTCAGTGTTAAAACTAAATTTTTTAACCCTAGCACAACACTTTTTAAGTTTAAGTTGCAACACACTTTTAACAAGGTAATGGTCAGATCCAATTTCAGCTCCCCTATATGACCTGGTATTTCTAACAGAATTAGCCCATTTGCTCTTAATATATAATCAAGCCCATCAGGTGAAACCCATGTGTATTTATGTATGTCGCGATGCTTGTAATATGTGTTAGTTATTCTGCAACCATTGAGTTTACTTACCTGTAGGAGACGTTGCCCATTGCCATTGCAACTACCAAAAGGGCCTATCACCCCTCCCCAAAGGTCAGAGTCAATACCAAGTTTGGCATTGAAGTCACCTAGAACAAGGGTAATATCTCCTTTCTTGACAGAATTAAAAATATCCTGAAGTTGTCCGTAAAACCTATCCTCATCCTCATCAGCATCCTCAGTGGGGGCATAACAGCAGATAACATTCAAGTCTTTAATGCTTGTCTGAAATTTTGCTGTAAGAAACCTTTCATTAATGCACTCATCCTAGAAGAGCATCACTAGCATGTCTGCTGAGAAGCAGACCCACGCCTTGGTGATGCTTTCCATCCTTCCTCCTTGTAAAATGAAAATTAAAGTTATTTTTAAGTATCTCACTTTTACCTGTCCATCTGGTCTCTTGCAAGCCTGGAATATCTAGGTTATAGCACTGGAATTAATTTGTGAGGACATCAAGAATAATCTCTATGTAATGTCCTCACGTTCCATGTTCCTGCAGAGAGAAAAGGATTTTAAAAGAAACTAGATTTATTGAGATAGGTAGGGCCAACAATATCAAACAGCCCCCTGATCGCAGGCATGGGGCAAAGAACAGTTCCCCCTCCGCTAAAGGCTGAAGTCACTGATGCTGGTAGGAACTTCAGGCACCACCTTTTCAAGTGGACTTTTTTAAGAGCCATATGGCCTGTCTAAGACACATTACTCCAATGTAGGATTGACGATGCACAACTAGCTATGTGAGGTTCAGGTACCTGTGATGGCTTCTGATCAGGATTATCCACCAGCTGATATAAGGTATCCCATGCCTCTGTTCACTTAGGGCTGGCAACCCAGAAGCAAACAGAAAACACAGCAGCAGATTCTCCCTCAGCAGAGGCCCACCAGTGCAGCAAGTCCAGGATCCATAATCAAGCTCAAATCCATAAACAAGTCTAGTAAGTACAAATGGTCAACACCAGGACCCTGTGAAGTTGACCACTCCTCAGCAGGGTTGAAAAAAAAAGAAAAAGTGGCCATAGATGACCAGATCAGTAGGCCATACTGAACTGGCAGCCCTCCGCTTCCGTTCCCTTCCAAAAGAGAATATCTCTTTTGAAAGGTACTAACGGCCTGCACCATGAGAAGGCGGGGTCGGACATTAGGTGCTAGACCTGGCCGGTTCTGTGCATCATCACTAGGGATTGGTACACAGCTCTCCTTCCAGTTTATGCCTAGCTACCATTTACAGGTCCATTACGATCTGTTATTGGCAGTAAATAAATCCTCGCCAGTTACTGCGCCTTTTTCCAAATATTGAGTTACAATGGAATCAGATTCGGGATCGGTAATGTCGACGATTTGTTTCTGCAGAAGAGTTTGCCTGATCCAGTCCCACACATGCTGAATTGGAGACAAGTTCAGAGAGCGTGCTGGCCTAGGGAATTTGTGCACTGCCTGAAGGGCATGTTGAATTGCCCTGGTAGTGTGTGGGTGGACGTTATCCTGCTGGAATATCGCATTTAGGATTACACATATATGGCAAGACGACTGGCTGTACAATGTTGCTGACATATGTATTGCTATTCAGTGGGGACAGGGGTTACTCAGTCGGTAGCGCGCCAGGCAGTAGGCCATACTGAACTGTAATCTGTAGTTCCCAGGTTCGAGTCCCAGCTGGGTCAGCGTTGAGATTTATCTCCGCAAAATTCCCCGCCCTGCCCACGGTCAGTAGGGGACACTGATGGGCTTGGAAAGGCCGCCGTCCGCCGGATGGAACGTGGAAAATCCACGGAAGCCGTGGTCCCGTGTGCGGGAGAGCCATACCCTGTGCACATTAAAGAACACACTGGATGGCCTTGACGGGAAGCTACCATCTGTCTCCCAACAGCTGTTCCAGTGGGTCCCCTCCCCCAACCTTCTCTGAGCCTTCAGGGTCCATGTAACCTGGCCATTTAGCCCATGGTGTGCAAAAAAGTGCCTCTTAGAGGTAAAACAACCCAACAAAGCTATTCAGTGTATCCTGTACAAACAGCAGACACATATGAGAATGTTAGCTAATCGCTCCCCACACCATTATGCCCAGTATGAGCCCTGTGTATCGCTGGCGGATGCATGATGGAAGAAACAGCTCACCTTGTTGCCTTCAGATGCGTAAACGAACGTCAGAAGCTCCTATGCAGAACTGACTTTCATCAATGAAGATCATAGACTGCCTTTCTTCCCCCAATGAACTCGTTATTTACACCACTGCAAACGTGATCGACAGTGATGAGGTGACAATGGTAACTGTGCCAGCAACATGTGTGTCTGTAGTCCTGCTTTCAAAAGGCTATTGTGTATTGTTCTTGTAGACACCCTAGGTATGACAGAGGGTCGGATTTGTGACGCCTTAGCTTCTGCTCTTCCACCGCAGCCCTCCTGATATGCCGATCTTCTCGTGCTCCCTAACTGTGTTGCCTGGAACCATGTCTGCGAATGTTCTTTTCACCATCATTGCCACCATCGTACCGATACCTCTAGTCCAATGCAGTGTGCAATTGCTTCCACATTGGACCCTTGCTGGGAACCAACCTGCTTCCCGAAGACTCGCTATACGACATCACTCAAACTCCGCTAAATGAATAAATGTTGCACACTTGCATTGTCCAAGCATGGTAGCTTCTGCAAAGAGCACTGAAAGACACAAAAAGAATAACTTCTTTGCGCCCTAGTCAAATATATGCTGTGTACATTTGCATGTTGTCCTCAGTGACGTCATTATTTCATCCAATGACTTTCAATCTTGGATCACGGTTTCTGCTGCCCTTAACTATTAACATATGACGTTCCTAAAGGAATTCCTTCTGGGTGTTCACTTTTCAATTTCCGCCAGAGTATTAGACTATTCTGAACAGTGGTAAAGTTGTCGATGTTTGCATTTGATGTAGTCGCTTTAGATGAATCTGCATTCTGCGAGATTTTTAATGCGTTTTTGGCTTGACTCGTAATCGATATCATCACTGCACAATGTTCTTTTTTTCAAATATCTCTACTTCAGAAGCGACATTGGGTTCGGTAACATTGATTGTTTATTTGTTTCGCGCATCATATCGGTAATAATTAGCATCACATATGTAAAATTTAAAACGTGACAAATTACGAAAGGCAAGAAGAAAGAGTATTGGAATTTTTTCAACAATTAGCGAAATAATCACTGGCTAATAAAACGTATTTCTGAAATATGCGTAGGAAAAAACGATAAAAATATGGAAAGTTTTTTAAAATAGGGAAGTGGATGTGTATTTGAAAAAATTATTTCAGTTGAATTCCAAATGTTACAATATAATACATTTAGAGCAACTTGCATAGACTTACCAAAGAATAGTAAATGTTCGAAACACAGATAATAAATGCTTCTTATTGTCAATATTATCAGCTTTATATCCAGCTAATGACGATCCAAATCGTGCGTAAAAATATAGAAAATATGAAACAAAATGTTTTGGACATACACTCTTATGATCAAAAGTATCCGAACATGTAGCTCAGGACAGATATGCCTGGAGAACTAAATTGCATGGTCTGGTTGGACCTCAGCCCATGGCTGCTTGAGGATGACTGTGCTGAAGGGTTTTCACTAGATTTTGGTATGTTGCAGAATTGGCTGTCATTCTGCCAGAAGAGCATTAGTTACGCTGGTCACTGATGTCTGCGTGATTTGACCTACATTACAGTCAGCATTTCAATTCATCCTAAAGGTGTTCCATGGGGTTGAAATAAGGCTCTGTGCAGGCCAGTCAAGTTCTTCCACATCCATCTCGTCAAACCATTCCTGCACGATCCTCGCTTTGTGGTCATGTTGGTTCAGGAATGGCTTCACCAAAATGTTCCAGAAAGTTGGGAGTTCCAGAAAATGTTCCAAAAAGTTGGGAGCACAGGAGAGCACCGAGAATGTCATTATAGACAGTGGCGTTTAGAGCCCCGTTTCACTAGAACTAGGAGACCCAGTGCAAACCATAAACACGGCCCTAGAGCATAATGCTTCCTCTGTCAAACTTCACAGTGGGCACAACACAATCAGGCAAGTAACGTTCACATGGCACCCTCCACATGCAGACTCGTCCGTCAGACTACCAAAGGGTGAAGCGTGATTCATCACTCCAGAGAACGCAGTTCCACTGCTCAAATGTCCACTGGCGTTGTGCTTTACACCACTCCAACTGACGTTTGGCATTGATCTTGTTGATATTAGGCCTGTGTATGGCTGCTCGGCCATGGAAACCCATTTCCTGCAGGGCGTGACGAACTGTTATGGTTGATGCCTTATTTCCAGATATATTTTAGAACTTGGTGGTGAGTGTTGCCACCGAGGACAGGCGATTTTTTCGTACCACCCGCTTCAGTCTACTGGGTCTCGATTGTGCTGTTGTTGCTCTTAGGTGTTTCCACTTCATAATAACATCACAGTTCATTGGGGGCAGCAGGGCCAAAATGTCCCGAACTGACTGAAAAACATTCGACTTGTATGTTTCATTATTTTTTAATGTATTAATAAACGAAAACGTTGGTCACTGGTATAGGCTTTAATTAACCCTTTCAATGGTAAATAAGCTATCATTCACATTCAGGACTACCAAGTAGCTATCTAGGGTATAAGAATTGCACCAAAGAGCCAAAACTTTATGACCACCTGCCTAATATGATGTTGGTCCTCCACTTGCCACCAAAACAGCTCTTACCCAGTGAGGCATGGATGCTACAAGATTTCTAAAGGTGTGGTATCTGGTACCAACATGTTAGCAGCAGATACTTTAACTTGTAAGTTACTTGGTATTATTACTGTATTACCTTATTACTGTAAGTCACAGATCGGATATGCTGTTCCAGTACAAACCACAGGTGCTCGATTGCATTGATGTCTGGGGAATTTGTCGGCCACGACAATACCTGAAAATCGTCCTCATGTTCCCCAAACCATTCTTAAACAATCCGGCAGTGTGGCATGGTATATTATCCTGTTGAAAGAAGGCACTACTAGAGGGATATACCATTAACATGAAAGGATGTACCTGCTCTGCAATGATATTTAGGTAGGTGGTAGACGTCATAGTTTCCTGCACATGAATGACTGGACCCAGGGTTTCCCAGCAGAACATTGCCCAAAGCATTATACTTCCTTCACTGGCTTGTTTTCGGAAAACAAGCCAGTGGCCTTTAAGCAGGATTCATGGTGCGTCCTGTTGCCAACACTTCCCCAGGTAAATGACGCACACATACTTGGCCATCCACATGGTGCAACAGGAAACGAGATTCATCGGAACAGACGACCTTCTTCCAATCATTCAAGGTTCAGTTTCGATGCTGACGTGCCCATTGTAGTGCTTTTGACAGAACGAGCATGAGCGACTGCTTTTGACAGAACCGAGGTTAGCATGGGTACTCGGAGCAGTGCCTACGTAATGGGAATGCATGCCGATTTTCCGTTCTAGCAAGCGCGCATAGGAAGCTTCAGAACTTGCCACACGAGGGCAGCACCGTTCCGCGGTAAGCTAACCTACGCTAACGGTAAGTGCATAGCGATCTGGTCGAAGCCATATGGTAAAGAATCAGACATATGGCTAATCAAATACAATAAACCAGAATCTTTCTCAGAGATACAGCGGCAATAACGATTTAAACTATCCATAATGAAAAATATGTTTAAAAACAATCGTATTACAATTGAAAATTATTAACCATTAAATTTCGAAATTTTCAAGTATTTACACAATAATATTATTTAAAGGTAATTCTTTAAAGAACAAAATTGAAATTTTTTCCAAAGCAATTCTTTATCTAATTTAATAATTTTAATTACTATTGCAATAGAGCTTATTGTTAAGGGAAATTCAATACTCCATTTTTCAATTAAGCATAAAAAGAAAATTTGCTAAAAAATTAAAGATTAATAGCAATAGTTTTTTAAATGCAATAGGCGCAAAGTTTATGTTGCAGTACAGAATTGACTTTTTATACGATAGTCTTTTTTTTTCAATTACTTCTCTTGGCCTATAGGGCCCTCCTGTTATTTTGCTTGATTAAAAATATTTTTTTTTATCACGTCAATTGACAATTTTATATAAAGTAGTTCAATTTTCTTTATTTTTCAGTTCAGAAGGATAAAGGGGTTCCATTGAGAATATAGCTCTAAGGTTCCTATTTAGAACTTTGTTCCAGGGCATCCATTTAGAACTTGGCTCCAGTTCTCCCAATTGCTTAATGTGCCCTGGTTCATACACATATTTGTGCAGTTCAAAGCGCTAAAAAACTGTTATAAACTTAAACATTCCATTAGTCATATACAAGACTGTTTTAAGAAGAGATGGGAGTGGGGGACAAGAGGGTCCAGGTCCGAAGAACATGAGCGACATTTTTACAACTATATCTAGCATTATTTTTTTAAAATGTAACGTTTTTTGAATTAGTGAATTTTTTTTAAATTGGTAATAACAATATATGCTTAAAGAAAGCTATTGTATTATCTTTCCATGTTATTTTAATGGGAATCTAACAACGAAGCTGTATAACAGGGAGGGCAAAACTTTTTGGACTCTGCGATCGACTTTTAAGACAGAAAATCTTTCATGATCGACCATAGTACATAAGTCATAATAGTGATTTATCATTGCTTGATCAGATAAGCATAAACAACAATTTAGCATCAAACATATTAACGTGACATTGTTACATTAATTAAAATCGTTTCCACTTAAAACTGGCAGCTATGCGATCGACCAAACAGTCCATCGCAATCGACTGTTTGGTCATCTCTGTTCTGTAACTTCTAAAATATGCATTTAATAGAGAAATGTGATAAAGATTGTAGACTGGTAATTATAGACCCGTTAGGGCTTGGCTAGATTCTTTTCGAGCCGCTCGTGTGTGCATAAGGGTACTTGTCTCTACCTTGTCAGGATGCTACTATTATCTAGGTGGCCGATAAACACAAACTCAGATTTTACCTATACACTTTTGATGCATTTAATGAAAAACTGTGACTGAAGTGAAAGATAATCGAATTTATTTCAAACTCGATCATCAATATTCATTCAGTATTTAATGGTTATGGAAGCTGGAAAATTTAATAACAAATTATCTTGTTTTATAAAAATCATTCATTCAATCATTCATTCATAAAAAGTTATAGAGCTTCCAAGTAAGATTTCCATTCACATAACACAGAAATTCTCTAATGTTTTGTAAGGGCAGTGTAACTCAGTTCCGTATATTGTAAAGGTTTCTGCGATTCCAAAATATTATTTATTCAAAAGTGATATACATTTTTTTTTCTAATTACTCATGTCATTGTTACGTTGCCGACATATTGATGCAGACACCTGTCTTGCAAATCCAGTTTGAAAGAGATTCGATAGAAACTGATTTCGCTTCTGCAAAACATCACACAATACTGCATCATCGTTCAGACTTCTAGTTAAAAACAGCAGAAAGTAGACAGAATACTAAATTAATCACATATGAACAAATCCGTAGCAGAATCCAATTTTGAAGCAAACGTAAACAGCTTTATAACCTATACTGCTATGAAGCAAGTAACAAGCAAAACAGCGGATCGCCAGCTCCAAGCGGACGAAAATGTAACTAGCGCTGCTGTCGTTTCACGTCTTGAAATCGGCAGGCATTCCCATTACATAGGCACCACTCGGAGTGACCTGCACCTATGCAGCCCCATTTTCAGCAGGGTTCGATGTACTGTGTGTTGTGGCACATTACTCCCGTCAACAGCATTCAAATTAAAGGCGAGTTGCGCCACAATATCCCTTCTATTGCCTCATACGTGATAGCCTTCACTCGCCTCTAGCATCGATGAGCCATGGTAATCCCACACCTTGCCTGTGGTTCGTGGTTTTTCCGTCCTCTGACCATTTTTTTTAAGGTACTAACCATGGCTTACCATGAGTACCCCACAAGCCTTGCCATCTCAGAAATGCTCTGACCCAGTTGTCTGACCTTTATAATTTGGCCTTTGTCCAACTCGCTTAAGTTCGCTGCATTTCCCATGTGAAGAACAAGAATAACACTGATTAACAGAGCTCAGTATCAGGTGTTATTTATACCATTTCATGACCTTCACATGTGCCGTCGTTTGCCAGCATGGTGCAACAGGGTAATATCTTCGATTTGCATAAAGACGCAATGTCATAATGTTTTGGCTCTTGAACGTATATATTCTTTAGACCTTGAAAATTTCGGAAAAATACGAATATAGTGTTTTTGAAAACGAACTATGAAAAATGGTTGGAAATCGTGAAATGTTAAATGCATGTACTTTTATTATTAATTTCGGTTTTTGCATTCAAACCACAATTCTTTCGGATTTTTTTAGTTTTTTTCACTTATGTCATAATATTTTGGATTTTACTATCTTGCTCTCAGGCCATAAATCTTTTGCCTTTTTTCTTTTATTTACTGATGAAACAAGTTTATTGCACGTTAACGACGTATTAGTGCTTTTTCACAGTAGTTGAACATATTGCATTTATAAGATTGAATTTAGGATAAATGAAATGAGAAATTCTCTCATTTCTACTAAATTTTGAAACAGCCACACTCTAAGCCAGTGGTTGTTAACTGGTGTTTGCGAAGTAATGAAAGTTCTAACAGAAAAAAGAAAATTGTCCGTGATAAAATATTTCATTTTGTGGCGAGAGCTATATCGTATGGCGATGCCCAAGCTAATTTCTCATGGCATTTCTGAAAGTACACGTATAAAATTATTATGTCGTCGGCTTAATTAGCAAACCTTGTAACTCCACTTTCGGTACATTTTTGCTCCATCTGGAAGCGAAGATCAGTACTGACATACTGAGAAAATCTCGTATGTCCATCGGAATCGCAAACTCCAATAAATTTAGCAATCCACGTAACTCCAGATTAGAACATTCTTGGTGGCAAACCTACTAACTCATCTCTCTATACATGTTGGGTAAGGCACTGCTCTACGAGCCTGTAGTTTGTGAAGCCTATAGTTTGTCTTTACATTGTTAAGGGATTATATTGTTATGAATTAAACAGATGGAAACTGAGCATGAGTTCAAAAAAAATAATATTTAAGAAATATAATTCTAAAATAATGTAATTTATTGCAAAATTTATAAACTCAACTGATATAAATCTATATCAGTATGAAAATAAATCTTCAAAAGAATTTAACACCTTGTTACCATTCTTACTATCTACACAAAAAAGCATAATATAAGGCTTTTACATCAGTTGATAACGTTGCGAATTTAAAAATTGGATAGGCACTGGGCGTGAGTATCAATAGTATATTTTCAAACAAATTACAATGCAATGCAAATTATTACAAAAATATGGATGTAGTATCTTTTAAACAAACTAACTACTTTCATACATAAGTCATTAGCCTTTTTCACAGAGCATACAACAACAGTTCTGTTCTACTAAAATACTACCTCTTCACTTAGTCTGCCTTATCTCTTGAATACCTTATATACCAGGTATAAAGACTCCTTCTTCTTGTTAGATCACTAAATTCATGTTACTAACAACACAAAACAAGCACACCAATAAAGATATTTCTTCATGTTTTCACTTAACGCGCACTGACTCAAACTATCTGAACGTCCTTTCAGATGTTTTCACTTTTTCACACTGCAGTTCTGTTGAATCTTTTTAATCGTTCTAAGTTCCAATTCGTTGGCTAAAACGAATCACACGCAGGAGCACACACGAGCGCTCAAGTCGCGTTTTGTTATGAAGTCACTGTAGGTCGTTCATCTGTCGTAACAATAAGTACATGATAAGTAGCAGAATCATATTTGTGAACAAACCTGCAATCTGTCAAGAATAACCTTACCAATTACTAAACAACTAAATATAATGATGAACTCTTCTTACCGAAAAGTTCAGCTCTGTTTGTTCGACTAACATGACCTACTTAGTCACATTTTTAGATATCCTAAGCATTCTTTTTTTTCTTGTAGTCCGCTAACTGGATCAACATTAATAAACTTATTTAATCTCCCTCAAACTCACCAAATAAAAACGCTTCTTCTATTAACTATACCACATAGACAAAAACAAACTACGTCTTTCTTCACACTCCAATTCCTCTTCATTACAATTCATTCCTTATTTTTTTTTAAGACAGGTTCGGTCGAAGTAGTTGGTGACGAAATTCTCACGCTGTAGTTCACACGAGCATCAAGACAACACATCACATCACAAGTTCATTGTGGCACGTTCATCAGTTGTAACACTCACTGCCCCCTTATTAGGGCTTGTTGATCACAAACAATTCTGGATTCCGAAGCTTCTTCAGTTCTTCGATGAAATGGGGCCAAACAATCCAAGTGAACCACCTTGCACTTTGTAGTTGGATGTCGACGAATGTGATAAAAATAAATAAATAAATACCCCCTCAAGCAGCTGCTTGCCACAGAGGTCTGACAGGAGCCTGTCAGTTTATATGCCATAGTAGAAGGTCTGTGAGGATGGCAGGACCTCAGCAGAACACGTTATTAATCCTGTTAATTACTGTATACGGTTTTCCCAAGGTTTTTGAAGTTTTGGAGAAAGTTTCTTTTTTCTATGTGGATTGTACAGCCAGACAAGATCTTGATTAAAAACAGTTCCATTTGTTTTACTATCGTATCTCGTTTTGGTTCTCTCGCTAATATGATGTTGTGTTTGACGGAGTGGTGGATTTCTTCTAGTCGTTGTAATTCTTGTACGTATTTTGGAGTGGACACACATTGCATTATTTCGGGCCAACCATATAAAAGATCACACGGAAGACGTAATTTTCTTCCAAAAAGCATAATGAAATTTATCCAGTTGTTTCATGCACTGTTGTTCTGTATGCCAACAAAAGGAGTATATGGTGATCCCAGTCACTTTGATGGTCGTCAATAAACAATGCTAGATGTGCAATTGTCCTATTCAATCTCTTAACCATACCATCTGACTGAGGGTGTAGGGGATTTGTTCTGGTTTTCTGAATGCCTAAGAGTTGACAGATGCCTTTAAACATATTGGATTCAAAATTCCATCCTTGGTCTGAGTGGAGTTGCAAAGGTTGGGTTGGGTTACCTCTGAGCAGCACGTTTTTGTACACCATGGGCTAAATGACCAGGTCACATGGACCCCAAAGACTCAGAGAAGGTTGGGGGAAGGGACCCACTGGAACAGCTGTTGGGAGACAGATGGTAGCCTCCCGTCAAGACCATTCAGTGTGTTCTTTAACGTGCACAGGGTGTGGCTCTCCCGCACACGGGGCCACGACTTAACGTCCTATCCGATGGACGGCGGCCTTTTCAAGCCCATCGGTGTCCCCTACTGACGTGGGTAGGGCGGGAAATTTTGAAGAGATAAATCTCAACGCTGACCCAGCTGGGACTCGAACCTGGGAACTACAGATTACGAACCTGGTGCGCTACCGACTGAGCCACCCCTGCCCCAGTTGCAAAGGTACTCCATATCTATTAATCAAATTATTTACTATCATCTCTGCAACTGTTGTTTCCTCCTGATCTTGGATCGGATAGACTCCAGGCTACTTCGTGAAATAATCCATTACCATTAATAAATAGCGATTTCCATCATCAGTCCTAGGAAACGGACCGATAACATAATGGTTGTTATCTCAAAAGTGGCACCAACGTTATAGTCTACAGCCAACCCCAACACTTAGTCTTAGGACCTTTCTTTGCTGCACAGGCCTCTCATTACCTACACCATCTTTCATACCTACACCATTGCCTACACCATCATCGCCCTACTTTTTAGCCAATGAAATCATTCCCTGGCTTTCGCTAATGTTTTATTAACACTGAGTGGCACTATCATGCACATCTTTCATCACTAGTTCCACTAGGGAGCAAGGAAGGATTATCTGCCAACGGATCAGCTGTCCAGTGGGATTCTCCCATCTTTTGTGTAATACACCGTCTTTCACCTCTAAGGAGTCCCACTATGCCCAGTAACTTTTAGTAGTTGGACTATACCTCAAGATTTGCTCCCAATTATGTCTTACATCAGCTTTTTCAATCAAATCCATTATTGGTCTTATATCTTCATCGTCTAGTTGGGCATTTCTATTTTCTATTGGACTCCAGATATTACAAGTATCATGTGTGCTTGTGTCGATGTAATTTGTCTTATGGGCATTACATCTTTAGTACCATATTTCAACTCTTCATTATAGCAATGCTTACAGTTGTCAATGCATGGACGTCTGGAAAGGGCATCTGCTCTCATATGCATTTTGCCACTTTGATGCTCGATGGAGAAATTGTACTCTTTGTAACCGCTGTATCCACCTAGCAATTTGTCCTTTAGGGTTTTTAAAGTCTAGTAACCACCTGAGTGAAGCATGATCAGTGTATATAAGAAATTTCTGGCCATAGAGATAATGATGAAAGTGTTCTATTGCTTTTACTATTGCTAACAGTTCTTTCATGTGACACAATAATTTCGTTCTGGTTTGGATAGAGTTTTACTAAAGCATGCAATAACTTTTTCTGGTCCGTCTTGTTGTTGTGAAAGTACAGCACCAACTTCTGTGTTACTTGCGTCAGTATCTATTGTGAACTGTTTTGCAGTTTGTGGATATGCTAATACTGGTATTGTGGAAAGAGCCTTGTTGAACTGTTGAAAGGCTACTTCACATTCAGTGGTCCACACGAATCGCTGGCCCTCCTTTGTCAGACGATGTAATGGCCTTGCAATGTTGGAGAAACCCTTGACAAATCTATAGTATATGCAAAGTATAATAGATCTGCGAAGTTGATGAATATTCTATGGTGGAGGTCAGTCTCTTACAGCTATCTTACTATGATCAATCTTAATCCCTGATGTAGTGATGACATGACTAAGGTAATGAACTTCTTGCTGGAACAGTTTACTCTTAGTTGGTCCCAATTTTAGCTTGGCTGCCCTAAGTTTTTCAAACATTTGATAAAGATTTCTCAAATGTTTCTCAAAAGTCTTTCCAAGAACGATGATGATGTCCAAGTAAACCAGGCAGACCTCCCAAGACAAACCTATGAGCACCGACTCCATTAGTTGTTCAAACGTTGCAGGTGCATTGCAAAGTCGAAATGGCATCACTTTAAACGGCCAAAGTCCATTTCCTGTAATGAAAGCTGTTTTCTCACAGTCTTCAGGATGTATACCAACTTGCCAATAGGAGCTATTCAAGTTTAATATCAAGAACCATTCTGAACCATATAGTGTGTCATCAGTCCTGGGTAAAGGAAAGCAGTCTTTCGTTATATCATTCAATCTGCGATAATCTACACAAAATCGGGTAGATCCATCCTATTTCTTGACAAGAACCACTGATAATGTCCAGGGATTCGATGATGGTTCTATAATGTCTTGAGCTTCCATGTCATTTATGAGTTCTTCTGTATCCTCCCGTTTTGTCAATGGAAGCCTTCTTGCTGGTAGATGGATTGGAGGACAATCACCAGTGTTGATCTTATGTTCTGTCAGTATGGCCATAATCATTTGACGTAGCAGAATGTCGGGAAAACTCTAAGTTGGTTCTCAGCCTTAGCAGCTTTGTCTTCAGTTAATACCTTCCTTGTTTCCACAAGTCAGTAAGATGAGAGGGGATGTCTGTGTGGTATTGGTTTGAATCAGTAACTTCTATTGTGTTTACCCTTGTTACCCAAGTAACAGGTTCACATATTGCTAATTTTTCACACGTTTTCAATATTCTATTGGATATCTTACAGTTCATCACTCCGTTCTTTATTTACACTAACTAAAGTCTTGCAACCAGAACACCATGAGCCAAAGCTCCTTTACCAGAGGCATCAGTGAGTGCCAATTGGAAGGCCCCAGAAGTCTCCGCCCAATGTCCACAGACTATAATTTCACTTTGTGCTGGGATTTCTGAGTCATCCGTCAATAATTTTGTGGTCACATTTGATAAAGAATCAAATGTACGACTAAGGACAGGGATCTCTTCTGTCTTATAGATGAGTAGGCTGTCCCTGGGTCTAATGCTGAATCCATGTTTCTTTCGGAAATCAAGGCCAAATATGCATTCATCGTAGATGTCAGTGATGTAAAGAGGATGGTGTATCAGACAGCTACCAACTCTGATGTTGAGTTCTATCTTTCCATGGACTCTAGTACGATCTCCAGTGTCCGATTTTAGGGTTATATTAGACTCTCTAGCATTCCAGTTTGTGTGAGGTATTATCTTCTTTATTATGTCTGTTCTGAGTAAAGTTGCATTTGCACCAGTGTCTACTACCATAAAAGCAAGGCACTCCATTCATGGTTCCATCAGCTACCAATCCGTTATCTCGACCATGTAGTGCTGAAACGTGGGTGACTTCCCTTGGGTACAACCAGCCAACAGCCAGCCTTTTCCCTTCACGTTGCTTATGCTGGTTTTATTGCCTGTAGACATGCTTGAACTTTGCACCCACAATTTTTTGCAGTTGGCTCAAATATGTCCAGTCTTACTACAATTCCCACACTGTATGTTTGTAGACGTCCTTGAGGAGGAACTTTTTATCTGTTTGAAAACTGATTGTATGGCTTTGTCTAGTTCTTGCATTTCAGAATATTCAGTATATCTCTCTTCAGGTGTAGGTGGAAAGGCATGTCATCTTATTCCGGTGCAGGTCGAAAGTCATGTCATCAGCCTTTGCAATGACAGATGCATTTGGTGTGTTAGGGCAGAGATCGAGACAGAGGCACAGGGATATAGTACGTATAGTGGCCAACTCGCCCAGCAGTGAATCAGAGGCTGTCTCTGGGTCTCTGCAGAAGATGACCACTGTAGTTGACGTGTGAGGGGATCAAGTGCTGGCACAAGACCAGGAGGGTTTCCTTGCTGATACCCGCTAGGGTATCAGCAAGGAAAGACAGTATATTTCCCTTCACTGTAGCAACTGCCCTAAGATCTTAAAATGCTGGATGTGAGGTCCATAGGTCAGCCTGTTGTCCAGGACCACACCAAGGAACTTATGCTGTTTGACAACCTTGATGTGGACTGGGCAAGCATGAGGCCAGGAAATGTGGGAGGAAGGCATCTCTTCGTGAGAACTATGTCCACGGTCTTATCGAAAGAGTGAGGCTTAGGTTGTTGATGAACTTGATTATTGTGGACACAACTCGTTTCATCGTGAGCTGAGCATAGGAGGGGTCCTGGCTAGGGAACCAGATGCAGATGTCATCTGCATAGATGGAAATACCCATTCTATTCTCGAGTCGAGAGGGTGTGCCTGACAGCAAGATGTTCAGTAACATCGGGCTGAGGAGGGCCTTTAGAGGGCCTTTTAAGTTGTGAGCTAGCACTGTCGCATTTTTGAATCTTTGTACTCTTGGGCGTTCTTCAGCTAGGAGCCAGTCCATAAATTTTTCTACATCGGGAAATGAAACGTAGAACCACTCGTCTCCCTCTTTGTAGCACGCAATATAAGTAAAATGGCCATTGCTTTGCTGCACTGTCTCTACGTCAAAATAGATGTAGTGTTTCTGCACACTTTCTAACTTACATGGCTCCACATACTTGGATTTGTCAACACAGCAGAAATGGCATTTGGTCTTGTCGTACATATCCATGAACTTTACAAATCGATGTCGCTGTTTACAAAGGGAGGTTAAATGTAAGGAAAAACATTCAGCTCCAATCAGGTAAATATGGCAATATGGGCACAGAATGGGATCACCATAGTGCACAACATTAGGAGAAAAGTACATGTGACCTTGTTATGTAATACTTTCAAACAGTGCACACAGAAATTTTTGACTCCAAATAGTCCAGTTGGTATTGTGATTACATCAAAGTGTTGATTATTGAAAAGAATGAAAAGGGACTGAGGTGCATCTCCTTCTTCGAAAATAGGTATAAATCCATTGTCAGCTGAGTACACAATAATACGATATTCAGGAGCGAAGTGTTGTTGAAACATTTTGATTTCTGGGAGACCACACGGGCCAATGGGAACTCCAGCTTCTCGATGCGATTTTTTTGCATCTACTCTCTGTAGCTCATGGTCAGATCGACTGATTTTTCTATAGTCATTTGCCAATCCTCTTTTCTTTAAATTAAGTGCTTTAGCCACCACCAAAGCCCGAGTCAGACACATTTCATCTGAATTTGAGATTTTTACTATAGATGTTTTATTAATCAGAAAACAGTCAATATTAACGAGAGATCTTCGCCAGGGGTTGTACGTCCAGTACCTTTTTTTCTGAGATCTGCACATACAAAGTCGAACTCTGTTTTGCTATGTCCACCTAGTCCATCATTTGATTGGATGATCTGCTCTATTGCAGTCATGTACCGCTAGCCATGAGATCATTGCACAGTATCAGTGGAAGATTCATAGGATTTTTTATGTTAGGACTCCTGAAACACAGGCGCACAGAAATAATCCCCTTGAAGCACAAGGTCCGTTAACATTTCACTGTGAATGCCATGTAGAGCCGAAGTGAAATTATGCGCTTCCACATCCTCCATTCGTTTCAACTAAACGGTTGTAGACACAAACGTAGTTTTAAACTTTTGCGAGCTAAACTTCCTCTCATTTTTAATGATGTAAGAAGGTCCATCAATTGCACGGGAAGTTCCAGGAACAGCACCATCATCTGCCCTAGCAGGCACCTAGGACGACCCATCTAGCTGTAAAGGGGCATAGGCACCTTTTGTTCTTACTATCGTTGCTTGCCATAAAGCACGAGCTGCACGTGGAACCAGAACTGGGGGAGAAAGGTATCAAAAGCAGAAGTTGTCTACTTTCTTTCCTCCTCCAATGCGGTTTAATTTGCCACCTCAGGGTCAAAATATGATTGATTTAAAACTAGACATGATAATGCTCGGAACTGAAAATCGAGACGCAAAAAAGCTAGCAGATGATCAGAATTAATGAGTTCTTCCCCCTTCTGCTTCACACCTTTTATACTCCCTCACCTGGAAGAGTCTACTTCAGCCAACAGTAACAGGGGAATGGTCTCCTCCCATGCATAGTGGACTCATTGGTGTGATAATGCCGTCTGGTGAAGAAGATGACATTATTAGCTTGTCTTAACATGTATTCCTGAAAGGGACGTATGACTCATGGTCAGATAGCTAAAATAGAATTATTCCATGCCATTAAACATTTGGTAGAACTTTGTAGTTCGGATATTGATAAAGTTTATTCCTAAAAGTATTTTCTTAGAAATACGTTTTTCATCATTCAGAGCAAGGCATGTAATTCCATGTTTTAAAATATTTATTTCCAAATTACACATACAAATATTATTCAGAGCGAATTTTTCGTAGGTGGTAAAAATAAATTTTTGCCGTCTGTCAGTAAAACGTGGTGCTTTGCGATACATGAAGATAGTATGAGAATAAAATGTGCGAGGAAGTTATAAATTTCTAAATTCGATTTACAAGGATATAAAAAAATTGTTTCAGAGCAAGGAGTGTAAATTGGAGAAACAATGTTTCAAAACATTTCTGTTTTTGCGACGTCCATCAATAAAGCGTGGTCCACAGGAAGGGTGAGATAGAGGTGCGCAGAAGTAATAAATTTGTAAATGCAATTTACAATGAATAAAATTTATTAAAATTATTTATTCTTACGTTAAATGCGATTTACAAGGAATAGAAATTCATTAAAATAATTTTTTCCTGAGTTAAATGGAAATGAAAATGAAATTTAAATGAAAATTGATATGAGTTTACAAGGAATAAAAAAATTAACATCTCTCCGAGTCATAAATTTAATTCCTTATGTGAGGTTCCAAAACTTTTATTTATGTGATATCCTTGAATAATATGCGAAGGCTGAGAATGTGCGAAGAGGTTATAAATTTATTTTTATATGCAATTTAAAGGTAATTAAATTTCATACTTAAGAAATTTTTAATGAATTTTTATTACGTTTAAACGTGATTTTCATGGAATAAAAATATTCGTTTATTCAATTTTAAAGAGATCATCCACCTGTAAGCTCTTTATTCATATAGTACCTGTGGCATAGTTGATAAGAGCGTTATACTCTGATAAAAGCGATGTCGCGGGATCGAAGACACTTTTCTTTTAAAGACTGGGCTGCACTGCAGTACTTTGTGAAAAGAGGTGTACAGGTCTGGACAAAATGATTGAATCATAGTATAACATCATCCTTGATGTGTTTGTGCAATAGGTCTGAGAGGGGATGCCCTGAACATTGCCAGCGAGAGTTTAGTTGGACTTCGTAAGTTTCAGAATTAGTTGCCAATGGATTTGGGTGAAGATGCAATCGTGAAAATATTTCCAGGGTTGTTTACTATGGTTGAGTGATGACGTCAGACTTCAAGATGGAGGGCTTGGGACTTAGAATAATTTCGAGGTTTTACTTCGTATGGGCGATGACGTCAGAATCCAAAATAGTGAGCGAACGGCAAATTCGATGGAGTTTGTAGCGCGAAAGTGGTGATGTCAGAATCCAAGATGGCGGACGAACGGCAAAATCGGAGGAATTTGTGGTGAGGGTGATGTCATATGGACGCGTGACCGAAAATGGGCGTGGCCATATCCCGTGACCTTGGGTACTTTTCAAGGTCAAAACTGGACAGAATGGGGTACCACTACTACCGTGACTGGTAATTACTACTATCAGTATACATCGCAGGGAGCGCAGATACGACCAAAATCTGCATCTTGCGTACTTTTCGATATCATCGCTAATACCAATATTCCGTAGGTATTCATGCATTAATTAATAATCGATATATTACACAAATTCGACAAAATACGAGGATTTATTGCCCCGGGGGTTCGGGTTCGAGTCCCTAGTATGGCATGGTGTTTGTACTGTCTTTTATGTTGTGATCCTCCCTCAGTAAAGGAATCGTTCAGTTATAAATATGTCATGAAAGACTATGTTCTCACATTGGGATATAAAGCGATCATAGGCTGTAAATCAAAAATCAGTATCAACCAAACTGAAAAAAAAAAATTATTGGCTTTCGGAATTGGTCTGAATTCCTCCGAATTTTCATTCCTTCAAATCGCAATTTTCGTTGTGCAAGATTGGCAACTCTGTGTATGATCTGCCATTAGTGAAAGTAAAAGAATGTTGTTGCACGAAGTTATACTGCATTACTTTAGCAGATATAAAAATAAAAATTAAGCATTTAGATTTGTTTCTCTGCCATAGTTCTGATCTCTGATGGCATCAAAATGAACATGCCTTGTGACAAGCATAGCTTATATGAAATTCTGATTTTTTAAATGCTATTTCAAGGAACGATTTTTATATCAAAACATTGTCTGTCATAGGCATTTCCTTGCACCTTAGTTTTCAAAATGCATTTTTTAAAAATATAAATTATTATAGAAGACTATCCACATTTTAAAGGGCTCTTTCTTTAAATAAGTAAGAAAAGTAATTGTGTGTACAAAATGTCAGGAAACTCAAAGTTTCATTGTGTGTTCAACAGACTTCAATGAAGTGTGATACCCAAATTCCATCCGTACTCGGTTCAACATGTCTGATGTAACACTTGTAACAGCCTCAGTGTGTCCTTTAAATGCTGTAAATTGCGAATGTTTTTAAAGAAAAAAGGATGTGTTTCTGTCCAAAAAAGGATGTTTTTCTGTCCAAAAAAAGTTGTGTTAAATCAGGACTTCTCTTGGACCACAAGACAGGTTCACCTCTACCAATTCAGCAATTTAGAAATATGGCATTTAAGATATGTGATATTAGCACGCTATATGATACTAACTGTATCATTGTTATTATGATAGCATGGATGCTACCATCATAACAAAGCGCTTTGAGATTTAGGACACAATTATTTTCAAGAAATATTTAGCTGAAAACATTGTGTCTCACCATGAGTGGGATATGTCTCTTAATTACATGCCAGGTACTGGCCCGGACTTAGAGACCCAGGGCCCCTAGGCACTTGACATTTGGGCCCTCCCACCATCTCGAAGCTATTTTGGAAATTTAGCAAATTAAATGCACTAGTACAGAACATATAATTTTTAATCGACTTTAATGACTTTAATAAACATCAGAATAATACAGTCTATGTTACTATAGTTACGTTATTCTATAAAATTTATAGAATCATACGACGAACTTTCTTCTGTGCAAAAGAACGAATGACGTCATCATAGTCAATTGACTGCATTATTTCTGACTCTATGTACATTACAGAGAGTGAATTGAGCCTGTTCTCTCCTATGTTAGATCTTAAGTAATTCTTTACTCTCTTTAGCGCTGAAAACGACCGTTCTGCTGAGCAGTTTGACGCTGGTGTACACAACAGCATTCGGAGCGCAATTCCTACATTTGGATAAATGTCCAAAAAGCCTTTTCCCGATAAGTATTTGTATAGCTTCAGTGACGATAACTCCATAACTTCATCATTCGACGACAAATGAGCTTGCAGGTGCAGACACTCGTTTTCCAAAGTCCTATCCAAATCCCTTGGATAAAAAGTTATAAGGTTTCTGGCTCCTTCACGGATGTCTTTAGATTCCAAACGATGTAGTTTCGTAAGAAAGTCAAACTTTTTACTTAACTCCTCATAAGAAGATCCGCGTCTCCGTAGTTCTGTAATTTGTCTATCTATAATGACGTTAAAAATGGTAACTCTGAATCTGTCCCTGCCAGAGAGTTCGGTCTCGTTTCCTTTTACTTCGTCGAACTGGACTTTACGCTTACGTTTCCTCTGCATGTCATATGCATAGCTATTTTCACCGGATTTTTCAATAACTTTCGACTCATAATGATCAAAGGTACTGGGTTTCCTTAAGTGTTCTAGGTATGTTACCAAAGACTGATACAGTTCAACGATCGTACCCAGGTCGATGTTAACAGATTGAAGAGAATTGCTTACTTTGTTGAACCTTTCCAAGATGTCATTCCAGAGAAGTGACAAAAAGCAAGTTTCCATCGAGTCTAATGAATTCAGAAGACCTGAAGCCTCAGAGCGCGTAGATGGTTTTTCATTTGCATCATTGGCGATTATCTGAAGAGCTGCCATGATCTCATCCCAGGAGCAACATAGACTTCGGCAGGCGTCATGTCTGAGAAAGACTCTTCATGACTGTTGAATTTGACTTCAGTTTCGACAGCAAAATTTCCCATCTGTGTGTTGATGCCGAAAATAAATTAGACAATGACTGCAAAATACCGAAGAAAGATACAGCAGCTTGACAAGACTCGGCCGCACAGGATCCAACAAGATTCAGTGAGTGAGCCGAACAGGGAACGAAATCTATCAGAGGGTTCACTTGTTTTATTCTCGCTTGAAGACCAGAATATACACCCGACATATTGCTAGCATTGTCGTAAGACTGCCCCCGGCAATCGGCGATATCCAAGTCGTGATATTTCAATGTCTCTAGGACGACTTTAGCCAGGTCTTCCGCTTTATGGCCACAATTTGGAATGAATTTCAAAAATCGTTCGACAGGACATCCGTCTTCAGAGACATATCTCACTATGAAAGAAAGTTGATCTACATGAGAAATGTCCGGAGTAGAGTCCGCAGAGATAGAGAAATATTTGGCATGTTTTATCTCAGTCACGATTGTATTTATTACCTTTTCTGCCATGATATTGATCATTTCATCGCATAGTTTTGACGAAAGATATGATGTTGTGCCACTTCCTTTGTTACCGTGGCGTTTTATGTGTAGGTCCAGAAAAGGATCGAACTCAGCCAAAAGTTCTAGGGTCATAACATAGTTCCCACTGTTTTTTGATCCAAATCTCTCATGGGAACCTCTAAACGGCAATCCGCGTGCAGAAAGTGACCTCACAACAGCCACAATGCGCCTCAAAACCTCATGCCAGTATTCTATTTCTTCTTCCGTTTTAAGAACAAGACTCTTGTCAACTCTTCCGCCAGCATTCTTCCTAGCTAATAGTGTCACAAGTGCTGACCTGTGTTCGTCCGAATTCTCATGTTCCTTCATTCTTTGAACTGCGTTTTTCCAGTCGTTGTACCCTTCATTAGCTAGCGACCCCAATTTCCCAAACATCTTACAAGGGGCGCAAAACACTGCACCCTTGCTCTTCGAAAATATGAGCCAAGGTCGAGGTCGTGTTTCACCATTGCTTAATGTTCGGCTAAAAAGTGACAGCGATAGATACCTGGTTTTATCTGCGTACTGACGCCTTGAAGAAGAAAAGTCGGCATCAATATTTTGTTTCACGCCATTTTGAACAAGGTACTCCAATGTAACTTCGTCTAGCATCCACTCAGCAGAATCGTCACTTAAAGAAGAATTAGATTCAGGATTTTCTAAAGAATCGTTTTTTGTAGCTGTTACGGGGTTTTCAGAAATAATGTTTTCAGGTAGCTCGTTGCAGTCAGACACGTTTGTTGGAGTTGCCTGTTGACGGTCATCAGCAGCATCACTGCAACTGCCACTGGCTAATGCACTAGTACTACTAGTACTAGGACTAGAGCCAGAACTAGGTCTAGACGTAGACGTAGACGAGACGAAAAATGTGTTTAACTTAGGAACATTACGAAGAAGCTCTTTTTCTTTTTCGAATTTCTCTTTATTCCGTTTTCTTTTCTGGAACCCGCTTAGTTTTTTATTGAAGTCAGACATCGCGACATCGGTAATTTCTATAACGAATATAAAAGGAGAGGGTCATTAAACAATAGGAACTTTGTTTAATTATTTGGAATAATGTTTTTATGTTTCAATTTGTTGCTTATTTGTTAATTTGTTCAAGACAATTTCGGTTTTCCTCAAATTTTCTTAATTCAAGAATTTTTCTCTTGGTTCAAGTAAATCTTTTTTTCTGTGCATACTTACATATCGACATACAAGCATACAACCATACGATTAATTTAATAAATGACAAAAATATGAAAAGAAAATTGTAACCCGGCGTGACGCGTCACAGACCGTAGCGGGGATCACTACAAAGTTCATATTAATATTACTAGGTAACTTACCTACTCTACTGATATCGCACCGCTCTCGCTCGTCCGTTGTCGTGTTGTATGAGAGCTGCGAGCGAGATGAACGACCGTATCTCAACCATCGACACAAGAAGACTAGAGACAGGAGAGTAAACTCGTGTGGAGGGGGTAGGCTAAAAAATTAGTCCTAAGTAGGCGGATCTCGCGTACGCGTACACTGCGCAGTGGAACGAAATTTGCTTTCTGCGCAATGTTTGAAGCTTGACAGTTGGCGCAGAACACGGCTTACAATGACAAACCAACACAAGCAAACGCTGCGCACTTGAATACTGCGCAGTGTACGGAATGCGAGAGCCGCCCACTTAGACACGTATATTTTGGCCCATTTTATCTTACCCCCTCCACCCGAGTTTACTCTCCTGTCTCTAGTCTTCTTGCATCGACATATAGAATGGACTGCCTGCGCGTGGCCTGGCAATGCTAAGCGTGGATACTGCAGGCGAGAGAGAGGGGAAACGAAGAGGCCTAATTCTAGCTTTGTTGCGCGCAGGGCTGTAAGTTATATTATGAGCGCCCTATTTTGGCAAAATATAGTAAAAATATTTATTATAATATTATTTTCGATAAAGCTTTTTTGATAAGGCAAGCCAGGCTTTTGAGCTTATGTAAAGATTCCGCCACCAGGGCCTCCAGGCTGGCTGGGCCCCTAGGCCGGGGCCTTGTAGGCCTAAGCAGAAATCCGGCACTGGCCAGGTATCCTAAGGTAGCTTCCCTGCCTCTCTATTATTGAATCTCACAATTAATTTTGTTAATTAATTAGTTAGTAAAATATAACACTTTAAAATACAAGCACTCTTTTATAATGATGCTGTATTGTCCAAGAGCGATCTAATCTCTGATGGCATTAAAATGAATGTGAGTCATGAGCAGTGTAGTTCATTATTATATACATTTTCAGTTCACAATTCGATTTTAAGTAGAAACACTTTTCAAGGAATGATTCTTAAACTTAAAATATTGTCCGGAAGAGGAATTTCTTTGTATCTTTATTTTAAAAATGAATTTTTTCCCAAAATATTTTCCACAATGGATTTCAACTGTGATGGCATGAAAAGGAACATGAACTGCGAGTGGCATAAACTTATCTAAATACATTTTCATTTCATAGTTCGATTTTATGCAGGACGCTTTTTCAAGGAATGATTCGTAAATTCCAGAATATTGTCTAACACAAGAAATACTTTACATCATTGTTTTAAAAATGCACGTTTTTTTCCAGACAACACGGAACATTTTGACTAAAAGTATTTTATATTAGTCAATAATAAATATATATAATATTTTTGCAGCTTTCCCCCATACCACTCTGTATTAAGTTAATAATCCAATTCATTACCTATAATAAAACAAAAATTCTAACTTAAAGAAAAGCTACTGTTAGAAAATATATTTATTTGTGTAACTTTAATTTTAATAAAATTCATAATTTATTATATTAAATAACTTATATTAATACAAACTTTTTCAAATAAAAACTTACTTAAATTGAAAATAAATATTATATTTAGAAAAAAAAAATAGAAAATGAAAAAAAAATATAGATGCAAAGAAAATATGTTGGTATGTATATATTTCCTTAAAATTAACTAAATTTCCCTTAGGCATTTACAATCCGTCATTCATATTTCTTCAATTTGATTATATGGAGAGGCTTTTCTGACCTACATTTAATTTTGAAACTTTAATATGCCTTCATCACATTGTTTGCATTGCAGAAACATCAATCTACAATTTTTTGGAATATGTTTTTTTTGTTTTTTGTCATTTTCCCCTTTTTGAATAGTCTTTGTTATTTTTCTTAAGGTACTACTCATTTATTGATAGTAAATACACAGACACTTGTTTACAGAATTAAAAAATTAATTTTGCTGAAAAAATGAGTTGAGATGTCAGTGGACATGCGGTATATTCTGACTGTTAAATTTTTATCAGCAAGTCCATTACTAATTGTGGGAATAAATCTCTCCGATCTTGTCGTTCATGTCACCATCTATGATAGTGGATGGTAACCTTTCAAATATTGCTCACAAGTAGTGTAAATTGCACTCTCACTACATGCACTCGTGGACCTGATCGTTATGCCTCTATCTCTAGAGATTAGGAAACGTGTAATGTAATAAATAAATTACTCTGTAGTGTGGTTTAATTTATACCACTTCTGAACAATATTTTAAAGTTTGTCATTTCTGATCGTAAATGCTATAAGCGACAAAGTCAGGAAAACTTGGGAAGCAATGGTTCCTTTAAAATTGTCATAAAAAATATAAATTAAATATATTTACACGATTTAACATATAAGTAAAAGTATTTTCTTAACTTTAATAAGTTTATTCCAACATAAATTTTATATTTATAAATAGTCTTCGAGTTTCCCTGTAATATTATTATGTATAATTAACAGAAGCACCAATTTGCCAGGCTAGTTGAGCTGGGAGTGTGTGAAGAGCCTCATTTCTACGCTACTGCATTGCGCACATTGGAAGTGCCATTTTCCATATTCAACCAGCAGAAAGTTTTCTTATGGACTCAACCAGCAGAATTGTTTCTTATGGATTTAACTCATCTTCTCGCCTTTTAGCATTACATCATAGCCTTCTCACTAACCGCTAGAGATTGCTAAAGTTCACACTGTTAGAGGTCCTGTATAGTTAGAGGCTGGCCTTCTTATACATCCTTCTTTCTAAGCTGGACCTATTTGTAAAGGGGGCCTCGGCCCCCTTATCATCAGGTCCATAGACACAGAGGGCAGTGGGTGCTGATGTAGAACGTCAAAGACTGGCCAGCACAGTGAACGCTGGCAATCGTACATATTGGAAATTGGGCTTTTGGCCACAGGCCGCCCAGTGGTGGAGAGGCAGATGTTGAAGGGTGATGGAGAATAAATACCAGTTGCATGTCATGTGAAGGGGGAGAAGGGGGGTGGAGAGAGATGGAGGAAGAAATAGTGTATATATTTTTTTTATATTTTTCCGAGTGGCGAAAGTTATGTGTTTTTTTTTAAGTTGTGGCCATGGTTGGTTGCCAGTATGGTAGATTTGAGTCAATCTAAAATTGACCCCTACTCAAGGGGGGGAGGTAATTGGGGGGTGGGATTTGGTGGGGTGGACGAGGGTGGTCATGTCCATGGAATAGATGAGAATTTGGGGTGCTAGGAGAAATCCCTTTTGGGGGGGGGCAAAGAGAAAATAATTTTTTTCTTCTTTAAAGTCTTCCCAAGATGGGTTGCAGAGCTTGGAGGGGGATGAAATTTTTGGTGGTGGGAGCTGAGGGGGTGGGATAGGTAATACTCCTATTTCAGGAAGTTGGAGGGGAAATTAAAATAATTATGGTTGATTATCTAACTCCATAGGTTAGCATTGGGTTGCCCTGCCGTGCAGTGAAATGTTGCGCAGGGGTGGATCTGGGAAAAGGCTTAGCTCAGCGACAGCCTTATATATGGGAAGGAGTATGATAAAAATAAATTTTTTTTTTAGTTTTTTCTTTTTTGGAGGAGAAGGGGGAAAATGAAATAACCACGTTATATGAGTTGGAAATCAAATTTATGTGTTCGGTGTGTGGTGATCAGTGTTTATTTTTGTAGAGTTAATGGAAGGTGAGCCTTGAGCTTGGGGTGTGTGGTAGGAGTGCAGTTTAAGGGTCCCATCAAAGGGTAGTGGGAGATGTGGTGAGATTCCATATGTATATTAGGTGTTTTAATGTGTATAGAGATGTAATGCTCTGGGAGAGATTCCATATAAGTTATTGGGTTAAAGAGAAGTATAATTTTTTTTGCAAAATGGAAATGAAGTTTTCTTTTATGTAACTTTTTTTTTTGATAGTTAGTTTGAGTTTTTTTTTGATGATTTTATACTATATATATATATTTTTTTATATATTTTGATTTAGTTTATATCTAATTTTAGTTTATATCATCCAAAATGCTTCTTTTGATGTCCTATGGGGATCTTTTATTGGCATCTGGATCTTTTAGTGTCCCAAGGATCTTTTAATAGTGAAGTAGAGGTTTTTGGAGAGGCAGAGAGGCTTAGGGGAATCTCTCAGTGCTGTTAATATATAGGACCAAGGCAATATAGTGGCTTTTTATATTATTATGAGTTGGACCAAGAATTGTTTGGGCTGAGAAATGAGTGGTTCCCAGTGTGGTGAGTGTCTGGAAGAGGGTAATTCTATGTATTGTGTATTTGGTGCAGTGTAGAAGGTATTGTGGAATGTCTTCTATCACTTGGCATGTAGTGCAAAGAGCAGATGGTACCTTTTGTGTCATAAAAAGGTCCTTGTTTAGATTTGTTCTGCCAGTGCGTAGTTGATGAATTGCTGTTTGGGCTCTTCTGGATAAGTGGTTGAGGTGTAGTGTGTGTGGGATTGCAGCAATGGTGGCTCTGAATGTATTTTTTATTGTGGCCTGTTGGATCAAGTTTTGTGTCCATGTGGAGTGGAAGAATTTGTTGATTTCTATTAGGTGATGATTATATGTCTCAGGGGTGTGATAATTTGGTGTAGGGATATTGTGTCCTTGTTTAGCAAGGTGGTCAGCAGTGTCATTATGGGTTATGTTACAATGAGAGGGTATCCAGTGGAATGTGAGTGGCAATTATATTGTGTGAAATTCTGTGGATATGGAAAAGAGAGTGATAGGTTGTATGTATGTGTGTTGATGCTGTGCAAGGCAGATTTTGAGTCAATGATAATATGTATGCTGTGTGTATTTTGTGTAGAGGACCATTCCAAAGCCATATGTATTGCAGCTAGCTCTGTAGCAGTAATGTTTTCTGCATGGTTCATTTTGATTATATGTGAGAAAATTGGTTGGGTAGAGTGGAAGGCAGCAGAGCCATTTGTTGTGTGTGGGATGTGGGAGCCATCTGTAAATATAATGAGGTCTGTGCTAGGAATGTTTGTGATGAGTTGTTCCGCTGCAAATTTTAGTTCATGTGGGAGGTGTTTATATTTCTGGGTGATATGTGGTAGTGTGAGATTTATGGAGAGTTTTTTGATAGTCCAATAGGGGATTGTGTATCTAGTGTTCAAAGGTTTGATTTTTCTCCAAGTTGAATATAGTGGGTGCTGCTTTATGATTTGTGCAGCGGGGGGGGGATGTGTTGGTAGGAGACTCAACTCTATTTATAGTGGGGTGTTGGGGTTTAGATGTTTTAATTTGACATAGTGTTTGCAGGTGAGTTTGTGTCTGATGTTGTCGAGGGGAGGCATGTTGGCTTCTGCCCATGTGGTAAGTTTGGGCAGCCAGTTTTAAGACCCAGTGCAAATCTGATGGCTCTGGTTTGTATGGTCTCAAGTTTGTTAAAAAATGTGGGTGAGGTAGTGTTTAGAGCTAGCAGGCCATACTCAAGTCTGCTGTTGATAAATGCTTTAATAAGGGTGATCATAGATCTGTCACTTGCACCCCAGCTAGCTCTTGTGATAGATGTGAGAATGTTGAGAGCTCCATTACATGTGGATTGTGTATTTGTGATGTGTTGTCTCCAGTTAAGCTGAGGGGCGGGGGTGGCTCAGTCGGTAGTGCGCCAGGCTCGTAATCTGTAGTTCCCAGGCTCGAGAGCCAGCTGGGTCAGCGTTGAGATTTAGCTCCGCAAAATTCCCCGCTCTGCCCACGGTCAGTAGGGGACACCGATGGGCTTGGAAAGGCCGTCGTCCGTCGGATGGGACGTTAAGCCGTCGCCCCGTGTGCGGGAGAGCCATACCCTGTGCACGTTAAAGAACACGCTGGATGGCCTTGACGGGAGGCTACCATATGTCTCCCAACAGCTGTTCCAGTGGGTCTCCTCCCCCAACCTTCTCTGAGCCTTCGGGGTCCATGTGACCTGGCCATTTAGCCCATGGTGTGCAAAAAAGTGCCGCTCAGAGGTAAAACAACAACCCAACCCAGTTAAGTTGTCGGTCTATAGTTAGCCCTAAGTATTTGTAGTGTTTAACTAGGGGAATGGTGTGATTGTTTATAGTTATGCTGAGTGAGGTGGCAGGGGGTTGTTTATGTGTTATGGGTAAGACCACAGATTTAGGTGCGGAGATGGCTAGTCCCCATTTGTTGGTAAAGTCAAGGACCTGGTTGACTGCTGTTTGTAGGGCTGTTTGTATAATGAGGGTATCATTTCCTTTGGTCCAGAGTACTATGTCATCAGCAAAGATGGAGCAATTAATGTCCTTGTTAAATACTGTTGGTAGGTCATGTAGTAGAATGTAGAAAAGTGTGGGTGATATCACACTGCCCTGTGGCAATCTCCTAGTTAAATTGTGGGGGTCAGAGAAAGTAGTCTCCAGTTTGATTTTAACCTTTGTCTGTGTGAGGAAATTTTGGATAAAATGCAAGATGTTTGCTGTGATTCCTAGTTGGTGTAATTTGAAGAGTATATTGGTGTGTGAGGCAGTATCAAAAGCAGAGGTTAAGTCTAGAAAGACACAGCAAAGGATTTCTTTGTTTTGAAGACAATTTCTGCTGAAGTGACAAGGTCAAAGAAATTGTCTGTGGTGGACATGTGCTCTCTGAAGCCAGTTTGGCATAAGGGGAGTGTTTTTTTGGTTGCTAGATAGTATTTGAGTCTGGAGAGAACCATTCTTTCTAGAACTTTGAGGACACATGATGTGAGTATTATGGGTCTGTATGAGCTGATTTGAGATGCTGGTTTGTTTGGTTTGAGGATGGGAATGATGTGAATTTCTTCCCATTGTGTGGGGAATGTGTGTTTTCCCAGCATTCATTGAATATGTGAAGTAGGGTATGTAATGCCTGTGCCTAGATTTTTAAGTGTACTATATGTGATAGAATCAGGCCCAGGTGTGCTTTTTTTATTTGCCTGATGAATGGCAATATTTAACTCATGTTGTGTGAATGGTAAGTTGATGGCGGGTAGTTTGCAAGGTGTATCATGTGTTAGTATCTGATTCATGTGGTGGCAATGTTGTTGGTATATGTGGGAATTTGCCAGAGGGTTGGTAGTGATGAGATGTGATGCTATGTGGTTAGCCCCTTGCTTTGCTGAGAGGTTATTGGTCCACAGTATGGTGTGCCAAGGGGCTTAGGGCTAAGCCTGGGTCCTAAGTGTTCTTATTGTTGACAGAACGAGGATAGAGTCAGTTCCTGGGTTGATGTTGTTACAAAAGTTTCTCTATTCTTTTGGTGTTTAATCTAATTCTTCTAAGGATGGCATTTTCTTTGTTAAAAGTAGTGATGGCAAGTACAGTGGGGTGTCTTCTGTCTGTGTCCTCTGTTTTTCTCCTTATTTGTAGTTGTTTGGTTATTTCAGGGTGATTTTTGGTGAAACCAGTCATGTATTTGGTGGTAAATTTATTGTTTTGGATGCTGTGATTGACACATGTGTAGAATGAGGTTAAATTGTCTGGTGTTTGTGTGGCAATGCAGTTTTCACAGTTTGCGGAAAAGTTGTGCCAGTTAATGTGTGTTTTTGTTGAGTATGCTGTGGGTTTAACTCCTTGAAGGGTGAGGAAAATTGGATAATGGTCACTAGCCCATGTGGAATGGTGTACTTGCCAATTTATGATGGGGGAAATGTCTGATGTTGAGAGGGTGAGGTCTAGAACTGACTCATATGGGAGCTTGGTGAAGGTGGGTGAACCATCATTGTGTATGGCCAATTTGTAGTGTTGAATGAAAGTTTCAATTGTGCTTCCTCTATTGTTTGTGTAGTTGCTTCCTCATAAGGTACTGTGGGCCTTAAAGTCTCCTACAATGATGTTGGGGCCAGGAGATAGAGAGAACATGTGTCAAAGTCTTTTATTAATTTTTGATGTTGATGTGTGTATTAGGGTAGAAGTATACATTGTAGAGATTTAAAATTGTGTTATGTAATTTAATATTCACTCCTACAATGTCCATGTAGGTGTAGGTGATTGGATTAGGAATTAGGCAATGAGGGTATTTTTTGTGTATCAAGGTGGTTGAGTTAGAGTGATTTTTCTTAGTATTGGCTCTGTGTATAATGTATGGTTTATAGTTGAAATTTTCTGGTATTCTGGTCTCATTTAAACGCAATATGGGTATTATGTGTAGATTTGTGATTGTTTTTTATTCAAGGATTTTGTTGGGGAGGATCTGTAATTCCATTGGATGCAAGTGCATAGGGGGGGGGGTGTCAGAAGAGTAGAGGAACTGCAGCAAGAGTGGGAGGGAGTGGGGTGAGTTAATGCAGTTGCTGGAGAAGGGCCACTATGGCCTGTATGGCTTAGTTGAGTTGGGGGGTTCTGTTTTGTGGTGGAAGAAGGGCATCAATGAGAGGGACAATTAATTGTAATAGTTGGTGGGTGAGGTTGTGTTGGGTAGTTGGTGGTGGTTGAGATTTAGCAGCTGAAGTCCTTTTAGTCTTGGTTCTTCTCAGATAGTTAGTTTTTGCCCTTCTGGTGGAGAATTTGGGTGAGGGTGGGGGTGTTTGCTGCTGCGTAAGTTGAACTGGTGCTTCTTCATCTGATGTGGGGATGATTGTTGGTTTCCTTTTGGGCAAGGTAGGGAATGTGGTGGGAAAGGTGAGGTCAAATGTATAGTCAGGGTTTTGCGTTGTGGTAGTAAGAGAAGAGTGTGGTTTTGCTTTCTGTTGTGGTGGGACTGTGGGAGCGGGAAGTGGAAGGAGAGGTTTAGGTGTAGGCAACTGTGGAGGAGGTGTGGCAGTAATAGTGGTGATTGGAGTTTTATCAGTCATTGTGTTAGCGATGTTTGTGGTGGCTGCTGTTTTTATTTTAATTGCCCTTAGTCGGACAGGGCACTTGCCAAAGGTGGCTACATGGGGCCCTCCACAGTTGCAGCAGAGTAGTGGTTGGGTCCTTTTGCATTCATGCGACATGTGGGGTTGGGCACAGTATTTGCATTTTGCTGTGCTTCTGCAGATTTTTATAATGTGGCCATGTGTTTGGCATTTAATGCATTGGTGTAGGGGGTGACTGTGTGTGTGGAGAGTCCAAGTTCCACAGTAGGTGGCAGGGGAAGGGAATTGAAGTATAAAATGACCTTGTCTGTATTTCTACGTATGGTGCTGCCATCCATGATGTGGTGGGCGTATGTGATTCGTTTGATTTTGTGGACGTCATATTCAGCTAAGGCTTCTAGGAAACTTTTATCGCTTAAATATTTATCCACACCTTCTATGGATCCATGTGGCTTATTATAGGAATCTGGGTATTTTGACTTTATTTCTATATTATGAATATGTGTAAGGGCCACGAGTTTTTTTGCCTGGCATTGATTTTTGACATGTACCAAGTACTTTCCTCTGTGAGTAAATCTGGCTTCAAGTGGTTTTTCTATTGTTGAGTTGACAGTTTTGGTGAGTAGATTAATGTTTATATTCTGTGATAGTGTGGTGGGAGTGGAGTAAAGGAGCACTGGAACATAGTCTGAGTTATGGTGAAGTCGCAAATGGTATTGTCAGAGGAAGCTGATTGTTTCCTGGATCTTTTTCTGTTATTTACGATGGTCCAAGAGTCTCCTGTGTCTTTATCCGATGCATTTTCGTGTGTGTCCATTTGTGTTTGGTTAGATGGTACCTGGGTGGGGAGGGTGAGTTGTGTGTGACTTGTGGTGGCTGTTGCTAAAGCTAAGGTATTTATAGTTGCTAGGTTGGGGACCGATAGGCATTTTCCTTCCATTTGGAGTTGAGATGAACGATGTGCCTGATTGCCAGCACAAACACTAGCACCAGCCGCCTTCACTGTTGACATACAGACCTGGTTTGACGTTTCAGAAGCGTGACGTTGGCTGCTCCTGTCAGTGGCTTTAGCAGTCGATCTTGGGTCTCTTGTCTTCACTGGGTTGATTCCTGGATCCATAGTTAGCTTTTCCTTCATCATAGTTAAAAAATGAGCGAAAACTAGTCTTTAAAAAGACTTTTTAAATCGGAGAGAAAACAAAAACAACCTGCTCTGTTTACAGTCGATCTCCGATCTAGAGGCTGGCCTTCTTCTTCTTCTTCCACATCCATCTATATTCTGGACCTCTTTGTAAAGAGAGCCTCGGCTCTCTTATCATCAGGTCCACCTAGAGGCTGGCCATCTAGGTGATTCACTGCCATTGGTTGATTGAGTCACGTGGTTTATGGGCGCCATGTTTTGTCGTTCCGTGAGACGTGTATGACTTAGTGTATGTACAAGTCAAAATTTCTCAGTTCTTACTGCTTTGTTTGTCTATAAAATCTGTCATGTTTTATAAATGTCTCAATGCGCTGCATTTGGGTGTAAAAATTTCACTCAAAGAAATAAATTGATGAACATTTTATTCCCGAGAAACTCTATCAAAAGACGGCAATCGGCTGCAAAAGTGAAATGAGTTAACTGAAAACCAACAAATAATTTAAGGTTCGTTTGAAAAACGAGCTAATATTTTCACTTTGTCGTCTGCCTATACCAATATTTGTTCGTCTGTCTGTCCGTCTCTCTGTTGTCTGTCCATCTGTCTTTCCACCTGTTTATCTGTCTATAGACAAAGTTCACTTTTATCAATTTTTTTTACTTTTAGAACAAAATGAAAATTTCTTTTTGATTTGGATAGGTGTTGAACAAATATTGCGGATTCGCAATTTTGAAAATTTTCAATAACTTTAATAGCGCCCTCTAACTGTGTAAAAAAACGGAAAATGCTAAAATTTTAAACTAATATTGCACACAAACTATTTACACTGGAAATCTGAAATTTTGGTAGTAGAGTGTTATGGTCAGAAGGTTTACAATGGCAACAAGGCTTTGACGTCTTAGCCAAAAGGGGGTGCGAAAATTAAGCTTTTTTTAGAGAGATAAACGAAACTATATATATATTTTTTGTTTTACAGGCACTAACAAAATATTAATAATTTTTTAACATTATTTGATAATCTTAGTGTTACCTATAGACGTTTAAACGTCTATAAATCAATAAATGTTTTTGTGGAAAAAATTTCGCCAATATATGGGATTCAAACCGTAACCGTCGAGACTCAAGGCCATTTCACTGATGACGTCATATGTTCTGACGTCAGCATTCGTGGATCTAGCATTTTGACACCCCGTAGCTACTTGTATGTTTGTTGGCGGGATTTTTTAATGTTGTGTTATTTTCCAAGTGGCGCTTTATTTTTCTGTGATTAAGTTTTTACTTGTGAATCATAGTTTTTGAAGAAATGCCTCATCCTTGTTATGTTCCTGGCTGCAGAGGAAACTATGAAAGTTCAAGAAATGTGCGCGTTTACAGTTTTCCCCAGGATGAAAAGTTGTGCAGAAAATGGCTTCTAGCAATAAGAAGAGAAAACTTCACAGTAGCAAAATTTAGCAAGGTATGTCAATTTTTTTTTCTCCTTTTTATAATAGCAAATATATTTGTGATAAAATTTTGAGATTGCTGAAATCGTAGCAAAATTGCAATATTTGGCAAGAGTATATAAAATGGTTTGAATGATAATTGTGAAGAGTATATTGTGCCATACATTCATATAACTTAACTGCTATACGTTTAGTCAAAATTAGTTGTTTATTTATCCTTTTCTATTTGCATCGTGGTTGTTTTTGCTGAGGGAGGGTATTGAATATGAGATTTTTATATAGTTATGTGAAATAAGGTTTAAGAAAGAGTGATCACAAAACAACACATATATATAAATAGAGTAAGAGCATTAGTCACTCATTAATAGTTCGGATGACCTTGGGAAATATCAGGAATAAACTATGCATCTAGAAACCCATATCTCATAACCTTTACTTGAAAGTGTCTCAGGTTTGTGTAAATCTGATTTTCACATTTTCCTCAGAGTTTTAATGTGTTAGTTAGTTCTAATCATTTTCAAGAGAACAGGTTATATACCATTCATTACTTAATGTTTGAATGCCATAGTCATCAGGTAAAATTTCTGCATTATGAATAAATAATGAATGCCTGTGTAACATAAATTATATAGTGATTGATCATTTCACCTACAAATATACATAGCATAACAGAATTGTTTATATACAAAAATCATAGAGTTGAAAAAGGCAAATTATTATTGCCCACGAAATGTTTTACTGGATCATTATAAGTCAAATGTAAAATATGTCTCAAATTAGGTTTCTGCAAGATATAGAAAATTTCTAGTATTGGTGTTTCATTAAACAGATATCATAAATACTGTAGGAACGAACTAATGCATAATACAAATTCATCATTGCCTTATATTTGTAATTCAAGATATATTTTAATGCGTCTAATATCTTTTGCAATTATTCTACTCACTTGAACAATAAAATTCAAGTTTGCATCTCTCGAAACACAGAGAAACTTGATTTGTTGACATATTTTGACCATTTAAAATAATTTTACTTTTCTTACTATTTTTATAAAGCATATATAACTGGAATAACACAACAATGTTGCAAATTAAGCTTAATTGATCAGTAACAATCAGACAAAAAAAACTTTAACTTATAAAGCACAACACACTTAATGGTGTTCATCTTTCTCTCTAGGTTTTTCAAAGATGTTCAAGTGCATTCGATGAGAAAACTGGTAAGACGGTTACTGTGCAATTGACTCTTGCAACTTTCTCTCTAGGTTTTTCAAAGATGTTCAAGTGCATTCGATGAGAAAACTGGTAAGACGTTTACTGTGCAATTGAAAGTCCCCAAACTAATTCCTGGTAGCCTTCCATCAAAACTCCAGTTCCTGTAGTAAACTTTATGTTGTTAATTCTGAGTTTATGGTGAGAGCACATGAAAAAGGTAATGAGCAATCCAAAGTTGGAAAATATACTTTTCTTCTGAAACATCAGTCATATTGATGTTTTAAATGATCTTTTAAATTGTTTAATAAGGGTTAAAACTCCTGAAAGTAATATTAGACATAGTATTGATTAATGTGTAATATTTTGAAAGTACTTTGCACATCTGATGAAAGTAATAATCATTTAAAATTCATTGAGAACAGTTGATACTATTTGGGTTAAATAAGTGTGGTTCAAGGTATTCATCAGATATGATGATTTTTGCATCACTTTTTTTAGCATGGCTCCTCATGCATATAATTTTGTTAGAGAGAGTGGAAACATTAGATTACCATATCCTAATACAATTCGACGCATTTGTCTTCGGTTTAATGTCAATCCTGCTATAAAGTAGATTCAAATTTTTTATCATATGTCAGGCAAAAATATTCTTTTTTGAGTGATACAGATAAAAAAAGGTGATTTTAATGCTTGATGAAATTTATCTCAAACAGTATTTAGATTTCAAATGTGATAACGTTGTTGGTCTGTCATTTGACACACAAAACATGGCAACCAGTGGCCATGGGCACTATTATTTATAACTAGTTTGCTTTCCAACTCTAAATATGTAGTTCATATATTACCAGCCAAAGCAATAAATGCCGATATTCTTTACAGTATTATTAAAAAAAATTATCATTGGTTTGGAAGAAATTGGTTTTTTTATGATATGTGTGGCAGCTCACAATAATTCTATCAATCGTAAGAGTATGTCATTATGTCTTTCTCCCCCTAAAGTTCAAATTGTATGTCCTCATCCATCAGATAAATCAACACCTATATTTTTTTCTTACTGACCCAGTTCATTTGTTGAAGTGTATCAGAAATAACTGGCTAAATCAAAAACATTTTGAAAAATGTATGTATTATCCACATTTTGTAAATAATGGATATAGTAATTCATCGTTCAAAATTGCATCCTTATCAACACTTAAAGAACTGCATAAAATTAAAGCAAACTCATTGTTAAAATATAGATTTAATCTCTCGTATAGAGCCTTGAACCCAAGTAACCTTGAGAGACAAAATGTTAAATTAGTCTTAAATATTTTTAATGACTTTGTAGTTAATGGACTTTTAGAAATAGGAGAAAAGCTCAAATTGTTACATTACCATGATACATCAGATTTCATTAAGATTATTTTAACATGGTGGCATATTGTAAATGTAAAATCACCTTTTAAAGGTGAACGCTTGAATAACAAACACCAAATGCCATTAACGTGTTCAGAGTCAGATGAAAATGTCTCATTTCTGAATTCTTGAATAAATGTAAGCGTCATTTTTCTGCTGAGGTCCTGCCATCCTCTCAGACCTTCTACTATGGCATATAAACTAACGAGCTCCTGTCAGACCTCTGTGGCAAGCAGCTGCTTGAGGGGGGTATTTATTTTACTTTGTTGTTGACTAGATAAATGGGAACAGATGAGTTGCACAACTGGTATACTAACGAAAGAAACCCATTCTGCGTTAAGACTTAGTACATATTCATTGCTGGAAATTGCTTCATATTGTACCTCTGAACTCAAAATATATTTTACCTGGTATATCAAACTGTTCAAACTGAAAATTTAGAGAGTCGTTTAAAGCTGATAATTTAGTGAGTCGTTTCAGCCTCTACAGGCAGTTAGCTGGAAGCCAATATAATATAAGCATGTCAATTATTTGAATGTGAAACAAAATTAAGAGTGCTGTCACTGTTGAAACTTCCCACTAAGTCAAGTGGTAAAATTAAAATAACCGATTTGGATTTTAAAGATGATTTTAAGGAAATGAATTTTATGTCTATTAGCTTAAAATTTAACATTACAGTGCTTCCTTCAGATTTGTCTGATTGTGATAACTCTCTTCTTGTAATTGCATATGTAGCAGGTTATTGTGTATTTTCAGTTTTAAAAGTTTGAAATGTGATCATTGTAAACATTTACTATTACGTGATAAAAAAGTAGAATTGGATGTAAAATTTAAGTATTTACAAAAATTTGATAGAGGCATTCTTTTTTTGCTCAAATGGGATAGTAATTAATGTTGTATTACTAAATTACATTACTAAGAAAAGATTGTGTACTGAATTTAAACAAGAATTTATGGAAATGGCAAATCAAAGAAATGTTACTTTAATCACAACCAGTCTTTTATGTGATGCAGAATTACTTGATTATCATACAAGTTGTGAATTTGGCCACTGTATTGGAAAAACTCTAGAAATGATTATTTGGTGTTCAACAAATATATTTAAAAAAAAATGATTGTTGGAGAATTTGGAAAATAAGAAAAAATGTCTTAGTGCCAAAAAAAAAAAGTTGTCTACACTCAATAATAGTATCCACAGAGTTGGACTCCACTGTTGGCTTTGAAATTAATAGTTTTGTTGGCATGTGGGATTTCAACCATATCTCTCCAGGTACAGGCCACAGTGTTCTAAGACCACTAAACTAATAAGTTCTATTAGTGGAAAAAAAGTTAGTTTAGTGGTTTTACACCACTGGCTTATATCTGGAAAGATGTATACCTAAATGATTTAATCTTTCTTTACCAGGCTGCATAGATTTTATATTTTTAACAATCGAAGATTGATTAGAGACTATTTTCTTTACATTTGGGGGGTTAGTTGAGCGATATATTATCAAATCTTAAGTCATAGATTTACAGGTAGCTTTGTAAACCAAAATGTGTATTGTGCTTGCAGTACATTGTAGTTTGTAAAGTTTAGATGCTCTTTTCCTGCTAGTTTTTGAATTTGTATTCCATCGAAAGGTTGTATCCATGTCCTATAAATTCATTCTAATTACTAAGAAAAAGTATTTCAATTAAATCATAACTGCAATTGTTACAGTTAAAGCTATTACAGTATATCATTAATTTGTAGTTCACATTTGTCAATAAAATTGTTCTGAAGAATATTTGGGTGTTTTTTTTTTCCTTTTAATATAACACACTAATTTTCCATAACAATTTATGTCATGATTATATTATCAATGTATAAAAAACGATCAATTATTGACAGCATTTATCAGGAAAAATATGTGAAGGAAATGATTTTATTTTTGTTAATATATAACCGAGTAATTATTCGCATTTTACCTTATTTTTAAACGTATTGTGTCATTGTAATTATATGTAGAACCGATTATGACGCTCCTGGTAATTTATATATGGTTATACATGTTCAGAGAACGTTAAACGACGATTACTCTGCATTTTCAGTCATCAATTTAGCACAATTACAAATCAAGATCTATTTTAGTTTAAACGTCTTCCTTATTTTAAAGTTTGCCATAGAAATATTACATTAATGTACATATATACAATATAATCATACTATGTCAATCAGTTTTTGAGCACAGTATCAAACAAAAATGCCCACCGACCTTATAAAAAAGTTGCTCGATTTGCGACGGTAGTACTACGTGCGCAGGAAGCACTATAGATCCACCGGATGTGACGTCAATTTAGGCTTCAAAGGCCTTGAGTCTCGAAGGTTACGGTTACGCTCGTGCTTAATTAGAAAGACGTCAATATCCACAGAAATTCGCGCTCATGACCCAACAAACTGAACAATGAGTTTATCATGCGCAGAAACAAATTAGTTTAATGCATTATTTATTTCAAATTTGTTTCTGGCAACAGCACTCGCCCCCCCCCCAATTTTTTCCCCATCGTCTTTATATTTTTTCAGATCTTGGCCTGAATGATACTGATACGATATCTCGTGATTTATATGTGTACACTGCAAAATTAAATTAAGAAAACGATAAAACAAAGGTGTTTCTATTTCATTAAAAAATGTTTTCCTAATTTGTTTCCAAAATACGTTTTTAAGGAGCTGGAAGGGGCTCAAAAAATAAGTATCGCGAGAAAGCTCAGTCACCTTGCTACATCACTGTTAGGAACCCTGTCACTGAGTTAGGATACCATTA
Source organism: Ryuthela nishihirai (assembly GCA_038380435.1). Classification (NCBI taxonomy): domain Eukaryota; kingdom Metazoa; phylum Arthropoda; class Arachnida; order Araneae; family Heptathelidae; genus Ryuthela; species Ryuthela nishihirai. The sequence goes on from JAWZYU010000017.1 coordinate 75,951,252, forward strand.
TAACGGAATAAGAAATACTATCAAGGATTTAGAAACCAATGCGCGGAATATGCATTAAAAAGATTTTAAGTCAGAATGTATCATTTGCTTAGTCAAAAACTTTTTACGGATATTTAGTTCATGGTGTAGTCTTTCATCTCGAACAGTTGTATTTAATTTTAACAATAACCAAAAAATTTTACCGCGTACCCCACATTGAGAACCCCTACTTTAGTTAACTACTGACATCTGTCGGACGAATAGAAAATGTGAAATTCATTTTAACATTTTTTTGCAAACTTTGCGGCCTTACTGGTTCACTGACCTCGATTTTTACGATATTATGTTAAAAAATCGAGTCCAACCCAAACTTAGTGAAGAGGCACTAGGGAAAAACTATATTCTGAAAGAGCCGCAGGAAAAATTATCTCTCTAAAAACGAAAAAATACAATTCTAATGAGTAATGAATTGGGTCGTCCCGTGGCCGAGTGGTTAGCACGCTTGGCTACTGGGACCTGGGTTCGAACCCCGGGTAAGACATGGATGTATGTGTCGTTTTTCTGCTGCGGTCCTGCCATCCTCTCAGACCTTCTATTGTGGCATATAAACTGACAGCCTCCTGTCAGACCTCTGTGGCAAGCAGCTGCTTGAGGGAGTATTTATTATTTTTTTAATAAATTGGAAAAAACACTATTTTTTAGCAATTATTAAAATATTTTGAATAAGAACCAAAAATATACATTTTTGATGAGTACTATGAACTGATTATTATGCACCTAAAAGTATTTGGTCAAAAAATTTTCTAGAAATGGATCAGAATCGTCATTTTCATTGTTTGTATTATGTGCCTAGGTTTGATATGAAAACTATTGGGATATTCGGAAAATACGAATCGCAACATTTTATCGATATCTATCCAACTCAAAAAGAATTATCTGTAAAAACAAAAAAGTGAATATCTACTCACGACAAAGTGAAAACATTGGTGGCTTTTTTTTTGAAAATGAGCTAAAAATTCTGTGAGCTGTAATGAATTATGTTTCTATTCTTCCGCCAAAATCGCATTTCCTATTGTCTGTCTCGAGACACTTTAACAAACTAACAATGGTTATGGATCTGGAAGAGGAATTCAAAAAATTCTTTGCTCATAAAAATTTATACAAAGCGTGAACAGCTCATCCCATTCCGCTTGAGACGTTCTTACGTTCATCACATCAAATCTCTCATTGGTATAGTTGCAATGAAGCTTAGCAGAAACAAGTTCAGGACGGGATCAATTTTACGAGCCAGAGCTCAAAGCTGTTGAATCCGAGACCTTTCCGAACCTGAACCATTTCGTCAATTGTTGAGCCGGAGTCCATCCGAACCTGAACCATTTCGTCAATTATTGAGCCGGAGTCCATCCGAACCTGAACCATTTCGTCAATTATTGAGACCGAGTCCATCCGAACCTGAACCATTTCGTCAATTATTGAACCCGAGTCCATCCGAACCTGAACCATTTCGTCAATTATTGAGCCCGAGTCCATCCGAACCTGAACTCTTTCGTCAATTATTGAGCGCGAGTTCATCCGAACCTGAACCATTTCGTCAATTACTGAGCCCGGAGTCCAGTTCATCAATTATTTAAGCCCGAGACCTATTTGGAGAAAACATTCTCTGACGCATCATAAGACCTATATAGAGAAATGAATGTCGCTAATCATTTATTTTATTCTTATTAATTATAATCATTTTATAATAAAATTAAAATGTTAATGCTATTTGGAACGAAAAAATGAAAATAATAGTAGAAACTGAAAATTTGTAGGCCTCCTGCTAAACGCAAAGAACTATTCATTTAATAACGCTAGAGAATATGTAAAAAAAAAAAATCGAAACCCACATGGTGCTTATTTCAAATTACTATATATTTGAAACTTTATTCTGAGCCCAACCCCCTCGAGCTCATCTCAGAGAGCCTAAGTTCAATATATATTGTTAGGAATCTGAAAAAAAAAATAATTATATATTTGAGCACTTGAATTTCGTTTGCTCATTTATAAAAACAAATTTCACGTAAAAATTTAAAATTTAACAAAGGAATGGCATTTAGAAAAATGTTAATAATCGGTATTACATTTCTTACGATATTCAAAAGCATTTAGAGATTATTTTGTACAGTTCTTTTCGCATACGTTAGATGTCAAATTTGTTTAAAACCGTTTCGAATTAGGTCAAGGCAAAGCACTAAATATTTCAGCTAGAAACTTCCAATGGGCATTGCGAAAGACTTTTTCAGAGGTTGGGGGGGGGGTGGATATTTCAAGGGCTGCAAAAGGCTTCAAGGAGGGGAGGGAACAATAAACAAATCAATGTTTCAAGAGCGAAATATTTAAGCCATTCACTAATGAGCGCAATTACAAATACAGCAATTATGCCTACATGTTCCTCTAACGCAACTACGGATAGCCGAAAATGAAAAAATAGGATCGTCAATGGTTTTACTTCTGAGTTACACTTTTTTGTCCAAAATGGGCTAAATGACCAGGTCACAAGAACCCCGAGGGCTCAAAGACGGTTGAGAGAATTATCTGTAAAACTGGACAGATTGTCGCTCCCGTCAAGGCCATCCAGCATGTTTTTAAAGTGCACAGGGTCTCCCACAGACGGGGCCACGACTTTATGTCCCATCCGACGGACGGCGACTTATTCCAAGCCCATCGGTGTCCCCTACTGACTGATAGTTTTGCGGATATAAATCTCAACGTTGGCCCAGGCGGGACTCGAACCTGGGATCTACCGATTGAGCCATATAGGCAGCTAGCATATGAGGAAAAAGAGGGATAAAGATACTACAAAGTTGCATTAAAGTGTCAATCAGCATTTTCTGTTACATAGAAATATGTCTGCCAGATGGTTTAGTGAAAAGCTCTGACGCCACGTCAAGGCACCATCCATGTCAGAGTGTTTTGCTCTAACCAGGAGAAAACCCCTCCACACATAGGCAGCTAGTGTGGAAGGAAAAAGAGGGATCAAGAACCACAAAGTTGCATTAAATCGTCAAACAGCATTCCCTGTTGAGCGCATTTAATGGAATATTTTGCAGCATCTTGTGCAAGATCTAATTAAAAAAAAGAAAAAAATTAGACCTTGCCCCCATCCCTTCCAGTGGCAGAATCCTTCTATGATGCACCTTCCCTGATCTGCAGGCGACTGTCCACTAGGGCTTTCACCACTAGTGGCCGGTGATCAGAAAGTACTGCTAGGTCACAGGAATGAATGGTTCCTGTGAGCATTTAGCCACTTTGGAATTTTAAAAAATAAATAAATAAAATATACTTACCTAGAAGAGCTTGCTGATGAAGAGTGTCTTTACTTGCCTATTCCCTCCCCATGCTGAGAAAAGAGCGACTGATAGTCTTAAAAAAAATCACTTTTCGTTGATTGAATACTTAAAGTTGTGGCCCTGTATGCAGGAAAGCCACATATTCTGTACACGTTTGAAAACATTTTGAATGGCATTAATGGGCTGCAAATATCTTCCCCTAACAACTCTGCATAAAAGTTATTAGAGGAACATATTTGCTTCCTATTATTCCACTCCCAAACCTTTTCTGAGACTTATGAGGATCCTTGTGACCAAAATATTTAGCTCGTTACGGAGCAAAGAAATGATGCTCAGATTTAAAATAAAAACCAACCCAACAGCTCCAAAGGCTAAAGCTATCTGATCAACAAAGACCAAAAAATATTAATCCATTCTAACAATCCTGTTATTGTTTAAAACTGGAAGTGACTTCAAATAATTGACAAGAATCTCCTAGTGTTGCGTTGGTAATTGTTTAATTACTTGTCCTCTGTTTCGTTTGGTCTAGTTCAGCGGTTAATAAAAATTTTTTAACCCCAACGCCCCCTTCTCCAGGTAATATTTTATTAACTCCACTTCTTTGAAATCAAAATAATTTTTTCCTGCATAAAACTAATTGAAAATGCATTTACCTTCGTAAAAATTTACGAATATTTTTAAAGTGTATCCATCAATTTCGAAGTTTTTCTGTCGAAATAAAGCATTCATAAATATTTATCATAAATACAAAGAACCGTTAGTAAATAATGAAATACACTGCCCTATCAAAATATTTAAAAATTTCCGTGTTATGTCAATGGGAATCTAACTTCGAAGCCCTATAACTTTCAAAATATGCATTTTGTGGAAAAATGTGACTGAAGATGAAGATCGTAATGAAATTTATGAATCTCGATTTTCAACAGTATTTGTTTAGTATTTAGAATAATGGAAGTTGAAATATTTAACAATAAATTAATTCATGTTTGTCTAACATTGAAATAATCGTTGCGAAAACTTCTAAAATGCATATTTAGTTTATTAAATGATTTGAAACTATATTTATTAAATAAGTCTTAATTAATTCCTGGGGTAAATCTAGCCTTCCATAACTATTTAAATACTGAACGAATAGCGTTGAAAATCAAGATTTAAATAGATTTGTTTATGATCATTAATTTATTTTAAATCAAATTTTTCCATTAAATGCATATTTTAGAAGTTATAGAAAACTTCGAACAGTGGTGTACTGATTAGCAGCCCCGCACTGCCAGAGAGCTCCCACAGGAAACTGGAACAGCGAACAATAAATTATGTACCCAAACATAATGTTAAATCCCCAACCCCCATATACATATATACACACTAACAGTGGGGGAAGGCTATGGAAATACTTTTACGACATTTATGGAGAAACTTAATCTGTAACTATTTAAAGCAGTGGTTCTCAATCTTTTATGCTTCACGTACCCTCTAGAAATGTGTATGTAACTGGCGTATCCCTTGTGTAGATAGATGTTTAAAACTATAGTTATAGTATAAAAATGGGAATAAAATAAAACATATATATATACACACACATTAAATTTTGTATTCGTAAATTACATATATCGATAAACACAAAAAATTACATAAGCAATGTAACAAATCTTATGAAATTGTAAACATTTTACTGGGTAATCAGTGAAATGGACTTGTTACTAGATCTAGCGACTTTTCAGCTCTCACGGAGTACCCCAAAAACTTTTACCGCGTACCCCACGTTGAGAACCCCTAATATAGACGAATGGGGATGGTGGATGCTTCGAATACCGAAATGCCCATGTGCAACATGCATGAACTTGATACGTTAAAGGTTGCTTAATACTTCAATGGGACATTTTTCCTCACAATGGTCTAATTTTCCGAGTGACATGGACTCCAGAGCTCAGGAAAAGGTTAAAGAAGCATATCTACTGGACAACCGCTAAGTTATGATGGGAGTCTTCCTTAAAGCCATAAAGTGTGTTCTTTAATGTGCACAGGTTGAGGCATTTCTGCGCATAGCTACAGCTTGCATATAAAAATAAAAAAAATAAATACCCCCTCAAGCAGCTGCTTGCCACAGAGGTCTGACAGGAGCCTGTCAATTTATATGCCATAGTAGAAGGTCTGAGAGGATGGCAGGACCTCAGCAGAAAAACGACACATACATCCATGCCTTACGCGGGGCTCGAACCCAGGTCCCTTAGATCAGTAGCCAAGCGTGCTAACCACTCGGCCATGGGACGGCTCAGCTTGCATACTATTCGATAAATGTCTGCTTTTCCAAGCTCGATTATGTATTTTTTCGCATCCATGTCTAAGTGATGGAAGTGAACTCTCACAGTTGTCATCCGAACCTGCAAATTTCAGTTTACTAAGTTGGAAAGCTATTAAAAGCGTCGTATCAAATTACTAATGCTATATGTGTGTGTTTTCAATTGAGATATCGCACTGTCTATTCTCTGTGGGATATTATACTTAGTGGTTCCTTTCAAAGACGAATAAACTGTCTGATGTGATTTTTTTGTCTTCCAATTCCTTATATTCCATTTTGTTTGTTACTTCTTTTTTATCGCATTGCTCTTACCTTATAAGCAAAAAATCAGAAACAAACTATTGCTGGAATTTCAAGTGTTCTCTGCAATTACTTAAATTCTCTACGTGTTATTCTTTACATTTTTAATGAAGCTAAATTATATATTTATCTAAGAATGTTTACCAACATTGACACATCATGATTTGAGATTTGGTGTAAATAATAGGTATGTTTTCTTGTCCCCCCTCCCTTCATTTTAAATAGCATTATTTTTCAGTAGAAACCAGCTCCTTCAGATACGTTTCCCATTATATTTCACCAAATAAAAAAAAACCTCGCAATTCAGTCTTCACTCGCTATAAAGTGTAATCTGATTACTAAGGCTTCGATTTTTACGACAATGTCTTTATGATCCATTTGAAGATAACTGTACCTTTTAAACTCTTCGGAATAATAACGAGCTGGATTTAAAACCCATGTGATGGCACTTCGGAAACTATATTTCACTTTTAAATTACTCGCTGAACTGAAGACAACGTTTTCAAAAGAGGATTTTTCCGAGCTTCCTCTTTTTCATGCGTTCATTCCTCTCACTATCCATTCCTTGTTATCAGCTCATTTATTATGTTAACCATATGCATTATGATGAACGAACAATGCTCCGCTTTCCGCGAAGTTTTCGCTGCAGTGAAAACGCTTTTCAAATGCTTCCTTGGATAAAATCCACACTGAAGATGAGTCTCCTTTTTTTGTGTCAAAATTTTGCTTTCTGACATTTATCGCTAGTCCTGGTACAAATTATTTCCATTTAACATCACACGAAGAGAACACTGAACACGAATGTTTAAAGAAGCGTAGTTTTAATTAGTTTCGGCCTCGAATTCGGTTCCTTTCTGAAACAATTTCTGAAAAAGGTCAACTTATTTCTGAAAGAGAGATTGAATTACAAAAGGAAATATATTATTCATTTATTTAGTTTGTGTTCTGTCGCACAAAACACAAACACTTAAATGAAACAAAAATAACAGAAAAGTTCCTTTAATTTTTATTCACTTTTAGAATTATTGGTTTGTTACGCAACTTTAATGATATTTTTATTATTCCTCGAACTAATACTCCGCATCAGTGATCCCCAACTTGTATTTTAAGGGCAGCATGAGACCCCAAGGGTGATTTCATTCGACTTTCAGTTCTTTTAACAAAGCGAAAATATTTGTGTATGCTCAGAATCTATAAAATTATGATTATGATGATAAAACTGTATTAAAATCTACTGTTCCTATTCCACGAAGTAAAATGAATGAAAAGTCATATCTGTCATGCAATTCTTATTTCTGTGGCCCTCGTTCCAGGCTTAATGATTCAATGTGGTCAAAGCCGAATTAACAAAATGGCAGGAGGCCACACCCTCAAAGAGGACGTCTATCATGTCGTAGACGAGTGGTGATCCACTCCCGAACTTCGTTTAAATTTCTCTGTTAATTAATTACTCAAAATAATTAATCGTCACCCGTTACTTTGGGTGAAATCACATATTCGCGGGTTTTGACACCCGTGCTTAAGTGTGCATCAGACGTGCTGTGCCCATTGAGGTAATATTACTTTGAGACAGGACTGGCAAAGGACGCCATCAACACGTACAGATATTAAGCCTAATCGATAGTGAGGAGAAAGTTGGGTGTTTTTAATAAGTCAACAGTAAAATACCTATTTCATGCTCCGCGTACGGATGCAAAAATAAATGCTGTAAAGGAAGTAATTTGGCATTACATAGGTTAGTACTTTACGCAAATTACGAAATATGTTCTTTGTGATAAATTAAAAATTGAAATTGTTAAACTAAGGGATTTAAAAATAAAGGGTTGTCAACTTTTCAATATACCTTTCTGTCTAAGTCGAATGTAGTTCACGAAGTTTTTAATATATGAAACTAATAATATTTGCATATGTAAAGTAGGTGATTTAAAGCCTGAATTAACATGAAATTAAAAGAATGTTTTCGTACATTTTATTACAATAAGAAATATTAAGCATATGGCATTAAATTTATGAAATGCCTGCTTTGCATTTTTTATTTTGACCAAGTGTATTTATTATTTAGGTAACATATTATATATTGTGCAAACTGTTTATCTTTGCTTACCAATGCTAGAATAATGTTTTCATCACATCACTTTCATGTTTATTTTTCAATGTTCTCCTCAGTCAGAATACTATATATATATTTAGACTTTCGAATTTTTTGGGGCCTCTTAAATATGCCTTAGCTTAGGGCCTCAGAAGGTCAAAGTCCAACCCTGATTAAATGTATATATTGTACATGTTTTATATGATTAACCCCTTGATGTGAGGAACATACCAGTATATTCAGTATCATGGGCTAGACTGGGTATGCTCATACTTTTATTTTCTAACAAAAAATTGCAGTAAAGCTTCACAGTGCAGTAATTAAAATTAATGTATTTAATACTCAATGACACAATGTCATATTTTTTTTATAACATGACATTTTAAGGATGTCATTAATGTGTGTGTGGAGCTTCAATATCCTTCTGCCTCAGCTGAAATAAAAATTTTAAATATTTGGGTTTTTGTATAGCTTGAAATTTCAAAAAAAATTTTTTTTTTAAATTTTCAAAAACCTTCTACCACAACTTAAATGGAAAAGTTTGCAATATTTGTTTTTTTACAGTATTAAATTTGAATTAAGTCAGTTGTGTGTGGGGAGGACTTGATTTTCTACCTCAGCTGAAAAAAGCAGCTTCCAATATTTTTTTACAACATGAAATTTCAATTATGTCATTTGTGTATGTTCGTGGGCTGGAGGAACTTGGATTTCCTTCTGTCTCAACTGAGATAAAACCAATTTGCATTTTGTTTTTTTTAATAGCATGAAATTTTAATTGTCATTTGTATGTGGGACATGGATTCCATTCTGCCTCAGCAAAAATGAAAGTTGACATTTCTTATAGCATGAAATTTCAATTGCCGTATTTGCCGGCGTATAGGACGCACCCCCTTTTTTAGACACATTTTTAAGGAAAAAAAATTTCCACATTGTTTCATGAATTTCCATAAAGATTTACTGTACTCATTTTATAGTTATTTATGTATACAAAAAATGTAACTAGGGAACATTGTAGTTAGGTACCTTTCAATGTTCATCCTCAAAACCCAAAAATTCATCTCCAGAGCTAAATGAAGAATCACTTGAAACCTCTTTTTCAGAAACTGAGTCTTCGTATAACAAATCATCCTCTGTGCCATCAAGTGAGTTACTAATACCACATTTCTTAAATGACTTTACAACTGTGTCATGTTTCACAGCATTCCATGAAGTTTTGACCCATTCACAAATCTGCAAAATGCTAGGCCTCTTCCTTCTTCCTGATGGTGTCACTTCAAAATCTGTAGACTGCATCCAACTGTTCCATTTCTCCTTCATGAATCCTTTAAATGGTTTATTAATGCAGACATCTAAAGGTTGAAGCTGGCTCGTTAGTCCACCTGGAATTACAGCTAACTGAGTTTTCAGTTTGTTGATTTTATTTTTTACAGCTTCTGTTTTATGACTCCGAAACTGATCCCATACTAGCATGGCAGGTTTCTTTAACAGTCCACCAGGACGCCTAGACCACACATTGTCTATCCAGAACTTCACCCCCCCCCCCACTTCATCCATCCAGCCCTTAGGATGAACGTGCACAAACACACCTTTAGGCAGTTTTTCCTTGGGCAAGGTTTTCCTTTTGAAAATCAAAAGAGGCGGCAATTTTGTTCCATTGGCACAACAAGACAACACGACTGTGTAGTGCGTTTTCTCATGTCCACAAGTTTTAACAATAACACTTCTTGTACCTTTGGAATCTACTGTTTTGTTTGAGGGTACATCGAACGTCAGTAGGACCTCATCCATGTTCCCTATTTATGAAAGTTCAAAATTTCACCTTTTTCTTGCATTAATGACAAATTTATGAAACTCGATAATCTTATCTTCATATTCTGTTGGCATCTTTTGTTCTATTTTTGATTTAGTCCGCATAGGCAAGTCATTTCTCTTCATGAATCTAGAACACCATGACGTTGATTCTGTAAAATCAGCGATGCCTCTGTTAGTAGCTATCACTCTTGCTTGTTGAATAGTCATTTTTGTGGAAACTGAAAATCCCGAGCTTCGGTGGTCTAATATCCAAGTTTTTAATTCTTCTTCTAGTTCCGGCCATTTTGCAATTCCATGTCGCAGATTATGTTTACTACGAATAGCTTTTTTAGGTCTTCTTCCTATCTTCTCCAAGTTCTTATCATCTTTTCTGTTGGCGGTGATCCGAAATTCCTCTCTGCTGCACTGTTTCCGTGTTCTTTGGCATACTCAATCACTCGTAGCTTGAATGCAATATCATAGCAGAATCTGCGTTCTTTTTGAGCCATGTTCGCAGCAAAAACATGAGAAAGCTTCTTCGGTACTAAAAGTTTACGTTTTTGTTGCCTTGAGGCGCTGTAATCGGTAACGACGCGCCATGCTCGCGCTTTTCGAAAAAATATGCTGGTGAAATGTGATCACGCATGCGCACAGTGGATGAATCGTAACCTTGACATGTCAGTGGATCTGAACTCAATTTTACTGGAATGCACCCTCTGTCAGTAGTGAAGCATAAAATATACCACGCAACTTATTAATTTTACAGAACAGAAAAAATTTATGTAAACGATTTATTTGAAACCATTCTTTCACAAAAGGAAAAAATGCAAAAGAATACTTATATATGTATATTGATATAAACCAAAAGTTTTAGACTGAAATTTCAACTCATAATTTTGATTACCGGCGCATAAGACGTACCCCATATTTTAGGCGTATTTTGAGGGGAAAAAAGTGCGTCCTATACGCCGGCAAATACGGTATGTTATATTTGTGTGTGTGTGTGTGTGGGGGGGGGGGTGCAATACAAGCATTTGTAACAAATGCCTATATTGAGAGACACTTGTAGAAGATATGATAGAAATTGCAATGAGAATAGATATTGCCTATAAAAATGATTACCCATGCTATGTAACAGGTCCTAGAAAATTTAAGAGAAAGTTGATGTCAGTGCAAAATGAAATTCAGAGCTTAAAGAAAATGTTATGGTGAAATTACTGTCAGCTAAAAGCCAAGCAATCAGACTCTTCTATTTTAAAAGATATATTAGATTTGTTTAAGGCTCAAAAGGTCATCAAGATGACATTGAGACACGAAAGCCTGTGTTTCTAGATATAACTTTAAACCTGTTCAGAAATTCGCAGCAAAAATGTGGAAAGAAGCAATGGCATATTTTATTGCCAAGAGGTAAATAGGTTTACCACGATATTTTCATTCTCCAAGGTTTATTAAAAATTGAGGTTCTATTTTTTTATTTTTAAAAAGGCTTATGAATTTGTAAGAGAAAATCTTTCCCAATAGCTCCACAATTTCAATTTGGTGCAGATCTGTAGATGGCCTTCCTGGAGTTATTGAAGTTTTTTGCATGGAAGATTTTACTGATAGCAAGCAGAAGCATGTGATATTCACTTTATTATTTGAGGAGAAGTCAATTAGGAAACAAATACTGTTCAATGGCAAATGCTATTGTGGATATGTAGATTATAGTAATAATGCTAATGATAAAAATTCAGATATAACTTCTGAAACTCTAATTTTTATGTTTGTTTCAATTTTACGTAGCTAGAAAATCCCCATAGGTTATTTTTTTAACAGTTGGTTTGTCTGGCTCAAAATATATTTTTACTTACAAATTCAGACAGAACCATATTTAATTCTTTTTAAGCTATAAGAGCAAAATAGGGAAACTATAATAATGTTGCGGATTACAAAAACGGATAGCCACTGAGCGTGAGTATTAAAAGCTATATTTCAAAACCAAATTCAATACAAGGTAAATTGTTACAAAGGAAATATGGATGAAGTATCTTATTAACAAATCAACTATTAACATGCACAAGTCATCAATCTTCCTGCATGAGCACACATCAGCTCTGTGTATTTTACTAAATACTACCTTTTACTTGATTTACCAGGTCACCCGAAGATCTTCACTCGTAAACCAATTCTCGTCCTGTGCTAATAACTTTTCACACACTAGCCGAACAAAAAGACAGTCCGTGTAGACATTCGAAGTTAGCCATAAAAGTTCCCACTTTTATACTTCCGCGTATACACAACACATCAAGTTACTTCTTGATACTTAACGATAAAAGATCCCACTTTTATCCTTCCGCGTATACACAACACATCAAGTTACTTCTTGTTACTTAACGCGCACTGTCTCAGAACAGCCCACCGGCCATTTTCGAACTATTCGACCGTTACAATACAACGACCGTTAACGCTCCACTCTTCTTCTCCAAATTCTCCCAACGTTCTTATTCGTTGGCTGAAACTTTTTGCTTTCGGTTGCCAGATTCCTTCTGTCGTAACAATAACCTAATGATCTTTAGTTTCAAAGTGCACAAATGCAGTTAATAATTAGCCGGCTGATAATTAATAAGAAAAATGGCAATTGTTTAACTTTCAATGAAATTAAAATCATTGGCAGCAATAATAAAATGTACAGTGACATTTTAGGTGTTTCTCACATGTGGATAATATCAAACAATCACAGAAAAGCAATGAAGGTCATTGTGTCTCTTTTCTCTGAAATTGAAAAATGTGTTATATGCTGTCTTTATAGCAAAAAAAGTATGAAAAATTTCTTGCATAGAATGTAAATTGGCAATAATTGACTCTGACCTAATGCAGTTTTCTATGTCTGCACTAGCGTTGAAACCCGGTTTTTTAAAACCGAGTTTCAACCGGATTTTAAAATTTCCCCCCCAAAAAAACGAAAATCGAAAGCAAAAAAACGTTTTTTTTTATTGATTTTTTTATTTGACAAAAGTAATGTTTCATTTTTTATAAATGTTTTTTATAGAACGAGAGAGAGAAGGAGAATGAAAAACAATGAAAAATGAACACATTTTAAGGCCATTCATATAATAAACAAAGCATATAGGAAATTTTTTCCGTTCCAATTTTATATACGTATATATAGAGAGAGAGAGTGAGAGAATGAAGGCCTATGTGAACAATTCATCATTTTATGAAATAAATTGCAATGGTAATAGTTTTATATTCTAACTCATCATCGTCATCCTCAAGCAGCCATAGGCTATGGAGGTCCAACCAGACCGTACAATTTAGTTCTCGAAGCATATCTGTCCTGAGCTACATCTGCTACATCTGGCCACTGCACACCAATTCTAACAAAGTCCTGTTTGACATAGTCTTCCCTCCGCATCACAGGTCTCCTCCTGTTTCTAAGGTTTTTAGGCACACTAGTAGTTTAGTGCCACCATAGGAATCCCCCACTAGTGCTTTCCCCCTATGACGTCACTTACCACGCCCCCTATGACGTCACTGACCACGCCAACTTCCGCCCCCCTCCCCCTATGACGCAACATGACGTAATCATTACATAATCATCACCTAACAGGCCACACCCCCTTATTAATAATTAATAATTCCTCACCCCCTTTATTAAACCCCCTTTCACCCCCTCCCCCTCAGTGGCGCCATCTGTTGACAGTGAGAAGTACTATTTTCCCAAAAAAAACCCCTATTTTTATTCTAATTCTTCGATTTTTGATTTCCCTCTTTATAAAAAAATTCCTCCCCCCTTATGAAAAAAACCCTTGGCGTCATCTGGTGCCTGTGAGGAACACTAATTCCCCAAAAACCCTTATTTTAATTCTTTGATTTCCTCCTCCTATTAAAAATTACTCCCCCCTATTAAAAATTTCTTCCCCCTTATGAAATAACCCTGATGCCTTCTGTTGACAATGAAGAGTACTATTTTCGGAAAAACCTCCTTATTTTAACTCTAATCCCCGATTTTTCTTTATTTTCCCCCAATGGTTGACCTATATTTTAAGCCCTCCTGCAGACCCCCCCCCCTCGGTTGACCTTTTAAGCCCTACCTGTAGTTTAAGCCCTCGGATCGGCTGATGCAAGACTCGGAATAATTGCATAGAAAAGGATGATACAATTGTAACGTCTCACAGAAAATCAGGCCCTAGTAATTAAACACTTACCAAAATTCTCTTCCCTTAAAAATTTAACAGGCTGTGTCCAATGCGTATTTTTAGTACATCTCCTGTATTCATCTGAAATTTTACAATTCCGTTCAACTCTTTTTGAATGTCTAATGCAGATCTCAAATTGTAAATCAACTCGCAGAGTTGTATTTATTCCTTAGTAATTAAAACCCTTTGCTATTCATTTAGCCAGGACGACTAAACGATTCCTTTATAATTAAAATTCCCTGCTATTAAACTCCCTAGTAATTAAACACTCATCAAAATTCCCTTACCTCTATTAAAATTCATCCTACAGTTGAAACTCATTTTATTCTTACTGTTTCCATAGAAAATACCATAGGGTGAAATTAATAATGGTTTAAATTATTCGTAGGGATGACATGTTAAATCTGCTTTTAGAACACACGTCTGCAGTGGAAAAATTTTCAAACTCCGTTAATCAACTCCCTAGTAATTAAACACTCGTCAAAATATTCCTCACCTTTATTAAAATCACTCCATGGTCGAAATAAAAATCAGTTTTCTGTAGATGTGTTTCACCAGGGGAAAAAAAAAATCGTCCCTCGCTCTGTGGATTCCGTCCGACTGTCTTGGGTTCCCGGACTATACCGTGTACTTGCTGTGGCTTAGATGCGGGCCAGACATTTCAGATATTAACCTAGCATTCTTTATAACTAGCTTTTTCTATGTATTTCTTACATCAAAACCATCACTACCACTGAACTCTTTTGAATGCGGATCTCAAATTGTAAATCAAACTCACAAAGCTGTATTTATCCCACCAAGACGGCTAAACGATTTTCTTATAATTAAAATTCCCTAGTAATTAAACACTCGTCAAAATATTCCTCACCTTTATTAAAATCACTCCACGGTCGAAATAAAAATCAGTTTTCTGTAGATGTGTTTCACCGGCGGGGAAAAAAATCGTACCTCGCTGTGTGGATTCCAGGACGCACGGGAATACGCCGTGTACTTGCTGTGGCTTAGATGCGGGTCAGACATTTCAGATATTAACCTAGCTTTTTCTATGTATTTCTTACATCAAAGCCAACACTAGCACTGAACTCTTTTGAATGCAGATCTCAAATTGTAAATCAACTCACAGAGTTGTATTTATTCCTTAGTAATTAAAACTCTTTGCTATTCATTTAGCCAGGACGACTAAACGATTCCTTTATAATTAAAATTCCCTGCTATTAAACTCCCTAGTAATTAAACACTCATCAAAATTTCCTTACCTTTATTAAAAAAAACCACCGTACTGTTGAATCAGTTTTCTGTAGATGCGTTTTATCGAAAAAAAAAAACAACTTCTTCTCGGCAACGAGAGTCGAACGCGTTACCCCAGCTTCATTCTGTCAACTCCTCAAGTCGTATGTGGCACAATCGGAGGAACGTGGAGTGTTATCATGCCCATATGTGTCCGCTTACCTGTCAGGTAGCAACTAAACATCTCGTGACAAATGATGCAATCGCCCTAGGAGGTTGAGTGTCCAGCGATCAGTGTGATTACTCATAAGTTGTTGTTCTCTAAGGGTAGGTAACGTCACAACAAGGGGAAAGTAACGTGGAGTGACCAGCGAGTGACACGTATCAGAAGACTGAGCACTGTTTATATATACAGGGACTTGTTAAGACATGAACATTCTACTCAGGACTCCGTTGTGGGTGGAGACCGTCTGGGTTGAAAATTTTTAAACCCACCATGAAGTCTAAAAAGGCAATGATGGTGACAGGAGATAGTGAGAAGAGGACAGGAAAACAAGACAGCAAGCCCAAGGAGGCTGCTGATCTTGAGGTTGTGGTGGAGGTAGTCCCAGAGACTCCTCCACCACAAACACTATTAAAGAAGTAGAAGGGCCTCCAAAGGATGGAGAGGACCCAAGTCACGGCGGGGATGAAGGGTGCTTAGCCAAGGAGGTAGCCCCAGATAGGCAGAAAGAGCCCAGCAGTAAGGAGAAGGGCTCAGGAAGGCTGGCAAATGCGGCTGGCCTTCTGGAGGAGCTTGCGGTGGAGATGTTCCGCCAAAGAGCTGATAGTGAGCTAAGGGACGCAGTTATGGGCGTAGCTCGTAAGCTACACGCCATAGTCTGCGAGCAAGAACTAGAACTTGCAACCATGAGAGGACAAATCTTAGAGCGAGCTGCACGTCCACCAGAGAGGAAGGAGAGGCCACCAACCTACGCAAAGGCAGTTGGTGGGCATGGACAGGGAAAGGGCGGTTCGGTGGTAGCTAAAAAGCCCACTCCCCCTGAAAAAAGGCAGAGACATACCCTGCTGATCTTTTCTAAAGATAAAGAGAAGTCAGCATAAGAGGTAAGTGATAGTCTCAAAGGAAATATCAACCCCACAGACCTAAACCTGGGGGTCATGACCGTTAAACAGATTAGGGCTAATGGAGTCATTGTGGAGTGCAGCTCAGAGAGTGACCTGGCTAGCCTAAAAAGTGCAATTGAAAGCCACGAGTCACTCAAGGGAATTTTAGAGGCCAAATCGGCCGTAAGGCTGAAGCCTAAAATCATGGTTTGCAGCGTGGATAAGGACATCCCTCGCGAGGACCTCCAGAGGGTCATACGCAGCCAGAATAGGCTGAATGATGAAGAAGGAGACATAACACCTATGTTCTCGATGAAAGCCCGAGTGGACAACACGGTCCACTGGGTTTTAGAGGCTAGTAGTGCCTCTCATAGAAAGTTACTAGAGGTAGATAAGATTAACGTAGGCTGGTCAAGGTGCTACGTAAAAGATTATATTAGAGTCCTGCGGTGCTACAAATGCTATGCATTTGGGCATAAGCAGAGCGAGTGTTAGCTAAAGACACAACGGTGTTCACAGTGTGCTGGTAAGCACTCATACAAGGAGTGCACGAAGCCCAAACTGAAGTGCATCGTATGCAATAAGGCAAATAAGGAGCACGGTGCCAAATATGATATTGGCCACAGTGCGATGGACGTGAAATGTCCGTCGTACTGTCGTGAGATAAAGTTGTTGCGTAGACGCACCGACTATGGGAAGTAGGTTTCCTGGTGGTCCGTGGGCAAGTCTGAAATTTCTCCAGATTAATTTAAACGGGGCAAGGGCTGCTATGGCCCAACTCAGCCAGGAGATAAAGGAAGAAGGAGTCGACATTGCTCTTGTGCAGGAGCCTTACTGAACAGAGAATGTCATTAAGGGGCTCCCTCTGACCAGTAGGCTATTTTGTATAAAAGGTACCAAGCCTAAAGCTGGAGTTGTCGTTCTGAACCCCAAGGTGAATGCCATTCTGGCATATCACACTGATACTATTGTAGTAGTGGAGATTGGCTATGGACGATTATTAGTACACGCCATCTCCATCTACTGTCCTCCAAATAACAACATTGAGGACTTATTAACCGAGTTGCAAAACGTCCTAACTCGTGTTAGTTCTAAGAGCATTATAATAGGCGGGGACTTCAATGCGAAGCATCCCCTGTGGGGTTCAAACCGACAAGATGTCAGAGGTGATATGACTCTGGACTTTATCAACTCTGCTGATCTATTATTACTAAATGATATAGATACGCCAGCTACTTTTAACGGCCCAAGAGGTCGCAGCTGGATAGACTTGACCCTAGTTACACCTAGGTTGAATCCTATGATCCGGAATTGGTGTGTCAGCGATAAGGTCAGTAACAGTGACCACAACTATATAGTGTTCCAGGTGGGTGGAACAACATCTCCCCCACAATATGCACGACGGTTTGCGGTGGGTAGAGCTCCTGACTGGTGCATGCTCTTACACTGTGTGTCACCGGAACTGGCGAAGATCGGCCAGAGTGTCTGCAATATTGGAGATTGCGAGTCACTAAATAACATCATTAGTGAGGTGACGAGGACTTTAAGTGCTGGTTGCGAGGCAACCTTCAGGTACAAGAAGCAGCCCAGAGCAGGAAGAAAATCAGTGCCCTGGTGGACACCCGAGCTCAGCATTACAAGGAAAAGGGTGAGAGCTCTTAGAAGGAGATTTCAAAGATGCAGGACTGGGGAGTAGGAAGTACCAGAGAGGAGGTGTACAGGAGGGAGCAGGCAAAATATAAGCTTGCAATACATCAGGCACAGCTGACCTCCTGGCAGAAATTCTGCAGTGATGTCTCTACACAAAACCCTTTTACTTTACAGTATAAGCTAGCCACGGATAGGGATTTTAAACCCTTGGATATTGCATATGTTCGCAAGGAAGATGGATCCAAGACCTCTTCCTTTTGCGAAACTATCCAGATGCTCTTGGGCAATTTGTTTCCCACTGACGACAGGAATTCTGATGATGCAGAACATCAGCTCCTAAGGGAAAATTGCAGGATTCCACCGGACACGCCGGACGATGTTCCGTTCACGGAAGAGTAGGTGAGAGAGGTAATCAGTGAAATGGCCCGGGGCAAGGACCCGGGTAACGATGGTCTGACAGTGGAAATTGTTTCTCAGGTGTTTAATGAACATAAAGAACTGTTCACCCAGCTCTTCAACAAATGCTTGAATCTGGGAGCCTTCCCAACCGCCTGGAAACAGGCTGACCTTGTCCTCTTAAACAAGGCAGGTAGGGATCCGGCTGACGCGAGATCATACAGACCGATATGTCTGCTGCCGGTGTTGGGAAAGGTGCTGGATAAACTCCTGACCAACAGGATGTACCACCACTGCCACAAGAACGGATTCCTGAATCCCAAGCAATTTGGGTTCAGGACGGACCAGTCCACCACCGCTGCTATCAAACAGGTGGTGGACATCGCTCAGGTAAATAAAGTGCACAAGTTGCACACCTCTCTCATTGCTTTGGATGTGACGGGCGCGTTCGACAATGTCTGGTGGCCTGCGATTCTGACAAAATTGAAGGAGTGTTCCTGCCCTAGGAACATCTTCACACAGCCTCAAGAAACTTGGAAAGAGGCTGCCCACAAGGGTCGTGCAGCGGACCGTTCCTCTGGAACTTAGTCGCTGATACTGCTCTGGAGTTGACTATGCCCGAAGGAGTCTGGCTCCAAGCTTACGTGGACGACTTGCTGCTTGTCATATCAGCGTCCTCATGAGCAAATCTTGAGGTCGCTGGCAATGCAGCCATTAAAACACCAGAAGGTTGGTGTCATCGCAACAAGCTTGGGTTCAGCGTTGCGAAGACAACTTCAATGACAATTGCAAAAGAGGGTGTCCTCAAGAAGAGGTATCCCATTTTCAAATTAAATGGCGCAAACATCCGCCACATGACGACTTTAAAATACTTGGGGATCACTCTGGATGAGAGGATGAGCTGGATCCCACACCTGCAGGACTTGAAAGCTAAATGCACCAAAGTTATGTGTAAGCTGGGGCGTATGGCTCGCGTCTCATGGGGACTCAGAAGTGAGGTCCTCAAAGAAATCTATCTAAGGGGAACGGAGAGGATCCTGACATATGGTGCGGGTGCCTGGTGGCACCCGACGAACCACGCCATAATGTGCAGAAAGCTGCTCGCTGCCCAAAGACCGGCTTTACTGCGAATCACCAGGGCTTATAGGACAACATCTACGGATGCCCTCCTGGTGCTCGCAGGGATCCCTCCGCTATTTTTGACGGTCGGTAAAGAAGCGACCATATTCAGAGTCACGCAGGCTAAGGAGAAAGCAACATTCCTCGGAGTCCAGTATGACCCTGAGGAATATGAGACAAATACCGCTAAGTGGGATCTACATCCCACAAGGAGACTATGTGTGCCCTGGTCCATGGAGTTACCATCAGGTACAGATATTGAAATATACACCGACGGTTCCAAGAGCGAGGAGGGTGTGGGTATAGCCTTCACTGTCTTCAATCAAGGG
Source organism: Ryuthela nishihirai (assembly GCA_038380435.1). Classification (NCBI taxonomy): domain Eukaryota; kingdom Metazoa; phylum Arthropoda; class Arachnida; order Araneae; family Heptathelidae; genus Ryuthela; species Ryuthela nishihirai. The sequence goes on from JAWZYU010000017.1 coordinate 75,971,045, forward strand.
GCCAAAGTGTATGATTTTCAGAGGAAGGTTTCAAATAATGGCTCAGCCTTCCAAGCAGAGCTGCTCGCTCTCAGAGAGGCCCTTCACTGGGCCCTCAATGACGGTGGTCTAAACAACGACAGACGGCTGTACACGGACAGCCAGGCGGCTCTGCATGCACTTGAAGATGCAACCAACAGGCATCAGATAGTGAATGAGATCAAGTGAATCCTGGGTAATCAGAGCATGCCCAGGGTATCCTTCTCCTGGATCAGGGCACATGTAGGGCATGAAGGAAATGAGCGGGCCGACCAACTGGCCCGTTCCGCAGGTAATAACACTCAACCTGTGATAGCGGTAAAGACTTCAAAAACTACCCTGAAGTCTATAATTGGCCAAGGTACCATTCAGGAGTGGCAGAGGCTCTGGGATACGACTGAGAATGGTCTTCAAACAAAGACATTCTTGAAAAGGGTCAGTCTATCCCTGATGTCCTCTGACCACTATTTGACGCAGGTCCTAACAGGACATGGGAGTTTCCCCAAATACCTGGAGAGGTTTAATATCTCTACCCACAGTTACTGCAGCTGTGGGGCTCCAGACGCAGATGTTGGGCACTATATCCTCAGGTGCCCATTCACAGAAGGGTTCGCTAACGAACTCCGGGACTCCCAAGCGATCAATGAGGTAGCAGGCGAACTGGTCTCAGTGTCCATTGAGAGTGCCCGTGTCAGGGCACACTTGAGGGACATAGGCTGGCTTGTCTGCCAGCTCCGGGACTCTCTACTTTGAGCCCCGTGGCTGCTGTCTCTCTTAGACTTATTTTCCTACCTTCTTCCCGGGCTGCACTAAGCACCCCCTTTAACACCACCCATACTCCATGTCCCTACTGGTCTCCCCTGAGACAAACTTCACCTTCTTTTTTCCAAGCCTCTAGTTGCTATGCACGTGTAGTGTCGTGAGACGGAGCACATGCTTTCCCCATGGGGAGTGGGTCCTTCGGGACCCACTCCCCACCCCGTATTAACCAGAGGTGTGTCTCTCGAGTTGTCATAGTTTGAAAGTCTCTGGTAGAATGTCGAGAACGCGTCAATCGTTTTATGTGACTGCACGATGCATATTGGCGTCTGTAGGTATTCCTTCATATCAGAAGGATATAACCTACGAGGAATGCTTGCAGACATTAATGAATGTTATAACCGACAAAATCCTGCATATGCTCAGTACGATGCAAGGTGAGGCGGTCATAGAAACGTACGACATTGCCCATGAGTTTCTATGCCGTGTGTGTTTTGCGGAAGTAGAAGCGTTAAACCACATCAAAAGGATGGACTACCTATCGGTGGTCGAGGATGCCATGACCTCGATAGAGATTGCTGGCATTGTGGAGGTTGTAGGATAATTAAAAGCAACAACAACAAAAGGTTCTTTTCAGAACCACTTCATTTATGTAGAAAGGATTATCGATCGTACAATTTCTGTTCACAACTCTTCTCTATCTATACATTTTTCTTCTCTATCACCCCCGTTAACAGAGTAAATTTTATAGGGATGTTTAACCTTCAGTATAATTTTACACAGTGTGTTAGGATTAACAACTCTTATAGCATAGTTATTGCGGGTAGGCTCCCTCTCCACTTTTAAAATTTAGATCTTACACCGGTACATGTATATGTAAGATTATAAGATGTATATGTAAGATAATTTAGATCTTACACTGGTACTGTTATACCGGTACCTAAAACAGTACTTGTGGTGCCCCGCCATTCACATCGTATGGGCGTGAGTGTCGAAACGAGGGTAGAAGCACTAGGCACGAGTATTTTATTTCATATTCAGGCTCTGGTCAGAACATATAGCGGATTCGAAGAAGTATTTCGCTAAATTTTGACTATTAGTCCCATGCAAATAAAATTTCAGCGGATTAGCGTAGGTATGTTGAGAGGATGTGCTCAAGTGAGCCCTATGTATTTTTTTTTTATAGCTGAAGTGTTAAACTAATACCCCCTACTCCATTAACGTGTATTCGTGATGGAGCTAAAGTTTTTTAGGTAGCGTTCTTTTAACATTCTTACTTTCTACCTCGTACAAAAAAAAAGTTATTTTTTTACTCGATAAACCACGGAAGAGATGATTTTTTAAAAACTGTTTCACCGGATTTTTCTTCGATCAGTGTTACTCCACAGCCATCTGCAGGGAATCGGTATTAATTGTAATCCCAATAATATGGAAAAACAACAATCTCCCTTTGAATTTCAGAGATTCCTATTTTAAGTGCGTCTATCACAGAAGAATTCCTTCCGTATATCGACAGAAAACAGTAATTATTTGACTTTCCCATTAGGTTTTCGGACGGAGCCACGGCTGAAAGGCTAAGCATTCCACCGTTGTCCCCGTGACCTTTGCACACCACTCGCTTGTTGTGTCTTGTCAGGTCACATGGGGATGAGTGTAGAAAGTGTCGGAACGAGGGCAAAAGATCGCCTCTTGTAAAAACACTAGGCGCGATCAGAGCATACATGTCAGTTAAGCGGTTTCGTTTGCTAAATTTTGGCTATCAGTCCCGTTGCAAATATAATTTCAGTGGATTAGTGGAGGTAAGTTGAGAGGGTGCGTGAAGCAATGTATTATTTTTATAGTCGAAGTTTTAAACTAATGTTCCCCTACTCCGTTAATATGCATTCATGATGAAAGTTTTTTAACATTCTTACTTTCTATAACATTCTACCTCGTACAAAAAAGTTATTTTTTACTCGATTTCATCAGCGTGATGAGACATACGCTCGCACGCAAACGATGGGAGAGACGATTTTTTAGCCGATTTTTCTTCGGTGTTGCGTTACTACGTGGAAACACAGATATCTGACAGCAGCAACCCGATGGAGACTAATACGCACAACTCTTGAAGGTTTAGGACGTGTCATTTCAAAAGTCTACATGGGGTGCATTGAAACCTATCATAAAGGGTAGAATTGGGAGAACCGTCTCTGGACTTGAGAAAATATCGAGTCCGAAATCCACAATAAAGAGTGCCAGCGAGTTTTCACGATGTAAGACAGCGCTCCTGATATGGAAGCAGCACAGATCCAAGATTCATTCGCCAATTTGATTCCCCATTGGAAATTTTTTATTTTCGTAGGACTTAACCATCCGTCAGTTGTCCGGGGTGAGGATCCGAACACAGAGTCTATTAGGTCGATCCTATCACTCCTCAATATTTTTCATCACGACGAATAAAATCAGATTTTTTAAATTTTTTACCCATCGGCATTTTCTGCGGGACAGTCTTTTAAAAACAGTTACTGCGGATAGTCCTAGTAAGCGACAGCCAACAGTCACGGAGTTAAAAGAAATAAGTGTTACTGAAACGGACTTAAAATGCGTGGGTTATAAAAATACGTATATTAATGTGAAAGGACTATCGGATTCATTATAAGAAATACATAGAAAAAGCTAGTTATAAAGAATACGAAGGTTGTAAAAAATGTACTAGGTTAATATCTGAAATGTCTGACTCGTTCGACACGCATCTAAGCCACACGCCATAGTCGAATGCGTCCGGCTATCGAGCCCAAGATAGCAGGATCAAATCTCACTGTAGGGAAAGGATTTTTTTTTTCCGATGAAAGGTATCTACAGAAAACTGATTTTTATTTCGACCGTGGAGTAATTTTTAATAAAGGTGAGGAATATTTTGACGAGTGTTTAATTACTAGAGAGTTGATTAACGGAGTTTGAAAATTTTTCCACTGCAGACGTGTGTCCTAAAAGCAGATTTAACATGTCATCCCTACAAGTCCTACGAATAATTTAAACCATTATTAATTTCACCCTATGGTATTTTCTGTGGAAACAGTTACAGTAAGGGTAGTTCTTCTTGTTCAAAGACGGTACAACCATTCTGCTAGGACGGGGGAAAATGAGTTTCGACTGTAGGAAGATTTTTTAATGAGTGTTTAATTACTAAGGAATTGATTGGTTTACTCGGAAAAATGAATACCGGAGGAGTTTAATAACTGTGAATTTTAATTATAAGGGAATCGTTTACCTAAATGAATAGCAGAGGATTTTTAATAGAAAGTGTTTTAATTACTAAGGAATAAATACAACTTTGATTTACTGTCGAGTTTTACAATTTGAAATCCGCATTGGGCATTCAAAAGAGTTCAGTAGTCTTGTAAAGGATAGATAAAAGAAATAAGTGTTGGTTTTAAAATGGTTATAAAAATACGTATATGAAAAGACTGCCGGTGTAAGATCTAAATTTTAAAAGTGGAGAGGGAGCCTACCCGCAATAACTATGCTATAAGAGTTGTTAATCCTAACACACTGTGTAAAATTATACTGAAGGTTAAACATCCCTATAAAATTTACTCTGTTAACGGGGGTGATAGAGAAGAAAAATGTATAGATAGAGAAGAGTTGTGAACAGAAATTGTACTATCGATAATCCTTTCTACATAAATGAAGTGGTTCTGAAAAGAACCTTTTGTTGTTGTTGTTTTTAATTATCCTACAACCTCCACAATGCCAGCAATCTCTATCGAGGTCATGGCATCCTCGACCACCGATAGGTAGTCCATCCTTTTGACATGGTTTAACGCTTCTACTTCCTCAAAACACACACGGCATAGAAACTCATGGGCAATGTCGTACGTTTCTATGACCGCCTCACCATGCATTGTACTGAGCATATGCAGGATTTTGTCGGTTATAACATTCATTAACGTCTGCAAGCATTCCTCGTAGGTTATATCCTTCTGATATGAAGGAATACCTACAGACACCAATATGCATCGTGCAGTCACATAAAACGATTGACGCGTTCTCGACATTCTACCAGAGACTTTCAAACTATGACAACTCGAGAGACAGACAGAACACTGAGTAGAATGTTCATGTCTTAACAAGTCCCTGTATATATAAACAGTGCTCAGTCTTCTGATACGTGTCACTCGCTGGTCACTCCATGTTACTTTCCCCTTGTTGTGACGTCACCTACCCTTAGAACAACAACAACGTATGAGTAATCACACTGAGCACTGGACACTCAACCTTCTAGGACGATTGAATTCGCTGGCACTCTTTATCGTGGATTTCGGTCTCGATATTTTCTCAAGTCCAGAGTTGCTACCTGACCAGTAAGCGGACACATATGGGCATGATAACACTCCACGTTCCTCCGATTGTGCCACGTACGACTTGAGGAGTTGACAGAATGAAGCTGGGGTAACGCGTTCGACTCTCATTGCCGAGAAGAAGTTTTTTTTTTTTCGATAAAACGCATCTACAGAAAACTGATTCTACAGTACGGTGGTTCTTTTAATAAAGGTAAGGGAATTTTGATGAGTGTTTAATTACTAGGGAGTTTAATAGCAGGGAATTTTAATTATAAAGGAATCGTTTAGTCGTCCTGGCTAAATGAATAGCAAAGAGTTTTAATTACTAAGGAATAAATACAACTCTGTGAGTTGATTTACAATTTGAGATCTGCATTCAAAAGAGTTCAGTGCTAGTGTTGGCTTTGATGTAAGAAATACATAGAAAAAGCTAGGTTAATATCTGAAATGTCTGACCCGCATCTAAGCCACAGCAAGTACACGGCGTATTCCCGTGCGTCCTGGAATCCACACAGCGAGGTACGATTTTTTTCCCCCCCGGTGAAACACATCTACAGAAAACTGATTTTTATTTCGACCGTGGAGTGATTTTAATAAAGGTGAGGAATATTTTGACGAGTGTTTAATTACTAGGGAATTTTAATTATAAGAAAATCGTTTAGCCGTCTTGGTGGGATAAATACAGCTTTGTGAGTTTGATTTACAATTTGAGATCCGCATTCAAAAGAGTTCAGAGGTAGTGTTGGTCTTGATGTAAGAAATACATATAAAAAGCTAGTTATAAAGAATGCTAGGTTAATATCTGAAATGTCTGGCCCGCATCTAAGCCACAGCAAGTACACGGTATAGTCCGGGAACCCAAGACAGTTGGACGGAATCCACAGAGCGAGGGACGATTTTTTTTTTTCCCCGGTGAAACACATCTACAGAAAACTGATTTTTATTTCGACTGTCTAGTGATTTTAATAAAGGTGAGGAATATTTTGACGAGTGTTTAATTACTAGGGAGTTGATTAACGGAGTTTGAAAATTTTTCCACTGCAGACGTGTGTTCTGAAAGCAGATTTAACATATCATCCCTACGAATAATTTAAACCATTATTAATTTCACCCTATGGTATTTTCTATGGAAACAGTAAGAGTAAAATAAGTTTCAACTGTAGGATGATTTTTAATAGAGGTAAGGGAATTTTGATGAGTGTTTAATTACTAGGGAGTTTAATAGCAGGGAATTTTAATTGTAAAGGAATCGTTTAGTCGTCCTGGCTAAATGAATAGCAAAGGGTTTTAATTACTAAGGAATAAATACAACTCTGCGAGTTGATTTACAATTTGAGATCTGCATTAGACATTCAAAAAGAGTTGAACGGAATTGTAAAATTTCAGATGAATACAGGAGATGTACTAAAAATACGCATTGGACGCAGCCTGTTAAATTTTTAAGGGAAGAGAATTTTGGTAAGTGTTTAATTACTAGGGGCCTGATTTTCTGTGAGATGTTACAATTGTATCATCCTTTTCTATGCAATTATTCCGAGTCTTGCATCAGCCGATCCGAGGGCTTAAACTACAGGTAGGGCTTAAAAGGTCAACCGAGGAGGGGGGGGTCTGCAGGAGGGCTTAAAATATAGGTCAACCATTGGGGGAAAATAAAGAAAAATCGGGGATTAGAGTTAAAATAAGGAGGTTTTTCCGAAAATAGTACTCTTCATTGTCAACAGAAGGCATCAGGGTTATTTCATAAGGGGGAAGAAATTTTTAATAGGGGGGAGTAATTTTTAATAGGAGGAGGAAATCAAAGAATTAAAATAAGGGTTTTTGGGGAATTAGTGTTCCTCACAGGCACCAGATGACGCCAAGGGATTTTTTCATAAGGGAGGAGGAATTTTTTTATAAAGAGGGAAATCAAAAATCGAAGAATTAGAATAAAAATAGGTTTTTTTTTGGAAAAATAGTACTTCTCACTGTCAACAGATGGTGCCACTGAGGGGGAGGGGGGGTGAAAGGGGGGTTTAATAAAGGGGGTGAGGAATTATTAATTATTAATAAGGGGGCGTGGCCTGTTATGTAATGATTACGTCATGTTGCGTCATAGGGGGAGGGGGAAGTGGGCGTGGTCGGTGACGTCATAAGGGCGTGGTCGGTGATGTCATAGGGGGAAAAGCACTAGTGGGGGATTCCTATGGTGACACTAAACTACTCACACTCTTCATAACCATATTCGCTAATCTATAATTATCCATATGGGAAACATAGCGAAACCAACGGAGTTTCTCTCTGCGCAATATGCTGTTTAAAGGAGGTTGCCAACTCCTTTGCCTGACTTACAAAGTTGAACCACTTAATACCCAAGATAATGCGTAAGCATCTAGAATCAAAAGCATCTAGTTTCCTGTTATCTTGTTTACACAGCATCGAAGTTTCACTACCATAACTTACCCTAGAAAGAACCAAATTATTATACAGTCTAATTTTAGTCTTCAGGTGTATACCACTATTTCTCCACACTCTCCATAGATGCTTGAAAGTCCCGGCAGCAATCCCTATCCTTCTGTATCTGTTATCACCAGTATCTGTTACATAGCTCCCAAGATAATTAAACTCTGATAGGTGCTCATGACGGCAACCACTCGATTAACTGAATCACAGCCTGCCTACTCTACTACCAGTCTCATAAACAGCTCGAATGAAAGAGTTCTTCTCATCATCATTTGCCAAAAGGGCTAAATCATCAGCATAATCTAAATCAGAAATTTTCGTATCTCCAGACCATTTAAGGCCAAAATCTTTCCCTTGAAGTGAATTTCGCATAACATAATCAATAACCAATCTAAAGAGAAAAGGAGACAAAATGAACCTTTGTCGAACACCAGAAGTAATGCTAAATTAAATGCTACAAGCCTTACCAACTCTCACACATAACTCATTATTATTATAGAGAGCTTTCATCATGTTAACTAACTTGTCTGGTATATACCATATCTCACAATCAACCACAAATTATGATGATCAACAGAGTCGAAAGCCTTTTTTAAATCAACAAAACTAGCAACAAAAGGTTTCTGAAACTCTAAACATTTCTCAAGAATCTGCCTAAGTGAAAATATCTGATCTACACATCCCCTACCACTTCTGAATCCACATTGCTGATCACGCAATTGATTGTCAACCAGATTCTTAATTCTATTAAGCACAATCATGGAAAGAACGTTCCCTGGAACAGAGAGTAGGCTGATACCCCTATAGTTATCACAAGAACTGCGATCATCTTTTTTTAAAGTAGGAATAATAATAGCTTTGGTAAAATTCTTAGGAACCATGCCTTTATCATAAAAGATATTCAAAATTTCAGTCATCCATGTGTTAACCGAAACATTCCCAGCACTAAGTATTTCCGCAGTCACTTCATCTGCCCCTGAGGATTAATGAATTTTAAGTTTAGAAACAGCCAAACTAACTTCAGATTGTGTTATAGGGCCAACATTAAAACCAGTAATGCATCCATCATCATTGCAAACAATGGGAGCAGAACTAACCACATTGTTTAGAACATCACTGAAATGCTCAGCCCACCTAGCCATGACAGAATCCTCACCTTATATAACCTTACCTTGTTTATCCTTCAATCCTTGTATGCCTGTCCGTTTTCTACCACACAAAACATTAACTATCTGGTACAGCTCTCTGCTGTTATGCTGTCTAACTGCTTCCTCGGCTTTGTCAACCAAACCATCAAGCCAAAGATTCTTATCAGCAGCTAACTATCCGTTACACGTTTATTAAGCTCTCTGTAATGCTTTCTATTAGGACTAGTAAGGTATTGACTTAAATGAAGATAAGTATGATGTGAATCAAGGTCTGTATTTGTATCCCATATTGGAGATAAATTTTGACACAAATGAGACACCGCGACTTATTGTAGATTATTTGAGAGTAATTAAGAAACTCAGAAAAATCTGCCGAATGTTTCACCATTGTCCTTGAATAATGACAGGCTTCAAGATTTCGTAAAGGAGGAATTCAATGGAGAAGAAAAAATGTTATATTAGATAGCAAGACACGGTGGAATAGTCTCCTTTCTATGATTGAACGATTTCTAAAGCTAAGGAACTGCATTTCTAAGGCTCTGCGATAGGGGTTCTCAACGTGGGATACACGTACACCTTGGGGGTATGTGGTTAAATTATTTTGTGGTACGCCGTGAGAGCTCAAACGTCGCTAGATATATGTTATATATATATATATGTTTTATTTTATTCCCATTGTTATACTATAACTATATTTTTATCTATCTATACAAGGGGTACTCCAGTTATATACATATTTGCAGGGGCTACGTGAAGAATAAAAGGTTGAGAACCACTGCTCTATGATTACTAGCTTCAACAGAAATTGTCTTTGAGGAGAAATGAATTTGTTAGATAACCTCGCTGAAACTCTTCGTCCACTTGAATTTGCTCCGAAGAAGCAACTTTACTTAAAGATGACATGCTTGTAAAAATTTGCTTTAAGAAACAGACAATAAGGAAAATCCTACTGCTGCCAATCTCAAAAAATGCCTTATCAAACGCTATTCATGAAGACGACAAAAGGAAGTAATTTCATTGTTGAGATATTTAACAAATCCAGAGGATTTTAAAAATGAATCGTCTGATTTATTCTCTTTAATATCCAGACAAACAGTAAAGAAAATCGCATAAATACATTTCTTAGCTTTTTCTAATGAATGCCAAGCTATCGAGGTAGATGATAATGCAGAGAGAGTCATAAGATGATAACGCAGAAAGAGTCATAAGATGATAACGCAGAGAGAGTCATAAGATGATAACACAGAGAGAGTCATAAGATGATAACACAGAGAGAGTCATAAGATGATTACGCAGAGAGAGTCAGAAGATGATAACGCAGAGAGAGTCATAAGATGATAATGCAGAGAGAGTCATAAGATGATAATGCAGAGAGAGTCATAAGATGATAACGCAGAGAGAGTCATAAGATGATAACGCAGAGAGAGTCATAAGATGATAACGCAGAGAGAGTCAGAAGTGCAAGGTGCAGAAACTAACGAATATGACGACAGTAGGGGGAAAAGGAGAGTTCTGGACCAGAGGCGGGTCAATGTTAATCCTATGGGACCCACCTCCTTGTGTTCTAAAGCGGAGGCGGGTCTTTCCTCCACACAAACAGGTCAATATTTCCTTCAATAATTTACATAATTTATTTTTTTAAAATCAGAGATTTTTTTTTTAATTAATTTTTTTACCCAATAGCATTGTTTCTTTTCGTTTCTGCGGGACAGTCTTTTAAATCAGTTTCTGCAGGATAGTCCTTCTTGCAGTATAAATACGACATTCATTAGTCAGATTCCTCATTCTGTTGTCAGACGTTGACAGTGACGGTTCTCTGCTGCTTCGAGATTTTTTTTCAACTGTTAGAAGCCAATAGTGATAGTTTTTGACGTCCTCCAGTTTCTGCGAATAGTCCTTCTAGTATAAATACGACATCTATCAGTCGGAATCCTCATTCTGTTGTCAGACGTTGATAGTGACAGTTCTCCGCTGCTGCTTCGTGATTTTTTTTTCAACTTTTAGAAGGCAATAGTGATAGTTCTCCCTGTCCTCGTGCAGTATCAACTATTTTTCAACGCACTGTTTCATAATGTATCCATGCGATATATGTGAGAAGGTTTTCATTCATCAGACCCATCTCATTCGTCATAAGAGAAATCATGATGGAAATAACCTCTTTAAGTGCTCTCAATGTGAATTGGCATTCTCAAGGAGAGATGATGTCCGACGTCATGAGTTAACCCACACCTCCAGAAAAACCTACAAATGTGAAGAATGCGCCATGGAGTTTGGAAGAAAAGACAATTTTTTACGACATCAAAGAAAGTCCCACAATAATAAGTGAATACGTTCTGAAGCTGAAAGGATTCCCCAGAAGAAACAAAAACCAGACCCTGAAGACCCCTGCCAGTTTACAGAAGAAATGAAAAGGACCCTTTCAACACATAAACTGATGGCAACGGAAGAAACATCTCTTGACCTCACCTTTTTCCTTGATTCCTCGGGGGAGTCACTCCTAACTCATCTGAAAGATGAATTAACCTCGAAAGGTAGTATTAAATGGTACCTTGTCGTGCAAGTGCGCTTCAGGCGAAAAGTCTCCCCTTCTACCTTCGAACACTGTACCCCGTTTTTCCGAAGTAACTGTGTTACAAGTCTTCCTACATCATCCCTAAACAGAGAACTAGATTCAGCGTGTAAGAAGATAAAGATCTCATTTGAAGAATTTGAAGGAGCACATAGTGGATGGACACTGGACGCCGTACTCCACGCTGAAATGAACATTGGAAAATATATCCCTCTTTCAGGATCTAGTTATATCCCTACTCCAAGAGAATTACTGTTAAAACACGCTATTGTCAATGTATGTAATTCTGACCAAAAATGTTTTGTCTGGTCTGTTTTAGCCTCTTTGTATCCTACCACAGATCATCCGCAGCACCTTAACAACTATATACATTTAGAAGAAAAATTAAACACATCTGACCTAATTTTCCCTGTTACAATAAATCAAATATCTAAATTCGAAAAAATGAACAATATTTCTGTTAATGTTTTTGGATATGAGAAAGAGGTGTTCCCACTCTATATCACACCATTCAGATTTAAAGCGCATGCAAATCTCCTTCTGTTATCGGATGAAGAAAAGCAGCATTATTGCTCCATTAAGAATATGAGGAGGCTACTTAGTCCTCTCACCAAACATAATGGTGTACGTTTCTACTATGATTACTGCCTTCAGCGTTTCGCATATGAATCACTCTTGAAGGATCATACCCCCTATTGTCAAGAACATGGACCCCAGAGAGTAGAATTCCCAACTGAAGAAGAAAAATGGTTGAAATTCACAAATTTTAAGTTTCAGCAGCCCGTTCCATACGTGATTTATGCCGACTTTGAATCATTCCTAGTGAAAGTGGACACTTGTATGCCTAACCCTGAAAAATCTCACACCACTATCACGGCAAATCATGAACCCTGTGGATTTGCATATCTTGTTGTTGGACCTGATGGCTGCAGCTATAAACCTCCAGTAGTTTATAGATGTCATAATGTGGTAGAAGAATTTTTAGAATGTCTGCTTAAAGAAGAAGAAAACATCAAAAATTTACTATCGATGATAAAGCCAATGCAACTCTCAAATCACGAAGAGGAATCATTTCGCAACGCTACTGACTGTCATATTTGTAAACGTGTCCTAGGAGCAGATCGTGTGAGAGATCACGATCATATAACAGGTAAACTCCGAGGAGCTGCTCATAATTCCTGTAATCTGAACTTTAAGTTAACCTATAGGATTCCAGTTATCTTTCACAATCTAAAGCGATATGACAGCCATCTTATTATGCAGGGAATCGGTAGAATCAAAAATAAGAAGATTAATTGGGTGTAGCCAATGCCATTCCCAATAACGTGGAAACATACATAGACTTCTCCCTGGGGACATTACATTTTATAGACTCCTATCAGTTTTTAAGCACATCCCTTGAGAAGCTAGTAAATAATTTATCACCAGATGAGTTCCATATTTTAAAGGAACATGTTGAAACTGAACGGTTACACTTGGTTTTGAGAAAAGGAGTTTACCCCTATGATTATATTGACAAGAATGAAAAGTTTGAAGAAACAGTATTACCACCATGTGAAGCATTTTACAACCAACTCACAGAAGAAGCACTAGAGGAAGAAGACTACACCCATGCAATAAGCGTATGGAATGCATTCAGCATAAAAAATTTAGGTCAGTATCATGACTTGTACCTGAAGACTGATGTGCTCCTCTTAGCCGATGTTTTCGAAAGTTTCAGAAAATTATATATCAGATACTATGAAATCGATCCCTGCCATGTTTACACAGCTCCCGGACTAGCCTGGCAAGCATGCTTAAAAATGACAAATATAAATCTTGAGTTGATAACTGACCCTACAATGTACCTTTTCCTGGAAAAAAGCATACGAGGGGGAATTACTGTGATATGTAATCGTCTTAGTACTGCAAACAACAAGTATTTGGACACCTATGATCCTCAGTTACCCTCTAAATACATTATGTACTATGATGCGAACAATCTTTATGGATGGGCAAAGTCACAATGTCTCCCTCAAAGCGATTTTCGATGGCTTAATACAGAAGAAATAGCAGATCTAAATATTACGATAGTTGCTAATGATTCGAATAAAGGGTACATATTGGAAGTTGATTTAGATTATCCAGTTTCTCTACACGACAAGCATAATGATTATCCACTAGCCCCTGAGAAACTTCAGATTACCGGCAGCATGCTATCACCATATTGTCAAGAGGTTGCTCAAAACCTTGGAATAAATACAAGCCAATCAGTCATGAAATTAGCCCCAAATCTAAATTCTAAGGAAAAATATGTCCTTCATTATCGAAATCTCAAACAATATTTAGCCTTCGGTATGCAGCTGAAGAAAATACATCGCGTTTTAGAATTTAATCAGTCTTGCTGGCTAAAACCATATATAGAATTTAATACAGATCAGCGGAAGAAAGCTAGAAACGACTTTGAGAAGGACTTCTTCTTACTGATGAATAATGCTGTGTTTGGAAAAACGATGGAAAATTTGAGAAATCGAGTGAAAATTGAATTGACACGAACCCGAAGAGAGAATGTAAACTTGTAGCATCACCTGCTTTTCACGCTTTTCGTGTTTTTGACAATGACCTCGCATGTGTACAATCAAAGCAAACTAAATTGAAGCTCAATAGGCCTATTTACGCAGGATTCAGTATTCTTGATATTAGTAAACTATTGATGTATAACTTTCATTATGACTATATTAGTCCAAAATATGGAGGAAAAGCCAAATTATTGTTCACTGATACAGATTCACTGTGCTACGAGCTTGAAACCGAGGACGTGTATGCTGATATGAAAGATGATATAGATCATTTTGATACGTCCAACTATCACATAGACCATGTTTTGCATAGTACGCATAATAAAAAGGTGCTAGGTAAAATGAAAGATGAACTTTCAGTAGTACCTATCAAAGAATTCGCAGGACTTCGTTCTAAAATGTATTCTATTCTGAGTTTACATGAGGAGAAGAAGACGGGGAAAGGAATCCCCAAATACATCGTAAAAAGAACCCTTCGTCACAAGGATTACAGAGACTGCTTGATAAACAAATCACCTTGTCGAGTAGATTTGACAAGGATTCAAAGTAGCAATCATCATCTTCATACAGTGAAAGGTGTAAAACTTGGTCTGTCACCATTTGATGACAAAAGATATATTTTAGAAAATGGTTATGACACCTTTTCGTATGGTCACTACAAAACGATGAAAAAATAATATAACAGAAAAAAATAAACAAACATTTTGTTCACTGTGATTTTTTTTAATATGTTTCAGCTATTTATGTATAAAAATATGATAATTTTATCCAAATATATACATATAACCCCCCCTATATATGTAAAAATATTGCATGTCATTATTATATGTAGACAGCTGTATGTAAAAAAAAACCATTTTCTATATTAACCTGCATTTTTTTTATAAGTAAGCTGTAAAGTATATCTATAATCAATGTTAAAAAAATATCATTGTGAAATGTAAAAAAATTGTAAACCAATGGAACTCATTACACGTGAAACCTACGCATTGTCATTATATCTCCCAATACTATGATATCAATAAAAAAAATTAAAATTAAATATATATATATTTTGTCCGAATTTCTGTGTCTTATCTTTAGCAAGTGGGGAGGTACAAACGGTCCAAGCTTGCAGGATGAGCATAGACCATTCCACAATCTTTACACTCAAACATCGTCTGCAGAATCAGCATACAAACGCAATGGGCAGCTGCGCGAACACAAATGACAATATTCACAGCTTCACTCTAAAACAAATTTAAGTGTGAATCAAATACCGAGACACTCAAATTTTCATCGAACATTTAATCGCTACGTCAGAATAAAATTTAATAATAATCGTCATATATTAGGGAATAGGGGACAGAGATATAGATTCCAAACGCCAATCTATAAATTCATCGCGAATATCATTATTGTAACGCTTTCTCAACTTACATTCACCTCGTTTTCGCAGGCAACAATCTTAAGGTCATCTCTTGTAAACTCGGCGCAAGACACACTAGCAGCTGATGAGTAATCTCCTCGTAGTACCAATGAAGATATAGCACACGGAAGTGACGTTATAGACCGGAAGTGACGTCACCGCCCATGCAGGCGTGGGTGGCGTGGGTGGCTTAATTTTTCGGAGGGTGGATGCCAGCCCCCCTCGCAGGTGTGCGAGATGGTCTTTGATGGGGAGGGCTTAATCGGTCCCCAAAAAAGGCCCCCTGCGGATGACTTAATTTTTGGATTCCCACGCTGGCGTCGGGGGCTTATTTTTTTTAAACGATCGGAAGTGTCGACCCCCAGGCGTGTGCGTTGGCGGTGGGGGAGGAAGTGCAGTCCCCCCCTCGCAGGTGTGCGGGATGGGTAGGGCTTAATTTGTCGACCGGAAGTGTTAGAGACGGGGAGGGCTTAAGTTTCGTGTGCCCCCTAAAAAGGCCCCCTAGGGAGGGCTTCATTTTGGCTTCCACGGTCGTGGCGGCCTAGGGCTTAACGCCCACGCAAGCTGAGGAGGGCTTCCTCCCCCCACCCATATGCTTTTCCTTGCGTCGGGATGACTTCCTCCCACACGTTTGTTTCTTGTAATGACGCCCCCCATTTCTTACCCCACACGTATCAGCATTTGGCTGGCATCTGCGGTAGTATGGTGACCGCCCACGCAGGTGGGGTGTTAAAAAAAAAAAACAGACGCCACGGGAGGGGTGGTCACGTGAGCTTGGGAGATGAGCCCCATTTCCTGTACACAGACTCTTTCTCGTATGAAAAGAAATTTTCTGATTTAAATCGCAGCGCTGCGTCATAGCGCACCGTTAGCGAAGCTTGACCTGTGCGCCTGAATTACAGAATTTTTCGATCAAAATACTATCATTTTAAATATTACGTTTGAGTGTAATTTACCGTACGTTTTAAAATATGCACATGATGTTTGTCATAAAGGTGTGATTCATTTTACGTTCAATACATAATTTATCAGTCGCTTTAAATACAGTCAAGATATAAAGGCGTGAATAAATTTTACGTGTAAGTGAAATATATTCACGTGTAAGCGTACGTTATATGTCCACGTATTATAACTTAGGTTCTGCACACCAATAGTCACTGAATAAGATAATGTTTAACAAAAAAAAACTTTTTGAGGTCGAGAGATCTGCATACAGAAATAGCTGAAACACAATTGGGAATTAATTTTGCTGTATGTGTAGACAATTATAAACAGTTTTTTTTTGATTCTGCTTAAAGCAGAGGATTTGACCTGGAAGAAGATCTGTACATGCTAAAATGTATACACATGACTCATAAAACAATGCATGGTTCAACTTTTGACTAACTTTTTCGATGTTTTGCACATCTGTTGGAATCACCTTCCAAAGTATAACCTTGAAAATATTGATGATAAAAGCATTGAGTCAGACTCTTAAGACCAATTACTACCTTTTGATTCATAACATATGGAATCCATTTATTAAGGTTTACTATGAAAGCTTTTAGTAATTGCAAATGAATGTGGTGAATTTATTAAAATAAGAACAGTAAAATAACATATTATCAAAACTTTTTTTTTCTTATAGTTACAAATGAATTTTTCCTAAACTTATATCTTCCACTACGTGAGACTTCAAAGGTCATTAACAGATCTATCTAGTCTTCGCATGGTTGTTGTTATAAATTCTCTCCAAACATGCATTACAGTCTGCCCTTGTTTCCACAAATTACTTGTTTGTAGTGCAACAGATATGCAGAGGTAAAAATGATGCTAAACTATTTTCTGCTGCTCTGTGTACATTTCCAATTCTTGAACATTTTGGATCTACAACTTCCGTCAAACAAAAAAAAGGGGGTAAAATGTTTGACTAAACATCTTCTGATTTTATTGAATATGATACTTCAGTCTCCAGTAATGGAAAAGGCAGGGAGTAGTTGCTTATTAATTTATTAATTTATTTTATTAATTATTTATAATATTAATTTTAAAATTAATTTCTTTATTAATTTTTTAATCTTTATTAATTTCTCATACTGTACATTAATTTCTCATACTGCCTTTTCCATTACTGGAGACTGAAGTATCATATTCAATAAAATCAGAAAATGTTTAGTCAAACATTTTACCCCCCCTGTTTTTTTTGTTTGATGGAAGTTGTAGATCCAAAATGTTCAAGAATTGGAAATGTACACAGAGCAGCAGGATATAATTTAGCATCATTTTTACCTCTGCATATCTGTTGCACTACAAACATGTAATTTGTGGAAACATTCTGATGTAGCGATTAAATGTTCGATGAAAATTTGAGTGTCTCGGTATTTGATTCACACTTAAATTTGTTTTAGAGTGATGCTGTGAATATTGTCATTTGTGTTCGCGCAGCTGCCCATTGCGTTTGTATGCTGATTCTGCAGACGATGTTTGAGTCTAAAGATTGTGGAATGGTCTACGCTCATCCTGCAAGCTTGGACCGTTTGTACCTCCCCACTTGCTAAAGATAAGACTCAGAAATTCGGACAAAATATATATATATTTAATTTAAATTTTTTTTATTGATATCATAGTATTGGGAGATATAATGACAATGCGTAGGTTTCACGTGTAATGAGTTCCATTGGTTTACAATTTTTTTACATTTCACAATGATATTTTTTTAACATTGATTATAGATATACTTTACAGCTTACTTACAAAAAAAATGCAGGTTAATATAGAAAATGTTTTTTTTTTACATACAGCTGTCTACATATAATAATGACATGCAATATTTTTACATATATAGGGGGGGGGGGGGTTATATGTATATATTTGGATAAAATTATCATATTTTTATACATAAAAAGCTGAAACATATTAAAAAAATCACAGTGAACAAAATATTTGTTTATTTTTTTCTGTTATATTATTTTTTCATCGTTTTGTAGTGACCATACGAAAAGGTGTCGTAACCATTTTCTAAAATATATCTTTTGTCATCAAATGGTGACAGACCAAGTTTTACACCTTTCACTGTATGAAGATGATGATTGCTACTTTGAATCCTTGTCAAATCTACTCGACAAGGTGATTTGTTTATCAAGCAGTCTCTGTAATCCTTGTGACGAAGGGTTCTTTTTACGATGTATTTGGGGATTCCTTTCCCCGTCTTCTTCTCCTCATGTAAACTCAGAATAGAATACATTTTAGAACGAAGTCCTGCGAATTCTTTGATAGGTACTCCTGAAAGTTCATCTTTCATTTTACCTAGCACCTTTTTATTATGCGTACTATGCAAAACATGGTCTATGTGATAGTTGGATGTATCAAAATTCTAGTCATATTCATCTTTCATATCAGCATACACGTCCTCGATTTCTCAAATTTTCCATCGTTTTTCCAAACACAGCATTATTCATCAGTTTGAAGAAGTCCTTCTCGAAGTCGTTTCTAGCTTTTTTCCGCTGATCTGTATTAAATTCTATATATGGTTTTAGCCAGCAAGACTGATTAAATTCTAAAACGCGATGTATTTTCTTCAGCTGCATACCGAAGGCTAAATATTGTTTGAAATTTCGATAATGAAGGACATATTTTTCCTTAGAATTTAGATTTGGGGCTAATTTCATGACTGATTGGCTTGTATTTATTCCAAGGTTTTGAGCAACCTCTTGACAATATGGTGATAGCATGCTGCCGGTAATCTGAAGTTTCTCAGGGGCTAGTGGATAATCATTATGCTTGTCGTGTAGAGAAACTGGATAATCTAAATCAACTTCCAATATGTACCCTTTATTCGAATCATTAGCAACTGTCGTAATATTTAGATCTGCTATTTCTTCTGTATTAAGCCATCGAAAATCGCTTTGAGGGAGACATTGTGACATTGCCCATCAATAAAGATTGTTCGCATCATAGCACATAATGTATTTAGAGGGTAACTGAGGATCATAGGTGTCCAAATACTTGTTGTTTGCAGTACTAAGACGATTGCATATCACAGAAATTCCCCCTCGTATGCCTTTTTCCAGGAAAAGGTACATTGTAGGGTCAGTTATCAACTCAAGATTTATATTTGTCATTTTTAAGCATGCTTGCCAGGCTAGTCCGGGAGCTGTGTAAACATGGCAGGGATCGATTTCATAGTATCTGATGCATAGTTTTCTGAAACTTTCGAAAACATCGGCTAAGAGGAGCACATCAGTCTTCAGGTACAAGTCATGATACTGGCCTAGATTTTTTATGCTGAATGCATTCCATACGCTTATTGCATGGGTGTAGTCTTCTTCCTCTAGTGCTTCTTCTGTGAGTTGGTTGTAAAATGCTTCACGTGGTGGTAATACTGTTTCTTCAAACTTTTCACTCTTGTCAATATAATCATAGGGGTAAACTCCTTTTCTCAAAACCAAGTGTAACCGTTCAGTTTCAACATGTTCCTTTAAAATATGGAACTCATCTGGTGATAAATTATTTACTAGCTTCTCAAGGGATGTGCTTAAAAACTGATAGGAGTCTATAAAATGTAATGTCCCCAGGGAGAAGTCTATGTATGTTTCCACGTTATTGGGAATGGCATTGGCTACACCCAATTAATCTTCTTATTTTTGATTCTACCGATTCCCTGCATAATAAGATGGCTGTCATATCGCTTTAGATTGTGAAAGATAACTGGAATCCTATAGGTTAACTTAAAGTTCAGATTACAGGAATTATGAGCAGCTCCTCGGAATTTACCTGTTATATGATCGTGATCTCTCACACGATCTGCTCCTAGGACACGTTTACAAATATGACAGTCAGTAGCGTTGCGAAATGATTCCTCTTCGTGATTTGAGAGTTGCATTGGCTTTATCATCGATAGTAAATTTTTGATGTTTTCTTCTTCTTTAAGCAGACATTCTAAAAATTCTTCTACCACATTAGGACATCTATAAACTACTGGAGGTTTATAGCTGCAGCCATCAGGTCCAACAACAAGATATGCAAATCCACAGGGTTCATGATTTGCCGTGATAGTGGTGTGAGATTTTTCAGGGTTAGGCATACAAGTGTCCACTTTCACTAGGAATGATTCAAAGTCGGCATAAATCACGTATGGAACGGGCTGCTGAAACTTAAAATTTGTGAATTTCAACCATTTTTCTTCTTCAGTTGGGAATTCTACTCTCTGGGGTCCATGTTCTTGACAATAGGGGGTATGCTCCTTCAAGAGTGATTCATTTGCGAAACGCTGAAGGCAGTAATCACAGTAGAAACGTACACCATTATGTTTGGTGAGAGGACTAAGTAGCCTCCTCATATTCTTAATGGAGCAATAATGCTGCTTTTCATCATCCGATAACAGAAGGAGATTTGCATGCGCTTTAAATCTGAATGGTGTGATATAGAGTGGGAACACCTCTTTCTCATATCCAAAAACATTGACAGAAATATTGTTCATTTTTTCGAATTTAGATATTTGATTTATTGTAACAGGGAAAATTAGGTCAGATGTGTTTAATTTTTCTTCTAAATGTATATAGTTGTTAAGGCGCTGCGGATGATCTGTGGTAGGATACAAAGAGGCTAAAACAGACCAGACAAAACATTTTTGGTCAGAATTACATACATTGACAATAGCGTGTTTTAACAGTAATTCTCTTGGAGTAGGGATATAACTAGATCCTGAAAGAGGGATATATTTTCCAATGTTCATTTCAGCGTGGAGTACGGCGTCCAGTGTCCATCCACTATGTGCTCCTTCAAATTCTTCAAATGAGATCTTTATCTTCTTACACGCTGAATCTAGTTCTCTGTTTAGGGATGATGTAGGAAGACTTCTACACAGTTACTTCGGAAAAACGGGGTACAGTGTTCGAAGGTAGAAGGGGAGACTTTTCGCCTGAAGCGCACTTGCACGACAAGGTACCATTTAATACTACCTTTCGAGGTTAATTCATCTTTCAGATGAGTTAGGAGTGACTCCCCCGAGGAATCAAGGAAAAAGGTGAGGTCAAGAGATGTTTCTTCCGTTGCCATCAGTTTATGTGTTGAAAGGGTCCTTTTCATTTCTTCTGTAAACTGGCAGGGGTCTTCAGGGTCTGGTTTTTGTTTCTTCTGGGGAATCCTTTCAGCTTCAGAACGTTTTCGCTTATTATTGTGGGGCTTTCTTTGAAGTCGTAAAAAATTGTCTTTTCTTCCAAACTCCATGGCGCATTCTTCACATTTATAGGTTTTTCTGGAGGTGTGGGTTAACTCATGACGTCGGACATCATCTCTCCTTGAGAATGCCAATTCATATTGAGAGCACTTAAAGAGGTTATTTCCATCATGATTTCTCTTATGACGAATGAGATGGGTCTGATGAATGAAAACCTTCTCACATATATCGCATGGATACATTATGAAACAGTGCGTTGAAAAATAGTTGATACTGCACGAGGACAGGGAGAACTATCACTATTGCCTTCTAAAAGTTGAAAAAAATCACGAAGCAGCAGCGGAGAACTGTCACTATCAACGTCTGACAACAGAATGAGGATTCCGATTGATAGATGTCGTATTTATACTAGAAGGACTATTCGGAGAAACTGGAGGACGTCAAAAACTATCACTATTGGCTTCTAACAGTTGAAAAAAAATCTCGAAGCAGCAGAGAACCGTCTGACAACAGAATGAGGAATCTGACTGATGAATGTCGTATTTATACTAGAAGAAGGACTATCCCGCAGAAACTGATTTAAAAGACTGTCCCGCAGAAACGATAAGAAACAATGCTATTGGGTAAAAAAATTAATTAAAAGAAAAAAAAAAAGAAAATCTCTGATTTAAAAAAAATAAATTATGTAAATTATTGAAGGAAATATTGACCTGTTTGTGTGGAGGAAAGACCCGCCTCCGCTTTAGAACACAAGGAGGCGGGTCCCATAGGATTAACATTGACCCGCTCCTGGTGCAGAACTCTTCTTTTCCCCCTACTGACGACTTAGTGCACGAGTATTTGAGCGAAACGAATAAAATAGAAATGCTGCCTATGAAAGATTCCAGAGATTATAATGTGAACGATGAATTTAAATACTTTGAAGCCACATTAAAAAAGAGTAAAAATTTAAAGCTTTTACATAATGCGTTACTTACCGTTAAACCAACGAATCAGAAAGAGGCTTTTCGACTATGGGCTCTTTTTTTTTATCTGAGCTTCGTTCAAGAAAGACAGATACCTAATAATAAGAAAGACATAATACCCTTTGTTTTTTAAGATGTGATTTTCAACATAACGATAAAATCTAAATTTCATTTTATATTTTTTCTTACAAGAAGAGTCTATATTATGTTTTCTAGGTAAAAGTCTTTTATTAAAAACTTTTATTTTAATGTTTTTTTTCCATAATGGAGATAAATTTTAAATTTTTTTTATAATTTTTTTACAAAAAGTTTAATTTTTGTTTTCTAAGTACTTTTTTTATTAAATTTTTTCAGTTCTAAATTGTCTGAATGGTGCACTATTTTGGCTAAAATAAAATATGTCAATTTTGTCATTTTCTTTTTCATATGCATGCGTATGATGCTGCCTTTTTGGCAATTTTTTGCCCAAAAAAATAGACGATAAACTCTGCTTGTCAAGAGTTAAAGTCAGTACCTTTTATTTTGGCTTTTAAAGATTACTATAGTTTTCGGTTAAAACCGTTTTATAAAAAACAGATCGATTAAAACCCTGTTTTTAGATTTTCGATTATTCTTCAAACCCTAGTCTGCACTTATTAACCCTTACAAAGACATTTTTTTTCTTTAAGAAATAACTTTTGAGCCTTATGAAAAAATAATGAATGAATAGTCCATATAACATATCAAAAGAAAAAGCATTTAATTATGGAAAAAAATGGTAGGGAAGCATAAAGAAGCATGTTGCAGTTCTTTTGTAGGAATTTTTGGAAACTGATTAATCAGATTCTGTCACTTTGAATGTTAATATTAAAAACTGAGGTTTTCTCGCCCTTCTCACTGTATGTGTGCGCAATTGCAAAAATTACTGAACAGTGTCTTCCAGGAGAAAACTTTATATTCTCAATTAAATTCATTTCATACCTAATAGAAAATTCAGGTTAATGTCCTACATAGGCTTCAATGCATGTTGGGGCTCATATCTCTAGATAGTAATATCAGTAATAGTGAATTGGATGTGGAAGTTGACAATCATGCTTATAATATGAAAAAGAAACAACATAAAAGAATATGCTAAAATTAGACTTCACCATTTAGAGACGGAAAAATTAAAAGACATCATATTAGAGCAAACATCTAAATTTGCACAAAACACAGTGACAAAATATACTTTGCAGTAACTTCATTTCTTATATTATGTGTGTGTGATATGAATTTCCTACTGCCTCAGCTGAAATGAAAGTAGTTTGCATTTTTGTTTTCTTTTTTTTATAGCATGAAATTTCAATTATGTCATTTGTGTGTGTGACCTTGGATTTCCTTCTACCTTAGGTGATATAAAAGTTTACAATATTTGTATTTTGTTGCATGAAATTTCAATCATGTCATTTGTATGTTTGTGGAAGGGGGGCTTGCCTTTCCTTCTGCCTTAGTTGAAATGAGAGAAAGTGTAAATTATTGTTTTCTATATATATAGAGCATGCAATTTCAATTATGTCATTTGTATTTGTGTATGTGACCTTGGATTTTCTTCTGCCTTAGCTGATATAAAAGTTTACAATATTTGGTTTTTGTTCCATTAAATTTCAATCATGTCATTTGTCTGTATGTGTATGTGAGGGGGTCTTGTCTTTCCTTCTGCCTTAGTTGAAATGAGAGAAAGTGTAAATTATTTTGTTTTTTATATATATTGCATGCAATTTCAATTATGTCTTTTGTGTGTTTGTGTGGGAGGGGGGCTTGAATTTCTTTATGCTTCAGCTGAATAACAAGCTTATAATATTTGGGTTTTTTTATAGCATGAAATTAAATTGTGTCATTTATTGGGAGGAGATTTGATTTCCTGCCTCAGCTGAATTAAAAAAAGTTTACACTCTGATTATTTCTTTCAATTTTTAATAAAAATTAATATTTTTTAATGAAAGAAGAAAATAAATGTGACTTTTCATGTTTTTTTAAATGAGGCGCGGATTTGCACTATTGAGATCTATAAATTTTGAGGGCTTTCGCTTAAGCTGAAAGATTTAACCATGTATAAGATTTTCAAATATATTTACCATTGTTCCTGTTTTAAACGGGCTCAAATTAAAGTCTGCTAAGTTTACAGTCAATTTAGTTCAGCTTTAATCACATATGAAGAGAATATCGATTTTTTTTTAAATTTTCATACAAAACCTTGATTTGAAAGAGAAGCAGTTTCCAGCGTCTTCGCTTTTCATCCGATATAAATCAATAAGTGTGTATTAATTAAATATATTTTGCTTTAATTACTACACCGGAATAGTCTCATTGAAATAAAAAACAAAAAACAGCAAAGTTCTGCCTCATTTAAATCATTTGTTGAGCATTTTTAAAAAGCCTTCATCGTTGTTCGCTGCTAATTCGCAAGGCATCACTTCAAAAAGTCGGCAAACACAGCGTCTATGATCATGGCGGTCAATGCTACGGGAATCGGAGTCCTGTCTCTAGTATTACTACCTCAATGCTCTGTAATTAGTTTCCGCCATTATCACACTCGATCAAGTCATCAACGTCAAATGAATCAATCAAAGGTAAGAGTAATTATTTTTAATTATTTTTTAGAAAAAAATAAAGAGTAATCCTACTTCATCCTTAATTGCCCTATGTCCAGCTTTCACTCATTCCAAATTATAAAAGAATTTCTTAATTAGTAGTTTTTTTATCAGCTAACGTTAATCGTGCTTTTTTCGTTCAGATACAATCTAACCTAATTACCTCGATGCATATTTGTCGAAGATATTTATAACTTTATTACTACGTTTTGCTGTTCTCATCATTACCGTAATAACTAGAGATATTTTTATTACTACTCTAGGTATATTAGAAAACACAAAAAATATATTTCACAAATTTTTGGGGACAAAGTGGAGTAACTTATTAATAGTACATTTCGTCAAGGCAATACTCAGTATGCGAAATATATAACTTGTGAAACATTTCACTCACATCAACATTATAACCAATGTATTATCGTTTGCTAAGCTTAATGTTGTATCGCTGTTCCCACTCTATTGCACTACTTTCAAATATATGCAATAATAATAAATACTCCCTCAAACAGCTGCTTATCAGAGATCTGACATGAGGAGCCTCTCAGTTTAATACGTCATAGTAGAATATCTGAGAGGATGGCGGACCTCAGCAGAAAGTCTGAGATAACCTCAATCATTTGAGGGGTAGGGTATGGGGCGCACCACGGAGACATCAGATGGGCATGGCGGACCACACACTAACACAAACATATATGCTGGGGCTCGAACCCAGGTCCCTTTGATCAGTAGTGAAGCGTGCTAGCCACTCGGCCATAGGACGGCTTCATATGTAATTAGATGCATTGAAAAATTTTAAAAGTGTAATAGGAGCGTGTGAAGGAAATTTTAAAACTCGAAAGTTATGTAAATAATCGTTGAAATACACCGAAGAACCAAAACATTATGACCAGCTCGTCTTTATGCAAATCGAAGCAACTGCAGGTAAACGACGGCACGTGTGAAGGTCATGAAGTGGTATAAATAACACCTGATACTGAGCTCTGTTATTCTTGTTCTTCAGATGGGAAGGTAAGCGGACTTAAGTGAATTTGACAAAGGTCAAATTGTAATGGCCAGAAGACTGGATCAGAGCATTTCCGAGACCACAAGACTTGTGGGATGCTCACAATCAGCCATGACTAGTACCTTCAAAAAGTGGTCTGAGGAAGGAAAAACCATGAACACACGGTAAGGTATGGCCCGACTATGGCTCATCGATGCTAGAGATGAGCGAAGGCTATCCCGTATGGTACGAGCCAACAGAAGGGAACTTTGGCGCAACTCGCCCATAATTTGAATGCTGGTGACAGGAGTAATGTGTAACAACACACAGTACATCGAACCCTGCTGAAAATGGAGCTGCATAGTCGCAGGCCGTTCTGAGTGCCCATGCTAACCTTGGTTCACTATCGAAAGCGCTTACAATGGGCATGTGTGCATCAAAACGGGACCTTGAAGGATTGGAAGATGGTCGTCTGTCCGATGAATCTCGTTTCCTGTTGCACCATGTAGACGGCCGCGTATGTGTGCGTCGTTTACCTGGAAAGTGTTGACATCAGGATGCACCTTGGGATGAAAACAAGCCGGCTTTGGGCAATGTTCTGCTGGGAAACCCTGGGTCCAGTCATTCATGAGCAGGAAACTGACGTCTACCACCTACCTAAATATCATTGCAGATCAGGTACATCTTTTCATGACAATGGTATATCCCTCTAGTAGTGCCTTCTTTAAGCAGCATAATGGACCATGCCACACTGCCCGGATTGTTCGAGAATGGTTCGCGAAACATGAGGAAGTCTTCCACGAAATACCCTGGCCTTTAAATTCCCCAAACATCAATCCAATCGAGCATCTGTGGTTGGTGTTGGAAAGCATATACATTTTGCGGTGACTCAATCACTAACTTACAAGAGTTAAACAATCTGCTGGTAATGAGTTGGTACCAGATACCACAAGACACCTTTTGAAATATCGTACCGTCCATGCCCCGCGTGGTAAGAGCTGTTTTGGTGGCACGTGGAGGACCAACATTTTAATTAGGAAGGTGGTTATAACGTTTTGGCTCTTCGGTGCATTTGAAACGACTACAGGCAGTGTTCTGATACAAATTTATAAACAACTGGGTCTATACAGGAGCAGTTTTTTTACTTTATTATTATTTTAACGTAGAAAGACACAAAACGCATCTAATGAAACTTTTCGTGTATAAAAATCAGCGTTTAACTACGTCGATTTACTTCTTGTAAATGTCGTGCGTGGTTGGCTGATACCGGAAGGATTGTCAGATATTAAGTTTGTGTGGAGACTTTTAATACTAAAGTAACAAATTTATAAGAGAATTGTGTATCGTTTCGCTTATTTTTCAATATTCACGAATTACTATCGAACGAACATATTGTACGTCGCGATAATGATTTAATTGGCAGTTTTTTAAATATGTAGATATAATATTAGGCTAGAATTACCCACTTTTCTCTGTAGTTCCCAGGAACGAGTCCCAGCTGGATCTGCGTTGAGATTTATCTCCGCAAAAATTCCCCACCCTGCCCACGGTCAGTAGTGGACACCGATGGGCTTGGAAAGGCCGCCGTCCGTCGGATGGGACGTTAAGCCGTGGCCCCGTGTGCGGGAGAGCCATACCCTGTGCACGTTAAAGAACACGCTGGATGGCCTTGACGGGAGGCTACCATCTGTCTCCCAACAGCTGTTCCAGTGGGTCCCCTCCCCCAACCTTCTCTGAGCCTTCGGGGTCCATGTGACCTGGCCATTTAGCCCATGGTGTGCAAAAAAGTGCCGCTCAGAGGTAAAACAACCCAACCCAACCCACTTTTCTTATTTAAACAATGTTTGCTTATACCGACGTTTTCCGGGATGTTATCATCATTTTAAGACAGTACGATACGCATAAGCTGTTTTCATTCTGGAGATCAATTCGTTACTTGTAATAGAATAAAGATACAAACTTGAAACTAGTTTAAATGTAATGGCCTCAGTTGCCACTGCTCTACAAAACCCCAAGCAACCAACCTGCCCCATGGAAGGAATATTTTAGTAAGTGGGAAACCCAATGAAGTCTTATTTTCAGTCCCTCTTGGATATGTGCCTGGTTCCTTGAAGTGTATATTGACCAATAACTGGCTAAAAGTCCATATTTCTTCCAATATCTGAAAAAAAATTCCTAGTTTTGTGCATAGTTTAGAATTTTGTTAGTACTTTAGAATGGTGCAGGATATCCATAAGAGATCATTGTCAAATAATGATCTCCTATGGATGTCCACTGGATAGAAGTGGGTGATTCTAAATATCTACATGTAACCTCTAAAGAGCACTCGTTGGCTATCCATAGGCTCTCAACAACATCTGTAAAACATGTATAATATATCTGTAATAACTTTAAGACGCATGTAACATGTAAAAATATCCATCAAATAACTATGAGTTATCAGCAACATCTAAAAGACGTTCCAGAATAATCAGTATCATCCATATGTCCATAAAACATCCATAAGACGTATTAGATATCTATAAACGTCCTTAACACATCAACAATATCTAGTGCAGTCATACTATGGATGTCTTCCGGAAGGTAAATAAGCGAAAATCTCAACTACTTATGTATGTGCATAAAAGGTAAACCAATAAAAAGTGGGATATTGCTAGGATATTTATGAACATTTGAGGCATATCTTGAGGATATTCCCTTAATGTAGTTGTGCTGTGTGTATATTGTTATAATTTGCATGACAATGTTACTGTAATGACAAAAATACAGAGAAACATGCACAATACCAAATAACGTTTGATTGTAAGAAATTGAATGCATAGTATAAAGTTATATATATAATATGTATTCAAGCTTGTTTATAGTATGGAGCAAAAAGTTATTTTAATTATTACTTTGTAGCACCGTGCACTGTATGTGTATATTAAACAAAATATAAACTTACTTATATTTCTCTGACTTCCCATTTAAAAGTCATCATTTGCATTTAGGCATGTGGTTGGGAGTGTTATTTTGTAGCGTGCCAGACTAGTTTTCTGACGTTCCCAGGTTCGAGTCCCGATTGTGATTTCGGATGGGACGTTAAGCCGTGGCCCCGTGTGCAGGAGAGCCACATCCTGTGCACGCTAAAGAACACGCTGGATGGCCTTGATGGGAGGCTATCATCTGCCTGCCAACAGCTGTTCTAGTGGGTCCCCTCTCCCAAATTCTCTGAGCCTTCGGGGTCCGTGTGACCTGGCCATTTAGCCCATTGTGTGAAAAAAAGTGCCGCTCAGAGGTAAAACAACCGAACCCCATTGTGATTTATTTCCATTAGTCCTCATCTAGCTCTTGGTGAGAAAGGGGACACTGATGGGCTTAGAAATATTATCGTCCATCGGATGAAGCGTTAAATCGTAACTCCGTGTTCAGGTTATGTTGTTTTACGTCAAGTTCTTTAACGTGCACCGACTATGGCTCTCTCCTGCGTACAGCCCCGTCTGAATGTCCCATCCGATGGACGGTGGCTTTTCGAAGCCCACGGGTCTCCCCTAATGACCAAGGGCAGGATGGAGAGTTTTTGGCGAGATAAATCTCAACGCTGGCTCAGGTAGGATTCGAACCTAAGACCTGTAGATTACCAGCCTCTCGCGCGACCGACTGAGTCATCCCGCCCCGTGTACAGGAGAGCCCTACTATGATGAGTACAAAAAAAAGCGCCACTGAGAGGTAAAGCGTGTCAAAACTGGCATAGCAATGATGGGCATAACAGTTTTTCGAAAGGCGACAAAATTTCGCATCTCCACACGTCTCCTTATAGATTTCAACATTGGAAGGAGAAATTATAGAGGTAATAATAATGTCTTTACTCAAGCGCAAACACAATATCAATTAAAGGGAAAATAAAAAGAATGAAATTTAGGAATTTCACATAATTCTTTTATATATAATCAGTGGCACAGCCAAGATTAACCGAAATATTTATAATTATTAGGTTTTTTAAAAAAATTGGTTAACATTTTTATTAATGCAAGTTAAAGAACAAATATAAAAAACCCTCAAACCTTATTACCAAAAAAAAAAAACGGTTATCTGATTTCGAATGTAGGAAAAGAGTGAAAACCAATGATAAAGCGGCAAAGACACTTTTGGAACCCAAAAGATTATTTCTGAAAAAACAAATTATACTAAAAGCAACATCTTGCTTAAGTGAATTTTATCTGAAGTATCAGACGAGCAGGAAATAAAGAAGATAAAAAATGAAAACTTTACTAATGGAGACTCAGGAACTTAGCCAGAGAATTATAATACAAATATAGAAATTTTTAATTTAGAAAAACCAAACGAGAAAAAAAACTCATAGGAATTGACTTTTGTATTCTATTTATTTTATTTTTGTTGCAAATATTTGGCGGCGGAAAAAACAAATTGAATAATAAGAAAGGTTTTCAGCACTTGTCACATATACTAAGTCCTCCAAAACAATTTATGCCAATGCAATGGAAATTTTCTAAAGTTAACTGAAATTATTTCTAAATTCGATTCTGTTGTTATAGCAGAACATTTACATCGAATGCGATGCTGCCAAAATAAGAATATTAAACATGGAGATCAAATTCAAAATGAAATAATAACTTTAATATCGCAAAATATTACTAATAATATTCTTATAATGATTAGAAGAGCAAAATATTTTCCTACTATTCTTGACTGCACTCCTGATGTTAGTGACACTCATCAAGTTGTTATGACCCCCCTTAGTATATTTTTAGGGCGGCACAACTTTTAGGCGTGATGCGTTTTTTGCTGCAAAAATTAAGGCAAATTCCTGGACCCACAACCAAGTAACAGACATTTGCAATAATGAGAACTGAGATAATTTTTCATTGAACAATAAAACACACATTTATTAACAAAATTACCTTCAAACATTCAACACATATGTGGTCCCCACTTGGAACAGATTCAACAATGCCTCTAGTATGGCCCTTTTCAATTAAGGGAACTTTGCAAGTTTATTACTCAACAGTCATTGATCAACAGTTCATGATGCAGAGCTGCTTGCCGTGACTCTAACAGTCCTTTGCCGTTAAGACGGTTCCACTTTGGTACCGTGACGGCCGTTCACAGAAATACATTCAAATGCAAAAGAAAAGCGGAGCCCGATTCATTACAGTACCCCCTTACCTCGGCAAATCAGGAGTCCCTCGGGACTGCGATCACTGGGCCGCTGCGCTCCAAGTTGCTGTGAGCCCAGGCTGCTTAGCGTTTCCCCTGCACATCTACTGTTCACACTTTGGGATTCTGCTAACTGGAGAGGACCCTTTCTGTCGACCACACAGCCCAGACGAGAAGAAGAGACTCTGTTTTCGCCAAGTTCTTTTTTTACCTTTTTCGCTGGCCCTCCTTGTGGAGGTCACCTACACTCATGCGTGGCTGTACGGGATTGGCCAGAGTAGCCGAGGTGCGAATCTCAGCTCCCCTCAGGCCAGCGTTGTTTACCAGGCATGTCACATAGTTTCTCTGTCATCTGGGGTTCCAGGCTCAATCTGGAAAGCTCGCGGGGCCTGCGGCCAAACTCCTCTTCGTTGAACTGGACACAAAAATGGAGGCAGTCGAAAATGTTACTATTAAAATGGAGCCTAATCTGATGTTGTCCCGAAGTCCATGAAGTCTTGGTCACGTAATAAAATTACGTGGACATGACATACCTATCTTCCCGAGGGGGGAAAAGATAGGCAGAGGTCTACTAAGTTCCTTGGCTGGATGGAGCGAAAGAGTCCTCGCGCCCCTTCATGGGCTATCGACAGGGGATCCAGATGTAAGGACATCACACGCAACGCACCAATAGCAGGGATGAGGAAAACAAAAGTCACAGTACTCCTGGGTTCAAGTTAGAGAGGAAAGTTCACAGTCGCAGGTTGGAGAAGAAAGTTCCTCCGAGAAGGTAAGGTCCCGATTAGGCCCCGTGGGCGGGACGTCATACGCGCACTGCACTCGTTCACTGGGACGCTGCCATTCGCCACGTCTGCCGAGGTCAAGTGGAGTTGAGTCTGGCCTCTCGTTGGTCCTCTGCTTGGGTGATGACTCCAGCACAGCAACACATGAAAACAAAGAGAAACGAGGAGGGGGTCAAAAATCTGGCTTTTTCACACATCAACAATCTACAATACACAATTTATTCTATTACGGGCCGTCACGTGCCCTCACAATTGTTTTTACCTACTCAGGCCACATACTCATAGGCTTATAATATTACAATGTATCATGGAGTTAACAAAATAGATGATAAAACGGGCAACACTTTAATATTATTCTAAAACACTTGTTGAATCTCATATTTTCATCTATATATTCCAGAAGACTTTAGTACTGCCTGCATTTAGCCTGTACAATTTAACACTTCTGCCTGCCTGTTTTCCCACAGCGAGGCCGCTAGCCAGCAAGACATTTCACTTAAAATGACTATGTGTACGATAGTCCAAAAAAAAGAAAGAAAAAATCTCTCTTTTTTTTCATTTCACGCTAATTAATGGCCTATAAAACATTTTGTGTGCTTCAGTACGATCTACACCATAAAATATCTCATTATGTAACAGATATTTGCCCACAAGTCATTCAGTAAACTCTAATTTAGCTCGATCACAATATAACAACAAAAAAAGTTTTTTTTTTTAGACAGAACAATCCAAATACTTTGCTCACTTAATTGCATCACTCAATGAATTAACCCCACTCCAAATACTTTGCTTATTTAATGGTATTAATACATTAATCAATTTCAATCCAAACATCTTGCTTACTTAATGGCATTAATACATAATTTAATCTCAATCATCTTATCATAAACAACAAAAAAAAGGTGCACATTTCTATTTCATTGTACAGGGCTTTAAAAAAATGAAAATTGTGCATGATTCAGCCCGCTTCCGAAATTTGAGTCCCCTGGAGTGGTGTGTAGTGTCCCCGGGAGAAGGATAAACGTGGGGGAGGGAAGGATCCAATGGCTCTCGCGCAGTGATCGCTTTCTGAGCGCCGGTGAGCTCCACTGTCGGGTTCAGCTGGGGGCTAATCGACTAGTGACGCGGAAGAGCCTGCCGGTGAGAAGTCAATCAAGTGGTGGTTCTACGGCGTTCGTTTAGGGCGGCTACAATGCCGAGATGACGTCACCTTCGCTCTTCTTGGCTCCCAGGCAACGGCGCCTGGCGGGTCACTCGTTGAGTTGCCAATTGAGTTGCCTTGGCGAGCGCCTTCACTGGTTGCTATGGCAACGCGAAGCGGGAAGCGCTGCTCTGCCTGTCGGCGTTTTGCTCAGTAGGGGGCGCTGCGGTAATGGCAACTGCTCCTTCCATTGATTGACAGCTGGCTGTGCTCGGTGCCTGGGCAGGAGGGGTTCGACCTTTGCGTGGTAGGAGGAGGCGTTCTTGGCGCGGTTCGGGGTGACCCGTGGGTCGAAATCCCAGTCGTTGTCCTCTCCTTTGAGTTTCTCAAACATTTTTGGCAGGGCCTCATCCTTGCATCTCTCACTGTCTCCGTGTATAGAGAACCTTTCGCTATCTCTGTCCGGTTCATTGCTTTCGCCATACCCATGCGTGCAACAGCTTATAATGCCTCTATGCGGATAGCAACTTTTTTTGACTCTCTTGCATGAAACAAAATTATTTTCTCCAGGTATATCCAAACTCACGTCACCCATAGATGTCATGATGTCCTCAATTTCTCCGCCTGTCTCCCAGTTCCTAACTTCGATAGCTGAGGCCAATTTCTCAATGGTTCTATCTCTTAGTGCGTTAAAACTTCCTATCTTCCTCTCTGAATAAAAATTCCCATTACTGTTTTGAGTGCGATAACTCTTGCTCTTCCGCCGTTTACTTGGCCTTTCCATTCCTGTATTTCTAGCCTGACTCTTAAAGCGCTCACTTGATCTGTTCCAACTAAAATCCTCTTGTCTTCGGAAAGTATCCAAATTCTCACTCTGTATTTCCGTAGGGGCATCTAATTTCGGACCAGATATCTCAAAACTCTCATTAACCCTTTGTAATTCCCAGTCCCTGTTTGCTGATGAGGGCAATCTCTCCTCCCGCTCATCGAACGTTTCCCAATTCTTACTAATTTCATTAGACGGGATCAACTCCTCCATCTCCCAGTGGGTTTCCAAACTCTCATTAATAGTTTCCAAACTCTTATTAACACGTTGCACCTCCCATTCTCCATTCACTGCTGGGGGCAATCTCTCCTCAGTTTCAGTGGACGTTTCAAAATTCTTCCCAGTTTCGATAGGTGGGGCCAACTTCTCCATTTCCAAATGGGTTTCCCAATTCTTACTGTTACTGTCTTGTACCTCATCAGTTTCACTACTGTTGGTCATCTCAATCTGTTTCCTCACTACGTTCACCTCGACAATTTCTCCCTTACTCGGTGCCTCAAAATTCTCAGTTTCCCGCATCTCGAAATTCTCCTTAACCTGGTGCCCTTCTGTCCGCCTGCTATTCCTCTCCAGTGAGTCAGAGGCCACCTCGCTAACTGTGGGGAGCTCCGGGGGGCATTCTTCACCCTGTGGCTGGTGCCGAGTAGGGGTTTGATTCTCGTGTGCGCTTGAATTTTCATTCGTAGGCGGGGTTTCGATGCTATGGCTATCCCTGTGGGGGTCAATTTCGCCTCTGTTTGGTGTGGGTATCGCAAACTGCACTTCATCCTGCGCTGGCTGCTCCATGAGGGCTCGATTCTCCTGATTCTCTTCTTGTCCCTCTTGCGTACCGTCCTTTGCTAACATCTCCTCTGTTAATATATCTACAATTCTCTCCCGGAGCCCATTAATATCGAATAGGGTTCCTATTTCTTCGCCGTACTCCTTGTTCTCTTCGAGGCAGAATGGGGCCAGGACATTTTCCATTAAATTTGGGACATCTATTCCTTTCACATTCTTCCAGCATATGGGAGGGGTCTAAGTTCAGCCTCTAATCTTTTGTACAGGGCATAATGCTTAACTTGGCTAATTTCGGGCTTTTCGTCAGGAGGGTTATTTTCCTGTTTCACTAACTCATACTCCTTAACCAATCGTCTTTGCCTTAAAGTTTCAAAAATTGCTTCTCTGAGACCATCTATGTCGAAAGCAATTTCGACTAGCCTTATCACCTCTTTCTCTTCCTCTAGGCCAAGAGGGGTGAAAACTTCCTCTACTAGTCGCTCGACGTCTAGATTAACTGCTTTTCTCCAACACTTGGGAGGAGGTCCCAGTTCTGCCTCTAATGTCTGGAACAAAAGGGAATGCTTAATCCAGTTAGGTGTGGGTATCGCAAACTGCACTTCACCCTGTGCTGGTTGCTCCATGTGGGGTCGATTCTCCTGATTCTCTTCTTGTCCCTCTTGCGTACCATCCTTCGCTAACCTCTCCTCTGTTAATATATCTACAATTCTCTCCCGGAGCCCATTAATATCGAATAGGGTTCCTATTTCTTCGCCGTACTCCTTGTTCTCTTCGAGGCAGAATGGGGCCAGGACATTTTCCATTAAATTTGGGACATCTATTCCCTTCACATCCTTCCAGCATATGGGAGGGGGATCAAGTTCAGCCTCTAATCTTATGTACAGGGCATAATGCTTAACTTGGCTAATTTCGGGCTTTTCGTCAGGAGAGTTATTTTCCTGTTTCACTAACTCATACTCAACAATCGTCTTTGCCTTAAAGTTTCAAAAATTGCTTCTCTGAGACCATCTATGTCGAAAGCAATTTCGACTAGCCTTATCACCTCTTTCTCTTCCTCTAGGCCAAGAGGGGTGAAAACTTCCTCTACTAGTCGCTCGACGTCTAGATTAACTGCTTTTTTCCAACGCTTGGGAGGAGGTCCCAGTTCTGTCTCTAATGTCTGGAACAAAAGGGAATGCTTAATCCAGTTAGGTGTGGGAGTGGGGTACACTGGGGGTTCGGGTGAGCTATAAGGCAAATTCTCAATTTTGTGAACTGCGGGGTGGCTATTCTCTCCATGTTTGCTGCAAGAAGGGTCCTGTTTTCAGTGAGGATAAGGTAGTGAACGGGGTTCAGTGTAGTACTCGGAACTATTGAAAATGAAACGTTTCCGTGGGGACGTTCTTCTGATGGGACAATTTCTAGTAAAATGATTATACTCTCCACGTTCCTGACAATTGCTTGTGTATCGTTGTGGGTAAAGAGGGCACTGCCGTATGTGCTCTCAGGGTCGTCATACTCATAATACGTTGAATACTCATTCTTGGTGCGGCAGTCACCAGCCAAATGGCCGCGTTTTCCACACTCCCAACATTGACTCGTGCGCCGCCTAGTGCTCCTTTTAGGCGGGTTCTGTCGGTTCTCGTATTGGGGGCGTGCGCCAGAGTTGATCGCTACGTGGAAGATAGGTACACTGTGGGCTTCCCTAACGTTAAACCAATCCTTTGTGCGCTGTTCTGCTTTCCTATCCAGTGTGTTTCGGGGGTCCTCATGGTGGGGGTAAGCGCCAGAGTTGATCGCTACGTTGTAAATAGGTGTAGAGGCCATGTCTAAGATTTCCCAAAGCCAATGCTAACAGATATGCAACTTAATATGATAATACAGTATTCTAAATCTCTGATAAAAAAAACTACGTACTTCTTATGCGCTACACTCTGCTTCACTAAACCTTTGTCAAACAACTATTCACTATTCTCTACAAGTCTCTCTAAAAACTGTTTTCATCGATACCTTAATTCTTACTTCAATACAATCATTTAATCATTAATCAATCAATCACAGTGTCATCACAACTCCTCTTATCTCACTAAGAAAATCCCAAACACGTAGTATACATATAATATTCAATAACACATGAATCATCTTATCTGCCGTATTTATCAAAGAAAAAAGACAACCTGGTACATCCTAATTACATTGGTTAGTGTTTCTACTCACTTGTCCCGCCATTCCCCGAGTACTGAGTGTTGTTCTGGTGTATGTGTTTATTGGAATCCTCCAAAAGTTCTGGGAGGTGTGTCACAGAAATGCCATACATGAAAATAATCACTCCTACCTAGAATAAAATTGAAATGCAGCAGTCCCTAGTTGATTCTCTAAATCTCCACATACATGATACTCCTGGGCCTAATCTAATCTTACAGACTAGCATATAATGTACAATTTCACAAAAATATCAGATCAAAAAAGCTATATTTTAACAGATGTCCCTGCAAATCCTAGCTAGAACATGATACACACTCCTCGCTAATAAAATTTCACTTTCCTTAACAGGAACATTTCAATCTTCCATATCTATAATAATTTTCTTTTTTCAAATTTTTATCCGCAATAATTTTTTCTCAAATTTTTATCATCAATAACCCACAGGTTCAGTAATCCTGGTCACGGGAACCAATTTGCTTAGTATATTTTTAGTATATTTTTAGCATATTTTTAGGGCGGCACAACTTGTAGGCAGTGATGCGTTCTTTGCTGCAAAAATTAAGGCAAATTCCTGGACCCACAACCAAGTTAACAGACATTTGCAATAATGCGAACTGAGATAATTTTTCATTGAACAATAAAATGCACATTTATTAACAAAATTACCTTCAAACATTCTACACATATGTGGTCCCCACTTGGGACAGATTCAACAATGCCTCTAGTATGGCCCTTTTCAATTAAGGGAACTTTGCAAGATTATTACTCAGCAGTCATTGATCAACAGTTCATGATGCAGAGCTACTTGCCCGTGACTCTAACAGTCCTTTGCCGTTAAGACGGTTCCACTTTGGTACCGTGACGGCCGTTCACAGAAATACATTCAAATGCAAAAGAAAAGCGGAGCCCGATTCATTAGAGTACCCCCTTACCTCAGCAAATCAGGAGTCCCTCGGGACTGCGATCACTGGGCCGCTGCGCTCCAAGTTGCTGTGAGCCCAGGCTGCTTAGCGTTTCCCCCGCACATCTACTGTTCACACTTTGGGATTCTGCTAACTGGAGAGGACCATTTCTGTCGACCACACAGCCCGGACGAGAAGAAGAGACTCTGTTTTCGCCAAGTTCTTTTTTTACCTTTTTTGCTGGCCCTCCTTGTGGAGGTCGCCTACACTCATGCGTGGCTGTACGGGATTGGCCACAGTAGCCGAGGTGCGAATCTCAGCTCCCCTCAGTCCAACGTTGTTTACCAGGCATGTCATATAGTTCCTCTGCCATCTGGGGTTCCAGGCTCAATCTGGAAAGTTCGCGGGGCCTGCGGCTGAACTCCGCTTCATTGAACTGGACACAAAAATGGAGGCAGTCGAAAATGTTACTATTAAAATGGAGCCTAATATAATGTTGTCCCGAAGTCCATGAAGTCTTGGTCACGTAATAAAATTACGTGGACATGACAAAGTGACAGCAAAATTCGTTTTGTTACAAACAATTTGAATGAAATCGAAGTTCATCAACCTTCGTTGGCTTTTGCCCTGTGGCAGATATTATTACTGTGAAAGGACTATCAGAATTTTTGCAATACAATAAGGACTATCTATCACGATTAAAATTACACATTCACAATTTAAGAGGTCAGGAGTATGACAATAAGGATAATATGCGTGGGAAGAATAATGGTTTGCATCAAACAATACTAAATATTAACCCACGAGCATTTTTTGTCCCTTGCTCTGCCCACACTTTGAATCTTGTACTGAATGATGCAGCAAAATTTCCCTTTGAAACGATTGACTTTTCAATAATGTGGAAGAACTGTGTGTTTTTTGCATCATCAGCTCAGAGATGGAGTGTTCGAGAAAAACAGTAACAAATTTAAAATTGAAATCCTTGTCTAATACACATTGAGATAATAGAATTGAAACCAATAAACTTTTAAAAAATCTGATTTGTAAAATTTAGAATGAATTGTTATATTTAATTGATAACGAAAAAAATCAGAGATGCACCCGAAAATGCTGTCGTCTTATAACAAACCTCAAAATTGTCTATCTGTTTTGAAATTTGAATAAATTAGTTTTATTTTAACCCCATATTTTATATCCGACATAAAAATACATTAATCACCCCCCCCCCCCCCCCCCCCCCCCGAAATCAAATCCTGGGTAAGTGCCCGAAGAGAATATATGTAGACTATATCAGGCAAAATCGTTAGCTTCAAAGATTAATACTTTTAAATTTTTATGCTCTATTGAAATCTGGCATGATGTATTAAACAAAATAAATGGAGTGAGCAAAATGCTTCAAGATTCCAAAGTAAACATAAGCTCTGCCATCGAAGTACTGAATAATGGCTACATAATACTTCGTCGAAAACAGAACAGATGAAACATTTGAAAAAATTGTAACTTCTGAAGGAAATGGCTGCGATATTAGAAGTTGATCCATTAGTCCCAATTATTAGTGTTGTTCGTAACCGAATGAAGAGACATTTATTTGATTTGAACACTTAGATGAAAAGTTGAAGATCACAGGGAGAATTTTAAAATTAACTCTATTTTGTTATTCTAGTTCCTGTCTGTAAAAATCTTTTTCCTTCCTCATTTGCCGTGATTGGCGGACATTTTTTGAGACAGTTCTCCATACAGTTGGGGAATTTTGTATTGTGGTTTTCCGTTGATTTCCATCACCTCCTTTACAGATGCTCCTGCACATTGCGCTTCAACTATTCACTTTCGGAGCCGTCATTTCAGCCCTTTTGACCATGTCGCACTAGACTTTGCTTTCCACCACGCTTTAAGGGCTTTTCTGTGACTTCGTAGTGACCGTTAAATTCTAATGTAAATAAGAACCTTTGCGTGCAAATGCGTGCTTCATAGTACTTCGCGCACTATACAGTGTTCATAATAATTTGTCCAGGCAGTGTATATGTATATTCGGAATATTTGCTACTAATTTTTGTGATAAAATTTTATTGTGTAGCTGTATAAGGATGACGATAAATGCTTAATTCTTTCATTTGCACTTGCATTCAACTGATAAAAGTTATAGAAATGTGGTGCCATTTTTGAATATCGATGCAAACATTTTCTTTTCGTTGAAATAATAGAATTTCTAAGATACATCTGGTAGTGATTCGTTTGATAGATATAGAGGAAAAAATTGTCATTAATGGGGTGGGATCTGAACCCACGACCTCCTGATAACTTGTCAGGTGCTCTGGCCACTGAACTACTGCCGAACAATCATCCTATATTAGTGCCTTTAAGCATCATACCATAAAATAGTCACTGGAAACGTAGTTGATTGTAATCGAAGTCTCTTGTCCTGATGGCACTTTCCAGTCTAGCGCACACGGTTAGCCCGCGTCAAATGTCATGGTATTTTTTTTAAGCTGACACACCGAAAATCAAGCGTAAGCATTTTTGTTGAAATAATAAAATTTCTCAGATACACCTGGATGTAATATGTCAGATAGATATAGAGGAAAAATTGTCATTAGATGGGTGTGATCTGAACCCATGACCTCCTGAAATCTTTACAGATTTCAAACATAATATAGTAGGTAGCCAAGAATACTATGAAAACTTCCATGAATGCTTTTAGTAAGGAAAATACTCGGAAAAGCTTTGCCCTTACATTAACAATAAGGGTAACAGAAGCCAGCTCTTTCGTTGACCTTATTTGCCAGGCCAGAGATGAGATCGGAAAGAAACTATTGCAAGAAGCGGATACAATTCGAGAAAATTTGTTGTTCCTGATTTATAGAAGGAATGGAAGCGAAGTGCGCGTCTGATTCAGGTCGAGCAGCGGTTCTGAAGAGCGCTACAAGTGTGCGATGGATGAGGCTTCGACGGAGTGGAACGCTCTGTTTGATTACCAAAATAGAGGCCGTAAAGGCCTAATCAAGAAAGCCCACGCTCCACTGACACTTAACCACGCTTCACTGGCTGTTAGGCGGAAAGAAACTGAGGAACATGATACGGTGAGCAAGTGCATTCTCCGTTCCAGGAGCACGAGTTCTTCTTACTTGATTATTAAGTCTGTTGATGTTGTCCTGGAAAGCGAATGGGATGGTAGTTGCCTCGGTGCTGGTGAGGAAGCTTTTTCTTTTATGTTTCTTTCTGATGTCTTTAAGGGAATGGAAGTTCTTATTACGTCAGAGACAACAGGATACAAGAGGTTACGCAGAATATCTCGCTGAAGATGCTCTGAATAATGTAGCAGAATATTCTCCAATTTCACTGACCGAGCAAAAGCGAAGGTGTCTGTAGTGTAGTTTTTTCGAGTGGTGGTGCAACCTCGAAATTCCTTTTAATTTTTCTTTCGTTAATTAATTCGCTTAATTTCTCTTCACCTGTAAATTTAGGTGAATCCACAAATACGTGGGTTGTTACACCAGTGATTTGATGTGCGCCAGAAGTAATGTGCCTTGGATGAAAGAAGTAAATGTGCAATGCACAATGTAGAGGACGACACATCATTCATTTACATATTTTACATTCACACATATACAGTATATATATATATACACTATGGGAATACTTTCGACTCTGTGGTATTAGCTGTGCTCAACATTTTGCTGAATGAAATGGCTTAATTTGACGTTCTTGGCGATCTTCTCTCATCAGCTTACATACACTATATGATCAAAAGTATCCGGACACCCCTTCTGGGAAGTGGATTCGCCCATATACGCCACAGCCATGGCCCAAATAGGCATAAAAGGACACAGGTGGCCATGGCTTGAATGCAATGCAGTAAGACTCAAAATCAAAAATCTTACTTTGTCCCTAATTAACTTTCACAATCCTGGCGAGGATATTCCTATTGAAATTTTCGAAGATATTCTCTCCTGTCGGGTGATTTTACTTGTGGTGATTTTACTGCCCACAGTCCCATGTGGTGTGTGTGTGGCGGGGGACACACGCTTGGATTCAAGAGGACAGATTATAGAAACTTCGATTGACAAACTTGAACTCTGTCTCCTGAACGACGGGAGTCGCATATATTTTGGCAATAACAGTTGAAGTTGTAACGATTGATATAACTTTAACTTCACCGGAACTGTCTCATCTCCTAAGCTGAAAAACAGGCCCTCACTTGTTATTTAGTGATCACTCACCCATACTGATAGATGGCTTCCCTTTTTTCACCAAAAACCCATTAAAAAGGGAAGATCATTCAGTGGAAAACTTTCACAACTAAGTTAGAAAACCAAGAGTCACTTGAAGAAAATGTTAATAATGATGCCATACTCAAATTTCTAAATCAGATCAGTACATGCTACGCTCAAAGTACTATAGAAGTAACCAAATATAATTATAAACTTTAATGCAATATATATCCGCAAAACGATTTTCCTAGGTAGACGAGCCGAAAGGAAAGCTAGGAGAGCACGCAGACCTCAAGATATCCTGGCCCACAAAAAGCTAACAGCTGTTACTAAAAAAAATAATCTGCTATCCACGCAAAATGGAGTGGCAAACTATCTGTTTAAAAAGAAACATCTTTACATCCACCACGATAGCTTGGAAACTGCTACTATTAAAAAAAATAGGAAAACCGGTCACACAGCAAAACCCACGGAAAAGTATACTGCTCACAAAAAATAGGGGATATTTCATCGCTTCATATTCATTTTAAAATATCCCCTAATTCTTGTGAGCAGTATATTATCACAAACAATAATCTAACAGAAACCAAAGTGGCAAACCTATTTCCAGAAAGATTTAAAAATTTAGGCAAAATACCGGCTAATAATAACTGGCAAAGTCAAGAAAAAAACCCACTAAAAACATGGAAATTCAAACTTTAAAATTTTACTGCTAAAGAAATTGAAGACATTGATCGGAAAATAATAAAGATTTCACTTTCAGCGAACTTATTTGTGCAATTAGAACTCTTAAAACAACCTCTACAGCCGGCCCAGATAAAATATCTAACAAAATGTTGAAGCATCTTCCACCCAAAACACTTCTCTCACTCCTTCAAATTATAAATTATTATTGGAAAAAAGGAACCCTTCCTGAACAATGGTGTGAAGCATACGTCGTCCCAATTCCAAAATCTGGAAAAAATAAACTACGACTGACGACTGCCGTCCCATTACTCTCTCATCTGCGGTTCTTAAAACGATGGAGAAAATGATAAAACCAAGGTTAGAATGGATCATTCATCGTTTTGAATCACTACATAATCAACAAACTGGTTTTAGACCGTTCAGAAGCACCTATGATAGCCTTATCGACATCACTATTTCTGTACAATCCAGCCTAGCACTAGGACACCCCATGGTGATCATCTTTTTAGATTTTAAGAGTGCGTTTGAGTCGATATGGCACGAAGGACTTCTACATAAAATCAAGAGAATCGGAATTATTATTGGAAAAACCTTCTACACATTAACGAAAATTTCCTCACCAAACGATCAATCAGAGTTCAATTTGGAAAGACTCTCTCAAATGCATATAATGAGTCACATGGAGTGTCTCAGGGCTCTGTCTTAGCGCCCCTTATTTTCAACTACTATATTGCAGATCTTATTAATGACCTTCCACTTAGAATCCATTTGGCGCAATATGCAGATGATATCTGCATTTGGTCCTCAGGATATCATTTCCATACACTTGAAGAAAAATTGCAGTTGGCTATCGACAAAATTATAATTTACTGTGATAAATGGGGCCTCCAAGATTGATCCGGATAAATAGGCCATCTCCAGTTAGCAAAAAAGAAGAACCTATTATTAGAATTAAAATAAAACAAAACTCTAGCACAAGTGGATAAATTCAAATATTTAGGAATAATGCTTGACAAAAAATTCAACGAAATTGACCATATAAATGAATTAAAAAGCAAAAGCACCCATATTATCAATCTGCTAAGAAGTGGTCCAAAATGGGGCCCACCTTAAGATCAAATGCTCACTATCAATAAAAAATTGCTTCGATCTAAACTTGATTACGGATGTTGCTTCTTAAACTCTGCGCCCCAACCAAAACAGCAAATCATTGAAAGAATTCAAAACAAAGTACTTCGTACCTGCCTAATGCCTACAACTCCTATCCCTACATTATTAGCCACAGCAGATATTGAACCGCACATCAGAAGAAATTATATTCTGATGCAACAAGTTACAAGGCTTGCCACTAGGCACAATAAACACCCTTTCCTTGAAAAAATAAGAAAAGCTCGATTAGAGCACCTATAGTAGCAGAAATAAAGAAAAATCCTAACTGCGATAACATTATTGCAGTTTCGGCTAACCAAGGGCAGGAAAAAAAATTACCAGAAACATGGCTTTGGAAACAACCGGAACTCCACATGGGAAACAAGGAATTATTCTGCAAAAAAGAAATAGGAGCACACCTTAATAAACTTACCATGGAAAACAAAATAAACGAATTAAAAGGATTAATCTATGCTTCTTTACAGACTGCTCCAAAAATCAAGAAAGCGGAAGGCGTTTTTTTTCTGTCTTTCGTTTAATTTAAGAATTTTTTTTCAACTCCGTTATAATCTAAATATTATGGACGTCGAACTAATTGCCATCTTAAAAACTATAAAAAATTGCAAAACATACAAATTAACAAAAATTTCCATCTTCTCCGACAGCCAATCTGCCTTATGTGCTCTTTCAAAACAGGCCTTCAAAACTTTTGATTTTTCATTTCAAGCCGAAATACTAGGTTGGGTTGTTTTACCTCTAAGCGGCGAAATACTAGGAGAAATAGAACAGCAAAACAAAATCACTTAAACTCATACTCTTTTGACTGGACTCCAGCGCATGTTGGAGTTGCTGATAATGAAACTATAGACAAAATGGCTAAACAAGCGCTAGACCACGGAATAATAATAGAAACGTATCGAAACAACAGTGCTTTTCTAACCAACGAAAATAAAAAAGTTTCGCTCATAAAATTTTAAGAATACTTCATACAGAATACAGAAAATGGCAACAGTTCCAAAAAAAAAGTTACAGGACTCAGAGTAGAAAGAGACGCAGCACTTAAAAAAATAAACAGGATAGAA
The DNA here is from genome assembly GCA_038380435.1 of Ryuthela nishihirai. NCBI lineage: Eukaryota > Metazoa > Arthropoda > Arachnida > Araneae > Heptathelidae > Ryuthela > Ryuthela nishihirai. The sequence continues at coordinate 76,015,877 of JAWZYU010000017.1, forward strand.
CAAATCAGAAATCTCAAGACTTATTGCAGATGATAACCTCCTCAACAAGACTTTATTCGTTATTAAAAAAGTAAACTCTCATCTCAATGAACCCTGTGAAGACGTGGAAAATGTAGAACACATATTATGCAAGTGTAAAAAATTTGAGCAAGAAGGAAATATTTTGAAAACCTCAGTTGAAACGTTAACCAATGACAATTTCAATATAAAAAATTTATTCAATCATCCTACTCCCAGAATCAAAATATCGCTTTGGAGGAAATTATAGAAGGAAATTGGATATTTTTACAGAATATAAATCTGTTTATTTATCTTTTTTTATGGAAATGGAAGAGTTGGGAAAATTGTTTTGCCTTTCCTCCCTCTTGGAGTTTCGGCCGTGTGCAGCAAAAATTACGGGACACAAGTCACTGTCAATGAACACATGCATTTTTTTCTCTGAGATAGTTTCTTAGCTGCACCTTTTATCACACAGAAGTTTTTAAATGTCAAGCATTCTTGCTTGTATTCCATCTTCCTCAGGTACCTTTGTAAGCTTTTCACCCCTTTGGCAATGCATTCTACAGTAGCACTAACAGGAAGGTCAGCCAAGGATTTGGTCAAGGTTACTTTGACCTCTGCCCCTGGGTCAGACCAGGCGCTAAAGGATGCGTCCCTGCGATCCTCGTGAGCTTAATACTCAAGGAATATTTAAAAAGAAATTATGAAACTTGTTTATCTACACAGAAGTAAAATTCAGACAGCAGCAGATACCACAATCATCCAGAATTTAATTTAAAGGCACATGGGTGCCACTCTGATTTTAAAGAGAAAAAAGTTAAAAAAATATTTTAACCTGAGCGAAACATTTTTTATGTCCAAACTATATAAAACTTTTCCCAGGACTTCAACTTAAGCAATGAGACAAAACTAAGAATTTTTTTTCTGAAGATTGCACGAATTCCGAACTCAAAAATAATAATATGAATTATGAAAAAAAAACCGAGGAAAACAAAAACGCATATGTCAACAATGTGAGGAAAACAAATTACAACTTATAATTCTCATGAACTTATGAATAATATACCATAGGGACTATGCAGCTTTACCCCGAACTCCACTGCAGAAGAACTTGCAAAACCACAACAGTACTGTATATTCATTGCCTTTCTATCCTATTAATTGTGTTCCCATCTTACTTTTGATACGGGAATAGGGGGCCGCACAAGCCCAACCTTTCCTGGAAGGTTTTGATGAACTAAACAAACTGGCAAACCTCATAACGAACAGGAGAATTAGTCGTACAGTAGAGCTGAGTGACTTTCAGGCCTATCACCACCCTGTGCAAGATTTTTCGGTGCGCCCAATTCTCCTTAGGGTTACAATAAATCGATAAATTTGGAAAGCATAAATGTACCCCATAATTTGGCGCTGTGTGCAGTCGCACCGCTCGATCGTGCCTTAAGTCGGCCCTGTCAACGTGATACGGTCATAGGATGCCACCTTAGCTACCTTCCTGACTTTGTTATGCCAACAATGAAGTTTGGTGGAGGAGGCATCATGCTCTGGGGCTTTTTTTCGTGGTTCGAGTTGGGTCCTCTAGCTTCTCGACAACTCTGTGCTCCGAAATTTATGGCAACATTTCGGTGAAGACCCTTTCCTGTACCAACATGACAATGTCCTCCATCTACAAAGAAAGAACCATGCAGGGATGGGTTGATGAGATGGGTGTGGAAGAACTTGATTGCCCTGGGCAGAGCCCTGATCTCCACCACATGGAACACCTTTGAGATGAATTGGAACGCCGACTGCGAGCCAGGCCGAACCGACCGACATCAGTGACCGGCCTCCCTAATGTTCTTGTGGTAGAATGGCAGGCAATTCCCGCAGCAACGTACCAAAATCTAGTAGAAAGACTCCCCCGCAGAGTGGAGGCTGTGATAGAAGCAATGCGATATTAATTCCTTTCCTATTACTGGGAGATTGTGAATGAGCGAGTGTCCGGATACTTTCGATCATGTAGTGTAGCTTGAATGCTGCTTTGCTTTTACAGACATTAACTTAATGCGGAAGAAATCTGTATTTTTCCGTACAGAAATCACTTTACAGACCTTTGAATTCGGCGAAGGGATATCCTAATCCCTGCCTACATGCTCTGGTTCACTATAGACCCGAACCCTGCTCATTTAGAGTTTCCAAGAAAGAGCGACATCACCTTTGACGAACTAAATGATTGCGAACTCTTTAGTTCATCAGGTATTATCGTTCTGACTTAGTTATTTCTGCATCTCATCGTTCCTCTCACAATGATTCATATCCTAACTCGTCCGGCTAAACGAAGAGAGTCGAGTGACATTAAAGCTGCCACTAGGGTTGAAGAATAATCGAAAATCTAAAAACCGGGTTTTAATCGATCTGCTTTTTAAAAAATCGGTTTTAACCGGTTTTAACCGAAAAGTAGCGTAATCTTACAAGCCAAAACGAAAGGTACTGACTTTAATTCTTAACAACCATAGTTTATCGTCTATTTGTTGGTCGAAAAAATGCCAAAATGGCAACAACCTACGCATGCATATAAAAAGAAAATGACAAAATTGAGATATTTTATTTTAGCCAAAATAGTAAAATTTATCTCTATTACGGAAAAAAACATTGAAATAAAAGACTTTTACTTAGAAAATAAAATATAGACTCTTCTTGTAAGAAAAGATATAAAATGAAATTTATATCTTTTTTCCTAGCGCCAAAATATAATCTGAATTGCCCCTGGTGGAATAAATAGGTAATAGTCCATTACTTCCACTTTTAAAAAAATACTGTAGGCATGTATATCTGTAGGCATCGGTTATAATCTCGGTTAAGGAATGAATGTTTTTCTGTTTGTGTTGTTGCTTTTCTGCTGATCTTCCTCACAGATTTTTCTTTATGATATACGACTAAGGTGTTCATAGTCTGCGCGTTTTTTTGCCATGCAAAATGTATATAGTGACACATCACTGAACAATTGCATATCTCTTAATTCAGTACTAAGGGAAAGTACAGAGTCCACCGCATCAATACATAATTATTACAAGTCGGATTCCTGGTTTCCATCATCAGAAACGTTGTACAATGAGTGAGTTAAGTATTGAAATTCATGCAACTTTACATCATTACTGGATATAAGATTAAAAGTTACTGAAGCAGTCTGAGATATTGAGATATTCAGAATGAAAGGTTAGGGGCAGTCTCCATTCGTGCTGCTGAAGCTTGTTTCAAGAAGTTCAAAGGTGGTGCCTCTAACCTAGAAAGAAAGTAAGCTGTTCTCGGAATGACCAATATCAGCAGACCGCAACATTCTGTGCTACGCAGTCGAAGCTGATCCACTGACAAGCACTCACAAGCTCTTTGGTTGCTCACAAGCAACTATATATACGCAGCGGTAAGTATCCAGGAATTGCAGAATGAACGACTACTGAAGAAGCAAACCGTCGTATCGAAGTCTTGAGGAAACTCCTTTCTAATCCATGCGACCATCGTTCATCAAGCGAATTCTTACGTGCGATGAAAAATGGATCTTTTTCAACAATCCGAATACCCAAAAGCAATGGCATGACCCAGGCCAACCTGCACTTCCCGCCCCAAAGAAGTGACCATTCAGAACGAAGATAATGTTGTGTATTTGCTGTGTGTTATTAATTTAATATTTAATATTTAAATAATTGTAAGCCCGAATTCGAAGTTGTGTGTGCTATTTTGAGCCCCAGTCCTAAATCTGATGTAAATCAGAATATTTAATATTTAATATTTAAATAATTGTAAGCCCGAATTCGAAGTTGTGTGTGCTATTTTGAGCCCCAGTCCTAATTCTGATGTAAATCATTTTGGAACAAATATTTACGACTTCACCTTCCCCGTGCCCAATTAGCTAGCATAATTGGCTACTGATAAAAGGTACTTGGTTTTTGAGTCTCAGGAAAGGCATGGATGTTTCTTTATTTGTGTTGATTTCTTCTGAGGTCTTACCTACTTCACAGACTTTGTCTATGGGATAATTATACTGAGTCTGCTGTCAAATCTCTGTGAGAAGCAGATGCTTGAGAAGGAATTTATTATTTCCACTTTTCACCGCATTATCTTTGTATTCTCCTATAAAATTTGATTAAATTTCTCCAAATTTATTTCGAGATATGAGCATTTATTGATCCGCGTCTATTTTTTGTCCATCATTCGATTTACACGGTACTTGGTTTACACGGATTGGGTTTTACACAGTCAAGCAAATGCCTCGAGTTTCGTTTTACACGATGCGAAACTCTGTTTTACATGCTACGATTTGAACTTTTTTATGCATATTGATATAATACATGTCGTATAGATATAACAGACAGAAGAAGCATACACAAACGATGGAGATAACCTAGATGCTCTTATTAGGCTTCTTAGGTCAAATAGAGGTAAATATCTATTTCATCACGATCTATGTGGGTTCGTAAGGCGACAATTGATACCGAAGGGTAATTTGGGTTGATGATCTCAGGAAAAAAAAACGAATTCTTTCAAGTTAGTAAAAATGGGGTTTTATCTCATTTTTAGCAGCAAGTTTAACTTTGAATACCATTATAGAGGCTAAATATTGCTGATTCTTAAGTTGAAAGGGAAATCTAATTTGAAAGGTATTGAGACGAAGGGCGTTTGGATTGAAGACGAAGCTACTTGACCCGCATCTACCTGAGGGTTAAATTTCTTGTTAATTAGTTATTTAACAACAGGTCCCCACTGAAGATGCCGATGAGGATGAGAAGGATAGGGTTTACGGACAACTTTAGGATATTTTGAATTCCGTCAAGAAAGGAGATATGACCTTTGTTCTAGGTGACTTCAATGCCAAAGTTGGTACTGACTCTGACCTTTGAGGAGGGGTAATAGGCCCTTTTGGTATTAGCAGCTGCAATGGCAATGGGCAACATCTCCTACAGGTAAGTAAACTCAATGGTTTCAGAATAACTAACACTTATTACAAACACCGCGACATACATAAGTACACATGAATTTCACCTGAATTGCTGCATAAGAATATGATTGATTATGTATTAATTAACAGCAAATGGGCTAGTTCTGTTAGGAATACCAGGGCATATAGGGGAGCTGTAATTGGATCTGACCATTACCGTGTTAAAAGTGTCTTGCAACTTACTTAAAAAGTGTTGTGCTATGGTTAAAAAATATACTTTTAATTCTGAAGCTCTGAAAGACACAGTTATAACTAAAGCTTACCATGATCGGTTATTTAGTCATTATGACTCATAGTTTGCTTACTACTGAAGTTGAGGAACAATGGGACCGTTTTAAACAGGCTTTTTTAGGAAAAAAGGAGCAGAGGAGAGCAGGCACTTCAGCTCATATCAAAAAGAAAGGACTGCTGGAATGTCCTTTATCAATACCCTACTAGTCCTAATAGAAAGCATTACAAAGAGCTTAATAAACGAGAAAAGGATCAGTTAGCTGTTGATAAGAATCTTTGGTTTGATGGCGTGGCTAACAAAGCCGAGGAAACAGTTAGATAGCACAAGAGCAGAGAACTGTACCAGATAATTAATGTTTTGTGTGGTATAAAACGGACAGGTATACAGGGATTGAAGGATAAACAAGAAGGTAAGATTATAGAAGATGAGAATTCTGTCATGGCTAGGTGGGTTGAGAATTTCAGTGATGTTCTTAACAGGTGGTTAGTTCTGCTTCCATTGTTTGTAATGATGACGGATGCGTTACTGGCTTTAATGTTGGCCCTATAACACAATCTGAAGTTATTTTGGCTATCTCTAAACTTAAACTTCATAAATCCCCAGGGGTAGATGAAATTACTACGGAAATGCTTAGAGCTGGGAATGTTTCGGTTACCACTTGGATGACTGAAATTTTGAATATCTTTTATGATAAAGGCATGGTTCCTAAGGATTTTACCAGAGCTATTATTATCCCTATGTTTAAAAAAGGTGATCGCATTTCTTGTGATAACTATAGGGGTATCAGCCTACTTTCTGTTCCAGGTAAAGTTCTTTCCATGACTGTGCTTAATAGAATTAAGAATCTGGTTGACAGTCAATTGCGTGATGAGCAATGTGGATTCAGAAGTGGTAGGGGATGTGTAGATCAGATATTTTCACTTAGGCAGATTCTTGAGAAATGTTTAGAGTTTCAGAAACCTTTGGTTGCTAGCTTTGTTGATTTCAAAAAGGCTTTCGACTCTGTTGATCGTCATAATTTGTGGTTGATTGTGAGATCGTGTGGCATACCAGACAAGTTAGTTAACATTATGAAAGCTCTCTATAATAACACTGAGTCGTGTGTGAGATTTGGTAAGGCTTGTAGCAATTGGTTTAGCATTGTTTCTGGTGTTCGGTGTTCAACAAGGGTGCATTTTTTGTCCTTTTCTCTTTGGTTATTGATTATGTTATGTGAAATTCACTGGAAGGGAAAGATTTTGGCCTTAAACAGTCTGGAGGTCTGAAAATTTCTGATTTAGATTATTATTATAATGATTTAGCCCTTTTGGCAAATGATGTTGTTGAGATGAACTCTTTCATTCGAGTTATTTATGAGACTGGTAATAGAGTATGTTTGGTGATAAACGGAGAGAAAACAAAAGTGATGAAAATAGGTCAGTTAGATTGTGGTTCAGTTAATCTGAATGGTTGTTGTCTTGAGCAGGTGTCACAGTTAAATTATCTTGGGAGCTATGTAATAGATACTGGTGATGTGCGGCATGATATTAACACACGAATAGGGATTGCTGCCGGGACTTTTAAGAATCTATGGAGAGTATGGAGAAATAGGCGTATACACCTAAAGACTAAAATTAGACTGTATAATAGTTTGGTTCTTTCTAGCGTTAGTTATGGAATTGAAACTTGAGCGCTTTGCGAACAACAGGAAACTTGATGCTTTTGATGACAGTGTGTTCAACGATAGTGTGTGACGTAGTAAAAAGAGAGTCTCAGTTTCTGGAACGAAACATGTCGATTACAATTTTTTTTATGAAATTTACAATGGGGGTGAACCTAATTATTGCATGTAATTTTCCAAACAATACATGGAGTGATCAGAACTGAATAATGCTGTATTTAAGCATCTTTCATCCAATCCATATAGTCTGTTAAACACTTTAATATTCAAAGCCAAATTAATGTTATAAGCATAAGGTTATTTACCGATATACCAAAAGCAATATGTCATTTATCATTACTATAGTTATATGAATTCAAAAATTTAATTATTTTGTATTTTTTACAGAATGATTAATTATTGAATAATCAAACCTTGCATTATATTTTTTTTCATGAAAAATCACTATCACTTTAGCAGTCTACAACAAAAAATCCATTAAACATTCATACTCTGCTTCGTACAAAACTTTCTACAGCATTTTTGGCATCAAATCCAGGATAAAAAAATTGAAGAAATTTTTTTTCCCATTAATTGCAATTAATGGAAAAAAATATTTCCCCAAGTGATCTTTTACTAAAATGGTGCATCAAAAGTTTTTTCCTCAGTTACATAATTAGCACATATTTGAAAATATGTGATTTCATTATTTTCATGAAACGTTAAAAAGTAATCATCGAAAACTTTTGAAACAATAACTATTCAGGATCATTTTAATAAAAAAGGACATTAAATTAAAACGTTCTCCTAAAAGAAATTCTATCATTCTTGCATCTTAAATTGTTCAAGTAATATTATTTCATCCTTTTCAAATCTGCCTTAAACACTTTTTTGTACAATGCAGAATTTAATGAAATTTAGACTGCAGCGGTAATATTTTTAGAGTGCAATAGTCGTCATATAAAGAGAATATGTTTTCTTAGCATATTTATTTTGCCATAAAGATTTAGAACTGTACTGCAATGTTAACCCTGAACTTTGGGATTCAGTAATGCTCTATTTAGCTGCTGCATTTTCCTATCGTATTATGCATATATTACAATAGTTTTAATTAAATTGAAGTGGATTACGATTTTATATCCTAGTAAGATCGTATCTTTATTCACAGAGTAACAAGGCATATGATACACATGACCAGCTACAAAAATTAAAAATTAATTTAGCAATCAAATGGAATTATTGAAGTAAAAGTTATGTGTTTCATACCAATCCATTATCATATACTGATTGTTTATCATGCTCAGCATAAATGGAGAATCCTTTTTTACAGCGTTTAAATTTTAATTATGCAAATGATCTAAAATAGCTTTAAGGGTTTTGTTAAAATTTGAATTGTTTTAGTAATGTATATTCTACATGCATGGGATCCTTCTATTTAATCTGAATGGGAAATCCCACACAACCTGAAACGTTTTGTGTTACTGTGACACAAAACACGCCAATAATTTGACATCTTTGTCTTGTCGTAATTAGACTGCTTATCCATCATCTAAATTTAATTTTTTAGTAACACTTATCAAATTAAGCTAAAAAAACCAACTATTCATATCTTTCAATCACATTTAATGTGTGAATCACATTTAATAATTTTACCACTTAAATATCAGCGAAATGTGAACTATATATCAAAACATTTTATCACTTAAACACCAGAGAAATGTGAACTATAAACCAAATTAATTTATCTCTTAAATATCAGCGAAATGTGAACTATAAACCAAATAATTTTATCACTTAAACATCAGCGAAATGTCAACTATAAATTAAATCATTTTATCACTCAGATAGTGAGATTTCAGCTTGAACCAAATCATTTACCTATTAAAAATTTCAAAATTCCTTTTCCTGTTGGAAGTTCTTTAAAGCGACGATGAAATTCTGATCGAAATGATTTCATAAATAACCTTTCGCACAAAAGACTTCCTTAGTATTTTCCATTGCCGCCGCGATAGTTGGTTTTGCAACCAATCACACAGTAGTTTCACGTCGAATCGTGGTGATAGGTCTAACAAAGAACTATTACAAAGTGGCTTACACAAAAGTTATGTGCACAAACTATTTACAATTCACTTCACTGATTACACTTGAGGATGGCAAACACTCTAATAAATAACAATTCACGTTGTATTCACCTCAAAAACGTGTAATTTATATCTATTTACAAAACTAACAAAGGCTGAGTGGTTAACACGCTATGCTACTGATCTAAGGGACCTAGGTTCGAACCTAGGGTAAGGCATGGATGCTTGTGTTGTTTATTTGCTGAGGTCTCGCCTTCCTCACAGACCTTCGCTATGGCGTATTAAACTGACAGGCACCTGTCAGACCTCTATGGGTAAGTAGCTGCTTTAGCGCGGGGGGGGGGGGGTGTATTATTTTTTATTTCTATGGAGAGTCACGTGGAGAACAAAAATTAATAAGAATCGATAGTTTGAAAAGATAACTACGTGTTTAACACGTTCTGATAGAAGGATTTATTTCTTCAGAGTGCAATATCTGCAAACGAAATACTTTTGCTTATGCAGATAAAAAAAATAGTGAATAACAATGCATATATTACAGTAAAAACACCTTGACAAAAGTCTATGTGAACAACGAAATGGATGAGAACATTGAAATCGAAGAAAACATATTCCAAGAGAATAGTTTGATGCAAACACAAAAATGTAGGAGAGCGATATCTTCCAGTAAGAGAGGAGTCAGATGACAGAGAAGAAAGATGAAGATGCATGCACAGGGAAGAACAAAGTAGAAAGATATTTGGAAATATACACGACAAGAGAATGATGACAGAATGTTACGAGATAGAAGAGAGTGATGGAAATATATGCAAATAACTTATAAGAAGAGTGCGGTAAGTATATGTGCAGGCAGAGAAGATGAAAAAGTTTTTTTGCGCAAGTGAGTTATCAGGTGATATTTGGAATCACTTAGTCTTCGAAGAATATTGGTCGCAAGACTTTTGATTTAATGTGTGGAATTGATCTTAAAATTGCTCTATAATTTACGAATCGAATACTGTTGATTAAGAAAAAGTAATTTCTCTGCATCGCTAGCATGCGACTAATTAATCAATCGCAGCTTGGGCAAATGATTTTCAATCAATAGTTGATGTCGCCTTTCATCAGCTGACTTCGTTAAACGTCGATTGCTTGTTCAAATGATTGCGAGGACAAAGTTCAACAAGGTTGTGTTAAGCTGTTTTATACCTTAGCGGTACGTTTTTGCACACAATGGGCTAAATGGTCAGGTCATAAGGACTCCAAGAGGCTCAAAGAAGTTTGGGGAAGGGGACCCACTGGACCACTGTGTTGGGAGATAGATGGGAGTTTTCGGTCAAGGCTATCCAGCATGTTCTTTAACATGCACTGATATGACTCATTAAATACTGAACGGATATTGTTGAAATCGAGATATTGATATATTTGACTGAGATCTTTATCTGCTATGATCATTTTTCTTGTGATCTCGCAGCTGACTTAAACTTCATGGTTCCCTGGCGGCCCTAGTCCACAATTTGAAAACCGCTGGATTAGTACAAAGAAAAATGTTATTTGTTTCTCTGTAATGTCGGTCCAGCATTTTGCAATGAACTGCATATTTTAAATGCGAATTAAACATATTGCTCATTATTGAAATTCTCCACTTAGAAAGAATGGACAGATTGACCTGACGATGTGCATGCAGAGTTGTGACATATATGGTGGTAAACAATTTGCATGTCAAACTGATTGGTGCAGTAGAACTTCTCAAATTTTGCGATGAGGCAGGACAATTTTTTTCCAGTGTACCAGGAACTAGTGCAGTATGGCTGTGCATGCACCTGGAGCTCCTGGCTCCGTGTTGCCTCAAGAAACAAGTTATTATTGTTCGCATGATATTCTCTTCACTCTCATGACATAACGTCACTTGGAGTGTTCGTGGACCATCACTTTGAAAAGTATTGAGGCGGAATATCGAATGATATATTCAGGACTACATTGATATAGGAATCTGAAAATACTCTAAAAACGAGGGTAAACTGTAGCGGGAAAACAAAAAGGTAGCAAATGACTTGTGAAAGTGTGCATTGCGTTTTTAACACATGTAGGGAGAGGTTATGTATACAGCTGGCGGAACTTGAGAGAGGTTGGGTCATTAAGTTCTCAGAAGCTGGACGGTTAAAATGACAAATGGACGTTCGTATCGGTTGTGATGCACAAATGTTTGGACGCTGTTTTCACCAAGCGCCAGATTTCCAGCATCATAACGCCATCCCTGTTTGTGCCATGGCCCTGATTACCAAGGTCTTATTCCTAAGGGTCCCAGGTAAATTATACCTGCTCCGGAGATGGGAAGAAATTTTTGTAGTGTAAACGCCATTCTCTTTAAAACATTTATCATTTGCTGGAGAAAAATGTTTTCTTAGAAAATTGTTTCGATCATTGTTATTGGGTATGTTTAGCTTTCCCTAACAAATTTTAAAACTTGTTCAGACTGAATTGTTTTACAATAATCTCGAACATTTGCTATAGTGTGAAAGTGTAGAGAAGTGTGTTATATTACAGGACGAAGAGAGACAACTACATTTGGAAGTCAGAATAATGTTACAGAACATCGGGCTTCCCTGGTAAACACATTACCTAGAGCCCGATGAACCCTTAAACGGGTTCTATCTATTCTTGTATCACGAAGTATAATTAAAGGACGACTGCGAGGATCAGAGCTGCATTTGCATTGGCTTGTTTCCCTTTGACGTCATCTCATCGTGGTTTGCGTCTGCAATGGTGCAAGGAAAGAGCTGCTTGGGGACAAGACTGGCGTCGTGTCGTATTTAGTGACGAATCACGTTTCGTTTGGAATCCAGTGAAGGCTGTATGCGCAAATAGTTGTATTTGCAGGAACAGAGGTAATCTAGCCTACATCAGGGAGCATCATACCGGGCTAACATCCAGAATCATGGGATGGGGAGCTATCAGTTACAATATCTGTTCATGTCTGGTAATTAATGACGGCACTTTGAAGGCAAGACGTTATTTGAAATCATTCTGGGACCACTGCTTCTGCTATGTCCTCTTCCAAATCTGTGTTTCAGCATGACAATGTCCGCCCACATACGGCTCTCATATCCCGACAGTGTCTAAATGATGTGCATATGCTTCCTCGACCTCCACGTTCCTCACATCTGTCGTCCCTCGAACACGTTTGAGAGAGATATTCACTGACCCTCACTACTGTTGCCCAACAAATGCCATACGTGCATGAAGTGTTCACCAGGATGACATTTTTCACTTTTTCTACCCGGAACTTCGAAGTTGGAAGCCATACTTCTTACTGATGTACACCGCATTTTCATAAGGCAAATACTGTTGACCTGATATCCAAACTTAATTATTTCTTCTCTACATTGCTATCAGCCACTTCACTTATTTTGAGTTCAAAGCGAGCGCTTCTTACAGGTGGGTCAATTTCAATGACGATCAGTGCGCAAAATACTTTATATATATATATACATACGGTTTTAACAACTCTAGAAAAGTTCCCAAAAAGAAATGTTTTATTGCATTAAATCTAATAATATTAAATTAGAACAAAACTTCAAGAAAAGTTGCAAATATAATATTGTCTTGTTTTGGAATTGTTTAAAAAATACAAAATCAAAGCTTAATTTCTGTATTTGTTTCAAAATGTTTGACGTTGGTTAATGCAGAAAGGCAAATTGTTTTCGATTGGAGCGTCAAACAAGATATTTATTTTAATTTCATGCTTGTCATATAAATTTATATTAAAAAATTACTTTTAACATATACAAAAGAAATATCACAGAATCAATGTAAAAATACGAAATAAAACGAATTAAAATAAAGACAATTTTTGTTTTGAACATTTTAAAAACATTTTAATTTATCACCGATAAATTTTATCTCGTTCGAAGAGTATTTCTTAGTATGCAAATTCGTCACGCGCGCCTTTAATTAGTAGTTAATGACATCGATTTTTATTTTCAATTCACAGCAACAATTTAGCCAACTTTTAAAAGAAAATACTTTAAGTGTTTACCTTAAGAAGCACAACTTTACACACGAAAGAGTTATAGTCTCAAGTGTCATTATATGCTAACACTCTTGAAATTTGTATAATTTGACTTGGATATTATTTACATCATTTTGATAATATTATAATATTCAGAATTTTTGGAGAATATTCAAATGGGCATTAATTGTTCTTAATGAGACATAACGAGATATAACCATTATTTTTTCATAAAGAGGTCCATCTCATGAATTAAGAGTCTTTCCTGAACGAGTAGGACATCTAACTCATATTCTCTTAAATCTTTTCTTGATTTGGGCTGGAATCGTTTTCCGCAGAACAAAACGAATTTCCATGAAACAAGTCCGCGATGCAGGATCCCGTTGTCCGATGATCTCGATGACATTTGTCTTTCCCGGAGGGAAGCGGATGACACGAGGAGATGTCTTCCTGATTCTGCCATCCCAGGAGAGATGACTCCCTCAGTTGCAGAGACATCGCGAAGAAAAGGAGAGCCACTGTGCACGCATACAGTCGGTTCTGAAGAGAGCATTCGGAAACAGCCATAGAGTCGGGAGTGCAACTGTAAAAGAAAATATATCTATATATATACTGTATAAAGCTGGCTGCCAGTTAGGAGCAAAAAAATGGTAATTAAACATTGCATATCGAGGCTATTCAATTCTATACAGTTTTATATAAGCCAGAGTTTTTAATTGAGGAGATCACTCCTGAAAGCCCGACGAACGGGGCCTTGAGGAGTGATCTCCTCAACGAAAAATGGTCCGATTATAAAGTTTGCGGTTACATAGCAGCAACTATTATCTTGCAGTTACATAGTCGGTGTGTAGGGGCACATCATGCATAGCATGCGGAAGTGTAGGTCCCCATAATTGGCAGTTGTGCGTATTCATTGCTCCATGTAGGGAAAAACGCGCCTCATCGGTCCATAAGACTTTTGAAGGCCACATGTCGTCGAGCTACATCCTCGCCAGAAATCGCAAAGCGAAGTCGGTGCGCTGTTCAGGGTCACATGGTTGCAGCTGCTGCACCCTATGAATTTTATAAGGATACTATTTCAGAATGGACCGTATAATTTTATGGGCATTTGACCATGGATACCTGTCTCGCACTAACTACGGGTAGTTCCGATTGCGACTGGATTTCTGCAATGGTAAGTGCGACGTCTTCAACATTGCTTTCTGCAACAGGCCGCCGGCCTGTACCCGGAGCCACACCCAACTCGCCTGTTTCTTCGAATTTCTGTATCATATTCTTCAGTCCATTTAGCGACAAAGTCCTTTCCTTATGTCTTTCTAACGATGATATTCGCATAATGTAGCGGCGGCATTACTGCCGTTTTGGTAAAAGAGTTTCACTATCAAATCTCGATCCTTCTTGCAGATTTATGGTTCCTTCCAGAGATTACGGGGAAGACATCACATTTTATAGTGTGCCTCATGCGACTCTCACGTGTGATTGGCTGGAATGTCACGAGAAATTAGCATGTTCTACCACGTTTTTAGCGCACCCACGCCACTGGTGGCAGTAATACTAACTAATTTTTTATTCTCAAATTCTCTACCCAATGTTCTTCTTAAGGCATCCACCACTTTTCGCTGTGATCGGTCGAGTAGATCCTTTTCTACATCGCTCTGAGTAATGTCAGTTTAATTATGACCACCCTGTATATTAGAACTACTAACTGTTTGAAAAATGCGAATTATAATATTTCATTAGCACCAATCAAACTAAAAAAGAGTTTTCTAATTATCATTTTCATTTTTTTCCAAAGAAAATTTTATGATGTTCACATTCCACTACCAAAATTTCATATTTCTCTCAATAATACATCGTAGCAATATTCGTTTGAAATTTTGAAATTTTCAAACTTTTCCACCGTTAGTGGACGCAATTATAGTGTTCGAAAGATTCCGAAACTGCGAATCATAATATTATATGAATCCTATCTAACCCTAAAGAGATTTTTTCACTTATCTCGGAATACAAACAATTATCTGCTAAAAACAAAAAAATGTCTTTTCCTACTCCCCTGGGTCTAAGAAGTTAATTTAATGACAATGAATTGACTTCTTAGACCAAGAACCTTTGCCAATGGAAATATCATAGCTTTCACATTCCACCACTAAAATTTAAAATTTCTAGCTGAAATACGTCGTTTGCAATATTTGTTTGACATTTTGGAATTAGCAAATATTTCCACAGTTAGAGGGCGCAATTTTGATTTTCGAAAGATTTAAAAAGTGTGAATCATAATATTTTATCAATTTCTAGCTGACCCAAAAAGAATTTTTCATTTATCAAAAAAATATCTGCTAAAACTAAAAAGGTGTGTTCCCCCCCACCACTCTGGGTCTAAGAAGTGAACTCATTGTTGGCAGTGGAAACTTCGTGACCTTCACATTCCACCATCAAAAATTTAAATTTATATACATCGTTTTCAATATTCGTTTGAAATTTTGGAATTTTCAAAATTTTCCACCTCTTATGGGTGTAATTATTTAGAGCGATTCAGAAAGTGCATAGCGTAATATTTCATCAATACCTATCCAATACAAAAATAATTTTTAATTTATCTCTGTAAACAAAAAAGTTCGATGTCTACAGACGGACAGATAGACAGACAGGCAGACGGCAAAGTGAAACTATCATATCGTTTGCTTTGAAAACGAGACAAAAACAAACAAACTGAAACATTATGGAATCGACCAATTTTCATCGCTTTAATTTTTTCTCTCTCATCAGCAGCTCTTCTAATGAAAGAATTCGTATCATCAACAGCATTTGTCAAAGCTGCCGATTTCTGAACATAATAGAAATGAGATGGTTTCATTTTCAGCAGTTTTAGCAGATATTTCATCGTTCATGTTTCAGACGATGTATAAGCCCCAGTGTTTTCCTGGCAATGAATTTCCATAACATAATCAACCACTAAATTAAAAGAAAAGGCGGGAAAATGCCGGCTTGTCGAACTCAAGTAGTAAATTTAAATAAAACCCTTCAAACTTTATACTCTGAACACGACTCACTGTTATTAAAAAGAGTTATAATTATATTAAGTTTTCTGTTATTCCATACCAACTCACGCTCAACCAGAAATTGTGGCTGCCAGCAGAATCAAAAGTTTTTCTTTTTTGATATCTAAAAAGAAATAACTACAGGTTTTTGAAACTAAACATTTCTCAAGAATCTGTATAAAGGAACAAATTAAGTCTATGCAGCATCTACCATTTCTGAATCCACACTCTTCATAATTTGGTTGATAGTCATTTGACCATCAACCAAATCTCTAATTCTATTAAGCACAATAATGCATAGAACTGTACCTAGGACAGAGAGCAGACTGATGTCCGTATAATTATTACAAGAATTACGATCAACTTTCTTCAAAATACGGTTAATAATATCTCTAGAAAAATCCTTAGTAACAGCCAGGTTACGAAAGAAATATGCAATATTACAGTCAGTCAATACAATTATTCCCACTCTGAGCATTTCAGTGACAATACAATTTATATTTCAAGTAAAATTATATTTTAGTAAATTTAAAAAAAGTAGTAATTTCAATATTAATTATATTTCAAGTGACAATATAATTATTCCTAACTCTGAGCATTTCAGAAGTAATTTAATCTAACCTGGGGATTTGGATAGTTTTAATTTGAGATAGTCAAAGTAGCTTTAGATTGTAAAACTGAACCAAAATTAATACTAGTAATGCATCTGTCTCCATTCAAACAATGCGAATTGAAGTTCATTTATGGGAGATTATTTTTCCAAATATTTTTGGGCCGTGTATTTCCTGCAGCTGCCGTGATTCTCTAGATGAGAGTGTTTCAAAGAATGAACCGCAAAGTATTTGCAAAAGAGAACAGCATATTAAATTTTTACTTTCAATTTTCGTATTATGAGTAAACGAATTAAATAGTATTGTTTTGAAATGCATTCATGTCATAAATGAGATAATAAATGAATAATTAAATAATTCCATTTCATGAAAATTGAAACAAAATTTTTAAACGAGTATTGAAATCCATGTCTTTTTGCTTAATAGTATTCTTCATTGTGAATACCTAGTTGAAATTTAATTTAATTATATTAAGTAACAAATATGTTAAATTAAATAAAATGTATGATTGCTAAAATTTTGTTCAAATTTTAGTGTATCTTAGTTGTCATTCTGGATAGTTCAGAGTCTAAGAGCTTCGGAAAAATGTTATTTTTTTTTGGCTCGCCAAGAAAAAAGTTTGAAAAACCTTGCAGAAGATTAACTGATAGGGTAAGATTCTATTCATGGTATTTTATATGGAATATTGTCACTTATTGGGCAAAAGATTGATATTTTTCAGAATTTATATCTCAGGGCCGGACTTCAACCTTCTGAGGCTCTAAGCTGTGACAAGTTTTATTATCTAAGCTACGTAAAGTTTTAGGCCCCAACATTCGAAAGTCGAAATACACGAATCATTCAATAGCAAATACACAGATTGCCTGTTGAAATCGATATCAACCTGGCAAGTCAATGGGAGGCGTGGGTTCGAGTCCAACTCATCGGCGGCGATACACAAGTTTGTCTAAATATATTGTATTTATTACTCTGAATGAAGGTGACATTAAAAAATAAATACAAAACTGATGTGATGAAAACATTGCACTAGCATTGGTATACAATAATGACTGCGTAAAGCTGAAATGAACAGTGTTTGCATAATAGTTAAATTTAAATAAAAAAATTTCAATTCGTGACACAGTAAACTTGACTCTCAATTTTTGAGGCACACATAACCGTGAGGCCTTAATCTGTAGCTTGGTTTTACGAACGAGATTGAGGAATGGTGAATGACGTCATGTAAGTGATATTTAAAAGAAGCAATTTTTTATATTTTTTAAATTAAAAATTACATTCTAGTCACTTATTTAAACCATTACCGTATCTGCTCATTGTCAATTGCTGCTAACCGAAAAGTTGCCCACGTGTTACTAACTTATATATTGCTCCGGGTTCGAGTCAGAGATCTTTTTTCGGCACGTCAGTTAAAATCTTTGATCGCTTTAATTCGAAGTCAGATCCATTGAATGGTTAGTAACGGGGATCCAGAAAATTGAATGGCATTTTAAAGTTTCACTCACTTCAAGTGGATAACTCAAGTCACACCATAGTTTCTCAGTAAGTAAATTCCGGGATTACATTAAAAACTTTTTATTTATGTATTGTACATATTATATATTTAGGTTTGAACGAAGCAACAGTTTCTGATTCTAGAAGATATTTTCTTATTTCTTGTGTGACGATATGTTTCAAACATGAAAAAAATACATGAAAATAATAAAACATGAAATGAATGAAATGAAATTCGAGTGCTAACTTCAGTCCGTCGGGAAATTTTGAAAAGTCTTTCAGAATAAAATAACTGAAGGAGAAAAGAGCCGTTTATCATGGAATTTGGCATAATTAATGGCGTATTTGTCTATAAGGAACTCGAAAATGGTAGGAACATGCTGGATATTTTCAATCATCATACGAAGTTCAAGCTCTAATGCTATTCGAAAGGAAAATTCAGAGGAGAATCTTTCTAAACGAAGCAAGAAATTGGGGAATAAAATCCAATATTTTGAAATTTCGGAATATTTAATGCTTATGTAACCAGCTGGTAAGGTGTTTGACAATTATGGGAATGGAATTATAAAAATAAAAATCTTATTTTACTCTTGCAATAACAATCGCGGGGAAAATAAGAACAAAATAGTTTCAAAAGTATTAGCATGAAAATAAAATGAATCCTCCTATAATAAAATGTGGAATGATAATTAAAATTAGCCTGTTACTTTATAGCTTTTAAAGAATGAAAAATCAGTTGCAACGATTGCTATAGATTTATGATTTCCATTCCAAACATCATTAGCACTCACTCCATTTGCTTTGCGAATACACTTAATAAGCACACTGCTGTAAGATGGAATAATGGGTATTGAATGATGTTTACTTAAAAATTTTATTTTTCTAAAAAACTTTTGAGAAAACTAATGAATATTAAGAGAATACATTACTGAAATATATTTATTTTATTAAATAGTTATAAAAATATCTATCCTATAGTAAATTCTTATGGCTGACATTATTTTGTTAAATATTGAAAACTTCCATAACTCTTTAAATACTGAAGACAATTGTTAGAAATAGAAATTTCAATTGGGCTTCAATTAGATCTTTAATTTTTTTTCAGTCCCATTGCCACATTGTGTCATAAAAAGCTTATTTAAGAGGTTACCGAACGAGGGCTCAGAATAATCAGTCTGGTCCTGAATGTCGTTCCTGTCCGATCCAGTGACTTTCACTCTCTTTCTCCTGAAATTGTTTTTAGATTTGAGCACGAACAGATTCGTGTTATACAAATAGGATGCAAGATTTAGAACTCTGTATCCAGGAGGGGGCTCCTCCCCCCGTCTCCTTTTAAGATTCAAAGACGGTGAAAATATTTGGAAGATTAAGATTTAAGAAACGAATTCTTTGTGTATATTTATATGTTTTAAAGTTATTTATTAGTGTACGACAATAGATTACATATTTTACGAACAGCAATCAAATGATTTTGCACTTACATGGAATATTATTTCCATCATCAATTACTACTAGCCCTCCTCCCATCCTTCTCGGCAATAATTTCTGGCTATGAGCCTCGTGTATATTTATGCTAAAGATGACAATTTCGAAAGTGTTAGACAAAAATGCACTTTTCTTCGAGCGAATAAACTTGAAATGTCACAAAAATCCAATATAGTGAATACGAGAATGATGCAAAAAGAGATGTGATTCTCTTTATTTTTAGGTGGGGGTTGGCCCAGTCAGTAGCGCATTAGGCTCATGATCTACAGTTCCCAGGTCCATGCCCCAAGTATGCCTGCATTTAGAATTTTTCCCATTAACTGCCGTTCTCACGGTGAGAAAGGGGAACCGATAAACTTGGATGCTTCTCCTGAAGAAAAAAGTGAAAACTTTCGATAAGCAAGGTAAGTAAAAAAGAAATTCATATTTGAATTGATATAATAATAAATAAATAAATACCCCCTCAAGCAGCTGCTTGCCACAGAGGTCTGACAGGAGCCTGTCAGTTTATATGCCAGAGTAGAAGGTCTGAGAGGATGGCAGGACCACAGCAGAAAAACGACACATACATCCACGCTTTACCCGGGGCTCGAACCCAGGTCCCTTAGAACACTAGCCAAGCGCGCTAACCACTCGGCCAAGGGACGGCTTTGAATTGATATATACACTAATTTCTATAAATTAAGGAAAAATGAGAAAAATCGCGATAATTCGCCAAAACATTGTGCGATCCTCACCAAACTTGCTCATGCTACCAGTAAAGTAGTGCCAAGTGAGCATATCGTTCAAATTAGTCTTGGTTGCGTCAATTAGCGTAATCCGATAGCGGCATAAAAACGTGTGTTTTGGGGTGGATCGTTACTTAGTGTTGTAAATGTGAGTAAAGAAATTCGAAATAGCCATTTTGTAGGAATGACCTCGAGGCATCTTTTGCCAAATGAACTGAGGTGGAGAGCTATTGGCCGGTTCGAAGCAGGCCAAAATCAGTCAGACGTGGCACGATGGCTGAATGTGAGTCCTTCTGTGGAATCAATTTCTTAGCACGGATTCCGCGTCTCGGAGGTTTAGTCGAGGAAGGGTTAGAGTTACGATCGATGTACAAGACCGATATCTGTGATTAACAGCACGAAGGATCAGGACGTCTACTCCCTCTCAACTACGATCCTCTATTGCAGCAGCCACTGGGAGGGTTGTATCAGTTTCTACTGTGCGCAGAAGGCTTCATGAGGGAGGTCTGTATGCTAGAAGACCAGTAATTCATATACCTATCACGTCACGTCACAGGAGAGATCGGTTGAATTGGGTACGCACGCATGTTAACTGGTCGGAAGAGCAATGGAGGTCCGTACTCTTCACAGATCAGTCCAGATATTGCTTGCAGAGTGATTGCGGACATTGTTTGATATGGAGAGAACGAGATACCCGCTATCATCCCAGTAACATCCGTCAAAGAGAGTTACCGCAGAGGTAGCATATGTGTTTGGGGTGGCATTTCCTTAGGTGGATACATAGACCTCTATGAGTTGATGAGTGGGAACCTTAATTCTCAAAGATACAGAGATGACATCCTGGACCCTTATGTACGTCCTTACGCTGGTGCAATAGGTGAAACATTCATCTTACAAGACGATAACGCTAGTCCACATAGAGCTCGACTAATGGAATAATACCTTCAAGAGGAGACCATTATGCACATGGAGTGGCCAGTTCGATCTCTCGACCTAAATCCGATTGAGCATGTGTGGGATGCTCTAGGGAGATGTGTTGCTGCTCTCAACCCTCCACCTGAAACAAAGGGGGAGCGTATTACTACTTTAAAGGGACAATGGTCCTTACTCCCTACTGAGCTGATTCACAACATCATAAACAGCATGGAACATGCTGTCGTGCCTGCATTGCTGTAAGGGGTGACTACACACTCCTCATTAAAGAATTTTTCCTATTGCATTCTGACACCTCATTTTTGGGCAAGTTCCTGTAAGTGTTATTTTTTGACGAAAAATGTTTCAAATGTAAAATATTTTATACCATTCTGAAACTAGCATTGTAATTCATGTTTTCATCAAATTTCATTAAAATCATTCACATAGAAAAAATAAAAATAATTATTTTTTTTCTGAGTTTTCCTTAATTTATGGAAACCAGTGTATATATATTGTTAATTCTTTTCATTAATGGAATACAGCAGTATTGTTTCCTACTATTATTCATTTAAACTATGCAGTGTATCAACTTAATTAAAGTTCGAATAGGTTTTTGTGGGTAGGCTTAGGAAACGAACCCCATTCATAGAATTGTTTTCTGTGGCTTTTGGAACGTAATCGTTCGTAACTGAAAGACCTTCTCTATGCAAATAAATTGCGCGAGACTTGGGATTCCGTTGCTCACGAGTATAATTTTGCTTCAGTCTTATTTCGTTATTTGAGAACAGAAGAGGGGAAGAAATATCGGGAGATTTGTAAACGTATTTCCCTCGATCATTTTCAAATAATTTGAAACTGATGAGGAGAGGTAGCCCGAATGAGGCGATTCGATCAAAATTCCGTTCCCGCCCTTTGTTCAGAAAATATTTTCCCTAAATAGCAAAATTTCTACGAAATAGGCAATATATTTTGTAAGTGTTGTTTTTTTTCCTGCTCCAGTCGTTAAAATTACCTAGGGCGAGAATAAAGCGTCTTTTTATATCCAGTCCTGATTCATAGCTGTGTCTTCAATCCCGTGTAATCTTGAGAGTAGGTAGCACAGAATGCTATTTTTGTTCAAAACTAAGTAGTTTAGCAGTTCTTGAACTAGATCTTGCCATGAGCAAAATAAGTTAGCATCACTTCCTTGTGTTTTGACTGAGCGAGGTAGCATGGAAAATGACGAGCCAGAAGAGAAATATCAAACACGGCCTGATTAGTATGTTGGTACCATCAGGAGAAGCGAAATGGAGTGTAACAATTACGGATCACAGACCATGCACCTAGAAAAAGAATCTTACTAAAAATTTCTTGTCTACGTTACATATATGGGCAAAAAAAGAACATCTCTCGGAGAACTTTTAAGGAAAAGATAGTGAGAAAAAAATAATTGTTCGCAACGATTTCCTGCCTTTTGAAGTTTTCTCTTCTTCCTGTGAAATTAATCCATTGTGTAGGAAATGAAACCAAACTGTAAATTAAAACTGCAACTGCCGATTCGAAAATTTTTCCCCGTGTTTCAAAGCATCACTCGTATTAATTTCTGTTCAATTCGATCTTTGGGAGGGAAGCGAAAGGGGAATCGCCATCAACTGCAATTTTGCTTAGAATAAAATTAGGCGATACACCCATACCGCGATTTACGTGTTAGAAAGTCTGGGAAATCACCGTGTAAATCGAAATAATACAAATCAAAACCAACAACGTATGGGAAAAGGGGGATGGGTTCTGAAAAAATTCCTGTTAAAAATGAAACACACATTAAAAGTTTTATTTACGCATATTTATTAAAAATTTCAGTTCAGCGGTAATAACAAACATTTATATAACATTATTTTGCACTTTATTTGCACTAATTCTGGTAAGCTTAGATTAATTTCACATATATTTCGTTTTGGTCACGAAAAATACTCGTCGTTAATGTAGACGTATATTGTCGAATTGGAAGGCGAAATTTGAAAGAAGAATATTTATAAACTGAATATAAATTCGAAATTAAGCATTTGTACCAACACCTAGTGCTTTAAGTTTTAGAATTAGCATTGATATGATATTTTATTTAACAGTGTGCTTACGAATCAGCTGCATTTAGTCTATATAGCAGACACAAAGTTAAACTGGTTGCTAAAAATGAGATAAATCACACGGTTTTTATTAGACTGAAAAATTCAGTTTAGAAAACTCAAATCTCGCTGCTGATCCGAAATAGTCTTCATTTGGAAATCGCAAGACATTGCATTACAATATCAAAATTATAATTTTATCAAAAGAATATGAATATTACTCGTTATAGATGGCCATTTTATTAACTAGAAATATACTATTATTTATTTGTTCTTGAAAATAAATGTCAGTTAAATCCATTTAGTTGATTTTTGCTTTGGGATAACAATCTGACAATCTCTCTTTGCGCTATACAACTGCTGCTTCATAATATGTATTATATCTACATATATAAAGAAATTTTCAATCTGTGTGTGTAAAACCGAGTCTATAATCGAGTAAATCGAAACTGGTGGCATTTGTTGACCGTGTAAATCGAAACTGGTGGCATTTTTTGACAGTGTAAAATCGAGATCGTGTAAATCATAGATTCCCAACGGGGGCGATACCGCCCCCCAGTGGGCGCTGGAGCCTTCCATGGGGGCGGTTTCTATCCAGAGGCAAATGGGGGCGTTGAGGCAGTCAAGAGGGGCGGTCAAAAAAATAAATTTAATGGAATTTTCTGTGACAACCTTTTTATCTCTTCTATTCTGTGGTGTCTTCCTGGTGATTCTGGTCATCCACTACCTCATCCGTCATGTACAGCTTTTCAACTGCAGCTTGGACAATAAGTTCCCTGCTACCGCCTACTAGCGTATTGGTACGTCTGAAGTCGACTGAGATGCTCTCATAAGTTCTCTTCAAGATCACAGATTGGATATCAGCTTCAATATGTTTTACCACTCCAAATCGCTTTGAGTATGCTTTATGGTACGTAGTTACAATACCATCCCACGCCAGAACATAAGGTATAATATTAATATTACACTTGTGAATTAGGCTCAACTCATTAGCCAGCAGATCATACTTCCTCTTCTTTTCAATCTCTACTGTCTGCAGGTTATCCTGAGATGTTATTCCTACTTCAATAATTGTAATCTCATTCAATACCTTGACATGCACTACTATATCAGGCTTATTATGTTGGACATGTGTGTCCGTCCTGATAGGCAAATCAACCTTGATGCAATAACAATATAATAATAAATTTATTATATTTAATATTTTTTTATAATTATTTTTTAATATAATAAAATACTTTGAAAATACCTGTTTTCATGAATAAATATTTTATCTAGCTATGTAAATTATTTTATTGTTATCGCGTTAATAAGCATTTTTAAATTAGCATTAGGTATACCTATACCTAATTTGTTTTAGTTTAAAATAGGTTGACGGTGACAAGTCCTCGCAAGTTGGTAGGCAAACACGCGGTTCATGCAATTTAACATGTTTCGACAAGAATGTGGGAGCTTGAAATGACTTGTTTACGGAGCAAGTGCGCCGGCATCGCAAACATACAAGTTAATGCGTGCACAAAATCAAATCTATAAAAGCGATAGCTCTAGGAATGTTTTATTATTTTTATGTGCTTCGCCGTGATAAATAGTCGTGAGCGATAAGTGTTAGAAGTCATTATAAACATTATTTTTATAACTATCTATAAATGTGTTGATAAGTTAATTTGTATTTGAAAATGTCTGAATCTACATCTAAAGAGAAATGCCGACAGTACAGTATTGAGTATTTGAAATATGGATTTACGTACTCTCCTACAAACCAATCATTACCTATGAGTTTAATTTGCCGAAAAGTTTTTTCAAATGAAGCTATGAAACCTTCTAGGCTACAAGAGCATTTAAATAAAATGCATGCTGATAAGAAGAACAAAGATTTATCCTATTTTCAAGAACTGGAAAAGCAATATTTAAAACAGCCAACTATGTCAAACCTTTTTGCGTCGTCTTCTAAACAAGATGATGATGGACTACGAGCCTCATATAACGTTTCATTGTTAATCGCAAAAGCAGGAAAACCACACACAATTGGCAGGAATTAATTTTGCCGGCAGTCAAAGAGATATTATAAAACTGTTATCATAAAACTGTCATCATAAGACACCGTCAGATATCATCAAAAAAATTCCTCTCAGTAATAATTCAGTGCAAAGAAGAATAGATGAAATGGCAAACGAGGTTGAAATATCATTATGCGATTACTTAAAGACTTGCAAATTTTCCATTCAACTCGATGAATCAACACTACCAAATAACGAAGCTCTACTCTTATCATACGTACGATTTATAAAAGAAGAAAAAAATTCACGAAGAGTTATTATTTGCTAAAAATTTGGAATCTGATACAAAGGGAGAATCTATATTTAATACCATGCAAAAGTTTTTTCAAGAGAAAGAAATTCCTATTTGCAATATTTTGTCTGCTGCTACTGATGGTGCTCCAGCAATGACATAAGGGTTTCATAGCGCATTTGAAACAAGCAGTACCAAATGTACTCGCTGTACATTGTATTCATCGTCAGCATTTGGTTGCAAAAAAATTGGATGAACATCTGCATACGTCGCTCCATTACGTTATTAAAGCAATCAATAAGATTAGAAGCAATTCATTGAATGACCGATTATTTGGTAAGCTTTGTAATGAAAATGATGAAGATTACAATCGCTTGCTGCTGCACACAGAAGTACGTTGGCTCTCTAAAGGTGTTTGTCTGAATCGTTTTGTCCATCTATTTGACTCAGTACTGGACTTTCTTGAAGACAGAGACGAAAAATTGCGCGAAAACCTGATTACGTCAAAAAATGACATCGCTTATTTGACAGACCTGTTTAAAATATCTAATCAAGTTAATTTAAAATTGCAAGGTGATGAGTTGAATTTAATTAAAACAAAAAACGTCAAAGCTGCTTTTGCGGGAAAACTTCTTCTATTCAAACGAAATCTAGGTAGAGGTGAATACAACCACTTTCCCACATTATCAGCAGTCTCTGCAAAACCGGAAGATTTACTTACCTACTGCCAACACTTGGAAGTTCTTCATGTTGATTTTACGGAGCGTTTCCAAGATATTTTAAACATGATTATTACCGAGTTGGGTTTTAGATCCTTTCGCAAACAAAGATACTGAAGAATCATCAAATTTGGAAGAGGAACTCTTAGAACTCACGACTAACGAAGTACTCAAAGTAAAATTCAAACATGGAAACCAAGAGTTCTGGCTTCAAAAATCAATACCAGTTCTCTACCCTGGATTGTGGGCAATAGTACAGAAGTTTTTAATCGCATTTCCTTCGTCCTATATGGCTGAGCGTGGATTCAGTGCAGTAGCTAATTTACTGTCAAAGAAGAGGAACAGACTACACATCACTGAACGTGGCGATATGCGATTGATGTTAACGAAATTGGAACCCGACATTAACAAATTGTTAACACTCCACCAGCCTCAACCATCTCATTAATTTTTTTTATTTATTATTAATTTTGTGTTTATTTCATTATTTGTTTATTTCTTATTGATTCTGTGTTTATTTTTAAAATTTTAATAAACAATTTTATTGTACATTTGGTTGTCGTTTTATTAATTTCTGCTTTATGATTTTTAATAGATAAATAAACAGATAAATTAGGTACAGATAATATGCAACAATATTTTAATATTTCATATAAAATTACTTATTATGGACTAGGGGGGCGTTGAAATTTTTGTTCTCTTCTAAAGGGGGCGATTGTCCAGAAAATGTTGGGAATCACTGGTGTAAATCGAGGGATAGGTGTATTTTATACTGACTCAATCGACTAGAAATAATACAATTTCAATTTCGTCTAAGCAACATAGTTTTCAGATTAAAAAAGTACTGTATCGTTTCTTTGTGGTCTTTCTAATGAAGTTAATACAGAGATATATGAAGATAAGATTAATTGTACGCGAGTATTGTCTGCTGTGGCAATTGGCGTTACTTCCTTTCTAAGGCGAGTCAGATTATTAATGACGTTCAGAGAGATGATCTACTGGTTCATAGATCATTCCAGCATCTGCTATGCCAGAGCACAGGACTAGTTGGCTGAAATGGCGTAGAACCCAAAGAAATTGAAGGCACGAATGTCTGTGCACGAATGTCAAAAAATCTGTGCTGTTCACCATGGAATGATGAGAGGACACACGTCCGGAGAGATTGAGACATTGAGGAATCGTGGCTTCTCCAAAGGTATACTCATGTGGGGAGGCATCCTGTTCAGCAAACGCACACCTGTGGGACACATTCGGGGCATTGAAACCGACTGATGGCAATTTATTGCGAAACTCGTATAAGTTGTACTATACTCTGGGAATTTCCAGATGGTCCCAAGGAGCAGCCAAAAATCTCGAGTTTGGAGGGGCCATTTAGGGTTGTATGGAAGATTTTGTAGTTCAGAAATGATATGTTTAACTTTAAAAACGGATTATTTATCAATCGGTATACTTTCTAACAGCTTGTCATTTGATCTCTGAGGGTCTTAGGGGTTTGCCCTTCTAAAAAAGAAAATGGGGACCAAACCTTGCATCCCTAATTCTCCATCAGGAAGGAAAAATGACTAAAAAAGCACTCGCAGGTGGTCATAAGGCCGCCACTGGACAGACAGAAGATTGATGCTCTCCCACCCACTGCACGTTTTTCCACGAACAGCCTACGTGATATGGACCCCCGGCCATGACATCTGCGATCGCTTTACTTACATCGAGTACATCTGGGATAGTATTCAGCAATCTTCAGGGACACTCTTGCCCGCACTTTGCAGGAGCTGCAAGAGTAGGCTGATTCTGAATGGACGAAAAACCCCTAGGACACAACTGAGTATTATCATCGACACTATGACTCCCCATCTCAATGCCAATCATACTTCTTATTGAATAAAACCATCGTTTTTCAGCTCTTTAAAAAAAATGAGCTGGCGTTTTCACTTCTGTCGTCCGTCTGTCCTTCTCTAGACATTCATCGTCTTTGCTTTTAGAGATAAAGTAAAAAAAAAGCTTTTTGGGATGGATAGGTATTGATGACATATTACGATTAGAAATTTCCGAATATTTCGAAAGCTGTAATTGTGCACCTCTAATGGTGTAAAAGGTAAAAATGGCAGAATTTTAAATAAGTAAAGCGGTAATAACTGGCAGTAGCTTGAAATGGGAAATCCAGTTGTTTTTCAAAAAGGACAGATAGTCCCTTTTGTGAAAGAAGAATTTTGTCTGTTTCATGGGTATTACGTTTCAAGTCCGTTCATGCCTTTTACGAAACAATCAGATTATACCGTTTCATGGAGAGTACCAGCTTTCAGCGCCCATTCATGCAATTCCTAGCGCATTCCATACACTATACTTCTATTTTATACGAATATTTTATAAGTTCGTAAACTCTCATTCAGTTTCTACCGCATTTTGCGTACTGAACGAAACCCTTTTTTGGATTATTTCCTTCTACATTCGAAAATCAACCCACTGTCATGTCGTCGTCTGTACTAATAAAAATAAACCCCTCCAACTCTTAAGACTTACTTAGGAAATAAAACGTTTTGTTAGTTACGAGACATTTGTCAGAAAACAGAGCTTAAGACATTCCTGCTTACACAGATTCAAACTCGAATAAGAAAACGATGTGTATATTTCTCCAGAGGGATGGAAAATTAACAAATACATGCGTAAAAAATTTATTTTTGAGATTTGGCATTTTTTTTTCAAATTTTTATTTTCGAAAAAAAAAAAAAAAAAAAAACATATTTTCAGATAATAATTTTCAAAAATATGATTTTTTCCCTTTAAAACTTTTTAGCATTAAGTTTTGTTGTGATTTTTAAAATTTTAATTGCTGTATTAATTCACACATTTTTGGTTTCAAATTACAAATTTCAAAATTTTATTTTTTTCACTCTTTTGCAATACATGATTCCTCCCCTTGTTTATAAAATAAAACTAATTAAGTAAAAACTTAGTTTTGTTTTATATTTTAAGATTTAATTTCATCTTTAGAAATTTATGTTCAAATAATGAAAATTAAAAAAACCTCAGTTTTATTTTTAACTTTACATTATTTTTAACATCACACTTCAAGGAGAGTTTGAAAATCTTTACTATGTCTTTAACTTTATTAATTTTTGGTTTTCAAAATTTTATTTTATTTGTTTTTAGTTTCTAAGTATGTTACATTGTTTTTCTGTTGACTCTTTAAATTTTCGCGTATTCAAACAATTTCAGTTTCTAAAAGAAGTTTTATTTCAGGTTACCGACATTTTCCATTTTCAGATATTTTCATTTTTCATTTTAATTTTTTTTTTCAAACGTTTTCTAGCTGAATAGCGTTCAGCTTATAGTTCTTACAACTTTTATTCTTGATCGTTAAGTTTTTATTTGTTCGAAATTTTACCCTTTTTCTATTTTCAATTTAAGGCTATTTAATTTTTCACCATTATTTTTCTGATAGAGGAAGTATAATCTAAGCTTTGTAACTTTGCATTCCTAACGACCCAATTTAGGAATTACACGTCAAATTTCGCTCTCTCGCAAACGCACAATGAATGAAATGTTTAAAATTAACCAATTATAGAAAAGCGTATTGTACTTGTTCGTTTTTTTTGTGAAAGTGGATATACATTATTTGTATATCCACTTTCACAATTGTGTGATAAAATACTCAGGGCATATCAGTTCCCAAAAGGTACAGCCGACATCTGAAAGTCACAAGACGGCTAAGCAGGCCAACGAAAACCCATAGCTTTCTCTGGTTTAGCGTGATACAACCTACTTTTTATAGCCCAAATGTTCTACATTTTATTCAGCAGACTCTCTGATATAGAATTTTATCTGAGAAACTCTACACAGAGCAGTTCTGAAACGCAATGAAAAGACTTTATTGGAAGGATATGCAGAGAAACCTTTGAACCACAAGCTTGTGAGCTTTACACATACAACACATACAGTGTATACATATATGATAGTCGGAAAATTACTTCGTTTAAATTAAATGAAGTTTTTTGGAAAAGAAAAACTCTCCGACATGAGAAGTTTAACAAATCCGACATGAGAAGTTTAACAAATCCATGAAAACCATCGCTAAGGTATGAAAACGAACTTCTATGCTACGAATGAAATCGATAAAAAAAAACTATGTTCGAAACGTGTATATGTGTAAACTTTAAGAATCGAAATTAAACAGGGTTTTTAAACTTTAATTCCCTATTTCCGTTCTATGCAGAAAATATCAAGCAAGTCTGAACCTCAAAGTTCCAGAAGATTTTATGATTGTTATACACAAAAATGCGATTTATATGGAGGTGCATGCTAGGGAAAACTTTTAATTATTCACATCAAAGTAATGTCGCGAAAGTATCATTCGCTATTTAGGAAATCTTATCTTCAAAGTTTTTGACAGATATTCTAATAAGTGTTATGTAGAACTGTAGATGTTTAGTTTTAAGATCGTTGAAACAATTTTTTTACATATGTTTGCAACGATACGAATTGTATTGTTCGGTAGACATAAGAATTTATGAAAGTCTATTTCTTCTGAGAACATGGTTTTGTGCATTTTTTTTTCGAAAGATGTAATTTGTAGGTGTATTTTCGGCGAACGTGAAGTTGATGCTTTCGCTATGCTTGCAAAGATCCAAGGAAGGAAATAATAATTTCTTTTTCGAAAGTCAATAAGTGATTTAGTGAGTGAGTAGATAAGTAACTAAGTAAACAAGAAAGTGAGTGAGTCATTCAGTCAGTCAATGAGTGTGTAAGTAACTAAGTAAGTAAAAAAGTGAGTGAGTGAGTGAGTGATTTAGAGAGTAAGTAAGTAAGTAGATAAGAATGTGAGTGATTTAGAGAATAAGTAAGTAAGTAGATAAGAAAGTGAGTGAATCAGACAGTCAATAACGGAGTGAGTGATTTAGTGAGTGAGTGAGGCAGCGAGAAAGTAAGCAAGTAAGTTAAGACGTATCCTGGGCTCAGTGAAGATGACATGATTCCTTAAATTTAATACTCCAAAGAGAATTCTTATAGTGTTGAATAGGAGTGTGAAATGCGTTCAGCTTATAGTTTTACTAGTGGAATAACGATATTTACCATATTGATTAGGTTTTTTTTAAATTCAGAAAGTGTGACTTAGAGTTTGAATGATGTTTGCCGATATCAAACATTTATTTACTCTGATCAGTGTCCCTCGATACGACTTGATCCTTGCAAACAATGAAAAACGCAAGATCCGAACAATGAAGAAAACTTCCTTACGAGTATTTTTGTGAAACACTCATGAGTAATAAGTTACAATCATAAATATTAGGAATCAGTGGGATATATTAAGGCCGTGATTATAACCATAGCAGTGTACCGAAGGAAAAAATGGTGTATAATATTAAGGGCCATTTAATTATGATACTCCGACAGGAAGAAAAAAATAACTTCTAAGGGTCTATACCAGGCGTGTTCAAGATAGCCCTGGACAGCTAGTAATGCGGCCCACCAAAACGTAAAGTTTACGTGTTTACGACATAAGCTTTCAGCATGATTATGTGATTTTCAGGAGGTTTTTGATATCCCACTAGTTTTATGTTGACATTTTTTAAATTTTATAATGAAAAACTTAAGAAAATAAATGAAGTAGTATTATTCATATACATTAACTATATTATACATTTTATGTGCGGCCCAAAACAATTCATCTTCACTCAGGCGGCCCAGGGAAGTCAAATCTTCACTCAGTGCTACCCAGGAAAGTCAGATCTTCACTCAATGTGGCCCAGGGAAGTCAAAAGGTTGGACATGCCTGGTCTATACCATCTTTACGCGTCTAAGTACAGTATCATCTTTAGTGTAATGGATAAACGCGTCGTGCGCTGATAAGCGTGAAGTCTGGAAATCGATCACAGGGTTGTTAAAAAAAATATTTCCTAAGGTATAGTCAAGTGTCACTAGTATAAGTATTAATATATGATATGTATTTTGAACACTAAGTGGTATTTTGGAACAATCAAATTTCTGGTGGCAAAGAATTCAAGATGGCGGTTGCAGGGCTTAGAATATTTCGGAACCTCAGAACTTCTTACTTCCTAAAAACTGGCTGTGTTTGATCGATGATGCAACTCAAGATGACGGATGTGGGAATTGATAAATTTCAGAACATTTAGAGTTGTCACTTCCAATTGGTTTGGGCGAATCCAAGATGCGGTGGATCACGTGACATCCAAAATGGTGGATATATGGACAAATCTGAAGTGTTTTCTAACTGATGGCGTGGTGCAATCGAAGATGGTGGACGAGCACGAAGATAAAAGGACTTTGTGGCAGCAGAAAGGTCAAAGGTCCTTTACCCCTGAAGTGCCTTATATGCTACTAGTGGGTTACACGACATACTTTCGAACTCATGGAAATAAACATTCATTTTCTCTAATCCATCCCTCACATATTGCATTACAGTTGATCGTATATGCCCACTAGCTGTCAGTGGATTTCCACCTGCTGGATATTTTATGGCTGCAGAAACCGAATTGATGTTCTGATATCCCTCTTTGTACACACGTGCTATACTTTCACCAAATTCACTCTGACTCTGCTTCTCACAACACTGGTGTTTAACAGTGATAACTACCGCCATTTAAGGACACTATTTGGCACTAACATGCAATGGGGGCACAGAAGGAAATGTTTATTAGTTTGGAGGATAACAAACTGAGAACCGGATTTTTTTGACTTACTCTCGTCATTCCATATTTAGTGCTTTTATTGTATTTTAGTTTGCTTTGTTGAAATAACTTGTTAAACTATCTTAAGATTTGCAAAAATGCATCTAATGTGAAGCGCTGTAATTTTTAATGATCTTTTCCGAATTTCATGAAAGCAAAAAATCATCTTTTCTAATACATCGCTAAACACTCATAAAAAAAAGTGCGTAATCAATCATGTTTCTCACAGTTTTGTACCGTCATCGAATAAGTTTGTGAGTCAAGCAAATGTTTCAAATGAAGTGTTATTTTTGCCAAAAAGAATTTTTTGTCGTGACGAAGCAGATGTTATAGATGCTTCCTATGCAATTTTATTAGTCATCTACCCGTCGTGATGACAAAACGTCTTGTCAATGAGCAACAAAAAACGTTCCCTACAAGAGGGGGACGTAGGTAAGGAGGGTAACTCCCTGCCTCTATTCACCCTGAACCCATGTACCCTCCCCAGTTGCCGCTCAAGCTATTTTCACTGGTAGCTACTTCTCGTAACAGCTACTATGGCCAATTCAGATGAAAAGTACGAATATTTTTTGTTGAATTTGAAGTTTTTCACCTAGTTAATAATTAGTTATATGAACTACAGTGTTTACGTTTTTTATTGGTTTTTGTGTGAGGGAGTCTTCCAGGATGTCAACACTGGAAAGCCTAGATGGAGTAAAGGAGAGGTTCTTATCTTTTCTGAGCAGCTTTCCAATAATCTTCTTTTCTACGCTTCTCTGACCATTGGGGTTTATAAAGATCTTGACACAGTATCTACTATCAGTAGAAGAGTACTACTGAGGAACGAAAGAAATTGAACTCGGACTCAAGCCTACTAAAAATAGTCCCCATTATGGAGAAGAAGAGCAGGAAAAGAGGGAAGTAATCCCTTTGCGAGTGAAGTCTTCTTACTCTCCCAAAGCCTGAAAGCGTGAGCTAAGTTCCGTGCGCTGGCTGCAGTAGCATTAATTGTTTTTTCGTAGAGATCGAAGTGTGAGGTTAGTCCAGCATTCGGGTACATGATCAACATGAGTCATCACGTTACTCATCCAGCAGAGGCAAGGATTAATGCTCGCCTATAATTAAGGAGCAGCAAGGTGTGAGGTGCGATGTAATTAGATGGGAAGCATTATGCATGCGATGCGGATAATGATGCTGACCAAAAGTTTAGTCATTAACGTGTGCGCAAAGTTACGCTGCTCATGAGGAAAGCAGCGCAAGAGGGGAGCGAGGCAGCGGGCTTTGGGAGGGGGGGGGGTCAATAACAAGCGGCGTCTGTCTGCTACTACTGCGAAGAGAACAACTTCTCGGCATTTCGGAGATGGGAAAATGGTTGTGCGTTGCTTTCAAGTGGATGATGTGAAAAAGATAAGAAAGGAAATAATCTCTAGAGAGTAGAATAGGTGCAATATTTAGATGATGTGTCTGAGGTAAAGTGGAAGTAAGAATATTCTTTATTTTACTTCGGAAAGTTAAGGAAGTTGAACAGGGGTTCATATACTGCGTATAGGGAAGGTTGCTCAAATTGTGACTTCCCTTCCTGAGAGGAACAAAATGTGGGGAGCAATTTTAATTTTAATTTTATTTGTAGAATTTCGATCATCCGTTTTCATATATTGTACATCCAGCTGTGCGTCATTTTCACGTAGAACACTATTTTATTGGTGACAATGTTACCAAAGTAAAGGATGTTTTATAGCAGCACGTAATCGTGAGCTTCGCATATGTGTTATAAAGAAAAAAAGTTTAAGTTTGTGCATAAAAAATTTGATTCAAATATTAAATAAAATCAGACGATATTCAAATTATCATACGAATCATGGAGAGAGTTTGATGATCGTGAAAAAAAA
This sequence comes from Ryuthela nishihirai, assembly GCA_038380435.1. NCBI lineage: Eukaryota > Metazoa > Arthropoda > Arachnida > Araneae > Heptathelidae > Ryuthela > Ryuthela nishihirai. The sequence goes on from JAWZYU010000017.1 coordinate 76,050,721, forward strand.
ACCATCTTGAGAATTTAATGTTTCTTGTTTGTTCTTAATACATTTCAAGGATCGTTGAATTCGAAAAATGATATCGGCATGTCTCCTAGTATTTATAGAACTCTATAATATTTCAACAATTCAAGATATTGAGTTCAAATGCTGTAATTTGGCATATTTCCGCCTGGATTTGTGGCCTGACGAATTCTGAACTATGTGATGCAATAATTAGGATTACTGCATAGAGAGATTTTATGAAATGACAATGTTTGTAAAAAAAAACCCCGATTTTAACGGTTTTCATGAAATGAAGAAGTTACATTTTAAGGGATAGATAGCACTTAATGTTGTGTTCAGCCATTACAGATCTTTTCAGTCTGAAGGATTAGTGGAAACCTGGACCATGAGCAGGGGTGTACTGTCGCTCAAAAAAGTATCCGAACACTACGGTTGATTAGAAAATTCAGAAAAAATATCTGGCAACGATTTTTTAGAAATTCCTTCTTGTCACGTGACACGAAGGTTGCCAGATCACTAATTTCTAAAAAAATCGTTGCCAGATATTTTTCTGAATTTTGTAATCAACCGTAGTGTTCGGATACCTTTTTGAGCTACTGTACGGAAGTGATAGGCCCTCTTCAACCCTAACGATACGGGGGGCCTCAAGGTTAGGGGGGAGGGAGTCTGTAAAAGAGTTTGCAAAATTTATGGGAAAACTTGATAAACGACTATTTATTTAAAGGAATAGCCCACAATATTTTTATAGCTTTGAACTAATAATAATGAATCGTGAACAATCATCGAATAGAAAGGATTGTGAACGATCAGCTTCGTTTTCCCTACTAGAAATTCGTCTCTTTACGGCCTGTGAGTCAAAACTCATTGTTTCAAAGCATTTTCTTAGTTCTATAAAAAATTACACGATATAATTAACTCTTGCTCTTGGATAAGTGCTTTAATATAGGTGTTTAATATGGGTATAAAACTATGATTATTCTTTGAATCAAACGCATACATTAGAATTTTATGCAGAAAAGTGTAATAATCATGAATTTAGTAAAATGTCTGTGATTTTTAAACATTTCAATTATTAAGAACTACTTAATATGAAATCTGATTATAAAATTTAAATAACTGAAAACAAACGGATTTTCCCAAAGGGGTTTCCGATATATTTCTTGCGAGGGAGATTTTCCGGTACGCCACTGACCATGAGACTGTGCTTTGTGTTGTTCAGTTATTTAGGCTTGGCTTCAACTATCTAGCTCGATTTCAAATTGCATTATGCAATGTAAGCAGAGTACATGATGCATTTTAAATATATTTAACAATTCATGTGGAAGCAAACATTTATTACTGAATTCTACGACTTTGCTAAATGTATTGAAAAAAATTGGCAAAGCAAGAAGGTAAAAAAATATAGTTTTTTTTTGGATAGCGGTAAAAAATAGCCGAAATAGCAGAACCCCGAATATCCCGTTTGCTGCAGATCAAGGAATTTTCTTGTGCATATATATTTTTTTCCCCTTTATCCCTGTCTGTATTACTTCACGTGCCGTTATTGAGGACATGAGAGCAGTAATATTTAAAATTTTCTTTTAGAAAGTTTCCTTGCATTTATATTTATTTGGAATAATAATTTCTTAGTAAAAGCTTTATACCGATATACTTTTAATTGTACTGCTCACAGATTTAATTATCTCTATTGAAAGGATATTTTATCTCTCATATGTGCTCGATAAATTCACATTGAATAAGAGTTTATACTACATAACGATGAACATGAAGGAGAAATGAAATGTTCATATACCATTCAAAATGGGATATTCTTCTCTCTTGCTTGCCACTGCACACAGTTAGTTCACTAGATTTCTCTGCTTTATTTCCTGAAAGAATATTTTGGATAATATACTTCATCCTACCAAATTTGTTGGTATACTTGCAGATAATATTAATGAAAAACCAAATTCGAAATCCCCCAACTACTAAAATAGGGTCTAAATACATTCTTTACATAAGAGTATCCTGAAAACGAAACAAATCTATGATTTTAAATAAAAATAACGAAAAAATGATACGAACAGCACAATAAGCGATCATTGATTGTTTAACGTTATTTTTATTTTACAACTTAAGTTTTTACGATGATGCTTTATTGTGGCTCGTAAATATTTCGTTTTAACGGATTTTTTTTAGTTAACAATTAGACAACATAAGTTGTCAAACTATGGATTTAAATATTTTTTCAGATTAACAGGGTTTGCCAAACTTTCTTTGTATCTTCCAAGTAACGTCCACACTATTTAATTCTACTTTGACGGATTGGAGAGAAGATCACGGTTCTTGTTGAACATTTTGCTATTTGAATAAGTCGGTTGGTTTGCTTCATTGTCTGCTGATTTGTTGATTCAACAAAAACTGTTCTTATCACTCGAGGAATCATTCATAATAAGAGTGCTTCTCAAATTCGAAGACGAATTAAATACACGTCCTAGAATAGAATGATAACGGCAAGAGCAAGAGCAATATTTAAAAAAAATATTCTACCTTGGAGTAATTTTTCTGCGCTATTATTATTCAAAATGAGAATACGACAAATTTGAAAAATGATTTAGTCAATTATTATGATACTGCTTTGTTGCGCCTCGTGTCTATTTCGTTTAACAACCAGTTTTCCTTGCTGTCTGGAAAACTGGACATTCACATGGACAAATGAAATGGCGCAATGTCTATTGTTCCGCATACAGCAGCAATAACTGATGAGGGTAAGTATGAAGAAACTGGATAAAAATTCCTTACCTGGGAATTCCCAGCAAAGATATTTCCGTCCGCTGGGAAAAGATGAAACGTATTAATCCACTTGTGGCTGACAGAACGCGTTTGACTGAAGAGAGCCAACAGTCTCAGGTAGAATCTCGTATGCGATGCACCTGCATCGTAGCACTCACTGAATTTGACCCACGAAACGAAAACAAAAAGAAATCTCTGTCTGTGGTTGGTTTCGCACTATTTCCTTTCGTCTGCTTCATTCGTTTGGGCAATGCACGAAAGGTCAATGTTACGGAAGAATTAGGCTTCAAGTGAGGCGGAATTAGGTCAAGCAGAGAGTCAAGCACGATTGCATCCTGCCAACTGTTCTACATTATCTCCTCTTTTTTGTGTTTTGATATATCTTAGGTAGTTACATACAAACTTTTAAAGCAGAAGTTCCTTGATTGAGTGCTCTGAAGAATCATTTGCACACCAAGAGATTTTGGCGCAACACTTCGATATATTTAGTCGCTAAAATCGGAAGGGATATCATCATGCGAAGGGATATCAAACCATTAGCAAAACTAATGATGGAAATACATATGTATGGGTATAGTAGCAAGAAGGTATCTTTTTTTAAAGAGAACATGCCCTCTTTTTTTCGGTCGAATCTTTCTTACACTGTTTTATAGAAATGTTCTCTTTTGTTCGCTTTTTTTTAACTTCTAACAAAGACTTCTAAAAATTTGAACGGTACAAAAATATGTTAATGTTTTGGAACTAGACAAAAATACATTTGGCCCATATGGGAATCTCATTTCCAAAGAGGATGAAGTTTTTCTTTTACCTATTCTGCACTCTTAAAAAGTTTTAATTCGAACTAATGGATGATTGGAAAAATATAGTTGTCTTCCATTCCTTAATTTACATGTTGCTTTCTCACAACCCTCAGAGAAAAGGGGACAAATTGTTGCTGTTAGTGGAATTTCTCTCGACACCCTACCACCGGAATTTCAAATTTCTGGCATAAATCAATCCATTGCAATATTCTTTAACTGTTTCGTCTTTTCAAATTTCCATCCCCGTTCCCTACCCCCGTGGATGTAAGGGGGAAACTTATTGTTGCCAATCTCCTGACCACATTCTATCAACAAAATTTCAAATTTATAGCAGAAATATATCGCTTGCAATATTCATTTAAAAGTTCATAATTTCCAAAATTTTCAACTGTTAGAGGGTGCAATGTAAACTTTTGGAAATTTCGGAAAGTGCGGATCGTAATATTTCATCAACACCTATCCAGCTAAAAAGAATTTTTAATTTATCTGTAAAAACAAAGTCTATAGACGGACAGATAAATGATAAAGTGAAAATATTTGCTCGTGTTTTTCTGAAAACGAGCTAAAATATACAAAATAGTTGCGCGTTTGTTTTATCCTTTTAGAAACCCAACAACCATTTAAATTGTTCATAATGCAGATCGGTGGTCAGCAACATGTGATCCACAATCACGATTTTACTATTATATTAAATGAAAAAATATATTTACCTAAAATATCTCTTCTAATTATACATTTTGCAAAACTATAGGCAAAATATTTTTCCTCATATTTTTAATATTTTAATGCTAAACCCTGAAATGTTGGTTGGAGTAGCTTAATAACAACAATTGCTCGATGATCTCAAGCAAAAGGAATTTCTTCCTTTCCGAAAATTTCTTGTATTAAGAAAATGCAATTTGTCCTTTTGCTATCATTTGATAACGCCATTCATGCAAGAAATGCATCTACAAATGAAATTTATATTCAATACATGAAATAGCATAACATAACTTTAATTAATAATACAAAGCGAAATAGGCTGAAAACCGAAGATTCGCATTATTCTGTTCAATCGAAAGTTGCAATAAATCTAATGAATTTACCAAACTAATCAGTGAAGTTCAACATTGCGCAGAGATACCGTTTGCAAATTAATGCAATATTTCTCACGGTTTGAACTTTGAAAAAACTTAAACGTTGTGCGTTCAAATATAAGACTGATATTGACCCTTACATTTTAAAAACAACCATTCATTAACTCCCTATCAAAAATGTTATCGATCACTGATGTAGTTAGTTAGAAAATTTAGAAGTCGTTTAAATCGAGGTACCAATTTTTCAATCAATATTCCTAATTTATAATATTTAATATTTTATGTAATCAGGTCTCTTTCGAAACAACATCGAGGTTTGCTCAAGTTCTTAACTTTGAATTCGGATACAGAACGTTCAAAAAAAGGCAAAGCAATCAAATTTATATTACATAATTGTTATAAATCCCTATTTCTAGAAACTTCGTACTAAACGACATCAACAGTAATAATTATGCTTGAATTTGATTTAATTAGAACAAGTGCTGGAGTAGTCTCTTCATTTTTTAAATTTTTTTTTAATGTTTGAATTAGCAAGTCGTCAACAAAAATATAGGCTGGAAATCATATTATTAGGTTTTAATGACGTCCAACTGAATAACCTTGTTTTAAAAAAAATTCATTATCAAGCATTAAGTTCAGTTCAGTTTTATTATAATAATAAGGTTAAAAACAGTATATATTTGTAATACTTTTATTAACCCAAGAGCATGTAAAGCTCATGTAGGTTAACTTACAGATTATTTAAATACAGAATTTTGGCAAAATTGACACTCAACTTTACATAAAGAAAAAAAAAATATATATATATATACAAAAACAATACAGAATTTATGAAAACGAATTACAGTTTTTCTTTAATTTAACACTGAAAACAGGCTGTCAGCATTTGTAATGCTCATTAGATAATTAGCAGTGAGAGATCTGAAATGAATAAAATTAGTTTCATTTCGAATTGTAATCGGTAAAGAATTAAATATTTTAATAATAATAATCAAAATGTTTGTGCATAATTTCTTTATTTGCAACAGAAACCTTTTTCCAGCATCTCGCATAGAATAATTTGTATAATGCAGCACTGCATTATTGTTTTTAAAGAAGTAATTTAATGTTCTATAAACAAATAAGTGTCTCAGTGGAAAAACACCTTAAATGGTATACTTACAAAAGAGTAACAGTTTTATATTTATTTGGTAAAATTTGAAATATAAATATATTTTGCATTGAGATTAGACTTATTAATGATGAAATGTATTTTCCTCCCCAATACTGTATAGCAAACTGGACCCAAGATTTGTATAACATTATTAACATTTTATTACTGAGGATTTTTTAAATAATCAAATTTATATAACATCTGTCTGTGTTTGTTAGCTTTCCAATGTGCATTTTCCAACTTAGGGAGCTATCAATATACACGCCTAGGTATAGTTGACTTTGAACCTGTTCAATTTCTTCACAGCAACAAGCTGAGTAATTATTGCATAAAAAGGTATGCAATTTTAATTTAATCAAATTTGGATTGAATGATTTCATTTTTAGGTTAAATGGAATATACTAGTCTTTTTCGTATTTAAATGTCACCCATTTAAATCCAAACATTTCATCACACATTTTAGATCAGTGTTCATGTTATAAAGGAGATTTTCCAGAGAATCAGCACATAAGTTAATGATGTATCATCTGCAAAAGTGTTAATATAGCTATTTATTTTTAATTTACATAGATCATTTATGAATATCCGAAACAAGGTTGGTCCCAGAACTGAACCTTGTGGTACGCCATATGAAATATGTTTTGGGTTACTAAGTGTAATAAAAAGACTAACACATTGCGTTCTGTGCTGTAAGTAGTCTTTAAACCATTTTAATACAACACCACGAATGCCAATATTTTCTAGTTTGCTAATTAAAATTTTGTGATCAACGGTGTCAAAAGCTTTCTCCAAGTCCATAAATACGGACAGAGTAAATTGATTACTGTCCATGGAACGAAACACCTTTGACGTATAATTCAACAATGCAGTTTCTGTACCTTTACCCTTCCTAAACACAAATTGGTTTTCAGAGAGAAAACTAAAACTATCTAAAAAATTTATCAGTCTATTATTAACTAGTTTTTCTAATATTTTTGAAAATACTGGGAGAAGAGATATATCGGTCTATAACCCTTAAAATCATTTTTATTTCCCTTTCTGTAAACTGGAATTACAATAGTTTTCTTCATTAAATCGGGAAAAGTGCCAGTTTCGAAGGATAAATTACAAATGTGAACCAATGGTTGAATCAAGTTAAAAGAATATTTTTTTAACAGCAGTAGTGGAAATATTGTCATACCCAGCAGATTTTTTTATTTTTAAAACCTTTTATAATGTCAGTCAATTCCTTTCTACAAGTCGGAGCTAAAAACATGGAATTGACATTTTTACTCATATGGCTCTTTTGATTTCTTACAATCCTATTCTTTGACAGATTTACTGCTATATTTACAAAGTGTTCATTAAATTGGTTTGAAAATAACTTAGCATTTTCAGTTGAATCAGAACCACTTTCTAATTCTGGATATTTATTTTCTACGTCCTTCTGATTTATTATCTGCTTATCAATTTCCACTGCTTTGATATATTTCCATCACAATTTTGAAACTGAGTTGCAAGGAAACTGTTTTTTGCATCTCGTATTTTATAATTTATTTGATTTCTAAAATTTTTAAAGCTACTTTGGTAAGTTTCATTTAAAGAATATTTTTTGTGTTTTTTATACAGCTTATCTCTTTCTTTTAATAAGTTCAGAATTTTGGAAGTAATCCATGGCTTTGCACATTGTAATTTTTTATGAATTTTTCTTTCCCTAGTTGAATTTTTAATTACGAGATTAAAAGTGGTTAAAATTTATTATAAGCTTCATTGGCATCATTAAGAGTTAATACCTCTTTCCAGGAACATTCACTTAAAAGCCTGTTCAATAAAGTATAGTCTATGTAGTGATAAAGAATAGGCTCTGTATAATTATCACAGTGAATATTCATATTATTGTTAAAATTAACTGTTAAGGCAATGGGATAATGATCAGTCACTGCTAATTTAACAATACTACTCTTGAATGAACTTTCGATTTTGCTTTTAACAAAAATGTGATCTAAACAAGTAGAAGATATCATACTTTCTCTGGTCGGTGAATTTATGAAACTTTGAAAGCCATTTGATGACAGCAAATTTAGATATTCATTTGTGTAGTGATCATTTCCTAGTGTATCTATATTTAAATCATCAATTACAACAACTTCGCTATTATTATCAAATGATAAGAGTAGTTCCTGAAATTCTACTATTAAGGTGGTAAGTGGGATACAAAGAGATCTATAGATACATACGAAATATTGCTGATAATTTTCCAGATAAATAGCAGTATATTCAGCTGAACTTATATCATTAAATGCAATTTGCTTGACTATTAAAGAACTTTTAACGTAGCAAAGTATTCCACCAAATTTATTGTAATCTATCTCTACAACAATGGAACATATGATAACCATCTATTTGATACAAATTTAACTCATATGATTTGATCCATATTTCAGAAAGTATTAAAATATCCGTCTTACTATTTAAATACTCAAGAATAGCTTCCAGCTGTTCAAATTTATTTCTTAAACTTCGGTTGTTAAAATGTAAAATTTTTAAACTGGAATAATTTCCAGAATTAAAGAAAGACAGTAATTCTTTAATGTCGTTACAGATCACAGAACATGTCATAGGTTCAACAGAACTAAAAGGTGAAATATTTTCAGCAGCCGTCTTGTTCACTTAATGTATTTAGGTCATTGTCATCTCTGATCCGCCAAATTTTGGATCTTTCATTTTTACGAATGAAAACTTTTCCATTTTTCACCCAAACGAATTTATATCTATTTTTTAATTTAAATTGCTTAGCATTATACAATAAATTTTTAGTACTATGAATTAAAAATAATTTTAATTCTTTAAAATCAGAATTAATGTCAGTACTTTTTACACGGAATTTAGATTTTTTGTTGCATTCTAGCCAATTGTTTCTTATTTCTTTCGTTTTTAGTATGTGTTGTTTTTCTGCTGAGGTCCTGCCATCCTCTCAGACATTCTACTATGGCATATAAACTGACAGACTTCTGTCAGACATCTGTGGCAAGCAGCTACTTAAGGGGTGTTTATTTATTTATTATTAACGTTATTCTTAAATTCTTTGTACATAAATATACTTCACTGGCAAAGTAAAAAGTTGGCAATCCAGTTCAAACACATCTTGTCAGGAAAGTTCAGGCTTGTTGAACCTGCCACAGTCATATGAAGGTAATCGTTAAGTAACAAGATCTGACTATTGGTTGCTTTGGTTGAATGAATCAATCAAGTGTCACTGACTATTACAAAATGGTGACTTGGCTCTTTCAGTTCAGCTCTATTGTATTTCAGCACATTTGTGTCAAGCTATAACAGACAATATTAAGATTCTAGGTGGTGGCTGTAATGTTAAAATTTGCATTGGCAATAGGAAAGCAGTTGATGTATCCCCCATTTGCAAAGTAAATGTTGTGATTGTCTATGTAACATGGCAAATTAACGGTTGGAAGTTATTCAAAATAACTGTTGCCACCAATAAATTTGAAAGAAGGAATGCACAAAACTAATATCTTTTTGATTATGCGTGATAAAGTCATTGTTCAGTTTTTTGGGTAAAGAGCACTAACATCCGTGAATATTGAAGTCATTCGAATTAAGTACGAGCGGAACATGAGATTCTTTTCCGAAATAAAAACTTCAACAACTGAAAATTCTTATCGGAAATTAAATTCATTAATTTCTTTTGAAAAAAATATGTAAAATTGAAATACAACGTAATCCTCACACGTTAATTAATAAACGTTTTAATATGCTAAGTTATAAATAATGTCTTCCAATAATAATAATAAAGCTTTTGCAGTACCTAAACACTTTGTGGAGAACTCAAACCATATTTTTATTTTTCTATAATATCATCCTTACTCACCTTTACTTGAATTTTGCTAGCAATGTTCTTAACAATGTCCAGAACATTCTCGCCTGAAATTTCTGGAACATCCAAAATTTCTAAATTCTGGTTTCGCGAATACTACTGCAATTCATGTAAATCATTTCGTAGTTCTTTCAGTTCTGCCTCTTGCTTTGCAGTTCGACACTGCAACTCATGGTTAAGCTCTTTCAGGTCCGAAACGTCTTGAGTAAGTCCCTGCATTACAGTTAAAAAGTCATCTAATTTGCCTGATGAAAATTCTGTTGAAGATCGAAGTCCAGATATTTCATTTTTCAACACTTTGATCTCATTCTTAATTTCTCATTCTTATTTCGTAAGGAACCTACCTCTTCTAACATTGACTCCTGTCCACTGTTCTCTGTAGTTTTCTTCGTTCTAGGATTTACATTCACGGGAGCCGCTAACAGAACTGCTTTTATGGAATCACGGGAACTTGCCTCGCCGAAGTCACCGTGTCCTCCGATGTCCGATACACGTGACCCTGGAGATGATGGATTCCTTGCGTGGGGATCCTGCTCGATGTAATCTTCTTTCGATTTCGCATTTTGCTTTTTAAATTTGCACTGTCCACATCGCCACCTATTTCTGGCCTCCTTCGATAGTTTGCGATAATTATTCTCATTGAATCCTCCACAGTAGAAATGCATAGAGTGATTGCAACTCTCAATGCATTTAATTATATCGCTTACGTCGTGAGCTTCTTTAGAACACACTCCACACTTTAATAACATCTTGCAAAATTTCAGCTCACTCTACAATATGTAGACAGTCCCTTATGTTTTGCGACACATAGGTCAAGGTCAAGGACACTAGACTGCCACTGGTCAAGCTTTCGCTGTCGCAGTGATTTGGTTGCAAACAAAGGAACAACCAAATTGACTCTTTTAGTACTTTGTAACACTTTCCAGTAAATTATTTGGAAAAAACTAAAAACATCTAACCACTCACCGTCCTTTCATGTATTGCATCACTGGAAATCAGAAGTCTACAATTAGTGATTTATTAGAAAAATACAGAAAACTATGGAGCTCGTAATCAGTGCTCCTGAGTGCCATTCTGTTGCCACAACAGTATGGCACTCATATTTCGAAAAATCCAATAGTGATGAATTTGATTAAAATTATACTAATTGATATTAAATATGAATCTTCTAACGAAGATTATTTTAATTTTAAAAACTACCTTTTTAGTAGCTATGAAACACTACTTTTAGGATAATAAAATCCTTTTGATCGTTATCAAACTAACATACATGCATACAAAATCCTCAAGCGCCATGAATTATGGAGATAACCAGACTGTGTAATGTTGTCTACCGAACAAGGCTGTCCTGACTACAGCCTTTGCGTTTGGCCACTGTGGACCAATTCAAGCAAGGTCCTGTTTGATATTGCCTGCTCCCCTCTTTCTGAGACCTTTAGGCACACTGTTCATAACTCTATTCGCCGATCTGCAGCTATGCTTACGGGCAACATGTCTAAACGAATGCGATCTCTCTCTACACAAAATGCTGCTTAAAGGAGATTGCAAATTCCTTCTTCTAACATCATCATTACTTACAATGTCAAACCACCTAATGCCCAAGATGCTGCGTAAACATCTATAATCAAAGGTATCAATTTCAGTCTTAAGGTGTATACGACTATTCTCAGCAGCAATCCCTATTCCTCTCTTTATCTCATGCCGCACATCACCAATATCTGTTAAATAGGTTCGGAGATAATTAAACTGAGATACTTGGTCGAGTGCAACAGTTTAAAACAACTGATTAATTTATGATTCACACTATCGGAATCTTCCTTTAGCTATAATTGCTTCCTCTAATGGCGGAAAAGTTGAAAAAAATTGCAAAATTTCAAACTAACATTGCAAGCGACGTAATTATGTCAGAAATTTGAAATTTTGCTTGTGAAATGTGAATGTCACGAAGTTTGCAATAAACAATAATTTTCACCTTTATCCACAGAGGGAAGGGGGGGGGGTGAGAAAAGGCAATTTTTTTGTTGTAAAATTTTTTGATTTTAGGGATAAATTGAAAATGTTTTTTTTGGCTTGGATAGCTATTAATAAATTATTATGATTGACACTTTCAGAAATACTTCATATCGAATATTACAGAATTTGTATTAGATGATTCTGGGAAATTATTTGGAACTTGCTCTTAAAATTAAATAAATTAAATTCCATCGAATTAAAACACAACATCTTAATCTATTTCAACTTATAGTATTTCCAACTATGTTAATAATCAGAATGACAATAATAAAAATTTTTTTCCTATCGTGAGTAGTTTAAAAAGTTTTAAAAATTTTCTCATCCAAAAGACATTTATTCTAATCTGGCCTAAATGGAATTTCCAATTTATTAAGAAAATTTCTCCTGGAGTTATCCAACGAAACATCTGCTTTTTCGTTTTTCTTGTTTCGACTAGTTCCGAAGTTGTTATTCTTCTGTATCATTTTGTATTGATGTTTGTTCTATTGTAGTTTCCTTAATCGTATCTTTCTTGCAACGCAGGGATTTTTCCCTCTCTGCTTTACTTAGTTTTTTAATAGCACTTTGAAACTGCAGCTCTTATTTTTTAACGCGTAGACAAAAGGTTTTATTCTCGTGAATTAGTGCAGCATAAGTTCAAGTTAATGTAACATCAATTGGGAATTAGCCTCCAATGAGGGGCTCTTACACCAGAATAAGTCAAGGTATTTAAAGTATTAATTTCCTGAGATAACGCTGTTTGTTTTACTGGGCATAGTGTCATAGTTTTCAGAGCGATCGGTTTATTTTTCCAAGAACCTTTGCCATGTTTACCCGAGATAACAATCGTTTGGTCGGAATAGAATCGGTCGTCAAGAATAAGACTGAATTTTCATGTACAAGTTCTATTTTATCTGGAATGGCATTATCATTTACTTTACTTTTAAAAGGTAATCCTAAGAATTCGCTTCATAGGTTACGATCGTAACAGGAAACTGAAAAATATTTACTAAATATCTTAGCATACTAAACATCGATTTTATATGCAACCCGACACTGCAGCACTCATTTCATACTAATTTTTATTCTTGTGGAAATGTATATGAAACATTGCTTTTCTTATATTTAGAAGAATTATTCATGTATTTTGCTACTGCTCAGTTTGGCATGATAAAAAAATTACCTGAAATACTTCACAGAGAGAAATATTCACCAAGCGAACAACAAAGAAGACGCAAAAGAACGGACGATTATGTAAATCCTTCAGCTGAGCTATCCCGTTGTGACGTGCATGCCCTCTCAGCAACAACGAAATGACGTTGGTAAAACAGAGACCTTTTGGCGCCACCCTATATATATTCACCCTGGCAGTACTCACAAACAAACTTATAGTGCGGTGAAGATTAGAATAAACAGATTAAAACTGAGACCCGGGCATAGTCTGGTGCTGTTCATCTAGTTTATAAATACAACAGCAGAATTGCCCAGCGTTGCTCGGGCAATGATCTTATGTACTCATGAGCTCATGTAAATGACTCATAGTAGCAAGCATCCAGATGCATTCGAACTAATGCGCAGACACTCGTTTTTACGTCCGAAGTTACGTCGCTGGTTGAAATTTTCGGTTCCCTGCAATTCCGCAAGTACTTGACCGATTAATCCCGAATTTATTGCGGTGATTCAACCCGTGCTAAGTAGTGTTTAGAGATCGGGTTGCTAATTCCTCTGGGTCGAGATTAAACCCACAGCAAGTGCCTGAAATCTCTGGGGGCGATGTAGTCGTTTACTCAGTGAAAGAAGAATTGAAAGTTATGAATAGAATAGTACTGTCGCTCAAAAAAGTATCCGAACACTACGGTCGATTACAAAATTCAGAAAAAATATCTGGCAACGATTTTTTTAGAAATTAGTGAGCTGGCAACCTTCGTATCACGTGACAAGAAGGTTGCCAGATCACTAATTTCTAAAAAAATCGTTGCCAGATATTTTTTCTGAATTTTGTAATCAACCGTAGTGTTCGGATACTTTTTCGAGCGACAGTACGTTATCGATGCGCAGAATTATCAAATGGCAGATGTTTCGGGGCCGACCTTTAGGGTAAGGTCTAATTTTTTTGGGTCGAAAATTCTACAGTGAATAAAGTTACAATGAGATAAAGTTGTACACGAAGTTTGATGTTCCTACCTCTGACCGTCTAGCAGGCATACATCCTTCATCTCTTTATGGACCACTTTGTAAGCGGATCTAAGCGATCCACTAGCATCTGGTCCATAACCGTCTAACAGGAGTCGCTTTTCTGCTGTTTTCTGTTTATTTATGAGTTGGCAGCCATGAGTGAATAGATGGACAGGATACCTTAATCAGCTGGTGGATAATCCTGATCAGAGTCATCGCAGGTAGCTGAACCCATGCTTCTACGGGCAGCGTGAAACCTACACTGGAGGAAGTGTTATGCATACCCAAGATTAGTGGAAAGTAAGGATGACTCAACGGCATTGAACTCCTGCCATTGGCTGAAGGAAACTACGTCATCTGGAGCAATCTCGTAGCAATCCCAACATCTTGTCATGCTGAGAACAGTCACTATCATGCGAACGCCTTTTGTAACTTAACTTTTTTTCTTTTCTTTAATTTATTTGTTAATCTATCACTTACTCTTAGAAGTTAATTTTTCTACTATCAATTTATATTAAAATATCCATTCAATCACCATTTTTAAACCATGCCGGTAGAAAAACGGATTTAATTCACTATTCTATAATCAACTTCATTACCTAAACTAGAATGATTTGAAACCTTTTGAGACTGCGATTTCATATAATTGTAAAAAATTCATGCGAACCTCTTGAATCGTAGGTAGGATTACACAAATCACTTCCCTCTTTCTTAATGAAATTCTCTTTACTGATGCTTATTTAATATGCAGTACCGCACCAAAATATCTGAGAATTTCACGTAAATAGGATTCTAATTTCAATGCTCTATAATTTCTAAAATATGCATTTAATGGAAAAATGTGACGGATGATAAATTAAACATCATAATCATCTCTTTAAATCTGAGTTTTCAATTATATTTGTTCTGAATTTAAAGAGTTATGGAAGTTAGAATATTTCACAACAGTAAGACGCCATAAGATTTTACCTTAGGTTTTAAATAAAACTTAAATACGCATTGTTTCGAACCATTTAATAAAATAAATATACACATTTTTGTAAATTTGCTTAATGATTTTTTCAATATTAGTCAATTCTGAATGATTTTTTTATAAAGCAAGATAATTTATTGTTAAATATTGCAACTTCCAAAACTCTTTAAATAAGGAGCGAAATTGTTTAAAAATCGAGATCTAAATGGATTGGATTATGATCTTCGATTTATGTTCAGTCCCACTTTCCAATCAATGCATAGCTTAGAAGTTATAGGGCTCAAAGTTAGGTTTACATTAACATTACGTTGGAATTCTTCATTATATTTTTTGGAGGAGGAGGGAGGAGGAACTAAATATGTCTGCTAAATAAAGCCTGGCGTTAAGAATTATTTCCGCTAACTCTCCCCTTACCTTCGATGAGAAAGAAGACAATGATGGTCAGAAAATAATAAATTATGTATAGAATAGATGATGATCTAATGATTTGTGTTGTCATCTAGCTTCTTGCATCTCTTCTTCATTTTCAATTAGCTGAATATTGTTTTCTTGGTGATTTCAAATTAGTTTTGTTCTTTAAAAATAAACCCGAGAAAAGCAGACGTTTCTTGCCCTTTGCAAATTGGCAAGAAAGGAAACTGAGTACTGACATCAATCAATTTGATTCTCAAACGTTGAAAGATTTTGTCATTTGGGCATTTTATATCATCTGATGTTCTGTTGCAAATCAGTCATATAAAGAGTTCTTATTATATCAAGGAATAACATGTGTTAACAGCCCTCCCCACTGGGAAAATTGAATGAAATATTTAATAATGAGTAATAACTCAGTTGTACTAAAAATATATCTCGTTTTTTCCTTAACGAAATGTGATCTTGAATTTTTTTAATACTTTCTTCTGTTTATCTTTGATATATGTCGAAATATCTAGAAATATCTGTTTGATATATCTAGAAAGGTGAGAAAAAAACATTTTTGGCTGGATATAGGAGGATGCCAATGCGAGGATATAGTAAGGGTAACAGAGACAAAGAAAATTATGAAACTCAAAATTCTATGCATATATCAAGAAACTTTTTAAAGACCTCTAAAACTTATTTCCTTTTGTTTTCGGTGATTGCTCAATTCTCAACTCTGCTCGTTAATGATTATCTGAACCGAAATATTTCTATCCTGAAACATAGATTTGTCTTTTTCCCCTCCCCTTAAAAACCTTAGCTCCACTGTGAAAGCATTTTTGACCCACCTTTAAAATATGCTGCTTACGACTATGCAATTATATTGAATATATGTTTACTATTGCGCATTTAACAGAAAAAATACGATCAAAGGTAAATTAAAAATCATGATAAAATCTATTTGCTGAAAATTTAGAAATCTCAATTTTCAGCAATATTTCATTCAGTATTTAAAGAGTTATGAAAGGTACAGTATTTGACAACAGTAATACGTGATAAATAACGCTTACGGTTTGCATTTGTAAAACAACAAATTAATAACATTTCTACTGTCATTTTTCCATATTATAGCAATTTTTATTTCAATATCCCCTAAAATAACTATGTTGATAATAAAAATTAGTTGTGAAAACATAACGCTACTAACACAGCTAATCGTGGCTTCTTAACTCGATCATTACCTACGGTTCTCATTACTCTGGCCAAGCTCTCTACTGTAGCATCACACGTGTGTGCTCCACCTGACGTAATGCGCAGAACAAAGAAAACTAATTTCGTACTGCGCAGCGCCGGCTGCTCCCCCTGATGCATACCCCTGAGTTAGAAGAGCAATATCGTATAGATCATTTTGTCTCGTTATGTTTTCTTCCGTTAAGTAACTGACAATAGTTATGTTGATTAGCGAAGAGAAGCCGCATTAACCTTAGCCTTCCCTTTCGCAGAGGCATTTGGCAGAGGCATTTTGCGAATAAATTCAATATTTATTCTGGTTCTGTGCAATTGATTGCTCATCATACAGTTCCACACATATATATTTTTTGATTATCGTTTATATATAATGATGGATTTGAAGTGTTTGTTTTATACATTTATTACGTGGTGGCCAAGGCATTATGAGATTCTCTTCTGTCGAGACTGCGTCGGTGGGGAAGCCATTGGAAGATTCCTTGATTCCTTCGGAGGACCTTGCGTCGTGGTCTTTGGCGCCTCGAAGAATACGGCGTCTCTTACGCCAGGTGGGCGCTTAGATGGTATGAAATCGCTCTCTGCTACTCGTGGCTATGTCATTTCATTAGTCTTGAACTGAGCTATGTATTTGTTTGCAACACGTGGATTCAGCTTCCAGAAACCGACATTCTTTTCGAACATCCCGCTGGGTTGCGGCCTCACCGAACTCAGCCTCTACATATAAGACCATCTGATTCTTCTGACACTTCCGAAACCTCTGAACCTCTGAACCTTCGATCAGCTGATCCTAACCAGCCATCTGGACCCCGTTCCTTTGTCGTGTGCTCCGTTTTATACTTCAATAACCACCCAGTTTGATGAATGTGATTAGCACGTTTTCTGGTGCAACCTTCTCATGTTCCACAGGCTGGTTCATCCTCACGGGGTTGGGCGTCACTAACTCGCTTAATGTCCAGTGAGGTACGGTGAACCGTCATTCCAAACTGAGCAACGTGTCGCTACGTGTCGGAAATTGATGCCGTGATTTTCCACTAGTGGCGTCAAGAAAGAGGAATTTATTATCGGTTACGCGGTGTTCGTGTCGGCAGAGGGATTTTAGTCTGCTGGTGGTCGAATCCTGCGTTGTTTACCCTTGGTGCTGCTGGATAATTCGGGTGGGGTGCCAATGTTCCTCATGTATGTGTGGGATGGGGTGTCCTGCATTCCTTGAATGCAGCTGCTAAGGCGTAGGTTTGCTTCTCAGCAGAGCTTCTAGTGGTGCTCTTCTAGAATATGACTGCATCAATGAAAGATTTACGGCTAAATTTAAAACTAGGATTGAAGAAGAATGTTATTTGTTGTTACGCTCCAACCGAAGACTCCGATGAGGACGAGAAAGCTAGGTTTTATGGACACCTTCTGGATATATTGAATTTTGCCAACAAAGGAAATTGTAGCTTTGTTCTATGTGACTTGAATGCTAAAGTAGGCACTGACTCCAACCTTTGGGGAGGGTTGGTAGGCTCCTTCTGGTTATTGGTAGTTGCAATGGCAATGGAAAACTCCCTTGCAGGTAATTAATCTTAATAGTTTAAGAATAACTAACACTTATTACAAACACCGTGACATATAAAAATACATCTGGGTTTCATCCAGGCCCGGAGCTTCAAAAAAATCTAGGGCTGTGGGTCAAGAAGCACAATCGAGCCAGAAAGATGAAAAAAACGGGGGGGGGGAGGGAGAGAGCATGAGACTGGATATCCAATGCAATGTAACATTTGTCTATTATTTTTACAGGTCTTTAAAAAGTATTCACAAATGCATGAAATATAAATAAGTTTAATAATTTTTGATTCTATTACTCTTCCTAGCATTCTGAAAGTGCCCTCTTTTTCTCCCTATATCCTGCCCTGGTTTCTTCTGATGGGTTGCAGAAGAATATGATTGATTACATGTTAATTTAATAGCAAATGGGCTAGTTCTGTTAGAAATACCAGGTCATATAGGGGAGCTGAAATTAGATCTGATTATTATCTTGTCAAAAGTGTTTTGCAACTTAAACTTAAGAAGTCTTGTGTTAGTTTAAAAAACAACAACTTTAGAATAGAAGCTATGAAAGACCCAGTTATTGCCAAAGTTTGCCATGATAGGTCGTGATAAACTTTGGCTATGGCGGTTTGCTTATTAAAGTTGAGAAAGAATGAAACCATTTTAAACAAGCTTATTATGAAATTAAGAGTATCTTTTCGGTAAAATGAACAAAGTTATCGGGTGATAAAGAACTGGAGGTTGTTTTTGAAAGAACGAACTGCAGGAATAACCTTAATAAACTCCTTACTTGTCCTAGTGAAAGCAGCATTGCAAAGAGCGTAATCAACGTGAAAAGGATCAGTTGAAGGCTGATAAGAATGTTTGGCTTGATAGCTTGGCTGCTAAAGCAGAGGAATCATCTAGACAGCCCAATAGTAGGGAGTTGCACTAGATATTTAATCTTTGTGTGGGAAGAAACAGGCTGTAATATAAGGTTGGATTGTTTTACTTCAGCGGCACGTTTTTGCACACAATGGGCCCAATGACTAGGTCACAAGGACCCCGAGGGCAGAGAAGGTTGGGGGGAGGGGAATCACTGGACAGCTGTTGGGAGACAGAGGGTAGCCTCTCGTCAAGGCCATCCAGAGTGTACTTTAATGTGCACAGGTATGGCTCTCCAGCACATGGGGGCCATGGATCAACGTCCCATCCGATAGTCCCTTCGAAAACCTGTCTTCTGTGTCACGTGTTTCTTCAGCTTTAACCATAAGGGAGCAAAATAATTTCATATATGACCATATAATCCTCCGTTATTTGCAAAGGTACATACTCTCTCATTGTATGGTTGCTCACGTTCTTGATAAGTGTGTATCCTTTTCATATGCAAGAAGAGGTACAGTAGAGCTCCTAATATAGAGCGTTTCATTCAACTTCATTTCGAAGCCCTTGAAGGCCAACCACGAGATTTATCCTACCTGCATAAAACTATGGTTTTTGTATTGTCGGAGGATCTAACATCTTGGGAAACTTATAACGCATTAATATTGATTGCACGTGAGAATCTTATAAGGAACTTTATTTTCGTAACCATTCTCTAGGTTGTGAGTTCGAAATTAGTGCACCTTACTTCATAGGTTTTAAAAAAGACTTTCAATTCTGTTGACTTGCATTACTTATGTATGATTGCGAAATCGAAAACCTTTTCGATTTCATCCTTTTTTCCCCTTTACAGTTATTGTAATAACCGGCTAAAAGGTATAGTCTCCATTTTTCCCCTTTACAGTTATTGTGAGGAATTCATTGGAAAGACTGGGGAAATACTAAATCTAGAGATATGAAAAATAATCTGTCTTAGATGATGCTCACGA
This sequence comes from Ryuthela nishihirai, assembly GCA_038380435.1. Taxonomy (NCBI): domain Eukaryota; kingdom Metazoa; phylum Arthropoda; class Arachnida; order Araneae; family Heptathelidae; genus Ryuthela; species Ryuthela nishihirai. The sequence goes on from JAWZYU010000017.1 coordinate 76,070,554, forward strand.
TTTTTCCTGCTTTGGCAAATGTTGAGGAGATGAACATTTTCGTTAAAGTCTTGAAATAAGTTTATTAGAAAGTAAAAGTGAACAGACGGAAGATGAACCAGTATTTGGTTGTGTTCTTTTGAGCAAGTTACTTTAATTATCTCGTGCGATGTGTAATAGATGTTGGTAATATATGAGATAAAGGAAAGAATTAACATTGAGAGCTTTACGATTCTGTGTAGAAACATGTGCATGCATCTGAAGATTAAGCTATGTAATAACTTAGTTTATCTCTAAGTTTGTATGGCAGTGAAATTTTAATAAGGAGACTTGAATCCACGTAATCAGGTATCTTTCATTCTAAATGTTTACGCAATATCTTTAGATAGTTTGTTTGCGTAGGTAACGATGAAAGAGTCATTAACAACTATTGAGTAGCATCTTGTGTAGGTAGAGATGTCGATGGTTTGTTGACCATATTTAGAGCTACAGATTAGCGAATAATACTAATGAAAAAGAGGAAGGAGAGGAAAAAGAGGAAGTCTTGGATTGTGTGTAAAATAGCCATCGTGATATTAGGCAAATACAGTAGAATTAACTAAGAAGTCTGTGTAGAGAATTAAACTTTACAGACCTCTGTTCTTCTTTAGTAGCTAAATGAATCATTCTTCAAGCAGAGAGGTTCCACAATTTATGACAGTATAAAGTGTGCGAGAAAGGCAAACCTTCACCAAAAAGACAATGCAGAAAAATAGGCATTCCTGTCTTTTTATTAGTAGCCCCGTATGCTAACCGAGGGTGAAATACTTTTCATCCCCTGAAGTATTTCAAACACGTTTTGTAAGAGAAATTATCATTTAGCATCATAATATGTTGGTTCGAAGAATATGCTTCGTGTTCCTGCTATTAAGTCATAATGATCCCAAGAGCGTTGTACTTTTCGCTCATTTCTTTGAAAGCAGCTACCATCGGGGAAACCATAGTTCTTCAAAGTGTATGGAGAGGCACTGAGTCTCTTTCACACCTTTTAGCCGGTGATGTTCTAAACTATACCACCATGTGAATCAAATTTGAGAACCTATTCAGAATCTTCAAAATTATGCGTCGAGGTGCATGCTCAAGAAACGAAAGTTTGATAGCATCCGAAATTATTATACCTCTTTACAAATTTTACAAATCCGGAAATTATACATTTACCATTTGTTAACATATATTGTCAAAATTAGGATGATTCAAATGTAAAAGTTTTCAATAAAAATACCAGACTTTCAACAGTTGTACATTTAAATGTGATTACTCCGAGAAAAACAGCTTTTTTGTAAACATTATGTATACCTGGCTCCTGAAATATTCAATAGTTTACCTAACAACATAAAGAATGAAAGAAATCTTTATCTTTTTAAAATATTAATTATGAAATGGATACTCGAGCAAAAGGTAGAAAATTTCTTATAGTAATTATGCCTTGTATGATTATAGTGTCTAATGTTAACGAGTATGTCAGTGTTAAATAAGTTGGTAGTATTGGTTTACAATATTTAATATTTTCTTAATCTAATATCTCCACATACGAGCTTTGGCTCATGTGGAGTTTTGAATTTTACACTTCAAAATTGTCTATTTACTTTGGAAAAGAAAAACATTTATTCCTTTTGTTATTATAAGTTTCAAATTACATGTTTGTAATGTATCAAAGGTGTGAAATAAATTTGAATTAAAATTGAATTGAAATTTACCTGGAAGTTTAAACAAACATACATGCTGAATGTGTGTTCGAAAAATCCTGCTTCAGCGTTACGAAAATTATTCGAAAACCATCATAACATATTGTACAAAAGCTTCGGTCAAGAAGTATTACTTAACGAACAACCTCTGATATGACACTAAGACTTAGGTAGAACTGGAAAACGTTAAGCATAAGTAGAACTAGCAAAAGGATTAATATCCTTTTGCTAGGAAGAAAATGTTACTTTTAGACCTGAATATGAGTCTTTATTGAAACAACACTCATTTACCAGGTGCTAAAGTACACGCAGTTACAGTTTCTGTTAAATAAGAAATCATTTTTCTGCTCAAATTTTGAATTCTTAGATCTCTTAGTATACGGAAAGTGAAATACTCTGTTGGAGAAAGTGAAACGATTGCTGCATTTTACTATCACAGTAGATAATTCATCTCACTACTGATTATAATATTCAATCCTTAGAGTATGACAAAAGCAATTGGCGTCCTATTACCTCACCGTATGTGGGAAGACTAGCTGCGTATCTCCCTGTCTATTTCGTGCACGTTAAAGAACACGCTGGATGGCCTTGACGGGAGGCTACCATCTGTCTCCCAACAGCTGGTCCAGTGGGTCCCCTCCCCTAACCTTCTCTGAGCCTTCGGGGTCCATGTGACCTGTCCATTTAGCCCATGGTGTGCAAAAAAGTGCCGCTCAGAGGTAAAACAACCCAACCCTGTCTATTTCGATGTTTTCGCCCAAACCATAGGGAATTTTTTAAGGCAGTTCTGTAACAATTGCTCCGTAGATGCGGAGAATATCTATCGACTTTGTAGTATCAGTCTGTTTCACTACGTCAGAACTCTTTGGCAATGACAGCATGAAATGCACAAACTATATTATGGTCATTCTGAAAACAAGTTTTTCTATGGATAATCCATTTAAAATGCCTGTGTGTTACTTCCGCCATAGGTTGACGAAATGCAGGCTGAGTTTGAGAAGTACTAGGACGAATAACACTAGGTGGCTGTCTCCAAATATCATATGAATCAAGAGACACATATATGACTATCACTGCATTAAACATGCTATAGTCATTATCAACCACTCAAAATGTATTATTTTTTATCTCTACACCGATGGGCCTTTTCAGATGTTCCAACTAGTCTTTTACCGGTCATATACCATGCAGAGAAGCTCGACTATTTTATAACATAGTTCTTAAAATATTCAGCCGATTAATGATATATCAAATGGGGAAACAGTTTTCATCGTGTGATAATTGACAGACTGTTGTATCTTTTAATCACATCATGGAAAAAAAATTATTTCCTAATTACTCAGTCGAATGCTATCGAACATTTGCATCATCATCAATATTACTTAACACCAGAATTGTTCCGTCGTGACGTGAAGCTTTTTATCCCACCGGCAGGTAGGTGACCTTGGGGGTATTTCCCTTCACCGTCGCATCAGGTGTTTTACCCTTAGCTCGCCTCTGCCATATGGTATCACTGAGAAGATGAGAACAGTAATGGAATTGACCCTCTCCTCCAGTGTAAGACTTTCATTCACAAATTATCCCTCATCTACCAAATGACTTATCGCTGGCGAATCTTTCCACCCTACTCTATCGTGGTTAATTTCATCACTAAAACAAATCTGCCCTCTGAGTGAATTGCCATAATTATCGTCTGCCTCACGGAAAACAGGGCCTCTCCGCTAAGCATATTCCATACGCATAATCCATACGCATAAGCATATTCCATACGCATAAGCTAGTCTCCCTAACACTCTAATTATCATAATCCCCTTGACGGCCAGATACCTTCAGGAAGGCCTCTCTAAGTTGTGAGAGGATTTTTTGTTCACAGAAAAAAGCTCTCCTGCCACATGAATTATCATATATGAAGATTGCCGTATGTCTTCTGAGAAAACCACTCCACCTTTCTTCTAAGATATAGTAGCGAAATTCTGGCCAAGAAAGTGACCTTATAATCGCTCAAGATTGTAATGACAGACCACCCATCAAGTTATGTAATGACAGAGGACTTTCCTCATCCCAGTGTAGGGATATTTTGATGAAGTTTCCTTATGAGAGGGTGTTTCCTCTTACCACCGATAGAGCTCTTAATATTGAGATGCCGGGTTTTATCCTCTCCCTCCTATGTAAAAGATACTATAATTATCAATATAGAAGTCTCCGCATGTCTTCAGTGAAAGCCACTCCACCCTCGTTCTAATATAAAATAGGGAAATTCCTTCCCCAGAAAGTAACCTGTGTTTTTATAATCGCCTTCTGCCAAGCGATCTTCTATCGTGAGATTAAGTTCCAGCCAATGAGGGAATTGCCGTAACTCGTCTTGCACAAGGAAAGATAGACCCACTGAGAGATGATCCATACAAGCGATGTCTACGCTGTGCTATTTCTACTCTAAGTCATCAATGGGTTTTTTTTGCATTAAAAGAAGAGCATCTATTTCAAAAAGTCCTCCACATTCTCCCTCTGCGAGCCCACTCAATCATCCATTAAAGGATGATTGAGTGGGCTCGCTTAAAGGGCTCCATTAAAGGATGATTGAGAAATACTCAATCATCCATTAAAAAGCAACCACTTGGCTTACCTCATGACAGTGTTTTGTCGCCATTTTTATTCAATATTTTTATGTAGGAAATTCGAAGTTTGATACAGTCACTACACAAAATTGTTATCTACGCAGATAACATCACATTATACTCCAGCCGATCTCACATTGAATATCTATTAACAAATTGTCAACACTTTCTTGATGCTATCTTTCAATGGTCTGCACACTGGGGATTTACATCGTCAAGAGTACAGCGCTTTTGGTCACTCGTCGTCGACACTTAGAACCGACGACGTTAAAGATTCGAACAGAACAAGTTCCTTGGACTGACATATTCAAAATACTTGGCATACATTTTCAGAGCAATGGCTCATTGCAAACTCACTTTTAACAACTTCGGAATACTGACCTTCGACTATGAAACATAACTCGCAGTTTAGCTTCAACACTCACTGGTCTTTATTGCCATTTTTTTTCTCCAACTTGTGAATGTAACAATCAAAACTACTTTTACCTATGGTGCTCCACTTTTGATATCTGTTCCAACCAGTTATTGGCAATCCATCTCTCCAGTATATCATACGGCGCTTCGAGCATCTACAGGTTTGCTTGAAGTTACGCCTCTTCCATTACTTTATTCTGAAACTGCGACAGTTACACTTCAAACATTTGCTAAACATCTGACCATCAAAACTTCAATAAAAGAAAGAGCATCAGCTATCACATCAATGTACAGAAAAAATTTATCGAAAACCTGAATTTCTAAATTTCCACCAATGGCCAAAGCAACAACTCTTTTCCCATCAGTAACTAATCATTGGATGGAAGAAAGGAAAATTTCATAACCAATTTCCATCAAACCACTATTTGGTAATACACCATGAGTACCGATGCCTTATGAAATCATCAGAGAATCCATCCATAATAAATACACAGATTACCTGTAGAAATAGACTTTAACAATTACTAACACATCTGAAAACAGTTATTTCTGAGGCTGGGGAAATCGAACCAGCAACTCTTTAAATAAATGCCAGAGCGCTCTACCAGTTAAATCACGCATCAGACGCTAAACTCTTCCAGAATAAGACCTATAAATCTTTCACCTTGCGCCATCTGTTCTTCAGGAGAGGCAATATCTCCAATTGCTCTAATGATTTAGATGTTAATGAGGAGGTCAATAACAGTTAAACATTATTATTGTTATGACGGATGAACGTGCTACAATGAATTTATGGTAGATGTGTCATGAACGCTCTCGCATGCTTCAGCGTGACAATTACGCTATCAACTGATTAGAACGGAGAGACGCTTTGAATAATAAGAACATGGAGAAAAAACGAGAGGTATAGTGGAGTGTTAAAAAAAAGAAGGATATGTTGTGTTAAATTAGTGTTGTGTGATGCTACGTAAGAAGACCGCTCTTATTTGATTCAAGATGAAGCCTGGTTCCGGTAGTGAAAGGGAATGACAATAAAGTTTGTTTTTGGGTCCTCTATCAGGGGAGATCAACGTTAGATGCTTCACATCTACAAGGAATGAAGTATTGTTGGGGTAGTCTTGTATCACAAATGAAATTCAGCATAAATTGGTTTGTTTGTTGAATGTTACAAAGTAATAGGTTCTATTTTGTCATAGGAGGTGAATATTGACAGCACTGTAGTTTAAACATTGAAAATTATTAAGCGTAGTAAATCATTCTTTTTATGGTTTGACTTTATACACACCCCAGCCAGTGAATTAGAAACCTTTATTGAATACCGAGTTGGACCTCCTTTAGCCGGAATTACAGCACGTATGCGATTTGGCATAGATTCCACAAGGTGTTGGAGTGCCTTTACGTCTCCAGTCCTTTAACTGGCTCAGATTTGACGGAATAGGACTTTGCCCCCGGATCTGCTTTTCTAACATGTCCCATACATTCTCAATGGAGTTCATATCTGGAATTTGTGGTGGCCAGGGAAGACGGTGGAAGTCGCTCTCATGCTCGCTGAATCACTGCTGAACACATCTTGCCTGATGGACTGTAGCATTGTCGTCCATGAAACAGTCGTCACCTGCTGGATAAAAAGTCAACATTGCAGGATGAACATGATCGGCAACCATGTTCAGATAATCCTTGGAAGACACCCAACCTTCCAGCAATATTTCCAGCTTGAAATGATTGATTGCAAATTTGTTCCAGCAATATTAGGGGAACCAACAAACGCACCATGACCTCGAGTTTTGTTTAAAAGGCAAAGGTTGGTCTGGAACTTGAGTTGTGTTTACAAGGCAAGCTGGCTCCAATGCTTCATGGTGCTCCCGCCAAACTCTCTGCCTACTATTGGTACAGAACAAGGTGTACCGCAATTCGTCGGACAACATGACTTTTTTTCCAGTCTTTCAGTATCCAGTCGTGTTCCTGACACCAATATAGATGAACTTTTTGGTTCTTAGCAGAAATCAGTGGTTTCCGTATAGGGATGCGACCGTTAATACTGATCTTCTTCAATTCCCTGCGCATAGTTGGCTGAGATATGGGTCGGGAACAGCCTTCATTGAATGCTTCGGTGAATTGCTGCACACAGGAAGTCCTGTTTCTCCGTACAAGACTTCTCAGAACACGGTGATCTCATTCCTGACAGATTGTCGTCGTGCCATACTTACGCCTCGTAGACAAGCAAGATTGGTTATTTTTCCACTGTTTAAAACCCGAGATATCTCATCTTTTGAAAAACCGGTCAGCTCTGCTGTTTTTAAAATCTCCGCTCCAGCCAAACTGGCACCCACAATAATCCCTTTATCGAACCCCCGAGAGATCATTTGTTTTTCCCATTGTGATCAACACTACTGACGAGCAGAGTCTTAAATTGTTGCCTAGATCACGTGGTGATGCATGTGACTACGTATTTTGCATATACGCTATGCAAGCGATGTTTACGTACATCTGCGTAAAGTTTTCTAATTCAGTGGCCAGTGTGTGTACTAAGAGAAAGAGAAATATTTGTGTTTAGATAAGATTGTATTGGTCTGTTGTTGTTTTCTGTTTGTTTGTGGGTTGACAGCCCCAAGTAAATAGTTTCACAGGATATGTTTATGAGCTGGAGGATAATCCTGAGCAGAGGTCATCGTAGGCACCTGAACTTTTTGCTTCTACTGGCATCGTCAAATTCTACATTGGAGGAAGTCTTCCAGTGTAGATGGCTTCAGCCTTTAGTGGTGGGGGAACGGGTCTTTGCCCCATGTCTGCGATTAGGGGGCTGTTTGATATTATCGGCATTCCCTCTCTCAATAAACCTAGTTTCTTTAAACATCCCACTAACCATTTTCTCACCATAGGTAATTGGAATGTGAGGACTCTGCACAGAGATTTTTCTCTTGATGTCCTCACACAAGAATTCCACTGTTATAATTTAGATATTCTTGGCCTTCAAGAGACCAGATGGACAAATAAAGGTCAGATTCTTAAAAATAATCTTAAACTTCTCTTTTCAGAGAGGGAAGATGAGAAATATCACCAAGGCATAGGTCTGCTTCTCAGCAGACACGCTAGTGATGCTCTTCTAGGATACGAGTGCATGAATGAAAGGTTTCTTACAACAAAATTTCAGACAAGCATTAAAGATTTGAATGTTACCTGCTGCTGTTATGCCCCACTGAAGATGCCGATGAGAAGGATAGGATTTGCTGACAACTTCAGGATATTTTGAATTCTGTAAAGGAGATATTACCCTTGTTCTGGGTGACTTCAATGCCAAAGTTGGTACTGACTCTGACCTTTGGGGAGGGGTGATAGGCCCTTTTGGTATTGGTAGCTGCAATGGGCAACGTCTCCTACAGGTAAGTAAACTCAATGGTTCAGAATAAGTAACACATATTACAAACACCGCGACATACATAAGTATACATGGGTTTCACCTGATGGGCTGCATAGGAATATGATTGATTATATATTAATTAACAGCAAATGGGCTAGTTCTGTTAGAAATACCAGGGCATATAGGGGAGCTGAAATTGGATCTGACCATTACCTTGTTAAAAGGGTCTTGCAACTTAAACTTAAAAAGTGTTGTGCTAGGGTTAAAAAATTTTACTTTTAATACTGAAGCTCTGAAAGACCCAGTTATAGCTAAAGCTTACCATGATAGGTTACTTAGTCATTATGACAGTCATGGTTTGCTTACTATTGAAGTTGAGGAAAAATGGGATCGTTTTAAACTGGCTTTTTTGGAAAGTAATGAAAGCTTTCTCACAGCAAATTTTCAGACAAGCGTTAAAGACTTGAATGTTATCTGCTGTTATGCCCCCACTGAGGATGCCGATGAGGATGAGAAGGATAGGTTTTACGGAGAACTTCAGGATATTTTGAATTCTGTCAAGAAAGGAGATATTTCGTTTAGGGAAAAAGGAGCAGAGGAGACAGAATTATTTGAGTGATAAGGGACTTGAACATATTTCAGAAAGAAAGAACTGCAGGAATGTTCTTAATCAATACCTTACTAGTCCCAATAGAAAGGATTACAGAGAACTTAATAAACGTGTAAAAGATCAGTTAGCTGCTGATAAGAATTTTTGGCTTCATGGCTTGGCTGGCAAAGCCGAGGAAACAGTACAGGGCTGTATCAGATAGTTAAAGTTTTGTGTGGTAGAAAACGGACAGGTGTACAGGAATTGAAGGATAAATAAGATAAGGTTATAGACGGTGAGGATTCTGTCACGGCTAGGTGGGCTGAACATTTTAGTGATGTTCTAAAAAATGTGGTTAGTTCTACTCCCATTGTGTGCAATGATGATAGATGCATTGGTGGCAGTAGTTTAGTTGCAGTCCAGGGATCCGTACGCACTGTGCTTCCCCCTATGACGTCACCGGCCACGCCCTTTCCAGTCACGTGATGTGACGCCACCCCTTATTAATATACATAAATCATAATTCATAATTAATAATTCATAATTAATAATTAATTAAAAATAATTAATCCCTTTTATTAAAAAAACCCTTATCAAAAATTCCTCCTCCTTTGCGAAAAAGCCCGTGGCGCCATCTAGTGTATATGCTGAGTACTATTTTTAGAAAAACCCTCTATTTTAGTCCTAATATTTCCAATTTTTGACAGCCCCCTCATTAAAACCCCCCTTATCAAAAGTTCCCTTTATTAAATCACCCTTTATTAAAATTCCCTTCCCTTTATTTAAAAACCCCCTTATCAAAAGTTCCCTTTATTAAAATTCCCCTGATCACAAACTCCCTTGGTATCCACGTTCATCTGAAATTTCCCAAGTCCAAATAAGCTTTGGGTGGAAACGACCAGAATGGCTGATGCAAGTCTCAAAATAATTGCAAAATTTTCGGTAGCAGCCCCTTCACAGAAAATCAACTCCCAAAGTTCTATATTCCATGTATTTATTCTTTATTAATTAAACACTTATCAAAATCTACTGTCCCCCTCATTAAAAAAAAACCCTTATCAAAAGTTCCCTTTATTAAAACTTCACTGATCACAAAGTACCATGGTTTCTATCCTCATCCTTTTACAAGTCCACTACACTTTTCTGAATGGCAATGCTCAGAATGGCTGATGTAATCATCAGAATGATTACAAAGTCTCAATTTTTACTCCACCCCTTCATTAAAACCCCCCTCATTAACAGTTCCGCAGCCATTTTAATGACTACCCTGCAGGAACTGTTTTAAAAAACTGTCCCGCAGAAGATAAAAATATGCTATTGGGTAAAAATTAATAAAAGGAAAAAAATCTGAATTTATTCGTAATTATGAAAAATATTGAGGGGTAATATGGTCTGGTGACATAAAAGACCCGCTTTAGAACACGCGTTCGGTACCGGACCACGTTTTATTGACGGAAGAATATTGGATCATCCCCTGCACTGCCTCCATATCAGGCGCACTGTCTTACGTCATGAAAACCCACAGGCACTCTTTATTGTAGTTTTCGGACTCGAAAATTTTCCAAGTCCAGAGACGGTTCTCCGCATTCCCAGTTCTACCCTTTATGATAGGTCAGCGTTTCAATGTACCCAATTTAGACAAACCATTTTGAAATTAAGCAGCCTAAACCTCCAAGTGCTGAGCTTATTAAAATTAGTCTCCATCAGGTTGATGTCGTCATATATCTGTGCTTCCGCGTCAGAACCTGTTTTGGAAAGTGCTTTTACGTTTGTCTCAATTTATTACTCTCCGTAAGTATATCCATTACGTGACATGGTTTAAAAATACTTAATACCGCTGCATCCTCAGTACATGATGCAAACTCTTTCCTAGGAAGTAACGCTACTAAGTAACAATTTCTTCCTCCGAAGAAAAATCAGCTATGGGAGTAATCATTTTTTAAAAATCTACAAACACTCTTACAGTTTGTAAAAACCGTCTTTTCCACCATTTACCGGCGAACGTATGACTCATCATGCTGATGAAACTCGCGTTGCTTCGTCAGTTACACGCTTTACAAGTTCAGTTGTTTTTATTGGGTAAAGAAACGTGGCAGAATGCTATAGAAAGTAAGAATGCTAAAATTTGAATTCACACGTTTCCGCTTGCGTAAAAAAACTTTAGTTCCAACACGAATGCGTGTTAAAAGGGGGGCACTAGTCAAATACACTAACCTACTATAAAAAATAATGCATAAGTCTCAGGCGATCGTACCCTCTCAACTTACCTGAGCTAATCCACCGAAATTCAACTGGACTGATAGTCAAAATTTAGCAAATATTTCAACGAATCCGCCTAAGTATGCTTTGACATATATGTTCTCATCGGGCCTGAAAATTCTGTACTTATGCCGTTGTTCTCATATAGAGCGTACAAGAAGTGACATGTCTTTACAAACTAAGAGCGTGAAAAATCCCTTCTCTCCCGTTTCGACTCTATTACAAAACCTTCTACTATCATTGTCAAGTGATCTGCCAAAATGCAGGGAGATGCAAACAGAAACAGGCAACCGGTGATAAAGGTGGCTGGGGGGCACTCGCGCTGACCTATGGGATAGCCGTGGAAACGGATAAAGGAATTAGATATGGTTCGACTTACTTTGAGAAGGGCAATCGCTCTGTGCTTTATCTTCCTCAACCCTAATTAGAAAGTTAAATAATCACATGACGAAATGCAAAATAAGGGATTCTTCTGCTGATAGATTAGCTTCTCGATAAGAATCTATGAAATTCAAAGTTCCAAGGGAGAATGCTGCGTTTCATATTATTGGGAATGTAATTAATCATACCAATTCCTTGCAGATGGCTGTCATTTAGGTTATGAAACACAACTGGAATCGGAGAATAGCTAGAGGAAGCGCTAGGGGAAGAAGACTATATCTATGCAAACAGGCATTTAGAATGAAAAACTGATTGTAAGTTTGCTTCACTATCATACAATCTTAGAGATAAACTCGTTGTATAGCTTAATCTTCAGATGCATGTTTCTTCATAGAATCGTAAACTCTCAATATCTATGCATTTCCTCACACATCTCGCAATATAATTAAAGTAACTTGCTCAATCACTGATTCATCTTACCTATGTGTATATTTACTTTCATAGCACCATTTGCCGAAAAAGGTAAAATCACAAGCATCATCTGAAACAGATTATTATTTTTTCCATATAGCTGCTTACGTTGAAAACCTCACAATAGCCTATTCAGTACTTTACCCACGATGCAGCTATAGGTTACGATAGCCAGCAGATTAAAAGATTTATCTCATAGACAGTAGGTTAGTTACTTCTGATCTAAGAAACCTAGAGATCCATGGTAAGACATGAATGTTGCTGAGCACCTATGTCGTATGAAAGGTAACCGCTATGACAAATAGTTGCATATATTTTTAAAGATACACTGATTTCGAACTCACTAAGATTATGCAATCAATAGAGATTTGTAGTAAGGATGTCTATATTTTCGCTCTCATGCTCTTTTCAGGGTTCTGTGTGTATTTCTATAGTTTCCTACTGCGTGTCAATAAGTGCGCAAGTAAACTGCGTGTATAAGGGTGAAGGTGGTTAGTTTTAGCTGCAAGCACACGTTTTTTCGACAATGATATGTATTCGTGTTTTTCACTTCACGAGAAAATCTAACATTGTCTAAGAATCGGTTTAGTTATTTTTCCTGCATGAGAATATTTCTACACTAGTGTGGAATTCTTAGAACAAGTTGTACTATGTTTGTGTGACAGTAGTTCTGGCAAGCACACGTTTTTTGATAATGTTATGGTGTTTCACTTGTTTGGAAATCTGAAAGAACACTACCTATAGAAAGTAGCATTACCACAGTAAGCTAGTACTAATTACTTCTCGATTCTGAGGGCACCCATAACTGATAGACAATACTTTGCGTTTCAAAGGTTTTCCAGACCTAACGCATAAAGCGTCAAGTCTTTCAAAGGTTATTTCACACATCAAACACTCATCAAGACAATCAATATTGCAGAAGTAAGATTGAAAAGGAGAAGCGATAGGAAAGAAAAGCACCCTACCCAGCATTCTCACATTAAACGAAAATGTAACGTAAGCATTCATCGCCTCAAAACAGCTAAGACAGAGGGTGCCATGTGACAGCAAGGAGAATACAAGTAGTAACAATAACACAAGTATTCATTTTTAAGTATTAGGTATTTCTTTCAACAATGTTCATTTCTAGTGAAGATGGAACATTCACTTTTTGTGCAAGCATGTGAATATTACATTTCAGGTGTATGTGAAATTCACTTTTCTGAACATGGGTGAAATCATTCCAATGGAGTGACTACAGTGAAATCCTCACACAGAACAAAGCACTCACGTTGGAAATAGGTGATAAATCTTCGAGATCAATAGCTGAAGGTTGGCTAGAAGGTTGGGGGGAGGAAACTGAGGTAGAAGGGTTGGACCGGTAGCAGGCAGCGATGGGTTGGACCAGTATTTCCAGTGATGGGTTGGACCAGTAGTAGGCAGCGATGCTATTTATTGGTGAATTACCAGGACTTGCAGAGTTGTAAGAGCTGGTACAAGGTGAATGCAAATCGGTTCATACATATATCGCGTCTGCTTCTTCATATACTATTCTTCCGAGCACAAATGTTAAAAGATTTCGAAGGATACATGCAACAGTTAAAAAGCAGTAAATAAGTGATTATCTGCGTATTGGGCGTTTAACCAGCACCATCTATCGGGTAAAGGAATCTTCAAAACTAAGAAACAAATACGTCTTTACTAGTAACGGGGAAATCTATGAACAGTACTAGGAAAATCCCTATTATATTCATGTATTTCAAACCATTTTTTGTTACGAGGCATCTGACAGAAAACGTAAGACAGGCGTGCTCAATATTCAAACGTGATAAAAAATATTGAAATATGAGTATTCAAAATCAAGAGATGTATGGCATTATATATATTAAACGGATGTCTTTCTAAGTGTAAGTCTCTATGCATATATGAATGCGATTGACTAAGTTTTTCTTCATATTTTGTCACATACTTGTTTCATCTCTGTATATGTGTTAATTGTATGTGCATGTGTGCGTTGCGTGTACGTGCGTGCGTGTGCGCGTTTGCATGCGAAATCAGTGTATCTTTAAAAATGTATGCAACAATTTGTCATAGCGGTTACCTTTCATACGACATAGGTGCTCAGCAACATTCATGTCTTACCATGGATCTCTAGGTTTCTTAGATCAGAAGTAACTAACCTACTGTCTATGAGATAAATCTTTTAATCTGCTGGCTATCGTAACCTATAGCTGCATCGTGGGTAAAGTATTGAATAGGCTATTGTGAGATTTTCAACGTAAGCAGCTATATGGAAAAAATAATAATCTGTTTCAGATGATGCTTGTGATTTTACCTTTTTCGGCAAATGGTGCTATGAAAGTAAATATACACATAGGTAAGACGAATCAGTGATTGAGCAAGTTACTTTAATTACTTGCGAGATGTGTGAGGAAATGCATAGATATTGAGAGTTTACGATTCTATGAAGAAACATGCATCTGAAGATTAAGCTATACAACGAGTTTATCTCTAAGATTGTATGATAGTGAAGCAAACTTACAATCAGTTTTTCATTCTAAATGCCTGTTTGCATAGATATAGTCTTCTTCCCCTAGCGCTTCCTCTAGCTATTCTCCGATTCCAGTTGTGTTTCATAACCTAAATGACAGCCATCTGCAAGGAATTGGTATGATTAATTGCATTCCCAATAATATGAAACACAGCATTCTCCCTTGGAACTTTGAATTTCATAGATTCTTATCGAGAAGTTAATCTATCGGCAGAAGAATTCCTCATTTTGCATTTCGTCATGTGATTATTTAACTTTCTAATTTGGGTTGAGGAAGACAAAGCACAGAGCGATTGCCCTTCTCGAAGCAAGTCGAACCATATCTAATTCCTTTATCTGTTTCCACGGCTGTCCCATAGGTCAGCGCGAGTGTCCCCACAGCGACCTTTATCACCGGTTGCCTGTTTCTGTTTGCATCTCCCTGCATTTCGGCAGATCACTTGACAATGATAGTAGAAGGTTTTGTAACAGAGTCGCAACGGGAGAGAAGGGATTTTTCACGCTCTTAGTTTGTAAAGACATGTCACTTCTTGTACGCTCTATATGAGAACTACGGCATAAGTACAGAATTTTCAGGCCCGATGAGAACATATATGTCAAAGCATAGTTAGGCGTATTCGTTGAAGTATTTGCTAAATTTTGACTATCAGTCCAGTTGAATTTCGGTGGATTAGCTCAGGTAAGTTGAGAGGGTACGATCGCCTTAGACTTATGCATTATTTCTTATAGTAGGTTAGTGTATTTGGCTAGTGCCCG
Organism: Ryuthela nishihirai; assembly: GCA_038380435.1. NCBI lineage: Eukaryota > Metazoa > Arthropoda > Arachnida > Araneae > Heptathelidae > Ryuthela > Ryuthela nishihirai. The sequence continues at coordinate 76,085,630 of JAWZYU010000017.1, forward strand.
CTTTTAACACGCATTCGTGTTGGACCTAAAGTTTTTTATGCAAGCGGAAACGTGTGAATTCTACTTTTAGCATTCTTACTTTCTATAGCATTCTGCCACGTTTCTTTACCCAATAAAAACAACTGACCTTGTAAAGCATGTAACTGATGCCGCAATGCGAATTTCATCAGCGTGATGAGTCATACGTTCGCCGGTAAATGGTGGAAAAGACGGTTTTTACAAACTGTAAGAGTGTTTGTAGATTAGCTGATAAGAGTGTTTATGATTAGCTCCCATAGCTGATTTTTCTTCAGAGGAAAAATTGTTACTGAGTAGCATTACTTCCTAGGAAAGAGTTTGCATCATGTACTGAGGATACAGTGTTAATAAGTATTTTTAAACCATGTCATGTAATGGATATACTTATGGAGAGTAATAAATTGAGACAAACGTAAAACCACTTTCCAAGACAAGTCCTGACGCAGAAGCACAGATATATGACGACATCAACCTGATGGAGACTAATTTTAATGAGCTCAGCACTTGGAGGTTTAGGCTGCGTAATTTCAAAATGGTTTGTCTACATTGGGTACATTGAAACGCTGACCTATCACAAAGGGTAGAACTGGGAATGCGGCGAACCGTCTCTGGACTTGGAAAAATTTCTAGTCCGAAAACTACAATATAGAGTGCCTGTGGGTTTTCACGATGTAAGACAGTGCACCTGATATGGAGGCAGTGCAGGGGGTGATCCAAGATTCATCCGTCAATAAAACGTGGTCCGGTACCGAACGCGTGTTCTAAAGCGGGTCTTTTATGTCACCAGACCATATTACCCCTCAATATTTTTCCTAATTACGAATAAATTCAGATTTTTTTCCTTTTATTAATTTTTACCCAATAGCATATTTTCATCTTCTGTGGGACAGTCTTTTAAAACAGTTCCTGCGGGGTAGTTATTAAAAGGACTGTGGAACTGTTAATGAGGGGGGGGGGGGGGGTTAATGAAGGGGTGGAGTAAAAATTGAGACTTTGTAATCATTCTGATGATTACATCAGCCATTCTGAGCATTGCCATTCAAAAACGTGTAGTGGACTTGTAAAAGGATGAGGATAGAAACCATGGTAGTTTGTGATCAGTGAAGTTTTAATAAAGGGAACTTTTGATAAGGGTTTTTTTTTAATAAGGGGGACGGTAGATTTTGATAAGTGTTTAATTAATAAAGAATAAATACATGGAATATACAACTTTGGGAGTTGATTTTCTGTGAAGGGCTGCTACCGAAAGTTTTGCAATTATTTTGAGACTTGTATCAGCCATTCTGATCATTGCCACGCAAAGTTTAGTTGGACTTGGCAAATTTCAGACGAATGTGGATACCAAGGGAGTTTGTGATTGGGGGAATTTTAATAAAGGGAACTTTTTATAAGGGGGTTTTTTAAATAAAGGGGAGGGAATCTTAATAAAGCGGTGATTTAATAAAGGGAACTTTTGATAAGGGGGGTTTTAATGAGGGGGGAGTCAAAAATTGGAAAAATTACGACTAAAATAGAGGGTTTTTCTAAAAATAATACTCAGCATATACACTAGATGGCGCCATGGGCTTTTTCATTAAGGGGGAGGGAACGTTTGATAAGGGGTTTTTTTGAGTGGGGAGTCAAAAATTAGAAAAAATACGATTAAAATACAGGGTTTTTCTAAAAAATAGTACGCAAACTATAGACTAGATGGCGCCACGGGCTTTTTCGTAAAGGGGAAGGAATTTTTGATAAGGGTTTTTTTAATAAAGGGGGATTAATTTTTAATTAATTATTAATTATAAATTATAATTTATGATTTATGCATATTAATAAGGGTGTGAGGTCATATTACGTGACCGGAAGGGGGCGTGGCCGTGACGTCATAGGGGGAAGGCACAGTGTGTGGGGATCCCTAGGCTGCGACTAAACTACTGGTGGCTTTAACGTTGGCCCTATAACACAATCTAAAGTTGTTTTAGCTATTTCTAAACTTAAACTTCATAAATCCCCAGGTGTAGATGAAATTACTATGGAAATGCTTAGAGCTGGGAATGTTTTGGTTACCACTTGGATGACTGAAATTCTGAATATCTTTTATGATAAAGGCATGGTTCCTAAGGATTTTACCAGAGCTATTGTTATCCCTATTTTCAAAAAAGGTGATCGCAGTTCTTGTGATAACTATAGGGGTATCAGCCTACTCTCTGTTCCAGGTAAAGTTCTTTCCATGATTGTGCTTAATAGAATTAAGAATCTGGTTGGCAGTCAATTGCGTGATGAGCAATGTGGATTCAGAAGTGGTAGGGGATGTGTAGATCAGATATTTTAACTCAGGCAGATTCTTGTCAAATGTTTAGAGTTTCAGAAACCTTTAGTTGCTACCTTTGTTGATTTCGAAAAGGCTTTCGACTCTGTTGATCGTCATAATTTGTGGTTGATTGTGAAATCATATGGTATACCAGACAAGTTAGTTAACATAATGAAAGCTCTCTATAATTACACCGAGTTGTGAGTGAGAGTTGGTAAGGCTTGTAGCAATTGGTTTAGCATTACTTTTGGTGTTCGGCAAGGGTGCATTTTGTCTCCTTTTCTCTTTAGCTTGGTTATTGATTATGTTATGCGAAATTCACTTCAAGGGAAAGATTTTGGCCTTAAATGGACTGGAGATACGAAAATTTCTGATTTAGATTATGCTGATGATTTAGCCCTTTTGGCAAATGATGTTGATGAGATCAACTCTTTCATTCGAGCTGTTGATGAAACTGGTAGTAGAGTAAGTTTGGTTATAAACAGAGGGAAAATTAAAGTGACGAAAATTGGTCAGGCAGTCTGTGATTCTGTTAATCGGAATGGTTGCAGTTTTGAGTAGGTCTCACAGTTTAATTATTTTGGGAGCTATGTAACAGATACTGGTGATGATTAACAGACGAATAGGAATTGCTACCGGGATTTTTAAGAATTTATGGAGAGTGTGGAGAAATTGGCGTATACACCTAAAGACTAAAATTAGAATGTAGAATACTAGTTTGGTTCTTTCTAGGGTTAGTTATGGTAGTGAAACTTGGACACTTTGTAAACAAGATAACAGGAAAGTAGATGCTTTTGATTCTAGATGCTTACGCAGTATCTTGGTCATTAGGTGGTTCGACTTTATAGCTAATGATGAGGTTAGGCAAAGGAGTCGGCAACCTCCTTTAAGTAGCATATTGGTGCAGAGAGAGACTCCGCTGGTTTGGTGATGTTGCCCGTATGGATAATTATAGATTGGCAAATAGTTTAATGAACAGTGTGCCTAAAGGCCTCAGAAAGAGGGGGGAGACCTAGGGTGAGGTGTGCAGACAATGCCAAACAGGACCTTATTAGAAATTGTGTGCAGTGGCCAGATGCAGCAGATGTAGCTCAGGACAGACTTGCTTGGAGAACTAAATTGCACTGTCTGGTTGGTCCTCCGTAGCCCATGGCTGCTTGAGGATGATGATGATGATGATGATGATGATGATGAAGATTGTTTTATTTATATGATTTTGTGCTTTTGTAATAAATTACTTCATTCATACTTTGGTTTGGTAAATATGCTTTAGAACTCTCGCTTAGCTTCCATCCGTTTACTTCATAACATTATTAAAAATGCAGTAAATGAAGTATAGATGGCGCAAGGTCAGCCACATCTCAGTGAAAGATTTATGGGTCTTATTCTGGAAAATTTTAGCATTTGATTTATGGTTTAACAGGTAGAGCGCTCTGACATGTATCTAGAGAATTGCGGGTTCGATTCCCTCCGTTTCAGAGTTAATTTTATTTCAGATATTTTAATCGTCACAGAATCTTTCAACTTTCAACGAGAACTTGGACTTGCTTTAACTGAAAAGAACCTATTATTAACATTTAATTATGAAATTCGACCAAAGTTTGCGGATGCCACAGACACCTTCTGGAGCAGGATCCCGCACAGGAATTGAAATCACCTTCCAAGATTGCAACTATCAATTGGCTGAACATCTTTATAACTGTACATCCATATTTTCTGCTGAGGTATATGCCATTTATAAGGCTGCAACAAATATAATCAAAAGTCCTGATAAATATTTGATTCTTTCTGTTAGCAAAGAAGCATTAACTGCTTTACAAAATGCCCAAATCAAATCATCTACAGCACTTCAAATTTTTCAAACTCTTCAAAATTTTGCCAAGTTTTCTCGATTTTGTCAACTCTCCTTAATTTCCCAAACCCAATCCCAATTATTACAACTCGCCCGTATTTTCCAAGTGGATTCGAATTTTGCCAACTGCCCCACATTTTGTTAAGTTTCCTCGATTTGTCCAACACTCCTTAATTTCACAAAACCAGTTTTCACAACTCGCCTATATTTTACCAACTGGATTCGAATTTTGCCACGTACCCTAGATTTTCCCAACTCGTCGTAATTTTACAGAAAAAAATCGCAATTTTTACGTCTTCCCTGAATTTGCCAAGTCACTTCGAATTTTATCAACTCTCCTTAATTGCACAAGAAAGGCGCAATTTTCACAACTCCCCTGTATTTTACCAAGTGGCTTCGAATTTTGCCAAGAGTTCTCGATTTTTCCAACTCTCCTTAACTTCACAAAACCAATCCCAATTTTTACAACTCACCTGTACTTTATCAAGTGGTTTCCAGTTTTGCCAACTTCCCGAGATTTTGCCAAGTTTTCTCGATTATGTTACTCTCCTTAATTTCACAAAAGCAATCCCAATTTTCACAAATCGCCCCGTATTTTATCAAGTGGATTCGAATTTTGCCAACTGAGCAAACGTACTTAGATTTTCGCTCCGTGTGGAGTCAATTTTCACAACTTTCCTGCATTTTCCCATTTGACTTCCAATTTTGCCAACTAGCCATAATTTCACAGAAGTAATTCCAATATCTACATCTCGTCTGAATTGTAGCAAATCAGTGTGAATTTTCCCTTGATTTGCCCCACTATCCTTAATTTCACGAAACTAATCCCAATCTTTACATCTTTCCTAAATTTGCCAAATTACTTCAAGCTTTTCAAACTACCCAAGATTTTCCCAAGTTTTCTCGATTTTAGTCAACTATCCTGAATTTCACAAACCCAATACCAATTATGACAACTCGCCCGTATTTTCCAAGTGGATTTGAATTTTGCCAAATGCCCTAGATTCCCAAGATTTTGTTAAGTTTCCTCAATTTGTCCAACACTCCTTAATTTCACAAAACAAATCTCAATTTTCACAACTTGCCTACATTTTACCAAGTGGATTCGAAATTTGCCAACTACTCTAGATTTTGCGAACTCGCCGTAATTTTACAGAAAATATCGCAATTTTTACATCTTCCCTGAATTTGCCAAGTCACTTCAAATTTTATCAACTCTCCTTAATTGCACAAGAAAGGCACAATTTTCTCAACTGCCCTGTATATTACCAAGTGACTTCGAATTTTGCCAAGAGTTCTCGGTTTTTCCAACTTTCTTTAATTTCACAAAACCGATCCTAATTTTTACAACTCACCTGTACTTTACCAAGTGGTTTCCAGTTTTGCCAACTTCCCTAGATTTTGCCAACTTGCCTCAATTTTACCATCTCTTCCATTTTGCAAAACAATCCCAATATTTACATCTCTCTTGAATTTGCCAAGTCACTACAAATTTTCCACCTCCCCAAAATCTTGCCAAGTTTTCTAGATTTTGTCAACTCTCCTTAATTTCACAATAGCAATCCCAATTTTCACAAATCGCCCGTATTTTACCAAGTGGATTCAAATTTTGCCAACTGCCTTAGATTTTGCCAACTCGCCACAATTTTACAGAAAAAAATCCCAATTTTTACATCTCAACTGTTTTTTGCCAACTCTCCACGATTTTGTCAAGTCATTCTGAATTTTGCCAACTGTCCCTACATTTTGCCAACTCCCCATAATTTTACAGAAAACAATTCCAATTTTTACATTTTACCTGAATTTTGCCAACTCCTCACGATTTTTCCAAGTCACTCCGAATTTTGTCAACTCCCCAAGATTTTGCTAAGTCACTCCGAATAATTCCAACTGCCTCTAGATTTTGCCAACTCCCTACGTTCTGCCAACTCTCCTATATTTTGCCAACTCGACATAATTTTAAAGAAAAAAAAATCATAATTTTTACATCTCACCTGAATTTTGCCAACTCCCCACGATTTTGCCAAGTCACTCTGAATTTTGCCAACTCCCCACGATTTTGCCAAGTCACTCTGAATTTTGCAAACTCTCCTAGATTTTGCCAACTCCCCACGATTTTGCCAAGTCACTCCGATTTTGCATACTGCAACTAGATTTTGCCAACTCGCCATAATTTTATAGAAAAAAATCCGAATTTTTACGTCTCACCTGAATTTTGCCAAGTCACTCCGAATTTTGTCAACTCCCGAAGATTTTGCCAAGTCACTCCGAATTTTGCCAAATGCCCCTAGATTTAATAAAGTCACTCCGAATTTTACCAACTCCCTAAGATTTTGCCAAGTTGTCCCGATTTTGCCAACTCACCTGAATTTTACTAAGTGGTTTCGAATTTTGCCAATTGCTCTAGATTTTGCCGTCTCTCCATTTTCCAAACTGCCCTAGATTTGCCAAGTTGTCTCGATTTTGACAACTCCTCTGAATTTTACAAAAAAAAAAGATTACAAATTTTAACAACTCACCTACATTTTACGAAGTCGCTTCGAATTTTGCCAACTCCGAGTTACTTTTTTTTGGAGGGGGAGCCTCCCCCATCCCCCCAATAACTACGCCCCTGTGGACATCAATATTTCATCCACGGCTACAAGATTTCCTCTTTCGATGTCGGCTTAGCAACTCCAATAAGTGTCCAGCATGTGGAGAGGGTGAAACAGTTTCTCATTTCATTTTCTACAGTGCCAACGAAATGACAAAAGTCGCACCTCAATGATCAATTACTTCAGTTTGCATGGACTACGCAATGCGCGATATGTTATTTAATACATTTTTTCCCATCTCTCCTAAGATTTTGTATCCTAGACTGGACTTTTCATAACACAATCCCACAGATTGTAATCTCTGCTTTCTATTCACTGAAAAGATTTTCTCATCGATAATAGACAATATCTGCTCTTTTAGAAGAACTCATTGCATGACTCTTGTTAAAACATTGGAATCAAAAGCCGAATGTGTTAAATATCCCAAAAATCGTTTTCAACTACCCCTCTCTCAACTACCCAAGTCTCTGCATTCCAGCATTAGGTCATCTTTAATACACCGCAGGAATTGTTTTCTAGTATATTCTTCCAATAGAATAATTATTCTCCTTAAGTTGTATATTTTGCATTTAAGCAGATTAAATTAAATTTATTTCGTGTTAGCTACCATATAAGAAACTGTAGCGATGGTAATAATAATGTCTTTCAATGTAAAAAAAATTCAAACTAATGAAGCTGTTTCTAATGTATGGCCACTCTCTGAGGGGATGTGAAGGAAGAGGAAGAGAAAAATCCATCCATTTGGAAATAGTCGTCAGCGCACTCGTTGTTGGTAGTTGCCATCAGCAAGTCCCCTCGATCGCAATGTTTAAGTGCAGGCTTGCTCCAAAGGGAATCTTCCTCAGAGTATATAAATGAATTCTTTATTGTGTGCGAAGCTGCTTCGAGGCGTCTGAAGTGGCCAATCAGTTCGGTGGAGACGTCTCCGAGCGCCATTAAGCACAGAGCTGGGATCTTTTTCAGCTACTCAGAGAGTCACAGTTGAAAGATTTCCAATTATTTGAAGTTCCTGGACTCCCGTTGCAGTGTGTCGCTAAGTCAGACCGTGGCTGGGAGAGGGAGCCACGTACGCAGCAGAGAGACTCGGTTGCCAGATGATTGGATTCAACGGTATTTTTCTAACCTCGGAAGCATTTCATTCGCTCTAATTTGGCAGAAGTGTCTGAGTCAGCAACGACAGAAAGACTCGCTCGTTGCTCCTCATAAAGAGACTCTGGATTCATGCATAAAACAGGACTGAGGAAGAGGAAGAATGTAAAGCCTTCAATGAAGAAGAAAACGGAGGAAAAAAAGGGGAGGAAGAGAGAATATCAATGATGACGTTAAAGAAAAGAAAAACACGAAACGCAGCTAAGGCGGAATAATTCGATGAAAATAGAAATGCAATAAGCATAAAGAGTGCTTGATTCATTACTTGCCAATTTCCGCTACCAATTATAACTGATCCAGTTGACTAAACCAAAAGTACAAGTGGACCTTGAATTAAGTATGCTCATTACTGACCACAAGATGTAATCCAGTCAGGAACTAGTCAGGTTGTAATAAGAATATTCCACATAGATAGAGAAGTGTTAATCGTCTCTTATATAAGGATTTAGCTAAAAACATGGAAAAAGAATTCATGAAGGCAGAAGAAATTAGGCTATCCTAGGGATGAACAGTGGCATATTTACTATTCTGGTTGACCCTTGGTCGATGGCTGCCGGCAGCCTCATTAAAAAAAAATATATTAACATCTTTCATAAGATAGTTCAGCGTTTCTCAAAGTGTGCTCCACGGACCCTTATATTCCCCGAGACCCCCTGAGGGGCTCCACGAGCCTTCATGAACCTGAATTATTGGGAAAACCTGACTGAAACCCTGACTTATTGAATAGTTATTTGTTTTCATTTCGATAGAACTACTGTCATAATTGCAATATCCGCTTATTACAAGTGTCGTTATTTTTAGCGGAATTGTTATTATTAATAATAAATAAAAAATAAATATCCCCTCAAGCAGCTGCTTGCCACAGAGGTCTGACAGGAGCCTGTCAGTTTATATGCCGGAGTAGAAGGTCTGAGAGGATGGCAGGCCCTCAGCAGAAAAACGACACAAACAGCCATGCATTACCCGGGGCTCGAACCCAGGTCCCTTAGATCAGTAGCCAAGCGCGCTAACCGCTCTCCCATGAGACGGCTATTATTATTAACATTGCATATTTAAGATCTCTGTATTTAACTAAGTGTCATTTATTTATTTATTTTTTAAAGGGCCGTTGCATTGCGTCGGAGTGCAAAATATCCGCAATTATGGAAAAAAGCTCTTAAAATATTTCTCCTTTTCCAACTGCACTTCTTTGTGAGACTGGATTTTCTTTATACACGTCAAACAGAATAAAATATCTCAACATTGAATCCAGCTGTCTTCTCTTCAGCCAGAGGTTAAAAATGTAAAACAATGGCATTCTTCTCATTAAAAATAAAAAAAAATTGAAAACAATTATAGATAGATAGATAATTTATTCTCAGAATATGCAATACTTTACATTTACATGTTTTTTACCTTAGAACTGAAGTTATAATGAAATATATATAATGTTGTATTTCTCAGATACACAATTTTAAAATATTACATTTTACAATATATTCTTCTTTATACATAGTTTGTCCAATAAAAATCATATATCTATTCATACCATATATATATATATGAAAAATTTTAATATTATATTTCATTAGTGTTTTATAATTTTACCTACATTTTTCAGTAAAAGTCTGAGAAAAAATGTTGAGCCTTCCACGAGAGTAAAAACTCGCTTGTGGAAGAAATTTAACAGTTATGTTGTAATAAAAATGAAAAGGCAACATGCTTCAGTTTCACATTTCCTCACACTTTGCTAGTTTGATCAAAAAATCAAGTAAATATTAATCAATTTATAAATTTGAAAATTATCATTAAGAATAAATGAAATAAAAAAAAAATAAAAAAACTCTACTGGGTAGAAAAACAGAAAAAAATATAAAAATCCGTATTCAACTGTGCGTTAGTAAGTGGTTCAGTTGAGCACCTTAAGGGCAACTCAGCATCAAATGAAATTTTACTACATTTAAATCTCTTTTATTTCTAAAACATAGTCTCAATATTTACCACATTCAAAATCCATTTTCTTAATTCCTTATAGAAAAAGTTATCATTTCTTATTCCTTTGATGTACTCTGGTAAGCAGTAAAAAAACTTTGGCGCCAAATAAACATAATGTTTTTCAACAATAGTTTTGTTCGCTTTTAAATCAAGTAAGAAAAGGTTTTTTGACAGTCGAGTATTCGTTTCAAATGTCCGTAAAGTTTGAACATTAAAATTCATCCTTATGTATTTCAGTACCTGAAATACATATAATTTCCTTATTTGTAAAATACCTAATTCATTGTATACATTTGCAACGCGTTCAAATTTTCTAAGTTTCATCATGCATCTAATTATATGATTCTGCACATAGTGTAACGGTTTGATTGTTGTCAAATAGACTCTACCCTACGATAATAAACCATGGAGCAAATAAGATTTAATCCAAGAAAAGTAAATAATTTTCAATAAAGATAAATTTACGAATTTCCGGATATAATAAATTTTAGGTATAATGCAGTTAATCTTTTTAACAACATCAGATATTTGTATTTTCCAGGACACCTTTCTGTCAATAAAATTACCCAAATATTTATAGCATTCAACCCCCTCAATTTTGTCACAATTGCAATTTTTTCCAGCACAAACTTCAGTGTGGAAAATGATCCTGTCACGAAAACAATCAATCTCATTATCCCTTGGTGTAATAAAAATATATTTCGTCTTCTTTGTATTTAAAAACAGTTTATTAAATTTTAGCCACGTTCTTATTTCTATCCAGTTGCTATTTATATTCTGTAAAATTTGCTTTCCGTCTCCAGAATATATTAGTGCAGCATCTTCTGCAAATGAAATTATTTTACCATTCAAATCCAATGTACAGAAGTCATTTATATAAAGTAAAAAAAAAGGTCCCAAAACAGAACCCTGAGGGACACCAACTGGTACATTTGTTTCTACACTAATATATTTTTCAATTTTTACTTTTTGCTTCCTATTCATTAAATAGCTCTTAATCCATGAAAACAAATTTCCCCTAACACCACTGGTTTTTCACTTTTCTAATAATATATCATGATTCACTGAATCAAAACCTTTTTTCAAATCCAAAAAAATAACAACTGTTTTAACATTTTGATTTAAATTTCTGTAAATTTGCGTAGTCATTTCTAAAATCGCAGTTTGAGTATTCAAACCTTTTCGAAATCCAAATTGGTTTGGGGCAAATAAATTGTGCCTATCCCAAAAGTTAACAATTTTCATTTTAACAATTTTTTCAAGAATCTTAGAAAAAGTTGATAGAAGCGAAATCGGTCTGTCATTTTCAATTGCCTTAGTATCACCATTTTTAAATACTGGAATAATTAAGGCAGTTTTTAAAATTTCACAAAGTTTTTAAAATTTCTACAAAAGAAAAGTTTAGAACTATATTTTGTAAACTTGTAATTTCCGGAAAAATATTTTTAATAGTGGTAACTGTAATTTCGTCCAAACCAGGTGATTTTCCCTCCTTTAGTTCCTTGATAGTATCAAAAATTTCTTGTTCTGGTATATAAGGGACAAAAATAGAATTAGGCATTTTACATTTTAAATAACTTATTATCTCTTCTATTTTGGTTTCATTATGTAGATTTTGTTTATATAATGAAGAAATTACCCCAGTAAAATAATTGTTAAATTTATTAACAAATTCCTGTGGCTTTTCATCAAACTGAAGTAAATGATTTCTATCCGTGATAATTTGAGGAGACTTGCCCTTTACTTTTCTTCCGTCACACATTTCATTGATAGTTTCCCAATTTTTTCAAACATTATTTCCATTTTTTATAAAAATATTTTTATAATAATCATTTTTAGCTTCCCTAATAACATTAGTTAACATATTTCTATATCTTCTATAGTAGTCATTTTCATCCAAGTTTTTGGATTTAGATCTTTTATATAAATTTCTTTTAAAATTGATTGAATTAATAATAGCTTCTGTTATCCATAGTTTGAGTTTTTTAATTTTCTTTTTAGAGTACCTAATCTGCGCATCTTTGATTAATAGAGTTAATTCCCTTAGAAATGCATCAAATGCTAAATTCACATTTACCTGTCTCTCGACATGATCCCATGATTTTTTTGACAATAACTTTTTCAATTTAGTATATTGAAACTTAGTAAAATTTGTAGAAAGCTTTTCTGTAGAACCATCTCGATAAAAACCACACTTTATATTATTTCCAACAAAAAAAATGATCTGAGATGTCAATTTTAACAATATATGTAGTTACAGTATCTAATCTAAAATTTCTAATGTAGAGATGATCTAGGCAGGTTTTACTACTTACCCTAGTAACAGAAGCATGACAGGAATAGAAACCATTTGAATTTATCGTTTGTTATCTGTCATTATCATACTATTTCGTTTAACACAGTTAAGCCATGTTGCGAATTCATCAATAAATCCTAATTTACTGAATTCATGCGCTCTATAGATTGCAACAAGGCCAAGTTCGCAATTGAATGCTTTTATATGCAATTCCACTAAGTCAGCAGTTTTAAAATCCGAAAAAATCTGGTTCACTTCCCATCCTTCTTTAATGTAAACAATTATTCCTCCTGACCTTTTTTTTCTCCCTACATTTACAGTATTCTTTATATCCATCTATTTTATATAAGGCTATTTCCTCTTCTTTTACCCAAATCTCAGTAAGTACTATAATTTCTGGTTTGAATTCAATTAAAATTAAGAATACCACAAAATGATCAAAATTTTTTCTGACTTCTTATATTTCCCTGTATAATATTTATTCCACAGCCCCAACAAAAATACTTTTTATCATAAGCATTTTTTTTTATCAATTTCCATAACATTGGAATAATAATCATTTATCATATACAATTCTTTAATTTCATCATCATCTGTAATACTCCGAACATCATCCGAACCAAAATCAGAAACAGTAACATCATTCTGCATGTCATACGAGAAAAAAGCAGCCATTTTACACGCATTTCCCAATAATTAAATATTTCACTCATAGAAATTTAACTATCTCAGTTTATCTAGATCCTGAAGGTTCATGATTCTAACCGAACCTTCTTCTTTTCGCATAAAGATCTTAGAGTCTCTGACCCAAACGTACTTGTAGTCCAACTCGCGCTGTTTTTCCTTTGCCTTAAATAACAGCTGTTTGTTTCCTTGTGTAAAGTGATCATTAATAAAAATTCTTCCATCTTCACATCGATCATCAATTTCTTTCGCGGTTAGTTTTTTTTTTGTTTCCAGGCCCTAATCCAAAGATCTTTAGTCTTCCTTGATACAAATTGTACGATGATAGGTTTTATCTTATTTTTATTTGAAACTGGCACCCTCTGAGCAGCCTCCACATCCAGATGTTTTGTCTCGATTTTAAGTTTCTGAGCAAATTTTTTTAACAATTTCCATAATATTTTCCTGCCCTCTCTCAGGAAAACCAACCAATTCTAAGTTCCTGTTTCTGCTATATTGCTGCATTTCATTTAACTTCCATTTCAATTCAAAAACCTCTCCTTCCAATACTGAAGTAGACTCTCCTAATTTTTTTGTCTGACACTGTACTTCAGAAATTTGCTTAGTAATTTCCTTGAGCATTTTTATGTGTTCATCCAGCTTATTGGAACAAAAGGAAACACTTTTATTAAATTCCTCAATTTCTTGCATGATCTCTTTGCGAAAATTTTCGTTCGTTGCCATAATTTCAGCTCTAAAAATGCGGAACTGTTCCTTCACCATATCCTCGAAAAACTTCTTTGTATCTGCATTGATTCTGAAGTCACCTCCCTCGTCATTTCCAGCTTTTCCCTGGGTTGAGGTCTCAACATTTGCCTTTCCATTGTTACGCGATTCACATTTCAGTTTCTTTTTGCGATCCTGTGACATTTTTCGGAAGTTTGACTCTTTTAGATTGAGACAATAGAAATGGAAATTATTTCCACAAATACAGCATTCGACACAGTCGGTGATTTCGAGGATTTCATTTTCACACGAATAGCAATTCATTTTTCTATGAATTGCTTTTATTCCTTTTATATTCACAGCTATAAACAGTTTTTGCAGAATAGAAAGTTTAATCCGGAGACAAATCCACTCTAATAAACGATCATGACCAAAACAAAACAAACGATCGTCCACAAACTCTTACCTCGTAGCAGTTATGCTGCAGCTCTAGCAGACGATAGTTCTTACCGAACCACGTGGGAATTCGTCACTCGCACGTGTCGTGTGCTTCCCCTTCCCTTCTTCCGGTACACGTAAGCTCAGTTACCAAATTTTCAAATCCTAAATTCTCAATTTATACTCAAAATAGGAACTTATTCTCTATCTTTTCAAGTCCATTTGATGTTTATTCACACTAACAAAAGATTACAACTTCTCTATGTAATAGAAATTACTTAAAAATTAAGATTTTTTACTCACATTAGAAATCACTACGTTTAAGCTGATTCACAGCTGTTGCCACTATGTTCAATATATACTATATTTAACAAGTAATACTATTATTTTTATTATTCATTTATCAAGTTGTTCATGATTAAATTAAAATAATTAATTATTACTAACTATATATTTGCAAAAATATCTCAAGGTTTTAAATTCTAATGCGGTAAATATCGTTAGGTAGAACCCACAATGAACAATTGCAATGTTTCAAGAAATGTATTTTTGTTGCTACGTATGTAATCATAACGAATAAATAAACTAATATATATATTAACACATACTGTATATGGAAGCGACGTGGGACAGGGGCTCCGAATAATGTTTCATCATTGAAAAGGGCTCCGAGGTCAAAAATGTTTGAGAACCACTCAGATAGTTTATTATGCTGTCTCCTCCAAGCCATTGCCTCCCCTGCCTATACATGAATCCAGGAATGGACATGAATGTAACCTTCAGTGAATAAGAGATTCATGCTAGTTGTTCATGAAATAGGGAGAATTTGTTCACAGGAAAGGATTGTTTTACCTCCTTAGAGTCACTTCCTTTTTCTGCCACGATATAGTGAACAATGGCGAGATAAAAAGATCATAGGAATCAATGTAGGATGGGACCGAGATATTATTGGCAACTGTTAGGATGCATCAATAGGCTACACGCGTCACCGTCTGTTCCTAAACACGTATAGTGTATGGATTGCTTGCATAAAGATCGAAATCTTAACAAACCATTTGACGGAAAGTGACTTTTCTTAGTCACATATGGCCATATATGCTTTCTCACAGAGAATTGGAGAACTGTCAGCAGGACCACCCATCGTGGTCATAGAGTATGTTTTCAGTATGCAAAATATGTGAAACTTTGGAAAAAGAATCACGGCTAGACATCTCATAAAATGAATGGTGGCCTTTCTGTATTCCGATAAATGGAGAAAATCTCAACTCTTGTAGAGCTGCCGACTCGAATCTTCATAAATCAGATTAGGAGAGTGATTCAAGACAGTGGGCAAAAATAAATCATAACATTTAATGGGTTCAAAAATGGGACTTGCTTCATGCTCATAAATTTATATTTTTTATTTTTCGGACATTTTTTAAAAGCAACTTCGCAATTCAAAAAAAAAAACATAAACTCTGTGAGGTGCTTCAAAATTTATATTAGGAAAATAGAAAATAAAAGTGTCATTTAGGCTAAGGTATTAAGGCATTCAATTAAGTCTAACTGAATAATGCATTTAAATTACATTTTTAATTATTAATACAGGTAATGCCCACTTAATGCATGTGCTCCTGGCATTTCATCGTTAAATGATATCCGTTTTCGTTGGGGATATTGTAGCATGCATTTCTATGAGGTAAGGTACGGGCACAAAGCTCATGACAACCAAGTAAATAATTATAAAACTTAAAATATATGAAGTAAAAAGCAAAACTGCATAAACTAAAGTTTAGTAAAATTTTATTTATAAATTGAATTCAAACTAAACATCGAAAATAGCACCATGAAATATCTCGGAATTTGCTGCTTAACCAAAATTAACGCTCTGCGATTCGTTCTCATCGGAGAGAAAAAAAAAAAGTCCGTTACCGACTCCGCCTTTTATTCTCTCTTGGTATGTAATCATTGCTGATATCATTACTCGGGGAGAAGGTCCAACTGCTGTCACGGTACTTATTCTTATGACGTCATAATTGTTCCCTTCTGACTAAGCTTTGAACTGATTATAGAAAGTTCCTTTTCAATGACTTAGAGGGGGAACACTTTAAGGAGACTTCTCGCTCAAGACAGCAATGCATTATGGATACATTGTTTAACCTCTTATGCATAAGAAATTCTTTCTCTAAGAAGATCCCTACATAGATGCTGTTTAATGGTAGTTGCTGACTCTAACATCTAAACACAACATTATCTATTTGTTGATGTCAATATCTCATTATACACTAGTATTAACACTAACTTTGACCTGTTTTTGTTTATTAAGGGCATATTATAAAACTCGATTTAATGAAAGTTGAAAGGAACTGAATTTTTGTATAGGAAGGTGAGATCACTGTCCTTTTTATTGCAAGGGTCTTATTCATTTACCATTTTTAAAATTCGTCGAAATTAAATCTAATGATGTTGTTGCACTAAGGTTCACACCAGTGCAACTTTATGAAACATCAACTCCTCTCTGCCACGGGACGTTTTTGCTATCCTTCACTTCTTTTTCAATTCTCACGATTTCCCCGACAGAACCTCTTTCCACCCTACTCCAAGACCACCAAACTGCAAAAGCAACAACATGGATGCCGATCCACCTGGTACAAGAAAAGAACAATAACCATAAAAGCCAACCATAAAGTATATTTTTGGCCTGCACACATTCAAAAGAACACTAGAATTACGATCATGAAAACCACAAGACAAAGAGGTGAATAGAAACCGATCACTTAACAACTGGAAAGGAACCATCAACAACACCACAAACTTGTATCTTGAGTTCTAACTTCAGCTCCAATGCCATGGAAATGAAGGGAGAATGAAGGCCAAGCGCATTAGATTGGCAGAGAGAGATTCACACGTTGAGCAATGCGTATCATGGGAATCAAAACGAAGAGCTCTACCTTCTGTAAAATCTACCCCGCTAAGTTGCTCATGCCTTAGTACACGTTTCGACACTCAGTTTGTGCCCGATAGCGTCACCTGTGACCTTTATAGCTGATATGTGCACCAGTGTCGCTTTCACAGAAGAGAGAGAACTTTGGAGAAATCAATCAAAAAGAAGAGCCCTACATTTCGTAGTGAGCCAACGCCTTGCATGACGATCCGAGATAGTGAACTTGCTCAGGACAGAACCTTTGTTCGTTGGGATGACATTGGAGTTCGGCAGCAACGTCGTAATGAAACGTTCTTTCCTACTCAGCAACGTCGTAATGAAACGTTCTTTCCTACTCAGCAACGTCGTAATGAAACGTCACTAAGCCTTCATCTGCAATCGTTCATCAAGAGAAGTCGATTACCTAGAGTTTTGGCTGACTCATTTTGAGACTGAACATCATAAAATAATCACGAATCTGGAAAAGAACTCTCTTGATGCATATGAAGATAGTTGCTCTTGGAGCAACTATCTTCTGACCAGTGTGGGAGTACAACATGTCCATGACGTCACAGTCTACAGAATTTGATAGCAGCAACATTATCTGGAAACGTGTTGAGTCTCCTTGAATACATCTACAACAACACTACTTGAAGCAGTGTTATTGTGCATCACCAAGAACTTAGGAACTTTTGGCAAAATCCTTCCTATTCAAATTGTTTGGGCCATTGGAATACAGAAAGGATAGTAGCTGCAGTAGGACTAAATAAATAAGCAGCTTACTAGTCGTCATCGTGATGATCTTGACATCTTCATTTAACTAAACCAGCCCTAACTGTCAATATTTATATAGAGAGGAATGTATTCATTACTTGCCGTAATGAATAAATGTAGTGTATATATGCTGTATGTGGAAATATCCGTGTGGTTTACCAAGAAGACCAGACTCTTGGTGTTAACTAAGTAGACGGAGACAATCAACGCTTGTACCCTTGAAAATCCGACCCTCGTTTAGTCGGCTAACTGAATGTTTTTTAAATAATTTATTTATTCAGATAAATTCAAATAAATCGTTTCTAATTACAAGTGTTCCGCAAAGCTAACTGCTTATCTGCAGGAGAGAAAAACACATTGACATAATACTATTTCAGTTGAAAATTTCGACATTAAATAATATGCTCTCTTTACTAAAATTTTTACCTTTTTTCATTTAGAATATTTCAAAATAACATTGGGATTTACATGATTTGTTAATAGGTGTTAACATTAATTATCTAATTTTTTAATAAAATTCTGTTTAATTCGTGTTTTAAGTCTTTGAAAGAATTTACGGCTAGCAGATCCCTTGGTAAGAGATTGAAAATGTATGGAATTTTGTAGCCGCCTGTGCACTTCCCATAGTTATTTGTAAAATTCGATAGTTGAAAATAATTTTTTTCTTTAAATCTTGTGTTTTAATCATGCTGGACTTTAGTTTTATGTGTGTTACAAAAACATTACGTAAACATTTATATAGTTCTGGTAAGGTAAAATATCCAAGTAAATAAATCTATCTTGGGCTGTATTAGATGTATGCGGTCTTTTAATTGTTTGGTTTACCTCTGAGCGGCACTTTTTTGCACACCATGAGCTAAATGGCCAGTCACAAAAACCCCAAAGACTCAGAGAAGGTTGGGGGAGGGGACCCACTGGAACAGCTGTTGGGCGACAGATGGTAGTCTCCCGTCAAGGCCATCCAGCGTGTTCTTTAACATGCACAAGGTATGGCTCTTCCGCACACGGGGTCACCGCTTAAGTCCCATCCGACGGACAGTGGTCTTCCCAAGCCCATAGGTGTCCCCTACTGACCGTGGGCAGGGATGGGAATTTTGCGGAGATAAATCTCAAAGCTGACGCAGCTGTGACTCGAACCTGGGAACTGCAGCTTACGAGTCTGGCACGCTACCGACTGACCACCCCCGTCCCGTCTTTAATTGGTATAATATTTTTAGCTATTGAGGATTGAATACGTTCTATTTTTCTAATATTTTTGAAGTTGGTTGTACCATGTATCGTTATGGCATAATTTAAGAGGGACTCACAGATTGTTTTATGAGACATAATACATGTGTTGGTATCCATATTATATCGTAATTTATTTGATTTCAAAGCACAAAGCCTTAATGTGCTGCAGATTTTCTCAGTATGAACGTTCCATCGGAGGGCGCTGTCGAGATGTAATCCTAGATATTTTATTGTATGAACTCTGTCAATTTTTATGCAGCCACAGTTATCTAGCTCAGAAATGGTTCCCTTTTTTGTGCAGTTTAATTTGTGTGTTTTAATAATTAAGTTATTGTTAATTTTGAAACCAGGTGAATGAAAATCATCCATTTGGTTTTATTGCTATTTAGATAAAATTTATTAGAGTTTAACCATCGTTTAATAATATTTGTTTATGTTTTGTATTTTTTTTTGTACATTAATTTTGTATATGTTTAACCACTTCTTCTTCCAATTTGTTTATCTTAACTAAAATTATATCGTCGGTAGCCGTGACGAGTGGTTAACGCGCTTGGCTACTGATCTAAGAGACCTGGTTTCGAGCCCCAGATAAGGCATAGATGTTAGTGTTGTATTTCGGCTGAGGTCCCGCCATCCTCACAGACCTTCTACTATGATGTATAAACTGACAGGCTCCTGTCAGACCTCTGTTGCAAGCAGCTGCTTGAGGGGGTAATTATTACTATAATAATAATATCATCAGCATATAAAAACTTGGTACTTTTTAGTTTCAATGTTGTTAAGTCGTTTATGTAAATCAGAAATAAAAGCGGGCCTAAAATAAATACTTGAAGAACACCGAATTTAACTTGAATATTCTTTTCGCTGTAGGTTTTGTTAATTTTAGTTGCCATAAATCTATTTGATAAGTAGCTTCGAAACCAGTGTAATGCAGTTCCTCTAATTCCATACTTGTAAACTCAACTGCCGAGTGGTATGCAGTACTGGACGTGGGGCGGCACATACACCTTTTACACGAATGTGGCTAAATAGTACTGCTTTCTGGTTCCTTTGTGAACATACATTGCAAATTACCCTGCCAGAGATTATTATTTTCTGCGCAAATTTCTCGCTATTTTCTCCTTTTTTACAAATTATACCTGGCGCCAGTAAGTAGGATGGCCAGCACTGACCTCGCTGAGCACGACTACCCAGCAGACTGAACTCCAAGTTCCTTTTTTGTTACTAGACGGGTTTCCCTTTTATCCCTTCTTCCCTCGTTATATGGCCTGCCTAGCCGTGAGGTCTAGCCCTGCTTGTGCAATCCGCACGGCAGAGTTAATTCTCGTGGAATGCAGGTAGGGCACGACCTTCTTTGCTCCTGTTAATACGGAAAGAGAGGGGGAGGGAGGCATATTATCCCAGCTGATCAGTCCATCCTGAGAATACTTTTCCAATTTCTGTAGAAGAATTTCATGATCCAAAGTGTCAAAGGCTTTCTTGTAAGTCTAAAAACACTGCAACTGCCCTATCACCTCTATTTTGTGCCATGTAGGCTAAATCAGTAAATTTCGTTAGGAAGTTTACGGTAATTTTCCCCTTTTGAAACCCATATTGATTTACACTGAGAATGTTATGTTTACTAAAAAATTTACAGAAGGTATTGCAAACTATATTTTTCCAATATTTTATATACAGAAGATAAAATAGCAATGGGCCTGTAATCAGTTATAATTGACTTTGTTCCTCCTTTGAATATTGGTCGCAGAATTGCCATTTTAAGCTCAGTTGGTATTGTTCCAGTTGAAATACTTTCGTTAACTATTTCTTTTATGACATCAGCAAATACCTCGATACTGTTTTTAATGTGTTTGATTTCTATATATTATCATATTCAGAGGATTTGTTATCATCTAAAGTTTTGATTATATTCACAATATCTGTCCTATTTGCAGGAGGTATAAATTCAGTTTTTCTTTGTAATGTTACTGGAGAGCCATAGCTCTCCAGCACACGTTAAAGAACACTCTGCAACAAACGGATGGCCTTGACGGGAGGCTACCATCTGTCTCCCAACAGCTGTTCCAGTGGGTCCCCTCCCCAAACCTTCTCTGAGCCTTCGGGGTCTTTGTGACCTGACCATTTAGCTCATTGTATGCAAAAAAGTGCCGCTCAGAGGTAAAAAAACCCAACCCAACTTTTTGTGTTATTTATATAATTACTCCAAGCCTTATCTCTACGCTCTCTTGAATTCATAATATCCATTGTGATCCACTGTTTGGTAACATTACGGTTATTCAGATGTTCTAAATTTTTATGCGGTTTTTTATTTTTTTCCAAAATTTCATTTTTAAAGAAATTTTAATCATCGGATTTTTGTTTGTGTTCGATGAGTTTTTGTTATATTTAGACCAGTTCGTTAAGATTATTCCCCTTCCGATATTTTTATGCTCATAATACCAGTTATTTTCATTCTTTTGATATCGGTTGAGACTTTCCCATATAGTTTCTCATTTTTTGATCCATATATAGCTGCAATGATCAGCGATTGAAATCGATAGTTTTAGACATAATTTTTCCATCTAATTTTACATTCATATTGTCGATACTTAGTATTCTAAGTAATAATTTCATCTACCCTAGTGGATCCGACTAGTTTTAGTTTTGAGATAGTAAACGTAAATTCAGATTATGATATAGGGTTAAATTAAAACTAGTAATGCAATTAACTTCTTCGCAAACGATGGGAGGAGAACTAACTACATCGTTAAAACCATCTCTGAAATGCTCAACTGAACTTGACGCGACAGAATCCTCTCCTTCAATTATCTAGGCTAAACGTTCTCAACGTGGAGTACGCAATAAAATATTTTAGGGTACGCCGTGAGAACTCAAAAGTCGCTAGATGTAAGTTAAGAACAATATGTATATGTATATTATTTTATTTCCAACTATAACTATAGTTTTATCTACCTATACAAAGGGTACGACAGTTACATACACGTTTCCAGGGTGTACGTGAAGCATAAAAGGATGAGAACCACTGATCTAGGTGATGTTATCTCTCAATTCTTTTATGCCAGTCTGCTTTTTTTCCAGAGAAATATTTACTATTATTATTATTCTCAAATCATTACGTACATTTAGGAAATGTTTCCTATTTTCTAACAGCTCTCTGTTGTGGTATTTAGCTGCTTTCTCCACTCTGTCAGCCAAGTTATCAAGCCAAAGATTCATATCAGTTTTCAACTGATCCTTTAGATGTGTATTAAATCTCCATAATGCTGTCTGCTAAGATTAGTAAGGGTGGATTCAATTTACTCCTCCACTCCTTTCTTTCAGAAGTATGTTCCATTGCCTTATCATTTTGATGACTGTTTCCTCTGCTTTTTTTACCTATCAAAGTAGAAATATATTTCAAGAATAGTCTGTTTAAAATGATCCCATGCTTCCTCTACCTTAGCTATACGCAAATCACGATTGTCATAATGTCTAAAGTAACTTATTAAAGTAAGATTTGGCTATTTCTTGGTTTGTCATAGCTTCAGTGTTAAAATAATTTTTCTAACCTTAGAAAAATATTTCTTAAGCCTTAGTGCAAGACACTTTGAATAAGGTAACATTCAGACTCACTTTTGCTCTTAATACAGTTAGATCACTTGCTGTTAATATGTAATCAAAAAAATACGCCAACGTTTGCAGCAAGCGCTAGTTATTCTCAAGCGAATAAGTATCTCAAGCAAGTGTTTCCCATTTTATAACAATTACGAAAGGCAAAAAAATTAATTTCTTGCTTTAATTCTCTCGAGCATTTTTCGGTAGACATTGCTACCGTCATCGGAGAGCTACATCACTATTTCCAGGCATTATTTTAAATTTGTTATTGCTATTTCAAATGCTAAAAGGACTTATCACTCGTGCCCAAATTTCAGAGCATTTACCAACATTGACACTGAGGTCACTCAGCACAAGAGTAATATCTCCGTTATTGACAGAATTCATAATGTCATGATATGGTCATTAAGACTTGTCTTTTTCGTTTTCAAGCAGGAGAGGAAATTTGGAAAAATTCTGACCAGCCGATAGTATTTATTACAAGCCAGATTAAAAAACTATATATATATACCAATGTGGGAGAGAAAAGAAGAAAGACTTTTTTCCTTCTTTGACGTGCATTAAAAAAGATAATGCAATGAAATTAATGATACGGCATTCAGAGGTGAAAGTTGATGTTCATGGAAATATTCCACTCTTGTAATATTTTCTAGCTTTGAAAGTAATAAGACGCGCTAAAATATTCAATAGCCATTGGTGAGTGGATTTATTCAGACCTACTACTAATCAGAATCTTCTGTTGGAGCTTAGAAGCAGACAACATTCAAATTTCTAATGATGTTTTAAATTTTGTTATGCGAAATATTTCATTAATGCAATCATCTCCTTGAAAAGCATCACTGGCATTATGGATGAGAAGGACACTTACATCCTGCAGATGTCTACTATCCTGAAATGAGAAATATAGTTCATTTTCAGTATCTGACCTTTTGAATAAGAATTCTTATCAGATCTACGCATCTGTTAATATGAGGTATCCTGTGCATCTGTCAATATGAGGTATCCTGTGCATCTGTTAATATGAGGTATCCTGTGCATCTGTTCACTTGGGGCTGCAACCCACAGAGAAGCAGAAGCACAGCAATGGAGTTTTAGTTACAATTTACAGGCGAACTGATCTCCTAGTTCAAAGAGCAAAACTCTCATCATATGAATTTTGATCAGATGCATATATAGATTCCGCTTCAAAAAAAGAGTTTCTACGGCCTAATTTGATAACAATATGATTTAAATTGAACCTATAAACGATTTTTTTTGAAACTTAAAAGCAATGATGAACGGAATCTGAATTCCAGTAGGATTAAGGGGAAAAAAAGTCTGAAATTGATACTAAATCCAACAATTCGGGTATGCTCATCGATTTGAAGCGAAATGAAACCAATTTTAGCCCATGTTCCTGGATTCAAAAGGCATTACTATTTATATGAAGTCATTTATAAGAAGCATTGTAATTTATTTATAGATATAAAGCGGTCAAAACATTATCAAGAGGATGATGAAACTGAAATAAAAAGATAGTTATTTTTTTATTTGCTTCTCTTCTTTCTTTCATTAGTAAGCCCCCCTTCGTTCACTTTCATTTTTATGACTTTCTTACTCTCTACGCCTCTTGTTTATTCTAGTAGTTTTTATCCTCCTTTCCTTTTTTGTTTTTTTAATATTCTTTTATATTTTATTTTTTCCGCCTTTCGTACTTTTCTTTTTTCATTATGGAACATTTTTTTCGTCTTCTCTCCTTTCATTTATTTCTATTTGGAAATTTTTTCCTTACTGAGATTATTTCCTTCCTCCTTTTCTTCTTTGCCTTCTCTGTTGTCTCTTTCCTCCTTCCCATTAATCTTGTTTCTTTCTCAAATTCATTACTCTCTTATTTTTACTGTTTATACTTTTTTCGTTCTCTTTTCTGTCATCTATAATCTTCTTTAATCTCTCGTGGTCTTATCTGCCTTTACCTAATTCTCATTAGATGTCCTAATTAAACTTTTTCTGTGTTGCTTCTTTCTTTTAGTTAACTTTCCTTTCTAATTCGCATTCAGGTTAGCCTTTAATCCTGATTTTATCTTTCGTTTCAGTTTGAACTTTTAAGTTAAAGCCCTCTTTGAGAGAGAAATTTCTTAGCTCATTTCGTTGTTTCTGCGTTTTGCTTTAATATTCAATTGTAAGTACCATCTAATACTTATAAACTTTTGCACGGAAAAAAAGACAAAATAAAAAGAATCAATGTCAAACTCAACTTCTCAACTGAAACGTAACTTTTAGAGCATCCTTGTTCATTACACAAACTGTAGATAGGAACAAGTTGGTATACAATTATTTTTTTGGAGCGTGCGGATTCGAAAAAGAAATTCACAAAACAATTAATGACTTTAAACCGCTCACCATTAAGTTAATGGCTGTTTTTGAGTGACAGCTATCTTTCTTTCGAAGTAAAATCGTACGAAATTTAAGAGCTGCCAGAACTAAAATTAGAACCCCGTGAAAATCGAGCACGACATTAGCGACATGTAATCTTGGTTGTAACGAGGTGCTCGTTGGCTCCAGCGACAGCAGAGGAGCGGAGAATGTGTGCACTGACGAGGGGAAACAGAGGCGGAAATGGTGATCTCGACGCAAGGGATGCTGGATCGAAGGAAATGTTACAAGGAGAGTGAGCTTTAGATGAAGTCCTTTATAGCGAAGAGCAGACGTTAGAGTGAAACATGGTCAGCTGTTTGCTGAAAGTGTTTATCTCGCTGATTTGTATCTCTTCTAACTTCGATTCAACTTCCATTGCATTCTGTCAAATGCCACTTTCACCAGTTAGAGCTATAAGACACAGAGAAAGAGTTCATTGGAGCTGTGGTCACGCAAACTGAATATTTTATTTTACTAATCATGTAGAAATTTCCCAACCAAAAAAAAGGTGGAATGTCTTCTGAATACGATAAACAGATGGAAATTATTCAGATTGGAAATGATGGTGGGAAGAAGAGAAAGTTCCCAATTTAAACTCAATTTGAATATATATTAACCTTTCTGATTTCAGACAACTTTATGGCATTTCGCGATCGTGATCGGATGCGCTTGTTTCGTATAGTTCAAGAATAACTGCATGCATTGGTCTCATTCTTCATAAATCATTTATATTTAAGCACGTCTCACTTGGGCTAATACTCCCCCCCCCCCCCCCCGAAAAAAATATACATATTGAACAAATTCGAAATTTAATATTTATTATTTGCCAAAAAAACATGTAATCGAATTTTTACATTCGTAATGTAACCATTATTTGTCATGGTGTGTGAACAATTATGGGTAGCATTAAGTTTGAAAATTGTGCTAAACTTTCTTTGTAGTTTGTACAACACTATAGTCGCCTCTGATCAAGTTTCTTAAAACTGAAAGTGCTGCTGTTATATGCTGGAATATTTTCTATTGAAGATTTTAATTTATCAATATCACATTTTCTCATTAAAAGGCTTTTTTTTTGAAGCTTCATTTGCTTTGAAACTTTGAAGTTTCATTTACGAGATAAATTTCGTTCTTCAGAATTTCGATACTCCTTCTAACGCAGAAGCGAATTTCCTTATCACCAGTTGCTGAGCACAACTCCGCTTCACTTCTGACTGCTTTTCAGATGAGGTTTGCTAAAAGTAAGACAAACCAAATTTTAATCAAAATCGAAATTGGAGTTGGCCTTTTTCTTGACATGAACTGACCCTATTGTTTGTCTTGCATTAGATGGACTATCATTAGGAGCAGGATCGAGGAGGGACTCAATCGGTACCGAGCCAGGTTCGCAATCTGATGCTCCCATGTTCGAGTCTAAATAAAAATACCCCTCAAGCAGCTGCTTGTCACTTGACATCTGATAGGACTGTGGCAGTGCAATACACATATTTAACATATATTTTAACAAACATTTCAGTACATATTTTTGAAAGGCATTATGCATCTCTACGCCAGTGTAAGATGGTGAAAAGTAATATCAATTCCATCCTATCACGTAGAGAAAACGAGTTGTACCTCGTAGAAAAGGTGAAATAGATAAAAAAATTTCGAAAGAACTTTTGGGTTGGGTTGTTTTACCTCTGAGCGGCACTTGTTTGCACACCATGGACTAAATAGCCAGATCACATGGACCCCAAAGGCTCAGAGAAGTTTGGGGGAGGGGATCCACTGGAACAGCTGTTGGGAGACAGATGGTAGCCTCTCGTCAAGGCCTCTCGTCTCGCCAGCGTGTTCTTTAACGTGCACAGGGTATGGTTCTCCCGCACACTGTGCCACGCTTAACGTCCCATCCGACGGACGACGGCCTTTCCAAGCCCATCAATGTCCACTACTGACCGTGGGCACGGCGGGGAATTTTGTGGAGATTCGAAAGAACTAAAATGCAAATGCGATGGAAGCAAACAAAGGATTTATACTGGAAAGAATATTCCTGAATTACAAGATTAATTTCTCCATCCACAGAATATTTACCTCAAGCACGAAACTTACGGAGACTAAATTTGCTCAGTGTTTATGGCTAAATAAATCTGACTTGCCAGTTAGCAATATAGTGAAATATCTTCAATAATTTAACACAACAACAGGCGAACATTACATTACATTAATCATAGATTGTTATATTACAGACCTCCCGGTTTCACATGCATTATATTTAAATTGCTGCAAATATATATAATATAAAACTTCATGAAACATATATATATATTATAATGTTTCACATTTTGGAATAACTAGCTGAAGAAAATTTGGTTTTGACCTTAGTGGGATTCGAACCCACGTTTCCCAGAACCATGATGGATATCTATTATACCCAGCATGTTTCTGGAAAACGTAGGTTTGAATATCACTCAATGCAAAACCAAAATTTGTTCAGCCAATTATTTCCAGCAATTTGTATTTAGATGAATAAATCATTACATTTGTTCATGATAGATACAAAATCGTCATGCAGCCAAGAGCTACGAAGGTCCAACCAGATTGTATAATTTTGTTCTCCAAACACGTTTATCTTAAGCTGTTGCTGCTTTCTTGTCTACAGGATATTTTTTTGTGATATCTATTATTGGATTTTTTATATAACGCTGTGAGCGTGAATGACAAATATTACTTCCATCCTACGAGGCAGCTTGGTTGACCGATTCCCGATATAGTTGGAGCCAGGAGCGAATCAAAGAAGAATATGCGGGAATGTTCTAGATGTCATATCGTTGAAAAAAATAGTTAGCCACCAGTGTTGTTAATGACTATCATACCCAGCATGTTTTTAGGAGACGTAGGTTCAAATCGCACTCAGGAAAAAAAAATCAAATTTTGTTCAGCTAATTATTTCAATTGTGTCTTGTGTACCGATATTTTTCTGTGATAACTTTATTACTGAATTGTTTTACATTTAATTAATTTTACCAAAGTCTTCTTTTTCTATGTATTTAATTATGTGTTACTGACAGAGAATTTCTATGTGCATCAATCTGTGTGGAGAAGGGGACCAAGGAGAGCTAGTAAGGGGAATAGAGACAAAATGTTTTAAACTTATTCATATTTCATACATTTTTCAAGAAATTCTTCAAAGACCTATGGAAATGTTATACTGCATTGGAAATTCAATTTCTTGGCCTCCGCTTTTACATTTTTCCTGCTCGATTTCATTTCTTTCTTCTCCCTCTCCCTCGATTTTTTTAGATCTTGACATGGTTAATGGTATATTTTGTTAATCTAAGTTTGCAGCAATGCTGCAACGGCGAATAAGTATTTAGGCAAGAAAATTAACATGAGTCATAATTGTACGAAATTATTTCATTGATTGGGATTGGCTCTTACCAAGGGAGGTGGTTTCGACTTAAATTATTTTTGAGCAGTACTAGAAATAGAAATTTTGAACTAGGGGTATGGCAAAATACATCAATTCTATGACCATCCCCATCCACAAAAAATAATAAATAAATAAATAAAAATAAAGACAAAGATTTATCTGAAATAACATTCAAAGTAGCTGGCCAAAGCGAGAATAACGTGTCTGCATTTTTTTTCTGAGTTTTATATTTTCAACAGCTAGTCTTTTTTTTTCATCTTCGGAACTAGTGTGACATCATCCTGTCTCGTCCCACCCCATTTCCACCTCTGCCTCTGAACTGTGCCTTTTTTGCACAGATGGGTGTCAAAGGCTCTGCACTCGGAAGGGGATTCACTGGGCGGCTCTTAGGATACAGATCGAAGCTTCGCGTCAAGATTCTGATATTTTTAACGTGTACAGGTTATGGACTCTCTGCAGACGGATTCATGGTTTAACAGACTATCTTTCCTAGAATACCAATGTAAAGCATATTTCAACGTAGAAACTGGTAACGAATTTCTCCTTCTGCTTCATTTACAATGCTTTATATTTAATTTTACGCCGCGACAAACGAAAATGATCCTTTAATGTATGCGAGTCCACGAGAACATGCATTACCTAAGATAGACCAAAAACCTAGATGTGCACTTTAACTCTTGAACTTGCTTACATTGGAAAGGTATCTTTTGTGTTG
Organism: Ryuthela nishihirai; assembly: GCA_038380435.1. NCBI lineage: Eukaryota > Metazoa > Arthropoda > Arachnida > Araneae > Heptathelidae > Ryuthela > Ryuthela nishihirai. The sequence goes on from JAWZYU010000017.1 coordinate 76,114,645, forward strand.
TGGTCTCAGCAATACGGATTCTACAGCGAAGTAATGTGTCGTTTTTTGAACAGTCTAATTTACAGTGTACAATACAGTTTGCACTAATTTTGCACTTAAATTATTATTATAAATAAATAAAAATCGTAACCAGTGTTTTTTTTTTAAATATGCCTTGTACCAAAGTTCCTTTCTCACCGAAGGCAAAGTAGATGTCATAGGAGAAAATCTCAAAGCAGGCGCAGTGAAAACTCTAATAATGCAAATCAGGGTTACTTGGCCTGATAACGAATGGGCCACCTCGCTATTTTCAACAAATAATATCTCATCTGCACCTGTGGTGGCTATATAATTTTGTCATGCTTGAATTGACAGGTTGAAATATCGGACTCACGAATTCATCACCTTCATTCCTACCAAATTAGGTGGTTTCGGCCTTCAGTTATAGTAGCAGTAGTAGGGAGAACAGGTTTGCCCGATGCTTGCGATTAGGGGCTGTTTGATATTGTCGACATTACTTCTCTTAATTTCTAATAGTGTATTTAAAAATTCAACCATCTATCCACTAACTATCCTCACCATTTGTGAACTTTTAACAGAGATTATGCCCTGGATGTCCTACACAGTAATTCTAGCAGGATAACCTGAATATTTTAGACTCTGAAAAGACAAAACGACAGTAAAGGTCAGATACTTAAAAATAATATTAAATTTCTCTTTTCACGGAGGGAGGATGGAAAGCATCTCCAAGGTGTAGATTTGCTTCTCAGCATCCTCGCCAGTGATGCTCTTCTGAAAATGTGACTGCATTAATGAAAGATTTCTTACAGATAAATTTAAAACTAAGATTAAAGACGTGAATGTTACTTGTTGCTATACCCACACAGGGGACTGATGAGAATGAGAAGATAGGTTTTACAGACAACTTCAGGATATTTTGAATAATGTCAAGAAAGGAGATATTGCTTTTGTACAGGCCCGGATCTAAAAACTTCAAAGAGGGAGAGAGCAAGAGGCACAATCGGGTCGGAATAATGTAAAAGGTGAGCAAGAGTCTGGATTGCAATGCAGTATAACATTTCCCGCTCAGTTCTTTCTTTAAAAAATTTCTTGAAAAATCCGTGAAACATAAATTAATTTAATAAATTTTTGCCTCTATTACCGTTATTAGCATTCTGATAGGAGAGGGCATAATCCCCTTGATTCCTAAATCCCCAGATCCGGCTCTGTTTTGTGCTAGGCAACTTCAAGGCTAATGTTGGTACTGGCGATGGTCTTTGGGCAGGTTCTTTAGGCATTGGCAATTGTCGTCGGTTTCTCGTTGGTATTCTCATTGGTAATTCAGGAATTCGTGATAACTGTGGAGAACATCTGTTACAGGTAAGTAAACTAAATGGTTTGAGAATAACTAACTAATTCTACAAACACCGGGACATTTGTAAATAAAGTTGAGTTTCACCTGATGAGTTGCATAAGAATATGATCGATTATATATTACACTGAGAGGCCAAAAGTCATGGGATACATGCTTAATAACGGGTTGGTCCTTCTCTAGCCCTCAGCAGTGCAGCCACACGTCGAGGCATGGAGTCAACGAGTTGCCAGTACCGTTCTGCAGGGATGGCAGCCCACAAATCCTGCATTGTAGACCATAATTGTGTTGCATTGGATTGTGCTGGATTCATGGATCGTAAGCTTGTTTCCATTGTGTCACACAGACACACATATCGGAGGACCGTGGGGGCCAATTCATGGTGGTAAAGTCCGTCGAGTTTTCCTCGACCCACCTCCTAGCAACTAAAGACTGGTGACATGTTGCATTATCTTGTTGGAATACCCCTTCACCATCAGGGTGCTCTAGAGTCATGAATGAGTGCAGGTGATCTGCGAAAATGTCCACCTATCATACCTGTCAGCAATTGTTTCAAGCGGACGAAAGACCCCAATATAGACCACGTGAACATCCCCACACCATCACAGAGCCACCTCCAGCCTGAACAGTACTTTGCAGAAGGAAGGGTCCATAGCTTCACGGGGCCTACGCCACACTCTAACACGCCTGTGAGCGTGAAACAACTGGAAACTTGATTCATCGGACCATGCTACCCGACGCCACTGTTCTACTGTCCAATTTCGACGTCTTTGGGCCCATTCCAGTCGTTGAGCTCTGTGACGATGTGTAAGCAATGGGACACGAGTGGGTCTTTGGCTACCAAATCCTATGGAGTGCAGGTGACGACGGACAGTCCTTTCAGAAATGTTTTGTGTTTGGCCCGCATTCAAATTGGCAGTGGTTTCATGCACTGTAGTCCGTCTGTTGGTCGTTACCATTCGTGACAGCTGACACGAGTTCCGTTTGTCAATTGTATGTGACCATCCCATCGCTGGTTTACGTGTGTGGAAATGCCATCAATAGAATACTGACGATAAACTCTTGACACTGTAGACCTGGGAAAACCGAATTCCTGCATGATCTCCGATATTGCATGACCCATTCTTCTGGCACCGATGATCAAGCCACGTTCAAAGTCAAACAACTCACGACGTGCAGCCATGCTGAATTAACAACTACTCTGAAATGAATGTTGGGTTTGTAGGCTACTGCAGCACCATTCTGCGATTGACGACCAAAGCATCAGTTATGAGTACAGCGCACTAGTTCTACTTTAACTGCTATTCCCATGACTTTTGGCCTCTGAGTGTAATTAACAGCAAATGGGCTAGATCTCTTAGGAACACTAGTTCTTATAGGAGAGCCACAATTGGGTCTGACCTTGTTAAAAATGTTTTGCAACTGAAGTTTAAGAAATATTGTGCTAAACGTAAAAAGAATTATATTTAGCACTTAAGTTCTGTAACACCAAGATATGGTCAAAACCTACCATGACAGAGTGCATAGTTATTATGTCAATCGTGATTTTCTTACTACAGAAGTTGAGGAAGAAACATTTTGAAATGACTTTCTTCGTTATGTAAACTAAATCAAAATAAAAAAAATTGAGTAAACTAAAGTATTGCTTTTGATAACATGGAGCAAACGAGACACATCAATTCAAGTGATAAAACTATGTAGTTCATTTCTGAAAGAAGGAATTACAAGAATAAAACTGGATCTACTAGTCCTAACAAATAGCATTGCAAAGATCTTAAGAACGTGTAAAGTGTCAGTTGACAGATGATAAAAAACTTTGGTATGATAGCTTGGCTGACAAAACTGAGCTGTCCTAGACGCATACAGAACTTGGCCGAAAAACACTGGCTCTGGCTGGGATATCCCCCAAGCTTAATTCTTATCCTGATCGACCTCCGACCAGGATAAGAATTCGGCTTGGGGTCCGACCTGCAGCACACTCTCGAGCAGAAGGACCTAGGAACAAAGTCCTTTCTTTGCTCCCTATCTCAGGTTGGTCACGTGAGTCTTTTCCAAGGACCAATAGCGAGACGTATGCCGATCCCGGTGCCTGCCCTCGAGCACCCTCACATCGCGTCCGAAAACTCTTCGACCTTCGCTTCAGGTGGGGGTAACAGACTCGCATCATCTGATCGTTACACTGAGCATTTCACAGATGTTCTAAACCAGGGGTTCTCAATGTGGGGTAAGCGGTACAAATTTTTGCGGTACGCCGTGAGAGCTCTGAAAGTCTCTAGATCTAGGAACAAAGTCGCTAAGTTGGCAGCGCTGCTGTGCAAAAGTGTAATTTTTTGTGTTTATCGATATATATAATTTATGAATACAAAATTTAATGTGTATATACAGGGTGAATCTGAAAAAGTGGGCAAAACTTTACGGGGTGGTAGAACGCAGCTATACGAGCAATATTCGTCATAGAATGTATGGTCGGAACGCAAGTGGTGAGAAGTTAAAAGGTAGTTTTCCACTGTCACATTTAAAGAATGAACACAAGAAGGAGAGGAGATACTCTGTGCCTCACTTGCATTCCCGTCCGCCGCACCGTACACAAAGTGCATATCCGCCATTTCGTGGTTAGTATAACCAGCCATCCTCTCGGCAATCCACGGTAGAAATGCCGTTGGGTGCGAGGACCGACCCTTTTATACCATTTCCAACGCCACCTAGCGGCTCGCCGTTTGAGTTTCGCCCATACTTTCTATGACGAATATTGCTCATATAGCTGCGTTCTACCACCCCGTAAAGTTTTGCCCACTTTTTCAGATTCACCCTGTATATGTTTTATTTTATTCCCATTGTTATACTGTAACTATAGTTTTATCTATCTATACAAGGGATACGCCAGTTACATACATTTCCAGGGGGTACGTGAAGCACAAAGTGTTGAGAACCACTGATCTAAACGATGGGAGTAGTTCTTCTCCCATTGTTTGTAATGAGATAAATGGCCTTATATCAGAAATGGAAATTACTCTGGTTATCTCTAAATTAAAATTACATAAATTTTCAGGGATCGATGAAATTACTACTGAAATGCTGAAAGCTGGGAATGTTTCTGTTGTACTAGGCTAACTGAAATTTTGAATAATATCATAAAGGTGCTATTCATAAAGATCTTTTACCGGAGCTATTCTTATCCCTAACTTTGAAAATTGGTGATCGCAGTTCTTACCATAATTATAGGGGAATTAGTCAACTTTCTGTTCCAGGGAAAGTTCTTTGCATTATTTCGCTTGATAGAATTAAGATTTGGCTGATGGGCAACTGCGTGATGAAGGTTGATGGACAACAGTGGGGATTCAGAAGTGGAAGGCGATGAATAGATCAAATATTTCCACTTAAGCAGATCTTCGAAAAACGTTTAAAGTTTCTGATACCTCTGATTACCATCTTCGTAGATTTCAAAAAGGCTTTTGACTCTGTTGATCGTCATAATTTGCGGCTGAGTGTGAGACCTTATGGCATACCTGACAAGTTAGTTAAATTGTGAAAGATCTCTGTAATAGCACTGAATCATGTGTGAAAGGTTTAAAATTTGTGATTTAGAGCATACTGAGGATTTAGCCTTTTAATAAATGATGTCGATGAGTTGAAATTGTTCATAGAGATATTTATGAGACTGGCAGTAGAGTAGGTTTGGTGATAAACCGAGCACATCTATGCCAGGCTCCATTGACCACAACTAAAATCTCTTTTACGACGACGTTAGCCACTTCCACAGCAATGACATCCTTTAAATCGTACATTGAGTGGAGGGATTGCGACAAGCCCTCGATTTCAGATGTCTCCATAGACAGAAACCCAATTGCTTCATATAGGATGAGTGAGGTGGCCATTCAATGGGATCTCTCCTTCCAATCCACCTCGTTGGAAGGTGATGCTCTAAACACTGGCGACACTTTCGGAAAAATGAGCTGGTGCCCGATCCTGTTGAAAATAAGTGCTATAGAGTATAGGGTGCAAACCATCGATATAGAGAAAATATAATTTTAAAAATATCCAGGTACCTCCAAGAATTCACATTTCCATTAAAGAAGTAGGGTCCAATGTCAAATCCTTATGCATACCATACCACATAAATCACTGACGGAGTTTGAAGAGTTTATTCTTTTGTCCAGTGGGGATTTGCATCGACCAAAACTTAAAGGTTTGACGGTTAACGTTGTAAGACAGATGGAAAATCTCTTCGTCTGAGAGATTGTCCTTTCACCTACGTTTTTCCCATGATGTAGCACCCAGTCATTGAACTCCATCGTTCTCTTATAATCATCGGGGTAGAGTAGTTGTAAAATTGAATCTTGTAAGAATGGAATTTGTGTGCTTTCAGATTGCGATGTAAAGATTTCTGGCTGATTTGACCATCCTTAGCAACTTCTGTATTGATCTCTTGGGATTTACGGCTATTACAGCAAGATATGACGGCTAGAAGCCTCATCTCTGCGGAAATAAGACTGCCAGTTCGTCGAAGATCATTTACACTTCTTGTCTCTTCAAAGCTGTTTGCATTTTTTTTTACTGTTGTTGATGAAATCTGTTTACACTCTTTAAAACGAATTTTTGGTAGCTTTCGTGTAGTGGCAAGATTACGACCATTTGCAGGATACAGATAAATTATCTGGATACAAATAGTTTTTGAATAATAAGTCATTAGGCTGTTAACGAAAAGTGTGCACTATTGCAAGAGCATTAGATTGGCCTTAGGGCTTTGGCGGAGTGGCATTTAAAGCATTAGACTTAATTTCGGGCGGCTAATTTGCATAAAATGAGCGTGGTGAAATAAGTGCAGTAGTTTGCACAACCATCAAGGGCTTTTGCGTTCTGGAGATGAAATTATATAAGTATTCAATCTCATTGACTTTAATGCCATTGCCAGACTTATGACACGTATTGTATTGTGTACATCTCCACTTCGGAAGACACATTTAGACGTCAATGCATCCATTTGGAACGTCCTCTCAATAGGACGCCATGTTCTTCCGGTAGCATTCTAATATACCTTTCAGAATAACAACAACATTGCTCCTGAAATCCACTAATAGAGGATGATTAGGCTCATCTGTTGCAATGAGGATAAGAAATAAAGTTATTCATTTTCTTGTTGTCATATGTTAATTGATTTTCTCGGACAGATTAAAGATTTTTGTCAGATGACTACTTAAAAAAGTAGAATGTTTCAGATATACATCTGGTAGTTTGTTAGAATGATATAGAGAAAAAATTGTCATTAGCTGGGTGCGATCTGAACCCACGACCTCCTGCTAACATGTCAGGTGCTCTGACCACTGAGCTACCGGTCGCCGAATAATCATCCTCTATTAGTGGATTTAAGCATTATACAATAGAATCAGTCATTGGAAATATAGTTGACTGTAATTGAAGATACGGCCAGTCCATGTTAAACGCCATACGCATGGTATTTTTATTTTTTAAGCCAACACGCCAAGAATCGAGCGTAAGCATTGTTGTTACACCCGGCTAATGACAAATTTTCTTCTATATTATTCTAACAAACTACTACCAGGTGTATATCTGAGAAATTCTATTATTGTAACAACAATGCTTATGCTTGATTCTCGGCGTGTTGGCTTAAAAAATAAAAATACCATGCGTATGACGTTGGATATGGGCTGACCACTGGATGGTGACATCTGGACCAGAGTCTTCAATTACAGTCAACCACATTTCCAATGACTGATTCTATGTTATAACGCATTAAGCCACTAATAGAGGATGATTGTTCGGCGGCAGGTAGCTCAGTGGTCAGAGCACCTGATATGTTAGCAGGAGGTCATGGGTTCAGATTCCACCCGGCTAATGATTATTTTTCTAGATGAATAATTGGTTTTTCCTGATGGACAGAAAACTGCGCTTTGTTAAAATACATCAAAAATACCTGATGAGATTTTAGTCACTTTCAATTGAAACTGCACAGGTATTGTCGTGCCCACAGTGATCTTATCCTGTGGACACGACTGTGGGCCGAAAGGTTCGCGAATATTCGGTCTTCATGATAGGAACAAAGACTTGGGCTGCCCTCCAGTTCTGCAAAATTCCCTAACGCCGACTTCTGCAGATTCTACGAAACTCCCTGGCGCCGACTTCAGCAGAGGACAAACGTCGCCTTCAGCATGGAAGTTTCGCGATTTGCCCGTCTCGGTCTTCATCAAAGGCCACCGAGGGGTGCATCCCCCATGGGCCGGCCGTGCTGCCCATTGAACGGCAGCCGCGCCAGCTAACGTGCTGACCTTCGACAGAGGTCGCGGTGATGAGTAACTTTTAGAGAGAGTAAACAGTCTGGCGAGTACGTTCTTCTTTCTTCTTGTCTGAGCTCTCGAAGGCGATGGTCATCTCCTGTAGATAGTAAAAAAACTCTACCATGCCTCAACCTCCTGCCAGGCGGCCTAGTGATGGTGTTTCAACGTAAAGACTGCTACATGAGATTTTCTGATATTATATTTCCACATGCAAACCTTACTGCCGCCAGGTATCCCTCTCGGGATCTAGGACTCGGTCCCAGAACTTTTGATCATAAAGACTTTGTCTTGATCTATTATACAAAGTGTTCCCCTTATTAAAAAGGGCCGCGCCAAGGGCGCAAATGTTGAGATCATCCCGAAAAGTGGGACTTAATGATATGTGTAATTGTTTTAGTCAGTGAGTGTTAATAAACGTTTTATTGTGATGCCAACCGTGAATTTAATTTAATTTACCCATTGTATTAAGTGAAATACCTAGGAATTCAGAGATTAGAAGTAACAGTTTTGGCTTACATATCTAGGCTGAGTAAATGTGATATAATGATTAAAAGACACAATGCAAATGCATACTTATTTTGGGGGTCTAAATCCTTCGATTTCCCCCTAGTTTTCACCACCCCATCAACCAGATCTGGTGGGGTGTAGAACAGTATCCTTTCCCAACTTTGTCGTAAGGCATTGGATCCACATGACCTATCCTAACAAATGTGCTGTAAAAAGTGCCGCCTACAGGTAAAACAATCCATAACTCACAAGCTATCTCTGAGGAAGCATTGCCGTTGCAAACATGAGTTCGGCTTCAATTCCTTATCAATGTGCTCTTATATTGAAACAGATGCTGCGGTGCGCTTTTCCATTCAGCAACCGTATTCAGAGAGATGTGGTTGCCAGTTAAGAGGCAAGATTCTTTGAAATCTTTTATTCCCCCTCCCTCGCAGCAGAAGGTAAGAGAAAGCAAGAGAACTGCAGAACTTTTGAAAAGATAAAAAAATTGGAGTGTAGTCGACACCATCTGGTACCGGATTTTATGACGAAGTTAATGTCACGAAGGCTGGATGCTGTTCCCTTTGGTGGTGCTGCTCCCGCTGCTTCCTGATGGATGGACGCTGATCCATTTGGGGGATAAAACTGATGGTCATAAAATCTTCGATATTGGTTGAGAGCAAGAGATGTTGTGTGGCACCTTTTGCTCTCGTGCTTCCGAGGGTTAAGTAGAGAGAAATAGGGAAAATCGCTTTATTATTTCAGGTCTTATAAAACCTGGCTATGAATCTTTAGGAGTTTGCGCATCTGCGCTTTATTATTTTCATGTGATAAATGCTGACAGCCTCTAGAAAGGAGCAATATTAGTCGGAGCTCTTGTCTGGGATAGGCTGTCAGTTTTTGGAAACCAAAAGCTTGCTTTATAGCAGGTGGAGCTATTCTTAAATTGCTAATGCTTTCCATTTATTGTGTAAGAAAAAGTTTCATTCTTCTCCGTGTTGGTTTAGATTATTCTTTCATTTTCAGATTTGCATTGCATCGAACAATCGCATATTATTTCTTTAGAACTTTTGCTTCAGAGGATTAACATTTTCTTGAAAATTGCTTAATTCAAAACATTTATTATTGATTGATTATTGAAAGGAATAAGAGAGAAAATGGAAATTTAAACTTGGAAAGAATTCATATTTTTGTTTCGGAAGTAATAATATGCAATAGCATTAAAGATATATTTTTTTAAAGTTAAAAAATATATATATATATCCCTATTTCTGGACAATTTGTTTTTGTGACTTTGTTTTTGCCGTATTTAGCATGAATAGCAATATCTTTGTTACTTTCTTTCCTTCAGAGATATTACAGGGAATTAATGGACAGAGGGGCTGAGTGGGAGCATAAATCAGCATTTACGCTGTCAGTTTCTGTTGCCAAGTAGCGAACTTAACTACCTGGATGGTTTAACGAATTGGGTTGGGTTGGGTTGTTTTACCTCTGAGCGGCACGTTTTTGCACACCATGGGCTAAATGGCCAGGTCACATGGACCCCGAAGGCTCAGAGAAGGTTGGGGAAAGGGACCCACTGGAACAGCTGTTGGGAGACAGATAGTAGCCTCTCGTCAAGGCCATCCAGCGTGTTCTTTAACGTACACAGGGTATGGCTCTCCCACACACGGGCCACGGCTTAACGTCCCATCCGACGGACGGCGGCCTTTCCAAGCCCATCGGTGTCCCCTACTGACCGTGGGCAGGGCGGGGAGTTTTGCGGAGATAAATTTCAACGCTGACCCAGCTGGGACTCGAACCTGGGAACTACAGATTACGAGCCTGGCGCGCTACCGACTGAGCCACCCCCGTCCCGTTTAACGAATCGGAACAGCATTGGAGGGTATTATACACAATTTAAATATCTACACTACTTTATGTGCATATTTTACATCGACTGGTACTTCAGTTTCTGATTATTGACAAAGCATATATCGATACCAATCTTTACACGATAGTTCGAAGTTCGGTGCAACAAAGCGGGAATTTCCAAAATTCCAACAGCTCATCACTGCAGCTTTCCTGTAAGTGATATATGGAGATCCTGCCAGAGCTTTGGGTGTTGCTCCTTTTATAGCAGAATTTCATCCTTGTGGTTAAATTACGGCCAAGGGGAAAAAGAAATTAATCCTCATTGGCTATACTTATTTTTTTGCAGCATATAGGTCATTCGGTGATGGGGTTCAATCAATGGGACCAATGAGAGTTAATTAAACACAGAAATTGTTTGCTTCCTTCGTTCCCTTGCTGAAATCACCGTTTTCATTATCATTTAGAAAGTACTGGATTGGAAAAAAAAACATCCCTTACTAGTCCTGCCCGAAGCTGAAAAAGAACCTCTGAGAGTCATTTCTAGGGCCGAATTTTTCATAGCGTTTATTGGAAAAAATAATATATGAGGAGATTTATTACTAATTTTAATTTGCTGCACATGACAGAAAATTAAATTGTTTAAATTGTGAGCCATCACAGATGATGCAAGACTAGACGGAGCTTTTGATTTAACAAAGGATTACTGGGAACTAAGAAGGTTGAATTTCATGTCAAGTATCTTAAAACAAATCTGGATATTTTAAGATTTTACGTTTTTTTTTTAGTATTTTTAAAAGCTAAAGTAGGTAGCGAATCAGTCTCTAAAATGAAAAAATGAAAAACATAAAAATGAAACAGTGATCTCGTAATATTTATCGTTTTAACGATGTTATGATTAGATATCGGGTTATTTTAATTAAATATATAAAACGAAACTAAAATTAATACCCAGTAGTGGTTAGCGCGCTTGGCTACTGATCTAAGGGATCTGGGTTCGAGCCCTGGGTAAGACATGGTTGTTTTTCTGCTGAGATTCTGCCATCCTCTCAGCCCTTCTACTCTGGCATTTAAACTGACAGGCTTCTGTCAGACCTCTGTGACAAGCAGCTGCTTGAGGAGATATTTATTTTTTACATATTTTATTATTTAAAAAAAATAAAAACGCATGTAGCAACACTTATAACATATCCAATAATATTCCAATAGTTTCTAACTCATTCAGCGCAAAACAATTTCTGGAAGCTGGTTATTAAAGAGAGAGAGAGAAAAAAAAACACACATTTCATTACTCTAGAAAAATACAGGTGTTTAAGCATTACGATATCATCATCATCCTAAATTTAGTTCTCCAAATACATCTCTCCTGAGCTACATCTGCTGCATCTCGCTACTGTAGACCAGCTCTAACAAGATCCTGTGTGACACTATCTGCCCACCGCATCATAGTTCTCCCCCTCTTTCTTAGGCATTTAGGCACACTGTTCATAACCCTATTCGCTAATCAATAATTATCCATACGGGCAACATGGCCAAACCGACGGAGTCTCTCACTGCACATATGCTGCTTAAAGGAGGTTGCCGACTCCTTTGCCTAACGTCTCATTAGTTACAAAGTTGAACCACCTAATGCCCAAGATACTGCGTAAGCATCTAGAATCAAAAGCATCTAGTTTCCTGTTATCATGTTTACAAAGTGTCCAAGTTTCACTACCATAACTAACACTAGAAAGAACCAAACTATTATATAGTCTAATTTTAGTCTTAAGTGTATACGCCTATTTCTCCACGCTGTCCATAGATTCTTAAAAGTCCCGGCAGAAAATCCCTATTCGTCTGTTAATCTCATGCCGCACATCACCAGTATCTGTTACATAGCTCCCAAGATAATTAAACTGTGACACTGAGCAAGTGTCACAGTTTAACAAGGCTGCAACCATTCAGATTAACTGAATCACAGTCTGCCTGGCCAATTTTCATCACTTTAGTTTGCTCTCTGTTTAAAACCGAACCTACTCTACTACCAGTCTCATCAACAGTCCTAATGAAAGAGTTAATCTCATCAACATCATTTGCCAAAAGGGCTAAATCATCAGCATAATCTAAATCAGAAATTTTCGCATCTCCAGTCCATTTAAGGCCAAAATCTTTCCCTTGAAGTGAATTTCGCATAACATAATCAATAACCAAACTAAAGGGAAAAAGGAGACAAAATGCACCCTTGTCGAACACCAGAAGTAATGCTAAACCAATTGCTACAAGCCTTATCAACTCTCACACACGACTCAGTGTTATTATAGAGAGCTTTCATTATGTTAACTAACTTGTCAGGTATAACATATGATCTCACAATCAACCACAAATTATGACGATCAACAGAGTCGAAAGCCTTTTTCAAGTCAAACAAATCTAACAACCAAAGGTTTCTGAAACTCTAAACATTCCTCAAGAATCTGCCTAAATGAAAATATCTGATCCACACATCCCCTACCACTTCTGAATCCACATTGTTCATCACTCAATTAATAATGATAATAATAATTTTATTTATCATCCTGTTCAACTTCAACAGATATTTCTTACAAATTTAAAATACATATCTTCGAAAAAACATTGTTTAGATATGAATAAGAACATCAAATAAGAAAAACAATAATGCAACTAAAAATAAGCAGAGGAAGAAATCGACTTTTAAAGGTTGTAATTTTTCAATATTTTAAAATTAAGACTTTTCCCACCATGTAGTGGCATTTTGACTCTATAAGAAAGTAGCAAAACTGCATTTCAAACAATCAAATGTTTTTTAATATGGACTATTACGGCATGAATCATTTTCAGTTGCATTTTTTGGGGGAGAATTTACAATTAGGGTTGCCGACTGTGATGCATTTTGGGATTTCAACCATTTTCCTCCCTTCTTCCGACGAACAGAAATAGGCTATTTCCTAAGAGACAGAATAGAGAATTAATGACATAGATAGTTTTTTTATTATATCCTCAACTAAAAACGTTAAATTGGAAAGCGAATTTTAAACTTTCTGCAAGAAAAGTTGAAACTATACAAAGAAAGTTTATTTTTGATAAGGGTAAACAAGTCGTTTTTCCTCTCATTTCCATTGTCATCGGAAAATAACTTATTTGCTGATGATTATATAAGGGTCGTTTAAATGAAATGTGGACAACTTCTATATCTGGAAAATGGATTGAGTGATCTTTATGCTCTCAGGGAAACGGGTATATACAGAAGGAACTCATCAACACTAGAATCAGTGGCAGGTAATGGTTTAAACGTGATAAACATTGTGTGGATTCAAAAGTCCTAGATAAATTCCTCATAAATGTACAAACATTCAAAGTTGAACATGTTTCGTGAATTATATTTGATATATACCATTTTCGTGGTTGAATGTTTAATTTAATTTATTCACTTTCCTGCAGATAAGCTATTTAGCTTTGCGGTTCAAATGGTAACGCTGGTTTGCTGGTCGAATGGTTACTTGTACTGTATTCTTAACTTTTATGAATAAAAGTCAGTAAAAAAATGTGCTGTATGACGACGTTTTAATTTAACTCTCATGATCCACTGTTTATTGAGATTCTGGACCATGGTGACACCATCAACTAGAAACGATATCATGAAACCATGTTGACATTCGTAATACAGTCGTAGAGTTCAAGACTTCTGATAAAACGGTTGTTTCGTTGCATGACAACGTCCGTTCCAATTAATTGCCCAATTAACAATAACAATATAAAGCAGTTATGCTTGGGAATGCCCGGAACATCATCTCTAGTCTCTCTAGTCTCTTGTTAAGTTTTCGCAGCCTTGAAAAGAAGCCTGAAAAGCTGAAGTCGTGGAAGAAGTGCAGAGCATTGTCACAGACTTTCTCACCCAAAGACAAAGTCGTTTTAGGGAATAGGATATTACTAATTTCTTGTTGGGACAAATGTGTGAATAGGAATGGCGAATCTGAACAAATCAATAAATGATTTATGCCTCATTTCCCACTAGTCCACTTTTCACTTTTCGTGTCAACCACTCTTATTTTTTTTTTTTGATATTTCATATTGTTTAAATTTTCAAAATGATGAAAATAAGCTGTTATGAAGAAAAATTGGCAATCATAGCCGTTCCAAGGCAGGGGCGAATGAACCCTTTGCTTGCTCTGGGCGCGAAATTGGATACGTAAGGTCCTGTTGGCAATAATACAGTATATGCTTTTGAAAAGAATCTTGCAATGAATCAGAAATGTATACTTTTGAAAAGAATCGATCTATTGTTTTCATTTTGTTGTCTGCCTGTCTATCGTTAATATTATCCTGTACATATTAAACCGCTTTGTTTTAAGGGAAAAAACATGGAAACGTCTTTGTTTTAAGAGAAAAAAAATTGGAAATTTCTTTGTTTTAAAAGAAAAAATTGGAAACTTCTTTGTTTTAAGAGAAAAATGAAACTTCCTTTTTGGGTTGCACAGGCGGTAATAAGATACCACGATTGCCATTTCCCGAATCTTTTCAATATTTGCGATTTTTTCGTCTTTAGAAAGTGACATGTTTGGGAAAATGAGAAAAGTTTTTTCTTTAAAAACGAGCATTTTGTATTTTCCAGAGATTACCGAACTTTCTAGTTTTCATATAATATTATCTGCAGGTAAGTGGAAAGAACTGGAAAGTGCAAAAGTGAAATGGAAATGTTCATTATCGATAGCTGAAAAAAAAGACAATATTTTACTGATTATGGAGTTTGCTTTGAACATTTTTTGAGCTTTTTCTTCAGTGACTGTGAAATAGCGAGAACAAGACCCTTCTGCCCCACATACGTCTACTATGTAGGGGATTTTCGAGCAAATTCAAAAATTGGATTAGTTAAAATCTAATCACAGCTGAATCATTCATTGGCTTTCAGCAATAATGTAGCCAGAAGAGAGAAGAGTACGAATTTCCATTTCAGCGAAATTTTATTCTTAAGAAATCATTAAGTCATCAATTAACAAAATATATTTTTTGAAAAATCTCAAAAAGACACCCTGGTTTACAATCATACCAAAAATATTAATTGTATTGAATTTTTTGAAACCATAAAAATGACATGCATTTACTTGAATCAGCCAAATAATAAAATAAAATAATGTTTTATGTTAATTCATATATTAAAAAATTCAAGTCGAGTTTTATGCTCTTGATTTACTGCAATAAAATTGATAATTAATGCCTTTATGGATTTTCTTTCTTTTAGTATTCTCTGTGTCCTCCGTTTTCGTAAACACAATTGGAAACTAAACGATACTGCCTTATTGGTCACAGCCATACAAATAGCAATTTGTAAACATTTAACGCAAAAGTATTCGCAATCTTTTTTGCCTTATCTTCTGATCCTCTGCATCCCATCATATCCCCCTTTTCTTTTTTGGTCTTCTGAATTCTCTTAATCCTCCTTTTTGGTGTTGGCAACACTGTTTAAAATTGTGTTCTCAATTATTTCATTTTAATGCACGAAAAGAGCTTTTTTTGGCGTTGTTTTCAAGAAAAAACTTGCCACTTAGCTGTAAAGGGAGAATGTACAGAAAGAGAGACCCGTGAGCGATGCGAGATCTCAGCAATTAACACAACCAAGCCTTCATCCGGGTTTAAATCCGAATCCCTTTGCGTCGCAGCCGATCACGCAGATCTCTCAGCCACCGAGACTTTTTAATGAAAAAGATTCCAAAGTTTAATCGTTTAAACAGATACATAGTTCTAGAGGTGTTGATTAACCATTTTAGATCTTTTATTTCCGTTTCCCGAAACAATGAGTTCTGATCTTGGTATCAGTGTTTTTCTCTTTAACAACTAATACCAAGAAACTTTTGTTCAATTGCTTCTGTTTTCTCCACTTGTATCCCTTACTCGTGGCACTTTTCCCTCCGAGGCTTCAATCTCTAAGATCTAAGGTGCAGCAAGAGAGGAAATTCCTTTAGCGTTGATCTATCACTCTGTTCAAAGTGGAGCATCGAAATCTCCAAGTTGTTCTCCTGGAATTCCCGCTTCGTCTTCCTTTTGGCTCGCCGCGGGCAGCGTCGAAATGGGGAGGATTTCGGAATCAATTCTGGTCTAGTCAGTACACGTGACCGTCGCCTTCCGTTCAATTAACCACGTCGCCCTCCACGGCTCAGCTTTCGCATCTGTTCATCTGTCACGTCCTTTTGAAATTGAATCCTTCTACTGCCGCATCCAATACTGATGGTGTTGATGTTCATAACTCCTTGGCCGCTGTTAAATGCAGTATTAAGGGAGGATGCAAGGTTGGGAATGATTTATTTACACAGTAATCTTCACCTTTTATTGGTGAAGATTATCCGGACACAATACATTCTGAGGGAGAGAAACCCTTAGAAAACTTTTTAAACATTTTTGTCAAGTTTGAACGAAAAGAGAAACCTCTTTAACTGTTTTGGATTTTCTTGATCCTGTGAAAAGCGAAGCGCGTGGCTTTTTGTTGGCCCATAGCAGGTGGTATAAGCAAGTGACAAACGTGTGCAAAATAACTGACAAATTTCTGAAACTGATGTAAAATAAAAAAAATACCCCCTCAAGGAGCTTCATACCACGAGATCTGACAAGAGCATGTCAGTTTATACGCCACAGTAGAAGGCCTGAGAGGATGGCGGGATCTCAGCAGAAAAACGACACATACATCCATGCCTTATCCGGGGCTCGAACCCAGGTCCCTTAGATCAGTAGCAAGAGCGCTAACCACTCTTTTACAGGACGACACAATTAGAAAATTGAACACTATTTTATGGTCATCATTAATAGCTCACAATCAATCACCTCTTGGTCAAAGAACCGCTTTTATCCGTATAGAATAAAAGCCGAGGACTTCTTGATAAGCTGTAGCCTACCAATGAGCAAGATAATTATCTTCATTAACAAAATTATTTTCATTGAAAAAGGAAAAAAAAAGATCATGATCAGAGTCTTCATAATACTTGTTGATGGAATGAAATGAAGATTCCCGAAGTCTCTGATTTCGGGACTTTCTTAAATGTTACACGTTATTCAAGCGCTATAGCCCCCAACCCCTTGAATACGTCACTGTGCTTATATATATATTTTGATTTAGCCTCAGTGACAGAGAAAAGCCTTTCAAGCAAACGATTAATTTACGTGTCAATCAGCCCATTCCTCTGCAGGGGCCGTGAAAAGAGCTTTGCAACAAAAGCGCTCAGCTCGCAACGGGTGAGAGAAAGAGTTTGGCTTTAGCTGAAGATTTCTTGTCGCTCAGGTCAGAGTGGAATGCCATAAGACAAAAGCTCGGAGACTGATTTGCCAGGAGATTAGATAGGACGACAAAGGCAAAGATTGATACACAAGTGGCTTGCCAGACAGAGAACACCGCTGCTCTGACTGACTTCATCAATAACTTGCCTAGATAAATCACAAGAGCGAAATAATCTTTAAAAAATTGCATCTCCTTTGTGCCAGCAGGACTTTCTAAATCTTCTTAACTTCTCTGAAAGCATTAAATAAAATATTGTGCTTTGTTTTAGTCATTACCATCAAGAGATTGATTAAGTTTAGCTGATCTTTCGTTGCTCACTCGCATGCATCTCGTTGGTGCAATCGATAAGGCCGTTGGGTGGATGCAATAATGAAAAATAGGTTGGTCACTCATTTCTCGTTACCTTTTGTTCTTCTGGAAGTAAATCAACCGAATTGTCAAGTGGGAGACTTTTAAGTGGCAGTTTCAGCTAACAGCAGTTCTTCGTTCGTCAATCGATTTGTTATTGCGAATCCGCGGGCTAAATATCAAAGTGAAAAGAATTAAAAGGTTCGCAATAAAAATATTTACAAAGCGTTGACATGATAGGCTTTAACGGTTGAAAGAATAATATGAAATATATTTGAGAAAAGCTTTCTATACTATATTTCATTTGTAAAGGACAGAGAAAAGGAAAAAAAAATAAAGGAATACATTAAGTATTTGGTATTTGTTTTGGATATTATGCGAATAACGCTTAATGTAGCATTTTACCTCAATTATGAAAGAAATAAATTAGCGTTAAATCGTTGAAAACATTTCACTGGGTTGGGGAAAAACAGCTTACAAAAGATTAAAAAGGACAAATATTCATAAGCTGCCAAAAAAAAGTAAATAAGTCTAAAAAGAGTTTAAGGGGCATTTGTAACAGATTCATTTCTATGATATTATAATTGACGAGTAAGCAAAGGTATGAATAGATCAGTAAATGAGATCACTGAAAAATGGCAGATGGACAAATGGAAAAAATGTGTTGATGAACAGAGAGACGTATGATAGAAGGGTAGGTAGATTTGTGAGCAGGTAGAAGAATGAAAATCATTGAATGGGGATTAAACAGGCAGATGGATGAATAGAAAGAAGAATAGAAAGACGGACAGATCAGCGAAAAGGCAAATGGTAGAAGGATGAACAGATTATTTTATGATTTGTGCAGCATAGAACGGTCAAATAGATGACGAAAAAACGATGGAGATTGAACAGACAGGAAAATGGGGGGCTGACGGGAAGATTTGTGAGCGGATTAACGGATAACTGTGTGGACGGATTACATCTCTTTCGTGCGAGCAGAACTTATGACTAGAAAACCAATAAGTGAATTAATGATGCGAACAAATCTAGATGGAGGGAACAGAAAGACAGATAAATGAACAGTAAGACGAAGTAGGGGGAAATGGGAGCAATTATGAATAAAGAAAGAGATAGGTCGATGAATGAATGGGTAAAAGGAGAGTTGAATAAATAGACTATCGATGGAGAATTAGACGAGTGAACTGAAAGCAATTCACGGAGGAATGAACAGATTTGTGAGCAAAGGAACAGATGAGTGGATTATTATTTGGAATGACGGAAAAAGGAATGAATAGACGAAAGAAGTTTAACAGATAAAGGGGAAGACGATTGATGAGACAATAGACGGGACTATTACTGGAAAAATGGGAAGATGATAAATATGTTCAAAAGAGCAGATTAATGGGGGGGGGGGGGGAAGGACAATAGATATACACTGATGAAGGGAGAAAGGAATGATGGAATGATGAAAGGGCGCATTTCTTTGACGAGTAGATTAATGAATGGTCGAGGAATGGATGAATGGAAGAAAAGATCTAGAAAGGAATAAAAAGGTGAATGTTTAGGGAAGAAAGAGATGAAGGGAGAGTAGAATGTTGGAAAAACACATTTCTCTTGAGGATTAGATCAATGAATGTTCGAGGAGATAGTTGAACGGACTAAAAGAGCTAGAAAGGAATAGAAAGGTGAACTTTGACTAAAGAAAAAGGTGAAGGAGAGTGGAATGATGGAAAGACAGATTTCTCTTGAGGATTAGATCAATGAATGGTCGAGGAGATAGATGAAAGGACTAAAAGAGCTAGAAAGGAATAGAAAGGCGAATGTTGACTAAAGAAAAAGGTGAAGGAGGGTGGAATGATGGAAAGACACATTTCTCTTGAGGATTAGATCAATGAATGGTCGAGGAGATAGATGAACGGACTAAAAGAGCTAGAAAGGAATAGAAAGGCGAATGTTGACTAAAGAAAAAGGTGAAGGAGGGTGGAATGATGGAAAGACACATTTCTCTTGAGGATTAGATCAATGAATGGTCGAGGAGATAGATGAACGGACTAAAAGAGCTAGAAAGGAATAGAAAGGCGAATGTTGACTAAAGAAAAAGGTGAAGGAGGGTGGAATGATGGAAAGACACATTTCTCTTGAGGATTAGATCAATGAATGGTCGAGGAGATAGATGAAAGGACTAAAAGAGCTAGAAAGGAATAGAAAGGTGAATGTTGACTAAAGAAAAAGGTGAAGGAGAGTGGAATGATTG
Source organism: Ryuthela nishihirai (assembly GCA_038380435.1). Taxonomy (NCBI): domain Eukaryota; kingdom Metazoa; phylum Arthropoda; class Arachnida; order Araneae; family Heptathelidae; genus Ryuthela; species Ryuthela nishihirai. Next base: position 76,134,471 of record JAWZYU010000017.1, read on the forward strand.
GAAGACACATTACTCTTGAGGATTAGATCAATGAATGGTCGAGGAGATAGATTAACGAACCAAAAGAGCTAGAAAGGAATAGAAAGGTGAATGTTGACTAAAGAAAAAGGTGAAGGAGAGTGTAATGATGGAAAGACACCTTTCTCTTGAGGATTAGATCAATGAATGGTCGAGGAGATAGATGAACGGACTAAAAGAGCTAGAAAGGAATAGAAAGGTGAATGTTGACTAAAGAAAAAGGTGAAGGAGAGTGGAATGATGGAAAGACACATTTCTCTTGAGGATTAGATCAATGAATGGTCGAGGAGATAGTTGAACGGACTAAAAGAGCTAGAAAGGAATAGAAAGGTGAATGTTGACTAAAGAAAAAGGTGAAGGAGAGTGGAATGATTGGAAGACACATTTCTCTTGAGGATTAGATCAATGAATGGTCGAGGAGATAGATGAACGGACTAAAAGAGCTAGAAAGGAATAGAAAGGCGAATGTTGACTAAAGAAAAAGGTGAAGGAGAGTGGAATGATGGAAAGACACATTTCTCTTGAGGATTAGATCAATGAATGATCGAGGAGATAGATGAACGGACTGAAAGAGCGAGAAAGGAATAGAAAGGTGAATGTTGACTAAAGAAAAAGGTGAAGAAGAGTGTAAAGATGGAAAGACACATTTCTCTTGAGGATTAGATCAATGAATCGTCGAGGAGATAGATGAACGGACTAAAAGAGCTAGAAAGGAATAGAAAGGCGAATGTTGACTAAAGAAAAAGGTGAAGGAGGGTGGAATGATGGAAAGACACATTTCTCTTGAGGATTAGATCAATGAATGGTCGAGGAGATAGATGAACGGACTAAAAGAGCTAGAAAGGAATAGAAAGGTGAATGTTGACTAAAGAAAAAGGTGAAGGAGAGTGTAATGATTGGAAGACACATTTCTCTTGAGGATTAGATCAACGAATGGTCGAGGAGATAGATGAACGGACTAAAAGAGCTAGAAAGGAATAGAAAGGTGAATTTGACTAAAGAAAAAGGTGAAGGGAGAGTGGAATGATGGAAAACACATTTCTCTTGAGGATAAGGTCAATGAATGATCGAGGAGATAGATGAACGGACTAAAAGAGCTAGAAAGGAATAGAAAGGCGAATGTTGACTAAAGAAAAAGGTGAAGGAGAGCGGAATGATGGAAAGACACATTTCTCTTGAGGATTAGATCAATGAATGGTCGAGGAGATTGATGAACGGACTAAAAGAGTTAGAAAGGAATAGAAAGGCGAATGATGACTAATGAAAAAGGTGAAGGAGAGTGTAATAATGGAAAGACACATTTCTCTTGAGGATTAGATCAATGAATGGTCGAGGAGATAGATGAACGGACTAAAAGAGCTAGAAAGGAATAGAAAGGTGAATGTTGACTAAAGAAAAAGGTGAAGGAGAGTGTAATTATTGGAAGACACATTTCTCTTGAGGATTAGATCAATGAATGGTTGAGGAGATAGATGAACGGACTAAAAGAGCTAGAAAGGAATAGAAAGGTGAATGTTGACTAAAGAAAAAGGTGAAGGAGAGTGTAATGATTGGAAGACACATTTCTCTTGAGGATTAGATCAACGAATGGTCGAGGAGATAGATGAACGGACTAAAAGAGCTAGAAAGGAATAGAAAGGTGAATGTTGACTAACGAAAAAGGTGAAGGAAAGTGGAATGATTGGAAGACACATTTCTCTTGAGGATTAGATCAACGAATGGTCGAGGAGATAGATGAACGGACTAAAAGAGCTAGAAAGGAATAGAATGGTGAATGTTGACTAAAGAAAAAGGTGAAGGAGAGTGGAATGATTGGAAGACACATTTCTCTTGAGGATTAGATTAATGAATGGTTGAAGAGATAGATGAACGGACTAAAAGAGCTAGAAAGGAATAGAAAGGTGAATGTTGATTAAAGAAAAAGGTGAACGAGAGTGGAATAATGGAAAGACACCTTTCTCTTGAGGATTAGATCAATGAATGGTCGAGGAGATAGATGAACGGACTAAAAGAGCTACAAAGGAATAGAAAGGTGAATTTGACTAAAGAAAAAGGTGAAGGGAGAGTGGAATGATGGAAAACACATTTCTCTTGAGGATTAGATCAATGAATGGTCGAGGAGATAGTTGAAAGGACTAAAAGAGCTAGAAAGGAATAGAAAGTGAATGTTGACTAAAGAAAAAGGTGAAGGAGAGTGGAATGATTGGAAGACACATTTCTCTTGAGGATTAGATCAATGAATGGTCGAGGAGATAGCTGAACCTACTAAAAGAGCTAGAAAGGAATAGAAAGGCGAATGTTGACGGAAGGAAAAGATGAAGGGAGAGTGGAATGATGGAAAGACACATTTCTCTTGAGGAGTAGATCAATGAATGGTCGAGGAGATAGTTGAACGGACTAAAAGAGATAGAAAGGAATAGAAAGGTGAATGTTGACTAAAGAAAAAGGTGAAGGGAGAGTGGAATAATGGAAAGACACATTTCTTTTGAGGATTAGGTCAATGAATGGTCGAGGAGATAGATGAACGGACTAAAATAGATAGAAAGGAATAGAAAGGCGAATGTTGACTAAAGAAAAAGGTGAAGGAGAGTGGAATGATGGAAAGACACATTTGTCTTGATGATTAGATCAATGAATGGTCGAGGATTTAGATGAACGGACTAAAAGAGGTAGAAAGGAATAGAAAGGCAAATGTTGACGGAAGAAAAAGATGAAGGGATAGTGGAATGATGGAAAGACAGATTTCTCTTGAGGATTAGTTCAATGAATGGTCGAGGAGATAGATGAACGGACTAAAAGAGCTAGAAAGGAATAGAAAGGTGAATGTTGGCTAAAGAAAAAGGTGAAGGAGAGTGGAATGATTGGAAGACACATTTCTCTTGAGGATTAGATCAATGAATAATAGAGGAGATAGATGAACGGGCGAAAAGAGCTAGAAAGGAATAGAAAGGTGAATGTTGACTAACGAAAAAGGTGAAGGAGAGTGTAATGATGGAAAGACACCTTTCTCTTGAGGATTAGATCAATGAATGGTTGAGGAGATAGATGAACGGACTAAAAGAGCTAGAAAGGAATAGAAAGGTGAATGTTGACTAGAGAAAAAGGTGAAATGGGAGTGGAATGATGGAAAGACACATTTCTCTTCAGGATTAGATCAATGAATGGTCGAGGAGATAGATGAACGGACTAAAAGAGCTAGAAAGGAATAGAAAGCTGAATGTTGACTAAAGAAAAAGGTGAAGGAGAGTGTAATGATGGAAAGACACATTTCTTTTGAGGATTAGATCAATGAATGGTCGAGGAGATAGATGAACGGACTAAAAGAGGTAGAAAGGAATAGAAAGGTGAATGTTGACTAAAGAAAAAGGTGAAGGAGGGTGGAATGATGGAAAGACACATTTCTCTTGAGGATTAGATCAATGAATGGTCGAGGAGATAGATGAACGGACTAAAAGAGCTAGAAAGGAATAGAAAGGCGAATGTTGACTAAAGAAAAAGGTGAAGGAGGGTGGAATGATGGAAAGACACATTTCTCTTGAGGATTAGATCAATGAATGGTCGAGGAGATAGATGAAAGGACTAAAAGAGCTAGAAAGGAATAGAAAGGTGAATGTTGACTAAAGAAAAAGGTGAAGGAGAGTGGAATGATTGGAAGACACATTACTCTTGAGGATTAGATCAATGAATGGTCGAGGAGATAGATTAACGAACCAAAAGAGCTAGAAAGGAATAGAAAGGTGAATGTTGACTAAAGAAAAAGGTGAAGGAGAGTGTAATGATGGAAAGACACCTTTCTCTTGAGGATTAGATCAATGAATGGTCGAGGAGATAGATGAACGGACTAAAAGAGCTAGAAAGGAATAGAAAGGTGAATGTTGACTAAAGAAAAAGGTGAAGGAGAGTGGAATGATGGAAAGACACATTTCTCTTGAGGATTAGATCAATGAATGGTCGAGGAGATAGTTGAACGGACTAAAAGAGCTAGAAAGGAATAGAAAGGTGAATGTTGACTAAAGAAAAAGGTGAAGGAGAGTGGAATGATTGGAAGACACATTTCTCTTGAGGATTAGATCAATGAATGGTCGAGGAGATAGATGAACGGACTAAAAGAGCTAGAAAGGAATAGAAAGGCGAATGTTGACTAAAGAAAAAGGTGAAGGAGAGTGGAATGATGGAAAGACACATTTCTCTTGAGGATTAGATCAATGAATGATCGAGGAGATAGATGAACGGACTGAAAGAGCGAGAAAGGAATAGAAAGGTGAATGTTGACTAAAGAAAAAGGTGAAGAAGAGTGTAAAGATGGAAAGACACATTTCTCTTGAGGATTAGATCAATGAATCGTCGAGGAGATAGATGAACGGACTAAAAGAGCTAGAAAGGAATAGAAAGGCGAATGTTGACTAAAGAAAAAGGTGAAGGAGGGTGGAATGATGGAAAGACACATTTCTCTTGAGGATTAGATCAATGAATGGTCGAGGAGATAGATGAACGGACTAAAAGAGCTAGAAAGGAATAGAAAGGTGAATGTTGACTAAAGAAAAAGGTGAAGGAGAGTGTAATGATTGGAAGACACATTTCTCTTGAGGATTAGATCAACGAATGGTCGAGGAGATAGATGAACGGACTAAAAGAGCTAGAAAGGAATAGAAAGGTGAATTTGACTAAAGAAAAAGGTGAAGGGAGAGTGGAATGATGGAAAACACATTTCTCTTGAGGATAAGGTCAATGAATGATCGAGGAGATAGATGAACGGACTAAAAGAGCTAGAAAGGAATAGAAAGGCGAATGTTGACTAAAGAAAAAGGTGAAGGAGAGCGGAATGATGGAAAGACACATTTCTCTTGAGGATTAGATCAATGAATGGTCGAGGAGATTGATGAACGGACTAAAAGAGTTAGAAAGGAATAGAAAGGCGAATGATGACTAATGAAAAAGGTGAAGGAGAGTGTAATAATGGAAAGACACATTTCTCTTGAGGATTAGATCAATGAATGGTCGAGGAGATAGATGAACGGACTAAAAGAGCTAGAAAGGAATAGAAAGGTGAATGTTGACTAAAGAAAAAGGTGAAGGAGAGTGTAATTATTGGAAGACACATTTCTCTTGAGGATTAGATCAATGAATGGTTGAGGAGATAGATGAACGGACTAAAAGAGCTAGAAAGGAATAGAAAGGTGAATGTTGACTAAAGAAAAAGGTGAAGGAGAGTGTAATGATTGGAAGACACATTTCTCTTGAGGATTAGATCAACGAATGGTCGAGGAGATAGATGAACGGACTAAAAGAGCTAGAAAGGAATAGAAAGGTGAATGTTGACTAACGAAAAAGGTGAAGGAAAGTGGAATGATTGGAAGACACATTTCTCTTGAGGATTAGATCAACGAATGGTCGAGGAGATAGATGAACGGACTAAAAGAGCTAGAAAGGAATAGAATGGTGAATGTTGACTAAAGAAAAAGGTGAAGGAGAGTGGAATGATTGGAAGACACATTTCTCTTGAGGATTAGATTAATGAATGGTTGAAGAGATAGATGAACGGACTAAAAGAGCTAGAAAGGAATAGAAAGGTGAATGTTGATTAAAGAAAAAGGTGAACGAGAGTGGAATAATGGAAAGACACCTTTCTCTTGAGGATTAGATCAATGAATGGTCGAGGAGATAGATGAACGGACTAAAAGAGCTACAAAGGAATAGAAAGGTGAATTTGACTAAAGAAAAAGGTGAAGGGAGAGTGGAATGATGGAAAACACATTTCTCTTGAGGATTAGATCAATGAATGGTCGAGGAGATAGTTGAAAGGACTAAAAGAGCTAGAAAGGAATAGAAAGTGAATGTTGACTAAAGAAAAAGGTGAAGGAGAGTGGAATGATTGGAAGACACATTTCTCTTGAGGATTAGATCAATGAATGGTCGAGGAGATAGCTGAACCTACTAAAAGAGCTAGAAAGGAATAGAAAGGCGAATGTTGACGGAAGGAAAAGATGAAGGGAGAGTGGAATGATGGAAAGACACATTTCTCTTGAGGAGTAGATCAATGAATGGTCGAGGAGATAGTTGAACGGACTAAAAGAGATAGAAAGGAATAGAAAGGTGAATGTTGACTAAAGAAAAAGGTGAAGGGAGAGTGGAATAATGGAAAGACACATTTCTTTTGAGGATTAGGTCAATGAATGGTCGAGGAGATAGATGAACGGACTAAAATAGATAGAAAGGAATAGAAAGGCGAATGTTGACTAAAGAAAAAGGTGAAGGAGAGTGGAATGATGGAAAGACACATTTGTCTTGATGATTAGATCAATGAATGGTCGAGGATTTAGATGAACGGACTAAAAGAGGTAGAAAGGAATAGAAAGGCAAATGTTGACGGAAGAAAAAGATGAAGGGATAGTGGAATGATGGAAAGACAGATTTCTCTTGAGGATTAGTTCAATGAATGGTCGAGGAGATAGATGAACGGACTAAAAGAGCTAGAAAGGAATAGAAAGGTGAATGTTGGCTAAAGAAAAAGGTGAAGGAGAGTGGAATGATTGGAAGACACATTTCTCTTGAGGATTAGATCAATGAATAATAGAGGAGATAGATGAACGGGCGAAAAGAGCTAGAAAGGAATAGAAAGGTGAATGTTGACTAACGAAAAAGGTGAAGGAGAGTGTAATGATGGAAAGACACCTTTCTCTTGAGGATTAGATCAATGAATGGTTGAGGAGATAGATGAACGGACTAAAAGAGCTAGAAAGGAATAGAAAGGTGAATGTTGACTAGAGAAAAAGGTGAAATGGGAGTGGAATGATGGAAAGACACATTTCTCTTCAGGATTAGATCAATGAATGGTCGAGGAGATAGATGAACGGACTAAAAGAGCTAGAAAGGAATAGAAAGCTGAATGTTGACTAAAGAAAAAGGTGAAGGAGAGTGTAATGATGGAAAGACACATTTCTTTTGAGGATTAGATCAATGAATGGTCGAGGAGATAGATGAACGGACTAAAAGAGGTAGAAAGGAATAGAAAGGTGAATGTTGACTAAAGAAAAAGGTGAACGAGAGTGGAATAATGGAAAGACACATTTCTTTTGAGGATTAGATCAATGAATGGTCGAGGAGATAGATGAACGGACTAAAAGAGCTAGAAAGGAATAGAAAGGTGAATGTTGACTAAAGAAAAAGGTGAAGGAGAGTGGAATGATTGGAAGACACATTTCTCTTGAGGATTAGATCAATGAATGGTCGAGGAGATAGATGAACGTACTAAAAGAGCTAGAAAGGAATAGAAAGGTGAAGGTTGACTAAAGAAAAAGGTGAAGGAGAGTGGAATGATTGGAAGACACATTTCTCTTGAGGATTAGATCAATGAATGGTCGAGGAGATAGATGAACGGACTAAAAGAGTTAGAAAGGAATAGAAAGGTGAATATTGACTAAAGAAAAAGGTGAAGGAGAGTGGAATGATTGGAAGACACATTTCTCTTGAGGATTAGATCAATGAATGTTCGAGGAGATAGATGAACGGACTAAAAGAGCTAGAAAGGAATAGAAAGTTGAATGTTGACTAGAGAAAAAGGTGAAATGAGAGTGGAATGATGGAAAGACACATTTCTCTTCAGGATTAGATCAATGAATGGTCGAGGAGATAGATGAACGGACTAAAAGAGCTAGAAAGGAATAGAAAGGTGAATATTGACTAAAGAAAAAGGTGAAGGAGAGTGTAATGATGGAAAGACACATTTCTTTTGAGGATTAGATCAATGAATGGTCGAGGAGATAGATGAACGGACTAAAAGAGCTAGAAAGGAATAGAAAGGTGAATGTTGACTAAAGAAAAAGGTGAACGAGAGTGGAATAATGGTAAGACACATTTCTCTTGAGGATTAGATCAATGAATGGTCGAGGAGATAGATGAACGGACTAAAATAACTAGAAAGGAATAGAAAGGTGAATGTTGAATAAAGAAAAAGGTGAAGGGAGAGTGGAATGATGGAAAGACAGATTTCTCTTGAGGATTAGATGAATGAATGGTCGAGGAGATAGATGAACGGACTAAAAGAGCTAAAAAGGAATAGAAAGGTGAATGTTGACTAAAGAAAAAGGTGAAGGAGAGTGGAATGATTGGAAGACACATTTCTCTTGAGGATTAGATCAATGAATGGTCGAGGAGATAGATGAACGGACTAAAAGAGCTAGAAAGGAATAGAAAGGTGAATGTTGACTAAAGAAAAAGGTGAAGGAGAGTGGAATGATTGGAAGACACATTTCTCTTGAGGATTAGATCAATGAATGGTCGAGGAGACAGATGAACAGACTAAAAGAGCTAGAAAGGAATAGAAGGGTGAATGTTGACTAAAGAAAAAGGTGAAGGAGGGTGGAATGATGGAAAGACACATTTCTCTTGAGGATTAGATCAATGAATGGTCGAGGAGATAGATGAACGGACTAAAATAACTAGAAAGGAATAGAAAGGTGAATGTTGACTAAAGAAAAAGGTAAACGAGAGTGGAATAATGGAAAGACACATTTCTGTTGAGGAGTAGATCAATGAATGGTCGAGGAGATAGTTGAACGGACTAAAAGAGCTAGAAAGGAAAAGAAAGGTGAATGTTGACTAAAGAAAAAGGTGAAGGGAGAGTGGAATGATGGAAAGACACATTTCTCATGAGGATTAGATCAATGAATGGTCGAGGAGATAGACTAACGGACTAAAAGAGCTAGAAAGGAATAGAAAGGTGAATGTTGACTAAAGAAAAAGGTGAAGGAGAGTGGAATGATTGGAAGACACATTACTCTTGAGGATTAGATCAATGAATGGTCGAGGAGATAGATGAACGGACTAAAAGAGCTAGAAAGGAATAGAAAGGTGAATTTGACTAAGGAAAAAGGTGAAGGGAGAGTGGAATGATGGAAGACACATTTCTCTTGAGGATTAGGTCAATGAATGATCGAGGAGATAGATGAACGGACTAAAAGAGCTAGAAAGGAATAGAAAGGTGAATGTTGACTAAAGAAAAAGGTGAAGGAGAGTGTAATGATGGAAAGACACCTTTCTCTTGAGGATTAGATCAATGAATGGTCGAGGAGATAGATGAACGGACAAAAAGAGCTAGAAAGGAATAGAAAGGTGAATGTTGACTAAAGAAAAAGGTGAAGGAGAGTGGAATGATTGGAAGACACATTTCTCTTGAGGATTAGAACAATGAATGGTTGAGGAGATAGATGAACGGACTAAAATAGCTAGAAAGGAATAGAAAGGTGAATGTTGAATAAAGAAAAAGGTGAAGGGAGAGTGGAATGATGGAAAGACACATTTCTCTTGAGGATTAGATCAATGAATGGTCGAGGAGACAGATGAACGGACTAAAAGAGCTAGAAAGTAATAGAAAGGTGAATGTTGACTAACGAAAAAGGTGAAGGAGAGAGGAATGATGGAAAGACAGATTTCTCTTGAGGATTAGATCAATGAATGGTCGAGGTGATAGATGAACGGACTAAAAGAGCTAGAAAGGAATAGAAAGGTGAATGTTGACTAAAGAAAAAGGTGAAGGAGAGTGTAATGATGGAAAGACACCTTTCTCTTGAGGATTAGATCAATGAATGGTGGAGGAGATAGATGAACGGACTAAAAGAGCTACAAAGGAATAGAAAGGCGAATGTTGACGGTAGAAAAAGGTGAAGGAGAGTGGAATAATTGGAAGACACATTTCTCTTGAGGATTAGATCAATGAATGGTCGAGGAGATAGATGAACGGACTAAAAGAGCTAGAAAGGAATAGAAAGGTGAATGTTGACTAAAGAAAAAGGTGAAGGAGAGTGGAATGATTGGAAGACACATTTCTCTTGAGGATTAGATCAATGAATGGTTGAGGAGATAGATGAACGGACTAAAATAGCTAGAAAGGAATAGAAAGGTGAATGTTGAATAAAGAAAAAGGTGAAGGGAGAGTGGAATGATGGAAAGACACATTTCTCTTGAGGATTAGATCAATGAATGGTCGAGGAGATAGATGAACGGACTAAAAGAGCTAGAAAGGAATAGAAAGGTGAATGTTGACTAAAGAAAAAGGTGAAGGAGAATGGAATGATTGGATGACACATTTCTCTTGAGGATTATATCAATGAATGGTGGAGGAGATAGATGAACGGACTAAAAGAGCTAGAAAGGAATAGAAAGGTGAATGTTGACTAAAGAAAAAGGTGAAGGAGAGTGGAATGATTGGAAGACACATTACTCTTGAGGATTAGATCAATGAATGGTCGAGGAGATAGATGAACGGACTAAAAGAGCTAGAAAGGAATAGAAAGGTGAATTTGACTAAGGAAAAAGGTGAAGGGAGAGTGGAATGATGGAAGACACATTTCTCTTGAGGATTAGGTCAATGAATGATCGAGGAGATAGATGAACGGGCGAAAAGAGCTAGAAAGGAATAGAAAGGTGAATGTTGACAAAAGAAAAAGGTGAAGGAGAGTGGAATGATTGGAAGACACATTTCTTTTGAGGATTAGATCAATGAATGGTCGAGGAGATAGATGAACGGACTAAAAGGGCTAGAAAGGAATAGAAAGGTGAATGTTGACTAAAGAAAAAGGTGAAGCAGAGTGTAATGATGGAAAGACACCTTTCTCTTGAGGATTAGATCAATGAATGGTCGAGGAGATAGATGAACGGACTAAAAGAGCTAGAAAGGAATAGAAAGGCGAATGTTGACGGAAGAAAAAGATGAAGGGAGAGTGGAATGATTGAAAGAGAGATTTCTCTTGAGGATTAGATCAATGAATGGTCGAGGAGATAGATGAATGGACTAAAATAGCTAGAAAGGAATAGAAAGGTGAATGTTGACTAAAGAAAATGGTGAAGGGAGAGTGGAATGATGGAAAGACACATTTCTCTTGAGGATTAGATCAATGAATGGTCGAGGAGATAGATGAACGGACAAAAAGAGCTAGAAAGGAATAGAAAGGTGAATGTTGACTAAAGAAAAAGGTGAAGTAGAGTGGAATGATTGGAAGACACATTTCTCTTGAGGATTAGATCAATGAATGGTCGAGGAGAGAGATGAACGGACTAAAAGAGCTAGAAAGGAATAGAAAGGTGAATGTTGACTAAAGTAAAAGGTGAAGGAGAGTGGAATGATTGGAAGACACATTTCTCTTGAGGATTAGATCAATGAATGGTTGAGGAGATAGATGAACGGACTAAAATAGCTAGAAAGGAATAGAAAGTTGAATGTTGACTAGAGAAAAAGGTGAAGGGAGAGTGGAATGATGGAAAGACAGATTTCTCTTGAGGATTAGATCAATGAATGGTCGAGGAGATAGATGAACGGACTAAAAGAGCTAGAAAGGAATAGAAAGGTGAATGTTGAATAAAGAAAAAGGTGAAGGGAGAGTGGAATGATGGAAAAACAGATTTCTCTTGAGGATTAGATCAATGAATGGTCGAGGAGAAAGATGAACGGACTGAAAGAGCTAGAAAGGAATAGAAAGGTGAATGTTGACTAAAGAAAAAGGTGAGTGATAGTGGAATAATGGAAAGACACATTTCTCTTGAGGATTAGATCAATGAATGGTCGAGGAGATAGATGAACGGACTAAAATAACTAGAAAGCAATAGAAAGGTGAATGTTGAATAAAGAAAAAGCTGAAGGGAGAGTGGAATGATGGAAAGACACATTTCTCTTCAGGATTAGATCAATGAATGGTCGAGGAGATAGATGAACGGACTAAAAGAGCTAGAAAGGAATAGAAAGGTGAATTTTGACTAAAGAAAAAGGTGAAGGAGAGTGGAATGATTGGAAGACACATTACTCTTAAGGATTAGATCAATGAATGGTCGAGGAGATAGATGAACGGACTAAAAGAGCTAGAAAGGAATAGAAAGTTGAATGTTGACTAGAGAAAAAGGTGAAGGGAGAGTGGAATGATGGAAAGACAGATTTCTCTTGAGGATTAGATCAATGAATGGTCGAGGAGATAGATGAACGGACTAAAAGAGCTAGAAAGGAATAGAAAGGTGAATGTTGAATAAAGAAAAAGGTGAAGGGAGAGTGGAATGATGGAAAAACAGATTTCTCTTGAGGATTAGATCAATGAATGGTCGAGGAGAAAGATGAACGGACTGAAATAGCTAGAAAGGAATAGAAAGGTGAATGTTGACTAAAGAAAAAGGTGAGCGATAGTGGAATAATGGAAAGACACATTTCTCTTGAGGATTAGATCAATGAATGGTCGAGGAGATAGACGAACGGACTAAAATAACTAGAAAGGAATAGAAAGGTGAATGTTGAATAAAGAAAAAGCTGAAGGGAGAGTGGAATGATGGAAAGACACATTTCTCTTCAGGATTAGATCAATGAATGGTCGAGGAGATAGATGAACGGACTAAAAGAGATAGAAAGGAATAGAAAGGTGAATGTTGACTAAAGAAAAAGGTGAAGGAGAATGGAATGATTGGATGACACATTTCTCTTGAGGATTATATCAATGAATGGTGGAGGAGATATATGAACGGACTAAAAGAGCTAGAAAGGAATAGAAAAGTGAATGTTGACTAAAGAAAAAGGTGAAGGAGAGTGGAATGATTGGAAGACACATTACTCTTGAGGATTAGATCAATGAATGGTCGAGGAGATAGATGAACGGACTAAAAGAGCTAGAAAGGAATAGAAAGGTGAATTTGACTAAGGAAAAAGGTGAAGGGAGAGTGGAATGATGGAAGACACATTTCTCTTGAGGATTAGGTCAATGAATGATCGAGGAGATAGATGAACGGGCGAAAAGAGCTAGAAAGGAATAGAAAGGTGAATGTTGACTAAAGAAAAAGGTGAAGGAGAGTGGAATGATTGGAAGACACATTTCTTTTGAGGATTAGATCAATGAATGGTCGAGGAGATAGATGAACGGACTAAAAGAGCTAGAAAGGAATAGAAAGGTGAATGTTGACTAAAGAAAAAGGTGAACGAGAGTGGAATAATGGAAAGACACATTTCTCTTGAGGATTAGATCAATGAATGGTCGAGGAGATAGATGAACGGACTAAAATAACTAGAAAGGAATAGAAAGGTGAATGTTGAATAAAGAAAAAGGTGAAGGGAGAGTGGAATGATGGAAAGACAGATTTCTCTTGAGGATTAGATGAATGAATGGTCGAGGAGATAGATGAACGAACTAAAAGAGCTAAAAAGGAATATAAAGGTGAATGTTGACTAAAGAAAAAGGTGAAGGAGAGTGGAATGATTGGAAGACACATTTCTCTTGAGGATTAGATCAATGAATGGTCGAGGAGATAGATGAACGGACTAAAAGAGCTAGAAAGGAATAGAAAGGTGAATGTTGACTAAAGAAAAAGGTGAAGGAGAGTGGAATGATTGGAAGACACATTTCTCTTGAGGATTAGATCAATGAATGGTCGAGGAGATAGATGAACGGACTAAAAGAGCTAGAAAGGAATAGAAAGGTGAATGTTGACTAAAGAAAAAGGTGAAGGAGAGTGGAATGATTGGAAGACACATTTCTCTTGAGGATTAGATCAATGAATGGTCGAGGAGATATTTGAACGGACTAAAAGAGCTAGAAAGGAATAGAAGGTTGAATGTTGACTAGAGAAAAAGGTGAAATGAGAGTGGAATGATGGAAAGACACATTTCTCTTCAGGATTAGATGAATGAATGGGAGGAGATAGATGAACGGAGTAAAAGAGCTAGAAAGGAATAGAAAGGTGAATATTGACTAAAGAAAATGGTGAAGGAGAGTGTAATGATGGAAAGACACATTTCTTTTGAGGATTAGATCAATGAATGGTCGATGAGATAGATGAACGGACTAAAAGAGCTAGAAAGGAATAGAAAGTTGAATGTTGACTAGAGAAAAAGGTGAAATGAGAGTGGAATGATGGAAAGACACATTTCTCTTCAGGATTAGATCAATGAATGGTCGAGGAGATAGATGAACGGACTAAAAGAGCTAGAAAGGAATAGAAAGGTGAATATTGACTAAAGAATAAGGTGAAGGAGAGTGTGATGATGGAAAGACACATTTCTTTTGAGGATTAGATCAATGAATGGTCGAGGAGATAGATGAACGGACTAAAAGAGGTAGAAAGGAATAGAAAGGTGAATGTTGACTAAAGAAAAAGGTGAAGGAGAGTGTAATGATGGAAAGACACCTTTCTCTTGAGGATTAGATCAATGAATGGTGGAGGAGATAGATGAACGGACTAAAAGAGCTAGAAAGGAATAGAAAGGCGAATGTTGACGGTAGAAAAAGGTGAAGGAGAGTGGAATAATTGGAAGACACATTTCTCTTGAGGATTAGATCAATGAATGGTCGAGGAGATAGATGAACGGACTAAAAGAGCTAGAAAGGAATAGAAAGGTGAATGTTGACTAAAGAAAAAGGTGAAGGAGAGTGGAATGATTGGAAGACACATTTCTCTTGAGGATTAGATCAATGAATGGTCAAGGAGATAGATGAACGGACTAAAAGAGCTAGAAAGGAATAGAAAGGTGAATGTTGAATAAAGAAAAAGGTGAAGGGAGAGTGGAATGATGGAAAGACACATTTCTCTTGAGGATTAGATCAATGAATGGTCGAGGAGATAGATGAACCGCCTAAAAGAGCTAGAAAGGAATAGAAAGGCGAATGTTGACTAAAGAAAAAGTTGAACGAGAGTGGAATAATGGAAAGACACATTTCTCTTGAGGATTAGATCAATGAATGGTCGAGGAGATAGATGAACGGACTAAAATAACTAGAAAGGAATAGAAAGGTGAATGTTGAATAAAGAAAAAGGTGAAGGGAGAGTGGAATGATGGAAAGACAGATTTCTCTTGAGGATTAGATGAATGAATGGTCGAGGAGATAGATGAACGGACTAAAAGAGCTAAAAAGGAATATAAAGGTGAATGTTGACTAAAGAAAAAGGTGAAGGAGAGTGGAATGATTGGAAGACACATTTCTCTTGAGGATTAGATCAATGAATGGTCGAGGAGATAGATGAACGGACTAAAAGAGCTAGAAAGGAATAGAAAGGTGAATGTTGACTAAAGAGAAAGGTGAAGGAGAGTGGAATGATTGGAAGACACATTTCTCTTGAGGATTAGATCAATGAATGGTCGAGGAGATAGATGAACGGACTAAAAGAGCTAGAAAGGAATAGAAAGGTGAATGTTGACTAAAGAAAAAAGGTGAAGGAGAGTGGAATGATTGGAAGACACATTTCTCTTGAGGATTAGATCAATGAATGGTCGAGGAGATATTTGAACGGACTAAAAGAGCTAGAAAGGAATAGAAGGTTGAATGTTGACTAGAGAAAAAGGTGAAATGAGAGTGGAATGATGGAAAGACACATTTCTCTGCAGGATTAGATCAATGAATGGTCGAGGAGATAGATGAACGGACTAAAAGAACTAGAAAGGAATAGAAAGGTGAATATTGACTAAAGAAAAAGGTGAAGGAGAGTGTAATGATGGAAAGACACATTTCTTTTGAGGATTAGATCAATGAATGGTCGATGAGATAGATGAACGGACTAAAAGAGCTAGAAAGGAATAGAAAGGTGAATGTTGACTAAAGAAAAAGGTGAACGAGAGTGGAATAATGGAAAGACACATTTCTCTTGAGGATTAGATCAATGAATGGTCGAGGAGATAGATGAACGGACTAAAAGAGCTAGAAAGGAATAGAAAGCTGAATGTTGACTAGAGAAAAAGGTGAAATGAGAGTGGAATGATGGAAAGACACATTTCTCTTCAGGATTAGATCAATGAATGGTCGAGGAGATAGATGAACGGACTAAAAGAGCTAGAAAGGAATAGAAAGGTGAATATTGACTAAAGAAAAAGGTGAACGAGAGTGGAATAATGGAAAGACACATTTCTCTTGAGGATTAGATCAATGAATGGTCGAGGAGATAGATGAACGGACTAAAATAACTAGAAAGGAATAGAAAGGTGAATGTTGAATAAAGAAAAAGGTGAAGTGAGAGTGAAATGATGGAAAGACAGATTTCTCTTGAGGATTAGATGAATGAATGGTCGAGGAGATAGATGAACGGACTAAAAGAGCTAAAAAGGAATAGAAAGGTGAATGTTGACTAAAGAAAAAGGTGAAGGAGAGTGGAATGATTGGAAGACACATTTCTCTTGAGGATTAGATCAATGAATGGTCAAGGAGATAGATGAACGGACTAAAAGAGCTAGAAAGGAATAGAAAGGTGAATGTTGAATAAAGAAAAAGGCGAAGGGAGAGTGGAATGATGGAAAGACACATTTCTCTTGAGGATTAGATCAATGAATGGTCGAGGAGATAGATGAACCGACTAAAAGAGCTAGA
Organism: Ryuthela nishihirai; assembly: GCA_038380435.1. Taxonomy (NCBI): domain Eukaryota; kingdom Metazoa; phylum Arthropoda; class Arachnida; order Araneae; family Heptathelidae; genus Ryuthela; species Ryuthela nishihirai. The sequence continues at coordinate 76,150,808 of JAWZYU010000017.1, forward strand.
AAGGAATAGAAAGGCGAATGTTGACTAAAGAAAAATGTAAACGAGAGTGGAATAATGGAAAGATACATTTCTGTTGAGGAGTAGATCAATGAATGGTCGAGGAGATAGTTGAACGGACTAAAAGAGCTAGAAAGGAAAAGAAAGGTGAATGTTGACTAAAGAAAAAGGTGAAGGGAGAGTGGAATGATGGAAAGACACATTTCTCTTGAGGATTAGATCAATGAATGGTCGAGGAGATAGATGAACGGACTAAAAGAGCTAGAAAGGAATAGAAAAGTGAATGTTGACTAGCGAAAAAGGTGAAGGAGAGTGGAATGATTGGAAGACACATTTCTATTGAGGATTAGATCAATGAATGGTCGAGGAGACAGATGAACGGACTAAAAGAGCTAGAAAGGAATAGAAAGGTGAATGTTGACTAAAGAAAACGGTGAAGGAGGGTGGAATGATGGAAAGACACATTTCTCTTGAGGATTAGATCAATGAATGGTCGAGGAGATAGATGAACCGACTAAAAGAGCTAGAAAGGAATAGAAAGGCGAATGTTGACTAAAGAAAAATGTAAACGAGAGTGGAATAATGGAAAGACACATTTCTGTTGAGGAGTAGATCAATGAATGGTCGAGGAGATAGTTGAACGGACTAAAAGAGCTAGAAAGGAAAAGAAAGGTGAATGTTGACTAAAGAAAAAGGTGAAGGGAGAGTGGAATGATGGAAAGACACATTTCTCTTGAGGATTAGATCAATGAATGGTCGAGGAGATAGATGAACGGACTAAAAGAGCTAGAAAGGAATAGAAAGGTGAATGTTGACTAAAGAAAAAGGTGAAGGAGAGTGGAATGATTGGAAGAACCATTATTCTTGAGGATTAGATCAATGAATGGTCGAGGAGATAGATGAACGGACTAAAAGAGCTAGAAAGGAATAGAAAGGTGAATTTGACTAAGGTAAAAGGTGAAGGGAGAGTGGAATGATGGAAGACACATTTCTCTTGAGGATTAGGTCAATGAATGATCGAGGAGATAGATGAACGGGCGAAAAGAGCTAGAAAGGAATAGAAAGGTGAATTTTGACTAAAGAAAAAGGTGAAGGAGAGTGGAATGATTGGAAGACACATTTCTCTTGAGGATTAGATCAATGAATGGTCGAGGAGATAGATGAACGGACTAAAAGGGCTAGAAAGGAATAGAAAGGTGAATGTTGACTAAAGAAAAAGGTGAAGGAGAGTGTAATGATGGAAAGACACATTTCTTTTGAGGATTAGATCAATGAATGGTCGAGGAGATAGATGAACGGACTAAAAGAGCTAGAAAGGAATAGAAAGGTGAATGTTGACTAAAGAAAAAGGTGAACGAGAGTGGAATAATGGAAAGACACATTTCTCTTGAGGATTAGATCAATGAATGGTCGAGGAGATAGATGAACGGACTAAAATAACTAGAAAGGAATAGAAAGGTGAATGTTGAATAAAGAAAAAGGTGAAGGGAGAGTGGAATGATGGAAAGACAGATTTCTCTTGAGGATTAGATGAATGAATGGTCGAGGAGATAGATGAACGGACTAAAAGAGCTAAAAAGGAATAGAAAGGTGAATGTTGACTAAAGAAAAAGGTGAAGGAGAGTGGAATGATTGGAAGACACATTTCTCTTGAGGATTAGATCAATGAATGGTCAAGGAGATAGATGAACGGACTAAAAGAGCTAGAAAGGAATAGAAAGGTGAATGTTGACTAAAGAAAAAGGTGAAGGAGAGTGGAATGATTGGAAGACACATTTCTCTTGAGGATTAGATCAATGAATGGTTGAGGAGATAGATGAACGGACTAAAATAGCTAGAAAGGAATAGAAAGGTGAATGTTGAATAAAGAAAAAGGTGAAGGGAGAGTGGAATGATGGAAAGACACATTTCTCTTGAGGATTAGATCAATGAATGGTCGAGGAGATAGATGAACGGACTAAAAGAGCTAGAAAGGAATAGAAAGGTGAATGTTGACTAGCGAAAAAGGTGAAGGAGAGTGGAATGATTGGAAGACACATTTCTCTTGAGGATTAGATCAATGAATGGTCGAGGAGACAGATGAACGGACTAAAAGAGCTAGAAAGGAATAGAAAGGTGAATGTTGACTAAAGAAAAAGGTGAAGGAGGGTGGAATGATGGAAAGACACATTTCTCTTGAGGATTAGATCAATGAATGGTCGAGGAGATAGGTGAACGGACTAAAAGAGCTAGAAAGGAATAGAAAGGCGAATGTTGACTAAAGAAAAAGGTAAACCAGAGTGGAATAATGGAAAGACACATTTCTGTTGAGGAGTAGATCAATGAATGGTCGAGGAGATAGTTGAACGGACTAAAAGAGCTAGAAAGGAAAAGAAAGGTGAATGTTGACTAAAGAAAAAGGTGAAGGGAGAGTGGAATGTTGGAAAGACACATTTCTCTTGAGGATTAGATCAATGAATGGTCGAGGAGATAGATGAACGGACTAAAAGAGCTAGAAAGGAATAGAAAGGTGAATTTGACTAAGGAAAAAGGTGAAGGGAGAGTGGAATGATGGAAGACACATTTCTCTTGAGGATTAGGTCAATGAATGATGGAGGAGATAGATGAACGGGCGAAAAGAGCTAGAAAGGAATAGAAAGGTGAATGTTGACTAAAGAAAAAGGTGAAGGAGAGTGGAATGATTGGAAGACACATTTCTCTTGAGGATTAGATCAATGAATGGTCGAGGAGATAGATGAACGGACTAAAATAGCTAGAAAGGAATAGAAAGGTGAATGTTGACTAAAGAAAAAGGTGAAGGAGAGTGTAATGATGGAAAGACACCTTTCTCTTGAGGATTAGATCAATGAATGGTCGAGGAGATAGATGAACGGACTAAAAGAGCTAGAAAGGAATAGAAAGGCCAATGTTGACGGAAGAAAAAGATGAAGGGAGAGTGGAATGATTGAAAGACAGATTTCTCTTGAGGATTAGATCAATGAATGGTCGAGGAGAAAGATGAACGGACTGAAATAGCTAGAAAGGAATAGAAAGGTGAATGTTGACTAAAGAAAAAGGTGAGCGATAGTGGAATAATGGAAAGACACATTTCTCTTGAGGATTAGATCAATGAATGGTCGAGGAGATAGACGAACGGACTAAAATAACTAGAAAGGAATAGAAAGGTGAATGTTGAATAAAGAAAAAGCTGAAGGGAGAGTGGAATGATGGAAAGACACATTTCTCTTCAGGATTAGATCAATGAATGGTCGAGGAGATAGATGAACGGACTAAAAGAGATAGAAAGGAATAGAAAGGTGAATGTTGACTAAAGAAAAAGGTGAAGGAGAATGGAATGATTGGATGACACATTTCTCTTGAGGATTATATCAATGAATGGTGGAGGAGATAGATGAACGGACTAAAAGAGCTAGAAAGGAATAGAAAAGTGAATGTTGACTAAAGAAAAAGGTGAAGGAGAGTGGAATGATTGGAAGACACATTACTCTTGAGGATTAGATCAATGAATGGTCGAGGAGATAGATGAACGGACTAAAAGAGCTAGAAAGGAATTGAAAGGTGAATTTGACTAAGGAAAAAGGTGAAGGGAGAGTGGAATGATGGAAGACACATTTCTCTTGAGGATTAGGTCAATGAATGATCGAGGAGATAGATGAACGGGCGAAAAGAGCTAGAAAGGAATAGAAAGGTGAATGTTGACTAAAGAAAAAGGTGAAGGAGAGTGGAATGATTGGAAGACACATTTCTTTTGAGGATTAGATCAATGAATGGTCGAGGAGATAGATGAACGGACTAAAAGAGCTAGAAAGGAATAGAAAGGTGAATGTTGACTAAAGAAAAAGGTGAACGAGAGTGGAATAATGGAAAGACACATTTCTCTTGAGGATTAGATCAATGAATGGTCGAGGAGATAGATGAACGGACTAAAATAACTAGAAAGGAATAGAAAGGTGAATGTTGAATAAAGAAAAAGGTGAAGGGAGAGTGGAATGATGGAAAGACAGATTTCTCTTGAGGATTAGATGAATGAATGGTGGAGGAGATAGATGAACGGACTAAAAGAGCTAGAAAGGAATAGAAAAGTGAATGTTGACTAAAGAAAAAGGTGAAGGAGAGTGGAATGATTGGAAGACACATTACTCTTGAGGATTAGATCAATGAATGGTCGAGGAGATAGATGAACGGACTAAAAGAGCTAGAAAGGAATAGAAAGGTGAATTTGACTAAGGAAAAAGGTGAAGGGAGAGTGGAATGATGGAAGACACATTTCTCTTGAGGATTAGGTCAATGAATGATCGAGGAGATAGATGAACGGGCGAAAAGAGCTAGAAAGGAATAGAAAGGTGAATGTTGACTAAAGAAAAAGGTGAAGGAGAGTGGAATGATTGGAAGACACATTTCTTTTGAGGATTAGATCAATGAATGGTCGAGGAGATAGATGAACGGACTAAAAGAGCTAGAAAGGAATAGAAAGGTGAATGTTGACTAAAGAAAAAGGTGAACGAGAGTGGAATAATGGAAAGACACATTTCTCTTGAGGATTAGATCAATGAATGGTCGAGGAGATAGATGAACGGACTAAAATAACTAGAAAGGAATAGAAAGGTGAATGTTGAATAAAGAAAAAGGTGAAGGGAGAGTGGAATGATGGAAAGACAGATTTCTCTTGAGGATTAGATGAATGAATGGTCGAGGAGATAGATGAACGAACTAAAAGAGCTAAAAAGGAATATAAAGGTGAATGTTGACTAAAGAAAAAGGTGAAGGAGAGTGGAATGATTGGAAGACACATTTCTCTTGAGGATTAGATCAATGAATGGTCGAGGAGATAGATGAACGGACTAAAAGAGCTAGAAAGGAATAGAAAGGTGAATGTTGACTAAAGAAAAAGGTGAAGGAGAGTGGAATGATTGGAAGACACATTTCTCTTGAGGATTAGATCAATGAATGGTCGAGGAGATAGATGAACGGACTAAAAGAGCTAGAAAGGAATAGAAAGGTGAATGTTGACTAAAGAAAAAGGTGAAGGAGAGTGGAATGATTGGAAGACACATTTCTCTTGAGGATTAGATCAATGAATGGTCGAGGAGATATTTGAACGGACTAAAAGAGCTAGAAAGGAATAGAAGGTTGAATGTTGACTAGAGAAAAAGGTGAAATGAGAGTGGAATGATGGAAAGACACATTTCTCTTCAGGATTAGATCAATGAATGGGAGGAGATAGATGAACGGAGTAAAAGAGCTAGAAAGGAATAGAAAGGTGAATATTGACTAAAGAAAATGGTGAAGGAGAGTGTAATGATGGAAAGACACATTTCTTTTGATGATTAGATCAATGAATGGTCGATGAGATAGATGAACGGACTAAAAGAGCTAGAAAGGAATAGAAAGGTGAATGTTGACTAAAGAAAAAGGTGAAGGAGAGTGGAATAATGGAAAGACACATTTCTCTTGAGGATTAGATCAATGAATGGTCGAGGAGATAGATGAACGGACTAAAAGAGCTAGAAAGGAATAGAAAGTTGAATGTTGACTAGAGAAAAAGTTGAAATGAGAGTGGAATGATGGAAAGACACATTTCTCTTCAGGATTAGATCAATGAATGGTCGAGGAGATAGATGAACGGACTAAAAGAGCTAGAAAGGAATAGAAAGGTGAATATTGACTAAAGAATAAGGTGAAGGAGAGTGTGATGATGGAAAGACACATTTCTTTTGAGGATTAGATCAATGAATGGTCGAGGAGATAGATGAACGGACTAAAAGAGGTAGAAAGGAATAGAAAGGTGAATGTTGACTAAAGAAAAAGGTGAACGAGAGTGGAATAATGGAAAGACACATTTCTCTTGAGGATTAGATCAATGAATGGTCGAGGAGATAGATGAACGGACTAAAATAACTAGAAAGGAATAGAAAGGTGAATGTTGAATAAAGAAAAAGGTGAAGTGAGAGTGAAATGATGGAAAGACAGATTTCTCTTGAGGATTAGATGAATGAATGGTCGAGGAGATAGATGAACGGACTAAAAGAGCTAAAAAGGAATAGAAAGGTGAATGTTGACTAAAGAAAAAGGTGAAGGAGAGTGGAATGATTGGAAGACACATTTCTCTTGAGGATTAGATCAATGAATGGTCAAGGAGATAGATGAACGGACTAAAAGAGCTAGAAAGGAATAGAAAGGTGAATATTGACTAAAGAATAAGGTGAAGGAGAGTGTGATGATGGAAAGACACATTTCTTTTGAGGATTAGATCAATGAATGGTCGAGGAGATAGATGAACGGACTAAAAGAGGTAGAAAGGAATAGAAAGGTGAATGTTGACTAAAGAAAAAGGTGAACGAGAGTGGAATAATGGAAAGACACATTTCTCTTGAGGATTAGATCAATGAATGGTCGAGGAGATAGATGAACGGACTAAAATAACTAGAAAGGAATAGAAAGGTGAATGTTGAATAAAGAAAAAGGTGAAGTGAGAGTGAAATGATGGAAAGACAGATTTCTCTTGAGGATTAGATGAATGAATGGTCGAGGAGATAGATGAACGGACTAAAAGAGCTAAAAAGGAATAGAAAGGTGAATGTTGACTAAAGAAAAAGGTGAAGGAGAGTGGAATGATTGGAAGACACATTTCTCTTGAGGATTAGATCAATGAATGGTCAAGGAGATAGATGAACGGACTAAAAGAGCTAGAAAGGAATAGAAAGGTGAATGTTGAATAAAGAAAAAGGTGAAGGGAGAGTGGAATGATGGAAAGACACATTTCTCTTGAGGATTAGATCAATGAATGGTCGAGGAGATAGATGAACCGACTAAAAGAGCTAGAAAGGAATAGAAAGGCGAATGTTGACTAAAGAAAAAGGTGAACGAGAGTGGAATAATGGAAAGACACATTTCTCTTGAGGATTAGATCAATGAATGGTCGAGGAGATAGATGAACGGACTAAAATAACTAGAAAGGAATAGAAAGGTGAATGTTGAATAAAGAAAAAGGTGAAGGGAGAGTGGAATGATGGAAAGACAGATTTCTCTTGAGGATTAGATGAATGAATGGTCGAGGAGATAGATGAACGGACTAAAAGAGCTAAAAAGGAATATAAAGGTGAATGTTGACTAAAGAAAAAGGTGAAGGAGAGTGGAATGATTGGAAGACACATTTCTCTTGAGGATTAGATCAATGAATGGTCGAGGAGATAGATGAACGGACTAAAAGAGCTAGAAAGGAATAGAAAGGTGAATGTTGACTAAAGAGAAAGGTGAAGGAGAGTGGAATGATTGGAAGACACATTTCTCTTGAGGATTAGATCAATGAATGGTCGAGGAGATAGATGAACGGACTAAAAGAGCTAGAAAGGAATAGAAAGGTGAATGTTGACTAAAGAAAAAGGTGAAGGAGAGTGGAATGATTGGAAGACACATTTCTCTTGAGGATTAGATCAATGAATGGTCGAGGAGATAGATGAACGGACTAAAAGAGCTAGAAAGGAATAGAAAGTTGAATGTTGACTAGAGAAAAAGGTGAAATGAGAGTGGAATGATGGAAAGACACATTTCTCTTCAGGATTAGATCAATGAATGGTCGAGGAGATAGATGAACGGACTAAAAGAGCTAGAAAGGAATAGAAAGGTGAATATTGACTAAAGAAAAAGGTGAACGAGAGTGGAATAATGGAAAGACACATTTCTCTTGAGGATTAGATCAATGAATGGTCGAGGAGATAGATGAACGGACTAAAATAACTAGAAAGGAATAGAAAGGTGAATGTTGACTAAAGAAAAAGGTGAAGGAGAGTGGAATGATTGGAAGACACATTTCTCTTGAGGATTAGATCAATGAATGGTCGAGGAGAGAGATGAACGGACTAAAAGAGCTAGAAAGGAATAGAAAGGTGAATGTTGACTAAAGAAAAAGGTGAAGGAGGGTGGAATGATGGAAAGACACATTTCTCTTGAGGATTAGATCAATGAATGGTCGAGGAGATAGATGAACCGACTAAAAGAGCTAGAAAGGAATAGAAAGGCGAATGTTGACTAAAGAAAAATGTAAACGAGAGTGGAATAATGGAAAGACACATTTCTGTTGAGGAGTAGATCAATGAATGGTCGAGGAGATAGTTGAACGGACTAAAAGAGCTAGAAAGGAAAAGAAAGGTGAATGTTGACTAAAGAAAAAGGTGAAGGGAGAGTGGAATGATTGGAAGAACCATTATTCTTGAGGATTAGATCAATGAATGGTCGAGGAGATAGATGAACGGACTAAAAGAGCTAGAAAGGAATAGAAAGGTGAATTTGACTAAGGAAAAAGGTGAAGGGAGAGTGGAATGATGGAAGACACATTTCTCTTGAGGATTAGGTCAATGAATGATCGAGGAGATAGATGAACGGGCGAAAAGAGCTAGAAAGGAATAGAAAGGTGAATTTTGACTAAAGAAAAAGGTGAAGGAGAGTGGAATGATTGGAAGACACATTTCTCTTGAGGATTAGATCAATGAATGGTCGAGGAGATAGATGAACGGACTAAAAGGGCTAGAAAGGAATAGAAAGGTGAATGTTGACTAAAGAAAAAGGTGAAGGAGAGTGTAATGATGGAAAGACACATTTCTTTTGAGGATTAGATCAATGAATGGTCGAGGAGATAGATGAACGGACTAAAAGAGCTAGAAAGGAATAGAAAGGTGAATGTTGACTAAAGAAAAAGGTGAACGAGAGTGGAATAATGGAAAGACACATTTCTCTTGAGGATTAGATCAATGAATGGTCGAGGAGATAGATGAACGGACTAAAATAACTAGAAAGGAATAGAAAGGTGAATGTTGAATAAAGAAAAAGGTGAAGGGAGAGTGGAATGATGGAAAGACAGATTTCTCTTGAGGATTAGATGAATGAATGGTCGAGGAGATAGATGAACGGACTAAAAGAGCTAAAAAGGAATAGAAAGGTGAATGTTGACTAAAGAAAAAGGTGAAGGAGAGTGGAATGATTGGAAGACACATTTCTCTTGAGGATTAGATCAATGAATGGTCAAGGAGATAGATGAACGGACTAAAAGAGCTAGAAAGGAATAGAAAGGTGAATGTTGACTAAAGAAAAAGGTGAAGGAGAGTGGAATGATTGGAAGACACATTTCTCTTGAGGATTAGATCAATGAATGGTTGAGGAGATAGATGAACGGACTAAAATAGCTAGAAAGGAATAGAAAGGTGAATGTTGAATAAAGAAAAAGGTGAAGGGAGAGTGGAATGATGGAAAGACACATTTCTCTTGAGGATTAGATCAATGAATGGTCGAGGAGATAGATGAACGGACTAAAAGAGCTAGAAAGGAATAGAAAGGTGAATGTTGACTAGCGAAAAAGGTGAAGGAGAGTGGAATGATTGGAAGACACATTTCTCTTGAGGATTAGATCAATGAATGGTCGAGGAGACAGATGAACGGACTAAAAGAGCTAGAAAGGAATAGAAAGGTGAATGTTGACTAAAGAAAAAGGTGAAGGAGGGTGGAATGATGGAAAGACACATTTCTCTTGAGGATTAGATCAATGAATGGTCGAGGAGATAGGTGAACGGACTAAAAGAGCGAGAAAGGAATAGAAAGGCGAATGTTGACTAAAGAAAAAGGTAAACCAGAGTGGAATAATGGAAAGACACATTTCTGTTGAGGAGTAGATCAATGAATGGTCGAGGAGACAGATGAACGGACTAAAAGAGCTAGAAAGGAAAAGAAAGGTGAATGTTGACTAAAGAAAAAGGTGAAGGGAGAGTGGAATGTTGGAAAGACACATTTCTCTTGAGGATTAGATCAATGAATGGTCGAGGAGATAGATGAACGGACTAAAAGAGCTAGAAAGGAATAGAAAGGTGAATTTGACTAAGGAAAAAGGTGAAGGGAGAGTGGAATGATGGAAGACACATTTCTCTTGAGGATTAGGTCAATGAATGATCGAGGAGATAGATGAACGGGCGAAAAGAGCTAGAAAGGAATAGAAAGGTGAATGTTGACTAAAGAAAAAGGTGAAGGAGAGTGGAATGATTGGAAGACACATTTCTCTTGAGGATTAGATCAATGAATGGTCGAGGAGATAGATGAACGGACTAAAATAGCTAGAAAGGAATAGAAAGGTGAATGTTGACTAAAGAATAAGGTGAAGGAGAGTGTAATGATGGAAAGACACCTTTCTCTTGAGGATTAGATCAATGAATGGTCGAGGAGATAGATGAACGGACTAAAAGAGCTAGAAAGGAATAGAAAGGCCAATGTTGACGGAAGAAAAAGATGAAGGGAGAGTGGAATGATTGAAAGACAGATTTCTCTTGAGGATTAGATCAATGAATGGTCGAGGAGATAGATGAATGGACTAAAATAGCTAGAAAGGATAGAAAGGTGAATGTTGACTAAAGAAAAAGGTGAAGGGAGAGTGGAATGATGGAAAGACACATTTCTCTTGAGGATTAGATCAATGAATGGTCGATGAGATAGATGAACGGACAAAAAGAGCTAGAAAGGAATAGAAAGGTGAATGTTGACTAAAGAAAAAGGTGAAGGAGAGTGGAATGATTGGAAGACACATTTCTCTTGAGGATTAGATCAATGAATGGTCGAGGAGAGAGATGAACGGACTAAAAGAGCTAGAAAGGAATAGAAAGGTGAATGTTGACTAAAGAAAAGGTGAAGGAGAGTGGAATGATTGGAAGACACATTTCTCTTGAGGATTAAATCAATGAATGGTTGAGGAGATAGATGAACGGAGTAAAATAGCTAGAAAGGAATAGAAAGGTGAATGTTGAATAAAGAAAAAGGTGAAGGGAGAGTGGAATGATGGAAAAACAGATTTCTCTTGAGGATTAGATCAATGAATGGTCGAGGAGAAAGATGAACGGACTGAAATAGCTAGAAAGGAATAGAAAGGTGAATGTTGACTAAAGAAAAAGGTGAGCGATAGTGGAATAATGGAAAGACACATTTCTCTTGAGGATTAGATCAATGAATGGTCGAGGAGATAGACGAACGGACTAAAATAACTAGAAAGGAATAGAAAGGTGAATGTTGAATAAAGAAAAAGCTGAAGGGAGAGAGGAATGATGGAAAGACACATTTCTCTTCAGGATTAGATCAATGAATGGTCGAGGAGATAGATGAACGGACTAAAAGAGATAGAAAGGAATAGAAAGGTGAATGTTGACTAAAGAAAAAGGTGAAGGAGAATGGAATGATTGGATGACACATTTCTCTTGAGGATTATATCAATGAATGGTGGAGGAGATAGATGAACGGACTAAAAGAGCTAGAAAGGAATAGAAAAGTGAATGTTGACTAAAGAAAAAGGTGAAGGAGAGTGGAATGATTGGAAGACACATTACTCTTGAGGATTAGATCAATGAATGGTCGAGGAGATAGATGAACGGACTAAAAGAGCTAGAAAGGAATAGAAAGGTGAATTTGACTAAGGAAAAAGGTGAAGGGAGAGTGGAATGATGGAAGACACATTTCTCTTGAGGATTTGGTCAATGAATGATCGAGGAGATAGATGAACGGGCGAAAAGAGCTAGAAAGGAATAGAAAGTTGAATGTTGACTAGAGAAAAAGGTGAAATGAGAGTGGAATGATGGAAAGACACATTTCTCTTCAGGATTAGATCAATGAATGGTCGAGGAGATAGATGAACGGACTAAAAGAGCTAGAAAGGAATAGAAAGGTGAATATTGACTAAAGAAAAAGGTGAACGAGAGTGGAATAATGGAAAGACACATTTCTCTTGAGGATTAGATCAATGAATGGTCGAGGAGATAGATGAACGGACTAAAATAACTAGAAAGGAATAGAAAGGTGAATGTTGAATAAAGAAAAAGGTGAAGTGAGAGTGAAATGATGGAAAGACAGATTTCTCTTGAGGATTAGATGAATGAATGGTCGAGGAGATAGATGAACGGACTAAAAGAGCTAAAAAGGAATAGAAAGGTGAATGTTGACTAAAGAAAAAGGTGAAGGAGAGTGGAATGATTGGAAGACACATTTCTCTTGGGGGATTAGATCAATGAATGGTCAAGGAGATAGATGAACGGACTAAAAGAGCTAGAAAGGAATAGAAAGGTGAATGTTAAATAAAGAAAAAGGCGAAGGGAGAGTGGAATGATGGAAAGACACATTTCTCTTGAGGATTAGATCAATGAATGGTCGAGGAGATAGATGAACCGACTAAAAGAGCTAGAAAGGAATAGAAAGGCGAATGTTGACTAAAGAAAAATGTAAACGAGAGTGGAATAATGGAAAGACACATTTCTGTTGAGGAGTAGATCAATGAATGGTCGAGGAGATAGTTGAACGGACTAAAAGAGCTAGAAAGGAAAAGAAAGGTGAATGTTGACTAAAGAAAAAGGTGAAGGGAGAGTGGAATGATGGAAAGACACATTTCTCTTGAGGATTAGATCAATGAATGGTCGAGGAGATAGATGAACGGACTAAAAGAGCTAGAAAGGAATAGAAAAGTGAATGTTGACTAGCGAAAAAGGTGAAGGAGAGTGGAATGATTGGAAGACACATTTCTCTTGAGGATTAGATCAATGAATGGTCGAGGAGACAGATGAACGGACTAAAAGAGCTAGAAAGGAATAGAAAGGTGAATGTTGACTAAAGAAAAAGGTGAAGGAGGGTGGAATGATGGAAAGACACATTTCTCTTGAGGATTAGATCAATGAATGGTCGAGGAGATAGATGAACCGACTAAAAGAGCTAGAAAGGAATAGAAAGGCGAATGTTGACTAAAGAAAAATGTAAACGAGAGTGGAATAATGGAAAGACACATTTCTGTTGAGGAGTAGATCAATGAATGGTCGAGGAGATAGTTGAACGGACTAAAAGAGCTAGAAAGGAAAAGAAAGGTGAATGTTGACTAAAGAAAAAGGTGAAGGGAGAGTGGAATGATGGAAAGACACATTTCTCTTGAGGATTAGATCAATGAATGGTCGAGGAGATAGATGAACGGAATAAAAGAGCTAGAAAGGAATAGAAAGGTGAATGTTGACTAAAGAAAAAGGTGAAGGAGAGTGGAATGATTGGAAGAACCATTATTCTTGAGGATTAGATCAATGAATGGTCGAGGAGATAGATGAACGGACTAAAAGAGCTAGAAAGGAATAGAAAGGTGAATTTGACTAAGGAAAAAGGTGAAGGGAGAGTGGAATGATGGAAGACACATTTCTCTTGAGGATTAGGTCAATGAATGATCGAGGAGATAGATGAACGGGCGAAAAGAGCTAGAAAGGAATAGAAAGGTGAATTTTGACTAAAGAAAAAGGTGAAGGAGAGTGGAATGATTGGAAGACACATTTCTCTTGAGGATTAGATCAATGAATGGTCGAGGAGATAGATGAACGGACTAAAAGGGCTAGAAAGGAATAGAAAGGTGAATGTTGACTAAAGAAAAAGGTGAAGGAGAGTGTAATGATGGAAAGACACATTTCTTTTGAGGATTAGATCAATGAATGGTCGAGGAGATAGATGAACGGACTAAAAGAGCTAGAAAGGAATAGAAAGGTGAATGTTGACTAAAGAAAAAGGTGAACGAGAGTGGAATAATGGAAAGACACATTTCTCTTGAGGATTAGATCAATGAATGGTCGAGGAGATAGATGAACGGACTAAAATAACTAGAAAGGAATAGAAAGGTGAATGTTGAATAAAGAAAAAGGTGAAGGGAGAGTGGAATGATGGAAAGACAGATTTCTCTTGAGGATTAGATGAATGAATGGTCGAGGAGATAGATGAACGGACTAAAAGAGCTAAAAAGGAATAGAAAGGTGAATGTTGACTAAAGAAAAAGGTGAAGGAGAGTGGAATGATTGGAAGACACATTTCTCTTGAGGATTAGATCAATGAATGGTCAAGGAGATAGATGAACGGACTAAAAGAGCTAGAAAGGAATAGAAAGGTGAATGTTGACTAAAGAAAAAGGTGAAGGAGAGTGGAATGATTGGAAGACACATTTCTCTTGAGGATTAGATCAATGAATGGTTGAGGAGATAGATGAACGGACTAAAATAGCTAGAAAGGAATAGAAAGGTGAATGTTGAATAAAGAAAAAGGTGAAGGGAGAGTGGAATGATGGAAAGACACATTTCTCTTGAGGATTAGATCAATGAATGGTCGAGGAGATAGATGAACGGACTAAAAGAGCTAGAAAGGAATAGAAAGGTGAATGTTGACTAGCGAAAAAGGTGAAGGAGAGTGGAATGATTGGAAGACACATTTCTCTTGAGGATTAGATCAATGAATGGTCGAGGAGACAGATGAACGGACTAAAAGAGCTAGAAAGGAATAGAAAGGTGAATGTTGACTAAAGAAAAAGGTGAAGGAGGGTGGAATGATGGAAAGACACATTTCTCTTGAGGATTAGATCAATGAATGGTCGAGGAGATAGGTGAACCGACTAAAAGAGCTAGAAAGGAATAGAAAGGCGAATGTTGACTAAAGAAAAAGGTAAACCAGAGTGGAATAACGGAAAGACACATTTCTGTTGAGGAGTAGATCAATGAATGGTCGAGGAGATAGTTGAACGGACTAAAAGAGCTAGAAAGGAAAAGAAAGGTGAATGTTGACTAAAGAAAAAGGTGAAGGGAGAGTTGAATGATGGAAAGACACATTTCTCTTGAGGATTAGATCAATGAATGGTCGAGGAGATAGATGAACGGACTAAAAGAGCTAGAAAGGAATAGAAAGGTGAATTTGACTAAGGAAAATGGTGAAGGGAGAGTGGAATGATGGAAGACACATTTCTCTTGAGGATTAGGTCAATGAATGATCGAGGAGATAGATGAACGAGCGAAAAGAGCTAGAAAGGAATAGAAAGGTGAATGTTGACTAAAGAAAAAGGTGAAGGAGAATGGAATGATTGGAAGACACATTTCTCTTGAGGATTAGATCAATGAATGGTCGAGGAGATAGATGAACGGACTAAAATAGCTAGAAAGGAATAGAAAGGTGAATGTTGACTAAAGAAAAAGGTGAAGGAGAGTGTAATGATGGAAAGACACCTTTCTCTTGAGGATTAGATCAATGAATGGTCGAGGAGATAGATGAACGGACTAAAAGAGCTAGAAAGGAATAGAAAGGCCAATGTTGACGGAAGAAAAAGATGAAGGGAGAGTGGAATGATTGAAAGACAGATTTCTCTTGAGAATTAGATCAATGAATGGTCGAGGAGATAGATGAACGGACTAAAAGAGCTAGAAAGGAAAAGAAAGGTGAATGTTGACTAAAGAAAAAGGTGAAGGGAGAGTGGAATGATGGAAAGACACATTTCTCTTGAGGATTAGATCAATGAATGGTCGAGGAGATAGATGAACGGACTAAAAGAGCTAGAAAGGAATAGAAAAGTGAATTTGACTAAGGAAAATGGTGAAGGGAGAGTGGAATGATGGAAGACACATTTCTCTTGAGGATTAGGTCAATGAATGATCGAGGAGATAGATGAACGGGCGAAAAGAGCTAGAAAGGAATAGAAAGGTGAATGTTGACTAAAGAAAAAGGTGAAGGAGAATGGAATGATTGGAAGACACATTTCTCTTGAGGATTAGATCAATGAATGGTCGAGGAGATAGATGAACGGACTAAAATAGCTAGAAAGGAAAAGAAAGGTGAATGTTGACTAAAGAAAAAGGTGAAGGGAGAGTGGAATGATGGAAAGACACATTTCTCTTGAGGATTAGATCAATGAATGGTCGATGAGATTGATGAACGGACAAAAAGAGCTAGAAAGGAATAGAAAGGTGAATGTTGACTAGCGAAAAAGGTGAAGGAGAGTGGAATGATTGGAAGACACATTTCTCTTGAGGATTAGATCAATGAATGGTCGAGGAGACAGATGAACGGACTAAAAGAGCTAGAAAGGAATAGAAAGGTGAATGTTGACTAGCGAAAAAGGTGAAGGAGAGTGGAATGATTGGAAGACACATTTCTCTTGAGGATTAGATCAATGAATGGTCGAGGAGACAGATGAACGGACTAAAAGAGCTAGAAAGGAATAGAAAGGTGAATGTTGGCTAAAGAAAAAGGTGAAGGAGGGTGGAATGATGGAAAGACACATTTCTCTTGAGGATTAGATCAATGAATGGTCGAGGAGATAGGTGAACCGACTAAAAGAGCTAGAAAGGAATAGAAAGGCGAATGTTGACTAAAGAAAAAGGTAAACCAGAGTGGAATAACGGAAAGACACATTTCTGTTGAGGAGTAGATCAATGAATGGTCGAGGAGATAGTTAAACGGACTAAAAGAGCTAGAAAGGAAAAGAAAGGTGAATGTTGACTAAAGAAAAAGGTGAAGGGAGAGTTGAATGATGGAAAGACACATTTCTCTTGAGGATTAGATCAATGAATGGTCGAGGAGATAGATGAACGGACTAAAAGAGCTAGAAAGGAATAGAAAGGTGAATTTGACTAAGGAAAATGGTGAAGGGAGAGTGGAATGATGGAAGACACATTTCTCTTGAGGATTAGGTCAATGAATGATCGAGGAGATAGATGAACGGGCGAAAAGAGCTAGAAAGGAATAGAAAGGTGAATGTTGACTAAAGAAAAAGGTGAAGGAGAATGGAATGATTGGAAGACACATTTCTCTTGAGGATTAGATCAATGAATGGTCGAGGAGATAGATGAACGGACTAAAATAGCTAGAAAGGAATAGAAAGGTGAATGTTGACTAAAGAAAAAGGTGAAGGAGAGTGTAATGATGGAAAGACACCTTTCTCTTGAGGATTAGATCAATGAATGGTCGAGGAGATAGATGAACGGACTAAAAGAGCTAGAAAGGAATAGAAAGGCCAATGTTGACGGAAGAAAAAGATGAAGGGAGAGTGGAATGATTGAAAGACAGATTTCTCTTGAGAATTAGATCAATGAATGGTCGAGGAGATAGATGAACGGACTAAAAGAGCTAGAAAGGAAAAGAAAGGTGAATGTTGACTAAAGAAAAAGGTGAAGGGAGAGTGGAATGATGGAAAGACACATTTCTCTTGAGGATTAGATCAATGAATGGTCGAGGAGATAGATGAACGGACTAAAAGAGCTAGAAAGGAATAGAAAAGTGAATTTGACTAAGGAAAATGGTGAAGGGAGAGTGGAATGATGGAAGACACATTTCTCTTGAGGATTAGGTCAATGAATGATCGAGGAGATAGATGAACGGGCGAAAAGAGCTAGAAAGGAATAGAAAGGTGAATGTTGACTAAAGAAAAAGGTGAAGGAGAATGGAATGATTGGAAGACACATTTCTCTTGAGGATTAGATCAATGAATGGTCGAGGAGATAGATGAACGGACTAAAATAGCTAGAAAGGAAAAGAAAGGTGAATGTTGACTAAAGAAAAAGGTGAAGGGAGAGTGGAATGATGGAAAGACACATTTCTCTTGAGGATTAGATCAATGAATGGTCGATGAGATTGATGAACGGACAAAAAGAGCTAGAAAGGAATAGAAAGGTGAATGTTGACTAGCGAAAAAGGTGAAGGAGAGTGGAATGATTGGAAGACACATTTCTCTTGAGGATTAGATCAATGAATGGTCGAGGAGACAGATGAACGGACTAAAAGAGCTAGAAAGGAATAGAAAGGTGAATGTTGACTAGCGAAAAAGGTGAAGGAGAGTGGAATGATTGGAAGACACATTTCTCTTGAGGATTAGATCAATGAATGGTCGAGGAGACAGATGAACGGACTAAAAGAGCTAGAAAGGAATAGAAAGGTGAATGTTGGCTAAAGAAAAAGGTGAAGGAGGGTGGAATGATGGAAAGACACATTTCTCTTGAGGATTAGATCAATGAATGGTCGAGGAGATAGGTGAACCGACTAAAAGAGCTAGAAAGGAATAGAAAGGCGAATGTTGACTAAAGAAAAAGGTAAACCAGAGTGGAATAACGGAAAGACACATTTCTGTTGAGGAGTAGATCAATGAATGGTCGAGGAGATAGTTAAACGGACTAAAAGAGCTAGAAAGGAAAAGAAAGGTGAATGTTGACTAAAGAAAAAGGTGAAGGGAGAGTTGAATGATGGAAAGACACATTTCTCTTGAGGATTAGATCAATGAATGGTCGAGGAGATAGATGAACGGACTAAAAGAGCTAGAAAGGAATAGAAAGGTGAATTTGACTAAGGAAAATGGTGAAGGGAGAGTGGAATGATGGAAGACACATTTCTCTTGAGGATTAGGTCAATGAATGATCGAGGAGATAGATGAACGGGCGAAAAGAGCTAGAAAGGAATAGAAAGGTGAATGTTGACTAAAGAAAAAGGTGAAGGAGAATGGAATGATTGGAAGACACATTTCTCTTGAGGATTAGATCAATGAATGGTCGAGGAGATAGATGAACGGACTAAAATAGCTAGAAAGGAATAGAAAGGTGAATGTTGACTAAAGAAAAAGGTGAAGGAGAGTGTAATGATGGAAAGACACCTTTCTCTTGAGGATTAGATCAATGAATGGTCGAGGAGATAGATGAACGGACTAAAAGAGCTAGAAAGGAATAGAAAGGCCAATGTTGACGGAAGAAAAAGATGAAGGGAGAGTGGAATGATTGAAAGACAGATTTCTCTTGAGAATTAGATCAATGAATGGTCGAGGAGATAGATGAACGGACTAAAAGAGCTAGAAAGGAAAAGAAAGGTGAATGTTGACTAAAGAAAAAGGTGAAGGGAGAGTGGAATGATGGAAAGACACATTTCTCTTGAGGATTAGATCAATGAATGGTCGAGGAGATAGATGAACGGACTAAAAGAGCTAGAAAGGAATAGAAAAGTGAATTTGACTAAGGAAAATGGTGAAGGGAGAGTGGAATGATGGAAGACACATTTCTCTTGAGGATTAGGTCAATGAATGATCGAGGAGATAGATGAACGGGCGAAAAGAGCTAGAAAGGAATAGAAAGGTGAATGTTGACTAAAGAAAAAGGTGAAGGAGAATGGAATGATTGGAAGACACATTTCTCTTGAGGATTAGATCAATGAATGGTCGAGGAGATAGATGAACGGACTAAAATAGCTAGAAAGGAAAAGAAAGGTGAATGTTGACTAAAGAAAAAGGTGAAGGGAGAGTGGAATGATGGAAAGACACATTTCTCTTGAGGATTAGATCAATGAATGGTCGATGAGATTGATGAACGGACAAAAAGAGCTAGAAAGGAATAGAAAGGTGAATGTTGACTAAAGAAAAAGGTGAAGGAGAGTGGAATGATTGGAAGACACATTTCTCTTGAGGATTAGATCAATGAATGGTCGAGGAGAGAGATGAACGGACTAAAAGAGCTAGAAAGGAATAGAAAGGTGAATGTTGACTAAAGTAAAAGGTGAAGGAGAGTGGAATGATTGGAAGACACATTTCTCTTGAGGATTAAATCAATGAATGGTTGAGGAGATAGATGAACGGAGTAAAATAGCTAGAAAGGAATAGAAAGGTGAATGTTGAATAAAGAAAAAGGTGAAGGGAGAGTGGAATGATGGAAAGACACATTTCTCTTGAGGATTAGATCAATGAATGGTCGAGGAGACAGATGAACGGACTAAAAGAGCTAGAAAGTAATAGAAAGGTGAATGTTGACTAACGAAAAAGGTGAAGGAGAGAGGAATGATGGAAAGACAGATTTCTCTTGAGGATTAGATCAATGAATGGTCGAGGTGATAGATGAACGGAGTAAAAGAGCTAGAAAGGAATAGAAAGGTGAATGTTGACTAAAGAAAAAGGTGAAGGAGAGTGTAATGATGGAAAGACACCTTTCTCTTGAGGATTAGATCAATGAATGGTGGAGGAGATAGATGAACGGACTAAAAGAGCTAGAAAGGAATAGAAAGGCGAATGTTGACGGTAGAAAAAGGTGAAGGAGAATGGAATGATTGGAAGACACATTTCTCTTGAGGATTAGATCAATGAATGGTCGAGGAGATAGATGAACGGACTAAAAGAGCTAGAAAGGAATAGAAAGGTGAATGTTGACTAAAGAAAAAGGTGAAGGAGAGTGGAATGATTGGAAGACACATTTCTCTTGAGGATTAGATCAATGAATGGTTGAGGAGATAGATGAACGGACTAAAATAGCTAGAAAGGAATAGAAAGGTGAATGTTGAATAAAGAAAAAGGTGAAGGGAGAGTGGAATGATGGAAAGACAGATTTCTCTTGAGGATTACATCAATGAATGGTCGAGGAGATAGATGAACGGACTAAAAGAGCTAGAAAGGAATAGAAAGGTGAATGTTGACTAACGAAAAAGGTGAAGGAGAGTGGAATGATTGGAAGACACATTTCTCTTGAGGATTGGATCAATGAATGGTCGAGGAGATAGATGAACGGACTAAAATAACTAGAAAGGAATAGAAAGGTGAATGTTGAATAGAGAAAAAGGTGAAGGGAGAGTGGAATGATGGAAAGACAGATTTCTCTTGAGGATTAGATCAATGAATGGTCGAGGAGATAGATGAACGGACTAAAAGAGCTAGAAAGGAATAGAAAGGTGAATGTTGACTAAAGAAAAAGGTGAAGGAGAATGGAATGATTGGATGACACATTTCTCTTGAGGATTATATCAATGAATGGTGGAGGAGATAGATGAACGGATTAAAAGAGCTAGAAAGGAATAGAAAGGTGAATGTTGACTAAAGAAAAAGGTGAAGGAGAGTGGAATGATTGGAAGACACATTACTCTTGAGGATTAGATCAATGAATGGTCGAGGTGATAGATGAACGGACTAAAAGAACTAGAAAGGAATAGAAAGGTGAATGTTGACTAAAGAAAAAGGTGAAGGAGAGTGTAATGATGGAAAGACACCTTTCTCTTGAGGATTAGATCAATGAATGGTGGAGGAGATAGATGAACGGACTAAAAAAGCTAGAAAGGAATAGAAAGGCGAATGTTGACGGAAGAAAAAGGTGAAGGAGAGTGGAATGATTGGAAGACACATTTCTCTTGAGGATTAGATCAATGAATGGTCGAGGATATAGATGAACGGACTAAAAGAGCTAGAAAGGAATAGAAAGCTGAATTTTGACTAACGAAAAAGGTGAAGGAGAGTGGAATGATTGGAAGACACATTTCTCTTGAGGATTAGATCAATGAATGGTCGAGGAGATAGATGAACGGACTAAATTAACTAGAAAGGAATAGAAAAGTGAATGTTGAATAAAGAAAAAGGTGAAGGGAGAGTGGAATGATGGAAAGACAGATTTCTCTTGAGGATTAGATCAATGAATGGTCGAGGAGATAGATGAACGGACTAAAAGAGCTAGAAAGGAATAGAAAGGTGAATGTTGACTAAAGAAAAAGGTGAAGGAGAATGGAATGATTGGATGACACATTTCTCTTGAGGATTATATCAATGAATGGTGGAGGAGATAGATGAACGGATTAAAAGAGCTAGAAAGGAATAGAAAGGTGAATGTTGACTAAAGAAAAAGGTGAAGGAGAGTGGAATGATTGGAAGACACATTACTCTTGAGGATTAGATCAATGAATGGTCGAGGTGATAGATGAACGGACTAAAAGAACTAGAAAGGAATAGAAAGGTGAATGTTGACTAAAGAAAAAGGTGAAGGAGAGTGTAATGATGGAAAGACACGTTTCTCTTGAGGATTAGATCAATGAATGGTGGAGGAGATAGATGAACGGACTAAAAAAGCTAGAAAGGAATAGAAAGGCGAATGTTGACGGAAGAAAAAGGTGAAGGAGAGTGGAATGATTGGAAGACACATTTCTCTTGAGGATTAGATCAATGAATGGTCGAGGATATAGATGAACGGACTAAAAGAGCTAGAAAGGAATAGAAAGCTGAATTTTGACTAACGAAAAAGGTGAAGGAGAGTGGAATGATTGGAAGACACATTTCTCTTGAGGATTAGATCAATGAATGGTCGAGGAGATAGATGAACGGACTAAATTAACTAGAAAGGAATAGAAAAGTGAATGTTGAATAAAGAAAAAGGTGAAGGGAGAGTGGAATGATGGAAAGACAGATTTCTCTTGAGGATTAGATCAATGAATGGTCGAGGAGATAGATGAACGGACTAAAAGAGCTAGAAAGGAATAGAAAGGTGAATGTTGACTAAAGAAAAAGGTGAAGGAGAATGGAATGATTGGATGACACATTTTTCTTGAGGATTAGATCAATGAATTTTTGAGGAGATAGATGAACGGACTAAAATAGCTAGAAAGGAATGGAAAGGTGAATGTTGAATAAAGAAAAAGGTGAAGGGAGAGTGGAATGATGGAAAGACACATTTCTCTTGAGGATTAGATCAATGAATGGTCGAGGAGACAGATGAACGGACTAAAAGAGCTAGAAAGGAATAGAAAGGTGAATGTTGACTAACGAAAAAGGTGAAGGAGAGTGGAATGATAGAAAGACAGATTTCTTTTGAGGATTAGATCAATGAATGGTCGAGGTGATAGATGAACGGACTAAAAGAGCTAGAAAGGAATAGAAAGGTGAATGTTGACTAAAGAAAAAGGTGAAGGAGAGTGTAATGATGGAAAGGCACCTTTCTCTTGAGGATTAGATCAATGAATGGTGGAGGAGATAGATGAACGGACTAAAAGAGCTAGAAAGGAATAGAAAGGCGAATGTTGACGGAAGAAAAAGGTGAAGGAGAGTGGAATGATTGGAAGACACATTTCTCTTGAGGATTAGATCAATGAATGGTCGAGGAGATAGATGAACGGACTAAAATAGCTAGAAAGGAATAGAAAGGTGAATGTTGAATAAAGAAAAAGGTGAAGGGAGAGTGGAATGATGGAAAGACACATTTCTCTTGAGGATTAGATCAATGAATGGTCGAGGAGATAGATGAACGGACTAAAAGAGCTAGAAAGGAATAGAAAGGTGAATGTTGACTAACGAAAAAGGTGAAGGAGAGTGGAATGATTGGAAGACACATTTCTCTTGAGGATTAGATCAATGAATGGTCGAGGAGATAGATGAACTGAGTAAAATAACTAGAAAGGAATAGAAAGGTGAATGTTGAATAAAGAAAAAGGTGAAGGGAGAGTGGAATGATGGAAAGACAGATTTCTCTTGAGGATTAGATCAATGAATTGTCGAGGAGATAGATGAACGGACTAAAAGAGCTAGAAAGGAATAGAAAGGTGAATGTTAACTAAAGAAAAAGGTGAAGGAGAGTGTAATGATGGAAAGACACCTTTCTCTTGAGGATTAGATCAATGAATGGTCGAGGAGATAGATGAACGGACTAAAAGAGCTAGAAAGGAATAGAAAGGCGAATGTTGACGGAAGAAAAAGATGAAGGGAGAGTGGAATGATGGAAAGACAGATTTCTCTTGAGGATTAGATCAATGAATGGTCGAGGAGATAGATGAACGGACTAAAATAACTAGAAAGCAATAGAAAGATGAATGTTGAATAAAGAAAAAGGTGAAGGGAGAGTGGAATGATGGAAAGACACATTTCTCTTGAGGATTAGATCAATGAATGGTCGAGGAGATAGATGAACGGACTAAAAGAGCTAGAAAGGAATAGAAAGGTGAATGTTGACTAAAGAAAAAGGTGAAGGGAGAGTGGAATGATGGAAAGACACATTTCTCTTGAGGATTGGATCAATGAATGGTAGAGGAGATAGGTGAACGGATTAAAAGAGCTAGAAAGGAATAGAAAGGTGAATGTTCACTAAAGAAAAAGGTGAAGGGAGAGTGGAATGATGGAAGACACATTACTCTTGAGGATTAGATCAATGAATGGTCGAGGAGATAGGTGAACGGATTAAAAGAGCTAGAAAGGAATAGAAAGTTGAATGTTGACTAAAGAAAAAGGTGATGGGAGAGTGGAATGATGGAAAGAAACATTTCTCTTGAGGATTTGATCAATGAATGGTCGAGGAGAAAGATGAACGGGCGAAAAAAGCTTAGAAAGGAATAGAAAGGTGAATTTTGTCGGAAGAAAATGATAAAGGGAGAGTGGAATAATGGTAGGGCAGATTTCTCGGAAGAGTTGGTCAATGAATGGTTGAAATGACCAGAAGTAAATTGAAATTCGAATGTTGAGAGGAGAGATTTATTAAAAGATAGAGGAATGAATAAATCAAATGATAGACACATGGATGGGTAAATGGACATAAACGTGGAAAAATGAGCAGACAGAATAATGGTCAATGGAAGGACAAAATCTGAGAATAAGTGTATTCTGAGAATAAGAGTATAAACGAAGAGGAATATAATGAACGAGAGAACAGAAGTATAATCGCTGAATGGATCGAACTCAGAGAGATAAATGAATAGATGAATAATGGATGAACTGGCAGATTTATGAGCAGATAAACAGATTCATTCATCATTCCACTCTCCCTTCATCTTTTTCTTTTGCATTCCTTTCTTTTCCTACATTCCCTTTTTTTTCCTTTCTAGATATATTCGTAGTTCATCTGTCTCCTCGACCATTAATTGATCTACTCGTCAGAGAAACGTGTCCTTCTATCATTGCACTCTCCCTTCAACTTTAGATAGAAGGACAGACAAAAAGTTCTAGAAAGGAATAGAAAGTCAAATATTCTAGAATATTCATAGGTATGAGACAAATAGGTGGAAAGGGCGATGAATGAGTGGATTAATTATAATTGGCAAATGGAGCTCCGAAATAAAGCTTAAAACTGCTGTGAGACTCACTTTCACAAAACGCGAAGTTACACTTCAATGGAAAACAAAAAATAACTGATCTCAAATCGCAACAAATTGATTCAGCTGTGACAGTAGTCGCATTTTTTGCCATGACCAGTTTCTAAGCGCCAAGAGCCAATGACATGGTTTTCGTTATTTTGCATCGGAGACTAAGAGCGGGTCTTTATTGAACTCCAACACTGCGATCAGGCAGTTACGCATCGGACCGCTGTCCATCAGCAAAACCCCATCGACGACTGCAACCCACTGTGACCTACACAGGAGAAATATACAGTCATCATTGATCACAGTTTTGTCTTCTTCCTTTCCATTTTCCTCTTTTGTGGTTTTTCGCCCTCCATCTTTCACCTCCCTCCTCTCCCGCCCGTTGCTCCCCTCCCCATTATCCAACGAGCTGAACTAAACCCAGCTCGGTTCTATCGACAGATCGGGGCCTGCCCGCATGCACTAAGGATTCTAGTCTGATGGCAAGAGGTTTCGGAGCATATCGAAAATCCATTACTCTTTTGTAACAAGGCGGAGGATCTACATCGCCAAGTGGCGGCTACCGTTATACAAAGTTCAGCCACAGGAAATTCTCTTTTTCTCGCACTCGCTCCTGAAATATGCATACGAAATGAGAATGAAAATCAAACGACTTCTTTGCAGACGAAACGATATTCAAAAGAGCATGAGCTTGATATCGTTTGATTCTCTTTTTCGATCAACTGTGGTTCAGATGCCGATCTTTGTGTGACGTAAGTTGTGTACTTATGTATCCAGCCACTGAATATCTCCGAAAGGAGTTGAAACAGCAACAAAAAGTAACTGTTCGCGTTAAATCTTTATAATGGCTGGAACGACGAAGCTGATATGACGCATGAGGAAATAAGAGAAAACTACATCTGGACCACTGTTTTCCGAATGTGCTAATAATTATGTTAATCGCAAAACCATAACAGTTCAAAAAATAACTGGAATCGTATTCCTCATAGCCGAGAGTTGGGTTGGGTTGTTTTACCTCTGAGCGGCACTTTTTTGCACACCATGGGTTAAATGGCCAGGTCACATGGACCCCGAAGGCTCAGAGAAGTTTGGGGGAGGGGACCCACTGGAAAGCTGTTGGGAGACAGATGGTAGCCTCCCGTCAAGGCCATCCAACGTGTTCTTTAACGTGCACAGGCTATGGCTCTCCCGCACACGGGCCACGGCTTAACGTCCCATCCGACGGACGGCGGCCTTTCCAAGCCCATCGGTGTCCCCCTACTGACCGTGGGCAGGGCGGGGAATTTTTGCGGAGATAAATCTCAACGCTGACCCAGCTGGGACTCGAACCTGGGAACTACAGATTACGAGCCTGGCGCGCTACCGACTGAGCCACCCCCGCCCCTCATAGCCGTGAATGAATCTTGTCTATAACACACATTCCTTAAACCCAGCGATGTACGAGGCTTGTAAAGGTTCAGGCATGCGTTAGTAACAAGTTCCTCTTCCCTACCTCAAGCATGGGCAACTCATCAAATCTGTTTTATATGATACGATATACATATATCGCCAAATATTGAAATGTGAAATGTAATCATCATATAATCATATATACACTGCCTTCCATTGAAATTAAGAGTGGTTGGGTTGTTTTATCTCTGAGCGGCATTTTTTTGCACACAATATGTTAAATGGCCAGGTCACAAGAATCCCGAGGACTCAGAGAAGGTTGGGGGAGCGGCCTGTGGTGAGCGGTGGTAAGGGAACGACGCAGTTTTTTATTTCGTCACGTGAAATTAGATATCTGCTTGAACTGCGCCAAATGTCGTGGAGAGGATGGGGAACGATTAACCACTCTATAGTTGAGGACGTTCCCCCCGAAAGATTTCTATTATATATCTAACAGACAAAATAAACATATCTCGTATCCTGTTATTATATATGAGCTTCCCCCCCCCAAAAAAAAAAATTAAAACTCGGAGCCAGTGCCTCAGCATACCATTCGGTTGATATGGATTAAAGAATATTAGAAACTTAAATTACAATTGATTTTCATTAGGATATTAAACAAACTGGAAGAGTCCATTTAGCTTTCTTCTTTTATTCGCTTTATATAACTATTATGTGCAGCTGTGGGCAAGTTAAAAATGTTAGCTTTGAGCTATCGTTTCCCAAAAGAATGCTGTTTTAGGCATTTAAAAATGGTTTGCTGACTAGTTTTCCAATTGTCTGCTTATTGTCATTTTTGGTATATGGATTTTCGAAGGTGTTTCTCAGCCTTCTCTCAGCGATTTTCCTTTTGTCCTGGGCATTTTCGTCATCATCAAGAAAGGGAATAGAGGTCAGATGTCAAACAACGCAACAAACGAACATAACTGAGGAAAGCCGAGAAATGGAAACTACGGGAGAGTAGTCTAGATTTATAGCATGGATATCATACATTTTGATAAAGTTGCAGTAATTTAAAAAAAAATCTGTTAAAATTTGCAGCAGAAAACGGGCAATATCTTGTAGTAAGCGATAGAAGTTTAAACCTTCGCCAACAAATATATATATATGCCAACAATTATGTTTTACTGTTGTCTAAAACTGTTGCACGATTCCGAAGTGTAAAATGAAAATGAAATAACCTTCTTTGCTCGACTTTTTTATTAAATTATTTGTGGGCTGTTACTTTGGTCGGTAAAACCGACATTGCTTTAGAATAACTGTAGCTACTCTGTCGAAATTAAAGGGGTCCATCAGTCTCTTTTACGGAAAGGTACATTAATTTTTTTAAAGATAAATATACCTTTCCGTAAAAGAGACTGATGGAATTATGTCAACTTAACCGCATTTTCAATCAGTTTCGATAGAAGTGGCCCAAGTAAATTATATCGATGAAAAGTGGGGAGAGTACTGAAAAGTTTATACATCGTTGATCCGATGACTACTTTGTTTGACTTGCTACTAATAAGGATACAGAACTGAAAGACGAATTGCTCTCTTAATGTAACAAATGATACAGAACTGAGAGAGGGGCGGGGGTGGGTCAGTCGGTAGCGCGCCAGGTTCGTAATCTGCAGTTCCCAGGTTCGAGTCCCAGCTGGGTCAGCGTCGAGATTTATCTCCGCAAAATTCCCCGCCCTGCCCACGGTCATTAGGGGACACCGATGGGCTTGGAAAGGCCGCCGTCCGTCGGATGGGACGTTAAGCCGTGGCCCCGTGTGCGGGAGAGCCATACCCTGTGCACGTTAAAGAACACGCTGGATGGCCTTGACGGGAGGCTACCATCTGTCTCCCAACAGCTGTTCCAGTGGGTCCCCTCCCCCAACCTTCTCTGAGCCTTCGGGGTCCATGTGACCTGGCTATTTAGCCCATGGTGTGCAAAAAAGTGCCGCTCAGAGGTAAAACAACCAACCATGCAACCAGAACTGAGAGACGAAGTGCTCTCTTAATCTAACAATGAATGTGCTAAGGAAAATGTTACTGACTGATTGGACGTATATGACCAACTTTGCTGTCATTAGTTAGGTGATCCTCCATCACTCCGTGGACTTCAGTAACCCTTGACACTTGACGACTCTTATCTCGGGAGATTCTCTTCGAGGAACACAACGAGCAACGACCTAACCCTTCGTCTTGCATTAATTAAGTCGTGTCATCTTCAGAGCACCGCTGAAGCGTTGTCGGGCGACAGGGCGTCCGACAACGCGATGGCAGACCGTTCGCTCTGCCATCGCGAAATCTGCGACATCGTAACATAACTTGGGTGTTGACCTGTCGCTCGCATGTGATGTCTGAAATCAGTGCAAAGTGGTGGAAAGGAGAAGAATGGTCGGAGTGATAAATGGCGAGGGATGTTGCAATAAATTAACAGATCTGGCAGAACGAGCTCTGTTAATGTCGGCAATAAAATGGTGATGTTGTGTTGTTATGTGTGAGTGATCATCTGCCATATATCAAGTGGGGTGCTTGCAAAGGGAAGTAGGCAGTGGATTCAAGAGAGATGTTGGCGTTCACAAATCAGTCAGGTGGTAAGTTAGAATTCCATGTTCTTGCAGGATGTCGAAACTTTGCTATATGACACTTGCTTAGAAATTCAGGCTCTGACCACTTCATTGGCCCATTGTGATAATCTGGATTATCTGCACTTTGCTTTCAATTCAGCATCTGTTCATTGATAACTTTGCAACTTACTTCCTGACATCTTCCCTCAAAATTTAAATGGGACTTTCTGGTATCTCCCTTCTTTGATAGCTTGGAAGTCATTTCACTTTTTCACCGATGATCATATAATTAATGTTGATCATTAATAGAGGGACTCGACAGCACATCCCTCTATTAATAAAATTTAGGTTCTGCTGTATATTTTGCTATGTCTTACCGTACGACTAAATAATTATGTAAGAACATGCTAGTAAATATGCATAGCTCTCAGGACTAATCAATGTCTTGTTTATGATAGTTTGGGGCAAAGCAAAATTTAGACCCTCCTCCTCTCTCAATAAGAAGAAACAAATTATTCGTATTAATCCTCATCTCGGTGGAACGGATAGTCGGTAGCGCGCCAGGCTTGTAATCTGTAGTTTCCAGGTTCGAGTCTCAGCTGGACCAGAATTGAGATTATCTCCGAAACACTCCCCGCCCTGCCCACGGTCAGTAGGGAACACCGATGGGCTTGGAAAGGCCTCCGTTCGTCGGATGGGACAAATGATGTGTACTGCAGATGGAGGAAAGTTGGCGCCTTTCATAATTTTTAAGAGAAAGTCTCTACCAAAAAGGAGTACAATTCCCAAGAGGTGTACATATCCATGCCTTGCTAAAGGATGGATGGATGGTTGAAGCACTAACCATTGACTGGTTAAAGTGTGTTTGGTCGGCACGTCCAGGTGGTCTACGAAAACAACCTTCCATGTTGATGCTCGACTCGTTTCGGTGTCATCGGATGACTTCTATCCAGAAAGAACTGAAGAAAATGAAATCTGATATGGTTATTATTCCAGGCGGCATGACCCGTCTTCTGCAGCCTTTGGATGTTGCTGTTAATAAGCCGATGAAAGATGCTATCCGTCGTAAATAAATAGAATGCATGGTTAAGCGACGGCAATCAAACATATACTACTGGTGGCCGTATGCGTCAACGGCTTCCTCAAATGTTGTATTTCCAATAATCTTGACGGCAGCGCTGACGACGTTCGTGGGAGGTCGAACAGGTGTCATCAGATGAAGATGATGATGGGGATATTTATTATGACGGCACCATTAAAAATGGTATTGACTCGACAGCACTAGATGAGCTTCTTACTAGTGACAGTGATGACGAGGGTTTTTGCGAATTTCCGAGTAATATTTAAGTGTTGTGCATTTTGTTTTTTATTAGAAATTTAAGTTTTGTTAACAAATATTTTATGCAATTTAAAATGAAGTCTTGAAAACTTATCGGTGCGTATTATATAATGATTTATATTTTACCAGAAACTTTCGGACTAAATCAAGCATGCGCATTATACACGGGAGCACATTATATTCGAGATTTTACGGTAGTTATAAAACTCTGAATTATTTTCTGTGTATCGATTATTCAATCCAAAACGAATTCGTGGTGCTTCACTGATTTAAAATTTCTTCCACTTATTTAATACAAATTTTTCGTATATGTTCCAATTTAAATTTCTCTCTGTAATTAGATTTAGGCAACGGATGATCTGCTTTATTAATTTCAGATCAAGAAAAACAAGCAAATAATACACAGCTGAAATTATGAATTTTCATCTGAAAATTGCTATTGAAATAAAAATACAGTAATATCATCGTTTCGAAACTTTTTCAGAAACCTTTCTTTGTTTAAACCAATGTTTTTGAACCAGGTCACATGAGAATTAAAAAGAAAATCATTCTTTTTTTCCAATTCAGCGGAATGTGATAACGATACTTCAGCTTATGATTTCTTTATTCTATGTTGGTCTGCAAATGGTAGCTAGGCATAAACTGGAATGTGATCTATGTACCAATCCCCAGTGATAATGCATAGAACTGGCCAGGTCTAGTGCCTAATTTCCGACCCCACCTTCTCGTGGTGCAAGCCGTTAGTACCTTTCAAAAGAGATATTCTCTTTTGAAACTTTTTCCCTTTGTTCTGTCCTGCTGAATAGTGGTCAACTTCACAGGGTTCTGGTGCTGAAAATTTATACCTACTACACTGGACTGGAAAAAAACGTTACGGCTTTGAGTTTGATTATGGAACCTGGACTTGCTGCACTGGTAGGCCTCTCTTGAGGGAGAATCTGCCGCTATGTTTTTATTTTCTTGTGGATTGCCAGCCGTAAGTCAACAGAGGCGCAGGATACCCATTTCCACCAGCTGATCAGAGGCCATCGCAGGTACCTGAATTCTCAGTTAGCTAGTTGGGCGTCGCCAATCCTAAACTGGAGTAATGTGTCTTAGGTAGGTCATATGGCTCTTGAAAAGGAAGACTTGAAAAGGTGGTGTCTGAAGTTCCTACCTCAGTTTGTAGCGATGGGGGAACAATGTCTTTGTCCCATGCCTTTGATTCTTGATATTGTTGGCCCTACCTCTCTCAAAAAACCTAGTTGCTTGCAAGCCTATACTTGGTTAAAACGCAGGAATTCCAGCGTTGTAACCTAGTATAGGCTTGCAAGAGACCAGGTGGACAGGTAAAGGTGAGATACTTAAAAATAACTTTAAATTTCTCTTTTCAGGGAGGGAGGATGGAAAGCATCTCCAAGGTGTAGGTTTGCTGCTCAGCAGATACGCCAGTGATGCTCTTCAAGGATATGACTGCATTAATGAAAGATTTCTTAGAGCAAAATTTAAAACCAAAATTAAAATGTTGAATGTCCTTTGTTGTTATGCCCCCACAGAGGACTCCGATGAGAAGTTTTGCAGCCAGCTCCAGGATATTTTGAATGCAGTGAAGAAAGGAGATATTTCTCTTGTTCTTGGTGATTTCAATGCTAAAGTTGTACTGACTCTGACCTTTGGGCAGGGATTATAGGACCCTTTGGTATTGGTAGTTGCAATGGTAAAGGGGAACGTCTCCAAAATGTAAGTAAATTTAATGGTTGGGTTGTTTTACCTCTGAGCGGCACTTTTTTTGCACACCATGGGCTAAACGGCCAGGTCACAAGGACCCGACGGCTCAGAGAAGGTTGGGGGAGGGGATCCACTGGAACAGCTGTTGGGAAACAGATGGTAGCCTCCCGTCAAGGCCATCCAGCGTGTTCTTTAATGTGTAGAGGGTGTGGCTCTCCCGCACACAGGGCCACAACTTAATGTCCCATCCCACGGACGGCGGCCTTTCCAAGCCCATCGGTGTCCCCTACTGACCGTGGGCAGGGCGGGGAGTTTTGCGGAGATAAATCTCAACGCTGACTCTGCTGGGACTCGAACCTGGGAACTGCAGATTATGAGCCTGGCGTACTACCGACTGAGCCAGACCTCCACCCCCACCCCCTAAAAACTTAATGGTTTGCGAATAACTAACACGTACTACAATATTAGGACATTTATATATACATGGGTTTCACCTGATGGTTGTACAGGAATGTGATAGATTATATTTTAATTAACAGCAAATGGGCCAGTTCAGTTAGGAATACAGGGGAGCCGAAAATGTCTCGTAACGAACAAAGCGTGTGTGTGTGTGTGTTTCCAGTTGTATCAAAAAAGAGACCTCTTTTTTGAAACAAGGATTTCTTCAGTAGTATTACGATTTATCACCCTTCGTCCCCTTGCGCGAAACAACAGGATTTCGATCGCTTCAGGTCATGTTTCAGCTGTTAGTATCCCTCCACTTCGTTCTTAACGCATCTGGATGTTGTGTTATTCTAAGTTTGAAATATTCTCGGTTGAATGTCCTCTTCTGTATTAGAAAAACACACACACACACGCTTTGTTCGTTACGAGACATCTGACAGGAAACGTAATGTAAGACGTAACGTAAGACAGTCGTGTTCAAAAAATATTCGAACGTGCTGAAGAAAAATCTTTACATCTCCTGAAATATGAGTATTGAAGTTAAGATCTGTGATGAAATATTTTGTGTAACCACTAGTCTCGTTTTAAATTGTTAGCTTCTTCTGTAGCAAGCAAGAGTCCGTAAGACAATATGTTTATTCTTGCATGTGAACAAAACACACATACGATAACATATACACATAAAGATGAAACACACACACACACAGAGAGACATGAAGACGTATACACACACACACACATGAAAACATACGCACGCACACACACACACATGAAAACATACGCACGCACACACGAACATGAAAGTATACGCACGCACAAACATACAATTACAGAGACGAAACAAGTGTGTGAGAAAAAACTTAGTCTATTGCACGGATATATGCATACACTTAGAAATACATCCGTTGAATAATACCATACACCACACAAGAATATATTTTGCATAAGATCAGAAAAACATTCTCCTACATATTCATAAACCGACTGCTTAAAAGTAATAATCTTGTTTTTACTCGAATCAGACAGTCAACATATTTGCCCCTAGATGGCATTGGTGAAAAGCCCCAAAACACAGAAAATCAGTTTCTTAACTGTTGCACTGATCATCTTCCTTCGAAAGTTCTATCTTTTGTGTTCGTGAGAATAGTATATAGATATGAAGAGACACAAGAAAGAGACACGTTTTATGTATCCATGAGTTCACACTGATGTTTTTTTAAATATTCTTCTCAACTGAAAGTTTGGTTCACATACAGCTGAAATCATTATGCTTATGGAATTTACAGGAGTAATGCTCCATAGACAGTGTTCTTTCCAAACAGGTGCATATTATCAAAAAACGTGTGCTTGCCAGAACCACTTTCACACGAACATAGTACCACTTGTTCTAAGAATTCCACATTAGTATAGAAATATGCAGGGAAAAATAACTAAACAAATATGAAATCCCGTGTTAGACTGTAGTGAAACACCCTATCTTTGTCGAAAAAACTTGTGTTTGCAGCGAAAAATAGCCATCTTCACCCACACTTATGCGCCTATTCATGCGGTGCCCTGTGAACTAAAGAATCTTTCTCAAACCCAAACAGTATAACTTTCACGTAGGTTCTGATATCAAAGATAATGTGCTTTCCTGCAGTGAACCAACCCATAGGCTAAAAATCTTTCTCAAACCCTATGATAGCGTGTTTTTTCACAGATGTGTTCCATGGGTAGTGCTCGTTATTTCTATAGATTTAGATGTGAAACATAGAGTGCGTATCTCTTTGTATGAAATCGCTTATAATGAGACAATGATATTAGTATGAACTAAAAAAGTGGTGATGTATACACTATCTGATCGTTAAAATCAAACTTTAGCAAGTTAATATATTGTTCTCTAGCTAGCGAGTCCGAAATTAGTGTGTCATTGCTTTAAAAATAAATACACCTTCACGCAGCTAATTGTCGCAACAGTTACAGGATTTTTTCATACGACCCAGTAGAAGGGGGGTGAGAGGATGTCGGGATCTTGGTAGGAAAACAACACAGACGTTCATGTCTTACTATGGATCTCAAACCTTGGCTTTGTTAGATCAGAAGTAACTAACCTGCTGTCTATGAGATAGGTTAGAAATATTCTCATGCAGGAAAAATAACTAAACACACATGAAATCCCATTTTAGATTGTAGTGAAACACCCTATCTTTGTCGAAAAACTTGTGTTTGCAGCGAAAAATAGCCATTTTCACCCACACTTATGCGCTTATTCAAACGTACCGAGGGGACCAGAAACTCTGAAAAGAGATAGCGGTTTGGGATAACCGACGAGAGAGCTTACATTACGTTTTATTGGTGGTTGAAGTCAGAGAATGCAAAGTCGGGTTTAGCGGATCGATTCTGGGACTCAACTTTTCATGGAAATACTGAAAATATTGTTGTTTTCTTATAAACACTGAGTTTTCAGATTTTAAATTTCCAAACTTCTGTGGTTCTTTGCTGATGTTTTCTATATGCAAAGTATTTTGTGATATTCGTGCATCCGTCTGTACGCAATGTAGTATAGAAATGTGTATTCTCATGCAGGAAAAATAACTAATAGTGAAAACAACTTGTGTTTGCAACGAAAAATAGCCAACTACACCCACACTTATGCGCTACGTACCAGGGAACTATAGAACCAGGAAATCTGAAAAAGAGCGTGAGATAGCAGCTTGGAATAACCGTCGAATAGTCGTTTTTTTTTTTTTCTATCTTTCAGTATTTGCGTTGTAATTTTCTGTTTTGAAGCGATTTTTTACAACCATCCCACTACATTTTTATACTTTCTCTCTCGTCACAGTATGTTTTACAGTTATTTTGCCTTCCACTTCCAAAGAATTGTGAAAATATTCACCTATCCACTGAAATATGTGTACATTTACAGATATTCCAACACTCTTTACATTTTAGTGATTCTCATTGAATTTACCAAGCATTTCGTTGTTTTTCTAATTTTCGTTTATGCATGTAATTTGATTTAACGACCTAGTCACATGGTGTATCATGGGTAAAGTACTACCCATTTCATCTCTTTTCAGGTTTGTATGACAGTAAAGCAAACTTGCAATCAGTTTTTCATTCTAAATGCTTGTTGTCTGCATATCACCGAAATTCCTCCTCGTATGCCTTCCAAAAAGATACATTGTAGGTTATCAACTCTAGTATTTGTCATCTTCAGGTATGAAGGCAGGAGCTGTGTAAACATAGCAGGGGTCAGTATCTGCCACCAAACACATCAGCTAAGAGGAGCACGTCAGTGTACGCGATATTGGCGTAGGCTTTTTTTTATGTCGAATGAATATTTTCATTACACGGGTATATTCTTCTACCCCCTAGCGCTTCTCGGAGGAGCTAATGTGTGT
This sequence comes from Ryuthela nishihirai, assembly GCA_038380435.1. Lineage (NCBI taxonomy): Eukaryota > Metazoa > Arthropoda > Arachnida > Araneae > Heptathelidae > Ryuthela > Ryuthela nishihirai. The sequence goes on from JAWZYU010000017.1 coordinate 76,186,279, forward strand.
CATCTCAATTTTAAGCGTTCTAATAAGATTATTTCATAACCTAAAGGACATCCATCTGCAAGGAATGTATTAATTGCATTCCCTATAATATGGAAAACAGCATTCTCCCTTTGAATTTCATAGAAACAAATTCTTAATGGAACAATAATGCTGCTTTTCATCGTCTGACAACAGTAGGAGATTTGCGTGCGCTTTAAATCTGAATGGTGTGATGTAGAGTGGGAACATCTCTTTCTCGTATCCAGATTGTTAAAGGGAAAATTAGACCTGATGTGTTTCCTTCTAAACGTATATAGTTGTTAAGGTGTTCAGTGTTTCCTATTGCAGGATACAAAGTGGCTAAAACAAACAAAACATTTTTTGTCGGAATTACATACATTAACTATAGCACGTTTTCATTAGTAATTCTCTTGAAGTAGGGATATAACTAGGTCCCGCAAGAGGCCACTGTTCATTTCACTATGGAGTACAGTATCTACTATGTGCTCCTTCAAATGAGGTCTTGATCTTCTTGCACATTGAATCCGATTCTCTGTTTAGGGATGATGTAGGAAGACTTGTGACACAGTTACTTCGGAAAAACGGGGTGCAGTGTTCGAAGGGGAGGCTTTTCGCCTGAAGCGCACTTGCACTGTAAGGTACCATTTAATAACTATTTTAAACTTTGTCCACTAAATTACTTTTCTGATCGTAAAACATGCAATTGAATTTCGTTGAAACATATTTCTTCCCGACACTGTACCATAATTGTGTATTCTTATGGAAGTTGAGTGATTCAAGGCACTGGTTCATTTCTAATAATAGTTTTTCAAGTAAGCTGAAATCTGGAGATGTTTTAGCACGAAATCAGTTTGGGTTCTTCCCAGTATTTTCCCAGTGATACCCCATTATTTAATTAGTTTTTATTTTTAATGAAGGAAATCGTTTTATCAGTAGCAAATATTGTCGAGCGGATAGCAGGGCCAGAGTTGAGATTTATCTCCGCAAAAATACGCGCCCTAGCGATGACGCTTCAGCTATCGGCACTGAGGTAGCGCGTTCAAATACGGCGACGAAAGCCAATATTTTTTTTTTTTTTTTTTTTTAAATACAGGAGACGTACTAAAAATAGTATGGACGTTGGATGACACCGATTAAATGCGCGAAAACTGATTTGGTTTAAAGAGGGGAGGGCGTAAAATATAGGTGGATCAATAGGTGGGTCTATGAAGAGGGGAGGGTTTAAACAGGGGAAAAACAAGAAAATTCGAGAAGGGGACTTAAAATACAGGTCAACCATGGGGTCTATGAAGAGGACTTAAAATATGGTCGGTTGCGACATAGGGGTCAAAGTCCAATCAGAGAAGGCAATGTGGATTCTAGGAAACATCTATTTTTAAACCTTATCAGTGTCAAATGCAGACACAGTGAAGCGCTGGACATTTGACCTTCCAGCTGATAAAGGATTGCACCGTATCGTGTGATGTGGCGAAAGTGCTGTTGCTACCCACGGATAAACGATCTGAAGGATGTCAACAGGAAACGTACGATTTCCGATACACTGATAACAGTCTTTGTAAACTTTTAGGCTGGTGAATGTCTAAAGCTAGATCTTATATACAAGTCCTACGAATAATTTAAACCAAAAAAAAATTTTTTTTTTTGGTTTAAATTATTCGTAGGACTTGTATATATGATCTAGCTTTATAATTATTATTATAATTATTATTATTATATTAATAGTTTTTTTTTAACCAAAAAATTTTATTAATTTTTCTGTGAAACAGTTACTGTGTCATTCTTCTAGTAATATGAAGTATATACTGAATAATATATAGTAACGTGAACCTTGGATCCGATGAGGCTTTTTCCCGAAATTAACGTGGAGGTACGCTAGCGATGGAATGATTTTTTTTTTACCGATTAAATGCATTTACTGATTTATTACGAGCGCTGGATGATTTTAATAAAGGTGAGTGAGAGTTTTTATTTACTAGGGGATCGATTAACAGGATTGGAAAAAATGAATACCTTAGTTTTAATAAAAGGGAATCGTTTAACAGTCCTGGCAAAATGAACACCAAAAGATTTTTAATAAAGGTAACTTTTAATAGAAAGGGTTTTAATTACTAAGAATACAACTTTGAGAGTTGATTTTTACAATTGAGACTTGTGTCATCCTTTTCTGCTGAATTATTCTGAGACTTGAAATCCGTGGGAAGGAGGGGGCTTAAAATATAGGTAGGGTTTAAAATATAGGTCAACCAGGAGGGTCTGCAAAATCCCGGGCTTAAAATATAGGTGAGTCTGAAATAAAGAAAAATCGAGACTATTCGAGAAGGGGAGCTTAAAATATAGCTCAACCAGGGGGTTTGCAAAATCGAGGTTTTAAAATAAAAGGCTAGTCTGAAATATAGGTCAACCGGGTGGTTTGCAAAATCCATGACTTAAAATATAGGTAGGGCTTAAAATATAGGTCAACCAGGGGGTTTGCAAAATCGAGGTTTTAAAATAAAAGGTTAGTCTGAAATAAAGAAAAATCGAGACTATTCGAGAAGGAGGACTTAAAATATAGCTCAACCAGGGGGGTTTGCAAAATCGAGGTTTTAAAAGAAAAGGTTAGTCTGAAATAAAGAAAAATCGAGACTATTCGAGAAGGAGGGCTTAAAATATAGCTCAACCATGGGGGTTTGCAAAGTGGAGGGTTTAAAATATAGGTGAGACTGAAATAAAGAAAAATCGAGACTATTCGAGAAGGGGAGCTTAAAATATAGGTCAACCAGGGTGTTTGCAAAATCGAGGTTTTAAAATAAAAGGCTAGTCTGAAATATAGGTCAACCAGGTGGTTTGCAAAATCCATGACTTAAAATATAGGTAGGGCTTAAATATAGGTCAACCAAGGGGTTTGCAAAATCGAGGTTTTAAAATAAAAGGTTAGTCTGAAATAAAGAAAAATCGAGACTATTCGAGAAGGAGGGCTTAAAATATAGATCAACCAGGGGTCTATGAAGAAGGTTTAAAATATGGGTAGGGGTCTAATCAAGAAAAATCGAGACTATTCGAGAAGGGGGGCTTAAAATATAGGTCAACCAGGGGGTCTATGAAGAGGGCTTAAAATAGGGGTGGGATCTAATCAAGAAAAATCGAGATTATTCGAGAAGGGGGGCTTAAAATATAGGTCAACCAGGGGTCTATGAAGAGGGTTTAAAATATGGGTAGGGGTTTAATCAAGAAAAATCGAGACTATTCGAGAAGGGGGGCTTAAAATATAGGTCAACCAGGGGGTCTATGAAGAGGGCTTAAAATAGGGGTGGGATCTAATCAAGAAAAATCGAGATTATTCGAGAAGGGGGGCTTAAAATATAGGTCAACCAGGGGTCTATGAAGAGGGTTTAAAATATGGGTAGGGGTTTAATCAAGAAAAATCGAGACTATTCGAGAAGGGGGGCTTAAAATATAGGTCAACCAGGGGGTCTATGAAGAGGGCTTAAAATAGGGGTGGGATCTAATCAAGAAAAATCGAGATTATTCGAGAAGGGGAGCTTAAAATATAGGTAGGGCTTAAAATATAGGTCAACCAGGGGGTTTGCAAAATCCATGGCTTAAAATATAGGTCAACCAGGGGGGTTTGCAAGTGGAGGGTTTAAAATATAAGTCAACCATTGAGGGGTCTGAAATAAAGAAAAATCGAGACTATTCGAGAAGGAGGGCTTAAAATTAGAGTTAAAAACTAGATAGCACCAGGGGTTAAAAGGGAGAGGAATTTTTAATTATGAATTTTTAATTATGAATTATTAATTATTAATAAGTAGCGCCAACGACAGTTGCAACACCAGGGTCAATTTCCTGTTGATTGCGACATAGGGCCTCAGAGTTCAGAAGGCAACGTGGACCAGCACGGGCCAATTTCCGGTCGATTGCGACATAGGGGGTTCAAGTCAAGAAGGCAACGTGGACGATTGCGACATAGGGGGGAAAGCACTGTGCAAAGGGGGATTCGCAGGGTGGCAATAAACTACTAACATATCATGCATAAGAAATCAAAAGCATAAGAAATCTGAGCCTTTGATTGGAGAGTTATCCTTACCAACCTAGCAAGACATGCTCATGCACAAACTCTCCCATACGGGTATAACGTTAATGTATGTATGTATGTAACGTGAGTTCAGTTAAAGGAAAAGTTTATCAAGATTATAACTCTAGGAGACGTGTAAGCTATTTGAACATTCAACCTCTACAATAGTTTGTGATTCAACTTTCCACAAATAGATAAAATTTAGTAAAAATATTTAGAGACATTTCTCTATAAATCATTATTTTATGTAATAATTTTGTGGCATTTACTCTTTATTATAGCATCCCAAGATTGGTATTCGTAGGGTCACTAATGCGGTTAAAAAATGGATTAAATATAAAATTTAAATTCAAAAGCATAAAATGTTCTGGCCCCAGAGTCTGAATTGTGAAAAATTACTTTTTCGGGTTCAGGATCATCTGATATGTATTCCCGATCTAAAACCTCGAAATCTTTTTTTTTTCTTCATTAGGATCACAGTTATTTATATGTACTGAATTGCCACTTTATTTTGTATACTTACTACCTTAGCGAGTAGTTCCTCCTTTTACACTTCAAACAGTCTTAATTCGTCAGAGCATGGACTGAACGAGATGTGTGGTCCATGTCGAATCCACCGCTTCCCATAGGTGTTGAAAACTGGCTGTTGATAGATCTCTCCTCTGACAGTTCGTTCTATCTCATCCCACAGGTTCTTGACTGGATTTAGTTCTGGTGTTTGGAGAGGTCGCTGCAGTAAGCTGAAACCACTGTTACGTTTTCGGAACGATTTCTGGACGATTCTAACCTTGTGACATGGAGCATTATTCTCCTGAAAGAACCCATTCAGAAGGCTACACTGCTTCTCTAGCTGATCGGGAAAGCTGTTCAAATATCCTATGGTATTCAGATGTCGGCTTGCTGGTATCAAGAGACGTAACGTGTGTCTTCGTAGCAAACACACGTTGCTCAATGCTGATTCCTGATAGGATGGATCCACGGACTCATAAGCATGAGATCATTTTCTACATCAGTGCATCTCAATCAGTCTGATTCGGCTGACCTGCATGAAACTCGTCTGCTTTTGAGATCCATTGGTCGCACATGCGCCTGGAAGTTCTGGTCACGTGTTGCCTCTAGAAACAAGGTATTTCTAGGCGCATGGTAATTTCCTCACTCAGGTCAGGTCCCGTATGATATGACGTCACCTTAAGAGTTGGAACATACGAAGTATGACACTTTGGTATATCAAAGTTATGCTTCTGAAACATATTCTTGCTTCCTGGCATCTCTCTTGGGACCACAATTTTGAGAAGCTCTACATCATATTCATTCTTCAATTTCTTCCTTTATTGGGCGATATATTTTTTGCGTTGGGATTTAATTCCATACACGAATAGATTAACAAATAGTTATAAAAAAATTTTAATTTATATTTTTTCTCCAATGAATAACATTTTCCTCGAGTTAAGAAAAGTAGAATCGTCGATTTCTTTCCTTCATATTTTCCTTTCTCCGATTCATCTTTTGAAATCAGCGAACCTGAGCAATCTTCCAATACTCCCTCCCCCCTCCACACACAAATGAAGACAGAAGCATGAAAGTAATTCTCCTTTCGGACATTTACAATAGTTCCTAACCGACTCCTCATCAATAAACGACGGTGATAAGTGCTCTACCGCAATTAATCTTTCCGAATGATCCCTTGCTTGTGAATGACTTCCGATGTCCTTCCTCGGCCAAAGGCATCCTGCTGGGCTCTGTCAGTGGCACCCATTCATCTCTGGATGTGGCAGACGATTCGTTATTGGTCTGCAGAGCGCCATTATCTGTTCCTTATCGATCCACTTTTAAGTTGGAAGTCGCAATTAATTTCACTCAAGCAACTTCAGTGATATATATATCTGACGAAGAACAGCGATGGTTTGACTCACAGTCTCTAGTATCAGTTTTCATTGTGAGTCGGATCTGGGTGATAAATGATAACAAAGGTGGAGTTCGACGAATGAACTGAGAGGTCATCAGCCGAGGAATAAAATAAATGGTAATTGTAAAGCATGCAGAGCAATCAAGATATCTTAACGTAGTTAGTTACTCTAGAAATTTCGTCATCATGAACCATCTCAGTGGAAATGGGTTCACGTGGAAGAATGCAGTTTCGTTTCACTCTATGTATCAGCGGAATGAAAATAAACGAAATCAATTTATTAACAATGCAATTTTCGGGAGTTTTATATACGATTTCACTGAGAAATTCGCTGATCATTATGTAATTTGCAGCTATATTTGGATAAAAAGATGAGAAAAGATATGGAAAAATCTCAGCCTTTCCCCCCCCCCCCAATTCGTAACCTTGTATAAGCTGATCATACCGAGCATCCACAAGTGTTTTGGAGTCCACAAAGAGATTCAGAATTTTTGAAAATGTAGAATGTTTCGGCTGATAGATATTTTTTCTCTTGCACTTGCTGCTTGTCTGAAAGCCCCCCTTCCCCCCTCACAAGAGCTATAATGGCTAGAGATGAAAACAAGTTTGTTCACTTGAAGTCTAATTTTGTAGTTTGGATGGCCAAAAATATTTTGGATTGTAAACTCTTCAATTTTTAGGTTTTTCATTTTATTCAGTAGGAAATTTCTTTGTTGTTGATAATTGGGACCATTTAGTAGTACACGATTTACTCTGGAATTGGACAGTGTGGGCAATTTGGACTTTCTCTTTTTTGAATATATGATTTGATTTAAAAGATATTTTCCGTTCTGAACATTATAATCTTGATCTCTTCTTCTCTTGTGAGTTGATTTCGCGTGATTTTGGATATTTTGTCTTCAACATTTCTTCTGTGATTTGTTATAATTGGGAATTTATCTTGGATTTGTTCTGTTTCCATTTTTTTGTTTGATTTTAATTTCTCGTAGATGAGAGGAGATGTGCACAGTTTTCCTTAAGTTGCTGTTGTTGCTTTGTCATTATCTGAGATGCCTCCATTGAATTGCCACATTATTTTGGTTAATTACAATGTTTTTATGTATATTGTATTGGATTTCCTTAGTTAGTTATGGGAGGATGTTTCTTCTTGGTTGATGTTGCAGTGTTTGGAGGACTGATTTGCAATCTGTGAAAATTAATATATTTTTTCCCTTTCATTGCCCAGTTTAATACTTCACGGATGGCTAATAGTTCTGTGGTAATTATTGAAGTTGTGGGTTTAATTTGGAAATTGCATTTTAGATTGCCTTTTTTGTAGAAGAATGCCACTGTTGGGATTTCCAAATGTCGGCGGTGTGATACATCGGTAGATATTTCTTTATAATTTGGATATTTTTCTTCAATGCGTGCTCTGTTTTCTTTTTTGTCATCCCTAGCATGTTGCTGATTTTGGCCTTTTGCATTTTCCATGGAGGTCGATATCAAACAACCGAAATTAAGTGATATTAGGAGCATAAAAATATCGAAAGGGAAATGATCTTAACGGACTGAAGTCAGAGTACTTGACATGTTATCAGGAGGTCGTGGGTTCGGATCCCACTTGGTTAAAAACAATTTTACCCTATATTTATTCAATGTATATCACCAACAGATGCATACCTGTGATTGCTTATTATTTTACTTTTTATTTTAGTTGCAAAATGGGTGACCAAGACAAACCTTGAGCTCCTCATATTGTCTGTGCTAATTGTGTAATATATCTAAATAGCTGACTAAATGTTCTGGTTGGTCAATGCCATTTGCCATGCCTATGATATAGCGTGAAGAGAAATGCCATTTCACAGATTGTTATCTCTGTTTAGCCAACATGTTAGGAATTTCAATGACTTTAAACATACTATTCCGTGCCCGGAAGTGTCATCAGCCTTGAGACAAGTATGGCAAAATTCAGTGCCCGGAAGTGTCATCAGCCTTGAGACAAGTACGTTCGTAGAGTGAAGATTTGTCAATCCCTAAACCTCTAGAAACATGGGCTATTGATACCGAATTTGAACAGATCACATCTGTTGTGCCACATTTGATTTCAGAAGGAGAGCTCAATGACTTGGTTAGGGATTTACATTTATCAAAATCCCAACTTGAATTGTTTGGAATCCAGATTAGAAGGCTGGAATTTACTACAGAGTATTACAAATATTTAAATATATCGTAACGGAGAAAATTATTTAATTACGTTTTATTCTTATACTAATGATTTCGTTTACTGTGAAGACGTTAATGGTCTTATGGCAGCATTAGGACATGAAAATAAACGGAAGAATGACAACTTTAGATTGATTCGTTCAAACTTAGGTTAAAAACAGATCTCCTTCATAATGAGAACAAATATCCATCCATATTAGTTGCTCACGTGGTACATATGGAGGAAACATATGAATATATGCGACATTTACATGAGAACATTCGTTGCAACAACTACTTTGGGAGAATTTGTGGCGATCTAAGTGATAGCTATGTTAGTAGGTATTCTGTTATGGATAAACGAAGTATTGCTGCTTCATCTGTGAGTAGGAAAGCAGAGCTAAGGAGAAACATTACTCAGTCAAAGACTGGAAGAAAGGAGAATTTCGTGTTCTTGGGCAAAAAAGCCTCTTTTTGATCCTGAAAAGATTCTACAAACCCTCACTTCATATTGAATTAGGAGGCGGGGGGGGGGGGGGGGGGGGGCTCAATCGGTAGCGCGCCAGGCTCGTAATCTGCAGTTCCCAGGTTCGAGTCAGCGTTGAGATTTATCTCCGCAAAATTCCCCGCCTTGCCCACGGTCAGTAGGGGACACCGATAGGCTTGGGAAGGCCGCCGTCCGTCGGATGGGACGTTAAGCCGTGGCCCCCTGTGCGGGAGAGCCATACCCTGTGCACGTTAAAGAACACGCTGGATGGCCTTGAGGGGAAGCTACCATCTGTCTCCCAACGGCTGTTCCAGCGGATCCCCTCCCCCAACATTCTCTGAGCCTTTGGGGTCCACGTGACCTGGGCCCATGGTGTGGAAAAAAAATGCCGCTCAGAGGTAAAACAACCCAACAATCCAACTCATATTGACTTGGCCTAATGAAGAACTGTCTTAAACAATAGACAAAAATGGTGATGGATTCCTGTATCTCAAACATGTTTCTTAGTTAGAGGTGAAGCAAAAATCAAAGAAGGATTTTCTTTTTGTTGGACCTCAGAATCGGGATGTTATGAACGACAAAATGGTCCATAAGAAATTGAACAATGTTGAATCAGCAGCCTGGATAACTTTTAAGGACGTATGTGCAAGCCTTTCGGGAAACTATAAATCATGCAAAGTACAAGGAAGTGGTGGAATCTTACAAAAAATGGGCTGTAAAATATCTCTGAAGATTCACTCTCTTCAGTCGCAGTTGCATTTCTTCCCCGAGAACCGAAGGGCAATAAAATGACGGTTCCACCAATTCATCATAGTGCTGGAAAACCAATATCAATACAAGTAGAGGTTTAACATACTTGCAGATTACTTCTGGGATCTCAATGGAGATTTCCAGAGGCATCATATAAACAGAAATTCTCCAAAATATTGTTACAAATTTTTAATAGAAAATTGAGCGGGAGTTCAAAAGAATGCTCACCAAACAAAATTACAAATGGACTAATTTATTTCCCAGGTATAAGACCCATATATACACCGAAGAGCCAAAACATTATGTCCACCTGCCTAATATGATGTTGGTCCTCCACGTGCCGCCAAAACTGCTCTCACTCGGAGAGGCATAAACACTACAAAATTTCTAAAAGTACAATCGCTCAAAAAAGTATCCGAACGCTATGGTTGATTACAAAATTCGGAAAAAATATCTGACAACGATTTTTTTAGAAATTAGTGATCTGGCAACCTTCGTGGCATGTGACACGAAGGTTGCCAGATCACTAATTTCTAAAAAAATCGTTGCCAGATATTTTTCCGAATTTTGTAATCAACCATGGTGTTTGGATACTTTTTTGAGCGACTGTACCAACACGTTATCTGGTATCAACACGTTACTAGCAGATCCTTTAACTCTTGTAAGTTACGCGTGGTTGAACCACAGCAGTTCGAATATGCTGTTCCAACACAAACCACAGATGCGATTGGATGGATGTCTGGGGAATTTGGAGGCCAGGGTAATAGCTGGAAGTCTTCCTCATGTTCTGCGAACCATTCTTGAACAATCTGGGCAGCGTGCCATGGCGCATTATCGTGCTGAAAGAAGGCACTACTAGAGGGATATACGGTTGCCATGAAAGGAGGTAACTGGTCTGAAATGACGTTTAAGTAGGTGGCACACGACATAGTTTCCTGCACATGAATGACTGAACCGAGGATTTTCTAGAAGAATATTGCCCCCTTACTACCTCCATCGGCTAGTTTTTGTCCCATGGTGCATCCTGGTGCCAACACTTCTGCAGGTAAACGACGCTCACATACTGGCCGTCCACATGGTGCAACAGGAAACGAGATTCATCGGACCAGATGACCTTCTACCAATCATTAAAACTCCAGTTTTGATGCTCGCATGCCCATTGTAGGCGCTTTTGATGGTGAACCGAGGTTAGTAAAGGGCACTCGGATGGGTCTGTGGCTACGCATCCTCATTTTCAGCAGGGTTCGATGTACGGTGTGTAGTGACACATTATTCCCGTCACTAGCATTCAACTGATGGGCGAGTTGCACCAGAGTATCCCTTCTGTTGGCTCAACTATACGGGATAGCCTTCGCTCACCTCTAGCATCGATGAGCCATGGTCGGCCCACACTTTGCCGGCGTTTCATGGGACCACTTTTGGAAGGTATTAACCATAGCTGACAATGAGCACCCCAAATGCCTTGCCATCTCGGAAATGCTCTGACCCAGTCGTCGTCTGGTTATTACAATTTGACCTTTGTCAAACTCACTTAGTTCCACTGCCTTTCCCTTTTGAAAAACAAGAATAATGCTGATTAACGGAGCTCAGTTTCAGATGTCATTTATATACCATTTCATTATTTATTTACCTGCAATTACTTCGATTTGCACTAAGACGCGCTGGTCATAATGTTTCGGCTCTTCAGTGTATAACAATTTCATCTAAACACAAATTCCTCTATTCATCAGTATGAAGTCAAACCATAAAAATAATTTCATACATTTCTTAACTGTGCTTCAAATATTTGTACTATAATTCCTCCAATATCTACTTAAAGCACAAATGAACCTTATTTAAACACTAAACAACGCAAGTTTCTTTGTCCAAATACCTATAAGTTAGCAATGTTTACCTTACCAATTCTTTTTACACTCTGCTAACACTAAACCCTCTTTGCTCTTCCTGTTGGCTTCTTATCACCATTGAAATTAAGCTTTACCTTAACCCTTTCACGACTAAAGGAAACATTTTTCCCCATTTTAAAATTGGTGATTGTCGTATTTAATTATAACCTTATCGGCATTTTTTATACAGAATGTCAAAATAGAACGTATGCCGAACGCATTTACGTAAACTGGAACGTTTAGAAAACAAAAACAGAACTGTCAGGACGCATAATACTATGTGCAATGTCCATCTTTGCCTCACTACCAAAAGAAATTGCTTCGCAGAATATCATAATTAGCACATCATTTTGTATAGTAATTTTATTTCATAATTTTGTATTATTTTAGTTAACATTTTGTTCTAATAAACCAATAAATAAAAGACATTGCATAATAAGCCTAACTATAATTTGTGTTACCTTTATAGTCCATTGGGAAAAATATTTCCCATAAAATTCCAAAAAAACTACACATTGTTATGTATTTTTCTTATGATTTTTATTTATTTTACATCTAAACAAACTAAAATAAACAGTTACATACTAATATTTACTCTTAGAAACCTTATGGTCCTGAAAGGGTTAAACATTAAGTACACCACGCATCAGACGATGAACTCTTCCTACAGAGAAATTAAGCACAGCTTTGCTTGCCTCGACTAACATATTGTCTCTTCGGTTTGATTGCGATGTGTCTTGAATAACCTCCACTTCAGCGTAAACAAAATATAAGTCATTTTCTCACTTGGATTCATAAACACTCACTTCACTAAAAGAAAACAAGTCAATACTTTTTACTACAGAAAACCTCTCAATGCTCGTTACTTCGTTAGTATTTTAAGTCTGCGTGTTCCACTGACGCAATTCTCACTCTGAAGCATAACACGAGCGTCAAATGACATATCTATTCTGGTTAAAGCTGCTAAAAGGGCAGCTGACATATTCGCCATTCTTGTTCCAACTGATCACGTGACTTGCAGCCGCGGTGTGCGCCGCAGTTTTTCGAATCATTAGTATATAAAAAACAATTATTATCGGAAGATATTCAGCTGCGAATTGTCGAAACAACTATAGGAACAATTGCACAGTGTTTAAATTCCAGGCTGATCCAATTAAATGAAAAAAAAAGTGGGTTGAAAGAAATCGACCGAGATTAGGCTGATTAGAAGATTTTATTTCAAGTGGGTTGAAAGAAATCGACCGAGATTAGGCTGATTAGAAGATTTTATTTCAAGTGGGTTGAAAGAATTCGACCGATTAGGCTTACAGCGTTCTGTAATAAATACTTCTGACTATTGCTTCTATATTTTAATGTTAATTTATGTGATATATCGATTAGTAATATGTAGATGAATGATGGCTACATTTAAGTTAGTAGTCATTCATCGTTTACGATTAAGTTTAGTTTGGTTAATATCATAAAAGATGCATGCGGCAAACTCAATCGTGACGGCCGTAACCTTCCGCTTCCCGTGCGGGCATATCGAGTTCGGCGACTACCGTAGTCGCTAAACGCCGATCGTTCGCTGGGAACGGTTTTGGGTTCTCTCGCAAGCTGCAAGTGGTCGTTATAGTGCGGGTCCTCTCTTGAAAGCGTAGGAGCGATTAAAATATTATCAAGATCTAACTTAATGGCTAATAAGTAATAACTATTCACCGCTGATTTATTTAAGGCAATAAAGTGATGGAATAAGCATTTTATAAAATAATATAGTTTAAAAAAACACATTTCAAACTTATTTTGTATCGCCTGAAAATTATAAAAATTGGCACTTTGTATAGAAGTCAGCAATTTCTGAACAGTAGCCTTTAATAATCAATGAATTACAGATTTTTGTAATCATATAATATATTGTTTGTGAAATGTTTTCCTTCTATACGAAAGAATTTTGCTATCACTACATTCTGCTACGTGTTCAGTTAACTGTATAAAATAAATAAATACCCTCTCAAGCAGCTGCTTGCCACAGAGGTCTGACAGGAGCCTGTCAATTTATATGCCACAGTAGGAGATCTGAGAGGATGGCAGGACCTCAGCAGAAAAACGACACACACATCCATGCCTAATCCGGGGCTCGAGCCCAAGTCCCTTAGATCAGTAGCCAAGCGTGCTAACCACTCGGCCACGGGACTGTATAGCTAAGTATAAATGAATCCAAAATTGGCCTCCCGTCCCCAGCGAACGATCGGCGCTTAGCGACTACCGGTAGTCGCCGATCTCGGTATGCCCGCACGGGAAGCGGAGGGTTACGGTAGTCACGATCGAATGCACATTTTATGATATTAGCAAAACTCAACTTAATCGTAAAAGATGAATGACTACTAACTTAAATGTAGCCATCATTCATCTACATACTACTAATCGATATATCACATAAATTAACATTAAAATATAGAAGCAATAGTCAGAGGTATATATTATAGAGCGCTGTAAGCCTAATGCACGTTCTCGGTCGAATTCTTTCAACCCACTTTTTTTCCATTTAATTGGATCAGCCTGGAATTTAAGCACTGTGCAATTGTTCCTATAGTTGTTTAGACAATTCGCAGCTGAATATCTTCCGATAATAATTGTTTTTTATATACTACATCTGCGGCAAGCAGCTGCTTGAGGGGGTATTTATTTTATTTTTTTAATGATTCGAAAAACTGCGGCTCACATGGCGGCTACATTGACTATAAAACTAAGTCACGTGACCAGTTGGAACAAAAATGGCGGATAGGTCGGCCTGGTACATAGTGGCTCTAATTCTGTTTTTTTGTTGCATGTTCATCTGTCCTAACAATATTTTTAAATCTCATGAAGACAGATTAGTTAAACAAAGTACTATGATGGAATTATCGCTTTCTTTTTACCTGAGGGTGATAGAGAGTATTGATAGATACTTAATCAAAATTAAAAAGCAGTTCAACAAGTTCATTATTTCGACAGATGAACGTGCTACGATGAATTTATGATAAACGCCTCTGAACGCTCGCGTATACTTCAGCATGAGAATTACGTCACCAGCGACATCGAACGACTTGACAAAAAGAATAAGGAATAAAGTGGTGTTATGAAGCGCAGTTGGAGTGCAAAAGGAGTCCTTAGTTAGTCTAAGTTTTTATTGATAAGATATTCCAAAGAAGAGATGTTTTATGTGGTGAGTGCGCGGGAGGTTAAAAGAGTTGATTAGTGTAAAATTTTGTTAGAAAACTAGCAAGAAAAGAAAAGGATTATTTACCTGAAGTGAAAGTTATACAAGAGACATGGCCATAGAAATGAAGAGGTAGTATGTTAGTCGAGTAGGCAGAGCTGGTCTTAACTTTTTTGTAAGAAAAGTTCATCACTTGGTGTATAATTACATTTAGTGTTTGTAAGATTCTCGATAGATTGTAGATTTGCTCACATATATGATAAGCATGGTTGAATTTAGTTTACATAAATGATTTCATCCATACTTTTGTAATAAAGTACATTATTTTAGAATTATCATTGTTATATACTATTTACTTGAACTCACACTCAGTTTTCATCCATTTAATTCCTAACAATATATTAAGAAAAATTGTTTGATAAAGATTTATAAATCAGTGTTATCTAAAGTTCATTCACCTTCTGTTAAATGTTTCAAGGGGGATTAGGTTTAGCTCCACATCATGGTGTAGTAACTATTTGACTCCAAAAATCGAAATACACACGAACGTCGATTTCGTGAAATCAGTTGCTCTCAGATAAGTATTTTCAACTGATGGATCATGAAGTCGTCGAGGGTTTTAAAAGAGAAAAGAGTCCATTCGGATGATGTTTTTTCAGAATTATAAAAATTAAGTGAGAAGAATAAAGAAAACGATCTGAAAGTGATGTTATAACCTTATGGGATGATGCTGAAAGTGTTACCTTTCAGAAGACATGATATTAATGTGGGAAAAAGAAGGAATCAGAAAAGATGAAACTGATGACTCAGAAGAAATAACGCACGGCATACCAGGAAGCACCGACAAGGATGTTGTACTCAATGGCTTGGTTTTGATGATAACTGATCGAGGAAACCAAATCATGTAAGATGATGAAATTGTGGAATTTTAAGATGGTTTTTCAAATTTTACGTTGGAGCAAAAAAATGATGCTATCGTTTCTTCTCCTTTTGATGCTGTTGAATATTTAGAAGTTTCTTTAAGATTTTATGAAACTCAGAATCTTGGCGACTAGCACTAGAAAACTGTCTTAAAAAATAGCAGGAGCCAGCGTCATAAACATGTGGAAATATGTAAAAAACTCAGGATTAATTTAAATCTTGGAATGTTTACGTAACTCTACATCGTATTTTCAGGTCGTTTCCATTTTGTTTTATTAAGCATCTTCATAGACACATTATATGGCTTAGAACACATGCTAATGAATGATTAATGGGAGTTACATTTCGGTACAAATGGAAGTTATTCGAACAATCTATTTTACTATCTTTTTCGAACATCTATGTCCAGAAAATAAATTCGGATAATTGTTGGTTTTACTGTAATTTAGATAATGCATACGAAAGAATATAAAATGAAATAAAAAACAAAACAAAAATTTTTGGTTATTTGTGAGCGGATTTTTAGTTTTAAAAGCATAGAAAACAACAACCAGGCAAACAAACAAACAAACAAAAAGAAACCGAGTATGATTTGTTGACAATTGACAAATTGGATTTTGGAACCTTGGGGTCCTGAGGGAAGAAAAAATGAAAACAAATCTGTGAAGCAGAATAACAGTTTATTTCAAGAATAAATAACTATGTAGAATACGTGAACAGTAGTAGCACGCCTTTCAATTTGCATTTAAATTATATATCGTTACGAAACTCGAGGAATTTTTCTTTATCATCAGTTATTTCACGATTATTCCCTTTCCCTCAACACATCATTAACCAGAATAATTGAGAGTTCAGTTTTCTTTTGTCAAACATTTTGACATACATATTAAATAGTTTTAATTCTTCCTTAGCTGTTTCCGAAAGATTGCTGTTTTACAAACCATAAAAGGATGACTACTTAAATCTTCAATATTTTCAGAAAACGTTAGCTACTGTAACTATCTCCGTGTTGCTTGAGCGGTTTCTAGTTTCTGAGAAATAACAGCCAATCGTAGATAAAATGGGTTCTGCCATTCATTGTTCAAGAAGCAAGAAGAGATTCAAGTGCGTATGATATGCTGAACCGCACATTATTATAATTTTAAAACATTGTCTTACTTAAATATTTTTTTAACTTTATTCAGTCCACAGGCTTTAGACATTAAAGATGCGTAGACAGGTTAATGAGTTCTGTGGCTGAGGAAAAAGTTTATGTCATTATAGAAACAGATACCTGTATACAGCAAGGAATCGATAATTGAGTTGTTTTTCAGCATCGATTAATTGAGCTCTTCTTCAGCATGGATACACCAGTTATTAGCTGTAATGTGTAACCAAATCTAAAACAAAGTGGCAGAAAGAACTTTTCGGCTGGGCCGATTTTTCATAAAGAATTCATTGAACATCTGTTGGGGTCAGTTGTTTTTACCAATAGGCTGCACTGTCTTGCGTACAATGGGATACTTTACCAGTCACAAGAACCGGAAAGACTCAGAAAAGGTTAGGAAAAAGAAATCTACTGGACAGCTGTTAGGATATATATTGTTGCTTCCTCCTGAAGGCCATCCAGCGTGTTCTTCAACGTGCAGTCATGGTTTAACGTCCCATCCGATGGACGGTGACCTTTCCAACCCATCAGTATCCCCTTTCTGACTGAGGACAGGGTGAGGATTTAGTGGTGATAAATCTCAACGCTCCTCCAGGTGGGATTCGAACCTGGGAGCTACAGATTACGAACCTGGCGCAAAATAATAACCTGGCGTAAAAATAATAACCTGGCACACAAATAATAACATGGCGCAAAAATAATACCTGGCACACAAATAATAACATGGCGCAAAAATAATACCTGGCGCAAAAACAATAACTTGGCGCAAAAATAATAACCTGGCACAAAAATAATAACCTGACACAAAAATAGTAACCTGGCGCAAAAACAATACCCTGGCGCAAAAATAATAACCTGTGACAAAAATAATAACCTGGAGCGATATAAAAATATATATATATATATCTCAACACTTGTCCAATTATTAAATTAATTAGATAGATAAATAGATAGCTAATTTATTCTCAGAATATGCAGTACTTTACATTTACATTTTTTTTACCTTAGAATTGAAATTATAATGAAATATATATATGTAATGTTGTATATCTCAGATACACAATTTTAAAGTATTACATTTTCTAATATATATTCTTCTTTATACATAGTTTGTCCAATAAAAATCATATATATATATATGGAAAATTCTAATATTATATTTCATTAGCGTTTTATAATTTTACCTACATTTTTCAGTACAAGTCTGAGAAAAAATGTTGAGTCTTCCATGAGAGTAAAAACTCGCTTGTGGAAGAAATTTAACAGTTATGTTGTAATAAAAATGAAAAGGCAACATGCTTCAGTTTCACATTTCCTCACATTTGATCAAAAAATCTAGGTAAATATTCAACCAATTTATAAGTTTGAAAATTATCATTAGGAATAAATGAAATAAAAAAAAACTTTACTGGGTAGAAAACAGAAAAAAATATAAAAATCAATATTGAACTGTGCGTTAGTAAGTGGTTCAGTTGAGCTCCTTAAGGGCAACTCAGCATCAAATGAAATTATATTACATTTAAATCTTTTTTATTTCTAAAACATAGTCTCAAAATTTACCACATTTAAAATCCATTTCCTTAATCCGTTATAGAAAAAGTTATCATTCCTTATTCCTTTGATGTACTCTGGTAAGCAGTTAAAAAACTTTGGCGCCAAATAAACATAATGTTTTCCCATAATAGTTTTGTTCTCTTTTAAATCAAGTAGGAAAATGTTTTTTGACAGTCGGGTATTCTTTTCAAATGTCCGTAAAGTTTGAACGTTAAAATTCATTCTTATGTATTTCATCCTTATGTACCTGAAACAGATATAATTTCCTTATTTGTAAAATACCTAATTCATTGTATACAATTGCAAAGCTTTCAAATTGTCTTAGTTTCATCATGCATCTAATTATCTGATTCTGCACATAGTGTAACTCTTTCAAATCAAAGAATATATCCGAAAATGTTACCGATTACGAAAATCATAGATCACCGCATATATTAAAGTTACGTTTATTTGTAAAGAGTATGATTACCCCTAACAGCAATACAGCATGCCCAACGAGCTCTCATGATTTTAATAAAATTATCCAACAACGCAGGAGGCAGCAAATTCCATTGTTCCATAAGAGCATTTCTCAACTGACGAAAGAGGAATCTCATCTTGGATGGAGTTGAAGCCATGCAACTCGCCTTCCCAAAGCATCCTATGCATGTTCAATGGGATTTAGGTCTGGGACCACGATAGCCAATTCATTCTCTGGATATCTTCAACCTCAAGGCATTTCTCTACTATCTGAGTTCTATGCGGACGAACGTTATCATCCATAGAAACGAATTCCGACCCAATGTCATCTCTAGAATGTCTCACATAAGGCTCTAGGATCTCGTCTCTGTATCTTAGGGCAGTTAGAATATTCTTCTAAGACATGCAGGCCATTGATAAGGATACCTTCGCAGACCAACAAACTATTCCCAACAAAATTTCCTTTCCATTGTTGTGTAACAATAAGACTCTGTGATGATACTGTTACAGATTTTTAGCATTATTTTTGGTAACCGTGTGTGGATTCGTAATAAACAAGCAGACAGTAAATGAACTGATTAAATAACGAGGCTACTAATTTACATCAATTTTGTGAAAATTTAAGTGTTAATTATTTGAACTACCAGTAGGCTAACTAACTAAATGGTTTTCACATTCATCAAATAATAAATCATAGATGAATACAACATTCGAAAACCGAATCATAAAACAATTCATAAGTAGGATTCTTACCAATCACCTTTTTCTACTGTCTATCCAAAATGTATACAGGAAATTACACTCTCTACAATGACTACATATACACTGTTGTTCATAACAACTTCTATTATACTAATATGAATAATTTTACATGTCACTTCGTAGAACACAAAACAAAACATTTTTACCACTACTACAACATAATTCTCTTCCAAACAGCATCATGGAAAGTGTCTGTCCAGTTGTTTCGTGCACTGCTGTCCTCGGTTTTCTAAATGTCTAGCAATTGGCATAAACCTTGAAGTACATTAGATCCAAAATCCAGTCCTTGGTCCGAGTGGAGTTGCAAAGGTACTTCATACCTACTAATCAAATCATTCACCAATATTTCTGTGCAACTGTTCTTACTTCTTGTCCCTTATGGGATTTCAAGAAACTGTGTGAAATAATTCATTCCCAACAATAAATAGCGATTTCCATCATCAGTCCTAAGAAGGCCTAGATCTAGAAAAAAAAAAGAAAAAAAAATCGAAGGGAAGGGCGAACCGAAAAAATGTGGATTTTCAATGTAATATTACATTTTCCCCCTCCGTTTTCGAAATATTTAAAAAATTTCTTGATGAATGCATGATATATATATAAGTTTAATAATTTGTTTTCCTCTATTACCATTACTAGCACTCTGAATGGGAGGTGGGCAACCCCATTAAGGCCGGATCTAGTAAGGTAGGATTAGGGCCGGATCTAGTAGGTGGGTGGGTGGGTGGGCACCCTCACCCTCACTAGATCCGCACTAGTCCTAGAGAATGGATCCAAAATATTTATCGCTATTCTTTCAAAAGGGATACAAACGTTCTATGTTTGCCCTGACACCTAGTCTTAGGGCCTTTCTTTGCTGCACAGGCTTCCCAGTGCCTCCACTACCTTTCAACGTCTGCCCTACATTTCAGCCACTGAAATCATCCCTGACATTCGCCAATATTTTATTAACACCTAAATATCCTCCAGTGGCACTATCACGTGCATCTTTCATCACTAATTCCACTCGCGAATGGGGGAAGGATGATCTGTCAGTCGTCCAGTGGGATTCTCCCATCTTCTGTACAATACACCTTCTCTCACTTGTAAAGAGTCTCACTGCCCAATAGTCTCTGGTATTGCAGGTGCTTGCATAATGCAAATGATATCACCTTAAACTGCCAAAGTCCATTTCCTGTAGTCAAAGTTGCCTTCTCTTTGTCTTCAGGATATATACCAACTTGCCAATAACCACACTTCAAGTCTAAAGTCCAAAATCATTCTGACCCAGACATAGTGTCAAGTGCGTCATCAATTCTGGGTAAGGAAAATCAGTTTTTTTTCGTTACATCATTTAACCTTCGATAGACTACACAAAATCTAGTGAACCCGTCCTTTTTCCTAATGAGGACTACTGGTGATGCCAGGGACTGGATTCTATGTCTTCTATATAAGTTTTATATCTTGATTCATGAATGTATCAGAAAGTGTAACTCTACAACTCTGCAGTCTAGAATTACACTTTCCGATACATTCATGAATCTGTTTACCTCTCTATGACCTAATGCATTTCAAGGTTTATGTCAACTGGTTCCATCCTCCGAGATGGCTCTTCACCTCTTACCCTAATCTAAATGGTTCCTCCTTTGCATTTTAACAAAACTGTGATCCGCAACGCTCGATAAAGCTGATCTTAATCCGAAACGAGACTCTCCCGTTCCTAAAGCTGCATTCATTGCCAGCTTATTTTGCATATCGAAGAATCTTTCGCTTTGAGAAATGCAAATTTAATAGCAGATAAACGTGAAATACTTCTTGCTAAATATCTTCAGAAACTTTTGTCAAATTCCAAAAAGGATTTATTGAGATATTTGCAACTTTCTTCAATTTCCTTAAATTATGAATGAGAGTGTGAGAAGTTTTCTTTTTGTGCCTCATGACTCTTTTAGAGTCATGAAATGAATTCATTTACAATCTTACTTATTTTTCATCTATAGTAATGATATAGTTAATGCAAACATAAAAGTCTCCATTTATCTGTATGTATACGGCGTACGCACACACATATATAGAAACACGCCAAATATGTGTTACGTAATTATATGTATAATACCCGAGTTGTATTTAATTCCTAGAGATTATGAAATCGAATTTGTAAAGTAGAATATCTGAGAAATATTACTTTATTTTGCAAAGCAAAACAAGCTTTCAATATTTTCGATACTTAAAAATAGAATTTCGTTTTACCTTTAAATCTATTTTCACATATTTCGTGTTTAATATTTGTATACAACATTAATTAATATAATATACAACTTAATTAATGAAACGTTACGTGGATTTCTAAATAGAATATTTCATAAAAATAGCATTTTTGCTTTCTTTCAACCAACGAAATAACTAAAAAATTATTTTTGGGTTAGATAAGTAGTAATGGCATACAGTAGTCTTTGATTTTGGAAAGGGTTACGTTCCTAAAAAGTTGGCTGCAAAATGAATTTCCACAAGAGACACGATTTTTCAATTGAGTAGCATTTTGAAATTATAGATCCATTCTTGCTTGCAGAATATTTTTGAAATCCATAATTTCATTTAAATATAATTAACTCTTTTTGCATTTCTATAGAAAGAGAAGCAACAATATTTGAACATTTTCGATGCTCACTTGGTCACCTTACGTCACAAATATGGTAGCGTTATTTGTCTGTGTCTCCAAACTATCTTTTAAAGTACCACAATAAGTTACATGTGCACAAATACTGTATGGTATAATATTATAACGAATGAGATACAAAATCAATGGAACACTATGTAAATACGAACTGCCATGTTGATTTGACCTATTTAAAAAAAAACTGTATTATATTTATTTAAATTAGTTCACAATATAAAATTCACGTCACAACTGAAAGCTGTGTCGTGTAAACCTGTCCCCGTTAATCCAATTGAGATGCTGCCTGCTCCATTCCCGTGGTGCCCTCCGATGAGCTGAGGTTAGTCGTATGCACACAAAGGGCTTCTAGCATTTGACCCTCTTTCACGAAGTCGTCTGGACACAGTTAGATAAAATAACTTTCGCCAGTTATTATTGTCTTTAATTTTTCCTGTGAAAATTCCTGTTTTTATCTCGATTTCAAAAAGAAAAGAGATAACATGTTCACTTTGTCTATCCGTCTCATTTATAGGGGGAGGGATCCCGAAGGACCCGCCCCCCTTGGGAAGAAAACTCGTGCTCTGTCATCAAGACACTATACGAGAGGCGATGAGTAGCCTGGAAGTAGAAGACTAAGGTTTGTCTCAGAGGAGACCAGTAGGGACTTGGAGTATGGGGGGCGTTAAAGGGGGTGCGGAGAGCAGCCCGGAGTCTATCCGTCTGTAGACCACGAATTTTTTGTGTTTATAGATATAAAATAAAAATTCTTTTTGCATTGGACATGTGTTCACGAAATATTACAAACGTGCTTTCCGAATCTCTCAAAAGCTATAACTGCGCCCTCTACTGGTGGAAAAACGTGAAAATTCTAAATTTTAAACTATTATTGCAAACGATGAATTTAAGCTAGAAATTTTAAATTTTGGTGGTGGAATGTGAAGGTTAGAATGTTTCCATTGACAACAATGAGCTGACCCTTAAACCCAAGCGGTGGGTGGGAAAAAAGCATCTTTTTTGTTTCAATAAATAAGTGTTTGTTTTTAGAGCTAAATTAAAGCTCCTTTTTAGGGTGGATATTTTAGGGTGGATATTGATGAAATATTACGATTCAAACTTTTAGCATCTACCAAAAGCTGTTAAAGCCCCCTCTAACAGTGGAGAAATTTGAAATCCAACGTTTTAGTTAGAAACGATATATTTTTTCCTAGGATTTCGAAATTTTAGTGGTGGAATATAAAGGTTATGAGGTTTGAATTGATAACAATGAGTTTACCCTTTATCCCCAGGATGGGAGGAAAATTTTCCATTGGGGAATGCATCATAATGAGTTTTGTGTGAAATTAATGCTTGTGAGTTGGAGAATGCCAGATGCTATTATACTTCGGAGACTTTCAGACATGAGCATCTCCCAGTGGAATACTACCATACAATAGGTACCTACCATACAATAGGTGGCCATATTATTCTGATACGAATGTGTATCTTCTAGTGATGAATAAAGAGAAGAGAATGAAATTATAGAAATTTCAATTTTAGCAACAAGTAGCAACTAGTAGTCCAGATCCCAGTTTTATTTACTTCAGTTAACATTGTTAACGTTTTTGCCATTTAAATAATAAACAAAACACATTTAATATTTGTTTTTGTTTTCATTAATTTGTATCTTAAGAAAATGATACTCTATGAAAAAAACATGATCAGGTAGAATATGATGTTTACTATACACTGAAGGGCCAAAATATTATGACCAGTGCGTCTTTATGCAAATCGAAGCAACTGCAGGTAAGCGACGGCGCATATGAACGTCATGGAATGGTATAAAAATAACTCCTTGTACTGAGCTCCATTAATAAATATAATAAATACCCCCTCAAGCAGCTGCTTGCCACAGAGGTCTGACAGGAGCCTGTCAGTTTATATGCCAGAGTAGAGGGTCTGAGAGGATGGCAGGACCTCAGCAGAAAAACGACACGAACATCCATGCCTTATCCGGGGCTCGAACCCAGGTCCCGTAGATCAGTAGCCAAGCGCGCTAACCACTCGGCCAAGGAACGGCTAGAGCACCATTAATCAGTGTTATTCTTGTTCTTCAGATGGGAAAGACAGCGGACCTAAGTGAGTTTGACAAAAGCCAAATTGTAATGGCCAGACGACTGGGTCAGAGCATTTCCGAGATGGCAAGGCTTGTGGGTGCTCATAGTCAGCCATGGTTAATACCTTCAAAAAGTGGTCCGAGGAGGTTAAACCGCCGATAAGGTGTGGGCCGACCACAGCTCATCGATGCTGGAGGTGAGCGAAGGCTGTCTCCTATGGCACGAGCCAACAGGTGGGATAGTGTGGCGTAACTCGCCCATCAGTTGAATGCTAGTGACGGGAATAATGTGTCACAATACATAGCACATAGAACCCTGCTGAAAATGAGGCTGCATAGCCGCAGTCTGTTCTGAGTGCCATGCTAACCTTGGTTCACCATCGAAAGCATCTACAATGGGCACGCGAGCATCAAAGCAAGACTTTGAATGATTGGAAGAAGGTCATCTGGTCCGATGAATTTCGTTTCCTGTTGCACCATATGGACGGCCGGTTTGCGTGCGTCGTATACCAGGGGAAGTGTTGGACCAGGATGCACCGTGAAACGAAAACAAGCCAGTGGAGGAAGTGTATATCTTTGGGCAATATTCTTCTGGGAAGTCCTGGGTTCAATCATTCATGTGCAGGAAACTGTGACGTCTACCACGTACCTAAACATCATTGCAGACCAGGTACATCCTTTCATGGCAACAGTATGTCCCTCTAGTAATGCCTTCTTTCAGCAGGATAACGCGCCATGCCACACAGCCCGGATTGTTCGAGAATGATTCGCAGAACATGAGGAAGATTTCCAGCTATTGCTCTTGCCCCCAAATTCCCCATACATCATTCCAATCGAGCATCTGTGGTTTGTGTTGGAACAACATATCCGAACTGCGGCGGCTCAACCACGTAACTTATAAGAGTTAAAGGATCTCCTGGTAACGTGTTGATCCCAGATACCACAAGACACCTTTAGAAATCTTGTAGTGTCCATGCATCGCCTGATAAGAACTGTTTTGGTGGCTCGTGGAGGACCAACATCATATTAGGCAGATGGTCATAATGTTTTGGCTCTTCGGTGGATGATGAGATGCTAAAAATATTACTTTATTATTTTATTTCATTTACTCAATTTCAACGCGATTTTTAAAAGAATTAGAGAATTCTACCTCTTTTATGTGACTTCTAACCTAAAACTTCCGTGGCTAAATATAATCACTGTGCTAATATAACAATTAGTCACAGATTTCAATAGTGGCTTCTAGACAGTGTAAAAACCAATGGGAAAATGCTGGCTCACAATGTAAAAAACTGGTTCCCTGATTTGTAAAAATGAGAAACTTTTGTTCCATCATGTTATTTTTTTCCGTTTTTAGAAATGCTTTTGTTCTTTCAACGTCGGGTGAAAAAGAAAAACGCAGAGGAAACACAATGTTATTCTTATATTCTGTAGGTGAAAAAATGAAATAATTTAATATTTGACTTCAATAGCCAACGAATAACTTTACCTTATAAAGCAGGGTTTTTTCACGATGATGATTTAAAACTAAATTTATTACCCCTGAAGCAGCTTCTTGCCACAGAGGTGTGATAGGAACCTGCTTTTTTAATACACCACAGAGAAGATCTGTCAGGTAGACGAATTCTCAGCAGAAAGATAAACATTCTTGCCTTACCGGGGATAGAACCCAGGTCCCTCTGATCAGTAGCCAAGGGCGTTAACCACTTCGATTACTGGGATGGAAGACTGCATGTTAAGAGGACTTACTTACAGTGCTTTTTGAGAGGCTTAAAGAGTAAAGAAACTTCCAAAGATAACTAAAATTTGAGAACGGAATCAATTAAAACTACGAAAAAGTTATCTTAAGATTAGAGAGGGATGCGAGAAGCACAGGGATACTTCATTTGCACGCCCATCTTTGTTTCTTAGAGAAACAACAGATGACTGCAATATACCCTTTGTTGCTCACGAGATCATCCAATCCAACCATAAAATGATCCCAGGCACTGGCGCTGAGATATGGGAGTCAAAGAGGAAGGAATTCCGAGATTAATATCAGAATCAGAGCCGGTTTTTTTTCATCCTCTTCTCCATCAATTTGACAATCAATGTGCGCTCTTAAGTCTCAATACGTATAACAGCTAATGCTGATCCTCTGCAAATGAAGTTTCTGAACAAGGGATAATGGTCTTGACTCGTTGGCCATTGGAGCGATTATCGATAACTCATCTCGAGCGCAGATAGCAATGAGAAGGAGAAGCGATATTAGAATAATGGTAAATTTCGATAATGTCTTCTTCCTGCTCTTGAGCCCTGATCGATAGTTGACTTTACTTCGAAACTGAAAGCTAAAGAAAGAATTCGAACAGTATCTCAGAACTCAACAGGAAATAGTTTTTGATATATTTTTTACTATTGAAGGAATAGTTGACCGGACGAAACGAAGGCTTCCCAGTCTTATACTCAAAGTTGAGTCATGAAGAGTGACATACCAAGAAATTCTAAACTGATTTCTTTAGCCGTTTAAGTCCAATGAAGATGGAGGCGAGGAGTTCAGTCTGGAATTTTTGGGAACTGCTTTAGAAATATATGATATCTAAGCCATGTAATGTCGCACCCATTACAGAAGTTGTTTAATTCAGTTGCTTTTATATTTATTAATGATCTGAATAAATATCATGCTCTTTTGGATATGGAATTTAGTCAGTGGGCAAAGATTAGCATTCGGTTTCTGAGATTCAAGATCCACAATAAGATGAGGGGCTAGCGGAAGTGTGTCTCCCTGAGACGCCTGCTTCTATGAAGAAGGTCGGGGTTAGGCTTCGCAGAGGTGGCATGGAAACGGAAGCCATAAAATCATTAAGGAGCAAGTAGTTAATTGGAAACCTATGGACAAAAGAGCAAGAGGCGAAAAGAGATCTCGAGAAAAATTTTTTGTCTCCAGAAAAATTCGAATTTGGAAATTTCGAAGCAAAAATTTGAGTGGTGCGGGAGAGCACGAGCACCCTCTTTGGGCAAGTGGAGTTGCCGAGCACGCCAAAGTGAAGGCGTAGGGCAGGAAGCCTTACAAGACAGCAGAAAATGATTGGACAAGGGTCTGTTAGTCTTGAAGGGAGATGTGAAAGAATATTAAGTAACGAACTGAGTGATGAGGAAAATCACGTAAAAGATGAAATTTGCTGCTCTTTACAAAGTGGAAGTAGAGTGATGCCACAGAACCGGAAAACACCTAGCAGACAGGGTCTCAGGATGAGAAGCGTATTTTAACCTCCTGATAAATTCCATATCCCTGAAAAGATAAATAAAGATTCTCACTAGATTGAAAATAAATAGTTTGGTTTTTTTTTCGCAACATCTGTCGAAATCGGAATTCTGTAAAAAGAATCGTGTGGGGGATGTAAGAAAAGTTAGGAAATTACAGAAAATGGCGCATTCACATAAAGTAAAGAACGATCTACTAGATATTGGCGCAGCAAAATCAGGATAACTTCCATATTGGCCTAGAGCTGTCAGGATCGGCTGCAAGCCGTCAACGAAGGGGGGTGGTTATAACCCGTAAACCTCCTTTTTCATTATCCATTGGTCATGAATAGAAATAATAATATTCATTGTTTTTTCATAAATTTTTAACTTTTAAATTATAGCCCTTCACCTTAACGTGAATCTCGGATCTCAAGAAGCGAATGCTAATCTTTGCCACTGACTAAATTCCATATCCAAACAAATACATAATATGATGATTTCAGATCATTAATAAATATAAAAACAACAGAAATCCCGAAAATCACGTACTTTGGTTGAATATTGGTAACAGGTATGATTGTGACATAACATTTTCATTCGTTTGAAGAACGCTACAAGAATAACATGTGAGGAGAAAATAAAAATTTCCATATTTTTTAGTATTTCTCCAAATGGTTGCTCTAAATTAATGAATGTGATGGGAAAAAACGGTCCAGCGAAATGAAGCCGATCCTCATTCTGCGCGAAATGAGCTTAGGATGAGATAGCCAATGGACAGTCAACAGAATGCAGAATCTGCTGACCATATCTCTCAGTTTGGGCGGAAAGAATCTTCACTTCCGAATGGTGTAAGGAGGTGCGAAGAACTTATCAATAGTTCTAGGAGAAAGAGAAAAAGGGTCTTCTCCATAGAGCGAGTTAGAAACAGCACTTATATTGGAAATAGAACAACATAGTTTGGATTGTCTATTTGCTCTACAGAGCTATAATCAACAGGTAGATGAAACCCTTAACGCAGCTTACAAGTGAAGTCATTTCATAAGGTGTTTCACAACCCAGCGCTACATAGAAACCAACAGAGTCATTGCCCAGCACCACCCCATTTCGCTTTCCAGCACATCTTGGATCCTTTAAACCCTTGGAACTGTTAAGAGACCTTGGAAGTTTTAGGAGATCTTGGAACTGTGACTTGGAAACTAGGATTTAACGAATCCGTTATCCATTGGTGATTTGCTTCATCCATTCCCTGATTGAACATTTTAAAGAGTGTTTGTAGGAAAAGAGGAAGGAACGAGAGAAGATACATTTTTTGCAGTGAGCTGATGGCAGGGCCGGTGCGAGGCGGGTTCAGAGCGTTCCCCGGAATCGGGCCCGTGGTCCACGAAAAGGTCATCGTAAAAAAACGACGCCATTTTCCTATGTTTAACACAACAGCCGACACAATGTATCCTCGTTCCTCTAGCTCCACGCATGTCAGTTATTTTGCAACGCAATAGTAAATCCAATCGCAGAATCCGCTAATCGATGACTAACTTTTGCTTTCATTAAAAAACAAAATCGGTCAATTTTGATGACATAATTAATGATTTTGTGGCGAAAGAGGAGAGAAACATTATGTAATATTTATATATATCAGTTGTTGGGTTGGGTTGTTTTACCTCTGAGCGGCACTTTTTTGCACATCGTGGGATAAATGGCCAAGTCACATGGACCCCGAAGGCTCAGAGAAGGTTGGGGAAGGGGACCCACTGGAACAACTGTTGGGAGACAGATGGTAGCCTCCCATCAAGGACATCCAGCGTGTTCTTTAACGTGCACAGAGTATTGCTCTCACACACACGGGGTCACGGCTTAACGTCCATCCGACGGACGGCGGCCTTTCCAATCCCATCGGTGACCCCTATTGACCATGGACAGGGCAAGGAAATTTGCGGAGATAAATCTCGACACTGACCAAGCTGGGACTCGAACCTGGGAACTACAGATTACGAGCCTGGCGCGCTACCGACTGATATATATATATATATCATCCGCCCTATATATATATATATACTCGGTGTTCCTATGAGTTATATGTAGATATGTACCGCACTTTGTACTTATAATAAATAATTTATTATTTTAAAATTTAGAAGTACATATAAAGACGTTTATTTTGGCTCCGCACAATTTTGGAACCTTGCCCCGCAAAAGTTCTCGCTGGCCCTGTCTAATAGTAATCATTTTGCCGTGATTTGAGTGATCTGAAGATACATTTTTGCAGTGATATGTTGGTGATATGATAGTAAGGTAGTCCTTGTTTGAACTAGTGTCCCAACGTTACAAACAATGGGAGTAGAACTAATCATTGTTTAGAACATCACTGAAAGCTCAGCCCACCTAGCCATCACAGAATCCTTACCTTCAACTACCTTGCCATATTTATCCCCCAATCCCTGTGGACGTCTGTTTATTCCTACACAAAACCTTTTGGACGTGTGTTTCTTCCTACATAAAACATTAACAATCCCCTGCTGTTGTGTTCTCTAACTGCTTCTTCTGCTTTATGAGCCAAGTTATCAAGCCACAGATTCTTATCAGCTAACTGATCCTTTATACGTTATACGTTTACACGTTATTAAGTTCGTAGTAATGTCGTCTGTTAGGACTATTAGGGTGTTGATTCATATTAATCCTGTACAATTCCCTCAGAAATAAGTTCCATAGCCTTGTCACTCAAACAATTTTGTTTCCTCTGTTCCCTTTTACCCAAAAGTTGGTTTCAAGAAAAGCCTGCTTAAACTGATCCCATTCTTTCTCAACTTCAGCAGTGAGCAAACCACGATTGTCATAATGACTAAGTAGCCTATCATGGTATGTTTTGGCTACAATTGAATCTTTCAGCCCTTCAGTGTTAAAGGTAAGTTTCTTAACCTGAGCACAACATTTCTTAAGCGTCGGTTGCACGACACATCTGACCATTTATGGTCAGACTCAATTTCGACTCCCCTGTATGATCTTGTATTCCCAACCGAACTAGCCCATTTGTAATTAATTAAAATACAATCTATCATATTCCTGCGCAACCCATCAGGTGAAACCCGTGTGCATTTGCAAATGTCCCGGTGTTTGTATTTGTTCGTTATTTCCAAATGATTAAATTAGGTGGGCTGATCATTTCAGAGTTTGTCACCTGCAGGAGACGTTCGTCACTGCCACTGGAACTACTAAAGCCAAAGGGACTTATCACCCCTCTCCAAAGGCCAGAATCAGTACCAACATTAGTATTGGAGTCATCTAGCACAAGATAAATATCTCCGTTCTTCACAGAATTTAAAATATCTTGAAGCTGTCTCTAAAACTTATCCTTCTCGTTCTCATCGGAGTCCTCTGTGGGGACATAACAACAGAGGACATTCAACACTTTAATTTTGGTTTTAAATTTTGCTGTAAGAAATCTTTCATTAATGCAGTCATATCCTAGAAGAGCATCACTGGCGTGTCCGCTGAGAAGCTAACCTACACCTTGGAGATGCTTACCATCCTCCCTCCCTGAAAAGAGAAATTTAAAGTTATTTTTAAGCATCTCACCATTATCTGTCCATCTGGTCTCTTGCAAGCCTAGAATAACTAGGTTATAATCTAGCTGGAATTCCTGCATGAGGTCATCAAGAGAATAAATTCTATGCAGCCTTAACTGGCATAGTGGTTAGGCAGCTAGCGACTGTTCCAGCAAGGCAAACTTTGTGTGTTGTGTTAGCTCTAACTAAGGCAGTGGTCAGCAGTGACTTCGGTCTTAGTAGGGCATGTCCTTGTATGAGAAGGCCTGTATTAAGCTAGGAGTAGCTTCTAGGATTCTTCTCTGTCCTATATGTCGCAAATCAAAAAAATCAAATAAAAAATGTAACGTTCTCATGTTCCACACGTACCTGCAGAGAAAAAATGATTAATAGAATTTTTAAAGCAACTAGGTTTATTGAGAGATGTAGGGCCAACAATATCAAACAATCCCTTGATCGCATTCATGAGGCAAAGACCTGTTCCCCCACCGTTACAGGCAGTTTAGAGTCAAAGTCACCATGCTGGGAGGAACTTCAGGCACCACATCTTCAAGTGGGTGTTTTCAAGAGCCATATAATCTGCTTGAGACATATTACCCCAGTTTAGGATTGGCGATGCGAAACTTGTGTAAGTGAGGGTTTAAGTTCTCCCCACTGTTAAAAACTGTAGCCACCAATGCTAGTAGGAATTTCGGGCACCACCTTTTTAAGTGCACCTTTCCAAGGACCATATGACCTGCCTGAGACACATTACTGCAATTTAGGATTGGCGATGCCCAACTGGCTAAGTGAGGGTTCAGGTACCTGAGATGTCCTCTGATTGTATTATCCACCAGCTGATATAAGGTATCCTGTGCCTCTGCTCACTTAGAGCTGGCAATCCACAAGCAAACAGAATAAAACAGTGGGAGATTCTCCCTCAACAGAGGCCCACGGTGAAGCAATTCCAGGATCAATAATCAAGCTCTAAGACGTAAACCAATCCAGTCGAGTAGTTATAAATGGTTAGCACCAAGACCCTGTGAAGTTGAACACTCCTCAGCAGGGCGAAAAAGCAAAATATGGCCAGAGATGACTAGATCAGTAGGCCACATTGATCTGTCAGTCTCCCCTTCGGTTCCCTTCCAAAAATGAATATCTCTTTTGAAAGGTACTAACGGCCTGCACCACGGCTGGGTCGGACATTAGGTGCTAGACTTGTCCGGTTCTGTGCATCATCACTGGGGATTGGTACGCAGCGCTCCTTCCAGTTTATGCCTAACTATTTGGTTCATGCCTTTTTTTTTTAAACAAAATTCCATTCTGGCAAGTAATGCGGCACCGATACATCGGCCTTGCTGACCATCCCAAGCTGTCGTAATCGACTCGAAATGGTTGATTGACTAATGTCGAGTATCTCTGCGATCTCTCGAGTCGTTCGGTGTCGATCGCTTTCAATCATAGCCGATTTTTGTTGCTGTCAGCTTGGTTCGGCCATCCCGAACGTTGCGCATCGGAGAGGTCAAATGTTTCATCACGAAAACGTCTGAACTACTTACGATACGTGGAATCGTCAACAGCACCCTCTCCGTACACAGCGCATATCTTTTGTTGAGTGTGCGACATTTCTTGTCTTTCTGGAAATAAAAGAGCGTGATATGCCGAAAATGCTCCTTATTTTTCTATCATCTTCACAATTTCATAAAATACACCACATAGAATTAATCACGACAAGTTTGTTTTTCTTGAAGGATTTGGAGATGTCTGACTCTGGGCATTGAAATACTGCTGGACACATGTGATGTGAGCTCGGTTTTTGAATGCCAGCTCGGCAACCCGTGTTGGACGTTAAACGAGTTAGCCGACACGCTACCACCCGCAACCTCTAAAGGTAAAAAAGGTTGCGTTGTTTTACTTCTGAGCGGCCCGTTTTTGCATATAATGGACTAAATGATCAAGTCACAAGGACCCGAGGGCTCAGAGAAGGTTGGGGAGAGGGGACCCACTGGATAGCTTTGGGAGACAGATGATAGCCTTCGGTCAAGGCCATCTGGCAGTGTCTTTAACGAGTACAGGTTATGGCTCTCCTGCACACACGGACATTGCTTAACGTCTCATCGGACAGACAGTGCCTTTCCAAGCTCATCACATATACTGTTGGACACATGACATGTGTCCAGCAGTATACACTCCTTGGTCAGTACGAGACACAATCCGTGCCTCCTGCTGATGAAGGGCAGGGTGGGGGGTGTTGCAGACAGAGTCAACGCCAGTAGTTCAAGTGGGACTCTAACCTGGGAACGAAGATTATGAGCCTGGGGCGCTACCGACTAACCACCCGCCAACCCGTGAAGAGACCGCGCCAGAGGAACATGGGAAAGTTGCTCCAGGAAATGCGCCGAACTCATTTATCAAAGGGGGTGGATAATGCAGTGTAAAACCAGAGCCAACAAAGGAATGGGGTTCACAAGGCTGGATGAGACAGGTCAATTGAGTCTCAGAAGTTAAACAGACGGGAATAGAGCGATGTAGAGCTTGAGATTGGGAGAATGCGCCAACCCCGAGCTATGTCGATGCTGAGATCCTGGAGGATGCAACCCAGTGGGACATCTTAAGAGGTGTGGGTGTCGATTGCCACAAGCTCAACAACAACAAGATTACATGCAAGCAAATACTCTGCTTCCTTAAAGATTAATGAAGTGATGTAGCCCAGAGTTTAAATTAACATTCAAAATTACCTGTACCTTGGCTTTACTATAACCCCCTGCATGAAATAAATTATTGTTATTATTATTATTATTATTATTATTATTATTATTATTATTATTATTATTATTATTATTATTATTATTATTATTATTATTATATGGGGATTATTATTATGTGTATATATGGGGATTATTATTATTATATGGAGATTATTATTATTATATGGGGATTATTATTATATGGGGATTATTATTATTATATGGGGAGAGCGACCTTCAGGCCATCAAAGCCCCCACCTGACATCAGGGACAACGGATTTTTCACGGCGTCAACGACCAGACACAAGCTGTTGACCCTCCGAAGGAATCAAAGGACTTCTACTGCTTCCCCATCCCGGCAGTCCCCGCTGAAAAATGCTCTGGCCACCAAGTAATGGCGGATATCGGCAGTGGGACCTTTGAGAAAACTCTCCCAACACTTTAGTCACGGAGTCCCTAGTTTTTAATTTGGTTAAAAGCCATTATCATATGTCTAAATTTGAGGATAAGTTAAATTAAATCTTTATAATGCCTTCAAGTAGAAAATTAGTGTGTGTTCGATATATCGAAATTATAGCAATTTATCCCACAAAGAAATATGAAATATTATATCTTATTTTTATGTTTTTGCACAACCAGAGTGAGTATTGAATTCATTCACAAAATTTCTAAACCTCCTCAGCCAAATGGGAGGGCTTGGATTAATGCGGTTTCTCTTTGCTAACCGATACGATTCTTATCAGTTAACGAAGGGAAGAAAACGCAACGCAACAAATTTATCAACCAGTTATTGCGCCTCCAACTTCGGGGTGCATGGAGCAATATGACAAAAAATTTCTTCCCCCCCTGGAAAAAATCCTGTCGGAGCTCATCGTATGCAACTACGGGTTGGGTTGTTTTACCTCTGAGCGGCATTTTTTTGCACACTATGGGCTAAATGGCCAGGTCACATGGACCCCGAAGGCTCAGAGAAGGTTGGGGGAAGGGACCCACTGGAACAGCTGTTGGGAGACAGATGGTAGCCTCCCGTCAAGGCCATCCAGCGTGTTCTTTAACGTGCGCAGGGTATGGCTCTCCCGCACACGGGGTCACGGCTTAACGTCCCATCCGACGGACGGCGGCCTTTCCAAGCCCATCGGTGTGCCCTACTGACCGTGGGCAGGGCGGGGAATTTTGCGGAGGTAAATCTCAACGCTGACCCAGCTGGGACTCGAACCTGGGAACTACAGATTACGAGCCTGGCGCGCTACCGACTGAGCCACCCCCGCCCCGTATGCAACTATGTTCAAGATAAAGAGATATTAGATGCAAGTAAGAGAACGACACTTAGATCAAGATCATTGCAGTCTAAATATTTCGATATTCTCCTTTCTCTGCTTACACCTTTTGATGGATCTTGATTTTCACCTCAAATATTCACGAATGTTGGAGGATCACGTGATACCAAGCTTTGATGCGTAGAAAGTTTCAGGTGCCAGAGAGAAGTATCCAGCAAGAGGGGTAAATGAAACGAAAGGAATTTGATTCATTCCCACAATCACTTCTCGTCTTGTTTCAATTTCCCTCTGAGCGAATGTCTTCAGGTCATCCCATATATTTCGTGTTCGCAGGAAGCGACATGACTCGACACTGTGATCACTTCGATGATTCAGCAGAAACCGAGATAAAGTGAAAGCGACGGATGTCGAAGCGGGGGGGGGGTCAGCTGGAGGTGGAGCATGTCACGTGAGCGAGACGGAGAGACAATCGCAATGAATGCGATGATGGAGATAGAGGGAGCGCTGCTAATGGCCGCAATAAAATGGTTTCCATTGAGCGTCCCTATCGGGTGTCGTTTGGCACCCTGAGTATCGATAGCCCCTAAGCACTGGTTGCAAATGGTTCATGATTCTTGCTCTGTAAAGGCAGACGCTGCGCAACTCAACCACGTCGTCTGATGCGGACTCTGAGAAAACAGTAACTTCTGTCACGTCATCTGTTTCCTTTACACTCTTCTTTTCAGGATCTATTAGTGTTGCTTCTAGTGAAAAAAGTTAAGGATTAATACTTTCAAAGGCTTTCTTAATTATTTTTTTTTTAATTTTGGAATTGCTTTTCGGCTTAAAAAAGAAACCACGTAAATATCATACTAAAATCAACTGCTTCCACTTATTCACTATCTCATTGACAAAGAGAAAAAAATGAGGTGGATTGTATATGTTACCGCTAAAGCTCGAAAGCCGTTAATGTGCACATTACTTAGCTAATCTGCAGATTAACTGATTTGCTCCGTTAACGTGCGGAATCAAGAGTTTTCCGCATTTTACCTAGGTAATGTGCACATTAACGGCTTCCGTATCGTTAAAGTTCAAAAGTTTGTTTCTCTCATAGTGGTGAATCTCTTGAATATGAATCTTCGTCTCACGTGATTCACTCGTCCGCATTATAAAAAACGCCCCGGATGAGCGGAGGCCAAGTGAGAACGAATCGGTAAAGTGATTCATTCTTGATAACGAATCACTAAAATATTTCGTTCTCACTTGGCCTGCTCATTTTGGGGGCGTTTTTTATAATTCGGACGACTGATTCATGTTGACAGAGGGATGACCCTGGTTTCAACTCTACTCTCGGACACTAGATAAATAACATTATGTTAATTTAAGCGTACAGAAACGTTCCTGTTGTTCCAGCAAAGATCTTATTTTCACTTTAACGAGTGCCTAGTAGGTAATGTGCAGATTATCCAGGAAATTTGCAGATTACCTAGGTAATTTGAGAAATGAAACAATTTTCCGCATGTTAACGGATCACCCTAGTTAATCTGCACAATACATAGATAATCTGATTTCTGCACTGCAATACCTGATTTCTGCACTGCAATACCTGATTTCTGCACTTTAGCGGTAACATATGTATATCAAGTGGTATGATCATTGATCATTTGATGTGATGATTGATTAGTTTATAAAAAAACTGATCAAGTGGTATTTCTAGCTGCAATTATCGTGAGATACGAGCAAAATATATTTTATATGCAAAGTACTGTTTGATTTTAGAAGTTTTCTTGAAGCTTCTCTTCAATAATAAGAAGTCTTGAATAATAATAGTCTTCACAGGTTGTATATAGTTCTTGGTTTAGGAATTCTTTCTCCCCCAGTTATTTTTATGTTGTGTATATGGGATAGGGCGGAAGAAATTGGATGTTGTTAAATCCTTGCGTTGCATTATAATAGATCTAAATACCGATTCGTTATTCACGTACCAGTAGACTGATAAGACAACAATAGCTCTCCAATGCCTCAATAATTTAAGTGCATTTATTTCAATGAATCAAATTCCCCAAAGCGATTATTGGTTTGCGACCACTAGATATAAATATTTTTTGAGGAAAAATTAAATACATATGAAATCAAGAGTTTTAATAAACATCAAGAAAGATATCACTCTGAAGTTAACGTCGATCAATTTTAGAAGAAAAATTGTCTTGAGCCTGGTGGGATCCGAACCCACGACCTCCTGATAACAAGTCAGGTGCTCTGACCGCTGAGCTACCGGCAGCTGATCAAAATCTCTTCTAATTGATGCTTTGAACTTTCAACCAAAGCATACGATTCTCTGTCTCATGAAGGTATTGTCACAGCTGCTCTCTCAATTTAATCAATTATGTATTTAGAATATAATTGCCGTCTTCATGACATACTTGTCATTGTTTCTTGAGGCTGAGAGCAGTGGGACAATGCTTTCATGAGACAAAGAATTGTGTACTGTTGGTAGAAAGTTCATAACATCAATTTGAAATCTTGATCGGCGCTAGGTAGCTTAGCGGTCAGCGCACCTCCCTAGTTGTCAGAAGGTCGTGGGTTCGTATCCCACCCAGATCAAGACAATTTTTCTTCCAAAACTGATCGACGTTAAATTCAAAGTGATATCTTCCTTGATATAGTTAAACAAATACGTCGAAAATTCTCTTTGATTTAATTAACGTATTAAATTTAATTTAAAAATTTTCTGTTGAAAACGAGAAACCGAGCTGGTCTCTTAGTTCTGCATCATAAACAGCCTTACTTTTACGCTGTAAAAATAGTGGAGAGTTTATTTGGCAAAATCTTGAATCTAAATCCCAATCGTCCAAAGGCACATCGTCCCTTTACATGACTCCATCTCATTTAACGAAGAACAAAATTCTAAATTCTAGCAAGAATAATGAAATGCGCCACGTATTTTGAAAAGCTATGCAAATAAAATGGAATATTTTGTTAAATTGCTCATAAATTTCGGGTAGATAATTTCTTTACAGATGGAACCTCATCAATCGTGCTTTGTTGGGTTGACTGAGCAATAAATTTTATGCAAAAGTTTCGTCTTCGTCCTTTCAAGAATTTCCTCTTCAATTATCTCTTTTTTTTTTCCTCGGTCCATATTCTTCCCTTCGCCATCTTCATCATCGTGACGTAATTTTCGTTTCATTTTTTCAGTTTTCTCTCTTAGCTTTGAGTTCTGATATTCACTTCTCTCCCTCAAAATGTCTTCAAATTGCTTTCGCTGAATTATTCTCTTTTAAAATGTGACATCAGCAGATTTGAATAACCTATGCTATATTTTTTTTTTCATTCATTTGTATTATTCTCAATGGATTATCGACCAATAATTTATCCACAGGAACCGAAATTATGTGAGGTGTGTTTCAATTTTATTGGGTTAAAATTTTTCCTAAGGAAGTGAAATAAGGGGTATGTGGACGAATAATGAAACAAATACTGCGCGTAATTAATTCATTGCAAAGGAATTACTAGAATAAGAGAATTCACGAGGAGTTTTAATTAATGTCTACCATCGGCATTAACTCTTTTGCTAATTGCTTTGTGGATTGCTATTTATCTGAAAATATTGCTAAACTTGGCCATTTCGACAATAACTATTAAAAAACCAATTTCTGGAGCTTTGATCAGCACGTGCGTTTTTGGAACTACAAATCAAGACAGCAATGAAATATTTCTGGAATTGTGAATGTTAAATAAACTCTTTTCATGGATCATTATGGGACAGATTGTTGATTTTTATAAAATATGGATTGCAACATTTCTGTCTATTTAGTTAGGGGGTAATTCGAAGTGGACTTTAGATATTATGGTAAGACGAATTTTTTTAAGTATAGTCGTAAATCTTGGAAAATGAAGAGTAGATTTATATAATCGCCTTAATTTCTTTGAATAGTCCTAGTAATTTTTCGTATTTTATTTGCGTGTAAAATCTACTTGTTGCTGGAATTATTCAGGTCCTGTAAATAAATTTGCAAATAGGTTGATTTGACTTCTGCTTAAAATCTGATCAAAAAACAGATCAGGGGAGGGGAATAAATTTCTATCCTAGAAATGTTTCACGCTCCAGCAATCAAAATTCAAGCCTAGAAAAATGCAGCTTAACTGGCTAAATTGCACTTTTCTGACAAAAAATTCATTTTCGCAAAATATAGACACATAAATCGCTATCAAAAACCTAGCTCAAAGACACCGAATCTACTCTGATTCCAAATTTTACTAACATTTAAAAGTTGGCCAAAATGGAAAATTTCGGTCATTCTCCAGAATTCACTAGAAATTCAAAAATTCACTACTACTCTAAAAAATCTCCTATAACTCAATAATTTGCTGTGATCCTAAAAATTCATTAAGGTGAAATATTTGCTATTTCTCAAACATTGCACTACTGTTTTGTTCTTACTTGCACTACTATTTTCACCATTCACTAATATTTTTAACTGTTACTTCAACTGATTGACTACTATTTCCTAAACTGTGTGTAATATAAATCATAACCACATAAATCACTTTTATTTAATAATCACAGTTTCTACATGAAATTTAGTCTACTCAAAAATTCAACGATTCTTCTGATCATTATTTTAACAAACTGATCACTTATTGAAGACTACATATATAATTCATCGAAGGAAATAATACATCATAATAAATAATCTCTCCAGCGTTTCCCGCAATTCAAAGCTTAGCATTTAATTCCAAACTAGCCTCAATAACGTAGTTGAAAATCTGACTTTTGAAAAACTAGGGTTCGCACTTTCAAAAATCAAGATCACAATTTGCTCAGATTCTAGTGCACGGCACCAATGTGTTGCATACTCCTTATTCAGGGTTGATGCAACGAAAGCCAACTAGGCAAAGTTGATACCAAAATGGGGAGCGTTGTGATTTCTTCAGTGCAGCGGAGCCAGTTTTCTGAACGTCTTACTGGAGCCGCAAATGGAGAGCGGGGTAACACCCTTCCCACTTATGTATTATATCAGAAAGTTAACGTTCTCCAAACCCATAATGTTTAATAAACCATTCGTTAAGTAACCCTTACAGACTGAAATGAAAAACTTCTAAAAATGCAAATAATGATCAATCAATATTTTAATTCCAGTCTTCTGCCTGTTAACTCTGAAAATGCTCGACTCAAAGCAGAGTTTGAATAAAGGAGCCCTAGCAGGATAACATTCTTTCCCTAGGAGATTTTGTAAAGTTTCTCATTCTCTATTTGCCAAAATTGTGAATGGTATCATGCAGAAAAATGATGAGTGAGATCAAGGCTAACTAATTAGTGCCACTAATCTGGGCACCGAGTTTCAGGGGCACAGTTCCTATGTCAATTAAACTCAGCCAGTTAAAAGTAGGATTTTCACTCTAATTTCGGTAGCAAATAAGGCACAATATTTATTTAAGTATTATACTTTACAATTACTAGTTTTTACCCATATGGCTAGAAGCTTGATAACAATATCTGCAAGCCCCGCTTGCGACAATACAGCAAGGCTAGTTAAATGAGAACAGTGCAAAAGCAACACATTCGTAGAAATGATACTAGAACGATAATCATAAAATATACATTCCTAACTAAGCAAGTGAGATCGTAAGATTCAAGAAATCCTCCACCAGAAATTATATTAAAAATAAACAATCAGCAAATAAAACAAGTGACCTCATATAAATACTTAGGAATTTTTTTAGACTCTCGATTAAAATGGAACGAACATATAACACACCAATACAGCAAAGGCTGCAAACTTTTAATTTTTTTCAAATGTATTGCAACTACAAGCTGGGGAACTTCACCAGAAAATTTAATTATCTTACATAAAAATCTAATACGCCCTAAAATGGAATATGGACTAGAATTCATAGCTGGAACTAGTGAAGGCAAAATTAAAAAGTTTACCACCATTCAAAATCAATTTATCAAATTGGCTTTAGGTCTTCTAAAAAGAACCTCTTCTATTTCATTAATTGGAGAAACTGCAATAGCTACATTCAAAATTAGAATAAAAATTTTACTACTTAAATATATAGCAAGATTACACAAAATTAACCAACATCCTTTTTTAATTAACTTCCAAAAAATCCAAAAATTTTTAATAAATATCATAATTTCTTAAATAATGACCCCCTATTAAAATTAAATTTTAATGTCTCTTCCTTTGGAGACCATTATAATTGCATAGCGGACTGGAGCTTTTACAAACCGATTATTCAGGACAACCTTCCGGATATTTTTAAAAAGGGAAATCATTCCCCGGAAACCTTAAAAATTTTATCAAACTCATATTGTAAATTAAAATATCAAAATTATCTCAGTATCTACACTGACGGTTCACTAAAAATTGAGCATAAAGCTGCAGCAGCAGCATTTTATATTCCCTCCACAACCTTTTCTAAATCAATTAAACTTCCATCCATTATCTCTATAACGCAGGCCGAAATAATTGCTATTTTAGAAGCATTAATTTACGTCACTCAAACATTCTCAAATAAAAATATAGTTATTTACACAGATTCAAAATGTGCTCTAAATATATTAAAGCAAGATATTTATTATACAGAACATACGCAATTTATCTATCAGATTTTAACTTTAACAAACTTCAATATTAGATATAAAAATAATAATATTTCATTGCAATGGATTCCAGCCCATTGCAATATTGAAGGAAACGAAATCGCAGATGAACTTGCCAAGAATGCTATTAATCTTCCAAATTTTTCTCAAACAATTTATTTTTACAAACAATTTAAAACTTTAATTTACAACCATGAACTTCACCTTACAAATATGTTTTTCAAAATAAATGGAAGTATCCAAAATAATTTTAGATTTAATCTAAACAATGATATTCAAAATATTAATGATTATAATTTACCTCGAACATTAATGAGTAAAATTTACAAACTTAGAACTGGTGCTACAACACTTAATCCATTTTTATTCAAAATTAAGCAAATTAACTCTCCAAATTGTAATTATTGCAAAACTCTTGAAGCTATCAATCATATTTTATTAAATTGTCCAAAATATTCTATACCAAGAGATAAAATGTTTAAAGAATTAATTTTTTTAGGAATTGATGAATTTACAATTAATAATATATTAGATAATCCGAATTTAAAAATTAGAAAAAGAATCTATAACCTAGTTGGACAGTTTCTTCTACATTCAGATCTTTGGAAAAAAATATAAAATAAAAATGTTAAAAAATTTATATTTTAAATATGTATTCATTAAATTGAAACTACATAACGCCTTAGCTCCACCTTTTCCTCTACGAAAATATTCATGATTTCTGATTGGAGAAATGAGAAAGCCGAGAACGGACCTCTCAGAAAGCTTGTAACGTTTAGCGAGCGAGCGAGTAAAAAAACTACCTTAGTTAGGGGAACCTGTCAGGTCATCGCTTGTCATTGGGTATCTTCTGCTCTGTTATTGTAATGTTAACAGTTCTTGAAACGTTCTCGTGTGGTTTGTTTTTTTTGATCTGGGGGAGAGTCACAAACTGAATCTAAGTTCTTTTACGTAATCCTTACTCTCCTGGGATGAGCTGGCTTACTCCGTCGTACTTCACTGACCGTGTAAGTGATTTGCTGCTGAGGGATGGCTCTTTTCTCTGCACTTGCAACAATTGCTTCTGGTTAGGGTGCTTGTCTCAGCGATGGCAGTGGGGATTCAGCACGTGAAGTTGAAAGGCATAAAAGATATGGGATTCTTCTACATCTGTCTCTCTGCCAGAGAGGAAGATGATATCCTACTGGAAATGTATGACTTAGCTGACACTGTTAGAAAGGCGAATGCAAAACTAATTAACGCTACAATAATTCCACATATTTTCTGGTTTGCTTCCTTTGTTGCTTACACGAAAGGGTACTTCTACCAAATTCCAATAGTTCCTTATAATTTCACTGGGCGACAAACTGCTGTCGGAACTTAACTGCTGCCTAAACCAACTAAGCAGACCATTCTGCACCTATGTGCATGAGATGAACTATCTGATAGATGCAAATGGTGGAGAAGACTAGAAGAGAATGAACGAAGGGCATCAAGGCCTACTTATGTCCTTGCGACTGCCGGTGTTCATTATACTTTTTTGACGCTATTATATCTTCTTCCAAGGGGTGATGTTGCTGCTTCCCTGTCAGCCGAGGTGAGGTGAAAGCCACGTGCTACACGTGATCTTGGCTAGAAGGCATTATTAACTGTCTGCTGCCAGTTCATTTGTCGAAAAGGTTGTTTCTTCATTAGGTTTTTCTGGTGAAGGAGTCGAATTTAGATACTTAGAGTCCTGCTGGATGCATTTCTGATATTTTGTGGTTTCGAATAGTGCTCTGTTCATGTCTTGAGGTATGATCTGGGTGAATGTAGATGACTAACTTGTTGTCTTTATACCATTCTTTCTTTGTAGGAACTGTTTACTAGGGCTATAAACTGGCACCACCTCTGCTGAAAATAGAATGAAAATGTATGACTTAAATAACAGAAGCAAAATTCTTCATGCCATGTGATGTGTTGTTATTCTCGTTGTTGCTCTGTGGCTCATCTTTCTCTGATAGACAAGTGTGGAGAGGAAGTTAAAAAATTAATGGTGATCTAGAGCAATGTTTCCTAAAGTGGGCGATACCTCCACCTGGGGGCCCCCGGAACGATCCAAGGGATCGGTAGCAGACTCGGGTGTAATTGGGAGAGGTGGAAGCATAATGAAAGAAGGGAAGATAAGAAAATTTTGAAAAACCGTTCGTACATGTTTCATCTGTTGTGTAACATAGAGTTAAAGTCGTAGTGATTACTTTATTTTCAAAATAACACATAAAATTATCCTTCGTTATCTTAATTTTCTGTGTGTAATGCGAATGTTACTGTGGTTGATTTTAGTAAATAATTTTATAATTTGAAGCTTCCAGGTGTGTTATTTACAACAACATCTTTCTTTACTATGTTGTAGGACGTAGGTAGAAATATAAATACATAAAAGAACGCAAATTTGTCACTGTATCTTTCTGTTTGTTCGCTTAAAGAAGGGAGATTTCCGGGGGGCGCTGAGTAATTTTTTTTCTGAAAAGGGGGCGGTAGGACAAATAAGTTTGGGAACCTCTGATCTAGTGCAAGAGAGAAATGATGTACTCTGTTATACTCAAATGCAAATCTAGATGCAACGGTTGCAAAGGAATGAGAAAAGATTTCTACTGGTAAGTAAATTTAATGGTTTGAGAATAACTAATACTGCAAACACCTGGGAATTTATAAATACAGATGAATTTCTCCTCATGGATAATATAGGAATATGATTGATTAGATGTCAATTGACAGCAAATGGGCTAATCAACGCAGCGATTCTTCAAGGAGACCCAGCAGTGTGTGCAGGTTGAAATATGTTGCAATATGGTCCCATATAAGAGCAGGAAAATACATAGTATCTCTGTCTCAGCCGTTGTCTCGCTTTCGAATGTATATTTAGAATCGAAGAGGCGGTATGTGATAGCTACTCTGTACGGCGAAGCTTAAATTGCACTCACGCAGTCTTAGTCAAGTGACTGAAGTGTATCGAGAAGAGAGTTTGGTTGCCCACATCTTGAGACATAATCCACG
Organism: Ryuthela nishihirai; assembly: GCA_038380435.1. Classification (NCBI taxonomy): domain Eukaryota; kingdom Metazoa; phylum Arthropoda; class Arachnida; order Araneae; family Heptathelidae; genus Ryuthela; species Ryuthela nishihirai. The sequence continues at coordinate 76,230,659 of JAWZYU010000017.1, forward strand.
AAGGTGCTTATACCCCTAGAAAATCGTGCTTGTTTTACTCTTCTCCATACACCTAGGAGCAGAGGTAGCCATTTTCCCATATTTCCTAGACCGATTCTTGCCACCCATTTTGACAATTTTCATGTCCCAATTTACAAATAAAACCCGATTTAGAACCATGAAACGCTTTTTCCTATACCAATACCAATATATAGTTTTTCGTTTAAACAAATTCAAATGCGTTAAAATTATAATCTGATTTCTTTATTTTCCTTCCCTTCTATGCAACAAAAAGTTTTAGATATGTATGATGATCCTCTGTAGTGCGAGATTTTTGGAGAAAAGTTTTCAAGTAATTCTAATTCTTTTTCATTCTATACATAGTCTAATGTTCGGTAAGTTCCGGGTGTGTGTGTATATATACAGGGTGATTCAAAACTTATCGTTCAAATTTCGTGGGGAGGTAGGGAATACGTCAGGAAACCGATTTCACATAGGAAAGAATGTCCGCAAATGTACGCATGCGTATGTAGAGGGCGCTGTGTGTAACCAACCAGTGTACAGCTCGCCCGACCACTCCCGCTGTCATCAGTGTACGAGCTGACTTACTAGTGATGAGTTTTACGCATCAAGAGCTAGCGGATATGCATCTCGCATATGGGGCAGCTGGCGAAAGCGGCCGCCGAGCTAGGCAAGTTTACGAAGACCGATACCCCAACAGAAGAATACCGCAGCATCAAATGTTTGCACGTGTGCATCGCAATCTGCACGAACGTGGTTCACTGCGCAGCAACATGCAGGATACGTGGAGAAGACGACTGACGCGGACTGTCAACGTTGTAGAACAAGTCCTACAGTCCATCGAAGATAATCCGAATACCAGCACACGAGCTATTGCTCAGCAGCTTGGGGTCTCTCAGTCAGCAGTGTGGCGGATACTGCACGAGGAACGTGTGCATCCTTACCATCTGCAAAGGGTGCAGTTACTGCATCCTGACGATTATCCGAAGCGTTTGGAATTTGCACAATGGTTCATGCAGAAAGGTGCCGTGGACCCCAGTTTTCCAGCTTCTGTCCTTTTTACAGATGAAGCTTCATTCAGTCGTGAAGGTGTGTTCAATACACACAATTCACATGTGGGCTTACGACAACCCGCATGGTACGAGAAGTCACACTGCGCAACATCGTTTTGCCGTAAATGTGTGGGCTGGAATCATTGGTGACTGTTTGTTGGGACCTTACTTGCTACCGCCCCGATTGGACGGCCGGAAATACCTAATATTTCTCGAGACAGTGTTACCGACTTTTCTGGGCGCTGTTCCTGCGCATATCCGTCGAGATATGTGGTATCAACATGACGGGGCTCCATCCCATAGCACAATTGTTGCGCATGATTACCTGAACCGAACATTCGGAGCTCGATGGATCGGTAGAGGTGGACCGATCGCTTGGCCACCCAGGTCACCTTGGATTTCTTTTTGTGGGGGGCCATGAAAGACCATGTATACGAGACCCCCGTCGACAGTGAAATGGACCTTGTTGCATGAATAGTGGCCGCCGCAGGCATTGTCCGAGATATGCCAGGCGTTTTTGAAAACGTTCGGCGGTCAATGCAACGGCGCTGTGAATCCTGTGTCCGTGTAAATGGTCGCAATTTTGAGCACCTACTGTGAACCTGTACTTTACCTTGTTGGAATAAAAGTCACATTCGTTACCACTTAACTGTACTGTTTCCTTGTGTTCACTTTACTTGTCCATTTTGTTCATGTAGATGACGTTTGCGGACATACTTTCCTATGTGAAATCGGTTTCCTGACGTATTCTCTACCTCCCCACGAAATTTGAACGATAAGTTTTGAATCACCCTGTATAGTGGGGATTACTTTCCAGAATATACTCCCTATATCCAAATATCGTCCCTATACCCGGGACTCAATGTGTCGGCAGCTGTTGCGTTAGCGAAATTTTATTATACACTTATCCCCGATTTACACGGTACTTGTTTTACACGATTTCGGTTTTACATGGTTGATAAAATAACGGATTTCAAAAAACTGGTAAAAATGTATATTCGGCTGCATATATATTTCAAGTCATTTTTTAATCTCATTCTTTTGGTAACACTGGCAACAATGGGGACGAGATTCCCCTATATTTTACAACACGGGGAATCCCCGTAGTATTTCACAATAGTAAAGCTATCTGGTTCATGTGAAGTAGTGCAGTATCATTTTAGCAGCAAAGCTTTACATCATTGTGCGTTTTTTTATTTTATTATTTAAATATCTACTGGTAAGTTTCCAACATTTATAGTTTTTCTGTCATTTTTATAATTTACGTAAATTTTTTAAGGTTTTATAATGCCAAAAGATTTTTAAAAAAATCAAACGAAAAGAAAAGTTTTTCTTTAGAAACAAAAATTAAAATATTAGATCGTCTACGTAATAGAGAAAGAATAATAGATGTTACTCTTTCTCTATTACGTAGACGACTATTTACGTATTTAAATTTTATTCCATGAATGAAGCCACAATAAGGACAATAAGAAAAAATGAAGACTCAATTAGAAAGAGTGTAGCAGCTGGATCTTGCACGAGTATGAGCACAATTTCATATGTAAGAGATGTTACAATGAAAAATATGGAAAAGGCATTAGTGATATGGCTAGAAGACCAAACTCAAAAGCGGGTTCCAATTGATACCAGTGCCATTACAAATAAGGCTTTAAAGATTTATGAAACACTTAAGAATCAGTTACTGTCGACTTCGCCAGATGAAAAGAAGGTATCTTTTTCCGCAAGCCATGGTTGGTTCGAGAGATTTAAACAAAGACATTCTTTACATAATCTAAGATTGAAAGGTGAAAGAGCATCTGCTGATTCGGATGCAGCACAACAATATCCAGCAAAATTTGCTGAAATCATTGCCGCCAACTCCTACACTCCTGACCAGGTCTTCAATGCTGACGAGTCCGGGTTATTCTGGAAAAAAATGCCAGAAAGAACCTATTTGGCTAAAGCTCACAAATCAGCTAGTGGTCATAAGGCAGCGAAAAGTCGTATACCAGTTCTTTTCTATAGCAACGCTTCAGGCGATCATATAATGAAACCATTGGTTATTAAAAAATCGAAAACACCACGCTCATTTAAAGGAATAAACATCAAAAACCTTCCCGTTTATTGGATGGCTAATAAGAAAGCATGGGTCACTGCCATGGTTTTCAATGAATGGTTTCATAACTTGTTTGTCCCAGATGTGAAATAATAAACGTGTCATGAACGCTCGCGTATGCTACAGAGTGAGAATTACGTCAGCAATGATCGAACGACTTGATTAAAAAGAATAGGGAATAAAGTTGTATTTTGAAGCGCAGTTAGAGTGCAAAAAGGAATCGTAGTTAGTCTTAGTTTTTACACAATAAGATATTTCAAAGACGAGATGTTTTATGTGGTGAGTGCGCGGGAGGTTAAAAAGAGTTGCTTAGTGTAAAATTAATAAAGACAAAGGATTTTTTACGCTGAAGTGAAAGTTATACAAGAGACATGGCCATAAAAATGAAGAGGTAATGTATTAGTCGAGTAGACAGAGCTGGTCTTAACTTTTCTGTAAGAAGGGTTTATCAATTGTTATATAGTTGTATTTAGTTTGTTTGCAAGATTTGGTAAGGTTTTTCTCGATATATTGCAGGCTTATTTACATATATGATTTGCATTGGTTAAATTCAGTTTGTATAAATGATTTCATCCACACTTTTGCAATAAATTATATTTTTTAGAATTATCATTGTCATATATTTACTTAAACTCACGCTCAGTGCTCATCCATTTAATTTGTAACCATATATATATATATTTTGCTTTAGAAACCTTTCCCCACTCAGAAGCAATGGAATGATGCGTCTGAACATATGGCATACATGATGTTGCTCGATAGGACATGACATGATTTAAATTTCAGAAATAAAGAACATCATTTAATGCTAAAAATCTATACAGACCTAATATGAGGTTGGACTCTTATTGAGAAACTAATGGCAGTCAGGTGTTGTTGCATAGATTGAAAGAGATGCCTGGTGTATAGTGTGCCACGCTGATAAAAGGACTGCCAATGCAGACACAGTTTGGGCAGGGCTTATAATGTATAGCCAGACACTGTTGCCTCGTGTCCCGGACATGTTCAATCTGTGAATCTCTGAGGCCAAGGAAAGAATGAACAGAACAAGGAAACAATCCTTTCAGAAGTTTTCGATATGTGGGCGAGCATAGTCAAGTTCAAACAAGGGTTATCCTGCACATCATTGTAATGAATGGCAGTATAGCTAGTCAGAGAATAATAACATAGCATTGGAGGGGGGGGGGGGTAGATTGCCACTATCAATTGCCAAAGATCAGCGGTCACGGTAGTTGATGACTGCCTGACTTCACATATAACACATGTTATCTTAACACGGTCATTCATTCATTAGTTTCTCCGTTTAAAAGTTGCAAAAATGGAAATGAAAAACTTAATTTCTTTCAAAAAGTGAATTCCATATTCCCCAGAGATATTATATTTTTCCAGTTTATAACTGAAATATATGTGTTTTTATTAAACAGCAATTCATTAAAGAAAACCGAATTGGAATGTTTAACTCATACCTAGAGTTATATGCATATCTTCTCTTATGTAAATTGAATTGTGTTGCCCCGACATCGAAAGATTTTCAAATTATATATAATTCAATGCCAATAGATAATCCTAGTTTTTAAACATTTCCCTTTAAAGTATTATTAGTTGATTATTTTTAAAGCTATATACTTAATATTTTTGTTATAAGATTTAAATTCTGATTTTATGTCACAAAGATTTCGAAATATATTTTATTTATTCTATTAGTTTGCTGTTTATATTTTCATATTGCGTTATTAGTTATAATACACTATCAGAAACAAACGCAAATTTGTTTTATCTTACATATCTACAGTTGATATGATATTAATTTCATTATTATTACAGTTTGATTAATTGTGATAAATGAATTGTCATACATAAATGATTTTATATATTGTTTCTTTTCTCTAAAACAGGTGGATGTATTTATGAGTGTGACATCTGCCAATACAGGTTTACATCATTACAATTCCTTACCAAACACAAGAAGAGACATCGAAGGGAATAAAAAAAACGGAGAATCCCTTGTTCATTATGTCCTTACTCTGCTAATATATCAACCGGCATCGAGAAGCATATGCTCACCCACTCTGGAGATCGTCCCTACAAGTGTAGCAAGTGTGAGATAAGATTCAAAAGGAGCGTTCATATAGAAGATCATCTTCATATCCACACAGGAGAACGACGCTTTCCTTGCGATCTTTGTAGCAAGTGTTTCATAACTCAAGGCCATCTAACTAGACACAGAGAAAGTTACTTGGTGCAACGACCAGAGTACTCTCTGTAGAAAAACTTTTATCCAGAAGTCTAATTTAAAACTACATGCAAAGCAACGTTATTAATCCTGTAGTATTGATTTAAGTACATCATCTTTAATTCTTTTATTATCTCTAACTCCTTAGATGCCTAAAATTCTTGGTGTTAAGTCCATCAATATATTTTTTTAGTTTTTGTTACGATTTTTTTTATCTTTTGTCGTGAAAGATATCGCTTTATACAACCTATAAGTAGTATCGCAAGATTTGTTAGGTGATATTACCTGCTTATGTAATTTTTTATCGTTCTGCGCCTGTAATATTCGGCATTTAAGAATTTCTAGGTGAATCAACTGTACTATGTGATCTGAATTATTGTAATTTAATTTCATAAGTTGTATTTTAGTGATATATTAAACAATAGAGAGCAAAACAATTCCCTCACAAATGTATTAGTGCTAATGATTCCCTTTTTTTCGCAAACGTTTCTCCTCGTTGATTTCTTCATCCATCGCGACGTAATAGCACAAAGGTTGTCTAATTCAAAACTTTGAGACAAAGCTGTGGCAAAATAAAAAGATTTTGGGCAGACTGAAAGGTAACAAATATTGAAGGGCTACTAATTTTTTAAATAGTTATTTCCTTTAAAAAATCTGGTAGTATATAAACTGCAGTTTCTCATCGATCACAAGACAAAGAATCAGGGCAAACTAAAAGACCGGAGATATCTCTGTCTATTATGACTTTCCTGTTGTATCAATCCGGCATCAAGAGTCACGTGCGAAACCACTCTGGAGATGTTGCTATGAACTGGAACCACACTGCAGATGTTGCTATGTTTGAAAGAAAATAGTAATCCTGATTAAATCTTCGTATCCGCACTGAAGAACGACAATTTTCTCACAATCTTCGTAGCAAGTCACTCAATGCACGATCATCTAACTAGGCACAGACGAAGCCGCAAGAAACGTTTAACTGAATGTAGTAAAGAGATAATTAAAATACTATCTACTCATTTGGGCGTCCAATTTCAATTGACACGAGAAAACGCATTTCTAGATCAATTTTATTATTTAATACCATCGTTGATTAATTATTTTCTTAAATTTCTGAAATAGCATACCTATTAAATTTTAACTTGAATACAATATCTTCGAAAACTGTTAAAGTTATGAAGAGTTAACTAAAAAAACTGAGTTTCTCCTTGGGTGGGACTCGAACTTACACCTCCAGGTTATATACCCTGTGATATGAATTATTAATATAAAGTCAAGAGCGTAAATAACCATTTATTCATTACCAAGATATGAGACACCCTGGTTATCCGTTTCCCTACGTAGTTAGTGCCCTGAGCGAAACAAATAATATTTGGAAAATTTATGCCACATTAGCTGAAGAAAGAGTTAGTCGCTAATAGTTGAACACCGGGCATGTAACTGGGAAGGCTGGGTTCGAGTCTCACTCATGACGGAATATCAATTTTTTTCAGCTAGCAATTCATTGTAAAATATATTTACTGTGATAATCTACTAATCATTAGCTTTTTAATGATTATTTATTCTGATATTCTTGCTTATTGGGAGACATTTACCAGAAATCTCATCATCAGTTTCTTATAGAAACTTTTCAATTATATCGCAGTCATAGTAATGATTTTATTGTCTTTAAATACATGTTCTCTTTGCTGAATTACAAATATAATTTAAAACAGAACATTTGAAATTTAATGGTAACAGCTGCGTGTATCATATAACTTTAGATTAAAATTAAAAAAGACTAAATTTTCTTATTACTCATTTTAATGTTTATTTTTCGAAACTGATTATTAATATGAGGTAAAATATCTTTGTTTATTCTGCGTCAATATTCAGTTTGGAGGAAAATATGCATTCGCAACAAAATAGGACTTTTGTTAATTGTCTAAAATCAAATAATAGTAATATCATAATTTGATCAATAAGAGATACTAGAATATCATTGTATATCGTTAATGTGTCATATATATATAAGCTGTTCACGGAATTATGTTTTGAAAGCCAAAATTCTTTTGCCATTTTTGTTGAAGGAATTTGCAAATGACGAGTAAATAGCGCAACCAATTTTTAAGCTGGTGTTTCGAAACTCTTCTGGCTTAGTTATATATAACCTTCAACATTAACATTAAAGTAGGAGTTGCATTCTTGGAGAGTAGGTTTAAAGTGGGGACTTTTGAATCCCATCAAGGATTATGTCTCTTAAAGTAAAAAACAGAAAACAAAGAATTGCTTTCAAGTCACTGAAAATAATGCAATGCCAGTGGCAGACCTGCCATGAATCCCGTTCAAGAGACTACTCCAAACGGAGCCGCTAATGTAGGGTGGTTATGGAAGACGTCGCAGGGGACAATTATAATGGAGCCCTTCCACTGCAAATCATCTTACAATGGCGTGCGATGATACAGGACGCTGTGGAGAGATCGCTACATCTCTCTGGAAGGTGGACAGAGAAGCCGTCAGAATGGTTCGGTTAATAAAGCAGTGGAGTAAGTTCCTTTAGTCGTTATGCTTCTTAATTTCTTCAGTGTGACTAAATGTCCAGGCTATAAGGACCCAAGGATAAAAAATGTTACGAAAACACCTCATTAAGCAACTAGTTAGGGGAAGTCGGCTATTTAGCTGCAAATAACTGCATATATTTAAATACAGTATACAGTTATATGGGACAGTGGTTCTCAACCTTTTATGTTTCACGTAGCCTCTGGAAATGTGTATGTAACTGGCGTACCCCTTGTATAGATAGATAAAACTGTAGTTATAGTATAACAATGGGAATAAAATAAAACGTATAATAATTTTGGAAGAATCTCTGTTCGACAGATATTTATTTTAATAACGGATCTGTTTCGCAGAAATTTGTGTGTTATTCAATGACAGTTGTTTCTTCGTGCATTGTTCCTCCAACAAATATTAAAACATTCCTTCTTGCTTCGTTCGACTCCCCCCCTCCCTATATACACACATATATATATATACGCATACATTAAATTTTGTATTCATAAATTACATAGATAGATAAACACAAAAAATGACATAAACAATTTAACAAATCAGTAGCACTGTTGCCAAATTAACGATTTTGTTACTGGATCTAGCGACTTTTGAGCTCTCACGCCGTACCCCAAAAATTTTACCGCCTATCCCACATTGAGAACCCCTAATATAGGAGATTGTCATGATACGTAATCCCAGGGGTAGGCTGGGTAAGTGTTTTTTTTTGTTATGTCCTATTGCGTAGAGGAGGGGGTGTAAGGCAAAGCTAAAATTGTATATTTACTTTTCCATTTAGAAATTGTTTTTTCTGAAGAAAGAGAGTTTTTATATGATGACCTAAGTTAACTACTACGGAAATTTTCCTGCAAAAAGTGAAAATCCTTACAAAAAGAGAAACCTCTTACGTAAAAGGAGAAGGCTTGGAGTTTCCTGCAAAGCGTTACGATGAGTAGCGTAAGGGAGTGCATTTAAATGCTGAATAGTTAGTCTTTGGAAATTTATGAATAACACCTAGTTATTTAACTGATCGTAATGATATTAATTTTTAGCGGTATTATATTGTAAGCCACTGAACCAGAACGATTTTGTCTTGCGCGCATAGGTGTTTCAGATTGAACGAAAGTTAAAAAATCGCATATAAAGATGCCAAGGTTTACAATGGTAGTCCTTCACTTCTTCATTAATTACTTCTTATAATTAAAATATCAAACAAATAATTACTTTTTTGATTTGCAACAACTCTTGTAGGAAAGAAACGAATCCTAGAAGCTACTCCTACCCTTTATAGGCTTTCCCATACAACGACATGCCCTACTGAGATCGAAGTCTCTGCTGATCACTGCCTCAGTTAGAGCTAACAGAGAAAACAGATTTTGCCTCCCTGGAATAGTTGCTAGCTCCCTAACCACCTAGCCAGTTAAAGGCTTGTGAAATAACGAAGAATGCTTCCTAACTTTTTTGTTTAACTTTAAAAACATTAAATATTTCATTAATTATTTGAACAAAGCAGTAAAACTTCTTTTCTTTATTAGATATTTTAATTATAGGAAATAATTAATGACAGAGCGAAAACAATTACCATATAAATCTTGGAATTTTCATACGTAGTTTTAATTTTTTTTTCACTTGGCATTGACAAAGGAATTACAATATTCTAGTTCAGTGGCTTACAGTGTAAGGACGCTAAAAATTAATAACAGATGATCAGTTAAATAACTAGGGATCATTCATCAACTTCGCAAGTCTAACTTATCAGAATTGAAATCCACGTCCATACGCTATTCACATAACACTTTGCAGGAATCACCAATCCTTTTCCTTTTAGAAACTTTTTCTTTTTGTAAGGATTTCACTTTATATAGGGGAATTACCGCAGTAGTTAATTTATGTCATCATATTAATAAAACTTTCTGTCCACAGAACGCATAAAAACTAATCCTAAATGGAGAAATAAGTTTACCATTCTATCAATGAATCCTCCCCCCCCTTACGCAACAGGGCCTAAAAGAATCGCTTACCCAGACTTCCCCTCGGATTACGCACTTCATGATCATCTCATACATAAGCTTATAGCTCCATGAAAAGGCGACCTCTCCTTCTAACTAGTTGCCCAAATGAGGTCTGAACATTTAGCCACTTAAAGTGAAGAAACAAATTTCATATTGAAAAAGCATAACGTTTAAACGACAACATTGCTTTAATAATTACCACTTGCAACCATATAGCTTAAATACCCTTAATCCATGAGACTGATATATACAGAGTGTCCCTGAATTCATGGTCCAAACGTGAGGGGATGGTAGTACACACCGAACCCACCAATATTCATCATAGAATATGAGGCCACAAACGCAGTGAGGAGTCGGAAATGAAGGACAGACACAGAGGTTTCCAGAGTGACATTTATTGGAGATCATTACAACAAATGTTCAAACATCCGCCCACCAACGTTGATACAGGCGGCACAACGGCGGAATAGTGATCGCGTACCTGCTCGTAAACACCGGGCTTGTCGACGCTGAGAATGCTGGGGTTTGGCCGATCCAGCGCTTTTAAGCCGTGCCGCCTCATCTGCGCCCCCTAGCGGCACTGGGCTTTACCATAATACTGATATGCTTTTTTTTTTCATTTTGCTTTATTTTAAATGAAAAGAATGGTTGAGGTGTCATATGGATTTGATGTTCTACATTTGTTTCACAACCTGCCTCTTGATAACTCGTCACCACTATGTTATTTAATTACGCACATATCCATCACCTTGAAATTGAAATGTGAATTCTATTTGACATTAAAGTAATTCTCAATCTTTATACCTACTGCATTTTTCAAGATCTCTGATTCGGATTTCCTTAAGATATGTAAGATCATCTGCACAATTCTATCTATCCAGATGGCTCGGACTTAGCACAAGAAGAAATAATAAGGCAAAAGAAAATAATAAGTAAATGAAGAAATTAAAATTTCTTCATTTACTTATTATTTTCTTTTTATTTACGAGATAAAAAAAAAACTCTGCTTCACTCTCATAAATATTCCTTACGTAGCAATCGTTCCAATGAATATCCCATCATTTTTCAGCAACGTGTTAGGGCAGGGTTCTCAAATCCTATAATTAACAAATGAATTACTTCTCAATATATGGCAAATCGAATTTTATTTTAAGCAATAATAATGATAATAATTACTTATATTGTTATTTATTTAAATGCTACTACTTTTGGTGCCGAATTTGAAACCTAAATTTCCTTTGCAGATGGTTTTCCTTTTGAATTCCTAAGCCAACATAACCTTGGAAACTGTTCCGTGAAACATTAGCGAGTTCAGCTGCCTTGCTGACCAAATCTGCTACAAAAACACTCGAACAATCATATCCCTTTCCAAATCAGTAAGGTCATCTTCCGACGACATGACACCAATAATTGCACGCAGTTTTTCCGGGTTTACTTTTGTAGACAGGACGCTAATCATGCTGGGATGTCATTTGCACATTTCATGCTTTCGTCAGTGGCATGTAAACTCCGATGTTTAGCAAAAAACCAAGATTTTCTCCAAATCTCGTGTTTCTATTTTTCTGTCCATTACCTGTATGTACAATTTATTTCATGAGTCTCTCTATAGTGTGCTCTACAAATACTTGTAGAAGGTGTCATTGATGGAAAACCAAGTTTCGGTAGTTGTGTTTATGGATCACTCTAAAAGTGACATTTCGTATATCATCTGAAGAATAAAATATAATATGGGCAGGAATTCTGAAATATTTGCTTCAAAAATTTTCTGTGTAAGCAAATTTTAAAATTCACGTTAAATATCAAGTTTATCCACATTGTAGTTGTTTCTACAAATATACTTGAGCATTGTTCTACACCCTTGTTCATTCTTAGCTGAAAGGAAACAACAATGGTGGGGCAGACAATTAACTCGGGGAATTCGATGCGTTGTGTTTCAAAGTCCTTATCGTTATCGTACAGTATAATTTATTAGTTTATTTGTAAACTTTTCTAGAGGCTCTTCGCCTCGTTCTGCCCGCTTAGCTCTCTGCTAAAGTATTAAGAAAGAAAAACCACAAAAGTACTGCGTGAAACAATCAGCACCTGTTCAGCTTTTCTGGTATGAACAAAACTACATTCTTTAATATTCTTGTTTACAATCTTAGCCATCTTCGCTAACTTTCGCCTGATTTCAAGGTACTGGCATTCATAAACACAAAAAAGGAACCAACATAACCAAGCTTCGAGTGAGAGGTGAAGACGAGGAAAGGACAAAAAGAAAGTAGGAATTTTTCTTACCAGTTCTCCATCCTGGGTCACTGGGATCTTTGGAATGTTGTTTCCAACGACTTAGGCCCTGGTCTCTGACTTTCCTTTCTCTCGCTCACTCTCGAGACAAAGCAGCCTAACTGAACACAGGAAACATGTTGTGGAGATACAAGATCAAGCTTTTATACCCTTATCCACGGCAACTCTTCGCTGCGGTTTCTCTTGTGCTCAGCTGCCATTTTTAAATTTCGTCTCACAAGGTCGTAAGCGCAACTCAGTTTATTGGTCAACTGTTCTGCATAACTTTTAGTGTCGGCATAAGTTGGAGGTTTCTTGGTCTGCCATTACGGATATGGTAGAGCCACATCTCTGCTGCATACTTAATAATACGGGGTTTCGTGCACTGCCCTGAGGGTGGCACTCCTGTAGGCCACCAATACAAATGGCAAGTGGCAAGTGTTCATCACACAGATCATTCCTCTCAGCCATCGGGTGAGACAATATGGATGCTATGGAGTAGCTAAATTTTTCCACAAGACCATCCGAACTAGCATGATAGAAACTCGTATTCTGCTTAATTATCTTCAATTAGTTAAACACCTCTGTTATCACTCGATTGGTAAAATTCAGCTTATTATCACTAATCACTGAGGTGGGAATCCTATGTTCAGGTATAGAGTCTTTGACGAAAACTCTGGCAATTGATTCTGCTGACTGGCGGGTAGCGCAAAAATTTCAGGTCACTTTGTGAAATAGTCCATATTAAGTAAAACAAACTTATTTCCTCGCTGTGCAAGGTGAAGAAGACCAAAGATGTCCATTCCCACTCGCGAAAAAGGTCGGTTTGTGAGGGGAGCTTTGATTAATTTTCTCTTCCGTTTCTCTTCATATTCATATTTCTGTAAGCAGGAGATTCAGGTCTGCACATAATTTCGGACATCAGGATACATTCCTGTCCAATAGTATTCCTACTTCACTCTTTGCAATGTCTTGACTTCACCGAGATGGCCAGAACAAGGATTATCATGACATAACAGTAAAATTTGACCACATGGACTGAGCAATATGATCAATTGCTCTATCATATCCCTACGGGGACTCTGAGGATTTGGGACCGAAAAATGAAACAGAATTCCATCTTTCATGTTTTACTGCTCAAGGAAGACTTTAGCCAAACTCATATTTTGATTTCCCAAGACCTCTATAATCTTTCTAAGTGCAGAATCCTCCATTTGCATCTCCCTCACTTGGGTTCTATCTTCCAGCTGGCTAAGGGCGTATGTATCCTTCGCGAGAACCTGTATATTCCTTGACAAGGTATCAGCGGGAATGTTATGTTTTCCTGACCGATATATGACATCAAAATCATAATCCTTGAGGGCGAGGTTCCATTTTGCTAATCTGCTGGAAGGATCTTTAAGCTTCATCAAGTATGACAAAGAGGCGTGGTCCGACATTACTGTAATGCATCCACATCACACATCAACAATCGAATATTCCTTCAAGGATAACTCTCGTTTCCCAGAAGACTCATTCAGGCACTTTTGATAGATTTCATTTCTTTTTTTATATTAATTTTTTAAAATTTTTTTATAAGGAATTTAAACAGTCTATGCTCTTTAGAAAATTAATTAATAGATTATAGTATATGGGTTTAAGTGCTTTTTCTTTTGGTTCAAGGATTGATTGAAAGTAAAATTGATTAGTTTTATGTTTTCCGAGTTTTTTGAAGTATTTATTTCTTTCGTCTGTAAATTCTTTACACTGAAAAATTATGTGTTCTATTGTTTGTGGTCCATTACATTTTAGACAATTTGGAGAATTCATTTTATTCATTTTAAAGAGCATGGTTTTTGTTAATGCTAGGTTGGCTTTGATTCTTAATATTATGCTAATTTCCTTTTTTTGTAACCCATAATTGTTGAATTTATTAATTTTATGTGAAATTAAGTATCTCTGTGTGTGACTTGCATATCTGGAATACCAATTTTGAAGTATACTGTTCATGTGTTTTTTATTTAAGTTTTATGTAGAAGAAAATGATATGGGAATTCATGGAATGGTTCAAGTTTTTTGCATTTTTTGTTAAAGTGTCTGCAGTGTCATTGTATTGTTGCGAATTACAAAATGGACAGGCACTGAGCGTGAGTATTAATAACTATATTTTAGAACCAATTACAATACAATGCAAATTGTTACAAAGAAAACATGGATGAAGTACCTTATAAGCAAATTAACTACTATCATGCATAAGTCATTAACCTTTTTGTACAGATTATACAATATCAGCTCTGTCTGTTCTACTAAATATTACCTCTTCACTTTACCATGTCACTTGAATATCTTCAGACGTAAACAAACTCTCGTCCTGTGCTAGTTCACTAAACTTATCACACTAGTAAAACAAAACGACCGCCCGCGCACACATCACATAAAAAAATACTTATTTTCACTTAACGCGCACTGACTCAGACCACCTGAACGTCCTTTCAGATCTCACAACTGTAACACACTGCACTGCTATATTTTTATTCTTCCGAATCGTTCTAAGTTCCAATTCGTTGGCTCAATTGAATCTCACGTAGAATCACACACGAGGGTTTAAGTCACGCTAAGTCATGAAGTCACTGTTTCTCGTTCATCTGTCGTAACAGTATTTTAGATTAATGTGTGAGGGTATCCATTGCATATGGTTGTATATTAATGTGTAAGTGCCATTTATGAAAATATTATAATTACTTTTGAATGGATTATCTTGTAAAATGTCCAAAGAGATCTTGCTATCTGTCAAGATTACAATATTTTTGTTGGAGAATTGGAGAGCCCAGTTTATTGCTAGTATGATAGCTGTCAATTCAGCAATGAGGACAGGAGTAGGATAATCAAATGTAAATTGACCGACGACCATTCAAATACTGTTTAAAGTGAGTAATGGCAAATTTACCGCCAAGGCCTCCTTTTCTATGGTGGAGTATGGCATCACCGGAAGTTTAAGTTTCCGGCTGGTGTATATGTTACTGGCCGGCTGGAACCACTGACTGTCTCTTGTTCAAGAACTCCGGCTGTTGCAATATCCGATCCATCAATGGAAAAGGAAAAACTTCTTCTCAAACTCGGGATATAAGAGGACTGGTTGTGTCATCAGTTTATGCTTTAATATTTCAAAAGAGGCCTCTGCTTTGTGGAGTCCAACTAAATTTGGCATCCTTCTTAACCAAATGTACCAGAGGAGCAGTGAGATCGGAATATTGATCGATGAACTGCCGATAATATCCGGTTAAGCCAAGAAAGGCACGGACATTCCGAACAGATTGGGCTACTGGGAAGTCATCGATTGCTTTCACGTTACGAAGGTCAGGTTACACCCCATCTGCTGAGATTTGATGTCCCAAGTATGTCAGGGATTCATTCATAAACTAATATTTCGCTAGTTTCAGCTTCAGGTTAAACATTCTCAACGGTCAGATACCTTTTGTACCGTTCGGTGTGCTGATCCACAATTTGCTCGTGACGCATGGCTATGAGCACATTATCAAGCAAATGTTAGAAGGTGGCAGAATTATTACGTAATCCAAATGACAGAAAATTTAACAATTCATTTTGTTTTTGAGATACACAGGAAACATTGTAAAAGAATTGAAATTTAAGATATTAAATAAAGATCTTTTACTTATTTCCGATGTAAATTTTTCGATAAATGGTAGCTTTAGGTTAGGAAACTTCGAATGTGTCTTTTCTTTGCTTTACGATGGTAATGATGCATAAATGTTCGAAAATATTGAATAAAATTAATCTTTACAGTTGTGCCATATATACCATACAATTCTTCTAAGAGCACTTTAATATTTATTTTAATAGTTATTACAGTAGTTTAGGCATCTTTTTCGCTTCATCTGCATTAATCAAACATCAATTTTTACCAATTAGCAACCAGGGCGTAGCGAAAAACTATTGTTGGGGGGAGGGGTAGAAATCAAAAATTTCCCAACTCGAAAATAAAATTTCGCCAACTGAGCAAATAATGTTTCTGTCACGTTTTTACCCTAGATTTTCGCTCCGTAGGGGGGGGGGGGATAAGGCAATTTTTACAACTCTCCTGCATTTTGCCATTTGACTTCCAATTTTGCCAACTAGCCATAATTTCACAGAAATAATCCCATTATTTACATCTCGTCTAAATTGTAGCAAGTCAGTGTCAATTTTCCCTCGATTTGGTCAACTCTCCTTAATTTCACGAAACTAATCCCAATCTTTACATCTCTCTTAAATTTGCCATGTCACTTCAGAATTTTCAAACTCCCCAAGATTTTACCAGATTTTCTCGATTTTGTCAACTCTCCTTAATTTCACAAACCAAATCCCAATTATCACAACTCACCCGTATTTTCCAAGTGGATTCGAATTTTGCCAACTGCCGTACAATTTTTTAAGTTTCCTCGATTTGTCCAACACTCCTTAATTTCACAAAACATATTTTAATTTTCACAAATCGCCTATATTTTATCAAGTGGATTCGATTTTTGCCAACTACCCTAGATTTTGACAACTCTCCGTAATTTTACACTAAAAATTGCAATTTTTACATCTTCCCTGAATTTGCCAAGCCACTTCGAATTTTATCAACTCTCCTTAATTGCAGAAGAAAGGCACAATTTTCACAACTCCCCTGTATTTTAACAAGTGGCCTCGAATTTTGCCAACTCCCCTAGATTTTGCAGAGTTGTCCATTTTTCCAATACTCCTTAATTTCACAAAACAAATCTCAATATTTACAACTCACCTGTACTTTACCAGGTGGTTTCCAGTTTTGCCAACTTCCCTAGATTTTGCCAAGTTGTCTCGATTTTACCACCTCTTTAATTTCGCAAAAGGACTGACATTCCTGCAGTTCTTTCTTTCAGAAATAAGCTCAAGTGCCTTATCACTCAAATAATTCTGCCTCCTTTGCTACTTTTTTCCTGAAAGAGTATTGTTAGTTTCCAAAAATTCCTGTTTAAAATGATCCCATTATTCCTCAACTTCAGTAGTATCAAACCATGACTGTCATAATGACTAAGTAACCTATCATGGTAAGCTTTGGCTATAACTGGGTCGTTCAGAGCTTCAGTATTAAAAGTAAATTTTTTAACCCTAGCACAACACTTTTTAAGTTTAAGTTGCAAGACACTTTTAACTAGGTAATGGTCAGATCCCATTTCAGCTCCCCTATATGACCTGGTATTCCTAACAGAACTAGCCCATTTGCTGTTAATTAATATATAATCTATCATATTTTTATGCAGCCCATCCGGTGAAACCCATGTGTACTTATGTATGTCATGGTGTTTGTAATACGTGTTAGTTATTCTGAATCCATTGAGTTTACTTAACTGTAGGAGACTTGCCATTGCAGCTCCCAATACCAAAAGGTCCTATTACTCCTCCTTAAAGGTCAGAGTCAGTACCAACTTTGGAATTGAAGTCACCAAGAACAAGGGTAATATATCCTTTCTTGACAGATTCAAAATATTCTGAAGTTGTTCATAAAACCTATCCTTCTCATCCTCATCGGCATCCTCAGTGGGGGCATAACAGCAGATAACATTCAAGTCTTTAACGCTTGTCTGAAATTTTGCTGTAAGAAACCTTTCATTAATGCACTCATATCCTAGAAGAGCATCACTAGCGTGTCAGCTAAGAAGCAGACCCATGCCTTGGTGATGCTTATTGTCGTCCCTCCCTGAAAAGAGAAATTTAAGATTATTTTTAAGAATCTGGCTTTTATCAGTCCATGTGGTCTCTTGCAAGTCGAGAATATCTAAATTATAATGGTGGAATTCTTGTGTGAGGACATCAAGAGAAAAAGCTCTGTGCAGAGTCCTCACATTCCAATTACCTATGGAGAGAAAATGGTTAGTGGAATGTTTAAAGAAACTATGTTTATTGAGAGAGGGAATGCCGACAATATCAAACAGCCCCCTAATCGCAGACATGGGGCATAGACCCGTTCCCCCACCACTAAAGGCTGAAGCCATCTACACTGGAAGACTTCCTCCAATGTAGAATTTGACGATGCCAGTAGAAGCAGAGAGTTCAGGTGCCTGCGATGACCTCTGCTCAGAATTATCCACCAGCTGATAAACATATCCTGTGAATCTATTCACTTGGGGCTGTCAACCCACAAACAAAGAGAAAACACAACGGAAGATTTTCCCTCCACAGAAGTCCATCAGTGCAGCAAATTCAGGATCCATAATCAAACTCAGAGCCATATATCGGTCCCGTCCAGTAGGTTTATATGGTCAGCACCAGGACCCTGTGTGGTTGACCACTCCTCTGCAGGGTAAGAAAAAAGAGAAAAGTAGCCATAGTTGTCCAGATCAGTAGGCCACACTAATCTGGCAGCCCTCCACTTCCGTTCACTTCCACAAGAGGGTATCTCTTAAGAAGGTCACTCCGAAATTTGCCAACTCCCCAAGATTTTGCCAAGTTGTCCTGATTTTGCCAACTCACCTGTATTTTACTAAGTGGGTTCGAATTTTGTCAACTGCTCTAAATTTTGCCGTCTTTCCATTTTCCAAACTGCCCTTTTGCCAAGTTGCCTCGATTTTGACAAGTACCCTTAATTTTACAGAAAAAAAGATTAAAAATTTTCACAACTCACCTAGATTTAACGAAGTCGCTTCGAATTCTGCCAACTCCGAGTTACTTTGGGTACCCTTCGCGACCCAAAATGGGGTCGCGAAGGGTTTTTTGTGGGGTCGCCGGGCAGTAGTGAGCTATGAAAATTTTAAAAAGGGAAAACAAAAAATCACGTCATCGCGTCCTGCATAGAGATTTGTTTGCGTAAACGTGTATCGATCTTTCGTTCGTCGGGTTAGCTTGTTGTGAGGTTGAGGTTCATGCGCAGTTCGGTGATTGGCTCTACGGAATGCGGGAATAAAGAATAAACAGAATAAATGTAGAGAATGACATGAGGTTGGCATTAACGAAAACTCAACCGCGAATTTTTAAGCTTGTTAATGAGTTACAATTTCAATCATCGCATTAAATATGTCGCAAGTTAACATTATTTTGAATTATATTATACTGAAAAAATTTATTTTTAATGTGTTTTCATTTACCCTATTAAAAAAGCCTATTTTTAATGTATCGGGGTCGCGGGTCACTTTGCCTCTATAAAATGGGGTCGAGACTCGAAAAAGGTTGGGAACTGCTGATATAAGGGATAACCATCCTGATGGTTGAATGGTTGTGTGTTCTGTGGAACGGAGTTCGATCTGTGGATAAAGCATGCAAATTTCTTTTCTCATGTCTTCGTACTCAATATTTTTGGCTTTCTTCAAGATCCTACTAGACTTCTGCGGCGAGAAGCTATTTGAGGGGTATTTATTGTACTTGGAATATGTAATGATCATCTCACACATTGTGCTTTATATACTATATATAAACTTTAATTCAGACATATTTTATATTGTAAACAGAAAGTTTACTGAAAGCAGTGTTCTAGTGATAGCGGACCAAAAGCTGTAATAATGATAAATATAAAATAAAAATAAATAATATATGTATAAATTAAAAATAACATGGAAACAAAGAAACCAAAGCTTCCTTTTTTGAAAAAATGAAATAAGATAACGCAATTTTTACAGTGATGCAGCAAACTGTGCAAATAGTAAGCTTCTACTGATACGATTTCAATGTTCTGTAGTTTCAACACCTTCATGTTTTGTGGGAGGAAGTTAGGGGTGGAAAGGAGGCATTTAACATTTTTTATTTGTGGAAAAAATCTGCATGGACTGTCAGTTGAAATGCAAAAAAAAGCAGCGAAAATTTTTAACTTAAGTGGAAATTTTTATAAAAACACGGCAAAATTCTTTTATCCACTATAAGCTTTATATGGAGGCAGTTCAAAAAGTTCTCGACATGTGTATTCCACTCGTTTCTCGGAAATTAACGAGCTACGACTTATTTGAAAGCTTGTCTAAAACTTCCTATCACGTGTTGGAAACAAAGGCCGTATCACCATTTCTCTCTTCGCTGGTGGCACAATAATTTTTCGACATAGGTATTGATTTAATTCTATCTCTACAGGTAATCTGTAGATTAATATTAAGGCGTTAATAAGGAAAAACTATGGATTGACTTTTTCCTTATTAACGCCTAAGCGCGACGACTTCCTCATTAACAAATGATTCAGTAACAAAAATTGGAAAAATGAGTTCCCTCTCCTGATTATAGATGGCGCCAGGTCTGCCACATTCAGCGAAAGATATAAATGTCACATCGTGCAAACAAATGATCAGCTGATGGTTGGTTTAGTGGTTAGAGTACTATGGCATGTATTTAGAGAGTGGTGTATTCAAATCTCGCACCGTCGGCAATATTTTTTCTACATCAGTATTAATTGAATTCCATATCTACAGGCAATCTGTGTATTTACTATGGACTTAATATTTTTAGTTTCAAGAAAAGACTGTTTTAAATGTCCCATTCTTCCTCAACATCAGTAGTCAGTAAACCACGATTTTCGTAATGACTAATAATCTATCATGATAAGCTTTGGCTATAACTGGGTCTCTCAAAATTTCAATGTTTAAAGGCAACTTTTTTAAACCTAGCACAACAATTCTTAAGTTTTAAGTGGTAAGATGCTTTCAAGAAGGTAATGATCAGATCCAATTTCAGCTCTCCTAATAAGACCTGGTATTCCTAACAGAACTAATAAATTATATTTTTATGCAGCCCGTCTGGTGAAACCCATGTGTACTTATATATGTCACGGTGTTTGTAATAAATGTCAGTTATTCTCGAACCATTAAGTTTACTTACTGTAGGAGATATTTCCTTTTGCCACTGCAGCTAACAGTTCTGATGAACAACAAAGGGACCTATCACCACATTCCAAGGTTTAGCCACCTAGATCAAGGGTAATATTCCCTTTCTTGACGGAATTAAAAATACCATGAAGTTGTCTGTAAAATGTTTCTCATCCTATTCGGAATATTCAGTGGAGGCACAACAACAGATAATATTCAAATTGTTAATTCTTGTTAAACCTTTTTCCTTTCGTTAATGCAGTTATTGTATCCTGATTTGCATCATCTTGCAACTTGAGCATGGCACACATTTCCATTTTTACATTCCCTTCGACCTATCGTCATTAGCCAGCCAAATCAACGAACGCAATAGGTACCAACAAGACTGTGAACACTTCCAACAAACAATCAAGTTGTTATTGGATGTGGGCTTAGGAGAAAACAGTGGAATGTCCAAAGTAATGGGACAATCCCATTACTTTGGATGTGAGATGCTAAATTTAGAATAAGCACAATGGTCTGCAGCAAATGCTTGACAGTTTGAAAATGACATTTGTTTCTGAGTTTAGGAATGAATCATTCTGAAGAACTGACGAAGGCATGGAAAATCAGACCTTTATATGTACCTACTGCCCTCTAGGATTGGGAAAAGAGAGTAGCAAAACAAGCCCAGGTGCATGGATATTATCTACCCGGTATACTCCGAGCCCTGGGTAAACAAGAAACGAGTCAGCACGAGAAACTATTAATGCGATGTAATCGTTTTAGTGATCACCTACAGTTTCGAGCAGGGACCAATAGCATTTAGCTGTGGGGGAGCCCACACCTAATATTAATCAGCAAAAGCAAGGAAACCCTGCCTAAGTCAGAGGAGCCCTTTCCTACTGCGAATTTGGCATGATACAGTGAAAGGTAACCTCATTCAACTAGTATTGAAATTCCTAAGGGAAGCACTGAACATTGTCATTGTAGGGATTTGGGCAGCTAGGGTGGAAAGGAAGAGAACCAGGATTGCCATTTTGCAGCAGAGCCCTTTACGCCTAGTAACAGTGCCAGTTGATCCAGTTTGAGGAGATGGGTGAAAATAAAACGTGTCTTTGGTTAAGGCCCTGGCACTTCCTTACATGGGGGCAAGAGAGTCAATTAGGACACAGGGAATTGTATCGACATCTTATCCCCGAAGAAAACATCATGTGACCGCATATGGCAGTTCTTTTGAACTGCAGAGAAGTTTTTGGAACTGTGAGAATTGCATGCCAATATTTCGTCTGCGTTCGTTGTACCCTCTGTAGGTCAGGCGGATTGTATGTCTTGATTTAGCAATTTTTTTCTTGAATCTAGTGCTAGGGCCACTGAGGCTCCTTGCAGCCTGCTGTTAACTGTACAAGGGACTGTACTAGGTGGGAAGTCACTAATTTGTTTTATATATATATATATATACACAGTCGTATCAGAATAATATGACCACCCCCCATTCCCATTATTAGGTAAGTGGTCATATTATTATGATACGACTGTGTACACTGAAGTGCCATTGAATTCGGGATAGCAACCTAGTAAAGTGTTGGATTCTCTCTGGACCTGGTAACAGCTGTCACACGACGAGGCAAGGACTCCACAAGCTTGCGTAAATGTTCCACAAATACGGCGATCCATGCATCCTCCAGAGCTGTCCACAATTCTCTCAAGATCGTCGCTGATGGGACATGGGCCCAAACACTCTACTTGACGGTATCCCAAAGTTTTTTAATGGGATTTAAATGTTGGCTTCTAGGTGGCCAATTCATTATTTCAAAGTCAGCAGAATGCTCCTGTAACCATGCGGTAGGCAACCTGGACCTGTGAGATGAACAGTTGTCATGCTGGTAGAAGCCATCTCCATAATGATGATGATGTCCATAAATGGTTGTAAATGGTCAGTCATGAATTCTACGTAATGTGATGCATTGGCAGTCGTCAGTACATGTACCAAAGGTCCCACAGACGTCCAACTGAAGACACCCCAGACCATCATTGAGCCACTACCAATTTGTAGTGTTCTGACCTGACATGAGGATCCATGGCTTCATGGAATTGGTGTCATAACCTCAGTCTCCCATCGGATTGATGAAGTTTAATTCGGAATTCATCACTCCAGACTAACCGTTGTCAATTTTCGATGGTCCAGTTTCGATGTTCTTTAACCCAGATAGGGCGTTGAGCCTGGTGTCGTGCCGTTAGAAGTGGACTCTCGTAGATCAAAGGCTCCTGAAGCCGAGACGATGAATTAAGCTTTGCATGTTCCATACATGACTTCCTGGCTGGAACCTGCATTTAGATGGGAGGTGATTTCAGATAATGTCTTCACCCTATCGGTCCATATGATGTGGGTCAGACGGCGAAGCCAATGATCATTCAAGGCTAGTTGTCCTTTGCAATTTGCCTGGGTGCTTGTTTTTTGCCAGAATTTTCATATTCCTGGAACACTCTTGAAACTGTCGTACGAGAAAATCCAATTTCGGAGAATTCATAAAGAAAAACAATTTCGGAGATCGCATGTTCCATCCTTCGGGCACCTACGATCTGCCCTTTGTCAAGTGCATCTAAATCCCGCGCCTTTCCCATTACGCTTCTCACGACGAATGCTTGGGGAAGCCAAAGCTGAGAGCTATATATGACCAGAATTTCAGCCACGCATGCACGCAAATGCGGGACTTGCGTTACTGAATTTGGATAACGTCTCCTATCCCTAATTCAATGGCACTTCAATGCATAATAAATTTTAATATTCTGTAAATAAAGTGCACATATAATAGTACACCTGAGTTTGTACGTTTATTGGCCACCGAGATAGTAGCAACATCTTCACAACATAGAGTTAAGAACCTTTTTATACGCACTCTCACACACGATCAGTTAGAAAAGAAATTAGCTCAGACAGGTTGAGAAGACACCAATCTACATTTGGTGTCAGCGGTGGGACCTGTGTTGTGAGAGTTGGGTAAGAGGCAGTATCCCATTAAGAGATAGTTTAGCGGATGGAGAGTGCTGGGAGGAGAGTGAATCATCGCTGAAAGAACTTCCCATCAGGTGAGGTAAGATCTACTGTGTAGAGCCAGTGTTTGTTTTGTTATTCTGCGCAATGTCATATAATATGTGAAAGAACACGAAAAACGGTCATAAAACGTTCTGTGCGCACCACACGAGGCAGAGCAACACAAAACATGGAGACTATTGGATCTGACTTGGCAGGAGAGGCTGTCAGTGATTATTCTCTTAATCACGAAACGGAACAGTTCATCAGACGGACATCTCCGCTATTTCATGGTCGCGCTGGCAATTTTTTTTTCTTCGAATCATTGATTTATTGAGAAAAATTCAAATAAATCGTTTCATATTTACAGATGTCCCGCAAAGCTAACAGCTTATCTGCAGGAGAGAATAATACATTGGCATAAAACATATCTTCTTTCTTCCTTAATCTGCTAATCTTAATGTATTTATATCACATTGCATTTACTATGTACTATCTTACTATTTCAGTTTAGAATTTCGACATTGAATAATATGCTCTCTTTGCAAAAATATTTTTACCCTATTTTTTTTCATTTAGAATATTTCAAAATAACAATGGGATTTTTATGTTTACATTCAGCACCACATAATTTGTTAGTAGGTATTAATATTAATTATCTAATTTTTTAATAAAAAACTGTTTGATTCGTGTTTTATTTCTCTGAACGAATTTACGGCTAGAGGTTTCCTTGGTAATTGATTGAAAATGTATGGAATTTTGTAGTCGCTTCTGCATTTCCCATAGTTATTTGTAAAATTCGGTAGTTGAAAATAATTTTTTTCTTTAAATCTTGTGTTTTTATCCTGATGGACTTTATTTTTATGTGTGTTGTCGAAAAAATTACGTATAAGTATGTTATATTTATATAGGCTCTGGTAAGGTAAGATATCCAAGTAAACAAATCTATCTTGGGCGGTAATTAGATGTGTGCGGTCTTTATTGGTATAATATTTTTAGCTATTGAGGATTGAATACGTTCTATTTTTCTAATATTTGTTAAGTTGGTTGTACCATGTATCGTTATGGCATAATTTAAGAGGAACTCACAGATTGCTTTATAAAACATAATACATGTGTTGGTATATATCATAATATATCATAATTTATTTCATTTCAAAGCACAAAGCCTTAATGTGCTGCAGATTTTCTCAGTATGAACGTTCCATCGGAGGGCGCTGTCGAGATGTAATCCTAGATATTTTATTGTATGAACTCTGTCAATTTTTATGCAGCCACAGTTATCTAGCTCAGAAATGGTTCCCTTTTTTTGTGCAGTTTAATTTGTGTGTTTTAATAATTAAGTTATTGTTAAATTTGAAACCAGGTGAATGAAAATCATCCATTTGGTTTTATTGCTATTTAGATAAAGTTTATTAGAGTTTAACCATCGTTTAATAATATTAAAGTCTTTTTGCAAGTGTTTAACAGCATCTTCTTCCAATTTGTTTATATTAACTAAAATTATATCATCGGCATGTAGAAACATGATACTATTTAGTTTCAATTTTGTTAAATCGTTTATGTAAATCAGAAATAAAAACGGGCCTAAAACGGATACTTGAGGAACACCGAATTTAACTTCACACTTTTCGCTGTAGGTGTTGTTAATTTTAGTTACCGTAAATCTATTTGATAAGTAGCTTTGAAACCAGTGTAATGCTGTTCCTCTAATTCCATACTTTTCTAATTTCTGTAGAAGAATATCATGATCCAAAGTGTCAAAGGCTTTCTGTAAATTTAAAAACTCTGCAACCGCCCTGTCACCTCTATTTAGTGCCATGCAGGCTAAATCAGCAAATTTCGTTAGTAAGTTCACGGTATTTTTCCCCTTTTGAAACCCATATTGATTTTCACTGAGAATGTTATGTTTACTAAGGAATTTATATAAAGTATTGTAAACATATTTTTCCAATATTTTATGTACAGAAGATGAAATAGCAATGGGTCTGTAATTAGTTATAATTGACTTTGTCTATTGAATATTGGTCCTTTGAATATTGGTCGCAGAATTGCCATTTTAAGTTCAGTTGGTATTGTTCCAGTTGAAATACTTTCGTTGACTGTTTCTTTTATGACATCAGCAAATACCTCGACACAGTTTTTAATGTGTTTAATTTGTATATTGTCATATACAGGGGATTTGTCCTCATTTAAAGTTTTGATTATATTCACAATGTCTGTTCTGTTTGCAGGAGGTATATAAATTGAGTTTTTGTTTGTAATGTTATTGTTTGTTTCAAATTCAACATCAGTTTCTTGGTTGATTTCTCTTATGTGTAAAATTAACGAGCAATGTTCACTGTTAAATTTATTTGCAATTTGTAAAGGTGTTAAACTTTTAGGCATGTTCTTAATGATAGTTTCGTCAATAGTTCTTATTTTTTACCCTCTAGTGCTTGATGGATTAATCCCCATGTTTTTCTCATATCATTTCTTTTTATCTTTAATTGTTCTTTATAAAAATTTTGTTTTTGATTTCTGATTTTCGCTGTAACTAAATTGCGCAAATTTTTATACTCAGTTTCACATCTACCACTTTTTGGGTTATTTTTATATTTAATCCAAGCCTTATCTCTACGCCCCATTAAATTGATGATATCCACTGTGATCCATTGTTTGGTAACATTACGGTTATTTAAATGTTCTTAATTTTTATGCGGTTTTTTTTTTCAAAAATTTTATTGTATTTATTTTTAAACAAATGATAAAAATCGGTATTTTTGTTTGTGTTCGATGAGTTTTTGTTATATTTAGACCAGTCCGTTAAGATTATTTCCCTTTCGATATTTTTATGCTCATAATACCAGTTAATATCCGATGTTTTGATATCGGTTGAGACTTTTCTGTATGGTTTCTCATCTATTGATCCAAATATAGCTTCAATGAGATAATGATCAGCGATCTTGTGAAATCATAGATTTTGACATAATTTTTCCATCCAATTTTACATTTATATGATCGATACTTGTGCGGCATAAATTGTTACTTACAACTTCTTCTCTAGTTACGTCCCTAATCAAGAGTTCATATCCCATCTCTGCTAAAATATTTACGTACATTTCGACACCGTGTTTTTTTAACATTCAGTACATCAAGATTAAAATCTCCTACTAATATTTGATCATGTGCATTAGTATGTTCTAAAAATTCATGGTAATTAATTAAGAAATGGTTTATATCTGTGCTTGGTGACCTGTATAGGGCTAATATATTGTAAATTGTTTGGCTTTTTACAACTCTCAGATATAGCGTTTCTGCAGGCAAAATATTAACACTCATTTTCTCAACCGATATTGTGTTTCTGTAGTAAACAATTATTCAACGTTTCCCTTTCTTAAGAGTATCATCAGAAATTTGTTCAAAGTTGTTTAATTTATAGAGATTTTTTCAGCATTAGTAATGTTAGTTTCGGTTAAAATTATTATGTCTAGGTATTGTATGAATTCTGAAATATTAATGTTAAAGACATCCCAGTGTTTTCTTAAGCTCCTTATATTAACATGTATTAAACCTAGAAGGCTGCTGTTTTTAATTTTTTTTTGTTTGTAATGAAAGCCAATTTTCTGCTTTAGTGAAATTGTTAACGTATACATTTCCTTTAGATTCAAAATCAAGATAATTTGGTTCACGAAACATATCGGATCAAAAGAAATATAACCAAATAACTCAAAAAAAAAAAAGAAATTATAACATATCAAAATCAGTTAGCATATTTACATGAATTACTTTGTCCCCTTCAACTTTCCTCAGCATGATCTTACCACACCACACATATTTGTAATTTTTGGCCTTAGCCAGTGTTCTCGTTTCCCAGAAGATTTCTCTGTTGATCGCTGTTAAGTTTTTGTTCACATAAATAGCAGATTCCGTATCGTCTGTGTCAGCATTCGTAGTTATGAATTTGTTCCTTCGTTTGGCCATCCACTCATCTCGCTGGACCCTTGTTTCAATTGGATTATGATGACTGGGATTTTTCTCTTATTTCTTGATGGCAATCTGTGTATGGCTTCAAGGCTTTGCTCATTGAATTGTTCAATTTTCAAGGTTCGCGATATTTTTGTCATTAATTCCTTTACAGTGTTTCCGTCTTCTTGGTTTTGTACAGGAATGCCATGCAATTCGATGTTTCGATTTCTTCGTACTGATCCAAATCGTTTATGTGTTGTTTCATTTGCATTACTTCCTTAGCTAGCTCTCTGTGCAAATACTGAGTAGCCGTTAGTGTTTTTGTTAGTTCTGTTTTGTCAGTTCTGTTCTCCTGGTCTTCCAGTTTGTTTAAAATTAAATCGTATTTTTCCGAAAAAAATTCCACTTTTACTTCGTGTTTTAATTCTCGGATTTCGGTCAACGAAGCGCCAAAGTCGTTTTTCTCAAGTTGCGAATTGTCTCTGATTCCCATGTCTAAGGTAGCTTTTGGGTTTGTTTTGTTCAACTTGCATTCGCAACATAACCATGCATTCTTCTTTTCTAGGGACAGATTTTTTAAATTTTTTTCTGTTGCGCCCGAACAGACAAAATGCAGTTTGCCTTTGCATCCACTGCAAACTATGCATTCAGAGTTAGGTGTTACTGCTTCGCCACATCTGTTGCAAATTGGAGTCATTGTTGTGAGAGGAAGAGATATGCCTCTGGCAAAAGATCCATTGGCGGAAAAAAGCAACGAGAGCCACCTGCGACAACAGGGAGAATGCAACAATTAGTCCAAAAGTTAGGTCTCGTTGATCTTTGGCAGCACACAGCACAGAAGGCACTCTACACGGAGACTGACGTCGGGGAGGGGCAGGAGCAATAAAAGTTAATAGCACTTACAAGTCTGAAGAGTCCCAGATGGTCAACCGAGGTGGTCAGGGTGGTGAAGGATGTCTGAACACGGCGGGCTAGCAGGAGCTCCAAGAATGTACGTCCGATCACGACAAGAACTGACCAGCCTTCAGGTAATGATTATTCTCATTATAGCGTATGCGGCTTGAGACAGAAGCTGAAAAAAGGCTAGCACAGCGTAAGACAAAAAGCAAAAGAAAGGAGAGCACAGAGCGAGGCAGACGAGGGAAGGGAGCAGGAGCAATGCAAGACAGACGAGCGAAGGTAACAATGTGAACATGAACTGCAAATGAGGTGTCTTGAGCTAGAGACAGTGAAAGCGAGTGATGTTAGATCTCAGGGCATGTTGTAATGGTTACGATTCACCTGGGTCTAATTTCCGTAGAAGTGCAAAGAAAAAGGAGCATGAAGAACTAAGTATTGGATTTCACTCCTTCGACATCCGAACTCCCTCCGCAACTCCCTTCGATATCTCTGTGTATATCAAGAGTATTGAGGTCGTTTTCTCTAATCAGGGTGTGCCTGAAGAGGTTAGGGGCTGTTTTCACTAATCAGACTTCCTTCGTTTGGCCATCCACTCCAACGAATTTTGTGCCTGAAGAAGTTAGAGGCAGTTTTCGTTAATCAGGCCCTTTCGCATAACCATATTAAGAGGATGAGGCCGTTTAACATAACCGTTTTAATACCAATCAGGGTGTACCTGAAGAGATTAGGAGCCAGAGGATGTCCTCTCCATTTTTCGGGAGAAGCTGAATGAACTTTAGGCTTTGTTGCCCGACAACGACGATGGCAACCACACTGAGCTCAAAGCGTAAAATTTAAGAAAGTGCAAAGTCTCGGCAGTTGAGGTACCAGAGGCAATTGGATGGGGCGAAGAAAAAAAGTTAACATTTGAAGAATTAGTCGAGCTGCTGGTGCTGAATCAAATTTAATCGGAGGTACCAAGCAGCAGGATGTTGCATTGCAGAAGCACTCTGATGGTTTGTATCCAAGAGACCGCACAGACTACGTATTACATCACTTAGTGAGCAATCGAATTAATGCGCGTCCGTGGGACTGTGATCGACAAGTGGTCAAATATATTTCTCCTCCCAAGCATGAGCAATTAGAGCAAAAAGCGCCCATGCAGTTAGCGAAGTTATCAGCAGCTAGCATTAGCATTGTGCGTTGCTGTTTTGAGTGTGGTTCGTACCAGCATCTTCGCAAAGATTTCCCTCAATGGCGAGTAGAGATGGAACCGCCCAGTGCCAGGATTAATTCAGTGCAGGCTCAGCGAGATGAGGCATTATGTGCGTGCATTTCAACGCATGTTTGTGGGGCTCAGAACAGTGAGCAGTTCGCCACAATTAGGCTTACTAAGCTTCAGATAGTGGAAGTGCAAATGACCAAAATACGTTCACAACTGTGGTTGACTCGGGCGCTGAAATATCTGTGTTTAGGAGTGATGTTCCCGATAAATTTTCCATGTCGAGAAGGAGAAAGATTTTGAGGTCAGCAATTGGCGGCTCGGAAACAGCCGACTGTATTCATGCTCCAGTGAGGTTACTGGGAGAGGTGAATTTTCCCCATGACTCCTTGGTTTGTCTCGAAATAAATTAAATAATAATATTAAATAAATAAATCTCCTAATCTCCTTTTCTTCTTTCTTAATGCTTCCCTAACTGGAGACGATTTTGAAGCAATTTCTGTCATTGGTTTGAACTGAATTGACACTCTTGTTTTGAATATAGCGAGCGATTTGGTAGAGAGTGATTTTGGTTGCAATCTCGTAAACAATATGCCCTTAGTGACGTCAACTTCCGAGACATATGAGAGGCAGCCTGTTTCTGCTATGGCAGCAACCAACCAAAAGAAAGCATAGGAAGGGCATATTGCTACAGCTATAAGTGGTGATGATTTCGTTCCAGTGAACATCAGCCAACTACCGGAAGACTTAGATCTGCACCAGGAGAGAGCTCTTGTGTCACAGGACGAGGGAATGAAGCTTGTCATTTTGAATTAGCGCATAGTGAGTTAGCTGTGAATGACTATGAGGAGAACAGACATTTTAGGCAAACAATTCTCCAGCATTTGAGCGCAGGGTCATATGGGATATTTTTAAGAAGCAACAGAGATAAGTCCCAGTTTAGTCGAGTAATGGAACGACTCTATAATTGGCAGAAAAACGTAGTATCGGGCGGTATTCTGCAACGGGTGGGTCAAGTGGGAGATAGGGTTTTTATATACAGTATATGTCTATCGAAGGATGATAGAATCGGTGCATTGTGCAGAGAGCATTCTCAGATCCTGGGGAATTACCTTGGTGCTTTGTGCACATTAAATAATCTCTGGCTTTTCCATTGGTGGCCCACGATTGAGACCGATGTAAAAGAGTTTTGCGACTCCTGCACAGTATGCCAGTTGCAGGGAAGGGGCGGATCTGACGATAAGGTGACAGGGAGGCCTAGAGAGAGGTCGTGCCTGTCATCTGAGCCACTGGGTGGAAAGGATCTGAACTTTATTTCCCGCTTTTTTTATTGTCCGCCCGTACTGAGGTAAAAGTAGCAAGACTGGATGGAATGGGCCATGTCAGTAAGCTAAAGAGACTCCAGTGCAGTTCTTCTAAGCAGAGACGATTCTTTGGAAGAATCGTGGCGTGGCAGAGCGATTTATTGACTCTGTTCTCCGAATGGTTGCATTTTATGGCAGATGTAAATTTCTAATAAATCACTAATTGTAGACTTCTGATTTCTTGTGATGCAATATATGAAAGGACGGTGAGTTGCTAGATGTTTTTAGTTTTTTCCAAATAATTTACTGGAAAGTGTTACAAAGTAATAAAAGAGTCAATTTGGTTGTTC
Organism: Ryuthela nishihirai; assembly: GCA_038380435.1. NCBI lineage: Eukaryota > Metazoa > Arthropoda > Arachnida > Araneae > Heptathelidae > Ryuthela > Ryuthela nishihirai. The sequence goes on from JAWZYU010000017.1 coordinate 76,262,341, forward strand.
CTTTGTTTGCAACCAAATCACTGCGACAGCGAAGCGAGCGAAAGCTTGACCAGTGGCAGTCTAGTGTCCTTGACCTTGACCTATGTGTCGCAAAACATAAGGGACTGTCTACATATTGTAGAGTGAGCTGAAATTTTGCAAGATGGTTTTAAAGTGTGGAGTGTGTTCTAAAGAAGCTCACGACGTAAGCGATATAATTAAATGCATTGAGAGTTGCAATCGCTCTATGCATTTCTACTGTGGAGGATTCAGTGAGAATAATTATCGCAAACTATCGAAGGCCAGAAATAGGTGGCGATGTGGACAGTGCAAATTTAAAAAGCAAAATGCGAAATCGAAAGGAGATTACATCGAGCAGGATCCCCACGCAAGGAATCCATCATCTCCGGGGTCACGTGTATCGGACATCGGAGGACACGGTGACTTCGGCGAGGCAAGTTCCCGTGATTCCATAAAAGCAATTCTGTTAGCGGTCCCGTGAATGTAAATCCTAGAGCGAAGAAAACTACAGAGAACAGTGGACAGGAGTCAATGTTAGAAGAGGTAGGTTCCTTACGAAATAAGAATGAGAAATTAAGAATGAGATCAAAGTGTTGAAAAATGAAATATCTGGACTTCGATCTTCAACAGAATTTTCATCAGGCAAAATAGATGACTTTTTAACTGTAATGCAGGGACTTACTCAAGAAGTTTCGGACCTGAAAGAGCTTAACCTTGAGTTGCAGTGTCGAACTGCAAAGCAAGAGGTAGAACTGAAAGAAGTACGAAATGATTTACATGAATTGCAGCAGTATTCGCGAAACCAGAATTTAGAAATTTTGAATGTTCCAGAAATTTCAGGCGAGAATGTTCTGGATATTGTTAAGAACATTGCTAGCAAAATTCAAGTAAAGGTGAGTAAGGATGATATTCGGGTGGCTCATCGAGTTCCTGCAATTAACAAAGACAAAATTAAACCTATTATTGTGAAACTAAAAACGAAAGAAATTAGAAACAATTGGCTAGAATGCAACAAAAAATTTAAATTCCCTCTAAAAAATACTGACATTAATCCTGATTTTAAGGAGGTAAAATTATGTTAAATGAACATCTAATTCCTAGTACTAAAAATTTATTATATAATGCTAAGCAATTTAATTAAAAAATAGATATAAATTCGTTTGGGTGAAAAATGGAAAAGTTTTCATTCGTTTACGAATGAAAACTTTTCCATTTTAGCACAGTGAAAGATCCAAAATTTGGCGGATCACAGATGACAATGACCTAAATACATTAAGTGAACAAGACGGCTGCTGAAAATATTTCACCTTTTAGTTCTGTTGAACCTATGCCATGTTCTGTGATCTGTAACGACATTAAAGAATTACTGTCTTTCTTTAATTCTGGAAATTTTTCAAGTTTAAAAATTTTACATTTTAACATCCGAAGTTTAAGAAATAAATTTGAACAGCTGGAAGCTATTATTGAATATTTAAATAGTAAGACGGATATTTTAATACTTTCTGAAATATGGATCAAACCATATGAGTTAAATTTGTATCAAATAGATGGTTATCATACGTTCCATTGTTGTAGAGATTACAATAAATCTGGTGGGATACTTTGCTACGTTAAAAGTTCTTTAATAGTCAAGCAAATTGCATTTAATGATATAAGTTCAGCTGAATATACTGCTATTTATCTGGAAAATTATCAGCAATATTTCGTATGTATCTATAGATCTCTTTGTATCCCACTTACCACCTTAATAGTAGAATTTCAGGAACTACTCTTATCATTTGATAATAATAGCGAAGTTGTTATAATTGATGATTTAAATATAGATACACTAGGAAATGATCACTACACAAATGAATATCTAAATTTACTGTCATCAAATGGCTTTCAAAGTTTCATAAATTCACCGACCAGAGAAAGTATGAGAGCTTCTACTTGTTTAGATCACATTTTTGTTGAAAGCAAAATCTAAAGTTTATTCAAGAGTAGTATTGTTAGATTAGCAAAGACTGACCATTATTCCATTGCCTTAACAGTTAATTTTAACAATAATATGAATATTCAGTGTTATAATTATGCATAACCTATTCTTTATCACTACATAGACTATACTTTATTGAACAGGGTTTTAAGTGAATGTTCCTGGGACGAGGTATTAATTCTTAATGATGTTAATGAAGCTTATAATAAATTTTTAACCACATTTAATCTCGTAATTAAAAATTCAACTAGGGAAAAAAAAATCATAATTAATCACAATCAGCAAAATTCCGAAATTCTGAACTTATTAAAAAAAAAGAGATAAGCTATATAAAAAACATAAAAAAAACCTTTAAATGAAACTTACGAAAGTAGCTTTAAAAATTTTAGAAATCAAATAAATTATAAAATACGAGATGCAAAAAAAAGTTTCCTTGCAACTCAGTTTCAAAATTGTGATGGAAATATATCAAATCAGTGGAAATTGATAAGCAGATAATAAATCAGAAGAAGGTAGAAAATAAATATCCAGAATTAGAAAGTGGTTCTGATTCAACTGAAAATGCTAAGTTATTGGCAAACCAATTTAATGAGCATTTTGTAAATATAGCAAAATCTGTCAAAGAATAGGATTGTAAGAAATCAAAAGAGCCATACGAGTAAAAATGCCAAATCCATGTTTTTAGCTCCAACTTGCAGAAAGGAATTGACTGACATTATTAAAGGTTTTAAAAATAAAAAATCTGCTGGGTATGACAATATTTTCATTACTGCTGTTAAAAAAAAGTTCTTTTAACTTGATTCAACCATTGGTTCACATTTGTAATTTATCCTTCGAAACGTTTCCAGATTTAATGAAGAAAGCTATTGTAATTCCAGTTTACAAAAAAGGAAATAAAAATTATTTTACGAATTATCGACCGATATCTCTTCCCCCAGTATTTTCAAAAATATTAGAAAAACTAGTTAATAACAGACTGATAAATTTTTTAGATAGTTTTAAATTTCACTCTGAAAACCAATTTGGGGTTAGGAAGGGTAGAGGTACAGAAACTGCATTGTTGAATTAAAAGTCAAAGGTGTTTCATTCCGTAGACAATAATCAATTTACTCTATCCGTATTTATGGACTTGGAGAAAGCTTTTGACACAGTTGATCACGAAATTTTAATTAGCAAACTAGAAAATATTGGCATTCGTGGTGTTGTATTAAAATGGTTTAAAGACTACTTACAGCGCAGAACGCAATGTGTTAGTCTTTTTAATATAGTTAGTAACCCAAAACATATTTCATGTGGCTTACCACAAGGTTCAGTCCTGGGACCAACCTTGTTCCTGATATTCAGAAATGATCTATGTAAATTAAAAATAAATAGCTATATTAACACTTTTGCTGATGACACATCATTAACTTTATGTGCTGATTCTCTGGAAAATCTCCTTTATAACATGAGCTCTGATCTAAAATGTGTGATGAAATGGTTGGATTTAAATGGGTTACATTTAAATACGAAAAAGACTAGTATATTCTATTTAACCTAAAAAAGAAATCATTCAATCCAAATTTGATTAAATTAAAATTGCATACCTTTTCATGCAATAATTACTCAGCTTGTTGCTGTGAAGAAATTTGAACAGGTTCAAAGTCTACTATACCTTTATATTGATAGCTCCCTAAGTTGGAAAATGCACATTGGAAAACTAACAAACACACTTAGACAGATGTTACATAAATTTGATTATTTAAAAAATCCTCAGTAATAAAATGTTAATAATGTTATACAAATCTTGGGTCCAGTTTGCTATACAGTATTGGGGAGGAACATACATTTCATCATTAAGAAGTCTAATCTCAATACAAAACAAATTTATATTTCAAATATTACCAAATAAATATAAAACTGTTACCATCTTTTGTAAATATACCATTTCAGGTGTATTTCCATTGAGACACTTCTTTATTTATAGAACATTAAATTATTTCTTTAAAAACAATAATGCAGCGCTGCATTATACAAATTATTCTATGCGAGATGATGGTGCGAAATGATGGAAAAAGGTTTCTGTTACCACTTTGCAAATAAAGAAATTATGCACAAACATTTTGATTATTTGGCCCCTAAATTTTTAATTCTTTACCGATTATAATTCGAAACGAAACTAATTTTATGCATTTCAGATCTCTCACTGCTAATTATCTAATGAGCATTACAAATGCCGATAGCCTGTTTTTAGTGTTAAAGTAACAAAAAAACTTGAATTCGTTTTTATAAATTCTGTATTGTTTTTGTATATATATAAATTTTTTTCTTTATGTAAAGTTGAGTGTCAATGTTGCCGAAATTCAGTATTTAAATAATTTGTAAGTTAACCTACATGAGCTTAGATGCTCTTGGGTTAATAAGAGTATTACAAATATATGCTGTTTGTATTATTATTATTATAAAACTGAACTGAACTGAAAATGGGTTGTGCTCCACCTTGTAGACAGGCGAACGAGCAGAGATATAGGAATGTGTTGTCACCACAAGGGCACCTGTCGGAGTGAAGTTCTGCAAGGGAGGGGTGACAGGAAAGTGAAAGAGTTTCGGTTTGGCGTCCATGGCGTCAATAGTACAGCATAAACAAAAGAAGGTTTTGTCAAGAAGCGGAGTTTGCTACTAACGTTAGTAAACAATGTCAGAAGCAACAGAAAGCGAAGGGGAAGCGATGTGATACAGCAGCACGAGGGTCGCGAGATCCGAAGTGGTGCCTGGGATTGCACAGTGATGCACCTGAAAGTTCTGTGCAGCAGTCCAAGGCCAACGAGTCCGGGTGACCAGCTTCCGGAAGAGTCTTCGGCCTGGTAAGGTGGTTTCTGGGTCGGTAATCTTGGTGGTGACCCAACGCACAGCCTGTAGTCAGAGAGCATTTATGGCAACCATCAGCTGCTTCATGTATCTACAAAGGTTTGGAAGGGCTCCTGACAAAAGGAAGGAGATTCTGCACTTCCCAGACTGGGAATGTTTGCTAAGGCAGACTAGTGGAGAAGACACAGGCTAGGGAGAACAGTGCAGGTTGGGACATCGACGACTCGATGAGTTTGGGTTGATCTGCAGTCTCAAGGCAACAAACTCCTAGCATGCGGCAAAGATTACTTGGCTCAATATTTACATCCAGTGATGAGTATGACGTCCAAGTGCGGACTTTGTCACAAACTTTGTGTGATTGCTGTTCAGCAATTTAGTGCATGGACATTATGACAGACCTAGAGATTTGTTGACATCTATGTAGGGACTTGGGCAGCTAGGGCATAAAGGGAGAGATTCAGGATTTGGGAGTAGGGCCTTTTTCGCCAAGCAACAGTGCCAGCTGTTGATCCAGTTTGGGGGGATGGGTGAAGAAATGGAACACATGATAGCTTTGTTAAAGCCCAAGCGACTCCTTACATGGGAACAAGAGAGTCAGGGTGACACAGGGAATCACGTCCATGTCTCATTGGCCGAGACACCCTAGCATCTCCGAAGGAAACATCACGTGACTGCATTTGGCAGTTCCTTCGAATTGGTAAGTTTCGAAACCGTTTTTAGAACTGAGAGAATTGCGTACCGACAACGAGACTTTCCGCATGTCAAAACGAATTTTCTAAAGCTTGATTTAACCAATTTGTTTTTGAATCCAGCAGTGCTAAGGCTCCTTGCAGCCTACTATTAACGTAACGAGAGACTGTACCAGGTGAGCAGTCATTAATCTGTTGTATATATAATAAAATATAGATACTCTTTAAATAAAATGTACATATAATAGTACACTTTTCGGCCATCTAGATAGTAGCAACAACTTGACAAAATAGAGATAAGTACCCTTATGTGCACACTTTCGCACACGGTTGATTAGAAAAGAACCTAATCGAGACAGGCCGAGGTACCTGTCAACATTTAGTCTGATTTGTCAAGAGATGCTGTCAGAAATTATTCTCTGATTCGTGAAATAGCAGAGCAGTTCAATGATGCGCAGGCAATTGCAAACCAGCCTTCTGATAATAAGAGAAAACGTAATTAAAGATGAAGAAATTCTCATTAGAGTTTATGCTGCTTGAGGCAGAAGCTGAAGAAAGGCGAGCGAAGCGCGAGGCAGAAGCTGAAGAAAGGCGAGCGCAGTGCGAGGCAGAAGCTGAAGAAAGGCGAGCGCAGTGCGAGGCAGAAGCTGAAGAAAGGCTAGCGCAGTGCGAGGCAGAAGCTGAAGAAAGATGAGCGCAGTGCGAGGCAGAAGCTGAAGAAAGGCGAGCGCAGTGCGAGGCAGAAGCTGAAGAAAGGCTAGCGCAGTGCGAGGCAGAAGCTGAAGAAAGGCGAGCGCAGTGCGAGGCAGAAGTTGAAGAAAGGCGAGCGCAGTGCGAGGCAGAAGCTGAAGAAAGGCGAGCGCAGTGCGAGGCAGAAGCTGAAGAAAGGCTAGTGCAGTGCGAGGCAGAAGCTGAAGAAAGATGAGCGCAGTGCGAGGCAGAAGCTGAAGAAAGGCGAGCGCAGTGTGAGGCAGAAACTGAAGAAAGGCGAGCGCAGTGCGAGGCAGAAGCTGAAGAAAGGCGAGCGCAGTGCGAGGCAGAAGCTGAAGAAAGGCGAGCGCAGTGCGAGGCAGAAGCTGAAGAAAGGCGAGCGCAGTGCGAGGCAGAAGCTGAAGAAAGGCGAGAGCAGTGCGAGGCAGAAGCTGAAGAAATGCGAGCGCAGTGTGAGGCAGAAGCTGAAGAAAGGCGAGCACAGTGCGAGACAGAAGCTGAAGAAAGGCGAGCGCAGTGCGAGGCAGAAGCTGAAGAAAGACGAGCACAGTTCGATGTGTCCCGTGTGACCCAACCTCTGGGAGCGTGTGATAGTCGTGTCCTAGAAGAGCATCACTATCGTGTCTGCTGAGAAGCAAACCTACGCCTTCAATATGCTTTTGATCTTCCCTCCCTGAAAAGAGAACTTTAAAAGTATTTTAAGTATCTGATCTTTACCTGTTCATCTGGTCTCTTGTAAGACGAGAATACTTATGTTATAACGCTGGAATTCTTGTGTGAGGATATCAATAGAATAATCTATGTGCAGTGGCCTAACACTAAGTATTTGTGGAGAGGAAATGGTTAGTGAGATATTGAAACTGTTAATTGAGATAGAAAGTGCTGACAATATGGAATAGTCTCCTAATCGCTGTCAAGGCGCAAAGACACATTTCTCCATTACTAAAGGCTGAAATGATCTACGATGGTAGGACTTATACTTCAGCGTAGGTTTGACGATGGCAGTAGCAGCAAGGTTCAAGTACCTGTAATCACCTCTGATCAAGATTATCCATCAGCTGATATAAGGTATCCTGCGAATCTATTTACTTGGGGACTGTCAACCCATAAACAGAAAAGACAGCGAAAAACTTTTCCTCGACAAGTTCAGAACCATAATTCAATTCAGGTTGGTATACATGGTCAGCATCAGGACCCTTTGTGGTTGAGCATTCCTCATAAAGGTATAAAAAAAGTCGCCATAGTAGTCCCGATCAATAGGGCACACTGATCTGGAAGCCTCCCGTCCCCTCCGCAAGGGGGCGGGGGTGGCTCAGTCGGTAGCGCGCCAGGCTCGTAATCTGTAGTTCCCAGGTTCGAGTCCCAGCGGGTCAGCGTTGAGATTTATCTCCGCAAAAATTCCCCGCCCTGCTCACGGTCAGTAGGGGACACCGATGGGCTTGGAAAGGCCGCCGTCCGTCGGATGGGACGTTAAGCCGTGGCCCCGTGTGCGGGAGAGCCATACCCTGTGCACGTTAAAGAACACTCTGGATGGCCTTGACGGGAGGCTACCATCTGTCTCCCAACAGCTGTTCCAGTGGGTCCCCTCCCCCAACCTTCTCTGAGCCTTCGGGGTCCATGTGACCTGGCCATTTAGCCCATGGTGTGCAAAAAAGTGCCGCTCAGAGGTAAAACAACCCAACCCAACCCCTCCGCAAGAGAATATCTCCTTTGAAAGGTACTAATGGTCTGCATCATGAGAAGGGGGGAGAGTAGACTTGAGGTGTTAGGCTGATTCTGTACATCATCACAGGCGATTGGTAGAGCTTTCCTTCCAGTGAATTCCTAACTACCATGTAGACAGGGGCGAAGTTATGGGGGGAATGGGGCAAAGTTACCCCAATATTAAATCGGAGTTGTCAAAATTCGAAGCGACTTTGTAAATCCAGGTGAGTTGCGAAAATTTTTGCTTTATTTTTTGTAAAATTAAGGGGACAACTTGGCAAAATCGAGCGTAGTTGTCAAAATCGAGGCAATTTGGCAAAATCGAGACAACTTCGCAAAATTCGAAGCGACTTAGTAAAATACAGATGAGTTGGCCAAATCGGGATGACTTGGCAAAATCGAGACAACTTGCCACAATCTAGACAACTTGCCACAATCTAGACAACTTGCCACAATCTAGACAACTTGCCACAATCTAGACAACTTGACACAATCTAGACAACTTGACACAATCTAGACAACTTGGCAAAATCTTGGGAAGTTGGCAAAATTCGAAATGACTTGACAAAATTTGGAATGACTTGACAAAATTCAGGTGAGATGTAAAAATTGGGATTTTTTTTTGGAAAATTATGGCGAGTTGGCAAAATCGAGAAAACGTGGCAAAATCTAGAGAAGTTGGCAAAATTTGAAGTGATTTGGCAAATTAAAGAGAGATGTAAGAATTGGGATATTTTCTGTAAAATTACAGTGAGTAGGCAAAATCAAGCTAACGTGGCATAATCTACTCTAGTTGGCAAAATTCAAAGCCACTTGGTAAAATACAGGTTAGTTGTGAAAATTGGGATTGGTTTTGTGAAATTAAGTACAGTTGGCCCAATCGAGAAAACTTTGTAAAATTTTGTTAAGATGGCAATATCAGGCGGGACTATGTAAAATTAAGGTTAGATGTATAAAATAGATTTTTTTTCCTGTAAAATCATGGCGAAGTTGCAAAATCGAGTCACTTGGCTAAATCTTTGAACCTATGAACCCCTGAACGAAAATCTGAGCGAAAAATATCGTTACAAAGATATCGTTAAATTTACGTGAAACATTTATTTTCTCAGTTGGAAGAATTTGATTTCCGAGTTGGAAAAGTTTCGTTCTCGCCCCCCCCCCCCCTAATCATACTCCCTTCGCTCCTGTATGCAGAAATACAATTTTGTACGCACCACATGTTTGTACGTTTGTATACGCTACGTAACATACGTATGTTCTAATGTTATTATCTGTAATGTCGTACCCACTACAGAAATTGTTTATTTCTGTTGTTTTTTATTTATTATTGATCTGAATCACATATCATGTTTTATTGGATATGGCATTTAGTCAGTGGACAAAGATTAGTATTCGGTTTCTGAGATTCGAGATTCACATTAAAATGAAGAGCTAGCGGAAGTGCGTCTCCCTGCAGGTGCCTGCTTCTAAGAAGAAGGTCGGGCTTGGGCTTCGCAGAGATCGCACGGAAGCGGAATCGTTAAGGAGCAAGTCGCCGATTGGAAACCTATGGACAAAGGAGCAAGAAGGGAGAAGAGATTTCGAGAGAAAGGGGAGTTCAACTGGAAATTTCGAAGTGGAAATATGATTGAATGGTGGCATCTGATGCTCCACTATAAGGACACTACTACATCTGATGGGGGGGGGGGGGGATCATATTCTCGTGCTATTTTAAGCTTTAAAGGAATCTGGCGATGATGCTGCGGAGCAGGGACCTACCGAAGTGATCTACATTATACTGAAGATATCTAATTCATTAATTCATTATTCATAATCTTCTACATTATACTGAATATATCATTCATTTCAGGAACATTATGGAACTGTTTTTGAATTATGAGCTGTGCCTAAGATTTTTGCCGATAATATTTTTGGTAGCATGAGGGTCTAAAGTTATTCTGTAACTCTACAAATGAATTGTGCCGGATTTCGACCGTTTTAAAAAGGGAATGTCGAGCTTTAAAAAAAGTGATTTTTGTTACCTAAATATTAAATAGTGGGAACAAATGTCCAAGTTACAAACCGTCGTGGATTCAGGGATGGTTAGGTCCGCTGGACAGCTGTTGGGATACAGATGTTAACCACCCGTCAAGGTCATCCTTAGCCGTCCCATGGCAGAGTGATTAACGTGCTTGGCTGCTGATCTAAGAGACTGGGTTCGATCCCCGGGTAAGGCATGGATGTATGTGGCATATATACTGTGAGATCTCTGTGGCAAGCAGCTGCTTGAGAGGGTTTTTATTTTTTTGTGGTCTATCCATTCAGCGTGTTCTTTAAAGTAGACGTGGGGTATGAGACTAACACAAACGGGTCACAGCTTAATGTCCCATCTGACGGACGGCGGCTTTTCCAAGCCCAACAGTGACCCGTATTCACTGTGGGTATTGTGGGTAGTGTAGCAGAGAAAATTCTCTACACTTGCCCAGCGGAGATTTCCAAGTGAAAGGTTGAGTGATACGAGAGAGCACGAGCGGTTGAGGCCCGCAGGTATATACCCTTTTTGCGGCACGTGGAGTTGCCGGCCGCGTCAAAGATTGGATTGGATTGTTTTACCTCTGAGCGACACTTTTTTGCACACCATGGGCTAAATGGCCAGGATACAAGGACCCCAAAAGCTCAGAGAAGGTTGGGGGAGGGACCCACTGTAACAGCTGTTGGGAGACAGATGGTAGCCTCCCGTCAAGGCCATCCAGCGTGTTCTTTAACGTGCACAGGGTATGTCTCTCCCGCACACGGGACCACGGCTTAACGTCCCATCCGACGGACGGCAGCCTTTTCAAGCCCATCGGTGTCCCCTACTGACCGTGGGCAGGGCGGGAAATTTTGCGGAGATAAATCTCAACGCTGACCCAGCTGGGACTCGAACCTGGGAACTATAGATTACGAGCCTGGCGCGCTACCGACTGAGCCCCCCCCCCCCCGCGCCAAAGTGGAGGCATAGAGCAGGAAACCATGTAAAGAGCAGAAAGTGATCGGCCAAGGGTCGGATCACTTCCTGTTTGAGTCTTCGAGGAAAGACGTAGAAAGAATATTAAATAATGAGTTGGTTGATAAAATAATCACGTAAAATGCTAAATTTGTTGCTCTTTACAAAGCGGAAGTAGAGTGGTGCCACAGAACTATTAACAGCTAGCAGCCTGGGTCTCAGGCTGAGAAACGTATTTTTAACTTCCTGACATATATTAGAGTCATACAACAGTAATTATTATGGGAAATATTAGAATGATTGGATAATTTATATTTCAGTTACGAGTTTCCTAAAAAATTTTCATTGAGTAGCATTACTTCTTGAAATGTACATGACAATTATTTGAAAAATCTGCAGTATACTTGCATCATTTTCAAATATGCTAATGCATACTAATAAAAACAATTCTTGTTTCGAATTTCAGGATATTAGAACCATTTTTCTTGAGTTATCAATTTTGATTGCTTTTCTACCTTTTGAACCACTGTCTGCTGGCGTGGTGATGAAGTATAAAACAAATTAACTCTGCGCAAAATCGCATCTTCAGCAGGATATTAGTGTTATGGCATCATTAATCAAAATAAAGTAAATGCTTTACATATGAATTGCAAGTGCAAATTATTTCCAACTGTTAATAATACTGCCCATTACTCCAACCTTTTCTGGTATTCAAATCACTAAGGAGAGCTTGCCAAACGCTTTCAGTCGACTCTGAGTCATGAGTAAGCTTTTTTAAACTCAAGCGAACTCAAACTAAGACTTCTCTTATAAACATTTTCGGAATTCAGCAATTAAGTCGAAAATTATGATGCAAAAGGAACTTCGTGGACTAGTGCGTTGCTTGACGTCATAAAACATCGTCATCAGGTGACCGAGTTCTCACGCGTTTGTTTACTATGGGCTGACATTGGATGCACTTCACGAAAAGTGCGTGAGAAGTGAGATAATGAGCTGTAAACAAGAAGAAAATGAAATAGCAGAATAGCAAATGTTAATTTTAAAGGATACAGAACACGCAAGAACATTTATTTCGCTTTTGGTTTTGAGTAATATCCGAAACTTGTAAGTGTCTTTTTCATTCTGAAATTTAACTCTTTGAATGCCGCTTCATGCGTTTTTCAATTGGCAGAACGGCAAATTATCCTTAACTTTAAAAGTTGGCTTGAAAGGTTATTTATGTTATAGTTTATTCAGGGGAAGTACCGAAAGTAACACGTGCAATAATAGCTGTGTGCTTCTGTACTTTGCACGATCCGTAAATTGCGCCTTTATCTTTCGCATCATCTTGTCAACAGATCAATGCTGATGAACTATATAGACAGTTAAGTTAAAATAAAGAGCTCCATCGAATTCCTGATGAAGAAGCCTGCAGCACTTCCGACATTCATGCCTGTTAAACAAGGTGCACGGTGAGCAGACAATCAACGTCAGCAATGTGCGAAGGTGGGTGAAAACGTTTACAGAAAGAACGACAACCATGGAGGACCAATCATAAAGTGGGGAGACGTCAACTGCAGCCACTGTGACAACCAACAACGCAAAGACTCGTCACATTTTTTTGAAATAGGATTCCAGTCCTGGGTTCAGCTTGGCTGACCTATTCCTGATAATAGATGGCACCACTAGCGAATTAACAAAATTGCGGGAATACTTATATGTCACATTGCTGAAGAAATCGATAGCTTCTGGTCGTTTAGCAGTTATGATTCCTGAGAGACGTGGATTTAAATCTCACTCAGAGAAAAAAAAATTTTTTTCAACTATTTATTTCATATGTATAATGTGCTTCGTTATTATACATGTAAATCAGTGTCTCGCAAACGTTTTTTACTCTGCGGCACACTGAATCTAATTTTTTTTCCGCGGCACACCTAAACACACCTAAAAAAGAATTTTTGATGGTTACGTAAAAAGAGGAAAATTGAAGTTTCGTTAAATCACAATTTATAAAATCTGAAAGATTTTTATTAAAGCACGTCGATAACACAAGTCAAGTCAAAATGAAATCTTTGGAATATCTAGTGTCAATTTGAAAATCTCTCGCGGCACACTACTGTGCCGCGGCACACAGTTTGCGAGACACTGATGTAAATAATCGAATAGTGACCCGTGCTACTATTTATCTTTTCTGTGCTGCTACTCCGCTACAATTCGAGTCTAAAGCTACTGCTTTAGCTATTGCAGTTAATCAAATATTTATGTTAATTCTAAATATTTTGAAACTGAAAACAGGATTCTTCAGAAAAAATATTGAAAGCAATAATTGGTAAAAGAATACTGTTACGACAGAAGGAATCTGGCATCCGAAAGCAAAAAGTATCAGCCAACGAATAAGAACTTTGGGAGAATTTGAAGAAGAACAATGGAGCGTGTAACGGTCGAGAGTTCGAAAATGGACGGCTAGCAGTTCTGAGACAGTGCGCGTTAAGTATTATAAAGAATTATCTTTATGTGATGTGTACGCGGGAAGTATAAAAGTGGTATCTTTTATGTGATGTGTACGCGACGGTCGTATGGTTCTGCTAGTGTGAGTTAGTGAACTAGCACAGGACGATTTTGTTTGTGTATGAAGATCTTCAAGTGACATGGTATATCAAGTAAAAGGTAGTATTTAGTAGAATAGACAGAGCTGATGTTGTGTACTCTGTGCAGGAAGGTTGATGACTTGTGCATGTTAGTAGTTGATTTGTGTATAAGATACTTCGTCCATATATTCTTTGTAACAATTTACCTTGTATTGAATTTGGTTTTAAAATATAGTTTTTAATACTCACGCTCAGTGGCTATCCATTTTTGTAATCCGCAACAATACTTTAATTTGATAACGTTAACTAATTTAAATTAATATAATAAAATATTTCCTGTTTAATAAAATCATGTAGCCTCTCTGTACTGGCAATAAAATCTTCTTTCTTATCGTGAACAGCTTGAAATAACAAATACAATTCAATTTTAAAATTAACTTTCCCTTTTTTGATACATTTATATATTTACACGTAAATAGGAGAAAAACAACTCACAATTAAAGAAATTACGCAGTTAAATTCATACGTATTGATGAGTCATGAGACAAAGTCATTTTAACTATTCAAAAATGCTGTTATTGTGATAAAAAATGTTATTTGTGATAAACATGAATTAATACAATATTAGTCTCAATAGAAGTATTACAGGGAGTTTAATATATGTTTATATATATATTAAACTCGCTGTTTATAAATTCGGCTCAAAACTGGTAAGGATCTTTGATTTAGAATCGTGGATGGCAAAGTGTAGCAGGATCCCATGCACCAGACAGTAAATAATTTTTATGGAGGAAGGAAAACTAATAGTATTCAGGGATTTAGGAATGATGGTAAGTAATTGATGTTGAGTATTTTGTCATGCGATATGGAAAGCATTTCAAGCATATTTTGAATGAAATCAATAGTTCTATTCCGATTGCTTTAAACGAAAATAGATGTATTGATGGCATTAATGTTGGCCCCATATCGCATTGTTTCGAGTTTGTAGTATCGAACACTTTTGTCCTAGACGCTGAAGAAGTTGCCTAATCCTAAAAGGTGAGCTTGTTTGCTTCTTTCCACTCCACTTTTGTTGTTGTCATTGGTTTCGTCTGAAATGCGCATGGAAGTCTGAAAATATTAATAACACCGATAGAGTATTTTCTGAGGTTTGAGGATGTCATATGAGCAAAGTCATTGCTAAGGAGAGCAAATGCTATCGTTTGATATGAAAAAAAAAAAGAGAATTTTCACCGAAGAAGCAGACAAGTAAACTTGCTTGGGCAGCAAAAATTTTCTTTAATTACAATACTTTTACATTTGACATCTCAATAGAATTTATTTGCTTGCCTGAGCACCGCATTCAACTTTTTCATCGGAGAGAATTTATTTACTTCAGTAGAGCGAGCATTGTTTTTGCCAACCCAATCAGGGGCGTAGCGTAGGGACTAAGGTTTGGAGGAGGCGGAGGCGGAGGGGGGGAGAAAAAAAATTTGCCAACTGAGAAAATAAGTTTCTTACATAAATTTAATTATGTCTCTGTCAGGGACGTACCCAATATTTCATTTCCGGGGTAGGGGTCGGGATAGAGGTCTTGATAACTCCTAATTCGTCATAATTTCACCAAAAAATACGAATTTTTATATCTTACCTAAATTTTACCAAGTCTTTCGAATTTTGCCAAGTTGTCTCGATTTTGGCCCTCCCCAAGATTTTGCCACTTGCCTCCATTTTGTCAACTCCCGTTAATCTCACAAAAAATTCTGATTTTCACATCTTACCTGTATTTTACCAACTGGTTTCGAATTTTGCAAACTCCCCTTAATTTTAAAAAAGAAACAAAAAATCCAAATTTTCACAACTCACCTAGATTTTAACAATTCGCCTCGATATTTGTCAACTCCCCTTAATTTTTCAAAAAAATCCCAATTTTTAGTACTCACCTGGATTTTATCAAGTCGCTTCAAATTTTTCCAAACTCCCCAAGATTTTCCAACTATCCTGAATTTACAAATACAATCCCAATTTTCAAAACTCAGCTGTATTTTACCAGGTGGCATCGAATTTTGCCAACTCCCCTAGATTTGTCTTGATTTTGACAACTCTCCTAAATTTTTCAAAGTATCCTAGATTTTGTTTCGATTTTGACATTAATGTCTCTGTTTTTTATCCCCTAGATTTATCGTTTTTGACATTAATATATCAATTTGATATTGTCTCGATTTTGACATTTAATGTATATTTAAAAATATTATTTAATATACATTTAATATATATTGCTGATTTTAATATATATTTAATATAATATTGCTTAATATGCAATATTGCTAGATTTTGCAAACTCCCCTTAAATTCACAATTAGTTATGGTAGTGAAACTTTGACGCTTTCCAAACAAGATAACAGAAAACTTGATGCTTTTGATTCTAGATGCTTACGCAGTATCTTGGGCATTAGGTGGTTCAACTTTGTAACTAATGATGAGGTTAGGCAAAGGAGTCGGCAACCTCCTTTCAGCAGCATATTGTGCAGAGAGAGACTCCATTGGTTTGGCCATGTTCCCCTTATTTATAATTATAGATTAGTGAATAGGATTATGAACAATGTGCCTAAAGGCCTCATAAAGAGGGGGAGAACTAGGATGCGTGGGCAGACAATATCAAACAGAGCCTTTTTAGAATTGGTGTGCAGTGGCCAGAGGCAGCAGATGTAGCTCAGAACAGGTATGCTTGGAGAACTAAATTGCACGGTCTGGTTGGACCTCCGTAGCCCATGGCTTCTTGAGGATGCTGCTGCTGATGATGATATTAATACTTGATATACGGTTATAAACGCTATAAATAGCTCATGGGATCACTGACACTTAATATAAACTAGATGGTAGAGCTTAATAGAATGATCAGCCATTATAACCGTCCTTAAGTAGGTTCCGTCAGAGTTTAATTAGTAGAACGGGAGGTGGATGGATGTTTTTTTTTTTCTATTTGCCTGGTTACCAGTAAATTTACTTTGTCTTGTGTCCCAAGAGAATTTACTTCTTTGCAAGCAGTGAATTTTCTCTGTTGTCAGGAGAAGCGACTTGATTTGTTTGCCTCAGCAACGAAATCATTTTTTTTGCAACCTACATATTGGTTTCTTTCCGGCATGGAATTGGCTCTTTTGCCATCCAAATCGAGTTCAGCTGTTCGTGTCAGCAATGATTTTTCATTACCGATATTCGAACTGAGTATTCTTTGCCTAAGTTGTAATTTTGCTCCTTCTCCATCGTAATTGAGTTTATTTACTTACCTGAGAAACGTATTTTTTTGCCATTCGAACAGTTTATTTTGTTTTTGCCACTTGTGAATTTTCTCTTTCTCCTAAGTAATGTTACTTGTTCTCCTTAGCTGTGAAATGCTCCTTTTCGATCCCAAGCGAGTTTTTTTCCCCTTCAGCAATTAATTATCTTTTTTGTCACCTGAAGCAGTTTTTCTTTGTTGAAAGTGTGCTTTTTGTCCTTTCTTACACCAAAAAAAAAAAGAATTGACAAAATCATAATTAGGAATTTGCACATAACACTCGGTGGCTACTTTTTTAGAACCAAACTTATATTACATCAATAGGAAGTCAGATTTAGAGCTCAGCGCCAATATGATTTTTATGGAAAAATTTAACTAAAGATAAGTTACAGATTTCGATCAAATCTATACACGAGTAAATCTCGGTTTCTCAATGACATTCTTTCAGTATTGCAAACAGTTATGAAAGCATAGATATTGAACATTAGCAATTGAAATTATCATAATTGATCCGAAAAGTTAATTCGAATAGGTTGAAAGAGCAATTTTAGCTGTTTGTGTAAACAAATCTAAGATGTGAAAGGGAAGAAGGGAGTGAGGTGGCTCATTTGGGAGCGCGCCAGGCTCGTAATCTGCAGTTCCCAGGTTCGAGTCCCACCTGGATCAGTGGTGAGATTTATCTCTTTAAACTTCACTTCCTGCCCTCGGTCAGCAGGAAAACCGATGATGTTGGAAAGTCCGCCGTCCGTCGGATGGAATGTAAAACCATGTCATGTGCATTTCGAAGAACTGTTGTTCAGTGAGTTACTTCCTCAACCTTCTCGGGGTCCTTGTGACCTGGCATTTAGCTCGCTGCGTGCAAAAAAGTTCCACTCAGAGGTAAAACAATTCCAACCTACGGTCGTATCTAGGGGGGGGGGGGAGAGTCCATCTGGCGTTCAGAATGTTAGTAAGGGCAATGGAGGAGAATCATTATTAAACTTGTGATTATTGAATTTCATTCAGTTTTCAAACAATTGTTTAATGGTTCTTAAAAGAGGGAGAAGACTAATATATTGCTGCGGAAATTTTTTTTTCTGATCAAATCCTTCTTAGTCCCAAATCACTTTAAACGCTGAACGAACATTTCTGAAAAATCTGGTTTTAAATACCAGATAATTTAAATTGAGAACTTGAATTTATCTTCAGACACAGTTTTTCTATAAGAAACCCATTTAAGAAGTTACTAAGCTTCGAATATAATCTCCTATTGACATAACTCAGATCTGATTTCTAGATCTAAGATGTGAAAGGGAAGAAGGGAGTGAGGTGGCTCATTTGGGAGCGCGCCAGGCTCGTAATCTGCAGTTCCCAGAACCTTTTCAGCAATATGAAAACTATTAGGAATCTGTCACATGAGGCTAGCCTAAAGTTGTAAAATAACTATCATTATCTTATAGGTACAGAATCGTTTACTTCGCGTAAAAACGATGAAACACGAAAATATTTTTGAAGACAAAACTAAAGTACATGATGGGAAAAAAAAGAAATGGTACTTGTCAGGATTATCCTCGTTTCCTGATTAACTTGCATTAGCCTTGCATAGAATGCTTACCTGAAATACAAAACTCAAAGAAACTAATTTCATTCTGTTATGACTAGAGAAGCAACAAATTTCACGTTTAAAAATAGTCAGACTCGAACAACTTTTTTTCGACAATTTGACACCACAAAACAACAGAGGAATTTCCCATATTTTGCGATTCCATGTAGTACATTTAAATTATAATAAAATATATATGAAACATGAAACATATTACAATGCTTTTAATATTTTATTACATTTATCAAAGCTGCCCCTATAAATGGAATTGCAAGTGAGATGCTTGAAAATATAAGTGTCTCTACAAGTGTATGATTTAAGTTCCATATTTCGTACAAGTAAGTAACGGCAAACAAGTATGATCAATCGTTACGCAAGTATGCCAGTTTAACTTCACAACTATCAGGAAAAAAAGTTCAAGAATTTTTCGGGAGAAATAAAGTGATGTATTTAAACAAAATACATAAAATCGATAAACTTATAGCCGGATTTATCTAATTTCCGTTTAACATATACGACTATAAATTATCTAATTTCCGTTTAACATATACGACTAGAGATATTTAACATATACTATTATAGATTTCCCACTCGCAAACGCTAAGCTGCTTTAACTAAACATTACGATATAACGACACGAAGAAGAAATTATAGTGCTCACAAAAATTAGGGGATATTTCAAAATGAATATGAAGCGATGAAATATCCCCTAATTTTTGTGAGCAGTATACTTATAATGAAGCTTATCATGGAAAAAAAAAAGAAAATTCACTATTTAAATGAAACTTGGGCAAATTCAGGCCACGCAGTTTCTGAACTGTGGCAGACGATGCAATAAGTGAAAAAAAAATTGAATTATACTTGTTGACTTATAAAACAGTAGCAGTGACGATACCCTAGGTCAATGGTTCTCAACCTTTTATGCTTCACGTACCCCCTGGAAATGTGTATGTAACTGGCGTACCCTTTTATAGATAGATAAAACTATAGTTTTAGTGTAACAATGGGAATAAAATAAAACATATATATATATACATTAAATTTTGTATTCATAAATTACATATATCGATAAACCCAAAAAATGACATTTTTGCACATCAGTGGTGCCAACTAAGCGACTTTGTTACTAAATTTAGCAACATTTGAGCTCTCACGGTGTACCCCACGTTGAGAATCCCTATATTAGATGACAGCGTTTTTTCAGACAAGCGCGGACTGAAATAACATTTTTATTTTAAAGTTAAATTCACTCAAATATTTCTATCAATAACATATATTATTTTTTTCACAAGCATTTACATAAATCGACACTGATATTTATTTAGCACTGCAGTTACAAAGTCGTACATTTCTGGCACTGTGTTTTACATTCACGTGATGGTCATGTGCCCTAATAACCAATAGCAATTATTTCCGTTCGCACTGATCCCAAGAAATGTTTCATTGTGTCTTATTGTTTTAAATGGAACGGAGTATAAAAGAATACAGATTGTTTCTGATGAATATATGATGATCGTTTTCAAAGAAAATGAAGCTTTCCATTTTCTGAATTTTCCACCCACTAATAGCGGAAATACGAACTAATGGATGATTGGGAACGGCAAATAGAATTGTTTTATTAGCACCTGTAACACAAAATTTGTTTTAAAAATTTACCTCTTAAAACAAAGAAAAAAAGTTTACTTTTCCCACTCCGCTGAAGGACACAAATCGCTGCCAATGGAAACTCGACAATGACCTCTCCACCTTCACACTCGACGACAAAGATTTCAAATTTCTTGAAAAAATCAGATCGTTTGCAATATTCATTTAAAATTTTGGGAGCTTTCAACTTTTTCTAACGTTAGAAGACGCAATTAATGCTAGAGAGAGATTCGAAAAATGCGAATCGTAAATTTTCACCATTGACTATCCAATTTAATTCTTTTTAAAAATTTATCTCTAAAAGATGTCTGTAGTTCGACAGAGAACAAAGTAAAGACACTAGGCCTTTTTTTTCCCTTCCAGAAACCGCTGAAAAGGCAATATTAAAGGTAATCTGTTGTCCTGTATGAGTATATAAATCTTTAAGATAGGTTTGACTTTGTCAGCACAAAACGGAAAACCAGAGTAAGAAAAACGCAAAGTGAAATCAATAACCCATGGTGAACACCTGAGTAACTCTCTTTCCTACAGGTATTTTTCTTTAAGTTTTGACGTTAATATTCTAAAATTCAAACGTTCGGTAATGGGGTGGAAGATAAATTCCATACAATTGGATAAATTGCACAGTGAAGCAGAGTATAGTGTTTACAAGAGTTCAGTCTAAAAGTGAGGTTTCGCTGACAGAAGTATAGCCTCCATTGTTAATGGTAAAGATAAAATTTTAACGAAAGAATGAAGACTAAAATTAGGCTTTTTAACAGTTTGGTTTCTTTCTAGAGTTAATAATGGTAGTGAAACTTGGACGCATTGTAAACAAGATAACAGGAAACTTGCTGCTTTTGATTCTAGATGCTTACGCAGTATCTTGGGCATTAGGTGATTCAACTTTCTAAGTAATGATGAGGCAACCTCCATTAAGCAGCATATTGTGCAGGAAGAGACTCCGTTTGTTTGGCCATGTTGCCCGTATGGATTGGCGAATAGGGTTATGAACAGTGTGTCTAAAGGCCGAATAAAAAGAGAGGAGAAGAAACCTAGGATGCGGTGGACAGACAATGTCAAAACAGGTCATCGTTAGAATTTGTCTACTGTGGACAAATTGAGGTTAGCTTGTTGTGTAAAGAGAGACTGCGTTGGTTTGACCAATTCATTCATTAGGACTGTTGATGAGACTGATAATAGAGTAGGTTTGGTGGTAAACATAATGATATATTACTATTTACATTTTCCAATCGCCCATTAGTTCGTATACTACTGTTAAAGGATGCAAAATTTGGAAAATGAAAAGTTCGTTTCCTCTGAAAACGAGCATCCCATATTCACCAGAGGCGATATGTTATCCTTATAGCTTTTCATTAGAAGGAAAAAATGAATCACATTCAAAATAATTTATTTGAAACAATGTAAGCATTTTAATACAAATTGTTAAAAATTGTTTATTCCAGACCAGGAGGTAGAAAATGAAATAAAGGGGGTGGGGATGTCAAGCTGCGCAAACGAGCGAGAAAAATGTTAAATGGGTCCCAAGAGACTGGAATTCCATTGCAATGCAACATCCCCCTTTTGTTTTAGAGGTTTTTAAAAATGTCATGAAAATGCGTGAAATACACCCAGGTTTAATAAATTTTCACCTCCATTATACATACTAGCATTCTCAAGGGAGAGGGTCATGACCCCTCCCATAGATCTGGCCCTGATTCATTCCAAAATTTCAAATTATGAATTGCAAAGTACGAAATGTATGTCAGATATTTATATGTACGTTTTCAAAAGTTAAAATTCAAGTATATGATGGTGCATATTAAATGAAATAAAAGGATTTCCGAAACATTTCTTGCTTGGGGGCGGGAGATTTTCCGGTACGCCAGTGGCCTCAGTTTAATTACTTTGGGAGCTGCTTATCAGATACTGGTGATGTGCAGCATGAGATAAACAGAGGAACAGGGATTGCGGCTTGGACATTTAAGAATCTGTGAAGAGCGTGGAAAAATAAGCTTTTATAACTTAAGCCTAATATTAGGGTGTATAATCGTTTGGTTCTATCTAAGGCTCATTATGGGTAATGAAAATTGAAGCCTTTGTAAGCAAGGTGACAAGAAACTTGATGCTTTTGATTCTAGATGCTTATACAGTATATTGGGCATTTGGTGGTTTCACTTTGTAAGTAATGATGATAGGCAAAGGTATCGGCAACCTCCTTTGAGCAGTTTATTGTACAAAGAGAGACTGCGTTGGTTTGACCATGTTGTCCGTATGTGTGGCTGCAAATTGGCGAATGGCGTTATAAAAAGTGTTTCTAATGGCCTCAGGAAAAGGGGGAGATCTTGGACCCGCTACGCAGACAACATCAAACAAGAACTTGCTAGAATTGGCAAGTTGGCCAAATGCAGCAGGTGTGACTCAAGACAGACATATATGGAAAACAAAATTGCACAGTCTGGTGGACTGCACAGACTGCATGAGCAATTTGTATGTATCTATTCTAACATTTAAAGCACATGGAACACGGACACAGATCAATTAAAATGTAGGATAAGGCCAGTTGAAATGAATAAAATGAGAAATGAAAAGAATGAATAAAATGAGAAATGGAGAAATTAAAAGAATCAGAGGAGCAAAAGAGGATGTTGGAGAGAGTATGGGGGAAAAAGTGATTGAGATGATACGGACATATAAATATAACGAAACATCGATGGGAGATGGCTAAAGAAACTATAGAAATGGGAACTTATTGGAAGGAGAAAAGGAAAGGAATGCAAAGAAAGAAATGGAGAGCTGGCGTGGAGGAAGCGATGAGAAAAAGAGGCCTTAGAGAAGTGCAGCGAGAAGCAGGCAACCCTAAAGTAGAACAAACATGGGAAAGCAAAGGCTGTTTCTTTCTAACGGAATCACTATAGCACCAGCATTTCCTTTCAACGGTTGTTTTTACGGACTAAATAAGAAAACAAACTTCTTCTAACACTAAGAAAATGACTTAAGAGTGCACAAATTTAAAACTAAAGCGCTTCATCAGGCAGACAGTGCGAAGTTCCTATCTGTGAATAAGCACTGAATCACCGTAATAATGGAAGTGGGTTTCGACCTCCGTAAGTACTAAAACATGGTTGGCAATTTAAATTGTGTAAGAAATTGAATTGTTTAGAACAGTGGTTCTCAACCTTTTATGCTTCACGTATCCCCTGGAAATGTGTATGTAACTGGCGTACCCCTTATACAGATAGATAAAACTATAGTTATAGTATAACAATGAGAATAAAATAAAACACTGACTTTATTATTAGATTAATAACAAAGTCAGTGTTTTATTTGTTATTAGATTTTTTTGGGCTCTCACAGCGTACCCCAAAATATTTTACCGCGTACCTCACGTTGAGAACCCCCTAGCTTAGAACATTACGAAGAACTATCCGTGAGAGGATGGTGTTTGTCGTTGTAGAACCCTAAAATATTAGCTGCGCTGTTCGATAAGTAAATAAGCTCCTGAAAATAAGGGGTGAAAATTAATAAATTGATAACTTTTCGTAACTTGTAACTTTCTAGATCAGTTATTGAATATTCACTGAATGAATGTGTCATTCTCTGCGATGGCTTCGAATATTGGTGCAGCCTGACGAACTCTGTATCCAGTTCTGTTTGTGAATTATTGCAATCGTATTCGTGCTGAAATTGGATAAATACTCTTGGATAGTGGTACTCGTGCATCTATGGCGTACTTACAATCCGGTCGAAGCAGTCGTGATTTATTTCTTACGACATTAACAATAACGACATCGCGATCAAGAACCGACCGAGACTCGAAAGATAATCGCACTGCAGCAGAGGCGTAGACACCGTAACAACGGTTGTTTATTCCTCCCGGAAGTGGTGGGAGAAGCCTCATAGTCAGCTGCTATTGTGGGCAATAGAGCACTTCTCTTCGCTTCACTGCCCCACTTGTGGGTGTAGTCGAGCGTTGACCGAAGGGATCACAGTCGGAGGTCGTCTCAGGGGGCACACTAAGGGAACAAGAGATCTCCATCGCCGAGCACCCTAAGGAGACACTTGCTCATCGGAACTGCGTGTGAAGTGACCGCCGAAGGAGCGCAAGTACTAGGAATACTCGGTGAGTTAAGTTGCTTGACTGGTTCGCCAGGAAAACGTTGGCTACGAGGAAAAACGAGGTCGCTTAGGGAAACGGACTCTTTTTTTGCGAGTAACTCACCTACTTGCTCTTTTCTCTCCTCATGGTGGGAACAGACAAGAAGTAGGTGAGTGTTATTCTCTAGAGCTAGGAATCAAAGCTTAACTAAGTACGTTGGTTTTTCTTCTCAGAGGTGCAGTCTCTTGCTACATTGCTACTCATAACAAAGTAAGCCGTTTGGTATCAAGTTTTGCGAATTTGCTGCCTGGAAACGTTTAGGATTCTTTGCTGCTGGTGAAGGAATATTTTCCGTCCTCCATTTCCAAGTTGTGGAGTAAAATATTATTTTGACTTCAATGTTTGCAACAGAATGGCATTGGATGACATCTTTCAGTTCCGGCGAGATTATTTCAGGTAAGCTTGAATATGAATCGGAATCTTATCTCTCAAAAAGTATTTTTTTACAAAATGTTTCCGTTTCGGCATCTCTTAGGAAAAAAAGAACGTAAAACTAAATTGCTTAGGACGAAGATTCCATTTCCTTTCGAGCAGTGTTTTTTTAACCAGTGAGGTGTCGTTGGTAAAAACAAAATATGTAATAATAAATTTAGTTTTTTTCATAATCTGAGGCAAGGAAGCATTAATTTCCCAAAAGGGGGAATCAAACTGGGGGAAGAAAGCAGTCGGCTTTTTCACATTGCTTTTGTTTTATCTCCGAAATTTGCCTTTGATATTCAGAGTAAAATATTTAATATAGGGGAAAATGATTGAGAAATTCTTATTTAGAGGGCACATTAGTCAGGGCCGTGCCGTGGTATGATGCAGAGAGGCGGCCGCATCAGGCGGCACCGTAAGGGGGCGGCATAAGCAGCGAAATCAAAATACATTTTGAACCATTTAATAATTAAAAATTTTTACGCAACGCTTTTCTATATTGGTCTATGTTATTCCGATATTGATGTATACGATTTATGATTTATCGTACGCCTCTGCCTCAGCGCTTTCGGTACCCTTTGATCTCGGTTTCTGGTGCAAGTGCATTGTTGGTGAGCGCTCGCCGAAAGACTTTTGATCTGACAGCGCGAAGTTATTATTTTTGTTTGTAATATACCGCGCGGCCGCTCCTAAAAGCTGAGGGGGTAATTATCACAAAAGACAATTGCACGTGTTACGTGTTGAATAGTTCTGCTTTGAGCTTACAATTATTGACAATATTTGATTTTAGTGTTAGTTTGTCATGAGAAGTGGCAAGTGGCTGTGCTGTATTTAAATCAGTTAAATCAGTAAATCAGATATATATCTGTATCAGTATAATATTTGTGCATTTATACTACTTCAGTTTTTGTGTTTAAAAAGTAGATCAGGTAAGAGAATTATTGTTTTTTACAGCAATGTAGTTACTTATTATCACTGAAAATGATTATGTTATGACAATAGGGACTTGAATTAAAAAGTAGCATTTGCATGGACTGGGTATATCTCAGGTGCGAAACGTGGGCCTCTGTGTGATAGATAGAAAGTTATTTAGGTAATATTGGGCTACTTTTGCCTTCTGTGTGTGATAGAGAGAGAGAGTTGCTTAGGAAATATTTGCATTTGCCTACTTTTGCGTTCGTTATTTATTGCTGTATTTTTACCAAATTCATATACGTTGAAGTGGAGACAATACAATAACAAGTTAAAGAAAGGCATTTGTCAAAACGGCTGCTAGCCGTCAATTTGACAGATATTCGTTATCTATTTATTATGTTCTGTTACTTACAAATCTTACTAGCTTTGCAACTCATTTCTATCGTTATTTTATCTACCCTATTTTAATATCATGATAAGCATCATCATATTTAATCATTTTCAATGACCCCCCCCCCCCCGCCCCCGGTTGCATTTTTGCGAAGGACTGTGAATTTTTATTTAATATTTTTATTACAGTATGGAACAGAAAAGGAAAAAATTGTCTGTAAGTCAATATAAAAAGAAACGCTTGAAGAAAGAGGAACAAGGAAGAAAGCTAAGCTACGTTATGAAGGAATTCTTAGTACAAAAGTCCTGTTTAGATGAGTCGTCCACATCCACATCAACAGCTACTGCTTTGGATTTGGCAAATAAAAACTCAGTGCCGCCCCAATCACTTCCAGAAGAAGTTGTTGAAGAGAGCCAAAAAATAACACCATCAGAAGTTCATCAAGAGCCGGGTAGCAGTAGCAGCCAGCAGATATTAAACGAAATTCCTTCTATCCTGCATTATGGAATGCTTTCTGCATGTCATCTGAAACTCCTCAAATACTGGTTGAGAGGGGTCCACATCAAATTAAAGAATTCGAGTTTCCTATTAATAAAGGAAGGCGTAGATTTTTGCCCTCGCATTATTTGAAAGTGTTGAGCAATAGTGAAGTCGTTGAGAGAAGTTGGTTGATTTACTCTGTTACAAATGATGCCGTTTTTTGCTTTTGTTGTATATTATTTGATAATTCGTCTGCTATTAATGACTGGCCCAAAAAAGGTTATTCTGACTGGGGAAATCTTATAAGAGCCCTCACAATGCACGAAAAGTCTGTAAATCACAGAAATGCTTTTAGAGCATGGAAAGAATTGGACATTCGATTAAAGCAGAAAATAACTATTGACGCTGAATATCAACGAATTATGGATATGGAAATTCAGCATTGGAGAGGAGTTCTAAAAAGAATTATGTGAATAATTAGACTATTGGCCTCACAATGCTTAGCTTTTCGTGGAACAACTGAACATTTTTCAGCCTAATAACGGAAATTTCCTAAAGTTGGTAGAATTGCTTTCTGAGTTTGATCCAGTTATGGAAGAACATATCGGAAGAGTTCAACGCGAGTCTGATAAATGGTCTGTGACTTATCTAAGCAATAATATACAAGATGAATTTATGAATTTGATGGGAAATGTAATTTTAAGCAAAATTGTCGAAATAACAAAAATCGCTAAATATTTTGCGATAATCGCCGATTGTACCCCAGACGTAAGTCATATTGAATAGCTGTCATTAACAATAAGAGTTGTCGCTTTAAACTCCATTCAAAATAAATATGAAATTGAAGAATTCTTTATTGGTTTTTTTGAAGCTAGTGATTCAACCTGAGAGGGTTTGGCAGAACTTATTCTGACATATTTGGAAAAGTTAGGCTTTGAGTTAAAGTGGCTTAGAGGACAAGGCTATGACAACGGAGCTAATATGAAAGGAGTAAGAAAGGGTGTACAAAATAGAATATTTGAAAAATATCCAAGGGCGTTTTATGTGCCCTGCGCATGTCATTCTTTAAACGTAGTTGTTAATGATGCAGCGTCTTCTTCTACAGAAACAACAACTTTGTTTTCCATTGTGCAAGAACTTTACACTTTTTTTTTCTGGTTCTACAAAGCGTTGGGAAGTGCTAAAAAAAGTTTCACAATTAACTCTAAAACCATTGAGTGCTACTAGGTGGTCAAGCACAGTAGATGCGTTAAAACCTTTACGATTTCAACTTTGCGAAATCTATGATGCATTATTCCAAATAATAGAAGACATCAACAGAGATGCAGAAACTAAAGTTAAAGCAAGATGATTAGCAAAAAATATTAAAAATTACAAGTTTATTAATTAATATCCCCTCAAGCAGCTGCTTGCCACAGAGGTCTGACAGGAGCCCTGTAAGTTTATATGCCATAGTAGAAGGTCTGAGAGGATGGCAGGACCTCAGCAGAAAAACGACACGAACAACCATGCCTTACCCGGGGCTCGAATCCAGATCCCTTGGATCAGTAGCCAAGCGCGCTAACCACTCGGCCATATGCGGTGTAATTCTTTGGTATGATATTTTATTTGAAGCTATTGCAATCTGTAACTATAAATTTGTCAGATTGTGTAAGGATGTTATCAGAAACCATACAAAAAGTGAAAAGTTATAGATAATCTGGATATGATCAGATGAAAATTGCTGCTAATGAGATTGCAGAGAATCTTGAATGCAGTGCAGAATTTCCTGCCGAAACTGAAGTTAGAGCCAGAAGGAAAAAGCGTCAATTTGACTATGAAGAAGCTTTCGATCAACCCTTAGCAGAGGAAAATAAATTAAAAAAAAAACTTTTTCAATTATATTCTGGACATTACCCTTAATTCTCTGAATGAACGATTCACGCTTCTGGAAACCCATAGCAAAAATTTTCAGTTTTTATATGACATTTTAAAACTCAAGGATATAGATGACGAAACGCTAGAAAATTATTATACCAGTCTCCAGTCAATACTTCCGGTCGAAAATGAATCAGATATAAATGCAAATGATCTTCAAGAAGAATTACGTGATGTATCCCGAATGCTACCATATTCTATGAAACCTTTGGATGTTTTAAATTATTTGTGCCAAAATAACTTAATTGCTTTGTATCCGAATACTGTTGTAGCTCTGAGAATTTTATTAACACTCCCTGTCTCTGTAGCTAGGGGGAAAGAAGTTTTTCCAAATTAAAATTAATAAAATACTACTTAAGAAGTTCAATAAGCCAAACAAAACTTAGAAATCTGTCATTAATTTCTATTGAATCTACATTGGCTGCCACTCTAGACTACACATCTCTAATTAACGAATTTGCTAAAGTTAAAGTTAGAAGGGTAAAACTGTAGTAGATTGTTGTAGTTGATATCATTCTTTTAAAGTAGTTTATATTTTCAAATTAAAAAGAGTATTCGTACATTTTGTGCAGTTTTTTTTTAAATCACAATCGAAGGTTATTTTAAATAAAAAAACATTTAAGGGGCGGCATTTCGAAGACTTGCATCATAATGAAAAAATCTACCGCACGGCCCTGACATTAGTAATCAGTAATAAGCACATTAGTAGTCAGTAATAAAACTGACATATAGTCTGTACTCAAGCAAATCAAATCCTCTATATATTAATCAATGTGTGCCACAACTTTAGGTCACAGTTGTGTTAAAAGTTTGCCACAAAAGAAAAAAACTGTTTGGCTGAGAAAGTGTCAAACAGAGTTTCGAATGGGGTAAAAGTCAGGGCTGCGTTTAGACATTTTCGGGCCTTAGGCACAAAACCATATCCGGGGGCCCCCTGTAACCTAAGTTACTTTACTTTGCAGGTATATAAATATATATAGAAAATTTAAAACTCATAATTAATATTGTTTTAAGTCGAAATGGTTTTTTAAATTATGACTTATTTTTAGATTTATTATTCATTTATTAATTATAGGGCCGTCCCATGGCCGAGTGGTTAGCGCGCTTGGCTACTGATCTAAGGGACCTGGGTTCGATCCCCGGGTAAGGCATGGCTGTTTGTGTCGTTTTTCTGCTGAGGTCCTGCCACCCTCTCAGACCTTCACCTATGGCATATAAACTGACAGGCTCCTGTCAGACCTCTGTGGCAAGCAGCTGCTTGAGGGGGTATTTATTTATTTTATTATTAATTATAATATTTTTCAAATTGTATAACTATTTATTGATTATAATTACGTTTAATTTCGAATATTCGATTCACTAAAATCGTTAATTAATTCAGCATAATTTAATTTTGATGTGTATTCTACGCGCAAAATTCGATTTTTTTTCTGATTCAGTAGAAATAGATTCAGTAGCTATATCAGTGCGAATTTTACACTTTTAGTTCTATCAATAAAAGTGCATATAGATGACATATGACCCGACGAGATCTCCAGTTCCGACAATTTGTTAAAAGTATTTTTTCCACTCACCTTGTATATTATATTACCTTGAGTCAAATTCATTTTTTGTTGGGAAAATAATTTACCTGCATAGCAATATGCCTTCTTTTTAATTTTGGTTTAAATTGACCATTCTCATTGAAACTTCTCCCCACGTTTATTAATTCGTGTGAAAACCTCGGATTTAGATAACTGTTGCTACTGATTATTAGATAACTGATCCTAGGCTATTTTTTTTAATGTAAAAATCTCGGATAGCTAAAGTTATTGTTTCAGGCAATAAAACAATATCTTGCGGCAACTGAATGAAATATCTTTCCGACTAAATGAATTATTATTTCGTTAAATTGATGTCATTAAGGTAAGACATCGGAATACTGAGACTAAATGTTTTCATTGGACAGAGTGTGTAAGTGTAAAAGACAATTTCATGATATTCAACGACGGATTTAGATTGAATGTTTGCAGCGGAACTGCCTTGGGCCAACAGCAGATATTGTCAGCTGCAGTCTCTTATTATCAGATTGTAGTGGATTATGCTCAGGAAATTCATCATTTTTACTTAAATCGCAAATTAAAGCTATTTCAGATTTTTTAAATGAAATCACATCTTCTGTCTTCTTTTCCAGTTTTCGTTGTTATGGGAATTTATTCCTTTGTACAATTATAACATTAAAAGAAGGTACCTGTCGATTACGTTGAATTTAAAAATAATTTTAATAAGAAAATGTGGTACTCCGGTGTTATTCAAATGTCATTGAGGAAGTGGCCCGTGTAGTGTTTACGGTCCTCAGCCGATAGATGGCATTGCTCAAGTGGCGTGTGACGTCGAAGTGTAAAGTATGATGTCGATTTGTAAAGTATGACGTAAAAACGTAACTGTTGGTTATTGGTGGCCTATGGCTCTTTGATTTGTTTCTTTTGGGTAGGTAATGTAGAATCACGTGTTATGTGTGTGATTTGACGAGAGTGTGAAGTTACGTTTGGTTTTTTTCGCCATTTTCGCTTTATGACTTCTTTGGATAACATACCTATATGGTTAGAGGTAAGTTCGTGTGTATTATATATTTAATATGGGGGGGTTCAGTGATAGGTAGGATAGGAATAATTAATATGTTCTAGCTTTTTTTTTGAAAATTGGTTAGGATATGGTTTATAATTAGTTATTAAAGATATTTAGGGGCCGATGTAGTGAGGGAGTATGCAAGTTTTTGCGTGTGGGATAGAAAATGGCGATAGTAAAGAACACATATTTCGTTTGTCGGTGAATTGAATGGTTTTTTAGTAGTTACGTGTAGTATGGTAATTATTAATGTATTATAGTGATTTATTAATTTTGTTGTATATTTAGGAGTCTTTTAAAAATAGTTATATGATTTATCGTTAACATGTGGAAGCGTCTGGCGACTTTTTGATGTAGTAATTCTGGGTATTGTAGAATTGTCAGTGTGTGAAAAAACGGCAGTTTTTTGATGGAGTCGGGAAAGAATGAAAAATTTAGAGGTGGGGTGAGAGTGGCGGAGTCGGTAGCGCGCCAGGCTTGTATTCTGTAGTTCCAAGGTTCGAGTCCGAGCTATGTCAGCGTTTAGATTTGTATCGGCAAATTTTCGAACCCGGTTCATAGTTAGTAGGGGACACCGATGGGCTTGGAAAGGCCGCCGTCCGTCGGTTAGGATATTAAGCCGTGGTCCTGTGTATGGGAGAGTTACTGTGTACGTTAAAGAACACGCTGGATGGCCTTGACAGGAAGTTTGTCTGCCAACAGCTGTTCTAGTGGGTTCCGTACCTTCTGTGAGCCTTCGGGGTTCATGTGATCTCGACATTTAGCCCATGGTGTGGGAAAAACGTGGAGGCTCAGAGGTAAAATGACAATGTAATTTAGGGAAGGGTTATTTGAGCTGTAAGATGTTTTTTTTTTTGTCAGATTTTGTTTTGGGGCTTTTTTTTTATAATTCGGTCGGGGGTGCACTGTTTCCGATTTTCACGTTTTTTGGTTTGTGTTGTCTTGGAGGACATTATTTAGTTTTGGGGCTTTTTTATAATGCGGTCGGCGGTGCACTGTTTCCGATTTTCATGGTTTTCCGTTGTGTGTTGATTTGGAGGACATTATTTAGTTTTGGGGCTTTTTTATAATTCGGTCGCCGGTGCACTGTTTCCGATTTTCATGGTTTTCCGTTGTGTGTTGTCTTGGAGGACATTATTTAGTTTTGGGGCTTTTTTATAATTCGGTCGGCGGTGCACTGTTTCCGATTTTCATGTTTTTTGGTTTGTGTTGTCTTGGAGGACATTATTTAGTTTTGGGGCTTTTTTATAATTCGGTCGGCGGTGCACTGTTTCCGATTTTCATGTTTTTTGGTTTGTGTTGTCTTGGAGGACATTATTTAGTTTTGGGGCTTTTTTATAATTCGGTCGGCGGTGCACTGTTTCCGATTTTCATGTTTTTTGGTTTGTGTTGTCTTGGAGGACATTATTTATAATTCGGTCGGCTTTTTTATAATTCGGTCGGCGGTGTATTGTGTTTTGAAAAGAGGGGAGGGGTAATGGTGGAAGTGGTTTACTGTATGTAGGAAGGCAATCGTTTCATTTTTTGTTGGATTTGGCACTTTTATGAGCTTTCATTCTGTAATTGACGGTTACGAGGTTTTTTTGCGGTAATTTAATATTTTTTACGTTTGTTTGGGTTTGTTACTATGGTTACGGTGCGTTGCGTTTGACGTAAACTCGTGTTTTTCGTTACTATGGTAACGAAAAAAGCAATCTTTTTTCTAGAAACCCGTGTTTGGGTTAGGGTCTCTGGAGTTGTGGGAATCAACTAAAAGGGCCGTTGTGTTACGTTGCGTCAAAAACAAAATGGCGGTTGAGGACCGTGAACTGTACTACTGCCGAGGAAGTTTCTATGACAGAAGGTAAAAGCTCCTACCGAACCTATACAGGGTGAATCTGAAAAAGTGGGCAAAACTTTACGGGGTGGTAGAACGCAGCTATACGAGTAATATTCGTCATAGAAAGTATGGGCGGAACGCAAACGGCGAGCCGCTAGGTGGCGTTGGAAATGGTATAAAAGGGTCGGTCCTCGCACCCAACGGCATTTCTACCGTGGTTTGCCGAGAGGATGGCTGGTTATACTAACCACGAAACGGCGGATATGCACTTTGTGTACGGTGCGGCGGACGGGAATGCAAGTGAGGACCGATATGGATCTAGTCGCCAGGATCGCCGTTGTTGCCGGCGATATTCGGGAAATGCCTGGTGTCTTCGCAAATGTGCGTCGGTCCCTATCCCGCAGGTGTGAAGCCTGCATTACAGCTGGCGGCAGCTCTTTTGAGCAATTTCTTTGAGCATGTACCTCAATTACATTCCTGTTAATAAAATGTTTTCTGAAGTATCTCCTCTCCTTCTTGTGTTCATTCTTTAAATGTGACAGTGGAAAACTACCTTTTAACTTCTCACCGCTTGCGTTCCGACCATAAATTCTATGACGAATATTGCTCGTATAGCTGCGTTCTACCACCCCGTAAAGTTTTGCCCACTTTTTCAGATTCACCCTGTATAGGTTCGGTAGGAGCTTTTACCTTCTGTCATAGAAACTTCCTCGTCAGTAGTACAGTTCACGGTCCTCAACCGCCATTTTGTTTTTGACGCAACGTAACACAACGGCCCTTTTAGTTGATTCCCACAACTCCAGAGACCCTAACCCAAACACGGGTTTCTAGAAAAAAGATTGCTTTTTTCGTTACCATAGTAACGAAAAACACGAGTTTACGTCAAACGCAACGCACCGTAACCATAGTAACAAACCCAAACAAACGTAAAAAATATTAAATTACCGCAAAAAAACCTCGTAACCGTCAATTACAGAATGAAAGCTCATAAAAGTGCCAAATCCAACAAAAAATGAAACGATTGCCTTCCTACATACAGTAAACCACTTCCACCATTACCCCTCCCCTCTTTTCAAAACACAATACACCGCCGACCGAATTATAAAAAAGCCGACCGAATTATAAATAATGTCCTCCAAGACAACACAAACCAAAAAACATGAAAATCGGAAACAGTGCACCGCCGACCGAATTATAAAAAAGCCCCAAAACTAAATAATGTCCTCCAAGACACACAAACCAAAAAACATGAAAATCGGAAACAGTGCACCGCCGACCGAATTATAAAAAAGCCCCAAAACTAAATAATGTCCTCCAAGACAACACACAACGGAAAACCATGAAAATCGGAAACAGTGCACCGGCGACCGAATTATAAAAAAGCCCCAAAACTAAATAATGTCCTCCAAATCAACACACAACGGAAAACCATGAAAATCGGAAACAGTGCACCGCCGACCGCATTATAAAAAAGCCCCAAAACTAAATAATGTCCTCCAAGACAACACAAACCAAAAAACGTGAAAATCGGAAACAGTGCACCCCCGACCGAATTATAAAAAAAAAGCCCCAAAACAAAATCTGACAAAAAAAAAACATCTTACAGCTCAAATAACCCTTCCCTAAATTACATTGTCATTTTACCTCTGAGCCTCCACGTTTTTCAAACACCATGGGCTAAATGTCGAGATCACATGAACCCCGAAGGCTCACAGAAGGTACGGAACCCACTAGAACAGCTGTTGGCAGACAGAAACTTCCTGTCAAGGCCATCCAGCGTGTTCTTTAATGTACACAGTAACTCTCCCATACACAGGACCACGGCTTAACATCGTAACCGACGGACGGCGGCCTTTCCAAGCCCATCGGTGTCCCCTACTAACTATGAACCGGGTTCGAAAATTTGCCGATACAAATCTAAACGCTGACATAGATCGGACTCGAACCTTGGAACTACAGAATACAAGCCTGGCGCGCTACCGACTCCGCCACTCTCACCCCACCTCTAAATTTTTCATTCTTTCCCGACTCCATCAAAAAACTGCCGTTTTTTCACACACTGACAATTCTACAATACCCAGAATTACTACATCAAAAAGTCGCCAGACGCTTCCACATGTTAACGATAAATCATATAACTATTTTTAAAAGACTCCTAAATATGCAACAAAATTAATAAATCACTATAATACATTAATAATTACCATACTACACGTAACTACTAAAAAACCATTCAATTCACCGACAAACGAAATATGTGTTCTTTACTATCGCCATTTTCTATCCCACACGCAAAAACTTGCATACTCCCTCACTACATCGGCCCCTAAATATCTTTAATAACTAATTATAAACCATATCCTAACCAATTTTCAAAAAAAAAGCTAGAACATATTAATTATTCCTATCCTACCTATCACTGAACCCCCCCATATTAAATATATAATACACACGAACTTACCTCTAACCATATAGGTATGTTATCCAAAGAAGTCATAAAGCGAAAATGGCGAAAAAAACCAAACGTAACTTCACACTCTCGTCAAATCACACACATAACACGTGATTCTACATTACCTACCCAAAAGAAACAAATCAAAGAGCCATAGGCCACCAATAACCAACAGTTACGTTTTTACGTCATACTTTACAAATCGACATCATACTTTACACTTCGACGTCACACGCCACTTGAGCAATGCCATCTATCGGCTGAGGACCGTAAACACTACACGGGCCTTTCCACCTTTTTAGGGTGAAAAATTTGGAATGCGGAATAAATTTAAACAAATACACTGGTTTCCAAAAATTAAAGGAAAATTCTTATTTTAAGTCAATGGGAAGCTAACGTCAAAGCTCTATAACTTCTAAAATAAGTTTTTTTGTTTTGAAAAATGTGATTGCAGATAAAGATCTCAATCAAATAAATCAATATCTCGATTTTCAACAATATTCGTTCAATATTTAATAAGTTATGGAAGTCTGAATAGTTAACAACAGAAATGCCAGTCTTAAGAAACTTATATAACTGAAGAACAGTGAAAGAATTCTTTACAGAAAGTTCCAAAATATCAACTTATTTTATTAAACACTCTGATACAATACTTTATTTTTAAGTTTTAATTAACTTCTGAAATAAATTTTTGTGGCTGGCATTGTTATTGCTAAATATTCAAACTTTCATAGCTCATTAAATACTGAACGAATATTGTTGAAAATCGAGATATTGATTTATTTGATTGAGATCGTTATCTGCAATCACATTTTTCAAAACAAAAAAACTTATTTTAGAAGTTATAGAGCTTTGACGTTAGCTTCCCATTGACCTAACATAGGGACTTTCCTTAATTTTTGGAAACCAATGTATTATAAAGTTACATCTAAAAGTTTCCTATTCAAGTGATAAAGTGTGACGGTTAAGATATCTGCAATGAGAGCTGTCACTTGCTTCTTACCTACTTGGGAAGATGGAGTGACATTGATTAGGCTGGCCACACAACGCAGCCAACCCTCGTGTTTCGAGCTCAATAATTACCAAATTGGTTCTGCCACATTTGAGTCAAAAATATCTTTATTATCAACAAAATCTTGCGCTGTTTTGTGATAACAGAACAATGATTGTGTTTCAAACCTAAAGGTGTTAGAAATTTTTTCTGTAATATGTGGTCAATTTAACTAAACTTGAATTGCGGAAAATTCTCCGCTTAAAACTATTCAAATTTAATTATAAATTTCGTCAAAAGATGACTTGACCTGTTGCAATCCACAGATATTGTGTATTTCACTTGTTTAGTTTTCACAGTAACTGTCTATTCCTATTAAATCATCTTTTTTCAATTCCTATGTTCATGTTCAGTAGGGTTTCGCTCACTGTAACCTTAATAGTTAATAAAGGTGTAAAAATAAGCCTAGCTATAGCCTCAAACCTGTAGGTGAAAAATATCATAACACAAAAGATTTGCAAATAAAATTCTAAATATTTGTGAGGCGAAGTTTAAGAATAAATTTTACGCTTGCATTGTATGTTATAAAGGGTGAATCTGAAAAAGTGGGCAAACTTTACGGGGTGGTAGAACGCAGCTATACGAGCAATATTCGTCATAGAATGTATGGTCGGAACGCAAGCGGTGAGAAGTTAAAAGATAGTTTTCCACTGTCACATATAAAGAATGAACACAAGAAAGAGAGGAGATACTTCAGGAAACATTTTATTAACAGGAATGTAATTGAGGTACATGCTCAAAGAAATTGCTCAAAAGAGCCATTTCGTGGTTAGTATAACCAGCCATCCTCTCGGCAATCCACGGTAGAAATGCCGTTGGGTGCGAGGACCGACCCTTTTATACCATTTCCAACGCCACCTAGCGGCTCGCCGTTTGCGTTCCGCCCATACTTTCTATGACGAATATTGCTCGTATAGTTGCGTTCTACCACCCCGTAAAGTTTTGCCCACTTTTCCGATTCACCCTGTATATTTGAGTAACATCAAATGTCTTCCGTAAGGAACATCAAGAAAATTTTTAAGTCCAATTCTGTTCAATATATTAACGATAGTTGACCCAATCATATATCGCTCGTGATAGTAACAGAACTTTTTATCTTTTTATGTATAGCGTATTAAACTGACAGGCTCCTGTCAGACCTCTGTGGCAAGCAGCTACTTGAGGGGATATTTATTTTATTATTTTTATATTTCTCGCAAAAACTACGATTTATAACGCGAAAAAAATGTTCTTTCAATGTCACTGATTTTAAAAGTAAGTAGTAGCATAAATGAGAGTTCTGGCACAGTAAAAGGGGCTCGAGAATTCTATGAAAATGCACGAGAAAAGTTATGGGGGGGGGGAAAAGGTAAAAAGTATGTTTCTTGTGGTTTTTTGTGAAAATATGTGTGAAAATTAGAAAAAACGGGGGTGAATTTTAGTATGTGAAAAACTAATTTAAGTTTTTTTTTGGGAAGATGAGGTTTAAACTAATTTGTGAATTAGTTTAAATGGGTTAGTTTGAAGTGGGTGTGTATGAGAGAAAAAATGATGTGTTTTGTTGATTTATCGTACACTTACTGGATTATTCGGTTGTAAAAGCCATGTAAATCGATGTTTCTTGTTTTTTTTTTCTGAAACTATGTGTGAAAATCGAAAAAAAAAAACGTGTGTTTCATGTGAAAAATATAATTTAAGTTTTTTGGGCAGACGAGAGTAGTAGCATAAATGAGAGTTCTGGAACAATGTTAAAGTATAGGGGATCCCATGTTAACCTATGGGACAGTTTTGGGGAGATGAGGGTTTAAACCAATTTGGGAAGACGTTGTGTGTGAAAGACATGAAATGATGGGTTTCGTTGATAAAATGTTGTAGTTACGTACACTTCACTGGATTATTGGGCTGTTGGGTTGTAAAAGCCAGGTAAATCGGTGAAGTCGACAAAGCCAGACAATTTTGGGAAATTAGTTTTGAAAAAAAAAATATGGCAATTCCAAATCAACAGGTAAAATGATAAAATGACGTTTTCGGGGGGGGGGGGGGGCTGGGAGAGAAAAATATGATGGAAAGTTGGACTTTGAAGTAATATCTGTGAATGTATGGATTATTTAAAAAAACAACAACATTATTTTAAGTTTTGCAGGTTCGGTACTTTTTAGATTTTGTGTTACGATAACTTTTCTTCTAATCGAGTTACACAGCAAATTCTGGTTTTTTTCAGTAATAGCAATCAGATACTATTTTCCAAACTGACGAGAATCGGGTTCGGACCCCTTATGTACCCGAGAAAGTGGGTCGAACCTTTTTAAACTTATGATCTTATATCTTGTCTTGTAATCAAGCTACAGATTTGAAACTAATATTATTGGATTTCATTCGGGGTGTACTACACTTTGAACATGTGGATATTGGTCTCGACCCCGTTACTTAAGGTCTTTTGGGATCAAAACTTTTGCATACTACACATTGCTGATTCTCATTTAAGATTTCGAAATGTTTTCGGTTTTTACATCAACATCACGTTCTAGTACTGGAACTCATTTCGTTAATTCAACTGGAAACGGTGTCGGACCCGTTTCCTAACCTAGAAACTGGGTCGAACCTTCTTAAAATTGCATCCTTATAACTCTGCTTCTAATTGAGCCACACATCTCAAACCAATGTCTTTAGATTACATTCGGAAAGCACTATACGTTTAATGTATTGGAAGCAGTCTCGACCTGTTAGTTTTTGTTTTCTAGGTTCGAAACTTTAAGATTTTGTCGAATTATAACGTCCATTTGAATTGTGCTAGGATCTTGGTTTCAATTTTAATAGTTGGGGTTTATCAAGTTCTATAATCTGAGGAAAGAATAATCGGTCTGAAACCGTTTTCTAGCCGACAAAGTGAGTCGAACCCCTCTTAACTTTGCGCCTTCATAGCTCTGCTTCTAATAGAGCTACAGAACTCAAACTAATATCATTGTGTTCCATTCGGCAAATACTATGCGTTAAATGTATTGGAAGCGGTAAATGTATTCGACCCATTATTTTAAGTTTTGCAGGTTCGATACTTTTAGATTTTGTGTTGCAATAACTTTTGTTGTAATCGAGCTAGAAGCTTGGTTTTAACATTGATAGTTATGACTTATCAAGTTCTCTAATCTGACGAAAAGATAATTAGTGTTAACCGAATAAAAATATATATACATATTTGACTTTATCTAGATAAACTGCTGGGATATTTAATCCTTTGTCGCTTGTACAAAGTTGTTCTAAACAGTTTATTATTCTTAATTTTAGTTCAAAGGGTTTGAGATCATACGATTTCACAGAAATTGAGTTCAGACCACTTATATTTAAATCCCTATGTCTCCTCTTCTAATTGAGAGAGATAATAAACACTGATTATTAGCATTTCTAAAGAATTACAAATTGGTAGTGTTTTCAAAATGTTTTATTAGTAATTAATTTTTTTTGCATTTGTTTTCAGTTCAAAGTTTTTGGTATTGCCCGCTTTACCATACATATCTGAGATTCTGTAATTTCCAAAAGCGTAAGTTTGAATTCCATTGATATGTCGTTTTGTGTATTCTTGGGATAAAGCAATTTTTTAATTTGGTATACATATATATCATGTTGTTCCGATCGAAATTCCGTTTGTTGCGTATATGCGATTTTTCCATCAAATAGATTTTCCCGATAATCTTCGTGACTAAATTCATTTGTAACTCCATTAGCTGCTTTTTTTGGAATTGGATCATCAATAGAATGCAGTTTTGGATGTAACGCAACAACCTCTTTGATTGGAAGACCTTTTAATTGGTCTTTAAATTTTCCTGGAACCATTTTATTTGATTCACTGTATAATGCATGGTTTATGGGGTAATTTGAAAAATCAAAGTACTCTGAGTTAAATGTCTGGATATCAACACAGAAGGAATCAGTATCGGTAAATAACAATTCAGCATTAAATTTTGGTTTCAGAAAATTGTAGAAGAAATTACACATGTGTAATTTACTCAACTCCAAAATCGTTACACCAATGTAATATGGTTTATCTAATATAATATTTTTCTTTTTCATGGTTATCTAGTTTTTTTTATCCAACAACTAAAAGTTTTCCCTCTAGTGGTCGTAAAGTTGCTTTTCGTTCTGAGACAATTACGCAATATACGTGATATAATTCGTTTGGCGGTCTATTTAATTTGAATCGTATTTCGATGTCAGCAGTTGCTGATAATTGATATAGACGTGATTCGTATTTGCTGACATCAAAATGGAGTATCGGATATAATTTCATAAAATCTTGATAACTGACTTGTGTACCCAAATCGATATCCATATTTTTTGCAGCTAAAAAGCTGTTGTAAACTCACGCATAATCTAAACTGTTGGGTTCAAAGTTGCACTCGAATTCTTATTCGGGAAACTGTTTGCTATTCACTCTGATCTGAATCCGTTCTAGTAACATGTGATCAAACACCATATTGTTTCTGGTTTGATTATTTAATCGGTTAGAGTTTTGTAAGATGACATAAAGATGGACGGGTTTATTTTGAGTTGTAGTAACCCACCAACTGACATGAGTGCCAATTCGACTATCAGATTTGTACAGTTTGCACGATTCCCAAAAGATTTCATGTGGATTGCCGCTTGATAACTGAGATTCTAGTTTTGCAAGTACTTGTAGTGATGGTTCCACTTTTGGAATAAACCAAGATATGTGAGATATTTCAAATTTATACAACGTAGCCCCAACTCTCTGAATAATGTCTTTGTCGTCACTTTTTTCTAGTTTTATGGTATGTTTTACACCGCGAAACACTTTATCCACGTCTCGGCAGAATCCAAACAGTCGATTCAGTGATAAGAATAAACTTACATTTTGACTATTTTTTGTAATTTCATATCTGTCCGAGAATCCTTGATTGAATTCAGGATTTTTCTTCAACGCTTGTGCAAAATCCTTTATTTTATTATTCGTGTCCAGTTTATCTTTGGCTCCGTCGTACAAATACTTATTTATTTTCGAACTGTCTGCGGTACCTTTGAACCACATCATACTTGTGGCAGCACTGTGTGAAAAGTCTTCGGTAAAATCAATTAAATTGTGAATCGTGGTCGTCACTCCTGGCAATTCAATATCTTCCAATTCTCTGTTTTCAATATAATATTGATCAAAAAATTCGTTTTTATTTGAAAATGCCGAACTGTGATGTCAGTCTTTTTTAACCATCAAGAAGAATGAGAATTACTAGTGATGAAACGCTAAACCCATCGCAAGAAAAACGAGGACCGCAAACTTTAGGATGAAATTGGGAAATGAATACTTAGCGCTGAGTGGAAAAGCGATACTTATATTAGTCCTTTTAAAACAATCTGAAAACTCCTGAAAGATATTATTTGCAAACTCATTAGATATGCTTATAAGCATTATCATCATTGACTACTAAATGAAAAGAACTAACAGGAAAGAAAGAAGCTCATCGTTCACATTAAATATCACACATAAATTAAATGCTTTTTAATTTGCTACCACTCTACTACAATATTAGCAAACTTTGATCCAAGTTTGTTTATTAAGGATTTGTTATAATTTCTACTCAACTGTACGAAACAAAAAGAAAAATATACGCGAATGTTGAAAATAAACATAATTTTTACTTCATGGGCTTATTCAATCATCGTTTTGAATAGATTGTTGAAATTAAATTAAACGATATTAGGTAACAAATATCCTACGTTAAATAAAATATATTGAAATTTAATTTTGTTTCATATTTAGCACATCGACGTTACTATTCTGGATTTTTCAGAGGGCCTCAGAATATATTATTCTTTTTGGGGAAAAAAGAAAAGTTTTCAAGGGAAAAGTTTGGAAAACCTTTGGTCTTAAGGGTTGGGTTGCACAGAGCATGGCTTTCCAAAGACTTAATGTCCATCTGACGGACGGCGACCTTTTCAAGTGGCCTACTTCATCTACTAACGGTGGGCAAGGAGTTTTGCGAAGATAAATCTGAACGCTGGGACTCGAATTAAGAACTGCAGATTACGAGCCTGGCGAGCTACCGACTGATCCCTCCCCTTCTGGTTTAAAGGACGAAGTCTATTTTCTTACACCACCAGAGCAAATGCATTGTCCAAACGACAAAATCTTTCTGGGATGTGTGTGTAGCGTGAAAATAACCAAGGTCTTTCATTTAACTGTTTTTAAGAAATTTATTATTAAACTATAAGCAATCATATTCTTTTCCCTTAGCAAAGGAAAAATATTTTGCCTATATTGCCTCGAAATTTGAAAGGAATTTATATTAAAAAAGTTGTAAAACAAATATCACTCGACTAATTTGCGAGAAAGCAGGTAAGAAAGTGTCTATAGATGCATTAGAGTAATATTGAAAATGTAACAAAAATTCCGTCATTCTTTCCCGGAGAATCTAAAAATGGTATGAAAAAGTTCAAATATGACATTCCAGTTGGGATATAGAACGAGGACTAAAAAAGGTGTCGAATCGCTTCTAACTCTGGTACTTCGTACCAAGCACATATCCAGGATTTAGTTTATTATTTGGGGGGTGGGGGGTAACTCTACTCAGATATAAGACTTGAGTGGGCCTCTGTAATTACTAAAATAATCCACTGCACAGGAAGAGTTAAAATGATATTTTATGTAGAATAAAACTTGATAGTTGTTTCTGAAATCTAGTATTTATTTTAGCCCCATAGTATATGACTATGGGGCTAAAATATATAAATACAACTGTTTCGGATTTATAAGCAGGTAGACAAGTTTCAGATTTCCTATAAGATGACCGAATTTCCGTAGGGTCCGGATCCCTGGTCACTCCCCCTGGTCTATCCCTATCTCTGCCTCATACTGTGTCAGAATTTATCCAAAGGTGTAATAGGTGTGAGGTACTGTTCACGTACAAGGGCCACTCGAATCTCCTGGCGGATCTGGGATAGAAATCAAGAGATGCGACACGCTTTCTTAGAACATCCCAAGCATGCTCTGTGTGATCGAGGTCGAAAAATGGGATGATCATTCCATACGACTGATGTTGTTAACCTCCAGGCATTGATCGACCAGTTTCAGCTCTGTGGAGATCGGCATTATTATCGTTCAAAATGATATTATCCCTTATTGCACTTTTATAAGGTCACATAATAGGTTCAAGGATTTCATCTCTACCTCTGAGTGGTTATCGTACCAGTAGCAAACAAACCTGTGCAACCACTTAGTGAAATGCCTGCTCAGTCCATTACACTCCCCCTTTCCACTCTAGAAGTGTTTCACTCGAAGTAGTTTGAAGGAGATCAAGCTCATCAAAGAGTAGATAGTGTTCAAAGATTTACAGAAAATCTTCATATCTGATATTATTTGGTTTATAATTTAATTTTATAACTCTAGTAGCATATATAACTTTCAATTATTTAATTCCCGAGATATCACATAGGCTGATTTAAATATCAGATATGAAGATTTTTCCTTTTTTTGAACTGAATAAAACTTCCGAGTTTCAAGATACATCAATAAACTCATCCCTCAATTTACACGGTAAATAGGTTCTGAAAAATAAGCGTGCAAATAGAACTCAATTACTTATGGAAAAAAGGGATAGGTTAAAAATAAAATATTTGTAATTATTAATATAACGCATATTTAAATTTTATTTGAACAACTTTATCTCAACTTTCAGTTCAGGAATAATAATAAAAGTAATGTAACATTATTTTTCGTTTTATTTGCACTAAATTCAGGTTCCCTTAGATAATTTCTCATAGACAACTTTTCCTTTTGGTCACGAAAATTTGCATCCTTAATGTAGGCGTACATCAACGGACTTTAAACGAAATTTGAAAGAAGGATGCTTATGAAGTGAATATTAATTATAAAGTAAGCATTTGTACCAATACTTAAATGCTTAATTTTCAAAATAAACGCTTATGTGAAATTTTATGAAAGAGTGTACTTATGAACCAGCTATATTTGCAGTGGCGGCTCATGATTCAAATGTTTGCTGGGGCACTTCGACTAGAAGAAGAAGGTCCCGGATGTATGTAAAAAATGGGGAGTTGACTGATATGAACTGGACGAAATCGGACTAAAAATACGTTCCATAATGCATATATACTTCTTCTTTTCAACTCTTCTCAAAACGCGTTATTTAAAGAAACATTTCGCTAAAAAAAACTCGGAAAGTTGTTCTTATCCTTTCTACTTCAATGCAATATTTTGTCCCTCCCTTGTAATAATTACCTATACATATATATTTTTCCTCTTCGTTCCAGTGGTATTTTAAAAAAACTCTTCGTGAAAAATATGTCTAACATAGAAGTTTAGAATTTTTTTTACACCTTCCGATTAGAAATTTAGTTTATTATTTTAAACTGAATTACTCTAAATTATCACTTGAACAAGGACCTATTTTGGTTAAAATTAACTTTCAATATTAATTTAATATATATATATATATTATTATTACATATATTAATTTACTTTACAACGAATTGTAAAAAAAGTGATATGGTAATAAAATGAATTATATAAAAAATTACTGAGAAAAATAAACTTTAATGAGAACGGCTGTGAACGGAGACCTTTGAGTTGCAAGTTAAAACATTGCTTTTATCTGCCGGATATAAGCGTTGTTACGAAATGGTGTTAAAATATATTATTAGTATTCTCTTGTAGAGACTGTCCCGTGGCCGAGTGGCTAGTGTGCTTGGCTACTGATCAAAGGGACCTGCGTTCGGACCCGGGTACGTCATGGATGTTTGTGCTGTCTTTCTGTTGAGGTCCCACCATCCTCACAGACCTTCTACTCTAGTGTATAAACTAACAGGCTCCTGTTAGATTTCTGCTTGAGGGTTATTTATTTCTTTTT
The DNA here is from genome assembly GCA_038380435.1 of Ryuthela nishihirai. Taxonomy (NCBI): domain Eukaryota; kingdom Metazoa; phylum Arthropoda; class Arachnida; order Araneae; family Heptathelidae; genus Ryuthela; species Ryuthela nishihirai. The sequence continues at coordinate 76,307,320 of JAWZYU010000017.1, forward strand.
AATTTAATACTGATTAAGGATTTGTCAACGGAATGTCTTTATCACCCTGCGGTAAAAAAAGCCCTCACAATTCCGTCAAAGTAGTCTTTAATAATTATAATAAAAACATTTTTACATGTATTTTCAACAACAATTTTTGTTTTCGTTTGTTTTCGAGCATCTTGAGGTGTATTTATGTCATGCTGTATGCGCCATTTTCTGCATTCCCAATTGCACTCATTAATGAACTGCTCGGTGTAAATATTTCTATCTTGAAACATAACTTTTATTTTCCCCTTTTCCACCCCTAAAAAAATCTTGCCGATGCGTAAGGGTCAATCATCTTGGTAAATTACTTTATAAGTGTTTAGCCTTTGTGGGTTGGGTTGTTTTACCTCTGAGCGGCACTTTTTTCACACCATGGGCTAAATGGCCAGGTCACATGGATCCCGAAGGCTCAGAGAAGGTTTGGGGAGAGGACCCACTGGAACAGCTGTTGGGAGACAGATGGTAGCCTCCCGTCAAGACCATCCAGCGTGTTCTTTAACGTGCACAGGATATGGCTTAACGTCCCATCCGACGGACGGCGGCCTTTCCAAGCCCATCGGTGTCCCCTACTGACCATGGGCAGGGCGGGGAATTTTGCGGAGATAAATCTCGACGCTGACCCAGCTGGGACTCGAACCTGGGAACTGCAGATTATGAGCCTGACGCGCTACCGACTGAGCCACCCCCGCCCCATTTAGCCTTTGTGTGCCGGGAAACAACTAAAGCTATTTAGAACTTTAAGCGGAACTCCTGATGAAATTTTTATGCAAATGTTTGTGCATTCCACCTGAAACGATCATAATATTTGCGTATTACACATTACTGCAAAAACGATTAAGGAAATCGAATTAAATCCAATTTACTAAATGTAGCAGGCGTTCATTTTGAAATAATATAGTATTAATGTATGAAATACATATAACTTAAAATTTAATCTAATAAATATTACTTAAGGTCAATGGGAATTTTTGGGCCTTCTTCTACGAAGAAAGTTAATCTTTTCTTGGAATAAGTTTCATCAAAGAAAGGTTTATAGCCTATTGAGTGTAAGTCAGTGTTGCCAACTAGTGTGAAATTTTCCATTTTTTAATCACTAAGATTATCAATTTTTACTGATTTTAAATTTGTTATCAAAAATTTGTCAGGTAAAAAGAAGCTCCCGATTCAATCAAAATATAGCCTTCAACAACTTACTTGCTTTGATGGACTTTAAAAAAGTTTTGTAGAGGATTTCCGTTTATATTGTTACGATAGATGAACGTGCGACAATGGCTTATGACAGGTGTATCAAGAACGCTGGCATATACTTACGTGACAATTTACGTTATTAACTGTTTAGAACTAGGATGCTTTGAAATAGTAAGAATTGCGAAAGAAAGCAAAAACAAAAAGATATAGTGGAGTAATAAAAGGAAGAAGGAGATAGTGTATTAAATTAGTGTTGTGTAATGCTGTGTAAAAGGACTGCTCTTATTTGATTTAACATGAAACATGATTCCGGTGGAGAAGAGGAATCAACGGTAAAGTTTGTTATTGCGTCCTCTTTTCAGTGGAGATCAATGTTAAACGTTTCACATGTATAAGCTATAAATTATTACTAAGGTTATTTAGCGTCACAAATGAGATTCAATACAAAGTGGTTTGTCTTTATGCTAAGAGAAATAGAAGACCTTAGCTTTAGATAAAATTGATTAATTTATAATAATATTGTGTCATTGTAATATATTATATCATTTATACTTCAGTGGTATACATATGTGCTATTTATGAACTTACGCTAAACTTTCATCTCTTTGAATTTATAACAATATGATGCCTCTGGTACTTCTCTACCGAGATTCCAGCAGTAATCAGCAAGCATGTTAAGCACTTTCCTTGATATCGGTTTTTCAACACCATGATGTTTTCGAGGAATCATTCTCCTTTTCGGTTACTTTACCTGCCCCAAAGTTCTCGAGGTAGAAATGCAACTGTATGAAACGATAGATGAATTATCAGAGATATTTTACAACATATTTCTTTGTAAGATTCCAAGAGTCGTTCCACCTTTTACTTGTACTTGCATGATATTTGGTTTTTCCAAACGTTTGCACATGCATCCTAGAAAGCTGTCCAGGCTGCTGATTCAGTATTGCTCAATTTCTCATGAGCTATTTTATCCTTCATAACAACCGAATCTGAGGTCCAACAAAAATTCCTTCCTTGATTTTCGTTCTGTTCGAGCTAGGAAACTTCTGTTTTAAATACAGGACTCCAGTATGTTATTTGTTCATTGCTTTTACAAAATTCTTCATTAACCAAGGTTAGTATGAAGTGTGGAAGGAGTACATTTTCAGGGATCAACAAGGGGATGATTAACGAAATTTTAATTTCGTCCAGGAACAAAAAAGTTACTTTTCTTCCAGTCTTTAATTTAGAAATATTTATCCTTAGCTTTGCTATATCATTCACAGATGAAGCAGAAATACTTGGTATATCCTAATTGCATACCTACTAACATAACTATCACCTGTAGGTAGCCAAAGATAATCGAAATGTAATTTTTGCAAAGAATTATTTTCAAGCAAATTTCACTTATTTTTGTATGTTTTCTCTATATGTATGGCGGGAGCAAGTGGTACGGATGAATACGTATTACCATTATGAAGGCGAAGTGCTTTTAAACTAAATTTGAACGAATCTATGAAAAAGCGTTCAATGTGCATTTAGGCGTGAATTTAAAAAGGACCCTCCACAGGAGAATAATATTAAATGATGGTTTCATAAATTCTAAGAAATATGTAGTGTTTTAAAGCAGAGAAAAACGGGAGAGCAGCAACATCTGATTGAAGTTATTGAAGGCATTAAACAGACTTGCAGGCGTAGTCCCACGAAATCCATCCGTCGCCTCAGTTTGCAAATGCAAGTTCCAAATTCAACACTCCATTACGTGGTATATAAACAACTTCGGATGCACACGTACAAAATCTAGCCTGGGCAACATATTAAGCCCAATGACAAACCAACACATGTGGAATTTGCCAATTCCTTATTAATTCGCATTGATGATGAAGAAATATTTTTAAACATCGTCCTATTTAGTGATGAAGTCACGTTTCACATCAGTGAATACGTAAACCATCATAATTACCGAATACGAGGAGCAGAAAATCCACATTGGCTCAAGAACGCATTCATGATAGTAGCAAAGTGAATGTTTAGAGTGGCTTAATGCGATATCGTATATTTGGGTCATTTTCTTTGTGGAAAAACCCATTAATGGACAAATTCTTCTAGACCTACTGGAAAATTTTCTCCTTTCTCAGAAGATAATGATCTTACAAACACCATAATTTTCCAGCAAGATAGCGCACCGCCACATTTCTCAATAGATGTTACGAAACTTCATAATGCGACATTTTCTGACAGATGGATTGGCAGAGCATAGTCTCCTCTAAAGAGTGGTGGTGGACCCTAGAACTACCTCTTAATTTTTCATTAATTAATTATTAATTTAATTAATCTTCACTCATAACTCTAGGTGAATCCACAGATCTGCGGGTGGTTACACATGTGCTTCGATGTGCATGAGACTTGGTGTGCCTTCAATGAAATAAGTAAATGTCCAGTGCACTACTACTAAGCTGATGGGAGAAAGTTTTCAAAGCACATAAAATTAAGCCATTTCATTCAGCAAAGTTTTGAGAACAGTTAAGCCACAGAATTAAGCACATTCACATAGTATATATTATATATACTGTATGTGTGAATGTAAAAAGTGTAAATAAATGGTGTGTCGTCTTGTAATGCTGCTTTTACAGGCATTCACTTAATGAGGTGGGAATCTGTACTTTCTGGTAGAGAAATCAATTTACAGACCTCAGAACTCGGCGAGAGGATATCTTAATTCCTGCCTACATATTTTGGTCCATCATAACATCGAACCCTGATCCCTTAGGGTTTCCGAGAAAGAGTTACGTCACTTTTTACACACTAAAGGAACCTGAACTACCTACTTCCTCAACTACTCTCTCGCGAATCTGCTTTAGTTTTTTCTGCATCTCACCAGCGCCTCTCTAGGTGACTCAATCCTAACCCCTCCAACTACAAATGGGGACCGAGGGACGGAGATGTCATAAACCAAAAAAGTGTTGGCACTCACTTACTTAAGTATTTTAAGAATTGCACAGCTGGTCACGAATGGCAATTAATGAGCAACATCCCATTGAAAGACTCTTCTGAAAAATACACATTTAACAAAGATATGCACAAAACGACAAATAGAAAATAAAATAAATATGAGGGAAACGACACAGGGGTGGACCAATTCTATGGCCTCCGAGGAGGTTTGATTTGAAATCCCTTGATTTTTTTCTTGTGGGGCTTGATAAGGAATGATGTTTATATTGACAATATTCAAGCTCTGAATCATTTGAAAGTTAGAAAAAGAGAAACAACTGAGCAAGTAACAAGAGAACATATGTCCAGTTATAAATAATGGAAAATAATGAAAAAGTACATAAGCAAACAAAAATTTTCATTTCATATATTTCTTTTTTTTAAAGGATGTAAAAACTGTTTTAGAACGTAGCGGTTAAGGAGAAACGTTTTGAAGGTATAACCGTAAAAAATTGATGGTTATAATGACTGAGCCTTTTGCCGAAATTAGTCCAAACACGTTTAATGACATTTAGAGAATATATTCACTTCTTATCAAGTCACTAGATATTACAATTTATGGAGCACTGAACAACTTTTAATCGATGCGAAGAAAATCTTACACTGCCAGGTATTTGTCACTCTTGGCCTGCATTTGATAAACTAGTAGCTTAAATTACACGAGGCAAATATTCTATCTTTCCTTGCTTGACTGCTGTAGAATGTTTCCTCAGGCACAGAAGTTGATACCATGGATCGTCAAACGTTTTAACCATGAGCAATTATGCCAGTTTTGAGAATGCTATCAGGCAATATTAGGAAAAGAGCTTGGCAATATTAGGAAAAGAGCTTGACAATATGTAGCGAAAAATTTCATACCTTGGAAAAGAGCTTATAGGAATCAGGCAAGGAAAGACAAGATCTTTGACTCTCGAAATGGTGTTAAACTATCATACCTGATGTAGACCAATGGAGAGATGACATAAACACCCAGCAGTGGTAAAATAAGCTTTCCACATAATCAATAAGAAATTTTTCAGTCCTATTTCAGATATATTGTATCATCTAGTCACTTGATTTTCAGTCCAGTTTCAGATATATTGTATCATCTAGTCACTTGATAATAAGAAGCTGGTAAATTCTATAAATATCACCAAATGTGCTTGGACTAATTCATGCAAATGCTTCACTTAAACGCACACCGAGGAATTTATCAGGTAACGCACTTTAAATGAGTATTAATAATTACTGCTAAATAGTGTTTTTAAAGATTTTTTAAAAATTTTTACGAATTTGACACTATGTTTTAAATTACTTCCAAAAGCATTCAAGTATTCTATCTTATTTAATATTAAGTTCCAAAATATGACAAATTCCTTTTATAGCTTTGACTTCAGACCTTATGTTTTTAATTGATTAACATAATATTTCATACATTTTTTCGAATCCGAAGCGCACAAGTATCATCTTTGCTCCTCCTCAGGAATCCCATACCATATTTGCATGTTATGCCTTAGTTGTAACTCGAATTTATGAAATTTTCAAAACAGGTTGCTGATGGGCTAAAATGGGTGGAGTTAAAATGATATTGTACTACTCTTTTCCGAGGAGTAGAGTCGAGGTGAAAGTATGAATGAGTTATTTTTAAAGTTATTTTAGTTTTTGCTCCTTTTCTTCAGATGCTGATGATTCTCTTTTACTAAAATTATTCAATTGCCCCATTATTCTGTTACTACAATAAATTCAAACTCCATGCTTCTAAAATAGTTTCATTGGACTTAAAAGGTTAAATAAAATTCGTCTAAAATTTAGTTTTTCGCAGGTAGAGTGGGGATTGACGGAGAACTTCTCAAAATTGGCACAATCGGAACTCGAGCCTTTGATTACGAGCATGAGGCGCTATCGAACGCGGCAACCTCTGGCCTCTTTGTTCAATATTCATAAAGTTAAAATATCAGAAATCTTAATAGCGTCTTCTGTGGTCGAAAAATGTTTTATCACAGACTGACAAAAAATTATCTTTGCGTAAACTTTTGAAAAATGCACATTTTGAAATTACAGGAAACAGTTTAATACAAGAATTTTATTACACATGTTTTAAAAAATTTGAAATAGCTTTTTATGCCTTGTAACTCTCTTTTTAAATGCTCTTATTAGAATCAGTTAAGCAAGGAAATATAGAATGGAAAACTATATTAGAAAGAAGTTTTCATTTTTGGGGGGGAGGGGAGAATGAAATTAAGATGATTTTCATCAAATCTGACAAAACAGGTTTTTAGACAAAATCGATGATTATACCGCATTTCTGAAGGGAGTTTTGGTTTTGAAGAGAGTAATTATTATGTGAATGGAGAGGTGAATAAAATGACTGTCGTTATTCGTCGAAGAAAAATCCCTACTGGTGCACTAGAAGTTAGCAACAAGCATCAGAGAAATTGATGATTTGTTCTGGTATCCTTATGCTAACGCATCATTTCCTTAAGATGCACTGTAAACATAAAAATAAAAATATAAATAAATATCCCCTCAAGCAGCTGCTTGCCACAGAGGTCTGACAGGAGCCTGTCAGTTTATATGCCAGAGTAGAAGGTCTGTGAGGATGGCAGGACCTCAGCAGAAAAATGACACCTCGAACCCAGATCCCTTAGATCAGTAGCCAAGCGCGTTAACCACTCGGCCATGGGACGGCCTGTAAACCTAGTCGAAGCATTTTTCTTTAATAGAACTATGACTGGAGAGGATATTTTGACCATGTGCTTGGTAATGAATTAATGCCTCAACCTGGTTTGCCTTGGAGGAAATCCCGGCTCGTTTATTCAAGATTGCGCAGCGCGACGCTAATTGGAGGAAATTTGTCTCTCTGGATCGGCCAAAGAGGATTAGTGAAATGGACTCCGAGATCGACCTATTTGAATCTCATCGATGTTGTAATATGTCCAAAATTTAGTGTGCAAAAATTACAAACTTGCAACATCTTAAGGATAGAATTGTAAAGGCAACATCTGACATTGACAGATACCACATCTGTCAATGCTAACATGATGGAAAACATTCCGAGAAACATTGTGAAACATGTTTTGAAATTGGTTGTGGCCATGTTGAACAGGTATTGTAGCTGGGTTTATAAAATATGTTATATTGGGTTCACACGTTATGGACGTCTTGTATAAGAAGCAAATATTTTACGTAATTTACCTCAAATTACTTATTATTGCTAGTATTAAGGGTTTATTTGTCATTATCTTTAATAAGTGATTCGATTGTACTGTTGAATAATTGGAAGGCACCAGATTTTTATTGCCAATTAAAAATCAATGCATACATTTATCTGTTTACTTATTTTTGTCAATTTCACAGTTGTGCTATTAGTATGAATGTATTTATCATCAGTAAAGGTTTAAAGGAATCAAAAATGTATAATTAATAAAACAGTAAAAAAAATGCACAATTATATTTCTTCTCATTGAAATATTTTAAAAAGCATTTCAACTACTAAATTTAAGAAAACAGAAATTAAAAAAAATTTAATTTTTAACAATTATTTAAATTCAATATTGTAAACATGTTTCTGATGTAATGGACTTACATCTTTTTGACGATCTTTTTATCAGTGCATAAAAAACTTTGTTATGATCTAACTGCAAATGTCTTTCTAGGCTTCGACTGCTCCTTCATATCTGTCGCTGGAGGAAAGGTCTGTTCAATTGCGGATTCTCTCTTTTGATACTGACAGGAGCTTTTTTAGTGTTATGGATGCTGCATCCGGACAACAATGCCGATACATCCTCTGCTTTCAACAATCCTATCATGGCAATAAGGAATCGTTCTTCGCTTATGACGATGTCTCCTGGGAGAAGTGTTGTCCATCCTCATCATTTCCACTACATCATCAATGAGCCGCATCTGTGCCTCGAGAAAAGATTCATCCTCATTTTTGTGACCAGCTCTCCCGAAAACGAAGAGAGAAGAATGGCGATAAGAAAAACCTGGGGCAGTTCGAGTCATTTGAAGCTGTGGAGAGCTGCAGTGATCTTTCTTCTCGGAGCGGTCGTGGATCAGCGTTTACAGAAGCAGATTCGGGAAGAAAGTATGAGTTACCGTGACGTCCTCCAGGAGGATTTCGTAGACTCTTACAGAAATCTCACTTTGAAGTCCGTGATGGCTTTGAAATGGAGTTCCAATTACTGTCCTGGTGTGAGATATGTGTTGAAAACGGATGACGACATTTATGTCAACGTTCCTCTCCTGATGTCCTTCCTGAAACTGAAAGTGAACAAGAAGCGATGGATTGTGGGCTGTATCAAGCAACACGTCGGTCTTCCGATGAAGATCGAAGGAGGCAGACCTGTCGCCTCTGCTATCTCATTTCCAGGTCATCCACCCTTCGTTGCTGGAGCTGGATACGTGATCTCCGGTGACTTAGTCGAAGATCTCTACGTCGCTTCTCTCAAAGTGCGGTTTATTCCCGTGGAGGATGTGTTCGTGACTGGCCACTGCTCTCGAGCCGTCGGAGTGCGACCCCAGCACGATGGTCGCTTCAGCTGCGGAGAGCTGGTGGGCGATGACTGTGTCATGAAAGATATGTTTACTGGTCACAAAATTTTCCCGAAAGAACAGTTTCAAATTTGGAATACGATATACTTCGAAAATGCTCGACGATGTGTTAGCTGATTTGCTTTATTTCAGTAAATTGTTGTGATATGAATTCATCTGAATTACCGAATAGGATGCAATTTACGCAATTAATTTTTCTTTAAAATTTGCGTTGTGTAAAGAAGTGTGAACATAGCATTGTAATCGCAAAAAAGTCTCGAGTTTTTCAGTTAGGAATACATTTTTGGCATTTATGAACTCAAACAACTGGTTCCCATGCGTTTCAGCGGCCTTTCAAATGGGAACTTTACGAAGAAATAATGAAAGATTATTTCTATGAAACAATTTTTTAAAATGGCTCTAATAATTGTCATCAGATTTGAACTATTTATACCGAGTATAGTCCCAGATATACTGCGTTGCGGTGTGTTCAATAAATAACTATGCACGTACATAAAAAGTTTTTCTCTAGGAAAACTGTTCAGTTATTAAAGTTCCTGTAATCCAAAGAATTGTGGAAATTTGAACTATGAGACTAAGTTGAACTTCCAGTTTGAATCAGAAATTGGGTCTGCTTAATACAAAAAAAAAACGAGTGGTTTTGTTCTAGGTGATAAAAAACTTATCTTGAATAGGCAAATCTTCTTCAACTTTTGGAAACATAATATATATTATTTTATTACACAATATTATTACTTTATGTTGGTCGCATATCGCCTCTGGGGCATATGATATTCTCGTTTTCAAAGACAATGAAATTTTTCCTTTACCTATTAGACAATTGAAAATTTTCACTCCTTAAAAGTTTTAATTCGAGCTAATGTATGATACCGAAAATGCAAACAATAATATTTTATTAGTACTTATACAACAGAAAGAGTATTTGTCTTTTATCCTTCAATTTAAAAAGTTTCTTTCTAACACCCCTCTGAGAAAAGTGGGCGGTTTTATTGTTGTCAGTGTTTATTGCTATATCGTGACACTCTACAAATAAATTGCTAGCAACATTCATAAAATGTTTTGCAGTTTCCATATTTTATTACCTATAACGATGTAAATTAAAACTACCTTAGGATATAAAATGCTAATTATAATTTTTCATCAGTACTAATCGAACTAAAAATGAGTTTTTCAATGATCTCTTAAAAAAACAGTTATATTTCCTCCCACCCTTGGCATAAGGGGTTAACTCATTATTACCAACGGAATCTTCAAGATAGTACATACATTACACCACCAAAATTTTAAATTTCTAGCATAAACACACCGTTTTATCATCATCATCCTCAAGCAGCCATGGGGTACAGAGGTCCAAACAACGAGACCGCACAATTAGTTTTCCAAGCATATCTGTCCTGAGCTATATTTGCTGCATCTCGCCACTTCACACCAATTCTAACAAAGTCCTGTTTGACATTGTCTGCCCACCGCATCTTAGGTCTCCCCCCTCCCTTTCTGAGGCCTTTAGGCACACTGTTCATAACCCTATTCGCTAATCTATTATTATCCATACGGGCAACATGGCCAATCTAATGGAGTCTCTCTCTCCACAATATGCTGCTCAGAGGAGATTGCCGACTCCTTTGCCTAACCTCGTCATTAGTTAGAAAGTTTAACCACCTAATACCCAAGATACTGCGTAAAGCATCTGGAATCAAAAACATCAAGTTTCCTGTTATCTTGCTTACAAAGCGTCCATGTTTCACTACCATAAGTAACCCCAGAAAGGATCAAACTATTATAAGTCTAATATTAGTCTTTATGTGTATACGCCGATTTCTTCACACTCTCCATAGATTCCTAAAAGTCACCGAGGCAATTCCTATTCGCCTGTTAATCTCATGTTTTACGTCACCAGTATCTGTTGCGTAACTCCCAAGATAATTAAACTGAGACACTTGCTCAAGATTGCAACCATTCAAAGCGACTAAAGCACCAACTGCCTGACCAATTTTCATCACTTAATTTTATCTCTGTTTATCACCAAACCAACTCTATTACCAGTCTCCTCAACAGCCCTAATGAAAGAATTCATCTCATCAGCATATTTAGCCAACAAGGCCAAATCATCTGCATAATCTAAATCAGAAATTTTGAAATCTGTAAGCCATTTAAGGCCAAAATCTTTCGCTTGCAAAGAATTTCGCATAACATAATCAATAACCAAACTGAAGAGAATAGGAGACAAAATGCACCCTTGTCGAACGCCAGAAGCAATGCTAAAACCAATTGCTACAAGCTTTACCAACTCTCACACACGACTCAGAGTTATTATAGAGAGCTTTCATTATGTTAACTAACTTGTCTGGTATTCCCTACGATCTCACAATCAATCACAAATTATGACGATTAACAGAGTCGAAAGTCTTTCTGAAATCAGCAAATAAATACCCTCTCAAGCAGCTGCTTGCCACAGAGGTCTGAAAGGACCCTGTCAGTTTACATGCCATAGTAGAAGGTCTGTGAGGATGGCAGGACTCCAACAGAAAAACAACACGAACATCCATGTCTTACCCGGGGCTCGAACCCAGGTCTCGTAGATAAGTAGCCAAGCGCACTAACCACTCGGCCACGGGACGACCAAATCACGAAGCTAGCAACCAAAGGTTTCTGAAACCCTAAACATTTCTCAAGAATCTGCTTGAGTGAAAATATCTGATCTACAAATCCCCTACCACTTCTGAATCCATATTGCTCATCATAAAATTGACTGTCAACCAGATTCTTAATTCTGTGAAGCAATCTTCATACATTGTTTTAAATTTTGCAATTTTCAAAATTTCTACCTTTAGAAGGTGGAATTTTAACTTTTGGGAGATTCGGATAGTGCGAATCATAATATTTCATCGCTATCTATCGAACCCAACAAGAGTTATTAATTTATCTCTAAAAACAAACAATTATCTCTTGGAGCAAAAAAAGTTACTTCTTCCTAATCCCGCCCCCCCCCCCCGTGGGTAAGGAGTCAACTCATTGTTGCCAATAGAAACTTTTATGACCTTCACATTATACCACCAAAATTTAAAATTTCTATCGTAAATAAATATATAGTTTGTAATGTTTGTTTAAATTCTTGAAATTTTCAACTTTTTCCACCGTTAAATTCACACAGTTACATCTTTTTGGAGATTTCTAAAATGCAAATTGTAATATTTCATCAATACCAATCGAGCCCAAAAGGAATTTGGATTTGCCTCTGGAAAGAAAAATGTTCAATATATATAGACGGACAGACAGACGACAAAGTGAACATATATCTCCTTTTTTGTAAATGAGGTAAAATTAGGAAGCATCCATAAGTTTTGCAAATTATTAAAATTAGAGCAGTTGTAATAAAAAATGTTTAAAGAAACACATTCCCTATGTCATATTTACATTTAAAGCAAATATAAAAATTTTAAATAAATGTGAAAAATCGTTATCGCCCAAATTATTTTAAAAGCCACTCTTCATTCTCAATGGATGTTTGTTGTAATCTCTATTTTTTTTTATCTTAGTTTGAAAAAAAAAAACTATGATTAAAAATGGATGCAAGAAGTCATTTAAGACTCTGAAACCATTTGGTTGTGGTTATTTTACCTCTGAGCGGCACTTTTTTTGCACACCATGGGCTAAATGGCCAGGTCACATGGACTCCGAAGGCTCAGAGAATGTTGGGGGAGGGGACCCACTGGAACAGCTGTTGGTAGACAGATGGTAGCCTCCCGTCAAGGTCACCCAGCGTGTTCTTTAATGTGCACAGGGTATGGCTCTCCCGCACACGGCTTAACGTTCCATCCGACGTACGGCGGCCTTTCCAAGCCCATCGGTGTCCCCTACTGACCGTGGACAGGGAGGGGGAATTTTGCGGAGATAAATCTCAACGCTGACCTAGCTGGGACTCGAACCTAGGAACTACAGATTACGAGCCTGGCGCTCTACCGACTGAGCCACCCCCGCCCCTAAAGCAATTTGGAAAGCAATTTATAGAAACGAAGATGGTGTAGTCAGAGACAAGCGACGTTATGGCTCAGTGCCTCTTCAAAACTATGGAACTAATTTCTAGAGGCAGGAAATATTGAAGAAAGACCCATTATAATTACCAAATCCCCACAACTGCTATTTGCTTTTATTGACAAAAGAGACATGATTCAGACAGCCGGATAACTCTGCGGACATTTGTAATCAAACTCTGGTGTTCAGATTTCTACTCAACTGGTCAGAAATGGACTTCCAAAGATTGACTTCTATTCACGAAGACTAATACGATGTATTCGGTCGACTCGTTGGTAGTGTGTATAAAGGGAATCAAGGTGCCAAAAAAGCTTAAGTTGAATAAGAATTTTTTAAGTTGATTAATAATTTATAATTAATCTTAAGTTGAATAAGAATAATTCAATAATCCGTATTTTATTACTCGATGATTCCTTCTTATTTTGTCCAGTGAGTCAAGATTTAGTTTAGAGCCTTATTTCCGACAAAGTAGGGTTTAGAGATCTTTGCGAAAGGTCGCGAATTGTGATGATGATGATTCTGGATACGGAGAAAAAATACTCACAGCTTGGGGTAACATCTTTATCAGTGGACCCATAGACAATATATTTTAGAGAGGAGTATTACGAATGCAATCACATCTCTGGATGACACCCTTGACATGTGAGGTCATATTCTGGAGCAACTGTTGATTCATTAGTCTGAATGGACGATAATACCACGTAGATCCATAGATCAAGGACCAACACCTAGAAACCATCGCATTGAAAGAATGAAGTGACCAGTTCCGCTCTCCATATTTGAATCGTATCGAACAGTTATGGGATATGTTAGGGAGGATGGTACATACCAGAGATTCTTTTCTCTAAACATGTTCTCACCCTCATTGGACCTTGCTGCAGAACGAAGCCAAGTTCACCAGAAGACTATTGATATCATGACTGAGGATGTTGTTTATCATTTTGCAGTATGCATTTGAGTTTATTGACGAATACCTCAGAAGTATTAAAATATCATGCTTTTTTTTTCAAATCCGGTGTTTTTTGTTTATCATTAACTTTGACACCTTGGAAATTAATCGGAAGTCTCTCTACAGAAAATATAACTTCTGATTAACGCTATATATATATGTTCCTGGCAACTCCGCGTTAAGTAAAGTGATTGTTCGTACGTGGTATTTTAACATGTATTTCGATGAGATAGAATTAGGGTTCCAAGGCACACAAGAACAAAATTATATTTTTTAAAATGTCAACACAGAGACACATAGGTAAAGGAAAACAGTAAAAGAAATAACCATTATTTAAATTTTTATAGATAGATAACACTAAAAACTAAACAAAGAATAATACCATGAAAATAAAAAAATACCCCCTCAAGCAGCTGCTTACCACAGAGGTCTGACAGGAGCCAGTCAGTTTATATGCCACAGTAGGAGATCTGAGAGGATGGCAGGACCTCAGCAGAAAAACGACACACACACCCATGCCTAATCCGGGGCTCGAACATAGGTCCCTTAGATCAGTAGCCAAGCGTGCTAACCACTACCTTTATGAATTCCCTGCTGAACTAAATTAACATGACTCTGTCGTGAAAAAGAAGTCCAGGATCAATCACTTGGGTTTTCTCTCTTGCTACGAAATATCTGTGTATAGCACTCGAGCAGGGCCTCTACGTTCACTGCACTCTCTCTTTCACCTAAAGTCATAGATGTGCTTTTCCAACAAAAAGCTCCTCTTCAATGACTTCGATAGTCAACATTTTCGGGAGACCTTTCGCTCAAGATGACAATGTATTATGGGTAGAGTGCTTCACCAGTAACATATAGTTTATGCTCTGAATAACAAATTCTTTGGTTGAAAAATTTTAACGTTTAAACATTTGATGGGAAAAGAATAATATTTTTAACACTGCGTTATAGGTAATTAGCGTTGGCTGGGGACGTGTTAAATATGAACTATCTTGCATGCCATTATACAATATATATTACCAAAAAGTCGTATATCAGAATACCAGGATACCAAAAAGTCGTTAAATTAGATACGTTGTTTATATATGTTTTATATTTTTAACGGGTAAACTTTTTTTAGAATAAAAAGAAAAACATATAAAATGACAAATATATTATTAAGTATTTCTATATTTAATTTAAGATTAAATTGCAGGCTTAGTGACTCTTTTGCTGTTGTTTGTGTTCAATAATATTCATGAAAAGGGGGAACTTCTTTTGAAATTGCCATACGAATGTCATCACTCACATTTAAGCGGTTTCTAGCCTTTGTATTTATATTTATGAGAGATGGAAATCTCATCTCATATAAGTAAGTTGTCAGAACGGCACAAGAACAGGGGAGAGCGAAACATTTGCCTGAATTTTACCAAGTCACATCGGATTTACCCAACTCCCCAAGATTTTCTCAACCATCCTTAATTTCACAACAACAGTTTTAATTTTCCAACTCACCTGTATTTTACCTAATGGCTTCGAATTTTTCCAACTCCCCTAGATTTTGCCAAGTTGCCCCGATTTTGTCAACTCGTCATAATTTTACAAAAAATACCCGAATTCTCACAAATCACCTGTATTTTATCAAGTTGCTTTGGATTTTGCCAACTGCCCTACATTTTGCCAACTCGTCATAATCTCAAAACATATCTGCATTTTGCCAGCTCTCTTTAATTTTACAAAATAATTCCGATTTTTGCATCTTACCGAATTTTACCAAGTGGCTTGGAATTTTGCCACATTGCCTCGATTTTGACAACTCGCATAATTTTGCAAAAGAAATGCAATTTTTCCATCTCATCTAAATTTTATCAAGTCACTTGGAATTTTGCCAGCTGTGATTTGCCGCCCTGTGCAGGGGCGCAGCTATGGAGGAATTTTACCATTCCTCCATATACGCCCCTGCACAAGAATGTATGTCTTAGTCAGTCTGGAGAAATGATGCTAGTTGAGCAAACCAGAAATTTTACAGATTTATTGTTCCAAACTCCATTCAAAAATGATCAGAGTGAAAGTGGGTAGAGACCAAGATGAAACAGGAATGAACCAGAACAGCATTCCGGTACAATTTATCCCCTCCATTTTAACCGTTTTTTTTAAACAAATGGCTTAAAAAATGGGTTTAATAATAAACGTTTAATGAATAATGTTTAATAGTAGAGTTTCACAGGAGATATCCTGTAAATAAGGGACTCGTGAATAGTTGGCTGAAAAAATTGATTATCACCAAAAAATGAGTGGAACCTGAACCAAGTGTTCTCACCTCTAAAATATCAACATTTAACTTTTCCATTAACTAATTGTGACTATAAACGTTTCCCGATTTGTTTGTTTCTCTCGTGGCGATATCTATATCGGGAACGGGTAACCAAGTTGCCTCAAAGGTGGTAATAAATATATAGTCGATCACGTTCTCGGCGTTATATCAATAATAGAGTATTATATCCAAGCCCATTACAGTGAATGATGTACGATTTGAAAATGATGATTTCATGATTATTTCATGAGTCAAGAAAATAGACCCAAGTAAGTTCTCATGAGTCTATTTTCATGAACTGAAAAAACCGAGTTTCACCTTGAGTATGACAAATATGCACTCAGAATTAACAACGTTAATTGCACAATTAGCTGAATTAGTTAGCAATTGATGGTTTAATTGGGAAAACACCCGGCATATAAATTGGATTTATAGACTTATGTTCCAACTTACATAACTTATTATTGACCCCTTGCCCTCCCCACACCCTAGATTCGACCCCGTTCCTAGGATCTTGAAATTAATACATTTACATAAAATATCATATCGCGCTTATGCTTTGATTTAAGGCCCCTAGCGCATGTACAGTCGCTCAAAAAAGTATCCGAACACGATGGTTGATTACAGAATTCAGTAAAAATATCTGGCAACGATTTTTTTAGAAAATAGTGATCTGGCAACCTTCGTGTCACGTGACACGAAGGTTGCCAGATCTTTTTTCCCATCAAATGTTAATTGCTAAAAAAAATCGTTGCCAGATATTTTTACTGAATTCTGTAATCAACCATCGGATACTTTTTTGAGCCACTGTACAATTTAATTTCACATGACAAACCACACAACTGGTGAGGAGCGCAGCCCATTCGTTAATTTGAAACAAAGTGTTACAAATGAAGTCAGAGTTTTAATATACACTTCAAGTAAGAGCAAATCGAGAATCAATGTCTCAGTCGTAACTCGCTACGGACGTAGTTCACTTTATACATCCTTCACTGTAATTGGCTTGGATATTTTGCTCTGCTCCTAAGACAGTCACTTAAAATCCGGTGCAATTTTATTTTAACTTCTTCGGTAACGAGATAATCGCATTTTCTTTACTGCAAAATAAAGCAATTATCTCCAAAGTGGATTTTCGAAATAGTTTTGAAGCAGAAGTTTCGCCATTTTCTGAAGAAGTAAAAAAGAAACGACGAAATGTGTCCAGAAAAGAAAAACAAGAAGAAGCCCGTCGACGGGAGCTTGACCACGTGACTAAGATGGAGGAGAGCCGGGCATTTACTGAAGGTAATCAACGAATGGGACCAAATAGGCATGAAGAGGTGAACTGCGCAGACTCGGTAAAACACGGTTACGGGTGTCATCAGAGGAAAGTGTTGCCGTTGGCGAAAAGTGGTATCGGCCCTGGAGCGCTAAATCGACGTGTGGGTGAGATAAGAGTCTGTATATGGAGCTGGGCACTTCGAGAATCTCAACTACGATGCAGATTACGGAGAAACGTGACATTGGATTTTTATACGAAGTCATAATAGGCAGTAATGTGCACCGAAAAATCCATCCAGCACTACTTTGATAGCGGAAAAGTTGGAAAATGTTATTTGAATAATGATTTTTTTAACGCATTCAATTCCGCAAGTGGGAATCTCCGATTAAATATAACTATTGAAAAATTTCTCGGAGCAATAAAACGCCTGCAATTTGGTTTATTTATGTAAATACCATAAACCCCCTGGGGTGTTATTATTGCTTTACTTAATCTACTTGCAGCAGTCGATTAATCTAACAGCCGAATGCTATATGTATGCGGCAAAATAATATAAAAGTATAGTTTAAAAATTTTTTAAAATTATTTGATTGTTTTTTTTTTGTCTATCCCTCAACTAGTTGTCATTTTTATTCCAAGATGTGATTTAGTTCATCTTCGACTTGAGAGAAGTGATACGTGAGATTTCTTTTTTTAAATGAAATTCAGTTAAAAGTTATTGCGTAATAAACACACAAACCGACACACGCGAAATGCCAAAAGGACCAGCAAAAATCACCTTCACTTCATTCGGTCAGTTGGGACAGATGTAGTCAGATAATCAAAATTTACTTCTAGGGAAAATGAAAGTTTCTGAGAAGAAAGAGAATGTTTTGGCCTCCGAACTGTTTTTTTTTATCGGATTCGGCGGTTTAATATGGATCAAAATAATTGAAGAAAACATTTTTAATTTTTTTTAAAATTTTAAGCAGCATTATCGTAATGATCCCATCAGGACATAAATGCGAATAAACGATGGGTTGCACAGGAATTTGATAGATTATAATTTAATTAACAGCAAATGGGCTAGTTCAGTTAAGAATACCAGATTATATAGAGGAGCGGAAATTGGGCCTGTTCATTTCCTCGTCAAAGGCGTCTTGCAGCTTAAGAAAATGCAGTCTGAAGCTTAAGAAATGTTGTGCTAAGGTTAAAATATTTCGATTTCAACATGCAACCAACAGCTGAGTTCACTACATCATTACACCGCTCTAGCACCATAAACAACATTTATCTTAGATGGCGCGAAATGAACTAGCTCGTATCCCAATTTTCCTCAGATGATATATCGAACTAGCACTTAAACGCCTTTGGATGAATCTGGAGAAAGGTGGAAACTCGTAACCAGCCCCATCACATATTTAAAAAAAGTATATTGACTGTGTGCTCTGGATTTTCATTGGGTGGCCGTACCGACCTCCATGTGTTTGATGGAGGTTCTGGAAATGGCCCGAGATATCAGGATGATGTCTTTGTTCCTTATATGAAGCCCTATACTGCTTCAGTAGGTGACGATTTCCTCCTAATAAACGATAATGACCTTTTACACAGGACAAGAATGACTAACTAATGTCTTGAGCAAAAAAAAGTACCCAACGAGTGGAAAAAAAAGTACCCAACGAACATTCTCTGCGGATCCATCCCTGGTGGAACATTTATGGGATGCCCTGGGAAGACGTATTGTTGCTTTTCAACCTCCTCTCCTTTAATCACAGTTTTAATTTAGTTGTAAAAATATTTTAAAAATGCAATCATATCTTAGAAGAGCATCGCAAAGGAGGGGAGGGGTGAGTGAATAGCATCACAAAGGAGGGGAGGGGTGAGTGAATAGCATCACTTTGGGGAGGGGTGATTGGTCCATTTGGTATTGGTAATTCCAATGGCAATAGGAAGCCTCTCCTACAGGTAAGCACACTTATTCATTCTCCTACAGGTAAGCACTGACTTTTCTGCTGTGAAGCATACCTACACTGTCAGGCTAGAGGCCTTTTTAGATTTTTTTTGTTCAGGCTATGTATATTTATTTTGGAATTCGCCAAAATGGTCATATGCTACGGGGAGGCTCTCTGTCCCGGCCATCTGGGAAGTTAATTGCAGTAGCAGTGTGCAGGGAACGGCTAGCGTCCGCTGACAAGTGACCCGGGTCCCTGAGGGCTAACGGACGCCCAGATGGTGATACAGAGGAAGAAAGGAAGAAAGGGTTTGGCAACGATGAGAACGGGAGAGCCGGTCTAGTTTCGGAAGGAGACGGACGAGAAATTGTAAAGCTGGAAAATGCCGACAGGTAATAGCGGCATTGGCTCTGTAAATACAGCTGAACAGGCATAGTAAGCTGGTGTTGTTGTAATCCATGTAATTGAGCATATGTCCTCGTCCAGCAAGTACGTTGGAAGGTTAAATAAATCTTTGTTATTTTTAAGTAAAGCCTGAAGTTGGACTAATTTATTGGGGAGGAGCCTCAGTATCGAGTCTCTGCAATTGTGAATAAACCGTTTGATTCTATCCGAAAGACTCTTTCACCCGTCGCGTATAGCGATCGAACCGAGGGACCGACAAACGAAGAGTTAACATCACAAAGTGGCGCAGTCCGACAGTACGCAACAGAGGTGAAAGTAGCGGCGAAGGTGACGGAAGAGTTCCGACATCCATGGGGAGCTGACCGACGCAAGGCTGATACTGCCAAGAGTGTCCTGCGGTGTGCTTCAGGCGATAGAGTAGCTGTGAAGGTATCTGAAGAATCGTGCATCACGTTCGAACTGTGGAAAAAGCTGTGAAGGTGACGGAAAAGTTCAACATCCACTGGGAGCTGACCGACGCAGGGCTGATACTGCCAAGAGTGTTCCGACTCTGTGCTTCAGGTAGCAGACTGACGAGGCGGTTCGTTCCTGTCATCACATCGGAGGTAAGTATCCTCTTACTCTAGGGGAAGGTAGTTAGATACGGCAGAGGCCTGTACGAGCTAAAATGGAGCTTAGGAGCGGTCGCGATAGGGAAAGGGATGAGTTAAGTCGAGGTTACACAGACAGGGATAGCGCGCAGGGTGGTTATTCAGGGAATGATCTGGAAGGCGAGGAGGTGACAATAGACAGAGAGTCTGATGCTGCGATAGACATGAGAGGGTTGAGGGATTATGGCAATGACAACGATACGGATATGCTGCAGAGCGGGACCAGAAAGCAGAGAGCTAAAGAAAGGATTGGATATGATTTTGAATTAGAGAGGATGAGGTTAGAGATGCAACTGAGAAGGGAGGAGAGAGAGGCAGCAGAAAGGGAAAAGGAGAGAGAGGCAGCAGAAAGGGAAAAGGAGAGAGAGGCAGCAGAAAGGGAAAAGGAGAGAGAGGCGGCAGAAAGAGAAAGAGAAAAGGAGAGAGAGCATGAGTATAGAATGCTGGAACTGCAAATGAGGAATGCAAACGAGGAGAGGGGTGATGTGCGAACGGTGGCAGTTTCTAGTAACCCAGCAGATGCGCGGCTGGCTAATTATATAAAATTATTGGGAAATATGTTAGCTGGAAGCCCTAAAAACCCAGAAGAAGTGATAAATCTCTTTGAGACAGCGGAAAGGGGTTTTAAGATATATGAAGTTCCAGAGGAATTTCAAGGCAAAGTCATCATTTCTTTTCTAGATGGTAATTATGCAAATCACGTTTTTCGAAAATTAAGTGCAGAGGATTTTGTTTATTATAAGAAAGTTAAAGAGGCTGTATTAAAAGAGTTTAAGCTCACTCCCTCTGCGTACAAGAGAAAGTTTGAAACTATCGCGAAAGAACCGAATGAGTCATATAATCAGTTAGCCTCGAGACTCAGAAATAGCTGGGATTACTACGTCCGCAGTAGGAAGGTGACAAAATTTGAGGAGCTTATGGACCTGATAGTGTCGGATAGGTTACGTGATAGCCTTCCTCAAGACACTCATGCTTACGTAGTACAGAAAGAGGCGGAGTCATGGGCAAAAGCAGACGAAATAGCCACGTGGGCAGAAATCCATCTAGCCAGTGTAAACGGAATGGAAGAGGTCCTAACTTTTAAAGAGGTAAGGCATAGACAATATGCAGAACGTGTTGTTTCCCCCCAGCAGAGGATAGACTCAGAGAGAAATTATTCGAGCAGAAGGTATCAATCGGCAGTAAATTTAGCTGAATATAGAAATGTCCCAAAAGTAAGGAGGTGCCATAAATGTAGATCTGACGAACATTTGATGAAAGATTGCCCACTGAGAACTGGGGACCGTGAGAACCGAACTCAGGTGTACCAAGTTAGCACCTTGGATCAGAATTCTAAAGATGTTTGTGAGGCAACAATAGGAAGGGTTACGACGCATAAAAAGCCAAGTCCAAACAGTCGAGTAATGGGACAGGGAGAGATACGTATCCCAGTAGATTATGAAGAGGTTCGAGTCAGATGTGGCGACCAGACAGCTAGAGCAGTCGTGGATTCGGGGGCAGAACTGACAGTAATCAGAAAGGGGATGCTGAAAGAAGAAAAGCACCCGGTAAAAGACCATCTGTTGTTGCATGGGCCGTTTGGTGATGCCATAAGGGCAGAGGTAAAAGAGCTGCCTTTAAGTTTGATTGATGGTACAGACAATAGCACTGTGAAGGGCGGAGAAAGTAAAGTGCTATGCGCAGTAGTAGCAAAGCTGCGGAAGGAGGTACTTCTGAGTGTGGAAGCATATGGTAAGTTAATTAGAAAGAAGGAGAGAAGGCCTGTAACTGGTAACCTCACGAGGAAAATCCACGAGCCATGGGCCAATAGAGGAAGCCACTATGAAAGAGGGAGAGAAATTCCAAGCAGAAAAAGGGAAATGTATGCTCCATGGGGACCGTCCAATCAACGCCGTCCTATCTCCCAGCCCAAACATGTGCAGCAATCTGTCAGACTCGATGTCTACGATGATCAAAATTATGCAGGGGAGGGAGCGAACATGGCAATTGTAGGTAACAATGGGTCAGGCCGACGCCAACGTCGACGACTTTCAGCCTATAGAGTCAGAGGGTACGTACGGGAAGGTGATATCTAGGTAGTCACGAAAGGTGTGCATAGCCTTTCACATGGGATGTCACCTATGGACGAATGAACACCGCCAGTACGGCATACCTTCGTCAAAGACAGTTTTTAGTGAGATAATTAATTTATAAACTGTGTACTCTCGGACAACTACTTTAGTCAACAGGTTTTTTTTTGTTTGAAGCAAAAAGACAATTTTTAGACTCAGTCAGCGGAAGTATACCTAGAAGTTATTTTATATGTAAGTGTAGTGTACATAGATGTGTAAAAGAGGTGCCAATTCGCAGAGAATTGATAGAATTCATGAAGCAACTTAGAACTCTGAATTTTATGGCATTGAACTCTAAGATTAATGCGAAAATGAACTCTGATTTTCAGCATTCAACTTGACTTTTTAGTCAGCAGTTAACAGGACTAACTACTGACTTCTGGCAGGGAGGTGTCAGGCTAGAGCCCTTTTTAGATTTTTTTTTGTTCAGGCTATGTATATTTATTTTGGAATTCGCCAAAATGGTCATATGCTACGGGGAGGCTCTCTGTCCCGGCCATCTGGGAAGTTAATTGCAGTAGCAGTGTGCAGGGAACGGCTAGCGTCCGCTGACAAGTGACCCGGGTCCCTGAGGGCTAACGGACGCCCAGATGGTGATACAGAGGAAGAAAGGAAGAAAGGGTTTGGCAACGATGAGAACGGGAGAGCCGGTCTAGTTTCGGAAGGAGACGGACGAGAAATTGTAAAGCTGGAAAATGCCGACAGGTAATAGCGGCATTGGCTCTGTAAATACAGCTGAACAGGCATAGTAAGCTGGTGTTGTTGTAATCCATGTAATTGAGCATATGTCCTCGTCCAGCAAGTACGTTGGAAGGTTAAATAAATCTTTGTTATTTTTAAGTAAAGCCTGAAGTTGGACTAATTTATTGGGGAGGAGCCTCAGTATCGAGTCTCTGCAATTGTGAATAAACCGTTTGATTCTATCCGAAAGACTCTTTCACCCGTCGCGTATAGCGATCGAACCGAGGGACCGACAAACGAAGAGTTAACATCACATACACCTTCAGATAGTTCCTGTGGTCTCGTCTTGAAAAAATTAATTTCAGATAATTTTCAGTATTTGAGATTTATCTGCCTATAGAGCCTCTTTTAAGCCGAAATTGTCCAAGGTTAGAATTCCTGAGTGAGAGTATCAAAGAATGATTTGTATACCGAGTCCTCATATTCCATGTACTTGTATTCATGAAAGAAAATGGTTAATAGAATTTAAAAAAAATTAGGTTTATTGCGAGTAGTAGGACTAACAATATCACATAGTTCCCTAATTGTGGGCATAGGGCAAAAGACAAGTTTCCCTACAGCTAAATGCCTAAGTTGGTAAGAGAAACCTCTTTTGACACCCTATCTACCATTGAATTTAATATGAATTCAGTAAGTGTTTCGTTATGTTTAACTCTTTTTTCATATTGTAGGTGGCAGATAGAAATATTTTTAAATTAATTTATACAGACATCTTATTTTTTCTCTTTATTGAGAACTTTGTAAGGGACTTTGCCACTAAACCCATCATTTCTTCTTATTTTTTGGCGAAAATATCTAATTTTTTATGTTACTCTTCATGCTTCATATTAAATCCCCTTAAATTATCTTCATCTTTTGAGGTAGTCCATGACATTCTAGACGTCGAAAGCTTTTCTTTGAGATACAATCGTTGAAATTGATCCCATTGTAGTTTTTCTTACTCCTTTTTGGTGCAAGAAATGGGGGCTTTGCTTGAGGTGGGGATGTGCTACAGCACATCCCCACTTCACTAGATTTCATTTGAAAGATATTCGTGCACTCGGCCTTTGCCTTCAGAACCTAAAGTGCAACAACCGTTTAGATCTTTCTATTTTTCTTTCTTTAAAGGAGGAAAAAAAACGAAGGCGAAATTTTTATAGCCTACAACATAATCTACCTCGTGAGCTCCCATTTCGCACAACGTTACGTTCGACGATAACAGGCTCTGCGGTTTATTCGAAAGATACAAGGAAAAAAATCATTTACACATTTCTCCTGTTTTAGTAAGGAAGAAAATATGGAGGTGTAAATATTTATAGCTTGTAATTCTCCACTTATCGCAAGCTTTCATTTGGTATAACTCGCTGGGATTCGTGAACGGGTTTGGAAGACTCGTAAGGAGAAACAACCGTCATGACAAGCACATAAACTGAAAAATGACGGAAGAAAAGAAGTACGAAGATATGTAGGGAAACCATAATTGCGACCTTTAAAATAAGATCACTAATAGCATTATATCGTAAATACAATTTCAGTTCTAATTGTTTAAAGTTGGAATGAATATAACTTTAGGTCTGCTGAACAGGAAAGCAAATTATCATTTTCTGTTTGTGTAATGGGCATTTTACGGTAACAAGAAAATTTTGTTGCAACATTTCGTTGAATTAAGAAACGATATAAATAAGAGATGATTAGGGAGCTATTTGATACCGTTGACATTACCTCTCTCAACAAACCTAGTTTCTTTAAAAATCCTACAGATCATTTTCTCTCAGCAGGTACGTGGAACATAAGAACGTTGCATAAAGATTATTCTCTTGACATCCTCACACAGAATTTCCAGCGTTATGACCTAGATATTTTAGGATTGCAAGATCGACAGGTAAAGGTCAAATACTTAAAAATAATTTTAAATTTCTCTTTTCAGGAACGGAGGATGGAAAACATCTTCAATGTGTAGGTTTGCTTCTCAGCAGATATGCCAGTGATGATGTTCTAGGATAAGACTGCATTAATGAAAGATTTCTTACCGCTAAATTGACAACAAAAAATAGACTTCAATATCATCTGCTGTTACGCCCCCACAGAGGACTCTGATGAGAATGAGAATTATGCCAAGAATGGAGACTTTTTTTGTGCTAGGTGACTTCAGTGTTAAAGTTGGTACTGACTCTGATCGTTGAGGATGGTGATTGGTCCGTTTGGTATTGTTAATGCCAATGGCAAAGAGAAGCGTTTCGTTCAGGTAAGCAAACATAATGGTTTGCGAATAACTAACACGTACTGAATACAGGGACATTTATAAACATGGGTTTCACATGATGGTTTGCACAGGAGTACGATAGATTATAATTTAATTAACAACAAATGGGCTAGTTCAATTAGGAATACTAGATCATACGTAGGAGCGGAAATTGGGTCTGTTCATTACCTGGTCAAAGGTGTCTTGCAGCTGAAGCTTAAGAAAATTAGCTTTAACACTGAATGTTGAAAGATCCATATATAGCCAAAACATACATACCATGATAGGCTGCTTAGTCATTATGACAATCGTGGTTTGCTTACTGCTGAAGTTGAGAAAGAATGGTATCAGTTTAAACAGGCTTTTCTTGAAACCAACAGTACTCTTTTGGATAAAAGGAACAGAGGAAGCAAATTATTTGAGTGATAAGGCTATGGAACTTATTTCTCAAAGAAATAAGTGCAGGAATGATTTGAATCATACCAAACTAGTCCTAACAGATGGCATTACAATGATCTTAATAAAAGTGTAAATCTCAGTTAACAGCTAATAATAATAATCTTTAGTTTGATAAGTTATTTATCTGACAAAGCAAAGGAAGCAGTTAGACAGTACAACAGCAGAGAGCTGTACCAGACAGTTAATCTTTTGTGAGTAAGAAACAGACAGGTACACAGAGAAGAAGGATAAACATGGTAAGGTTTTTCAATGTGAGGATTATATCATGACTAGGTGGGCTGAACATTTCAGAGGTGTTCTAAACAATGTGTCTAGTTCTATGCCCATTGTTTGTAATGGGGATACTTGCATCAGTAGCTTTAATGTTGACCCTGTATCACATCCTGAAGTATCTTTGGCTATCTTTAAATTAAAACTGCATAAATCCCTAGGGGTTAGATGAAATTACAACTGAAATACTAAGAGCTGGGAATGTTTCTGTTGTTACATGGCTGACTGAAATTTTGAACATTTTGTGCAATAAAGGTGTTGTTCCTAAGGATTTTATTATAGCTATTATTATCCAGATTTTTAAAAAGGTGATCGTAGTCCTTGTGATAATTATAGGGTGATTATTTGATCGACATTATTTGTGGTTGATCGTTAGATCATAGGGAATACCTGACAAGTTAGTAGCATAAAGGAAGCTCTCTATAATAACACTGATTCTATAATAGCACACAACAATATGTTGTTGTGCTCGCATTTAATGTAAAAATGTGGACATGACGTGTCGGTTCAGGTGGGGACTCGGTTTAGGTTTAGTCCCTTCATTTTTTATAAGTTCGCCCCTCAGTCAATCATCCCAAAGTATTCAGGGGTCCTCATGACAAATGGTTTCCCTGACCACGATTTGTTCGAACCTGTGGTTTGTTGTGTCCAAAAGTTGAAATAATACAGTAAGGTCAGATAGAAGGTATTAAATCTGTAAAGAGTGTCACTGTGTTTTCTTAATATGTGTGTAAATTAACACATACTAAGAAACTAACAGTATAGAATAGATATCTGAAAAATTGCTAAAATATATGTATTTCAAATGGTCATGATAAAACGAGGCAGTGGCGGAAAAGCTAGAAGTTTTAGAAATAAGAGTAAATTATTTTGATATGTGGAAAAGTTTGTTTTAGTGAGGTTTGTGATATATATGTATTTTAGAAAAGGCTTTTCAGGGACATTTGTTTGAAACAAATCTTTTACGTTGAGTACAGTGAAATGATATGAATTATGAATTTTTCTGTATTTTGTGATAATAGTTTTATGGAATAGCCAGGCCCAGGTGTAGAGTATACGAGGAGAGATTAGAGAATCAACTAGGGACCGACTCCAACTGCTAATTTAGCTAGGAGTGAATTTCTTGTAAATGTATTTCTGTTACACACCTCCCTGCACTTTTGAAGGATACAAATGACACGAACACCATAACAACATACAGCACACAGGGAATGGTGGGACAAATGAGTGGAAACATCAGTGGATTTAATTAGGATGTATCATTTTAGTATATTTTGGATTATTGCTGCAGATAAGCGAATTCACGATTTGTTGAATTTTATATGTGTATTGCATTTTTGAGATTTTTCACTAAGGATAAGAGGAGTGATTAATGGCATAGCGGGTTAAGTGATTATATTAGTTAAGTAACGAGGAAAATAAGGCACTGATAGAAATTGTTTTGAGAGATATGTGAGGATATTTTGTTTGTGAAGTATATTGCAGCTAAGAGTATGTAATTGATAAGATATTGTATAAGTGTATTGCATAATATTTGGTTGCGACACAAACAGCCATGCCTTACCCGGGATCGAACCCAGGTCCCTGATCTAAGGGACCTGGGTTCTAGCCCCGGGTAAGGCATGGCTGCTTGTGTCGTTTATCTGCTGAGGTCCTGCCAGCCTCTCAGACATTCTACTGTGGTATATAAACTGACAGGCTCCTGTCAGACCTCTGTGGCCAGCAGCTGCGTGAGGAGGTATTTATTCATTTTTTTTTATTTTATCCGTTATCATTGGTATTGGAAATTAGACATGGCCCCTACACCAAAACCCCCACCACACGAACCCCCCATGGGGGACCCATATTAGAAGGCTTTGTTGACCTCATAGATAACTACTACTGTGACAGCAGGTGATTGGCCACAGCTTTCTTCGAACAGTTTAAAAATGTAGCCAGTTTGGCGAGATGGGAACCAAGAGAGATACCGATTATCGCCCACTGAAAGTTACGAGGGATGGCGCCAATTTCATCAACACTTCACAGGAACTGCGAAAGGAAGAATAGTGCGACATTTTTAAGAAGGCAGTTCTCCAGAGTTTCGAGATAGTGGAACCATTGGTCATACGGCTGCATAATTTCTCCACGTGCCAACAGCAGATAGGGGAGAGAGTGGCAGAATATGTGGCAAGGAGCAGGGTGGCAGCCAACGAAGTATTTCAGCAGAGCGCGGAGCGAATTGGAAAAGCTCAATTTGTAAAGGGAGTTACACCTACTATTAAGAAGAGGGTACTTTCACACAGCCCTGAGATGCTGGAAGTGGCGATAAGGAAAGCATTATTGGAAGAAAGTAACGATGTCCTCGCAAATCAACCGCCCTTGCTCCGGGCATTAGGTCCGAACCCAGCTCCACCAAACCTGGACAATTACTTCTCAGGAATCTGAGACCCCTTTAAGTGCTACCTCAATTCAACAGGTATAGGAGAGCTTGGCCACCTTAAGAGAGCAGCTAAAAGAGTTTGAATCCACGAGATGATGAGGGTCGAACCAATCCCCCAAACAGTATTCCCACTGAAGAACAAGCCAGGTTTGGTCAAGACCTCGAGAGATCACGTGTTTCGCCTGCGGTAGACTCGGTCACGGTAGTGCGGTGTGGGCTGAGATCGTCAGTGCAGTCACGTGATCCCGAAGTAGCTTTTGGGCGGCTGCTGCAGCACATTTGGAGCAAGGATCGCCCATATGCGGCTCCGCTAATGGCGTCCACTTCTCGGCAGGAGCAGCAAAACAGCCAAAGGAAGAAACATAGTCACTTACACGGCTCTAAACTAACATGGGGGGAAAGGTTGGATGCATTTCCCAGAACCCCAGCATCCAGACTGCTACTTAGCTTACTACCGCAGAACTACCGCAGTCTGTCATGAAATCCACTTTACCGATAAGAAACCAGTGCGACAGAGGGCCTATAAGGTACCATTACAGGACGATCTCGATTGTCAGATAGAGGAGTTTTTAGATCACGGAATTATACGAGAGAGTACCTCACCCTTTGCATCCCCCATTGTCTTGGGGAAGAGGAAGGATTCCTCCTATCGGTTTTACGTCGACTATCGGGTCCTGAACGCAAAAACCATACATGACTCGTACCCTCTGCCTCTGACAAATGAAATTATCGACCAGCTGGCGCATGCCAAATACTTTAGCTCTTTGGACATGGTGTCCGTATACTGGCATGTCCCCGTACATCCCCACGCCATCGAAAAGACAGCTTTTATTAGCCAAAAGGGCCTGTTCGAGTTTAATTTTTTTACCATTTGGTCTTAGAAATAGCCCCTCCACATTTCAGCATCTCCTGGAAAATGTACTCATGGACATGCACCAGGAACAGGTACTGGTGTATTTGGACAACATCATGGTCATCTCCCAAATCTTTGACCAACACACTGACAGGTTGCGGAAGGTTTTTGATCGTCTGCGAGCTTTCAACCTCAAGTTGAAGCCGTCAAAGTGTCAGTTCCTCAAGCAGTCACTGATCTATTTTGGATATTTGATTACTGCCGACGGGTGCAACCTGACCCGCGAAATTTGGAAGCTGTAGAGAAGTTCCCCAAGTCATGATCTGTTCCGAATGTTCGAGCCTTCATTGAACTGACCGGGTACTACCGGCGATTCATTGATTGTTACGCCGATCTAACTGCTCCTCTGGTAGCCTTGGTGCAAAAAGATGTGAAATTCGTATGGACCCCCGAGGCAAAGGCAGCATTCCACCAGATGAAGCGCAAGCTCGTACTGAACCTATCCTTTTATACCCTGACTTTGACGCCTCCTTTTTCCTGTCCACTGATGCCTCTGACATGGCGGTAGCCGTCATACTGGAACAGGAGATGGACGATGGTTTCCAACACTCGGTGGCTTATGACAGTAGGAAGTTAAAACCCTCTAAAACCCGGTATTTGACCATTGAGAAGGATGCTGTGGCCATAAAATTTTGCCATTACACATTTCAAACAGTATCTGTACGAACGCTGATTTACAGTCGTATCCTATCACGCATCCTTAACATATTTAATGAAGCTGAAAGATCCCTCTAGCTGGCTAGAGAGAGTGGCAGAATATGTGGCAAGGAGCAGGGTGGCAGCCAACAAACTATTTCAGCAGAGCGAGGAGCGAATTAGAATAGCTCAATTTGTAGCGGGACTTACACCTACTATTAAGGGAAGGGTACTTTCACACAGGCTAACAGTGCAATAACTTAAAGCCAGAGGACTACGACTTTGATGTGATCTATCGCCCAGGGAGAGCGATGTTCCTGACAATGCCATCTTGCGGAATATCCTGAGATTGGAAGAACAACAACTGCCCACTAGCCTCTTGAACGATATAGCCTGGCTGAGGGAAATGCAGCTAAAGGATCCACCACTAAATGAACTCATTGACACTCTGAAGAATCCAACTCAGCCCCAACCGGCTCGACCACTCGAGCAGTTTTATATGAGAGATGGAGTGCTGTTCCACTTCATGGTTCCATCCCCACATAGCACCCGAACCAATGCGACTGAACAGCTGGTGATTCCAAAGGGTCTACTCGGGCAAGTATTGGAACTCTGCCACAATAACCCCTGCTCCGGGCACCTGGGAGAGCATAAGACCCTGTATCGGGTGAAAGCGGAGTATTTCTGGCATGGAATGTACAACGATGTGTGGAATTATGTACAAACGTGCATTTCCTGTCTTCAAAAGAGGGTCTACATGGAAAAAGGGAAAGGCAACCTAGTTCGGGCCCCTCTGAGGTATCGGCCCTTCCAAAGAGTGGGCATGGATATATATACCTCCCCTACACCTCACCCAGAGAGGGAACAAATACATTCTAGTCATGATCGACTATTTTACCAAATGGCCAGAGTTGTATGCATTTTTTGTCGTGTGATGACCGAAGTATTTAAACGGCTCCAGGTCGTGAAGCAGAATACTAGCTTTTACCATCCTGCTGCGAAACGGAGCCATGGAGCGCCTCAACAAATCGATCACATCAATTTTGTTCCACCTGGAAGCCGAACGAAATCATCTATGGGATGAGCACTTGCCGTTGTCCTCATGGCTTACCAATGCGCTATCCACATTGCCACTTGGGAGACACATGTACTATCTGCTATGTGGGTGAGACGTGGCCCTTGTTTAATCGATTGTGGCATGCCAAGGACCTGCCCACCTACGATAACACACGCAGCTATGAGGAACAGTTATCGCAGCTGTTATATTGGGCATATGAGATCATAAGAAAGAATTTGGAAACTGCCCCTGATCATCAGGAGCAGCAATGGCGAAAGGTGGCTGTAAATAAGAAGATAAAATTCGGCGTTCTTGTCTACCTATACAGCCTCGGTTTCATTAAGGCGACACACCAAGAAGCTCTCTAACCATCCACAGGGCCATGGTGTGTGCTGCAGCAAGTCATGACGGTAAATTGCAAACTAGCCCTAGTCACCAACCACCACCGGATAGAGATCGCACATGTGGACTGCTTGAGAAAAAGTTTAGGGAAATGAAGGGCCCACCTAGTGGTAGATCCCCCTCCGATGAAAGCAATTCCAGCTACGCCCCTGAGGCCTCCCCTGAAGAGAGCAGAGAAAGAAGATGAAGAATCAGACGAAGACTGGGATTTCGACCCAGCGGTCATCTGGAAACATGCCATAGAGCGCCCTCCACAACTTACTGAGGTGCCCAAGCAACCCCACCACCTGCCGCACCGGACACCCCTCTACAGCGTCCCACACACTCTTACTCACTACAGCAAATGGGACATCTTTGGGCGGGCCAGGGCACCGGCGCAGTTAGCCACCTAGAATCGCTGCATCGCTATAGAGCAGAGTTCGGCTTCCTGCCAATTTCCACCTCCACTTCCATAGCACGCACCCAGGAAAAGCTGCTGTCAACAGCAGCCAGACAATCAGAAGGAGGCGGCCAAAACGACACGCAGCAAACCAGTTCTCCTTCCGATGTATTGTCCCGGCAACGAGATAGGATGTACGCTGAGGTGATGCAACAACTGGCATGGAGGAAGGCCATGGGACGTCACCAGTCGAGCAAACAAAAGCAGTGTGTGCCCCCGTCCGTGTTACGTCATCTATGCGTTCTCCGAGCCTGTCTGAGTGCAATTAAGGAGAAGCGCTGGAGTGCCACTGAGTGTTGGTTGGCCTTGACTCTCAAATGGGGCTGGGGGATTCCCCCACGGCGTGCTTACCGTGCCTACCCAACTGGATAGATATATATCTGACCAGGTTGGTTCCTGGGACTCACCAGTGTCCACGACCAAGACACTATGGAGTACCGGTTGAAGATCTCTGGAGTCCGCCCTCCCACACACTTATACACATCCCAGGGTCCTCCCAGAACACTCATTCCCCAAAGGGCTTTGAGAGATACACGGATCTTGGAAGGAAGGATTAACACATTAAGGTGAAAGCGTTAATGGAAGAATTATTGTAAATGCTAGATAATGAGGGATTGTTCAGATTAAGAGAGGATGGACAAAAGGAGACCTCGAAGTAGGGTAATGGACAGGAAAATTATGTAAATATTGGATGCTGATGAATTACTTAGGTCTGTAGAACATTGTAATGGTTAGACCTTGAAGTGTAGGAATGAGCAGAATAATTAATTATAGATGTTAAGGAGTGAAGGGGTGAATTTAAGCTATCTTTTAAACTATTGTGAAGATTGAGCACTGGATTTTGAAATATCCTATTACCAGAAGCTACTGGAAGCATGTCGATTTTTTTAAACTGTAAAAAGAAGCCTAGTACATTACACACAATTTTGGAGATTATGTCAATGTTATGAAGACAAAGGTCTGACGGTTTATAGGGATTAGACTCTTGGGGACACGTGGTGGTTACCTGACAGTGCAGTAGTATTTATAGATGTATTGCAGAATAACACGTAAAAGGATACCATAACTGATCCCCCCCCCCCCTCATTTCTTTTTTATTTCATGTCCGGATGTGGAAGTTCACCGAGACAGAGGTGCAGAATGGCTGGGAAGTAATGGGAAGCCCTGGAAGTGGCTATTCCGTAGCAGCCTTTCGCAGGATATGGATCCAACCCAGCATGCTGCCGCATCATCAGAGGATGTCTGAGAACCCACTAGGTGGTGAAGACGGAATTGGAAGATGCCCCTGATGCCGACCTCCTGGAAGCTCGGCCCAGGAACCAAAACTCTGCTACAACTTCGCCCCTGGAGAGGAAGCGATCCTGTGAACACCCTCTAATTGCGCTTGTGTTTGGGAGCTGGGTCGTTCCGTTAGCCTCACCCTACCCAACGGGACCTGTCGGACACTGGACCCAGATCAGAGGAGACCCCAGGCCTCATCACCCTTTGCCCTCGTCAAAAGTGCCATCACACTTTCTCTCCCCAGAGGTAGAGGTATGTCGTCTCGCATTTGGTGTAAAAATGTGGACATGATGTGTCGGCTTGGGAGGGGCATTGTGTGCCATTACTCTCCAAGTGATAATCCGTTTCCACCATTTTTTCTCGGAACGCCGATAACGAATGCAATGCCGCCACATGGTCAGTGTGGGTCCCAGATGATGGGGCCTACATGATCTACAGTGTGCGTAAACAACCGCCAGCTGGGCTCAAAAGATTCGCACCTCGACAGTGCCAGCCAATGACAGAGGGCCACAGTTCCCCAACAAGAGATGCGGACAAGGAGATGAGAAAGGACATTTATTGTTGGAGCATTGACGAACTAGGATGAAAAAAGGTCTAGTCTGTTGCTGTAACTGAACAATTTAGCCCTTTCATTTTTTCTAAGTTCGCCCCTACGTCAATCATCCCAAAATACTCAGGGGTGCTCATGACAATATATGTGAGAGTTGATAAGGCTTCTAGCTATTGGTTTAGTATTGCTAGTGGATTTAGGCAAGGCTGCATTTCATCTCCTTTTCTCTTTAGTTTGGTTATTGATAATGCTATCCGGAATAATTTGCAAGGAAAAGATTTTGGCCTTAGATGGTCTAGAGATTTCAAAATTTCTGTTGGCTAATAACGTCGATGAGATGAATTTTTTCATTAGGCTGTTGATGAGCCTGGCAATAGAGTAGTTTTGGTGATAAACAGGGAAAAAACTAAAGTGATGAAAATTAGACAGGCAAATGGTGCTTCAGTGCTTTGAATGACTGCAGTCTTGAGCAGGAAAATATATATATATAAGACAAGACCCACTAGTTCCGCCAAAAGGCACTACCAGTATAGGGAAATGCCTTTTTCGCTACTAACTACGGTCGGGGGCATGACAGTAGCATATAGATACAGCTCATCCTCGACTACCAAATGGCGAGCAGTTCTATAGAAGGAAAGCTCATCCATCGGTAAAAATTTAAATTTAATCTATTCCCCAGTTAGCCACAAACAAGGATATGTAGATCCAAGTTGACTCAGCTCCCTGGGCGGAGACTCTTAGTCGGACCCAGATTTTGAAATTGAAACCATGGCCTACTAGACGGACCGAGTCGTTCAGCAGGGCCCCGAACGACTACCCTGAGTCTACCCGATGGAGGTCTTAGCATGTCCAACCAGGTCCCACACTGGTCAGTAATGCCTTCAACCTCAAAATGGTCTTAGCTCTGTCCAACCGGGGCCCAAACCGGTCAGCAGAGCCTTCGATCGCACTGGGCCACAAGCCCCCCCGCCCCCAACACGTCAAGGTTACACCTTGATCAAGACACTTAGATTAGACTAGAATTAGACACTTAGACACTAGAATTAGACACTTGATCAAAACTGCCCCCCCTATCGGGGGGGGAGGGTCTTGATCAAGTGTCTCAATTTAATTATCTTGGGAGCTATGTAACCAATACTGGTGATGTGTGGCATGAGTTAAATAGAATAATAGGAATTGCCGCTGGGATTTTTAAGAATCTGTGGAGAGTCTGAAGAAATAGACATATATACCAAAAGAATAAAAGTAAGTTATATAATAGTTTGGTTCTTTCTGAGGTTAGTTATGGTAGCGAAACATGGACCCTTTTTAAGCAGGATAACAAGAAACTTGATGTCTTTGATTTTAGATCCTTAAGCACTCTCGTGGGCATTAGGTGGTTTGACTTTGTAAGTAATGACGAGGTTAGAAGGAGTCATCAACCTCCTTTGAGCAGCATTTGTGCAGAGAGATATTGCGTTAGTTTGGCCATGTTGCCAGTAGGCATACCTGCAGATTGGCAAATAGGATTATGAACAGTGTGCGTAAAGACTAAAGGAAAAGGGGTAACCTGAAATGCGATGGGCACTCAAAATGCAAAGCAAGCTACAACTGCTGCCAAATGCAGCAGTTGTAGCTCAGGATAGAAATATTCGGAGAGGAAATTTACACAGTCTGGTAAGACCTCCGTAGCCTATGGCTGGATGAGGATTATATATATATGTATGTAATTTTTTTCTCAAGTAATTAAAAATTTACTCTTCTGTGATATTCATGGTCAAAGTTTAAAGTCGTTTAGCTTAAAATATTTTAATGCCAAGTATTTAATGTCGTATATGTCATTTCAAAAGTGTAGAAAATATCTTCAAAATTTAATCATTTTAACTTCTAGCTTAATATAGAGATTCCTTTCAAGGAATGAACATATTGCATAAATTTGCTGTGAGTATTTGAGTTCATGGCTGTCTTTGTATTAAGTAAATCAGTTTTTAACAGTTATAAAGGCCAAAAAGTTAAAAGAAAGTTTCAGGAAAAGAATTAAACATTTTAACGTTTTAACTGTTAGAAACTGAATTTTAAATTTTCTAGTTTTCCCATTAGTAGTAGCATAAATGAGAGTTCTGGGCCAGTAAATGGGTCCACAGAATTCTGTGAAAATCCATGGGAAAAGTTATGGGGGATGAGGTAAAAAGTATGTTTCTTGTGGTTTTCTGTGAAAATATGTGTGAAAATTAGAAAAAACGGAGGTGTTTTTTAGCATGTGAAAAACTAATTTAAGTTTTTTTTTAAAGATGAGGTTTAAACTAATTTGTGAATTAGTTTAAATGGATTAGATTGAAATGAAGGTTGTGAGTATGAGATAAAAAAATTATGTGGTCTGTTGAGTTATCGTACAGTTACTGGATTATTCGGTTCTAAAAGCCTTGTAAATCGGTGTTTCTTGTGGTTTTTTTCTGAAAATATGTGTGAAAATCGGAAAAAAACACGGGTGTTTCATGTGAAAAAGTAATTTAAGTTTTTTGGGCAGACAAGAACTAATTTGTTTAACTAATTTTCAGAAAAAATGAGGTGTGTGTGAAAGAGATAAAAAACGATGTGGTTTGTTGAGTTATCATACACTTCACTGGATTATTCGGTTGTAAAAAGCCAGGTAAATCGGAGAATTTGACAAAGTCAGACAGTTTTGAGAAATTTGTTTGAAACATAATGACAAAATCAACCGATAAAATGACTTTTTCGTGGGTTCTGATGAAAAGACAGACTTTGAATATCTGTGAATGTATGAAGAGAGGGTACTGATGAAAAAAAAAAACTTTTTTTGGAAGAGAAAAGTGATTTAGGTTAATTTTTTAAACAATTAGAAAAAAATATGAAGTGAAAAGTGATGTAGGTTAGAATAATTTTGAGAATGTGTGAAGATTGTAAAAAGAGAAGAGTTTTATCGTGCTAAACGGAAATCAGTCTCCTCAAAAGAACAACGGGCTCGAGATTTAATTTCATTGAACTAAATATCTTATTCACTGAACCTCAGAATTGAAGCGGAAAAAAATACTGCTTCGGGAACATACATTTTTTTTAAACGTGTAAATAGATGTGAGATTTCATAATGATGGTATTTAAAATAGTTTTTTTATATGCAACAAAAAAAAGTTTTCCTTCTAGTGGTTGCAAAGTTGCTTTTCGTTCTGAGACAAATAGGTAATATACGTGGTAAAATTCATTTGGCGGTTATTTAATTTAAATCGTATTTCGATGTCAGCAGTTGCTGATAATTCATATAGACGTGATTCGGATTTGCTGACATCGAAGTGGAATATCGGATACAGTTTCATAAAATCTTGGTAACTGACTTGTGTACCCGAGTCGATATCCATATTTTTTGCAGCTAAAAAGCTGTTGTAAACTCACGCATAATCTAAACTGTTGGGTTCAAAGTTGCACTCGAATTCTTGTTCAGGAAACTGTTTACTATTCACTCTGATTTAAATCCGTTTTAGTAACATTTGATCAAATACTATATTGTTTCTGGTTTGATTATTTAATCGGTTAGACTTTTGTAAGACGACATAAAGATGGACGGGTTTATTTTGAGTTGTAGTAACCCGCCAACTGACATGAGTGTCAATTCGAGTATCAGATTTGTACAGTTTGCACGATTCCCAAAAGATTTCATGTGGATTGCTGCTTTCTAACTGAGCTTCTAGTTTTGCAAGTACTTGTAGTGATGGTCCCACTTTTGGAATAAACCAAGATACATGAGATATTTCAAAATTATACAACCTAGCCCCAACTCTGTGAATAATGTCTTTGTCATCACTTTTTCTAGTTTTATGGTAGTTTTACACCGCGAAACACTTTATCCACGTCTCGGTAGAATCCAAACAGTCGATTCAGTGGTAAGAATAAACTTACATTTTGACTATTTTTTGTAATTTCATATCTGTCCTAGAATCCTTGATTGAATTCAGGATTTTTCTTCAACGCTTGTGCAAAATCCTTTATCTTATTATTCGTGTCCAGTTTATCTTCGCCTCCGTCGTACAAATACTTATTCATTTTCGAACTGTCTGCGGTATCTTTGAACCACATCATACTTGTGGCAGCACTGTGTGAAAAGTCTTCGGTAAAATCAATTAAATTGTGAATCGTGGTTGTGACTCCTGGCAATTCAATATCTTCCAATTCTCTGCTTTCTATATAATATTGAGCTCTTTTAAAAATGTTGTACCCGTTATTGACCATCGTAACTACATCATTGCCGCCGATATCAGACCCATCTGATTTCAGTATTTTGCCTCTGACGTGTATATTACTGTTGTGCGGATGTAGGAAAACGTCCATATCTTTGGTAAATATTTCTATTTTTCGAGGATTTTAACATTCACATTGGTTTCTCGATATTCCAAGTACTCGTATTTTGTCGTTCAATTATAGTCTATTGCATCTCCGAACAAATTCCAGTAAGTACCTTCAACGTTCATCCTATACTTACTTTACGATTTTATGATTTTAAGGCCATTTCCGTATTTAACCGATTAAGAATATTTCTGCTTTTAGGGGATATTTTCTCGTTTTTTCGGACGATAGGCGACGGATTTGTATAAAATATTTTACTTCGCTTTCTCGGTATCTTCATCTTTATTTGGGTTCTGATGTGTAACATATAAGTCACGTTTTCCTTGTTCAAGTCAATTCTTTTATTGTTCTGATCGGTTACTTTCATTCTAACGTTGTAAATGTAATCAGTTTTATTCAGCGGTAAATATATGGGGAATAAAGGATGTATGTCGATTAAACTGCCAGCCGGTGTTTGAGGCACGAAACTGTACAACACGTCGCTCTTCAGGTTATTGAGATAGGAAGATTCGACAATAGAACAGTGAATTAGAATGCGATTGACCCCTCTCGTTACGTTGGGTGGGAACTTTCCTTCGTTTTTTGCTGCATCGATAATTTTCGATTCGAACCCTAGTATTTCTCGCAACTTTCCTTCAAAAAAATCTATTTTATATCCTCTTGTCAAACGAAAAACAAATCTTAATGCGGGGAGGTTGCTTTCTAGTATTATAGGGCTAGGATCCCAAAAGACGTTTTTTAAAGCGTCATTGAATCCGTCTATATCGTACATTCCATTCGGGAAAGTTATTTTATTCCATTGTCTTCCATTGAAGTATTTCAGAGTGTTATTGTTATATTTATCACTGATGTTGTACCAGGAATACCACATATTACTACCGATCAGTGCTATCTCGTATTCACCATTGAGTGTGATCGGCGTTTCATAATTAATTTCCAAATATTCTGGGTTGTATGCCGTAATAGTAGAGGAATTGATAGTTATGAGTACCATCTTTATTAATATGATGTAGTACTATGTAGTACTCATATGCTAGTTGTTACCAACAATTCATTCCTATCGTTAGGAGTTTGTTGAAACTGATACAATACGTCATATGGGCTTATGTTATTATTCCTACATTTAATGTAATAGATGCAATAGTAGCCGCATTTTACAGAGTAATTTGCTTGAATTTACGAAGAGTTATACACGATCGGCTTTGACGATGAAAGTCAATAGTGTTTTATTTCTTCTGGTGGCGATAAACCGAATGGATCAAAGTACTAGACTTCAAGTAACTTCGCATCATTGAAATAAGCTACCCAATGAGTTCCTGAAACACGGGAAACGTCAAAGTTCACTATACCATTTTCATTCTTGATTATTTCTGTTGTCAAAGAATCGATAGAGTATACACCACTGAATCCTTTTTCGTTTTTCATAGTTTTTTCGATATCTAAGTTACTTAATGGCTCTTTTTTTTAACCCCCTGAGATATTTGTTTACCTGGAATGTACAAACCTTTTCCATTTCTTTTATTTTTAGATAAGCCAGCTGCTCTTTGCTTTCCAGGATCGTATAACCCCTTTCCTAGAACTTTTTGTGCAAGCTTAATACCAGCATATCCCTCAGCTCCAACCGCAGCAGCTTTTACCAATGCTACGAGTGCAGGTACTAAAATTGGCAGAAATCCACCTAGTTGTGTTTTACTGAAACGAAGTCGAACTGGCGTTTTAGATTTTTTCAGTTTAATGATTTGTCTCTTTGTCAGTATCAAAGTATCGTTACTTTTCTTCTGTGGATCAATAGTTAAAGTTATAGGATTCTTATTTACAAATGCACTCTTCAATTTCTGCTTCTGTCCAGGCGTTAAACTAGTCAGATAACTGTCATACATTATACTTTATTTTATGTGTCGCGTACTTAAATTTTATATATAGAAATTAAGCATGAATTGTGTAAAGTGTAAAACGAAAACTTTAACGGATAACTTCGAATATGTCATTTCAAAGAATAAAAGAGTAATGATGAGAGGTAGATGTCGAACGTGTGGAAAAATAAAGTGTAAATTTATGAAACAGAAAGGAAAATTTGTAAAAGGTGGTGATATAGTAAGCTGGATTCAAGAAAAGTTTAATCCACCCGAAATGCACATTCCAGGTTATCAATATTGTGGACAATGCGAGGAGATCCTGGTATTAACCGTGTGGACAAAGCCTGCAAAAAGCACGACATTTCTTACAGCAAATCCACAGAAACTAAAAAGAGGCACGAAGCGGACCAAGAATTATTAAATGATTTGGATGAAATTCAGAATCCAACTTTAGGGCAAAGAGTTTCAAGAGCGATAATCAAACCTATCATCAAAACAAAGAAACGTTTCGGTTTAGGACACAAGAAATAAGATGCTTTCTTCCGTTTACTATGACCCATTAAAGGGATTTTCCGGTATAAAAGATCTAATGCGCAAAACTGGATTGACGGAAAAAGAAGCAAAAAGATTTCTCCAACAACAAGATTTGTACACGTTACACAAACCCATTTATAAAAAATTCCAAACCAGACGGGTTTATGTCTCGAATGTAGACGACCAGTGGCAGAGTGATTTAATCGACATGCAAAAATTTTAATTTAACAATAACCACACGAATAGCATTTTAACCGTGATTGACATTTTCAGCAAATTCGCCTGGGCAATACCTATTAAAAAGAAAACGGGTAGCGAGATTACCAAAGCATTTGTAAAATTTTTAAACAACGTAAGCCATCCAAGTTACAAACGGATAAGAGAACTGAGTTTATCAATAAAGAAACTAAAGCATTGTTTAACCAACGAGATGTCCATTGGTTTGCGACAGAAAATGAGACTAAAGGTCAAATTGTGGAACGATTTAATAGGACTCTAGAGACAAAAATGTGGAAATATTTCACTGCCAATAACACTAGAAAATGGATCGATGCCCTATCAAAACTCATTAAGAATTACAATACTTCTTATCACAGATCAATAAGAATGACCCCAAAAGAAGCAAGCTTGCAGAAAAACAAAGATATTGTGTATTTTCATCTGTTTGGTAAAAGAATTAAAAATTGGCGACAGAGTGAGAATCACCAAGTAGAAGACACCGTTTAAAATAGGTTATCTGCCCAATTTTACAGAAGAGATTTTCGAAATTACTCAAGTTCTTGATATACAGATCCCATAACCTATAAGATCAAGGATCTGAAAGGAGAACCAATCATTGGTAGTTTTACAACCAAGAAATGGTGAAATACGAAAAGCAAGATGACATTTATAAAGTTGAAACTATTCTGAAAACTAGAGTGAAGAATAATAAAAAAGAGTATTATGTTAAATGGTTTGGTTATAATACATTTAATTCTTGGGTCAAAGAACATGATCTTTTTAAATAAAGCAAATGTAGATTCATAATTTTGACTTTGAAGAAGATGAGAAATTCTTGAACAGAAACGTATCAGCACCTCTCTGGCATTTTAGACTTTTAATCTGTGGTCCATGGAGATCAGGGAACACGAACCTTTTGTTGAACTTAATATTTAAACATCTCTACTATAATAAAAAATTTTTATATGCCAAAGAGGTACTTACGTATTAACGCCACCGCAGCAGAAGTTGCGCTTATGCGCCAATAAAGAGCAATCTTGTTGTTCGCACGCGCACGCAGTTATCTTTTGGATTCCTTGTTGCCTTGTTGTTTGCTGATTTTTGACGCCATTTTTTAGTGCTACGAAAATGCGTATTTGGGATTTGCCAAAAACAGAACAAGATGCAATTTTATTTTTTCAGGAGAGAAATATTTTACCAAAAAAACGAAAATGTACCAATTCCCATGACATGAAACTTTATTTTGGTAAACGTAAGTTTTGGAAATGTAATTTAAGACAGTGTGATCAGCAAGTGGGACTTAGAAAAGACAACTGGTTTGAGGGAAGCAGAATTCCATTTTGTTCAGCTTTGAGATTCATATACTGCTGGTGCGAGGAGTTGACGTCGATTAAATTTTGTGTAAAGCAACTTGATTTATCGGATAAAACTGTTATAGATTGGAACAATTACATGCGTGAATTATGTGTCTTGGATATGGAGAATAAACCAAACAAGAAGGTAGGTGGACCAGATTGCATTGTGGAAATTGATGAAAGTTTGTTTACTAAACGTAAAAATAATTGTGGTCGAGTATTACCCGAACAGTGGGTGTTTGGTGGTATATGTAGAGAAACAAAAGATTCGTTTGTTGTCACTGTTCCTAATAGAACTGGCTCTACCCTTCTTGATAAAATTATTGAAAACATTGCAGATGGTAGCACAATTTATTTTGACAGTTGGAAAGGTTACCAAACAAATAGAATAGAAATAGAAGGATTCCTACATGCTAAAGTTAATCATAAATACAATTTTATTGATCCTGATACAGGAGTTCATACACAAACAGTTGAGAGAATGTGGGGCAATGCTAAATGGAGGAACAAGAGACATAGGGGGACAGCGAGACATCATTTGGAATCTTATTTATCAGAGTTCATATGGCGACAGCATCAGGTGAAAGAAAATAGAGACTGTTTTGAATCTATGTTAAACTCTATATCGGCCCATTTTCCACCGAAATCCGATTGACTACTTTGTTTTTAAATAAAGTGTTTTGAATTTTGAAAGTGTTTTGATTTTAAATAAAGTGTTTTATTTTATGATTTGTCGCAAAAATTTTAGGTGTAGATTGGCGGCACTTAAAACCCGCCAAATCTGTAG
The DNA here is from genome assembly GCA_038380435.1 of Ryuthela nishihirai. Taxonomy (NCBI): domain Eukaryota; kingdom Metazoa; phylum Arthropoda; class Arachnida; order Araneae; family Heptathelidae; genus Ryuthela; species Ryuthela nishihirai. The sequence continues at coordinate 76,350,144 of JAWZYU010000017.1, forward strand.
CTGCGGTGGCGTTAATACGTAAGTACCGCCAAAGATTTAACCGAGCCGAAATATCAGTTTATGCAAGAAATATTCGACGATTTGCACGAAATTTTGGAGAAAACATTTGGCGAAAATATCTCAATTGCAACTTTCTCTTCCAGTAAAGAAGATATCGTCAAAGTCAACGAATTGGATCCCGACATGCAAAATTTAATTGTTTTCGACGATTTCGTAACGGAAAAAGATCAAAAACTCATCGAAGTATTATTCGTCAGAGGAAGGAAAAAGAACATGTCATTGATTTACCTGACACAGAGTTATTTTTCGACTCCGAAAGACATTCGACTACAATGTAATTATTTTATATTCTTTAATATGCAGAACAAGAGAGAAATGTTGCAAATACAAATGGATCATGCAACAGAAATCAGAAAAAATATTTTATTCAGTTTTATGCATATGCAGTTTCAAAACCACACGATTTCTTATTAATCGATAAAAAAACCAAGCACATGCCTCTCAAGTACAGAAAAAACTTTGGTAAATAAAGATGAATTACTTGACAAAGTTTGGCGTCATCGGCTCGGGGACCGGCTCCGAAAGAGGATTTGCAGGAATTCCAGGTGTCGGTTTTAAATTGACACACGATGTGGACTACGACATGAGTAATAAAAAATTGAGAAATGTAGCCAATCCCGAAGAGGGTTCGGACTCTGTGACAAAACTATATCTGCCACATGAGTCTATAACACTGAATCACACGGGAAATTATGACGCAAATACTAAAAGAATATCGAACGTAGGCAGACCCATAGAAAATGGAGATGCCACTACCATTCAATACGTTAATAATGCTTCTTAAATATTTCGGAACAATCGCTACGATGCGCGAAATAAACCAATAATCAATGTTACTGAACCGGACGCAGATTCTGGAGTAGTTGGAAAACGATATTTGGAAAAAAGAGCACTTTGCAATGACAATGACGATGCAACCAATAAACGCAATAAAAATCTTGCAGAACCGATCGATTCTTCTAATGCTACTACGAAACACTACGTCGACAACTTGACCACTGTTCAAAAAAGTCCAATGAATACATTGGTTAGAAATAAAGATGGGCTTTACGTTCCACGAAGCATTGCATTCGACGGGCATAGTTTCAATGCAGAAAAAAAACAAATCCTTGATATTAACGATCCCGAGTCGGATTCTGCTGCTGTAACTAAGGGATATTTAGAAAAAGTCGCATTAACAGGCGAGGATGTCTTTAATGCGAACAAAATTTAATTCTCTTAGAATAGGAAATCTCGGGGAACCGAGGCACAACAGAAATGCGACAACAAAAAGTTACGATGATGGCTTGACAAAGTTAGATCCTAACCCATCCAATTCTTTATTGAGAAATGAAAATGGACTTTTTGCATCAAGTGGGACCAGTTTTAATGACGATGCAAAGGGAAAACGAATTACGAATGTTGGCACCCCAATTGTAAACAATGATGCTGCTACAAAACTATACGTTGATAAAAATACTGTAATTTGCGTTACCTATGGTGATAAAGAAGTGAAAAAAGATATATTGCCGTCTCATCCAATTATACAGATAAACACAAAATTCGACCTACTAACGCCACCTATTTTCAAAGATAATTACCGTCTATGCATTTCTAATGGATATATAAGCAAGGTAGTCTGCTGCACAACAAATCCCTCTTTTAGTATAAATTATAGTATCAACTTGGACGATCAAAAATACATTGAAGTAGTAAGACCACAACTTCAGCAGTTTTTTTCTGTTATTCCAGTAAACAAGAAATTTGACAAGGGCATCAAGATTAGAGTTTCACTTGCTAAATATTATCCAGATCCAAAAGAAAGAAGAAAAGTACCTGGAGGTCTTGTTTCAGACTTTCATCACTGGGTATATGTCTTTATTGTATATGAATAAAGATGAAGGACCTTAAGCAATTACATAGTATTGTAGATGAAATTTTGAAATTGCGAGCTACTACAAAATCGAAAATTGAAGACACTATTTTGGGAGAGGAACGAGTTAAGGAAACCCTCGAAAAATTTCACAAGCACGTGGTCGAATGGTTAAAAGGTTTGGAAACTGTGCGTGGAGAAACCATGAAAAACATACAGGATGTAGTGAAAACTTTAGAGCCAGAAGAGCCCACTGAGATGCCAGAAAAAACGTTCGTTTATAATCCAGATTCCAACTTGCAAGATGAAATATTAAACCAATATAAACTAAAACTTCCTAGTGATATCTTACAGGCGAGAAACCCATTCCTGAGTTGAAAGATATGATTTACCAAACAATCGGGCATCTTCAGAAACTGGGGGGCAATAAGGCTTCAGAAACCAAACGCTGTGGTAGAACTACTGAGAAATATCGAATTATCGATAATCACATTGAGGCACTTAGAAAATATTTAAAGTCGATTAAATTGATGCTCACAGTAATAGAAAGTCAACAGTTTGGTTCTGGATTATACAAGAGTTTCAACGACATATGCGAAAAATTATCAATTTTGGTTGCCAGTAAACGAGCTGGAAACAATAGTACAGAAGTAGTAAATGAAATTGTCGAAATTTTTGATATTTTGCTAAAAAACGATATTATTGACAAAAAGGAACATAAGATTATGTTCAATAACATCGGTATTGTTTAGAAATTTACTCTTGGACACATACTGTAGTCATGTCTATTTCAAGTTTGGATTATGGAAAAAAATTCGATGTTTTGCATTATCGGACCATGATTTTTCGACCATGATTTTTAGCTACTGTATATAATAAAGAGGGTATAACTGCTAACTCAAAGATGAGCGCAACTATTCAATGTACCAAATGTGGGGTATTTATTCGCAAATCCAATATGAACCGTCATGTGAAAACTGCATGCACATCTCGCACATTTGAAAAATGCGAATTTTTCAATTCCAGCTTTAACAGAAAAGACAATTACAATCATCATCTGAATCAATACCATATAAATGAAAGCAGTGCTTTTCGGAACACGTTTCGCACATATAAAATTAATAACATAAATGTCAGAGAAGACATAAAAAGTTTTCTGGAGATAAATAACAATAAATGGAAATATATAATTAAGAATAAACTCAGTCAGCCTCTAAAAGTTAGATTCATATTACAAATAAATTTTAAAATGCAAACGGATCCTGAAGGACAGAAAAAAATACGTGCCCATTTTTCGACATGTTACGAAATAATCAGTTTGCCTACCTATCTCAATGAATTACTAAAAAATGCTTATGAGAAAACTGATAACGACTTTGAAAGTTTTATACAAAAGGGAAGTGATGGGTGTTTGACAAAATGATTTCTATGGAAATTCAAATGTCTCAGTATAATGCAGTTGGAGCATCTGCTTTCGTAAATTTACCACAACATTTGAAATCTACAAAAGGAATAGTGAATGTTAAAAACTACGACAACAAATGTTTCTTGTGGTCAATATTATCAACTCTACAGCCTGCTACAGACCATCCACAACGTGTGGAAAAATGTAAAATATTTGAAAACGCCTTCGACACATCTTCATTGTCTTATCCAGTAACCCTCGATCAAATCCCGAAGTTCGAGGTTTTAAATAATATTTCTATAAATGTTTTCAATTATAAGAAAGATGGTTTGCATACGTTATATATTTCACAGAATCCTGTTAAAGAACCCATACAACTTTTATTTTTAAAAGACGGCAATAATTCTCACTATTGTTGGATTAAAAATATTAGTAGGGTTACAGCATACCTCTCAAGACATAATGGCAAATCCTATCCCTGCCCATACTGTCTTCATAATTTCACTCGCGACGATTTTTTAAAGAATCACATAGATAATTGCAAATCAAACACTTTACAAACTATCAAGTTTCCCGAAGCGAATAGTACGAAATTCCATACAATTAAAAACGGTTTGAACCACCCATATGTGATTTATGCAGACTTCGAATGCTTTTCGAAATGTAGAAGACTTGAGAATAATCCATGTAGGGTGCAAACTAAGTATTTTGTACCGTGAGGATTTGCATATATTATAGTTGGAACGGAAGGTAAACTGATCAAAACTAGAATGTACAGAGGGAAAAATGTAACAGAACACTTTTTGAATGAAATAATCGAAGACGAAAATTTGATTAATGATTTGAAAAATGTTAAGAGTACTGATTTTGATTGGCAAATTTTTACTGGAGCAAAATATTGTAATATTTGTGGGAAAATTGTAGGAACTGATAGAGTAAGGGACCACGATCTGGAAAATACAGAGGTGCTGTTCACAACAAATGTAATCTTCAATACAAATTCTCACTTGAAATACCAGTGATGTTTCATAATCTCAAAGGATTTGATGGACACTTTATAGTAAAAGATTTGTGGAAATTTAAAGATAAGAAGAAAATTTCTTGTATTCCACAAACTACAGAAAAATATACATGCATTAAATTCGGTCAAATTAAATTTATTGATTCATTCATGTTCCTCAGCTCTTCACTGGATTCACTGTCGAAAAATGTGGAAAATTTTCTTAAGTCAATACTGTAAACAACGCAATCTGAATGACTCACAGAAAAACTTTGAAAAGCAAAGGAAGTTTTCCATATGAGTACTTGCAACAGAGTGCTCAGTTTTTGCAAACGTCACTTCCATCCAAAGAGATTTTCCAAAGCAATGAACAATACGAAAGAACTCAAATTTTGTAGAAAACCTTTTCTATTGCTACCTTCAGGGAATATCACGATCTGTACATGATCACTGATGTATTGCTGCTAGGAGATATATTTGAAAACTACAGAAATTCGTGTATGAATAACTACCAACTCGATCCTTGTCATTATTTTAGCTCTCCTGGCTTATCCTACGCTGCCTGTTTAAAAATGACAGGAATTGAGCTGGAACTTCTAAAAGGTGATATGTATTTTTTCATAGAAAGAGCTCTGCGAGGAGGAATAGCTTTAGTGTCTAAGATATTTGCATAGGCCAACAATCCTTTAGTAGATCCATATGAGAGAACAAACCACAAAACTATATTATGTACTTTGATGCAAACAATTTATATGACTGGGCAATGTCTCAACCTCTTCCAACTGGTAATTTCAAATGGGTAAATGATATTGACTTGTTTAATATTCCAGACGACGGGAAAAAGGGTTATTTCTTCGAAGTTGATCTAGAATATCCGGCACATCTACACGATTTACACAATGCTTTCCCTTTGGCTCCTGAAAAACTGAAACTCTCTGATAGTAATGTGTCAATCTTGATTCCAAATCTGTTCGACAAACAAAATTATGTCGTTCACTATAGGTTACTTAAACTCTATGTGGAACTGGAATTGAGGGTGAAACAGGTGCATAGAATCTTGGAATTTGATCAAAAAACATGGCTGAAACCTTACATAGATTTTAATAAAACAAAACGAATTAATGCCATAAATAATCTTGAAAAAGACGTTTTGAAACTGATGAACAATGCTATATGTGGCAAATATTTAGAAAATAAGAGAAAGAGAATAAAATGCCACATTGTGAATACTGAAGAAAAACTTAAAAAATTAATTGCAAATCCTAGTTATGTTTCTTGTGTTAAACTTGCAGAAAATTTCGTAATTCTATATATGAAAAAGAAAAATATTATATTAGATAAACCATATTAAATTGGTGTAACGATTTTGGAGTTGAGCAAATTACACATGTATAATTTCTTCTACAATTTTCTGAAACCAAAATTTAATGCTGAATTGCTATTTACCGATACTGATTCCTTCTGTGTTGATATCCAGACATTTAACTCGGAGTACTTTGTTTTTTCAAATTACCCCACAAACCATGCATTATACAGTGAATCAAATAAAATGGTTCCAGGAAAATTTAAAGACGAATTAAAAGGTCTTCCAATCAAAGAGGTTGTTGCGTTACATCCAAAACTGCATTCTATTGATGATCCAATTCCAAAAAAAGCAGCTAATGGAGTTACAAATGAATTTAGTCACGAAGATTATCAGGAAAATCTATTTGATGGAAAAATCGCATATACGCAACAAACGGAATTTCGATCGGAACAACATGATATATATGTATACCAAATTAAAAAATTGCTTTATCCCAAGAATACACAAAACGACATATCAATGGAATTCAAACTTACGCTTTTGGAAATTATAGAATCTCAGATATGTATGGTAAAGCGGGCAATACCGAAAACTTTGAACTGAAAACAAATGCAAAAAAAAATTAATTACTAATAAAACATTTTGAAAACACTACCAATTTGTAATTCTTTAGAAATGCTAATAATCAGTGTTTATTATCTCTCTCAATTAGAAGAGGAGACATAGGATTTAAATATAAGTGGTCTCGACTCAATTTCTATGAAATCGTATGATCTCAAACCCTTTGAAATAAAATTAAGAATAATAAACTGCTTAGAACAACTTTGTACAAGCGACAAAGGATTAAATATCCCAGCAGTTTATCTAGATAAAGTCAAATATATTTTTTTTATTCGGCCAACACTAATTATCTTTTTGTCAGATTAGAGAACTTGATAAATCATAACTATCAATGTTAAAATCAAGCTTCTAGCTCGATTACAACAAAAGTTATTGAACACAAAATCTGAAAGTTTCGAACCTGCAAAACTGAAAATAATGGGTCGAGACCACTTCCAATACATATACATACAATATAATATAAGTATAATATTTGCCGAATGGAACACAATGATATTAGTTTGAGTTCTGTTGCTCTGTTAGAAGCTGAGCTATGAAGCCTCAAAGTTAAGAGGGGTTCGACTCACTTTATTGGCTAGAAAACGGCTTCAGACTGATTATACTTTTGTCAAATTATAGAACTTGATAAACCCCATCTATTAAAATTGAATCCAAGATCCTAGCACAATTAGAACGGACCTTATAATTCCCCAAAATATTAAAGTGTGGAACCCAGAAAACAAAATTAAGAGGTCAAGACTGCTTCAAACACGTTAAACTTATAGTGCTTCCCGATTGTAATCTAAAGACATTAGTTTGAGATGTGTGGTACAATTAGAAGCAGAGTTATAAGGATTCAAATTTCAAATGGTTCGACCCCGTTTCTAGGCTGGGAAACTGGTCCGACACCGTTTCCAGTTGAATTAACGAAATGTGTTCCAGTACTAGAACGTGATGTTGATGAAAAAACCGAAAACATTTTCAAATCTTAAATGAGAATCAGCAAGGTGTAGTATGCAAAAGGTTTTGAACCCAGAAGACCTTACGTAAAGGGGTCGAGACCAATAACCACATGTTCAAAGTGTAGTACACCCCCGAATGAAATCCAATAGCATTAGTTTCAAATCTGTAGCTTGATTACAAGACAAGTAGAGATCATAAATTTAAGAGGGTTCGAGCCAATTTCTAGGCTAGGTAAGTAATCCGAACCCTATTCTGGTCAGTTCAGAAAGTAGTGTCTGCTTAGTATTATTGAACAACACCAGAATGAGCTCTGTAGCATAATTAGATCAAAAGTTATTTCAACTTTTGTAAATTGGAAAGAATTAGCACTCACTCCTCCTCGCTTCCCCCCTCCTCTCCTCTTTCATTCCTCCTCGCCACCTTCCTCTCCCACCTCTCCCATAGAATCAATGTTATTTAAAATACTGATCAATATTACAAAGTAATTTAATCGCACTGGTTTAATTTTTCTGCAGCTAGATATTCAAAACACTGCTACAAAAACTTATTATTTTAGATTTGAGTTAAAGTTCATAATACTATTTTATTTTTAATTTTGTTTCTTTATCCACCGCTAGAATATGAGTTGCTGCCGACTATGGTATATAAGACAATTAGCTTTAAATGTTAGTATTGTTTCCCTTGATATTGAATGAGACTGCTCATCTATGTAAAGCCTTTTAGGCTCAGTACATGAGACCTCTATTGGGGGGGGGGGGGTTCTGGGAGGTGTTAGTTGGTTCCCTGTACCAGCTAGCAACATGGTCTCTGCAGTTGATTGCAGTAACTATGGGATCGCTCGGCCCGTGGGGGGTCTAGCAGCGGTCATAAACAGGTACTCCGGTTCCAGTTGTGTCTTGTATACAGCTGGAACTGGAGGATTTTTTTTGTGCTCGATCGAGGCACAGAGAGAGAGGAAGAGAGAGCAGAGGGGAGGAGGAGAGAGGAGACAGAGAGGAAGAGAGAGCAGAGGGGAGGAGGATAGAGGATACAGAGAGAGGAAAAGAGATCAGAGGGGAGGAGGGGACAGAGAGAGAGGAAGAGACTGCAGAGGGGAGGAGGAGAGAGCAGAGGAGACAGAGAGAGGAAGAGAGAGCAGAGGGGAGGAGGGGACAGAGAGGGAGAGAGGAAGAGAACAGAGGGGAGGAGGGGACAGAGAGAGAGGAAGAGAGGGGAGGGGACAGAACCAAACAATCAGAACAATTGTTCAGGACCGATTATCGTGCTAAACAGAACCGAACAATTGTTCAGTTCTGTCGAACCGAACAACGTCCCGAAGCCGTATTTTTTCCGCTTCAATTCTGAGGTTCAGTGAATAAGAGATTTAGTTCAATGAAATTAAATCTCGAGCCCGTTGTTCTTTTGAGGAGACTGATTTCCGTTTAGCACGATAAAACTCTCCTCTCTTTACAAACTTCACACATTCTCAAAATTATTCTAACCTACATCACTTTTCACTTCATATTTTTTTCTAATTGTTTAAAAAATTAACCTAAATCACTTTTCACTTCCAAAAAAAGTTTTTTTTTCATCTAGTACAGTCGCTCAAAAAAGTATCCGAACACTACGGTTGATTACAAAATTCAGAAAAAATATCTGGCAACGATTTTTTTAGAAATTAGTGATCTGGCAACCTTCGTGTCACGTGACACGAAGATTGCCAGATCACTAATTTCTAAAAAAAGTTGCCAGATATTTTTTCTGAATTTTGTAATCAACCGTAGTGTTCGGATACTTTTTTGAGCGACTGTACCCTCTCTTCATACATTCACAGATATTCAAAGTCTGTCTTTTCATCAGACCCCCCGAAAAAGTCATTTTACCGGTTGATTTTGTCATTATGTTTCAAACAAATTTCTCAAAACTGTCTGACTTTGTCAAATTCTCCGATTTACCTGGCTTTTTACAACCGAATAATCCAGTGAAGTGTATGATAACTCAACAAACCACATCGTTTTTTCTCTTTCACACACACCTCATTTTTTCTGAAAATTAGTTAAACAAATTAGTTCTTGTCTGCCCAAAAAACTTCAATTACTTTTTTCACATGAAACCCCCGGGGTTTTTTTTCGATTTTCACACATATTTTCAGAAAAAAACCGCAAGAAACACCGATTTACACGGCTTTTAGAACCGAATAATCCAGTAAGTGTACGTTACTCAACAAACCACATCATTTTTTATCTCATACACACACACCTCATTTCAACCTAATCCATTTAAAATAATTCACAAATTAGTTTAAACCTCATCTTTAAAAAAAAAACTTAAATTAGTTTTTCACATGCTAAAAACATCCCTGTTTTTTCTAATTTTCACACATATTTTCACAAAAAACCACAAGAAACATACTTTTTACCTCATCCCCATTAACTTTTCCCATGGATTTTCACAGAATTCTGTGGACCCATTTACTGGCCCAGAACTCTCATTTATGCTACTACTCCCATTATTTGATCGATGATTTCTCGAAATACATTCGTCGCAAAGAACTGAAATTTTTGTGCAGATTAATTTTTAATATATAAATAAACTCATGAAATCCCATTAAAATTAATAGTAATTAGGTTGAAAAATGGCCTTTTCTGTACGTTGCTTTAATATAGTTTATATTAGATAACCCATTAGCAGGAACTGAACTTTTTATACATATTACTCTGCAGTATAATTGTACAACATACATCAGTTGAAAGGTTAAAGACCAAAGGGAAATTTACAGGAATTTTCGCAAACAGCAATGTAGCAAATACATATACGTATATCTGTGCTTCCAGATTCGCCTGTGGAGGACTAACTTTACAGCATCACGAGTTTTCACTTATTTTCAGCTAAAGATGCGGCTGTTTCCGCTGGCAGGCATGAAATAAATAAATCAGAATTCAGATCTTGAAAAGATAAACAGTAAGGAAAAAGAAAGAATAAAAAAACTTCTTTCCCAGTTTTAAAGTTTTGATGAAATCTTCTATGAATAGATGAATTTTAAGTGCGATTTATATGTGAACTCTGTACGGAAGAGAATGCCAGGCGAGAAACAAGCAGCACCCATTCATTTCTTTCAGTTGTCGGCTACCTCCACGTCTTGCAGAATGCGGAAAACGTCTTTTGTCTGGCGAAAAATCTCGTACTGTGGTCGGTCGTAGGGAGTAGAGGAGACAGTCCCACTCCTCGTGCTCCTCGAATTCGAAGAGTAGCTGCAACGAGGTCGAGAATATTAGAGTCTGGAGAGAAGCACCTGCTAACGGAATTGACGTGAGAAAAAGCTGCTGATATATCACAGCCCGGGCAGAATGGAGTTTTCAGCAAAGGGATGCTGCGTTGCATAGCAACTTTAAACGAGTGCGATCAGGAGGAGGAACATTTTTTCGAGAGCGTCTATGGTTTGGATTTACTGCGATGGAGATATTTGTTGTCTAAAGATGTGCGATAGACAACAAAAGACATCGCAGTGATGGTTTAAGTTATAACGGGAATCTAGTCAGTTAATCTCTGCTCCTTCACCTTAATTCAAATGAATAGGTGCTGGACATGGACAGATTTTATGAAATGAAGAACGAAAGATTCCATTCCATTCAAAGGTCACATCAAAAGATTTTAAATGTTATCATGAATTCGTACTTAGAAAATCACGACATGGCTTTTTAAAAAAGAACTGCTTTAATGTTGATAGATCGAGTACAAAAAATCAGAACACCTGTAACTTTAGTCCTCAAAATTGTAATATTTACAAAAAAAAAAAAGAATTGATGCACAATTCAGACGATGAACGTTACATCCAGGAAGATTTCCAATTTCGAGGCTCTGGTGTACAATATCTATATCACTACCAACCAATCTGCGGAGCCAGTTATTTTCTTTTGACATCCAACTCTCATTGGAAGTAGTATAATTTTGCATGCATTTTATGTATTTATGTAATACCTCTCATTCTTATATAAGGTAAATCAGGGGGATTGTAAGGAACATTTCATTACCAAGAAAAATTTTTCATAATGATATCAAAATTATTGATATCGTTATGAATTTTTAATAGAAAATCTTGAGCGTGAGTTCAAAAGAATGTTTAGCAACAAAAATTCATAAATGAACTAATTTATTACAAATGTACAAACCACATATATAAAATAAATTCAACGAATCCTTGTCTTCATCAGTATGAAGCCAAACCATCAAAAGAATATTTCACATTATCTTCAAATAGTAATATTACAATTCTTACACACTTTATTAAAAGCATAAAGGAAAACGTTTTACACCATTCAATAAGTAACACAATTATCTTTGTGAATAAATCTATAGTTACCAAGATTAATCTTACCATTAAGATTACCGCGTATCAGATGTTGAACTCTTCCTATGAAGAGATTAAAACCAGCAAACCAATTGCTCGACTAACATATCGCCTCTTCGGTTTGATTGCCAAGTCTCATGAATAATCTTCTCTTAGATTAACCAAACACTAAAAGGAACACAAATGTACATTTTCAGCTACAACCGAAAACTTTTCAATCTCAAAAACACCGTTATTGTTTTCAAGTCTGTCTGTTCCAACAGGCTAGTGACCTAATTCTCCCGCTGAGGCACAAAGCGAGCATTGATGACACCATCAATCATTGTTTTATTGCAGTACGTTCATCTGTCAACAATATCATCATGAACAATTAGTCAATCCGTCACCTAACAGAGATAATTTGTTTACTACTTAATATCAAGCCAATCCATTAACTACGGAATTTGTAACTAACAACCTTTAGCAACACAATAAATGGTAGGCATCAATGGTAGGCATAGCTTATTTTCTCCGAAATAGCCTGTCTCCATTAGAAGATAATACAAAATAAAATTTCAACATTACAGCGACCCAAAAACCTCTTAGAGGGTTAAGCTATTTAAACGTCTTGAGTAAACCGAACATGTTGAGAGAAACTGAAACGGTCTGACGTCAGCTCATCTTCAGTTATAGTAGATTTCTTTCGCATGAATATAACAATGGGATACAATGGGTTTTCTGACTATTACTAGAAAGGATCAACCTCTTCAGATGTTCTGCCCATTCTCCAAACCCACAGTAAACTATAAGGCAACAAAATTTGATTTATTGATAATAGATCAGTAACTAGTATCTTGTAAGATTCCATACCCATAAACCTTGTTTATATCCTATTTACTTTTTCCCCAATAATTTAAATTAAAATTTCTTATAACCTGGAAGAATTGGAAAGCTCTTTGGTCCTCCATATATGATTGACTAATGTTTTACTTGTTTTTTGTGTTCTTTCATTTTGAAGTTGTTTTCAAGTGTTGTATTTGACAATGCGTTGCACATGGTGTACAGTCGCTCAAAAAAGTATCCGAACACTATGGTTGATTACAGAATTCAGAAAAAATATCTGGCAACGATTTTTTTTAGAAATTAGTGATCTGGCAACCTTCGTGTCACGTGACACGAAGGTTGCCAGATCACTAATTAATAAACCAGACCGTGCAATTTAGTTCTCCAAGCATATCTCTCCCGAGCAACATTTATTGCATCTGGTCACTGCACACTAATTCTAATAAGGTCCTGTTTCACATTGTCTGCACACCGCATCTCGCCGAGTTTGAGGTCGGTAAAGCAAGAATCTGCAAAGTGCGGTTCTCCACTTCATTGCATAATTGATTGCAGCAGCAAAGTAGCAAAGGTCTACGGAGTCCAGTGCATACCCAGCACGTGATTGATATAAATGTGAATAAACTGTGTTGTCCCTATACAACTCTCGTGCGTGAATTGTTGGACATATCTCTATACATCACTTGGCGCAGTAAGTCTGAGACATATGTCAGTATGGGTGTAATAACCCGCGAACCTGTTATTTCATCTAAGCAATGGTGAATCTAATTAAGGGGCTAAGCGATCTCCTCTTCTAAAGAGCGATATCTATGTCATTGGAATCGCAACACGACATTCAGCGCAGTTCAATTCAAGCAGGAAATCTAATTTCACGTGACGAAATAAAAATCTGCGTTGTTCCCTTACGATGGCTCACCACAGTCTTTAAGGTATATATTTCAATCACCAAATGAAAATCATCAATAAAAATATCAAATGAATTAATTTGTCATAGTTGGACGATATATATCTCTAAAGATTGCTCATCCTTTTGCTACGATAATGTTAATATGTTCCAGTAATGTTATAGGAATTTTCTTAGCTCATCATCTCAAATATTAATTTTTCTAGTTGGACGTTTTAATGTTTATTGGGATGTAGAACACAAGTCATGTCGAAAGTGCAGAGATGATGGTGCCTTTAAAAATATAAGAAAAATGTTACTAAAGAAAGTTCCTATCAGTTTGCATATATCCATAGAAGCACGCCTCTCGAGTGATCTGTTTGCGGTGTTGGAAATTTAGTTTGGAATACAGTTGCAAACAGATTTATTCGCATACATATGAGAGCGCAGGGGAAAAAAGAGCAAAATAAGACGCCATGTACACAATCTCATAACGCATTTCTGTTCCTTATGTCTCTCGATGATGTAGGCAAAGATTAGGTTACACGAAACTGCGATGGGAAATTTCTTGTGCGGCTGGCACTCACTTTCTCAGCTGTCTGCTGGCAAGGAAGCAAGAGATATCGATGCCAATAAAGAAGTAAGGAGGGAATCTTTCGCCGAGAATCTCAGAAGCAAAAGGGAAAGCAGAAAAATTGTGATGCGAAAAAGTTTGGCGAAGGAAATAACTCTCTCTTTTTGAAGACTTAGGTAGAAAATATTCTGTCTACATGAAAAATAAGAATTGGGAAAGTTAAAGCATCCCTTTTTCATAGTTTAATGTTTCTGTCTTCTTATTTTCCCTGACATAAACATCGAAATTCCTTGAATGATAGCAGATGAGAATGCAGTATGCTAAGGACATCAGAAAACAGTTTAATAAAGATAAATGCAGGGAAAAGGAATGATTATAAAATATTGCACCATTAAACAGCAGAGGTTTTAGATTTCCTCCATCGTATTTTTGTTTAACGTTTTTCTTTCCTATAAAATGCGAGCAGAATTGCCTGGTGTTTATCGGGCCTCGATATAATAACTCGGAGTAGAGGTGTATTCGTAACGGGTTCGGAGACACTCCTTCGCGTATGGGGTGACATCAACGGGTGCCGGAAATTTCCGCACGTACTGGACTGATCGGCCGTGAATTTGGTGCAGTGGTTGCACTTAGTTCTGGCTATGTAGGGTTGAGAGATTGGGTTCCTAGTTGCAGGGGCTGGCACTGAACGTGCTGTAAGTGTCCAAAATCTCGGGGGGGGGGGGCGCTACCGTCGCCTACCTTATGAATGAAGTTATGAATGGAATAGTGCGTTATTGATCCTTAAAGTTATCAGTGGACAGTTTTGGGACTAACGTTTTGGGATGGGCCTAATTTTGTGGGGTAGAAACCCTGATAGAGAACTAAGTTATGGTGAGATGAATATCATCTGCTATCTGATGAGATGAAGGTGTAAACGAAATTTTGTGTTCCTATCTCTGACTGTCTAGGAGATGCCGAACAAACAGACACACACAAACTAACCGACAGACAAACTCTCTATTTTATAAAAATTTATATAGATTTGTGAATGTATATGATATGTCTATCGATGTGGATTCGATTTATGTCCACAACGTGATTGATTTGTTAAATAGAGGAAAAAATGCTTTTCTTTTCCAAAGCTTATATTTCTATTTAATAATTTACAAAGTTTTAATTTTTGAAATACCAGGAATTGATGAACAAGAACTGCTTTATCTATTCCCTAGAGACAGGCGTATGGGAGTCGTTCAGAATAAAGAAAAGATTGGATTCTATTACGAAAAATTCTCATTATATCCAATAAAAGTAATGCTAAATGGAATTTCCGTTTGTTACGTTCGTTGCAACGTTCATTGGAGATAATATTTAAATTTTAGTTTGATACTGGAGGTGATTATTCGCGTACCAAGTTCAGAGCTATTAGGAAATGAGTTTTTTTGTTATTCCCATTTAGTATTACTTTTATTGGATATAATGAGAATTTTTTGGTAATGGAATACAATCATTTTTTATTTATTTTACACGACTCCTACACTCCCGTCTCCAGGGAATAGGTAAAGCAGTTCTTGTTCATCAATTCCTAGTGTTTCAAAAATTAAAACTTTGTAAATTATTAAATAGAAATATAAGCTTTAGAAATGAAAGGTGTTTCCCCCTCTATTTAACAAATCAATCATTTAATTCTGTTTCTGCGCCCTCCCACCCCTATCACCATGATCAAAATACTGAGGCCGTCACTGCACGTGATTATAATATGTTATACAGAGTAACTAATGCTTGATGAAATATTAGACTAATAATTAATTAAATGCGATCAACTTAAGAAATAATCAAATGAAGAATAATGATATAGTTGCAAACACTAAAAAGCCTAAAAAATTTCAAACTGCTAATATCATTTCATAAACGATTAATAACATATCGTTTCATTTATTGAGAATGTAGAATTTGGTTGAAGTAAAAACACTCGGAACCGTCTCATCATATCGCTTTTAATGCAATCCACTTGGTGAAATACACTCGGTATTGCAGAGATGAGTCGTCAGACGAAGCGCGTCAAGCTATACTTTACTTGACTTACTGCAAATTCATTCACAGTTTAATAAATGAAAAAATATCTCTAAAAATAACTTTATATTTTTTATTTGGTTTCCATATTGGCGCACTCCTTTAAACAAAGCATTAAATATTCTTAGCTTCTAAGCTCTGAGATTCGTAAATCCTTTAGTGATTTTATACTGGCAACGAAGAAAATCGACTTCTATACTGGTAGAGGAGAATGATGAAGAATGCCACCTATGAAGCAAGTGTTGAAATAATTTCCGCCGAAGTCTTCCAAATGCCGCAAGATAGAGTTTGTAAACTGCTATAGATACTAATACTTCCACAGTAAGTGTCAGTAGTTTAGGTTTTTTTTACTTTTTATTTGTCAGAATTTTAGATGGTAACCAATTTCATTTTGAATACCACATTAGTCTTGAAGCATTTATGTAATCTTCTTCATTGTAAGCCTCCAAGCATTGATATTAACAAGTTTCTTACAAACATAAACCGTTAGTTTATTAATAAATAAATGGCAAAATTCAAATAATAATTGGAGTGATTATAATTTAAACCATAGATTCCCAACGGGGGCGATACCGCCCCCCAGTGGGCGCTGGAGCCTTCCATGGGGGCGGTAGCGGATCCAGAGGCAAATGGGGAGCGTTGAGGCAGTCAAAAGGGGCGGTCAAATAAATAAATAAATTTAATGGAATTTTCTGTGACAACCTTTTTATCTCTTCTATTCTGTGGTGTCTTCCTGGTGATTCTGGTCATCCACTACCTCATCCGTCATGTACAACTTTTCAACTGCAGCTTGGACAATAAGTTCCCTGCTACCGCCTACTAGCGTACTGGTACGTCTGAAGTCGACTGAGATGCTCTCAAAAGTTCTCTTCAAGATCACAGATTGGATATAAGCTTCAATATGTTTTCCCACTCCAAGTCGCTTTGAGTATGCTTTATGGTACGTAGTTACAATACCATCCCACGTCAGAACATAAGGTATAATATTAACATTACACTTGTGAATTAGGCTCAACTCATTAGCCAGCAGATCATACTTCCTCTTCTTTTCAACCTCTACTGTCTGCAGGTTATCCTGAGATGTTATTCCTACTTCAATAATTGTAATCTCATTAAATACCTTATAATGCACTACTATATCAGGCTTATTATGTTGGACATGTGTGTCCGTCCTGATGGGCAAATCAACCTTGATGCAATAATAATATAATAATAATAAATTTATTATATTTAATATTTTTTTCATAATTTTTTTAATATAACAAAATACTTTGAAAATACCTGTTTTCTTGAATAAATATTTTATCTAGCTATGTAAATTATCTTATTGTTATCGCGTTAATAAGCATATTTAAATTAGCATTAGGTATACCTATACCTAATTTGTTTTAGTTTAGAATAGATTGACGGTGACAAGTCCTTGCAAGTTGGTAGGCAAACATGCGGTTCATGCAATTTAACATGTTTCGACAAGAATATGGGAGCTTGAAATGACTTGTTTACGGAGCAAGTGCGCCGGCATCGCAAACATACAAGTTAATGCGTGCACAAAATCAAATCTATAAAAGCGATAGCTCTAGGAATGTTTTATTATTTTTATGTGCTTCGCCGTGATAAATAGTCGTGAGTGATAAGTGTTAGAAGTCATTATAAACATTATTTTTATAACTATTTATAAATGTGTTGAGAAGTTAATTTGTATTTGAAAATGTCTGAATCTACATCTAAAAAGAAATGCCGGAAGTACAGTATTGAGTATTTGAAATATGGATTTACGTACTCTCCTACAAACCAATCATTACCTATGTGTTTAATTTGCCGAAACGTTTTTCAAATGAAGCTATGAAACCTTCTAGGCTACAAGAGCATTTAAATAAAATGCATGCTGATAAGAAGAACAAAGATTTATCCTATTTTCAAGAACTGGCAAAGCAATATTTAAAACAGTCAACTATGTCAAACCTTTTTGCGTCGTCTTCTAAACAAGTGATGATGGACTACGAGCCTCATATAACGTTTCATTGTTAATCGCAAAAGCAGGAAAACCACACACAATTGGCGAGGAATTAATTTTGCCGGCAGTCAAAGAGATATTAAAAACTGTTCTTCATCATAAGACACCGTCAGATATCATCAAAAAAATTCCTCTCAGTAATAATTCAGTACAAAGAAGAATAGATGAAATGGCAAAAGACGTTGAAATATCATTATGTGATTACTTAAAGACTTACAAATTTTCCATTCAACTCGAAGAATCAACTCTACCAAATAACGAAGCTCTACTCTTATCAAACGTACGATTTATAAAAGAAGAAAAAATTCATGAAGAGTTATTATTTGCTAAAAATTTGGAATCTGATACAAAGGGAGAATCTATATTTAATACCATGCAAAAGTTTTTTCAAGAGAAAGAAATTCCTGTTTGCAATATTTTGTCTGCTGCTACTGATGGTGCTCCAGCAATGACAGGGCGTCATAAGGGTTTCATAGCGCATTTGAAACAAGCAGTACCAAATGTACTCGCTGTACATTGTATTATTCATCGTCAGCATTTGGTTGCAAAAATTTTGAATGAACGTCTGCATACGTCGCTCCATTACGTTATTAAAGCAATCAATAAGATTAGAAGCAATTCATTGAATGACCGATTATTTGGTAAGCTTTGTAATGAAAATGATGAAGATTACAATCACTTGCTGCTGCACACAGAAGTACGTTGGCTCTCTAAAGGTGTTTGTCTGAATCGTTTTTTCAATCTATTTGACTCAGTACTGGACTTTCTTGAAGACAGACGAAAAATTTCGCGAAAACCTGATTACGTCAAGAAATGGCATCGCTTATTTGACAGACCTGTTTAAAATATTTAATCAAGTTAATTTACAATTACAAGGTGATGAGTTGAATTTAATTAAAACAAAAAACGTCATAGCTGCTTTTGCGGGAAAACTTCTTCTATTCAAACGAAATCTAGGTAGAGGTGAATACAACCACTTTCCCACATTATCAGCAGTCTCTGCAAAACCGGAAGATTTACTTACTTACTGCCAACACTTGGAAGTTCTTCATGTTGATTTTACGGAGCGTTTCCAAGATATTTTAAACATGAATATACCGAGTTGGGTTTTAGATCCTTTCGCAAACAGATACTGAAGAATCATCAAATTTGGAAGAGGAACTCTTAGAACTCACGACTAACGAAGCACTCAAAGTAAAATTCAAACATGGATACCAAGAGTTCTGGCTTCAAAAATCAATACCAGTTCTCTACCCTGGATTGTGGGCAATAGTACAGAAGTTTTTAATCGCATTTCCTTCGTCCTATATGGCTGAGCGTGGATTCAGTGCAGTAGCTAATTTACTGTCAAAGAAGAGGAACAAACTACACATCACTGAAAGTGGCGATCTGCGATTGATGTTAACGAAATTGGAACCCGACATTAACAAATTGTTAACACTCCACCAGCCTCAACCATCTCATTAATTTTTTTCATTTATTATTAATTTTGTGTTTATCTCATTATTTTTTATTTCTTATTGATTCTGTGTTTATTTTTAAAATTTTAATAAACAATTTTATTGTACATTTGGTTGTCGTTTTATTAATTTCTGCTTTATGATTTTTAATAGATAAATAAACAGATAAATTAGGTACCGATAATATGCAACAATATTTTAATATTTCATATAGAATTAACTATTATGGGGGGCGTTGAAATTTTTGTTCTCTTCTAAAGGGGGCGATGGTCCAGAAAAGGTTGGGAATCACTGATTTAAACGATATGAACTGAAATGAAAATTGAAAACTTTTTACAAGCTACACCAGAAAAGAGAGAATGTAAAAAATAAAATTTTAAAATCTAAGAGATATAAAATATAGGCAATATTATTGTTCAATTACTTAATAAATTGCTTCAAAATCATTAATTGTGTGTAGAAATATTATAGAGCATTACATGAATTTAGCACATTTTTTAAAATATATAAATGATAGCTCTCGAAATATAGGTTAAAATAGGAGCAAATTGCATATAAGTATAATCATTTGAATATTGACAATGAAACAAAAATAATTAATTGAAATCTTAATCATTATATCCAATACAGAACAATAACTCATAAGTTTATTCCTTTTTTCAAACCTTAATGAAATTAAATTTTTAAACGAAATGATTAGATGTTTAGAATATCAAAAAAGGAAAGAAAAACTGAATGGGAAAGAAACAAATAAGTCAATTATTAAAAGGGATAAACCATGCGTTAAGTATAAAAATTATGTTTAAAATATATTTCATAAAAACACCTAAAAGCTGATAACTCAGTTACAACTCAATAAGAAAACAAAAATAACTTTACGCTTAAATGAAATTAATTAAAAAGGTAATATGAGACAAGCATGGAAATTGAAAGGCGAAATTTTAGAAAAGAAGTGTGTTAAACGTATGAAAGTAATTAATTATGTGCAAAATACTATGATTACAAACGATTATTATAAGGTATATAACGATATAATTAATGAAATAACAAATAAATTATGAAAAAAATATAAAAAAATTAAAAACAATACATATCTTTATCTATACGCTCTGAAAAGTAGAAAGTATTCACCCCTTAGGTGATCTAAATCCTATCGATAGTGCAATCAGTCACTGAATTCGTATTCATTTCAAAAGAAGTGGTTTGGTTTGGTTTGTTTTACCTCTGAGCGACACTTTTGTGCACACCATGGGCTAAATGGCCAGGTCAAATAGACCTCGAAGGCTCAGAGAAGGTTGGGGTAGGGGACCTACTGGAACAGCTGTTGGGAGACAGATGGTAACCTCCCGTCAAGGCCATCCAGCGTGTTCTTTAACGTGCACAGGGTATGGCTCTCCCGCACACGGGGCCACGGCTTAACGTCCCATCCGACGGACGGCGGCCTTTCCAAGACCATCGGTGTCCCCTACTGACCGTGGGCAGGGCGGGGAATTTTGCGGAGATAAATCTCAACGCTGACCCAGCTGGGACTCGAATCAAAAGAAGTGTGTGTTGGCAATGTTGTTGAGTAAGTAAATTCGCACCCTATCTTCATTTGAAGTAAATACGAATTCAGTGCTAATTGCACCCATCGGAACAGGAAGATAGATTTTTAAACTTTTTAATTTATTAATTTATTTGTATTTTTTTCATTGTCACTGAAAGCAGCTACATTCAGAAACTTTCATTTGGTATATGACTCATAAACATCGATCACATTTTTTCTCCCACTTTGTTTGATGTGCTTGAGGTACCCCATGACATTGGAGACGTCACATTCTTTAATTCAGATATAACTCGTTAAGGTTTAATTTAATTCGAGATATAACTCTTTAACCCCCACAAAATTTACGTCCCTTTTGGGGGGAGGGAAACGTAGTGGGGCATAATTGTCCACTACCTTTATAATTCCCCACTACCTTTATAATTGCCCACTACGTTTTTCGACGGCCCTCATATGAGCTTTCATTTGACACCTGACTTAGTGTAGGCCCTCGCGTCCAGAAGATATAGTGGAAAAATGACTTTCATATTAACTCTTTCTTTAAGGGGGAATAAAGCAGGAGGTGGGAGCGAATTGTGATAACCCACAACACTCTTTACGTCCCCAGCTTTTATTTGACAACAACTTGATATGTTCTGCCCTTGCGTTAGTAATACAGTATTTACTTAGTAGAACAATCCTTCACATATTTCCCCAGTTTTTTGGGGGCAGAAAACATGAGGAGGTAATTTTTATAGCCTCTGATACTCCCCCCCCCCCCCCCCCCCGTCACAAGCTTTCTTTTGACGCATAAATGATTGTCCATCCCGTTCGAAAGATATGGTGGAAAAACTGTTTTTGGCAAATCCACAAACTGAGAAACCGACAAATGACGTGCGAAAATCAATAGAAAGATAAGGGAAAAAGAAACTGTTTTTCAATGTTCACATTATTAAAACTCCCTATATATATGTTTTTAATATATGTGAAAAAATGTTGAAATTTAATCAGTTTATTAGAAACTACTATTTCTCCAGAATATGAAAATATAGGTATTAAACATAATGCAAAATAAACAGTGACTGAAATAATTACAGCATCACAAATCAAAGAACCCAATAGGAATAACACAAAAAGAACAAAAAGACGAATTATTTTAGGCCTTTATGTAAAGATGATAAAATAACTTCTTATCTATACTTATTTCGTTTAGTGTCGTAATATCAGATTTCATAAAAAGTCTCAAAGTATAAAATAAAAAGTAATTTACCCCTCAAGCAGCTGCTTACCACAATGGTATGACAGAAACCTGTCAATATAATACACCACAAAGAGGATCTGAGAGGAATGCGAGACCTCAGCAGAAAGATAACACAAAAGTAGAAACATCTATCGCTTATCTGGGGTTCGAACCCAAGTACATTTAATCCGTTCTGAAGTGAAACATGCTAACCGCTCGGAATACTAAATAAATATCAATATCACTTTCATCAAGGAAAAATTCTATTCAACTATACTCAGTTTCCCCGAAGTTGAGACTTGAAGAAACAAACAATTCTTTGCTTATTTGCAAAGAACTCATCACTACATATAAATGTATTATTCCGCATAAAAATTTATGTATCGATTTTCTTCCAATAGATTAGTTTCAACAACAGTGGTCAGGAAAAATAAATTTAATCTACTTTATTTGGTTGCCAGATGATGCACTTAAATCTTATTAGCACTTAATACTAACAACCAGAAGATTTACGGATTAGAATATTGAATACTCAACTAAAATCAGCAACTCTCTCGAAGACAACATATCATCAATGGAATATTTGTCTGCGTTGAAGATAAAATAACCAACGGAAGTTGCTTATGATACTTTATGCAAAATTTCAAATCTAATGATGAAATGTGTGGGAACGCAATAAATGGAATTGCAAGTGAAATGTTTGAAAGATATGTGTCTCTACAAGTGTATGATTCAAGTCGGATATTTCTTGCAAGTCAGTAATGGCAAGTACTAGGGGCGTTCAAAAAGTTCTTGACAGGCATTTGCAGTACAAAAACCATTGCATTTACCTCAACAAAACTTTTATTCAAAGTACTCTCCTCTAGCATCTATGCAAAGTTTCAGTCATCTACACCAATTCTGGAACGCTTGTTGGTATTCCTGTTCGGGAATACTATGCAACTCTGAATGAAAGCATTTTGCAACGTCTTGCACCCTTGAAAAGGGCTCTCCAGTAAGTTCCTTTTTCATTTTTGGAAACAACCGAAAAAAAACAAAAAAAACAGATGGTGACAGATCAGGTGAATATGCAGGATGGTGTAGCTGTTTTATTTTTTCTTGCTTCCGATAGGCCGTTAATTTTCCGTGCTTTTTTATCACTGGCTTTGCCATGAAGAAGGAGAATACTTGACACGACTTTTGTTGGACGCGGCTTCTTCAGTTTCTTAACCATTTTAGGCAAAACAATGTTGGTGTAGTATTGACTATTTATTGTCATTTTTTCAAGTAAGATGTCCATGGCTACCATCCTTGTGAATTGAAAAATATTGTGAACATCGTCTTTTTTAAGCGAAAGTTTTGTCAGAGGATTTCGGGACGCGGTTCATCTCCTGCAACCCAAACATAATCGTCGATCTTTCTAGGTGTTGTATAGTAATATCCACGTCTCATCTGTTAGCGGTTTGGGGCCACTAGGTTCAAACATTGCCTCCTTCCAAGAATCGACTCTAGCCCTTTTTTGCCAGTTTGTGTGCTGTTCTGTGAGTTTGTGGGGTACCCATTTGGTACAGATCTTTTGGAACTTAAAATGTTGATGAATAATTGTTTCCACACTGACATCTAAACATTACCTGAACAGTGATTTGTGGGTTTTCCTTACTGAGTTCACTAACAACAGCGATAGTTTTCCTCGTTCACAGCCTCCTTTGGTCTTCCTGCAAGAAAGAGGTCTTCGAAGCTCTGCAGCCCTTTTTTTTGTGCATCCATCCAGTAACCGTGCCATATGAACTGGCGTGATAGCCATATACAGGGTGATTCAAAACTCTTGGGCCAAACTTTAAGGGGTGATAGAACATACCTAAACAAGCACTTTTCGTCTTACAATGCATGGTCGGAACTCAAGCGGTAAAGCGCTAGGGGTTAGCAGTTACTGTGTCAGGAAATGAAGAAACACAAGAATCACAGGAGAGGTTTGAAACAATTGCAGAAATTACAGAACAGAAAGTGCAGAATTTTATTGAACAAATTACAGAAACTGCTCAAAAGAGCTACCGCCAACATTAATGCAAGCTTCACACCTTCGACATAGTGATCGGCGTACATGGGCGAAAACACCAGGCATTTCTCATAGAGCGGCAGCGGCAATAGAAATCCTGGCAACAAGGTCCTCATTGGAATCGATGGGGCTACCGCAGATGAGGCTTTTCATATGGCCCCATAGGAAAAACTCCAGACATGAGAGATCGGACGATCGTAGCGACCAAACGATGGGACCACCCCGACCAATCCATCGTCCTGGAAATGTTGCATCCAAAGCGTCCCACACATCCACGCTGAAATGGTGTGGCTCTCCGTCGTGTTGAAACCACATACGTGTTTGAATGTTTGCTGGAACAGGGTTCAGTAATTCTGGCAAGACTTCTTGTAAAAAAACGAGGTACGTTCTCCCTTTCAGTTGGGCTGGCAGAAGATATGAGCCAATCAAATGGTCATGGAGGATTCCAGCCCAAACATTTATGGAGAAACGCCGTTGGTACGAATGTGGACGTATGGCGTGCGGATTATTAGTGGCCCACACATGTGAATTGTGGGTATTAAAAATGCCCTCACGTGTAAAGGTGCATTCGTCAGTGAATAAGATATGTGCATCAAAGTCCGGTTGCGCTGCAGTCTGCTGCAGGAACCACTGTGCAAAATCCACACGAGGCCGATAATCTGCAGATGTCAAGGCGTGCAACCTCTGTGCATGGTTGGGGTGTAATCGTTCGTCTCGTAGAACTCGCCATACAGTCGATTGAGGCACACTTACGACATGGGAAATTGCTCGCGTGCTACATTTGGGACGATCTCCAACCCTATGTAGAATTTCCTCTGTAACACGTGGCGTCCTCACACTCCTTGCACGCTCTGTATCCTGCAAGCCGCTGACAAAGGAGCCCGTTTCGCACAGATACCGGTGCAATCGCTGAAAGGTTTTACGATCAGGCACCCGTCTGGTTGGAAAGCGCTCCCGGTAGTCTTTGGGCTTCCCTCGCATTCCCGTCCGCAGATCTGTACGTGAAATGCATGTCCGTCTTCTTCTGATTCGTGAAACAATCCATCCGTTCTGCAATCCATGGTACAAATGACGACGAGTGCGAAAACCAGCACTTATAAGTGTTCACTGGAAAGCTCCATGCATTGTATGACGAAAAGTGCTTGTTTAGGTGTGTTCTATCACCCCTTAAAGTTTGGCCCAAGAGTTCTGAATGACCCTGTATTTGTGATAAATCGGCATGAATCTTTTTCGCGCTGCCTCCAAGCCGCATCTTTATGAAATTGTAAAATCTTTCCCGTCTTTAGTAGCCCTCCTTAGCAACAACACGCAGATTTCGCAGTACAAACCTTAAGCGCTGCCAACGAAGAGAGAAATGATGATACGGCCTTTGTTTTTAACACGTAATGACAAGTTCAAGCTTTCAAACGAGTCCAGCTCGTTAACTTCAGAGTAACGAGTGCAAATATGCGGACACGTGTCAAGAACTTTTTAAACCCCTCCGTAATTAACAGTTACGAAGGTGTAATCAATTTACCTTGATAGCTCTCGGGAAAAAAGTTCAAGAATTCTTCGTGAGAAAAAAAATGCTGTATTTAAATAAAATATATTGATATCGATCAACTCGTAGTCTGATTTGTCTAATTGCAGTTTAACATTATACATATACGGCTTTAGATGATTTCCCACAAGCTGTATGAGCTGAACAGTACGATTAATAACTTGTAGACGAAATTATTTACGGCAAATTATAGAGTATAAATTTACTACTTAGATGAAACTTGGAGCAAATTCAGGACAAGCAATTTCTAAAATCTAACAATCGAGCTAAGAGAGCAACAAATTTTTATATATTTGTTGACTTATAAAGCATCAGTAGTGACGGTACTGTAGGCAATATACACTATGTTGAAAAAAGTGTCCGGACACTTGATTGGCAAAGAGAAAACGTAATTTCCGATCACCTGATCGGTATTAGCGGGGGGGGGGGATATAAGAAGAATGTTGACCCAGAACAGGCTTCAGTGGAGAAGCTGATACGAAACATGAGTGAACGTGCTGAGTTAACTGACTTCCGGAGAAATGACTTAGGATGCCATTTGAGTAACTTATCTGTGCGTGCGATTGCGGCCAAATTAAGAACATCCTAGGTCAACTGTGCAGGATGTGATTACTAAATGGAAACGTGAAGATGTCCTGACAGTCAAGAAACGATCGGGCAGACCACGAAAACTGACGTAAAGGGATCGAAGAGCTCTGAAACGTGTGGTACGTTCTTCTCATCATTCATCTGCTGCTACCATTACCAAAACGCTTCAAGAGTCCACAAGTGTTAGTGTTTGCAGTAGGAATGTTCGTACGGAGCTGCATACGTTGAATTTCCATGGCCAAGCAGCTGCATACAAACCACTGAAAACTCCTAAACATGCACAACAATGTGTTGCCTGGTGCAATGCTCGTCGGAATTGGTTGCTGGACCAAAGGAAACAATTTCAGGGAATTACGAATCACGTTTCACGCTGTTCCGATCCGATGGTCGCTGCTGGGTATGGCAAATACCTGGTGAACGTTACCTGATACAGTGTATCGTCTCGTCTGTGAAATTCGATGGTGGTAGCGTGATGATTTAGAGCTGCGTATCGTGGCATGGACT
Organism: Ryuthela nishihirai; assembly: GCA_038380435.1. Lineage (NCBI taxonomy): Eukaryota > Metazoa > Arthropoda > Arachnida > Araneae > Heptathelidae > Ryuthela > Ryuthela nishihirai. The sequence goes on from JAWZYU010000017.1 coordinate 76,376,888, forward strand.
TGGACGGTTGGTTCCTATAGCCAGTAGCATGAATGCCGAGACGTACGGTGACGTTCTAGACAATTCGGAACTATCTACACTGTTCCAGTACTACGGAGAGGGGCCATACATCTATTAACATGATAACACACCATGTCATACTGCAAGGACCGTTCAGCAGTGGTTTCAAGACTCAGGTGTGGAGAACATGCCCTGGTCTGCTCAGAGCCCCAACCTGAATCCAATAGGGACCCTATGGGACGTACCGAACATCGGTCGTGAGCCTTACCAAGGTGTCCTACTTCCCTCTCGACACTACCATGTTGAAGGATGAATGGCGCAAAATACCAGTCGCACGCTATCAAAAACTGATTGAAGGTATCCCCAAAAGAGTGCAGAATGTAATTGTGGCCAAAGGTGGGCCGACACCCTACTGAAATTTCAATAAATGCGACACTTGGTCAAACACTTTGGTGTCCGGTGACTTCTTTCAACATAGTGTATTAGAGAATAACGATTTCCGAACAATCTCTGACTGAAATAGCATTTTCATTTTAAAGTAAATTCTTTCAAATGTTTCTATCGATAATATAATTATTATTTCATATTTTTTTCACAAGCCTTTGAATAAATTGACACTAATGTTTATTTAGCAGTGGAGTAAGAAAGTCGTACGTTTCTGGCACTGCGCTTTATGTCCACATGCTTATCATTTGCGTTAAAAACAGGCCTCAAAATTCAAACCAATAGCAGTTATTTCTGTGCGCACTGATCTTCAGAAGCACTTCTTTCGTTCGTTTACTTAATATCAGGGTGTAGGGAAGTACAGTCGCCAGTTTTGCTAATGAGGTGCACATCCATCTCCTCCAATAAGGCAGAAACGTCAATTGTTACGCTTTTAGCTCGTTTTCAGGAAAAGGAAGCTAACGTTTTCACTTTGTCGTCTGTCTGTCATTTTGTGGATATTAAACTTTTTTGCTTTTAGAGAGAAATTAAGAATTTTCGTTAAGTTCGATACGTATCGATGAAGAAGTACGATTCGCATTTTCCGAATGATAATTGCGTCCTTGAATGGTGGAAAAAGCCGAAAACTGAAAAATTTCAAATGACTATTGCAAGCAATGTAATTATGTTACGAATTTGAAATTTTGAATGTGAAACGTGAATGTCATGAAGCTTGCATTGACAACAATGAATTTTCCCCTTTATCCCCAGAGGGGTGAGAATTTTTTTCATTTTGTTTCAAGAGATAATTGTGCATTTTTAGAGAAATATTAAAATAGCTTGGATACGTATTTATAAACTGAAGTCGAATCTCCCAAAAGTTTTTATTGCGCCCTTTGACGATTCAAAAATTTAACGCTTCAAAATTTGATTTAAACGCATAGTGCAAACGATCTATGTGGATGAAACGTTTGATATTTTAGTGGTGGAGTGTGATGATGAAGGGGTTTACATTGGCAGCAATAATTTGTCCTTTCACTCCTCCCCGGGGAGGGGGAAAAGCAATTCTCTGCCAGATAAATAGGTAATAACGAAATATGATGATTCATAGTTTTCAAATCCTACAAAAGGTCTTATTTACATCATTAGAGGGCGCTAAGGGTAAAAAATGAAAAAAAAAAAGTAATAATATTGCAATGTATTGATGTAGGATGGATACCCAGAAAACATATTAACAAAAGTATATATAATTGATATTTAGATGTTTTGATTAAATTGTTATTTGTCAAAATTTGACCGAAAACTTTATATTTTTAAAAAGTGTTCATTTAATTTAAAAAATTTCATTATTTGAATATAAAAACCACCACCACCACCACCATCATCATCATCATCATCAAGCAGCCATGGCCTACGGCTGCTTGATGAATTGGAGAATTAAACTGCGAGGTCCAACCAGACCGCGCAGTTTAATTCTCCAAGCATATCTGTCCTGAGCTACATCTGCTGCATCCGGCCACTGCACACCAATTCTAACAAGGTCCTGTTTGACATTGTCTGCCCACCGCATCCTAGGTCTCCCCCTCCTTCTGAGGCCTTTAGGCACACTGTTCATTACCCTATTCGCCAATCTATAATTATCCATACGGGCAACATGGCCAAACCAGCGGAGTCTCTCTCTGCACAATATGCTGCTTAAAGGAGGTTGCAGACTCCTTTGCCTAACCTCATCATTAGTTACAAAGTTGAACCACCTAATACCCAAGATACTGCGTAAGCATCTGGAATCAAAAGCATCTAGTTTCCTGTTATCTTGTATACAAAGTGTCCAAGTTCCACTACCATAACTAACCCTAGTAAGAACCAAACTATTATACAGTCTAATTTTAGTCTTTAGGTGTATACGCCTATTTCTATACACTCTCCATAGGTTCTTAAAAGTCCCGGCAGCAATCCCTATTCGTCTGTTAATCTCATGCCGCACATCACCATTATCTGTTACATAGCTCCCAAGATAATTAAACTGTGACACCTGCTCAAGACTGCAACCATTCAGATTAACTGAATCACAGCCTGCCTGACCAATTTTCATCACTTTAGTTTTCCCTCTGTTTATAACCAAACCTACTCTACTACGAGTTTCATCAACAGCTCGAATGAAAGAGTTCATCTCATCAACATCATTTGCCAAAAGGGCTAAATCATCAGCATAATCTAAATCAGAAATTTTCATATCTCCAGTCCATTTAAGGCCAAAATCTTTTCCTTGCAATGAATTTCGCATAACATAATCAATAACCAAGCTAAAGAGAAATGGAGACAAAATGCACCCTTGTCGAACACCAGAAGTAATGCTAAACCAACTGCTACAAGCCTTACCAACTCTCACACACGACTCAGTGTTATTATAGAGAGCTTTCATTATGTTAACTAACTTGTCTGGTATACCCATATGATATCACAATCAACCACAAATTATGACGATCAACAGAGTCGAAAGCCTTTTTGAAATCAACAAAGCTAGCAACCAAAGGTTTCTGAAACTCTAACGAGCAGGAAATGCAACTTTCTCATCTTAAGGAATGAATGAGAAGTTCTTTTTGCGTTGTTTGTGGCTACAACACACAGTATTTACATTTTCCAATCACCGATTAGTTCGTCGGAGTGGGGGTAGCTCAGGCGGTAGCTCGCCAGGGTCGTAATCTGCAGTTCCCTGGTTGGAGTCCCAGCTGGTTGAGCCCGTTTAGATTTATCTCTGCGAAATTTCCCGCCCTGCCCTCGGTCAGTAGAGGACACCGATGGACTTGAGAAGGCCGCCGTCCGTCAGATAGGACGTTAAGCACATCAGGTTACCATCGTTAAGCCATCTTTCCATAACATGTACAAGGTTTTGACTCTCCGTATACAGGAGATACAGGAGAATCCCTAGTCTAAACGACTAAGTCACAACTGAGCCCTAGGGATCCTTGTGACCTAGTCATTTAGGGCATTGTGTTAAAAAAGTGGCTCTCAATGGTAAAACAACTCAATCCGTTAGTACGAAGTACTACTGTTAAAGAGTGCAAAATCGGAAAATGAAAATTTCATTTCCTTCAAATTTGAAAGTTAGAACTTAATTTAAAAAAGCTTTGTAATATTTTAATATAGGAATCATAAATAAATTAATAAATTGTTTTATCCCGGTTGACTAGATCACTTGGCTACTGATCAAAGGGACCGGGTTCGAACCCCGGATAACGCAAGGATCTTTGTGTTTTTTTGCTGCTGAGGTCCCGGCATCCTCACACTCTTTCTATTATGGCGTATAAACTGACAAGGTTTCCTGCCAAATCTCTGTGTCAAGCAGCTGCCTTAGAGAATTTTTTTTATTCATTTGAAACATTGGATGGTTTGCTCCTTAACTTTAGGGTATGAGAAAACGCAATTTTTTTTACTTTGAGGGATAAAAAAAATTAATTATTTTTCCTTTTTATAGGGCTCATAATATTGTGATACGATAGATGAACGTGCTACAATGAATTTATGATAAACGTGTCACGAATGCTCGCGTATGCTTCTGCGTGAGAATTACGTAACCAACGAATTGGAATACAAAATCTATCTGAAAAATAAGAAAGATGGAATTGTTATGTTAGAGATATTGATGTGGGAATAAAGACGTAATTAGTGTCAGTTTATGCAGGTTACAGTGGTTAAAAAAAGAATAAGTATTTTATGTGGTGAGTGCGAGAGAGGTTAATTAGTTTATTAGTATGAATCGTGTTAGTAAACTAGTAAAGGAGTAATATCTAGACATAAATAATCACAAGACGACAATAACTAGTAAACTAGTAATTTGTTGTCTTGTGCGTGGTGATCAACATCTAAAAAGAATTAGTTCTGAGAAACCAATACACTTAGCCGTAGTTTTGGAGTACTTGATAATTAAAACCTTAGAAGGAAGTCATCTAGTGTATAAGTTATTCAGTTTGTTTAGGAATTGGTAAGGATATTCTCGTTAGATTGAAAATTTATTTACCAACATGATTTTATTCTTCATTCAATGATATTAACCTTGTTTTGTGATTTGGATGTGAGTAGAATTGAGATAATGGATTCTTCTGAAAGTTTATCTTTGTACTGTTACAGAGTTTCGGGCCGGTAGGTTTAGTTTATAAATAATTTCATCCATACTTTTAATACGCGTAATAAATTCCATTGTTTGGTAATTTTTACTGAAATATTTTTACTTGAACTCACGCTCAGTACTCATCCATTTAATTTGTAACAATATATTACTTTTTATGGTTTCCAAATTACTGTTAAAAATAGCAGAATTAGGAAAATGAAAAATTTTATTTTCTTTGAAAACAATCATCCCATATTATACAGAGGTGATATGGTATCCTTCTAGTTAACTTACAGAAGTCTTTTGATAATATATTATTAAATTCGATTACATATTAGCAGAAGGTATTCGATAATATATAATAAATTCGATAACTAACGTGTGCTAAAAAAAACTAAAGAAGTTATGGCGTAAGAGGCATTATCATAAAATGGTTTAAAATTTTATTGCAGACAGCTATATAATGACGAAATGGAAAATTCGTGTAGTACGGATAACAATATAAAATATAGAGCTCCTCAAAGTTCATTTCTGGGACAGTTGTTATTTTTAATATCTAATATATAGAGACGAATTGAGTGATTGGATGACTGACTGACTGGGAATCGCGCTAACTCTATGAAGAAGAAATAACTGAGCTCTGCAAATTTGCTCCTAGAGGATCGTATCGGATTGTAGATATAAGGGAAAATTCGGAATTTGACCTCCGACGTGTCCTTTAAGGTTAAATGGAGGTCAAACTTTGATCTAGTAGCGCTAAAAACATGAAAATCGGTGTCTGTGTGTGTTTCGGGTTGTAGATTTCGGAAATGTCTCCGAATTGTGAAATTTTGAATGTGATGGGTCCTTCGAGGTCAATGGTCAAATATATGTATATCTACCAAAATCAGAGGGTGAAAAAATAGTGTTTGTGTATTTTGAATTGTAGTTCTCAGAAATGATGTCAAAGTTTAGATGCAATGGGTCCTTCCAGGTCAAAAGTGAAATTCCGATGTACCGCTGCTGGAGAACTAAAAATTGGTAAATAGGACTATTTCCGGCAGTAGAACTTAGAAATAAGAGGGTTTTTCGGATCCGCTCTCGCATTCGAGGTCAAATAGGAGTCGGAGTGACAAGATAAAAATCAAGAGGTGCCGAAGGTACCGTTCGTTTTCTAGCAGGCCCGGGGATAGAACAAAATCGACGGGGGGGGGGGATAAGAAGCACAATCGAGCAGAAAAAATGTAAGGGGGAGGGGAAATGCAAGAGACTGGATTTCCGATGCAGTGAATATTTATCCCTCTGTTTTACAGGTCTTTAAAAGATTTGTTCAAAAATGAATGAAACATAAAAAAGTTTAATAATTTTTTGCCTCATTTACTATTATTAGCATTCTGAAACGAAAGAGTATAGATCTCATTCCCCCCCCTGATCTGATTCTAGTATATGAATAATGATTTCTAGTATATGAATAAACTAATGAATTTACACTTAAAAAGTAAAATATATCAGTAATAAAGTATCACAGGAAATGTCCTGCGGACAAGAAATATTTGAAAAAATATCCTGAAAATTTTTTAACCAAATTATTTGAATAGTAAATTATATTTTTAAGCAGTTAACCTGAATCGTTGGAAAAATGCAAGTGAATGCATTTATATGTATTATTCAAACAGATTGCATTGAAACTTTAAGATGGTTAAATTAGAACTGATGATTTTGAATAAGGTAAAGCAAAATGAATTCACGGGGTCAGTTAGAATGAGAATTTTTACATAAAAACTTATAAAACAAAATGTTAAAACTATTTTAAGTAATCTAGTAGCATGTACTTTATTTTTAATGGAAAGATTTTCAGAAATAAGATGCTTAGTATTTACATAGATTATTCTACGGTTGCCAACCGTTCCGTATTAGAAGGGTTTTCCTTATTATCATTGTTTGTCCCGCATCCTAATAAAATGCGTATCTTGTACGAACTCCATACGGGAGGCTATTATTCTCGGATAAGGCCGAAATCCGACTGGCCGGGCTCATTGACAATCATGTGACGTTCGCTGAGATCGAATTTACTTAGAGATGAACCATGCTGACGATGCAATCTGTGCATCGCAATACAACACGACTGTTTCAATGAAAGGATCCTTCTGCAACTGAAATGTAGTGTCAACAATTTCAGTTAATTGCAGAGGGAGTCCTGTATTTCATTGTGAAAGGTTTGCCAGCCTTGGGTTATTCAGATAGAACGAACGTTCACGAGATGTTTCTGAAAGGTTGAGAGTGTGCGCAAAATACAAGTAGAAGAATCCATATTGTCTCTTGCAAAACAGGAGACAATCGCTTTCAAAGAAAACGAACTTTACCATTTTCGTACTTTTGCTTCCCCCTAATGGTCAAAATTCCAACTAATGAATCAGTCAAAGAATATTTCATTAGTACCAATTCAAACCCTCCCCCCCTCAAAAAAATCATTTATTTCTTAAAACGAAAAAGTTATTGATACGTATTATCTCCCAGCCCACTGAGAGTAAGAAGTGAAATAGCTCTTCTTAAAATTCGACGACATTTCTGTGAGGATTCTTATTCTCTCTTTGCAATAGCTGAGAATAATCAAGCGTTTTTTTTTATTTCCTGTCTGCAAAAGTATAAAATATCTCTTTACCACTTTTTCCCACGATAATACGTTTATTTTCACGCTTTATGTCTCAATTGTGATTATTTTCTTTGTCTTTTACAATATTTTAAGTTTCCCTTTCGCTCGTTCGGTTTGCAAATTGCCGATGCCCAGCGCTGCAGTTGTTATACAGAGTATTCCAATAAAGCATATATGTTACCGCTAAAGCTCGAAAGCCGTTAATGTGCACATTACCTAGCTAATCTGCAGATTAACTGATTTGCTCCGTTAACGTGCGGAATCAAGAGTTTTCCGCATTTTACCTAGGTAACGTTTAATTTTAATTTTACGTAGGCCGTATTAACGGCTTCCGTATCGTTAAAGTTCAAAAGTTTGTTTCTCTCATAGTAGTGAATCTCTTGAATATGAATCTTCGTGTCACGTGATTCACTCGTCCGCATTATAAAAAACGCCCCGGATGAGCGGAGGCCAAGTGAGAACGAATCGGTAAAGTGATTCATTCTTGATAACGAATCACTAAAATGATTCGTTCTCACTTGGCCTGCTCATTTTGGGGGCTTTTATTTTTATAATTCGGACGACTGATTCATGTTGACAGAGGGATGACCCTGGTTTCAACTCTACTCTCGGACACTAGATAAATAACATTATGTTAATTTAAGCGTACAGAAACGTTCCTGTTGTTCCAGCAAATATCTTATTTTCACTTTAACGAGTGCCTAGTAGGTAATGTGCAGATTATCCAGGTAATTTGCAGATTACCTAGGTAATTTGAGAAATGAAACAATTTTCCGCACGTTAACGGATCACCCTAGTTAATCTGCACAATACCTAGATAATCTGTAGAATAAATGATTTCTGCACTTTAGCAGTAACATATACATAAAGTGTTCCTTTATTACTTACGTTGGTCAAACGTCGCCTGCTACACTATTTTCTTTACACAAGCCCTCTGAGGCGTGTAGGAACATCCTCTATAATGCATTACTTCTCAACCCTCTGTCTCTATTGATATATATGCTATTAACATCTGAAAGGTGTGTACATTTTATTGGCCACTCTGTATAAGAATCCACATTACACAGTTTGGCGAATCCAAATTAATTATTTATTCACGTTCTTCATTGAGTAGGAGATTTTTACTACAGGTCTTATATTGCTTTGATTTTTGAAATCGTGTCCGTTACCTAACCTCGACTACTGATTAGCTACTTGGTTTCCTTTGTTTCCCTTCTATGAATTATCGTACCTTGTGATCGCACGAAATTCTTCTTTACTTAACAAGACGTCATCACTTGATCAAGATGGATTTCTTAATCATTACCTATCTTCGTATTGCTTTTCGCTCGTCCTTTATCAGTTTGTGAGCTTGTGAATTTGCATGCACAATTGAATTTGAATGCACAATTTGTCAAAACAGCTGTTTCATCAGACCTTTCGAACGAGTCAGACAAATTTAATGATTTATATGTCATATGAAAGCTTGTGACGCGGAGAGTGACACAGGATATAAAAAGTTGATTTCTCATGCATTCTTCCACCTTTAAAAGGAGAAATATGAAAACGATTTTTCCGCTGTATCTTCGTAACGTAAGGGCCGAAGGTAACGGGTTATGCGTCAAACGAAGGCTTCTGACATGGGCAGTGTCACAGGGGATAAAAATTTCCCCTCGCCTCCTCCCCCCAAAGAAGGGAGAAATATGAAAACGATTGTTATGCTATATCTTCGAAATACGAAAGCCGAACGTAACAAGTTGTATTTCAAATGACGTTTGTGACATGGGGAATGTTGTGGACAATGAACTCTTTATTACGATGCAAGAGAATAAACTTCATGATAAAATAACTTGGAATAAAACAAACAAATAGGAAATTAATTTTTCAGTTTGCACTCTAATCATAACCTTCAATATTTGAAATCTGACTACTGCCTGTTAATGGATTATGTTGTGATACTATCTACATAACTACAAGAACACAAATCATGTCAGAGATTATGGAATACTCATTTTCAAAGAGAATGTAGCTTACATTTTTCCGACTTTTGTACGTATTAATAATGATGTAGTTTCAGCTAACGAATGAATAGGAAAATGCAAATCGTAATATCTTACTAGTATCTATAAAACACAAAAAAAAGTTAAATTAAATGTCTTTATATTTCCGATAATATAACGATACATTATTGCAATTAAAATTGTAATAATGAATCGTTTTCCGACTAACAATAATTCTTGAAAGTTTTTTGTTGATTAATATCTATTTCCTTTTTTATTTTCATCTTCTCAGAGCATTCATTTTAAATTCTCTTTCAACAACAAACAATGCAGCCCAGAATTTGCCTCCGAGTAGCAAACAGAAAAAATTGCCCATTAGTAATTATAGTTCGGGGCTGTGGATACGTAAAGACCATAAAGCAACTGCAAGGGAGTGAGGGACAAAGATAATTAGAGGGAACATGATAAACCCTGCAGAAGAGCAAATACAATTCTCAATAGGTTGAAAATGTGGGAACAGAGCGGTCGGGCTGGGTTGGGTTGTTTTACCTCTGAACGGCACTTTTTTGCACACAATGGGCTAAATGACCAGGTCACATGGACCCCGAAGGCTCAGAGAAGGTTGGGGGAGGAGACCCACTGGAACAGCTGTTGGGAGACAGATGGTAGCCTCCCGTCAAGGCCATCCAGCGTGTTCTTTAACGTGCACAGGGTATGTCTCTCGCGCACACGGGGCAATGGCATAACGTCCCATCCGACGGACGGCGGCCTTTCCAAGCCCATCGGTGTCCCCTACTGACCATGGGCAATTTTGCGGGGAATTTTGCGGAGATAAATCTCAACGCTGACCCAGCTGGGACTCGAACCTGGGAACTACAGATTACGAGCCTGGCGCGCTACCGACTGAGCCACCCCCGCCCCAGAGAGCGGTCGGCTTTCATGGATTTAAAATACCAAATTTGTTACCATTACTCTTCGGGTATCATTTAAACATGCGGAGAACTATTGGCTATGTGGAAAAATGATTTAGTAGATTATCTTATGACAGGGTGCAACCACGATGTTGTTTAAGGAACACTGCTCGTTGTCCGGAGGTGTCCGCAGCAAATTTTCGCTCTTGGTTGTCGATAGCGGTTCCTTTAATCTTGAACGACAAGGCGATTTCATTAAATGGTAGACCAGAAATTGGTTTCCTTGGTGAGGGACGTTTTCTCAGTAGCTAGAGCAAATGTAATGACGAGACTTTCGGTGACCTCATGGCTCATGGGAGGCTGTGGATGAGTTGAAGTGCTGCCTGGAAATGGGGCACTCCCAGGATACATGTGAAATAGGGTAGCAACCTTTCATTTGTGGTAGCTCTAATTTTTTAAATCAAACATTCAACTTTTCACAGGCGAGATTATCCTGCAACCTGACAACGAAAAGTTCTGAAAGCAGCATAACGGTAAATACTCGGACTTTTCCAAATCTTTCCAATATATATGTTTTTGTGCTCTTTTACTTTTATAAAAACGGTGAATGTTTTCACAAAATATTTATTGGAATTTATGGTATAGTTACGGTAATCATTCACCCTATGCTTTAAAGGCCAGTCTTATATTTTAGGGCCAGTCTTATATTTTGGCCAGTCTTTTATTAAAGGCCAGTCTTATATTTTGTCTTATATATATATATACAGGGTGATTCAAAACTCTTGGGCCAAACGTTAAGGGGTGATAGAACACACCGAAACAAGCCTTTCGTCATATACTCCATGGTCGAAATTCAAGCGGTGAAGCGCTAGAGGGCGCTTTCAGCGCTGGTTTTCGCACTCGTCGTCATTTGTACCGTGGATTGCAGAATGGATGAATTGTTTCACGAATCAGGAGAAGGCGGACATGCATTTCACGTATGGAGCTGCGGACGGGAAAGCGAGGGAAGCCAAAGACTACAATCCACGGTAGAAATGACAACGAGTGCGAAAACTAGCGCTTCACCGCTTGAGTTCCGACCATGCATTGTATGACGAAAAGTGCTTGTTTAGGTGTGTTCTTTCACCCCTTAAAGTTTAGTCCAAGAGTTTTGAATCACCCTGTATATATAAATTTATAAAAAAATTGAAAAAGACGCTTTTGTCCTATATTTTTGTTCTGTTCTTTTAAAGTCGTACATTTTGGATGCGAAATAAAAATCGTCCTGTCTTGCCACAAATTTTCATAAATTAATCTTATTTTTATTGATATGATTGGAGGATTATATACTATAACATTTACAATTGGGAATTATTTAATTATACTAAATTATTAAATAATTTAGTATAATTAAAGAATTATTTAATTATACTAAATTATTAAATAATTATTGAAATAGTCTGAACCTTTGACTAATTAAAAGTTATTTTCTTCATATATTTGTTCTATTTTACCCTTTTGAATATTTTTTGCATTTTAAATAATATTAATATGAGTAATGCTTTTATTTTAGAGATTTTTAGAATACTTACGATTTTTCTAAGATGATTTTGCTAGATATAGCAAGTAAATAGATATAGAAGCAAAAAATGTAGAGTATTGTGACAAAAATTGATGAACAAATAGTTTTAAATGAAAGAAATTGCCAGAAAACATGCCTTCCAAAAAGTGTCATATATTTTTCCTCGAAAACATTTTCACCATAGTTATCATAAAAAATATTTCTGATCCTTATTTACGGTTGTCCGTTAAAGAACCACATCTGTTGGAGACTGGACTTCTTTTTATATTGGTTCATTTACTGAGAATTCACGAGTTTTTTCATAAACGCAATACCATTTTTTACTGTATTGATTCCGTCTCCCACCCACCAGTTTTACGTAAATCAATAATAGAAATATATACCCTCTGTTACGAAGAACTTTTCTTGCATTCACATGCAAAAAGTAATCCACAATGACAAAAAAAAAGTCCGTTGTCCATAAATCTTGAAATATACTAGATCAAAACTTCTCTCAGTGAGTTGTTTTTCTAACTCGGGAACAATAGGAGTGGGGGCAAATCTCCCAACTGCGAAATTATAGGATGGCTAAAAACTAAGATTAAAATTCAATGACTTTTTGTGTGGAATGATTTATTTTCATCTTATTTGTTATTTTATTGCACGGTGTTTTAAATTATAATTGAATTAAAAAACATTTTTCCTATATTTGTCCTCACTTCCCTAACCATTTATTTCACTCTCTCCTCTCATAAAACGTTTCTTGCGATATGCCTGTTCTGATTTTTACTCTCTGATGTACTAGGTAGGGAACAAACCCGAAGTACCAGTTTTCTTTTTTTTACTTTTTTTACGAATGTGATTGGTCGACTAAGTTTGATTTTATCTTATATAAATATTGTGACTCAATTCTTTCTGGGTAAAGCATTGTCCAGAAATTGCAAAAAAAATCTGTCAATAGCTATTTTCTTCTCCAATCTCAGTAAGAGGAATTGAATGCAAAAATTTAAAAATTATTTTGCAAAATTGTATGCTATACTCTAGATTAAGGGTTCTCAACGGGTTACGCGGTAAAATTTTTTGGGGTACGCCGTGGGAGCTCAAAAGTCGGTAGATCTACTAACAAAGTAAAAATAACCGTTGTTATACTATAACTATAGTTTTATCCATCTATACAAGGGGTACGCCATTATATACACATTTCCAGGGGGTACGTGAAGCATAAAAGTTTGAGAACCAGTGCTCTAGATAAAGTAAGTATAATATTTGTATATTACTTTGCTTTAGAATGTTGAATTGCGGAAAAAATCTAAGTATCCGCATATAAATTCAACATTCCCTAAAAAGGGTGAATTCACATGATTTCTTCGCTTAACCTTCCGTCATTCGATTTCATTTGATATGTTTGCTTCAAATGGTTTACTCGGAAATGGGGTTTTACTCGACGTTGAAACAGAATGCTAAATCCAGAATTTCTTGGATGCCTTAAATTGCTTAAGTCTGAAACAAGCTAAAACATAAAATTATATTTGGAAAAAGTACAGCAAAAGATATCAAAGTTTTCTTTAATTAATTTAACGATTCTACTGAAATTAGAGTCTGAAAACTTTTTTTTCTGCATTTCCCACCAAAGTATTTTACGTATTTTTTAATATTTACATTTGAAAACTAAACAGATTATCTGGGTTCCTTGATCAGTAGTGAAGCGCGCTAGCCATTGGACCATTACGAAGAAAAGAATTATTTTGCTCCAAATGTCAGGTTTAAACAGTGAAATTTTATTGTTTTTAAATTTAATCGTTGAAGTAAAAAAGTTATTTTCAGCTTTTTTTTAATTTAAAATTTTGTTTCTCTAAAAAGGCAGAAACATCTAAACCGCAGCTCAAAAAACAAATAATCAATATACTGAATCTGGCTCTTTTCCAATTTTTTGAGAAATATTTTTAGGTGCAGGCTAAACGTATTCATGGCATTCATTTAAAATGTATGTGTTTGCTTTTAGTCAAGAGAATTTCTTGATTCCTTAAGAAAATAGGTTTTGTTTTTCAATTCATTTTATTATTCATTAGAAATGTATATTTTCGCTTTTAAAAAGAAACATTTTCTTGCTGCTCTTTACGAATATCGTTTTTTTTTCTTAGTGGCTTTTCACTAAATTTGGTTTGGATGGGAATGATCTAAACAGTGCTTACTCTCGTTAAAGTAAGGAAGATTAACCAAATTAGTCTTGGTATTTGAAATTTAACTCTTTTAGTGAAAATAAGATGTGAAAGGGAATTTTTTATGTATTTGTAACAAGTTCTAAATGAGATTTTTATCCAGAAGAAGTTAACCTAAATTGAATAATACCGAAGTTTCTTAAAAAAGATTTAATGATTATGTTTTATTCCCGAAAAATTAAGGACCAAAAATTGAATTGAAATTAAGAAACATTGACTCTTATTATTAGGAAAAGTTTTTCTGCAAGCAGTGTGCTTCATCATAAATGACAGAGAACATTTTGAGGTTCGTAATGGTTTTTTGAATGATCTCATCATCTCTCATAGTTAAAAAATTACGGATGGTAGCGAAACTATTTGTCGTAAAAATAATTTTTCTTTGTTCATTTTGCGAAGGCTAGAGGGTTGTCCATACATAAGAGCCTCAGATGGTCAAAGTCCGGCTCTGCATACATCATACCATAATACAACTAAAGATACCCGAAAGCGAAACGAAAAAAAATGAACTTATTTAAAATACATGTAAAAATGTTTTTTCATAATAATAAATAAAAATAAATAAAATATTTCTGGCAACAATAAAAAAAAAAAAACTAGACCCCCCCCCAAAAAAAAAAAAACAGAAAGAAAAAAAAATACATTTCCTTAAAGAGAAAGAAAAAATCTTTGTGTACACCTGATATCATTTAACTTAAATAAATTTTTCAATCAATTTTTCCTTTACCTCTTGCCTCCCCCTACTAGTGCCCAAAACTGCATTAACTCATAAGTAGGGCGTCCAAATTATTTTTGCATGCGGGAAGCCCTCTTCCTAGGCGCTGCCCTGGCTAGGTAGGTAAAGTAATTTCAAAATATTGAAGTTAGGAAAGCAGATGAAGACCATTCGTCAAATCCATCCAGTGTGTTCTTTCACATGCAGAGGTTATGGATATAATGCACAAGGAACTAAGACTTAACTTCCCATTCGGGTGGACGTCTGCCTTTCCAAGCCCATTGACGTTCGTTTTCTTGCTGAAGGCCGAGTGGAATCTCTACGCAGACAACTGGAACTTAAACTTAAGAGTGCGCTAGAGAACTGAGGTTCGTTATCGTGCTACTGACTAAGAGAGCACACGTAACTGATATTTTGGGCTTTCAGTGACAGCTAACAGTGAAATATTACTGTATGAAAGGCTTCTGTTGTGAAATGTAGTAGCTATATTATGTAGTGGAAAGCCGATACGTTCTGATAGCTCAGCAGATGAGAGCAATCTGTGGATATTAAAGGAGTAGGATGTCATAGCTAATCTTTTGATATTAAAAGAGTAGAATGTTATATAACTAATTTGGGAACTTTTAGGAGAGTAGATTGCCATGAGAAATTTGAGGTATGAGATGAAAGGATCGTCTATTTTTGATCCCTATCTTATATTAACTGCAATACTAGCAGTCCTTTCGCAGCGCGATATTTAGGCACGGCTTTTATCATAATAAAGTTTGTAAGTCTGAAACAAGCTAAAACATAAAATTATATTTGCAAAAAGTACAGCAAAAGAAATCAAAGTTTTCTTTAATTAATTTAACGATTTTACTGAAATTAGAGTCTGAAAACCTATCTTCTACATTTTCCACCAAAGTATTTCACGTATTTTTTAATTTTTACATTTGAAACGTCCCCGATTTCTCTTTTATTACTTCGAAGAATTCACTCTCATATTTCGTAACGCGACCCTCATTCAGCTGGAGGATGGAAACTATTAAAAAGCTTTTAAAAAGCGAAGAGTATAAAAGTGTCTCTTCCCTAACTTAATACTAATTAGCATTTACAATTATATATATATATATCAGGACTTCTTATATGTGAATGTCAATATGTAATCGATGGATAGCAACTATTTATAACTGCGCATATTTAACGTTTCTTGCGGATAAGCTACACGAAGCTTCGCGGGGATTTTATTAACGTTGTTACTCTATTTAAGCGTATTTTCTTTATTAACTCTATGTGCTCTTTGTAAGGAGTCTTACAGTCAAGCTCTTACACCTTGCTTTGATCAATTCTGTATACGTAAATGCAAAGGAAATGAAGAGTTATTTTATTAAAAAGAAACTTCCGCTTCCCATCGCTCATTATGTGGAACTTTAAATTGGCATGGCTAGACTTCAGCAATGGGTTTTTACATTTCTCTTCGCTAAGGTGTTCAGCAAGTGAAATACCCACACAACCAGTTCTTAAAACACTTTATTTTGATACTGAATGCTATGAAACTCGTTTTGAAAAGAATAATCTTTCCCCTCAGAAATCGTGAAAGAACTGATGCTTTGGAGCGGAAGTTGTACAGGCTGTCACAGGGTCAGAGTTACAATCACTTCAAAACATTCTCTCGCGGAGATAGACTTTTTATTTTCTTTTGAAATAAACAAAATGCTTCAAAATGTTTAACGCGAAGCAAGGCATTGCTACTCTCGTCGTAACGTCAAATCGAAAATGTATCACTCAATACCTAGCAAAATCGAAAATGTATCACTCAATACCTAGCAAAATCGAAAATGTATCACTCAATACCTAGCAAAATCGAAAATGTATCACTCAATACCTAGCAAAATCGAAAATGTATCACTCAATACCTAGCAAAATCGAAAATGTATCACTCAATACCTAGCAAAATCGAAAATGTATCACTCAATACCTAGCAAAATCGAAAATGTATCACTCAATACCTAGCAAAATCGAAAATGTATCACTCAATACCTAGCAAAATCGAAAATGTATCACTCAATACCTAGCAAAATCGTAACTCATCAGCGCCGATCAGCGATTGGCATTTGACGCGATTTCCAAGTTGACGGGACACCTATAAAGCTTTAGCTTTATTAGTGTCCCGTCAACTTGTTTCATCGCGACGCAATTCATCGCAACGTCAATTCATCGCAGCATCAATTCATCGCAACGTCAGTTTATCACAGCGTCAAATCATCGCGACGTCAGTTCACCAGAGTCAATTCATCGCAACGTCAATTCATCGCAGCGTCAATTCATCGCGGCGTCAGTTCAACGCAGTGTTAGATATGTGGTTTTGTTGACTTTCTGCATCTGTAGATTGTTGAAACGAACTCTAGAGACAATAATTTAGACTTTAAAAGGCTAAACATGCGTCAGAAGAGTTTACCTCACAAAATAATTAAAACTTCAATAAAAAATATTGTTCCAAACCATTTAATAAAATATGCATTTTAAAAATTTGTGCAATGATTATTTCAATATCAGGCAATCATTAATGATATTTATGAAAATAATTTATTGTTAAATATTCCAACTTCCGTGCCTTTTTAAATACTGAACGAATATTGTTGAAAATCGAGATTTTAATAGATTTGATATGATCTTTAATTTATTATCAGTTACATTTTCCTTTAAATGCATATTTTAGAAGTTATATAGCTTTGAAATTATCTTCCCATTGTTATAACATGGGAATTCTCTGTTTTGGTAGGTTCTAGATCATGCTTGGGCAAGCATTTTAAGGGAAAAGTCGCATAGAAAACTAAAATGGAATGGAGGGCCGCAGAAGAAACTGAATTGGAATGATTGGCCGCCAAAGAAATATGTAACCAATAACGCATGTATAGCCAGTGTAAAAAGAAAAGAATCACGAACCATTAATATATCATCAGTAGCTCTGGGGCCGGAGAAATGGCTGGCCGTAATTTGCCCAGGGCAGTTCATGATAAATTGTTCGAAACTCAATTGATGATTTTTAACCTTTATCCTTTGGGAGGGGGGAATGCAATTTGTTTTCTTTAAAGGACATTCTGTTTTGGGTTTAGCGATGAATCAAAAATTCCTTTCGGATTGGGGCGGGGGTGGCTCAGTCGGTGGCGCGCCAGGCTCGTAATCTGTAATTCCCAGGTTCGAGTCCTAGCTGGGTCAGCGTTGAAATTTATCTCCGCAAAATTCCCCGCCCTGTCCACGGTCAGTAGGGACACCGATGGGCTTGGAAAGTCCGCCGTCCGTCGGATGGTACGTTAAGCCGTGGCCCCGTGTGCGGGAGAGCCATACCCTGTGCACGTTAAAGAACACGCTGGATGGCCTTGACGGGAGGCTACCATCTGTCTCCCAACAGCTGTTCCAGTGGGTCCCCTCCCCCAACCTTCTCTGAGCCTTCGGGGTCCATGTGACCTGGCCATTTAGCCCATGGTGTGCAAAAAAGTGCCGCTCAGAGGTAAAACAACCCTTTCGGATTCGATAGGTATTGATAAACTGGCTTCGGTCATAAAGGGGGCATCAATGGGCTGGGAAGTGGCGCCACCATCGGATGGGACGCCAAGCCTTGGCGCCGTGTGCAGTACCCAGGTGCATATTACAGCCTTGATGATTTAGATAGATAGCCTTGATGGAAGGCTGTTTCCTAACAGCTGTCCTGGGGGTCGCTCAGAATTAAAACAACATAACCCTCTCTTACTAAGATGGGGCATAAAATATATGAGTTTTAGATACTTCACGTAATAATAGGTTAACATACAAAATAGCTCCCCAAAATATCAACCAAAATTGCCCTACCAAAATAGATAATTATCATGTTATGACAATGGGAATATAACTTCGAAGCTCTATAACTTCTAATACATGCATTTAATGGAAAAAAGTAACTGATGATAAATTAAAGATCATAATCAAATCTCTTTAAAACTCGATTTTCAAACATTTCGTTCAGCATATAAAGAGGCACCGAAACCGGAATATTTCAATAAGTATTTTCATAAATATTAAATGTTTGCCTAATATTGAAATAATCATTACGCAAACGTTTAAAATGCATACTTTATTAAATGGTTTGAAACTACATTTGTTATTGAAGTTTTAATTAATTTCTGAGGAAAATTCTTCTGACGCATCTTTAATATATCAAAGTCTAAATTATCGTCTCTAGAGTTCATTTGAACAATCTGCAGATGCAGAAAGTCAATGAAACCGCATGTCTAACACTGCGATGAATTGATGTTGCGATGAAATGAGCGCCATGAATTGACGTGGAACCAGCTTTAAGACCCTTTTCTGGCACTACCAAATTTCTCCTTCTTCTCTCAAGATTCAGGAACAAGGTTCGTTAGCACACTACTGATTGAGCTAACCCCGTAACTGATATTTGGGAGCATTCAGTGACAACTAACAGCCAGATTTTATTGTATGAAAGGCTTGTGTTGTAGGGGGATGCAGTGTAGTAGCTATATTATGTAGTGGAAAATTGATGCGTTCTGATAGCTCAGTACGTGAGAGCTATCTGTGAATATTAAATGAGTAGGATGTGAGAACTAATATTTGGATATTAAAAGAGTAGAATCCCATTAAAAGTACTAAAATTCCATTAAAATTTTCATTTAAAAAAAAATAAGTTTTTCTTCTGAAATAAAAAGTTTTAACTAAATTAAAAATCATCACCAATAGAAGTTGTCATTGCTCACAGACGCTCATTAAATCTTACCCATATAAGCAATAACATGTTGAAAAAAGAACATATAAGCTAATAAAATTAACAGTAGTTGTGTTTGTTAAACAATTATGAAGTTCGTTGGGCAATGAAAGGGAAATATAGGAAACAATTACATTGTAAAATGTAAGATGTCTTAACTACGTGCGTGGTGGAAAACGATACTTTAATTTCGTAAGTCGATCACAAGCTACAGATAAGTCTTGTCTATGCTGATATCCCTGAGTATACAAGAGGGAAGTTATCCTTTTTAATCTCTCTTGTATAGGTAGGCCTACGTACTCAAAAATTATGTCACCTTGAACGAACTCTATACCATTGCGCCACCATGCGGGACAGTGGTAGGTATATTATTTATACAACTAATAAAATTCATTTTTCTAGAAGAAAAATAAAATATTTTTTGATGAGGAAGAAATATCTATGGCCACTTTTTTCTTTTTTTTCAACCCTGCTGAGGAGTGGTCAACTTTACAGGGTCCTGGTGCTGACCATCTATACCTACTAGACTGGACTTGTTTATGGATTTGAGCTTGATTATGGATCCTGGACTTGCTGCACTGGTGGGCCTCTGTTGAGGGAGAGTCTGCCGCTGTGTTTTCTGTTTGCTTCTGGGTTGCCAACCTTAAATGAATAGAGGCATAGGATATCTTATATCAGTTGGTGGATAATCATAATCAGAAGCCATCGCAGGTACCTGAACCTTACTTAGCTAGTTGGGCACCGTCAAGCCTAAACTGGAGTAATGTGTCTCAGGCAGGCCATAAGGCTCTTGAAAAAGTCCACTTGAAAAGGTGGTGCCTGAAGTTCCTACCAGAATCGGTGACTTCAGCTTTTAGCGGAGGAGGAACAGGTCTTTACCCCATGCCTGCAATCAGGGGGCTGTTTGATATTGTTGGCCCTACCAATCTCAATAAACCTAATTTCTTTAAAAATCCTACTAATCATTTTCTCTCTGCAGGAACGTGGAAGGTGAGGACATTACATAGAGATTATTCTCTTGATGTCCTCATGCAGGAATTCCAGCGCTATAACCTAGATATTCTAGGCTTGCAAGAGACCAGATGGACAGGTAAAGGTGAGCTACATAAAAATAACTTTAAATTTCTCTTTACAGGGAGGGAGGATGGAAAGCATCACCAAGGCGTGGGTCTGCTGCTCAGCAGACATGCTAGTGATGCTCTTCTAGGATTTGAGTGCATTAATGAAAGGTTTCTTACAGCAAAATTTCAGACAAGCATTAAACACTTGAATGTTATCTGTTGTTATGCCCCCACTGAGGATTCTGATGAGGATGAGAAGAATAGGTTTTACGGACAACTTCAGGATATTTTGAATTCTGTCAAGAAACGAGATATTACCCTTGTTCTTGGCGACTTCAATGCCAAAGTCCACTTGAAAAAAAAGCCTGTTTAAAATAGTCCCATTCTTCCTCAACTTGGTTGTTGAAGACCAAGGGGAAGTGTTGAAGACCTCCCCAAAGGTCAGAGTCGGTTCCAACAAGTTGGTACCGACTCTGACCTTTGGGGAGGAGTAATAGGCCCTTTTGGTATTGGTAGCTGCAATGGCAATGGGCAATGTCTCCTACAGGTAAGTAAACTCAATGGTTTCAGAATAACTAACACATATTACAAACACCGCGACATACATAAATACACATGGGTTTCACCTGATGGGCTGCATAGGAATATGATTGATTATATATTAATTAACAGCAAATGGGTTAGTTCTGTTAGAAATACCAGGGCATATAGGGGAGCTGAAATTGGATCTGACCATTACCTTGCTAAAAGTGTGTTGCAACTTAAACTTAAAAAGTGTTGTGCTAGGGTTAAAAAATTTACCTTTAATACTGAAGCTCTGAAAGATCCAGTTATAGCTAAAGCTTCCCATGATAGGTTATTTAGTCATTTTGACAGTCATGGTTTGCTTACTACTGAAGTTGACGAAGAATGGGACTATTTTAAACAGGCTTTTTTGGAAACTAAGAGTACTCCTTTTGGGAAAAAGGAGCAGAGGAGGCAGAATTATTTAAGTGATAAGGCACTTGAGCTTATTTCAGAAAGAAGGAATTGCAGGAATGTTCTTAATCAGTACCCTACTAGTCCTAACAGAAAGCATTACAAAGAACTTAATATACGTGTAAAGGATCAGTTAGCTACTGATAAGAATCTTTGGCTTGATGGCTTGGCTGACAAAGCTGAGGAAGCAGTTAGACAGCACAACAGCAGAGAGCTATACCAGATAGTTAATGTTTTGTGTGGTAGAAAACGAATAGATATACAGGGATTGAAGGATAAACAAGGTAAGGTTATAGAAGGTGAGGATTCTGTTATGGCTAGGTGGGCTGAGCATTTCAGTGATGTTCTGAACAATGTGGTTAATTCTACTCCCATTGTTTGCAATGATGATAGATGCATTGTTGGCTTTAATGTTGGCCCTATAACACAATCTGAAGTTAGTTTGGCTATTTCTAAACTTAAACTTCATAAATCCCCAGGGGTGGATGAAATTACTACGGAAATGCTTAGAGCTGGGAATGTTTCAGTTACCACTTGGATGACTGAAATTTTGAAAAACCTTTATGATAAAGGCATGGTTCCTAAAGATTTTTACCAGAGCTATTATTATACCTATTTTCAAAAAAGGTGATCGCAGTTCTTGTGATAACTATAGGAGTATCAGCCTACTCTCTGTTCCTGGTAAAGTTCTTTCCATGATTGTGCTTAATAGAATTAAGAATCTGGTTGACAGGCAATTGCGTGATGAGCAATGTGGATTCAGAAGTGGTAGGGGATGTGTGGATCAGATATTTTCACTTAGGCAGATTCTTGAGAAATGTTTAGAGTTTCAGAAACCTTTGGTTGCTAGCTTTGTTGATTTCAAAAAGGCTTTCGACTCTGTTGATCGTCATAATTTGTGGTTGATTGTGAAATCATATGGTATACCAGACAAGTTAGTTAACATAATGAAAGCTCTTTATAATAACACTGATTAGTGTGTGAGAGTTGGCAAGTCTTGTAGCAATTGGTTTAGCATTACTTCTAGTGTTCAACAAGGATGCATTTTGTCTCCTTTTCTCTTTAGTTTGGTTATTGATTATGTTATGCGAAATTCACTTCAAGGGAAAGCTTTTGGCCTTAAATGGGCTGGAGATACGAAAATTTCTGATTTAGATTATGCTGATGATTTAGCTCTTTTGGCAAATGATGTTGATGAGATGAACTCTTTCATTCGAGCTGTTGATGAGACTGGTAGTAGAGTAGGTTTGGTTATAAACAGAGAGAAAACTAAAGTGATGAAAATTGGTCAGGTAGGCTGTGATTCAGTTAATCTGAATGGTTGCAGTCTTGAGCAGGTGTCACAGTTTAATTACCTTGGGAGCTACGTAACAGATACTGATGATGTGCAGCATGAGATTAACAGACGAATAGGGATTGCTGCCGGGACTTTTAAGAATCTATGGAGATTGTGGAGAAATAGACGTATACACCTAAAGACTAAAATTAGACTGTATAATAGTTTGGTTCTTTCTAGGGTTAGTTATGGTAGTGAAACCTGGACGCTGTGTAAACAAGATAACAGGAAACTATATGCTTTTGATTCTAGATGCTTACGCAGTATCTTGGGTATTAGGTGGTTTAACTTTGTAACTAATGATGAGGTTAGGCAAAGGAGACTGCAACCTCCTTTAAGCATCATATTGTGCAGAGAGATACTCCGCTGGTTTGGCCATGTTGCCCGTATGGATAATTATAGATTGGCGAATAGGGTTATGAACAGTGTGCCTAGAGGCCTCAGAAAGAGGAGGAGACCTAGGATGCGGTGGGCAGACAATGTCAAACAGGACCTTGTTAGAATTGGTGTACAGTGGCCGGATGCAGCAGATGTAGCTCAGGACAGATATGCTTGGAGAATTAAACTGCGCGGTCTGGTTGGACCTCCGTAGCCCATGGCTGCTTGATGATGATGATGATGATGATGATGATGATGATGATGATGATGATGATGATGATGATGATGATGATGATGATGATGATGATGATGATGATGATGATGATGATGATGATGATGATGATGATGAATTCTGCTTTTCTGAATATTTGTTCTCTCCTCAGTCCCATCAATTAACTTTGTCCGATAAGCTTGATTTTTGTTGTTATTATATTTGAAAGTTATGGGTATCACATAAATACACTGCTCGTCACTCAAATTTCCCCACCTAGAAAGAATGGACGGACTGATCTGACGATTTGCATGAAGAATTGTGACTTATATAAACACAGACGATTTGAATGCCAAGCTGATAGTCGCAGTATAACGTCCAATAACATGTCTGCCACCGAGCTGACGAACTCCAATAACATGTTAGAATGTCTAATAACATGTTAGAACGTCTAATAGCATGATAGAACGTCTAATAACATGTCTGGCACCGAGCTGACCCCGATGACTGTGAGACTATCGGGGCTGAAATCGCTCGTTTACATCTGACACCATCCATTGTCGTCTGCATCTGCAGTGATGCAAGGAAGAGAGCTGATAGTGGACAAGTTACCAGCTGCCAGGAGGGGCTATAGAAACTGGGGTAAAACGCAGTGGGAAAGCAAAATGTCCAGAAAATGACCTTCAAACTGTGTGAAATATCTTTAAGATACATAAAGCAACGATATGTAGAGCTAACGGAATTTGAAAGGGCTGAGATGGTTGGGTGATCAGAAGCTGGATGGGCAACTGGCCAAATAGTAGTTTTTAGGTTGTGATAATAATAATAATAATTTATTCCATGCAGGGGGTTACAGTAAAGCCAATGTACAGGTAATTTTGGATATTAATTTAAACGTTCAAATGGCTTGATGCCCCAGTACATTTAAGAAATTAGAAAGAAATATTGATGATAGTACAAAAATGGAAACATATTTAAAGGAATTGCATAATTATTTGATACATATAAACAAAAAGACAAGTTACACAGACGAAGACAAACATATAATATGAAATATGATAAGAAAAGTAGTAAACTTAGGGAGAAGAAAAGGAAGGTTTAAGACAACAGAGAGTAACATTAAAAAAAAGATTGTGGATAATCCAGACAAAGGGCAAAGATGGGAGTGGGAATAGGGTTGAGGAGTTATTATTGGTCAAACATTTCAATATTTAATAGAAGTAATATATTTTTGAATTTTGTTTTAGAATTTAAAGAAGTGATATCGCTCGGTAGAGAGTTTCAAGTTGGAGGGTGCTTGAGAGGCAAAAGAAATTTCACCGTACTTAGCTTTGAGAATCTTGGAAGTAGAAAACATTTTATTTTCAGAGCGAAGGATGTGGCGATGTCGTAATCGAATATAGGGTGTAAGAATCGAATGAAGGGGATGAGATTTGTTATAAATAGTGTCGTGAATAAGGGTAATAAACCGCAGTTTTCTTCTAGATTCAAGAATGGGAATTTGGTAGTTGGAACGATATCTCTTAGTGTTAGAGATTCTCGTTTGTTAAAATAGATTTTTTCGAGTGCTCCATTTTGAACTTTTCCTAAGTTATAAGAGTTCTTTTTATTAATCCCAAAAAGGGTGGAAGCACAGTATTCGAGTTTCGGTCGGATGTAAATTTTGTAGAACATTGGAGCATAGTAGGATATATAGTTTCGAATGAACCTCAATATATATAAGTTCTTTTAGAAGCTGAAGCGACGGTTTTATTAATGTGAATTCCAAAGTCAAGATTATCTATCGTCATACCTAAGTACTTCATGGAAGTGGAAACTGTAATATGGGTGTTATTAATTTTAATGTTTGTGTCAGGACACACTGGAATATCTGTTGGGAGACAGATGGTACCTTCCGTCAAGGTCATCCAGCGTTTTCTTTAACGTGCAAGTGTACACGGACCATGGACACTCTCAGACACACGGTACCACGGCTTAATGTCCCATTCGACGGACAGCGGCCTTTCCAAGCCCATCAGTGTCCCCTACTGACCGTGGCCAGAGCAGGGAGTTTTTGCGGAGATAAATCTCAACGCTGACCCAGTTGGTCATCAGTTGCAATAGCCGTTCATGTCTGGCTGTTCTTAATGATATGCTGTATTCCACGCAAAATTTTTCAGCACGGCAATCCGTGTCCACGTTCGGCTCTCATACAACGACAGTGCCTTAGTAATCTGTATATGCTTCCTTGGCCTGCACGTTTTCCAGGTATATCGCCTGCGTAGGTTTATGACTCAGTGTTCACCAGGATGATATTCGCCACCTTTTCAATCCGCTACCACGAGATTTAACCGCTTGCATCGCTGTTCATGAAGGCCATGCTTCTTCTCGATGTACAGTCGCTCAAAAAAGTATCCGAATTAGAATCCGATATTTAGAAATTAGTGATCTGGCAACCTTCGTGTCACGAAGGTTGCCAGATCACTAATTTCTAAAAAAATCGTTGCCAGATATTTTTTCTGAATTCTGTAATCAACCGTAGTGTTCGGATACTTTTTTGAGCGACTGTACATAACATTTTCGTAAGTATACACTGCTGATTTGATACACAAATTTAATAATTTCTTGTCTACATTACTATCTGCCATTCCACTTGTTTTGACCTCAAAGCAAGTACTTTTTGTTAGTGGGAAAATTTCAATGATGAGTAGTGTAAATGCTTAAAGGAGGAAATGGGTAAAATAACTTCTAAACATTTAAAAAATATAGAAACTGTAGAACTAAAAGATTCTATATCATTGAGTATGGGTAATGGCGTTTATCCCTAATTGTGTCATTGGAAAAGTGACGCTTCTTCACTGGATAGTGTGCATGGAAATTGTGCATCACATGTGTGCAACTGTGGGATGAATACCATTGTTTCAGAATGACAATGGGGTTAAGAAATTTCTTACCGCGAAGGTGCTGAACAGAGAAAATTCCCCATCTTATGGAACAGCAACAAATGCATGCCACAGTCCAAATATATGAGTGGGCAAATATATGAGTGGGCTCCATTTATTTGCCCATGATCGTTGCCCAAGCTTATCCCATTTGCAGATTCAAAAGTGTTATCAAGGATAACACGGACTACACCGACTACAGGACTACAAGAGTGATTTATTCGAAAACGTTGCTGGGAAATGTTTGACCATCCTTTTGTGACTTCCATCATTTTGGGAAACAGAAAAGTAATCTCATAGTCATCGATACTAGTCGAAAGATGATATGAATAAGTAGCACACAAAAGACGGTTAGACCAGGAATGAAAATGGCCCAAAGATGGCTTAAGTTTCACTTCTTTCAAGTTCCGATCTTAGTATCCGTCCAACACCTCCTATAACATAAAGCCAGTGGACCAAGTTATGACGTCACCACAGTGTAATATAGATAATTCTTATATATTTATTTCTATTATTAATACTAGTGTACTTTTATACTAATCTTTTTATTAATGTTTATTTTTTTTAAATATATCTCATTTAGAAAAAAATTATTTGAATTTATTAGCAATTATTATTGTGCTAATAAATAAGAATAATTTTTTTCCAAATAAGGTATATTTTTAAACAAGCATTGGTATGAACGTACACCACGGAAAATACTAGAGAGAGAAATATATATGAATTATCTATGTTACAGAACTACTTAAGCTGACGTCATAACCTGATCCACAGGTTTTCTGTTGTAGGAGGTGTTGATCTCTCTCTTAATAACTATAAAAATATGATTTAATTTTTACAGTGAAAGTTTTCACTTTTTTGACTTTGAATAGCAACAGGCTGTTGATAAAAACACAGTTTAGCCCTCTTCCATGAGCAATTGTTACTCATCTTTAGTTTCAAATATTTTTATACGATGTCGACTGAAATCATTTTTTGTAATCCACTTCGTGCTACATCCTGGAATTCTGTAACTGCTGCGTAACTAAGAATCATTTAGGAAAATTAATGGGCGTCCACTTCTTTATATTGTAGAACTTTTGCGCCAATAACAGCTCTTTTGACGCAATTCCACTTCTACTCCATCAGCTTTTTTAAAGCGACTTCAAAGTATTCCCCGTAATCTAACGATACTTATTAATAAATTTTCTTATCTGTTACCAGCCTGTTGTTGTTCTTTTGGCCCTAGGACTTATAAGAGAGGATTTAGTTCAGCTTCGAAATGGATAATGGATACATACGTTGACTTTTACTATTTATGGATAATGAAAACGAGTCATACAATCGTTACATAGTTATTGCGAAACGAGCAAACAAAGAAAGCTGCGAACACGAAATACACAAAAGCCCAGCGGAATAAGACCTTTTTTCTTTTCTGCCAGTTTTGCATTTAAAATTTAAAGAATTATTAAAACAAAGAAACATTTCTGGACGAGCATTCGGTTAAGTCATGTTATAAACATGTTTTTTATTTCTTCCTCTGTGCGACTGGCAGTTTTCTCTTCATTCATGACTGAGGAGATTGTTCCTTTGGCATTGCTTTATCTTCTCGCAAACAAGGCTCATGCAGGAAAGAAAGCCCACCATATCTCGTCATTTATTTGCCCATGCCCAGGTGTTTCAGATGGTTGGAGCTCCAGCGCAGCAGAGAGAAAAGAGAGTTCCTGCCAGTGGCCATATATCCAATGGCAGGCGAAGATCTGAAAAAGCCACTGACGTCCAGCGGTGGAGAGAAGAGAGTACAGATCCAATTCCGACGCTGACGTGACAGTTTAGCGGATGGCAGACGGGGCTCCACGCAGAGTCCGGGGTTAATTGGACGGAAGGGTGGAAGTCACGTGACGGGACTGCACCACCCGAACTTCGGTGATTGGTTCTCGTGTCTACAGAGCTGGTTGATGTGTTTGGCAAGCAGAGGGCTTTGCTGATGGAGAACCATTCAATACAAAACTTTCATTGAGGCCAAGAAAAGACGCAAAAGACGCTCTCTCCGCTAACGGAGGTTTGACAAACAGCTGCTGGCGGTCTGCACGCCACAAAAGAAAAAAGAAATTACCAGCATTCTGAACAACGACAAAAATTCTTTAAGTAGAAATACATAGATTCAGCCGTCCCGTGGCCGAGTGGTTAGCGCGCTTGGCTACTAATTATGGGACCTGGGTTCGAGCCCAGGACAAGGCATGGACGTTTGTGTTGTTTTTCTGCTGAGGTCCTACCATCCTCACAGACCTTCTACTATGGCATATAAACTGAGAGGCTCCTGTCAGACCTCTGTGGCAAGCAGCTGCTTGAGGGAGTATTTTTTTTTTATATAGATTCTGGTTTTTACACACCAACTGATCCCAGCTTTACATCTACCTTCGGTGCAGAGAAAAATGTATATAAATATTTTAAATTTCATTTCCAATTAAATGGTTTAGAATAGAGAACATTTTTTGACGATGACCTAAAAAGAGTCCAAGTCATAACAAAAGCTGAAAAATTTTATGTCATCGGTTTACGGTTATCCTTAAAAGGCAAAATAGAAGTGTTTTTTATTTTTCAAAAACATTGGGATGCACTTGTCAGGTATTTTGGAATGAAATGTTTTCTAGGAGGAAAGGAAAACCTATTTCTAGGCATTACCCTCTCAATTGTAATGCTGATTTGCTTCCTTTTGGTTACATAAAGGACAAGGTGCACTACTCACTGATTCAATTTCTGTATTTCTTTAAAGAATGAATCGTCCCTCATGTGGATGCAGCACACATGATTCATTCCTTCATACACTTGTCATAAATGTCTGACACTCCTCCGGACGTTAGACTGTCTCTCGACAATGCTTGGGCAGCAAAGGATGATAATTATAGGATGTCAACACACCTTCAGCTAATGCTTCAAATCGCATCCTTCATTCATTCAACACCTTCAGTTAATGCTTCAAATCGCATCCTTCATTCATTCAACACCTTCAGTTAATGCTTCAAATCGCATCCTTCATTCATTCAACACCTTCAGCTAATGCTTCATATCGCATCCTTCATTCATTCAACACCTTCAGCTAATGCTTCAAATCGCATCCTTCATTCATTCAACACCTTCAGCTAATGCTTCAAATCGCATCCTTCATTCATTCAACACCTTCAGCTAATGCTTCAAATCGCATCCTTCATTCATTCAACACCTTCAGTTAATGCTTCAAATCGCATCCTTCATTCATTCAACACCTTCAGTTAATGCTTCAAATCGCATCCTTCATTCATTCAACACCTTCAGTTAATGCTTCAAATCGCATCCTTCATTCATTCAACACCTTCAGCTAATGCTTCAAATCGCATCCTTCATTCATTCAATACCTTCAGTTAATGCTTCAAATCGCATCCTTCATTCATTCAACACTTTCAGCTAATGCTTCAAATCGCATCCTTCATTCATTCAACACCTTCAGCTAATGCTTCAAATCGCATCCTTCATTCATTCAACACCTTCAGTTAATGCTTCAAATCGCATCCTTCATTCATTCAACACCTTCAGTTAATGCTTCATATTGCATCCTTCATTCATTCAACACCTTCAGTTAATGCTTCAAATCGCATCCTTCATTCATTCAACACCTTCAGTTAATGCTTCAAATCGCATCCTTCATTCATTCAACACCTTCAGTTAATGCTTCAAATCGCATCCTTCATTCATTCAACACCTTCAGTTAATGCTTCAAATCGCATCCTTCATTCATTCAACACCTTCAGCTAATGCTTCAAATCGCATCCTTCATTCATTCAACACCTTCAGCTAATGCTTCAAATCGCATCCTTCATTCATTGAACACCTTCAGTTAATGCTTCAAATCGCATCCTTCAGTCATTGAACACCTTCAGTTAATGCTTCAAATCGCATCCTTCATTCATTCAACACCTTCAGCTAATGCTTCAAATCGCATCCTTCATTCATTCAACACCTTCAGTTAATGCTTCAAATCGCATCCTTCACTCATTCAACACCTTCAGTTAATGCTTCAAATCGCATCCTTCATTCATTCAACACCTTCAGTTAATGTTTCAAATTGCATCCTTCATTCATTCAACACCTTCAGTTAATGCTTCAAATCGCATCCTTCATTCATTCAACACCTTCAGTTAATGCTTCAAATCGCATCCTTCACTCATTCAACACCTTCAGTTAATGCTTCAAATCGCATTCTTCACTCATTCAACACCTTCAGTTAATGCTTCAAATCGCATCCTTCATTCATTGAACACCTTCAGTTAATGCTTCAAATCGCATCCTTCATTCATTCAACACCTTCAGCTAATGCTTCAAATCGCATCCTTCATTCATTGAACACCTTCAGTTAATGCTTCAAATCGCATCCTTCAGTCATTCAACACCTTCAGTTAATGCTTCAAATCGCATCCTTCATTCATTGAACACCTTCAGTTAATGCTTCAAATCGCATCCTTCATTCATTGAACACCTTCAGTTAATGCTTCAAATCGCATCCTTCATTCATTGAACACCTTCAGTTAATGCTTCAAATCGCATCCTTCAGTCATTCAACACCTTCAGTTAATGCTTCAAATCGCATCCTTCATTCATTGAACACCTTCAGTTAATGCTTCAAATCGCATCCTTCAGTCATTGAACACCTTCAGTTAATGCTTCAAATCGCATCCTTCATTCATTGAACACCTTCAGTTAATGCTTCAAATCGCATCCTTCATTCATTGAACACCTTCAGTTAATGCTTCAAATCGCATCCTTCAGTCATTCAACACCTTCAGTTAATGCTTCAAATCGCATCCTTCATTCATTGAACACCTTCAGTTAATGCTTCAAATCGCATCCTTCAGTCATTGAACACCTTCAGTTAATGCTTCAAATCGCATCCTTCATTCATTGAACACCTTCAGTTAATGCTTCAAATCGCATCCTTCAGTCATTCAACACCTTCAGTTAATGCTTCAAATCGCATCCTTCATTCATTCAACACCTTCAGTTAATGCTTCAAATCGCATCCTTCATTCATTGAACACCTTCAGTTAATGCTTCAAATCGCATCCTTCATTCATTGAACACCTTCAGTTAATGCTTCAAATCGCATCCTTCATTCATTCAACACCTTCAGTTAATGTTTCAAATTGCATCCTTCATTCATTCAACACCTTCAGTTAATGCTTCAAATCGCATCCTTCATTCATTCAACACCTTCAGTTAATGCTTCAAATCGCATCCTTCACTCATTCAACACCTTCAGTTAATGCTTCAAATCGCATTCTTCACTCATTCAACACCTTCAGTTAATGCTTCAAATCGCATCCTTCATTCATTGAACACCTTCAGTTAATGCTTCAAATCGCATCCTTCATTCATTCAACACCTTCAGCTAATGCTTCAAATCGCATCCTTCATTCATTGAACACCTTCAGTTAATGCTTCAAATCGCATCCTTCAGTCATTCAACACCTTCAGTTAATGCTTCAAATCGCATCCTTCATTCATTGAACACCTTCAGTTAATGCTTCAAATCGCATCCTTCATTCATTGAACACCTTCAGTTAATGCTTCAAATCACATCCTTCATTCATTGAACACCTTCAGTTAATGCTTCAAATCGCATCCTTCAGTCATTCAACACCTTCAGTTAATGCTTCAAATCGCATCCTTCATTCATTGAACACCTTCAGTTAATGCTTCAAATCGCATCCTTCAGTCATTGAACACCTTCAGTTAATGCTTCAAATCGCATCCTTCATTCATTGAACACCTTCAGTTAATGCTTCAAATCGCATCCTTCATTCATTGAACACCTTCAGTTAATGCTTCAAATCGCATTCTTCAGTCATTCAACACCTTCAGTTAATGCTTCAAATCGCATCCTTCATTCATTGAACACCTTCAGTTAATGCTTCAAATCGCATCCTTCAGTCATTGAACACCTTCAGTTAATGCTTCAAATCGCATCCTTCATTCATTGAACACCTTCAGTTAATGCTTCAAATCGCATCCTTCAGTCATTCAACACCTTCAGTTAATGCTTCAAATCGCATCCTTCATTCATTCAACACCTTCAGTTAATGCTTCAAATCGCATCCTTCATTCATTGAACACCTTCAGTTAATGCTTCAAATCGCATCCTTCATTCATTGAACACCTTCAGTTAATGCTTCAAATCGCATCCTTCAGTCATTGAACACCTTCAGTTAATGCTTCAAATCGCATCCTTCATTCATTGAACACCTTCAGTTAATGCTTCAAATCGCATCCTTCAGTCATTGAACACCTTCAGTTAATGCTTCAAATCGCATCCTTCATTCATTGAACACCTTCAGTTAATGCTTCAAATCGCATCCTTCATTCATTGAACACCTTCAGTTAATGCTTCAAATCGCATCCTTCAGTCATTCAACACCTTCAGTTAATGCTTCAAATCGCATCCTTCATTCATTGAACACCTTCAGTTAATGCTTCAAATCGCATCCTTCAGTCATTGAACACCTTCAGTTAATGCTTCAAATCGCATCCTTCATTCATTGAACACCTTCAGTTAATGCTTCAAATCGCATCCTTCAGTCATTCAACACCTTCAGTTAATGCTTTAAATCGCATCCTTCATTCATTCAACACCTTTAGTTAATGCTTGAAATCGCATGCAAACAACAATATGGAAAGTCAGGAGGAATTTGTTTTTCAGGCGTTGTGTAAATAAATTTTTTCAGTACAAAAAAGTTAATTGCAAAACTTCTGTTGCTTTTTTGTGTAAATAATAATTATATAACATTTGTACATTATTGTTTACAAGTTACAGGAATTTGTTAGATTCTAAACGTTTCTATTCTCTAATCGAATATATAGTTATAGTGTAAGTACTACAGACAAAAAAATGTTTGGCTCAGCAAAAAATTAATTTAAAACAGCTTTTCACTTTGACTTTGTTCACAAGGGGACTTTGCTTTGAAATAACAATCGATTGAAAATCGTCATTAACCTAAAATTTTCATTTCTTTAGGAGATAAAAAAGCTCATTTTTTGTCGACATTCAATGAAGCATTGAAATAGAAGTTAGAGAAAATGGGAAACCAGTTTAGTTACTTAAGCACTCTTATATACAAGGTCTCAGTTTTACTACATTGTGAAACAAAATATTACGAAATGTCAAAGAAATGTAGTATCAGATATTTCTCATAATCACTCTGTACACTGAAATGCCTATATATTATTTTAACAACAGTTATTCAAGTATGAAATGTTATCTTAATGGTTTCGTTTTATATTTGTGACACAAGCTTGACTGCCTTTTCTTGAAATATACTTTGCTTTTCTCACCTTTTTTACCTGTAATACGCAATTACACTAACTACAGCCCACCAAACGTTTGTCAGCAACGTGTTTTTTTTTTATTTCCCCTCATGACTTTCACAATTCCCACAAAAGTTTGCCATGAAATTGCAAACTCTATTGATAACTTTCACATTTCCACCCAACTATTCATGGCGCATTTCTATATTTATAACTTTTACAAAACGTTATGGCGATTTTAGAGCCACCCATTGGTTGCAGAATCCCCAATATTCAGAAAGGGATTATTCCCATTCCTCAGTCCGTGGTGTCAGTCTCGTAATCTGTAGTCCCCAGTTCCACCTGGGACAGCTTTGAGATTTATTTCGGCTAAACTTCTATCCTTATTATTATCATTTTTCTTAAGCTCTTAAGCAAGGAGACATACCTCCAGTCGAGTTGAAAGCTTAAGAAATAATAATAATCACACTTTATTTAATAATTCAATAAAAATGCATAAAATGCACTAGGTACAATGTTCCGTAATAATTCATTTGTATCCTCAGTTATGAAGGAGACACCGATGGACTCTATCGGATGGATTGCAAAATGAGGGATCCTTATGGGAGAAATCTACACTGTGGATGTTAAAGAACTTGTTCTATGCTTTTGATGGGAGATGTCCATCTGTCTCCTAACATATGTCCTGTGGGTTTCCCTTCTCCCCAACATAATTTGAGACGTTCATGTCCGTCTGATCTGGTAATTTAGCTCATTGGATGCAAAAACATGCAGTTCATTGGCATTTAGAACAACCCAAATTAGTGCTGTAGGCCATGCCTACACTTCAAAATGGCCTCAGTAAGACATACCTCCAGTCGAGTCGAAAGCCTAAATAATAATAACAGCACTATATTAACTATAATTCAATAAAAATGCATAACATGCATAGCTACATCATTGTTATATTCATCAAGCAGTCATGGGCTACGGAAGTCTAATCAGATTCTACAATTCAGTTCTCCAAACATATCTATCATGAGCTACATCTGCTGCATCTGGCCACTGTACACCAATTCTAACAAGGTCCTGTTTGACATTGCCTACACACGGCATCCTAGGTCTCCCCCTCTTTCTGAAGCCTTTAGGCACACTGTTCATAACCCTATTCGCAATTCTATAATTATGCATAAGGGCAACACGGCCAAACCAATAGAGTCTCTCTCTCTGCACAATACACTGCTCAAGGGATGTTGCGGACTCCTTTGCATAACCTCATCATTACTTAAAAATTTGAACCACCTAATGCCCAAGAATCCAGAATTAAATGCATTAAGTTTCCTGCTATCATGTTTACAAAAGGTCCAAGTTTCACTACCTTAACTGTAGAGAAAAAAAACTATTATACAGTCAAATTTCAGTATTTAGTTGTATACATCTGTTTCCCCACACTCTCCACAGATTCTTAAAATTCCCGGCAGCAATCCCTATTTGTTTGTAAATTCTATTCCGCTCATCACCAGTATCTGTTACATAGTTCCCAAGATAATTAAACTGCCTTACCTGCTCAAGATTGAAACTATTCAGATTAACCGAATCACAGCTTCCTGACCAATTTTCATTACTTTAGTTTTCTCTCTGTTTAAAACCAAACCTACTCTACTACCAGTCTCATCAACAGCTCGAATGAAAGAGTTCATCTCATCAACATCATTTGCCAAAAGGGCTAAATCATCATCATAATCTAAATCAGAAATTTTCCTATCTCTAGATCATTTAAGCCTAAAATTTTTTCTTTGCAGTGAATTTCGCATAACATAATCAATGGCCAAATTAAAGACAGAAGGAGACAAAATGCACTCTTCTGGAACATTAGAAGCAGTGTTAAACCAATTGCTACAAGCCTTACCAACTTTCATACACTAATCAGTGTTAAACCAATTGCTACAAGCCTTACCAACTTTCATACACTAATCAGTGTTATTATAGAGGGTTTTCATTAACTAACTTGTCTCGTATGCCATACGATCACACAATCAACCACAAATTATGACGATCAACAGAGTCAAAAAGTTTTTTGAAATCAACAAAGCTAGTAAGCAAAGGTTTCTGAAACTGTAAGCATTTCTCAAGAATCTGCGTAAGAGAAAAAAAATCTGATCTACACATTCCCTACCACTTCTGAATCCACACTGCTCATCATGCAATTGCCCATCAATCAGATTCTTAATTCTACTAAGCACAATCATGCAAAGAATTTTATCTGGAACAGAAAATAGGCTGATTCCTCTATAGTTATCACAAGAACTGCGTTCACCGTTTTTTTAAATTTAGGGATAACAATAGCTCTGGTAAAATCCTTAGGAACCAAGCCTTTATCATAAAAGATATTCAGAATTTCAGTCATCCAAGTGGTAACCGAAACATTCCCAGCGCTAAGCATTTCTCTGGTAATTTCATCTACCCCTGGGGATTTATGAAGTTTAAGTTTAGAAGCAGCTGAAATAACTTCAGAATGTGATGTAGGGCCAACAATAAAGCCACCAATGCATCTATCATCATTACAAGCAATGGAAGCAGAACTAACCACATTGTTTAGAACAGGGAGAGCCAAACTTTTCGACTCTACGATTGACTTTTAAGACAGAAAATCTTTCGTGATAAATAATATTACATAAGTCATAATAATGATTTAACACTGCTTAACCGGCTAAGCATAAAATAACAATTTGTCATGAAACATATTAACGTGACATTGTTACATTAATTAAAATACAATCTTTTCCACCTAAAACTGGCAGCTACCCGATCGACCAAACAGTTTAATGCAATAAAATCAGTCGGTCGCGATCGACTGTGGCTACCTCTGATTTAGAACATCACTGAAATGCTCAGCCCACCTAGCAATGACAGAATCCTCACCTTCTATAACCTTACCTTGTTTATCCCACCATCCCTGTAAACTATCCGTTTTTCCCACAGGAAACATTAACTATCTGGTATAGCTCTCTTCTGTTGTGCTGTCTTACTGCTTCCTCGTCTTTGTCAGCCAAGCCATCATGCCAAAGTTTCGTATCAACTGCTAACTGATCCTTTACACCAGTAGTTCTCAACCTTTTATGCTTCATGCACCCGCTGGAAACGTGTATGTAACTGGCGTACCCTTTGTATAGATAGATAAAAGTACAGTTATAGTATAATAATGGGAATAAAATAAAACACTGACTTTGTTACTAGATCTAGCGACTTTTGAGCTCTCACATTTTACCGCGTATACCACGTTGAGAACCCCTACTTTACACGTTTATTAAGCTCTCTGTAATGCTTCCAATAAGGACTAGTAGGGTATTGATTAAGGAATTCCTGCAGTTATTTCTTTCCGAAAAAATATCAAGTGCCTTATCACTCATATAATTTCGTCTCCTCTGCTCCTTTTTAATAAAAATAGTACTTTAGTTAAGAAAAGCCTGTTTAAAACAGTCCCATGCTCCTCAACTTCAGTAGTACCCAAACCATGACTATCATATGACTAAGTAACCTACTATATTAGGTTTACCTTTAGCTATAACTGTGTCTTTCAGAGCTTCAGTGTTAAAGGTAATTTTTTTTAACTTTAGCATAACATCTCTGAAATTTAAGTTGCAGGACATTTTTAATAAGGTCGATGTCAGATCCAATTTAAGCTACGCTAAATGCCCTAGTATTCCTAACAGAACTAGCCCATTTGATGTTAATTAATATATAATTAATCATATTCCTATGCAGCCCATCTGGTAAAACCCATGTGTACTTACTGTATGTATGTAGCGGTGTTTGTAATAACAGTTAATTATTTTCAGACCATTAAGTTAATTTACCTCTAGGATACTTACCAATACTAAAGGGACTTATCATCCCTCTCCAAAGGTCAGAGTCAGTATTAACTTTGACATTGAAGTCGCCGAGGACAAGGGTAATATCTCCTTTCTTAACGGAATTCAAAATATCCTGAAGTTGTTCGTAAAACCTGTGTTTCTCATCCTCATCGGTTTAGAACAGCGAGAGCCAAACGTTTCGACTCTGCGATTGACTTTTAAGACAGAAAATCATCGGTATCCTCAGTGGGAGCATAACAACAGATAACATTGTTTAATGCTTGTCTATGATTTAGCTGTAAAAAACCTTTCATGAATGCACTCATATCATAGAAAAGCATCATTATCATGTCTGCTAAGAAGTAAATCTACGCCTTGGAGAAGCTTTTTATCTTCCCTCCCTGAAAAGCGAAATTTAAGATTAATTAATGTTTAAAAGTTCAGAACAAGCTATGTGCAATCGCGAAATGTTAAGGGGCGCTGAGCTCTGTAGCTTCCAGAGCCTTAGTGTTGCGGCTCATGGGACCTCATAGTAGCAGTATTTTTTAATAGAAATAATCGCTATTTTACAGATTTTCCAGAGAATTGTGGAAAACCTGTTTTAAGCTTCTCGTACAAACTCACAAAAGAATAAGTATTGAAATCTTTAAAAAGAAACGGAATTTTACATCGCAGCTGCATCCCTGAAAAAAGGTGGCAAGTCTGCCCCTGGTTATGTGAGATATTTCATATCTCTAGACCAACTATATAGGCCAAATATTTCCCTTCATGGGAATTCTCATAACATAATCAATAACCAAACTGAAATTGCCATTTGTTTTTATTGAAATGAATTAAATTTAGAAGAGGCAATTGAAGACGTGATAATTTTATTGTTGGTTAAAAGGGAAGGAAATAGTTATGTTTGATTAATTAACTTCGGCTCATCGTCGAAGGGCTACTTCGATTTGATAAATCGATAAGAATCTTTGACTTGATGGCTTGGATCATAATTAAAAACACAGGTCCCCAACAAATATTTCTGTAGCGTATTCTAAACTATTTAAACCCGAATTGAAATGGATAGGAAAATGGTAATTTAGTAAAAACTGAACAGCAATTTTTACGTATGAAATAAAAGGAATAGAAAAATACTTCAATTTTTATTTTCCTAACAGCTTGTTTCTTTCATTCTTCAATAAGTAATTCAATTAAGCATAATACTAAAAACTTAATATTTCACTAGCTGTGCATATAATACTGTATCATTCATATTCTGAAGGAGACAATGTCAGTTAGCCTCACGGTTTGCCAAAGCGTGCGAATTAGGGAATGATTAGGGCCAAATCGAAGTGGCCCTTGACAATCAACGATCTAAAATACAAACATACATAGAGGTTATTACTGCGTTTAGCACTACCAGTAAGTGATTAGTAGAAATTTTGGATCCAATGAGACTATAACAGTGAAAGGTAAATATTTTTTTGTAAATTATAAATGTGGTCTATAAATGGAAGCTACGAAGTCACTGGAAGGAGATATTGTCGGCATTCCCTCTCTCAATAAACAGTTTCTTTAAACATCCCACTAACCATTTTCTCTCCAAAGCCAGTTGGAATGTGAGGATTCTGCGCAGAGATTATTCTCTTGATGTCCTCACACAAGAATTACACCGTTATAATTTAGATATTCTCGACTTGCAAGAGACTAGATGGACAGATAAAGGTCAGATTCTTAAAAATAATCTTACATTTCTCTTTTCAGGGAGAGACGACACTAAGCATCACCAAGGCTAGTGATCGAAACCAAGGCTAGCTATAGAAATGCAAACTTTGCTTAAAAATTTATATAAACGGCTGTGCTTCATGTTTATCATCATCATTATCATCATCATTCCCAATCAGCCACGCTAGTGATGCTCTTCTAGGATATGAATGCATTAATGAAAGGTTTCTTACAGCAAAATTTCAGACAAGCGTTAAAGACTTGAATGTTATCTGCTGTTATGCCCCCACTGAGGATGCCGATGAGGATGAGAAGGATAGGTTTTATGAACAACTTCAGGATATTTTGAATTCTGTCAAGAAAGGAGATATTACCCTTGTTCTTGGTGACTTCAATGCCAAAATTGGTACTGACTCTGACCTTTGGGGAGGAGTAATAGGACCTTTTGGTATTGGTAGCTGCAATGGCAATGGACAACGTCTCCTACAAATAAGTAAACTCAATGGTTTCAGAATAACTAACACTTATTACGAACACAGGGACATACATAAGTACACAAGGGTTTCACCTGATGGGCTGCATAAGAATATGATTGGTTATATATAAATTAACAGCAAATGGACTAGTTCTGTTAGGAATACCAGGTCATATAGGGAAGCTGACCATTACCTTGTTAAAAGTGTCTTGCAAATTAAACTTAAAAAGTGAAGTGCTAAGGTTAAAAAAATTACCTTTAATACTGAAGCTCTGAAAGACCCAGTTATAGCTAAAGCTTACCATGATAGGTTATTTAGTCATTATGACAGTCATGGTTTGCTTACTACTGAAGTTGAGGAAGAATGGGACCATTTTAAACAGGCTTTTTTGGAAACTAACAGTAATTCTTTTAGGGAAAAAGGAACAGAGGAGGCAGAATTATTTGAGTGATAAGGCACTTGAGCTTATTTCGGAAAGAAAGAACTGCAGGAATGTCCTTAATCAATACCTCACTAGTCCTAATAGAAAGCATTACAGAGAGCTTAATAAAGGTGTAAAGGATCAGTTTAGCTGCTGATAAGAATCTTTGGCTTGGTGGCTTGGATGACAAAGACGAGGAAGGAGTTAGACAGCACAACAGCAGAGAACTATACCAGATAGTTAATGTGTTGTATGGTAGAAAACAAACAGGTATACAGGGATGGAAGAATAAACAAGGTAAGGTTATAGAAGATGAAGATTCTGTCATGGCTAGATGGGCTGAGCATTTCAGTGATATTCTAAACAATGTGGTTAATTTTACTACCATTGTTTGTAATGATGATAAATGCATTGGTGGCTTCAATGTTGGCCCTATAACACAATCTGAAGTTATTTTGGCTATTTCTAAACTTAAATTTCATAAATCCCCAGGGGTAGATGAAATTACTACGGAAATGCTTAGAGCTGGGAATGTTTCGGTTACCACTTGGATGACTGAAATTTTGAATATCTTTATGATAAAGGCATGGTTCCTAAGGATTTAACCAGAGCTATTATTATCCCTATATTTAAAAAAGGTGATCGCATTTCTTGTGATAACTATAGAGGTGTCAGCCTATTTTCTGTTCCAGGTAAAGTTCTTTGCATGATTGTGTTTAATAGAATTAAGAATCTGTTTGACAGTCAATTGCGTGATGAGCAATGTGAATTCCGAAGTGGTAGGGGATGTGTAGAGCAGATATTTTTAC
Source organism: Ryuthela nishihirai (assembly GCA_038380435.1). NCBI lineage: Eukaryota > Metazoa > Arthropoda > Arachnida > Araneae > Heptathelidae > Ryuthela > Ryuthela nishihirai. The sequence goes on from JAWZYU010000017.1 coordinate 76,417,592, forward strand.
TCAGGCAGATTCATGAGAAATGTTTAGAGTTTCTGAAAACTTTGGTTGCTAGCTTTGTTGATTTCAAAAAGACAGTTGACTCTGTTGATCGTTATAATTTGTGGTTGATTGTGAAATCATATGGTATTCCAGACAACTTAGTTAACATAATGAAAGCTCTCTATAATAACACTGAGTAGTGTGTGAGAGTTGGTAATACTTGTAGCAATTGGTTTAGGGTTACTTCTGGTGTTCGACAAGGGTGCAGTTTGTCTCCTTTTCTGTTCAGTTTGGTTATTGATTATATTCTGCGAAATTCATTGCAAGGGAAAATTTTGGCCTTAAATGGGCTGGAGATAAGAAAATTTCTGATTTAGATTATGTTGATGATTTTGCCCTTTTGGCAAATGATGTTGATGAGATGAACTCTTTCATTCGAGTTGTTGATGAGATTGGTAGTAGAATATGTTTGGTTGTAAACGAGAGAAAACTAAAGTGATGAAAATCGGTCAGGCAGGCTGTGATTCGGTTAATCTGAATGGTTACAATCTTGAACAAGTGTCACAGTTTAATTATATTGGTAGCTATGTAACAGATACTGGTGATGTGCAGCATAAGATTAACAGAGGAATAGGTATTGCTGCCTATAATATCTATGAAGATATATAATCTATGGAGAGAGTGGAGAAATAGGCGTATACACCTAAAGACTAAAATTAGACTGTATAATAGTTTGGTTCTTTCTAGGGTTAGTTATGGTAGTGAAACTTGGACGCTGTGTAAACAAGATAACAGGAAACTAGATGCTTTTGATTCTAGATGCTACGCAGTATCTTGGGCATTAGGTGGTTCAACTTTGTAACTAATGATGAGGTTAGGCAAAGGAGTTTGCAACCTCCTTTAAGCAGCATATTGTGCAGAGAGAGACTCCGTTGGTTTGGACGTGTTGCCCGTATGGATAATTATAGATTGGAGAATAGGGTTATGAACAGTGTGCTTAAAGGCCTCGGGAAGAGGGGGAGGCCTAGGATGCGGTGGGCAGACAATGTCAAACAAGACCTTATTAGAATTGGTATGTAGTGGCCAGATGGAGCAGATATAACTCAGGACAGATATGCTTGGAGAACTAAATTGCGTGGTCTGATTGGACCTCCGTAGCCCATGGCTGCTTGGGGATGATGATGATAATGATGATGATAAACATGAAGCACAGCCGTTTATATAAATTTTTAAGCAAAGTTTGCATTTCTATAGCTAGGGGAATTTAAAACTTTATATTGAATGACTTAGAAAATAAAAAAGCTTGTGTAGCGTTATTGGTTAACCTGCCGTTTTTAGAACTAGCTTCCCCTTATGGAGTGTAACATAATAGTGCTATAAATTTCATACAAATGTGCTATAAATTTAATTACAAGCACTTTAGTGAATTTAAGCCCACTCCAACTCATCATTAATGTTTGTAGTGCACTTCTGCTCAGTGGCGATTCGTGACGGAAATTTTTGGTGGGGCACATTGATTATCAGAAGCAGGGCCCGGATGTAGGAAAAAAACTCAGTATTTATCAAAACATTGAAGAATAAAAAAAGATCACGGAAAGGAGTGTTTGTTCTTACTACTTTAATTCGTCAATGTGTCCTTCTTTTTCACTCCTCTGTAATAATTACCTATTTATATGTATTTTTCCTCTCCGTTCTAGTAGTATTTTAAAAAACTGTTCGTGAAAATTATCTCTATAGCTTTGTCAATTTTGACTGTCTCCCGATTATAAATTTGTATTTATTATTTTGAACTGATATACTCGTAGTAAATTATCACTTGAACAGTTATCTATTTTGGTTATAATCAATGTACAATGTTAATTTATTTTACAAAAGAATTGCAAAAAAAGATATTTTAATAAAATTAAATATTAAAAAAACGACCGAAAACTATATTATGAACTAGGTTTGGATCGAAACAGAGATCCTTTAGTTTCAAGTCAGAAAAATAACGTATTTAGGCGACTGAATTAAATATTATTCACTGGATGTTATGTTAAAATATATTATTAGCATTCACTTGTAGACCAAATATTGAAAAAATTACATTTTCATATCTAAATTCTCTTCTTAAATTCTTCATTTATAAATATCATTCCTTGGCAAAATAAAAAGTCAGCAACCCAGTTCAAACACATCTTGTCAGGAAAGTTTTGACCTATTGAGCCTGCTACAGTCAATTCGATAAGTAACAAGATCTTCGAGTATTGGTTGCCTTGGTAGAATCAGTCAATCAAGTGTCACGGGCCACTTCAAAATTGTGACTTCCTTTTGAAGTTCATTGCTATTCTATTTCAACTCATGCGCATTTGTGTCATCGCTATAATTGATAAGATTCCGGACGGTGGCCATAATGGAGAAATTCATATCTTGTGTAAACTAAAGTTGACGACATAGCTCTGATTTGCCAAGCAAATGCTGTAATTATCTACATAACACAACAAATAATGATTAAAAAACTAATATAAAAATTATATTATGTTGATTTAGATATGACAGATAAAGAATACTATATTTGAATTTCGATTATTATCTTTGTGATTATGTTTGATTTGGTCAGCCCCAAGGTGGCCCAAGGTTACTTACTTCTGACGAAGCTAGGAACAGATAAAAGTTTTCTTAGATTTGAAGTGAATTTTCTTCTAGCATTTTTCCTGATGTGCAAGACTGCTGTTGGTAGTTCTCAATTTTCAATTTTTCCTTAGGTTAACTACCATTGTAACAAGTGTACCATGGCATAAGAATCGTTTAAAATTGCATTTCTAAATCATTTTAAAGTACTTTCAATATAAGAACTATGTTAGTTGCTTCATTTAGCAGTTTATTTTATTGTTACAAAGTTTGTTACAGCAGTCTATTATATTGTTACAAAGTTTGTTACAGTTTTATTTGGATTTTTCTGCTTAAAAAGCAACTTTTCCTTTATATTTACATCGAATGTACGATTGCACTTTATGGTTCTCAGTACAAATGATACTCCATATTTCCTGCTGAGTACTGAAGTTGAGGTCTTCATTTAAGTGCAGTAGCTTTGAACTATTGAAAGTACTTTACTGTATATACATATATTTATAAGCTCGTTTTAAAAAGAAACAAGCTAAAGAATTACAGTAGTGGAAAAAATAGATTTTTCGATAAGTGTGACTCGAACCCACATCTTCCAATGTTATGCCAGGTGTTCTAGACTAGTGTTTCTCAAATTGTGTGATGTCGCAGACCGGTAATTTCTTTTCTAGTGTGCCAGAGATCGGAGTAGTGTGGTCACCATGTGCCTGGAGCTTCTGGCTACCCGTTGCCTCAAGAAACTAGGTGCATGATACTTTCGTCACTCCACGCGATTACATGACACCTGGAATGTTGGAACGTAAGAGCTGCGACGCTATGTAAAATGCTATATTTATATAATGTACTATGTATAATGCTATAATCAATATTATTCTTCTGAAAACATACTTCTTTCTTTCCTCGAAGCTCACTGCAAACTGGTGACTTATGGCTCATGGACAGGCACAGGTCCGCACTGGACCATTACTTTGAGAAGAGTTTTCTAGACCATCTATAACGAACAATAACAGAAATTTGCTGTTGGAGTTTTTGTTGGAGTTTTGTTGGAGTTTGCTGTTGCAGTGGCACCCATCTATGATGGGTGCCACTGCAACAGCAAACTCCAACAAAACTCCAACAAAAACTCCATCAAAACCCATCTATGATGGGTGCCACTGGCGACAGAGTGTGTGTATGTGTGTGTGGGAAGGGAGGGGGGTATTTGAGACATTTAAAATCATAATTAGTGGAGAAATGGCTCAGCCGGAGATAATTTAGTGGTCTAGAACACTTGGGGGCCATGGGTTCGGAACCACCCCCAACTCGCCTATTTCTTCGAATTTCTGTATCATATTCTTCAGTCCATTTAGCGACAAAAGTCCTTTCCTTATATCTTTCTGACGACGATTCGCGCGTAGTGCAGCGGCGGCATTACTGCCGTTTAGGTAAGAGAGTTTCACTAACAAAGCTCGGTCTTTCTTGCGGATACCCATGATTCCTTCTTGCGATTGCAGGGAAGACATCACATTTTATAGTGTGCCTCATGCGACTCTCACGTGTGATTGGCTGCAATGTCAAGTGAAATTAGCATGTTCTACCACGTTTTTAGCGCAGTATTTAGCAGTAGGTCGCCTGGTGGCACTAACACCAACTAATTATTTTCATTCGCAAATTCTCTACCCCGTGTTGTTCTTAAGGCATCCACCAGTCTTCGCTGTGATCCATCGAGTAGATCCTTCTCTACATCGCTCTGGGTATTGTCAGTATAATTATAACCACCCTGTACATCCGTTTCATATATATGATCACATGACAATGTCAGCAGTCTGCTCAAAGTCATCAATTTGGTTATATGTGCAAACTATTCTGGTTAGCATATTAAAACTCAAAACTAAGATATCGCCTCTGGTGAATATTCACAATCATTTTGAAGTGACGTTTTCACAGAGAATGAATTTTGTCATTTTCCCCTTTTAACACCCTCTAAGAGTACAAATTCGAACTAATGGATGATTGTAAAAATGCAAATAGTAATATTTTATTACTACCTATGCAACACAAAATAAGAATATTTTTTTAGTCTCTTAAACGAAAAAAAAAAACAGTTATGCTTGACCACTACCACCACATTGCAATCCTCTTGACCTCACACTCTCTCCCCAAAGCTTCAAATTTCTGGCATAAATAGATCGTTTGCAACATTCGTTTAAATTTGTAGCATTTTCCAGTTAGAGGGCGCTCTTAAATCTTTCGGAGAATCGGAAAATGCGAATGGTAAAATTTCATCGATACCTATGCAATCCCAAAGGATTTTTTTTTATCTCCAAAAATAAATGAGTTGAATGTCTACAGACGGAAGAAAAACAAAATGAAAGCTTTAGCTCGTTTCGATCAATAGTAAATACACAGAATTTCCTGTTGACATGGTATCGGAGAAATATATATAAAGAAATATTTTAGAAAAAGTTAGTTTTTCCAACAACCAGAGGGCGGCGGCTTTTTGCGGAAAGCAATGTGGAAAACGTCGCACTTACCATTGCAGAAATCCAGTCGCAATCAGAGCTACCCGTAGTTAGTGCGAAACATGTATCCCGGCAACTGCAACTTCCGTGGCCAATTGTCCGTAAAATTATACGGTCCATCCTGAAATGGTATCCTTATAAAATTCATAGGGTGCAGCAGCTGCAATCACGTGACCTTACTTCGCTTTGCGATTTCTGGGGAGGATGAAGCTCGACGCATGTGACCTTTGAAAGTCTAATGGACCGATGAGGCACATTTTTCCCTACATGGAGCAGTGAATGCGCACAACTGCCGAATATATGGGGACCTACACATCCGCATACAAAGCATGATATGCCCCTACACTCCGACTATGTAACTGTATGGTGCGGGTTTACTGCAAACTTTATAATCGGACCATTTTTCGTTGAGGAGATCACGCCTCAAGGCCCTTGTTCGTCGATCGGTGAATCGACCATGTTACACAGAACTTCTCCGCCGCAAAATTATTCTGGCTTTGGAAGAAAGAAATTGCTTAGACTTCATAACCTTTAATGCAGGATGGGGCGCCAGCCCATATTGCACGTACGGCAATGCAATTGTTACGTACCACATTTGGTGAGGACAGAATAATTTCTCGAACGTTTTCCAATGCTTGGCCAGCACGTTCCCACCACCTAAACCCATGCGATTTTTGGTTATGGGTTTATTTGAAAAGCCCAGTTTACCAAGGCAATGTTGAATCGCTTGCTGAACTGAAGGCAAGAATAACACAGCATGTTGCAGCCATTCCCCGAGACATGTTTCAAGCAACATGGGCCAAGCCATAATTACATTTCCATCATATTCTGCATACATTGAGAACTTGATTGTAAAAATAAAGGTTATGTTTTTTCAACTTGGTATTTTCTCTATTTTAGTGCATCCACGCCACCTGGTGGCACTAACACTAACTAATATTTTTTATACGCAAATTCTCTACCCCATGTTCTTATTAAGGTATCCACCAATTTTCGCTGTGATTCGACGAGTAGATCCTTATCTAAATCGCTCTGACTAATGTAAGTTTAATTTTAATCATCCTGTATATCTATCGTGGACATTTTTTTTTCAGTTACTTGTTATTTTGTAGCTCGTTTAGAATAACCTGCTGTTGTTTTCACCTTGTCGATTGTCTGTTTTTCTGATATTTATTCAATTTTTCGGTTGGGTTTGTTTTACGTCTGAGTGGCACTTTTTTTGTACACATGGGGCTAAATGGCCAGGTCACAAGGACTCCGAGCTTAGTAAAGTTGAGGGGAGGGGACCCACTGGACAGCTTTTCTGTTTTTGAGACAGATGGTAGCCTCCCATCAAGACCATCTAGTGTGTTCTTTAACGTGCACAGGTATTAATTAAATTAATTCAATGTGTACAGATATTAATTAAATTAATTCAATGTGTACAGATATTAATTAAATTAATTAAACGTGCACAGGTATTAATTAAATTATTTCCCGCACACGGACCATGGCTTAAAGTACCATCCGATGGATGGCAACTTTTCCAAACCCATCCGTGTCACCCTGGAAAGTTGCGTTTTTTTTTTGTGTGTGTGCGTGTGTGCGTGTGTGCGTGTATGTGTGTGTGTCGGGGGTGTGACACATTTAGAAATAAATATTTATATGTATTTAAAAAAAATAAATATTTATTTGCATTTAGAAATAAATATTTATATATTTAAAAATAAATATTTATTTGCATTTAGAAATAAACGTTTATATATATTTAGAAATAAATGTTTATATGTATTTAGAAATAATACATGAAACATTTTTTGTGCTAGGTAGGTGCTAATGAGATATTAGGATTCGAATTTTCCTACTTTTCGCTACTTTAAATTCCCCTATTTAATAACTTTTAATTTTGAAAAATTCAAACTTTAAAAAATATTGCAAATGATTTATTCCTGCCAGATAGCTGAAATTTTGGTGGTAAAATGCAATGCTCACTGACCTAGGAGTTTGGTTAGTTTTAAGAGCAAAATGGAAAAGTGTTTTTCTGTTGGGTAAGTATTAACAAAATATTAATATTTGCATTTTTCGAACCTTGTTTAATTAATTTTAATCTCCTCGTTAGGAAGAGCTAAAATCCTGAAATGACGAGCTTCGCTCTCCTTTAAAGCGAGTGTTCAATATTCTCAAGAGACGATATTCTTCTGATTAATTTTATTTCCTGTTATGAACATCTCTATACTGAAAATAACACTCATGACACACTTTCGTTATGAGATCAGACAAGAACCGGTCAGTGGGCCGAATACTTAACTTCTTTGGCTACTGATGAAAGGGCTCTAAGTTTGAGCCACAGATAAGGTATGAATGTTTCTTTTCTGCATTGTTTCTCTGCTTTCCTAACAGATCTTCTCTGTGGTGTATTATACTGACAGGCTCTTGTTAAACATCCCATTACTTGAAACTAGACTACAGTCCTGTTACCGGTCTCTCCCATAGTACTGATATATTGGGGGAGACTGAGTCATCTCGCCCCTGCGAAGTTGGTTCTAAGTATATATATGTTTGGGCCCACTGTTCAGAAGCTCAGGAGCTGCCACTGGAATCGATGTCATTGCAATAACATGAATGAGTTGGACATGGAGTTTGTTCAGTGGAAAAGTTCGGTGTTTGCTTCCTGAGAGTCATGATTCATATTTAGATGAATATCTCAGGCTCGGAGAATCATATGCCCTCTGGCTTATAGGGTTCTAGGTAGTGAGCTCTGGATGTTCGCAGACGGTTGGTAGAGTGATCAAGCCAGAGAGAGAGGAAGAAAGCAATAAAATCATTACGAAGCAGTTTCCGTCTTGGAAAAGGACAAAAGAAGAAAGAGCAAACGCTGGAAGGTAAATATTGGAACGATGAGAGTTGAGCTCGAAAGCTTGACTGGAGAGGTCGTGCGAGAGATACACGATGGCTAAATGAAAAGCGCAAAGCCCTGTTGTAAAAGTGGTGCCCGGAAAAGGTGCACTGGCCAAAGTAATGATAAGATCCCGTTGGTTGGCTAGAAGGAATACCTAGAATCTCTTCAAGGGAATACTAGAATATCCCTTGCTATCCCAATACTAGAATATCTTCAAGGGAAGACTGAAAATATAAATTGTCGGTTTGCAAACTGAATGGATCATTTATTGATGAATAGTAGTAACTCGGAGAATTTTATTTCATTTTGCTATGTTTTAAGCAATTGTGAATAGCGTTTGAACCCGAAAACATTATTTGTAATCTTTCCACGTCGTAGTGATACTGAAAAAAATGACTGTTCTATTTTTGATGCATGCCATAAATTTAAAGTCTAAAGAAATGGTGTTAAGAATTGTTTTTTATCAGAATCAGGGTCAAATTGACTGTGAATAGATAAAAAAAATTATGACTTGGAAGATGACAATAAACTTAGGCGTGAAAATATCAAATGCAGCAACGACAGAAAATGAAAGTTAAGTAGCTGTTCAAATGTTAAGTGCATTTGTTGCAAATGTCTTATCATTTGTGAAAGTAATTAATGTTAAGAGTTTCACAATTGTAGAAACACTGCCCATTTCACTCTAGTCATTGATAGATTGTTTGATATTTTAAATTCAAGGAATCGTTTTGAAAAAAATTTAAAAGCACAACTGAAATCGGGAAATAAGGAGATATGGTAAAAAGTTTTGCAAAATGCTGATTCCGAATTTTTGAACCTTCGTTAGCTGATGGAAAAGGTTCGTTAATTACAGTAGAAATAATAGTTGTCCTTGTACAGTCGCTCAAAAAAGTATCCGAACACTCAGAAAAAATATCTGGCAACGTTTTTTTTTAGAAATTAGTGATCTGGCAACCTTCGTGTCACGTGACACGAAGGTTGCCAGATCACTAATTTCTAAAAAAAATCGTTGCCAGATATTTTTTCTGAATTCTGTAATGAAGCATAGTGTTCGGATACTTTTTTGAGCGACTGTACCATATACCGTGCTTGGCTATTGAGAATTGGGACCTGGGTTCCAGTCTCAGATAAGGTATCAATGCTTCTTTTGCCCATCTGTTGAGGTCTCTCCTTCCTCTCAGATAATCTCTTTGGCTTATTAAACAGACAGACTCTTGTCAGACCTCTGTGGCAAGCAGCTGCTTGGGGGGTTGTTTTTTTGTTATTTCGGATTTTGTACAACCAACAATACTATTCTCCATCTGGCAAGTACATTACTTGATGGCAAACTGAAACATTTGTTAACGTGTAAATTCCGTCAAAACCAGCTTGAATTATTCTTCAACGAAATGCATTCAAAAAGTGCTTTCAGTGACATCCGTAATGTGTAAACATCCGTAATTGTAAATTGAATGATTAATTTACCAAGAAATGCAAATTGCATCTCTGTTAACGGATTAAGAATTATTTCTATCGATATAGTCTAAGAGATAATGTATTTTCTATGATTACATATGATATTCTATATTCAGTGATGATAATGTGAATTCTGAGATTTTAAGCATTTTCCATATTCGACAGCATTCAAACAGTAAATTCTGTTGAAAGCACCAATCATAATTTATGCTATTTTTACAGTTTTAAATAATAATTTTTAATAGTAAATAAACAGATTACCTGCTGATATCAAATTCAAGAAATACTTTTGTGGAAGAATTGAGTTTCCCCAATAAGGGGAGTGGAACCGACGCCTCCCAGCTACATACCAGGTGTTCTAACTACTGACACCAGCTAAATGGTTATAATTGCGATCATTGATTTTCAAGAATAAATAGATAATAGTAAATTCCTATATTAATAAAATGTCATCTTTAACAATCTATATGTATTTTCGTCCGCTAAAATTATATCCTTACCATTGCAATGCAATCACTATCGCGATATTGTAATGAAATTAAGTCTATTTTGAATCAGCAGCAAGTCTGGCTTTTCAAGACTGAATTTTTCAGACTTGTAAAAACCGTGTTTTTTATCGCGTTTTTAGCAACAACTTTAACACTGTAGATTAGGAGTTCTCAACGTGGGGTACGCGGTAAAATTTTTTGGAGTACGCCGTGAGAGCTTAAAAGTCATAGATATATGTTATATATATATGTGTGTGTTCTATTTTATTCCCATTGTTATACTATAATTATAGTTTTATCTATCTCTATAAGGGGTACGCCAGTTACATACACATTTCCAGGGGATTCGTGAAGCATAAAAGGTTGAGAAGCACTGCTGTAGACTATTAAATTCCTTAAATATAGCTGACGCTTAAGTACACTGCTTAATAAAACATCATACGTATAACACTGATTTTACAGAAGCGCTAAGTGTTTGTACAAATGGTAAATTTGTCATTTATGTTCATACAGTTCAGTCCATAAGCATCCGTCTTTCAAATTCGATAATTTACATCGACATTGACGATGAGTATTTTTCGTGATCGAAAATAAATATAAATAAAATAAAAATAAATACCCCCTCAAGCAGCTGCTTGCCACAGAGGTCTGACAGGAGCCTGTCAGTTTATATGCCACAGTAGAAGATCTGAGAGGATGGCAGGACCTCAGCAGAAAACAACACGAATGAGACAACAGAAAAACAACACGAATGAGGCCTTACCCGGGGCTCGAACCCAGGTCCCGTAGATCAGTAGCCAAGCGCGCTAACCACTCGGCCACGGGACGGCAAGAAAATAAATATATGAGATATTAATCTAAGTTTATCTGAATTAGTGCAAAAAAGTACAAAAAATGTTACATCAATGCCTATTATTACTGCTCAACTGAAATTCGAGATAAATAAATATTTTTAAACTAAACTTTCAATGTGCGTTTTAATGATAACAAGTACCCCCCCCTTTTTCCTATAGAAACCTATTCCCCCCTTTTTCCATAAGTTGTTGGTTTCGATTTACACAGAGATTTTCCGAATCGATCTACCGTGTAAATCGAGGATGAGTGTATTGCGAACCGGAGGGCCTATCGTAACGAATTATGTATGAAATGAAAGCTTGTGACATGAGGAGTGAATTAGGCTATCCCTCCCTAAAAAATGGAAATGTGACTCTATCTTCACACACCGAGAGTAACGAGGTATGCGTCAAAGGTTGGGTTGAATTGTTTTACCTCTGAGCGGCACTTTTTTGCACACCATGGGCTAAATGGCCAGGTCACATGGACCCCGATGGCTTAGAGAAGGTTGGGGGAGGGGACCCACTGGAACAGCTGTTGGGAGACAGATGGTAGCCTCCCGTCAAGGCCATCCAGTGTGTTCATTAACGTGCACAGGGTGTGACTCTCCCGCACACGGGGCGACGGCTTAACGTCCCATCCGACGGACGGCGGCCTTTCCAAGCCTATCGGTGTCCCCTACTGACCGTGGGCATGGCGGGGAATTTTGCGGAGATAAATCTCAACGCTGACCCAGCTGGGATTCGAACCTGGGAACTACAGATTACGAGCCTGGGCGCTACCGACTGAGCCACCCCCGCCCCGTGCGTCAAAGGAAAATTTGTGATGTAGTAAGTGTTACATGCCATAAAAATTTACATCCATGCGTTCTTCTCCGCTCCCACCTCCAAGTTGTTAATGATTCTTCTACTATACCTTTCGAATACGAAGACTGAGGGTAGCGGGTTCGGGGTCAAATTTTGAATGCTTATGATATGAGAACGGTCACAGGTCCCATCAATGTTAAAAATTTACTCTTCCGAAGCAGTGGGGATGTGCGTATTAGTGACCAAGTTTCCTGAAAAGTTTTCATTAAGAAGTATAAAATAAAATATATAAATCGCAAAATTAAAAAAATATATCTTATATGCGTGTCAGAAAGTAAAAAAATAAGAACAACTCATTCCGATAATGAAGTCACTCATTAAATTCTTATTAGCTTAAAACAACAAAGAAAAATAGGAAATAAATAAATTAAAGGAAAATAGGGCGCCAACACTGATTTCTCTTACAAATTGCATAAAAACTCTTTAGGTCACAAATATGAAGATAGGATTATTTAAACTTTTTAATTCATATTTTTCTCTTTAGCTATAATTAATTGCATTGCGATTATTTATTTAGCAATGATAATATTCAGGGAAATTTTCAGCTGTACAAAGGCCAAAAGAATATCATTGTGATATATGTTAAATGCTATTTTCAAAGAAAATCTTGCTTTCTATTTCTGGTGAAAAAAACAAAACTTACTATTAGCTGGAACACCATTGGCTATTCCTCAGTTAAGACACCAGCTAGTTATGAATTAGCTTTACGTTTATGCGTGCTTGACATGAGAAATTAACATTTTTGAAATATTATTCTACTGGCCCAATGTTTATATATTACATTTATTATATTATAAATCTATATTGTTATACAAGTATACAATATAGACATATAATAAAATAAAAATGTTCCGAGAAATAAGGATTTTTTCTTGTGTTGTCTTTCTGCTGAGGTCTCGTTTTCTTCACAGATCTTCTCTATGATGTATTATACTGTAAGGCTCCTATCAGATCTCTGTGTCAAGCAGCTGCTTGAGGAGGAATTTGTTCATTTTATTATAACAGTAAATCACTTTTTCATGTATATATTTTCTACATACCATCTCTACAAGGTAATATTTTCCCGTCTGTGTTTGAAAGCCGTCTTCAGCTGAAAATGAAAACTATACTTTCTTATCTACAGTATTATCCTCCTGTAAGTTTGGAGAAACCACAAATATGATGCTGGAACGAAATCAATAAGATAAATGCTTTTTCAAAATAACTCTTAATCATATAGGTCTCGTGTCAACAAAGAGGTGTCTGATTTGATTTCAGAAAAGCTCAACGAAAACAAGAATTTTAAATGATTGTCGAAATCAGAAAGTTTCGGTCCGAACCAGGGTCAACGATCAATCTGATAATAACTGGTCCACGTTTTTTCCGTCTGCTATTAACGGTAAGTAGACGAGTAGAATAAATAAAATAAGGTAGAAAATATCGATTTTTCGCCTAACAACAATTAAAAATGTTTTCAATCAGCGTTTTTCTGGCTTCTGTGTAGCATGAACTTAGGTGTGGCTGAGTTTAAAATTAATTTAAGTATCTGTATTGTTTTTATCAATAGAATGTGGCCCAGTTTTTGCCACATTCTGTAAGTAGTATAAGAGTTACTGGTAGTTTATTTTGCTATATTTTAACCAGCTCACCCTCTACGCTAATATGGAAATGAAGTATGATTCTGACCCTGAAATTAAGAACAACGAAAAGACTTCCGCAAAAGAAAAGACTATTGTTATTTAATCAGTGATTTGGTAACGGCTGGTATTAATTCTGTGGTTTGAGAGCAGTTTCGGATGAGCATGGAGAAAGGTTCCATCAATACAAAGCCGAAATGAAAAACGATATAGCGGCAAATGGTAAGAGGATATGTTGGCGGACTACTGTTGGGTCCTGCAGTGAGAGGCTCCAGAGATAAAATAGCCATAACTGGCATAGTGGTTAGGCAGCTAGCGACTGTTCCAGCAGGGTAAACTTTGTGTGTTGTGTTAGCTCTAACTAAGGCAGTGGTCAGCAGTGACTTCGGTCTTAGTAGGGCATGTCCTTGTATGAGAAGGCCTGTATTAAGCTAGGAGTAGCTTCTAGGATTCTTCTCTGTCCTATATGTCGCAAATCAAAAAAATCAAATCAATCAAAAGCGACAGAAGACAACAAAATAATTATTTGCGTAAATATTTGCATATATCAGGATCTATTAGAGCCAGCTTTAAATTTTTATAATGTAAATAAATATTTGGTAAAATATATTTATCTTCTCTGAGTAAAATAGTGTTTATCTAAATTAAACCCATATCTTTAGAAAACTGCAGGTGATAGACTGTCAGATCGGATTCAGGACCCTCAAAAACATAAAAATTCAGACAAAAAGTTTGGAAGGGAGTGAAAAGAAAGTTTTTCTTTTGCAGACCAGTGTAGTTTATCCAAATTTAAGTGTTTTTAACTTTTTAAGTTTATTTAAGTTTAAATTATCAGTTGTGTTCAGTAATGTGTAGTTATCAGTAGCGTTTAAGTTTAAGTCATCAGTAATTATCAGTAGTGTATTATTTTTAAAAGCATTTCTCAAGAATCTGAAAAACAACGGATCATTGAAACAAATCAAAGGATCAAGAATCTACATTATGTTCATAAATAAACATTGGATTTGGGTTTATCGTTTTGCCTTCTTTTGCTCTGATTTTTTACTTTTAAAAGGCGGCAATTCTATTCCTAATGCACACAAGCCAAACAAGACATAAATCAAAAAGCAGAGGTAAATAAATATTACAGACCTAATCGGGTCAACTATGTTCACTCCACAAAGTCTCTTTCTGTCGGTCTGTGAGTTCTTATCCTATCTTCGATAGGATTCGTAATTTCCTCATTCTCCTCTTGACCATCCTTTTCTCCTTCCCATTTCTTATTATAGAGGAAGGAAAGAAAGGAATAAATGGATAGATCACCCCTTTCTTCTTCAAGAATGATCCTCTTACCAGGAATCATCTCACTCGTTGGGCCAACCGAAGACGTCTCTCGGGAAACAGGCATGCTGTATGGTCAAATATAGTAGTGGGTTCCGCTTCTGACCAGATTTATTGCGTCAGAAGTAAAGCAGAACAACGAAAATCGCTCTTCTCTGAGTGTTAAGTAAAAGCGTAAAACTCTTACTTCAAGATGCATGGTGTACAAGAGAACGCAGAATGAAATAGCTCAAATTTCGACTCTAAACAACGGGAAAAAAAAGTGAAGCTTTTGAACCTAACATGATGCTTCCTGCTGAGGAGAAGATTTCACAGCACCTTTCAGTCAAACTAAATCGATTATACCGATGGAATAATAAAAAACATGGTAGGTTTACTATTCATCACTCTTAGGTTTATGCGAATCTTGCCGCTCTTTTAACAAACAAGTCGAATTACCCAAAGATTTTATGTATTAAACATTTGATTTAAGTGTTAAATTTCATGAAAGCTTCAGTAATAATTTCAAATTAATAATCAATTGAAATAAAAAATTATAATTAATAAATTAATTTTAAATTAATGTTAAAAAGATATAAAGAACAACTAACACCAGTTGCTTAAAATTTTAACATTTATTAATTATATTATTGAACATGCATGCAAAATCCTCATGCAGCCATGGGCTACGGACGTCCTATCAGATTGCGTAATTTTGTTCTCCAGACATGTATGTTCTGAGCTGCATCTGCTGCATTTGGCCATTGTACACCAACCAATTCTAGCAAGGTCCTGTTTGACATTGTTTGCCCATCGCATCCTAGATCTCTATCTTTCCCTTTAAGTTCTAACTACACTGTCGCTAATCTGCAGCTATGCATACGGGCAACTTGGCCAAACCAATGCAGTCTCTCTTTGCACGATATGCTCTTCAAAAGAGGTTGCCGACTGCTTCTAGTCTCATCATTACTAAGAAAGTTAAAACACCTAATGCCCAAGATACTGCGTAAACATCCACAATCATAGACATCAAGTTTCCTTTTATCCTGTTTGCAAAAAGTTTAATTGCACTCTCGTTCTAAAAGTGAAAAAAAAAACATAATCTATTTTATTTTTTTATACAAAGATATTATCGTTTGCAATATTCAATTTCAATATTGCAAATGATTTATTAATGCTGCAATTTGGAATTTTTGGCTGCATAATGTGAGACTCAAGAGACTCCCTTTCCTCAGGGTGGGTGGGAAAACAACTTTTTTTTGCTTCAAGAGAGAATTGAAAAATTCGTTTCCAATTAGACAGGTAGTAATGAAATATTATGATTAACATTTTCCGAATCCTCCAGAAGGTTTTAAGTTCCATCGTTGGAAGAGCTAAATGCACAAAATGTGAGAAATTGAAATAAATATTCCAAACTATCTATCTGTTTATGCGAAGAATCTAAGATTTCGGTACTAGAAAATGTTGGTCAAAGGAATTCCACCGACAGTAAAGATTTTCCCCCTTTTCTCAAGAGAAAGCGCAATTTTTTCATTTTAGGAGATTGATGAGAAATTCTTTATCTATTTTCTTTCCGTTCCCGAACCTCCAAAAGAATTTTCCATCGATTCAGACGATGAGGAAGGAGGCGAACTGGTGTCGAGTTCTCTGCAGCCTGTGGTGTCTAATGATGATCCATACGTCTGCCACGGGGCATCTGCACCACACATTATCATTGTAGAAGAGATAAACGATCTTGTTCCCGATTTGGAGCTGTCCAAGGCCAAAGTAGAGATACTTGATTCAAGAATTAAACAATGAAATCTTCTCAAGGAAAATACCCGAGTGACTTCGTTTCGAACTCGTCATGAGCAGTTTGCGCCTTACTTCAGAAAGGAAAATGACCTTGTGTGTTCTGCTCCTATATAGATGGCCCGATGAATGCCCTCGGAATCAAACATGACCCTCAAGAATGGCGACTATTCATAGACTCCTCGAAATTGAGTCTGAAGGCAGTGTTGCTGCATAATGGAAATTGACTTCCATCCATTCCGGTTGGACATGCTGTCTACGTGAAAGAAACTTACAACCTAAAACAGCTGTTGAACTGTCTTCAATACAGCAAGTATGGCTGGCATCTCTGTTGTGACTTGAAGGTAATGTCTGTTGATGGGTCTGCAGCTGGGATATACGAAGTACTGCTATTTCTTATGTGAATGGGTCAGCCGAGCAAAGACTTTGCACTAAGTGAAGAGAAACTGGACTCAGAGGAAATCTATGAAAGTCGGAGAGAAGAATGTGGAACGCCCAGCACTGGTAGTAACGCACAAAATCCTGCTACCACAAAATCCTAACATCAAACTCGGTATGATGAAAAACTTTGTATAAGCCATGGACCGGACTGCATCAGCTTTCAAGTACTTGGCTGACAAATTCCTCGACTTAGAAAGCGAAAATTAAAGAGAGATTTTTGTGGATCCTCAGAACCACGAGCTGTTCAGAAACCAGAGGTTCAACAACCTGCTTCAGGGTGACGAGAAAAAGGCTTGGGACGCGTTTCGTCTGGTATCAATTACATTCCTCGGGAATGTCAGGGTAGACAACTACAAGAAACTGGTTAAGGACATGTTGTCTCTCTATCACAAACTTGGCTGCAATATGTCCTTAAAGATCCACTTTCTCCATTCCCACTTAGATTTCTTCCCCGACAATGCGGCATGGGTTATGATAAGCACAGTGACCGTTTCCACCAGGACATTGGAACGATGGAGAAATGATACCAGGGAAACTGGGCCACTTCAATGTTGACTGAGTACTGTTGGACGCTCGCCAGAGATGATTCTGAGCAGCTGTACAAGCGACGAACAAAGCGACGAACAAAGCGACGTCGGAAGTAGAAGCGGAGTTTTACCAATACATGTCATACGTATGCATTACTCTATTATATAAGAAACTATTGTGGATTTCTCCGAAATCGTAGCCAATTTTGCATCTTCATTGTCATATTCGTGTTCAGCACCTTGAAATCTTTAAGAAATGGCTACTTTTATCTCAGAGGCATGACTTTTATGAAAATTTGCTGCCCAGGGAAATTAGCTGATCATAGATATTTCTAAAGCATTTGATGCTCTTGATCATTTCATTCTTTAAAATAAATTGGAGTAGGCTGGCATTAAAGGAAATGCGTTAAAGTGATTCAAATCACATTTGTGTAATAGGAAACTATCCGTCAAAATTAGAAATGTGAATAGTGAGTTTTTCGATATTACCTAAGGTTCAATATTTTTATTTCATAACATTTATTTTTCAATATTACCACAGGGCTCAATCCCAATTTTGCATCTAATTTACTTTAATGAATTTTTTCCCCACGATATTGGGGAAAAGGTGGTGACAATTATATTGTATATAAGAATTGCAGATAAAGGAAATATGAACTTTGTCTAAAATAAAAATTAGTTTCATA
Source organism: Ryuthela nishihirai (assembly GCA_038380435.1). Taxonomy (NCBI): domain Eukaryota; kingdom Metazoa; phylum Arthropoda; class Arachnida; order Araneae; family Heptathelidae; genus Ryuthela; species Ryuthela nishihirai. The sequence goes on from JAWZYU010000017.1 coordinate 76,435,557, forward strand.
CTAATCTGTTAACATTAAATGTGGATAAAACCAAATTGGAAAAATCAATCTGGAAAAATGTATATTCACTGGTTCCCATAAATGAAGGAAAACCCGTTTCTTTCGACGACCCGTTGGATCTATTGCCTTTGAATCAGAAGGTAATTATATAAAAATATCTTGCATAAGAATAAAAGTTGAAAACTGAAACAACACTTTTAATTCACAGAATTATACACGAATACAGTTACATGGTAAAAGGTTGAAGGGCAACTAAGATAGCCCAAGTGGTCCAATATGGAGTATGGTCTCCACATTCCACTGGAAGGCCTCACAACAATGTCTCACGCTGTTGATAAGACTGTCCAACAGCGTTGTGGGCAATAATTTCCATTGCTCCTCCCAAGCCGATCAAAGCCCCACGAGACTTGTTGTCGCGGGATTCATCCCATGCATGTTCTTTCGGATTATTGGGAGTTCGGGGTGGCCACTCCACACAGTTAATAGTGTAGTAATATTTTCCCGAGAGCACATGGATGAGACAATTAGGGAGGCCGTTATCGTCCTATAGGATGACAGTATCATCTATTGCACCCGCATATGTTAGCACAAAGGAGTCCATTTCCTCTCTGTACTTGAGACAAGTGACGCCACCTTTGGAAGCATGTACAGATCTGTGCATCCACCCAAAAATATCCCTTCTGACACCATGACACTACTGCCACCTTCGGTGTTCCAATTCACGGACATTTGTGTCCCTGGTTTCCTCCGTATCAACTGACGATGTGAATCGCTTATGAATGACAAATCTCGATTCAACCTGAAGAGCATGGACTGTCGTTGCTCCGGGATTTAGTTGACGTGATGTCTGCACCAGTTTAGGTGGCCTCCTCCTGCATTGTTGAGTCAGGGGTATGCACGCCACTGGCTACCTAGCATATACATTATTTACACTTTATGAAGACTTTGGCATACGGTAATAGCGTATATCGCCGTACCACTCCCTGCTGCGAGGTCAGATCGCAGTTGACGTGGTGTTGATATACTGTTCCACTGGTCGCATGACACCAGATAGAGGTGGGGTTGTTGCTGTTCGTCGTCTACTACTGAATCATCTAGATGCACTCTCTCCTTGGAATATGAGATATCTGTCTGATGTTGATTTAAGTCAGTAACTTCTATTGTATTTGCACAATATGTGAACCTGTTATCCATGTAACAGGTTCACATATTGCTAATTATTCACTTTTTCTCAATAATCTATTGGTCTTGTTGCAGTTCATCACCCTAACAAGAATCTGTTCTTGTTATACTTTGACTAGAGTCCTTGCAACCAGGATGCCATGAGCCAAAACTCCTTTTCCAGGGGCATCGGTGGCACCAATCGGAAGGCCCCAGAAGTCTCTGCCCAATGTCCAAGGACTATGACTTCACTTTGTGCTGGAATCTCGCTGTCTTCCGGCACTAATACTGTGGTCGTACTTGATAAAGAGTCAGATGTTCGGCTAAGCAGATAGATCTCTTCTGTCCTATACATCAGTAGACTCTCACTGGGTCTAATAGTGAATCTATGCCTCTTTAGGAAGTCAAAGCCTAATACACATTCATCGTAGATGTCAGCGATGTAAGCAGGATGGTGTACAAGGCAGCTAGCAACTCTGATGTCGATTTCTATCCTTCCATGGACTTTAGTTCGCTCTCCAGTGACTCTTTTCAGAGTATATTGGACTGTCTAGCGTACCACTTTCTTTGAGGAGTTATCTTCTTTACTATGTCAGGTTTGAGTATGGTCACATTTGAGGCAGTGTCTACTATCATGCAGCAAGGTTCATGGTTCCATCAGTTACAAATCCGTTGTCTCCACCATGCAGTGTTGAAAGGTGGCTGACCAATCAACAGCCAGCCTTTGCTCTTCACGTTGTGGCAACAAATCAACAGACAGCCTTTGCTCTTCACGTTGTGGCAACAAATCAACAGCAAGCCTTTGCTCTTCACGTTGTGGCAACAAATCAACAGCAAACCTTTGCTCTTCACGTTGTGGCAACAAATCAACAGCCAGCCTTTGCTCTTCACATTGTGGCAACCAATCGACAGCCAGCCTTTCATCTTCACGTTATTTACACTGGCTTTGCTCTCTGTTAGATGTACATGAATTTCTCACCCACCTCTTGTTGCAGTTGGCTTGAATATGTCCAGTCTTGCCACAGTTGCAACACTGAAGTTCTTTAGAAGTCTTTCGGGAGGAACTTTTAACTTCCTTTAAAAGAGATAGTATGACTGGTTAATTCTTGAATTTCACTATTCCTTTCTGAAGTTTCTTCACTATTTACGAATCTTGTTGTGCGTTTGTTCGCTTGGGAAGAGAGCCTGGAGAAACTCATATTTCATAGCGTGTACCGCAGTTGACTTCAAAGATTCACAGTCCAACATCCTCAAGGATTGCTGAGTCTCAGGGTCAGCAACAACACCACTGAACTGCTGCTGGGCTACGTTATCTTGGATATCTAATTGTCAGTTATTATAAGCTAATCTAGTGCGGCGTTCAATATAACTGGCTAGTGTTTGTAGAGTCTCAGGATTCTTGTGTATTCGATGTTTAAAATGCGCTATATAGTATTGTTTCAAATAATTGTCCCCAAATCTTAGTTCTAAAGCAGATACTAAACTGTGATCAAGTCATTTCTCTTATGATATGGACTGTAAAAGCTCTGCAGCAGCATTTCTTAGAGAACCTGCAAGAAAACTGGCCTTCTCAAATTCACTCCACCAATTGGCTATAGAGATAATTTCGAATTGGGTTAGAAACACTGCTCAATATGATTGTCCATCATTAGTGAAGGTTTGGTTGTACTTCTTGCAAATATGTGTAATCACATAATTATCCCTAACATCGCTATTATTACGAGACGTAAACAACATATCTATTCTTAGAACTTGATACTGAAGTTCACAATCAGTTTTTACACTATCAATCTAATGTTTAAAGTCACAAGTGCATTAACATTACATTTTATGTCACGAATTTCATTTTTTAAACCATCGATTTTATCCTTTAAACAATCATATTATCTGCTGAATTCATTCTTTATCTCTTTATTTGGGTCGACTTTTCGGCTTTCAACTCATCATTTGACTAGCTATATCACTGATTTTACTGCTTTGAGCTGCCATTTCGGTTTTCAAATTATTATTTTGAGTAGCCATTTCAGCTACCATATCTGTTATGTCTAATTATCTTATACTAATGGCATTAAAAATTATCTAAAGTCCTGACCCATATCTGTTATGTCTAATTATCTTATACTAATGGCATTAAAAATTATCTAAAGTCCTGACACCAGTTGTTACAGATTTCTAACTGTATTTGAATATTAGTCACCCGAGCATGAATTCAGAATAAATAAGCAAACTATAAATGAACCGATTTATAAACTAAGGTAATAAAATTACAATTATGAATACCAGGTTTCTGTTCTATTTTCAATAAACACCAATATGCTTTCTATCAGCATCAAATTATTCTAATAATCGTAAATTAGCTAGCACATTTGGGAAAATAATTTTACTAATCAATGTATAAGCATAAGTCTCACAATCACATTTTAACGTTTGTTTAACAATTTTCAGTAAATACAATAAGTGGTAAAAAAACGTTGCCATTTTTTATTTTCTGTTTACCTTCTCTTACCAATCCAATAACGGAAACCAACACGATACATACTTTAACACTCCCGCGTATGCTCTAAAAATACATTTTTTAGTTGGACTATCGCGCACAAACTCAAAGTCAATTCATTTTCTGCTTCATACAGATTCTTACCAATAACAATTTAATATCCTTCAATTTTAAGTTATCGTTAAAACTTGCTTGTGACATAATTCGCACTCCAAGCAATATCTCGAGCGTCACACAGTACCACAGTCCTGCCTTCATTGTTGCACGTGTTCGTTCCCTTACAGTATACACCGAAGAGCCGAAACATTATGACCAACGCATCTTTATGAAAATCGAAGCAACTGTAGGTAAACGACGATGCCTGTGAAGGTCATGAAACGGTATAAACAACACCTGATACTGAGCTATGTTAATCAGTGTTATTATTGTTCTTCAGATGGGAAAGGCGCGGACTTAAGTGAGTTTGACAAGACTAAATTGTAATGGCCAGACGACTGGGTCAGAGCATTTCCAAGATGGCAAGGCTTGTGGGGTGCTCACCTTCAGCTGTGGTTAGTACCTTCAAAAATTGGTCCGAGGAGGGAAAAACCTCGAACTGTCAATAAGGTGTGGACCGACCACATCTCACTGATGCTTAAGGTAAGCGAAGGTTTTTCCGTAAGGTACGACCAACAGAAGGGATACTGTGGTGCAACACGCCCGTAATTTGAATGCTGGTGATGGGAGTAATGTGTCACAACACACAGTACATCAAACCCTGCTGGAAATGGGGCTGCAAAGCGGCAGGCCACTTTGAGTGCCCATGCTAACCTTAGTTCACCGTCGAAAGCGCCTACAATGGGCATGTGAGCATCAAAACTAGACCTTGAATAATTGGAAGAAGAACATATGGTCTGATGAAGCTTGTTTCATAACAAGGCTACGTGTGCTACGTGTGCGTCATTTACCTGGAGAAATGTTGGCACCAGTATGCACTGTGGGACGAAAACAAGCTTGTGGAGGAAGTGTAATGCTTTGGGCAATATTATACTGGGAAATCTGGGTCCAATCATTCACATGCAGAAAGCTATGAAGTCTACCACCTACCTAAACATCGTTGCAGACCAGGTGCATCTTTTCATGGCAACGGTATATCCCTCTAGTAGTGCCTTCTTTCAGCAGGATAATGCGCCATGCCTACTGCCCGGATTATCGAGAATGGTTCAAGGAACATGAGGAAACTTCCAGGTATTTCCCTAGCCTCCAAATTTCCCAGACATCATTCCAATCGAGCATCTGTAATTTTGTTGGAACAGCATATCCGATGTGCGGCGGTCAACCATTTAATTCACAAGAGTTAAAGGATCTGCTGGTAACGTGTTGGTACCAGATACCAGAAGACATGTTTAGAAACCTTGTACTGTCCATGCCTCGCAGGGTGAGAGCTGTTTTGTCAGCACATGTAGGACCAACATCATATTAGGTAGGTGGTCATAATGTTTTGGCTCTTCGGTATACAAAATTATAATTCACGTTCTATTGTTCGATGCATTTAAGTTTAAAAATCACCAGTACCGTGATTTAAAATTTGGAATGTTGCACAAAATGTTATCAAAACGGAATGATTAGAAGGCATCTTACGAACTGTCTACTGTGCCGGTGACGTTGCCATTCAACACAAACTAATTTTCTCATAATCTTGTAGACTACATTTCGACTTACAGTTAACTTTGACGATCAGGCAATCGGACTGCGTTACTCATATACAGAGTTAACCTATTATAATCATGGAGGTAGGAAGAGAGGGAGACTCTCTATCGTAGAGGTTCTCAACGTGGGGTACGCGGTAAAATTTTTTGGGGTACGCCGTGAGAGCTCAAAAGTCACTAGATCGAATAACAAAATCGCTAAGTTGGCAACATTGCTGCTGGTTTTTCATCTTTAACTGCTTTAAAAAATAAATATAGGAACAGGCTGGATGTTGAAGATGACTTGTGACTCTATCTTTGCAAGATAACTCCAACCATTGATGAACTGTGCAAGCGTAAATAAGCGCAACCATTTCACTGATTACCCAGTGAAATATTTATTATTTTATAAGATTTGTTAAATTGTTTATGCCATTTTTTGTGTTTATCGATATATGTAATTTATGAATACAAAATTTAATGTGTGTGTATATATATGTTTTATTTTATTCCCATTGTTATACTAAAACTATAGTTTTATCTATCTATACAGGGGGTAGCCCAGTTACATACACATTTCCAGGGGGTACGTGAAGCATAAAAGGTTGAGAACCACTGCCCCTATCGCTTGAAAACTGTAACCAACATCGTCATATTGCTCTTACTCGTTAGCGTGCGTTGTCTATGTTAGCGAAAGGAGATTGTGCAAAACGTTAGCTCATATGTAGCACATTCCTGCAGAAATTAACCTGTAAAATAGATAAAGGAATGACATTTCATTGGTAAGAAGTTGAAGTAAAGTTTTTCTTCCGGAATTTTTTAACTTTTCGTTATTTTAATGATATTGGAAAGTAGCGTAAACAACTGCTACTACTTCTGTATATTGCTAAAATTACTACCGGTTTGAAATGTCCCCTCACCCACTGTTTTGCCTGGAGGATATTATTTTTGAATTGATCTTATTTGATACGTTCGTTATATATTATGATAGATGTCAAATATGGACAACAACCGTTTTTAAAAACCACAGATAAATTTGATCATGGTGTTCAACTACAGTTTTTTGCAAACACATTCAAACACAAAAAGGAATTAAAACAGAGTAAATTCCTATGTACCTAATAATAATACTACTGTTATGAGGAAATATTACGATTTAATTGTGCCAATATTCGTACAAACATTCACACATACGATGACAACTGACCTTTCAGCCCGACTCTCAGGTAGGAGTTGGGTTGGGTTGTTTTACCTCTGAGCGGCACTTTTTTGCACACCATGGGCTAAATGGCCAGGTCACATGGATCCCGAAGGCTCAGAGAAGACCAAAGGAAGGAGGAGAGGGGACCAAATGGAACAGCTGTTGGGAGACAGATGGTAGCCTCCCGTCAAGGCCATCCAGCGTGTTCTTTAACGTGCACAGGGTATGTCTCTCCCGCACACGGGGCCACGGCTTAACGTCCCATCCGACGGACGGCGGCCTTTCCAAGCCCATCGGTGTCCCCTACTGACCGTGGGCAGGGCGGGGAAATTTTGCGGAGATAAATCTCAACGCTGACCCAGCTGGGACTCGAACCTGGGAACTACAGATTACGAGCCTGGCGCGCTACCGACTGAGCCACCCCCGCCCCCAGGTAGGAGTAACAAGGCAGTTTCGGCTACACTAGTCATCTATGCTAACTGATAGTAAGGGCGCCTTCCCCTATTCTTACTTCCATGATTATTACAGTAGATTATGCCATTAACTAAAAGAGGAATTTCATCCGGAATCTCATGTTTATATGGGCCATGGGATGAATTATACGAAAGATATTCCAAAACGTAAAAATATTTTCTAATGGAGAAAACACATTGAACAAGTATATAAATATCATCTATTCGATTTATAGATACACTTTTTTTTATGAATTCATCGTGTATATAAAATACTTAAAATATTTTTACCTTTCTTTTCTCCCTGTTGATTTTAATTTTAATTTTGCTTGATTTTTTAAAAAGCATATAACTAGCTCACTGTACAGGATAGAGGCAGCAAATGCTCATTGCGTCAGTTTTATTTAATCTTTTATTGTTATATATTTTATTTATTTGCTTTTTCTTTACATAAATATTTCTCATATTCATTATTGTTTGCATATATTATATAAATAATATTGTGAATGGTATCATGAGCTGTGGGAGAAGAAAATAAACTGTGATTGATTAGATAAAAGTTCTTATTATTACGTTTTGTAGAAATGCTTTAGTTGACACATGGTCGGCGAACAATAGTTCTTGAAAATAGTACGTGAATAGTGAAATCTGCAATCTCAAACCCATCGCATTTGAGGGCTTACTGTATATTTTGAAATACTTGGTTTGTTGTGCTTTGTAGATAATCTGTTCAGTGACCACTTCCACTGAATGTTGCCTCTAGCCTGCTTGATAAGGTAATAAATAGCCTCTCAAGATGAGAGAAATTTGCAAGGATCAAATTGCGAGACGACTATTAGTCTGCGACCCACAACTGCAATAGACTACATTTTCGCAGCAATTTTTCATGATTTCAGAAAAGGCCTGAAACATTGATTCCTTTTTCATTGCCACATGTCATCGGATTGTTTGGAGTACAAAAATAAATTTTCCTTGACGTCGACTACATGAAACCGATGATCCCATGGACGCTGGCTTTTGCAAAGAAACGTGTTAATAATCAGAAAGCTCCACGATGATTCTAATACGACAACAATCGAGGCATATTGCAAAAAGACGGAACCAAATTCCTACAACATCTACCATGCATCTCTCAAAAACAGTAATAAGGCAGACAGAAAAAACTTTCCCTCTCTCTCAGAATAAATCCTTCACAAACCAAGATAATCAGCAGCGTTTATTTAAAGTAACAAATACACACGTGGATAATGCAAACACTCGGCTGCACCTTGGTGCAACCTATTTCTTCATCCATCCCCTCCCTCTACCTCTCCAATTGCCTCAGGCCTTAGCTAACCTTACTCTCCAATATCTTATTTCTTGGGCGAGAACGAACCTCCTCCGATAAGCACAGGATGAGTTCATTACTCTGTTCCGTAATAAGTTGGGACGCAGAGAACACAATCTTATCTGGAGTGAGAAGGGTTGGAGCGTATCATTACGCAACATTGCAGCGCGAACAGTTTACAGTAATGAACTGATACGCTGGGTGGGTGGGTGGGAGGTATTCGGAGGGGGGAAGGAGCGAGGGAGTAGGAGGGTAATCACTGTATACACGAAAAACTAAGGCAGATTCCCTTACTGCTCGTCTCGGAAAACCGCCAATTTATCAAAGAGCCTAATGACACCTTTATCTAACTCCGGTGGACTCTTTCGTTTGCTTGTTGCCCTCGATGCTACTTGAACGTTATTAACGATTACGTAACGTTGACGTTGAGTTAACAAAGTCATTAGAGTTTCGAAATTGCGTCTCTGTCCCGAATGATCGTGTGCTTTTTCACTCCTTTGTGATACTTGGTGTGCAACAGCTGCGCCCCCGGAAAGATAAATTTCTCATTTCCCTCAGAGAAAAGGAGATTCGGTACTTTTTTTTACATTGATGCAGCAGTAGGGAGAGAGTTGGTTTTGATTTTTCGGAAATTTTGGAAAATGCAAGGAAATCAGAGATAATCTTAAGTGATGGCTATTCACTTGAAAAAGGGATTGATGATAATAATTAAGCAGCATGAAGGTGGAATTTTCTTTCAATGATTATGAGAATTTATTTCCATCAAAATATTATATTTACATGCATATAGAAGATGACACTCCAGGAAAATTGAAACGTTTCTGAGTGATTAAAGCAAATTTATTTGCATATAGTATTTACTAGGAAAGGTTAATAATTACAGTTTAGATCAGTAAATTGCAAACTATTGGTTGCGACCTATTTGGCCGACTAAGCTGATTGGATCGCGGACTCACAAATGGTAATTAAGTCTGATAAGTAAATTGTCTTTTTTGAATTGCAAAGAGCAATGTTTTTATTTATTCATAAATTTTTTCTTATTCAGTTCTATTACGGATTAGCTTATGAGTGAAGATTGTGATAAACCATAAGCTTGATATGATGCACAGCGAACAGAGAAACTAGAAATGATTCCTATCTTCACCACTTTTCTCATATCCCCATTCAGATAGACGTCAGACAGACCACTAATTAGTTGCAGATAACATTGAGATTAATTTAAAATGAACAGTTCTTATTTGACTGGATATTTCAGGTTTTTTCATTTTGATGCATTTTTAGCCAAATATGATAGTCCAATCATTTCATCACAGCCCGAGCCCGGCCCAAATCATGATTTTATGGGTCACCTAGGCCCCGCATATCACTCAAGGGAATTTTGTTGAAAACTACATGTAAACGCATTCAGAACCTTACAGCTCAATTGAATGAAAAAAAGTTTGGGGTTAATTTTTCCATGGGTGATACATACGATGCTTTCTCGTGTTAATGCAATTTAATAGCAATAAATGGAAGTAAAATATTGTTTACACTGATTCCATTTGGGAGAATGAAGAATCAGATATAGCATTACAAACCAAAAATAAACTTGGTGTTGGGTTGTTTTATCTCTGAGCTGCACTTTTTTGCACACCATGGGCTAAATGGCCAGGTCACATGGACCCCGAAGGCTCAGAGAAGGTTGGGGACCCACTGGAACAGCTGTTGGGAGACAGATGGTAGCCTCCCGTCAAGGCCATCCAGCGTGTTCTTTAACGTGCACAGGGTATGGCTCTCCCGCACACGGGGCCACGGCTTAACATCCCATTGACGGACGGCGGCCTATTCCAAACCCATCGGTGTCCTGTACTGACCGTGTGTAGGGCGGGGAATTTTTCGGAGATAAATCTCAACGCTGACCCATCTGGGACTCGAACCTGGGAACTACAGATTACGAGTCTGGCGCGCTACCGACTGAGCCACCCCCGCCCCATGAACTTGGTGATTGTGTACAGCATCACATATATTAAATAGACTGGAGATGGATGAATCCTTTAACACTTTTGAATGAATGTAACAGAGTATCTAAAACTGATAACATTTAAGATATTTCCATATATCCCTGCTTCGTAAATGATTTTTAAAAGTGGCCATGGTAAGAGAGCGACAACGTCATCCTGAGGATCATCCCATACTCTTCGTATTCTACGAACAAAGAAATGATATCCTGGAATTACTGCATAAACATGTGCAACAAAATTTTTTTTTAGTCCTCTACCTTTGGGTACCGGGCTAAAAAATGGCACCCTCTTTAAAAACAGCATTTCACTGTACTCACCAATACTGTAGAGATGTCTTGAGAAATGATTGCAAAAACAGATTAGTTTGCATTACATCTTATAGAGTAGACAATAGCCCATTGCAGTACAGCTTAAAATATGCTTTATTTACTTATCAAATAGTCATTATTCACTTAATAACTTATTTAATATTTAACGTTCACTTATTACAGTACACAAAATCTTTTGTTTGAAACTAAACGCTGTCGAAGCTGCACAATTAACCACAACAAGAACGTATTGTTGCTTCATTAGCCACAGGCGATGGATCATCAGGGTTATCTTGGATGTTAATATCGACATCCATTGCATCTTCAGTAGACATAGAGGATGAGTTCATCAGGATTAACAATTCGATGTAATATTATTAACCCCACACCTTTTTTTCATATAGAATAAAGACGTTATTTGGCAACTTCTTACACATCTCTTCGAGAGCCTCTTGTTACGCGGATACTGTTTTTATTAATAGAAATTATAAAAATTTTTATTTACGCAGAATTCTACTAAATATCTGAAATTTTATAGGCAGAATTGTGGACTGTGATTGCTAACATTAAACAGTTGCCGATCAGCATGCAAGCTCCATCTACACTGGTAGCATTTTTACATAGCAGAAATATCCTGACGGGATATTTTCCACAGTCTATTAACGAATGCACACATAAATACATACCCCTCAAGCAGCTGCTTGCCACAGAGGTCTGATAGGAGCCTGTCAGTTTATATGTCATAGTAGAAGTCTGAGACGATGACAGGACCTCAGCAGAAAAACAAAACGAAGAGCCATGCCTTACTCGAGGCCATTCTTACTCATGTCGGACCCAGGTCCCTTAGATCAGTAGGGAGCCTTAGATAAAACGGGAGCCATTCTTACTCATGTCGAACCCAGGTCCCTTAGATCAGTAGCGAAGCACGCTCATACAAACGTATTCCTCAAGCAGCCAGACTGTGCAATTTAGTTATCCAAACATGTCTTGTCCTAAGCAAGTTTTTGCATTTGGCCACTTATCCCTACTCGCTATAATCTATAGTTATGCAAATGGGCAACGTGGCCAAACCAAAGCAACTTCTTTCTGCACAATATGCTACTCAGAGGTGGTTTCCGATTCCTTTTGCCTAAAGGCATCATTACTTACAAAGTAAATACCACCTAATGCCAAAGAACCACGTAAGCATCTAGACTCAAATGTATCAAATATTCTTTTATCTTGCTTACAAAGAGTTTAAGTTTCCTTATTTATAACTAACCCTGGAAGGAACCAATTCTGCAGTCTATTTTTTTCACCCTCTCCGTAGATTCTTAAAAGTCCCAGATTCAATTCCTGTTCTTCTGTTTACCTCATGCAACACATCACCAATTTCGGTCACATAGCTCACAAGATAACTGAACTGAGACACTAGCTCAATGGGCTAATTTTCACCACTAAGTTTTCTCTCCATCACCAATTATTCAATTACCAGTTTCATCAACAGCTCTAATGAAAGACCAGTTCATCAAAAGCTCTAATGAAAGTTAATCAGCTTCATTTGTCAAAAGGGCTAAATGGTCAGCATAATCTAAGCCAGAATTTTTAAATCTCTAGCCATTTAAAGATAAAATATTTTCCTTGTAGATAATTCCACATAACATGATCAATAATCAAACTAAAGAGTAAAGGTGACAAAATGCACCCTTATCTAACCACTAGTAATGCTAAACCAATCGCTACAAGCTTTACCAACACTCACACAAGAATCTGTGTTATTATTCAAAACTTTCATTATGTCGACTAACTAGTCAGGTATGCCATATGCTATGGTACCTTAACACATTTCTTAAACTTCATTTGAAATACGAGTTTGACAAGGAAATGATCAGACCTAATTTCGGCTCCCTTATAAGACCTGGTATTCGGAACAGAACTAGTCCGTTTCCTGTTAATTAATATATAGTCGATCATATTTCTATGCAACTCATCAGGAGAAAACCACGAATATTATAAATGTCCCAGTGTTGTCGAAAGATTAGTTATTATCAAACCATTAGGTTTACTTACCTCTAGGAAACGTTCCCCATTGTCATTGCAACTACCAATACCAAAAGGGCCTATCACTTTTAGCTGAAGGTTGGAGTCAGTAGCGGCTTTAGCATTGAAATAGCAAAGGAAAATATCTCCTTTCTTGATCGAATTAAAAATATCTTGAAGTTGTCAGTAAAACCTTTAACTGCAAAATTTTCTCATTCTCGTCGGAGTCCGCGATGGGGTATAATAATAGACAACATTCAGTCTAATCTTATATTTAATCTAAGCTATAAGAAATCTTCAATTAATTCAATCGTATAGAAGGAGAACATCACCAGCGGTTCTGCTGAGAAGCAAACCTACACCTTGGAGCTGCATTCCATCTTCCCTCCCCGAAAAACCCAGATTATCAAGGATATAGCACTGAAATTCCTGTCTTACGACATCAAGATAATAATTTCTATGCAGAGTCCTCACGTTCTATGAACCTGTGGAAAGATCATGGTTAGTAGGATTTAAAAAAAAAACTATATTTATAAGTATGTGTTTTTCCCATTGTGATCACAGTACTGACGATTACTGAAGAGAAGCAGCCTTAAATAGTTGCCTAGATCACGTGGTGATGCACGTGACCAAGTATTTTGCATATATGCTGCGCAAGTGTCGTTAATGTACATCTGCATAAAGGTTTCTAGTTCAGTGGCCGGTGTGTGCAGAAGGTATGTGAAGATGACGGGACCTCAGCAGAAAACAACACAAATAACCATGCACAAATAACCCTGGGTTGACCCAGGGGTCAAACCCAGGTCCCTTTAATCAGTAGCCAAGGGCGCTAACCACGGAACGGCAGAAGAAGCAGCTAAACAAATTGTGCTCAACTGCCTCAAATGCTCTAACCCCAGAGATAAGCATTGTTCTCCAAGGTTACAAAAAAGTAGAAGATCTCTGATTTTACCCTGACCACCTTACTAGCCCACAAGAGCAAATATATTAGACTTAAAATGCATATTTCAACATTGCAATTCCTCAAACAATGAAATTTGCTGCAAAGAATTTAAAGAACCTTATCTGTTTTATTCACACACAAAACCAAGTCAAGCAGCAATCTGTAATCATGTTTCTGTTTCAAGTTACGCACATTGCACCTTTTAACTCATATGCGTTCCCAATACCCTGCAGTGTATAATGATATACACAAATTACATCCAACTGCGTCAACTGTAGAAGATTTCAGCACAAAGATTTCCCAGTCAGAAAAACTGTGTTCCATTCAAAATGCCCACTCGTAGAAGTGAAAATGTAGAAAATGATTTTCCCCCCTAAAAAAGGGGTAAAAAGAGATAAAACACCCCAACCGTAAATTGTGATGTTGGCAAACTGTTTAATGAAAACTTTGTACACTTCTTACAATGCAACCGAACATTACCCAAACTCAACATGAAATTCAGCTCGTGAAATATATTTCTTTCACCTTACAGAGATTTAGAGGAGAAAGCAAAAGGAAACTATTAATTATACTGCGCAATCTGAAACAAGCACCATCAGGAAGTCAGCTCCAACTTGAATAAAACTAAGGACTATGACTTCAAAGATAAAATGCTCTTGCACACGTCTTTGCGAATAAACAGAAAAGATTGCTCTTGTGTGCTTACTTACAACAGGGAAAAAGAATTTTTTTGTTAGATTATTTAGCTTCTCTGCTAGGCTTTTAGGCCTTTCTGGGTTTGTTTACCTCGTTGTTCGCTTCCCGGCAGCTAGGCACTAGAGAGCTGAGTTGTTCTCTTCCTTTCTTCCACAACTTCTTTCTCTTTCCTTTTCCTCTACGCAAATTTTTCACGAAACTTCTGTTATTCATTTTGTAAATACCTATAATTATTTCATATGGGTTTTTTGGCAGTGTCTCTTTAAAACTGCCAGATATAAACCCAAGGAAGGATGTAAAGAGACAGAAAGCCTCTAAGTAAATAGAATCTCTTGTTTGTCAAGTGTTTGCGCACCATCTAGCGAGATTTTATAGGAGACTAATGGTAAAGCTACCATTTTCGAGCATTTGGGCAGGCTAGTAGTCTATTATTGTTGGCCAAGGTATTGTAATAAGGAAAAACGATTAAATGCAGTATTGCGAACTCCCAAATATGAAATCCCGCTAATGATCCACGGAAGATCATTAAAAACCGCTGAACAGTTCATAATAACAACTGAAAAAACTCCCACGACGTCATCCTACACCTTTTACGCCTTGCGTTTAGCTGAGGAAGAAATAATATATTTCCAGAATTACCTTTCAACATGCTCCGTAATGTGAGCAAATGAAGTGAACGCAAAAGGAAGAAGGAAAATTATGATGCCTGAACTTCAGAAAACGACAATGATGGATTTGGCAACGATTAGCGTTTCACGTTTGAACAGAAGAGTAAATCGTTTTGCTTCTAGCAAGCTTCCTTTTGGAATTTCAGCTTGAAATTTGCCACTGCAACTTGGACCAGAACCAAAAATATTCTATCAGATCTCGAAGCGTCTTTCATGATTTCTCGATGAGTCATGGTTGCCAGAGATATCAAAAGAGCCACGCAGTCATCTTTTATTCTTGTAGACTAATTGACCCGGCGCTGCCCTGGGTTTCAATTTTCACTGTACTAATGGTTAGTTTATGAATCCCAGAAGCTAACGATCCCTACACCTTCAACTCCGTAGCACAGATTCAACATTTGTTGGTGTTTGTTAATCATTGAGAAAGGAGCTAGAATGGTAGCTGGGCGTAAACTGGAAGGAGAGCTGTGTACCAATCCCCAGTGATGATGCACAGAACCGGCCAGGTCTAGCACCTAATGTCCGACCCCGCCTTCTCGTGGTGCAGGCCGTTAGTACCTTTCAAAAGAGATATTCTCTTTTGGAAGGGAACGGAAGGGGAGGGCTGCCAGTTCAGTATGGCCTACTGATCTGGTCATCTATGGCCAATTTTTTCTTTTTTTTCAACCCTGCTGAGGAGTGGTCAACTTCACAGGGTCCTGGTGCTGACCATTTATACCTACTAGACTGGACTTGTTTATGGATTTGAGCTTGATTATGGATCCTGGACTTGCTGCACTGATGGGCCTCTGTTGAGGGAGAGTCTGCCGCTGTGTTTTCTGTTTGCTTCTGGGTTGCCAGCTCTAAGTGAACAGAGGCATGGGATACCTTATATCAGCTGGTGGATAATCCTAATCAGAGGCCATCGCAGGTACCTGAACCTTACTTAGCTAGTTGGGCATCGTCAAGCCTAAACTGGAGTAATGTGTCTCAGGCAGGCCATATGGTTCTTGAAAAAGTCCACTTGAAAAGGTGGTGCCTGAAGTTCCTACCAGCATCGGTGACTTCAGCCTTTAGCGGAGGAGGAACAGGTCTTTGCCCCATGCCTTGCGATCAGGGGGCTGTTTGATATTGTTGGTCCTACCAATCTCAATAAACCTAATTTCTTTAAAAATCCTACTAATCATTTTCTTTCTGCAGGAACGTGGAACGTGAGGACATTACATAGAGATTATTCTCTTGATGTCCTCATGCAGGAATTCCAGCGCTATAACCTAGATATTCTAGGCTTGCAAGAGACCAGATGGACAGGTAAAGGTGAGATACTTAAAAATAACTTTAAATTTCTCTTTACAGGGAGGGAGGATGGAAAGCATCACCAAGGCGTGGGTCTGCTGCTCAGCAGACATGCTAGTGATGCTCTTCTAGGATATGAGTGCATTAATGAAAGGTTTCTTACAGCAAAATTTCAGACAAGCATTAAAGACTTGAATGTTATCTGCTGTTATGCCCCCACTGAGGATTCTGATGAGGATGAGAAGGATAGGTTTTACAGACAACTTCAGGATATTTTGAATTCTGTCAAGAAAGGAGATATTACCCTTGTTCTTGGTGACTTCAATGCCAAAGTTGGTACCGACTCTGACCTTTGGGGAGGAATAATAGGCCCTTTTGGTATTGGTAGCTGCAATGGCAATGGGCAACGTTTCCTACAGGTAAGTAAACTAAATGGTTTCAGAATAACTAACACATATTACAAACACCGCGACATACATAAATACACATGGGTTTCACCTGATGGGCTGCATAAGAATATGATTGATTATATATTGATTAACAGCAAATGGGCTAGTTCTGTTAGAAATACCAGGGCATATAGGGGAGCTGAAATGGGATCTGACCATTACCTTGTTAAATGTGTCTTGCAACTTAAACTTAAAAAGTGTTGTGCTAGGGTTAAAAAATTTACCTTTAATACTGAAGCTCTGAAAGACCCAGTTGTAGTTAAAGCTTACCATGATAGGTTACTTAGTAGTCATTATGACAGTCATGGTTTGCTTAATACTGAAGTTGAGGAAGAATGGGGCCATTTTAAACAGGCTTTTTTGGAAACTAACAGTACTCTTTTAGGGAAAAAGGAGCAGAGGAGGCAGAATTATTTAAGTGATAAGGCACTTGAGCTTATTTCAGAAAGAAGGAACTGCAGGAATGTCTTTAATCAGTACCCTACTAGTCCTAATAGAAAGCATTACAAAGAACTTAATAAACTTCTAAAGGATCAGTTAGCTACTGATAAGAATCTTTGGCTTGATGGCCTTACTGACAAAGCTGAGGAAGCAGTTAGACAGCACAACAGCAGAGAGCTGTACCAGATAGTTAATGTTTTGTGTGGTAGAAAACGAACAGGTATATAGGGATTGAAGGATAAACAAGGCAAGGTTATAGAAGGTGAGGATTCTGTCATGGCTAGGTGGGCTGAGCATTTCAATGATGTTCTAAGCAATGTAGTTAGTTCTACTCCCATTGTTTGTATTTATGATAGATGGATTTGTGGCTTTAATGTTGGCCCTATAACACAATCTGAAGTTATTTTGGCTATTTCGAAACTTAAACTTCATAAATCCCCAGGGGTGGAAGAAATTACTACGGAAATGCTTAGAGCTGGGAATGTTTCAGTTACCACTTGGATGACTGAAATTTTGAAAAACTTTTATGATAAAGGCATGGTTCCTAAAGATTTTACCAGAACTATTATTATACCTATTTTCAAAAAAGGTGATCGCAGTTCTTGTGATAACTATAGGGGTATCAGCCTACTCTCTGTTCCTGGTAAAGTTCTTTCCATGATTGTGCTGAATAGAATTAATAATCTGGTTGACAGGCAATTGCGTGATGAGCAATGTGGATTCAGAAGTGGTAGGGGATGTGTGGATCAGATATTTTCACTTAGGCAGATTCTTGAGAAATGTTTAGAGTTTCAGAAACCTTTGGTTGCTAGCTTTGTTGATTTCAAAAAGGCTTTCGACTCTGTTGATCGTCATAATTTGTGGTTGATTGTGAGATCATATGGTATACCAGACAAGTTAGTTAACATAATGAAAGCTCTCTATAATAACACTGAGTCATGTGTGAGGGTTGGTAAGTCTTGTAGCAATTGGTTTAGCATTACTTCTAGTGTTCGACAAGGGTGCATTTTGTCTCCTTTTCTCTTTAGTTTGGTTGTTGATTATGTTATGCGAAATTCACTTCAAGGGAAAGCTTTTGGCCCTTTGATCACGATGTCAAATCCTTTGATCACGATCAAAGCGTCTATTACGATCTCCCAATGAGTTACGGCTGTCAAAGATAAAGATAGAAAGCCACCTCATTTTGTTTTATGGATTATTATTATTATTATTTCTGATTTTCTTTTCGTAATTTCTATTTCTTTTTTTAATACAGGAATTTTTTTCTTCTGTATTACATGCTTCCCATTTATGTTAATTTCGCTGCAAAAATACGTATCATTGTACAATTTTATTAATCCATAAATTTATAATCATTGACTATGGGGAGAGGGAAGGGCATTATTCAGATTTTTTTTACTCTGGCTGGAGAATATCTAGTTCCTACACTGAATTTTAGAGACTAATAAAATAATAGAACGTTTTCTATCGCTATGACAATGCTTATTGTTTTTTCTGAAATTCATTTTTTAAAATGGTCTATATTTCATAAGTAGAATAAATATATGTGGATAATACTGAACATTTGTAAGAGACTGGGAGCAATGAAGCCTCATTGGTGGCACCCTTTTAAGCGAGCCTTAATTTTAATGACATTTTTTCTCTTCATATACATTTTGTTCAGTTATTTACTTTGCTGTGTACTTCCTGTATCCTCGTTTCTAAAGCGATAATAGCATTCCAAAGACTTAAAAAAAGGTGTATTTACATTAATAAATGAAATTGCGTAAGATTAGTCCAGTGTCCGCTATTTGGCATCCTGACACAACAACAATGCTTTCTTTTTCGTCCTTTCAAGCAATGTGTACACACGTACATTCATTTCTGCAATGCATTTGCCCCCATTCATGGAATTTACTGAAATGAAGCCACTGCATTGAATTCGCATCCCTAAGAGGATTCTTTTTTTAAAGGGAAGCCCGAGAGGATCACATTACGATGACACAGTATCGTGGCGACGAACCAGTCATGTGCAAACCGTTAGAAAGAGAGAGACCCCGACCACGTGACACGGATGAATATCCGGTTGTGGTATATAACGGCAGCGAGTTCCATTCAGATTGGCGCGCGAGCAGGGGCTAGGGAGAGTGTCGCCTTTGTGCCTTTCTCGTCTCGAAATAGATAGGCCAGAGGCGCGTGCTCCGACCATAAAAACCGATTTTCTCTCTCCAAAATAGGAATTCGTGTCCTGCATTCAGAGAAAACGTTACAAAAGCTGCAAAGAATCTCTGTCAGGAAAGTGTTCCGAAATGTCTTCTGAATGGGACGCAAAGCGAAAATATGCGCTTTGGTATTTATGCACAGCCAGATGCGTTTGTCAATGAGACCGGAACAAAATATGTCCGATTTGTATCTAAGTATCACAATAACAAAAAAAGCAGCATTTGGAGAAACATCTCCGGATTTTATGCAACGACAAAAGGTTGTTTTTTTTTATTTTCCCATAGTGTTATTAAATCCAAGTGCATATTTATTTTGCTAGGAAGAATTTTGAATCTAGATTTTTGAATTTTTAATACAAATAGAATCGCAGAAGTAGATAAAGATAGAACAAAAAGACGAAGATCACCGAGAGAAGGAGAAACTCCTGATTTTTACCGGACCATTTCGGCATTACATGTATGGGGGGGGGGGGGGGGGCGAGAGGGGGAAGGATTGTTTTCTTCTTCTGTAATATTTCTCTAATAGTTGCATCCGTCATTTTCTCAATTCCAATATTTCTTTTATGTGAAAATACTTCTTGAGTTCGAATAAGTATTTGATTTACTTTCTTCATACCAAACAACAATCGTCCGAGACACAACAATCGGTCAAAACTAATAAATAAAAATTTTCCAGCATAATTATGAAGGATGATTTTTCTGTTCTGTTTAGTGAGCAGTCATTTAGCTTTCTGCATTGCTGAGCACCGAGCATAAATTTAGTTATTAAGGAGTTATTACAAGAGCCTCATCATTTCACTACAGTGGGCCCTCGACTTCCATGTATTTTGCTGTGTACTGCCTGTATCCTGGTTTCTGAAGCGATTATAGAATTCCATAGACTTAAAAATGATTAATTAAAATGATTAATTTTTAAAATTAAATGATTAATTAAAATGATTAATTTTAAATGATTAATTTTTAATTCTAAATGATTAATTAATGAATATTAATTGTTATCTCATGAATTAAGTTCGGCGGAGAATACCTCACCGATCGGAGCTCAGCGGTTCGATTTTTCACCATCTGCTTTATGTTTGACCCCAATTTCGTTCGCATCGAACAGAAGCTGTTCCTCTTCTAATTATTCATAAAAGAACGTTTTACAACAAACATTTAATAAACATGCTGATGTGTCTTATCATAAAAATATTATTACAGTCGAATGCTCGAATAACTTGAACTATGTGGTATATTATATATCACCGGCATTACACATAGTTCACACGTCACATATCTCACTTGAGATATAACAAAAGGGTCAGCTATAGCAGCGGTCTTGAGAAGAGGGCGTGGAAGATGAGTAATGTGACAGAAAGGAAGTCGTGTTTTTTTTTTTGAGGAAGAATCAGGCATTAATTTCTGTGATATTCTCATCATCGATTGACTATAGCAATTGCATTAATGCCAGAAAGGATTCCATGGATGGATCAATGGCACTGTGAGGTTTTCAGTGATGATTTCCTCTTCTGTTTGAGGGAGGATGAAAGAAGGATGAGTGTTTCGAGAAATGGTGGTGTTACAGCCTTCATCAATCATTGTATGTGAGCATCACACAACCTTGTGTTATGGGTGTGGGGCGCCATCTGCTTCCATTACCGTTCATCTTTGGTAGTCGTCGATGATAGTCTGAATTTCAAATTGTCTCATCCTTCAACTAATTGCATTATCATTGTTCAATGGTGTGCAGAGTGACTTATTTTAAAACCAGAAAGATGACATGCCTCTGGAGAATATGGGATGATTGTATGTCAAGAGTCGGATCTTTCTCCGAATTTTGGGCCCCTTATGAATTATAGTAGTAACATAAATGACAGTTCTGACACAATAAATGGGTCTAGAAAATTCTATGAAAATCTGTGGGAAACATTATGGGGGTGAGGTAAAAAAGTATGTTTTTTGTGTTTTTTTCTGAAAATAAGTGTGAAAATTGGAAAAAAAAACAGAGGTTTATTTTAGCATGTGAAAAACTAATTTAAGTTTTTTCGGGGGAGATGAAGTTTAAACTAATTCACAAATCAGTTTAAATGAATTAAGTTGAAATGAGGTGTGTGTGTGTGAGATAAAAAATGATGTGTTTTGTTAAGTTATCATACACCTCACTGGATACAGCAGAATCAAAACCTTTATCTAAGCAAAGTCCAAAGAATTAATTCTGTTATCAAAGACGAATATTAAAAGTTTTATCCAAAAGTGAATAAATTTATTATCATAGAAGAATATTAAAACTTTTTGTCAAAACTAAATAATTAATTTTTTATCAAACAAGAAATTAAAATTTTTATCTAAGCAATGTTCAAGTAATAATTTTGCTATTAAACAATAATATTAAAACTTTTATCTAATCAAAGTCCAAAATAATAATTCTGTTATCAAACCGAAACTTTGTGAAGTGTATGTAATTTAACATAGAAGAATATTAAAATTTTAATCTAATCAAAGTTCAAGTGATAATTTTTCTACAAGAGTATTGAAACTTTCATCTAACTAAAGTCCATGTAATAATTCCCGTTCCAGCTTTGTAATTAAATCTATTTAAATTTTATTTACCTTAGATTGGGACTCTATACCGGAGGGAAAAGTCAAAGTGACTTGGAATCGCTTGAGACCCTCCTTAAATACTCAACAGAACCAAACCTTAATTTTGAACTTTGGTTTTGGGAAAAAAAAAATCGGTGTGATAGCAAAGTCCAAGAAATAATTTTTGCTATCAAACCGAAATTTTTATCCAAAGCCAAAGTTCGAGATTCAGTTTTGGTTCTGTTGAATATTTAAGAAAGGTCCCAAGCGATTCCAAGTCACTTTGGCTTTCCCCTCCTGAGGAGTAAGTAGTTATTTTTGTATGATTTTTCAAAGTTGCTTAGTTGAATCTCTGGTCGCCCGTTGGCGCTGGCGGCCGTCAATTTTTCTAAGTCCAGCATTCACTACAGAAGTTTGAAAAGAATGTCTCGTGAAGTGAAAAAGGTCGTTAAAATTAAGATCAGAATTTTTAGGATCTTCAACAACATTTGAACGGATTAATTGAAATTTTCTCTTAAAAACATTTCATCAGATTCGTTTAGAAGGTTAAAAAAATTCCTAAAGAAAGAATAATTGAAACGCTTACGTTGAAGTGTATCACTTACCGCACCCAGCTGCCGCCACGTCAGAAATCTTCTATCGAGAATTTGGAAAGATCGTTAACTCGATGTAGCTTCATCTTCAGTTTCGTAATCACAGAACAAAGTGCGAGATCACGAGACGAGACGTAATGCAGGATCTTATCGAAATAAACACAGCTGAGTTGAATTGATGAATGAAATGATAAGTTGGAAAGAGTTATAGCAAATCTTCTTTTTGAACTTAATTAAATAGTTTTAAATACTAAGGTTTATTCAGACAAAGTTTTTTATTTAAAGGGGAACCCCACAATGAGGGTTTCAAAAAATCAATTTTTTTTGAATTTTTCGAAAGTTTATGAAGTGTAGAATATGGTCCTGAAACAGTTTTTTAAAATTCGAACTCCTTCCGAAGTTACAGCGATAAATACGAGGTCGTGTCAATCCCGGTAAAAAGGCCGCTAAATCTTTAAAAGCGTTTTTCTCGAAACAACATTTTTTGAATTGGAGAGTGTGGATCTCGGGAACCATTCATCCGATTTACATATTTCTTTTTTTAAATGCGTAGAAACGAATTATCTAAAGCCTAGCGTAGGATTTTTTTGATATTTTCATTTTTCGATTTTTAGCGAGCAATTTAGTGTCATTTTTTTAAGGAAAAAAATCACTTTTTAAAAAAAAATGCCGTCATTTTGTCAATTTTCGAAAATATCCTACCTACGCTATAGCCAATGTCTCATAGTTTGTAAAATTGTTAATAATTTTGTTCTCAGATGTTCCTGTAATGTCCGGTGCACTCTACGAGGAGGGCGCGTCTTTCGCGCAGAGGTCAACCAATGAGGAGTCACAGGGCGACCATTACAATATTTTTACTTAAAAAAATATTTTTTGTATAATAAACATGCCTTAACAACATGCAAAAAGTTTGGAGTCATTGCATTTTTTATTATACCCCAAAAAGAATTCTCAAAGTTTGACTATTTTGAAAGCGCTCAGGGTGGGGACCCGTCTTAAGAGAAAATTTTCAATGTTTCACTAATGAAATTAATTAATTAATTAATTTCAATAATTTAATTTATTCGCTTAATTTTTCGCTTAATTAAAAATTTCAATTTTTTGCATTAACGGACCATGATTTTTACCTACTATATATAATAAAGATGGTATAACTGCTGACTCAAAGATGAGCGCAACTATTCAATGTACCAAATGTGGGCAATCTATTCGCAAATCCAATATGAACCGTCATGTGAAAACTGCATACATTTGTCGCACATTTGAAAAATGCGAATTTTGTAATTCCAGCTTTAACAGAAAAGACAATTACAATCATTATCTGAATCAATATCATATAAATAAAAGCAGTGCTTTTCGGAAAACGTTTTGCACATATAAAATTGATAACATAAATGTCAGAGAAGACATAAAAAGTTTCCTGGAGAAAAATAACAATAAATGAAACGTATAATTCACAAGAAACTCAGTCAGCCTCTAAAAGTTAGATTCATATTGATAATAAAATTTAAAAAGCAAACGGATCCTAAAGGACAGAAAAAAATACGTGCACATTTTTCGACATCTAAGGAAATAATCAGTTTGGCTACCTAGCTCAATGAATTACTAAAAAATGCTTATGAGAAAATTGCTAACGACTTTGAAAATTTTATACAAAAGGGAAGTGGATGGGTGTTTGACAAAATAATTTCTATGGAAATTCAAATGTCTCAGTATAATGCAGTTGGAGCATTTGCTTTCGTAAATTTACCAGAACATTTGAAATCTACAAAAGGAATAGTGAATGTTAAAAACTACGACAACAAATGTTTTTTGTGGTCAATATTTATCAGCTCTACATCTGCTACAGACCATCCACAACGTGTGGAAAAATATAAAACATTTGAAAACGTCTTAGACACATCTTCATTGACTTATCCAGTAACCCTCGATCAAATCCCGAAGTTCGAGGTTTTAAATAATCTTTCTATAAATGTTTTAAATTCTAAGAAAGATGGTTTGCATACATTATATATTTCACAGAATCCTGTTAAAGAACCCATACAACTTTTACTTTAAAAAGACGGCAGTAATTCTCACTATTGTTGGATTAAAAATATTAGTAGGGTTACAGCATACCTCTCAAGACATAATGGCAAATCCTATCCCTGCCCATACTGTCTTCATAATTTCACTCGCGACGATTTATTAAAGAATCGCGTAGATAATTGCAAATCAAACACTTTACAAACTATCAAGTTTCCCGAAGCGAATAGTACGAAATTCCATACAATTAAAAACGGTTTGAAACACCCATATGTGATTTATGCAGACTTCGAATGCTTTCGAATTGTAAAAGAAATGAGATTAATCCATGTAGGTTGCGAACTAAGTATTTAGTACCGTCAGGATTTGCATATATTATAGTTGGACCTGAAGGTAAACTGATCAAAACCAGAATGTACAGAGGGAAAAATGTAACAGAACAATTTTTGAATGAAATGATCGAAGCCGAAAATTTGATCAATGATTTGAAGAAAAGAAACATTAAGATGACAGATTTTGATTGGCAAAATTTTACTGGAGCAAAATATTGTAATATTTGTGGGAAAATTCTAGGAACTGATAGAGTAAGGGACCACGATCACTTAACTGGAAAATACAGAGGTGCTGTTCACAACAAATATAATCTTCAATATAAATTCTCACTTGAAATACCAGTGTTGTTTCTTAATCTCAAAGGATTTGATGGCCACTTTATAGTAAAAGATTTGTGGAAATTTAAAGATAAGAAGGAAATTTCTTGTATTCCACAAACTACAGAAAAATACATAAGCATTGAATTCGATCAAATTAAATTTATTGATTCATTCATGTTCCTCAGTTCTTCACTGGATTCACTGTCGAAAAATGTGGAAAATTTCTACATCTTAAGTCAATACTGTAAACAACATAATCTGAATGACTCACAGAAAGAACTTTTGAAAAGCAAATGAAGTTTTTCATATGAGTACTTGCAGCAGAGTGCTCAGTTTTTGCAAACGTCACTTCCATCCAAAGAGAATTTCCAAAACAATGAACAATACGAAACAGCTCAAATTTTGTGGAAAGCCTTTTCTATTTCTACCTTTGGGGAATATCACGATCTGTACATGATCACTGATGTATTACTTCTAGGAGATATATTTGAAAACTACAGAAATTCGTGTATGAATAGCTACCAACTCGATCCTTGTCATTATTTTAGCTCTCCTGGCTTATCCTACTCTGCCTGTTTAAAAATGACAGAAATTGAGTTGGAACTTATAAAAGGTGATATGTATTTTTTCATAGAAAGAGCTCTGCGAGGAAGAATTTCTTTAGTGTCTAAGATATTTGCACAGGCCAACAATCCTTTAGAAGATCCATATGATAGAAGCAAACCACAAAATTATATCATGTACTTTGATGCAAACAATTTACATGGCTGGGCAATATCTCAACCTCTTCCAACTGGTAATTTCAAATGGGTAAATGATATTGACTTGGTTAATATTCCAGACGACAGGAAAAAGGGTTATTTCTTCGAAGTTGATCTAGAATAACCGGCACATCTACACGATTTACACAATGATTTCCCCTTGGCTCCTGAAAAATTGAAGCTCTCTGATAGTAATGTATCATTCTTGATTCCAAATCTGTTCGACAAGCAAAATTATGTCGTTCATACAGGTTACTTAAACTCTGTGTGGAACTGGGATTGAGGGTGAAAGCGGTGCATAGAATCTTGGAATTTAATCAAAAACCATGGATGAAACCTTACATAGATTTGAATACAACAAAACGAAATAATGCCATAAATAATCTTGAAAAATACTTTTTCAAACTGATGAACAATGCTATATATGGCAAATGTTTAGAAAATAAAAGAAAGAGAATAAAATGCCACATTGTGAATACTGAAGAAAAGCTTAAAAATTAATTGCAAATCCTAGGTACGTTTCTTGTGTAAACTTGCGGAAAATTTCGTAATTCTCCATATGAAAAAGAAAAATATTATATTAAATAAACCATATTACATTGGTGTAACGATTTTGGAGTTGAGTACATTACACATGTATAATTTCTTCTACAATTTTCTGAAACCAAAATTTAATGCTGAATTGTTATTTACCGATACTGATTCCTTCTGTGTTGATATCCAGACAAATGACATATATGAGAAATTTAACTCAGAGTACTTTGATTTCTCAAATTACCCCACAAGCCATGCATTATACAGTGAATCAAATAAAACGGTTCCAGGAAAATTTAAAGACGAATTAAAAGGTCTTCCAATCAAAGAGGTTGTTGCGTTAAGACCAAAATTATATTCTATAATCGATCCAATTCCCAAAAAAGCAGCTACTGGAATTAAAATGAATTTAGTCACGAAGATTATCGTCAATGTTTATTTCATGAAAAAATCCTGTATACGCAACAAACAGAATTTCGATCTGATCAACGTGATGTACACGTATACCAAATTTAAAAAATTGCTTTATCCCAAGAATACACAAAACGACATGTCATCAATGGAATTTATTCTTATGCTTTTCGACACTATCGAATATCAGATATGTAAAGCAGAAAATACCGTTTACAAAACATTGAACTGAAAAATAATATTAAAAAATCGTTTTTTTTGCATAATTCGAAGTTGAAATAGACATGACTATAGTGTGTGTCAAAGAGTAGCTTTCTGAACAATACCGATGTTATTGAACATAATCTTATGTTCTTTTATGTCAATAATATGTGTGAAAATTGGAAAAAAAACTGGGGTATTTTTTAGCATGTGAAAAACTAATTTAAGTTTTTTTTCGGGAGATGAGGTTTAAACTAATTCACAAATTAGTTTAAATGAATTAAGTTGAAATGAGGTGTGTGTGTATGAGATAAAAAATGATGTGTTTTGTTAAGTTATCATGCACTTCACTGAATACAGCAGAACCAAAACTTTTATCTAAGCAAAGTCCAAAGTATTAATTCTGTTATCAAAGAAGAATATTAAAAGTTTTATCCAAAGGTGAATAAATTTCTTATCGTAGAATAATATTAAAACTTTTAATCAAAACTAAATAATTAATTTGTTATCAAACAAGAAATTAAAACTTTTATCTAAGCAATGTTCAAGTAATAATTTTGCTATTAAACAATAATATTAAAACTTGTATCTAATCAAAGTCCAAAATAATAATTCTGTTATCAAACCGAAACTTTGTGAAGTGTATGATAATTTAGCATAGAATAATATTAAATTTTTTTTATCTAAAACCAAAGTTCAAGTAATAATATTGCTACAAGAATATTAAAACTTTTATCTAACTAAAGTCCACGTAATAATTTTGCTATCAAACAAGAATATTAAAACTTTTATCTAACAAAATCCAAGTAATAATTTTTGCTATCAAACAGAAACTTTTATTCGAAACCAAAATTGAACAAATTTCTTATCAAACCGAAACTTTTATCCAAAACCAAAGCCCAAGTAATAATTTCTTATCAAACAATAATATTAAAACTTTTATCCGAAACCAAAACTGAATAAATTTCTTATCAAACAATAATATTAAAACATTTATCTTAAACCAAAGTCCAAGTAATAATTCTCTTATCAAACCGAAACTTAAAACCAAAACTGAATAAATTTGTTATCACAGAAGAATATTTTACAATATAAATCTCAGTTTGATCGTGGATAAAAAGTCAAACTTTTATTTGGTAATGAAAAGCAAAGCAGAATATTTTATCTTTCTCGCTTTACAAAAAGACTTTTTTACTTGCAAGAGACCAGATGGACAGGTAAAGGTGAGTTACTTAAAAATAACTTTAAATTTCTCTTTTCAGGGAGGGTGGATGAAAATCATCTCCAAGGTGCAGGTTTGCTTGTCAGACACGCCAGTGATGCTCTTCTAGGATGTGACTGCATTAATGAAATATTTCTTAGAGCAAAATTTAAATCAAAAATTAAAGACTTGAATGTCATCTGTTGTTATGCCCCCACAGAGGACTCTGATGAGAACGAAAAGGATACGTTTTACAGCTAGCTGCAGGATATTTTGAATTCTGTGAAGAAAGGACATATTTCTCTTGTGCTAGGTGACTTCAATGCTAAAGTTGGTACTGACTCTGACCTTTGGGCAGGTTTTAGGTTCCTTTGGCATTGCTAATTCCAATGGCAATGGGGAACGTTTTCACAGGTAAGTAAACTTAATGGTTTGTGAATAAGTGAAACATATTACAAACATCGGAACATTCATAAACATACATTAGTTTCACCTGATGGGTTGCACAGGAATGTGATAGATTATATTTTAATTAACAACAAATGGGCCAGTTCAGTTAGGAATAACAGATCATACAGAGGAGCCGAAATTGGGTCTGACCATTACCTGGTCAAAGGTATCTTGCAGCTGAAGCTTAAGAAATGTGTTATGGTTAAGAAAATTACCTTCAGCAATGAAGGTCTGAAAAATCCAGATATAACCAAAGCATTCCACGATAGGCTACTTGGTCATTATGACAATCGTGGTTTGCTTACTGCTGAAGTTGAGAAAGAATGGGATCAGTTTAAACAGGTTTTTCTTAAAACCAACAGTACTCTTTTGGGTAAAAGGGAACAGAGGAAACAAAATTATTTGAGTGATAAGGCCACGGAACATATTTCTGAAAGAAGGAAGTGTAGGATTAATATGAATCAACACCCTACTAGTCCTAGCAGAAGGCATTACAATGAGCTTAATAAATATGTAAAGAATCAGTTAACAGCTGATAAGAATCTATGGCTTGATAGCTTGGCTTAAAAAGCAGAGGAAGCAAATATACATTACAACAGCAGGGGGTAGTATCGGATGGTTAATGTTTGATGTGTGAAAAAATAGACAGGTCAGTTATGATCTAACATAAACAACTAATATAAACAAGGGGGTTCTATCAGATGGTTAATGTTTGATGTGGGAAAAAATAGACAGGTACACAGGGATTGAGGGATAAACATGGGAAGGTGGATGAAGATGAGGATTCTGTGATGGCTAGGTGGGCATTTCAGAGAAGTTCTAAATAATGTGATTATTTCTACTCCCATTTTTTGGAATGAGGATAGATGCACTACTGGTTTTATGATGGCGCTATATCGCATTCCGAAGTCGCATTCACTATCTCTAAATTAAAACTACATAAATCCCCAGGGTGGACGAAATAATCACTGAAATGCTTACAGCTGGGAACATTTGTGTTGTCACATGGCTGACTGAAATTTTGAATATTTTTTTATCATAAAGGTGTTTTAATAAGCATTTTACTAGAACTATCATTGTCCAAATTTTTAAAAAAAGGTGATCGCAGTCCTTGTGATAATTATAGAGGAATTAGTTTACTTTCTGTTCCAGGTAAAGTTCTTTGCATGATTATACTTAATAGAGTTAAGAAATTGATTGATGGGCAAATGCGTGATGAACACTGTGGATTCAGGAGTGGTAGGGGATATATTGATGAAATATTTTCACTTAGGCAGATTCTTGAGAAACGTTTAGAGTTTCAGAATCCTGTGGTTGCTAGTTTTATAGATTTCAAATAGGCTTTTGACTCTGTTGATCGACATAATATGTGGTTGATTGTTAGGTCATATGGATTACCTGATAAGTTAGTTAGTGTAGTTTGAGCTCTCTATAATAACACTGAGTCGTGTGTGAGAGTTGTTAAGGTTTGTAGCAATTGGTTTAGCATTGCTAGTGGAGTTAGACAAGGGTGCATTTTGTCTGCTTATCTCTAGTTTGGTTATTGATTATGTTATGCGGAATTCTTTGAAAGGGAAAGATTTAGGCCTTAAAAAATCTACAGATTTCAAAATTTCTGATTTAGATTATGCAGATTATTTGGCCCTGTTGGCTACTGATGTTGATGAGATGAATTCGTTCATTAAGGCTATTGATGAAACTGGTAATAGAGTAGGTTTGGTGATAAACAGAGGAAAAACTAAAGTGATGAAAATTGGTCAGACAGATGGCACTTCAGTTGATTAGAATGGCTGCAAGTGTCTCAGTTTGATGATCTTGGGAGCTATCTAACTGATACTGGTGATGTTCAGCGTGAAATAAATAGAAGAATAGGGATTGCCGTTGGTACTTTTAAGAACATATTGAGAGTATGGAAAAATAGGTGTATACACCTAAAGACTAAAATTAGGCTGTATAATAGTTTGGTTCTTTCTAAGGTTAGTTATGGTAGCGAAACATGGACCCTTTATAAGCAGGATAACAGGAAACTAGATGCCTTTGATTCTAGATGCTTACACAGTATCTTGGGCATTAGGTGGTTTGACTTTGTAAGTAATGAAGAGGTTAGAAGAAGGAGTCATTTACCTCCTTTGAGCAGCTTTTTGTGCAAAGAGAGACTGCGTTGGTTTGGTCATGTTGCCCTTATGCATAGCTGCAGATTGGCAAAGAGGATTATGAACAATGTACCTAAGGGTATCAGAAAAAAGGAGAGACCTAGGATGCGATGGGCAGACAATGTCAAACAGGAGCTTGCTAGAATTGGCCTAGAGTGACCAAATGCAGCAGCTGTAGTTCAAAAGAGACACGTCTGGAAAGAGAAATTACACAGTCTGTTGGACCTCCGTAGCCCATGGCTGCATGAGGATTTTGTATGTATGTATATAGTTTGGAACTAATTATTAAAAGTAGTGTATAATATGGCAGAGGGTTATTATTTTAATAGTTGAGAATGATGGATCTTGAATACATATTGAGTCGCACTATTTAATATGAGCAATGAAAATCTCCTGTGTTGATGTTTGATGTGTTAAAAAATATCCTGTGCAAGATATTTCATTGTTGAGCTGCCATGTCCAAAGCAATATTTATCAAAAGGTTGATCTATTAACTCACTATAAATTCATTTGCTTCCACTTTTTTGATTCTCAGGTCGTTTCAAATTTCTTGTCACTCTTGAGAAAGACAAGTTGGTGCAATCTAATCTGACGATGACATTTAGTTAGGAAGTGTCTTTCAAATTGCAAAACATTTGCAAAGCAACGTTGCGTTAAAACTACGAGGTAAATGATGCTAATGCTTTAATAATGAAGGAAAAAATCGAGGAAATAATTAATTGCAAATACGGAAAGAGTACTGTGTTCAAAAATTTGCTGCTGGGCGTAGAGTCGATTCGATTTTCCTTCTTGTATTGAATGCTGAGTTTTGATTTAAAGCCTGATTATTTTCTTTGAATAGCCAAAGCTAAGCATGCCATACTTACAAAGAAGCATAAATGAGTCCTATACGATGAAACGTGGCAGAAAATAAAACTATTCAAATAACTTGTAGTTTGTGTAAATTCAAAATAAATCTTGTGCTCCTACTTATTGTCGAAAAACTACTTCAGTTCTTGTTGCTGCAATTAAATTAAAATTAATGAAATCAATATTAAAATCAATAAACGTTGCAGAATACTAAATTAGAGGAATCCTTTAGTAAACAATCTACTGAAAAGACATTTTTTTTCAATTGTGTATGTTTTATGCAAACAATTAGCTGTGCTTCCCGTATCAACATTAGGGCCGAGAACAGTTTTTCAATTCTAAGGGGACTCAAATCTTATTTACGGAGCATAGTGTCGGAATCACGGTTCATGGGACTTGCGCTATGTGCTTCATTAGAGAGTTGCTACAACGGATGTGCAATTTTTTGATAAATATGTAAACAGCAAAAACGTCAGACCAGTAATCTCATTTACTCGTTTTCAAAGCAAGCTAATGTTTTCTCTTTGTCGTCTTGTTTCTCTGTAGACATTCCACTTCTTTGTTTTCAGAGAAAAATTAAAAATTCTGTTAGTGTAGGAGAGGTATTCATGAAATATTACGATTCGCACTTTCGGGATCTCTCAAATAGCTATAGTTGAGCCCCCTAGCAGCGAAGAATTTTAAAAGATGGCAAAAGTTTAAACGAATATTGCAAAGGATGTAATTGTATTAGAAATTTTGGTGGTGAAATGCGAAGGTCATGAAGTTCTTTATTGACAAGGGTTGGAAACAAGAAAATGCAATTTTTATGTTTTATGAAATTGTTAGTTTTCAGAAATAAATAAAAAAAATCTTTTTCGGGTGGGTAGGTATTGTTATTATAATGCTAGGAGTTAATTTTAAAATTCAGAATAATATTTCAATATAGTAATAACAAATAAATTATTTTATTTACAGTGATTGATCAGAAACTTAAACTTAGGGGATGAGAAAGCTCAATTTGTTAATTTAAGAAATAAATGAGAAATTCCTTTTGCGTTGTATAGAGCTAATAATACACTCACATTTACATTTTCTAATCACCCATTAGTACGTATTACTAATGTTAAAGAATGCAAATGCGGAAATGAAATGCGGAAAATGAAAAGAACTATTATATTCCATATTCTCCGAAGGCGATATATTATTTTTCTAGTGTATAAATGCTATTATTTCTAAGTAGAAGAGAAAAAGTTACAAGATTTAGGATTTTACAAATAATATTTTTTTGCAAAAATACCACGGTAGATTTTTGCAGTAATACCACGGTAGCCGAGTGGTTAGCGTGCTTAGCTATTGATCAAAAGGATCCGGGCTCGATCTGATATAAAGCATATATATACTTCTCATTCTGCTGAGGTCTCGCCATCCTCAGAGATCTCTCTATGGTGTATTTAACTGACAGGATCCTATGAGACTTCTGTAGCAAGCTTCTGGCAGAGAGATTAGTTTTATTTTTTTTTTCGTATTTGTATTATATTAATTAAAAATGCTTTTCCACAAATTTCGTATAAGCTTCTACATTGTGTGCTTATTTGTTATATGCGTGCATTATGAGTAAGAAAACCCACACCTCTCTAAAACTTCTAGATAGCAGATTAAGAAGCATCTTAACGTAATGCATCTGACACGCTACGTAAGAACGTTATAGATATGTCTAAATAAGAAGATTAAAAAGAATTCAAATCTGCATTTCATGAAGTCAGTACCAGAAGATCAGATTCCTTTTTGTTTGCATCGATTCTTAAGTTATGTATTTGATTATAAGACATCGAATATCAAAAGGGAACAATGTGATTAAGTTGTGTAGTGCTGTTCTTATGGTTCTACAGATTTAGTTTTGACCAGCTTTAGCTATCTATCATTAGCTGAGAAAGAAATTACATATTTACCGAGTTAATTTTCAACGTGCGACATAATGTAAGCAAATGAAGTGAACAAAAAGTGAGTTGGGTTGTTTTACCTCTGAGCGGCACTTTTTTGTACACCATGGGCTAAATGACCAGGTCACATGGACGCCGAAGGCTCAGAGAAGGTTGGGGGAGGGGACCCACTGGAACAGCTGTTGGGAGACAGATGGTAGCCTCCCGTCAAGGCCATCCAGCGTGTTCTTTAACGTGCACAGGATATGGCTCTCCCGCACACAGGGCAACGGCTTAACGTCCCATCCGACGGACGGCGGCCTTTCCAAGCCCATCGGTGTCCCCTACTGACCGTGGGCAGGTCGGGGAATTTTGCGGAGATAAATCTCAACGCTGACCCAGCTGGGACTCGAACCTGGGAACTACAGATTACGAGCCTGGCGCGCTACCGACTGAGCCACCCCCGCCCCAACAAAAAGTGAAGAAAGAAGATTATTACGTCTAAATTTCAGAAAATGACATTTCAGAAAATGATAATTTTGCTTTTAGTAAGCCCCCTCCTTTGGAATTTCGACTTCAAATTGACCATTGCAACTTGGACGACAACCAAAAACACTCGGTTAAATTTGGAAGCGTCTCCCACGATATCCCGTTGAGTTATGGCTGCCAAAGACACAGAATTACAAAATGGCGCACAAACACATTTTATTATTTACAGATTGCTTTTTCATATTCTGTTAAATTTAACATTATTTACCCAAATTAGAGAGACTCCTTGGTGCATCTATGAAAATGAATAAAAGTTTCAGTTTTTGCTTTCATCCTTTAAACTGCAATTGACATTCGCAAATATGTAAAAGTTTCAAATTACTGAGTCAAATATTTATTTTGCAAGCAAATCTGTCCTTGTGTGGTGGTTGGTGGTAAGGAACGACGCAATTTCTTCTTTTAAACAATTAAATCACTTACGATTACGTATGATGCTGAGCTGAACTGCGCCGAATGTCGTGTCGCGACTCCGATGACATAAATGTCGCTCTTTAACAGAGGGAGGTCGCTTAAGCCCCTTAATTAGTTCACCTTTGCTTAGATGAAATAACAGGTACACGGATTGTTACACCCGCACCGACGTATGCCTCAGACGAATTGCTGACTGAATAATATATTCATTCCTTTTTTCGGAATTCATGATTGACTGTCGACTGAACGCCACGCCGTGAGAGTGATTTAATTGGCAATTCTTTTAAACATATAGATATTTTTCATTCATATTCATATGACTTGCTGCGCCAAATGCATAGAGATATGCCCAATAATTCCGCACGAGAGTTGTATAGGGACGACATAGTTTATTCATATTTATATACAATCACGTACTGGGGATGCGCTCGACTCCGTAGGCCTTTGCTGCTGCAAACAATTAGGCAATGAGCTGGAGAACCGCACTTTGCAGATTCTTGTTTTGCCGACCTCAAACTCGGCGAAAGGATATCCAATCCTTGCCTACGGAGGCATGTGTTCCTCAGGAGGCCTATGGAGGCCTATTTCTACGGAGGCCTATTCCATTATTAAATATATATAAAATATTCCTATACCTCAGGAGGCCTATTCCTACGGAGGCTTATGTTCACACAGAACTCAGTTCAGTTCCACAGAACTGTACTTGGTTCACCAAGAACCGTATCTTGGTTCTCATACAGAACGACCCCTCTCTTTAAGGGTTTTGTTTGAGTAAGAGCAGCGTCCCTTGACGAGTGTTCAAACGTCCTTACTGTTTGACAGCGACGCTCAAGATTGTTGTTTACTCTCGCTGCCGTAGTCTACAGCGCCCGCTTTCGCTCCCGAGACTAGTTGTAAAAAGTCGTAAAAGGGCTTTCGACTTGTCAGCATGCGCAAACAGCCAGCTCAGACCTGAAAACAACAGCTACGAATCACATCTTCACAATAGCACTTCCAAAAACACACTTACAAAACACACTTACAAAAACACAAAATACATAAAAATATTTACAACAACAAAAACATAATAAAAATGCAACAATAAAAAAATATAAATACATTAGAGAGACATGACATCTTCCATATCTTCCATTCTTCCATGCTAGGATACGAGAAATTGGGAAGTTTCTCGTATCCTAGTATGAGGCAATTTCATTAGTATTTGATATGTATGCATCCACTCTAACACAATCTTATTATTATTTAAAATCCTATGTATACATTGCATAATGCTGGAAAGCAGAACCTTATTCCTACAACTATGGGTTCTCATGTCAAGCCCTACAAGCTTGAAAGGTTCTGATTAAGAACTAAGATATTTCTATCGTGATTTTATTTTCAATCAATTTTAAAATGTCCTAATGGTTACCATTGTTTCCATAAAATTGACTGTGCAATTTTAAAACTGCAATTTTCTTCTAAAATACTAGGACATTAATCCATCTATAAATATTTTTAACTGATTACTAAAATTTCTGTTTATCTATTTATTGACCATTATTTTCATGGTGGATTCACTCTATGTGCCTTTCGCGTGAGCTCTGTCAAGATGATATCTGGAATCCGAAACTCCACGTGGGAATATTGCAATTAAATGGTTTTGTTCCGCAATTATTATATTATTGTATTATTACGCAAATTAATTTCCCTACTGTTAGAAAGAATATGGATGGATTAATGTCCTAGTAGTGAATATCCGTTGGAAAATTTAGCTGTAATAGAATTAATAGAGAGTTCCATTTTTCACATGCTCTTATAGATTGAGACGTTGCTAATCTTTTTTGATCAATAAAATACAATAAATAAAAAATAAATACCCCCTCAAGCAGCTGCTTGCCACAGAGGTCTGACAGGAGCCTGTCAGTATAAATGCCACAATAGAAGGTCTGAGAGGATGGCAGGACTTCAGCAGAAAACAACACGAATATCCATGCCTTACCCGGTGCTCGAACCCAGGTCCCTTAGATCAGTAGCCAAGCGCGCTAACCACTCGGCCACGGTTAGTTATTTTACTGGAAAAATATATCAGTAGACGTTAACCCAACGAGGGCATTTAAGAAATTTGGGGATTGCTTTCTTCAGTTTTTCTGTGGAAACAGATTAAGTAGAATATTAAATGCTTCATAGATTAGCATATCCATCCATAGAGGGAGCGTGACAAAAATAGAAGGAGCATTGGGCTCAAGAAAATTGGAAACTCTGATGTAAATATATAGTATCTATGTGAAAAATGCATTATTTACACTTTGGTATTGGATAAAGTAAAACCTCTGAGGCCAAGGTGAAAGAAATTCGGGATACTATTGGGTGAACCAAGGCAGCTTCATATGTCTGAGTTTGAATATTCCCCTTCGAACTGTACAGGACAAATGAAGCATTTGAAGGAAAATGGCTATCGTTTTACAGGCATAATCTGTCAACAACTAAAAACACAGTGATCGTTTGATTGCAAATTGAGTCCCATTTATAAGAGCAGAGAATTTTAGAGCATTGATAATTTTTTCTCAGAGCGATTATTATGATTTGCAAATGATGATCCACAGCCACTGGCTAAAATCTCATTTTGAAAATTCCAAGGGGATGTATTGTATGCGCCGTGTGTGAATTCAATTTTTATTAGATTGTTCTTTTGAGTTTATAGGGATAAAAGGGTTCAAGGGAAGGTACAGCTGGTTCTGTGGGAGATGGACATGCCCCTCTTCAGCACAGATTAGTAGTAATCCTGGGGAACCTGACTGCTATGAAATCAGTAGCTAGCATTGTCATGACGTCACGACGATGAGTGTTGTTGCCCCATGCACTTCCTCCCTTTTGATCACATTGTTTCTCTTGTTTCAGAGTTCATTCTGGTAATTTTTGGAATAAGTCAATGAGAGATCGGAATTTTTTGATGTTGCCATTCCACTGCTCAAACTCATGGGCGTCATTTGATTATAACAATAAAAATATGTCCAATCAGCGTCCAGCTGATATTTCTATAGGTTGGCAACAAAGGTATAAGTAGGCAAGCTTTGTTACTGTCTTTAACTGTTGGACGGTATCATCACTTTGTTTCCTATCTGCTAAGGAGATGCCTTCTCCTTGTGTTGGGGTTGCTACTCTTGTTTGTTCCCTGCATGAAGCGATCCTGTTCTCCCGATTTTACTGCTGTTCGTGCCAAATGATCTACGAGTTCATTCACCTTGGCCTCTCTACCCAAGAATTGGTTTCATCTCGGTGAGAATCTTTTCGCTAATGTGTGTGAGTATGGAAATTTCATGAAGGTCCACATAGAGTGCATAGAGTGGTTATGTGAACACTGCAAAATATTATCCTACAAAGACTGGCATTGTGCTGTCCCCTGAACAGTGGTCTGCACTGATGGATAGTTTTGTCGTCGTCATTCCAGAAATGAAAAAGTTATGGGTGTTAAGCGCAATCTTCGGGTGATTATCGGTAATGAACAGGTGAAATTACCGAAGACTAGTGGCGACGTGTTCATGGAAGCAATGGTTCTCTTAAACTTTTCAAGAACAGAAAAAAAAAATCATAAATTAAATATATATATTTTTTACCATAAAAGTAAAGTATTTTCTTAATTTTAATGCGTTTATTCTAACATAAACTTTATATCTTTATAATATTTTTCGAGTTTCCATGTTATATTATACTGTATAATTAATAGAAGCACCAATTTGCCAGGCCAATTGAGCTAGGAATGTATGAAGAACCTCGCTTCTTCGCTACTGCATTGTGCACAATGGAAGTCCCATTTTCCATATTCAGTTAGCACAAATTTTTCTTATGGACTCACTTATCTTGTCGCTTTTTAGCATTGCATCATACCTTTCGCACTAACCGCTAGAGCTCGCTAAACTCTTCGCTCTCTAATTAGCTTCCTCCATTATCACACTCGATCAAGTAAATCAAACAAAGGTAAGTGTAATTATTTTAAATTATTTTTTAGAAAAAAATAAAGAGTAATCCTTTTTTTATCCTTAACTGCCTTATGTCCAGCTTTCACTCATTCCAAATTATAAAGGATTTACTTAATTAGTAATGTTTTGTCGGCGAAAGTTAACCGTGCTTTTTTCGTTCAGATGTCATTGAAAGCGTAATAGACGCGAGTGAAAGAAAATTTAAAACTCGAAAGTTACGGAAATAATCTTTGAAATATTTGAAAACGACCTACAGGCAGTCCTCTGATAAGAATTTATTAAGAACGCAAATTTTATTAAGAACGTTTTTTTACGTACAATTGTAAAACTGTACAGACTCGGTTTTAATAAATTTGTTAAACTTTATAAAACTGTTTTTACTTATTATTTTCGTAGAAAGACACGAAACGCATCTAGTGAATCTTTCCGTGTATGAAAATCAGCTTTCAACTACGTCGACATACTAGTCGAAATGATTAAAAATGTCGTAAATGACATTGCCACGCGCTGGCTGATACCGGAAGTGATTGTCAGGTATTAAGTTTGTGTGGAGACTTTCAATACTAAAGTAACAAATTTATAACAGAATTGTGCATCGTTTCGCCTTTTTTCGGAATTCACGATTGACTGTCGACTGAACATGTTGTACGCCGTGAGAGTGACTTAATTGGCAATTCTTTTAAACATATAGATATAATGTTGCGTTGAAATACGCACCTTTACTTTAAACAATGTTTACTTATACTGATGTTTACCAGGAACGTATCATAAGCTGTTCGTACAGTCTTAAAAGTTCAATTCGTGCCTTTAACAGAATTTAGGTCAAACTTGAAACTAGTTTAAATATGACGCAAATCATCAAATTCAAATTCCTATCGTTCACTCGCGTCTCTCGAACATAGCGAATCGTGAAATAGTTTATAATATCAGGGCTACTAAATAGCTGACAAAAGCTTAAGAAATATATTCTTTAGCCGTTCAAAAATTCTGAAAAATGAAAAAATAGAGTGTTTTTGAAAACGAACTATGAAAAACAAATGGCTGGATATCGTGAAACATTAAATGCATCAAATTTCGGCGAAAACGATAACAGCCAAAATCTTTTGGCTTTTTATTATTTTGCTTCCAAGCCATAAATCTTTTGGTTTTTCTTTACTGTTTGCTGATGATAAAAGTTTATTTAAGGTTAAAGACATGTTGCTACTTTGCACATTATTCAATGTATTAATTTTAGAAGATTGAATTTAGGCTAAATTAAATGAGGATCAAATTAATTCTCTGTCATTTCTTCTTAATTTGGGAACGGTCACACTCAAAGCTATACAATGTCAACATTACCCTTCTCGCTAGCGATGTGTTTTGGCTCGAACTTTGTCTGGCCGAAATCCAGCTCAAATAGCGCAGACGACTTCGATCTCAAAGCAATTTAAATCATTTATTAAATATGTTTTCAAAAATTTAAAGGCAGAAATATAAAATATTTTTGATTATAATTTCAAGCTTTTAATCAGTCTTTAGTAATTAAAAATATGCAAAACGCAGCTTTTAGTTTTTGCGCATTCTGAAAGCTGCGTTTTGCGCATTCTAAAAGCTGTACTTTTAATAAACTAATGACTCTTTGCATTTGTAATGATGCCACCCCCAAATTTCAGCGTTTCTCTCTGGTAGCGTTTCTAGTATTTTTTATTCCAAATAGCATTAACATTCAATTTTTTTCACAAAATGATTTTAAATAAGATTATAGAATAATATAACTAATTAGTGACATTCATTTCAGTATGTATATGTTTTATGATGCATCTGATTTTCTTTTTACCAAAACAGGGTCAGACTCGAAACATTGAGCCGGGAAATCTTCTCCACTTCTCACTAAACGGTCTCCTTATGTCCTTATGTCTCACTAAACGGTCCCCTATAGTTATCACAAGAACTGTATCATCTTTTGTTAAAAAATAGGGATAATAATAGCTCTGGTAAAATCCTTAGGAACCATGCCTTTATCATAAAAGGTATTTAAAATTTCAGTCATCCATGTGGAAACCGAAACATTCCCAACTCTAAGCATTTCCGTAGTAATTTCACCTACCTCTGGGGATTTATATAGTTTAAGTTTAGAAACAGCCAAAATAACTTCAGACTGTGTTACAACGTTAAAGTCAGTAATGCATCTATCATCATTACAAACAATGGGAGCAGAACTACCACATTGTTTAGAACATAACTGAAATGCTGAGCCCACCCAGCCATGACAGAATTCTCACCTTTTGTATCCTTACCTTGTTTATTCTTCAATTCTTGTATGCCTCCTCGTTTTCTACCACATAAAACATTAACTATCTGGTACAGTTCTCTGCTGTTGTGCTGTCTAACTGCTTCCTCGTCATTGTCAGACAAGTCATCAAGCCAAAGATTCTTATCGGCAGCTAACTGATCCTTACACGTTTATTAGGCTCTCTCTAATGCTTTCTATTAGGGCTAGTAGGTATTGATTAAGGACATTCGTGCAGTTCTTTGGTTCTGAAATAAGCTCGAGTGCCTTACCACTCAAATAATTCTGCTTCCTCTGCTCCTTTTTTCCTAAACAGTAGCGTTAGTTTTCAAAAAAGCATGTTTAAAACCGTCCCTTTTTTCCTCAACTTCAGTAGTAAAAAAACCATGATTGCCATAATGGCTAAGTAACCTGTCATGGTAAGCTTTAGCTATAACTGGGTCTTTCAGTGCTTCAGAAATAAAGGTGAATTTTTTAACCTTAGCACAACACTTCTTAAATTTAAGTTGCAAGACACTTTTAACAAGATAATGATCAGATCCAATTCCCGCTCCCCTATATGACCTGGTATTCCTTAACAGAATTTGCCCATTTGTTGTTAATTAATATATGATCAAATACATTTTTACTACAGATGAATGTGCTGAAGTGAGTTTATGAAAAACTTGACATGAACGCTCGCCTATGCTTCTGCGTGAGATTTATGTAACAAACGAATTGCAACATAGAACCGATCTGAAATTTCAGAAAGATAGAATTGTAATGTTAGAGTTGAGGATTTGTGAAAAGGGGTTCAGCACCAGTGGGTGTGAAAGGACAAAGCAAAGGGGGAAGTGAAAGCTAACAAGAAAGCAATGAAAGAGACTAAAAGGAAGACAAAATTGTCGAAGGTAAACAAAGAATCGTTTAGTCATTTTATCTCTAAAGTTATAAAGGACATTGTTTATAAAAATTACGAGGTAAACGTTCATCAGTTAAATAGACAGAACTAGTTTTAACTCTTCTGTAAGAAAAAATTATTTCTTTATGTACGATAATATTTAATTTGTTTATAAGTAATTTCATTCATACTTTTGTAATGAATTGATTTGCTTTTGTAATTTGTATTGTAAAACAAATACTTACTTATACAAACGCTCAGTACTCATCCATTTTAAATTTATAACAATATTGTTATGCTGCCCATCAGGAGAAACCGATGTTTAATTATGTATGTCGCGGTATTTGTAATAAGCGTTAGTTATTCTCAAACCATTAAGTTTACTTATTTGTAAGAGACGTTGCCCATTGCCATTGGAACTACCAGTACCAAAAGAGCCTATCATCCCTCCCCAAAGGTCAGAGTCAGTTCTAACTTTGGCTTTGAAATCACCTAGAACAAGGGTAATATCTCCTTTTTTTGACAGAATTCAAAATATTCTGAAGTTGTCCGTAAAACGTATCCTTCTCAAATTCATCGACACCTTCAGTGGGGGCATAACAGCAGATAACTTTCAAGTCTCTAATGTTTGACTGAAAATTTGCTGTAAGAAACCTTTAATTAATGCACTGATATTCTAGAAGAGCAGCACTAGCGTGTGTGCTGGGAAGCACAGGCGCTAGAAAATTTCAAATGCTTGTTATCTTTTCTCCCTGAAAAGAGAAATTTAAGGCAATAATAAATTTGACAGAAATTATCGTTTCCCGTAGGAATAGCAGAGAAAATATTTTTACTTCTAGTAAGCCCCCATTTCGAGCTTCGGACTTAATATTTTGCACTGCAACCAGCACCACTTCCAGAAACATTCTCTGAAAATTCCGAACATCTACATTGATGTTCTGATGAGTTATGGCTGACACATACACACACATACACACACAAACATCATTTATTATCTAGATATGTTAACTTCTTTCATGCGTTTGGACCATTTTCT
Source organism: Ryuthela nishihirai (assembly GCA_038380435.1). Lineage (NCBI taxonomy): Eukaryota > Metazoa > Arthropoda > Arachnida > Araneae > Heptathelidae > Ryuthela > Ryuthela nishihirai. The sequence goes on from JAWZYU010000017.1 coordinate 76,478,251, forward strand.
TAAATTCCCCCCCCCACACACACACACACCTCGACTCTCAAAATAACATTGTTGCAAGACCACAGTATCCCACGTATTTTCCTAGAAAAGACGCCATGTATAATACTAATTCCTAATAATATTTTATTTAAAAAGCATAGAACTGTTTTCACTCACAGATTAGTAAGCATAAAGTACCGGACCCTCCATCCTAGTTTAATGATTCGGAAGCATCGAGTGCTGGAAAGGCGTTCCGGTTCAGAGATTTGAAAACATCGATTACCGGAGAGGCGTTCCGGTTTAGTGTTTCGCAAACATCGATTACCGGAGAGGCGTTCCGGTTTAGTGTTTCGCAAACATCGATTACCAAACGGCTTACGGATTTAGTTGTAACACTGCTTCTTGCAATTGTTTCCTTTACTCAAAAAGTTTACCTTACTACAGATACTAACTAGGAACAGATACTACTAAGGGAACTACAGATTACGAGCCTGGTGAGCTACCGACTGAGCCATCCCGCCCCCTATACAGAGACACGTAAGTAGTTCAAGATATTTAGGTAATATTCAGCACAAAAAAAACAGGATAGCACTGCTGCACTGTCTTACGAAAGCCTTATGGCAAATATTCCTGAAAATGAAATAGCATAATAGGATATTGAAGAATATTGGTCAGAAATAATTTCTTTGAAAACTTATCTGCAGATTCAACGTAAACATCAGCACGTTTCTCCATTTTCCGTTGGACGGAAAGAGAACAATGATCTGAGGAAGAAGGAGGCGTTCCGAAGCAGTTGCAATGAATATCTCGCGAATGCATTTTCTCTTCTCTGTTTTGAGCGCAATCGCTTTGGCCTCGATTGCCCTTCTGTTCTTTCGCTGCAGCTGCCGGTGATGATGCGCTTGATGTTGCTACTGCTGTCGTTAAGAGCAATGGATGCGGAAGGACAATGACCATTTCGAAGAGAGAATTGTGATTCGTTTCTGTCCCCTGCATCTTCGAATTCCGTGGATTTCTCTTTTATTGACGGAATATCGATCACTTCGCAAATTCTTTTTTTTTTACTTTATGGGCAAATGATGCAATGACTGAGGAGGATCTCGTCGCATTGGTGACAAAGATTTCTGGTTCATCTGTAAGGTAAAAAAAAGACAAAATAAACATTAATATCTCGTCGCATTGGTGACAAAGATTTCTGGTTCATCTGTAAGGTTAAAAAAAGACAAAATAAACATTAATATCTCGTCGCATTGGTGACAAAGATTTCTGGTTCATCTGTAAGGTTAAAAAGAAAACAAAATAAACATTAATATCTCGTCGCATTGGTGACAAAGATTTCTGGTTCATCTGTAAGGTTAAAAAAAGACAAAATAAACATTAATACCTCGTCGCATTGGTGACAAAGATTTCTGGTTCATCTGTAAGGTTAAAAAAAAAAGACAAAATAAACATTAATATCTCGTCGCATTGGTGACAAAGATTTCTGGTTCATCTGTAAGGTTAAAAAAAGACAAAACGAACACTAATATCTCGTCGCATTGGTGACAAAGATTTCTGGTTCATCTGTAAGATTAAAAAAAAAGACAAAATGAACATTAATATCTCGTCGCATTGGTGACAAAGATTTCTGGTTCATCTGTAAGGTTAAAAAAAGACAAAATAAACATTAATATCTCGTCGCATTGGTGACAAAGATTTCTGGTTCATCTGTAAGATTAAAAAAAAGACAAAATAAACATTAATATCTCGTCGCATTGGTGACAAAGATTTCTGGTTCATCTGTAAGGTTAAAAAAAAGACAAAATAAACATTAATATCTCGTCGCATTGGTGACAAAGATTTCTGGTTCATCTGTAAGGTTAAAAAAAAGACAAAATAAACATTATATCTCGTCGCATTGGTGACAAAGATTTCTGGTTCATCTGTAAGTTTAAAAAGAAGACAAAATAAACATTAATATCTCGTCGCATTGGTGACAAAGATTTCTGGTTCATCTGTAAGGTTAAAAAAAGACAAAACAAACATTAATATCTCGTCGCATTGGTGACAAAGATTTCTGGTTCATCTGTAAGATTAAAAAAAAAGACAAAATAAACATTAATATCTCGTCGCATTGGTGACAAAGATTTCTGGTTCATCTGTAAGGTTAAAAAAAGACAAAATAAACATTAATATCTCGTCGCATTGGTGACAAAGATTTCTGGTTCATCTGTAAGATTAAAAAAAGACAAAATAAACATTAATATCTCGTCGCATTGGTGACAAAGATTTCTGGTTCATCTGTAAGGTTAAAAAAAAGACAAAATAAACATTAATATCTCGTCGCATTGGTGACAAAGATTTCTGGTTCATCTGTAAGGTTAAAAAAAAGACAAAATAAACATTATATCTCGTCGCATTGGTGACAAAGATTTCTGGTTCATCTGTAAGGTTAAAAAGAAGACAAAATAAACATTAATATCTCGTCGCATTGGTGACAAAGATTTCTGGTTCATCTATAAGGTTAAAAAAAGACAAAATAAACATTAATACCTCGTCGCATTGGTGACAAAGATTTCTGGTTCATCTGTAAGGTTAAAAAAAGACAAAATAAACATTAATATCTCGTCGCATTGGTGACAAAGATTTCTGGTTCATCTGTAAGGTTAAAAAAAGACAAAATAAACATTAATATCTCGTCGCATTGGTGACAAAGATTTCTGGTTCATCTGTAAGGTTAAAAAAAGACAAAACAAACATTAATATCTCGTCGCATTGGTGACAAAGATTTCTGGTTCATCTGTAAGATTAAAAAAAAAGACAAAATAAACATTAATATCTCGTCGCATTGGTGACAAAGATTTCTGGTTCATCTGTAAGGTTAAAAAAAGACAAAATAAACATTAATATCTCGTCGCATTGGTGACAAAGATTTCTGGTTCATCTGTAAGATTAAAAAAAAGACAAAATAAACATTAATATCTCGTCGCATTGGTGACAAAGATTTCTGGTTCATCTGTAAGGTTAAAAAAAAGACAAAATAAACATTAATATCTCGTCGCATTGGTGACAAAGATTTCTGGTTCATCTGTAAGGTAAAAAAAAGACAAAATAAACATTATATCTCGTCGCATTGGTGACAAAGATTTCTGGTTCATCTGTAAGTTTAAAAAGAAGACAAAATAAACATTAATATCTCGTCGCATTGGTGACAAAGATTTCTGGTTCATCTGTAAGGTTAAAAAAAGACAAAATAAACATTAATACCTCGTCGCATTGGTGACAAAGATTTCTGGTTCATCTGTAAGGTTAAAAAAAGACAAAATAAACATTAATATCTCGTCGCATTGGTGACAAAGATTTCTGGTTCATCTGTAAGGTTAAAAAGAAAACAAAATAAACATTAATATCTCGTCGCATTGGTGACAAAGATTTCTGGTTCATCTGTAAGGTTAAAAAAAGACAAAATAAACATTAATACCTCGTCGCATTGGTGACAAAGATTTCTGGTTCATCTGTAAGGTTAAAAAAAAAGACAAAATAAACATTAATATCTCGTCGCATTGGTGACAAAGATTTCTGGTTCATCTGTAAGGTTAAAAAAAGACAAAATAAACATTAATACCTCGTCGCATTGGTGACAAAGATTTCTGGTTCATCTGTATGGTTAAAAAAAAAGACAAAATAAACATTAATATCTCGTCGCATTGGTGACAAAGATTTCTGGTTCATCTGTAAGGTTAAAAAAAGACAAAATAAACATTAATATCTCGTCGCATTGGTGACAAAGATTTCTGGTTCATCTGTAAGGTTAAAAAAAAGACAAAATAAACATTAATACAGTTGAAAAGTTGAAAAAAAAGCATAATGTTTTAATATCTAAAAGTTTTAAAAATCTCCATCTGGAGTCTAGAAGAGTGGTGTTCATCCTATTCAGCATCCGAGATCTGCTATTTTTTTCAAGTAAAAGAAAATGATTGTATTTTTTTTCATACTTTCACAAATGTGCAGTTTGTGGCCAGGATGCAGTTATATACAGGCCACAAAAATAAGGAGCAATTAAACATTACAGCAGATAAACACCTTTAATTATATTAAAAATTCTAATGTTAAATTCTGCATTAAAGGCATGATCGACAGAAAAGTACGCCGTGATTGACTTTTAACTCGCGATGGACGGTTTCAACACTTCGATCTAGGCTATTTAAATAAAAAGCAAAATTCCTGGTTTCTTATGCAAACTTTTTCACGATTTCGAGGGAATAGTATATTACATATGTATACTTAGCACAGGCAGTGTAATAGATAAAACAGCAGGATAGAGGAAAGTCTAGGCCTTCTATTCCCGGACAGTCTAATACAAAGTCATGCAGCTTTCCAGTTATCCCCTCCCCTAAGCCACGCCTCTTCCGATACTACCTCCATCGATATTATGAACCGTTGTCTTGCAATATTAATATTTAAATGACCTTGACTCTCCTTGTACAAAAATTGCTGAAAATGTGTTTGTGTGCGCTTCTGTTTACACATGGCACCTGCAGTTATTGGGGGGTGGAAAAGCTCTATCGGTATCGTGTAATATTCTTCCCTGTTTAAACAAAACTGGGGATTCATGTTTAACCTTTGACGAGTAGTATGCATACACTGAGATGCCAGTTTATTAGGTACACTACCCCTCTTTATATAAATGGCTCATTCAAAAATGTAATAGGGGCGGGGGTGGCTCAGTCGGTAGCGCGCCAGGCTCGTAATCTGTAGTTCCCAGGTTCGAGTCCCAGCTGGGTTAGCGTTGAGATTTATCTCCGCAAAATTCCCCGCCCTGCCCACGGTCAGTAGGGGACACCGATGGGCTTGGAAAGGCCGCCGTCCGTCGGATGGGACGTTAAGCCGTGGCCCCGTGTGCGGGAGAGCCATACCCTGTGCACGTTAAAGAACACGCTGGATGGCTTTGACGGGAGGCTACCATTTGTCTCCCAACAGCTGTTCCAGTGGGTCCCCTCCCCCAACCTTCTCTGAACCTTCGGGGTCCATGTGACCTGGCCATTTAGCCCATGGTGTGCAAAAAAGTGCCGCTCAGAGGTAAAACAACCCAACCCAACCCAAAAATGTAATACGTCACGTGACCGCCCTGTGCAGTATGAATCCGCAGACCAGCTCTTCGAGCATTAGTTAGAGTCGAACTGAGTGTCAGAATGGGGAAAACGAGCAACCTGTGCGGCTTTGAATGTGGCATGATGCTTGATGCAAGGTGTGCTAGTTCTAGCATCTCCCAAACGGATACCTCCTTGGCTTCTCACACAAAGCCGTTTCAAGGGTCTGCTGAGAATGCTGTGAAAAGCAAAACACTATCAGTGAACGGCGTTCCTACGCGCGAAAACAGCTTGTATGTCAAAAGAGACTGTCGAAATTTATGCAAGCGAACAGATGGGTCACAACCAGGCAAATCACAGCAGAATTAAACATTGGTATGCAGAAGGTCATCTCCGAACGCACCATATATAGGATCTTCTCGTGAATGGGCTACAACAGCCGCCGACCATGTCGAATACCTATGTTGTCATTGAAGAGCATGAAAACGCTTCTCCAGCGGGCGCAGGAGCATCGACACTGGACTATTCCCGTGATACTCATCGGTGGACATAGGAACACCAAGGGGTAATTGAGCATTGTTGCTGCCCAAGTTCCTCCCTTCATAGCTACAGTTCATCTTCACTATAATGGACACTTTCAGCATGATAATGCGCCTGCTCACAAGGAACGTATCGTCAGCGAATGGTTGCAGGAACATGCCGACGAGTTTTCCTTGCTTCATTGGTCTGCACAGTCCCAGATATAAACACTATCGAGCATATTTGAGATGAGGTGGCAACGGCTATTCGCATCGAGGCTGTACTGCTCTCTAATCTGTAACAACTGCTCGAGAGAATCATTGCCGCATCGTACATAATTCCTGTACAACGCATCCAGCATCTTCTACGTTCCATGCTCCATCGTATATAATCATCCTATGCCGAATTCGGGCTGTTCTGAAAGCCAAAGGAGACGCAACGCACTACTATGTATGCGTACCTAATAAAACTGGCATCACAGTGTATGTTGTGAAGTTCTAATGCTAAATTATTGAAAAATTTCTATACAGGTACAGGAGATGAGAACCAATGAATTGAAAGTAATTTAAATTGAATATTGGAATGAAAGTAATTCTAAACTGTATCCGTGTTTTGGACGGGCATTCTGGTTAGTGAAGAACAAATTCCGACAAACGAACACAATGTGAGGAACCAGACACCATCGAGGCCTGGAGAAGCAGACGACATTACAGCGATACTGCAGGCAAAGGATTCCCAATTGTGTTATAAGGGAACATCGTTAAACGAAGTCTGTGATAAGTATTTAATCGCATAAGCCACTTTATGAATTTGCTTAGGAGCCCAACCTAATAGGAGAGCCATAATAATATTGCTTCATATTATTCAACTAAAAAATTGCTTCTTTTTCAGATTTTAGAAAACCAAAAAGCCACGTGTGAGTATTTATGGTAAAAGAATCTAAAATGATTTCTTGACAATCGAAAGTGAACATTTAATGTATATAGATTTTGAGAATGTAATTTATTCACTCGTGGAGCGAAAAAATGACTTAGAAAAAAATATTTAAAAATTAACAGATTGATTTATACATGTTACTTATTGATTATTGAGTTATATAGTTACTGCATATTGAATGTTTCGTTACGTATAATAACTTTTTACATTCAATTTTATGAAATTTCATAATCAAATTTCATTTACTTATTTTCCATTATAATTCGGATATACGATTGCGAAATAAATGAAACACATTAATAATGTTTTTTATAGAAAGTTACAATTAAAAGGTTTAAAAATTACCTATCATCCCATATGCTCCCTAAAAAGTATAAAATAAAACTAAAACATATCGATAGTGCAATCAGTTACTGAATTCATATTCACTTCAAAGGAAGACAGACAGATAGGGTGACGACAATCTTACCGAGTAAGGAAATCAGTGCACTGTCATCCTTTGAAGTAAATACGAATTCAGTGACTGATTATTTTCGACTTTTTAGGGCGAAAATAGGAAGATTTTTTTAATTATGTTTTTAAAACCTAAATTATGGGAGAGGGAGATGTCGTATGTGAGGTAACCCATGACCGTGACATTCCCGATGTAACAAGTTTTCATTTACGCCTTTGACCTGTTAATTGAGGCCCTGGTATTCTGTAAATATAGTGGAACAATAATTTTCATACTTCACTTTTTTAAGGGGGGATATATTATACACGGGGGGATTTTTACAGGATACTCCCAGCGTCACAAGCTTTCATTTGGCACATAAATCATTAAGTTCCTCCGTCGCGTTCGTAAGATATGGTGGAACAACTGTTTTAACAAACATACAAACTGACAAACCAACAAATCGACAAATGACGAGCGAAATGTAATAGGAAGATAGGTTAAAATTGCAGCACCGTTTATGTGTGCCTTGGGGTGCTTCAAAATATAAATTCTGTCCTGATTATCCAATAAGGAATATAAATTATGTGCGGCTATATTATCTTGGTGCCACATCTATTTACATAAATAAAGAAATTAAATTATGTATGTTGGTTCCAGATACACATGATTTTACATTTCAAACACTAATATAATCGTAAATAATGCCTACTATAATAATTTAATCTTAATACAATTATGCTAATATACCTTATTATATACGAATATATACTGCTCGACATAGAAAACCGTCATGAAGGAATGCACGTAATGAGACGGAACTTACCACACTTGTAGACAAGTGGGTGGGAAAGAAGTGATTTAATTTCTGAGCGATTAAATTAGATGAGCGAGGAGACAGTATAATGTGGCCTGAGACAGTAGGTCGTATGACAGTCATGCTGGTTTACACATTCGCCAACACGGCGTGGCATCGAGTGGAAAAGTCCCCTGATGATGTACTTATATCGCGGACCATGAATCGTTGGCCTGTGTCCAAAATTCATCGACATTGCGAGGGGGTCATGCAGAGGAATGAATTCGTCTGTCAATGTCATCCCACATGTTCTCTATTGGGAAGCAGTCTGGGGATCGCAATGGCCTAGGCAACACCTGGACGTTTCGTAACCATTGCCTGCTGATGTTGGCAGTGTACAGCGGGTATTAAAACGTTTAAACTGGGCATCAGGGATACCACGAAGTATAGCAACAAAACGAGCTACAGCACCTCATTGATGTATCTCATGCTGTCATTGTGCTCACTATGCGTACGAGTGGTGAACGGCCTTTGAAACTGATAGGGCTCCAAACCATGACACCAGGCTGAGGAGCCATATGACACCCACAAATGGTAGCAAGATGATCAACCTGGTGACTACGTCGTTCCCAGACTCTTAATCAGCGATCGGGGTCACTGAGACAGAAGCGAGACTTGTTGCTGAATTGGACATGGTTCCATTCGTCCCGCAACGCATATGTGTGGTACAGCACTAATGCAACTTTGCGCAACAATGTGCTACGGTGAGTGACAGTCGTCGCAATGGCTGGCGAGAGCGCAAACCTGCCTCAGCCAATCTGCAATTCATAGCTCGTGTCGACAGCTAGGGAAGTCGATAGCTGTCTGTACACTGGGTCGAATGTTATGGATTGTGGAACTGCTATGCTTTGCCGTCGATTGCGGCAATCAAGACGTTCAGATATCCGCTTATGTGCGCCAGTCCCACTACAGCGATGTATGTTGCCTTCCTCCAACCACTCTCGCCAAATTCGGCCGACAGTTGTTGCATCCTGATGCATTTCCGTCGCGATGTCCAGGGACCAACCAGCCGTACATAGCTTTATATCCAGGGACCAACCAGCCGTACATAGCTTTATTTCCAGGGACCAACCAGTCGTACATAGCTTTATATCCAGGGACCAACCAGCCGTACATAGCTTTATATCCAGGGACCAACCAGCTGTACATAGCTTTATATCCAGGGACCAACCAGTCGTATGTAGCTTTATATCCAGGGACCAACCAGCCGTACATAGCTTTATATCCAGGGACCAACCAGTCGTATGTAGCATAATATCTAGGGACCAACCAGCCGTATATAGCTTTATATCCAGGGACCAACCAGTCGTATGTAGCTTTATATCCAGGGACCAACCAGCCGTACATAGCTTTATATCCAGGGACCAACCAGTCGTATGTAGCATAATATCTAGGGACCCACCAGCCGTATATAGCTTTATTTCCAGGGACCAACCAGTCGTATGTAGATTTATATCCAGGGACCAACCAGCCGTACATAGCTTTATATCCAGGGACCAACCAGTCGTATGTAGCATTATATCTAGGGACCAACCAGCCGTATATAGCTTTATTTCCAGGGACCAACCAGCCGTACGTAGCTTTATATCCAGGGACCAACCAGCCGTACGTAGCTTTATATCCAGGGACCAACCAGCCGTACGTAGCTTTATGATGAAGCCTCTGGAAACGGTGTCTGTGTGAAGGTAGGATTCCCGATGATGTCGCCCAAGCATTCTCACTCCTTTCACATGCTTTCACCACCGAGATCACTCTGATGCAGTGGTCCACACGCAGCGATGAAGAGGACCAAACTTAGCTACACCGAGCCATTTTGCCATGTTATCTCCCTCATCTATCGCATGATTGGTTCGCAACTGCATTCATTTAAATTAACCCAGCTGTCGGTACTTACTCACCTATCTGCATGGCGCTCCGACAAATACTTCCTGTGTGCATTTTCTATGTCGAGATTCACGTCAAGGTCAAACGTCAAGATAGTGAGAATGATGCAACCTCAGTCGGCCTCGCAATCAGACAATCCCTGTTATAGAAGGGGAAATGATGTCGTATTATTCATGCACTGAGTTTTTTCATCGACAGTACCATGATTCCAGTGAAGTTTTTTCGTAGCTATAATACTTAGAGTACTATTAGGAATTCTATCTGAAGTAATTAAATAAGTATCCGAGGTGAGAGTTTTGCATCAGCTAGCGTGTAGATTGCTATTAATATATCTTTCGCCATTTTAGCTTTAAATGAAACCTGCTTTGTATACTTATGGAAGATTCAATTTCTAACTTTTTATGCTTTATCGTATGAGAAGAAAGACCATACAACAACAGATTCCTGCGCGCAAAAATATGCGCGGTTCTGCAACAATTTTTTATACTTTTTACAAAAATGTTCACAAAGATATTAGAACTAGAAGAATAACATATCGCCTTTGGAAGAATGTGGGATGATTGTTTTCAAAGAAAATGAAGTTCTCTATTTCTTGAATTTTGCATCCATTAACAGTAGCAATTCGCACGAATTGGTGATTGGAAAATATAAATAGTAATATATTATTAGCACTATACAAAGCAAAGATAATTTCTCATTTATTACTTAAAATTAAAAAGCTGCATTTTTCTGACCTGCTGGGATTAAGTAACATATTAGTCAGCGTAAGTAAAATAGCTTATTTTCTATTCGTATATTAAAATATTATTGAAAATTTCAAATTTAAGGACTGATATTTTCCAAAGTAAAGAACTACCCGTCGAATTATAATATAATATAATATTAATTGTATATAAAGAGAAAGTAAATTATCTTACTAAGTTTCTGTTCTCGACCAATATATTCTACCACCAGAATTTGTAACGTGGAGCAAAAATGATATATCTTTTGCGATATTACTTCAAGTTTTACATTTCCTACATTAAGCACCATCTAATGATACAAATTAAAGCCTTTTGAAGATTTGAAAACTAAGAATAATCATATTTCGCTACCTATTCAACTGGTAGGATTCTCCGGTAATTTCTTAAAACGAAATTTTAATGTTGCGTTTTATTATCCCCTTGAGGGTGAAGGGACAAATTGTTGCTATCAATGTGTGTGATGATCAACGGGTGTTGATCATCACACTCCACCACTAAAATATCAAATTTCTGGCCGAAATAGATCGTTTGCAATATTTGTTTAAAGTTTTAACATTCCCGAATTTTTCGCCATTGCCAAATGGTGCAATTAAAACTTTTGGGAGGTTTTGAAAAGTGTGAATGGTAATAGTTTATTAATATCCATCCAACACAAATAAGATTTTAAATTTATCTCTAAAAACCAATGTCCACAAACTAAACGAAAAACGTTCCAGCCAAAAACTTAATATCATTTTTGTTACTTTTTCAAATACTAACAGTGTTTTTTTTAATACAAATGCAAAATAATAAAAACTATTTTATCATTTTTATTATATATATGTGCAGTAGGGTCATCCAACGTTATTAATCTTTATTTATCAATATTAATAACAATTATCGATAGCGAAATAAATGAATGCATGCAAAGAGAATTGTTGGACTTGCTTTTTCTGTTACTACTTCTTAAAAATTGCTGTTTAAAAATAATAATGAATAGAAATTACAGTGAGGAGACCGTTTTGAATAAATAGGATGGCGCCATTTATGTATTCTAATAATGTATGTAAGCCGTATAATCCAAAACTACTGTAAAATTTCTAAGAATTATCAGCACATTGTTTGAATTTGGTTGGAATTGTTTATAATTCCAAAGGAAGAACTTAAAATTTTATTCTTCTTAGTCCTTTACTTATAAAATGTTTATAAATTAAATGAAGCCTTGTTAATTAAAATTACTGAGAATAAATATGCGTTCATAACTCTTTTTAATATACCCACAAACTAAAATATTCAAAATAATAATTATCCGCCATTAGAGGGAGCAATTACAGCTATTGGAAGAGTCCAAAAGTGCAAATCATGATATTTCTTCAATACCTATCCAACAGGAAAAGAAATTTGAATTCATCGATAAAAATAAAGAAGGTGAAATGTCTACAGGATAGATAACATTAGCCTATTTTTTTAAACGAGCTGAAAACGAAAAATTAATACTTTTGATGTCTTGAAACCACAATAGAATTTCGAAGTTTGAATCAAGTAGCGCAAAATTGCTTTCTTTCCCACCTCTGTCCCACGTAATACCTCAACAACCACAGATCCATTTCAAGAAAGAAAGCATTATTCCTTTAAGTAAATAAACATTATTCCTTTAGGTATATAGTCTTGACTATATCATGTCAGTAGTGCACTAGAGTGCATCTGTGGGCGATTGTTTTTTACAATGGTAAAAGGCTTTTCATCGTTCCCGTGTTGTTGTTGTGCAGTCTACAGTGAATTGGTTAATCTACTGGGAATGGCCGAACCAGTCATCACCAGACGACGCCAGAAAAAACCGCACAACAGTCTAGTAAATGTTATTCGTGAGCGTGGCCAGCTTAAAGAGAAAGCAATCACCAGAGATGCCGTCTCTAAGCTAGAAGAATAACAGAGACAAAGGTTAAAGGTTTTCCCTAGTGTCTAAGTGAAGCCAAAAAAGACAAAATCCTGAAATAATACCTAAGTGCAGCTCTCGGCTGGTAAAGCGATTTCTGAAACTGCAATTTAGTCTCAACGATCTCAGGGACCTCAAAAGTGAAATTTGTTTAATACTTAAACGACAACTAAATAGTTTGCGATCTCATCTAGTGCTTAATACATATCGCAGCAGCGCAGCGGAAAGGCCCTTTGGGACACGAGTGCATTTTCAAAGCCTCTTCACGTAAGGTGAACGAACAGGTGAATTATACGATTATATTCACAGAAGAATGATTAGTCTGTCTTAATAATCCATGACTCTGAAATCATTTTAAATCTATCAGTGACTCCTAAATTATTAACTGCTCAATAAAATAACCCAGCTGTGACAGGACTGCAGGAGTATTGTGCACACATAGATAAACTTTGAAAGAGATTACTTTTTGAAATAAATACTGAAAGCATCAAATCAGGATTTAGGGTAGCGGAAGATAATTTGTCTCAAACAACTGGAGCATTAGAGAACATGGCGTTTTGATTTTGACTTTAGATTTCAAGTCAATGCCAAAGTCCAATATGTTATTGTAAGAGTACAAGTCTTAAAATTTCAATTTCCTAAGGCGACAAAAACTGGATATACCGTATTTACGGTATTTCCAGTTTTGGTTACGAGTTTGATATGTGAGTAAATACTATATATCCAAAACTGGATATACCGTATTTACTTAGAGAGAAAACAATCACCACAGGTGCTGATTCTAAACTCGAAGAATAACAGAGGTAAAGGTAAAAGGTTTTTGCTAATATCGAAATGAAGTCATGAAATGTAAATACGATATATCTAAAACTGGGAATAATGTATTTACTTGTGTATAATTTGTGTAGTGTTTTTTCAAGAAACTGCAACACACATACATAATCCTGAAGCAGCCATGGGATACACAGTTGGAACTAGACTGGATCATTTAGTCATTCAAGCGTGTCTTCACTGAATACAGCTGTTGAATTTGGTCCCGCAGGCTAAGTCTAGCAAGGTCGTGATTGCTAAGTCTAACAATCTGCATGCTAAGTCTAACAAGGATTGATATTGTCAGTCCACTGCACAACCAATGTCTTCCCGTTTTCCTGAAGCCTTTAGATTTCTGGGTTTCATAACCTGAGACACCGTTCATAACACTGTTCTCTAACCTGTAGTTATGCATACCAGGTACACGGCAGAACCAACCCAGTTTCTCCATTAAAAAGCATGCTGATCAAAATGTCTGCTGGATCCTTCGTCTAATCTTATCATTACTTACAAAGTCGAATCACCTAATGCCCAAGATATTGCGCAAGCATCTAGAAACAAAGCCATCAAGTTTCTTGCTATCCTGCTTGCAAAAAGGTCCATGTTTCGCTATCATAACTAAACTTAGAAAGAACCAAACTATTATACAGCCCAATTTTAGTCTTCAGGTGTACACGCCTATTTTTCCACACTCTCCATAGATTCTTAAAAGTCCCAACGGCAATCCCTATTCTTCTATTTATCTCATGACGCACATCAACAGTATCTGTTACTTAGCTCTCAAGATAATTAAACTGAGTCACGTGCTAAGAATACAGCCATTCAAAGCATTTGAAGCACTATCTGCCTGTCCAATTTCCATCCCTTTGGTTTTTCTCCGTTTATCACCAAACCTACTCTATTACCAGTTTCATCAACAGCTCTAATGAAAGAATTCTTCTCTTCAACATCATTAGCCAACAGGGCCAAATCATCTGCATAATGCAAATCAGATATTTTGAAATCTCTAGACCATTTAATGCTAAAATCTTTCCCTTTCAATGAATTTTGCATAACATAATCAATAACCAAACTATAGAGAAAAGGGGACAAAATGCATCCCTGTCGAACTCCACTAGCAATGCTAAATTAATCGCTGCAAGATGTACCAACTCTCACACACGACTCAGTGTTATTACAGAGAGCTTTCATTACACTAACTAACTTATCAGGTATTCCAAATGATCTAACAATCAACCACAAATTAGGTCGATCAACAGAGTCAAATGTCTTTTTAAAGTCTATAAAGCTAGTAACCACAGGTTTCTGAAACTCTAAACATTTCTCAATAATCTGCCTAAGTGAAAATTTTTCATCAATATATCCCCTACTACTTCTGAATCCACACTGTTCATCATACAGTTGTCCATCAACCAAATTCTTAATTCTATTAAGTATAATTATGCAAAGAACTTTAGCTGGCACAGAAAGTAAACTATTTCCCATATTATTAACACACGACCTGCGATCATCTTTTTAAAAAAAAAAACAGGGAAATAATAACTCTAGTGAAATCCTTAGGAAAAACACCTTTATCATGAAATATTCAAAATTTCAGTCAGCCGTGTGACAACACAAATGTTCCCAGATCTAAGCATTTCAGTGGTGATTTCATCCACCCGCAGGATTTATGCAGTTTTAATTTAGAGATAGCCAAAGAGATTTCGGAATGTAATATAGGGCCTAATGTATAAAAAAGCCTAATGATAATAAAAGCCTAATGTTCTATATCCAATAATACATCTATCCCCATTACAAACAATGGGAGTAGAAATAATCACATTATTTAGAACTTCTCTGAAATGCCCACGTAGCCATCACAGAATCCTCACCTTCAACCACCTTGCCATATTTATCCCTCAATCCCTGTATACCTGTCTGTTTCTTCCCACATAAAACATTAACAATCTGGTACAACCACCTGCTGTTGTGCTGTCTAACTGCTTCCTCTGCTTTGTCAGCCAAGCTATCAAGCCAAAAATTCTTATCAGCTGTTAACTGATCCGTTACATGTTTATTAACCTTGTTGTAATGCCTTCTGTTTGGACTAGTAGGGTGTTGATTAATATTAATCCTGCACTTCCTTCTTTCAGAAATAAGTTCCATAGCCTTATCACTCAAATAATTTTGTTTCCTCGGTTCCCTTTTACTCAAAAGTGTACTGTGGTTTCAAGAAAAGCGTGTTTAAACTGATCCCATTCTTTCCCAACTTCAGCACCAATTAATCCAATTAATAACCAATTTTCCAATTAATCCTGCACTTCCTTCTTTCAGAAATAAGTTCCATAGCCTTATCACTCAAATAATTTTGTTTCCTCGGTTCCCTTTTACTCAAAAGTGTACTGTGGTTTCAAGAAAAGCCTGTTTAAACTGATCCCATTCTTTCCCAACTTCAGCACCAATTAATCCAATTAATAACCAATTTTCCAATTAATCCTGCACTTCCTTCTTTCAGAAATAAGTTCCATAGCCTTATCACTCAAATAATTTTGTTTCCTCGGTTCCCTTTTACTCAAAAGTGTACTGTGGTTTCAAGAAAAGCCTGTTTAAACTGATCCCATTCTTTCCCAACTTCAGCAATAAGCAAACCACGTTTGCCATAATGATTAAGTACCCTATCATTGTGTGCTTTGACTATATATAGATCTTTCAGACATTCAGGTGTTAAAGCTAATTTTCTTAATCTTAGCACAACATTTCTTAAGCTTCAGCTGCAAGACAATTTTGACCAGGTAATGGTTAGACCCAATTTCAGTTCCCCTCTATCATATGGTATTCCTAACTGAACTAGCCCATTTGCTGTTAATTAAAATATAATCTGTTATATTCCTGTGCAGTCCATCAGGTGAAATCGATCTATATTTATAAATGTCCCGGTGTTTGTAGTATGTGTTAGTTATAAGCAATCATTGACTTGCCGGTAGGAGACGCTCCCCATTAGTAGGGGAATAATGGGGGTTTTGAACCAGTGGCGGATCAGTGTTAATCCTGGAATCTGTTACCCATGAGTTTGAAGGTGGTGGTGGATCATTATCAATCACATTGGTCAGAACTCACACTGTTTTAAGACTGAAGTCGGTCAATGTCGAAAAGAATACCCCCTCCAGTGGTGTATTAATCTGAAATTATATTATTCAGTTAAATTGCAGATAATAATAATAGATGATATTGGATGAAGAAAACAACCCACTCGTAATTTTCACCAACAGCCACCAATATCCGCTATGCGCTCCTTCAAATTCTTCGAATGAAGTCTTGATCTTCTTGCACGCTGAATACAGTTCTCTGTTTAGGGATGATTTAGGAAGACCTGTGACACAGTTACTTCGGAAAAATGGAGTGCAGTATTCGAAAGCAGAAGGGGAAACTTTTCGCTTGAAGCGCACGTGAACGGCAAGGTACCATTTAATGCTACCTTTCGAGGTCAATTCTTCTTTCAGATGAGTTAGGAGTGACTCCCGTGAAGACTCGGGGTAAAAAGTGAGGTCAACAGACGTTTCTTCAGTTGCCATCACCTTATGTGTGGACAGGGTCCTTTTTCATTTCTTCTGCAAACTGGCAGGGGATCTTCAGGTTGGGTTGGATTGTTTTACCTCTGAGCGGCACTTTTTTGCACACCATGGGCTAAATGGCCAGGTCACATGGACCCCGAAGGCTCAGAGAAGGTTGGGGGAGGGGACCCACTGGAACAGCTGTTGGGAGACAGATGGTAGCTTCCCGTCAAGGCCATCCAGCGTGTTCTTTATCGTGCACAGGGTATGTCTCTCCCGCACACGGGGCCATGGCTTAACGTCCCATCCGACGGACGCGGCCTTTCCAAGTCCATCGGTATCCCCTACTGACCGTGGGCAGGGCGGGATCTTCAGGTTCTGGATTTTGTTCCTTCTGATGAATCTTTTCATATTCAGAACGTTTCCTTTGATGCCGCAAAAGACTGTCTTTTCTTCCAAACGCCATTGCCAATTCTTCACATTTGTAGGTTTTCCTGGAGGTATGGGATAATTCATGACGTCGGATGACATCTCTCCTTGAGAACTCGATTCACATTGAGAGCACTTAAACAGTCTATTTCCAACGTGATTTCTCTTATGACGAATGAGATTCGTCTGGAGCATGAAAGTCTTCTGATATATATCACATGGATACATTTCAAAAACAGTAATTTACAAAATGACTGATTTATACTATACGAGGACATCGAGAACTATCACTATTGACTTCTAGCAGTTGAAGATACACACAGGCGAAGCAGTAGTGGTCTGTCACTGTCACCGTCTGACAACAGAATGAGGATTCTGACTAATGGATGTCGTATTTATACTAGAAGGAGGACTATCCCACAGAAACTGAAAAAAAAAATAAAATGGCTGTGGCGTAGAAAATGAAAAGAAAGGAAAATTCTATTGGGTAAAATAATTTAAAAGGTAAAACTTCTAATAGGTGACTTCAGGATTCAAAATAGTCGAAACCAAGATGGCGGAATTCAAAATGGCGGACATAGGGTCAATTATGGAACTTTGTGGTGATGTCAGGATTAAAAATGGTGGATGAACGGTAAAGTTTGTGAGGTGAAGACGTCGAAAACTGCGATGCCTGTTGGTGCGAATTACGAGTGGGTTGTTTATTTCATCCAATACCATCTGTTATATATCAATTATTTTCTGCAATTTAACTGAAAAATATAATTTCAGATTAATACACCACTGGAGGGAGGTATTCTTTTCGACATTGTCCGACTTCAGTCTTAAAACAGTGTGAGTTCTGACCAATGTGATTGATAATGACCCGCCACTGCATTGAAACACATGGGTGGCGGATCCCCTAGGATTAACGTTGATCTGCCA
This sequence comes from Ryuthela nishihirai, assembly GCA_038380435.1. Classification (NCBI taxonomy): domain Eukaryota; kingdom Metazoa; phylum Arthropoda; class Arachnida; order Araneae; family Heptathelidae; genus Ryuthela; species Ryuthela nishihirai. Next base: position 76,496,278 of record JAWZYU010000017.1, read on the forward strand.
CTGGTCCAGGACCCTCATTGTTCCCCTACTCCCATTACCATTGGAACTACTAATGCCAAAGGGATCTAAAACTCCTGCCAAAAGTGTAGGGTCAGTGCCAACTTTAGCATTAAAGTCACCTAGCACAAGAGAAAGATCTTTCCTCAGAGAATTCAAAATATCCTGAAGCTGGCTATAAATCGTATCCTCCTCGTTCTCATCAGAATCTTCTGTATCGGCATAAAAACAGATGACATTCAAGTCTTTAATTTTTGTTTTAAAATTTGCTATAAGAAATCTTTCATTAATGCAGTCATATTCTAGAAGAGCATCAATGGCGTTTCTGCTGAGAAGCAAACTCGCCTTGGACATGTTTTCCATCCTGCTTGCCTGAAAAAAAAACACATTTAAGCTATTTTCAAGTATCTCACCATTACCTGTTCGTCTACTCTGTTGCAAGCCTAGAATATCTAGGTTATAACGCTGGAATTCCTGCGTGAGAACATCAAGAGAATAATCTCTATGTAACGTCCTCACATTCCATGTACCTGCAGAAAGAAAAATATTAGTAGTATTTTTAAAAAACACTATGTGTATTGAAAAAGGTACGACCAACAAAATCAAACCCCCATGATCGCAGGTATGGGGAAAAGACCTGTACCTCCTCTGCTAAAGCCTGAATTCACCAATGCTGGTAGGAACTTCAACAGCATCTTTTCAAGTGGATCTTTTCAAGAGCCATATGGCCTTGAAAGTGACTTTTGACCTGCTGAGACATGCCTATTGGCCTGCTGAGTCATATGGTCAGCAGGCCATTCTCAGAAGAGCCTATGGTCCTTTTCAAGAGCCAACTTTAGTCGAAAATATGGCCTTGAAAGTGCTCTTGGCCTGCTGAGACATATTACTCCGGTTTAGGATTGACGCCGCCCAGCCAGATAAGTGGGGGGTTCAGATACCTACGATGGACTCTCATCGGAATTATCCACCTGCTGATATGAGGTATCCGTTCAGTGGCGAAGCGTGACTTATTGAGTAAGGGAAGTAATTACCAGAAGCAGTGTTACAACTAAATCCGAACGCCACTCCGGTAATCCATATTTGCAAAACACTAAATCGGAACTCCTCTCCAGTACACAATGAATAGTTTCAAGTCAACCCAGTGTACCCCCACTAATGCTTTCCCCTGTGACGTCACCGACCACGTCACCCACCTTATTAATATTCATAATTCATAATTAATGACTAATTAATAATTAACTAAAATTAATTAAAATTAATTAACCCCCTTTATTAAAGAAACCCCTTTATTAAAAATTCCTCCCCCTTTATTAAAAAAACCCTTCCTCCCCCCTTTAACCCGTGGCACCATCTGGTGACTATGAGGAGTATTATCCTTAAAAAAACCCCTATTTTAGCTCTAATTTCCCGATTTTGACTCCCCCATAAAAACTCACCCCCTTTTAACCCCTGGCGCCATCTAGTGACTATGAGGAGTACTATTTGTAGAAAAACCTCTATTTTAGTTGTAATTATTCCCAGATTCCCCCTCATTAAAAAAATCCCTTATCAAAAGTTCCACCCACTTTATTAAAATTCCATCCCCTTTATTAAACACCCCTTTATTGAAATTCCCTCCCCTTATCAAAAGATCCCTCTATTAAAACTTCACCGATCACAAACTTCCATCCTTTTACAAGTGAACTAAACTTAGAAAATCAACTTCCAAAGTTGTATATTCCCTGTATTCATCATTCTCATCCTCATCATCCTCAAGCAGCCATGGGTACAGAGGTCCAACAAGACCGTGCAATTTAGTTCTCCGAGCAAGTCTATCCTGAGCTACATCTACTGCATCTGGCCACTGCACACCAATTCTAACAAGGTCCTGTTTGACATTGTCTGCCCACCGCATCCTAGGTCTCCCCTTCTTTCTGAGGCCTTTAGGCACACTGTTCATAACCCTATTCGCCAATCTATAATTATTCATACGGGCAACATAGCCAAACCAACAGAGTCTCTCTCTGCACAATATGCTGCTTAAAGGAGGTTGCAAACTCCTTTGCCTAACCTCATCATTAGTTACAAAGTTGAACCACCTAATGCCCAAGATATTGCGTAAGCATCTGGAATCAAAAGCATCAAGTTTCCTGTTATCTTGTTTACAAAGTGTCCAAGTTTCACTACCATAACTAACCCTAGAAAGAACCAAACTATTATACAGCCTAATGTTAGTCTTTAGGTGTATACGCCTATTTCTCCACACTCTCCATAGATTCTTAAAAGTTCCGTCAGCAATCCGTATTCGTCTGTTAATCTCATGCCGCACATCACCATTATCGGTTACATAGCTCCCAAGATAATTAAACTATGACACCTGCTCAAGGCTGCAACCATTCAGATTAACTGAATAACAGCCTGCCTGACCAATTTTCATCACTTTAGTTTTCTCTCTGTTTATAACCAAACCTACTCTACTACCAGTCTCATCAACAGCTCGAATGAAAGAGTTCATCTCATCAACATCATTTGCCAAAAGGGCTAAATCATCAGCATAATCTAAATCAGAAATTTTCGTATCTCCAGCCCATATAAGGCCAAAATCTTTCCCTTGAAGTGAATTTCGCATAATCAATAACCAAACTAAAGAGAAAAGGAGACAAAATGCACCCTTGTCGAACACCAGAAGTAATGCTAAACCAATTGCTACAAGCCTTACCAACTCTCACACACGACTCAGTGTTATTATAGAGAGCTTTCATTATGTTAACTAACTTGTCTGGTATACCATGTGATTTCACAATCAACCACAAATTATGACGATCAACAGAGTCGAAAGCCTTTTTGAAATCAACAAAGCTAGCAACCAAAGGTTTCTGAAACTCTAAACATTTCTCAAGAATCTGCCTAAGTGAAAATATCTGTTCCACACATCCCCTACCACTTCTGAATCCACATTGCTCATCACGCAATTGACTGTCAACCAGATTCTTAATTCTATTAAGCACAATCATGGAAAGAACTTTACCTGGAACAGAGAGTAGGCTAATACCCCTATAGTTATCACAAGTACTGTGATCACCTTTTTTGAAAATAGGGATAACAATAGCTCTGGTAAAATCCTTAGAAACCATGCCTTTATCATAAAAGATATTCAGAATTTCAGTCATCCAAGTGGTAACCGAAACATTTCCAGCTCTAAGCATTTCTGTAGTAATTTCATCTACCCCTGGGGATTTATGAAGTTTAAGTTTAGAAACAGCCAAAATAACTTCAGATTGTGTTATAGGGCCAACATTAAAGCCACCAATGCATCTATCATTATTGCAAACAATGGGAATAGAACTAATCGCATTGTTTAGAATATCACTGAAATGCTCAGCCCACCTAGCCATGACAGAATCCTCCCCTTCTATAACCTTACCTTGTTTATCCTTCAATCCCTGTATACCTGTCCGTTTTCTACCACACAAAACATTAACTATCTGGTACAAGTCTCTGCTGTTGTGCTGTCTAGCTGCTTCCTCGGCTTTGTCAGCCAAGCCATCAAGCCAAAGATTCTTATCAGCAGCTAACTGATCTTTTACACGTTTATTAAGTTCTCTGTAATGATTTCTATTAGTACTAGTAGGGTATTGATTAAGGACATTCCTGCAGTTCTTTCTTTCCGAAATAAGCTCAATAGCCTTATCACTCAGATAATCCTGTCTCTTCTGCTCCTTTTTCCCTAAAAGAGTACTGTTAGTGTCCAAAAAAGCCTGTTTAAAATGATCCCATTCCTCCTCAACTTCAGTAGTAAGCATACCATGACTGTCATAATGACTACGTAACCTATCATGGTAAGCTTTGGCTATAACTGGGTCTTTCAGAGTTTCAGTATTAAAAGCAAATTTTTTAACCCTAGCACAACACTTTTTAAGTTTAAGTTGCAAGACACTTTTAACAAGGTAATGGTCAGATCCAATTTCAGCTCCCCTATATGCCCTGGTATTTCTAACAGAAGTAGCCCATTTGCTGTTAATTAATATATAATCAATCATATTCCTATGCAGCCCATCAGGTGAAACCCATGTGTACTTATGTATGTCGCGGTGTTTGTAATATGTATTAGTTATTCTGAAACCATTGAGTTTACTTACCTGTAGGAGACGTTGCCCATTGCCATTGCAGCTACCAATACCAAAAGGGCCAATCACCCCTCCCCAAACGTCAGAGTCAGTACCAGCTTTGGCATTGAAGTCACCAAGAACAAGGGTAATATCTCCTTTCTTGACAGAATTCAAAATATCCTGAAGTTGTTCATAAAACCTATCCTTCTCATCCTCATCGGCATCCTCAGTGGAGCATAACAGCAGATAACATTCAAGTCTTTAACGCTTGTCTGAAATTTTGCTGTAAGAAACCTTTCATTAATGCACTCATATCCTAGAAGAGCATCACTAGCGTGTCTGCTGAGAAGCAGACCCACGCCTTGGTGATGCTTATTGTCGTCCCTCCCTGTAAAAAGAAATTTAAGATTATTTTTAAGAATCTGACCTTTATCTGTCCATCTGGTCTCTTGCAAGCCGAGAATATCTAAATTATAACGGTGGAATTCTTGTGTGAGGACATCAAGAGAAAAAGCTCTGTGCAGAGTCCTCACATTCCAACTACCTATGGAGAGAAAATGGTTAGTAGGATGTTTAAAGAAACTATGTTTATTGAGAGAGGGAATGCCGACAATATCAAACAGCCCCCTAATCGCAGACATGGTGCCAAGACCCGTTCCCCCACCACTAAAGGCTGAAGCCATCTACACTGGAAGACTTCCTCCAATGTAGAATTTGACGATGCCAATAGAAGCAAAGTGTTCAGGTGCCTGCGATGACCTCTGCTCAGGATTATCCACCAGCTGATAAACATATCCTGCGAATCTATTCACTTGGGGCTGTCAACCCACAAACAAACAGAAAACACAGCGGAAGATTTTCCCTCCACAGAAGCCCACCAGTGCAGCAAAATCAGGATCCATAATCAAGCTCAGAGCCATATATCTGTCCAGTCCAGTGGGTTTATATGGTCAGCACCAGGACCCTGTGTGGTTGACCACTCCTGCACTCGCTGTCTGCAGCACAGTATTTGCATCTGTTCCTGATAAGATACGAATTCGACTTTTACTATCTACAAGCTTTATTCACACCTCAGCGAGTGACGGTTCTTATCGCTACACCGTCAAAGAGTGTATGCCGATGGGGGGCTATCTGTTTACATCTGCTACTGATAAACCAAAATATTTCGGATGGTGCTTTTGCTCACGTGTTTACCCCGAACGTGTCTCGCGAAGGGGAGGCTTATCCGATGAAGTTTGGCCTTGAACCTGTCGAGAGACGTATCAAAGTTCGTTTATCAGATAGCGATTGACCCTATATAAACTCGAAAACCCGCTTGCACCGTCACTCATTGCTTGTTGGTCAGAAAGTCATCAGTCAGAAGTTTTCGTTCCTCGTTTTTGAAGTATGTCTTTACCTAGTTATTGCAATATGTCCAACATTACTGAGATGTCCACAGATGCTATCAGCAACGTGGATCGGCTGGAGGCCATCGCCCAGTGGTCATCATCACCTGCGCCCCCCTCACCCAAGCGTGTGTACCTGCATCCCTTGCAACGAGGTAGAAAGAGTTTATATGCCGCTTGTCAAGTGTCCGCTGTGGCAAGACAAGCGTCTGATAGGCGCACCTACATCTCGGCGCACCCATTAGATGGCTCACGTGCCAGGTCTTCCACCGCTCGTGACGTCAGCTCTGCAATGTCTGTTCCTGCTACGGGTTCTACGGTTGTGCCCATTACAGCATCACCAACGTTCACCACTTCAACTCGACGAAATTCAAGACCCAATTCATCTCAACGGGTGTGCGACTTGGTGGGATGGAAAATATTGAAGCACACGATTTCCTCCCGGTGCTTCACTTCATACATGCTAAAATGCTCGAGGATGTGGTGCCCGAAGGCAATTACAGTCACGTGCGTCTGTGTTTTCGCTCATCTGACCTGAAGAACCAGGTGAATTTAAGTCTAATAAGGCGTAATGAACTGACAGCGGAACACTTTATGACAGCATTGGAGTGTGTGATCCAGTCCAACGAATCACTCGGTAGCCACAGCGAGGTAGAATTCGACTTTGTTTGTGCTAATTTGGAGCATGTTGGTAGCGGTGGCGATGGAAATCATACGGCACCTGAGACACGTAACCTTGCCAACATCAAGTCGTTTGTGAGCAAGAAGGGGAGCATTTTAAGAATAGTCAACAACGATTCCGTCTGTCTTGCAAGAGCTCTCGTCGTCGCACAAGCTCTGCTTAAAAAACAAAGGGCTGCCTAACATATATGATAAAATCCGAAATCATCGCCTCTGACGTCAACAGACAGAAGCACTTAAACTCCATCTGGATGATGGGATCCCCATCGCTCCCTGTGATCTTCCTGAAGTTAGGCTATTTCAGACGCACCTCACACAATTCCGGATTATTATTTATTCTGCTAACGACGCCTTTCTCTCCATTTTCATCGGTCCTGAAGATGAGAACAACCTTTATTTATTTATTGTTTAATGCTGGGCATTATGATGTGATAACTAAACCAGCTGGTTTTTTTGGGGGTAGACAATTCTGCCCGAAATGCTTAAAATGTCTCAACAATCCCGGTCACGTTTGCAAGGGTAACTGCAACTGGCGCCTGTCAACCAATGTGCTTCATACAAGGGGAGTTGTTGCTCTGCATGGTGTGCCGCATGTATTTGCGCGGGGCTGAATGCTTTCAGGCGCACCTTGTGAAAGCAAGTCAGACGCGGCATCGCTCTGTTAAGTGCCTGGATTGGATCTGGGATTGGATAGCCTTATTCAGCTCATGGATGAGTAAATACAATTTCAATGTTCATAGTAATTTGTTCAATGTACATAGTGAATCACACATATTTCAATGTCCTTAGTGGACCTTAATTTATTATACCTTAATTTATTATTTCAATGTACATAGTGAATCACACATATTTCAATGTCCTTAGTCGACCTTAATTTATTATACTTTAACTTATTATTTCAATATTCCTAGTGAACCTTAACTTATTATTTCAATGTTCCTAGTGAACCTTAATTTATTATTTCAATGTCCTTAGTGGACTTTATTATTTCAGTATCTGTAGTGGATCTTGTATCCGTAGCAGATCTTATATTTTTTTTATACTGTTAAATAGTTTCGTAATGTCCCTTATAACACACGGCGTCGTCAGCAAATTTTTTATACACTATATGTGTATTTTTATACTTTTTTGAATTAGCAACATCATTGTCTTTGAAACCTGCTAAATAGACTTTTTTATACTGCTTTTCAGCAACGGATTTGAAATTGTCACGTGAATTATCACCACTGTCTGTTTTATAATTGTAACTCTTGATGTGTTTAATAAAAAAGGTTTCACAAAAAAAAAAATCCGTCTCTTTATTTCCCAACACTAAACGATATCTATGTGGGAGGGATAAAAGCAAGAGGTAACTTTGTTTTTAACAGGTGATCTGGAGTATTGTCAACACAGCGAGCTACAGCAGCACAGTATGACCTAGGTACTGTCTACCCATCAATCCCCGTGCGACAGCATTATATCCATGGTACAGAAACTCAATGAGGCGATGCTCCCTAAGTTGCGCTGCAGCAACGTTTTCATTGGTTCCCTCTGCGCTCTCTGCATGCACTTGCGATTTTTGAGCTAGCAGCGCTCTCCCTCTCTGTATGCACTAGTGCCATCTATCTCATGGCTAAGGTTTCGCACTTGCTGTATAGTCGAATTGAAAAGAGGGGTCAGCAAGATGATGTTTCTATGAATAACATTTATAAAACCTAATGTTTCAGTGTTGTAAAGGAAAGAACGAACAAGAGGCATATGTCAGTTTTAATTTTCTTTTATTGGATATCACAAATTTTTAATACATTGTTTTTATCACATATTTTTTATACTTGGTTTGTTAATACAGAATTTTAATACAGGGTTTTTATCACAAATTTTTAACACAAGTCTTGGAAATACATTGTTTTTTTTTTACAGAAGTCTTCAAACAGATATCTTCAATATAAAGTCCATTCAAATAATTTCCTTTTCTTACATCGGACGGGAACAAAGTCGCTAATTGGAGGGTGAGCAAAAGTCTCTGCTATTGGTTGTCTGGGAATGTTGACCTTTACTTCGTGGGGGATGCTGACTATTATTACTTCGTGGGGGATTTCCAATTGTTGGTTAAATAACAGGTAATTTTTCAATACAGTCAGGTACTTTTCAGTTTTATCATCAACGTCAGATTCAAGTGTTTTCTTCATCTCCATGTCTAAATCCCGCACTTTTTTTCGTATGTTTCGTCTTTGAACAGCCTTCACTGAAATCATTTTCGAAATAACGAACCCAGCAGTGGTAAAGCTGCCGTAAGAAGAGGAAGTAGAAATCCTGATCCCTTTTGCAGGAGACGTTTCTTGTGACGGACAGATGCACGTTTGGAGGCTAAACTTCTTATGACAGTCTTGTGACTTCGTAAATTCTTTAATAATCGATGGGAGACAGGTATATTCCCTTTTAAGAAATTAGTACACACTGCACATAGAGCATACATCTGAGGGTCAGAGATGTGCTTTAGCAGAGCTGCACGTTGCTTTCCCCCAAGTTTTGGTAAACACTGAAGGAACGGACCTTGAGATCTAACTTTCATTTGAGACATAGAGTATCTCGGGTTCTTCAGAAGGGAGGATCTTGGCATGGAGCCTTTCAATATCTAACGTTCTGGGATGAAGGTCCACGCACAAATAGCCACAGGAAGATTGTGTAGCTAGTCTATAAGCATCGGTCAGGAGTTTGGAATGATGTGGAAATACTTGTCTTGCCAGATGAGTTATTTGTGAAGCGTCCGGACAGTTGCGAAATAAAAACCTATAGTGAGCATTGAGTGATATAGTCCTCGAATATCTTCCCTTTAAAAACAGATTTTGCAAGATCAGGACAATTGTGATATTTTTATGATGCCCTCCACAAATAAACAATTGACATATGCGTTCGCTGGCCACAGGCTGTTCCATCAAGTCGTCCAGCATCAGAAGCGTAGGTCTGAGGGGGTCAAATTCCAGATCTACAGGTCGTCCTTCGTAAAATTCCACAGTTTTCTTTAAGGGTCAAAGGCAGGTTTCCACTCCCCGTAACAGTAAACAACATGTTGGGTTGGGGGGTTCGAACACCCGAGCTGCTTCTTTGATGAGTTTCAGAGTGAAAGTCGTCTTTCCACACTGAGAAGGAGTGGCAATTAAAATATTTGAAGAAGTTCGGAGAGCCATCGTACCACCATGCAGTCGTTTAAGTCTACTCGACACGTGTAATCGTGATGCAGTACTGTGGGAAGAGTCGAACCACACGCTCTTTTAAACAGGAAATGCAGACAGTGAGCACCGCAAGTGTCACCCATGGGGTCCTGCAGAGGTATCGAGGGATGTAACATGTGACGTATGCCTAGCTGGCTATAGTATTCTTGCATGGAGACATCGGGACTCGTCCCCAGGGGGTCAAAGTGATCCACGTGCTTTCCTTTCTTGTAAACAGCTATCCAGTGGGTTCCTGGTAGGGAGGACGGATCGGTATTGTAGATAAACAAGGCTTCTGACCGGTCGATTCTGCGGGGTAGTCTGTCAGGTGGGAACACACTAGACTTGTAAGTAACATCAAGAGGATGGATTCTAACTGATACATATTCATGAGCTGTAGTGAAACAGGATTTTACGATCCAATGGGGTTTCCAGCAGATTCTGGTATTCTGCATACAGGATCACAGTGACTGATGTGGGTAGTGGCCTGGCAAACTTTATTCGACTCTCACACTACCGCTCTTTATTAAAGAAAACACTTGATTACATTCACGTTGCTCAGGGGTCAATTGGAATCCAAACAGTGTAAAACCCTCGCCATAGGCTTTTTGCGATAAGTTAATACTACTATCGGATTTCCATGCGTCCACAGCTTCCAATAATCCTTGGTAACATCTGAGATAACGTCCATTCGTAAAGTCTGGGGTGTAGGACTGCTGATCACTGTCAATGTGAAGACTGTGTAATACTGCAACATTCGATGTAGATCACGACTGTTATTTCTACGTGATTCCACCGGGTAATTTCCACGAACGAAAGGTACCCCACGCACGATACGAAACTGCTGAATCATTATTCGATGCAATGAACCAGGTCATGCCCTACAAGTTGAGAAAAGCTTACCGTTTCAAGCAACAGGCTGATCACACCGTGTTGATGTATACAGACAAACTACATTTCATTAAATTTCCTCTTTCGAACCCCAGATTAGGAGACATGCTAGGAATCACTAAATTAGATGTTCCACTGAATAAAGCCATGGGTGACTACCCCATCGATATGAACAGAGAAATGTACGGTATTTATTTGTATTCAGACCTGATTGCACCTCGGTTGTTAGGTGATACTCATGGTGAACTGTTGCGTGTTCTGAATTATAACTGTTGCGTGTTCTGAACCAGTAATAACGAAGCCATTGTTGCAGTGTATGAACAACCTGATTACTACCCCCTGGCAAGAAAAAACTTCGAGAGTGTGAGAATCTTCCTTTGTACCGATACAGGAGAACCTCTGCATTTTAAATTCGGTAAACTTTTAGTCAAGTTACATTTCTGCCATGAGGGTTAAATTCGTTCCCCCTTCTGCAGACACCTATGTGAGCTACTACAAGAACCAAACGGGGCAGGGTTATCTCTTAGGGGACCACGTTATTAGAGAGGTGATGGGCTTGGTAGCATCTTTGCCACTATTGGACGTTTCATCAGCCCTCTCATACGACCGGCGCTGTCCACCCTACGTAAGGGAGGGCTATGGTTCGTTTCAGAGATGGTCCAGGGGCAAAACTTCAAAACGGCCACCAAAGCAGGGTTGCGTGAAGCTGGTGTAGACCTATTGCAACGTGCCAGTTCCAAGTTGCAGGGTGGAAAAGGGATAAAACGCCGTCGTCATCATCCTAGTGTTCATAAAGTGAAGAGACTCTGTACTGTGAAAGACGTGTTTTCATCATGAGTATTCAGAAAATTCACGCTCATTCTGGCGACTGTACCAATTCCGAACTGGATCTGTTTCAGTTTCCTCCCACTGTCTCTCAACTAGAAAGAGGCTGCTATGTCAATTACTTACCTGTGGCCTCGCTGGAAGGTAATGCTCCACTTGAATTCATCGTGAAGGGGAAAGACGATTACATTGATCTATCCCGCTGTCACCTTCGCCTCGTCTTGAAAATTGTCAAATCCGATGGTACAGCCCTGACAGAAGTGATTGCTCCCTGCAATCATTTCTTCCATGCCCTCTTCAGTCAAGTACACGTCTTCCTCAACGATCACCTAGTGAGTGCTTCTCACACCCTGTACCCCTACAGGGCCTAACTGGAGACTCTATTGAATTACGGTACGATGCCATGCGAAGTCAGCTCGGTATATCACTCTGGTACTTCGACATCCCCGGTAAAATGGAACTGACCAGTCGGGAGAACGAGGGATGGCATCAGCGCAATTAAGTCATCAGGTATCGAACTCATCTCGTGGATCCATGCCGACCTGTTCAACCAAGAACGTTACCTACTCAATCAGGTCGATCTCAGACTGCGTCTGTTAAGGTCCAAGCCCGAATTCTGTCTCGTGACAGGTGAAGCGGACCCCTCTTATAAAGTACAGATTCACGAAGCTGAATTTTTCGTGCGCAAAGTCAAACCCACTTCCGGTGTCATCCTTGCACACGCTCGCCTACTGGGTACAAAGAGTGCCAAGTACCCCCTACGAAGAACGGATTTACGTATGTTCTCCATCGCTGCAGGCCTGATGAGTGTGAACCGTGACAATTTATTTCTTGGCCAGCTTCCGGTGCGTCTGGTACTGGGTATGGTGGAAAGTACCAGTCTGAATGTATCGTACGAAAAAAATCCCTTGAACTTCCAACATTTCGACTTGTAGTTTAGGTCGAAATGTTAGAAGTTGAAGGGATTTTCTTTTACTATGGCAGGGTTGCGGTAGAGTCGAACCCACACAACGTCTTCATTGTGTAAGGTTACGTCCTTGGGAGCCATATCGTGTGCAGTGTTAACTGTGGCATTGTAACCTCTTAAAACACGTTGTAGCACGTCCAAGTAACGGTAGGTGTTATTGCGTGTATAATACCTCCCCAGTCTCTCGCGTAGTTTACAATTCCATCTCTCCACCAAAGCTGCTTTTTTGTCAGAGTAGGTGACGAAGAACCGAATACCTTTCTTTTTCAGGAATTTCTGAAACACTCTTTTGGTAAATTTGCTACCTTGATATGTAGCGATACCGTCATTGAAACGAGTTAGATTTTTCACAACTACGAGATCGGCTTGACACTGTTCATCTAACCCTGTGACGTAAACTTTGTTATGGAGGAACTTTCTGCGAACAGGTCTATGTAGCGTGTAGACGGGTTGCTTTTCTAACCATTGTCAGACGAGTTTGAGCGGCAGTCCCGTATTCTGAGCTAACTTTTTTACACTACCGAATCCTCCTCTTTCAGGGTCGAAATAATGGGACTCCAAAGTTTTGTTTTCTGCTGCACCCAGACGTCGTATCACACCAGGTTTTGCCATTGATGTAACGAAAGTGTAACACCTGTAACTGTAGGAATGTCGCCTATAAACTGTCTGATTTCCACTGTTAAGTTGCACACTCGAATTTTGTATTCACTGCCTAAGGCTTTTGACTCCCCACACTGAATATTTTTACTAGGAGCCACAAGTTCTAATACAAGTACCACTATCGTTAACACTGTTATGATTACACTTCCAACACTAGCTAACACCTTCTTTCTCCTATCCATACCAAGACAAAAATGACATAGGATGAAAAGACAGACACATTATATGAGTTACAATTATTTATTTAATTTATACATTTCATTTTTTGCATAGTCGACGATAGCATTATATTTCAGAGTACACACAAATTCAGAATCTACAAAATTCAACAGACCTCGTTTCCAGGCCGTATCCACAAACCCTTGTGCCAAGGCATTAATGTCCAAGTCACCAGACCACCCTACGATGGTCACTATTTTTTCTTCAGGTTGAAGTCCCTCTAACGGAATCAGGCGTGTTAGTTCTTGTCAGAAAATGTCCACCAACAGCGAGTAAACACACTCAGGGCTGTCGAAAACAGGACCCAACAGGAAGGGTAGAACTGATTCTGAATGTTCTATAATAGCAGTATGGAGATGGTGATCTTTGAGAGTTCCACACACGTTATGCACAACACGCAACACTTCGTCTACGTGGAAAGCCAGCGTGAACCACTGCGAAGCGTTCAGCGTTATACAGCGTCTCACAACACGGAACTTAGAGTTCTTTGGTCAGCTGATTCTTTGATGAATCGACACAGCGTTCATCACCTACGTTGCAATACATGTAGGCCTGTAAACTAGGCATCACGTGCCATGTCTGTTGATCGGGACGATTTTCACTTGGTCCTCTATGTGGGGCACCGTGGCACACAAAGCCTCCCATTCAGGTATGGAGAGGGTAAACCCCACAGGTGTAGGGTAGATGAGTTCACTATTTTCATATTTCTTGTAGTGACGTACGTGCACAGAAAACTTACTTTTGAACAGCGAAAGCACGATGTAAACATCTTCACCGAGACACCATGCATCTGGATTGCTAGCCTGCATCATGAACAATGACGCACTCGAGGGTTGCCACCTATTTAATGTTGGAAAGCAGCGCCACCTGGGGCAACCAATCAGGACCCGTAGTTTTATCAGGAAATATAATAAGCCAATAGGAGATGATTGGACTTTGTAATTATTTATGAGGATTGCATCATCACTTTCTGTGCATGGTTGCTACCCAAAGTTTTGCAGTTATTCTGAGGCTTGCATCATCCGATCGTTGCCATCCCAAACTTTAGCTGGACTTGGAAAATTACGACTAAAATCGAGGGTTTTTCCCAAGTACTCATTATAAACACTAGATGGAGCCAGGGGGTTTTTAATAAAGGGGGAGGGAATTTTAATAAAAGGGGGAGGTAACTTTTGATAAGGTTTTTTTTTTTTTAATAAAGGGGAGTCTGAGAATAATTACGACTAAAATAGGGTTTTTTCTAAGAATAGTACTCCTCATAGTCACTAGATGGCGCCAGGGGTTAAAAGGGGGAGGGAGGGGGAGTTTCTAATGGGGGGAGTCAAAAATCGGGAAATTAGAGCTAAAATAGGGGTTTTTCTATGAATAGTACTCCTCATAGTCACCAGATGGCGCCACGCGTTAAAGGGGGGAAGGTTTTTTAATAAAGGGGGAGTAATTTTTAATGAAGGGTTTTTTTAAATAAAGGGGGATTAATTAATTTTTAATTAATTTTTAATCAAGTATTAATTAGTTATTAATTATGAAATATGAATATTAATAAGGGGACGTGGACGGAAGTGGGCGTGGTCGTTGACGTCATAGGGGGAAAGCACTAGTGGGGACACACTGGGTTGACTTGAAACTACTTCGATGTTTTAAATCACTGAATCGGAGCAACGTTCCTGCACTCGATGCTTCCGAATCATTAAACTGGGATCGAGGGTTCGGTGGTAGAAAACAGACAGGAAAACAGGGATTGAAGGATAAACAAGGTAAGGTTACATATAGAAGGTGAGGTTTTTATCATGCCTTGGTGGGCTGAGCATTTCAGTGATGTTCTAAAGAATGTAGTTAGTTTTACTCCCATCGTTTGTAATGATGATGGATGTATTACTGGCTTTAATGTTGGCCGTATAACAGAGTCTGAAGTTATTTTAGCTGTTTTCAAACTTAAACTACATAAATCTCCTAAGGTAGTTGAAATTAAAACGAAAATGCTTAGACTGGGAATGTTTCGGTTTCCACATGGATTACTGAAATTTTAAATATCTTTCATGATAAAGGCATGGTACCTAAGGATTTTACCAGAGCTATTATTATCCTATTTTCAAAAAAGGTTTTAAATTTTTTAAAAATTCTCTGTATTATCACTGGTGATTGGTATACAGCTCTGTATTATCACTGGTGATTGGTATACAGCTTTATCAGCAGGTGATTGGTATACAGCTTTCGAAGGAAAGCTTTAAGCTACTATTAATCTAATACAAAATAATTTTTTTTCGTAATAATTATTCTGTGCTATGTTATTAACTTAGCAATATTTAGTTGCATTCCACTATGCTCGATTTGGTTATACTTGTGATTTCACTGTGTACAATTACTACAGCTCAATAAATCAAAGTTCCAAATATTTAATTAAATATTCTTCTGGTTTAATACACAAATCTGCCTTTTTACTGTAGCAAATCTAGCATGTATCTTTCCAGGTACAATTATGTCTAAAAGTAAATGTAAAAAAATTCCGCCGTGGCAACAGTTCCCGGGTTAGGGATGATATTTGGATATAGGGAGTATATTTTGGAAAGTAATCCCCACTAAATATACACACACCCCTGGAATATACCAACTATTAGACTTTAGAATGAAAAAGAATTATAATTATTTGAAAACTTTTCCCCCAAAGTCTCGCACTACACAGGATAAGCAATACATATCTAAAACTTTTTATTTCATAGAAGGGAAAGAAAATAAAGAAATTAGATTATAATTTTAACGCATTTGAATTTGTTTAAAAGAAAAGCTATATAATGGCATCGGAGTTGGAAAAAGGGCTTCATGGTTCTAAATCGGGTTTTATGAGTAAATCGGGACATGAACATTGTCAACGTGGGTGGCAAGAATCCGTCTAGGAAGTATGGGAACGAGCAATGAGAGAATTTGCAGGATATCAAAATCTCTTACGAAGAGAGAGCAACTTTTCAAATACCAAAGGCAAGAGATTCTATTCGGCGTGTTTCTCTGTGAATCTGAGATGAATTACGTCAACATGCATTGTCGTGGGTATTGTCTTGCAAGGAACAATAATTATGAACTGTTGGAAGCTCATTTCCCTGGACAGAAAACATTACGGAACTAAAACGTGGAAACTATTCTGAAGAGCTGAGAATAAGGTCATAGTATTGATTGCTTTTCGCGAGATCTTGCACTACAAGGGATCGGCACCCATACTTACCTATATCGATATATTCTAGATGCCGGATCTAGAACAAAATCCAAGGAGGGGGACATGAAACGCAATCGATCTAGAAAAATGTAAACGGGGAGGGGGAAACTATGTCCAATGCATTGTAACATTTCCCAGTCCGTTTTACAGGTGTTTAAAAATTTATTGAAAAATGCATGAGAAATAAGTCTTATACTTTTTTTCGCCGCTATTACGCTTATTAGCATTATGAAAGGTGGGTGGCATATTCCCCTTTCTAGATTCGACCCTGTATACATATACCCATATAAAAAAATGAATAAATATCAGTCAGTCCTATGAAAAAGAGTGGGGCGGGGATGGCTCAGTCGGTAGCGCGCCAAGCTCGGAATGTGCAGTTCCCAAGTTGGAGTCCAGGCTGGATCAATATTGAGATTTATCTCCACAAACTCCCCGCCCAGCCTACGCTCAGTAGGTGACATCGATGGTCTTGAGAGACTGCAATCCGTCCGACGGGACGTTAAGACGTGGCTCCATGGGTGGGAGAACCGTACCTTGTGCACGTTAAAGAACACGCTGGATGGCATTGATTGGAGGTTACCAAATGTCACTCAACAGCTGTTCCAGTGGGGCCCCTCCCCCAGCATTTTTTGAGACTACGGGGTCCTTGTGACCTGGTCATTTAGCAAATGTGCGCAAAAAAGGGGAAAAATGAGCCCAACCTGTAAACAAGTGGATATTGCAATTATGACAGAAGTTCTATCGAGATGAAAACAATAAATCTTCAGTAACTGAGCATTTCTTAATATGTGCTTGCTGAGCTCCAGGGTTCCACGGAACACAATTTGAGAAACGCTTCTCTACTGTAATCACAATTTATTTAACCTTGCTATTTTCTATTAGCCATCCTGTGGACGAGTGGTTAGCGCACGTGGTTTCTGAACTAAGGGACTGGGTTCAAGCCCCCGATAAGGCATGGTAGTTCGTGTTGTTTTTTCTGCTGAGGTCCTGTCATCCTCACAATATTTCTACTAAGGTGTATCAACTGACAGACTCCTGTCAGACCTCTGTGGCAAGCAGCTGCTTGAGAGGATATTTATTTTCTATATTACTATTCGATTTGTAAAAATAGAAGTTTTGAAAATATTTCACCTTCGAATGCAGTCTGTATAACAATTTCAAAGTCGATAATTTTTCAAATATTCTGTTTTTTGTTATTTGCATTAGATTACACCCTAAACACCTCAATATATACAAGTGTATATTGCGAATACATAAATATGTATTGTATCACCAGAGATATTTTTCCAAATTTAGTAAACGACATATCTGCTTTAATTCGCAACGCATCTATCGCCATGATGTAGCAATCTAGGATGTATGTATCTTTCAGGTACAACATTTTATCTGAAAATACGTGGTTGGATCATTTAATTCGTTGACTGGCGTCGAACCCAATCAGGGCAGGGAATTCTGCGATGATAAATCCAGGTGGGACTCGATTCTGGGACTGCAAATTGCGAGCCATGTGCGCTACCGAGTGTGCTACCTCCGCCCCTAAGTATATGGAGAAGAGTAAAACAAGCACGATTCTCAAATGGTATAAGCACCTCTGTGGACGATATCTCAAGATGTGCGCAACCAAACTCTCTTCTCGATACACTTAAGTCACTTGACTAAGACTGCGTGTGTGCCATTTAAGCTTCGCCGTGCAGAGTAGCTGTCACATACCGCTTCTCCGTTTCTAAATGTACATTTCGAAAGCGAGACAACGGCTGAGACAGAGATACTATGTACTGTTCTGCTCTTACATGCGAATATATTGGCAACATATTTCAACTTGAACACACTGCTGCGTGCCTTTGAAGAATCGTTGCGTTGCTACAAATATATTGAATTCACTTGTACGAAAAGATGCTAATTATTAGAGACAGTAGTTCACGAATTAAATCATCCATCGCTCCATAATCGTCGTCCAATCCACTCCTGATACCTTAAGTCAGGGTATAGAAAGGGTCGGGTTTTTTACCTCCGAGTAGCACTTTTTTGCACACAATCGGCTAAATGGTCACGTCACAAGGACCCCGAAGACTCAGAGAAGGTTGTCAGAGAGGACCCACTGGAACAGCTGCTGGGAGACCGATGGTAGGCACCGGTCAAAGTCATCCAGCGAATTCTTTAATGCGGACGGTATGGCTCTCCCGCACATGGGGTCACAGCTTAATGTCTTATCAGACGGACTGTAGCCTTTTCAAGACCAACGGTGTCCCCTACTGACCGTGGGTAAGGCGGGAAGTTTTGCGGAGATAAGCCTCAACACTGGTCCAGCTTGTACTCGAGTCTGGGAACTCTAGGTTACGAGCCAAGAGCGCTACCGACTGAACAACCCCCGTCCCACGGTATAGGAAGGAATTTAAAAGTAAAGAAGGAGAGGGAGAGGTTTATGAGTCGCAATATTTAATCAAACTGCCTTTCCGATACATTTTTATCAGCAATAATTCTGGTTAACTAGTGTAACACACACGTTCTATTTCCCTGAGTTTCAGTGATAAAGTTCGACCACGCGTTCTATCATACATAGAACGTTCCAAGATCTTTAGCTTCAAAGTATAGGTAGACATAAGAAATAAATTCCCCTCGAGCAGCTGTTTCCCATAGAGGTTTGACAGGAAACGGTTCGTAAAATACTCTACAGAGAATGTCTGAGGAAGGCGAGACATCAGGATAAAGAAAATGGAAGAAAGGAAACGTCCATGCCTTACTCGAGGCTCGAAAACTAAGTCCCTTTGATTTGTAATGAAGCACACAAATGAGGCGGCCATCGGGTCACACCATCACCTGGTATAACAGAAAGTCACTACATGAAAAATCAAAATATGACGTCATCCTTGGGTTGGGTTGTTTTACCTCTGAGCAGCACTTTTTTGCACACCATGGGCTAAGTGGCCAGGTAACATGGACCCCGAAGGCTCAGAGAAGGTTGGGGGAGGGGGCCTACTGGAACATCTATTGCGAGACAGATGGTAGCCTCCCGTCAGGACCATCCAGCGTGTTCTTTAACGTGTAAGGGCAACACCACCTAGAGGAGAATTCCGTACCACTGATTTGTGACGTCAGCATTACTAAACCGGATTGCCGGCAGAATAGATTGAGAGATAGCTTATCCTTGTTCATAGAACTTCCCATTTAGATTTTGAATATTCACTAATAAATCATTAAAATAATTTGTTTTCATATAATTAAAAAAAAATCCCACTTTTTTCTAATTTTTTTTTTAGAGATAACTTTTTTTTTGCTTTGATTAGTATTGATAAACCATTAATTACCGTTTCCGATTATACAGATAGCTTTAAATTATTATTTAGATAATAACACTCTTTAAACGTTCGGAAATTTCAAAACTTTTAACGAATTTTGCAAACGATCGATTAATGTATTGAACAAGTACTAAATTTTCACTCTTAAAGGATTCTAGAAGAGCGAAATATATTTAGAAAAAAACTACTTGTTACAAAATACCACAGATATCTATTTTTTTCACAAATATGTATGTATATATATATGAGGTCTAAAACTTTATTTAATGAAAACAGTATGTTTCAATATTGCATATTTTAAGAAAAACAACCAACAAATTCCACATTAAAAAATACTTTTATTTACAATATGAGAAAACAAGTATATATAGGATACACATTACAATGAAACAAATATTTCATTGTTTACTTTATTTTTAAAAAAATTGTGCAATTAAAACAGGAAAATTCACCAATCATATGGGAGAATTTTTAAGCAATATGAAGGAACTTAATATTGTGCAATACTATTTAAATTGAAAAGGAAAATTTTATGATATTCCATTTTTCCCAGTTGAACTCTTTTTTTTTTAAATAGTTTAATAATGAAAGCTGTTTTTAAAATGCATCACATTAATAAAAATTGTTTCTAGGACAACTATGACTTTTAAATAAAAAGAAAAGAAAAATTGCTTTCCCAAACTTTTTCACCCTAATGCATATTAAAACTAATTTCTTCACATAACATAGAAATTTTTATCATTTTTGCTATCATAATAAACTTTAATAATAGAAAAAAAATTCTGAAGAAACATGAAAGCAACATCTAAATACATGTGGTCAAAAGGTTTGAACAGATTCAAAATACAACAGAAATATAAAATACAATGAGTATTATACAATGTAAAGGTCACATTGAAATATCCATATACACTCAGTAATTATGAAACCTAATTCCATGTTATGTCAATGGAAAGCTAATTTCAAACCTTTGTAACTTTTAAAATGAGCTTTTATGAAAAAAAAATGAAATGAAGATCAATTAAAGATCTCAATCAAATTTATCTAAATCTATGTTCATTAAAAATCAAAGAATTATGAAAACTGGGATATTTAATATGAACAATGGCTGTTTTAAAATATTGATCTCGGAAGTAGTTGAAATACATTAGCATAGTTTTAGCAGAAAATGTAACAATTATTTAAATTTTCATCAACTCTGCAGAATGCGCATTACTGTTTAAAATGTTGATATATAATAAAACACCCCTTCAAACAGCTGCTTACAACAGAGGTCTGACATGAGCCTGTAAGTTTATAATGCCATAGTAGGTCTGTGAGGATGGCGGAAACCCGGCAGAGAAACAACATGAACAACCATGCCTTACCTAGGGCTCGAACCCAGGTTAGTAACCAAGCGAAGCCTCTTTAAATACTAAATGAATATTATTGGAATATAGAAAATTAAGATAGATTTTTAACTTATATATATTCAGTCATATTTTCCCATGAAATGTTTATTATAGAAATTACAGAGCTTTGAAATTATCTTTCCATTGACATAACATGGGATTGGGTGGTCATAATTAACAGAGTGTATATGGGGTAGTTTCATGGCAGCAAACACAGACTTTTATAACACAGAATTGAAAATATTTATGATAATATATTTGTACATACATGTAATAAGAAAAGATTTAACTTGTAAAATTTGCAGGTATATATATAATTAGTAGAATTGTAGCATCATCAGCAACTAAGATTTAAGTGACATTGCAAAACTTGAATTAAGTAAAAATAAAGTACTACAAGCAATATATATCAACTATTGAACATTTTACTAACATTGAATAGATAGAATTAGCATCTAAAATTTTCTTATATTTTTATAGAGGTCAAGCTGTTTCAAATGATTCAGTATACTCCAAATGTGCAAATCAAATTGAAGAATTAAAAAATATCTAGATGTCATTTACATAAAGGTTGATGAAGTGGCAAAAATAAACTACACCAGTAGGTTCTTATAGGATTTCTTCCCAAAGCCAAGTCGACAAAATAACTTTAAATTTGTATGGGGTCAAAAATATACAGAACAGAAAAAAATGTTTTGCTATTTTATAAAGAGCATATACTTAACATGCCTGGAAACATATTAAATAAAAACATTATTCTAATCTTGACCTTCTGCAGAGATTTTTAAACCTTAAGTCATTAACTATTATGCATATCTTAACTGCCATATCTGGTGAAGATACCTTCGAATGCTAAGAGCAACAGGGTATTTTCCCTTTATAAACAGATATTCTTACATTAAAATTTTAATATTACTTTAACTCACTATCAGTGTAAAACCAATTATTAACAAAGAACTTGGAAGAAGAAAATGTGTATCGGAACCAGTACAAGGTTTCTAATAACATAGTCAATCATCTCCCTCCAAGCAGAAACTGACATCCCCCAATGATACAGAAAACCTTATTGATCTGTTGACCAGGCTAGTTTATAGGCATATCAAACACCCATTGGCAATCACTATTAGAAATTTAAAAAATCCTACATTTGCAAGGCAGCAGAAGCCACAAGATATACATATAAATTAAAGAAAATCAAGGAATAAATTAACTTCCTAAATCTCCCATGGCTTTTACAAAAACCAAAGATTGACACTTAAGTTTTCTATGTGTAATGTTCTCAATTTAAAGTAATGAAGGTAAAATAATATTCAGAAAATTCTATTTGCAGTTTAATGAGTTTCAGTTGATCATTTCATCCAGAAACTGGTGGTATATGTTCCTACAGAAAATTATAAATTTCAAACCCCAACTAAATACATGTCTAACAGAAGCAATGAAATGGATTGGAAAGGAAATCATATACTGTCACATACTGCATCCAGTACTGAATAGCTGTCCTAACAAAAGCATCCACCCCAAGTATTTGATACATTGATAAAAAAATTTAAAGACAACCAAAAATATAATTTATCTTCAGGAGTCCAGCCATAAAAGTATAGTGGGAGGTGAAAATGTGGAATTGGCAAAAGATCACTCAAAAGTAACACTAAACACAAAATTAAGAAAAAACCTACTGACAAGTGCAGGTAGAGATTCCCTGGGATCAAAGATTTAGCCACAAAAGTCATGTTAAATCAGTAAAATAAAAAGGAAATATATCTCTGGTTTTGCACTTTTAAAAATAAGTCCTCAGATTCTTTGGATAAAAGCTTTTTGATAACAATGTAGTTATAGGATACAGCTTGAACACTATCTTGATGGGGATAGAGTAAACTGCCCCTATCCATGCTCTTTATGCAAGAATATGTGTCATCTACATCCAACATTTTATCGACTGTTAAACTTGTCCTGCATGATTCGCATTTGACTTTCCTCAACCACTTATAAATGCAGTAACCTGCAAGGTAAGTTATTAAGGGCAAAATATGAATTTGATTTAAATCATCTGCAGTTACTTTGAGTGATTTAAAAACCATTTTAAAAGTTTCATTGTTATTTATTTCATCTAAATCTTCAGGTTCTTCAAAGTTATTTACCTCTATTTTGCCAAACTTTGATGATTCAATTATCAATGGCAGTTGATCTTGAATTCTCAATTTAGTTTCCGATTCAAAAATTTGAACAATGGATACATGATACTGAGATCCTGACAGTCGACGATATTTACCAAATCTCTCTTCTAAGTTATCTGTTTCTATTTTCCCTGGAAGAAAATAATTTAACTTTAGTTCTTCGAAACAATACCGAGAAATTTCAAGGATAGCATATGTTGTATGTGTTAATGCTGCATGGGTATCTTTTGAGAGCGTACCAGTCGAACAATTTTTTTCTTTCCAAACATCAAGCCAAGTTAGAAAATTTTCAAGAAATATTCGTCTCTCATCATTTTCATCTGCTGTTAGTGGTTCTTGATATTTGCTGTTTAATCTATTTCCTTTAAATGGAGTTTTAACATTAACAATTTCAAACCATGTGCATATGATATCTATGAAATTAGCAGTAGAGTTGAAATGTAATAAATTGTGCTTTTTTCCCATTTCAACAAGACCTTTGTGAACAAACCTATTGAAAATCTTCAGTGTCAAGCTCACATTTTGCCTTTCTAAATTTCTGGGATTAAAGGCTTTCATTGTTAGGCCATTAACCATATTTTAATAGCACTGTGCTATTTTCTCCACTTTCTAACTGATACATTTTTTTTAAAGTGAGGAATGATGATGTCAGAATTTTTCTTGACCCCCAAATGTAATAAATTCTGGGTAAAAGAAACATTGACCACAATTTTTCTGGTTAAGCCAATTATTCCTTATACATTTCAGTAAATGCGCAGAATCAATAGAAAAAAATAATGGCCTTGATGCATCAGCAGGATGTTTGTAAACTATAGACATTTGAGGAGGAGATGAAAAAAAAGACATCGCCTTTCTATTTATGGCATTATTGTCACTGACAACAACAAATATCCTAAATCCTATGTTTTCCAAAGAAATAATAATTTTCTTTAGAAAAATAAATAAATTATCTGCAGTTAACTTCGAAACTGGCAGAATGTGTACAGCATCTTTATATTTGGATTCTATGCTTTGCAGCATAAACACATAAGCAGTTGTAGCAGCATTAACAGCATTATATGATTTTCCAAGAATGCTGCCACCTTTATAATCAAAGAAAGGTTTCATATGGATTTCATCCATCATTAAAATGACATTAGAATCACATGGTTTTAACAAAGAAAATTTACACTTAATGTAATTTAAAAAGCCATTTTCAGTTTGTTCAAATTTTGGATTTATTTGATACCTTGAGCATAATCTACGAAGTGTACTAGGATGTGGCACAATAAAATTTTTGGATGACATTAAAAATTTATATGCATGAGGAGAAATTGAATACAATAAAGCAGAAAATATTACCGTATCAGAAGTATACCTACGACTCTCTTTTTTGCAAAACAGATGTGTTAGCTGTTCACACAAAAATCCAATTACACACTTCATTTCCTCATCAACATATTGTTTTAATTTGCTCATCATACTGTGCAAAACATGTACAGTTCTCATTTCATTTTCATCACATTCAGACTGACACCAAAGTGAATTAACATTTTCTATAAGTGATGAAAGCTCATTAATATTATTAATTATTTTAGGTATGCATTTTTTACCTAAATGTGACAAAAATGTATTACCAAAATAAACTTTTACTTTAAGTTCAGCATTAATTAACACAGATGTGACAATGAATGGAGCAGAATCTAATACTATCAATGAAAATATAACAAGATCCTGTTTCTTGATAACAGACCAAGATTCAGGATAACTCACCAAGTTTAATTTCTCCTGTAGTTCACCTAAAGTAGAAAAGTTCATTTTTTTATCATAAATTTCTTTTTCTTTGACACTCTCAGATAGTGCTTTGCAAAGTGCTTCATTTTCTCGTTGAAGTCTCTTATCAACAGGGCTGTCTCTACTATTGCAGTGTGTAGACAAATATGAAGGGCAGCCTGGAAAGAGACGTGGGATGGAGTTCGGTGCTAATCTTGGATACTTTAGAGGTGCAGAAAGCTTTCTCCCAGTTTTCATGTCAAACATGCTGGTTTCTCTTTTAACATCAGATGGTGCAAAGTGGAGTTCACACACCTATGTAAGCAAAAGAAATATTGAGAATATGTACAAAAAAAACCTGTGATGAATGATAAACACTAAAACAAAAGTCCAAACACCAAGAATAGTTCATCATACACGAAAGAAATTTATTCAGAACTGAAGACTATTTTTCCTTTGAAAGAAAAAAATATAATTTTGTTCAAAATAATTCTACAATCAGTATATTTTTAAGATTTCAATCAAAATCCATGGTTGAAGATATTAATTCCCCCAAGGAGTGCACCTATAGTTATTCTACCAGTAAGCTAGTTTTTCTCAATATTTCTAGCCCTTCATTTAAAAGGGTTTTCATTTGAAAGATAATGCTAACCATTTAATAGCATTCCACTGCTAGTACTAACCATAAAGTGCTATTGATAATGCCATTAAAAGGTGATAATATAAAATAGAATGCGAAAAATCACACTGAGCTGAAAATAATTTGAAACAAACTCTTATGAATGAATGCTTAAGCGTTTCAAATATTCCAGTCCAGGAATTGAGCCTGAAAACAACTCCAGTAATAAGTATATTATTTCAGACAATTTCGTCTTACTGCGATTTTCAGTACATTAGGTATAAATTTGTTTACATAGACAGCAACTGGCATATTAATGCTGAAAGGTATTAGGAATTGATTGGTCAGGAAGTTTACTGTTGTCAACAGTTTCTACAATAAACATTTACCATTACATATCAGTAAAATCAAAAAACCTCAAATTTTTGTGATAATTTTTGGATTTCTTCAGTTGTAAAATCCAAACCAGTGGTCAGTACAGAGGATAAACTTTGAAGTTAACTAGAAAACAATATTGTATGCATTTGTGGTGTTTAACATATTTATATTCACATAATAGATGAAATGACAGATATCCCCTCAAATATTTTCTAATATGATTATAGAATACATTTGTAACAAAATTAAAACAAAATCTGCAATCACATGCAATAAAGATATGACAGTAGACTGTTATACCTTTATTATAATATACCTGACTTATCTCATTTTACAATGAGAGTGATGGAAATATATGCACTTTTAATTACTCCTTGGAAAGTAAAAAAATTCTTTAACTTTACTATTAAATCCTTTTTCAAAATATCCTTTCATTTATTAATTCATATGTACGCTAGATGTAGCCCACCCATTCTTTAATATCCACTATAACTTGACCTGATTTCAGAGATATAATTATGCAGATTAATTTAATGTTGAAAGTTATTAGGAATTGATTGGTCAGGAAGTTTACTGTAGTCGACAGTTTCTACAATGAACTTTTACCATTACCTGTCCTGCTTTTATTAAAAAATAGCTGATGTGTGAAGTAGGCAAAACTTCAGCAGGAAAATAATACATATTCACAAAGCCATCTCTAGGCTTTGAACCTGGGTCCAATTTGTATCCAAGTATACTAGTAATAACACCAAAATAATTTCTAATACTTATGCAGAGATTTTATATTTAAAAGTAGGTTTTCCCATGATCTTGCCTTTGGCTTATATATGTATTTCAAGTTTAACAGTATTATCGTATTAACTTATACGAGATATATTTAAACTCTATGGATATATAAATATAGTGATATAACATTAGACCCTGAAACTATCCCAACAAAAGTACCAATTTCTTAACTTACTACTGTAATCTATTAAATAAAAAGTCTGGTCACTGTGAAATATTCTTTTCTATTTAAGCATTTTAGCATATGTACATTCGACATTTTTCATTCCAGCATATTAGGTTTCTTACTTAATAAAAATAACGTCAAATTAATCCATAACAGATCAATGATATTATATATGTATATTATATAAACGTAACATACAATAGTTAAAACGATAAATTTTACTTTAGAAGTTCATAAGTATGACAACAGATATTAATAGAGAATAAAGTTCTTCTTACCTTGGATGCTTTCGTTGGACAGAAGTTTTGCCTTGGTATTGAACGAATCCATTTCTGTCGCAAATCGATATCTTCTGGAAATTTAAAAACTGAGAATATTTGTTCCCCATCGTAATTGCTCCTGCACTGAGGAACGCAGCAGCGCGATGGCATTTCGCTAAAAAAAATCAATTAACGTAATAACAAACCACACTAAATCATACGTTTTGCCGAACTAGCTAAACACTAACAAAGGCAAGATGGAGGCGACGCTACTAGCTACTGGTCGACAAAAATTGACGTCATCAGAATCGCTTCACCGACTGGTAGGGCCTTCTCCTCTAGGTGGTGTTGGTAAGGGATGGCTCTCTGTTAAGCTCCACGTTAAGTCGTGGCCTGTGCCACGGCTTAACGTTCCATCCGACGGACGGCGGCCTTTCCAAGCCCATTGATGTCCCATACCGACCGTGGGCAGGGCGGGGAGTTTGGCGGAGATAAGTCTCAATGCTGGCACAGCTGGGACTGGAGCGTTGAACTGCGGGTTACGAGCCTAAAGCGCTACCGATTGAGGCACCCCCGCCCCACGGTATAGGAAGGAATTTAGAAGTAAAGAAGGAGACGGAGAGGTGTATGAGTCACAATATTTAATCAAAACGCCATTCCGATACTTTTTTTCATCAACAATAATTCTGGTTAGCATTTAGGCCGATTAGGCCGATGCACCAAGAATGACGTCAGCGTAAGTAGTCTTAGGGTAAATGAAGGAAGGATGAACGGTAGGGCCTAGGGTAATGAAAACAACATGAATGTTTATATTCTCAGGGAAATAGTATGTTGTGTGTTACACTAGTTAACCCACTCGGCAAGGAAGCGTGTCTTGAAGGCCATTGGATAAGCATTTTGACGTCACAGTGGCATACGAAGGTGAACAAAGCGCATAAGAAACCTATGGTAAGATAGATGTTTATTGGAAATAAAAGTGTAAAATTACAATTTCCCTTTTTAAAATTGTTCAAGGTATTACTTGCTATCAGGGTAATATTTATTGTTATAGATACTCACTCAGCAACCATTTAATAGGTACATTTTCTTGTTGTGTCCATAATAACTGAGATATAGAACTCAGGAACATCTTAATCATTTTTTTAAAAAGTGAGAGTGAAGACAATTTAAAATCTGAAATCTGTTTCAATCTATTTTTTTACAATATTCGTCCGCTATTTAATGTTAAGGAAACTATGCTATTTAACAGCAATAATTCCAATTTAAGTACTTGCTTCTCAAAAATTAAAACTAAAGCAGTAGCTGTTTTGCTAAACTTCACTAATTACGTCGAATAGTGTTTACAGCAATTCACATGATAATTTGGCTAATTTTAGCTAATTCTGAATGATATTTTCCATAAGGAGCAATATATCATTCAGCTTCCATAACTCACATTTCCATAACTCTTGAAATATTAAAGGCATATTGTTGGAAATCGAGATTAAAATAGATTTGATTATGTTGGTAAAATTTTTTTATAAAAATATAAATTATCATTTTTTATAAAATAAATTTATATTTATTTCATAAAAATATTTTTATAAAAATATTATTTAAGGAGATAATAATTTCTATATCTGCGTTCTTATTAGCATAATGTGGAACTGTACCTAATAATATGGCCTCTTGAATATATGTTGATATTATGGATATCATAATCACATCTTTGTAATTCATATAGAATTATTATAGAATTCTATTAGATGATTCTCAGGAATTATTTTGATCTCACGCTTAAAATTAAATTCGATTGAAGTAAAACACTAAATCTTTATTCCAATATTTCTTTTTACCAACTATGTTAATAATTGTAATGAAAATAACAAAAGAAAAAATTTCACCACCGTGAGTAGTGGTTTAAATTTTGTCCCTTCCAAAATGCATTTAATGTGACCTAACGTAAATATAGTTTTCAATTTACTAAGAAAATGTTTCGTTCAGTTAGCCAATGAAAAGATTTTTTTTTTCTTATTTTGATTAATTCTGAAATTTTTTTTTGTGTTTATTCCACTGCTTTTTCTTTGATCGTAATTTTGTTTGCAAAGCAAAGATTTCCCATTCGGCTTTATTTAGTTTCTAATAGAATTTGAAACTGCTGCTGTAATTTCCTAATGCATAGACTATGACCCACTGATATAAGCTTTTATTCCCATATATCAGTACAGTATATGCTAATATCTTTAAACTATCAGTTCCTTGAGATAATGCTACTTTTTTTTACTGGGTTCACTGTCGTAGTTTTCAGAGCGAACGGTTTCTTATTCCAAAAATCATTTCGTTGTTTCTCGAGATAGCAATCGTTTGGTCGGAGTAGAATCGGTTTAACGTAATAAGACCGCATATTTTGCGTGACAGGTTTTTTTTTAATGGAATGGTATTATCATTTAATTTAAGTTCAATAGATAGTCTTAAGAGTTTTCATCGTAAATCTTACAGGCGGTCGATCTTAAAAGGCATTTGAAAAATGTTAACCACATATCTTAGCATGTGCGCATCGCATTTATCTTCAATCCAACACTGCAGCACCCACTTCATACTAATTTTTGCTTCTGATTCGAATGTATATGAAACGTTGTTTTCCTAATTCTTCGAAGGATTACTCGTGTAGTTTCCTACTGAACAGTTCGGCATGAAGAAAAGAAGCAAAAATGGTCTGAAGGACTTCACATAGAGAGAAATTCACCAAGCGAAGAAAAAACACGAAAGAATGTAGGATCATGGGGCACGCCCTCTCACTGACACTCGAATGACGTTGGTCAAACATAGCCTTGTAGCGGCACCTTATACCCAATGAAGTGGGTTGTTGGGTTGGGTTGTTTTACCTCTGAGCGGCACTTTTTTGCACACCATGGGCTAAATGACCAGGTCACAAGGACCCCGAAGGCTCAGAGAAGGTTGGGGGAGAGGACCCACTGGAACAGCTGTTGGGAGACAGCTCCCGTCAAGGTCATCCAGCGTGTTCTTTAACGTGCACAGGGTATGGCTCTCCCGCACACGGGGCCACGGCTTAACGTCCCATCCGACGGACGGCGGACTTTCCAAGTTCATCGGTGTACCCTACTGACCGTGGGCAGGGCAGGGAATTTTGCGGAGATAAATCTCAACGCTGACCCAGTTGGGACTCGAACCTGGGAACTACAGATTACGAGTCTGGTGCGCTACCGACTGAGCCCCCCCGCCCCCCACTGAAGTGCCATTGAATTAGGGATAGCAACCTAATAACGTGTTGGACACCTTCTGGGCCTCATAATGGCCGCCACACGACGAGGCAAGGACTCCACAAGCTTGCGTAAATGTTCCACATGTATGGCGACCCATGCATCTTCCACAGCTGTACACAATTCTCTAAAGGTCATCGCTAATGGAACACGGGGCAGAACACTCTGCTCGACGGTATCCCAAAGATTTTCGATGGGATTTAAATCTGGGCTTCTAGGTGGCCAATTCAGTAGTAGTAGCATAAATGAGAGTTCTGGGCCAGTAAATGGGTCCACAGAATTCTGTGAAACTCTATGGGAAAATTTACAGGGGATGAGGTAAAAAGATTTATCTTGTGGTTTTTTGTGGAAATATGTGTGAAAATTAGAAAAAATGGGGTTGTTTTTTAGCATGTGAAAAACTAATTTAAGTTTATTTTTGAAGATGAAGTTTAAATTAATTTGTGAATTAGTTTAAATGGATAGTTTGAAGTGAGGTGTGTATGAGATAAAATATGATGTGGTTTGTTGAATTATCGTACACTTACTGGATTATTCGGTTCTAAAAGCCATGTAAATCGGTGTTTCTTGTGTTTTTTTATCTGAAAATATGTATGAAAATCGGAAAAAAACCCGGGTGTTTCATGTGAAAAGAGTAATTTAAGTTTTTTGGACAGACGAGATTGAAACTAATTTGTTTAACTAATTTTCAGAAAAAATGAGGTGTGTATGAAAGAGATAAAAAACGATGTGGTTTGTTGAGTTATTATACACTTCACTGGATTTTTCGGTTGCAAAAAGCCAGGTAAATTGGAGAATTTGACAAAGTAAGACAGTTTTGAGAAATTTGTTTGAAACATATGACAAAATCAACCGGTAAAATGACTTTTTCGAGGGGTCTGATGAAAAGATAGACTTTGAATATCTGTGAATGTACGAAGAGAGGGTACTAGATGAAAAAAAAACTTTTTTTGGAAGTGAAAAGTGATTTAGGTTAACTTTTTAAACAATTAGAAAAAAATATGAAGTGAAAAGTGATGTAGGTTAGAATAATTTTGAGAATGTGTGAAGTTTGTAAAGAGAGAAGAGTTTTATCGTGCTAAACGGAAATCAGTCTCCTCAAAAGAACAACGGGCTCGAGATTTAATTTCATTGAACTAAATCTCTTATTCACTAAACCTCAGCATTGAAGCGGAAAAAATACTGGTTCGGGAACATACATATGTTTTCAAACGTGCAAATAGATATAGATTTCGTAATGATGGTATTTAAAATAGTTTTTTTATCCAACAACTAAAAGTTTTCCCTCTAGTGGTTGCAAAGTTGCTTTTCGTTCTGAGACAATTACGCAATATACGTGGTAAAATTCATTTGGCGGTCTATTTAATTTAAATCGTATTTCGATGTCAGCAGTTGCTGATAATTCATATAGACGTGATTCGTATTTGCTGACATCGAAGTGGAATATCGGATACAGTTTCATAAAATCTTGGTAACTGACTTGTGTACCCGAATCGATATCCATATTTTTTGCATTATTATGCGCGAGTTAAGCTGTTGTTAACTCGCGCATAATCTAAACTGTTGGGTTCAAAGTTGTACTCGAATTCTTGTTCAGGAAACTGTTTACTATTCACTCTGATTTGAATAGGTTCTAGTAACATGTGATCAAATACCATATTGTTTCTGGTTTGATTATTTAATCGGTTAGACTTTTGTAAGACGACATAAAGATGGACGGGTTTATTTTGAGTTGTAGTAACCCACCAATTGACATGAGTGTCAATTCGAGTATCAGATTTGTACAGTTTGCACGATTCCCAAAAGATTTCATGTGGATTGCCGCTAGCTAACTGAGTTTTGCAAGTACTTGTAGTGATGGTTCCACTTTTGGAATAAACCAAGATAGTGAGATATTTCAAATTTATACAACGTAGCCCCAACTCTCTAAATAATGTCTTTGTCGTCACTTTTTTCTAGTTTTATGTTATGTTTTACACCGCGAAACATTTTATCCACGTCTCGGCAGAATCCAAACAGCCGATTCAGTGGTAAGAATAAACTTACATTTTGACTATTTTTTGTAATTTCATATCTGTCCGAGAATCCTTGATTGATTTCAGGATTTTTCTTCAACGCTTGTGCAAAATTCTTTATTTCATTATTCGTGTCCAGTTTATCTTTGGCTCCGTCGTATAAATACTTATTTATTTTCGAATTGTCTGCCGTATCTTTGAACCGCATCATACTTGTGGCAGCACTGTGTGAAAAGTCTTCGGTAAAATTAATTAAATTGTGAATCGTGGTCGTCACTCCTGGCAATTCAATATGTACCAATTCTCTGTTTTCTATATAATATTGACCTCTCTTAAAAATGTTGTACCCGTTATTGGCCATCGTAACTACATCATTGCCGCCGATATCAGACCCATCTAATTTCAGTATTTTGCCTCTGACGTGTATATAACTGTTGTGCAGATGTAGGAAAACGTCCATATCTTCGGTAAAGATTTCGTATTTTTCGAGAATTTTAACATTAACATTGGTTTCCCGATATTCTAAGTACTCATATTCTGTCGTGGAATTATCGTTTAGGCCATTTCCCTAAATTAACCGATTAAGAATATTTCTGCTTTTAGGGGATATTTTCTCGTTTTTTCGAATGATAGGCGACGGATTTGTATAAAATATTTTAATTCGCTTTCTCAGTATCTTCATCTTTATTTGGGTCTGATGTGTAACATATAAGTCACGTTTTCTTTGTTTAAGTCAATTACTATATTATTCTGATCGGTTACTTTCATTCTAATATTGTAAATGTAATCAGTTTTATTCAGCGATAAATATATGGGGAAGAATGGATGTGTGTCGTTTAAACTACCAGGCGGTGTTTGAGGAAAACTGTACAACACATCGCTCTTCTGGTTATTGAGATAGGAAGATTCGACAATAGAACAGTTAATTAGAATGCGATCGACCCCTCTCGTTATGTTGGGTGGGAACTTTCCTTCGTGTTTTGCTGCACCGATAATTTTCGATTCGAACCCTAGTATTTCTCGCAACTTTCCTTCGGAAATATCTATTTTATATCCTCTTGCCAAACGAATAACAAATCTTAATGCGGGGAAGTTGCTTTCTAGTATTATAGGGCTAGGATCCCAAAAGACATTTTTTAAAGCGTCATTGAATCCGCCTATATCGTACATTCCATTCGGGAAAGTTATTTTATTCCATTGTCTTCCATTGAAGTATTTCAGAGTGTTATTTTTATATTTATCACTGATGTTGTACCAGGAATACCACATATTGCTACCGATCAGTGCTATGTCATATTCACCATTGAGTGTGATCGGCGTTTCATAATTAATTTCCAAATTTTCTGGGTTGTATGCCGTAATAGTAGAGGAATTGATAGTTATGAGTACCATCTTTATTAATATGGTGTAGTACTATGTAGTACTCATATGCTAGTTGTTACCAACAATTCATTCCTATCGTTAGGAGTTTGCTCAAACTGATACAATACATCATAAAGAGCTTATGCTATTATTCCTACGTTTAATGTAATAGATGCAATAGTAACCGCATTTTACAGAGTAATTTGCTTGAATTTGCGAAGAGTTATACACGATCGGCTTTGAACATGAAAGTAAACAGTGTTTTTTTCTTCTGGTGGCAATAAACCGAATGGATCAAAGTACTCGACGTAAGATAACTTCGCATCATTGAAATAAGCTACCCAATGAGTTCCTGAACCACGGGAAACGTCAAAGTTCACTATACCATTTTCGTTCTTAAATATTTTTGTTGTCAAAGAATCGATAGAGTATGAATCGTTTTTCGTTTTTCATTATTTTTTCAATATCTAAGTTACTTAATGGCACTTTTTTTTTAAATCCCTGAGCTATTTTTTTTCCTGGAATGTGCAAACCTTTTCCCTTTCTTTTAGTTTTAGATAAGCCAGCTGCTCTTTGCTTTCCAGGAAGGTATAAACCCTTTCCTAGAACGTTTTGTGCAAGCTTAGTACAGTCGCTCAAAAAAGTATCCGAACACCATGGTTGATTACAGAATTCAGAAAAAATATCTGGCATCGATATTTTTAGAAATCAGTGATCTGGCAACCTTCGTGTCACGTGACACGAAGGTTGCCAGATCACTAATTTTTAAAAAAATCGTTGCCAGACATTTTTTCTGAATTCTGTAATCAACCATGGTGTTCGGATACTTTTTTGAGCGACTGTACCAGCATATCCCGCAGCTCCAACTGCATCTGCTTTTCCCAATGCTACGAGTGCAGGTATTAAGAACGGCAGAAATCCACCTAGCTGCGTTTTACTGAAATGAAGTCGAACTGGCGTTTTAGCTTTTTTCAGTTTAATGATTTGTCTCTTCGTCAGTTTCAAAGTATCGTTACCTTTCTTTTGTGGATTAATACTTAAAGTTATTGGATTCTTATTTACAAATGCACTCTTCAATTTTTGTTTTTGTCCAGGCGTTAAACTAGTTAGATAACTGTGATACATTATACTTTATTTTTATAAGCATCACGTACTTAAATTTTATATAGAAAAATTAAGCATGTATTGTGTAAAGTGTAAAACGAAAACTTTAACTGATAACTTCTAATATGTCACTTCAAAGAATAAAAGAGTAATGATGAGAGGTAGATGCCGAACGTGTGGAAAAATGAAGTATAAATTTGTGTAACAGAAAGGAAAATTTGTAAAAGGTGGAGATATAGTAAGCTGGATTCAAGAAAAGTTTAATCTACCCGAAATGCACATTCTAGGTTACCAGTATTGTGGACCGTTTACGAAACTGGAAAAAAAGGTTAATGCGAGGAGTTCCTGGTATTAACCGTGTGGACAAAGCCTCCAAAAAACACGACTTTTCTTACAGCAAATCCACAGAAACTAAAAAGAGGCACGAAAGCGACCAAGAATTATTAAATGATTTGGATGAAATTCAGAACCCAACTTTAGGAGAAAGAATTTCAAGAACGATAATCAAACCAATCATTAAAACAAAGAAACGGTTCGGTTTAGGACGCAAGAAATAAATGCTTTCTTCCGTTTGCTATGACCCATTAAAGGGATTTTCCGGCATAAAAGATCTAATGCGCAAAACCGGATTGACTGAAAAAGAAGTAAAAAGATTTGCCCAAGATGTGTACACGTTACACAAACCCATTTATAAAAAATTCCAAACTAGACGGATTTATGTCTCGAATGTAGACGACCAGTGGCAGAGTGATTTGATCGATATGCAAAAATTTAAGTTTCACAATAACCACACGAATTACATTTTAACCGTGATTGACATTTTCAGCAAATTCGGGTAATTCAGAAAACGGGTAATGAGATTACCAAAGCATTTGTAGAAATTTTTAAACAACGTAAGCCATCCAAGTTACAAACGGATAAGGGAACTGAGTTTATCAATAAAGAAACTCAAGCATTGTTTAACCAACGAGATGTCCATTGGTTTACCACTGAAAATGAGACTAAAGCTCAAATTGTGGAACGATTTAATAGGACTCTAGACACAAAAATGTGGAAATATTTCACTGCCAATAACACTAGAAAATGGATCGATGTCCTACCAAAACTCGTTAAAAATTGACAACGACTCTGAAAATTTTATACAAAAGGGAAGTGGATGGGTGTTTGACAAAATAATTTCTATGGAAATTCAAATGTCTCAGTATAATGCAGTTGGAGCATCTGCTTTCGTAAATTTACCACAACATTTGAAATCTACAAAAGGTATAGTGAACGTTAAAAACTACGACAACAAATGTTTTTGCGGTCAATATTATCAGCTCTACATCCTGCTACAGACCATCCACAACGTGTGGAAAAATATAAAATATTTGAAAACGTCCGAAGTTCGAGTTTTTAAATAATCTTTCTATAAATGTTTTAAATTTTAAGAAAGATGGTTTGCATACTTTATATATTTCACAGAATCCTGTTAAAGGGCCCACACAACTTTCACTTTTAAAAGACGGCAGTAATTCTCATTATTGTTGGATTAAAAATATTAGTACGGTTACAGCATACCTTTCA
This sequence comes from Ryuthela nishihirai, assembly GCA_038380435.1. Taxonomy (NCBI): domain Eukaryota; kingdom Metazoa; phylum Arthropoda; class Arachnida; order Araneae; family Heptathelidae; genus Ryuthela; species Ryuthela nishihirai. Next base: position 76,532,516 of record JAWZYU010000017.1, read on the forward strand.
AGACATAATGGCAAATCCTATCCCTGCCCATACTGTCTTCATAATTTCACTCGCGACGATTTATTAAAGAATCGCGTAGATAATTGCAAATCAAATATTTTACAAACTATCAAGTTTTCCGAAGCGAATAGTGCGAAATTCCATACAATTAAAAACGGTTTGAAACACCCATATGTGATTAATGCAGACTTCGAATGCTTTTCGAAATGTAGAAGAAATGAGATTAATCCATGTAGGTTGCGAACTAAGTATTTAGTACCGTCAGGATTTGCATATATTATAGTTGGACCGGAGGTAAACTGATCAAAACCAGAATGTGCAGAGGGAAAAATATAACAGAACAATTTTGAATGAAATGATTGAAGCCGAAACTTTGATCAATGATATGAAGAAAAGAAATGTTAAGATGATTGATTTTAATTGGCAAATTTTTACTGGAGAAAAATATTGTAATATTTGTGGGAAAATTTTGGGAACTGATAGCGTAAGGGACCACGATCACTTAACTGGAAAATACAGAGGTGCTGTTCACAAGAAATGTAATCTTCAATACAAATTCTCACTTGAAATACCAGTGTTGTTTCATAATCTCAAAGGATTCGATGGACACTTAATAGTAAAAGATTTGAGGAAATTTAAAGATAAGAAGAAAATTTCTTGTATTCCAGAAACTACAGAAAAATATATATGCATTAAAATCAGTCAAATTACATTTATTGATTCATTCATGTTCCTCAGTTCTTCACTGGATTCACTGTCAAAAAATGTGGAAAATTTCTACATCCTAAATCAATACTGCACAAAAACGTAATCTGAATGACTCACAGAAAGAACTTTTGAAAAGCAAAGGAAGTTTTCCATATGAGTACTTGCAACAGAGTGCTCAGTTTTTGCAAACGTCACTTCCACCCAAAGGTAATTTTCAAAACAGTGAACAATACGAAAGAGCTCAAATTTTATGGAAAGCTTTTTCTATTGCTACCTTCGGGGAATATCACGATCTGTACATGATCACTGATGTATTTCTTCTAGGAGATATATTTGAAAACTGCAAGACACTTTTAACAAGATAATGGTCAGATCCAATTTCAGCTGCCCTATATGACCTGGTATTCCTAACAGAACTAGCCCATTTGCTGTTAATTAATATATAATCAATCATATTCTTATGCAGCCCATCGGGTGAAACCCATGTGTACTTATGTATGTCGCGGTGTTTGTAATAAGTGTTAATTATTCTGAATACATTGAGTTTACTTACCTGCAGGAGACCCTGCCCATTGCCATTGCAGCTACCAATACCAAAAGGGCCTATTACCCCTCATTAGTAATTATGCAGCATAAAGGTATTTGTCTTTTATTTATTAAATTTAAAAATTTGCGTTTTCAACACCTTTCAGAAATATGGGTACATCATTTGTCAGTGGAATATTTTTTAAAAACTACCGCCAGAATTTCAAATTATTATTTATACGTATCTATGTATTTATTTATTTATTTGAGAATCATGATAACAACATTACTGCAAAGAACGTATAAGGAAAAGAAGTTCAGCTTTGACAAAGCGTAAGTGGCGACCTCAAGTGGTGTTTCGATTCGTATCGTGCATTTGTTTAAGCTGGGAAGCAAACAATAAGGGGCAAAGGAATTATGAATCAAAAAATTTATATCTTAAAAAAGGAAAAAAAAATAACTGCACTTTGTATTTGAAAAAAATAATATGATTTTAATAAAGGTTTATTTTCTCCATTGGAATTATTTTTCGTTTTGAAATTAGCCTGAAGTTAATTTATAGAATAAATTATTACAATTAGAAACTCTCTTGGTTGCATAGAAACAGGAAACAGAATTGATATTAATATACTCTGCAAGGATATCAATGGGAATTGTTCCATAGGAAAAGCGAAGAGAATGGAAGTTGACAGTAACATGTAATTACAAAAGCGTTCGTCCCCTGTAATGTTCGTTTTACCTCTACGCCAAATGCACGATACTCGATTTTACATTAATTTCTATGGAAGCTTAACTTCTTCTCCCTCTACATTCTTTGATTGCTGTCTGACCCTTGCTAAGCGCTTACGTTGCTATTTATAGATTACAGCAAGGCCTGGATAAGCTAGAACAATGGTTCCACTCTCAACTTTTTCGATACCCCACTTAACTGGCAGAAAACTGTTAAATATCTGAGCGTTACTTTGCATAGCAAGCTCAGATGGGACATCATCATCCTCAAGCAGCCATGGGCTACGGAGGTCCAACCAGACCGTGCAATTTAGTTCTCCAAGCAAGTCTGTCCTGAGCTACATCTACTGCATCTGGCCACTGCACACCAATTCTAACAAGGTCCTGTTTGACATTGTCAAACTTGGACAATGCATCCTAGGTTTCCCCCTCTTTCTGAGGCCTTTAGGCACACTGTTCATAACCCTATTCGCCATAAATGGTCAAACCAACGGAGTCTCTCTCTGCACAATATGCTGCTTAAAGGAGGTGCAAACTCCCTTGCCCAGATGGGACAAACACATTGAAAATATTCTGCAAAAAGTAAACATGATTCGATGCTAACTTGGCCCATTGATGGGCAGGAATTCTATCCTCTCCATTGATCATAAGCTACTGCTATACCATACAGTTCTTAAACCCGTTATAACATATGCAACCCCCATATGGGCTAACACGACAAAGGCCTGATTAAGAAACTCCAGATCTATCAAAATAAAATCTTGAGATAGGACGTAAATGCTCCATGGTTTGTGACCAACAGACAAATGGGGATTTAGGCGTCCAACATATTTACACCCATATAAAACAGATTCTCTAAGAATTTCTGTTTATCATTGTTCTTCTGCCCTTTGGGGTTCACTTTTTAGTGATTTTTGTGTTGTCCTTCGCGACTCATGCTACTTATTGGATGCCCTCAGATGGAGAAGGTTATGGGATCTTTTATCCTGATACTTCGAAGAATTATAATTATGCTACATGTTACATGATAACAACATTGCCTCTTGGAGCTCACCTTTTGCTGATTTTTGTCTTCTCCTTTGCGACTCATGCCATTTATTGGATGGACACCCACAGATGGAGAAGGTTAGTGATATTTTATCCTGGTACTTAGAAAAATATAATTATGCTACATGCTACATACGATAATAACGAGGACAGTTAGCCTCTAGGGGCCTCACCCACGGGTGATTCACTTATAATATGTTTTTACTTATGCCAACTGGGCTTATTTTCAGATGGTGATGGTAATGGGTAAAGTTTTACATGGAAGATCGCATATCCATGCACGATCTGCGATAACAACGAGGATGGCGGGGGGGGGGGGAACTTGGAGTTCGGCATCGAAGGAGGTGAGCATGTTTTTGCTTAGCGTCAAGAAGTGAACTTTAGTTACTTAAACTTTTACTTAAATTGCCTTAAAATAGCCTTGGACGAGAGCGGGTATCCAGCCACGGTGGACTCCTTGGTCGGCTGAATTGATTAGCTTAGCTTAAAAATATATTTAAGTTTTGAGTTCTATGTGTAGGATTGTAGAGCTTTCAAGCTGAAATCTCTACATATTTTCTGAATTTTAAGTTGAAATCTCTACTTATTTTCTGAATTTCAGCCTTTTGACTGCTAATTTACTATTCGTTTTTCATCTCTGTGTGGAATTAATTGTTATACGTATTCGGTTTTCACTTCCGTTGAAGTTTTTGTCTTCAAAAATGTTACCGTTAGCATTGAACAATTACGCGTTCGATTCTAACGGTCAATTCCTTAACTGTCAGTTTTGAAGGTTTTGATATTTATACTTTATTCACTTGACTTGTGGAATTATTTTACATGTTTCAATATGAAATTTAAACTACATTGTAAAGGATTTACAAGTGTAAGTTTAAGTTTTATTCATATTATATCCTTAAATTTAAAAAATAAATTTCTTATTTAATATAATGTCACATAGCGAAGGAACTGTTTCTATCGCGGACCACCTAGAAGACCAATGATTCTCAGTTCAGTTCAGTTCTATATCTGGAATTTGAATCACTCCTAAGCTCAATGAAGCACAGATTCGTTCACATGCTTGTCAGGAATAAAATTACATTATCAAATCATAATAGGATAATCATTGAAAGAGATATTCTTCTTTTTTCTTTACTTTTCTGCATTATTTGTTTACATTTTATATTTTATTTTGCTATATCTTCATGTATCTACACGTTTGGTTATGGAATGTTTGTGCTGGACTTCATGTGTAAATATGACTTTCATGAATCTTCATGTTGTCAGTATCTGAAGTATTCTTCTTAATGTTGTGAAAATGTAAATGAATAGGAATTGTAAGGAGTCAAGGATTTTACATTAAAGATTCACTAGTTCGCGTTATCGTGTCTTTCTACGTTAAAAAAAGAGTAAAGTAAAGCAATTAGAGTTAAAATATTCATACAGACCATGTTGTTAATAAATTTTCCTCAGAGCACTGTCTGTAAATCATTTTAAAATATTTCAACGATTATTTATATAAATTTCTAGTTTTAAATTATGCTTTACACATTTCTATTAACATTTCAAACATTTTCAATGCATCTAATTGCATATATTTGAATATAGTGCAATACAATGGGTACAGCGATGCAATATTAAGCTTATCGAACGATAATACATTGATATGAGTGAAAAGTTTCACAAGTTATAGTTTTCGTATACTAAGCATAGGCTTAATGAATTGCAGTATTAGTAAGTTACTCCACTTAGTCCCAAAAATATGTATCAATATTTTTTGTGTTTTTTATTATACCTATAGCAGAAATAAAAAAATATCTCCAGTTACTAGGGTAATGATGAGGACAGCAAAATGCAGTAATAAAAAAAATAGTTACCCTTATATTTGATTGACTTGATCGATGTAATAATGGCGGAAGGTAGTTACAGAGCTAACGCTTTAGCTACCTCTAGCGGTTAGTGAGAAAGGTGTGACGAAATCTAAAAAGCGACAAGATAATTTGAGTTCATATGGAAAATTTCTTCTGGTTGGGAAGGAGAGTTGTGTACTAATCCGCAGTGATGATGCACAGAACGACCAGATCTAGCGCCTAATGTGCGACCCCGCATTCTCGTGATGCAGGTGTTAGTACCTTTCAGAAGAGATATTTTCTTTTGGAAGGAAATGGAAAAAGATGGCTCCCAGTTCAGTATGGCCTACTGATCTGATTATATATGACCAATTTTTTCCTTTTTTTCAACTCTGCTCAGAAGTGGTCAACTTCACAGGGGCCTGCTGCTGACCATTTATACTTACTAGACTGGACTGGTTTATGGATTTGAGCTTGAATATGGATCCTGGACTCGCTGCACTGGTGGGCCTCTGTTGAGGGAGAATCTGCAGCTGTGTTTCCTGTTTGCATCTGGTTTCTCAGCCCTAAGTGAACAGAGGCATGGAATACCTTATATCAGCTGGTGGATAATCCTGATGAGAGGCCACAAACCAAGTCTTATCAACAGCTCGAATGAAAGACTTCATCTCATCAACATCATTTGCCAAAAGGGCTAAATCATCAGCATAATCTAAATCAGAAATTTTCGTATCTCCAGCCCATTTAAGGGCAAAATCTTTCCCTTGAAGTGAATTTCGCATAACATAATCAATAACCAAACTAAACAGAAAAGGAGACAAAATGCACCCTTGTCGAACACCAGAAGTAATGCTAAACCAATTGCTACAAGCCTTACCAACTCTCACACACGACCCAGTGTTATTATAGAGAGCTTTCATTATGTTAACTAACTTCTCTGGTATACCATATGATCTCACAATCAACCACAAATTATGACGAAAGTCTTTTTGACATCAGCAAAGCTAGCAACCAAAGGTTTCTGAAACTCTAAACATTTCTCAAGAATCCGCCTAAGTAAAAATGTCTAATCCACACATCCCCTACCACTTCGGAATTCACATTGCTCATCACGCAATTGACTGTCGACCAGATTCTTAATTCTATTAAGCACAATCATGGAAAGAACTTTACCTGGAACAGAGAGTAGGCTGATACCCCTATAGTTATCACAAGAACTGCGATCACCTTTTTTGAAAATAGGGATAATAATAGCTCTTGGTAAAATCCTTAGGAACCATGCCTTTATCATAAAATATATTCAAATTTTCAGTCATCCAAGTAGTAACCTAAACATTCCCAGCTCTAAGCATTTCTGTAGTAATTTCAACAATACCTGGGGATTTATGAAGTTTAAGTTTAGAAATAGCCAAAATAACTTCAGATTGTGTTATAGGGCCAACATTAAAGCCACCAATGCATCTATCATCATTGCACGCAGTGGGAGTACACCTAACCACATTGTTTAGAACATCACTGAAACGCTCAGCCCACCTAGCCATGACAGAATTTTCACCTTCTCTAACCTTACCTTGTTTATGTTTCAATCCCTGTATACCTGTCCGTTTTCTACCACACAAAATATTTAGCTAGTTGAGCATCGTCAATCCTAAACTGGAGTATTGTGTCTCAGGCAGGCCATATGGGTCTTGAAAAAGTCCAATTGAGAAGGTGGTACCTGAAGTTCCTACCAGCATTGGTGGCTTCACCCTTTAGCGGAGGAGGAACAGGTCTCAGCCCCGTGCCTGCTATCAGGGGGCTGTTTGATATTGTTGGCTCTACCTATCTCAATAAACCTTGTTTCTTTAAAAATTCTACTAATCATTTTATCTCTGCACGAATGTGAAAAGTGAGGATATTACACAGGGATTATTCTCTTGATGTCCTCACGCAGGAATTCCAGCACTATAACCTAGATATTCTAGGATTGCAAGAGACCAGATGGACAGATAAAGGTGAGATACTTAAAAATGACTTTAAATTTCTCTTTACAGGGAGGGTGGATGAAAAGCATCTCCAAGATTTAGGTTTGCTTCTCAGCAGACACGCCAATGATACTCTTCTAGGATATGACTGCATAAATGAAAGATTTCTTAGAGCAAAATTTCAAACAAAAATTAAAGCCTTGAATGTCATCTGTTGTTATGCTCCCACAGAGGACTGTGATGAGAACGAGAAGGATACGTTTTACAGCTAGCTTCAGGATATTTTGAATTCTGTGAAGAAAGGAGATATTTCTCTTGTGCTTGGTGACTTCAATCCTAAAATTAGTATTGACTCTAATCTTTGGGCAGGAGTTTTAGGTCCCTTTGGCATCTGTTGTTCCAATGACAATGGGGAACGTCTCCTATAGGTAAGTAAACTTAATGGTTTACGAATAACTAACACATACTACAAACAACGGGACATTTATAAATATACATGTGTTTCACCTGATGGGTTTCACAGGAATGTGATAGATTATATTTTAATTGACAGCAAATGGACCAGTTCAGTTAGGAATACCAGATCATACAGAGAAGCCGAAATTGGTTCTGACCTTTACCTGGTCAAATGTGTCTTGCAACTGAAGCTTAAGAAATGTTGTGCTAAAGTTAAGAAAATTACCTTCAACACTGAAGTTCTGAAAGATCCAGATCTTGCCAAACCATTCCATGAGAGACTACTTACTTATTGAGACAATCGTGGTTTGCTTATTGCTGAAGTTGAGAAAGATTGTGATCAGTTTAAACAGGTTTTTCTTGAAACCAACAGTACTCTTTTGGGTAAAAGGGACAGAGGAAACAAAATTATTTGAGTGATAAGGCTATGGAACTTATTTCTGAAGAAGGAAGTGCAGGATTGATGTGAATCAACACCATACTAGTCTAAACAGAAGACATTACAACGAGCTTAAAAACGTGTAAAGGAGCAGTTAACAGCTGATAAGAATCTTTGGCTTGATAGTTTGACTGACAAAGCAGAGGAAGCAGTTAGACATCACAACAGTAGGCGATTGTACCAAATTGTTAATGTTTTATGAGGGAAGAAACAGACAGGTACGCAGGGATTGAGGGATAATCATGGGAAGGTGGTTGAAAGTGAGAATTTTGTGATGACTATCTCTAAATTAAAACTGCATAATCCCCAGGGGTGGACGAAATCATCACTGAAATCCTTAGAGCTGGGTATATTTGTGTTGTCACATGGTTGACTGAAATTTTGAATATTTTTATGATAAATGTATCGTTCCTAAGGATTTTACTAGAGCTATCAGTGTCCTAATTTTTAAAAAGGGTGATCGCAGTTGTTATGATAATTATAAGGGAATTAATTTTATTTTCTGTTCTGCGTGATGAACAGTGTGGATTCAGAAGTGGTAGGGGATGTATTGATAAAATATTTTCGCTTAAGCAGATTCGGGAGGAATATTTAGAGTTTCAGAAACCTGTAGTTGCTTGCTTTATAGATTTCGAAATAGCTTTTGAGCTGTTGATCGACATAATTTGTGGTTGATTGTTAGATCATATGTAATACCTGATAAGTTAGTGTAATAAGAGCTCTCTATAATAACACGGAGTAGAGGTGAGAGTTGGTACGTCTTGCAGCGATTGTTTTATCATTGCTAGTGGAGTTAGACAAGGGTGCATTCTGTCTCCTTTTCTCTTTAGTTTGGTTATTGATTATGTTATGCGGAATTATTTGCAAGGGAAAGATTTTGGCCTTAAATGGTCTAGAGATTTCAAAATTTCTGATTTAGATTATGCAGGTGATTTGGTCCTATCGACTACTGGTGTTGATGAGATGAATTCTTTCATTACGGCGGTTGATGAGACTGGTAATAGAGTAGGTTTGGTGATAAACAGAGAGAAAACTAAAGTGATGAATTTTGGTCAGGCAGATGGTACTTCAGTTGCTTTGAATAGCTGTACTATTGAGCAAGTGTCTCAGTTTAATTATCTTGGGAGCTATGTAACACATACTGGTAACGTGCGGCACGAGATAAATAGAAGAATAGGGATTGCCGCTGGGATTTTTAAGAATCTATGGTGAGTATGGAAAAATAGGCGTATACAGTTAGAGACTAAAATTAGGCTATATAATAGTTTGGTTCTTTCTAAGGTTAGTTATGATAATGAAGCATGAACCTTTTTTCAAGCAGGATAACAAGAAACTTGACGCCTTTGATTCTAGATCTAGTATCTTGGGCATTAGGTGGTTTGACTTTGTAAGTAATGATGAGATTAGAAGAAGGAGTCATCAACCGCTTTTGAGCAGCATATTGTGCAGAGAGAGACTGCGTTGGTTTGGCCATCTTGCCCGTATGCATAACTGCAGATTGTCAAACAGGATTATGTAGTGTGTCTAAGGATTTCGGAAAATGGGGTGGACCTAGAATGCGATTGTCAGACAACGTCAAACAGGACCTTGCTAGAATTGGCCTAGAGTGGCCAAATGCAGCAGCTGTAACTCAGAAGGGACAACTCTGAAGAGGAAAATTAGACAGTCTGGTTGGACCTCCGTAGCACATGGATGCATGAGGATTTTGTATGTATGTATTATGTATGTGTCCATAAGAAAATTTTCTGCTGGGTTGAATATGGAAACTGGGACTTCTGTTGTGTGCAATGCAGTAACGATGAAGCGATATTCTTCACACACTCCTAGCTCAGCTAGCGTGGCAAATTGGTGCTAACAGAAAAACTAGAAGAATATTATATAAATATAAAATTTATGTTCGAATAAACTTATTAAAGTTAACAAAATGCTTCTTACGTTTATGTTAAAACGTTTACATAGATTTACCTTATATATATATTTTGTTTTTGATAATTTTATAGGAACCATTTCTTCCCTTGCTTCCATGGACGCTTAGCCACTGATCCCGTTTCTCTGTTCACTTAGGGCTGGCAACCCACAAGCAAACAGAAAACACAGCGGCAGATTCTTTGTCAACAGAGGGCCACCTGTGCAGCAAGTCCAGGATCCATAATCAAGTTCAAACCCATAAATCAGTTCAGTCTAGTGGGTATAAATGGTCAGCACCAGGATCCTGTGAAGTTGACCACTCCTCAGCAGGGTTGAAAAAAAAGAAACAAATATGGCCATAGATGACCAGATCAGTAGGCCATGCTGAACTGGCAGTCCTCTCCTACCGTTCCCTTCCAAAAGTGAATATCTCTTTTGAAAGGTACTAACGGTCTTCACCACGAGAAGAAGGGGTCCGATATTAGGTGCTAGACATGACCGGTTCTATGCATCGTCAATGGGGATTGGTACACGGCTCTTATACAGGAAATAATATGTTGAATTCCATGATGGAAGTCTTATAACGATTAAAGGGGAGTGCTGGGCTCAAAAATGTTTGGCAACCGCTGATATAGAATAAAAGCTATATCTTTTCATGTTACCTTATTGTTTTTCCTTATACCTCACTTTTTATTGCGTAATATAACGAAGCATTTGCACTCCAAATCTCATACCATATCGTCACGTTTCAGAATTCTTCCAGAATTTATGCATTATTTTTAACACCACCACACAGGTAATCCCCAAACAGCATGGGTTAAGGAGTTCCTACCACACTCTGCAATTCAGTTCCCCATATATGTCTGTTCTGAACTATAGTTGCTGCGCTTCGCAACTACAGGCTAATTGCAATAAAGTGCTTTTTGACATCGTTCACCCATTGCATTCTAGGTTTGTATCTTTCACTGGAAACTTTAGGAAATTCGTTCATAAATCTCATATCTAATCTATAGTGCTGTATGGTGTAATATGCGATTGAGTATCAAAACATAGTCTTACTTAGTGAAACCATGCCCAAGATAATATGCAAGCATATAAAATCATAGACATCAAGTTTACTGCTATTTTGCTTAAAAAGGTCCAAGTTTTATTACATAGCAAACTTTAGAAGAATCAAAACTTTAGAGAGTACAAAACTATTATACAGCCCATGTCTTTATGTGTATGCAATTATTTTTCCAAAATCTCCACATATTCATAAAATTTCCATCAGCAATCCATATTTTCTTATTTATTTCATGTCTCAAATTATCTGTATTTGTCACATAACTACAGGAATAATTAAAGCGAAAAACTTGCTCAAGAGCGCATCAGTTCGTAATTGAAGCATGACCTTTTCCAGCAATTTTCATCACTTAGTTTCTCTATTTATCACCACACCATCCTATTATATTACCAGTCTCATCAATGATTTTAATGAAAGATTTCATCTCGCTAACATCATTTGTCAAAAATGGCCAAATCATCATCGTAATCTAAGTCAAATATTTTCACAGCTCTAGACCAGTAGTCTCAAAACGTTTTTGATCAAACACCCCTAATATCTGGAGAAAAAAATAATACGCATACCCAATATGTATGAAGATATATATATATTATACATTTGTTTATAAGTTTACAGCTAAAATAAGATAAGATGAAAATAAACGTAAAAGTATAATTTAATTGAGAACAGTGTGACTGAAAATGTTTCATAATTTCTATATTATGCTATAATTATTATTATATGAATCTTGGTTTAAGTTAAATCTCGGTAACACTTTGTGTTAAGCGTTCGAAAGTATCTTTATGACAGATGTCCCAAATATTTTTATGAAACTAAATAGACAGATAATATTTTAGATAAAACAAAATGGAGAGGCGCGAAATTTAGATATATTAGCAAATATCTATTTCCTTGTATTTTTTTTCGGGAAATTTAAACTTTTTCTGAAACAAAATGATAAATTTTAAATTTATAAATTTATAATTTTATTGCAGAATAGAGCTTCCTTTGCAAGTGTGTCTGCAATGTCATTCCTCAGAAAGGTCTATATGGCTTGGAGACCATTGGAAGAAAATTGTATTGTTGTTATTTCTCTTATTTCTATCTGAGAGTGACAAAAATTTCCCTTTTTTATCTGAGTGAATGAAATTTCTTTCTAGGGCTGACAATGCCATGATAGCAGATTTGCAGTGTGAAATGATAAAAATATTTTGGGTTTTCAATTGTTTCTCGTATAGCTTTAAGTTGTGCAATGATAAGAAGTATTTCTGCTAGTTTTAAATTTAAATTTATCATTGTCCTCTAGCGATATGTAAACTCCAGCTGTTTCTCCAGACTCAGGATCACGTGAGCCGTCTGTATACATTTTGAAATGATCTTTATATTTGTTTCCTAGGTATTCCTCGGTAAATATTAATAGTTCTTCTCGACATTGATTTATTTTATTTGATATATAGATCTCTGCAAGCAGTGAGATAATAAGGCATTGTTTAATTACCCTGTACAGATTCATACTGTTTTTAACTTAGTTTATATTTTCCTTAGTTTCTTAATTTTTCCGTTGTTTGAAATTGCAATAGTAACAGTGGTTCGATCATATTCTATCTTTGGTCATAATACATTTGTGTACAGTTTGCACATGTTAGGTGGAGTGCAGCCCCATCTTTTTTCCCCAAGACATCTGAGCAGGTGAAGGTTTTTTTTACTTGCTTCCACCAGTGTATTTAAGTGTGGGGTCCATGTGAGCCTAGTATCTAAGGTGATGCAGAGGAATTTGAAGCTTTTTACCTGTGGAATTTAAAGATTGTTTATTTTTATATTGTACGTTGAATTTGATTTTGTACTTTTATATTATGGTAGTATAGCTGATTTGTTACCTTCTATAGTTAATTTCCATTTCTTGAAAAATGTTTCAATAGCATAAATAGAATATTGCAAATTATCTTGAAAATTTATGTAAGATTTTCCTACACTCCAAATAGCCATGTCATCCTCATATAGTGATACGTTTGTATGCGAAGGTATGATGTTTTTGATGTCGACCATGAGAAGGTTGAAGAGTATTGCACTTAAAATCCCTCCCTATAAAATTGCATCGTTCAAATGCATTTCCTGGAAGAGTATGTTTCCTAATTTGATCTGAATTTTTCTATTTTTAATATATTGATATAGAAATTTGTAGGCGTTTCCCCTAATTTCTATTTGAACGATTTTATGCAATGCACATTGTCAAACGTACAATGATTAGTTACAATAATTACAATTAGTTACACTTAGTTATGAATACATTATTAGTTCTGCAACACATTGTCAAACACTTTTTTAATATCTATAACTACCACTGCCGATGGTAAGGGATTATTCATTGCATCTTGAATGTCTATAACAAGATTAGTTATATGGTTCATTGCTTTTCTGCCATTTCTAAATCTAGAGAAGAAGTAGGGTACAATTTCTTCTTTCTCAAGAAACCAATTTATTCTATTGTTTCAATTTTTTTCAAACAAATTTAACAGTGTTGAAGTAAGGGAAATTGGTTTGCATGATGAGTTCTTGTGCAGAGTTGTTTCGTTTGGCTTTTTGATTAGACATGTGTGTGAATTCTTCCATTCTTCAGGAAATTCATTTTTTTGCCACATGTGATTGAAAATTTCTAACAGTTGTTGCCAATTTCTTCTGGGATATTTACAATTGCATTATTAGTTAATCTATCTGGGCCTGGTGCAGAAGTTTTTAGTATTTTATAAGCTTGTGTTAGCTCATGAAGTGAGAAATTTTTATCCATGTGCTCTACATTCTTTGGGGTGTTGTCTTCTCTTTATTTATTTATTTTCTTATCGTTTTCATTTGCCGTTTCTCTTTTGTTTTGCAAGAAAAGGTGATTAGCAAATTCATTTGCTAAAGATTCATTATTTTTGTTGAAATGGATGCATGTTTTTTTTCATTTTTTGGTATAATTTTTTTGTGGATGGAATTGAAGACTCTCCGTATTTTTAATAAAAGTGTCAAGGAGGAGAGTTGCCCTGAGAATTACTTCCATTTGTGAGAATCATTTCCCGCCAGTCTTCTTCTAACCCTTGCTGTTATTTCGTTTGCTATTCTTCGAAGAGCAATTAGCTTGTTGTTTTACATGGTGTGATAGTCATTAATTTTTCTCTGTATATTCTGTTGTATTGGCTAAAATGCTTTAATTAATGTTCTTCATAAATGTCTGTAGATTTTTTATCATTTCTACTGTTACTGTTTTTTGTGACTTCTGCTTGAAAGTTTGTCAAATTTACAATTTTTAGCTTTTTTTTTAACCTTGTGAATACCAGGAGGAGATATGAGGATTGGGAAGTGATCACTTCCCATGGTATCTGCAAATGTATAATTTATTTTTATCACATTTCCCCATTAAACGTTTATTTAAAAATTATAGGACTTCGAAATTAGAGTCCCATTGACATAACATTGGGTGGGGTGGTCATATTTCAATTATCATCAGCGTATAATTGTGGTAGAAAAAATATCATATAAAAACAGTCAAAAATTAGAAATAGAGAAAAAACCCCATCAAAATTGTTTACCTCTCAACAGCCAAAGTTAGTTCAAAGAAAGTGAAAAATGCAAGGATCCTTATACTCAATTCAGCCTAAAACCCCCTAGAAGAGACCGTTTGCACCATCCCAACAAACAATGCCATCAACATTACTCCAGGATTCTAAAGATAGATTTTGAAGGTCTCCACCACAGACTAATCTGTTTTATTCACAAGATACAAAGAACATCAGACTCTGCAGCTGAAACCCCTCAAGACAAGGAGACAAAACAATCAGTAGAGAGAACTTACCCAAAAGGGAAAAAAATAGCCTAGCACACAAAACAAACCCCAGATGAAATCAAATAAAAATAAGCGCTTTAAATAAATACCCTGAAGAGTCAAATATTACGACCACCTGTCTAATATGATGTTGGTCCTCCACGTGCCACCAAAACAGCTCTTGCCTACCTAAGCATGGACGCTACAAGATTTCTGAAGGTGTCTTGTGGTATCTGGTTCCAACACCTTACCAGCATATCCTTTAACTGGTGTTGGGGGCTGGTATAGGGAGCCCCTCATTGGAGGTTAATTTCACCATAAACTTACAACACTTTGAACCTTGATTAATATCTGGGAAATTAGGAGGCAGGGAATTACAGGGAAGTCTCTCTTATGTTCCGTGAACCATTCTCAAACAATCCGGGCAGTATGGCATGGCTCATTATCCTGCTGAAAGAAGACACTACTAGAGGGATATACCGTTGCCATAAAAGGATGCACCTGGTCTGCAATGATGTTTAGGTAGGTGGTAGAAGTCATAGTCCCCTACACATGAATGACTGGACCCAGGGTTTTCCAGCAGAACATTGCTCAAAGCATTACACTTCTTCCACCGTCTTGTTTTCGTCCTACGGTGCATCCTGGTGCCAACACTTCTGCAGGGAACGACGTACTCCTACCCAGTCATCCACATAGTGCAACAGAAAATGAGATCCATCGGACCAGATGACCTTCTTTCAATAATTCAAGGTCTAGTTTTGATACTCCTGTGCCTATTATAGGCACCTTCGACGTTGAACCGAAGTTAGCATGGGCACTCGGAGCAACCTGCGGCTACGCAGCTCCATTTTCAGCAGGGTTCGATGTGCTGTGTGTTGTGACACATTACTCCCGTCACCAGCATTCAAATTATGGGTGAGTTTCGCCACAGTATCCCTTCTGTTGGCTCGTATCATACGGGATAGCTTTCGCTCACCTCTAGCATCAACGAGCCGTAGTCGACCCACACCTTTCCGTGTGTCGTGGTTTTTCCCTCCTCGGACCACTTTTTGAAGGTATTAACCATGGTTGACCATGTGCACCACACAAGCCTTGGCGTCTCGGAAATGCTCTAACCCAGTCGTCTGGCCATTACAATTGGGCCTTTGTCAAACTCACTTAAGTCGGTTGCCTTTCCCATCTGAAGAACAAGAATAACACTGATTAAGAGCTCCATAAAGACGCGCTAGTCATAATGTTTTTGGCTCTTTGGTGTATATACACTACAGGAAAAAAATGCAAAACCTGGAAGGAATAATACCATGTTATTTAAACACAGGCAGCTATTAGAGCTATTAGCATACACTGAGATGGGCGATTGATTACATTATTTAAAAAAAAGATGGAAAAATTGCCACTTTACCTACCTGGTAAAGTGGTGTAACTAGTATGATTTTGAACCGCCCCGCGCAGCAATGCATTCATGAACAAGGTGGGGAAGGCTATCGTATAGCTCTATAATGTCCTCCTGAGGGATAGAATGGCAAATAGCGCGAAATCATTGTCCCATTTCGGCGACAGTGGTTGGCGCACCTCTTAGATGTTGTTGGAGCTGTCTTCCCATCATGTCCGAAATGTGTTCAATAGGAGAAAAGTCCGGCAAGCGTGTTGTGGTTATGGTAGTACCTGAACGTTTTGCTCGTGTAGACACTGCACACTAATGCGGGCTGTGTGGAGACGGGCGTTAACTTGCTGGCAAAAGTTCTGTGCTGCTGAACAATGGGGCAGCCACTGCTGCAAAATGTTGGTAACATATGGGCATAACTTCTTATCAATTAGAGATCACCTTATGATGACCAGTTCTGACGGAGATGTCCGACTAATTGCACCCCACACCCAAAACATCAGGTGGTGGAGCTGTGTGACGTTCCTTTCCCCTGGATGACGCGAATACGTTGGAAAACTGTCGTGCTGATCAAGACAAAAATCGAGATTCATCACTAAACACCACGGTACTACACTCTTGTTCGTTCGAGTTCTGCTGAGGTGACATCACTGAAGACGTGCTTGCATGTTGGCAGATGCGAGGGCAAACGCAGTGCCGGACGATAAGCTCGCAATAAAAACTGTAAAAGCCTGTTATTTACAGTCCGCTTGGTGATGTGATACCTATTATCAGTCCTTTGCAGTTGTGCCGTAGTCTGAAATATGTTACACAATACCATAAATCGCAAATATCGGTCCTGTCGCTCCTGGTCATACGGCGTCTTCCTGATCCTTGTCGGTGTGGGCTGGATCCTTCTTTAAACCACTAGCGCCATATGTGTGCGACAGTGCTGGGATTACGGCCAACAAGGATGGCCACATCTCTGTACGACAAACCAGCTTCTCTAAGGACAATGATTCTTCCACGCTCAAAGTCTGTTAACTGTTGGAACGACTGTCGACATCTGCATAAGGGCATCTTGAGCGGTTTAGAACAATTTCCACAACGTGTTGTCAACCAGAGAGCTTTGTTTGCCTTTATCTCTATTTGACGCACTTTTGATGTCAGCGCGCGCCTCTCCAATCGTTTCGATCGTTCTGCACATCTAAGTATTTCCAGGTAGTTCCATATACTTACGCCTCCCTAAATTTCGTCACATTTGCATAACTTCTTGCAAGTGTATTTTTATTTTCTGTAGTGTATATAACAATGAAGTCGTAGAATATAGGGAATAAAAAGGAAAAGAACAAAAGTAAATTATACCAACGAAAATCGGAAATTTAGCTACAAAAGCAAAGACGAAAACGAGTAATGAAATGAAAATTACGATGCACATAAAAATAAACAGAAAATATCATGAAGACAAACAAGGTTAACACAAAGTCCAATCAGAAAATGTAAAACATGAAGCAATGTGGAGAAAAATAATATACACGAAAACAAAAATGAAGCAAGACGAAGAAACCTAACATGAAACAAAATACGAAGAAGCATGAAAAACTCAGAACAAATGAGCCCTTTCCCTTTCTCCTACTTTAAACCTTTCCTGAGATTTTCTAAATATCGATAAACTACACTGCTCACAAAAATTAGGGGATAATTCAAAATGAATATGAAGCGATAAAAAAAAGAAGCATTTGAATTTTTTTTATTAAACAAGAACATCAGAAAAGCAAACGACAAGTCAAAAAAAGTTGTTCGATTATGCAAATGAGATGCAAACTCAATTTGAGTGATTGAGTAGCAAGTGACATATTGGTGAGGGTGAACAGAAGCATGTCATACTAGACGAGAGTGGCACTCATTGACTGTTCAGTAGGGTGTATGTTCACCCAAGACTGCCAAAACACACTGACAGCGATGGGGCATGGACAGGATCAGAATGTCCAGCAGTTCTTGTGGGATCCTCTGCCACTCTTGCTCCAGGGCAACGTTCAGCTCAAGAAGTGTTGTGGGAGGCATTGAACGATTTGCCAGACGTCTTCCCAGTGCATCCCAAGCATGTTCAATGGGATTCAGGTCTGGAGAACGTGAAGGCCAGTCCACGCGTTCGATTCCTGCCTCCTGAAGCATGTTGTTGACGAGATGCGCACGGTGGGGCCTTGCATTATCGTCCATGAAAAGAAAGTTGTTTCCAACTGCTCCAACATAGGGTACCACTATAGGGTGCAGGACCTCATCTCGATATCTGACAGCAGTCAGCGATCCGTTTCTGATGACGTGGAGGTCGGTACGATCATTAACCCACACCATGATTCCACCACCACCAAAGGAGTCCCTTTCTTGCATGAAACGTGGATTCTCCCATGTTCTTCGTTCACGCCAGATCAGGACACGATGATTGTCACGCTGCAGACTGAACCGTGACTCATCAGAGAAGAGGACAGTTGACCACTCATCACGGGTCCAGTGACGATGCTCATCAGTCCACCTTCTACGGGTTCTACGGTGTTCAGCAGTTAACGGAATGTATACCATTGGTTGCTGGGTATGTAGTCCAACACGATGGAGCCGATTTCGTATGGTCTGGGTACATATCCGTCGTCTAGTGGCAGGAAGAAACTGTCCCCCGCAGCTCTGTCGCATTGCTGCGCCTGTTCCTTCTTGCCAATAAGGTCAAGTAGCGGTCATTTCTTGCTGTTGTGGCAGATGGGCGACCCTGCCCTCGTCTTCTTCGTATTGTGCCAGTCTCTTGAAAGCGATTCCACAGTCTGCTAATCACGCTTTGGAATGTTCCAAGTGCTGTTGCCACTGTCGTCTGTGTTTGACCAGCTTCAAGACGTCCTATGGCTCTCCAGACTTCGCATTCGGGCAAATCGTGTTGCAGGGGCATTGCAAGGGCTGGGAAATTGAAGGATGTGCACTTTCAAGATCAGGGAACGTGCAGATACTCCAGTACTTTCAGCGTTTTGTATAGTGCATTTTCACCAATGAAATAAAAGTTGGTTTTGCATTTCATTTGCATAATCGAACAACTTTCTTTGACTTGTCGTTTGCTTTTCTGATGTTCTTGTTTAATAAAAAAAATCAAATGCTTCTTTTTTTATCGCTTCATATTCATTTTGATATATCCCCTAATTTTTGTGAGCAGTGTATTAATTTTTTTTGTCTTATCAATGATTTAAATTCTGTCCGAGGAAAAAAGGTCATTTCAACTTAAATCGACACAAAGTATGTTTACAAAAAAAGTATATTTGAAAATACTCCAGTTTTAAATTTCAAACATCCGTCTTCTACAAAGCTCTGAATATAGCTTATTAGAACGGTGAAAACAAAGAGGAAGTAAAATGCCTAGTTCGTCTGTAAAACAAGTAATGTTTTATTATGCCAAATCTAAAATTGAGCGTTCCCTTCTGTCGCCTCTCTTCCCATTCCCCTTCCAATGATTCGCCACTGACAAACAGGAGACCTTTTCAAGGACAACGCCCTCTAAGTGCCTCTCAATATTTCTAAATTCTAAAACTTTCAATAAAATGTTGGTAGAACAAATTTTCGTTTCCAGCACATTTCCGTCGAACAAAATTCCTTCGGACAAATTTCTGTCGAAAACATTACGCCAAACCCTATGGTGCAGGAACCCTATGGTGCAGGTTCTCAACATAGGGTGCGCGGTAAAATTTTTTGGGGTACGACGTGATAGCTAAAAAGTCGCTAGATAGATGTTATATATATTATATGTTTTATTTTATTCTCATTGTTATACTATAACTCCCCCCCCCCCAATAGGGGACCACCTTGACGTGGTGGTGGTGGTGATGGGGGAGGGGTGGCTTCGGGCCCAGCAACCTGGTTGAATGCTGTGCCGACAGGGGTGGCTCCACCGGTTGGACATAGCCAAGACCAACCGAGGCTGACGACATCGCCGACCGATCGGATGAGCGGTTGGATGGTGACGGTGTCTTAGGCCTCAACCTCAGGGCTCTGGGTGAGCAAGTTAAGGGCTCGGCCAAACGGTTCCCTCCTGGCCTAGTAAGCACGAGCCCTATCAAATGTCTGGGCCTTACTAAGAGTCTCCACCCTGGGAGCCGAGTGAACTTGGATCTATATATCCTTGTTCATGGCTAACCGGGGAACAGAGTAAAGTTAGGTTTCTTCCGGTGGTTAGCTTTTCTTCTATAAAACTGCTGCCATGTGAGGCTGGGGTAGAGGTGCGCCTATAGGGCGTATTCCTTGCCCCCGGCTCTAGATAGCACGGCTTTTCATAACTGGTAGTGTCGTATAGGCGGAATCGGGTTTGCCGTGGTTGCTTAAGATCACAACACAAGAGAGGTATTATACTATAACTATAGTTTTATCTATCTATAGAGGTAATATGATTAATGACAAGACCCAGATGTTCGCAAGAATGTACTGCATCTATTGGGATAATGCCACGTTTTACCACTATCCACCGTCGCGGCTGAACACTACTATAGAAATGAAGTCCAGCCTTTGGCAAAATCTAACTATAATATTCGTCCTGGGTTGCCACAAACAAGGATATTGAGAATCCAAGTTGACTCCGGGCCCGTGACGGGGATCTATCTATACAAGGGTTACGCCAGTTTCATTCACATTTCCAGGGGGTACGTGAAGCATAAAAGGTTGAGAACCACTGATGTAGAAGATGTAAGGAGCCAGTCTTTGCTCTGCAATAAATTATTCAAAATATAACGAATTACCAAACGCAAAAGCAATGGTGACAAAACGGAGTCTCCGTAGTAATGATAAAACCAATCACGGCAAACTTTATCAACTCTCACTCATGACTCAGTGTTATTATAGACAGCTGTCATTATGTTAACTATCTAGTTGGTTTTGCCACACGATCTCATAATCAACCACGAAGTATGACGATCAACAATATCAAATCCTTTTTGAAGTCTACAATGCAAGTAAATATAGGTTTTTGAAACCAAACATTTTTCTAGAATCTAAGTGAAAAGAATCGATCTGTGCAGTCTCTTCCACCTGTGAACCCATACTACTTATCCGAAAGGTTGTCAATCAGCTCAATTTATTTTGCCAAATCTAAAACTGAGACTTCTCTTCTGTCGCCTCTCTTCCCAATCCCCCATACAAGGATTCCCCATTCACAAACCAGAAGAGACATTATCGAGAAGTACGTTCTCTAACTACCTCTAAATATTTCTAAAAACTAAAACTTTCAATAAAATATTGGTAGAACAAATTTCGATTCCAGCACATTTCAAAGTGGAATGCTCTAAGCATTGCAGCAGTGATTTCATCTACCCATGATGTTTTCTTTTGCCCCATGTTTCATGTCCCATGATGTCTTGTCTTTGAATTTAGAGAGACCCAAAGTAATTCAGCTCATGAAATATTGTTATATTTAGTCATTGTTATCATTACAAACAATGGGAGTAGAACTAACCACATCCACATAACTGAAATGAACTACGGACAGAAAACGACAAATAAATATCGTTTATTTGTCGTTTTGACTTGAAGATTAACAACACTATCCTCACTGGTATCAGAGATAATTTTTTCCAATTAAATAAAGGATCGTTCTCATTTCAAGAAGTAAAATGTATAGATGAAAATACATCTGGATCTTTAAGAAAAATTAAATCCACCTTTTCTGTCAAAAGTGGTAACAGCAATCGATAGGGAGACATACGACAATAAGTGAATAATTAAGAGACAATTTTTTAAAATAATTTTTATTTTATTTTTCTGCTGTCTTTTAAAACATTTCGTTCTACCATTAGTTATGTTGAATATATCAATTTCTAAACAGTACTAACATTTCATGGTCCTCAACACAGGTTTTTTTTATAAATAGAGCCCTGCGTAGATGGGGATATCCGCGGTTTTATACGCCGATATCCGCATTTAACAGCTCCTGGCGGATAAAGAATCTTTACGGAATAGCCTATAAAACCCTGTATAAAAAATCTGATGTTAACGCGGATGACAGGTAAAGCCTCGAATTTGATAAAATATTCAAAAATATTAGTAAACGTTATTGCATTATTGATGGCTGACATGAGCGATAAAACTACTTCAGATAATGTTAAAAGAACTCTGATTTGAAAATTCAATGACATTCACTCTAAAAAAAATCCATTGGGACAAAAACACATTAAGAAACTTAACCTATGTGAAAGAAGAGATATTTTTACTGGCAAAGCAGAATATAAATTCAAATATTGATGGAGTGTTACGTAAAAAACAGAATTAAATATCAGTCAAATGAAAATTTTAATCGTGGAGATCACGAAGTTTTACAGGAGAGTTACTGGGTAACACAAAGGAGTGTCTTCCCATAATCGCGGGTAAATGCAGTTAAAGGAACAAAATTAATTCAAAAGAATTTACAATATTAGAATTAAGTAATTTTGTGTCTAAATTTAGTAAATCATATTTTTAAGAACAAAAGGCTTTTTATTTTTCAGAGTATATTTTTTTCAATTATTAGTCATTAATAAACTATTAGACTGATTTCTTTTACTCAAAAACCTACATCGAACTTAAAGCACTTGCAAAACATTGACTGTTATTAAATGGGTTATATACGCGGATATTGATCAAGTTTTGCGGATGTCGGTGCGGATCGGACTTTTGTTATCTGCGTAGAGCTCGGTATATAAATACCCAAACTGCTCCCACGATTCAGCCAATTATTTTTAAATTTAGTCATAAAGATACGGTTATTTATTCGAATCGACAACATGCTATCGTAAAATTGAATGCTTCCCTGTCTTGATTAGAGTATTTCTCTACTCAGTATAACAGCAAAGCTAAAATTAAATAAAAAGAAGGAACACGTCTTATAACGTTGTGGTTTTTATCATCAACTGCTTCTGAAGTTGATGATGCAAAAATGCCTTTAATATGTCGCGTCGTGTCACGTTACATGGCGTTTGCTTTTATCTTTCGCTGAAAGGTTTCGTAAGGTTTCTCGACAGCCACTTGACTTAATTAGCTTTTCTGGGCTGATTAAAATGATCTCTCTTCTTCAGCTTTAGTAATTACGTAACAAGAGAAACTCACAAGTGTTCTGTAGACATTTCTAACTGAATTTGTTTCTATGGAAAAGCAACCATCATGAAAATTTAATGCTATTTGAGGTGACTTCAAATTTATTATCTTTGAACTTGACATAATGGGAAATTTGTTTTCTGTTTAAGCAGTCTCTATTTGCTCATTTCCAATCTGAAATTTTTCAAGAAGCTTCCTATTAAAGTTAATGAGATGGAATTAGAGAACAAATTCTTAATATTTAGAGGTTTGTCTAACCAGAGTCGGAACAACCAAGATGATATGTCGTCGTCATCATTATCATCATAACAAAAAGTATTTAACCAGCAAGTTGGCCTGTAGAGCCATCTGCCTTGTAAAAAAATTCAAACTCTCTTGAACAGAATATATTTCTTTTTTTCTTTCCAAATTGTTAGGATAATTTTTCTTTGGCAGTAAAATAGGTTGCAGATAGTCACTCATAAAATGATTCTGTAGAAATGAAGTAAAGGACATAAATCCAGATGTGATATGGTTGTTGTACAAATCCGTCAAGGATAGCCAAACAGTCATTCGATGACGTTCCTGTTCAAAATGCAATGTGGGCCCAGAAACCATAGAAAAGGATATCGAGAAGAAAGGCAAGAAGATGTGGTTGCTTGTGATGTTTATGCTTATTTAGTCTTAGAAGGAATTGCTTTTGCCGTGTTGAAGAATCTTGTAATGTGGTTAATTGTATATCTTGTTTAGTCCTTAAAATGACTTTTGAAGAGAGTCCTAAAAAGACCTTCACTAGTGCAAATTCGTATATAATTTTTTGGTTCATCTGTGCAGAGCGGTGATTTAATATTTATTAAACGTTTATTTATTTATTTATTGAGGTGGGGGGGGGTAAGTTAGGTTTAATGGATCAAAGTTTCAATTTCTGATGTTCGAAGTAATTTACTGTCGTTAGTTATGTATAGTGTATGGTAGTTATATGTAAGTTTATGAAGAATAGTTTTTTTTCAATTTGCTATAGATTATTTTTTCTGGGTTACGGTTAAATGAAAGACTATTTAAGCTAATATTTGGCGATTGGGGTTGGAGCTATATTTTTTTTCCTTTTTTAATTTGTGTTTTGAATAATTTGTTGTTATTTAATTTATTTTGCTTTAATTGGGGTTATCTTGGTGAACTTCACCTAGTTGTGATTAAGTAGACAAATTAATAATTCAGTTTTAGGTGGAAGGAAAATTTATTTGTTTCTGCTATATTGGGTTTTTTCTTCTCTTTCTTTCTCTTTTTGAAATTACATAAGGATAAATTTCAAAGTTAAAATAAATGTATCCACTTCGTTATTTAGGGTGTCCCAAGTCCTTATACATAGAATAAGAAATAATATTCAACTGTACATGTATTCAACTTTTATATTCACTTTATTCAATTGTTCTGAATCCATACTAAGACATATTCAATTTAAGGACTAAACAAGATATACAATTCCCACCTCCATAACTGATCACCCCGTGTTGCTTTCATACGGCAATCCTGTTTCTGGGTTACCGAAGCACGTTATAGGAATGGACGGCGTTATATTTCGACATTCGCTGCGAATGGTCTCCTTTAATCCATCCAGTGTTCATGGGTAATTTTGATACACATAAGATTTTAGGTGGCCCCATAGGAAAAAAAAAAACCCAAGGGAGTCAAACTTGGAATTCGAGGTGGCAATCCCATCATCCCACGTTGGCCTATCCATTTATGGGACAGTGTTTCATCCAATAAAGTTCGGATAGTTATTCTTCTCGCATAGTGGCGGTGCTCCATCGTGCTGAAAGAAAACACTGCGGTAACCTGCTAAGGGTATGTCCTCTAAGTAGGGTACAAAAATAATATTTTATATTATTGTAAATAAGAGTCGCCGGTGAAGTGTGGGTATAAAAGTAAGGTCCCATAATGTTGTCCCCATGAATTGCAAAGAGATACCCAGGATCGTTCTGTACATGTACGTCTTCAACCCAGTGTAGTGGTGTCGCTGCCCTGTAACGACAATTTTGACTGTTCCATTCAGATGAAAGTTTGATCTGAAATTTGAGTTGTGCAACTAAGTGAGACGGTTATCCCTGAAGCTTTTCTAGTACTCAATCACAGAACTGCTATCTGCGGTCCATGTCGTTTTCATGCAGCTTCTGTACTATTTGTATTTTGAATAGGAGAAACCTGTTTGTTCTCAGGATTCTGGATACAGATGATTTTATAATTCCCCCCTCCTGTGCAGTTTCTTTTACAGACTAGCGAGGGCTAGCTTCGACTTTAGCCAGAACCTCCACAATGTGCTCTTCATCTGTGGTACTACTAGAACGACCTAGTCCAGGTTTATCTATCACCGAACCAGTCTCCTTCATTCTCTTCAGAATATTACTGATGGACATGTGACATGGCTTTGTCTTGTTTGAATGTAGCCTGTGAAATTCCTCGCATGCTTCTCGCTGACTTTTTTCAGCGACATGAATAAATACCAATTCCATTTTCTCTCTGAAGTATGAGAAAATATTTCTTTACTCTGTCATTCATCGGTATGTCAACGAATCGGAAACAAAAAGGATTGGATTGGATTGTTTTACCTCTAAGCGGCACTTTTTTGCACACCATGGGCTAAATGGCCAGGCCACAAGGACCCCGAAAGCTCAGAGAAGGTTGGGGGAGGGAACCCATTGGAACAGCTGTTGGAAGACAGATGGTAGCCTCCCGTCAAGGCCATCCAGCGTGTTCTTTAACGTGTACAGGGTAATGCTCTCCCGCACACGGAGCCACGGCTTAACGTCCCATCCGACGGACGGCTGCCTTTTCAAGCCCATTGGTGTCCCCTACTGACCGTGGGCAGGGCGGGGAAAATTTGCGGAGATAAATCTCAACACTGACCCAGCTGGGACTCGAACCTGGGAATTACAGATTAACAAAAAAGGAGAACACATTATGGTTATTTTTACTTGTGACCTTGCATTCGAATGTATGGTCACCTATGTGACCTTTATGTGACTTATGTAATTTATATTAAATGTAATTTATATATTGCATAATTTCAATAACGGAGCAGAGGCGAAATCCTGGCAGAATTTATTTCTAAAAGATCATTAGAAATGTGGAAAAACATACACTGCTCGACATTGAAAGTGCCCCATCCAGAAGGACATGTCGTACAAACAAGCAATAGAAGGGTGGGTGTGCACAGTTGATATATGCAAATAATGATAATCCGGAGTCAATGACGTGTGTGGCTCCAAAAGATAAAAGTTCAAGAAGGAACAGGGATAGCATTGTGTTTATGCAGGTGGAAGTCGTGTGAGCTGTTAAGATTAGATGGTTCCATTGCGAATTGTTCAGCGAAGGCCAAAAATACCTGGTACTTGCCGTCAGCAGGTTTATCGCCATTTGGATGTTTTTGAGAGAGGACGAATTACAGGCCTAAGTGAAACTGAATGGACTACACCTCGTGTCGCTGCCCATGTTCATTGGGATGCACGAAATGATGGACACTGTTGGGAACACTGGCGAAATGAAGGTTCTACCATGTATCGCAGAGGGTGTGGTGCTGTCCGACAGACGTCAGCATGGCTTGATAGGCGCATTTTTCGACATGCTCGTTCGTCACCACAGAGCACTGCAAGCGATGTTCGTCGGCTGTCTCAGCAGTCACGGACAACGAATATATGTCGTGACAATCCCGGTGCACCGCAGTACTGTGACTGCATATCACCTTAAGGAAGTTGTCACAGAAACCACTATGTACTAAAAAGGCTCCTATCAATTTAAACTTGCCTTAACATTTGCCTACTTACAGCGGGAGAAGACCTTTGTGAAGAGAAAAGCATTGTTTGGGTTTTATTAGCCTGCTTAAAGATATAATCATTAAGGTGCAGTGAGAGTGGGATCTTTTAAAATTTACAGTGCTGCCTAGGAAATGCCCAACTTACTGAATTTTGTCCAGAAAGTTGCCAACATATAAAATAAAAGATCTTATCTTTTGAATTTTGAGCCAAGAAAATAAAGTAGAAGTCCTAACTTTTTGAGTCCTCTGCAGCAGCCCATTTTCCAGAATCACAACGCCCGTGTACACACTGCTAGGGTATCCAGACAATGTTTGCAACATGTTCAAGCATTGCCATGGCCAGCAGGATCTCCAGATTTATCCCCAATAGAAAATCTGTGGGACCACGTTGGTCAACGTGTGCAATTTTTCTCAACGGCCTTCGCGGAATCTCGATGAATTATGAGAGCAAGTCAACGCTGCTTGGTGTGCAATTATTCAGGACCATATCTTATCCCGTACTGCATGACTCCATGCCACGGCATATTGCTGCCTGTATTGCCATTCACGGCTGTCACCTTTTGCTGCATTATCTCATCTTCTGACCATTTCAAGTGACTGCATTTAAATCGTGGTATGCCAATATGCATTGCTATGTGTGTGTGTGTGAGTTACATTTCACTCCTATCCCTTCACTCTTTTGGGGGGCAGGGAGGGGCGCAGCCGGTAGCGTGCCAGTCTCGTAATCTGTAGTTCCCAGGTTCGAGTCCCAGCTGGGTCAGTGTTGAGATTTATCTCCGCAAAATTGTCTGCCCTGCCCACAGTCAGTAGGGGACACCGATGGACTTGGAAAGTTCGCCGTCCATCGGATGGTACGTTAAACCGTGGCCTCGTGTGCAGGAGAGCCAACCCTGTGCACGTTAAAGAACACACTGGATGGCCTTGACGGGAGGCTACCATCGGTCTTCCAACAGCTGTTCCAGTGGGTCCCCTCCCCCAATATTCTCTGAGCCTTCGGGGTCCTTGTGATCTGGCCATTTAACCCATGGTGTGCAAAAAAGTGCCGCTCAGAGGTAAAACAACTCAATCCAACCCACTCCTTTTGGGTGGGGCAATTTCTATGTCGTGCAATGTATAATATTACTTTATTTCGATGAGAATATTTTCTGAAGAAAAAAAAGAAAAGCGTTTGTTTCAAGTTGGTTCATCCCAAATTTTGCTCTTCGATCCAATCTTAGGCTGGTCGCACACCAAAAGTTCGTTAATTACATCCAACTCTTAGGGTTTGACCGGAACGCCGTCCAGGATAGTTTGGCTATTATTGTGGGGCTGAACACTGAAGAGGTTGAAGACGTATCTATTAATGTTTTACCGAGAACAGTACTGCATTGTAATCAGAATTCATTCGAACATCAGGAGCCATTTCAGCTTTTGTTGTTCCTGAACACTGAACATAATACAGTTTCAGTTACTGATCTTCAATCAAAGACCATACGGAATAAATATTTAGCTCGTGGTGACCGAGTGCTTAGCTACTGATCAAAGGGACATGACTTCCCACCCCGGAGAGTATGGATTGTTTTGTGTGCTGTCTTTTCTGATGAGGTATGGTTTTTCTCACAGATGTTTTCTATGGGGAATTTAAACTGACAGACTCCTATCAGATCTCTACGAGAAGCATTTGCTCGAAGGATAATTTATTTTTCATTTCTTTATTTTATTATTATTTATTGATATTCATTTTTTTATTTTATTTATTGATATTCGACTGAATGCTATAAACGAGGAAGATTCTTCTGTGGATGTTTAGCCAAATATAGGACAGAATGCAGTTTAAACTATTGATTTTTAAGTGAGCAACGAACCAGTTGAAGGTTCTGCCACTGATGTCTGCCTCTACGGTACACGATAAAGGTTCACAGAGGCCCGAGAGGAAGTCTCCAAGTCTTGCATGAAAAGTGCTTGAAGGCGATTTTACTCAGACATCTCACAGGATTCTCCACATTTTGAGAACGAATTATCCCATATCATTGGAGAAACCAGTCACATTGCCACTGAAGCAGAAATCCAGGAATTAAGTGCAGATGACTTGGAGGAATTATATTGGTCTCTCGTGGCCAACCTCCGAGCAATGAGGAAATGTAGGAACTGGACTGCCATATTATTATTATTTTATGGGAAATGGAAGATGACAGTTATACCCCGGCACAAAATCCATTTCTCAGAGGTCTCGTCGACGACATTACGTCAAAGCACAGCCCAGATGTGCATATCACCGATTACGTCAGTGCTGGGGCCAAGAGTTATGCCCTCCGTCTCAGCAACGGTGACGAAATTCTGCATGCCAAGGGCATATCTCTCACGAAGAAAAACTGCAGCAAGTACAATTTTGAACTTCTAAAATCTATGGTATTAGAACAGTCCCCCTCCAACGAGACCTTCGATATCCCCTTCAACTTATTTCGCAATAAAGTGGATGGGTCCCTCACGAATAAGCCCATGGTAAAAAGGTTTAAGGCCAACCTTGATAAGCGCTATCTCAGCTCGGGTTCAACTGTTACTGTACCCTACGGGTACAACGACTTGGGATTGGATAGCCTTATTCAGCTCATGGATGATTAAATACAATGTTCATAGTAATTTATTCAATGTACATATTTCAACATCCTTAATTTATTATACCTTAATTTATTATTTCAATGTACGTAATGGATCACACGTATTTCAATGTCCTTAATTTATTATACCTTAATTTATTATTTAAATGTACATAGTGGATCACACATATTTCAATGTCCTTAATTCATTATTTCAATGTTCCTAGTGAACCTTAATTATTTCAGTATCTGTAGTAGATCTTGTATCCGTAGCAGACCTTTTTTTGTACTGTTAAATAATTCCATAATGCCCTCTTATAACACATGGCGTCGTCAGCAGTTTTTTATACGGATCTTATATGTGTAATTTAAATTTTTTTGAATTAACAACATCATTGTCTTTGAAACCTACAGTGTTTTTATACTGCTTTTCAGCATTGGATTTAAAATTGTCATGTGAATTATCACCACTGTTTTATAATTGTAACTGTTGATGTGTTTTAATAAAAAAGGTTTCAAAATATTCGTCTCTTTATTTCCTAACACTGGAAAACACTATGAGGGAGGGAAGAAAGCAAGAGGTAACTGTGTTTTTTTTTTACAGATGATCTGGAGTCTTATCAGCGCTTCGAGCTACAGCAGCATAGCGCAACTTAGGGACCGTCTATACCCGTATTTCCCAACGTGGGGCCCATG
This sequence comes from Ryuthela nishihirai, assembly GCA_038380435.1. Classification (NCBI taxonomy): domain Eukaryota; kingdom Metazoa; phylum Arthropoda; class Arachnida; order Araneae; family Heptathelidae; genus Ryuthela; species Ryuthela nishihirai. The sequence goes on from JAWZYU010000017.1 coordinate 76,562,482, forward strand.
CCCCACAGGGGGGCAATTTGATTGTCAAGGGGGGCAATTCGAAAACGGAATTGTTCAGAGTTCAACCATATGGCGGTTAAATTTTACATGGGGGGGGGGACATAAGAATTTTAGAAAGGCTTAAGTGGGGAATGGCACAAAAAAGGTTGGGAAACACTGGTCTATACGATAATCGCGACGGCATTATCACCGTCATCCATGCTACAGAAACGCGCACCCTAACTTGCTCTGTAGAGCACATTGATTGGATCTTCCCTGTACGCTCTCTGCATGCACTTCCGGATTTGAGTGTCATAGCGAGTCAGTGCACTCTAGCTGTATGCCTAGTGTCTTCTACTGCACTTCCAGGTTTGAGTGGCAGCGTGCTCTCCCTATCTGTATGCAGAGGTATGCACTAGCGGCGGTGTAAAAACTAATTCACTGAATGAACAAGAGGCATATATCAGTTTTACTTTCTTTTATTGGATATCACAAATTTTTAATACATTGTTTTACATTTTTAATACTTGGTTTTTTAATACAGAATTTTAATACAAGGGTTTTTATCAAAAATTTTTAACACAAGTCTTCAGGTACACAAGTCTTGGAAATACATTGTTTTTTTACAGAAGTCTTCAGGTATCGTCAATATGAAGTCAGTTTGAGCGTGGTCAGTGACGTCATAGGGGAAAGCACTAGTGGGTAGTCGCTGGAGTGCCACTAAACTACTAATGTACATATGACATGTATCGCTAAAACTCCGTTTCTACTTCCGACATTGCTTTGCCCGTCACTTGTACAACTGCTTAGAATCATCTCTGGCGAGCGTTCAACAGTAGTCAGCCAACATTGAAGTAGATCAGTTTCCCTGGTATCATTTCTCCATCGTTGCAATGTCCTGGTGAAAATGTTCACTGTGCTCATTATTAACTATGCCGCAGTTTTCGGGGAAGAAATCTAAGTGCGAATGGAGAAAATGGATCTTTAAGGACATATTGCAGCCAAGTTTGTGATACAGAGACAACATGTCCTTAACCAGTTTCTTGTAGATGTCTGCTCTGACATTCCCGAGAAATTTAGTTGACACCAGGAGAAACACATCCCAAGCCCTTTTCCCGTCACTCTGAAGCAGGTTGTTGAACATCTGGTCTCTGAACAGCTCGCGGATCTGAGGACCCACAAAAATTCGCTCTTCAATTTTTGATTCGCTGAGTCAAGGGAATTTGTTAGCCAAGTATTGAAAGCTGATGCAGTTCGGCCCATGGCTTTTACGAAGTTTTTCGTCACACCGAGATTGATGTGTACGAACGGTAGCAGGATTTCCAAGTTCGCTCGGTTCGCCCAAGTTCGCTAGATCCAAGTTCGCTCGGCACCCGGGGTGGAGACTCTTAGTAAGGCCCAGACTTTTGATAGGGCTCATGCCTACTAGGCGGGCTCAGACCGTTTGACAGAGCCCTTGAACTTGCTCACACAGAGCACCTGAGGTTGAGGCCTAAGATACCGTCACCGTCCAACCGGTCGGCGATGCCGTCGGCCTTGGTTGATCTATGTCCAACTGGGGGGACCAATCCAGTCGGCACAGCCTTCGACCAAGTTGCTGGGCCCGAAGCCCCCCCCCCCACCACGTCAAGGTGGTCCCCTATTGGGGGGGGGTTACATAAGGAACAGCAGTACTTCGTATATCCCAGCTGCAGACCCATCAACAGAGTCACTATCTTCAAGTCACAACAGAGATGCCAGCCATACTTGCTGCCAGCCATACTTGCTCTTTCATGTAGACAGCGTGTCCAACCAGAATGGATGTAAGTCGATTTCCATTATGCAACAACACCGCCTTGAGACTCAATTTCGAGAAGTCTATGAATAGTTGCCATTGTTGAGGGTTATGTTTGATTCTGAGGGAATTCATCAGGCCATCTACATAAGAGAAAAACACAAGATCATCTGCCTTTCTGAAGTAAGGCGCAAACTGCTCATGATGAGTCACTCATTGTTTAAGTCTTGACCCAAGAGGGTTATGTTTGATTGACCCAAATAACCCTGCTTCAAAGCAGAGTTACTTGGGTCAAGATTTAAATTGACACCAGACGAAACACACAGCTCCAGATCGCGAAAAAGATAATTCATTTCTTCATCAGTGAGAATATGTAGTGCAGATGACGCACCATGGCAGACATATGGATCATCATTAGACACCAAGGTTGCAGAGAACCCGACGTCGGTTGGCCTGCCTCCTTATCGTCTGAATTGATGAAACATTCCTTTGGAGATTCGGGAACGAGAAGGCCTTCACTGTGCGGAACTGGTCGAAGAGCAGATTGTATATTTGTGTACGCTATTTTCCATTTTTTTTCCTTGTGAGGCCTCCAGAAACAGGTGGAACCATGCAGAAGTAGCAGTCATTTGTGTGATTGCTTGGCTCTCTCCACACCATAGGAACAGCAAACGGCATCGCCACTTTTTCGTCTTTCAGTCACTTCAGAAGATTTCTTGCACATGTACTGCAGCATATGTGTGGGGCTTAGGCCTTTTCCTGGTCCCGATCTTGCATCCAAAATAAAACCCATACACCGTCTTCACTATTGGAGTGATGGCCCTTTTCTGGCTTGCAAATGTCACCTCCCCGCAGATGCAACAAAATTTATCTTCCCTATTAACACAGTTATGAGACATCACTACTCCTGGATTAAAACTGCAAGGATCACATGTGTTGTACTTATTACTCAGGGGTAAATGGCAGTCGCTCAAAAGACTTGCTCACCCTACGAGATGTGGTTTGCAATTAATTATTGCATCATCTTTTGTCCATGATCGTAAAGTTGCGATGTCATGACTCAACTACACTGCATCAAAGAATGATGCAATAACTCCGGGGATTGTGTGTATGGCGGACTGATGCAATACAACACAATATGTTGCAATCTGGAGTTTAAAATACAGCGTTGCAAAATGGTTACCTATGTACTCAATGCAGACTGAGTTGTTTATACATGACCATCTCTGTCTCTTCTAAACAAGAGCCAATCGACAAATTTTATTGTCATTGTCGTGTTCAGCACCTCAAAATAGTGAGGAATGACTATTTTCAATTCAAAGCCTTTTTTGTGTGTTGCCCAGTGCTATCTAAGTCATTGAATAGGCATTCTCTTTATATTCAGAGCACGGCTTTGTCGGACTGAGCCACGCCTAGGGGTTAATATGTTAAGCAAAGAGTTCTGAGATATTTCATGGTAAATGATCTTTCTTACGTTTAATTTCTGGTTTATTCATTTTTAAATAAAAAAATACCACCTCAAGCAGCTGCTTGCCACAGAGGTCTGACATGAGCCTGTCAGCTTATATGCCACAGAAGTCTGACAGGAACCTATCAGTTTATATGCCACAGTAGAAGTTCTGAGAGGATGGCAGGAACTCAGCAGAAAACAACACGAACATCCATGCCTTATCCGAATTTCGAACCAAGGTCCCTTAGATCAGTAGCCAAGCGTGCTAACCACTATAGTATATTAATTTAAAAATATTACTTGAATGTTGTCTACAGAACTGGAATTAAATCTGATGAAATTTTAATTATGGAGATCATGAACTTTATACAGGGAAATTTAAATGGGAGGTACTGGGTAATAAAAAGGATAGTTTTTTTCCCATTATCGCGGACAATAGCATTTAAAAGAGTAAAATTAAACTTAGAAGAGATATTTCACATTTTTTCAGCTCTTGTAAAATTTTGCCTAATCTTTTGGGGTGGGATGGCTGAATCGGTAGTGCGCCAGGTTCGTAATCTGTAGTTCCCATGTTCGAGTCCCAGCTGGGTGAGCATTGAGATTTATCTCCGCAAAATTCCCCGACATGCCCACGGTCAGTATGGGACACCGATGGGCTTAGTAAAGGCTACCGTCCGTCGGATGGGACGTTAAGCCGTGACTCCGTGTGCGGGAGAGCCATACCCTGTGCACGTTAAAGAACACGCTGGATGGCCTTGACGGGAGGCTACCATCTGTCTCATAACAGTTGTTCCAGTGGCTCTCCTCCCCCAACCTTCTCTGAGCCTTCGGGGGCCATGTGACCTGGCCATTTAGCCCATAGTGTGCAAAAAAGTGCCACTCAGAGGTACAACAACCCAACCTAATCTTCCGTAAGGTTTTGAAATACAAACCTTTCTTAGATCGCAATACCAGTCTAGATTATACCAATCTAGTGGTATTAATAAACCACTAGACTGAGTTCTTTTACTCAAAACTCAATAGTTATTAAGTAGCCAATATATACGAATGTTGATAAAGATTTGCAAATGCTGATCGAACGTTTGTCAAACACACGAAGCTTAAAGACATAGTGTCGTTTGAAGTATGTATTCAGTCACTGCTAACAGCAGCTAAGTTGCTTAATACCATGAAACATAATGTTTGCTGTAAAGCTTTTAGATACTTTGACTTGTGTTCCGTTGTTTTATTGCAAAATTTAGAGGCGTTTAATTTTATTGTTCTTGATTTTTATTTGAGTTTATTAAACCGTGCTCGTTTCATTTCATTGTTGTATTTACCACGATTAAAATCAATGTGTTATTTTTATCTATGTTTACTCAATTTATACCTTTTTGTTTATACAGTTTGTATTTTTATTTCTTTAATCACTTTCTTGACTTTACACTTTAAATCTCATTTGTGGTTCCATGATTTTTAGTTTTGTTTCTTCCTTTAATATTGTTTGGAGCCTTTTGAAATGAATTTTCTCCTGCGCCATCTAACTCCAACAAACGAAAAGTTTTTACACATTTGCAGCGTTTCGTGTCAGTCTAAAAGTTAATTGTTTAACGGAACAGCATTTTTTGTCAGTCTGTTAAGCAGATTGCCAGTCATTTGATTCATCATAGAGAACTCAGATAATGTGAATTGATTGTACGGTCTTAGATCCATATGTGGTTTACAAATCGACTCTTGGAGATTTGTAATTTTTCGCTCTTACAACTGTTCCTTTTCATCTGACAAAACAGTAATTTTGTGAGTGGAAATCAATGTTTCGGGATTTGTCAACATAAGCTACATCTTGACTTTTTGTAAACTCCTCTTCAGCCTCCAAAAATCCGCTTCATCATCGTCATTAACGCTAAGCAACATAAAAAAAATCTGCGTTATTTTATTTGTCAACAACTTTAATGCACTTCTAATACAAGCCCAAGATACAATTTGTAAGAAATAGATGTATAATTGTTGTCATAATATATTTGCACCCAAGGGACATGAATCTTCTCCTTTGAATCAAAAACCGAGCTCCATCTTAACTATATGTCCCTAATTTCAGGATCTGTTGTATTCGTTTAGAAATACATGAAGTCAGCAAGAACAACATTCAGGCATTTAATTTAGCCTATAAAGCATATATATATAGCTTACCATTAATTTAATCAGTGTGTATAGATATGACTAGCTAAGATAATGGATTTGGTGGTTCAGTGCTTAAAATTATTGCAAATATTTTGAAATACGAAAAATATTCTGCAAAAGTCTTCCATGGGAAAAAATCCTGCCGATAATTCTGGTTTCTGAAGAGCAACTAGTGCCCGAACAAAGGTTCATATTATTGGCATCATAGTTTTTTGTATTTGCTGATATTAAAAATCATTCAAACTTTATTCGTATTAATAGACATACATTTAGCAGGAGGTAACAGTGTTTGAAGTTGTTTGACAATATTCTTTCAACTTGTATTTGAAGACTAAGACTCTTCTCACTTGACACTATAATGCATTTAATAATATTCGGTAAACATTAAAATTAATTTCCGAAAAAAAAATCTAGATTTATTATTTTGATTTATGATGACACTTAATTTTTTTCCGTTTTACTCTTAATGTTTCCTGTTCAAATGTTACATTTAAATACTCATATTGAATTGACGATGGTCTTTTTCTTTCTGAATCTGTTTGTTTATTTCTTATTTCTTCTAATTTATTTTAAAAACATTGTTTTCAACAGATTATTATTCCAAAGGCAATCAAGAAGCAAACAACACACAATTTAGGAGTAATTTGAAAGAATTAGTCTAAACAACATTCGAAAGAAAAAAGGGAACTCTTATTAAATATCTCAATGCAATATGCTGGATTTTCGCTTTGCCTGGTTCGCTGTTATTATTGAGGTATTTCAAATGATTGCTGCAAGTATTGTGCAGTGTTCTAGAGTGGAGAAAATATTTGCATACAGCTTGAAGCTCATGATGTTTTTTTCTTTAAATTGCTCAAGAGCCGGAATTCGTTTGTCGGATGAAGAAATTCTTCACCAATTGCCATGGGAATGGGGAAAGGAAGGCTGAATTTAGTCGGTACAGACTTTTTTGATTTCTTCCAAGAGCAAACTCGTAATATCCAGGCTTATCAAAGGAGATATTGCAAATAAAATATTACACTTTGATATTTCGATTCTTTTGCTATTTTTGATGCAGAAATAATGCATGCGATGTAACACTTATTTTGTTATTTTGAACATTTTTAAATTGTGTAGCGGGTTTAAACTCGAGCCGATACTGATATTAACTTGAATGTTGTCTTCAAAAGTGGGTATGCCAGGAATAAAATATGTCTTCATCGCTGGTGACAAGGGAAGAGAGAATTTTTTTTAGCTAAAACTCCTACTTTTTATAAACAGCGAATATCTATCCTTTGGTCAATGGAAAATTCGTTAAGTCAAGAACTTAAGTTCCCAGAAAATAATTAACCGCTTTCAAATCAGTCTCTCATTGCATCCATACATGTAATAGTTGCAACAGTTTCTACTTTTATTTCATATAATATTACTATGAATTAGTCGTTTCGTAACCAAATTTCATAAAAAAATTCTCATTGCAAAAATAACAATAAAATAGTTGTAAAAAAAGACTCACTAATATGTGCAAATTAAACGAAGCCTTTTCTTAGAAATTAAGGAGGAATCTACAGTCCTAATTATCTTAACCTACACGTTTTAAATGAAAAAGTTAATAAATTACCTCTCAAGCAGCTGCTTGACACAAAGATCTGACAAGGAATTTATCAGTATAATTCGTCATAAAGGTAGTCTCTGACGAAAGCGAAACTTCAGCAGAAAGACACACAAGAAAAGCAATATCCAATAATTTTGCGAAAATTACAAAAATCCATGATATTCAGAAAACTAGAAAGCGTTAGCATAAGTCAAACCCATTAAAGTACCAAATGTATGATGAAAACCACACCTTGAGATGGAAAAAAGATAAATCGCATTTTAATCTCATTAACAAATTATTAACATTAAATAGGACAGATATGACCGAAAAGCAAAAATATAAATCAGTATACCTCTATTAAAATTGCTAAAATTCTACTGCTAAGCATTCACGAAACAAACATTTCAATAAATTTTTCGGAAGTTAAATTCATTTTTCGAGTTGGGCTGTTTTACCTCTGAGCGGCACTTTTTTGCACATAATGGCCAGGTCACAATGGACCCGAACACTCATAGAAGGCTTGGGGAGGGGACTCACTGGAACATCTGTTGGGTTATCTGATGGTAACCTCCCGTCAAGGCCATAAAACGTTTTCTTTAACTTGCACAGGGTATAGCTCTCTTGAATACGGATCACGGCTTAACATCCCATCTGATGGACGGCGCCTTTCCAAGCCCATCGATGCTCCTTACTGATCATGGGCAGGGAATTTTACGGAAATAGATCTCAACGCGGACACAGCCGGAACTCGAACCTGGCAGAATACGATACTGGCGCGCTACCAACTGAGCCACACCAGCACCCTCAGTTTTTGAGAAGCTAACATTAGAATTTTAGATTATAAGAGAAAAAAAAATGAAAGGGAACTTAATATTATAACAAGGTTGTTAAAACCCATAAAGGTGTATACCAAATACATCGAGATAACCGAAGGAATTACAGTGCGGCCAATGTTGTCATATCCCCCCCTCCCCTAGCGAATACCAGCAATCGGATCGGAAATGAAAAAACTGTTAAACATATATATATATATCACATTTTTAATGTGATTAAAGAAAAGTTTTAAAGATCACTGAAATGGAGGGCAAATGTTTATGCTGGAAAGCGTTCCGGCTCTTTCGGAATATATTCAGTTCTTTGGCTCTCCACTCCTTTATTATTTTCTATACTGGTGTCAAAGAGTTAAGCATAATATACAAATTTTAGTAGATCTCAAACACCTGAAAATGAAATGCTAAAAGATTTGGATTGCCCTGTGACGCAATAAACAGTGAGACAAGGAGCAAACTAATTGCATGATGTTCATGACTTATTCAAATGAATGCAGGAGTGTTCGTAACTAAGGGACATGTTTCAGCATAATGGAGAAATGAATAAAGAGTATGATGACCCAGAAGAGCTACACAAGCATCACAAAGGCTTCTGATACTACTTACGAGACTGGTCACATGACTGGGGCATTGCTCCCACTCTCCCAGGGGAGCACATTGAAGCTCGCGGCAGGTTCTTGAAGAGGGTATTCGACCTCCAGAGTTTCTCTCCAGTGCATCCCACGGATTAGTATATACCATAAACATATATGTGTGTATGCCATAGCCACAGGATATTAGTCTAATAAACTATTAATAAAATATACAGCATAAGCCTAATAAACAGATACACATGATGTGCGGCATGGGATGATTAGAAGAATAGATATTGCTGCTGGGACTTTTAAGAATCTATGGAGAGTGTGGAGAAATAGGGTATAAACCTAAAGATTAAAATTAGCGTTAATGGATTATTTTACGAAGTGGCCTGAAGTATCCCATCCAAGATCAGGAGGCAATAACAGTTGCAAAGATAATAGTATATAACTTGATAGTACCTTTGCAACCCTACTCAGACCAAGGACGGAATTTTGAGTCTAATGCGTTTTAAGGCATCTGTCAACTATTAGGCATTAAGGAAACCAGAACAACTCCCCTACATCTTCAGTCGGATGGTATGGATGAGGGATTCAATAGGACAATTACACAACATCTAGCATTGTTTGTCGACGGCCATCAACTTGACTGGGATCGCCATATACCACGCCTTTTGTTGGCATACAGAACAACAGTACACGAAACAACTGGACAGACACCTTCCATGATACTCTTTGGAAGAGAATTACGTCTTCCCTGTGACCTTTTGGTCACAGAAAAGCCTGAAGCCTGGTCAGCCAGAAGCAATGCCTGTGTCCACTGCACAATACGTACAAGAATTACATCGACTAGAAGAAATCCACCACTCCCTCAGACATAACATCAACTTGAGAAGCGAGAGAAGCAAAGCGAGATACGACAGTAAAACAAATGGAACTGTTTTTAGTCAAGGAGATCTTGTCTGGCTGTACAATCCACATAGAAAGAAGAGACTTTCTCCAAAACTTCAGAAACCTTTGGAAGGTCTGTATACGGTAGTTAACAGGAATAACGACATGGTGTATCGCATTCGTCCACGTCCAACTACAAAGTGCAAGTGATTCACGTGGATCGTTTGACCCCGTTTCATCGAAGAATTGAAGATGCTTCGGAATCAAAAATTGTTTGGGACGAACAAGACCTATGGAGGGAACAGTGTTACGGCAGATGAACGTACTACAATGAACTTGTGGTGTGATGTACCATTTTGATGTTCGCGTGAACTACAGCGTGAGAGTTACGTCACCAACTACTTCGAGTGACTTAACTAAAAAGTAAGGAAAAAGTTGTGGAAATTAGGAAGATTTTGTGTGAAAGGAAACGTATTTCGTCTCAGTCTGTACACGATAAGATAATCTAAAGAAGAAATGTTTTATGTGGTGTGTGCGCGGAAGGTTAATTAAGTTTAAGAGTGTAGATCCTGTTATTGGACTGACAAGGAAAAGAAGGATGTTTAGGACTCTGGAGTAGGTTACACGTTAGCCGAACAAGCAGAGTTGACCTTTTCTATAGGAAGAGATTATCATTTTTTATTTAGTTATATTTAGTTTGTTTCGGAATTGGTAAGGTTATTCTTTATAGATTGCAGGTTCATTTTTATACTGATTTAGATTTGTGTTAGTTGAGTTTGTATAATGTTTTAATTCATACTTTTGTAATAAATTACATTATTTTTGAGTCATAATTGCTAAATACTATTATTCTTTTAAACTCACGCTGTTTTCCATCCGTTTAATTCGTAACTTTATTGTATAACTTTAGCAATAAATCAATTGTAATCATCAAGTTTTGAAGCAGGGATAATAACATTTTTCACTATTAATTTAAAACCACTGTATGAGCATTCATTTCTAATTTCAATAGGTATGAATTAAATATTCCTGGAGCTAAAAATAGAAAGTGCTTTTGAGCTATTTATTTCTTTAGTAATTACAAATAAAAGACCAGATTGACGTGTAGCATACTCTTTACATTTAACCTGTTAACGTTTTGGATTTAAAAAAATGAAAAGAGCTGTAGTATATAATGTACATATAGTGATCTCAAACTAAGAATTTTATAATCACAAATAACTTTATCCATATAGACCTTATTATAAAATTACATAACTTTTAATAATTTATGTTGTACTTTAGTAACAAATTCAATAATATTCATCTAAGTAGTCAGTTAAACCACATTTTTAAAGAGACTGTATCCAAGCAAAATAAAGAGTAATTAAAAATCTACGAGAGTTAATTTTTCTTAAATGGTACAATCTGATTAAGTAAAATCGTATTTTATTTACTATCATATTAACACGTAAATTCTCATATTGTTGTTTATCAAAAACTCCCAAATATTTTGTAGTTTTAATTTGTTTGATTTCTGGGCAATCAAAAGAAATTTTGTTGACACAATGCCTACTACGATATTGTAATACGTTAAAAAAATTGTCGGGGTGAGTAAAAAATACTTAAAACATGTTTTATCAGAATTGATTTTTAATCCATTTTTGTTAAACCAGCTTGCAATAATATTTAAATCATTATAAATATCAAGAAATAAATCATGTTGATTTCCTTTTCTGTAAGCAAGCACTGTATCATCAGCATACGAAATTGATTTTCCTTTTAAATTTTGATAAAAAAATCGTTTATATAAATTAAAAATAAAATAGCTCCTAAAATAGATCATTGCAGAACTCATTTATTAATCAGTATTTTAGTACTTTCAACATTATTAATAGAAACCATTTGGTAGCGTTCAGATAAATAAGATTTAAACCATCTCCATAAATTTCCCCTGATTCCTAAAGTATATAATTTCTTTAATAAAATATAATAACTAACTATATCAAAACCTTTAAATATATCAAGAAATAGGGTTAGTGTTTTTTCAGAATTACACTGGTCTACGAGGTTTTTGTAACATGAACAATTGTAGCTGTCTTTAACTATTTTTCAGGTGCTGATTTCAAATCTGACCTTAAAAAATGGCTAGCACGTCACTTTTTATGTTATTGATCATTTTGACTCCTATTAAGATCTTCCCATACCAACACCTCTAGGCAACTGAATAGATATTTTACTTTTTGTGGCTGGCAACATTGATTGCCAAATGGGAGAAAACATGCAACAGTAACCTAACCTCAGACCGCCATTCTTGTCGTTTTCTAGAAGGAACACGTGCTGTACGTTGAAGGGTGAATTTTGGCGTTTAAATGACACAAAGGCAGCGTCGTGGATGTGTTAATGTGCCGGATAAGCTTTGTTATGTGTGTGGAAATTACATTTTAAAATCCAAGGATCATTCTTTGACAAAGATTGTGAAGAAAGACTATAACTTGTAATTTGGATGTCCTGTTGGAGATCAGGACAAAACATGGGCTCCACGTGTGTGCTGCATTTCGTGCTTTGTTGGCCTGAGTGAATCGTTGAAAGATAAGATAAAATCCATGCCCTTTACAGATCCAATGGTGAGCCAATTAGTCACTTGAATGATTGCTATTTTTAACTAAAGTGTCGGGCTTTGCATAAAAGAGCAAAAGCAAAATACGAAAACCAAAAGTGCTTTCAGCCATAGTCATGGCCAGTTCCTCATGGAGAAGATCTTCCTATACCAACACCTCCAACAACTGGGAGGAAATGGATTCACATTCATCAGAGGAAGACTTTGAGGCACATGCAGATCCTAATCCTGCATACATCCCTAAAAAGTTAGACGAGCCTCATCTGATTCAGCAAAATGAACTAAATGATCTTGTTCGAGACCAAGGACTTTCCAAACAACAAGCTGAGGTTTTAGGTTGAAGACTTCAAGAGTGGAATCTTCTGGCCAAGGGTAAGAGTTTCTCTGTTCAGAAAGAGAAATTTGGCTTTATCTGCTTATTACGAGATAAAAGCTGGTTTGTGTTTCTGCACAGATATTTCTGGGCTGATGGAAGAAATTGGAACAACTCACGACCATAAGTCTGTTTATAAATTCGTCAAAATTCAGCTTAACAGCTGTCCTTTTGCATAAAGGAAGCTAAAAAGCAGTGACACACGCTGTGGGAATGAAGGAAACTTATGAAAGCATAGAAAAAAAATATTCACTGCTATAAAACGTGAACAGTTGAAGTGGACAATATGTGGTGACCTAAAAGTCATATCTCTCTTGTGTGGGTTTAAAGGAGGCTTCACAAAATTTTGTTGCTTTCTGTGTTTGTGGGAAAGTAGGGCCAGAAAAGAACACTACAAAACAAAAGACTGGCCTAAAAGAGATGTTTTTATTCCTGGAAAGATTAATGTGAGGTATAAGCCTCTAGTTGACCCCTCTGATGTTCTGCTCCCACCAATCAAACTGGGGCTTATGAAAAACTCTGTAAAGGCTATGGACAAAACTAGTAAATAGTTTTTGCCCTTGAAGGACAAATTTTCATAACTAAGTGATGCCAAACTCAAAGAAGGGATCTTTGTTGGTCCTCAGATCAGGAAGCTACTGAATGATATTGTCTTCGAAGAAAAACTGAATATGAAGGAGATGACCACAGACATGGAAATCCTTCACGTCTGTGGTCCAGGGTTTTCTGGGGAATCACAAAGAGGAAAACTACCCTCCTATACCTACCAAGGTCTTCTCAAAAACTATGAAAATCTTGGCTACCGAATGTCTTTGAAGATTTATATCTTGCACTTCGACTCCTTTCCCGAGAACTTAGGAGATTTCACCAGGATACCCAAACCATGGAGGAGAGATACCAAGGCAGGTGGGACACAGCAATGTTGGGTGACTACTGCTGGTTTTTGCAGAAGGAAGATACCTCAGCTCATAAAAGATGCTTTCTTATTTTGCGTTTCAATATTATTTCATTTGTTACTTTACATTCAATGATCTATAACAATAATGTTTGTAATTTTTTTCACTGTAATCATGTAATTAATTAATGAGTTTTAAGTTGCAGTTTAATATAATAATCACATATCTCACATATGCGTATTCATTGAAATTCGAAATACATCAATCCGTAATTAAAAAAAACTACGTGCTGCAGATTTTTCACAGCCATTTTGAATTCAGCACCCCAAAATTAGTTTAAAACATTCTATTTGACCAATGCTTTAAAAAAAGGTTTCAATTTGTTATTTATCCCTTGATAAACACTGGTAGTCAACTGTAAGATAGTAATGTTCAGTACCTAGGGTTGGGTTGTTTTACCTCTGAGCGGCACTTTTTTGCACACCATGGGCTAAATGGCCAGGTCACATAGACCCCGAAGGCTCAGAGAAGGTTGGGGGAGGGGACCCACTGGAACAGCTGTTGGGAGACAGATGGTAGCCTCCCGTCAAGGCCATCCAGTGTGTTCTTTAACGTGCACAGGGTATGGCTCTCCCGCACACGGGGCCACGGCTTAACGTCCCATCCGACGGACGGCGGCCTTTCCAAGCCCATCGGTGTCCCCTACTGACCGTGGACAGGGCGGGGAATTTTGCGGAGATAAATCTCAACGCTGACCCAGCTGGGACTCGAACCTGGGAACTACAGATTACGAGCCTGGCGCGCTACCGACTGAGCCACCCCCGCCCCATGTTCAGTACCTAACCCTTTCCTAAAACCAAACTGTAAATTGTATAAAAAGGAAACTTTTTCTAAATAATTTTTAAGTCGTAATTTCATGATGGTTTTAATAACTTTAGAAAAGGTGGGAAGAATAGAAATTGGTCTATAATTATTAAAACAATTTTTGTCTCAATTTTTGCAAACAGGTTTTACAATAGCAATTTCTAAAGTCTGAGGAGGAAATACCTTTTTGAAATCTGTATTTATGAACTCATCCAAACATTTGAAAACATATATTATAATCATTTGAATCATTTTTAAATTTATACCATCATAACCTGCTGCTTTTTTATTTTTAAGACTACCAATAGTACGAGTAATTTCTTCTTCTGTTGTCTCTATCATAATCATTGAGTTTTGTCGAATTAATTCAGTAAGATATATATATAATTTGAGCTACTGGAACATAAATTTGAACTATTTACATTTATAAAATATTCATTAAATTTTCCTACCAGTTTCTCAAAATTACTAACATTGGGCAATATAATTTTATTATTCATTTTATTATTTAAGATACCATCAATGACTTGCCACTGTTTTCTACTCTTCCCATTGCATTTATTAAATTCATTTACATAAAATTTAGTTTTTGTTCTTTTTGTAGTTGCAAGGGTCAAGTTTCTCAGTCTTTGATATTCGTTTTTATAAATCAATATTAAAGGACATTTCCTATGCATTTTATATGCTTTTTCTCTTTCCTTAATTAATGAAAAAATTTCGAAGTTTATCCATGGCTTATGTCTCTTTGAACTGGATCCCATTCGATAATATTTTTCTTAGTAGTACTTTGTCGAATACACGACTTACTTCGAACAACATAAATATATTACACTGTATTTATATGCATATTTTCTCCATATACAAAATTAAAAATTTTAATTAATTCTGCAAATATGTTGTAATTTATAGAAGAATAGCAAATTTCTTTAGTGATATTTTGTTCTGATGTAATTGAGCTCTTAATAACTTTTAATAAAATAGGGGTTATGATCAGTAATATCAGTCTGATAAACAGCCGAATTGGAATTTAAATTATTATTAGCTGATCTAATAAATATGTGATTCAAATAACTGTAAGAAACATTGGCCACTCTTGTATACAAATTTATGTACGAAAGAAATCCAAATGTAGCAAGCAAATTTAAATAATCATTTACATAATTATTAATTGAACGAATACCGATATTTATGTCACCTTCTAAAATTACCCGATTGTTTTAAGGTTTGAAATTATTAATTTCAATTCAGTCATAAAATATTTTATGGAATACTCGTTAGCTCTATAAATTGCTAATATAAATAGGTCATTTTTATTATCACAGGCTAAAACCACTTTCTGCAGTTTTCATTGTTACAGCTTGTGGTAAAGAAATTCATGATATTAAATTTTAATACATTAAAATAAACATCATTTCGTTGCCATCTATATTATATAAACTTAATTCATTTTTGTATCCAAATTTCTCTAAAATAATAATATCAAGATTATGGTTTATATATTATATTATAACTAAATATTCGTCGTAATGACAACGTAAACTATGTATATTTAAATGTAGCATAATAATAGCTGAACTATCATTAAAGAAAGCTAAGAACTCCTAAGAATTATTAATATAATTTCACTTCATTGAACATTTTTTTTTCACTAAAACTTGGAATGGTTAGAGTCAAAAACAAAATTACCATCAGAATCAACAATAGATTCCACAAAAGCAGACAATTTATCTTAGTTTTATGCAAGTCTTTGATATTCCTAATTCTTAGTACCCCTGATGATCCCTCTTTCTTGAGAAAAACCTTTTCATCTATTGTCCATAAGTATTTGTAACTGTTTCTCAACTTGAATTGTTTAGCTTCTAAAAAAGAATTTTTGTTTGCTGAGTAAGGTATTCATTGACAAAGATTTTAGTTGCCTGGAACATTTTATTTGCATCAGATGTGCACAACGGTTTTACTTTAGCAGCTATCAGAAATTTATTTCTTTTGTCCAGGTATTTAAATTGTTCTATAATAGGCCATTCAAACCAAATTCACAGATTACCTGTAGAAATAGATTTCAACAATAGTTAAAACATCTAAAAAAATTATCGCTGGCGAGGCGGGAATCGAACCCGCAACTCTCCAGATTCGTGCCAGAGCGCTCTGGTACGAATCTGGAGAGTTGCGGGTTCGATTCCCGCCGTGTCAGCGATAATTGTTTTCAGACGTTTTAACTATTGTTCCATAATAGGTTAATCTTTCCCCCAATCTTAGTCTCCACTCTGTGAATTACAGATAATTCAATTTTCTCTCTAATGTTTGGTTGCTTGATCATATTTTCAACTATTTCTGTTAAATATTCTTTTCCTTCTGGAATGCCAAAAAAACTCAAGGTTTCAGTTTGTGGAATATTGGTCAAGGTCATTCATTTGAACCTTAAGCTGTTGTACTTCTGTAACAGATTGCTCGTATTAAACTTTACAGACTGGGTTGGGTTGGGTTGCTTTACCTCTGAGCGGCAGTTTTTTGCACACCATGGGCTAAATGGCCAGGTCACATGGACCCCGAAGGCTCAGAGAAGGTTGGGGGAGGGGACCCACTGGAACAGCTGTTGGGAGACAGATGGTAGCCTCCCGTCAAGGCCATCCAGCGTGTTCTTTAACGTGCACAGGGTATGGCTCTCCCGCACACGGGGCCACGGCTTAACGTCCCATTTGACGGACGGCGGCCTTTCCAAGCCCATCGGTGTCCCCTACTGACCGTGGGCAGGGCGGGGAATATTGCGGAGATAAATCTCAACGCTGACCCAGCTGGAACTCGAACCTGGGAACTGCAGATTACGAGCCTGGCGGGCTACCGACTGAGTCACCCCAGCCCCCTTTACAGACTGATTGTCTTTCTTAAGATGTTCAGTTTCTTTTTTCATATTGTCAATAGTGCTCATTAACTGTTGCAAATATTATGAATTGAAGTTAAGAGACTATTTTATCTGGGACAATTCATCAAATGTTTCTTTAATAGAAATTTTTAACTATTCTTGTATACATTTCCTTATTATACCCAGAAGAGAAGATTCAGGTACATTACGAACATTATCTTTTGATTCTCCAGCATGATTATTTAATTCAATAGTAGATTTTAAATGCTTATTGAATGAAATGGTATTGGGACCAGACAACTCATTGCACTTCAAACAACTCCAAATGTTTTTCTTTTCCCGAGTAAATCTTTAACTTCTCCTCTTATAATTCTTTTTTGTATGGCATTACAGTAAAAATGAAACTAATCACATAAGCAATAAGCAGGAAAATCTTTATCTTTTACAAATGATTCAAAGCATCTAGAGCTGTGATGGCGATCCTTTTTATGTGCGCGTGCCAAAAATTTACAAATAATATATATCGAGTTGATGACGTGCCGGGCAGTTTTTTAATAGAGGAAAAAAATTAGTAATAAATTAATTATGCATAATTGTATTGAGACAAGCTTAAAAATTAACATATAATTTCATAAAAGTGTACTCATAACTTGTAATAAAGATTGTCATATAAAAATAAAAATCAATTATTTATTAATGAGATTTTTCTTGTTGTGCATTGGATGCCAAATGCTTTATATCAGGTTCATATTTCGACACTTTTAGTAATACACACGCCGAACTAGATTCATCGGACATTCTATTTCTTAAACTGTCTTTTATAAAACGCATTTCGGAAAATAATGACTCAGAAGTATAGGTAGAGGAGAAAACTGATAATATAGCCGTCGCTAATATTTTTAGACAACTAAAGGTTTCGGGAATGGCATTCCAATTTCTCAGTGTTTCCTCATATACATTCTTTTTTTATACGCCCAATAATCAATCATTTTCAATTATTTTCAAGTCATTTCTGAAGTCGACAAACTTTTGTTTCCATATAGAACTGGATTGAAAATCGATTAATTGCCTTTCTATATCTTTCAAATTCAGCCACTCCAAAATCTCCAAATTGAGTTTATCTGCTGATGTTGTGTCCGGATGTAAAATAAATTTTGATGTTTCTGCAAATTGCCTGAACTGTGTAAATCTTGAAGAAAATTCGTTCATTATCGACTGAATAACTGCAGAAAACTCTAGTGTCAATTTAACTTGATCTGATATATCATGAGATTCTAGTTCTGCAAAGAATATGTTTGTATTTGGAAAATATTTTAAGGTGTTGAAAATAACGTCACGATTGAAAATTTGAAATTTAGTTTCGACTGCTTTGATTAAATCAAACATGACAATAACTGTCGTGTTAGCACCTTGCAGCTTAACAGTTAATTCATTTAAATGTAAGCAGAAATCAGTAAAAAACATTAATCTGGAAAGCCATGCTACACCCAATAATTAATTATATGTTTGAATGATTTTTCTCATTATGTAAAAAAAGTCTAAGTTCATCTAAATACTCAACGAATCTTTGAAGCACTTGTCCACGACTTAATCATTGGACGTTGTTGTACATAAATAAACCATTGTACACTGACTTTACTTCATTTAATAATTCTAGAAATTTTCGTTTATTTAAATCGCGTGCAGATATAAAATTGACCAATTTTGTTACAAGGCTCATAACAACTTCCAGCGACTTGAAACTGGCCTTTGCGCATAAAACCTGAAGATTTATAATGCAATGCAAAACCAGAACTGAATGTCCAATACATTCAGTAAATAAAGTGAAAAAAACATTTTCCTTTTCAGTCATACTGCGAGCACCATCAGTAGTTACTAATACAATTTTGGAAAGATCTATTTCTCTTTCAGCGAGTGCATTTACAACTGCGTTGCAAATATCTATTCCTTTTGTTGTTGTTGCTAGTGATGTTAAACTGATCAATTCATCTTTTATATTATTCCCAACACAATAACGAATAAAAATTGCTAAACGAGCTGATCCAGTTATGTCAGTACTCTCAACAAGGCAGAGAGAAATTAAACCAGAGAGTTTATATCTATTTTTTGCTGATGAGTTATGTTTTTAGCCATTTCCAAGATTTTATCTTTCACCGTGTTTCTAGCCAAATGAATATTTTTTATTCTTTGAATAATTTTTCCTTGTTTTCAAAATCTTCAAAGAGAATTGGTGCGCATTTTAACCATGCTTCTTTCATATATTCCCCATCACGAAAAGGTTTCCCGTGTTTGGCAATTACATTTGATGCAAAAAAACTAGCAGTAGTTATATTTGAACAATTGCCGATAAATTTCATTAGGGATGTTGACTCAATATTTCTATTTTTAATTTCCCGAGTAATAAATTCTTTTTTGTTCGTCCTTGCTTTTCTCAAGGAGCGATTTATGGTTTGTCTCATAATGCCGTTGTGCTCACGACGTTCTGCATACAACTGTCCCGGAACATAAAACACATACAGTCGCTCAAAAAAGTATCCGAACACTACGGTTGATTACAAAATTCAGGAAAAATATCTGGCAACGATTTTTTTTAGAAATTAGTGATCTGGCAACCTTCGTGTCACGTGACACGAAGGTTGCCAGATCACTAATTTCTAAAAAAAAACGTTGCCAGATATTTTTTCTGAATTTTGTAATTATAATTACAAAATTATTCATTTTTCGGTAAATGCCCAAATTAATCATAATGTAATTATAATTACAAAATAATTCATTTGGAGTGTGAATTAAATTTCACACTCCAAATGTTTCAAACTCCCCAAGGTTTTGCCAAGTTTTCTCGATTTTAGTCAACTATCCTCAATTTCACAAACCCAATCCCAATTATCACAACTCGCCCGTATTTTTTCCAAGCGGATTAGAATTTTGCCAACTACCCTACATTTGGTTAAGTTTCCTCAATTTGTCCAACACTCCTTAATTTTACAAAACAAATTTCAATTTTCACAACTCACCTAAGTGGATTCGAATTTTGTCAACTACTCTAGATTTTGTCAACTCGCCTTAATTTTACAGAAAAAATCGCAATTTTTACATCATCCCTGAATTTGCCAAGTCACTTCAAATTTTATCAACTCTCCTTAATTACACAAGAAAGGCACAATTTTCACAACTCCCTGTATTTTACCAAATGGCTTCAAATTTTGCCAACTCCCCTAGATTTTGCCAAGAGTTCTTGGTTTATCCAACTCTCCTTAATTTCACAAAACCAATCCTAATTTTTCCAACTCACCTGTACTTAACCAAGTGGTTTCCAGTTTTGCCATCTTCCCGAGATTTTGCCAAGTTTTCTCGATTTTGTCAACTCTCCTTAATTTCACAAAAACAATCCCAATTTTCACAAATCGACCGTATTTTACCAAGTGGATTCGAATTTTGCCAACTGCCCTAGATTCTGCCAAGTTTCCTCGATTTTACCATCTCGCCACAATTTTACAGAAAAGAAATCCAAATTTTACGTCACACCTGATTTTTGCAAAGCCACTCTGAATTTTGCCAACTCTCCTGGATATTGCGAAGTAGTCACCATTTCGCCAACACGCTATAATTTTAGAGAAAACAGATTGTTATTTTTACATCTCATCTGAATTTTGTCAACTCTCCACGATTTTGCCAAATCACTCCGAATTTTGCCAACTGCCCCTAGATTTTGCCACTCGCCATAATTTTACAGAAAAAAATCCTAATTTTTACATCTAACCTGAATTTTGCCAACTCCCCACGATTTTGCCAAGTCACTCCGAATTTTGTCACCTCCCCAAGATTTTCCCAAGTTACTCCGAAATTTGTCAATTGACCCTAGATTTTGCCAACTCCCTAAGTTTTGCCAACTCGCCATAATTTTACAGAAAAAATCCTTACATTTTTCATCTCACCTGAATTTTGCCAACTCCCCACGATTTTATCAAGTCACTTCGAATTTTGCCAACTCCCCAAGATTTTGCCAAGTTCTCCCGATTTTGCCAACTCACCTGTATTTTACTAAGTGACTTCGAATTTTGCCAAAATAAGTGACCTAAATTTTGCCGTCTCTCCATTTTCCAAATTGCCTTAGATTTGCCAAGTTGCCTCAATTTGAGAATTCCCTTAATTTTCCAAAAATAAATATACAAATTTACACAACTCACCTAGATTTTACGATGTCGCTTCGAATTTTGCCAACTACGAGTTACTTTGGTGGAGACAGCCTCCACACATCCCCCATGGCTACGCCCCTTCCTGGCGTCTCAATCGGAAAACAAAAACATACAAGTTGTCAAAATTCATGAACTGTCAGAAAACCGGTATTTAATATTGGAAACACTGATTCTCCGCACGGTCGCATCTTCAACGAAACATTCAACCGGCCGCTCCAACACTATCACAAATTTTGCAATCGCATACCCGCATACACTAACAATACCTAAAAATGGCCACATTCAATTTTAGATGCATCATGTGATCAGATTCGTCTTCCATCACCTCTATTTCTGAGGTGTCGACTGACACGAGAAAAAATTGTGTTTGTTTCTTTCGTGCAAAACAAAATTTTACTTGTACATATTGTAACAATTAAAAGAAATTGCATAATTTATAAGCGCATAAAATGATATCACGTGTAAATCGTTCACGTGCCAGCAAAGTTTTCGACCGTGCCACAAGACCGATGCCACAAGTGACCGTGCCACAAGTGTGGCCACCACTAATGCTCTACATTAGTGGTGGCCACACCGTCGCCACCACTAATGTGGAGTATTTCATAATGATACCAACTCACACTTTTAAAACTTATCAATGATAAAACAGTGTAATAACTGCAATAAATTTAAACAATGATCTCTCAATATTTCAATAAACAGCAAACAGCACACACGTGATATCATTTCAGATTACGTAATAATAGCATAGTAGCAGTGACGCTGAAGTTTCAGATTCGAATGTCCGTTACAAATTTGCTACACTTAATTGCTAATCTCCATTTCAAAGAAATATACTAAATAAAGTAGGTTCTTTAATTCCCGACTTGATTATTAAAACATTTAGGCTTTTAAGACTAAAAGGTAAACTAGTGAGAAAATGATAAAACATGAAATATCCAAACAAATTTGCTAGAGCAATAAAATTTGTTACATGTCATATTATATTCCATATTTTTCCCATAATAATATAATTATCATAATTATATAATTTGTACTTCATATCCGATACTACAGAATTTGCATTAAATGATTCTGAGAAATTATTCGATCTTGCTCTTAAAATTAAATTCGATCGAATTAAAACACCACATCTTAATCTATTTCAACTTATAGTATTTCCAACTATGTTAATAATCAGAATGACAATAATGAAAATAAAATTATTTTTTGCCACCGTGAATAGCGGTTGAAAAAAGACTTTGAATACGACCTGGCTTAAATACAGTTTTAAATTTATCAAGAAAATTTCTCCTAGTAACTCAAGGAGAAAAATTCCAACGAAACATCTGCTTTTTCGTTTTTCTTGTTTCGACTAGTTCCGAAGTTGTTATTCTTCTGTATCATTTTGTATTGATGTTTGTTCTATTGTAGTTTCCTTAATCGTGTCTTTCTTGCAACGCAGGGATTTTCCCTCTCTGCTTTACTTAGTTTTTTAATAGCACTTTGAAACTGCAGTTCTTATTTTTTAACGCGTAGACAAAAGGTTTTATTCTCGTGAATTAGTGCAGCATAAGTTCAAGTTAATGTAACATCAATTGGGAATTAGCCTCCAATGAGGGGCTCTTACACCAGAATAAGTCAAGGTATTTAAAGTATTAATTTCCTGAGATAACGCTGTTTGTTTTACTGGGCATAGTGTCATAGTTTTCAGAGAGATCGGTTTATTTTCCCAAGAACCTTTGCCATGTTTACCCGAGATAACAATCGTTTGGTCGGAATAGAATCGGTCGTCAAGAATAAGACTGAATTTTCATGAACAAGTTCTTTTTTATCTGGAATGGCATTATCATTTACTTTACTTTTAAAAGGTAATCCTAAGAATTCGCTTCATAGGTTACGATCGTAACAGGCATCTGAAAAATATTTACTAAATATCTTAGCATACTAAACATCGATTTTATATGCAACCCGACACTGCAGCACCCACTTCATACTAATTTTTATTCTGATGGAAATGTATATGAAACATTTCTTCTCTTATACTTGGAAGAATTATTCATGTATTTTGCTACTGCACAGTTTGGCATGATAAAAAATTACCTGAAATACTTCACAGAGAGAAAGATTCACCAAGCCTGAAACAAAGAAAGGCACGAAAGAATGCACGATTATATAAATCCTTTATCTCAGCTATCCCCGTTATGACGTCATGAAGCACGCCCTCTCAGAGACACCGGATGACCTTGATAAAACAGAATCTTTTGGCGCCACCCTATATATATATTCACCTTGATACTTACACAGTATCTTGGCCATTAGGTGGTTTGACTTTGTAAGTAATGATGAGGATAGGAAAAGGAGACTCCTTTGGTTTGGCTATGTTGCCCGTATGCATAAATTTAGATTTGCGAATGAACAGTGTGCCTAAAGACCTCGGAAATAGGGGGAGACCTAGGATGCGGTAAACAGACAATGTCAAAATAAGACCTTATTAGAATTTGTGTACAATGGCGCAGCAGATGTAACTCAGGACAAATACGTTTGGAGAACTAAATTGCCCAATCTGGTGGAGGAACTCCGTAGCCCATGGCTGCTTGAAAATGATGATGATGATGATTAATAAGCAATTTTCAGTAAGTCTGTTTATTGTGAGAGTACTTGGGAACCTCAGATTTATATTTAGTGAATTATTAAGTCTTTATCAATAATAATTTTGAAATAAATAAGAGCCTTTATAAGTATATGATAGAAAAGGTTTTGTTTTCTGTGTTCGAGCTAAAACAGAAATGAAACATGTTTCTTGAAGTCTCCAAACGAACTGAGAAGCATTTTTAAGTAAGTCTTAAGTAGAATTTTTAATTATACTTAGTTCTAATACTTATAATTTTCATTGGTACAATAATTGCCTTACATAGCCTGATAGTGTTACGGGAAGAGTCTGATTCTGGCAATTGCTATGAAAAATTAAATATTTATACACTCTGTGGAAAAATAACTTTACTGATAGTGATTGTTAAATTTTTTGATATATATATATATATTCTTTGAAAATGGACCAAAATAAATTTTTAACAAGTCTATGATCAAAGAGGAGGCAATTATGAAATTGGATCTTTTTACTAGCGAATGGAACTTTTCGTTGGAAGTTGATATATCAATATAACGACTGGTTAGATTTTGAATGAAATTCGGCAGAGAGGTACATTAGAACAAGATGAAGAACATATAGAAAAGGAATAATACATGAGCAGTACTTGAAACATGCAAAACAATGGAAATATTCAAAACACCACGCACATAAGCATTTCATAAAAGAGAGTCCAGATATAGTGCGCATCATACCTACCTCTCACGCTCCAAAACTCTTCAGCTTGCAAGAGGTGTTGGTGGACATGCAAACAAACACCAGGAGTTACTTGGAGGATTCGGAAAGCTGCACAGCCTTTGGTAAGATATGCAGGACAGACCAAAGCTGCGGTAGCCAGAGCTCATAATGTTTCTCAGATGATCATCTCCAGGCTTGGCGACACTATGAGGAATCCGGGAAAGTATCTCTGTGACCAGTTCTGTTCCGCCAAGGGTCACAACATCTAAGGGAAACCAATATCTGGCCTTAATAGCGAGAAGGCATAAAGAGATGACAGCAGACAACTCACTGTTAAGAGTCTCTGTGCTTCAGGCAAGATGGCATCAATGAGAACTGTTTCAGATGACTTCGTGAGAGGGGTACGTATGCTAAGAGACCGGGGTTTCCCTTCTCCTCACTCGTTTTCAAAGAGCTCGAAGGACTTGGTGCAAGCAGCATCACACCTAGACTAAACTGCAGCGGTGCATGTGCTCTTCATGGATGATTCCTGTTCAATCTGAGCACGGATTCCCGACCTCTCCATCCTTGCCACATCCGGGAAGGACAACTAACATTTTTTATGGAGGAAGTCTTCTGATGTATGGAGGCATAATGTTGTATGACTGTACGCCACTCTCTGTGCTTCAGGGGGGTACCATGTTTGCTCTAGTACATAGAGGAGATCCTTCAGCCCTATGTAAGGCTTTTCACATGTGCTGTTGGCTTCGAGTTCATTTTTATGCACGATAATGCTCGTCCTCATAGTGTTCGGCTGGTCAACGAGATTTAGGATATCCGTAGGATGGAGTAGCTACATAGATTTCGGGATTTTTAATCCTATTGAGCATGTCTGGGATGCTCTGGGAAGACGGATTGGTACTCTTCAGTCCACTCCCAGAGGCTTCTTAGAGCTGCGATAGGTGCTATCGGAACAATGGCATTTATTGCTATCCGACCTCATCCGTCATCTTGTCACCAGCATGCATGGTCATGAAGTGGTAGATCATCTATCATTCTAACGTGGCAGTTAGGGGCGATCACACTCCCTATTGATGCATATGTGTTACACCAGAATCATGTGTTTCTACTACCACAGGTGGAATGTTTTTGACCCATGAGCGTTATTCGTCGCCAAGGCTGGATCTTGGGAGGGGGAAGGGGTTCATGACCTCCCCTTCAGAATGCTAATAATGGTAAAAGTGGTAAAACATTCTGAAACTTATTAGTATTTCATACATTTTTCGAGAAATGGAGGAGGAAATGTTATACTGCATTGGAAATCCAGTTCTTGCCCCCTCCCCCCACTTTCGCAATTTTTCGGCTCGATTTTGTTTCTTGCCGCGTCCTCTCCCTCATATTTTATTTTTAGATCCTGGCCAGCTCGTGGCCATTTATTCTTATGCACCTCATCTCCGCACATGTTCTTTGTCATGGTCTGATGTACCACTCACCTGAATTTCATAAAAGTCTCTCAAAATCGTTATGTTACTCTGTCAACCTTTATGTTTGTAACTTAACATTGTCTACCAGTTATAACCAAAGTCTCTTCTATAAATCGGCATAGGCCTCTTTGCGCGACTTCTCATTCTACAGTTTAAATGGAATAAGAGGCTTGGTTTGTTCTACTTACCAAAGAATTCTTCTCAAGATTTACGATTTTATATTTTACTAGAAATCAATCGGTGCCTTTGGCAAATCTAAATCGACACATTGCATGCAACTTTGATTTCTAGATCGTCACACAAACCCCTAATTGAATTGAACACTCCACCGGTTCTGAAAATTCCTCTTATTTTTGACTTGTACTGCCTGAAATGACCATATTCACCATTTTATAGTTATCCAGCGCCAGCAAATCGAAACTTGACATTTGACATCGAAAGACCCATCCCATCGAAATTTTGTTAAATTTTAGATCTGATCGGTTCTTCAAAACCAAAGGTCCAATTTATATCTAGAATGGTATATATGAATTTGACCTCCGATTTCGAAGGACGCATCGCATTCAAAATTTTTCAACATTTCTGAGATCTTCAACACAAGCCGCATTTTTAGGTTTTCCCAGGAACCAATTTTACCTTTCTAGCACTTCTAAATCGAAATTTGAAATAATCCCAAACGCAAATTTTCGGAGATATACGACCCACATTACCACCAGAAACCAATACTATGCTTTCTAGCATTGACGTAAACTTGGACAATGACTAAACTTGACCATTGATTTCGAAGTCTCATCACATCCAAAATTTGATATTTATGAGATCTTCGACCCAAACTACTATAGGAATCAATTTTTAGCTTTCTAGCACTGGTAGATCTAAATTTGACCTTTGATTTCAAAGCACCCATCGCATCTAAAAGCTCACATTTTGAAATCTACCACCCACACTACCCGCAGGAATCAATTTTCCCCTTTCTAGCACTGACCTAAATTGGACCAATGACTAAACATGACCATAGACTTCGAATCGTAGTCCCATCACATCGAAAGTTTCATATTTCTGAGATCTACGACCTAAACTACCTTCATGAACCAATTTTTGGCTTTCTAGAACAGGCTGATCTAAATTAAACCTTTGATGTCGAAGGACACATCACATCCAAAGTTTCACATATCTAAGATCTGCGACCCACACTACCCACAAGAATCAATTTTCAGCTTTCCAACACTGACCTAATCTTGACCAATTACTAAACTTGACCATTGTCTTCGAAGTCCCATCTCATCCAAAATTTCACATTTCTGAGATCTACGACCCAAATTACCTCCGTGAACTAATGTTTAGCTTTCCCGAACAGGCATCTCTAAATTTGACCTTTGACGTCGAAGGACCCATCGCATGCAAAATTTCACATTTCTGAGATTTACGACCCACAATAACCCCAAGAACTAATTTTCAGTTTTCTAGCACTGGCTTAAACTTGACTAATGACTGAAAGTGACCATTGTCTTTCAAATTCCTACTCATCCAAAATTTCACATACGTAAGATCTACGACTCAAACTATGCCCAATATATATGCCCAATTTTTAACTTTCTGCCACTGGTAGATCAAAATTTTATCTTTGACTTCGAAGTTCCCATTGTATGCAAAAAGGCACAGTATTTCTAAGATCTACAACCCCCCCCCCCAGAAAAACAATATTCAGCTTTCTAGCACTGACCTAAACTTGATCAATGACTAAACGTGACCACTGATTTTCGACTCAGTATATTTAAAATTGACCGTTGACTTCGAAAAACCCATCGCATCCAAAGTTTCGTAACATTTTTATATCTACGACCCACACTAGCACGATAAGCCAATATTCAGCTTTCTAGCACTGATCTAAACTTGACCATTGATTGTGATGTCCCATCTCGTCCACAATTATTTCACAACATTTCTGAGAGCTACCACCCAAACTACCTCCAAGAGCATTTTGATCTGGTAGACCACTTCTAGATCTCAATTTCATATTTGACTTCGAAGGACCCATTGTATCCCAAATTTCACAATATATCTGAATCTCATAAATTTGTGAAATAATTCTGAACTTTGTGAAATATCTTTGTGTAAATAATTCTCATCAAAGAAATGTGAATATTGGTCAGTGTTAAAACAATTGTCAGTGTCAAAACTGACACTAACACTCAAATTTAGCTTTTTTTATAAAAAAAAGAAGCTAAAATTATCTACGACCCAAACTATCTCCAGGAACCTATTTTTAGCTTTCTAGCAAAGGTAGATCTAAATTTGACCTCAGTATCAATTGCATGCAAATGACACAATATTTCAGAGCTGTACGACTCACACTATCCCCAGGTCACAGTACCCAATTACTAGACTTGTCCATTGACTTATAAATCCCATCACATCCAAAATTTCACAACATTTTTAAAATCTACGACACAAATTACCTCCTGGAACTAATTTTCAGCTTTCACTTTCATCGTCATTAATTTTTTGTAAATTTATAAAAACAGGCAAACGCTTTGGACTACTTTTAACAAATATTCATTTATTTCACTTCATTGAACATTTTAGGGGTAAACTTCCTTTGGCAGAGCAGTACGCTAAGCCTCAGGATATCTGTATAACTCAGTAGAACAAGTTAGTACTTCCCCCAGTACGGGGGAGAAACGATCGAGCCACAATGGCTGACCTTGACCCCGGAGGGTCGGTAGATCTCCAGGCAGTCGAGAAGCAGGCTGTTGCGGAACCCTTGAACGAATTTCTCTAAAACTAATACAAGTCTCGCACTTCAGGTACATTTTTTGGCATTGAATCCTGCACCACCAAATTCAAAGATGAGCCGCGCAGGTGAATAAATATAGCTGTAAGGTTCCAATTCCATTATTTTGCTTTGTAGCCCTATAATATACCCACTTACGTTTGCTGTGCCCTCATAGCACTGACCGCGAATATTTTATATTTAAATCAAATCGTAATAGGACATCTTGGACAATTTTTACAAGAATATTTGAAGTTGTCAAAACATTTCATAAAAACCCGAAAAAGTTTTCTTAATTTCAAGGCAATTATTTTCATAACGAAAACAGATACTATCCTGTTCTTTTCTATATATACACATACCAACAGTTTCGTTAATAATGATAGAAAAAAATCTTGCACTTTTAATATCAGTTAAAAAGTTATATAGCAAAGCACTGGAGAACAAAGATAAAATATCATTTAAACTGTCATGCGACAACCACTTGACTTTATTTCGCGGATGCCACGTCTTTAACTCATGGTAACTCATGGACATTGAACATTTTAGGGGTAAACTTCCTTTGGCAGAGCAGTACGCCAAGCCTCAGGATATCTGTATAACTCAGTAGAACAAGTTAGTACTTCCCCCACTACGGGGGAGAAACGAACGAGCCACAAGGGCTGACCTTGACCCCGGAGGGTCAGTAAATCTCCAGGCAGTCGAGAAGCAGGCTGTCTCAGAACTGTCTGGGTGGCCATGTATTGCTAAGCCCTACTGGGCCAAGAACTGTAGCAAGAAATAATTTTAGACAAAGCTTGCCGCGCAGCTTCCATTTCTTTTAATTTATTTTGTGAAAAAATGCCTGCATCTTTACTCCTTTAGCTATTGCTGGATTTGAAATCACTGCTGACCGATGAACACTAGATTTTTTTATGTAATTTAAAATTTTAAAGTTTTTTTCCATTTCCTAAACCCGTTTTTAACGAATGTTTTGATTAAATCTTTTTCGCCTCCACTCATCGATGACGAAATTAACATTTTATTTTTCCCACGCATTTTTACACAACGAATAATTTTTTTCTTCTTCTTTGTGTTCAATCTATTTAAACGTTTTTTTTCCAATGATCCTGAAATATCTTTCCATTGGCACTACAACTACTATCGATAGCTCTCAAAGCATTTCCAGTTTCTGAATTTCAGCGTCTGAACTATTCGATGTTGACGAAGTTGGGTTCTGGCGCACGGCAATTGCATGCTTTTGGTAATTTTATTGCAAATTTATCCATTTTATTATTGCAAATTTATCCATTTTTAATTATAACAGCAAAAGAGACGCAAAAACATATATTATAATTGCATCATTCATGCAGCGAGCGCTGCAGACAAGAAATAAATTACATCTTAGATTTTCGCCTAAGGCTGAGGTATTAATGGAGCCACAGCACTACGTGAAGAGTTGCGCAAAGCGGAGAAATCAAATTATGCTTGCAATAGGGCCGGATGTCGTATAAGCTAACTAAGCTACAGTTTAGGGCTTCATGGCATAAGGACCCTCAAACAGATGTATTTCTTATTTTAATTTACATTTAAATTGTTATATTATTCAAACACTGCTCATTTTAGCTTTGCAATATCATCATTGTGTACTAATTCTGAAGTAACATTTTCACCATCAGTCTCATGCTTATTTTTTAATCTTCCCTACAATGAGAATAATAAATATATATTTCGACTTTCTTATTTTTAGGGCCTCAAACCTATCGTAGCCTAGGGCTTGGGAAAGTCAAAGACCGGCACTGGCTTTAAGTTAGAACAAAGAATATTAAGGATAAAAGGTAAGGCTCGCAAAGAAGTAACTAGCGCCACCAAAGACCGTCGTTTTTGTTTTTGTCGTTTGGTATTTTTGTGTACTGAAGGGAAATGAACCCCCAAGGCGCACCACGCATGCGCTCTCAGAGTTTGAGTTGTTGTCTCTTGAGAAATTGTCAGTGCAAGCTAACATTGTAAAACACTTCGGTACTTATAGGGGTTTATCAAAATAATGGAAACTCGGACGGTGTTCGGTTGGGTTGTTTTACCTTTGAGCGGCACTTTTGTGCACACCATGGGCTAAATTGCCAGGTCACATGGACACCGAAAGCTCAGAGAAGGTTGGGGGATGGGACCCACTGGAACAGCTGTTGGGAGACAGATGGTAGCCTCCCGTCAAGGCCATCCAGCGTGTTGTTTAACGTGCACAGGGTATGGCTCTCCCGCACACGGGGCCACGGCTTAACGTCCCATCCGACGGACGGCTCCCTTTTCAAGCCCATCGATGTCCTCTACTGACCGTGGGCAGGGCGGGGAAATTTTGCGGAGATAAATCTCAACGCTGACCCAGCTGGGACTCGAACCAGGGAACTACAGATTACGAGCCTGGCGCCTCCGACGGTGACTGGAGTACACGCAATGCGCCGTATGCATATCACAGAGACGACGTCAACCCCGATGCGAGAAGTACGATGTCGGCTATCACGTAGCAATGCCACAGGCGCAGGTGAAATAGTTGTTGTGATGCAATTGTCGACAATATCAAATCTCAGTGACCTCGAAAAAGTATGATCATTGGTGTGCCAGTAACCAGAACGGCGGTAATAGCAGGTGTAACACGAGGAACTGTATCAAAAATTATGACTACCTATCAAAAAGGACAGGGCATTGCCTCCAAACGTGCAAATTGTGGACGCTATACGAAATTGTCAGATTGGAATAGGTGAATGTTGGCACGGATTGTACAACGGAAGTAGAAGACCAGGGCACCGAAATCAGCAGCAGAGTTGAACACTAGTCGGATTGATCCCGTTTCCGTCATAACAGTTCGTCGGCAACTGCTTCGTGCCGCCGGTATTTATGACCGTGCTGCAATCCACAAACTTCGGATTACCAACATCAATACAACAAAACATGTAAGGTGGTGCAAAGCAGATAAAAACTGGGTTTCTAAAGACTCACAACGTGTCATCTGGTCTGATTGTTCATTCTAATCATTGTTTCCCACCACTGGCAGAGTCTGGCGAAAACCTTCAGAAGCGTACCACCTCAATTCTTTGGTTCCGAGTCGAAGCATGGAGGTGGATCCCTGATATTGTGGGGTGCCATATCATGGCATTTCTTAGGGCCATTAATTATTCCGCAGGGTCGTGTCACATACGCAACGTATGAATCCAGTCTCGGGGACCACCTGTACCCAATGTTGCGGGCTTTGCTCTCTAATGACCGTCCCTGGTTTCAAGCGGATAATGCATTCGTGCATTATGCGAAACGTGTCAAGTTGCGGTTTTCAGAACATGAGGATGAGGTACAACAGCTACTCTGGCTACCTCATATTTCCAGACCTCAATTTTAATAAATGTTTGTGGGAATATCTGGAGCGCAAGTTCAGACACACTTTCCGCCTCCAGCATTACTGGCGCAGTTGGGCCATATCCTAAAGGAATATAGTCCCACATTCCATTACCGTATGGGCATGACTTGTACAAACCTATTTATAATTTATTTATACACCTAACAACCATGTTATGAATCAATAGCCAGGCCCTTCTACACCAGTTCATTTAAAAAAAATACAAAAAGTATAAAGAAAAACTAGTTAATATTTCAAATATTATGCATATCAAATATATAAATTGTCATTATTCAATGAAGTGTCTAGTTATAAAATTTAATAGTTTTATGTTTAATAGTAAAATAAATAAATAAATAAATAACAGTATAAGGTTTGAAATTAAATATCTAAGTAATAATGATATATTTAATATGTGCATACATATTACACGTATTTACTATCAAAGTCAGGCTGTGAAGGAACAAATTTCCGTTACAGAACGTTCAAGTAGAAAGATTAAATAAGAGTCAAAAAACCACATACACCCGATCATTGATAAAATTTTAAACAATTTTAATGACATTACTACATTTAACTTAACATGTAAGAATGACGTAAAGAAATTAATCATCAAAAAGACAAGGGAGATTAGAACATACCAATATCAAGCTGGACTTCCGCATCCCAATCTTAAACACTAATATAAATAATTTACAAACAAAAAAATTACATGTCATAAATACACTTAAAACACTGTCAAATACTCATATTGAAAACAACTATACAAACTATATACACTTATACCAGACGGATCTGTTAATGAAGATAGAACTGAACTTGCTGGAGCTTTTATTTGCCCAGAGGAAAATTATGAATACCTATTTAAATTCAAAAAACCTCAGCCTATATTAACTGCTGAATTAACTGCAATAATACTAGCCATAAATTGGGCACTAAAATTTAAAAATAAAAACAAGTAATATTCACAGACAGTAAAGCATCCATAGAGACAATATACAATGATACTTCAAAAAGCAATTTCAAACTTTTTATAAATGATATACTTATTTTAACAAAAAAACATTTGAATAATAAGAATATTATATATATACAATGGATCCCTAGTCACGTAGGAATAAAATACAATGAAATAGTTGATAAAAAAGCAAAAGCAACAATAAACATGGTTCCTAACATAGACACACCTTTTTTATTTATTTATTTAAAAAACAAAATAAAATAAATATAATAAAAGACACACAGAGATGGTATGACATAAATGCAAATAACACACATAGATATAGAATTTCACCTATTATTACAAAATATAATAATTATGGACTTAATAAAAAAGAAACAAATATAATCCTAAAAATTAAAACAAATTCAGCAACCACCAAAGCAATGTTATATAAAATGAAAAAAAAAAGATTCCCCGGTATGTGATAATTGTCAGGAATATGAAAACCTTGAACATATAATATTAAAATATAAAAAATATGAGCAAGAAAGAATAAGATACTTTAATGCACTACAGAAACTAAATATAACGAACTTTGATTTTAAAAATATT
Source organism: Ryuthela nishihirai (assembly GCA_038380435.1). NCBI lineage: Eukaryota > Metazoa > Arthropoda > Arachnida > Araneae > Heptathelidae > Ryuthela > Ryuthela nishihirai. The sequence continues at coordinate 76,595,967 of JAWZYU010000017.1, forward strand.
TTGGAACCTGTAAATATAAAGGATAAAACAAAATGCTATAAACTTCTTATAGTATTCATTAAACATATAAATATGTTTAACATATTACATAAAAAAAAACATATATAGAAAAGATATAGAAAAAATATAGAAAAAAAAAAGATATATATATATATAAAATAAAAAAATAAATAAATAATAACAATTATTAAAAGATTCAGAAAATAGAATCGCTCATAAAAGTTTTCTGAATGAGTTTGCTACCGGGTGGATTCCTGGTAGCAAGAATATTCAATTGTTGATATGACAAGCAAGCAAGCAAGTAGCCATAGAAACTGAATCTGATTGGTCGAGCTTTCCCATTGTTTGGGGGAAATCTGGTTATATCCTGTTAAACAATGAAGTTGCGAGCAGGAAGTTAATAAGAAAGCTGTAGCTTGCATTTCTGACGTCAACTACTGGAAAATTCAACATATTTTATAAACTGATTTATTCCTAGTTGAGATAATTGTTGAAAATAAATTTTATGTTCTTCGTCAACATATGAACAGTTGAATAAAATATGTGAAATAATTTCTTCACAGTTACAGTAAATACAATTTGCGCTATCTGATTTCTTTATCTTGTATAAATAGCTGTTTAACTTTGTAGTACCACATCTAAATCTTAATATTTTGCAAAAATTATTTCTAGACATTTTAATTTTTAGCAATGAACATATATTTTGATCAAGTTGATATCTAAAATGATGTTTAACAGAACTCTGAACTTAAAGTAATTGTTGAGTGCTAATTTTTTCTAATATAATAATTTTTAATTTGTATATTATATATAGGAATATCAGTAGTGTCAGTTAAGTTGATTGCATCTTTGGCATATATGTGTCAATTAAAACATTTCCCTCAATTCCACAGTGACTAGGAAGCTACTGAATTTTAATAATTTTTTTTCTTTTTTACATAAATCATTACATAAATGTAATATATCACAGATTAAACTACATTATTTATTTTCTAAAATATTTTTTTCTATCGAATATAAAGCAGATCTGCAATCTGTCAAAATAACAAATTTATTTAAAATACACTCTTCTTGTATCCAAAGTAAAGAAGAATAAATTGCAAAGAATTCTGCTTGTATAATAGTACATCCTTTTGTAAATTTAAATGCTTTATAAATATTTAATTTAGGTATGCAGAAAGCTGCTGTGGCAGTATATGAGTCAGGGAAAAAAAGCTCCATCTGTATAAATAGCAGTAAAATCTTGATAGGAATTGTGAATATATGAATTACTTAAAGTTTTCAAACTAGATATATCAGTATATTTTTTTGCGGATATGTGAGGAATATCCTTGAAGATGTTTGGTAAATGATAAATCCAAGTGGGTTCATTATTAATGATGTCTTCTTTATGATTTTATCAAGAACATAATTAAACGTAACCTTTTCCTTCACAAAACTAATTGCAGGGTGAAAAAAATTTTCAGTTTTAAATAGATTGATTAGAAAATGATCATGGTGCTTGAGATAAGTCTTGAAATAATATTAAGTAGTAAATATGGTGCCCTGATCTGGAAAGATGAAATAGAGGTTTCAGCAATTAAAACTAGATTAGGAGAACTTTTCATCAAGCCCAAAGCGAATCTGATGAATTTATTTTCTGCATCGACGGCAATAAGTTCAATCCTAAATTCCATTTTTGGTCTAATTAAATTGAAGTAAAGTTTGAATAAGATAAGTAGGGGGATCCCCAATTTGCAGAGACAAGACATTTGACAAAGTTGAATACCTTATTACCAATGATGCAGGCATGATCTATTTTTCATATATGCATGATTTAGTTTGTTCCAATTTAATTCCGAGTCTATATAGACACCTCAAAATTTATAAATATCAGTATTTGGCAATATATTATTATTTATTTTAATATCTAATTTAGGAATAACAGATCTGGGCTTTACAAAAGCAATCACATAAGTTTTCTCAATATTTATTTTTAAATGTCATTTAAGACAATATGAACGAATATTATTGATGGCGGTTTGTAAATTTTTCTCAATTTTATGTCTTTGTCCGAATTCCAGATAGAAATATCATCTGCCTAAATAGAATAATTTATATTTTGTGGTATAGGGTCTGGTAAATCATAAAGATATAGGTTAACTAAAAGAGGCGACAAGATTCCTCCTTGAACTATTCCAGATGCATATTTATATTTATGAGAATAGGTATCTTCTAGCTTTAAAAAAAATAAATACCCACTCAAGCAGCTGCTTTACTTGATAATATTTCTCAGTTAAATAAAATTTTAAAAAATGAATGATTTTTCCAGAAAGACCAATTTGTTTCAGTTTGTAGATTAATCCTTCATGCCAAACAGTATCAATTATTTTAAATCAATAAATATTGCTGCTATGACTTTTTTATTATGAAATGAAAAGTAGATATTACTAGTTCGGTGCAGTATACAGTCTTTGGTGGATCTACCTTTACGGAAGCCGTGTACATTTTCATATAAAATATATATTTTTTTACCTATAAGCCATTGCATTCTTTTAAGTAAGATTCTTTCAAAGACTTTAAGTACATTTGAAGTAAATGAAACTGGCCTGTAGGATTTAATATCTGTAGGAATTTTTGTAGGTTTTAATAAGAATACGATATTAGATAACGTCCAAGACTGGATAATTATGCGATATTCATATGTTATTAAACACATCTAAAAGTTTCGTTCTCCAGATAGTTGGTAGGGCTTTTAGGCATTTATTGCTAATTTATTCCACATCGAATTGAGTCTGTTCGGAACGCCCGAGGTGGGCCTAAGCTTATTAATAAAATGTTCTTCACAAAGTACATTTTTCCATAATTTTGATAAACCCCTGTACCTGAAAACCTACATTTGTGTACTTACCTAAAGACCTGTCAGTAACATGAAATATCATCAAAATAATGTATCGGAGGGTCTACAATATGCATTTAAAGAGTTGCTAAACACTTTTTTACAAAAAAAAATGAATAAATAAAATAAAATATATTTTTAAGAGTGCTCCGCCCCGTCGAAATTTGTCAGAGAGTGAGACTGAGACCTCGCCGAGCACGGGGGGGGGGGGGCGTACGTGGTGGGGATATTTGCCCCGTACAGAGCCTCACGTACTCGGCGCCAATGGCCGAAACATGTGTTAACCAATATCGCAGAAAGGTAAAAAATGGCCTTAACTTGTGATCTTGAAATTTACAAAATAAGTCCTCTTATGATTTTGAAAATAACTTTGCTGAGACATATCTTAACTAAAAATATTTAAGAAACATTCCATGTTGGGATAAACATGGGTTACTGAAGCAAAATGTGAATTTGGCAAACGTTTGCGAAGTCTTGAATATCTGTACAAATTTGTATAAAATGTATAAAATATCAATACTTTTGATATTATACTAAGGCAAAATTAATTGTAAACTTGCTAATTAAATTTAGTGAATTTTGATGGTAAAAGAAATTTGGAAGTCGCTAATAATATATTTTAACAGGAAAAAGAGCTTTAAACTTGCAGCATTTATTTCTTTAGCTGATAATGTACAGGTACCATACAGAAAAATGAAAACACTACCATTGTTACCTCAAAATAAATTTACATTCATAGCTCAATAACTTCTTCAATATGGTTTTTAATGAAATATATATCTAAAGATAAATTAAAGATCAGAATCATTTCTGTTTTAATCTCGATTTTAATCAATATTTGTTAGTATTCAAAGAGTTACGAACTTTGGAACATATAACAGTCTAAAAACAAATTTGACCCCAAAATTTAATTAAAATATTAAAACAACCTATGTAGTAGAACACCAGGTAAAATGCACCCGTATTCAGTATTCAAAGATTATTTAAGATATGTTTCAGTATTCAAAGATTATTCAAGATATTTTTCAGTATTCAAAGATTATTCAAGATATTGTTTAATATTCAAAGAGTTATGAACGCTGGAATATTTAACAGGCTTCAAAATATTGATCCAAAAATTTAATTAAAACATTAACAACCTAATAGCATATCGGGTCGAATGACATCAGTTAGATATTAATTAAGCTACTGGGTATCTGATCTATCAATATCCTACTGTTATGCACCGAAATGTTGATAACACTTCATACATAAAAAAGGAAAGTTAAAATACACTGCTGGCCATTAAAAGTGCAACACTGGGAAAGGCAAGATATTTCAAAGCCATATTTAGTGAATACATAGCTTAAGTTACAAGGATCAAATGATTACAAATACAATTCAGTTAGATTTGTGGAATGCAAAGAAATTAATATCTTGTGTAGCCACCATGAGAGACAATAACCGCTGCTACACGGTCCGGCAATGAGAGAATGAGACGTCGGGTGTGTGTTTGGGGAATGTCAGTCCATGCAGTTTCGATACGTAGCCAAAGTTCATCTGTTGTAGCAGCTGCTGGTGTCTGCTGTGCTAGTCGTCGTTAGATCATGGACCAGACATGTTCAATTGGGGTCAGATCCGGTGAATGCGCAGGCCAAGGCAGAAGTGTCACATGGTGGCTATCCAGGAATTGTTGGACGGGTCGGCATTGTCCTGTTGGTAAATGGCACCAGAAAGTCCCTGAAGATAAGGTACAACCACAGGCTCCAACATCTCAGTGATGTAATGCTGGCTGTTCAAAGTACCGATAATGCGCACGAGACACGTGCATGAGTGGAGTCCAATGGCACCCCACACCAAAACACAAGGGGCCGGACCCGTAAGGTGCTGCATCATGCATGTCTCACTCAGCCTGTCGCCACAGTAACGCCAGATACGGATTCGTCCATCATGGTGTTGCATACTGAAGCAGAATTCGTCTGAAAAGACGACGCGATGTCATTAGCACATCCATGTGCGACGTTCTTGGCACCATTGCAGTCGCATACGCCTGTGTTGTAGAGTCAATGGTAGCCGAAGCAGTGGTCGCTTAGCAAAGATGCCCTGATGCTGCAGACGACATCGAACCATACTTGCGGACATTTGGTTGATGTGTTGAGCCCTGACTGTTGAGCTAAGGTGTTTGATGTAGCTGTACGATCATTGGAAACCCATGCACACGAGATGTCTCTCCTCTCCTTCGTTTGTGTGACAGGGCCGTTGAGATCCCTTACGTCGGTGAGTTCGTTCCTCCTCTACCCACTGACGCCATATTCTCATCACTGTGGCAGCATTCCATCCAACACGAGCACCGATGTCTCGGTACGATAATCCGCCTTCCCATAATCCCACAATTCTCCCTCGATCAGAGTCGGAAACCTGGTCAAATGGATGCCGTGTTCTTCGACGACGCATACTTGATCCTTCAGTGCGCAAGAACTGCCAGCAAACACAATTCCAGTGCTTTATACCGGCTCTTTGCAATCTCCTCTTATACCACTTCCAGGGGGCGTTACTGTCACACATGATGTGCGTATGTGCTGCGCTTTGAATCATTTACATGTCCTCACGTGGGCTACTCATCTTGCATATTTCGGGCAATCTGATAAGTCCTTCCTGGTGTTGTACTTTTAATGCCCACATATTTCGGGCATATTTCGGGCAATTGCTTGCATATTTCGGGCAATCTGATAAGTCCTTCCTGGTGTTGTACTTTTAATGCCCAGTAGTGTAGTTCAATTCGTTTCACAGTGTTTGTCTTTCTGTTATTAAACTCCACTACATAACTTTAAATTATCTCTTACCAGTAGTTCAGTTTTAATGCTGCCAGTCCTCCTCTGTTGTTATTACTGGGTAGTAATGTTGAAGAAGGCGACAAGAAGGAAGTCCCCGAAATGCGTCGTAGAAGATTCTGTTGTGAAAGTTAAAAGTTTGTGTATTACTACTGCTGGAATAACATACATGGCTAATTGAAGAAATAATGTTACCAATCAAAAGTTTGTATCCAGGGATCGGTTGCATATCAATTAACAGTAGGTTCACTAATCGCTTTAACAATGGGTGGGGTAAAATAACAGATAATGTTTTATTGGTTCAAGTCTATTTTTTATGTTATATTTTTTTCCTCAATTCTTATCAACTAGTATTATTGCCTTTAACATTTTAACAAAAGATTAAATGGTGTTCATTAAAGGAAATTCTGGTTTTAACAATGGACGTGGTAAGTGAAAAGTTTAACCATGATCCCCAGGGAAACCGATTGAGTTTTTTTCTGAAAGAATTAAGAGGACGTGTTTCGAAATATACAAGGTAAAACATTTTGCACAATGACCTTAAATTTTAATTTAGGATTAATAGAACTTAATATGTTTTTAAGACCTTTCAAAGGGAAACAACTTGAACTTTGCAGCGTAAACAGAACATGAATTTTTAAGGTTGAATAAAGCTCAATAGTTAACATTTTGTAGTTTTTTTAGTACTTTTGAAAGCTTATAAGCTTGAAAAACTGCTGTACAGAAAAGCAAAATAAATTAGCTTTTTCTCTTTACGTATCAGTATGCTGAATTTCATTCAATTCAGATTGATTAAGGTTGGGAGTTATATTGATTTGACGTGGAATCAGCAAATCTTTCAATTTCTAACTCTCTCAATGATGTAGAATCAGTGTTTAATGAATTTTATGTTGTATTCACTTCGAAAGCACAAATTTGTTTAGTCCGAACACTTGATTTTTGTCTGATAAACGACGATCGAGAATAATATCTTATTTAATCTCAACTCTAAATGCCGTGAGGATTTAGAGTTGAGATTAGATATTTAAAGCGTTTATTTTTTGCTTACGAAAGGCTGGTGTTTAGCTTTGCAACAACAACATGGTTTCTAATGGCTGCAAAGTTCATGGCTCACTGAAGAATTAGATAAAAAAATAATACCCCCCTCAAGCAACTGCTTGCCACAGAGGTCTGACAGGAGCCTGTCAGTTTATATGCCACAGTAGAAGATCTGAGAGGATGGCAGGACATCAGCAGAAAACAATACTAACATCCATGCCTTACCCGGAGCTCGAACCCAGTCCCGTAGATCAGTAGCCAACCGTGCTAACCACTCGGCCACGGTATGGCAGGAATTAGATATACATGATTTATTGAAACCAACAGGGAGTGAAAGAGCTAGAACAATTCAGTTCCTCGAGTGATTTAATTTCTGTACGGCAGTTTCTGACAAAGCAGGGGCAAATAGTTGGGATACCTTCGTCGGCATGATCAAATAAATGTTAACTGTTTCGATTAAACAGATGTAGAGATTACATTGCACAAAGCACATGCAATACGAGAACTACATTCAAATATTCATTAACCACCGTCTATTGTAAACTTTGTCACTTTGAAAGTTTCTTCGCAGATAAACTGAGATTTGTTGACATTGTCTGGACCTCGTTGATATAGCGTTTGAATTCAGGCACTTTGTGAGTGGATGTACACTTAGTATTGCACCCAAGTCTGACTGACGTCTCTAAAACAAAGCGTATTGCTTTTTTTGTAAACTTTTGTGTTACTAAAATAAATATTAATTTATGTCAAAATTTGCATATTTTGTTTCATTAGATTTAGACATTTCCGATTCCAAAAATAACCTAGCAACTTCTAATTTTAACATTTATTGTTATTATATTCCATTTTTACTTGCTCGCCACTTTTTTTTTCAACACCATAAACTTTCTCTTATTGATGACTGAAGAACATTTTTACATTCTCAAGCGCTAGCAATGGGATAATAGGTCATTACTACTAAATTAAAACATTTGTATTTAGACTTTTAAGATACTACTTACTTATAATTAAATTGTAAAAAAATGATCGAATTCAGTGTAAAATAGTCATGTTTGTATGAAGGAAAATGTCCCCTTATATTAGTCTCCCCGGTATTTGTAGTAGCGTGCTTGGTTACTGATCAAAGGATCACGGGTTTGAGCTCGGGATAAAGCATGGATGCTTTTTTCTGTTGTTTCTTTACTGAGGTTTTGAATTCCTTACATATCTTCCAATGGTGTATTAAACTAACAGGCTTCGGTCAGATCTCTGTGGCTAGCAACTGCTTGAGAAGTAATTAATTTTATTCCCAGACTATTAAGTTTTCTTACATGCCAGAGATGTTCCACATTGTTATTGCAATCACTCCAACCATCCCGAAGTTGTCAGTAAAACCTCATGTGAATCTAATAACAAATAACATTCGAGTTTTTAACCTTAATTTTAAGTTTAGCTGTAAGAAATATTTCATTAATACAATCCGATGTGATTGTGATAGATGAGCATCACTTGGCGTTATTTATTCCAAAAAAACTGTTGATAACACTGAATTTGTTATCATCCTTTGGAAGCAGCTTTTAATGAATGACTATCTAAAATATTGAATGTATAAATTATATATATATTTTATATTCGTGTTTCTTTTAACATGCTTTTTTAATGTTAATCATATTAATCTTTAAAAAAACAATATTCCTTTGGAAATAGAGAGTCGTCAATCATGGTTTGAAAAGATATCTCCCTTAGATGTAGTCTTTGGGAAAAATCCCCCTTTGCTTTGCACGGACATTTTCAGGAACGTCTATACCGTGCAAATCTTGCAAGAATATATTTTTGATAGAACACTGGAACGAAAGAAAAGCACATATTGTACCATTTATAAATAATAACTTCTGTAAAATATATATTGGAACGACGTCCTAAAGCCTTCTTGTTCATTCCTGTCACTTGATTCTAACCTATCCCATAAATATTTTTCTCTCTCCGTACTTTGATCTAATTCTTTTCCTAGATTAATGCATCAGTGAAGTGCATAGATCCTTCCTATGAGTGGATCAGAAATAGGAGATGAACTTGTATGATCGGTGAGAGAATATGAGGAAAGCTGTCAGCTATTCTCAATACCGTTAAGATAGTTTTAGACGGTAGTTTGAAAACAAACCTATTTGCAGGAACCTTGCCAAAACATTGATGAGCAAAGTGAAAATACACTGTTGGCCATTAAAATTGTAACACCAGGAAGAACTCATCAGATTGTCCCGAAATATACAAGATGGGTAGCCCATGGGAGAACATGTAAATGATTCAAAGCGCAGCACATACGCACATCAAATGTGACCCCCTGGAAGTGGTGCAAGAGGAGATTACAAAGAACTGGTGTAAAGCACTGGAATTGTGTTTGCTCGCAGTTCTTGCGCACTAAAGGATCAAGTATGCCCTGTCGAAGAACACGGTCTATACTACCAGGTTTCCAACTTTGATTGAAGGAGATAGTGGGATTACGGGAAGGCGGATTATGGTAGACATCGGTGAATCACAGGGCGGTGCTGGGGCGGCTCGAGACATCGGTGCTTGTGTTGGACGGCATGCTGCCACAGTGATGAGAATATGGCATCAGTGGGTAGAGGAGGAACGAACTCACCGACGTGAGGATCTCAACGATTATGTCACACAAATGAAGAGAGGACATACATCTCGTGCACATGACATTGAATGATCGTACAGCCGCATGAAACACCTTAGCTCAACAGCTAAGGTGTGTTGAACATCTACCAGTGTCTGCATGTACGGTTTGACATCGTCTGCAGCATCGGAGCATCTTTGCTAGGCAGCCATTGCTTCAACTACCATTGACTCTACAACACAGGCATATGAAACTGCAATGGTGACAAGAACGTCGCTTATGAATGTGCAAATGGCATCGCATCGTCTTTTCAGACGAATCCCGCTTCAGTATACAGCACCATAATGAATGAACCGTATCTGGAGGTACCGTGGTGACAGGCTCAGTGAGATATGCATGATGCAGCGCCATACAGATCCGGCCCCTTGTGTTATGATATGGGGTGCCACATTGGACTCCATTCACGCATGTGCCTCGTATGCATTACAGATACTTTGAACAGCCAGCGTTACAGTACTGAGGTGATGGAGCCGTGGTCGTTATCTTCAGGGGCTCTCTGGTACCATTTACCAATAGGACAATGCCCGACCACATGTCGTCCAACAATTCCTGGATAGCCACCATGTGACACTTCTGCCTTGGCCTGCGCATTCACCGGATCTGTCCCCAATTGAGCATGTCTGGTCCATGATCTAACGACGACTAGCACAGCAGACACCAGCAGCTGCTACAACAAATGAACTTTGGCTACGTATCGAAACTGCATGGACTGACATTCCCCAAACACACACCCGATGTCTCATCCTCTCATTGCCGGACCGTGTAGCAGCAGTTATTGTCTCTCATGGTGGCTACACAAGATACTGATTTCTTTGCATTCCACAAGTCTAACCGAGTTGCATTTGTAATCATTTCATCCTTGTAACATAAGCTATGTATTCACTAAATATGGCTTTTATGTCTCTTGTTTTTCCTGGTGTTGCACTTTTAATGGCCAGCAGTGTATATGATTCTACTGGACCTTTGATCTTTCTCATTTCCAGGAATATTTATTCTGCGTTGTTTCTGGAGGTGACACCTGGATCATTTTTATTGTAAGAAATATATTCTTTTATATTAAACCACATCTTAACTTATAGAACGAACTAAATTTGCATATTGTAAAACAGCACGAGAGTAATTATTGCCTAGCAACACAATAAGCCGCCAAAATTTGTTTAACAACTAGAACCGGAATAAATTTGCTCCTGTATTTATACGTTATTTATTGTGTCTCGTGCATTCATCCACAGTTTCACGGAGTTCTTCTGCTAGAATGATAGAGGAAGAAAAACTGCGTTTCAAGGCAAATTGTAAGTCTTTTTAATATTAAGTCTTTTATATTAACGAAATCTGGCGAGATCTATTCATCAGCGATCCACTTGGGGATACAAGAGTTATTTTTCTTATGGGGTGCCTCAGGGTTTACGATATTTCTTGGCAGGTCGGTCTGAGCAGGTCTCTATGACAAAGTCTGTCTGAGAAGTAATCTCAATTAATCTCAGCTTTGTTCTTTATATTCGGCATTTCGTTGCTTTAAAAATTCCCGTAGATAGAACGCATGCACATCGAATATCTGCTAATGATTAAGATATTGGAAATGAATTATGTTGGGTAACGCAAATTCCAAACTTTTGTCCGAACCGCTTATTTAGCAACTAAAGTAAAATATTGAGAGCGCAGACATCTTGTGGTCAATATAGCGATATAAACAGCAATAAAAATTGTAAGAGATAGAAAAAAGTATCATTCTTCACTAAGATAGCAATCGGGTTTTGTTGTTATAAGAACAAAACTGCCGCGAAATTCCTTTTACGTATTTGAACAGTTATTCTGGAGCCATTTATTTTTGAAACGCAAAGAAGGACAATCGGTATTCTAACATATTCGTTATCTGAAGTTTCCATGCTCGTGTTAAAATTTAAAAGCAAGTTTTGTGGATTTCTCCAATCGTCATCATAAAGAAGGATTCCTTCATTTTTATAAGGCAAATCATCATTTAGAAAAGAGTACGAATCTCACCATTGCCATAAAGATTATCATGAGTAAGAATGAAATTGGGTTATTTAGTTTTACTTCTGAGTGGCACTTTTTGCATACAGCTCTTTAAATAACCAGGTCACAAGCAGAGGCGTAGGAACGGGTTGACAACGGGGCAGTTGCCAAGGGTGCCGGAATCACAGGGCGGTGCTGGGGCGGCACGAGCCGTTCTGCGATATCTGAAGTTTATATGCAAAATAAAATCGAATGATTAGCCGCCCGTAGTTCGATGAATTTAACACGTATTGTTTATACCGTCGTATCGCCGTAACTTCCTACAAAAATATTTTTTTCGTTTCATCGGCGGACAATTAGCGCCCCCCCCCCCCGCACCGCGCATGCCATAAAACAGCTTTGGGGCGCAATTTCAAAATGTTTATATTACTTTTACAAATCAAGCCGTCACAAAATAAAATTCTGTTACATAGGTATCTTTTTCTTAGGACGGCAGTTCGTATTTGTACAATATATTGAATTATTATGTTTATAAAAACCGGGATTGTTTAAGATCAACAATCAGGACAGGAGCGTCGTACAGTCGCTCAAAAAAGTATCCGAACACTACAGTTGATTGCAGAATTCAGAAAAAATATCTGGCAACGATTTTTTTAGAAATTAGTGATCTGGCAACCTTCGTGTCACGTGACACGAAGGTTGAGCGACTGTACATCATCGCTTTGTTTCCTATCAATCGAGCGAGAACTGACTCAAAAAAATTAATTTTTATGAGATTTTCCCAACGAAAAAATTAGTAAAAATTGAAATACTTTAAAAAAATAATTAATTGCAATTTCTTTGTCAGTAATTTATGTGCAATTAATATTTATTAATGTAACTGTATTAAAATAATGAAAATAAATATATATATAATATAAATAACATGCGTATTTTTTTAATCAATAACTGAACAAGAGCGGACAATTAAAAATTTGCCAAGTGCGCCAAAAGCCTAGTTACGCCTGTGGTCACAAGGATACCAAGTACTCAGAGAGGGTTGGAAAAACGGGGCCCATTCGACAGCTTTTAGGAGACAGATGGGAACCATCGTCAAGGTCAACAAAGGGGCGGGGGTGGCTCAGTCGGTAGCGCGCCAGGCTCGTAATCTGTAGTTCCCAGGTTCGAGTCCCAGCTGGGCCAGCGTTGAGATTTATCTCCGCAAAATTCCCCGCCCTACCCACGGTCAGTAGGGGATACCGATGGGCTTGAAAAGGCCGCCGTCCGTCGGATGGGACGTTAAGCCGTGGCCCCGTGTGTGGGAGAGCCATACCCTGTGCACGTTAAAGAACACACTGGATGGCCTTGACGGGAGGCTACCATCTGTCTCCCAACAGCTGTTCCTCCCCCAACCTTCTCTGAGCCTTCGGGGTCCATGTGACCTGGCCATTTAGCCCATGGTGTGCAAAAAAGTGCCGCTCAGAGGTAAAACAACCCAACAACCCAACCCAAGGTCATCAAATGTGTTCTTTAGCACATACAGGGAATACTTGGTTCAGAGGAACGCTGTCACCAATCATAAGCTATGTCATAAGCTATGCCCACTGTGTAGCGTTCCTACACAGTGGGCCATAGCTTAATATCATATCTGACAGACGACGGTCTTTTTAACCCTTCGGTAGCCCATTTATCATAGAGGATAGGTTAAGGATTCAGAGGAGATAAAGCTCAACAGTGCCGCAAGTTGGAATTGGTACCTGGGAATGTTTGATTACGTTCCTGAGTAGTAAACCAGAGAGCATGTCCTTGTGTACATATGTGTTTGTGTTGTATGAGAAACGAGTACATGCCAATGAATCTTCTGGATGATTTCGGCCTTTTGTGTAGGAAAGTACATTCTTCCCTTTTAAAATGCTAAAATTATATGCAATACTCTTACGTTTTGTCCTGCTGTTGGCTTTAAAATATTTTGTAGCATTTTTAGAGCTAAGCATAGTATTGTTGGAACAGCAAATGAAATGTTGCGTTATGATCGTGAGCACAAGAAATAATAAAGGGTGCATCAGCGGACAGTTTTATCAGCTCCGTAAGTTATGCAATGCTCACCAACTATTGGTTAGGTTTGCCTGGGTTAGGACAGTTATAACTTCATTAAATCCTATAATTGAATAAAATGGATTGTTTTGTAAGTTGGGTTGGGTTGTTTTACTTCTGAGCGGCACTTTTTTGCACACCATGGGCTAAATGGCCAGGTCACATGGATCCCGAAGGCTCAGAGAAGGTTGGGGGAGGGGACCCACTGGAACAGCTGTTGGGAGACAGATGGTAGCCTCCCGTCAAGTCCATCCAGCGTGTTCTTTAACGTGCACAGGGTATGGCTCTCTCGCATATGGGCCACGGCTTAACGTCCCATCCGAAGGACGGCGGCCTTTCCAAGCCCATCGGTGTCCCCTACTGACCGTGGGCAGGGCGGGGAATTTTGCGGAGATAAATCTCAACGCTGACCCAGCTGGGACTCGAACCTGGGAACTACAGATTACGAGCCTGGCGCGCTACCGACTGAGCCACCCCCGCCCCTTGTTTTGTAAGAGTAAACTTTTTGAACAAAAAATCGGAAATCAAAGAGTCGTATTACAGGAAACCAGTAGGTAGAACATCTATATCTTTTCGTTCTAACTAGACTTCTAACGAAATGCTTTTTTTTCAGCATTTAAAATGTGATTTCTCAATAGCGATTGTGTTTGCAGCGATATCGAGTTGGTTCGCAGTGACTGTGACTGCCGGGATCTAATTTCGAGTTCAGTGATGGCATGATTGTTCGTCTGTGTGTCGTTAGCTCAAACTAAGGCAGTGATAAGCACTAACTCGATCTTTGTGGACACACTAGGAGTAGTTTCCGGGACCCATCTCCGTTCTATGGGTTGTCAAAAATTAAATAAAACTAAAGATCCGTTTACCGAATTAGAGATAACAGATATAAATCTTGGCTGTGATAGTTTCTTGTAGTCTGTTCATTTCACTTCTGATAGTTTCGTTCAGAAAAAAGAACAACAACAAATTATTAAAATATTCGTTTTATTGAAAGTCAGATTAATGAGAATACTGATAGCTTTATACAGCCTGATATCCTGTCGGGCATTATTTTGGTCAACAAATTATTAAAATATTCGTTTTATTGAAAGTCAAATTAATGAGAATACTGATTTTATAGAATTTGATATACTGTTGGCCATTATTTTGTCTTTCCACTGTTTTATTTAGAACAGAAATGGCAAACACAAACTTAGCGAAGAGCCTTTATATAAAAAAAAAACTTTGTTATTAAAGAGACGCAGGAGAAATCGAAACACACATTACGAATGAAAAAAGAATTTAAAAAATGAAATGCTTTTAGGGAATCGGGAAATATTTTGATTGAAAAACAAAAATATGCATTTATAATGAGTAATATGAATTAGCCAAACCGTTTAATTATGCGACTAAAATATTTGGGTAAAACAATTGGAAGACATGAGACAGAATCAATATATTGATGATTGGTCATATGAAGGATTGGCAAGGTCTGATTTATAAAGAACAGATTTCGAAAATAAAATCTGTTGCACTGAAATGTCCGATTAAAGATTGGGTTGGGTTGTTTCACCTCTGAGCGGCACTTTTTTGCACACCATGGGCTAAATGGCCAGGTCACATGGACCCCGAAGGCTCAGAGAAGGTTGGGGGAGGGGACCCACTGGAACAGCTGTTGGGAGACAGATGGTAGCCTCCCGTCAAGGCCATCCAGCGTGTTCTTTAACGTGCACAGGGTATGGCTCTCCCGCACACGGGGCCACGGCTTAACGTCCCATCCGACGGACGGCGGCCTTTCCAAGCCCATCGGTGTCCCCTACTGACCGTGGGCAGGGCGGGAAATTTTGCGGAGATAAATCTCAGCGCTGACCCAGCTGGGACTCGAACCTGGGAACTACAGATTACGAGCCTGGCGCGCTACCGACCGAGCCACCCCCGCCCCCCGATTAAAGAGAATCGATACAGATGCTTTATTGAACGTCATATTAGATAGACCAAGTGTAAATGTTGACTCAGTAGGTTTTTTTGAAGGGCTTTCCTTTGGCTATGCCGCTTCTTTGATTTTCGATTCTTGCATTCAGAAAAATAGGTTTATGAATGCACAGTCGCTCAAAAAAGTATCCGAACACTATGGTTGACTGCAGAATTCAGAAAAAATATCTGGCAACGATTTTTTCAGAAATGAGTGATCTGGCAACCTTCGTGTCACGTGAAAAATATCTGGCAACGATTTTTTCAGAAATGAGTGATCTGGCAACCTTCGTGTCACGTGAAATCGTGTCACGTGAAAAATATCTGGCAACGATTTTTTCAGAAATGAGTGATCTGGCAACCTTCGTGTCATGTGAAAAATATCTGGCAACGATTTTTTCAGAAATGAGTGATCTGGCAACCTTCGTGTCACTTGAAATCGTGTCACGTGAAAAATATCTGGCAACGATTTTTTCAGAAATGAGTGATCTGGCAACCTTCGTGTCATGTGAAAAATATCTGGCAACGATTTTTTCAGAAATGAGTGATCTGGCAACCTTCGTGTCACGTGACACGAAGGTTGCCAGATCACTCATTTCTGAAAAAATCGTTTCCAGATATTTTTTCTGAATTCTGTAGTCAACCATATTGTTCGGATAATTTTTTGAGCGACTGTACAATCCATTTCATTCACTATCGGATTAGAGAGAATGGAATGGAAGTTTTTTGGTCGTTCCTTCCTTTGGTTTCCTGCTGCTTCGTTTAGGAAGAACAGATTAAAAGGAAAAAAAAACGTTTATTGAAATGTCAAATTAAAGAAAATCTGTATATTTTGGGCATTCAGAGAGTATAAATGCAAATGTCGACCTTGCTAAATTCCTGTTACCATTTATTTTTATTCCGATTGTTTCATTCAAGACGAATGCAACTAAAATTTTTATGATAGTCGGTTTATAGAGATAATAAATGTAAAGGCTAAAACTTCGGTTTTCCTGTTTCCTGTAATTAGGTCTTTGATTTTCTTGT
Organism: Ryuthela nishihirai; assembly: GCA_038380435.1. NCBI lineage: Eukaryota > Metazoa > Arthropoda > Arachnida > Araneae > Heptathelidae > Ryuthela > Ryuthela nishihirai. Next base: position 76,612,375 of record JAWZYU010000017.1, read on the forward strand.
TTCATTCCGAAAGAACTCTTCGAAAATAATCCGGTCTACAAAAATACAGAATTGGAAACAATGGATTAAACGCTTTATTGATAATAGACGTAGAAAAAATATCTATAATAAATCTCCTTTAGGGGGGGGGGGGGAGTGGGTTGGGTGGGGCTCAGTCGGTAGTGCGCCAGGCACGTAATCTGCAGTTCTCGTGTTCGAGTTCCAGCTGGGCCAGCGTTGAGGTTTATTTCCGTAAAACTTCTCGCCCTGCCTACGGTCAATAGAGGATATGGGAATGTACGTTTACGTACCTGACTAGTAAACCAGAGAGCATGTCCCTGTGTATGTGTTTGTGTTGCATGAGAAACGAGAACATGCCCAATGGATCTTCTGGATGATGGGCTTGGAAAGGCCACCGTCCGTCGGATAGGTCGTTAAGCCGTGGCCCCGTTGCGGGAGAGCCATACTCTGTGCACATTAAAGAACACGCTGGATGGCCTTGATAGGAGACTCCATCTGTCTCCCGACAGCTATTACAGTGGGTCACCAACCTTCTCTACGTCTCCAGGGTCCTTGTGACCTGGCCATTTAGGTTTTTTGCAATTTATTTCTTTAATTTACGATTGTTTCATTCAGAAGAAAAAGATTCATAAAAAAATTGATTTTATAGAATGCCAGATTAGAGATAACACTTATAGTCAGAGACAATATATTTTCCTCTAGAACGTTTCTTCTGATTGAGATTGTTCCGTTTAGAAAGAAAAGAAGAGAATAGAAATATAAAATTCCATTTTAAGTAATATGACGTCATAGAAATAGATGTAAATATTCACTGTTTGAGTTTCCTCTATGAGTTGCTTTGATTTCCGATTATTTCGTTGGGAAGAAAAGGACATTTAAAAGATTCGTTTTATTAAATGTCGGATTAGTGAGCTTACTAATAATTTTATGCAGATTGACTTTCTCTACTTCATTCTTTTATTTCCGTTTGCTTTGTTTAGAAGAAGCTGAAGTAAAGAGAACTTTAAATATCCATTTTAACCGAAATCGGATTAGCGAGAATAGATAAAAATATCGCCTGTTTTCATATTCTGCAATATATTCATTTGATTTACGATTAGAAGAAAAGATTCTTTACAAAACCCGTTTTATCAAGTGATTATTAGCACTGTCGTATTAATTAGACTGCAGATGATCTCATTATGCTTGATTTCCTGTAATGCTCTCTTCCCTTTGCTTTATTTAGAAGGGATAAACTTCGGAAAAACTCCGTTGTAGTGGAAATTCGGATTAGAGAAAATATGCAGGAAATTAAAGATTAGGGAACATATGGAAATTCTGTTGGTTGCCTGCAGTGCCGTCGTTTGATATTATATTGTTTAGGTTCGGGAGATATACATATATAATAGATTAGTTTAGAAATTCGTTTTATTGCAAGTAGGATTAAAGATGATTTTTATTTTTATGTGTATCGACTATGTTGATTTCGAAATAACACTGGTAGAGGATGGATTGCAGAGATTCCCAAAACGTGTTTTTGCTCTAAAGAAGATAATTTAGAATTTCTTAGTAATCGCAAATTATCTCTAACCATTTTCTTTTCTCACCCAATTACCGTACCCTACTAATTGCCTTCCGTCCAATTAGACACTGCCCATGCATGCTATACTTCTTTTATCTGCTCGGGATGCACTAAGTTATTGTCGAATTCGATTTGAGCATTAAGCAGGCTCAAATAGGCCTCATTCGCTACAGTTCCATCCGCTTACTAAACCCTTTTTAATACACTTCCTTCACTAAACTTCTATGCACTCATTTCAATAATTCCTATATTTCGATACTTCATTTCCCCCAATCTGCCAGGGACAGACCAGAGCTCTGGCCGCCCAGTGTTTCTCTCGTTCAGAATCTAATCTACTCTCTATTCTCTTCAAACTCTCGGATCTAACTAAAGACCTCCTCTATCTCGCTCTCTATTTCCCACGTTCCTTCCCCCTTGTTTCTACGAAGAAGTGCTATGTGCAACGACCATCTGTAGCATCTGCAGACGAAGGTAAGAGTCATAAATTCCACCTAGAGGATCTGTCTCTGCGCTAGACGTTGACATCGCCGTCCGGGAAAAGGGATTTCTCGTTGGTAAATATAAACAGTGGATGATGTTGTCCAGTTCTAAGTCTGCAGCTGATCATGGATACGATTTCGGGGCGGTGTTTTCCGTGTGAAGTCGCATTTTAACTGTCTGCATTTATTTCTACCACCAGACAATTGCTTGTAGTTCTGTCCATGAGGTCTAGTTTCGAGGAGTCGGCGTGTCATGTTGTTTATCGGAAAGGGTTCCCTGGATGTAAAGAATGACTACTTGGTATAATGTATGTGTGGGCTTTCGTCTGCAGCTGTGAATTTCGTCTTTCCCTCCTCAAGTGTAACTAATGTGGCACTCTGTTCGTCTGTTCCCTCTATGTTGATTAAAATCTGAATTAAGTGAGAAATTAAAAAATAATCATTATGCCTGATGCAAATCAGAGTAGACCCGCAAAAATTACATCAAAAATATTTCAAAGGAAAAGAACTACAGCTTTAACCAGTGAAAGTAATATCATTAATTTCGTTGCATGCTATTTTTTAATACACATTAAAGCAGAAAAAATTATTTTACTTCTCCCTCATATGTTAACATATGTCTTTGGTCTGGCCTATAATAAAAACTGTTGGCATTTCCAGAATTTTTTTAATTTCCTACCCCGTTCTTTATTTGGTACTACCAGTAGACCTGATAGCCAAGGAAATGACAGTATTCCATGTATCATAAAACTAAGATGTTTACGCAAATAAATCAAAAGAATCAAATACAAATTCGAGAGGTTTCTTGGTCCAAGAGCCACTAATACTGTGATATCGACAAAGATACTCTTGGAAATTGGTTTCTCTCATTCTTTCACATTGGAATGTAAAATTCATTCAGAAATATAGAAATGTAAGATGTATTTTTTGCTCCTATTGCAGGTCAATGAAGTGAATTCTTTGGCAACGTCTCGTGCAATCACATCTTTGTTTGCCATAGCAACGAGGGATAACGGAAGATCGCTTCCTTGATTCTCCCCGGGATCCATCGCAGTTTTTATGTCAACACTTCTGGCTGCAATGTTCTCGCCTCACACGCTGTTTCGACGTCACTTCCCGCAAATGACCGCAACGGCCGGGCAAATAAACCAACACCCGCTTTCGAGTGGCTTGCTCTCCTGACAGGTGGGCCTCGAGGAGATCATACCGAAGCTCTCGAGTCTCGGTGAATGACGTCAGTGGTAGGAGCAACGCTACACTTGATGACAGATGCGCTGACGAAGGTAAACACTGACCTGTCACCTTATTAGAGTCCTTTCTCACCCTTGTTATTGCTTTTGCATTTTCCTTGCTCTGGGGTAGTAATCCATTTACGTTGATTTCAACTGTAAGTGAAACCGTTCCTCAGTTATGCAACTTAATAGAAAGATGGATAGTATCGTGCGTGGGAGGGGAGTTATTAAAATTTAAAATTTTAAATATTGCGTTTGTCAGAGAATAAATGTTACTACTTAATTCTTATAATGTGAAAATGTCGTTTATGATTTTTAATATAGTATATAGCAATATGTACAATCCTCACTCAATGGTCGCTGATAAGTCGCAAAAGAAAGTCACACTTACAACACTTTAATTTCTACAAAGGACATTTTATGGAGAAATAACACAAGGTGTTCCATACTTGGGATAATGGTTAGCAAACCTGACCACACTAAGCCACTGGGCGTATCTTATGTAAGCGTTTTTATGTTTTAAGAGTGGCAAGCTTACAGGTTTAAGTTATCATTGTCTTTCGCGTTAGAGAGCTCCATTTCCCGTTTAAGAACTGAAAAAAAAAGTTAAATACCTAGATTAAATGCATTTAATCTTGATTTCCAACAATATTTGTTCAGTTTTTAAACAGTCTATGAAAGACGAAACATTGAGGAACAGCGTCGCTCTACTGGGAAATCTTCAAATTTGACTGAAATAGAAAAAATCATGCGCTAACTGATACACTTATACAACTCTACGATTTGATATAAACAATTATATTTCGTGCTTTAATGAACTTTTGAGATACATTTTATTGTCCGGAACTCTGCTCTGAATATCCCAACTTTCACAGCTCATTAAACAAGGGTGTGAGTATTGTTCAAAATTCGAGAAAATTGAAAGCAGTTCGATTTATATCTTTAACACATCTTATGTTTCTGGCAAACTTATTAAGACCTATTAAGAAATATTGGAAACCAATTAAATATATTTTCTTTTCAAAAATGCTATTGTAGAAAATGTGAGATTTTATTCGAAGCCATTTTTCGTTTTTTAGAAATTCAGAGAAAAGCGTAAAATCGAAAGGCTAACTCCAATTCATTTACTTTTATTTGATACTAGTGGGTTGATAAGCAAAAGACCGTTTTTTTCTAAACTATGTTTTAACTTTGGGTTCATTGAAATGTAGGTATTGACTTACTAAAACAAAAACTATAGCTAAATGAAACATGCATACATGAAAACATAATATATTTTACCTATGTATCACAATATATGAAAGGGTTCTCTGTGGCTGTTAACGAATCATCTAGGGTGAAACTGACAGAAATGCCAAAGCTCCAGGGAAATAATAAGATACTTTTATACTATTACAAATAATGCAGAACACTAAAGTGAGTTAGGCAGCTATGAAATTCTTATGAGGATATCAGTATGGGATTTAAAAAATGAGAGACTCTTAAGCGAATGGAGAGTATCTACCTTCGGGTTGAGAGCTCTAAAAGAATGATCACATTTGATGAATAAAGCATGTATAGCACACATGATGAGTTTTTGATGTCGATCGTAGACTAATTTTCAAATGGATCAGCGATAGTGTTATTCAGAAATCAGCAAATTTAAATGAACAAATTAGGAAAAATGTATGATGTTTCTAGTTTTGCAGATGATTAACGCGCATTCTTTATTATGTGCCCTCTCGCGTTTTCAGCAATGGACTGGGTAGGATTGTCTTATTTCTGAGTGACATATTTTTGCACACAATGGGCAGGCCGCAAGAACCCTAAGAACTCAGAGAAGGTTGGGAAAGTAGTTGCATTGTTTTACATCTGAACGCTACATTTATGCGCATAATGCGCTACACGGCAAGGCCACAAGGACCCGAAGTCTTGGAAGAAGACTTCAGAAGGCTTAAAGAAGTTTGAGGAAGGAGATTTTCTCATCACCTTTCTTCGTTCAGTAGATAGATTGTTAGAATTTCGCTAAGGTGCCCGAAGGTGTTCTTTAATGTACACGAACTATGTCTCTCCAGTACAAGAATCCACGGCTTAATGTCCTGTTAACGGACAGTGCCTAGGATTCGTCCCATTGCAACTGGTGACTTAGAATGAGCTCTGTTTGGTGATCCATCCAAGCACATCAGTGTGCTGAGAAAAAGCAGCTTGTTTCTTTCCTTGTTTGCCCGTAGATGCGAGATTTCTATCACGTGCAACACCCTAGGCCGGCTAGCCATATATCTGTTTTACATGAGGGTTTTATCGCCCTCCCCTCTAAAATCCCGCTCGGTATTTATTTTAGCCGTGATCGGTTTTTTACATTACGTTGTACCTTTTTTAAAATAATTAGAGTCCAGTGTTATACTGGGGAAAAGAGATATCCTCCCACACAAAAAGGAGTAACCAAAGGCAGGTAACGGTTTTTCAACAAAGATACAGATATTTATTTACAGTGCTAGTTCCATTTTAAAACACAAAGATTTACATAATTCTCGTAGTAAATATCCTGCCTCTCTAAAACTCCAAAGCCTTCTGCTCACTGTCCAAGACTGTTATGCTCGCTCTCCAAGACTGTTGTGTCTCCTTTGCTGTTTTGAACACACAAAGGGCCGCTATCCAAAGAGTTTGATTGGTCTCCACAGTTCTCTCTGCTAGGGCGGGGGGGGGGGGTTAAGGACGAAAATAGATAGTTTTAGATAGTGATGGTATTGTCCCGAAACCACGTGGCTGTCCGTTCGTGGGCATCGTTGAGCAGTGATTCAGGGGGATCCTCTGAGGCATCCGGTGTTGTAGTGTCAGAGTCTCAGACTTGGCACCAGGCACCACTCTGACAGAGGCTTTGCATGGATGAGAGGGCGTCTCCTTTTGTACACGTTTCTTGGATTATAACTGGCAGGAAGGCAGGTAAATGGCTTTGCTCTGCTATGCGGCACCTCAAACGGAATTGTCCGCAGATATAATCTTCCACATGGCGCCAGAATGTCAGACAAGGAAGCTGTACACAACGTCGAAACAGTTCTAAGTGACCCCATGTTTCACCCCTATGTGTCATGGTCGATATTTTCTACGTTCAACCACCACCATACTTCGGTAAGAAAAGATAACCTCCATAAATACATTATCATTGCAATATTTTCATTAAGTTGGGTTGGGTTGTTTTACCTCTGAGCGGCACTTTTTTGCACACCGTGCGCTAAATGGCCAGGTCACATGGACCCCGAAGGCTCAGAGAAGGTTGGGGGAGGGGACCCACTGGAACAGCTGTTGGGAGACAAATGGTAGCCTCCCGTCAAGGCCATCCAGCGTGTTCTTTAACGTGCACAGGGTATGGCTCTCCCGCACACGGGGCCATGGCTTAACGTCTCATCCGACGGACGGCGGCCTTTCCAAGCCCATCGGTGTCCCCTATTGACCGTGGGCAGGGCGGAGAATTTTGCGGAGATAAATCTCAACACTGACCCAGCTGGGACTCGAACCTGGGAACTACAGATTACGAGCCTGGCGCGCTACCGACTGAGCCACCCCCGCCCCATTTTCATTAAGTACAGATCACCCAAATGTTCTCTGAAAATTTCCAAAATTTCGGTCCTCTCTGTGGCCATTTTCAGGGATTATTTATCGGTGGGTGAAATGCAGTGTCTTTTCTGCAATGAAAGCGTTGTTCAGAGTAAGCTAGAATTGTCTCTGAGGGTGATATCATCTGTTACTTTGATCAGGAGATCATCACGAATTTATTTCTTTAAAAATAATATAATGTTTTTTACTTAATAAATTCACCGTTGTCTTCTTCAGTCGAGAGGTATGAAATCACTCTTATCATCGCTATCAAACTTTGAGGAAAATTGTCTTCATCCGGGTGGGATATGAATCTATGATCTCCTGATAACTTGTCCGCTGTTCTACCTTCAACTGACACTGGAATTGTGTACTTCAGGTAGAAAAGTTCATATCATTAAATATAGGGGATCTTGATCGGAGGCGGTGGCTGAACGGCTAGAGTATCTGACATGTTATGAGAAGGTCGTGGGTTCATATCCCACCAGGCTCAAGACAATTTTGTCTCTGGAATTGATATCGATGTTAAGAGTGTTTCATATCTTTTAATGACTTCTTAAAATTTCCAGTTTTTTCCAGTGTATATCATATTTTGCTATTGTTATGTGTTTTTCCAATTTCGTTTCATTTGGTTTACTTTCATTTGCATTTTGGTGTCCTTTAATTCTGCTTTGTGAGATTTTCCGTTCTACTACGCATGGCGTTCAAAAGATTCTTGACACCTATCTGTAAATTTGTACTCGTTCCTTCGCAGTAAACGAGCACGATTTATTTGAAAGCTTATCTAAGTTTGTCATTACTTGTTAAAAACAAAGGTCATATGATCATTTCTCTTTTCGCTGGCTGTGCGTAAAATTCAGTCTGAGAAATCTGTGCGTTAAAAAAAGGACAGATTTAGCAGTTATTGCTATCGCGCCTACTTACAACGGGGAAAGATTTTATATAGATAGATAGATAGATAATTTATTCTCAGAATATGCAATACTTTACATTTACATGTTTTTTACCTTAGAACTGAAGTTATAATGAAATATATATAATGCTGTATTTCTCAGATACACAATTTTAAAGTATTACATTTTCTAATATATATTCTTCTTTATACATAGTTTGTACAATTAAAATCATATATTTATTCATACCATATATATGGAAAATTTCAATATTATATTTCATTAGTGTTTTATAATTTTACCTACATTTTTCAGTACAAGTCTGAGAAAAAATGTTGAGTCTTCCACGAGAGTAAAAACTCGCTTGTGGAAGAAATTTAACAGTTATGTTGTAGTAAAATGAAAAGGCAACATGCTTCAGTTTCACATTTTTTCACACTTTGCTAGCTTGATCAAAAATCTAAGTAAATATTTAACTAATTTATAAGTTTGAAAATTATCATTAAGAATAAATGAAATAAAAAAAAAATAAAAAATAAAAAGACTTTACTGGGTAGAAAAACAGAAAAAAATATAAAAATCTATATTGAACTGTGCGTTAGTAAGTGGTTCAGTTGAGCACCTTAAGGGCAACTCAGCATCAAATGAAATTTTATTACATTTAAATCTCTTTTATTTCTAAAACATAGTCTCAATATTTACCACATTCAAAATACATATTCTTAATTCCTTATAGAAAAAGTTATCATTTCTTATTCCTTTGATGTACTCTGGTAAGCAGTTAAAAAACTTTGGCGCCAAATAAACATAATGTTTTTCAACAATAGTTTTGTTCGCTTTTAAATCAAGTAAGAAAAGGTTTTTTGACAGTCGAGTATTCGTTTCAAATGTCCGTAAAGTTTGAACATTAAAATTCATCCTTATGTATTTCAGTACCTGAAATACATATAATTTCCTTATTTGTAAAATACCTAATTCATTGTATACATTTGCAACGCTTTCAAATTTTCTTATTTTCATCATGCATCTAATTATGTGATTCTGCACATAGCGTAACGGTTTGATTGTTGTCAAAAGGATGCAGTTTGGGGACGACGCAAAAAGAAAATATGCCGATTTATCAGAAATATATGGGGATCTTGCCTGTTTATAAGGCACTGCTACCGGATGGATGCGCAAATTTTGAGAAGGACGGCAGAACTTCGAAGACCTCTCTCGCGCAGGAAGACAGAGGGAGGTCGCGAACGAGAGAAACATCGCTGTTCTTCGCGAACTCATTAAGGAAAACCCACACATCACTGTCAGGTAATACGTTTAGATAATTAGTGTATTGTTTGGAAGTGGAAACAACTATTCATCAACAATTAAAGTTCCAAAATATCTGTGCCAAATGGGTACCCCACAAACTGACAGAGCAGCAATAAAGAGCTAGAATCGACTCGTACAAGGAGATGCTGGCAACGTATGATGCTAGTGGCCCAAAACGGTTAACAGACATTGTCACAGGTGATACTTCCTTTGGGTTGCTTTACCTCTGAGCGGCACTTTTTTGCACACCATGGGCTAAATGGCCAGGTCACATGGACCCCGAAGGTTGGGGGAGGGAACCCACTGGAACAGCTGTTGGGAGACAGATGGTAGCCTCCCGTCAAGGCCATCCAGCGTGTTCTTTAACGCACACGGGGCCACAGCTTAACGTTCCATCCGACGGACGGCGGCCTTTCCAAGCCCATCGGTATCCCCTACTGACCGTGGGCAGGGCGGGGAATCACAACTGAGGAGATGTGGTTTTATTACTATACAACTCTCAGAAAGATCGACAACTATGTGTGAGTTGGGGAAGATAAACCGCTTCCCCAAATCCTCTGAAAAGACCTTCGCTCAAGGAAGAGCGTTACTCTCCGTAACTGCCATAGTGGTTAGGGAGCTAACTACCGTTCTAGCAAGGCAAACTTTATGTGTTGTGTTAGTAACTGAGGCAGTGGTCAGCAGTGATTTTGGTCTTAATAGGGCATGTCCTTGTATAAGAAGATCTCTGAAAGCCAGGAGTAGCTTCTAGGATACTTCTCTGTCCTAAATGCTGCAAAGAAAAAAAAAGAGGATGTCACAGTTTTTTTCAATTACCAAAGATCGGAGTTATGGACACCTTACCTGAAACAATGAATATGAATTGCTATACTACACCAACATTGTTTAGCCCAAAATGGTTAAGGAGATGAAGGAGCAGCATCCAACAACAGGCGTGTCAAGAGTTTGATCACGAAACACGTCAAGTTACGGCCTATCGGAGGCAGGAAAAAATCAAACAGATACCCCATCCTGCTTATTCATTCGATCTTGCACCTTGCAATTTTTGGTTGTTTCCAAAAATTAAACACTAGCTTGCTGGGAAGCCTTTTTCAAGGGTGCAAAACTTTGCAAAATGCGTTCATTCAGAGTTGCAGAGTATTCCCCAATTTCCTCTAATTGGGCACATTGACTCTTGAGTACCATCAAGTGTTCCAGAATTGGTATAAACGTCTACTAATTTGCATAGATGCCGGAGGGGAATACTGTAAAGGAAAGTAAAAGTTGTGTTGAGTTAAGTCAAATGGTTTTTATTCTTCAAATACAGGTCAAAATGTTTTTGAATGCCTCTCGCATATAAGGCAGTTTGCACTGATTTACACTATAGTTTTTTATATTTCTGATTCTTTTCGTTTATACTTCAAAAAAATAGCGACAGAAAAATAACCGCAAAAAAGAAAATTAGCTTTAAAGGAAAAATATTTACTGATCCAAGAAATGGATTACATTACTAACAAGTGGCGTTCTGGTTTAGTTTCCCGCATCGCATTTCCCCCATTCGAATAATAATCTTTGACGATAGTCACAGAGAGGGTAGAAAATTAAGCAAAGGAAAATATTTGATGCGAAAAAAGTAATATATTTCTACTATTTTAATTTATTTGAGTTAACAAGCGATGATAGCCGTGAACACGATTGTTAATATTTGAACCATCAATAACAAGGATTGAAAGATTCCTTTATGTTAGTTGGGTTGGGTTGTTTTACCTCTGAGCGGCACTTTTTTGCACACCATGGGCTAAATGGTCAGGTCACATGGACCCCGAAGGCTCAGAGAAGATTGGGGGAGGGGACCCACTGGAACAGCTGTTATGAGACAGATGGTAGCATCCCGTTAAGGCCATCCAGCGTGTTCTTTAACGTGCACAGGGTATGGCTCTCCCGCACACGGGACCACGGCTTAACGTCTCATCCGACGGACGACGGCCTTTCCAAGCCCATCGGTGTCCCCTACTGACCGTGGGCAAGGCGGGGAATTTTGCGGAGATAAATCTCAACGCTGATCCAGCTGGGACTCGAATCTGGGAACTACAGATTACAAGCCTGGCGCGCTACCGACTGAGCCACCCCCGCCCCTCCTTTATGTTAGTAATTGTTTCGATATAATAGTTATTATTTGTGATTTAACTGATGTATGTTTTACTGATGGTGTTTGAAAATATTCAACCATCCATAATTACAAATACTGAAAATAAAGATTTCGATAGATTACATTAATGATGGCGAATCTTCTTTGAGTGGCGTGCAATTCCGTACTCTATTATGTAAGTATTCCAACGGAGTCAAATGACTATCTTTTTTAAGGTAGATTTTGCTTTTTTATAGTCCTGAGTTTCTTCCTCATTCAATAGAGTAAAAATGTTTCGCACTCTATCTCCTAGCAATGGTTGTATTAAATGCAATGTATACTGTTTGAATAATTTTTCTATTGTCTCGACTCGAAATAAACTGGTAATTCCTCCGATTTCTTCGGTAAGGGATAATTATTAGGGTTTAGAATTTTCTGAAGCTTTATAAATTTGGATCTCCCGAACATACCGAATTTTGACTTCAGTGGCTACTCTTATCTCTTGTTTCTCTACTGTACCCTTCATTCTTCTAGAGTTTATCTTCTAATTTCTAACTCTCTATAGGGAATTTCCTTTTCCTTTATCTCTCCCCTTTTTATTATTGTTCCTTTCCTATCTCTTTCTTCTTTCTCTTCGTTGGATACGAACCATATACGCTAGCACCGTGTTATCCCCCAAAATATTTATCAATCCTATCAATTTCGCCATTTTCCCCACTTTCCCCAGCCTCAATGTGTGTCTGGTTGAATTAACTTTCCCATCCTGCTACGTGCCACCTTTGGTTTTTTCACGACTCCTAACCAATTATTGGGAACTGAAAATTCAAAGAAAAAAAAAGAAGAATCACCAGACCTTTCACTCCACCAAGAGATGGCTTTTTTTTTCTTTTCTGCTGGAACTGGAATCTCCCTCCAAAATGAGGAACGTCTTCCACAGTAACGAACCTTGGAAAACGGAACAATCAAGAAACAGTGGAAGTAAAGCGAAAATCTCGACGACTGAAGAACTCGGGGAAATCGCACACTGTAGAATCTTGAATGAATCTTGAGTGAGGCCCAATCCACTGAACTCCTTGCAGTTTCTTCTTTTCCGCAGTTTACAGAATCACTGGAAATTTTCTGATGAACTGTTTGCTGTTTTTTACCACACAGCTTACAGAACATCTGGAAATTTTCTTCTGCACACCAAACATTCTTCCTAGATAATGTCAGATGTAGTGTTGGGACGAGTGGTGGTGACCCCCCCCCCCAAAACTTCTTTTATTAAATTATCGTTTAATTAATTATTCCATCCAATTAGTTTTCATCCGTGATTCTGGGTGAAACTACAGATCCGTTTGTTTCTACACCCGTGATTAGATGTGCATCAGAGTTGATGTGCGCCCAAATGTGATATTGGTTCGACGAAAGAAGTAAAATTTACCGATGCACCATAGAGAGAACAACACACCATTTATTCATACTACAGGGGTTTATCAAAATAAGAGAAAAACTTACTGTTTTTGGAAAACATTTTATTAATAAGCTCTAGGACCACTTCGGGCATTCAGAACAAACAAAATTAGGCGTGGAATAGACTTATACAAGTCATGCACATAAGGTAATGGAATGTGTGACCATTCTTCCTGTAAAATATGGCCAAACTGTGCCAGTGATGCTGGAGGTGGAAAGTATGATCTGACCTTGCACGCCAGATATTCCCACAAATGTTCAATAATATTGAGGTGGCCAGAGTAGCTGTTGTACCTCATTCTCATGCTCTGAAAATCACAACTTGACGCGTTTCGCATAATGCACGAATGCATTATCCCCTTGAAACCAGGGATCGCCAGTAGGAAACAATGTCCGTAACATTGGGTGCAGGTGGTCCCCGAGACTGGATTCGTACATTGCGGATGGTGCACCACCCTTCGGAATAAATAATGGCCCTAAGGAATGCGTCAGGGATCCACTTCCATGCTTAGAATCAGAACCAAGCAGTTTGGGTGGTACGCTTCTGCAAGTTTTTGCCAAGCTTGCACTCTACCGGTGGTGGGAACCGGTGTTTAGACAGACTACCGGTGTTTAGAATGATTCATCAAACCAGGTGACACGTTGCCAGTCTTTAACATCCCAAGTTTTATGTACTTTGCACCAACTTACACGTTTGGTTCCATTGATGTTGGTAATCAGAAGTTTGTGGATTGCAGCATGGGCATAACATGAAGTTCCACTGTCATGATGAAGTTCCTGACGAACTGTTATGATGGAAACGGGATAATTCCGATCCTGGTTTCAACTCTGCTGCTATTTGCGGTGCCATGGTCTTGTGCTTCCGTGCCAACGTTCGCCTATCCCTATCTGATAACTATCTGATAACTATCCCTATCTGATCTATAATTTGTACGTTTGGAGGCAACGCCCTGTTTGATAGGTAGTCATAATTTTCGATACAATTCCTCGTGTTACACCTATTTACGCCGTTCTGGTTACTGAAGCTCCTGCAAGACGCGCACCAATTACCATGCCATTTTGGAGGTCACTGAGATCTGATACTGTCGACAGTTACACCACAACAGCTGTTTCAGCTGCACCTGTGGCACTGCTATGTGATAGCCGACATCGTACTTCTCCCCTTTATATACCTCACATCGCGGGTGACGTCGTCCCTGTGATACGCATACGGCGCATTGCGTGTACTCCAGTCTTCGTCGGTGTTTCCATTACTTTGATAAAACCCAGTATATACATTCAGATATATATATAACTTATATGTACAATATGTGAGTTGTTAGATTCTGTTGCCTTAGCTGTGCTCATCACTACTCAATGCTATGATATTCATTGAAGACTTCTTCCAATCAGCTTATCATATCTTGAAAGCTGCTTTGCTTTTACTGGCATTCACTTAATAAGGTGGAATCTGTACTTTCCTGTACAGAAATCGTTTTACAGACTTCAAAACTTTGAGACAAGATATCCTAATCCCTGCCTACATAGCCTGGTTCAATCAGAACCAAACCTTGATCCTTTAGAATTTTTGATAAAGAGCTGCGACTACAAGGCGGCTACAAGCTGGCTACAAGTTGGGGAAACTACGAGTGACTGAAATGCAATGAAATCATTTGCCGGGGCTCGCTTTCTGAGCATATAGAAAACTGCACAGCTTGGCCACGAATGACGATTAATGAGTAGCATTCCCATTTAAAACACTGCTGAAAATACACTTATGACATTTATATATATATACAATAACGATAAATAAGATGATAAAACAAATTAAAGGGACACGACACTTTGCATTTCCATTGACATAACAAGTCATTAGAAGTCCACAAGAATTTGGCAAGGGGGAAAACAAGGCAAAGAATGTTTTTTTCCAGAGGGGATAGGAAGTTATGAATATCCTATCATATTTTATGCTTTTATTGATGAATACATATGTAAATATTCATACGGAAGAGCCATTTGAATATTTGTTGGCTTTGTCTTCGGATGTGCACTGATATTCTTTACTTTACAATCCAGTGCATTTATGAAGGTTGATTATTTATTAATGGATCAATTTCATTATGTCTCACATATTAGGATCCATTACCCAACTTCTATCTGACGCATATGTTCCACAATTTTAGAAATGTTTCTCGTTAACGAAAAATGCATACTATCAAGCATTTATTCTAATCGGACACAAGTGTCGTTGCAATGAAGTGCACACCCCACTACTTCTGTTCAATATAAACATTTGAATGAATATCCTATGCAAAGAATGTATTTTCTATCTAGAAATGAATTACGATTTCGAAGATTGAACTGTCAGATTCATCTCCAGTGTCCAATTCTTTCCTCTCATCCGTTATCGCAGCATCTCATGATGATCAAATTTATGATCTTCCTTTGGAAATTGGATTTTCATCATGTTCCTAATCTGTCATAAGAAAATGAAAACAAAGTCCTTGGTATCCTTTCGAAGAGAAATGTAAAGATTGAAGATTTATATTGACTGAAAAATAGAATTTCGGATGGAAAATGTTTTCTTATACTTTTCTGATAAAGGGGAGCAACATGAAACTTCGAATCTGATGACAGAAACGAAGACTTCCAGCAGAGGAAATATTCAGAAGAAACTTAAAAAAAAAAGTGGTTAAAACTTCATTTGGAAGGAATACAAAGATTACAAAAACTTATTTTATTATTAATCAAACGTATCAGAAATATATAAAAATATTATTTGTTGGTTTTATGTTTGGAATTGTTATAAACAGAAGCACATTGAAGGAAGTGGGGGGGAGGAAAAGTTTTGGATCTGATTTTGTTTGTTTTTCATTCTCATGTAAAAAACGGGTGGGGATTTTTTTCCCTAGAGTTTATCTCTAAAATTCCATTACGAGGAAGCATCGTTATCTCTGAACTCAAAAAAAGGTGACCCCTCTACCTGTGCATGGCTTTATAACTTTTAACCGATTCAAGGTATTGAGTTTAAATTTTATATTTAGTAACTCTTCATTCTGGACACTCTGTGAATATGGAATTTTTGATGCAATAATTAGGAATACTTGTGAAAGAGTGATACTTATCAAAGATTGCATTTTCAGAAAATATGACTAGAACTATTTTTGCCAAAAGTTTAATCTTTCAACTCTTAATAAGGAAAAATAGCGATTGGATAGTCTAAGTCGCTTCCTATGATAGAGAGGAACTTTTTTTTTTACGCAGAAAGAGGTGGCACGTTTACGGAGGAAAATATGTTAATAAAAAAGGGCAATTTACGGAGGAGCCAATTTCAGCCTCCGTATTTGGGCAATTACGGAGGATGAAATCTGTTAATAAAAAGAGATAAATCCATTACAATAATAGGTTTTACAAGATTCCGAAAGTGCCAATCGTAATATTTCATCAATTCCCATCTATCCCAAAAATGATTTTTCATCATCATAAACATCCTAGAGTAGATATAGACTAGGGAGGTCCAACCAGATTGTGCAATTTAGTTCTTTAAACACCTCTGTCCTGAGCTACATCTGCTGCACCAACCGGCTGTAGACCAAAAAGGATCTGTTTGACATTGTCTGGTCACCGCATCCTCTTTCTGAGGCCTTTAGGCACATTCTTCATAACCGTATTAGCTAATCTATAGTTATGCATACGGGCAACATGGCCAAATCAATGTAGTATCTCTCTGCAAAATATGCTGCTTAAAAGAGGGTGCCGACTCTTTTCCCTAACATCATCATTACTTACAAAGTCAAACCACTTAATGACCAAGATACTGCGTAAGCACCTAAAATGAAAAGCATCAAGTTTCCTGTTATATTGTTTACAAAGCGTCTAGATTTCACTACCATAACTAACCGTTGAAAGAACCAAATTATTATACAGTCTAATTTTAGTCTTTAGGTGTGTACGCCTATTTCTCCACACTTTCCATAGATTCCTAAAAGTCCCGGCAGCAATCCCTATTCGTTTATTAATCTCATGCCGTACATCACCAATATTTGTTACATAGCTCCCAAGATAATTAAATTGAGATACTTGCTCAAGGGCACAACCATTCAAAGCGACTGAAGCACCATCTCCCTGACCAATTTTCATCACACTAATTTTTTCTGTTTATCACCAAACCAACTCCATTACCAGTCTCATCAACAGCCCTAATGAAACAGTTGATCTCATCAGCACCATTTGCCAAAAGGGCCAAATCATCAGCGTAATTTATATCAGAAATTTTCAGCTCTCCAGACCATTTAAGACCAAAATCTTTCCCTTTCAATGAATTTCGCATAATATAATCAGTAACCAAATTAAAGGGAAAAGGAGACAAAATACACTCTTGTCGAACACCAGAAGCAATGCCAAACATTTGCTACAAGACTTGCGAACTCTCACACATTACTCGGTTTTATTATTGTATAGAGAGCTTTCATTATGTTAACTAACTCCTCTGGTACGCCATAATATTTCACGATCAACCACATATTATGAAAATCAACACTGTCAAAAGCTTTTTGAAATATACAAAGCTAGTAACCACAGGTTTTGGAATTCTAAACACTTCTTGAGACTTTGCCTAAGTAAAAAATTCTGATCTACACGTCTCCTACCACTTCACAATCTACATTACTGATCAAGCAATTGCCTGTTAACCAGAATCTTAATTCTATTAAACACAATCGTGCAAAGAAATTTAGATGGAACAGAAAGTATGCTGATACCCCTATAGCTATCACAAGAACTGCGCTCACCTTTTTTCAAAAATAAGGATACTAATTAGTTCTGGTAAAATGTGCCTGGAAAAATGTTCTGGTAAAATGTTCTGGTAAATCGAGCCTGGGAAATGCAGATTACGAGCCTGGAGCGCTACCGACTGAGCCACCCCGCCCCCACGGTATAGGAAGGAATTTAAAAGTAAAGAAGGAGAAGGAGAGGTGTATGAGTCATAATATTTAATCAAAACGCCAATCGACAGAGACAATATGACCATTACGTGTCTTGCAACTACCTACTATTCTGACCTTGTTAATCGTGTCTTGCAACTTAAACTTAAAAAGTGTTGAGCTGAGGTTAAAAAATTTATCTTAATACTGAAGGTCTGAAAGACCAAGTTACAGCTAAAGCATGATAGGTTACTTATTTACCATGATAGGTTACACTCATGGTTTGCTTTCTACTGAAGTTGAGGAAGAATAGCACCATTTTAAACAGGCTTTTTTGGAAACTAACAGTACTCTTTTTGAAAAAAAGGAGCAGAAGAGACAGAATTATCTGAGTGATAAGGCACTTGAGATTATTTCAGAAAGAAAGAAATGCAGGAATGTTCTTAATCAGTACTCTACTAGTCCTAATAGAAAGCATTACAGAGAGCTTAATAAACGTGTAAAGGATCAGTTAACTGCTGTATAAGAATCTTTGGCTTGATGTTATGGCTGACAAATCCGAAGAAGCAGTTAGACAGCACAACAGCAGAGAGCTATACCAGATAGTTAATGTTTTGTGTGGTAGAAAACGGACAGGTATGCAGGGATTGAAGGATAAACAAGGTAAGGTTATATAAGGTGAGGATTCTGTCATGGCTAGGTGGGCTGAGCATTTCAGTGATGTTCTAAACGATGTGGTTAGTTCTGCTCCCATTGTTTGTAATGATAGATGCATTACTGGCTTTAACGTTGGCCCTATAATAGTCTGAAGCTATTTTGGCTCTTTCTAAACTTAAACTGCTTAAATATCCAGGGGTAGATGAAATTACTATGAAAATGCTTAGAGCTGGGAATGTTTCAGTTATCACTTGGATGACTGAAGTTTTGAATATCCTTTATGATAAAGGCATGGTTACTAAGGATTTTACCAGAGTTATTATTATCCCTATTTTTTAAAAAAAGGTGATCCCAGTTCTTGTGATAACTATAGTGGTATCAGCCTGCTTTCTGATCCAGGGAAAGTTCTTTGCAAGATTGTGCTTAATAAAATTAAGAATCTGGTTGACGGGCAATTGCGTGATGAGCAATGTGGATTCAGAAGTGGTAGGGGATGTGTGGATCAGATATTTTCACTCAGGCAGATTCTTGAGAAATGTTTAGAGTTTCAGAAACCTTTGGTTGCTAGTTTTGTTGATTTCAAAAACGCTTTCGACTCTGTTGATCGTCATAATTTGTGGTTGATTGTGAGATCATATGTTATACCTGACAAGTTAGTTAACATAATGAAAGCTCTCTATAATAACACTGAGTCATGTGTGAGAGTTGGTAAGGCTTGTACGAATTGGTTTAGCATTACTTCTGGTGTTCGACAAGGGTGCATTTTTGTCTCCGTTTCTCCTTAGTTTGGTTATTGATAATGTTTTACGAAATTCACTGCAAGGAAATGATTTTGGCCTTAAATGGTCTAGAGATACCAAAATTTCTGATTTAGATTATGCTGATGATTTAGCCCTTTTGGGAAACGATTGATGTTGATGAGATAAACTCTTTGATTCGAGCTGTTGATGAGACTGGTAGTAGAGTAGGTTTGGTTATAAACAGAGAGAAAACTAAAGTGATGAAAATTGGTCAGGCAGGCTGTGATTCAATTAATCTGAATGGTTGCAGTCTTGAGCAGGTTGTCAAAATGTAATTATCTTGGGAGCTTTGTAACAGATACTGGTGATGTGCGGCATGAGATTAACAGACGAATAGGGATTGCTGCCAGGACATTTAAGAATCTATGGAGAGTGTGGAGAAATAGGCGTATACATCTAAAGACTGAAATTAGACTGTATAATAGTTTTGTTCTTTCTACGGTTAATTATGGAGGTGAAAATTACACGCTTTGTGAACAAGATAACAGGGGACTAGATGTTTTTGATTCTAGATGCTTACGCAGTATTTTGGACATTTAGGTGGTTCAGCTTTGTAACTAATGATGAGGTTAGGCAAAGGAGTTGGCAACCTCCTTTAAGAAGCATATTGTACAGAGAGATACTCCGTTGGTTTGGACATGTTGCCCGTATGAATAGTTATAGATTGACGAATAGGGTTATGAACAGTGTGCCTAATGGCCTCAGAATTGGGGGGGAGACCTAGGATGCGGTGGGCAGACAATGTCAAACAGGACCTTGTTGGAATTGGTGTGCAGTGGCCAGATGCAGCTAATGTAGCTCAGGACAGATATGCTTGGAGAACTAAACTGGACGGTATGGTTGGACCTCCGTAGTCCATGGCTGCTTGAGGATGATGATGATAATGAACTACGACTTTAATTTCATTTCAGAACTATCTTAAAAAGAAAATGAAGAAAAAGAAATTCAGGAACTTAATATATATTAATAGTTAACTTTAGATTTTATCTTGATGAAAATATTTAATTTTTCAAACAATTTCATTTCAGCAGGGAAAAATTGTTAAAATCATAAGGTTGCGTGTAGGTACAAGTGCACTAAATAACTACCATTCCAAAATCAAGAAAACCCAGTCCGATATTTGTAACTCCTGTAAAGTTAAAGATCATGTGTTGCTAAATTGTGAAAAATATGATGAAGCACGAAAAAAAAAATTGAAGCACTACAGTAAAAAATTCAATTTAACTGAATTTACCGTCCAAAATATTTTTGAATCACGATACTTTTTCTTCTAAATTGGTTATTTATGAACTTTTAATTGATTTCCCCTGAGAATCGATGTTGTATCATATTGTATAGCTTTTCGATTTGGTTAACAACATCTGAGATCTAAATTGCTTATATTCAGTCAAAGAAAGCTCTTAATATTTTCCTTAGTCTATCTGTGTTACACACATAAGAATTTTCCACATTTTGTTTGCCCATGCATACATATGCAATGCTACTATTGTCAAATCTTATTCTAATGTTTTCAGTTTCTAAATTGATTTGGGGCAGAAGTATACAATTAAAACACCCTAGAGGCATATAATGTTTAATAAATAAGCAAATAGCAACATGCAAATGAACACTTATATCATCATAAGGCGAAAAGGTTTGTTGTAATCCTTTGTAAATTGTCTATGGTACTGAAATATGGACCATTAGAAGTAAGATAGCAATTGTTCTAGTTTCTTAATCAGAGCATAGGTATTAGGCGGTTTCAGTGTATAAGTAATGGTGAAGTTAGGCAAAATAATCTAAGACTACCTTTCAGCAGTTTTTTGCATAAGCGACTATGTCAGTTGCCAATGTGCAGGGCTATAAATTAACGAACGATGCTACGATCACATAGCATCATAAGGTTACATGACGCTATGTGTCATGTAACGGACAGTGTGCATAAAGACTTCAGAGAAAGAGGAAGATATCGAATGCCGTGGGCAGTATCAAATAGAACCTTGCAGTCATCAAGTGCAACAGCTGCAGCTCAGAGTAGCTGTCATTGAAGTATTAAATTGCCCGTTCCAGTTGATTCTGTGTAGTCCAAAGCTGCTTCCGGAGGAGGAGTATGTAAGCATGTATGTATGCATATATTAATGCTAGAAATACCTTGAGTGGGAGAGTTTTCTTATTCGGAAAGAGATGCAATCGAGACCTCCCAGTCACTAAGTTCAAGGTGGATAGTGAGGGAAGATACGTTTTAACGTATGCATGGGAGGAGAGAAGATGCAAGAAGAAAATCTTTCCAAGATTGTGTAAAATCTTTAAACTGCCTTCCATCATAGTTCGCGTTTCGATATAAAGCCTCCCTGAAGTGTTATCGATAAAATAAATGGGGCGCATATTCTTCGACAAGCGACAGGTATTAAAGAAACAGCTTTTTATCCCTTTTGTTCGATGAAAAGATGACCAGTAAGCCGCTTTTCAGATCTGGCGGAAGAAGCTTACGGCCTCCACATCTCCAGCCGGTGATAAGTTTATGGCCGGAAACAAGCTTAGTCGTGGAGATATGTTATGGCAGAAGTAAATGATGAATAACCGTTTCGTGGTGACCGGGTGGCACCAGCAATTCTGTTCTCCTGGCTCTGCCAATCACTGACGCAGTTGCTAATAAAGACTAGAATTTTGTGCTAGATCAGACAGAAACTCACACATCAGTCATCACGTGTCAATGGGGATATTTGAGCAAGATATAATGGAAAACATCGCTGCTATACACAGAAATAACGATACAAAAAAGGAAGAAAATATTTGATACGCGACAAGATTCGAGAGAATGGAGTGGAATCTAAAATTTAAGAAACAAGCATGAACATAAATAATCTCTACAACGAATATTGTATTATTGATAAAATGTCCTGCATAAATTTCTTTTTACGTAGCCAAATTTTCGACAAAGATATATCTGTACACTAATTGTTAGTACCGAAACTTAAGATTTTACCCAACAATGATGACTGAAATCGTCCTTTCTTCAACGTGGGGGGGGGGGGGGTCGCCTTAGTCGGTAGCGCGTCAGGCTCGTAATCTGAAGATCTCAGGTTCAAGCCCCACCTGGCTATATATCTCACCACTTGAGATTTACCTCCGCTAAACCCCTCACTCTACCCTCGGTCACAAGGGACACGTATTTGGCTTGAAAGGGTGGCCGTCCGTCAGATATGATGTAATACTCTGGCACCGTATTCGGGAAAGTCATACCCGGTTAATGTTAAAGAACATGCTGAATGGTTCCCGAGGGGAGGCTTCTATCTGTCTCGTAACAGCTATCCAATGTGTCTCCTTCCCCGAACCATCCCTTAGCCTTTGGCTCCTTGTGACCTGGCCATTTAGTCCATTGTATGGGAAACTTTGCCGCTTAGAGATGAAACAACACAATCTAACCTCGTTGCTGGTGTTTGCTGAGTGAGAAGCGTGTTTTCTAGGTAGAAGTATGGAACAGATGCACCGAATTATGTCAAGTTGATCACTATCTGGTGGTTATATGTAGGACAAACTTAAAATATGATATACCCGTATATACTGAATACAATATTTTAATCGTCGGTTCTCAATATTAAAAGTATGTTTCAGATAACAAACATCAGTCACTCTCACGAGGGTCATAGATATAGAATACGGCTAATCCCAATAATAAAAGAGCAAGAAATAATTAAATTGAATTTTTTGAAAATTTCTTCATCAATGGATATCATCCACTAAGCATTAGTGGACCAGCAACAGATGCACAATGGATACGATCAAAACAAAGACCCCAAAGGACATATAATGATCGTCTGCACTTAATGCTGACGGTAGAGAATGCTCACAGATGATGTGCTCCCGAGATGATGTGCTCCCCAGATGATGTGCTCCCCAGATGATGCGCTCCCCAGATGATGTGCTTTGAAATTACCGTGTGAGTGTTACGAATCACTTTGAGTGCGGCACCTAGTGAATTCCAACTGGAACTGCCTTGCTGCAGTCTCCCAGTCCATGCGAATTTACATCCTTAGAAACCCAAGACCTAATTAACTCAAGATTCGGATCTTCGCTCGGCTCCTGTCTTGCAATGTGGATGTCGTTGTCTTTGTTTTCTCGATGGAGAAGACTGGTCGAGCAAAGGCACCGTACACCACCTCCCCGGCTGCAATGCAGAGTCCATTAAAATGTTGTTATTTATCTCCGTCTCAGGGGAAACAACAAGGCAATAGCCATTATGCGGACAGGCTCTGTTGAGGTAAACAAAGCCAGAAATTGATTTGTTAGCCACAGACGCCAGTTCACATCGAGGTGGCCCTTATATATATATTAAGCTAATTCTAAAGACTGCTAACCGTTGGACCATTGAACATACGAGAGCTGTCTAATAGGTGAAATTTCAAGGTGTGTGATAAATCACATTATTACATAGTTATACACGTCCATAACACTAAAGAATAACAAATGAATCGTTTAATTTTCCAGATAATCGCCGGTGCGTTTGGGACATTTGTTCAATTCCTATGCTCAAGAAATTAAGGATCAGTGTATGTAGCCACTTGCTCACCTTCGAATGTGTTACCTCGTTATCACTTCGGAAGTGTATTACTTTGAAGAACGTCGTCAAATGGGCTAAATTGATCACAGTCGCTAGGCGCAAGATCTGGTATGTGGTAAATTTCATTCCGAATCGCACTAGAGTCAGGATAGTTATGTTTGTCCTCAGGTTCATCTGAGACCTGATTTACTACAGATATTTCGATTAGGGAAGCTAATGGAGACGGAAATTAATTAAGTATGCAACTAAGTTGGGGCTGAGAAATCGGCAGTAGTAACAGTTAATGTAGGTTGAGATTGTATTAGAAGTTAGGAGGTGAGTTAGGAGTTACTGGTTACTGAATTCTGGCAGATGAATTGTGAAAGGCTGAAGTAGAAGGGATGAATGATGAATCTGGACGAGGCTTCCACTCAAAGAGTTGCTTCACAATGACCTCAATTTATATAACGAAGATTATTCTTACGTTAAGTGAAATGTTATGCAGTGAAACGTTAATTTCTGTTTATTATTTTCTGTGACTTGACCTTTCTGTGACTTGTAAGGCAGTGACACATAAATGTTACTTTTTTCCTGTTTGTTATTCATTTCTTTTGTTTGATACGATTTTATTATTGTAAAATGTATGCGAGAAGACCTCACTTTTGATTTTTTTTTGTACATTCAAACACCAGGACAAAACTGGTATCTTTAGGAACAGCGGGACAAATAATCCGAAGCAGGGACCTATGGTCACCTTAACGTAAGAATATCAAACTTTAAATGGCTGTGAAGAGAAAGGAAGGTAAAATTTAACTTTCTGTCGTAAACTTTCTGATTAAGTGTAAAAATTTTGCATGCCTGGTTTTTCCATAAAGCACTTTAAGCACTTGCCTAGTGCCTTATGGAAAATAATACGTGCGTTATGGAAATTATACGATAATTATGCATTAGTTTTAAGGACGAATAAAATTTCCTTAATTATTTTTTATGTTACTCTTTTAAAATATTCTGATGTCAAGATGGCAAAAGTTCAAATGTTTCAGTTATGCATAGTTTTTGAAAGACAAACCACTGGTTACATTCCATTAAACAAAACAAGCACGAGCTCAGGGCGCCAACGGAAGGGGGTCAACACAGAGTTTTTCCCCCCTAGCTATCATGCTGTTAGCTTGGGAGGGTCTCTTTAGAAGGGTATTTAAAAATCGTTTTCAATAAATTTTTGTATTTGAATTTTTCCCCTTATGAAAATTTTATTAAGAAATTTATAAAACAGTGTTGAAAATTTGCATCTTTTCTGTTGCCCTATTCATAAGCAAATAATTTGCTTATATTGCTTACTGCTATTTAGTTTTAAATAAAATTATAAAATAGTTTTTATTTAATATAGTTGTGGGGTCTGGCCTGGAAGAAAACTAAATTTTCAATCTTTTATTTCACCTTCAGCCCTTATTGAGTCTTAATGTATTGTCAGTTAAGCAATGGAAGGGCCGAGGGGGGCACCATTGTTAGACTGGGCTTAGGGCATCAGTTGGCCTTAATCCGATACTGGTTATATTTAATGAGATAAAACACTAATACTTTTTTGTTGCACCAAATCTGGAAACTGAGTTCAAGTTAAAATTATAAATAGCGTAATGCATTCGAATCCTATCGAAAAAGATTATGTTGCTGTTTGGTTAAAGTATGTATAATCAAATGATTTTGGGGTTGTTTCTATGTTTCTTGCACTCGTATGTGTGCCTAGAGTTGATTTTGCTGAATACGTACATCTGCCATTTCATTGAGACGCACTTATTATATCAAAATTTGTTTTTTGAGACTCGGAAATGCCTCCTTTCAAATATAAAGCGCTAGGCTCCTGTCAGACCTCTGTGGCAAGCAGCTGCTTGAGGGGGTATTTATTTTATTTTTATTTGTGTCAGTTGCATTGGCACGGGATATATTCCGGCACAAAATAATCTTTACTTGCGATTAAAACGGCATTTAACTGCGTGAATAATTAGAGTTACCAGCGCCTTCCAGGGAATGTTTTTAAACGTAGCTCCCAGAAGTGCTCGAATTGGAAAATTTTAACAACCGTAACTCTAAGAAATATCTTTTTTAAAGCTTATACATATTTTATATATAGATTTTCTGATACAAAGAGAGGATCACAAGGATACAAGCAGTGGTGGGATTCAAAAATTTTAGCAACCATTTCTCTCTCACCTTACCGCCCTTTCACTGTAAAAAATAAAAAAAACAAAAATATTTTATTGAAATTGTGATTTGCACAATAATCATCCGTGGAATAGCGCGAACAACTATTGCGACTCCAAAGCGTGAACAGTAGCCTAGTAAAAAATAAATACCTCCTCAAGCAGCTGCTTGCCACTTAAGTCTGATAGGAGCTTGTCAGTTTATATGCTATAGTAGAAGGTCTGAGAGGATATCAAGACCTCAGGAGAAGAACGACACATACACTCATGCCTTATCCGTTGCTCGAAATCAGGTCCCTTAGATCAGTAGCCAAGCGCGTTGACCACTCGGCCATGGGAAAGTCCTATCTGAAAGAATTAAGGACCGAGCCATCCCGTGGCCGAGTGGTTAGCGCGCTTGGCTACTGATCTACGGGACCTGGGTTCGAGCCCCGGATAAGGCGTGGATGTTCGTGTTGTTTTTCTGCTGAGGTCCTGCCATCCTCACAGACCTTCTACTCTGGCATATAAACTGACAGGCTCCTGTCAGACCTCTGTGGCAAGCAGCTGCTTGAGGGGGTATTTTTTTTTTATTTCGTCGAACTCGAGAAATTCTAGGAACTGGTTCGCACGAATCGGTGCGAACCGGCTGAATACCACCACTGGACAGAGAGAAGTTTCTTTTTAAATAACACATGCTCATTTACATTTTATTCAAATTAATATTGAAATGGAAAAAAAATTACACACCACTGCAGTAAAGAAACTGTAGAAGAACGTATATGTCCTCTGGAGCATATGGGAAAAAAAAATGGAAAACTTCATTCCCTTTTAAAAGGGAATGAAGTTTTCCATTTTTTTTAAAAGGGAATGTTTTCCCTTTTAAAAGAGAATGAAGTTTTCTGTTTATCTACTCTTGCAAATAGTAGCATTTTATTAATAATTATGTAACATAATAAGTATTTGCTTTTTTTCCATCAATTTCAAAAGTTGCTTTTGTCACAACCCTCTGAGAAAAGGATTGCTGATGTCAGTGAAATAAATCTAGATATTCTACCGCAGAATTTTCAAATATCTACCATAAACAGATTACTCGCACATTCCTTAAATGTTTCGCATTTCCATATTTAGTGATATTTAACGATATACATTAAAACTACCTAAGGATTAAGAATATGCGAATTATAATATGTCGTTAACATCACCATCGTCATCATCATCCTCAAGCAGCCAAGGGTACGGAGGTCCAACCAGACAGTGCAATTTAGTTCTCCAAGCATATCGGTCCTGAGCTATATCTGCTGCATCTTGCCACTGCACACCAATTCTGACAAGGTTCTGTCCTGACATTGTCTGCCCACCGCATCCAAGATCTCCCCCTCTTTCTGAGGCCTTTAGCGAATAGGGTTATGAACAGTGTGCCTAATCTATAATTACGGATACGGGCAACATGGCTAAACCAACGGAGTCTCTCTACACATTATGCTGCTTAAAGGAGGTTGCCGACTCCTTTGCCAAACCTCAACATTACTTACAAAGTTGAACCACCTAATGCACAAGATTCTGCGTGAGCATCTAGAATCAAAAGCATCTAGTTTCCTGATATCTTGTTTACAAGAACTACGATCACCATTTTTAAAAATAGGAATATTAGCACCAATCCAATTAAAAGAGTTTTTCAATTTATCTGATGAAATAAAACAGCTGCATTTCCCACTCACCTGGGCATAAGGGGTGAACTCACTGCTGCCAATGGTAACTTCATGACCTTTACATTTCATCACCAAAATTTCAAATTTCTAGTTTAACTACATCGTTTACAATATTCGTTAAAATTTTCGAATTTTCGAATTGTTTTAACGTTATAGGACACAATTATAACTTTTTAGTTATTCCAAAAGTGCAAATCGGACAGTTCATTCATACCTCTCCCACCCAAAAATAATTTTTCATTTATCTCTAAAAGAGTACAGCTATCTCTTAAAAGAAATACTCCCCTCCTCCTTGGTCTAACGGGTTGGGTTGTTGGGTTGTTTTACCTCTTAGCGGCACTTTTTTGCACACCATGGGCTACATGACCAGGTCACATGGACCCCGAAGGCTCAGAGAAGGTTGGGGGAGGGTACCCACTGGAACACCTGTTGGGAGACAGATGGTAGCCTCCCGTCAAGGCCATCCAGCATGTTCTTTAACGTGCACAGGGTATGGCTCTCCCGCACACGGGGCCACGGCTAACTTCCCATCCGACGGACGGCGGCCTTTCCAAGCCCATCGGTGTCCCCTACTGACCGCGGGCAGGGCGGGGAATTTTGCGGAGATAAATCTCAACGCTGACCCAGCTGGGACTCGAACCTGGGAACTACAGATTACGAGCCTGGCGCGCTACCGACTGAGCCACCCCCGCCCCTGGTCTAACGGGTCAACTCGTTGTTGACAATGGAAACGTCAGTCCCCTTCATATTCCGCCACCACAATTTAAAATTTTTAGCATAAATGCATCATTTGCAATATTCATTTAAAATATTAAAATTTCTAATTTCTCCACCTCTAGAGGGTGAAGTTATATATTATATTTCATCAATATCTATCGAACGCAAAAACGATTTTGAAGTTATTTCCATAAACAAAAAAGTTCGTTGTTTAAAGACAGACAGATAGAGAGTCAGTCAAACTGATAGAAGGACAAGCAGACAGACAAAAGGACAAACAGATAGATGGTCAAACAGAGAGACGACAAAATGTACACATTATTTCATCTTTGGAAACGAGATAAAAATAATAATTTGAAAAATTAAATGGTATAGTAACCGAAATGAATGGGAATTCATGATTGAGGTAATATAAAATAATATTAAAAATACGTTAAGGCAAAAATATAGTAGGATCTCAAAGTGCGCGAGGGTTAGGTACCTGGTAATCCCGTGTAAGTTGGGGTTCTCCTATGGTAAACAATTATACGTATGCTATGGTAAAAATTATGCTACTCCTATAAACCATGCGCATCTTTCTTGATCATCTCTCTTAACTGGTAGAAATATGTTTTTACTTACCAAATAATCCTTAAACACTTTTCATTGAAGGATAATACTCCTACATCTTGTCAGTTAAGCTGTTTAAGGATATATTTTGAGTTATTTGAAGTTTTGTTAAAGATTTATCTTGAAGTTTAAGGAGTTAAAAAGCTTCCGTGAATTTATGGAAGTCACATGACGACTTTTCGATATCTCATTCCACTTCTAATTCGTAGTACGTTCTTGTAGGCCTTCTGTTAGATCGTCCTCCACCATGTCGTTGAATCCTTCTTCGCCTACCTGACGAGCTACGTTAACAATCAATCTTCTTGTGAGTCAGTCGCGTATTAATGGAATCACGTATTCTTCGATCCGAATAAATAACTGAACATTCATAATTCAGATCTTTATTCATATTTTAAATCTCATAACGAAATCAATATGGGAAAAAATTACAACAAATTCTTCGATAAAAATCCCTAAGCGTTATTGTCTTACCTACTTTTCGTTTATGACAATCTGCCACGTCTGCTGAATGTCGTCCTTTTGTTAGCCATATTTCACATTTTTAATCGGATCGAAGTGGTTCATCGGTGGTCCAAGTAAATTTAGGAGAAACAATCTACCAACTGTTGAGTTTAGTTTAATGGGAGTTGTTAACCTCTCATATTTATAATCACATATCCTACCTCGTCTAATAAAGATAATGATCTATATAACTTTTTGATTCATCATTATTTATTTATATTCATTTATTAAAGATTCAAATTCATTTGTAGATAATATATGGAATTAATTGATGGCCATGTGTATCATTAATGTCATTGTTTCAGTATTTATAACAATATTGATATCGCAAACAAATATGACATCTTTCCTTTTAATACCATTTATATTAAATTAAATTCTTCCAGACACTCATAAATTAAATAACCACGATCCCTAAGTAATGCATAATTTGGAGATAATTTGCTTTATCATATGTATTTATATTATCAACAATATTATTTTAAGGTGAATATTTTAAAAATAAAATATTACTTTAAAATAAGTAAAAACACCTGCAGATTTATGCAGTTTATGTTTTTAATATCATTTCAAAACTCTTTATAATAAAAAATATTCAATCGTTTTTCACTCATTTCATTTCACATTATTACATTTAAATTGCAATTATATATATAATAAAATTACAAAAAAGTCCTATTTTCAGTTTTTGAACATATATTTATATTACTATCGTAGAATAGAAGATTGCTTTAGTTTGTAATATCTGAGTAAAAAATAATTTCAGCGATGTCCAAATATAAGTATAATGGGTTTGATTCTATTCGTTGTTCCAGTTGGAGCTCTATGAATACTTTCAATATCAACAATTTCCTTAATATTTAGATGATTTTGAATCGATTTGCAAATTTTATTAATATTTTCTTTACTATCTTTTGAAATACTTTTAGAGTTTTTGGATTATTGTTCAAGATCATTAAATAATTCTTGAATCATATTCATTTCCGTTTTCAGTTGTAAATTTTTCTTTTCCTGTCATTTGATTTCCTTTTTCAATTTTACTTGCTTCTGATTTTAAGTGATTAATAGTTTCATTTAATTCTGCTCTTAATATTATAATTGCACTCAAGGATTCAATAAAAAACAAGTAATAAAGAGTCGGTAAGACTTTTTTCAAGGGGGAGAAAATAAAATTCAAAATATGATGGTTCAATTCCATCATATTTTGAATTTTTTTGTGTTGAAAAAAAATTCTTTTTCAGCTTTCATGGTCATAAATACCTTTTCCGCCTCTTTATGATAACACTCATGCTTAGTGGTATAAGAGTGCTGCAGAGGTTTTCAGGTGGAGACAAACTTAGTATAAGTACATTGTTTATTGACCCACAGAAATTCTGTTAAAAGACGTTAAGCTGGCAATACATCTGTCGTTATGGATTCTTGCATTTTCTTTTCTGTTTTGCGTTATCTGGAATATATCATTCATGATCTTAATAAAATGACATCAACACAAACTTGTACAACAGGATCATTACAAACTATCTCTTGTTTCAAAAGCAGCCTTAACTGGAATCAATGCGTTCATTTTTCTTTTTATATCCGAAGAAGATATAGCTAAGAAGGATACATTACTTTCTAAGATAAGGCACTTAGTTGTCTGTACTTCTCAATTACTTCCATTTTATTTCCTTAGTTTCAAATTACGCACAGCTTGAACTCCACCAGAAAAGCTCAGTTTAAGCGCTTCCCAGTGTTTTTTTTGTTTTCCCTCCTCGTGCCCGATCTCCGCCTCTGTACCTGTCAGTCGGTTAAGTGTCGATCGCTTCTAGTCGAACAGGTGCGCCCGTGGAATTCTTCTGGGGCTCAGCTAATGTTCGACTCACTTGAAAAAGTACCTATTAGTGGAATGGAAACTGTTTAAAGGCTTTCTTCGGCTCGAAGAAAGGCCATTAAAACGGGGGAGTGGGAAACTTTGAAAAGAAGGAGAGAACTGGGCTCAAACGAAGAGAGGAAAAAAAAGAACCACATTGGCTTAGAGAACTAAAAACGAACAGAATCTCAAATGGCCTCTTGGTTGCCAAACCTGCCAACTTCCAATCTCGAAAGAATGCTTTAAAGGCTTAACAGGATTCAAGTTGCGTAGGTAGGGAAGGATCAGGGCAGTGTCTCTTTCAGAGATTGCTGAAATATTACTTCGAGAGCATAAGTGGAAATCTCAGAAAGAGGCTTAAGGCTATGTTTACGTTGCACTTAAGAGAAAAAAAAACCTGCGCAGATTTTTTTTTGCATTCATCAGAGTTCTGGTTATTTGGGCTTCGAGTAAGATAGTGAAGCTGTCTTCAGTTAAAGAGACTGAGATCCGTGGCAGGTCTCAAATTCCTAAATATCATTTTGCAAGATTGCGAAATTATTTGAAAGAGAATGAATATATAATGACGAAAGAACATACGAACAAACAAATGAAGTAACGGAAAAACAGTAAAACGAAATAGGAAAAACAAAATGACGACTGCAATTGCGTGTAATCTTTGAAACGTTTCTTTATGTAGTGAAAGTTTTCGACCTCGTTCGCTCAGTTTTCTGAAGATGATTCTAATAGGAATTTCACCAACGGAAGGTAGAGATGGGATGAAATTAAATTCAAGAACGTGCCTATCTATTGATGAGGAAGCAAGTTTAATCCTCTGAGATTGTCATTGTCAGGCACGCAACGTGTCATTTTACACAGCATTTGAACGCTTATGAGATAATACAAATTATTTTCTGCTGTTTACAGAATCATATACATGTATACAAAAATAATATTCGATACATTAATATAATTATACAACTATGATTATTGCTTTTCACTTTTTTGCTACGATCTTGCTGAGATTAACTTTCTGCATTGGGCATAAAACATGCATGGTTGGCAGTTTTCTAAACAGGAGAGGGAAGGAGTTACCACGAACTCATTACATCTAATGACAGTATTCATTTACTGTTATATGACACTAATATCATTTATACTCTCACCTTTTTGCGTAAGAAAAGCTAATTACGCTGGAGAAAACAGGATATGGGCCCTATTGGTTATATGGTAGGTCATAGAATTAACACTGAGCTGTGGCGGGTTAGAAACCCCACTTATTTCTAACTCCTATTCTGTCGGTGCTCAAAATGCTCAATATGTTTTTTTATACAAATGAAAATGAATTATATAGCTAGTGGTAGTTGATGCAGGTTTTTCATCACTACTGGATTACCTTAATCCTGCTGATGTGTCTTGATTGACCCAAATTAGTTTCATTTTAGATGTGAGTTTTTAAATGCTGCAAATACATTCTTCACCTTTCTTAACTTTGATTTACTATTAATTAACAATATGGATGTGAAATATTTTTTTCGCCCGATAGTTATGCTTCAGGAAAGAAAGTAACACAGTATTTGCTCAGGTCTATTCAGATCCTTATGCTGTGTTATGAATGGTGTCTGAAATAACAAGCGCACTCCTGCCTAAACAAAGCAAGCGGTAATCGTAATTTATTTATTTAACATTACACGCCTCTAGCTACTGGGGTTTAGTTGTACACTTCTGCCACAAAGCAATTGAGAAACTGAAAAACTTAGAATACAATGTTAACATTACATATACAGGGTGAATCTGAAAAAGTGGGCGAAACTTTACGGGGTGGTAGTACGCAGCTATACGAGCAATATTCAATGTATGGTCGGAACGCAAACGGCGAGCCGCTAGGTGGCGTTGGAAATGGTATTAAAGGGTCGGTCCTCGCACCCAACGGCATTTCTACCGTGGATTGCCGAGAGGATGGCTGGTTATACTAACCACGAAATGGCGGATATGCACTTTGTGTACGGTGAGGCGGACGGGAATGCAAGTGAGGACGGACCATTTCCAACGCCACCTAGCGGCTCGCCGTTTGCTTCCGACCATACATTCTATGACGAATATTGCTCGTACAGCTGCGTTCTACCACCCGTATAGTTTTGCCCACTTTTTCAGATTCACCCTATATAAAGGGTGATTCAAACTTCGAGCAAACCGTATTAGAAAACTTGATTTATTCTCATTTACGTTTACAAATTGTTAACAAAGGGTTACAATAGATGTTGAAAGTGTCCTCCCTCTTCTTGAATACAACAGAGAATCTTTCTCATCACGTTTGTCGCAACCTTACGCAATGTTTGATCACTTATTTTAGAAATTTCAGCTTCGATTTTCGGTAACTGTGTATCAGGAAACTGTTCATTGAAGTTTGCTTGGACTGTTGAAAATTATTTGGTTGTTGGGTTGGGTTGTTTTACCTCTGAGCGACACTTTTTTGCACACCATGGGCTAAATGGCCAGGTCACATGGACCCCGAAGGCTCAGAGAAAGTTGGGTGAGGGGACCCGCTGGAACAGCTGTTGGGGGACAGATGGTAGCCTCCCGTCAAGGCCATCCAGCGTGTTCTTTAACGTGCACAGGGTATGGCTCTCCCGCACACGGGGCCACGGCTTAACATCCCATCCGACGGACGGCGGCCTTTTCAGTCCATCGGTGTCCCCTATTGACCGTGGACAGGGCGGGGAGTTTTGCGGAGATAAATCTCAACGCTGACCCAGCTGGGACTTGAACCTGGGAACTGCAGATTACGAGCCTGGCGAGCTATCGACTGAGCCACCCCCGCCCCAAATATTTGGTTGTTAAATAACTTTCGATGATGTATACACGTTCGGCCTGGAAAAATTTCATTATGGGCAACTAATACAATACATGTCACCAACAAACAACTGACAGCGTGAGAAATAAACAGTGTTGCATATGTCAGTGACTGCAGTTTTGTAACGTTAGAAACGGTATTTAACTCCGCTCAGTTGGCGCGAAATAATGAACATTTAATTTCAGGTTGCGCGAATTTTGAATCACTCTGTATATAGAGGAAGACACAATGTAAAAAATTCTTATATATATGAGATAGAAAAGATACCAGAGAAGAAATCTGGAAAATTTTCTTTAGCTGAATGAGCTACTTAGATCTCACAAATATTATTAGAACATCGAAAGGTAAACTATATTCTATAATATAGCAACGAATCGTAGTTGCTTAGATATATTCCTCTGAAGATTAAGAAACGTATGTGGAGGTGGTGGTTGCGGGGTAGAGATAATGTGATAAGAGGTACTTTGAGATACGGAGACGTGAACAAAGATACTGAGACGTGTCAACGCTGATTTCAGTTCTGTGACTAATTTTTGTTTTCAGTTGATCTTTGGGCTCGTAATCTGTAGTTCGCAGGTTCGAGTCCCAGCTGGGTCAGCATTGAGATTTATCTCCGCAAAATTCCCCGCCCTGCCCACGGTCAGTAGGGGACACCGATGGGCTTGGAAAGGCCGCCGTCCGTCGTATGGGACGTTAAGCCGTGGCTCCGTGTGCGGGGGAGCCATACCCTGTGCACGTTAAAGAACACGCTGGATGGCCTTGACGGGAGGCTACCATCTGTCGCCCAACAGCTGTTCCAGTGGGTCCCCTCCCCCAACCTTCTCTGAGCCTTCGGGGTCCATGTGACCTGGCCATTTAGCCCATGGTGTGCAAAAAAGTGCCGCTCAGAGGTAAAACAACCCAACCCAACCCAGTTGATCTTTGTTCATGAACTTCACCTAAAAGTGAACATACATTTTTGTGTTTAAAGATAAAGCCATTAAGTAAAGAACAGAACCTCCAGTTGAAGTGGAAAATCATGCTCAACAAATATTCTTCATCGCAGACAAAGCGCAACTAGACACGTTATTTCTCTCATTGAAGACGAGAACTCTGCTTTCAGTTTGTTTTTCCCACTCACAATTTAAAATATCATATTCATCAAATCCAGTTTAGAAGGAAAACGCTGTACAGTATCACTGGGGGAACTTGGATGCTATGAGTTGCGTTCATACATTGACTTATTGTTGACAACTGATGAGTACAAGTCGAACCACAAATCGATTCAGAATCTGTGGGATGTTTAAAGGGCGCGAAGATTTTAAAGCCAGAAAATGTTTTTTGAAAAATTCAAATTTATTTGAAGGTTTATCATATTTGATTAATAGTGATACCTGACCAAGCAGACGCGAACAAACAAACTTTTCAGCCTTAAGAGATGCATTAAATTAATGGACAGAAACTTACCAAACTTTTACATTCTAAATGCCTTGTCACTATAGACTAGGGAAGCGGTTCTCAACCTTTTATGCTTCACGTATCCTTTGGAAATGTGTATGTAACTGGCGTACCCTTTGCATAGATAAATAAAACTATAGTTATAGTATAACAATGGTTATTTTTACTTTGTTATTAGATCTAGCGAATTTTGAGCTCTCACGGCGTACCCCTAAAAGGTACGCCTTACATGTTTATAATTTTAAAAGACTTGTTAAATTATTTATGTCATTTTTTGTGTTTATCGATATATGTAATTTCCTATAGTTATAGTATAACAATGGTTATTTTTACTTTGTTATTAGATCTAGCGACTTTTGAGCTCTCACAGCGTACCCCTAAAAGGTACGCCTTACATGTTTATAATTTTATAAGACTTGTTAAATTATTTATGTCATTTTTTGTGTTTATCGATATATGTAATTTATGAATATAAAATTTAATGTGTGTACATATATATATATGTTTCTTTTATTCCCATTGTTATACTATAACTATAGTTTTATCTATCAATACAAGGGGCACGCCAGTTACATACACATTTCCACGGGGTACAGTCGATCAAAAAAGTATCCGAACACTATGGTTGATTACAGAATTAAAAAAAATATCTGGCAATGATTTTTTTAGAAAATAGTGATCTGGCAATCTTCGTGGCAGATCACGAGACACAGATCACTGACACGAAGGTTGCCAGATCACTAATTTCTAAAAAAATCATTGCCAGATATTTTTTCTGAATTCTGAATCAACCATAGTGTTCGGATACTTTTTTGAGCGAGTGTACGTGAAGCATAAAAGGTTGAGAACCACTGCTATATACGAACAGCTTCTTTCAAAGAAAACTGTAAGTTTCGGCAGTATATGCATAGTAAACCTGCTAAATACATCTAAAAATGTTGGGTAATTTGGGACAATGAAACTTGTTACGTGTGGCATATTGAGCTATATACTGGGAAGCAGCCGGGTGTGTATCTGGAAATAGGGAATTGAGAGTGGCCCTTGACTTACCTTACAGTTTCAAAAGGCAGTTCGTCAAATGCGAAAACATGTTTGAGAAGGCAGATGTCAAATGTGACAATTTTTCGCGTCCTATGAATTAGGACAAATGATATTAAACCGAAGTTTTACTATAAAATATAAACTTTTCACAGTGTCATTCTGCTTCAAATATTAATTAAATCACCATTAACACTGTTATTTTTCCTAAGTTCTAGAAAAAGGGATCATAAGTGTTCGTGCACTTATCACTATGTAGGATGCCTTTGCTTGCTCTCTTCTTGCTGTATGTACTGTACCTCGCCATCCAGTCCGGTGAGTTTATACAGGTCAAAATGGTTAAAATTTCCTTGTCTTCCACAGTAGGAATGAGGAACAAGCATTGAAAAAAGAAATAAAATATGCATACCAGAAAAACACTCAATTGCTTAACCTTATACCGAACATCGAGCAAATTATAGGGCTTAACACCGCAACAATTTAAGAAAAAACGATATTCGAAATCTTTCAAAATTTTAAACTCGTTAGTAAACACAATGAAAAGGACAAAAGTATGAACCACGAATGAATTAAAGCCTTAAAAACTTTGCGTAATAACTCATAACTTAAAACCATATCCGTTGATAAAACAAATCAGATCGTTATCATCACCAAAGAAGTGTACAAGGGGAAGCTCAATAATCACCGTTTGGAAATTAAAGCTAAACCTCTAAAGAAGAACCCCATTCCCAAAACTATCATGGACCTAGCAAAACTGAGAAATAATGCATTATTATCAACAGCTCTGCATAATGCAACGAGATCATCATTATATCCTATTTTTCCGCAATTATTCTACAAAATCAAATTACATAAACCAGAAACTCCGTTTCGATCACTAGTCAATAAACGACACGCCCCTACCATCAACTTAGAAACACAACTACTTAATATCCTTAAACCGTTATCCCACCAAAAAATATACAATCAAGTTAAGCCTACAGCTAATAATAGAAATAAAAATAAATATCCCCTCAAGCAGCTGCTTGCCATAGAGGTCTGACAGGAGCCTGTCAGTTTATATATACACCATAGTAAAAGGTCTGAGAGGATGGCGGGACCTCAGCAGGAAAACGACACATACATCCATGCTTTACCCAGGGCTCGAACCCAGGTCCCTTAGATCAGTAGCCAAGAGATGCAAACCACTCGAGTACGGGACGACTAATACCAATTTTGTAACAGTTACATATTACACCGAATGTTAGACTTGTCTCATTCTACATAGTCTCTCTATACCCGAGCACCCCACTAGAGACGGCCATTTCGATCATCAGAGAAACGCTGGAACTGGAGCAAACTTTTTCCGGCATAGAACAGATGGTAACAATGCAAGCTATCAAAGAAGTTACAGAGAATAATTTTTTCCACGTGAACAATCAACTTTTCCAGAAGACACAAAGGGTAGTCATGGGAAGCCCATTATCAGGATACTCGCCGAAATTACCCTCAGAAAATTATCGAGGGAAATATAATGGACGAACTATGAGTAACACTCCTCAACTATGGTCGTACAATCAACTTTTCCAGAAGACACAAGGAGTAGTCATGGGAAGTCCATTATCAGGATACTCGCCGAAATTACCCTCAGAAAATCATCGAGGGAAATATAATGGACGAACTATGAGTAACACTCCTCAACTATGGTCGTACAATCAACTTTTCCAGAAGACACAAGGAGTAGTCATGGGAAGTCCATTATCAGGATACTCGCCGAAATTACCCTCAGAAAATTATCGAGGGAAATATAATGGACGAACTATGAGTAACACTCCTCAACTACGGTGGTTACGTCGACGATATTCTCCTCATAATCATCGTTACAGACCAACAAACTGAAGAAATGATCCAACAGGTTACTATCATGGCTAGCACGCTCACCGGATCTTTCATGTATTGAACACGCCTGGGACATGATGGACCGGCAGCTACAACAAGACCCAAGAGCTGCGTCAACCATTGTCGCTGAAATGGAACAGCGACTTCGAGCTATTTGACAATTTATCTCTCAGGAGGACATTATAAAGCTGTACGATAGCCTTCCCCGCCGTGTTCATGAATGCATTGCTGCGCGAGGTGATTCAACATCATACTAATTATGTCACTTAACGGGTAGGCAAAGTGGTAAGTTTCCATATTTTTATTTTCATAACGTAATCAATCGCACATCTCAGTGTGTGTTAACAACTGCCTGCGTTTCAATAAAATGGCCTTAATATTTCCAGGAGTTGCAATTTATTTTTCTATAGCGTATCATACTGTGATGAAAGGAAGTAGGATGATTAGATCAAATTTTTTCTGTTACCTTTTTTCAGGAAAAACTAAAACAAAAATATCTCTTCGATGCAAAAATTTATCTGTCATCTTGCTCATATAATGGTAGATCTTTATGTAGAAATAAATTTTTTCTTTCTTTTTCTTTTGGAGATTTTCTAAACTCCTCCAAAGGCAAATAATGTGTATAGCTAAAGTCACATTGTACATTTTCAACAAAGGGATTGATTATTCAATTTCTAACACAGAATTACTAAGAGACTAGAGTTGCACAGATTTCCGATGCTGAACGCAAATACGATTTATTTTTACTTTCTTACAGAGTTTATTTTATTCTTTCCACTCCATAAGAAGTGTCTAGCAGACTCTTTATCTTTTCAGAAAGGATTGCGTTTGGTTCAATAAGTACAGTAAACAACACTCCCCAGAGTTACAACTGCTTGTTTTCGTACTCAATGTACATCGGCACCATCTTTGGCGGACTGTGTGATGATACCAAAAACGGCAAAACTAAAAAGAGAGAGACTTTTCTGCGATTGCAGCTTGAAGTTAAACCCGTTCATGTCTGAAATGCAAAAGTACGATAAAAAACTAATGCTCCATGTTTATGACCTACACGAGGATGACATGACAGAGAAGGGGACTGACGTCGTATTCGACTAATGTTAAATAAGCCAGTTTAAATAAAGATAACCTCTGCGTCTAAACCTAAAATCCAGAGTGGAAATGACTGAGATCCAAGACGAAATTGAATTAGCATTGATAGCCATTCCTTCTCCATTTAACAAGGGATTTTAGGATCCAAGATTACGTCACAAGCAAAACATAGAAATTCCCTTCTCCAGCTTTAAGTCATCTAACGAAAAGCTTTAAAAACTGTTGCATCGTCTAGGATAGAATTTTTCTTCAAGCATTGCTTCAACTCAGTGGCGTCTTTAGGGTGGGGGGCGGTATTTTGGGGTTATAAACTCCCCCCTCCCTGCATTTTAAGAACTTGAATGAAACCGATTTTTCTAAGAAAGTCCCCTAAAAAATGCTTCAGTCCAATAGAGGGATGAGCCAAGAACCCCACCCGTTAGACACAGCACGCCAATCCCTCCACCTCCCACCCCACCCCACCCTCACTCCACTCACAGTTATTGGAAGTTTCAGGGTACTGAAAACAAGAGAAAAGCTGTTTCCATCTAAGGAAGAACCTGTTTCCATCTAAGAAAGAACTTGTTCCCATTCAAGAAAGAACCTGTTTCCATGTAAGAAAGAATCATGTCTACAGTCAATATATTATCTAACAAATGACTATCTTCCCCAGCACTACACTACATCGTAAAACAGAGAGAATCCTCTCCCAGAGTTATATCATTTTAACTAAAGACTTGTAGCATAATATCTTCTACCAAAAAATCCTCTTCCCAAGATTACATTCCCTCAGTTGCTTCCCAACTGGTGTGTCGCGCACACTGGTGCGCTGGGAAAGAGTTTCAGATGTGTTGCGAAATAGAGTAAAACCTGGTTATTTCGAAATTTCAGTACGGTTCGAATTTTCTTTTAATTTTAAGACCTAATATGGAAATTTTACACAAAAGAACCTGGATAAGTCAAAATTCTTCTTAATTCGTAATTCGAAAACAATAAAAAAAAATAAAATATAACCTTGTGCTCATAATATCCAAATATTTATTTCTGAACAATTCAGAAAAAAAGTTCGTAAAAATAATGCTTTTGCGAACACAATATTACAAAGCAACTAAATAACGAAAGATGATAATGCATCTGTTAAACTACTTCTGTCTGAGGAAGATACATTTTTCCCTTTTGACATACTCCTAAAGACATACTCCAAAATACTTGTCAGGGATACAAAATACACCTATGACAATATGTGAAAAATATGGCCATGCTATACAACACATCGCGCTAGAGAATCCACAGGAAATGAAACAGCGTAATGCTTGCGACTATTTTAATTTTTTTTTAATTGATAGTATTTGGTGATTTGTGTGGGATTTTACACCACGTAGTATTAAGAACATATATCAGTATCTGCTAAAGAGCTTCTGAGATAATTAAACTGAGACACTTACTCAAGAATGCAACCATTCAGATTAACTGAACCACAACCTGCCTGACCAATTTTCATCACTTTAGTTTTCTCTCTGTTTATCACCAAACCTATCCTACTGCAAATACATCAACAGATCTAATGAAAGAGTTCATCTCATCAATATTATTTGCCAAAAGGGTCAAATCATCAGCATTATCTAAATCAGCAATTTTCCCAAACTCTATACACCATTTAAGACCAAAATCTTCTACCTGCAGTAAATTCCACGCAACATAATCAATAACCAAACTAAACACAAAAGGAGACAAAATGCACTCTTGTCGAACCACCAGCAGCAATGCTAAACCAATTGTTCAAGTCTAACTAACTTGCACATATGATTCAGTGAAGGTAGGTAATCAGGTTTAG
The DNA here is from genome assembly GCA_038380435.1 of Ryuthela nishihirai. Lineage (NCBI taxonomy): Eukaryota > Metazoa > Arthropoda > Arachnida > Araneae > Heptathelidae > Ryuthela > Ryuthela nishihirai. Next base: position 76,653,513 of record JAWZYU010000017.1, read on the forward strand.
TTTTGGGGGTTCGAGAATTCAGTTTAGTGCAGTGGTTCTCAACCTTTTATGCTTCACGTACCCCCTGGAAATGTGTATGTAACTGCCGTACCCCTTGTATAGATATATAAAACTATAGTTATAGTATAACAATGGGAATAAAATAAAACATATATATATATCTTATATCTAGCGACTTTTGAGCTCTCATGGCATACCTCAAAAGGTTTACCACGTACCCCCAAGGGGTACTTGTACCACACGTTGAGAACCCCTAGTTTAGCGGATGGTTTGAGAATTTAGTATTGTGGGGTGTTGAGTATAAGACTTGGGGACGGTTTCCCAATTAATAAAATATTCCACCAGATAAAAAAGGTTAAAATAATATTCTACATGGGATAAAATTTTATACTTGTTTTTTTATTTGATCTGTTTAGTGTTGAAAGCTGTACCGTGGACGAGTAATTAGTACGCTTGGCTACTAATCTAAGGGATCTGGATTCGAGTCATAGATGCAGTGTCGTTTTTCTGCTGAGGTCCCCCCATCCTCTCAGATCTTCTACTATGGCATATAAACTGAAAGGCTCCCATCAGTCAGGCAATTATTAATCAGGCATTTATTAATTTTATATTTAGTATTGGACACATAAAATATGGGGCTAATATAAAGTTATTCAAAGACATCTGTTTTGGATTTCAAAGCAGGTGATAAGATTACGTTTAATGCAATAACTAAAGTTCTGTCCCGTGGTAGTCTCAAAAATTCTCATCCAGCCTGCTGATTACAAAAGTTTGATCATTCCCTGCTCTACAACATTTATAAGCCCAAAATCTTCCCTTTTCGGGTAATTCTGTATAACATAATTAATAACCAAACTAAAAAGAAAAGGTAATAAAATGCATCCTTGTCTAACTCCAATAGCAATGCTAAACCAATCACTACAAGCCTTACCAATTCTCACACACGATTCAGTGTTATTATAGAGAGCTTTCATTACAGTAAGTTATGAGGTATTCCATATGATCTAACTATCAACCACAAATTATTGTGATCAACATAGTTGGTAACAGTAATAACATTAACATTTCTATTAATGAAATAAAATATTGTGTGATGTTCCGCAAATAAAACTTTTAGAATTGGATTTAATATTACATTATAAGGTAAGCCATATCTTTATCTTTCTTTGAATTTTATATCTGTATTTTAATTTAATCAAATGTTCTGCTGTTTTCGTTAACTTCAATTTTATCAGGTTTACAATAACTCGAAATTTTTTTCTGTCCTTGGATTTATTAAAATGAATTTATCATGAATTTGTCCAGAGAGGGGGCAAAATAAAATCAAATAACGACTAATGCGCCTAATGCATGCAGCGAAAGTTGCAGCTCATGTTGGATCTGATAAATAAATACTTCAAATAATTTAGATATTGAAGTTGGAAAGAAATCTCTCTTTTTGTCTTCCTTCCACCTTTCATAGTCGAGAAGTTATACAAATAATTTACGAGATGTTTCTGGAGATCTGATATTAAGAAATAAAATATTTTAATTCTCTGCATGCAAAAGAGTCATTTATTAATACGTGTGAATTGTATTGTAATGAAGGAAATATTTTGATTGATAATTTACTTTTCTATATTTCAGGGTACAATCACCTATTCTTTCTCGATTTACATCTCCCATCCGTAAGCATCTTTGGTCTACCTTGGTTTAAATACGCATTAGTATTGTAACTAATGTCAAAGTAGGCACTGGTCAATCGTTGCGACTTATAGTTGACAAACCTTTGGCTAAGGTTTAGCTGATGGTTGACCAAACATTGAGCAAACATTGATTAAGGGTTAACTTTATGTTGCGCCAATAGTTGGAACAGTATTCCTTGACCAACCATTGTAAGGAGGAAATTATCTCTTTGATATAATTAAATAAAACTTTGGACCAATAAATGTGAGTTATTTCGGTATGTCTTTTTCCATATCTTGAACATCGGTTTCCTTGTGATCTAGATGTTTATTATATCAGCAGAATGCAATGTTTGCATCAAAATTTAATGTTCCTTAATCATTACTTGGCAAATGTTTTGAAATGAGTCAAAGTAATATCGCAAATACGCGTGCAATTTACGTCCCCCACTCAAATCTCTGGTTTGTCCAAAGGTATTTTGATTTATTCCCTTGCATTTCACGCATCCAGAAGTTTAGGGATATCACCTTGACTACCTGTCACTGATGAGAATTAAAGCCAAAAATAGTGGATTCCGGTTTTCTCTTCCCTATTAGTAAAATAAATAAATCGTCCCGTAGTATAATACGCGATAGAAATTATTTTTAAAGAGAGTGAGATCTCAACAAAAAGACAACACAAGAAGCGGTGGGAGGAAGAAAACTCGGAATCGAAGACAAACAAAATTCACCTCTTAAAACAGGATTAAATTAAATATGAACAACAATTTCTGAATTTACGCATAAGAGCAACAACAACAGAACAGAAAAAGCTGTAAAAAATTGTTGAACAGCTGTATTTTTATGATTATAATTTATTGTTTGGTGCATACTTTATTCAGCCACATAAGCCTTGCAAAGGAGGATAGCATCGCTCAAACTCCTTGAAAATTGGCATTAATATTAAAAGCACTTAATTAACATTTTTTTAACCCTATGATGCAATTAAAATAACATTTTGCTTGCCCTTGGAAATAGAAAAATAGCATTTTGAATCCCCTCCCCTCCCCAGATTACTGTGTCGACGCTCATATTTAGAGTCCCGCGCGAGTAGCAAATGTTTTTTCTGCATCCACAAACTTTGTCAGCATCCGCCTATACTGGCATAATAACCGTCGAGATTTTTTAAATGTGTAAGGTCTGAGATATGATTATGAGTAAAAGAAATCATTCAAATTGTTTATTAATAGTTAATATTTAACTGAAAAATATGCTGCAATAAAGAAAAGCTTGCATTTTGGAAAAATATCCTTTACTAAATATTAGACAAAAATTTGCTTAAATCTTATTTTGAAAATTCTTCTGAGTTCTTTTGATCTTTTTAAATGCACTTATCGGAGATTATGAGACTCCTTTCATTACTCAGTAACTCCTCTCTAAATTTCACTTTGTAAGCTTCGTGATCTCCACTACTGAATTTTTCACATATTAAATTCTAGTTTTTCAAGTAAAACTCCAGTAATTTCCTGAATTTATGTTCTTCTTTGGCAGCACAAAATCACTACTTTCACGTAGGATATTTTTTTTCCAAATTATGACTTTATCCCAATCCATGTTTCAGAGTTAATATGATCATTTAATTTTCAAACTAAGTTTCCTTTTCCATTATACGAGGTGTGTTCATCTGTTATTAAATCCGAGAGTTTATCCGATATCCATGTTATCATCAATTATTTTTTCTTCTCTGTTTTATCCGTTATCAGCGTTAACAGTTATCTCTTATCCGCCGAGAGCTTTGAAATATGGATATACTCGTGCAGGGTTCTACACCTGTTTAGCCGTCAGTATTAATAAGTAATGCGTTAGACTGGTTGTTAAAATATTAGCATTATTTCAAAGGCTTTAAAATTACAGCACAATATGTTCTCTTTGGAAACCTGTTTATGCTTAGCAGATGATGTAAAAATAATTTAAAATTTATTTAATCGCATTTTATAGATTGCATTCATACACTAAGCAAAATTTTATTAATGAACTAGAAAATAAATTAGAAACTGTAAATAATAATAACGTTATTTTATTATGATATATTAATATTGACTTAAGAGGTAATAATAATATTAGGCATGAATATTTTAGAGTAGTTTTGTCTAATGGTTTCAAGGAGTATTTTGAGATTACTAGGGAGGAATCAAAGACATGTCTTGATCATATATTTATAAGAAATATCGCTATAAATAATGTAAATACTTATATCATTAATCTGCATATTACCGATCATTATTTCATAGGTTTAAACATTCAGTCTAAATGAAAAAAAGCATAGAAATTTTAAAAGAGATACGGAAGACAAATACTACAAAACTAAAAGAATTGTGGAAAGACAAAGATTGGAATGAAGTTGAAATGGAAAAAGATGTGAATAAATCTTTCGAAACGTTTATATTACAATTGCAAATATCAATTGGAAAATCAAAATTCACTATACAATTAAAACGGAAACAAAACAAATTGAAACCTTGGATGACTGATGGAGTTGTACAGTCTATTAAAAAGCGAAATAATTTGTACAAATTACGAAATATTCAGCCTTTTAATACTGATTTAAATAATTATTTAAAAAAATATCGAAATTTACTGTTAAAATTAATCAGAGAAGCAAAGACAACTTATTGCACCAAAGATTATTAAACAAATATGGCAGTATTAAGCAGCAACGGAAATAACAAATGTATTATCTGGAAGGAAGCAACATATGCAAATGATTCCAATAGACGTAAAAATAAATAATAATATGTATTCTTCTAATGATAATTCGATTATATCAGGTGGAAATTTAATAATTTTTTTACAGAAATAATTGAAACATTTGTAACCGAAATTCCAGAATACAATGAACAGAAAAAGGATAAGATGTGTTCCAATGAATTCAATTTCCATAGATTACTTAACAGAATATGAAATTAATGAAGTAAATTCTTCTTTGCAAATTAGAAAAATGGCGGGAGCAGATTGTACGTACGTATATCTGTGGAGATAGTTAAAATAAAAAATAAAAATAATAAATACCCCCTCAAGCAGCTGCTTGCCACAGAGGTCTGACAGGAGCCTGTCAGTTTATATGCCACAGTAGGAGATCTCAGAGGATGGTAGGACCTCAGCAGGAAAACGACACACACATCCATGCCTTACCCGGGTCTCGAACCCAGGTCAGAAATAAAAAATAATATTTCAGCTATTTTATGTTATCTCTATAATTTATTTTTGCATTCTGGATATTTTCCAATAATTCTCATAAATTCAACTATAGTACCTGTTTACAAAGTGGTAAACATCTAGATATTAATAATTACAAGCCAATAGCTTTATTTTCAGTGTTTTCAAAAATGTTTGAAAACTAATTAAGATTAGACTTTTATATTTTCTAGACAGAAATATTTTTTTCTAAAAATCAGTTTGGGTTTAAGAAAAAAACTCGAACAGAGGATGCTATATTAAAATTAATATCTTCAATCTACAGTGCATTAAATAAAAATCCAATAACAGCAGTAATATTTTTCGATGTAAAGCAAGCATTTGACTCAGTTTCACATGACGTATTATTTTATAAATCTGAGAGAAAATGAATTTGAGGGACAATTTTATTATGGTTTCAGACGTATTTAAAAAATAGAACTCAAAATGTTAAAATAGGCAATTATTACAGTAATGAAAAGAAAATGAAATATGGTGTTCCACAAGTATCTGTATTAGGTCAGATATTATTTAATGTTTTCATAAATTATCTTTGTAACTTGGAACTAAAAGGGGAATTAATAGCATATGCTGATGATACTGCTCTGATAAAGAACACGCTGGATGGCCTTGACGGGAGGCTACCATCTGTCTCCCAACAGCTGTTCCAGTGGGTCCCCTCCCCCATGGGCTAAATGGCCAGGTCCATGTGACCTGGCCATTTAGCCCATGGTGTGCAAAAAAGTGCCGCTCAGAGGTAAAACAACCAAAACAACCAACTGCTCTGATATATACAGCAACTACTGAAAATGTTTCGATTGAAAAAATAAAACAAGATTTATGGAACATCAGAAATTGGTTTTTGAAAAATAAGTTGTTTCTAAGTGTAGAGAAAACGAAATATGTATATTTCCGATTGAGACAAAATCAAAGAGATAACTTGAAAACGAAATTATTCTGTCATACACTTAAATGCATCGGAAATGGTTGTTCATGCAAACCACTAGAAGATGTTGAGTGCTATAAATACTTAGGAGTATATATTGATAGTAAACTAACTCTGAATAAACACATTGATTCTTTAATAAATAATCTCAATGCAATAACACTACAATTATTTGATATCAGAAATTTTGTAAATATTATACTTTTAAAATATAATAATTTTAAAAGTAAATATTATACTTTTAAAATTTTAATGTATGAGTTAAATCTCATTTAACACATGGATTAATTTCTTGTGGTGGAATATATCACAGCAATATCTAACCATTAATTAAAACTCAAAATAGAATAATTATATGCATTTTAAGGAAAAGAAGGTATGATAGTGTCAGAGACTTTTATAATGAATTGCTTATATTACTTTAAGAAAATTATACATATATAGTATCATTATATATCTTAAAAATCACTGGATTGAAAGTGATATTATAATACAAGAATTGCTAAACATGTAAATCTTCTTTTACCTCTTCTTAAAACAAATCATTTTATGAAAACATTATATATATTTAGCATCAAAAATATTTAAAACTTTGCCGGGAAATCTTAAAGATGAAACAAACTTTCCCTCTTTAAAAGGGAAATTTCAAATCTCAATATCTTAATTTAATGATATCGAAAAACTTCTTTAAACAAAGTTATTAATGATTGTTATGGTACACATATCGGCCACTGAATTAGAAACCTTTATTCCATACAGAGTTGGATTTCTTTTAGCCCGAATTACAGCACGTATGCGGTTTGGCATAGACTCCACCAGGTGTTAGAATGCCTTTACATCTACTATAGTACAACAGGAGTTCCCCAGACAGTCCTTTAACTGGCTCAGATTTGACGGAAGAGGACTTTGCTCTCGGATCTGTTTTTCTAACACGTCCCATACATTTTAAAGGGGTTCTCATCCGGGCTTTATTGTGGCCAGGGAAGATGGTTGATTAATGTCAGAAGTCGCTGTCATGCTCGCTGAATCATTGCTGAACACATCTTGTGCGATTGTAGCATTGTCGTCCATGAAACAGCCGTCACGTGCTGGATAAAAAGTCAACATTGCAGGATTGACATATCGGTAACAATATTCAGATAATTCTTGCAGGACACCCGACCTTCCAGCAATATCAGGGGACCCGTTCCATACCAACAGAACGTGCTCCACACCATTGAGTTGTGCTTACAAAGCAAGCTGGGTCCATTGCTTCACGGTGTTTCACGATTTTCCAGTCAAGATGTTCCTGACACCACTGTAGATGAACTTTCCGGTTCTTCGCAGAAATTAGTAGTTTCCGTATAGGCATATGCGACTGCTAAAACCGATCCTCTTCAATTACCTGAGCATAGTTCACTGAGATATGGGTCGGGAACAACTTTCATTGAATGCTTCGGTCAATTGCTGCACACAGGAAGTCCTGTTTCTCCGTACAAGCCTTCCCAGACGACTGCGATCTCGTTCCTGACAGATTGTTGTCGCGCCATACTTACGCTTCTTAGACAAGAAATGTGGGTTATTTTTCTGATTAAAAATCCCAGATATCTCACCTTTTAAGAAACCAGTCAGCTGTGCTGTTTTTGAAATCGTTACTCCAGCCAGACGGGCACCCACTATAAGCCCTTTACCGAACCCTGAAAGATTCTTTGTTTTTCGCATTGTGATCAACCCTACTGACGATTACTGACGAACAGTAGTCTTAAATAGTTGCCTAGATCACGTGGTGATGCACGTGATCACGTATTTTGCATATATGCTGCGCGTGACGTTTACGTAACTCTGCATAAAGGTTTCTAATTCAGTGGTCGCTGTGTGTAGATGGATGTCTTTTGTTTTTGAATTTCTGTCTTTCATTGTTTTGGAATTCGAATATATTTTATTATGCAACGAATACAAGTGATATCACATCTATAGATTTTGAATTAAATTTGTTGCCTTTTCAAATTTGTTTTAAAAGGGAGTATAGAAGAGAAGGCAGAAAGGGATAGGGAGAATGAAGAAAGAGATAGGGAAGAAATAAGACTGGAAAAGGAGTATAGAAGAGAGAAGGCAGAAAGGGATAGGGAGAATGAAGAAAGTGATAGGGAAGGAAGAAGATTGGAAAAGGAGTATAGAAGAGAGAAGGCAGAAAGGGATAGGGAGAATGAAGAAAGTGATAAGGAAGGAAGAAGATTGGAAAAGGAGTATAGAAGAGAAGGCAGAAAGGGATAGGGAGAATGAAGAAAGTGATAGGGAAGGAAGAAGATTGGAAAAGGAGTATAGAAGAGAGAAGGCAGAAAGGGATAGGGAGAATGAAGAAAGTGATAAGGAAGGAAGAAGATTGGAAAAGGAGTATAGAAGAGAAGGCAGAAAGGGATAGGGAGAATGAAGAAAGTGATAGGGAAGGAAGAAGATTGGAAAAGGAGTATAGAAGAGAAGGCAGAAAGGGATAGGGAGAATGAAGAAAGTGATAGGGAAGAAAGAAGATTGGAAAAGGAGTATAGAAGAGAAGGCAGAAAGGGATAGGGAGAATGAAGAAAGTGATAGGGAAGGAAGAAGATTGGAAAAGGAGTATAGAAGAGAGAAGGCAGAAAGGGATAGGGAGAATGAAGAAAGTGATAAGGAAGGAAGAATGTTGGAAAAGGAGTATAGAAGAGAAGGCAGAAAGGGATAGGGAGAAGAAGAAAGTGATAGGGAAGGAAGAAGATTGGAAAAGGAGTATAGAAGAGAAGGCAGAAAGGGATAGGGAGAATGAAGAAAGTGATAGGGAAGAAAGAAGATTGGAAAAGGAGTATAGAAGAGAAGGCAGAAAGGGATAGGGAGAATGAAGAAAGTGATAGGGAAGGAAGAAGATTGGAAAAGGAGTATAGAAGAGAGAAGGCAGAAAGGGATAGGGAGAATGAAGAAAGTGATAAGGAAGGAAGAAGATTGGAAAAGGAGTATAGAAGAGAAGGCAGAAAGGGATAGGGAGAATGAAGAAAGTGATAGGGAAGGAAGAAGATTGGAAAAGGAGTATAGAAGAGAAGGCAGAAAGGGATAGGGAGAATGAAGAAAGGGATAGGGAAGGAAGAAGATTGGAAAAGGAGTATAGAAGAGAGAAGGCAGAAAGGGATAGGGAGAATGAAGAAAGTGACAGGGGAGAAAGAAGATTGGAAAGGAAGTATAGAAGATAGAAAGAAGATTGGAAAGGAAGTATAGAAAATTTATTATTTACGTTTAATTGGTCATTATCTGATAAGTGTATATTTTGTTTGATGGAATCAAATCTATTCCTACTCATGCAATTTCTTACCAATGGTATACCTTTGTCCTCATCATTCGACCAATACATTTTTGTAGCTGGTAAGGTATGGTAACCGGTAAAAATCAATATACCACAAAAGCGCTTCACACTTGCCTTGCTTAGTTCAAAAGAATGTCGATTATGATCATTCGCATATTTTTTTGAATAACTAGCGATTTTTTCTCAGACATCATCACTAAAATATAAAGAAAAAATATCGTATGGAGACTTGCCACTAATTTTGTTTTCAATTTCCTCTATCATAATGTGTTCTTCTTTTTGTGGTAAACTTTTGTAAGTCGGATTTTCTTTCTTCCACTTCGGAATAACTTTTTTTTGCTTTTAAAACTGAAAACGTCCACTAGAACAGCTGTCAAAACGACAGCTGTTCTAGTGGAAGTTTTCAGTTTCTTGGAACTTGATGCTGTAGGTTGGTCTTCTTCGACATCTTGAGCTTCATCAGGTAAATTTGCATGCACCTCGTAGGTTCCAGCTACGTCTGGCAAAACGTTTTCACTCTCACATATGTCATCACTAATAGCCTCCTCATCTGTAAGTTCGTCAACCGTTGGTGGTATTGTACACCACGTCAATATTTTCAGTTTGTCGCAAATCGTCATCCTCTTCTAATATAGCCATTAGCTCTGCAGTTGACAAAGGTCTATTTTTTCCCCACCACTGAGACCAAGACATATTTAAAAAAGAAATATCCTAAGATAGCAAAACAACGATTTATTATTGAATGTATTTACATCAAATAAATACTTACTTAAATTATATATTTTTAGCTATAATGCAGAATTTACACTTCACTAATTATCTAACACCAATTATTGTTATACTAACAAGACGAAAAGCTTAGTTCAACTTCACAAATCTCTGAACACTGACGATATCACTCATACAGAACTAAAATCGCAAGAATAGACTCGTTCGCAATGAGTCTTCAAACGTGTGGCAGACATAATTTGCACATGTCGTGCAATCCCAATGTTTCGTAAACGCAGCATTACTCTAAATGTTAAACTGTGCAAAAACTAAAAAAATATTTTCTAATTCCATGAAACATTGTCTTGAATGAAATATATGAAGCTATTTTCATAAATTCTTAGGGCATTTAGTATTTCTACATATCTTTTTTAGACCTGTAAAACTGCAAAAGATTAGATAGACTGTTTAGGCATAGTTTTAATATGAATAATGATTAGACTTTTATTTTATATTGATAAATATTTATGCTTGGACATAAAAGACTGTCCGTTATAACATACATTGGCTTAAAATTGGATTAGTAGGCAAATATATATTTTTTTATTATTATTTGAAGAAAGTTTCGTTTACGCAACGTTGGGGATTAATGGGTTAATGGATGAATTTGAAGAAAATGGATTGGTATCATTCTTGGATTTGCATCTACATCGAAAAAGCAATAAAGTAAGAATAATGGTATAGGCTAAGTTATCAGATACCTTACAATGCATTTCATATCATTCGCATCATCTCCTGCAACATAAAGGAAGAAGGATTCGTAGTACAGAAAGGTCCTTACAGCATTCTTGCGAAATTTGCAATATACCAGTGCCAAAGCCAGTCGGACCCATGAGCAGAAAATCATTTATGGTACAACTTAAAAAGCGGAATATCCAAAGTCAATCATCACCAGAGACGAACATGGAGCCAGGCATATCAGTATGCAAAAAAAAAAAATAAATAAATAAAATAAAATAAAATAAACACAACTAATATCAAGCACAAAGACAAGTTACTGAATATATACAGGGTGTCTCAAAAATATAGGTACAAATTTCTAGGGGAGGTAGATAACATCTAAAGGAATGAGAATTGCCTACGATCCCATAACCGGAAACGTCATGGAAAAGTGGTAGCAGAGGTACAAGATCTGAAAGGACACAAGACAATGATTAATGGGAAAACATTTATTTTACATAATTATTACAAATGGCGTACTAGATGATATATTTCATAATGTTACAGCAGATGCTCGAAGTTTGACCCATAATCTCACAAATTTTGATGCGCACGCGCAAACAAACGATGGCCCGGTGCATGTCTGTATGGGAAGCGTTCTTGATACATTCGTTGAGCGGCTCGTCCGTTGCCCTTAGCTATTCCATACACTAAGTGCATGTCTGCCAGCTCCCTGTTCGAATACCTTTGCATGCTCTTCGTCAGCCAACTACCGCTCGAATGAGGAAATCCGAAATTTCCCCTCTAGCGCACTGATGAACAGCGCCGCCTATTGACTTACGGTGACGTTTCCGGTTATGGGTTCCTATGCAATTCTCATTCCTTTAGATGTTATCTACCTCCCCTAAATGTTCGTACCTATGTTTTTGAGACACCCTGTATATACTAATAGCATACTCCAAAAGCCTATGGATAGTTGAAACAATAAGGTTTATCTTGAGACACATATAATTATAAAGCCTTTGTAAAGGCAGCAACAAATATAGTTCATATGGTAAAAAAAAGATTGGGATAGTATTAAAAAACCGGTGGAGTCTACAATCTACAGTTTACTACACTTAATAGTAATGAATCCAGAACTTATTATAATACAACTAAATATTCTGCAGTCATCCAAAAAAAGGAAAAAAAAAAGTAAGAAATATATTCAGCAGCAGAAAAAAAATTATCTAGCCAGAATCGTAGAGCAAAAGAAAGCTAACCCTGACTTCTATTAACACAAATACTAGTCGTCGCCTCGTCCCTCCCGCAGCAAGCAAGAAAAACCGGATTTACACGAGCAACTCCTTATATATGAAAATTTGCATTCAATAAAGGTCTCAATCCCCACTCGCATGAGAGCTGATGAAGGTTGGGTTGTTTAATCTTTGAGCGGCACTTTTTTTGCACAGAACGGGATAAATGGCTATACGCTTCATTCTCTGTGCCGCCCATGAAACTATCGTGGGAAGGAGTATTACAATTGGTGCGTTTTTATTTCCTTCTAATCATGATGAGGAAGACTCCTGGTATCACCAATTTAACACTAGACTGAAGTGATACATATATACATTTATTTACATCACAAGGTCTGACAAGGGCCTACAAAAAAGGCCAAAATCGGGCACGAGGTGGTAGTCTGACTCTTTGCCTCATCTCAAAGACGACGCGCTCTCTCTTACAAAGGACAGCGAGAGAGTCCACGCTCTCTTACTCCAGCAGGTGACAAGGGCCAGGGTCACACATAGAGTATCCAATATCTCGCAGCCCCTAAACTGATCGTCGGTTCTCAGAACTGACGGTCAAGGGCCAGTGACTTTAAGAGTCTCACAAGCGGGGGGGGGGGCGGGGAGGGAGCTGGTTGGAGTGGCCATTGCTCCATTCTCTGGCTTTCCCTCTTCAAATGTCAACAAGGCAGACATTGAGACGGTGAGGGCCAGGTGAAGAATTCCTATTTCTTGGAAACTAAAACTCCTATTTCTTGTAAACTAACAATGGCCAGGTCCCAAGAGCCTCGAGGGCTCAGAGAAGGTTGGGAAGAGGAAACCCACTGGATAGCTGTTAAGAGACAGATGATAGGCTTCCGTCAAGCATCCAACTTGTTATTTAAGGTGTACAGGGGTATGATGCATATGGCTCTCTCACTCAGGGGCAACAGCTTAACGTCTAATCTGACGGGCAAGAGCCTTTCCAAGCCCATTAGTGTCCCCTGCTGACTGAGGGAAAGGTGGGGAGTTTTGCGGAGATAAATCTCAACGCTGACCCAGTTGGGTTACTGGAAACTGCAGATTACGAGTCTTGTCTGCTACCGACTGAGCCACCCCGCCCCTCATCATTGATCGAAATGGAAAAGAGAAAACTAGCAAGCACACGAGCAGAAAACTCAGACCCTAGAACGATAATGGACTCTTCAGTTAAAATAACAGCGCAACTGCAAAAAGATAAACTGGAACCCAGGTCCATTTATCACAACCATATAACCTCCGATCACGTGGTAGCAGAGAAGCTCCAGAAATCCCATCCTTATGCTCTATCGAGCAGAAGAACAGTAGAAAATATCTTGAAAATGAAACTGAGGTTTCGAAACATGTTGACGAAAATAATAAATGAAAATAATAAATGAAGTTGACGGTGTGAAGCGTGAAATCTGTTAAAACTCTTTCGGCGAAAGAATCCCACAAATGGCCGGACCCGAGTGAACGTTTGAAGCCCAACAACTGCAGCTAGGATGGAGCAAGGAAGCTGCGAGATACATAAATAATGCACTGCATAGTGATTTTACAAGTTCTGTATATGACTCTTTAGTTTATGACACAGTCGATAGTTGAATAATAAAACTTTCAATATCACGAACAGCAACATTGGAAAAGGACAAGTACAGTGTAAAGTGTCATATAAGTGTTTTACAGTTTTGCACCACTGTGCTATATATTTGTGTTCTCATTAAATCAACATTCCCTGATAACTAATTAATAGAGAGAAATGCACTCAAGTAATCATCATAATTAAGGAGCGTCTTGAACAAGAGAAACTGGAGTGAAGTATTTTTTTCCTTTAACTGTATCCCTTAGCCAGGGGCTTGGTGCCATCTGGTTTTTCTCTCTCATTGTGAAGTATTAGGTTCGTCAAGTTCAGAAACGGTCTTCCGTTCAGCTATACAGAAACGGACCTTAGGATAGATGTTGAGGTTGACGCTTTCATTCGGCTAAGCTAGCGAAATAAACTTCGTATGCTTTCCTGATAAATATTCAAATTCAACCGAATGCTTCTCCTTCCTTGATTGGAATATCGGCTGACAGGAACTGCTAACTTCACCGTTGGAGGAACCGATGATTCCTGCTGAAGAGAAACAGGACTTGTAAAAGGTAACAGATACCTTGCCTACTTCAAGCATTATCGAAATCTAATAAATTTCGCCGTTCTATATTAGTAATCAACTCCTATCTGCTTAACTAATGCATCCAATGTTCCTGCTACATACTTATTTGTTATTAAATATTGTTTCGTTTGCAATTGTCTGCATTATTAAACGAAAACTATCCATTGTACGATCCGACCTTCAAGGGACTAACTTTAGATTCCCTCGTAACAATTGATTACTAATACACTCCAGACACGTTAAATTTGTTAGGTATAAGTATATTTTTTCCTTATTAATGAATATGTTTTATGATTTGAAAACAAACTGCATTACTATCGTTTAAGATTTTAAAACTGATAACGAATTTGGAGCTAAATTAGCTTTGAAACAAGGTTTATTCGAAAAAAATGCAGTGGTTAAAGTTACGAAGCGATCTGATGAACTTGGATACCTGAAGACTTGATGTGAAGTTCCCTGCTAATTTAATAACTTGTGACGAAGGTACAAATGTAAGGAAGTTTGAATAGCTGAGTATGAAGCAAAATTCGTTAATAGTGAACACTTAATAATATCGTAAAGTATTATAACATCTCTTACTAATTACCTTAATGTATGCGTGTATAACACCTTGTTATCGCGATTACTTCGTGTTTCTCTAATTACGATATTAAAAAGCATAATCGGCTTACAGCTATTTTGAATTAGCATCAATGTCTTCGAAAGATTCAAGTGGATAATCATTCTCATCATTACAACTACACTGCGAAATGTTTTATTAGCAGTACTAGTTTTTCGCTTGTTATCTGCGGTGTTGATTAAGTTCATTCTGTTAGGTGCCGAAATGAGTGAAAGAAAAAAAGCTTTCTTATTCCACTCAGAAGAAATTAAAAAGAAAATCTAAGATTTAGAGACGAAAGAAGTGTTTTAGTAGCGCGATAATGGTTCAACATCTTTAATGCAATTATATCTCAGTGGCAAAGAACGCCACGAAGAGGAAAATGTTTTTTATCTTCGATATAATTTCAACATTTCCTTCAACGTTTTATTTTCTGCTATATTCTGATTTAATAATTGCGAAACATGTAACCATTCAACGCATGAAAATAAAATGCAAATTACATCCTGCAAGGAACCTCTGCGTTAAGATTTTCTCATCCACTTTCAGCAGAAACAAAGGTGTAATGCAACGCAATTTTTGTTCTTGCCAGCAACGAATTAACGAGGAATAAGAAAAAAAGACACATCATCAGGTCGTAAGAATTCAGCAAAATAGGATTAGAACACAAACCATGATGTAGGGCTGCGAGGCAAACCCAATTAACGGAAAAAGCAAGATAAGACATTTTATGGAAACATTGCATCGAATGCATAATGTCTTTGCTAAAAATAACTCGCAATGATATGATAATAACAAAAAAGAAAAGAAAAAAAAAACTTCTGGAGGTGTCGGTCTCTTACAAAGGCCATTAAAATTATGGAGATGTTTGAAGTTTTTTATATATGTAAAAGTAGAAAAGAAAACAGAAACAATTTGGAAAAAAATAAGGTTTCGGGTCTAGTTCTAAAGGAAAATAACTAATTATTAACTACGAATACAGTGATGTTTTTGTTGAATAAGGGAATAGGAGACTTTTACGTAGAGTAAAAACGGAAAACGATAATGGAAGCACGAAGGATAGCTGAAAGAATTGGTGCTCCGTACGAATAACAATTACTAAGAGATTTTGAAATCTGTTAACAAAATATGCCTGGAAGCGTGAATTTATTTAACAACTAGAAGGAGTCATGCATATATTACATAAACTTGCTCATATTCGCACGTTTTTAACCAATGCAAAATGCAGTCTTGTAAGTCAGAGCTAATTTAAAAAAAAATATTTTCTCAGATAGCACATTTGCCATCCAGACTTTACAGTTAGTTGCCTATTAGTACAATATGCTACAGAGAATATCTGCGAGGAAGACGAGGCCTCGGCTGAATGAAAACATGCAGATCAGAAAGAAAATTTCCATTTCTTATCCGAGATTTGAACCTTGGTCTCTTTACTTAAAGAGCAAATATAATAAATAATGGACTAATAATTCGATTGATAAGTGAAATGGATACAAAAATGTATAGTTACTAGTTAAATCCACGCCAAAAGTTTAGCGCGAAACGTATCCAGTCACCACTTGGGGAGATTTAATTGTGACTCCACCCACCGCTCTAGTCACAATTAAATCTCCCCAAAAGTTTTAGCGCCAAACGTATGTCTATTGATAATTTTATTTACAGCTTTCCTTCGTACTACTCACAATTTCATTCATAAAGCAGGAGATGGCATCGCCCCCAGAAATTTCAAACACTTTTCGAGGGATTTCTCCCGACCAACGGCAGCTAGGAACTCGATTTGTTACTTCAAAAGGGGTACAGATAAGTGGGATCATCCTACCAAATTTGGGACCGATCGTCACGTAACAGCGGAATCACAGACAAACTGCCAATTTCTGCCACCGATGACGTTAGACGTGTCCGCCCTTACGGCAGTGGGGGAATTACGTCTATATATATAATTAATATTTTTTAACTATGCCGATGATGCAGGACCATTGTTAATGAATTCCGCTTGAAGGGCCGTATTATACAATAGGCATATTACCACTGCGCCTAGGGCTTACGAAAAGAATCGGAGAATTTTTTACATTATGTGAAACTGTAACGAATATTTCTTCTTGAATAAATATGATAATGATGATGTTACTGACAAAGAAGCAGATTCCAGACCCATCTATCCAGTGAAATCGATACACCCATAAAAATGTATCCACCAAAGGGACAACCAAACAGAAGTGCCTAGGACCTATAAGGACCTTAATCAGGTTGTTCATATGAATGGATAAATCTCAGGAATAAAAAACAGAAACATTAAAAGGCCATTAAAATTATGGAGATGTTTGAAGTTTTTTATATATGTAAAAGTAGAAAAGAAAACGGAAACAATTGGAAAAATTAAAAGTGTTCGAAAATTAAGGTCTTTTTTTCGAAAATCTCTCGGCAAGTACCTTAATTACTGCTTCAAGAGGTTCAGATTCTCAGGGCCACTGGCTCAACTGAGATGCCTAAATATAAAATTTGAATCCAATGGTTGGGCCATTCAGACGTTAGGTCATTGCCAAAATCATTTTCAGAGTCAAGGAACACCAAAAGCCGACCTTTAACTGAAAAACATGAGATAGATTTTTTCAAGTAGTTTACTTTAGGTACATTGCATATTAGGTACTTTATATATAACATTTCAGAAATAATGAAGCAAGTCTGAATTTAAAAAAAATATATATATAACATTAACGATTTACTACATTTCTTTCAAAATCCTAATTAAGTGAAATTGACAGAAACTTGAAGATGTTCAAAGATCTAGAAATTATATTTTGCTCAGTGGCAAACAGATCGTTATAAACTATCATATTATACTTAGTTTTACTAAGGAAATGTACAAACTGAGTTTATCCCAAAATTTAAAAACAAGAATTTTTAAAATTTTTAAGAAAGTGTTCGAAAATTAGAACTAGTTGTTTTATGTTTCAATAAAATCTGAAACGATGGGACAAAAGTGATTCAACCGACAAATGATCTCTAAAGGAGATGCCAAGTGAATTCAAAGGGAGGGAGGGTTTTTTCTACTTAGCATTATCCTTGTTTTTCTTAAAATTATGCTTAGAGATTATATTAGATTTTAATGAATAGAAAGCTGAATTTTATTTTATTTTTCCTGAAAAAAAAAATTCAGATTTTTTAAATATTAAAATGATATATCATTTGTCTTGTAAAATAGAAACATAATTTCTATTTCGTTGTAAAAGAGAAACATATTTTACATTTCTAGAAAATTCGCTACTTTTTCAATTTGTGAAAAATTTTCAATGACTTTAAATGTCAAAAATATTATTTTAACGTTAATTCCGTGAAGTATGATTATTGTGGCACTTGATGAATTACAAATTCTACCTTTGCGAATATTTTTGCGATAGTACTCATTGAGAAATACTTTGTTCCGAATCGCACATCGTCAACAAGCAAGGAAGCTTTAATGACGATGCCATTATTGCGATTACACTGAATTTTTCACTCCCTGAACTTTTCCAGCATTTATAAAATGCACACATTTAAAATTAATTTCGGGTAAAAATATTGAACACTATGATAGTAAAAGAAAAACTACTTTACTTTCTTTATTAATATAAACGTTTCTGCACAAGGCATGTTGTCTACATTTCAAGTAAAGTTTAGCAAAGTGAGCAAAGTTTTTCGTATCGAAAGAGGATGGGCAAAGCGGTAATCGGTAGAAACATTTTGGGATTCAGAGGAGCCAGTGAATTTTATTAAGAGTCAATGATATACTAAGAGAAACATAAATATGAAATAAAAAAAGTACTATTCTTTAAATAAATATTTTCTCAAAAATTACTTTTTGGAAACATAGATACATTTTATTTAATATCCGTACGTGACATTGCAAACAAATATTCAGTATTGGCATTATGTTATGCCCCGAGGAACCGGGCAGTTGCTCGAGGCGCCATGCGCCAAAAAGGACGCCAGTGCTCGTAGAAACATGTAGAAAAATACGTTTTGCTTTTTTCCTGCATTTCTATTGGGAATGAATTTCAATTGTATTCTCATATTAGAAAAGTACAACTATTTGATTTTTTTATACTGTATTTACCGTTTATCCCACTGGATGGGGCTTTTTGCATAAAAAACGAAAAATCTGAGATGTCTAGAATTAGACCTTATTTTTTTTATTTTACTTCAGCAGAAATGATATCGGAATATGTTTTTTTTCTTTTAATTGTTCATGCGTCATTTTAATTTTTACAGATATAAATTGAAACTCTTTTTAGGAGCCTAAGAAAACCGAGTTTCCTTGAGAGCAAAAAATTAATCAATACTGTTAATTATCTTGGAGAACAAAAGAAACATTTGTTGTTCCCAGTCCCTCGCCCATCCCGCCTTGATTAAGAACATGGTCTTCAGTAAACTGAGGCATTAAATCATCCCATAAATATTCGGAGATGTTGACTAAAATCCCGTGAAATACATCTTTTTGGATGAAAATATTTTTTTTCACTTTTATATATCACAATTATGTTTTATTTTCACAAATGTACTTGTAAAATTGAAATCACTTATAAGCTGAAACTTTTGTGTCGAATTTCTATAAAACGAATTTAATATGTGTTTGGCTAAGTTGTTTTTAGTTCCTAGAGTGCTTTTATGCACAGAATGGGTATAAAAATGGGCGAAAATGGCGAAATGGTCATCGAGTATTTTCTTAAAAATGTACTAGGTATGTCTCTCATGGACCACTGCTTAACTTTCCTTTCGATGTACGCAAATTTAACCAATACTGTTAATTACCTTGAAGTACAATACCGATGTGACTAAAAATTAAAGCTGTTTTCATTTTGTCCCTATAAAGAAAATATGAAAGCAAAAACAATTCTGACATTTTGTAACTGATTATCTTTGAATATTTAAAACTTAATTTTTATGCTTTTCCTTTTGATTTTTTAATGGCAAAAAAAATCTGGTCATTAGATTCATGCATTCAAAAAACATTCTTTAAATGACTAAACGTAGTCATAAAACTACCTAATTTGTTGTTAATGAGGCTTTTTCGCTGAAAAAAAAGCTTCATTATGCGTTTCAATAAAACACAATTCAATGTCTTCAGTGCGCTTGAAGCTAAATGATTTTCGTATAGCACAGGAATTGATCTCAAGTTCTCTCAGAGATTTGTAATTAACGTTGTTTCATTTTTGGTTTTGAGTTCTATGTGGACAAAACAGACTCAATTAGAAGTTCGAGGCACGAGAGCAGTGCGGATTAAGATCATTTGGGGCCCCTAGGCATAGGCAAAAGAGGGAAGATGACTATGTAAATTGTAAAAAAAAATATTAATGAAACAAACACAATTTTATTTGTGATAAAAAAACATAGTTTTGCAAATATACACAATACATGTATAAAACTATATTTTAGCTTTGCGCACTTTTGAAGCAGCAAATTTGCGGATTATTCTTTGAAATGTATGTCTTTAACAAATTCGTGCTCTATGCATAACAAACTCAAGGCATTTAGGCGATTTTGGGACATGGAGCTTCTCTTTTGATTTTTTATTAATGATAATTTGGAAAATGATCGTTCTCCTTCACAAACTCCACAAGCTAAAGTTATATACAATCTAAATGCTATAGCAATATCTGGATAGCAATTGGATTTTAAAACTTTTTTAATAGTTCTTAAAAGATCTTCTGTGCCGGTAATTGTGTTTTGGACGATTACTTTTATATGCTCATGACAGTGTATAATTTCGTTTTCTAATTCATTTTCCAGATCCAGTGGATATTTTTTCACAAGTCTTTGAGCTGCATATCTTTTTCCATTTAAATCTGTCATTTCATAATTGAAAATAAATGGAAAATATAAATCTAATTCTTTATAACAAAGAAAACGTATTTCCATTTCAACAATTAGGCTATCACAAATTAATGAAAAAACTTCTGCTTTAAATTTTTGTTTTGGAGAAAAAATTTGCGTACAACCGAATTCACCATCGAATAATTTTCTTTTAATTTGACGTGTTTTATCGCTTTTATAACATATGATTAACTCAAATTCGGATGAACATTTTTTTAAAATACTTTTTGCTTTTTCTTCATAATAGTCAAAATTTTGGCGAATTATTTTCAGATATCTGTCAAAGATTGTATTTGATCTACAACTAGTTTTAAAATAAGCCCTTCCGTTTGAAATGTCAAGTTTACTTTATTTATCCTTTCTAAAACATCATACCAAAATAAACTGAGAATACATGTCTCTAGTTTACATAGTTTACTCAAGATATTTGTCCCTTCATTTCGCGTGTCATAACTTTGGTCAGAATCCTGAGATAAGAATTTTAAAGTTGACATAATTTCCATGTAGTTTATTTTTAATGATTTTAAAGCATCATATCTAGCTGACCATCTTGTGTCAGAGAGCGTCTTCAACACAAATAGTCTCTCATTATGTTTTAAATTCGATGATTGTTTCTTGGATATCTCTTCTTGTATCAAATTCCACCTATATGCCGAACCAGACAAAAAATTGTATAATTTTTGTACAACGCCAAAAATTGATATCGCTTCTATACAAACACTGGCTGCTGTCTGTCCAACAAGATTCAGGAACTGAGCACTACATGGTACAAACTCTGCAAAATTATTAATTTCCTTGATTCTACTTTGGACACCCTGATATTTTCCAGACATATTGGCCGCATTATCATAACTTTGAGAGCGGCAATGTTTGATGTTTAGATTGCACTCACTTAAATATGCACAATTTCTTGAGCTAAATCATTTCCTTTGTGGCTTTTTAAAGGCAAAAATTTTAAAAATCATTCTGACACTTCAAAAGTTTGCGAGTTTACATATCTAATTATAACTGTAAGTTGATCGACATGTGTCACGTCAAGAGTAGAGTCAACTATAATTCCAAAATATTTTGAATCTTTTACGTGTTTTAAAATTAAATTAGTTACATGGTCTCCTAGCAGTTGAATAAAATCATCGCAAATTGTTGAAGACAAGTAAGACGTTTTGCCACGCCCGATATTTTTAAATTTCTCAATATGATTTGCTAGAAACGCGTCATATTTAGCCAAAAGCTCCAATACACCTAAATAATTCCCATTATGTACTGATTCAAAAATTTCATCTTTACCTCTTAATGGAAGCCCACGTTGACACAAAAAAACATATCACATTAATAATTCTTTGTAAAACTTTTTTTCCAGTACTCACATTCATTTTCCTACATTTTAGAGAAATCGGTTTCCAAACATTGTTTCTTTGATCTAGCAAACCAACTAAAACAGGACTTTGAATGTGAAGCACTATTTTCATGTGATAAGAACCTGGATGCGGCATTTTTCCAGTCATTGAAGCCTGTGATAAACTGATCTTGAAATCCTTCTAATAAAAATGACTTGCAGGGTCCACAGTATAACTTATGTGTTTTCGGTGAAAATATTAGCCAAAAGCGATCTACGTCTTCACCGTTTAACATTTTGCGTTTAAACATCGATTTTGAAATGAATCTTTGAGTTGCTCCGCTGATTTGTAATGTAGGTTTTATCATATCTTTATCTTCAAAATTAATATTCTGTACAAAATGTCTTTTTTCGATAAAATACTGTCTTAGTTCTTCAGACTTACTCCATTCAGCTGGATCATTGCTAATTAGGTCACACTTGTTGCAAGATACCGTTGGTTCTTGTTTATCATTATCCGAATTATTATATACTGGTGATGGTTCTAATGAATCACTTTCGATTTTGACAATTTCATGTTCGGTTGGTGATAACATGGAATCCTTTTGAACATTATGTGAAGCTGACGAGGAATCTTTTTGTTTCTGTGACTCTAAATATTCTAATATAGATGTCTGCTCTTTAGCAGATTAAACTTTAACCTTTTTTGCGTGCAATTTTATTTTTTCTGCTCCACTGGGATATTACTTTTTTATTGCGGTATCTACGATCAAAACAAAAATTAAATCAAGTTATTTTAAATTAAATCAATGAGCAAACTTACTTTTTGGAAGATATTGGAAATTTTTATAAGTTTTAACTATTATGCGAGTGTTGCGAACAGCGCGGTATAACGCCTGGAGTGCGAGCGATCAAGTGTTCTGCAATATGTTTTTGAAGCTTCTGTCCGCTCTCCGAAGGATTGCCTGTAAACTGTCGACCAGTTGGGGGGGGGGGTGTATTACTAGTTATACTATGATATTAGTACACATGATTGTTGATTGAAATGCCTATCTCTAAAGTCAGTAAAACATATAAAAATGATTTTGCATTTAAATTAAGCAATTTATTTTATAAATTATAAGCTTAATAGGCTTCTTTTAAAACACCCAACCAAAGGTTCTCGAGATGGGGCCCTCCTGAGACTGGGGCCTCTAGGCATGTGCCTAACATGCCTTATGGATAATCCGCCACTGCACGAGAACAATTAGGCAGTGAAGAGAGGTCTTCTCTAACAGCGTGAAACCGAACTCGATTACAAAGAAATATAACACAAAGATGAATATTTTGCATTTATTTTCAGAACATCGTCACAACGTATGGTCGATTAAAGTTAGTGAAAAGAGCCAAATCACTAATTGCATTCAAGATTTTATAGACCCAGGTGCAAAGAGTTTGCACTTCACTTATCCCAATTTCTCTCAAAAATTTTGAAACCTTTCAATGTCAAACACGTACTACTGATTATTAATTTAAACCTCTTCTGAATTTTTTTTGAAATAAACGTTTGAATTGAACTACTTGATATCGAAAGAGTGGAGTCAACAAATCATCCAAAAAATTTGCCATTTTATTTTCAAACAAACACCACTACACAAAATTATGCCCACGTTTTTCTTCTATTTTAACTTCCCGCAGAGCCACATATATACTGATTTTAATATCACCATTTAAGGTAATTACCAGAACACTGTAACGCTGATTACCCTTATAACTCATTCTGAAGCATCGCCACCTGCGTTAACACTCAAACGAAAATATCACTTAAAGAAGCCAAGTCATACCACAAAAAATAGTTGTGATATATAAAAGTGATAAAAATATTTTCAGGCAAAAAGATGTATTTCACGGAATTTTAGTCAACATCTCCGAATATTTATGGGATGCTTTAATGCCTTAGTTTACTGAAGACCAGTGTCTTAATCAAGGCGGGATGGGCGAGGGACTGGGAACAACAAATGTTTCTTTTTTTCCCTAGGATAAATTGCAAAAGCTCGATTCACTCATTACAAAACATACAGAGTGATAAAATTTCTTACAACTCCTGGTCCTGGTGTTGGAACACTCCAAAACTTCTTTTCATCAAATATGCGAAGAAAATAAGTATCACAAACCATCTCAGGTTTTTTTATTTCTTTAAGAAATTCAACAATAGATGACGATATTTGTACAATATATGTTATGTAACAGTTAAACTGATAAATATGCTTCAGGCATTAACTGATGAAACTAACTGCATATATTAATCTAGCCCCCTCGGTGGCTCGGTCGTATCGCATTGGCTTGCGGGGACACTATTTGGTTTCGATTCACGGGTCTGGCATGTCGTTTGTTCCATCTTATATGTTGTGATTGTCCTACGATTAAAATCGACATGTCAAAAAAACCATGTTCTGACATTTGGACATAAAGGGAAAATTGACTTACAAGTCCCACCAACCAAATTAAGAAAAGAACCAACACTGTTACCAATTTAATATGTGTGTAACTGATGATTGTAAATTTTGGAATTAATATTGTTTACTTACTCTGATTGAAATGTCTTTTTATTCTTAAAACTTGGAAGAAATCGATTCCATTGCGACTGTAGCTTTTCTGAGTTATTCATCCTCCCAAATGATATGTTTTCTGTTTTATAAAATATTAGTACTACATTAAAATAAAGTTGATTTATTGATTGATTGTAAGCAACAAAATTCAAAAAGATTTGGACTGCAACTTTTTTTGGCAATTCTGTACTTCACTCTAAAAGGAAACATTTCCAGAAAACAACGAAGCAAAAACAAAGAAGGGCCTGAGTGAGTTGTTTTCCATCAAGGAAGAATAAGATGTTACGAGATACGTGGAGACTGCACGATTCAGAAAAAGAGAAAAAAATGCAAATCAGCTTAAATTTGTGGATGCGCTGGAGTCGCCGTCGTTTGGCAACGGAGAGCAGCTGAACTGCCTCTTGTCTGGCAACTTCAATCAAGAACGAAGTCTTCCAACTTTTGTTCATTCCGCTTCGCCCCACTGAACACTGTCAGGAATGGCAAGGGAAAGGAGATGTTACACTGTCGATACAAGAGAGCCTACTTCCTCTTCCGGTCTGATGCATTTCAGCTATGTGCCATCCAGTCCTTGAAGCAATCCATTCGAACTCCTGACACCTCATCTCGGTGATGCGTCAATGTTCCGACTGGAAGCAGAAGAAATAATGAAAGTGGTGTTGCTGTTAATTATCATTGCTTGCTGTATAACTATTGCACTTAAATAGAGAAAGCTTTGAATTGCTTATGTGAAATAAATCAATGGAGCATTGGTTCGTGGCGAAAATTGTGGCTATTTTAACCCTTTTCATTCTATGTGAGTCTGTTATTAATTTGAATAAATGAGTTATCTCCTTCTATGTATCTTAATTTGTCGACTAAATTTGGGCATTGGCATATAGAGACATACACATAATATATTGCTAAAATTATTTGTGCACTTGAATATTATGCCAGTGAAAATTAATTCCAAAATTCCGTAAATTGTAAAATGGGTTCTTATTGAATAAGGGGAAAATCGGCAATTAATTAATTTGATTATGATCTTTAATTTATCTTCAATTATTTGAAAAATCAAACTCACATTAAACATCTAAATAAAGACTTAAAAAAAAAACTGCTAAATAGGAGAAAGGAATAATCAAATTAAATCTTTATTTTCAAAACTATTCGTTCAACTTAAAAGAGCTATAGAAGACGCAGTATTTAATATCACCATAAAGGCATATAACAAATATAACAAACCGTTTATTAAAATGAACGAATTTTTAGAACTTTTATAAAATGATCTCACGTCAATTCATCGCGACGTCTCAGTGTCAATTCATCACGAGGTCATTCATCGCAGTGATAGAGATAGGATTTTATTGGCTTTCTGCATTGTGCTCAAATGAACTGTCTATAAAAAATTATTTAATTTTGACTTTAAGTGGCAAGTCATGCGTCATGAAACTTTCTCAGAAATTAATTAAAACTTAAACAGCAAGTATTGCTTCAAACCACTTAATAAAATATGCATTTTTAAAGTTTGCATAATGATTATTTCAATATTTGCTAATTAGGAAGGATTTTTCTGAAAGATAATTTACTGTTAAATATTCCAGCTTCCGTAACTCTTTAAATACTAAACGAATTTGTGAAATATCGAGATTTCATTTGGCTATGATCTTTAATTTATTTTCAGTTACATTTTTCCATTAAATGTATGTTTTAAAAGTCATAGAGTTTCGACGTTATATTCGCATTTGGATAACATGAAAATTCTCCCTTTTGGTAGCTTCTGAGTAAATTGTCCGAAAATTTATATCTTAAAATGGGGCGGGGGTGGCTCAGTCGGTAGCGCGCCAGGCTCGTAATCTGTACTTCCCAGGTTCGAGTCCCAGCTGGGTCAGCGTTGAGATTTATCTCCGCAAAGTTTCCCCGCCCTGCCAACGGTCAGTAGGGGACACCGATGGGCTTGAAAAGGCCGCCGTCCGTCGGATGGAACGTTAAGCCGTGGCCCCGGGTGTGGGAGAGCCATACCCTGTGAAACCTTAAAGAACACGCTGGATGGCCTTGACGGGAGGCTACCATCTGTCTCCCAACAGCTGTTCCAGTGGGTCCCCTCCGCCAACCTTCTCTGAGCCTTCGGGGTCCTTGTGGCCTGGCCATTTAGCCCAGGGTGTGCAAAAAAGTGCCGCTCAGAGGTAAAACAATCCAATCCAATATATCTTAAAACAAGAATTGCTTCCCCCCGATCCCGATGCAAAGGGGCAAATCATTGCTGTCAGTGTAAACCCCTTGACTCCTTACTTGACGCTCCACCAACAAAATTTCAGATTTCTGGGATAAATAATTCGTTTATAATGTTCGCTTAAAAGTTGCCATTGGCGAAAACATTTCGCCAATGGCAAACTTTTCCAAATAATTTCTTCTTGGGGGGCGATTTTAAGCTATTTTGAAATATTGAAAAAGCGAATGGTACAGTACTATGCGAATTAGTTGGGACAAGGGAAGGAAGCTAAGTCCCTTCCGCTGCAGAGTCTAAACTACTGCAAGTCTAAACTTGTTCGTAACCTTCTGCTGCAAGTCTAAACTTGCGCGTGTCCCTGCTATGGACACGCGCTAGTTTAGACTTGCAGCAGAAGCGATATCTGCAAGCACAGCAACAAGCGATATCTGCAAGTCGATATTTGCAAGCACAGCAGAGCGATATCTGCAGGTCTAGAATTGTCTGTTGTGTTACTCTGCTATTATTTACACTTTCGCTTTAATCGGAATTGATATTTCATAGGATGAGGACGTGATTATGTAAGTCGTTCACAATTTTCATTGGAAACTTTTTTTGTTAAATACGTCATGGACATCACGCCTCGTAAACGAGCTAAAATAATCGCTTTAGGCGAAAACACTTCACTTACTGCTAGGCAGATAGCAAAAACAGTTGGCATCGGGAAATCCAGCGTTTCACGGATCATGAAGCTGCATAAGGAGACAGGGTCCGTGGACATGTCCCGTAAAGGACATTGCGGAAGAAAAAGAAAAACCACCCCTAGAGATGATAGTCTAATTCGAAGAATTAGTATCATAGACCGAAGACGACCAGTGGAGAGACATCAAAAAGGAGATTGTGTCTCATGGGGTTAATATAGATGCTTCCACCCTTCGTCGTTGCCTTCTGGAGTGTGGCCGCCGGGCTCAACGCCCCTCCAAAAAGCAGCTTTTGACACCGCTATGAATCTAAAAGGCTATCATTGGCAAAGAAACATCGAGACTGGACTGTGGAGAATTGGGAAACGTGATATTTTCCGACGAAACCCACTTTGAGGTGCATGGCTACAGGTCAAATTTCGTCCGCCACTCGCCTGGAGAACCTCTTCGATCCGGTATCATCCAGCAATCCCCCAAACACCCACCCAAGGTCATGTTTTGGGGATGTTTCACAGCTTCCAGGCCACAGACGCTTCACCCCATTGAAGGAATGATGGACAGCAAAACGTACATAGGCGTTCAGGAGGCGAAAATGGTCCCAACACTGCAGAAGCTGTTTCCTAATGGCGATGGGGAATTTCAACAGGATCTGGCTCCATGCCACAATTCTAAGCTTGCTAAGATCTTCTTTACCCAGCAACATTTGAAGGTATTTTAGTGGCCAGGAAATTCACCCGATCTAAACCCCATTGAAAATTTGTGGGCCATCATTAAAGCGCGCATATCTAAGATGGATTGCACGATGAAAACTAAAATGATAGAAAGTGTCATGAAAGTGTGGTACCAGGAACCTGAAGTGAAAGAGATGTGTGGAAAGCTAGTGGCATCAATGGTTGAGAGGGTGAAAGAGGTAATTAAAACTAAGGGGGGGGGGGGGGTCACATTCACTATTAACTATGTACACTATTAAATAAATAAATATTTTAGTTGTGTCTTTGTTACTGCATTTTCCTATTGTCCCAACTAATTTGCACAGT
The DNA here is from genome assembly GCA_038380435.1 of Ryuthela nishihirai. Taxonomy (NCBI): domain Eukaryota; kingdom Metazoa; phylum Arthropoda; class Arachnida; order Araneae; family Heptathelidae; genus Ryuthela; species Ryuthela nishihirai. Next base: position 76,681,781 of record JAWZYU010000017.1, read on the forward strand.
ACTGTAATATTTCATCAATACCTATCGAACCTAAAATAATTTTTAATTTACCTGTAAAAACAAAAAAATGAATATCTCTTATGCAATATGTATGTACAGTCGGCCCTCGACTTTCGCGGGTTTAACTTTCGCGGATTTCATTATTCGCGAGTTTGCCATCAAGTATTAAATGGGAATTTTTTTTTTAGTTTTGTGGCATACTGCGGAAAATCGCAGACAACGCGCGTAGACTAGAAAATGTAAAGAAAACTAAAATAAGTTCAGTAAGTCATAAATGTATAAAATATATGCATTATTAATCTATTTTGTCATTTACTACCATAAATATATATACAAATTTATTATAAAAAGTTAAATTTTGAAAAAGGTTTCAGTACGTTAAAAGAACTGCGATGACTATTTTTATGACACCTGCCCGTCTATGAGACGTTCCTTGAAGTTGAAGGAATTGGTAGAAGAGGCATTGTCTACGTACACCAACATTTTTAAAGAAATGAAGAGGAAAAAATGCCAAACTGAAATCACAATGTATTTCAAGAAGATAACACTGAGCATCCCTGCATCCCCTTCTACCCCTTCCACTTCTGTCGCTCCTGCTATCCCTGAGGCACCCCCTTCTCCTCCTCCGCATACGGAACACGTAGAAGATGACGAGGATGAAGTCCCTGACGATCCACTTCCACTGCTCGAATAAATGACAATAGTGCAGCATAGTTACAATAATCATTGTTTGAATATGTATGTGTGTCTGTGTGTACTGTAAGTCTCATAACTGCACAGCAAGAACTGCTTGTCAGAAGTGTTTGTTTTTCATCATCATCTATACATAGTCATCGCTAGCATAGTCATCGAGTGAAAGACAAAGAAATATTTAAAATCGTAAAATTATTAAAGTTTATAAAACACAATACTGTATTGTACTGTACTGCATATAACTGTGTTTTATAAACTTTAATAATTTTACTGCTATCTAAATACATGTATGGCATCACATACTGTACGTGTATTGTATTACCTCTCACTCTCTGTGTGTGTGTGTTAGCCTATATTGTTCATACTGTAATCTTAAATTTATAAAACGTACTGTTGCAGTACAGTGTGTTGTTTTACTTTTTTTGCGTTAAATATGGTTAGCAGTATTAGGAGTTAAGGTTTGGGGGGACCAGAGATATTCGTGGTTTTTCCATATTCGCTGCGGTTCTGAGCCCCTAACCCACGCGAATGTGGATGACCGACTGTAATTTATTTTCGATAAACTCGCTGTTTTCGAGAAAATAGTCATTTGAAAAAGCTGTTATGGGAACAATTGACTTTCAGAAAACTCGTCATTCGAAGACTGTTTTTCGAGCCATATATCTAGAACCTACCAAAATCTACAATTTCCATGTTATCTCAATGGGAATCTAATTTCGAAGATCTATAACGTTTAAAATATTTATTTAATGGAAAAATGTAAGTGGAGTTGTGTTAAAGATCTTAATCAAGTCTATTTAAATATCGATATTCAACAATATTCGTTCACTATTTAAAGAGTTAAGGACGCTGTAATATTTTTCAAATAATTTTCTTTCATGAAAATCGTTTATAATGAAATTAATTAATTTCTGAAGAAAATTCTTATAACCCATGTTTTACCTTTCAAAATCAAACTAAATAATTGTTTCTAGACAATTCATTTAAGTACAGATGTAGAAAGTCTTCGGAGACTCCACGCTTAGGACTGAATGGATTCTGGTATCACTCATTATGTGCTGTGCTTCGGTTCGTAACGTCATATTAGTCCGTTTTCCATTATGTTATTCTATGCTTCATTCACATCAGGGAGTTTCTTTCGTTTATTAAATTGCATTTGAATTATTATAACTGTGTGTGTCGTTTTCATACAAAAAAAATTCATGTTAATTTACAAACAAGAATATGCAGAGTACAGCAACGTATACCCTTAGGTATTCAGTTGATAATACAGATTTACATGGGCTGCTCAGAAAATAATTGTATATTATATTCAGTTACATAAAGTAGTTTCCACAGTAGGTATAATGCCTACACTCACAAATATGTGATGGTAACACAATATAGTATACACAAATATGTGATGGCGATGTTCCATGTTTGCCACGAAATTCTTTAAAGGAAAGGGAGACAATGGGTCCTCTTCTTCATGCCTTTCTTAAATGTTGCTATGTTTCTCTAAGAGTTGCATGCAAAATACATTTGTTACCAGCTAATAAAGATTGTGACACTGCTATAGAGTACGGGACAGTTAAATTTCCAACCAACACTACATACTAGTTTGCCAGAAATCACGAAAAGGAGATTTGCGATCTCCCAAAAGATTATTTCCTACACAAGTTCGGGTTGTGTCTCAGTCCTACGGAGAAGTTTCTTCATGAACATCCTTGAGTGTTTTTCTTTACTTCTGTCGTCAATTGATCATATATGGCGAAAATTAACCAAGAGTTATTTTGTGCTGTATGAGAGCTTCAAATGCTTGCTGCTGCAAGAGGAAGATGATGAAGATGTGTGTGATTCTCCGGGTTCTTATCTCGCTCTGTTTTCATTTTATTTGCTCTGGAAATAAACAAAACACACCTAAATTGTATATGGGGTGGCTTAGTCGGTAGCGCGCCAGGCTCGTAATCGGTAGTTCCCAGGTTCGAGTCCCAGCTGGGTCAGCGTTGAGATTTATCTCCGCAAAATTCCCCGCCCTGCCCACGGTCATTAGGGGACACCGATGGGCTTGGAAAGGCCGCCGTCCGTCGGATGAGACGATAAGCCGTGGGCCCGTGTGCGGGAGAGCCATACCCTGTGCACGTTAAAGAACACACTGAATGGTCTTGACGGGAGGTTACCATCTGTCTCCCAACAGCTGTTCTAGTGGGTCCCCAACCTTCTCTGAGCCTTCGGGGTCCATGTGACCTGGCCATTTAGCCCATAGTGTGCAAAAAAGTGCCGCTCAGAAGTAAAACAACACACAACCCAACCTAAATTGTATATCATAAGTCAAATTTCAGGAAAATATATTGTTATTGTGATGGAATTGAAGTATTTGACAGCGTAACATATCTGGAAGTAATCGTTGACAACTAATTTTCTTGGAAATTGCAAGTAGCTGATATTTCGAAAATCTTAAATTCGATTATTCTTATTTCAAAAAATTTTACTTTATTTTAAAATTTTATTGATATTTCAATCTTGCTAATAATCTACAGTGCGTTAGTTAAATCTTCTCTTTCATATCATATTTTATCATGGGGAATAACTACTATTGAACAATTATAGTATGCTCAGAATCGCAAAATATTGAATAAGTATGAGCAAGTGATAAGAGAATATTACAATTCGGAATTCTTACAAATTAGAAAATTACCTTCCCGTGGCCGAGTGGTTAGCGCGCTTGGCTACTGTTCTAAGGGACGTGGGTTCGAGTCCCGGGTAAGGCATGGTTGTGTGTGTTGTTTTTCTGCTCAGGTCCTGCCATCCTCTCAGATCTACTATGGCATATAAACTTTCACGCTCCTGTCAGACCTCTGTGTCAAGCAGCTGCTTGAGGGGTATTTATTTTATTTTTATACTTCTATTGCACTGAAACACATTATTTTCCCCCACTGGATCCGTTAATATGGGCTTTGGAAAAAGTCACACCAGAATATTTTCGTTGTGAAAAAATGTTACCAAGCTAGGTGGAGCTATGGTTGCTGGTCGCCTACTATTGAACGCTAACAAAGATAGCCCAGAATGCTGCCTATAAATTTCAGGTATTATGAAAAAAATTAACAAATTTAAAATTATTTCTACTCAAATATTAGAATATGACGACGAATTGTTGATTGTAACATAAATGTTTATTTATATGTTAATCAAAAACTTTGCGTGATGGACAATTTTTAAGGTTGCTGTCGTAATCAGCATAAGGAAAACTTTTAAAAATATATTTACTTTCATTGGAAAAACAAAAAAGTTTTCATTGGTTGTTCAGTTTATTTAACTTCAAACAGATTAAGCGAAATTTCCCACTCGTGTTAAAGGTACCTTAAAGTGCATTAAGAGCGCTTTATTAGGAGATTATTACCAAAACCATAATCAACTTATTTCACTCTTCAGTAAGAAATGAGTGCTCAATAGGTGCAAAATTCCCCGCCCTGCCCACGGTCAGTAGGGGACACCGATGGGCTTGGAAAGGCCGCCGTCCGTCGGATGGGACGTTAAGCCGTGGCTCCGTGTACGGGAGAGCCATACCCTGTGCACGTTAAAGAACACGCTGGATGGACTTGACGGGAGGCTACCATCTGTCTCCCAACAGATGTTCCAGTGAGTCCCCTCCCCCAACCTTATTTGAGCCTTGGGGGTCCATGTGACCTGGCCATTTAGCCCATGGTGTGCAAAAAAGTGACGCTCAGAGGTAAAACAACCCAACCGAACAACTCAATACGGATCTGAGCTACAGTCGAAATCGAAATTTCGTTTTGAAAACCAAAACCCTGCACCATATGTTTTTCTCTAATGTTACTAGTAATTGTACCATTATTAATAGAAATTACGATTAATATCTTCACCATCATTGCCTATCCTATCCACTAGAGCATAATCATCATTCCGTATTATTATGAGAAATTTCAGTGTCTAAAAAATAAAATTTCATACAAGGAATTTGAAGTTTTATTTAATCAACAGAATTTTAATTTCACAGTTTGAGGGAGAAAAAAATGCTTGTCTAATAAAGATCTTTATATTGTACTTGGAAGCAGTTTTTATTCACTACAAAAAAAGAAAGAAATGCATATATTAATAATTCCAACGGTCAAAAAATTAAAACACATATTTTAACAGCGATCAAAATGAAACTACAAAATTGGAGCTTTGAAATTGAAGTTCCAATCTATATATTCATGTCTTTTGAGCGACACACAGAATTAAAAAGGTATTGTTTTATGCAGCTTGAAGAAAATAATACAAAAATTCACGTACCTAAATGAGATACCGAAACTTTTAAAACGCCGAATCCTAAATTCAAAAATGCGACAACGTCGGCGTTTTTTGTCGCAACATATTTCTACGTAATATATTCTGCAGAGAACACATCGCAGCGCAACCATATCTCAACCTCTTTGGCAGTTACTTTTCTCCAGCAGGGATTAAAATCTAAGACCACTTGCTAGAGAGTTGGCGGAAGAAAAAAGAAATCTCCAAGGTAACCGCCGTCAATGAAAGTTCAATGCATCACCACTGCCACTGCGAATACTCAACAAAAGAATCCATACTTCAGATGTGCAAAAGCAGACAAAAGCTTTTCGGGTCTGTAAACTTTGTGCGTGGTAGTCTCCCCTTTCTCCTTTGCTGTCTGTTAGGGAGCAACTTCCATCCCAGCAGACATCCCATCCAGATGGGACTCATTGATGGATGGTTCCACTGAGCCGGAGAACACAACGTGTCTAACGGTTTGAGTTGCGGCAGCCCCTTCGCATAATGGATGCGTGCTTTTAGAAAACTTCCGGAATTTCGCAGCGGTCAGCGATGCGAAAGAATTGGTTATCGTCTCAGTTTACTCGTGGTATATAATCTGATCTTGTTTCTGAGGCACCTTTGGATTCCGGCCCGTTTGCCAATAGATGGCGTGATAATTTAGCTGCTTTCGTTACATTGAAACAAACAGAAATATCCGAAATGTAAAATGCCAAAAATGTCTTTTGAAACGCAATTTGCTTTATTCATATATTTATATAGCTTAAAAGTTTATATTTCGTACAAATTCATCAGTCTTAGAAGGATATGTTTTTCTTCAAACATTTCGTTTGCTAATGGCGTTATATTTAATCATAGTAACGCATGTTGGTTATTAATCGAGGGAAACGTTTTTCAACTGTTTCAATTGTCAAAGTTAAAAATATTATAACTTCATTCGCTCACAGTCTATAACATGTTAATGAATCCTAAAAATTCAAATCATTAATACGAGAAATTTATTACATTCGAAATTTTGTTAATCTGTCGGTTTTGAAAATTATATATTTTGGCTGGGTTAAATCTTATTTCATATTTTTTTTATTACTATGAGGAGTAGCTTACACATCACATTTAAAATCATTAAAACATGCTCAAAATCACATAATTATATTGATGATGAAATTAACAAGCCGAGTGGTTAGCACGCTTGGCTACTGATCTAAGGGACCTGGGTTCGAGCCCCGGATTAGGCATGGATGTGTGTGTCGTTTTTCTGCTGAGGTCCTGCCATCCTCTCAGATCTCCTACTGTGGCATATAAACTGTCAGACCTCTGTGGCAAGCAGCTACTTGAGGGGGTAGTTAGTTTAGTTAGTTAATAGCTCCACTTCAGTTTATAAAAATCTGCAAATCTTAGGGGTAAGAAGACTGAATATTTTTCAAGTCCCGAAATATATTAAGAAAACGTGAGATATACAAATTGTTAGGTAGTTTAAAAATAGCATCCTAGATTTTCAAATCGGTTGGTATTTAACGATATTACGGCTAATAGACTCTTCATTCCGCAGTATCTAATGGAAATTTTTTGGAATGAACAATTTGAAAAGGCACGTACTATGGTTGCTAAACCTGTATAACAAAAATTCTCTGGAAAAAAAATGATTTTATATGGTTATAACGTGGATTTGGTTGGGTTTAATAGGTGTATTAATTTTAAAACTTGTTCTCGTTTATCCGTTTTGTACGTGTTGTCAATTATTTTAACAATTAAAATTATTCTAATAACACATTTTAGTAAAATTTGTTCACATGCGAATTCTCATTCTTCTAAAATTATTCTCATTTCATTCTTGTTATCAATGATTACATTCTACTTTATTATCGAAGAGAACTTTGAGAAGCTTATCAACAGTACAAAGTTATTGCAATTACAATTAATATAGTACAATCAATTCCACAAATTTAAAATAACGATAGGTCCAATAATATCATGGTTTTTATTTTGTTCGGCAAATTAAATTTTTATGCGTTTTTTGCTTCGTGATTCAAAAGTTTCCTTAACCTTTAGAAATTGGCTGAAAAAAATGGCACATTATTCCTGAATTTATTCTCTTTATTTTTCTAGTTATATTAAATACACAGATTACCTCTGAGAAACATGTGAAGGTGACATTGTGGAAACTAATTATCTTCTGATGGCTGGTTTAATAGCTAAATTAATACACTCTGACATGTATCTAGATAGTTGTGGGTTCGATTCTCGCGTCAGCAGTAAGTTTTTCCACATAAGAATTTATTGAATTCTATATCTACAAGTAATCTGTGTATTACTCTGGATTGAATTTTTTTATTAATAACGCTTAAGTGGGAGTGACTTATAATAATAATAATAATAATAATAATAATAATAATAATAATAATAATAATAATAATAATAATAATAATAATAATAATAATAATAATCTTTATTGGCACAAAAAACATTACATTTCATAGGTGTACTATATATCGGCTTAAGAAAACTTGTCTGCGGATATAAAAATTAAAGATAAATAAGAGAAAAAATGAATGACAACATGGTTTAATTAAAAAGAGAAATATAATCATCCAATTCATTAAACCAACACAAAACTTTCGTTTTGAATATAGTTAAGTTATTTAGCATTATCAATTCAGAACTTAATTGATTATATAATCTTAGCCCAATATACATTATGCATTGTTTAAATTTTGTTATGAATTCTGGGTAGAATTAATTTACAATAATTTATGATAATTCTACTATAATTATTCTCTTATAATACTTCTTTGGCTACTGACAGTGTATGCAAATTCATAAATAGAAGCGAAGTGTGAATTAATCTATTTTTTTCAATATGACTCTTAACATAAATTTTTGTAATATGTTCAATCTACACAATACTATTTTACTTGCTCCTCCCAACACAGGGAGAGCATATTGCAGATGTGATTGTACAGAAGAGAAATAAAATAATACCATACTTTTTAAATCCTAATTGTGTCTTAAAATGTAAAATCTGTTTATAGCACATTTCAATTTGTTGGCCATATATTCCGGCCTGGACACTGCTAAAAAATCCCAAACTACAGATGTCATAGAACAGACCGACTCCATAATGAAGGTGTGGAGGGGGTACCGCTACTTTCATTCGGAACTCGATCCAACATGCAGCATTCCCTTTAGGAAACATTTCAACCACTGAAGCAACAGCTATCATACTTACTAATACTCCTATTGGTAAGTTGAAATTGATAAGTGCCTATAAACCTCGACAAGCAAAATTCCCTAAGACGATTATTAACTACACTACAACGATGATATCCCATGTATCCTAGCAGGGGATCTAAACTGCAAACACACTCAGTTGAGCAGCAATCGGAATAATGTACAAGATAAGAAGTTCTTGGATTTCTCACACACAAACAGAATTATTTGTGGAAGCATCTGCAATTCCCACATTTTATTCTGCTGCCAGCCATCGCCCAGACATCCTAGATATTGCTCTGTTCAGAAATTTCTTCACCACGTACTCACTACAAGTAGTAAATGACCTTACATCAGATCATTGTCCAGTTGTCATTACTGCAAACTTTGCTCTACTTTTAAATCCTGGAAATGCCACTGAAACAGACTGGTCTGCCTTCCAGAGAACCACAGCTATAAGCATTGAATGAAAACCAAATATGAACTCTACGGAAGATATCATCAATGTAGTGATTAACTTGACAACCAACATTCATACTGCTTTAGCAAATTCAACTAAAACATACGGTAAAGATTGTAACTACAATATGCTCACTCCTGAATTGAGCTCGGAAGTAAGGGTGAAAAACTTGGCAAGAAGAAAATAGCAGAAAACTCGCCTTCAGAAGATAAAACGACTTACAACAAAATGCAACAATATCTCGAGAGTAAACTGAATGATTTTAGGAATGAAAATTTGACAACAAAAGTTTGTTCACTTAACTCCAAAAATGGTTCTGTATGGCAATTGAAAACAAAAAAGGCTGCAGGAAAAGATAATATCAACAACATTGCTATCAAAAAACTACCAAGGAAAGTTTTAATACTACTACTCAATATTTTTAATAAATGTCTGCAACTCTGATTTTTCCCTCAGGCCTGGAAAGCAGCCATCATCCCCATGATCCCCATGCCAGGAAAAGACCCAATCGTCCCAGAGAACTACAGACCAATTAGTCTGTTGTCCTGTATAGGCAAAACTTTTGAGACAATCATCATAAACAGGGTGGAAGAAACCCTAATGGCTCTCAAGGTTATTTCAGATGAACAATTCGGTTTCAGAAAAACACATTCAACCACTCATCAAATACTCAGAGTCATGGAGTCGATAGCAGAAGCATCTAATAAAAAGGAATATAAATAAAATCGAAACATCGACATAGCCAAAGCTTTTGATGGTCTGGACTGAGGGTCTGGAAGATGGTACAGTCGCTCAAAAAAGTATCCGAACATTATGGTTGATTACAGAATTTAGAAAAAATATCTGGCAACGATTTTTTAGAAATTAATGATCTGGCAACCTTCGTGATACGAAGGTTTGCCAGAACATAAATTAATGATCTGGCAACCTTCGTGTCACGTGACACGAAGGTTGCCAGATCATTAATTTCTAAAAAATCGTTGCCAGATATTTTTTCTAAATTCTGTAATCAACCATAGTGTTCGGATACTTTTTTGAGCGACTGTACCATCTTCCAAACAGATGAAAAAAGTGAAAATGTAATTCTCTTTCTCTTTTCAAATCGAGATGATAATAAGTTTGTGCAGCAAGAATGTTGGTAATGCTGTTTTAGAATACATTACATTACTGAAAGATTCCTAACAGATAAATTTAGACTAGAAATCATGCTGCTTTAATGCGATTAAAAATATCATGAGGTGAGAAGGTTTTATAGACAACTTCAAGATATTTTGAATTATCTTAAAAAATATATTAATCCTATGTCAGGTGACTTAAGTGCAATTTAGTGCTTACTTTTATTTTGGGATTCAGTGATTTGACGTTTTAGTACTATAGTTAATAATGGCTGCTGTTGGCAAGAGGCTTAATGGCTTAAAAATAAAAAAATACGTATTTCAAACACAAGTATTGTTTCCAATATTCCTAGGGATTTCCTGATGAGTCGCATAGGAATAAAAATGATTAGGTATTAATTAATATCAAAAGGTTTAGTGCTGTTAAGAATAGCAAGTCATGTAAGAGAGCTGTGTTCTGATAATTAAAAGTATTTTTCTGCTGAAGCCTAAGAATGATCGACAAAGATGAAAAGAAATGAAGCTTTTAGGAATATTGCAATATATGAAGATAAGACAGGACAAATGTGTATTAATTAGCTGAAAACGAATAGGAACATTTTGACAGCTTTTGGTTCCACCAAATAACAACGATTTAACTTAAAAAGAAAAAGAGGAGACAAAAGTAGAGTGATAGAGCAATGCAAAGGTGTAGGTAGGTACTAGAGATGGGCTCGGGGGCGGCTGTAATTTAGATTTCAAATATTTATTGTAGCTGTGGAAGACAATAAATGAAAATATAACTTTTTATCTCAATTTCAATTCTTAATCAGACTTTAGTAATTAAAAACAAGCATCATGCGGAATTTGATTTTTTAGGGTATTTTCTTTCTTTAATAAATGAATGGTTCATGGATATGTAATGATGTTACTCACGAACTTTCAGCTTCTGTTAAACGTAGTTTTAATATTTTTCGTTCCAAATAGCATTTGTATTTAAAATTTTTCATGAAATGATTATAATTAATATATTATATATATTAATTATAATCATATACACTGGCGGAAATTGAAAAAGAACACCATTAACAACTGAAGCGTAATCTATGAGATTTATTTAGTAAAAACTTGTTGAGAAAGGAAAGTGACCCACGTGTGAAATGAGTCAATGTTTATTTTACCTTTTAATTTAATGGGGCGGGGGTGGCTCAGTCGGTAGCGCGCCAGGCTCGTAATCTGTAGTTCCCAGGTTCGAGTCCCAGCTGGATCAGCGTTGAGATTTATCTCCGCAAAAATTCCCCGCCCTGCCCACGGTCATAGGGGACACCGATGGGCTTGAAAAGGCCGCCGTCCGTCGGATGGGACGTTAAGCCGTGGCCCCGTGTGCGGGAGAGCTATACACTGTGCACGTTAAAGAACACGCTGGATGGCCTTGACGGGAGTCTACCATCTGTCTCCCAACAGCTGTTCCAGTGGGTTCCCTCCCCCAACATTCTATGAGCCTTCGGGGTCCATGTGACCTGGCCATTTAGCCCATGGTGTGCAAAAAAGTGCCGCTCAGAGGTAAAACAACCCAACCCAACCTTTTAATGAGTATTACATTTTACAGAAGGTACATTTTAATAAGGTGTTGAATCTCCTCGAGCAGAAATACAAGCTTCCAATTTGGCATGCAATCGGTCGTACAAATGCTGGATATCACGCTGGGGGATACCATTCCATGCGCGTTCAATTTGGACGCGTAATTCAGCGATTGTCGTTGCCTGCCGCGGTCCGCAAAAGAATTTTTGTTTCAATTCAGTCCCAGACATGCTCGATTGGAGACAAGTCCAGAGAGCCTGTTGGCCAAGGGAGGTGATGCATTGCCTGAAGAGCATGTTGAGTTGACCGAGCAGAGTGTGGGCGGGCGTTATCCTGCTGGAATATCGCATTTGGAATTACACCCAAATATGGCAGGACGACCGCCTGTACGATGTTACTGACGTACATATTGCTATTCAGTGTACCCTGTACAAACACCAAACACGTATGGGAGTGAAAGCTAATCGTTCCCCACAGCATGATGCCCGACGTGGGTCCTGCGAGTCGCTGGCGGAAGCACGTTGAAAGAAGCCTCTCACCTTGTCGCCTTCGAAAGCGTAAACGACGATTAGACTCTCCTCAGCAGAATCTGCTTTCATCACTGAAGACCACAGACTGCCATTCTTCCCTCCAATGAACTCGTTCTTGACATCACTGCAAACGTGCTCCACAGTGACCAGGTGACAGTGGTAATCGTGCCAGTGACATGCGTGCCCATAGTCCTGCTTCTAAAAGACGGTTGCGTATGATTCTTGTAGACACCCTTGGTACGACAGAGGATCGAATTTGTGACACTGTAGCTGTCTGCTCTGTCAGCGCTGCTCTCCTGATACGCCTATCCTCTCGTGCCGTGATAACTCTGTGTTACCATAAACCACGTCTGCGAGTGTACAAATGCTCTTCTGACCATGCTACCACTGCCGATATCTCTCGTTCAACGCGGTGCGCAATTTGTCGAAAAGGCTAACCAGCTTCCCGAAGACCCACTATACGACTTCGCTCAAACTCCACTAACTGAACAAATGTTGCGCGCCTGCATCGTCCAGGGATGATAGCTTCTTCAAAGAGCGCTGAACAACACAACACAAGACAAATAACTTCTTTCTTCACAACCTAGTTCTTAAATACACGCTAAGTATATGTGCATGTTGCCGTCTTTACTGATGACATTATTTCCCCCAATGACTTTCAATCTTGGATCATGTTTTCTGCCGCCCTTAACTATTAGCATATTATAATATGACATTCCTAAAGGAATTCCTTCTGGGTGTCATTTTTTCAATATCCGCCGGTGTATTTATATTTCTTAAGAATGATGATGCATCAGAGAACTTTTTACCCCAAATCTGGCTCAGGTGAAACAATTGTCGTAATACGTAAAGTTCGAGTTCGAAAAATTGATCCGGAACTCATTTCTACTACGTACTTTAGCAATTAATCATGACATTAACACTGGTTTACAAGGGTTTTATGATATAAACAATTGTAGCTGCCTTTAACTGTTTTTCAGGTGCTGATTTCAGATCTGGCCTTTAAAAAATGGCTAGCACGTCACGTTTTTATGTTATTGGTCATTTTAGCTCCTATTAAGATCTTCCTATACCAACATCTCCAGGCAACTGGGAGGATACCAGATACTTTACTTTTTGTGGCTGGCAATACTGCCAAATGGGAGAAAACATATAACAGTAACCTAACCTCTGACCGCCATTCTTGTTGTGTTCATTGTAGGCGAAACACGTGCTCTACGTTGAAGAGTGAATTTCGGCGTTTAAATGTCACAAAGACAGCGTCGCGAATGTGTTAAATGTGCCAGAAAAGTTTTGTTATGTAAGTGAAAATTATATTTTAAAATCCCAGGGTCGTTCTTTGACAAAGATTGTGAAGAAAGTCTATAACTTGTATTTTTGATGTCATGTTGCAGATCAGAACAAAACTTGGGCTCTACATGTGTGCTGCATTTCGTGCTTTGTTGGCCTGCGTGAATGGTTGAAAAGATAAAATCCATGCCCTTTGCAATTCCAATGGTTTGGAGTGAGCCAACTTGTCACTTGCATGATTGCTATTTTTATTAAACTAAAGTGTCGAGCTTTTCAAAAAAGAACAAATTCAAAATGCAATATCCAAATGTGCCTTCAGCCATAAAGCCAGTTCCTAATGGAGAAGATCTTACTATACCAACACCTCCAACTAACTGGGAGGAAATGGAGTCACATTCATCAGAGGAAGACTTTGAGGCACATAAAAATCTTGATCGTGCATACATTCCAAAAATGTTAGACGAGCTTCGTCTGATTCAGCAAAATGAGCTAAATGATCTTGTTTGAGACCTAGGACTTTCCAAACAACAAGCTGAGGTTTTAGGTTCAAGACTTCAAGAGTGGAATCTTCTCACCAAGGGCACAAGAGTTTCTTTTTTCAGAAAAAGAAATTTAGTTTTATTTGCTTATTACGAGATGAAAGTTAGTTTATGTTTCTGCACAGATATTTCAGGGCTGATGGAAGAAATTGGAACAACTCACGACCCAAAGGAATGGCGTCTATTTACCGATTCGTCAAAATTCAGCTTAAGCGCTGTCCTTTTGCATAAAGGAAACCAAAAACCTTCCATTCCAGTGACACACGTTGTGAGAATGAAGGAAATTTATGAAGGCATGGAAAAAAAATATTCACTGCTGTAAAATATGACCAGTTTAAGTGGACAATATGTGGTGACCTAAAAGTCATATCTCTCTTGCTCGGATTTCAAGGAGGCGTAATAAAATTTAGCTGCTTTTTTGTGTTTGTGGGACAGTAGGGCCAGAAAGGAAACTACAAAACAAAAGACTGACTCAAAAGAGATGTTTTTATTCCTGGAAAGAGTAATTTGAGGTATAAGTCTCTGGTTGATCCCTCTGATGTTCTGCTCCCACTACTACACATCAAACTGGGGCTTATGAAGAACTTCGTAAAGGTTAAGGACAAAACTGGTAAAGGGTTTTTGCACTTGAAAGAAAAAATTCCAAAACTAAGTGATGCCAAACTCGAAGTAGGGATCTTTGTTGGTCCTCAGATCAGGAAGCTACTGAATGATACTGTTCTCGAAAGAAAACTGAATATGAAGGAGCGCGCTTCATGGGAATCTTTCACGTCTGTGGTCCAGGATTTTCTGGGGAATCACAAAGAGGAAAACTACCATCAGCTCATTCAAGATCTTCTTAAAAACTATGAAAATGTTGGCTACCGAATGTTTTTGAATATTCATTTCTTGCACTCGCATCTCGACTTGATTCCCAAGAATTTAGGAGCTGTCAATGACAAGCAAGGGGAAAGATTTCACCAGGATATCCGAACCATGGAGGAGAGATACCTAGGCAGGTGGAACCCAGCAATGATGGGTGACTACTGCTGGTTCTTGCAGAAGGAAGATACCTCAGCACAGAAAAGACAAAAATGAACTTCTTGTAAGTATAAAAGATCTTTACCCATGTTTTCTTATTTTGCCTTCCAATATTATTTCATTTGTTAATTTATATTCAGTGGTCTAATTTGTTTCTAATTTGTTCACTGTAATCATGTAACTAATTAATGAGTTTTAAGTTGCAATTTAATAAAATAGTCACATTTATTTTCATTCGCCAGATATACGTATTGATTGAAATTTGAAATATATCAATCCGTATTTTTCAAAAAACTCTACGTTCTGCAGATTTTTCACAGACATATTTCAATTCAGCACCCCAAAATTAGTTAAAAACATCCCATTTGACGATTGATTGATTTGACGATTGAACGATGATTTTTTTTTGTTTTTAAGTTACAATTTTGTTTCTAGTGTAATTAATGCCTTGCGCAGATGCGGATATCCGCATTTGAAAGCTCATGGCAGTTAAAAGATTATCGATTAAGCCCATACCTGATCTAGTGATTAACTTACCTGACTAATAGACCAGAGGAAATGAAAGGAAGCCCACTAAAGCATCAAGGTTATCTCTGTCCAATATGTAGGGGGAGTACCTACTTTCATTTTTTTAATTAACGCTGATATCGGATAAAACTGCGAGTAAAAATATCTGCTTGTCCTATTTGAAAAAATGGAAATAACGAATAAAATCTCGGATTTGGTAATATATGCAGGAACATGAGCAAATATCACTGCATTATTGATGACTGACATGAGCAAATAATACTACTTGAGATAATGGAAAAATAAATCTGATTTCAAAATTGAATGATGATGTTCACTTCAAAAAGAAAACAAATACACTAAAATAAAAACATGAATTGAAAATGAAAGAAAAGAAATAAGATTATTTTGCGTGTCACAGTGGTTAGCGCATATTACTACTGATCAAAGGAACCTGGATTCGAGTCCCGGCTAAGGCATGAATGTTTGCTTTTTCTTTCTGCTGAGGTCTCCGCCTTTCATCACATACCTTCACCATAGCGTAAAACTGTGAGTATATAACAGATCTCTGTGGTAAGCAGCTGCTTGAGGGGCATTGTTTTATTTTTATTTTGTCAAAGAAGCGATAGTTTTGTTGGTAATGCAGAATATACATTCAAAACACTTCTAGTGTGTTACATAGATAAGTTAAATTAAATATGTAAAAGTTCCAGTAGTGGAGATTACGAAGTTTGAATAGTGATGTCTAGAGGGGAGTTACTGGGAAATGCAACGAAGTATCTTCCCATAATTGCTGATAATTACATTTAAAATAAGAAACTTAATTCAGAAGAGTTTGCAAAATTAGATTCAAGTAAATTTTTTCTGATATTTAGTAAGGCTAACTAACAAAATAACTAACTAAAGACTTTTTAATTGCAGTATTTTTTCAGTTAATAATTAGTGATTATGAACCATTAAACATTTCTTTTACTTAACCGTTATTAAGTAACCAATATATGCGGATGCTGTTAAAGTTTTGCCGTTGCGTTAAGGGGAGGACTTCCCTCAACGATGATCTTCCGTAGGGCTCTTACAGTAATATATGTAGAGAACTTAATAATGCTTAAAAGAGTATTTGAATTTTTCTGAAATTCATGAATTAATAACTTGGCAAATAAAAAATTGAGAGTTGCTAGAGAGAAATAGAAAAATTCTTTTGGGTGTTAGTCATTTTCTTCTACGAAGAGAGCAAAGTGTGTGTGGTATTTGAAAGACCAAACATGTAATAGAACGTCAAGATTTTTTGAGGACAAAGATGTGCTGAACAGACAGGTGGAATCAGAAAATATTTTCGGAGGGAGCGAAATTTCTGGAAGGCCCCAGAATTAGAAAAGTCGTGATGGAAATAAAGCAATTGAAGATCAGTGCAATTTTATTTTGTTTACTGTTGATAAAGATAAAATTGCTTGCAATGTAATGATAACAGAGGGGTTAAGAAGAAGGCAATATAAGCATAAAATTGTTACATAAATCTTAACCTTTTAAATTTTTGCAGAATCTTACGATTCGGGAGGCTTGCCATGATAACTACTTACAACGGACATATTCTTACCGAGGCTAAAAAGGATTAAAAAATGCTGGTGAATTTATGAAGCATTCCAAATTCCGCTCAGGTGCTGACGGTACACACGCTAGTCTACGGAGGAGGATGACTGAGACCGATTTCCAAGAATTGTGATCCTTAGTTCGCTTTACGCCATTATCACTACCTCACACAAAGGAGGTAGACGAAAAGAGCCTTATCTAAGAGATTTACTTTTTTGCCGCCCCAAGCGAACTTACTTTTTGCTAAAATAAAAAAAAATTATAAATACCTCCTCAAGCAGCTGATTGCCACAGAGGTCTGAGAGGAGACTGTCAGTTTATATGCCATAGTAGAAGATATGTGAAGATGGCAGGACCTCAGCAGAAAAACGACACATACATCCATGCCTTACCCGGGGCTCGAACCCAGGTCCCTTAGATCAGTAGCCAAGCGCGCTAACCACTCTGCCACTTTTTGCTATCCAAAATAAAACTACTTTTTATGAGGCATAAATAAACGTATCTCTACCCTCCGAAAAAAAAAAAAATGTTTTATCATTTCGAGTGAATTTGCTTTGTCCATTCCGATGGATTTCATTTTCTGCTGCCTTAACTTTTGTGGACTTAACTGAATGCATTTTGTCTATCTCCTCACTTCAACTGCGGAGGAAATCTTAAGTAATGGGATATCAAAACTACTATGCAGTAAAATCGCAAAGATATTAGCCTTTTGCTTTTCTGGCATTTTCATATTGAATAAAGATTAGAGCATGATCATCCAGTCACTAGAATGGCACTAAATTTGGTCGTTCTTAAATTTAAGCCGCCATGACGATAGCTTCGAATGCTTATCAGAACCTTTTGGCAAATAAGTGTAATCTAATGTATAAAGAAGAATGTTTGTGTGTTTGTCCGCTTATGCACTCAGCCCCCAGAAGAGCTAGAGACACCAAACTTGCATGAATGTTTCCTTCACCCAGGGGAAGAATATAAGCAACGTGCGAACTCACTGGGGTCAACCACAACTGGAGTGGAAGGGTTTGAATTTTTCAAAATCCCCAGACTTAACATTAACGGGTGAAAGTTTTCAAAATAACTCTTGTCACTAATAAATTTGCAAAAAGGAATACATCAAATTAAATTACTATCTTGTTTCGCGCGTTATGGAAAATAACTGTTGCCACAATAAATAATGAATGTATCAAAATAATTTCTTTCTGATTTCGCGTGATAAACTCATTGTTCACTTTGCTGGGTCAATAGAGGAGCTACGCGGATATTGAAGTCGTTCTAATTAAGCACGAGCAGAACACGAGATTCAAAAACCAAATTTGTATCAGAAGTTAAAAATCATTAACCTAATTTGAAAAATATTCAAAAGCTAATAAAATTTATTTATTACATTAATAAATGTTAAGTAATAAATAATTTTGTTTAATAACAATTTTTTTTGTACCTTTACATTTTTTTATGCACCTCAGACCATAGTTAATATTCTTTTGCTATAAAGTTACATATGTCTGGCAAATTGTATCAGAGGAACTCTTGTGGGTACGAAGTGATTTGAAAAGTTCGATTATCCGAGCGACGAAATTCCGGATTTTGGTTTAGAAACTTCTGACATGGGGAGGATTATGGGTACTTCGAACTACGTCCGTTTCTTTTCTCCCCTAAAAGTGAGGAAGAAAATTTGAAACGGAGGGGGAAGTTGGGTTGTTTTATCTCTGAGCGGCACTTTTTTGCACACAATGGGCTAAATGAACAGGTCACAAGGACCCCGAAAACTCAGAGAAGGTTTGGGGAGAAGACCCATTGTAACAACTGTTGGGAATGGTAGTCTCCCGTCAATGTCATTCAGTGTGTTCTTTAATGTGCACAGGGTATGGCTCTCCTGCACACGAAGCCACGTCGTAACGTAGCCGACATTCGATAGGCTGCTGTCCGATGGACGGCGGCCTATCAGAGCCCATCAGTGTCCCCTACTGACGTGGGCAGGGCGGGGAGTTTTCCGGAGATATATCTCAACGCTGACCCAGCTGGGACTCGAATCTGGGAATTACAGATTACGTGTCTGCTACGCTCCCAACTGAACCATCTCCCCCGGAAGTGAAGGAGATCGAGTGTAATGATATTTATTCCGAATACAAGCTTGAGACGTGGGGAGGGCCATCGACTCTACATTTTACAAAGTTTCAATCATACAATTACATTTAATCATACAATTACAAATTCATACAATTACAAAGTTTCAATTTTACCCGATCAACTCCGGGTAAATCTGCCAGTAAGTGAATAAATAATAAAGTCTTTGTATCAAATGCCTTTCTTTTTTAAAATGTCAATGAAAATTAATTGACTCTCATGAAATATATGGTAATAAATTTTAACATAAAACTATAAATCGTATTTACTGAAAGGAAAGTGAAATACACCAAATCCATGATAATAAAACAGTCTGTGTGCCTGTGGCAGCCATAACTCATCAGGAAATCCTGGTAGACTCTTCAAAATTTCAGAGTGTTTCTGTTGGCGTCCCAGTTGCGGTGTCGAACTTGAAGTCAAAATTCCAAAACGGGAGCTTGCTACAAGAAAACAAATATTCACCATGCTATTCCTATGGGAAACGTAATCGCTCCCAAATACATTGTTACCATTTACTGCTCCCTAACTGTGAAAATAAAACTCATAACAACATGTAAATCTGAGGTCGTTGCCAGAGTCTTCATATTCCCATATATTACAAAGGCATTATTATAATAAGATGTCCCATTGCAAGTAGGAACATGATTTTTTCACCTCCCATGTGGTCCCATACGAGAGATGTCCATACGAGAGATTTCGTATGAGAAGTCCCATACGAAAGTTGGGATCATGAGGTCGAATACCTCGGGGACCAACGGGGTACCAAAATCTGTCGAAACGGGAAAAAATCTCGATAGTTTGGATAGAATCGAAGTCACTCAGTCAGTTGAGAGCATGAGCTGAAGTCAGCAACGACATGAGCAACACCAAGAAATTCTTCGTGTTGAATCTGTCTGCTAAACCAGTGTTTCCCAACCTCTGGTCCGTGACTGTAGTGCCTATAATGTACAATTTTTCAACTTTAATTCACAACCACCGCTGTCGACTACTGAGCATAGCGAAGATAAATTTGGGACCCAAACCGAAAGGCGAACTGCTGCATGTGTGAGAGTGGGGAGACCAATCGCAACACGGTAACACATCTGTCACGTGATAATGTTTGTTAGCATCTAACCCGTCTTGCAAATGAGGATTTAGTTATTGTAGATGGTTTTAGTAGGGACTCTTCTTTACATGTTATTTTTTATCCCTTCCATTGAAAATGAGTTAACAAAATAAACTGTTGGATATTTAAAAAAAAACATGTTGTTGATGACAATGAAAGATGTGAAACCAGGCCGAGTGGTGTGTCCGCAACTCAAATGCGATTTGGGAATGTGGTCCTCTGATGTAAAAAGTTTGTGAACCACTGTGCTAAATGATTAGGGGACTGGGCGGGGGGGGGGGGTAATCGCAAAACGTACCTTTAGTGTAGCGAAAATCAGAATATGCAGATTAGAAATAATACCTCGGGTATAATTCAGCGAACAATTAATAAAATTTTTAGGCATACAGTATATGTTTCATATTTTTGGAAATTCTTCCAAGAGGATCCTTGCAATAGAAAATGAAAATGCACAGTAACATTATTATAGCCACTAAAAATGTTTTCAAATTCAATACTTACCCTATCTCTTTGTGATAGATTTTTATGTTGGAGATCAAAATATCAAAGCCACACAAGTTACAAGGAGTAGATAAAGTTAGCTGCAAAATCCTAAGAACCGGTAATGAAACTTTTTTACCCATTTCCGCGAAAGTTCGAATCCTTTCGATGATAGAGGCTTTGCTTCTAAGATTTTTCTGCAGGCGAAATTAATCCTCTTTTGAAAAAGACGAATCGCTCTTTTCTTTCCAATAGCAGAGACATCAGTTTACTTTTATTTTTTGGTAAAATTATATCCTGGGGCAGGGGTGGCTCAGTCGGTAGCGCGCCAGGCTCGTAATCTGTAGTTCCCAGGTTCGAGTCCCAGCGGGGTCAGCGTTGAAATTTATCTCCGCAAAATTCCCCGCCTTGCCCACGGTCAGTAGGGGACACCGATGGGCTTGGAAAGGCCGCCGTCCGTCGGATGGGATGTTAAGCCGTGGCCCCGTGTGCGGGAGAGCCATACTCTGTGCACGTTAAAGAACACGCTGGATGGCGTTGACGGGAGGCTACCATCTGTCTCCCAACAGCTGTTCCAGTGGGTCCCCTCCCCCAACCTTCTCTGAGCCCTCGGGGTCCTTGTGGCCTGGCCATTTAGCCCATGGTGTGCAAAAAAGTGCCGCTCAGAGGTAAAAAAATCCAATCCAATATAATAAAATTATATCCCTTAAATGTGTTCGACAATGCTAGAAATTTAAATTACTGACAACTTAAGTTTACAAATCACAGAAGAATTAACAGAATTTAACCTGAAAATATATTAAGTTAATGAAATGTGATGAGTTTGTCCCACTTACTAAAATAAGTTCGGTTTAAAGAATTCCAAAACGTATGGATTCCAAAAGATGGTTGCAAGAAAAATAGTAAATTTCTACAATAAATAGTTTAATTCTCGAAATTAATATATTCCACTTAAGTTTTCAAGCATTTTATTTAACATTTAAAGGTCATTGACCTTTAATTTAAACATTTTTAAGGTCATTGACCTTTAATTTAAACATTTTTAAGGTCATTGACCTTAACGTTTAAACTTTAATACAATAAATCATATCTTTATTTATTTTAGTTTTTTTTAACCTAAATGTGTTCAAAACTAATTACATTAACTAAATGTGTTAAAAATATATTAACCAAACACCTCGCTTAAAATTTTATCTGGAGACGACCATAAATTAAGAATGATAAGTTATTGAATAAGGCAATTTTCTACGAAACTATGAATAACTGCACAAAGTAGGCTTAATAGAGCACATAACCATAGAGTACAACCGATTTTTACAAATATTTTGAAGCAAACTTCAATGTCCCTGTTTTAAAAAATAGCCTTAGCTCTTGGTGCGTCGCCGACACCTTGATACATGGTAGTGGACATGGGCGTCCGCAAAAAATTTTCCAGGGGGGGGGGGGGGGCAAAGCTTGGAGGCAAATAATTACATCAATAAATTTTTATTTAATTTTTTAGGGTTTTTTTTCACAAGTAGATTACAGAATACAGTATTGCTGGAATGCAAAAACACATGCATAATATATATAAATTAATTACCTTTAAATTGTTACGATTATAATTTTTGGATTTTTTTACCCAATATCAAGGGGGGGGGGGAAGTGCCCCATCTGCCCATGGCAGTGGTTCTTTCCCACCCTCATAACCTTACGTTGAAAATGTGAATCTTCCCCGCCCTGTTCAACTGACGCATAACCAAGAAGTCCTACATTCCACTCAGGGAGGAGACGTGTTTTTTTCCTTTTCATGCTTGCCATCTTAATCAAAGATTATAATACAGTGAAATATAAGTATAGCAGATGCCAGAATAACGAAATATTCAGTATGATGATTCTTTTTGCAACCCCGCCCAATTTATTATGGGTTGCCAAATAATATCAATACGTTTCGATTTCGTGCCAAAAGTTTGGCGCGAAATGTATTGATAACACTTTCCCATCGATAAGTTTCCACCACTCCAGTCGCAATTAAATCCGTCAAAATTTGGGGCCAAACCTATGTGCATTGATAACTTCATTTACAACTCTCCTCCGTACTACTCAGAATTCCATTTACAAAGTAGGCGATGGCAGACCCACAGAAATTTCGAACGATTTTCGTGGGATCTCACCCGACCCATGGCAGCTAGGAACTCGATCTGTTACCCGAAGAGAATTCGAAATAAGTGGGACCACTCCACCAAATTTGGGACCGATCGCTCATGTAGCTGCGAACCACAGAGCAACTGCCAATTTCTGCCAACGATGGCATCAGATGTTTCCACTCGCCAGGAATTACGTCTATTAAAAATACGATGACCATACGTCCTTTATTTAAGAGGACAGTTCTTTATTTCACTGTTCTGTCCTTTAGATTTGCTTTTTTTTTCTAAAATGGCCATTTTGCCCTTTTTTGTGAATTAGAATAGTAAACTGAATATTGGCGCGCAGCAGATGGGTTGAAATTTTTAAATATTTCACCGATAAACTCGTATCTTTTAAAAAACATTTGAAGAAACGTTGAATTTTGCTTATGTCTCCCTGGATCTAATGCCCCCACTTAACGAGTATTTTGAGTAACGAACAATATGTGGACCAGTGAAAAAACCAAATTAAAAAACGAAACATTGAAAGCATGCTTTTATACCAAATGCAATTTTGATATGAACTGTATACAGTTTTATGAATTTTTAAAACACAAACCTGATTTATTAAAAAAGTTCATTCTTTTGAAAAGCATCAAAATTAAAATTTTTAAGTAATAATATGATTGTTTAAAATGATATGTATATGCTTATATTTTATAATAAATGTTATAAAACTTTTTAGTTTTAGTGAAACAAATAAACGCAACCTGCTTTTTAATTATGAAACACTTTGTGATTTGTCCTTCATTTTCTCCAAAAAAATATGGTCACCGTAATTATACAGGGTGTTTATAAAGTAACTATACATTTTCCCGAAAATGCTGACTGATCATTTTCTGTTCCAGGTTTTGTGAATCATGCTGACGACTGAAGAAAGAATAGCAGTAGTTGAGGCACGTCTGCGAGGTGTGTCATTCGAAGCGATAAGACTAGAGTTCACTCATAAATTCCATAAACCGCCAACAAAGGCAGCAATCAGATCTCTGGTGAAAAAATTTCGGAGGAAGGGAGTGTTCATGATGAGAAACGTTCTGGTCGACCTCCAGTAACTGTGGAACGCATCGAGGATACAATCAATCGTAGCCTTCGTGCATCAACTAGGAGACTAAGCAGGGAGTTTGGTGTAACGCAAACGGCTGTTTTGAAAACCCTGCGTTTGACATTGAAAAAACGGTTTATCATCTACAGATGCTTCATAAGCTACACGAGGAGGACTATGCAGCTCCTGCGGCACCTGTCAACAGGCACAATTGCAGGATTTGGGCTCACGAACATCCACATCAAAGTATGGAGTGGATCAGGGATTCTCCAAAGGTTAATGTTTGGTTCGGCACCACAAACACCAAGGTATGGCCCTTTCTGATTTTCTGAGAACACAATTACTGGCGACATTTACCGGGATATGCTGGAAATCTTTTTGGTGCCGCAACTTGTGTCTGATGGAATTATCGATACCGTTGTCTTCCAAAAAAATGGGGAACCACCCCATTTTGCAAAAATTGTCCGTGAAACCTTTCCGGGTAGATGGATCGGAAGAGGTTCCGTTAGATTTTGAGCTCCAAGGTCACCTGACCTCACACCTCTATATTTTTTGTGTGGGGTTATATCAAATCAGAAAAGAGGTGAAGATTAACAACATTAATCAACTGAAGGAACAGATCACAGCTGCAGTGGCTTAGATTACACCTGATATATTGAAAAGGATTTACCGTGTTACCACTGAACGTTGGGTTTTGTATGTTGACAGGGGGTCATACTACTGGATCGTATTAATGCCTTGTTATTTTCATGTGTTTGATTTATTTGTAACACAGAGAAAGTTATTAAAAGGTTTGTTCACAGAAATGGATAGTTACTTTATAAACGCCCTGTTATAATATGATGATGATTTTTATAGTCAAACAGGCAGAAACTGCGTTATCAGTGAAATATTCAATAATAGCAAAATCATCCTTCATGTGGAACAGATTTCGTTTTGAAACAGACAGTTAAAAATTACCGATGTTTTTCAGAAATAATTCTAACACACGGTCAATTTCTTTCATAAAGATTCCTTTGTATTATGTAACTCTCAGAGCACTTTTTTTATTATATTTCAATATAACGAATATATTTTGGTTCCCGTCTGATTTCGTTATGCCGACATTTCACTATATTGCCTCCTTGTTAATTTTTATATTTTGATATCATTCAGAGCAATCATGTTCTTCGAAGCAAATTCTCTTTATCTAAGCAGATTATGCACGAGAATACCCTTGAGAGGCCACATAATTGTTCGTTTAAAATTACGTAAGAGAACTGAAGAACTAAAGAACAAATTGTTTTGGAATAAGACGAAAGTTTAACTGGATTGAAAACTTACTAATACAATTTAGTGAAAGTTATTTAGCAAAATAAATTTGCAGGCTATTAACAATTCATTTTTTTTAACGAGAAAGAAGCTTTAAATTTTTTTTAAATTTTCATCATTTGTTTCTTCAATTGACAATGTATATATTCTTCCAGTAGCAGCACATGGATGAATTTTAGTTAATACTTTTGTTCTATGTAGAAGTGAAATATCAGTCAGTAGTAGGAAACAAATGCATCACAGCAGTGTAAAAAATATATATTTATTTCTCCTGCCTTTAGGTGTTTAATAATTAGCGTTTAAATGATAACCTACCGGCCTTTGATACCTACAGATATTTACAAGAAATCAAAATTACTAATATGGTTTCAAACTCGTCGTCACAAAATAAAACGATTTCTTCCTTTGCACTTCTATAAATGGAATACTCATTAGTTAATAATTTGCCTTTGGTTAAAAGTATATCGTCCCTTGGGCGAGTGGTTAGCACGCTTGGCTACTGATCAAATGGATCTGGATAAAGCATGGATGTCCGTGTTGTTTTTCTGCTGAGGTCTCGCCATCCTCGCAGACCCTCTACTATGGCGTATAATCTGACAGGCTCCTGTCAGACCTCTGTGACAAGCAACTGCTTGAGGGGGTATTTTTTTATTTTATTTTTTTATTTAAAAGTATAATTAGGTGAAGTTTCTATGTATGCGATGTATCTACTTCCTACTATTAGCTTTGACCGTCTAATCCCGGCTAAGATTGCTTGCCTGTCAATGTAAAGTGCTGACAAGCCAGTTTCGAAATGCACACAGATTCTCTAAATAGTAAAGCACGAGGAACATTTCGTAACCAGGTAACAACTGTAGTGTTAGCTGAAAAATATTTTCTCTCGAAGTGGGATCCGAAGAGCAACTTCATGGAAATATGCTCTACATTGAGTTATTCCAAGCCCAATTCAATTACACCTTACGGAACACAATAAATATTTGTTTTCACAATGTTTTTACTGTTTGTGATTTTTTTTTTGTTGATTGTTTGCGACACCATCTATTGATTGGGAAAGGAAACTAAAAACTAAAACGAGCTAAATAAAATTTAAACGAAAAATTAAAACGAACTAATTAAAAACGAGCTAAATAAGATTTTAATTCGTTTTGCAAACGAGCTAAAAAGGAGTTATTTGTTAGTTATCTTGTTTCACCTTTGTATCCCAGTGCTGTCTTCTGATGAAATGTTTTAGGAAAATCTTCATTAATTTATTTCTGAGTGGAATTTTTCCGCCAAATGCAGGGCTGTGACGCATTGATAAAATATGAAAACCTTTATAGGCAAAAAAGCGGTAGAAATGTATAAAACGATTAGAATATGAGAAGTTTTATCTAGGTACACACACTAACTCATTGGCTTTCGTATCACGGTACGCAAATCATGGCGCTTATAAGCCACGTGACTCAATCAACCAATGACAGTCAATCACCGAGATGATTGGACCTGATGATAAGGGGGCCGAGGCCCCCTTTACAAATAGGTCCAGCTTAGAAAGAAGGATGTATAAGAAGAAAAAGGCCACCTACTAGCTATATAGGATCTGTATTTAAGATACTCCAGCTAGCGGGAGCTCGAGGTGAATCGACCTTGGGATTGCTCATAGATAGAGGACCTCACAGGTTTTTAGCAAGTTGTGAGTTTCGATCCCATTCTTGGGGGAACTCAGTTTTTTGAGGTAACAAATTCTAAGTTTAGATTTCATCTAAAGCTGTAATTTTAATAATTCAGAATGCACATAAAAAGTTTCATAATCATCATTAGGTTCATTTGACGCCACTCTCTGCGCTGTTGTATTCTGCTGATATTGCGTATAGAGGAAAATTTGTATCGTGCCGTTGGGATCCGAACTCACGATCTCCTGATAACATGTCAAGTGCTATAACCGATGAGCTACAGACTACTGCTCAAACTTTCCCCTGTTGTTGTTAACACTCATACACTAGTCTCATTTACATGTTATTATTTCAGATAAAGTCTCTATTCATTGGAGCTAATTCAGTCTTTTTCAGAATCTCAAAAAAGCATACTAAGGCGATTCAACAAATATTTTTCGAGCATATTTTAACATCGCTCCATGGATGGTGGTTTACGTTAGTAACACATAATCGTCTTCTTTTGTTTTCATAGTGATATTGAGGTTCATTTGAAGCCGCTACCTTCGCTGTTATATTCAATTAATGCTGGGCATAAGGGAAAAATATCTCATGCCGGGTGGATTCGGATACTTGTGATATCGTGGGTTCGTTCCTCGTTGAACGTTACCTAGGAAAACAGAGGTTAAGAAATGTTACATTTACCTTCCACCAAAATTATTTTATTCCAGATAAAAATGAAAAACAAAAATACATAGAGTTACTTCAAACTTTTATAATGCTAGAATATTAAATGTTTTGAGTTATATTTTTCGTAAAATAAGCAAAATATTTTTTGTTTGCTATTAAAACTTTTTGTTTTTTGAATGCTTTAAAAATAACACTTAATATGTTGATATTATTGTTGCCAAAAACGATTGATCTGATTACACAAGTTTAACAAATTCCACCGGCGAGTTTTTAAACTCTTGTGGATTTCAAAGAAATTTCCATTTGGAATATTTGTGTCCATTGGGCTCAGAAATGTAATCAAATGCATTTTTATTGAAGAAATAAATAGTGAATATGCATTGTCCTATATATATTATACATATGAAAAAAAAAGCTGTGAATTAAAATTGATCCAGAATTCCAAAAAATACGATCTCAATAACCATTAATTGACCCGTCAAAATATATATCATCAACTGAAAATATTTGACAAGTCAGAAATTACTCCGTCAACTGATATACTATTTGACTAGTCAATTTATAGGTCTCTGCAGTCATGTCCTTTGCAGTTCTGTGTGATTTATAGGTCTCTGCAGTCATGTCCTTTGCAGTTCTGTGTGACTTATTAATATCAAAGGCTCTAAACTTTTATTTTTGATGTACAAAATCCTAGTTCACTTTCCTAAACAAAAGAAATATTCATGAACAGAATGGAAAGTCTTTAAAACTATTTTTAGTAATAAAAGCTCTTAAATAAAATAATTTAGGAAAGAAATTGATGCTATTTATTATTGGGAGAGAATCCATAAATGCATTTGTTATTCTGTGAATCTACCCACCCAAGTAAAATAACAAACAATAAATCACAAATATTATTATTTAACATAAACAAACGTGCTATTTACCCCCGTCTTTTTAATAGAAAATGGGGGATGTATACAGTACGGGGGGGGAAATTTTCCAGTTGGCCACTTCTACATAAGTGATGGAAAACTTTCCAAGCGAAGTCGAATTTCCTCTAACTTTTGCTGAAGGGATCATCGTGAGACTCAGTAAAGCATAAATACTGTTAACGATGTATTAACTAATGCTAAATGATGTTATTAGGTTTCATACCATCCACACTGATGGCAGTGCCACTGCATGTAATGCGTGTCACGATTCCAAAAGGGCATCTGACAATACTGGAGGCGGCTCTCTGCTCTCCCGAAAACGAATTTCATGCCTAAACGAACATTTATGTAACACAGGGATGAATCCGTGGCCGAGTGGGCTTTATTGTTGATGAAAAGGGACCTGCATTCGAGCCCCAGATGAGGAATGAATGTTTCTTGCGCCATCTTTTTGTAGAGGTCTCGATATCCTCACAGATCTTTTTTGTGGTGTTTTATACTGAGAGTCTCTTGTCAGAACTCTGAGGCATATAGTTTTTAAGGGAACAATTTATTTAAGCATTAGGGAAGAAAAAATCTAAATCCACTGATTTTAGGCTTTTGATTAATTCTCCTCAATAATGGGTCGCAAGGTGATTTGCACGAACATCTTTATGCGTTAAATACAAGGGTATCTTGAAAACACATTTTTTGGACAAACGAGACTTCAGTTGGGAGATAAATCACATGCATATTTACGATATTACTTTGACTCATTTCAAAAAGATTTTCCAAGTGATGATTACGTAACATTAAATTTTGATGCAAGCACTGCACATAAACTTTTGCTTTCAACATTATAACTCTTTTAATGTTGATTTATTTTACATCGGAGAGGAAGAAATTTTGTTGTTTTAATAATCGTGTATATCAGTGTCCCTTATTGGTAGTTCTTGAGTAAACGTTTTGGTGGGACACTTTTATTATCACAGGTAGGGCCTGGAAAAAAGGGAGATGCCTGATATTTAATTGAACCAAATAGAAGTGAAAAGGTGTTCCCTAGTGCATACATTCTATTTTTTCAGTTATTCTCAATACGCATTATTCAACCAAATATTTCGGGGGAAAAGATATCGGAAAATGGTTCTGTTCTTTTCTACTTCAATATTTTACTCCTCCACTGTAGCAATTATTTATATATATATATATATTTTCCCTCTTCGTCCTAGTGATATTTAAAAATAATTTCTTGAAAATTATGTCTAATATATAGGTTTACTGTTTTTTGACACTTTCCCATTATAAATATATATTTCTTATTTTAAACTGAATTCCTCGTCGTAAATTTTCACTTGAAAAGTTGTCTACTTGGATAATGTTTCATTTATAATATTAATTTGTTATATATATATTAATTTATTTTGCAACGAATCGTAAAAAATATATGGTAATAAAATGAATTTTATATATTTACAGCGGTTGGGATCGAATCGGAGATCTTTAAATTACAACACAAAACATTTAGCTGACTGAGCTCTACACTGTTGACGAGATGTTATGTTGAACATATTATTAGCATTCTCTTATAGGCCAAACGTTCAAAACATTTAATATTTTCAGACTAAACTGTTCTTAAATTCTTCATACATAAGTGTCCTTTCTTCGCAAAATAGAACATGTTAGTTTCAAACATATCTTGTCAGGAAACTTTAGGCTTATTGATCTTGGAACAGTCAAATGAAGATTTTCCCTAAATAACAAGATCTTCGACTATTGGTTGGATTAGGGGTTCTCAATATAGGGTACGCGGTAAAATTTTGTGGGGTACACTGTGAGAGCTCAAAAGTCGATTACCCAGTAAAATGTTTATAATTTTATAAAATTCGTTAAATTATTTGTCATTTTTTCTGTTTATCGATATGTGTAATTTATGAATACAAAATTTAATGTATATATTTATATATTACTTGATTCCCATTGTTATATTATAACTATTGTTTTATCTATCTATACAAGAGGTACGCAGTTACATACACATTTACCAGGGGGGTACGTGAAGCATAAATGGTTGAGAACCAGTGAGTTGGATCTAAAATGGGGACCTGGCAACTGTAGTTCAGTGCATGCCCATTTGTGTCATCGCTGTAATAGGTAATGCTAAGATCCCTGATTCGCAAAGTAAATGTTGTGATTGCCTACGTAAGAGGTCAAATAATAATTACAAAATGATATGTTTTTTTAAATATGATTAATAATGACTACTAAATTTGAAATTCGTTTATTATTTCTTTTAATTATTTTTGGTGTCGCAATGCCCCGATGGCCTAATGTCCTGGTGTTCTGCAAATTGTGCACCGTGACATCCTAGTGTGCCACGGAAATGTCCAAAAAAAAAAACATAATCATTGATACACAAATAAAATACTCTTAACGTCTCAGTTCGTTCATGTTCTGCGAAGCTGACTCATGTATCGCACTATGTGCCTTCACCTAGTCGTACAATAGTAATGCAAATATATTTTTGTTCAGTGTTTTTTTTTTCTACAAAATAAGTTTCCGAAAAGAAAACATCAGTGAGAGAATCTACCCATCGCCAAAATTACACCGTAGACGAAGCGTTTTAGTGCGCGTAGCTAAATAATGTATGTTAGACGAATGTTATATACGATTTTTAAAAATTTATTCAATTGCGAAAATACCCAAAGTGTAATGTGCATAAATATTGTTTAAAAATTTATTAAAATAATGAATATTTTAGAATGATAATTGAGCCATTTATTCATTGGTAATTAATAAATATATTTGATTTTAAATTTGCAATTTTTAGAAGTTTCTTCCTTGGCGATTAGTGAGCTTGGTTACTGATCAACGGGACCTAGGTTCGAGCCCCGTGTAAGGCATGGATATTTGTGTCGGTTTTCTGCTGAAGTCCCACCACCCTCACAGACCTTCTACTATGGCGTTTAAATTGACAGACCCCTGTCAGACTTCTATGACAAGTAGCTGCTTGACGGAATATTTATTTAATTTTTAATATTTTATATTATGAATGAAAATAACTTACGGAACGGTGTTCCGGCAGAATGAAAAACCCTGTTTTGATTGATTAATTATTTTTTTTTCTACTGTACTGCAAAGTTGATTAGAGTTTTTCACTATGTAGTGAGCGAAAAAAGCTTGCGGAACACTGGTCATCGTCGAAAGGAAGCCGATGTTCAAGATATGCAGGTAAGACATATATCGTCAACATTCAAATTTAGGTCCAAGGTGTTATTTAATTCGACATATGAAGCCAAGCTCATCCATCCATTGTTTCGTCAAGGAATGCTTTCCTAACTGTTGGCGCAACATAAAGTCAATCCTTTATCAACGTTTGCTGAATGTTTGGTCAACCAAAGGCTTAGCCAAAATTTTGTCAACTGTAAGTTCCAAAGATTGGCCAGCCCCTTCCTTTATTATTTTGGTTACAAAAATAATGCATATAAACCCAAGGGAGACCATAGATGCATAAGGGTGACAGATGTAAATCTAGAAAGAATGGGCGATTGTACCCTGAAATATAGAAAAGCATAATATCAATCAAAATATCTCCTTCATTACAATACAGTTTCAAACATATTAATAAACGACTCTTTTACATAAAAAAGTATTTCTTAATATGAAATTTGCTGAAAATTCTCTTTAAATGACTCTTTTACATGCAGAGAACATAAAAAAGTATTTCTTAATATCAAATTTCCTGAAAATTCTCTTGAATTATTTGTATAATTTTTTGACCCTGAAAGTAGGAAAGAAGAAAAAAAGACATATTAATAATAATTTATTCGGTTAAATGTCATTACACTGTAGTAATATGAAACGAAAAGGTGAAAACATTTTTCAGACATTTACAAAAACATTTTCAAAAACATTACACTTTATGTTACAGATAACATTATGAAAAAAAATAAAAATTTAGTAAGGTTTCACAGAGAATGCAGTGTTTAAAATAATTAGTATTTATTGTGCTCTCCATTTTGAATATCCAATCTATTGAATATCCAATAGTATTTAATATTTATTTATCAGACATAAGCTTCGAGCTGCGCTTCTTAGTATCTTACTCATTATTTCTTTTTTTTTTTTGGTCCCCTTCGAGGACAAAATTCTGATAAATCCAAATTCTTCACCATTAATTACTAAAACTGTGGAAGAATCTATTAACGTATTACTCTAAATTAAAGTGAAAAATTGCTACATGTTTTAAATTTTATGGTTTTAAATTCATTGGTTTGTTTCAAAATTAAGTGGTTTCATTTCTTAAACGCTTAAAAAATATTCTATTGGACTTTAGTATTACTGTCATGATTTTTTAATCCGCTTTAAAAAAAATGACGATTGAAATTTTCACTTTGTTGTTTATTTGTAGACTTTCGACTATTTTGTTTTTAGAGATAAATAAAATTTCCTTTTGGTTTGGATAGGAATCGATGAAATATTACGATTGCCACTTTTCAAATATCTCCAAAGCTATAATTGCACCCTCTAATGGTGGAAAATTTTAGATGAATATTGTAAACGATATATTTATTCTAGAAATTTTGGTGGTGGGTTGTTTTATCTCTGAGTGGTACTCACACAATGGGCTAAATGGCCAGGTCACAAGGATCCCGAGGACTCAGAGAAGGTTAGGGATCTACTGAACAGCTGTTGGTGAAAGATGGTAACTCCCGTTAAGTCCATCCAGCATGTTTTTTAACATGCACAGGGTATGGCTCTCCTGCACCGAGACCACGGCTTAACGTCCCATTGGAAGGACGGTGACCTTTCCAAGTCTTTGGTGTCCCCTATTGAACGAAGAGAGGGTGGGGGATTTTGCGGAAATAAATCTCAACACTGGCCCAGGTGGGTCTCGAAAATAGGAACTACAGATTACGAGCCTGGCGCGCTACCAACTAGGCCATCCCCATCCGGTGGAGGAATGAGATCATAAATGGGTTTGCACTGGCAACAATCATTTGCCCTTTTATCTCTAGCGGTTTGGAAATATATATATTTTGAAGGAGATAAATGTTATTTCTACAGATACATTAAAAATTTTTTTTAAGTTTCATAGGTATTGATTCGCACATTTCGAATCGCCCCAAAATTTAAATTGTACCTTCTAAAGGTGGAAAATTTTGAAAATTGAAAAATTTTGAACAAAAATTTCAAACTCTAGAATCTGATAATTTTAATGTTGGAAGTGAAGGTCATGAAGTTTGTACAAAATATAATAAGTTGTCCCCTTACACCTAAGGGATGAGAGACGCAACTCTTTTTTTACGAAGAGAATTTGTGAATTCAGATTCCACCCGGATCAAGACAATTTTACCTCTACACCCATATTCATCTTGTTACTTAAAACAGCTTAATAGTGGTGAAATGCTCAGTAAATCAATGATGAGCTGTGAATTCATTTGTGTAAATTAAGAGATAAGTTTGAAATTCTTTTTTAGTTGGATAGATAGTAATGAAATATTACAATTCACATTTTTCAGGTCCTTAGGTAGTTTTATTTTACATCGTTTGAGAGCGGTAAATATGGAAACAGCAAAACTTTTAACGAATGTTGCGACTGATCAGTTTATGGTAGAAATTTGAAATTTCGGTAGTGGAATATCAAAAACATTCCAGTAACAGCTACAACTGCCCCATTTTGTCAGAGGGCTGTGAAAAAGAAACTTTTTCAGTTTAAGGTATAAAAGGTAAATGCTTTTTATATTGTATGGATACTAATAAAATACTACTATTTGAATTTCGTAAATCATCTATAGTTCGAATTGAAAATTTTAGAGAGTGCAAAAGTCGGTAAATGAAATTTCTGTAAATGAGATTCCTGTTGGGTTGTTTTATCTCTGAGCGGCACTTTTTTTGCACACAATGGGCTAAATGGCCAGGTCACATGGACCCCGAAGGCTCAGAGAAGGTTGGGGGAGGGGACCCACTGGAACAGCTGTTGGGAGACAGATGGTAGCCTCCCGTCAAGGCCATCCAGCGTGTTCTTTAACGTGCACAGGGTATGGCTCTCCCGCACACGGGGCCATGGCTTAACGTCCCATCCGACGGACGGCGGCCTTTCCAAGCCCATCGGTGTCCCCTAATGACCGTGGGCAGGGCGGGGAATTTTGCGGAGATAAATCTCAACGCTGACCCAGCTGGGATTCGAACCTGTGAACTACAGATTACGAGCCTGGCGCGCTACCGACTGAGCCACCCTCGCCCCTGAGATTCTTGCATTCGCCAGAGGCGATACACGTCCTTCTAATTATTCCAAATATCATATTTTTGCCTACAATTGTAATCATTAATTTAGCAAATTTTGCAAACATCTATTAAATTTTTCTTACATCGTTATTATAGTATCTGTAGCATTTTCCACTAAGGATTAGAATGTAAGAATGATAAAAACAGTCATTCCAACTACTTCACAAAAGTGTAATTTTAAAAATATTTCTTTTGAAGCTCACACTGCATATGTATATTTTGTCCAAAAGCAACTTTTGAAAGCTACGAAACAGCCGATATCTCTAAGTGCGGAATGGAAATGCATTATTCAGTAATTCAACTAGTGGTATCTTGCCTGTAGTTCAGAACGTATAAAATTTCAGTGCATTGCAGAAACGAAGATATATTAAATGGTTTTGACTTCCGCCCCATTTATCACCGAAGAACACTTTGGGCATACATGCCATTTTCACTCAACACCCTATGCTGACGATGGATGAAGAAGAGATGCTAAATAGCTTTTAGGTCCAAATGAGACTCGCTCATAAGGACTAATCGATGTGATCTTGAAAGTACATAAGATAATTAATTATATTCACAGCTCATCAGGTTTTATTGGGTACTTACCTACTTTTCACAATGCTGTTATGCTGCATTTATTCATATGCTGAGAAACGTATAGAGGAAAAACGGTCTTTAGCCAGGTGGGATCTGAACCCACGACCTACTGATTCACGCTCTCAGAAAATCGTAAGTTTGGATCATACCCAGCTAAAGACAATTTTTCCTCTACATCTTCGTCGTCATATGAATAAATACAGCATTATGGTATGTGAAGAGTATGTAAATAACCAGTAAAATACATAAGGTAATGCTTCCTTGCAGAATATCACCTCTGGACGGCTTATAAGACGGATGACTTTATAAGCAAACTGTTGGTTGTCCTTTGTGCAGAAAGGCAGAGAGTGGAAGCAGACAACTTCCCAGTGTTGGTTGCTAAACAATAAGAAGCTTTGGTCATCAGAACATTTCGTAAAGTATATAGTCCGACGTTTTTAACAGAAGAGGCCAATCAATCGCAAATTTCAAAGATATATTGGGAAAAGAAAAGTTTCTAATCTATTTTTGCTTTATTATTTACTGTATACATATATTTTTATTTTTTACGAAAATATTTATTTAAAAAAAAAGAACGTGTGATAAAAATTTCACCACTTTGATTTTGAATGAAACAACATGAAACAAACAGGGGCGGAGCTTAACAATTAGCATATTATCTGTTTAAATATGGACACCACATATTTTGCCAAAGGAATTAGGCCCGCATTCCTGCAGTTAAAAGCTTATTCTACGATCAATTAAGACAAATATTATCAAACGTTTTGAATTCAAGAATAAGAATATTTGTTAATTAAAAAATCATACACTACTAATTACTCGTTTCTTTCCAAGTTTATTAAACGTAATGAACAAATATGACTTTAATATGAATATTATTAACTTTTTTGGAATCTTAAAATTATATATTTGCATTACATTAAAATGCACTTATGTTTATCTCTAAATGAATCTTAAATATCCAAAGAAATTGATTCTCTCTCAGTAGTATAATTAATATCGCTTATTTTTAAATATTTAAACAAGATAAATATTCTATTCCTCTTTTCTTGTATACTGATAATCTTACTTGCTAAAACATCTGCAAAACCAAACCTAAACCACTAATGAGAATATCAGGATTTTTATCCATTGCTATGTAGGCGAGACTGAAGATTTAAATTAGCTGAATTTAAAAATGTAAGTATCATAATAATCCAACTGGGAAGCAACAAAACATAAACCACCTAAATTCGAGTAGACAAGTTTTAACTCTCTTCTGGAAATTTCAACATTCGGTTTTGTGTCAATAGTGACATGGAATATAAAGACGCTTTTTCTGCGAGACACTGATCGTTGAGAAATGTTTGCTCAAGCATGTAACTGGGATTTTGGTAAGGTTTTCCATTCGTTATTATCCCTCCTATGAAAGCTTTATCGGATCTTTCTAACACTTCTTGATATTTCTCAAGCTGATAAGCGAAGAAGATTCAGATTGCCTTTTCAATAGCTTCTGCGCGAAAAATGTCTTAGAATCTGCATCTTTTTCTTGCATCTTCAGTGTTCGGAAAATAATGGAGTTGTTTCTCATCCATCTTCTGAAGGAAGACATCAGCGGTAGCTTTCAAAAACATTTGGCCTTTTTTGGGTTTTTTGTGTGGAAATTCGTTCCAGTTTTGAAACGATCTGAAAATTCTAGAAAAATGTTCAAAAACCTTGCATCACCTAGTGCAAAATGAAAGTTTTCCTTTGAGATATGAATGTTGCCAAGATATTTTTCATTAATATCAGTTTTTGGAAAATAATTGGAATAATTTCAAGTATTATTATAGGTAACCGCAGTTTAACGTTCATTTAAGCGTTCAGGGGAGATCCGAGTTAAAGGAATTTCTGCATTAAACGGGAGGATTTTTATATTTTTGAGCTTTCTATATCTTATTCATTTTTTAAAAATTTATTTATATTATGTTTTATTTCAACAAAAAAAATATAATTCACAGTTTCCATTTAAAAAGTTGCATAAATACAAAAATTTATACATATATAATCGATTAGTTAATTTTACGATTCATTTCTTAATAAGAAAGAATCTAGTTTGGTTTATGTTTGTTCAAAACATTCCATTAACTGGTCACAACCTCGTCTTGGAGTATCCACTCATGAAATATCATTATCATGCTCCTCCAGAAAATTCATGCATTGATTACGCAGTGAAAGGGCTTCCTCTATACCTTGATTTGTCAACATTCTTTCTGGCTCAGATTCTTGTTGTTCTTCAAAAGCAGCTTTGAATTCTACATCCTAAAATTCATCATTAGTGATCTGGCTCTCTTTGGAAGTTTAAAATCTCCATCACCTAAATTTAAAAATTATTTTAAGTTTAAGACGCTTTGCAAAAAAACAAAAAAAACATGTTCTAGCGAATCCGCATTAAACGGGTGTTACCTGTATTTTTTTCTAAACCTGTATGGTCATAAGATGTTCCCTGGTTTCCGACATTGCAATTTCAAAATATGTTTTTTTTATCATTATTCCTTTTCATATTGTTATTGATTTTTTTCAACAGCTAATTTTGTTCTTAAAATGTCACATCTAACAATTAGGTGAAATTATTTCAGAGAAATAAATAAAATTGATTGATTAAAAAAATGCGCCATTAAATATTCAAATAAAAAAAAAATTATCGACTCCAACGTTATACAAATAAATTAAGGAAATATTAAACACTATTCTCCGAAAATATTAAAGAATTTGTCAATGGGAGTCTAAATTTGAAGCTGTGTAACTTCTGAAAAACACATATAACTGGAATATGTGACTGAAGATAAATATCATAATCAAACCTACCTAAATCTAGAATTTTAAGAATATTATTTAAGTTTTTAAAGCGTGATGGAAGCTGGAATATTTCACAATAGCAATACTTCATAACACCTTACCTTAGAAATTAATTAAATAATAATTCAAATAATTTAATAAAAGTGAATGTTATTTTTTGAAAATTTCGTAATGATTATTTCAGTAGTAGAAAATCAACGATTTTTATAAAACGAGATTTTTTATTGCTAAATATTCCAGCTTTCATAACTCTTTAAAAATGGATATTTACATAGATTTGATTATGATCTTTATTTCTAGTCACATATTTTAATTAATTGCATAATTCAGAATTTATAGAGCTTCGAAATTTCGAAATGAGATTCCCATTGACATAAAAGGGAAATTCTCTAATATTTTGGTAGGGCAGTATATAATAGTAAAATGTTTCAAATCTTTAATACAAAAAAAAAAACATTGATACCAATGTGCACGTACTCCAAATTTTCTTTAAACAAAAAAATCAAAGCTTCAAAAAATATTTTTAAATAATAACAATAAAAAGCCAGAAACTAATATTTTTTAACAAAACATTCTTGTTACAGATTAATACTTGGAATTCCAAAGTTTCCAATTCATGTGTACAGCATGATTTATCCTTTCAATTAATTCACGTTTATTTGTGGACTGCATTATAGATAATTCAACTGAGATTTGGGAGAAATTCTGGATTTGAAATCAGGATGCTGTTTGCGCCAGTGAAGGAGGCTTATTATTTTGGCGATACTTGTACTCT
This sequence comes from Ryuthela nishihirai, assembly GCA_038380435.1. Classification (NCBI taxonomy): domain Eukaryota; kingdom Metazoa; phylum Arthropoda; class Arachnida; order Araneae; family Heptathelidae; genus Ryuthela; species Ryuthela nishihirai. Next base: position 76,720,452 of record JAWZYU010000017.1, read on the forward strand.
TCTGACATGATCATAAAGACACACTGTCATCCTGAAATACGAAATATTAATCTGGAAGCATATTCTTAGAAGTTGGTAATATACTATTCTGAAGAGCAAGCACATATTTTGTTCACTCATATTGCCATCAACAAAAATAAGCTGGCAGCTCCTGAAGCAGAGATAAATTGGCCAAACACCATTGGCCATGTTGAACTCTTCGGTTAAACTCTTCAGCTGGAATCTTCTTACATAAACTGCCTCGTCATGAGAAGTGATTGAAAAAAAAAAACATCGCAGAGGAAAACTTTTCCCCATTCATCAATGATCTAATGGTGATGCTTTTCCCATTGCAGTCTTCTTCCGCTAAATTTGGAAATTAAGTGTTTATATTTACCTGGTTTTGCAGCCCTTAAATACAACATTGGAAAGTGGAACGTGCTATACTACTACAACTTTAAGAAAATTCTCAAGTACTGGCATCGAAGTCAGCTTTGCAATTTCGCGGGAGAACGTGAAAAATTTGTCATCATTAAGTTTGGTGCACCTTGATATTTCAGTACTATGCCTGACCTTAATGCTACTGACTTTTTGAAGAGTTCTGAAATTATTGACGTACTCAACAAAAAATGACGAAGCTCTGTCTTCCTTTGAATTTAATATGAATTCAGTGAGTGATTTCACCACCAATATACTTTAGTTATAGTGCCTATAAGTATAGTGTGGCATTCGGCTATTAAAATCTGGCAGAAAAAGTGTCCCTTACCAGAAGAGGGCGCTGGGAACGATATTCTTGCCTTGTTAACATTACGGTCTATGGACGTTTCGCTTTTCAATGACTTTTAAACATAGAAGCATTTATGCAATGGTTTTACCATTCAAATGCACATTATTCCTAAGTATTTTAACTGAACTAGTAAAACTTAGAGAACGCTTGAGCAAGTTTTTATTTTTTTTAAAAAACGAATAAAATTGATGGTTGTTCGATCAAAACAAACCGTATTCCTCTTTATGTTTCAGAGCGCTGAAGTGATCGTTTTGATTGGCTCTTTGGTAAACTCTTCGAATGACACGTGATGTAACATATGTTCTAACATGTGACGTTTGGACTCGCCAATTGTAATAGAAGTCTTATGACGTAGATGTCCTTGTAAATTGCAAAAGCAATTTAAAACGTTGTAATTGGCTAAACAAGAACGCAAGTTATTAGTATCATGACTATTCTTTCTTGTTTATCCAATTATAACGTTTTAAATTGCTTTTGCAATTTACAAGGATATCTACGCAGGCTTCTATTACAATTGGCGAGTCCAAACGTCCCATATTAATACGTATGTAATTTGTCACATCTTCAAATTATAAAATATACTTCAAGTAATAAAAATTTGAATTAACCGATAGGTTAGATCATTTTAATACTGAAAATTATTAGTATCATGATTATTCTGTATTAAAATGCACTAACCTATCGATTAATTCAAATTTTTGCCCCCTGTCAACACACAACCCCCACTTCACCATTCTGAATACACCAATTGATCATAAACAGACCCCCATAACCCCCTTACTCCTCACTATAAGGAAAAAAAATATGGTATCAAATATCCTTTAATTCACAAGGAATACAGTGCACTGGACCCCTTCGAGTCTACTTCATTTTTGCACTGGACCCCTTCGAGTCTACTTCATTTTTGCACTGGACCCCTTCGAGTCTACTTCACTGCATTCCACTTCATTATTATTGCTAATCTAACTGGCTAACAACCATCTCCTTATCCCCATGTACCTCAATTCACATCCCCATTAAATTGATGGCACATTTTAAAATTTTTAAGGGCAGTTAATTAAAGGCCCCTCTTCCCCTTACCCCTTAAAATTCCATTTCTACAGTTAACTTCCTCTAATGCAAGAGGATTTAAAGAATATAAAAGTTCTATCTTAGCCCCCCCCCCCCATGGCACAAATTTCCACCCCTATTCAAGACCCCAGACCCCTCCTCCCCCACACCATTAAAAATTTATAACTCTCTCAATCCCATACCTTTAACTACAGTTCATGTACATCACATTCTATGTTGCAAGCGCTAAAATCTACCTTATTCACACCAACTCACAGCATGTCCCACAAAAAGCATTATACATTTCACCCTCCATAATGTAAGATATTTTAACTACTCCCCACCACTCTCTAACACGTTTTACGACGTAGCAGCTTCCCTTTGCTTTTTTTTTTTCATTTTTCAACGAATCTAGGCGGTTTGCGAGCCATTAAGCCTGATCGCCAAAATGAGGGATAACCAGCACTTTACGGTCCTGGTCCCATGAGTTGTTGCTTACAGCGCCCAAAATTGAATTTTGCGATTGGACCAGATGATAAAGGGGCTGAGGCCCCTTTTACAAAGTGCTCCAGGAGAGGATGAAGGATTGTTAAATGCTGTTACCATCCCGTGCTGAATGCCACAGCATTTTACTACCGTTAAGTACTGGAACATAGGTCATGGAGTTGACAGGAACCAATAACAGGTGTATCGTACCCACAATGCATATTAGACTTGAATGTTCTTAAACGTAAAAACAAAACCTCAGTAATTTATTTATATTTGATAGAATCTAAAATTCTCAATATTACTCTTAAAAATTCTCGTCTTAACTGCACTGTGCAAAAGAAAGTTGTTATACTAGGAAAAATACTTTTAAAACTGTTCGTTGCAATCGTGAAGCTAGCGGTTCCTGTCGCTTCAAGATGCTGCATGCAAAGCACACCTTACTACGTTAAAAGTACAACGGACGCGATCATGCCTTGCCACTTTATATTTTAGCCACGGCGAGCTGAATTTCTTACGGCGACATAGTATTCAGCAAGTTGTACTTGAAATTGTATTAAATGTCACGTGAGGTTAAATAGGAACAAATATAAACTATATAATTCTCCTTCTCATAACGTTAAATATAGCAACACTGAAATTTACAACTGCCCTGAAACTTCTGTAAACGATCAATTATGCAAAATAAATCAAACAAATTAAAAGTTTAATCAGTTATTGAATGCTATTTCTCGTTTCGGGTGATCTGTAAATGGATTTGTTAGCCACACAAATAACTATTTTTAGGAAATCAAATTTCCTTACTGCACAACTTACTCCAATCCTAGCTGTGGTACTAGTGAAAATAAAAACAGCCATTTACGAAACCACTATGACACAGCAGGATATGTTAGACAGCTTAACAATAGATTAATTCTGTCATATATTATACCTTAATCATCTTTTCACAAAGATTTATGGATTAATTTGCAAAATGACTTTATACTTACCAAATTAAAATTGTTCTACAGATGTAAAAATGGGATTTGTGAGGATGCCACCTCAATTAAACAATTTTTATTATGTAAGCTAATTCTTAATATTTTAATTTTTGAAGGAAACTAACGAAACATTTTAGTTGCTTATAGAGTATCATGTGTTTTCATGCCCATAATATTTCGCGATATCATTTTTATGTAGAACTACTTTTTTCCTAACTAGAACTACTTGTGGCGGAGTAATTTGGCGTAAAACGGTATTATATCAATAAACGCCTAAATGAACAACGCCTAAATCAAGAAACCTGATTTTTTTACTGAACGCTTGAATTGACAGTGGGAACTGCCGTACAAAATATTGGGACCTTCGGTCGAGTATCATGAGAACGAGACCGATGAGAAAGAGAGGCTTTGGCACTAGAATACCACGTGATCAATTAGGTTTGAGGCTACAGTACGATCGTCATAGAAGCGAACGTGCATTCTTCTTCAGTCTTTGTGTTCATCCAAGTTTTTTGTCTTCAATCTGCATTTGGATCACCCAAGAAAGGCAAGCAATTCCCATTATTATTATTTGTATCACGAAACATTTCCTGCAGTTAATGGTTTAACTAAAATAATTATTTTGTGCTTGAAACGTATAGTTTTACGTATATGCTCTCTTAGGCCTAATTACCACGTGATGATAGATGAAGAAGTAGTCGAAAGCTAAACTGTAATATATTTCTTTCGTTCGATTAGAAATTATTTGTCTGGTTTTATATAATATAGTATTGTCGTCATTCTAGAAATTGAAGGAATTAAACTGTTAGTAAGGGACGTAATTTTTCATTGAATGAAAAATTAAAATTGCCGATTGTAAACCCTAATTTGATATAATTTCAATATTTTGAATCCTCTAATTTATTTGTTTTTTTTATCAAATTGCAAACAAACTTTCCAATGATATGGTTCGAAAAAAGTAAAAACTGTTTGAAAAAGTATAAAGTGTTTCGAAATTTATGCTTTAAATTAACAACTGACTTCGTTGATACCTGATTGAAATAGCTTTCAGAATATTTTTCAGGGGTAGAATTCAATATACTGTGTTAAAGTTTTACATTTGAAAAGTACCATAGGAATAGCGCAATTACAATATGAAATATTACAGCAGTAAATTTTAAAATTTGTAAATACAATGTATTTGTTCAGGAACTTGTAAGAACATTAGTTGCATAGATATGATGATCATAAAATATGATATCAGTATAAGGACCTGTGGTACTAATCGCCAAATTTTAAATGAAGAAATTTCAAAAATTGATTCATTAATTCCTCTTCATAGCGTATTTTAATTTATCGATGATATTTGCTACCACATTTTCAATTCTTATGCTTCTTAACACTGATTTATCAAATTTACAGTTTTCTTAATATTCGGATAAGAGTAACATTTTAAAGTGGCAATTATTTATGCAGTTAATAATTCAGTTGTGGTGCAGTTACATAATATACACATATTAAGTAGTGCGTTATACAATTTTTATTTTGAATAGGGAAATCTGCTTTATAAAAGTTCACATACTTTTTTGTAAGTAGTTTCGTTTTGAAAGTAGCTTCCTTGAACTACAGTCGCTCAAAAAATTATCCGAACACTATGGTTGATTACAGAATTCAGAAAAAATATCTGGCAACGATTTGTTTTAGAAACTAGTGATCTGGCAACCTTCGTGTCACGTGACACGAAGGTTGTCAGATCATTAATTTCTAAAAAAACTTTGCCAGATATTTTTTTCTGAATTCTGTAATCAACCATAGCGTTTGGATACTTTTTTGAGCGACTGTACTACCTCGTTATTAAAGTAGATCTCTTGAATCAATCAGTTCCCTTTTGCTGTGGATTTTCTGACACAGCCATGATAGGATGATACGTTTACATACTTTTTTCCATCACCTGATAGGCATGTTACTATATGGTCACTATATGTATAAATCAGATGACTATAGTACTAAATATTAAGTCTGAGAAATCTATATATAAATTTAACGGTAATGGAATTGATAACGGAATTAATATATAGATTTTACGGTAATGGAATGCGGAAACATTCTTCCTGTAAAATATGTCCAACTGTGCCAGTGACGCAGCATGCTGGAGGTGGAAAGTGTGATCTGACCTTGCGCTCCAGATATTCCCACAAATGTTCAATATATGTTGAGGTTTGGAGATTGAGGTGGCCAAGGTAGCTGCTGTACCTCATCCTCATGCTCTGCAAACCACAACTTGACACGTTTCGCACAATGCACGGGTGCATTATCCGCTTGAAACCAGGGTCGGTCATTAGGGAACAATGCACGCAACGTTAGGTGTAGGTGGTCCCAGATAATAGAATCGTACCTTTGCGGATGTGATACGATCTTGCAGAATAACTAATGACAATAAGCAATGCCATGATATGGCTCCCCACAGCATCAGGGATCCATCTCCATGCTTCACAATCGGAACCAAACAGTCGGGGTGGTAAGTCTGCAGATTTTCGCCAGACGTACACTCTACCAGTGGTGGGAAACAATGTGTAGCACGATTCATCAGACCAGATGACACGTTGCCAGTCTTTAGCATCCCAGTTTTTATGTGCTTTGCACCATCTTACACATTTTGTTGCATTGATGTCGGTAATAAGAGATTTGTGGATTGCAGCACGGTCATCCCGACAAGATGAGTTCCCAACGAAATGTTATGACGGAAAAAGAATCATTGCGATTGATGTTCAACTCTGCTGCTATTTGCGGTGCTGTGGTCTTGCGCTTTAGTTGTACAATCCGCGCCAACATTCGCCTATCGCTATTTGACAACTTCGTATGGCGTCCACAATTTGCATGTTTGGAGGCAATGCCCTGTCCTTTTTGATAGGTAGTCATAATCCTCAATACAGTTTCTAGTGTTACAACTACTATTTCGGCCATTCTGGTTGCTGAAGCTCCTGCAAGATGCGCACCAATGATCATGCCTTTTTAGAGGTCACTGAGATCTGACATTGTCGACAATTACACCACAACAAACTGTTCTGCCTGTGGCACTGCTACATGATAGCCGATATATGTCACATCGCTGGTGATATATATATATGTCACATCGCTGATATATGTCACATCGCTGGTCTTTATATATGTCACATTGCTGGTGACGTCGTTCCTGTGATATGCATGCAGCTCATTGTGTGTATTCCATCGACCTTGGTGTTTCCCTTATTTTAATAAACCTCTGTACTTGCCCCATATTTTCTTGCTAGATCAAGTCAAGTGCTCCCCCTCCCACGTTTATTCTTTTCTAAATCAGGGCCTGGTCTGGTAAATAAAATTTTACTGTCAGTATTGATAGAGGATTCAGGGCATAGTGGTTTTATTTCAAAATCTCACTCAGTTGAGTGGAAATAAAATAGCTCAGAGATTTCGGGTGTAATGCTGCTACAATTCTGAGTTAAGTGCGTAATGTAAAATCATCAGGTAAAGAACACAGACGTTTGCTTTTGAAATTCTGGAAACATCGCCCATTTCCTTTTTGTCTTTGCCATATTTGAAATACGGGAAGGATATCCAGTTCATGCTTCCACTTTGATTATATGCTCACTCATAGTACAGTTTTTTATGATTACAGTACTAACTTCGTTATCGGAAAGATATCTGCCAGATGGTTTAGTGAAAAGCTCTGACGCTACGTCAAGGCACCATCCATGTCAGAGTGTTTTGCTCTAACCTGGAGAAAAACCCTCCACACATAGGCAGCTAGTGTGGAAGGAAAAAGAGGGCTTCAGATACCATAAAATGGACATTAAAGCGTCAATCAGAATTCTCTGTTGACAGAATTTAATGGAAATGTTCCATGGTATCTTGCGCAAGATGTAATTTAAAAAAGAGAAAAAATACACCTTGCACCAATAGTTAAAAACCTCCACGAACCTTCGCTTCTCTGCAAACGACTCTCCACTAGAGCATTCGCCACTAGTGGCTATGATCAGGCAGATCTGTTGGGTCACTACATTGAATGGTCCGAAAATGAGCATTCCTCACTAATCTAAAAGTGCATTATTGGTTGGCCAATGTGAAGAGAACACACCGAATAACCTAACAGTTGTGAAGTGTTAACTCTTCCTTCAATCTTCTCTAAGCACTTGAGATGGTTGTGACCTGGCCATGTAGCTCTTTGTGTGCGAAAAGTACCTCTCAGAGGTACGTTAAACCCTGAATTTATACACTATATGAAACATAGTTACCAATTTTCACAGATGTGGCCAGCAGCCTGATTCCTGTTCTGTATTCCCAGAACACGATAAATCCGCAAGGCTAATTTTCTTCAGAACCATAGACATGAAACAACAATTTTAACATAAAATGAAAAATGGAAAAACAGTAATAAAAATTACATTCCTTGACAATAAATTCAAATATTTAATTAGAGACACCTACTTTTGTTAGGGAAGGTCTCCACTGTTTCCCTTCCGTCGGTGGTACTCTCTTAGTCGATCATATCCTCGTTGTTGACGACTTGGCTTCTTTCATTTATATTCATCAACCTCTTTGGAGGCTCGTATGGGTGGAACTTTGTGTCTGGTAAAAAAATGGTCATATGAGAAATCAGTTGACAAAAATACATATATGTACATACATATAGAGAACGAACGATATTTCGAAGCGAATAAAATTTCAGCCAATAAAATTTGAATTAAATGGAAATAATATTCAAAGAAGTACCTTTGTTGCCACCCATTTTCGCCTTCTTCCCTCTAAGGGGTACATCTGTCCGGGTCTTGAAGGCAGGATGATAATAAATAAATACCGCCTCAAGCAGCTGCTTGACCCAGAGGTCTGAGAGGAGCCTGTCACTTCATATGTCTTCTACTCTGGCAAGGATGGCAGGACCTCAGGAGAAAAACGACACCATACATCCATGCCTTAACCAGGGTTCGAAACCAGGTACTTAGATAAGTACAAGCGAGCTAACCACTCGGCCATGTATCTGAACAAAAAATAAATAAAATTTTAAAGAGTAGTAGATTTGTTCAAATTTTTTTGAACTTTAAAATTACTAGGATTTTCTTTTTAACAAAAATTAAAAATTATATGCTTCATGTAAGTAATTTTACTGTTCAAAAATTAACAAAATGAAAAGTTCTTATTAATAAAGTGTGAAACGCGATTTAATTATGTGATAGAGCTGGTTAACTATTATTTAATAGTGTTAATTGATACTAGATATCAACTAATCAAATTTATGCAAAAAGGAAGGCCATCGGAAAACCTATGTAAAGAACTTTTACACTTATCGATTAATGACGAGAGAGATAAAAAATATATTTTAAAGTATCATCATTTGCCACTTACAGGTTTAGAACCACTTACAGGTTAGAGGAAAATGGGAACAGTTCCATGTTATCTCAACAGAAAAATCACATTCGGAGCCCAATACTGACTTTAATATGATTTTTAATCAAACATTTGTCTAATGATAAAAATCTCAACGGAATATATGTCATCAAAATCCAATCTCACCATGATATAGCCAGTGTTGTCAATTGATATAATTCCAACAAAAAGCAATAAAACTTAACGGTGCAGTGCATTCGCAGTAAGTATACTCTTTCGGTTAGAGCTTTATAAAATAATAAAAATAGCTCACACTTCATTTTACAACCTTCAGTGATTCTTAACGATTCAGGAACTAGAAGTTGGCGACCACTGATTTAGAGATTTGAAAATTTCTGATTTATGTTAAGCTGATGATTTTATTCTTTTGGCAAATGACGTTTATTTCATGAAATTTTTCTTTTGACATGGCGATGAGGCTGGTAGTATAGTAGGTTCAGTGATTAATAAGATTTTTGCTCTCGCAATGCCTTCTGGACCAGAGATAGAATTAAATAATAGAGACACCATTCTATGCCTCCAACCATATACAGAGAAATTACAATTTATCTATAACAATTTAAACATTCACAAATACTTAATTAGACACGTGAAATGAAAGTTAATGACATGAACAGGAAGAAAAAAAATCATTAAATGTGTTTTTCATCTCTTTGTAGATGTAGTCTTGTCCACATGAAATTCCACCTTTTTTTGGGGTAAATTGGAAATGTAGGATTACGCAGAAATAGAGAACGCACAATACATGTTTTGGCTTTAGGAATATAAGTCAGTAATGCGAGTGCAGCACGCTTGCACATTGCCTAATGCAGGTTACCTATTGTCAAAGGATGCATTCACACATACGTTCGCCTTCTGCAAACGTAAGCAAGCAGCATATATTACTTCGATTCCATGTTTGATTCATAGACATAAATAGAGTGATTTTTAATTTCCACGTAGATAACAGTTATGTAAATGATTATAGTTTCAACCCACATCAACTGTTTTTCCTTGACATTGTTTTTACAAATATATGTAGTACATTGAAGTAATAGAATCTCTAAGATACACCTGGTAGTAATTTGTCAGATAAATATAGAGGAAAGATGGTTGAGTGATGACATCCGATGCTTCACTATACAAGGTACTACTACATCTAATGGAAGGCACCACATCTCACTCTCGTGTGCTGATCGACGCAAAAAGGAAAACTGGCATTCAAGCTGCGATGCAGTGCAGAAGGAACCTATCGAAAAGATCTGCATTACGCAATAGTTATCTATTTCCATCTGTTCGTTCAATTCAAGAAAATGGAAACTTTTGAATTTTGAGCTGTGCGAAGGAATTGTTGCCAATAGAATTTGGTAGCGATAAAACTGGAATATATAATGTAACTCTGTAATGGAATTATACCCTCCATGTTCCAAGCTCACGTGGGGTCGAGGATGGTTGGGAGAGGGGCCCCACTGGACACCTGCTGGGAGAAGGGTGTCGGCCTCCCGTCAAGGCCATCCAGGGTCTTCTTAAACGTCCATGGGGTATGGCCCACCCACACACGGGGCCACGTCTTAACGTCCCATCCGACGGACGCCGGCCTTTTCAAGCCCAACAGCGACCCCTGTTCACTATGGGCAGGGCGGGAGTGGGACAGAGAAAATCTCTACACTTGCCAAGATGGAACCAGAACCTGAGAATTGCAGGTTACGAGCCCGGCACACTACCAACTGAGCTTCCTCTAATAAATATAGAGGAAAAATTGTCATTAGCCGGGTGGGATCTGAACCCACGACCTCCTGATAACATGTCAGGTGCTCTGACCACTGAGCTACCGGCCGCCGAAAAACCATCACACATAGGTCAGAGAACTTGACATGTTAGCAGGAGGTTGTAGGTCAAGATTCCACCCGGCTAATGATAATTTTCACTCTATATTTATCTAACAAATTACTACCAGGTGTGTCTGAGAGATTCTATTATTTCAACAACATTACTTACGCTCGATTCTCTGCTTAAAAATATACCATGCCGTTTGATACTTGGTGTGGGTTGGCCGTGTGCACTAAACTGGAAAGTACCTTCTGGGCCAGAGTTTTCAATTACAGTCAACTACATTACCTATGACTAATTCTATGGTATTGACTAATTCTATGGTATAATGCTTAAAGTCACTAATAGAGGACGATTGTTCGGCAGTCTGTACCTCAGTGGTCACAGCACCTGACATGTTATCAGGAGGTCGTAGGCTCAGATCCCACCTGCCTAATGACAATTTTTCTCCTATTTCTATCTAATATACAATTTTTGATATTTTCATTTCATTTTAAAATTCGTATTTTTCTTCTGCTTGTGTGAATTGAAAACTATTAAAAGCATTCTAACTTAGAAAAAGAGTTTTTTACAAAAATATAACTCAGTATAATTTGGGCTCTTCTGCACAATCCCTATTCTGGAAAGAAAGCCAATTAGGCGAACTTTGTGCCAATGGAGCCATTTTTGTGGTCACTTTACTGGAGCAATATATGGTGAGCATGGATTATTTTTTCCCACTAATGTACTACGAATAAGTCTTTTGCTCTCACAAAGGAAATTACTGCTCTCCGAACCATTCTTAAGACACCAAAATAAAACACTAAATTTATTTACTCTGAGATCATTTTACCAATGTTTACAGATGTGACCCGAAGCCTTACAGTTGTTCCTGTTCTGTGTTCCCAGAACATTACAAATCGGAAAGGATAATTAGCTTGAGAGAGATGAACATGAAAGAAAAATTTCAGCAGAAAATGAAAAATGTAAAAACGGTAATGAAAAATTACAATACTAATGAAGCAATTAAGATATCGAATGAGAGGGGCTTACCTTGGCTCGAGTGATTATGCGCTTGTACGTCATTGACATCAACCTTTTGGAGGTTCGTATGAGTGCAACTTTGTATCTGGTAAAAAGTGTTCGTATGAGTAATCAATTGACAAAATGCACTTATATAATATACATATACACACATATATGCAGTATGTAGACACACATATAGAGAACAATATTTTGAAACTATGTCGAGGGGGAGAAAATTTGAATTTCTGACTGAATATAACAACATTTAAAAAAGTAACTTTATTGTCACTCATTTTCGCCTTCTTCCCTTCACGGGGCACATCTGTTCGGGTCTTTATGTATGATGATAATAAATCAATACCGCATCAAGCGACTGCTTGCCACAGAGGTCCAACAGGAGCCTATCCCTTTATATGCCAGAGTAGAAGGTCTATGAAGATGGCAGGACCTCAGCAGAAAACAGACACCAAACATCCATGCCTTAACCAGGGCTCGAAACCAGGTACTTAGATAAGTACAAGCGAGCTAACCACTCGGCCATGTATCTGAACAAAAAATAAATAAAATTTTAAAGAGTAATAGATTTGTTCAAATTTTTCTGAACTTTAAAATTACTAGGTTTTTCTCTTTTTAACAAAAATTAAAAATTATATGCTTCATTTAAGTAATTTTACTCTTCAAAAATTAACAAAATGAAAAGTTCTTATTAATAAAGTGTGAAACGCGATTTAATTATGTGATAGAGCTGGTTAACTATTATTTAATAGTTTTAATTGATACTGGATATCAACCAATCAAATTTATGCAAAAAGGAAGGCCATCGAAAAACCTATGTAAAGAACTTTTACACTTATCGATTAATGACGAGAGAGTGATAAAAAATATATTTTAAAATATCATCATTTGCTAAATCAATTTGAAGTTAGATATATTCTCCCAAAATAAAATAACTTTTCCTTTATATTTGATTAATTTTGCCCACATTGTACTAAATATCAGTATCGTAGTATCAGAGGGAATGCGAAACTAATACTCAACAAATGAAAATTAGCTACAAAAATTCAGTTAACAAGCTTTAGTTTTATTAATAATATATATTCCAATATTGAAAGAAACATTCGTCTTGTATGACAAATTATATTTGCATTTCTCCACCGAAATTGTATTCTCCTAAAATTATGTGTCGCGCGATATATTAATAAAATAACAACGTCTGTCGCAAGTGTGCACAAATTTTGTTGCAATTGGGAAGAATGGAAAAATATATTGTTTGTTGTGAGCCAATAGTTGAAAAGGAGATATAATAGAGAGGAAAAAAATGCTTCTTATATTTTATTCTTATATATATAAAATAGTAAAGAGAAATTAATGTTAAATAAAGTTTATTATAAAGTCAAAACTGAAGGAGTTTTCTCGAACCAGTATGTTAAGAGGAATGGGACGGAATCCTAGAAATGGAATATTTATAATTGTTCATGAGAAGTGTAGGAATCTGGCAACAAAACCGAAGCATTGCAGTTTCATAAAAAGTTACCTAGAAGTGTCGCGTGATATGACATTGCAGCAATTTAACAAAAGAGATTGCTCTCAGAGACAGAAGTAATTGAACTTACTTTCGGAGGAATTTTAACAGAGGAGAGGTAAACTCTTTGTGCAATTTGTAAACTGTAAACAGTTAAATTTTAAGAATGAAGACTCGTTTGCATAATTGAAATTTATTATTATGAAATGGTAAAATTTCAATTCTTTTCGATATTTTGGAAATTGTATTCTTAATTGCATTAACATTTCTACACTTCTATAATAGTTATAACATAAATGTGTAAATCTGTACCTGCTGAGTGAATCTGAAAGTTCAATGAGGACGATCTCAATGAATATATGCTACAAACCGAAAATTCGACATTAAATACGTAAATAAGTACGAATTAAAGACCTACTCCGTTTATAGAATTAGTACTCAATTACTTTGTCAAACAAGTTATGTAAAAGTTTTAACGTTCTAAAGTCGATTGCAAATGGCAAGACGATTGAAGTAATATAACTGGTAAATTAAATTCGTTAATCGAAGTAATAATAATGCTCGAGTATTTATTCCGACCGCGGAAGCCCCCTGCAAGAATATCAACAATCAGTGCTTGTGAAGATGTCACACAGCTGGTCGAAACCGGTATATCACAGTAAAGAATATTGCGAATAAAAAAACAGTTAAAAAGATCTACTGCGAACTCGAAGAGTAAACGTTAATCTATCTGAAACTTTATTTAATAGTAAAAATTAAAAGACATAAAGACTGCTATATAGTTTTGGAAAACTGCGCTGTGCAAAATTAAACGTCATAGACCTTGGATATTTAATAACAAAAACAGAAGAAAGCTACAGTCACAGAACCGGACTCTGTGAAATAGTGAACTTATACTATTGAATCAAAGAACTAAAAACGCTGTGATAATCATGCAAGCAAGGAATCTCCAATTCCACATCTGGGAACAACTGTGCTCTGAAGAACTGGATTTTGGCAATATACTGTGTGTAAAGGTATTTTTAAACATGCAATTAAATTACCCACTGTAGGTGTTTACCTTTAAACTGCCCTACAACTTTAACAATATATGAACAAGAAAGAAAAATTTCAGCAGAAAATGAATAATGTAAAAACGGTAATGAAAAATTACAATTCTAATGAAACAATTAAGATATCGAATGAGAGGTATAACTGGTAAAGTGAGAGGTATAACTGGTAAGAGAGGCCTACCTTGGTTCGAGTGATTATGCGCTTGTACGTCATTGACATCAACCTCTTTGGAGGTTCGTATGAGTGCAACTTTGTATCTGGTAAAAAAGAGTTCATATGAGTAATCAATTGACAAAATGCACTTATATAATTTACATATACACACCTATATGCAGTATGTAGACACACATATAGAGAACAATATTTTGAAACTAGGTTGAGGGGGAGAAAATTTGAATTTCTGACTGAATATAACAACATTTAAAGAAGTACCTTTATTGTCACTCATTTTCGCCTTCTTCCCTTCACGGGGCACATCTGTCTGGGTCTTGATGTATGATGATAATAAATCAATACCGCATCAAGCAGCTGCTTGTCACAGATTGACGATATCTGAAAAGAAAAAACAGAAACTTAAAAGATTAAGGAATAGCGGATATACTCCGTTTTTTTTGGATTCTTATCAAAATGGATATTTCCTTTTTTAAAAGATAAAGAAATGAAATATAAATGCTTCATGTAAATAATTTTACTCTTCAAAAATTAAAAGATATAACGTTCTTCTTATTATTATATATGTATTGTTTTATATTAAGACCCTTCCTGGTTTGTGATTAGCGTACCAAACTACTGAGACCAGCAGACCCCGTCCTTCTGTGAGTGTTTGTATGAGAAACCAAGGGAACTAAATATAGTTTCTAAGTTGTCCATCGTATAAATTTATTAATTAATAATTGATGAAAAAGAATAAAGTGGTTTATGCATTAGACAGAGCTGTTTTTTTATTATTAATTCTGCGCACAATGTCCTTTATTGTCTGACGACTGTTTGACAACCAAAATTTACCTTCATCTCTTGGTTCCGTTATCTCACTTCCGTTCTACACCTTTACAGGTTTCCTTGAGAGTGCTCTATATCTAGACATTAAGTCTCTAATTTTCCAAGAATTGCTTCACACTGATATTGGTGATATTGATATATGCGGTGATATTGATATCTCACCTGCAGTTCTATATCAATTCATCGTGACGTCCTTTTATCGCCACATCACTTCATTGCATCCTAGAGAGAAGATTTGATTCACTTTCCACAACTGTGCTCAAATGAACTATCCAGAGAAAATTACTTAAATTAGACTTTTAGTTGTAAAATATGCATCATAAGAAATTTTCTTACAAATTAATTAGAAAAATCTCAGTAGCTGATAAATATCAAGTTTTGTTCGCAACCATTTAATAAAATATGCATTTTAAAAGTTTGCGTAATGATTATTTCAATGTTAAATAATTATGAATGATTTTTATTAAAGTAATTTATCGTTAAATATTCCAGATTCCGTAACACTTTAAATACTGAACTAAAACGCTTTAAAAACGACATTTAAATAGATACGATTATGATTCTTAATTTATCTTCAGCCACATTTTTAATCAAACTCATATTTTAAAACTTATAGAGCTTCTAAGTTAGAGTTCCTTTGAAATAAAATGGAAATTTTCCATTTTGGTAGGTTCTAGGTAAATTTTTCGAAAGTTTGTCTTAAAAAACCATAAAAGTAGGCTTTATCCCTCCACATCCCCTTACTGGGGTAAATCATTTCTCTCAGTGTAAACCCTTTGGCATCTTAACAATGACACTCTACCAACAAAATTTCAAATTTCTAGCATTGGTAAATCGTTTTATAATATTCGTTTCAAATTTTGTCTTTTTCCAAAACTTTTGAATTAAGCTAGTGGAAAATTTTAAAATGCGAATGTAAATATTTCACCAATACCGAACCAAACCAAAAACAAAAATTATTTATGTCTAAAAATGAAACAATTTAATATGGTTTATGAAGTATGTAATTAATTTATTTTTCGAGAAAAATGGTCATTCAAAAACGTTATTATTGTGAAAATTCACTTTCCGAAGTCATTCTAATAATTGATTTTCGAATAATTTACCCAGAAACTACCAAAATGGAGAATCTCCATGTAACCTTAATAGAAATCTAACTTTGAAGTATTTAACGGAAAAATATGATTGGAGATAAATTATAGATAGATCCTAATGAAATTTCTTTAGATCTCGATTTTCAACAATAATTCTTTCAGCATTTGAAAGATTACGGAAGAGAGAATATTTATTAAGAAATCATCTTTCATTGAAAAAGTACAGTCGCTCAAATAAATATCCGAACAATAAGATTGATTATAGAATTCAAAAAACAAATATCTGGCAACGAATTTTTTAGTGATCTGGCAACCTTCGTGTACTGTACAAGAAGTTTTCCAGATCACTAATATCTTAAAAAATCGTTGCCTGATATTTTTTCCGAATTCTGTAATCAACCTTAGTGTTCGGATATTTATTTGAGCGACTGTACATTATTGTCTAATATTGAAATTATCATTACGCAAACTTTAAAATGCAAATTTTAATAAATGTTTGAAACAATACTTGTTAATTCAGTTTTAATTAATTCCTGAAATAATTTTTTGACGCATGCGTTATCTGTCATAATCAAAATTAAATATTTGTCTCTAGACAGCTTTTTAAGAATAGATGTAGAAAGTCGATAAAACCTTATCTGTATCACTGCGATGACTGACATCGCGATTAATTGACACTGCGATGAATTGAGGCTGAGACAAATTGACACTGTGGTGAATTGACGCCGCTATGAATTGTCTTCGCGGTGAATTGACGCTATGATAAATTGATGTCGCGGAGATTTGAAGCTATGATAAATTGACGTCGCGGTGAATTGACGCTGTGATAAATTGACGTCACGGTGAATTGACGCTGCGATAAATTGACGTCACGGTGAATTGACGCTGCGATAAATTGACGTCGCCGTGAATTCACACTGTGATGAATTGACGTTGAGTTGAAAACGCAAAGAATTCAGGTCATGATAAAATGAGTTCGCGAAGAATTGAAAATTCCTGTTGTACTGAATTGAGGTCGAGCAAAATTGATGCAACGATAAATTGAAGGTGCGGTGACTTGACCGCGATGAATTGACGTTGCTATAAATTGATGTAAAAATGAATTGACGATGCGATGAATTCAGGTCGGGATGAATTGAGGACGCGATGAATGGACGAAGCCGTGAATTGGTTGACCGAAACGATGATTAACCGAAGAGATGATTGTGGTTTTACCTCTAATAAGTACTTTTTCGCACACAATGGGCTAAATGACCAGGTCACCAGGACCCCAAAGGCTCTGACAAGGTTTGGAGAAAGGGATCAAATAGACAGCTGTTGTGAGGCAGATTGGTAGCCTCCCGTCAAGGCCAGCCAGCCTGATCTTTAACGTGCATAGTGTATGGCTCCCCCGCACACGGTACCATGGATTAAGGTCCCATCCGACGGACGGCGGCCTTTTCAGGCCCATTGGTGTCCCCTACTGACCGTGGGAAGAACGAGGATTTTTTGCGGAGATAAATCTCAACGGTGACCCAGGTGGGACACGAACCTGGAAACTGAAGATTATGAGCCTGGCGCGCCGACTAAGCCACTTCCGTCCTTGCGATGAATGGACTGCGCGATGATTGTCATGTGATCATGGGACACTTTCACCTGCATGCTATATCACTACACAGGTTGAAAAAGAAGGGCTATTTACCTTGAATGTACAACTTTAACTCTCTTGGGAGTTTTAGACACTGAATTATTATTCAAGGATTACTTATTCAAGGGAATAAGACCATATGCAATGATTTTGATATCTGACCTCTGTACTTTACTCTTACACAGGTTATATATGGACGGTTTTATTTTTCGGAACAGTGCCTTTTATTGTCTGAGGCATGTTTAACCCAGAAATTGATCCCATCCGTTGGTGTTGATACCTTTGGGCTTTACCACTGTATAGATTGTCTTGGAAGGATTTATATCTCCGCCATATGACTTTAATTTTCGACTGATTGTTTGATACTAAAATTGTCCCTTTACGTAGGTTGCATTGGGAGGGTTCCATAATTATATACTATACTACAATTTCCCAGGGATATTTTTAACACTGAATACGAACCACATGCATTGGTGTAGGCATTTCTCATACGTGCTATAGCACAGCACATTACATGGGGAATTCGATTTGGGAGATCATTACGCACACTGAAAGTAGACACTGAATGAAAGATGAATTTTGCAAAGGTATACGATGATTAAAACAATCCGAATCTTGAATCGCTTATTCTTATTTTACAACAGAAAAAATATTCTTAATTCCTACTATTGCATCTATTTAGTGCGATTTCAATAGTTCAATGGGAATTAAATCACAAAAAGATATAATGGTACGCGGATAGAATACCAAATGATGTGACCATAAGAGTACAATAACATGTCTTGTTGTAGTTGATTATTATAGAAGTGATTATCCTACTTTACCGTAGATTCATTCAAAGAATTGTGCATTCTTCAAACAAATCAAAACAATTCAGAGATGTGCAGAGTATATGGTGCTACCTCGTTAAAACTTATCGAAGTTATCCAAACACGTCTGTCTTTCGAATGGAAGCTAATTCATTATGCAAACGAAGAGAACTATCTGATCCTTATTTGCATATTATTTCATATATTTTTTATTATTTATTTTTCATTTATATTATTTCATGTTTTTATAATCATTAGTATATCTTATTGACCTGCTCGAACCCATTTGTTGGATATTCAACCAATGCGGAAACATAGAGTGGTGGGAGGATCAAATGTTAAATGATCCGAGAATTTCGAATAACAGTGGAATACCACTTCATGTTGCACACCATTATTATTGAAATTATAAACCTACGTTACAGAAAATGTATTCAACGAAATAAAATAATTGGGGGATTCCATAGCGAATTTACTATATTACTATATCTTATTGGACAATTACTTAAATATCCCCCCCCGTCTTTTTTAGAAAAGAAAAAATAGTGGACATCTTACTTGATATGAAAGTATGTAAATGTGACAGTAGAAATAATTACAACAGAAATATTGAAATGCCAGCATGCTGTCGTGTCCCTCTAATTTATTTTATTATCCTCTTTATTATTATTTTATATATCTATATTTTAAGTATATTATCCGAAGTGCCTTAAATGGGAATGTTGCTGATTAGTTGTCCTTTATGGCCAAGATGGGATATTCTCCATATAATATATATATAATATAATATGAACACCCTTGTCAGTTTACAGAAGAGATGAAAAGGACCCTATCAACACATAAACTGACGGCAACGGAAGAAACATCTGTTGATCTCACCTTTTTTCTTGAGTCCTCACGGGAGTCCTAACTCAACTGAAGAAGAATTAACCTCGAAAGGTAGCATTAAATGGTACCTTGCTGTACAAGTGCGCTTCAGGTGAAAAGTTTCACCTTCTACCTTCGAACACTGTACCCCGTTTTTCCGAAGTAACTGTGTCACAAGTCTTCCTACATCATCCCTAAACAGAGAATTGGATTCAGCGTATAAGAAGATTAAGACCTCATTTGAAGAATTTGAAGGAGCACATAGTGGATGGACACTGGATGCTGTACTCCACGCTGAAATGAACATTGGGAAATAGATACCTCTTGCAGGGTCTAGTTATATCCCTACTCCAAGAGAATTACTATTAAAACGTGCTATTGTGAATGTATGTAATTCCGACCAAAAATGTTTTGTCTGGTCTGTTTTAGCCTCTATGTATCCCGCTATAGGAAACACTGAACGTCTTAACAACTATATACATTTAGAAGACAAATTAAACACAACTGGCCAAATTTTCCCTGTTACAATAAATCAAATATCTAAATTCGAAAAAATGAACAATATTTCTGTTAATGTTTTTGGATATGAGAAAGAGGTGTTCCCACTCTACATCACACCATTCAGATTTAAAGCGCACACGAATCTCCTTCTGTTTTCGGATGATGAAAAGCAGCATTATTGCTCCATTAAAAATATGAGTAGACTTCTCAGTCCTCTCACCAAACATAACGGTGTACGTTTCTACTGTGATTACTGCCTTCACCGTTTCAAAAATGAATCACTCTTGAAGGATCATATCCCATATTGTCAAGAACATGGACCTCAGAGAGTAGAATTCCCAACTGAAGAAGAGAAATGGTTGAAATTCACAAATTTTAACTTTCAGCAGCCCGTTCCATACGTGATTTATGCTGACTTTGAATCATTCCTAGTGAAAGTGAACACTTGTATGCCTAACCCTGAAAAATCTCACACCACTATCACAGCAAATCATGAACCCTGTGGATTTGCATATCTTGTTGTTGGACCTGATGGTTGCAACTATAAACCTCCAGTAGTTTATAGAGGCCCTAATGTGATAGAAGAATTTTTAGAATGTCTGCTTAAAGAAGATGAAAACATCAAAAATTTACTATCGATGATAAAGCCAATGCAACTCTCAAATTACGAAGAGGAATCATTTCGCAACGCTACTGACTGTCATATTTGTAAGCGTGTCCTAGGAGCAGATAGTGTGAGAGATCACGATCATATAACAGGTAAATTCCGAGGAGCCGCCCATAATTCCTGTAATCTGAACTTTAAGTTAACCAATAGGATTCCAGTTATCTTTCACAATCTAAAGGGATATGACAGCCATCTTATTATGCAGGGAATTGGCACAATCAAAAATAAGAAGATTAATTGCATTCCCAATAACATGGAAACATACATAGCCTTCTCCCTGGGAACATTACATTTTATAGACTCCTATCAGTTTTTAAGCACATCCCTTGAGAAGCTAGTAAACAATTTACCGCCAGATGAGTTCTATATTTTAAAGGATCACGTTGAACTCGAAAGGCTACACTTGGTTCTGAGAAAAGGAGTTTACCCCTATGATTATATCGACAACAGTGAAAAGTTTGAAGAAACAGTATTACCACCACGTTAAGCATTTTACAACCAACTCACAGAAGAAGCGTTAGGGGAAGAAGACTACACCCATGCAATAAGAGTGTGGAATACATTCAACATAAAAAATCTAGGCCAGTATCATGACTTGTACCTGAAGACAGACGTGCTCCTCTTAGCAGATGTTTTCGAAAGTTTCAGAAAAATATGCATCAGATACTATGAAATCGATCCCTTTACACAGCTCCTGGATTAGCCTGGCAAGCATGCTTAAAAATGACAAATGTAAATCTTGAGTTGATAACTGACCCTACAATGTACCTTTTTATGTAAAAAGGCATACGAGGGGGAATTTCTGTGATATGTAATCGTCTTAGTACAGCAAACAACAAGTATTTGGACACCTATGATCCTCAGTTACCCTCTAAATACATTATGTACTATGATGCCAACAATCGTTATGGATGGGCAATGTCACAATGACTCCCTCAAAGCGATTTTCAATGGCTTAATAAAGAAGAAATAGGAGATCTAAATATTACAATTGCTGATGATGCGAATAAAGGATACATATTGAAAGTTGATTTAGATTATCCAGTTTTTCTACACGACAAGCATAATGATTACCCACTAGCCCCTGAGAAACTTCAGATTACCAGCAGCATGCTATCCCCATATTGTCAAGAGGTTGCCCAAAGCCTTGGAATAAATACAAGCCAATCAGTCGTGAAATTAGCCCCAAATCTAAATTCTAAGGGAAAATATGTCCTTCATTATCGAAATCTCAAAAAATATTTAGCCTTCGGTATGCAGCTGAAGGAAATACATCGTGTTTCAGAATTTAATCAGTCTTGCTGGCTAAAACCATATATAGAATTTAATACAGATCAGCGGAAGAAAGCTAGAAACGACTTCGAGAAGGACTTCTTCAAACTGATAAATAATGCTGTGTTTGGAAAAACGATTTAAAATTTGAGAAATCAAATGAAAATTGAATTGACTCAGAGCCCGAAGACAGTATGTAAACTCGTAGCATCACCTGCTTTTCACGCTTTTCGTGTTTTTGACAACGACCTCGCATGTGTGCAATCAAAGATAACTAAATTGAAACTCAACAGGCCTATTTATGCTGGTTTCAGTATTCTGGATATTAGTAAACTATTGATGTATAGCTTTCATTATGACTATATTAGTCCTAAATATAGAGAAAAAGCTAAATTTTTGTTCACTGATACAGATTCACTGTGCTACGAGCTTCAAACCGAGGACGTGTATGCTGATATGAAAGCAGATATAGATCATTTTCACACGTCCGACTATCACATAGACCATGTTTTGCATAGTACACATAATAAAAAGGTACTAGGTAAAATGAAAGATGAACTGTCGGGAGTACCTATCAAACAATTTGCGGGCCTTCGTTCTAAAATGTATTCCCTTCAGAGTTTACATGAAGAGAAGAAGATGGGGAAAGGAGTCCCCAAATACATCGTAAAAAGAACCCTTCGTCACAAGGATTACAGAGACTGCTTAATAAACAAATCACCTTGTCGAGTAGATTTGACAAGGATTCAAAGTAGCAACCACCATCTTCATACAGTGAAAGGTGTAAAACTTGGTCTGTCACCATTTGACAATAAAAGATATATTTTAGAAAATGGTTATGACACCCTTTCGTACGGTCACTACAAAACAATGAAAAAATAACATAACAGAAAAAACGAATATTTCACTGTGATTTTTAATATGTTTGAGCTATTTATGTATAAAAAAATGATAATTTTATCCAAATGTATGCATATAACCCCCCACCCTATATATGTAAAAATATTACATGTCATCATTATTATATGTAGACAATTGTATGTAAACAACCATTTCCTCTGTTAACCAGCATTTTTTTTTTCTTGTAAGCAGGCTGTAAAGTATAATCAGTGTGAAAAAAAAAAGCTTCATTGTGAAATGTATAAAATTGTAAACCAATGGAAATCATTACATGTACACACATTGTCATTATTTCACCTAATACTTTGAAATCAATAAAAATTTTTAAATGAAATATATGCGTCGTCCGAGTCTTATCTCTAGCAAGCGAGGAGATTAACAAGCATTATCACAGACACTCGAGGCGCTGAGTCATTACCTCACCAGTATTGCGTTGGAAGCAGTTCACTTCAGTCACTGGGAGAAAGCCCTTCTGGGAATCCATTTCTGGGATTACACTTATAATAAAAGTTGGTAATTCTCTAAATTTTCATGGTTTATCAAACATTACTTATAATTTCGCGATGTAGTGACGTTCTCAAGTATTAAGAAGTGATGAAAATATAAGATTTCCTTTCAAAGTTATCGTAACTCGATTGCTTGCTAGTTCATTACATGGCCCGAATCGAGTCACCTCGAAATCAACGTTTTTTTTTTTTGAAGCGATCACTTCTCAGAAGTGGAAGACTTCAATAAATGCACTGAGTGCTGTGTTTATGAGAAAATTATCAGCACGGAATGAAATTCTAATTTTTTTTTTACTTTGCAGAGACGAGAACTTTACGTAGATTTTTACAGAGAAATAATCGAAATTATTGCATCAGCCATTTAGCGATAAAGTGTTTTACTGAATATTAATACTTTAGAATAAAGGATAATTTCCAGTATATAATACAGAGGTGTACAGACGAATTTTATTTCCTATGAATAAAAAAAAATAGGATTTTCATACCGTTATTCGAATTACTCAGTTAATTCACCACTTATTTCAACTGTAAAAAAAATACATTTAATTCCTAGATTTTTAACGACTGAGATAAAAAATTAATATGCTTACCTACATTAAATACAATGTAAAATAGCGAAAATTCACCACTAATTTCAGCTGCTTAATATCAAGAAATACAGACGATTTCCTGTTTTTTTTAGCATTGCACATAAGAAAAAAAAAGACTAGCGAACGTATCAACATGTACATCTGATACTTAAATATGACATGCTCTGTGTTTCAATATTACACATTTTTTCAGTAGTTTACGCATTAATTACTAATTTTTTTTTCATTCAACAGTTAAGTATCCCAGTTGGAAGTAATGTGAGCAATATTTCCTGTTTAAATGCATCTCTCTACAAAAAGATTTCCTTTCAAAGTTATCGTATCTCGCTTGCTTGCTAGTTCATTACATGGCCCAAATCGAGCCACCTGGAAATCAACGTTTTTTTTTTTGAAGCGATCACTTCTCAGAAGTGGGAGACTTCAATAAATGCACCGAGTGCTGTGTTTATGAGAAAATTATCAGCACGGAATGAAATTCTAATTTTTTTTTACTTTGCAGAGACGAGAACTTTACGTAGATTTTTACAGAGAAATAATCGAAATTATTGCATCAGCCATTTAGCGATAAAGTGTTTTACTGAATATTAATACTTTAGAATAAAGGATAATTTCCGGTATATAATACAGAGGTGTACAGACGAATTTTATTTCCTATGAATTAAAAAAAATAGGATTTTCATACCGTTATTCGAATTACTCAGTTAATTCATCACTTATTTCAACTGTAAAAAAATACATTTAATTCCCAGATTTTTAACAACTGAGATAAAAGAAATAATATGCTTACCTACATTAAATAAATGTAAAATAGCGAAAATTCACCACTAATTTCAGCTGCTTAATATCAAGAAATACAGACGATTTCCTGTATTTTTTTTAGCATTACACATAAGAAAAAAAAAAGACTAGCGAATGTATCAACATGTACCTCTGAATCATAAATATGACATGCTCTGTGTGACACAACCTGCGAATCCCCCTTTGCACAGTGCTTTCCCCCTATGACGTCACCACCTGGACTTTGACCCAAGGGGGACGGTGCGGTTGCGACTAAACTACTGAAAATCCCGCTAGGAGGCGTTCTGAGCAAAGGCTTCAAGTTTCGTCTGTCCCAAGGTCTAATAGTAACTGTGTCGCCATCTAGTGTCTGAAAATATAATTTAAATTAAAGTATTCAGGTTTTTTTTTTAATCTTTAGGTAGAAAGCACTTCAACATTATGCTAATTTCCAGTAACTAGGCTGTATTAATTCGTTTTGTATATAGAATACGTTGATTACAATATATTAAGCATATAGTGTTAAAAGAAATTCAATTAAAATTCTTTATTTTCCCCTTAAATTAGAAGAAAATGTTTTAAAGCAGATTTGGAGATGCATTTAAACAGGAAATATTGCTCACATTACTTCCAATTCGGATACTTAACTGTTGAACGAAAAAAAAATTAGTAGCTAATGTGTAAACTACTGAAAAAATGTGTAATATTGAAACACAGAGCATGTCATATTCAAGTATCAGAGGTACATGTTGATACGTTCGCTAGTCTTTTTTTTTTTCTTATGGGCAATGCTAAAAAAAATACAGGAAATCGTCTGTATTTCTTGATATTAAGCAGCTGAAATTAGTGGTGAATTTTCGCTATTTTACATTGTATTTAATGTAGGTAAGGATATTATTTTTTTATCTCAGTCGTTAAAAATCTGGGAATTAAATGTATTTTTTTACAGTTGAAATAAGTGGTGAATTAACTGAGTAATTCGAATAACGGTATGAAAATACTATTTTTTTTTTATTCATAGGAAATAAAATTCGTCTGTACACTTCTGTATTATATACTGGAAATTATCCTTTATTCTAAAGTATTAATATTCAGTAAAACACTTTATCGCTAAATGGCTGATGCAATAATTTCGATTATTTCTCTGTAAAAATCTACGTAAAGTTCTCGTCTCTGCAAAGTAAAAAAAAATTAGAATTTCATTCCCTGCTGATAATTTTCTCATAAACACAGCACTCGGTGCATTTATTGAAGTCTTCTACTTCTGAGAAGTGATCGCTTCAAAAAAAAAACGTTGATTTCGAGGTGGCTTGATTCGGGCCATGTAATGGAACTAGCAAGCAAGCGAGTTACGATAACTTTGAAAGGAAATCTTTTTGTAGAGAGATGCATTTAAACAGGAAATATTGCTCACATTACTTCCAATTGGGATACTTAACTGTTGAACGAAACAAAAATTAGTAATTCATGCGTAAACTACTAAAAAATGTGTAATATTGAAACAAAGAGCATGTCATATTTAAGTATCAGAGGTACATGTTGATATGTTCGCTAGTCTTTTTTTTTTCTTATGTGCAATGCTAAAAAAAAACAGAAAATCGTCTGTGTTTCTTGATATTAAGCAGCTGAAACTAGTGGTGAATTTTCGCTATTTTACATTGTATTTAATGTAGGTAAGCATATTATTTTTTTATCTCAGTCGTTAAAAATCTGGGAATTAAATGTATTTTTTTTACAGTTGAAATAAGTGGTGAATTAACTGAGTAATTCGAATAACGGTATGAAAATCCTATTTTTTTTTATTCATAGGAAATAAAATTCGTCTGTACACCTCTGTATTATATACCGGAAATTATCCTTTATTCTAAAGTATTAATATTCAGTAAAACACTTTATCGCTAAATGGCTGAGGGAATAATTTCGATTATTTCTGTGTAAAAATCTACGTAAAGTTCTCGTCTCTCCAAAGTAAAAAAAAAATTAGAATTTCATTCGGTGCTGATAATTTTCTCATAAACACAGCACTCGGTGCATTTATTGAAGTCTTCCACTTCTGAGAAGTGATCGCTTCAAAAAAAAAAAAGTTGATTTCGAGGTGACTCGATTCGGGCCATGTAATGAACTAGCAAGCAATCGAGTTACGATAACTTTGAAAGGAAATCTTATATTTTCATCACTTCTTAATACTTGAGAACGTCACTACATCGCGAAATTATAAGTAATGTTTGATAAACCATGAAAATTTAGAGAATTACCAACTTTTTATTATAAGTGTAATCGCAGAAATGGATTCCCAGAAGGGCTTTCTCCCAGTGACTGAGTTAACTGTTCCAACGCAATACTGGCGAGGTAATGACTCAGCGCCTCGAGTGTCTGTGATAATGCTTGTTAATCTCCTCCCTTGCTAGCGATAAGACTCGGACGACACATATATTTCATTTAAAAATTTTTATTTATTTCAAAGTATTAGGTGAAACAATGACAATGTGTGTACATGTAATGATTTCCATTGGTTTACAATTTTATACATTTCACAATGAAGCTTTTTTTTCACACTTTCAGTTTTGATTATACTTTATAGCCTGCTTACAAGAAAAAAAAATGCTGGTTAACCTAGGAAATGGTTGTTTACATACAGTTGTCTACATGTAATAATGATGACATGTAATATTTTTACATATATAGGGTGGGGGGGTTATATGCATACATTTGGATAAATTATCATTTTTTTATACATAAATAGCTGAAACATATTGAAAATCACAGTGAAATATTCGTTTTTTCTGTTATGTTATTTTTTCATTGTTTTGTAGTGGACCGTACGAAAGGGTGTCATAACCATTTTCTAAAATATATCTTTTATCGTCAAATGGTGACAGACCAAGTTTTACACCTTTCACTGTATGAAGATGGTGGTTGCTACTTTGAATCCATGTTAAATCTACTGGACAATGTGATTTGTTTATTAAGCAGTCTCTGTAATCCTTGTGATGAAGGGTTCTTTTTACGATGTATTTGGGGACTCCTTTCCCCGTCTTCTTCTCCTCATGTAAACTCTGAAGGGAATACATTTTAGAACGAAGGCCCGCAAATTGTTTGATAGGTACTCCCGAAAGTTCATCTTTCATTTTACCTAGTACCTTTTTTATTATGTGTACTATGCAAAACATGGTCTATGTGATAGTCGGACGTGTCAAAATGATCTATATCTGCTTTCATATCAGCATACACATCCTCGGTTTGAAGCTCGTAGCACAGTGAATCTGTATCAGTGAACAAAAATTTAGCTTTTTCTCCATATTTAGGACTAATATAGTCATAATGAAAGCTATACATCAATAGTTTACTAATATCCAGAATACTGAAACCAGCATAAATAGGCCTGTTGAGTTTCAATTTAGTTATCTTTGATTGCACATATGCGAGGTCGTTGTGAAAAACACGAAAAGCGTGAAAAGCATGTGATGCTACGAGTTTACATACTGTCTTCGGGCTCTGAGTGAATTCAATTTTCACTGGATTTCTCAAATTTTCCATCGTTTTTCCAAACACAGCATTATTCATCAGTTTGAAGTCCTTCTCGAAGTCGTTTCTAGCTTTCTTCCGCTGATCTGTATTAAATTCTATATACGGTTTTAGCCAGCAAGACTGATTAAATTCTGAAACGCGATGTATTTCCTTCAGCTGCATACCGAAGGCTAAATATTGTTTGAGATTTCGATAATGTAGGACAGATTTTTCCTTAGAATTTAGATTTGGGGCTAATTTCACGACTGATTGGCTTGTATTTATTCCAAGGCTTTGGGCAACCTCTTGACAGTATGGGGATAGCATGCTGCTGGTAATCTGAAGTTTCTCAGGGGCTAGTGGGTAATCATTATGCTTGTCGTGTAGAGAAACTGGATAATCTAAATCAACTTCGAATATGTATCCTTTATTCGAAACATCAGCAATTGTCGTAATATTTCTATCTGCTATTTCTTCTTTATTAAGCCATTGAAAATCGCTTTGAGGGAGACATTGTGACATTGCCCATCCATAACGATTGTTGGCATCATAGTACATAATGTATTTAGAGGGTAACTGAGGATCATAGGTGTCCAAATACTTGTTGTTTGCAGTACTAAGAAGATTAAATATCACAGAAATTCCCCCTCGTATGCCTTTTTACAGGAAAAGGTACATTGTAGGGTCAGTTATCAACTCAAGATTTACATTTGTCATTTTTAAGCATGCTTGCCAGGCTAATCCAGGAGCTGTGTAAACATGACAGGGATCGATTTCATAGTATCTGATGCATATTTTTCTGAAACTTTCGAAAACATCTGCTAAGAGGAGCACGTCTGTCTTCAGGTACAAGTCATGATACTGGACTAGATTTTTTATGTTGAATGTATTCCACACTCTTATTGCATGGGTGTAGTCTTCTTCCCCTAACGCTTCTTCTGTGAGTTGGTTGTAAAATGCTTAACGTGGTGGTAATACTGTTTCTTCAAACTTTTCACTGTTGTCGATATAATCATAGGGGTAAATTCCTTTTCTCAGAACCAAGTGTAGCCTTTCGAGTTCAACGTGATCCTTTAAAATATGGAACGCATCTGGTGATAAATTGTTTACTAGCTTCTCAAGGGATGTGCTTAAAAACTGATAGGAGTCTATAAAATGTAATGTTCCCAGGGAGAAGGCTATGTATGTTTCCATGTTATTGGGAATGCAATTAATCTTCTTATTTTTGATTCTGCCGATTCCCTGCATAATAAGATGGCTGTCATATCCCTTTAGATTGTGAAAGATAACTGGAATCCTATTGGTTAACTTAAATTTCAGATTACAGGAATTATGGGCGGCTCCTCGGAATTTACCTGTTATATGATCGTGATCTCTCACACTATCTGCTCCTAGGACACGCTTACAAATATGACAGTCAGTAGCGTTGCGAAATGATTCCTCTTCGTAATTTGAGAGTTGCATTGGCTTTATCATCGATAGTAAATTTTTGATGTTTTCTTCTTCTTTAAGCAGACATTCTAAAAATTCTTCTATCACATTAGGGCCTCTATAAACTACTGGAGGTTTATAGTTGCAACCATCAGGTCCAACAACAAGATATGCAAATCCACAGGGTTCATGATTTGCTGTGATAGTGGTGTGAGATTTTTCAGGGTTAGGCATACAAGTGTTCACTTTCACTAGGAATGATTCAAAGTCAGCATAAATCACGTATGGAACGGACTGCTGAAAGTTAAAATTTGTGAATTTCAACCATTTCTCTTCTTCAGTTGGGAATTCTACTCTCTGAGGTCCATGTTCTTGACAATATGGGATATGATCCTTCAAGAGTGATTCATTTTTGAAACGGTGAAGGCAGTAATCACAGTAGAAACGTACACCGTTATGTTTGGTGAGAGGACTGAGAAGTCTACTCATATTTTTAATGGAGCAATAATGCTGCTTTTCATCATCCGAAAACAGAAGGAGATTCGTGTGCGCTTTAAATCTGAATGGTGTGATGTAGAGTGGGAACACCTCTTTCTCATATCCAAAAACATTAACAGAAATATTGTTCATTTTTTCGAATTTAGATATTTGATTTATTGTAACAGGGAAAATTAGGCCAGTTGTGTTTAATTTGTCTTCTAAATGTATATAGTTGTTAAGACGTTCAGTGTTTCCTATAGCGGGATACATAGAGGCTAAAACAGACCAGACAAAACATTTTTGGTCGGAATTACATACATTCACAGTAGCACGTTTTAATAGTAATTCTCTTGGAGTAGGGATATAACTAGACCCTGCAAGAGGTATCTATTTCCCAATGTTCATTTCAGCGTGGAGTACAGCATCCAGTGTCCATCCACTATGTGCTCCTTCAAATTCTTCAAATGAGGTCTTAATCTTCTTATACGCTGAATCCAATTCTCTGTTTAGGGATGATGTAGGAAGACTTGTGACACAGTTACTTCGGAAAAGCGGGGTACAGTGTTCGAAGGTAGAAGGTGAAACTTTTCACCTGAAGCGCACTTGTACAGCAAGGTACCATTTAATGCTACCTTTCGAGGTTAATTCTTCTTCAGTTGAGTTAGGACTCCCGTGAGGACTCAAGAAAAAAGGTGAGATCAACAGATGTTTCTTCCGTTGCCGTCAGTTTATGTGTTGATAGGGTCCTTTTCATCTCTTCTGTAAACTGACAAGGGTGTTCAGGGTCTGGTTTTTGTTTCTTTTGGGGAATCCTTTCATCTTCAGAACGTTTTCGCTTATTATTGTGTGGCTTTCTTTGATGGCGTAAAAGACTGTCTTTTCTCTCAAACTCCATTACACACTCTTCACATTTGTAGGTTTTCCTGGAGGTGTGGGATAACTCGTGACGTCGGACGTCATCTCTCCTTGAGAATGTCGATTCACACTCAGAGCACTTAAACAGGTTATTCCCATCATGATTTCTCATATGACGAATGAGATTTGTTTTGAGTGTGAAAGCCTTCTCACATATATCACATGGATACATTATGTAGCAGAGTTGTAAAATAGCTGATGCTACACGAGGACGTGGAGAACTATCACTATTGCCGTTGGAAAAATCACGGAGACGCAGCAGCAGAGAACTGTCACTGTCAACGTCTGACAACAGAATGAGGATTCTGAGTGATAGATGTCGTATTTATACTAGAAGGACTATCCGCAGAAACTGGAGGACGTCGAGAACTATCACTATTGACTTCTAACAGTTGGAAAAATCACGAAGATGCAGCTGCAGAGAACTATCACTATTGACTTCTAACAGTTGGAAAAATCACGGAGATGCAGCAGTAGAGAACTGTCACTGTCAATGTCTGACAACAGAATGAGGAATCTGACTGATGGATGTCGTATTTATACTGGAAGAAGGACTATCCTGCAGAAGCTGGAATAAAAGACTGACCTGCAGAAACGAAAAGAAACAATGCTATTGGGTAAAAATACTTTAAAAGGCAGAACTGTTAATCGGTGACGTCCGATTTCAAAATGGTGGAATTGAAAATAAAAAATTTCGGACTTTGTTGAAACCACGATCGTCGTCGGTGGAAATTACTAATGGATTATCTGCAATTTAACTGAATAATATAATTTCACATTATTACATCACTGGAGGGAGGTATTCTTTTTGACACTGCATGACTAATGTGATTGATGATCATCCGCCACCGCCTTGAAACACATGGGTGGCGGATCCCATAGGATTAACATTGATCCGCCACTGAGTTAGAACTCTCCTTTTCCCCCTACTCACCTCATTCAATGAATGCCTGCAAAAGCAAAGCAGCAGTCAAGTTATATTAAATTGATTGGAGAAAATGTAAAAGGGACATAGATCGAAACATTTCATCCAACGAAGTGTTGAGCGCAGTTAAGGCCGACGGAATTAAGCACATTCCCGTACGTAATTAGATGTGTGAATGTAAACGAACAGTGTATCCTCGTCCTCTACTTAGTGGATTGCACATTCATTCCTTTCATCGAAGGCACATCACGTGCTGAAGCACACTTAAGTACGGTGTATAAAAAACCCCAACGAATCTGTGATTTCACTCACAATCACGGGTGAAGATTAATTAATTGGAGTAATTAAGTGAAAAATTAAAATGAAATTTGTCCTTTATAATATTAAAGTTGTTAAATCCTAGCTACTTTTAGGCAAAAGAAGACCATACCCGTATGAGAGAATACTAACTGTTAGATTAAAGGTAATCTTTTGAGATGTATGAATTCCATGTTTTAAATCCATGTTTTAAATGTCCCCTTTCATGGTGAAACTTTAGAATTATAACTTCAAAGTAATTCCTAAAAATGCATTTGTTTTGCAAAATTAGTTTACGCCCGGCTTGGTTAATCATCGGGGTTATCGGTTAATCGATAACAGGGATTATCGATTAATCGATAACAGGGATAATCGGTTAATTGCGATGTGTTTGCTGTGGGTTAATAATTGAGACGGGGTAAAATACGTATAACGAACAAAACATGTAATTGTTTTATTATATTTGACTTGTTACGTATATGAATACAAGGACGGATCTAAGAGGGCGGGGAAGGGCCATGCTGCTCCCTCCCCTTTTCATAATACTAATAAGAGTAATAGAGGAGAAAAACTGTTAATTCTTATGCATTTTTGAGGAATTTTTTTTACACACATGTGAAATGGAGGAGGAAATGTCATGTTTCATTGGAAATCCAATCTCCTGCCCCCTCCCCCCCCTCCCCCTTCCCCCCTTGCCTTTGCATTTTTCCATCTGGATTGTGTTTTAGGGAAATCCTCCCACTCTCGATATTTTCTAGATCCTGCCCTGTAATGGCATAAAATAATATTAAATTAAAATTTAAAATAAAGTTTGTTTTAACGTCAAAACTTTGTTGGCTACTGCAAGCAGTTTACGAAATATGGGACTGCATCCCAGAATGAGTTGTTAAACATTCGGTTTCAATGACGTTGTAGCTAGTTTCATGATAACTTTAAAATTTTTTGTCTTATTTAAATGCTATTCATTTCAATAAACCCAGATTAAAGAAATATTATTTTATAGTTTCGAATTTCCACGCGGAAGGATAAATCATTAAAAGAATTCGAAAATGTGCAGGACTGATCTAAAGAATAAACACTCTAAATATTTCCAGAGCAACAATTTATTTATTGTTAGTGGAGGGAAAATTATTAATGCTTTATTTCCGTTACACATACTACCACCGACAACATAAAATATTCAAGAATGCTATTACTTTCAACAACACAACAATAGTCACAATGCAGCAACACACACAAGTAATAACGGAACTAAGTATTATATCATTTCCGGCAAAAAATGCTTAATCAATATCGATTTATGAAATGATAAAATTGAACAATGGAACGTGTATTTGATATAAAAATAACGTAAACACTAAGTATACAGTGTGCACAAAAATAGATATTACATATATAATAAAGTTCACAAATATTGTTTTATAAGTAAATATGACATGAAGAAAACATTGATCAAAAAACAGAACATTTTCAAATTCCTCTATAAAAAAAATAGCATTATTCATCTATTATGGTTGTTTTGGCTCTAAGAGATACGTTTATGCACACATTCGGCCAAATGGCCAGGTCACAAGAACCTCAATGGCTCAGAGTTTGATACTTCCTTCAAATCCATCCAGCTTATTCCTTAACGTGGCTATGGCTCTCCTACACTTGAACACACGGCCTAATGTCCCATTGGATGGACAACATCCTTCCAAACCCAGAAGTATCCCCTTTATCACCGAGAGTAGGATAAGCGGAGAAAAATTTCAATATTAGAAGAACTGGAACTTTAGTTACTGAAACGCCAGCACAACAGGGAACTGTGAAATACGAGTCTAGCACACTACTGACCTAACCAAACCCTGTTCGTTATGGGAAGGAGGATGGTTAAAGACCCGATCATACAAACGTATCCGCAACATGCATGTCGATTTTAACCTAAAATATATTCTTAGTTCGGTTTAATATATTTCTACAGACTAGAGAAATCGCTAAAGGCGATATTTGCTAGCAGCTGGTCTAGGTCTTCTATAAATTAAACATAGAATGTAATAACATATGCTCTTAACTGTATCGAATAAAAGTAACAACAAATTCTTAAAGTTTAAAAAACTTAAATTTTCGATGGATGTGATATCCCCAAGCATGAGTCTCACCACACTCCAGCTGAATGAGAGAGAAATTTTCCCTTACGACAATTAAGATTAGAAAGTTTCCTATAGACAAATCTTAACACCCTACTTATTTGTAACTAAAATTCAAAAGAATTAGTTTTACTTACCTCATTCCTTATTATGGACGTACCTTAGTAGCTCTCCAAGGTCGTAATCGTAGTTCCTACGTCACCGCTGGGCGCGCGATTGAAGAATAAGCCGCGGCTACTGGTGAAATCTACCGCTGCATGTTAACGACCACCGTGGATGACCTTGACGGGAGGCTTCCGTCTGTCTCCTAACAGCTGTCCAATGGGTTCCCTTCCTCCGGCCTACCACGATCTCTTATGCCTTTGTGATTTACATCAAACTCCTAACAATGGGTGTGTTTGTTTCGCAAATATCGCTTCTAGCAATCTTTTTCATTATTAGAAATTCGTCTTTCTGTCATCGAATAACGAAACTTTTAACAGTGTTGTTTTTTTTTCGTAACAATTGGTTGTTCGGAGAGTAAGTTATTGGACTGAGGCGAAAATGAATCAGAACGCACTTCCTGTGTAATTTCTTTGTTTTTCCAAAATAATTCTGGTCGATTGCTCGTTTTGCAGTTCCCGGATTCGGCAATTTGTTTAAATTCTTTTAAGACCCTATCTCGCCAATCACGTATCACTAGATAACAGTGTTTGAATAATTCTGCAGTTTCCAGATTCGAATCCCAAATGTTCCAGAGCAGATATTTCTCTCCTCTTTCCTCTCCCCCCTGCCCTCGGTGAGGGAGAAGACCCAAGAGGCGTAGAAAGTCTGCCATTAGTCAGATGGGATATTAAGCCGTGATTTCGTGTGCAATAGATATTATACCGTGATTTCTGAACACCTTAAAGAGTACACTGAATAGCCGTGACAGGATTATTCCATCTGCCTCTTAACAGCTGTCCAGTGGGAACTTAAGAGGAAGTTCCCCCATTCTTCTCTAAACCCTTGTTGTACTTGAGACGTGGCCACTAAGCCCATTATGTGCAACAAAAAAAAAGCCGTCAAAAAACAAACGACCTTGAGAGAATTGTAGTCAGCTCTGCGGGATGCATGGGTCGCCATACCTGTGGAACAGTTACGCAAGCTTGTGGAATCCTTGCCTCGTCGTCGTGTGGTGGCCATTTTCAGAGCCAGAGGGGGTCCAACACATTACTTGTTTGCTATCCCTAATTCAATGGCACTTCAGTGTAGCCCTAATGAAAGCTTCTGTTAACTCCCTGCATCACAAGTTTCAAGCTTTCATTTGACACACAAAAAATTAAATTTGTCCATCCTGTTCGAAAGATATGGTAGGAAAACTGCTTTTACAAATCTAAAAACCTTAAAATGATAAGTGAAAACCAATAGGAAGATATGCAAAATATTATTTATGGTTTTCTTCCCGGAAATTCCCTTTTTCAATCAGTTCCAATTAGTTTACAAAATGGCCCCCATTCAGTGAACGAAAGGACAAGCATACTCAAATGCAGTGTAATTGCTATTACTCAGGCAATTCCAGTGAGAGAGGGAAGGGGGAGGGTTTGACTGGTTTGAGACTTTTCTTTTCGGGGACTGTCATAGAAAATATAAATATTTAACACTCAAGATGTCGGGGGAAACGTTTATAATCCCCTTTCCCTTTGGTACGCAACTGCTCAAATGTCATTGAAATAAAAGAATCTCTATTTGTGAATGGAAAGCCAAATTCTAAACTTCTAATTTGTTTAAGAAATCATTATAGTAAACATTAGTTAAATATCTAAGCCCATTCCATCTGAATCTTGATTCCAAAATAACATTCAATATTTAAAGAGTTGTGGAAGCTGAAACATTTGAGAACAACTTTACTCTACTTTGGATAGGTACTTCTAAATTTAAGAAAATGAAATAATCCAAATATAAAAGATTAAAAGTAAGAGTCGTAGTTCATTAAATACAGGGGAACGAGTGCAAATCTGCAGAAAATTGTCAAGAACGTTTTGAATGTCCCAGTACCAATCCATCTAAAAGAGTTTTCAAATTATCTCTTAAGCAAAAAAGTTGCATTTCCCACTCCTCCTGAGCGTAAAGGGTCAACTTATTGTCACGAATGGAACTTCACGACCTTCACTTTATACCACCAAAATTTCTAAAGTAAATACATCATTTGTAATATTCGTTAAAATGTTTGAAATTTTCGTTTTTTTTTTCAATGTTAGAGGGCACAATTAAAAACTTTGTGATATTCGGAAAGTGAAGATCATAAAAGTTCAACCCCAATTTTTTTTAAATTTTATTATAAAATCAGACGGTTATATCTTAAATTACAAGAGTTTTATTTTCCCATAACTCTGGATTATAAGAACAACTCATTGTTGCTAATGAAATGATCTTCACATTCCACCTTCAAAATTTAAAATCTCTAGCATAAATAATCACCTGTAATATTCGTTTCAACTTTTGGAATTTAACTTTTACACCGTTAGAATGCACAATTATAGCCTTGCTAGAGTATGAAAGTTCAAATCGTAACGTTTCGTCAATACCTATCCAACTTAAAAATAATTTATCGTTTATCTCTGAAAATAAATTATATCTTTAAACAAAAAAGTTGAATTTTCCCCAATTTTAAAATACCATCAAACAAAAAAGTTTAATTTTCTTCTGGCCGCCCTAAAATCAGCCGCCGCTATGCCCCGCACACATGCTTGTAGCGACCCCGGACACCATAGTACAGAAACTCAATCAACAGCAGACCTGGCAGTCAAATTGAAACGTCAACATACTGCACGTTATTAGGCTTTATATGCTTCCACATGGAGTTTGTCTTGAATTCACACAACGTCTATTACATTCAGACTAATACTTTATACTGATTCTGGTTTTGATAAGTTCCTTCTATGTATATCCATATCTCTACGTGAGGACAAAATGATCACTTAGTCCATTACCCAGATAAGATGGTACATTTTTCATTTGAATGACTCTTATTATAGAGCTTAATCGCTAACGATCATTATTTGAATATACTCCGTATATGAAATGTAAACTGTGTTATTAAATTTCAAACATGAATATTCGACAAGTTTTACTAAACGACATAAAGGCTGAATAGTTTCCAGTTCCATATGAAAGTTTAGTATCATTTTAGGAATTATTTACCATTATTCAAATCAACATATTAAAAAAATGAAAACGATTAAGAACGAAGAGGCAAATTGATTAACTAACAGACAATCATTAATGATCAATTAATGTTGAATAAATTATAAAAATCCTACAAAAAGAAAAAATACTACGTAGCATAGAGGGGGAGAGGGGTAAAATCGAAAATCGGTTAAAAAAACTACATACTATTCTCTCATTATTAATAATAGCAAATATTATATGTTTCCATTTTTATGGTTAAACGGTCTTTTTTATTTCTGAAAACGTGGCAAAGTTGTTTCTGATTGAAGAAAAGTAACTGTTATCTAAGTCAAGAGTGATTGAAATGACAGTCACTCCTCAGTAGCCAAAAAAAAGATCCTAGTGGGAATGACTCCTTGAAATCGTTCTGGCTCTGTACTGCATCAGTACATTTTGCGAAAGAACGTTTTATACTAGTTTAAACTGACATCCTCACGATCAGTTCCTAGCTTACTTTATTTTTTTCTCTTAAGTTCAGTTTTAGTTTATATTTTACAAATCAGTTCAAGAGTCAAAATCGAATAACATCGAGTAAAACACGGGAAATCGATGCTAATTATGAGTCAAATCTTTTCCATCCAAAACGTGAGCTAAGCAATTAACACTATTGTTAGATAATCTAGTTGGAATACTATGTAGTGAAAAGAAATGTGCACGTACAACAATAGTAGGGTGACTGTTTTATTACGAGAAAGTGAGATACGGCACCGGCATCGGAACATAGTGTGAAAATGTAGATAATATATTATTAATAGAACAAAATTAAATTTGAAGAAAATAGAGGAAAGTCAGTTGTTGATTGGATGAAAATCGAGAATGTGTAAGCCAGGATTGTAGTTATTAATGTGTTCATTTGAGAACTATTTAAATAACTAGGGTCTTTTACGCGAAATGTTCTTAGTGGACAAATTGTGTATTAAATGAGAAGCATCATTAGTAAGAATAGGTATTAGGATTTGTATATAGAAACTACTGTGGGTCAGTTTCAAGTATTATATTATTTTGCATTGATGTAAGTCAATATTAATTATATATTAGTTTAAATAACCAACTTGTATTTGTTGAATGCTTCTAAATTGATTATGTTATTTAATAAATAAGTTCATTTACTATCTGTTAGATTAATTCAAATTCACACACGGTGTTGTCAAATAAAAATATTGCTAAAATTGTGTAACAAATTAGTTTCAGGAGTACAGATATTTTTAATGCATTTTACTGGAAGGATGGAGGAATTGTTAAGACTTAGGATTGGGATGAGAACTGAAATTGAAGCTCAAAGAAGTGAAGTAGCTGACGAAAACGAGGAATTAAAAGTCGAAATAGCTACTCGAAAATAATGATTTCAAAACAGAAATGCTGCTAAAAGCAGTAAGACCAGTGATATAACTAATCAATGTAAAAAGAGAAAGAATGAACTCAGTAGACAGTATAATCGTTTAAAGGATGACACTGATGATATAAAAATGAATATGATGATATAAGGAGTAACATTAATGAAATCACTAATGACTTTATACTAAGTTTGATAGTGAATGATGATAGTGACAGATTGTGAATGTCTGATTCAAGCTGTTATTACAAAATGGTTATCTTATTCCAGTTATAACAGTGATGTCAGTGATAGTATTGTGCATACACCTGTTATAAAAAGTACCACTAAGCCTTCCACTTTTTATGGTCAATCGTCTTGGACATGACCATCCAACTAAGTTGTGTTTGTACCTGTATCGCTGGTACTTTTTGTTGTACTTGGTTAAACAGAGAGTCTGGTAATTGTAGTTATCAGGATAACTTTGTACTGATAGATCGCATATTGTTGCTTTTAGTAAATAATGCGAAATTGTTTATGATTGATGTAGTTTTTATTGCCTTAGTTATTAAATCAGTTCTTTTATAATTAGATTGTTCATTATATTGTTCATTTATAGCGTGCTTTTTATTTTTGAATTCAGCTCGGTAAACCACTAAAATTTTGCAACAATATATTCCCTAGCTTGATAAAACGTGATTAGCTTATAGAAAAAAAAAATCATGTTAGATAACACCTGAGGTGTCAACGGTAGCTGGAAATTTCTGTCTCGGCTAGAATCTTCAGTTGCAGTCAAGACAATTTCGAACTACTGAACCCAAGAATAACTAACACTTACTACAAGTACCGGAATATTTATTAAGAAACATGGGTTTCATCTGACGGGTTGAAAATTTGTACACATGCATTAATTAACAAAAAATGGGCTATCTCTCCTAAGAATACAAGGTAATATTGGGGAGTTTAAAATGAATCTGACGATTAACTTGTTAAATGTATTTTGTAAAAGAAGCTTAAAAGTTGTTGTATTGAAGCTAAAACAACTCCCTTTGTCAATAAATTTGAAAGACAAAAAGAGACAAAGATTTCCATTGTAGTTTACTCAGTCATTAGAGATTCGCAATTTACTTACAACAGAAATTTAGAATGAATGGTGCAGATTGAAATGATTTTGAATTGCTGAAAGCCATGTTGGTTCTGTTGTAACGTTGATTGAAGTATTGTTTTCTTCCATAAAAGTATTATTACTGAATTTTTTACAGTTACAAAGTGATGATAGTTCTTGTGAAAACTGCAAGTGTATATCGGATCCTGACGCATCTGCGGCAATATGAAAGGGTTTTCCTGATTTTATTTCACCAATATCTAGCTGATCCAATTTCTGTGTTTGCCAAGCTTTACTCATTTCCTGCACAATTCTTTTTTTTACAGAATTTCGATTTTAGCAGATGTTACGAAAAGAAGCACCAAACATATTCTTTGGAATCTAGTGAAAAATCCTTTTTTCAGCTTCTTTAAAGGGATAGCGAATTTGTCAGGAGGTTAAAATATGTTTCACATCTTGAGACTCTAGTTCCTAGCTGTTTACCGATTTTGTGGCATCACTTGACTTTGTAGAGACCAACAGATTTATTCTTTTACGTGATTTTCTTTATCACCCAGTCCATTACTTAATATTCTTTCTACGTCTTCCCTTAAGACTAACGTGCCGCAAAAAGGGCATGTACCTACGAGCCTCGCCAGCTCGTGCTCTGTGCACCGCTGAACCTTTCACTTCGAAATCTCTGGTTGAGCTCCCTTTTGTCTAGAGAAAACTTCTCGCATCTTTCTTCTTTGTCCATAGGTTTTCAATCGGTGACTTGCTCCTTAATAATTTTATGGCTTCCGCTTCTGTGCCATCTCTGCGAAGTCCAAGCCCGACCTCTTTCCTGGAAACAGGTGCCTGAGGGCAGACGCTCTTTCGCTAGCCCTTCACTTTAATGTGAACCTCGGATCTGAGGAAGCGAATGCCAATCTTTGCTCACTGACTATATTACATATCGAAACAAATAAATGAGATGACATTCAGATCATTAATAAATATAAAAATAACAGAAATAAACCATTTCTGTAGTGGAAGGGACATTACAAAGCGCATTAATCTAACTTTTGTCATAGGTAAACTTAAGTTCATTATATTGTTTAATAGATATAAACATTTGATTGATACAACTTTGGCATGCATAGTGGAAATTCAGAAGTGGTAGGAGTTGCATAGAACAAATTTTGTTTCATGTAGATGCTTGAGAAATATAAAATATTAAGAGAAATATGAGAATATTCGTAGAGAAATTCAAAAAACCTGTGCTTGATAGCTTTGTAGACTTTAAAAATGCTTTTGGCTCTGTTGAACGACATAATTCATGGTTTGTATGGTATATACGTGAGATTATATGACATACTTGAAAAATTAATTAATGCGATTATGGCTCTCTTTTATAACATTGTAGCATGGGTGGATCAATCTGTAGCGCACCAGGCTCATAATCAGTTCCCAGTTCCGAGTCCCAGCTGGGCAGCATTGATATTTTCTCCGCAAGTAGTAGCATAAATGAGAGTTCTGGCACAGTAAAAGGGGGTCGAAAATTCTATGAAAATCCATGGGAAAGTTATGGGGGATGAGGTAAAAAGTATGTTTCTTGTGGCTTTTGTGAAAATATGTGTGAAAATTAGAAAAAAACCGGGGATGTATTTTAGCATGTGAAAAACTAATTTAAGTTTTTTTTAAAGATGAAGTTTAAACTATTTTGTGAATTAGTTTAAATGAATTAGGTTGAAATGAGGTGTGTATATATGAGATAAAAAATGATGTGTTTTGTTGAGTTATCATACACTTCACAGGATACAGCAGAATCAAAACTTTCTAAGCAAAGTTCAAAGTATCAGTTTTGTTATCAAAGAAGAATATTAAAAGTTTTATCCAAAAGTAAATAAATTTCTCATCATAGAAAAAAATATTAAAACTTTTAATCAAAGTCGAAAGTAATTATTTTGCTACAAGAATATTAAAAAGTTTTATGTAAGCAACGTTTAAGTAATAATTTTGTTACAATAATATTAAAACTTTTATCTAATATAAGTCCGAAGTAATAATTCTGTTATGAAACCGAAACTTTGTGAAGTGTATGATAATTTAACATAGAAGAATATTAAAAGTTTAATCTAATCAATGTTCAAATAATAATTTTGCTACAAGAATATTAAAACTTTATCTAACTAAAGTCCACGTAATAATTCCCGTTCCAGCTTTACAATTAAAGCTTTACAATTAAATGTATTTAAATCGTATTTATCTTAGATTGGGTCTCTATACCAAAGGGGAACTCTAACTGACTTCGAATCGCTTGAGACCTTTCTTAAATACTCGACCGAAATTTAAAAACCAAAACTGAATAAATTTCTTATTATAGAAGAATATTAAAAATTTTATCTAATCAATGTTCAAGTAATTATTTTAAATCGTACTTACCTTTGATTGGGGTTCTATACCGGAGGGGGAACTAAAACTGACTTCGAATCACTTGAGACCTTTCTTAAATACTCAACCGAAATTAAAAACCAA
Organism: Ryuthela nishihirai; assembly: GCA_038380435.1. NCBI lineage: Eukaryota > Metazoa > Arthropoda > Arachnida > Araneae > Heptathelidae > Ryuthela > Ryuthela nishihirai. The sequence continues at coordinate 76,762,918 of JAWZYU010000017.1, forward strand.
AACTGAATAAATTTCTTATCATAGAAGACTATTAAAATTTTTTATCTAATCAATGTTCAAATAATAATTTTGCCACAAGAATATTAAAACTTTTATCTAACTAAAGTCCACATAATAATTATCGTTCCAGCTTTACAATTAAATCTATTTAAATCGTACTTACTCTTCAGGAGGGGAAAGTCAAAGTGACTTGGAATCGCTTCAGACTCTTCTTAAATACACAACAGAACCAAAACTGAATCTTGAACTTTGGTTTTGGATAAAAACAATTTCGGTTTGATAGCAAAGTCCAAGTAATGATTTTGCTATCAAACCGAAATTTTTATCCAAAACCAAAGTTCAAGACTCAGTAGCAAAGTCCAAGTAATACTTTTGGAATCAAAGCGAAATGTTTATCAAAAATCAAAGTTCAAATTCAGTAGCAAAGTCTAAGTAATAATTTTGCTATCAAACCGAAATTTTTATCCAAAACCAAAGTTCAAGATTCAGTTTTGGTTCTGTGTAGTATTTAAGAAGGATCTCAACTGATTCCAAGTCGCTTTGACTTTCCCCTCCTGAAGAGTAAGTAGTTATTTTTGTATGTTTCTCGTATGTTTTTTTTTTCAAAGTTGCTTAGTTTGAATCGCTGGTCGCCCATTGGCGTGGGCGGCCGTCAATTTTCAAAGTCCAGCATTCACTAGAGAAGTTTAAAAAGAATGTCTCCTGAAGTGAAAAAAAAAAATCCTTAAACAACATTTGAACGGATCAGAATTTTTTAGGATCCTTAACAACATTTGAACGGATTCATTGAAATTTTCTCTTAAAAACATTTCATCAGATTCAATTAGAAATGGGGAACATACATATTTTTTTAAAACGTGCAAATAGATGTAAATTTTGATTGTATTTAAAATATTTTTTTAGCCAATAACTAAAAGTTTTCCCTCTAGTGATTGTAAAGTTGCTTTCCGTTCTGAGACAATTACGCAATATACGTGATATAATTCGTTTGGCGGTCTATTTAATTTAAATCGTATTTCGATGTCAGCAGTTGCTGATAATTCATATAGACGTGATTCGTATTTGCTGACATCAAAATGGAGTATCGGATGTAGTTTCATAAAATCTTGGTAATTGACTTGTGTACCCAAGTCGATATCCATATTTTTGCAGCTAAAAAGCTGTTGTAAACTCGTGCATACTCTAAAGTGTTGGGTTCAAAGTTGCACTCGAATTCTTATTCGGGAAACTGTTTACTATTCACTCTGATTTGAATCCGTTCTAGTAACGTGATCAAATATCATATTGTTTCTGGTTTGATTATTTAATCGGTTAGACTTTTGTAAGACGACATAAAGATGGACGGGTTTATTTTGAGTTGTAGTAACCCGTCAACTGACATGAGTGTCAATTCGACTATCAGATTTGTACAGTTTGCACGATTCCCAAAAGATTTCATGTGGATTGCTGCTTTCTAACTGAGCTTCTAGTTTTGCAAGTACTTGTAGTGATGGATCCACTTTTGGAGTAAACCAAGATACGTGAGATATTTCAAATTTATACAACGTAGCCCCAACTCTCGTAATAATATCTTTGTCGTCACTTTTTTCTAGTTTTATGGTATGTTTTACACCGCGAAACACTTTATCCACGTCTCGGCAGAATCCAAACAGCCGATTCAGTGGTAAGAATAAACTTCCATTTTGATTATTTTTTGTAATTTCATATCTGTCCGAGAATCCTTGATTGAATTCAGGATTTTTCTTCAACGCTTGTGCAAAATCCTTTATCTTATTATTCGTGTCCAGTTTATCTTCGCCTCCGTCGTACAAATACTTATTCATTTTCGAACTGTCTGCGGTATCTTTGAACCACGTCATACTTGTGGCAGCACTGTGTGAAAAGTCTTCGGTAAAATCAATTAAATTGTGAATCGTGGTCGTCTCTCCTGGCAATTCAATATCTTCCAATTCTCTGTTTTCTATATAATATTGACCTCTCTTAAAAATGTACCCGTTATTGGCCATCGTAACTACATCATTGCCGCCGATATCAGACCCATCTAATTTCAATATTTTGCCTCTGACGTGTATATAACTATTGTGCGGATGTAGAAAAACGTCCATATCTTTGGTAAATATTTCGTATATTTCGAGATTTTTAACATTCACATTGGTTTTTAGATATTCCAAATACTAGTATTTTGTAGTTGAATTATCGTCTATTGAGTCTTCGAACAAATTCCAGTAAGTAGCTTCAACGTTCATCCTATACCTACTTTATGATTTTTAGGCCATTTCCGTATATTAACCGATTAAGAATATTTCTGCTTTTAAGGGATATTTTCTCGTTTTTTCGAACGATAGGCGACGGATTTATATAAAATATTTTAATTCGCTTTCTCAGTATCTTCCTCTTTATTTGGGTCTGATGTGTAACATATAAGTCACGTTTTCCTTGTTCAAGTCAATTACTTTATTGTTCTGATCGATTGCTTTCATTCTAACGTCGTCATCTACATTGGGATGCGTACCCGGATGCATTGAGAGTCGTCGGTACACGTAACAAAGGTCCCACAGACGTCCAACTGAAGACACCCCAGGCCATCACTGAGTCACCACCAGCTTGTATTGTTCCCACCTGAAATGCAGGATTCATGGCTTCATGAGGTTGGCGCCATACCCTCAGTCTCCCATCGGCGTGATGAATTTGAATTGGGATTCATCATTCCATGCTATCCATTGCCAATTTTCGATTGTCCAGTTTCGATGTTCTGTAGCCTAGGCAAGGCGTTGAGCTCGGTGTTGTGCCATTAGAAGTGGGACTCTCAAAGGTCGGCCACTTCTGAAGCCGAGACAATAAAGTGAGCATTGCACAGTCCATCCACTGACTTCCCAGCTGGAACCCAGGTTCAGATGGGAGGTGATTTCAGATAATATCTGGCCCCTATTGGTCAGTATGATGTGGGTCAGACAGGAAGCCAGTGATCATTCAAGGCTGGTTGTCTTTTGCAGTTTTTCCAAAAGGTGCTTATCTTTTTGCTGGAATTTTCACATTCCTGGAATACTCTTGAAACTGTCGTACGAGAAAATCCAAGTTCGATGACAATTTCGGAGATCGAGTGTCCCAGAGTTTCAGCCACGCATGCGCGCAGATGCGGGACCTGCGATACTATAGGATTATTATTCATTCATTCACGCTATAAAACACAGGATTATCATTCTTTCATTTACGCTATAAAAATATTTCCCACCCCATGCCTCATTTCCCAATAAAAAAAAGGGAGGCAGGAAAAAGATTGTTCCCCTATACCTTAGGAACGTGAGGGCCGAAAGTGACGGACTATTTATTAAACAAAGCTTGTGACATAGGGAGGGATACAGATTACAAATAACCTTCTCTCCAAAAAAAGAAAAAAAAAATGTGTGAAGGATTTTTCTCCTATATCTTTCGAACGCGAGCCAAACGTAACAAGTTATATGCCAAATGAAAGCTTGTGACGTGGTAAGTATTATGGGCAATAAAAATATAAATCCCTTGCTTTCTGCCCCCCTAAAAAGAAGAAATTGGAAGTCATTCTTTTACTATATCTTCCGAACGCAAGGGCCTACAGTTATGAGTCAGGTGTCAAATGAAATTTCATATCAGGACCATCAGAGAATACTTCGAATTTTGACTAATACCATTCTCTGCCCCCCCACCGAAAAAAAGTGGAGAGGACAAACATTTCTAGTTGGAGAGGGGGAAGGGGGTTCGACCTCACCGAGTTATATCTCAGATTAAATCTTATGGCATCTCCAATGATTTGGGTAACATCAAACATGATTCAAAATAAAGGGGATGAAAAAAAGGTGGCTGACATTTATGAATCCTACATATATCAAATGGAAGTTTCTGAAGGTAAGTGTTTTTGTGGCAAAGAAAAAATATAAATAAATTTTTAAAAAGTTAAATGCCTATCTTCCTATATGACCCTAAAAAGCAGAAAATAAAGCTAAATCAGATCGATGAGGCAATCAATTACTGAATTCCTATTCACTTCAAAGAAGATATGGCGTCAGCAATGTTATTGAGTACGACTGTAAATGGTATCTAGAAAATCACTAGAAGGAGAGCTATGCACCAATCGCCTGTGATGATGCATAGAATCGGCTAGGCCTAGAACCCAATGTCCGAACCTGCCTTCTCATGGTAATGTCCGAAACTGCCTTCTCTGGTTCTCATGTTAATGCCTTTCAAAAGAGATACTCTCTTGTGGAAGTGAACGGAAGAAGAGGGCTCCAGATTAGTGTGGCCTACCGATCTGGACAACTATGGCTACTTTTCTTTTTTTTTTCTACCCTGCTGAGGAGTGGTCAACTACACAGGGTCCTGGTGCTGACCATATAAATCTACTGGACTGGACAGATATATGGCTCTGAGCTTCATTATGGATCCTGATTTTGCTGCATTGGTAAGCTTCTGTGGAGGGAAAATTTTCCGCCGTGTTTTCTGTTTGTTTGTGGGCTGATAGCCCCAAGTACATAGATTCACAGGATATGTTTATCAGCTGGTGGATAATCCGGAGCAGAGGTCATCGCAGTCACCTGAACTCTTTGCTTCTATTGGCATCGTCAAATTCAACATTAGAGGAAGTCTTCCAGTATAGATGGCTGCAGCCTTTAGTGGTGGGGGAACGGGTCTTTGCCCCATGTCTGCGATTAGGGGGCTGTTTGATATTGTCGGCATTCCCTCTCTCAATAAACATAGTTTCTTTAAACATCCCATTAACCATTTTCTCTCCATAGGTAGTTGGAATGTGAGGACTCTGCACACAGCTTTTTCTCTTGATATCCTCACACAAGAATTCCACCGTTATAATTGGGATATTCTCGGCTTGCAAGAGACCAGACGGACAGATAAAGGTCAGATTCTTAAAAATAATCTTAAATTTCTCTTTTCAGGGAGGGACGACAATAAGCATCACCAAGACGTGGGTCTGCTTCTCAGCAGACACGCTAGTGATGCTCTTCTAGGATATGAGTGCATTAATGAAAGGTTTCTTACAGCAAAATTTCAGACAAGCGTTAAAGACTTGAATGTTATCTGCTGTTATGCCCCCACTGAGGATGATCTGTTGGTGGATAAAACTGAGCAGAGGTCATCGCAGGCACCTGAACTCTTGCTTTTAAATAATAATAATAAATACCCCCTTAAGCAGCTGCTTGCCACAGAGGTCTGACAGGAGCCTGTCAGTTTATATGCCATAGTAGAAGGTCTGTGAGGATGGCGGGAACCCAGCAGAAAGACAACACAAGCATCCATGCCTTACCCGGGGCTCGAACCCAGGTCACTTTTATCAGTAGCCAAGCGTGCTAACCAACTGGTATCATAAAATTCTACATTGGAGGAAGTATTCCAGTGTAGATGGATTTAGCATTTATTGGTGGGGGAACGGGTCTTTGCCCTATACCTGCGATTAGGGTGCTGTATGATATTGCCGGCATTCCCTATCTCAATAAACATAATTTCTTTAAACATCCCACTAACCATTTTCTCTCCATTGGTAGTTGGAATATGAGGACTCTGCACAGAACTTACTCTCTGGATGTCCTCACACAAGAATTCCACCGTTATAATTTAAATATTCTCGGCTTGCAAGAAACCAGATGCGTCCTTCTGGTTTCTTGCAAGCCGAGAATATCTAAATTATAACGGTGGAATTCTTAATAAATAATAAGTAAATTAATATGTACGTTAATAAATAATAAATTCTTAATAAATTAATAAAGGTGAGATTCTTAAAAAAACTTTAAGTTTTTTTCTTCAGGGAGGGAAGAAAATAAACATCACCAAGGTCAGGTTTACTTCTCAGCAGACACGCCAGTGATGCTCTCCTAGGAGATGAGTGCATTAATGAAAAGTTTGTTACAGCAAAATTTCGGACAAGCGTTAAAGACTTGAATGTTATCTGCTGTTATGCCCCCACTGAGGATGCCTATGAGGACGAGAAGGATAGACTTTATGGACAACATCAGGATATTTTGAATTCTGTCAAGAAAGAAGGTATTACCCTTGTTCTTGTGACTTCAGTGCCAAAGTTGGTAATGACTCTGACCTTTGGGGGAGGAGTGATAGGCCTCTTGGGTATTGACAGCTGCAATGGGCAATGTCTTCTGCAGGTAAGTAAACGTAATGGTTGAGAATAACTAACACCTATTACAAACACCGCGACATACATAAGTACACATGGGTTTCACCAGATGGGCTACATAAGAATATGATAGATTATATATTAATTAACAGCAAAATCGCTAGTTCTGTTAAGAACACCAGGTCATATAGGAGAGCTGAAATTCAATCTGACCATTACTTTTTTAAAGGTGTCTTGCATCTTAAACTTAAGAAGTGTTTGCTAAGGTTAAAAAATTTACCTTTAATTCTGAAGCTCTGAAAAAACCCAGTTATAGGTAAAGCTTACCATGATAGGTAACTTAGTCATTATGACACTCATGGTATGCTTACTACTGAAATTGAGGAAGAATGGGACCATTCTAAACAAGATTTTTTTTAAACTAACAGTCTCTTTTAGGAAAGAAAAGCAGAGGGAGCAGAATTATTTGAGTGATAAGGCACTTGAGCTTATTTTAGAAAGAAAGAGCTGTAGGAATATCCTTAATAAATAACCTATTAGTCCTAATAGAAAGCATTAGAGAGAGTTAAATAAGCGTGTAAAGGATCAGTTAGTTGCTGATAAGAATCTTTGGCTTGATGACTTGGCTGACAAAGCCGAGGAAGCAGTTAGACAGCACAACAGTAGAGAGCTGTACCAGCTAGTTAATGTTTTATTATAGAAAATGGACTGTCATACAGGATTGAAGGATAAACAAGGTAAGGTTATAGAAAGTGAGGATTCTGTCATAGCTAGATAGGCTGAGCATTTCAGTAATGTTCTAAACAATGTGGTTAGTTCTACTCCCATTGTTCTTAATGATGATGGATGCATTACTGGCTTTAATAAGTAAATTTTATAATAAGTAAAAAAAAAATAAAAAAATTTAGATGAAATTACTACGGAAATGCTTAGATCTGGGAATGTTTCAGTTACCAAATAGATGACTGAAATCTTGAATATCTTTTATGATAAAGACATGGTTCCTAAGGATTTTACCAGGACTATTATTATCCCCACTTTTTAAAAAAAGGTGATCGCAGTTCTTGTGATAATTATAGTAGTATCAGCCTACTTTCTATTCCAGGTAAAGTTCTTTGCATGATTGTGCTTAACAGAATTAAGAATCTGGTTGACAGTCAATTGCGTGATGAGCAATGTAGATTCAGAAGTAGTATGGGATATGGTTGCTTGCTTTGCTTATTATTATTATTTCAAAAAAAGTTCGACTTTGTTGATCATCATAATTTTGATTGATTGTGAGATCGTATGGCACACCAGACAAATTACTTAACATAATGAAAACTCTCTATAATAACACAATAATGGTGAGAGTTTGTAAGGCTTATAGCAATGGTTTAGCATTGCTACTGGGGTTCCACAAGGGTGCATTTTGTCAGCTTTTCTCTTCAGTTTGGTCATTGATTATGTTATGCAAAATTCTCTGCAAGAGAAAGATTTTCGCCATAAATGGTCTGGTGATACGAAAATTTCTGATTTAGATTATACTGATGATTTAGCCCTTTTGGCAGATGATGTTGATGAGATGAACTCTTTCATTCGAGCTGTTGATGAGACTGGTAGTACAGTAAGTTTGTTTGTAAACAGAGAGAAAACTAATGATGATAATTGATCAGTCAGGCTTGGTTCAGTTAATCTTAATGGTTGCACTCTTGATAAGGTCTCAGTTCAATTATCTTCGGCGCTATGTAACAAATACTGGTGATGTGCGTCATGAGGTTAACAGTCGAATAGCGAATGCTGCCGGGACTTATAGGAATCTATGGAGAGTGTTGAGAAATAGGCGTATACCTACATGCACACATACATACACACACACACATACATACACACATACAAAATCCTCATGCAGCCATGGACGGAGGTCCTACCTGACTGTGTAATTTTCCTCTCCGGACGTGTCTCTTTTGAGCTACAGCTGCTGCATTTCGCCACTGTAGGCCAATTTCAGCAAGCTCTTGTTTGACATTGTCTGCCCATCGCATCCTAGCTCTCCCCCTCTTTCTGACACCCTTAGGCACACTGTTCATAATCCCCTTCACCAATCTTCAGCTATGCATATGGGCAACATGGCCAAACCAACGCAGACCTTCTCTGCACAATATGCTGCTCAGAGGAGGTTGATGACTCCTTCTTCTAACTTCATCATTACTTACAAAGGCAAACCATCTAATGCCCAAGATACTGTGTAAGCATCTAGAATCAAAGGCATCGCTTTTTTGTTATCCTGCTTATAAAGGGTCCATTTTTGCTACCATAACTAACCTTCGAAAGAACCAAACTATTATACAGCCTAATTTTAAACTTTAGGTGTATTCATAGATTCTTAAAAGTCCCAGCTACAATCCCTATTCTTCTATTTATCTCATGCCACATATTACCAGTATCTGTTACATAGCTTCCAAGATAATTAAACTGAGACACTTGCTCAAGAGTGCAGTCATTAAAAGCAACTGAAACACCATCTGCCTCATCAGTTTTCATCACTTTAATTTTTCTCTGTTTATCACCGAACCTACTTTTTTACCATTATCATCAACAGCCCTAACGAACGAATACATCTCATCAACATCATTAACCAACAGGGTCAAATCATCTGCATAATCTAATTCAGGCATTTTGAAACCTCTAAACCATTTAACGCCAAAAACTATCCCTTACAAAGAATTTCGCATAACATAATCAACAACCAAACTAAAGAGAAAAGGAGACAAAATGCACCCTTGTCGAACACCAGAAGTAATGCTAAACCAATAACTGGAAACATCCCAACTATCACACACGACTCAGATATATTATAGAGAGCTTTCATTACACTAACTAACATATCTGGTATTCCATATGATCTAACAATCAACAACAAATTATATCGATGAACAGAATCAAAAGCCCATTTTATATCTATAAAGTTAGTAACTACAGGTTTCTGAAACTCTAAACATTTCTCAAGAATCTGCCTAAGTGAAAATATTTGATCAATACATCCCCTACCACTTCTGAATCAACACTGTTCATCACGCACTTGTCCAGCAACCAAATTCTTAATTCTATTAAGTATAATCAGGCACAAAACTTTACCTGGAACAGAAAGTAAACTAATTCTCCTATAATTATCACAAGAACTGCGATCACTGTTTTAAAAATTGGGACAATGATAGCTCTAGTAAAATCCTTAGGAACATCTTTATCATAAAAAATATTCAAAATTTCAGCAGACATATGACAACACAAATGTACCCAGCTCTAAGCATTTCAGTGGTGATTTCGTGCACTCTGGTGATTTATGCAGTTTTAATATAGAGATTTAGACTTCGGAATGTGATGTATCTATTTTCATTACAAACAATGGGAGTAGAAATAATCACATCATTTAGAACCTCTCTGAATTGCTCAGCCCACCTAGTCATTACAGAATCCTCACCTTCAGCCACCCTACCATGTTTATCCTTCAATCCCTGTGTACTTAGCTGTTTCTTCCCACATAGAACATTAACAATCTGGTACAACCCCCTGCTGTTGTGCTGCCTAACCGCTTCCTCTGCTTTGTCAACCAAGATATCAAGCCAGAGATTCTTATCAGCAGTTAACTGATCCTTTACCCACTTATTAAGCTCGTTGTAATGTCTTCTGTTAGGGCCTAGTAGGGTGTTGATTCATATTAATCCTGCACTTCCTTCTTTCAGAAATGAGTTCCATAACCTTATCACTCAAATAATTTTGTTTCCTCTGCTCCCTTTTACCAAAAAGGTACTATTGGTTTCAAGAAAGCCTGTTTTAACTGATCCATTCTTTCTCAACTTCCGCAGTAAACAACCCACGATTGTCATAATGACTAAGTAACCTACCATGGCATGCTTTGGCTATATCTGGATCTTTCAGACCTTTAGTGTTGAAGGTAATTTTTTTACCTTAGCTCAACATTTCTTAGGCTTCAGCAGCAAGACACTTTTGACCAGGTAATGGTCAAACCCAATTTCGGTTCCCCTGCATGCAGGACCAGCGTGAAAGTTTGTGGGGCCAAGTTCGAAAATCGTGCAGGCCAAAAAAAAAAACGCATTTTTATGTACTTCTAAATTTTATAATAATAAATTATTTATTATAAGTACAAAGTGTGATACATATCTACATACAACTTATAGGAACACCGAGTATATTTTAAATATTACATAATTTTTCTCGCCTTTTTCGCAGTAAAATCTTTAATTATGTCATCAAAATTGACCGATTTCGCTTTCTATTGAAAGAAAAGTTACTCATCGATTAGCGGATTCTGCGATTAGATTTACTGTTGGGCTTGGAAAATAACTGACATGCGCTCTGGTGGTGGGACGTGGAACTAGAGGAAGAGGATACATTGTGAAGGCTGTTGTGTTAAAAATAGGAAAATGGTATCTTTTTTAAGATGAGCATTTCGTGGACCACAGGGCCGAGTTCTGGGGAACGCGCTGAACCAGCCTCGCACAGACCCTGCCTGTATGATCTGGTATTCCTAACTGAACTGGCCCATTTGCTGTTAATTAAAATGTAATCCGTCATATTCCTGTGCAATCCATCAGGTGAAACCCATGTATATTTAAAAATGTCCCGGTGTTTGTAGTATGTGTTAGTTATTCGTAAGCTATTGTTTACTTACCTGTAGAAAAGGCTTCCCATTACCATTGGAACTACCAATACTAAAGACACCTAAAACTCCTGCCCAAAGGTTAGAGTCAGTACGAAATTTAACATTGAAGTCACCAAGCAAATGAGAAATATCTCCATTCTTCACAGAATTCAAAATATCCTGAAGATGGCTGTAAAACATATTCTTCTCGTTCTCATCAGAATCCTCTGTGGGGGCATAACAACAGATGACATTAGTCTTTGATTTTTGTTTTAACTTTTGCTCTAGGAAATCTTTCATTCATGCAATCATATCCTAGAAGATCATCAGTAGCGTGTTTGCTGAGAAGCAAACCTACACCTTGGAGATGCTTTCTACCCTCCCTCCCTGAAGAGCGAAATTTAAAGTAACTTTTAAGTATCTCACCTTTACCTGTCCATTTGGTCTCTTGCAAGCCATCGGATGGGACGTTAAGCCGTGGCTCCGCGAGCAGGAGAGCCATACCCTGTGCATGTTAAAGAACACACTGGATGGTCTTGACGGAAGGCTACCATCTGTCTCCTAACAGCTGTTCCAGTGGGTCCCCTCCCACAACCTTCTCTGAGCCTTCGGGATCCATGTTACTTGGTCATTTAGCCCATGGTGTGTAAAAAATGCCGCTCAGAGGTAAAACAACCCAACCCAACTCTTGCAAGCTTAGAATATCTAGGTGATAACGCTGGAATTGCTGCTTGAGGACATCAAGAGAATAATCTGTTTGTAATGTCCTCACGTTCCACTTTTCTGCAGAGAGAAAATGATATGTAGGGTTTTTAAAGAAACTAGGTTTATTGAGATAGGTAGGTCAAACAATTTTAAACAGCCCCCTGATCGCAGGCATGGAGCAAAGACCTGTTCCTCCTCCGCTAAAGGCTGAAGTCACTGATGCTGGTAGGAATTTCAGATATCACCTTTTCAAGAGAACCTTTTCAAGAGCCATGTAATCTGCCTGAGACACATTACTCCAGTTTACCATTGACGATGCACAACTAGCTAAGTGAAGTTTCAGGTACCTCCGATCGTCTCTGATCAGGACTATCCACCAGCTGATATAAGGTATCCCGTTCCTCTGTTCACTTAGGACTGGGAACCTACAAGTAAACAGAAAAACAGTCGCAGATTTTCCCTGAACAGAAGCCTGCCAGTGCAGCAAGTCCAGGATCCATAATCGAGTTCAAAGTCATAAATAAGTCCAGTTTAGTAGGTATGGATGGTCAGAACAGGATCCTGTGAAGTTGACCACTCGTCAGCAGGGTTGAAAAAAGTGGCCATAGATGACCAGATCAGTAGGCTATACTGAACTGGCAGCCCTCCCCTTCCGTTCCCTTTCAAAAGAGAATATCTCTTTTGAAAGTTACTAATGGCCTGCACCACAAGAAGGTGGGGTCGAACATTAGGCGCTAGACCTGACCGGTTCTGTGCATCATCACTAGGGATTGGTACACAGCTCTCCTTCCAGTTTATGTCTTCTACCATTTATAATCCGCGTATACACTAAAGGCCTCAGAAAGAGAGGGCGACCTAGGATGTGGTGGGCAGACAATGTCAAACAGAACCTTGTCAGAATTGTTGTGCAATGGCCAGATGCAGCAGATATAGCCCAGGACAGATATGCTTGGAGAACTAAATTGCGTGGTCTGGTTGAGCCTTCGTAGCCCATGGCTGCTTGATGATGATGATTAAGAGGAGGAGGAGGAGGAGGAGGAGGAGGAGGAGGAGGAGGAGGAGGAGCCCTATCTTCCTCTGAAGTGAATCCGAATTCAGTAACTGATTGCACCATCGACATGATATAGTTCTATTTTCTGAGCCATTCTACCGCAAATCAAGAAAAGGGTGTCAGGTGACGCTCGCGGATTTATTGGAAAAAATATATGTGAGACTACTCTTAGTAAGAATATCTTAATGGAATCTGCTTTTGATAAAAAAAAACAATTTTCAAACATTAATGGTCAGTTATAAATGGCCTTTCAAACTAATGGGTCTAAAACGGCATGTGTCCAATTCCTACACTAGTTTCCATAACCCAAGGAAAAATGAGAAAAATTGCGATAATTCGCCAACAAATTGTGCGATCCTCACCAAACGTGTTTATGCAACCAGTAAAGTAATATCCAGTGAGCATATCGTAAGCAAATTAGTCTAGGTTGCGTCAATTTGCGTAAACAAATAGCGGCATGAAAACGGGTGTTTTGGAGTGGATCGTTATTTTGTGATGTAAATCTGAGTAAAGTAATTCGAAATAGCCATTTTGTAGAAATGACCTCGAGACATCATTTGCCAAATGAATTGAAATGGAGAGCTATTGGCCGGCTCGAAGCAAGCCAAAGTAGTCAGACGGGGCACGATGGCTGAATGTGAGTCCTTCTGTGGTCCATAGACTGTGGAATCAATTTCTTAGCACGTCTCAGAGGTTTAGCCGAGGAAGGACTATAGTTAAGTCCGCTATACAAGAACGATATCGGCGATTAACAGTAAGAAGGAGCAGGACGTCTACTCCCTTTCAGCTACGATCATCTCTTGCAGCAGCCACTGGGAGGGTTGTATCAGCTTCTACTATGCGTAGAAGGCTTCATGAGGGAGGTCTGTACGCTAGAAGACCAGTAATTTGTATTCCCCTCACGTCACGTCACAGGAGAGAGCAGGTGAATTGGGCATGCACACATGTTAACTGGACAGAAGAGCAATGGAGGTCCGTATTCTTCACAGAAGAGTCCAGATACTGCTTGCACAGTGATTCCGGACATTTTTTGATATGGAGAGAACGAGGTACTCGCTATCATCGCAGTAACATCTCATGTCAAAGAGACAGTTACGGGGGAGGTGGGGTGTGTGTTTGGGGTTACATTTCCTTAGGTGGACGCATAGTCCTCTATGTTTTGACGAGTGGGAACCTCAATACCAAAGGTATAGAGATAACATCCTGGACCCTTATGTACGCCCATACGCTGGTAAATTGGTGCAATAGGTGAAACATTCATTTTATAAGACGATAACGCTTTTTCCACAGAGCTCGTTTAGTGGAACAATAGAGGAGACCATTATGCGCATAGAGTGGTCAGCTGGATCTCCCGACCTAAATCCGGTTGAGCATGTTTGGGATGCTCTAGGGAGACATGTTGCCGCCCTCAACCCACCACCTAGAACAAAGGTGGAACTTATTACTACTTTAAAGGAACAATAGTCATTACTCCTTACTGAGCTGATTCACTACATCCTGAACAGCCTGGAACATCGCTGTCGTGCCTGCATTGCTGTAAGGGGTGACCACACTCCTTATTAAAGAACTTTGCCCATTGCATTCTGACTCCTCATTTTTGGACAATTCCTATAAGTGTTATTTTTTGACGAAAAATATTTCTAGTGTAGAATATTTTGTGCCATCATGAAACTAGCATTGTAATTCATGTTTCCATCAAATTTCATTAAAATCATTCATATAGTTTTTTATTTATCGTAATTTTTCTGAGTTTTCCTTAATTTATGGAAACCAGTGTAATATTTCAAATACTATCTATTCAAACGTTTTCCATTTATGTTTTAAGGACCATATCAGGCACATACATCAGAAAATAATCTGGTTCCTCTATCGCTAATAGAACATTTATAAAAAAAATCGTCAAGTTAAAAAATTAGTTTCGTTACAGTTCGAATTCGGGCAACACACTAAACAAAATTATACTGTTTGATAGCGAAAACAGTCATCTCTCCATACAAAAAGTTACGCTTTAATATATAAAATATTAGTGACCCCAAAAAAATTCGTAGTCATTTAAAACTTGAAAAAATAGTATATTTAAAAAAAGTTTAAAACAACCATATCCAAAAAACTTAAACTTTTCGAAATTAAATACAAAGACTTTGATGTATTTTGGTTTAACAATATTTTTCATTCTTTGAGTATGTCGATAGTTTTGTTTTCATTCCCCCAAAATTATGAAAAAACGCTTCCTAATATTTTAACTAGAAGCACGCATATCGCCTCTGGTGCATATGAGTGCTTATATATATATATCTTGTTTTCCAAGAGGAAGTTTTTCCTTACCTACTGTTTCATTTTTTGAATTTGAGCCAGCGGATGATGGGAAAAGTGCAAATAGTATTTCATTAGTAATTATACAACTTAAAAGTATTCGTCTTTTAATTCTTAAATCCAAAAAGTTGCAATTTCCACACCTCTCTCGAAAAAGTGGATAGATTATTTACTGTCAGTGGAATATTTCTTAAACACTACCACTAATTTTTCAAATTTCGATTATATACTTTTTACTTGTAAAGATTAATAAAAAATACTCCGTTTCATCATTTCAGTGACGTGTAAAGGTATTTATATATATTAAAACTACTAAGCATTAAAAATGCGAATTACAATATTTCATAAGTACCAATCAAATTGCAAAAGAGTTTTCTAATTATCATTTCATTGTTTCCAGTGGAAACTTCATGATGTTCACATTCCACCACCCAAATTTCATATTACTATCATTAATAAATTAATCATTAATATTATTAGTCGTTTCAATATTCGATCGAAATTTGGGAATTTTCTAACTTTTTGGCCGTCAGAGAGCGCAATTGTAGTGTTCGAAAGATTTCGAAAGGGCGAATCATAATATTTTATCATTTCCTACTAACCCTAAAAAGACTTTTTCATTTATCTCTACAAGTAATTATCTGTTAAAAAAATTGTCTCCCCCCCCCCTGGGTGTAAGAGGTGAATTCATTGTTGACAATGGAAACGCCATGACGTTCACATTCCATGAATAAAATGCAAAATTTTTAGCTTAAATACGTCGTCTGTAATATTTGTTTGAAATTTCGGAATTTTCAAACATTTTCACCGTTAGAGAACGCAATTATAGTTTTTGGAAAATTTAAAAAGTGTGAATCATAATATTTTATCAATTCCTATCTAACCCAAAAATAATTTTTTATTTATCTCTAAAAACAAGCAATTATCTGCTAAAACTAAAAAGGTGTGTTTTCCTTACCGCTTTGGGTCTAAGGTGTCAACTCTTTGTTAGCAATGGAATCGTCGTTACCTTCACGTTCTACTACCAAAATTTCAAATTTCTAGCATAAATACATCGTTTGCAATATTCGTTTTAAATGTTTGAATTTTCAAAACTTTTTACCGCTAGAAGGCGTAATTATAGCTTTAGAGGGATTCGGAAAGTGAATATCTTAATATTTCGTTAATATCTATCCAACAGAAGAATAATTTTTAATTTATCTCTGTAAACACCTCTCTTGCATTGCGATCTTAAGCAACCACGGCAATTCCCGATTCCGCCTATACGACACTACCAGTTATGAAAAGCCGTGCTATCTAGAGCCGGGGGCAAGGAATACGCCCTATAAGCGCACCTCAACCCCAGCCTCACATGGCAGCAGTCCTATAGAAGGAAAGCTGACCACCGGAAGACCTAATTTTAATATGTTCCGCGGTTAGCCATGAACAAGGATATATAGATCCAAGTTCGCTCGGCGTCCGGGGTACTCTTAGTAAGGCCCAGACTTTTGAGAGGGCTCTGGCCTACTAGGGGACCAAATCGTTCTGCTGAGCCCTCGAACTGTTCACCCAGAGCACCTGAGAGGTGAGGTCTCGGACACCGCCACCGTCCAACCGGCACGTCCAACCGGTCGGCGGCATCCTCAACCTCGGTTGGTCTTGGCTATGTCCAGCCGGTGCCGCCACGCCGGTCGGCACAGCCTTCGACCGGGTTGCTGGACCCTAGACCCCTCCACCACGACAAGGTGATTCCCTATTGGAGGGGTATCTCTGTAAACAAAAAAAAGTTCGTTGTCTACAGACGACAAAGCGAAACTATTATCTAGTTTTCTTTAAAAACGAGAAAAAAAATATAATCTTTTGTAGCTAATGCAAACGTTGCACCTTATGCTCCAAAAAGTACAACACTACACTTTGCGTGAAAAAAGTGACGAATGTAAAGGTCTCAATCAAGTTCTTCTAAATCTCGATTTTTCGATAGTATTAATTCACTAATTGTACAGTTATAAAAGCTGGAATTTTAAGGTAAATTCTCATGAATGGAATTGCTCTTGTAAAATATTCCGATTTCCATTGCTGTATTGAAAGAATAATCGAATAATCTGAAAAAAGAAAGAACGATGAAAAAACCAGATTTAGATATATTTTGGTCGTTAATTAATGGTTAGTGACATTTTTCGATGCAAACAATATTCGTTCACTATTTAGAGTGATGGAAACTTAACAAGGACAATGCCATTCATAGGAATTTACATTATAATTCCAACTTCTCTAATTTTAAAAATAGTGAATGAGTACTATCTAAAAATCGAGGTTTAGATAGATTTGATTGGGGAATTTTAATCTATCTCCAGTCGCATTTTTATTTCATACAAAGTGTAATGTGGGTCTTCGAAGTTATTCCTCATTGATATAACATGGGAATTATCTGATAAATTGGTAGTGGTCTGTGCTAAAGGTATTGATTCTGCGAATGAAAGCCACATTGAAAACTCCTTAACATCAAAATAAGTTTTCCACAGAAAAATTTCATTGGTGAAAAAGAAAAATGTCGCTGAAATGTCGCTGAATCTTGATTTATTATTCATTTTAATTTTTTAACATTATTAATTTTAATAGCTAAAAAGTTATTGAATCTGAAGCATTTTAACAGCTACAGATTCTGATACTATACAGATATACAGATCGCTGAGCATCTGAACTACTGACTCTCTGCGAGAGCATCTGTAGTTCAGAAGAAGTCCCATATAGTCTCGGATCAAGAATAATCTGCATATTCTTTATCATTTGAATTTATTCAACGGCGCTTATAGAAGCATAGTTCGTTTATTTATATATTGTTTAATGAATTGTAGATCAAATTAAATTTCTAACGTTTAATTTTAATCATACATCTCTATGTTGGAAAGATTACAATATTGTCCCACCAATTTACAATTTTTATTCTATAAATTTTACTATTTCTCTTTTAATTTCCATTCATTGTGAGTTTTTTCTTTATGGTTGGTGTATTATTTGTCTTGAATAAAGATAGTTGATGAACAATATATTTTCGTCTTGTAAGAACCTTAATATATTTAAACAGTGTTAAAAATAATTTATTCGTCAAATTGATATTTTAAAGAAAAAATACATTAATAATTTTTGCTCTTTGAAATGTATCTATGATTACTATAAAAGGGCAGCACTTTTTATCTTGCACTTTTAATTAAAACGGTTGTTTTTTGCATGACGTTCGTTTCTATACTGTCCAAGTACATGCAACAAAGTGGTATGATTGGGAACGACTGGGACATTCACCCTGCAGTCCTGTCATCATCTTAATCAGATTTTCGCATTTCTGGACCTCTAAAAAGCGTCATGAGGAGAAGGAAGTTGTAATCGGAAAAAGAGGTGCAGTTTATTTTCGGAAAATTTAAATGCAGGACAAGTTTTTCACTAGGCATTAAGAATTTGAACAGATCAACAAATGATTTTATACTTCATTTTCGACTTGTCCGCATTTCATTTCCATGACCTTTATACAGTAAGTCCTCGTTGTTCGTTTCTTCGCCAATTTGCCGCTGGTGTAGCCCATTTTTTAAAATAAATATATTTATTTCATTTACCAGAAATTATAAATAAAAATATAAATTTTTTACGCCAAGCTGTTGATTTTACCCTTTGATCGGAAACAAGAACATTTCCAAAAGCTGAGAAAAAATTACAGGCAGTAATAAAAAAAATCAAAATATATTTTGATAAATGACAAATCTTAGAGTCTAAAAATCTTTATTTATGCCATTTGTCAGACGAAAATTTATTACATACATACATACATACATACATACATACAAAATCCTCATACGGCCATGGGCAACGTAATTTTCCTCTCTACACCTGTCTGTCCTGAACTACCTGCTCTATTCTACCACTATATGCCAATTCTAGCGAGGGTCAGTTTGACATTTCTGCACATCGAATCCTAGGTCTCGCCCTTTTCTTGAACCTTTCAGCACATTCCTCATAATCCTATTTCCAAATCTGCAGCTGTGCATACGGGCCACATGCCAAACCAACGCAGTCGCCTTTTGCACAAAATGCTGCTTAAAGAATCTTGCTGACTCCTTCTAACTTATCATTACTTAAAAAGTCAACTTAATTCACAAGGTACTAAGCAAGCGTCTAGAAGCAAAGACATCAAGTTTCCTGTTATCCTGCTTACAAAGAGTTTATTTTCACTATTATACCAAACTTTAGAAAGAGCCAAACCATTGTACAGCCTAATTTTAGTCTTTAGGTGTACACGCCTATTTTACAACACTCCAAAGAATCTTAATAGTCCCAGAAGCAAACATAAACTCTTCTATTTATCTCATGCCGCACATTACCTGTAACTGCTACATACTTCCCAAGGAGTTAAACTGAGACACTTGTTCAATATGGGAGCCATTCGAAATAACGAAGCACCATCTGCCAGACCAATTCTCATCACTTCAATTGTCTCTTTGATTATCACCAAACCTACTCTATTACAAGTCTCATCAACAGTCCTAAGGTAAGAATTCATCTCATTAACATCATAAGCCAACAGGGCCAAATCATTTATATAATCTAAATCAGAAATCTTGAAATCTCTAGACCATTTAAGGCCAACACCTTTCCCTTGCAAAGAATTTCGCATAACATAATCAATAACCAAACTAAAGGGCAAAGGAGACAAATTACACCTTTATACCCTAGCAATACTAAACCAATCACTATAAGCTTAACCAACTCTCACACATGACTTAGTGTTATTCTAGAGAGCATTAGTGATTAACTTATCAGGTATTCCTTACGATCAAACACAAATTATGCCGATCAATAGAGTCAAAAGCCTTTTTAAAATCAAAAAACTCTTACCACAGGTTTCTGAATCGATAAACATTTTTCAAGAATCTGCTAAGTGAAAACATTTGATTCATATATCCCTTATCACTTCTGAATCCACACTGTTAATCGCGCAGTTATCCATCAACCAAATTCTTAATTATTTTCAGAATAATCATATAAATAACCTTTCCCGCAACAGATTATAAACTAAATCTTGAACAAATATCACAAGAACTACGTTGAGCTTTTTAAAAAAGAGGGAATAATAATATATAATAATAAATACCCCCTCAAGCAGCTACTTGCCACAGAGGTCTGACAGGAGCCTGTCAGTTTATATGCCAGAGTAGAAGATCTGTGAGGATGGCAGGACCTCAGCAGAAAAACAACACAAGCATCCATGCCTTAACCTGGGGCTCGAACCCAGGTTCCGTAGATCAGAAACCAAGCGCGCTAACCACTCGGCCACGGGACGAGCTGTATTAAAATCCTAGGAACAACACCTTTATCATAAAAATATTTAAATGTTCAATCAACCATTTGACAAGAGGTATGATTGACAAGAGGCAAGAGGCTTGATTAATATTATTCCCGCACTTCCTCCTTTCAGAAATATGTTCCATAGCCTTATCACTTGATTAATTTTGTTTTCCTCTTCCGTTTTAATTAAAAGCGTAGTGTTGGTCTAAAGATAAGCCTGGTTAAACAGATACCATTCTTTCCCAATTTCAGCAGTAATGAAACTGTGATTGTCATAATGACTAATTGTCTTATCATGGTATGCTTCGGCTACATCTGGATCTATCAAAGTTTCAGTGTTAAAAGTAATTCTCTTAACCTTGGCATATTTCTTAAGCTTCATGTTTCAAGGCAATTTTGACTAGGTAATGATCAGACTCAATTTTGGCTCCCTTGTACAATCTGGTTTTCTTAATCGAACTAGCTCTTTTGCTCTTATTAAAATATAATCTGTCATAATCCTGTGCAACCCATCAGGTGAAGCCCATCATGTGATTGTAATATGTGTTAGTTATTTGTAAACGGTTAAGTTTACTTACCTGTAGAAAACCTTCTCCATTGCCTTTGGAATTACCAATGACAAAGGGACCCAAAACTCCTGCCAAAGATCAGAGCCAGTACCATATTTAGCATTGGAGTCATCTACCACAAGAGAAATATCTCCTTTCTTCATAGAATTCAAAATATCCTTAAGCTGCCTGTAAAAGTTATCCTTCTCGTTCTCATCAGAGTCGTCTGTGGGGTGTAACAACAGATGACAGTGTAGTCTTTAATTTTGGTATTGCATTTTGCTCTAAGGAATCTTTCATTAATGCAGTCGTATCCTATGTATCTGGGATATTACGTGGGTATTACGTGGTTCAACTTTGTAAGTAATGATGAGGTTAGACAAAAGGAGTCGGCAACCTCCTTTAAGCAGCATATTGTGCAGAGAGAGACTCCGTTGGTTTGGCCATGTTGCCCGTATGTATAATCATATATTAGAGAATAGAGTTATAACCAGTGTGCCTAAAGACCACAGAAATAGGGGAAGACCTAGGATGCGGTGGACACACAATGTCCAACACGACCTTGTTAGAATTAGTGTGCAGTTGCCAGATGCAGCAGATGTAGCTCAGGACAGATATGATTGGAGAAAAAAGCACGGTGTGGTTGGAACTCCGTAGCTTGTGGCTGTTTGAGGATGATGCTAATGATGATGAATGCCGTCTGTTAGAACTAATAAGGTGTTGATTCATACCATTCCTGCACTTTCTTCTTTCAGAAATAGGTTATATAGCTTTATCACTTAAAACTTTTTCTTTCCTCTTTCCTTTTAAACAAAAGAATACTGTTGGTCTCAAGAAAAGCCCGTTTAAATGATCCCATTCTTTCTAACTTCAGCAATAACATAACCACGATTGTCACAAATGACTAATTTCGTATACTTTGACTGTATCTGGATATTTCAATGTTTTAGTATTAAAAATAATTCTCTTAACCTTGGCATAACATTTTTTAAGCTTCAGTTGCAAGACAGTTTTGACCAAGTAATGGTAAGACCCAATTTCGGCTCCCTGTATTATCATTTATTCCTAACTGATCTAGCACATTTCCTGTTAATCAAAATAAAAACTATAATATTCCTGTCCAACCCATTAGGTGAAACCCATGTGTATTTACAAATGTCCCGTTGTTTGTAGTATGTGTACGTTATTCGCAAACGGTTAAATTAGATGGGTTGATAGCTAGGGGGATCTGATTATTTCAGAAACTTTAACCTGTAGGAGACGTTCCACATTGCCATTAGAACTACCAATACCAAATGGATCTATCCCCCCTCTCCAAAGGTCAGAGTCAGTACGAAATTTAGCATTGAAGTCACCTAGCACAAGAGAAATATCTCCATTTTTCACAGAATTCAAAATATCTTGAAGCTGGCTGTAAAATATATCCTTCTCGTTGTCATCAGAATCCTCTGTGGGGGCATAACAACAGATGGTATTCATCATCATCATCATCATCATCATCATCATCATCCTCAAGCAGCCATGGGCTACGGAGGTCCAACCAGACCATGCAATTTAGTTCTCCAAGCAAGTCTATCCTGAGCTACATCTACTGCATCTGGCCACTGCACACCAATTCTAACAAGGTCCTGTTTGACATTGTTAGCCCACCGCATCCTAGGTCTCCCCTTCTTTGTGAGGCCTTTAGGCACACTGTTCATAACACTATTCGCCAATCTATAATTATTCATACGGGCAACATGGCAGTATGAATACGGGCCGTATGAAAACATGGCCGTATGAATACGGCCGTATATACGGGCAACATGGCCAAACCAACGGAGTCTCTCTTTGAACAATATGCTGCTTAAAGGAGGTTGCAAACTCCTTTGCCTAACCTCATCATTAGTTACAAAGTTGAACCACCTAATGCCCAAGATACTGCGTAAGCATCTGGAATCAAAAGCATCTAGTTTCCTGTTATCTTGTTTACAAAGTGTCCACGTTTCACTACCATAACTAACCCTAGAAAGAACCAAACTATTATACAGCCTAATATTAGTCTTTAGGTGTATACGCCTATTTCTCCACACTCTCCATAGATTCTTAAAAGTCCCGGCAGCAATCCCTATTCTTCTGTTAATCTCATGCCGCACATCACCATTATCTGTTTCATAGCTCCCAAGATAATTAAACTGTGACACCTGCTCAAGACTGCAACCATTCAGATTAACTGAATCACAGCCTGCCTGACCAATTTTCATTACTTTAGTTTCCTCTCTGTTTATAACCAAACCTACTCTACTACCAGTATCATCAACAGCTCGAATGAAAGAGTTCATCTCATCAGCATCATTTGCCAAAAGGGCTAAATCATCAGCATAATCTAAATCAGAAATTTTCGTATCTCCAGCCCATTTAAGGCCAAAATTTTTCCCTTGAAGTGAATTTCGCATAACATAATCAATAACCAAACTAAAGAGAAAAGGAGACAAAATGCACCCTTGTCGAACACCACAAGTAATGCTAAACCAATTGCTAGAAGCCTTATCAACTCTCACACACGACTCAGTGTTATTATAGAGAGCTTTCATTATGTTAACTAACTTGTCAGGTATACCATATGATTTCACAATCAACCACAAATTATGACGATCAACAGAGTCGAAAGCCTTTTTGAAATCAACAAAGCTAGCAGCCAAAGGTTTCTGAAACTCTAAACATTTCTAAAGAATCTGCCTCAGTGAAAATATCTGATCCACACCTCCCCTACCACTTCTGAATCCACATTGCTCATCACGCAATTGACTGTCAACCAGATTTTTAATTCTATTAAGCACAATCATGGAAAGAACTTTACCGGGAACAGAGAGTAGGCTGAAACCCCTATAGTTATCACAAGAACTGCGATCACCTTTTTTGAAAATAGGGATAACAATAGCTCTGGTAAAATCCTTAGGAACCATGCCTTTATCATAAAAGATATTCAGAATTTCAGTCATCCAAGTGGTAACCGAAACATTTCCAGCTCTAAACATTTCTGCAGTAATTTAATCTACCCCTGGGGATTTATAAAGTTGAAGTTTAGAAACAGCCAAAATAGCTTCAGATTGTGTTATAGGGCCAACATTAAAGCCACCAATGCATCTATCATCATTGCAAACAATGGGAATAGAACTAACCGCATTGTTTAGAATATCACTGAAATGCTCAGCCCACCTAGCCATGATAGAATCCTCACCTTCTATAACCTTACCTTGTTTATCCTTCAATCCCTGTATATCTGTCCGTTTTCTACCACACAAAATATTAACTATCTGGTACAGCTCTCTGCTATTGTGCTGTTTAACTGCTTCCTCGGCTTTCTCAGCCAAACCATTAAGGCAAAGATTCTTATCAGCAGCTAACTGATCTTTTACATGTTTATTAAGTTCTCTGTAATGCTTTCTATTAGGACTAGTAGGGTATTGATTAAGGACATCCCTGCAGTTCTTTCTTTCCGAAATAAGCTCAAGTGCCTTATCACTCAGATAATTCTGTCTCTTCTGCTCCTTTTTCCTAAAAGAGTACTGTTAGTGTCCAAAAAAGCCTGTTTAAAATGATTCCATTCTTCCTCAACTTCAGTAGTAATCATACCATGACTGTCATAATGACTAAGTAACCTATCATGGTAAGCTTTGGCTATAACTGGGTCTTTCAGAGCTTCAGTATTAAAAGCAAATTTTTTAACCCTAGCACAACACTTTTTAAGCTGAAGTTGCAAGACACTTTTAACAAGGTAATGGTCAGATCCAATTTCAGCTCCCCTATATGCCCTGGTATTTCTAACAGAACTAGCCCATTTGCTGTTACTTAATATATAATCAATCATATTCCTGTGCAGCCCATCAGGTGAAACCCATGTTATATGTGTTTGTAATATGTGTTAGTTATTCTAAAACCATTGAGCTTACTTACCTGTAGGAGACGTTGCCCATTGCCATTGCAGCTACCAATACCAAAAGGGCCAATCACCCATCCCCAAATGTCAGAGTCAGTACCAACTTTGGCATTGAAGTCACCAAGAACAAGGGTAATATCTCCTTTCTTGACAGAATTCAAAATATACTGAAGTTGTTCATAAAACCTATCCTTCTCATCCTCATCGGCATCCTTAGTCGGGGCATAACAGCAGATAACATTCAGGTCTTTAACGCTTGTCTGAAATTTTGCTGTAAGAAACCTTTCATTAATACACTCGTATCCTAGAAGAGCATCGCTAACGTGTCTGCTGAGAAGCAGACCCACACCTTGGTGATGCTTATTGTCGTCCCTCCCTGAAAAGAGAAATTTAAGATTATTTTTAAGAATCTGACCTTTATCTGTCCATCTGGTCTCTTGCAAGCCAAGAATATCTAAATTATAATGGTGGAATTCTTGTGTGAGGACATCAAGAGAAAAAGCTCTCTGCAGAGTCCTCACAATCCAACTACCTATGGAGAGAAAATGATTAGCGGGATGTTTAAAGAAACTATGTTTATTGAGAGAGGGAATGCCGACAATATCAAACAGCCCCCTAATCGCAGACATGGGGCAAAGACCCGTTCCCCCACCACTAACGGCTGAAGCCATCTACACTGGAAGACTTCCTCCAATGTAGAATTTGATGATGCCAATAGGAGCAAAGATTTCAAGTGCCTGCGATGACCTCTGCTCAGGATTATCCACCAGCTGATAAACATATCCTGCGAATCTATTCACTTGGGGCTGTCAACCCACAAACAAAGAGAAAACACAGCGGAAGATTTTCCCTCCACAGAAGCCCACCAGTGCAGCAAAATCAGGATCCATAATCAAGCTCAGAGCCATATATCTGTCCAGTCCAGTGGGTTTATGTGGTCATCACCAGGACCCTGTGTGATTGACCACTCCTCAGCAGGGTAGAAAAAAAAGAAAAGTAGCCATAGTTCAGAACCATTATTCCTTTCAGGTTGGTATATATAATTAGCGCGAAGACCCTGTGTGATTGCCAACTCTTCAGCAGGGAAGGAAAAAAAACACAGTTGTGCAGATCAGTAGGCCACACTAATCTGGCAGCCCTCCCCTTCCGTTCACTACCACAAGAGAGTATCTCTTTTGAAAGGTACTAACGGTCTGCACCACGAGAATACGGGGTCGGACATTAGGTGCTAGGCCTTGCCGGTTCTATGCATCATCACAGGGGATTGGTGCATAGCTCTCCTTCCAGTGACTACCTAGCTACCATTTACAGACCCAGATGGTATTAGTCTTTGATATTTGTTTTAAATTTTGCTCTAAGAAATTTTTCATTAATGCAGTCATATACTAGAAGATCATCACTAGCGTGTCTGCTGAGAAGCAAACCTACGTCTTGGAGATGATTTCCATTCTGCTTCCCTGAAAAGAGAAATTTAAAATTGGTTTTTAGTATCTGACCTTTCCCTTTCCATCTGTTCCCTTGAAAGCTCAGAATATCTAGGTTATAACGCTGGAATTCCTGTGTGAGGATATGAAGAGAATAATCTTTATATCAATGTTCTCACGTTCCAAATACTTCAAGAGAGAAAGTGATTAGTATGATTTTTTATAGAAACTAGGTTATTGAGAGAGGGAGGACCAACAATATAAAACAGCCCCCTGATCGCAAGCATTGGGCAATCAAACTCAAAACCATTAACCAGCCCAGTGTAGTGAGTATAAATGGTCACGACCCAGTGAAGTTGACCACTCCTCAGCAAGGAGGAAAAAATAAAGAGTTCAATACGTCAAATTGAACTACCAGCCGTCCCATTCGGCTCCCTTCCTAAAGAAAAATAGTCTTTTTTGAAAGGTGCTAAAGGTCTGTACCATAAGACAGGGACGGACATTAAGGCCTGGCCGATTCTCTGCATCATCACTGGTGATTGGTACACAGCTTTCTTTCCGGTTTATGCATAGCCACCGTTACTCTAATACAGGGTAAATATTTTTCGCAATAATAATTCTGTACTATGTTACTAACTTACCATTTTTTAATTGCATTCCCCCTATACTCGATTATGTTATACTTCTAATTTCACATATTTCACTGTGTACAATTACTACCGCTCAATTTATAGTTCCAAATATTTAATAAGATATTTTATGCATTTTAATTCAGTGGTCTACTTGGAATTTTCAACATGTATCTTTCTAGGTACAAGTATTTGAACTAGAATTAATGTTTAAGAATATATAATAAAATTATGCTAATGCAACAGTTACTGACACATTCACTCCCGGGTATACGGACGATATTGGGAGTATATTTTGGAAAGTAAGAAAATGATATGTAGTTTTTTTTTAAAGAAACTACGTTTATTGAGATAGGTAGGACCAACAATTTCAAACAGCCCCCTGATCGCAGACATGCAGTAAAGACTTGTTCCTTCTCCGCTAAAAGATGAAGTCACCGATTTTGGTAGGAATTTCAGATATCTCCTTTTCAAGTTTGCCTTTTCAAGAGCCATGTGACCTGCCTGAGACACATTACTCCAGTTTACGATTGGCGATGCCCAACTAGCTAAGTGAGGTTTAAGGTACTTCCGATTGACTCTGATCAGGACTATCCACCAGCTGATATAAGGTATCCCATGGTTCTGTTCACTTAGGGCGGGAAACCCACAAGAAAGCAGAAAAACAGCGGCAGATTTTCCCTGAACAGAAGCCCGCCAGTGCAGCAAGTCCAGGATCCATAATCAAGTTCAAAGTCGTAAATCAGTCTAATTTAGTAGGTATGGATGGTCATCACCAGAACCCTTTGATGTTGACCACTCCTCAGAAAATCTTTCATTAAATGGCTGTAAAAGAGAAAAAAAAAAGTGAAAAATTGGTCATATATGACCAGTTTAGAAGTCACAATGATCTGGTAGCCCTCCACTTCTTTTTCCTTTCAAAAGAGATATTCTCTTTTGAAAAAGATTTTAACCTATAATAAATTATAAATATTATAGGTTAAAATCTTTTTAATATTAAAAAGGATTGAAATAATATAATAAATATTGAAATAATATAATAAATATAGGTTAAATTCTTTTTAATTTTAAATATATATAATTTAATAATAAATATATATTAAAAATTAATAAAGAAAAAGAAAAAAAGAGATATTCTCTTTTGAAAGGTACTAACAGCTTGCACCAAGATAAGGCGGAGTCGGACATTAGTTGCTAGGTCTGGCCGGTTTTATGTATCGTCACCGGGGATTAGTACACATCTCTTTTTCCAGTTTTTGCCTTGCTACCATTCACAGGACTCTACCATTCACAGCCATTACTTGCACTCTTGAAAATATATGAATGTGAGTTACGATTGCTCGTAGGGTTGTCTGAAACGACAATTCCGAATCCGGACGTCTCATTAGGATTCAGAAATCGATTCATTGGGATCGATGTTCAATTTCGTCCTGTCTCCCTGCAAAAATCCTTGGCTGCTACATAAAATATGTTATATGAGCTTGGAAGGTTTCGTTTCGCATAAAGTATTTGAATGTAGCAAACGGCACTTAGTTATTTATTGCACTTATATTAATTTTTCATTTGAAAAGAGTTCCTACAAAATTTATAATTTTAACACATTTAACACAGTCGGAATGAAGGATTTAAAATAGTCATCACGTGTATAAACCAGTGTTAGACCATCTGTAAAAGCAATGCAGTAATGATTTTACGGTATCTTAAAGTACAGCATAAAATAAGAATTTAATCCATCCTTCCTAGAACTCCAACTCTAACCAAGTGTTACTTTTGTAAAAATAGTTTTATCACCTTATGAAAACGAAATGTGATTTGAACTCAACTGAAATTGGTTTCTGTTCTGCCCTCATTTAATTTTCGTCTTATTTGTTTCTCTAATGACATGAGAAATTTTAGAGCGAACATGACACGGCGCATTATGTTTAACACCTCTCGACTCAATCAATTTGAATCTTCGGTTTTTTATAATTCTCATTATGATGCAAACGGAATTTTTTCTTTAATGCGAACATTGTCTCTTCCTGTTATTTCTTTTAAAGCTGATTTCCATGAATGATAAAAAAAGAAACATTTCATTTTATGTTTTGTTGCACACATTTAAAACATTTTTGAAAGGGTAGTGGATTTATTGTGTTTTTTTCATTGCGCAAATAATGGATTTATTGTTTAAGAATTTCTCAAGGAATGGAAAAAAAATCCTGAGCAGGAAGTTTAAGAAGTCACCGCTTTCCTTTTACCGTTCGGTATCTTCTTTTCCTCGCTCTTAAGTTTGTAATTACTTTCCGAAATCCTCCGGTTCGAGAAGGTAAACAGTGGAGAAATAACGCCGAAGTTCTTTCGCCTAATCCATATTTGAAAGAGTTGAAAAAAAAAAGCACCCAGAAGCAAGAAATATCAGGAGGAATTTTGCCAGTGAGAAAGAAAGAAATAATGTTCTTTAACTCCATCTTATTTCTCTCGGATTTAAAAATGGTTTTGTGCCACTGCAAATAGATTATTGTTTAAGACATGTTGTGCAAGGGTTCAGTTAATGGAATGCAGCTTTGTAGTTGACCGACGTAAAACTGAAAAGCTTTTCCATTTTGCCTTTGAGGAAATTGGATACTCTTTGCATTACGAAAGACCTTGCAGGTGAGCGAAGACGTCGACCATTAGCTAATGAGTAAGGTTCTCTGAATCAGAGGGTTCAGATTCCTTTCGTAGGAGAGTAAATAGACCACACTTATATTACCATTTTTGACGTTAAAAAAGCCGAAGTTACTTTTGAAATGGAGATAATTTTTTTAGTTCATATTGCTATTATAAAAATAGTGAAAGGGAGGGAACCCGAATAGATTTTTTTTAAATGAGCTATTTTCCCACATTATGAAACTAAGTACAGTTTTTTCGATATTTATTTTGAAAACAAAATAATCATTGGATTTAAATATGTCTTTTTTTTAACTTTCAAACGTGGACTTTTAATTAATGTAATTTTTTACATGTTTCGCTAATAATTTGCAGTTTTTGCTAATAAGAAGTTCATGTCAAAAAGTGTTTCTAATCTATACTAATATTCTGTATACTTTCAGAAACAAAACGAAAAAGGCTGAAGAATTTAAATTTATATATATATACCTAAAATACTACAAAAATGTTAGCGAAATCTGTTGAATGAGGGAATGAATTATGTTAAGTGCTTTGAATTGATGTATCTGTATCATTTTAGTGATTCTTTAAAAAAGTCTTCTTTGTTTAAAACAATTTGTATTAGCTCTATTTTTTTATTTTTTATTTTTCTCATTTTTTCGAAATTTATATTTATGAAATGTTGCAAAAAACTTTGCTGAGACTAAATGACAGATACATATTTTTAATTTTCTGAACAAGTATTTTTATGATGGTGAAAAAATAAATATCTCGAGATGCTTTATTTAGGAGCATGCCTTTTCAATATCGTTTGCTTGTCAGTATGGACCTCTAGCACCTGAATGGGCTCACGCTATATGTAACATCGAAAGATGTTCGTATCAGAGACATAAGTGGGAGGGAGGGGATTAGGGGGGGCTGGTCCCCCCGTCCCCAGAAAATTCTGTCGTCTTATGCGAAATTTAAAAATTGTCTATCTGCTTTGAAATTCAAAACAGTTGGCTTTAACATCAGAGCATATGTCTGACGCTAAAAATAAATATAAAAACTGTAAAATTTTATTCCATACAGAATATCATTTTAATTTTTCCTATCGGTGTAATATTTTAGCAATTGGGAAACCCTACAAGTCTTATTCACAGAAATTCCGAAACCAAATTCTCGAACCTTCCCCAAAACGAAATTCTCGGATCTCCCCTACCCAGGAACTAAATCCTGGGTACGTCCCTAACTGCTACATAGTACTACTTCTAAGAAGGCCCACATACGTTCAGTTTTGCCTTTTATATTCACAGTCCATGACTAATATTGTTTAATAGTATGTGTGTATGGGATCCGTATGGACTGTTCAGTTCAAAATAATGGCCTGAAGAAATTTCTGATCTTCAGAAGATCGATTGAACAGGTTGACTTAAGTGGCATCTAACTTTGAGGCTCATTCTTCAGTCCGTTCCATTTCTCAAAGTGTAAATATCGGTTTTTCTGTATTATATCACCATTCCTTCGTTTGTTTGCTTGCTTTTTTTGCATAAAGGTGACCAGTTTTACAACTATTCTTTGTTGGAATTCTTTGCACTGTTTCATGAGACAGTGATTGAGGGAAATAAACTCAAAAGATGATCGTAACAGAATAAAGCAAATTGAACCATAACCAGAGCTGATCGCAAAGGCGAAGGAAAGAAATCCTAATGCAAACTGAGAAACTATCGCCGAAATAAACTTACAAAGTTCTTTTCGAAAAGAGTAAAAAAAAGTTGGTATTGAAGCCTAACATGTCAGGTCAGACGACCTGTATATAATTAAATTATTATGCTACGATCTTATTTTATGCTCTAGCAGAATGTTCTCGTGACTTTGTCATCAAGTTGGCAAGACAGCGAAAGCGAGGTAAGTGAAAACAGAATTTAATACTTTAATGGTGATTTTTTCATTTAACGAAGTTTTAATTGTACATTATGTATTAATTATCACATATCCTGACAACGTTTGGCGGAGAAATGAATTGTCATCTGGTTGTCTTAATGAATTCGAAATCGGGTTCTGTTACAGCTAGAAAATCTGATTTTTAACACA
This sequence comes from Ryuthela nishihirai, assembly GCA_038380435.1. Classification (NCBI taxonomy): domain Eukaryota; kingdom Metazoa; phylum Arthropoda; class Arachnida; order Araneae; family Heptathelidae; genus Ryuthela; species Ryuthela nishihirai. The sequence continues at coordinate 76,794,275 of JAWZYU010000017.1, forward strand.
ACATGGGGAATGTAAATAAGATAATTGTTTTTAAATATTTGGTAATGGTCTACCGAGTGTTTGGGTATTTGAATTTTAAGAACAGGAATTTTATAACGCGAAGGACGGAGATAACCTTTAAGGTTTTGGCTTGTATTGGTTTCTCGTAAACATAAAAACACTTTCCCAAGGATATGCCCATTGGCTTAGAAATCAGGTTTTCTAACCACTACACCAGTTAGGGCTGCTGGGTCCCAAATCGTTAAATGAAGAAAAGAACAGAATATCGATTAAAAAAATGTCTTTTTTAACTCTCTCTCTCGGATTCTATTAAAGATACCGATTTCGTTTCCGAACACAATAAGGGGGATGCTCAAGGGATAACCTGACGAAAAAACTGGGACCGCTAGGAAACTTTTCTACTAAGTAACTGATTCCCAAAATCTGTTCCAAGTTTGTGAAATAAATTTGCGATTTCAGTGGCGCGATGACAAGCACCATCGGTCACTGTTGGCGCCAACCAGATGTAAATGTGGATACATAACCCTGAATTACAGCTCTTTGCTAGCTCTTTAAAAACAAGCTCTTGTTATCCGTCAGCAGACATTAAACTTTCTCTTTAAAAAGATAAACGAGTAACTATTTTAGTGTTGCATAACTAATAGTGGCGGCTTATGAACTTCTAAACTGGTGGGTCAGTCTGCATACAGTGGCATTAACTACAAATAGATGGTGGATGGCTCAATTTCCCATAACATACACCGAAGAGCCAAAACATTTTGAGTTTTAGAACATCATATTAGGTAGGTACCTAATGTTCGTCCCCCACTTGTGGCCAAAACAGCTCTTATCCGGTGAGGCATGGACGCTACAAGATTTCTAAAAGTGTCTTGTGGTAACTGGTATCAACACATTACCAGCAGATTCTTTAACTCTTATAAGTTACGTGTTTGAGCCGCCGAAGATCGAATATGCTGTTCCAAACCACAGATGCTCGATTGAATTGATGTCTGGGGAATATGGAGGCCAGGTCAATACCTGGAAGTCTTCCTCATGTTCCATGAACCATTCTCGAACAATCAGGGCAGTGTGGCATGGCGCATTATTCTGCTGAAAGATGGCACTGCTAGAGGGGAATACCATTGCCATGAAAGGATGTACCTGGTCTACAATGAAGTTTAGGTAGGTGGTGACATCCTAGTTCCCTTCATGTGAATGACTGAACCCAGGGTTTCCCAGCAGAATATTGCCCAAAGCATTACATTTCCTTCACATGCTTGTTTTAGTCCCACAGTGAGTCCTGGTGCGAACACTTCCCCAGGTAAACGACAAATACCCAGTCCTCCCGATGGTGTACCAGAAAACGAGATTCATCGGACCAGTTGACCTTCTTTCAATCATTCAAGGTACAGTTTTGACGCTCGCCTTCCCTTTGTAGGCACCCTCGACAGGGAACCACCTTGTCGTGGTGGTGGTGGGGGAGGGGGGGGGGGGGGCTTGTGGCCCCGTGAGGTCAAAGGCTCTTCCGACCAGTGTGGTGCCCAGTTGGATTAACTAAGGCCATTTCGAGGTCGAAGGCATCGCTGATCGGTTTGGGCTCCGGTTGGACGGTGCTAAGACCTCAATCAGGTGCTCTATGGAGCAGTTCAGGGCCCTGCTGAACGACTTGGGACCTCTAGTAGGCTAGGGCCCTTCAAAATCTGGGTCCAACTAAGAGTCCCCACCCCGGGAGCCGACATAACTCGGATCTATATATCCTTGTTGTGGCTAACCGGGGAACAGAGTAAATTTAGGTTTTGACCGATGGATGAGCTTTCCTTCTATAGGACTGTTCTCCATAAGGTAGTCGGGGATGAGCTGCAGCTATATTGTATAGTCTTGTCCCCGACCCTAGTTAGAGACGAAAAGGGCATTTCCCAATATGCTGGTAGTCCTGTAGAGGCGGAACCGCTGGTCTTGCTTTAGATTACTTTCCCATTGTAGGCGCTTTCGACGATGAAGCGAGGTTAGCATGGGCACTCAGAGTGGCCTGAGGCTACGCAGCCCCATTTTCAACAGGTTTAATGTACTCAATTACTTACAGACAAGCTAAATTTTTGATAGAACTGACAAATTACCAAATTCTTAATGATGACCTTAAAGATAATAAAATATCTGATGATGATTTAATTCAGAACTCTCAGATTCATACTCCATGGAAGAAGATGATAATTTAGAAATAATTAATCAGTTTAATCTAGGTAATCAATTCAACTATAAGGACAAATCTAATTTAGCCATTGTATTATATAGCAATACCTTCAAACTATCTGATCTGGATAATGGTAATATAACCGACTTTTTCTTTAAAATTCTTAATAAAGAAATTATTGGATACTATACAAGACAAGGTCACTTAATCTTGCTTCCAACCGCAATTGAAGATTTCAAAAAATTAAAAACATTAAGAAAACTCTTGTATAAGACGTATTTTATAGATTACCATGAACCAATCTCATACAATATTTTATTGCAAATGTAAATGTAAAATATTATTACGACAGTTATTATTGCTACAGCGAATTTATGATAAACGTGTCATGAACGCTCGCCTATGCTTCTGCGTGAGAATTATGTAACCAACGAATTGGAATACAGAACCGATCGGAAAAATAGAAAACATAGAATTGTTATGTTGGAGTTGTGAATATCCGAAAGAAGGCATAATTAGTTTTAGTATGTACACGATGGGTGTAAAAAGTGAAGAAGCATTTTATATGGTGAGTGCGCGGAAGGTTGATCAGCTTATTGGTGTAGATGGTGTTGGTAGAATTGGGATAATGATTCTTCTGAAAGTTTATCTTTTTATTATAGAGTTTCGTGCCGGTTGACTTAATTTGTTTATAAATAATGTCATCCATGCTTTTGTAATAAATTGCATTGTATTGTAATTTTCATTGACATATTTTTATTTTAACTCACGCACAGTGCTCATCCATTTTAATTTGCAATAATATTTTATCGAATCCTCCACGATGCTCTGTTGAAATATAACGTCAAATCTATAAGAAAAATGCATAGATACCATCCCAATGCTCAAAATGATGTTTTCTGAAACTCCCTACCGAATGTATTGTCTTCTCGACATCTAAAACAATTTTGCCTTCTTATGTGAACATTGGACTTTCTAAACTAAGAGTGATGCCATATTTCACACCACCACCTCTCTGTGGTAATTGTAACATATTTGGTCATGCTAATTCGACAGGTAAAGGTCGTCCAAGGTACAAAAGATGCTCTGGCCCCCACAACTATAAAAGATGCAATTCTAACTTTTAAAAATGTCTTGACTGTGATGGTCGGCAGCCCTTTACATACTAGGCATGCCCAGTCGAGAAGATTGCATGCCGTGCAAAAAAGAATCCACGATCAACATCAATGTTCTTGGTCTACTGCTTTCTTTAAAGCAAAAAGTAACTGAAAAACTCTCAAGATAATGACTTAAGTCCAGTCTATGCTACAAATCTACAAGTTCAAACGCTTCCATCTACATCAGCAGTGAAGGAATATTTCAATGCTGATTATTGCTACCAAGCTCTACGGCAGCTCCCTCGGCCTTCCGAAATGCAGCTTTCTCACCGTCCGCAACTAGTCTGGTTCCCAACAGTGACATGTCCAAAGAAAAACAAAATAAATGTCAAGAAACAAGTCTTTCGAACTCAAATATTATAATAAAAAAAAATTTGCTATGCCCAGGCAATTAAAAGACCGATTACTAAAACCACTCAACTTGCTCCTCTCTCTCCTAGAACTATTTAATTGGAACTGGAACTGGGAAAGGAAAATATCAGTAAAAACCTTACCATTGATCTGAATCTTTAACTCGTCAGATTTATTGTTCCTCACAAGAGAAATTGGACATCTTTGAAGATATCTTAATGGGACTGAGAACACAGTAAATTTAATAAATTAAATCATATTCCACAAAACTGAGGGGTTCTTATGAAAAAAAAAAAGGGTTTTATTCTACTCGTTAAATACACTGAAGTGCCATTGAATTAGGGATAACAACCTGGTAACGTGTGCCCTCTGGCCCTGATAATGGCCACCACTCGACGAGGCAAAGACTCCGCTCACACGGGCCCGAGCACTCTGTTCGACGGTATCCCAAATATTTTCGATGGGAATTAAATCTGGGCTTTTAGGTGGCCAATTGATTATTACAAAGTCAGCAGAATGCTCCTGCAAACATTCAGTAGCCAACCTGGACCTGTTAGATGAACAGTTGTCTTTATGGTATACGCCATCTCCATTGGGATGTATGATGGCCATAAATGGGTGTAAATGGTCAGCCATGAGTTCTACATACCGGGATGGATTGAGAGTCGTCGGTACACGTACCAAAGGTCCCACAGACGTCCAACTGAAGATACCCCAGGCAATTTCGGATATTGTATTTTGCTTTTGCAGGCACCCCAGGCAAAATTTGGATATTGTATTTTGCTTTTGTTCTTTTTTGAAAAGCCCGACATTTTAGTTAGGTAAAAATAGCAATCATGCAAGTGACTAGTTGGCTCACGTCAAACCATTGGAACTGCAACGGGCATCGATTTTATTTTACCTTTCAACCATTCACTCAGGCCAACAAAGCACGAAATGCAGCACATGTGGAGGCCATGTTTTGTCCTGATCTCTAACATGACATCCAAAATACAAGTTATAGACTTTCTTCGCAATCTTTGTCAAAGAACGACCCTGGAATTTTAAAATGTAATTTACACACACATAACATAACTTATCTGGCACATTAACACATTCGCGACGCTGTCTTTGTGCCACTTAAACGCCAAAATTCACTCTTCAACGTACAGCACGTGGTCCTCCTACAGTGAAAACAACAAGAATAGCGTCCGAGGTTTAGGTTACTGTTACATGTTTTCTCCCACTTGGCAATCAGTGTTTCCAGCCACAAAAAGGAAAATATCTATATCCTCCCAGTTGCCTGGAGATGTTGGTATAGGAATATCTTAATAGGAGTCAAAATGATCAATAACATAAAAACGTGGCGTGCTAGCCATTTTTTTCAGGCCAGATCTGAGATCATCACCGGAAAAAGAGTTAAAGGGAGCTACAACTGTTCATGTTATAAAAACCTTGTAAACCAGTGTTTACTGTGAGGTTTCTACAGCCATCCCTTGTAAACCAGTGTTAACTTATCTGAATCAAAAATTGTCTGATTTGTTCGAGCACGTACTACTCCTTCAGAAGTCAACGTATTAATTAATAATATAATATTCAACAAGTAAACTATATTAAATATTTGGATAGATTCCTGGTTAAATTCGAATAAACATATTCAAGCACAAACCATAAAAGGTTCAAAATTATTAAACTTTCCTAAATTATTGCTTCAACACACTGGGGAGACCCTGCACACTACTTACTAACTTTATATAAAAAAATCTAATTAGAGCTAAAATGTAATATGAAACAGAAGTTTTATTAGGAATTTCGGACACAAAATTAATACTATTCAAAACCAAAGCTCAAAAATTTCTTTAGACCTTTATAAATTTTCACCTAACATTTCTTTAATTGCAGAAACTGTTATTCCACCATTCTCTATTGGAATAAAAATTTTAATGATCAAATATATTTCTAAATTATTCTATAAAATTCCAGATCAGCCTTTCATAAAAAAATTCTGTAAGAAAAATTTTCCTAAAAAGTACCAAATTATACCTAAGGATGATAAATATTTCAATAATATTCTTTCATCTAAATTATTAGGAGATATTTCTGAAAATATACCTTCATAGAATTTTACTAGGCCAGAATTATCAATTGACGATTCAATTACAAAAAATAAAAATTCTCTACTTCAAGAAATAGTTTTAAAAATAGCAAAAACTCACTGCAATATGAAACAGAAAAGCTACATAGATATTTAAACTGATGATTCAGTGCAATATGCAAAAAAAATACCTCTGCAGCATTTTATTATCCTAAAAATATTGAAGAGTTATTCAAATTTCCTGCACATAAATCTATTTTTCCATCAGAAATATTTGCAATTATTGAGAAAATTCATTGGATAACATTAAATGAAACATACCAAACAATTATTACCTTTTCTGATTCTAAAATTGCTCTTCATATTTTACTTCATGATTATAACTATAGACCTTTACAAAAATATATTTATGATCTATTATATCTAAATTCAAGAACTTTAATTGAAAATAATAATTTGATTAAAGCACAATGGATTCCCAGTTATTTAGAAATCAAAGAAAATGATTACGTTGATCAATTGGCCAAAAATACTGCGAACCTTAGAAATATCACTGAAATTCCGTCCTTTTATATAGAACTTAAAAAAAATAATAAATATGAATTTGATCTAATAAATATTTCAAAAATTATAGTTCATTTTATAATAATTTTAGATATAATCAATCTACTGATATAAATTATTATTCACCTATAAATTTGCCTAGAAAAATTCCAACAAAATTTAATAGACTTAGATTGGCTATCCAGGCCTAAATCCTTTTTTATATAAAACAAAAAAATCAAATCTCCAAATTGTCAACTTTGTAAACTACCAGAAACGATTAATCACATTCTCTTAAATTATCCACTATATGAAACAGAAAGAAATACATTTTTATATTTAACAGGAAAATGTGAGTGAAGGTTAAGATCATAATCTAATCTGTTTAAATCTCGATTTTTAACAATATTCGTTCAGTACTTAAAGAGTTACGGTAGCTGGAATATTTCACAACGGTAATGCTTCGTAAATTTTTATCTCAGAAATTAATCAAAAATAATAAGTTTTGTTTTAAATCATTTAATAATATATATGTTACCGCTAAAGTGCAGAAATCAGTTAATGTGCACATTACCTAGCTAATCTGCAGATTAACTAGGGTGATCAGTTAAAGTGCGGAAAATTGTTTCATTTCTCAAATTACCTAGGTAATCTGCAAATTACCTAGATAATCTGCACATTACCTACTAGGCACTCGTTAAAGTGAAAATAAGATCTTTTGCTGGAACAACAGCAACGTTTCTGTACGCTTAAATTAGCATAATGTTATTTATTTATTTTTCGATATCTAAAGAATCAAGTTTATACAATCAAACAATCAACAAATTAGTTGATATGTTACCGTTAAAGTGTATAATTCAGTTATTTCATAGAATACCTAGTTATTTCATGAAACAACTGATCAAATCAGTTAAAGCGTGTAATAAATTAATAATTCCACACTTTAACTAGTTATTCTACGAAATAACTAATGATAGACAATTAAAGTATAAAATAAACAATCTGACTGAATTATACAGCATACAAAACGTTATTTATATAGGCGCAATAAAATCATTTGTTACAACAGGGATTACTATAATGGCATTTGGAATTGCCCTAATGTGTGAAGGCCAAGTAAGAACGAATCCGTAAAGTGGTGAATCTCCTGAATATGAATCTTCGTGTCACGTGATTAAGTCGGACGCATTATAAATATATATATATGATCGTGAGTGATATATATATATGATCGCATTATAAGAAAAAAAATATATATATGAGTACTCATATCAAATATATATATATGATATGAGTGATATAGTCGTCCGCATTATAAAAAACGCCCGGATGAGCGGAGGCCAAGTGAGAACGAATCAGTCAAGTGATTCATTCTTGAGAATGAATGAATTCATTCTTGAGAATGAATCACTAAAGTGATTCGTTCTCACTTGGCCTGCTCATTTTGGGGGCTTTTTTTATAATTCGGACGACTGATTCATGTTGACAGAGGGATGACCTGGTTTCAACTCTACTCTCGGACACTAGAAATAGTCTTTTTTTTTACTTTTGAACTTTAACGATACGGAAGCCGTTAATCTGCACATTACCTAGGTAAAATGCGGAAAACTCTTGATTCCGCACTTTAACGGAACAAATCAGTTAATCTGCAGATTAGCTAGGTAATGTGCACATTTAATGGCTTTCGAGCTTTAGCGGTAACATATATATATATACATTTTAGAAGTTAGAGTAATAATTATTTGAATATTAGAAAATTATGAATGATTTTTTATAAAGCATGATAATTTATTGTTAAATATTCCAATTTCTACAACTCTTAACTCTAAAGGAATCTGTTGAAAACGAGATTTAAATAAATTTGATTATGATCTTCAATTCATCTTCAGTTATATTTTTCCGTTTAAGACATATTGTAAGAGAAATAGAGCTTAAAAATTATATTCCCATTGACATAACACGAAAATTGTCTAAGGTTTTGGTAGAGGAATATGGTGGCGGAAAGTGGCTGGCCTTTTTTCGACAAATGATATCAAATGAATGATATCAATATATAAAAATCTTGAAACAGAGTTCAACTTCGTTTTCAAATAACATTATCATGAACCACGAGTAAAGCCACTAGTATTTTCAACTTACTGCTTAAATTCATATCCTTATATTCAGTTATTATGTAAGAAAAGCAAAGCATAAGCTTCTTTAAATTGGAAAGCATGAAACAAAATTGTTAAACCGTCTACATTCTTTGGCGAGGCAGACAAATCTGGTTCAGGGTCGCAAGTTGCGTCTCTGATATACATATATGTATGATTATGATTCTAATTAATTTCTCATAGTTTAAGTATTTAAAATTTTAAAAGTAATTTATGTTTTAAGATTATTACATAGCTTTGAAAAAGAAAAGAAATTGCTGATGACTCTTCGCGACCCTGATAAAGATCTCTTTTATTTTAGGTTTGACCTGAGGTTGGCGCAACATAGTCATATTTGAAAATATTGACTGTATCGACATATATAATATTAAATATAGTCGATAGATCAAAACCTAAAACCATCGCTACGGCTTACTATTACTTGCTTAGGATCCATTTTCAATTTCAAAATTATCGTAACACAGCGATTTAATATAAACAACTGGAAACGGTCTGCTACTCTGTTGGAATCTCAGAACTAAACTGATCGTTCTCTGAAGAGCCCAACCTCTTAACCCTTCCATTACAACTTCAGGCACTGGATAATTGGAAATCTATCAAGTATGACTCCGTGACGAACTCGTGAGCGCTCGAGCTCACGCTGATAGCTCTTTCCAGGCTTCACTTTGAGAAGAGCACGCACTTGACTCTCGAGAAAGTGAAATATCGGGTAAGAGGGGGAAGGAGGAAGACAGAGAATGATCCTTTGCTCGGAATGAATCAACAAACAGTTCATTAACTAGCAATGAAAGGTAATGCATACTTAAGATTGTGACTCTTGAAATTGATCGGAAATATATTAACGGAAATTTAGCTGACTGGAGTCTCTACTGGAGATCGTTTAAGCTTCGGTTTTAGACTAATTACTCTGACAAACAAATTTTGATTGTATATAGATTTTTCATTCATGCTTTATGCCAAAAGTAGGTTGAGTGCAGTAAGTGTTTGTACCACAGCCGTCGCTCTATAACTGAATATAACTAACCCCCTTTCAACGCAGGTTCACTATAAAAAGGTTTCTTTTCCAATCTTTTAGTTGTTTTCATAAAAAAAAAACATACTAATGTTTTCACTTTGTGGTCTCTCTGTCGGTCATTCTTGTAAACATCGAACTTTTCTATTTTTAGAGATAAATTTAAAATTATTTTTGGGTGGGATAAGCATTTATGGAATTTTACGATTCGCACTTTTGGAACTTTCCTATGGCTATAATTACGCCCTCTAACGGTGGATAAATATGAAAATTTCAAAATTTCAAATTAATACTGCAAGCGATGTGAATACATTAGAAAAATCGACATTTTGGTCGTGAAATGTGAATGTCATGAAGTTTGAAATAACAAAAATGCTTTTCGCTTCCCCCCAGGTAGCAAAATGTAATTTATGTGTTTTAAGAGGTAATTGTTTGTCTTTAGAGATAAATTAAAAGTTCTGTTTGGGTTTGACAGGTATTGATAAATTATTTTTCACACTTTTAGAATCTCTCAAAAGCTCCAATTGCGCCTTCTGATAGTGGAAAATTTTAAATAGTTGAAAATTTTAAACGAATACTCAAGTGGTCTCTTTCTCGTCAGAAATTTGATATTTTTGAGGTGGAGTGTGATGATCAATGGGTTTACATTGGCAGCAACAATTTGCCCCTTTACCCCTAGGGTGGGTGGGAATATATATTTCAATACTGCACTAAAGAAATCTCAGAACGTGGTTCATTTATTACTGCATCTTTCTCTCTAAGTTGATCCCTTAGCTCATGTATAACCTCCGTAGAAAACACATTTCTTTTTATTTCTTGCAGAACAGCAGAAGTAATTGCTTCAATGAGTAATGAGACAATCGCCTGAATAGTCTTTGGATTTGAAAACAATTTCAACACATTTAGAGACTGATGCCAGCAGATCGTCGTCCGAAAGTAACAAACCAGCGCTAGGGGCAGGGGTTGACTTTGGAGGCCTTCTACCCACTGGCGAACTTATGCTTTGCTAGCGAGAACTGCATTCTTTAGCGAGGTTGCAATCTTGTTTTCAGGCGCCATGTTCTTAACAATAAATGCGAGGAAACTAAAAGCTCTGGTTTGAAATATTTCAGTACATTTTAGTACACTTCATTACACACACTTTAGAACACTTCAGGTACACACACTTCGTACACACACTTTAGTACACTTCAGGTACACACACTTAGTACACACACTTTCGTACACTACAGGTATTTACTGAAATACAATACCTGAGGTTTTTGAAATATAGGCACGAAACTTACGAGGAAGGAACACAGTTGTTCAAGAATACTAAGAACTGCCATACGCCTACAAAATATAGAACACTAAGGAGTACAACGAACCAAATATTACATTACCGCTACCTCTGAGTGGTGTTTTGCGCCAGATAACCCAAGGGAATCCAGGTTGTTTTACCTATGAGCAGCGTTTATACACAATGGGGTCAGGTCGCAAAGACCAGCTAAGAGAAGATCGAACTTTACCACACAATGGGATAAATAACAAGAATGTTATGTTTTAAAGAAAGATCCTCTAAGGTTATCTCGTGCATTGGGTTAAATGGCAAGAAGTATATTGTGTCCAGGATTGTTTGAGCGCACGGCACACAATGGGTGTACTCTACGGGCTATGATCTTTTCTATATTAAACTAACAGTGGCTATTCTTTCTCTCACTTTATCATAGATCTGATCTGTGTGGCAAGCAGCTGCTTAAGGGATTATTTATTTTTTATTCCTTGCGTAAGGTAACTGATCAAATCGCAAAGACCAACTGCCGACCATGGATTTATATTCCATTTCATAAATAGGCATATATTAGATTTTTGCATTTGAAATGGCCAAATTGTTTGTGTAACAACATTCAAGATTCCTTAGATGAGGCAATGTTGTTAAAAAAATTTATTTAATCACAACAACAGATTCAATACACTTCTGCCACCGCAAAACAAGTGCTATTTTGTTGTTGATAAAGAATATCTGAGTTCCTGGAAGCGACGAGTTCTTCGAAGGTATACTTTAGTTAAGGAGTTTCAGGAAAGTTATTTATGAGATTTGAGGTCCAGCGTTATCATGGAAGTCTGTAAATGGTAGCTAGGTAGTCACTGGAAGGAGAGCTATGCACCAATCCCCTGTGATGATGCATAGAACCGGCAGGCCTAGCACCTAATGTCCGACCCCGCCTTCTCGTGGTGCAGACCGTTAGTACCTTTCAAAAGAGATACTCTCTTGTGGAAGTGAACGGAAGGGGAGGGCTGCCAGATTAGTGTGGCCTACTGATCTGGACAATTATGGCTACTTTTCTTTTTTTTTCTACCCTGCTGAGGAGTGGTCAACCACACAGGGTCCTGGTGCTGACCATATAAACCCACTGGACTGGACAGATATATGGCTCTGAGCTCGATTATGGATCCTGATTTTGCTGCACTGGTGGGCTTCTGTGGAGGGAAAATCTTCCGCTGTGTTTAATGTTTCATTGTGGGTTGACAGCCCCAAGTGAATAGATTCACAGGATATGTTTATCAGCTGGTGGATAATCCGGAGCAGAGGTCATCGCAGTCACCTGAACTCTTTGCTTCTATTGGCATCGTCAAATTCAACATTAGAGGAAGTCTTCCAGTATAGATGGCTGCAGCCTTTAGTGGTGGGGGAACGGGTCTTTGCCCCATGTCTGCGATTAGGGGGCTGTTTGATATTGTCGGCATTCCCTCTCTCAATAAACATAGTTTCTTTAAACATCCCACTAACCATTTTCTCTCCATAGGTAGTTGGAATGTGAGGACTCTGCACACAGCTTTTTCTCTTGATATCCTCACACAAGAATTCCACCGTTATAATTGGGATATTCTCGGCTTGCAAGAGACCAGACGGACAGATAAAGGTCAGATTCTTAAAAATAATCTTAAATTTCTCTTTTCAGGGAGGGACGACAATAAGCATCACCAAGACGTGGGTCTGCTTCTCAGCAGACACGCTACTGATGCTCTTCTAGGATATGAGTGCATTAATGAAAGGTTTCTTACAGCAAAATTTCAGACAAGCGTTAAAGACTTGAATGTTATCTGCTGTTATGCCCCCACTGAGGATGCCGATGAGGATGAGAAGGATAGGTTTTATGAACAACTTCAGGATATTTTGAATTCTGTCAAGAAAGGAGATATTACCCTTGTTCTTGGTGAGTTCAATGCCAAAGTTGGTACTGACTCTGACCTTTGGGGAGGAGTAATAGGCCCTTTTGTTATTGGTAGCTGCAATGGAAATGGGAACGTCTCCTACAGGTAAGTAAACTCAATGGATTCAGAATAACCAACACTTATTACAAACACCGCGACATACATAAGCACACATGGGTTTCACCTGATGGGCTGCATAAGAATATGATTGATTATATATTAATTAACAGCAACTGGGCTAGTTCTGTTAGGAATATCAGGTCATATAGGGGAGCTGAAATTGGATCTGACCATTACCTTGTTAAAAGTGTCTTGCAACTTAAACTTAAAAAGTGTTGTGCTAGGGTTAAAAATTTTCTTTTAATACTGAAGTTCTGAAAGATCCAGTTATAGCCAAAGCTTACCATGATAGGTTATTTAGTCATTATGACAGTCATAGTATGCTTACTACTGAAGTTGAGGAATAATGGGATCATTTTAAACAGGCTTTTTTGGACACTAACAGTACTCTTTTAGGATAAAAGGAGCAGAAGAGACAGAATATCTGAGTGATAACGCGCTTGAGCTTATTTTGGAAAGAAAGAACTGCACAAATGTCCTTAAACGATACCCTACTAATCCTAATAGGGAGCATTACAGAGAACGTAATAAACGTGTAAAAGATCAGTTAGCTGCTGATAAGAATCTTTGGATTGATGGTTTGGCTGACAAAGCCGAGGAAGCAGTTAGACAGCACAACAGCAGAGAGCTGTACCAGATAGTTAATGTTTTATGTGGTAGAAAACGAACAGGTATACAGGGATTGAAGGATAAACAATGTAAGATTATAGAAAGTGAGGATTCTGTCATGGCTACGCGGGATGAGCATTTCAGTGATATTCTAAACAATGCGGTTAGTTCTATTCCCATTGTTTGTATTTATGATAGATGGATTGGTGGCTTTAATGTTGGCCCTATAACACAATCTGAAGTTATTTTGGCTGTTTCTAAACTTAAACTTAATAAATCCCCAGGGGTAGAAGAAATTACTACGGAAATACTTAGAGCTGGGAATGTTTCGGTTACCACTTGGATGACTGAAAATCTGAATATCTTTTATGATAAAGGCATGGTTCCTAAGGATTTTACCAGAGCTACTATTATCCCTATTTTCAAAAAAGGTGATCGCAGTTCTTGTGATAACTATAGGGGTATCAGCCTACTCTCTGTTCCAGGTAAAGTTCTTTCCATGATTGTGCTTAATAGAATTAAGAATCTGGTTGACAGTCAATTGCGTGATGAGCAATGTGGATTCAGAAGTGGTAGGGGATGTGTGGATCAGATATTTTCACTCAGGCAGATTCTTGAGAAATGTTTAGAGTTTCAGATACCTTTGGTTGCTAGCTTTGTTGATTTCAAAAAGGCTTTCGACTCTGTTGATCGTCATAATTTGTGGTTGATTGTGAGATCGTATGGTATACCAGACAAGTTAGTTAACATAATGAAAGCTCTCTATAATAACACTGAGTCGTGTGTGAGAGTTGGTAAGGCTTGTAGCAATTGGTTTAGCATTACTTCTGGTGTTCGACAAGGGTGCATTTTGTCTCCTTTTCTCTTTAGTTTGGTTATTGATTATGTTATGCGAAATTCACTTCTAGGGAAAGCTTTTGGCCTTAAATGGGCTGGAGATAAGAAATTTCTGATTTAGATTATGCTGATGATTCAGCCCTTTTGGCAAATGATGTTGATGAGATGAACTCTTTCATTCGAGCTGTTGATGAGACTGGTAGTAGAGTAGGTTTGGTTATAAACAGAGAGAAAACTAAAGTGATGAAAATTGGTCAGGCAGGCTGTGATCTCAGTTCATATGAATTGTTGCAGTCTTGAGCAGGTGTGACAGTTTAATTATCTTGGGAGCTATGTAACAGATGCTGGTGATGTGCGGCATGAGATTAACAGACGAATAGGGATTGCTGCCGGGACTTTTATGAATCTATGGAGAGTGTGGAGAAATAGGCATATACACCTAAAGACTAAAATTAGACTGTATAATAGTTTGGTTCTTTCTAGGGTTAGTTATGGTAGTGAAACCTGGACACTTTGTAAACATGATAACAGGAAACTAGTTGCTTTTGATTCCAGATGCTTACGCAGTATCTTGAATTGTCAAAATTGTATTTTGAATTGAATTGATTTTGAGCAGAATGTTAATAATTGCAGTATTTGGGCACTAGGTGGTTTAACTTTGTAACTAATGCTGAGGTTAGGCAAAGGAGTTTGCAACCTCCTTTAAGCAGCATATTGTGCAGAGAGAAACTCCGTTGGTTTGGCCATGTTGCCCGTATGAATAATTATAGATTGGCGAATAGGGTTATGAACAGTGTGCCTAAAGGCCTCAGAAATTAGGGGAGACCTGGGATGCGGTGGGCAGACAATATCAAACAGGACCTTGTTAGAATTGGTGTGCAGTGGCCAGATGCAGTAGATGTAGCTCATGATAGACTTGCTTGGAGAACTAAATTGCACGGTCTTGTTGGATCTCCGTAGCCCATGGCTGCTTGAGCATGATGATGATGTTATCATGGAGCAGTAGAATGCCATATCTGTTGACCAATGCAAGCTGCTGCTTTGCATAATTGGTCATACATTTTTCGTAATTCTTTTTGGAGTACATTTCTTTGCATTTATTGTTTCACCCAGTTTTAAGAATGATAATGGATAACACCAGCTGCAGACCACGAAACGATCCCCATAATTTTCTTTGGGTGAACATTAAGCTTGGGAATGTGTTTTAGTGTTTCCACAATGTGCAGCCATTGAGCAGAATGTTAATAATTGCTGTATAGGATTCATTTTTCGTCACGCATTACAACTTTATGCAAAAATGGATGTCTTTGGTTTCATGTGAGAAGGAAAGTTCAATCGGGTGCATATGATCGGGTGCACACTTCAAGTCCACGTGCCTTAATTCATGCGGAACACATTTATCTAACTTTTTTACTTTCCCAATGGCTTCCAGGTGCCACAAATATGTTGAAAAAAGCAGGTCACATTTACTTGCGATGTCTCGTACAGTTTGACGTGTGTCGGACTGAATTAAAGCCTTCAATCTATCGTTATCAATATCTTCTTTGGGTCGACCACGGAGCTTGTATTTATGGCTGATGCACCTGATTGAAATTTTTCAAACCAACGTCGTGTTGTCCGTTCACTAGCTGTGCCTTCCCTAAATGTTGCATTGATGTTGCGAGTTGCCTCCGCAAAGAGTTGTCCCTACTATACGAGTTTAAATTCATATAAGAAAAGAGCACGATTTGGTCTCTGATCCATTGTTCTTTGTAAGCTTTCCACTTACCACAAAATCTACTAGCGAAATGATACTGTGTTATGGTAAGTAGGCCTAATCATTTAACGTATCGTATCACATGCATCGTCCGGTAACATTTTCAATCCTCCAAACACTGAAAATGTGCATCGTCCAAATCGCCCATTTAAAATGTAACAACCTGATACAAAACGGAGGGCTCCCACATGAACGCCCGCTCAGAAGCAAACTTCGTGCTCAGACTAACCCTCACCACTTCCACTCCCCAATGGGCATAATCTTCTCTCCATAAACACAAACACACATCGCCCCCTCCCCTCCCTGTCCATTGTCATATGCCCACCAGCACTGATCCGATACCTCCTAGAAGGAACAAGTTCACCAACTGTTTTTGATGTCATAAACACTAGGCTATCGCTGCCTCTGCTCGTTGCTGGTTACTTTCGCAAATCGTTTCATTTGAATGAAGTTGAAAGCGAAATTATTGCCGATGTTTTCAGATGACCCAATTTTTAAAACAGATACAATTTATCAATCTTTGAACAAAAATAATTCATCGACAAATTGTATGAAATGGAAAATATATCTGCCGAATTTTGCGCTAAGGTGAAACAAAGGTAGTTAAAATTCAATCGCTGTATTCTTTCTGATAGAACAATTTCAAAAAAACAATAAGAAACTTTTGGAATATTCAGATGCGAGAGAGTAGTCATTCAAAATTCCTCTTGTAACAAGATTCTTTCATGAAAAACAAATAAATAAAACCTGAGGTAAAACCAATAATCTTTCACGATTTCAAACAAACCAAAATTACAATATTGTGAAAATTATCAGCTATTAAAGTTTAGGTATCTGGGTTCGAGCCCCAGGTAAGGAATGGATATATGTGTCGTCTTTCTGCTGAGGTCCTGCCATCCTCACAGACCTTCTTTCTATGGCATATAAACTGACAGGCATATAAACCTCAGACCTCTGTGGCAAGCAGCTGCTTGAGGGGGTATTTATTTTTTATTTATACTATTAATTTTCATGAAAATTTACATAACAAATATTCAGCGCGATTAACAACTATACCTGGAAAGAAATACATAACACTAGCAAAATGAGCGTTTCATTTATAACATATATGCTAAATCTCATTGAAGAAATATAGATAAAACTTCTGCAGGTGAGGCGGTGAATATTAAATATTGCACAATATTTAGAAGTAAATCAATTAAATCATATATGCTAAACCAATCGAAGAAATGTATTAATCTCCTAGAAAGTACGGTAAATTATATCGAGAATTTCGTAAAACTAGGAGTAAATCCATTAATTTATATATAATGAACCAACTGGAGAAATACATAAAAATCCCAAAGAGAAGTGAAAAAATATTAAAAATTGTACAAAATTGTGTGATGCAATTAATTTATATATAACAAACCTAATGCAGAAATACATAAAGCTCCTAAAGTGAGGAAAATTTTGCATAAAATTAACCTGAGTGATTTAATGAAATTATATAAGCTAATTCAAATAAAGAAAATGTTTAACACTTCTAAAGGTGAAGGAAAAATTATAAAAGAAATAGAAAAATTACATAGGGAATTATTAATTTACCTAATTATATTCAAATGACTTTAAAATACACATTAACTTTTCAATAAGTGGTGGAAATAAAAGTTAGTAAATAGAACACAAAATTTGTCTCCTATCCTATATGTATCTCTTATGCCAAAGTACACTCTTTGCTACTTTAATGAATCATTTGTTTTTAAAAAATTATATTAATCATTTTTGTTACATATTTTCTCAGAGATCGCAAATTCAGATGTAGAAAAATTCTGAAAATTCAAATTAAATGCATTACCTTTTGCAGCACTTTTTTTAAAAAAAATATCATAGGCTATGTTGCAAACAGAAGGATTCAATCATCAACACGAGAAACAAATTTACCAGGAGAGCAATTAATAGAGATAGGGTATAGTACGAACAATTCCTAGGAGAGTCTTTCGAGTTCAATAACTGATAACATCCATTTCCTTTGGAACTTCAGCAATTTTTAATGATAATGATTTTCTTAGAATATGTGAAAACAAACGCTTTAATCTTGCATGTGACAATGTGAATAATTCGAAATGGGAAACGCAACAATATTTAAGTATCTTTCAAATTTAGACTAATCGGTTAGCCACTCTTTTATACAAATCATGACGGTCTTGAAAAGTATTAAAACTGTACTTTTCTGGATACAAATACACCTAGTAACCCCATGGCAATTCAAAACAGCATATAAATACTTAATAAGAAATGAAACAAATGATATATGGTGCAAATTTGGTATAAACACATTTCCTTTCTTTACCAATGGGCACCAAAATTTACTTATCACATATATCTTTCCCATTTGATTGGAAGGGTAAAATGCAGTTTTCTCACTAATATTTATAAATCGAATTTTTTTAGGAACTGATGAAATTTGGTTAGCCCAAAAAATCCTGAACTAAACACATTCATTGCTGAAACCTAGGAACCAAATTTTCGAGTATCATTCTGGACCATATAAATGGTAGAGGCTTTAAAAAGACACCTTCAAATAGCATTAATTGTTCTCCTAACAAAGGAGTACTTTGCGATGATGCAAAAATTAAGAGTGAATATGTCTATTTTGTAATTATCCAATACAACACTTACAGATACCTAGAACACAGCTAGAAATTAAAGTTTTCCATAAACGTCACGTTGATTCTGTTTAATATTTCCGGTTTCGGCTTTAAGTAAACAATCGTTACTGTTTTGGGCTAAAGCAACGTGGGAAAAGAATAGCGTATTATTTGATTTCTGATAGCAGTGGTCTGTCTTAGTTGACAGTTATTTCTTTGAAATTGTGACGATAAGACGCGCACTTATTTTTCAGCGTTGTGTAATCCTGTCTCTTCTTCACACGGTCACAGGCAATTGCATTTCTATAATATTCGTCTACATTTATTATATTTCAGGTGCGAATCAAAGAAAAATACTGGGACTTCTTATGAATTTTTAACCTTTTAATTAATACGCCTGGAGCGGATTCACGATTGTCACTGTGATAGAGACTTTATGATTGTCGCTACTCTCGTGAGAAATTTGTTCTTGCTGCGGTGTTTAGCATTTGCCATTTGGAAAACTGCTGAAAACTGCTGAAAACTGCTTCTTTGGGAACGATACATTCTGTGTAGCAAATCCATTGCTATGAGGCATTCAGTGAACAAATTTACTTTATATACACGTTACGAAACCAAACAGTGGACAAAACAGAGAAGGAAAAGAATTCTCCTTTCATGACTGATTAAATTGATATTAAAATTATTCGAATGGCGTTTCAGAGAAAGCCGTCAAAATTAAGGAAGCAGTAAGTATTTTCGGTCTGTAAATGGTAGCTAGGTAGTCACTGGAAGAAGAGCTATGCACCAATCCCCTGTGATGATGAATAGAACCGGCCAGGCCTAGCACCTAATGTCCAACCTTGCCTTCTCGTGGTGCAGACCGTTAGTACCTTTCAAAAGAGATACTCTCTTGTGGAAGTGAACGGAAGGGGTGGGGGCTGCCAGATTAGTGTGGCCTACTAATCTGGACAACTATGGCTACCTTTCTTTTTTTTTCTACCCTGCTGAGGAGTGGTCAACCACACGGTGTCCTGGTGCTGACCTTATTCCAGTACTGGACTGAACTGGAATAAGGCTCTGAGCTTGATTATCGATCCTGAATTTACTGAACTGGTGGGCTTCTGTGGAGGGAAAATCTTCCGCTGTGTTTTCTGTTTGTTTGTGGGTTGACAGCCCCAAGTGAATAGATTCACAGGATATGTTTATCAGCTGGTGCATAATCCTGAGCAGAGGTCATCGCAGACACCTGAACTCTTTGCTTCTATTGGTATCGTCAAATTCTACATTGGAGGAAGTCTTCCAGTGTAGATGGCTTCAGCCTTTAGTGGTGGGGGGCGGGTCTTTGCCCCTTGTCTGCGATTAGGGGGCTGTTTGATATTGTCGGCATTCCCTCTCCCAATAAACATAGTTTCTTTAAACATCCCACTAACCATTTTCTCTCCATAGGCAATGTGAATGCGAGGACTCTGCACAGAACCTTTTCTCTTGCTGTCCTCACACAAGAATTCCACCGTTATAATTTAGATATTCAGGGCTTGTTAGAGACCAGATGGACAGATAAAGGTCAGATTCCTAAAAATAATCTTAAATTTCTCTTTTCAGGAAGGGACGACAATAAGCATCACCAAGGCGTGGGTCTGCTTCTCAGCAGACACGCTAGTGATGCTCTTCTAGGATATGAGTGCATTAATGAAAGGTTTCTTACAGCAAAATTTCAGACAAGCGTTAAAGACTTGAATGTTATCCGCTGTTATGCCCCCACTGAGGATGCCGATGAGGATGAGAAGGATAGGTTTTATGGACAAATTCAGGATATTTTGAATTCTCTCAAGAAAGGAGATATTACCTTAGTTCTTGGTGACTTCAATGCCAAAGTTGGTACTGACTCTGACCTTTGGGGAGGAGTAATAGGCCCTTTTGTTATTGGTAGCTGCAATGGAAATGGGGAACTCTCCTACAGGTAAGTAAACTCAATGGTTTCAGAATAACCAACACTTATTACAAACACCGCGACATACATAAGTACACATGGGTTTCACCCGATGGGCTGCATAAGTATATGATTGATTATATATTAATTAACAGCAAATGGACTAGTTCTGTTAGGACATATGTCATGTCAGGTCATATAGGGGAGCTGAAATTGGACCTTGTTAAAAGTGTCTTGCAACTTAAACATAAAAAGTGTTGTGCTAGGGTTAAAAATTACTTTTAATACTGAAGTTCTGAAAGATCCAGTTATAGCCAAAGCTTACCATGATAGGTTACGTAGTCATTATGACAGTCATGGCATGCTTACTACTGAAGTTGAGGAAGAATGGGATCATTTTAAACAGGCTTTTTTGGACACTAACAGTACTCTTTTAGGAAAAAAGGAGCAGAAGAGACAGAATATCTGAGTGATAAGGCACTGGAGCTTATTTTGGAAAGAAAGAACTGCAGGAATGTCCTTAATCAATACCCTACTAGTCCTAATAGAAAGCATTACAAAGAACGTAATAAACGTGTAAAAGATCAGTTAGCTGCTGATAAGAATCTTTGACTTGATGGTTTGGCTCACAAAGCCGAGGAATCAGTTAGACAGCACAACAGCAGAGAGCTGTACCAGATAGTTAATGTTTTGTGTGGTAGAAAACGGACAGGTATACAAGGATTGAAGGATAAACAAGGTAAGGTTATAGAAGGTGACGATTCTGTCTTGGCTAGGTGGGCTGAGCATTTTAGTGATGTTCTAAGCAATGTAGTTAGTTCTACTCCCATTGTTTGTATTTATGATAGATGGATTGGTGGCTTTAATGTTCGCCCTATAACACAATCTGAAGTTATTTTGGCTGTTTCTAAACTTAAATTTCATAAATCCCCAGGGGTAGATGAAATTACTACGGAAATGCTTAGAGCTGAGAATGTTTCAGTTACCACTTGGATGATTGAAATTCTGAATATCTTTTATGATAAAGGCATGGTTCCTAAGGATTTTACCAGAGCTATTGTTATCCTTTTTTTCAAAAAAGGTGATCGCAGTTCTTGTGATAACTACAGGGGTATCAGCCTACTCTCTGTTCCAGGTAAAGTTCTTTCCATGATTGTGCTTAATAGAATTAAGAATCTGGTTGACAGTCAATTGCGTGATGAGCAATGTGGATTCAGAAGTGGTAGGGGATGTGTGGATCAGATATTTTCACTTAGGCAGATTCTTGAGAAATGTTTAGTTTCAGAAACCTTTGGTTGCTAACTTTGTTGATTTGAAAAAGGCTTTCGACTCTGTTGATCGTCATAATTTGTGGTTGATTGTGAGATCATATGGTATACCGGACAAGTTAGTTAACATAATGAAAGCTTTCTATAATAACACTGAGTCGTGTGTGAGAGTTGGTAAGGCTTGTAGCAATTGGTTTATCATTACTTCTGGTGTTCGACAAGGGTGCATTTTGTCTCCTTTTCTCTTCAGTTTGGTTATTGATTATGTTATGCGAAATTCACTTTAAGGGAAAGATTTTGGCCTTAAATGGACTGGAGATACCAAAATTTCTGATTTAGATTATGCTGATGATTTAGCCCTTTCGGCAAATGATGTTGATGAGATGAACTCTTTCATTCGAGCTGTTGATGAAACTGGTAGTAGAGTAGGTTTGGTTATAAATAGAGAGAAAGCTAAAATGATGAAAATTGGTCAGGCAGGCTGTGATTCAGTTAATCTGAATAGTTGCAGTCTTGAGCAGGTGTCACAGTTTAATTATCTTGGGAGCTATGTAACAGATAATGGTGATGTGCGGCATGAGATTAACAGACGAATAGGGATTGCTGCCGGGACTTTTAAGAATCTATGGAGAGTGTGGAGAAATAGGCGTATACACCTAAAGACTAAAATTAGACTGTATAATAGTTTGGTTCTTTCTAGGGTTAGTTATGGTAGTGAAACTTGGACACTTTGTAAACATGGTAACAGGAAACTAGTTGCTTTTGATTCCAGATGCTTACGCAGTATCTTGGGTATTAGGTGGTTCAACTTTGTAACTAATGATGAGGTTAGGCAAAGGAGTCTGCAACCTCCTTTAAGCAGCATATTTTGCAGAGAGAGACTCCGTTGGTTTGGCCATGTTGCCCGTATGAATAATTATAGAATTGACGAATAGGGTTATGAACAGTGTGCCTAAAGGCCTCAGAAAGAAGGGGAGACCTAGGATGCGGTGGGCAGACAATGTCAAACAGGACCTTGTTAGAATTGGTGTGCAGTGGCCAGATGCAGTATATGTAGCTCAGGACAGACTTGCATGGAGAACTAAATTGCACGGTCTGGTTGGACCTCCGTAGCCCATGGCTGCTTGAGTCTGATGATGATGAAATATTTTCTGGAGCTAAAGTAGAAACAGATTCTTATGAGAAACGACACTAAATTTCCATAAAGGTGTATTTTTCCATATCCAATCAGTCGGCATTCGTTCATTACCAACTGCGCTGAAAATTATAAATCTCTGTTTAATTTCATATCATTTGCTTGTGTGACCGTGTTTGGAACGGAACTTTTTCATAATGAAAACGTCTAGGAGACTCGATTTCCAGCAAATCGGTTTTGAATAAAAAAATATCATTTTGATACAGAATTTTCCATTCAGAGGTATTAAAATACTATTCTGAAAGTATATTTTTATTAGAATGTGAAAGATAGTATTCCATTTGTAAAGTTGTTTGCGGTTTTTATTTATAATCTGAATTCAGAGAAATTTGATTTCGGAAATTCACCTCGTTATTGTGACGTATTGTGTCGCTTTATGTGACGTATTGTGTCGCTTATTGTGACGTATTGTGTCGCTTATTGTGACGTATTGTGTCGCTTATTGTGACGTATTGTGTCGCATATTGTGACGTATTGTGGCGCTTATTGTGACATATTGTGTCGCGTATTGTGACGTATCCAGTAACCATTTGCCTCAGGCAAATTTCCACGCAAAGAACAAACAGAAGATGTCAAAATATCTACCACATCAGTGACTACGTGAGATTAATCTTGAAATAAATTAGAAAATTTTTTAAACATGGATACTCTTTTCCCAAAAATTGTAATAAATTGCTAATCGCGCAAGATTATAATTCTTTTACACTTTACTATTGGTGAAAAAAGTGCTATATATTATGGATAAAATCTAGAGAGAAACAAACATTTGTTTCCACACAGTTTTAAAGGTCTAAAAATGTTCATTGTTTAAAATGTTGTAGACGTTTAATTTTTATTATCCTTTTGTTTACCTTGTTTGAAACGGAGTGGCATGAGATTCATAGGAAAGGTTTATTGTAACACAGTGTAAAAACAGTGACCTTTCTGTAGTCTAGATAGAAAATCTATCATAACAAACTACGCTTCCTCTATAGGACGTATTTTGTAGCTTGTACTTCTTTCTAGGGTTAGAAAGAGAAAGCTTCTTTTCTAGGGTTAAATCCCTTTGTGTTGTTACTAGTGTCTTTCCATCACAGTTTCTTCGGTAGCCATTGATGAATTTTAGAAATCTCTGGCCCATTACAGCATAGGATGTTTCTCTACGTAGGTGGCTGCCGTAGATCACTATATATATATATACCCCTCAAGCAGCTGCTTGCCACAGAGGTCTGACAGGAGCCTGTTAGTTTATATGCCACAGTAGAAGATCTGAGAGGATGGCAGGACCTCAGCAGAAAACAACACGAACATCCATGCCTTACCCGGGACTCGAACCCAGGTCACTTAGATCAGTAGCCAAGCATGCTAACCACTCGGCTACGGGACAGCTCGTAGATCACTTTGTCTAGATTAAAATTTTCTCCTATTGGAAGTGGCCCAAACTTGTTGTGTCTATTGCATCTGCAGACATATTTTCCTTACTACAGGGAGAGAAAGATGTTGGGTGAAATGCGTCTGGAAAAGTATACACGGAAGAATCAACAGATATAAAACGACAGCACTGATGTTGACTATTCATTGGGACCAGGTATTTTGCGGAAAAAGTTTTCTTAAACTGTTAGAAGCTGAAACATTGCATTTGCAACTATCATGTAATTTCATGCAAGAGTATAGATAGTTGGGTTTTTCAAATTAATCTCAGAAAGGAAACGATGTGTACAGAGTGTTCCAAAAATAAAAGATGCATGGAAGTTGCATTTTAAAGGGTATTTTTTCGGATTTGAAACGCATTCTATAGAAAGTATCCTTTCGAAACAAAACCATTCTTCTTTGTTTTTGCAAAAGTTTAGAAAAGGTTTTAAATGAAGGGAAATCACAACAAATGCAATATTATTTTTTAGAAGATTTCCCAAATTCGAGGTTGAATTTTACCTACTACACACACTGGTCACTGAATTAGAAACCTTTATTCAATACCGAGTTGGACCTTCTTTAGCCCGAATTACAGCACGTATGCGGTTTGACATAGATTTTGCAAGGTGTTGGAGTGCCTTTACATCTCCAGAATACCAGGTGTTCACCAGAATATCTTTTTACTGCTTCAGATTTGACGAAAGAGGACTTGCCCCAGGATCTGTTTTTCTAACATGTCCCATACATTCTCAATGGAGTTCATATCCGGAATTTGTGGTGGCCAGGGAAGACGGTGGAAATCACTGCAGGATGGAATTAATCGGCAACAATGTTCCGATAATACTTGGAATTGTTGGAAGACATCCGATCTTCCAACAATATCAGGGGACCGTTCAGTACCAACAGAACGTTCCCCACACCATGACACCGCCTCCATAACCTTGAATTGTGTTTACAAGGCAAGCTGGTTCCATTGCTTCATAGGGCTTCCGTCAAACTCTCTGCCTACCATCTGTAAAGGACAAGGTGTACAGCGACTAATCGGACCACATGACTTTTTACCAATCTTCTAGTGTCTAGACACGGTGTTCCTGATACCACTGTAGATAAACTTTCCGGTTCTTCGCAGAAATCAGTGATTTCCGTATAGGCATGCGACTGCTAATACCGATCCTGTTCAATTCCTTGTGCATAGTTCACTGAGATATGGGTGGGGAACAGCCTTCATTGAATGCTTCGGTCAATTGCTGCACACAGGAAGTCCTGTTTCTCCGTACAAGCCTTCTCAGGCGACGGCGACCTCGTTCCTGATAGATTGTCGTCGCGTCACACTTACGCCTCTTAGACAAGCAGTGTGGGTTATTTTTCCACTGATTAAAAAAACCGAGATATCTCACCTTTTGAGAATCCTCTGCTGTTTTTAAAATCGTCGCTCCAGCCAGACCAGCACTCACGAAAAGCCCTTTGTCGAACCCCAAAATATCCTCTGTGACCCAAAACGCCCTTGTGATCAACACTACGGACGATTACTGACGAGCAGCAGTCTTACGTAGTTGCCTAGATCACGTGGTGATGCACGTGACCACGTATTTTGCCTATATGCCGAGCAAGTGACGTTTACGTAATCCGCATAAAGGTTTCTAATTCAGTGGCCGCTGTGTGTAGAAGTTTGGATACAGAGTCTTCCGAAAGTAAATGAGCAGGCAACGCTTAACCTCAGTGTAGCACACAAATAAGTACGTAAACGGGGGGATCTTAACGCTGATACTTTCGTGGTATCATCAATGGCGAATCAGTGAAGTTCTCTCCTATTGTGACATCATTAACAACGGAGCACTGACGTTTCCTCCTTTCGTGACGACATTAACAGGTCCTTGAAGTTTCTCTCTTATCGTGACGTAATTAACACTGGATCACTGAAATTCCCATCTAGTATGACGTCATAAGATCACATTCTTTCATTTAGTGATGTCATTAATGAAGGATCACGGAAGTTTCTTCTTGTCGTGTTGTCATTAGAAGACCCATTCATTTTCCTGATGACCCGATTCCAGTACTTCATTCTTTAGGGCAAAACACAAAGCGTCTTTTTTAATTGATTTGTGATTCCATTACAAAAGTCTGAGATCTGTTTGATCATTTGTTCTCTAAGCTAAATTTAGATTGTTTATGATCCTTTCGAAAGATTTGACTTTTCTTTGGGCATACATTTACTAAGCAGAGTGTGATGAAAGTCGGAAATAATACATTGATTCCCCCCCATTCTCTCCCAGTATCCCCCTTTCTGGGAATCCATCTCATTCGCATTTGAATTACCATCACCTTCCTATAATATGAGCAGCTACACCGAAGTTTGCTCAAAAATCTACAACTAAACCTCTGCTCGTAAATTTCGATGCTTTCTGAACTCGGGAAACCGATATCCGACTCCGTGCTTAATTAATAGGTAGCACAGTAGCCCGCGCCAACTTTTGCATGCGTGCAAACTTTCACCTTGTTGCGATGATGACGCCGTTCTCCAACTGTGAGATAATCAATAACAAGTTCATCCGGCGCCTCCTCATCTCTCCGTAATGCCCCGAGATGCTGAGCAGTCTCCTCGCTACTTCCGTCCTCCGTAAGCCGCGTGTGATGAAGACAACCATTACCCTTTGCTCGCGGTGAGTTCCCTCTCTTGTCGTCGAGCGCCCCCTTTTGTGAATCGTTATTGGTATAACGGACCAACGAAGAGCAGCACGCACACTCACTCACGAACCAGAACACCATGGACGCCTTTAATGAGCGCGTGTCTCTGAAACAAATCGCCCTTTGCTTGTGTTTGTGATCTCCGTCAAATTAGGACAGATGGCTGGTCATCGATTTTAATTTGCGTCACACAATAATTGCTATTTATTTAATTTGCCACTACGTTAGCAGGAGAACACCTTCTGTAATTAGGAACAAAGAATGATCAGTTGGAGGACAGAAGGAGTGCGACGGATGAAAGAGAGCGGAGGGAGGGGGATTGGGATGCATTGAACAAGAGACAATGCTATCTCAATTATGGACCATGTTTATGTGATGTCAGCATGTGGCTTGGAAGGGAACTTGTTTCGTTCACCAGTAAGAGTAATAACGAGGCGAAGGCTTATTTACAGGATCGACATTGTAATGATACATCTTTACAGCTATTGTTTCAAGAGAGAGTTGTTTACAGTAAAGGATTTGTTCGTATTGTCGAGGATGAACAAGAAATGAGCATTCTTTTTCTTTTTATAAACGAAAAAAAAGAAACAATGATTAATATTTTTTAATTTATTTTCCTTTTTTTTGCGAACAACCTCATTTACCTTGGTCGTTTTTTTTTATTAACGTGTGAAGTTTAAATAACTTTATTGTACCAGTTAAAAGAGTAAATTTAAAAAGTCTCACGTGTGACCAAGCCCCAAAAGTTGTAAAAGGCCTTATGACATTGCTAATTAATTTGAACAGAGTACCTTGAAATTTTAAGGAAATGTATAATATTTCGGAAGATTTCAAAATGTTCCTAATATGCAACCAATATAAAACTGCAATAGGTATGCAAAGTCGTTGAATACGATGGTCTCATGTAAAAAAATGCTTCGTACAAGAGCAAATGCTTATCGTTTTATCTTGATGATGCTCTCGATTCATGGCAAAACCAAACTTGATTTTGCTGCTCTAAATGTCATAAAATCTCATCCTTAACATCAGAAGAGCCTGTGCACGTTAAAGACACTTTGGGTGGCCTTGACGAGAGGCTTCTATTTGGACTCTTAACAGCTGTACAGCGGATCCCCTTTCATGAACGCTTTCGGTCTTTGTCATCTGGCCATTTACGCCATTGTGTTAAAAAAGCTACTCAGAACTATAACAATCCGATTCAACTCATGAATAAAACTAGAAAAATAACGTATCTCATTTCGATATAACTCCCCCCCCCCCCCCGAATAGGAGACACCTTGTCGAGGTGGTGGTGGTGGTGGTGGTGGGGGGGGGGGGGCTTGATGGTCTAAATGAAGTTGAAGGCGTTGCTGACCGGAGTGGCACCGGTCGGACATCTAAGATGGATGGGCCAGACTAAGAGCTCCCGTCACGGGAGCGTAAGCAAGTTGAAATCTATATCGTTGTTTGTGGCGCCCCGGGACATAGATTAAATTTAGGTTTTGACCAATGGATGAACTTTACTTTTATAGTACTGTTCACCATAGATAGTCGTGAGGTGAGCTCTATCTATATCAGTGTCTCGCAAACTGTGTGCCGCGGCACAGTAGTGTGCCGTGAGAGATTCCAAGTGTGCCGCGAGAGATTTTCAAATTGACTCTAGATATTCCAAACATTTCATTTTGACTTGTGTTATCGACGTGCTTTAATATCGACGTGCTATCGACGTGCTTTAATAAAAATCTTTCAGAATTTATCAACTGGGATCTTGTAAGTATTTATCAAGCTTTTTCCAAATTTTGGTATTAATTTTTGATTATTTCAAGCCATAGAATGGACAAATATTTAAAACAAACACCGAGTTATGATTAATTATATTTATTATTATATTTATTTTAAATAAAATGCATTTAACGAAACTTAAATTTTCCTCTTTTTACGTAACCATCAAAAATTCTTTTTTAGGTGTGCCGCGGAAAAAAAAAATTAGATTCAGTGTGCCGCGGAAGAAAAATTAGATTCAGTGTGCCGCAGAGTAAAAATGTTTGCGAGACACTGATCTATATGGTACTGTCTTGCTCTCGACCGTAGTTAGTGGAGATTTTGGCGTTATCTCTATAGATGGCGTGCAGTCCTTGAATTGCGATACATCTGGGTTTTGTCATTCAATTAAATTTCCTTTCGATATAAAATGCTCGTTTCAAAGAAAATAAATATTTCTTTTTCCATTTTCACACCATTTAAAGGTTGAAATTTGAAATGATGAATGATTGGGAAAATGCAAATAGTAATAATACTTCATTTTGCCGTCCATTGATCATTAGTCCCATTATCCCATGGTTAGCGCGCTTGGCTACTGATCTAAGATACCTGGGTTCGAGCCCCAGGTAAGGCATGGATGTATGTGTCGTTTTTCTGCTGAGGACCTGCCATCCTCTCAGACCTTATACTCTGGCATATAAACTGATAGGCTCCTGTCAGACCTCTGTGGCAAGCAGATGCTTAAGAGGCTGTTTATTTATTTTATTTTTTTAATGTTTCATTGGTACGCGTAAAAAACGCAAATAATTTATCATTTATTTCTTAAAACAAAAAAAGTTGCTCCCCCTTCGACGCAATAAGAGTTCGAATCATTGCTGCTAATATAAACTTCTTGAGACATATACTCTACCACAAAACTTTCAGTTTTTTAACTTAAATACATCGTTTGGAAATTCGTATAAAATTTTGCAGTTTTTCGAAATTCTCCCACCTCTAGAAGGGGCTTTTAATGTTATTGGGAGATTTGTAAAATACGAATAATAATGTTTCGTAAATACCTATCCGTCCCAAAATATTGTCATTCATAACTAAAAAACGTTGTATTTTCTCACCGCACATCCTTGAAGTAAGAGTCGTGAATGCAAATATCTTGACCATGATTGTCCATCACGAAAGTTTAAAATTTTTGGCATCAATATATCATTTTTAAAATTTATAAAAAATTCTTTACATTTTCCAACTTGTCCACTGTTAGAGGCGCCATAAGCGCTATTGGGATATTTAGAAAATATGAATCAACTAGTCATCAATGCCAATCCAACCAAAAAGAATTTGTAATTTATCTTTTAAGAACAAAATAATTTTCTCTTCAAGCAAAATAAAAAATGTATTTTCCAATCCTACCCCCGCCCTCTCATAAAATAAGTGGGCAACTAATTGTCGTCGATACAAAATCATGAACTTCATTTTTCACAACCCAAAATTACAACATTTAGTATAAATATATTGTTACAAATTTTAGTAGTAAACCAAGCGGGGAATTCGAAAATGTCATCAAATTATAAAACAACTAATTTAATTACAAAGGCAATGATATCACATATATAATAACTTCAACTATACACCAATATACTTCTATAAGTATGAGATTGTTAATAATTATTAAATCATCTAAAAATCTTACACATTTAATAACTATTTTACAAATACACTCTATGATCAAAAGTATCCGGACACTCGATCATCTACAATCTCCCAGTAATACGAAAGGAATTAATATCGCGTTGGTCCACCCTTTGCTGCTATCACAATCTCCACTCTGCAGCGAAGGCTTTCTACTAGATTTTGATATGTTGCTGCTAGAATTCCTTGCCATTCTAACACAAGAGTATTAGTGAGGCTACTCACTGATGTTGGGGAGTTCGGCCTGGCTCGCAGTCGGCGTTCCAATTCATCGCATAGGTGTTCGGATGGGGTTGAAATTAGGGCTCTGTGTAGGCCAGTCAAGTTCTTCCATACCCATCTCATCAAACAATTTCTGCACGGTTCTCCCTTTATGAAGGGGGGCATTTTAATGTTGGTACAGGAAAGGGTCTTCACCGAACTGTTGCCATAAAGTTGGGAGCACAGAATCGTCGAAAATTCATTATTGGCCGTGAAGTTCAGAGTCCAGTTCAGCATTAGGGAGACTAGTCAATTACCAAACCTACGATTATAATTAGTATTACTCTAAAAATATTATAACTAAAAATATTATAACTAAAATATTATAAGGGAAGTAGGTGGCCCAGACCGAACTATGAGAAACAGCCCTACAACATGATGCCTCCTCCACCGAACTTCACAGTTAGCACAACACAGTGAGGCAGATAAATATACTTATGAAACATATCCCACTCATCATCATCATCATCATCCTCAAGCAGCCATGGGCTACGGAGTTCCAACCAGACCGTGCAATTTAGTTCTCCAAGCAAGTCCTGAGCTACATCTACTGCATCTGACCACTGTACACCAATTCTAACAAGGTCCTGTTTCACATTATCTGCCCACCGCATCTTAGGTCTCCCTTTCTTTCTGAGGCCTTTAGGCACACTGTTCATAACCCTATTCGCCAATCTATAATTATCCATACGGGCAACATGGCCAAACCAGCGGAGTCTCTGTCTGCACAATATGCTGCTTAAAGGAGGTTGCAGACTCCTTTGCCTAACCTCATCATTAGTTACAAAGTGAAACCACCTAATACCCAAGATACTACGTAAGCATCTAGAATCAAAAGCATCTAGTTTCCTGTTATCTTGTTTACACAGCGTACACGTTTCGCTACCATAACTAACCCTAGAAAGAACCAAACTATTATACAGTCTAATTTTAGTCTATTTCTAATTTATTATTAATTAATAAATATTTCTAATTAATTAATTAATTTTTACGCCTATTTCTCCACACTCTCCAAAGATTCTTAAAAGTCCCGGCAGCAATCCCTATTCGTCTGTTAATCTCATGTCGCACATCACCAGTATTTGCCACATAGCTCCCAAGGTAATTAAACTGTGACACCTGCTGAAGACTGCAACCATTCAGATGAACTGAACACAACCTGCCGGACCAATTTTCATCACTTTAGTTTTCTCTCTGTTTATAACCAAACCTACTCTACTACCAGTCTCATCAACAGCTCGAATGAAAGGGTTCATCTCATCATCATTTGCCAAAAGGGCTAAATCATCAGCATAATCTAAATCAGAAATGTTAGTATCTCCAGTCCATTTAAGGCCAACATCTTTCCCTTGAAGTGAATTATAATCAATAACCAAGCTAAAGAGAAAAGGAGACAAAATGCACCCTTCTCGAACACCAGAAGTAATGCTAAACCAATTGCTACAAGACTTGCCAACTCTCACACACTAATCAGTGTTATTATAGAGAGCTTTCATTATGTTAACTAACTTGTCTGGTATACCATATGATTTCACAATCAACCACAAATTATGACGATCAACAGAGTTAAAAGCCTTTTTGAAATCAACAACGCTAGCAACCAAAGGTTTCTGAACTCTAAACATTTCTCAAGAATCTGCCTAAGTGAAAGCATTTGATCCACACATCCCCTACCACTTCTGAATCCACATTGCTCATCACGCAATTGACTGTCAACCAGATTCTTAATTCTATTAAGCAAATTCATGCAAAGAACTTTACCTGGAACAGAGAGTAGGCTGATACCCCTATAATTATCACAAGAACTGCGATTACCTTTTTTGAAAATAGGGATAACAATAGCTCTGGTAAAATCCTTAGGAACCATGCCTTTATCATAAACGATATTCAGAATTTCAGTCATCCAAGTGGTAACCGAAACATTCCCAGCTCTAAACATTTCTCTGGTAATTTCATCTACCCCTGGGGATTTATGTAGTTTAAGTTTAGAAATAGCCAAAATAACTTCAGATTGTGTTGTAGGGCCAACATTAAAGCCACCAATGCATCTGTCATCATTGCAAACAATTCGAATAGAACTAACCACATTGTTTAGAACATCACTGAAATGCCCAGCCCACCTAGCCATGACAGAATCCTCACCTTCTATATCCTTACCTTGTTTTTATCCTTCAATCCCTGTATACCTGTCCGTTTTCTACCACACAAAACATTAACTATCTGGTACAGCTCTCTGCAGTTTTGCTGTCTAACTGCTTCTTCGGCTTTGTCAGCCAAACCATCTCTCAGCTAACTGATCTTTTACACGTTTATTAAGTTCTCTGTAATGCTTTCTATTAGGACTAGTAGGGTATTGATTAAGGACATTCCTGCAGTTCTTTCTTTCCAAAATAAGGTCAAGTGCCTTATCACTCAGATAATTCTGCGTCTTCTGCTCCTTTTTTCCTAAAAGAGTACTGTTAGTGTCCAGAAAACCTGTTTAAAATGATCCCATTCTTCCTCAACTTCAGTAGTAAGCGTACCATGACTGTCATAATGACTAAGTAACCTATCATGGTAAGCTTTGGCTATAACTGGGTCTTTCAGAGCTTCAGTATTAAAAGTAAATTTTTTAACCCTAGCACAACACTTTTTAGGTTTAAATTGCAAGACACTTTTAACAAGGTAATGGTCAGATCCAATTTCAGCTCCCTATATGCCCTGGTGTTCCTAACAGAACTAGCCGATTTGCTGTTAATTAATATATAATCAATCATATTTTTATGCAGCCCATCGGGTGAAACCCATGTGAACTTATATATGTCGCGGTGTTTGTAATTAGTGGTCTCTTGCGAGCAGAGAATAAATTAATTATAACAGTGAATATACTTCGGTTATGTACGGTAATTATTCTTGTGTGAGGACATCAAGAGAAAAAGCTATGTGCAGAGTCCTCACATTCCAACTACCTATGGAGAGAAAATGGTTAGTGGGATGTTTAAAGAAACTATGTTTATTGAGAGAGGGAATGCCGACAATATCAAACAGCCCCCTAATCGCAGAATTAGGGCTAAGATCCGTTCCCCCACCACTAAAGGCTGAAGCGATCTACACTGGAAGACTTCCTCCAATGTAGAATTTGACGATGCCAATAGAAGCAAAGAGTTCAGGTGCCTGCGATGACCTTTGCTCAGGATTATCCACCAGCTGATAAACATATTCTGTGAATCTATTCACTTGGGGCTGTCAACCCACGAACAAACAGAAAACACAGCGGAAGATTTTCCCTCCACAGAAGCCCACCAGTGCCGCAAAATCAGGATCCATAATCAAGCTCAGAGCCATATATCTGTTCAGTCTAGTGGGTTTATATGGTCAGCACCAGGACCCTGTATGATTGACTACTCCTCAGCAGGGTAGGAAAGAAAAATATCCCACTAGTTCCGCCTAAAGCAGTACCAGTATAGGGAAATGCCATGTTCACCACTAACTACGGTCAGGGTCAAGACAGTACCATATAGATACAGCTCATCACCGACTACCTAATGGCGAGCAGTACTATAGGAGTAAAGCTCATCCATCTGTCAAAACCTAAATTTAATCTGCGCCTTGGTTAGTTACAAATAAGGATACATAGATCCAAGTTGCCTCGGCTCCTGTGGTGGAAACTCTTAGTCGTGAGATTTTCGGGGCCCTGTCCGACCTAACGGACCAAGTCAGTCGGCAGGGCCCCTAACAACTCTCCTGAGATTGAGGTCTTAGCCGCTCCAACCGGGGCTCAAACCGGTCAGCAGAGCCTTCGACCTCGGTGG
Organism: Ryuthela nishihirai; assembly: GCA_038380435.1. Taxonomy (NCBI): domain Eukaryota; kingdom Metazoa; phylum Arthropoda; class Arachnida; order Araneae; family Heptathelidae; genus Ryuthela; species Ryuthela nishihirai. The sequence continues at coordinate 76,828,809 of JAWZYU010000017.1, forward strand.
GCCCTCAAGCCCCCTACCAAGTCATGATAGCGCTCACCTGGCATCCGCTACACCCAGACTCGTCGGTACCAATGGAAAATGAACCTGGAAAAATGTCGTACCTGGAAAAATGAATTATGTTCACCAAATGGTGAAATATAATTCATTTTTCCAGAGAACACGGTTCCAGTTATTCCAGTGCTCAAGGGTCAACCGGCGCCGTGCACTTTTCACTACTCCAACCGACGCTTGGCATTGATCTCGTTCTTGTTGCGTTTGTGTGCGATTGCTCAGCCATGGAAACCCATTTCCTGCAGTTCGCGACGAACTGTTATGGTGCTGGCGTTGCTTTCAGAGGCATTTTGGAACTCGGTGGTGAGTGTTGCAACCGAGGACAAGCGATTATATCGTACCACTGGCTTCAGTACTCAGCGGTCCTGCTCTGTCATTTTACATGGCCTAACGAGTCACGATTACACTGTGGTTTCTCCTAGGCATTTCCACTTCACAATAACATCACTTACAGTTGATCGGGGCAATGTCCCCAACTGATTTGTTGCTAAGGTGGCATCCTACGACCATGCCACATTGTAAGTTAATGAGCTCGGTCATATGGCCCATTCTCTTATCCATGAAGTCAGGTAACGTGCGCCCTTTTATACCTGTTTGGGTCATGGCTGTGGCATATGTGGACGAATCCACAACTCAAAAGGGGTGTCCGGATATTTTTGTTCATATAGTGTATTTGTGTTGTAAACATCTTACAATCTCTACTGAAAGCATAAATAGAATATTATTTACTCCATATAGAGCGTTCATTATGTGAAATATCAATAATTGCAATCTACCGTTCCCACAGTTATTCACCATCTGATTTTATGAATGAATTAGAGCATATTATGCAGGGGTTAAACACAAGAAATATTTTTATAACTGGTGATATAAATTTAGATCTGTTATCGAATACTTCCAACCTTGTAAATGGATATCTAAATCTGACTGCTATGTATGGATATGAGTCTATGATAAATATCGCTACCAGAGAGGTGAGGTCCATAATACCCATTCTTATTTGGACCATGTACTGGTTAAAATTAACAATAGAATTAACGTACAAGCTGCAGTATATATAAAATGCTTATTACGGATCATTACCCCATAGTAGCTAAAATTTGACATAAGGAAAATAAAACTTGTGACAAAAGAAATGATAATATTAAAGATTACATGCTCAGAATTAATCATGAACTAATAAATGATAAATTAAAAGATTTTATAACACAGGAAACTAACGTTAATAATGCGTACAAAACATTTTCAGAGATTTTGTGTAAAGTAATTTAAGGATTCATCTTCTTATGGAAAAAGAAATATTCAGAAACTGAAAAAGACTTGGATCACAAATGAAATCTGCGATATGATTAAGCAAGAGATGAGCTATATAAATATTTAAAAAAATACCCATATAACGAGGACCATGAGAAGCAATTCTTAGAACATGGGAATAACTTAAGGTCTAAAACTAAGGATGCCAAAAACAGATATTACACGGACGAATTTTTAAAATGTAATGGTGATATGAAAAAACAATGGAAGTTCGTAAATAACTGAATTGGTAATAACTCAAAAGATGAAGTTCTACCGGATAAAATGAATAATATTGAGGACCATAATACTGACGAAATTAGAGATGCAGCAAATGAATTTAACACTTATTTTGTCGATTTATCTAGCAAAATACTTAACGATAAATCTACTGAATATAAATGTTATAAAAATTATTATAAAACAGATAGCTGTTTCTTTTTAACTCTTATAACCGTACAAGAATTAGATAAGACCGTTACAAATCTAATAAAAGGCAAATGCCCAGGAATCGATGTTATTTCAGTAACGACAGTAAAAAAGTGCAAAAATTTCATTATTCATCCCTTAGTCTATATCTTTTTTCAACCTGGGATTTTTCCAGACGATCTGAAAACCTCTATTATACTTCCGATTTACAAGAAGGGAAATAAAAACTGCCGTTCAAACTACAGACCGATCTCGCTTTTGCCTGTTGTTTCCAAAATATTTGAAAAAATAGTGAAATTCAGAGTATTGAGTTATTTAAATAAAATAAATTTCTTTTTTTCAAATCAGTTTGGCTTCACTGAAAGTAAGGGCACTGATCATGCGTTACTTGCATTTACTGATTTTATTTATAAATCAATTGACCAAGGAAATTTAACTGTATCAATTTTTCTAGAACTTGAAAAAGCTTTTGACACCGTAACACATTCTTTGCTTTTGAAAAAGCTTTTGACACCGTAACACATTCTTTGCTTTTGAAAAAGCTTTTGACACCGTAACACATTCTTTGCTTTTGAAAAAACTGGAACATTTGGGTATGAGAGGGATTGCTCTAGAATGGTTTATCAGTTACTTAACGAATAGAACTCAATTAGTTAAATAAAAAAACTCCTTCAGCAATCCTAAGCAAACTAAATATGGCATTCCGCAAAGCTCTGCTTGGACCCATATTGTTTAATTTTTATATTAATGACCTCTGTGAAATGAACATTAATTGTAATATTACTACCTTTGCAGATGACACTGCATTGATGTTTATAACCAAACTGTTACAGATTTATTGTCCAATGTCAATAATGTTCTTGAGAAAGTTAATAATTGGTTCGAAAATAATAAGCTCTCAATTAATAATAACAAAACTAAATTTGTTTTATACAAGTTGAAAAATAACCAAAATGCTGTAAATACTTTTGCCATTAAACTGCATTCACCTCAATGTTATAAGCATATTGATTACCGTTATGATTACATAGAACAGGTTGAGAGCATTAAATATTTAGGTATTTTCATAGATAGTAATCTAAAATGGAAGAAGCATATTGACTACATCACAGGTAAAGCACGATACAAACTATTCATATTACACTTGAAATACAAAGTTAATCCTAATATGCTGCGAACATTGTACTTCTCATGCATACAAGCTGCATTTCAATACGGTGTAGTTTGTTGGGGTGGAACTTATGTCTCGGTTTTTAAACCTCTGGTGTCTCTGCAAAACAAAATTATTAAATTAATTGCAAAAAATAACACTGATAATTTAAGCAATTCCAGTCGTTATTATGCTAAAAATTCTACCTATTAGACATATATTTGTTTTTAGAGTGATGATATATTTTAAGCAAAATTGCTTTAATTTTCTCATTCAGTCGGATTCATACAACTTCAGAGAGAAAGGCCCAAAATACTCAGTTCCTTTAACCAAAAAATAAATTGCTCATAAGCACTGTTCGTATATCACACCTAAAATCTTCAATCAGTTGCCTCTTGAAATTAGAAGTGAAAAAAACTTTAATATGTTCAAGCAGAATTTAAAAAGCTTTTTCTTTTCTTTGGAAGATGTTGCATCTATGTTAAATAATCAAGTGTAAAGTAAAACTCTATTGTATTTATATCGTAAAAATGAAACATATGGTTTGTAATCTTTGTAGTGAGCAAGTCGTTATTGATTTTTGTATTAATTTCCTTTAGTGACCCAATCAAACCTTGTGGTTTTCGGGTTCACTCATATTTTTCTATGTTATAAATTGTATATGATGATAAAATAAAAGTAATTGATTGATTGATTGATTAAAACGTTTAATAAACGACACAGAAACTTTGTTCATATACCGATAAGTTTGTTTAACCGTACCAACTCTATATTTGAGACTTAGAACTTCGCTGACGCAAAATTTTTCTTTGTTTACTCAATTCTTAGATTTGGTAGTAACTTTAGGCTTCATCATAAACATAACCATTACCTTTGAAGACGAAACAGCATCGATCTACAGCTCCAAATGGTATCAACAAACTACTGCTGAATAATACACACCACGACTAAAAAAAGTAAACTTTTCGTCTTACAGTAGACTTCAGAATTACCACTTATCTATATATATTTTTCAAGTATTCTTCGTTCCAAACGATTAGTGACGTATTTCTCACGCTGTGGCATAACACGGGCGTCTGACAACACCTCAGTTCTGGTTTTATTGCTGCACGTTTTCCTCTCGTAGGAATGTTGTTTGCAATATTTATTTATTCGGAATATTTTTAATCTATATTTGGGATATATTTTTAATTTTTAATGTTATATTTGGGAATTTTTTTAATTTTCCTACCGTTAGAGAGCTCAGTTAAAACTTTTGGGATATTCGGAAAGTAATATTACATGGCCTGTAAATGGTAGCTAGGCATAAACTGGAAGGAGAGCTGTGTACCAATCCTAGTGATGATGCATAGAACCGGCCAGGTCTAGCACCTAATGTCCGACCCCGCCTTCTCGTGGTGCAGGCCGTTAGTACCTTTCAAAAGAGATATTCTCTTTGGAAGGGACGGAAGCTGCCAGTTCAGTATGGCCTACTGATCTGGTCATCTATGGCCACTTTTTTCTTTTTTTTTCAACCTTGCTGAGGAGTGGTCAACTTCACAGGGTCCTGGTGCAGACCATTTATACCTACTAGATTGGACTTGTTTATCGATTTTAGCTTGATTATTGATCCTGGACTTGCTGCACTGGTGGGACTCTGTTGAGGGAGAGTCTGCCGCTGTGTTTTCTGTTTGCTTCTGGGTTGCCAGCCCTAAGTGAAAAACAGAGGCAAGGGATACCTTATATCAGCTGGTGAATAATCCTAATCAGAGGCCATCGCAGGTACCTGAACCTTACTTAGCTAGTTGGGCATCGTCAAGCCTAAACTGGAGTAATGTGTCTCAGGCAGGCCATATGGCTCTTGAAAAAGACCACTTGAAAAGGTGGTGCCTGAAGTTCCTACCAGCATCGGTGACTTCATCATTTAGCGGAGGAGGAACAGGTCTTTGCCCCATTCCTGCGATCAGGGGGCTGTTTGATATTGTTGGCCTTACCAATCTAAATATACCTAGTTTGCTTAAAAATCCTACTAATCATTTTCTCTCTTCAGGAACGTGGAATAAGAGGACATTATATAGAGATTATTCTCTTGATGTCCTCACGCAGGAATTCCAGCGCTATAACCTAGATATTCTAGGCTTTCAAGAGACCAGATGGACAGGTAAAGGTGAGACACTTAAAAATAACTTTAAATTTTTCTTTACAGGGAGGGAGGATGAAAAGCATCACCAAGGCGTGGATCTGCTGCTCAGCAGACATGCTAGTGATGCTCTTCTGGGATATGAGTGCATTAATGAAAGGTTTCTTACAGCAAAATTTCAGACAAGCATTAAACTCTTGAATGTTATCTGCTGTTATGCCCCCACTGAGGATGCTGATGAGCATGAGAAGGATAGGTTTTACAGACAACTTCAGGATATTTTGAATTCTGTCAAGAAGGAAATATTACCCTTGTTCTAGGTGACTTCAATGCCAAAGTTGGTACTGACTCTAATCTTTGGGGAGGAGTATAGGCCCTTTTGGTATTGGTAGCTGCAATGACAATGGACAACGTCTCCTATAGGTAACTAAACTCAATGGTTTCAGAATAACTAACACATATTACAAACACCACGACATATATAAATACACATGGGTTTCACCTGATGGGCTGCATAAGAAAATGATTGATTACATATTAATTAACAGCAAATGGGCTAGTTCTGTTAGGAATACCAGGGCACATAGGGGAGCTGAAATTGGATCTGACCATTACCTTGTTAAAAGTGTCTTGCAACTTAAACTTAAAAAGTGTTGTGCTAAAGTTAAAAAATTTACCTTTAATACTGAAGCTCTGAAAGGCCCTGTTATATCTAAAGCTTACCATGATAGGTCACTTAGTCATTATGACAGTCATGGTTTGCTACTACTGAAGTTGAGGAAGAATCGGACCGTTTTAAACAGGCTTTTTTGGAAACTAACAGTAGTCTTTTAGGAAAAAAGGAGCAGAGGAGACAGGAATATCTGAGTGATAAGGCACTTCAGCTTATTTCAGAAAGAAGGAACTGCATGAATGTCCTTAATCAGTACCCTACTAGTACTAATAGAAAGCTTTACAGAGAGCTTAATAAATATGTAAAGGATCAGTTAGCTACTGATAAGAATGTTTGGCTGGATGGCTTGGCTGATAAAGCTGAGGAAGCAGTTAGGCAGCACAACAGCAGAGAGCTGTACCAGATAGTTAACGTTTTATGTTGTAGAAAACGGACAGGCATTCAAGGATTGAAGGATAAACAAGGTAAGGTTATAGAAGGGAAGGATTCTGTCATGGCTAGGTGGGCTGAGCATTTCAGTGATGTTCTAAACAATGTGGTCAGTTGTACTCCCATTGTGTACAGTCGCTCAAAAAATTATCCGAACACTATGGTTGATTTCAGAATAAAAAAAAAATGACAACGATTTATTTTAGAAATTAGTGATCTGGCAACTTCGTGTCACGTGACACGTAGTTGCCAGATCACTAATTTTTAAAATAAATCGTTGCCAGATTTTTTTTTTGAATTCTGAAATCAACCATAGTGTTCGGATACTTTTTTGAGCGACTGTACAATGATGATAGATGCATTGATGGCTTCAATGTTGGTCCTATAACAAAATCTGAAGTTATTTTGGCTATTGCTAAGCTTAAACTTCATAAATCCCCAGGGGTAGATGAAATTACCAGAGAAATGTTTAGAGCTGGTAACGTTTTAGTTACCACTTGGATGACTGAAATTTTGAAAATATATTTTATGATAAAGGCATGGTTCCTAAGGATTTTACCAGAGCTATTGTTATCCCTATTTTCAAAAAAGGTGATCGAAGTTCTTGTGATAACTATAGGGGTATCAGCCTACTCTCTGTTCCAGGTAAACTTCTTTCCATGATTTTGCTTAATAGAATTAAGAATCTGGTTGACAGTCAATTGCGTGATGAGCAATGTGGATTCAGAAGTGGTAGGCGATGTGTGGATCAAATATTTTCACTTAGGCAAATTCTTGAGAAATGTTTAGAGTTTCAGAAAACTTTGGTTGCTAACTTTGTTGATTTCAAAAGGCTTTCGACTCTGTTGATCGTCATAATTTTTGGTTGATTGTGAGATCATATGGTATACCAGACAAGTTAGTTAACATAATGAAAGCTCTCTACAATAACACTGACTCGTGTGTGAGAGTTGGTAAGGCTTATAGCAATTGGTTTAGCATTACTTCTGGTGTTCGACAAGGGTGCATTTTGTCTCCTTTTCTCTTTAGTTTGCTTATTGATTATGTTATGCGAAATTTACTTCAAAGGAGAGATTTTGGCCTTAAATAGGCTGGAGATATGAAAATTTCTGATTTAGATTATGCTGATGATTTAGCCCTTTTGGCAAATGATGTTGATGAGATGAACTCTTTCATTCGAGCTGTTGATGAGACTGGTAGTAGAGTAGGTTTGGTTATAAACAGAGAGAAAACTAAAATGATGAAAATTGGTCAGGCAGGCTGTGATTTAGTTCATCTGAATGGTTGCAGACTTGAGGAGGTGTCGCAGTTTAATTACCTTGGGAGCTATGTAACAGACATTGGTGATGTGCGGCACGAGATTAACAGACGAATAGGGATTGCTGCTGGGACTCTTAAGAATCTATGGAGAGTGTGGAGAAATAGGCATATACACCTAAAGACTAAAATTAGACTGTATAATAGTTTGGTTCTTTCTAGTGTTAGTTATGGTAGTGAAACTTGGATATTTTGTAAACAAGATAACAGGAAACTAGATGCTTTTGATTCCAGATGCTTACGTAGTATCTTGGGCATTAGGTGGTTCAACTTTGTAACTAATGATGAGGTTAGGCAAAGGAGTCGGCAACCTCCTTTAAGCAGCATATTGTGCAGAGAGAGACTCCGTTGGTTTGGCCATGTTGCCCGTATGAATAATTATAGATCTGCGAATAGGGTTATGAACAGTGTGCCTAATGGCTTCAGAAAGAGGGGGAGACCAAGGATGAAGTGGGCAGACAATGTCAAACAGGACCTTGTTAGAATTGGTGTTCAGTGGCCAGATGCAGTAGATGTAGGTCAGGACAGACTTGCTTGGAGAACTAAATTGCACAGTCTGGTTGGACCTCCGTAGCCCATGGCTTCTTGAGAATGATGATATGATATGATTTGAAAATATTACATTAATACCTATTCGACCAAACACAACTTTTTCTGTTTATCCCTAAAAAGAAAGTTTATGTCAACAGATGGACAAGAGAAAAAGTGATGTGAATCATATTTCATAATTTTTTTGTCTTTGAAAACAAACCAATATATTAATCTTCAAAAATATTCGGAAAGGAAATGAAGAAAATCATGTTTTCATACTCCAATTTCGGTAGGTGCGCTTATATAAAAAGAAAATTGAAACGTTTGTGTAATGGTTGTATAATGCGAGTCTGTTTCCCGCACCCAAAGAGAAGGTCGAAGAGCCTTCGGACAGGATGTGAGGATGCTCAAAGGCCATCGATCGTCCATTGACAGGTGAAGTTTCGGCATGCGTTCACTATTGGCCCTTTTACGTGGAAAAGACCACGTGATCACCCTGAGACAAGGAGCGAAGAAAAGACTTTCTTCCTGGTCTTTCTGTTTTAGAGCATATTGCAGGTCGTAGGGCAGGCTCCGACAAGGATGAAAATTCGGCTTGGGGGATATCCCAGCCGAGGTCAGTTGTTTTCGGCCAGGAATATGTGCAGTTACGCGAGGTAGCCAACTGTGGATTGTTGTCAAATGCGAGGACTTAGTGAAAGGCCGATTTATACTGTTATTCTAAATTCTATAGTAAAAAAAAATGTGTTGTACATATCGCACAGTCTGTGATATTTTATGCGACCATCCAGCACGCCAAATTTTCTGACAAACTTTAGTAGAACCTATAAGGTACCTTTTCAATCATATGTTCGGCATCCACGCCAGTTTAAAGAATTTATGATCCTATGAAAAGTTCTCTTACAGTTTATGCCGTGCCATGACCGAGTGGTTAACGCACTTGACTACTGATCAAAGAGATCTGGGTGAAGCATCGGAAAAGTATGTTTGTTGTTGTCTTTCTGCGAGGTTTCGCATTCCTCACATTTCCTGTCTATGGCTTATAAACTGTCATACCTCTGTAACAAGCAGTTACTTGAGGGAATAGTAATTTTTTTATAAGTGCATAAAAAATGTAAATTTTGCCGCCTGTGAAATGAAACCATGAGTAATTAGCAATCAAGTTGTCATTAAGATGTATTTACATGACTCTTAAGGAAACTAAAATCAATCATCAACCAGTTCTAATCAAGGAAACCATTTCAAAAAATCTGAAATTTATTTCTTTTTAGCAAGCATTCAAGATTTAAAGGATACCACCTGGAGCCTAAACTAGCAAAAACATATGTTTTAAAAAGATTGGGTAACTGTCATTTTCATTGTATAATGTCATGATTGAGAGCTTGTCATAAAACCATCTACAGCTAGGATTCCCAAACTTTGGGCACCAGGCCCTCATTTCGATTTTTGCAAAACTCTCTCTCCTTCCTACCTCTCCTTTATCATCTGCCAACTTCCCTGTTATCAACAATTTCAATTCATAATCAAAAATAAACGCAAATATTTCACATCTTAGCATCCCCTTGAAATGTCGTCATGCCAATCTACACCCAGTTTTGAAATCTCTGGTTTACAGAGTACTTTTTGCAAGTGTTTAAGTGGTCACACATTGGAAATGGCAATGTATTTGGAATGTGATAAACCTTTCAACCGCATTTTTCAACTTTCACCTTTCAACTTTCAACCAAGCACTGGCAAATTTGGCTTAACCATGAGAACGGACCATCACATCTCATTGAGAGGGGACAGCTAAATGGGGGTTATTTATGTTGAGAGACACTTCGAGGCAAATTCTTTGAGAACAGAAACTCTGCCGAACTAAGTAACTGATTCGAATTCGATTGGGTCACCATTATTTCATCATTCTACAGTCAAAAAGGGAAAGAAAGAAGTAATTGACATAGAATTTAAGATAGATCTTTATTCCCATTGTATCATATAAAGTATTTTGCATAACATATTTTCTAAAATTATACATTCAACTTTAGGAAAGATTGAAAACATCAACAAGAGTTCAAGTAACTCGCATATGGGTTTATGTAATTTGGTAAAACATATAAAAAGTCAACAAATTTAATACAAAATCTATAGATATGATATCATTTGTATTCATTTCATAACATAATATATCATAATTCCAAAACAATGAAAGACAGAAATTCAAAAATATGAGACATACACCTACCATAATAATGATTAATGACATTTTTAAAGAAGTTTTTCGATATCATTAAATTCAGATATCCTGATTTTCAATTTTCCTTTAAAAGAGTGAAAGTTTGGTTCATCTTTAAGATTTCCAGGCAAACTATTAAATATTTTTGATGCTAAATAATGTTTTTTGTACAATGTTATTTTTTGGAAGAGGTAAAAGCTTAGCAATGCCTATATGCTTAGCATTGCTTGTATTATAATTTATATGTCTAATATTACTATCAATCTAGTGCTTTTTAAAATATGTAATGAAATTGCATATTTATAATTTTCTTAAAGGTAATATAGGCAATTCACTATAAAAGTCTCTGACACTATCATACCTTCTTTTCCTTAAAATGCATCTAATTAATACTATTTTGAGTTCTAATTAATAGTTCAATATTTCTGTGATATACTGCACACCAAGGAATTAATCCATATGTTAAACGAGTTTTAACTGATGCATTATAAATTAGTTTTAAAAGTATAATATTTACAAAATTTCTGATATAAAATAATTGTGGTGTTATTGTATTAAGATTATTTATTAAAGAATCAATGTGTTTATTCCAAGTTCGTTTACTATTAATATGTACTCCTAAGTATTTATAGCACTCAATACCTTCTAGTGGTTTGCATGAACAACCATTTCCGATGCATTTAAGTGTATGACAGAATAATTTCGTTTTCAAGTTATCTCTTCGATTTTACCTCAATCTGAAATAAACGTATTTCGTTTTCTATACATTTAGAAACAACTTATTTTTTTTATAAAACAATTTCTGATATTCCATAAATCTTGTTTTATTTTTTCAATCAAAACATTTTCAGTAGTTGCTGTATATATCAGAGCATCATCATCATCATCATCATCATCATCATCATCATCATCATCATCATCAAGCAGCCATGGGCTACCGAGGTCCAACCAGACTGTGCAATTTAGTTCTCCAAGCAAGTCTATCCTGAGCTACATCTACTGCATCTGGCCACTGCACACCAATTCTAACAACGTCCTGTTTGACATTGTCTGCCCACCGCATCCTAGGTCTCCCCCTCTTTCTGAGGCCTTTAAACACACTGTTCATAACCCTATTCGCCAATCTATAATTATTCATACGGGCAACATGGCCAAACCAATGGAGTCTCTCTCTGCACAATATGCTGCTTAAAGGAGGTTGCAAACTCCTTTGCCTAACCTCATCATTAGTTACAAAGTTGAACCACCTAATGCCCAAGATACTGCGTAAGCATCTGGAATCAAAAACATCTAGTTTCCTGTTATCTTGTTTACAAAGTGTCCAAGTTTCACTACCATAACTAACCCTAGAAAGAACCAAACTATTATACAGTCTAATTTTAGTCTTCAGGTGTATACGCCTATTTCTCCACACTCTCCATAGATTCTTAAAAGTCCCGGCAGCAATTCCTATTCGTCTATTAATCTCATGCCGCACATCACCATTATCTGTTACATAGCTCCCAAGATAATTAAACTGTGACACCTGCTCAAGACTGCAACCATTCAGATTAACTGAATCACAACCTGCCTGACCAATTTTCATCACTTTAGTTTTCTCTCTGTTTATAACCAAACCTACTCTACTACCAGTCTCATCAACAGCTCGAATGAAAGAGTTCATCTCATCAACATCATTTGCCAAAAGGGCTAAATCATCAGCATAATCTAAATCAGAAATTTTCGTATCTCCAGCCCGTTTAAGGCCAAAATCTTTCCCTTGAAGTGAATTTCGCATAATATAATCAATAACCAAGCTAAAGAGAAAAGGAGACAAAATGCACCCTTGTCGAACACCAGAAGTAATGCTAACACACGACTCAGTGTTATTATAGAGAGCTTTCATTATGTTAGCTAACTTGTCTGGTATACCATATGATTTCACAATCAACCACAAATTATGACGATCAACAGAGTCGAAAGCCTTTTTGAAATCAACAAAGCTAGCAACCAAAGGTTTCTGAAACTCTAAACATTTCTCAAGAATCTGCCTAAGTCAAAATATCTGATCCACACATCCCCTACCACTTCTGAATCCACATTGCTCATCACGCAATAGACTGTCAACCAGATTCTTAATTCTATTAAGCACAATCATGGAAAGAACTTTACCTGGAACAGAGAGTAGGCTGATACCCCTATAGTTATCACAAGAACTGCGATCACCTTTTTTGAAAATAGGGATAACAATAGCTCTGGTAAAATCCTTAGGAACCATGCCTTTATCATAAAAGATATTCAGAATTTCAGTCATCCAAGTGGTAACCGAAACATTCCCAGCTCTAAGCATTTCGGTAGTAATTTCATCTACCCCTGGGGATTTATGTAGTTTAAGTTTAGAAAGAGCCAAAATAACTTCAGATTGTGTTATAGGGCCAACATTAAAGCCACCAATGCATCTATCATCATTGCAAACAATGGGAGTAGAACTAACTACGTTGTTTAGAACATCACTGAAATGCTCAGCTCACCTAGCCATGACAGAATCCTCCCCTCCTATAACCTTACCTTGTTTATCCTTCAATCCTTGTATGCCTGTCCGTTTTCTACCACACAAAACATTAACTATCTGGTACAGCTCTGTGCTGTTGTGCTGTCTAACTGCTTCCTCGGCTTTGTCAGCCAAACCATCAAGCCAAAGATTCTTATCAGCAGCTAACTGATCCTTTACACGTTTATTAAGTTCTCTGTAATGCTTTCTATTAGGACTAGTAGGGTATTGATTAAGGACATTCCTGCAGTTCTTTCTTTACGAAATAAGCTCAAGTGCCTTATCACTCAGATAATTCTGCCTCTTCTGCTCCTTTTTTCCTAAAAGAGTACTGTTAGTGTCCAAAAAAGCCTGTTTAAAATGATCCCATTCTTCCTCAACTTCAGTAGTAAGCAAACCATGACTGTCAAAGTGACTAAGTAACCTATCATGGTAAGCTTTGGCTATAACTGGATCTTTCAGAGCTTCAGTATTAAAAGTAAATTTTTTAACCCTAGCACAACACTTTTTAAGTTTAAATTGCAACACACTTTTAACAAGGTAATGGTCAGATCCAATTTCAGCTCCCCTATATGCCCTGGTATTCCTAACAGAACTAGCCCATTTGCTGTTAATTAATATGTAATCAATCATATTCTTATGCAGCCCATCAGGTGAAACCCATGTGTACTTATGTATGTTGCGGTGTTTGCAATAAGTGTTAGTTATTCTGAATCCATTGAGTTTACTTACCTGTAGGAGACGTTGCCCATTGCCATTGCAGCTACCAAATATTAAAAGGACCTATTACTCCTCCCCAAAGGTCAGTACCAACTTTGGCATTGAAGTCACCAAGAACAAGGGTAATATCTCCTTTCTTGACAGAATTCAGAATATCCTGAAGTTGTTCATAAAACCTATCCTTCTCATCCTCATCGGCATCCTCAGGGGGCATAACAGCAGATAACATTCAAGTCTTTAACGCTTGTCTGAAATTTTGCTGTAAGAAACCTTTCATTAATGCACTCATATCCTAGAAGAGCATCGCTAGCGTGTCTGCTGAGAAGCAGACCCACGCCTTGGTGATGCTTATTGTCGTCCATCCCTGAAAAGAGAAATTTAAGATTATTTTTAAGAATCTGACCTTTATCTGTCCATCTTGTCTCTTGCAAGCCGAGAATATCTAAATTATAATGGTGGAATTCTTGTGTGAGGACATCAAGAGAAAAAGCTCTGTGCAGAGTCCTCACATTCCAACTACCTATGGAGAGAAAATGGTTAGTGGGACGTTTAGAGAAACTATGTTTATTGAGAGAAGGAATGCCGACAATATCAAACAGCCCCCTAATCGCAGACATGGGGCAAAGACCTGTTCCCTCACTACTAAAGGCTGAAGCCATCTACACTGGAAGACTTCCTTCAATGCAGAATTTGACGATGCCAATAGAAGCAAAGAGTTCAGGTGCCTGCGATGACTTCTGCTCAGGATTATCCACCAGCTGATAAACATATCCTGTGAATCTATTCACTTGGGGCTGTCAACCCACAAACAAACAGAAAACACAGCGGAAGATTTTCCCTCCACAGAAGCCCACCAGTGCAGCAAAATTAGGATCCATAATCAAGCTCAGAGCCATATATCTGTCCAGTCCAGTAGGTTTATATGGTCAGCACCAGGACCCTGTGTGGTTGACCACTCCTCAGCAGGGTAGAAAAAAAAAAGAAAAGTAGCCATAATTGTCCAGATCAGTAGGCCACACTAATCTGGCAGCCCTCCCCTTCCGTTCACTTCCACAAGAGAGTATCTCTTTTGAAAGGTACTAACGGTGCGCACCACGAGAAGGCGGGGTCGGACATTAGGTGCTAGGCCTGGCCGGTTCTATGCATCATCACAGGGGATTGGTGCATAGCTCTCCTTCCAGTGACTACCTAGCTACCATTTACAGACCCAATATCATCAGCAAATGCTATTAATTCCCCATTTAGTTTCAAGTTACAAAGATCATTTATGAAAACATTAAATAACATCGGATCTAATGCAGACCTTTGTGGAACACCATGTTTAATTTTCTTTTCATTACTGTAATAATTTCCTATTTTAACGTTTTGAGTTCTATTTTCGAAAAAAGTCTGAAACCATAATAAAATTGTCTCTCGAACTACTGTCTCTCAGGTTTATAAAATAATATTTCATATGAAACTGAGTCAAATGCTTTTTTATGTCCAAAAAGATTACTGCTGTTTTTAGTTTTTCGTTTATTGCACTGTAGATTGAAGATATTAATTTTAATATAGCATCCTCTGTTCGAGTGTCTTTCTTAAACCTAAACTTAGTTTTAGAAAAAAATATATTTCTGTCTAGAAATTTTAAAAGTCTAATCTTGATTAGCTTTTCAAATATTTTTGAAAACACTGATAATAAAACTATTAGCCTGTAATTATTAATATCTAGATGTTTACCAGCTTTGTAAACAGGTACTATAGTTGAATTTTTAAGAATTGTTGGGAAATATCCAGAATGCAAATATAAATTATAGAGATAACATAAAATAGCTGAAATATTTTTTATTTAATTTTTTCCACGGATATAGTGGTGTGTTCACCCTTAAAATCTGCCGTCGGTGTGCCATACGAAGCCCATTTGCCATGTACACTTTGCACGCCCGTGAGGTTCTCATGATTATTAGGCTCTAAGTCAGGTTTGAATTTAGCACATGCAAATTAACTAAAAGATCCCAATTTCACTTTAACACGAGACAAAAAATTTAGATTTGTTGTTCAAATGTTTTCGATGTAACATGTGTGATAATGTGGAATTCCAGCTGTTTAATAAAATGAATTATAAGATCGTCTGCTACAATTCGGCTATCTCAGCTTGGGACAATGTGGTTGTGCTTCTAAAAGCAGACGGTTCAACGACGCAAACAGACACTCCTCGACCTACGTAAGCGTTCCGTTCCTCAAAACCTTTCGTAAGTTATTTAAAATTAATTTGACCTACCCTTCCATCCATAGCCTATATATTGCAAACAACTCTAAGGTCTTAGTTATTTCTCAGTAATGAATTCTTAATCAGAATGCTGTTTCGTAATTATTGTTGGCTTTAAGGGTACAGATTCTTCCGCGTCCTTTACATCATACAATCAGGGTCGTAGCGAAGGACTATGGTTGAGGGGGGGGGGAGAAATCGAAAATTTTCCACCTCGAAAATCAAGTTTTGCTAACTGAGAAAATAATGTGTCTGTCAGGTTCGTACCTAGAGTTTCGCTCCATGGGGCGGGGGAGGGGGAGGTTGAGGCGATTTTCACAACTCTTCTGCATTTTGCCATGTAATTTCCAATTTTGCAAACTAGCCATAATTTCACAGGAATCCCAATATTTTACATCTCGCCTGAATTGTGGCAAGTCAGTGTGAATTTTCCCAATTCCCCTTGTTTGGCCAACTCTCCTTAATTTCAAAAAAACCAATCCCAATCTTTACACCTCTTCTAAATATCCCAAGTCACTTCAAATTTTCAAACTCCCCAAGATTTTGCCAAGTTGTCTCGATTTGGTCAACTCTCTTCAATTTCACAAAACTAATCCCATTTTTCACAACACGCCTGTATTTTACCAAGTGGATTCGAATTTTACCAACTACCCTAGATTTTGCCAATTTCCCAAGATTTCGGGAAGAGTTCTCGATCTTGCCAACTCTCCTTAATTTCAGAAAACTAATCCCAATTTTCACAACTCACCAACATTTTACGAAAGGGTTTCCAATTTTGCAAACTGTCCTACATTTTTCCAAGTTGCCTCGATTTTGCCACATCTCCTTAATTTCACAAAAACAATCTCAATTTTTACATCTCACCTGAATTTTTGCCAACTCCCAAAGATTTTGCCAAGTTGCATCGGTTTTACCACCTCTCCTTAATTTCGGAAAACAATCCCAATTTTTACATCTCTCTTGAATTTGACAAGTCACTTCAAAATTTTCAAACTCTCCAAAATTTTGCCAAGTTTTCTCGATTTTTTCAACTCTCCCTAATTTCACAAAAACAATCCCATTTTTCACAACTCGCCCGTATTTTACCAAGTGGATTCGAATTTTGCCAACTAACCTAGATTTTGCCAAGTTTCCTCGATTTTACCAACTCGCCACAATTTGACAGAAAAAAAAATCAAAATTTTTACATCTTACCTGAATTTTGCAGTCACTCTGAATTTTGCCAACTCTGCTAGATTTTGTGAAGTTGCCTCGATTTTAACAACACGCCATAATTTTACAGAAAAAATATTCCAATTTTTACATCACACCTGAATTGCCAACTCCCCACGATTTTGCCATCTCATCCGAATTTTGTCAACTCCACACACTTTAGCCAAGTCACTGCGAATTTTGCCAACTGCCCCTAGACTTTGCCAAGTTTCCTCAATATTACAGAAAAAAAAAACAATTTTTACATCTCAGCTGATTTTTGGAAAGTCACTCAGAATTTTACCAACTCCCCAAGATTTCATAACTTTCCTAGATTTTGCCAACTCGCCATAATTTTACAGAAAAAAATCCCAATTTTTACATCTCACCTGAATTTTGCCAACTCCCCAGGATTTGGCCAAGTCACGCCGAAGTTTGTCAACTCCCCAAGATTTAACCAAGTCACTCCGAATTTTGCCAAGTTGTCCCTATTTTGCCAAACTCACCTGTATTTTACTAAGTGGCTTCGAATTTTGCCAACTGCTCTAAATTTTGCCGTGTCTATTTTCCCAACTGCCCTAGATTTGCCAAGTTGCCTCGATTTTGACAACTACCCTAGAATTTGCCAAGTTATCTAGATTGGGCTAATTAATTTTACAAAAAAAAAAGATTACAAATTTTTACAACTCACCTAAATTTTACGAAAGTCGCTTCGAATTTTGCCAACTTCGAGTTACTTTGTGGGGGGGATCCTGCCCCCATCCCCTCATAGCTACGCCTCTGCATACAATATTCGTATTCACTATTCCTGCTGATAGGCCGAGTTCACGTGCTATCGCCGAAAAGCTTTGCCCACCTTCATGTTTCTTTATCATTTTCAATTTCATCTCCAAATAGGGGTGGGGGTGGCTCAGTCGGTAGCGCGCCAGGCTCGTAATCTGTAGTTCCCAGGTTCGAGTCCCAGCTGGGTCAGCGTTGAGATTTATCTCCGCAAAATTCCCCGCCCTGCCCACGGTCAGTAGGGGACACCGATGGGCTTGGAAAGGCCGCCGTCCGTCGGATGGGACGTTAAGCCGTGGCCCCGTGTGCGGGAGAGCCATATCCTGTGCACGTTAAAGAACTCGCTGTATGGCCTTGACGGGAGGCTACCATCTGTCTCCCAATAGCTGTTCCAGTGGGTCCCCTCCCCTAACCTTCTCTGAGACTTCGGGGTCCATGTGACCTGGCCATTTAGCCCATGGTGTGCAAAAAAGTGCCCCTCAGAGGTAAAACAACCCAACCCATCTCCAAATAAATTTTAGTGCATTTATAAATGTATTGAGCACTTTTACCATCTCCATTTCTGTTTCCAACATTTAAAAAATTTGAAAAATACGAGACTTCCATAGGTGTGCTTCGGTGACTACAACACGAGAATGAGAGCAAGCATCACATGAGAGTTGTGTAGATTGCAAATGGTCTCCACTGCGTTACCACAGCAATAGCGTTACAGAATAACGTAAAATTATTTAAACTCGAAAATTTAAAATTGAGCTTATGGGAAAAGTTACATAGGTCCGAGTTTACGTGAGTCCAGTATTATGTAAGTCGGATAGTGCCTGTAATAGCAAATTATTCAGAGTGGTTGCCAGTTGCATAAAGGAAACTCAAATGTCGTGTGCTGCGATTTTGTTATTTCTATGCATTATCGGGAATGCGGTTTTCTCTACATGTTCAAGAAGTTATGATTCGTTGTGTATATCGTGAGTTACTGTTGGAACCGGTTCTGGAATATATCCGCAAGATTTCCAAAATATTTTATTGATTTATTCATGATTCATAATATATAAATAAATAAAAAATTTAAAAATATCTGCTTTTTATATTGCAGGGATGTAATTGCATTCTCTGCAATCTTTGAAACGTTCGATTTCGTCTCAGGAATATCATTTATTATATATTTCCGGTTTTCTGATGGAATTTATAGGAATATTTATCCCCTTCATGCAAGACAATGTGTGGGAACTGAACCCCCTTTTTTTTTGGAAAACGAGTATTCCATATTTTCCACAGATGATTGAAATTTCTAGTTTCACTTTTCGTTCTAATGTTACATACTAATATAAATACCATGATACGTTACTTAGTCATTATGACAATCATGGTTTGCTTGCTTGCTACTGAATTTGAAGAAAAACGGGACCTTTTAAACAGCTTTTTTTAAACTAACAATATTCTTTGAGGTAAAAGGGAGCAGAGGAGGTAATATTACTTGAGTGATAGACACTGGACTTATTTTGGAAATAAATGACTGCAGGAATATCCTTAATCAATACCCTAATAGTCCTAACAGTAGGCGTTAGAAAGAACTTCATAAACGTGTAAAGGATCAGTTGGCAGCTGTGATAAGAATCTTTGGCTAGATGGCTTGGCTGACAAAGCCAAGGATACAGCTAGACAGCATAATAACAGAGAGCTGTGCCAGATATTAATGATTTATGTGAGAAAAAGCGGACAGGTATACAGGGATTGAAGGATAGACAAGGAAAGCTTATTGATGGTGAGGATTCTGTGCTCTCTATAATAACATTGAGCCGTGTATGAGAGATGATATGGCTTGTAGCAATTGGTCTAGCATTGTTTCTGGTGTTCGACAAGGGTGCATTTTGTCTCTTTTTCTCTTTAGATCGGTTATTGATTATGTTATGCGATTTTCACTGCAAGGGAAAGATTTTGGCCTTAAATGGTCTGGAGATATGAAATTCCTTTGGTTTCGAAATGTTGCCCGTATGGATAATCATAGATTAGCGAATAGGCCTTTTTCTGATTTAGATTATGCTGATGATTTAGCCCTTTTGGCAAATGATGTTTGTAATGAACTCTTTCATTCGAGCCTGTTGATGAGACTAGTAGTAGAGTAGGTTTGGTAACAGAGCTAAACAGAGAGAAAATTAAAGTGATGAAAATTGGTCAAGCAGGCTATGGTTCAGTTAATCTGAATGGCTGCAGGCTTGAAAAGGTGTCGCAATTTAATTACCTTTTGATCTTTGTAACAGATACTGGTGATGTGCGGCATAAGTTTAACAGACGAATAGGAATTGCTGCTAAGACTTTTAAGAATCTATGGAGAGTGGGGAAAAATAAGCGTATACAACTGAAGACTATAATTAGACTGTATAATAGTTTGGTTCTCTCTAGGGTTAGTTAAGGTAGTGAAACGTGGACGCTTTATCAACAAAATAACAGGAAACTAGATGCTTTTGATTCTAGATGCTTATGCAGTCTCTTGGGTATAAGGTGGTTCAATCTGTAAGTAATGAAGAGGTTAGGAAAATGAATCAGCAACCCCCTTTAAGCAGCATATTGTGCAGAGAGAGAATCCGTTGGTTTGGCCATGTTGCCCGTATGGATAATTATAGATTAGCGAATAGGGTTTTGAAGAGTGTGCCTAAAAGCTGCAGAAAGAGATGTGACCTAGGATGCGGTGGGCAGACAATGTAAAACAGAATCTTGTTAGAATTGGTGTGCAGTGGCCAGATGCAGCAGATATAACTCAGGACAAATATGCTTGGAGAATCGACTGAATGACTTACAAAAAACATAATTAAATTTGTTTACCTCTAAATCCCAAAGTAATAGAGATATCTGAAAACGCTTTTCAATTGTCATATATCTTATGCTTTTGGAATTATTTCAACCACATTCGGGCGGCGGTGGCTCAGTCGGTAGCGCGCCAGGCTCGTAATCTGTAGTTCCAAGGTTCGAGTCCCAGCTGGGTCAGAGTTGAGATGTATCTCCGCAAAATTCCGCGCCCTGCCCACGGTCAGTAGGGGACACCAATGGGCTTGGAAAGGCCGCCGTCCTTCGGAAGGGACGTGAAGCCGTGGTCCCGTGTGTGGGAGAGCCATACCCTGTGCACGTTAAAGAACACGCTGGATGGCCTTGATGGGAGGCTACCATCTGTCTCCCAACAGCTATTCCAGTGGGTCCCCTCCCCCAACCTTCTCTGAGCCTTCGGGGTCCTTGTGGCCTGGCCATTTAGCCCATGGTGTGCAAAAAAGTGCCGCTCAGAGGTAAAACAACCCAACCCAACCCACGTACAGTAGTGGTCTTCGTTACAAAATATATGTGTTACTGACTGGTACTAAATCCTGGGTTTAATATCTAGTAATATATTTGAATACTTTTGCGATATCGTCATGTACCATCTGCCAAATATTTCTTTCAACCTTAATTTCCCTAATTACTGGCAATAAATTCATTGCGAAGAAAATAATAGCACTCCGAGGTACTAAAAAAGGCATTTATTAGATGCAAACACTTCACTCTAACCTAACGAATATTTCAGTTTCGCTGGACGATTAGAAAGAAATTTGTCTTAAAATTCGGATGACCCTTTATCGTTTAGGATTACTTCAACTATGTAAAAATAATCTTTTAAGCTTTTTATGCTCTTTTTTTTTGGAAAGCTAAAAACGCAACACAACCCAAAAAAAAAATTGTGCAGTGTATGAAGATGATGCTGTAAATGACCGAATGCGTCAGAAGTGGTTCGCGAAGTTACGAACCGGGAATTTCTCTCTGGAAGATGGTCCACGTTCAGGAAGGCCCACCCAGTTGATAATGATCAACTTGTCACATTAACCCAAAGGAATCAGTGCACGAACCATCACAAGAGAGAATGCTGAAACACTAAAATTATCGTAAACATCAATCTTAAGGCATCTGGAGCAGCTTGGATACGTGAAACAGTACGATGTGTGGGTGCCACATCGATTGAGCGAAAAAACTTAATGGTCCTCATCTCTTCTTGTGATTCATTCTTGCAACGCAACAAAAATGACCCATTTTTGAAGCGGTAAGTGATGGGCAATGAAAAATGGATCCTTTACAAAAACATCCAAAGAAAAAGATCCTGGAGCAAGGAAGAGCCACAATTACCGCAACTCAAGGATAGCCTGAGTCCAAAGTCTGTGTGTGGTAGGACTGGAAAGGAATCCTTTACTATGAGCTCTTGCCAAGCAATCAGACGTTAGATCAGGATTATCCCGTGGCCGAGTGCTTTGCTACTGATCTAAAGGACCTGGGTTCGAGACCCTGGTAAGGCATGGATGTTCATGTTGTTTTGATGCTGTGGTCCCGCCATCCTCACAGACCTTCTATTATGGCGCTTAAACTGACAGGCTCCTGTCAGACCTCCGTGGCAAGCAGCTGCTTGAGGGGGTATTTATTTATTGATTGTGTTCTGTGTAGATTTTCATATATACGCAGAATGACACCAAAAAGTGCTCCGTAATTTCGTTGTCACCATTGTCGGCACTGAGACAAAAAGACCTGTAAGCCATTTCCGCCAAATTCTGGGTGGCTGGCGCCAGAATTTACCTTCACGTCTGCTGTCCTGTATTCATGCAAGCGCTGATGACATCTCCAGAGACTGATACTTCCCCTGTGCATCGACATGTGCAAGGCGCTCCTACCACTTGATGCATCCCCAGGGAGGCAATCTGAACCATGGCATCATAGCGTCCCTGGGAAAGAAAGCAACCCACGTGGTAGAGAGCGCAACATGAAAGAAATATCAAGCCCCACCAATATTTGCTCCTTCTGATTGGTGGATGCTGACCAATGGAAGGGTCACATGACACCTTTTGTGGGGGGAAAACGGGGATCGGACTCAAAAGGTTGGAGAGAGCGAGGCAGAAAAGTTTGAGGTTACGAAGCGAGTAAGTCTTGAGGGGTAAGATAGGAGGTTGTGAGGAAAAGCTTGAGCAGAGTGTGAGAAAGTCGTTATCGGTTAGGCCGTTCTTAAAGAGAGACGATGCTGTGATGAACGATGTTTTCAGCCACACCAACTGACTGATGTAAGTGTCATGTTAATTGTGAAAAATATGTAAACTCCAATAAATGCTAGTTATGCTATTGTTAAAAGTGATTCGGATGTGTATAGTTCAAATTAAGATTTAGATTTAGAAATAACAACGTAATGTACGATAAGATTCCAGCGGGGAAGAGTGGAATATCAGCGGGGTCTAGTGCCCAGAATTTTATGATATGGTTTTATTAAAACGAAACAGGGTAGTGATCACTGCCAACTTAACACCTGGTGAGAATGTATATCAGACTTTCCTTTCCTTTCCCACCCAGTATAATATTTGAATTAGATCAGTTGAAAACAGCGATCGTTGAAAAACGTCCAAAATTGGCAAATCACAAAGGAATTGTGTTCCACCATGACAACACGAGATCATATGTGTCTTTGACCTCCCGACAAAAATGTTGCAACTGGGTTTGGGATGCTTTGTGAACCCGCTACATTCACCTGACATTGCACCCTTGGATTACCAATTATTCCGGTCGCTTCAACTGTGTGAACGGTAAAGAGTTCTAGTTGTTGGAGGTCATCAAAAACCACCTATTTCGGTTCTTCAATGAAATATTAACCAAATTCTACACCGACGGAAGAACGAACTGCCCGACAGATGGTTTATGATAAACGAACAAAATAGTGAAACCTTATTGATTAAAGGTATTTTATACAATTTAATATATGAGTTTGAATTTTGCATAAATCCGAAAGAACGTCTGGTTCAACCCATCACTTACAGTCATTGGAAAGCGTTTCATTGTAAACCTTGCTTCATTGAGTGTGAAAGTGTCCTAGTTGAATAAATCAATCAAATAGATCCATGACTATTATTCCTGACCCTCTAGTTATTGACAGAAGTGAGAGAAGTTTTTCTTGACCTTTTGTTTCTGATTGGGTTTGTTCTCGAATGACTATTGAACTGATGAATGGATATGAGGGGCGTTCGAAAAGATATTGTGATGCATCTGCAGAACAAAAACCATTGCACTTACCTCAACAAAACTTTTACTCTCCTTCAAATACTCCTCTCCAGCATCTATGCAAATTTGCATATTCTACGCAAATTCTGGAACTTTTGGTGGTACTGTAGTAACCACCCTCTAATTGTTTTGGTGTAGGATGACATCAGGAGCCAACTAAAAAAATAAGAGGGCAAGGAAGAGAAACAAAGCATTCTGCTTTCACCATGCTCAACATTCCTTGGAAAGTGGACCTGTTGCTGCAATATTTCATTTTGTCATGTGGTGAGTTACTTCACTGTCATCTTACGAGAAACGTCTTGTCCGCTGGTATTACGCAGAGATAAATCGAGAAAAAGGCGATAAAAAATAAAAAATTAGTACAATAATAAGTTTTGTTTTCCAATTCAATACATTTACTTACACAACATGGCATGATCCTGTCCACAAGACAGGTACAGGGATCTCGCTGAGTAACCATTGGAGAGATCTAGACATTCACCATTATTTGGAGACCTATATTTGTCCCAATGTCAAACGTTGCATTTGTATGATGTGAGACCAGAACAGGAAAAAAAATTATAATATCTCGTTCCTTTGACGTGAGGGAAGCAGTGAAATTCTCGCCCACTCGTGCCATGGCTGTCTCGTTTGTCTCAAGATCTGCTGCTTATCAGGGAACTGTCTTTAGCTTTTGCACCAGGCCTCGTAACAGCATCACAATGGGTCTTCAGGCCGGGTCATTCAATTTGTCAAAGTATAAAAGTTCGCAGCCATATTTGCAATTCTCACGAGCACCAAACTTACATCCAACAATTCAGAAGTCACAGCAAGGGTGAGAGAGAGTCCTTTGATGTGAACTCAGCTAAAGCTAACTCGAGACATCATCAACAACCATTTGGATTCATATGGGACCTGGCAATTTGTGGTGGAGGGTGGCTGTACGGCTGGATGTTCACCACGTCGTTTACTTGTTTTCGCTTTTGCTGGGATCTTCTTTCCAGATTATTGCATTTTAACTGAAGCTAGAATGGACCAAGGAAACTGAATAACTGAAGAACTGGCCACACCAACTAACTGATTGTGAAAGTGTCAAGTCATCAGTTTGTACTAATTTCTAAGACCCAGTGCCCTGCAAGTTGCTTTCTTCACCAGCACAAGCATTGAAGAAAAAAGATGGAAGAATGGGGAAGACTAGGACTCGAATAAAGAAAGCAACAATATGGTGGATGGGAACTAGCCCTGACAAATACATCGATTCCGCATTTCAAGAACTGTGGGCATGACATACCTTTCCCACTCAGAGAGGATAAAAGAAGATTGGGAAAACAGATCCTTACTGCTCGGAGGAGAGTGAGGAAGTGGTGCGAGGTACACACCTCCTGATCTAATCTGCTTGCTCATAATCAGCACTTACGGGGGCGCTGT
The DNA here is from genome assembly GCA_038380435.1 of Ryuthela nishihirai. Lineage (NCBI taxonomy): Eukaryota > Metazoa > Arthropoda > Arachnida > Araneae > Heptathelidae > Ryuthela > Ryuthela nishihirai. The sequence continues at coordinate 76,853,937 of JAWZYU010000017.1, forward strand.
CCTTGCATAAGTTGAAGATTTTGCGTTCCGCACTACCACACATATCATAATGAATAATTGTTTCCACATTGCCAATCGATAGACTGACATCTAAACTTATTACCTGAACGCGATGTTTGGGTTTTTCTTAATGATTTTATGAAAAGAAACGATGGTTGTCTCGTGCACAACCATCTTCGGTCTACCTGCAAGAGGGGTCTTCGAAACTCTGCGGTTTTTCTCTGAATTTGCATCCATCCCGCAGCATTGCCATATGAATAGGCATGATCTCCATATACTTGTGATAAATCAGCATGACTTTTTTCGCTTCCTCTCAAGCTGCATCCTTATTAAAATGTAAAATCTCTCACTGTCTTCAATAGGTTCCATATCAACAACGCACATATATCGAAGATCAAAATTTACGCTCCGCCAGCGAAGACAGAAAATGATGATGCAGCCTTTGTTTTTAACATGTAATGACAAATTTAGACAAGTTTTCAAACAAGTCGTAGCTGGTTGACTTCGGAGGAATGAATGCAAATCTGGAGACACGTGTCAAGAATTTTATGAACGCGCTCTGTAAATTCGACTTTTTAATGTATATATACACCCAATTTTGTTTTTACACGGTAGATAGGTTCCCGAAGAAACCGTGTAAAAAATACAGTGCATATGAAAAAATAGTTTGGGTCCAGCATGAAAACCCAGTACAAATAATAAGTTTTTTTCCAAACAAATCATATCAATATCTTTAATTAAATCTTTATTTGATTTTTATTCATTTAAACACATTTTTTATTTTATAAACTTATAAAGATAATTATATGTATATATATCAAGTAGATTATCCTTCATAAAGAAAATAATATGTCACTAATTCAAGAATACAAAAATGCAAAAAAAATATGACTTACATATTCTTATTAACTAGATTTTATTCGTTGTCACTTTGTCGCAATAGACGAATTCGTTTGCGTAAAACTGGAATTAAATCACTTTCATCGCTTGTAACATTTTGGCCATCGTGTTCATACTGCAATGGTGAAATGCTCTCTGTGGAATGGGGAACCAAAATATCACTTGTTTCCAGTGATTCTGAAGTTTGATTAGTTTTGACAACGAACTCTGTAAACAATCGTTGAGATCCTGCTTTGACTAGATCTTTGTATAATTCTTGATAACGCGCCATCCATGACTTCAGTTCACGTTTAAACTGCTCAGATCGTTCGACAATGGGATCATGTGTAAGAAAATGACTTTCCAATTTACTAGCCATTTGAAGCCCTTCTTTAATTAAACCTGCAGTGAGTGGAACCTCTTCATCACCATCACTTTTTCTTTTTTATCAGGAGTCTCAAGAACAATTTCTATTATTTCATCTTCACTAAGAGCTTTGTCAACCAGCAATACATCAATATCTGCAAACGATAAATCATCGAATCCTTCTCCACCAACTGCATGTACTAAAGTGATGATATTCGAATATTCAGTCGTATTTGGGGGTACAAGATCTTTGCTTTTTACACATTATGGCCAAATAGCTTTCCAGCATACGTTTAAAATTGATGGTTTTAATTCTGATAAAGTCAATTCAGCATGTCTGATACAATCTAAATCAGAAACGTTTTTCCAAACATCAATAACTCTCAGTGTTTTATCCTTATCTAGTTTATCCAAGATGTTTTGGAATGTTCGTTTCACTTAGAAAGTTTTAAATGTTGCAATTATACCTTGGTCTAGTGGTTGTATTAAGGATGTCGTATTTGGCGGCAGAAAACGAAATTTCACATTTGGGTGTTTCAAATCAGGATGGCCTGGCGCATTGTTCATAATCAATAGAACTTTAAATTCGAGATTTTTTTTCCTTCCAATAGCGTTTAACTTTTGGAACAAAACATTTATGGAACCATTTATGGAATTTAATGAACAAAATATTTATGGAACCATTCATTAAAAATTTCTTTTACAGCCCAGGCTTTTTTGTTTGCCATCCAATACACTGGTAATTTATTCAGATCTACACCTGTCATTGACCATGGTCTTAGGGATCGATTGATGAGCAGCGGTTAACATACGATCTCCTGAAGCGTTGCTGCAAAATAGAAAGGTCGTACGATCCTTAGCTGCTTTAAAACCGGCAACAGTTTTTTGTGATTTTGCTACGTAGTCTCTACTCAGCATTCGTTTTCCAAAAAAGACCAGTTTCATCTGCTTTCCAAACCTGGTCAGGTCAGGAGTGTACCAACCATCTTCAATGATTTGGGCCAATTTTGGACAAAATTCTTTAGCAGCCGACTCATCTGCAGATGCAACTTCACCTTTTATTTTTACATTATGAAACGCATGTCTTTGAGGAAATCCTGCAAACCAACCTGTACTTGCAGAAAATTCATAATTTTTGTTTAAACTGAGCTGATATGGTTGGTTTCATTTCTTGTATCTGCTTATATATTCGTAATGCCATCTGTTTGATGGTGTTTCCGTCTAGAGGTATTCGTTTTTGCGAATTATCTTCTATCTACATTACTAGTGCCTTTTCCATCTCCACTTTTACAATAACTCTCGTGTACGGTGACGGCTTAGCGCTCAATTTTGTTCCAGAAAGCACAGATTTTCTAATAGCATCTTCATTTTTCTTGATGCTTCTTATGGTAGCTTCGTTCAAACTAAAATATTTATTATGGATGTTGAGCCTTCTCCAATTGCAAAACGATCTAAAATTTGGATCTTAGTATCCAAAGAGATAGCTTTCCTTTTTTGCTTTTGTATAGTTGAATTATCCGACATCATGGTAAGGATTACGAAAAATATTTGAACTGTAGTTAAATCAGATGATGAAAAATTGTAAATTACTTATTAGCAAAATTTAATAAATTTATATTACGCACACAAAACTTCAAAAAACAAAATATATATTTTTTCGATTTCTTCTAATTAAACATCTAAACACTACTAACTTTAAACACGAAACGAGAGACCAAGAATAACGTATGTATTGAAGATAAAATTGAGGTGAATTCCCGGAACTCAATGTTGCCAGTTTATTCCGAATGAAGTAGGTTTTGTATAATTTTTCCATAAAATGGAGAATAAAATAGAGAAAACTTGTGTTTTTATGTTAGTGTAGTTTTTATTTTGGGGGTTTTAGTGCACAAATATGTATCTATAGTACATTTTCAAAATCAAAACTACTTCGTAAGATGTGACCATAAAAGCGGCATCTTTGTTATAAATGTAAATTATAGGAATTTTTTTTCAATAGTAATATTTTTTCAGAATTAAATTTAAATGGGGAATTTTAAAAAGGCGCCCTTTAAACCGTGTTAGATCAAAATAAATCGTGCAAAAAGAGAATGGATTTTTTTTTCTAAGCCATATTAAATCAAAATCGTGTAAAAAATCCGTGTAAAAGCAGAATTGGGTAGATATTCTTTCGTTAAAAGTGCTTTTCAAGTTCAAAGATGACGTTCATTGAATAAAACAACAGTGACAATTGCCGAATTACACAAAACAAGCAGTCCATATTTAATAAAATGTGTTCAGGAAGTAATTATTGCGATAATGTTTTTAGTTCCCCATATATATATCATTTAATCATCAATATTACTTATGGAGCCATGCGCAGATATTGTATCCGCATTTAAAAAATCGCGGCAGATAAACAAAATAGATGTTTACCCGGATGGCGGATAAAGTCTCTTATTTGATAAAATGTGCAGAAACATGTGAAAACATTATTACATTATTGATGTCTGATATGAGTGAAAAAACTACTTGAGATAATGTTAAAAGAAACCTGATTTGATAATTCAATGATATTCATTGTGAAAAAGGAAAAGGAAATCCATTGTAATAAGGCCACAAGTTGAAAAATTTATCTTATGTGAAAGAAGTGATTTTTTTGCTGGCAAAGCAGATTATAAATTCAAAAAATTACCGGTAAATTACAGTCGAATAAATATTTCAGTCGATTAGATCATGAAGTTTTAGAGGAGATTTACTGGGTAATAAAAAGAAGTTTCTCCCTATAATCGCCGATAACTGCATTTAAAAGAGAAAAATTAATTCAGAAGATTTTGTCAAATTCGAATTAAGTATATTTTTGTGTAAATTTAGTAAAGCATATTTTTACGAACAAAAGGCTGTTTATTTTTAGGTATATATATATATGTTTTTCAGTTATTAATTAGTCATTAAAAAACCATTAGACTGCTTTACTAGGAAACACACATCGGACTTCAAGCATTTGCAAAATCGCGACGGTTATTAAGTAGGCAATATATCCGGAAGCTGATAACGTTTTGCGGATTCGGATAGGATTTTTGCTATCCGCGCAGGTCTCTAATTACTAAGCGCTTCCAGTAAGCTGCTTGGTAATGTAATATCAGCGCTACAAACTTTCCATATTACGACATATGCATAAATAATCGAGACAGTAGAGGAAGTTTGAATTTTGGTGAGATCTAGTTGTATTTTATATACATAGATACAGGCCCGGATCTTAAATAAAAATCGAGGAGAGGGCCAAGAAATACAATCGAGCCAAAAAAAGTAAAAAAAAAACTGGGGGGAAGGGGGGGGGGATCAAGAGCCTAGATTTCCACCTGCAGTGTAACATTTCATCATCTATTTTATATTTCTTAAAAAAAGTCTTGAAAAACTTATTAAATTTATCAGTTTCATAATTTTTGACTCATTTACTCTTAATAGCATTCTGAAAGGGGGGATGGCCTTCTTTTCCCCCAGATCCAGCCATGTATACATACATACATACATACATACATACATAATCCTCAAAGCGACTTGGGCTACGGAGTTCCAACAAGAGTGTGCAATTTAGTTTTTCACTAATTCCAACAAGAGTGAATTTACCTGGAATTTTCACTAATTCCAACGGAATTCATTTACCTGGAAACAATTGATTGATTGTCTGGGGATTTCTCAGACAATCAATCAATTCCCCAATTCAAACACTTCCCCAGGTAAATTTCGAAAAATCAATCGAATTGAACTGAACCAGATAAATTTCGAAACCCCCTGGGGAAGTGAATGATTGCCATCTTTCAGAAGAGCTATATGGTATTGCCAATTTGTTCCAGGTAAATGTTTCCAGGAATTTACCTGAAATTAGTGAATTTACCTGGGGAAGTGTTTGATTCCTGGGGAAATCAAACACTTCCCTCCCAGTTCAATTCGATTGATTCCAAGTTCCATTCACAGTTCAATTCGATCCAATTCAATTCGATTCATTCTTCCTTCCCAGTTCAATTTCGATTGATTGATTGTCTGGGGAATCTGGGGAACCTTTTTTATCTGGAAACCTGGAATTAGTGAATTCCAGGTAATTCACTAATTCCAGGTTTTCACTAATTCCACTAATTCCAACGGAGTTCCAACAAGAGTGTGGAATTTAATTTTTCACTAATTTAGTTCCAACAAGAGTGTGCAATTTAATTTTTCACTAATTTAGTTCCAACAAGAGTGTGCAATTTAATTTTTCACTAATTTAGTTCCAACAAGAGTGTGCAATTTAGTCTCTCCTGAGCAAATTCTATTGCACTTGGCCACCTCAGGCTAATTCTAGCACATTTCATTCTAGTTCCAGTTTTTTTTCTGAGGCCTTTAGGTACTCTTCATAGCTAGACTCACTAATAGTACTAAAGTATGAGGGAAACATGGCCACACCACGCATACTCTCCCTATACAACATGATGCTCAAAGGTGTTTTCTGACTTCGTCTAACTTCATCATTACTTGTAAAGTCAAACCCCTAATACCAAAGAATCTGCGTAAGCATCTAAAGTCAAAGATATCAATTTCCTGTTATCTTCCAAAAAATAGGGTCCAAGTTTCGTTACAATAGCAAACTTTAGAAAGGACTAAAGCATTATGCAATGAAATTTTAGTACTAAGATGTATACGTTTATTTGCTACAATCTCCACAGATTGTAAAAATCCCACTAGCGATGCCTATTCTTTTCTTATCTTATGCAGCACATCGGTATCTTCGGTATACAACTCTCGAGATACACCGAAGAGCCAAAACATTATGACAACTTGCCAAATATGATGTTAGTCCTCCATGTGCCACCAAAACAGTTCTGACGCTACAAGATTTCTAAAGGTGTCTTTTGGTATTTGGTACCAACACGTTACAAACAGATCCTTTAACTCTTGCAAGTTACGTGGTTGAGCCGCCGCAGATCGGATATGCTGTTCCAAAACAAATCACAGATGCTCGATTGAATTGATGTCTGGGGAATTTGGACGCTAGGGCAATACCTGAAAATCTTCCTCATGTTCCGCGAACCATTCTCGAACAATCCGGGCAGTGGACATGGCATATTATCCTGTTGAAAAAAGGCACTACTAGAGGGGTAATATCATTGCCATGAAAGGATATACCTGGTGTGAAATGCTGTTTAGGTAGGTGATAGATATCGTAGTTTCGTGCACATGAATGACTAGATCCAGAGTTTCCCAACAGAACACTGACCAAAGCATTACGCTTCCTACACCTGCTTCTTTTCGTCGTATGGTGCATCCTGGTGCCAACACTTCCCCAGGTAAATGACGCACACGTTCCTGGCAGTCCACATGGTGCAACAGGAAACGAGATTCATTGGACCAGACGACCTTCTTCCAGTCATTCAAGGTCCAGTTTTGATGCTCATGTGCCCATTGTAGGTGCTTTCGACGGTGAACCGAGGTTAGCATAGGCACTCGTAGCATCCTGCGGCTACGCAGCCCCATTTTCAGTAGGGTTAGATTATTATGTGTATTGTGACACATTACTCCGTTCAGTCTGTGATTATAGATGTGTATTGTGACACATTACTCCCGTTACCAGCATTCAAATTACGGGCGAGTTGCACCACAGTATCTCTTCTGTTGGCTCGTACTATACGGGATATCCTTCGCTTACCTCTAGCACCGATGAACAGTGGTCGGCCCACACCTAGCCGGTGGTTCGTGGTTTCTCCAGTCCTCAGACCACTTTTGGAAGGTACTAACCACAGCTGACCGTGAGCACACAACAAACCTTGCCGTCTTGGAAATGCTCTGACCCAGTCATCTGGCCATTACAATTTGGCCATTCTCAAACTCCCTTAAGTCCTCTGTCTTTCCCATCTGAAGAACAAGAATAACACTGATTAACAGAGTTCAGTATCAGGTGTTATTTATACCCTTTCAGAACCTTTACACCTGTCGTCGTTTACCTGTAGTTGCTTCGATTTGTTAAAGAAGCGCTGGTCATAATGCTTTGGCTCTTGAGTGTAATTAGAATGAAAAACTGGCTCGAAAAGTCCAACTATTCAAAGGAACTGAAGTCTCACCTGCTTGACCAAATTTCATCAATTTAGTGCGACAAGAAATTTTATTTTGGGAGGTTGGTGGTGGGATATGAAGGGTAGTTTCTTCTGTACACCTGTATCCGGATTGAAGAATCTGAAAGAATATGTTTGAAAATGTGAACTTATTTGCATTGTGATGAGTCTGAATGATTCAAAAATAATATATTGTGTATTTACCAGGTATTATTTTTAAATTATTAATTATTACAATATGAGACAGATCACAGATCTTATTGTAAGTTACTTAAAAAGAATATTCAAAATAGTAAATATACATATTATAAAACTAAACTAAAATCATATGGAAAACATGATAAACCTAAGAAAACAGTGAGAACTAGTAAATAGAATAACAGATAAAGAAAAGAATCATTTATACTACACCCTTAAAACATATATAAGCTGGTCAATGACATGAATTCACATTTTATTCATGAAGAAAGAGGAAATTGTGTACTAAATAGCAATGGATGTGATACAAATATCTGCTTAAATTCCATTTACATTAAAAATACAAATAAAATGGGGATAAATTATTTTATAAACAGATTAGAAAATAATGAATAACTCTGAATTTGATTGATAATCTATCTGCAGAAATGTTATAAATTATAAACAAGTATCATTTGGATTATTTAACATTCTTATACAAAGCAAAACTTCATAAATGAATAAGAAAATAAGTTAGATTTTTTAAAGATTAATAATGTGCTGATAGTAGCCGATACGAATATTCATTTAAAAGGAAATGATATAAATAAACATGATTATTTAAATTTAATTCAATCAAATGATTTCCATGTTTGTCATAATAAGGAAATTACCAGAAATGATTCAAAAAATTGTTTCGACCACGTACTTTTAAGAAATTCAGTAATAAATAATTTAACTACTTATATAATACAATTAAATATCACTGACTTAACTAAAAGTACCAAACGATTACAAAATACATATAAAATGGACATAATAAAATTAAAACAATTATTAGTAAATAAAAGTTGGAATAATGTTAAGATTAAGTTAGAAACAAAAGTTTAGATAAGTTGGAAAATTATTTAAAATTATTAGAAAGAAATGTTTAGAAATTTAAGATTAAGTTAGAAAGAAAAGTTTAGAAAGAAAAGTTAAGATAGAAAAGGATATAAATATATCGTTTAAATTATTCTTAGAACAATTAAATAAATCAAATGAAATATCGAAATGTACTATAAACGAAATGTACTGAAAAGAGAAATTTAAGATTATTTTTAAGAATCTGACCTTTATCTGTCCAACTGTTCTCTTTCAAGCCGAGAATATCTAAATTATAACGGTGGAATTCTTGTGTGAGGACATCAAGAGAAAAAGCTCTGTGCAGAGTCCTCAGATTCCAACTACCTATGGAGAGAAAATGGTTAGTGGGATGTTTAAAGAAACTATGTTTATTGAGAGAGGGTATGCAGACAATATCAAACATACTCCTAATCGCAGACATTGGGCAAAGACCCGTTCCCCCACCACTAAAGGCTGAAGCCATCTACACTGGAAGACTTCCTCCAATGTTGAATTTGAGGATGCCAATAGAAGCAAAGAGTTCAGGTGCCTGCGATGACCGCTGCTCAGGATTATCCACCAGCTGATATACATATCCTGTGAATCTATTCACTTTGGGCTGTCAACCCACAATGAAACAGAAAACACAGCGGAAGATTTTCCCTCCACAGAAGCCCACCAGTACAGCAAAAGTAGGATTCATAATGAAGCTCAGAGCCATATATCTGTCCAGTCCTGTGGGTTTATATGGTCAGCACCAGGACCCTGTGTGGTTGACCACTCCTCAGCAGGGTATAAAGAAAAAAGAAAAGTAGCCATAGTTGTCCGGATCAGTAGGCCACACTAATCTGGCAGCCCTCCCCTTCCGTTCACTTCCACAAGAGAGTATCTCTTTTGAAAGGTACTAACGGTCTGCACCACGAGAAGGCGGGGTCGGACATTAGGTGCTAGGCCTGGCCGGTTCTATGCGTCATCACAGGGGATTGGTGCATAGCTCTCCTTCCAGTGACCTACCTAGCTCCCATTTACAGATCATAGAAATATAGCTACTTTTAAAAATTTTTAATTTATTTACATTTTTTTCCTTTCTTATTAAAAACATCAGAAACGTTCAGAAACATTGCATTAAGAAACTTTCAGAAACTACATTCAGAACTTGCATTCGATATATGACACATAAACACCGACCACTTTTTTTCTCCTTTTTGGAGTCGTGTTTGATGTAGCTCATGATATTGGAGGTATTACAAGCTTTAATTTGAGATTAGTCGTTAAGGTCGACACCGCAAAATTCCGCCTCTCACTTATCAGAGGAGAGAGAATAGTGGGGGCATAATTCGAAGTAGTTTACGACTGTCATCATATGAGCTGTGATTTGACAACGAACTCGTAAATATAGGCCCTGGCGTTCGCAAACATAACAGTAAAACCACTTTCACATTTCCCGTTTTTTAAGGGGGAAGAAAGCAAGGGGGTATATGATTATTACCCACAACACTCCCCACGTCACAAGCTTTCATTTTATTTACAACCTGTTACTTTCGTCACTCGGGTTCTGAAGATATAGAGGAACAACTCTTTTTCATATTTCCCCTTTTTTTGGGGAGGAAGAAAGCATGGGAGTCATTTTTTATAGCCTGTGACACTCCTCGTTCCACAAGCTATCCTTCGACGCATAGTTTATTACTTTCGGCACTCGCGTTCTGGAGATATAGCGGGACAGTCATTTTCGTATTTCTCCTTTTTTTAGGTGTGAAATATTTTTTATAGCCCACGTCATACTTTTGACGCATAAATCATTGAGTTTCTCCATCGCCTTCGAAACATACGGAGAAACAACTGTTTTGACAAATTCACAAACCGACAAAGTAATCAATGATGAGCAAAAAGCAATATGAATATAGGTAATAATATTTAATTTCACGAAAGAATATAAGTTATCAACTTACAAATGAGGAAAGTGAAAAAGATGCGTAAGCAAAGCGAAGTTTATATTATTGACTCATGCTATATGTTAACGTATTTTTAGTCCAGATTTTACTCCGAGGTAGTCCTAACGATCGTTGAATAACAGTTTTTACAGAGTCTAATTATTAATCACTCATTTTTGTAAAATTTTATTTACTCGTTTGGTATATACATATCTGAATCTAGGAAAACGTTGAAGTGGAGAGGTGGGCGTGGAGCAGGAGGCAAAGAACTAGATTGAAACTGGACAGACCAGACTTCCATTCTGCTGAGTTTTTCTGCTCAGTTCTAGTGGTCTTTTAAACAACCCTTCTGCAAAATACAAGTAATATAAATTTTCTATTTTTTTAACCTCCATCGTTAAAATATCCAAGGGTGGTGTAGGGTGATAGTGTGTATTGCCTTCGCTCCGAAATCTTGCCAGTGTCTAACCCTAATTGTATGGAAATACTGCTTGAAATTGTTGCAAACCATATTTACTGTTTAATCTTAAAAACCGAAGGTAATATTCTTACAATTAATTCATAAAGTTTGTGGATATTACGAATATCAAGTCTCGAAAACAAATATGTAATCTATTTTGTTAGCGGCAACCCCAAAACATTCTAAATTTCGGGTTTAGTTGTCTGGTTGGTTGTTTAGGGTTTTTATGGTCATTAGTAACGTAGTCTATAATTCGTCAAATGAGATAAAAAAAAGGAGGGTAAATGACGATTTACCTGTCGTGCACCTGTGTCAAATGTCGTGGTCTCCAAAGGACGATGAATTTGTCCTTTAATTACATTCACCATTAATTAGTGGTGGCTCAATCGGTAGCGCGCCAGGCTCGTAATATGTAGTTCCCAGGTTCGAGTCCCAGCTGGGTCAGCGTTGAGACTTATCTCCGCAAAATTCCCTGCTCTTCCCCTGGTCAGTAGGGGAAGCCGATGGGCTTGGAAAGGTCGCCATCCATAAGATGGGACGTTAAGCCGTGGCCCCATGTGATAGAGAGTCATACCCTGTGCACGTTAAAGAACACGCTGATTGGCCTTGACGGGAGACTACCATCTGCCTCCCAACAGCTGTTCCAGTGGATCCCCTCCCCCAAACTTCTCGGAGCCTATGGGTCCTTGTGACCTGGCCATTTAGCCCATGGTGTGCAAAAAAGTACCGCAAGCAAAACAACCCAACCCAACCATTACTTAGATGAAATCACAGGTTCGCGGATTGTTACACCCGTACCAACGTAATCATCAGACTTCCTGCACCAAGTGATGCATAGAGATATGTTAACAATTGACGCATGAGAGTTGTATAGAGACAACACCGTTTATTCGCATTTATACACAATCACGTGCTGGGGATGATCGACCCCGTAGACCTTTACTGTTTTGATGCTGCAAACAATTATGCAATGAGGTGGAGAAACGCACTTTGCAGATTTACCGACCTCAAACTCGGCAAAAGGATATTTAACCTTTGCCTACACCATGGTTCACTAAGAACGCACTTCAGTTCCACAAACTGTATTTGATCCACCAAGAATCTTGAATCTCACAAAGAATCGAACCCTCTCCTTATGGACTTTGTTCGAGCAAGAGCGGAGTCCCTTGACATGTGTCCAAACGTCCTTCCTGTTTGACAGCTACCCTCAAGAATCTTGATTCTCACACAGAATTGAACCCTCTCCTTAAGAGTTTTGTTCGAGCAAGAGCGGTGTCCCTTGACTCGTGTCCAAACGTCCTTCCTGTTTGACAGCTACGCTCAAGACTGTTGTTTCCTTATTGCCCAGTTCCTCTTCCGCACTGAACTCGTGCTCCAGGTTAGTTGTAAAAAGGCCATAAAAGGCTTCTCAGGCATGTCAACCCATGCAAGCAGCCAGCTCAGACCAGAAAACAACATCAATGAGTCACATCCCCACAATAGCACTTCCAAAAACACAATGCATAAAAATATTTACAATAACAAAAGTACAATAAAATGCAACAATAAACAAAAATAAACAAATTAGCGGGACATGACATCAACCACAGCCAAAGATAAAACCAAAAGGTGAGATAGTAAAGAATACAACAAGGAAGAAAAGTTATAACAGCAAACAATGGACATAAAAATCCGGGTATAAAAGTAACCAACAATTGGAAAAGACCAAAAGCTCTTCGGTTTTGCAAATTAAGAATTCCATTTAAGCTCTGTTGTCTGGTTCTACCTCACGCTAAAATGCCACAAACTGTTCTTGAATGAATGAAATTATAGTATAAATTTATCATTGCTTCGTTACACATCCCAGCATTCGAAATATTTCTGTAGGTTAGATATAATTTCTCTACATGACATTTGCAGTTTTAATTGTTCTCTTTCCTTAGATTTCAATTTCGTGAACATTTCGATTTAATTGCATTTTGATAAAGCACCTATATCTTTAAAGTTTAATTTTTATATTCACATTTAAAAATCACATCCAGAGTAAATACACGATTACCTGTAGATAAAGAATTCGATAAATACTTATGCGGAAAAATTTATTTACCTCTTATTCATTAGCAGCAATTGGAAAAATAAGTTGCCTTTCCAAATTATAGATGTCGCCCGGTCCGCCACGTTCAGTGAAAGATATAAAAGTAACATTGTGAGAATAAATTACGGAGCCAATGGGTAATTTAGTGGTTAGAGCACTCTGGCATGAATCTAGAGATTCGTCGGTTCGGATCCCGCACCATAGGCAAAAATTATTAAACATATGATCTTATAATACGTATTTAAAGATTGCGTTCTATGTTTTCTTACCATTGTCCCCATGGTGACTTATTCTACTAGCAAAACTGTAGTAGATTTAATAAAAAAAGTAGTAAACCAATGATTAGATTACTAATTGTGAATTGTGTTGTAGACAGCGCTTACAGTGATTCCTCCAGAAAGACAGCAGTGCATCGTGTTCGGCGTCTCAGCTTAAGTCAGATAATGCCTATATCTCTGCAATCGGCAGTGGACTTCCCACGAAAGAAGAATTTTCTTCGAGGGAATATGGGTTTCCCTATATACGTTCCAAGAGCTTATGGGTTTTCTTGGAAACCCTAATGGTAAGAGTTTCCTTATAAACTCTCCAATGTACATGAGTTCCCCTGGAACCATTAATGACTATGGATTTATTTAGAAACTCTTTATTCCATATGATATCTGATTTCTTGGAAATTGTCCAGTACATATGGGCTCCCTTGGAATCACTGATGGATACGAATTATTTTTGAAATTTTCCAAGGAACACTGGTTCCCTTGGCAACACTAATGGCTAAAGTATTTCCTGGAAACTCTTCAGTGAACATTGTTTCCTCTGTGCAACATTAATAGTAGGAGTTTCTCTATAAATTTCCTTATTCACAAGGAATCCATTGGTAGTACTAATGGATAGTATACTCAACTCTCTTGTTCACAACGGTTTTCATTTAGGAACACTTAGGTGGAGGTATACTATCTGGCCAAATTATTATGAACACCTACCTGATACTTTGTCATAAGTTCATGGTACAATTGCAAATTTTAAATTCCCTTTACATAGTTCTCGTTGAAACGGGTTTTGAAATGCTGTTAGCGGTCATCTCTTGTAGCTGACAGCTGTACAGTTCGTTGCAACAAACGCCTTTCCATCAGAGCCTCTTTCTTCTCGTATTTGCCACGACTGGCGGACGTTTTTTGAGACCTTTTGCCGGTATCCACACAATTACTGTGCCCGTGATTTTCCGCTGAGTTCCATCACTTCCGTTGCGGATGCTCTTTCCCATCTTGTTCATAAGCTGCCTTTAGAAGTCATTTAGTAGCCTTTTTCTTATCTATGTCACATTTGAAATTGCTTTCTAATATGTCTTCTCGTCTTTTGTAGAACTTTGTAGTAAAGTAGAATACTTATGTCAGTAAGAAATTTTGCCTATATTGCAATGTTTCATGGTATTTCAGACATGATGCTGTGTTCATAATAATTTGGCAGGCCAGTGTAGCTCCCACTTGGAAACATTTAATAGATGAGAATTCCCCTGTAAACAATAGTTTTGACTTCTACACAAAAATTCAAATGAGCCTGATCTTCGGTAGAAACAGCGAAATCGATATGGGTTCCTTCTAGAATCACTCAGTAGGCATACATTTCCTTGAAAACCTCCACTACACACGGATTCCTTGTAGAACACATGAGTTCATCCAACTAATACCGAAATATCCATAAAAATAATGTAGTTGGTATAAAAGAAAATGAAACTGAAAACAACGGGCACAAATTATAAATTTTTTCCTTCTGAAAATATTCAAGGTTTCTTTCTGAATAAAAAGAAAATAACATCTAATAAACCTGGATTCTCTTTAAAAAAATTTCATTTTATCTATTTGCGATTTTTTTTCGAACGCAACCTGTCTTCATTCCACATAGAGTGTAGCATTTAGCCGTTTTCTAGCAAAAGAAAAAGTGTACTAAAAGAAAATTTTCGCTGGTGAATCAGACTTCCGGTTTTTCTTTTGCAAAATGCTTGTAAAAATTGTAAAAAACAACAAGAAGATAATCCCATCTGCTCTCTTTCCACCTGATCTTGAACGTAGGAGGTGAGCGCAGATGCACTGCACTCACATTAGTTAAATTTCAGAATGTTAGATGAAAAATGCCAAATGGAAAAAAAAGATTCAGGGCATTAGTTGGGAAATAGATTCTTCGTCTGGCGTGTGCTGCCGGCAATTAGTAGACTACCAACACCAATCTCATCAGTCACGATAAGTGAGAATCATTACTGCAGTCTAGAAGAGTCTTGCGCCTTCTAGAAATCATTATTTTCCTGCGACCTGGAACTACTCCAAACCGAGCATTACCCTAATATTTCCTGTTGTAAGTAGATTTTAGATAAATGTCCTTGAAGTGTAATGCTTAAATCTTCCATGAAACGCTCGTCGGAGGACTCAAAGAGATTCTAGAAGAAAGCCATTTACTAGCTTTTAAAGAAACGCAGATTAATTTATCAGGGATTCTGTGTTCGTGGTTTTCATCGTTTGTTGAAATATTTCGCAGTCGGATAGTTATCCAGAATCTAATAATCATTTATTCGCTTTTAGCTCAATTTTCGTTCTCATATCGTTTTATTAATGAGCTGTAGTGTGAGATTGATGGCAGTTAACGCAAAGACCGAACAGATAGCTTTCTCTTCGAGCAGTGTTTTTCCGACCTCAAATGGCGGATTTCGAAAAAAAAACTTTAATGTATTGGTTTGCTGTGAACTGAAGAGTTACGTTTTCTGATATTTCAAGTTGTTTTCTTTCTAAAAACAAGGATTAAAGGCAGAATATAAATTCTTCTTTAATAGATTTCGACATTTGATCTCCAACGGATGAGATGGAATCTATGTACTGCGACCGCCGGCGAAACATTACGTAGTCGATTTTTTTTTATTTGACATCTTGATATATTAACTGCTTGACTCAGAACGTTTAGGGTAATTCGAATGCAGAACGTACAAAAAGAGAGAGAAAGATAACTGATCAGTTTAAGCATTCGGACCGCTAGAGGGATTGCGTAAGAGCTGCTCTTTTCTTTTTAATTTCCTTTCCGACAGTTGTAAATTTGCAATCTAACATTTAGCTTATTTATGCATTTCCAAAAAGAAATATGACGAGAAATCGAATTATGAATATAACTGATGGTACTCTTTGACTTGCTCTGGAAGAATAGCTTTTGGCCACTCAAACGGTCCTTTTATATGAATAATTAATTTGTAGAAAATTTTTGGTTAAAAACTTAATTCGTGAATTATATTTTAGAGAAATATTTAGAAAAATGAAATTCAGAAATTAAACCTAATTCATATTGATGTGGATCCTGGTTTCCATTCCATAGAACAAAGCAACAGCAAAGCCCTCCAGAAACTAATGGATTTAAAATTATCTTCAGTGGGAAATAATTATATTGAAAACTCAATGACATAATTTTTCTTAACTTAAAAAAATTGAGGGACAGAGTAATTTTTTCAGTCTTAGTTTCGTTAATTCCTGAACGGTTCGACTTCTATTGCTCTGGTCGAGGTTTTCAAAGGGCTCTTATGTTCTCCATCGCCAAAATATTAAAAGTTGATTCAGTTGTTTAGAAGAAATACCTGGCGTCATCTTCAAATTAATTTGTTCGTTCCTGATAACTATAAAAAGGCTAAGCGACCCACAGAATGTCTCAACTACAAGCTGGAGAAGAAATGTTTACCAAGCCAGTTTCTTAACTGCATTTCTTAATTCTTGAAAGGGGATGATATCACAAGTGTTTGTATAAAATCTTGCTCTTACATAATGGGTAGAACATAATGTGCTTTATCGATTCAGGATGGTGGTGGAAGTATTTACCAGGACATTTCTACTGTAGATTTATTTGCGTAATTTAATTACAGCACACAATCCAAATTACTGCTAGCGCTACATACATTACGTTCTGGCAACAGGCGCTCTGAGTCTGTCTCTATCATGTCCAATGCTTCCTCGCGGAGTGTGAATTTCCGGTTTGCAGGTTTCAATATTAGGAGAAATTGTTTTGTAGCATTGCACGCCGATTATATTACATCGATTCGATCATTTGTCATAGTAATTTCAGCGTGTTCACAGGATCTCACGGAAACTACACTAATCGTTATTGAAATTGCTCCATCTACAATTGTTATCTGTCACTCCACTTGCTTCCAAATTCGAGCTCAAACAAGAGGAGTGACAGATAGAAAAGTAGAGAAGAAATGGTTAAACTTGTGAATAAAATCAGCAATATTTATTTATGAAAATGTGATGTACAGTCGCTCAAAAAAGTATCCGAACACTATGGTTGATTACAGAATTCAGAAAAAATATCTGGCAACGATTTTTTTAGAAATTAGTGATCTGGCAACCTTCGTGTCACGTGACACGAAAGTTGCCAGATCACTAAATTCTAAAAAAAATCGTTGCCATATATTTTTTCTGAATTCTGTAATCAACCATAGCGTTCGGATACTTTTTTGAGCGACTGTACATTGATAAGAAATACGTCTTCCACGAACAACATCGACACGGCAAAACGACATGGTAGAAAGACGAAAAGGTGGTGAATGTCATCCTGGTGAACATTGAGCTACGCTTCATGCACCCGTGTCTTGAGTTGGGTAACAGTGGTAGCGGGCTGATTTGCGATACTCAATGAAAGGCCCATTATATCCCAAATGTATTCGATGGGTCATGCATCTGAGGAATGTGCAGGGAAGGTAAGCATATCCACATCATGTAGCCATTATTGGAATATGAGAGCCGTATGTGGGTAGATATTATTCTACTGAAAAATACCATTTGGAATGGTACATAGAAAGGACACAAGCACTGGTCCCAGAATGGTTTCAGCATAATATCTTTCATCAACGTGCTATCAGTAACGGCCAGGTATGAACAACTGTTGCAACTGATGACTCCCCATACCATAAATCCTGGTGCATTAGAACTCAAGTCACTAGTGCACCATAAAACCCTGAAGAACAAAACATCGAGAATTCAGATTCTGGCCTGGTATGATGCTCCCTGATACAAGCTGGATTTTCTGTCTCAGTGTGTCTCTAGACGTGCATATGGCAGCCACTGGGTCCCAACCAGAAACCTGATTCATCATTAAAAACGGCGCGATACCAGTCTTGTCCCCTAGTCTTGTCCCCTAGCTCTCTACCTGCATCACTGCAGATGCAAACGATGATGGTATGGAGTCAGTTGTGAGCGAGCCAGTGGAAGGTTAAAATTGACATTTAGTTTCTATTCTTGCAGTCATCGTCTAATTCTGCTTTCTAATACAGGCGAAAATACAAATCATGTTCCAATGTTGGAAATCTGGCAGTTTGTAACAAATGTCTTTCCGCAAATTAAGAAACAACCTGAAAGCTTGTTTTATTTATTTCCTGCACGAGAATTGGAATATAGGTGTATACAGTATAAACACTGTGCTTAAAAATAAGAGTTGAAAAATGGAACAATACAGACACATTCTAAAACGGTGAAGGTGTGCTGAGATAGCCCAAGTGGCCTGAAACAGAGTGTAATCACCTCTTAATGCAATGGATGCATCATCCCTGCAATTATTGCAGGGATGATGTCTCATGTTATTGATAATACTGTCTAGCAGCGCTTTGGGTAGTAAACTCCATAGTTCCTTCATAGCACGTTGAAGATCAGGGAGATTTGTAAGAGCAACCATCACTCGAAGAAGCAACCCATCACTCGAGGGCATTTCATGCATGTTCCATTGGATTTAGTTTGAGAAACCTATCTTTCCACTCCATAAGGTTAATAGAGCTATTCTCCAAACAGCGATGAACAAGGTGACAATGTGTAGAGGCAGGCATTAACTTTCTGTAGGAGGAAGGTATTTCACCTCGCATATGGTCGCATGAAGGTGCACAAGATTTCATACCTGTGTCGTGCATGCCTCACAGTTGCAAGCACTTTCCTAGTTGTGTGGAGAAGTATAAAAACATAATGTGTGTTTGTATTGCGTTGTGTTTTCCAACATTACCCGATTAAAGATCATTCCCTTAATAAGATATTGAAGGCAGCTATAACCCGAGGCCGTCTTCTCAAGTAAAGACGTTTTCTTGGCACAGCACAAAGAGACGATGACTGCAAGAATAGAAGCTAAATGGTTTATAAATAATAGGTTCCATAGAGGCTAATGGTTTATAAATAATAGGTAAATAATAGGTTTATGAAAATCAGTAACAAAAACATTTAATGAGAGAAAATAAGTAAAAGTACAAGCAGAAAATTACAGCACAAGATTAAAATAGGACTAAATCATCTATGGAACACCTTTTAAATTTAAATATAATTTTTGACGATAGCAACTTTGAAATCAAAGGAAGGATAATTAAGTGCACCTTTTTAATATCATCCTCAGTTCGTCCGGCAGTGGGGTATCAGGTTTTGTCACTCCAGCGTCAGGGTGCGCGGCCATCTCCTTATGACGCCTTTTTGCTGATGAAGGGGAAGACAGCTGCCTCAGACGGGGCTGATGTGAGCATGGTCCCGCAGTTGACAATCACCTAGGCACTCTCTCCTCGGGTTGAATAAGCGGCTGCAATTTCCATTACTGTTGCAAGTGGAATTTTCTCTTTACTGGTCAGACGTTCAGAAAGCGTGAACTCTGTCTCTCTGCTTATGATTTTAAAGTCCTGCAGGCCAAGCAGTGAATATAAATCAAATTCGCCTCATTCACGAGAGTCATCCGATTACTAAACCATTTGAATTCTACTTCGTTCACTATACTTCTATGCGATCGCTTATCACTAAACTCACTTCGGATGATTCCTATATTTCTATTCCTATATTCCCTCCCGTACTACTGCTCATTCGGAGTAACTGATATTTACAAAATCTCAGATCTATCTGAAGGCCTCTTCTACCTCCGCTAGCTATTTTATATGTTCCTTCTCCCCTTGTTTTCTACGAACAGGTGCTATGTGCAGCGACCATCTGTAGCATCTGCAGACGAATTTAAGAGTCGTAAATTCCACCCAAAGAGTCTGTCTCTGCGCTAGACGTTGACACACTGCTGACATCTGCGTCTGTGAGAATGGGATTTCTCGTTGGTGAATATCAACGATGTGCAATGTTGTTTAGTTCTACCTCTGCAGCTGGCTATGTGTAAGATTTCGTGGGGTTTCTGTGTGGCGGTTTTCTGTGTTTTCTTCGTGGCGGTTTCAATGTGTAAGATTCTGTGTGAAGTCGAATTTCTGCTATCTGCATTTATTGGCACCAGTAGACAATTCTGTGTCTTACCTTACACTGTAAAGAAATAAATTGGGCTTCTGCTCGTTGTTTTGTCCACGGGGTGTTGGAGTGTTGGTTTCCAGAAGTAGGAGTGTCGTGTTGTTTATCGGAAGAGGTTTCCTGGAGGTGAAGAACGACCACTTTGTGTCATGTATGTTTGTGCTTTCGGCTGCAGCTGTTGATTCCCATATCTTTCCTTCTTGAAGTGAAAACTAAGTGGCACACTGTTTGTCTGTTTCCTATGTATTGGTATAAATCTCAATGAAGTGAGAAATGAAAAAAATCGTTATGCTGATGCAAATCAGATCATAACACTCGCGACCAGTGAAGTAGCTTGTTGGAAGAACTCACAGATCCATGAAGTCACCCAAAGATACTCTTCCCCAAACCATGACACTACAATCATTGTAGGTGTAATGTTCATGGATATTTGTGAACGTGTATAGCGTGTTCCTGGTTCCTTCCATATCAACTGACTCCATGAATCGCTGTGGGAGACAAATCTCGATTATTCTGTAAACAATACATGATAGACCATGAATATCACGAAAGCACCATGATAGACCATCGACCGATACAGAAACTGCTGGCGCTCCTGGGTCTAGTTGAGATGATGTCTACAGCAGTTTAGACAATCTCTCCTGTGGCGTCTGGTCAGGGCCACTGGTCACCTAGCATAGAGCCAAGCTCATGAAGTCTTTGGTATGACAGGTCGCAGACCGATTGATTTTAATAATTTTAATTTTTTGTATTTCATTTCTATCCTGATGCAACCACTTTGTGTCTGACGGAGATGTCTTCGGAGGTTAATGGATGCAAGATCTCGGTTGCGAATATCTTTCAGGATTCCGTTTCATCTGTTTACGTTGATGATCGTCGAGAAAGAACTTAGCTCATGTGAAATGACAGGAAGTATCGCGTGGAACAATTTCAGCTCGCCCAAAAGCAGACATTGAACTTCGGGAGGAATGCAGAGTGCTGGCTGGCAACAAAACTCCGTTCCACTTGTGAAATATGGAAGTGGAATCGGGTTTTTGCCCGGGGCTTGCTTCTGATTGGCCCTTTTGGTCGGAGAGTTCCCGGGGTTGCCAGAAAGGTATTGTCACGCTCGACCCGGGAGAAACAGTTCCGTGTGGGTTGATTAGTCTAACAGACCAGGGTTCAGTTTTTTCTCCTATCTTTCTTTTGCTATCTTTGCGAAGTCCAACTTTAGTGAAATTCACTGGACTGATTTTTTAGGCCATATTTCAGGGAGGGAAATTGTTAAATTAGATATCTCTTAAATTAGTGAGATGATAAACTTTTACCTAAGTACGTTAGGTGAAATTTAAAGAAATTTGCTTTGCTTGGGAAAAACCACGATCAGAGAAATCTGGAGTGGGTGCTTCATGAAAATTTACGCCGTGTGCACATCACAATAACTTAGCAGAATACAGTTCTCGTTCCGGAGAAACTTCAACATGGTAGAGTTATTTTAATTTAACTTACTCTGCTTGTTGTCACTTTTAAGTTTTACTTTCATTATTTTGTTTTGAATGTTGTTCGAACTTAAGCTTACCTGAATGGAGTGAGTACTTAGTAACTCCATTACTCCACTTATGATTAACAGAGAACTTTTGTGGAGAGGTAGGATGTGTGCAAAAGAAAAAAATTATAAGTATGTTTGGTTCAAAAATGGAAATGTTCTAATGAGGAAATCAAATGGTGAAAGAATTATCAATGTGGATATGTTCACGAACTTTGATGATTTTTGAACTTTTAGATATGTCCGATATACCTTGCTTTTTTTTCCTTTTTTTTGCTCTTTTCTTTTGCTTTTTTTATGAATATTCTTGTTAGCTATGTCTGTTTTGAATTTTGAAGGTCTTGATAGAAACTATGATGTTGCTTATGTAACTACAGGTTTAGAAGTGGAGGCTTGGTTCGAAAATAATTATAGTAAACGTATTCACAAAAATAAATTAGGACTTGCTCATGTTAATATAAGAAGTCAAAGAAAACATTGGGATTCATTAAAATTAAGTATTAACAATTACATGGAACACATTGATTTGCTTGTTTTAACTGAAACAAATGTAAATAAATATGAAAATTATTTATATAATATTGATAAATTTAATAAAATCGCATATGATAATATAAATAAAAATATTAGGGGGATTTCAGTATACTATAAAGAAAAATCTAGATATTGAAATTATTTCACAACAAACACTTCCAGCGGAAACTATATATATAAAAGTAAAAAAAAATTATATACCATATCATGTTTTAGCACTATACAGATCGCCTAGTACAGATGTGAACTCTTTTCTGTTGAATTTCCGAAATTGGATGGAAAATACAGAAAAAGATCAAAATCAGATTTTAATAGGTGATTTTAATATCGGTACAATGAATACTAAAAAACATGGCACAGAAAAATATATCACACTATTGGCTGAAATGAATTTTGAAAGATTAATAAGGGAAGCTACAAGAGAAGAAATAGTAAAAAATAAAATTACCAAAACCTGTATAGACCATATTAATATTAAACTGATTAAAAATATGTCAGCAAATTCAATAATTCAAACAAGCAAAATAGCAGATCACTGTATGATTTTAACACTGATTAGCAACACCAATAACAATTTGAATAATACTAATTATAGTGAAACAGACCATGAAAATAAGAATTGGTCATTTGACCATAACAATATAAACAAAGCTATTTCTGAAATGAATTAGACTTTAGAAAATTATGGAGACAACCCAATGGATGAATTAAACCTATATAAAGTATTTAAAGACATTTATGATGGAATTTTAGGAAAAAATAGAATATATATGAGGAGAGTTGGAAAGGTAAAAAGAAATCATAGCAAGAATTGGATAACACCGAACTTGAGAGAATTAATTGAAGAAAGAGGTAAAGCTTGGATTAAATTTAAAAAGAATGATAGAAGTGATGCTTATAAAAATAACTATAAAAAATTAAGGAATAGGGTTAATATTCAGATTAGAAATCAGAAACAACTTTATTATAGAAATAAACTTATAATGAAAAAAAATGATATGAAGGCTACCTGGCAATTAATATATGAAATATTAGAAGGAAAACAGAAAAAAATCATCGGACGATGTAATAATTGACAATATGGCCAAAACGAAATTATCTGTGGAAGAAATAGCAAACAATTACAATGACATTTATAATACACTAATTTTACAGATAAGAAATACAAATCACCAAGACGATATAAATTATGTTCCAACCATGATACAAAGAGTTTTAAAATCTATCTATATACATGAAATCACTGAAAAACAAACTGATGAAATAATTACTTCATTAGACACCAATAAATCACCTGGTTACGATAATGTTTGCATTAAACATATAAAATTTAATAAAGAGACACTACTAAATATTATATCAAAAATTATAAATCAGATTATATTTACTGGGAACATACCTACTGAACTCAAAACAGGTATTTTAAGACCTATTTTTAAAGGTGGTATTAAGGAGGATTTTTCTAACTATCGACCAATAACAATTCTGCCTATTTTTTCGAAAATAATGGAAAAATATATTTATAATACTGTTTTTAACTTTTTACTTAAACACAACATAATTAATGAAAATCAGTTTGGCTTTCAAAAAGGAAAAACACAATTCAACTAATTTCCAAAATTGCAAATAATATTAATAAATCATTGAATAATAGGCAAAAAATTGTAACTATGTTCTTAGATTTAAAGAAAGCTTTCGATACAATAGATCATAGCATTTTACTAAATAAATTGGAAAATTACGATATTCGCAGTATATTGTTAGATTGGTTTAGAAATTATTTATCAGACAGATACACAATTATTAAAATAAAAAACTGCTACAGCAGAAAAGTAATTACACGATGTGGAATTCCCCAAGACTCAATTTTTGGTCCTTTATTTTTCCTAGTATACATAAATGATTTGTTCAATACAAAATTAAATAGTGCTATTTATCTATATGCTGACGACATTGTTTTAATAAACAGTCAGAAATATTTAAATGATAGCATTTCAGAGGTTCAGACAGATTACAATAATATTATTAGATGGTTAAATCATAATAAAATCTATTTAAATGAGAAAAAAACAAAACTGATGATTATTCATTCACCAGGATTTCATATTCATCAAAACCTCTTTATCAAAACTCATAAAATAAACTGCAGAAAAAAGGATGCTTCAAATTATGAATCATTATGCAGTTGCCCACTTGTTGAGCAAGTAAATAAAATAAATTACTTAGGAATCATTTTTGATGAATATTTTAGGTGGAATGCCCATATATCCCACATATGTGAAAGCTTGAGAATATCGGCGATAAAAATTCAAAAATTGAAATACGTATTAAATATGGAAACATGTATACTATTTTATAAAGCACTATGCGAATCTATTTTAAATTATGGAATAATTGTGCATGGAACAACTAACTTAACTAACATAAATAAAATAGAAAAACTGCAGTCTATAATAGCTAAAAATATTATTCCATTTCATTTGCAAAAAATTTATAAAACTTCTACCGATAGATTAAAAATTTTAAATCTTTTATCCTACAGCAATTTATATAAATATAATGTAATAATTAAAAAAAGTTTTGACGAAACTTACAAACTAAAAATTCAACATAATAAAAATACAAGACTTCAAAACCAGGGTTATTACAAATTGCCAAATTTTCGAAATAATTACGGGAAACATACCTCCGAATATCAAGTACCACTTATATTTAATGCTATTCCAAAAGAATTACTAAATATAGATTATTTTAGAAGACTTAAAAGGGAATTAAAAAATTATTTGGTACTTTCTAGATAGCTGTTTTTTATGTGTTGTGTTTTGTGGATTTATTTGGTGTACACCATTTTTGTGGCTGAATGATATATCTTTAATATAATTTATTCATTTTGTGGTCTGTAAATGGTAGCTAGGTAGTCACTGGAAGGAGAGCTATAGACCAATCCCCTGTGATGATGCATAGAACCGGCCAGGCCTAGCACCTAATGTCCGACCCCGCCTTCTCGTGGTGCGGACCGTTAGTAACTTTCAAAAGAGATACTCTCTTGTGGAAGTGAACGGAAGGGGAGGGCTGCCAGATTAGTGTGGCCTACTGATCTGGACAACTATGGCTACTTTTCTTTTGTTTTCTACCCTGCTGAGGCGTGGTCGACCACACAGGGTCTTGGTGCTGACCATATAAACCTACTGGACTGGACAGATATATGGCTCTGAGCTTGATTATGGATCCTGATTTTGCTGCACTGGTGGGCTTCTGTGGAGGGAAAATCTTCCGCTGTGTTTTCTGTTTGTTTGTGGGTTGACAGCCCCAAGTGAATAGATTCACAGGATATGTTTATCAGCTGGTGGATAATCCTGAACAGAAGTCATCGCAGGCACCTGAACTCATTGCTTCTAATGGCATCGTCAAATTCTACATTGGAGGAAGTCTTCCAGTGCAGATGGCTTCAGCCTTTAGTAGTGGGGGAACGGGTCTTTGCCCCATGTCTGCGATTAGGGGGCTGTTTGATATTGTCGGCATTCCCTCTCTCAATAAACATAGTTTCTTTAAACATCCCACTAACCATTTTCTCTCCATAGGTAGTTGGAATGTGAGGACTCTGCACAGAGCTTTTTCTCTTGATGTCCTCACACAAGAATTCCACCATTATAATTTAGATATTATCGGCTTGCAAGAGACCAGATGGACAGATAAAGGTCAGATTCCTAAAAATAATCTTAAATTTCTCTTTTCAGGGAGGGACGACAATAAGCATCACCAAGGCGTGGGTCTGCTTCCCAGCAGACACGCTAGCGATGCTCTTCTAGGATATGAGTGTATTAATGAAAGGTTTCTTACAGCAAAATTTCAGACAAGCGTTAAAGACTTGAATGTTATCTGCTGTTATGCCCCCACTGAGGATGCCGATGAGGATGAGAAGGATAGGTTTTATGAACAACTTCAGGATATTTTGAATTCTGTCAAGAAAGGAGATATTACCCTTGTTCTTGGTGACTTCAATGCCAAAGTTGGTACTGATTTTGACCTTTGGGAGGAGTAATAGGCCCTTTTGGTATTGGTAGTTGCAATGGCAATGGGCAACGTCTCCTACAGGTAAGTAAACTCAATGGATTAAGAATAACTAACACTTATTACAAACACCGCGACATACATAAGTACACATGGGTTTCACCTGATGGGCTGCATAAGAATATGATTGATTACATATTAATTAACAGCAAATGGGCTAGTTCTGTTAGGAATACCAGGGCATATAGGGGAGCTGAAATTGGATCTGACCATTACCTAGTTAAAAGTGTCTTGCAACTTAAACTTAAAAAGTGTTGTGCTAGGGTTAAAAAATTTGCTTTTAATACTGAAGCTCTGAAAGACCCAGTTATAGACAAAGCTTACCATGATAGGTTACTTGCCATTATGACAGTCATGGTATGCTTACTACTGAAATTGAGGAAGAATGGGATCATTTTAAACAGGCTTTTTTGAACACTAACAGTACTCTTTTAGGAAAAAAGGAGCAGAAGAGACAGAATTATCTGAGTGATAAGGCACTTGAGCTTATTTCGGAAGGAAAGAACTGCAGGAATGTCTTTAATCAATATCCTACTAGTCCTAATAGAAAGCATTACAGAGAATTTAATAAACGTGTAAAAGATCAGTTAGCTGCTGATAAGAATCTTTGGCTTGATGGTTTGGCTGACAAAGCCGAGGAAGCAGTTAGACAGCACAACAGCAGAGAGCTGTACCAGATAGTTAATGTTTTGTGTGGTAGAAAACGGACAGGCATACAAGGATTGAAGGATAAACAATGTAAGGTTACAGAAGGTGAGGATTCTGTCATTGCTAGGTGGGCTGAACATTTCAGTGATGTTCTAAACAATGTAGTTAGTTCTACTCCCATTGTTTGCAATGACGATAGATGCATTGGTGGCTTTAATGTTGGCCCTATAACAAAAACTGAAGTTATTTTGGCTGTTTCTAAACTTAAACTTCATAAATCCCCAGGGGTAGATGAAATTACTACAGAAATGCTTAGAGCTGGGAATGTTTCGGTTACCACTTGGATGACTGAAATTCTGAATATCTTTTATGATAAAGGCATGGTTCCTAAGGATTTTACCAGAGCTATTGTTATCCCTATTTTGCAAAAAGGTGATCGCAGTTCTTGTGATAACTATAGGGGTATCAGCCTACTCTCTGTTCCAGGTAAAGTTCTTTCCATGATTGTGCTTAATAGAATTAAGAATCTGGTTGACAGTCAATTGCGTGATGAGCAATGTGGATTCAGAAGTGGTAGGGGATGTGTGGATCAGATATTTTCACTTAGGCAGATTCTTGAGAAATGTTTAGAGTTTCAGAAACCTTTGGTTGCTAGCTTTGTTGATTTCAAAAAGGCTTTTGACTCTGTTGATTGTCATACTTTGTGGTTGATTGTGAGATCATATGGTATACCAGACAAGTTAGTTAACATTATGAAAGCTCTCTATAATAACACTGAGTCGTGTGTGAGAGTTGGTAAGACTTGTAGCAATTGGTTTAGCATTACTTCTGGTGTTCGACAAGGGTGCATTTTGTCTCCTTTTCTCTTTAGCTTGGTTATTGATTATGTTATGCGAAATTCACTTCAAGGGAAAGATTTTGGCCTTAAATGGTCTGTAGATACGAAAATTTCTGATTTAGATTATGCTGATGATTTAGCCCTTTTGGCAAATGATGTTGATGAGATGAACTCTTTCATTCGAGCTGTTGATGAGACTGGTAGTAGAGTAGGTTTGGTTATAAACAGAGAGAAAACTAAAGTGATGAAAATTGGTCAAGCAGGCTGTGATTCAGTTAATCTAAATGGTTGCAGTCTCGAGCAGGTGTCACAGTTTAATTATCTTGGGAGCTATGTAACAGATACTGGTGATGTGCGGCATGAGATTAACAGACGAATAGGGATTGCTGCCGGGACTTTTAAGAATCTATGGAGAGTGTGGAGAAATAGGCGTATACACCTAAAGACTAAAATTAGACTGTATAATAGTTTGATTCTTTCTAGGATTAGTTATGGTAGTGAAACTTGGACACTTTGTAAACAAGATAACAGGAAACTAGATGCTTTTGATTCCAGATGCTTACGCAGTATCTTGGGCATTTGGTGGTTCAACTTTGTAACTAATGATGAGGTTAGGCAAAGGAGTTTGCAACCTCCTTTAAGCAACATATTGTGCAGAGAGAGACTCCGTTGGTTTGGCCATGTTGCCCGTATGAATAATTATAGATTGGCGAATAGGGTTATGAACAGTGTGCCTAAAGGCCTCAGAAAGAAGGGGGGACCTGGGATGCGGTGGGCAGACAATGTCAAACAAGACCTTGTTAGAATTGGTGTGCAGTGGCCATATGCAGTAGATGTAGCTCAGGATAGACTTGCTTGGAGAACTAAATTGCACGGTCATCCGTAGCCCATGGCTGCTTGATGATGATGATGATGATGATGATGATGATGATGATGATGATGATGATGATGATGATGATGATGATGATGATTCATTTTCCTGCAGATAAGCTATTTAGCTTTGCGGGTCAAATTGTAAATGTATTTGTATTCTTTACTGTTATGAATAAAAATTATATTCTAAAAAAAAATTAATTGTAATGTAAAATCATCCACCTTTATAAGCCAGTGGTGGAACTTTGTTAATTGTTGAATTTAAATAAATTCAAAATTTTGTTATTGTTTAAACAAAAATTGGGTCTTGGTCAATCATGTGAAATCTCTACTCGTCGCAACTACAGTTAGAGGAATACGGGACTGCGTAATTTTTAGCTTGTAGATTGTTCCTGGTTCGAATCTAAAATCTTCTTTCTGCCACTCTTTCAAAAATATTTGTTTGAAGGCATTGAATTTCGAAGTCAGATCATCAAGCTATTGACATGCAGTTCTAGATAAGATAATTATTTTAGTAAACGTGGAACATTTAAATTCATACCGCATGTCTCGAAGAGGAAAAAGTTGCGGGTGACAGGTATATGGTGGTAATGGATATAGCCATTCCACTCGCTGCTGAGAGGTCCGATCACAATTCATATGGTGTTGGCACCAGATAGCGTTAAGGAGAATTGAGAACTTACGCCCAACCCATCCACCGTGTTCTTAATATACGGAGTTTATGATTTTCTTCGGCATCAATATAATTTTGTGTAATTACGTATAGCTATGTTACATTTATATAGACTCTGGTAAGATAAAATATCCAAATAAAGAAATTAGACTCTGGTAAGGTAAAATATCCAAATAAAGTAAAATATCCAAATAAGAAAATCTATCTTGGGCTGTAATTAGATGTGTGCGATCTTTAATTGTTATAATATTTTTAGCTATTTCGGATTGAAAATGTTCTATTTTTCTAATATTTGTTAAGTTGGTTTTACCATGTATCGTTATGGCATAATTTAAGAGGGACTCACATATTGCTTTATAAAACATAATGCATGTGTTGATATCCATAATATATCGAAATTTATTTAATTTCAAAGCACAAAGCCTTAATGTGCGCACATTTTCTCAGATTCCATCAGAGGGTAGTATCGAAATGTAATCCTAGATATTTTATTGTATGTACGCTATAAATTTTTATGCAGCCACAGTTATCTAGCTCAAAAATGGTTTCGTCTTTTTATGCAATTTATTTGTGTTTTAATGATTAAGTTATGGTTAATTTTGAAACCAGGTGAATGAAAAGTCATCCATTTGGTTTTATTTCTATTTAGATAAATTTTATTAGAGTTTAACCATCGTTTAATAATATTATAATCTTTTTGTATTTGTTTAACGCATCTTCTTCCATTTTGTTTATATTAACTGAAACGATATCATCGGTATTAAAAACATGACACTATTGAGTTTCAATTTTGTTAAGTCATTTATGCAAATCAGAAATAAAAGCGGGCCTAAAGTAAATCCTTCAGGTACACCGAATTTAACTTGACACTTTTAGCTGTAGGTGTTGTTAATTTTAATTACAGTAAATCTATTTGATAAGTAGCTTTGAAATCAGTGTAATGCAGTTCCTCTAATTCCATACGTCTCTAATTTCTGTAGAAGAATGTCATGATCCAAAGTGTCAAAGGCTTTCTTTGTAAGTCTAAAAACAGTGCAACTGCCTGTACGACTTCACGGTACTTTTTCCTTTTTGGAACCCATATTGATTTACACTGAGAATGTTATGTTTACTAAAAAATTTACAGAAGGTATTGTAAACTATATGTTTCCAATATTTTATATACAGAAGATAAAATAGCAATGGGCCTGTAATCAGTTATAATTGACTTTGTTCCTCCTTTGAATATTGGTCGCAGAATTGCCGTTTTAAGCTCAGTTGGTATTGCACCAGTTGAAATACTTTCGTTAACTATTTCTTTTATGACATCTGCTAATACCTCAATACTGCTTTTAATGTGTTTGATTTCTATATATTATCATATTCAGGGGATTCGTTATCATCTACAGTTTTGATTATATTCACAACATCTGTCCTATTTACAGGAGGTATAAATTGAGTTTTTGTTTGTAATGTATTGTTTGTTTCAAATTCTATGTAAGTTTACATACTATAAGTTTACATGAAGTTCACGAATTTCTATCTTTGGAGTTTGACGATAGCGCGCATTTCCCATTTGATCTTTAATTTATGGAAATCAGTCCATATATTTTTATTATATAAATTTTACATAAATATTATTTACATATTCAAGCGGATCAGAGTTTATATATCAATTACGGATAGTTTCGTTGGACAGACGAGAAGAAAAAAATGTCCTGAATTATATTTATATACTGTACTTCTTGTTTTTCACGTGCGCTTTTGTTTTATATATTGTTTTTTTTCAAAAAGTAAATAAATTTTCTATTTTATTTGTGTTTTTGTGTTTAACAAATATTCGTCGAGGTCCTAAAATTTCGTTCATTGTTCATCATTTCAGTAGTCCTGCCGTGAATTGCGCTGAGCAGAGTTAATAAAAAAATAATTCGTATCTTGGACTCTAGCAGATATACTGGATTCTCAATATCCTTGTTTATGGCGACCCAGGAAGAAGATTATAATTAGGTTTTGTCGAGTGCTTTACTTTACTTCTATAGTACTGTTCAGCCCTGAAGGTGGATCGTGGTAAACATGGCATCTCTCGATAGATGTAATGCAGTCTCTGAATTGCGGAGCTTCTGGGTTTTGTCATTAATTATATTACCTGTTTCCTGTATCTGGATGCCATATACTGCTTCCTATTTGCCAATATAGTGCTTTCTATATCTGGTGTAGGAAGCAGCAGTTTTGAAGAATAAAATATATCAAAAATTCTAAACATGTATTTGAGACTTTTATTATCACAAAGCCTTCCACGAATATTTCAGAAACCCTGAAAAGCCGAAGAAAATGGCACGAACGTTTTCAATTTGCTATTCCTGGTCTATATGGTTTATCGAAAGCTGCTGTAATAAGCAATAGTAACTTCTCACATGCCTGTCTTACTGCTTCATATGGAACACGAGGCAATTCAGGAATCAGTATCGCATCAAACTCTAACCTGATGTTCATCGACTGAATCTGAAATATGTCAATTTTGAAAAATTTCGCCTTGTCTTCATCCTGAGAAAGCGGCAACGATGGATGCGGAAAGATCGCTCTCTGTCAGATGGAAAAGATCAAGCAATGGCTTGAGGCAGAAGAGAACCATCAACTCTGTTTATTAAGGGACACGATAGATGGAGTTTGGAGAAAGGTTTTTCCAACTCTCCTTAACGGCCGTGCAATGAGTCTTTTACCACAATCCCAGATTTAAATCTTGTCGTTCTTATCTGGTCATTTATTCATTCTTCAGCCAAAAAAATATTATCAGCTATAAACAACACAATCTACTTTCGTGATATTTGATTTATATTTTTATGCAAATTTGATTATTTATTCACGAGCTGATTTCAAGTGTTTTCGTTTAGTGGTTTAATGTTCTCCCTCTCGTCTTCTACGGATCAATATAACACAATAGTGATGATGATGATCAGCAAAGAGTCAATTTCTCTAAGTGTTCTTTCCCTCTAAGAACTACTACACAAAGAAAGATCTTGGGCTTTTTCCGATACTCTTCAGAAATGGCCATTATCCTGACTGTAGTTTGTCACACCCAATTCCATTTCATGGATTCTTTTCAACAGAGGCAGTGCTTTCTTCAGTTGCGGAATTGTTGGGAGCAAGTGATGGTCGCAAACTAGATGAAAATAGCGAAAAAATAAATAAATTAGGGTTTCAAGTTCTTCTTGAAATAACCTTTCGAGTCACGTTAAGGAAATCGTTTATCTTCATAATAGGAAAAAGTTAAGTATACATCTATTTTCTTCGCTTGTTGTGTGGAGGATTCCTTCAAAGGTTTGCTAACTATTAAACTTGATTATCTGTTGATTGAGAGGAAGATACAAAAATATACACTAACACAGCTCAAGGCATCAGAAACTGAAATATTTACATGGTAGTTAACACTTGTGGTTTACATTATGGCACCCACATTGAGAACATAAAATTACATACATAACGAAAGTTAAAACATTTTGAAAACTTGACCAAGTCGACTGTATTTAGACGATCCTTGAAAATAAGCAAAGTTGGGAACAACACAACATCAGGAGGTAGAGAGTTCCAAACATGACCAATACGGCCAACCTGGCATATGAAGGAATGATATTTACAGTTTGTTCTCGAATGAGGAATATGTATATACATTGAGGTTGTACTCTTTGTTTTGCTAGAGTCCAAAACATGAATAAATGGCTCCACCGGATTTGAATAGAGAAGGTTGTTAATGATTTTAAAACAGAGTTTTAGATCGTGAACTAACCTTCTCCATTCCAAGGAGTGAATATTGAGCACTTTCAATCGTTCCTCGTAGCTTGAGTTCGACAGCCCAGGTAGTCTTTTACTAAACCATTTGAGTGGACGTTCAACTAGACTGGTGTCAGAGATCATGTGGGGAGACCAGATTCAAGAATAGGCATAAGAAAAGTAGTGCACGCCTTAAAAAGAGTGGGCGTATTGCACTTCTTATAGCAATGCAAAATCATGAAGGCGGCATGATTGGTTTCTTTGGCAATGTTTTGACAGTGTAAAGAAAATGAGGTTGGGAAAAAATGGTAACACCCAAATCCAATTCTGAGAGTTATTTCCTCTTTAAAAAGAAAATTATCCTTAACTATAAAAGTATACCATTGTTTATAAGGTATGCATTCTTCATCTATGTTTTAGCGTTTTTTATGCAAAAAAAAAAACAATTAGACATTAAAATTTTATCATGGATAAACAGGAAAAGATCCATCTGAAACGAAAGAGCATTTCATTCTAAATAAGAGAATATCATAAATTACAAAAAAAAAAAGTTTAATGAGTCTAATTTCGAAAACATGTTTTCAGATTTATTTTTATGATTTAAAAATATTCGCAATTTTATAAAAATACAGGGTTATTAAAAATCACTTTCCAGTCGAATTTCATATTACAAGTGTTAGATGTGAGAACCACCCATATTACTAATAGGTTACACATATTACGATATATATGAGTGAGAGTTCAATTCACATAAAACTTTATCCAACAACCCATTACATGGCAGACAACAAAGTTATAGTTCGATTCACAGAAAACATCCAACTACCAATTACATGGCAGACATCAAAGTGATAGTTCGATTCACAGAACACATTATCCAACCACCCATTACATGGCACACATCAAAGTGATAGTTCGATTCACAGCAAACATTATCCAACCACCCATTACATGGCAGACCTCAAAGTAATAGTTCGATTCACAGAAAACATTATCCAACCACCCATTACATGGCAGACCTCAAAGAGATAGTTCGATTCACAGAAAACATTATCCAACCACTCTTTACATGGCAGACATCAAAGTGATAGTTCGATTCACAGAAAACATTATCGAACCACCCATTACATGGCAGACATCAAAGTGATAGTTCGATTCACAGAAAAAATTATCCAACTACCCATTACATGGCAGACATCAAAGTGATAGTTCGATTCACAGAAAATATTATAAAACCACCCATTACATGGCAGACATCAAAGTGATAGTTCGATTCACAGAAAACATTATCCAACTACCCATTACATGGCAGACATCAAAGTGATAGTTCGATTCACAGAAAATATTATCCAACCACCCATTACATGAAAGACATCAAAGTGATAGTTCGATTCACAGAAAACATTATCGAACCACCCATTACATGACAGATATCAAAGTGATAGTTCGATTCACAGAAAATATCCAACCACCCATTACATGGCAGACATCAAACTGATGGTTCGATTCACAGAAAACATCCAACCACTCATTACATGACAGACATCAAAGTGATAGTTCGATTCACAGAAAACATTATCGAACCACCCATTACATGGCAGACATCAAAGTGATAGTTCGATTCACAGAAAACATTATCCAACCACTCATTACATGCAGATATCAAAGTGATAGTTCCATTCACAGAAAATTTTATCCAACCACCCATTACATGACAGACATCAAAGTGATAGTTCGATTCACAGAAAACATTATCGAACTACCCATTACACGGCAGACATCAAAGTGATAGTTCGATTCACAGAAAACATTATCCAACTACCCATTACATGGCAGTATCAAAGTGATAGTTCGATTCACAGAAAACTTGATCCAACCACCCATTACATGATAGACATCAAAGTGATAGTTCGAATCACAGAAAATATTATCCAACCACCCATTACATGACAGACATCAAAGTGATAGTTCGATTCACAGAAAACATTATCGAACCACCCATTACATGGCAGACATCAAAGTGATAGTTCGATTCACAGAAAACATTATCCAACTACCCATTACATGGCAGACATCAAAGTAATAGTTCGATTCACAGAAAATATTATCCAACCACCCATTACATGACAGGCATCAAAGTGATAGTTCGATTCACAGAAAACATTATCGAACCACCCATTATATGACAGATATCAAAGTGATAGTTCGATTCACAGAAAACATTATCCAACCACTCATTACATGCAGACATCAAAGTGATAGTTCGATTCACAGAAAATTTTATCCAACCACCCATTACATGACAGACATCAAAGTGATAGTTCGATTCACAGAAAACATTATCGAACTACCCATTACACGGCAGACATCAAAGTGATAGTTCGATTCACAGAAAACATTATCCAACTACCCATTACATGGCAGATATCAAAGTGATGGTTCGATTCACAGAAAACTTTATCCAACCACCCATTACATGACAGACATCAAAGTGATAGTTCGATTCACAGAAAACATTATCCAACCACTCATTACATGGCAGACATCAAAGTAATAGTTCGATTCACAGAAAACATTATCCAACCACTCATTACATGGCAGACATCAAACTGATAGTTCGATTCACAGAAAACATTATCGAACCACCCATTACATGGCAGACATCAAAGTGATAGTTCGATTCACAGAAAAAATTATCCAACAACCCATTACATGGCAGACATCAAAGTGATAGTTCGATTCACAGAAAATATTATAAAACCACCCATTACATGGCAGACATAAAAGTAATAGTTCGATTCACAGAAAACATTATCCAACTACCCATTACATGGCAGACACCAAAGTGATAGTTCGATTCACAGAAAATATTATCCAACCACCCATTACATGACAGGCATCAAAGTGATAGTTCGATTCACAGAAAACATTATCGAACCACCCATTACATGACAGATATCAAAGTGATATTTCGATTCACAGAAAACGTTATCCAACCACCCATTACATGGCAGACATCAAAGTGATAGTTCGATTCACAGAAAACATCCAACTACCCATCAAAGTGATAGTTCGATTCACAGAAAATATCCAACCACCCATTACATGACAGACATCAAAGTGATAGTTCGATTCACAGAAAACATTATCGAACCACCCATTACATGACAGATATCAAAGTGATAGTTCGATTCACAGAAAATATTATCCAACCACCCATTACATGGCAGACATCAAAGTGATAGTTCGATTCACAGAAAACATCCAACCACTCATTACATGGCAGACTTCAAAGTGATAGTTCGATTCACAGAAAACATTATCCAACCACTCATTACATGCAGACATCAAAGTGATAGTTCGATTCACAGAAAATTATATCCAACCACCCATTACATGACAGACATCAAAGTGATAGTTCGATTCACAGAAAACATTATCGAACTACCCATTACACGGCAGACATCAAAGTGATAGTTCGATTCACAGAAAATATTATCCAACTACCCATTACATGGCAGACATCAAACTGATAGTTCTATTCACAGAAAATATTATCCAACCACCCATTACATGACAAACATCAAAGTGATAGTTCGATTCACAGAAAACATTATCCAACTACCCATTACATGGCAGACATCAAAGTGATAGTTCGATTCACAGAAAATATTATCCAACCACCCATTACATGACAGGCATCAAAGTGATAGTTCGATTCACAGAAAACATTATCGAACCACCCATTACATGACAGATATCAAAGTGATAGTTCGATTCACAGAAAACATTATCCAACCACTCATTACATGCAGACATCAAAGTGATAGTTCGATTCAGAGAAAATTTTATCCAACCACCCATTACATGACAGACATCAAAGTGATAGTTTGATTCACAGAAAACATTATCGAACTACCCATTACACGGCAGACATCAAAGTGATAGTTCGATTCACAGAAAACATTATCCAACTACCCATTACATGGCAGACTTCAAAGTGATAGTTCGATTCACAGAAAACATTATCCAACCACCCATTACATGGCAGACATCAAAGTGATAGTTCGATTCACAGAAATCATTATCCAACCACCCATTACATGACAGACATCAAAGTGATAGTTCGATTCACAGAAAATATTATGCAACCACCCATTACATGGCAGACATCAAAGTGATAGTTCGATTCACAGAAAACAATATCCAACTACCCATTACATGGCAGACATCAAAGTGATAGTTCGATTCACAGAAAACATTATCCAACCACTCATTACATGGCAGACATCAAAGTGATAGTTCGATTCACAGAAATCATTATCCAACTACCCATTACATGGCAGACATCAAAGTGATAGTTCGATTCACAGAAAACATTATCGAACCACCCATTACATGGCAGATATCAAAGTGATAGTTCGATTCACAGAAAACCTTATCCAACCACCCATTACATGGCACACTCAAAGTGATAGTTCCATTCACAGAAAACATTATCCAACCACTCATTACATGGCAGACATCAAAGTGATAGTTCGATTCACAAAAAAGTTTATCCAACCACCCATTACATGGCAGACATCAAAGTGATAGTTCGATTCACAGAAAACATTATCCAACCACTCATTACATGGCAGACATCAAAGTGATAGTTCGATTCACAGAAAACATTATCCAACCACTCATTGCATGGCAGACATCAAAGTCATAGTTCGATTCACAGAAAATATTATCCAACCACTCATTACATGACATATATCAAAGTGATAGTTCGATTCACAGGAAACATTATCCAACCACTCATTACATGGCAGACATCAAAGTCATAGTTCAATCTTATGCGCTCCAAGGTGTCTCCGAAGCCAATATCGATTGGCAAGAAAGCAAATTTTTCTGAAATTTTGGGAAAACGTTCAGTTGAACTGTTGTTGCTGATTTGGTTTCATGAAACCACAAAATTCACCTTCAGTTCGAAATCTATGCAGCCATGATGTACCGATCAACAATGAACAGCCAGCTAGCGCCATCTCGCGTTAAGCGATGGAAGTGGTAGGACACTTGCCTCTTGTAAATCGAAATTTAAAAAAATATTCGATCAAACAACGTTTGCTTTAACTTCATGTTCCAAATATTACATAAAAAAATGGAAAAGCGTTTTTTGTATATTGAACAGGATTGATTTTGAACCCTTTATAAATGACTTCTTACAAAAATAAATAAAATATTCTTTTAAGCAGCTGCTTGTTACAGAGGTCTGACAGGAGACTGTCAGTTTAATATTCCATAATAAGATATCTCTGAGGAGGCGAGACCTCAGCAGAAAGACAACACAAACATCCATCCTATATCTGGGGCGCTCCAAACCAGATCCCTTTGATTAGTTTATTATGCATTTCTTGTTAAGGTACGTCAAAGAGTTCAAGTTATAAAGAAAAAATATTTTAAGCGAAAAAAACTATTCCTTTAAGTTTCAGAGTTCTTTATTTATTTGTGAATTCTGTTATTAGTTTTTTTCGCTCGCCTATGAAATTTGAAGATCGCCAAGTTTCCCGAATAACTTTATCTGTTTCTTGTTGTTAACAGTAGGTGACATTTAATTTGTAGTTATAGGGAACATTTGCAACACCTGAAAGATTTTCCTCAAAGTTATTATATTTAATCATTTTTCTAACCGAAGCACTAGGTTGAGATCATAAAATTTATGACAATATTTAAGGGTTGTCAGAAAGTCATTATCACAAAAATGGTTCTGAAAAAAATTCATCAATGTATGGGGCAGATTCCCCCCTTCCTATCGATGAAATGCAAAATAAAGCTTCTTCACACGGCCGTTTCCACCGTGCTCGAAACTGGGCTGTCCAAGAAGGAGATGTCCGGCGGCTAAAGGGAGCCGTTGATGAAGAAGTGGATAGTCATGGTGGCAGGTGATTGGTGAGGTCAGCAGAGGTCACCTGGTAAGTAGACGCTGGTTGGCACCACTAAATTTTGAAGGAGAGAGAAAGTGTTTGGTACACAGGCACAGCAATCACCACAGGGACTGCTGTGATCCTTTGTTTGCATTAGTGAAGCTATGTCCCGCTTGGAGGCCTGGTAGGACTGAGTTCGGTTTGCTGGGACATGCAACCGAGTCAGATTCGAGACCACAGTATTGGTTGTCCTATTGTTATACAGGGTGTCCCTGAATTCGTGGCCCAAACGTGAGGGGATGGTAGTACACACCGAACCCACCAATATTCGTTATAGAATATGCGGCCGCAAACGCAGTGAAGAGTCGGAAATGGAGAACAGACACAGAGGTTTACAGAGTGACATTTATTGGAGATCATTACAACAAATGCTCAAACGTCCGCCCACCAACGTTGATACAGGCGGCACAACGGTGGAGTAGTGATCTGCGTATCTGCTCGTAAACACTGGGCTTGTCGCGCACATCAGCGGCTGTGATGCACAGTCGGGCTACCAGATGCTCCGCGGACTGCACGGGCATCTCGTACACGACACTTTTCAAATGTCCCCACAGAAAGAAATCGATGCAAAAAGATTGGGAGATCTGGGCGGGCCACAGGATGGGACCACAGCGGCCAATCCATCGGTTCCCAAATGTGGTATGAAGATGCTGATGCACGTCCATGCTGAAATGGGCTGGTGTCCCATCGTGCTGGAACCACATACGGGCGCGGATTGTGGCTGGAGCATCCTGAAGCAATTCTGGCAAAACCTGCCCATTGAGGCGGTCCGGCATTAGGTAGGGTCCAATTAAGTAGTCATGCACGATCCTTGCCCAGACATTGATGGCAAACCTTTTGCTGGTTCGAATTTGGGCGTGTACCATGGGGGGTTCTGGGCCGCCCACAAATGCGCATTATGGGCATTCACTTCGCCTTCACGTGAAAATGTTGATTCATCTGTAAAGAGCACATGCGCGGGGAAATCGGGATGTGCAGCACTTTGCAGCAGGAACCACTGGGCGAAATCCATGTGCAGGGGACAATCAACAGCAGTCAATGCCTGCACTCGCTGCAAGTGATAGGGGTGTAGCCCTTCTTCATGCAGTACTCGCCAGAAACTGTTCCGATGCACACTCAGGCTCTGGGCGGCGGATCGCGTGCTTATACCTGGATTATCTGTCATCATACGCAAGATGTCCTCGCTACCAGCACTGGGCTGTGTTTGCGGCAGCATATTCTATGACGAATATTGGTGGGTTCGGTGTGTACTACCCACACGTTTGGGCCATGAATTCAGGGACACCCTGTATATGTGTATATATATGTTCTGTAAATAAATATTTAATCCAAAAGTCATAGTGTCCAGATTTCAAACCACCAGTTAGGCGCAATTTCTTGACAATAGTTAGAACTTGCAGGAAAGAACCCACATGAAAGAGCACTGAACGCAAATAGGGTAAGATAATAGGTGCCGGGGGAGGTGGCTTTCATAGCTTGGTGTCAGGAAGGAAACATAAAAAGAAATGGGAGTTGGTGTGTTTTTTTTTTTATAAAAATTGGTCCTATGTTCATCATTGGCGCCATCTGTAGTGATTCTTCGAGAACTTCATGGAGAAAGCAGTATCTTTCGTTTAAATCTGTTTGTGTTGATGTTGTTGTGTATGTGTCATGCGATACAATATACGCGGTTAAACGCAAAACGTAATTTCGATAATGAGCACACGAACGGAACACCACAGTCACTAGACAGATGAGACATGGAGGAAGATTGTGGGGATGAATTCATAGTAAACCGAAAGCAAAATTTTGCCGGAGAGCGAAGCTGCAGAATACCCGCAAACGTAATGTAGGCTGGATGCGCCGAAATTACTATGCGATCTGAATCCGGGGAAGAGGTCGAAGCAATGTGCATTAAAATGCGAATGTGAGAGATGTAGCTGCAAGCAGAGCGAGAACAGCGCGTATTTGAGGCTACTGAGCGGAAAGAGGCCCGAGAATTCGAAATGACGATAGCGCGAATGCGGCACTCTCAGGTTGGAGCAAACGGATCTGGTGGCGCGCTGAATGATAGAAACAGCTCGTGCGGATCACGATTTAATGGGTCCGACCTGGTCAGTGGGCGCATAGAGGAGCTGGCGAGATGGGCGTCCCTCGTGTGACATAGAACGGTAATCCACCAGAGACTCATTTTGATATACCTGAGTTTTTTAAAACTATCGAAACAGCATTCACCGCAGGAGACGTGCAGCAGTATTACTGCCATTATTTAGAGAAAAGCTGACTAAATTATTAACATCATTGCCTGCTGAGAATGCGATTCATTACGAGAAGCTTAAAGCGTACATTCTCGGCAAGTGCAAAGTCCCAGCAGTAGAACACAAACGACAGTTAGATGAACCTAAAAGGTTACCCAGTGATACTTGGGCTTCTTTTGGGGAGAAGGTACGTGATTTGTGGTACCGATACATGGAAAGTCGGAAAGTGACGGAACTTACCTGTTTGGCAGACTTTGCAATCAGATCAGCTGAAGTCAGAATCCCTGACAGCCACGCAGGAATATATTTCCTTGCAAGAGCGGACAGATTGGCACAGGCCGAACGGACTGGTTGAGTGTATTGAGCACCACTTGGCCAGTACCCAGTTGATCGGTAGGCAGCACGATCCTGCACAGAAAGCTAACCGATATATTCCTTCTCCGAAAAGTGAGACTCAGCAGGAGACAGGAGCACCAGCTAAGTCTGCTACAATTGGAGAGATAGATGCAGTTTCGAATGTGATTCCTTTGAACATTTTAAGAAAAACTGTCCGAAATACAAACGAGTACCAAACAACATGTTGGTAGTGCTCATTCGTTTCCCAGTAAAACACAGGAATGAAGCAGAAACAGCAGGTCCTGTACTATGTGCGAGAGTGTCAGTTAGCGTCATTTCGCACACATGGAGCTCTTGGGGCAGCCCGAACGGCAGCATAATGCATAAGTAAATTGCAGGCAGTCAACATCAATTGTGTTGGCCGTAAGTTGCACAGCAGTGCTAGATTCAAGATCTGGAATTTCTACTTTCAACAAGGAGCATGTGCCGGTGTAGTTCTTGAAGTCAACAGGCCGGATCATGTTGAAAGGGACTTTGGGATCCACGGTTGAGGCCGATTTGATTGTGCCTTTGCGACGTGGGGAGCATGTGCCGGTGTAGTTCTTGAAGTCAACAGGCCGGATCATGTTGAAAGGGGCTTTTGGATCCACGGTTGAGGCTGATTTGATTGTGCCTTTGCGACGTGGGGAGCAGCCCCTATTGGTAGATATCACCTGAGATGAAATTCACTGTAGCGCTTACAGACAAACTAAATAGGATATTAGCGATTATTAGCGCTGACTTTTGAGGAGCTTTGGCTCCACGCGAGCAAGCCGAGAGGCAGAAAGTGACGTCACAAGTTGATTTTGTGAGCGGGCCAGCGGTTCTGCGAAGGAAGAGAGCAGTGAGTTCGACGAGCAGCAGACTACAACCTCAATACGTCACAGCAGATTATTTTTGTTGTGTATAGGCGCATCCGTGAGGGTGGTTCGAGCTTGATTAGCTGAGTTGGATGGCAAC
This sequence comes from Ryuthela nishihirai, assembly GCA_038380435.1. Taxonomy (NCBI): domain Eukaryota; kingdom Metazoa; phylum Arthropoda; class Arachnida; order Araneae; family Heptathelidae; genus Ryuthela; species Ryuthela nishihirai. The sequence goes on from JAWZYU010000017.1 coordinate 76,896,489, forward strand.
GGATCAGAGAGGCATATTGCATTTGCATCTCGTAAATTAAATTCTAGGCAGCTGAGATGGGCATCAATCCAGCGTGAGACTTATGGAGTTGTGTGGGCTCTGGGGAGGTTTTCGACTTCATCATATGGGTCCTGGGTCGAGATTCCTCACACCACAACCCATTGATTTACATTACAGCAGCCTCATCAACAAGCAGTAAGTTGCAAGGCTGGACATTGGCGATTGCACAATATAATGCACGCGTGCATTATAAGCAAGGCAGCACCTACTTGAATTCCGATGCGTTCTCGCGAGTGGAGATTCTACCAGTAAAAAACGATTGGGGAACATCAGGGACATAAATATGTCACATTGGCACAAGGTGCAATGGCGGACACCGAACAGACGAAGCGGAGGTTCCTGCATCGCCGTCGGTCATTAACTGCAGTGAGATTGACGTGTAACTCAATAACATTAGTCCGCGGCTTCATCTGATAGTGTAGGCTGCGATTCAGAAGCGATAAAAAAAGGCAAAACTTTCGCAAGTTCATTGCAGACGCGAGTGATACACGAAAACTGGAAGTTTGTGCGTGCAAAAAGAGGAGGAATTACGAACATCTGTGAACTTCTTTTAAAATAATTAACAGATTCCTTTGTAGACTTTTGCGAATTACTCGAACTAAAAATTATGAATTTATGCCAAGAATATCGGCAGGTGACTTCTGTCCTTAATCCCAATCTAGGGAGGGAGTATAAGGAGCGTATTCTTCTCCCCCCCTTCCTATCCATGGAACACGAAATAAAGCTTTGGCACGTGTGCGTCTTATACCTGAGCTTATATGAAAATTAAGCTTTGGCAATAAAGCAAAAAAATATATTCTACGGCCGTTCCCACCATGATCGGAACTGGGCTGCCTGAGAAGGATATGTCCAACTGTTAAAAGGAGCTGTTGAAGCCGAAGTGGACAGTCGTGGTGGCAGGTGTTTCGTGAGGTCAGTGGAGGTCACCTGATAGGTAGATATTGGTTGCCATCACGGAATTTTGAAGTTGAGAGAGAGCGTTTTTGGTACATGGCGACAGTAGTCACGTCAGTGACTGTTGTGATCCTTTGTTTGCATATTAGCGAGTCTGTGTCCCGCTTAGAGGCCTGGGTGATCCTGAGTTCGGTTTGCTGGGACAAGCAAATGGGTCAGATTCAAGACCACAGTATTGGTCGTCCTATTGTATCTATGTGTAAATATATGTTCTGTAAATAAATATTTAATCCAAAGTCATTGTGTCGAGATTTCAAACCACCAGTTCGGCACAATTTCCTTACGTTAGTTAGATCTCGCAAAGATAGAACCCACAGGAAAGCGCATTGACAGCAAAATGGCGAAAGGAAATAGGTGCCGGAAGGAGGTGACTTTCAAAAATCAGCATTTACCTTTTCTTATAGAGTAGTTCCAAATATTACTATGTAGGCCATATAATGAGAAAAGGTATTTCTGCAACCTTCGTAAAATATAATTTACGTACTTTTAAAATTTCTTTTAGATTTAAAATGGAAATTTCTTAAACATCTAGTTATATTATGCACTGAAGAGACAAAACACTATGACCACCTGTCTAACATGATATTGCTATATCATGTGCTGCCAAAACCAGGTCTTACCCGGAGAGGTATTGACGATACAAGATTTCTAAAGATGTCTTGTATTATCTGGTACCAACACGTTACCAGTAGATCCTTTAACTCTTGTAAATTACATGGTTAAGCCGCCGCAGATCGGATATGCTGTTCCGACACAAACCACAGATGCTCGATTGGATTGATGTCTGGAGAATTTGGAGGCCAGAGTAATGCCTTGATGTCTTCTTCATGTTCCACGAACCATTCTCAAACAAACCGGGGCAGTGTGGCACGGCACATTATCCTGCTAAAATAATGCACTACTAGATGGTTATACCATTGCCATGAAAGGATGCACCTGGTCTGCAATGATGTTTAGGTAGGTGGTAGACCTCGTAATTTCCTGCACATAAATGACTGGGACCAAGGGTTTCCCACCAGATCATTGCCAAAGCATTAAACTTCCTCCACCGGCTTGGTTTCGTCCCACAGTATTTCCTAGTGACAAAACTTCCCCAGGTAAACGACGCACACGAACCCGGCCATCCACGTGGTGCAACAGGAAACGAGATTCATTGGGACAAGACGACCTTGTTCTAAACATTCAAGATCCAGTTTTGATGATTGCGTATCCATTGTAGGCGCTTTCGACGGTGAAGCGAAGTTAGCATGGGCCACTGGGAGTTTAGCTGGTGACGGGAGAATGCTGGTGACGGGAGTAATGTGTCTCAACACACAGTGTTGAGACACATTACTCCCGTCACCAGCATTCAAATTGCGGCAGAGTTGCGCCACAGTATCTCTTCTGTTGGCTCCTATCATACGGGATATCCTTCGCTCACCTATAGCATCGATCAGCCGTGGTCGGCCCATACCTAGCCGGTGGTTCATGGTTTTTCCCTCCTTGGACTCTTTTTCGAGGGTATTAACCACGGCTACACCGTGAGCACCTCACAAGCCAGTCGTCTCGGAAATGCTCTGACCCAGTCGTCTGGCCATTACAGCTTCGCCTTTGTCAAACTCACTTAAGTCTGCTGCCTTTCTCATCTGAAGAACAGGAATAACCCTGATTAACAGAGCTCAGTATCAGGTGTTATTTATACCATTTCATGATCTTCACACGCGCCGTCGTTTACCTGCAATTCCTTCGGTGTGCATAAAGACGTTCTGGTCATAAAGTTTTGGCTCTTCGGTGTATATTTACTGAGAGAAGATAAGCGAAAAGAAATCAAAACTGAATATTTTTACAACATAAATGAATAAAAAAATTAATCCAAACTGTACTGCGCACAATATTAAGGATAAAGAAATGAAAAAAATTAAAATATATGTATAAGGAAACTAGAAAATCGTGTCACATACCAGTGGTCCCCAAACATTTCTAATCGAGGTCTTCTTTGTCATTAATAGAAGTTTCCGTAGCCATCCTATTTACTATTTATGAAAACGTTTCCCACTCCTCCCCGCTCCACCACCGTTGACGAAATTTGTCATGCTCCTCCTTTATCATTGATGGAACTTGAATTACTGGAAGAATATTCTCACTACAAATTGCTCTATACCACAGACCGGCAACATGGCGCCCTAGGGGCATTCGCCAGTCGCTCGCCTGTCGAAATGATATTCTTAAATAATATATTTTTTCTATGCTTCTACATATTCTTTCGAATCGTTTTTTTTTTTTTTCAAAATTAAAGTATTCGAAATGCAAATACAGATCCAAAGTTACTGATTCCAATTTAGGCAAGCCATAAGAATAGAAAAATCAAGTTAAGTACCAAATTATTTTAAAATGCTGAAAATTGGCATGATCTATATAGGTGGCAGTGTTGTGCAATATAGATTATATTTTGATTTCTTTGATTTGATTTGAATGTATAATTGTTTAACATATCCTTTACTATATTTCTTATATATATATACACGTGTTTTCAAAAATTGGTACATATCTGCATTTGTTGCACTTTATGTTGCCAATTGTTTAAATTGTCCCTCCAAGATTAAAAAGGTGATGAGCTCTTCTCTATATAATGTAGATGACGATTAATTCATCAGTTTCAATACAGAGACATTATGTCATAAATGCAAAAGTGAACTGTGCACGTAAAGGAACGCTTTGGCTGAACATGAAAAGGCTTCCAGCTGCTCCTAAACCGGTGTAGAGTTCCCTTTCCTCTCTCCAGCTGTAATTAAATGAAATATTTTGCATTCATATTTATCGTCACCAGTTCTATAACAATGCGCTTAAATATAATAACTAAAAACGTTTAATTATTAGTAATTATTTTTGAACTATTGTCATCAATAGATGATGACTGCGTCTGCCATGATTTCCCAATGAGGTTTGGCATCCATAAATCCTCGGGAAATCGTTGTAGACGTTTCAAAACTACACAGAAAGTTTCTGATTGTTGTTCCAGTTGTAGAGCCGGATTTTAGGTCGTAAACCCAAAAAGGAAGCTTTATACAAGCGAGCATATTTAAAATGCATTCCTACGGGAAACCGAAGTCGCTGCAAAAATCTATAGTTGCCATTTGCTGTTTCCTAACTGTGAACGTAATAGTTATAAAGAAAATCTGCTGCAGTTGCCAGATCCCGCACATTTCTAAAGGCCTTATTATTTATTATTCTGAAAGAACTATTCTTGTAAAATATACCATTTCTGGAAATAACCTGATTTTTAAACCCAACACGTATCACGGGAATCATAGGATACCAAAATCTGTCGAATTAATAATTTGATACAATAATACAATACAATACAATTTATTCACGTTTTTCGAGTACACTGCATTGTTACATTTCACATTTGCAATTTGCTTACAGGAATCATTGTAATATTTTTACATTTTATTTTAACAATACTTTTACATCAACGTAATGTACAGTGCACTCTATGTTATTACAATTTAGTATATACCCACGCGAGTAAACTCCTTTGTGGGGTAGTAATACTATTGATTAAAAACTCTTATTTTGCAGACGTGACTTAAAGTATGCAATTTTGTATGTTTATTACAACAGGAAATCGTGGTGTAAAAATATAGAAGTTTATTTAAAAATATTGAAAATTTTAAAGTTTCAGATCAAAGGTTATCCATTTTTTAATTTCTGTGATAAATTCATTTTTATATATTAAATGTTTTATACAACTTGGGATCAGATTATGAATTTTTACAGCTAAATAAATATAATGTCTAGTGAAAATATTTTCCTTAACCATAAACTCTTCTATTAACAGACTTTTTGACAGCCTGGTATCTGCTACAAAATGGCTAATTTTTTGCTTGTTCCAAGATTTCTGCAAATATTTCATTGAATTAAATATATAATTCTGTTATTTTCATAATTTCTAGTGACTGGTAATATTGGTTTACATTGTGTCTTCTTGTTTTTTTTTTCTTAATACATCTAACTATATGATTTTGAACTCCTCCTAGTGGTTTTATGTGTTTGTCATCAGCTCCCCCCACAGAACAGAAGTCCATAATTTAAGTCATAGTTATATCCAAGCATTGCAATTAATGAGAGAAGCGAAATATCCTGCTATTATAAATTTTAGGAATGATTGCATTAGTATTTGCATAACTTATGAATTTGTAAATTCCATATCAATTTTCTATCTATCATTCTATCATCAGTTTAGTTCTTGATTATGTTATGAGGAATTAATTGAAAGGAAAGACTGGGGCCTTAGACGGTCAAGAATTAAGAATATATCTGACCTACACAAAGTTCACGATTTGATTCTTTTGAACAATGGTGTTGATAAGATGAACGTATTCATTGGGGCTGTTACGTAATGTTGATAAGATGAATGCTTTCGTTCAGTCTGCTGATGGCTCTGATGTAATGGGTAGGTCTGGAGATTTATTAATCTCCAGATCTATTCAGTTACATCAGAGCCATCAGCAGTTTATTAAATAATTATGTATTAAATATTCATCATCATCATCATCATCATCATCATCCTCAAGCAGCCATGGGCTACGGAGGTCCAACCAGACCGTACAATTTAGTTCTCCAAGCAAGTCTATCCTGAGCTACATCTACTGCATCTGGCCACTGCACACCAATTCTAACAAGGTCCTGTTTGACATTGTCTGCCCACCGCATCCTAGGTCTCCCCTTCTTTCTGAGGCCTTTAGGCACACTGTTCATAACCCTATTCGCCAATCTATAATTATTCATACGGGCAACATGGCCAAACCAACGGAGTCTCTTTCTGCACAATATGCTGCTTAAAGGAGGTTGCAAACTCCTTTGCCTAACCTCATTATTAGTTACAAAGTTGAACCACCTAATGCCCAAGACACTGCGTAAGCATCTGGAATCATAAGCATCAAGTTTCCTGTTATCTTGTTTACAAAGTGTCCGAGTTTCACTACCATAACTAACCCTAGAAAGAACCAAACTATTATGCAGTCTAATATTAGTCTTTAGGTGTATACGCCTATTTCTCCACACTCTCCATAGATTCTTAAAAGTCCCGGCAGCAATCCCTATTCGTCTGTTAATCTCATGCCGCACATCATTATTATCTGTTACATAGCTCCCAAGATAATTAAACAGTGATACCTGCTCAAGACTGCAACCATTCAGATTAACTGAATCACAGCCTGCCTGACCAATTTTCATCACTTTAGTTTTCTCTCTGTTTATAACCAAACCTACTCTACTACCAGTCTCGTCAACAGCTCGAAGGAAAGAGTTCATCTCATCAACATCATTTGCCAAAAGGACTAAATCATCAGCATAATTTAAATCAGAAATATTCGTATCTCCAGACCATTTAGCCCAAAATCTTTCCCTTGAAGTGAATTTCGCATAACATTATCAATAACGAAGCTGAAGAGAAAAGGGGACAAAATGCACCCTTGTCGAACACCACAAGTAATGCTAAACCAATCGCTACAAGCCTTACCAACTCTCACACACGACTCAATGTTATTATAGAGAGCTTTCATTATGTTAACTAACATGTCAGGTATACCGTATGATCTCACAATCAACCACAAATTATGACGATCAACAGAGTCGAAAGCCTTTTTGAAATCAACAAAAAAGCTGGCAACCAAAGGTTTCTGAAACTCTAAACATTTCTCAAGAATCTACCTAAGTGAAAATATCTGATCCACACATCCCCTACCACTTCTGAATCCACATTGCTCATAAACGCAATTGACTGTCAACCAGATTCTTAATTCTATTAAGCACAATCATGGAAAGAACTTTACCTGGAACAGAGAGTAGGCTGATACCCCTATAGTTATCACAAGAACTGCGATCACCTTTTTTGAAAATAGGGATAACAATAGCTCTGGTAAAATCCTTAGGAACCATGCCTTTATCATAAAAGATATTCAGAATTTCAGTCATCCAAGTGGTAACCGAACCTTTCCCAGCTCTAAGCATTTCCGTAGTAATTTCATCTACCCCTAGGGATTTGTGAAGTTTAAGTTTAGAAACAGCCAAAATAACTTCAGATTGTGTTATAGGGCCAACATTAAAGCCAACAATGCATCTATAATCATTGCAAACAATGGGAGTAGAACTAACTACATTGTTTAGAACATCACTGAAATGCTCAACACACCAAGCCATGTCAGAACCCTCACCTTCTATAACCTTACCTTGTTTATCCTTTAATCCTAGTATGCCTGTCCTTTTTCTACCACACAAAACATTAACTATCTGGTACAACTCTCTGCTGTTGTGCTGTCTAACTGCTTCCTCGGCTTTGTCAGCCAAACCATCAAGCCAAAGATTCTTATCAGCAGCTAACTGATCTTTTACACTTTTATTAAGTTCTCTGTAATGCTTTCTATTACGACTAGTAGGGTATTGATTAAGGACATTCCTGCAGTTCTTTCTTTCCGAAATAAGCTCAAGTGCCTTATCACTCAGATAATTCTGTCTCTTCTGCTCCTTTTTTCCTAAAAGAGTACTGTTGATTTCCAAAAATGCCTGTTTAAAATAGTCCCATTCTTCCTGAACTTCAGTAGTAAGCATACCATGACTGTCATAATGACTAAGTAACCTATCATGATAAGCTTTGGCTATAACTGGATCTTTCAGAGCTTCAGTATTAAAAGTAAATTTTTTAACCCTAGCACAACACTTTTTAAGTTTAAGTTGCAACACACATTTAACAAGGTAATGGTCAGATCCAATTTCAGCTCCCCTATATGCCCTGGTATTCCTAACAGAACTAGCCCATTAGCTGTTAATTAATATGTAATCAATCATATTCTTATGTAGCCCATCAGGTGAAACCTATGTGTACTTATGTATGTCACGGTGTTTGTAATAAGTGTTAGTTATTCTGAATCCATTGAGTTTACTTACCTGTAGGAGACGTTGCCCATTGCCATTGCAGCTACCAATACCAATAGGGCCTATTACTCCTCCCCAAAAGTCAGAGTCAGTACCAACTTTGGCATTGAAGTCACCAAGAACAAGGGTAATATCTCCTTTCTTGACAGAATTCAAAATATCCTGAAGTTGTTCATAAAACCTATCCTTCTCATCCTCATCGGCATCCTCAGTGGGGGCATAACAGCAGATAACATTCAAGTCTTTAACGCTTGTCTGAAATTTTGCTGTAAGAAACCTTTCATTAATGCACTCATATCCTAGAAGAGCATCACTAGCATGTCTGCTGAGAAGCAGACCCACGCCTTGGTGATGCTTATTGTCGTCCCTCCCTGAAAAGAGGAATTTAAGATTATTTTTAAGAATCGGACCTTTATCTGTCCATCTGGTCTCTTGCAAGCCGAGAATATCTAAATTATAATGGTGGAATTCTTGTGTGAGGACATCAAGAGGAAAAGCTTTGTGCAGAGTCCTCACATTCCAACTACCTATGGAGAGAAAATGGTTAGTGGGATGTTTAAAGAAACTATGTTTATTAAGAGAGGGAATGCCGACAATATCAAACAGCCCCCTAATCGCAGACATGGGGCAAAAACCCGTTCCCCCACCACTAAAGGCTGAAGCCATCTACACTGGAAGAGTTCCTCCAATGTAGAATTTGACGATGCCAATAGAAGCAAAGAGTTCAGGTGCCTGCGATGACCTCTGCTCAGGATTATCCACCAGCTGATAAACATATCCTGTGAATCTATTCACTTGGGGCTGTCAACCCACAAACAAACAGAAAACACAGCGGAAGATTTTCCCTCCACAGAAGCCCACCAGTGCAGCAAAATCAGGATCCATAATCAAGCTCAGAGCCATATATCTGTCCAGTCCAGTGGGTTTATATGGTCAGCACCAGGACCCTGTGTGGTTGACCACTCCTCAGCAGGGTAGAAAAAAGAAGAAAAGTAGCCATAGTTGTCCAGATCCGTAGGCCACACTAATCTGGCAGCCCTCCCCTTCCGTTCACTTCCACAAGAGAGTATCTCTTTTGAAAGGTACTAATGGTTTGCACCACGAGAAGGCGGGGTCGGACGTTAGGTGCTGGGCCTGGCCTGTTCTATGCATCATCACAGGGGATTGGTGCATAGCTCTCCTTCTAGTGACTACCTAGCTACCATTTACAGACCTCTTTTGATAATCAAATATTCAGAGTGGTTAATTTATGGTTTTTATAAAAATCTACAATCAGATAATCAAATAATATCCATTTAAATCTTGATTCCCATTCGTATTCGTTCATCACTTGCAGAATGTTTCGAAGATGAGACATTTAACGGCACCTAAACATTTATTCCAACACTCGGCTTTTTTTTTATTGAAAGGATTTGCAAATGAAGACCATCGAGTCCACTGATAAGTGTTACATCTTCCATAACTCTTAAAGGTTTTATATGTCACGAAACTTCGTAACTGGTTTTGCATTAACATACAATTAATAATGATTTTTGGATAATGTATAATATTTTACTTCTTCCAAATTGGTAAGAATACTAAAACTTTGATATAATGAAATAAGCTTTCTTAAAAATAGGAATTTGAATTCATATGGAAGAATCTTGCGACGCAAAAGTGAGTGACTGAATGGTAGACATAGGTAGTGGTAGAGACACATGGTAGAGACAGTCAAATGATTAACAAGAAAAGGTCTCTTTAACTTTTTTTTGATGTGTTCCAAGACACCTGTGATTTCGTCTGATGATCTTGTCTAGATCTCATTTATAAGATGTATCAAGATGATTATTAAAGAATAACAAATCTCTCTTAAGTCCGTATCTCTTGCCACAATGAGGCATGCAGGAGCCTATTCGTATGAATTGCAATGGAAAACTGCTACAGGTCAAGTCTCACCCAGAGAGACAACATAAACATCCAAGATTTGCACGAGATTGAGCTCAGATTCCTTTGCTTTGAAAGCAAACTTTCTATCTGCTTGGGAACTAGGAGGCTTTGCTTATCATAGACATCTAAATAATGATAAGGTTTGAGCTGTTTTACTTTTGAGCGGCAGGCATATATTTGTGCATAGTGGCTAAACGCCAAGCCACATGGACCACAACGGCTCAGAGAAGGCTGGGGAAGGGATGCACTAGTCAGCTGTTAGGAGACAGAAGAAGGAGAAAGATCACCCAACATGTACTTTATTTGCCATAGGGTATGACTCTCATGCACAGGAGGCCACGGCTTGACATGCGATCTTTAAATATGCCTTTCCAACCCACGGTAAAATGGGGGTTAGCATAAATCACAATGCTAACAGAAGTTGGGGCTCGAACCTGGGAACTACCGATTACGAGCCCGGTGCATTACCGAAATGTTGATAAGACTTTAAAAATTTACTTAACGTAGTGTATGTATTCGAAGAAAAAACACTGGAAATCTGTATATAAGAACTGTTAACTATACTCATAGGTCATAAGAACATTAATAAAATCGAAAATAATATAAAATCAGAAATATTCACCACGGACATCCTCTGGAGAGAGTAACAGAGGCATTCAAATTTATCCCCTTGGAATCAGCAAAAATATCTTTAATGCATATTGTTACGACAGAAGGAATCTGGCAACCGAAAGCAAAAAGTTTCAGCCAACGAATAAGAACTTTGGGAGAATTTGGAGAAGAAGAGTGGAGTGTTAACGGTCGTTGTGTTGTAACGGTCGTTGTATTGTAACGGTCGTTGTTGTATTGTAACGGTCGTTGTGTATTGTAACGGTCGGTGAGTTCGAAAATGGACGGTGAGCTGTTCTGAGACAGTGCGCGTAAGTATCAAGAAGTAACTTGATGTGTTGTGTATACGCGGAAGGATAAAAGTGGGATCTTTTATCGTTAAGTATCAAGAAGTAACTTGATGTGTTGTGTATACGCGGAAGTATAAAAGTGGGAACTTTTATGGCTAACTTCGAATGTCTACACGGACTGTCTTTTTGTTCGGCTATTGTGTGAAAAGTTATTAGCACAGGACGAGAATTGGTTTACGAGTGAAGATCTTCGGGTGACCTGGTAAATCAAGTAAAAGGTAGTATTTAGTAAAATACACAGAGCTGATGTTGTGTGCTCACGCAGGAAGATTGATGACTTGTGCATGTTAATAGTTAATTTGTTAATAAGATACTTCATCCATATTTCCTTTGTAACAATTTACCTTGTATTGAATTTGGTTTTGAAATATAGCTTTTAATACTCACGCTCAGTGGCTATCCATTTTTGTAATCCGCAACATTTGGTGTCAGAAGTGGGATTATTTAATTGAATGCCGTTAACTAGAAGTATGGATGAATTAGTAAAGTTGATAAATAGCTTGAAAGCCGATATGGCTACGCAGATGACTGATATGAAAGCCGATATGACTACACAAATGAATGGCATTAAAAGTCAAAATAGTGACATAAACAATAAAGTAGATGGCTTGAAAGCCGAAATGGCCGCACAAAATAATGAGTTGAGAACGGAGATAGTTTCTCAAAAAGATGATTTGAAAGCCGAAATAGCCGCACAAAATATTGAGATGAGAGCTGAAGTGGCTTCTCAAATTGATAAGATTTCTGATAAGTGTAAGGACATTATGACCGAACTAAATAGTGTAAAAGATGATCTTGATAGTGTTAAGTTAGATTATAAACACGAAATTGAAATTGTAAAAACTGATTGTGAACGCCAGTTTCAGATTTTGAGAAATGAAATGTTACCTTCTGCCTGTGATAATAATAATTCTAGTGGAAATAATGTTATTACACATATCGCTAAAAATACAACTAAACCTTCTACATATGATGGTCAATCATCTTGGACAGTATTTAAAACACAATTCGAAGTTATCGCTACAGCCAATGAGTGGAATGAATTCCAAAAGGCCAGTTTTCTTGCAGCTTCCTTAAGAAATTCTGCTGCGGAAGTTTTGCAGTCTGTTCCAGAAGAAAAACGACTTGATTATCAAAGTCTAGTTTCTGCATTAGAACTAAGGTTTGGTGATAGTTATTTAAAACAATATTACGTGACTCAATTTAAACATCGCATGCAGAAAAATGGTGAAACTTTGCAAGAGCTTGCTAGTGATATTGAGCGTCTAGCTAGATTGGCTTATAGTAACTGTCCACCAGAAATTCAAGATAATTTAGCTCAATTACAATTTATTGATGCTATTGCTGACCCTGACACTCAGCAATCTCTGAGGATGTTGGAAGGTGAATCCTTAAAGTCAGCTGTGGTACATGCTATGAAATACGAGTGCTCCAGGCTTTCCTCCCGAGCGAACAAACGTGCAGTGAGATTTGTGAGTGCAGAAGAAACTGTAGAAAAGGATAATGAAATGAAAGAACTAACCAAAGCCATACTATCCGTTTTGAAAGATATAAAAGGTTCTTCTTCAAAACCTACAACAGACCTCCAGTGTTGGAATTGTGGCAAGACCGGACACATTCGTACCAACTGCACTAGGAAACGAATGAGGAGTCCAAGTACATCAACTAGACAACAGGATCAGAGAAACAGAAAATTTATCAATCTTGCGAGGCAAAGGCTGGTTGTTGATTGGTTGGCCCCAGGGGAAGTCGCCCACGTTTCAACATTGCATGGTGATAATAATGGATTAGTAGCTGATGGAGCCATAAATGGAATACCTTGCCGTATGATAGTCGACACTGGTGCAAATGTAACTTTACTCAGAACGGATATAATAAAGAAAATAATACCTCACCCAAACTTGAATACTACACAGTCTAGAATAAGCCTACAAACGGCCACTGGAGATCGTGCAAAGGTTCATGGAAAAATAGAACTTAATATTCGAGTTGGTAGCTGTCTGGTTCGCCATCCTGTTTACATCGCTGACATCTACGACGAATGCATATTAGGCCTTGATTTTCTTAAGAAACATGGATTCAACATTAGACCCAGTGATAACCTACTCATCTATGAGACAGAAGAGATTCCTCTGCTTAGCCGGACGACTGATTCTTTATCAAGCGTAACTCCAATATTAGTGACGGAAGACACAGAGATCCCAGCACAAAGTGAAGTTATAGTCCGTGGACATCGGGCGGAGACTTCTGGGGCCTTCCGATTGGTAGTTACTGATGCCTCTGGTAAAGGAGCTTTGGCTCATAATATCCTGGTTGCAAGGACTTTAGTCAGAATAGATAAAGAACAGATCCCTATCAGAGTGATGAACTGTAACAAATCCCGTAGAATGTTAAAAAAAGGTGAGGAATTAGCAATATGTGAAGCTGTTACCTGTGTAACAAGTATAAATAAAATAGAAGTTACCGATTCATATCAAAATCATACAGACATCCCGTCTCATCTTACTGAATTATGGAGAGAAACAAGACAAATATTAACTGAAAACCAAGCTGTTAAGGCCGAGAACCTATTAAAAGAATTTTCTGACATTTTTTCTGCCACATCAAATGATTATGGCCGTACTAACCTGACAGAACATAAAATCAACACTGGTGATTCTCCTCCAGTCCATCTGCCGGCAAGAAGGCTTCCATTGGCAAAAAGAGAGGAGACGGAACAACTCATAAAGGACATGGAAGCTCAGGGCATTATAGAACCATCACAGAGTCCCTGGACATCACCAGTAGTTCTTGTCAAGAAAAAAGATGGATCTACACGATTTTGTGTAGATTATCGCAGATTAAATGACGTAACAAAGAAAGATTCCTTTCCTTTACCCAGGATTGACGATACACTAGACACTTTATCTGGGTCAGAATGGTTCTCAACATTAGATTTAAAGAGCGGCTATTGGCAAGTTGGTATACGTCCTGAAGACCGTGAGAAAACGGCTTTCAGTACAGGGAATGGACTTTGGCAGTTTAAGGTGATGCCATTTGGACTTTGTAATGCACCTGCCACATTTGAGCGACTAATGGAGTCAGTGCTCAAAGGTTTGTCTTTGGAGGTCTGCCTGGTTTACTTGGACGACATCATAGTTCTTGGAAGAACTTTTGAAGAACATTTGAGAAATCTTCGTCAAGTATTTGAAAAACTTAAGGCAGCCAAGTTAAAATTGGGACCGACAAAGTGTAAACTGTTCCAGCAAGAAGTTCATTACCTTGGTCATGTGATCACTACAGCAGGGATTAAGACTGATCCTAGTAAGATAGAAGCTGTAAGAGACTGGCCTCCACCACAAGATGTTCATCAACTTCGTAGTTTTATTGGACTTTGCACCTACTATAGAAGATTTGTCAAAGGTTTCTCCAACATCGCAAGGCCATTACATCGTCTGACAGAAGAGGGCCAGCGGTTTATGTGGACCACCGAATGCGATATAGCCTTTCAACAGCTGAAGAAAACTCTTTCCACAGCACCAGTGCTAGCGTACCCACAAACTGGAAAACAATTCGTAATAGATACTGACGCAAGTAACACAGGAGTTGGTGCTGTGCTTTCACAAGAACAAGACGGACAGGAGAGAGTTATTGCATACTTTAGTAAAACTTTATCCAAACCAGAGCGGAATTACTGTGTAACACGCAAAGAACTGTTAGCAATAGTAAAAGCAATAGAACATTTTCATCACTATCTCTATGGCCAGAAATTCCTTATACGTACTGATCATGCTGCACTTAGATGGTTATTAAACTTCAAAAACCCTGAAGGACAAATCGCTAGGTGGATACAACGGTTACAAGAATACGATTTCTCCATCGAACATCGAAGTGGTAAAATGCATAAGAATGCAGATGCTCTTTCCAGGCGCCCATGTATTGACAACTGTAAACATTGCTATAATGCAGAACTGAAATTTGGAACTAAAGAGATAATGCCCATAAGACAAATAGTATCGACACAAACAAACAATGACACCCCTAACATCTGGAATCCAATTGAAATCAGGAAGGCTCAACTAGATGATGAAGACATAAAACCAATATTAGAATTGATTGAAAAATCTGATGTGAGACCTAATTGGGAGCAAATCTCGAGGTATAGTCCAACTACTAAAAGTTACTGGGCACAGTGGGACTCCTTAAAAATGGAAGACGGAGTATTATACAGAAGATGGGAGAATCCCACTGGACGGCTGATCCGTTGGCAGATAATTCTTCCTCGATCCCGAGTGGAACTTGTGATGAAAGATGTACATGATAGTGCCACTGGAGGACACTTCGGTGTTAATAAGACATTAGCCAAAGCCAGGGAACGATTTCATTGGTTGAAAAGTAGGGCAGACGTTGAGAGATGGTGTAGGCAATGTGAAGCCTGTGCAGCAAAGAAAGGCCCTAAGACTAGGAGTCGGGGTAAGCTGCAGACGTATAACGTTGGTGCCCCTTTTGAAAGAATAGCCATTGATGTAATGGGTCCGTTTCCTAGAACTGATGATGGAAATCGATATTTATTAGTGGTAATGGATTATTTCACAAAGTGGCCTGAGGTATATCCCATCCAAGACCAGGAAGCAACAACAGTGGCTGAGATGATAGTTAATAACTTCATTAGTAGGTATGGAGTACCTTTACAACTCCACTCTGATCAAGGACGGAATTTTGAATCCAATGTGTTTAAA
Source organism: Ryuthela nishihirai (assembly GCA_038380435.1). Classification (NCBI taxonomy): domain Eukaryota; kingdom Metazoa; phylum Arthropoda; class Arachnida; order Araneae; family Heptathelidae; genus Ryuthela; species Ryuthela nishihirai. Next base: position 76,912,021 of record JAWZYU010000017.1, read on the forward strand.
GGCATCTGTCAACTATTAGGCATTCAGAAAACCAGAACAACTCCCTTACACCCTCAGTCGGATGGTATGGTTGAAAGGTTCAATAGAACAATTGCTCAGCATTTAGCATTATTTGTGAACGACCACCAACGTGACTGGGATCGCCATGTACCACTCCTTTTGCTGGCATATAGAACGGCAGTGCATGAGACAACTGGACAGACACCTTCCATGATGATTTTTGGAAGAGAGTTACGTCTTCCCTGTGACCTTTTATATGGTCGGCCCGAAGCAATGCCTGTGTCCACTCCACAATACGTACAAGAATTGCAACAACGACTAGAAGAAATCCATCACTCCGTTAGACATAACATCGACATAACAAGTGACAGAACCAAAACAAGATATGACAGTAAAATAAATGGAACTATTTTCAATCAAGGAGATCTTGTCTGGCTATACAGTCCACATAGAAAGAAAGGACTATCTCCAAAACTTCAGAAACCTTGGGAAGGTCCATATACAATAGTTAACAGGATTAATGACGTGGTATATCGCATTCGTCGACGTCCAGCTACAAAGTGCAAGGTGGTTCACGTGGATCGTTTGGCCCCGTTTCATCGAAGAATTGAAGAAACTTTGGAATCCAGAATTGTTCGGGACGAACAAGACCTAGGAAGGGGGCAGTGTTACGACAGAAGGAATCTGGCAACCGAAAGCAAAAAGTTTCAGCCAACGAATAAGAACTTTGGGAGAATTTGGAGAAGAAGAGTGGAGTGTTAACGGTCGTTGTGTTGTAACGGTCGTTGTATTGTAACGGTCGTTGTTGTATTGTAACGGTCGTTGTGTATTGTAACGGTCGGTGAGTTCGAAAATGGACGGTGAGCTGTTCTGAGACAGTGCGCGTAAGTATCAAGAAGTAACTTGATGTGTTGTGTATACGCGGAAGGATAAAAGTGGGATCTTTTATCGTTAAGTATCAAGAAGTAACTTGATGTGTTGTGTATACGCGGAAGTATAAAAGTGGGAACTTTTATGGCTAACTTCGAATGTCTACACGGACTGTCTTTTTGTTCGGCTATTGTGTGAAAAGTTATTAGCACAGGACGAGAATTGGTTTACGAGTGAAGATCTTCGGGTGACCTGGTAAATCAAGTAAAAGGTAGTATTTAGTAAAATACACAGAGCTGATGTTGTGTGCTCACGCAGGAAGATTGATGACTTGTGCATGTTAATAGTTAATTTGTTAATAAGATACTTCATCCATATTTCCTTTGTAACAATTTACCTTGTATTGAATTTGGTTTTGAAATATAGCTTTTAATACTCACGCTCAGTGGCTATCCATTTTTGTAATCCGCAACAATATTATTGAACAAAATCGTAAAATGCTATCTTACAGCTAAATCTAAAACAGGTGTTATAGCATGCACGTACCCGTGATTCAGTTTCAAGACGGGGGTGGCGGCGGAGAATTTAGTTTCCGATGGAGGAGTCTGAAAATAAGACTTGAGTAGGGTTCCCCCCAAATGCTAAAATATTCCACCGGACATTACTTACAATGCTCTTCTTAATGGAATAAAATTTTATAATTTTTTTTAAATCTATTTTTAGTGTCGGGCATATATTATGAGGTTGAAATAAAATTATACAAAGATGCCTGTTTTGGATTTCAAAGCCGGAAGACAAGTTTGAGATTTCGTATAAGACGACAGGATTTTCTGGGAGGGGTTTACCCCTGGATTAAAGGTTGAATGTTGATTTTAATTTCAGTTTTCTACTTTTTTCTAAGCCTCCCACCGTGGACTCTGATGAAACACACAGGTTCTACGAGCAGTTTATAGATAAGGCGCGCTGACTGAATCAGCGCTATACGGGGTCGTCATAAAGCATATTTGAATCCAATGGAAATGGGTTCCCGAAATTGTACTTTATTTCCTACGATCAACATATTAGGAGTTTATTGAATTACATAAGCAATGACACCAATGATAAAGATGATTTTATAAATGCATTCTGTGTTATTAAATGAATAATAATGAAAGAAAAAATTAATAAAGTAAGTTCAATTGTACTGTTCTCTCACCCGAACTGACGAAGCTGGAGGTGTTGTGGGAGAAGATGGGAGTTACTGATGGGAAGATGGGCCAAGTTGTGGTACATCTTAAGAGCTAGGCACCGTGCACTACATGTACAGTGCCGCGCTAGCTCTCAGTGGTTGAGAATGTACCACAGATAGCATTCAGTCTACTGTACTGGTTGGCCAGAAATAAGAAAAATATACATTAAAGTACTATAATATATATATTTTCTTAATATAAATATATTTCTGAGACGAACAGCGCTATGACGAATCAGCTTTTTACTGGGCAGCGCTAAACAAGGATGCCTCTCAAGAAATGAGATAATACTTTTTGCTGGATGATTTCAGTGTCAAAGCTACTACCGACACTGAGTGAAGCTTAAGAAATGTCATTATAAGTTTAACAGAAGTCATTTAACACAGATGCTCGGAAATATCCAGAAATAGCCAAAGCCATTTAGTCATTATGACAATAGTGGTTTGCTTTCCAACTGAAAATGAGAAAGTTTTGACATTTGACACATGCTAATAAATGTTTAGATGAAATTATTCTGCTGATAAGTTGCGGCTGATTCCAAGTTACAATGTATTGCATATTCGAGAGTATTTTTCTGCATTTTTGATCAAAAGGCGTCCAAAACGATGGTGGCTAGGGTATCACCAGTTTTGAAATACGGCTTTCTCTTATCGCAACTTCGAGCAACGTAAGGCTTTGAACCTCCAAAATCTCTTTCCGCCAAAAAGTTTGCTTCCAAAAAATGGGATGAAAATTGCTGGTAGAATGTAAGAGTTTGTACCATCAAATTTTGTACACAGCTTCCTCTGGCCATAACTTAAAGTCCAATTTTTCTTACTCCTCCCTCGGCCAGATGTTAACCCTTATCGGCAAAAAACGGGAAGGGGTTTCTCTTTAAAGGTAAAGAGCTCTGATGACTGAATTCGTTTACAGCTTCTTCTCATTGTAAGCTAAGAAACTAATGTAAGCTTTGACCACCACCTTTCTTGCCACCCCAGAAAAAGATCCGATATGAAAACAGGGGAAGTATTTTCCTTAAACAGTAACAGCTAGAATTTTCGAAATCGATATACAGTTTCTTTTCATCATGATTTAAATCAATCTAAAGGTTTGACCCCATAATCTTTCTTACCCTTGAAAAAATTGGTATTTCATCCATAACATTCGTCATTTCTAGGCTACCTTTTAGAGTATATCAATGTCAATGCACAGAAAATACACTGAAAGTTGAAACTAGTTCAAAAACATTCGAAAACCTTAGTTATACAACCGAACGAAAAGTCAGAAATGTTAGAAAACTGTTCGTCGTTAAACATTGCACGAATACTCACGAAATTCTATGTCCAGACTTAATATAGAGCAGTGTGCAGGTTCTGCAGCGTAAGAGGTTAACACTAGGAAGAATACCTTCTTTCATCAGTTGTTGTCCCCCTAGGTAGCGAAATTACTCCATAAATATTAAATTCGTCGATAGAAGCCATATAAATTTTAAAAACCTTAAAAAATGATGCGGAATTTTTGTTTATATATTGTCACATTTTGTGTTCTGCAGTTTATGTCAGTGAGATGCAATCGCAAATATTTACGATGTAAAAAAATTGTATTATCCGCAGTAGTTTTTATTTCTCGAAAATGATGTAAATAATAATTAATTTATAAATTGAATGTATTAGCATTAAGAGGGATATTGTGCAATTACAGAACGCATGCTTCAGATTGTGAAAAATGGTGAGATTTGTTTTAGGATAACGATATTTCATTAATTTTTTCCAGAAGCAAATTCAACAAGAAAATAAAAACAAATAAGAAAACAGCAACATTTCTGACAAGATTTGCTTAGAAATTCTGATTAGACGTAGAGGAATTAAAATTGCATTTACCTCAACAAAACGTTTACTACAATTCAAAGTACTGTGTAGTAAAATTGAATGTAGTAATAAAACCACGTCTCATCACCTGCGACAATGTCTATTAACCGTTTGGAGACACTAGGTTCAAACATTTCCCAGCATCTCCTTGCACGAGTCGACTCTAGCCCTTTTTTACTATTCTGTCAATTTGTGGGTTACCCAATTGGCACAGACTTTTGGAACTTTAAATGCTGATGAATAATTGTTGCCACGCTCCAAATGGTATCTAAACGTATTGGCTGAATGAGATGTGTGGGTTTTCTTCAATGATTTCACGAGCAGCAGCGATGGTTTTGTCACTCCCGGCTACTTCGGGCTTTCTGCGCGAAAGAGGTCTTCGAAGTTCTTTCGTCCTTCTCCGAATTTGCGCATCTAGCCGTCCCATGGCCGGCTTAGCGCGCTTGACTACTGATCTAAGGGACCTGGATACGAGCCCCGGGTAAGGCATGGCTGTTTGTGTCGTTTTTCTGCTGAGGTCCTACCATCCTCTCAGACCTTCTACTTTGGCACATAAACTGACAGCCTCCTGTCAGACCTCTGTGGCAAGCAGCTGCTTGAGGGGGTATTTCTTTTTATCCCGCAACAGTGCCATATGAACAGATATGATCCCCATATAATTGCGATAAAACGGCATGAATTTTTTCTTCGTCATCCCAAAGTGAATTTCCTCGTCATCCTTGTGAAAATGCAAAATCTTTCCCCGTCTTTGGTAGGTTCTATATCAATAATGCACAGATTTCGCAGACCAAATTTCACGCGCCACCAGTGTTGCATATTTTGGGACAATCTGATGAGTTCTTCCTGGTGTTGCACTTTTAATGGTCAGTAATGTATTTAATTGATAATAATCAGTAATCGAAAAAAGATTTATTATTTCATTATTAATATATTAATGCCTTTCAGATTTTTACCGTGTGTTAAAAGAAACAAATCAAGATAATAGTTTTAATTTGTTGCCTTTCTGTCTGTCTGTAGACCGAATTTCTTGTTTATAGAGCTAAATTAAAAATTCTTTTTGTTTTGGATCGGTAATGATGAAATATTACGATTCGCACTTTCCAAATCTCTCACTCTAACAGTCAAAAAAGTTGAAAATTCAAAAATTTGAAATTAATATTTCAAACGATATAGTTATGCTGCAAATTGGAAATTTTTATGGTGGAATTTGAAAGTCACGAAGTTTTTATTGACAACAGTGAGTTGATGCCTTCGACCGAGGGTGGATAAGAACACGCAACGTTTTTTCCTTTGTGAGAAAACTATTTTTTTTAATGATAAATCAAATATTGTTTTTATGTTGCATAGGTATTGAGGAAATATTACGATTCTCACTTTTCGAATCTTTCATAAGCGATAACTGCGCCCTCCAACGGTGGAAAATTCGAAAATTTAAAAATTTCAAACAAATATTGCAAACGATATATTATTTTATGCTATAAATTTAAAATTTTGGTGGTGGAATGTGACGGTCATGAAGATTCAATTGTCAGCAATGAGTTTTACACGTTAGGTTGGGTGGGAAATGCAATTGTTTTAAGGGATAATTGGAAGACGGTTTAGTTGGACTGGTACCAATGAAATACAATTCGAAATTTTCATATACCTAGGTAGTTTTAATTATGTCATTAGAAATCACTAAATATCGAAACGGCTAAATGTTTAACGAATGATGCATGCACTTTAGCTTTTTATGGTTGAAATACCGGTGGTAGATTGTTAAGATATATTCCATCGACAGCAACAAGCTGCAATCTGCCATTTTTTTCTAAGCGTGGTGTGAGAAAAGCAACTTTTTAAATTTTAGAAATAAAAGACAAATACTTTTTATATTGTATATTTGTTAATAAAATACTACTACTTGCATAAACCCCATTATCCATTAGTTCGAATTAAAACTTTAAGGAGTGAAAAAGTAGACACAAAATTTAATTCTTTTTGAAAACAAGATTTGCATATGCGCCAGAGGCTATATGCGTTCATAGTTTTCATCTAAAAATGCATCTAAAAATGCATTTATAATTACGTAAACAAGAGTGCTATGTTCTTAGATGCAGTTAGGTAAACTCTAACTATATGCGACTATAGTTTAGGACAAGTAGCATTAATTACCGTATTATTGTTGTTTCTAGATTTTCAGAAGAGAAAAAAACCTGCCCAATGTTTTCCCTTTGTCGTCTGTTTTCTGTCCATCTGTAGACATCGAACTTTTTTTTGTTTCTACCGATAATTAAAAATTCCTTCTAGGTTTTTTTAGGTATTGGCAAAATATTACAATTAGCACTTTCGGAATTTTCTATAAATAGAATTGCGCTTTTAACGGTAGAAAAATTTGAAATTTGGATAATTTCAAACTAATATTGCAAGCGACCTTAGAAAATTGAAATTTTGGTTGTGAAATGTGAATACCTTGTAGTGTGCATTGGCAACAATAAATTTCACCATTACTCCCAGAGGAGGCAGGAAAATTAATTTTTTAAGCAAAAATTGTTTATTTTTAGTGATTAACTGAAATTTGCTTTGAGTTGTTTAGGTATTGATAAACTATTATGATTTGCACTTTTAGAATCTTCTAAAAACTTTAATTGTGCCCTCTGACGGTGGAAAACTTTGAAAATGACAGTTAAACGCTTTAAGAAATATTGCAAACGATCTTTTTGGCTAGAAATTTGATACCTTATTGGTGGAGTGTGATGATTAAGGAGTTTATACATTGACAGTAACAATTTGCCCCCTCACCTCCGGAGGTAGAGGGATAGCAACATTTTGGTTTGAGAGAATAATGAAAAATTATCTTTGAATTGAATATGTACTAACGAAATATAATTAATAATTTTCAAATTTTCAAAAAAATTATTTATCCTCGTTAGAAGGCGTTAAATGCAGAAAATCTAAAACTTTAGGTAGTATTCCGAAAGTTATATTTATGCTGGGAATTAGAAATTCTGATGATAGAATGTGTTACTGAATAATGTTATAATTGATGGTCATAATTGTTTAATTTATATCACAGTTCATTAAAAGCCCACCAATGATTCCTCAGTTTTATAAATTTAGTATTTAATTTTAAAAATTTCCGTAATAATTCAATATAGTAAAAATAAATTTCTTTTACATATTAACTGATTTGTTCCCAAACTCTAGTGCATAAGAAAATCCAACTTTTTAATTTTAAGGTGTAAATGGAATATGTTTTTTGCGTTTTATAGGGCTAATAATAAATTGCTATTTACATTTTCCAATCACCCATTAGTACGAATTGCTACTGTTAAAGGGTACAGAATTCTGAAAATGAAAAACTTAATTTTTCTCTGAAAACGAGCATCCCATATTCACCAGGGGACGATATGTATCCTTCTAGTTATTTGAATCATTCTTTAATATTACAGCACATATGGGAAATAAATGAGTGAATTTCTGGATCCCAAGACCTAGTTGCATTTTAATAAATTGTAATTAGTGAGAAATTCGTTTGATCTGCAATTTTTTTTTCTTTACCAACAGTTTTAAAGGAACGAATTGCGTTCATAAATCGAAGGATGGGTTTATATTCATGTTTAAACGCATATAAACTTCTCAATAGCCTTCTTCCTCTTCTGTTCTATTCCAACGTAATGAACATGGCACTTTGCACCTTGACAATCATTACGACTCTTTGGCCTCCTTCGGAATGTGATGGGGGTGGCCATGGTCAGTGGTGTCCCCTCCTACTAGATATGGTACTCGAAAGAGTCGTAATGATTGTCTATGGACAAAGTATCAAGTTGCATTTGCAAATTACTGTTTTATTTCAAAAATTAGAGTGACGTGTTCTCTGTAAAACACAAACTAAGAATTTTGTGCAGAATATTTAGTAAAATCAGACACTTCGATGAGATAGCATAGTTCTTCGGGTAAAATAATTAGTAAACGAAATGCTCTGCATAAAATTCTTAATAAAGCAAAAAGCTTCAAATGAATACTTTGCTTTATTGGCTTTCCCAATTGATTATTAAGTTATTTGTGAACTGCAGATTGCTTTCATTGTTTATATATAAAATTCTAAGACCTTAGGTAGAATTTCCGTATTTGCAATTTGTATATGATTGCGAATATACGAATATGATGACAAACAAGTCCAACTTTTCAAAAATGCATGTTTTAACTGAAATTCAAATATCGGCACATAATGACATTTATAAAATAAAGTTCAAGGTTTCAAGAGGTATTGGCTTATATACTGTGAGGTAAGTTAAGAAACCTTTTCAAATCGTTCTGCATTAATAACTATTCTGAAATTAAAATTTAAGTTCTGAATATAAAAATTAAGTTCTGAATATAAAAATTAAGTTCTGAAATTCACTGTATCAATTTACTGCACAGTCTAGTTAAAAAATACCTACAGAGGTAGTTATATAACTCTGGGCAACAAGAAATGTCATTTGAGGGATTAAAGGGACTTTAGGCATTGATGTAGTAGTCATTTTATTAAACAGACATTATTTCTGTAATAATAATGGAAGAAAAAGCATTCAAAATTTTATACTTTATTTACTGCAGTTGGTATATTTATAAGTTCCAGGAATGAGTAAATACTTAAGGTTTTCTTATATTCTAGCAGAACCTATAGACTACCTTGTTTGGCAAGTGCTTTCCTGTAACGGAATAAACCCTGAAGGGGATATATGTTACAATAAATCTTGCGTTATCCGTTATAAGGAGTGGCCAAATTTACTTGACTAGTTGCAAGGCGAAAGGTCAAGATTCGAGTGATGTTTCTTTATGTAGGTGACATTCAATTTCCCCGAAACGCAGTTATTAATAACGCAAGTGGCAGTGGTATTTCCGGTGCGGATAGAGGTGACGATATCTGTTCGATGTGAGTCTCACGTGACCAAGATTGAAATAGGGTGGGGTAGAAACTGACGGACGACAGTGCTGATGCTGAATAACTTTCGCTCATGTTGGAAGTGGAATGTTCGTTTTCAAAGAAAATGAATTCTTTTCCATTTTCTGAATTTTGCATCCCGATAGTAATTCGCAACTGATGGGTAATTGGAAAATGTAAATAATGATATATTATTAGCCGTATTAAAAATAATTGGTTTAAGATTAGTAAATTGGGTTTTCACATCTTCTAGTTAAGGGCAAATCAGTAAATGTATAGAAAATAAAATAATAATAATTATTGTTATTGTATTAAAATATATTAAATTTTTAAAATTAAGTGCTAACTTTTTAAAAATGAAATGCTACCTTCGGATTTTAATCAATATAATTTAATTAAAACACTTATGGATATCAATTATCCTCTTTCCTAGCTACAACGCCTTCTAACGATGTTAAATAAAGCCTTTTGGAGGATTTGAAAACTATGAATCATGGTATTTATTTACTACCTATTTAACTGCAAAAGAACTTTACATTAATTTCTTAAAGAAAAAATTTCCCTTTTTTCCACAACCCTTGGGTTGTGTTGTTTTACCTCTGAGCGGCACTTTTTTGCACACCATGGGCTAAAAATGGCCAGGTCACAAGGACTCTGAAGGCTCAGAGAAAGTTGGGGGAGGATTGCCACTGGAACAGCTGTTGGGAGACATATGGTAACCTTCCGTCAAGGTCATCCAGCGTGTTCTTTAGCGTGCATAGGCTATGGTTCTCCGGCACACGGGGCGACGGCTTAACGTCCCATCCGACGGACGGCGGACTTTCCAAGGCCCATCGGTGTCCCTTACTGACCGTGGGCAGGGTGAGGAGTTTTGTGAAGATAAGTCTAAACGCTGACCCAGCTGGGACTCGAACCTGGGAACTGCAGATTACGAGCCTGGCACGCTATCGACTGAGCCCCCCCCCCCCCCCCCTGCCTTCCCACAACCCTTGCAGTGAAGGGATAAATTGTATCTGTCAATGTAAACCCCTCAAAAGTTTTTGGAGACTTGAAAAGTGTGAGTTATATTAGTTTATGAATATCCATCTATCCCAAAAAGAATTTTCAGTATATCTCTAAAAATAAACTATTATTTCCCACCCCTTGGTGGTAGGGGTGAAAATCATTGTGGTCAATGGAAACTTCATTTCTTCACCAAAATTTCAAATTTGTAGCATAATTATAGTGCTTACAATATCTGTTTGCAATTTTCAACTTTCTCTATTGTTAGAGGAAGTATTGCTATTGAATAGAAGTTGTAACTATTGGGAGATTTCGAAAGCGTGAATTTTCTATCTTTACTTATCGAATAATATAGGTAGGTTCGATAGGTATTAATTTCATCGATGCCATCAAACCCTAAAAGAATTTTTATCTCTGAAACATAGAAGTTTAATGTTCAGAAAGACGGACGTACAGATGAACAGATGGACAGACTGTTGAACAGACGGATAAATGAAAAGTGAATATGCAGTATTAGCTCGTTTTTTCTCAAAACGTAAAAGTATAGTTTTTATTCAATTTTATTTAAAGAATATATGCATATTTTCATTTTATAATGAGAGTGAATATATGTTTTTGTTTAGAAAACATATATTCACTCTCATTTTATATATTTACAGTGTTTCCTTTTACTTTTCATTTAATTGTCATAAAACCTGAAGCTTCTATTGATAATGGCGGATGATGATCTAATTCAGTGGTTTTACGATGTAGTTCATGGTGATTATGGCGTAATCCATGATTTATAAAATGTATCTGATGATGATGAAGGGGTTTACTAGGGGTAATATTGTTTATAGTACAATCAGTCAATAGGATGCAACAAAACCTCAAAACTTCGGACGTTTGGTGTAAATGTGTGAATTACTCGAACAATTTAATGTAGGTATAAAGGAAATATTTTGGGAAATTGAGATGACTCTCATCAGATGTAAAAAAAAATATTTTAACACTTTTAATGTATTTAAGGACGATCAATGGAGTTAGAGTTATTGAATCGTTTTACTCTTTGTTCAATTTATATTTATGTACAATAATTCTAACCCTTTTGTGTCATATTAATCAAGGCAAATATTGGATGTCGCTCTGCGATTTTCTCATGAGTACAGTCGCTCAAAAAAGTATCCGAACACTACGGTTGATTACAGAATTCAGAAAAAAAAGAAAGTAATCAACCGTAGTGTTCGGATACTTTATTGAGCGACTGTACTAACTCAGCTTATAAGCGGACAGATAGACGGACGGTCATTTTCAATCATAAGAGAATAGACCGACAGTAGTCTACACTCTGTAGTATAAAAATATAAAAAATAAGAAAAAACGATCAGACTTCTTATGCTGTAATGAAAATACCCAATCTGAATAAATGAAAAATGGAAATTTCAGGTAATTTCATATATACGATTCAGTTACTTGGGATTAATGTCAGAATTTCAGTTATGTTGATATTCGAAAGATAAAAAATATACTTCAATGTGAATGTGAAAATAAGCAACAAATCTATTCTTATCAGCATTATCCATGAATTTATTCTTAACGACTTTACTATGTATTAATGAAACTCTATGGTTTATAGCTTTAATAAGCTGTGGAGTATGCTTTGTACAATTGGCAAAATAATATTAACCCTAGCAGGGTATCACGTTTCGAATTATGATTGCATTCACATTATCTGAACTTGTAGGATACTGAACGAATGTATGGAGACAGTCTAATAAACGAAATAAAGAAAAGAATGAAAAACAAGGTGCAGATATTACCACTTGTATATAAAAAGGCGATACAAAGGTTGCAGAACAGAAAGAAGTTTGTGCACATTTTGAAAGACTTAGAAGTAGCCATTGCTTGTTTCGAAGGCTATTATTATTATGTGAAGAAAGGTTACGATCGCGGATAAGGCAGAGGGGTTGAGACATCTCAAGGATATCGCTGCCATTCTCGTGCACTGATGGAGCTCGAGAACACAGCCATTGCTACCTAGGAGACAATTACATTCGTATGTAGCACTCGGTAGCCTCTGTAGATGATGATGAGCAAGGTTGCTATTGATCCGTAGAGAAAGCTTGACTACAATGGAAGCGGAATGCTCCGGGCACCTCTCTCTTCTTCCCATTCCCCGCAACTGTAATAGCTTCGCTTCATCACTTGGCGCCTCAGTCCGCCATTCTTAGCTGTTAAATGTCCCATTCTCTGTTTTGTGTCCTTTAGTGTTCAGACAACGACATTGTTTCAGCAGTCGCAAGCGAAACTCGCATAAGCACATCATCAGCAAGTTTCATTATTAGATGATTGCATTAAGCTTAATTTTTTTAATATGACCTATGTTGCATTTTTGTCTCCATTATTTTTGTCTCTTGCTGTTATCAGTCATATCGGCTGTTATGAGTTCTATATCAGTCAGTTCGGCTATTATGGTTTCGATATCAACAGGTAGGTCGCTGGATAGTACACTTCGAACAATTTGTTTGATTTGTGTAAATAGGACCACTTTTGAATCCCTTTTAGTGTTATTAATACTTAATTGATTCCTACTAGAAATATTCTGCAAATACTGAAGGCGAACGATATATACGCCAAGAGCAAAAAGTATATTATAGATTCATAAAAGAAATCAGTGCACCGAAAACCAACACTTTAGTACGGTAACGTCAAAAAAATGCTTGAAATGGCGAAGGAAAAGAAAGTTCCAGGTGCTATACTTGAGATTGTTTTATCTCTAAGGGGTGCTTTTTTTGCACAGAACGGGCTAAATGGCCAGGTGCCAAAGACCTAGAAGACTCCGAGAAGGTTGGCGAAGGGACAGTGTTAGGAGTCAGGCGGTAGCCTCCCGTCCAGACTATCCAGCGTGTTCTTTAACGTGCACAAGGTAGGATCTCCTGTACACGGGACATAAAAGCATCCCATCCGAAGGACGGCGGTCTTTCTAAACCCATTGCTATCCCCTACTGACCGAGGGCAGGGCGGGAATTTTGCGGAGATAAATTTCAACGCTGGCCCAGATGGGACTCGAACCTGGGAACTGCAGATTTCGTTTCTAGCAAGTTACCGACTGAGCTACCCTTACTCCCCGGTACTATACAAATAGCTTTTTATTTAACTAAATAAATATAATAGCGACGAATTATTGAAATATGGCAGTGTACTATTGCTGATAGATAAAGTAAAAGTGGGGAGGGGGAAAAATCTATTGTTCGGAAAAATCTATGGTCCAGCACAGCTTACATCTTAATGGCATCTAACTAAAGATGCTGAAGTGTATTAACTACCAAATTGCTTTGTGCTATAATCATGACCAATAAAGGAATTGATGTGCAAATATTCCCTATGAAATCATTCTTTTTCTGTTATTTTATTTGCGATTTTTAATTTAAAATTTCATGGTTTGAAACATGGTACATTTGGTTTTTCGTCTCCTGTTGTAGCGAGACAAAGTACATTTTCTCCAAATAGGTAATAGTATAGGACAGGCATTTAGCCAGAAAATATTCTTTGGAGGGCGGGTACATTATAAAACAATTGGGGATGGAAAGAAAATTTTAATATAGGCATCAGAGTTTATTTTTCTTTGGTAAAGCTTATAATTACATGCAATAGAATAAATAACAAATATGCTAAAACAAATAAGTCGATGCAAAAATTCGTTTCTTAATCTTAATTTTAGAAAAATTTTACCGCCTTAGAATTTCGTGGGAATGGTATTGATCACTTCCTCTCCAGAGTCAGGAAAATATTGGATGTTTGAGTACCCGCTCAAAACATGAATATAGAAACAAAAAATAAAAGCTTTTTTGTAGGAACTTCCGATAGAAAATATAGAACATGGAATTTGCAAATTTGTTTGGCCAAGTGATTTCATGGGCTTTAATTTTATACTATGTTAGAAATTTGAAAACTTTAAGGTGCTAATTTTCTACAGTCAATGGTTTTCCAGATACTGTTATTGTCTTGTTGAACAAATTAATTTATCAATGTTTTGAATGTTATTCTGTTAAGTTTGGGCAAACAAAATGCTTAATTAGAGTGGAAAATGATATATATGTAGATACTGTATGGAATGTATTAGTTGACACAATTTTATAAAAGAAAGATCTTCTTATCTTTGGGGAAGATAGAGAGCAAAATATTGGAAACAAATCGAGTCTTGAATGAAATCCTGATAGAAATACCAAAAGTGCAAACTTATATTTTCAAATTGTATATATAACGATTTTACATGAGCATGTAATAATGCTAAAAAAATATGTATTAATGGCTGTTTATAGGTAAAAAAAATCAATAAGCATTTTCTGGACAGTTGATGGAAATTTTGTGCGTGTCTATTACTTAACACACTACAGGAACAAGTTGAATTTCAGATATTTAAAAAAATATTAAAAATAGTTCATACTAAGTCAAAGAAGAAGAGAACCAGCGAGAAACTAAACAGTTTTAAAGTTGGAGCCATAATGTATCGCCCCCGCCACGAGATTTCGAACGATTATTGTAGATAAATCCGAACCCATATTTTCTCGCTTATACTACACTTCCTTTCTTCCAGTCCACCGTGAGTATCACATTCGTTCCATCATTACATCCACCATTGTTCAGAAGAGAAAAAAAATACTTTTTTTTGCCCCTTCTATCTCTGCCATTCTATCGTTTTCGCAATGGTGTGGCAGAGATAACCGGTTGTCATCAGGTACAGCATTCCCCGTGATAAGGGCACGGAGGCTCTTCGAACAGCACAATTTCAGTGCCGTCGGCCTCGAAGTGAGTCCACGGGATCTTCGTTTCGACAAGATCTATCGACTTTAAGGCCGTATCGCAAGTATCGGTGACGTGTGGACGGCAAAGGGTAATGGCAGCTCCGTCAGGGCGTTGCGTCGCCAGGGGAGATCGAGCTGGTTCTTCGAAGATTCCTATTCCCAGGTTGTGTTTGCGGTGTTTTGTACACAGTTGGATTCGTAATGGTCGAAATGGCTCATTTTGTTTCTAATGTGGGAGATCCATTGGCACGATCTTTCATTTCTCGTTCGTTGAGATTGTGTGGTTTCGGATAACGGAACGAAGAAAGCGAAGATCTCCGATCTTATTCGGCCTTTCGGTATTTCATCTTAATTGGGTCCTACTGAGTGCAGCAAAAATATTTTCGTGCAGAGTGGTGAGAAATGATATATTTCGATTTTTAGAAAGAGTTGAAATATACTATTTTATGCTGCTCCGAAGCGGGCGGGAGTGGGGCAAATTATATTTTTATAAATATTTTTATATTTACAGCAGGAATTGCAAAATGTTATTTTTATATTTACAGTAGGAATGGAAAAATGTTATTTTTATATTTACAGCGTCATCATCATCATCCTCAAGCAGCCATGGGCTACGGAGGTAAAACCAGACCGTGAAATTTAGTTATCCAAGCAAGTCTATCCTGAGCTACATCTACTGCATCTGGCCACTGCACACCAATTCTAACAAGGTCCTGTTTGACATTGTCTGCCCACCGATCCTAGGTCTCCCCTTCTTTCTGAGGCCTTTAGGCACACTGTTCATAACCCTATTCGCCAATCTATAATTATTCATACGGGCAACATGGCCAAACCAACGGAGTCTCTCTCTGCACAATATGCTGCTTAAAGGAGGTTGCAAACTCCTTTGCCTAACCTCATCATTAGTTACAAAGTTGAACCACCTAATGTCCAAGATACTGCGTAAACATCTGGAATCAAAAGCATCTAGTTTCCTGTTATCTTGTTTACAAAGTGTCCGAGTTTCACTACCATAACTAACCCTAGAAAGAACCAAACTATTATACAGCCTAATTTTAGTCTTTAGGTGTATACGCCTATTTCTCCACACTCTCCATAGATTCTTAAAAGTCCCGGCAGCAATCCCTATTCGTCTGTTGATCTCATGCCGCACATCACCATTATCTGTTATATAGCTCCCAAGATAATTAAACTGTGACACCTGCTCAAGACTGCAACCATTCAGATTAACTGAATCACAGCCTGTCTGACCAATTTTCATCACTTTAGTTTTCTCTCTGTTTATAATCAAACCTACTCTACTACCAGTCTCATCAATAGCTCGAAGGAAAGAGTTCATCTCATCAACATCATTTACCAAAAGGACTAAATCATCAGCATAATCTAAATCAGAAATATTCGTATCTCCAGACCATTTAGCCCAAAATCTTTCCCTTGAAGTGAATTTCGCATAACATAATCAATAACGAAGCTGAAGAGAAAAGGGGACAAAATGCACCCTTGTCGAACACCAGAAGTAATGCTAAACCAATCGCTACAAGCCTTACCAACTCTCACACACGACTCAATGTTATTATAGAGATCCCGGCAGCAATCCCTATTCGTTATTTCATTATGTTAACTAACTTGTCAGGTATAACATATGATCTCAAAATCAACCACAAATTATGACGATCAACAGAGTCGACAACCTTTTTGAATTCAACAACGCTAACAACCAAAGGTTTCTGAAACTCTAAACATTTCTCAAGAATCTGCCTAAGTGAAAATATTTGATCCACACATCCCCTACCACTTCTGAATCCACATTGCTCATCACGCAATTGACTGTCAACCAGATTCTTAATTCTATTAAGCAAAATCATGCAAAGAACCTTCCCTGGAACAGAGAGCAGGCTGATACCCCTACAGCAATCACAAGAACTGCGATCACCGTTTTTTAAAAATAGGGATAATAATAGCTCTGGTACAATCCTTAGGAACCATGCCTTTATCATAAAAGATATTCCGAATTTCAATCATTCAAGTGGTAACAGAAATATTCGAAGCTCTATGCATTTCCGTAGTAATTTCATCTACCCCTGGGGATTTATGAAGTTTAAGTTTAGAAATAGACAAAATGACTTCAGATTGTGTTATAGGGCCAACATTAAAGCCACCAATGCATCTATCATCGTTGCAAACAATGGGAGTAGAACTAACCACATTGTTTAGAACATCACTGAAATGCACAGCACACTTAGTCATGACAGAATCCTCACCTTCTGTAACTTTACCTTGTTTATCCTTCAATTCCTGTATACCTGTTCGTTTTCTACCACAGAAAACACTAACTATCTGGTACAGCTCTCTGCTGTTGTGCTGTCTAACTGCTTCCTCGGCTTTGTCAGCCAAACCATCAAGCCAAAGATTCTTATCAGCAGCTAACTGATCTTTTACACGTTTATTAAGTTCTCTGTAATGCTTTCTATTAGGACTAGTAGGGTATTGATTAAGGGCATTCCTGCAGTTCTTTCTTTCCAAAATAAGCTCAAGTGCCTTATCACTCAGATAATTCTGTGTCTTCTGCTCCTTTTTTCCTAAACGAGTACTGTTAGTGTCCAAAAAAGCCTGTTTAAAATGATCCCATTCTTCCTCAACTTCAGTAGTAAGCATACCATGACTGTCATAATGACTAAGTAACCTATCATGGTAAGCTTTGGCTATAACTTGGTCTTTCAGAGCTTCAGTTTTAAAAGAAAACCTTTTAACCCTAGCACAACACTTTTTAAGTTTAAGTTGCAATACACTTTTAACAAGGTAATGGTCAGATCCAATTTCAGCTCCCCCATATGACCTGGTACTCCTAACAGAACTAGTCCATTTGTTGTTAATTAATATATAATCAATCATATTCTTATGCAGCCCATCGGGTGAAACCCATGTGTACTTATGTATGTCGCTGTGTTTGTAATAAGTGTTAGTTATTCTGAATCCATTGAGTTTACTTACCTGCAGGAGACGTTGCCCATTGCCATTGCAGCTACCAATACCAAAAGGGCCTATTACTCCTCCCCAGTTATTTTTATATTTACAGTAGGAATTGCAAAATGTTATTTTTATATTTACAGCAGGAATTGCAAAATGTTATTTTTATATTTACAGTAAAAATTGCAAAATGTTATTTTTTATTTACAGTGGAAAGTTCAAAATGTTATTTTTATATTTACAGTGGGAATTGCAAAATGTTATTTTGATATTTACAGCAGGAATTTCAAAATGTTATTTTTATATTTACAATGGGAATTGCAAAATGTTATTTTTATATTTACAGCAGGAATTGCAAAATGCTATTTTTATATTTACAGTGGGAATTGCAAAATGTTTTTTGTTATATTTATAGTGGGAATTGCAAACTGTTATTTTTATATTTACAGCAGCAATTGCAAAATGTTATTTTTATATTTACAGTAGGAATTGCAAAATGTTACTTTTATATTTACAGTAGAAATTGCAAAATGTTATTTTTATATTTACAGTAGAAACTGCAAAATGCTATTTTTTATATTTACAGTGGGAATTTCAAAATGTTATTTTTATGTTTACAGTAGGAATTGCAAACGTTATTTTTATGTTTACAGCAGGAATTGCAAAATGCTATTTTTATATTTACAGTGGGAATTGCAAAATGTTATTTTTATATTTACAGTAGGAATTGCAAAATGCTGTTTTTATATTTACAGTGGGAATTGCAAAATGTTTTTTGTTATATTTATAGTGGGAATTGCAAAATATTATTTTTATATTTAGAGTAAAAAAAATAAAAATGAATACCCCCTCAAGCAGCTGCTTGCCATAGAGGTCTGACAGGAGCCTGTCGGTTTATATGCCATAGTAGAAAGTCTGAGAAGATGGCAGGACCACAGCAGAAAAACAACACACACATCCATGCCTTACCCGGGGCCCGAACCCAGGTCCCTTAGAGCAGTAGCCAAGCGTGCTAACCACTCGGCAATTGCGAAATGTTATTTTATATTTATAGCAGGAATTACAAAATGTTCTGTTTTGCTACACTCCCCAACCCATCCTGAAGTAAATGAAATTTTTCATGCTCTGGTTTTAATATTATTTGGGATTCAATGAGGATAGTAAACAATCAATGCTCTATCCTATCCGTACAGTGATATAACGACGAATTATTGAAATATGGCAATGCACTATTGCTGATAAATAAAGTAGAAACTATCGGACGACAGTGATGCGGTAATCATGACAGTAAAACGGTAATCGGCGACAGTGAAACGGTAATTGCGAAAAAGCAAAAGAAGGGAACAAATTCAAAAAATCACCTTTTCGGAATTTCACACAAGTCACATGTCGCCATGACTCTAAAGGCTTAATGTTTCTGAAACTGTTAAATTTATTTTGTTTAGTTTGCTGAAATCTTGTTGTTTACATCTAAAATTCAAGGACTAAATTATTTTAGTTTTAATCGAAAACAAGGTTATTTTCTTCCTACCCTCGGTGAGAAAGGGATACTGATGAGATTGGAAAAGCCGCTGTACATCGGATGGGACGTAAAACCGTAGTCCCTTGTGCAGGATCACCCTACTTTTGCATGCTAAAATACAGGCAGAATGGTCTGCAAGTCTCGTCTCTATCTTTCCCCCACGTCCGCGATGCTTTCTGTTTCCTAACAACTGTCTAGTGAGTCCCCTTCCCAAACATTTTCTGAAACTTTGGAGTCCCTGTGACTTGGCCGTTTAGTCTATTATGCACACAAAAAATGCTGCTCATAGGTAAAACAACCACCAAAATCCCACAACCTTTTCTGATGTTATGCCTGATATAACAAATAATAGACTTTTTTTACATCAGGGGTAAAATAATCCAACTCATTAATGTTGCAAGGTTCCCCAAATGTGGGTCGTCAGAAAAGAACAAAAAACATGTTACCAAAAATTTAAGTGGAAATAGGGAAAAGATAAAATAAAGGAAGTAGCTAAAAGTAAAACGAAGCATTACTTAAACATGGAACTATCAAAATTTCTTCGTTTGTACACCTGTTTCCGTAAATTAAAGAACAACTTGCAAAGCCATTGGATCTACTGCATATAAATCGGAAGATAGGCGTATACAAACACTGTACATAATAACTGTTGCAATACAGAATAATACTTTTAATTCCCAAAATTCAATACAAATACATAGAGGTGATAGAAAGGTGAAGATCAACTGAAATAGCCCAGGTAGGTCAGCATGGGTGATAAAAAGGTGAAGATCAACTGAAATAGCCAGGTAGGTCAGCATGGCAACCTCTTAGATCTATGCGGGCCTCGCAGTCATGACTCATGCTTTTGATAAGATCCCTGTCTGAGATTTGTCTATTATTCGCAAATTCTGTGCTATTAATAAGTTTATCCACATGCTGCTGCTTGCCACGGAGCTCTGACAGGAGCGTGTCAGTTTAATAAGCTATAGATCAGTGAGAAAGGCGAGACTTCAGGAGAAAGACAACACAAATATCCATGCCTTACCCCGTGACTCGAACCCAAGTCTCATTGATCAGTACAACAAACGTGCTAACTACTCGGCTACCGGGAAGGGTTGCTCTGCGCTGTTATCCGGCTACAAATCAATCATAGGCCTCGGCTTTAACACGTCATATACGATATTACAAATTAGCAGACATGCCGGCGTTACTCGGGTCTTTAACACTTTGAAATATGCAGGGTCGCTGTAAAAGAATACCCATATTTTAAAGGGTGCAAGAGTAATGAACCAGGCTCGTATTCTGAAGTTCTCAGATTCAAGTGCCAACTGTGTCTGTGTAGAAATGAATCTCCGCTAACTATCTCTCCTCAGTGAGAAAGGAGGCAATTGATGGGCTTGGAAAGATAGCCGTTCGTCCGATTGGATCTTAAGCCGTGGTTCCGGTGCAGCAATGCCATTATGTGCATTTTAAAGAACACACTGGATGGCTTTGGCAGGAGGCTCCTACATGTCTCCTAACAGCTGTATACTGGG
Source organism: Ryuthela nishihirai (assembly GCA_038380435.1). NCBI lineage: Eukaryota > Metazoa > Arthropoda > Arachnida > Araneae > Heptathelidae > Ryuthela > Ryuthela nishihirai. Next base: position 76,932,665 of record JAWZYU010000017.1, read on the forward strand.
TCCCCTTCTCCCTCACCTTCTTCGAGCCTTTGGGTTACTTATGATCTGACCATTTCGCCCATTTGCCTACAAAATGTCCGAGTGTCACTTTTTGCAGTTAATTAAGGAGGTAAAAGAACTTAACACTGATTTAAATTTCAAATTTCGCATATATTTTTGAAAAAAAAAAGTAAATCAAAAAATGCTTTATTATTTTATGTTTTCAATTTTTAATTAATTAGTCCTTAGTAACAGAAATTAATTAGCACCTTTTAGCCTTCGATTTTTTTCCAGCTATTATTTCTTTCATTAATGAATTGCTTTTACTTTTAATAATGATGTTACCCAGAATTTTTGGTTCTCGAGTAACATCATTATTTTTACTCATCATTATTATTACATTATTATTACTCGAGAATTTTCGGTTTATGAGAATTGTTTCTAATATTTCTAATATTTTTTTATAATTATGCTTATTCGAAGGCAAAACTATGTTGTCTTCGAATAAGCATAATTATTTTAAAGTTTTCAATAGCCTAGAATGCGAAGAATTAAAATGAATGTTTTCCGACAGGTATTCATGTTTAATTGCATGTGTTAGAGTTTTTTCTTCTTCTTTTTTTTCTAACCGGAAAGGGGCTCAATACGGAAGGTATTCAAAATGTTCTAGACTAGAGCTGTCCAACTATAGCGGCCCGCACAAGGATTTTTGTGGCCCGCGAACAAAATAAAGTTTTCACTTGAAATTTTAAATAAATATCTGTAATCAATCTTATAATTTTTTGTCAACTTATATTACTTTACTTGATAAGCAATCTTCAACTTACTCATTCTATAAAGTTTACAAAACATTCTTAAGCCGATCGGCAAACTACTGAAACCTTTTAAGAGCGGTGCGGCGTCATCAAACAAATGTTTTTATGAAGCTGCAGTAATAAGAAGCATCTATCGACAGCACGAATCGCTCTCACTGCGCATGCATGTGGCATGTATTGCCGAATGTTGCACTGTATTGTGCACCAGAAGACATTCTGTGGCATTTCGCTGAGACTAACGACGTAATGGAAAATGTTGTCAAAATTGCCAATTTAATTCGTGGCTGAAATCGTTCTCTTACACACGGAAAATTTAAAGCTTTTTTGGACGAACTGTATGTTGATAATGGCGATCTGCTTTAACATAGTAATATTCGCTGATTAAATGGCGGAAAATGCCTCAAGAGATTTTTTACACTTCGAAAAGAAATCCATATTTTTCTCACAGAAGTGGGCACCGATGAAGATTTCATAGCAAGTTTTGTTGATGAAAATTTTCTATGTTCACTTGCTTTCCCAACAGACATTACAGATTATTTAAATCTCTTGAATAAATATTTACAAGGAAAAGATCAAAACGTCTGCTGTCATTATAATCATGTTACTGGGCTTAGAAACAAACTGCAATTGAGGGGCTTGCGTAGTATCCTAAATATCAGATGGAATAATTTATCGTATAAAAATATATCGTATAAAAAAGGAGACAGCACCAATTGTTACTCATTTTTAGTTATATGTGCTCTCCAGTAAAGAAAAACATGGTCTTTTATTTGGTGCAAGAAGGAGCCAGCTCCGAGTGAACCTTGGTTTCCAACAGATGGAGCATTACATGTTTGAAGAAAGAAAAAACTTGAATTTTAAATGAATTTTTTTTGTTTACTCAAAATTGGCAGAAAGTAAAGCTGATTCGTTATTGCTGCAATCCCTTCAATTGTTGAAGTCAAATTTGCAGGAAAACAATTTAATTCATTTTGAAACTTGTAAAGAGTTCTACGAAGAAATGAAGCAACTTAGTAAAACAGTTAAGTTTGAAAAATTTGTTCCTAAATTAGATATTCTATTTGAAGATTTTAATAGAAGATTTTTTCAATTTGATGGCCTTAAGCAAAGTTTAAATTTATTTAGTAATCCATTAAATTTCGATATTAGCACCGTAGATCCTAAATATCAAATGGAATTATGTGACCTTCAGGTAGACCCAATTATTGCATGTAATAGAGAAACTGGAATAGGTTTGTTCAAACTTTTGTCTGAAGAAAAATATCCAAAAATGAAAGATTTTGGACTCCAAATAATTTCTATGTTCGGAAGTACATATATCTGCGAACGCGCATTTTCTGATATGAACTATATATAATCAAGATACAGAAACTTACAATCAAGATACTTGAAAGACTCTACACTTGAACATATACTTCGGCTCGCAAACCACAAATATCGATATGGACGTAAAATAAATTATTGCCAAACAACTACGACCACAATTCTCCCTTTAAATTTATTAAATATTTGATAAGGTTTAGAAAATTTATATTGGTTTATTGTTATTTACTATTTTTCGTATAAATAAAATAATTTTTTGAGGTTTATTATTACTTATTATTTTTCGTATAAATAAAATAAATTTTTGAGGTTTATTATTACTTATCATTTTTCTTGGAAATAAAATCATTTTTTAGGTGACATGAACTGACCTTTCAATTACCTAACCTAATCTCTTTTTTTTTCTTTGACCCGCGAAATATTGGCAAAAGAAAAAATGGCCCGTGCTCTTAGAGAAGTTGGACAGCACTGTTCTAGACACATGTATATAAATTTGCAGTCGTTCCTCTGAAGTTCTGTCTAAACTTGTTGTTATGTTAAAAACAAAGGTCGTATCATTATTTCTCTATTCGCTGGCGACGAGTAAATTACGGTCTGCGAAATCTGTACATTGTTGCTATGGAGCCTACTAAAGACCGGGAAAGAAAACATTTTCACAAGTATGCAACTTGGAGGCGAAGTGAAAAAAATTGATACTGATTTATCACAAATACATGGGATTATGCCTTTCATATGACATAGTTACGGAATGGATGCGCAAATTCAGAGGACAGCAGAGCTTCGAAGACCTCCCTTGTGCAGGAAGACCAATGGAGACTGTGAACGAGATAACCATCGCTACTGTTCGTGAACTCATTAAGGAAAACCCGCACATCACCTTTCAGGTAACAAGTTTAGATGCCAGTGTATCGATTGGCAATGCGGAAACAATTTTCATCAACATTTAAAGTTCCAAAATATCTGTGAGAAATGGGTACCCTAGAAACTTAGGTTATGACAGTAGTGAAGGTTCTAGAAACAAACTTATGAAGTACAGAAATTTAATTTTCCTAAATTGAAAAAATGTTTAAGAAATATAAATTGGAGTCAAATTAGTGATCTTAGTATATTATACTGAAATTCCTTTATTATATTCCAAAAATGAATATTCAAACGAGACCATAATACAATTATTTAATAATTTTAAAAAGGAACATTTTGAAAATTTTATTGAAATTTACACATATGGTTCTTATCTACAAGACTCTGGTTCTGCTTCTGCAGCTGTTTTTATTACATCTTTTAATACTTCATTGAAATTTAAAACCAAACCATACTTCAATTTTACATGCAGAAATTTTTGCCATTTTGGCTACTTTTAACTGGCTTTTACACAATATTAAAAATCAATCTATTGTCTTTTTTATTGACTCCAAGGGAGCTATTCTCACATTAACACAGGATCAATCGTACTCTATATATCCATATTACATTACTTCTATACCTAAACTAAACACAGAAAATTTAATCCAAAATAATAATAAAATCTACCTGAGTTGGTCTCCAGGACATTCTGGAATTAAAGAAAATGAGGAAGTGGACAAAATGGCAAAAGCAGCACATGATCTTAATACCTGCTCTCCAATTTACAAATTTTATATCAGTACAAAAAAAGAGATAAAAGATTTAGAATTTTCCGCTACAGAAAATTTTTTTCAATTAAACTCTATTCTCAAACCAAATTTTAGATACTTACTTTCAAGCAAAATTAATTATTTTTTAAATTATCCTTTTAATAGACAAGAAACTAGAGCTCTTCTCCGTTTAAAAACAGATACTATATTATTAAATAAGTCAAAATTCTTTTTAAAATTAATTGATAACCCTAACTGTACATTATGTAATTTAAAAGAAAATTCTTCTCATATTATTTTAAATTGTGATAAATTTAACTTACAAAGAAATAAATTTTTTCAAGAACTTGAGAATATTGGAATAATAGAATTTACTTTAAATACAATCTTATATATCCCAATCCTTCTATTCAAATAAAAATTTATAGATTCTTATTAAATTTCCTCCAAGAGACAAGTATCTGGAATCAAATATAAATAAAAAAAATATATGGAAAAAATATGGAAAAAATGTGGAAAAAAATGGAAAAAAAATAAAAAAGAAAAAAATACCTTATAAAAAAAAAATATATAAATAAATGAAAAATAACAAAAAAATTATTAAAATATGAAAAAAAAATCAAAATATGAAAAAAATTTTAATTTCCTCAAGAAAGACACTTGAGGAAAGGAGTTTTTAAAACATGTTAAAAATGTAAAATAATTCACACTTGTTCTGGGAAATCCTGAGGAAGGACCTCCCAATGAGAGTAACCTAGAATGAATGAATGAATGATCTGAGTATAGATGATGGGTTTCACAGTTTCACATCAATAATTCAGAATGCAATAGCAATTCAAAAGAAATGGAGAGGCATAGAAACACCAAAAAAATTAAAACCATGGACCACGAATGGTATTATTAATTCTATAAAAAATTGGGAAAACGTTATAAACTAAATTTAATGTCTAAACTTGATATTATAGATCAGTTCTGTCCAACTTCTGTAGGACTATGGGCCATTTTTTCTTTTGCCAATATTTCGCTGGCCAAAGAAAAAGAATAGGATTAGGATAGGTAATTGAAAAGTCAGTTCATGTCACCTCAAAAAATTATTTTATTTATACGAAAAATAATAAGTAATAATAAACCAGTATAAATTTTCTAAACCTTATCAAATATTTAATAAATTTAATGGGAGAATTGTGGTCGTAGTTGTTGGGCGTCCATATCGATATTTGTTGTTTGCGAGCCGAAGTATATGTTCAAGTGTAGAGTCATTCAAGTATCTTGATTGTAAGTTTCTGTATCTTGATTGTATATATTTCATATCAGAAAATGCGCGTTCGCAGATATATGTACTTCCGAACATCGAAATTATTTGGAGTCCAAAATCTTTCATTTTTAGATATTTTTCTTTAGACAAAAGTTTGAACAAATCTATTCTAGTTTCTCTATTAGATGCAATAATTGGGTCTGCCTGAAGGTCACATAATTCCATTTGATATTTAGGATCTATGGTGCTAATATCAAAATTTAATGGATTACTGAATAAATTTAAACTTTTCTTAAGGCCATCAAATTGAGAAAATCTTCTATTAAAATCTTCAAATAGAATATCTAATTTAGGAACAAATTTTTCAAACTTAACTGTTTTACTAAGTTGCTTCATTTCTTCGTAGAACTCTTTACAAGTTTCAAAATGAATTAAATTGTTTTCCTGCAAATTTGACTTCAACAATTGAAGGGATTGCAGCAATAACGAATCAGCTTTACTTTCTGCCAATTTTGAGTAAACGAAAAAAATTCATTTAAAATTCAAGTTTTTTTTTCTTTCTTCACACATGTAATGCTCCATCTGTTGGAAACCAAGGTTCACTCGGAGCTGGCTCCTTCTTGCACCAAATAAAAGACCATGTTTTTCTTTACTGGAGAGCACATATAACTAAAAATGAGTAACAATTGGTGCTGCCTCCTTTTCTATACGATATATTTTTATACGATAAATTATTCCATCTGATATTTAGGATACTACGCAAGCCCCTCAATTGCAGTTTGTTTCTAAGCCCAGTAACATGATTATAATGACAGCAGACGTTTTGATCTTTTCCTTGTAAATATTTATTCAAGAGATTTAAATAATCTGTAATGTCTGTTAGGAAAGCAAGTGAACATAGAAAATTTTCATCAACAAAACTTGCTATGAAATCTTCATCGGTGCCCACTTCTGTGAGAAAAATATGGATTTCTTTTCGAAGTGTAAAAAATCTCTTGAGGCATTTTCCGCCATTTAATCAGCGAATATTACTATGTAAAAGCAGATCGCCATTATCAACATACAGTTCGTCCAAAAAAGCTTTAAATTTTCTGCGTGTAAGATAACGATTTCCGCCACGAATTAAATTGGTAATTTTGACAAAATTTTCCATTACGTCGTTAGTCTCAGCGAAATGCCACAGAATGTCTCCTGGTGCACAATAAGTGCAACATTCGGCAATACATGCCACATGCATGCGCAGTGAGAGCGATTCGTGCTGTCGTTAGATGCTTCTTATTACTGAGCTTCATAAAAACATTTGTTTGATGACGCCGCACCGCTCTTAAAAGGTTTCAGTAGTTTGCCGATCGGCTTAAGAATGTTTTGTAAACTTTATAGAATGAGTAAGTTGAAGATTTCATATCAAGTAAAGTAATATAAGTTGACAAAAAAATTATAAGGTTGATTACAGATATTCATTTAAAATTTCAAGTGAAAACTTTATTTTGTTCGCGGGCCAAAAAAATCCTTAGTTGGACAGCGCTGTAGGAGTTATAGAAATTTACTCACATCATTAATTAGGGAAGCAAAAAATCTATATTATAGAAATAGGTTTACAGAAAAGAAATGAAACTTAAAGAAAATCTGTGATACAATAAATGAATTATATGGGAATAACATAAAGAGAAATAATTTAAATACAGAAATTAATGATGAGGGGAAGGTATACTCTGTGAACAGTAATCCTCTTTTTCTAGCAAATGGATTTAATAAGTATTTTAAAGACATTGCTGAAACACTAGTTACTTCTGGAAACAGTGATAATATCCTTATTTGTGACATATACAGGGGCACATAAATATATATATATTTGTAGACTGCATTGCGGAACCATAAATTAACGAAGTTATAAATAGCCTAGAAAATGGAAAATAGAATGGTTTTAATGGCATTGCTGCAAAATTTGTTAAGGAAATTTATCCAGAAATAAAAGACATTTTATGTTTATCATTGAATAAATCTTTTCAGCAACGTATTTTCCCAGCAGTTTCGAAAATAGTAATTATTGTACCAATTCATAAGGGAAGGGAGGCAAAAGGTTTGGAAAAATGTAAACCAATATCGTTGTTGTCAATATTCCTGAAAACATATGAAAAACGTGTAATGCAAAAAGTAATATTTTTCGGTTTAAAATTGTTTATTACTCCAAATCAATCTGGATTCAGGAAAGGTACAGGAGCAGAAAATGATGTATTGGAATTGACTCTCATGATATATACTAAACAAAAACCAAAAATCAGAAATTATGTTTCTAGAAATAAATAAAGCTTTCGATACCGTTTCACATTAAATTTTATTGTGCAAATTACAAGCAGCTGGGTTTAGGGGGATTGTGTTGAAATGGTTTCAAAGCTATTTAATTGACAGGAAACAAAAGTTTAGAATTAAAAATAAAATGAATGATGAAATTACATTGCAATTTGGAGTGCCCCAGGGATCTATATTGGGCCCAGTGTTATTTTTAATTCATATTAACGACTTGTGTAATTTAGGGTTAAATGGTAAAATAATTACTTTTGCAGAAGACAAAAAAATATTTTTTTTCTGGTAGAGAAGATGTATTAACGAAATAAACGATGGTTTATATAAAATAGTAGACTGGTTCCATAAGAATAAATTGATGGTAAACATAAGGGAAACAAAGTGTATGAACATTAGAATTAAGGAAAATGAAACAAATAATTTTAAAGAGAAGCTAAATAATCATCAAAGATCCTGTAGCCGTGAAAGTATTGAATAAGTAAAGAGTTATTGCTATTTAGGAATAACTATAGACAGAAAATTAGCTTATAATTTGCGAATAAAAAATATCTGTAAAAAAATTAATGCAGTAATCCCTAAAATATAATATATCAGGAATTTTGCAGACTTATCATTATTAAAATTTATTTGTAATGCTTGGATAAAATCTTACTCCTGTACGGTATTTTGTCATTGGAGGCAGCTAATGATACATATGTCAAACTATTAGAGGGAGTACAAAACAATATAATTAGGTGCATGCTAATAAAGCGAAGAAGAGAATATATAATTCAGATTTTTTAAATATCGAGCATCTTGCAAGTGAGAGAACTATATATTTTTAATGTAATCAAACGTGTAAAGAAAACTTGGAATGAACAAAACATCAGAACCTTTGAAGTTTCTATACTAGATAAAACAAAAATTAACAAATACTAGATTTTGCAATAAACTTATTATTGGAAGAGATTTTTGCAACAAAGAATATTTTTGCCAGGCATTGCATTTATATATCCCCTAGGATTATTTAATTTCATTCAAAATTATATAAAGGATTTAACAAAAGTAAATGAATTTGTTAAAGAACTTGATATTGGAGCTAAACTTAGAAAATTTAAAATTTTTGTGAAACAAAAGAACAAAAGGAGGCATTAAATGGAAAATTATTCTTTAAATATTAAAGATCATGCCAAATGTATAAACATGTTTTTTTATTTATAAACCCAATAAACAAGTTTTACTCGTGTGGGGTGTTCTTATTATTGTAATATCTAATAGAAAGCATTGCAGATAGCTTAATAAATGTGTAAAGGATCAGTTAGCTGCTAATAAGAATCTTTGGCTATATGGTTTACCTGACAAAGCCGAGAAAGCATTTGGACAGCTGTCCCAGATAGTTAATGTTTTATATGGTAGAACACTGACAGGTACATGGCTGAAGAATAAATAAGATAAGGTTATAAAAGGTGAAGATATTATCGTGGCTTGGTGGGGTTAACATTTCAGTAATGTTCTAAACAATGTGGTTAGTTCTGCTACAATTGTTTGTAATGATGATAGATGCATTACTGGCTTTATCGTTGGTTCTATAACACAGTCTGAATTATTTTGGCTATTTCTAAACTTAAACTACTGAAATACCAAGGGGCAGATGAAATTACCACTGAAATGCTTATAGCTGGGAATGTTTCGGTTATCACATTATCAACATCATCATCATCATCATCCTCAAGCAGCCAAGGGCTACGCAGATCCAACCCGATCGTGCAATTTAGTTCTCCAATAATATCTGTCCTGAGTTATATCTGCTGCATCTGTCTATTGCGCACAAATTCTAACAAGGTCCTTCTTGACATTGTCTGCTCACCGCATCCTAGGTCTCCCCCTCTTTCTGAGGCCTTTAGGCATACTTAACTTAATGTTCGTAACCCTATTCCCTAATCCTATTCCATAACCTATTTTTAATGTTCGTAACCCTATTACCTAATCTATAATTATCCATACGGGCAACATTGCCAAACCAACGGAGTCTCTCTCTGCACAAATGCTGCTTAGAGGAGGCTGCGACTCCTTTGCCTAACCTCATCATTATTTACAAAGTTCAACCCCTAATGTCCAGCATACTGCGTAAGCATCTAGAATCAAAAGCATCTAGTTTCCTGTTATCTTGTTTACAAAGCGTCCACGTTTCACTACCATAATTAACCCTAGAAAATACCAAACTATTATAGTCTAATTTTAGTCTATAATAGTTTGGTATTATAGTCTATTATAGTCTAATTTTAGTCTTTAGGTGTATATGCTTATTTCTCCACACTCTCCATAGATTTCTTAAAAGTCCCTGCAGCAATCCCTATTCGTCTGTTAATCCATGCCGCACATAACCAGTATCTGTTACATAGCTCCCAAGATAATTAAACTGGGACACCTGTTCAAGTCTACAACCATTCAGATTAACTGAATCACAGCTTGCCCAGTTTTCTTCACTTCAGTTTCTTCTCTGTTTATAACCAAACCTACTCTACTACTAGTCTCATCAATAGATCGAATGAAAGAATTCAACTGATCAACATCATTTGCCAAAAGGCTAAATCATCAGCCTAATCTAAATCAGGTATTTTCGTATATTCAGACCATTAAAGGCCAAAATCTTTCCTTTGCAGTGAATTTAGCATAACATAATCAACAACCAAACTAAAGAGAAAAGGAGAAAAAATGCACGATTGTCTAACATCTGAAGCAATACTCAAGCATTACCAACTTTCACACACGACTCAGTGTTATTATAGTGAGCTTTCATTACGTTAACTAACTTATCTGATATGCCCTACGACCTCACGTTCAACAACAAATTATGACGATTAACATAGTCGAAAGCCATTTTAAAATCAACAAAGCTGGTAACTACATGTTTCTGAAACTCTAAACATTTCTCAAGAATCAATCTGAATCAAAATATCTGATCTACACATCCTCTTTCACTTCTAACACCACATTGCTCATCACGGAATTGCCTCTCAACCAGATTCTTAATTCTATTAAACACAATCATGGAAAGAACTTTACCTTTAACAGAAAGTAAACTAATTCCCCTATAATTATCACAAGAACTGCGATCACCTTTTTTAAAAAGAAGGGACAATGATAGCTCTAGTAAAATCCTTAGGAACAACACCTTTATCATAAAAAATTCAAAATTCAAATCAGTCAGCCATGTGACAACACAAATGTTCCCAGCTCTAAGCATTTCAGTGGTGATTTCGTCCACCCCTGGGGATTTATGCAGTTTTAATTTAGAGATAGCCAATGCCACTTCGGAATGTGATATAAGGCCATCATTAAAGCCAGTAATGCATCTATCCCCATTACAAACAATGAGAGTACAAATAATCACTTTATTTAGAACATCTTTGAAATGCTCAGCCCACATAGCCATCACAGAATCCTCGCATTCCACCACCTTGCTATGTTTATCTCTTACTCCCTGTGTACCTGTCTGTTTCTTCCCGCATAAAACATAAACAAGTTGGTTCAACCCTCTGCTGTTGTGCTGTCTAACTGCTCTCTTTGTCAGCCAAGCTATCAAGCCAAAGATTCTTATCAGCTGTAAATTTATCCTTTACAGATTTATTAAGCTCGCTGTAATGTCTTCTGTTAGGAGTAGTAGGGTGTTGATTTATATTAATCCGAACTTCTTTCTTTCAGAAATAAGTTCCATAGCCTTATTACTTATGTTCTCTTTTACCCAAAAGAGTACTGTTAGTTTCAAGAAAAGTTTGTTTAAATTGATTCCATTCTTTTTCAACTTCAGCAGTAACCAAATCACGATTGTCATAATGACTAAGTAGCCTATCATGGTATATTTTAGCTAAATCTGGATCTTTCAGGCATTCAGTGTTATAGATCACATTTTTAACTTTGGCACAACATTTCTAAAGTTTCAGTTGCAAAACACTTTTGACCAGATAATGGTCAGACCCAATTTCGGCTCCCCTGTATGATCTTGTATTCCTAACTGAACTAGCTCAGTTGCTGTTAATTAAAATATAATCTATCATATTCGTGTGCAACCCATCAGATGAAACCCATGTATATTTATAAATCTCTCGATGTTTGTTGTATGTGTTAGTTATTCGCAAACTATTAAGTTTACTTACCTGTAGGAGATGTTCCCCATTGCCATTGGAACAAACAATTCCAAAGGGATCTAAACTTCCTGCCCAAAGATTAGTGTCAGTACCAACTTTAACATTGAAGTCACCTGGCATAAGCGAAATATCTCCTTTCTTCACAGAATTCAAAATATCCTGAGGCTGGCTGTAAAACATATCCTTCTCGTTCTCATCAGAGTCTTCTGTGGGGCATAACAACAGATGACATTCAAGTCTTTAATTTTTGTATTAAATTTAGCTCTAAGAAATCTTTCATTAATGCAGTCAAATCCTAGAAAAGCATCACTGGTGTGTTTGCTGAGAAGCAAACCTGCACCTTGGAGAGGCTTTCCATCCTCCCTCCCTGAGAAGAGAAATTTAATGATATTTTTAAGTATCTGTCCTTTACCTGTCCATCTGGTCTCTTGCAAGCCTAGAATATCTTGGTTATAGCGCTGGAATTCTTGCGTGAGGACATCTTGAGAATAATCTCTATGTAATGTCTTCACGTTCCAGGTTCCTGCAGAGAGAAAATGATTAGTAGGATTTTTAAACAAACTAGATTTATTGAGATAGGTAGGGTCAACAATATCAAAAAGCCCCTGATCACAGGCATGGGGCAAAGACCTGTTCCTCTTCCACTAAAGGCTAAAGTCACCGATGCTGATATGAACTTTAGGCACCACATTTTCAAGTGGACATTTTCAAGAGCAATATGGCCTGCCTGAGACACATTACTCCAGTTTAGGATTGACGATGCCTAACTAGTTAAGTGAGGGTTCAGGTACCTGCGATGGCCTCTGATCAGGATTATCCACCAGCTGATATAAGGTATCCCATGCCTCAGTTCACTTATGGCTGGCAACCCAGAAGCAAACAGAAAACACAGCGGCAGATTCTCCCTCAGCAGAAGCCCACCAGTGCAGCAAGTCCAGGATCCATAATCAAGCTCAAATCCATAAACAATCCAGTGTGTAGTTGGTATACATGGTCAGCAACAGAACGCTGTGAAGTTGACCACTCCTCAGCAGGGGTGAAAAAAAAGAAAAAAGTAGCCATAGATGACCAGATCAGTAGGCCATACTGAACTGGCAGCCCTCCCCTTCCGTTCCCTTCCAAAAAAGAATATCTCTTTTGAAATGCACTAATGCCTGCACCACGAGAAGACAAGGTCGGACATTAGGGCTAGACCTGGCCGGTTCTGTGTATCATCACTGGGGATTCATACACAGCTCTCCTTCCAGTTTATGCCTAGCTACCATTTGCAGACTCTACTATATACAACCATTTTATATCATTGAAAGGATCATTCAAATAAAATGCATCATTAATTAAAAAAACGAATTTCATCACGGAAATCCAAAACACGATTCAAATGGCTAAGTATAAAAGTTATAAATTTGTTTGGTTAAAGAACGATAAACATTTTATTAGAAAGAATGAAGCTGAGCAAGTGATTACTATTAACAGTGTTCAGAGCCTAGAGGATTTGGAAAAAGAAGACTAAAATAATTGTCTGTCCTAAATTTAAATAGTTTTCTTTTGCTTCCTTTAATGTTTATGCCAGATATTGTTGAGAATGATGAGGTAGATAAGGAATTGTATTGTGATGACTTAACTGATGTGAATGTTTGGTTTCAAGGGTCAGGTGATAAAATGTTAAAATTGATGTATTTAAATATTAAATCACTGAAAAAGTATGGAATAATTTACTAGTTCATATTGAACTTCTTGAATTCCAGTTGGATTTGATTATTTTGGTTGAAACTATGGTAACTGAACAGGAATCAGATACATTTAATATTGAAGGGTATATAACAAGCTTATTTTAACGGCAAAAGAAAATAAACAACGTGGGATCATTATTTTTTATCTAAACAAAATTAATTTAGTACAATTGGATGAAACTATTGGAGAATCAGCAGAAGCAATAATCTAAATTATTAATTAATAACATTGAAATTAATATCATCGCAGTATATAGATCTCCTAGTAAAATATTAACTGGTTCCTAAAAGAAATTTCTGAATATTTATTAAAAAGGGCAGGAATAAAAAATTTAATTATTGTTGGTCATATAAATATTGATGTGAAAAATACTAATAAATATGGTTGTGATATGTATTTAAATACTTTGATTGAATTTGGTTCAGAACAAATTGTTAAGGGTTTTACTAGAGAGGACGAAACATTAACTAAACTTACAAGGACGTTAATTGATTATGTTTTGGTTAAAACAAGCAGTTTTGATGTTAAAAGTAAAACATATAGAAATAAATTTGCAGACCATTATGGTGTCTTAATTAAGATTTTCAAAAAGAATATTAGATCTAACGATGTTGCATTTTTGAAAGAGGATTCAAACCTAGGTTTTAAAGTTTTTTTATAATGATACTCTTATGATTCAAAAATTGCAAATGACACAATGGAATGATATAGTTGATGAAGACATGAGTACAGAATTACTATATCAGAAAATATTAAGTAAAATTGATGAAATTCGGGAAAATTCTTCTTGTAGTAAACAAATTAATAATTGTAAAACCAAGAGAATAAGGAAAGAATGGATTACAGATGGCATTATTTTAGCAATTAAAAATAGAGTTAAATTATGGAAAAGATATAAAGATAATGTTAATAATAAACAAAATTATGACATATAAAATGGAAAGAAATAGGTTAAACATCATTATAAGGAACCAAAAACGCATATTTTATTGAAATAAATTAGCAATTAATAAAGGCAATAATACTAGAATGTGGGAATTAATTAATGATATTATTGATGTTAAAAAAAGGATGTCAATTGACGAAAATGTTGAAAGACACTTGATTAGAGATAACACTCCAAAAGAAATTCTAAATAGTTCCGTTAAGTTTTTTGTAACAACTATTAGTGAGATGCAAACAGAATTTGCGACGATGACTACTAGGTCAAATAAAGTTTACGAATTATGTTTCATAAATAAGAATTCTATGCATTTTCCACTAACTAGTAACTTCGATGTTGCCAATATTATAGATCATTTAAAATATAACACATCTCCTGGATTTGACCATATTAAACCAAAATACGTAAAGGAAAGTAAATGCAATTTTGTTCATGTAATGACAATTCTTATAAATAAAATTTTTGAAAATTCGCAAATCCCAATAGCTATGAAAATTGGTATTATTCGTCCGGTATACAAAAGTGGATCAAAAAAGAATTTTAATAATTATAGACCAATCACTCTATTAACAATTTTGATAAGATAATGGAAAAATACGTTGGAGATCGCTTGCAAAATTTTTTGAATAAAATAAATTTTCTGTAAAGTCAGCAATTTGGGTTCCGTAAAGGTATGGGAACGCAAAGTCTTTTGGAAGATCTTATAAATAATATAAATAATATAAATATTAATTTAAATATAGGAAAGAAATGCGTTGCAGTATTTATGGACTTAAATGAAGCATTTGATTCAGTTGACATTGATATCTTGCTACAGAAATTATATTTACTTGGTATAAGAGGAAATATTTTTGAATGGTTTAAAAGCTACTTATTACACAGATATATGAAAATAAATGATAATTTTAGCGATAAATTTCAGATCAATTTTGAAGTTCCACAAGGATCTATTCTCTCGCCCTGTGCTATTCCAAATATACATAAATGATTTGGCTAATATTAATTTCGATAATAAATTATATATGTATGCTGATGATACAGTGTTAATCAACTTCCACTCTGATTTAGAATACGCTATTTGTAATCTACAAAATGATTTTAATAAAGCAGTTAAATGGTTTGCTCTTAACAAACTGAGTGTAAACGAGAAAAAAAACTAAATTTATGTGTACTGGTTCTCAACAACTTACACTTAATAGAAGAATTACTAAGCATCGAATGAGTTGTACTATGCTGGATAGTTTATCACCTGGTATATGCAATTGTCGTAAAATAGAAGAAGTAAGCGAAATAATTTATCTAGGCTTGAAAATGAATTCGAAAATGAAATGGAATAAACATATTGATTGGATGTGTTCAAGACTACGATTTGTAGCATTTAAAATTGGGAAACTTAACTTGTTTGTTGATACACATATAAATATTTAATATATAAAGCACTTTTTGAATCTATAATTAGATATGGGATAACAGTTTATGGGACAGCCTATAAGACAGAATTAAGTAAAATTAAAAGAATGCAATTTAGTATGCTAAAAGGATTGTGTAATTCAGAAGTTAAATATTCCCTTACAACGAAAGATGATATATTCAGTTTGTTCAAAATTTTACCTATTGAAAGGTTATATGTGTTTGTTTCTGTTATCAATAACTTCTTTGATGATACCTATAAACAAAATATTTGCCACAATAAGTTTATTAGAAAAAAGGTTATGGGGTTTTTTGAAAAACCAAAAGTTTATAATAATTAGGGACGAAATTTCAAAGAATAACAAATTTCCTACTTATTTAACTTGCTTCCTAGAGAAATAGTTGACTTAAAAAAATTGTGATGTTAAAGAAAAATTATTTCAGTGGTTGATGAAAAAGTGATGTTTTTATTTGGAAACTTTCATTTTGTCGGTTTTCTTTTTCATTTATTCTTTTTTTTTTCTCCTTCATTTTATGTACTACTGATGTAATCTAGATCATATCTGTAAAACCATATATGTACGTTGTAACAACAACAACGACAACAACAACAACAGCAAAAAAAAACTAGAAAAAAAAAACAGATAATGACTTTGTTTACACTAAACATGTGTTAAAGTGTTATCTCATGACTATTATAACTAAACCAATCAGATACACTAGCGTGAAAAACCGTTGAAAATGTTGAAAAATTGGGAGTCGAATCTATGGATCTCTAAGTGATTCTCTCATCATGATATGATTGTCGCAACTCGCATTTCCCTACCTTGGGCTCCACAAGCTGTTTCCTAACGCTACAATAACTTGTTTTGTTGGAAAGAGGATCTATTAGATTATTAATCTTTCCTCATCCTGAGTTTTTAAAGGTATATAATGCACTGCTCGCCTGCAGACAGCAACAAATTTAATGACAACGACGAACTTTTCAAGTTTTTATTTATCCTTACCCCACCAAAAGATGGAGATGGGCAAATGTAGAATTTCGACACTAGTCTAGTCGTGATCCAAATCTGCGAAGTGTGATATTTTCGAGCCTCATGCGATGTCTACTTGAGCCAATTATCTCAGTGCTGATGATCTTGACATATTTACAGACTATACAAAACTTCCCTGAATAATCTTGAGTCATCTTCCTCTTTTTTAACGAAAGAGAAAATATCTCTCGCATGTTTCCGATATTGGGAGAGAGGGAGGGAAAGACGGGAAGAGGAGGGAAAAATAAAAGAGAAGAGCCGAGGGAATAGATTGAAAATCGCTTTTCCTGGCACCGACCCAGATAGAAGTCACCTTTTTTTCTCTTTAAGCTGGACTCGTGACATATCTCTCTACCTTCGTGGTACATAAACAGAACATTTTGCCCGAACGTAGGAAAAGTAGCATCTATCAGAAGTTTAGCCTCCAGTTATCCGACTGAACGAGAACAGATACCAGCTGCTCTCTTCTGTGGAAGTTACCCGCTGGGATGCTAAGGCTCCTCTGCCTCCAAGGGTCACAATTTACTCTGCTGTTCACGCGCCCATCTCGCGCTGATACTTCGCTTCCGATGTTTATGTGGATGTAACGTGGTGGAGGCGGTTTTGAGGGAAAGATCGAGGTGTTAGAAAAAAGGTGGATCTCTTCCTTTTCGTGCGCCGCCGGCCAAAGCTTGATGCGATCGTAAAACGAGTCGAAATTTATAGACTAAAGTGGGCACGTGCTGCTCCGGACAAATGTGGAGTATTTTGATCCTCCCGTGGATGTGGGTGCATTGCACGAGCATTTGATGAGAAGCGAAAGTCGTTGCTGGCGCAGAGGATGATGAGACTGCTTTGTGAAACCCAAAGATTTAGTTTTATAGTTTGAGTTCTTTGAAATACCTAACAAAATTGTTCGTAATTGTGTAAGTGTTCGTGAATAAATAATTCTTAATAAAATATGAAAAAAAATATTTAATTTAAATCCTTCCTTTTATTTTTTTTTTGATAAATCAAAATTTGGTTTGTGCTTTCGTCTTTCAGAATACTATCCAGTATTAGTACCAGTAGTAGTATATTTCTTTATATGCCGTCCTGAGCAACAATTAGCGGCTTTTCATGCGAATTAATCCATGATATGTGACAACACAGTGACTAGTACATACAAAGCAGTGTGTGTAAGCTGAAACTCGTTGTGATATGGTTGCAAGCAGGGTCGGATCTAGGGGGATAAGGGAGCAAGAAGCCATACCCTTTCAGAATGCAAATAAGGGAAAAAGAGCCAAACACTATTAAAATTATTTATATTTCGTGCATTTTTAAAGAAATTGGAAAATAAAACCCGTAAAACGAAGGGGAAAACTGCATTGGAAATGAGGTGTTGATTGTATGTTGAAACCCTGGTTGCAAGTATGACAGCAGAACACTACGCAGCCAGTCTCTATCATTTTCTCGCCTTTGGAAAGTGTTCGTCTTTGTTTGTGTGTTTTTTACAGGATTTGTCTGAACTGGAAACTGAGCAGCAATATGCGATAAGCTAATGTGTTCAGTGAGGCTTAAGTGGTGCACAGACAATAACAGAAATAACTCTAGGATATGGAGAGCAGTGCTTGAAACGAAGTGCGATTCTCAAATCCCAAAAACGCTTTAGAGATGGGCGCGATTCCGTGGAGGACAACCGAGCACTTCCAATTGATGCAAAATAAATAGCGCAACCCCAGGATATTCTCAAGGAAGACAGAAGACTAATCCGGCTAACCTAATTAGCAAGGATTGGCCTTTCTTATGAGAGTGTTCATGCAGCAGTGACGGAGCAGTTGCAAAAATTCAAGAATTTGTGCTCTTTGGGTTTCGTGAGCCCCGAACATACCTGAGTCCGGAACAAAAGCAAAAATATGTCGATGCTGTTTTGAACTGGTTAGAAATTTTTGAGCAGGAAAGTGAAATATTCTTACTGAGTATAGTGACAAGAAACGAGACGTGGATTTTGCACAACGATCGGGAAACAAAACACATACCATCGAATGAAAGCAGTCAAGTTCACCACCGCTTTCGAAATTTCGAACTATGAGGACGACAGGGAAACAAATAGCTCTGGTGTTTTCTTCTTTACTGCAAAGGTGTTCTTGTAACACATTTAATGACACAGGGGTCAGCAGTGAAAAAAAAACTGATGCAGAAGTCCTTCGAACAAAACTTCGCCATGTACTTCGTGAAAAAACGACCAGAATTCCGAGGGGGAAAATGGTTCTTACCACGACAAAGCGAGGCTCCATACTGCTGCTTTGGTTCAAACTGATGTCACCAACATCGGTGCTGATATGCCAGAGAATCCTCCCTAATCCTCCGATTTACAGCTTGAGATTTTCACCTATTACCAAAGCTGTAAACAGCGCTAAAAGGCCGTCCTTTTGGAAATGACGAGGAGGCTCGAGGGCGGCACAATGATAGTTTTCCAACATTTTCACAAAATGGCTTGCAGGAAACATTTCATGTGTGAGTTTGCACGATGGCTAAGTGCATCGCTTTTTACTGGGAACACTTTGAGAAGGAGAAAAGCTCCTATAGACTCCGGCGATGAAGATTAAAGGTAAAAAAAAACATCGTCAGCCCCCAATTAAATGATCCACTCTATTATATATATAGCGAAAACGCTTCAACAAAAGTTATTTTTTATTATAGATAATGTGTATCGAATACATATTAAAGTGCTTTAACCTAATTCAAATTCGGACAAGAATTTGTGAGTGTTGAACATCGCCTTGTCGAATTTCGATTCTGACTGATTAATGCAAGAAATCATCATTATCACCCCTCGAGTGAAATATCAAATATTAAATCATTATTTTGGAAGTATCGAAAATTTGAAGAGTAGCAATTTGCAATTAAAGATTATAATCCAATAAATGATAGGAGGTTTCAGCGTTGTTTGATCATCTCATTATCATCCACGCACTGATTTGCAATTACCCACTGATGATGATGATATTGTAAACGAAGAAAAGTATTAATTGAGACTATTGAAATCGGAATGTAGTGAATAAAATTAAAGAGCTCTATGGTTAGAATCTGTATTTATGACATGAACAATCATAATATTTGGATCATTCCAACACGAACAATTGGAAAATACATTTGTTTGTGAATTAAGTAACATGACAAGAAAATGACGCATGCCAGGGAAATAGTTGAGTATAGTCATTAATGAGCAATGTATTGTATCATGATAAGAAATCTACCCTCTGACATTCAGCATAACACAGCGTTTCAATTACAATTAAAAAAAGATTAGTATCGTAGCTATAAACAGGCTTATGATAAAATGATTAGAATATACATAATTTCATCGCTTACAATGTTAGTTAAAAGTTTTGTCATTTTAAACTTTTTCCACCGTTAGAGGGCGGTATTATAACTATTGGGAGATTCCGAAAGTACGAATCGTAATATTTCATCCAACCTAAAGAGGATTTTTTAATTGATCTCTAAAAAGAAAGAGGATATTCATCTACTTTCTTTTTAGAGCAAACGGGCAGAGAGACAGACTACAAAATGAACACAAAACATTAGCTAGTAGGAAGGAATTGATATTATTACATTGATAATCATTTTGCAGTAATGAGGCAAGTGCGAAAGAAAAACCATCCTTTCTCCTCCCGAACTGAGGATCTGCTTCCTGGTTATGCGCCTGTTGCTCTACCATTTAAGTTAAGGAGAGAGTCATTCACTCTTGCATAAGGTTATGATGGTTGTGTTACTGTATCATGCGACTCTAAGTGTAGGTGAGCTCATGCGCTGTTTATATATCGAGAGAACGAAGCTTTTATAACCACTATCAAATAGTATTATGCCTTGGGTTATTCATACGCACAGCATCAAAGCTCTGTATGTAATAACCTTGTATGCTGTAGGCAGGGAACCAGTTTGACAGGACGTAATTAATCTCACAACCGTAATAATTATTTTGTATGCTTTCATATTATATTTTAATTTCGAGTCCGAGAGGCGGACGGGTGAAGTTTTTCGCACTTGCTTTTTTACTAGAAAGTTGTTTTTCGTCTTCTGAAAATGAACTAAAAATTAAAATATACCATTTTCGAATGAAAGACTGAAACTTTTAAAATATTTATCATCCTATACTGCAACGAAAATTTAATTCTATAATTATAGTAGAGAGAATTATTGTGGAACTAAAATTTTTACCTGACTAAATTTAAACATATGCACCCTCTCAGGTTTAAAGTATTACAAGCGTCAAAGATCGTATTTTAAACCTTTCTGCATTATACAGATGGTAAAGGAAACATAAAAGGAACCAATTTCTTCTCTGGGAGAGAAGTAAAAGCATAGCCCACTATGCTAATTAGAACATGTGTGGCCTTCTTATCCCGGAATCCCTGTTCAAAGTGGTTAAGTAAAGAGCTTTCGCTGCGGTTAATCCTTTCAGCAAACATGGCTCGCATTTGCTTTAGGACTTAATATGGAGAGATCTCGCACGGAGATTGAAGTTTTTAAAGTTCAGATGATGCTGCTTGCATTACTGCGTTTAATCATCAACATCAAGGCCGTAAAAGAAAACAGTCAGCTCATGAAAACGGTAACGCATGTTCATTAACTCAAATCCTTTGTTGTTTACTGGAATGCGAAGAAATCCTTGACCGACAGAAGATAACTGTTTATTTCGCAGGAGATGTTCAGGGATACTTAAACATTTCATGAAGAAGAAGAGGACACTTTGAACAAATGAACCGATTTTACTACTTTAAATGTTTCCTCTGCTGCATTTGAGCATATTTAGTTTTGTTTACTGTGCATTTTGTTTAGTCAAGAAATATTCAGTACATTACGTTTTAATTTTGTGCCATATTTCCGACTACGCTAATGGGTTTTTCGCTTTGTAATGGCCACTTCGCAGTTCTGTCTGAGGAAATGCAAGTGAATTTGCTCTTCAAGACTTAAGTGCAAGTTTGTGAATGGTGTATAGGTGCTAAATATGTGTTTTCCCGCATTTCTTAGTGCTTATTTTGTTGCTTTTCACTTGCCCAGCTCCATTAATTTTTCCATTTGTTATTATATGCCATTTCCGCAAGCCCCACCTTAGCAAATGCGGGATCCGATTGCAAATGTGGGGCCCATACGTTTTAAAACAAACAACAATTGCACAAAAGCAAAACTGATAAAAACTTTTCACTGCTCAGAATGTTGCTAACTCTAAAATCTGTAGTTCTAAAAAAATAGGACAACAATTTAGTCTTTAGAATGAAAATTTCCTCCCTTCGCGGAAGTTATAGCTTGGAGAGTGGGCCCCGATTGCACCCAATCGATCCAAATCGGCCTAAGGGCAGATCTACATGTGCATCTAAGTCAACATTAAACTAAAAAACGACTATGTTAACTATAGGTAGAGAAGTTCGTAAATGGAAATATGTACACGAAATATGAAACGAAAAGCGGTTGAAATAATTAGTTGAAAAAATTGGTTGTTTTGAGTGGGATTCGAACCGACGTCTCCCAGACGTATGCCAGGTGTCATAACCGCTAGATCATCACAAACCTTTTTGGTGGTTTGCGGTATGACTCCTCCGGGAGAGGTAGGTTCGAATCGCATTCAAAACAACCATTTTTTTTTCAAAATTATTTCAAGTGTTTCTTGCCTACAGGACATATGTGATACTTTACTACTAAAAAGCAGTTGTTTTACGTAAAAGATCAAAGTTACAAAGATTATTTTTTCTTTTCCTGTAGAGAATGAAGATTCAATTCATCTTAAAACTTTTCTGTTCCCAGAATTTCTAGTTCCAGTCAAAATGTATTTCTGGCGTTGAGATGAAAGTTTCCAATAGTGTGAAAACAACAGCTCTTTTGAATGGATAAAATAACCGTGAAAAACCTTAACGGGTAGGACATGGATTTTAAGCACATATACCTCAGTATTTCAGATTTTATTAACAGAAAACCTTTTTATTCATTATACCAATTATTCAAAAATAACGTTTCAAAGTTTCCACAAGTTAATAGCTTATTTGAAACACATTAGATGTAACATTTACTATACATATCTATAAATTAAAAAAATTTAATATTCAGTCTTAAATTGCTTATATACTATATCTCTAATGTTTCAGTATCTTATATTTTGATACAATAAATATTCGTTACATAAAGGATTATTCAGTATTTCTGAAATTTGTATGTTAGAATGTGTACAATTTTCTCAGCACCAATTGCTAAAAAAGACTGATATATTAGTAAATGTGAAGACGTATTTGAAATCAGTTATTTAAATATGGACAACAAGAATGGAATTTCAAGAGTGGAATTACATGAATCCGAAGTGGATAACTGAGTCGTACTTAAGCATATTGTATGAATCATATACAGATAAGGTAGGGAAATTTTAAACAAAATTATCGCAACATTTTGCGATAATCAGAGTCGGGCTGAAGCAGAATAATATGAATTAACAGTGGATTCTTTGAGAAGTCTAATTACCGCAATCTGATTAGGATTCCTTGAGAGGTCCTTGAATGGAGTCACTTGGATTTGATGTAGATTATCTGAGTTATCCTTAAACGGAATTACTTAGATTTGATGCGGACTGCTTGAAAAGTTTTAAAAGTGATTTGTTTGAATAGTCTCCGAATAACTGAAAAGTTTCTTAAGGGGGATTTATTTAGATCAATTGTAAATAATTGTCGAAATCTTTAAGCTGACAACTTGTCCTGGATGTAAAAATATAGATAATTGAACGAAAGCTGTATATATGATTAGGAAACAATCAGAAATTTCTTCATAGCAAAACGACTTGAATAGTGCTAACATAGATAGAGCTATTTCACTAAATAAATTAATAAAGTGTTTGTTGTTTCTTTAAAGCCACTATCTGCGCTATTATTTGGCCCAGCCGACTAAGGAAGATAGTTACCCTTAGGAAATATCATTTGGCGATAACAGGTATGCTCGTCCGGGCTCCTTGTTGTGATCAGTGGTTCTCCGCCGTCCTCGTGCTAGATGCCGGAATCGATACCTGACTTTTTGAACCAGGATGGTTTAAAAACCTGAGATAGAATCACTACAAGCACATATACATATGCAAAGAGGAGTTGACACAGATTGATAACACAACAATTTTTAATATAAATACGAGGTTTACATTAAAAAAATTCAAGATAGCTTAAAAATTAGATAGTAAAAAAAAATAGCTGTAGTGCGTTTCGCTCTCCACTAGAGCTTCTTCAGAAAGTGTAAGGATACCTTATTGCCGAATTTATAAGCGATGCGTCCGTGACGTTGTTTATCCATTCAATAGGCCATAGCACTTTCTAAAGAAGATCTAGTATAGAGCGAAACGCCTTAAAGCTTTTTTAACATTCTAATTTTTAAGCTTTCTTGAAGTTTTTTTAAAGTGAATCTCGCATTTATATTAAAAATTGCTGTGTTATCAATCTGTGTCAACGTCGTCTTTGGATATGTATATGTACATCTAGGGATTCCTTTCTCAAGATTTTAAACCAGGACTGCCAGATATCGATTCCGGCAGCTAGCACGAGCATGAGGACGGCGGAGAACCACTGATCACAGCAATGAGCCCGAACGAGCATACCTGATATCGCCAAATATTTCCTAAAGGAAATATCATTTTCTTCATTACGGTGGCTGGGCCAAATAACAGTGCAGATAGTGGCTTTAAAGAACCAACAAATAATAGCGCACCGTGTTTTATACACTTTAATAAAGTGTTATAAAGCCGGACACGGTTGCGCGAGATAACATCAAGCCCTTTAGTAACTAAATCTTGACCTACTTGTTTCTGTAATTCTAGATCCAAGTCACTACTAGAGGAAATGTCCTAAGCGGAAACTACGTGTATGAGATTTGATAAATCTTTAATTGGAATTGCATAGATAATCTATCGTAAAGGGTTCTTTAATGCAATGATTTAAATCAACTTCTACTTTTAACGAAGAAATCCTAAAAAACTGATTTGAATGACTTGCGATGGAATTTCGCTTTTCCTTTTTGAAAGAAGAAAGTGTTTATATTGAATTCATCGACAAGTGTATCAGTTCTAAACAGAAAGATTACTGAATCCGTTGAGTTTGGGCTACTCATTGTGTTAAACTTGTTGTTATGTGGGAAATGAGAAGTTGCAAAACAGATGAGTGTTTAAAGATTGCTTGAAATAGGAAAAGGTCTAACAAAGTAGCAAGAATGATCACGCCAAGAGGATAACTTGTTGTAGGATTAGTGGACATATCTGTGATATGATATTGGTTGCTTAACTTTTAATTGCAAGCGAGCGAACACAGGTTAGCACCTATACATTGTGAACAAACTTGAATATAAAGGAAAAATTGTCTTGAGTCGGATGGGGTAGGGACCCGTGACCTCGTGAAAAGACGTCAGGTGTTTTGATTGATGAACTACTAACTGGATTCACTATCTCCTCTATTGATAGTTATATGCGTTTTAATTACAGACATCAACAGGAGATCTTGAACGGTAGCTCAGCTGTCAGAGCACTTGATATGTTATCAAGAGGTCATGGTTCGTATACCACCCCGCCCAAGACAAAGATTCCTCTATACTCAAGGATACTTTCTTATAACTTCATTTATCCCACAGAAAAGATCATGACGAAGATGATCAATGAAGAATAATAAAATCCTGTATATTTTGATATGACGATGATAATCTGTTATTAAATTAGAGTGAATGGATGTTATAGTTCATGTCTCTTATGAACAATGTGTGTAAGAATATTCATTCGAGCATTAAAGTTGGCAATCTATTGAGAGCTAGAGGAGAGTATGATACGGAGCCGAAATTAAATATCAAGGAGCTATTCCTTTCATCTGTACACAGAATGGTTATTCTTTCGAAGAGAATTATCAACATTTTTTGTATTGATCCAATTACCAAAGTCAAAGTAAAGCACAGTTTAGTTTAAAAAACCATAATCCTAAGATTTTCACTGACACCTTGCCACTATTGTCGCTCTGATATTGTTAATTATGTTAGTTAAATATCCCAGCCATTGTAGATTATTGTAAGTGGGGAGGCAGCACAAGCAAATTAGGATAGGCCAGCAAACCATAAGTAAAAATATAGGATAAACATGTGTACCGCAGGAAAATTATCGTAACGTTTCATTCATTTTCTCCGAGATTACAATAAGAATTATAGAACAATGAAAAAACAAATTTTAAAACCGGGCAAGAAATTCTATGAGCTTATTTCTACCTGGTTTTACATGCAGTTGTAAATGAACTTCAGATATTTTCATTACTGAATGTGAAAACGACGTAAAAGTGACTTCTGTAAAATTACGAGTCACGATAAATATTTTAATGGCTAAAAAGAACAGTCTTGAAGAGAAAAAAAGTTGATTTTCCAGACATGTTGCGAAAATACTGTCAACTGATATCAAATTTGTAACAACGAGTGAAAGAATCTATTTTCCCAGAGGTTAAAGGTTCATGCTCATTATTGGCTTTATCAATGTTTATGGATCACTAGAGATTCTTCAGCGTATAGAAATGCATTTGTATGGAGATCCTGGCATGATTTATTTTGCACTCTGCTGACATAATCAGTCATATGAGGCAGAAAGACATCAGACGCTTCTTAGAGAGTATGCCCCTGACTGCCTTCTGGGTATTAGGAGATGGATACCTCAGGTTCTCTGAGGAGAGAACAGGAAACATTTCATGCTTGTGAGATGATAAAGGAAGCAAGGAAAACGTTATTACTAAGTAGAAAATAAGTTCCAAATTTGACAGTTCGTAGGAAAAAAACGAAATGACATGTTATTAACCTATTTCTCTTATGCGTAAAGATTGCACAAAGGTAGAAATGACGCTTCTCCTAAAAGAAAGAGAAAAAATAAAAAAAAAATATCATGAGCAAGGAAGTTCTTAAAAATTTGTACATCGGTAGTACATTTAGTCTATAGAATAATTACTTACCTTTCGTTGAAGGAATTTGTATCGTTGCACATTAAGCATATTGTATAATTTTGATTGAAATTTGTCTCGATATACAATGCCAATATTTCCATATAGACGGATATTAGACAAATCTCTGTGTTTATAATTGAAAGAAAAGCAAATCCTTTTTAATATTTGAATACACTGTGGAATAGGAATAATTCACTCTGTTATTTGCTATGCCTCAAATTTTTCTCTTTACATTCTTGCAATCAGTACTTTGTTCATGATGGATCAGTCAAATTGTGGAGTTTAGTTCTCCAAACAAGTCTATCCTAAGCAACTCGAGTCAAAAATATTATATTTCTGCCTTTAATAATATGACATTAATTTATTCATTAATAATATGACATTAATTTATTCATTAATAATATGACATTTTTAATCTCTTACTGAATATTTTAGGCTAAACGTTTAAGGTATTAATTATCTATATTTCGTAAATTTAAAAATGAGAGTGTCAGCTAGTGACGTAATTCTCATCCTGAAGCACACGCGAGCGTGAATGAAAAAAAACACCCTATATGTTTTAGGGTGGGTTTTCTGAATGCTGGAAAAATAAAAAAGGGAAACATTTCTGAATTTTAGTAGTTTTTGCAAAAGTTTGCATTTCAATATTATGGTTGATGTTATTTATAATATTGTAATTATTCTTTTAATAGGAGACCTTAAGTGTGATTTCAAAAGAATGTTTAGCAACAAAAATTCATAAATGAGCTAATTTATTACAAAAGTATAGAAACCACATATATAAAATAAATTCGACAAACAGAAATCCTTATCGTTATCAGTATGAAGCTAAACCATCAAAAGAATACTTCACGTTGTCCACCAATACTTCAAATAGCAGTATTACAATTCTTACATCCTCTTCTCAAAGTATAAAGGAAAACTTTTACAACATTCAATAAGTGTCACAATTATCTTTGAGAATAAACATGTAAATTACCAAGATTGCCTTACCAATTCTTTTTACGTATTAAGTTCACCACGCACCGGACGATTAACTCTCCCTACAGAAAAGTTAAGGTCAGTTCTGCTTGCTCGACTAGCATATTTCTTCTTCGGTTTTATCGTCAAGACTCTTGAATAACTTTCTTAAGATTAACTTAATACTAAATCACTACAACAGAAATGAATATACACTTTCAGCCACTACCATCAACTTTTCAATGCTTTCTTTCCTAAACATCGTTAAAAATTCAAGTTTTGTCTATTCTAATCAGCTAGTGACGCAATTCTCACGCTGAAGCACACGCGAGCGTCAATGACACATCAAATCATGGTTTTATTTTAGCACGTTCATCTGTCGTAATAATATGATAATTAGGAACTCCCCCAAAAAATTTGGAGGCATAGGTTCCGCAAAATTTAAATCTTAGTTATATCATAGCTCTTACCTGAAATACTGAACTCAGCTTTTATATTTAATGTTTCTTTTCCCTTTTCTTTTGTAGTTGGAGTGTTTTTGTCTTTGTAGTTCTACTAAACGAGATTAAGTTCAATATTAATCTATGGGAGAACTAGCAGGGAGACTTATAGAAGAAAGGCAGTATTTCCCATAAGGCATCTAGGGTTTCCTCAAGGGAGACCGTTACCGTTCAAGGGCTACATTCTGCTCATTCAATAGCAACAACTTATGTATTTTCGATTCTCAGATTAATTATAATAATAGTTTAAATATACATGGTTTAAAAGTGATCAATTTTTTTTCCTGCCAATCGAAAGTGAACTTTTAAAACATACCACTTATAATGATACAATAGGCCAGATATATCGAATAGTGAAAAAACACGGAGTCAAACAATCCATTCGAGCCAGAAAAACTAAAGGTGGATGGGGGGCGAGGACAAGAGATTGGATTTCGATTGTAATATGTCATTTCCTCGTTCTCTTTAGAGATCTTTATTTTTTTTTAAATACATGAAATAGGCATAAGTTCAATCATTTTTGCCTCTCTTTCTGTTACCCTTACTAGCATTCTCAAAGGGGGAGGGCATGGGAGACATGGTCAAGGGGGGGGAGAGCACTCCCATGTTATATGAATGGTAAACTACACTAAAATATAGTTTTTTTTGCAAAAAAATGACTCGGGAGATAAATTACAGATCATCCGAATTTAACTCTTATTTAAGGAATATTACTAATATTAAAATATTTATTGAAGCTTTCGACAGAAGATGCGAACTCGTTCTAAACACCAATTCCAAAATTGATGAAAATGAAAACGATATTGCACAAACTTAAAAAAATTACATTTGCTGTAGTAAACGATTTATTATAACTTTTGAGGTGAATTCTTACGACTAGGAACATTGTTGTTAAACGTTCCATTTTCTAAAACACTTTAAAGAGTAAACAAATATTCTCGAAAACGACATTTAAGGAGAGTTTTTTGATTTGTTTTCTTGTGATCTTTTCGTACAAAAGGCTGATTTCATAGTTAGGAAGCTTCGAACATAGCTTCCCATTTATTACCAGCCCCTCTGGACCGAACATCTTTTTGGTTTAAACCATTGATTCCCAATGGGGGCGATACCGCCCCCAAGTGGGCGTTAGAGCCTTCCAAGGGGGCGGTAGCGGATCCAGAGGCAAATGGGGGGCGTTGAGGCAGTCAAGAGGGGCGGTCAAATAAATAAATAAATTTAATGGAATTTTCTGTGACAACCTTTTTGTCTCTTCTATTCTGTGGTGTCTTCCTGGTGATTCTGGTCATCCACTATCTCATCCGTCATGTACAGCTTTTCAATAGCAGCTTGGACAATAAGTTCCCTGCTACCGCCTACTAACGTACTGGTATGTCTGAAGTCGACTGAGATGCTCTCAAAAGTTCTCTTCAAGATCACAGATTGGATATCAGCTTCAATATGTTTTCCCACTCCAAGTCGCTTTGAGTATGCTTTATGGTACGTAGTTACAATACCATCCCACGTCAGAACATAAGGTATAATATTAACATTACATTTGTGAATTAGGCTCAACTCATTAGCCAGCAGATCATACTTCCTCTTCTTTTCAACCTCTACTGTCTGCAGGTTATCCTGAGATGTTATTCCTACTTCAATAATTGTAATCTCATTCAATACCTTAACATGCACTACTATATCAGGCTTATTATGTTGGACATGTGTGTCCGTCCTGATAGGCAAATCAACCTTGATGCAATAATAATATAATAAAAATTAAAATGTTATATTTAATATTTTTTTATAATTACTTTTAATATAATAAAATACTTTGAAAATACCTGTTTTCTTGAATAAATATTTTATCTAGCTATGTAAATTATCTTATTGTTATCGCGTTAATAAGCATTTTTAAATTAGCATTAGGTATACCTATACCTAATTTGTTTTAGTTTAGAATACATTGGCGGTGACAAGTCCTTGCAAGTTGGTAGGCAAACACGCGGTTCATGCAATTTAACATGTTTCGACAAGAATATGGGAGCTTGAAATGACTTGTTTACGGAGCAAGTGCGCCGGCATCGCGAACATACAATTTAATGCGTGCACAAAATCAAATCTATAAAAGCGATAGCTCTAGGAATGTTTTATTATTTTTATGTGCTTCGCCGTGATAAATAGTCGTGAGTGATAAATGTTAGAAATCATTATAAACATTATTTTTATAACTATCTATAAATCTGTTGAGAAGTTAATTTGTATTTGAAAATGTCTGAATCTACATCTAAAAAGAAATGCCGGCAGTACAGTATTGAATATTTGAAATATGGATTTACGTACTCTCCTACAAACCAATCATTACCTATGTGTTTAATTTGCCGAAACGTGTTTTCAAATGAAGCTATGAAACCTTCTAGGTTACAAGAGCATTTAAATAAAATGCATGCTGATAAGAAGAACAAAGATTTATCCTATTTTCAAGAACTGGAAAAGCAATATTTAAAACAGCCAACTATGTCAAACCTTTTTTCGTCGTCTTCTAAACAAGATTATGATGGACTACGAGCCTCATATAACGTTTCATTGTTAATCACAAAAGCAGGAAAACCTCACACAATTGGCGAGGAATTAATTTTGCCGGCAGTCAAAGAGATATTAAAAACTGTTCTTCATCATAAGACACCGTCAGATATCAAAAAAATTCCTCTCAGTAATAATTCAGTGCAAAGAAGAATAGATGAAATGGCAAAAGACGTTGAAATATCATTATGTGATTACTTAAAGACTTGCAAATTTTCCATTCAGTTCGATGAATCAACTCTACCAAATAACGAAGCTCTACTCTTATCATACGTACGATTTATAAAAGAAGAAAAAAATCCTAAAGAATTATTATTTGCTAAAAATTTGGAATCTGATACAAAGGGAGAATCTATATTTAATACCATGCAAAAGTTTTTTCAAGAGAAAGAAATTCCTATTTGCAATATTTTGTCTGCTGCTACTGATGGTGCTCCAGCAATGACAGGGCGTCATAAGGGTTTCATAGCGCATTTGAAACAAGCAGTACCAAATGTACTCGCTGTACATCGTATTAGTCATCGTCAGCATTTGGTTGCAAAAAATTTGAATGAACGTCTGCATACGTCGCTCCATTACGTTATTAAAGCAATCAATAAGATTAGAAGCAATTCATTGAATGACCGATTATTTGGTAAGCTTCGTAATGAAAATGATGAAGATTACAATCGCTTGCTGCTGCACACAGAAGTACGTTGGCTCTCTAAAGGTGTTTGTCTGAATCGTTTTTTCAATCTATTTGACTCAGTACTGGACTTTCTTGAAGACAGAGACGAAAAATTGCGCGAAAACCTGATTACGTCAAAAAATGACATCGCTTATTTGACAGACCTGTTTAAAATATTTAATCAAGTTAATTTACAATTGCAAGGTGATGAGTTGAATTTAATTAAAACAAAAAACGTCATAGCTGCTTTTGCGGGAAAACTTCTTCTATTCAAACGAAATCTAGGTAGAGGTGAATACAACCACTTTCCCACATTATCAGCAGTCTCTGCAAAACCGGAAGATTTACTTACTTACTGCCAACACTTGGAAGTTCTTCATGTTGATTTTACGGAGCGTTTCCAAGATATTTTAAACATGAATATACCGAGTTGGGTTTTAGATCCTTTCGCAAACACAGATACTGAAGAATCATCAAATTTGGAAGAGGAACTCTTAGAACTCACGACTAACGAAGCACTCAATGTAAAATTCAAACATGGATACCAAGAGTTCTGGCTTCAAAAATCAATACCAGTTCTCTACCCTGGATTGTGGGCAATAGTACAGAAGTTTTTAATCGCATTTCCTTCGTCCTATATGGCTGAGCATGGATTCAGTGCAGTAGCTAATTTACTGTCAAAGAAGAGGAACAGACTACACGTCACTGAACGTGGCGATCTGCGATTGATGTTAACGAAATTGGAACCCGACATTAACAAATTGTTAACACTCCACCAGCCTCAACCATCTCATTATTATTTTTTATTTATTATTAATTTTGTATTTATCTCATTATTTTTTATTTCTTATTGATTCTGTGTTTATTTTTAAAATTTTAATAAACAATTTTATTGTACATTTGGTTGTCGTTTTATTAATTTCTGCTTTGTGATATTTAATAGATAAATAAACAGATAAATTAGGTACAGATAATATGCAACAATATTTTAATATTTCATATAAAATTAACTATTATGGACTAGGGGGGCGTTGAAACTTTTGTTCTCTTCTAAATGGGGCGATGGTCTAGAAAAGGTTGGGAATCACTGGTTTAAACTTTCTATTTTACCAAGTATTATTTTCCTTACGAATCCTTCATGGAAATCAAATAACTTTTCCCGTATAAAACTAGTTGAAAAAATATATACCGTATACAAATTACGAGTATTTTGATCCAAGAATTTCATAGACTTTTCTGTCGAAATAAAACATGCATAACGATGTTAATATAAGTATAAGGTTTTTTTTTTCAATCTATTTCCATAGAAAAAAACTGAAAAAAAATCCTCAATTTTCTAGAACGGCTATATTAGGAACCACTGCATTAACCCAACATGGAGGGGTCTCAATAATTTTGATAATTTAGTGTACTTTCAATGATAAAGAAGAAATTGTTTAAAAGTTGAAAACGCATAATTTGATTTCTATATATTACTTGATATTAAATATTATATAATATATGATAATAATAAATTTGTCCGGTGATGCTCGAGTCTGACACTCTCTAATATATGGAGGTTAATCGGGAAATAAGATTACAAAGGTGATATTATTTTGTATAAGAAAAGGGAGATTGTGCCATTAGAGCAGTTCAAAATGAGGACTCGCTTGAAAACATGGTCCTCTGACGAGGTTCGTAACAATTTTCGATTTTTGTGGCCAAGACAAACGCTTGCAGTAGAAATTCATCGGCAGCTTGTAGAAGCATATGGACAAAGTGTGATGAAGCGCATGGATCCAACGATCCAGCGATCCTTCTTGTTCCTGCTCTGAGTGAGAGTGGTTGTGTGCATAAGCAACGGAGTGGAAGGGGTAAGACAAAGAACAGCTATAACCCTTGTTAAGCAGCTTATATGATGGAATAGTCATACAGCACCTAGCTCCTTACTTGCCAATAATGGACTGGTTTGCTATCCAGTGAAACCTTTTGTTGAATCCAAGCTTTAGATGTCCCCAACTCATTCTCGAGTAACCAAGATATTCCATAGCTCACGATTGACGAAAAACTTAAAATCGAATCCAGCAGCATCCCAGAAAGATGAGCGAAGTGTCCAGTGTTTTACATTTTTATTCTGTGACTAGAATGGTCGCTCAGGTCAGCAACCTTTTTCCTAAGAATTCTCTCTGTTCCGTGCCCTTCCGACTCCTATTGTCCCCGCTCTAAGTAACAGACCTCCCCTATTGACTAAAGATGCAGTGTACACTCTAAATCAGCGAACAAACGATATTAAGTTGAATCAAAAGCTATTCGTGCTTAATTCACATATGCACAGATTCTGGTAGAGTATTATTGGTACAAAAATATTGAAATCCATGTCCCTCTTAGTGAGGTTAAGAAATGTATTTGCTTAGAATTTTTTAGTTAATTTTGTATGATCACGTTGCAAGTTAGCGAAACCACAATGCGTGCCTCCTAAATGTTCTTTCCTCTTACGATCACATTCACCAAGTATAGGGTTTCGAGTACGAACTTAGCATTATGTTAATTATATTTCAAGATATTTCCTAAGCATTCATGATCAATCACATGTAACAACCTTTAGTTATCAGCCCTCACCTCTTCTGAATCAGCACTGTTCATCTCACAGTTGTCCATCAACCAAATAGTAAGTAAAAACATTACAATTTCAAAACAATTTTATTGTTATTTAAAATTTGCAAAAATTTAATTAATTATGTATTGATTGCAAAATATGAGCAATTGGAAAGAATTTTAAACAGAAAGTAGACCGATGTCCCTATATTTATCAAAATAACTGTGATCTCTTTTGTAGTAAGTAGAAAGATTGTAATAAGATAGTAGATAGAGTAAAATATTTTGGCCCAGCATCTTGATAGAGAAAATATTCAACACTTCAGATATCATGAGACATGAAATTTGTGTTCACGTCTCAGAATTTTGCAATGATTTCATCTATTTCGTGATTTTATTTTTTTTATTCTGTAGTGTTTATTTTGCCAAAGCAACTTAGAATATTGAAGCAACTAAATAATTGCCAAAGCAACTTCTCATATCGTTATGCACAGCAAAACCTCGAATATCCTAATAACTTGGGACTGAAGGCTTACCTTAAAAAAATCCGGAGTTTTGAGAGTGGTACTGAAATTACACCAACAATAATGCAATAAATAAAGTAATAAGATGATTTTGCATGTTGATAGTATATTGTACGTTTTTTAATCCCTCAAGTAACTAACAAGGGTTATAGCTGTTCTTTGTCTTACCTCTTCCACTTCGTTACTTATGCACACAACCACTCTCAGTCAGAGCAGGAACAAGAAGAAGGATCTCTAGTTCGTTGGATCCATGCGATTCATGCTGGATTGCCTCCAGGGGGATGGCATCATTCAGGAGTGAAACTGATTGGTCACTTTGAGTGAGCCGAACACCTGTTTCTACTGTGCATAGGTAAATCGTTAGATCGGTGTGCTCCTTCAAATTGGGAAGAGGTTCTGGTCACTGGGATTTACCACAAAGGTCCGACAAGAGCCTTTCGGTACAATATGCCACAGAGAAAATCTGTGAATGGTTATTTACTAGCTGCAAAAATCAACTAGAGAAATGAAATTCAGGTTGATACAGGAAAACTCTGCAAATGAAATAGGTTTCATGAATCCTTTTCTCTTGCTTCTAATGCTCTAACAGCATGCATAATTGATATCATAGTTAAGAAGACACGTATGATAAGCCAACACAGCAATGAAAGTAGGTTGCTCATCACGAAGGTGATGGAAAAGTCAGAGCCGGATTTAAGTTGTTGGAGGCACTTAGGCGCACATTAGATTTGAGGCCCCTTACTTAGATATCTTTTCATAACTCAGAGGTAAAACAACCCAATCCATGAGATTTCACGGTATTATTTTTTATTCTTAGTTTTCATTTTATTTAGAAGTAAATAAATGATTAAGAAGTAAATAAATGAAGTAAAAAACATAAATTTACTAAAATTTATGTTTTTTACTGCTATTTTATTGTATACTACTCATTACTTCTTCTGGACATAGTGGCTAGATGGTAAAAAAATGGCAAAACCAGAAACGAAATTTTAGTATATACGTCTAACAGATGACGCTTAATTGAGTCATTTATGTAACACGACAATTCCCTGCTTAGCTCAGATCTTAGCATATTAGTAAATGACTCAATATATGCAAACTTTCAGTACACATAAAACTCAATAAGATCGACTTCGTGAGATTTTTCACTACTTTTTTGTGGAACAGAAATAAGAGACAAAATTGGAGTTGCAATAAATATTCTTTCTAGCAAATTTATCCGGCGCTACTCTAGTTTTTAAATGTTTTTTTTTCCTTTTGCTTTTCGGAATGTAAAATATATGTATATACTCGATTTAAATAATTTTTTTATACCCACACAATTTCGTGAGCATGAAAATATTTTATATTTAAGAAACGTTTCTTAAAGAACGTTTCTGCACAAAATTCAACTTTGAACTGGGAAAGTATTTAAATAATATGTTATGCCATTCGATAATAGTGTTAGTGGAAGGAACATTAACGTAACGTAGCATAACCTCTAAGAACCATTCTTATATAGCAACCTTTGTCATAATGATTATCGTAATAAGCCATGGCTCTTTCTCTATCTTTTGGAACAGAATATTATATGTAATTCCTTAACAATCTTACTCGAGATATATTAATTTTTAGGTCACCACCTCCCATACCGTTAATGGAATTTTTCGCAGCCCCCTTTTGCTATTGATGAAATTTGCCCCACCCATCCCTTTACCATTGTCGAGAACAAGCCAGGACCTAGTATTGTGAGAGCTGAGGATATTCTCACAACAAAATCCACGAGACAGTAGTGTACAATGCAGGCCAGAAAGCTCAATTAACTAAGGAAGGGACGAGAAGGTTAAAGATAATGATGGAATACTCTCAAAGTGGTCCATATGGCTGGGGAGGTACAGGACAGACAAGGGTACCTTGATGAGTTGACTTGGTGAGAAATTGGTGAAGTAGAAACTGATGTAGGTAACACTTTTGTTGATTCTGTGATACCGTGGTTCCCTGACTTACGACGTATGGCTCCCTGAAGGTATGCGACCAACAGTTTGAAAAGCTCTGACATATAAGATTGGTATAATTTTATTCTTCAGCGCAGTAAGATAATGGGGGGAAAACCAACCAGTAACTTTTATCGATTAAAAAATACTTAACCAGTAGGAAAAACGAGTAATACTTAAGAAATAATTCTTTATCTTTGCTCAATGTTTCTTACCTTTCGTTATAAGATATTTTTAAGAAGATAATGACCACAACTAATATATTCCTGTATGGCTTTGTGCTCATGATTCTAGGTAAACCATTTGTATCACAAAAGTATTGGAAACATGCATAAAGTTCAACTGTCAAGAGAATTCACTATTTTATTATTTGTGGAGATATGCACATACGTAGCCTTCAATGAAGATTAGGTTTCGCTGCTTTTTTGGCATCAGCGTCTGTTCTTGTGTGTCAGCCATATTCAGCCAACAAAGTCAAAGGACAAAGACCAGAAGCGACAATTGAATGACAACGTTTTAGGTTGAAGAACAGGAATCTCTTTGCAAGCCTCTTTTCTACCCCTTGCCAAGCTCCATTGTCTAGCATCACTGAAAGCTGCCTGTTTTTACAAACAACAAAATGTTGAATTTTCTTGACAAATATTATGTCCTTTCAAATATTTTTGGGTTTAATGACTAGTCAATCTGAACCATTAGCTTCATTTTTGTGTGGATGGTCTCCATTATTATTAAACTACCAATCTCAAATGGGCATGCTGCTCTAGTTCTAAGATCTGAGTCAGTACGGATTTTGACATTTAGTTATCCAACACGAGTAATAAATTCTTTCCTAAGACAGATGACTTCCACTTATCAAAGTATAACCTCTCCAGGTTATTACTTCTTGCTTGCAAGTGAAGTGCTTACTTGTGAAGACATCAAAAAATCAATTTTGATTTAGATTCCTTATATATTTCAGGAAGCTATGGCAAAACAATTACCAGCGGATTACAAAAAAACTGTTTTTGAAAGTGGTTGAGTCAATACAATCAAACCTGAAATTGAGGCATGGGGAGAAAGACCCGTTCCTAATTAATTATGTGATTAAGCAATCATGCTGGTAAGAACACCATTTGATGTCAGAGTTCGAATACCAACAAAGCTATCCTGCATGGGAGACACATTAATCCAGTTTAGGTTCGGATATTATTCTTGAAGCAAGAATTCAGGTACTTGTGATAACATCTACTCAGAATCAGCCACTGGCTGATATAAAATACCTGTTTTTACGTTAACTTGGAAC
Source organism: Ryuthela nishihirai (assembly GCA_038380435.1). Taxonomy (NCBI): domain Eukaryota; kingdom Metazoa; phylum Arthropoda; class Arachnida; order Araneae; family Heptathelidae; genus Ryuthela; species Ryuthela nishihirai. Next base: position 76,970,173 of record JAWZYU010000017.1, read on the forward strand.
TGTTCACTCACAAATAAATTGCAGAATTGAATGCCCCTGCAACACAGCTATACATTCACCTTTAACAGAGACACACCAATTCAGCAAGTTCAGAATTAAAAATCATGTTCAAAGATAGTCAAGTTCAAACTAGCCCAGGCGATTAACATGGTCAGCAACGAGACCATGCAAATGTAAACCATGACCATGCAAAATAGCCCTGACTTTTCAGCAAGCGGGTAAAAACAAAGAAATGACGGCAGACAAAAAACTTGCCAAAGACTAGATCAACTGATCTGGCAGCTCTCCTCAACCGTTAATTTGCAGAAAAGTTATATCAGCTTCGAAAATAACAAGGTAATCTCGTCAAGACATACAAAACATATCTTTGGAGCAATATAAATTATAAAATTTAATAACCTTTTTTTACTAATATTAAAGAGAGATTCAAGCTTCTCTTTGATATAACCTTTTCTAGAAAGATAACTTAAAGACAGTGATACAAAATCGAAAATTCTTTTTGCTTCGAGGTTTTTTGCAGCTCGCACTTTATTTGATATTAATGCTCTTAAACTGCTTGAAAGAACTGTCCTTATTCTATTACGAGATAGAAGATTACACAAAAAGTGTTAAGAATTATTATGAAGCAAATACATCGGGCAGAAAGAAAAATAATATGAAAACACACATTACAATTGATTGACAATGCTACAATCTATAATGTATACCATAAAATGTAATTTTCGAAACATTTTACAGTTAATCCAAGGGAAAAGCAAAGTTAATGGATTTTTATTGCTCTCTGTTTTTAGACGTTTATTCATGGCAGGCACGACGTGCTTCACCTTTCTGAAAAATCGGTAATTCTTGATGGGAAGTTGTGACGTGAGGGACTCGATTAGTGCCTTCATCGGTACAGTGCTCATGGACATCACTATCTTTAATGAAATTATTTTGCACTATATTTAACAACTTCCTTTATTCGTTAAGTTAAGCGATTATATTAAGGTATCATTAAGGCGTTCCCGGCACACATGATCTCCATTTAAAATTCCTCATCTTGGACTTCCGAGTAATCGATGTTATTTCACCAACCCTGTGTTATTTTGAGTGACGGTCATCAGAGATTTGCTAATGGGATTGCTGCGATAGAAGAAGGAAAAAAAGGCTGCCTTTAATTCTCTTTCCTGCTGACTCATGGAGAATAATGTTTTTCGGATGATAAAAGCGTCACGAGAGTTCGCCAGATCCCTTGAGCCAAAACACGAAAGCGTTTGCTAATTTCCATTGACAAAAAATAGAATACTGGGTATCTCGCTTCTCACCTAAAAAATGCGAACAAACAAATGCACATTTTGCTTCAATACAATGATTCTGTAAACTTAAAAAATATGTTGTTAACTTTAAAATAAGTATTGAAAGTGTATTTATTTTGCACTAACATGTTTTGATGAATTCGCTATCGTTTAAGCATTTCCTTATTATCGAAAATAAAATAAAGAAAAATGCTCAATCACGCGAATTTTTCAAGATTGTACTATGTTAAAAGAAGGCTATATTTCTTACAATCTCTTCAGACTATTTGTTCTTTTCATTTCTGTACTCTGCTTATATAAAGGAAAAATGCTTTAGATATGTGCAGTCTGTGTTCAGATTGCAAATTGAAACAGAAAACGTTTCAATAATTCTGAATAGCTCAGGATTGTTTTTTGTAGAAACTTTTTTCACCCTCTTTTCTTGAGAGAATATTTTGGAAATATCTCTTTCAAATTCATTGAATAAAAATTCAAATGACATAATTATGAAACCTATTTTAGTCAACCATATTAATTTCTTTCTTTTCTGAATATCGGAGACATTTTTCAATGCAAGCTAAAAATGGGACGAATTTATAACTGGTGGAGAAGTATGTATTTGCATAAACTATCTCATAAGTTTGATTTGTTAACAACACAAAATTCAGTTACGTAGCGAATTCTTTGTAATACTTTAGACTAGGGGTTCTCAACGTGGGGGTACGCGGTAAAAAATTTTGGGGTACGCTGTGAAAGCTCAAAAGTCGCTAGATCTAGTAAAAAAGTAAAAATAACTATTGTTATACTATAACTATAGTTTTATCTATCTATACAACGGGTACGCCAGTTACATACACGTTTCCAGGGGGTACGTGAAGCATGAAAGGTTGAGAACCACTGCTTTAGACGGAGTTTTAATAATGGAAAATAATGTAGAGTTCTTTGAGATGAAAAGCTTAACCCTCGACAATATACATGGAGTCCACACTACCGAACAACTGCACGTTTCGTTCTGCGCATGCACAACTCTTGTCGTAGCGTGTTTGCAGTACCTTGTAAATTCAGTTCTGAGTGAGTTATTGACCTGTCCAGACGTTTGCTGTTTTATCTGCTTGTTTTGAGGTGGTAATTTCCTTTTGGAGTCTTCAGAACCCCACGTATACTTTAACGCATGTGAAGAGTTTTATTTATTTATTTTTTTTTTCAATTTCCTTTTACATTACGTCAGTTTTTTCATCACGGCAAGGCGTGGCCTTACATAATAAAACAGCTAGAAATTTTATCTTGAAAAACATCAGTTTATTATATTTTTGTCTGTCAGTGAGTAGAGCATATATGGTGAACATTAGCCATTCTTTCAATGTACTATAGTGAAGAAAATATAGTGCAGTGTAAATCAAAATTTTATACCTATTTCTTAAAAAAAAATGTTTATTTAAAGTCCTACAAAAACAGTGTATTCTGTTATTATTGTTCTTCTTCTCTTAACATTTAAAAATACATTATATTCTATAAAATGTACACTTATACGCAGGGGTTTTCTGGACCCCATGTATACGGTAATGTCATAACTTGCAATGTATACTGTCTAGGATTAAAGATGAAAGATTACAGGTTGAAATGTTACAAAAAAAAGTATTTTACTGGCCAAATATACCTGTATTTTATTACATATGGCTTACTTTATTGGAACAGTAGCCGAGTGGCTACTATTCCAATAAAGATTTGGGCGCTCTTGGTTACCTCTGGGTTCGAGCCCCGATTAAGGTATGGATGTTTATGTTGTCTTTCTGCTGAAGTCCCTCCTTCCTGACAGATCTTCTCTATAGCGCATAAACTGACAGGTTCCTGTTAAACCTCTGTGTCAAACAGTTGCTTGAGGGGGTATTTTGTTTACTCCCTGTAAACGTGCAGTTTGATGAAAATCGCTAATGTCATTATGACTAAAAGTGTCGCTTCTTATAATTGCTCTATAGAAGGTACTCCTAATTTACACATTACAAAGTTCGTATTCACTGGATTACTAGTCACAGTGAAAATTTTCTAAACATGAAATACGAACTAATCAGTTTGAACAGTTAGGTGCAAGGCACCCATACACATCGAGAAAATGATGGTTCCTCCAAAATTCCTTTTTCGAGTAACTGCTAAAACGTCCTTTTAATCGGGAAAACTGGAGGTGATTACTTTTAACGCTGTCACTATCGTTTTCATTTCTCGTATGAGTAAGTGGAATAAATAATAGTAAATGAGAACGGTTTCACAAAAGATTCTAAGTTTCAGTAAAACTGCACTTCGGGCGACGTCAATCAGATCTTTTCTAAATTGCAATCATGGCTGCCTTAGTTACCCAAAATAAATATTTCTTAAGTTAGAGAAGGTATAAAAACCATTTATATTTTTCATTAATACCATCTGTACGTCAATTTTTGTCATGACACTTGTTAAATTAATTTTATACTATGTTTAGCAAAGTCATCCTCTAAAAGCTGTAAATATCCTAAAAAACTCTAAAATAAAACAAACGTTATGCATGCCTTAATTTTATTTATAACTAGCTGAACGTACCTGGCGCTGCCCGAGGGTCACTTTTAATCTATATATCCTTATTTTCACTGCACTAAAGATGAATTTTGTACGTCCCCCCCCCCCCGACAGTTTAGCACAGATTCTCAACAGGAAGAAATTTGTCCGGTGTTGAATCGTTGTTGACGTCAGCGAGCTCTCTCATAGCCCGTGTCTTAATTTTTCTGCGTAAGCTATCGAGATATTTATTTCCGTTACCACAGATTTTGCCGCTCTATTGCTCCCGTGATATTCGTTCGCAGAGTACAAATTTTCTGCACAGCTTCCCCCGTGTGGCCCGGTGATTGGTTTAAAAATCAGGTTCTCACTTGGCCCGGTGATTGGTTTAAAAATCAGGTTCTCACTTGGCCCGGTGATTGGCTTAAAAATCAGGTTCTCACTTGGCCCGTGGCTTCGTTTCTACACAAATTGTGACAGCGCGTGTCTCACTTTTAATCTGCATATTCTGTTGTTTCCTGCACTAAAGGTTAGTTTTGTAAGTATTCCCCCCTCCGTCATTTTACACAGTCTGAACGCGAAGAATTTCCCGGTGTTGCAAAGGTCATTGCTAACTCGAAGCGCGCTCTAAGAGCCCATGGCAAACGATCGAGATATTTATTCCGTCAGATTTTGGCATTCTGTTATTCCCGACGTACTTCATCGAAAGGACCCAAATTTCGTAGGCGGGTTTCCCCTGCCTGACCCCATGTTTGGTTAGAAAATCGAGTCCTTAGCTCCAATGGAACGCCTAAATAATGCCTTTGGAAATGTGGGGAATCTAGCAACGGCAGCAGATTTAAATGCTATTTTAACTCCTTACTTTCAGAGTTAGGGAGCAGTAAATGGCAACAACAGATTTGACAGCGATTATCGTTTCCCGTAGGAATAGCATGTAAATATTTTTGCTTCTAGCAAGCCCTCCCCCCTTTGGACTTTCGACCTGAAATTTGGCACTGCAATCCGGACCACAACCTGAAACATTCTCTGAAAATTTGGAGCGTGTAAGTTGATTTCCCGATGAGTTATGGCTGCCAGAGACAGAGAGACACACACAGACATCTCCTTTTATTATATAGATTAAAAAAAATCGAAATCGTAGAATAGAATAAACGTATCAATAAAATTATTTTTAATTTGTCAAATGTTCACGTTATTACAAGAATGATAAAATAATTCCGAATTATAAAATGTAGTTGATGCTTTTGATTCTAGACTAGGGGTTCTCAACGTGGGGTACGTGGTAAAATGTTTGGGGGTTAAACATGCGCAACCATTTCACTGATTACCCAGTAAAATGCTTATAATTTTATAAGATTTGTTAAATAGGTTGTCATTTTTTGTGTTTATCGATATATGTAATTAGTGAATACAAAATTTAATGTGTATATATATATATGTTTTATTTTATTCCCATTGTTATACTATAACTATAGTTTTATTTATATATAAAAGGTGTACTTCAGTTACATACACATTTCCAGGAGATACATGAAGCATAAAAGGTTGAGAACCACTTCTCTAGACGCTTACGCAATATCTTGGGTGGTTCAACTTTGTAAGTAATGATGAGTTTAGGCAAAGGCGTCAGCAACCTCCTTTGAGCAGCTTAATGTTCAGACAGATTCTGTTGGTTTCGCAATGCTGCCCATTTAGATAATTATAGATTAGCAAATAGGGTTATGAACAGTGTCCTAAAGGTCTCAGAAAGAGGGGGACATTTAGGATGCAGTGGTCAGACAATCAAACAGGACCTTGTTAGAATTGGTATATCGTAGCCAAATGCAGCATATGTAGCTCAGGCAGGAGCGTAGCTATGGGGTGATGGGGGGAGGCTCCCCCAAAAGTAACTCGGAGTTGGCAAAATTCGAAGCGACTTCGTTAAATCTAGGTGAGTTGTGAAAAACTGTAATCTTTTTTTTTTTGAAAAAATTAAGGGGAGTTGTCAAAATCGAGGCAACTTGGCAAATCTAGGGAAGTTTGGAAAATGGAGAGACGGCAAAATTAAAAGCAGTTGGCAAAATTCGAACCCACTTAGTAAAATACAGGTGAGTTGGAAAAATCGGGACAACTTGGCAAAATCTTGGGGAATTGGCAAAATTCGGAGGGACTTGGTAAAATCTTGGGTAGTTGGCCAAATTCGAAGTGACTTGGCAGAATCTTGGGGAGTTGATAAAATTCGGAGTGACTTGATAAAATCGTGGGGAGTTGGCAAAATTCAGGTGAGATGTAAAAATTGGGATTTTTTTCTGTAAAATTATGGCGAGTTGGCAAAATCTAGGGGCAGTTCGCAAAATCTAAGGGCAGTTGGCAAAATTCGGAGTGACTTGGCAAAATCGTGGAGAATTGACAAAATTCAAGTGAGATGTATAAATTGCAATTTTTTTTCTGTAAAATTATGGCGTGTTGGCAAAATCGAGGCAACTTCGCAATATCTAGGAGAGTTGGCAAATATTGAGGGAGTTGGCAAAATTCAGAGTGACTTTGGAAAAATCAGGTGAGATGTGAAAATTGTGATTTTTCTTTCTCTGAAATTGCGGCTAGATCGAGGAAACTTGTCAAAATCTAGGGCAGTTGGAAAAATTCGAACCCACTTGGTAAAATACGGGAGAATTATGAAAATCAAGATTGTTTTTGTGAAATTAAGGAGAGTTGAAAGAAATCGAGAAAACTTGGCAAAATTTTGGGGAGTTTGAAAATTTTGAAGTGACTTGGCAAAATCAGGATAGATGTAAGAATTGGTATTTTTTCTGTAAAATTACGGTGAGTTGGCAAAATACGAATCCACTTGTCGATGTGTGAAAATTGGAATTTGTTTTGTAAAATTAAGGAGTGTTGGACAAATCTAGGAAACTTACAAAATGTGCGGCAGTTGGAAAAATTCGAATCCACTTGGAAATTACGGGTGAGTTGTAACAATTTGGATAGGGCCACTAACTGACTTGCCACAATTCAGACGAGATGGATGTAAGTATTGAGATTTTCTCTGTGTAAATATTGAGATAATCCCTCCCCCCACGGAGCGAAAATTTTGTGGTAAAAGCAACACGTTACAGAGACATAATTTGTTCAGGTGAATAAATTTCACTTTCGAGTTGTAAAATTTTTGATTCTCCCTCCCCAGACATAGTCTTTCGCTACGCCCCTGAGCTCAGGATAGATATATTTGGAGAACTAAATTGCACGGTCTGGCTGGACCCTCGTAGCTCATGGCTGCTTGAGGATGATGATGATGATATTTTATTAATTCCCCAATTATATTAACAATAATAACAATAAAATTATCAAAATTATTGGCAAGACAGAAAGATTTTTATTTGGTATGAAAATTATAGGGTCTTTAAAGGCAGAACAAAAAATATAACACCGGGGCGTTTTTCTGAATATTTTATAAAATATAGGATGCTCTAAAACAGAAACGGTTAAAACCGTTAACACCAGAAGCATAAACTATTAAAGGATAGTACTGCTCTTTAAAATATAGGACGAATGAGCACCGTAAATATAGGTCATGTTTTCGGGCTCATCTTATATTAAAAATGAAATAGTATTCTTAATGTCAAGAAAAGTATCACACTTAGTCCTCCGTCGATGTCAGTTTTAGAGGAAAAAATGTCTTGAACAGGATGAATCGAACTGAACACATTCCACCAGGCTCAAACAATTTTAACTCTAAAATTTCTATCGACGTGGAAATAAGAGTGAGACTTTCCTTGATAGTTGAACTAAATATCGAGAAATTTCTACAATTTACCTAATATGTTTATCAAGAGTATTTTTCTTTTTTCCATTCCGCTGTAATGTTGCCTATTAAAATAATTATCTTGATCTTTATATAAGTATGCATATATAATTTAAATATCTTTTTGAAACTCAGTATTATATTCCTCTGTTCTGTCAGAAAGAGTAACTTTAGTGTTGCTCATAGATAGATTAAAAAGGTGAAGAAATATCACACTGATCTTTAATATGACAATATAAAAACAATGCAAATGCAAAACCTGAAACTGAACTTTGCATGAATTGAGGGTTTTTTTTTTTTTGTGTTCGAGATGTGCTTTGCTGCTCCGATTTTAAAACGCCTGTCTAACTTCGTCTCTCTTCTTTTCCAGTCCTCTCGTCTCTGGGTTCACTCCACGAAATTTCTCTCCCTCTCTGAACGTTTAAGGCCACGTTATACACGAAGTCTCTCTAATTAAGCTATCCCCTCCTTCTTCGACCATTAACTTAGTTGATAGGCCTTGGTTGGGGGACACAATGTGGTAATACATGCAAATAAAATATATGTAGATACAATTGGAAGAATTAGTCTTTTTTTTTTCAATTAATTATTTCAAGTGTTTTTTGTCGGCAGGACCTTTTCCTGTGAAACTTTACTACATGATTATTTATATAACGCTGTGAGCAGGAGTGACAAATATTACTACCATCAACTTAGCTGCCCGATTCCTGATCCAGCACCAAGGCATCATGGCAACTTGACTGCCCAATTCCTGATAACAGATGGCGCCACTGGTGAATCAACGAAAATTGCGGGAATGCTTATATGACGCGTTGTTGAAGAAATGGTTATATTAGCTTCTGGTGGTCTAGCGGTTAGTTCGCTCGGCATCTTCTGGAAGGCGTGGGTTTGAATCCCACTCAATACAACCGATTTTTTTCCAACTAATTATTTTAAGTGTTTCTTGTCTACAGTAAATTTTCCTGTGATACTTTATTACTGAACGAAAATATACAATATTTTTGAAATCGTGAGGAGCAGGAAGTAGAGATACTGACAGTAAACTCAAACATCACTTTTATTTTTAAGCAAATGGTGTGACGACGGGTCGCTTTGGACGTTACTTCGCAACTCGTATTCCAACTCAGCCTCCGTTAAAGAGGGGCGTGTGTTCCTCTCTCCCCTTCCTCTTGGCTCTCAGCTGTGTTCCCGTACAGTATCAGCAGCTGGCAGACGTTCAGCGCTCCTCGGACCTGTAAGTGCAATAAAAATATATTGATATTTTCCCAGCTCGCCTGACACCCTCTGTTCGTGGTTCCTCCCTTCACATCTGTGAACTGCCGAACTGAAAGAGACTGAACTTTATGATATCTAATTAGACGTCCTCTCTCACTCCCTATATATTTGGATCGATTTTGGTGGTGCTTGTGCTAAACAATCGTAAACAGTTCTTCTCCCTAAGTGTGTGTCGCTCCTTCTCATATGAGACCGAAAAGAAAAAAAATATAAACTCAAAGATCGCCAAACCTGCATTTAGTACAAGCATAGATCATTCGAAAAATAAAACTAAGGGAAATGAAATCTCCACCTCTCTGAAAAGTGCAGTTGAACAAGACTTAACGTTGAGCTCGGACAGCATTATTTCGCAACGATTTAACACATGTGATTTAATGATAGTAGAAAATGTAGACACAGAAATTATACACTACATATGTGTATATATACAAAAAATAGTCCCATTAACTGAAATTGGGAATCTGAGAATGGAAGTGAGAAAGTTAAAAAAAAAGTGGATTTTCTTCTATGTAAAATCGAAAATTAAATTATGAAACGCAGCATGGATATCTGAGTAACGAACTTATTTTAACACAGAACTCACAAACAGAACTGACAAAAGAAATTAAATGGATGAAAATGCACATCAATGACGTAGATCAATAAGGGAGGAATAAAAAACCTCGAATTAAAATGGCCTACCAGTGCTAGACAAAAACACGAACATAATTGAAACAATCGATGGTAAACATTGCCCATGCCCTAGAAATAAAATACAGGGTGTCCATAAATTATTCATCCCATTATAAGTCTTAATAAATTCATTATTATAGGATCTATTTTAAAACGATTTGCGAAAATTAATAACACAACAATGACAACAGTGAAGGAGAAAGCAATGTGTATGCTGTGGCTGTGGGAAATCAAATCTCCAAATACTGTACAGAGACGTTTTCGGGGAAAACATCAGAAAACTCCCCCAAGAAACTGGCAATGTGCTACTTCAGAAAGGAGCTGGTAGGTCTAGTGTGTCTTAAGATATAGGATAGCAAAAATTCAGATGCGTTTATCTGAAGTCTTAAAAAAAATCTATCCGACGAGCAAGCTGAGAACTGCAAATACCGGGTTCAACAGTGCATAAAATGGTTCACAAGAGTTGAACCTTTACGCCAAAATACAAATCTTTACAAATACAATTGTAACTATACAAACAAATTACAAATTGCAAATTACAAACAAATTACAAATTGCAAATCTTGCGAAAACGTCTGCCAAATGACAAACCCCTAAGGGGAAAGATTGTTGCTGACATTCTTGATCGTATTGATGAAGATGAACGCTTCTTGAATGATGTCGTTTTAAATTATGATGCGACATTCCATTGTCTGGTAAAATCAACAGACACAATTGCCGTATATGGGAATCAGAAAATCTGCATGAATTTATTGAACACAAACGAGACAGTCCCAAGAAAAATGTTTGGTTTGCTCTCTCCCATACCCGTGTGATTAGACCGCAAACCGTTTTAAGATAGCTCCTAAAATAACGAATTTATCAAGATATATAATAGGGTGAATAATTTATGTACACTCTATGTTTCCTTTTACAAATCTTTTATTTTACACCTTATGTTTTCCTTTTACAAGATATAAAAGGAAAACTCCCAACAATTTTTCTATTTACATAGTGGACTGAACGAGTAAAATGGATAATGAAAACGATCAATCCGTTTTCAACTGCAGATGCGGACTTGAATGTTATTGAGTCACCGGTATATTTGAACGAAAATTTAATACAATTAATAGAGAGCTTTAATGGAAACGAGAACAACAGCAAAAGCCAAAAACTATAAACATGTTTCGTACAGAAACGGTGCAATTTTGCTTCGCAAAACTAATGGCGAAAATATTGTTACGACAGATGAACTTGCAATAATAAAACCCATGATGCGATGTGTCATTTTGATCCTCGTGTTGTGCCTCAACGTAAGAATTACGTCACTAGCTTACTGAAAGAGGCAGACTCGAAAACAATACGGTGTTTAGAATTAGTGAAAAGTCTTCGGTTGTAGCTGAAAGTGAACATTTGTGTTCCTTTTAGTGAATTAGTATTAAGTTAATCTGAGTAAAGATTATTCAAGAGATTTGGCCATCAAACAAAAGAGGCAATATGTTAGTCGAGCAAGTGGTTGGCTGGCTTTAATTTCTTCATAGGAAGAGTTCATCGTTTGATGCATGGTACTCTTAACCTATAAGATAAAGTATATTTCCATTGGTGAAAAGAAACCAACAGGAATAGCAAATAGAGTTTAGTGACAAGAGGGTGTTTAAAAAGAATTAGTAAGGTTAATCTTGTTAACTTTAGATATTTCAACAAAGAAACTTTCTTTACTTGTCAAATGTTTAATTATTATTCTATTTGTGCTTTGAGTAGATATTGAAATAATTTTAGTACAAATATTTGAAAATTATTAAGAGAAGTGAAACACTCTTTTATGGTTTAACTTCATACTTATGAAGGCAAGGATTTCTGTTAGGTGAATTTGTTTTATATAAGTAATTTATTACCTTTGCAATGAATTGGTTCATTTATATTTTTTTGCTGGCATTCTTTTGAACTCACGCCCAATTTCTCTATTAAAATATATAACAATATTATTAATATTAAAATTACACTGATTTTCATACTTTGTAATTTTTTCTCATAAAACTATTATGAATATTACTTCCTTAGATAATACACAACACAGTTATGGTAAAACTATTAAGTATTTGAAAAATGAGAATTTGAATATTTCATTAGTACCAATCAAAATAAGAAAACGAGTTTTCTAATTATCATTTTTATTGTTTCCAATTAAAAAACTTCATGACGTTCACATTCCACCATCAAATTTTCGTATTTCTATCATTAATACATCGCTGCAATATTCGATTGAAATTTTGGAATTTTCAAACTTTTTCACCGTTAGAGGGCGCAATTATAGTGTTCGAGAGATTTCGAAAGTGCGAATCATAAACGTTTTATCAATTCCTATTTAACCCAAAAAGAATTTTTTATTTATCTCTAAAAACAAACAATTATCTCCTAAAGCTAAAAAAGTGTGTTTTCCCACACCCCTCTGGGTCTAAGAGGTCAAATCATTGATGGTAATGAAAACTTTATGACCTTCACATTCCACCACCAAAATTTTAAATTTTTAGCATAAATATATTGTATACAATATTTATTTGAAATTTTGGAAATTTCAAAAATTTTCGCCGCAAGAGGGCTTAATTATAGATTTAAAGATATTCGGAAAGATATATCGTAATATTTCTTCAATACCTATTCAACACAAAAATAATTTTCGATTTATCTTTGTAAACAAAAAAGTTCGATGTCTACAGATGGACAGGCAGACAAACAGAAGACAAACCGAATTATTATCTCGTTTTCTTTGAAAACGAGATAAAAATTTAACATTACATCGCTTTTCAGCAGTTCAAAAAATTTTGTCATTAGCATAGAGTCTACGACGTAAGTAATCATCTTTCAAGCTCAGGCTTCGATTTTATTGCGACAAAAAAGGGATTCTTTAATTCAATCGTTTCCCTAGAAATGAAACAAATGATCCTTCCCCGCTATTAAATGCAATAATCACTAAATTAATCGTGATGTTAAACTGCATAGATTTGCCAATTTTTCCACGAATTTTTTAATGTCAAAATAATTAAGTAAATATTTAAATCTGACAATTGCCTACTTGGTGAAAAAGAAAGGTTTTATTACCATATCTAATTCATTTTAATAGCATTTATATTGGATAGGAATTTAAAACTGATAAAATACTGAAATAAAAAAAAATAAATTAATTAAAATATTTAAAATGTACATATCTTCTTATAGGGCCATAAAAAGTAGAAAATAACCCCAAAGCATATCGATGATGGCAATCAGTCACTGAGATCGTATTCCCTTCAAAGGAAGATAGGACGCCCGCAATATTATTGTGTAGGTAAATCGGTGACCTATGTTCCTTATGCGTGAATTAGAATTCAGTGACTGATTACACCATCGATTTGCTTTAGGCTTTTCGATGCTATTTTTAATGGCTCGTTTGGCTAAAAAAATATATTTTAAATTTTTAAAAATTTATTTATATTTTTTCTTTGTTACTTGAAACACCTACCTTCAAACCCTTTCATTTGATTTATGACTCATAAATATGACTACATTTTTCCTCCCATTTGGAGTCGCGTTTGTGGTAGCCAATGACATTGAAAACGCCAGAAGTTTTAATTTGAGATATGACTCGTTAAAGTCGAACCTTGGGAAAATCCGACATGCCCCCGTTTATAAAGGAAGGGATAGTGGGAGAAATTTCGAAATCGTTTACAATGGTCATTACATGAACTTTTATTTGACACCTAACTCGTAACTGCAGGAGTTCGAAAATATAATGGAACGACTTCCACAAATCAAAATATCATCATTCAAAAATGCCATCAGTAATTACCCACACGCCTAATTCTATTACTAAAGTGCAATTAGAGGAAAAGAAATTTAAAACATCGGAGATTAATGAATGCGTTTGAATAGTTTTGGCACATTATTGTCAATAAATCTTACTGTTTTCATAAATATGCAAGCACCGCTTAAACCGTAGAAGCATAACTGTACACATAGGAAGGTTTTTAGTAACTTATAAATTACCATTCACAAAATTCTTTGCGCAAACAGAATATTGAGCACCTGGAAATTTGTGCAGTGATTTGCATCAAACATTAATAAACATGTTTCAGGCCAATCAGTATGCAAATTACACTAATAAATATACCATTAACGCAACAGTTGATGAGCTGCACGTCACTTGCAGCTAGAAGATAAAACATTATCTCAACAAAGAACAAAAAAAAGGGAAATAAGAAGTCTTTAGCATAGCTTATAGCTGTAGTAATCAAGAAATAATTTTCTGGCGACTATTTTTTTTATTTCCCTCAGTTTCCCTAAGGTTTGTTGCGGTTATAGATTTAGATAGATTCCCATCATTCGTAATTAAAGATTTGTTAAGATTTTCATGACCAAGCTGAAGGATGACGAAGATTTCATCTTCAGCTGGATTTTCTCAGAATGTTTTGTAGATCCGCTCTTCAACACATTTCCTCCTTTTCTTAACAATAGCTTAGAATTTCATCGCGAGGAACTGAAAATTAATTATACTTCTTACTCTTCTGCTGGGCTCAAAATAAAACAAATATCCATAAAAAGGCCGTTAAAAAAGATACAACGAACTCTTGATATTTAACATTTTATTATGTGTGTTAACTATTGGAATATTATTTAAATTGAGATGTTTTAAAGAAAATATTGATCACAAAGCTATCTTGAACATTGGTTTAATTTAATATTAGTTGTTTCATAGTTCTGTGAAAAAGTATTATTTGGTTTCTAAATAACTGGTCGCAAAACACGATTAGTTTTGTTTACCGTAGAAATAGATATGTTGATCCTTTTTGAAGACAAATAGGAATTAAAGAATATGCTAATTGAATAATTTAAGCACCCCGTGCTTTATAAGGAATGAAACAAAATTCAACTGCAGTTGTTTTCTCTCGACATGAGGCAATGAAATTATGTTTATGGGTAACAGAGACCAAATTTTCTCAACTTTCTGCAAGGTGAAGTCAATTAATTAGATAACAATTAACTTAAAAATAAATTGTGTTTAGCTTAGTCTAAAAACTTTTTTAGTTTGTTACGTAAAAAAAAGGAAACCAGATATTTTTCTAAAAAAATGTAGCTAAAGTTAATTTAAATTACTTGAATAACGCAAACAAAAAACGGCAAAGCAACACGCAGCAAATTAGCAGAAAAAGGAATTTTGTTTCTGTGCACAATAGCTGAGAGCAAAGAAATAATGAAATGAGAGAAAACAAGACCTTCTTTGTTTCGCCAATGCAACACCGAATGTAAGAAATCATAATACTCTACAATAACTGCATTTGTGCGAAAAAAATATTTGAAGGAAAACTAATGATCTAGAATCAACTCCACCTGGCGCCAGGGAGGTTGCACGTGTGCAACGTCCCTAGATGATTGTGTTTTGCGTGGGCCCAAAGCGTCATTTTTTTGAAGCATCGCTGTGATTTTATTTTCTCTTATGCCCAAAGGAAGTTTTTTTTTTTGAGACTCCCATGCGATTGTGGTTTGCGAGGTTTACGTGTGGTGATTATTGAACTTATATGTTTTAAATTTTCAAAAAGAAGCACTGATAATCAAATCATTCCCAAAAGTTTATTCGCATGCAGACGTAGTTTCATTGGGTGGCTTCCGAAGATGATGGTGACCGTAGTTTATTCTTTGAGTGTAGAAGCTGCATTTAGTTCAATGAAGTTTCAGAAGCTTGACCATGTCACGCCAAACTTCTTGAAAGATTTTGCTCCGCTGACTAACAAATTCCAAATCAAGTTCGAATCAAAAATCCACAATATCTGATAGTGGCCTACTATATATATATAGTGTTCTGGAAGGTGCTGAATTAATTTGACAATAATATAGACCGAAAAAATCTGACATTTACATTTTATAAATTATTTGGGAAATGTTAAAAAGCCAAAATGACAGAAAAATAATTTTGCGTATTTATATTGAACAAAACACATTTTAGATCTGAAATGTCAAAAAAGTTCTAACTTCTGAAGGAAATTAAGCATATGATCATAAATATATTTCGTTTAAATATGAACGTAATAGATATTCTTCTCAAATTTACTATAACAAAAGAATGGTTCATTTCATTGGTCACTTTTTGCTGCTAACAAAGAAGGTTCTGTTAATCTGCTTTTGGCTAATAGTGAAACTAAACATGATTTCATGAGATTTTAACTCTGACAGTTCAGAAGTAACTGTCGCTGGAATTATTTGCTGGAATACTTCTGATGCAATATACATATCAAGGCATCCCAGAATAATGTTACCACATTTTTATATTTGCTCTCATCTTTCATTTATAGTGCGTTGATAGCAGAAAACTATAATGGCAAACAAAAATGGTGGTACAGAAATGTCTTCTAACTCTTCTTATTGGAGGTGTTCATAATGTCGTCCAAAACGCGACGTACAAGACTAAATGTTACAATCTATCACAGTGTCAACTTGTTTGTCCCTTTCCCGACACAGATGGAGCCACGAGAGAATGAAACAATATTCGGAAAAGTTTTACATATGAGGAAAAAATGTTAGCCCCTGATAATGTAGTTTGTAAGTACTGACATTACATTTTGTCAGCACTCCTGGCATGTCTCTCAAAAGGGTGGGTTCACACTTACTCAAGGCGGATCTCATTTTTTCAGCTTACCATTAAAATAGAGATTTTTGAAATATTCTGCAACACCCTGTATATTTGGATAAGCAACCTCCGTTTGGTTATCGATGAAAAAAATGTACCGGAAAAGTTTTAATTCTTTGAAAATATCTTTAACGAGAATAAAATTCGTCTTCGCGGTCTCATAAGCACGAAACTCTGTCGACTTGCAGCGAGCGGCCAGAGTAGAGATACCATTTACTACGTTTTTTAAACATAAACTCCCTACACAAAGCACAGACGCTTTATCTAGCTTCTTTTGGTGTTTGATACAACACATAAACATCTACACATATTTTTGGTCTGATTCACATGTAAAATACTTGAAAATTTTCAAGCCATAGGAGTAGTGATCAGGGCGTACTTTTGCTGCAGGTGTCGTTTACTATCCGCGTCATCTTTGGGCAATATTAGTATTATTGTGCTTTGTTTATTTTTGCTTTAATAAAATGGAATTTTAGGAATTCAGAATTTTGTGAGTTTTTTGGAAGAGTAATATTGAGAAACATTTTAATCATTCTTAGTGTATTTTAAATGCTCCTTAATTCTATTTACTTGTCTGCAATTCAGATCAACTGTATAGTTTCTTCCTGTATTAGGTTTTTACAAGTTTTCAAATAAGATACATGTCACATCAAATTATATGAATTATGTTTTCAAACTGTTTCCAAATGTGCAAAAATAATGTGCAATATAATGCTTATAACGCATTAATAGATCCTGAAATTAATCTTCAAATTTAAAGACGGCAAAACAAAAAACTAATACTAAACGGTAAATTAAATATTAAAATATTGGAACATAAAGATTTGAGTTTTGAATATCTCTAAATTGATATTAAAGATGTATACAGACAAAATATTTGGTTAAAAGAAATCGGTAATTTTATGTAAAAGGTTTTGGAATTTTAAAGGTATTCAATCTACAGATAGTGGACAAAGAAAAAACCGAAACAGCAACATAAAATCATTAATACGATGTTGTACCTTTACATGAGTCCAGTACAGCCTGTTTACGTCGTGTCATACAGTCAGCCAGTGTCTGAAAGTCAGCAGAAGGGATAAGACACCATTCATTCACAAAAAAACGTGATCAGTTCCTGCTTGTTCGATGGAGCTAGAAAATGCTGCATGAGATGTCGATATTCCGATAGATTTTTAAATCGGTTAATATCTGATGACTGCGGTATGTGAAAAAACTTCAGTCTCATGCTACACAAACCACTGAGTGACTACATGTGCTCTGTGGATAGGATAATTCTTATCCTAAAAGACAGATTTCTCTTCATGAAAGAAATGTTATATCATTGGATGAAGATGGTCACTCAGGACTGTCGAATAGTGATTGGCATTAATACTGCCTTTTAACGGAATGGGTGCACCCAAACCATGCCATGAGGAAGTACCCCCACCGTTACAGAACCGCCAGAACCCTTAACAGTAAAAAACAAGCAATCGGAGTTTTAAGCTTCCTCCCGGTTGGTGCCACACGTGCACTCGTCCATTTGTCAGAAACAAAGTATAGGAGGATTCGTCAGACCATATCACATTCCGTCACTGCTCAAGTCTTCACTGCTTGTGCTCTTTGGACTAATGCACTCGACGACCTGCGTTGACAGGTGTGATGTGGGTTGTGAAGTGCAACTCGACGGTTATATTCAGCTCTATATAATTCTAAGCTTACTCTTTTTGACGAAACTGGCCTCTTGCATCCTACAATGAAATCTGTGCCCAACTGATCAGCTGTAGCTCGCTGATTTCGCTTTGCATATCTCACTAACTCTCGAAAGTCCCGATTCTGGAGTACATGTTTTCACCCACTGTTGCCTTTTTCGGATGATATCTTCCCTTTAAATTCCCATGAAGACATAACTTTGAAAAAATATTCCTCGTGAAATATTAACGAGTTCAGCTGTCTTAGTGGCCGAAGCTTCTGCCAAATGCACCCAACCATCTTGCCCCTTTCGAAATCGCTGTCTTCTCTTTATGATATGATCCAATCATTTCATGCAGATAGTATGGGTTTGCCTTTATCGACGTGATGCTAAGCATGCTGGGATGTCATTTGTATGCTTTATGTCTTCATCAGTGGCATGTAGACGCCACAATTTAGCAAAAACTGAAGGCTTTCCGGAGACCTTGGTGTTTCAGTTTCTCTGTCGATTAACTGTGGTTTAGAAGGATCCTATGTTATCCTTTTTGCAGTCAATCTCTCTTAACTCTCTCATAGTTTATTTATTAATTTAATATTTTTTATTCCAACTGTAATTCAACTTTGAGACTACAGCATTATGTAGCAAAAAGTGCGCTTTTCCGTAATAAACTGGTGTGCAAATTAATTCTCTCACCTGTAAAAACATGTATCCTGAAAAGTATAATCCTCTGCTGCAATTTTATTATATTTTTTACGATAATAACATTTTTAAATTATCTCCATTGATTCACTGTATATGGAGTTAATTTTAACAATAAAAAACGAAAGAAACAAATTAAAATAATACTGAATTTATAGAGCGTACTGAATCCTGAATTTATAGAGCCCTGCATGACTCCGTAAACTCTACGTAGTGATAATACTCTTCGTGTGACGATCAAATATACCCAAAAATTAAGTCTTTGTGAGCGATAGTTTCCGCGTAAACGAGTCTCAGTGTTGATGATGTCACATCCACTTGCAACCAAAGAAAGTTCAGGCGGACCCATGACCGATGAATTTGCGAAACGCTCGACATTATCTGCAGTGTAATTCTCTGCGAGAATGTGTGCAATTGCATATGCAAATTAATTTCCTGTTTATATGAATCTTTTGGCTGGTATAAAGAGGTGCCATCGTGCACCATCCGAGTAGCATCCGTACTTTGCATTGACCATGTATTCTATTCGAGAGCACTGCAACATGTACCTGCTTTTTGGAGAGTGTCAAGGGAATCATTTTCCCACTACTAGAGAGTATGCCTGCATCGTCATCCCGATGAACACGTTACCCGACGGTTGGATGATCCTCTCACAGACCCTGGAAATGTGTTCCATACTACGAGCCTTTGTGACCTACTGAGGTTTATCAAAATAATGGAAACACAGACGGCGACTGGAGTACACGCAATGCGCCGTATGCATATCACAGGAACGAAGTCACCTGCGATGTGAGGTATATGAAGTGGAGAAGTACGAAGTCGGCTATTATGTAACAGTATCACGGGCAGAGGTAAAACAGCTGTTGTGGTGAAATTGGTGTGGTGGTAGATCTCAGTGACTTCCAAAAAGGTATGATCATTAGTGTGCGTCTTGCAGGAGATTCAGTAACAAGAACGGCGGAAATAGTAGGTGTAACACGAGGAACTCTATCAAAAATTATGACTACCTGTCAAAAAGGGCAGGGCGTTGTCTCCAAATGTGCAATTTGGGGGAATATCTGAAATGCAAGATCAGATCACTCTTTACACCTCCAGCATTTACATTCCATATTTTACAGGAAGAATGGTCCTATATTCCATTACTATTAGTGCATGACTTGTATGAGTCTATTCCATGTCAAAATGCATCTTTTCTGAACGCCCGAGTGGGAACTGCACGATTTCTGTTCACTCAGAGCATAGGATATTTCTGCTGGACAAGCTGTTTGGAGTACACCAGAATGAACTCCACATAAATAGTCCAAGAAGTTATGTGGAGATATATTGGATAACTTCATTATTAGACCCTATCTGCTGTCAGATGGGCTGACTGGATATATATACCAAAGGCGTTCAAAAAGTTCTTCATATGTGTACGTAGATAGGAGGTGGGATATCTGTAGAATCATGTGCCGTATCATTATTTCTCTCTTTGCTGGAACCCTGTAAAGTTTGGTCTGTGAAATCTGTGCGTTATTGTTATGGAACCTACTAAAGCAAATTATATGCAAAAAAATGACGTTCAGAGCTAAAACCACTCAACCCAACCCCCACCATCAAAGGCTAAGGCCACCAATGCTGGCAAGAACTTCAGGCACAATCTTACAAGACAACCTTTTCAAGAACCAGAATCAAAATAGATCTGACCTGCCTGAGACATATTACTGGATGACTTAATTTTTTTAACATCTTTTATGATAAAATCATTGTTGCTAAGGATTTTACCAGAGCTATTAATATTCTTATTTTTAAAAAAGGTGATCGCCGTTCTTGTCAGAATTATAGAGGTATCAGCCTACTTTCGTTTCCAGATAAAGTTCTTTGCATGGTTATGCTTAATAGAATTAAGAATTTGGTTGAAGGGCAATTGCGTGATGAGCAATGTGAATTCAGAAGTGGCAGGGGATGCGTAGATCAGATTTTTTTTCACTTAGGCAGATTCTTGACAAATGTTTAGAGTTTCAGAAACCTTTGATTAATAGCTTTGTTGATTTCAGGAAGACTTTTGACTCTGTTGATCGCCATAATTTGTGGTAGATTGTCAGATCGTACAGCATACCAGACAAGTTAGTTAACATAATGGAAGGTCTCTATAATAACACTGAGTCGTGAGTGAGAGTTGGTAAGGCTTGTAGCAATTGGTTTAGCATTGCTTCTGGTATTCGACAAGGGTGCATTTTTGTTTCCTTTTCTCTTTAGCATACTTATTGATTATGTTATGCGAAATTCACTGCAAGGAAAATATCTTGGCCTTAAATGGCCTCGAGATCTGAAAGTTTCTGATTTAGATCAGGCTGATGATTTAACCCTTTAGGCAAATGATGTTGATCAGTTGAACTCTTTCATTCGATCTTTTGATGAGACTAGTAGTAGAGTAGGTTTGGTTATAAACAGAGAGGAAACTGAAGTGAAGAAAACTGGGCAAGCTGTGATTCAGTTAATCTGAATGGTTGTAGACTTGAGCAGGTGTCTCAGTTTAATTATCTTGGGAGCTAAGTAATAGATACTGGTGATGTGCGACATGAGATTAACAGACGGATAGGGATTGCTGCCTGTACTTTTTAAAAATATTTGGATAATGTGGAGAAATAGGTGTATGCACCTAAAGATTTAATATTAGGCTGTGAAATAGTTTGGTTCTTTCTAGAGTTAGTTACGGTAGTGAAACTTGGACACTTTGTAAACAAGATAACAGGAAACTTTATGCCTTTGATTCTAGATCCTTACGAGGTATCTTGGGCATTAGGTGACTGAATTTTGTAAGTAATAATGAGGTTGGGAAATGGAGTCGGCAACCTCTTTGTTGTGCAGAGAGAGACTCCGTTGATTTGGCCATGTTGTCCGTATGCATATTTATAGATTAGCGAATAGGGTAAAGAAAGAGTAGAATGCGGTGATAGACATTGTGAAACAGGACCTTGTTAGAATTAGTGTACAGTGGCCAGATGCAGTAGATATAGCTCAAGATATAAATGGTTGGAGAACTAAATTGCATGATCTGATTGGACCTCCGTGACCCATGGCTACTTGAAGATTATGATGATGATACTGTGCATTCATTTCAATCGTAGCAGACTTCTTAACTAAGTCAATAATATTCCATTTGTTTGTAAACAATTGCATTTGCAAAAGGAAAAACAAGGACTATTCTGAAGGAATAAGAGCTGTACCCGATCTAGTGGTTAGCGCACCTGACTTGCTAAGACCAGTTGGGCATGTCCTTGCGTAAGTGTTTCTTTGTTGTATAAGAATCCAGGACAAGCCTAATATAGCTTACACAGAATAAGAGATTACTAAGTTTAAGATAGCAAATGTTATAACTTCAATCAATGCTGCATTACAAGTACACAAAATACATATATTATATATCAAGAGAATGATTTTCAGAAAGCAAATACAGTTTACTTCCGGGCATTCTAAACTCATCGAAGTGAGTCATAGAGTCGAAGTGAAATCATTCCATGCCAAATGAACACAGATGCCAAACTCGACCTCCCCGATTTCAATTTAGGATACTGATAAATACTCTTAGGTAAAGAGAGGAAACTAATATATTTCGCTGTTCTGCCCAGTACGTTTCAAGCTATAAGCATTCAAAAGTGGCAAAAAAATCGACAATGTTAACAGTTGAACTTTCTTTAAACCTTAAAACTCACATGCTATTTGCGTAACAATATGACTGACAGGTGATCACGCTAACTCTAATTATGATACATAAATGGTAGAGCATGAAAATTTGCACTTAGGGATAACGCGGTCGTAAATCTCGAAAAAAAAAAATCCTAAATTAGACCTACGACTTGTCCTTCAATGTCAAATGGAAGTCACGTAAAAGTGAAACCGTGATCTACAAGTGCTAGAAACGTGAACATTGGTGTCTGGGGGTGTTTCCGGTTGTAGATCTCGAAAACGTTATGAAATTTCGGATCAGACGGGTCCTTTGAGGTCAAGGGTCAAATATCGATCTATCGGTGTTAGTGGGCCTTAGGTATTTCGTGACCTAAATCACGGAAATGTTGCGAAATTATGGATGAGATGTATCCTTCGTCGATGTCAAAGGTCAAATTCAATATGCTGGGACTAGAGAACTAAAAATTGGTGAATTTCGGGCCGTACAACTCAGAAATGAGAGGAATTTTTAGATTCGGTGTCACGTTTCAGATCAAAAAGGTCTCGGAGTGACCAACTAGAAATCAAGAGGTGCCCAAGGCACCGACTTATTTCTAGTACTGCAAATTAACCAATTGCATTTCAGAACGTTTTACTTTAGGGCGTCTGTGAATTCCCAAGTTTCAGATTTTTGAATTGGGAAAGTTTGAGCAAAAACCATGGCAATCTCTGGAAAGCAGCCGAACAGCTTATGACATCATATTAACTTTTCAACGATAAACGTAATTGTAAACAAAGTTTGCTTAAACGCAATAAACACAAAAGATTAAATACCCAAGATATTGCGTAGACACTATGAGCTAAATGACCTAGGTTTTTTCTAGCAAAATATTCGATTTCCAAAATGCTTGTTTCTCGAATATATTTTTTTTTGAGAAATTTACTAGTAAACTATTATTTTAATCTAATAAGAAATTTTAAAATAGCATGTGTCAACACTCTTACATGCCATTAAATTAATACGTGACAGGTTCTAGATTATCAAATACAAATACGGGAAGTCCTGCCTTCCACATTTGAAAGAAGTCGCATCCAATTTTCCTCCTCTCCATCCCTCGCCAAGTATTTTTCCACCACCCCGTTTCTTTGGCTGCAAAAGAGTCCGAAAACGAAAAGCTCTCGTGAGCAATATAAGGTCATCAAAAACATGGCGCAGATTATTACCTATTTCCCTATTGCTTTTCTATCATCATTTGTCAGTTTGTCAGTTTGTAGGTTTATTGGTTTGTCAGTTTGTCAAAGCAGTTGTTTCACCGTATTTTTCAAGCGCTGCCGACAACTTAAATGATTTATGTGCCAAATGGAAGATTGTGACGCGGAGAGTGTCATCAGTTATAAGAAATTTACCACCATGCTATCTCTACCCCTAAAACAGGGAAAATATGAAAACGATTGTTCTTCTCTCATATTCGGAACGCGAGGCCAGGGCCGAAATTAACGGGCTATGCGTCAAATCAACGCTTGCGACAAGAACAGTGTCATAGGCTATAAAATCCCCGGTTCTACGTCAATTAATCGCGGTAAATTCATTGTAAGTCAATTCATCGTAAGTCAATTCATCGCGACGTCAATTAATCGCAATCAATGTATCGTAACGTCAATTCATCGCGACATCAGTTTATCACAGCATCAGTTCATCGCAGTGATAAAGATAGGATTTTATTGATTTTCTCTATGTGTTCTCAGGGCCGAGTTTTTTTTTTCTTGGGGGGAGCAAATGGGCCATGCCCTCCTTCTTTGAGAATGCTAGCAGGGGTAATAGAGGCAAAAAATATTAATCCTTTTTATATTTCATGCACTTTTCAAGATGTGTTTTAAAGACCTGTAAAATGGAGGGTAGGTGGGTGGGAATGTTATAGTGCAATTGATATCCATTCTCTTGATCCCCCCTTTTACATTTTTCAGGCTCGATTGAGTTTCTTGCCCTCCCCCCCACTTCCCCGTCGATTTTTTTCTACATTCGGGCCTGTCTGTCTTCATATGAAGTGTCAATTATTAGACACAATTATTTAATTTTGACTCTGAGATCATGCGCCATAAGAATATCTATCAGAAATTAATTGAACTCAGAAACAAGGATTGTTTCAAACCACTTTATAAAATGTGCATTTTAAAGATTTGCGTAATGATTATTACAATGGTAAGCAATTATTAATGACATTTATGAAAATAATTTATTGTTAAATGTTCCAGCTTCCGTGACTCTTTAACACTGAAGGAATATTGTTAAAAACCAAGATTTAAATAGATTTGAATATGATTTTTAATTTACCTTCAGTCACATTTTCCTATTAAATGCAAATTTTAAGAGTTATGGTGCCTCGAAATTATATTTCCATTAGTAACATGGAAATTCTCCGTTTTAATAGGTTCTAGGTATATTGTTCGAAACGTTTTGTCTTAAAACAAAGGAGAAAACAAAGATGTCCTGCCCCTTCCAGTATTAGGGGGATAAATCATCGCTGACAATGTAAACTCTTTGACACCTTCTTAAAAATAACACTCCACCAACAAAATTAACCAATCGTTTGCAATGTTCGTTTAAAAATTTGTTATTTCCCAAAAATTTCCACCGTTACAGGGTGCAATTCAAGCTAGTGGGAAATTTTGAAACTCCGAATGCAAATATTTCATCAATATTTATGGAACCCAAATATAATCTTAAATTTTTATTTAAAAGCAAGAAATTGAAAATCTGTTATGCAATATGTCAGTAATTTTTTTTTCCTAAAAACTGGACTTTTTAACTCTATAACGTTTGAAATATGCATTTAATGGAAAAATATGAAAAGAAAAATAAATATCCCCTCAAGCAGCTGGTTCCCACAGAGGTCTGACAGACCGAGGTCAGAAGCCTACTATGTTTAATACGCCACAGTAAAAGGTCTATGAGGATAGCGGGACTTGAGCAGAAAAATAACACAAACATCCATGCCTTACCCGGGTCCCTTTCATCAGCAGCCAAGCGCGCTAATCACTCGGCCACGGGACAGATCATAATGAAAAATATTTCAGTTTCAGTTTTCATCAACGTTCGTTCAGTATTTAAAGAGTTGCGGAGTCTGGAATATTTTAGCAATAAAATATTTCATAAAACTCTTTCATAATTTCCTAATATTGAAATAATCATTGCGCAAAATTTTTGTATTGTTAAATGGTTTGAAAGAATACTTGTTATTCATTTTAATTAATCTGTGACGGAAATTATTTTGACTCATGTTTATTCTCACAAACACAAAATTAAATAATTATCTATAGACACTTCATTTGAAAACAATAGTAGAAAGTCAATAAAATAATATCTCTATTACTGCGATGAATTTAGAGTGCCCGCATGTAAACTATATTTGCTTTCTGGAAATCATTCTATTGATATAAGCTATGTATTTTGAGTACTTGTAATGTAGCATTCATTGAAGTTATAAAATTCGTTAACTTAAACTTAGTAATCTCTTATTATTCTGTGTTTCTGTGTGTATTCTGTGTTTTTCCACGCTTAGCTAACGATGTAATAAGATCATGTTTGTAGTACACTTGAGCTAAGACTATTGCTTCCGTATCCATTTCTTCATTGTAGTTTATTTGTTTTGATTTGTGTTAATAATAAATTCAAAAAATCATTCCTTCAAGTGGATGTCACAATGCCGACCATATTTTATTATACGTTTTTGAAGCACTGAAGTTATATTAAAACAAAAGGAATAAATTAATTCTCTTGCCATAAAAGAATTCCCTAAACATCATCTTCGCAAGATTTCTGAAGGATTTTAAATTTTCTTGAGGTGCAATATCCTCACGTTATTCACTCTAACTGTTGCCACTGATTTCTACATTCTTCTTCAAAATATAATTTTAGTTTCACATTTTCCTTAGCGATTAGTGAAAAATATCACAAGTTTCAAATAATGAATGCTTTTTCATGGTGAATTCTTCCTATACTTTTTATTATGAAATTGTCTGCTCCGATAATTACACAGCATGATAGATGAAGCCCTAATAATTTTTACTTTTTAACACTCTGCACAAAAATAATGTTTTCAGTGTTCTTAGTTTTCGTCTCCAATAAATATCTGAAAACGTTATTAATTATTTGAAAATGGTTCTTTTTGTCTTTGTGCCCAATTACTTATTTTTTTAGGAACGCTTCATTAAATCTCATTAAACTCGAGACTCGATGTTTTATTTTATAATCAAAAACCAATGGAACTAATTGCATTTCCTATTCTTAATTATCTCAGCATCTAAATCAATTGCATAATTTTCCGAAACTGGATATTTCAATTTCGTGTTTCTGTCGGTCAGACTGAAATTTATTTTTTTAAAACAAATTGTAAAGGAAAAAAGTAATACCCTACACAAAGGACTATGATAACCTAGAAGTTATATAAGGCTTGTCCTGGATTCTTATACAACAAAAAACCACTTTCGCAAGGACATGCCCAACTGGTCTTAGCAAGTCAGGTACGCTAACCACTAGATCGGGTACAGCACTTATTTGTTCAGAATAGTCCTTGTTTTTCCTTTTGCAAATGCAATTGTTTACAAACAAATGGAATATTATTGACTTAGTTAAGAAGTCTGCTACGATTGAAATGAATGCACAGTATCATCATCATAATCTTCAAGTAGCCATGGGTCACGGAGGTCCAATCAGATCATGCAATTTAGTTCTCCAACCATATATATCTTGAGCTATATCTACTGCATCTGGCCACTGTACACTAATTCTAACAAGGTCCTGTTTCACAATGTCTATCACCGCATTCTACTCTTACCCTCTTTCTTTACCCTATTCGCTAATCTATAATTATGCATACGGACAACATGGTCAAATCAACGGAGTCTCTCTCTGCACAACAAAGAGGTTGCCGACTCCATTTCCCAACCTCATTATTACTTACAAAATTCAGTCACCTAATGCCCAAGATACCTCGTAAGGATCTAGAATCAAAGGCATAAAGTTTCCTGTTATCTTGTTTACAAAGTGTCCACGTTTCACTACCGTAACTAACTCTAGAAAGAACCAAACTATTTCACAGCCTAATATTAAATCTTTAGGTGCATACACCTATTTCTCCACATTATCCAAATATTTTTAAAAGTACAGGCAGCAATCCCTATCCGTCTGTTAATCTCATGTCGCACATCACCAGTATCTGTTACTTAGCTCCCAAGATAATTAAACTGAGACACCTGCTCAAGACTGCAACCATTCAGATTAGCTGAATCAGAGTATGCCTGACTAATTTTCATCACTTTAGTTTTCTCGCTGTTTATCACAAAACCTACTCTACTACCAATGTCACCAATAGCTCGAATGAAAGAGTTCAACTGATCAACATCATTTGCCAAAAGGCTAAATCATCAGCCTAATCTAAATCAGATATTTTCGCATCTCCAGACCATTAAAGGCCAAAATCTTTCCTTTGCAGTGAATTTAGCATAAAATAATCAACAACCAAACTAAAGAGAAAAGGAGAAAAAATGCACGATTGTCTAACATCTGAAGCAATACTCAAGCATTACCAACTTTCACACACGACTCAGTGTTATTATAGTGAGCTTTCATTACGTTAACTAACTTATCTGATATGACCTACGACCTCACGATCAACAACAAATTATGACGATTAACATAGTCGAAAGCCATTTTAAAATCAACAAAGCTGGTAACTACATGTTTCTGAAACTCTAAACATTTCTCAAGAATCAATCTGAATCAAAATATCCGATCTACACATCCTCTTTCACTTCTGAAAGCACATTGCTCATCACGGAATTGCCTCTACTTTCCTGTTATCTTGTTTACACAGCGTCTAAGTTTCACTACCAGAACTAACCCTAGAAAGAACCAAACTATTATACAGTCTAATTTTTGTCTTTAGGTGTATACTCCTATTTCTCCACGATCTCCATAGATTCTTAAAAGTCCAGGCATTGAGACTTAAAGGCAGACTTAAAAGGCAGACTAAAAGGCAGACTTAAAAGTCGAGGCATCAGATTAACAGACGAATAGGGATTCGTCTGTTAATCTCATGCCGCACATCACCAGTATCTGTTACATAGCTCTCAAGGTAATTAAACTGTGACACCTGCTCAAGACTGTAACCATTCAGATGAACTGAATCACAACCTGCCTGACCAATTTCCATCACTTTAGTTTTCTTTCTGTTTATAACCAAACCTACTCTACTACCAGTCTTATCAACAGCTCGAATGAAAGTGTTCATCTCATCAGCATCATTTACATAAAGGGTTGAATCATCAGCCTGATCTAAATCAGAAAATTTCAGATCTCCAGGCCATTTAAGGCCAAGATATTTTCCTTGCAGTGAATTTCGCATAACATAATCAATAAGTATGCTAAAGAGAAAAGGAAACAAAAATGCACCCTTGTCGAATACCAGAAGCAATGCTAAACCAATTGCTACAAGCCTTACCAACTCTCACTCACGACTCAGTGTTATTATAGAGACCTTTCATTATGTTAACTAACTTGTCTGGTATGCTGTACGATCTGATAATCGACAACAAATTATGGCGATCAACAGAGTCAAAAGTCTTCCTGAAATCAACAAAGCTATTAATCAAAGGTTTCTGAAACTCTAAACATTTGTTAAGAATCTGCCTAAGTGAAAAAAAATCTGATCTACGCATCCCCTGCCACTTCTGAATTCACATTGCTCATCACGCAATCCACTAGATAGGATCCACTAGACACTGATCCACTAGACACTGATCCACTAGACAGGCTGTTAGGAGGCAGATAGAAGCCTACTCATCTAGGCCGTCGATGTGTACTTTTATATTCAGGTATAGCACTTGAATGTAAAAGCTTAACTAAACAGGGTTCCACGGCCCCATGTTAAAGGTACATCCTTTCTAAAAGCTATCAATTTCCGTTATTTGACTGAGAGAAAAATGGGGAAACTGAAGATTAGAAGTCTGGCCCGCTACCGATTGAGCATCGGCCAGAGATTACTGTATGATAGATAATTAAAACAAATTGTAGTATCTAGAATATTTAAAACAAAGAGCCCGTCATAATACCGCGCCCCCAGACAGGTATGTGTTCACAGAATATATTCTTTTATTGAAATCATGTAACTTTAAATCATTAATATTTTGTTAGTCTGTAAAACAAAAAAAATTGTTTCGTTTATCTCTGAAATAAAGTTTCATTTTCGCACCCACCCACCCCTTTGGCTAAGATGACAAAACCAAAATTTCATATTTCCAGTGTAAATAGTTTGCTTGTAATATTTGTTTGAATGTTTAGCATTTTCCATCTTTTCCATAACTAGAGGGCGCTATTAAAGGTATTGAAATTTTTCAGAATTACTAATCGCAATATTTGTTCGGCACCTATCCAACTCGAAAAGAATTTTTCATTTAGCTCTAAAAGTAAAAAAAAAAATCGATTGTCTATAGACGGATAGACAGGTGGAAAGGCAGACGGACAGACAACAGTTAACAGAGAGACGAACAAATACTGGCATAGGCAGACGACAAAATGAAAATATTCGTTCGTTTTTCAAACGAACCTTAAAAGAAATTATTTGTTTGTTTTCAGTTAGCTCATTTTCACTTTTGCAACCGTTTGCCATCTTCTGATGGAGTTTCTCGGAAAAAAATATTCATTAGTTTATTTCTTTGAGTGAAATTTGAGGTGTTCATAAATGTGAGGCATTCATAAAATATGACAGCTTTCATAGACAAAAAAAGTGGTAGAATTATATAAAACTACAACAACTGAGAAGTTTCAACTTGGTACATACACTACCTCATAGGCTTTCCTCTCATGGTACGACAAAATATGGCGTCCATAAACCACGTGACTCAATCAACCAATGGCAGTGAATTACCGATATTGCCAGCCTCTAACTATACAGGACCTCTAGTTGCGAGATCGCTAATTTCTAAAAAAATCGTTGCCAGATATTTTTTTTCTGAATTCTGCAATCAACCATAGGGTTCGGATACTTTTTTGAGCGACTGTACATTAGTGGGCCGACTAATGATTGAGGAGGATGTGACACTAGCATGAATATATTGCTGCACATTGCTTAAACAAAATATTATACGAATTTTAGTATTATGCCAATTGGATTATCCGTAACTTTTAATCCCTGCCCACGGTCAGTAGGGGACACCGATGGGCTTGGAAAGGCCGCCGTCCGTCGGATGGGACGTTAAGCCGTGGCCCCGTGTGCGGGAGAGCCATACCCTGTGCACGTTAAAGAATACGCTGGATGGCCTTGACGGGAGGCTACCATCTGTCTCCCAACAGCTGTTCCAGTGGGTCCCCTGCGCCAACCTTCTCTGAGCCTTCGGGGTCCATGTGACCTGGACATATAGCCCATGGTGTGCAAAAAAGTGCCGCTCAGAGGTAAAACAACCCAACCCAACCCGTAACGTTTAAAGCAAACTCTTTAAGGAAAAATGTCGCTGAAGAAAAATTTTGAATGTACACCAAATCTATCTAAATTCTGAGTTTCAAAATTAATAAGTCACTAATTAGAAAATTATGAACTCTGGGGTGGTTAACAGAGGAAATGACAATTAGAAGCAACTTATTACAAACCGGTGAATTATTTACGTAAACTTCTAAAAAATGCAGTTATTTTGCTACGAGAACAGAGATTAAATTATTTGAAATAACACATAAATTGAAGCTCTTTTTTTAACTTATAAGCTAGATTCTTTTCAATTTTTAAAAACGCATGGATATATTTTAAAATAAAGATTCGCATCCCAATATTTCTCATAAAAGTCATTATTTTTAAGATACTGAGCATCGATTTTGGCTTCCCGCTGTCATAATATGGAAATGATCAAATTTTGTCTATTCAATATATAAGCTAAGAACAAATACTTATTACTAAAACCTTTCTTCAAGTTTAACCCTTTCAGGACCATAATGTTTCTAAGAGTAAATATTAGTATGTAACTGTTTATTTTAGTTTGTTTAGACGTAAAATAAATAAAAATCATAAGAAAAATACATAACAATATGTATTTTTTTGGAATTTTATGGGAAATATTTTTCTCAATGGACTATAAAAGTAACACAAATTATAGTTAGGCTTATTATGCAATGTCTTTTATTTATTGGTTTATTAGAACAAAATGTTAACTAAAATAATACAAAATTATGAAATAAAATTACTATACAAAATGATGTGCTAATTATGATATTCTGCGAAGCAATTTCTTTTGGTAGTGAGGCAAAGATGGACATTGCACATAGTACTATGCGTCCTGACAGTTCTGTTTTTGTTTTCTAAACGTTCCCGTTTACGTAATTGCGTTCGGCATACGTTCTATTTTGACATTCTGTATAAAAAATGCAGATAAGGTTATAATTATATACGACAATCACCAATTTTAAAATGGGAAAATTGTTTCCCTTGGTCGTGAAAAGGTTAAATGCCTTGGGAGTTAAGAATTCCGTATTCATTTCTTTGGTTGTTACTATTATAAGTTATATATCTAAACATTTCCCATAATTCAAAAAAGGAAATTTTTGTTTTCCCTTTCCTATTATGGTTTTGTAGCAATAAATTTCATATTGATTTTCTGTGAGGAGTAGAAAAGTTTAAATTTTAAAGAATGGGACTTCTGAATCAAAACGTTAATTACTAGAAACACGGAAGAAAGCTTAACTAAATCCAGTTGTAAGACAAAGAGGTATTGAAAGAGGACAACGCAACATAAAGTACGATTAATAAATAAAAATAAATAAATACCTCCTCAAGCAGCTGCTTCCCACAGAGGTCTGACAGGAGCCTGTCAGTTTATATGTCATAGTAGAAGATTTGAGAGGATGGCAGGACCTCAGCAGAGAAACGACACAAACAGTCATGCCTTACCCGGGGCTCGAACTCAGGTCCCTTAGATCAGTAGCCAAGCGCGCTAACCACTCGGCCATGGGACGGCGTAGTACGATTAGATACTCCTTTATCGAATTTAGTGGCCCTTAAAAGGGCCTTTTTTGTCGGCTGAAGAAGTGCTCCTTCCTTTGCACTTTGGATGAAGTGGCAATCACACACTAACAAAAGTTCTTTGTTTACGAAAACAAATATGATGTCGTTTTTGCTGCACTTCAAGATTAAAAAAGGACGAACCAAAGGAACGGTGACAGCAGCAATTTTAATTCAGTTGATCTTAATTTCCTTATAAGCCACCGCTCCACACGAGAACCACCACTAGCAAAAGCAGAAGAAGGATCGAATCCTCTTCCGCATCTTCTGGAGCCTTCCACGCACTCCATAGCTCCTGTGCTTCTTTATCTTTGGGGATGGTTTGTATTTATCCTGTTTGCATTTTAAAGAAGATTCTGTGGCCAGATTAGAACAACGATCAGGATAGTCAAATAAAAACTGGAAAAGTCTATCTATATACATATCGGTATCTTCAACTTCATCTGATTTAGGATATAAGTCTGTGGCCAGATTAGAACTAGAATCAGAATAATAATCAAATAAAAAGTGGTAAAGTCCATCTATGTACATATCTGTATCTTCAGCACAATTCTCATCGCCCGTATCTCCTCCTCTCTCTACTGAAGAATCTGGTTCATCCCCCATTTTTTCCTTTTGTCACCAATTCCTTTCTCTACTCTTCTAAACTTCTATCAATATTTTACTCGTGCAATCTTATGCTAATTCACTCACCACTTCACCAGGAAACAACTCACTTTTTCACATAGAGCAACGAAGCACTCAAGTTTCTCCAAAAAACGAATCAATCGAATGATACGAATTAGAATCCTCTTACAATTGTTCAACTGTTTGCATTGCTATCTTCAACAATAAGAACCTACCATTGTTACGTTTGTTGATAAGCATTGTGATCGACTGAAAATTTGTTTCTTTCTAAAACAGTCAAATATTCGTCTGCTTAGCCAGATTTCAAAGGGAAAAAAAAGGTAAAAGGAATTCTAGTTTTCACTTTATCATTTGCCTATTCATTAATATTCAAATTATTACCAATTTATTTATTAATTAGCATCTTAATTATTTAAATTATTATTTCAAATCATTCTCGAAACCAGTTCCCTTTAAATAGCTAAACGAAAAATAACCTTTCTTTTGGGAAGATACTAACAATATATAGTAGGCCCTCGTGGATCCTGGGAGTTACCGTGATGATGTTCGCGAACGAGAAATTCGCGATATCCCGTGAAAACGAAAGGTTGTGGGAAGAGTAGGGTTAGGTTCCTTTTGTGAAGAGCATTTAACAGACAGCTCCCGATTTACGTAAGAGTTATCGTCTGCAAAACCTTCAAATTTAACGAATTGGTGAAATTTTCAGTATGTCTGATGTTTCTGATGTTATAAAATTTGATTATATACAATCCTCATAAAAAAAATTGTCCACTCAGAAGGAATGGTGTGCATACGACACGAAGCGTCGTGTTAAAAGATAGCAGTGTAAATAACAATTGATCGCATTTGCAGCCTGTTTAGTAAGGCAGACACATGGATATTAGGAAGTGGTGAAAGTAGGCAGGTACGCCGTACAGGCAAAGTAATTATTATTGACCGGCACAACGTACCAGTCAATAATTTTTCAGTAGTTAACGATTTCTTTTACACCTTAATTCTTTTACAACTGAACATTGTCTTCTTGTCTTTTTCTTCTGCTAGTAATCGAGTTCTATCAGTCTCAGTCTTTTTCTTGTGCTAGTAATCGAGCTCTACCAATTGATGATTGTATCATGAATAATATGAATGGAAATAAAGGCTACTACTACATGAAATTCAAAGCAAGCGGATCCTTCCAGTAAAGAAATATTCTTCGATTTTTATTTACATTAGTACAGTCGCTCAAAAAAGTATCTGAACACTATGGTTGATTACAGAATTTAGAAAAAATATCTCGCAACGATTTTTTAGAAATTAGTAATCTGGCAACCTTCATTTAACACGAAGGTTTAGTAGTAGACGGCCAACCTCTACTTATATAGGTAGAAGTTAGCCATCTCAAAATTGGACGCCATGTTTTGTCGTCGCTCGGATTGTTTAGCTTGCATAGCTGAATGGTATTGCACGAATACTTATGGATTCTGGAAAAGGGTAGGGTAATGTTTGATAAGCCGTCCCATGGCCGAGTGGTTAGCGCGCTTGGCTACTGATCTAAGGGACCTGGGTTCGAGCCCCGGGTAAGGCATGGATGTATGTGTCGTTTTTCTGCTGAGGTCCTGCCATCCTCTCAGATCTTCTACTATGGCATATAAACTGACAGGCTCCTGTCAGACCTCTGTGGCAAGCAGCTGCTTGAGGGGGTATTTATTTATTTCTTTAATGTTTGATACAGATTTTAGTGTTCGTGATTGGAAGCACTTTAGAAAACGGCTAAAAAAGGAAAAGTAAATTTTACTGCTTTTTTTTTTCTTCCTCTCAGATCTTCTACTCTGGCATATAAACTGACAGGCTCCTGTCAGACCTCTGTGGCAAGCAGCTGCTTGAGGGGGTATTTATTTTTATTTATTTTATAATTTCGTTTCGTTGTCTTGTCTGTCTGCAGACATCGAACTTTTTTGTTTATATAGAAAAATACAAAAATTCTTTTTGTGTTAGATAGCAATTGATGATATATTACGATTTGCATTTTTCGAATCTCCCAAAAGTTATAACTGCGCCCTCTAACAGTGGAAAAATTTGAAAATTCCAAAATATCAAACGAATATTCCAAAACGATGTAGTTAGGATAGAAGTTTAAAATTTTGGTGTTGAAATGTGAAGGTTATGAACTTACCATTGGCAACAATCACTTGATCCTTTAGACCCAGGGGGAGGTGAATGACACTTTTATTGTTTTAACAAAAAAGTGTATATTTTTAAAGATAAATTAAAAATTCTTTTTGGGTTTTGAGAGTATTGATGAAATATTACAATTTGAATTTTGTAAGTTTCGCAAAAGCTAAAACTGCGCCCTCTAACGGTGGAAAAAATCGAAAAATACCAAAAATTTAAAACGAATATTTAAAACGATGTAGTTAAGCTAGAAATTTGAAATTTTAGTCGTGGAATGTGACAGTCTCGAAAACCCTAAGCCCAACGTAGGTAAGAAACGGAACGGTTTTGTTTTAAGAGCAAATTGGAAATATATTTTTTTCTTGGTTACTATGAAATGTAATTCGAATTTTCAAAGGTAGTTTTAATTTATATCATTAGAGGTCACTAAATATCGAAACTGCAAAATTATAACGAATATTTCAACTGATCTCTTTATGGTAGAAATTTCGGCAGTAGAGTTCTGTTATGGTAGAAATTCCACTGACAGCAATGATCTGCTCACTATTTTCAGAGGAATGAGAGAAAAGCAACTTTCTAAATTTAAGAACTAAAACAATAATACTTCTTATGTTTTATAATGACTAATAAAATACTAAATGTGCATTTCCCCCATCATATATAAAAAAAAAATGAATGACCCCTCAAGCAGCTGCTTGTACAGAGGTCTGACAGGAACCTGTCAGTTCATACGCCATAGTAGAAGGTCCATGAGGATGGCGGGACCTCAGCAGAAAAACAACACGAACATCCATAATTAAAACTTTTAAGGAGTGAAAAAGTAGGCAAAGAAAGAACTTGATTCTCTTTGAAAATAAGATTCCCATATGCGCCAGAGGCGATATGCGTTCTTCTACTTATTTTACATTTTCAGTACCCTCTGACAGTGGAAATTCGTACTACTGTATAATTAGAATATAAACTATTAATATTTTATTAGTAGCTGTAATGTGCAAAAAAGTTTTTCATTTATCTCTTAAAGCAGAAAAGTTTTACCAATGGGACAAATCATTACTATTAGGGTAAACCACTTGATCATTAAATTTGATTCTATGACCAAAAACGTAAGTTTCTAGCAAAAATAGATCGTTTGCAATATTTATTTAAAGATTTGATATTTTCCAGCTTCTTCCGCCGCTAGAGATCGCCTTTCGAGTTTTTATTTACCGCCTTTAGCACTCTCTAATACTGGAAATTGCAGCTGATGGGAATTCGAAAAAGGTGAATATTAATATTTATGTGGAAAACAAAATCGCCGACATACGGGATTCAAATCTGCAGCTGTCCAGAAATGTGCCAGAACATTCTAATCTGTTGAACAAAAAAACATTTATTGATTTTTAGAGGTTTAAACGTCTTCAGGTAATGCTGAAATTATCAAATATTGTTTAAAGATAATAACATGAAACAAAGTAATAAATGTATTTATGATTGTCTCATATTACGAATTTTTATCTCTTTGGACCAAAAAAAAACCGAGTCAATATTGCTTGTCTGGCTGCCCGTCTATAGATATTGAACGATTTCTGTTTTTATCGCAAATTAAAAATTGTGTTTGGGCTTAATAGGTATTGATAATATATTACTATTCTCACTTTGCGAATCTCTCAAAAGTTTAAACTCGCCTTCTGACGGTGGAAATGTTTAAAAATTAAATATTTTGAACGAATATACAAATGATGCATTTATGCCAGAAATTCGAAATTTAAGTGGTGAAATGTGCAGATTATAGAGTTTGAAATCTAAGTAATAAATTGGGCCCATATCCCAGAGTCAGGATGGAAAATGTAACTTTTTTTTGCTTTAAGAGATAATTTGAAAATTCTTTTTTATTGGTACTAATGAATTTTTATAATTCGCATTTTTCAAATCCTTTGGCAGTTAAAATTTACATCGTTACAGATCACTAAATATGGAAAAGAGAAACTTTTAATGAATGTTGAAATGGAATAAATTTGAAATTTCGGTGGGTATTCCAATAACAACAACATTCTATCCTCTTTTCTCAGAGGGATGGGAAAAAAAGATAACTAAATTTAAGCACTAAGAAAATACACTAGTTTCATTTTCCCAATCATCCATTAGTACCAATTGAAACTTTTAAACAGTACAAAACGAAAAACCACATTCTCTTTGAAAACGATACCCCCATGTTCAGCAAAGGCGATATGCGTTTACAACTGTTTGCAGTCATTGTCAACTAAATCGCTGAACAAATTGTGATATTTTCCAAACCTAATTTTTTGCGACAAATTACATTTGTACACAAATATATATTTATTGCTTCCCCCTAACCTTCTAAGCTTTCTATTTAAAGAGTGAAGTGGAAACAAACAATTATTTTTTTTTGAAAAAGGTACTACCCTACACAACGAACGGAGATAACCTACAAGCTATATTATTCCTCTGTGAGTTTCTGATCTTCTCATGCAACATACAAACACTTTAATTAGGCTTATCCTGGTTTCTCATGCAACATACAAACACTTACACAAAGACATGCCCGTTGATCTTAGTCAGGGGCTATGGTTGAGGGGGGGGGGGGGGGGGGGAGAAGAAATCGAAAATTTTCCAACTCGAAAATCTAATTTTGCCAACTGAGATACAAGACTGGGATACAAATTTTGCCAACTCGCTTTAATTTCAAAAAACTAATTCCAATTTTGACAACTCGTCTGTCAAGTGGATTCGAATTTTGCCAACTACCTTAGATTTTGCCAAATCCCCAAGAATTTGGGGAGTGTTCTCGTTTTTTCCACCTCTCCTTAATTTCACAAAAACAATCTCAATTTTTACGTCTCACCTGAATTTTGCAAAGTCACTCCGAATTTTGCCAACTGCCCAAGATTTTGGCAAGTTGTCCAGATTTTGTCAACTCACCTGTATTTTACTAAGTGGCTTTGAATTTGGCCAACTGCTCTAGATTTTGTCGTCTCTATTTTCCCAACTGCCCTAGATTTGCCAAGTTGCGTCGATTTTGACAACTACCCTAGATTTTGCCAAATTATCTACATTTTGCTAACACCCCTTAGTTTTACAAAAAATAAGATTACAAATTTTCACAATTCACCTAGATTTTACGAAGTCGCTTCGAATTTTGCCAACTCCGAGTTACTTTGGTGGGGAGCCTCTCCCCCATCCCCCATAGCCACGCCCCTGGTCTTAGTAGCCAGGTAGGCTAACCACTAGAGCAGGTAGAGTTTAAATGCATCAATCAATTCAAAATCAATTCCAGTTTCAATTCAACAAATCAATTCATCAAAAACATTCATTTTTAGTCGTTTTTTTTAAATTTAACATTAAAAATTCTAGCTTTCAACCAAATCCATTCCCTTTGAATGAACCGAAAAAATTTCTACTACGTCTCTACTACCGCTTTTGATGCGCGTTCATCTAGAGAGATCTGAGATTGATGCGTAGAAACCGTACAAGTGTGTGATATAGCAAAGAAAACGGCGACCGTGCAGCCGCTGCCGTGCGTCCGGTACTGACAGGTGTGGACTTACCTTTAACAGAACCCTATGCTCGTCAGCAATACCGGCTAACAACATATCTCTACTCATTAACTCCTTAATTTCTACCGGCTTACATACTAGAATTCCCTTACCGTCTAAACTTACATGTTCATTGGCAATACCAGATGATGACACATGAATAAATATTAAATCCTCATGCTCATTAGCTATACCAGCTAATGATACATGATTAACTACTACACTTCTAGCATTTACAGTCTTATTCACTAAAGGTGTTATATTATCTTTAACTAACGCACCTTGAAACTCATTTACTATATCTGATGTTGCATGATATTTTTTAGCAGATTCATTACACACACTTTTAATAACAAAATACCAATCTTTAATTTAGCCTGCTTTTCAGTTTGATCTCGCCTCCACTTCTTAATCTCACAATTAATTTGCTTAATTTTAATCCCTTTAAATTACTCTGTGAGTTTCTGATCTTCCCGTATCTCAATCTGTACTTTCTCAGCTCTGAATAACTCCAATTTCTGTAAGCATAGGTTCTCATTC
This sequence comes from Ryuthela nishihirai, assembly GCA_038380435.1. NCBI lineage: Eukaryota > Metazoa > Arthropoda > Arachnida > Araneae > Heptathelidae > Ryuthela > Ryuthela nishihirai. Next base: position 77,009,245 of record JAWZYU010000017.1, read on the forward strand.
CCACGTTCGCTTTCCTCTTTATCAAACAACTCTTTATAGTTCCTATGAACCTCCAAAGGGTCACTTGTTAGTGGCAGTCTCATGTACTCAGCAAATGAATCCTTTTATCCTCAGCAGCAATCGCACACTCCGTCGCCACTTGACAAATATCAGTCAAATCTTTTACTTTAATCTCAACAAGTGCGCGACTATGCTCCACGTTCACAACGTGTTCGGGCAGGTCATGGTCTAGCATTGTTTTTTCATGCTCCAATGTCTCTATTTCATCTTGCAATTGTGTGGTGACCACCCCTGAGTATATTTAGGGTGGTACACGCACTTAGACCGTGATTCGTCTACTTGCTGCCCAAAACTAAGGCAAATTCCCGGACCCACCTAAACAAATAACAGACATTTGCAATAATGAAAACTGAGATAATTTTACAGTTAACAAAAACACAACATTTATTAACAAATTCACTTTTCAGACACTTTTCACATGTAGGTCCACTCATCGGGCAATTTCATCAGGCGCTCTCGGCGCGATGGCGTAGCACAGTCCAAAAAGTTACTTCACTTCAGTGCTCAAAAGGTGAGCAAACGATACACCATGGATTAGTTCCATACTGGCCGCCTGATGGTAGTAACTAATGTAATTGAGTGGGAAAAATTAAACCAGAGAAAAACGATTTTGACCCCACCTCCTCATTTCGTGCAGGTTGATCCCAGGGGACGACATCACAGTTCGGCTAGCCGCTTCCAGTAGCTGCAGGCTTTCACTCCTCGGCAACTTGCTGCATCTCACAAGGTGCTTGCGACAACTCTGCTCATTTGCTTTCCAGAGGCAACAGCTCACGACTTTCTTCCTTCGAGAGAGAGACGAATAATAACCCACACGTTTTCGCTTGTTTTCAGGGTACACTGTCTAGTCCCACTGGCAGAGGTTACCTATGTTCATGCGTGGCAGTTCGTGATTGGCCAGAGTAGCCGAGGTGCGAATCTCAAATCTCCTCTGGCCTACGTTGTTTAGCAAGCATGTCACGTAGTCTCTCTGCCATCTGGGGTTTCAGGATCAATCTTGAAAATTCCGTGCCTGCTGCCGAGTTCCTTTTCGTCGAACTGGACACAAAAATGGAGGCAATATGAAATGGCACTATCGGAACGAGGATAAGGGCGTCCATGACCCTCCACGCCAAAAGTCGTGTCCCCATGATAAAACAAATGTGGGCACGACAATTGCAGCAACACTTTATCGACTATCAGGTGACAAAATTTCATATGCAAATTTCCGCGGGAACGCCCAGCAACTGGCAAATTTTTTTTTATATGACGATTTTTTCCACCGTTAGAGGGCGCAATTGTAGCTTTTGGGAGATTCATAAAATGCAGATTGTAATATTTCATCAATACCTGTCCAACCTAAAAAGAATTTTCAATTTATCTCTAAAAACGTACAATTTTCTGTTAAAACAAAAAAATTGCATTTCCCCCCCCCCCCCCCCTGGGTCTAAAGGGTCAGTTCATTGTTGCCAATGGTAAAATCGTAACCTTTACATTTCAACATCAAAATTTCAAACTTTTAACATAAATACATCATTTTAAATATTCATTTGATATTTTGGAATTTTCTACTTTTTCTACCGTTAGTGGTCGCAGATATAATTTTCAAGAGGTTCAAAAAATGCAAATAATAATATTTTATTAACACCTATCCAACACAAAAATAATTTTTTATTTTTCTGTGCAACAAAAAAGTTTATTGTCTACAGAGGACAGACAACAAAGCGATATTATTATCTCTTTTTTTAAAAAAAAAGAAAGCTCTAAAATTTACTTTTCGGTTTTTAGCCGTTTTTTAAAGTGCTTCCTGTCGTGAGCTCTTAAATATGTATCAAATATTACCTTACCCTTTTTCCAGAATCCATAAGCATCTGTGTAATACCATTCAGCTTTGTACGCGAAACAATCCATGCGACGAGAAAACATTGCGTTCAATTTTGAGAAGCCCAACCTCTACCTAATATAGGGCCTCTAGTTTGTCAAGTGGGTGCGCGCCCTCTTGCTGATTTTGTTTGCGTAGGAGTGCCGCGAGAGAAAGGGGAATTGGGCAGTCCTGACCTCTATCATTGTTGACCAAGGTATTAGTTAATTTTTGACATCATATCAATGTATTTATTTCATAATATAACTAGTGAACAGCTAGTCTAAATTTGTCGGTCGTAAACTAAAAATTGGAAATGGCGGAGTAAAAAGAATGGGTAAAAGTGGTTCCAGGTTTGAAAATTGGGTCTGTTATAGGCAGTGATTTGAAGATTTAATGGATCAAATTTTCTGTTGACATTCTACGTACCACTTGACCCCCAATCCTCCACCCCTCCAATAAAGTGCAAAATAAAAGTGTTTTCAAACTAGAACTCTAGTTCTACTATAGATATAGACTTGGGTTTTTGAAACAATTCGGGGTGTCAGTGGGAGGAGGACCTGTATGAGAAATCTGGAACATGTCAGTCAAGTACTTGGAAGTTATGGAGTCGAAAAAGGTTTAAATTCATACACTGGTATACCCGTTCATACAGATATTATATATATATTGTTGCGAATTACAGAAATGGATTGGCACTGGGCGTGAGTATTAATAACTGTATTTTCAAACTAATTACAATACAATGCAAATCGTTACAAAAATATGGATGAAGTATCTCATAAACAAATTAACTACTATTATACTTAAGTCATTAACACTTTTTGTACAGAGTATACAATATCAGCTCTGTCTATTCTACTAAATACTACCTCTTCACTTAGTTTACCATGTCACTTGAATATCTTCAGACGTAAACAACTCTCGTCCTGTGCTAGTTCACTAAACTTTTCATATTAGTAAAATAATACGACCGCCTGCGCACACATCACATAAAAGATACTTATTTTCTTTTACTTATCGCGCACTGACTCAGACCATCTGAACATCCTTTTAGATCTCTCAACTTTAACAAACTGTACTGCTATATTTTCATTCTTCTTCTTCAGAACTGTTCTAAGTTCCAAATCGTTGGCTAATTGAATCTCACGCAGAAGCACACACGAGGGCTCCAGTCACGCTAACTCGTGAAGTCACTATTGCTCGTTCATCTGTCGTAACAATATATATACATATATATGCTCTATAGGTTCGACTAGAGTGTAATTAGTTCCCTATAAACATTTATTCTGAGCAACAGCTATTGGATAGGCAGAGAAACATGGCCAAACCTATGTAGTCTCTCTTTATGTAAGAGCTGCTTAAAGATGGCTGATAATTCTATTTAATTGATTTTTAATCGATTTTTGGTTTGCCTCTTCATTATTCATAACAGGGATTAGGTTGTTTTACCTGTGAGGAGCCCTTTTTGCACACAATGGGCTAAATGGCCACGTCACAAAGACCCCGAAGGCAAAGAGAGGATTGGGAGAGAGAACTAATTGGAATAGCTGTTGGGAGACAGATGGTAGCCTCACGTCAAGGCTGTCCAGCGTGTTCTTTAACGTGCACAGGGTATGACTCTCCCGCACACGCAAAAGTTTGTGAGCAACACCTGAAGTTTATGAAAGTCCGTGAAATGATTCACCAGCAACAGAAGGCTGAATATCCTTGATTTGCATAATCAAACCCGCAGTACCCAAGATCTAGAATGAAAAGCATGAAGCTTTCTGTTATCTTGCTTATAGAGGTTCCAACAAACAACTACAATAGCAAATTTTAGGAAATGTCAAAATGTCCCGTACTCTAAACCTGTGGAGAAAATGAGGAAGAATGAATTCACTTACTTATGATTAAAAGTATCTTAATTTTTCTGATGTCGAATTTGAATAAATTGTTACTATTATTTTCATTATATTTGACGGAAGGCATAATATACAGGGTGATTAAAAAGTCGCTGTGTACCTAATAAGGAATGAGAGAATCATACCTGTACAATTACAATAAATGCTGAAAGTGTGTCCCGCGCGTCTCCAGACATTTAGTGACACACCGAACTGTGTTCTTGAAGACGTCGTTCAGCACAGCATAGTCCACATTCCGCATGTATTCTGCTATGGGTCTTCAAATCATCAAATGTGCGGAGATTGACCAAATACACAGAGTTTTTTATTGCACCCCAGAGATAAAATTCGGCGGGGAGAGATACGGGGATCTTCGAGGCCAACTGCTTTTCGATATGATTCTGTCCACAAACACGTCGTGCAAGAGTCCAATAGACATATGCAATGTGTGGGCTGTGGCACTATCCTACTGAAAATATGCCCTGTTAATCTCATCTTCTGACAATTGCGCAAAGAAAGGATAAAGAATATTGTCAGAGTATCGTTGGGAGTTGACAGTCTCAGAGAAAAAAATGGGTCTGACTATGCGCCTACGCGAAATTCCAACCCAAACACAAATCTTCTGATCATGCAGTGGCGACTCGTGGAACTCATGGAGATTGTATGAGGACGAGAGGCGTGAGTTTTGACTCTTTACGTACCCCGACAAACGGAAGTATGCCTCGGCTGTGAAGAATGATACGTCCACAATGTCCTCTCCTTCATGGTCAGGAAAGCCTACAAACCATCTGCAGTATGCACTCCATTGTCGACAGGTTCATGCACGCATGTGATTTTGTAAGGGTGTAGGCCTAGGCGTTTCTTTACAGCCGTATGGGTCGTGCGATATGAAACACCAACCTGCTGTGACAGTCTCTTGATGAACTTTTTTGGGCTTCGAAGCATGCGGTCAGCAGTATCCAACACTTTCTCCTCTGTCAGTATTGATGGCTTACCAGATCTGGGCTTGTCACACACGGAACCGGTTTCCCGGAATTTCCGAATCAACTGCGGCACTTCATTAAAATGGGGCTTCCTGGTTTCCAGAAACTGTGCCTAGAATCGTTGTTGAACGTCTTGTGTGTATTCTGCGCCACACCGAAACACATGTTCCACAAGGAAGTACGCTCCTCAACAGATAACACCATTGCCACAACGCACGTCTACAGTGCCTGATTGCTTGGCAGGCAGGCAACTGCGTTTCTCCCACTAACGTCATCATGTGTCCCTAAATGTCTCGAGACGTACTAGAAACACTTTCAACGTTTATTGTAATGGTAAAAGTATTCCTCATCAGGTGAACAGAGACTTTTTGATCACCCCATTTTTCTGCGGACAGCAGTAAAAGTTTTTTCAGGGTGGAAAAAAATACTCATATTTATAATAAAATTCGAGAATTCTATCATCATCAGTTTACATTTAATAAAAATTTTATTCAATAAAAGGTAAGACAAAGAGGAGGGTATTTTTAATTAGAACAAGTTAGGAGTTAGCTTAAAAACTGATTCGAATTCGATCCCACCATTTACAATTGCCAAGTGTTTTTTATTCTGAGCTATCTCCCCACTGCTCAGTGAGATGTGGGTGTGAAGAAATATCTGGTGTAAGGTGGTGAACGTGGCATTTGTGCATCTGTAACTGAACCCATCTAATGTAGAGGTTTATTTTTCTAGTCAAGTAAACAATCCAACGTTATTAGTGAGAAATTCGGTGATGGTGATTCTCAGATAAATATTCTATAAGACGTATAATAAAAGTTATTGAAAAATTCAGCTGACGATAGTTGGGACCTGAAGGCACGATCACGTGATATAAAGTAAATTTTCGATTAACTCATTTCCTGTTCTAAGTTCTACAGGGCATTTTCCGTCAATAGCTCTAATTTAATTTCTAACATCGTTACATTACAAAGCAACTTTTCGGTTCTTTGAATATCTCTCCATTCCACAAGTTTTCCCGTGATGTTCTGGTGAGGCGCCAATTGCGTTACCTCTCTAAGTACATTTGTTGAACATTTCTAATGTTCTACGTCAGTGCGCATCTGGCATTGTAAGATTGTACATTCATCGCTTACGCCTTGAAGTGATAGCGGCTAATTGCAATGACGGAATTTGCTCTGCTGGAGGCAATTATCAGAGACGATTAAGTTAATCCCTATGGACTGTTGCTACTGGCATTTGCCAAATACGTAGCCTCAGCTCTACACTTAGTTTTGCTGCTACAGGTGGATGTGCCCCATTGCGGCATTGCTCTCTCACAAAAGCTTTGAATTCTTGAGAGCTTCCATGCATATCTGTTGTCGTTTACGGAACTGGCGCCTGTTTACATCAGTTCCTCAATTTTATGACAAACACCAAATTTACAACGAATAGAGTTTGAGGTTGAGTTGATAAACATCACTGAGCTGATTATTATTGACATGAGAAAAATCGTTGCAGTAATTGGGCAAAACACTAGAACAGATTTAGACTGTGATCTTAAAACCATAGATAAATACGTGGTTATATTTATCTATGCTTAAAACGATTTAAGCGGGTTTGCCGAAACTGTTGTTTACGGACTACTAGAAAATCATTGAAGTGTTATATACTAGCTGAATGTACCCTGCGCTGCCCGGGTGTCACTTTTAATCTGTATATTCTTATTTTCACTGCAGCAAAGGTAAATATTTTGTAAGTATCCCCCCCTCCCCGACACTTTAGCACAGATTTTCAACAGGAATAAATTTGCCCGTTATTGGCTTGGATCGTGTTGACGTCAGCGAGCTGTCATAGCCAGTGGCTTATTTTCTGCGTTAGCTATCGAGATTTTTATTTCCGTTGCCATAGATTTTGCCGCCCTATGGCTCCCGTGGTATTCTTCCGCACGGTCCACATTTCCTGCACAGCGTCCCCGTGTGCCCCAGTGATTGGTTTAAAAATCAGGTTCCCACTTGGCCCGTGGCTTCGTTTCTACACAAATTGCGACAGCTCGTGTCTCACTTTTAATCTTCATATTCTGTTGTTTCCTGCACTAATGGTTAGTTTGTGAGCACCCCCCCCTCCGACATTTTGCACAGTTTGAACACGAAGAAGTGTGAGGTTGAGTTGATAAATCACCTCTTGCTTCCCTCATGAGAACAAAAATTTCTACCTGCTTCTCTCGTGAGAACAAGAATTAGTACCTGCTTCTCTCGTGAGAACAAGAATCACTACTCGCTTCTTTAGAATAATAATCGCTATCTGCTTCTCTCGTGAGAGCAAGAATCACTACTGCTTCTCTCATGATTACAAAACTCATTACCTGCTTCTCTCATGATTACAAGATTCACTACTTGCTTCTCTCGTGAGAGCAAGAAACACTACCTGCCTCTCTGATGATTACAAGAATCATTACCTACTTCTATCTTTGAGAGCAAGAATCACTAATTGCTTCTATCGTTGACAACAAGAATCACTACCCGCTTCTCTCGTTGAGAAATGAATCCCCGTTAGCATCTTCTTTCGATGAAAGAACAACCTCCCCTCTTTCAAACACTTTAAAATATCAAAATTTCGGTATTTATATAAATTAATAAAAATTAAAACAGTTCTGTTTGTTTGCGACCTAACTTAAAATATATTGATCTGCCACCCAATCAATAAAGCTAGAATTTTTGTTTGTAATTTAGCCATCTTTTAGTTTATCTTGTACAATGTTTAAAATTCATGTTGAAAAAGAAAAGCGTAAAAATTTCTTTACCCATGATACAGAAAGTAAAATGTGTTTTCGCATTATAGTTTCCCACTTGTTCTTGGCGATTATCAGAATCTCTTCAAACTGCTGCTGCAGATATTTCTCACGAGTCGAATTCCTAACTAACCATTTTACACGACTGCTCCCATTGATTGCAGTTGGGATGCTTTAGCCTAATGCACACGGTTACTAACTGCAATGTGGAAGTCTTGGCTACCTCTGCTGAGTATCGATCTCCTCGCACAGGTGATTTGTTGCGTTTGCTCTCTTTAATAATGACTAACGAACCACATTCCTTCAACGCGGCACCCTCTCGCAGAGCGTGACAACGCTGACTCCAGCTCACGGCATCACCTTTAAGGTTGCGATAAAAGTACACCGGCGGGCGCCCGATGCCAACACGCTGAGGTTTAACCAGACGGAAATTCTGTTTGCCACTTACCAAAACATCAGCTCACTAATCAATTGAATCCGGGCGCTACGAAGAGAAGGCGAAGACGAAAGAAAAAATGATGTTCTGAAAATTTCTGCTACTCTGGTGAGTTGTAGCTGGAGTACTAACACGAAAGCTGACTGGCCCCGCTAACTAGGTACAGTGTCAGGCAGGAGCTTCTGCATCCTTTGTCCATTAAGCTACAATTAAATAATAAATTATTCATTGGCCGTAAGACGTTTCCTGATTTTTGCCCAAAATGTAATTAGTAACGAAGATGTTACCATCCGGTAGCCCCAGTTCGTCTCTGACGCGTTGGCATCAAGCACTGATTCAATTAAAGCTGTAAAACATTAATGCTGCCAACTGAAAGTGCTGTGCGCTGGGATAACACAGAGCAGTTTAATTGACGTAATCAGCATTAGTGCAGTTACTAAAGTTTGTTATCTCGGACAGATCCGAGGATAATTAGAGTAACAACAGCTCTAAAGTCACACGTGTATGCATGAGACTCGGCTCGTGTGGGACAAGGGACATTCAGCATCACTTCTAATTTTATATGATGAAGTTGAGTGTGAAGTAAATTGGGTGGCATTCAAGAACAATAATTTTGAACAATTCTTTTTCAATCAGTGCCGATCAAGAGCGTTGGGAAAAAATATTAGTCTCTGCAAGCATTCTTTACTTTACTAAACTCGTTACAAGTCATTTTGATTGGATTTGGCATTAATTATTGTCTACATTATGGTCTTTATGAACATTAAAAATGAAGGAAGGTGGGAGTCCTCCCCCCTCACGTGGCAAAATAGTTATACCATTAAAAATAAATTTATTTAGCTACTTGCACCATACTAGTTTTACCCCCCACCACAAATGAAGTTAACGGCCATGGTATTTTAACTCTACCCCATCCCCCAATTAACTCTAGCGAAAACTCTTTAACATTCTACGGTATCAACAAACATTTACACTATAAAAATTTTATCTATCTGCATGAAAGCGTAAACACAAATTAAATTATAACCTAAATGATTTAAAAACGCGTCATTTTAGGAAATCTATTGTGTTTTTGGAAAAGAGTAGTGCCCTTAGAACTGTATGGGGCAGTTCTCCATGCTCCAACACTTGATTAAACCCACAAAACTTTCGAAACAAAATATAAATGATAATTTCCTCATCATCTTGATTGTTATAATTAAGCTTTCTTTACCTGTTTAGAGCTAAGGAAACATATTTGCACAACCCTTCAAATTTCATCGGCTCCATCTGCCTGAGTTCCGTGTCATCATCAGGCTACGTCTGCCTGAGTTCCGTGTCATCATCAGGCTCCGTCTGCCTGAGTTCCGTGTCATCATATGGCTCCTTTTGTCAGTTCATCAGGCTTCGTATGTCAGGACACAGTGACGCTGAACGCTAAATGTACAGCATATCGCTCTAAGTCAGGATCAGAGCAAATATCAGACATGCTCTCGCATCAATTTGTTAAAATTTATTTGCATTCAATATCACTCCAACCTTTATACAATCTTAGTGGTTATACTTATCTAACTCATTGAATCTACTTCTGCCTCCTTATAACAAATCGGCGCAGTTTACCACGAGGTGATTCGAGACTTTCCGCTTCAGGGCAAAGCAGAATCACTTGAAACATTGTTCCGTATTTTTCTGCATATCACCACGTGATGCGCTAAAAGTAAACTCAAGATGGTAGAACGAACACAATAGTCAGTGTGTACATCATACCTTTCAGGTTTTCATATTTGCACTATTCAGGTCTGACAGCTTCATCGCTACCCTACTTGCGCTACCCTACTTGCTATATCGCTACCCTACTTGCGTTGAAAAAGTTGTCTGAAAATGGATTTAGAATTTAATTAGAACCTTAGTTGGTGCAATAGTACAGCGCCTTACGTTTGGCTATCACCGTTTAATTGATGTCAAGTCTGAGGACACATATTTTAAAGGATATAATTTGATCCTACAAGGAAATTGTTGGATTGTTTTACCTCTGAGCGGCACTTTTTTGCACACAATGGTCTAAATGACGAGGTCACAAGGGCCCCGAGGACTTAGAGAAGGGACCCACTGGACAGTTGTTAGGAGACAATGGAAGCCTCCCCCTAGGCCATCCAGCGTATTCTTTAACTAGCACAGGGTAAAGTTTTCCTCACACGGGGCCATCGCTTTATATCCAATCCGAAGAGAGCGGCCTTTCGAAGCCCATCGATGAGGAATTGATGATTGCATCGATGAGAAAGGGGACACCGATCGAAGTCCATCGGTGTCCCCTTTCTCATCGATGCAAAGGTCGATTTTAGCGGAAATAAATCTCAACTCTGACACAAGTGGGTCTCGAACCTGGGAACTGCATATTATGAGTCTGGCGCTCTACTTACCGCTCCCCCAATAGTGGGATGAAAACTTCTTAGATGGCTGCTAGATCAAATCAAATCGTCGCGTCGAAGTCATCCATGGTGTTTACTTAATTGACTTACGATAGCATGAGAAGAAAACAATTTTCTTGGTCTTTTTGGCAATCAACTCTTTCTGATTCACAACCGTTGCATGCATCAGTCCCATTCTGAGTGAATAAATGGACGCTCTGTGTAAAAGTTTATCATAATTTCGTAGATTAACTTGATTCGATTCAGAAAACAGAAATGGACTGACAATTGGCCGTACGACACTAACTAATAAAAATTATCCAGTTTCTTTTTTTAGGCAATAATTTGAGTGAGATTTTCAGTTCAACTCCAGTGACATTTTCAAAAAGATTATTTTCAAAGTCTTGGAGTTTTTATCTGGTTTTTCACCCAATTAACATAGGAGTGTCTGAACACTTTCTTTAATATAGTGTATGCCTAGTAGATAAATGAATCAAATTGCACGCTCTGTTGGTCCTTTTCACACTGCCATATGTTATGGTTTAAAAATAAATATTAATTTTTTATGTTTAGAAATTGCCTGTAAACTTCTGCTCACGAAGTATGCAAATTTATATTAAAAATAGCCGAAACATCATTAAGTGTAAGACTGGCACGTAACTTGTTAGGATTGTGTCCTAAGTGCTCAGCTCTTCCGTAAAAAGAGGCTGAGATATCACCTAGCGAATCCCGTCCGACGAGTATTTAACCTAGAGGCGAAAGGTTAGTGCGGCCATTCGGCCATAGGTGACGGAAGTCGTACCAGGCATCCCCACGTGTCCTCTGGCTTTCAGTTCGGTTGCCCTTCACTTCACGTGCTCCACGTGCAGCGTGCACCTCATTTCCGGTCTTCATGTTCCTGAAACAGAAAGGCTCTCGATTTTTTATTTTGTTTTCCTGCCAGAGGGGCAGGGGAACGAGCGTGGCAAACTTTTCCCCTCATACACGTCTTCACCGAAACAGACGAACTCACACACAACACCCTCGCTTTGGCGATATTAATCATGAGTCGAAGAAACGGAGATTGGGCGTCAGGAAGAGCTTCTTTTTTGGAGCGTAGAAAGAGGAGAATGTCGCTTCTCACAAAAAGAGATTGTGTTATTTTGCTTCCATTAATGGGTGCTGAGGATAAAACGTTATTAATTCGAAAACAGATGAGTTAATTTCACATGGAAAGAAAAAAGTTTTATTCGATCATCAAAATTCTTTTCTTCTAGAAATTTTCTTTAAATAATTGCAGCATAGGTAAATAAAGAGTTAATTACTGAATTAGAAAGATATCAATAACCAATCAGCTGTTTTTTAAGTTTATTAATTAGGGATAAGAGATCCAGAGTCTGTAACTGATGCAGAATGGAGATATGTACATTGAAACAAAGATGACGACGCATGCAAGCTTCGCCTCATCTGAAAGATGGGGGCGGGGGTGGCTCAGTCGGTAGCGCGCCAGGCTCGTAATCTGTAGTTCCCAGGTTCGAGTCCCAGCTGGGTCAGCGTTGAGATTTATCTCCGCAAAATTCCCTGCCCTGCCCACGGTCAGTAGGGGACACCGAAGGGCTTGGAAATGCCGCCGTCCGTCGGATGGGACGTTAAGCCGTTGCCCCGTGTGCGGAAGAGCCATACCCTGTGCACGTTAAAGAACACCCTTGACGGCCTTGACGAGAGGCTACCATCTGTCTCCTAACAGCTGTTCCTGTGGGTCTCCTCCCCCAACCTTCTCTGAGCCTTTGGGGTCCTTGTGACCTGGCCATTTAGCCCATAGTGTGCAAAAAAGTGCCGCTCAGAGGTAAAACAACCCAACCCATCTGAAAGATGATGTCATTAAAAGGTCAAAAGTACAGATCAGAGGTGGAGAACATTGAAAGCGTCTGAATCCTTGTAAAATCTTGGATCAAAATATCAGGTAGATGACCTGTAAAATTATTATCTGGGGACCAAAGTGTTCTTTTTTTCGGGTGTAAGGAAGATAAAACAACAGAAGAGTAAAACAACAAAATGTAAAGTTTACTCAGTCGAAATCAATCGGTGCTGAAATCGTAGGATCATCAATTATAATTTTAGCAATTCACCATAATCTCCTATGTTTTCAATTAAAAGGTACTGTCCACTTTGACCTCAGAGCGCCGAAATAATCAGTAAGTTTTTTTTTGTTTTTTTTGTGCGACATATAGGGCAGAGAAGAATCCTAGAAGCTACTCCTAGCTTTTACAGGCCTTCTCATACAAGGACATGCCTCAAGACTGAAGTCACTGCTGACCACTGCCTTAGTTAGAGCTAACACAACACACAAAGTTTGCCTTGCTGGAACAGTCGCAGTTGGGCTTTCGTTGCAGGTTAAGACAAAGTGAATGTCCTTAAGTGATATCTCCCATTTGCTGCCTAATGCTGGAAAAGCCTAACTCAGTCGGAAAAGGGAAGACACACTTGGCCGCACGTAAAAGGATTCCCTTTGAATTCATCTCGTAATTTGACCTTATGGTTGAAGTTTAGACACTGCTTCAAACAATTACAGGTAAAGGAGATGATCCATCAGCTGAATGACAACACATGAAAAAATATTTGTAAGTCTAGAGCGGGGCTCGAACCCAGTTCCTTTTGGTCCGAAGCCAAGCATACTTAACACTCCCCTACTATGGAATCCCTGCAGAACTGTACCAGCAACTCGTTGACTCCATGGCTCGACGTGTGGTGCACTGCATGATCATATGACATAGCCATTTCAATGGTTAATATACTTGACTATGGAACAAAGGGAAAAGGAATGCAATTCCCGCCAAAAAAAAAAACACGACCGTTGTCTTTATGCTGAGTTCTCCCCTAATTCATAGATCTTCTTTATGGCGTATTATATTAAAGGCTCGTATCAGGCATATAAGTAATGTTTTCTAAGCTTAAACGACATTGTTCAAGTCGAAATGTAAGAGAGACTATTGTGATTCGATGTTTTGGGGATTGGGCTTCCTTAGCCATCACGTAACTGTGTGTCGTTCGCAAGTTCATAGATCTCCTTTCTCACAAAGAACGGCGTGAATAGGATGGCATTTCTTTGATTTAGAGAAGAAATTCGGAATTTTTTTTTGTGGGAGCTCCTGTCCTTCTACTTATGACTCTTATCCCAGGAAAGGAAAAAAATACCATAATGTACAACTAAAACTATCTTTTAGTTTCAAAGAATAATAAATATATTGAAGCAAATATTATATGTGAAAACCATTAGCAAAAAGGTCTGTAGTCGAGATTATGCATATCCAGTAAAAAAGCGGGGTAAAAGGTTATACAGAGGAATGTTATATCGAGGTTACTCTCGAAGAAGTCGTTTGGTTCGGGGGAGCTACCGCATCTACTTTTAAACTAGATTTATACGAGATTTTAAATTTTTCCATGAAGGGAACATTAGAAAAAATTCTTGGTAAAAGGGGGCGTTATGCTCAAAACATTTGTAAACAGCTGATCTAAAGGGGTTCAGAAATCTCTTAAAATTATTGACTTTTGACTTGGCAGTTTCGTCACTGGTTGTCATCTTGTGAAAAATCCCAATATTCCGTAAAAATTCAGAAATATGATTTCATTCGTATTCTGCTTGGTGGCTGATCTTGACTTTGCTTTGTACGGCAACGAAGAAATACTTAAGTGATAAACATCTGAAAAGAATTGGTTTTGAGAAACCGTCATACTTAGCCGCAGTTTTGGGAAACTTGACGACTAAAACCGTGGAAGGAAGTAGAGTTATTTAGTGTTTAGAAATTGGTGTAGTTATTTAGTGTTTAGAAATTGGTAAGGTTATTCTTGATATATTGCAGTTTCGTTCACAAAAATGATTCCTCACGTAAATGATTTTTATAAAAAGCCTTATTTTATACTTCGAGTGGTGACAATAAGAATTATAGGGGAAATAACTCTTTATAGAAATAATAAGTTTCTATTTTCTTCTGAAGGTTTATTTTCATACTGATGAAGATTTGGGTTGGTTGACTTTAGTTTATATAAATGTTTTCATTCATACTTTTGTAATAAATTACATTATTTTAGAATTATAATTGTTAAATACTATTTTTGAACTCACGCTCAGTTTCCATCCGTTTAATTCAGGGGTGGGCAAATAGCGGCCCGCTAAGAGTTTTTTGTGGTCCGCCAAGACAGTCAGAAAAATCCGCCTTGAACCGAGATTTCCTTCCCGTGCGCGACCGAAGATTCGTCTCGTATTTTTCCATTAGGACGGCCACGTCAATACGCATGCGCAGAGTAGATACGAAAACAATTGCCCACCCCTGGTTTAATTCATAACAATACGATCAAATGCTTCATCATGTAGAAGCGAGAGAATATCTTGATCGATAAAAATACCCTCTTTTGTTTTTGCATCACTAAGTCTTGGAAATTTCTATCTAAGATGCAGAAAAGCAGTTTGTGTCTGATCCATAGCCTTCATAAAATTCTTCATTGGGCCCAATTTTATGGGTACAGGTTGAACCAGCAGAAGGTGCTGTATATTTTACCTCCTTGGCTGCAGTGATTGCCGATAAGGCCAAATCCTCTTCACTCATCATCATCATCATCATCCTCAAGCAGCCATGGGCTAAGGAGGTCCAACCAGACCACGCAGTTTAATTCTCCAAGCATATCTGTCCTGAGCTACATCTGCTGCATCCGGCCACTGCACACCAATTCTAACAAGGTCCTATTTGACATTGTCTGCCCACCGCATCCTAGGTCTCCCCCTCCTTCTGAAGCCTCTAGGCACACTGTTCATAACCCTATTCGCCAATCTATAATTATCCATACGGGCAACATGGCCAAACCAGCGGAGTCTCTCTCTGCACAATATGCTGCTTAAAGGAGGTTGCAGACTCCTTTGCCTAACCTCATCATTAGTTACAAAGTTAAACCACCTAATACCCAAGATACTGCATAAGCATCTAGAATCAAAAGCATTTAGTTTCCTGTTATCTTGTTTACACAGCGTCCAAGTTTCACTACCATAACTAACCCTAGAAAGAACCAAACTATTATACAGTCTAATTTTAGTCTTTAGGTGTATACGCCTATTTCTCCACAATCTCCATAGATTCTTAAAAGTCCCGGCAGCAATACCTATTCGTCTGTTAATCTCATGCCGCACATCACCAGTATCAGTTACATAGCTCCCAAGATAATTAAACTGTGACACCTGCTCAAGACTGCAACCATTCAGATTAACTGAATCACAACCTGCCTGACCAATTTTCATCACTTTAGTTTTCTCTCTGTTTATAACCAAACCTACTCTACTACCAGTCTCATCAACAGCTCGAATGAAAGAGTTCATCTCATCAACATCATTTGCCAAAAGGGCTAAATCATCAGCATAATCTAAATCAGAAATTTTCGTATCTCCAGCCCATTTAAGTCCAAAATCTTTCCCTCGAAGTGAATTTCGCATAACATAATCAACAACCAAACTAAAGAGAAAAGGAGACAAAATGCACCCTTGTCGAACACCAGAAGCAATGCTAAACCAATTGCTACAAGACTTACCAACTCTCACACACGACTCAGTGTTATTATAGAGAGCTTTCATTATGTTAACTAACTTGTCTGGTATACCATATGATCTCACAATCAACCACAAATTATGACGATCAACAGAGTCGAAAGCCTTTTTGAAATCAACAAAGCTAGCAACCAAAGGTTTCTGAAACTCTAAACATTTCTAAAGAAACTGCCTCAGTGAAAATATCTGATCCACACATCCCCTACCACTTCTGAATCCACATTGCTCATCACGCAATTGACTGTCAACCAGATTCTTAATTCTATTAAGCACAATCATGGAAAGAACTTTACCTGGAACAGAGAGTAGGCTGATACCCCTATAGTTATCACAAGAACTGCGATCACCTTTTTTGAAAATAGGGATAATAATAGCTCTGGTAAAATCCTTAGGAACCATGCCTTTATCATAAAAGATATTCAGAATTTCAGTCATCCAAGTGGTAAACAAAACATTCCCAGCTCTAAGCATTTCTGTAGTAATTTCATCTACCGCTGGTGATTTATGAAGTTTAAGTTTAGAAACAGCCAAAATAACTTCAGATTGTGTTATAGGGCCAACATTAAAGCCACCAATGCATCTATCATCATTGCAAACAATGGGAATAGAACTAACCGCATTGTTTAGAATATCACTGAAATGCTCAGCCCACCTAGCCATGAGAGAATCCTCACCTTCTATAACCTTACCTTGTTTATCCTTCAATCCCTGTATGCCTGTCCGTTTTCTACCACATAAAACATTAACTATCTGGTACAGCTCTCTGCTGTTTTGCTGCCTAACTGCTTCCTCAGCTTTGTCAGCCAAGCTATCAAGCCAAAGATTTTTATCAGTAGCTAACTGATCCTTTACACGTTTATTAAGCTCTCTGTAATCTTTTCTATTAGGACTAGTAGGGTACTGATTAAGGACATTCCTGCTATTCCTTCTTTCTGAAATAAGCTCAATTGCCTTGTCACTTAAATAATTCTGCCTCCTCTGCTCCTTTTTTCCTAAAAGAGTACTGTTAGTTTCCAAAAAAGCCTGTTTAAAATGGCCCCATTCTTCCTCAACTTCAGTATTAAGCAAACCATGACCGTCATAATGACTAAGTAACCTATCATGGTAAGCTTTAGCTATAACTGTGTCATTCAGAGCTTCAGCATTAAAGGTAAATTTTTTAACTCTATCACAACACTTTTTAAGTTTAAGTTGCAAGACACTTTTAACAAGGTAATGGTCAGATCCAATTTCAGCTCCCCTATATGCCCTGGTATTTCTAACAGAACTAGCCCATTTGCTGTTAATTAATATATAATCAATCATATTCCTATGCAGCCCATCAGGTGAAACCCATGTGTATTTATGTATGTCGCGGTGTTTGTAATATGTGTTAGTTATTCTGAAACCATTGAGTTTACTTACCTGTAGGAGACGTTGCCCATTGCCATTGCAGCTACCAATACCAAAAGGACCTATTACTCCTCCCCAAAGGTCAGAGTCAGTACCAACTTTGGCATTGAAGTCACCAAGAACAAGGGTAATATCTCCTTTCTTGACAGAATTCAAAATGTCCTGAAGTTGTCCGTAAAACCTATCCTTCTCATTCTCATCGGCATCCTCAGTGGGGGCATAACAGCAGATAACATTCAAGTTTTTAATGCTTGTCTGAAATTTTGCTGTAAGAAATCTTTCATTAATGCACTCATATCCTAGAAGAGCATCACTAGCATGTCTGCTGAGTAGCGGACCCACGCCTTGGTGATGCTTTCCATCCTCCCTCCCTGTAAAGAGAAATTTAAAGTTATTTTTAAGTATCTCACCTTTACCTGTCCATCTGGTCTCTTGCAAGCCTAGAATATCTAGGTTATAGCGCTGGAATTCCTGCATGAGGACATCAAGAGAATAATCTCTATGTAATGTCCTCACGTTCCACGTTCCTGCAGAAAGAAAATGATTAGTAGGATTTTTAAAGAAATTAGGTTTATTGAGATTGGTAGGGCCAACAATATCAAACAGCCCCCTGATCGCAGGCATGGGGCAAATACCCGTTCCTCCTCCGCTAAAGGCTGAAGTCACCGATGCTGGTAGGAACTTCAGGCACCACCTTTTCAAGTGGACTTTTTCAAGAGCCACATGGCCTGCCTGAGAAGCATTACTCCAGTTTAGGCTTGACGATGCCCAACTAGCTAAGTAAGGTTCAGGTACCTGCGATGGCCTCTGATTAGGATTATCCACCAGCTGATATAAGGTATCCCATGCCTCTGTTCACTTAGAGTTGGCAACCCAGAAGCAAACAGAAAACACAGCGGCAGACTCTCCCTCAACAGAGGCCCACCAGTGCAGCAAGTCCAGGATCCATAATCAAGCTCAAATCCATAAACAAGTCCAGTCTAGTAGGTATAAATGGTCAGCACCAGGACCCTGTGAAGTTGACCACTCCTTAGCAGGGTTGAAAAAAAAGAAAAAAGTGGCCGTAGATGACCAGATCAGCAGGCCATACTGAACTGGCAGCCCTCCCCTTCCGTTCCCTTCCAAAAGAGAATATCTCTTTTGAAAGGTACTAACGGCCTGCACCACGAGAAGGCGGGGTCGGACATTAGGTGCTAGACCAGGCCGGTTCTGTGCATCATCACTAGGGATTGGTACACAGCTCTCCTTCCAGTTTACGCCTAGCTACCATTTACAGGCCACCTCTTCACTAAATGATGTGTTTCATCTCTGCCATTCCATTCGCAAAGGAAGTAATAGAACTTTGTAAATCCGAGCTGTAGTCCAAGCAAAAAAGCAATGACTTTTAAGCCGCACAAATATGCCACTCATATTATGGCATAATTTATTTGTCATATTTTATGTATTGAAGTAATTGTTTCATATTTTCATTAGTTTCCTTCATATTAACAGCTTTCATACTTATTTTCCAGGAATCTATAAATAACCTCCATTATTTTGGAGTATGTGTCATGCGGATGGATGTGAATAAACTGCAACCTACCACGTTACCTACTAACTGTTACCTACCATGGTAAAGAACAATAACAGATCTTTTTGGCGGCTACGACACTAAGCACTTACTTTCACATTTCTATCAAAGAGATTCGACTTCTGCAGTCTGGATCCTACGAGTTCGACCTTGCTCTTTGACAGCTCCCATATGCGCTTATTTTCACATTTGTATCAAGGAGATTGTGGAGTTGGCAACTGATGTGGCGCGGATCATTCAAGTGCATTGTCTCAATCTGTGGCATTTACAAGCCTGGTAGATTTCTGTTACTTTTCATAGTAAGCACAGGAGGACCAGGAGATATCGATGCCCTCAAAACATGGCCCTCTTCCAAGTCAGAGTAAATGAAATTCCATTTTAATGCAGTTTTTATAATTAAATAAAATTAAAATAAACATCCCTTCATGCAATTAATAGAATAATTCATATAGCATTCTTACATATCCATACTGAAAATTTCAAAGCTGTCCTGCCTATTCCTCATGTAGAGGATAGTGGTTGTAGCTGATTCCTTCTCTTTCTAAATGAACACAAGTTGAGAATCAATGTTCTAACTGGATATGGACTTCTGCCAAGGGCACGTGTGTCCAATGGAGTTTTGCTGAAGGGGCTATGAGGGACATAAAACATTGGTCTTCGTGTTACAGATCGCGTTCATGCAGCCTCCCGAGAAGTAGATCTTGAAACTGCCGTTCCTGTGATATTTCCTGCCGTTCTCTAGATATAGTTGCCTAATTGTCATGTTGTTAAGACAAATCGTGATCGTCCTCAGCAATTGTGATGATATTATTAAAATAAAGAGATAAAATGTTCTTCTGAAGGTTTATTGTTATATTGATGATTTTATTTGTTGTTCATTCAAGCAAACAGAAATGTACACATTATGCTTTTAATAACACTGAACAACAAATTTTGATCTTTGCTGTGTTTAGCAAGTGTAAACAGCCGTTTCTTATGTAAATAGAGTTTGTCAATATGAAAATGACAAAAACACACACACACAAAGGAATATACGTTATAATATTGTAATGAATGAAATGCAAAGTCATAATTTTTAAAGTAGTAATTTAAATTAATAATTAATTTAACCATATCCAATATCTTAACAACACTGAATTATGACTAATATCTCCTTGTTTCTTAAAATTGTGCCCTTTTGAGAGGGTATTTTGGGATATATCTAAGATCCTCGATTCCTCTGTTAATGTAGCAGGGTGAATCAAATTGCTGCTTCGGTGAACCCCAGGCTGGCTGAAACAAATGAGTGGCGACCGAAGCCACATGTTCTTTTATAGAAATAATAACTTTCACGCATTAGTTCGCGGTTAAACGTGCAAGCATATACTTCTTCCGCGTCGCAAAATTTTTATGTACACCGCATTTCATGTCATTCATTTACATACTTTTCGAGATAAAACATTTTTTTTTTATATTCGTGCATCAATGTCTATTCAGGGACAATCTGTTTCTTTTTTGCTTTCACTTTAAAAAATGCAAAAAAGACAAAAGCAAGTCTTATTACAATTCAATTATAACTGATGTTATGTAATATCTTACTACTCGTAAAAAGTTATTGCACACGATTTTAAAATAAACAAATTGATAAAAATCGTTCAAATTAGAAGTTTCAGAAAAGATTAAATTCGATTTTAACAAGCCAGTCTTGTAAACTGCAGCAAAAACAGAAAGCTCCGAACTTTCTGCTCTTGCTTTCCTCTTCTCGTCAGTTGGCTATATTTCTCTTATTGCAACTTCTGTTTGAAATAACAACATTCATTACTGGCCAATCAGACAGGAAAAAGATGGTCAACCAGGTAAATGTTTTTTTCAAAATTTTCCTATCTAAATGTTAAATCAGGGTTAGAAAATTGTGATCTACCGAAAGATTTCATCTGACCCACCACTGTGTTTAGAAATACTTTGTATAGGGTTTAGTGAATGTAATTATTACTAATACACCAGTGGGATGCGTTTGCGTTTCTGTGATAACCTGTAGATCAGAGAACCGAACCTATTTCGAAATGGGAGCAACAAAACATCCAAACAAGGATTTGGCAAGCACCATGCTGTTTAGGACATTCCTAGCGTACCATCCAAGTAACAGTCGTATAATGAATGTCAACTAAAATTTTGTTGTTTAACTATTTGCTTCAATGGTTGTCAATGAGGTTGGGGCATGGGTTGGCTCGGTCGATACAGCGCCAGGTTCTTTATTTTATGCTCCTAGATGAAATTTCTCCATCAATTTCTTCTCTGCCCTTGGTTCAAAAAGCTTGGAAAGGCCATCGTGTGTCGAATGGTGTCAGCACATTAAAGCAAAATTCAATGACCTTGACAGGAAGTTTCGGTCTGTCCTCTAATAGCTGTCCTGCGAGTTCTTACCGTGGTTGAAAACTCGCAGGTTCCTTGTGACTTAGCCATTTAGCTCATGAGCGCACAAGGCGCTCAGATGTTAAACAACAGAACAACTGAACAAATCGGAATGTCATGTCATTTGAATTAAAAAATCCTAAGTATTTTAGAACATTACTACAAATGTTGTAGGTTGTTTCAAAAAATAATGTAAAATATCGATTGTTTCTTATTTGTTTTATAAGTATAGTATTATAACGTCAATAATTAACTGCTGAAACACGGGAGGAAAATTTGCAATTTTTGTTAATAAAAATATTAGTAGCGCTCATTGCAATTGAGATCACATTGAGAAAATCGAAAGTTGTCCTTTGTTCATTACTTAAGAGGAAACTAACTAAAGTTTATTCATTAATCGTATTGTAACTTAGAAGAACACACACATATCGCCCCTTGCGAATATGGAAATCTTGTTTTCAAAGAGTATGAAATTGTTCGTATATCTACTTTGCACTTTAAAAGTTTAAATTCGACCAAATGGAGAAGTGGGAAATGAAAATAGTAGTATTTTATTAGTACATTTACAAAAAGTATTTGAATTAACTTTCCTAAGCTTTAAAGTTGCTTTTCTCACACTCTTATGAGGAAAGGGGACGCAACGTTGCTCTCAGTCGAATATCTCTTTACACTCTACCACTGAAAATCGGAAATTCGGAAATTACGAATCGTAATATTTCATCTATACATATCCAACACAAAATTTTCAATTTGTCTCTAAAAGCAAATCGGCTGGATGTCTACAAGACGAACGGCAGACAGTTGGGTTGGGTTGTTTTACCTCTGAGCGGCACTTTTTTGCACACCATGGGCTAAATGGCCAGGTCACAAGTACCCCGAAAGCTCAGAGAAGGTTGGGGGAGGGGACCCATTGGAACAGCTGTTGGGAGACAGATGGTAGCCTCCCGTCAAGGCCATCCAGCGTGTTCTTTAACGTGCACAAGGTGTGACTCTTCCGCACACGGAGCCACGGCTTAACGTCCCATCCGACGGACGGCGGCCTATTCCAAGCCCATCGGTGTCCCCTACTGACCGTGGGCAGGGCGGGGAATTTAGCGGAGATAAATCTCAACGCTGACCCAGCTGGGACTCGAACCTGGGAACTACAGATTACGAGCCTGGCGCGTTACGCCACTCCCGCCCAACGGCAGACAGAGAGAGATGACAAAGCGAAACCATTAGCTGTTTTCTTATTTGAAAACGAGATAAAAAGTTAACTCAGCTTTGTCAAAAAAAATTTTAAATCAGAAATTTCTTAACTCTAGCAATACTGTAGTGAATTTATAATTAAAATATTAAACCTTATTTGATTTACAATTTATTGTTTCGTGTTGCCAATATAAATATATGAAATCTTAAAGTTGTACAGAAATATGTACTCAAATTAATCAGATGTATACAAAGCCGGAAAAGGTGAGAAAGTGTTACAGCTGATTATCAAACTATAGAATTTTACAAATAAGACAATTTTATGCTTTAACAATTTTGAACTTGAAGGAAAATTGGGACAGAAACCGTGTTACAAGTTTTTCTGTGAATACAAGAATATCAAAAGATATTTGTTGTCAGAGGTTATGGTTGGAACAATATTTATTAAGCATAATTTTTACTTAGCGGCTTGTTATATAAAACTTCATTTGTGTGATTGTTCCTGCAGTCTAACAAACTTTCGATTAAAGTTAAGACGTTCACAGTTCATTAGGGCAAGTTCCGTCCGTCATTCATTCATTGCCTCGCAGTGTTCTCTGCACGTCTGTTATAAGTTCATGCACTGTATGCGCTTAACGATGAGGAAAGACCTTTCCTCCATCTCCGGCAGTTCCCTGCTTCTAAGGTTCTCTCTCTCTGTGTGTGATCGTCCAACAGCTTTTATTCGTAGAAACAATCAACACTTCATACCGACAAACATTTATTAATTTAGTTTCCTATTTACACAATAGGATTTTCAGAGTCTGCTTTAGTTAAAAATGATTGGTAGTGAGGAGACAGTTCCAACTCAGACTCACACAGAGTTCTTTATAGACGTATCTCAACCACAAAACTCACTGACAGTTCTCATAGGTTTCTTTTCCTCTTAACTGATGGATCTGAGCTCCTTTGGAGGCGTACGTCGCATGCTTAGAGTTCTCGCTTATCACCTCCCTTCAATGCTTACACAGTGGCGTTGAACCGCGCCCTTTTTCTAGGATCGCTAAAACTTAAGCCTCTTTGTTCATCATACATTTCGCTTTCGCTGTTGTTGCACCTTACTTTCTCTTTTCCTCCAATAACTTCGCAGGTTATCCTCTCTCCTGGTCATCTTCCCATTGATTCATTTGCTTCATTCTGAGATTCTCCAACCTCTCCTTCATCACTGCCACTGTCACTGCAGCAGATCTTCCTATTCAGATGACCAACATCCATTCTCAAAATTATTAATTATGAAATTTATTTCCAGCTGCGCTTAGAATTTTGCTAAAGTGAAACAGATTGGATTTTAGATAGTAATGAAATGGAAGCGTTTTGCAAATTTTGATATTTTTATGAACAACCGCCAATTTTGTATTTTTATTTATTGTTTTGGCAGTTCCCACTTGAATTATGCCATATATATATATACACTGAGTTGTCTTTGCATTAGCAACATCCCCTTATGTAGTAATGGAATGATGTGGGCGCTAGTGATGGCTCAAAGTTGGGAAAGGCCTATATACGATTATAAAGTGTACAGTTTCGTGTTGCTTTCCGACTTCAAACATGGTATGATTTTAGGGTACGACTTTCAGCTGCCAGTATCTTAACAACAGCCACCAGTGAGATGTGCTCCCATTCTGTGGTGTCACAAGTCTACCTTGACTGTTCAATGGTGGTTGAACAACTAGCAAAAGGTCACATGTGGGACAGTCATATGCGGTCGATAGCGTTGGTGAATGATGTGTATCCTATCTCGTAGCACAGAAGCGGCACAATACAATGGCCCAGCTAACAACCGACTAATTACAAAGTTAGAATAACAAGACCAATATCCACATGGACAATGCTCTGGACATTAATTTATATGGTCTATGACAGTTGATGGCCATCATGAGTGTACCATTCAAGACACAAGAACTGCAACTTTCATGGGCATATCAACGCTAACATAGGACCTCCAACATTTGGAAATCTTTCAGATGGACAGATGAATCGCATTTACAACTCCATCATGCTGATGGACGTGTTCGCATTTGGGGAAAGTAATGTGAAGTCATGGCAGTAGGATGCACTATGGGTGTTCGGCAGGTTGGAGGAGATAGTGTTATGCTTTTTCGTGCACGACATGGGTCCACTGATCATAGTGAATGAATGGCTCGACAGGACAGCCTACCTTTCTTTCATCACCTACTAGTACAACCCTTCATGATGACAGTGTATCTACGCAACTCTGGTATCTATCAAGAAGATAACACGCTATGCCACACGGTCTGGTAGGTTGTACACTGGATTGAATCATACTCAACCAAATTAAGCATGATTGGAACCTACTGGAAAAGGCGATTCGACGATCCGACACTCCACCTCGAAATGTATAGGCATTACAGGACACGTTTTGGAAGGAATGGGTAATACTACCACAGAACATCCTGCAACACCTTTTGGAGTCCATGCCCCGATATGTACGGACTGTATTACTAGCAAAAGATGGCCCCACGAAGTATTAGGAAGGTGTTGCTAATGCGAAGCCATATCAGTGTATATTTCTCATAGACGTGATTTATGATATCTTGCATTATTCTCTTTCCATGATATGGTACTTTGGAGGGAGAGTTTATGTGGGGGAGGGGGCAACATGGCCTTCGGACAACCCTGCATATTTAATTCTCTTTAAGGACACAGAGGATCAGTATGACTACCATAATGCCCGTAACAGAAAATGATCCGGCGTCATGTCCTGTGGGATATTTTGCACAGCATATCTTTGCTTATTTGTGTAAATGAAATTTTCATAGTAACTTCGTTGAACTGTCGCCTGGTATCTTTTCTTTGATACACAGTCCTTAATAATGTCCCACTCCTGCTTATGGCAAGTGGTGCAACCCGAAAGTCTCAGACATAATGCTACCTAGTTGCTGAGAGATTAGAATACGAACCGACATAAGAGGTTTAAATATGCTGATGATAGATTATCAGTAGTCACAAAATAGGAAGAGTATTTTAGTATTATTTAAACTTTTTTTCTCACTTTGAAACGGACTAAAAATGATTGAAATTATATCCCGTTTTTAAAAAATATTTGAAGCATTTTCTTTCCATTTCAGTTTTCGAACTTGCTTTATAAATAACAATATCCTTCCCAATTAGCCTGTGCAAAAAAGTATTATCTCTTTAGATCAACATACCTATTTCAAACAACTTAAACAAGATAAAATTAATAAATACTGGATTCGACTTACTGACTTGCACTTTTGACCAGACGCTTACTGGTTCAAAATGATCACAAATATGATAAATATGATGCAGAGATATTATAAATATCATGCAGACATGTAATAAATATAACATAATCAACTGTTCTCTTGAAGAATTTTAATAACAAGGAAGGATGCAGAAAAGAGAGAGTATATTTAAAGACGTGATATCCACATATTTATAAGAATATTTTTTAAATACTGTTAGATATGAAAAAACATTAAACCAGAAAGACATTCTGTTCCATTTCGTTTCAATTCACACATTTTTCCTCCCTCCCCTACAATTTATTTTCCTGATTGTGTCCTGAATAATCGATAAGAAAAAGAAATATTGAACAACGAAGTGGGGTACGAAAAAAGGGGTATAATTAAAAAAAGTTAAATACTTAAAAATCTTAAAAACTTAAGCAACTACCATCGCAGACAAACTTAAAATGGTAAGAAAGGTGACGTAAACTGGGAAGCCAGTTTATTAGGTACACCTACCTAGTAGCGTTTTGCGCCCCCTTTGGCCTTCAGAACAGATCGAATTCATCGGGGCATGGAACTTACAAGATGCTAGATGCGTTGTGCAGTAATGTTGTACCATGCAGAAATTATTGTGTCGCGCAGTTGCTGCAAATTATATGGCGGCACAGACTCACTGAGAACAGCTCGTTCCACCTCATCCAAAGATGTTCGGTAGGGTTTAGATTTGATGACTGTGCAGACCAATAAAGCAAAGAAAACTTGTCAGCATGTTCATGGAGCCATTCGGTGATGTTACTGCCTTGTGAGCAGGTGCATTATCATGCTGATGTGTCCATCCGAATGACGATAAACGGTAATCAAGTAAGGATTAACTTGGTCAGCAATGATGTTGAAATGTGCCGTGGCCTTCAGATGTCCTTCTATGGGTATCAGGGGGCCTTAATTTGTCAGGAAAACATTCCCCACACCATCACACCGCCACCATATGCTTGTACTGTTGACATCAGACAAGATGGCTCTATGGTCCAAAATTGGCTCCATGATTCAAAGGAACTTTGATTCGTCTGAGCAGGCTACCTTTTTCCAGGACTAAACGGTCCACTGTCGATGCTCCTGTGACCACTGGAGACACGCTTTCGTGTTCATTGCTGACAACATTGATATTTGACATGGTCGGCGGCTGTTGTAGTCTATTCGCGATAAGATCTCATAGGTGATTCGTTCGGAGATGACCTCTGCACACCACTGTTTAATTCTGTTATGATTTGGGTGGTTGGCCCATCTGTTCACTTGCACAATTATCGCTAGTCCTCTTTGATCCCTCTGATCCACAAGTTGTTTTCGTCCACAGGATAGCTGATCACTGTAGTTTTTTGCTTTTCGCACCATTCACGGGTACGTTAAAAAGTGGTGTGCGTGAAAAGCCCAGGAGCACGGCTGTTTGAGAGATGCTAGAATCAGCACTCCTAACACCAACTATCATGCCACATTCCAAGTCTCTCAGGTCGCTCGTTTTGCCCATTCTGACGCTAAATCAACTGTAACTGATGCTCGAAGAACTAGAGTGCCTGATTTATACCGCACACCGCAGTCACGTGACATATTAGGTGCTGAAATGAACCATTTAGTGACGAGGGATGGTGTACCTAATAAATTGGAATCTTGGTGTATGGTTTAATATTTATGTTTGTTTGTTATCAGATATAGATTACCCAGGTGATACTTCGCATGTCATTTGCATTAAAAATGTGAATTCTGCTGAAAGACCA
This sequence comes from Ryuthela nishihirai, assembly GCA_038380435.1. NCBI lineage: Eukaryota > Metazoa > Arthropoda > Arachnida > Araneae > Heptathelidae > Ryuthela > Ryuthela nishihirai. The sequence continues at coordinate 77,036,728 of JAWZYU010000017.1, forward strand.
CCCTAGTAGATATGTTGTCCATTTGCCATCTGTGATCGCTCTCCTACGTCGCTCCCTAAATTTAATACACGGCATGAAATGCCTACATCAATAATTATGATATAGTTTTTGGAGCTTGGCAATGCATATACAATCAGCTCAAACATTCAAGGTGCGTATAATTGAACTCTGTGTAAATATACAATATTAGGCCTTTATGAAACACTTAATGCTTCTTTCAATTAATTTTTTGCATAATCTTCCTGCGTGATACAAGAGAAATCTGTCAAACCAAATCCAGCAGACTCTCTCTCCTTGAAATAGCATCTTAGTACTTCATTCTGTCTCTGAATTTTGGTGAAACTGTAACAAACTCTGAATTCGAATTCCCACGTCTCTATGTTGTCTCTTGTTCCTCAATTACAGGTCACTTTCAATTTCCCATTATCAGAGCAGCCTTATGAAGTTTAGCATCAAGTGGCAAAATTTGCTCTTTAGTCTCCGAGGTGGGCCAACACTGTATTTTCACTTACTTGTCAGTAAAATCCAATCAGCGAAAATCTCTGTTTAATGAGCTCTGATTCGAAGGAGTTATTGAATATTCTGAGGAAAATTACATATCAACTTTCTGAATTGCAGAAACGTTGTTCCAAACTTCTACGAGCTAATAATTGAATTTGTTTCTCGGTAAGCAAAGTAACCAACAAATTCGACATCATCCGAATTCTACTACCAACATAATTTAATCATTTCATACAGTCAGTATATATCTTGCTGATACGATTAAGGCAACATTCTTAAACCATAGGAAGACCATATTTACAAGGGACAGTTTGATGCATGGATATTTCGATTACTGTATTATTATCCTCGTATGCTGTTACAGGGTACTGCTGGGGGTACGTATTACTGCTGGGGCAAACAAAATCAGGAAATCCAGTACGAAACGCAGAACAATATCTCTATTTCCTGTGACTCAATGTAAGTTATTGGAGGTGCAACTTTTAAGTAAAAACAAACTTAAAAGTTACATCTCCAATAACTTACACTGAGAAAATTTGCAATTCCTGTGTGTGCAAATAATATTCTGCATACAAAGGTAATTGATGTGACTCTCCGACAAACCAAGCAATTCAACACAGGAAGTTGTTATGGTCCTGGAGTTGCGATCCCTAAATTTCATGTTTTGATTATTTAATTATCTCTATCGATTCCTATTTGATGACCATGGTGATGAAGAATGTATTTTCCTTTCTTGCAATAGCATTAAAAATATCTTTATTAACAAAAATATTAATATGTAAATATTTACTGTAATTATTAGAAAATATTATGACTTATGCTAATTGTATTTAAAAAAAGGTTTCTCGGAATTATTCATACATTTTTTCAGTAATTAAATATCCATATCTTCATGCTGTCCAGAAAATAATTTTCTAACTTCTTTTCACGACCCTAATCCACCTCTGGCATTGTTCAGCAGTTGTGGTGGTGAGTGGAATTATTTATGCAGTTTATTTCTCAAGTACAGCGTGATTTTTAAAAATATTTTAACACTTCCAGAGCTTACTACCTGCTGGTTCGCCGTTGCTGAATTTTTTGGTTTAAAACAAACCGGCATGGCAAGTGCCTCTGTCAGGGCGAATTAATTGTTAATTTAAATTACTATTTTAAAAATTATGACTTTGCATTTCATTCGTTACAATATTATCACGTATGTTCCTTTGTGCATATGCAACTTATTGTGGAAATTTATAAGATATTTTAGACGCATAGACAAGTAACTCCCTCCATACTTGGGAAGTGTGGTGAGATACCGTATAAACAATTGAAAACGAAGAGGGCATTGAAAGTGTTATAACATTATTAGTTCAAATGTATTTAAAAGGAAAAAAAAGTTATGTTTACATGAAGATTTGGATCTGAAAACAATTTCCGTAAAACGCATCTAGCATTGCATAATAGGAGTCAATGGGAAAATAAGATCGATTACCGATAATTTTTCTTTGCAAAGTAACATTTCCTAAATGGAATTCGTGTATGTGGTAGCTCAGATGTTAGTCTTACCCTTAACCTACAGGAATAATCAGGAATATTTTGAAAAATCCGTGTTTAAATAAAATAATCATAAAATAATATCAATTGTAGATTTCGTTGTGGCTCCCTGATAAATCAGATTTAGGCTGCTGTATGAAATTTTAAATTCAGCGATTTATATATATATATGCGAGTAAATATTGGAATAAGAGAATTCTCCTTTTTGTTAATGAGGAATCAGATTCTGGGCATAAATGAGGTTGTTTTTTTTTTTTTTGTGGGGGGGATGTTGTTTAAAATAAAAGAAATCTACATCAAGTAATCAAGTAAATCATCATAATCTTGAATTTCAAAAATATTTACTTAAAATTTAAAGACTTAATGGAAGTTGAATCTTTTACAAGAGCTACTTCTGCAAAACTTTATTTAAAATTATCGAAACTTGAAATAATTATTACACAAACGGCTAACAATGTGATTTCCATATTTTAGTAATGTTTAAAAGTAGCGGTTACTGCTTTCATTTTAATCTATTTGGATAACGTCTCGGATTAATTATGTTAATTGGCATTGCTGCTGTTAAGTAATCCAGCTTCCATAGCACTTTAAATACCAAAACGAATATTGTTTGAAAATCGAGATTGAGGTAGAGTTGACTGTTTTTTTTTCCTTTACTTAAAACTGATTTTTCCAATCTTAAAATGTATTTAATAAATTACAGCTTACCGAATTTGAGTCTCCATTGGCATAGGGGTGTTCTTAATAACATTACTACTAAGTGTAGATTCGCCATTGGCTTTTAAAGGAGTATAAGAAAAAATAAACTTATGTAATAAACAACAACACGGGCAGTCTATCGTGATGTTGTATTTTTCTTCCCCAAAAGTGTTATTACTATTTGATGGTCTAAAATATTTTCCATACCGGGTTGAATTTCCAGAAAAAGAGAAAAAGATAACTCTATAACAACTGGCGCCGAACATCCATCGACAAAAGTGTAATCGTAAATCAATGGAGAGACTTCCTTATCAGATACTAGTTTCCCGGCAACACCGGACTGTTGCCAGTTTTCTCCCGCTTCGGGTTTGAGTTTATTTAACGATCGTTGTACTCGAAGCAGTTGCTTTTCCGAAGCACGTGGAAGGGAGGTGAATGCTCAGCGTGTCACAAAGGAATGCTATTTTATGGGGATTTGATAACACGAAGTTGCTGCTATGGCGAGAAGATGAGAAACTGCAACAGGGAGCCCTGATTTGTTGAATTTTAACTCTTAGAACAACAAGGAGAAATTACCTTTCGGTGTAAAGAAATATAATTGAATCATTTTTTAATAAGAAAAAAAAATGTGCTGTAATAAAATCTTTCTGGAAAAGACTGTATTGCTGGCAAGCGAGATTTGATTATTAGAAAATCGTTTACAAAAAATTATATTAAATTCATTAAATAAAGAAACTCTGAGTAGTGATCAAATGTTTTTATTAACAAAAATATCAATACGTATATTTGCTGTAATTACTAGAAAACATTAAGAACTATGTTAATAACATTTTAATATTTGAATTCATAAAGAAATTGTTTAATGTTTATTGTAATTATCGAGACATTGTTTTCAGCAGTTCAATATCATGTTTTCATACTGTCCATTTGAGACAATCATAAAACAACCATTGATTATTAAGTTCTCTAATCGCTCTAAGGAGAACATTTTATTGTACAATCCATTACATGATGGAATCATAATAACTCCAAGGCTGGGAACAACTGGACTGATTTTAAGGGGTAGTCCCGTAAATTGCCTATCACCTCGAGAAGTGGAGGGGGCTAATGATTTTGTTACGTAGTGATATGTAAGATAAAAGAAATGGATCATTGATAACGCTATGCAAATATGAAATGCATAACTTATTTCTATGAATAACAATTACTTTTGCGTTTTTCGATAAAAGAAATTGGCTAATTTATTATGTTATCTATAAAGTATATTATTGATTATGCATATAATTTGATGTATAGTACCATTTTCGTGGCTGAATGACCTACGTTTAATTTAATTTAGTCATTTTCCTGCAGATAGATTAATTAGCTTTACGGGTCAAATGGTAAATGTACTGTATTCTTCACTTTTATGAATAAAATCTATATTCTTAAAGAAAAATCTGTAACTGACTGCTAATACTGTGATACCTACTTGCTACGCTGATTTTCGTGCAAATCTAGATACTTACGAAATGACAAAAGTTATATAACGCGGAGAGAGGATAGCAAAAATAGTCCCCGAAATGTTGCGTTCCTTAAATAAAAGGGAAATGGTAAAAATCTTCTAAAATAGCCTTACATAATTTATGGAAGACCTCTAACAGCTGATGGAAACGTCTCTTCTCTCTCATGAAGCGTATTTCGAAACAGGTTCGAGTCCCACCTGTGTCAGGATTGAGATTTATCTCCAGAATCCTCCTCTATGCCCTCGGTAAAATGGGGAACACTGATGAGCTTGGAAAAACTGCTTGTTCGGCAATATATACAGAATGTGGCTTTCCTGAACATGGGTCCATCCATTATATATCAGTTTAGTGTCCCATCTAATGGACAGTGACCTCTCCAAGCCATTGGTGTTCTCTTTTTCACTGAGCGCATAGGAAAGAGTCGTTGATAAAATATGTACACAGGCATCCTGTGTGGTGTTATAGGTATTTGTGATGTCTACCAAATAGGGATATTTTCCAGTCTTTCAGTATGTAAACAATATTCTGACCCTCAGTGGGCTAAGAAGGATAAAATTTGAAATATGGGGTTGAAAGAAAAAACTTTTGAAAACCCTTGGGTTTTATTTTCAAAATAATTATATACTTAAGCTGATAGTGGTGCCTTGGTTATTCAGCCATACCCCTGTCCATTTCAGATTTACATAAATGATTCTTTTTCATCTGCATATGTCCACGTGTTGATAACCTTGAATGTTCTTGTTACACACAAAAAAATACTTGGCCATTTGGACAGGACATTTTGCAATGGTGGTGTACAAAAAGCAAATTGAGGAGCTAATATTAGCTGATAAGCTGAGAAATTCTCGATTCTGTTACTCTTTGGCTCCGAACTCCTAAACCTTAAGTGAAGAGAAGGCATCCTAGTTCACGCTCGTAAAAGGCTACAGCATCGTAACAGGCTACAGCATCGCAAAAGGCTGCAGCATCGCATCTGATGGCAATTCAGATTGAGATACACACGGCCGGACCATTTATTGCTAACAGAGTTGAAGAAAGAAATTTCTTTACTTGCAACGCTAAAACAAAATTATAGGTGCAACATACATTGCACAATTTATAACGTTAAGAGGACACCAAATTCATTCTCATGGTTAAAAGTTTCGAAATAAGGGATCTTTGATAGCCTAACGTACACTCCAATGACGTGAACGGTTACGAATGACATATATGTTATTTTAGTGGACTTGTATAGTTAATATTTTTTTTAAACTTTCTAATTGTCTTAATTGTGTTTGGGACTATATTTCCTGCAAATAACAAAATCACTAAAGTCATTTATTTTTGCGACAAACGGCATTTTTTGAAATCGTACTATAGCAAACACCCCTAATTATTCAATCAAAAGTTTATATTTTCTGGACTATAAGACATATATCAGACGGATGGAATTGCGAAAACCCACTGTTTTGGGTTCAGGATTACTGATACGTGTTTTTAGTCTGAAATCTGACGATCCAGTTTTAGCTCTCGCTCTTGTGATTTCGGCAATTCGCGGAAAATATTTCGTGACACATATTCGCTCTTTGCGATCTGAAGGGGTTAACTTCCCATTTTCAATGGCGCGGTGCCCAATGAATAATTTGTTCGATCATCGTTAACCTCATCTGGATGGTACCTGCAAAATGTCTCTCCCCTAGTGTTCTGCTCTTTACGTATTTTATCCCATTCAATTTTACTCCATTATATTTTCTCTTTCGGAATTTCTTACCTGGGTTCTTTACGTTTACTTTTATTATGCTTCATTGCTGCACTGTATATGACTTATGTTATCATTGTGGCTTTGCTTACGAATTTGTTTTGCAAATTCGTATATTTTTCTTTACACAATTTTAATATTTTATCGTTTTACTCCCTCTCTGGAATTTGACATTTAAATCTCCTAGCGAGTTCTATAATTTTTAACTTTCTTCTTCCTTTTATCTTAGTTGCCGAATTTGAGCCTTACTCGTACGTCATAAACCGTCATTAAATCAACCGCTTATTATTCACCTGTGCTACAGTCGAATGTCGGCATCACCCCAGGTTAAATCTCAAAGCTACTTCAACGGTACTTTACTTGTGGCTAATACATATTGCGAAATTTCAACTGGTCATACAACTAACCCAGAAAAATTGTACTGTACAGATGGTGTTAGGCATATGTGAGGATTTTAAAGCTCTTACTTGTGTTTCACTGTCTGTTACTTTCTCTCCTGTTGTCTTCCATCAGACAAAGCTAATGAAAGACAAAAATATTCCTGGGTACTAATTGATGTTTTTTGTTGTTAATTTAGGATGTTTTGATTGATTGGTTGACGGAATTCGAATGGTTTAAAAGGCTAAGAACCATTCCTTAAAATCAATATTATTTTATTATTTAACATGCTTAATGCACTTGTAAAACGCTTCCTTTCGTAATAAATAGATGTATAATTTATGCCATAATATATTAGCACCTGTGAGCCACGAACCTTCTCCTATTTTTCCCCTTGAGCCAGAAACCGAATTCCTTATTTCCCATAGGTCCTTAGTTTCAGTATTCGTAGATTGGGTATTCGCGGTGTTTTCCAGGAACTAATCTCCCGTGATTGGCCAGGGATTTCTGTATATTTCCTTTACTATCACAGTTCTTTCTCCACACTTTTTATGCGGAAGTAGAAAATTGAAATGAATGATATGAATCAAGTGACAAAGCACACATCATTTCATTTCATTGCGCGCTGCCAGTAAATGCTATCCGTTAATTTCCATATAAGAGTGATTTCACTGATTTTAAAAAAAAATTCCAATCTGAACTAGTTGCCAGTTTGCAAACTTTCATATGCATGTACTTTTTGACGTAATACAATAATTCGGAGTGACTTGGCAAAATCGTGGGGAGTTGGCAAAATTCAGGTGAGATGTAAATATTAGGATTTTTTCTGTAAAATTATGGCGAGTTGGCAAATCTTTTGGAATTTGGCAGCTAGGGACAGTTGGAAAAATTTGGAGTTACTTGACAAAATCTAGAGACAGTTGGAAAAATTCGGAGTGACTTGGCAGAATCGTGGGGAGTTGGCAAAATTCAAGTGAGATGTGAAATTTTTGATTTTTTTTCTGTAAAATTATGGCGAGTTGGCAAAATCTAGGAGAGTTGGCAAAGTCTAGAGGAAATTGGTAAAAACTAGGGGCAGTTGGCAAAATTCCAAGTGACTTGGCAAAATCGTGGAGAGTTGACAAAATTCAGGTGAGATGTAAAAAATGCAATCTTTTTTCTGTAAAATTATGGCGTGTTAGCAAAATCGAGGCAACTTCGCAATATCTAGGAGAGTTGGCAAATCTTGGGGGAGTTGGCAAAATTCAGAGTGACTTTGCAAAAATCAGGTGTGATGTAATATTGGGATTTTTTTTCTGTAAAATTGTGGCGGGATGGCAAAATCTAGGGCAGTTGGCAAAATTCGAATCCACTTGGTAAAATACGGGAGATTTGTGAAAATTGGGATTGTTTTTGTGAAATTAAGGAGAGTTGACAAAATCGAGAAAACTTGGCAAAATCTAGGGAAGTTGGTAAAACTGGAAACAACTTGGTAAAATACAAGGGAGTTGTGAAAATTGTGCCTTTCTTGTGCAATTAAGGAGAGTTGATAAAATTTGAAGTGACTTGGGAAATTCAAGGAAGATGTAAAAACTGCGTTTTTTTCTGTAAAAGTACGGCGAATTGGCAAAATGTAGAGTAGTTGGCAGAATTCGAATCCACTTGATAAAATATAGGCGAGTTGTAAAAATTGAAATTTGTTTTATGATATTAAGGAGTGTTTGACAAATTATTGAGGAAATTTAACGAAATGTAAGGCAGTTGGCAAAATTCGAATCCACTTGGAAAATACGGGCGAGTTGTGATAATTGGGATTGGGTTTGTGAAATTCAGGATAGTTGACTAAAATGGAGAAAACTTAGCAAAATATTGTGGAGTTTGAAGTGATTTAGCAAATTTTGGAGAGATATGAAGATTGGGATTAGTTTTGTGAAATTAAGGATAGTTGGCCAAATCAAGGGAAAATTCACACTGACTTGCAACAACTCAGACGAGATGTAAATATTGGTAATTATTACTGTGAAATCATGACTAGTTGGCAAAATTGGAAGTCAAATGGGAAAATGAAGCAGAGCTGTGAAAATTGCCTCAACCCCCCCCCCCTCCCCCACACGGAGCGAAAATCCTAGTAAGTTTGCTGCTCAGTTGGGAAAATTTGAATTTAGAGTTGGAAAACTTTTGATTTCTCGCCACCCCAACCATAGTCCTTCGCTACGGCCCTGAATCCATTCATAACTTTCTTCCCACACAGAGTGGAACTTTCTCGACTTTTCTATTTTTGCCTCAAACGTCACTAAAAATTTAATTGTCCTTGACATATAATCAGCAATTGAGTAAATGTTTTATCCAAAGGAAATTCTGCGACCCACTCTGCATGAACAGCGAAACACGACTGACGGATGTAAACAACGAAAGCTAAGCAACTGACACTAGCGCAGATGGCAGGAAATGTCCAACGCGCAAACCACTCACAACAACACAGTAATCACTTTCTGGTAGATATGGTATTTACTTACCAATTAAAGTACGATAAATAGAAGAGGTAGTATATTGCCGATCAAGACTTTCTAGATATCGATATTTTAAAAATATTAAAAATTTAATTTTATTTTATCATTTTTTAAGAAGATATAAAACATTTTGCAGCGGGTCATCAAAATGTCCACTGTGGGTTACTAATTGACCTCTGAGTCATAGGTTGCCGACCTCTGATCTAGATCACTGTTTCTCAACATTAAGAAAGTTAACGAAGTCTCGTATTGAGAAAGTTGACGAATCTGATCATGAGACCCGATAATAACTTGATACACTTGATACTTGAGGACCGATTATAACTTGATACTTGAGGCCCGATAATAACTCTTTACATCTCCCCCTTTAACGTTCCCTACGAAATAGAAAAAATTTTAGTGGACATTAAACAGGTGAATGTAGTTTTCAATCACGTGATGCTACAGGTATCCCCCGAATTTCGCGTTAACGCGATTTCATATGAATATTAATGGTAAATAAATCAAATGGAAAAGACATTACCTCAATTTTTGTTCGTTAAAGTTTTTGTGAAAACTGAAAAATAATGAACTAATTTCTCTAACATAAAAATTTAGGATTCGTAAAAGGCTAAAATGAATGGTAGTTAACTTAATCACTTATAATATCGCCAGCGATATTTAAGGCAATGAAACTGGTATTTTAACTTTTCACTAAAAAGGTACAACCAAATTTTAAGAAAAATAAAATTACTTAAACTTTTTTACCTTGAATATTATCTCTGCCAACTAAAATTTTACTTTCTACCATAAATGGATCCTTTGCAATATTCCTCTAAAATTTCACCATTCTCCTTAAGTTATTATTGTTTTTATTCCCTAAATGCGGAAACTTCTCTTGGCCAACATTTCCTGTCCGTTTCGCCGATTGGTTCAGGGATACTGTCCCACCCAGATGTTGAAGGAGGCTGAAGAGCATGTTCCTCTTTACAGCTGAAGGGATGTCGGTACTAACGGCTTAGACTGGCAGCAGTGTCAACGTGACATTGATTGGTGAGTCTGAAGAAAAAGGTAAAGTTTATCGGCGAAACCTCTTCGACAGATAACACGGAGGTTTAGAGGCTTGCCCATAAATCTTTATTTCTGACACTTTAGGGCAGTTTGCTGACACTTTTCGTGTGATTAACTGAGGGCCACTTTCTATTCTGATGTCTTTTCGGTCTTATAAATATTTTATTAGAATTAAACATGTCTGTGAGGAGAGAAAAAATTGCGTATAAACGTAAGTATTAAATCAATATTTTCTAGCAGATTCTATGAAATATGGTGGTATTGAGAAAAGAAGCAGTACATCTTTTGCGTACTTTAACATATGAAATATGAAAAAAAAATTAAAACAAATTTCTTTAAAAGCGAAAATATGTTTTTTTTTTTGGTTTTGTTTTTGCAATAGAAGTTTAGTTAATTTATTATATATTTAATTTGTTTCCTAGTAAATTTACAATTTAGCGAACCGAACTTTGCTTTCAGCCATTACAGAACCTAATCTCAAGGAGGAGAAAGCTTCAATTATGGAACTACATTTTATGCTAATTAAAATCTAAGTTTACGAGAAAGTATACACCATGTATATCGTATCCACTTCTGGAAAAATGGATCCCTGTACTTGTAAGTAGTACTTTAAATAATTAAATGCTCAAGAGAACAGATAATAATAAAATTAAATGATTATGAAACCTGTAAAAGATGCATTTTATTCATTTGGTACAATTTAACTCTCGTTGGCTAAATTTAACCAACCACCGTGGTTAGCCGAACTATTGCTTCAGTGGACATACTGTTGTGTATTCTCTATCAGGTGTATCTCACGCACATGTTAGAAAATTTGAGTTTTATCTCTGGTGAGAAAATAAAAAATATCTACCTTTTTTGTGGGAAAGTCGGAACAAGCTGGAGTTGATTAGTCTGTCCCAGGGGTTTATCCTCCATCAAGGGGAGTAGGGTACACTAGCCTATGTGCACGATGGGAGCCATAGCAGTGTAGTATATTTTGCAGGTTCGTCACGTAGTGTATATACCTCCTCAAGCAGCTGCTTGCCACAGAGCTCTGACAGGAGCCTGTCAGTTTATATGCTATAGTAGAAGGTCTGAGAGGATGGCAAGACGTCAGAAGAAAAACAGCACACGCGTCCATGGTCTAAGGGACCCGGGGCTCGAACCCAGGTCCCTTAGATCAGTAGCCAAGTGCGTTAAACACTCGGCCACGGAACAGAGACAAAAATCATTTCAATGCAAATTCCAGCTTGTTTCGATTCCAGATTAAGTCGTAAAAAAATTTCTTTGCGTATATTCTAAGGATAAATATATAGTCTTTTGCAACGCGATATTGACGACATAGAAATTAGTTGTGTTTGCGTTGTTTAATTGCGAAATATATTTATTTGTTTCAACTTCAATATTTTATATACATTTAAAAATGGAAAAGATTTCTTATTAAATTGCATTCTTGTTTTTCTCTATTTCTGAAATATGTGAGGTAGGAGGATGACCCAGATGTCATATTTGCACCTGAGCCAATTACACCCGAGATATTCCACTACTCTATCTTATAGCAGAAATAAACAAAATAATCCTTGTAAAAAAAACTACATGAATTTTTAAAGTGTCGAACAATTCCATACTTTTTGAACGAAAAGCCAAATAAAAAGCTCCCCAACTTTTATTAAATATTAGAAACATACCAGGTAAAAATCTGAATCATAATTAGAGGAGAAGAAAAGAAAACAAAGACGAAATTTAAACACTAAATTTTGAGAAAATTTACAAATTTTGCTTAAAAAAACTAATGAAAAAATGGAAATGAAATTGAAATGTCTCCGGAATCAAATCAATTCTGGACGGAATAAGCTGCTGGACTCAGATAGATGAAAACGAAAAATCAAAGATAAATCAGTTTCAAAGTTATTCAATTAATATTGCAATCTGGATAAATGAGACTTGTATTTGAAACAGAGGTACCCAACGAAACTTACAGATACTTAGCACAAGAAAATAACTTTATACTATTTCACAGAGATTGTTTTTCTCCAAAGGAAAAGATGAATGGCGAAAAGGAACGTTATCACCCAGCTGGGGAAGCATGAGGGCAGAAATGGCTATCCATCGTTTCTTTCTGAATATCACATGGCGATAGACGATACCTTCTATACGCCCAGCCGCAGGCTCTTTGCGCTAGCATCGTTGCTATAGCAACAAAACCATTTACAGAAAACACTTTCTGCTCAGCTTTTGGGTCACTGACGAACAACATGAAGAGAAAAAAAGAAAGTTTCGTCTTTGCATGGTTTGAAGGTTCTTCTTCAGAGTTCGAATATTTTATCAATGCTTAACCGATGTGAGAGTGTAATGTCAAAGAGACTTTATCTCCGAAAGGCCTTTTAGCAGGGATCTCAAACGCTGCAGAAAGTCTCAATATGGAATAGCGCAGATATAAAGACAAAAAAAAAATAAATTTATAAGGGCAGAATATTTAGAGTAACCAACTTATTGACAACGAAATATTATGAGTTAAATTAGTATTTCTAAACATTATAAAACTCGTGCAAGAAGTAAAAAAGTCTTGATTCCGAACAGATTTAACATTTAATTTGTTTCCATGTTTTTTACACTAAAATTTAATTTTAAATTTCGTTTTTTGCTTTCTTTTTAGCTTTTTAATATTTCGGCTGCTATATTTTCAATTTGGCATTTCATTTAATATTTAAGAAAATTAAAATGTTCAGCTTCCAACATTATTAAACATATATTTCAGATATTAATTTTTTAAAGCTGAAGTTACAACTTGTATCAGCATTCCTCTAGCAACGCTAAAAGCTCTAATTTTAAAAATATTGAACTGCACTTTCAATCAGCCTACTACAGAGTTCCCTATACACTGACTATTACTACTTCCTGTGCCATTTTAGGAACATTTTACAGCGATGGGATCTGTACATCCTTCTAGAAATTCCATAACATCACATCCCACTGATAACTAATATGGAGGGGGCGGGGGCGGGGTTGGCTCAGTCGGTAGCGCGCCAGGCTCGTAATCTGTAGTTCCCAGGTTCGAGTCCCAGCTGAGTCAACGTTGAGATTTATCTCCGCAAAATTCCCTGTCCTGCCCACGGTCAGTAGTGGACACCGATGGGCTTGGAAAGGCCGCCGTCCGTCGAATGAGACGTTAAGCCGTGGCCCGTGTGCGGGAGAGCCATACCCTGTGCACGCTAAAGAACACGCTGGATGGCCTTGACGGGAGGCTACCATCTGTCTCCCAACAGCTGTTCCAGTGGGTCCCCTCGCCCAACCTTCTCTGAGCCTTCGGGGTCCATGTGACCTGGTCATTTAGCCCATGGTGTGCAAAAAAGTGCCGCTCAGAGGTAAAACAACCCAACCCAACCAATATGGAGAGCTGTCAATTCTCAAACGCCTTTCATGCCTTTTACAACTAAAACCACACGAAGGTTCAAGTCGCGGGGAAACTCCTGTCTACCTAATACGTTAAGGAGAACACAAATTTCACAATAAGTGTTCAAAAGGATTTAGAGGTAGGATGACCATACATTCTAGTTTGGTCAAAACACTTCCTGAAGGTTTCTTCAAAAGAAAAATCCTTTCTCTTTGGAAGAGAAAAAGCGATCCTGAAACTTCACTTCGTTCTTAGCTGTGCTTACACTTAGCTTTACCTCTTTCTTAGCTGCTTACAAACTGAGTGTGGGTGTTCAACAGAAATCGAAGCTGTGAAAGAAGAGTTTCTCCAAAGGAAAAAAAAGGAATGACGTAAACGTTTTAAGTTTTAGTTCGTTTTTTTTTAAATGAACTATTGTTTTCATTATGTCATCGTGTCTGTCCATCTGTAGACATTCAACTATTATGTTACAATTGACAAATAAAATTTTTTTTTCCCATTGAATAGATACTAACAGGATATTGCGATTCATATTTTACGAAACTTTTAATAATTCGATTCCCCAACGTTAGAGGGTTCAAAAAAAGAGTGGGAAAATAAAATTAAGGATTTAATTTCTTTGAAAACGATCATTCCATATTCACCAGAGGACTGTAGCACCTAAACGGTTCAAAATATTGATTTGAAATTTTATATCTCTTCATATACCTATATCAGGAGTAATAGCCCTGCTAATATGAACGTTTTCACATTATAATTACAACAGGGGCTGCTCGTCATTAGGCGCCAGAAGGGCCATGTCCTACCAATATTTCTCTAATATATGCTAAAAAGATTAAATTAGAATGAATTAAAATCATAATTTACCGTCAATATTTTTCTAATATATGCTAAAAAGATTAAATTAGAATGAATTAAAATCATTATTTTTTTTAAAAAAATCATCTTGCCAGTTTTATTTCCATTCAATATGCATTTATTGAAGTAATGCACTCCAAACTTCAGGGATATTAATGGGCGATCTGGAGATATGCCGGAAAATTTCCATTATTTACCATGCAGGTATAAATCATTTTCCACACCCTGTAACATTTTGCTAGTTATAAGGCGTGGTTTGAGCCAATGTGGGCTGAGAGCTGCCCACAACCTTACTACATAGTTGTTGACATAATCATTTTTCTGATACACCTGATAGTGTATCTGATATATTCTATTATTTTAACAACAATGCTTACGCTTGCTTCTTGGCATGTTGGCTTAAAAAATATGTAACAACCATGACATTTGACGCTTGATATGGGCTGGCCTTGTCACTAAAATGGAAGGTGCCACTTGGACCAGACTCTTCAATTGCAGTCAACTACATTTCCAATGACTATTTTATGGTATAATGCTTAAAGACACTAATAGAGGATGAGCGTTTGGCGGCCGGTAGTTCAGTGGTCAGAGCACCTGACATGTTATCAGGCGGTCGTGGGTTCAGATCCCACCCGGCTAATGACAATTTTTCTATCACCTTGTCGTCCCCCCCAATAGGGGACCACCTTGTCGTGGTGGGGGGGCCTAGGGCCCAGCAACCCGGCTGAAGGCTGTGCCGACCGGGTTGGGCGCCGGTTGGACATGGCCAAGGCCAACCGAGGTTGAAGACGCTGCTGGCCGGCTTGATTGCCGGTCGGGTGGTGACGGCGTCGGAGACCTCACCTCTCAGGGACCTGTGTGGTCAGTTCAACGGCTCTGCTGAAAGGTTTCCCTCGGCCTAGTAGGCACGAGCTGTTCAAAAAGTCTGGGTCTTACTAAGAGTCTCCACCCCGGGTGCCGATCGAGCTTGGATCTTTATATCCTTGCACATTTGCAAACCGGGGAATAGATTAAAGTTAGGTTTCTTCCGGTGGTCAGCTTTCCTTCTATAGGACTGCTGCCATGTGAGGCCGGGGTTGAGGTGCGCCTATAGGGCGTATTCCTTGCCCCCGGCTCTAGATAGTCATGGCTTTTCTTTAACCAGGTAGTGCTGTCAGGCGGAACCGGGAATTGCCGTGGTTGCACAAGATCGCAACATAGAGATCCATCACCTTGTCGTGGTGGGGGGGGCCTAGGGGCCAGCATCCCGGTCGAAGGCTGTGCCGACCGGGGTGCCTCCACTGGTTGGACACAGTCAAGACCAACCGAGGTCGACGATGCCGCTGACCGGTTCCGTGTTGACCGGTTGGACGGTGACGGTGTCTGAGACCTCACCAATCAGGTGCTCTGGGTGAGCAGTTCGAGGACTCTTCTGAAAAGATTTGTGCCCCAGTAGGTCGAGTCCTCATCAAAGTCTGGTCCTTACTAAGAGTCTCCACCCCGGATGCCGAGCGAACTTGGTTCTATATACTGTATTCTTGTTCTTGGCTAACCGGGGAACAGATTAAAGTAGGTTTCTTCCGGTGGTCAGCTTTCCTTTTATAGGACTGCTGCCATGTGAGGCTGGGGTTGAGGTGCGCCTATAGGGCGTATTCCTTGCCCCCGGCTCTAGATAGCACGGCTCTTCATAACCGGTAGTGCTTTCAGGCGGAATCGGGAATTGCCGTGGTTGCATAAGATCGCAACAAATAGAACATAGGTATATCGAAGCATTGATTACAGCGACATCTCTAGGTGATTATTGAAAACTTACCCCCAACCACTACTTCACGATATCGCATAAGGTTCGGCATTACAAATGGATGTTTACCTTGGGTAAGTAGCTTTTATTTTGCGTTCAGTTTAGAGAATAAGGTTTGTTTAGGTAATGTGTATTATATCTTTTTGGTGACGATTTACATTAGCGAGCGAATTACTCTAAAGTAAGAAATTTGAAGTTGATGTAGGCCACGGTGCAGTATTGAGTCCTCAGCCGCCATGTTGTACTTTTCTCCAGAATGTTTCCCAAGGACTGTAACGTTGAGTTGCAATATGAAATCCATCCGCATGTTCCACTGTTTGTGACTGATATATGCTGTTTAGAATAGTTCTCTGCAATGAGATTATTTGTTTTCGAGCTTTCCTTAAGTTGATTTTTTGGTGAGGAGTGTTATTAAGGAAATTTACTTTTGATATTTAGTTTAGGGTTTAGTTTCATTGTTTAGTATAAGCGTTGTTAATGAAATCTTTTGATGAGATTACTTATTTTTGGGCTTTTTTTTCAGTAAGGAACAAGGAGTTATTCTTTAGGGATAAGAGCTTTTATTGAAATCTAGTTTTGATATGAATATTAATTTTTGTGGCTTTTTTTAAGTGCGGACGAAGGTTTATTCTTTAGCGGTAAGAGCTGTTAATAAAATTTAAATTTGATGAAATTGTTTAATTTTCGGGGTTTTTAAGTGCGAAACGGGGGTTCATTTTGTAGCGATAAGCGTTGTTAATAAAATCTTGTTTTGATGAGATATATATTTATATATATATATCCTTTAAATTATATATATATATATACTCAATATGCATCTGAAGGTAGATGCGGAACGGACTACTTTTTTACCATTCAGACTTTTTTTTCATCGCGGTGAAATAAAAAAAAGATGGAGGCTGAGGACCCAATGCTGCACTTCTGCCGTTACGTATATGCACTATATTAATAAAGCTTTTTTTATATAATTATTCCACAGCGTTTTGTGTAGTTTAAACGAACACCGATACATTAGTATACGGAAAATTATGTGTTAACATTTCAGATAACAAATCAAAATCTCTTGTTGGTTTCTTATTAATACGATGTCGTAAAGGAGAAAAATGGCGCTGCAATCGGCGTCATATTAGAGGTCCTGTATAGTTATAGGCTGGCCATCTCGATGATTCACTGCCATTGGTTGATTGAGTCACATGGTTTATGGGCGCCATGTTTTCTCGTACAGTGAGACGAAAGCCTATGAGTTTGTGTATGTACTAAGTTAAAACGTCTCAGTTGTTATAATTTTATGCATTTTTATCACTTTTTTGTTTATAAAAACTATCATATTTTATGAATGCCTCACTGCGCTGCATTTGGGTGTAAAAATTTCACTCAAAGAAATAAATTAATGATTATTTTTTTCTGAGAAACTCCATCAGAATCCGGCAATCGGCTGCAAAAGTGAAATGAGCCAAAGGAAAACCAACTAATAATTTCTTTTAAGGTTCGTTTGAAAAACGAGCTAATATTCACACTTTGTCGTCTGACTATGCCAATATTTGTTCGTCTGTCTGTCCGTCACTGTGTTAAGTGTTGTGTGTCCATCTGTCTTTCCACCTGTTCTTCCGTCTATAGACAATCAATTTTTTTTTACTTTTAGAGCAAAATGAAAAATTCATTTTGGGTTGGATAGGTTGGATAGGTATCGAACAAATATTGCGATTCGCAATTTTGAAGAATTTCAATAGCTTTAATAGCGCCCTCTAGCGGTGGGAAAAGATGGAAAATGCTAAAATTTTAAACGAATATTGGAAACAAACTACACTGGAAATCTGAAATTTTGGTAGTAGAGTGTTATGGTCAGAAGGTTTACAATGGCAACAAGTCTTTGCCGTCTTAGCCAAAGCGGGGGGGGGGGGGGCGAAAAGGAAACTTTATTTTAATAGAAAAACGAAACAATATATATATGTATGTTTTACAGACACTAACAAAATATTAATTATCTAAACAATATTTGATAATCTCAGCGCTACCTGTAGACGTTGAAACGTCTAAAACTCAATCAATGTTTTTGTGGAAAAATTTCATAACACAGTTTCTTTTCTCTCGCTCCTCTGAAAATAGTCGGCAGATCATTGCTGTCAGTGAAATTTCTACCATAAACAGATCACTCGAAACATTCGTTAAAAGTTTTGCAGTTTCGATATTTAATGATCTCTAATGATATAAATTAAAACTATCTTTGAAAATGCGAATTATATTTCATTAGTACCAACTAAAAAAAAGAGATATCCAATTATCTTTTAAAATAAAACCCGTTCGGTGTCTTACCTACCTTGGACGTAGGGGTCAACTCATTGTTGTCAATGGAATTTTGAAGATTGTCACATTCCACGATCAAAATTTCAAATTTCTAGCATAACTGCATCGTTTGCAATATTCGTTTTTAATTATTGGGATTTTTCGATCCCCCCCCCCCCCGTTAGAGGGCGCAATTATAGCTTTTGGGAAATTCGCAAATTGCAAATTGTAACATTTCATCAATACCTGTCCAACCCAAAAAGAATTTTTTAATTTATCTCTAAAAACATACACTTTTCTGTTAAAAAAAAAAGTTGCATTCACCTCCTTCCCCTGAGTCTAAAGGGTCAAGTTATTATTGCCAATGGTAACTTCTCAACCTTCACATTTTAAACTTCTAACATAACTATATCGTTTGAAATATTCGTTTGATATTTTGGAATTTTCAAATTTTTCCACCGTTAGAGGGCGCAGTTATAACTTTTGTGAGTTTCGAAAAATTCAAATCGTAACAAATCATTAATACCTATCTAACACAAAAATATGTTTTTTTATCTGTATAAACAAAAAATTTCGATGTCTACAAACAACAAAGCGAAATTATATATTTTTTTAAAAGAAAAACCCTAAAATTTACTTCCTGTTTTTAGCCGTTTTCTAAAGTTTTTTTTTTTCCAGTCGTGAGCATTGAAATCAGTATCAAATACTACCCTACCCTTTTCCGGAATCCATAAGTACAGTGCAATACCATTCAGCTATGCACGCTAAACAATCTGAGCAACGACAAAACATGGCGTCCAATTTTGAAATGGCCAACCTCTACCTATATAGGGCCTCTAGTTTGTCAAGTGTGTGCGGATTTTGTTTGCATAGGAGTGTCGCGAGAGAACGGGAAATTGGGCAGTCCTCTCCTTTATCATTGTTGACCAAGGTATTAATTAATTTTTGGCATCATATCAATGTATTTATTTCATAATACAACTAGTGAACAGCTAGTCTAAATTTGTCGGTCGTAAACTACTGTGCCAGTACTGATATTTATTTCTGCCAACCCCATCCTGCCCTCCGTGAGAAAGGGACACTGATGGACTTGTATAAGTCCTCTTTCTTTCAGTTGAGACGTGAAGCAGTGACCCGTGTGCAGAACGATATCCTATTTAGGTTAAAGAATATTACATGTCTTTGACAGCAAAGCCTCCCTCTACCTCCTATAACAGCCTCCAGTGGATTCTCTTTCGCATCCCTCTCTGAGCAGTTGGGATCCTTGTGACCTCACCATTCAGAACATTGTGTGCGAAAAAAAGTGCAGCTCAGTAGTAAACGACCCTCCTTCAAAAAATAAAAAAAAAAACTCGTCTAAAGTGTGGCGATCTTATTACTATATTCGCCACACAGTACAAAATAAAGTCAGAACCAAAGAATATCATGTTTGTTTGAAAACAACAAACATAATAATTGCATTATAAATTATTTACAATATTTTGAAAACTCATAAACTTATGCAGTACTGATTTCGCAGTTATCTACAAAAATAAACATAACTTAAAGCTTGGAACGAAGGTAATAAGGTTGATAAAGATCCAAAAATTGAAATTCAGCAATGTTAGAACCACCCCTAAATTAACTCAGAGTAAGTTAATTGAGATTTTGGTGTCTACCCCGTGTGGAAGCTTTACACGTCCCTGTAAATTCATGGTAAGCCAATGCCTGATGAAAGCTTCGGTGGAATGCCAGAAACTGCTGATTACTGTTTCCCAGAGTTGAAGGGAAGGGATATGTGGTTAGAGTTATCGAAAACTATCTTCCCAGTTCGCCCAATGAATTTTTAATAGAGTTGAAGTTTGAGGAACTGAACTTTCCATTCGCTCGATTTCGTTGTTTCCAAGAAATTTCTGAACAAGACATGCTGATTGTGTCGTAGCGGGTAGCGTCCATCAACATAGACTGTTCTCCAATTGTACAGTGAGATAATTGAGCACATGATTCTAGGGCTGCATCTCGGTATCTCTTGATATTGACAAATCCGTCATGATACACATACATTTTGTCCGTGGAGAATGATATCTCCTCATATCATAATTCCACTTCCATCATACATATCCCTTTCGATAATATTATGATATAGATAGTGTGTCTCGTGCATTCTGCAGATCAGCATGTGTCGATCATCAGTCATCACAGAACCCAGATGCATCTGAAGAGGTACAGTAGCCCACAGATCCCAGGTTTAATTTGCATGCTCACGAGTCCACTTGGTGCTCCCATTATTGCATTCGCGTCAGTGGGATATACCTGCTACTGTAGTTAGTATTCAGTCTTTGGTGAATAGGAAGGGAAGAAACACGCCTTCCTGTAGGTGCGCAAGGCTAATGACATATAGCATTCATCACATGGCATTATAACCTACCATCAGCCCTCTCCTTGTCTTCTGATGCTATTCCTTGTGTTACGAATTGATTCCACTGCCCAGACATTTGGACAGATGCCTCAAACTCTGCTCCGGCTATCTCTCAACAGCTGGTCTCAATCAACTATCATCCAAACATTGCCATCACTGTCTTATTGTCCGAATAATAGGTTTTCATTTCTTGCTTCCAGCTTTGTGAGCAGCGATCGCTTTTTTCCTGGGCTTTAAAGGACAGCTAACGTACATATCTAAGTGCAAGAGGGGCGTTGGTCCCCCTTTCGGAATGTTAGTGACGTAACATCACTTACTTTGCATACATAATTTTTGGATGTTTTCTGCCATTTAGAAAAGAATTAATTTCAGCGGAGGTGTTGAATATTATACGTAGTTTTAATTCTGAATTTGTGACTTCTATTTAATGCTGAAATCTGTAATCTATGTTTTTAAATTGAATGAAACTTACATTAATACGGCTTTTGATTTTGTTTCTTTGAATTAAATATTAATGCATATGCAATGTTTAGAAAAAGGAACGTGCGATCTCTTGAAAGCAGGATTTAGGCTACAAACTGTTATCAATTTAAACCAATGGTGCACAACCCACGGCTTGCCATTGCTTTTTGTGCGGGCCCGCGACCGCTTATGCTGATATAAAAATTTACGAGATATTTGCCATTATTTTTATTTTTATTATTGTTATTGTTAAAAATTTGTAAATATTGTAATTATTCCTGCTATTTTTTCAGCGATGTATTGTGCTTATGCATAATGTTATGCTTTCAGTGTGTTCTGTATGTTTAAATTTTTCTTACCTCTCCTGCGGGCTCAGAAAATATTTCTTGTCTAACCCGTTGACAGGCTAGGTTGAAAAGCATCACTTACCTGGATTGATATACAGTATAAACCTTTCGAGTCCTTTCTTCGCTACCACTAAGTACTTTGTCAGAAGATTCGAAAAGCAAGCATCATCATCATTGCATAATAAATGTCAAGTTCCTGATTGTCTGAATGTCTGCTTGTTGGGTTAATCGCAAAATGTCAACGTTTTTCCATTTTGGGTATAATTTCTGCTTCTCATGCGTTAATATGGAGGGAAATTACTTTACATTTTGTTACACTTGCTTAATCACTAGAAATTACATTGTTTTCAGTTATTCTTTCTAGATTTGGGTTGAATTCATTAGGTTAACATAAACTAGGTTAAGATTTCGTTTACAATCTTTGAATTCCGATGTTTTGTGTTTATTAGATTGTGCGTAGCCGAACCAGTTGGTTTGAATATTAAATACACGTATGTGAGTTTGTGTCATTACCAAAATTTTGTGCTAAAATAAACTGTGCAGTGTAGTACTAAAGCGAGGGAAATGCTTAATTGTTTTAGACAGATGGAAGCATCTCATCAATGCATCCAGCATATCCTTTAACGTGCTGAGAGTGTGACCCTTCTCAACAAGGGGGTACTGATTAACGTCCCATCCGAAGGTCGACGACTTTTATCAAGCCCCGTAGGTGTTACTTTTCTCACCAAGGACTGAGCGGTTGTTAGCAGAGAAAATGTCGATGCAGATAGAGTGTGGATTCGAAATGTTATCATCAGATTACAAGCCGCCGACTGATCCGACCACCTCATTGTAGATCCAGACAAATAGATGAAAGGATAATGGAATCGGGGATGAGGTGGGGACAGGCACGTACCCAGAATTTAGTTTCCGGTAGCGGGATCTGAGAATCAGACGAGTAGTGTTTCCCAATTACTGAAATATTTTACCGAACAGGAAAGGTTAGAATGATATTCTATATTTTATAATTAATTTTTAAATCTATATTTAGTGTCTGTCATGCAGTATACTATGGAGCTAAAATAAAATTATAGAATGATAAATATTTTTGATTTTAAAGCTGATACACAAGTTTGAGATTTCGTATAAGACGATCGCATTTTTGGTGGTGAGAGTCCGGCCACCCTGGGTGCGTCTCTGGTGGGGGACATACTGCAATTACAGCTTTAAGTTAAATCACTCATAAGAGTGCATAAACACAGAATCTGTGTGCATTATAAAAACAGCCCATCAGTAGTGCTTAGCAATAGGTTAAGAAATCTTATGCCAAGCGAAGAACGGGTATTTCGGCTAGTTTAAAGTAATAATTTAAAAAGTACTGTCCACTTTTTTTAAGACATTCAAGATCTGATACATTTATAGAAAAGATTATATACATTATAGAAAAATTATATCCTTATAAATAAATCAGTACTTTTTTTTTTTAAATTTATTTTTTTCGTTTGAACTAGATATCAGTATTATTTTCTTATGCATTTAATCTATTGAAATAGTACATATTTCATGCTTTAATTGTATTATTTACATCTAATTGAAAGGATGTTAGACAATACGGCAAATGGTGTATTTATTATGTTTACCCTTGAGAAGCATCGAAAAATGAACGGAACGCCATTTCCACCAGTTTTTATGATTTAAATCGATATTTTTAAAAAGAAAGTTGGCTTGCGCTGTAGCTGTGCATCAAATATGATGCCACTAATCACGTGGCATTACCGCATCTGTCAATCATCTCAGCATTCACCGAAAATATTTTGTCTTCAACAGTTTAGAAAGATCACGACTTGTTTCTGGTGAGTGTTCTTTAAAATATAAACTATTAGGAAGTTAATTCAGACTGTGTCAATTGATTTAACAAGTTGTTTTGGAAAATCCATAATGGAAACATTTATCAAAAGTACAGCTCTCAAAACCAATGAAATAATCCTGTTCAGAGAGTAATGAATGATTTTTCCCTCAACACACTCTACACAGAAGTACACAACTTCTGTAATTTTGATGATTTGTCCTCGCTATTTGAACTATTAGATGTAATTTAAAATTATCTAAACATTTTTTTTCAGATTGATCAGTAATGTTCAAGGAAATAAATGATTTATCCAAAGTTTATTTTGCAGAAATATTGTTAGAAAACACAACTATGGAAACATTAACTCTTAGCTTCGAAGTCTGCTATTGGATGTCATTATTTTTCATAGGCTTTATCTTGCAGACTAAGAAGCTGTTCATAGCCACCCATGAGAGGTACATAAAGCAAAGAGAAATCTGATGAAGCTACTCGGAAATATAATTAAAAACCGCACCTATTCCTGAAGGGATCTTGGTCTCCACCCAGATGATCTCTTCTCCACCCATCGCAAATGGCTCCTGACTCGAAAGGTTTCTTTCAATCTGACGAAGAGGAATTTCATCAATTGAAAATATCTTTCCTGCCCACTAAGGATAAATGGATGGTTAATTATTTCTCAAGCGTTTTTCAATTTTTTTTCTCAAATTACTTTTCCTTCTCACGTGATGCATTTAAAGGAGTTTAGATTCCTCATTTAGCTCTGGGTGGGTGGAGATTGTTTTTCCAGAGGTGTAATGGAGTTTCATTATGTTCCACATATTTTATTAATTATTTTTAAGGCAAAATACCTTCCAGAAAGCCACCATAAGTAATAACAACGCGTATTCAATGAAACACTCGCTAGTAATTGAAATATCCCTTGATTGTCTGACTGAATAGTAAAATAAAGGGTGATGAAGCATTTCTGGGTTGCAACCCAGAAATGCCTCATCACCCTTTATTTTTGGACTAATTTTGGAGCTCTGAACTGTAAGCAGTGAAGAGAAAATGTCTGATTTTGATGAAGCTTTTCATGTGTGGTATTTTGAGCTACGGTAGA
This sequence comes from Ryuthela nishihirai, assembly GCA_038380435.1. NCBI lineage: Eukaryota > Metazoa > Arthropoda > Arachnida > Araneae > Heptathelidae > Ryuthela > Ryuthela nishihirai. Next base: position 77,061,052 of record JAWZYU010000017.1, read on the forward strand.
GTGAAAAAATATTTCTTTTCTTTCCTGATAGTCTGGAGAAGCTGCCAATACACTTGAAAAAACGTGGAATATATTTTTAATTCAGAAATATATCTTGTGATTCCGTCAGACCCCTTTAATTTTTCACCATTATTTCATTTCTAGAAAAGAGTATTTCTGGTCTTAATGCAACATACTGCTTGGTTGTTGTTTTTTTCATATTGCTATGATAAAGAAGTAAGGATAAAGAAGGAAGTGTAGGATAAAGAAGGATCCTGGAAATTACTCCTAGCCTCTACAACAGAAGAAAGAAAATATGCCTGCTAGAAGAGTAGACTTAAGCACCCTTCCATTAATTTTAATATCAGTTAGTTTTCGGTAAACAAAACAACTCGAATTGGTTTTCCTATTACAGTTTGGTACTGATAACAGTGCTGGATCTTGGCAATGTCTGTTGCTGCCAGATGACAAAGCGAAAAGGGAAACGTAACTCATTACTTAATGCATAATTTTACGCAATCGTGAGTGAAAACCGGGAGAGATGCATTTCGTATCGTGAGCAATATTTTATAATTTCGTCGCAATCGTGAGTGAAAATCGGGAGAGATGCATTATGTGTGTGGCGTCGACGGAGATGAGTGACAAATATTCTGTGGGTCAGGTGGAATTTGAGAAAAGGCGAAGACAAACTCTTTTGATACTACTGTTGATGAAATAGTAGAAACATTTCCGTAATGATAGAAGAGAGATGTGATAAAGTTTTATTTCCCATAGAACTCATGGTCATATAAAAATGCTCCTTATTTAAAATAAGAAAATTTAAATTTTTTGCATAAAAAAGTTTAAAATATAAAATTAAAATAAAAAATGGTTAAATTCTAAAAATATAAATTTAAATGATTATTAAATAAATGTATTCCTTTATTTGCTCTGAAAATTAAAAAAAAAGGTAAAGTAAGCGAAAGACAAAATCATACATTTAATTCATGGGAATGATCTTCAAAGGAAAATACATTTCGTAAGAGAAAAACCATTTCTAGCACTCTTTCTCCGTGTGAAGTTAATAAGAATTGAGTAGATGATTTCATTATTGGTAGGTTTTTTTTTTTTACTTTCATTTTTCATTTTTAGGGAGAACACAGAAAAATTCATGTATTAGCCCTAAAACGATATATATATATATTAATTTATATATTTCATTTCTGGATTTTTAGTACCAACTACTCAGAGAACTTCGTCAGTAAATCCAGCTTTGGAGGCGAAAACTGATCACAATTCATCCATATGTTAATCTGCAAATCTGATTTTTAGAGAAGCGCAATGGAACTTCATTTCATCTCATTCATTTTATTAATTTTTAATGAACTTTCCTTGGCGTATGACTCGTTACAATCGATCCCAGTAAAATTTCACTCCCGCTTTTTTAAAGGGGTTGTAGGAAGGAGCAAACTTTGATGTATCCTATGACATTCCCCACTTCATAATCTCTCATTTTTAACAACTTGTTGCGATAGGTCAATGCGCTGGGAAAATATGGTGGAAAACAGTTTAGACAAAAATCAACAAAAGGATAAGAGAAAAGCAATAGGTAGATAGGTAAAATACACTACGGGAAATAAAATATGCGACACTTGCAAGAAGTTATGCAAATATGAAGAAATTTAGGGAGGCGGTAGTATATGGAAATGCATGGAAATTATTAGGTTTGCAAGACCATCGAAACGATTGGACAGGCGCGAGCTGATGCCACAGGTGTGGGGCATCAGCTCATGGTGCTCATGGTGTGGGGCATCAGCTCAGGTGTGGGGCACAGGTGTGGGGCAGTCAAACACAGATAAAGGCAACCAAAGCTCCCTGGTCAAAAACAACGTTGTGGAAATTGCTCTAAACCACTCAAGATGCCCTTACGCAGAATTCGACAGCAGTTCCAACAGTAACAGACTTTGAACGTAGAAGAATAATTGGCCTTAGAGAAGCTGGTTTTTCGTACAGAGATATGGCCAACCTTGTTGGCCACAATCCCAGCACTATCCTAAACATATGGCGTCAGTGGGTTCAAGAAGGATCCAGCACACGCCGACAAGGATCAGGAAGAGGACGTATGACCACGGAGCGACAGGACAGCCACTTGCGATGCAGGGCATTGCGTGACAGATTCGAGACTACAACGCAACTGCAAAGGGACACAACAGGTAACACATCGAAAACATTACAGGTGGAGGTAAACAACAGGCTTTTGCAGTTTTCGTTGCGAGCCTATCGTCCGGCACTGCATTTCTCTCTCACATCTGCCCATGTGAAAACACGCCTTTAGTGGTGTCGCCTCAGACAGAACTAGAACGAACACGAGTGGAGTACCGTGGCGTTTAGTGACGAATCCCGTTTTTGTCTTGGTCAGCACGACGGTAGACAACGTTTTCACCGTCATCCAGGGAAAAGAAACGCCACCCAGTGTGTGCGACATTTTCACAGATCTCCAGCACCTGGTGTCATGGTGTGGGTGCCATTAGTCGGACATCTCGGTCAGAACTGGTCATCACAAGGAGATCTCTAACTGCTCAACGATATGCTACCAACATTTTGCAGCCAATGGTTGTCCCATTTGTTCAGTAGCACGGAAACATTTACAAGCAAGATAATACCCATCCCCATACAGCCTGTATTAGTCTGCAGTATATATAGGAGTAAACCATGGCCCGCACGCTCGCCGGACCTTTTACCTATTGAACACGTCTGGGACATGATGGGTCGACAGCTCCAACAACATCCAAGAGGTATGCCAACTACTGCCGCTGAAACGGAACAGCATCTTCGCGCTATTTGGCGTTCTATCCCTCAGGAACACATTTATAGAGCTGTACAACAGCCTTCCCCGCCGTGTTCATGAATGCATTGCTGCGCGGGACGGTTCAACGTCATACTAATTATCCCACTATACCGGGTATGTAAAAGTACCATTCACTTCAAAGGATGATAGGGCTTCGGCAAAGAGGGCTATATATTTATTACCAATAATAATAATAATAATAATAATATAATCCTGAAATTCTTGAAGGATGAGAATTTGAAAAATGAAAAAGTCAAACATCGGTTACTAGAAGATATGATTTGGAAAGGAAAACAATTGTTGAAATTATGGAAGAATTAAAACAACGGGTAACAGCAACTGCAAAGAAAATTGAAAGAATTGATAGACGCATAAAACAATTCAAAGAAAATTTTTAATTTCGAAGTAATCAAAACTATTTTATAAATCTTTGAATGAAAATGGAGTTCAAAAGAACATTAGCCCATGTGAAGAAGATACTCTAAAATTTTGGAAAAAATTATGGGAAAAGTCCAATTGAACATAATAGAAAGGCCTCTTGGATCAAAGATATTTGCAATGAATTGAAAGGAAAAAACATGGATGATTTAGTGATCACAACTGAAATGGTTTCAATGCATGCAAAGAATGTGAAGAACTAGAGTGCGTCTGGGCCAGATGGATTGCATGGATTTTGCCTAAAGCATCTGACAAGCCTCTATCAACGATTAGCTATACAATTTAACCAAATGCTTCAAAATTCAACTAGTGAAGAATGGTTAACAACAGGTCGCACATTTTTAAAATGAAAGATCAGGGAAAAGGCAATGAACCTAGCAACTACAGACCAATCACATGCCTCCCAACAACATTCAAGCTGTTCACAAGAATTCTTGCAAGGTTACTTTATGACTACTTGTGGGAAAACAACTTATTTCCATTTGAACAGAAGGGAAACTTCAAAAAGTCAAGAGGCACAAAAGACTAGCTGCTAATTGACAAAATGACTGAAGAACTCTAAAAGAAGGAGAACCAACTTGAATATGGCATGAATAGATTATAAAAAAAGCATTTGATTCATTTCTCATAGCTGGATTAACAACTGCTTGGAAATTTTTGGAATCCGCAAAAAAAGAAAAGAAAACATGCAAAAATCCTTAAAGGAAACATGCAAAAATGGAAAACATTACTGCTTGCATTTGGTGAAAAACTCGGAAACGTTAGGATCAAAAGAGACATTTTTCAAGGGGATTCTTTGTCTCCTTTACTTTTAACATCTCTTTAATCCCCTTGTCAATGAGTTTGAATAAAACAAAAATGGGATACAATGTTTCAGATCAACATGGAAAAATAAACCACCTGCTATACATGGATGACCTGAAACTATTTGCAAAAAGCTACACTGAACTCGAATCATTATTGAATACAGTGCAGATATTTAGTGATGATATACAAATGAAATTTGGACTAGAAAAATGTGCAATATTATCTATGCGCGAAGGAAAAATCCAGAACATGGATGGAATAGAACTAGAAAATGGTAATATTATGAAATCACTTTCAGAAAATGAAAATTACAAATTCCTCGGATTTCTAGAATCAGATAATGTCTTGCACACAAAAGTAAAAATTCTAACTCAGAAGGAATACATCAAAAGAGTACGAAAAGTACTAAAATCAAAACTGAACGGTGGAAATACAATCAAAGCCATAAATACATGGGCCATTCCAGTCATTAGATATACAGCTGGAATAACTGACTGGATAAAAATTGTATTAGAAACATTGGATCGAAAAATTCGAAAGCTTTTGAACATGCATCATGCACTCCATCCAAGAAGTGATGTTGATAGATTATATCTACCACGAAAAATTGGAGGAAGAGGACTGCTACAAGTAAAACAGGTAGAAGAAGAAGAAAAAAGAAGCCTATATCATCATCATCACCACCACCACCACCACCACCATCATCATCATCATCATCATCATCATCATCATCATCAAGCAGCCATGGGCTACTGAGGTCCAACCAGACCGTGCAATTTAGATCTCCAAGCAAGTCTGTCCTGAGCTACATCTGCTGCATCAGGCCACTGAACATCAGTTCTAATAAGGTCCTGTTTGACATTGTCTGCCCACCGCATCTTGGTCTCCCCCATTTTCTGAAGCCTTTAGGCACACTGTTCATAACCCTATTCGCCAATCTATAATTATCCATACGGCAACATGGCCAAACCAACGGAGTCTCTCTCTGCACAATATGCTGCTTAAAGGAGGTTGCCGACTCTTTTGCCTAACCTCATCATTAGTTACAAAGTTGAACCACTTAATACCCAAGATGCTGCGTAAGCATTTAGTTTTCTGTTATCTTGTTTACAAAGTACAAACCATAGTTCACTACCATAACTAACCCTAGAAAGAACCAAACTATTATACAGTCTAATTTTAGACTTTAGGTGTATACGCTATTTCTCCACACTATCCATAGATTCTTAAAAGTCCCGGCAACAATCCCTATCCGTCTGTTAATCTCATGCCGCACATCACCAATATCTGTTACATAGCTCCCAAGGTAATTAAACTGTGACACCTGCTCAAGACTGCAACCATTCAGATTAACTGAATCACAACCTGCCTGACCAATTTTCATCACTTTAGTTTTTTCTCTGTTTATAACCAAACCTACTCTACTACCAGTCTCATCAACAGCTCGAATGGAAGAGTTCATCTCATCAACATCATTTGCCAAAAGAGCTAAATCATCAGCATAATCTAAATCAGAAATTTTCGAATCTCCAGCCCATTTAAGGACAAAATCTTTCCCTTGAAGTGAATTTCGCATAACATAATCAATAACCAAACTAAAGAGAAAAGGAGACAAAATGCACCCTTGTCGAACACCAGAAGTAATGCTAAACCAATTGCTACAAGCCTTACCAACTCTCACGTATGACTCGGTGTTATTATAGAGAACTTTCATTATGTTAACTAACTCGTCTGGCATACCATATGATTTCACAATCAACCACAAATTATGACGATCAACAGAGTCGAAAGCCTTTTTGAAATCAACAAAACTAGCAACCAAAGGTATCTGAAACTCTAAACATTTCTCAAGAATCTGCCTAAGTGAAAATATCTGATCCACACATCCCCTACCACTTCTGAATCCACATTGCTCATCACGCAATTGATTGTCAACCAGATTCTTAATTCTATTAAGCACAATCGTGGAAAGAACTTTACCTGCAACAGAGAGTAGGCTGATACCCCTATAGTTATCACAAGAACTGCGATCACTTTTTTTGAAAATAGGGATAATAATAGCTCTGGTAAAATCTTTAGGAACCATGCCTTTATCATAAAAGATATTTAAAATTTCAGTCATCCAAGTGGTAACAGAAACATTCCCAACTCTAAGCATTTCCGTAGTAATTTCATCTACAGCTGGGGATTTATGAAGTTTAAGTTTAGAAACTGCCAAAATAATTTCAGATTGTGTTATACGGCCAACATTTTACCACACAAAACATTAACTATCTGGTGCAGCTCTCTGCTGTTGTGGTGTCTAACTGTTTCTTCGGCTTTGTCAGCTAAGCCATCAAGCCAAAGATTCTTATCAGCGGCAAACTGATTCTTTACAGGTTTATTAAGCTCTCGGTAATTCTTTCTATTAGGACTAGTAGACTATTGATTAAGGACATTCCTGAAGTTCTTTCTTTCTGAAATAAGCTCAAGTGCCTTATCACTCAAATAATTCTGTCTCCTCTGCTCCTTTTTTCCTAAAAGAGTACTGTTAGTTTCCAAAAAAGCCTGTTTAAAATGGTCCCATTCTTCCTCAACTTCAGTAGTAAGCAAACCATGACTATCATAATGACTAAGTAACCTATCATGGTAAGTTTTAGCTCTAACTAGGTCTTTCAGAGCTTCAGAATTAAAGGTAAAAAATATTAACCCTAGAACAACACTTTTTAAGTTTAAGTTGCAAGACACTTTTAACAAGGTAATGAGCAGATCCAATTTCAGCTCTTAAGAAAACACAGTTCGGAAATAGACTAAATGGCTGGAAGAACAAGCCACTTCATGGGCAACATCTGAAGAATATTGAAGGGAAAAGTGATAACAACTTGACATAGGCATGGCTGAAACAAGAGCAGGCATTATAAACAAATGCTATGAAAGCTGGAATTCAGAAAATTACTGATAATTCAAAATGTCGACTTTGTCAGCAAAGAGATGTAACTGTGTGTCATCTTATTTTGAATGCAGCAAAATTGCACAGACTATAAGAACAGGCCTGATAGAGTTACGAAGTTGATCCACTGGTCTTTATGCAAAAAAAATACAATTGACCAGTATCAGAGAAATCGTGGGAACATCAGGTAGAGAACGTGGTTGAAAATGACCAAGTTAAGATCCTGTGGGACTTTAGAATCCAAACTGATCGACATCTCGAACATAATACACCAGATATAACTGTAATTGAAAATAGAAAACTGTGGATAGGAGACATTGCAATTACAGGTGATACCCGGATTGAGGATAAAGAACAAGAAAAATTGAATAAATATAGAGATTTAGCAAATGAAGTTACTAGACTGTGGATAAACCAACTCCACCTACAGGGGAAGGCCGTAGCAGTCATTTGTGACGTCAGCATTACTTTACCGGACTGCCGGCAGAATAGATTGAGAGATAGCTTATCCTTGTTAATAGAACTTCCCATTTAGATTCGTCATCATTAAAATAATCTGTTTTCATATAATTTTTAAAAAAAATTCCTTCCCACATTATTTTCTAATTTTTTTCAGAGAAAACGTTTTTTTTTTTGCTTTGATTAGTATTGAAAAAACATTAATTACCGTTTCCGATTATACAGATAGCTATAAATTATTATTTAGATAATAACACTCTTTAAACGTTCGGAAATTCCAAAACTTTTAACTAATTTTGCAAACGATTGATTAATGTATTAAACAGCTACTACATTTTTCACTCTTAAAGGATTCTAGAAGTGCGAAATATATTTAGAAAAAAACTACTTGTTACAAAATACCACAGATATCTATTTTTTTCACAAATATGTATGTATGTATAAGAGGTCTAAAACGTTTTTTAGTGAAAGTAGTATGTTTCAATATTGCATATGTTAAGAAAAACAACCAACAAATTCCACATTAAAAAATACTTTTATTTACAATCTGAGTCCACATCTTTACACCTCACACACACATATATATAGGATACACATTACAATGAAACAAATATTTCATATCATTGTTTACTTTATTTTTAAGAAAATTGTGCAATTGAAACAGAATTTTTAAGCAATATGAAGGAACTTAATATTGCGCAATACTATTTAAATTGAAAAGGAAAATTTTAAGATATTCCATTCATCCCAGTTGAACAATTGCTAATTTTTTTAGTTTAATATGAAAGCTGTTTTTAAAATGCATCACATTAATAAAAACTGTTTCTAGCACAACTATGACTTTTAAATAAAAAGAACAACAACAAAAAAGGAAAACTGCTTTCCCATACTTTTTCACATTAATACATATTAAAACTGATTTCTTTACAAAAGATAGAACTTTCTATCCTTTTTGGCATCATAATAAACTTTAATAATAGAAAATAAATTCTGAAGAAACACGAAAGTAACATCAAAATACATGTGGTCCAAAGGTTTGAACAGATTCAAAATACAACAGAAATATAATACAATGATTATCACACAATGTAAAGGTCACATTGAAATATCCATGTACACTCTGTGATTATTAAACCTAATTCCATGTTATATCAATGGTAAGCTAATTTCGAAGCTTTGTAACTTTTAAAATGAGCTTTTATGAATAAAATGAAATGAAGATCAATTAAAGATCTCAATAAAATTTATCTAAATCTATGTTCATTTAAAATTGAAGAATTATAGGAACTGGGATATTTAATATGAACAATGGCTGTTTAAAATATTGATCTGGGAAGTAGTTGAAATAAGTTAATCTTAAAACAATATCCCCATATTAAATTTTATTGGAATGTTATTAGCATAGTTTTAGCAGAATGTGTAACAATTATTTCAAATTTCACCAACTCTGCAGAATGGGCATTACTGTTTAAGATTTTGATATGTAAAATAAAAAAAATACCCCTTCAAACAGCTGCTTGCCACAGAGGTATAGTAGGTCTGTGAGGATGGCGGGACCTCAGCAGAAAAACACGGACAATCATGCCTTACCTAGGGCTCGAACCCGGGTTAGTAGCCAAGCAAAGCCTCTTTAAATACTAAATGAATATTATTGAAATATAGAAAATTAAGATAGATTTTTAACTTATATATATTAAGTCATATTTTCCCATGAAATGTTTATTTCAGAAATTACAGAGCTTTGAAATTATCTTTCCATTGGCATAACATGAGATTGGGTGGTCATAATTCACCGAGTGTATATGTGGTACAGTTTCATGGCAGCAAACAGACTTAAAATATTTATGATAACCATAGTTTGAATTGTGAAATGAAAACAATGCATTTGTGCATATATGTAATAAGAAAAGATTTGATGTAAAATTTGCAGCTATATGTATAAATAGAAGAATTGTAGCATCAACAGTAACTTAGATTAAATGACATTGCAAAACTTGAATTAAGTAAAAATAAAGTACTTCAAGCAATATATATCAACTATTGAACATTTTACTAACATTGAATAGATAGAATTAGCATATAAAAATTTCTTATATTTTTATAGAGAGGTCAAGCTATTCCAAATGATTCAGTACACTCCAAATGTGCAAATCAAATTGAAGTATTAAAAAAATATCTAGATGTCATTTACATAAAGGTTGATGAAGTGGCAAAAATAAACTACACCAGTAGGTTCTTAATAAGATTCCTTCCCAAAGGCAAGTCGATAAAATAAATTTAAATTTGTATGGTGTCAAATATATACAGAACAGAAAAAAATGTTTTGTAAAGAGCATATACTTAACATGCCTGGAAACATATTAAATAAAAACATTGTTCTAATCTTGACCTTCTGCAGAGTTTTTTAAACCTTAAGTCATTAGCTATTATGCATATATTAACTGCCATATCTGGTGAAGATACTTTCAAATGCTAAGAGCAACAGGGTATATTTCTTTTATAAACAGATATCCTTACACGAAAATTTTAATATTACTTGGACTTACTATCAATGTAAAAACAATTATTAACAAAGAACTTGGAAGAAAAAATATGCATCAGAACCAGTACAAGTAATCTAATAACGTAGTCAATCATCTCCCTCCAAGCAGAAACTAACGTCCCCAATGATACAGGAAACTTTATTGATCTGTTGACCAGGCTAATTTATAGGCATATCAAACACCCATTGGCAATCACTATTAAAAATATCAAAAAATCCTACATTTGCAAGGCAACAGAAGCCACAAGATATGCATATATATTAAAGAAAATCGAAGAATAAATTAACTTCCTAAATCTCCCATGGCTTTTACAAAAACCAAAGTTTGGCACTTAAGTTTTCTACTTATGTTTTCAATTTAAACTAATGAAGGAAAAGTAATATTCAGAAAATTCTATTTGAGGTTAATGGAAGTTTCAGTTTATCATTTCATCCAGAAACTGGTGATTCCTATAGAAAATTATAAATTTCAAATCCACACTAAATACGTGTATAAGAGAAGCAGTGAAATGGATTGGAAAGAAAATCATTTACTGTCACATACTGTACCAGTACTGAATAGATGTCCAAACAAAAGTATCCACCCCAAGTATTTGCTAAATTGATAAAAAATTAAAGACGACCAAAAATATAATTTATCTTCAGGAGTCCAGCCATATGAGTATAGTCATCATCATCATCATCATCATCATCATCATCATCATCATCATCATCATCATCATCATCATCATCATCATCATCATCATCATCATCATCATCATCATCATCATCATCATCATCATCATCATCATCATCATCATCATCATCATCATCATCATCAAGCAGCCATGGGTACGGAGGTCCAACCAGACCGTGCAATTTAGTTCTCCAAGCAAATCTATCCTGAGCTACATCTACTGCATCTGGCCACTGCACACCAATTCTAACAAGCTCCTGTTTGGCATTGTCTGCCCACCGCATCCTAGGTCTCCCCCTCCTTCTGAGGCCTTTAGGCACACTGTTCATAACCCTATTCGCCAATCTATAATTATTCATACGGGCAACATCGCCAAACCAACGGAGTCTCTCTCTGCACAATATGCTGCTTAAAGGAGGTTGCAAACTCCTTTGCCTAATCTCATCATTAGTTACAAAGTTGAACCACTTAATGCCCAAGATACTGCGTAAGCATCTGGAATCAAAAGCATCTAGTTTCCTGTTATCTTGTTTACAAAGTGTCCAGGTTCCACTACCATAACTAACCCTAGAAAGAACCAAACTATTATACAGTCTAATTTTATTCTTTAGATGTATACGCCTATTTCTCCACACTCTCCATAGGTTCTTAAAAGTCCCGGCAGCAATCCCTATTCGTCTGTTAATCTCATGCCGCACATCACCATTATCTGTTGCATAGCTCCCAAGATAATTAAACTGTGACACCTGCTCAAGACTGCAACCATTCAGATTAACTGAATCACAGCCTGCCTGACCAATGTTCATCACTTTAGTTTTCTCCCTGTTTATAACCAAACCTACTCTACTACCAGTCTCATCAACAGCTCGAATGAAAGAGTTCATCTCATCAACATCATTTGCCAAAAGGGCTAAATCATCAGCATAATCTAAATAAGAAATTTTCGTATCTCCAGCCCATTTAAGGCCAAAATTTTTCCCTCGAAGTGAATTTCGCATAACATAATCAATAACCAAGCTAATGAGAAAAGGAGACAAAATGCACTCTTGTCGAACACCAGAAGTAATGCTAAACCAATTGCTACAAGCCTTACCAACTCTAACACACGACTCAGTGTTATTATAGAGAGCTTTCATAACGTTAACTAACTTGTCTGGTATACCATATGATCTCACAGTCAACCACAAATTATGACGATCAACAGAGTCGAAAGCCTTTTTGAAATCAACAAAGCTAGCAACCAAAGGTTTCTGAAACTCTAAACATTTCTCAGGAATCTGCCTAAGTGAAAATATCTGATCCACACATCCCCTACCACTTCTGAATCCACATTGCTCATCACGCAATTGACTGTCAACCAGATTCTTAATTCTATTAAGCACAATCATGGAAAGAACTTTACCTGGAACAGAGAGTAGGCTGATACCCCTATAGTTATCACAAGAACTGCGATCACCTTTTTTGAAAATAGGGATAACAATAGCTCTGGTAAAATCCTTACATTTAAGTGGTAACCGAAACATTCCCAGCTCTAAGCATTTCCGTAGTAATTTCATCTACCCCTGGGGATTTATGAAGTTTAAGTTTAGAAACAGCCAAAATAACTTCAGATTGTGTTAGAGGGCCAACATTAAAGCCACCAATGCATCTATGATCATTGCAAACAATGGGAGTAGAACTAACTACATTGTTTAGAACATCACTGAAATGCTCAGCCCACCTAGCCATGACAGAATCCTCCCCTTCTATAACCTTACCTTGTTTATCCTTCAATCCTTGTATGCCTGTCCGTTTTCTACCACACAAAACATTAACTATCTGGTACAGCTCTCTGCTGTTGTGCTGTCTAACTGCTTCCTCGGCTTTGTCAGCCAAACCATCAAGCCAAAGATTCTTATCAGCAGCTAACTGATCCTTTACAAGTTTATTAAGGTCTCTGTAATGCTTTCTATTAGGACTAGTAGGGTATTGATTAAGTGCATTCCTGCAGTTCTTTCTTTCCGAAATAAGCTCAAGTGCCTTATCACTCAGATAATTCTGACTCTTCTGCTCCTTTTTTCCTAAAAGAGTACTGTTAGTGTCCAAAAAAGCCTGTTTAAAATGATCCCATTCTTCCTCAACTTCAGTAGTAAGCAAACCATGACTGTCATAATGACTAAGTAACCTATCATGGTAAGCTTTGGCTATAACTGGATCTTTCAGAGCTTCAGTATTAAAAGTAAATTTTTTAACCCTAGCGCAACACTTTTTAAGTTTAAGTTGCAAGACACTTTTAACAAGGTAATGGTCAGATCCAATTTCAGCTCCCCTATATGCTCTGGTATTCCTAACAGAACTAGCCTATTTACTGTTAATTAATATGTAATCAATCATATTCTTATGCAGCCCATCAGGAGAAACCCATGTGTACTTATGTATGTCGCGGTGTTTGTAATAAGTGTTAGTTATTCTGAATCCATTCAGTTTACTTACCTGTAGGAGACGTTGCCCATTGCCATTACAGCTACCAATACCAAAAGGGCCTATTACTCCTCCCCAAAGATCAGAGTCAGTACCAACTTTGGCATTGAAGTCACCAAGAACAAGGGTAATATCTCCTTTCTTGACAGAATTCAAAATATCCTGAAGTTGTTCATAAAACCTATCCTTCTCATCCTCATCGGCATCCTCAGTGGGGGCATAACAGCAGATAACATTCAAGTCTTTAACGCTTGTCTGAAATTTTGCTGTAAGAAACCTTTCATTAATGCACTCATATCCTAGAAGAGCATCACTGGCGTGTCTGCTGAGCAGCAGACCCACGCCTTGGTGATGCTTATTGTCGTCCCTCCCTGAAAAGAGAAATTTAAGATTATTTTTAAGAATCTGACCTTTATCTGTCCATCTGGTCTCTTGCAAGCCAAGAATATCTAAATTATAATGGTGGAATTCTTGTGTGAGGACATCAAGAGAAAATGCTCTGTGCAGAGTCCTCACATTCCAACTACCTATGGAGAGAAAATGGTTAGTGGGATGTTTAAAGAAACTATGTTTATTGAGAGACGGAATGCCGACAATATCAAACAGCCCCCTAATCGCAGACATGGGGCAAAGACCCGTTCCCCCACTACTAAAGGCTGAAGCCATCTACACTGGAAGACTTCCTCCAATGTAGAATTTGACGATGCCAATAGAAGCAAAGAGTTCAGGTGCCTGCGATGACTTCTGCTCAGGATTATCCACCAGCTGATAAACATATCCTGTGAATCCATTCACTTGGGGCTGTCAACCCACAAACAAACAGAAAACACAGCGGAAGATTTTCCCTCCACAGAAGCCCACCAGTGCAACAAAATCAGGATCCATAATCAAGCTCAGAGCCATATATCTGTCCAGTCCAGTAGGTTTATATGGTCAGCACCAGGACCCTGTGTGGTTGACCACTCCTCAGCAGGGTAGAAAAAAAGAAAAGTAGCCACAGTTGTCCAGATCAGTAGGCCACACTAATCTGGCAGCCCTCTCCTTCCGTTCACTTCCACAAGAGAGTATATCTTTTGAAAGTTACTAACGGTCCGCACCACGAGAAGGCGGGGTCGGACATTAGGTGCTAGGCCTGGCCGGTTCTATGCATCATCACAGGGGATTGGTGCATAGCTCTCCTTCCAGTGACTTCCTAGCTACCATTTACAGACCACAATTTTAATATGAGTATAGTGGGAAGTGAAAATGTTGTAGAATTGACAGAAGACTACTCAAAAATAACACACTAAAAACATAATTAAGGACCAACCTACTAAAAAGTGCAGTAGAGATGCCCTTTGATCATAGATTTAGCTTCAAAAGACATGTTAAATGACTAAAATAAAAAGGAAAAAATCTAGTAGACCCAACAATAATTAAAGCACTACTCTGATGACTGAACTATTTACTAGAAAAAAAAAACACTGCCAAATCATTGTAATTCATGTAATATTGTGAGATAAATGTGAAGTACAAAGCAATGAACTATTCACTGAAATAAAAAAAAATTCAAAACTCATCACATACTAACCATAAAACATTTAAAATTAATAATTTAATCATTACGCATTTAAAAGAAACAAAGTTGTTCAATCATTTATGAAAAAGAAAAGAAATCACAATCACTTGCCATAAAATAGTTTTGCCTTCTTTCTATATTTTACAAATGCTCAAAATGTTAAGCCTTTTTCTCAGATCCCTTTTGCACGGCAATCGAAGTTTCTGCACAGTAGCAGAATATAGTTAAAGGAACTGAAAACAGCTATTGCAACTTGCATGCAATAAAATTTCCACTAAAATATTGCAAAATGTTTGACAATAAAGTTAACCAGTTTTTATGTGTGAAAACAATGGTGGAAACAGAGTAGCACACCACTTCAAAGTGTGTTAGTAATTTATTTTAGTTAGTCATTCATTTTGTTAGTTTTTCACCATTGTACTTATTGGGGTACAATTATTTAGAAGTGAATCTATGATGTGCAGACTTTTCCATCACAGTGTATCATTACTTACTCATACTACATGCTAGCTGATGAAAATGACAACCAGATGTCTTTATCTCCCTCCAAACTTGATATTTCTTAACTTTTTAACATTGGGTACTTTAAGATACTTACAGACTAGCAAGTGCACGAGCAGATGGACAATCCAAAGCCTTGTCTAACAAGAAAAATAAAAATGCATGCTTCACAGACTATCAAAATTCAAATACTGGCTCAAAGCCTGCGGAAATTTGTTTTCCAGATATTACAGATGATTGAATATAAATAAAGATGTTTAAATAAATGAATTATTAAACAGTTTATAATAAATTATCTGCATTGGGTGAAATTAAAACATTGGATTCAGAACTCAATAAAAATATTTACTTAAAAATATCAACCACTGATATCAAATTTGTAATAAGATTGAGATTACCAAACATAAAGTTTTGAATTGTATTAAATCTCATGAGTAATTTTTAAGTTGTGAAATTACACAATCAGCATTTTGACTTCAACACAATTTCAAACTATATAAAAAGCTGATTAGAATTTTTCTCAAAGTGAAAGTAACATATACAAATTAATTCCCAGTACCTCATTGATTTACTAACATTTCATCACTATCAAACTCCTTAAATATCATGATGATAATGAGTATAGTGGAAAAATTACCTTGAGCCAGGTGAGATCCAAACATAACCACCAGATGTAAGGTTACTCGATGCCAGTGTTATAAAAGGAGGGCAAAAGAGGCCAATAAAACTGGAAATGGGGGACATGCTTTCTTAGTAAGAAAAAACTTATTTTATTTCACAAAGTTTTATGTCAAGTACCAACTAAGAGTTGGGTCAAAGAAAGGAACAATACTTATTAAATATCCTCTAAAATATATGATGCGGTGATTTTTCAGTCCTATTTCATAAGCAATCAAAGGTTATTTCTCCTTAAGTGTCATAATGGTTAGTAACTATGGACTGTTGCAGAAGGTAAACTTTGTTTCTTCGTACTCTGACTGAGGTAGTGGTCAGCAATGATTTTGGTTTTGGCAGGGCATGCTCTTGTATGAGAAGGCCCATATAAACTAGTAGTTCCTTAATTACTGCACTGTCTTTTATGTTGCAAAAAAACTGCTATTAAATTTCACAGTTCCATCTATACATGGGTTGAAGTAAAATTTTTGCAGTTTTCTAAAGCTCGTACTTTTTCAATCTGACATGTAAATTGTACATATTTGAGATTAGATTATATAGTAACTTTTACAATATTAATAGCGTTAATTTCGTATTCACGATTTGCATTTGCTATGAATTATTTCACGGTTAACAGTAAATGTTATTATAGTCATGACTTCAAGAAAATTAGAAAAGGAAAGTACAAAAAAAAATGAGTGCTTTAATTTTAGTTTGAAACATTGTTATGAATTTACACAAAAAGGATGTCATTTCATGTATTTACAAAATTCTGAGCGGAGATGAGGTGAAAAAGGAGGACATATGGTAACCAAATCTTGAGGTCATGAGTTTCAGATCCCACCTGATTCAATTTTTTTTTTCTTCTGCACTAATTGTCATCGTGATATTTACACGATTTAATAGCAATGAAATACTTAGTAACTTAATACTGAAGTTGAGGAAGAATGGGGCCGTTTTAAACAGGCTTTTTTGGAAACTAACAGTACTCTTTTAGGGAATAAAGAGCAGAGGAGATAGAATTATTTAAGTGATAAGGCACTTGAGCTTATTTCAGAAAGACGGAACTGTAGGAATGTCCTTAATCAGTACTCTACTAGTCCTAATAGAAAGGATTACAGAGAGCTTAATAAATGTGTAATGTATCAGTTAGCTACTGATACGAATCTTTGGCTTCATGGCTTGGCTGACAAAGCTGAGGAAGCAGTTAGGCAGCACAACAGCAGAGAGCTGTACCAGATAGTTAATGTTTTATGTGGTGGAAAACGGATAGGCATACAAGGATTGCAGGATAAACAAGGTAAGGTTAAAGAAGGGGAGGATTCTGTCATGGCTAGGTGGGTTGAGCATTTCAGTGATGTTCTAAACAATGTGGTTATTTCTACTCCCATTATTTATAATGATAATAGATGCATTACTGGCTTTAATGTTGGCCCTATAACACAATCTGAAGTTATTTTGGCTATTTCTAAACTTAAACTTCATAAATCCCCAGGGGTAGATGAAATTACTACAGAAATGCTCAGAGCTGGGAATGTTTCGGTTACCACTTGGATAACTGAAATTCTGAATATCTTTTATGATAAAGGCATGGTTCCTAAGGATTTTACCAGAGCTATTGTTATCCCTATTTTCAAAAAAAGGTGATCGCAGTTCTTGTGATAAGTATAGGGGTATCAGACTACTCTCTGTTCCAGGTAAAGTTCTTTCCATGATTGTGCTTAATAGAATTAAGAATCTGGTTGACAGTCAATAGCATGATGAGGAATGTGAATTCAGAAGTGGTAGGGGATGTGTAGATCAGATATTTTCACTTCGGCAGATTCTTGAGAAATGTTTAGAGTTTCAGAAAACTTTGGTTGCTATAGCTTTGTTGATTTGAAAAAGGCTTTCGACTCTGTTGATCGTCCTAATTTGTGGTTGATTGTGAGATCACATGGTATACCAGACAAGTTAGTTAACATTATGAAAGCTCTCTATAATAACACTGAGTCATGTGTGAGAATTGGCAAGTCTTGTAGCAATTGGTTTAGCATTACTTCTGGTGTTCGACAAGGGTGCATTTTGTCTCCGTTTCTCTTTAGTTTGGTTATTGATTATGTTATGCGAAACTCACTTCAAGGGAAAGATTTTGGCTCTAAATGGGCTGGAGATACGAGAATTTCTGATTTAGATTATGCTGATGATTTAGCCCTTTTGGCAAATGATGTTGATGAGATGAACACTTTCATTCGAGCTATTGATAAGACTGGTAGTAGAGTAGGTTTGGTTATAAACAGAAAGAAAACTAAAGTGATGGAAATTGGTCAGGTAGGTTGTGATTCAGTTCATCTGAATGGTTACAGTCTTGAGCAGGTGTCACAGTTTAATTACCTTGAGAGCTATGTAACAGATACTGGTGATGTGCGGCATGAGATTAACAGAGGAATCCCTATTCGTCTGTTAATCTGATGCCTGGACTTTTAAGCCTGCCTTTTAGTCTGCCTTTTAAGTCTGCCTTTTAAGTCTCAATACCTGGACTTTTAAGAATCTATGGAGATTGTGGAGAAATAGGCGTATACACCTAAATACTAAAATTAGACTGTATAATAGTTTGGTTCTTTCTAGGGTTAGTTATGGTAGTGAAACTTGGACGCTGTGTAAACAAGATAACAGGAAAGTAGATGCTTTTGATTCTAGATGCTTACGTAGTATCTTGGGTATCAGGTGGTTTAACTTTGTAACTAATGATGAGGTTAGGCAAAGGAGTCTGCAACCTCCTTTAAGCAGCATATTGTGCAGAGAGAGACTCCGCTGGTTTGGCCATGTTGCCCGTATGGATAATTATAGATTGGCGAATAGGGTTATGAACAGTGTGCCTAGAGGCCTCAGAAGGAGGGAGAGACCTAGGATGCGGTGGGCAGACAATGTCAAACAGGACCTTGTTAGAATTGGTGTGCAGTGGCCGGATGCAGCAGATGTAGCTCAGGACAGATATGCTTGGAGAATTAAATTGCGCGGTCTGGTTGGACCTCCGTAGCCCATGGCTGCTTGAGGATGATGATGATCATCATCATCATTTTCATCTGCTGTCAGTGGTTCTTGATATTTGATGTTTAATCTATTTTCTTTAAATGGAGTTTTAACATTAACAATTTCAAACCATGTGCATTTGATATCTATGAAATTAGCAGTAGAGTTGAAATGTAATAAATTGTGCTTTTTTCCCATTTCAACAAGGCCTTTTTGAACAAACCTATTGAAAATCTTCAGTGTCAAGCTCACATTTTGCCTTTCTAAATTTCTGGGATTCAAGGCTTCATTGTTAGGCATATTTTAATAGCACTGTGCTATTTTCTCCACTTTCTAACTGATACATTTTTTCTAAAGTGAGGAATGATGATGTCAGAATTTTTTCTTGACCCCCAGATGTAATAAATTCTGGGTAAAAGAAACATTGACCACAATATTTCTGGTTCAGCCGATTATTCCTTATTCATTTCAGTAAATGCACAGAATGAATAGAACAAAATAATGGCCTTGATGCATCAGCAGGATGTTTATAAACTACAGACATTTGAGGAGGAGATGAAAAAAAAGACATTGCCTTTCTATTTATGGCATTATTGTCACTGACAACAACAAATATCCTAAATCCTATGTTTTCCAAAGCAATAATAATTTTCTTTAGAAAAATAAATAAATTATCTGCAGTTAACTTCGAAACTGGCAGAATGTGTACAACATCTTTATATTTGGATTATATGCTTTGCAGCATAAACACATAAGCAGTTGTAGCAGCATTAACAGCATTATATGATGCTCCACGAATGCTGACACCTTTAAAATCAAAGAAAGGTTTCATATGGATTTCATCCATCATTAAAATGACATTAGAATCACATGGTTTTGACAAAGAAAACTTACACTTAATGTAATTTAAAAAGCCATTTTCAGTTTGTTCAAATTTTGGATTTACTTGATACCTTGAGCATAATCTTCGAAGTGTACTAGGATGTGGCACAATAAAATTTTTGGATGACATTAACAATTTATATGCATGAGGAGAAATTGAATACAATAAAGCAGAAAATATTACTGTATCAGAAGTATACCTACGACTCTCTTTTTTGCAAAACAGATGTGTTAGCTGTTCACACAAAAATCCAATTACACACTTCATTTCCTCATCAACATATTGTTTTAATTTGCTCATCATACTGTGCAAAACATGTACAGTTCTCATTTCATTTTCATCACATTCAGACTGACACCAAAGTGAATTAACATTTTCTATAAGTGATGAAAGCTCATTAATATTATTAATTATTTTAGGTATGCATTTTTTACCTAAATGTGACAAAAATGTGTTACCAAAATAAATTTTTACTTTATGTTCAGCAGTAATTAAAACAGATGCTACAATGAATGGAGCAGAATCTAATACTATCAATGAAAATATAACAAGATCCTGTTTCTTGATAACATACCAAGATTCAGGATAACTCACCAAGTTTAGTTTCTCCTGTAGTTCACCTAAAAGTTCATTTTTATGATAAATTTCTTTTTCTTTAACACTCTCAGATAGTGCTTTGCAAAGTGCTTCATTTTCTCGTTGGAGTCTTTTATCAACAGAGCTGTCTCTACTATTGCGGTGTGTAGACAAATATGAAGGGCAGCACGGAAAGAGACGTGGGATGGAGTTCGTTGCTAATCTTGGATACTTTAAAGGTGCAGAAAGCTTTCTCTCAGTTTTCATGTCAAACATGCTGGTTTCTCTTTTAACATCAGATGGTGCAAAGTTGAGTTCACACACCTATGTATGCAAAAGAAATATTTAGAATATGTACAAAAAAACCTGTGATGAATGATAAACACTAAAACAAAAGTCCAAACACCAAGAATACTGTTCATCATACACTAAAGAAATTTATTCAGAACTGAAGACTTTTTTCCTTTGAAAGTAAAAAACATAATTTTGTTCAAAATAATTCTACAATCAGTGTATTTTTAAGATTTCAATCAAAATCCATGGTTGAAGAAATTAATTCCCCCAAGGAGTGCACCTAGTTATTCTACAAGTAAACTAGTTTATCTCACTATTTCTAGCCCTTCGTTTATCATATAGAGTTCAGTTTGAAAGATAATGCTAACCATTTAATAGCATTCCACTGCTAGTACTAACCATAAAATGCTATTGGTAATGCCATTAAAAGGTGATAATATAAAATAGAATGCGAAAAATCACACTGAGCTGAAAATAATTTGAAACAAACTCTTATGAATGAATGCTTAAAGGTTTGAAATATTCCAGTCCAGGAATTGAGCCTGAAAACAAATTCCTGTAATAAGTATATTTTTTCAGACAATTTCGTCTTACTGCGATTTTCAGTACATTAGGTATAAATTTGTTTATGTAGACAGCAACTAGCAACTGGCATATTAATGCTGAAAGGTATTAGGAATTGATTTGTCAGGACGTTTACTGTCGTCGACAGTTTCTACAATAAACTTTTAACATTGCATACCAGTAAAATCAAAATACCTCAATTTTTTGTTATACTTTTTGGATTCCTTCAGTTGTAAAATCCAAACCAGTGGTCAGTACAGAGGATAAACTTTGAAGTTAACTCGAAAACAATATTGTATGCATTTGTGGTGTTTAACATATTTATATTCACATAATAGATGAAATGACAGATATCCCCTCAAATATTCTCTAATGTGATTATAGAATACATTTCTAACAAAATTAAAACAAAATCTGCAGTCACATGCAATAAAGATATGACAGTAGACTGTTATACCTTTATTATAATATACCTGACTTATCTCATTTTACAATGGGAGTGATTGGAAATATATGCACTTTTAATTACTCCTTTGAAAGTAAAAAAAATCTTTAACTTTACTATTAAATCCTTTTTCAAAGCATCCTTTCATTTATTAATCCATATGTACGCTAGTAGTAGCCCAACCATTCTTTAATATCCACTATAACGTGACCTGATTTCAGAGATATAATTATGCACATTAATTTAATGCTGAAAGTTAGTAGGAATTGATTGGTCAGGAGGTTTACTGTTGTCGACAGTTTCTACAATAAACTTTTACCATTACCTGTCATGCTTTTATTAAAAAATAGCTGATATGTGAGGTAGGCAAAACTTCAGCAGGAAAATAATACATATTCACAAAACCATCTCTAGGCTTTGAACGTGGGTCCAATTTGTATCCAAGTATACTAGTAATAACACCAAAATAATTTCTGATACTTGTGCAGAGATTTTGTATTTAAAAGTAGGTTTTCCCATGATCTTGCCTTTGTCTCATATATATTTTCAAGTTTAACAGTATTATCATATTAACTTAAACGAGATATATTTGAACTCTATGGATATATAAATATAGTAATATAACATTAGACCCTGAAACCATCCCAACAAAAGTACCAATTTCTTAACTTACTACAGTAATTTATTAAATAAACACTGGTCACTGCGAAATATTATTTTCTATTTAAGTATTTTAACATACGTATATTCGACATTTTTTATTCCAGCTTATTAGGTTTCTTACTTAATAAAAATAACGTCAAATTAATCCATACAGGATCAATGATATTATATATGTATATTATACAAATGTAACATACAATAGTTAAAACGATAATTTTTACTTTAGAAGTTCATAAATATGACAACAGATATTAATACAGAATAAAGTTCTCCTTACCTTGGATGCTTTCGTTGGACAGAAGTTTTGCCTTGGTATTGAATGAATCCATTTCTGTCGCAAATCGATATCTTCTAGAAATTTAAAAACTGAGAATATTTTTTCCCAGTCGTAATTGTTCCAGCACTGAGGAACGCAGCAGCGCGATGGCATTTCGCTAAAGAAATTAATGAATTTAATAACAAAATGCTTTGTGCACACACCAAATCAAACGCGGCAAAACTAGCTAAACACTAACTATAGCAAGATGAGGCGACGCTGCTAGAATACCACGTTCTCCTGTGTTGCCTAAGTCGACTACGGGTCGACTAAAAATGACGTTATCAGAATCGCTTCACCGACTGGTAGGGCCTTCTCCTCTAGGTGGTGTTGGCTAAACACACTTCTGTTGTCCCCGTTGTCATCGGGGCACTTGGCACCATCTCAAAAAATTTTATAAACCATCTGAAGAAGCTGCAGATTTCTGATATAACAACCTCAGAACTGCAAAAGACAGCACTACTTGGAACTACATACATCTTACGACGATATCTAGTTGATACTTAGGTCTCAGGCTGAAATTTGTATTAACTCAAACCGCCAGCCAATGATTTTTTGTTTCTTTTTTGTGTCATTGTCTGTGTTTCGAATATTTCGATTATATGTGTATAATAATAATAATTTATTTCCATACTTATTTACAGAAACATTAAAAACAAAACTTTGCCATCAAATCTGGATGGAAACTGTAAAATGAAATAATATAAAATAAACGATAAAATACACAACTGATAGAAACATGCACTTAATAAGTATCTCTTTGTAATCTATGAGTTACAAAACAACTCTTAGGGATTACAAAAGTACAGTTTTATTGTAAACGAAAATCTTTGGCAACGGAAAAAAATTAACGATTTAAAGACATTACATCAAGACAATCTGAGATAAACTAAGAAATTTAATTAAAAACGTCTGCATTATCATCAGTATTTACCAAATAAATTTTTTTTTTCTTAAAATTAAATTCACTTTTTTCTTCTTTTATACTGTTAGATAAAGAATTATATAATTTTGGTGCAATAAAATTAAAATGCTTGTGTATAATATCTTTCTTTGATTTCACAACATGAAACATTTTTTATAGAACATCTGGTTCCTATGGAATGAACCGTTTTTCGATCCAATTGTTGTTTTTATGTAGAAACAAAAGACTTCTATATAAATATAACTTTATCAAAGGTAATATATCATAGTTTATGTAATGATAATTTACATTGCTAATATTGCTATTTGAAATTAGCTTTACAATTTTATTTTTCAATTTCACTAGAAAGACTAGGTTTGATATATAATCTCCTCCCCAACAAGCGATTCCACAGCTTAAAATTGAATGGACCCAAGCGAAATAAACTAAAATTACAACTTGTTATGAGAAACTGACTTACGATAGCATAATTTATACAAAATAAATCTTAATTTTTTTATACACAGTGTCTATATGTTTCTTCCATTTTAGATTTTGTTCAACTTAAATGCCTAAATATTTAACACATTCGACCTGTTAGATAGTTTTACATACACATTCATTTACCAAATTACAACTAGAATTATTTTATTTTATGACAATATCTTTACTTGTATTCAATAAGCCGAAATAGATAAAATTAGTTTTATCCACATTAATTTTCAGTTTATTGCTACTAAACCAGTTTCTTATGCTTTTTAAGTCATTGTTAACCTTAAACAATAATTCATTATTGGTTTCAGTCGAGTACACTATTGCTATGTCATCCGCATAAGCTGTGATTTTGCCGAATAAATTTAAATCGCAAAAATTATGAATATATATTAAAAACAATACTGGCCCAAGAATAGAACCTTGTGGTACAACACCATTTAAAACAAACATATTACTTTCTAGTTTATTTATAGCCACATATTGTTTCCTGTTTTGCGAATATGTTTTAAACCAACTGAATGCAAGTCCGCTTATTCCTATTATACTCAATTTCTGCATTAAATTTCATGATTTATTGTGTCAAAAAGCTCTTTTTTATGTCAATAAAAAAGGCTAAAGTTTTCTTGTGTTCATTTGCACTGTTATAGATGTTGACGGTAAGTGGTATAACATGTTCTGTACCCAATTTATCTCTAAATCCGAACTCTTTATTTGACAAGAAGTTATATTTCGATAGAAATTTAATTAATCTCTCTTTTATTAGTTTTTCAATTATTTTTTGAAAAGGTAGGGAGTATGGAAATTGGTCTATAATTATTAAAATTTGTATTTTTCCCTTTTTTGAAAAATGGCTTTATTTTAGCAATTTTAAAGCATCTATGAACATTCCAGTAGAAAAAGACAACTCTACAATATTACAAAAATATGAGGTTTATATTTAAAAACAATTTTTAACATATGGACATTTATTTCATGTTTTTTATTTCAGTATGATCTGTTTCAAACAGAACCATTGAGTTGACAATATCGTTTACATATTTGTTAATTTCGGTATTAAAATTATTTGTAGTAAATATAATACCCTGGCTAACTTCTTTGCAATGTGCGTTAAATTTATTTACTAGATCTTTATCAATATCTTTTGAAGGATACACCTCATGATTTTTTTCGATCCCTAAAATACTATTTATTGTTCCTAAAATCCTGAAATACCATAGATTTTTCACATCATTTTTACAATTATGGAACTCTTTTAAAAAATGAAGTTTTTTGGCATATCTAGTTTTATTTGTTACTTGAGTTCTTGTTTCGTGAAAACGATCGTTTTTTATATTTGTTGTATGATTTTTGCTTCTATTTGGCTAAAATTATAGTTTGATTGAAATGCATTTTTTTTCCTCCTATGAGTAGGACTCAAAACAGTATTGTTTTTAGAAACGTAAATACTTTTTGCTTTGGTCTCGTTTTTCTTATATATGAATTTATCATATATATGTTTTATCATTAAATATGTATCATACGTTTTCATTTCACATAAACGTGTTACGTTCGGATCTCTGGTTCGAAAGCTAGAGTAGAACAATTCTGCACATATTTTTCTCTTTTTTTCAGGGGATGAAAGCATGGGGAAGAGATTTTATAACTCGTGACACTCCTCATGTCTCAGGTTTTTATTTGACGCATAGTCCGTTACTTTTGGCCCTCATATTCCGAAGATACAACTGAACAGTTTTTCATATTTTTCCCTTTTTGGGGGAAGAAAGCAAGGGGGAGAATTCTTATAGCCTAGTATATTCCCCGAGTCATAAATTTCGTTTGACACATACATCATTACGTTTGTCCGTGGCATTCGAAAGATATGGAAGAACAACTGTTTGGACAAACGTACAAGCTAATAAATTGAGGAGCGAAAAGTAATAAGAAGATAGATAATAAAAAGATAGCAGAAGCGGTACTTGAAAGCGTCGCAAAAGCGAAACTAATTTGCATTTCAGTATGCAAATATACTGATATCAATTGAAGTCACTGACCAAAATCTGCGACTCTGATCTTAAGCACGATGTAAGCTCTTTGTATCTACTTCTACGAAAATTACTTCTTCTGTTCAATTATTATACGGGAAGGAGGAAGGGGAATATTATTATCTTATCCATTCGCATACCTATGTTTATTTATATTTTTTTTCAGAAAAAGGGCAGTCCTAGGATGCGATGGGCAGACGATGTTGCTACAACATTATCTGCCCATCGCATCCTAGGACTGCCCTTTTTCTGAAACCCTTATGATGCATAGAACCGGCCAGGTCTAGCACCTAATGTCCGACCCCGCCTTCTCGTGGTGCAGGCCGTTAGTACCTTTCAAAAGAGATATTCTCTTTTGAAAGGGAACGGAAGGGGAGGGCTGCCAGTTTAGTATGGCCTACTGATCTGGTCACCTATGACCACTTTTTTCTTTTTTTTCAACCCTGCTGAGGAGTGGTCAACTTCACAGGGTCCTGGTGCTGACCATTTATACCTACTAGACTGGACTTGTTTATGGATTTGAGCTTGGTTATGGATCCTGGACTTGGTGCACTGGTGGGCCTCTGTTGAGGGAGAGTCTGCTGCTGTGTTTTCTGTTTGCTTCTGGGTTGCCAGCTCTAAGTGAACAGAGGCATGGGATACCTTACATCAGCTGGTGGATAATCCTAATCAGAGGCCATCGCAGGTACCTGAACCTTACTTAGCTAGTTGGGCATCGTCAAGCCTAAACTGGAGTAATGTGTCTCAGGCAGGCCATGTGGCTCTTGAAAAAGTCCACTTGAAAAGGTGGTGCCTGAAGTTCCTACCAGCATCGGTGACTTCAGCCTTTAGCGGAGGAGGAACAGGTCTTTGCCCCATGCCTGCGATCAGGGGGCTGTTTGATATTGTTGGCCCTACCAATCTCAATAAACCTAATTTCTTTAAAAATCCTACTAATCATTTTCTCTCTGCAGGAACGTGGAATGTGAGGACATTACATAGAGATTATTCTCTTGATGTCCTCATGCAGGAATTCCAGCGCTATAACCTAGATATTCTAGGCTTGCAAGAGACCAGATGGACAGGTAAAGGTGAGATACTTAAAAATAACTTTAAATTTCTCTTTACAGGGAGGGAGGATGGAAAGCATCACCAGGGCGTGGGTCTGCTGCTCAGCAGACATGCTAGTGATGCTCTTCTAGGATATGAGTGCATTAATGAAAGGTTTCTTACAGCAAAATTTCAGACAAGCATTAAAGACTTGAATGTTATCTGCTGTTATGCCCCCACTGAGGATTCTGATGAGGATGAGAAGGATAGGTTTTACGGACAACTTCAGGATATTTTGAATTCTGTCAAGAAAGGAGATATTACCCTTGTTCTTGGTGACTTCAATGCCAAAGTTGGTACCGACTCTGACCTTTGGGGAGGGGTAATATGCCCTTTTGGTATTGGTAGCTGCAATGGCAATGGACAACGTCTCCTACAGGTAAGTAAACTCAATGGTTTCAGAATAACTAACACTTATTACAAACACCGCGATATACATAAGTACACTTGGGTTTCACCTGATGGGCTGCATAGGAATATGATTGATTATATATTAATAAACAACAAATGGGCTAGTTCTGTTAGAAATACCAGGGCATATAGGGGAGCTGAAATTGGATCTGACCATTACCTTGTTAAAAGTGCCTTGCAACTTAAACTTAAAAAGTGTTGTGCTAGGGTTAAAAAATTTACCTTTAATACTGAAGCTCTGAAAGACCCAGTTATAGCTAAAGCTTACCATGATAGGTTACTTAGTCATTATGACAGTCATGGTTTGTTTAATACTGAAGTTGAGGAAGAATGGGGTCATTTTAAACAGGCTTTTTTGGAAACTAACAGTACTCTTTTAGGGAAAAAGGAGCAGAGGAGACAGAATTATTTAAGTGATAAGGCACTTGAGTTTATTTCAGGAAGAAGGAACTGCAGGAATGTCCTTAATCAGTACCCTACTAGTCCTAATAGAAAGCATTACAAAGAACTTAATAAACGTGTAAAGGATCAGTTAGCTACTGATAAGAATCTTTGGCTTGATGGCCTGGCTGACAAAGCTGAGGAAGCAGTTAGACAGCACAACAGCAGAGAGCTGTACCAGATAGTTAATGTTTTGTGTGGTAGAAAACGAACAGGTATACAGGGATTGAAGGATAAACAAGGTAAGGTTATAGAAGGTGAGGATTCTGTCATGGCTAGGTGGGCTGAGCATTTCAGTGATGTTCTAAACAATGTGGTTAATTCTATTCCCATTGTTTGCAATGATGATAGATGCATTGGTGGCTTTAATGTTGGCCCTATAACACAATCTGAAGTTAGTTTGGCTATTTCTAAACTTAAACTTCATAAATCCCCAGGGGTGGATGAAATTACTACGGAAATGCTTAGAGCTGGGAATGTTTCAGTTACCATTTGGATGACTGAAATTTTGAATTACTTTTATGATAAAGGCATGGTTCCTAAAGATTTTACCAGAGCCATTATTATCCCTATTTTCAAAAAAGGTGATCGCAGTTCTTGTGATAACTATAGGGGTATCAGCCTACTCTCTGTTCCAGGTAAAGTTCTTTCCATGATTGTGCTTAATAGAATTAACAATCTGGTTGACAGGCAATTGCGTGATGAGCAATGTGGATTCAGAAGTGGTAGGGGATATGTGGATCAGATATTTTTACTTAGGCAGCTTCTTGAGAAATGTTTAGAGTTTCAGAAACCTTTGGTTGCTAGCTTTGTTGATTTCAAAAAGGCTTTCGACTCTGTTGATCGTCATAATTTGTGGTTGATTGTGAGATCGTATGGTATACCCGACAAGTTAGTTAACATAATGAAAGCTCTCTATAATAACACTGAGTCATGTGTGAGAGTTGGTAAGTCTTGTAGCAATTGGTTTAGCTTTACTTCTGGTGTTCGACAAGGGTGCATTTTGTCTCCTTTTCTCTTTAGTTTGGTTGTTGATTATGTTATGCGAAATTCACTTCAAGGAAAAGCTTTTGGCTTTAAATGGGCTGGAGATACGAAAATTTCTGATTTAGATTATGCTGATGATTTAGCCCTTTTGGCAAATGATGTTGATGAGATGAACTCTTTCATTCGAGCTGTTGATGAGACTGGTAGTACAGTAGGTTTGGTTATAAACAGAGAGAAAACTAAAGTGATGAAAATTGGTCAGGCAGGTTGTGATTCAGTTAATCTGAATGGTTGCAGTCTTGAGCAGGTGTCACAGTTTAATTACCTTGGGAGCTACGTAACTGATACTGGTGATGTGCGGCATGAGATTAACAGACGAATAGGGATTGCTGCCGGGACTTTTAAGAATCTATGGAGATTGTGGAGAAATAGGCGTATACACCTAAAGACTAAAATTTGACTGTATAATAGTTTGGTTCTTACTAGGGTTAGTTATGGTAGTGAAACTTGGACGCTGTGTAAACAAGGTAACAGGAAACTAGATGCTTTTGATTCTAGATGCTTACGCAGTATCTTGGGTATTAGGTGGTTTAACTTTGTAACTAATGATGAGGTTAGGCAAAGGAGTCTGCAACCTCCTTTAAGCAGCATATTGTGCAGAGAGAGACTCCGCTGGTTTGGCCATGTCTCCCGTATGGATAATTATAGATTGGCGAATAGGGTTATGAACAGTGTGCCTAGAGGCCTCAGAAGGAGGGGGAGACCTAGGATGCGGTGGGCAGACAATGTCAAACAGGACCTTGTTAGAATTGGTGTACAGTGGCCGGATGCAGCAGATGTAGCTCAGGACACATATGCTTGGAGAATTGAACTGCGCGGTCTGGTTGGACCTCCGTAGCCAATGGCTGCTTGAGGATGATGATGATGATGATGATGATTAAGCAAGCAGTTCATAGATCCTGTTTACCAATCTGCAGCTATGCATACGGGTGACATGGCCAAACCAACGCGCTCTTTCTTTGCGCAATATGCTGCTCAAGAGAGGTTGATGATTCCTTCTTCTAACCTAATCATTACTTACAAAAACAAACCACCTAATGCCCAAGATATTGCGTAAGCATCTAGAATCAAAGGCATCAAGTTTCTTGTTATCCTGCTTACAAACGGTCCATGTTTCGC
The DNA here is from genome assembly GCA_038380435.1 of Ryuthela nishihirai. NCBI lineage: Eukaryota > Metazoa > Arthropoda > Arachnida > Araneae > Heptathelidae > Ryuthela > Ryuthela nishihirai. The sequence continues at coordinate 77,091,162 of JAWZYU010000017.1, forward strand.
TACCACAATTAACCTTAGAAAGAACCAAACTATTATTATATTATTATTATTATGCAAATCGCAATATATTACATTTATCTATAAATCATAAAAAGATGTTATTTCTTAAAACAAAATGAAGTTAAGTGCCTGCATACGAACAGACGAAAAAATTATTTGGAAAATAATTTTTTGGAAAACTAGCTGTAGCAAATACCCATATTTTATAAGACATTGAGTGTGAATCTCGTTATCATCAAACAGAAAACGCTCTCGTTTGCCATCAGCGCCAGTGATATTACAGTTTAATTAACGAAATTAAGGAAATTTTAGCAAATTTTGGGACTCCGGAATTTTTCAGAAAATTGTCTGACCAGTCCAAAATTTTCCGTACTAGGTAAATCAAGTCTCTATCTTTAATGTTCCGGAGATAGAATTTTAGTGCGCATTTTTTGTCATTACTGTCTAAAGCTATAATAGAAAACTCGGGTTCGATTTTGAGACTGCCGAATGACATGTATTTCCATCTCCTCATGCATCTAATTACACGTATATGAATGTAGCGCAATATAATAGGTACCCACTTAAAGTCGTTAATTTGTTCCTTAAAACACCAAGCAAAAATTATTAAACTTATCAATGTGAGTGAAACGTATCACAATATATACTTTTCACAGTATACTGACGGAATGTAGCCTCGAAGGAATTGTACTATTAGTAGTCGTACACTACGCTAATCATAACATATTTTAATTACTTTATATATTTTCTATTATACCTATAGTAGTAATGACATTATCTTTAGTTATTACAGTAATGAGAACAGTAACATGTGGTTAAGAAGTTATAAACCACTTCAGTAACGAATCGGAGGAATTAAGCTGAAAGTCATCGGGAGGCAGTAGGACACATTTTGCGTTTACTTGACATACTCTCAACTGTAGAGCAATACTATCAAAACATACGGAATTCATATAATTTGGAATGAAAAAACCGGACATAGGAAAATAAAGGAGAATTCCATCTCGTTTCTTAAAAAATAATTGAAATAATTAACACTTACCTTCGAGTCGTCCTCCTATGTCGGAGACATTACTAATGAGTCACAACGACACTAGCGTCTCTAGTGGTAAGGAGATTGTGTAATATTATGTATGGTGCAAAACAGTGGGAAAAGTGCTTCCAACGCAAGAAATTTCTGCTCATTGAATTCTGTGAATTGAATAATGAAGATGTAACTGCCGTTGTAAGATACGACAACCAATGCAGTAGCGATGAAGCGAGATTCTCCATAGTCTCCTAGCTCGACTAGCCTGGCAAATAGGTGCTTCTGTTAATTATAGTATAATATAGGAAAAAAATACGAAGAATATTATATAAATCTATACTTTATGCTAGAATAAACTTATCAAAGTTATGAAAATACTTTTACTTTATGTCAAATCATTTAAATATATTTAATTTATATTTCTCCTTTTTGCAATGAGAATTTAAAGGGAACCTTTGTTTCCTTTGCTTCCATGGGCGCTTCGCCACTGACTAGAAGATATGTATTTCTGAATGGCAAATTTAGTCCAGCATTAGAACCATTAGAAGAGATGGGTGCATGATGGAATGGTTCAGAGAAAACTTCTAGAAAAAATTTTTAATGGTGAACTTGGTCCTAATTGAGAATTTGGAAAATATCCTCTTCGTCAAAAGTTAAGCAGAGATCAGTAAAATGTGCACATATGTATATATGTGTTTGAACCAATTTAATAGAATGTCACAAGAAGTTACAAAGGTAATATAGTGATAAGTCATGAAAATGTTGTACAAAATGGCTTCATGCACCCTAAAAAGAGAATAATGGAAAGTACGTGAAAAGAGAGACGCGTGTGTGTGTGGGGGGGGGGGGAGAGGTTGTTTCGTAAACAAAATGGATAATCTCTGGGGTCTAAAAAGTTTCTTAAACGAAAAATCATTTTCTCACTTCGATTGTACCCAATCTGCTGCTGACGATTATTTCACTCCAACCCGGAAAGTCCTATTGCAGTGGAATCTACAATCCTATGGAAAGATGGGGAAAAGGAGAGAAAACATCGAAGACTGCGTAACTGATTAAATTAATAAGCATTTTCCTGAAAACAAAATTTAAGGTTTATTTTATATACCACAGAACTTTCATATAGAAGAAATATATTGATTCATTTTTAGAAAATCATATTTTGGTTTCGTGACTTTATTTACAAATATTGATTTTGTTTATAACTTAGTTTAAAAGAGCATTTTCAAATGTTATGCAGTTTTCACATCACGACATACTTACCCACGTAGTAATTATAGGAACATACTTCATCAAAATGGGCTTCTAGTCAAACGCATTTAAAACGATGTGTCGAAGTTTAACTTCATAATTGTTTGCGACTTAGCATAAGCCGTTAAATTTTATGACTTAGTATTTAACGGGATTATAATGATTTAATAAATTCACTTCCAAGATGTTCGTCGACTTTTCCTCTTGCTCGTTCCGCCTCACAGTTTATTACCCGTCTATAAAGAGCAGCTCGAAAGCGCCTCTCACAGATCTCCTGTTCCGTTGACTCATCGCAAAGCGAAATGACTTTGCGTGTCAGGAAAGTTGACATACTGCCTCTAGGGAGAAATAAAGTTTGGTGTAAAATATCCATAAGCCTGATGTAAATCTATTGCTCTCTTGGGATTTCTGATTGAAGTCCTTAAATGCGATGACCCTTTCAGAGAATCTCATTTCTGCGAAGCTTAAGTCACTCGTCGTAGTCAAAGGCATACACTTCATATTCGATGAATAAAAGGCGAACTGAATTTACTGGGATAGTTTACTTTCTTTTTTAATTCTTCTAACTTTCTCTGATGATTATGATTGCAACGAGAGACTACATGCATACGCAGAAGGAGTGCACTAGGGGTTTATATCCGCCTTAAATGTTTTTTTTTATCACGGAAAACTAGAAGAATACTCCATCCAAATTTCGAGTTTTTTTTATACGGCAGTAAATCTCATTTACCTCTTGCAGGGATCAAATGGGAAATTCCAGTAAAGTCTTGTACCGCTATTGATGCACGCAATATGAGGCAAAAGAGGTGGAAATTTGCCTTTCCCTATAATTTACAAAGAATTACGTTTTACTTGAAATGAACATTACTTCGGTGCTGAGAGTGATGTGCAAACATTATTCTCCCGATAGTTAAAAAGGAAAATATCATTTGGCTGTAAACATTTTCTACTGACAAATTAGATAGATACATAGATTTTTTTTTATTCAATACGCTCAACACCAATACAGTTCAATACAGAAATCCGAAACAAAAAACATACATTTACATAAATTCTTCCAGTTCAACAGTTCATACACGTAAACTGATTAACATAAATTATATTGTAAAGTATAAATTACAATCTGTTTTATAAGTAGTTATTTAAGCAGGCAAATTGAACAATATGAAAGCAGTAAATAAATAGGAATACTCCACTTGAGTGCACGCTCGTATGTGGTGAAGTTCACGAATATAACGTTTGCAGAATTAGTTGCAACAGTGTTATAAAAATTAAACATTTAAGCTACAGTTTTATCTCTATAGATCAATGTTTCCTAAAGTGAGCGATACCGCCCCCTGCGGGGCGATACCGTACCCCTATTCTGCTAGTTTTGGAACTATCCAGGGGATCGGTAGTAGTCTCGGTGCAATTGGGAGGGGGACGATAGAAGCATACAGAAAGAAGGGAAGATAGGAAAATTTTGAAAAACCGTTCGTACATAAACACATAAATTTATCCTTCGTTATCTTAATTTTCTGTGTGTAATGCGAATGTTACTATGGTTGATTTTAATAAATAATTTTATAATTTCAAGCTTCAAGGTGTCTTATTTACAACATCTTTGTTTACTAGGTTGTAGGACTAGGTAGAATAAAAGAACGCAAATTTGTCGCTGCATATTTATGTTTGTTCGCTTAAAGAAGGTAGATTTCCAGGGGGGCGCTGAGTAATTTTTTTTTCTGAAAAGGGGGCGGTATGACAAATAAGTTTGAGAATCTCTGCTATAGATATTTCTCTACATCATCACAATCCACTAACCAATCCCATATTAACCTTTTGAAAGCATAAATGTTTCTTTTATTTTTAATGTTAGCCTCCAGAGCATTAAAACGTTTTGGTGCCAGATAAACGAAGTGTTTTTGGATGATAGTTTTTATAGGAAACGATATGGGACAAATGCACAGTAGATAATAAACGTGTATATTTGGGAAAGATCTTAACATTAGAATCATCACAATTTTGAATATTGTATACTAATAGGTGATAAATATATAATTTTCTAACTGATATTGAATTTTTTATCATATTTCTATATTGTCAAATTTCTTTTCCTTTAATATACATCTTATTACGTAATTTGGAAAAACTTGTAATGGTTTCAAATTTGTCTCATATAGACCTCCCCCAGATATAATGTCATATTTCAAATAGGATTTTATCTACGAATTATAAATAATTTTTAACATTGACAAATCTATAAAATTTCTTATATAATAAAATCTTGAAACCATAATATTGATGTTCTTAATTATATTATTTATATACGTTTTCCAAGAAATTTTTCGCCAAGGTAAACAAAAAATATCTGAATCAATCAACACCCTGAATAGCTGAACATTTACAATATATATCATTGAAGTTTAGATCATTTTATGGAAAAAGTCATCTGTTTGATTTTCTTGTAATCTAAAATTTATGTACTTCGATTTGGCAACATTTAAAACTAATTTATTTTGAATAAACCAATTTTTAATTTTTTTTTTAGAACATCATTTATTTGCACTATTAATTCCTCAGTTTTACCTGCATAAATAAAAGATATATCATCTGCAAAAGTTATATTTCTGCCGTGCAATTTTAAGTCACAAATATAATTAAAATAAATCAAAAATAATAAAGGACCCAAAACAGATCCTTGAGGAACACCAAAATTTATCTTAGCATTGAAACTGTAACATTTGTTTTTTATTTTAACCTTTTGGCTTCTACCTGTCAGGTAGCTAAAGAGCCAAGATAGCATTTCATCTCTGATTCCAGCTGCTTCCAATTTATGTAATAGAATTAAATGTGGGACAGAGTCAAATGCTTTTTTAACATCAAGGTATAAAACAACGACTTTAAAATTTTTATTAATGCTTTTTTATATGGTTGATGTCATTTTTAAAATTGTATCCTTGTTGCTGTGTTTTTTCGGAAACCATATTGATTTTTGGAAAAGAAATTTTATTTATTCAAAAAATTTAACAATTTAGATTTGACAATTTTTTCTATTATTTTGGAAAAGAAATTTTATTCATTCAAAAAATTTAGCATTTTAGATTTGACAATTTTTCTATTATTTTGGAAAAGATAGACAAGATGGATATTGGTGTATAATTTTCAATTTTCTTATCACAGCCACCTTTATACACTGGTATAACTGTGGCAGTGTCTAAACAATTAGGGAAACATACTGAATTTAAAGATTTATTAAGTAAAGTAATTAAGATGCCTTTAATACTTGACCGTGTCTTTTTAGGGATAAATACAGAAACATTGTTTGTGCTGGAGGATTTTGCCGAGTTGATACTCTTAATTACATCTTCAACTTCATTTTCATGTATTTCCTCAACAAAAAACGTATTCGATAATATCTTCAGATTATGCAAACCACTATGATCATTCTCAGGAATTAATTTTGTTATATCCTTTATAATACTAGTAAAATAATAATTTAACGTGTTTTCCAAATCTGCTAGATTATCCCTAACACTGTAGTTATGGTTGGTATCTGAAATTATATTTGGAAATTTGGATCGGTTTATATGTTTACTACACATTTTATTTATAACCTTCCACTATCTTTTAAAATTGTTTTGGTTTTTAATAATTGCATCAGTGTAATATCTTGACTTAGATTCTTTAATAATACTAGTTAGCACATTTCTATATCTTTTATAATATTGTACCATATAACGTACTCAAAAGAAACATTTATTTCATTATGTATATATTTATATCATTATCCAATCTTTGTCACTTGATAATTCCGGTAATCTATTTATTATTACCTTATTTTTACCTTCTTTAAATGTATTATCATTCTCAATGTGACATGAAATATTTCTAAACTCAATATTTAAACCAACAAAATAATGGTCAGATATATGTAATTTAATAATATAAGCCGTGAATTGATCCATATTTAAATTTCTCAGAAACAAATGATCAAGGCAAATACCCGACACTTCTATGGTAACTTCATCATGACAAAGAAAAAAAAGCCATTTATATTTAACAGTTGAACAAATCTTTCTACTGCAGCATCACGCAATTTTAAATCAATATTTAAATCACCCAGTAACAGTATATATAGTTCACAAGAGTCTTTAAGTTTCTCCTCCAGTTCATTAATGAACTCTGTTTTTGAATAAGTATGATATCTGTAAAAACTAAAAACAGTTATAAAAAAAATATTTATTTTCATTATACATTGTAATAAATCAGCAGTTTTAAAATCAGAATTGCAATACAAAACTTGGATATATAAAATTCTGAGAGAATGATTATGATGAAAAGCTAAGTTTCTATTACAGTGATGATTGTCTTTTTTTTGTTTTGCATCGAGGATTTACTAAAATAATTATTATTTTAAAATTTATTGTGATACTTGTATTGATGAAAAACGAATTATGAATATTTTTATTAATGTTAATGATTGCCCACGTTGCGTATCCATTGCGATGTGTGTAATGTGCTGTTTCTGATAAAATGGTTAAGCTGAAACAATAATTATATAAGAAATAAGTAAAATAAAAGAAGTAAAGGCTTTAGGTGTATTTAAAATTATTTTTTCCATCAGCCAAAATTTTGGTCATGTGTCATTCTTGTTTATGCTAACGGTTATTCGGCTTCAAAGTTAAAAAACCTAGAATAAAATTGTGGTTATGTTTACCAACGATGACTTAGAGTAGGGGTGGCTAATCTGCGACGTACCTTCCGAATTTTTGCTGTTCCAAATTCCATTCGCCCTGGATGGCTCACTACACATTCCCAATATAATATCTGGCACATTGAAGGGAAACAAAAGTTGGCCGCCCCTGACTTTGACAGAGACAAGAATGGCAAGGAATAAGGGTTAGGATGCACCAGATTCAAACCTCACGAATCGTATATTCTAAAACTAAACACTCGGTTTAAAAATTAAGTGTTACATAAATGTTTCAAGAGCATAAGCAGATTCGCATTATATAAGTATCTATTAGAGGAGGCGGCAATTACCAAAAAGTTTTTTCTTCTTTTGAAAGTGGTAGAAATTTCAGCGTGGGATGCGAGTCTGAAAGACTCCTAACCCATGAGAAGCAAATATTCATTCAAAGTTCGTTTGATAACCTCCATCCCGGACGGGTCACTATGAGATTGCTCTGTTAGCGGTTTCTCCCGAAGGAAAGAAAACGTCATCACGCTTTCGTCTCCTCCTTAATCGTGGCGTGGGAGATGATGACGGCGATGTCCGTCCAGGGCTCGTTCTGCTTCCGCGTGGTTTCGCAGCTTGACCCAAAGAGTTCGGAGAGAGGCGAACGGAAGTGCCGTGATCGCGTGTAGGAGGAAACCACGGAACGGATCTTATCGCTGCGGTGCTGTTATGTGACGCTTTCGTTCACGCGAATGGATCCCGTGACTTTCGCTACTACCACTTCTGTCGGCACGCAACGGAAATGTCGACCAAAAACTTCAGAAAGAAACTCATAGGGTCATTATGCTATATTGGCTGGGTTTTATTTTCTCTCTTTTTGTTTCCATCTTTGCCATTTAATCTCTCTTTCCTCTCGGCATAAGAGCCTATGCAGGTTGCTACGATTTCACTCGTGAATAGCACACTCGGTCTGCACAACCGGCTTCGATTGCCAGTTTAGAAGGCCACAAACGACTGCATAAGTATCATAGATTCAAATTGCCCGATGCTAATCAGAGAGATGGGGTCGTTTAATGATGACCCTAATAAAAGTCGAATTTTGTACTGAAGAAAAGAAAGAGAATTGTGTGCAGCAGTATTTCCTCACGGAACTGAAATTCAAATGATATTCTGATTTTGATAGGCGGCCGTTTGATTGTTTTAATATGAAGAATGAAAAGGACTAACTTGGCTCCTAAAATTATGGTAATTAAAGGATTGTTATGAAAAATCAGTTGGGGTAAATGGGAAATTCCTGACTTGTAGCTATATTTTAGGAGGTGAAATGATTTCATTTTGCTTCTTAGAAACGCTACCAAGCTAATGGAAGTATTAACGTTATTCCTCTTTAATTGGCCCTTATCATTCTTTGCAGTGTCCACGTACAGGGATATTAATTTGTTCTTCTGCAGGAGTGGAACAAATGAGCCACGGGCACTGGGACAGGACACTTTTTTTGGGCCCTCAAAATTCTCAGTAGTAGTAATTTTGTGTGCCTCTGTTGTTATCAGTTGCATTATACTCCTTATTTCGAACAATAATTTTAAAAATCTCATTCTCCTAAAGCCTGTTGGTTAAATACAGATATTTATTTTTATTTTATTTACATATATTTGTTACATGGCAAAAATCTCTTTCTAGTCTAGATGCAATTGATGAAGACTAAATGTTAAGTAAAATATTATATTTAGAATATAACCTGAATTAGAAATTAGGCGCTATAAAACTGATTTTAATGATTCAATGGTGGAAACTATATTACTTTTGATAGGGTTAATTGAACGTCAGAAGCCTTAAATAACGTTCTCGTGTTGTTTTTCTACCTTTGTATGACTCTAAAAAATGGAAACAGCTCCATGCCATCGAAAACATGTACATATAAGAGATGCAATAAATTAGCAACGTGGTTTTTCGCTATTTAAACGCTTAAAAGAAAGAATACTACGGTATTGGAATAAATGTTCTCCTTTAAAAATAAGTTTCTTTTCCTGAATCACGTGTTAAATTATTTCACATTTAGTTCGCTAAATAACTGTAGAAGCAATCACTCAATTCATTCGACGAAGAAATAATTTATTTCTTAATTAAAATATCCGATATTTATATTATATACTAGATTATTATGAGACACATGAAATTAGAATTTTTTATTCCTCATTTTACTTGAAACTAAATCTTGTAGCTCTCTTTTCGACAGAAACACAAATTAATTGTTTCACCTCTAAGTTTTCGCCGTCTCGTTCACAATTGATATTAACAGCAATCCGTTTAATCGCTCGTGTACCATCGTAATTTTAAATCAATTTTAGTTCAGAAAAGATTCATTCAACTATTAATCAGCAACAGTTACAGGTATAGTAAAAGATAATATGGCAGTTAGTAAATCAGGGAAACACAAAGATAATGTAATGTTATCTTGCATCAAGAATAACCACAGCTCCTGAATCGTTGCGATGGTTTAATTTTTTTTTTTGTTTTTTTAAACATTTGCTGAAAGAAGTTTTTCACTGGTAATTTGTTTTGATTCCTCATTTTATCGCTAGTATAAATCTGCAACATCATTGATATTGTTTCTTAATGCACTAGAAAATCGATAGAGTTTAGAAGTAATCTGAGTTCTTTGTTTAATACAACAATATTTCATTGCAAACATTTTGAAACAGTTTTAATAATTTCCAAAATATCTGTTTGAAAAGCAATTGTTATTAACAATGAAATATTTTCAATCTAATTCTTCGTTGCCATTGCATATGTACATTCTTCATATTTATTAGAAAAAGAGTATTATTGTTGTCAGTCCTTATGAACTTTCTACCTACTGAAAACGAATAGCAACCAAACAATAATTATCTAAATGACCATTGAGTCGAGCAAATCTTTTTCAATGTTACTTTTCTTAGGACTTCAGAAACTGCTTCTAGTCCCTCTAATATTGCCCCTCTTTATACTATGTCCCAAAAATAACAAATATAAAATTCTACGAAATAAGCAAGTTTTTTAACTTATTTCGTAGAATTTTTTAATTTTGGAACTTTTTAAGACAGTTATTAAAGCGGAGGATTCAATTATGGGCATCATAATGAACATATTCAACTAAAGGTTCTTTCTTGAAAATCCTGGTTTGTATTTCCAAATAACACCCTCTCATGTTAGCAGCTCCATCATGTCTGCCCACGACGTTTCTTTACATCAATACCCTTCTCTTCAAAAAAATGTTTCTTTAAGTAAGAAGATTTTTCCGAAATCCTGAAAATGATTCTGTAATTTATAAGTGATGATAATTTTCATTAAGGAAGAACGAAATTTTCACGTAGTGCAAAATAAAACTTATTTGATCTCTTTTTGGCATTCATTTTGGTGAATAATTAAAACATGAAATGTCGAGTTTGAATAGTACTAGGAATATATATTTATTGTCTTTAACAACGTTCCATCCAGTTTGACTTCTATTCACCTAACATTTTCCGATAAAAAAACGGTTCTCGAAACCCAAGCAAGACCATTTCAGCTGGCCCTGAGGCACTACCCCGGTTGCCCCTCCTAGTTACGGCACTGTTTTCTTTGTAACTCATTTTGTTCGCTTCACACCTAATGGTTCAAACGTTCTTCATATTCCATGCCCGTAACAATTAGGATTCCCAACTTTTACGGATTTGGTTATGTCCCTTATTAATTTTTATGGATATCTAAAAGACCATCTAAATTGCTAACTGGTTTTCGGTAAAATGTAAATTTCACCGATTATGTTAATCTCTTTCATTTATCTATATTTTGCTTGCAGTGAAAGTTTTATTTATAATATTTTCATAAAGGGAGAATAGTACCGTAATATCTACTAACTGCGAATATGCGTAATAGCTATAATTTGTTGTTTCTGGTAAATTGGTTACAAGAGATTAGATCATTGTAATTTATGATAAAATGTTTAAATCTTGAAGGACTGAATACAGGATATACTGTATAGGATTTCTTATTTCACTGAAAGCAGTTTTTTTTATGTTTGCTTATAGAGGATAAAGCGTAATTAATGTTTGTAGAATTGCATACTATATTAAGTGTAGTATGCGATTCTACGTTCTGTCTTATAGAAGGAAATAGGTATAGGAAACGTGTTCCTTATCGTTCATCGTGAGTAATAAAACTTATTTGAAAAGTCGCCGAATGGGCAGCTTGGATGCCTCACGGCTGCTACGCTGAAGTAGCACCATTTATCGCAGATATCCATACTTACTAGAAATTACTAGAAGGGTATAAGTATGGATATCAGCGGACTCTGGTATGAGTGCGATATAAAGATGAATCGTGGTTGCAAGAGATCTCAGTAACTTCGAGCTGGAAGAGCGATTTGCTGACACTTCAACGGCAGATATGTTTCGAAGGATACTGTTTCGAAGGTCGTAGGGAAGATGTCAACGCCGAAAAGTAAGAGAGAAGGGAAGCAGACAATCGAAAAGAATAAAGCTCGAACTCTCTCCCGTCCAATTTACTTTTGGGCAGCAAAGTGCAACAGAAGACAAGCAGCCGATGAAATGTGTGCAAAATTCAATGTGGGCCGTCAAAGCTCAGTAATTGTTGAAAAGTGTCGGTAAGGAAAACCGGAAAATGAAATTTTTTGCTCTCTTATTGCTATTTCCATATTCACGAGGCCCGTTTTATCATCCTAGTTGTATTTTGATATCCTTGTAAGAGCATGAGAGAGAAAATGTATTTATTAATTTGATTCAGTATTCTGTCTTTCTGAGAGAACTGTCTTCAAAGATGATAATTTTCTAGTTCATATGGTATTTGGAGTGACCCAATGGTACCTGGAGGGCGAGAACATTTTAACTCGTCTTCACTAGTTTTCCAATTATCAGACATCAATCCAGTTGAACATTTGCGGTTTGGAAAGGCGTGCATGGCAGTGGCAGTGGCGGCTCGTGAGCTTCTAAACTGGTGAGGCCGGTATAAGTTTATACAGCGAAACGAATTATGCAGGGGCGATAATGGATCAGCTGGAAGTGCGCCACGCATTCAATCTCAGTTGTTTTTAGGTTCGAGTCCCAACTGGGCCTGAACTGGGATTTTTTCAATAACACTACACAACAAATTGAAGTTTTTTTTATAATATTAGTCAAAAAGGACGTTTTTAACTAATTTTGGAGTGCTGAATTCAAATACGGCTGTGAAAAATCTGCAGCACGTAGAGTTGTTTTTTTTTTGTAATTACGGATAGATGTATTTCAAATTTCAATGAATACGCATATTTGGGAAATGAAAATAAATGTGACTATTTTACTAGATTGCAACTTAAAACTCATTATTTAATTACATGATTACAGTGATTATAGTTATCGATCACTGAATATAAAGTAACAAATGAAATAATATTGAAACGAAAAATAAGAAAACGTGGGAAAGGATCTTTTAATACTTACAAGAAGCTCATTTTTGTCTTTTATGTCCCGAGGTATCTTACTTCTGCAAGAACCAGTAGTAGTCCCCCATTATTGCTGGGTCCCACCTGCCTTTGTATCTGTTCTCAATGGTTCGTATATCCTGGTGAAATCTTTCCCCTTGGTCATCACTGACAGCTCCTAAGTTCTTGGGAAAGAAGTCGAGACGCGAGTGCAAGAAATGGATCATCAAAGAGATTCGGCATCCAAGATTTTCATAGTTTTCAAGAAGATCTTGAATGAGCTAATGGTAGTTTTCCTCTTTGTGATTCCCCAGAAAACCCTGGACCACAGATGTGAAGGATTTCCATGCAGCGCGCTCCTTCATATTCAGTTTTTCTTCGAAGAGAGTATCATTCAGTAGCTTTCTGATCTGAGGACCAACAAAGATCCCTTCTTTGAGTTTGTCATCACTTAGTTTTGGAAATTTTTCCTTCAAGTGCAAAAACCCTTTACCAGTTTTGTCCGTAGCCTTTGCAAAGTGTTTCATAAGACACACATACAGGGGCGTAGCTATGGGGGATGGAGTAGCCCCCCCCAAAGTAACTCGGAGTTGGCAAAATTCGAAGCGACTTCGTAAAATCTAGGTGAGTTGTAAAAATTTGTAATCTTTTTTTTTTTGGTAAAAATTAAGGGCAATTGTCAAAATCGAGGCATTTTGGTAAATATTGGGAAGTTTAAAAATGGAGAGACGGCAAAATCTAGAGCAGTAGGCAAAATTCGAAGCCACTTAGTAAAATAGAGGTGAGTTAGCAAAATCCGAAGCCACTTAGTAAAATAGAGGTGAGTTAGCAAAATCGGGACAAATTGGCAAAATCTTGTGGAGCTGGCAATTTACGGAGTGACTTGGTAAAATATTGGGGAGTTGGCAAAATTCGGAGTGACTTTGCAAAATCGAGGAGAGTTGGCATAATTCGGAAGGACTTGGGAAAATTGTGGGAAGTTGGCAAAAATTCAGCTGAGATGTAAAAATTGCATCATTTTTCCGTAAAATTATGTCGTGTTGGGAAAATCGAGGCAACTTCGTAATATCTAAGAGAGTTGACAATTCTTGGGGGAGTTGGCCAAATTCAGAGTGACTTTGCAAAAAAACAGGTGAGATGTAAAAATTTGTTTTTTTTTTCTGCAAAATTGTGGGGAGTTCTAAAAATATAGGGCAGTTGGCAAAATTCGAATCCACTTGGTAAAATACAGGTCGAGTTGCGAAAATTGGGATTGTTTTTGTGAAATTAAGGAAAGTTGAGAAAATCGAGAAAACTTGGCAAATTTTTGGGGAATTTGAAAAATTTGACGTGATTTGGCAAATTCAGGAGAGATGTTTTTGCGAAATTAAGAAGAGGTGGTAAAATCTAGGTAACTTGGAAAAATCTAGGGGAGTTGGGAAAACTGGAAACCACTTGGTAAAGTACAGGTGAGTTTTAAAAATTGGGCTTGGTTTTGTGAAATTAAGGAGAGTTGGAAAACTCGAGAACTCTTGGCAAAATCCAGGGGAGTTGGCAAAATCCGAAGCCACTTGGTAAAATACAGGGGAATTGTGAAAATTGTGCCTTTCTTTTTCAATTAAGGAGAATTGGTAAAATTCGAAGTGACTTGGCAAATTCAGAGAAGATGAAAAAAAATTGAGATTTTTTACTGTATAAATTACGGCGAGTTGGTAAAATTCGAATCCACTTGGTAAAATATAAGTGGGTTGTGAAAATAAGGATTTGTTTTGTGAAATTAAGAAGAGTTGACCAAATCAAGGGGAGTTGGGAAAATTCACACTGACTTGCTACAATTCAGGCGAGATGTAAATATTGGGATTATTTATGTGAAATTATGGCTAGATGGAAAAATTGGATAAAATGCAGGAGAGTTGAGAAAATTGCCTCAAAATTTGATTTTCGAGTTGGAAAATTTTCGATTTCTCCCCCACCCCACCCATAGTCCTTCGCTACGCCCCTGGGAGCAGAACATCAGATGGGTCAACTTGTGGCTTATATCTCACATTACTCTTTCCAGGAATAAAAACTTCTCTTTTGGACCAGTATTTTGTTTTCTAGTGTTCCTTTCTGGTCCTACTGTCCCACAAACATAGAAAACAGCAAAATTTTGTGAAGCCTCCTTGAAGCCTGAGCTAATAGAGATGACTTTTAGGTCACCACATTTTATCCACTTAAACTGGAACTGTAAGAATTACTACAGAAACGACTATTTGTAGTAAAGGTGATAAGGTAAAATATTCTTCTGATGGTTTATTTTCGTATGGGTGAAGATAAAGATTTGAGTTAGTTGAATTTATTTTACATTTGTGTTTTTATTCAAATTTTTGTAATTACCATATTTTGCAATTATTGTTGCTACATATTATTTTTGAACTCACTCTCAGTTTCCATCCGTTAAATTTAAAACAATATTTTAATAAGCTCAAAATCTGAAAATCTGGAAATTCAAACGAATTTGAAAACTTAGAATTTCTATTTAACTATTATCCAGATTTCGACGGGAATTATTCAGAAATATGTACTAATTTTATAAATTTTGAGTTTATTGTGATTATTGCGATGAGATGTGTTTATTGTGAGAATTTTTCGAAATGTGTGTGTTGTAAATGAACCAAATGGCAGAGAATTTTCATCTTGTGCCACTGGAAAGCAAAATTCAAAGATCTGAAACTTTTAAAACAGATTTTTTGGTTTTCGAACATATGCAAATCATGATGAATTCAAGATATAAATGAAATTTATTACAAACTTTTTTTTTAAATTATTCGTTTGCAGTTGAAAGCGTAACCAGAATATTTAACAGCTACGTTCTGTCATAAAAAAATTCTCTCAGAAATTAATTACAACAGGAACAATAATTGTTTTAACAAAACTTTTAAAAAGAACGTAATTTTAAGAATTAGCATCATATTTTTTTCTGTTTTCGCAAATTTGGAAAAACGTTTTTTTAGAACAGACATCATCGCTATTATATAATTCAGCTTTCATAATCTTTGAAGTAGTGAATATATATCCTTCAACATGAAAATTCGGAGAGAACGTTTTGATCTGTGTTTAATTTTTTGTCACATTTTCTCGTAGAAACCTTTCAGAACTTATGAGTCTTGTGAAAGGTTCCAATTAGTTCTAATACGTATCGAGTTCATATTTCTTGTCAAAATCTGTTGTGAGAGTTGATAGCAATGTGATCTCTATCAATTAAAAAAGTGACAACAAATGCCACAAATTGCATTCGGACTGAAAAAACGTCTGCAAAGGAGTTCTTACATTGTTATAATAATAAAATAATAAATAAATAAATACCCCCTCAAGCAGCTGCTTGCCACAGAGGTCTGACAGGAGCCTGTCAGTTTATATGCCATAGTAGAAGGTCTGAGAGGATGGCAGGACCTCAGCAGAAAAACGACACAAACAGCCATGCCTTACCCGGGGCTCGAACCCAGATCCCTTAGATCAGTAGCCAAGCGCGCTAACCACTCGGCCATGAGACGGCGCTATTGTTATAATACCGTTCCAATATGCAAAGACTTAATTTTTGACTTTTATCACGAGACAAAATGTTTTCTTCACAAGCTGATTTTTTTCTGGTCACAATTGCTGTTTCACGTCTACGTTATGAAGTCTTCTCTCATTCTAAGACATCACTTAAAATAACATATGTATTAATATTTATGACTGTGAAATCTTTAAATGCATGTCGCAGATGTACGTTCTAACATTCAAGTTTCTTTTATGGCAAGTATACACCTAAGTCTAAGAATGCCCAGATCTTCCAGATGACGTTTCATAATTAATGAATCACCTCTTTCACTTTTAAAAAGGTATTTTTCCCTTTAAAATTCCTGCAGCTCGACGAAGAGCATTCCTTATCAGCGCAAAAGCATTTCTGATATGTTCATAAGAAGAGGATCTAATCACCTTCGATGTGATAAATGAATGTGAATTGAGGATGACAGCGTTCGAAATATCCGACGTGAGGGATAATCATTTTAGCCAAACTCGACGACATACTTCCGCCTAATTGTTAATTATGCTAATTAGCTTAAAAAGTTCTCTGTGTCTAATGTAATTATTCTTATCTAGAGTGACGCTCAGAGATTTAAAGCGAATTGCCTTCACAATGTCATCTGTAGCTTTTTTTAAATTGAAAGCCTCAAAAATATGTTGCTTCAATCAACATTGATACTAAAAAAAGATTAGAAAGTTTTTACTTTATCTCACAAAGTGGGAAGTGCTGTGATTTAAAATAAGAAATGTCAAATCACAGCCTCATACAACATTTTGGTTACTTCCAAAGTTTACTTTAGTAATGAAACTTGGATTTAAGCGTAAGGGAAGGTTTAAAGTTTTTAATTCCTGACATTTTCGCAGCATTTTAGACAGTGAATGGTTTCATTTGGCGACTAATGACGAAACTAGGTCGGTAGTCTGCACGCTTTTTTAACCACTGACACATTACTTTTTTGGTCTAAAAACAATATGGTTTTTTAATATCACCCTTAACGCAAACGAGAAAACTTTCCTTTTCTCTGTTTTCTTACAGATTAATCAGAAAAATTCTGCTGAAAATTTTAACTAATTAAACTGCAGTCTACCGTTAACGATAGTCTTAAATCTGACTCTAGTTGAAGATGTTTGCAATATTTATTTTTATGTTTGACCATGTTACTAATATTTTCGTTAGGTATTGAATGCGACCAAACATAATGTTCGTGAATATGACGCTGCAGACACAATAATATAAATAGAGCACAACAGACAGCTGTTAACCATCACATGAATCTAAAATATTTAAAATCCGAAAAATTATGTTTCTTTTAAATGAGATTCGTAATTCATAGAGATTTATTATTATTAGTTATTGAATGATTAGAATGGTTCTAACAAAGGGTATTCGCGAGCTGCGGATTGGTCGTTCCTTCATCTAGACCTTTCTGTGCCAATCAATTCTTACGCGGTAATGAACCAGTCAAGACGTTGTTTTGGAGTTGTCTCTGCTTCCGAAGAGCGCATGCGCATATCGTTTGTGCAACCCTAAGGAATTTCGCAACTTTCACTTCCGCATTTTTTGTAGTACACTAATGAGATCGTGTCGTTGTCTTACTTAGCAACTTGGTTTTTTAATACAGAAACCTTGTTTCCCTTTTTTTTCTTCAGATGGGTCGAAATTTTTCTACTACTTAGCAAGTTTGTACCGTAACACAATTTAACTCTCTAAGCTAAGGCTATCTGGAGCAAATAAAGAAGAGGGAAATCGAAACCTTGGGTCTCAAAACTGTGTCATTAGACCGAGAGGGGAATGTGTTGAATACTTGAATATAATTTAACAGGAAATAGATTTATTCAGAAAAACGAAGTTTTATTGAGGAAGAAAATTTAATATATATTATTTAAAAATCTCGCGAAAACTGAAAGAGGTGTTCTGATTAGTAAATATTCTTTAAAAAAATTGTAAAGTTCGGCGGCATATTTTCATGAAAGAAAGAAAGACATATATTGTACATGACATCTGTGATCGTTTATAAAGTATCGGGAGAAAAAAATCTTGTACAAACAACTAGGTTAGAGAGTGATTATTAGGACCAAATATTCAGGAGGAATTCAGGGAAGTTTCACCCACTGGTGATATTATATAAGAGGAGGATTTTCTATAGGTTCGGTTAATTTTGTAATTGATTTTGATACTTTAATCGAATATACAAGGCGCGAAAGGGGGTTTAAATTTGTCACGTACAGTCGCTCAAAAAATATCCGAACACTATGGTTGATTACAGAATTCAGAAAAAATATCTGGCAACGATTTTTTTAGAAATTAATGATCTGGCAACGTTCGTGTTGCCAGATCACTAATTTCTAAAAAAATCGTTTCCAGATATTTTTTCTGAATTCTGTAATCAACCATAGTGTTTGAATACTTTTTTGAGCGACTGTACAGGCCCTATCTAAAACAAATCGAGGGGACGGGGCATAAATACAATCGAGACCTAAAAGCGGGAAGGGAGAGATAAAAAAAAATAGATTTACAATGCAGATTTCTAATTTGTTTTCACATCCTTAAACAATTTCTTGAAACATGCATGATTTCTTGAAAATAAATAGGTTAAATAATATTTGCCATGCTACCCTGTCATTACAAGAATTCTGAAAGGGGAGGGGGGGGGGTCGGCCTCTAGCTCTGGACTTGGTCACGTACTTATGCATGGTCCGTGCATAATCTTCAAATAGTAAAGTTAATACAGAGAGTCAACCAGACTAAAAATTATTTATTTACGACTAGCATTTAGTCACTAAATGCTAGTCGTAATAAGAACCTTTTTCTTTTTAGAGTTGCCAAATTACTACAAGCTATTATCACTGTAGTGAGATTCATTTCTTCCCATAATAAGAACCTGGTGGACAATGTCCGTCCTCCTCATTCTGTGTCTGTTGCTTTCCTTAAGCCTTTAGGTTTATTGTTAATAACTTTATTCGCTCCTCTGCAGTTCAACATCCGGGAAAAAATTAGAAAAGCTCAATTTTTGTTGCCTAAGATGTCGAATAACATTGCAAGATGCTTTGTTTTTATCCTTTTTTAGTACATTTTCTTAATTTTCGGTAAATATATAATACATCTCTACGAATTTTAATGTAGCTTATGTTCTTCTAAAAAATTCGGACCAAACATTGTGACACAGCGGAATAGGCACTGAATTTTGTCTAAATAATTTACTATATTTCATAAACCATCAAGAGTGTTCATTTTGTTTTTTCCTTTTAGAAAAGACAACATGTTTCTTAATTTGTACTAGCTCGTTGTAATTAGCAATGAAGAAAAGAAAAGTGATAAAACATTAGATTTTATTTAAACTAGACAGAGATTCCGTCCTGGACTTTTGGTATGCTAATTGCAGATTACTTTATCGTCTTTTTAAAGTAATGGTGTTAAACTCCCACAAGTGTGCAGGTTAAAATAATCAAGACCACAGGGCTTGAGGGCCACATTGCTATTAAACCATAGCAAAGGTTTATTTCTGGTTGGTTTCAGAAAATAGAACAATCTGAACATTAAAAATAAAACGTTTACGTATACTAATGTGAAACTGTTTTCATATGCTTATTGAGAACTTAGAGAACTGGCACGATTTTGTAAGAAAACATAAAAAAAAGCAAAAAAAAACTGTAGTTGGAAAAAGTGCATTATTAAGCAACAAATATATCGTTCTGAAAAAGTCATGCAAAAGAAATATTTGTATACAACTGAGTTAATTTTTTCGATTAGTGATTTAATTCAGCATTTTGAACTAAAAATTTAAACAACCGTTCGTTTACTCCTCTGCAGCACAGGAATCAGCAGATATTTTTCTCTTCATTCTGAAATCTTTTTAGAGCTATGATTCTTTTTAACGATCTTTTTTCCGATTTAAGAAAACAAGGGATCGCCTTATTCCGACGGGAATTAAATTTCCGACTGGAAATCATCCAACCTGTTCGGTAGAGCCAATTTAAAACTATTATTGATCGCAAAACAGAGTGTTAAAAGTAGAAAAAAAAAAGATTTATTTGAAATAATAAAAAAGGAACAATTTTTGATAATGATAAAAATAATGGGCATATGAAGATGATCGTCCTTGTTCTTTCGTTATTGATTCTTAAAAATGAGATTACCTTAAAATGCGTTTTTTGTTGTATGTTTAAAAATAATATAGTATTAAATTATAATTGAAAAGAAAGGTTGTTTAAAGTTGGAGTGACACCGATGCTAAAATAACTAGAATTTTATTTTGACTCCTTGCCTAAAAGAATCATTAATTTGCTTTATTAATTAATTCAAAATTTACTGTTAATGAATTATTATTGTTAAGAAACTCTTCTGTTTCCTTGTGTAAGATCTGACAGTTTTATCTTTCTCCTAAAGAAACCCTG
Organism: Ryuthela nishihirai; assembly: GCA_038380435.1. NCBI lineage: Eukaryota > Metazoa > Arthropoda > Arachnida > Araneae > Heptathelidae > Ryuthela > Ryuthela nishihirai. The sequence goes on from JAWZYU010000017.1 coordinate 77,111,454, forward strand.
ACTCAGGGTGTTTAGGTGTTAGGAGAGAACACTGTTGGCAAATCATTCAACTGATTATGGGATGTGTGCTGTATAAACTATCTCTACTAGTAATATTATAAACAGATTATGAACCAGCAACATTATTTTAAAAGTGACAAAGAAACATAAATCGATAGATGTTGCAACAATTTTTAATTTTTAAAGCGCATTTCGTTAAAAGGGTTTAATGTGATTAATGTTAATGGTAAAACGATATCCCATCAATTTATTATTATGGCAATTCCCTTTTAAGGACTTCATAATTTTATGCAGCAATAACAAGATTGCTGTTGTTTATTCTCTGTCAAACAGGTTTGATATCTTTCCGTTTTAAAATGTCATTTTCTGTGATTGCTAGCAGAGTACTGTTAATATTAATTGCATCGCTTAGAGTTTATAGGTCGTCAGACATTCGCTCCGAAGATTATTAAAACAACGAAAATGATCTTTATTTTCAAGTGCATTGATAAAATTCATGAAATATGTATTTTAAACATTAATTTTAAATAACAATGAACACAGTCAAATTAATATATAACTAGCCATGGACTTTTTGCTGTTTCTTGTTTAGCGGATAACGTTCCGTCGTGAATTTGTGAAAAATTGCACCAAACGGAAAAATATGTCACTTTTGTAAATGGTCTGTTATTGTCACCAAGAGAATTTTGACGATAAATTATGCTAAAACCCCGATTTCGAGGTCTCAGAAAGCTATTATTGCCTTTGATACCAGTCGTCTTATAGTATAGTACGAAAAACTGATGGTTGACCTAAAAAAGGAATGAGCACAAGAAAACAATATCAGGAAAGTACACCGAAGAGCAAAACATTATGACCAGCATGTCTTTATGCAAATCGAAGCAATTGCAGGTAAATGATGGTGCATGTGGAGGTAATGAAACGGTATAAATAACATCTGATACTGAGCTCTGTTAATCAGTTTTATTCTTGTTTTTCAGATGGGAAAGGCAGCGGACTTAAGTGAGTTTGACAAAGGCCAAATTGTAATAGCCAGACGACTGGGTCAGAGCATTTCCGAGACGACAAGGCTTGTGGGGTGCTAATGGTAACCGTGGCTAGTACCTTCAAAAATTTGTCCAAGGAGGGAACATCCATGAGCAGCAGGCAAGGTGTGGGCGGACCACGGCTCATCGATGCTAGAGGTGAGCGAAGGCTATCCCGTATGGTACGAGCCAACAGAAGGGATACTGTGGTGGAACTCGCCCATAATTTGAATGCTGGTGACGGGAGTAATGTGTCACAACACATAGTACATCGAACACTGCTGAAATTTGGGCTGCATAGCCACAGGCTGCTCTGAGTGCCCATGTTAACCTCGATTCACCATCGAAACTCCTACAATGGGCATGCGAACACCAAAACCGGACCTTGAATGATTGGAAGAAGGACCATCTGGTCAGATGAATCATATTTCCTGTTGCACCATGTGGACGATCGGGTACGTGTGCGTCGTTTTCCTGGGGAAGTGTTGTGACCAGGATGAACCGTGGGACGAAAATGAGCTGGAGGAGAAGTGTAATGCTTTGTGCAATGTTCTGCTGGGAAACCCTGGGTCCAGTCATTCACGTGCAGGAAACTATGACGTCTACCACCTACCTAAACATCATTGCAGAGTAGGTACATCCTTTCATGGCAACGGTATGTTCCTATAGTAGTGCTTTCTTTCAGCAGGATAATGCGCCATGCCACACTGCCAGGATTGTTCGAGAATGGTTCGCAGAACATGAGGAAGACTTCCAGGTATTACCTTGGCCTTCAAATTCCCCAGACATCAATCCAATCGATGATCTGTGGTCTGTGATGGCACAGCATATCCGATCTGTAGCGGCTAAGCCACGTAACTTAACAGAGTTAAAGGATCTGCTGGTAACGTGTTGGTACCAGATACCCTGGACACCTTTAGAAATCTTATAGCGTATAAGTTTTTCCAGGTAAGAACTGTTTTGGGCGGCACTTGGAGGACCAATATCATATTAGACAGGTAGTCGTAATGTTTTGGTTCGTCGGTTTAGTTGATTAGCAAAGTATAGTTATTGATACTCTCTCACTAAATTCTGTATCTCTGGGGGATTTTCACTGTCATTTTTGTTCTAATGTGATAATTCATTTTATCTTTGATTTTAAGACGAATTTTTAAATAAATAATTTATTTTTCAGTAACAGAAGCAATATGCGCAAGTTATGAATCTTTTTTTTAATATTTTGCAAAAATTTCACTTTTTCAAAAGCTTCCTACCTTTAAATGATCGTTTACTATTACTTGAAATTTATAATACGTCATATGTCAACAGGGTCCAAGGTCATAGGCAGGCTCTTTCGTGTCCATTTGATTATTTGTCTCCCTCTCTCCTCTTTATTTTGTTCTATATCCGGCCTGCATGTCAGTAACTTCGGCACATCCCCACTCCACTCAGTTCCACCTCAACAAACGTTTTCTACGTATTTCATTCAAATTGTTGTCATTACTGTGGATCCTAAATTGTTCTGTTATCTCATGTTTTATTTATTTTGGGAAATTATGAAACAAAAATTTCGGCTACTAAGACTTTGACTACAAATTCTGGAAATCAGTTTTTTTGTTGGTTTGTTTCGAATTTTCTTTACTTTTTTTTTACATTTCCTGGAACTGTAAACATTTTCAGATTTTTCATTACTGAATTCATTTATTTCTAGTCTAGTATTTTGTCTGCCAAATAATGATCTGTTGTGAATTATTAGTGAAATGAAGATGAGGGGATCATGCTCTTGCCTCATCTTATAACACGATGGAGAACAAAAACGGAAGATTCGCTAATGTGATGCGTTTTTCAATATAAAAGGAATTTACAGATTATTGCATAACACGGTGTACAGTCGCTCAAAAAAGTATCCGAACACTACGGTTGATTACAGAATGCAGAAAAAATATCTGGCAACGATTTTTTTAGAAATTAGTGATCTGGCAATCTTCGTGTCACGTGTCACGAAGGTTGCCAGATCACTAATTTCTAAAAAAAAATCGTTGCCAGATATTTTTTCTGAATTCTGCAATCAACCATAGTGTTCGGATACTTTTTTGAGCGACTGTACAGGTGTACATTTAATTTGCCAAACACACAAATGTGGCTAATTTAAAAAACTCTGCATTAGATGTGGATGATATTACAGTGAGAGATGATATATGATGTTACTAATAATGCACAAAGATTAGACGATTATTTGATCCAAAAGAAAATGTTAGTTAAGAAAAGATACATCAAAGGAAACACTCTAATACGTCTCGTCTGGTGAAAATTAAAGCTTGGCGCCGACTTTTCCAGCTCAGAACGAGGTTGCTAATTATTGTTAGAAGAAGCAATTTTTTTATTTTTGGTCAAAGGCAGAGTTTCTGGCAAGGGGGGCTAAGATTTATAATCTTTCCTCTTAGAGTATCCAAGCTTAGTGAAGTGTAGCTAGGAGAAAAATTATATTCTTAAAGAGGCAAAGGAAAAATTATCTACTTTAAAACTATTTTTTTAAGGAATCAACAAAACATATATTAATTAACTAACAAAAGTAAACGTATTTAATAAGTATTATGAATTAGTAAAATCATTTGGTTAGGAACTTAGAAATTTTTGACAAAAATTAGAAGAAATGAACCAGAGTCAATATATTGATTATTGCCTTATAAACAGCAAGTGCTTTTGTAATAAGCCGCGTAATGGTCGGGACTGATCTAAGGGTGGAGGTTTGAAGAATTGCTGACCACTTCCATGGGATACAAACTCATTCTGATGGCACTGACCCATTAGATAAACTCTGTGTGGACGAGCATTGTCGTCCATTAAATGACGTCTGGATCAATTGAACCTACAAATGGACCAACATAAAGTCAAAGATCTTATAGCGATACTTTAATGACGTCTGGATCAATTGAACCTACAAATGGGCCAACATAGAGTCAAAGATCTTATCGCGATACTTTAATGACGTCTGGATCAATTGAACCTACAAATGGGCCAACATAGAGTCAAAGATCTTATCGCGATACTTTAATGACGTCTGGATCAATTGAACCTACAAATGGGCCAACATAGAGTCAAAGATCTTATCGCGATACCTTAATGACGTCCGGATCAATTGAACCTACAAATGGGCCAACATAGAGTCAAAGATCTTATCGCGATACTTTAATGACGTCCGGATCAATTGAACCTACAAATGGGCCAACATAGAGTCAAAGATCTTATCGCGATACTTTAATGACGTCTGGATCAATTGAACCTACAAATGGGCCAACATAGAGTCAAAGATCTTATCGCGATACTTTACACCTGTGCGAGCAGTGAAGTGAGTGAGGTATATTTATGCAGACGTTGAAAGTAATTCCTGACCACACCATCAGATGCTAGTCTCAATTATCTCTTTTCTTGATGTAGTGAGTTAGAATCTGGTTCTTAGTTCTCTGAATGGAGATAGTTCCCTCAATACAAAATGGAGACTCATTTGTGAAGAGAAAAATTAACTTTTGCGTTTATGATATTGCTTTGTGATTGTTTTGTTTTATGTTTTCCTTTTTATGAAAATTGAAGAATAAAATCATTCGGTCCTCTAATGATCAGTCCTAAAAGATACCTTGCTTTTATAGTCCCACTTTCAGTCACTTGTGTCTCTTACCCCTTGGTTTATATCGTTACTACGATATTTATTTCCTCTTGTGGTAACATAAATCAGACCTCAAGGACAACACTTTAAACACACGTATTTGTTTGCTTGAAAACTCTTCAACCTTAAAAATTTAAATCGCCATTCTCCAAGTCATCGTAAGTTTTGGATATAGAGTATAATAATAAGCAGTACCGGGTCTAGAAAGGGGGGTGGGGGAGCATGCCCCTATTTGAGAGTGCTAGTAAGATACACTGGTCTGAAACATATGGATGCCAAAAAGTATGAAACTTGTGCATATGTCATTCATTTTTCAGGAAATATTTTGAAATCTCTAAAATGAAAGGGGAAATGTTACACTAAAAATGGAAATCCAATCTCTTACTCTCTCCCTTCTTCCGGACCTATTGCGTCGCCCCCGCCCCTCTTCTCTTGTTTTTTTTTTCTAGATCCGAGCCTGATAATAATCGATAATAGGGTTGGAATACAAGATTGGCTAAATATAATAGAACTAAATACAAGATTGGCCAGAAACAATATGCAAAACTTGTTAATAGACCCGTATTGTAGTGGTCTGAAACATGAGTTCATTGTCTACGTTTTTAAAGCGTTTTAAAGTAAATCAACCTATTTGACGTCTTGTAAGATCACACCTTATTTATGTGATCAAAAATGCAAAAACAATAACAGTAGCGACATAAATCAGACGGTCAGCAGACAGTAGAGGAGGAAGCGGAACTACAACAAAAGCAAGATCACTTTTAGAATCGTATCATTAAACGATTGGATAATTTTATTGCTAAATTTGCACTAAAAGGAACAATATTTAAATTAGTATTATCTGAGAAAGCTTACTAATAAATAGCAGTAGATGATATATCAGGGTGAGGAATGTTATTTCAGAATAAAACATCGTGGCAGAATTCGAATTTTGTAGATAAGATAGTAGAGCTTCCAACGAGACCTGTTTTATCTTATATTCCCTGATTTTTATGTGTTTGACATGGATTTATGAATATATTTGAAGCATCCGACAGAAGTTTTTGTATTTAATATATGATATATATTTGCATTAATTGTTTCATTTCATTAAAACGTCACTGAAGCTTTTGAATTTGGTCCTTAACTTTTGAGCAAAAAGGTTATATTGTATTGATAATGCAGAATGATTCAAAATTCGCATAACCCGAATTGTAAATGCTTATTCTTTCGCGCCAACTGAACGGAATTAAATACCGATTCTAAGTTGACAACCCTGCAGTCACTGACATATGCAACACTGTTCAGTTCTCACGCTGTCAATTTTTTATTCGTAATAATTGTTGCCCATAATGACCCCGATGAGATCGTTAATCCTGTAGCACGACCCTTCTTTACCACCATGCCTGAACTGATTATGCAGCAGGACAACGCCACCGCACACACTGCACGTGCAACAATGGAACTTTTAGGAATCTGCGGAGAATGTGGAGAAGTAGGCGTATACCCCTAAAGACTAAAATTAGACTGTACAATAGTTTGGTTCTTTCTAGGGTTAGTTATGGTAGTGAAACTTGGACGCTTTGTAAACAAGATAACAGGAATCTTGATGCTTTTGATTCGAGATGCTTACGCAGTATCTTGGGCATTAGGTGGTTAAACTTTGTAGCTAATGATGAGGTTAGGCAAAGCAGTCGGCAATCTCCTCTGAGCAGTATATTGTGCAGAGAGAGACTCCGCTGGTTTTGTCATGTTGCCCGTATGAATAATTGTAGATTGGCGAAAAGGGATATAAACAGTGTGCCTAAAGGCTTCAGAAAGAGGGGGACAATGTCAAACAGGACCTTGTTAGAATTGGTGTGCAGTTACCAGATGCAGCAGATGTAGCTCAGGACAGATTTGTTTGGAGAATGAAATTGCACGGTCTGGTTGGACCTCCGTAGCTCACGGTTGCTTGAGGATGATGATGATGATGATTTTATAATGAAATTTATTTTCTTGTGCCGTAATAAACATTTCATTCATTAATTGTTTGCCTGCGCGCTGTAAATATCCGAGAGATTTTAATATCTAAAACTTTAGTTTCTCATAAGTTAAGAATTGCATATTAATTTATAAGGCACATTTGGTATTTGATATGTAAGGTATAACTAGGCTTGCCGTAATTTTCATTTTTTGATACTTATTTTCGTCGATAGCAGAAATTATGGCAATAGCAAAAAAGCAAACGCATTTTTTGTATTTTTTGTATAGAATGAAAAAACCAGCAATATTCCACAAATCATTAGTAAATTATATAATTTTATTCTCCCTTATTGGCAGCGGAACACAACAATTCATCAAAGCTCGCCATACTTAGAACCATTCACATAGAAGACACAAGCTAACTTGCATGCCGAACTGTTCGTACTGAAACTTTCTGTTAGACCTGAAGGCAAAACTGACGTTTGTAGGGACCTTAACAAATCTATAGAGCACAATTGTGCGTTTTCAGTATTCACGCATTTAAGTTTTAAGTGAACATATTCCAGCTAGTGATTGTAATTTAATTAACAATGTTTTCAAAACATATATATGGAATAGGGAAGGGTCTGCATTATCCCATATTTCCTATTCAAACAAGGTTTGCTTATTCTTATATTTTCCAGTAACGCATCCCTCAATATAAGCCATATCGTATGGTCATAAAAATTCAACTCTTTACCTGTACCTTAATATAGTTTCGAACTAGAAATTATTTTAAACCATGATGCAAATTCTAAATACAAACTGAAAATAAAGTACGGAAATATTGAAATGGAGAAACATTTTAAGAAAAATCCGTATGGAAAATTCTGTCATATTCCGAAATGATTGTTTAGAGTAAAAATATATAATTCGGCCAAGGGATGGCAATGGGGAAGAAGAATGTATAGTATATTAATCTTGAAACTAATTTATGTCAAGGCTACTAAAGTAGCTGATTGCAGCCAGGCCCGGAGTTCCCATTAGGCATGTTAGACATTAGCGTACGGGTGCCAACATAACCGGAGTACCATCTTTTAATTGCTACAATTTGTTTATTTAAATAAAAATAAAATTGTGTCATTTCAATTTGAACTACCTGCAAGTATCCATGGAGAGCAAGTACTCTCTCTTGAACGTACTCTTTCTCTCCTGATAATGGAAAATTCTTAAAAGATTTCGGTGAGGTTATACACTCTGTTTCCAAATGTATTGGGATACTTCTATGTTGCGTGAAAACAAAACCATATTCAAAGCTCCCTAACTTTGAAAATAGACATTTTTACAGAGAAAATGTTGCAGAAAATAAATCGTAAATCTCAATTAGATTTATCAAAATTTAGATTTTGGAAAATATTAATTTATTATTTAAAAGATTTATTGAAGCTGAAATATTTGTCAGCCAATACTGCTATTATATTCGTTCTGAACACTATTTCAAAACTGATGCAAAGTGAAAACCCTTATGAAACTTTTAAGATTACATTTATTTCAGTTGACGACTTGTTGAAATTTTAAGGTAAATTCTTACAAGTGATTTTCTTTCAGATATACTTTTAGATTTCCGTTTCTTGTAAAATTTTACAGCAAATGCTTAATTCAAAGTTAGGGAGATTCGACTACAGTTTTCGCATAATATGAAAGTGTCTTAATATTTTTGATAATTAAGTATAATTTAATCATTTTCAGAGTGCTAAAGGGAGGAAATTTTTTAAATTTAAATTGATAATTTAATTGTGTAATATTACTCCATAATGAATACAAGTTGTATGTTATCTATAATATTAATTTATTACATTAATTTCATTATTTATTAACAAAACTCTGTTATCATTACAAGTTCTATATTCATTTATATTTTTACATTATTTCCATTCTTCGTGGTTGTGAAAGAAAGAAATTATTTTTGTACGAAATTCAAAGAAATATTATTAATAATGGCGGACTACCACTTCTTGTGCCCAGAGACGCATGGGGTGTAAATTCGGGTCTGTCTAAAAAAATTAAAATTTATAAATACTGCCCCCCACTCAAGCAGTTGCTTGTCACAGAGGACAGACAGGCGGATGGCCGGACCTCAGCAGAAAAACAACACAAACATTCATGTCTTAACCGGGTCTCGAACCCAGATCCCTTTTAACAACAGCCAAGCACGCTCCCCACTGGACTACGGGGCAAAAATGCAAATGGGTGAAAATTGTAAAACATTAAATACATATAATTTATGAATATACTGTATGTATTTAATAGCTTTTTTTTACTATTTACACAATACAGGTTTAGTCAACATTATCGACATAATAGTGCTTTTGCACGGTAATTCAATGTATTAAATTTATGAGATTTAATTTATGCTAAATGAAATGAAAAGCAAAATAATTCTCTGTAAGTTCTACATTTTGGAAGTATGGGGGCTCTTCAAAATTTTTGTTAACAGTCTTATGAATACCAGTTAATGAACAAACAAATTTTCTTTCAAACAGCTGCTTGTCCCGAGAAATCTGACAGGAGCCTGCCAGTACAATACGTCATAGAGAAGGTTTGAGGAAGGAGACACCTCAGCAGAAAGGGAAAGTTCATGCATTATAACCGGGGCTTGAACCCAGGTTCCGAAGGTTAGTAGCCAAGAACGTTAATCACCCGGCCATCGGAACGACGATGAACAGTTTGTTAAAAATAACTTTTCTCAATGATGGGGAGATTGCACTCTCAACCTCCACTACTACTAACATTTGATTCAAAAAGTATAGAACTACTTTCACTCAACGATTCGGAAACATCAAGTACCGGAACGCCGTTCCTGTTCAATGATTCGAAATTCTCTAGTAGCGGAAAGGTGTTCCATTTCAGTGATTCGGAAACACCGTGTAGTGGAACGGCGTTCCGGTTCAATGATTCGAAAGCAGAGAGTAGCGAAACTGTGTTAGATTTGGTTGCAGTAGTGCTTTTGTTAATTGCTTCCCTTACTCAAAATGTCACGCTTCGCCACTGATGTCACCATGGATGTGCAAAAAACACGCATGTCCTGCACTCTTGCGTTCGCACGGCTTTTCGTTCGGAATTACGCATAGTAATTAATACGATTAGGAGAGAATAATAAAAAGTATGCTACATTAAAAGTACGTCATTGTGAGGTATATTATAAAGTGACTTTATCATGTAGAATTTGTGTTTTGCATTTTTTTCCGGTTCATCCTCAGCGCGAAATGTTGTTAAACTCTGTTTCTTTAAACTTTCATTCTTCTGTCTCTTCCTAGTTGAAATTTTTTGTTTCGGTGACATAACGTTTTTATCGTAATGACTATTAAAACTGATTTTTATTTTCACGAAAATACTTTTAGTCTGTCTCCACCAATGAAAAATATTGTATGATAATATCTACGCTTGTAAAATTAAAGGTTTGACACGACAAGTATTATGTGTACTTTCATTAATTTATTGAGGTTGGAAGAGGATCATATTTCATGCATAAAATTTAAAATATCTCATAAAAATTAAAAAACCTGAACTGATTCTCCAGTTGCAAATATTCAAAAAATATATTGGTTTCAGAATTCAAGTGGATTTTTTCGATTTGTTTTGTCAAATGTTGAATATTTTAGAGACTTTCAATTTTCAATATTTTTGAAGACAACACTCAGACGAAAGGTCGTGCATAGCTATATTTTAGGAGAATTTTAATCTCCCTCCCCTCTACGCAACGCTACCCATCTTTTTTTACTCTCCGTTACATAACACTTTTCCCTTTGTAACGACCTTCACTTTTTATCTGGTAATCGTTTTTCTGCTGAGGGCTTGCCATCCTCTCAGACCTTCTATTATGGCATATAAACTGACAGGCTCCTGTCAGACCTCTGTGGCAAGCAGCTGCTTGAGGGGGTATTTATTATTTTTTTTATCATCATATCAAATGAATGATTCGATGATAGAAAATTAACCGTCTGTCGTAACGTAGAAATAGCTGACTTTTCTCATCAGAAAATTAAAAATAATAGTTAATTGCAGAAATAATTGTAACATATTTATAATAACAATTGTATTTATGGATGTCTTCAATAATTTTTTCAGCGATATTTGATTGTTTACAAAAATTAAAAGGTAAATTGCTGGGAAGCCATTTTCAAGAATGCAAAACCTTTCAAAATTCAGAGTTGCGGAGTATTCCCAAACAGGAATACCACCAAGGTCTCCAGAATTGGCGTAGATGTCTGCAACCTTGCGTACACAGTCGCATCAGAAAAATATGACCACCTACCTAATAATGGGAATAACCCATTATTACCTAATAATGGGAATAACCACCCTTAGCCCGGATGACAGCAGCGAGACGGCGTGGCATGGATGCAATGAGACCCTGGAAGGTTGCCAGAGGCACACTTACCCATTCGGACTCCAGCAGAGCACGGAGGTTCAGGAGATGACATGGTTGTGGGTCCGCACACCGAAGATATCGATCGAAATGGTCCCACAAGTGTTCTATGGGATTGAGGTCGGTCGATTTCGCCGACCAAAGGAGAACGGAGATATCGCTGTCGTGTTCCTGTAACCAGTCAGGCACCACCTTAGCGACAGGGTAGGGCGCATTGTCCTGTTGGTAGACACCATCACCACCAGGGTAAACGTCCAAAATGAAGGGATGCATGTGGTCAGCTAGGATGGAAAGGTAGCCATTGGCGTTCAGGGACCCATCCAGTGGTACCAGCAGTTACAGGTCATATCAGGAAAACATTCCCCCAGACTTGCACACTGCCGGACTGTGCCGTATCCACCACCGGCCACCGTGTGTTCTGACGCCGTATCCACCGGCCGTCACTTCTGTGTAGTAGAAACCTCGATTTGTTGGAGAAGGCAACCTTTTTTCACTCTTCCACTGTCCAATGACGGTAGTCCCGTGCGAACTGCAGGCGTCGTTGTCGATAGACCTTTACGCAGCATCAACTCCAGAGACCCATGCATAACAGGATTCAGTCTACTCTTATCGGGAACACGTACCTGGCGTTCATTTGAGTGGTCAATTGCTGCACTGTTGCACGTTAATTGCCCTTTATCAGTCGACGGAGGCGACGTTCTCCTCTGGGGTCGATGGCCTTTGGGATCCACAGTTATGATGTCTCGAGGTACTCGGTGTGCCAGCGGTCCATTCTTTGTACCCTCTTACTGCAGCACCTCGCGAACAGCCCATGAAGTCTGCTGTTTCCGAGATGCTTCCACCCTTGGTGTGGTAGCCGACAATCATTCCTTTTTGAATGTCCATCAAATCAATACCTCTGCCCATTGTACTCACCGTTACGCACTATGGCTCTTCTGTCCTGGCCAGCAGCTTTTTTCTCCGTGTGGTCAACCTTGTCATGTGCACTCTGTGACGTGCCTGGGCGAGGACACTGTGATTCCGTGGGTGGTAATATTATTCTGATACGACTGTGTTGATGCTGGAGGAGAATATTTTTAAGGACAGTAAACGTTTTGTTCAGGTACGTGCAATGGCCTTTGTTCAACAGGTGCATATTAAAAAAGGTTTTAAACGTCCCAAGTATCTTCATCCAATGGTACAGCATTTCTTTCACGAAGAGAGAAATGTCTTTCAGGATAACAATGCTCCCATCCACAGAGCACATGCTGTCACTTAGTGATTTCAGGAGCATGAGACTGAACATTTTCACATACCATGACCGCTGCACTCACCAGATATAAAGTCGCTGGAAATACATGGGAATTTGTGGAACGATGCCTCGAGCAGCATTTACTTGCTCCATCGAAAAAACAAGATTTGATCACGTTTCTTGTGTACGAACGGTGTCTTATCCCTCCTGATGGCTTTCAGACATTGGTAGACTCTATGTCACGATGTATACAGGCTGTACTGGATTCACATGGTGGTCTAACACCATATTAGTGATTTTAAGCTGCTTTTTCCATCTTTTGGTCCATTTACCTGTATGTTCTAACAGCTATTCACTGGGCCTCTTTTTCTACTCTTCTCTAAGCCCTTAGAGTTCTTGCTATTTGGCCATTTAGTCCATTGTGTGCAGCAAAAGCGCTGCTTACAGGCAAAAAAACTGAACTTTCTAATTTCGGAATGGTGCTCAAGATCCTTCAACTGTAGTACCAGATGTTGTGTAAAAATTTCCACTGTCATGTTCTTTACAAGAACAGACAAAAGTTTTTCATATAGGTGGAGCCATCTGTTGAATGAAAAACTTTCTTTTTATCTCGCAAACAAATAATAGTTCTCCTTTTTTTGATTTTGAATTTTTTAATTGAATTTTTGAATTTGAGCTTTCTCTTTAGAGAACGTTTGAAGTTCTCTTTTTAAAACTTTTCCGTCTATTTTACATTTTATTTGTTTCAAGTGTCGTACAATCCTGTTCTATTTAATTTTTTATTGCTGTTTTGTTTTTTATGAATCTATTTGGATAATTCCTTATTTCTCTGCCGTATGAGGGTATATAATGATATGCGGCGCTGTAATTGCACCATTTTCTTTCGATGCGATCAATAACAACGGTAACAACTCTTATTCGAATTAGAAGAGGATTTCTGAGGGTGGCCCAAATGAGAAGGTAACATGTGAGCAGATTGTCTTCCGAACTGGGTTGCGCCGTTTCTCCTCTAGGCAACACTTTTGTATACACAATCGGGTAAATGGCCAGGTTACAAAGACGCCAAGGGATCAGAGGAGTTTGGAGGAAAGGGATTCACCCGATAGGTGTTGGGAGACACACAGTGGTCTCCCGTCAAGGGATCCAAATATTCTTTAACTTTTTAACTTGCAGAGGGTAAGGCTCTTTCTGCACACATCCAATCAGAGGGATGCTGACTTTTCCAAGCTCATCGTTTTCTCATTTCATCTCCAAGTGATGGTGGAGTTTAGCAGAAATAAATCCCAATTGGGGAAACATCAGGTTATGATCCTGATGCCCTACTGACTGATCCACTAGGAATCGTGGAATCAGGGATGTATAAGAAATTTTTAACCCTCTTACTAATGATTAAATGCAGCGTTGTCAATTTACTAATTTTAATCCCATAATTCTGTTTTTACAAGATGTAGTAAACTTTTCAAAACAGAAATTTTTGAGAGAAAGTTGAGTCTGGTGTTGATTTCACGTTATCAATAGTTTATTGACAGTCTGAAATGCTGCGTTTGAATTAAAAGGACTCGCAATTCGAAATCTCCATTTCTGGTTTGAAGCTCTTTTCGCTAACTGTGACGTCTCTTTTGTGTCTCTGAAATTCACCGGAATAACGAGAGTCGTTTTTTGCACTCTGAGGATTACGGAAAAGTTTGGCAGCGGAGCCTCCCATCCGGAGGACGAGATTGATGTCTTTAGAGACGTAAACTGAGAAAATTTCTCCATGTGCTGTTGACAGGTTTCAAAACGAAAAGAAGTGACTCGTATTTGAGGATTTGGATGGACTGTCATTCATCTGTTTTGTGTTTGCAGCTCTGTCAAGTCGTGCTCCTGTCGAATTTAATAAGGTGGACGAGGGACTCCTAAGAGCGGCGGCTGCAAATGTCATCGCCTGAGAGTGTTAGACTCTCCTAGTCCATTTTAATATTAATAGAATATTTATTTCTACACAATGCATATAAATCGCTAGATTAACTTCTTTTATGAATCTTTTTGAGATCGCAAATGTAAGCCTTGCACCTAAAATAGTTATTACCACCAGGAATTTTTATTTTTAAAAGGAAAAAAAAATGGAATGTAAATTTTTAAATACGGTGGAAACGTATCTTTTGCCGGAGATTAGGTTCTAAAGTCAGACAGTAAGGCGAAAATCGCGGTTGTCAAAATTACCATTAAGAATCGCTTAAATCGCCTATAAAGTACAGTATACGTGGTTTTATGTACAACCCTACACAGTAATGTGTGTAAATGTATAATGATACAGTAATGTGTAGCAAAGAGTACATATGCAAGTTTTTTTTTTCATAGTATTTTTAATTTCATAAGAGAGTGGGAGATGGAAGGATGAAAGAATAAATAAGGACGATTTTGAGGTTGAAGCATTTCCTAAAACTGCCAAGCAAACTTTGGTTGAATTTCTTATAATTAGAAGGCTGCTCCTCTTAAACGGAAGGTTTGAACCATAGAATTAGGTTTGAAACTTTTCATTCTTCACTACAGTCTTATAATGCACTTGGCTCGTTACCTGAGCAGTTATTGGATCACTTGATGCCACAGCTTGACGAATTTCTCTCTCTCAAATCTTGATGGCACAGATGCTAAATTCTTTACAGCCACATTTACTCACCACGTTGGAGACCGACATACCCTCTCTCAATAAGTCCATCATAGCCAGTTTTTTTGTCCAGCTTTAGAACAGATCTCTACTTTTTCGGTTAAGCATCAGATAAATCGTTTGACTTGTATTTAGGTGCCATGTTGTACGAAAATGCTTACCTTTAAACATCAGCAACACACTCAGCATGGCGAGAAGCTTACACTATGAGAGACACGCGAGAACTGAGGACGACTAAGTAAGCAGCAAATTCATATCTCTCGTCCTACATTCACTCTGGGACGGCAGATTCTATGGCGGTGGGGGGAGAGAACGAAAATTTTCTAAATGGGATATCAAATTTCGTCAACTGAGGATATAAGTACTCTTCACTTTATATTATTTATTTCTCTGTCACGGACATACTCCCGAAATTTCATTTTCGTACCATGGCGGCGAGGGGTAGCTCCCCACGATTTTGCCAAGTGTCTCTATTTTCTATTTCGCAACCTCGCCAATGGTTTTACAAAGAATTTTTACATTTCACCTGAAATTTACCAAGACACTTCGAACTTCGCCAATTAACCTTAGATTTGGTCCAGTTACCTTGATTTCCCCAAGTTATTCTCAATTTCACAAAACCAATCCCAATTTTCACAACTCACCTGCATTTTATCAGTTGGCTACGAATTTTTTCAAATTCCCTAGATTTGGCCAAGTTTCCATGTTTTTGCTAACTCACTATAATTTTACAGGAAAAATCCAGTTTTTGCGAAGTCACTTCGAATTTTGACAACTCTCCTCGATTTTGCCAACTGTCATTAATTCCCAAAACAATCCCAATTTCCACAACTCGCCTGCATTTTACCAAATGACTTCGAATTTTGCCAACTCCTCCAAATTTTACCAATTTGCCATAAATTTGCAGAGAAAAATCATAATTTTTGCATCCCACCTGAATTTTTCCAAGTTTTTGCTAAAGTTTTTCTTCAAGATATTGCTGAGATGTCTACATTTTGTCAAGAAGTCTCTATTTGAACAATTCTCCTAAATTTCACGAAACAATCCCAATTTTTACAACCCTCCTGTATTTTACCAAGTGAATTCGAATTTTGCCAAACTGCCCTAGATTTTGCCAAGTTTTCCCGATTTTGCCAATTCTCCTTATTTTCTCAAATAAGGCACTTGAGCTTATTTCAGAAAGAAGGAACTGCAGGAATGTCTTGAATCAGTACCCTACTAGTCCTAATAGAAAGGATTACAGAGAGCTTAATAAACGTGTAAAGGATCAGTTAGCTACTGATAAGAATCTTTGGCTTTGATGGCTTGGCTGACAAAGCTGAGGAAGCAGTTAGGCAGCACAACAGCAGAGAGCTGTACCAAATAGTTAATGTTTTATGTGGTAGAAAACGGACAGGCATACAACGATTGAAGGATAACCAAGGTAAGGTTATAGAAGGGGAGGATTCTGTCATGGCTAGGTGGGCTGAGCATTTCAGTGATGTTCTAAACAATGTAGTTAGTTCTACTCCCATTATTTGAAATGATGATAGATGCATTGGTGGCTTTAATGTTGGCCCTATAACACAATCTGAAGTTATTTTGGCTATTTCTAAACTTAGACTTCATAAATCCCCAGGGGTAGATTAAATTACTACTGAAATGCTTAGAGCTGGGAATGTTTCGGTTACCACTTGGATGACTGAAATTCTGAATATCTTTTATGATAAAGACATGGTTCCTAAGGATTTTAAACAGAGCTTTTGTTATCCCTATCTTCAAAAAAGGTGATCGCAGTTCTTGTGATAACTATAGGAGTATCAGCCTACTCTCTGTTCCAGGTAACGTTCTTTTCGTGATTGTGCTTAATAGAATTAAGAATCTGGTTGACAGGCAATTGCGTGATGAGCAATGTGGATTCAGAAGTGGTAGGGGATGTGTGGATGAGATATTTTCACTTTGGCAGATTCTTTAGAAATGTTTAGAGTTTCAGAAACCTTTGGTTGCTAGCTTTGTTGATTTCAAAAAGGCTTTCGACTCTGTTGATCGTCAAAATTTGTGGTTGATTGTGAAATCATATGTTATACCTGACAAGTTAGTTAACATAATGAAAACTCTCTATAATAACACTTAGGCGTGTGTGAGAGTTGGTAAGGCTTGTAGCAATTGGTTTAGTATTACTTCTGGTGTTCGACAAGGGCGCATTTTGTCTCCTTTTCTCTTTAGCTTGGTCATTGATTATGTTATGCGAATTTCACTTTAAGGGAAAAGTTTTGGCCTTAAATGGACTGGAGATACGAAAATTTCTGATTTAGATTATGCTGATGATTTAGCCCTTTTGGCAAATGATGTTGATGAGATGAACTCTTTCATTCGAGCTGTTGATGAAACTGGTAGTAGAGTTGGTTTGGTTATAAACAGAGAGAAAACTAAAGTGATGAAAATTGGTCAGGCAGGCTGTGATTCAGTTAACCTGAATGGTTGCAGTCTTGAGCAGGTGTCACAGTATAATTATCTTGGGAGCTATGTAACAGATAATGGTGATGTGCGGCATGAGATTAACAGACGAATAGGGATTGCTGCCGAAACTTTTAAGAATCTATGGAGAGTGTGAAGAAATAGGCATATACACCTAAAGACTAAAATTAAACTGTATAATAGTTTGGTTCTTTCTAGGGTTAGTTATGGTAGTGAAACTTGGACACTTTGTAAACAAGATAACAGGAAACTAGATGCTTTTGATTCCAGATGCTTACGCAGTATCTTGGGCATTAGGTGGTTCAACTTTGTAACTCATGATGAGGTTAGGCAAAGGAGTTTGCAACCTCCTTTAAGCAGCATATTGTGCAGAGAGAGACTCCGTTGGTTTGGCCATGTTGCCCGTATGAATAATTATAGATTGGCGAATAGGGTTATGAACAGTGTGCCTAGATGCCTCAGAAGGAAGGGGAGACCTAGGATGCGGTGGGCAGACAATGTCAAACAGGACCTTGTTGGAATTGGTGTGGAGTGGCTGGATGCAATAGATGTAGCTCAGGACAGATATGCTTGGAGAATTAAACTGCACGGTCTGGTTGGACATCCGTAGCCCATGGCTGCTTGAGGATGATGATGATGATTCCCAATATTTACAACTCGCCTGTATTTAACCAAGTGAATTCGAACTTTTCCAACTGTCCTAGATTTTGTCTAGTTGTCCCGATTTTGCCAACTCGTCAAAATTTTATAGAAAAAAATACCAATTCTTACACTCAACTGAATTTTGCCAAATCACTCCGAATTTTGCCAGCTCCCGAAGATTTTGCCAAGTTATCTCGATTTTGCCAACTCTCTTTAATTTCACAAAACACATCCCATTTTTCGGAAGTCACCTGTATTTTACCAAGTGGCTTTAAACTTTGCCAACTGCCCTAGATTTTACCAAGTTGTCTCGATTTTGCCAACTTCCCTAGATTTTGCCAAGTTGTCTCGATTTTGCTAACTAACCCTTAATTGTACAAAAAGAAAATGATTTTTACAACTCATCTGTATTTTACAAAAGTCGCTTGGAATTTTGTCAACTCCGTTTTACTTTGAGGGGGAGCTTACCCCCCCCCCCATCCCTCTTCCCAAAACTAAGTCCCTGAATGGCGGGTGGAATTGCGCACACTAAATTGTTAATTTTCTCTTCTTTTTTTGCCAAGTGAGTATAGTTGAATTAGAGTAAGTTAATACGCATGTGATGTGACTCCACTGTACGAGTTAAAAAAGGAATAGAGAATGGTATTCCAAGAACTACATGAGTAGTACTCTATACACTCCAAAATGAAACCAAAGTCGGAAAATTTTCCTTAAGGGTTAGAGGAACAATTTAGTAAAATGCACTTCAAGCAGTTTTTTTCCTTTATTAAATAAAATCGACATATAGAAAACAATTCACCTGGAAAATGAAATTAATAGTTGTATACTCAGAGGAGTATCAATGTTGTTAAAGACAGTAGTGATTTTGATTCCATAAACTAATTCAGTATATATTAAAGCATATTAATTAGTCCTTAAAGTTACATTCAGTTCAGAGAAATAGAAGTATAATCCTAAGAAAGTAATTGAAGTTTCTTGCTTTGGAAGAGTAGCTAGTTAAATGCTAAACGTCGTTTTCCACATAGTCTTTAATTGGTTTAACTTTTTTTTTTTAAAGTTGTCACTAGCTGAATGTTCAAAGTCGTTTGTTTTGGAGCTCTAGCCGAACAACTGCTTTAAGTCGATTCCTCTGAAGCAGAAGGGCTGATGGTTAGATATCTTTCGAATAACTACAGTTTGCATGTGATCGACTGTCGGGAACTTGGAGACCAAAGCACCTGACATGTTTTATCAGTTATTGTTGATTTTTCGTCTTCCCCGTCAGTAAATTAAATTTTCCTCTATCTAAAGTTCCTTATTCTAATGCAAATGTACTTTGTCACAGAGTTCGTTTTTTTTTTACATTTTACCTCCGAAAATTGAAAATCTTTCCTCTTCCTCACTTAATGTTAAATACCAAAAGTGTTAGTATTATTATATTTTAAATGCCGAAGTTTTCTTTTTTGTTCTTATATTTGCTTCTGATACTTCATAAAATGATTTTTCCTCTTATTATTGCTGAATATTAATTATTTCCGGTTATCTCTCTTAATAACATTTCCAGGTAAAACAAATAACGAACCGTTTTCAAAAATTAAGACAATCAATTAAAATGACAATTAAAATGATTGTAATAAGAACAAATGTAACGCAATTAATAAGCATAAATAACATAGCATCTGTCGAAATGTTTCGCCAATGAACTTGACCGAAAATGCTGGCTAACGTGTGCATAATAAATGCCCAACGACATAAATACGTGTTGATAATTGCTAAAAATTAATAAAGTATAGGATGATAAATGTGAAAAAAATATTAAAATCCGTGCTGGAGTAATCTCTTCCTAATTAAAAGTTTCACTCACTCCGATTCACGTTTCGTTGCTTGCAGTTAATTGCCATTCGTTAACCTCTCCCCCCTGAATAAATGTTCTTCATGAGCGACTTAATTAATTGAAAACTTAATCGGTTGACTGGCGTACAATACTGTATGACAACCTGTCCAAAGGCAAGGCAAGGCAGCAGAGGCGATCACTCTATCGATTCGTGAGCGGGAAGGAGCCCAGGGAAGAGTTAAGTCCCGGTGACCCCAGTCACCACTTCGGAGACTAGTCTTGGCAGCGGCAGCAAAACTGCAGGATTGGTTCTGACAGGATGGTTGGCCGAGTGGAACGAAGAATTATCTGATAGGAATCTTCTGATGCAGTTGCTTCACGGGAAGGGGATAAGCAAGATTCGGGGGAATAAGATGAGAGGTTAAAAAAAAAACGTCGTTATAAAGGAAAGGAATTGTTAGGGCCAACCCATGTCTCTCCGCTTCTGTAAATTTCGCATTTTTTTCCTCCTCTTTTCCTTTCCTATTAATGAAGGAAAAGATCCATTTCAGATTGAATTAAATTCACCGGATGCAACAAGCCAGCACTGCAGTCTGTCGTAAAATTAATAAGGACACTAAATGCAACTGAAGGTACTTCGGTCAGGGAAGCAATCAAGGTGATTCTAATTGTATCAGCTCTTTTGTCGACATTCGAGAAGAATCTAATAAAAAATCGAAATCTATGTTTGTATTTTCAGTTGCATCATCAAAAAGCTAAAAATATGTCTCTTCTGGTGCTTCTTCGTTTTATTTCATTGCGTAACGAAATTTCAAAAACTTTAATCGAAAACAGTTTTTTAAATGCCAGGAAATTGTTTAATTGCCATGTCTGAATTTCTTCAAACTGACTTTAAGAGAAACGATTAGTTTATAATTTGATGCTGCCTAAATTTCTTTAATCAATGTGCAATGACTACCTCCAGGGAAAAAATAAACTCCCACTTTTTCTCTCTTTTTGTTCCAGGCTTAATTTACAACGTAATATTATACCAAAGGAGAATTACTGTTGAATTCTCTTTGAATCGTAATTTGTGTGAGACAATTTTTTTGGCTGTAATTGAAGATGGAGAGATACGACTTCTGTCGTTCAAAAGAAAAATATGATAAAAAAAAAGCATTAATAAAAAAGGATTATTTTAAAAAAAGGAAAATAATCGAAATATGCGATATAATAAAATTATAGTTTTTCTAAGAAATTTCGAAAACTGCGCTTTTCAGGTATCAATCTGACGTAAAAACTTTTACTTTCTTTTCTTATATCAAGGCTGCCGCTGAATTAATTTTTAATCGTTTAAGATTTACCATAGATTGATTGATTGATTAATCAGTCAATATATTTAATATATATTTTTTAGGAAAGTGGTAACTAATTTATTAAAACATAGATAATATACAGGTGTTTAAAATTTTGAGATAGAGAACATTTTTAATTTACAAATATTCGTTAATACAAAACATTTTTATCTATACATTTATCATTCCAAACATTCATTATATTTGTTTAAATTGTTACCAAACAGATAATCAATAATATAAAATTGTTGTACTTGAAATAATGAGTTGAAAAAAATTGGTTGTCCTAACTGGGATTCGAACCCAAGTCTCCCAGAATTTGAATCCAGGTCCCCTTTCTGACCGAGGATATAGTATAGGTTTAGGAGTGATAAATCTAAATGCTGGTGGCACAGGTAGGACTCGAACCTGAGAAGTGAAGACTGCGAGCTTAGCTCGCTACCTACTGAGCCAACCCCACCCTCTCCACCAGTAAGGTTTTAGCCACCGCAGTTTGCTGATATTGAAGAACTCATACTAAATACGAAATCTGTTTAATAAAAAAATCCATAGTCGCTAAATATCCTGTCACTTGGCACAAGTGTTGACGAAATGTACACTATTTTCTCTTGTGAGATCAGTAGTAATGAAAGTGAACTAATTTTCCGCTATTGAAGAGGATCTCTAAAGACTTTATTCTTTTCTGTCAAGCTCTTGTATGCTTGAAGCTCTAAAGTTATCACAGGTGTGTTGTTATTTTCATGCTCTTAATTTCTGCTCATTTTTAGCTGGTAAGATGAGTTGTCAAAGGACAATTTTTATTTATCTCTGTATTGGTTTCCGTGCGTCATTTGTTGGTTCATCAGTTTGTATATGTCAAAACGGTTGTTCCACTGTATTTTTTCAACCTGTTGACTGATCGTAACGAGTTGTGACAAATAAAATCTTGTGAAGTATCACAGGTTATAAAAAAATAATTTCCATTTTCCTTCCCTTCTAAAAAATGGGCGAAAAGATGTAAGCGATTGTTCTACCTTCGAAAACGAGGGCCTCGAATAATGAGTTATATCAAATGAAAGCTCATAATGTTGGAAGTGTCATAGGATGCTAAATATTTATCCATGCTTCCTTTCCCTTTAAAATGGGAAAAGTTTTAAGTGATTGTTCCACAATATCTTTTATATCTTTCAAACGCGAGAATCGACAGTAAACGAGGTATGTGTCACATGAAAATTTGTGACGTTGGAAGGGACCTAGGTACTTTAAGATTTTCCCTTTCCTATTACCGCTCACCCCCCAAAAGAAAAAGAAAAAAACAACAGAGAATCTCGTGGAAATTGATCTCAATGATTTATATCGCAAATGAAAGGTTTTTGGCATCGACAATGTCACGAGCTACCTCAAATTATGGGTCTTCTTTATCCCCTCCCCGACGAAAAAAAAGGGGGTCAAGAGAGAAAACAGTTAACAGGAGTCGATGGTAATGAATCGTTATGCCAAATGAAAGTGCAAAAAGTAGAAGGTAACAGAAGGAAAGAAATACTTTTTTGCACCGAAGCACTGGAAAGATCTGTGTTATATTGACACAGTTCCTTGCGAAGTTATCACTAAAAGCAAAAACATTTTTTTAAATAACTCTATCTATCTATATATTCCTTATAAAGTTAAAATGAAGTGCACAGGAAAGATTTGTGTTCTATTGACACAGTTTCCTGCGAAGGTGCCACTTAAAAAATTTAAATATCTATGTGTTCCTTAAAAAGTAAAAATAAAAGTAAAGCAAAGATGAAACTGAATTGGGTTGTTTTACCTCTGAGCGGCACTTTTTTGCACACCATGGGGTAAATGGCCAGGTCACAAGGACCCCGAAGGCTCAGAGAAGGTTGGGGGAGGGGACCCACTGGAACAGCTGTTGGGAGACAGATGGTAGCCTCCCGTCAAGGCCATCCAACGTGTTCTTTAACGTGCACAGGGTATGGCTCTCCCGCACACGGGGCCACGGCTTAACGTCCCATCCGACGGACGGCGGCCTTTCCAAGCCCATCGGTGTCCCCTACTGACCGTGGGCAAGGCGGGGAATTTTGCGGAGATAAATCTCAACGCTGACCCAGCTGGGACTCGAACCTGGGAACTACAGATTATGAGCCTGGCGCGCTACTGACTGAGCCACTCCCGCCCCAGATGAAACTGATATGTTCATCCAGTACTAAATTCAAATTAACTTCGAAGGAAGATATGGTGCCAAAATTGATTTCTCTCAGCAACTGAACAAAAATTGTCGGGACCCTATTATTTTCCTTTGAAGTTAATATGAATTCAGTAAATGATTTCATTATTGGTATGTTTTACTTTATTTTTAACTTTTTACGTCATTCATAAAAAGATGGTGTTTTTCAAAATTTTTAATTTATATGTCCTGCTTTTCTGTTGCGCATTCTTATTGCAAACGCATTTGTAGCTGTAGATTCCACCACTAGTGGTTTTCCACCACTAGATTTTTAGGCAGTAAATTTTCTGTTCCTAAAATATAGATTGCTTTATATAATTAATTTGTAACTTAACGAACAAATAAACTGTAGTAAAACTGGACAGTTCCAAATCGTAATTAGGTTATATCAGGTGAATATAATAACTCAAATATCTCAGATATTATAAGTTATTATTTTTTTAGAAAGAAATAACAATGTTTCTAAATGAATAATTGCAAATTACTTTTGGAGTACTATTTAGGTTAGTTCCTTGCTTTGGAATAAGATTCTAACGTTCCTTCAGTCTACACTAAGGTTCTCAACATGGGGTACGCGGTAAAATATTTTGGGGTATGCCGTGAGAGCTCAAACTTTGCTAGATCTAGTAACAAAGTTTTATTCCCATTGTTACACTACAACTATAGTTTTATCTATCTATACAAGGGTAGTTCTCAACCTTTTATGCTTCACGTACCCCCTGGAAATGTAACTGGCGTACCCCTTGTATAGATAGATAAAACTATAGTTATAGTATAACAATGGTTATTTTTACTTTGTTACTAGATCTAACGACTTTTGAGCTCTCACGGCGTACCCAAAAATATTTTACCGCGTATCCCACGTTGAGAACCCCTAGTCTAAACAATGGAAACACTCCAAAATTAACTCATTCACTAGAGTGGGATAGCTTTACAAACCGGTCACTTTAAAGTATCCGCGATTGTCTCTATGAGTTGCCTCTCTTCTCTACTGTAGTAATCATAAATCAAATGGGAACTTTCACGCTTCAAATTTATTGGACCTATATCGGTGGTATCACGCTAAAACTGAGGATTAAATATCAATATTAAGAAAAGTATTGTATAATGAACTTTTACTTTACAAGGACAAAAAAAAAGTCTTAGAGTAAAAAAATGGCAGTTGCGTCAAATATTGACTTTTCTTCTGCCAAAAGGATGTTTGTTACACGTAACTTTCTCTTAGTCGACGTTCAGAAACAATGCATGTGATATGATCAGCACATTTCTCCTCTTTCCCTTTCCTCCATTGCCTAATTTGAACTTCTACTAAATCCCCGCATCCTATCGCACTAAGCGTTAGAGATGTAAGAGGCTTTCCGAATTTCGGCTTTTCCGAAATGAAAACGATTTAAAGTTCGTGATTAATGTATTGATTATGCATGGAAATCTGCATTATAAAATCTTCGAAAGAAGTCGTTCCAGTGGAATTCAACTTTGAGTTCATCTAGACAGAAACAAAGAAACTGAAACAATTCATGACATTTATCTATTTCTGCCTTCCATGAAAGTTGATCATGCATCTAATGGATCTGAAAATCGTTTATCTTAAATGTAAATTCATAAATAAAGCATGGGATCGAAAGTTTCGAAGAAGACGTTTGAATAAGTCTGCCAGATCTAAATCATTTTCATCTCATTGGCTGTGTAAATAGCTTATTTTATAAATGATAAAGCATATAAGTTACTACTGCACTGCTATTCAAATTATTAGGTAGTTCCCTTGTTAATTCAAAGCAAATCTGATTTCGTAAATTTGCATCTTTTAAATAAGCATTGTTTGAGAGAAAGTGAGTCCGAATATAAAATTAATAACAATATCAACATCGAATATATTTCTTGATTTTTAACAATATTCATTCAATTTTTAAAGTTTTATGGAAGCTGAAACAATGCACAATGTCATAAGCCATAAAAATATATGTAAAAAGTTAATTAAAAAATTAATAACATTATAATTCAATAAGTGTGTCCAAAACTAACGCTTTTTACATGATGAAGTTTTCACAGACAGACAGCCCTTGTAAAGATAATACAATATGTCATTTAAAACGCAACCCAAACTATAAAGGTATTTGCAAGCTTACTGGTGATATCAATACAATAAGAAAAAAAAAAACATTTGTGAGTAATAATGTTGCGTAAGTGACAGAACAGTTTTACAGTTGTCCGTTGCATTTGGGGAAGTGGATTCTGAGTTCATTTCTGTATTCGTAATTATTATTTGCGTATACATTGCCCCAATGATGGAAAGGAAGGATTCATTTGAAAAATAATCCATATATTTTATGGTCGATAGGGAAAAAGAAAGTTCGAAGGTCAGTATCTGACAATACAATTTAATTACAAATGTCAAGATGAATGAGGTGGGATCACCTTTGGCTGCGACGGATGCAGAGAAGTGTCCGTCATCATCCACAATGCTTCAAGCAGTTGATGCTTCAATGAGGTGACATTTTGGGTAAGAAAAGAATATGTTGTAAGTTGTTCTCTAAGCATGACCAAGACATGCTGAATTGGTGACAAAGCAGAGGGCACTATAGTCCACGGATTGATGTCAAACTCATACAGGCATTCTCAAAATGTTTGCGACATGTAGGCGAGCATTTTCTTGAAAGATATCACGGACAACATCTTCGAAGATGGGCAGTGAAATTGGTCTGAGGATGATATCGATGCAATGATGAGTAGTCAGCCAAGATGGAACCTAAAGGTGTTAAATGGTTTCGTTAGCTAGCGACACCTCGTACCAGAGCTCCCGCCGTTCGAGCTGTATGATGTTCAGGAATGGAGGAAGGAAGCCTTGGGCACCGTGAAGCAAACATGAAGACGTTGATCATTGATTCTCAGATAGAGGTAAGACTCCTCATTAAAAGTAAAATGACGTCATCCTTCCTTACCTGACTCAGCCTAATGCTCCCATTTTAATTTCGGTCGTCAATGGACTGGGGTGAGTGTTAGTCTTTATCGAAACTGGCCTCAGAATTGTTTTGTAATGATGCAACTTGATATGGATTTCCTCACTGCTGGTATTATGACATTCCTATGCATAAGGGTCCACTACCCTATGTGGCTATTTATATGGTGTCACTACTTGAATAAGGGTTCTTGGCACCCTTAGATAAAAAAAATATTAGCGCTTCCCTCATCATTATTCTTTATTGTAAGCTATTTTAAGTTTGAAGTTCGGATAAAATTGTATTAAAGAAAAACTACCTTTCAAGCAGCTGCTTGTCACAGAAGTCTAACAGGAGCCTGTGAGTTCAGTACGCCATAAAAAAGTCTGCGAGGAAGGCGAGACCTCAGCAGAAAGACAAACATAGAATCATGGTCATGGGGAGCCATCAGTTGCAAGAGCTGTCCATGTCTTTTCGTTATTGATGGTATACTGACGTCAAGATATTATGCTGAAACCAACCTGGGACCAGTGCTTTTTTCCTTTCTACATTTCATCCCAAATGCTATTTTTCATCAGCACAATGCCCGCCCATTACGACTTTCATATCATGACAGTACCTATATGAAGTGGATATGTTTCCTTGGCCTGCACGTTCCCGAGATCTGTTGCCTATCCAACATGTTGGGATATGATGGGACGTTCAGTCACCACCACATCTCACCTCACTACTACTGTTGCCCAGCTCATGGCACAAGTGCATGAAGCATAACTCAATGTTCACAAGAGTGTAAAATGGTAGCGAGTCGCTCGGTCATGATAGCGCGTAACGGCAGCGAGTCGAAAGAGTCATTCGCCACTTTTTCGACGTGATGTTTGGCAGCCTATATATTGCTCTTCATGTAGGCCATTTTCTTTACTTACACCACATTTTCGTAAATAAAAATATGTTAATTTAGTATTCAAGCGTAATCTTTTTTTATCTACATTTCTATCTGTCACTCCACTTATTTTAAGCTCAAAGTGACACTCCTTGTAGATGGTGCAATTTGATTGAAGAGCAGTTCAAAATAATTAATAATTTTTTTCGCTCCCTAGAGTCCCTAGAGTTCATGTGGTCTGTAAATGGTAGCTAGGTAGTCACTGGAAGGAGAGCTATGCACCAATCCCCTGTGATGATGCATAGAACCGGCCAGGCCTAGCCCTTAATGTCCGACCCCGCCTTCTCGTGGTGCAGACCGTTAGTACCTTTCAAAAGAGATACTCTTGTGGAAGTGAACGGAAGGGGAGGGCTGCCAGATTAGTGTGGCCTACTGATCTGGACAACTATGGCTACTTTTCTTTTTTTTTCTACCCTGCTGAGGAGTGGTCAACCACACAGGCTCCTGGTGCTGACCATATAAACCCACTGGACTGGACAGATATATGGCTCTGAGCTCGATTATGGATCCTGATTTTGCTGCACTGGTGGGCTTCTGTGGAGGGAAAATCTTCCGCTGTGTTTTCTGTTTCATTGTGGGTTGACAGCCCCAAGTGAATAGATTCGCAGGATATGTTTATCAGCTAGGTGGATAATCCTGAGCAGAGGTCATCGCAGGCACCTGAACTCTTTGCTTCTATTGGCATCGTCAAATTCTACATTGGAGGAAGTCTTCCAGTGTAGACGGCTTCAGTCTTTAGTGGTGGGGGAAGGGATCTTTGCCCCATGTCTGCGATTAGGGGGCTGTTTGATATTGTCGGCATTCCCTCTCTCAATAAACATAGTTTCTTTAAACATCCCACTAACCATTTTCTCTCCCATAGGTAGTTGGAATGTGAGGACTCTGCACAGAGCTTTTTCTCTTGATGTCCTCACACAAGAATTCCACCATTATAATTTAGATATTCTCGGCTTGCAAGAGACCAGATGGACAGATAAAGGTCAGATTCTTAAAAATAATCTTAAATTTCTCTTTTCAGCGAGGGACGACAATAAGCATCAGCAAGGCGCGGGTCTGCTTCTTAGCAGACACGCTAGCGATACTCTTCTAGGATATGAGTGCAATAATGAAAGGTTTCTTACAGCAAAATTTCAGACAAGCGTTAAAGACTTGAATGTTATCTGCTGTTATGCCCTCACTGAGGATGCCGATGAGAATGAGAAGGATAGGTTTTATGAACAACTTCAGGATATTTTGAATTCTGTCAAGAAAGGAGATATTACCCTTGTTCTTGGTGACTTCAATGCCAAAGTTGGTACTGACTCTGACCTTTGGGGAGGGGTGATTGGCTCTTTTGGTATTGGTAGCTGCAATGGCAATGGGCAACGTCTCCTGCAGGTAAGTAAACTCAATGGTTTCAGAATAACTAACACATATTACAAACACCGCGACATACATAAGTACACATGGGTTTCACCTGATGGGCTGCATAGGAATATTAGTGATTATATATTAATTAACAGCAAATGGGCTAGTTCTGTTAAAAATACCAGGGCATATAGGGGAGCTGAAATTGGATCTGACCATTACCTTGTTAAAAGTGTCTTGCAACTTAAACTTAAAAAGTGTTGTGCTAGGGTTAAAAAATTTGCTTTTAATACTGAAGCTCTGAAAGACCCAGTTATAGCCAAAGCTTACCATGATAGGTTACTTAGTCATTATGACAGTCATGGTATGCTTACTACGGAAGTTGAGGAAGAATGGGATCATTTTAAACGGGCTTTTTTGGACACTAACAGTACGCGTTTAGGAAAAAAGGAGCAGAAGAGACAGAATTATCTGAGTGATAAGGCACTTGAGCTTATTTCGGAAAGAAATAACTGCAGGAATGTCCTTAATCAATACCCTACTAGTCCTAATAGAAAGCATTACAGAGAACTTAATAAACGTGTAAAAGATCAGTTAGCTGCTGATAAGAATCTTTGGCTTGATGGTTTGGCTGACACAGCCGAGGAAGCAGTTAGACAGCATAACAGCAGAGAGCTGTACCAGATAGTTAATGTTTTGTGTGGTAGAAAACGGACAGGTATACAGGGATTGAAGGATAACCAAGGTAAGGTTATAGAAAGTAAGGATTCTGTCATGGCTAGGTGGGCTGAGCATTTCAGTAACATTCTAAATGATGCGGTTAGTTCTATTCCCATTGTTTGCAATGATGATAGATGCATTGGTGGCTTTAATGTTGGCCCTATTACACAATCTGAAGTTATTTTGACTGTTTCTAAACTTAAACTTCATAAATCCCCAGCGGTAGATGAAATTACTACAGAAATGCTTAGAGCTGGGAATGTTTTGTTTACCACTTGGATGACTGAAATTCTGAATATCTTTTATGATAAAGGCATGGTTCCTAAGGATTTTACCAGAGCTATTGTTATCCCTATTTTCAAAAAAGGTGATCGCAGTTCTTGTGATAAGTATAGGGGTATCAGCCTACTCTCTGTTCCAGGTAAAGTTCTTTCCATGATTGTGCTTAATACAATTAAAAATCTGGTTGACAATCAATTGCGTGATGAGCAATGTGGATTCAGAAGTGGTAGGGGATGTGTGGATCAGATATTTTCACTGAGGCAGTTTCTTTAGAAATGTTTAGAGTTTCAGAAACCTTTGGTTGCTAGCTTTGTTGATTTCAAAAAGGATTTCGACTCTGTTGATCGTCATAATTTGTGGTTGATTGTGAAATCATATGGTATACCAGACAAGTTAGTTAACATAATGAAAGCTCTCTAGAATAACACTGAGTCGTGTGTGAGAGTTGGTAAGGCTTGTAGCAATTGGTTTAGCATTACTTCTGGTGTTCGACAAGGGTGCATTTTGTCTCCTTTTCTCTTTAGCTTGGTTACTGATTATGTTATGCGAAATTCACTTCAAGGGAAAGATTTTGGCCTTAAATGGACTGGAGATACGACAATTTCTGATTTAGATTATGCTGATGATTTAGCCCTTTTGGCAAATGATGTTGATGAGATGAACTCTTTCATTCGAGCTGTTGATGAGACTGGTAGTAGAGTAGGTTTGGTTATAAACAGAGAGAAAACTAAAGTGATGAAAATTGGTCAGGCAGGCTGTGATTCAGTTAATCTGAATGGTTGCAGTCTTGAGCAGGTGTCACAGTTTAATTATCTTGGGAGCTATGTAATAGATAATGGTGAATGGCGGCATGAGATTAACAGATGAATAGGGATTGCTGCCGGGACTTTTAAGAATCTATGGAGAGTGTGGAGAAATAGGCGTATACACCTCAAGACTAAAATTAGACTGTATAATAGTTTGGTTCTTTCTAGGGTTGGTTATGGTAGTGGAACCTGGACACTTTGTAAACAAGGTAACAGGAAACTAGATGCTTTTGATTCCTGATGCTTACGCATTGTCTTGTGCATTAGGTGGTTCAACTTTGTAACTAATGATGATGTTAGGCAAAGGAGTTTGCAACCTCCTTTAAGCAGCATATTTTGCAGATAGAGACTCCGTTGGTTTGGCCATGTTGCCCGTATGGATAATTATAGATTGGCGAATAGGGTTATGAACAGTGTGCCTAAAGGCCTCAAAAAGAAGGGGAGACCTAGGATGCGGTGGGCAGACAATGTCAAACAGGATCTTGTTAGAATTGGTGTGCAGTGGCCAGATGCAGTAATGTAGCTCAGGATAGACTTGCTTGGAGAACTAAATTGCACGGTCTGGTTGGACCTCCGTAGCCCATGGCTGCTTGAGGATGATGATGATGATGATGATGATGATGATGATGATCAGAGTTCATGTAATAAAGTGTGCCAGATGCAGTTTAAATATTGCTTTTGTGAGTAATACTCCGTTCATTATTAAACCCGGGTAAGAAAGATACAGACGTTGTATTCCATATTCCGCTAATGATAATATTTCAGCAATGTTACACTCTCTTCGTGCCGAACTAACTTTACCAAAAACAAGCCTATCACAGCAATGCCTTTGGTCAGTTCGCCTACAAACAAATTTAACGTAAAAATTATAATATGCAGATATTACAATTCAAGTGATGATATTTTGTTATTAAGAAGAAGATGGTAATATTATATCACTCGATAATATTTTTATGTAATTGTGATAAATAAATTATTTTACATTATATGCTATTTAAGTGAACGTATCGGATTGTAGCTATCTGTGGTTGTGTATAGATACAAATGCTCATGATAGAAGATGGATAATGTTAGTTCCATAATTTGGCATTCTTGGCGCTAACAATTGCCAGAAAAGTAGATGAATATAACTTCTGTTTCTCCTTAGTTTGTGGTTAAACCTACACTTGCGAACATGGTCGTGACTTTGATAAAATAAGTGATAATGATGCCAAAGCTGAAATGGATAAGTTTATCAACACAGTTAAGTGATTTCGAACGAATCGGAGTTGTTCTGCTTGGATGGCTGAGAGGTCATTATATGACCTGGTAGCAATTGGTTAACCGTAATTCTGCGACTGTTTCAACGTTAATGAAACAGATGTTCTGCACTGGGATTGTGGCATCATCTGCTTTGTAAGAGAGCGACACATAATGAATGATAGAGGTTGCCATGGTTATTGCTTCCTCTGCGGAATTAATTCGCAACAGTTGCGCTGTTGGTCACAGGTGTCTCACACAAAGGGACCGAAATTAGGTACAGTTGAAAATGAACTGATCGAAATGCGCTGCGATCTGAGATTTCAACTCTTGCATTACTTGACTGCGTTTTCTTTTTCTTAACTTATAATTGCTCTTCAATAAGGATTTGTAACAGTTGTCGTTGATTTAGCAGAGCTGTTTTCACCCCATTTCTTTCTAGAAGGAGATAATTGTAATAAATGATATATGAAATGAAATCGTATGACATTTAATGAGATACATGAATATTTTTCCTTTTCTTAGTTCCTCACAGAAAGAGGTTTTAAAATCATTATTTTACATCTCTTAACTCAGTGTACAATCGTAAGTTATGCATTTCACAAACTGTTAGTGAAGCATGTTCTTGCATGAAATAACAGTGTCGAGGATAACATTACACTTTGAAATAAATTTGCTGATCAATGTAATATTTAGTAAATAAAATAATGCATCAAAAATAATGTTGATAAAATTGGTAAATGTTTACAAAAGGCTGATTCAGAAAAAAATATTATAATTTTAGAAGGATACAAATTATTTAAATTATTGGATATTTATGACTAAATCAGCTGAAATATGCGATAATTATCAGGTGTAAAATTATATAAAATTATTAATAAAATCGATATAGTAAGAGAAAGTTCATGTAATTATCACTAATTAAAATTAGAAATAACCGAATAAGAGAAGAGCTGATCAATATAAATATTTTTATAGCAAACAATTGCAGAGTAAAATTACAGAAAAATGTAAAAGTAATACCTAAAATGATAGCAATTATATTTTATACTAATAAGAATAAATCGATGTAATGTAGTTGAAAAGGAATCAAAATGCATATTTTGTACAAATAAATTGGGAAAATTATGACGGAAATAAATTTCAGATGTGAGAGGTAATAAATAAGGAAATTGATAATTCACAAATCTATCAGCCTCTTAGAATACGGAGAAGCAGCAAATTTGGAAAAATATAGGTTGAAAAGTGTTAACCATTTTGTACTTTTTGTTAAATGTTACCGTTAGATTATAAGGTTTCGATGTGGTGATAGCAATTATCATACACCAAAGGTTTTTGAATATTTGCATATAGTTTGAATTCTATACTTCTCTCTCTGTCCACTGACAATGGGTTGGGTTGTTTTACCTCGGAGCGGCACTTTTTTGCACACCATGGGCTAAATGGCCAGGTCACATGGACCCCGAAAGCTCAGAGAAGGGTGGGGGAGGAGACCCACTGGAACAGCTGTTGGGAGACAGATGGTAGCCTCCCGTCAAGGCCATCCAGCGTGTTCTTTAACGTGCACAGGGTATGGCTCTCCCGCACACGGATTAACGTCCCATCCGACGGACGGCGGCCTTTCCAAACCCATCGGTGTCCCCTACTGACCGTGGGCAGGGCGGGGAATTTTGCGGAGATAAATCTCAACGCTGACCCAGCTGGGACTCGAACCTGGGAACTACAGATTACGAGCCTTGCGCGCTACCGACTGAGCCACTCCCGCCCCACTGACAATGGAGATAATAGTGAGTCATTAAAAAGCAAATCGCCATCAGGTTGCGATAAAGTGATACCAAACTCTTATCAAGTAATGCAAGAGAAATATTGTGGATTTTATTGCATTTCACATTAATTTGATATTTCATAAGGCTTATGTACTCCGAGGATGAGAATTATAGTTGTTCCGCAAATTGCGAAAACAATTCTTTGATAACTTCCAATCGATTACACTT
The DNA here is from genome assembly GCA_038380435.1 of Ryuthela nishihirai. NCBI lineage: Eukaryota > Metazoa > Arthropoda > Arachnida > Araneae > Heptathelidae > Ryuthela > Ryuthela nishihirai. The sequence continues at coordinate 77,145,068 of JAWZYU010000017.1, forward strand.
CTGACTGAATTTGGTAACATTCGGAAAAAAATTCTTACTGTTTGTATGATGACTTAGTTGGATAAAACTGAGTTTCTTTCGAGCTAAGATTATTAATAAGGCGAAATTTATTTCACTTATTAATAATATTAAAGTTATCTTAAATTAGAAAAGCAAATGTGTGGTTATTTTGATACATTTGAATGAGGCATCATTTTTCGTCAATAAAAATGAAAAAAATAAATACCCCCTGAAGCAGCTGCTTGCCACAGAGGTCTGACTGGAGCCTGTCAGTTTATATGCCACAGTAGAAGGTCTGAGAGGATGGCAGGACCTCAGCAGAAAAACGACACAAACAGCCATGCCTTACCCGGGGCTCGAACCCAGGTCCCGTAGATCAGTAGCCAAGCGCGCTAACCACTCGGCCATGGGACAGCTTTTCGTCAATACCCGAATTTTATTTTAAAAAATACCTCCTTTTAGAAAGTTTTAGAAGTTGAATTCATTCAGGATGTTTTAAGCATTAAATATATAAATCGTGTCGGATTGCCATTGAAGGCAATCAGCATTTTTTTCAGACAGCTAAACCATTCATAATGATTTCAGTGGAAAAAATGTGTTTGGCAATTTACCATCCACAGCTTTGTCTCCTCCCCCTTGCAATATAAGTATCCGTGGTTAAAAATAAATAGCACAGATTTAGTTTGATACCGATGCATAAAGTTATTATATCTATTTACATAACTCAGCGATGCTTCTAGAAGCGTGGTAAAGATTATTTAAATGATCTCAAATATCCAGATTGTCTTTAATCCGAACTTCATCGTTCCTCCTTTTCATTTGACAAGTCCCTGCCACCCCTTCTTAATCGGTGCTTCTGTTTCAGAACATCGAGAATATTGAGCGTGTTTTTAGAATTTAATCCATTCAGGATGTTTAGATGTCGAGGCCTTTCAGCGTGTTTTAGATATTGAAAACCTTCAGCAGGAAACTATTAAATGTGTTTTAACTACTGAAGTTATCCAGCGTACTTTAGATTAGGTATCGAAGTGATTCAGGCGTTGAAGTCTATCAATGTGTTTTGAACTACGAGGTTCCATTAGTTTTTTACATCTTAAAACCAATGTTTTAACATCTAATTGATGTTAACATTCAATATATTTCAACCGCTGTGAAATTGTGACTATTCAGCATTGAAACAATTCAATATGGGTCTGTTAGTAGAATCCATAAGGAATGTTTTAGCTATTCAAACCTATCTGCATGAATTAGACGTTGAAGACATTTTGCATGCTTTAGAGGTTGAAATAATCCAGAGGATTTGTGGAGTCTATGGCATTAAAAGTGTTTTAGGATTTTGGAACCATTCCATGTGTTTTATATGTCAAAGTCATTCGGTGTGTTTTTGGAAGTCGTATCCATTTAGCAGGATTTTAGAATATCCACTTACTCAATATCTTTTACTCACCTAAGCTATTCAGAATGATAATATCTTTGATAGTAGAAACCATAGAGTGAATATTTCACCAAAGAAGCCATTCTGCATGGTTTAGACGTTGGAGTCATTCTGCATGTTTCGTGGCATCGAAGCCATTAAGCGTGTTTTGAGATTTGAAAATCCTGCCTGTGTAAGTCGCTAAAATCACTCAGTGTGTTTTTTCATGTTTGTAGTTTTTTTTGTCTTCACGTTAGAGTTCTTAGAATTTAAAGCCATTTACATGTTTCAGACCAGATGTTCATAACTGCTGTGTCGCAACACAGCAAGTGTTAAGAAAAAAAGAATACTACAAAACAATGTGTACTTTGGTATTTTTTTACAATTTTTTTGTTGTTAAATGTTGAATTTAATATGGGGGTTTTGTTTAAATAAATTGAATTTTAATTTATATAATAAAAAATATATTGAATTTTAATTTATATAATAAAACAAATAAATTGAATTTTAATTTATATAATAAAACAAATAAATTGACTTTTTACAAGGTCGATAAATCGACCGTTTCAGAAGTGTGTTACATGGACTATTTCAGAATTGTGTCGCCAAGAGAAAAAAGTTGAAAAACACTGTTTTAGACACTGAAGTAATTCAGGGTATTTAGACATCGAAGCTATCTCACATGATATAGATACCTAATCCCTTAACCAGTTTTTATAAGTAAAAATTATAATATATGTTTTACCTAGTTAAAGCCTTGCTTTAGATGTTGAATCATACATCATACAGTTTATCATTGAAGCTATTTTGCATGCTACTAGAATTCGAAGCCGCTCAGCATGATTTAGATGTCGAAGTAGTTCAGTGCTGATTAATTTAAAAAAAAAGTTTCGTCGTGTGTGGAACTCGAACCACGTCTCCAGTTATATGCCAGGTATTCTTTCCACTAAACTCTCAACATCTAGTTCATTCTATCAGCTAACTGTGACTTTAAATCTTCCAGATCAGCCGCTCGTGACACAATCTGAAATCGGCAACGCGACGTTTCAATATTCCTTAGAATTAGATGTGAATTATAAGTCGCTCCGCTACAGCATCATTATTAAAATAATAAATACACAGCCATCATGTTGAACCTAGAATTCAAGAAATAATTTCGCTGAAAATAATAACTCGAATTCGTTTCTTCAACTTACATTCCAGGTATTTATCACTTAACTGTCACTCGTTAGATCATTAACATCACTCAACTATCACTCGCTAGATCATTGCATCAGTTAATGGTGACTTTAAATCTTCCAAATCAGTCGCTCGTATATAACTCTTGAAAAAAAGAGTAAAAAATGGTTGTCCTGACTGGGATTCGAAAACCCAGGTTTCTCAGACACATGCGGGGGGATCTTAACCACTAGCCCACCGAAGAACTGACCAACTCTCCAACTAAGTGACATATAAGCTTTCCTGTTTGATTCACCAGTGTTGCCATCTATTGTCAGGAGTTGGGCAGCCAAGCTGAATATATATATATATCGTTTTCAGAAAAATTATTTCTCGAATTCTACGTCAAAAAGTAATCTTTTTATTTATTAGTGGTTGGTTTTTCCATTAATAGTGGTTTAGCGTGAGTGACTTCAATTTTGAATAATATTGAAAGGTTGCCGTTCGGGATCATAGATGGCGCCACGATCGACTGCTATAGACGATTAAAGTCACAATTCTCTGATAGAGGGAACTAGCCGTTGATAGTTTAGTGGTGAGCATAACCGACATATAACTGGGAGACGTAGGTTCGACTCCCACTCACGGTAAAACTAAATTTTTCAGTAAAATTATTTTTTCAATTTTATGCCAATATGCAATTATTAATGCTTGATAGTTCAATGGGTTGTGGAATTGAAACCATTTAGTGCGATTTCTTAATTTGAATCTATTCAGAGTGATTTTGGTGCTAACCCTTTTGAGTCCACTCATGATTAATGTAAGTCAATATATTGAAACAAGTGTTGACAACTGTTTCTTTTTTTATTAGATGAAAACGGTTTAAGTTAGAGAATTAGAATACCTTGTATAAGCGTATCTTTTATAAACGTATGGATGGTAATGTGAAACTCTTCACTGAAGAATAGCATTTTTAGCATTTTAAACATTTTTAGAAGTGGAAATTTCTCTTTACGTGAACAACTTAAAATGAATCGATGAAAAAGAGATAAGTTGCGTTAGGGTTCCGCAATAGAGATCTAACGACCCTTCGGGGTCAAGGTCAGTCTTTGTGGGTCGATTCTTCCTCTCCCATAGTGGGGAAGTACTACTGAGTTACAGATATTCTGCGGCTTTGTCCAAAGGAAGTTTACCCCTAAAATGTTCAATATTCTTCTTTTTCATCGAGGTCAAAGAAGAAATCTCAACGTTATTGCAGTTGGCCTAGAACCTGTGAACTGTAAGGTCACCAATTTGTTTTTGCTATTGAATATTGCTATATATAATTCGCAGCAGTGAATAAAATCTGATCTCGAAAGCGTTAAATGATAATAGGATCAAGTATAACGTGTTTACCGCCTCTGTGGCTTAGTAGTATCGCGTTGACCGAGGTCCGGGTTCGAATCCTAGCGCAATGTCGTTTGTCTGTCCTATCTGTTGTGATTGTCCCTCAATATGAAAAAGTGTTCAATTATTGACATGTCATAAAATCCTACGTTCTCTCATTGGGACATAAAGCAGATAAATTAGCTATAAATCCCAGCATCCAAATTGAAAAAAATATAACGTGTAACAGTCTGAAGAAACCACAATAAGAAGAGAAAGGTTTTCGGAAAAAAAAACGAATTGTTGTATGTTATTTGAGATCTTCATTTTGCTAGCTACCATCAGTGGTTTAATGCGAAGTCTAGATATATAGCATTCTGCTTTACTTTGCTGTTGTCGTATCGTAAATAACGTCGCTGACGGTAAAAACGGTGAAGTTAAGAGTTCACGCGAGGAGAGGCGTGAGTGTTTCCTTTAAGTATCTTACAATATTTATAAAAAATGGAGAAAAAAAAACTTTATAGGAAGTGGCGTGACTATTCTCCATTACACTGCTCGTCGACAAGCACGTAGTAACAGAGATTGTTTCCCAGGAACGAAATACAATGATTGGTGGTCATTAACTCGAAGACTAGAGGGCTCTTACAAAGTCCGGGACGAGCTTTAATAATAAATATCTCTTGTACTCTGACAAATGAGAACAAAAGAGTCAATATGATCCTTAAGCGTAATAGTCATAATTTTGTATCTTTGTTGTATATATTTTGGAAATGTATAAAAGTAACAAAGACTGAGGAGAACAAACGACATGATGTAGTCACTGAAATGTAATCTATACCGATGAAGTCTCCAGTTTCGGTCAATTTTTGAAATGTGAAAGCTATGTAACTACTTGGGAGAAAACGTCAACTATGAGTTTTAAAGACACTGATTTTTCATTCAGAACAAACTTGATTATCAAAGTCCTAACTTTTCGACAATCCTTATTAAAGAAGCACAGACTTTATAACAATCTTGATTACGAAAGCGCTGACTTTACAACAATCCTGGTTAAGAGTAAAAGCAATAAGTAGGTCAGTTTCATTCTCAAAATCTGGGAGTTGCGACTTTTACTTTAGGTTTGTTAAGAAGGGGTGAGGCTTAAACAACGAGGCATATTTTCGACAGTAGACAAGAATTGGTCTTTTATACGTAATGAAAAAGAAATTAAACCTTTTACACAATAAATTAAGTAAATAAAAAATTTTATTTTCTGTTTTGTCGATATTTTTTTTATTTGACAGACATTAATAATTTTACGTTTATAAGTTATAGATATGGATATTTTTGTTTTAAGGTTCATAAACTAACGTAAGTTTTTTTACTTATGTTAAGTGTAATTTCGTTGTGCAGTTCTGTGCAAAATCATTTATGCTTAAAGAGGACAATATAAAGTATCGATTTTACTACAGCAATTTTCTTACACGTTCAGGTTTCTCTTGTCATTAACTGACACTTTTTTCTCGTGCTGCATCATTAGCGAATTAAGGAAATGTCTCATTAAATTATGACTGTTATCTCATATGTTGACCTCAACCTCTAAAGTGGTACTCTGCCTAAATAACCTTTTGGTACAATTAGATAATCTTGAGAAAATAATTGAAATGTATCAAAAACAATGATTTGATGTAACTGTATTTCAGCTGAAAAGTAAACTGAATCAATGTTGGTGCGAAAACCACAAAATTTGCTAAATCTTTCAATATCAATATATTTTTTTCAATTTGTGATGTAGAAATTGCTTTAATTCGTCCTATCCATATATCCGTCCTATCCATATATCTATAAATTCACCTCTATCCCTTACATTTATTTTATCCTTTTTCATCATCCTAATTATAGGACTATTTCATGAGTGAAAAAGTGGTGTATTAAGATGATTGTAGATTGGATTTATTTGTATTGTATCCAAACTTTTATCAAAACAGACTCTCCCTAGTAAAGAAGTGATTTCACATCCAGTTTCGACCTGTACCAATGGTACCCCCGTTTACTCCTGAATAGGACCCAAGGCCTTTCACTGTTGATGAAAAGTTTGAACATAGTTCCTGTTAATAGGAAATAAAAATAGGACAATAACCTAATTAAGCTAACTGCTATTTCCTTACGTTTTTGTAGTGAAGTTCACATGTTTCTTTCATAAACAAAATAGAATAGTTCTCAAAAATACCTTCTTATTTTCAATAAGATGCTCTTATTAATTAAGCTATTTGAGATAAATAATAAAAAGAAAACTTCATCCAATTCTAGACAAAAATATAAAGTTTTAGATCGAACCCCCTACACTACCTTTCTAATAAAGAAAAGTGTATTGAGACTCCATAAGGGCCTATCCTCTCACCTCATGACCGATCCATAAAAAATAAGTTACCTCCTAAGTTAGAGTTCTTAACTGCAACATCAGAAAACACACTTTGTATAAACCACGATGTTGATATAAACACATCAATTTTTTTAATTAAATTTCCAACTAAATTTAATTGAAATCTTATTCATAACCCTAATAAAATAAAAATAAGTCCAATAAACTTCTCAAAATCTCTAATAATAACTTCTACCGAAAAAAAAAATTGCTAATCTTAATAACGCTCCTCCTGTCAACCCCAAAATAGAAAGGAAAATAGAAAAAGGCATATAATGTAGTAACTTTGTGAAATGTAGTAAAACAGATTGTTTCTCAGAAACGAAATGTAACAATTTTTATTCTAACGTTAAATACAAGGAACTTTATTAGACATTCTAATGCTGAAAAGAATGACTGTTCAATGTGAGAACTAAATTGAGAATCAGTCTGGTATCATCAGCCACTGGAGAAATCAATCACAATAAAGATTTCTCTGAACTATAATGAATAAGAAAATCATTAATATGAATTTTCGTAGGCCAGAATGAAACATAAGAGGCATTGAAAATATCAACTTCTGACGCTATCCTGACTAGCAGTCAAGACGAGGCCTGACTTTCGCTTTCTATTGAAAGAATAGTTAGTCATCGATTAGCGGATTCTGCGATTGGATTTACTATTGGGCTTGGATAATAACTGGCATGCGCTCTGGTGGAGCTAGAGGAACGAGGATACATTTTGTCGGTTGCTTGTTAAATATAGGAAAATGGTGACGTTTTTACGATGAGCTTTTCGTTCCGGGGAACGCACTGAACCAGCCTCGCGCAGACCTTGCTGTCACCTTTAGACAATTTTTCTGTTTTGACTTTTCCTTTTTGAAACTCAGGACTAATTAACAATTATACGACTCTGTTAAGACTTCCTGGAACATTTTTCATTCTCCTTCTAGTCATATCTCTGGCTACTGGAAAAATAAGGCAGAAATATTTCTCAAAATGGGAAGAAAGGAGAAAATAACGTATATTGCTTCACTACAGAAACAGACACCATCAACCTGCCGAACCCTGTAAACAAATATCTTGCAAAGAAGCCATGAAGAGAGAATGAATTTCTATTCCAATCAAACGAAACCTTCCCAATGACTTATCGATTCTACTTCGTTCGTTGTAACATCTTTAAGAAAATGTTTCTTTTGCTTTTGCTCTAAACGTTGTAGGTTTAAGAGTTTCATGTAGTTTCCCCCTGAATCGCCTACAGGAACTGGAGTTTCATAGACAAGACGTCGAAAATAAAGCAACTTAATTTGAAACTAATTTTGGAAAACTTTAATAAGTCTTTTAAATAATAAAAACTGTAGTAATTTTTATTCCGTGTTAGGGGCTTAGAGTGAGGCCAATATGCAATAACTTTAAGGGATAGTTAAGTATTCAAGTGACTTGATGCCCCAGTACTTAGAAGAGTTTAAAAATAAAAAAAAATGCAAAATGAAAACATTCACAAGGGTAAATAACTACTTGATAATAAATATAATGCCAGCAAAATACATAGAGTAAGACCAACATGTAATGGAAAAGCGTGTTAAAAACTAAGTAAAAGAAGGAATACTTAAAATCTCTAAAAAAAAATACCCCCTCAAGCAACTGCTTGCCACAGAGGTCTGACAGGAGTCTGTCAGTTTATATGCCACAGTAGAAGATCTGAGAGGATGGCAGGACCTCAGCAGAAAACAACACGAACATCCATGCCTTACCCGGGGCTCGAACCCAGGTCCCTTAGATCAGTAGCCAATCGCGCTAACCATTCGGCTACTTTGGTAAAATTAAGATTAAGATAAAAAAATTAAGATCAGAAAAAAGTTACGTTAAACGATTGAATAAGTGAAAAAAGGATTCCGAATAATCGAGTAAAACGGCAAAGAGACCGGAGTGGGAGTGGGAAGTAATTGGGCGAGAAGGCAGTGTTGGCCAAACTTTCCCATATAACCTAAAGCCTAAGTAAAACGAAAGGTATTAAAAGTCCCCACATAAAACAGTGGGAAGAATCTCTCTCAAACAGTAAGAATTCATTCACCGAACTCGGTTACGTCTTCCTCTCATCATGACCTTATGCAATGTGAGGGTTTGAACCCAAACTCTCTTCCCCCTTCAAAGGGGGAAATATGTAAATGATTTCAGCATAAAGAATTATATCTTATATGAAAACTTCTGACGTGGGGATCAATTTGGTCTACTTCACGTTATGTTCTCTCGTTTCTGTAAAGAGGTGGTAAGTTCCACTTTGGTCGATTATAATGAATTGTACAACAAATGAAAGGTTTTTGAAGCGGGAAGTGTCATCTACTATACATTTCGAAGAGTTTAAGATTTGGGTGGGCGACGGTTAATTCGGTCAATGGTATGTAAGATGAAAGAACCGAATGCATGGGGTGAGGCTTGTTTATAGTGTCATGAATTAGAGTAATAAATCGCTACGTCTTCTCAATTCCAGAGGAATAATTTAATAGTTGATACAAATATCAGAAAGAGTCAGATTCTCTTTTGTTAAATTAGATTTTGCAAATGATTTTCTGAGTTTCATTTTGAACACTTTCGAGACTATATCAATATTTTTTTTCAAATGTTAAAAGCAGTGGAAGCGCAGTATTCGATTTTAGGTCGAATACAAATTTTACAGAAGAGTGGTGGGTTTGAATTTCTATTTATCTATTATGTAAAAAAAAGTATAAGATCATGTAGAAGCTGAAGGGAGGTCTTTTCTTTATGTGAAATCCAAGGTCAAAATTATTAATTATAGGTCATATTTAAATACTTTGTGGAAGTGGAAACTTTAATATAAATGTTATTAATTCTAATATTTATGTTACTTGGAATAGAATTTCCCGTTGAATGAAAAACGTTATTACTATTTATTCCAGTGAATCTCTTTTTACTGTGCCATCGTTGATATTACTTTCTATGTCTTGTTTTAGAGATAGAAACATTTGACGGTAAAATAAGGAAGACATTCTTCTGAATACAAAAAGCGTCACAGTTTGTGCAGGATTATGGGAGATCATTAGAGTGGGCTAAGAATAGTTCTTGCAGTAAGCCGTTATCAATATTTAGGAGGTGTAGAGGTTTCCATAGTGCTTAACGTAGTCCGGATAATAGGTGGGAAGGTAAATTTAAAACCAATGAACAACTGAGAATGAAATATTAAGATTCTAGTCGAATTTTTGAAGGTAAGGTTGTATCAACTGAATCAAATACCTTTGAAATGTGGGGGGAGGGGGTGGCTCAGTCGGTAGCGCGCCAGGCTCGTAATCTGTAGTTCCCAGGTTCGGGTCCCAGCTGGGTCAGCGTTGAGATTTATCCCCGCAAAATTCCCCGCCCTGCCCACGGTCAGTAGGGGACACCGATGGGTTTGCAAAGGCCGCCGTCCGTCGGATGGGACGTTAAACCGTGGCCCCGTGTGCGGGAGAGCCATACCCTGTGCACGTTAAAGAACACGCTGGATGGCCTTGACGGGAGGCTACCATCTGTCTCCCAACAGCTGTTCCAGTGGGTCCCCTCCCCCAACCTTCTCTGAGCCTTCGGGGTCCATGTGACCTGGCCATTTAGCCCATGGTGTGCAAAAAAGTGCCGCTCAGAGGTAAAACAACAATAACAACCTTTGAAATGTCATATGAAATAAGCCGACAACCGTTCTCACTTTTCTTACTGAAGTCATTCTTCATTGATTCCATTCATTACTAAGGTTTCTCACGAGAGATCCAGTTGACCTATTTTTCCTGCATCCGAGCCCTTAGAAAGTACACTAAAGTTTAAAAAAAATATAGATAATAGTCTCTCCACAGCTTTTTATTTGCTTAAAGCACATGTCACTGAAATAGGTCAAAATCGAGAAGGTCACAATAGTTTGAATTTTTCAGTTTGGATGAGTACGTTTCTTTCTATGGAACTGGGAATTCATTTGAATTAAGTGAGCAATTAATCATCACAAAAAGATCAGGTATTTAAGGGGGAAAGGGTTTTCAGAATAGATGTAGGGATATCATATGGCCTGACACTGCGAGCGTTTTTAAATAAATTTAAAGGTTAAATATTTCGGTTGAGTTAATATTTGAATTTGAATGATTAAAACGAGTATTTGAATCTGATTTTTGAGATTATTAAAACGATTTATTGGAATAAAAAAGTGAGTTATTTACATTTTTTAAAGATTTGTTTTGTTTTATGTGAATTTGATTTTTTTTACCTTTAGAGGTTCTGCGTTTACAAAATATATGCACATGTATAGAATATTATATACTACTCTATTCGTTTAATAACGATAGTCTATATAAGCACGTTCCATGGTAACGTGTTTTCTCTTTATAATACTGAACAACAAATTTTGCCGTTTGGTGTGTTTTGGAAGTGCAAACAGCCGTTCCTTATGTAAATCGAGGTGCTTAACACGAAAATGACAACAAAAATGTTTGATTGGCTACTGCTTTCAAGGTTTAGTCACTTACCACTATTACGTCATTCACTGAAGGTTGCATATCTGTCTACAACAACCGCTGCCTCTTCGCTTGCCGCTTACATACCAAGCCTTAAGAATCTCGTATTACATTCTAGCAGTGATCTACTAAAATTGATGGACTCTATCTTCATCAATATCTCTTTTCTATTGCAGCAATTTCCTGATGAAAACGTTCCCCGTGCTCATCACTTATAGCGCCACAGTTTTCCGGAAAGAAATCCAAATGAGAACTTAAGAAATGTATCTTCCAGGACATACTACATCCCAGTTTGTGATATGGGTAGAGCAGTTCCGCCACAAGGTCCTTGTAATTTTCTGCTTTTTTTTATTCTCTAAAAAACCCGTCGCCAGATGTCAGAAGGTATTTCATGCTCTCCTTTTATCACCAGTGATGATACGATCAAATACCTCATCATGTAGCAGTGAGCGAATATCTGGACCGATAAAAACACTCTTTTCATACAATGTCTTAAAAATTTCTGTTGAAGGTACAGAAAGGCAGTTTGCGTCTGATCCTTAGTCTTGACAAAATTATCCATTAGGCCCATTTTTATGTGCAAAGGTGGCAAGAAAATCTTCATGGATTGTACCAGCAGACGATGCTGTATATTCTTCTTCTTTGGTTCCAGTGATTGCCGATAAGCCAAATCCTCTTTACGTAATGAGATGCTTTTTCAGTTCTATCCATTTGCAAAGGAAGTAACAGAACTTTGTATATACGAGCTGTAGTCCAAGCAAATGATTAATGATTTTTACGTCTGCACAAATTGAGAATCAGTCTGGTATCATCAGCCACTGGTGAAATCAATCACAATAAAAATTTCTCTGAACTATAATGAATAAGAAAATCATTAATATGAATTTTCGTAGGCCAGAATGAAACATAAGAGGCATTGAAAATATGAACTTCTGACGCTATCCTGACTAGCAGTCAAGACAAGGCCTGACTTTCGCTTTCTATTGAAAGAATAGTTAGTCATCGATTAGCGGACACTTGTATTTCTCATAATTCATGTATTGAAGTAATTGTTTCATATTGTCATACGTTTCCTTCATATTAACAGCATGGCCTCTGAAACAGAAGGCAACATATTCACATTGTGTAGAACGGCGTTTCATACTTAATTTCGAGGAATCTTTAAATAACTTTCATTCTTCTGGAGTATATATCATGTGGAGGGATGTGAATAAACCGTTAGCATCTTTGCAAGCAACCAGGTTACCTACCATGGTAAAGAGCAATGCCAGATCTTTTTGTCGGCTACGATACTAAGCACTTGCTTTTACATTTCTATCAAGGAGATTCGATTGCTGCTAGTCTGGATACTAGGAGTTCCGCCTTGCTTTTTGACAGCTCCAGATCTCTAACAAGATCATTCAACTCGCTCTGCAAGATCTTGTGTGGTGAATCCGATGTTGTGGGTGTTAAGTCGGTCTTCTGATGCTATTTCCTTGTGTTCCTATTTCTTCCTTCTCTTCTTCTTCCTCTTGTGAGTCCTCATCGTAATATTCTGGTAGTTTCAGGACGGTCAGGATTTCTCCATGTGGCGCTAAACGGATGGCAGATAGTACGTTGGGGTAGTTAATTGTCTGCTTTTCCTTTTTCAGTAATACCACTTCGAGCGGAGGTGTCATACAAAGGAAACAGTCATTCACGTGATTGGACGATTCGCCCCATATTTTAGGAATGGCGTCGAAAACACCTCTTGCAATTTTGCCAGCTGAGAAGACCTGTTGTACAACTATTGTACACTACATGGGGATCCCAGCACTTCTGTTGATCTCCAATCTTACGCCCGAAGAAAAGTTGGTAGGCCTTTCTGATGACAGGCGTTATTTCACGCTTCTGTGACCCAAAGGTAATTTAGCTACAAATGCAACAAAAATGCTCCATATTGTTCATACAAGAACGAGGCATATCGCTCACATACAACACTAACATATAATCATGAACGGACGATAACTGAGGAAGAGACTCCCGAGTGATGCAATAGCTCCCGGGTATTTCGTTTCCACGAATGATGCAATAGCTTCCTGGTATTGTGTCACCTCGGCACTTCGTACAGCGTAAATATGCAGAACTGAAATCAGTATACACTGTAATATCGACGCAGCCTCTTGTATTATCAAAACAAGAGCCAATCACGAATTTGTAATGTCATAATCCTGTTTAGCGCCTCGAAATTAGTGAAAAACGGTTGTTTTCATTTCCGAGACAACGTGTTCAGTGTTTTATGGTGTTAACATTAATCACGTGACATGAATTAAGCGTTTGACTAGAAAAAGATATTTTATCTCGAAGAGTTCTTTCATCTTCTTCCATAACACAAATATACTTTGTTCCTCAAGTTTTACTGAATATTTGCTTAGTAATGGACAGATTTCAGTAAATACTCAACAGTAGAGAAAATCCTAGGTAATGTTGCTATTAATTTAAATTTGCATTATTCAGTCTTATGGAAAGCTAGTTAGACGTACCGACTATATTGACTGAAATATTTATTTCTTACCACCCGTAGTATCTAAATTGTCTCCTTTTCTCATCATAGATGGCACTTCGAGCGCCTACAAGGAAAGCTGATAGTCAGTGTTTGCCGATAAGGCCTCTAGCTCTTGATAATTCTCGGTTTACCTCCTTGGGTAGACCTTTTTCCTGCTCCAGCATTTTCATTGTAGAAAAATTCTATTTTCTTTCGAAAGCTAAAGTTGCTTTGACTTTATCATTGTCGGTGTATATCCGAGCTAAGTTAAATTCCTTATTTACTTGTATTAAGTTGTTTCACTCAATGGTATTTTCAGTTTTAGGTCTCACCGGTGTGATCAATTCATTATCTCAGTGAACTTGAGAAATACTTCTGCATATTTGTGCGGATATTGTTGATAGCCTAATTTAGTGTTCGCCGTTTTATGTTGAGTTGGAGTTGGGGTACTCTAGAATATCTTTGGTTTTAATTAAACTAATCTTCAAATACCGGATTAAGCCTTGGGAGATGAACGATGACAGATTTTCTAAGTTATACTACTTTCAGCTTTATTCATGGTCTTTCTTTTCCGAAAATTCCAGATTTAATTGGGTGGTTGTGGTTAGAGAAATATTTGAGAATTGTGGTTTCAATTTTATTTGGCTTTCTCAGGACGCTAGACGATATCTGCCTTTTATTTTGAATGCATTTCATGATCAAGGAATTCAGAACGATTTTTTTCCTAATTGTAATTTTTCTCTATTATGATAACATTTTGCGCGAAGTACCATTTTTATATTTGTATTGAATGGCCTTTTTGATGTAGAAGGGTAAGCAGCTGAAAATTGGACTCTTAGATAGGTAGAAGGAATTACCTGATTACAATTCCTATGGTCTAGATCAGGGATCTTCAAACCACTGCCCGCCGCTACAATTTATCCCACTTGCCAACCAACTGCATAATTAATTAAAAAAATTCCGATCAATTATTTCATCGTCCAGATGAGGGAATACTTTGCTCATTTTACATGTTGTGAAACGTTCAACCAAGAAACTGAATCACGATTCTCAACTAGGTTTGCACAAGAAAACACTTCTGATCTGAAACTACAGTTCCAGGAGTATTTTTCTGATCTTGTTGTGAATGCATGAGAAATAAGGATCTTCCAAAACCCACTTATTGCGATTTCGAAAAACTGCCACCTGAACTTCAAATGGAGGTGATTTACTTGCAACCCAATGACGTCTTGCAGGAAAAATATAAGGAAAGAAATCTGATAGAATTGTCTAAATGTCTATCAAGTGATCAATATGTTCATGTAAAAATCTTTGTCCGTGTATAAAATGTCAGTATTTAGTACTACTTATGTGTGTGAGAAAACATTCCCCAAGATGAACTGTGCGAAATCCAGCTGCGTTATAATAATAGCATAATATAAAACAAGGAATGAAATTCTCTCAAGAGCTTTACGTTCCTTCTTGTATTTGAGAGGAAAGGAAATGTCAAATAATAAAATGCATAAAAACACGAATTGAATTAAACTCCAACTCTCTTTTTTTTTTCTTGTCAAATTATCACTTATAGATAAATTAATAACAAATCCAGTAACCACTTATTATCTCTTTTCCAACAAACATTTACTTTCAACTATGTCGTGGCAGAAGCTATCGTGATTTACGTTAACTCCATCCCCACCACCTCTCAAACACTTTCGTTCCAAATTCATACTAGTTAAAAACAATTACCATCCAAATATCGAAAACCGCTGTTTTATATTCTTTACATTTATGAATATCTTCTCAAATTCATTCTGTAGAGAGTAGAGTTATATTTTCTGTTCTCCACGTGCAGAAACGTCTAGGATTTTAAAAATCCTTATTCGATTTCTGGACAACTGGCATAAGAGGGAAAGAAATAAGAACCACTGACGTTGTACTGATGAACCGAAAGGAATATCTCACCCTTGAAAGGAATAATCACTCTCGAAAAGAATATTCATATAAGCAAATATACAACCATTACGCTTCTTGAAATCTGAGATGAACCTGCTCCAATAATAACCCACACATCCAGAGGTAGAGGTATTTCGGTCGAGCATCGAACTGTTCAGTGAACTCGGCTGGATGGGTAGACGGGTCACCTTTCCTCACCCAGTCACTAATTCCCACCTCTTTGTAGCCGAAAAGGCGAAGGCGAGATCACCCTTAGTGTCGTCACTGTCCGCCTTCTTATACCAAATCCGTAGTGCGTGGTCTTCCTGAGAGAGGGCCACACCCTTTGCATAGTTTCGGCATAAGTTACATTATGAAGTTCGGGTCAGTATGGTGGCGATACATCGACCCGATGAACTTGATTGGCACAATAACTCATGTACTCTTTGGTAGTACTGGAATGGAAGGTTCTCAGTTCCGATATTCTTCATCGTTATGATTAAATTGAGTCATAGAAGCTGAAACAAAAACGTGTTGAAAGAAATTCAATGGCATATAAGAACTTTTCATTGCGCTGTAGTGAAGCATACGCAAACGTCGTATCCTGAAAACCATTAATGGTAATCACAATAAAATTGCTTTCCCTTTGCAATGTATGAATATACATAAAAAATTCCGGATCATACACATAAGAAATATACATTAATATTAAACAAATTATGTTTTAATCTCATATACTCGAAAAAATAAAAATAAATCATTTGTAAACAAAACATCAGAAACAATTACAATATTTTAGTGTAAATAGCTAAAAATTATAGAATTCCTTAAACAATGAATTCAAAATGAGCTTAGGGGCGGGGGTGGCTTAGTCGGTAGCGCGCCAGGCTCGTAATCTGTAGTTCCCAGGTTCGAGTCCCAGCTGGCTCAGCGTTGAGCTTTATCTCCGCAAAATTCTCCGCCCTGTCCACGGTCAGTAGGGGACACCGATGGGCTTCGAAAGGTCGCCGTCCGTCGGATGGGACGTTAAGCCGTGGCCCGTGTGCGGGAGAGCCATACCCTGTGCACATTAAAGAACACGCTGGATGGCCTTGACGGGAGGCTACCATCTGTCTCCCAACAGCTGTTCCAGTGGGTCCCCTCCCCCAACCTTCTCTGAGCCTTCGGGGTCCATGTGACCTGGCCATTTAGCCCATGGTGTGCAAAAAAGTGCCGCTCAGAGGTAAAACAACCCAACTCAAAATGAGCTTCTGTTTCCTGTGATCCACTGAAAATACTACTCTTTTTTAAAAGCGTTTTTTTTTTCATCCTAATTGTGGCATTTGCACAGGACCCGTCCTAAAGCTGACCTATATCAAG
Source organism: Ryuthela nishihirai (assembly GCA_038380435.1). Lineage (NCBI taxonomy): Eukaryota > Metazoa > Arthropoda > Arachnida > Araneae > Heptathelidae > Ryuthela > Ryuthela nishihirai. Next base: position 77,161,647 of record JAWZYU010000017.1, read on the forward strand.
ATTTATAACTTTTACTGTACACTTCAGAAATTCAGTAGCCTAAAGCAAAAAACAGAAAGTCTTAATCTGTATTTTATTCTATAGATAATTTGAAGCACGTTTGGATCACAGATGAGGTAAGACAAAGAGGGTGCCAGGACAATAAAACTGAGTCTAAACCATTGGAGATCTCAAGCTCTCATCCTGCCAAATTGCGTTCAGCCTGTTTTTTTTCATTTTGGTTTGTAGATCGTATTTCAGCCTATTCTTTTGTTCCGATTGTGTTCCCATTCAACGAACAGTCTCAAAGTAAATAAATATATTTTATGTCTTCTCTACTTTTTTATAACCTCCTGGTTGTTGCAAGTGATAAAATTGATATCGAGTCAGTCGCTAAAGTCAATACTAGTTTTTGTCATATGAAACTGAAAGTTCGTTTTGTTATCGTACATGATGAAAGGGTTTCCAATGTTTACCTTCCTATACTAAGTATACTTATCAAAGAAATAAGATCTCCTGAGTTGGTTGCTCTGGAGGTAGATTGTAGTGTCAGATGCGACAGAAACTTCCATTTAAGTGAAAATCGGGTGGAGATTCACGAGTTTAGTTTAAATCGCAGGCTCTTCGTCGTCTCAGGAAACTACACTGCATACATTTAAAAACATGTATTTTTAGTAATGCAAAAATAAAATGTAATTAAACTTGATATCGCAAAAATAAAATGTAATTAAACTTGATATCGCAAAAAAAAACACTCCTTAATTTTAAAGAATAAAAAATAAAAACTTTTTCTGTTGTAAAAGTTCTAATAAAAATACTACTATTTGCATTTTCCCAATCATCCATTAATTAGAGTGAAAACTTTTATAGAGTGAAAAAGTAGGTAAACGAAAAACTTCATTCTCTTTGTAAACGAGATTCCCATAAGAGCCGGAGAAGACATGTGTTCTCTTCGTTTTAATCTAAGTTTTATATTTTTAAGAGTAGATCTTTAGACTCTCCTAAGTTTCCTTCTCCCAAACCATTTCTTATAATATAGTATGAGCAGGCCCGGATCTATAAAACATAAAGGGGGAGGGGGACAAATAACTCAATCGACCGAAAAAATGTAAAACGGGGACCAAGAGACTGGATTACGAATGCAGTAGAACATTTTATCATCCATTTTTAAAAATAAATACCCCCTCAAAAAGCTGCTAGTCACAGAGGCTATGGCATATAAACTGACAGGAGCCTGTCAGTTTATATGCCATAGTAGTAGGTATGAGAGGATGGCAGGACCTCAGCAGGAAAACTACACAAACAGCCATGCCTTACCCAGGGCCTTTAGATCAGTAGCCAAGCTTGCTAACCACTCGGCCACGGGGCGGTACAATCGTTAAAAGATTTTTTTCAAATATGCAGTAAAATTAAATCAGTTTCATAACTTTTTGACTCTTTACTAGCATTCTGAAATGCGGGGACATGTTCCCCTTGCCCCCCCCCCTAGCTCCCTTAGATCCGGCTCTGTTAGTGAGCATTGTCTGTAGTACAGATCCTCAGAGTGGCATTGTGTCCACATAAGGATGGTTCCCCCCCCCCTTACTGTCACGTTTTCCACAGCACAAAGCAATTTATTTCATTAATGAAGAAAAGAAAAAATTTTTCTTTGAGAATTTAATTGCACGGTTTGCTGTTGTTTTCCACATCTGGAACTGACTAGAACATTATTCAGCGGGCAGATATGTTTCAGCTGCTATGTAGCCAATGATGGCCACAGAATAGCTGAAACATGTTACGTTTTGCGTGTTAGGGGGGAAAAGCTTTTTCCTGCTATGCAAAAACGTGGCACAAGAAAGGAAACTCCACCCATACATATGGACATAATGTCGCTCTGAGACTGTAGGAACATTCTTAACACTCCATCTGAATTCCTTTATTGTCCCATTCTGAATTCCTCCAAAATATCATCTATAATCTGATAACATTTCCTTGAATTTTAGAATTTTCTAAACAACCTCATCGATACACACTTTGAAGTTCCTTGGCCGAATCATCTGAATTCTTCTAATGCTCCCTTTGAATTGCATTAACAACCCATTCCGAATTCTCCTAACAACTCCTCTGGTTCTGGATTCTTTGAACATCCTTATGAATTCTCTTAACATCTCTTCTGAATTCCATTAATACCTCAGTAATAGCTGAATTTATGGCTGCCTTATATTTTTGTTGAAATTTCTCTGCATAATAAACTTAATACAAGGAATCACGTGTATAAAAGCGTAATATTTCGATCCCTCTTTTATTAAAAGATGCAGTCCTTTTGGAAGGTCCTGCATCCTTGTGTATGAGCGAATTCCAGTTTTGTATTCTGAACCTCTCTCTGCTAACACATCTGGATTCTCTTAACATCTAATAACTCGAAATGTTTTTAAACCCTTTCTTCTACTCCCTAGTTGTCAATTAGTGACTGTCGATTTATTCATTTTTACTCTGCAAATGACTGTTTTTTTTATTATGGTACATGCTTATGAATCATCAAATTCTGGAAGTTTTTCAGTCATCATTTTTAGTTTCTCTTCTTATGTAGGATTATATGTTCTAGTGCTCTAGCATTATATTTTGTTACTGGGGCAAGAAAAAGCTTGTTTAAATGAAACTTAAATAAGAACACAGTAACCAAATGGGTTAGTTCAGATAGCTATGACATCAAGTATGGTAGTACTTGAAAATCCCACTGTCGGTAAATAAGTTATAGAATATTGAAACTCTCTGAGGTGATAAATGATGTTTAAACAGAATATAAGACAAATAGAAAAAAATCTTGGGGACTATTGGATAACATTTTTCTATTTGTTTAATGTTCTGATTCAACATCCGATGTTACTTCAGTGAGTTTTGAATATACTATAAACCAGGATACATTAATATTACTGATGTCACTTGAAGATTATCGAGGAATGTCTGCACTCTTTACGATATTTAAATTTTATTTCATTGCTAAAAAAATTCCTTTTCATCAGTTGCACTCCACCAACCACATTTAGTACTTCTATACATTCCTTTGAGTAGAAAACAACTTTTTCTCTATTGGACAAAATACTCTATGCCCGGTATATATTATATATACAAAAGTTCCTCTGATGAACGAGTGAACTGACTAATGGAGAGGTTGGTGTTTTTCTTCCTCTGTCTGTCACAAGTGGAGTAAAGTCACTTGCATCTTCCCTATTCCATTTTCCAACATCGGAATCCCATGCTCTCTCTCTTCCTCAAAAGGATCTCACCTACTCCATCATTCCTATCAACCGCTTGTCTCAGAGCAGCAGGCCTCATCCTCCTCTTCCCTAGCAGCTATACACCACTTGCTACCCATTTACACTCTTCCCCTCTGTGGAATAAAGAGGAACAGGGAATTCTGTGATACCCGAGTAGAACTGCATGCACTTGCTTCATTTCGTGTAGTGCTGTCATGTCTCATGTATCTGCTGCACTCACAAGAAAAGAAAATACTTTCGCCATGTTTTCGCATTTTTTGAGCTCTTTACTTTTTTTTACCTTGCAGCTAAATTGCAGAAAATTTTTATTTCGTCTTATTACATTTGTTTTATCCACAGAATAGTGTTCACTAAATCGAGAGTATCTGTTTTATTGCAACATTTTTTATTCAAAATACTATTACAGCAGTTGTTCAACTTTAGGATAAGATTACGCCAGGATATTCTTTTACTTGCTCTGCACAATGAGATAAAACGTTGATTCTGAAAATGACCCGAATTATCTAGAAAGGCTTAATTGCTACAATAAAATAGATGCTGTCAGTGATTGAAAATTTAAATGTCAATCAATTTTAAAACTGAATTAAATTTCCATTTCATATAATCGTTTCTAAAAGTACAAGTATTTTTTCAAATAAATATATTTTGAGTCCTCTGCAGACCTGCCTTCTATATTCAATACAGATTTTAGTCAAAGAACATACCTTATAACTCTTAATGATAATGAAAACTTAATGGCACAGTTACATGCACAATTCCATGCTGTTTGAAACGCCATACCTCAGGACACATTTAAGCATCTGATTGATGGAATGCCAAGATGTCTACAGGTTTGTATAACCTCCCGTGAATGGCCTATTATGTACTGATGAATCTGCAATAAACGCACGTACCTTGCGTTCTCACTATCCGTTTTTTGATCATTGGCACATCTACCCTCATTGTCAATTTCGGGCGTATATATACATCAATTCCTTCACGGTGTTGCAATTCCACTTTGTGCAGTGTATTTCCCCCTTTTTTGGGTGGAAGAAGGTATGAGCGTCAATTTTTGATAACCTATGACACTCCTTGTGTTAAACGCTTTCATTTGACATATTAATGATTATGTTTTTCTATCGCGTTCGAAAGATATGGTGCATCACATCTTTTGAACTTCTGACAAACACTCAATCCGATAAATTGACAAATGATGAGCGAAAAGCAACAGGGAAATTGGTGAAAAGCTGTGAAAAACAGATTTAGTTGTTTAATTTTTTATCTTAATCAAAGAAGTGGTTATTGTTTTTAATGCTAAAATCCAATAACGATCTCGAATTAAACCTATTAACTACTTTGAGATAGTTTATATTTTGATACCTCTAGAGATTTAGCATGAAACTAGGAGACTTATCGCCTCTGTCGCATATGAGAATCTCGTTTTCAACGCGAAAGAAGTTTTTTTTTTCCTTTCCCATTGTTTCATGCCTGAAAAGTTTCAATTTGAGCAAGCGGATGATGGGGAAATACTAATAGTATTTCATCAGGAATTATATAACATAAAAGTATTTGTCTTTTAATTCTCAAATCTAAAAACTTGCATTTCCCACACCTATCTGAGAAAAGTGGATACATTATTGTTGTCAGTGAAATATCTCTTAAAAACTAACACTATTTTTTTCAAATTTTTATTCTTTTCATGTTATTTGTAAAACTCGATAACAGTCCTGCTGTTTCATCATGTCAATGATGTGTAAAGATATGCCCCAAAGAGCCAAAGCATTATGACCACCTACCTAATATGATGTTGGTCCTTCACGTGCCGCCAAAACATCTCTTATCTGGCGAGGCATGGACGATTCAAGATTTCTAAAGGTATCTTGTGGTATCTGGTACCAACACATTACCAGCAGATCCTTTAACTCTTGTAAGTTACGTGGTTGAGCCGCCGCATATCGGATGTTCTGTTCCAACGCAACCACAGATGCCCGATTGGAGTGATGTCTGGGAATTTCGGAGGCTAGAGCAATACCTGGAAGTCTCCCTCACGTTCCGTGAACCATTCTCAAACAATCCTGGCAATATGGCATGGCGCATTATCCTGATGAAAGAAGACACTACTATAGGAGTATACCATTACCATGAAAGGATGTACTTGGTCTGCAATGATGTTTAGGTATGTGGCAGACGTCATAGTTTCCTGTACATGAACGAGTGGACCCAGGATTTCTGAGCAGAACATTGCCCAAAACATTACACTTCCTCCACTGGCTTGTTTTCGTCCCTCGCTGCATCCTGGTGCCAACACTTCCCCAGGTAAATGACGCACACGTACCCCGCCGTCAACATGGTGAAACAGGACGTGAGATTCATCGGACCAGACGGTCATTCTTCCAATCATTATAGGTCCAGTTTTGATACTCATGTGGCCATTGTAGGCACTTTGGACGGTGAAACAAGATTAGCATCGGCACTCGGAGAGGCCTGGGCTATGCAGCCGATTTTCAGCAGGGTTCGATGTACTCTGTGTTGTGACACATTACTCCTGTCACCTGCATTCAAATTACAGGCGAGTTGCACCACAGCATCCCTTCTGTTGGCTCGTACCATATGGCATCATCGATGCTAGACGTGATGCCTTCGCTCACGTCTAGCATCGATGAGCTGTGGTAGGCCCACGCCTTGTTGGCAGTTCGTGGTTTTTCCCTCCTCGGACTACTTTTTGAAGGTATTAACCATGGCTGACTGTGAGCACCCCACAAGCCTTGTCGTCTCGGAAATGCTTTGACCCAGTCGTCTGGCCTTAAGTGAGTTTGACCTTTGTCAAACTCACTGAAGTCTGCTTCCTTTCCCATTTGAAGAACAAGAATAATACTGATTAACAGAGATCAGTATCAGGTGTTATTTATACCATTTCATAACCTTCACACGTGCCGTCGTTTACCTGCAGTTGATTCGATATGCATAAAGACGCACTGGTCATAATGTTTTGACTCTTCAGTGTATAATTCATTGAAAATACTATAGACAAGACTATTTCAAGAACTATATAATTTCATAAATACTCAGGGCCAGTTTTCGGGGGAGGACAAGTGGGCCATGTCCCTCACTTTGAGAATGATACTAAGGGTAATAAACGCAAAAATTATTAAACTTATTTATATTTCACGCATTTTTCAAGAAATGTCAAAGACCTGTAAAACGGAGGGAAAAAGAGTTTACTGGCCATCTCTTTTATATTTTTTCTGGTTCGATTGTGTTACTTGGCCCTTTCCTCGTTTTTCCTTCTAAATCCGGGTCTGTATACATTCAATAGGCAAGTGTATATTAAAAAGGGACACAAATAATGGAACGAATTTTATAAGAAATTGAAATAGGCGAGATAGTTGGTGCCAGGTGTATTGGTGTTTTTATTTCAGAAATAGTGTATTTAGTTGATTGCTCCAGAGCAACTGTTGTAAAAGGTGTATAGAAAATAGAACAATGAAACAAATACAACCGGTAAACATAGGAATTGTCGTGGGAAACACAACGAGTTAGTCGGATCAAACGGCTTTCGAGGCAAACAACAGTTGAGGCAAGTGAGATAATGAGTCAAACTTTGCATAGGTTTGGATGTCATACCCACAGCAAAACAGGGAAAATTGCGACTTGTAAAATGCCAGGAATATCAAGCATGGAACGTGGATGATTGAGAAAATATAAATCAATTGAAATATTTTAAAAATACATATTTCCTATATGGGCCCCAAAAAGTGAAAACACTTCAAAGGAAGATAGACCGCCGACAATCTCGTTGTGTAGCTAATTCGGAGGCTTATCTTCCTTTGATGTGAATGCGAACTCAGTGACTGATTTCGCCATCGATATGTTTTAGGGTTTTTTTCTACTTTTTAAGTAGAAAATAAAAAAAAAAAGCTGGATATGCTTTAAGTATATTTTCTACTTTTTACGGCCCACAGAGGAAGATTGGCTTTTTTAAAATTTATTTTTATTTTTCTTTGTCACTAAAACACCTGTCTTCATTCAATAGCTTTCATTTGATATATGACTTAGAAATGTGGTTATGTAAATGTAGATATGTTTACTGATTTTGAAAAACTTTAAATATTTTATTAGTTGTTTTTTTTACCTTTAAACGATATATTCTATGTTTGAAAGTAGTATTTTTATGCAGAAAAATATATATGTAGATAATAATTTAGAGATGGAATTTTTTTTTGAAAATGATATAAATAAATCTAGCACGTTAGGGATTGCACATCTTCATATTAGAAGTCAGAAGTTATATTGGGGGATTTTTAAAATTATTATTGATAAACATTTGCAATTTTTATATATAATTTTTCTGACAGAAATTAATATTTCTGTTATTGAAAGAGGTTTATTTAATTTAGAACAATTGTAAGTAATGTAACAAAACACTTTACAAAAAATCAGGAGGTATTGCTACATATTATAGAAAAACTAAATAATGAAATTATACCAGCAGAAACAATAAGTATTAAAATTACTAAAAACAAGAAAATACATAACATTTTAGCTTTATATAGATCACCCATCTCTGATTTAAATAACATTTTTGAAAACTTTCGAAATTGACTTGAGAACACAGAAAAATTGCAAAACCAAATTATTATAGGCGACTTTAACATAAATACACTAAACCTGAAAAAACACGGAGCAGAAAAATATTTAACGTTACTATTGGAATGGGGATTTGAAAGGTTAATAACACAGAGTACAAGATAAAAACTTTTAAGTGAACAATTAACTAAAACATGTATTGATCACATTAATGTCAAATTAAGTAAAATTTTCAGGTCACGTTCATTAATATTACGAAGTGAAATTGCAGATTACTATTTAACTGCGGCAAATATTAGTGATTTTCAAATTGGGAAATATGATACTAGAAATACCGAAAAAAGTTTACTAAAACAATTATGTAGATACAACCATAAAAGATAAATCAAGAAATCTCAACAACAGATTTGTTAGCTTTAATATCTGATCCTGTTAATGGAAATGATATTAACGAAACCTTTAATAAATTTGAAAAAATATATAATAAGATCTTAGAAAGAAATATAATTCCTACAAACAGTAAAAATACCTAAGGAAAAGAGACAGGAAAAAATTTGGATAACAACAGAAATTGTTGATTTAGGTGGAAAAAGCGACAAATCCTGGATACTTATAAAAACAATATAAAAAATGAGGAATACAAAAAGAATTATAAAACAATGCTTAATTTAGTTACATCACGAATTAAAACTCAAAAGCAAAAATATTATAAGAGACAACTTTTAATAAAAAATAATGATATAAGGGAAACTTGGAATTTAACATATGAAATATTAGAAAATGAAAAATCCATCGATGAAATTATTATTGGAAATATGCCTAAAGATATATCTCTGGAAGAACTAACAAATAATTTCAATAATAACTATATTATCATTACAACATTAATCAGTCAAATTGAAGGAAAGAATTATCAGCTTGACAAATGAATACAATAATTTTAATACATGCAGAAATACACGTTCAATTTTTATCCCACCGATTGATATACATCAAACAAGAGAGAAAATTAATACACTAAATATTAATAAATCACCGGATTATAACATGTTCATATTCAACATACAAAAAGTATTATTCAAATTATATCTGATATAATTACAAAAATTATAAATCAGAGTTTAGAAACTGGAGAAATTCCCTTTGATCTAAAACTAGCTATAGTAAGACCTCTACTTAAGGGAGGTAAAAAACACTGATTATTCAAATTATAGACCGATTTTTATATTACCCACCATTGCTAAAATTATGTAAAGATATATACATGATATATTTATTCTAGAAAAAGCATAACATTTTAAATAATAATCAATTTGATTTCAAAAAGGCAAAAATACTTTAAAACTACTATCAAAACTTACAGATAACTTTAACTTTTCATTAAATAGAGGTCATAAAGTAATAGGTATGTTTTTAGACTTATAAAAAGCCTTTGATACTATAGATCACAATCTCTTATTACAAAAAAAATTCAAAAATTATGGGATAAGATTTGTTGTGTTAAGATGGTATAAAAATTATTTAAGTAAAAGATAGAGTATTACAAAAATAAACATTATATACAGTGCCAAAAGTCTAAACAATTATGGGGTACCACAAGGATCTATACTAGGCCCACTCTTATTTCTGGTATACATTAATAATTTATGTGACTGTTACAACAGATGAACATGCTGCAGTGAGTTTATGATAAATATGACATGAACGCTCGTGTATGCTTCTGAGAAAGATTTATTTTTAGCCAACGGATTGGAAGATAGAACCGATCTAAAAAAATAGAAAGATAGAATTGTAATGTTGGAGTTGTGGACATGCGAAAAGAAGACGCAGTTAGTCTCAGTATATATACGCGATAAGTGTTTGAAAAGAAGAAATACAGTGGACCCCCGATATAACGCGCATGTCGGGCGGGAAACAACACCCACGTTATAAGGTGAACGGCGTTATACCGAGCGGCGCGGTGGCGACAAAATAAATTTCACACTGTAAGCTTTTCTTTTACTCATCATGCATACAATAATTAAACACTATTCAAAATACGTGCAGGAACTCAATAGATACACAATTACTCAATACGCAGTAACAATAAAATGCGATACTCACTAACGTCGCACGGACCTGTATAAACATGTTTGAACTTATCGCAAACATCGCCCGCGCTATAACCGAGTGCGCGGTATAGCGAGCAGCGCTATAGCGAAGGTCCACTGTATTTATATAGTGAGTGCGCGGGAGGCTAATTAGTTCTATTATTGTAAAACCTAATGAGTTAATAGAGAAAATTTGAAAGGTTGGGCCTGGAATGAGGGATAAAAAAAGGACATTGACTATTAAAGTCAATTAAGAGGTAAATGTTAATCAGTTGAGTAGACAGATCTAGTTTTAACTGTTCTGTAGGAAAAGATTATTTCTTTATGTACGATAGTATTTAGTTTGTTTATAAGTAATTTCATCCATGCTTTTATAATAAATTGCACTGTTTTGTAATTTGTATTGTAAAATATACTTCGCTTGTTAAATATACTTACGCTCAGTGCTCATCCATTTTAATTTGTAACATGACATTAATTTCAACAGTTGAGTTTACTTATATGCAAATGACAGTAATAATTAAAAACAACAGAAAGACTAAAGTTATATGCAATGGAATACAGCAGGATTTTAATTATATTTTACGCTGGCTTAATCATAATGAAATACATTTAAATGAAAACACGACAAAATCGATGATATTTCATTCCCTGGGCTATAGAGATGTAGAAAACATGTTTATTAAATCGCACAAATTGGACTGTTTACATAGAGAAAACACAATTATTGAAGATGTTTTCAATTGTTATAAAATTGATAAGGTACGAAAGATAAAATATATGGGTTTATTTTTTGATGATATTTTTAGGTGGAGTAGTCATACATAATATATTTTTGATAAGTTATGTTTGGTTGCAATAAAATTATAAACTATGATATACAATCGACAGAACAACATGTTTACTATTTTGCAAAGCAATCTGTGAATCTACATTAAACTATGGAATCACTACACACGGAACTGATTGCAATTACAAAAAATAACAAATATTAATAAAATTGAAAAAATGCAATCAGCAATAGCAAAAAATTTTAATTGGTGACAATGAAAATGCTCATTTATTGACAAAATGGTAGCTGCGAAAATGCTGACAAAATGTATCCCTTCTGTGGGCTCGTACCATACGGGATAGCCTTCGCCTACCTCTAGCATCGATGAGCCATGGTCAGCCCACATCTCACAGTTGATTCGTGATTTTCCCCTCCTCGGATCACTTTTTGAAGGCACTAAACACGGCTGACCCTGAGCACCCCATAAGCCTTGCTGTCTCGGAAATGCTCTGACCCAGTCGTCTTCCCATTGCAATTTGGCCTTTGTCAAATATTCTCAAGTGCGCTGCCTTTCCCATCTGAAAAACAAGAATAACACTGATTAGTAGCACTCAGTATCAGGTGTTAGTTATCAAGTTAAACCGTTTCATGGCCTTCACACACGCCGTCGTTTACATGCAGTTGCTTCGATTTGCATAAAGACGTGCGGGTCATAAGGTTTTGGCTCTTCAGTGTATATATGAAAACTACTAAGTAGTTGAGAGATAGATGCGAATTATATATCATTAGTACCAAATAAATTAAAAAAGAATTTTCTAATTATCATTTTCATTGTTTCTAAAGAAAACTTCATGATATTCCCATTCCACCATCAAAATTTCATATTTCTCTCATTGATATATCTTTGCAATATTCGTTTGAAATATTGGAATTTGGAATCTTTTTTGCCGTTAGAGGGAGCAGTTATAGCGTTCAAAACATTTCGAAAGTGTGAATCGTAATATTTTACCAATTCCTATCTAATCCAAATATATTTTTTTTATTTATCTCTGAAAACAAGCAATTATCTGCTACCCCATCCGGGTCTAAGGGGACAACTCATTGTTGGTAATGGAAACTTCGTGACCTTCACATTCCACCACCAAAATTTCAACTTTGTAGCATAAATACATCGTTTCAATATTCGTTCGAAATTTGGGAATTTTCAAAATTTTCCACTGCTAGAGGGAGTAATTATAGCTTTACAGATATTCGGAAAGTGCATATCGTAATATTTCATCAATACCTATCCAACACAAAAATAATTTTCAATATATCTCTGTAAACAAAAATGTTCGATGTGTACAAACGGGCAGACAGATACACAGACAGACGACAAAGAAAAAATTTATTTTCAAAGCTTCGCGTCAAACAAGCTTTAGTTTATGCTTTATAGTTTGTTTCTTGAATACTCTAAATGTCCTATTTATAACTTACACCAGTGTACAGTCGCTCAAAAGAGTATCCGAACACTATGGTTGATTACAGAATTCGGAAAAAATATCTAGCAACAATTTTTTTAGAAATTAGTGATCTGGCAACCTTCGTGTACAGTAAACAAAGGTTGGCAGATCACTAATTTCTAAAAAAATCGTTACCAGATATTTTTTTCTGAATTCTGTAATCAACCATAGTGTTCGCATAGTTTTTTGAACGACTGTCCAATTTTCTTCCTAACATTATAAGCAGATGTTTGAAGAAAAGGAAAACTCCATTAACACATTAAAATTTCTAGCCACAAACTGTTGCATACAACAGACTAAATGGCCAGGTTACAAGGACCTCAAAGACTCATTGGATGTTGGAAAAGGAGATTCACTGGACAGCTGTTAGTAGACAGATGGTAGCATCCTGTGACAGATCTATATCCAGTGTGCTTCTTAATGTGCACAAGGTATGGCTCTATTGCACAAGGAAACATGGCTTAACTTTCATCCGATGGATGGCGGCCTTTCCAAGCCCAATGGGTGTCGCCTTTCTCACCCAGGGGAGAACGGGGAGAGAGGATAATTTCTTCAACGCACGTCCTGTTGGGACTCGAATCTGGGAACATCAGATATTACAAGCCTGGCGCTATACGAACTCTGACCATCCTCGCCTCTTGTAAGAAGAAATTCATGCTTGCAACGTTTTATCCGTGGACTATCCTAACGGTTCTCTTTTTCGTTTATCTAACGCAATTATCTCTATTTGAACATAGAGGACCGTAAAGATGGATTTTGAAAAAGTTTGACACAGTTCTTTAAAAATCTTCTGTTTCTGAATAATTATACAAACACGGTATCCTAATCTAAATATTTAAAAGTTTGTACTTTCAGTGCTTTTAAAAAATATTGCCAAGAAGATGTAGAAAAACGAATAAAGGGTTGAAAATAGAGTTCTGGCTACAGTGTGAAATGGCTATACCGCGAATATTTCCTGCCACGAGCCCTGGAATACAAAGGGTGTCACTGGTTAAATATTGGTCACTAGTTAAATATCTTGCAAGATAAATTCTTGCTAGATATTTAACTAGTGTACCTGTTGTTTTAGGGGCGGGGGTGGCTCAGTCGGTAGCGCGCCAGGCTCGTAATCTGTAGTTCCCAGGTTCGAGTCCCAGCTGGGTCAGCGTGAGATTTATCTCCGCAAAATTCCCCGCCCTGCCCACGGTCATAGGATGTTAAGCCGTGGCCCCGTGTGTGGGAGAGCCATACCCTGTGCACGTTAAAGAACACGCTGGATGGCCTTGACTGGAGGCTACCATCTGTCTCCCAACAGCTGTTCCAGTGGGTCCCCTCCCCCAACCTTCTCTGAACCTTCGGGGTCCATGTGACCTGGCCACTTAGCCCATGGTGTGCAAAAAAGTGCCGCTCAGAGGTAAAACAACCCAACCTGTTGTGTTAATCGGTTCGTAGGGATGAAACAAACTCTGTGTAATTCTAATGCTAATTTTACAGAGTGGAATACACGAGAAAATACTGAATGATTTAAAATTCCCACCTTGATTTTTTTGAACATGCGGTGTGAATTTATCATTAACACGTGTGTATGCACAATACATAGCTTTTCTTAAGTACAAAAGAACACAGAGGCGTGTGATATTCCTTTAATACCTAAAAGCAACGTTTTCGCCACGCTGAGAAATTTTAGCACTTGTTTTTAAAGCTTGATTTCCCTAGAGGCGAAGCAATCCTCTTACCATCATTACTGCGCGCTAGCCTTTATAAATCCCTTTGTGCGGTGACAGAGAATTGTTTTCACACTAATGAATCCAAGCTTAGGATTCCTCTGTGGCATCCCAAGGGAGAAGAAACAACCGAGACGTTCAACTATTGGCCGAAGCGTTGTATAAGATATTTCAAATTTTGGATGCCGGAAACATAGGAAAATGATCTTAAGGTACTTGGGATGGTTTTTGAATCGACATGAATCAGATTGAAAGATCAATATTATCTGTCTGAAAAATATTATCTTTCATCTATTTAAATCGAATGATTTAATTTTCATAGAGGAATTGTGAAATTATTTTTCGCAAACAACTATTGTTTTCCAGAGAAGAAAGAGAGCATAAAACTTTTATATCAGAAATGTATTAAAATGGAAAATGAAGATAAAATTTCTGTCAATCACAAAAATGTTAAAAATTATATTATTTGTTTTATATTAAACCTATAAAAGCAAACATTCTGTATTTTTTTTTTCTTTTTTGTGATCTGTTTGGTATACCAAAGCTTATTGCTAAAAAAACTATAACAACCGGAAAATACAAGATTTACGAAGGGTGAATATCAGAGAAGGCGGTATGAACCCGTCTCTGATCTTTCAGAAATTTCTTCAGTTAAACAGGCTTTCCTCTTTTATTTGTTAAGGTGTCCTCTTATATATAGACTTTGGGTTGGGTTGTTTTACCTCTGAGCGACTCTTTTTTGTACACCATGGGCTAAAATGGCCAGGTCACATGGACCCCGAAGGCTCAGAGAAGGTTGAGGGAGGGGACCCACTGGAACAGCTGTTGGGAGACAGATGGTAGCCTCCCGTCAAGGCCATCCAGCGTGTTCTTTAAAGTGCACAGGATATGGCTCTCCCGCACACGGGACCATGGCTTAACATCCCATTCGACGGACGGTAGCCTTTCCAAGCCCAATGGTGTCCCCTACTGACCGTGGACAGGGCAGGGAATTTTGGGGAGATAAATCCCAACGCTGACCCAGCTGGGATTCGAACCTGGGAACTACAGATTACGAGACTAGCGCGCTACCGACTGAGCCACCCCCGCCCTATAGACAAGTGCACCGTTTGTGCGATGCGAAAAAAATAAGTTATTACAGATTCTGCATTTGGAGAAACAATTGGGCTATAGACACGATTCCGTTGCTCTGTTTATGTGCCTATCTCTGTCCGCAGTGCATCGAGTCGATGCCAATAATAAACGATGACGTAGGTCGTTTACCATCAGCGCCACTGAAAGTAGAAATTATTTCACAAAGTTTTCATATATCATATTTTAACCAGTGTCACCCTTTGTATTCAAAGGCTCATGGCATGAAATATTCGCGGGAGATTCTTGCTTTTCTTATGAACTAGAAATCACAGTGGGAGGAGAGTACTTAAGGTAAAGTTTTATTTTTCTTGTCATGTTGTTTGTCAGAAAGATTTTAGAATTTTTTTTCTCTCTTTTTGTACTTTTTATCCACTAAGTTTTATTTTACGATGTAGCGCAGTGTCAGGGGCTTTTGCCGTTGCCTAAGGGCGCACCTCCCTGTAATTTCCCAAAAGATTTGCCCGATTGGTCCCGAAAGTTTCTTATAGTGTTCCCTTGGGTAACCGTGTATAGCGTTCAAGAATCAGGTCTCTGCATTTAATAGAACCCGAGATAATGTTTCACACTGCCTTTTTTCACCATTCCTTTGTATTGGCTATTTCCCTAACAAAAGGGCTTACCCTGTTAAACTTTGGCGTGGTATGTGCTAGTTGTATATTTGGACATTATGGATCAGTTAGGAAGCAATGTCGTGGCCGAATAGTTGGGCAAAATGCCAGAATCATAGCACAAGTACAAGCATTTGCTTTGGTCTCTACACATGTTACGAAAGCATTATATGGATATATTTCTGGTAAATAAAACTCACAGATATCAACATTGTTAGTACGTAGCAGGGCTCTTTTCGAATGTTAATAACTGAAATGGGGGAGAAAATTTATTTAACGTATGTATATTTCATCCATTTTTAGACAATTATTTTAAAAACCACTGAAATGATGGAGAGAAACCTTTTTTTCTGGATGGCAATTCAATCTATCCCTCCCCCTATTTATTTATAGATAATGTGTTGATATTGTTTAATGAAGAAATGCAGTATATTTAACATTAGAATTATAGTTAAAGGTGAACCAAATAGTTAGTGTTATCCTATGGGAAATGGGTAATTGGGAATAGATGCTGCCCTAATCTAGATAGGGGATTCGAGCCACTTGAAATTGGCTCTACCCAAAATAATTCCATTTCCGTTTCAACATATAGGTTCAACTCTAATAAATAAATGAAAAAATAGGTAATATTTTTGCCAGATTTCTCAAGAATATTAACAGTAGGTTAGATTCTGATACCTGTAATCGATTCCTCCCATTACGATCTTCATTAGAAGCATTAACA
Organism: Ryuthela nishihirai; assembly: GCA_038380435.1. Lineage (NCBI taxonomy): Eukaryota > Metazoa > Arthropoda > Arachnida > Araneae > Heptathelidae > Ryuthela > Ryuthela nishihirai. The sequence continues at coordinate 77,177,982 of JAWZYU010000017.1, forward strand.
TCACTAGGCTACTCATAATATTTTACGAATAAGTATAGAATCTGAATTCGACCCTCAGCTCATTAGCTGTAATGTTATTTACTACGTCCATAGGAATAACATGAGATCATTTAGGATTAGCATATAAACGTAATCACAATATAGCTTTTATTAATTTGTGTCATATAATTTAAAATTTCAAGAAAACGTTTTGGGAACATAATAACCCTGATCATGAAAGCAATATTTCACTGTGATATATAAATCCTTGGGCATGTAGTGTTAAATTTCAAAGTCAATTTTGGGTAAAAAGAGAGATTGAAAAGCTTATTTGAAGAAATTAAGAGATTTTTCTGGGCTCTAACGATTTGTGCATCCTATGACAGAACACAATTATACTATGTCATATAACTGCAACGAGTCGGCAGTTACTATGTTAAAAATAGACTATAGTCGTCCTTTCTGCCCAACCAGCTCCGCTCCGTTATGTCCCATGGTACTGCTGATAGATACACACTGCTCACAAAAATTAGGGGATATTTCAAAATGAATATGAAGCGATGAAATATCCCCTAATTTTTGTGAGCAGTATATCTCTAATATATATATAGAACTATGTGGTCTGACTACGAGGTGATAATTACCATGGTTAAGTGTTTATAACTAGACCGCCTCTAATAATTATTTATGCCATAAAGTTGGGTTGAAGCACGAATATAAGAAAATTTCACTGAGATACACAATACGTATTAGTTTGTTGCACATGATTTTATTGAACATAATATTGAGACGATGACCAAATAAATAATGATTACAATATAAATGCTTTTTTGCATGACAAATACTCAGTTTCTAAACCATGCCATGAACACAACGATAAAATATAATTTCGGTTTTACAGACATCGTTTCACAATACCCGAAAAAATTTTTTTTGTTAATTTCTCATCAATACTCAAGGAAGGCACATATACAATTAAAAAAAGCACACCGCAAAGCCACTTAGCTTATCCGCAGGGAATAATGAGAGGTAAATATAATTTGTAATCAGTTAAACAGGTTTGCTCACTCGCACACAAACGCATACATACATATACACACACAAAACATTTACACACAGCAAAATTTTAAACATTTTTAACAAATACAACAATTTTACGCACATATTAAGCATAATAGATTTTAAGTATATTTCTATTAAAATTCAATAAATAATTTTTGACATTTTGTTTTATCCCTTTATATGATTTTAATATAAAAATTCTCTTGAGATTCCATTAAAAATTTGGTAGTCCATTGTGAGCAAAAATGTCCCGCTCAGAGAAACAATGACCCAACTAGCGAAAAACTTTATTTTTGCAGGAATAAAATAATATTCAATATTTATATAACAAGAAGGTTAATATTCTGTGCAAAAGAAAACACTGCTTTTTAATTGTAATATTTAAATCTTAAGTATTATCTAACTATTAGTTACGCTTCAGTCCACATTTCAACTCTCGAAGTCAATTTCGCTCTTCTTTATGTCCAAAAGTCGTTTTCAGAAATTGTGGGTAAAAGCGGTTTTTACCTAGATATTACTGGCAGATATTAATTTAATAACACTGATTCGAAACATTGAATGGAAATAATAATCACTTAAATGTAATATTAATTCAAGGACAAAAGAGTAGTAGTGACAGGGTCTCATATTTAATGTACGTAAAGAGAGAAAATTTTAATCGACGTGCTATTTTGTTTTGCAATGTCGCAAAGATTTATTGGACTAAATTGTTGCTAAGGATTATGAAGATTTGATGCCAGTCAATTCCAAGTAGATGTAACCAAATAGATTCACGTGATTCGGACATATTGTCTCCAGAATAGTGATGGGTCGTTTACAATGAGCGACCTTTCTCCACCAAATGTGAATGACTCATCCTCGTTCGGTGCGCCACCGTTCATTTCGCCATTACGGCTCCTCTAAGCACGCACTCATCGACATTTCTGCTCACCGGTTCTGGACGTTCATGAATGAGAAATCTGTTCGCCTTTCTTTCTGGTATTCGGAATTCGTTTATTTTGGAATGGTAAATCCGAGCATCGCCCTTAGATATTCGTGAATGAATTTTCGGGCCAACAGCTTGGAGCATTCCATGAAAAAACATCTTTGTTATTCTTGTATGCAAAACAATATCCTTAAAACTTAAATTATGAAAAAAATTGTAAAATATTTCACGTTTTAATATTAAATGACTAGAATATAAATATAATTAATATTTAATAACTTTAATAACTATAATATAATAAATATTTAATAACTATAGTTAGAAATGAATCCATATATTTTATCATTTCTTTCTAACAGATTAAATGTCCTTAGAAAGTAGTCGAGATATTTAAATCTAGTTAATGCATGGTTTAGCCAGAAAATGGACCTCACTTGACCGATCCAGTGATCAGGAAATTGCAATCTCAGAATGAAGTTAATATTCCATTGTGGATTGTGTGTTTTAAAAAATAGAGTATTGTTCTTTCTATTGGTGTAAATTTTATTTCTAGATACCTATTAGCTTTTGGAAATAAATGTTTCAGACCGCTGAGATTCATTTGTAATTTTCCTGTATATAAGAAATTACATTTTAAAAATTTTCTATTATTTTATAACGTTACAACCGTTTTTACTTTGCTTTGTATGGAACAATAGATCTACGTTTTAAGTATTAAAATGAACTTTTACAGTGTACACATATATGGCAAATGAGAAATATATTTTTATTCATTTTCCAATACGAAATGAGAACAACATAATCCAATGAATGGAATTTACGATTTATGTAATAAATAAATAAAATAAATACCCCCTCAAACAGCTGCTTGCCACAGAGGTCTAACAGGAGCCCGTCAGTTTATATGCCATAGTAGAAGATCTGAGAAGATGGCAGGCCTTCAGCAGAAAAATGACACAAACAGCCATGTATTACCCGGGACTCGGAATCACTGAAATGTAATATTTCGTTTCGACAATGTGGTTTGGCAGAAAACAAAACGTTAATATTTTAGGTTTTCATCATGTCAATAGATTTCTGATCTTAGTGCGTGGTTTTAGTACTGATCTACGTGAATTTTCATATTCACTTAGAACTCTTTTGACGTTGCGTTCAGCTTTCTTGTCTGACATTTTGGCGCTATGATGAAGATTATCTCGGCGGACAATTCCGTTTTGAGGTGCCACAGAGTAGGGCAAAGTCATTTACTTGCCTTCCTGCCAGTTATAATCCGGGAAATGTGTACAAAAGGATATGCTCTCACATCCATTAAAGGCCTCTGTCAGAGTGGTGCCTGATGCCAAGTCTGAGACTCTGACACTACAACACCAGATGCCCGGGAGGATCCCTGTGAAATGAGGAGGATCCTTCTGAACTGCTCAACGGTGCCCATGAACGGACAGCCACGTGGTTCAGAATAAGAATATCGCATCGAGAACTGTCTATTATCGTCTCTTACCCCCCTATCAGAGAGAATTGTGAGAACCAATCAAACAAACTCTTTGGATATCAGCCCTTTGTGTGTTCAAGAGAGCAAAGGAGACATAGTAGTCTTGGACAGTGAGCCGAAGGCTATGGTAGTTTAAGAGAGTGGCAGGACATTTCCTGCAGCATTATGTACGTTTTTGAAAGCGTGTAATGTGAAATGGTAATAGCACTGTAAATAAATATCTACGTTTTTGTTGAAAAACCATTACCTACCTTTGGTTACTCCTTTTTCTGTGGGAGGATATCTCTTTTCCCTAGTATGATACTGGACTCTGAAGTATTTTAAAGAAGGAACAACGTAATGTATAAAAAAACGGATCATGCCCAAAATGAATATGGAGCAGGAGGATTATATTAATATCATTTTTATATACCCCGTAAAACATTGGTACCGTGACCAGGATATTCGTGTTTTTATTAAAGCAAACCTGGAGTAGAATATGTGTCTAAACAATTACATATTAATATATGTTACAAAGATATGTGAATTTCTTGGCTTGTGTAAAAAATGGTAATTTGCTTTAATATAATAATTAATTTTTAATTAATGGTGAAAAGAGTTAGTTTGGCTTCAAAGTGCATAAGCTGTAAAATTAGTAATTTTCATATGTTCAGTAAATTCGTTAAGCAGACTGAATGGTTGTTAAGTTTTATTTTTAGTAGGGTGCTATTGTATTAGTAACATTTATTGGTGTGAAGTCACATGAATAGAGTAAAAATGTAAAGTGTAAAAAGATTATTCTGAGTTTGGTGCATATTTTATTAGGCGAAATAGCCATTTATATATCTCAGTGTGCTGTCCCAATGTTTGTTCCAGAGGGAAAAAAATAGCGTTAGTCTCCTCTGCAGTGGAAAGGTTGCTTAATGATTCTTAAAACTCGTGCTTTAATTATATTACTGAGATTAAAATATGGAAGTTGATGATTGCCATTGTGGAGAGTATGTTTAAGGTGCAGTGTTAGGTTGTAAAACTATTGATGCTTTTCTAATGTGTTCTAGAGTTTCTAATGAAGTTCACTAATGAATTAATCGGTTAAACGTTGGAAACAATTAGTGCTAAATGTGTATTGTAGTAAAATTTTGCACGCAACTTATCACGCCCCGTAGCTCAATTGGACAGAGCAGCTGACACACAATCAGCAGGTGTAGGGTTCGAATCCCACCTGGACATATCAGCTTTCTCGATTCTCTACACTGTTAGTGTGTCATAATTTTAAAAAAGAGAGTATCACAGAGAATTGGTAGCGTTAAGAGTTTAGTGATTTTCATGTGTGTAATTGAGGTTTGAGGATTTTGAGTTAAGTAGAGATTTAGTAGGTTTTGTTTGTGAGGTTAATGAGATATTAATATTATATTTTGAAATGTTAAGAGCTTTACGAGATACTTAGAAGGTTTTGTGAAATATTGGTTGAAAAGTTGAGAGTGAAAAAAAATATTGTCAGAGTGATTACACTGAAGTGCTTTTGAATTAGGGATAGGAGATATTATTCAAATTCAGTACCGCAAGTCCCGCATTTGCACGCATGTGTGGCTGAAACTCTGGTCTATATAGCTATCAGCTTTGGCTTCCCCAAGTATTCGTTGTCAGAAGTGTAATGGGAAAGGCACGGGATTTAGATGCATTTGATAGAGAGCAGATCGTAGGTCCCCGACGGATGGGACACTCGATCTCCGAAATTGTTAACGAATGGGTTTTCTTGTACTACAGTTTCAAGAGTGTTTTGGGAATATGAAAATTCCAGCAAAAAAAAAATAAGCATCTGGACAAACTGCAAAGGACAACCAGCATTGAATGATCATGGGCTTCGCAGCCTGACTTGCATTGTATGGACCGATAGGGATCAGACATTATCTGAAATCACCTCCCATCTGAACGCGGATTCCTGCCAGGAAATTTGTGCATGGATCGTGTAATGCTCACTTCATTGTCTCAGCTTCGGGAGCCGCTGACCTATGAGAGTCCCACTTCTAATGGCACAACACCGGGCTCAATGCCTTGCCTTCGCTAAAGAACATCGAAACTGGACCATCGAAAATTGGCAACGGATAGCCTTGAGCGATGAATCCCGATTTAAACTTCATCACGCCGATGGGATATTGAGGGTATGACACCAACCTTATGAAGCCATGGATCTTGCATATCAAATCGGAACAGTACAAGCTGGTGGTGGCTCAGTGATGGCCTAGGGTGTCTTCAGATGGACGCTTTGTGGAAACTTTGGTACGTGTACTCTCATTGAATCCCAGTACACAGAACTCATGACTGACCATTTACACCCATTTATGGCCTTCATGCATCCCAATTGAGATGGCGTCTACCAGCAAGACAACTGTTCTGCTGACTTTGAAATAACGAATTGGCCATCTAGAAGTCCAGATTTAAATTCCATCAAAAATCTTTGTGATACCGTCGAGCAGAGTGTTCCCACCAACGACGACCTTGAGAGAATTGTGGATAGCTGTGGAGGATGCATGAATTGCCATACCTGTGGAACATTTATGCAAGCTTGGGGAGTCCTTTCTTCGTCGTCTGACGGCCATTATCAGACCAAAGGGGGTCCAACACGTTACTAGGTTGCTATCCCTAATTCAGTGGCACTTCAGTGTATTATATAAGAGTGTATTCAACGTTTCGGTGTTTTTTATATCTATCGGTATTATTTATTGGGTCCTACACATAATTAGAGTATTCGTGAATACTTAAATTTTCTGTTGGTGTATAGATAGTTTTGCTGGTAGGAATTAGTTTGCACTGTTATCACCTTAGTCGTGGAGACCCCAACCATTGAGACGAATAATCAGACGGGCGTGACAGCCCCTGTCATATCCAAAATTTTACAATTATTGAATGTTTACACAGGGGATACGTCAGGTTGCGTCGCAGATTTTTTCCCGTTTGGAGGAAGTAGGCCAATTAGCCGGGTGTCTGTAATCACACATGCTTTTGATCACCAAGACCAAATTCAAAGGGGCAGCAGATGGCTTTTTAAATTGTTCTCAAGAACTGAGGTTTGACAGTGACTATGGGATTTTTAAAGAAAGGGTAATCAGTAGGTTTGATAGTGAAGAATCTTTAGCAGTCAGGCTGCAGAAGTTTGCCAACTCTAGGCAGGAGAGTGGGGAAAGCATTAGGGAATGTGCCTCCAGAGTTAGGTCATTAGCCTACCGATATTTAAAGGGTACATCAGGGGATACTGGTGAACTTTCTTCGGTACAAGACCAGGGTATATTGTCTCAATTTGTTGCCAGATTGTTGCCTAATTTGAAGACATTTGTGCTTTCACACGATTCGAAAACTTTTAGCGAGGTTGTAGATAGAGCCAATTTGGAAAAGAGCAATGAGTGCTTGACCGAAAATTCTCCCATTCGGTTCATTCCACCTGACAGTAGTGTAACAACCTCTTTGAATATCCCTCATCATAACCCATTGGGGAGGTATTAGAATTATTTAGCAGCAAACTCAAAGTCATGACATTAAAATGGAACAAACGTTTTCAGAGTTCCGTTAATTGACCGATATGATATGGGAAGTGCAACTGTCAACCAATGCTGTGCCTGCCCCGAGATTTACGCCCCCCCCCCCCTTTTTTTCGCTCATCGAGAGCAGTTTGATTTACTTGTGGGCAGGTTGGTTGCTACGCTGCGATTATGAGGACAATTACCGAAGGTAGTGTGCTAATTAGCAGCTAACACCACCCACTCAGGCTAGGTTTCTGCTTCATGAGGCAGTTCGAGGGAATGGCAGACGAAATGGGAGAAATCAACCCTTATCCTAGGAAACCCCAAACAACCCTATTAGGTGCCCGTTCCCACAGAGACACAGTCAAGGTAGTCGAACCAGGGGTATTTTAAACTTTTAAGGCCGAGTCTGGGGAAGTGCTGGACTCAGCCCACCAGAAATCAGAAACACAGCAAGATAGCTACCTACACTGCAGTTGATGATGATATGTGCACTCCTGTGATTAGTGGGAAAATTGGAGATAAAAGATGTGCCATTTTATTGGACACAGGAGCAACCGTTTCTTTTCTCGCCCTGTGAGCCTTTTATAAAATCAACCCGAAATTGTGCAACAAAATGGTAGCAGTTAATGTTGGATTGAAAGGGATCAGTGGAGTGAATCTACCCATCTTGGGCAAATTCCAACTGAAATCGAGGTGATAGCAACATTTGCACATCCTCTCATAGTAGTAGACATGGAGCTCAGTGACAAATATGAAGTCATATTTGGTTATGGCCTGTTGAGAGTTCAAGGTTTTGTGCAGAATTTTAAAAAACTGAATGTTAAAAACAGGAGGACACGCAGGCGTGGCCTCCTCTTTTTAACATTCGGTTTTTTCCCATACCCTGACTTCAAGGCAGACCCCCTTTCTCATACCCTGACTCCAAGGCAGATGTATTCTTTCATAAATTAGAAAACAATGCCTCACGAAATTAATAGTAAAGCCATTCCTGCCACGATGTATAGGTAGTGAATAAGATAATGATAGCTTCTCGCACTGAAAGGATTGTTTTAGTGAATTGCACCCAGGAAGATTTCTCGCCCGAAACGGTGCTAGTACAACAATGGTACAGGATGAGAAACGAAATGATAAGGGTAGCAAGATCCTTAAATATTGCAGATAGCCAGGGGCTGTTAAATATGGGAGTTGCTAACGTTTCTCAGCAGCTGGTGTGAATAAACAAAGGCATGAAATTAAGAGCCTGGAAACACTTCAAGCGACGCAGGTGAGCTATTTGAATACAACCGATAAAACGGTAGTTAAGCCCATGTCTCTCGACAACTTTGATTTCTCGCATGTCCCGCACAAGATGCGCAGACCATTGGGGGCCCTCTTAATGAGAAATAAAGATGGTTTTGCTTGAGATCTTAGGGAGCTTGTAGCACAGATATTATCTATAATGAGATACCTTTAGAGGATGATAAGCCTCTTAGACGCTCTGCGTATCGAGTGCCTTATGCAGTGCAGCCAGTATTGGATGAACAGATAAAAGAACTCCTCAACAATGGCACAATTCGTGAAAGCATTTCACCATATGCATCGCCCATTGTGTTGGTAAAAAAGCGTTACGGAAGCTACAGGTTTTGCATTGATTGTCATGCCCTAGTAGTAGCAATGAAGACCTGGGGACGGCAGTGGCTCCACGGTTCGCTCCCCACGCTGGCGTCGGTGTCAACCCGAAAAAGTCACCCCCCCCCGGGAGGGCTTAATTTTTGGGAGGGCTTAATTTTTGAGCAATTAAAAATAGCCGACCGGAAGTGTCGCACACGCTGCCATCGGTGTCAATGGCCACCTGGGGAGGGCTTAATTTTGGAGCAATTAAAAATGGCAGCCCGAAAGTGTAACCCATGCTGGCGTCAGGATGGGAAGGGCTTTCTCCCCCCATGTGCGTGCTGGAGACGGCCTAGGGAGGGCGTAATTTTTGAGCAATTAAAAATGGGCGTCCGGAAGCGTCGTTCACGCTTGCGTTGGACTGGGGAGGACTTCCTCCCAAACATATCCAGTGCCTGCCTGTGGGTGACGCCCTAGTACGGATGTCACACCCATTTCTTACCCCCACGCATATCAGGTTCAGAGATTCTTGTGCAAGACTCTCAGCATTTGTCTGGCGCTAGCCCCTACGGAAGTATGGTGGCCACACCCTGAAAATGACCGTTGGCGGAAACAGCCCACGCAGGTAGAATCGGCCACCAAAAACGGACGCCACTGGAGGGAGGACACGTGACCGTGGTGTGTGTCGGTGGGAGACGCCCTAGGGAGGATTTGACTCCCCTATTTCTGGTTACACAGATTGTTTCTTGTTCGCCCACGCAGGTAGAAATGGTCACGAAATAAAAAAAAAATGAACGCCATTGGAGGGAGGTGGGAGGACTCGCGCATGCGCATTCAAGGGGTTTATAAACTCCCGCACATCCCAGGAAGCGTCTTTCCGACATGGAACTCTGATATGATGAGAAACTTGCTGCTTTAGCATGCATCCAGGGCGAGCTCACCGGTATATTGAAAAGTCTTCAGGTGGAATCTTTTATGTCGTGCATGGAGAGAGCCGCCGATGCCCCTGGTCAACCGAGTACCTCCGCTGCACCGAGTGGCAAGTCGTCCAGGCCATGGCGTCTCATCCTGGAGAGGCGCCAGCAGCAGCGTGGTGAAGGTGCGACGCCGAAGCGTCAGATGCCCAAGAGAGATGAGCCCAGCGTCCTGCTACACGCCACTGCAGCATCTTCCGCGCCTGTGCACGACATCATGCAGGCGAGTGCATCAACCGAAGGATCTCCTGGATACGTCGTCATGCACTCCAGCAGCTTCAGATCCATCAAATACAAGGCGATTTTTGCGTCCCACACGGTCCGAATGACCAACTTCGACCGTGTGGAGCCTCTGCACTTTATGGACACCCTTCTGTCTGCTCAATGACAAATTTTAAAAGAACTGTTACCGGAAGAGGAGTTCTCTCACGTGAGGGTCTGCGTGCGTTCCAAATGCCTACGGAACCCCATCAACCTGCCATTGACCACCTGTAATGAGGTCACGGCAGAAAATTTCATGGAGGCCATTGAAAAAGTGTTAAATTCCAATGAAGCAGTGGGCACTGACGAAGATTTATTCTTCAACTTTGCTGCCGCTGATTTGGAACGTTCTGGAGGCGTACTTAACACACCCGGCCCACGCCGCAGACCTCTGGCGGATCTGGCTGCATTCAACGCCTGCAAAACCACTGTGATCTCCATCATCAGTGATGACAACCTGTGCCACACCCGGAGCCTCGTCGTCGGTCGTGCCCTGTGTCTGAAGAAGAAGGGTGTGATGACGGTGGACACCTTCAAACATCTCTGCACACACAGGTGACCACGACAACGTGACAAGGCTAAGGTCCTACATAGTGAGGCCAGGATCCCGGAGGGCAAGTGTGGGTTGCCTGAGGTCCATGTGTTCCAGCTTTTCCTGTACCCCAAATACCGGATCATCATGTTCGTGTCCCATGATGATTTCCAAGTCATCTTCGCCGGAAAGCAGGAGGCCACAAACATAATCTTCCTCCTTTACGATGTCAGAGACTTCTCCGTAGTGACCAGTCCAGTGGACTACTTCCGAGCATGGGACTACTGCATCCCGTGTCTCAAACCTGTGTACAACAAACCCCACATCTGCAAAGGTGTCTGCCGTTCGTGCATGACGGCAGACTGCGGGAAAAGGGGATCCATCATTTATTGTGACCTCTGTCACTATTACTTCAGAGGTCAGCAGTGCCTGACCACGCATTTTTTAAATGGCACCTGTGCAAAACGGCACCGGTGTCTCGACTGTGGGGAGACCTACGAGACCTCCTCCGATCCATCTGACCAGTGTGTGAAGAAAGAATTAGAGTGTGTGAAAGTGGCTAAAGAATGTGAAGTCACAGGCTGCCATTTCTATTTCGACATAGAAACGGTGGAAGAAGAAGACGGAGTGCTGACCCCCATTCTGTGTATCGTCACCTATGAAGAAGGTGACAGTGTATGGAAATATGGAGAATTCCCACACACCGATGGCTTTATGGACTGGTTGCTGGCTGTCGTCAATGGTAAGCCAAAATTTAGAGATGTTACTTTGCTTGCACATAACGGTAGAGGTTTCGATTTCATTCCGATTCTAAATTACCTCTATTGTAAGTGCCTGAGGGCGGAATTGATTTTTAATGGTAACAAAATTCTTCTGATTAATTTACCCGGCCTCAAAATCAGGTTTATCGATTCTCTTTCGTTCATTCAGGCTCCCCTTCGCTCTTTCCCAAAAACTTTTGGCATCACCGAAGTTAAAATAGGTTTCTTCCCCCACACTTTTTGTACACGCCAAAATTTTAATTATTCTGGCCCCATTCCCGAAGCTCATTATTTCGAGCCGCAACACATGACCCCTGGAACGTTCCCCCTTCAGCGTTCCATCAGTGGTACGGAACAGTGCAGGGGACTCACTGGGATTTCAAATATGAAATGATTGCATACTGTAAATCTGACGTGCACACTTTAATGCGAGGTTGTGAGAGCTTCCGAACGGAATTTTTAGGGATGACGGGGGTAGACCCTTTTTCTAAAATCACTCTCTCTTCGGCTTGTCTGCAGGTCTACAGACAAAAATTCATTCCCGAAGGAGTGATTGGCGTTTATCTCTCGAACGGTTATTCTTCGTGCGACTGACAGAGTAGGAAAGGACTTGCCTGGTTATCCTACATAGCAGAGACCGAGAATCTCACTCTCCAGACACGCACGCTCTGCAGAGGGTGAAGCCAAAGTTGGCCCTTATTTTTTGGACAGTCTGTGTAGGCAGACCAAGCAGGCTCTGGATTTTGCAGGATGTTATTTTCACTCCTGTCCCGAATGCTTCGGTCCCGGTATTTCTCACCCTCTCACAGGCCAACCCATGGTTCTAAATTATTTAAGAACCCTGGATAGAGAGCAGTGCATTCGTCAACTTTTACCTGATTACAGGTACAGAGTGTGCTGGGAGCATGATTTCGACCGGCTACTCAAAACAGATCCCACCGCGGCGCGCATTTATCAGCAGACAGAAGAGGTGAGGAGAATTAGCGGGTGCTTCTTCCTCTATGGTGGGAGAATGGAGACATTCTCCTTGTTTTGTGACACGAAGGTTGAAAATTGTGGCGTGAGGTATTTCGACAAGAACTCACTTTATCCCGCGATTTGTAAGCGGCGGGGGGGGGGGGGTCTTCCCTGTCAAACACCCTAGGAGGATCACCGAAAATTTTGATTACAACCCAGATGCATATTTCGGTATCATACACTGCACGATGCTTCCTCTTACAGACCGCTACATCCCCGTACTCCCCTACCGCTGCAGCAACAAACTATTGTTCTCTCTGTGCAGCACTTGTGCAGAATGAGCACAGGTAGACCCTTGTACTCACACCGAAGCACAAAGAGCTCTCACAGCCTCTTATGTGTCGCTGGAATTATATAAAGCAGTCCGTGAAGGCTACAAAATTCTCAAAATTCACGATGTTTGGCACTATTTGGAAAATATTAGTTTAAAATCCAGGCCCCCGGATTATTTGGAAAATACATCAACACGTTCTTAGAAGCCAAACAAAAATATTTAGGTTTCCCTTCAAGCGTCAACACAGACGATGAAAAGGCAAAATTCTGTGAAGATTTCTATCAGGCAGAAGGGGTGAGAATTAACCCACAGAAAGTTGTGTATAACGGTACTAAAAGAAGTTTAGGAAAAATATCGCTCAACAGCTTGTGGGGCAAGGTGTCGGAAGATCTATCTAGACCTGTGTCCCAGATCATCGACAACCCGATAAAGTTATTGGATTTAGCGAACGATCGGTCCAAAATTCTCACTGACCTTCATGCGGTCAACTCGGACATATCCTAGTGACCTATAGACCCGCAAAAGAATTCACCCCTACAAACCCGAAAGGTAGTGTTTACATAGCCTCTTTCGTCACTGCTCAGGCGAGGCTCGTTCTATTAGACATGCTTTCCAAATTAAAACAGCGAGCCCTCTATGCCGACACGGATTCGTACATATTTAAAACTTCACCCGGCAACACATTTATTCCAGAGTCCTACGATTTTATGGGTTATTTTAGAAATGAGATAACCGATCAGTATGGTCCAAACACCACTATAGATTGGTACATCTCCATAGCCCCAAAAAATTATATCCTGGAACTTTCGAATGGTGAAACGATCATCCTGCGAAAGGTTTTAAATTGAGTGTGCGCAACAGGGAATGCTACACCACGGAGCTTCTCCACGATTTAATTCTAGGAGGCCCCCAACCACTTTTGCTGTCCCCTTCAATGTCCAAATTGACAAACACAAAGCCACACACACCAACCGTACTTTCCATAAAAAATTCTCTTTTAATTTTAACAAGAGAATCTTTAAACCTGGGCAAAGTGCCACAATCCATTTCGGTTACAAAAGTCTAAATTCCTGTTAACCATTGCCAACAGCCAGTCACCAGTCCTCGTAATACCCATGGTTCACATTCTTTAGCCACTTAAGGACTTTTCTGCACATATTTTTTAAATAATGTACATATTTTGCAAATCATACTATGCACATATTTTAAATGTTGGTCAGTCACATATTTTTAAATAATGCTCCGGTTTTGTAAATCATACTATTATGGTTCATGCACAGGTTTCAAATGTTGTTTAAGCCATTATTTTGGTCATGGCTTGCAGATGTGGGATTTATGGTCATGTACGCATTTTAAATATTATAAAATATGCCCATATGTTACTGATTTTATACTACTATTATTTTAAATATGCACATATGTTACTGATTTTATACCACTGCTATTATTTTAAATATGGGTTATGCACATATGTTACTGATTTTATACTATTGCATTATGATTTTAAATATTGTTCAAGCTATGATCAAAAATGCTATGTCACTCGAATGATTGTTATACGCTGTTTGTACAAGTTATTAACCTGAAATAAATGTGTTTAAACTCCTGTAATCTATGAGTTTCTCCTACAAAGAGGAGGGTGCTAAAGAAAAATTCACTTACCTTTGAAGTCTCCCGTAGTGTAACCTGTGGGATAATCCAACTGTATAATATCTGAAAGCCTAAAAAATCTGAAGCCATAAGTATAGAAATTCTGAAGGCGAAAAAACGTAATAATACACAAGTATAATATATGAAAAGCATAAAAATGCTTAAGGCGTAAAAACTTCTTAAAGTAATATATGAAAGCATAAAATATCTGAAAGCATAGAAATTCTTAATGCGAAAAAACTTAATAATACACAAGTATAATATATGAAAAAATCTGAGAACATAAAAATTCTTAAGGCGTAAAACTTCTTAAAGTAATATATGAAAGCATAAAAAATCTGAAAGCATAAAAATTCTTAAGGCGAAAAAACTTAATAATACATAAGTATAATATATGAAAAGGGGGGGAAAAGATTAAAAAATCTTAATGCGTAAAAACTTAATAATACACAAGTATAATATATGAAAAGGGGGAAAAGCATAAAAAATTCTTATGGCGCAAAAATTTAATAATACACAAGTATAATATATGAAAAGGGGGGAAAACCTGAAAGTGATATCTGAAAACACAAGTACAAAAATGCTTAAGGCATAAAAACTTCTTAAAGTAATATTTGAACACATACAAAACTTCTTAAAACGTAAATATATAAAAATTCTTAAGTCGAAAAACTTCTTAAGGTAATATCTGAAACAAAATTGAGAGTTCTTTTTGCTCTATCTGTAGACAAAGAAATTATAAAGCAGTTTTTGATTCTGCTTAAAGCAGAGGATTTGACCCTTCTGGAAGAAGATCTGTACATGACTCATAAAACAATACCTGGTTCAGCTTTTTGGCGATGTTTTGCGCATCTGTTGGAACCACTTTCCAAAAGTATAACCTTGATAAAAGCATTGACTACATTTGATTCGTAACATATGGAATCCATTTTATTAAGGTTTATTACGAAAGCTTTTAGTAATTGCAAATGAATTTATTAAAACAAGAACAGTAAATGACATTTTATCAAAACTTTTTAAATAACCAAAGAGATATAAGTTTAGGAAAATGCAATTACTAGAATAACCAAAGAGAAATAAGTTTAGGAAAACACAAGTATAAAAACTTCTTAATACGAAAAAACTTCTTAAACAGAACGTTCAAATGGCCTAGTAATTTATTTTGTACGAAAGGGTAACCCATTATCAAAATTGGGTGGCCTTTAAAAAGGCCTTTTAAAGAAGGATGGCGATGGCGGAAGTTTAAAAGAAAAGCAAGACTAGAGGGTTGAAGACAGAAACATCACAGACGACGGAGACCTCACGAGATCTCCGGCGCTTAGAACAACAACTGCCTGCGTAGCGCAGGCGGTGTTACTTCGTCATATCTTATAGGGGTGGCCACAGGACGTCGAGGTAAAATCACCCTCCGTGGGGATATCACGGCAAAGACGTTACTCTGTCCCCGGATGCACGGCGGTGAGTGTCGTGGGGATGCTTCGGAGAGAACACGGTGGCAGGAGCACAGGCATTGGGCCGTCCCGCGCAGAGTCGCTAGCGCGTTAGCCCTGAAAGTCAGCGTGCACTGACGTCACTGAAAAACCCATCGCGCCGTCACCTTGTAATCGGCAATCGGGGACGGTTGCCTCACGCCGCAACGGGTGCTGTCGGGAGTGCGCGGGCGTGGCTGCAAGTGACAACTGCAGTCACACGGACCCGCCGTTAACGGGAAGAACCCTTCATGAAAATGAAGCATCAGTCTTCTGGTCTCGACGGCGTACTGCATGGTGAATGAGCGCGAAAACGCTTGCGCTCCCAAGTATATTCAAAACCGTTGGCGAGTAAGACCGAACCCATAATGGCCCCCTAACAGGTGCAGACGCCCGGGTAACGAAGCCCTACATCTGGCACAAGTGTGGGAATGCGTATATTCCATAAACCACTGTCAAATAAGCCCAAGGTTCGATCTGACCCCCTAACAACCAACGAACCCCCCACATCCGGACCAAGTGTGGGAAAGAATATTCTTTATTTGGTTCATTAACAGATCTTATCATGTTGTAAGGTAGGGAGTAGTTGCTTATTAATTTCTCATAGATGTTTATTATTTTGATAAGAAAAAAACGAGACGCTATCAACGTTCTCACATTTTTTATTTAACCGTACACATAGGATTACATTAAAATATTTCCCATCCATTAAAATTCCATTAAAATTAAATTAATTATATTAAATTTATTATATTAAATTAAAATTCCATTTAAATTAAGATTCCATTAAAATATTTTAATAGTCGAACATTTGTCGGAAATGTTCCTGGCCGGGGACATCAGATTTCTGTTTTTTGATCGGTTCCATCAGTAAGTCGGTCATGTGAGATCCTAACACCGCTCTCCCCTGATATAACAAACGTCCTCTGGAATTCCATCGCACTGCTTCCGATAGAGTGTTTATTCTCTCTTGAACTTTACGTTTGAACCCCTTAGGAGCCATATCAATGATATCCTTTTGCGTCAGTCCTGGCGTCAATATTATTTCGTCCGGATTTTCGGCTTTTCGAGCGTATTGTAAATATTTTCTCAAAACTGCGAGATAAGCAGAGGCTTTATCGTCAGCATTGCCTGGGGTGTCCAATATTCGCTGCATGTCGGTGTCTAATTGCTCTGTCTTCGTCTTCAGATGGCGTTTTTCTACCGCTTTCACTGTGAGGCTCATTGTTTGAATAAATTTGTGATGAGCGGCACGACTGAAGCCAGTAGAGGTAATAAAAATCTCGCCCCTTTCTGATTCAGGTAGCTTCGTTTAATCTTCAAGCTAATCTTTTTCGATGCGAGTCTTCTGATGATGCACTTATGTTTCGATAATTTTTTAAGCACGGAGCCCGAGATGGGAAGATTAGCTCTCACTAAATTAAAACAGATCTCACGTAGAGCGAGGAGTTCGCTGTCACTGGCGTTTTTTAACAATGATGCGCTCTTTTTAGGCGGAGTGCTCAACGGGTAGTGAAGAAAGGGGCCCTGTTGTTTAATCTTCATTCCTCATGGAAATAGTTTCTGGATGTTCGTCAGGGAGAATCCTGCTTCTGAGTCTCTGATCGTCTGACGTATTCACCATGCAGTCTAACAACCAGTAACCGTGGGGCCTCCGTGTCGCTAGTTTAAATGCATCCAATAATATTTTAGACTCCCCCGGGAACATCTGTCTAGCCAGATGTTTCCAGCCTCTTTTTCCAGATCTTCCCTAGGACAAGATGAATATACTTTTACTTTCTACAAAATTTTATTACGAATATCGCGTCCACATTTTCGACATTTTTTAATGACTGCTACCAAAAAAGAGAAATTTCCTTCAGACTGGAATCTGGCGAGTATAACACCAGCGTACAAAAGGAAAGGAGACGCCTCAGACCCTTTTAACTGATGTCCAACTTCGCTCACTAATATAGCTTTAAAATCTTTCAAAAGATGCGTCTTAGTCAAGCTGTTGAAGTTTCTTTTGCTCTGCAACCTCATTCTCGTTTAATTGTTCGGATTACGTCTTGGGAGATTAGCAACCATTCAATTGCTTCAATGTGTCCATCAAATATATATATCATTCACCTTCCGCAGAGAAGAATGAACCTTTCATTGTAATCTGCACAGACTTTGAAAAGGTATTTGATAAACTTAAAAGGCCAGTATTCTACAAGGAACTCCTTTAATATGGGATTCCCTACAAACTTATCAGGCTCATCCAAGCCTAGCTCGCCAACCGCACTCAACAAATTAAAGTCAGTTATGAGTTCTCCCCAGTCAAAAATGTTACAAGTGGTGTTGCTCAGGAAACAGAGTGCTTGGCACATTATCTTTTTTCCACGTTTGATATTTCATATATTCTTCACCCAATCACAAATTACCTCTTTGCAGATGGCATACGTTTTTTAGACTACAGTGACATAATTACATTAATACAAATTGCAGACAGCTAGAAATAATATTTACTTAACGATTCTTCCTATATCTACAACTAAATCATCAATCTTTCATTTGATAAGAGTAGAAATAACTTTAAAAATTACATTGGAAACAATTCTCTCCAGAGTGTCCACGCCTAATCTTGGTTCCTAATCTTGGAATGTCATTTACCCCTATTATAAGAAAGTTGCTTGTAAGGTCTTTCGCATTGCCAGCATGGTTCAGTATTCTACAGTCAGAAATTATCGGAATTGCAATCACGTTACTGGTATTTTAATGCCTTCATTTCATACTGTAACATGCCTCACCTGTGTTCAGCCCACACATGATATCCAATATTGTCTCATTAGAGAGGTCACAAAGATGGTTCATTCAAAGACTGCTAGATTACTTTAACTAGACATACCAGCAAAGGTTTGCAAATCTTAATATCCATTTACCGGAATGGATAAGACTTAAACAAGATCTGGAAACATGCCACAAACTTATTTATCAGACAACTCACGAGATATTCAGCATCCTTTCTCGAGTAGCGACACCAGAAGACACCCCATGTGCATTAATATCCCATTGCGAAATTGAAAATGCAAACGTGATCCTTTCGTATTGTAAAGCAAGGAAAGTTTGGGACTAGTTCCCAATGAAAGTGTTGTTTTCGCCAACGTTACACGGTTACAATTTAGAACTGAGAGAAGTGAACGTGTTACCATTTTTTCGTTGCTTCAGATTTTAAACCTCGTAGTGAAATTTGTTGCAACAGATACTAACCATTGTATATTTTGATTTGTGTTTCTCCTTTTCAATTCAACAAGGAAGGAGTAAGAGTGCAACGCACCATCCGACTTTTATGTCTATCCAGTTATACAGAAAAATAAATTGTTATTTATTATTGACAAGCAAACAAATGACGAGCAAAACGTAGTGGGGAATAGGCAGAAAGGTATAACTGGAGGAAGTAAGAGGAAAATATAATAGAAAGAACGTACAAAAGTTAAAATGAAAGTAAAATAAATAATAGATAATCGGAATAAAAATAAGGCAGAATCGAAGGAATACATAATCGAAAGAAGAGAAAGAAAGTAGAATAAAAGAAGACAGGAAGCAGGGTCGGAAGAAAATAAGGATAAAATGAAAAGCAAGTAAAATCAAGAGCCAAATAAAAGATCAGCTAAAAGAATAACATATTATCTCTAGCGAATATGAGTTGTTTTTAAAGGAAAATTAAGTTATTTTTGCTTTTATCTCCCACTCACAGGGAAAATTCGAAATAATGGATGACTCTAAAAATGCAATGGTACTATTTCGTTAGTAGATATAAGCACAAAAAAATTGTTGCTTTTTATTTATCTCTTAAAACAAAAAAGTTGCATTTCTCACCTCCTAGGGGTAAAGGACAAATCATTGCTGCAAATATAAACCCTTTGACCATTACACTCCACCAACAAAATGTAAACTTTCTAACACAAATAGAGGCAGTACTCGATTTACAGAAGAGTTGCGTTCTTGGTTACTGACTCAAGGGACCTGGACTGGAGCTCCGAGTAAGGCATTAATGCTGGTGTTGTCTTTCTGCTGAGGTCTCGCCCTCCTCAAAGACCTTCGATATGGCGTATCGAAGGTCCAGGCTCCTTCAGACCTCTGTGGGAAGCAGCTGCGTGAGGGATAATCATTTTAAGTTCCTGAAAAAGTTAGCCGTAAAACGAATTTCGTATAAAAGACCTTATTTCCCCATTAAATCTCATTATGAAATGATAAATGCAAACTTAAAACTTTTTTGTTTCAAATTCAAAACTTCCTACAAACCGTATTTTTAATTCTATTCACATTTTTATAGAGGAAAAGCAACAATATTTTAAAACTTTCGATGCTTGGTCGCTTTCCGATCATTATTTATACGATACCTCAACTCACATCACAAATGTGGAAGGGATTATTTCTTTTGTGTAACCAAATAATCCTATGAACTACCACAATAAGTTGCATGTGCACAAGGAAACATGTGATAATATTGTAACGAATCGAATGGAACGTCAATAGAATAATATATAAAGTTTGACTTTAAAATTTTATTTGTTCTCATAAGCATTGCCATGCTGGTTTCACCTATTCAGAAAAAAAGAAAGAAAAAAATGACCAGTATAACCCAACCGGTAATGAGCATGGACAGCCTTAATAGATTTTTATAAATCACACTCTAATTGAGAAATGAACTGCATAAATAATTTTACTCACCACTAAATGCAACTGTATATAGAAAATAATTGTTCTTATTGTCTTCTACAAATTGTAGAGTAAATTTGCTTTATTGTAGAGAAATCACATCACCTGTAACGCCCCCCGAAACACTGGTGTAACAAATATCTGGTATGTCTTCATCTTTAACCACAGGTGAAGAGAAATTGATAAATGTAATTAAATACTCGAAACATAAAGTTCAGTGGTTACCACTCCGGGGCCACGACAACAGTCTTAACATCAATTGTTACATTTACAAATATAAAATCCAAATAAGAAAAAAAATCCGAAAAATTTCCGTAACTGCGGAAATTTGCAAAGAGAGCGTAACTGGGAGATTAGAATACAAGAATAATTTTAATTTATATGTAACAACAAAAAATTGAATGTCTACAGACGGACAAACAGACGGCAAAGTGCAAATAATAGCTCTTCTTTTAAAACATATTAAAAAGTTTAATGCCTACAGACGACAAAATCAAAACATTTGCTCGCTTTTTGAAAACTAGCTAAAGAGATAAGATGGGAAGAATAAGGACAAAAAAGATTGGGAAAATGATATTGAATAAAAATATGGAAGTTGTAGAATCGGAAGAAAGTAAAGGTGAAATCGAAGTAAATAAATAAAGTGAGATCGAAAAAGATGGGAAAAAAAGAACATAGAGAAAGAAAATAAAATAGACTCGAACAGAGAAAAATAAGGTTGAATAGAAATAAGTTAAAAAAAAGCTGGAGAATAAAGGACTGGAGGGAAATGAAAGAGTCGCATTGGTAGACGATAAAGAAGACAGAATCGTAAGAATGAAAGTTAAGACCGAAAGAAAAAAATAGTTTAAATCAAAGGATATAGGTAAATTAGAATCAAAAGAAATGAAAAGAATGAAGCAGAATAAAAAGCATAAAAAGGAAGTAAGAGAGAAAGAAAGTAAAGCAGATAGAATCAGAAGAAAGATAACGGAAAATCTAATAAAGATTAAAAAAAATTGCTTGGAAAGCAAATAGACAAAATAGAATGAAAAGAAAAAACAAAATAGGTAGAATAAGAGAAAAAAAAACAATGGTAGATCTAAAGAGGATAGGTTCGAAAGGAAATAAAGGTAGAATTGAAACTTGTTAAATAAGATAACGCAGAAAAAGGGTGGGAATAGCAGATTCGAATGAAAATAAAGAAACTCAAAGAGAATTGATCAAAATAAAATAAAGAATATATGAGTAGTAGAGGAAAAAATTAGGATCGGAAGAAGAAAAGAAGAGTAAAAAATAGAAGACAAAATTTTGAAGAAAGGGAAAAAATAATTGAAACAAAATTGAAAGATTATCAGAAGAAGAAAAAGAAGGTAGGATCGGAAGTAGTTAAAATAAAAAAAGAATATAAAATCAAAGAATATAAAAAAGGCAAAACATAAAAAATAAGATAGAATTAAAGATAAAACAGATAAAATCGACAGAAGATGACGAGAAGAATTGGAGAAGAATGAAAAGAGCATTGTAAGAAATAAAGAGGGCAGGAATGAAAGAAGCTAAAGAGAACAGAAACGAAGGAAGTAAAGAGTTTAAAAAAGGCTATATAACATAGGGGAGGGGAATGACATATATCAAAGAAAGGTAAAAATGTTAAATGTCAAATAGACATATTGGAAAAAAAATAAGGAAAACAGACTCGGATAAAGGTAAAAAATAGGAATCGAAATCAACCGAAACACGTCGATTGCATCTCATTATTAATATAAATATATGTATATATACACTGGTAATTTTACCTACCACTGGTTAATTTTATTGTCCTTCAAAATATATGGATGCGTTAACTTTGAAACGTGAAATAACATTTGTTTTATGTCAGTAAAATATCAAATATTAGTATAGTAAAATATTAATTTTTTTAACCGTGCTTCACCAGGTTTTTCATTTCTTCTTTGCACAAAGAAAAATTTATGTTCAATTCCAGATTCTGTTTGCAAATTTATTTTCATTGGTAAGAAGATGAAATTCTTTAAAATTTAAACAAAGTCGCTGTATTTATTTTCATTCTTTTGTTTGAAAATTCCAGACAGAAATTTTACGTTGCTGAGATTAATTCAAGAGACATTTTAGGTTCTGACGACAAAACATCTCGTGCAGGTATTTTCTGATTTAAGAACTGAATTGATTGAAGACAACGTCCAATCAAATTATTTTGTTTTCAAGTCCTTGGAGATGTAGCAGTAATCGTGATTGAAATATCTGGAATTCAAAGTTTTACAAAGTTTACAAGTTTATTCAACAAAACACACACGTACATTTACATTGCATTTGCTATTACATTTCATAAAAAAATTTATAAGATCACGAAATAAAATCAAAGAGAGAAATAATATTCTGAACATTAATATTACAATACCTCCCACTCTAGAAAGTGTACGTATGTGGGATCGGTGAATAGTAACTCATTTGTGCATCTCCGAGAAGTTGGCTTCTCGGAGGCTTATCCGCATGGACTTATCCTCAAGGCTTATCCGCATGGACCTATATTTAGAAAGTGTGTATGTCATGGTGTTTGTTCTGTTAGTGATAAATGAGAAAGCTTCAAATAAACAAAATTTTCTTTTAATTTACTTTTTGATTCTTATATATATAAAAAAACCCCAAAGATTCTTGGTTTATAATAAATTAATTCACGGCTGTGTTTGGCTTATAATATAATAAATTATATTTGTTATTTATTTTATATTAATTTTAATAAATTGTAAACTAAAGACAGCAGTCAATTCTTCTCTACTACGTATAATAGGATCCGATTTTAGTGATTCTGGTAAATGTGAAAAGATTAAAACCTGAAAAAACTTTCATTGTAGGCAAGATTTAATAATTCATAAAAAAAGGCGAAGAAAGTACGTCCCTACATAGAGAAAGCAGATATCCTTTAAACTCTGTTGGGCTTGTACAGCGTACATACAGGTACACAGGAATATACCAGTAGTCAAGCAAGTCAACCACTAGACCAAGTATGGCTGAAGAATAAACCAACTTCTGAAATATTATTTTCATGCAGTTTCAAAAACATTCATTAAAATTCTTCCACATTAAGAAAGAGCTACTGCTAAAACTTTGGACTTTTTACGGAATCCATGCTCAAAAATGATGTTGATGACCTTCATTAACATTTACCAAGGGCGTTCAAAAAGTTCTTGACACGTATCTGTAGATTTGCACTCTTTCCTCAGAAGTTAGCGAGCTACGATTTGTTTGAAAGCTTGTCTAAAATTGTCATTACGTGTTAAAATAAAGGCCCTATCATCATTTCTCTCTTCGCTGACGTCACGTAAAATTCGGTCGGCGAAATCTATGCGTTGTTGCTATGGAGACTACTAAAGATAGAAAGATTTTACATTTTCACATGGATGTAGCTTGCGGGCAACGAGAAAAAAATTATGCCAATTTATCACAATTATATGGGATCATGCCTATTTATATGGAACTGCTACGGAATGTATGCGCAAATTCAGAGAATGACGGCAGAGCTTCGAAGCCCACCCTCGTGCAGGAAGACCGAAGGAGGCCGTGAACGAGAGAACCACAGTTTGTGTTCGTTAACTCATTGAGGAAAACCCGCACATTACCGTTCAATACGTTTATATATCAGTGAATCGATTCCCATGTAGAAACAATTATTCATCAACATTTAAAGTTTCGAAAGATCTGTGCCAAATGGATGCAACATAAATTGAGAAAACAGCAGAAAAGGGCTAGAGTCGACTTGTGCAAGGGGATGCTGGCAATGTTTGAATCTTGTCCCCTAACAGTAAACAGACATTGTCACAAATAATAACACATGGTTTTAGTACTATACAATGCCCAGTAGGGTTGACAGCTATATTTGGGTGTGGAAGATGAACCGCGTCTCAAAATCCTTCGACAAAGACATTCACTCCAGGAATAGGATGTTCACAATTTTTTTCAATTCCCAAGGAATGGTAGCCGTGGACATCTTATCTTAAAAATGACTCTCAATGGCAAATACTACTACACCAACACTGTTTTGTCCAAA
Source organism: Ryuthela nishihirai (assembly GCA_038380435.1). Taxonomy (NCBI): domain Eukaryota; kingdom Metazoa; phylum Arthropoda; class Arachnida; order Araneae; family Heptathelidae; genus Ryuthela; species Ryuthela nishihirai. The sequence continues at coordinate 77,202,190 of JAWZYU010000017.1, forward strand.
ATGGCTAAGGAGATGAAAGTGCAGCGTCCAACATCAGGCGTGTCACGGATTCTCCTTCTTCATGACAATGGCAGTACTTACAATACTCGGCAAGTAACAGCCTGTCTGGAGCAGGTAAAAATAAAGCAGCTACCCATCCTGAATGTTCACCTTACCTTCCATCATGCGATTTTTGGTTGTTTCGAAAATTAAAAAGTACTTGCTGGGAAGCATTTTCCAAGGGTGCAAAACCTTCCAAAATCGTTCATTTAGAGTTGCAAAGTATTCCACAACAGGAATACCACCAAGCGTCCGAGAATTGGCGTAGATGTCTGCAGCTTTGCAATATATACGGCAGGGGAGTACTTTGAAGGACAGTAAAAGTTTTGTTAAGATACGTGCAATGGGTTTTGTTCTGCAAATGTATGTCAAGAACGTTTTGAACGACCCTCGTAAAAAAAATAATAAACTACGTGCATTATACTGCTGCGAAGCCTATACTTCGCAAAAAAAAAGAAAAAGCAAACAGAAATTGATATGGAACATACTTGACAATTAAAATGATTCAGGATATAAAAACTGTAACAACAAGAGAAATTGCATAAAAAATTCAAAAACTCTAATTTGAGATAAAGCTAATTGCTTAATTATATTTACAATAACAATTTTTGTGTCCAATGAAAATCAACAACTTATGTTGCATAATAATAACAAATAAATCTTACTTTACGTAAAAAATTGCACCCAAAATTTAAATTATTATTTGTTTGCGAGTGGTTAGCACGCTTGGCTACTGATCTAAAGGACCTGGGTTCGAGCCCCGGGTAAGGCATGGATGTGTGTGTCGTTTTTCTGCTGAGGTCCTGCCATCCTCTCAGATCTCCTACTGTGGCATATAAACTGACAGGCTCCTGTCAGACCTCTGTGGCAAGCAGCTGCTTGAGTGGGTATTTTTTTTTTACAGATAACTAATTTTTGTTACACATTAGCATACATATTAGGATTATACTCAAATAAATGTTGTCTACATTGTAACAATTATTGTCTATACCCTTTAAGCAAAACGATATACTTTTTTTATATGGGTTTGGAGTATATAGTCCATATTTGAGGACCTATTATAAGAATATGTCATGCATCTGCCTTTCTGATTCTACAAGAGACAAAACGTTTTTAGACATTTTTTTGTCATAACGATGTAAAGCTGAATTTAAAAATGATACGATCCCTAGTCCAAACGAAAAAATAATCAGGAAAACCTAAAATAAATCTAAATCTCGATATTTCAGTCTCATTACTTCTGTTTTTAAAGTAATATTGTTTAAAGTAAGAAAATGTAGCAAACTGTAAAATAAGAAGTTTAAAGATTTAGTTTAAAGAAGTGGTTGGTCCTGAAAGCTTTTCTTGACAACTGATTTAATCGCATTTTAAATTGTATGATTTAGAATTTTTTTTTCGTAATCAATACCATTTTCACATAATACGTTGCATCAGAAGTTAACTGAGCTCTAAATTTGTTAGCACTGAAAACGTCTAATAATTTGTTAGAGGCGTTTATGATGCTTCCGGGCTAACAGAGATTATTTTCGATACACTCAATTTGTATTTGTGTCAGAAAATATATGGAAAATCATGTAACAGAAGTCTACTAAACGTTTCGATAATGAATACGCATGATAAATAATACGTTTATTTCACATTTAAATTCCATGCCTCAGCAAGTTTCTATTTCGCTTTCCTTTAAGCAAACGTTATTTGCTTCTCATGTTTTACTCGCAAAATGCGAAAAGTGAAAGATATTGAAGACTGTTAGACCAGATTTGAGATAGAAGACTGTCTTATAGTTTTCGTCTAGTTCTAGATGGGAAACTCGGAAAGAACAAAACCAAGAAATTTCATTTAGTCTTCCTTTGTTGGGCTTTCGGAAATATAAAAATTGATGATGTTCCAATCCCCTGACTTTAGGCATTGGGTATCTCCGGGAGTCATAAAGAAAGACGGTTTCTGGAAGATGCTACAGGGGAAAAAGAAATTTCTCTCTCTTCGTGATGGGGTTCTCCTAGTGTGAATTTTTGCCTCACATGCTGTTCTCGTCTAGCTCAAAGCTGGAATAAGGTAAAAAGGTTTTCGATATACTCAGAAAATATATATAGGCATTAGAAATGAAAAAATGACGCAGTGCACGCTTTAAAAATCGAGATACGAGATGCATTTGCGTAAGTAGATTTTCCTCTAATATTCTGAAAGGAAGTGTCCGATATTCTGGGATTTATGGGACTTTCGGGGAAAACTTTCTAGAAGGATCCAGGCTGTTGTCGCTTATTCGTCTTCAACATTTTTCGGCAATTGGTGCTTTTCGAAGTATTACTGAATGATGAATATCTTCAGAGAAGTACAAGTTGGTTATCTTTGTTGAAAATGAAATTCAGTTTTCCACTCAATTCCATCGCTAATTTTCCGAAAAATTCAATATTGGCATTGACTCTTCAAAATTTTATTTGGATAAAATTAATTTTAGAACATGAACAATTTTCAACTTATTATTTTGGTTCAAAAATAGCAAAATAGACCTGGAAAACCTTTCATCGTTGTTCTATCACTCTTAAATCAGCAACCATGTTTAATACAGAGTGTGAAATAGTATATTGTTACGATAGATGAACAAGAAACAATGAAACTGTGATGTGCGGTGTCGTCTTGATGCTCGCATGTACTACAGCGTGAGAATTACGTCACTAACCACTTCGAACGAACTTAACTTTAAAAAATAAAGAATAAGAGAGTTGTAATTAGGAAGAATTAGTGTGAAGGAAAAAGTAGTTTGTCTTAGTCTGTGTACGATAGTCTAAAGAAGAAATGTTTTTATTTGGTGTATGCGCCAGAGGATAAATAAGTTTATTAGTGTGGATCTTGTTAGTAAATTACTAAGAAAAGGGAAGAATTCACCGTCTGATGTGTAGTGATCAATATCTGAAAAGAATTGGTTCTGAGAGACTAGTATACTCAGCTGCAGTTTTAGAGTACTGAGATGACTAGAATCCTGGAAGAAAGTCATTTGGTGTATAGTTATATTTAGATTGTTGAAGGAATTGGTAAGGTTATTCTTGGTAGATTACAAGTTTATTCGCAAATATGATTATGCTACTTATCGAGTATTATAAATAGCCTTGTTTTATGCTTTGAGTAGCGATTGTAAGAACTATAGAGAAACAACTCTTTGTAGAAATAGTGAAAAGGTGCTATATTTTTCTGAAGCGTTATTTTCATATTGATGAAGATAAAGATTTGTGTTGGTTGAATATAGTTTACATAAAGGTTTTTATTCATACTTTTTAATAAATTACATTATTTTTGCTACATATTAATTTTGAACTCACGCTCAGTTTCATCCGTTAACTTTCCAACAATATATACTGATTGTCATAAAAACAGGGTATTATTTTTCAGATAAAGAGATTTTATTGTAAAACAAATGCTGTCAGGTAATAATAAAAATTACTTATATTATAAAATCGAATTACAGATTAAAGTTGCAATAAATATGTTTAAAATTAATAGTATATTCCATTGCAAAATATTTTATGATTAAACAAATTTTCCACACATAAATATCATGCAACATTTCATTGCTTTCAAAGAAACAGAAGGTGATCTTTCAAAGACGTTTTTCTCTACTGGATGAAGTGGTCATACATGCATACATCGTATCATATTACAATGTTTTCGATTCCGATTTACTGATAATATTTTCAGGGTTTTTCATGTTCAGTTAACTACTCTATTTAAATTTAATTGCCACTATTCATTAAACGTTCGCTTTGTCAGCGGGTTTCTCTAAACGTTTTACGTATTTCTCTTATAGAATTACCGCCAGATTAAATTATTCATTCAAAACAAACTCATAATTCAATTACTTTTACAGCACAAATTCGGAAAATGCATGTTATCAGCAACTTATATTCTCTTCCTATGTAAAATAAATAACAGAAAGACACTAAAATTGAATAAGTCGGTAAACTTGTACATATTTCTTAGACAAATATGCAAATTGCCTCAAAGAAAAATACTTTTCGGTACTTTTTGATCTTATTATTAGGTTGTTGAAAAGAAAATTACCTTTATTCATTTATTCAGAATGTATGGAATTTATACACTCCTCATCAAAAACATTGTTCCACCCAGAAGGATTAGAGCTACGTCTGTACAAATTATTACGGAAGTGCGTGACAGGATATATGCAAATGAAGGGGAAATCACGGGTTTGACTACATTTAAAATGTCGCGGATGACATGGATTCCATTAATTGTAAAAGATTTAGAGAAATCTTTTACAACTAACGTTTATTTGGTTATTATAGGTTGGCATCGGGAAAATGGACAGTGTACATTAAAGAAACCAAATCTGACCTGTAAACCAGTGGTTTCCAACGTTTTTTGTTCCACGAACCTCTTTGAACCAAAAAAAAAAGTGTTGCGAACCTCTAGGGTAATAATGATTTAAAAAATGCTGGAAATTAAAATTTACATTATACAGGATGTTTCAAAACTCTCTGTACAAATTTCAATGGGAAACAGGGAACACCAAAACAAAACTTTTTCGTCTATGAATGTATGTCCGTTCGGTGCAAAGAGGGCGCTGTTTAGTGGCATGCAATTGGCTAAAGGAGCGAAGTGGGGACGGAGAACGGACTTGTGTTTGCCATCGGCATTCGTAAATCAAACACATTACGTGTAACATGGAGTGTTTCGTGACTGCTGAGATGGCTGACATGCATCTGACATATGGGGCTGCCAATGGAAAAGGAAGAGCTGCTGTGAGGTTGTACCGACAACGCTTCCCAAACAGATGTGTAACAAATATTTGTGCGTTTGCATCGGCAATTACGAAAAACGAGCATTCCATGCACACATGCATGTCACTGGTTGGGAGAGAACCATGTGCACTCCTGACATGTAAGAAGAGATCCTATGGAGGATTGAGGACAATCCAGGCACAAGCATGCGGGCTGTTGCACATAGCCTCGGTGTGAATCACGCCCTCGTGTGGAGAGTGTTGCAGAGCATCAGTTTTGTTCGTTTCTTCGTCAGAGAGTCCAAACATTGCAACCTCAGGACTACCCTCTTCGTGTGGAATTCGTGCGCTGGTTTCTGCAGCAGACCGCGGTGCAACCTGATTTTTCAGCTCATGTGCTCTTCTCAGATGAGGCCTCTTTCACACGTGATGGTGTGTTTAATGTGCACAATTCTCACTTTTGGGCGAACGAAAATTCACAAACCACAAAGGCGCATTATCATCATCGGGTATTTCTTGAATAAACTTTGCTGGAACTGCTGGAAGATGTTCCCTTGGCTATTCGGCGTCACGATCGTTCCCGTGGCTATATTATAATGCTATATCTATAATACGACGGTATATATCTATAATACGACGGGGCGGCAGCACACTTCAGCAATGATGTGTGGGATTATCTGAATGCCATTTTGGGGTCCGATGGATAGGCCGAGGTGGACCCGCCGCCTGGCCACTAAGATCGCCCGATTTAACATGTATCGGTATTTTTCTCTGGGGACAAAAAAAGACCCTCGTGTACGAGACTCCCATTGACTCAGATGAAGACGTCGTCGCAAGAATTGCTGTTGCCACTGCAACTGCTCGCGAAATTCCGGAAATCTTTCAACATGTACGGCAATCAATGCTTCGACGCTGTCATACATGCAATGTTGTTGCCGGTCGGAACTTTGAGCACCTTCTTTAAATAAACGTGTTGTTCACACTTGTTTGCATTCATTTATGTACTAGCTCCACTGATATTTCTGTTAATTCCTTCTAGCACCGAAGTTTTACCTCAGCGGACATACATTCATAGACGAAAAAGGTTTGTCTTGGTGTTTGCTATCTCCCATTGAAATTCATAGAGAGAATTTTGAAACAACCTGTATTATTATAATTACAAAATGCAAAATTTAACTCCCTATAATTTTGAAACCTCTATGCACACATGCATGACACTGGTTTCAGAAAATTTCAGAAAATTTAGAATCGCTGCAGAAACAAACCTATAATGCTTCAAACATGCACATGTCTGTTGTCACAGAGGAAAAATATATTTATAACATAATTGGACAATTCTTTACTGCTTAAGGGGGGGGGGGCATTGCAGAATTTTTAGCCCAAAGCCCTTGAGGTTCGCGAAATACCAAATGGGAAACGCTGTCGTAGACGGATATTTAATCAACTCAGCAGGTTTGAGCTAGATTTCATCAAAGCACGATGGTATAGAAAGAATTTCAGCGCATTTGGGACGTGATGTGCAAACAGCTGGCCGCTGCTAGTAACAGTGTACACTGGACGGTGTTTCATGCCATCATTCAGGATCAGGTCGTCCTTGAGGGACTACAGGTGATGATCGGCAGATGGTTGCCAGTATCAGAAACATTACTGCTCGACAGATATCCAGTGATAGAACGACTGATAGTGCACCGGTAGTATCTATCAGTCCATTCATTGACGCCTGAACGAAGCTGGTATGCGAGAGAGGCACCCTCTGCTTTGCATACCGTTTCTTCGATGCCATAGACTTGCCAGATTGCAGTGGTGCAATGAATGAGCTGAGTGACGTGACGAACAGCGCTATATAGCATCTTCAGCGATGAAGTTCGCATCTGTCTGGGACAGAACAAAGAAATTCCACGTCGTCGTGTATCATTAAGAGCCATACACCACCCACTGCTGTGATCCTGGTGTGGGGTTCATCTCTTATGACAGTCAGTCATCTCTCATAGTCATCAAGGATATTTTAACCACCCAGAGGTATGGAATACCATTCTTCGCCTTGTGGTACTATCAATTCTCTAGAGCATGCCAAAAGCCACATTCCAACATGATAATGCCAGATCTGAAGAACCATAGACCACGATATTATTAGGAACATTTCTGACTCATTTTCTGAACGTATTAGTGCTTTTATTGCCGCGAAAGATCTCCACACCTTGCACCGATGTTGTCTTAATATCCAAATATCCGTCGGACTAAACAGATTTCAAATGGAATTTATTTGTTACACTCTTACCTTTTAGCATGTCGCATGGCATTGTACTCACGACATTCCTTATGAGTAGGGTAATTTTTTGATGAGGCATTATTAGCCCTATTTTTTAGCTATATTTTATGTGGCGTATGCAACAACCTAATGCCCGCGGAAAATTCCTCGTCTGTATATCCTTTATATGTTATCGCGAGCACAATCATAACGCAACTGTTAATGATAACGCTGTATCCAATAATATAAAGCCAATACCATTGACGAATTTCTTTCAACTAGTGCAAGAAAACAAAAATCTGAAAGTCCATTCACTTCTGGTAACTATGGAAAGCTCATTTTCTAAGACAAAAAAATTGATATTTCTCAAATTGAGCATTAAAGGGGAATATCAAAACAAATGGAGTATTCGAAAATTGGAAACAGTAATAATATAGCCTTAGTACCTCTTGCATCCAGAAAGAATTTTCCACATACTGTAAATGTTCAAATAGCAGCCCAGGTTACAATTTACAATTTCTTGATTGTATCCGGCTACAATTTGAACGCAGACTGCAAATCAAATTAAAATTATAAGGATGACATATCGACTCCTGTGAATATGGGATGCTGGTTTTCAGAGAAATAAAGATTTTCATTTAAAAAAATTTTGCATCCTTTAACTATAATATTTCGCATTAATAGGTTATTGGAAAATGTAAATAATAATAATAATATGTTATTAACACTATAAAACGGAAAAAGCATATCTCATTTGTTCCTTAAAATGAAACAAAAATCGGATTTTTTATCGTCCCCTAGAGTTAATGGACAAATCATCCAGTGTATGAAAAAATAATTTATATATTATTTAAAAATTTAAAATTAAGTAGTAAATTAATAAAAATAAAAATCACCGGTAGAATTTTAAGCAATTAAAGTTTAATTAAACACGTATAACTATTAATGATATTCTTCATCAATACATTCTATCACCAGAATTTCTAACTTATAGTATAAATCGTTTTCAAAATTACTTCACTTTTACATTTTCTACATTTAGCACTCTCTAAAGATATAAATTAAGGCCATTTGGAGGATTTGAAAATATGAATCATCACATTTCGTTAGTATCCATTGAACTTAAAAACAGATTTTCATTAATCTCTCCAAACAAAAAAGGCTTTTTCCCACTCACCTGGGGTGAAAGGACAAACTGTTGCTGTCAATATAAACCCCTGTTTCATCTCACCTCACCACTAATCTTATTTCTAGCCCAAAGAGATCGTTTGCAATATTCGACTAAATGTTGAAATTTTCGAAATTTTACACCGGCAGAGGGTAAATAAAATTTAATTAAAGCTTTTGAGATATTATAAAGAGCGAATCATAATAGTTTATCAATGCCTATCCAACCCAAAAAGAATTTGCAATTTATTCCTGAAATCAAAAAATTATATCTTGAAACAAAAAAAAATATGTTTCTCCACTTCCTTTTTTTATTGGGGGGGGGGGGGGGTGAAGATCAAAATTACTTTTGACAATGCAAAACATATGATATTCACATTTTAAATTTCTAATGTATTTGCATAGCTTGTAATATTAGTTTGGAAATTTGTAATTTTCACATTTTCCGCTTTTAGAGGGCGCAATTGCAGCTATAGGAAAAATCCGAAGGTGCGAATCGTAATGTTTCTTCACAGACGACAAAATTAGTACAGTCAAATGACAAAGTGAAAACAGTTCTTTGAAAATGAGCTGTTTTGACATTGTCATCACAGTTGAGATCCGTACAATCATTGCGCGGATTTTTTTCGTTCAATTTTTTGAACATTTGAAATATTTTTTGGAAGGTTTCAAGAAATGTTATTCGAAAAACTGGAGGAATTTCTTCAATTGAACTTTTTAATTTCCTCTATTTTTTAAATTCTTACTTCTTGTAATTTTCTTCATTTAACATTAAACAAAGGATTTCTTCATTTTAACTGCAACTGAATAATTCCATTTTTACGAAAGAAAATCGGAACATACAAACATACGTCCGATATCTCTGACTAAGACCCGGCCACAGTTTACTAATTCTGAGATATTAACCTGCTATAATTCAAAAACAAAGCACAATTTAAGTCACGATTTTTTATTACATCATATAAGGAATGGGTTGTTTTACTTCTGAGCATCACTTTTTTGCACACAATGGGCTAAATGGCCAGGTGACAAGGGCCCCGAGGGATCAGAGAAGGTTGCGGGAGGGGAACCACTGAGCAGCTATTGGGAGACAAATGTAGCCTCCCGTTAAGGCCATTCAGTGTGTTCTTTAACTTGCACAAAGTATGGCTTTCCCGCACACGGGGCACGGGGCCACGGCTTAACGTCCCATCAGACGGATCACGGTCTTTCGAACTCCATCGGTGTCTCCTCCCGACCAAGGCCAGTTTTGCAGAGATAAATCTCAACTCTGGCACAGGCGGGACTGAAACCTGAGAACTGCAGATTACGAGCCTGACGCACTATTGATAAGCCACCCCTGTCCCTCGTCATAATATCTTAAAATATAAAAGTGGCTTTTGCCAACCCCGTGGAGGTGATAGCGCCAATCGCTGCTATCAGTCTAAAACTTTCGACTGCTGCACTCTACCACTAAAATTCAAAATTTTGTCCATAGGTACATTTTTTTTTTGCATTTTTTGTTCAAAGTCTACCAGTTTTCAACTGTAGAACCATCTAGTGGTAATCGTGGGATCAGCTAGCTGCTGATAAGAATCTTTGCTTTGATGGCTTGGCTGACAAAGTTGAGAAAGCAGTTAGACAACACAACAGCAGAGAGCTGTACCAGATAGTTAATGTTTTGTGTGGTAGAAAATCGACAGGTACACAGGAATTGAATGATAATCAAGGTAAGGTTGTAGAAGGCGAGGATTCTGTCATGGCTAGGTGGACTGAGCATTTCAATGATTTTTTAAACAATGTGGTTAGTTCTACTCCCATTGTTTGTAATGATGATAGATGTATGGTAGCTTTAATGTTGGCCCTATAAAAGTCTAAAGTTATTTTGGCTGTTTCTAAACTTAAACTATATAAATATCCAGGGGTAGATTAAATTACTACGGAAATGCTTAGAACTGGGAATGTTTCGGTTACCACATGAATGACTGAAAATTTGAATATCTATTATGATAAAGGCATGGTTCCTAAGGATTTTACCAGATTTATTATTATCTCTATTTTCAAAAAAGGTAATCAAAATTCTTGTGATAACCATAGGGGTATCAGCCTACTCTCTGTTTCAGGTAAAGTTCTTTGCATGATTGTGATTAATAGAATTAAGAATCTGGTTGAAGTTAATTGCGTGATGAATAATGTGGATTCAGAAGTCGTAGGGAATGTGCAGATCAGATATTTTCACTATGGCAGATTCTTCAGAAATGTTAGAGTTTTTGAAACCTACGGTTGCTAGTTTTGTTGATTTCAAAAAGGCTTTCGACTCTGTTGATCGTCATAATTTGTGGTTGATTGTGAGATCATATGATATACCAGACAAGTTAGTTAACATAATGAAAGCTTTCTATAATAACACTGAATCGTGTGTGAGAGTTGGCAAGGATTATAGTAATTGTTTACCATTCCTTCTGGTGATCGACAAGGGTGCATTTTGTCTCCTTTTCTCTTTAGTTTGGTTATGATTATGTTATGCGAAATTCTTTGCAAGAGAAATATTTTGGTCTTAAATGGTCTAGAGATTTCAAAATTTCTGATTTATATTATGCAGATGATTTGGCCTTGTTGGCTAATGATGTTGATGAGATGAATTCTTTCATTAGGGCTGTTGATGAGACTGGTAATAGAGTTGGTTTGGTGATAAACAGAGACAAAACTAAAGTGTTGAAAACTGGTCAGGCAGTTGGTGATTCAGTCGCTCTGAATGCTTGCACCCTTGAGCAAGTGTGTCAGTTTATCTTGGGAGTTAATGCAACAGATACTGGTGATGTGCGGCATGAGATTAACAGATGAATAGAGATTGCTTCTGGGACTTTCAGGAATCTATGGAGAGTGTGGAGAAATAGGAGTACACACCTAAAGACTAAAATTAGATTGTATAATAGTTTGGTTCTTTCTAGGGTTAGTTATGGTAGTGTAACTTAGACGCTTTGTAAACAATATAACAGGAATTTTTATACTTTTGATTCGAGATGCTTACGCAGTATTTTGGGTATTAGGTGGTTCAAATTTGTAAGTAGTGAAAAGATTTGGCAAAGGAGTCGGCAACCTCCTATAAGCAGCATATTTCGTAGAGAGGGATTCTGTTGGTTTGGCCATGTTGTCCGTATGGATAATTATAGGTTAGCGAAAAGGGTTATGAGCAGTGTGTGTAAGGGCTTCAGAAAGAGGGGGAGTCCTAGGATGCGATGGGCATCCAATGTCAAACAGGAACTTATTAGAATTAATGTGCAGTGGCCAGGTGCATCAGATGTAGCTTTGGAGAGATATGCTTGGAGAACCAAATTGCATGGTCTGATTGGACCTCCATAGCCCATGACTGCTTGAGGATAAAGGTGATAATGCTGAGTGGTAAAATTAGATCATGGAAGATTCGGATTACAATATCTTAATTAGAGGCAAACTAACATTGGTGCAGCCTGTGCAAAGCAACCGGATCCATTCAGGGAGGGAGGAGCTTATTTTATGCTGTATAATCTGGACCAACTCGAATATTTTACACCAGGGACCATGACGATCTAGTTTCGACATCGATCTTATTCTTATCAATACCTATCCACACTGTCGTGTACCAGGAGTTGTGTCCCAAACTCTATTTTAATTTGGATTGCTATTTCACCTATGTTATCGGTGATGTCACATATACGAGTGTTTACACCGGTGCTTCGGTACTCTCGACTAAAAGTACTACAATCAGTGGGAAGACGCTGATCTTCATTCCTATTTAGAGTTACATACACAGACTGTGTAAATTAAGTCTAATTCTGTGAAGCTGTGTCTGATGCATTTTTTTTTTATATATTCTGTTATTCTTGAAAAAGTTTTTTTTTTAAGAGACTTGTTCTTTGTGGAGAGTCTTACTTTTCCTGGATGGCATTATCGTCCATTAGGGGGAAAGTGTCGCCTATTGCATAGCATAGGGATTGACATAGACGATCAAGGATCTCATCCCGACATTTCATAGCAGTCATAGAACCTCCATCAAACACTAGGAGGTCTGTATTGCCACCCAAGAAAACCTAGTCCACATAATCGGAACTCGACCAATAAATACAATTCTCTCAACTATTTTTATGAATCTGGTTGTGAGTTCGCCCCTCTATCCAGAGCAGTGCACGTCTGTTATCAGATTGCTGAGGAAATCTCGACTCCTTCGTGAACGGGATTCGACACCATTTCCAGCAGGCCTGTCTGTGTCTGGAAGTTAAATGGACATATACAACGGGTCAAAGGGTATAGAGTTCGACATTTTGATCACAGTTGAAAGAGGCGCCTGCCTTCCTGTGGCTACAATGAGTTTCGAAGGTAGAAATGATGCCGTTGCTCTCTTGTTCTGTTGAGATAGTACTCCAATTTAGGGATCATCTTGAAGGGTTGTAATCCTAAGACGTCTTTGAACAAGTCTGGTAACTATTTGGGTTTTTGGAATATATGCCATAGCTTTGAGATAAGAGAATGGTAGATACAAAAGATAATATATTGTATGGCCAGCCTCCAAGCATCCAAAGGCTGTCGATCGTTTTGGGTACTGTAAAAGCTTTCTATGAGACATCATGAAACAATCGCTGTTCCAGACTGAAAATGTAGCGTTTCAACATGCATGCATCTACGAAATACTCCTTCTGCCCGCTATCTATTTTACATATTCCGTAACATTATACCTGATTCATAGGTTGATTTTTCAAGTTACATACTATATTATTTAAATAAGTTAAAAAAATTATTTTTCTCTAACGATTATTTTTATTCATATTTTGGTCATCAGTGCTGAACTTTTCACGAGCAATATACATATTAGAAAAGAAATGAAAAATAGTGCGGCACGCAGATCCCGAAAATATGTTTTCCTTAATCTCTTAAAATAAAATAAGACCTTTAATGATTTTGGCATACGACAAAACAATATCGATATTTCTTTTTTTATGAAAAAGAGCTAAGGACCGATATTCTACATTAGTTCTTAATAGATATTTTTCTCACGATGCTTAAAAAAAAACATTTTTTTGTTTAAAATACGGCTAAATTTTATTAATAATTACTTGATTAAATTAAACTGCAAACATTTTAATTTCCATTATGTTTTTTTATTTGGGTGAGAGGAGGAATGAGGAAAAGTCATCGAAAACCTTCGGTACACACGAAGTTTGGTTTGGAATGCTTTGATGCTCTCCCCTTGAAAATTTTGTTGATCCTTGCTCTTAAACCTTTATAAAAAGAAGTTATATAAACTACCAGTAATGTTAATATACTAAAAAAAAACTATTTTTTAACCATTTGACGTAGGCGTTTAGTCACCTTTATTTCCCTAACAAGATTTGAATTTTTTTAAATGAGCTAATATGAGAACTAAAAAGCAATACAGAATTTCTTCTTGAAAATTTCTCAGCATCGTCAAAAGAATAATTGGAATTTATCATAAAATAATAAAAAAAACGCATACGCAAAGATAAGTTTTATCGGCTTTGAGAGAAATATAAAAAAAATGTCATATTCTCAGTACAAGGAAATGGCGAATGGATGCAATTTCCAATAATTCAATTCAAACAGAAATTCTGTGAGTTGTATTAAATTATTAAGTTATGAAACAGCGAGGAGAGAAAGATCGTTGCAGGAAAAAGAAAAATATTTTATCACATGCAAGGTGTGAAAATAATCTCATAATTCTAGTCTGAAATTTCGAGTAATTCTTCCTACGTAAAATATTCTAATTCTGAATAAAATGTTTTTTTTACTGCTAATATATGCTAATTCTACATAAAACGTTGATAGATTACAAATTAGAGAGATGACTCAGTAGAATTATTTGTAAATGCTATCTTGTTGCAGCTTAATATTCGAAACAGGTAAACTCCACCAAGACTTCTACTTGGTAGTTTTCCCCCAAAATCGATCTGGGAGGAAGATATTCTAATTTTCAGAGGGAGGATTTCAATGAAAACCGGATTTGAATAGAGAACGTTGTTAATGATTTTATGAAGATTTTTAGATCGTGAAGCAACCTTTTCCATTCCAAGGAATAAAAATTGAGACCTTTCAATCGTTCCTCAAAGCTTGAGTTGGAAAGACCAGGTAGTCTCTTACTAAACCATCTGAGTGGACGTTCAACTAGAGTGATGTCAGAGATCATGTGGGGAGACCAGACAGGAGATACATATTCAAGAATAGGCAAGACAAAAGTAGTGAATGCCTTGAAAGGAGTAAGTCTTTGCACTTTTTATAGCAGAGCAAAATCATGTAGTCGACACGGTTGAATTTTTTGGAGATGTTTTGGCAGTGTAAAGAAAATGAGAGTTCGGGAGAAATGGTAACATCCAAATCTAATCTGATGACTGGGGAGCCATTGATACCATAATTCTGCTTCTTATTGCTACGACCCAAGTGCATAATAGTTGCTTTGTCTGCAGAAATTGGTAACTGTGACATTCTCGTATCCCGGATAGTATTTTTTTGCCTCAAGTATTCTTTTCTACCGACATTAAATAAATAAAATATAATAAAAAAAAAAATACCCCTTCAAGCAGCTGCTTGCCACAGAGGTCTGACAGGAGACTGTCAGTTTATATGCCATAGTAGAAGGTCTGTGAGGATGGCAGGACCTCAGCAGAAAAACGACACATACATCCATGCCTTACCCGGGGCTCGAACCCAGGTCCCTTAGATCAGTAGCCAAGCGCGCTAACCACTCGGCTATTACCTTTCAAAATTCTTTTTCTGATTTCGTTATTAGGAAAACATAGTACTACCGGTAGTCAGCGCCGTATGACGGCCAAAATTGCAACTTTTTCCATGGCAGCTTTCAGTGAAGCAGTTACCGAAGTTTTTGTTAAGTGCACAGTTTAGACATTCATGAAGAGTGAAAAATACATATAAAGAACAATTATATTTTAGATAATTACATTTGTATTAAGGATATTTCACTTCATTTTTATATCATTGTTTTTAACTACATTTCAATTTCAACTAAAGCTTGAATACAAGAGTGTGCCTACTGTTTTTAATTTCTATAAAAACATTTTCCATGCATCTGGCATATTCAATTAAACGGCAACCCCGATTCCACATAAATGCCGGATAACCAGGAGTTTACTATATAATGTAATTTTGAAAATAGTTCTGAGTAAAGTTTGCTCTTTTAAGTGCAGTTATCGACGATTGTGGGAAGACATGCAATTTTATTAATTGCGTGTCTTATTGATAACGTTTTTCCGATACATCTTCATCTGCATTTCGCTATATTTTACCACCATATTTTTTTTCCATTTTTTAATTAAGATAATTATATTTTCACAGATTTAATTCCGATTTTCTACGAAAGAGCAGAGTGATTTTTTTTAACATATACATGATTTGTCAGCAAAAAATGATCGCTTCTTTCACATAAGTTCTCTTACTTTGTGACTTTTTATGTTTGATATTTTTTTCATTTTTAATTGAATGTCATCATTAAATTTTCAAATCAGCTTTTTTTTTTTCACTAATGTAAGCCATTAATATTGCAGTAATGTTTGACCATATTCCTACAGATTTTATCCACTAACCTCGTTAATTTTTTACGTGCTATTTTATCCCCTACCAGCATTCAAAATAAAGAGTGGTTTTAAATGCTATATCCGCGAATAAAACCTCGAATATCCACATCCCCGCAAGGCTCTACCCATAACAGTTGAGAGAAGTGCATTTGGTGGCGGAGGCCTGACAGTGTGGGTTGAGTTTAAATTGAGGGGCCGTTGGGTTGGGTTGGGTTGTTTTACCTCTGAGCGGCACTTTTTTGTACACAATGGGCTAAATGGCCAGGTCACATGGACCCCGAAAGCTCAGAGAAGGTTGGGGGAGGGGACCCACTGCAACAGCTGTTGGGAGACAGATGGTAGCCTCCCTCAAGGCCATCCAGCGTGTTCTTTAACGTGCACAGGGTATGGCTCTCTCCCGCACACGGGACCACGGCTTAACGTCCCATCCGATGGACGGCGGCCTTTCCAAGCCTATCGGTGTCCCCTACTGACCGTGGGCAGGGCGGGGAATTTTGCGGAGATAAATCTCAACGCTGACCCAGCTGGGACTCGAACCTGGGAACTGCAGATTACGAGCCTGGCGCGTACCTACTGAGCCACCCCCGCCCCATTGAGGGGCCGTAGTGAGGGACCATTGTGTTTGATGGAGATTCTGTGAATGCTCTGGTGTAATCAGTATGAGATCCTTAATCCCTATGCCAAGTCCTGTGCTGATGCCGTGGGTGAGATTTCTTCCCAAGGGATAATAATGCCTGTATCGATTTTCCGTCATTACTGAATTCGTCATAACTCTGATTCGATTGTGTTCACTGACAAGATGGAAAACAACACCGAATTGGGAACAACTCCCTCCTTCAATGAAGCAAACTATTATCTGTATTGTTTAGTGATAGAGGTCTGTCACTGTTCCGAAAATCTTTTGAGATTTATCAGATAATACTGCAATTTCAAATATGATATATTATTTTGGAGTTTTTACATTTAAGATAAGTTAAACGTTCAACATTAACAGTCACAAGTAAAATATTTTCCATAAAATTTCTTTAATAGTGTTTAATAGGAAGTTCTGATCAAGTGTATTCGGTAAATGGTCATAAATTTCATTACTAATTACAGGGTGACCAGATTGAGACGAAAACAGTTGTTGACTTTAAAAAGTTGCTCTATCTTGGCAAAAGTAATTATACTGTATTCCCCTCATCAACCAGCTATCAATTTCTTCAAGGATCAGATTGATCAGCTCTGCGAATCAATGGCTTCTTCCAAAAAAAAAATCCACTAATAAGCTTGCTCGAAACGTTACACTAATACCAGTCTTTTTCTTTTTTTCATCATATATGCTAATTTCGTGAAATCCGTCATGTTTCTCAGTTAACCAATTAATGTTCCGTGAATTTAATAAATTCTGGAAAACTGAAAAAACGTAAACCATGCTTTATCAGTAAGGAAAGTTAAATGTCTTGCATTTGATATTATATGCCTTTTAAACCTGTGACACAAAGCAGTGGGCTTTTCGAAGTCAGGAGAGTGAAATTGATCAATATCTCGTAAGCATTCAAAGGTAAGAAATAGACTCTCTGTCAACATTCCGAAGTATAACTATGTGATGGCAGATGTTTCTGGACTCCGACAAATTGATTCACGAATTATCTCCAATTTAACAACTCAGTTATTACAGCTCTTCTGGCATAATTGTGTTGCAGAGGCTTTACAAACCTGGTCTTACGTACACGTGCTCACTGTTAAATGAACCGTCGACTTACTGGGTACTGTTTATTTCTTTTGAAATTCACTCATACCGTTCTTAATTGATGACATTTTTTAAATATTGTTCAATAATAAAATCATTTTGTTGCACAAAATGCAACCTTTTCAGTGCTAACGTTTTAAAAAATGTAAACCACGTTGGCGAAATAAAATCGAGTAACTGTTAAAATTAGGTTATGTTTGACAGTGATTAGACAATATTCTGTCTGAATAATGCTGTCACTTTTCATAAACAAATTATGTCCCAATTGCTTACATCCAGTTTCAAAATTTATTTACATAAATATGGGTTCCGTCTTGATCTGGTCACCCAGTATATTTTTACGACATTATGTTGCGCGTTTTATATATTTAGTATTCATCATATTTACTTAGTTCAGCAATTATGCTGATTCATGAGACATGTTGTGACCACCCCCGTGTATATTTAGGGCGGTACAAACACTTAGGCCGTGATGCGTTACTTGCTACCAAATCGAAGGCAAATTCCCAGACCTACAACCAAATTAACAGGCGTTTGCAATAATGAGAACTGAGAATAATGCAATATGCTGATGAACTTGAAATAATGAAAACACAACATTTATTAACAAAATTTACTATTCGACATTTCACACATAACTAGTTCCCGCTTTTGGGACAAATTCAACAGCGCCTCTGGTGCGGCCTTTTTCAATCAGGGGGAAACTTTGTGCGTGGTGGAGATCAGTTCACTAAAAAGTCCATGATGAACGAGCTACCTGCTCGTGACTCTAATAGTCCTTAACAGTTATGAAGGTTCCAATCGGGACAACAATTCAGTTTCAAAAGATGAGCCGATGACACCATGTATTAGTTCCATGCAGGCCGCGTGACGGCGGTAGTAATGTAATTGCGGTAGTAATGTAATCTTTTCAGCGGCAGCAGTTCAAGACTTCCTTCCTTTCAGAGCGACGAAAAACAACTCAACTTTTTCGCTTTTTTCGAGGCACACTGCCCGGTTCCCCTGGCAGAGGTCACCTATGCTCATGCGTGGCTGTACGTGATTGGCCAGAGTAGCCGAGGTGCGAATCTCAGCTCCCCTCCGGCCAATGTTGTTTACCAGGCATGTCACGTAGTCCCTCTGCCATCTGGGGTTTCAGGCTCAATCTGGAAAGTTCTGGGCCTGCGGCCGAGTTCCTCTTCGTTGAATTGGACACAAAAAATGGATTCAAAATGGAAAGGCACTATCGGAACGAGGATAAGGGTGACCATGACCCTCCACGCCAAAAGTGGTGTCCCCGTGATAAAGCAAATGTGGGCACGACAGACACTCTAATGGCGGCAAAGGTAGCTTAGGTAGAGCTAAAAGTAGAGTAATATAAGTAGAGTTATATAAATATCGGTTCCGTCTTCATCTGGTCACCCAGTATATTTTTGCATTATGTTGCGCGTTTTACATATTCATTTTTCATCATATTTACTTAGTTTTCTGCTGAGGGCCTGCCATCCTCTCGGACCTTCTACTATGGCATATAAACTGACAGGCTCCTGTCAGACCTCTGTGGCAAGCAGCTGCTTGAGGGGGTATTTTTTTTTTACTTAGTTCAGCAATTATACTGATTCGTGAGATACTCTAATGGCGGCAAAAGTAGCTTAGGTAAAACTAAAAGTAGAGTAACATAAGTAGCTAAAACTAGAGTAAATAAAAAATAATCGAATTGTTCTAGATCTATTAGTTCGTTACTCACTAATCAAAGACTGGTTATAAAACAATAATCAGAGTTTAGTACATACTGATTCATAATGGAACTTTGTATAAAAACTGTTCGATTAGCAGCATAATTAATCTCAATATATGACGCACTAGCAAACATCTTTCAGATATTGGTGAAACATGTTAATGAATCAGTCTGTTCATCAGTTAATACTAAGAACTTATTATATAGCTCAATAAATCTACTAGCAAGAATTCTTCGAGATATGTTGATTGCATCTTTCCCTGCTTCAAGAATAGCCTTTCATCGTTATCAAAGCGTTCTCTCTCAAGAGATTATCACCCCCCCCCCACAACCGCCACTCCCTTTCCTTTCAGCTATTGATGCTGATGATTCTTTCGTCTTGACTAAGACCAATTTACTTTTGCAATCTATGTACTTGAATTTCATTTTCCTGCCTTATGGGAGATTCCTGTAATTAGCGTAATTATACCCTACCCGGCAAAAGCAATTATGATAGACTGAACTGCAAATTAAAAAGGAGCAAAATATTCAAGAGCCGGATTGCCACACACATCTCACATCCTGTCATCCACACTGTCCGAATAGATTACCATTTTGCCACACTTTATTGGCAAGATGGGGACAGTGGAAAAGCAATTGGAAATAGTAATATGTGTCCTTTGGTAAAAATTAAAGCTGAGATTAATACTACTGAAAATATCCCAAAATAGGTTTATAAAAATATCGTATAAATAGTTATGGAAACTTGCGGAGATATTCACTCTCAAAAACTGTTCTCTGCACGTCGAATTCTTGAGAATATTTATTCAAAGAATGTTTCTTTGAAAGTTTTATGGTAAACATATTTTAAAAAGTAACAAAGTTTGTTTTCTTCATCAGTACTTTTCAGTTCATTAAAACCATATACTATATTAAACGGAATATATTATAATTTTACTTTCTTCTTCTACTTTACGAAAGGACTGAACGAACAAGAAAGTCTATATTTGTAGAAAATTATTATAAAATCTTATTCCTTAAAACTCTCAAGTCGATGAAAATTTATTAAATTAAAAACTTTTAAACGCATTAAAAAGCCTTTTATGCTTTCATTAACTGTGATGAGAGAATTGTTCAGTTGCTAACTTAACCTAACTACATTTTAGGCTAAAATCAAAGAAGTCGTGGCAATATTTCTCTCTTCTTTTCATCGGAAGAGGCGAAACGAAAAAGGGTGTAGACACTATTATAATTAACTTTTCGTTTTGATGGAAGAGATTTTCATTTAGCAAAAATATTGGAATAGCCATTAACATATTTATTTTTTTTTTCATTATTAAGACACGGTTTCTTGTATTGATTCATTAATTTTGCACAATTCATGTTTGAAATTGCGGAATAATTTGATGCTGCGAACACTTTATTCACAAAGAAAAGGAAATGATGAATATCGAGGCCATCACCTTTTAAATTCAGAATTTATGTTGCATTTACTAGTATAGACAATATCAGTACGATAAGAACAACATCGTTTTTCAAATCTTTCTCATTTTTGCAGTCTTATGCATCAATTACAAAAAGTGATTTCAGTGGAATTTTGTGTTCTGTCTATGCGGATTCGTGCTACTGATTTAAACCTCAAATTGCACTTAAATTCACATCTGACGTTTGTCTTCACAATTTATATAATACCATATATGTTCGGGAAGAATTTCTTACATCATTAAGGGAAGAGAGGAGTGACCTTGATTAACTGACCAAAACTCCGTTTAATGATTTCTTTAAAATATTTCCACTAAAGAGTGCAATGCGTTTTTTATTTTTCATTTCTAGTGAACTTTGGAAGTAAATGTTCTTTACCATGGGCAGTTTTACGATAAAACTCGACATTAACTGCTTCTGTTGTTAACGCCATGTCAGTTATTGCGTAAGCATCTTCCTGGTGCAGATCAAAGGCTTTCAACATTCTGTATAAAAACACCATTGAGTATGTCATGCTTTTTTGGCCAACTTTGTTACAACTTGAATTTTTTTTTCTGTTATCAATAAGGCGAATTTTCTGAGTCACACTATAGATGATATTTTTCAGTAAAAGTTTTGTTACTGAGCCGATCTAAAACTTCCTAATGATGGAAGAGGAATATTTTCAAATGGTTTTTCAAGATGTAGGATCTTAAATAGAAAAAAATAAAGATGATGCATCTCCATGAAATCCTAAACTGCAATTTTACCATAAAAGGCCTTCGAAAAAATATTTTTACAAAAACAAAATGGCACAGATAAAAACAGTCGCTCTAAAAATACCCGAACATTATGGTTGATTACAAAATTCAGAAAAAATATCTGGCAACGAATTTTTTTAGAAATTATCTTTTATGTCATCTTATATTATTTATATCTTTTTAGAAATTATCTTATTATGTCAGATCATTATCTGACAACCTTCGTGTCACGTGAAACGAAGGTTGCCAGATCACTCATTTCTATAAAAATCGTTGCCCGATATTTTTTCTGAATTCTGTAATCAAGCATAGTGTTCGGGTAATTTTTTGAGCGGCTGTACTCTGGTACTAAAAATTAAAGTGTAATGTGGCATCTCGAAGAGTATAATAATGGAATGTTTTATATGCTGTAACTGTGTACACCTTTAGTCTATGCCATCACAAGCTTGCATATTAGGGTTGCTGTAAAAGAGGGCGTGGCGGCGGTCGCCCCATATTTCCTCTCAAGCCAACCAATACCTCATATGACAAGGCCTATGGACTAAGTTACGAGGTCAACTTAAGTAGTCATATAAATAATAATAAATAAATACCCCCTCAAGCAGCTGCTTGCCACAGAGGTCTGACAGGAGCCTGTCAGTTTATATGCCACAGTAGAAGGTCTAAGAGGATGGCAGGACCTCAGCAGTAAAACGACACAGACATCCATGCCTTACCCGGGGCTCGAACCCAGGTCCCTTAGATCAGTAGCAAAGCGCGCTAACCACTCGGCCATGGGACGGCAATGTAAATAATTTTTATACATTTCCTTCTGTTGTTATCGGTGGTGTGCTTTTATACTAATACTTATTTGTAAATATACCTTACTTAGAAAAGAAATTTTCTTATTTATTAGCACTAAATAATTGTTAATAAATCCAGGTACTTTTTCTTTTAAATAAGGTATATTTTATAAATAAACGTTAATAAAAAGATTAATATAAAAGTACACCAGTAGTAATAATAGAAATAAATTTATAAGAATTATCTACATTACAGGACTACCCATGCTGTGAATGTGAGAACAAATTATCTTCTCAAAAATTTGAAGACAATTTCGAGAAACAAAATAGGATGAGATCATGCCAGTGCTCAGGACGACAGTTATCCGTTTTCACAGCAAGGTATTACAAGGAAATGACAGATAGGTAACTGTCTCGAGAGCTATCAACGGACATGGGGACAATACTTTCAAGACATAGAGTGTGTAGAGGTGGTGTAGAGGTAGCTGCATTAGTGTAGAGGTGGCTGCATTAGTAAAGTCGGCATGCATGAAGATGAAATATTTGTGTGTCCTTCACAACCACTGAACAGAAGAGCTTGTTCAAAGTGGTGCAGATATCCCATATGAAGCCAAACAGGACCTGACTCCAAACTAGAATGCATGGGATGCCTTGAGGAAGTGAGTTACAGGACGTCATCTCCCTCCTTGAATCATCTATGAGCTCCGAAAAAAGTATGCTTTATTACCACCAAAGCTCATCCACAACCTCATCAACAATATTAGAATGAGTTGTGTGAGCTACACGGCTATTAGTGGTAATTCTATTAGTTGTTAGGAGTCTTATCAACATATTCTAATTTCTAATTCCGTCATTTTCAATATGGGAACTTGTACTCTTTTAGGCAGAGTAATGCATATTACTCAATTTCGTAATTAACCTACTTGCTGTTACATAGTCATGTCATGACATCTTTCGATGAATTTAATTGTATTTGTTGGAAATCATTTATGAATTATGGACCCTTTTGTCCATTAAGCAGTCCCGTGGCCGAGTGGTTAGCACGCTTGGCTACTGATCTAAGGGATCTGGGTTCGAGCCCCGGGTAAGGCATGGTTGTGTGTATTGTTTTTCTGCTGATGTCCTGCCATCCTCACAAACCTTCTACTATGGCATATAAACTGACAAGCTCCTGTCAGACCTCTGTGGCAAGCAACTGCTTGAGGGGGTATTTATTTTATTTATTTTATTTTTTGTCCATTATCTTTTAATTTTGAGTATCGTAATACATACTGGGCAGCAGGTATGAGAGAAGAAAAAAGTTTTGGTGGGGGGGGATTTTGTTGGAAGGAAAAAACTTGTAATAAGCGCAATATTTTTATTTACGCTTTTCAAAGTTATAACTGAATAACAAACGGGTTAAATATAAAATCAATTTACACAAAATTCAATTTATGAAGATTTAATCTTCTTATATGGTTTACTGTGCTAAAACTTTCGGTCATTCCCATGTCAATTTCTCTTCTAGAGAGTAGCATAGAGTCCAGCCTTACTCATGTTTCGTGCCAAATCACATCGCATTTTATCAATGTTGTGTAAACGAATCCCCTCTGTAGGAGAGAACGTTGGAGGAGTTCATTGTGTTACGCAGACGTATAGGGTGAATAGTTATGGAGATATAATGAAAATGAGTAGTCATCGATCATTGATTGCTTGAAAGGTTATTGATACTGTATTTCATCGACCTATTTTCGATAAAAGCTGTCGAACGGTAAACTACGAAGTCTCATAGTATCGTCATTGCTTCTCCATTTGCTATTCGTTGGTATTACGTGCAATTATACCTATTTTACTGTTTTGAAGCAGATTCTAGGAACTTTTAAACAAATTGGATCAATAAATTTATATATATATCTATACAGTAAAATCAGCTTCACAGCTAGCAAATACGGGTGAGTTAAGATTAATGGGGGAATGGAGTCTTAATGGGAAAAGAACCAAAAATTCGATACGGGGAATGTATTTATTTGCTTGTACTAAAGGTTAGGTATGCATATAATAATAAATGGTTTGAAATCAAATCAGCTCAGTCTCCCTGCTTCAAGGCTGAACGCATTTTATATGAGGTCGTGTTCATGCAAGATACGACAAATAGATGTGTGCAATAGAGGTGTGCGTCATTTGATGGGCCTGTTGAAACATTGCACTTTTTAATAGATTTCGACCCCCAATAGTTTCCTAAATACATTCTCGATTTATTCTTTTGGATTTCCCTATCGAGAGCATATTCTGCTTAAAATTCCATCTTTTCCTGTGCAGAATACGATTTCAAACTTGAAACCACTTCTCTCTCATTTTTATAGTTTGCCGTTTGGAATTTTGATATAACATTCTTTGATTCCTTCGTAACTTTCCGAATACTTAACCATCAGAGCCCAAATTTCACGAAGCGTCTTCTCCCTTGCTCTTTCATGGTTCATTAAAAATTCACGTCTCTACCCATCATAAAACCGAAGTTATTTTCACACCATTTTCATTTTCCCATTTGGCAAGGATATGGTGAGAACGGGACGAGGGAAGGAAAGAGGGATCAGTTTGAATTTTTTAGTAACATTACGGTCGTGAGCTTCTATAAAGACTTCAAAGAAAATTGAACTACAACCTATCAGTTATGTATAATATACGGAAACTGACATTCATGAAATGGACGAAGCAGTTTTAATCATAGAGGGATCAACCCAAATATAAATTTTTGCAACTTTTTCTGTTTAATGTCGCAGACGCTATATGTCACGTCTCACCCATTATGAATATGGCTCAGTGTACTGCATTAGAAAAGTAAAATAAACATAAATTTTGTATTAAGAAGTGAAAGATAATGTAGATTGGAAATATACAAAGGTCATTGCAATGAAAACCATAAAAACTGCATAAGATAAAAAAAAATCGTATTCTTACAGCACATCATTGATTAAAGTCTATGACGTCATTAAACGCAATATGGCTTTATTTGCTACGGTCAGTAGGGCACCCGAAAGGCTGCCGTCCATCTCATTGGACGTTACGTCGTGGTCTATGTCTTAGAGAGTCATTCCCTGTGCACGTTAAAGAACACGCTAGATGGCTGGATGGGAGGCTATCATCTATCTCCCAACAGCTATTCCAGTGGGTCTCCCCCCAACCTTCTCTGAACCTTCGGGGTCCTTGTGACATGGCTATTTAGGTCATTGTGTGCTAAACAGTGCCTCTCAGACGTAAAACAATACAAATCAACAAGTCAACGCCAAGCGTCGTTTGGAGTGGTGTAAAACACGGCGCCAGTGGACTCTTGAGCAGTGTACTCTGGAGTGATGAATTACATTTCACCATCTGGTAGACCGACAGATGAGTCTGGGTGTGGAGGATGCCACGTGAACGCTATCTGCTGACTGTGTTGTGTCAACTGTGAAGTTTGGTGGAAGAGGCATGATGCTCTGCGGCTATTTGTCATGGTTCGAGCCGGCACCCTAGTTTCAATGAACGGGATTCTGAACGCCGCAGCCCTACATTCTCTACAATTCTGTGCTCCCAACTTTCTGGTAACAGTTTGGTGAAGACCCTTTCCTGGACCGACATGACAATACCCCGTCCTCAAAGTTTGGACCATACAAGAATGGGTTGATGAGATGGGTGTGGAAGAACTTGATTGGCCTTGGCAGAGCCCTGATCTCAACCTCATGGAACACATTTGGGATGAATTGGAACGCCGACTGCAAGCCAGGCTGAATCGTCCAACATCAGTGGACTGTCTCACTAATGCTCTTGTGGCAGAATGGCACACAATTCCCGCAACGTACCAAAATCTGAGTATTTTGACAACGTACCAAAATCTAATGGAAAGCCTTTCCCGCAGAGTGGAGACTATGATAGTAGCAAAGGGTGGACCAACGCGATATTAATTAATTTCGTATTACCGGAAGATTGTGGATGAACGAGTCTTCAGATACTTTTGATCACATAGTGTATGATGGTACAAATCTAATTTGAATGATTTTTTTTTAAATTAATATTCATCTTTTTGTTTCTACATTTCATTTTAATATGAACCACTTCTCTTTTCATTTGTGTTCCTACCTATACCTGGTCTAGTGGTTAGTGCACCTGACTACCAAGACCAGGGGGCGTGTCCCTGTCGATGCAATTGTATGTTGAATGAGAAACAAAGAGAAGCCCAACAGATCTTCTAGGTTTTCTCCGTCTTTTATGTAGGGGAGTATTATCTTCTTCCCTATATGTATATCTGTTTATTAGAACATTCCTGCTTTCATTCGAATTATTACTTATTCTAATTCTAACCATTTCGATGTACAACTGAGTTCTTTGTTTTCGAAAGTCAAACACGCTTTTAATTTCTTTTCCATTTCTGTTTCTAATAATAAACTTTTGCATTATTCAAGAGTTATCGAAGTGGAATCAATTTCGAAACCTCTCTTTTATTATTGGCGTCCAAAACAGTCTCGTCACTTATTTTGCTCAGCGTTCCAATTCAATGTTCAACCCTTATTAACTCTTGCTGTCGGGATAGCCATTTAAGCTTCGGGGTTTTATTATTCTTGTGATATTTATTTTCAGTTTCACTCTCTTGATTTAAGTTTTTATAATTTTTCATTTGAAATAACTTTGCATCATTTTTAGTATTAATCCCTTTCAGTACCGAATTCATTTCGGTGTTCTGGAAATTTCTATCACAAGGTTGCTATTATTTAGACAGAAATAAATATCTTTTAAAATTATCAATTGGAAAGTCATTTTACGTTTGCATAAGGGGAACATAAAATTTTGCAATCTCTCATTTACAACTCAGCTATTTGATCCTTTTATGTTAATTTAAAAGTCATTTAATCTATTTCCTCAAAACGGATTGATCGAGATTAATTATCAGATTCTTTTATCCTCCATTGCAATAAAAAATAAAAAAAAATGAAGTATGCTTCTCTGCTTTAAAGATTCCAACAATAAAAGCAAAGAATGCTACTCCACTCCGAAACAAACATTAAAAATAAATATTACTGACGGAAACTCTTACTTGTAAATCAGTTTTTAATCGTCAAAGGGTCCACATGGAATATTACGGATTTTACGAGCAATAATCATCTAAGGATTCAAAATGCAACCTCAGCACTCTTTCCTCTTTCTTCTGTAAAAAATTCGCATTAGTTGAAAACATAAATTAATTCATCTAAAATTATCGTCATGCTTCTTTAGATGTATTAGCATAATATTCAAAGAATATTTCGTAATCTTCGCTCTCTACAGCTTCACCTTCAAATAGCAGTTGCGAAATTAATTCATTCTGACTTTCATAATCAGCCACGCAAATCTTTGCACTTCCGTTGAATAAAACATCAGTTTTTTCAATTCGTACTATTCATTTCATTTCTTACCAGAGAGCACACTCTTTAATCCTAAAACGTCTTCTCTTAAAACCTTTTCTCCTGGTTCTACAGGAGCACTGAAATGAAAATCTAACTTTGTATTTTAATGCCTTTCACTATTTTCCTGTCCATTCCATACATAGTCCATTCCATTTACACTTTCTTGACGTTTTTAGTTTAATGCTGAAAATTTCAGAGTTTCACAGAGGAGCGGGGGTGGCTCAGTCGTTAGCGCACCAGGCTCGTAATCTGTAGTTCCCAGGTTCGAGTTCCAGCTGGGTCAGCGTTGAGATTTATCCCCGCAAAATTTCCCGCCCTGCCCACGGTCAGTAGGGGACACCGATGGGTTTGCAAAGGCCGCCGTCCGTCGGATGGGACCCTGTGCACGTTAAAGAACACGCTGGATGGCCTTGACGGGAGGCTACCATCTGTCTCCCAACAGCTGTTCCAGTGGGTCCCCTCCCCCAACCTTCTCTGAGCCTTCGGGGTCCATGTGACCTGGCCATTTAGCCCATGGTGTGCAAAAAAGTGCCGCTCAGAGGTAAAACAACCCAACCCAAATTCAGAGTTTCACCTTTCATCTGGGGATACTTTGGTTTTCGTCAGAAATTCTTGTTTCCAACTGAGGTCCCGAAAATGAAGGTCTGGTGACACACTTAGGCATGTCAATAAAGACATCGGTAGAAGAACCCTTTCCTAAATTTCTCCTATATTTTCTTCATGGATGAAAATCCTTCCATATATGATCAAAGTTATCTTATGATCAACAGTACATAACTTTTACGCAGGCCCCCGATAAATTCACAAACGACTGATGTCCCATAAGTGGGGTGACGTACTTCTAGTATTTTACACTATATTTTGGCCATTCATTCACTCCCCGCCCCTGCCAGTAGAGACACTGATAGGCTTGGAAAGGATGCCGTCAGTCGGATGGGACGTTAAGCCATGGCCCCGTGTTCGGGAGAGCTTCGGAGCCCTGTGCAAATTAAAGAACACGCTGGATGGCCTTAACGAGAGGCTACTATCTGTCTCCCAACAGCTACTTCAGTGGGTAACCTCCCCTTACCTTCTCTGAGCATTCAGGGTTCTTGAGACCTGGCCATTTAGCCCGTTGTGTGCAAAAAAGTGCCGCTCAGAGGTAAAACAACCACCCGTTCGTTCAAAATTGCAGCAAAAATCCAGGGATTAGACACGTAATATCTTTTTTTTTTCCTTTGCATTTTTTAGCGGGTTGATTTCTTAGCGGTAAGATTGCGAAAGAAACTCGAAAGGTTTGACACTTAATCGTTAAAGATATTAAAAATGGCAATGATCTGTTTGACAATTTTTTTGCAGTGAAGACGCATGTGGAGACAAACTGACATCCTCTGCTCCTTTTTTCCTAAAAGAGTACTCTTAATTTCCAAAAAAGTCTGTTTAAAGTGGTCGCATTCTTCCTCCACTACAGTAGTAAGCAAACCATGACTGTCATAATGAATAAGTAATCTATCATGGTAAGCTTTAGCTATAACTGTGTCTTTCAGAGCTTCAGAATTAAAGCAAATTTTTTAACCTTAGCAGAAAACTTCTGAAGTTTAAGTTTCAAGACACGTTTAACAAGGAAGGTATTGGTGAGATCCAATTTGAGCTCCCCTATGTGACCTGGTATTCCTAATAGAACTAGCCCA
The DNA here is from genome assembly GCA_038380435.1 of Ryuthela nishihirai. Lineage (NCBI taxonomy): Eukaryota > Metazoa > Arthropoda > Arachnida > Araneae > Heptathelidae > Ryuthela > Ryuthela nishihirai. The sequence continues at coordinate 77,231,430 of JAWZYU010000017.1, forward strand.
TTTGTTTGTTAATTAATATATTATCTTTCAGATTCTTATGCAGCCCATCTAGTGAAACCCATGTGTACCTATGTATGTCGCGGTGTTTGTAATAGGTGTTAGTTATTCTTAAACCATTAAGTTTGCTTACTTATAAAGGACTCTACCCATTGCCATTGAAGCTACCAATACCGAAAGAGTCCATCACTCCTCCGCAAAGGTCAGAGTCAGTACCAACTTTGGCATTGAAGTCACCTAGAACAAGGGTAATATTTCCTTTCTTAAGAGAATTCAAAATATCCTGAAGTTGTCCATAAAACCTGCCATTCTCATCCTCATCGGAATTTCTCAATGGGAGCATAACAGTAGGTAACATACAAGTCTTCAATGCTTGCCTGAAATTTAACTGTAAGAAACCTTTCATTAATGCATTCAGATCCTAGATGAGCATCACTGGCGTGTCTGCTGAGAAGCAGACCTATGTCTAGGTGATGTTTATTATCGTCCCACCCTGAAAAGGGAAATTTAAAATTATTTTTAAGAATCTGACCTTTATCTGTCCTTCTGGTCTCTTGCAAGGCGAGAATAAATCACAACGGCAGAATTCTTGTGTAAGGACATCCTAAGAATAAGCTCTGTGCAGAGTCCTCACATTACATCTACCTATGGAGAGATAATGTTTAGTGGAATATTAAAAGAAATTGTTTATTGAGAAAGGAAATGCCGACAATATCAAACAGCTGCCTAATCGCTGGCATGGGGAAAAGATCCGTTCCCCCACCAATAAAGGCTGAAGTCATCTAGAGTGAAAGACTTCCTCCAATGTAGAATTTGACGATGTCAGTAGAAGCAAAAGTTCAGGTGACTGCGATGACCTCTACTCAGGATTATCCACCAGCTGATAAAACATATCCTGTGAATCTATGCACTTAGGTCTGTCAACCCACAGACAGGCAGAAAGCACAGCGGAAGATTCTCCCCCCACAGAAGCCCACCAGTGCCGGAAAATCAGGATCCATAATCAAGCTGAGACCCTTAATCCAGTTCAATAAGTAAAGTTTTTAATTAAGGTTGTTGTCCTATAAATGTCACTTTTATCTTATGTTGTTTTATCCTTATGTGGCTAATTAAGGCCGAGAAAGAAAAGCGATATTTCGACTCATTCTAACACCGAATAAAATTTATTGGTGATAATTATTCTTTTTTCTAATATAAGCATGATTTTTTGCATTGATTTAATAAAGGGTTGTACAATTTAAGTACTTTTTTATTTTTAAACATTACAACTTTAAATATTACTTTTAAGCTTTTTTACCTTTTCATATTTTTGTTTCTTCTAAGCGGGAGTAAAAAGCAAGACAAAAACTCTGTCTTTATATCTTAATTTGTATATGCTCTATTTAATCTAAATGCAGAAGATAATTTTGGTGATGAAGTCTGTAAAATCAACGAGACTTCTTAAGGTCCGTTCCAAAAATGGTAAAAAAATTGTTTAGAGCACAAATGCAAAGTATAATATAGCATTGAATAGATTTGAGGATGGATACTCACTCAGATACTGTCAATTTACTCAATGTTTCAATCGTGTTGAAATGAGAACAGAGGAAAGTTTTCCTGAGTTTTGATTTAACGACGACTTTGAGTTTGATTTAACGAACTACCAATGCCTACTTCACGGCGCTGATAAGGATATAAGGAATGGGAGAAAAGTTCAACTTGCCACAGTTAAGATCTGAGAGTAGGATCCCTGCTAATGATCATAGTACTCTGCCAAATGCTGCGCAATCTTGGCAATACATATTTACAGTCATATCGGTTGTTCTTGGTAAAGATTGGGTCCAGGTTTAAAAGAGAAAACTTTCAGAGGGCTTTCAAAAAATTCTTGACACTGGTCTGTAGATTTGTACTCATTCCTCCAAAGTTAGCGAGCTATGACATTTTTGAAAGCTTGTCTAAACTTGTCATTACATGTTGAAAACAAAGGCCGAATCACCATTCCTCTCTTCGTAACCTTCGGTCTGCGAAATCTCAGTGTTAGTGGTATGGAGCCTAATAAAGATGGGGAAAGATTTTAGGGATGACGAGAAAGAAATGCATACCGATTTATCACAAGTATATGGGGATCGTGCCTGTTCATATAGCACTGTTAAGGGATGGATGCGCAAATTCAGAGAAGGACAGCAGAGCTTCAAAAACCTACCTAATGCAGGAAGATCGAAAGAGGGCATGGGCAACAGAACTGACGCTGATGTTTATGAACTCATTAAAGAAAATACACATATCACTGTTCAGATAATAGGTTTAGATACCAGGCTATCGATTGGCAGTGTGCAAGCAATTGCTCTTCACCATTTAAAGTTCCGAAAGATCTGTGCAAAATGGATACCTCATAAACTGAGAGAACAGCAAAAAAAGACTAGAGTCGACTCGTGAAATGAGATGCTGCTCATTTTTGAACCTAGTGGTTAACATACATTTCACAGGTGATGAGACGTGATTTTATTACTATACAGCTCTCAGAAAGATCGACGACTATGCTTGGGTTGCGGAAGATGAACCGCGTCCCCAAATCCTCTGACAAAGACTTTCGCTCAAGGAAGAAGGATGTTCAGAATTTTTTTAGATTCCCAAGGATTGAACACGTGGGCACATTACTTTAAAAAATGAAAGGAGTTGAAGGAGCAGCGTCCAACAACAAGCGTGTCAAGTCTCCCTTTTCATGACAATGCCAGTGCTAAAAAAGCCCAGCAAGGTATAGCCTATCTAGAACAAAAAAAATCAAACATTTACCCTATCCTACATATTCACCCAACCTTGCACCATGCGAGTTTTGGTTGTTCCCAAAAATTGAAAGAGAACTTTTTTTAAGGGTACAAGATCTTGGAAAATGCTTTCATTCAGGGTTAAGAACACCTTTTATGGTACCTCAACAGAAGTACCACCAAACATTCGAGAATTGGCATAGGTGTCTGCAACTTTTGATAGATGGTGAAGGGGAGCACTTTGAAGGATATTAAAAATTTTGTTGAGGTAAGTGCAATGGTTTTTGTTCTGCACCCGGTTTGACGTTCCGTCTGCGCAAGAACTATTTTTAAAGCATTAAACTACTAGAACTGTTTATATGTAACATAGATATTAAATGTTTCCTCCTTTCTGACTTTCACACTTCTGAATTTATAGAATTTTTTTGTTTTGAGTTGTTTTCGTTTTTTGTGTGTTATACTCAATGTGACGACTAATGTTCTCAATTGAAATTGTTTCTATATGGAGATCTCACGAACGACCCTACTCTTGTGAGACCTCAAAAGTATTGTATACTGTAAAACATTATCTGAAATAAAAATTATCTATCTATCTATCTGTCTAATTTGGAATAACTAATGTACTCTAATATTATCCGAAAGAAGTGTAGGCATTGGAAAAAGAATCTGGCTTTCTAGTGTCTGTCAGTTTCATTCTCTGAATGTTGTAGCTTTCGTCCTATTTATTTTCTTAATATTTATTAATTTTATTTTTATTTTGGGTTTCATTTGGAGGTGAAATCTGGTTTGTAACAATGGATGTAGAGTTTTAAAATCAGATTATTTCCCTTAATATCACTTTTATCTTATGTTGTTTTATTAATTAAAGCCGGGAAAGGAAAGCGATACTTCCACTAAAGTCTCACACATAGAAAAAAATACTCTTCTTTTACGCATAAAAAAGTTACAATTTTTTCTCTTTTAATAATCAGCTTTATAAACTGACAAAAGCGATAATGAAGTATGGGATGATAAGATAATTAAACTGTCAAACTGTTGGGGTCAAATGACTCGTTTTCGTGTGATAGAACTTTTAAGTCTATTCATTAAATTGTTTCTTTTCTTATCCGCTTGACACCTTTTTCTACCGAGATAAAATGTCCAACCGGTCTGTTTTTAATTATGATACAGCAATTATTTTATGTCTCATTCTTATCCACTGACAATGATTAATTTTTTTAATAAGTTTTGATTTAAGAACAAACTTACAGTTGTATTATGTCCAAAGTTGAAAAATGACAAATGGGCGCGAAAATAGCTGCAGTTTATTCTAAAAAACACAAAGGTACAGAAATAAAGAAAAGATATTCATCAGAATAGAGTGAAAGCGATTGTAATTAACAAGGACCTGCAAATATTAGCTAAACGTACACTGCAAGTAGAGTTGAGCAGCACTCAACCCTGTGATGATGTACAGAGACGGCTTGGTATTTCGCCTAAAATCCAGCCCGCCTCCTTCTCTCGTGGTGCAAGTAATGAGTGGCTTTCAAAGGAGATATTCTCTTCTCTGAAAGAAAACGGGAACGTTGCCACAAAAATTTTACCTATTAATCTGGTCTTCAATGGCTATTTCCCTAATTTCTCACCTCTAATGACTATAAATTTATTGTCTGGATGCTAACTATTTAAACTATCCATATTTTTTACTGCTATCGAATGCAGATGAGGATCCTGAACATTTTGTTTTGAAGGTCTTCTATTGAAGGAGGATCTACTTTTTTTCCTTTATTTATACTTCTCATCTGGGCCATAGCAGGTACCTTAATTCTTGACCGATCTTAACCCGGAGCAGAACACTTCAGGCAGATCACACCACATGGCTATTAAGAAGGTCCACTGTAAAAGTCGGGTCTTTCGGAAACGAGTTTTTGCCCCAATATTGTGATTAAGTGATTCTTTGATACTGGTGAAACCAATTCTCTGAATTAAAAAAAAGCATTTAGCTATCACAAAAATATTTTATTTGCATTGGTAGTGGAATTGGAAGATTACTCTCATTACGTCCTCACGTAAGAATTTAAGAATTATAACATGGTCTTTCTACGTTTGTAAGGTATCAAATAGACAGGTATATGTGAGAAAAAAATAATCAAATATTTCTCTCTTCAAGTTGCGAATATGACAAACGTAAGTAAGGTGTAGGATTATTAATTAACGGGAATGCCACAGATTATTTTAAAGATATAATTCTATTAGTGATCGATTTCTTACATCTAACTTTAAGTCGAGATATTATAGACTCGAAAGTTATCTGCTACTCTGCCTTGAATAATTTCTACAGGCAACTTGAATATTCTTTGAAATTTTGAGATTGGTATTTGATATAGCAATAGAGAATTGAAATTTCACCTAACTGTAAATAAACTAATAATACTGGTTTACAAGGTTTTTATAACATGAACAACTGTAGCTGCCTTTAACTATTTTTCAGGTACTGATTTCAGATCTGGCCTTAAAAACGGCTAGAACGTCACGTTTTTATGTTATTGGACATTTTGACTCCTATTTAGATCTTCCTATGCCAACACCTCCAGGCAACTGGGAGGATATTAGATATTTTATTTTTTGTGGCTGATAACACTGATTGCCAAGTGGGAGAAAACATGCAACAGTAACCTAACCTCATACCGCCATTTTTGTTGTTTTCATTGTAGAATGAACACGTGCTGTACGTTGAAGAGTGAATTTTCGCTTTTAAATGGCACAAAGGCAGCGCCGCGGATGTGTAAATGTGCCAGATAAGTTTTTTTAATTTAATTTTTTTAAACTTTTTTGCTAATGATCTTCCTGAATTCTCCTCTAACTGCAATATTTTCATGTTTAGAGACGATTGTATCTTTCTTTTACCTTAAGTTCTTTTACTTCCCTAAAACAAGAAATAGAAAATTATATCCATGATGTGCTTTATTGGTATAATAAAATGGATTTACTGTCAATATCAAGAAATCCAATATTGTTTTTTCTTTTAACTTCAAATTTTACTCCATAATAACACAAATATTAAAATTAATAACACCCATATTACAGGTCTTACTTCCATGAAGAACTTAGGTATGACGATAGATAATAATCTTTACTTTGGAATTCACATTAATTAAACCGTCGCTTCAGTTTCTAAAATAAGTTATATATTGAGATACATTCGAAACGATATATTCTCCTATTCCCCAATGTTCTACAAAATTTACATCCGACCGAAACTCGAATACTGTGCTTCCACTCTTTTTGGTATTAATAAAAAAAAACTCTTATAACTTAGAAAAAGTTCAAAACAAAGATCTCAAAATCATCAGCAAAATCCATTTTAACAAACGATAATCTCTAATATTTACTGATATTCTTTCCAACTACCAAATTCCCATTCTTGAATCTAGAAGAAAGCTACCCTTATTCACGACACTATTTATAACAAGTTTCATCTTCATTCGATTCTTACACCCTATATTCGATTACGACATCGTCACATCCTTCGCTCTGATAATAAAATGTTTTCTACTCCCAAGATTTTCAAAGCTAAGTATGGCGAAATTTCTTTTGCCTTCCCATGGCAGAGTGGTTAGCACGCTTGGCTACTGATCTAAGGAACCTGGGTTCGAGTCCCGGGTAAGGCATGGATGTATGTGTCGTTTTTCTGCTGAGAGCCTGCCATCCTCTCAGACCTTCTACTATGGCATATAAACTGACAGGCTCCTGTCAGACCTCTGTGGCAAGCAGCTGCTTGAGGGGGTAAATATATATATATATTTTTCAAGCAACCTCAACTTGGAACTCTGTACCGAGACTTCTTTAAGTTCTAAAACAAAATTCAAAAACTATATTACTCCACTCCTATTAGAATATTGAAACGTTTGATCAACAATATCTCTTCACCACTATTCCCACTCCCCATCTTTGATCTTTGTCTGGATTATCCGCAATCCCTTTTTCCCCTGTTCATTCGTTTAATATTACTCTCTGTTGTTTTAAATCTTCTTTTTTTTCCCCCTAAGTTTACTACTTTTCTTATCACATTTCATATCATATGTTTGTCTTCGTCTGTGCAACTTGCCATTTTGTTTATATGTATCAAATAATTATGCAACTCCTGTAAACATTTTTGTATTTTTGTACTATCCCCAAAGGTTCTTTTTAATTTCTCAAATGTACTGGGGCATCAACCCACTTGAACGTTTAAATTAATATCCAAAATTACTTGTACCTTGGTTTTACTGTAATGGAATAAATTATTGTTGTTATTTTGCTTTCGCCATACACCTAGCTGTCAAACTGCATGGTGCCAAAGGAAACGCCAATCATCGCACCACTACACATTTTCAATCAATCAATTTTATTTCATTATCATAAACAATTTACAACGGAAAAACCACATGGTTTGTCTGGGCCACTAAAGAAAATTAATACAAAAATCAATAACGACTTACTCACTACAAAGATCACAAACAATATGTGTCGCTTTTCCGATATATGTACAATAGATTTCTTCTTTACATTTGGTTATTCAACAATGGTGCAACATCTTCCAAAGAAGAGAAAGACTTTTAAATTCTGCTTGAACATATTAAAAAAAATCTCTTCTTATTTCAAGAGGCAACTATTTGAAGATTTAGGTTTGATATACGAATAATTCTTAAGAATTATTTTTGTTTTTGGTCAAAGGGACTGTATATTTTGGACCTTTCTTTCCGAAGTTGTATAAATCCGGCTGAATGTGAAAATTAAAGCAATTCGGCTTTAAAATATGATCACTCTAGAAACAAATATTTGTCTAATAGGTAGAGTTTTCAGCATAGAATAATGGCTGAAATTACTTATAATGTCATATATATATGTTATTTTTTACAATCAATTTAATACTTTTTGAAGAGACACCAAAGGCTTGAAAACTGAGACATAAGTTCCACCCCAACAAATTATACCGTATTGAAATGCTGCTTGTGTCCATGAGAATTTCAATGTTCGCAGCATATTAAGATTAACTTTGTATTTCAAGTGTTGTAATTTAAGTAGTTTGTAAGTGCTTTATCTCTGATGTAGGCAATACGTTTCTTCCATTTTAGATTATTGTCTATGAAAAATGCTTAAATATTTAATGCTCTCAACCTGTTCTATGTCATCACAACTGCAATCAATATGTTTATAGCATTGAGGTGAATGCAGGTTAATGGCAAAAATATTTAGAGCATTTTGGTTATTTTTCAACTTGTAAAAAACAAACTTAGTTTTATTCTTAACCCTTTCAGGACCATAAGGTTTCTAAGAGTAAATATTAGTGTGTAACTGTTTATTTTAGTTTGTTTAGAAGTAAAATAAATAAAAATCATAAAAAAAATACATAACAATGTGTAGTTTTTTTGGAATTTTATGGGAAATATTTTTCCCAATGGAATATAAAGGTAACACAAATTATAGTTAGGCTTATTATGCAATGTCTTTTATTTATTGGTTTATTAGAACAAAATGTTAACTAAAATAATACAAAATTATGAAATAAAATTACTATACAAAATGATGTGCTAATTATGATATTCTGCGAAGCAATTTCTTTTGGTAGTGAGGCAAAGATGGACATTGCACATAGTACATATATTATGCGTCCTGACAGTTCTGTTTTTGTTTTCTAAACGTTCCCGTTTACGTAATTGCGTTCGGCATACGTTCTATTTTGACATTCTGTATAAAAAATGCAGATAAGTTTATAATTAAATACGACAATCACCAATTTTAAAATGGGAAAAATGTTTCCCTTAGTCGTGAAAGGGTTAATAATTGAATTTTTTTATTTTCAACCCACATACTAAATTTGTCAAGAACATGTTTGACATTGGGCATTAAATCTGTAATCGTTTGGTTACTGAATGCCAATGCAGTGTCATCTGCAAAGGTAGTAAGTAATATTACAATTAATGTTCATTTCACAGAGGTATATAATAATATATAATAAGGGGCCAAAAACAAAACCCCGCGGAATGACATAATTTTTTTTGTTTCGGATTGTGGAGGAAGTTTTTTGATTTAACCAATTGAATTATATTTGTTAAATAACTATTAAACAATTTTAAAGCAATCCCATTCATTCTCAAATTCTCCAGTTTTTTTCAAAAACAACGAATGAGTTACGGTGTCAAAATCTTTTTTCAAGATCTAGAAAAACTGAGACTTAAATTTCCTTGGTGAATTGACTTAAAAATAAAATTATTAAATTACAGTAACACATGATCAGATGATCCCTTACCCTCAGTCTCTGTTAATCTGTGTTATTCTTGTTCTTCAGACGGGAAGGGCAGCGGACTTCAGCGAGTTTGGCAAAGGCCAAATTGTAATGGCCAAGACGATAGTCATAGCATTTCCGAGATAGCAAGACTTGTGGGGTGTTCACTGTCAGACCTGGTTAGTACCTTCAAAAAGTGGTTCGAGGAGGGAAAAACCATGAAACGCCGGCAAGGTATGGGCCGGGCCGACCACAGCTCATAAATGCTAGACGTGAGCGAAGGCTATCCCGTATGGTGCGAGCCAACAGAAGGAATACTGTGGGGCAACTGTCACGTAATTTGAATGTTGGTGACGGGAGCATTGTGTCACAACACACAGTACATCGAACTCTGCTCAAAATGGGGCTGTGTAGCTGCAGGGCGCTCCGAGTGCCCATGCTAACCTCGTTCACCATCGAAAGCGCCTACAATGAGCACACGAACATCAAAATTGGATCTCGAGTGATTGGAAGAAGGTTATCTGCTCCGAGTAATCTCTCTTCCTGTTGCACCATGTGGACCGACGGGCACGTGTGCGTGTTTTCCTGGGGAAGTGTTAGCACCAGGATGCACTGGGACTTAACAAGCCGGTGCTGGATGTCTAATACTTTGGGCAAAGTTTTTTTGGAAACCCTGGATTCAGTCATTCACGTGCAGGAAACTATTATGTCTATCACCTACCTGAACATCATTGCAGACCAAGTACATCCTTTCGTAGCAACGATAATACCCCTCTAGTAGTGTCTTCTTTCAACAGGATAATGCGCGAATGGTTTGCGGAACATGAGGAAAACTTCCAGGTATTGCCTGGTCCCCAAATTCCCCAGACATCAATCCAATCGAGCATCTGTGGTTTGTGTTGGAACAGCATATCCGATCTGCGGCGGCTCAACCACGTAACTTGCAAGAGTTAAAGGACCTGCTGGTAACGTGGTGGTACCAGATATCACAAGACACCTTTAAAAATCTTGCAGCACCTATGCCTCGCCGGGTAAGAGTTGTTTCGACGGAACGTGGAGGACCAACATCATATTAGGCAGGTGGTCATAATGTTTGTGGCTCTTCTGGTATATAGCATTAATATATTTGATGTATTTGTATAGCTATGGAGTAAGCTTATAATTATCCTTAATTTACTATGCATTTCATTAGTTAAAAAAGTCCATTAGCCAGAACTCATTGTTATATATTTATTTATTTTATGTAGTTTGAAAAAAAGCCGTCCCATGGTCGAGTGGTTACACGCTTGGCTACTGATCTAAGGGACCTCGGTTCGAGCCCCGGGTAAGGCATGGATGTGTGTGTTGTTTTTCTGCTGAGGTCCTGCCATCCTCTCAGACCTTTTACTATGGCATATAAACTGACAGGCTCCTGTCAGACCTCTGTGGCAAGCAGTTGTTTGAGGGGGTATTATTTATTGTTTGAAAGTTCAGCAATATCTTTTAACAAATATTGAAAATGCGTATTTTGCAATCTGCATAATTTTCTAATTTTTTGCATTTACATATTTCATGATTTTTAATTATGGTACATGAATTGAATTATATTAATTGGAATTAGTATTCACGAACTCTGCAATAATTTATTAATAATATATTGCATCGTATGCTGCTCTAATTATATTGCTTGGTTATAAATGCTTTTCTGAGAACCCACGTTTGAACGAACTTTGCTCACAGCACTCATCATATTCACTTCTACACTTCCATTTAACTTTGATTCATATTATTGATTCTGAGCATCTTCTGTACACAATAAAATAAGCATATTATCCAAACTCTTTCCTCTAAAATCTTTTCTTATTGCTCGTAATAGACCCGAGCAGTTTCAAAATAATTGACTTCAAATACACGCGAATTTCGATCTCCTCCTGCGAATGAAAAGTCAAAACACTGAAATGCTTATCCGAGTGCTGCCGGTGCGTCTTTATTCGCGTGACTGTCTCCCGAGAGTCTCATGTGCAACAAATCCTTCGATCTCCTCCAGCTTCCGATAACGCAAATGACGTTGAATCTCCACGTTCTCGCATTTGGCGTGCGACAACAAAGACTGCCAACGTCATTACCATTATCGCCATGAGTCCGATTGTTACGAGTGTCTCGGAAACTTTCGGTGGGAAACGAATTAATTTCAACGTGCAAGAACCGCTTATCCTTGTTCACAAAGAGATTATTCTCGAAGGTTCTCTGTCATGCGAACCCAGAGTTTAACTATGTATATTAAATATCACCCAATGACACGAAATTTCGTAATGAAACTTGACTAAGTACGTCCACGTTTGATGTGGTTGCTTTGGGACTTCCAGATTAAATCATAGAAACCAAATCTAAAGCTCAATTATTTCTAAACTAAATCCGATACAAAAAAATTACCAAGTGAAAACTAAAGTTCTGATTTTTTTAGAAAACTGTTTAGCACAAAGAATGAAGATAAGCGATGAGTTTTCTTCAGTTGAGCGTTTTCAAAGAGTTTCCCTTCCTTATCCACTAGATAGCGCCACTGAACTCCCCTGATCCTTCGAACGTTTTTTACTTCCCATATATCTTACAGTTTTACTTCATGGAGAAAATTTGAATAGTAACCAAATGATTTTTTTTTGTGAAGTCAGTACTAGTAAATTTGATTTGTCCATATATAATTTACCGATTCCGGAAATAGAGGGGAATTGGGTAGGAAAAGGACCATGTTTTCCGTTGGATAATTTTATTTGCAAAAATGGAGGATTAAAGTATAATAAATATATATTACATATATTTTTCAAGTATGTGTATTCTCTTTTGAAACACAACAGATTAGGCCTCTTGTTTAATATTATTTCGGAACGTAAGACATCTCAGATATATGAGAAGAACACTGCAGAATATTGCATCTGTCTATCCACCTCAAGATGCAGTCATAGAAACACAATAGTACATATATCCTAAAAGCAACTTTTATTGAGAAAAAAATTAAACCTTGTAATAGTGCTTTAACAAACTTTTTAAGCAAGATATTACAGTTCACAGTAACGCAGCTCCATGGAAACGAGGGAAGCAACATTTTTTTTGTTCTACTTGTTATGTCAATGGGATAGTAGCTCTTAAACTTTTAAAACGTTCATTTAATTGAAAAACATGATTTAAGATAAAGACAAAATAAAATATATTTGCATTTCGATTTCAACAATATTTGTTCCGTATGTAAAGAGATATGAAGCTGGAACAATAAATTTCTTGTTTTGTAAAAATCATCCATGATAATAATCCATCTAATACTGAAATAATCATTATGCAAACTTTTGAAAAGCATAGTATTTTTTATTAAATTATTTCATATAATAATTATTATTTAAGTTTTAATTGATTTCTGAAGTAAATTCTTACGACGCAGTAGTATTCTAAAATATTCCAGCTTCCTTTACTCTTTATATATTGAACGAATATTGCTGCAAAATCGATATTTTAATAAAACTGATTTTGAACTTTTATTTTCAGTTATGTTTTTCCATTAAATGCATCACAATCATCATCGTTGTCGTCATCGTCATCATCATTAAGCAGCCATGGGCTATGGAGGTCCAACCAGACAGTGTAATTTAGTTCTTCAAGCATATCTCTCCTCAGGTAGCATCTTTGGCCACTGAACACCAATTCTAACAAGGTCCTGTTTGACATTGTTAGCCCACTGCATTCTAGGCCTCCCCTTCTTTCTGAAGCCTTTAGGTACACTATTCATATCTCTTTTCGCTAATCTACAATTATCCATACGGGCAACAGGCCAAACCAACGGGGTCTCTCTCTGAACAACATGCTGCTTAAAGGAGGTTACCAACTCGTTTGCCAAACCATATAATTAATAAAAAGTTGAACTACGTAATGCACAAGATACTGCGTAAGCATCTAAAATCAAAAGCATCAAGTTTCCTGTTATCTTGTCTACAAAGCGTCCACGTTTCGCTGTCATACCTAACCCTAGAAAGAACCAAACTATTATATAGTCTAATTTTAGTCTTCAGGTGTATACGTCTATTTCTCCACACTTTCCATAGATTCTTAAAAGTCCGGCAGAAATCCCTATTCATCTGTTAATCTCATGCCGCACATAATCAGTATCTGTTACATAGCTCCCAATATAATAACAGCTGCTCAAGACTGCAGCCATTCAGATTAACTGAATCACAGCTTGCCTGACCAATTTGCATTATTTTAGTTTTCTCTCTGTTTATAACCAAACCTACTCTACTACCAGTTTCATCAACACCTCGAATGAAACAGTTCATCTCATCAACATCATTTGCCAAAAGGGCTAAATCATCAGCACAATCTTAATCAGAAATTTCCAAGTGAAAACTAAAGTTTACCAAGTGACTACTAAAAAACTAACTAAAAAACTACTAAAAAAAAGTGACAACTAAAGTTTACCAAGTGAAAAGAAAGTTTTCTTTCCAAGTAAACTTTCTTTTCACTTGGTAAACTTTAGTTTTCACTTGGAAATTTCTGATTTAGATTGTGCTGATGATTTAGCCCAAATCATTTAAGGCAAAAATCTTTCCCTTGCAAAGAATTGTGCATAACATGATCAGTAACCAAAGAGAAAAGGAGACAAAATGCACCCTTGTCGAACACCAGAAGTAATGCTAAACCAATTGCTACAAGACTTACCAACTCTCAAACACGACTCAGTGTTATTATAGAAAGCTTTCATTATGTTAACTAACTTTTCTGGTATTCCATATGATCTAATGTTCAAACACAGATAATGATTGTCAACAGAGTCAAAAGCCTTTTTGAAATCAACATAGCTCGTAACCAAAGGTTTCTGAAACTCTAAACATTTCTCAAGAATCTGCCAGAATGAATATATCTGCACAACACATTCCCTTCCACTTCTAAATCCACATTGCTCATCACGCAATTGCCTGTCAACCAAATTCTTAATTCTATTAAGCACAATCATGCAAAGAACTTTACCTGGAATAGAAATAGGCTCATACCACTATCGCTATCACAAGAACTGCGATCATCTTTTTTTAAAAATAGGGATAATAATTGCTCTGGTAAAATCCTTAGGGATCATTCCTTTATTATAAAAGATATTCAATATTTCAGTCATATGAGGTAACCCAAAAATTCCCAGCTCTAGGACATTACTGCAGTTATTTCTTTCATAAATAAGCTCAAGTGCCTTATCACTCAAATAATTTGCGTTTCCGTAGTAATTTCATCTACCCTTGGGAATTTATGTAGTTGAAGTTTAGAATGGTCAAATTAACTTCAGACTGTTATATAGGGCGAACATTAAAGCCAGTAATGCATTTATCATCATTACAAACAATAGGAATCGAACTAACCATATTGTTTAGAACATTACTGAAATTCTCAGCCCACCTAGCCATGACAGAATCCTCACCTTATATAACCTTACCTTATTTATCCTTCAATCTCTGTAAACTTGTCCGTTTTTACCACACACAATACTAACTGTCTGATACAGCTCTCTGCTGTATCAGACAGTTAGTATTGTGTACAAAATGCATAATTAATAATTGCTGAAGAAGTTACGACGCTTCGAGGTTAGATTCCCATTAACATAATATTCGAAATACTCGATGTTTTGTAAGATATTATATAATTCTGATAACTAAGCAAACAATTCGTAATGACGTAAAATACAAACCTACTGATACAAAAGCCAAAGTAATTTCATAAAAAATTAATGGGCCTTCCAGTTAGTTTCCAGTACTGCTCTTAGACGTTGGCTCTCTTATCAGGCAAGTGAAGCTTTGGTACAATATTTTCAGTTCGGAATTCAAGAACTTGAAGTTTTAACTTTATGGAGGTAGTGTTTACGAAGCTCGTTTTCTATTTGTCTATTCGATTAGTCAAATTTATTCATGTTTTGAGCTTTGTTTTTGTTAAACTTGTTTAAAAATGTGACTAGTCAGATTGACTATCACTATATTATTTAAATGAAATATTTTAGCGGACAATACTTTACAAAAGTATTACAAAGGAAATGCTTTAGCGGACAAAGTGTTACAAAAGTATTATTCAACATTATACAATTATAATGTTTTTTGTATCTTTTAAAAAGACGAAAGACAGAAAGTTGAAAACGATTGTCATCCCAAATGTAGGATGGTTGAAAACGTAGTTAGGACCACAGTGCACGTGCTCTGAATTTCCTTCTCACGAAACTACGGATTAATATCCCATCGAATGTTCCCCGTTGTGTTCCCCACATTGTCGTTTCGTTTTCCATTGAACTCAAGTCACGAACAATAAGAGAAAATGATCGCAGTGCCTGGGCTTTGGCTCCCAATCTAATTAAATATTTAGTAAAAAATGGTGATGTAAAATGCATTATTATTAAATATCATAAACTGCATCGCTGTCCAACAAGCAGCTGGCGGGCCGCATATGGCCAGCACAAGGATTTTTTTGTGTGATCTGTAATCCATCTTATAATTTTTTGTCAACTTATATTACTTTACTTCATATGCAATCTTCAACTTACTCATTCTATTTGCAATTATTATTGCATTATTTCAACTTGCTCATTCTAATCTTATTGCCCAACAACTACTGCCACAATGCTCCCATTAAATTTATTAAACATTTGATAAGGTTTAGAAACTTTATATTGGTTTATTATTACTTATTATTTTTCGTATAAATAAAATAATTTTTTGCGGTGACACGAACTGACTTTTCAATTACTTATCCTGCCCTAGTCTTTTTCTTTTGGCCCGCGAAATATTGGCGAAAGAAAAAATAGCCGGGGGTCTTAGAGAAGTTGGAGAGCACTGTAGTATTAATCTATACACCATCCTCCAATATGTATTAGGGGTGGATTGGATTGCTTTATCTTTGAGAGATACTCTTGTGCACACAATAGTCTAAATTGTAAGCCCACAAATACCCCGATTGCTTAGAGCTTGGTAAGGGAAGGAAATACACTGTCCATCTGTTAGGAGGCAAACAGAAGACTCCAGTCAATTCCATTCAGCGCAGTCTTTAACGTGCACAGGGTTTGGTTCATCTGCACGCGGAGTCGTGGATTAACGTCCCATCCAACAGAATGGCTCCTTTCGAAATCCATCTATGCCTCCTTTCTCACTGAGTGCGAAGCTGTTGTTAGCAGAGCAAATCTCGAAGTAGGCGTAGTCGGGTCTAGTGAACATCGTCTTACCATGATGTATTCCTCTTCCGAATGGAATGGAACTTGCGCAAATGAATAGCGACATTCAAACTGTCCCAACTTATCGAATAAGCTTTTATGAAGAAAATGTCACTAGGGATAAGTTGAAGATCTCGCTCAAATCTCTCTGAAACTGAATTTCCAACACTATCCTGGTAATATTTAAAATGAAACTAGATTGAAACTAGAACAATCATAGGTAACATTAAGTAAAATAAACAGTGCACGTTTAGAAGCTTTTATATTATTTTATGATATTCAGTTTAGATTCATTTTGAAAACAGAAAGTTAAGGACGAGAGTAACAGCAGCGTCTGTTGTTAAACATTTCATTTTTCACAACTCTGTAAATATTAAACGGATATTGTTTGTCGAGATTAGAGAGATTTGAATGAGAACTTTAAATTGTACCTGTGATACTTTTCAATAAGAAGCCTATTTTCAAGTTGGGAACTTTGAATCTATCTTCCTATTTACGCAACATAGAGGACAGTTGCCGGAGGAGAAAAGTTGGAGTGTATGTTTATAAACACGATCTCAAATATGATTTACTGACGAAATAATTTAATAGTGTTTTCCTATGTGTACACTACTAGAGGGGTATACCTTTGCCATGAAAGGATGTACCGTTATTTAGTATATTAAGCACTTAATCTATCAAACTCATTTACATCATGCAGATTCTTCCGATTCTCACATTTTCGAGTCTAAGTATTGATGGCGAAAATGTAGAAGCAGAAATTAAAGCGATAACAGCCATAATGATTAGAGGAACAGACTTTAATGGGGCAAAATATTTGTTCTGGAGAACGGAGAAGGAAGCATGAGTTATGAACGGAAGCCTGAAATCCTAATTTGGCATAAATATTAATAATCTAGTTAATAAATCACTGGATGAATCAGAAGAAGCAGTAAACCTATAAACTGAGTGAACTAATGCTTTTGAAACGGAATGCTTATATTTTAATCCGCTAATATTTGATCACCTGTAAGTGTTAATTACTTTGGTTTGACTGCTAATTATTTAATTAACTGCTAACTCTTTTGGCTGCAGGAATATTTTACAGAAATATTTAGTATATTAAACATGTTATCTATTTATAGAGTTAAGAAAATTAAGAAACGTAATTTCTGAACAGGTTAATATAAGCAGAGAAATATAAATTGAATATTTTCAATTAAGAATCCAGGTGATAATTAGATTTATCGAACAGTTAGAATCGCCTATAAACACCAATTATTCAAAGGATATAGCGGTTAGAAGTATTTGCTAATAAGTCGGTAAATATCTGGAAAAGATTCAATGTTAAGCTCTGAAGACCATTAGCGAAACATTGAAGAAACATTAATTTCCCTTTCTGACAATGGTTAAAATTAGATTTGTTAACTTAATCAATTATGTTATTCAAATGAAATCATTCGTTTCAATCCGTTCTAAACTTAAAATTGCCCTTCGTCTCCAAGCTCATTTTGGGGGAAATTTCTGTTGCTTATCAGGCGATTTCCTTTGGAAATTACTGCCGGACGATATAACTTCCGTAATTTGAAAAGCTGAATTAAAATATCAATATATATATAGCATTCCGCTTGCTTTAGAATATTGATATTGGAATTTGGTAATGATCACTTGAAACTTTATATAACTTTGTGTTATTTTTCTGATTTAATCGCTGACCTTCTCTTTCCTCTAATCTAATGTTTTATTTTATATTAATCTTTACTAATCGTAATATAGAAATTTGTAATTATCATTTACATTTCTAAAAATTGTACTTATTTGTATTATAATTTTTTACACAAACTCTCTTTTTGGGAGAGAATTATTTAACAATTCTATGAGAAATAAACTCATTATATTCCATTTGCTCCTTTTTTTATTCAGAACAAAAGCTTGCTTTAAATGGTCCTATTTATCCTCAACCAAAGTTACTAGGGTGATTCATAAGTCTATGGGTTTGGTCGTCTACTTCAGAAATTATTATTACAGTGTAAATAACGAACCCTACTTGGAGAAATATAAAAGCCCACAAATGGTTATGAACTATTGAAAATGATGTTTTATACACCGAAGAGCTAAAACATTATGACCATCTGCCTAATATGATGTTGGTTCTCCACGTACCGCCAAAACAGCTCTTACCCGGTGAGGCATGGACACTACAAAAATTTCTAAAGGTGTCTTGCAGTATCTAATACCAACACGTTACCAGCAGATCCTTTAACTCTTGTAAGTTAAGTGGTTGAGCCGCCGCAGATCGGATATGATATTTGAACACAAATCACAGAGGCTCGAATGGATTGATGTCTGGGGAATTTGGAGGCCAGGGTAATACCTGGAAGTCTTTCTCATATTCCGCGAACCATTCTCAAACAATCCGGGCAGTGTGGCATGGCGCATAATCCTGCTGAAAGACGGCACTACAGAGCGATATACGGTTGGCATGAAAGAATGTACCTGGTGTGCAATGATGTTCAAGTAGGTGGTAGACGTCATAGTTTCCTGCACATGAATGACTGGACCCAGGTTTCTCAGCAGAACATTGCCCAAAGCATTACACTTCCTCCAACGACTTGTTTTCGTCCCACGGTGTATCCTGGTCCAACACTTCCCCAGATAAACGACTAACATGTACCCAGCAGTCCACATGATGCAATGTTGGTTTGACGTGGTTGACAACGTTGGTTTCAGGAAAAGATATTCATCGGACCAGACGACCTTCTTCCAATCATTCAAGGTCCAGTTTTGATGTTCATGTGCCCACTGTAGGCGTTTTCGACGGTGAACCGAGGTTAACATAGGCACTCGCAGTAGCCTGCAGCTACACAGCCCCATTTTTAGCAGGGTTCGATATACTGAGTGTTCTGACACATTACTCCCGTCACCAGCATTCAAATTGCGGGTGAGTTGCCCCACAGTATCCTTTCTGTTATTAGTTAATTCTTCAACCACTTCATCGTGTTTACTAGATAAGAAGTTAATTACTTTTTTAGTTTCAATTAGCTCTGATCTGATGATAGGAATTAACTGTAGACAGTTCAACTTGTCATTGACCGAACTTCTTGAACCAAGTTTTAGTAGCAGGAATGAAGACTGTCGCTCACCTTCCACTTCGCAGACATCGGGTATGCGAAGTCGAACATGAGGGCCTTCCACTTCGCATATTTCTTGGTCAGCTTCGGTAGCTTTTAATTCTTTTTACCATACTTAACTCACTCATTGCACAATGTTTCCAATGATGGATAATAGTATTCCGATACTTGTAATTGTTATAGACTGATGCAGTGGAATTTATACTTTCCATTAGTATTATGTTCAGAAGTATGCAAATGCAACACGGTAATGTGTCAGCGTACAAATTTCGAAATGGAAAATGGAAAAACACACTGGTGTTGAGATTTATCTCCGCTATTCCCCACTTGTCTTCGGTGAGAAAGAAAACACCATAGGGCTTGGAAAGGCTGCTCTCCGTCGGTTGGGGCTCCGTGTGCAGGAAAAGCATACGTTGTGAACGTTAAGAATATTCTGGATGTCTTTGACGGAAGGCTGACATCTGTCTCGTAACAGCTGTCCAGTGATTTCCTTTCCCCTAACCTTTTCTGAGCCCTTGGGGTTTTTGTTACCTGTCCATATAGGCCATTTTATGCGCAAAAGCTCCATTCAGAGAGGTGAAACAACAAACTATTCAAACTGCATATTTATGTTTCAATAACGTTTGTGTTCGTCTTATTAACAATTTACTAACACAATATTGGTATTCCATGGAATACTTAGGAAAAGCATAAAGAAGCAAGCAGAATTTCTATATTTCATACCTTATCTAAAAGTGTCCGGTATTCTACAGAATGCATAGTAGTTATATGCAATGCTTGAATTATAAACATTACTTGTATTTATGCATATTGTAAACATTTATCGAAAAAACCTCGAATTTAATCGCATCGTAATGACATTGGAACGACAAAATAAATGATCTGCCAAATTTGCCATTTTATTTAGAAAGTAAAGTTATTTTCAATCTCCTCTTCCCCCTAACAAAATAATGAATATTAAAACCAGTTTTTTCGCCAAACTTTTCTCTACAGTTAGTACACCTGAGGACAATACGCCCTTATAGGTTGGATTTGTTCAGCTGTAACTCGCAGATATTGACGAAGGAAATGGTTAAGCATTACATTCGTGTTTCGATATTGTTATCGATTACTTGCTGTATTTTCATTCATTTAGTTTTTCTTCCTTTTCTCTGGCAATCCTAATTTTAATCATTTCAATTATGTCCCCACCTATTTTACTAAAAAAAATATTCAATGGAATCTTGTGGTATACAAGAACTAATGAACTGCCATTAGAATGGCGTTCAAATCCGATCCACAGAGTATATCACTAGTGGAGCATTAATCACCTTTTCATCATCAGATCATTAATAAACATAAGACTCTTGATCTTCTTGGTTAAATATGATATTTAGTAGCACAACACGAAGTTATGAGCACAACCTTAATGCTCTCTCTCTACCAGGACAATAAAAATGTTTACTCGCATGTACCAGTCTTTGTATCTCTAGGCTTAGTGATGCTGGCTCCTAAAGTGCAGCACTAAACTATGACCTTAAGCCAGATCTGCGGTCAAGAGAGAAGTGCTTCTCTCCTCTTCTAAGGGCTCAGCTTCCCACTTACTCACCCAACAGAAAAAAATGCAAGGTGATCTCTGTAGAGCCCACGATGCGTTCGTCCCATATATGACGTTTCCGGCACTTCCTTTACAGACCAATGAATCATACGACGCTACTGAAAATGGGAAGTTGTAAAGGGCAACATTCCTGATAGCTGATATCCTACATTTACTCTGAAGAACTGATTCACTATTTGAAATATATGTCCTGTAGAAGTAATACGTTTAAGAATGTGGACTTTTGAAACATTGAAAACGTTTTTTTTTCCCTTGGGGTGCATCAATCAATAACTTCTAAACGTTTATATAATTGTACTGAATTAATTGCCTTAAGCAACCTATTCTCTCCGTCGTTGTTATTTCAATTGAATAAGGAAATACGATAAATTTAGTTTTTAACATATTTATTTACGATTAAAATTTTACATCACGTATTTGGATTACGTTGAAGTTTCTGCTGAAGTAGTACTTGGGTATAATCAATGAAGTTCGCCCTTTGATACTTATGAATATTAGTAGCTGCCCTATCGGGGTTTGTTTTAAAACGGATCAAGATGTCTTTAATGATATTCAGGTGTGACTCAGTAAAACATTTGCAACCACTGCTTAAAAACAGAATTTTTCGGAGTACAATCAGATGGTCTTCAAGAGTTTTGATCGAGACAAAATAGGTGGAATAAGAACCCATTTGTCTATGGGAATAAGTAAGGAAATGCTTGGGAGAATCGTATTTATCAAACGATTCATAATATGCAACGTAAAAAAAAAGCTCTTGATGGATTTGTGATATGCATTTTGTAGAGGAAGCATTGAAACTCATAAAATGCATTTCCTTTCTTCTTCGTTAGACAATCCTTTAGATCAATTGTGTCCAACCTACGGCAGGAGAATCATTTTTATACGGCCTGCGCGGAAAGTGAACTAAAACAGCATTTAAAATTTGTTAATTATTTCAAGAACCGTGTACATTCAACGCTAAAATAAGTGGAAATAAAAGAATTTAAAAGACTCTAACGCTCGTTGCGACGAATATGTGACAGTGTTGGAGTTACGAAGCCACGTGTTGGTGTCGTGAATTATTTTTTTTTCATCTATGTTTTACATCAAATATACACTTGTCCGACCAGACCACCCTAATATTGAAAAGCAGTGATCTTTTTCAGGTTGTAAATTTTCTAAAGTGAGCGTTTAAAAGCAAAAGTAAGGTTTGAAAAAAAAAACAAAAATAAAATATTTTTTAAACCAAAAGTAAATCATATTTTTTATAATTTTAACAGAATCTAAAAAATAAATCAGTGACATAGATTTGTTGCACATAAAAGTGATAAGAATTTACATTTTACATATATAGCCGGAAAAACATGGTAACATGAAAATAGAGACTTCCTTCTACATGTGGCAAGATATAGAAAAGGTAACAAACAAATTTTTCTCGAATCACTCAGTATGGCCCGCGAAACAAATCTAACTTTGAATATGATCCCTGTGCGGGAAAAGGTTGGACACCAATGCTTTAGATGATGTAGGTAATTACTGAATAGCTTCAAATAGCAAAGAATTTTCATATTTCTCACATGGAAGTTCAGTAATAACTTTATCTAGATGCATTTCCTTATAGCCAGTTAGAATAATTACCTCTTTAGGAGCAAATTGCAATTTCAAAACCTTTTGAGAATGAAAAATTAATTTCAGTGAAAATACGAAACGTGTCGTAGATCCATTAATTGTGCAGAGCAATTTATTACATTTAGTAGCGAGAGGAGTAAATTTAGAATAATGCATACCTTTTTAAAAAAGCTGTAAAAATTATTTAGCATTGATTTGAAATTTTGGCAGCATTTTTTTTACTCCCTACACCAAAGTTAATTATAGAAATATACGCGAATTTGTTATCTTTGCCAGATTGGATCATTTCAAAACAAAATAATAGTACTAATACGAATTAATATAAACTCTACATTGACATCCAAGAACACTGGCACACTCAGAAAATCAATTTTGAGGATAGGCTAAAATGTGAAAATTCTTATTTCTGTACATTTAGTAACGTTTCATAATTAAACAAAAAGATTATAAAAATCTATATAAAAGCCAAAGAATATATTTTTTTTCAGTTTTCGACTTCGTCATTGTATGTTCTCATGCTACAAGTTTTTGTTCGGATATTTACAAAGATCGTGGTTGAATCATTACCCATTGCCCCTTCATTCGCCCCTTTCCCAACAAATATCTGGGTGAGCCTTGTCCAACAATTAAAAAAAAACGATGCTTGGATTTTATGTTTGACTGCACTATGACCAAATGAAATCAGGTCGCGATTTGCTGGATTTGAGAGGTGTATTACCATAGGTTCACACATTTCAAGGAAGTTACCTTAACTCAGTATGTTGGGTATATGAAACGAGTGAAATTACTGAGAATATTTTGTACCTATAAGTTCAGGGGCGTATCCTGGTATGCCCCCCCAAAGAACCTGTTAGTGCAAATACTTATGCACTGAAATGTTAATTTATTAGGTACACCTACCTACTGGCGTGTGAACTACCTACTACATGGAACTTACAAGATGCTGGATGCATTGTGCAGGATTGTTGTACCATGCAAAAATGATTGTGTCAGGCAGAAGATAGAGCCTTGTGAGCAGGTGCATTATTATTCTGAACTGTCCATCCGAGTGAAGATAAACTTTAGTGATGAAGGGATGAACTTCGGCAGCAACGATGTTGAAATATGTGGTGCCGTTCAGCTGTCCTTCGATAGGTATCAAGGGGCCTAATGCGTGCCAGGAAACATTCCCCACACCTTCACACCGCTACCAATGGCATGTACTCTTCACACCAAACAAGATGGCTCCATGGCCTCATGTTGCTTGCGCCAAACTCTGATCTTTCCATCAGCATGATGAAAAAAGAACCTTGATTCTTCTGACAAGGCTACGTTTTTCGAGTCCTTGACTAACTATATTCACTAATTTTTTTTTTACTTTTAATTCAGATATTTTCTCTGATTTATCAAAATTAGAGAATTTTTCCTGCTGCTCTTTAAGAATATAATGCATTTCCTATTGACACTTCACTAAGTTTGATTGTGGCAGGGGGGGGAAGCTCAGTCAGTAGCGCGCCAGGCTCGTAATTTGTAGTTCCCAGGTTCGACTCCCAGCTGGGTCAGCGTTGAGATTTATCTCCCCAAAATTCCCCGCCCTGCCCACTCTCAGTAGGGGACACCGATGGGCTTTGAAAGGCCGCCGTCCGTCGGATGGGACGTTAAGCCGTGGCCCCGTGTGCGGGAGAACCATACCTTATGTACGTTAAAGAACACGCTGGATGGTCTTGACGGGAGGCTGCCATCTGTTTCCCAACAGCTGTTCCAGTGGGTCCCCTCCCCCAACCTTCCCTGAGCCTTCGGGGTCCATGTAACCTGGCCATTTACTCCATGGTGTGCAAAAAAAATTGTGCTCAGAGGTAAAACAACTCAACTCTCTAAGTTTGAGTTGTACAAACCTTCGGATTTAGATAATGAGAGTTACGAACATGAACCTTTTATGTTGCCATTTGCAAACATATACTGCAGGGAATTGCATATAGCATATGTTGGCCTTGCTACTGCCTGATGCTTGCCAATAAATACAGCTAAATTTTTTTATTTTTCTTTCTATTCAGGAAGTAACTATACTCTTAATTTGTACAATGGTTATATGAATGTAACACAAGGCTGTTATTTATTATTTCTAGGGACCATTTGTTTCTTCACAATTGAAATTTCTTGTCCATTTTCAAAATTACTGTCCCGTGACCAAGTGGTTAGCGCGCTTTGCTACTGATGAAAGGGACCTGGGTTCGAGTCCCTGGTAAGGCTCGAACCCAGCTTGAAATAATTTTCTGTTAGGTTAAAACTTATGTACATAAATAATTTGATATTCACTTTTGCATATGGGGAGTACAGAATTCTTTAAATAATAATTGTTTCGAATTTTCTACAGTGCTAATATTTGAATAAGCTTTTATACACAGTGTCTGTATTAATAATGAATATATGGTTATTTAAACTATATGGCTGAAATCCTTTTAAGAGTTATTTATCTATGATTATCATGTGTTATCATTATTGGAATCTCTATGGAGCAGATTCTGGTATGATAATAAAATCAGATTTTAAATGAAATTGATGCATGATTGCTTTGCATACTAGATTTTGAAGAATAATAACTACAACGATAAAAATGTGTTTGAATTTATTTTCTCTACCTCATGAATTTTAGCTAAACTATGTTATTACTTAGACACCTGTTTCATAAAAGTATGCTGTAGCACGAAGAGTCAATAAATGTTACTTTTCCTTGGAAATCAGTGAGAATTCTCAGAGTGAAATCCGAACTTTATCAAGTGATTAATTTTTAAAAACAGTTCTGAATATCTTTTCTGAAATTATTTTAGTTTGTATTGATAATTAACACTGTTGATAAAATCTGGCTGACTGAAGTGTTAATTGGTGCATAATAGCATTTTCATACTGTACGTATACCTTGATAAAAGTACTTATTCAAGCTCTTGTAGAGTCCCTTCAGATTCTTTTTAATTTCCATTTAATAATAATATTCCTTTCCAATGCAAAAAATCATCAGAATTTCTGTACTTTTAAAACAGAAATATTTTCTATTGCTTCTAAGGAAGCGATCAAAATCTTATGAATATGGAGATACTTAAATTCTTTTGGTTGAAAAAAAGTTTTAAGTTCCATTTAACTGAAGGGTCTTATCATCCCCCCCCCCTCAAACAACAAACATGTGTTCCGATAATGTATAATATGATAATTGTATATAATAACATGATAATTATTGGATTAGATTCTTTCAGTTTTAATTAATAATGAAGAATAGTGAAATGCATAAATTTCCCATCACACTCCTGGAAAGTTAAGCTGATTGCCCTCTCTTCATTTCTGTCCTATCTTTTTGTGAAGAATGAAGTTTTTCTTTGATTCACTGGAGAAAGTTACAGTTCTGCAAAAAATGAAAGTACATCTCCAGTTCTCATGCTTTGTAAATTTCGAGCAATGTCCTACCACAGTATTAAGACTGAAGTCATCTGTGTTAGTAATGCCAATGTCACTTTTCAATGTCTATGATCCATGTTCAGGACAGGTCAGCAAAATTTTAATTTTTCCCTTTCACTGCAAGAGTCACATGAAGGAGAGTTAACTCCCTTTGAGGATGTATAAAGTGTCATTTAAGAAATATGTTCCAACCTTAAAATCTTATGTGCTTAAGTTCATATGTTAAGGGAAGTAATTCACAACAGGAAGATTTCCCTCTCACTAATGAGTCTATGAATCTGAGTATTTGCAGTAAGCCAACATAAATTATTGGAATATATCTGGTTCTGTTCTCATATATAAAGGATTTGATGTAACTATTTGTGTATTCCATTGCATTACAAACCATAGAGTTTAAGCTTCTTTTGGTGCCTGGTCCAAAATATTATCAGGAATACCTGAGTGACTGGACACCCACTGAAAGATAAATACTACAGCCTTATTTTGATAGAACTGTTAAAAGATGCTGTAATTGAAACAATAGAGTTGTAGTGAGAATAATCTAGATCAATTGAATAAAATGCTATAAAAAATTAGTTGTTTTTAACGTTGAAGTTTTTAAGGTAAATTAGGATGTCATTGTTTTTACCAGCAGTTATACTTCCAGCATTTTTAATTCTGATTCTCTCAACATAGTATTTGGTAGGGTCATATAAAACACAACAGACAGGTTTTATTTATCAACATAGAACCACCCGTATAGATTGCATGGTATTTATTGCCTCTAGTGTTTTTGTGATTAGGAAAGAGCTGCAATATCTGTTCTGAATTAAGTTCTTTTTATCAACAATTCATGGAATGGAGGAATAACAATTTAACTCTCTCAACGAAGATGGACATCACATTTTTTCAAATGTAGGATTTTTAATAATTTTAGTTTCCATTAATAAGTTCTGAATCACTTGGTGCTATGTAAAAACCTGTAGTTGTTGACTTTCTATTTACTACAAATAATAAATTAGTATTAATATCTGAATTTTACTCTTCCGCTTTTTATCTTTATGGAAATTAAAGAGCTTCCAAAAGAAAAGTTATGGTCTAATGTTATTTTAAAACAATTGATCCTCTTGCAATTTCTGCAGTCACCCAAATTGCATACGAATATTAATCAATGTGTATTTTATTATTTTGCTTTCCCTCTGTCCAAAATTATACAAAAAGAAGTAACATAACGGATTTAAGTATTTTTTTAGAATTTTAATGTTTGATAAAATTAAAATCTCACTTCTGTAAAGTTTTACTCTATATAAGGAGGAATTATTTGTAGTGCAATAGTGATTTAAACTGTTGTGCAGTTTGTGCTTTGGAGAGAAAACTTAGGATATACAATGTAGTTGTGTTGAAATATTTCCTATACCTCAGCTATTTGATACCTATGGTTTCCATGATTTATAAACGATTATATCGAAAAGCAAGTTTTGTGTTAATTCCATGTTATATCAATGGAATCACTTACAAAGTTTCTTAACAGTAAATGTGACATTTATAGAACATTGCCATTAGAAATAAAATGAATATATCACTTAAATATTGAATGTATCATTTAAATCAGTAATTCCCAATTTTTAGATATAGTTGTTTAATATTTAAAGAATAATTGCATTTGAAATATTTAATACCTGATACTGTTGTGCACCTATTGAACATTTATCTTCAACACGTGAAGATTCTTATCTGCAAATATGCAAATAACACAGGGTCCTAAAACTGCATTTGTTTTAGCAAACAATTTGTTATAAAATGTAATATTTCAATCAACTTTAGAAGCATGTTCTTATATTTAGAAACCCATGTTCTTAAGGATTATTGCTGCAAGACATCTTATATTGAATGCCTCTTTTTTGCAATCAAGATTAGTTTTTTTTCTATTCTGAATTCATTTGATTTTCCATCAAATGCTTAGTTCTAAAGTTATATATGGGTTTCATTTGACTTAACATGGAAATGGTCCAGTACTTTTGGTAACATAGTGCATTTGTGGACAGCATTTCATCCACCTGAAAAACTGGACAATATGATTGAAATGATAGAGAAATTAGGTATTTTAAAAAACTTTTACTAGGGAAATACTGTTCAAAATATTTGGCAGTATTTTACAACAAAGCTTGCGAACTTATTAAATATTTAAGAATGTCACCATGTGGTGATATTATATGCTAAGTTCAATTTTAAAAAAATTCTGCTACTCATGAAATGAAATCTTTCTTTATATTTATTTTTATATTTTTTTAAATATTTATTTTATATTTATTATCTGCGTTTATCTAATGGATAAACGCAGATAATGATATAATTGTTTCAATTTGCAAACGACTTTTCTACAGGAAATAAAAATATACTTATTACTATTACTATTTCTTGCATTTTTTCAATTAGCCAATTAGATAATTGATCAAATACATTGAAATTAAATGTATTTCAAGTTTTAGCGCATAATAAGTTTGGTAACGGAAAGAGATGATTTAGAACGATGATATGATTAGATTTGTTTTGTGATTCCTTTATTCTGTAGAAAACAAAAATTACGTTTTTCATTTATTTTTCAAGTTTGAATTATAATAAGACTAAGTGTGAACTTATTCAAACAAATCTCAATCTAAAAGAAAATTAAAACTGAAAATAATGAGTGATGAATATATGGTAGCAGTTTTGTTAAAACCAATCGATGCAATGTGTACTTCCGTTAAGGCAAATGTGTGTTTAAATAAAACTGATCAAATACATATTTCGTTTAAAGCAAAGGCGTGTTAACGAAAACATTTGATCAAATAAATATTTCCGTTAAAGCAAAAGGGTGTTTACAAAAATGTCAATCGAAGGTATATTTGTCTTAAAGCAAATTCGGCTATTTTTCGTCTGTCCGTGACGTCACAGTATCGCTGTCATGGCCTTCTCTTCTAGGTGGCCCTGGCTTGTCTCGGCTTGTCATTACCTCTTAAAAATAAATCCCGCATCATCATTTCTTTCTTCGCTGGCGGCACGTAAATTTTCGATCTGCGAAATCTCTGCGTTGTTGCTATGGAGCCTATAAAGAAGGAGAAAGATTTTACATTTTAACAAAGATGTAGCTTAGGGACGACGCGATAAAAGATCATGCTGATTTTACACGAGTATATGGGGATCATGACTGTTTATATGACACAGTTACGGGATGAGTGTGGAAATTCAGCAAAGGACAGCAAAACTTCGAAGAACTCCCTCGTGCTTGAAAACCGCAGGAGGCCGTGAACGAGAGAACCAGTGCTGCTGTTCATGAACTCATTAAGGAAAGCCCACATATCACAAATAAGTTTAGATGTCAGTGCATCGATTGGCAATGTGGCACAATTATTCAGCAACATTTAAAGTTCCAAAAGATCTGTACCAAATGGTTACCCTACAAACTGACAGAACAGCAAAAAAGGAGTTTGAGGTGCAAGGAAATGCTTACAGTGTTTGAACCTAGTGGCCCTAAACGGTTTACAGACATTGTCACAGATGCTGAGATGTGGTTTCATTACTATACAATTGACTGAAAGATCGACAACTATGTTTAGATTACGGAAGATGAACTGTATCTTCCGACAAGACTTTCGCTCAAGGAGAAGGATGTTCAAAATTTTTCAGTTCCCAAGGAGGGTAGCCGTTGACACCTTACTTGAAAAAATTACTTTAAATAGCCGATATTACACCCACATTATTTTTCCCAAAATAGTTAAATAGATGAAGGAATAGCGTCCAACAACATGCATATCAGATTTTCCTTTTCATGATAATGCCAATACTAAGAAAATCTAGCAACTTTGGCGTATTTGGAGCAGAAAAAAATTGATATAACTACCCCATCTTGCATATTCACCCGATTTTGTACCATACGATTTTTGGTTGTTTCCAAACATTTAAAATGAACTTGCTAGGAAGACATTTTCCAGGGTGCAAGACCTTGCAAAATTATTCATTCAGAGTTCGGTGTATTCCCCAAAAGGTGTACCACCGAGCGTTCTAGAATTGGCATAGACGTCTACAACTTTGTATAGATGCTGGAGGGGAGTACTTTGAAGGGCAGTAAAAATTTTGTTGAGGTAAGTGCACCTCTCTTTATTTCAGGGTGGGAAGCGGGTTCCTAAGGACCCACAACCATGGAGAAAGCATGTATTCCTTCTCACGACACTACACGTGCTTGGCAAGAGAAGCCTGGAAGTAGAAGATGAAGTTTGTCTCAGGGGAGACCAGTAGGGACTTGGAGTATGGGTGGTGTTAAAGGGGGTGCAGAGTGCAGCCCGGGTTCAAAGTAGAAAATAAGGAAGACAGCGAAAGCAGCTCCGGTCTTATAGGACTTATCAATTATCAAATATATCTTATAGGTCTCAAAGTAGAGAGTCCCGGAGTCGGCAGACAAGCCAGACCATGTCCTTCAGGTGTTCCCTGACTCGGGCACTCTCAATGGACAACGCGACCGCCTCGCCTGCTACCTCATTGATTGCATGGGAGCTCCTGAGTTCGTTAGCGAACCCTTCCGTAATCGGGCACCTGAGGTTATAGTGCCCGACATCTGCATCTGGAGCCCCACAGCCGCAGTAACTGTGGGTAGCAATCTTAAAGTGCCCCAGATATTTTGGGAAACCCAAGTTTCCCATCAGGACCTGCATCAAGTAGTGGTCAGAGGACATTAGGGATAGACTGACCCTTTTCAGGAATGTCTTTGTTTGAAGACCATTCTCAGTCGTATCCCAGAGCTTCTGCCACTCATCGAGTTCTCTTCGACAAAATATAGACTTCAGGGTTGTTTTTGAAGTCTAAACCGCTATCACAGGTTGAGTATTATTACCTGTAGAGTTTACCAGTTGGTCTGCCCGCTCATTCCCTTCATGACCTATGTGTGCCTTGATCCAGGAGAAGGAAACTCTGGGCATGTTCTGATTGCCCAGGATGCGCTTGTTCTCGCTAACAGTTTGATGCCTGTCGTTTGCATCTTCAAGCGCTTGCAGAACTGCCTGGCTGTCTGTGTACAGCCGGATGTCAATAATGTGACCTCCGTCATTGAGGGCCCAGTTAAGGGCCTCTCTGATGGCTAGCAGCTCTGCTTGGAAGGCTGAGCCATTATTTGAAACCTTCCTTTTATAATCGTACACTTTGGCTCCTTGATTGTAGAAAGTGGAGGCTAAGCCCACACCATCCTCACTCTTGGAACCATCAGTGTTTATCTCAATTCCTAATCCTGATGGAAACTCCTTGGACCATGACACACTTAGTCTTCGGGTGGGATGGATATCCCACTTAGCGGTATCTGTCTCGTAATACTCGGGATCATACTGAACTCCAAGAAATGTTGCTTTCTCCTTAGCTTGCAAGACTCTAAAAATGGTCGCTTCTTTACCGACCGTCAAAAATAGCGGAGGGATCCCTGCTAACACCAGGAGGGCATCTGTAGATGTGGTCCTATAAGCCCTGGTGATTCGCAATAAAGCCGGTCATTGGGCTGCAATCAGCTTTCTACACATGATGTCCGTCGGGCACTCTGGTGGGCTGATTGCAGCCCATCACCAGGCGCCCACTCCATAAATTAGGATCCACTCCGTGCCGCTGAGATAAATTTCTTTGAGGACTTCACCTCTGAACTCATGGCCCACGAGACGCGAGCCATTCGCCCCAGCTTGCACATAACATTTGTGCATTTAACCTTAAGATCCTGCAAGTGTGGGATCCAGCTCATCCTTTCATTCAGAGTGATCCCCAAGTACTTAAGAGTCGTCATATGGCGAATATTGTTGCCATGTAATTTTTAAATCGGGTAACTCTTTTTGAGGATACCCTCTTTGGTCACAATCATGGATGTTGTCTTTGCAGAGCTGAATCCAAGCTTATTGCGCAAACTCCATCCCTCAAGAACTGACAATGCTGCATTCCCGGCAATCTCCAGTCTCGCTCTGGAGGATGCCGATATGACAAGCAGCATGTCATCAGTGTAAGCCTGGAGCCAGACACCCTCTGGTAGGGTCAACTCCAGGGCAGTAACGGCGACCAAGTTCATAGAAATGGTCCACTGCACGAACCTTGTGGACATCCTCTTTCCAATTTTCTTGAGGCTGTCAAGCTGGCATGGCTTGACCACCCTCTCACTGAGGTAATTGGCCACTAGAACGTAGATGTTCCTAGGACAAGAACAATCTTTTAGTCTACTAAGAATAGCAGGTCACCAAACGTTGCCAAAGGTGCCCGTCACATCCAAGGCAATGAGAGAGGTATGCATCTTGTGCATTTTATTTACCTTAATAATGTCCACCACTTGTTTGATAGCGGCAGTGGTGGACTGGTCTGTCCTGAACCCAAATTGCTTAACGTTCAAGAAGTTGTTCTTAAAACAATGGAAATACATCCTGTTTGTCAGGAGCTTATCAAGAATTTTTCCCAACACCGGCAGCAGACAAATTGGCCTGTATGATCTTATGTCTGCCGGGTCTCTGCCTGCCTTATTAAATAGGACTAGGTCAGCCTGTTTCCAGGCTTGTGGGAAAATACCCAGTCTCAAACAGGTGTTGAAGAGCTGGGTGAATAGTTCTTTGTGTTCATTGAACACCTGTGACAATATCTCCACTGTCAGACCATCATATCCAGGAGCTTTACCCCGAGACATAACTTTAATCACTTCTCCCACTTCCTCTTCCGTGAATGGAACGTCGTCTTCCGTATCCGGTGGAAGTCTGCTATATTCCCGCAGGAGTTGATGTTGGGCATCATCAGAGCTCCTGTCATATGGCAGGAATAGATTCTCTAATAATACCTGGATTGTTTCGCCAAAGGACGAGGTCTTGGACCCATCTTCTTTGCGAACATATTTAATTTCCAGGGGTTTTATGTCCTTCCCTGTAGCCAGCTTGTACTGCAGAGTAAACGGGTTCTATGCAGAGACTTCACTACAAAACGTCTGCCAAGAGGCCAACTGTGCTTGGCGTATAGCGAGCCTATACCCCGCTTGTTCCTTCCTGTACAGTTCTTCTCTGGAACTTCTGTCCCCATTGCGGCACCTTTGGTACCTTTTCCTAAGAGCTCTAACCCTTTTCCTCTTAATACTGAGCGCAGGTGTCCACCAGGATCTACTTCCTGTGCTGGGTTGCCTCTTGAACCCAAAGGTTATCTCACATCCAGAACTTAAACACTCAGTAAGATCTCTGAGGATGTTATTCAGAGTCAGAAAATCACCAATGTTTGAGACGCGCTGGCTGATCTTCATCAGACCCGGTGCAACACAATGAGCGAGTTTGCACCAGTCAGGAGTCTTAACCACCACAAACCTTTTAATGTAGTGTGGAGGAGGTGTTGTTCCACCCACAAGGAACACAATATAGTTGTGGTCACTGTTAGTGACCTTGTCACTGACGCACCAATCCTGGATCTGATGAAACATCCGAGGCATTGCCAGGGTCAAGTCGATACAGCTCTGACCTCGAGGGCCATGAAAGGTTGTTGGTGTATCCAAATCATTTAATAAAATAAGATCGGCAGAGTTGATAAAATCCAGAGTCATATCTCCTTTGATGTCCTGTCTATTTGATCCCCATAAGGGGTGCTTCGCGTTGAAGTCATCCCATATCATTAAGTTCTTAGAACTGATTCAAGCCAGGATGTTTTGTAACTCGGTCAGTGAGTCATCGATGTTGTGACTCGGAGGACAGTAGATGGAGATGGCATTTAATATTAATCTCCCATAGCCAATCTCCACTACTACCATAGTGTCAAAGTGATATGCAAGGATGGCATTCACTTTGGGGTTCAAAACGACAACTCCAGCTTTTGGCTTAGCTCCTTTAATGCAAAATAGACTGCTGGTCTGAGGGAACCCCCTAATGATGTTCTCTGTACAATAAGGTTCTTGCACTAGAGCAACATCGACTCCTTCTTCGTTTATCTCCTAGCTGAGTTGGGCTATTGTGGCCCTTGCCCTGTTTAAATTTATCTGGAGAAATTTCAGACTTGCCGTGCGACCACCAGGAAGCCTACTGCTAATAGTCGGTGTGCTTCTGCAACAACTTCAACTCCCTGCAGTACGACGGACAGATACAGTCCATCACACTGTGGCCAAGATCGTATTTTGCTCCGTGCTCCTTGTTTGTATTTTTGCAAACTATGCATTTGGGCTTGGGTTTTTTACACTCCCTGTACGAGTGTTTGCTCGTGCATTGTGAACACCTTTGCATCTTTTGTGTGCAGTCTTTTTGCATATGCCCAAAGGAAAGCACTTATAGTATCTTAGCACACGTATGTATTCCTTTACTACACAACGATACCAACTCACGTTTATCTTACCTACCTGAATCATCTTCCTGTGGGAGGCGCTACTAGTTTCCATAACCCAGTGGACTGTATTGTCATCTCGGCTTTTCAAGGAGAACAGCGGGGCTAGATCCGCATGTTCATCCATCAGCCCATTCTGGGTTTGGATGACCTTCTGAAGGTCCTCATGGCGGATGTCCTTATCGACTTTGTAGACTATGATTTTCGGCCTTAGCCTCTTGGCTGACTTGGCCTCTAACACATCCTTCAGCGCTTCATGGCTGTCTACTGTCTTTCTTAGACAGTCCATGTTACCCTGCGTGCTACATTCGATGATGACAACTTTCTTCCTCATAGGTTTAACGGTCATCACCCCGAGATTTAACAAGGAAGGGTTAATGTTATTCTTAAGGATATCCCTAACTTCAACAGCAGGGTGTGCCTTGGCTTTGGGGGGGGGGGGGGTTAGCCGCCACCGAACCGCCCTTATCAGACCCTTGTCCACCGACAGCCTTTGCATAAGTCGGTGGCTTCCCCTTTGACACTGGAGGGCACGCAGCTCTCTCGGTGATGCGCCCTTTCATAGTCGCTATCTGGAGCTCTTGTTCACACACTATGGCGTGCAGCTTCCTTGCTGCACCCATATTTTTTCTACTGTATCTTTAAGATCTCTATCCGCTTTCGACTGGAACATCGCCACCACGAGTTCCTCCAGAATGTTGGCAGCAGTAGCCAATCTCCCCAAACCCATCTCTTTACCGTTGGGTTCCATCACTTCTTTATCCGGGGCCATCGTTCTGTTTTGGCACCCTTTAACTCTCTGGGACTTCCTCCACTACCACTTCAAGATCAGCAGCCTCCGTGGGCTTGCTGTCTTTCTTCTCAGTCCATTGTGTTCGAGTACTTCCTGATTCCGCCATCGTCGTCATCGGTTTCATATTTGTTTTTAGGGTATTCCACCCAGGCGGTCTCCGCCCACTACCGAGCACAACAAGGGAGGTCTCAGAGTTAGTAATAATCTCTCGAGATGCCTTCAGATCTCCCCTCGGACCAGAGAAGATCCAGGCCAAAACCCGGACGGATTCGGGCCCTGGTCCGGATCAAACCCCTATCGTCAGGAATCACCTCCTATCAGTTGGCTCCCACAACGCCCCTGACCCATCCCGGATGTAGAGGTACGACAGGGGATGCCTCACGAACCGATTGATCTGAGTTAGCCAGCTCAGACCGCCCGTTTTACTGAAGCAGGGGACGAAGACGATGTATTGGGCTACCAGCTTTCCTGACCCTCAACCGCCAGGATCCCCTTTTCCACATTATGGGTCTCCACCAACGGTAAACTGGTGGGCCACTCGTAGGCGTGGCAACCATGATAAAACACCCTCATGCCCAAAATGGGCCCATCCTAACCTGTTCAACTGGCCTGCCATTTCCCTATTTGATATGTTGCTCAATTTCAGCACCCTAAGGTCAGTGTCCTCCCTGAGTCCAGCTTATCGAGGTGAGGAGAGGAACCCATGTCCAAAGGACCAAGGGCTCCTCACCTCCCCCGTGTTAATGAGTTGCGACCTCAACCTAATCTCGCAGAATGATTATTAGACCAGTGAACTTGAAAAAGAAAAGAAAAATGGGAGAAGAGCCTGTTTACCAAGCCTCCTCCTCCTAATAGCAACAGACCTATATTTTGGGCTCTCCCCTAAGCCACTAGGCGTTTGCTTGCCTCTTTTCCATTATAGTATATTCACATAGCATTCTATATTTATCCTCAGTCCTTACATAGCAGTTTTTGTACCCAACATTCATACTGCATGTATTAATTTTACTTAAGTACTTTTATCAACCAACCTATTATACTCATCTCACTCCTCCATTCCAATCCACTCCATCTTCATCGTCTCCATCTTCTTTAGCTACCTTTTGCTCCGTTTTTTCTACTATTCTCATTCATCACCTCCATCTCCCACTTCACCTTCAATCATATTCCTCACCATCTCACCTTTTGCACTATCTTTTCTTAACAGCCCACCTCCAGCTGCACTCAAGCCTAAAGTTAACTTATTGTCAAGCTGTTGACTTATTGTCAACCGACAACCACGCACTATTTGTGCTGCCCCTGTGATTATGATTTATATCGTTGCGAATTACAAAATATGGATAGCACTGGGCGTGAGTTTTAATAAGTATATTTTAAAACCAATTGTAATACAATGCAAATCGTTACAAAGAAAATATGGATGTAGTATCTCATAAACAAATTAACTACTAACATGCAAAAATCATCAACCTTCCTGCACAGAGTACACAACAACAGCTCTGTCTATTCTACTAAATACTATTTTTTCACTTTGTTTACCATGTCACTTGAACATCTTGAGACGTAAACAAATTCTCGTCCTGTGCTAGTTCACTAAACTTCTCTCACTAGCCAAAACAGGAGGATCGTCCGCGCACACATCACATAAAAGTTTCTTCTTGTCTTTTACTTATCGCGCACAGACTCAGACCATCTGAACAACCTTTCAGATCTCACAACTTTTAACACTATATTTTTTTATCTTTTTTTAGGTTTAACTGCTATATTTTTATTCTTCTTCTTCAGAACTGTTCTAAGTTCCAAATCGTTGGCTAATTGAATCTCACGCAGAAGCACACACGAGGGCTCCAGTCACGCTAACTCGTGAAGTCACTGTTGCTCGTTCATCTGTCGTAACAATATTATTATGATTATATTGATGCTGCCCCTGTGAGTCTTAGATTGGGAACTCTTAGTCTGGCCTTTCCGTTTTGGCCCTGTCCGACATGAGTGACTCTAGTCGGCGTATTACGTGGTGTTTTTTTTTTTTGGGGGGGGGAACAAACTTTCTCATATGGATATTAATAATATGTGTATCGAGGTAAAGCAGAACTTCTATTAATCGACATACACGGGTGAACTGAATTCGTTTAAATATCGTATAGCTGAGATCAAATGCTCGTAATTAAAGGTTGGAAAAATGGAAATACTGCATAATTATGAACTATAAAGAAAATGAAAACTACTCGTAATATTATGATAAATAAGAAGTTAATGAAGCACTGAGTAGTACTTGTGCAAATTTCAACTATCGAACAGGCCTTGGCCGTTAACCCAATAATCGAATTATCGGGACTAGGTTAATCGAGGATTTGCTGTATGCTAAAAAGATTTGCCCTCCCCCCCCAAAAAAAAAAAATTCTGACTGCTTCACTATTTCTTATTAACCTAATGAAAGTAGGGTGCCAAAACCGATTTACCTACTGAACAAGTATTTCCAGTACTCTAGTTCCTTTGAAATGAATATGAATTTTGTGAGTGATTTCATCATCGGTACCCTTTATTTTTTTCACTTTTTAGGGCGCATATAACAAGCTAGGGGGATTTCTTTTTCAATGTTTTTTAATTATACCCTGTAACACAACGAACTTCTCTCACTTAACTATCAGCTTTATTTATAAATTGTTTATAAGTTGCGCTTATAAGTTGCGTTTATAAGTTGCGTTTATAAATTAAACGCTTTTATGATTGTGCAAAATGAGAATTTTAACTTTCACGGTTATACTTTTGAAGTATGAGAATGTCAATTGAGTAAATAAGTGAGATCTGCTCAAAATAAAAAAATAAAAACCTGTCGAAGTCGCTGATTATAAGCATATGCATGTGAGAACTCTGTGAAGTCTACAATAACTGTTAAGATACAGGGATTTATCAATATATTGGAAACACCGATGACGACTGGAATATATGCAATGCGTCGTATGCATATCACAGGAATGACGTTACCCGCGATGTGAGGTATATAAAGGGGAGAGGTACAATGCAGCAGGGGCGGGGGAAACAGCTGTTGTGGTGTAATTGTCGACACAACAATTGTCGATGTTAGATCTCAGTGACCTCAAAAAAGCATGATCATTGATGCGCGTTTTACAGGTGCTTCAGTAACCAGAACGGCGAGAAAACCCACTGGTTCCGCCTTACGACACTACCAGTATTAGGAATTGCCGTGTTACCACTATCTACGGTCGGGGGCAAGACTATACCATATAGATATAGCTCGTCCCCAACTATCCTATAGAAGGAAAGCTCATCCATCGGTCAAAACCTAAATTTAATCTGTTCCCTGGTTAGCCACAAAAAGGATATATAGATCCAGGTTGAGTCGGCTCCTAGGGTGGGAACTCTTAGTTGGACCCAGATTTTGAAAAAGGACCCTTGCCTACTACAGGGACCAGGTCGTTCAGCAGGGCCCCGAACTTGCTCCACAGAGCACCTGATTGAGGTCTGAGCACTGTCCAACCGGGCCACTAAACCGGTCAGCAGCACTTTCGACCTCGGGATGGTCTTAACTCTGTCCAACTGGTGCCCAAGCCGGTCAGCAGAGCCTTCGACCGCACTGGGCCACAAGCCCCCCCCCCCCCCCCCCCCCACGACAAGGTGGTTCCCTGTCGAGGGGGGGGGGCGAGAATAGTAGGTGTAACACGAGGATCTGTGTTGAAGATTATGGCTGCCTATCAAAAAGGACAAGACGTTACCTCCAAACGTGCGAATTGTGGACGCCATACGAAGTTGTCAGAGAGGGATAGACGAACGTTGGCACGGATTGTAGAACGAAAGCACAAGACCACGGCACCGCAAATAGCAGCAGAGTTGAACACCAGTCGGAATGATCCCTTTTCCGTTATAACAGTTCGTCAGGAACTTCATCTTGCAGGTATTTATGGCCGTGCTGCAATCCACAAACCTCTGATTACCAACATCAATGCAATAAAACGTGTAAGGTGGTTCAAAGCACATCAAAACTGGGATGCTAAAGACTGGCAACGTGTCATTTGTTCTGATGAATCGTGCTACACATTGTTTCCCACCAGTAGTAGAGTGTACGTCTGGCGAAAACCTGCAGAAGCATACCATCTCGACTGTTTGGTTCCGACTGTGAAGCATGGTGGATCCCTGATGCTGTGGGTGCCATATCATGGCATTTCTTAAGGCCACTACTTATTCTGCAGGATCGTGTCCCATTCGGAAGGTACGAATCCATTCTCGGGGACCACCTGCACCCAATGTTGCGGGCATTGTTCTCTAACAACCTTCTGTGGTTTCAAGCGGATAATGCACCCGCGCATTGTGGGAAACGTGCTGCAAATCCACAATCCAAAGTTATGGTTTGCAGAACATGAGGATGATGTACAGATCCTAGCTGCCTCAATCTCCAGACCTCAATATTATTGAACATCTGTGGGACTATCTGGAGTGCAATGTCAGATTACACTTTCCACCTCCAGCATCACTGACACATTGGGCCATATTGTACAGGAAGAATGGTCCGATATTCCATTATCGGAAGTAAATGACTTGTATAAGTCTATTCCACGTCAAAATGTGTCTGTTTTGAGTGCTCGAGGTGAGCCTACAGCTTATTAATAAAATGATCTCCACAAACAGTACGTGTTTCCATTATTTTGATAAACCCCTTTATGTGTATATATATGCTGGTCTCCTATAATACAGACACACCTCATGAAGTGTTTGGGCGGGGCTGGCTCAGTCGGTAGCGCGCCAGGCTCGTAATCTGCAGTTCCCAGGTTCGAGTCCCAGCTGGGTCAGCGTTGAGATTTATCTCCGCAAAATTCCCCGCCCTGCCCACGGTCAGTAGGGGACACCGATAGGCTTGGAAAGGCCGCCGTCCATCGGATGGGACGTTAAGCCGTGGTCCCGTGTGCGGGAGAGAGCCATACCCTGTGCACGTTAAAGAACACGCTGGATGGCCTTGAGGGAGGCTACCATCTGTCTCCCAACAGCTGTTGCAGTGGGTCCCCTCCCCCAACCTTCTCTGAGCTTTCGGGGTCCATGTGACCTGGCCATTTAGCCCATTGTGTGCAAAAAAGTGCCGCTCAGAGGTAAAACAACCCAACCCAACGGCCTCTCAATTTAAACTCAACCCACACTGTCAGACCTCCGCCACCAAATGCACTTCTCTCAACTGTTATGGGTAGAGCCTTGCGGGGATGTGGATATTCGAGGTTTTATTCGCGGATATAGCATTTAAAACCTCTCTTTATTTTGAATGCTGGTAGGGGATAAAACAGCACGTAAAAAATTAACGAGGTTAGTGGGTAAAATCTGTAGAAATATGGTCAAACATTACTGCAATATTAATGGCTTACATTAGTGAAAAAAAAAAAGCTGATTTGAAAATTTAATGATGACATTCAATTAAAAAAGAAAAAAATATCAAACATAAAAAGTCATAAAGTAAGAGAACTTATGTGAAAGAAGCGATCATTTTTTGCTGACAAATCATGTATATGTTAAAAAAAATCACTCTGC
This sequence comes from Ryuthela nishihirai, assembly GCA_038380435.1. Taxonomy (NCBI): domain Eukaryota; kingdom Metazoa; phylum Arthropoda; class Arachnida; order Araneae; family Heptathelidae; genus Ryuthela; species Ryuthela nishihirai. The sequence continues at coordinate 77,271,989 of JAWZYU010000017.1, forward strand.
TCTTTCGTAGAAAATCGGAATTAAATCTGTGAAAATATAATTATCTTAATTAAAAAATGGAAGAAAAATATGGTGGTAAAATATAGCGAAATGCAGATGAAGATGTATCGGAAAAACGTTATCAATAAGACACGCAATTAATAAAATTGCATGTCTTCCCTCAATCGTCGATAACTGCACTTAAAAGAGCAAATTTTACTCAGAACTATTTGCAAAATTACATTATATAGTAAACTCCTGGTTATCCGGCATTACTAATACATCATTACTTAAAAAGTTAAACTACCTGAAGCCTAAGATACTGAGTAAATATCTAGAATCAAACACATCAACTCTCCTGCTTTCTAGGGGCGGGGGCGGCTCAGTCGGTAGCGCGCCAGGCTCGTAATCTGCAGTTCCCAGGTTCGAGTCCCAGCTGGGTCAGCGTTGAGATTTATCTCTGCAAAAATTCTCACCCTGCCCACGGTCAGTAGGGGACACCGATGGGCTTGGAAAGGCCGCCGTCCGTCGGATGGGACGTTAAGCCGTGTCCCCGTGTGCGGGAGAGCCATACCCTGTGCACGTTAAAGAACACGCTGGATGGCCTTGACGGGAGGCTACCATCTGTCTCCCAACAGCTGTTCCAGTGGGTCCCCTCCCCCAACCTTCTCTGAGCCTACGGGGTCCATGTGACCTGGCCATTTAGCCCATGGTGTGCAAAAAAGTGCCGCTCAGAGGTAAAACAACCCAACCGAACCCATGAAGTCTTTGGCATATGATAGTAACCGATATCGCTGCGCCACTCCCTGCTGCGAGGTCTGATCACAGTTCCAATTGACATTATCATACTTCAGTAGCATAAGAGTGGTTAAATATCTTGAAATTGAACAGTGCTGTGGATTAAAATATATATGATAATTGTAACTGTTGTTTCGAAATCTGTTTTATCTTTTCAAAACTCATTATGCAGTGTAATTGGTAGGAGTATATTAAAAACGTAATTAAGCACTCTACTCCATAGCATATGTACTTTAAATTTACTTTCTTTGCATACAATGAAAATAATTCCGTTTATTTTTGCATCGGGAAAAGAAGTGCTTTGAATAACTTATGAATTGCAATAGTACATTGCAATGAATCTTGGGTATGTTGCACAGAAGATTCAGCAAAGAAAAAATTACTTGATTACTGGCAAAAGATTTTCGTAAAGTGAAAAGATCTTCTACTATAGTTTGAATTGCAGTCCATGATGTTGCAAAAGATCGCAATAAGCAGTATTCTAGGACCGTCACATAACAATAAATGATTGAAACATACAGAGGTGACAGCAGTGATGTGCAAAATACAAATGCCAAAATTATGCTTTTTATGATAATTTATGCAGTAAGAAAAGCAATGATTAAAATGTTACATTATATTTTTTGGATAAGTAATAAATATTTAATGTTAAATTCCTATAATTTTTTTTTGCTGTTTTTTGGATGAACAGCCTCGCAGGTGCACTAATGGAAGAGCAACTCCTGAATAATTATAATAACAGACACTGGTAGTCATATGTCCTATAAATTATAAAAGAGTTAAGTTTCAAAACACAGTATTCGACATTGATTTTGAATTTTTACAAAACACAAATGCATTAAGTACTGTTCATTTGAAATTCTGGTATTTAAATTCAAAATGGTTAAAAAACATCTGCATTCGACAGGAAAAAATATTTTTTTAGAGTTAAAGTTAGAGCAGAGCAAAAATATAATCAGTTGGACAAGTGAGCATAAAAAGTGAAACGAGAAAGTTTAATGTCACCTACTTGGACTCTTTTTGCTTTTCTTTTAAATAATTAGAAAGAAACTAAACGAATTAATGAGTTGAAATTATGTTATTGCTTTTCGTCGTCTTCTAAACTTTTTTTGAAATCTTGTAAACAACTGCTTAAAACTGATTGCGAAACACAATTTCTTTTATAATGTGCCGCTTATATTACCTTTTTTTTCTTGAACTACTATTTTATCAAATTAATTTTTAGCCATACCGATTAATATTTTATGAGCAGAATCATTGTTGTGCTGACTCTTCGGATTGTAATTAAGTTATCAGTTGCTCATTGGTGAAAGAGTAGTAATTTTATTTCTTTTAATGCCACTGAAATAACAAATGGAACTAGAAGTGCAATATATATATATAAACTTTTTAATATGCGTTTAGTGTAGCCGAGTGCGTTAAGGTTGTCTTCTTGTTGCCTTCAAGTTGTCTTCTTGTGTTATTATAATGCGTGAGAACAAACCCCACCACCATTCGTCAGTACAGGCAATTTTTAATGTCACACGAAAATCCCAGTTATAATGTGTTCTTTTTATAACGTTAATTCCAATCGAAAAATGTAAATCCAGTCCGTTGAATGGAATACAAATATGTATACGTTAGTTTGTAAATAGGGAAGACTCATTGTAAAACAGTAATTTAAATAGCAGCACAAACTTTTCTTATCGTTTAGTTAGCATTTTAAAATGTAAGGCCAACATTAAACCATTATCATTAATTTAGCCTAACAATATCATAACATTGGACAAACGTAGACCCATCATTATTTAACTATACTGAAACAACTTAGACCCATCATTATTTCAAATATTAACTAGTGCTGACCCAATATTTCACCAACCGGACATCAGTTGCTGGCTCTACATTCCATTAACATTGAGCCTACATTCTGCCAACCATTTCTTAACGTTGGTCCTTCAATGATCTCAAAAACTGTCCAATGCTTAGCCAACTGATAGTCAGTTTTAAAAATAAAAAAAATGTTAAAACACAGTATCCTAGTGTTGGACCAAACTATAAAATGTTATGTTTGCCCAAAGTTGTGCTGCCTAGGAAGCTTTGTGACTTGGACTCTCCATTGTACAGAAAACATTCTTCTCCCTTGGAATTTAAATAGCCAAATATATTTGGCTTCAAATTTCGTTTGAGGTGGGTTAGTTCGCAGAAGATGTCATTTTAAATAATGTAAATATTTAGAGAATCTTAAAGCAAGTAACATCACCAGGAGGCACTCTGTAAGAGGATGATCTTTGCAAATAATATGAATAATTAGAATTATCCTACAGTAACTTACTTGCTATGTAGGACTACAAGAGTATATCAACACCTATTGTATGACGTCACAGAGAAGATCGGCGAGGAAGACTAAATCTCTGCAGAAAGACATCACTGATCAGAAGAGGAGCATTCATGTCGCTCTGTCATTCGAACATAAGTCTCTGTTTCTTATTAGAAAGCCATAATTCCTTGGCCACTGTCGAAAGGAAAACATGAATTTTTGGTTTTTAAAAACGGTCTTGACATAAATGGAAATTTAAAATTTGGGTCGTGACCAAAGAGCTTCTTTGGGGATCATACGTATTCAACGTATCGTCTGGTGGACCATTTGTTTTCTTCCAAAAACACCCAGGATATAAATCCAAATTGCCCAACAATAATTCCTTTCTCATTGAAAGCATATTAAGAACAAGAGGAGGAAATTTACGCAATGGAATGGATGATATACAAATCCGAGAGCCTTGTCTGATGTCTTTAGAACTGGTTAGATAGATAAGATAGATGGATAATTTTTATTTCAGATAATGTTTTACAGTATACAAAAACTTTTGAGGACTCACAAGAGCAGGCTCATTCGTTTCACTTTTCCGATTCTGTGTCATTGAGAACTTAGGCGGGGAAGGAATGGACATATTGCAAGTCTACTTCTCTTTTGAAGTTGCATATTTGAAGAGGGTTTCGTAGAGGAAGGCATTTCTTAAGAAAATAAAATAAAATGTCCTATGTTGATGTAATGAAGCAGCAAATTACTTTTACAACTTCTTTAGCTACCACCAATCTCGGAGGAAATCAGAATTTAGCAAGCACTGGCTGCATGAACAGAGACAAGGAGTGGGTGGGGTAGAGTATGGCAGGAGCCTCCCACACTGAGGGCGGAGACCTCCCTATTCGTATCTTCGGGGTCATGAGCTCGAGATGTTAACCTGGCCGACCTAACGCTGAAGGACGCAGCAATTACCTCTCCTTGGGCTACATGTGGAGGCCACATTCGTGAATATCTGTGGGTGTAGGGAAAAGACGGTGAACATGTTCTTGTTAGTAATCTCTCATATGTAGAAGATGTAGAATAACAAAACAACTGTATCATGGACTTCGCGGCATTTGATTTACTTATGCAAATGCATCAATTTTGACGCCCTTGTAGTGTAGTGTCGCCATAGAAACTATTTTAATGGCATGCTCAGTAAAACTGATGACTGAAAGAGATATGTTCGAGGCACCACAAAACAATGTCGCAAGTACATAGTTGTTTAACAACTATTTTAAACTATTAATTGGTTGAAATCTAGCTTAGGCAATTGTCTATTCTATTTTTAATATAACATTAGGCTTATATTCAGAGTTATTTTATCTAAAGTTATTGAGAAACAAATGAACGTGAAATGTAAACAGATCGAACATAATTAAGGATTTAAATCTTCGTTTAATCACTGAAGATTTCGTAAATGGAGGTGCGAGGTTTCCATACATGTGTCGCTTAATATATAATATCTATTATATCTATATATAATAGATAATGCAAGGTGCGAGGGACCTTAAAAAGGTTAATAACCCCGGCAGTCAACCCTAGTGTGGTGGCGAATATTTTTTCGATTTCATTGTAAAGAACCCGAGATCCATTCAAAACAAGCCAGGAAATATTTCAGTTCCCATATTTTAAAGAATATGAGCCTAAGGAACTGAACTAAGTTACGTTTTTCAATATATTCATCATTTCTATTCATTTCGAAGTGTTCATCATTTTAGTTTATTCTACTGTCGATTAAAATCATGGGATAATGCACTTATTATAAGGCAATGAGAGGCCACAGTCAAAACTTCCTAACTTTGAGAAAAGGCCTTTAAAGGAAAAATGGCATTGGAAAGAAATGAAATACAATAAACGCAATCAAAAATCTTTAGATTTGATTTGCAAAAATATTTCATCATTATCATCATTATCATCCTCAAGCAGCCATGGGCTACGAAGGTCCAACCAGACCGTGCAATTTAGTTCTCCAAGTAAGTCTGTCCTGAGCTACATCTGCTGTATCTGGCCACTGCACACCAATTCTAATAAGGTCCTGTTTGATATTGTCTGCCCACCGCATCCTAGATCTCCCCATCTTTCTTAGCCTTTAGGCACACTGTTCATAACCTTATTCGCCAATCTATAATTATCCATACGGGCAACATGGCCAAACCAACGGAGCCTCTCTCTGCACAATATGCTGCTTAAAGGAGGTTGCAGACTCTTTTGCCATATCTCATCATTACTTACAAAGTCAAACCAGCCCAAGATACTGAGTAAGCATCTAGAATTAAAAGCATTTCGTTTACTGTTATCTTGTTTACAACGCGTCCACGTTTCACTACTATAACTAATTCTAGAAAGAACCAAACTATTATAAAGTCTAATTTTAGTCTTTAAGTGTATATTCCTATTTCTCCACAATCTCCATAGATTCTTAAAAGTCACGGCAGCAATCCCTATCGGTCTGTTAATCTCATACCGCACATCACCAGTATCTGTTGCATAGCTTCCGAGATAATTAAACTGAGACACCTGATCAAGACTGCAACCATTCAGATTAACTGAATCACAGCTGGCCTGACCAATTATCATCACTATAGATTTCTCTCTGTTTATAACCAAATCTACTCTATTACCAGTCTCACCAACAGCACGAATGAAATAGTTCATCTCATCAACATCATTTGCCAAAAGGGCTAAATCATCAGCATAATCTAAGTCACAAAATTTCGTATCTCCAGTCCATTTAAGGCCAAAATCTTTCCCTTGAAGTGAATTTCGCATAACATAATCAATAACCAAACTAAAGAGAAAAGGAGACAAAATGCACCCTTGTCGAACACCAGAAGTAATGCTAAACCAATTGCTACAAGTCTTACCAACTCTCACACACGACTCAGTGTTATTATAGAGAGCTTTCATTATGTTAGCTAACATGTCTGGTATACCATATGATTTCACAATCAACCACAAATTATGACGATCAACAGAGTCGAAAGCCTTTTTGAAATCAACAAAGCTAGCAGCAAAAGGTTTCTGAAACTCTGAACATTTCTTAAGAACTTTAAACATTTCTCTGCCTAAGTGAAAATATGTGACCTACACATCCCCTACCACTTCTGAATCCACATTGCTCTTCACACAATTACCTGTCAACTAGATTCTTAATTCTATTAAGCACAATCATGGAAAGAACTTTACCTGGAACAGAGAGTAGGCTGATACCCCTATAGTTATCACAAGAACTTTGATTACCTTTTTTGAAAATAGAGATAATAATAACTCTGGTAAATTCCTTAGGAAAAATGCCTTTATCATAAAAGATATTGAAAATTTCAGTCATCCAAGTGGTAACAGAAACATTCCGGCTCTAAGCATTTCCATAGTAATTTCATCTACACCTGGGGATTTATGAAGTTTAAGCTTAGAAACAGCCAAAATAATTTCAGATTGTGTTATAGGGCCAACATTGAAGCCAGCAATGCATCTATCATCATTGCAAACAATGGGAGCACATTATTTAGAACATCACTGAAATGCTCAGACCACCCAGCCATGACAGAATCCTAACCTTCTATAACCTTACCTTGTTTATCCTTCAATCCCTGTATACCTGACAGTTTTCTATCACACAGAACATTAACTATCTGGTACAGCTCTCTGCTGCTATGCTGTCTAACTGCTTCCTCGACTTTGTTAGCCAAAGATTCTTATCAGCAGTTAACTGATCCTTTACACGTTTATTAAGCTCTCTGTAATGCTTTCTATTAGGACTAGTATGACATTGATTAAGGACATTCCTGCAGTTCTTTCTTCTTGAAATGAGCTCAAGTGCCTTATCACTCAAATATCTGTTGTGCTGTCTATCTGCTTCCTCTCCTCCTTTTTCCCTAAAAGAGCACCGTTAGTTTCCAAAATAGCCTGTTTAAAATGGTCCCAATCTTCCTGACCTTCAGTAGTAAGCAAACCATGACTGTCATAATGACTAAGTAACCTATCATGGTAAGCTTTAGCTATAATTGGATCTTTCAGTGCTTCAGTATTAAAGGTAAAATTTTTAACCCTAGCACAACACTTTTTAAGTTTAAGTTGCAAGACACTTTTAACTAGGTAATGGTCAGATCCGATTTCAGCTCCCCTATATGACCTGGTATTCTTAACAGAACTAGCCCATTTGCTGTTAATTAATATGTAATCAATCATATTCTTATGCAGCCCATCAGGTGAAACCCATGTGTACTTATGTATGCCGCGGTGTTTGTAATAAGTGCTAGCTATTCTGAAACCATTGGGTTTAATTACCTGGAGAAGACGTTGCCCATTGCCATTGCAGCGACCAATATTAAAAGGGCCTATTACCCCTCCCCAAAAGTCAGAGTCAGTACCAACTTTTACATTGAAGTTACCTAGAACAAGGGTAATATCTCCTTTCTTGACAGAATTAAAAATATCCTGAAGTTGTCCGTAAAACCTATCCTTCTCATCCTCATCGGCATCCTCAGTGGGGGCATAATAGCCGATAATATTCAAGTCTTTAACGCTTGTTTGAAATTTTGCTGTAAAAGACCTTTCATTAATGCACTCATATCCTAGAAGAGCATCACTAGCGTATCTGCTGAGAAGCAGACCCACGCCTTGATGATGCTTATTGTCGTCCCTCCCTGAAAAGAGAAATTTAAGATTATTTTTAAGAATCTGACCTTTATCTGTCCATCTGGTCTCTAACAAGCCCAGAATATCTAAATTATAACGGTGGAATTCTTGTGTGAGGACATCAAGAGAAAAAGCTCTGTGCAGAGTCCTCATATTCCAACTACCTATGGAGAGAAAATGGTTAGTGGGATGTTTAAAGAAACTATGTTTATTGAGAGAGGGAATGCCGACAATATCAAACAGCCCCCTAATCGCAGACATAGGGCAAAGACCCGTTCCCCCACCACTAAAGGCTGAAGCCATCTACACTGGAAGACTTCCTCCAATGTAGAATTTGACGATGCCAATAGAAGCAAAAGTTCAGGTGCCTGAGATGACCTCTGCTCAGGATTATCCACCAGCTGATAAACATATCCTGTGAATCTGTTCACTTGGGGCTGTCAACCCACAAACAAACAGAAAACACAGCGGAAGATTTTCCCTCCACAAAAGCCCACCAGTGCAGCAAAATCAGGATCCATAATCAAGCTCAGAGTCATATATTTGTCCAGTCCAGTGGGTTTATATGGTCAGCACCAGGACCCTGTGTGGTTGACCACTCCTCAGCAGGGTAGAAAAAAAAGAAAAGTGGTCATCGTTGTCCAGATTAGTAGGCCACACTAATCTGGCAGCCATCCACTTCCGTTCACTTTCTCTTTTGAAATCTCTCTTTTGAAAGTATCTCTTTTGACTCTTTTACTGAGATGACTAGAATCTTCCAGGATTCTAGTCATCTCGGTACTCTAAAACTGCAGCTACGTATACTAGCCTCTCAGAACCAATTCTTTTCAGATATTGATCACTACACATCAGACGGTGAATTCTTCCCTTTTCTTAGTAATTTACTAACAAGATCCACACAAATAAACTTATTTATCCTCCAGCTCACAAACAAATAAAACATTTCTTCTTTAAATTAACGTGCACAGACTACGACAAATTACATTTTCCTTCACACTAACTCTTCCTATTTAAAACTCTCTTTTTTTTTTTATTTTTTTCCCGTTAAGTTCGTTCGAAACGATTAGTGACGTAATTCTCACTCTGTAATACACGCAAGCATCAAGACGACACATCACATCACGGTTTCATTGTTGTTCATTCTTCTGTCATAACAATATTTTCTTAGTTGATTGTTATGGCTTAATGGATTATTGTCCATATCATTTTGGTTTCAAATGGCATATCTATCGCATTTTCAAATTTGAAATTACTTTGATATAAATGACATATTTCTCGAAAGTGAATCCATGCAACCTTTCGATAGTTATTGCGAAATAAAAATCCTAAAGGTTCATAGAATCAGAACTAACATCGCAGGTTCGATGATTGTATCACTATCGTAAGGGCATTTTATCGCTCATCTAAAAGATAGAAACTTCATCAGTTATGAATATAGATGACTGAATCATCTTTTATTAATTAATTTGCACTTGAGTCTCATTTAGAAACAAAAGTGTAAGACATTATTAGTAGTGGTAAGAGGAGAGAAATATGCCGATGATCTCCAGTGGTCAGTATAGAGATGTCCTGGATATATCAATTAGATGCTAAAGCAAGTCTGCTTCAAGGATAAAATCAAAGGATGAAGATATATGTATGGTTTAACAACAAAAGCATAAAATGGACAAACCAGCAGTTCGAAGTTTATGGCACATTTGGAATTAATGAAGCGGAGATATAGAGGTGCAAATTATTCTAGGTAAATTTTTCTAAACAAACTAGTATGGTAAAAGATATCACATAATTTAAATTTGGAATAATAACTTTATCTTCCGTTTTTTTATTATTTCATGTCTTAGAGTTGTCATCTCTGGATGAATATCAAATGTGAATCTTAGGGAATTATTTTAATGCAGTTTATTTTATTGTATACATCATTCATCGGTATGATAGCTACTGCGAATGTTACAACGCATGCGCATGATTACAGAGAGGCGAGAGAAATATGGTAGAATTTTTAATTATTGGCAATTGGGTTGCAAAAATTAATAAATCGGAGTAATTGTGAAAACAAGACAGTTCTCAGAAACTAGTTTAAAAAGTACGACAATTCAAAATTAAAAGTAAAATGACGTTTTGGGGACTGAGAGCAAAAAGTATACGATGGAAAATTATATTTTGAAGCGATAATAGATTTACTTTGATTCAATGAGTTTTAGTAAGTTGAAGATGAGAAATGTAAAGCAATGTTTGAAAAAAAAATTCATACGAAATACCTGTTTTGTTTCATAATCTCAAGGGGTTCGATGGCTACTTTATAGTAAAAGAATTGTGGAAATTTAGTAAAACGAGGAAAATATTCTGTGAAGTGTACAATAACTGCAACATTTTCTCAACAAAACCCGACTTTTTATATCTTTCCCACAGACCGCCATTTTCATATAAATTTACCCTTATCTCCCGAAACATCTCCCATAGATTAGCATGGGAATTCGTCGGATTTTATCTTACTTCTTTTACTTATGTTTTCTTCATAATTATCAACAAAATTGAAAATTTTCTTTATGACTGAAGCAGCTCAAATCCAAAATCATCTTTGATGCACATTTCAAGCCTAAGCCCCGAAAAGCGGGACGAAGATTTTGCCAGCGAGCGTTGCCAGCGTCGATTTTTTCTCTACTGACCTCGGGCTCTTGACCGCCCACGCCCCACCCCACACACACACACCATCAAAACCACGAACCTCCCTGACTCTCCCTGACCTCGATCAGAAAAGAGATACAGATTGGTGTTGGAAAGGCCACCGTCGTCGGATGGTACATAAAGTCATGGCCCCGTGTGCAGGAAAGTCAAGTTATTCTTAGAATTTAAGAAATGGATTTAGAGCTACACGGTCATTCTATTATGCCTAGGTTATTGAACGGAGAGCGTTGCAAAAAGTTCTTGATACATGTCTGTTGGTTCGGTTGTTTTGCCTCTGAGCGGCACTTTTTTGCACATAACTGGCTAAATGGCCAGATCACAAGGATCCCTAAGGCTTGGAGAATGGTTTGGGGGAAGGTCCCACTAGAACAGCTGTTGGGAGACATATAGTAGTCTCCCGTCAAGCCATCCAGCGTGTTCTTTAACATGCACAGGGAATGGCTCTCCCGCATGCGGAGCCATGGCTTAACGTAACATCCGACGGACGCCGGCCATTTCAAGCCCGTAGGTATTCCATAATGACCGTGGTCAGGGAGTTTTGAGGAGATAAATTTCAACGCTGGCCCAGCTAGGACTCGAACCTGGGAACTGTAGATTACAAGCCTGGCGCACTACCGACTAAGTCACCCCCCACTCCTGACACGTATCTGTAGATTTGTACTCATTCCTCCGAAGTTAACGAGTTACGACTTGTTTGAAAGCTTGTTTAAACTTCTCATTACCCGTTAAAAACAAAGGCCGCATCATCATTTCGCTCTTCGTTGGTGACGCCTAAGTTCGGTTTGCGGAAACTGCGCATTGTTGCTATGGAGACTACTGAAGATATAGAGATTTTACATTTTCACAAGTAGGCAGCTTGCGGACGACGCGAAAAAAAAATTCATGCTGAATTATCAAAGATATATGGGGATCACACCTGTTCATATGGCACTGTTACCGGATGTACCAATGATACCGATCGTGAACTCATTAACTAAAACCAACACATGACCGTTCAGGTAATACGTTTTGGTCTCAATGTATCGATTGGCAGTATGGAAACAATTATTCATCAAAGGTTAAAGTTCCGAAAGATCTGTGCCAAATGGGTACCCCACAAACTGACAGAAGAGTAAAAAAAGGACTAGAGTCGACTCGTGCAAGGAGATGTTGTCAATGTTTGAACCTAGTGGTGCCACACGGTTAGCAGACATTATCACTGATGATGAGACGTGGTTTTATTACTCCATAACTCCGAGAATGGTCGACAACTGTTTGGGTTGCGGAAGATGAACCGCGTCCCCAAATCCTCCGCCATGTCTTTCGCTCGAGGGAAAAAATGTTCACAATTATTTTCAATACCCAAGGAGTCACACCTTATCTTAAAAAGTTGACACCTTATCTTAAAATATGCCTTTAAATGGCCAATACTACACCAACATTGTTTTCTCAAAATGGTTAAGGAGATGAAGGAGCAGTGTCCAACAAGAGGAGTGTCGAGGGATCTCCTTCTTCATGACAATGCCAGTGCTCGCAAAACTCCGGCAAGTTATGGCCCATCTGGAGCAGGAAAAAAAATCAAACAGCTACCCCTATCCTGGATATTCACCCGACCTCACACTATACGATTTTCTATTGTTTCCAAAAATTAAAAGGAATTTGCTGAGAAGCCCTTTTTAAGGTTGTAAGACATTGTAAAATGCTTAATTCAGATTTCCAGAGTGTTCCCCAACAGGAGTATCACCAAGCGTTCTAGAATTGGTGTAAACTCCTGCAACTTTGCACTTATGCTAGAGGAGAGTACTTTGAAGGATTGGAGAACTTTTGTTGAGGTAAGCGCAATGGAGTTTTGTTCCATAGATACATGTCAAGAACCTTTTGAACACTTTGAAATTTTTACACGTGAATTATGAAAGTTGCGACTTATGAAAGTTAGATCAACGATCCAGATGCCTTGTGCATGTTAAAGAACACGCTATATGCCTTTGACGGGAGGCTCTCCTAACAGTTGTCCATCAGGCCCTCTTCACCACGACTTTCTCGAAGCCCTTGGGACCTATGTAACCTGGTCATTGAGCCCACTGTGTGGCTAAACAAAAAGTACCGCTGAGAGGTAAAACAACCGAAGACTAGTCCACGACTCATTTCTTTTCGGGTATATTTAGCTCAGCTTTCAGTTTTATTGAGTACAACCAATCGATTGTTTGATAAGTTTAACACTCCTAAGGCGTCAAAATAATTAACGCACATAAATCAAATGCAAGAGATATATCGGTTGTTGTCAGGTGTGTGGCGAATGGATTATTGTTGCGGGGGGGGGGGGGTGAGAAAGGAAAAGAAATTTTCGAACTCGGAAATGAAATTTTGGCAACTGAAAAAATTAGTATTTGTACATATATTCAATTATATTTCTGTTACAAGAGAATAAATTATTAATGCAATGAAATATACAAAATAATTTTTACTAATTTATTATGATTAACAATTTAATTTTAATTATTAAAATATTCTAATTTACATTAAGTTTAATATTTTGATATAAATTTTATTATTGGTATTGCATATAGATATCCTTCAATGTATGATGGTACAATTTAAGAATTTTTACTAATATAAAGCTCATAAATTATACAAAATTCGATACTAAAAGCGTAAAATTCGTTATAGCGATGTTCTTATTCAGAATTACATATGATAATTCAATATTTGTTCGCTGAAGCATAGAAAAATATTTAACTCTCTTGTTTCCTTGAAAAAAAAATAAATATCCCCTCAATCAGCTGCTTACCACAGTGGTCTGACAGAAACCTGTCAGTTTATGCGCCAGAGTAGAGAATCTGTGAGGATGGCTCAGCAGAAGAACAACACAAATATTCATGCCTTACCCGGGGCTCGAACCCAGGTCCCTTTAATCAGTAGCCAAGAGTGCTAACCACTTACCATTTGTAATTTTACATTTCAAAGAGAAATAATCTTTTAGAATGATATAGATAGGTTTTACACAACTTTGGTGGTACATCATTACATAGACTGAAAATACTACTAGTCATATTACGTATCTCATGAGTTTAATAATTGGTCATTGAGTTCCATTATGGATTGTTCATAAAATATCACAATTTAATGAATATTTATTGAACTCTTTGGTGTTATTTTATTATACCTATGATCTAAATTTTACTTTTAATATTTTATTTTTAAGATAACATTAAATCGATGGGAAAATGATTTCAATAAACGAAATATTCTTCGGGAATCTCACCTGTGCATATTTTATTGTTATTATATGCTTTACGTAACATACATAATTTTGGAACTTAATTTTATATATTTTATTCGCTATATCTTTTAAATAATATTATAATTAAAGGAAAGAAAAAATGGTTAGTGCATCCTCGTTTTTTCACACGATATTATAGACACACCTACATGGAAGCAACTTGATGTAAAACAGCAAGTTTTAATTAAGAAAACAAATGTTTTCCATGCAGTTATATTGAAGAAGGAACACTGCAAGCATGGAAGGTGTTAACAGAGGTAACTGTTACGAAATTCTTCAGATCAGGATCAAGACTTTGAAACTTTGCATTCTTTTGGGCGAAAAGCCTACAATCTTCTCCAGCCTTAAACTAAGACTTGATTCATTAATTATTTCATAAACGCAAACACATAGTTCATGTGATATATACATTACATTACAACATTAATTTAGTTGATGTACTACTAGGGACATTAAACGGTGATAAATAAGACAACAGCATTTTAAGTGTCAAAATTGAAGAACACAAGTAAATAAACATTCATAATCCCAATACTTTTAGAAGAACAGAAATATAATTCAAACTGATTCAAGTATGAATCATATTCCAGTTTAAAAGAGTTTTGTGATTTGGAAGATTTGACGATACAGCATTTCATAAATTGTCAAAAACGTTTAGCGCCCAAAGAGCTCAGAGTTTTTGCACTGATTGCTATACTTAAGCCGGGAAGTCTAAGTTAATTTCCAGGTTGCGTATTAGGGTTATTCATGAATCAATGAGACTTTCCTATTTTAGAGCAACGGCCTCCAAACTTTTATTTTTCTTTTCAGTGGACCACTTTGGCAATTACCCAAAGTCTCATGGTTCCAATATCGGTTTATAGAATATATGTCATTCAGACTTAATATGCTTATATCAAGGGTACACAACATTTTCATGAAACCTCCCTTAACCTTAATCCACCAGTGCTCTTCAATCATCTACTTGGAATTTTCTTTTTTGTCTCGGGCCGGCTTACAGCCTTTTTACAACTTTAGGAGAGGAACAACCAGACTATCAGTTTCCTGGCTCAGACGTCATCTAATATTGCCGAATGTCCCAGAGGCCCTTTTACTAGTCCTCGGTACAGTTAAGGTTTTTGGAATCCAAGGTCGTTTCTGATATTCCCTCAGAAAACAAATTTTAATTTTTCTCGGTAATCTCGGTTTTCCTTACTCATGGTCACCCCTAATCTTTTTTCACTTAAAGTTTTGACTAAACAAAAACTTGTGTGGATGTTATACTATATGCATTTTGACTTGCTATAGGACATCTAATGTTGGCCTTTGCCATTTCCGTAAATGTTTGGTTTTCTAGAATGGTCAATTCGTAAAAGTAGAATTAATTTATAATTGTGAACCTCTGACAACACGATAAATCTTCACGTAGATAAATATAATCAAAGACTAATTCGTCATTTAGCGTCTTTCTCCTTTATTATTCCAATATATACATCAGCATTTTATTTTTGTATATTAGGACCAATTTTATTTTTGGCCCCTACTATTTGCATAGTTTCCCTGAAGAAAACATGGTCAGTCTTGAGAGATAAATAAGGAGTGGCTTTTTGGTTGGTTATTTACTGTTCGGTTGGACGAGCTGGTTGGGGGCCTGCGGACTGGTAAGAGAGCCTCCAGACTAGTGAGCTTACTGACCTGACTCAGGGAAGCTTTAGGTTGCAGCCCCGACTCTGGCTGTGGCTGAAGGTTCTGCGGACTGGGCTTGGGGAACCCAGTCCAGTAAGCTCATCGGTGCAGCCTCAATAAAGTTGGGGTACAGACTGCTTCTGCGGGGCAGCTGGTGCGTGGCACTATGGAGAGGACGAAGTTGAAGGCTTGTGACTTGGGTATGGACAGGTTACGGGCTTTTCGATGGAAAGCCAGACTAAGAGTCTCCACCCTCCGGGAGCCGAGTCAACTTGGTTCTATATACCATTTTTATGGCTAACCGGGGAACAGATTAAGTTTAGGTTTTGACCGATGGATGAATCTTCCTTCTATAGGATTGTTCGCCATAGGTAGCCGTGGATGAGCTGTGTCCTTGTGGCACTGTCTTGCCCCGGCGTAGTTAGTGAAGATTGGGCAATCTTCCTATAGTTGGTGTGAAGCCTTATGTTGCGGTACAAGTGGGAATTGCCTTTAACCAACGTTCAATGTTCGGTTGGACGGAGCCCCGGAGGAGGGGCCTGGTAAGGCCTGACTAAGAGTTCCCACCACGGGAGCCGAGGCAACTTGGATCTATGTATATCCTTGTTTGTGGCTAACCGGGACGCAGATTAAATTTAGGTTTTGACCGATGGATGAACTTTACTTCTATAGGACTGTTCGCCATAGGTAGTCGTAGGACGAGCTGCATCTATATGGTGTTGTCTTGCCCTCGACGTAGGTATTGGAGATTTTGGCATTATCCCTATAGATGTAGTGCAGTTCATGTATTGCGGAGCATCTGGGTTTTGTCTTCATTACTAATTTCCTATTCTGTTACTTATATCAGCTGACTAGTAAAAAGCTACAAGAATGACAGATAATAGTCGGTAGTAGACCAAAATTGCTCTTTTTCGCTTATGTCATAATAGGACAAAATTTTGTGTCAACTGAGGTCGATTTTGTAAACTACTCTTAATTTTACAAAAACAATCTCAATTTTCACAACCCATTCGGATTTTACCAAGTTGCTTCTAATTTTGTAAACCTCATCAAGGTTTTGCCAACTCCAATTAGTTTTGCAGAAAACAATCTCAATTTTCACAACTCACCTTGATTTTACCTAGTCTCTTCGAATTCTGCCAACTCACCAAGATTTTTCAAGTTGCCTCCATTTTACTAGCTCACCTTAATTTTACATGAAAAAATACTCCTCTTTCACAACTCACCTGGATATTACGAAGACCTTTCGAATTTTGTCAACTCAATTAGATTATGCCAACTCCGATTTCCTTTGGAAGGGGGAGCATCCGACACCGACAACCCACCATCGCAGATACGCCCTTGGTTGATACCCTTACAAATATACCCTTACAGATACGCCCTTGGTTGTTGGGGAGGGGGTGGCTCAGTCGGTAGCGCGCCAGGCTCGTAATCTGTAGTTCCCAGGTTCGAGTCCCAGCTGGGTCAGCGTTGATATTTATCTCCGCAAAATTTCCCCCGCCCTGCCCACGGTCAGTAGGGGACACCGATGGGCTTGAAAAGACCGCCGTCCGTCGGATGGGACGTTAAGCCGTGGCCCCGTGTGCGTGAGAGCCATACCCTGTGCACATTAAAGAACATGCTGGATGGCCTTGACGGGAGGCTACCATCTGTCTCCCAACAGCTCTTCCAGTGGGTTCCCTCCCCCAACCTTCTCTGAGCCTTGGTTGTTGTTAGGTAGACATTGGCATTAATGGCCGTATCACACGGACACCAAAGACTTCGATTTAAGTAGAGGAATGGGATCACTGAATACTTGTTACAAGATAGATAGAAGACTCGCTTTAAGGCCTTCCAGCATATTTTTTAACATACACTTGGTAGGCTCTCCTGCACGTGGCACCACTACACAATTCAACGGACTGCGATCTTCAGAAGTCGATCTTACTGACGGAAGGAGAGCGAAGGTTAGTGGAGAAAATCTCAGCACAGGTACAGTGAAGACTCGAACTTGACAAAATAATTCAGAAACCTATCGCGCTACTGCTTTAGCCTCCTTTCTAAAGACGTTATCCCGGTATGAGTTCTCCATCCATTAGTTGCAAAGAATAACCAGTAGTTATTCTTAGTATTTAATAAATGGATTTAAGGCTGAACAGTTATTCGATGATGTATAGATTATTTTAGACGTGAATTATAACCACATGCTTCGCAACATATGAAAGTTAGAAGATCAAAGACCCAGATGGCATCTAAACGCTATCGTGGTATGGTTTATATGGCTAAACTTTTATTGGGTCATTCTTTTGCGAAGTGCCATCAAGAAGGGAGTTATCGAACGCACACAATAACTGCTACAATGCAATACAACATTATGCTGACAATCCATGTCATTCGTATGCTTTAGCAACGAAATGTGGTGAATAGTGCATTATTTTTGCAGGATGGTGGCCTTCCTCATATATTGGTATTCAGCTGATATGCGTCTTGGAGGCATTTCGACGTCATCTCGTTTCCAAAAGTTTATATCAGCGGATTCCTGCTTATGAGAATACCTCAAGTGATGCATATACCAAGAGATCCTCCCATAATTTTGAATCTCAAGGATGCCATTAGGAAGACAGAGGCGAGAATATTGATGAGATGCATTGTGAGGCCGTGATCTCCACTCTTGTAATGCATTTAGGATAATAAAAGTGCTCGTAGGCGATGTTGATAGCATGGAATTTATATACACATGTACAGAGCGCAGAAAATTTAACGTGTAATAAATTCATGATAATTGATGGTTAATTCACAGAAAAAAAAGCCATTAAAATATTTATAAAACGATTTCCTTTTTAAAAAGATGGAACATTATAGGAAAAACTGTGAATACTGCAAATTTTTAATAAAATAAATAATAATAAATGTTGTTGAAAGCAGCGTTTTGTTTAAAAGCAGCTGATTATTTTTGTGTACCGTTGCCTCCCATTGAGATATGGTTGTTTAAAAGTGAAATGCTTATGTATATATCATCATCATCATCATTCTCAAGCAGCCATGGGCTACGGAGATTCAACTAGATTGTTCAAATTAGTTCTCCAAACATACCTATCCTGAACTATATCTGCTGCATCTGGCCACTGTACACCAATTCTAACAAGGCCCAGTTTGATATTGTCTACCCACCGCATTCTAGGTCTCCCCATCTTTCTGAGGCCTTTAGGCACACTGTTCATAACCATATTCGTTAATCTATAATTATCCATACGGAAATATGGCCAAACCAACGAAGTCTCTCTCTGCACAATATGCTGCTTAAAGGAGGTTGCAGACTCCTTTGCCATATCTCATCATACTTACAAAGTCAAACCACCTAATGCCCAAGATACTGAGTAAGCATCTAGAATTAAAAGCATCTCGTTTACTGTTATCTTGTTTACAAAGCGTCCACGTTTCGCAACTATAACTAACTGTAGAAAGAACCAAACTATTATAAAATCTAATTTTAGTCTTTAGGTGTATACGCCTATTTCTCCACACTCTCCATAGAGTCTTAAAAGTCCCTGCAGCAATCCCTATCGGTCTGTTAATCTCATACCGCATATCACCAGCATCTGTTGCATAGCTTCCAAGATAATTAAACTGAGACACGTGATCAAGACTGCAACCATTCAGATTAACTGAATCACAGCTTGCCTGACCAATTTCCATCACTATAATTTTCTCTCTGTTTATAACCAAACCTTCTCTACTACCAATTTCATCAACAGCTCGAATGAGTTCATCTCATCAACATCATTTGCCAAAAGGGCTAAATCATCAGCATAATCTAAATCAGAAATTTTCGTATCTCCAGCCCATTTAAGGCCAAAATCTTTCCCTTGAAGTGAATTTCGCATAACATAATCAATAACCAAACTAAAGAGAAAAGGAGACAAAATGCACCCTTGTCGAACACCAGAAGTAATACTAAACCAATTGCTACAAGCCTTACCAACTCTCACACACGATTCAGTGTTATTGTAGAGAGCTTTCATTATGTTAACTACTTGTCTGGTATGCCATACGATCTCACGATCAGCCACAAATTATGACGATCAACATGGCGCTTTTATTTGCGTCATAAATCTAAGAAGTACAAGAGGTAATAAATCACTTTATTGCGATTATAAAAAGGGTACGGAGTAGTTACTAATTATTTTGGAGAGTCGAAATTTAATTTCCGTTGAATATCGTAAAAACATAATTGGCATCAAATGGCCAAGAAAGACTTTTTGATTTAGCATTGCTTTCAACTAAAAGAAACTTAAATTTTCAGATCGATTTTGCATCTGATATAAATGACTACTGAAATAAGCTTAAGAGAAATGAAAATTATTTTTCATTTAAAGCGTAATGTTACAGTATAAATTGAAATACAGTATTAATAGTCACCGTAATATTCGTTCATTAGTCTACCTTGGGCCTAATGTTTTCCCGTCAAAAATCCCTACCAAAAATAATCAGATTCCGACCAAAAGTTAATTAAAAGTAGATCCCACCAGAAGTTAAATCCTCACCAAAAATAATCAGAAAAAAATAGACGAATTTAAAATTTAGTATTCATTTTATATCATATCTAACTGAACACAATATAATATTTATATTGGCTTTGTAATAATTTTTTGCCGTGTTACGCAAGCAATCACAGCATTTGCTTTGCGAATAATGGCTACGTTTGCTGCTTTCATATTGCGAAATTCAAATTGTAGCTGCCGTCCGGAATATTAGCATTATCTATTATCGCTATGACAAAAATGCGCATGCACTAAAATAGAATAGTTCTGAACTGCAATAGGAAGGTCATCATTATGTAGTAGCCCATGACCCTTGATTGGCTGATTCTAACAGTGCAGGCAATAGTCGGATATCTTGTTACTTTGCTAATATATTCATCTTAATGTGGCAGGCTCAGCAAGACTAAACGTTCCTGACAAAATGTGATTGAACTGGGTTGCCAAATTTTAATTTTGCCAAGATACTTAAATATGAATAGTTTAAGAACAATATTAGAAGTCCCTTCCTCTGCAGAGTCTAAACTGCTGCAAGTCTAAATTTGTTCGTAACCTTCTGCTGCAAGTCTAAACTTGCGCGTGTCCCTGCAATGGACCACCCGCTATGAAGCAAAAAAAGGCTATCTTGGGCAAAGAAACATCGAGACTGGACTGTGGAGAATTGGGAAAAGTGATATTTTCCGACGAAACCCATTTTGAGGTGCACTCATTTCTTCCGCCGCTCGCCTGGAGAACCTCTTTGACCCGGCCACATCCAGCAATCCCCCAAACAGCCACCCAAGGTCATGTTCTGGGGATGTTTCACAGCTTCCGGGTCACAGACGCTTCACCCCATTGAAGGAATGATAGACAGCTAAAAAAACACAGGCGTTCTGGAGGCGAAATGGTCCCAATACTACAGAAGCTGTTTTCTAACGGCGATGGGGCATTTCAACAGGATCTGACTCCATGCCAAAATTCTAAGCTTGCTAAGAGCTTCTTTACTCCGCAACATTTGAAGGTATTGTAGTGGCCAGGAAATTCACCCGATCTAAACCCCATTGAAAATTTGTGGGCCATTATTAAAGCGCGCATATCTAAGATGGATTGCACGACGAAAAGCAAAATGATAGAAAGTGTCATGAAAGTGTGGTACCACGACCCTGAAATGAAGGAGATGTGTGGAAAGCTAGTGGCATCAATGATTGAGAGGGTGAAAGAAGTAATTAAAGCTAAGGGTGGTCACATTCACTATTAACTATGTACACTATTAAACAAATAAATATTTTAGTTTTGTCTTTGTTACTGCATTTTCCTATTGCCCCAACTAATTTGCACAGTACTGTGCTCAGTTTACACAGTTTTGGTTTTACACGGTCAAAAATGCAATAAAGTTTCGGTTTACACGGAGATAGACTGTTTTACACGGTCAAGAACATGCAACCAGTTTCGTATTACACAGTTTTAAACGGTACGGATTTAGTTTTTTTATGTATAATAGATATAGCACATATTGTGAAGTAGCAGTGGTATGTCATCAAGGGAGATCATTAGACAGTCATCCTAAATATACTATTTGTTGCTAGATGTTACAGCAACCACGGCAATCCCCGTTTCCGCCTTTCGACACTACCAAGTTAATGGAAAGTCGCGACTATTTATAGTCGGGGACAAGGCTACACCATATAGATGCATCTCATCCCCAACATCCTATGGCGAGCAGTCCTATAAAAGGAAAGCTCATCCATCGGTCAAAACCTCGAATTTACTCTGCTCCCCGGTTAGCCATGAACAAGGATATGTAGATCCAAGTTCGCTCGGCACCCGGGTGGAGACTCTTAGTGGGACCCAGACTTTGAAAAGGGACCTTCCTACTGGGCACAACTCCGTTCTGCAGGGCCCTTGAACTGCTCCCAGAGCGACTGATTGTGAGGTCTTTGCACCGTCTAACCGGGACACTAAACCGGTCAGCGATGCCTTCGACCTCGGTTGGTCTTGGCTCTGTCGAACCGGGCCCATACCGGTCAGCAGAGTCTTCGACTTGGTGTTGGACCACAAGCCCCCCCCCCACCACCACCACCACGACAAGGTGGTCCCCTATCGGGGGGAGGACAGTCATCCTAAAGTGAAAATCACCTAAATAGTTTTAATTGATATCATTTATTTTCAAAAATCAATAAATAATAGTAAATTTCTGTATTAATAAAATCGCCATCTGAAACAAGTTTTATTTATATTCCTTCGCTAAAATTATATTCTTGCCATTGTACTGCAATCGATCTCGGGACATCTTAATGAAATGTAGTCTGTTTTGAATCGGCAGCGAGGTCAGATTTTTGTAGACAAAAATTTTCAGACTAGTAAAAAGCTTGTTTTATATCATTTTTAACAACAAGTTTAATTCTAGATAACACTGGTTTACAAGATTTTTATAACATGAACATTTGTAACTGCCTTTAACTATTTTTCAACTGCTGATTTCAGATCTGGCCTTAAAAAATGACTAGCACGTCACGTTTTTATGTTATTAGTCATTTTGACTCCTGTTGAGATCTTTTTATACCAACACCTTTAGGCAACTGGGAGGATACTAGATATTTTACTTTTTGTGGCTGGCAACAGTGATTGCCAAGCAGAAAAAAACACGTAGTAGTGACCTAACCTCAGACCGCCATTCTTGTTTTCATTGTAGGAGGAACACGTGCTGTACGTTGCAGAGTGAATTTTGGCGTTTAAATGGCACAAAGGCAGCGTCGCGGATGTGTTAATGTGCCATATAAGTTTGTTTTGTGTATGGAAATGAAGGAAACTTATGAAAGCATGAAAATATCTGCTATAAAATATGACCAGTTTAAGTGGACAATATGTGGTGACCTGAAAGTCATATCTCTTTTGCTCAGGCTTCAAGGAAGCTTCAAAATATTTGCTGTTTTCTGTGTTTGTTGGACAATAGAGCCTTGAAGAAACACTGCAAAACAAAATACTGGCCCAAAAGAGATGTTTTTATTCCTGGAAAGACTAATGTGAGGTACAAGCCTCTAGTTGACTCCTCTGATGTTCTGCTCCCACCTCTACACATCAAACTGGGGCTTATTAAAAACTTTGTAAAGGCTATGGACAAAATTGGTAAAGGGTTTTTGCACTTGAAGAAAATATTTCCAAGACTAAGTGATGCCAAACTCAAAGAAGGAATCTTTTATTGGTCCTCAGATCAGGAATCTACTGAATGATACTGTCTTCAATGAAACACTGAATATGGAGGAGCGCGTGCATGGAAATTCTTCACGTCTGTGATCCAGGGTTGTCTGGGGAATAAAAAAAGAGGAAGACTACCATCAACTCATACAAGATCTTCTCGAAAAGTACGAAAATGTTGGCTACCGAATGTCTTTGAAGATCCATTTCTTGCACTCGCATCTCGACTTGTTTCCCAAGAACTTAGGAGCTGTCAGTGATGAGGAAGGGGAAAGATTTCACCAGGATATCCGAACCATGGAGGAGAGATACCAAGGCAGGTGGGACACAGCAATGATTGATGACTACTGCTGACTACTGCTGGTTCCTTCTGCAGGAACCAACAGTAGTTCCTGCAGATCTCAGCACATAAAAGACAAAAATGAACTTCTTGTAAGTATAAAAGATTCTTACCCATGTTTTCTTATTTTGAGTTTCAATATTATTTCATTTGTTACTTTATATTCAGTGGTCTATAACTATGATGTTTCAATTATTTTACAATAATCATATAATTACTTAATGAGTTTTAAGTTGCAATATAATAAAATAGTCACATTTATTTTCATTTCCCAGACATGCGTATTCATTGAAATTTGAAATACATCAATCCATAATTTAAATGAAACTATACGTGCTGCAGATTTTTCACAGCCCAATTTGAATTCAGCACTGCAAAATTGGTTAAAACATCTTATTTGACCAATGTTATAAAAAGAGTTTCAATTTGTTGTATAGTGTAATTATATTGGCTTACAGTTGATTCACAGGTACACTGCTTCATAATATGCACCGAAGAGCCAAAACATTATGACCATCTGCCAAATATGATGTTGGTCTTCCACGTGCCGCCAAAACAGCTCTTACCCGGCAAGGCATGGACGCTAGAAGATTTCTAAGGGTGTTTTGTGCCAATACGTTATCAGCAGATCCTTTAGCTCTTGTAAGTTAAGTGGTTGATCCCCGAAGATCGGATATGCTGTTTCAACAGAAACCACAGATGCTCGATTGGATTGATGTCTGGGGAATTTGGAGACCAGGGCAATACCTGGAAGCCTTCCTAATGTTCCGCGAGCCATTCTCGTGTGGCATGGCGCATTATCCTGCTTTAAACGCCAAAATTCACTGAAAGAAGGGGAAACCTAGAAGCTAATACCGTTGCCATGAAAGGATGTACCTGGTCTGCAATGATGTTTAGGTAGATGGTAGACATCATAGTTTCCTGCACATGAATGACTGGACACAGGTTTTCCAGTAGAACATTGCCCAAAGCATTACACTTCTTCCTTCGGCTTGTTTTCATCCCACAGTCCTGGTACCAACACTTCCTCAGGTATTGTCTTCTAATCATTCAAGGTCCTGTTTTGATGCTCACGTGCCCATTGTAGGCGCTTTCGATGGTGAACCGAGGTTGGCATAGGCACTGGTGCGGCCAGCGGTTACACAGCCACATTTTTAGCAGAGTTCGATGTACTGTGTATTATAAAAGATATACAAACGTGCTAACTAGTGTTATTAAAGAATCTAAGTCAAGATATTACACTGATGCAATTATTAAAAACCAAAATATTTTTAAAAGCATTTGGAAGATATAAATAAAATGTATGGTAAACATATAAACCGATCCAAATTTCCAAATATAATTTCAGATACCAACCATAACTACAGTGTTAGGGATAATCCAGTAGATTTGGCAAACATGTTAAATGATTATTTTACTAGTATTATAAAGGATATAAAAAAATTAATTATTGAGAATGATTGTAGTGGTTTGCATATTTTGAAGATATTTTCGAATAGGTTTTTTATTGAGAAGATACATGAAAATGAAATTGAAGATGTAATTAAGAGTTTAAACTCTGCAAAATCCTCTAGCACAGACCACGTTCTGTATTCATCCTTAAAAGATAGGGAAAAGTATTAAAGGTATCTTAAGCACTTTACTTAATAAATATTTAATTTCAGGATGTTTCCCTAATTGTTTAAAAACTGACACAGTTATACCAGCGTATAAAGGTGGCTGTGATAAGGAAATTAAAAATTATAAATCAATATCCATCTTGTCTGTCTTTTCCAAAATAATAAAAAAATAGTCAAATCTAAAATGCTAATTTTTTTGAATAAATATAATTTCTTTTCTAAAAATCGAATGGTTTCCGAAAAAACACGGAAACAGAGGATGCAATTTTAAAAATGACATCAACCACATATAAAAGCATTAATAAAAAATTTAAAGTCGTTGTTTTATTCCTCGATGTTAAAAAAGCATTTGACTCTATCCCACATTTAATTCTATTGCATAAATTGGAAGCAGCTGGAATGAGAGGTGAAATGCTATCTTGGCTCTCTAGTTATCTGACAGGTAGAAGGCAAAAGGTTAAAATAAAAAATTGTTACAGTTCGAATGCTCAGATAAATTTCGGTGTTTCTGAAGGATCTGTTCGTTTTCTGAAGGATCCTTTATTATTTTTGATTTATTTTAATGATCTTTGTGACTTAAAATTGTACGGCAGTAATATAACTTTTGAAGATGATATATCTTTAACTTATGCAGGAAAAACTGAGGAATTGATAGCGCAAATAAATGATGATCTAAAAAAAATCAAAAATTGGTTTATTCAAAATAAATTAGTTTTAAATGTTGCCAAATCGAAGTACATAAATTTTAGATTACAAGAAAATCAAACAGATGACTTTTTCCATAAAATGATCTAAACTTCAATGATATATATTGTAAATGTTCATCTATTCAGGGTGTTGATTGCTTCAGATATTTGGGTGTCTACCTTGACCAAATATCTTTCTTGCAAAACTCATGTAAATAATATAATTCAGAACTTAAATATTATGGTTTCAAGATTTTATTACATAAGAAATTTTACAAATCTGTTAATGTTAAAAATTATTTATAATTCGTGGATAAAATCCTATTTGAAATATGACATTATATATTGGGGAAATCTATATGAGACATATTTGAAACCATTACAAGGTTCTCAAAATTACATAATAAGACGTATGCTAAAGAAAAAGAAATTTGATAGTATAAAATAATAATAAAAAATTCGATATCTTACCGGTTAGAATATTATATATTTATCGCCTATTAATATACAATATTCAAAATTGGGATGATTCTAATGTTAAGATATTTCCCAAATGTACACGTTTATCATCTACTGTGCATTTATCCATATCATTTCCTAAAAAAAAACTATCATCCAAAAACCCTACGTTTATTTGGCATCGAAACTTTTTAATGCTGCATTGGAAATGAAAGAAATATTTATGCTTTTAAAAGATTAACATGGAATTGGCTAGTGGATTGTGATGATGTAGAGAAATATCTATAGAAATAAAACTGTAACTTAAATGTTACATTTTTATAACACCGTTGCAACTAATTCTGTAAACGTTATATTCGTGAACTCTCCACATACGAACGTGGACTCAGGTGGAGTACTCCTATTTATTTACTGATTTGATATTGTTCAGTTTGCTTGTTTAAATAACTACTTATGAAACAGATTATAATTTATACTTTACAATATAATTTATGTTAATCAGTTCATGTGTATGAACTTTTGAACTGGAATTTATGTAAAAGTAAAAAAAAAGTATGTATGTTGTGACACATTACTCCGGTCATCAGCATTCAAATTACGGGCGAGTTGTGCCACAGAATCCCTTCTGTCGATTCGTACCATATTGGATAGCCTTCGCTCACCTCAAGCATCGATGAGCCGTGGTCAGCCCACAGCTTGCCGGCGGTTCGTTGTGTTTCCCTCCACGGACCACTTTTTGAAGGTACTAACTACGGCTGACCGTGAGTACCACATAAGCCTTACCATCTCGGAAATGCACTGACCCAGACATCTGGTCATTACACTTGCATTCCTTTAGGTCCGCTGTCTTTCCCACCTGAAGAACAAGAATAACACTGATTAACAGAGCTCAGTATCAGGTATTATTTATACCGTTTCATGACCTTCACACTCGCTGTCGTTTACCTGCAGTTGCTTCGATTTGCATAAAGACGTGCTGGTCATAATGTTTTGGCTCTTCGGTCTATATATAATATATATATATATAATTTTACAAAATAAAACACTAGATGTTGTTTCAAATGCTGATTTCCTAATTTATATTTAGTGTATAAATAACATCTTTCAAATTTCGTCTTCAAATTCGATAGTGTTCGTATACATTAACTATGAGTATTTTTCATGATCGACAGAAATATATGATAAATTAAATCGAAGCTTATTCGAAATAGTGCAAATAAAATACAAAATAATGTTAATTAATGCTTACTATTAGTGCTGAAGCGAAATTTGAGATAAATACGCGAAAATAAAAATTTTAATATACGTTTCGTTAATAACAATATTTTCGGAATCTATCACCCTATTTTCCATACGTTGTTGATTTCGATTTATACGGTGATTTCTCGAAGCCTGTCGTCCGTGAAAATCGAGGGACGTTTATACTAGCACACCGACAGCCAAACGATTGGTAGAAGAAAACGAATTTTGTCCTCTGGCAAATTTCCCCACCAATGACTGCTTTGTTGACAATTTATAGCCGAGAGATCTCTACAATCGCAAATTCATTCGGAGATCTAAACCTTCTCATACTACACTACTTCGTCCTGATACATGTCAGGACTCACTCTGTAACTCAACACACGTACCAAATTTGGGATCTGTCGCTGCAATATCTGGGGAACAACATGGCGCCGAATTCTGTTAAAACAGAGAAAAAACCCTTTCAACACCTTGCTTACTAATTAAGCTGTTGTCAATAGTGAGGCGACCGCTGACGTCACCAGGCTGTAGAAGCAAGGCGTACATTTTCTATTCGGTGTGAGTTTATTCGCCCGTTCGTGAGTTCGTGCTATTTCCGAATGTGAATTCGCGTGTTCGGATACCGTTATTATTTATTATGATGATAAACAAAACAAAAAGTATATTATTAAATAAAATTTAATTTAACATGTAATATTCATACATTAACTATAAATTTTCTCTATTGATTCAGTTAACTAAGGTGTCCATGTGACGTTCTGAAGAGTATTCTTGTAAGTCAGTTGCTTTTTGTTAAAAAATGATGTTCAAGATGTGGACTTACTATCAAAATCAACTTTTTCAAAATGGAATATCTGTAAATGTAGTGTAGTAGCACTTAAAGACTCCCATCCAGATCAGAATCTCAATGACCGTGTGAAAGATGATCCGTTGGCTTACACATCAGCGCGCTATAAGCTGACCTCTGAGCTTCACCTTTTCGCACGCTGGGCTAAATGATCGCGTCACCAGAGCCCTTCGGCTAAGAAATGATTGGGTGGGAGAAGATCAGCTGGAAGCTGCTAGGAGGCAAACTGAAATCTTCCGTCAAGGCCATCCATCAAGCTGATGGAAGAAATGCAATGTCAATCACCCGAATCAGCGTGATTAAGAAACAAATATTAAAAGATGTGCAGTTATTGCTCTATTATTCCATATTACACTAGGTGAGGAAGAAATCATTGTCAAGTGTCAGATTAGTTACTTGTAAAATATTGTAAGACAGATATAAAATATTTCCCCCCCCTAAAATCTAACCCTTTTTCGAGAAGGTCCTCTAGGCTTGAGGGAATCAGCGCAAAATTTCCGTGTATTACTGATAAGGTCGAAACATCAGCAGAAAAGCAATAGACATTGGAAAAGAAGGAATTTGTGTGACGTTAGGAAGTCGATTTCCCTGCAAACACGAATCGTTCAACCAATGTTTCTAGACATATGAATTATTATTCAAATATCTGTAAGTGTATTATTTTTGCTCCATTTCTTCAAATTACGATTACGTATGGGACACAATCATTGTCAAATAACAGATTAATTAAGTAAAGTCACGAATTTTGGAAATTAATTGAGATTAATTTGGATAAAACGGATTCGTTTATGAAAAAAAATTATAATTACTTGCAAAATCTTCGAAATTGTACAATGTATGTTACGTTGACCTGGAAAGAGCTCGTGGGAACTTGAAAAGTTTTGTAAGTATAAAATACACTGGCGAAAATTGAAAGAAAGAACACTATTAACAATTGCCTAATCTATGAGATTTATTTAGTAGAAACAACTTGTTCAAAATGACAGTGATCACGCGTGTGAAGTGATTCAATTTATTTTGCCTTTTAATGAGTATTACATTTTACAGAAGGTACATTTTAATAAATTGTTGAACCTCCTCGAGCAGCAATACAAGCTTTCAATCTGGCATCCAATCTGTCGTACAAATGGTGGATATCAGGCTGGGGGGGATACATTCCATGTGCTTTCAACTTGGACGCCTAATTCACCGATGGTCGTTGCCTGCCGCGGTTCACAGAAGAGTCTTTGTCCGATCCAGTCTCAGATATGCTCAATTGGAGACGTCTGGAGAGCTGCTGGCCAAGAGAGTTGGTGCACTGCCTGAAGAGAATGTTGAGTTGCCCGGGGGAGTGTAGGCGGGCGTTATCCTGCTGGAATATCGTATTTGGGATTACACTCAAATATGTCAGGATGACAGATTGTACGATGTAGCTGACGTATGTATTGCTATTCAGTGTACCTTGCACAAACACCAGACACGTACGAGAGCGATAGCTAATCGCTCCCCACACCATGATGCCCAGCGTGGGCCATGTGTGTCGCTGGCGGATACATGATGGAAGAAGCCACTCACCTTGTCACCTACGGACGCGTAAACAATCATCAGACGCTCCTAAGCAGAACCTGCTTTCATCACTGAAGACCGCAAACTGCCATTGTTCCCTCCAATGAACTCGTTCTTTACACCACTGCGAACGTGCCCGACAGTGACGAGGTGACAGTTATAAACGTGCCAGCGGCACTCGTGCCTGTAGTCATGCTTCCAAAAGACGATTGCGTATCGTTCTTTTATACACCCTTGGTACGACAGAGGATCGAATTTGTGACGCCATAGCCGTCCACTCTGCCACTGCTTCCCTCATGATACGCCGATCCTCTCGTGCGTCCGTAATTCTATGTTCCCCGGTACCACATCTGCGAGTGTGTGAATGCTCTTCTGACCATCGACGCAACCATCATACCACTGCCGA
Organism: Ryuthela nishihirai; assembly: GCA_038380435.1. Classification (NCBI taxonomy): domain Eukaryota; kingdom Metazoa; phylum Arthropoda; class Arachnida; order Araneae; family Heptathelidae; genus Ryuthela; species Ryuthela nishihirai. The sequence goes on from JAWZYU010000017.1 coordinate 77,302,174, forward strand.
TACCTCTCGTCCAGCGCAGTGTGCAATTTGACGAAAAGACCAACCTGCTTCCCGAAGACCCACTATACGACCTCGCTCAAACTCCGCTAACTGTAAATGTTGCGCGCCTGCATCGTCCAGGCATGATAGCTTCTTCAAAGAGCACTGAACAACCCGACACAAGACAAATAACTCCTTTCTTCACGCCCTAGTCCTTATGCGCTGCGTACATTCGAATGTTGTCGTCCTCAGTGACGTCATTATTTCATCCAATGACTTTCAATCTTGGATCACGGTTTCTTCTGCCCTTAACTATTAACATATTGTTATGACAGATGAACGTGCTATAGTGAATATGTGATAAACGTGTCATGAACGCTCGTGTATGCTTCTGCGTGAGAATTACGTAACCAACGAATTGGAACGAAGAAGCTATCAGAAAAATAGGAAAGATAGAATGGTTATGTTGGAGTTGTTGATATGTGAAATGGGACATACCTAGTCTCTTTCTGTTCACGATAAGTGGTTAAAGAAGAAGTGTTTTATGTGGTGAGTGCGCGGGAGGTTAATTAGTTTATTATCGTAAATCCTACTAGTGAATTAACAAGGAAAATAAGAATAATTTACTCCTGAAGTTGAAGTTATACAAGGGACATTGACAATAAAAATGAAGAGGTAAACGTTAGTCGAATGGACAGAGCTAGTCTTTTCTGCAGAAAGAGATTATTACTTGATGTACGATAATATTTAGTTTGTTTATAAGAATTGGAAAAGTTAATCTCGATAGATTGCATATTTGTTTACAAATCTGATTTTACTGTTCATCGAATAATGGGTTCTTATGAAAGTTTATCTTTATAATAACGTAGATTTTCGTGCCGGTTGACTTAGTTTGTACAAATAAGTTCATCCGTACTTTTGTAATAAATTGCATTGCTTTGTAATTATCATTGACATGTATTCACTTGAACTCACGCTCAGTGATCATCCATTTAGTTTGTAACAATATTATAATATGACGTTCCTAAAGGAATTTCTTTTGGGTGTTCTTTTTTCAATTTCCGCCAGCGCAGTACTGTTGAATCACATGGTACATGTTTGGTAAATTATTCATTGGTTTCAAAAATTATCCTTTGATATTTATAATAACTAGAAATAGCAATGCATGACTGTGTGCTTTAATCTGCAAATGTTATTAGCGCAGTGTCATTTCATTCATGCTTCGTGAAACTCTTTGTGATCATAAAGATATGTATACTTTTTATGCTATGATTATACATCTTCTCTGTTCAGTTCAAGAAGCAAATCATAATTTATTAAAGGTTATGCATCTTTAGTCATTTAATGATTATATGTCTTAATAGTCCCGTCCTATGGCCGAGTGGTTAGCGCGCTTGGCTACTGATCTAAGGGACCTGGGTTCGAGCCCCGGGTAAGGCATGGCTGTTTGTGTCGTTTTCTGCTGAGGGCCTGCCATCCTCTCAGACCTTCTACTATGGCATGTAAACTGACAGGCTCCTGTCAGACCTCTGTGGCAAGCAGCTGCTTAAGGGGGTATTTATTATTATTTATGTCTTAATAGTATCAATGATTGTGGATTTTCGTTCATTTTATTATTGCGTTTTAATTCATATCATTTTCAAAATTGTCATGAATTTTTATTAGAATGAATTTTATTATTTTATGATTATACGATTCATATAGTTTGAGATTTAGCGCCATATTTTCATAGTTTGAGATTAATGTCAAGTACTCTTGTATCATAGTGAATTTTACGATCATGCATTTCTTGTATTTTGTAACTAAATACAGGGTGATTCAAACTATTGGGCCAAACTTTAAGGGGTGATAGAACACACCTAAACAAGCACTTTTCGTCCTACAATGCATGGTCGGAACTCAAGCGGTGAAGCGCTAGAGGGCACTTTCCAGTGAACACTTATAAGCGCTGGTTTTCGCTCGTCGTCATCTCTACCATGGATTGCAGAAAGGATGGATTGTTTCACGAATCAGGAGAAGGCGGACATGCATTTCGATACGGAGCTACGGACGGGAATGCGAGGGAAGCCCGAAGACTCTACTGGGAGCGCTTTCCGATCAGGCACGCGTCTGATCGGAAAGCGCTCCCGCTACAGTCTTTGGGCTTCCCTCGCATTCCCGTCCACAGCTCCATACGTGAAATGCATGTTCGCCTTCTCCTGATTCGTGAAACAATCCATCCTTTCTGCAATCCCTGGTAGAGATGACGACGAATGCGAAAACCAGCGCTTATAAATGTTCACTGGAAAGTGCGCTCTAGCGCTTCACCGCTTGAGTTCCGACCATGCATTGTATGACGAAAAGTGCTTGTTTAGGTGTGTTCTATCACCCCTTAAAGTTTGGCCCAATAATTTGAATCACCCTGTATAACTTCAAATGTCGGTCCCCCAGTGGTAAATCGCACACGGAAGCAATTTAAAAAAAAAGACTGCGCAGCTGATACATCGACGTTTCTAATTGATCACTGGTTTCATCGATCACTGATTGATTGATTGATCACAATTGATCACAATTGATCACTGATTCCATTCACGCTTCGTGAGAATCTTCGAATCATAAAGATCAATCAATCAATTGTCAATCACAATATCATTGGTTGATTCCTATGCGATTGACAAATCATTCAGGAATCAACCAATGATCTTTGATCTACGAAAAAGCATTTGTCTTTAATTCCATAAAATTCAAAAGTTGCTTTTCTCACAACCCTCTCAGAAAAGGGGGTAGGTTATTGCCGTGGCAATGAAATTTCACCCGACGATTAACGCCGAAATTAAAAATTTCTACCATAAACCTGTCGCTTGTAACATTCGTTAAACGTAATAGAGTAGCATAGGCCAACGTCCTGTAGAGAAGAAAGACTAGAAATAATTATTTTAAAAAAATTGGTTTTCCTGACTGGGATTCGAACCCCGGCATGCTTCTGGAAGACGTGGGTATCAATACCGCTCAGGACAACAAATTTCGTTTCAACTAATTAATTTGCTTAATTGTTTCCGTTTCCATATTTAGTGAATGTTTGAAAAATATTCATTATAATATTTTGTTAATACCAGTGTAACTAAAAAAGAATTTTTTAATTATCTCTTAAAACACAGCGTTGCGTCCCCCAAGTGTAAAGGGTCAACTGATTATTGCCAATAAAAACTTCATGAGCTTCACATTCTACCACGAAAATTTTAAAATTTGAGCATAAATGTAACGTTAACGAAATATTCGTTTAAATTTTGGAATTTTCAACTTTTCCACCATTAGAGGGCGCAAGGAAACTTTCGGAAGATTGGATTCGGAGATTTCTCGCAATTAGCTTTCGGATGATTGGGAAAGTTCTAATCGTAATATCCCATCAATACCTATCCAACCTAAAAATGATTTTATCTCTAAAAACAGACAATTATTTCTTAAAATAAAAAGTAGCATTTTCCCACCCCCTCTGGGTATAATGGGTTAACCAAGTGTTGCCTGTGGAAACTTAGTGCCCTTCCCATTGCACCACCAAAATTTCTAATTTATGCATTAATACATCGTTTGCAATATTCGTTTGAAATTTTGGAATTTTCAGCTTCTCCATCGCTAGAGTGCGCAATTATAGCTGTAGGAAGATACCGTCAATGCGAATCGTATCAAATCTATCCAACGGAAAAAGAATTTTAAATTTATCTCGATAAACAAAAAAGTTTGATGTCTACAGATGGACAGACAGACGACAAAGTGAAACTATTTTCTCATTTTTTATTTTTGAAAAATGAGATAAAAAGAGCAATGGCTGTCGAGAACTGCAGTTGTTATGTCCCACGAAAAATCTGTGTTAGTTCATAATTAGCATCATACATAGCTAACAAATTCTTCATATAAAAGACAAATTTTCTCATAACGATTTGATTCCCTGCGATTTAAATAGAGCAATGGACAATGATCCGACATAATCCTGGAACTATGTTGCTTAAATCCTTTCTCACATTTTTGCTCCTTCAGTTAGCCAAGAAAAATAACGTATTTATCTCCTTCTCTTTCTTCATACCTTTTAAATGCAAATGCGAAAAACGAAAGTTTATTTTTGGTTATTTTTATTTTAATGGAACACCAACAACTACAGTTACAGGTCACCAAACATTATAACAGGGGGAAAAAACTTCAATCAAAATATAAAATTGAGAAAGTGAAAATAATAAAATGAGAGCAATAATAAAAAAAATGATATTAAAATCACGGGATTTAATGGATTGTGGTAAGCAACAAAGAAAGATAAAATTAGATTACAATAACTTTTAAATTTAAAATGCATAAAAAGCATCGTGTTATATAATAGCCGTAATTCCTAACGAACTGGCGAAAAGCAGGTGTGACGTCATCGGTGGCAGAAAATTGAAGTTTCCCTGTGGTTCTGCAGCTACTTGAGCGATTGGTCCCAAATTTGGTGTGGTGGTTCCACCTAGTTGTAGCCCTGTTTGGGTAACAGATCGGGTTGTTATCTTTATTGGGTCGAAAGTGATACCTCGAAAAGCATCCAATATTTCTGGAGGCGCTGCCGTCGCCAACTTTAATGGAATAGTATGTTGTGAGGAGGATGAGTGGAAGGCTGGGAATAAAGTTATCAATGGTCATATTTTTGATGCCAAACTTTCCTCGGGATTTATTTGTGACTGGAGTAGTACGTTAAAGGTGGAAAGCTATGACTGAACTTATCGATGAGAAGAGTTATCAATGGATATACATTTCGCGCCAAACTTTCGGCTTGGGATTAACTAGTATGAAATAAAAGTGGTGTTCAGATTAAAGCGTTCAGATATAAATGATAATCCCTATATTAAATCGAATGTTTAGCTCTGAAACAGAAATAAAGATTAAATAACAGAAAATAATTAAATGGTGACACACAATCTCACACAAAAATTGAATGCCAATATGAAGAAGGAAGCAATGATTAACAAACCATGATCAATGTGGAGTTGATAAAGCAGAATTTCCTCTTTCGGATTCCTGCGAAATTAAAGACTGGTGATGGAGTTTCTGGCGAATCCTGGATTAAACAAATAAAGATGACGACGTTTGCTGAAATCGAAGTCTGCAGTGAAGAGGTTCTGGGCACATCACTGATGACCCTTAGCAGCTGTGTGGCAGCTGTGTCCAAGGGAGAAGAGACAGTGTGCAACTCCTTAGTGAACATGCTGCACTTGGAGGCAGGAAAAATCATACACAATAAAAAATAGTTATTCTTACTATTTGCTCAAAATATTTAATCTATTCTTTGTTAGAAATGTAGCTCTCACCTTGAAAAGCGGTTTCAACCTATACCTGATTATTGAAACTATAAGCCGGCTTGAAAATTAACAGTGGAGCCAATTCGTTAGTCCTCGAAAGAGACTAAATTACCTCTCGGAGAGTAAATATTCGCAGGTTAAGGATCAATGGCATAGAACATATAGCCTTAGTGGAAATCCCCGTCATCTGAATAGGAGGAGCAACTGACGCGTAACTAGGAGATCCCGCATTAGAAACTTTGACAGGCTGATTTTTTTTATTCACGCTTGACTGCCATTAATACCAATTCAATAGGTCTATTCTATGGTTATTTAATAGGCACCTTTAAGCAGCGATTTTATGATTATCGACTGGAGGTGTTCGTGATATCAAGGCAACTTTCTGTCTTGTTTCCTTTTTCTTACTTAAGCATTTGCATATTCTACAGATATATGCTTTGAAAATAAATATAAATGTTTCTGCACTTTCCAAGGTAATCGTCGTTGCTATTGAATTCGAAATTATTATCGCAAATTTATATTGATATGATATTAAATATAAACAATCAAAATGCAACACCAAGGTTTTAACAAAGTGAAAAACATTTCGAAGTATATATTGCAAAGATAAGGAAATTCTGATTAGTTATATAAAATGCAGAGGCCATAATAAATGAAATTTTCCACCTTTTTCCACAGCTTATTTTGATTATGGATGAAGACGCGTTAAAAGACGTTACACGCTCTTCAATTTAAAAGCAGTTACACTATCTTCAATATTTGAGCCTACTACTCGTGATAATTCATTGCAATCTCAGCGAGGGCAATTGGATGGCGGAATAAATAATTCATCCTCTGATTATACGATCTTCTAGCTCTTGAAAGTGTGTTATTAAATTAAAAATATTGATCTCTTTTTCCGATTACAAAGCTTTCACTTTTCGAAATTAAAAGGAAAAATAAATCCGGGAGAGAAATGAAAAGTGGAAAGAACATTAATCGAATTTTCGTTGAGAAATGTCTGTGGGGAAAAGAATTTAATGAAAAAAAGATAGAAAAAAAGCTTTTTTCACGAGGAAATTATTTCTTGAAAAACTTATTAAAACAGAAAATTGTTTTCTTTTAGATTATAAACAACAACGAAATGACAAACTATTACTTGAATTACCTAGTTTTTTAAGTAGCTTCTGCAGGCGATAAATTATTTTTCTTGGCAAAATCGTCTCACGCAATAAAAATAAAAAGAATGACTTGTCAATATTCATTTAAATCTAAAATGAATTATCCTCAACACCTGAAGCTTGTGTGCGTCACAGAAAGAGATTCTAAAACTTTTCTGCATTTTTATAAGATCACTCACTAACCCAACACTCTGTTAAGCGAAATTAGTTTTTTTTACCAGGTTGTGCTGGTCATGATTATTTCTTTTTCTTCCTTAGAAAACACACAAGCAGGCGGCCGTAATTAAAAGATCAGAAAGATTCTTTTTTTCTTCTATTTCCTATATATTTTAAATTTGTGAATTTATATATATATATTTAAGCGTGTGTAAATTTCTTTTTGTGGTTTGTTTTTCCGTCTTGTGTTTATTTATTCAACTTTGCTTTTTTTTTTTGAGAATCTGAAATTGAATCTGATTTCCACGGATGGAAAGTGGAAATTAAAAATTTTCTGTTTTAAGAGATAATTGAAAAAAATATTTTTTTGTGTTCCTAGGTACTAATAAAATATCACGTTTTGTAATTTTCCAATCATCCTTTTGTTTCAATTTTCTCTGTTACAAGCGTTAAAGACGGAAAAATCAAAAAACTTCAATGTAGCGGATTCAGACACCACTGCGTTAACATATATCATTTCCCTGTCATTTCTAGAGCAGATTGTTCTTTCATATGACTGTCAATTTTTGTATTTTCTTCTCTTTCCTTATTCCCTCAGGAGCGAGGGTGCGCAGTCCGTAGCACGTTAGGTCCGTAATCTGCAGTTCCCAATTACGAGTCACAGGTTGACCAGCGTTGAGATTTATCTCTGCAAAACTCCCTCCCTGCCCACGGTCAGTAGGGGACGCCGATGGACATGGAAATGGCGGCCGTCCATCGGATGGGACGTCGACCCCGTGGGCGAGAGAGTCATACCCTGTGCATGTTAAAGAATATGATAGATGGCCTTGACGTCAGGCTACCATCTGTCTCCCAACAGCTGTCTAGTGGGTCCCTTCCCCAAACTCTCAGCCTTTCTATTTCGAAATCTGAAGTGAACCCCCTTTATCTCAAAATTCCTTCTTGCCTCGCCTTTCTTTGTCCAATCGCTTTCCAATGGACGACTTGCCACTTAATGATTTTATGGCTTCCGCTTCCTGCTATCTCTGTGAAGTTCAAGCCAGGACTTCTTCCTAGAAGCAGGTGATTGAGGGTAAACGTATATCCACTTTCTGTGGTGGGTGGGACATTACATTCATTCTGTTTTGAAAACGAGAATCACATATTCACCAGAGGATATATATTATTCTCCTTTAGTGTTACGACAGATGAACGTGCCACAGTGAATTTATGATAAACGTGTCATGAACGCTCGCGTATGCTTCTGCGTGAGAATTACGTAACCAACGAATTGGAACACAGAACCTATCTGAAAAATAAGAAAGATGGAATTGTTATGTTAGAGTTATTGATGTGGGAATAAAGACATAATTAGTGTCAGTTTATATACGTTACAGTGGTAAAAAAAAGAAATATTTTATGTGGTGAGTGCGTGGAAGGTTAATTAGTTTATCAATGTGGGATCGTGTTAGTAAACTAGTAAAGGAAAAGAAGAATTTATCGTCTTGTGCGTGGTGATAACGTCTGAAAAGAATTGATTCTGAGAAACCTTAGTCGCAGTTTTGGAGTACTTGATGACTTAAACCTTAGAAGGAAGTCATTTAGTGTTTAGTTATTTAGTTTGTTTAGGAATTGGTAAGGATATTCTCGTTAGATTGAATATTTATTTACCAACATGATTTTATTGTTCATTCAATGATATTACCCTTGTTTGGTGATTTGGGTGTGACTAGAAATAAGATAATGGATTCTTCAGAAAGTTTATTTTTATATTGATATAGATTTTCGTTCAGGTTGACTTAGTTTGTATAAATAATTTCATCCATTGTAATAGATTGCATTATTTTTGTAATTATCATTGTAAATGTTTACTTGAACTCATGCTCAGTGCTTATTCATTTTAATTTGTAACACATTGGTGCCAGGAGTGTAGATAATTTATTGAATTCCTTTTACTAGAAGTATGGATGAGTTAGTAAAGCTGATCGACATTAAAGGTGAAATATCTGTTGAAAGCAGCAAAATTAGTGATCACGCTACACAAAATAATGACTTGAGAGCTGAAATTGCTAGTCAAAATAATGACAAAAACAGTAAAATTGATGACCTTGTTAGACAAAATTATGAGTTGAGAGCTGAAGTCACTTCTCAAATTAGTAAGATTACTGATCAGAATAATCAACTGAATATAAAAATCAGTGAAATCACTGTCAATGTAAAGACATTAGGACCGAACTCAACAGTGTAAAAGATTATCTTGATAGTGTTAAGTTAGTTTATAACCATATAACTGAAACTGTAAAAACTGATTGTGAACGCCAGTTTCAGATTTTAAGAAATGAAACGTGACCTTCTTCTTGTGATAATGGTATCTTTAGTGACAATATTGTTTTACACATATCGCTAGAAATACAACTAAACCCTCCACATTTGATGGTCAATCATCTTGGACAGTATTCAAAACACAGTTTAAAATCATCGCTAGAGCTAATGAATGGAATGAATTCCAAAAGGCCAGTTTTCTTACAGCTTCCTTAAGAAATTCTGCTGCAGACGTTTTACAGTCTCTTCCAGAAGAAAAAGTATTGATTTTCAAAGTCTGCTTTCTGCATTAGAATTCAGGTTTGGCGATAGTTATTTAAAACAACACTATATGACTCAATTTAAAAATCGTATGGAGAGTGGTGGAACTTTGTAAGAACTTGTTAGAGATATTCAGCTGGGAAAACCATAACATCATTTTCGCCGTCTTTCCTTCTCTCAACGGATTGTTGCATTCGACTGTTTTTCCTCTAAGAGGCATTTTTTGCGCAAAATGAACAAAAAGAAGTCACCGAAGGTAAGAATGGAATTAGCATAGAAAAATCTCTGAGAATAGCAGATTGTTAGCCCGACGTGCTACCAAATCATGCAACATTAAAATCTAAAATTCCTCAATATTCTTCCCATTTCTATGCTATACCCAACGCTGCCTCGGTGAGAAGGATTTTTAGTTCTCTCCTGGTCAATTAATTCATCAGAATAACTGCAAAATGATTGTATGCACTTGTAGGCTTGATGGTTAATTTCAGGTTGTTCTTTCATCAAATATATCAAACCAGGCAAGACTTAAACTAAATAGAGGCTCATCATTTCGACTTTTACCATTTCTTCCTTCAAATCATCATACGGACTCTTAGGCTTTGATTTAATTCTATCCTTACTGATAGGATTATATTTCTAACAGACTATTACATTTGATTCACTTGCATGTCACAACGAGGGTTCGTTTTGGATTCCATTCAGACATTTATAGGCTTGTTTTATAAAAATTAACAAACTAAACGAGTGAAATCAGCACAATTTAAAATAATTTGAACAAGAAAAAAACATCTGGGTGCTCACGTCAAAGATTACTTGGCATCACCTATGTTCCAATGTAGCTGATAAATGGAGTCGGTCGATCGAAAGTCAAATTGAGGAGTATGATGTGTAATGGTCGAATCTCGAAAGTTACTTGTATTTAAGCTCAAATTAATCACTCATTGCAAACCATAGGAAAAACTCTCTAAATTATTTTTATATGTGAAGTCTTCCCCTATCGTAGCTCCCAACTTAAGGTACTCGTTTTCAAGTTTCTAATAATCTGTAGGACCTTATCCGCCTTACCTTTAGGCACAAAAAGAGATGCAAATTAAAAGCGCTAAAACATCACTAACTGTTATTTCAATATTTAATTTTCGGAAAACTTGGAAAGAAATATATATTATTAAGAAATATATATTTTATTAGTCGTGTATTTCACCAAAAAAACATTTTGTTAGCATATTATTAGATAATTTACTTTAATCATTTAATATTCTTTTACACAATTTGAAAAATTTCTCTCTCCCTATTATATTAAAAGTAATTTTATTTCAGCAAACTATTTTGAACAGAAACTGTTTTGTTCTGTTCACAGTTATTAATCTCTTTACGGCATCTCTTGATCCTTTTGATTTCATGATGAAATTCTGATTTTGTACTTTATGTATACAATTTTATTTTTATACTTAACCCATAATACATCTTTTCCCATGATAGCTTGAATAATCCCTTGAATTTCCCGTACATTTAGGTTCAGTCTTGATTATTAACTCTACATGTATAAAAATAAAACTGATTCCTAATGTCAATGAATATTTACATGATATCATTCTTAAACCCTTCAGCACAGAGCTTTTTCCCATTTTCAAAAAAAAAACCTAACTTCTGAACTTTACTATGAATTAACTAATGAAGAAAAAACGTTCATGTTTCATGCCAGCAGAAAGAGAATTTAATTCTGAATAACAAAGTATTAAAAATTCAATGGGAAAGATTAAGAAAACGTGAAAACATTGCAAGATTTTTTGTGATTTTTGAAAAGCGAAAATTTGCCTATTGGTAGTTCAATAAATTTCTAAGATTAATAATCTTAATTCCAATAACTCCTCAATCTATGAAACGTCTTTTTGGGTACGTTTTTCATCGCTGACATATATATATATAAAGAATTTTTATAAATCTGCGCGATAAACGTATTTGTATACTTTCTCTCTCCATCTGTTAAATATTTCATTTCCGTTCTAATCAATATTGCATAACGATCCGCATTTTATCTTATTGGCTAGCCAACTGTTTCAAAGTTATGTAATAATATTTAGTTTTAAGAGACAAATGAAATATTATTTGTGTTCTATATGGACTAATAAAATATTACTGATGAATTTCCCAATTATCCTTTAGTCCAGGCGTGTCCAACCTTTTGACTTCCCTGGGCCACAATGAGTGAAGATTTGACTTCCCTGGGCCACAATGAGTGAAGATGAATTGTTTTGGGCCTCACATCAAATATATAATATAGTTAATGTATATGAATAATAAAACTTCATTTATTTTCGTATGTTTTTTTATTATAAAATTAAAAAAGAGCAGCATAAAACGAGTGGGATATCAAAAACTCGCTGAAAATCACATAATCATGTTGAAAGCTTATGCCGTAAACACGTAAACTTTACGATTTTGTGGGCCGCATTACTAGCTGTCCAGGGCCGCGGGTTGGACACGCCTGTTTTAGTTCATTTTCCTCCATTAGAAAGGCTAAATGCTGAAAGTGAAAAACTTCATTTTATTTCGACACGAGCACATATAACAAAACAATTAATGGGCAAAACGCAAGTCAACACACAAAAATTTATTTCTTAGATTCTATTTTTCAAAAATTTTATCGTGTTAGAATTTTAGGGTGTAGTGTTGTGCCTTTTCTTCCTGGTTACGTGTTTGGTTGACAATATCAAACAGGGACGTATTAGAATTGGTCTTCAAATGGACACATTCTTCAGCTGTTGCAGAGGATAGATGTGTAGTTTGACTATAGAGGAAATTGTAATCTGATTGGACCTTTATAGCTTTGATTAGTTGAAACTTGTACATATATATGAGTGAGAATATCTATTGCTATCTTTCCTCCCTTCTTTAATATAAATTTCATTTCCTTGTTAGATTTCTCTTCAAGAGGAAAAATTGTCAGAGAACTTCCGGATATTTAACTATTGCCGCAATCACACAAATAGTGGACGTATCATGCTCTCATGTGGCTTTTTCCGTCTCATTTTGGTAAGTCAAGTTTCGTCCCTATCCAGTGCGATAGGTGTCATTTCGGTGTGTTTAGGGCGTCAATTTGGAATAACTGCAATTCATCTTGACCGCCTGGCTGAGCATCCATGATTTGGTAGCGCAACCGGAGGAAGCCATAATCTACGGCTCAGGTCGCAGCTTATTGTTCGAGCTGGCGGAGCAACACATCAGGGACCTTCTCGATCTCGTGCCGGTGTCCTTCCTTAAGAGATACGCCTACACTTTTCTTCCAGTAGAATAATAGCGCCGCATAAATTCCAGTTTTTTACAGCATGTGACCGTGCGTTGATCCTTCTCGAAGCGTAGCCATTTGTCTTAAACAGCTTCAGTATTTCTCAATCTTTTTCGGATCGCTTCCATACACATAGTTTCTACTGTACATGTTACCAAAATCCTTCAACTTCCGCAGCATTCCAGCTTCCGTGTCACCCCTGAGCACGGTTTTTATTAACTTCCGTATCACTCTTAAGCACAGTATTTATTAACTTTAGCAGCAGCTCAAAATGCAATCTTTATCAATTCTAGCATCACTCCTAAGAGCTGATTTTATTGACTCCGCGGCACCCCGAAGCTTTATAACTTTCGCAGCAAACCGAGGGAAAAGTCTTTAACATCAGCGAAGTTATTAAACACTTTCATGAATATCTGTGGAACCCGTAACTCGATTCTGGCTTTGTTATCTTTACGTGTCTCTTGAAATAACAGCTCCCACTTCACATCCTAATTTAAAATTTGTAAATTAATATATTCAAAATCATAATGAGAATGTAACTGGAATAATAAATCAAACATCATTTGTCAGGCTTGACTAAGCTTGATTGGCTATAATAAAATGCTATTTCATGTAACAATTTGTGTGACGATGAAAAAAGACAAGGATGTTTTTTCGTAGGAATTCTTATTTCAATGTATGATACCTTGAACGACATAGTTCCATGGTGCTATACATTCATTGTTGAGAAGGCAGATAGAATAAATATCGTAAGAAGGCTCGTATCTTAATGTTAGATCACTGGACATGATCTCAGGAAGTTCGGAATTCATATTCTAATGTAATTCAAACAAAAAAAAACTGTTCATATACACTTTAGCAGATAAACTTGAACAGGACCTGATATCGGGAAAAGAGACATGCCCACCTCTCCAATAATTTTAATATCCAGAATCAGATTTAAAAAAAAAGTAAACGTGACTTAGTAAGTTCCATATTATACATGTTTCGCACAATTTAGTAAAAATATTTTATTTAATAAAATATACTTATATAGCGAAGCACTATTCCAACTAATTTTAGTACAACTCAGTCAATCCCCCGACCTAATTCCTAAATCTCTTTGCCATATTTGGGACTAAACACGATAAAACTAGTAGAAACCGTAACCAGAAGAGTTTATCCCGAGGATGAATATCGAGTTTCCAAATAGTACAAATTTCCAAAAAGTTCCAATATTCCAAATAGAAAAATAAAGTTTCCAGTTAGGAAAGCTAATCTCGGACAGAAAATAAATGCAAATCAAATGAGATTTTCGGAACATTTATATTAAGCATCACTGAGTATCTAACTCGAAATATTCTAGTAGCAAGAAAGATTTGTTAATGGATGGACACCAATTGCTTTAATGTTCAAAAGAAAAGTGCATTTTAGTAGTAAAAAAAAGGAAGCTAATTTTTGGAAGAACTGAAATTCACTGATATTTACTTTTTTAATTGAATCGCTTTCATTTCATTATTGAAAATTGCTTTTATTTCAGTCTTTGCAGAAACTGAAGGAACTTTCGCGGATTAGAAAAATGTTGTGTACTGTTCCCTTTTTCTATTAGAGCCATTGACACAAATATTACTGAGCTACTGGTAACAGAACAAACTGGATCTTCAGTTGCGAAAACCAGATAGCCTTTAGACCTTCATGTCAAATCAGTAATCGCATTCTACTTCTTTTATTGCAAGCAGGATTTTTCTGTCTCGATATTGTTTTTTTATCTCTTCAAATATTAAAGTTTTTTTTAAGAAAGCTCTCCTCAAAATGTTTTCTTCTTCTAAACTTTTGTGAAAAGTTTATTAACAATTCAAGTCTAGCCAATAAAGACAGGAAGAAACGCACAAAACCTTTATAATTAATTTATTATAAATTTTGTTTTCTAGTAATAACGATTGCATTACTAAATAAATATTTTCACAGAAAATAATGCACCAATATTAAACAAATGGAAGTGGAGTTGAGTTGTTTTGCTACTGACACAATGGGCTAAATGGGTAGGTCACAAAGACCCCAAGGGCTAAAGATTGTGGAAGAGACACCATACAGCTATTAGGAGTGTACTGCCAACGCTATGCAGAATGTTCTTAACGTACCCTCCAGCATAAGGTCCACAGTATAACGTCCCATCGGACTTAAGCTGATCAATGTTATTCAATTATTCAAGCTGATCGGTGGGCCTTTTTTACGACGAGTAGAATTCTCAACTAACACAGCCACAGCTGGGACTCGAACTGGGATCATCAGATAAGTGCCTGGAGCGCCACGAAACGAGCCAAACCAGCCAAAAAAACAGAGAATAAAACACTTTGATTCATACTATATATTGCATCGAATTCTTTAGAAAACCGCAAACTGAAAATTCACTTGAGAAGCAAATGGCAAGCGAAACAATATGATAGATAATGATTGCCATATTAATCGGATAAATTATCTATTAATCATTAACCAAGAGAGATAAAATCTGTGAATCGACTCGGACTTTTGTCATTTGTCGTTCTTGTGTTTATGGGCTTCTTCTTACGTGGGTGAGGGCGAGAGCGTGCCGATTGTGTCGGTACCGTGCCTCAATCTCGTAATCTGCTATTTCCAGATATGTATAACTTAACCACAAACTGGGAGGTCCTTCCTTATTCAGGCTTTCCCAAAAAGATTTTGGAAAGAAAATTCCTTTAATGAAAAGAAAAAAAAAACGATCAGAAAATGATAAAAATTAAAGAAGAAATCAAAATTAAAAATATTAATAATTTTAACAGTAAGAGAGAAGAATTTTATATTTAGTATTAGTTCCTTTATAATTGATTTTTTTTATTGCTGATTTATTTATTTTTTTATTATTATTTATGTGTTTATTTATTAATTTATTTATTTATCAGGAATTATTAATTAAATTGAATTTAAAAGATTTGTTTTCTTTTTCTCTTTTTTAAGCTGTTTTTATTTTGTTATTAATATTTAAGAGAATTTTAAGTTTTAAAATTCTATTTCAGAGGTTTGATTTAAGGAGGAAGATTCCAAGATATTCAAAAATGAGTTTTCTTTTTTCCAGGTTTGAGTAATTTAGAAGATTGTTTGTGGTAATATTGTATGGAGATAACATTATGTAAAAAAATTTGATTAATTGAATAAAGAGTTAAAAGTTGATGAATAAAGTGGCAATAGTCACTATAGTATAATCTTGAGGTAAAAATGTTTAAAGCACATTTTGAGTCTGAGAAATAACAAATTTTTTATTTTTATAGTGATGAGTGTTAAAAGAGATAGCTTCGATAACTGGAAAAATTTCGGTTTGAGTAATTGGGATGTTAAGAGAAAATTTGAAAGATTTTGAGATATTATAATAAGAAGAAATAAAAAATGCTGTTGATGAGCTAGAGATCTCTTTTTGTAGCGAGCCATCTGTGTAAATACCAATAAATTTTGTATTGTTCATTACAAAATGATTTAGCTAAAGATTTAAAAGCTTTAAATGGAAAATATTGCTTAGAATCTAGAAGGGATATTTCTGAAATTATATTCGATCTTGGAAAACTCCAATCTGCTATAAAACTGGAGAAGTAGCCTTTATATGAATAATTAAGTATTTTTTCCCAATTTTGGATTATCTTGGATTTTGTTTTTATATTTTTTAAATATAATTTTCTTTCGAATAAAGTTAGCAATAAATGGATGAGAAGGAATTTTAAAGAAAAGCATGGAAAGATATTAAATCATTAAGATTTTTGTTCTAATCTGGAAGGGAGGGAGGACAGTTTTTCGAATAAGAGCAAGATTGGATGTTGGGTTGAAGAGTCCTAAAGAAATTTTATAAATTTATTTTGAATAACATTAAGTATATAAAGTTTAGTGTCAGATATCCCGAGCAAGAATTCAAGGCCAAATTCCATCTTTGGTCTAATTAAGTTTTTGTAAAAGAGGATCATGAACTGTGGAAGAGTCACCCAGTTAAATGATGCAAAAATATTTTAAAAAAAATTAAGTTGTTTCTAACGTTCAGTAATTTGGATTTGTAAATGTGTTTTCCAATTAGCCATGAATCAAATATGTATTCCTAAATATTTAGCATTATACAATTGGTTAATTTGTTGATTTTTGATAGTAAATATAAACCAGGTGAAGTTGATCTGGTGCTAACAAATGGAATGCAGAACGTTTTTTTTCTAAATTTAGAGAAAGATGCCATTTTTCGCAATGCCTGATAATCTTATTAAGTTGGTTCTGAATTTTCGTTTGGAGCCTTAATATATTTTTGGCTGACGACCAGAAAGTAATGTCATCTGAATAAGTTGAGAAGTTAATAGAGGGATCAGTGTTTTTGAAGATAACTGGAATATAAAAGTTAAAAAGCAGAAGCGACACATTTCAGCTTTGTGCGAAAGAAAAATTCTGAAGTTCTGGATTGAATTTTAACTTGAAAGATTTTTTTGGAAAGAGAATGAAAAGAAAATTTCAAAGTATGGCCTTTTCAATCAAAGTTAATAAGTTTGTGAATTAAGCCTTTGATGCAGAAGGAATCAAAGGCCTGGGAAAGAGCAAGAAAAATGGCTACGGAAGTTTTGTTATTTTTCCTTGCTAGGTGAATATCATTAAGGAGGAAGGGACACATTCTTAAAGGAGCGACTCTTCCTGAAACCAAAGAACTGATCAGGAAAACGATATTGTGATTCAAGAAACCAAATTAGTCTTCTGAAAATTGATCTTTCAAAGAGTTTAAGACAATTAGAAAGAAGGGAGATGGGTCTGTAGGAATTAATTTCAGAAGGAGATTTTCCAAATTTCAAAAGAAAAATAATGTAAAAGTGTGACCATGATAAAGGGTATGAGTGTTATAGACAGATATGTTTGAGAATTTCCAGAACTTTCCTTTCGTTGGAGATAAAAGTTGGGAGATAAATAAATAGTTTATTTAAGATCTCATCTGGCTACTTCCAGGTTCGAGTTCAAATTGTGCCAGCACTGAGAAATTTCTTCGCTAATCCTAACCTTATCCTCGATGAGAAAGGGGATCCCCGTTGGCTTGAAAAGGGCATTGTCCATTGCATGAGACGTTATGTCATGGCTCCTTATTCAGGAGAGCCATAACCTGTGCACACTATATTTCTTAATGGGAGACTTCCATCTGTCTCCTAGCTTCTGTCCAATGGGTTCTCTTCCCTAAACTTCTCTCAGTTTTTGCGGTCTTATGACCATTTTGGGCAAAAACGTGCAGCTCAGAGGTAAAATAACCCAACCATGTGTGAGTGTAATTTCGCTATAAATATTAAAAGATTGTACAGAAATGTACGCATACTTTAATGTTTTATTTACTTTAGAGCAGTGGTTCTCAACCTTTTATGCTTCACGTACCCCCTGGAAATGTCTATGTAACTAGCGTACCCCTTGTATAGATAGATAAAACTATAGTTATATTATAACAATGGGAATAAAATAAAACACTGACTTTTTTACTAGATCTAGCGACTTTTGAGCTCTCATGGCGTACCCCCAAGGGGGTGTACCCCAATTTGGTGTACCCCAATTTGAGAACCCCTAGTTTAGAGAAAGATACGAAATTTTTTATTAGCAGAGCCTAACTAAAGACCTAATTAAATTAGTTATCAGCAGAGCCAAATTTTAAATCAAATTGAAAAAATACATAAATAAATTAAAAAAATTGAAAAATACCTACAGGGTGATTCAGAATTCATCATCAATATTTGGTGGGGAGGTAGGTAATAAGAAACGAAGGAGATTTCACATAGGAAAGCATGGGCGCATATGCCATGTAGTAGGGCAAAATGACCCCAGTTCAATGATGGAAAGAACACATAAGAAGGAAGTGGTAAGGAAAAAGCATTTATTATCTTACATGTAACATTTCTTTGCATTGGTTGTACAGACTTACAAGAGGTGCTCGAACTGCCGACCATGTGCTAGAATACATGACTCACAACGGCGTTGCATGGACAGCCGGACCCTGTGGAAGATGCCTGGCATTTCCCGGATGTTTGAGGCAGCAACTGATATGCGTGCTACAAGATCCATAGCACTATCAACAGGGGTCTCGTACACCATGTTTTTCATAGCACCCCATACAAAGAAATCGATTGGAGATAAATCCGGTGAACGTGGTGGCCAAGAAACCGATCCACCGCGGCCAATCCATTGACCACCAAACTGTCTGCGTAGGTTGGTTGGTTGGTTGGTTGTTTTACCTCTGAGCGGCACTTTTTTGCACACAATGGGCTAAATGGCCAGGTCACATGGACCCCGAAGGCTCAGAGAAGGTTGGGGGAGGGGACCCACCGGAACAGCTGTTGGGAGACAGATGGTAGCCTCCCGTCAAGGCCATCCAGCGTGTTCTTTAACGTGCACAGGGTATGGCTCTCCCACACACGGGGCCACGGCTTAACGTCCCATCCGACGGACGGCGGCCTTTCCAAGCCCATCGGTGTCCCCTACTGACCGTGGGCAGGGCGGGGAATTTTGCGGAGATAAATCTCAACGCTGACCCAGCTGGGACTCGAACCTGGGAACTACAGATTACGAGCCTGGCGCGCTACCGACTGAGCCATCCCCGCCCCCATCTGCGTAGGTAAGCACGCACAGCATTTGCGAAATGTGCAGGAGCGCCGTCATGCTGGAACCACATTCGCCGGAGACTACCATCAGGAACCTCGTTCAGAAGATCCGGTAACACAGTCTGAAGAAATGTTAGGTACTTGGCACCGTCAAAACGGGATGGTAGTAAATACGGGCCCAACAAACAGTCACCGACAATCCCAGTCCACACATTGACAGCAAAACGTTGTTGCGCAGCTCCAGGTCTTGTACTGTGTGGGTTCTGATGAGCCCACACATGCCAATTGTGTGTGTCGAAGACACCCTCTCGAGTGAACAACGCCTCATCGGTGAAAAGAGCATACGTTGGGAAATTGGGATCAACGGCTGTTCTCTGCATGAACCACTGACAAAAAATAACACGCTTGGGATGGTCGTCTGCTGCCAATAATTGCACTCTTTGCAGATGAAATGGATGAACCCTTCATCGTGTAATATCCGCCACGCTGTTGCTTGCGAAATTCCAAACTGCCTAGCCATACCTCGTGTGCTAGCACCAGGTTGTTCCTCGATTTCCTGTAGGACAGCTTCCTCTACTGCTACTGTCCGTGCCGATCTGCGCCTCCCTCGATTAACATTACTAGCAGCAAACGATCCTGTTTCACGCAGTTGGCGATGAATACGTGAAAACATTTGATGCTGTGGCACACGGCGGTTTGGGAAGCGCGCTGCATACAATTGCCTGGCTCGAAGACATCTTTCTCCTGCCGCACCATAAGTTACATGCATATCTGCACATTCATTCCACGTATACCGGTTCATGTTACTTCTGCAAATTCACCTTGTCGAATGACAACTGACTGCACGCGTCAAACAGCTGTGCTTCTGTATGAGAGGTGTGTACACACAGCGCCTTCTACACCACCATGCGTTCGTCTGCCCCCATACTTTCCTATGTGAAATCTCTTTCTTTTCTTATTCCCTTCCTCCCCACTAAATATTGATGATGAATTCTGAATCACCCTGTATATTCCTATATGCACACTAAAATATATAAAATAGACCTAAAACATATCAATGGCACAATAAGTCACTGAGTTCGTATTCACTTCAAAGGAAGATAGGGCGCCGGCAATATTGCTGAGTAGACAAATCGACGCCTTATCTTCCTTTGAAGTGAATAGAATTTCAACGATTAAACATCGGCCACATTTTCCCTTTCCCTACATTTGGAGTCATGTTTAAGGTAGGCCATGACATTGGATGCGTCACAAACTTCAATTTGATATAAAACTCGCTAAGATCGAGCCTCTCTAAATTTCTATCCTTTTTGGGGAGGGAAGAATGGCGGGGGAAATAATTCTAAGTAGTCTGTTACGGTCCTCATATGAGCTTTCATTTGACATATAACTAATAACTGTACAACCTCGCACAAGAAAGATAGAGTAGAAGAACGAATTTCACATTTCCGCTTTTTAGGGGACGAAATCAGGGGGATATATTTTTATTGTCCACAACTTTCCCCACGTCACAAGCTTTTGTTTGACATGTAACTTGTTACGTTCAGTCTTGCGTTCGAAAGATATAGTGTATCCCCTTAAAAAATAGGGAAGAAAGAACGAGGGGGAATTTTTTATTACCTAGGACACTCCCCATGTCAAAAAAACTTTTTTTTACTTATAATATAGTAGAACAGTCGTTTTTATATTTCCCATTTTTTAGGAGGAAGAAAACATGGGAAGACAATATTTTTCACAAGACGACCCCATTGTAGGCGCTTTCGACGGTGAACTGAGGTTAGCATGGGCACTAGGAGCTGTCTTCGGCTACACAGCCCCATATTTAGCAGGGTCTGATGTACAGTGTGTTCTGACACATTACTTCCGTCACCAGTATTGAAATTACGGTCGAGTTGTGCCACAGTATCCCTTCTGTTGGCTTTTACCATACGGGATAGCTTTCGCTCACCTCTAGCATTGATGAACCGTGGTCGGCCCACACCTTGCCAGTGGTTCGTGGTTTTTCCCTCCTCGGACCACTTTTTGAAGATACTAACCACGCTGACTGTGAGCACCCCACAACCTTGCCGTCTCGGAAATGCTCTGACCCAGTCGTCTGGCCATTACAATTTGGTCTTTGTCAAACTCACTTAGGTCTGCTGTCTTTCCCATCTGAAGAACAAGAATAACACTGATTAACAGAGCTCAGTATTAGGTGTTATTTATACAGTTTCATTATCTTCACACTTGTCGTCGTTTACCTCCAGTTGCTTCGATTTGCATAAGGACCTGCTGGTCATAATGTTTTGGCTCTTCGGTGTATATTATATATAATATAACGCTAAATTAACAGAGTTAACAGAACACTTGAAGAAATGAAAAAAAACGACAAAGGTAATTCTTGTAAATGCAATTACAAGGAATAGCTGGAAAGAATAATAGCTATGGCAACAGAAGAAATATATCAAAACTTGATACAATTTTTATTGATTGACATGCATTATAGCGATAACAACACATTAAAGGGTAGAGAGTTCTAGATACGACCAACTGAGCATAAGGAAGAATGATGTTTAAGATTAGTTGTAGCATGAGAAATGTGAAGGCATAGAGGATGCTTCTTTGTTCTGTTTGGATCCAAGGCATGAATTGAAGAGGACTGGATTTGAATTCACAAAGTAGTTGGTGATTTTGAGACAGATGTTTAGAGCTTAAAGCAGCCTACTTTATTCTACGGAAGGAAAGACCGTTCGGTCATTCTTCGTAGCTTGAGTTGGAAAGCCCAATTGCTCTCTTACTGAATCATATGAGATGTGCAGCGGGAGTGATATCGGAGATCATGTTAAAAGACTAGACTGCAGAAGCATTCCAGAACAGATAAACACAAAATTATGAAGATTCTTAGAGGTGAAGTCGCAGTGAAGGGAGAATGATATCTGAAGGGAATGATAACATCCGGATCTGATTGAGATAATACCCTCGGGTTGAGGGACGGGGGATTTTAAAAATAATTTGGTTAAAAAATACGAAACGTAAATCATTTTTTTCTTTTATATTTATCTGTGCTGTCTCTTTTAAGATTCCAACAAAAATCAGTTAACAATGTAGGCATCCACTTCCCTTCATATCGCTTTTCAATTGTCGAAATATCTTTGTGAAACCTCTCACCGTGTTCATCGGAGACGTCATTGCAGCTTTCCGGAAAGTAGTCCAGATGTGAATGCACGAAGTGCACTTTCAAAGACGTGTTACATCCTAAATACCGACATGCATTTAGCATCTGGTTTACTATTTCTTTATAATCTATGACCTCTTTTTTTCCAAGAAAATTGTCTGCAACTCTTTTAAACATGTCCAAGCAAGTTTCTCTTTCTCTGTTAAAGATTCATCAAATTTCTCATCTTTCTTCAACTGTTTTATTTGAGGGCTAACAAACGCGTTCTCTTTCATCTTTGCTTCTGAAAGACGGGGGAATTTTGTTGTTAGGTAGGCAAAACCTCTACCATATTTATCCACTGCTTTGACAAATTGCTTCATAAGTCCCAGTTTTATATGAAGGGGAGGAAGGATCATATCCTCATAAGCTATAAGTCTCTGCTTCTGTAAATGTTTTGCTCCCACTTTTCAATTACGTATTGACCAAGTTTTCGTCAAGTATTGGGATGCTCTGTCACAACTGTCCTATTTACAAAGGAAACAAGGAAATTTTGTGTTCCTTTGTTGCATTCCCAATATCATGGCAATGATTTTTAAATCCCCCCATATTTTCCAATTGAAATCGGTATATTTAATGGATTTGAGCATTACATCTAAAATCCCATATGGTTATTTTGCTATAGTAGCATATGCAACTGAAACAGAAGACATTAAATTACCATTATGTAATAAAACTGCCTTCAAGCTAGTTTTGGATGCAGCTATAAAGAGCCTCCAATTTTGTGGGTCATGAATAAAGCCTAAAACTGTCATCAAACCGGCAATATCATAACAGAAAGTGAATCGGCCATCATGTGAGAATAATGTAACAAAATTCCGTTTTCTATTTCTATATAAAGTTATACTTGTACTAGGTTGGAGAAGATTCCATTCTTGCAACCTAGAGCCCAACAGTTCAGCATTTTGTTTACTTAGCCCTAGATCACGAACCAAATAGTTGAGATCTGCCTGCGTTGTTCCAGTTGAATCCATGGAAGCCTCATAGGAAGGATCACTTCTTTCTGGAGGTGATTCATGTGCCTCACTCTCTTCACCAGTACTTTCTTCATCTTCTGTTTCCTGACTTGGATTTAGTGGAACTGGGAAAGTTTTAGAATGTGGTACTAGTCGTATTGCAAAAGACAAGTTGGAATAATCAATATGTCTCTTCGATTTTCTGCTGGTAAAGCCTTGGATACTAATCATAGAGAAGTAGCAATCTGTGGAATAGTCTTTTGGTTCCCTCCATATCATGGGTACAGCAAATAACATGACGCTACCTTTACCCTTCCACCAGTTTATTAATTTCACATAGCAAGTTGCACAACATATGTGAGGGGCCCACTGCTTATCCTGATCTCCTATTTAACATTCAAAGCAACTCTCTTTATTATAGGTGACATTTTTTCTTGTGTCTTGCAAAAGTGAACCCTCCGCAAACATAGCACAAATTGTCTGCCTTATTATGACATTTTCGGAGGGGCATTTTCTAGAATACAGAAATAAAAATAACAGAATGGAAGCGTTCACAAACCTGTAATGTTACTACACAAATATGGTCATAAAATATATTTACATACCCTAGAATACAGTTTGGACAAACTGATGTTAAGTCCACAAATATCTTGTCACTCATACGTTTTAAAATAAACTTTTTAGAGGCAGACTAGTAGTTATCTAATCTATCAATAGAATAATATTGTTGCCAACATGTGAGTATAAACTATTGCAAAAAAGTCAGTGCTACTAACTTTTTTGATGTAACATTTCCTAATTTTTAATTCCCCAAGTAAAATTCATGAAATTGTACACCTAAAGATTAAAATTAGGCTATATATTAGTTTGGTATAATACTAAGATTAGTTATGGTAGCGAAACATGGACCCTTTGTAAGCAGGATAACAAAAGACTTGATGCCTTTTATTCTAGATGCTTGCGCAATATCTTGGGCATTAAGTGGTTTGACATTGTAAATAATGATGAGGTTAAAATGAGTCATCAACCTCTTTTGAGCAGCAATTGTGCAGAGAGAGCCTGCGTTGGTTTGGCCATGTTGCACGTATGCATAGATTAGCAGAGAAGATTACGAACAGTGTTCCTAAGGGGATCAGAAAAAGGGGGAGACCAAGAATGCAATGAGCAGACAATGCCAAACAGGACCTTGCTAGAATTGGCCTGGAGTGTCCAAATGCAGCAGCTGCAGCTCAAAAGAGACACATCTGGAGAGCAAAATTACACAGTATGGTTGGACCTCCGTAGCCCACGGCTGCATGATGATTTTGTATGTATGTATGTATGTATGTATGTATGTATGTATGTATGTATGTATGTATGTATGTATGTATGTATGTATGTATCTCTAAACCTAGCCTTGATAGGCCAATTCTGATCTCAGATTCCAATATCCCACACCAAAATACTTTAGGAACACATCAGTTAACCAGAGAAAAATTTCTCTTGTGGAATAGTGTAATCAATGGACGCAATTTATTGCATCATTTATTGCAACTCTTTTTTTTTCTGTTTGCATCATAAGCCAACGCGATAAACTTACTGATATGGTGTTTAAATGAATAAGAGATATTAAGGAAGTTTTTTTTTAAGTCCACGACGTTTTATAATGCATCTGGACGAGTTATTTTAAGTTATCTCAAGAAAATAAAAAAGGCCGTGCAGAAAGGAGGTGCAATTGGTGCTGGTATAACGACTTTTGTGGTAGTGGTAGCGGGGGGGGGGGGAGAGAAAAAGGGACAAAGTCTAAGAGATGGAATCAGAAAGAACCATTGCGTTTTTCTCATTTCTTTTTAAGAGTTGAACATTGGCCACCCCTCCCAAAATATGGTACCATAATAATTCCCGCAAATAATAACTAATGAGCAATATTCCCATTCAAGACATTGTTGAAAATGCATACATAGCAGATACTGTATATGTATATATATACGAACAATAAATGAGATAATAAACAAATTAGAGGGACACGAAAATAAAGAAAAACAACAGCATAAACATTAAATATTACACTGAAGCGTCTAGGCAGCAAACAAAACGCATTAAGATGCACTAAGGCGTCGAGAATGGGATACTTGCCCAGACCGTGATCTTCTAATTTACCATAAACAATATAAATAAATTGTAGAAAAAAGAAGAACCTCAAATTCTAACGGTATACTTTCAAAACGAAAAGGAGGATTCATGCAACTGATTAAATAGCCATTTTTTTGGTTGTTTGTTCCGTAATAAATCTCGAACGGTTGCCTCGATCAGTTTAATTTCTTAGATATTTCGAAACGATTTTAAGTATTTCCATGTGTATCTGTATGTATTATATCGATTAAAGTGTATTCATACTTCGTGCTTTTGTAATTATTTCATTAGCTTTAAAGTATCGGTATATCTTCTCAAATAGCGTGATTTCGCAACGGGTAAAAAAAATTCCTGCTCTGACTGAACATACGTTTGGATATTCGTAAGATATTGCACTGTTTCACATTCAGTTTTACTGACTGCTCTCAAACTCCCCGTCCTGCCTACGGTCAGTAGGGGACACCGATGGGCTTGTAAATGCCACCTTCCATTGGATGGGACGTTAAGCCGTGGCCCCGTGAACGGGAGATCCATACCCTGTGCAAGTTAAAGAACACGCTGGATGGCCTTGACGGGAGGCTACCATCTGTCACCCAACAACTGTTACAGTGGGTCCCCTCCCCCAACTTTCTCTGAACCTTCGGGGTCCTTGTGACCTGGCCATTTAGTCCATGGTGTGCAAAAAAGTGCCGCTCAATGGTAAACAACCCAACAACAACAACTGACTGACATCGGACTGTGGCGTAGCTAGGAGGGTGGAGCAGGGGGGAAACGTTTGCTCTCCCTAAACACATTTTCCGAAAGTGGTACCTTTCATTTGTTTCAAGGCTATTTTATTTGGCACGTGGGTGAAACTTTTTCATCTGCCCGCTCCTCCCTGATGTTAGAACCTGGTAACGCCACTGCCGTCGGGCAGACTAGTCAGGTAATATTAGTATTCCTAGTCCTCAAAGTTGGTATTTTTACATAGATTAATCAAATTGTATAAGATCTGTTTGTCCATAAACCATAATTTCTAGAAATGCTGAGCGCTGTTTAATACAGAGACACTTTCATTTTACTGACTCGTGGTGTGAGATAGCCATTGAACCTAAAAAAAATATTTTGCGAGATATACCCTTTCCAAAACATCATTAGCTGCAAAAGACCCCACTTGATAGCAATGAAGTACATTACATATTGGATCATTTCTTTCACTGTAAATAAATGCCTTCACTCCAACACTTTCAATTTTTATAATAATCAAAACAACATACATTATCTGTAACGTATAGCTGTGCTAAATGTGTGCATTACACCTTGCATTCCTGTAGTCTGCTGCGGAGAGCATTACAAGTTTCCTATTCTATTTACGTTTAAAGCTGTCCTATTTCAAAGTTCCACTGCTTTTGATTGAGAGGGAAGATAAAGAGTACATCAACCGCAAATCTCTTTTAAGCTGCCCTCTTTCTTTCAGACTGTGATATATTGATCTTTTATTGAGGATCAAGTTTCTTTCCCGTTCTAAACCTTCTTAGTCGCATTTATACGAGAGAGGTTAAGCTACTACTTAATGTTAACTTAACTTTAACTTTCAGCTTTATTTTACAAATAATTATACATTTCTTTTCCTATAAACAACCCACAAGCTAAGCTTTTCCTGGTTGTTACATTACATTGTATAAAGATAACATAGAATACACAGAAATTTAAACATATTAAGGTGTATACATACATACTTTAAAAAATCAAACTACCCGATGTTCAATTATATAATAATGCAAATGAAAAATTATTCGCAGCTTCAGGATGTAGAAAACAAGTTTACTTTAGTATAGTACTAGCTGAACGTACCCGACGCTGCCCGGGTGTCACTTTTAACCTGTATATTCTTCTTTTCACTGCACCAAAGGTACGTTTCGTAAGTACCCCCCCCCCCCGGACATTTTAGCACAGATTTTCAACAGGAAGAAATTTGCCCGGTTTTGACTTGGATCGTTGTCGACGAGCTCTCTCATAGCCCATGGCTTAGTTTCTGCGTAAGCTATCGAGATTTTTATTCTCGTTACCACAGATTCTGCTGCCCTATAAATAATAAAATAAATACCCCCTCAAGCAACTGCTTCCACAGAGGTCCGACAAGAGCCTGTCAATTTATATGCCATAGTAGAAGGTCTGAGAGGATGGCAGGACCTCAGCAGAAAAACGACACACACACACATCCATGCCTTACCCGGGGCTCGAACTTAGGTCCCTTAGATCAGTAGCCAAGCGTGCTACCCACTCGGCCATGGGACGGCTTGCTGCCCTATGGCTCGCATGATATTCGTCCGCACGGTCGAAATTTCCTGCACAGCGACCCCCGTGTGCCCCGGTGATTGGTTTAAAAATCAGGTTCTCACTTGGCCCGTGGCTTCGTTTTTACACAAATTGTGACAGCTGGTGTATCACTATTAATCTGCATATTTTGTTGTTTCGTGCACTAATGATTAGTTTTGTGAGTACCCCCCCCCCCCCCGACATTTTATGACAATTTGAACACGAAGAATTTCCCTGTGTAGCAAAGGTCATTGCTGAGTCGGCGCGCGCTCTCAGAGCCCGTGGCAAACGATCGAGATATTTTTATTTCCTCAGATTTTGGCATTCTGTAATTTCCGACGTACTTCACCGAAAGGTCCCACATTTCGCAGGCATGTTCCCCGTGCACGACCCCATTTGTAATTCGAAAATCAAGTCCCTAGCTGCAATGGAATGCCTAAATAATGCTTTTGGAAATGTGGGGAATTTGGCAACGCCATCAGATTTGCAGCAGAAGATATAAATGTTATTTTAACACTTTACTTTCACAGTTAGGGAGCAATAAATAGCAACAGTAAATCTGACAGCGATTCTCGTTTCCCGTAGGAATAGCATGGTAAATATTTTTGGTTCTAGCAAGGTCCTCTTTTGGACTTTCGACCTGAAATTTGGCACTGCAATCCGAACCGCAACCAGAAACATTCTCTAAACATTTGGAGTGTGTATGTTGGTTTCCCGATGAATTATGGCTGCCACAGACAGACTCACAGACAGACAGACACCTTATTTTATTATATAGAATACATAAATTCAATATCAGCAAATCCCATAAAAAAACCTTTAACTTTTTTTTAAAGAATTAAATATTACCAGAGAAATTTCTTAATTTATAAGGTTAGCTATTGAACATTTTAGGAGCTAAATGCATTGAATACTTATGTACAATTTCTTTTTTAACTAATGGAACAATATATTGTTTCCCCTCAGTATGCAAATGTTCAAATATTTTTTCTTAAAAATAATTGCTATTTTTTATACATATATCATTAGCTTATATACATAAAGATGTCTTAAAGGCAAGATATGCACATGTATATAACTACAATGCACATTAGAAGACCTATTAATATTATTTGTTAATTTTTTTTGTTCTGATTTCAATTGTAATTATTGGCTTGAGAATTGTTTTATAGGTTCCCCCATAGAGCAATAGCCCATAACAAAATACAGACTGAATCCAGGAATTATATATATTTAACATCATTTCTGCATTTACCAATTTATTTTAATAATACATTTTGTATAATATTGATATAAATTTTATTTTAGTTTTATCCACATACGATTTACAGTTCGATTAATGGTAAATTTATATTCCAGTTAAATTTTTTGATCGATTTTTATACCTAAATAGTCAGTCCCATCAACAATTCCGATAGGCTTACTATTGCAAGCTAAATCTTGATTGCAGGCTTCATTTTGAATTCTAATATCCAGATCTTCAGAAATTCGGCCCTTTAAACTAAAATACATTTATTTTGTTTTATTTAAATTCAAGTTAATTTATTAGTACTAAACCAAATATCAATAATTTTCAATTCTGTTGATTAATGTTTTTAATTCTGCTTGTTTTTAGCTCGAAAAGTGATGACAGTATTATCAGCAAAACTATTAATTCTTCCTGTTACGTTCATCTGACAAAAATCGTTAACGTATATCAAAAATAAAATCGGCCCCAATACAAAACCCTGGGGCACGACATATTTTACCTTTAACTCAGAACTAATAATACCATTTATTTTAACAACTTGTATCCTGTTCTTTAGATACCTTTTAAACTATGTTAGTACAATTCCCATAATTTCGGCATGTTCCATCTTATTTAATAGTATGTTATGGAAGATGGTATGAAATGCTTTTTGTATGCCCAAAAATATACCGTATATTTTACTCACTCTGTGCCACTTTTACTCACTCTGAAGCAAAATTGCTTATTGGAAAAAAAATAATATTTATTTGTAAAAAACAGTTAATTCTTTTTTAACTAGCATTTCGAAAATATTTCAAAAAATTGAAATGATATATATTGGCCTATAATTTGATAACATATTTCCACTTCCATTTTTATAAACAGGAACCACGACTGCTTTCTTTAATTCATCTGGGAAGACACCATTTTGAACTGACATTTTAAAAATATATGAAAGAGGATTAGTAATATACTTTACAGAATTTTTTAATATGATGACAGTAAATCCATCAAAACCCCGACTTTTATTGTCATGCAATTCCAAAATACTATTTTCAATTTCAATTTCTTTAATTGGTTGCAGAAACATAGAACTGTTAGTTCTAGTAATATGCTCAAATGCATTTGCAGTAATTTCATGTGTTTGGCATTTAATAATATTTTCCGCAACTCCAGTAAAATAAAGATTAAATTCATTTGCTATTTTTAATGAATCGCTATAATTTGGTAACAGATATTTTCTTTTTTTGATCAGTTAGTTCATTTATAAATTTCCATTGTTTGTTACTATTGCCATTACATTTTTGAAATTTTGTTCTATAGTAATTATATCTTGTATTTTTTTCTTTGGTATTAAGCTGATTTCTTACATTTTTCTAATTCGTTTTATATGCATTATTAAGTGGATATCTTTTAAATTATTTATAGCATTCATCTCTTGTTTTAATAAGGTTTATAATTTCATCTGTTATCCAATTGCTTTTAGATTTGCTGGTTGAGTTTTAAGCAATACTGTTTGGATTTATTAATATTTCAGAAAATTTGTCGATAAATTTCTTGTATGCCAAATTTGTTTCTTCTATATTTTTAATGTTATCACCAATTAGTCTTTTTCAATTCTTTAATAAGTACTGTATAGTGCATTCTATATATAAAATTAGTTTGCTTTTCCTCTAATGTGTTACAATGTTTGCTAATTAAACCAATTTTAATATCAATTGGGTAATGATCAGATATGTCTGAAAATACAACTATTGCTTTCACATCTATATCAGAATTTCTTTTAAACAAATACATGGTCCAAACACGAAAAACTGGCCTGTGCACTTCTGGTTATTTCATTTAAATACGATTGGAAACCATATGTCGACATCAGTAGCAAATAGTCATGTACACACTCTTTGTCAATCAAATAAATCAATATTTATGTCTCCTGTAAACAATATATTTTTCGTATCAACTTTTCCTAATACTCTATCTAATTCTTCAATGAACTGACATTATGTGTAAAAGTGAGACCGGTATACTGCTAATATAATCATCATTTATAACTACATTTATAAAATTCTTAATATATATTAAGATACCGCTTGATTTGTTGTATTGTCTACATTTTAAGAATTTTTGTACCCATTTGGATTATATAAACGAATTTCATCCTCTTTAACCCGTATTTCTGTTAATATTAATATATCTCTTAAGTTATTATCATCTATTATTGCCCCCCATTTCTTCAAATTATTCCTAATACTGGGCATATTAAGATTTAATATGCATATAGACGAATAATTAATGCATATAGACGAACATTACAATCATTATTGGCTTCACATTTACCATCACTTAGCAGCCGAGCCATTTTGCTTTAGTACATCTCTTAAATCATCGTCATTTCTAATTCTATATATTTTTGCTGTTTCATTTAAACGCATAAATATCTTACCTTCTTTAACCCATATGAATTTATAGCCAGATGTTTTACACTCAGTTTTTGTTTTATATAACAATTGCTTCAATACAGGAGTCAAATGCTCATTTAAATATACTTTGGTACTTTAAATCTTTCATCAATATCTGTACAATTAATACTATAATTGAGGTTTCTATTTGCAATGATCACGCGTATTCTCATTGTTAAATTTTACAATTATAGGCTTGATCCTTTTTTATTTGCTGTTGGCACTCTGTGTTTCATCAATATATCTCCCTCATTAATACTAACTCTAATTTTTTTCAACAATTTTGTTCACAATGTTCGTTAGATCTTCATCGTGTTCTTCTGGTATACCCACAACTTCTATATTCTTGCTCCTTGAATACTATTGTAGATCAGTTAGCTCATCTCTGATTTGTCATATTTCTTTCCTCAACTAGTGATTGTTTTCTTCCATCTCAGAATTTCTTTTCTTTAATTCACATATATCTTTAGTAAGTCCAGTAATATTTTTAATCACCTCATCTAATTTCTCTGAAACAAATTCTGCAACCGTCTAATTTCACTGATTTCTGCGGGATCGTTCTTTATCTCAGTCAGCCATTTTAATTTTTCAAATTCTGTTAATGGATCATTTGTACTGGTAGATGCTTTGGCATGTTGTTGCCTAGTGTAAATACCGATTTCACTTTTACATTTTGTAAACTGCCACCGCATTTTTGTGTTTTTACTTATTTTTTAAAAGCATCTTCATTGTTGCCAGCACAATTTGAGTAGAAATTGCTGACACACTCACCTGAACATCTGTGCATATCATTATTGTTTTTAATAATGCCTTTCCAATGTGGGTTGGGTTGTTGGGTTGTTTTACCTCTGAGCGGCACTTTTTTGCACACCATGGGCTAAATGGCCAGGTCACATGGACCCCGAAGGCTCAGAGAAGGTTGGGGGAGGGGACCCACTGGAACAGCTGTTGGGAGACAGATGGTAGCCTCCCGTCAAGGCCATCCAGCGTGTTCTTTAACGTGCACAGGGTATGGCTCTCCCGCACACGGGGCCACGGCTTAACGTCCCATCCGACGGACGGCGGCCTTTCCAAGCCCATCGGTGTCCCCTACTGACCGTGGGCAGGGCGGGGAATTTTGCGGAGATAAATCTCAACGCTGACCCAGCTGGGACTCGAACCTGGGAACTACAGATTACGAGCCTGGCGCGCTACCGACTGAGCCACCCCCGCCCCTTTGCAATGTGCATCATTTAATGTATTCCGTATTCTCGGTTTCTTAGAATTGTACACAGTGGAATTTTATCAGTTACTGTGATGTAATGTTACTTCAAATGTATCGCTATCAGCACCAATTGTGGAAAACTTATATCTTAATCTCACTTCGATCTTAGAATGATCAACACAATTGCAATTAACTCGAACACTGAAAATACATTGAAATAATACATTATATAAACTTTTTAAACTGACAGTTCACTCACAACACATTACTATCTTCAGACACAGTTACGGTTCTTAATAATAAGGATTTGTAACTTAGTATCATGTTAAATTTTAATTAAATAAAGGCTTTGGGACTAAGTATCATTTTAAGTGTTCCTACTAAAGTAAAGTTCGGGCACAAATTTTCGAACCCGAGTCCGCCCTGGTTTAAACCATTTAATAATTACGGAGCCCGATTAAGGGTAAAAAAATTCTCGGCATATCCTACAGAAAAAATGCATGTTGCTAAACCATCACATTAGAATATTTTTAATTATTTGGTGACAAATTTAAAATGGTAATGTTATTAGAAGCAAAAAAACACTAGAAACTAGATGCAGTCCGTCAAAAGTTTTGGGCGAAATGTTTGTCCTTTGATTTATCCCATTGTTCATCGATAACGTACTATCCATTCATAACTTTCCAGTCAGTGGATTTCGGACTCTCGCACATTAAGGCACTCTGTGGCAAATAACAATTTAAATGGCATCACCATGGATGTAGTATAAACAAGCATGCGCTCAACCATTCGTTAGCCCGTTCGGAAGCAATCTATTATACTTGTCTATTATACAAAGTTTAGGCGAGCAAGGTCTGTTCATTGGTAACTTTTCCCATAAATAACTTTCTACTTCATATACCATTTTCTTTGCAGTATAATATTACTTTAAATTAAAATACTAAAATATTAAAAAAACAGCAAAAAGGTAATAAAAAAAACTTTGTTGAGGTTGAAAACGTTATGTGCAGTTGTCGTCTGTGTTAAGTTTTTGGTGTTCTGTTGCTCTTAGTGGGTGTAGGGAATTCCCTCTCTCACTTGTTTTCTATCTTCCACCACATATATGAGTTCTTACATTTAGAGAATGCCGACTTACCAATCCGGAGCGTCACTAAAGGTTCCCGCCTTCAGGAAGTCACGTGTAGAAAATAACACTTTTTGTATTACAACAAAAAAACTCTTTTTTCCTTACCGTATTATTGGACAAATACACAATTTAACAGACTGACGTGAACTCATAAATAATAGGAATATGTGACGTTTCGGGTAGCACATGCGACCCTTCTTCTCAAGCTGGTCTGCGTTGTGAGCCGTATTATTTTATTCCATCTATATGGTATTTTTAACGTATTATACCAATAATGAGGTAAGCGACGGCAGCGCTCTCAGAGATTTCAAACACTTGTAGCAGATTTAATTCCGACCCAACTTAGCTAGGAACTCGATCTCTAAACTCTGCATAGGAAGACACAGGTGGGGATCACCACACCAAACTTGGGACCGGTCAATCAATTACCCGCGGAATTTAGCGGAATCGAAAGTTTCATCCACCAGTGACGTCACCAGGGAAGTACAAAAAACTCATGTCCACGATACCGTTCGGATAACGACTATTGTATAATAATATTTCGTGGGAACCGTAAATTTTTGAGCCAAACATTATAAATGCGAAGAGCAATTCATTAATAAAAGAGAACGAATACCTTAAAGACAAAGGATGTATTGTGTTTATTTTCAGTTACTAAAGACTGATTAAAAGTTTGAAATTATAATCAGGAGAATTTTTAATATTTTTTTCTACAATTACCAGAAAATTTAGAAAGTTTAATCATGACTGAGCCGAACTTATCTCTAGTTTCTACCTTTCCTAACTTTCCTCTTCGTGTGGCCAATGTGTCAGCATGTTAAAAGATTAGCCATGCTGAATATTTATAATATATAATAATTTTCAGTATATTAATATTTAGTATATTAGTTATTACCTATATATTTGAAATCGATCACCCAAGGTGAATCGAATGATAATTCATTCATCAGGATTTAATATGCATGGAAACTTTTTTTTGTCAAATCCCATATGATAAATTTAAAGAAAAAGAATGTTCCTAATTTTGAATTAGTACGTAGTTGCTGTTTAAATGTTGAACATCTATATCAGTAAAAATACCTACTTTTTGTTATATTTACTGATATATTGGTTTTTTCAATTTTTTTTGAGGTAGTATGATTATATATGCTTATCTTATATTTGCGAAATGTGCGAATATCGCAGAAGAAATTTCAAAAATTAAAATGTGATCTGAAAATGGAAACTTGTGTAATATTTTACAAATTAATATCGAGTCTATTTTAAATTGTGGAATCATTGTTCACGAAACAACAAATTAACTAATGTAAATGAAATCGAAAATTGGCAATCTCTAAGAGCTAAAATATTATTCTTTCACATTTAAAAAAAGTAGACTAGCTAGATTACAATTCACAAAAACTTTCTTCCTACAGTAATTTGTTTAAATTTAACTTAATAATAACTTATTTGACAAAATGTAAAAAACAAAGAATTAACATAATACTTAATTAAAACAAGCGGTATTTATATATTATCTGTTACCATTAGTAACATTTTATATCACAACACTTCATAATTGCAGATTTTTGAACACTATTATGCTGTAAGTCAAGATGCGCATAGGGGAAAAATTGCGTTCAACCAACTGGGATCGGACGAACGACTTGCTCATTACATGCCAGCTGCTCTGATCACTGAGCTACCAACCGGTGATCAATCATCCTCTATTGTTGATATTAAATCCTGCCATCATAGAGCAGCAGCTAGTGGCTGCCTTGTAACTGCAAGTGAAAGATATTAGATTGCAGTGCTTCCAGGCATGGGACTATAATCAACAAGTTTCATGGGTTCCTTGACGGGCATTTTCTTTATTTAAATAATCCTAAATTTTCATGCATAGTTCGTAGATATCTCTAGAACCTATACTTACATTATATGTTACTATTAGTAGCATTTCGTATCACAGTACTTCACAGTCACATAGTTTTGACACTATTGCGCGGTAAGTTAACGTGGATGAAAATTTGTCTTGAGCCTGGTGGGATCCGAACCCATATCTCCTGATGACATGCCAGGTGCTTTACTCGTGGGTTAGACAATTTTTCCCATGTTCCTATACCTACATTGATTTACCACATAACAGTGTTCAATATTTCTCAAGATAAAAAAAATAATATAGATACATATAGCAGATTCAAAACGAAACTGAGAGAACATTGGGAAAGCAATAATACACTGGTTTCCATAAATTATGGAAAATCCCTACGTTAAGTCTATGGGAAGCTATCGTCAAAGCTCTATAACTTCTAAAATAAGTTTTTTTTTTGTTTTGAAAAATGTGATTGCAGATAAAGATCTCAATCAAATAAATAAATATCTCGATTTTCAACAATATTCGTTCAGTATTTAATGAGTTATGGGAGTTTGAATGTTTAGCGATAACAATGCCAGCTACAAAAACTTACTTCAGAAGTTAATTAAAACTTCGTAACGAGTATTGTATCAGAGTGTTTAATAAAATAAGTTTGTGTTTTAGAACTCTGTGTAAAGAATTATTTCACTATTCTTCTGCCTTGTATAAGTTTTTTAAAACTGGCATTGCTGTTGTTAGGTTCCATATCCTAGATTCACTTCTCCCTATTAATTAGATCTCATGAAAATAGTGTTTGAAGATTTAACATCATCAAATAGTTTTATAGTCCACGAAAGGAAATATATATATACACCAAAGAGCCAAATATTATGACCATCTGCCAAATATGATATGAATCCTCCACGTGCCGCCAAAACAGTTCTTACCCAGCAAGGCATGGATGCTACAATATTTCTAAAGGTATCTTGTGGTATCTGGTGTCAACACGTTACCCAGCAGATCCTCTCTTGTAAGTTACGTGGTTGAGGGGCCGCAGATCGGATATGCTGTTCCAACAGAAACCACAGATGCTCGATTGGATTGATGTCTGGGGAATTTGGAGACCAGGGCAATAGCTGGAAGTCTTCCTCATGTTCCACGAATCATTCTTCTGTGGGATGGCACATTACCCAGCTGAAACAAGGCACTGCTAGAAGATAATACCGTTGCCATGAATGGATGTACAGTCGCTCAAAAAAGTATCCGAACACCATGGTTGGTCCGAACACCTTCGTGTCACGTGACACGAAGGTTGCCAGATCACTAATTTCTAAAAAAATAGTTGCCAGATATTTTTTCTGAAGTCTGCAATCAACCATGGTGTTCGGATACTTTTTTGAGCGACTGTACCTGGTCTGCAATGATGTTTAGGTAGGTGGTAGAGGTCATAGTTTCCTGCATATGAATGACTGGACCCAGAGTTTCCCAACAGAATATTGTGCAAAGCATTACAGTTCCTCCACCGGCTTGTTTTCGTCCCACAGTACTTTCTGGTGCCAACACTTCCCCAGGTAAACGACGCACAAGCTGGTGCAACAGGAAACCCTGATGGCACACACGATGGTTCAACAGGAAACGAGATTCATTGGACACACATATTCTTCCAATCATTCAAAGTCCAGTTTTGATTCTCAAATGTCCATTGTAGGCGCTTTCGACGTTGAACCTAGGTTATCATGGGCACTCGGAGCGGCCTGCAGCTATGCAGCCCCATTTTCAGCAGAGTTCGATGTACTGTGTTGTGACACATTACTCCCGTCACCAGCATTCAAATTACGGGCGAGTTGCTCCATAATATCCCTTCTGTTAGCTCGTACCATACGGGATAACCTTCGCTCACCTCTAGCATCAATGAACACAACTTGCC
Source organism: Ryuthela nishihirai (assembly GCA_038380435.1). Classification (NCBI taxonomy): domain Eukaryota; kingdom Metazoa; phylum Arthropoda; class Arachnida; order Araneae; family Heptathelidae; genus Ryuthela; species Ryuthela nishihirai. The sequence goes on from JAWZYU010000017.1 coordinate 77,339,538, forward strand.
GGCGGTTTTTTGGTTTTCCCCTCTATAGACCACTTTTTGAAGGCACTAACCACGGGGTGACCGTGAACACCCCACAACCCTTGCCGTCTCGGAAATGCACTGACTCGGTCGTCTGGCTATAACAATTTTGCCTTTGTTAAACTCACTAAGTCCGCTACCTTTCCCATCTGAAAAATAAGAATAACACTGATTAACAGAGCCCCGTATTAGGTATTATTTATATCGTTTCATGGCCTTCACACGCGCCTCGTTTACTTCGATTTTCATAAAGACGCGCTGATTATAACGTTTTGGCTCTTCGGTGTATATAACGTATAATAATTTTCATAAAAGTGTTATGTAGGACAGTCTAGACTACAGATAGGCATAAATGAACTCTCATCCACAGATAGGCATAAATGAACTCTCAATGAGGAATAAAGAGAGAAATCTGGTAGTGGAGTGCTATGTATTTTCCCTAAAAATAACAGCAAATTTCCATTTAATAATTATATATGCATTTATTATGATATATAAGGGGATAGGCATTTCTCTGGCCTAGTAGATAGTGTACTTAACTACTGATCACATGGACCCGGGTAGGAGCCTTGGATAAGGTATGGGTGCTTCAGTGGTTGCTTTTTCGTGGAGTAATTTCCTCTCATAGTCCTTCTCAGCGTACTTAGTGCCGAAAAAAGCGTTAGGTTTGAATTCTGTTTGATTCTAAATATATTATATTGACAGGCTCCTTGACCTCTGTGGCAAGCAGCTACTTGAGGGATGATTGTTCGGTGGCTCCAAAGGGGCATACCGATAGAGTAGATTCATAAAGAAAGGGATACTCGCCCTAAGAAAGTTAGAAAGTTTTTGGATTAGGGTATATTTGATGGCAAAAAGTATATGAATGGGGTACACGGTATAGTTTAAGAAACATTGATGGTAAACTTCATCAATTAATATTCACCTCATTCGTTAGTTTAAGGAAATGAATTTTGGCCAACAAGTGGAATCCACTGACTTCTAATAGCGTGTCAGATAACATCTCCATCTACGTTCTCTCATTTATTCGATATCATGGGTTCGAGTCCCACTTCCACAAAAGATGCTTTTTCAACTGACTGTTCCCATGTTCCGCATACTTCATAGTTTAGAAATATCAACAGAAGAACGTTTTAGTCCAGGAGAACGAGGAAAAGTGTAAAATTAAAAATACAATGTACAGATGTGTGCGAAAGTTCTATTATGACGAAAACAGCATTTAAAGTATTAAACGTCTAAAGATGGTCCCACTTGAGAAGGAAAATAAATAAGCCTTACTGAAACTAAGAGATTAACCAATCAAATAGGAAAATTACTGTCGATTGAGGAAGAAATCGAAATCGATCCATCTCATATAACATATGAGATGGAATGGAACAATCTTTGAAAATATATCGAGAAATGCCCATGAAGTTTAAAACTTTGAATGATTTAAAAACATTAAATTGAAATGTGGAATAGGAGGGCGTTCAAAATGTTCTTGACACGTATCTGTATGTGCACTCGTTCCTCTGAAGTTAACAAGCTACGACTTGTTTGAAAGCTTGTCATTACGTGTTAAAAACAAAGTCCTTATCATCATTTCTCTCTTTGATGGAGGCAAGTGAAATTATGTCTTCGAAATTTCCGTGTTGTTACTATGGAGCCTACTAAAGACAGGAAAAGATTTTACGTTTTCACAAGAAGACAGCTTGAGGAGGACACGAAAAAAATTCATACCGATTTATCACAAGTATATGTGGATCATGCCTGTTCACGTGGTATTGTTACGGAATGGATGAGCCAATTCAGAGAAGGGCGGCAGAGCTTCGAAGACCTCCCTGTGCAAGAAGACTGAAGGAGGCCATGGACGACAGAATCATCGCTGCTGTTCGTGAACTCATTAAAAAAAAACTCACACATCACCTCTCAGGTAATAAGTTTAGATATCAGTGTATCATTAGCAGTGTGGAAACAATTACTACTCAGGATTTTAGATTCCGAAAGATCTGTGCCAAATGGATAACCTTCCAAATGACAGAACAGCCAAAAAGGGCTAGAGTCGACTCGTACAAGTAGGTGATGCCAGTGTTTGAGTCTAGTGGCCCCAAATGATTAACATTATCACAGGTGATGAGACATGGTTATATTACTATACAACTCTCAGAAATATCGACAACTATGTTTGGGTTGTGGAAGATAAACCGCATCCCCAAATCCTCCGACAAGATTTTCGCTCATGAAAGTGGATATTCGCAATTTTTTCAATATCCAAGGAGTGGTAGTCGTGGACACCTTACCTGAAAAAAATATGACTATAAGTGGCCAATTTTAAAACCAAAATTGTTTTGCCCAAAATGATTAAGGCGGTTAAAGAGCGTCCAACAACAAGCGTGTTAAAGGTTCTCCTTCTTCATGACAATGCCAGTGATCACAAAACCAGGCAAGTTGCGGCCTATCCGGATCAGGAAAAAATAAAACAACCACTCCAACCTACATATTCACCCGATCTTGCACCATGCGATTTTTTGAGTGTTTCCAAAATTGGAAAAGGAACTTGATGGGAAGCCATAATCAATGGTGCAAGACCTTGCAAAATGCGTTCATTCAGAGTTGCAGAGTATTTGCCAACAAGAGTATCACCAACAGATCCAGAATTGGCGTAAACATCTACAAATTTGCATAGATGCTAGAGGGAAATACGTTGAAGGACAGTAAAAGTTTTCGTGAAGTAAGGGCCATGTTTTTTTCCCAGCAGATGCATGTCAAGAACTTTTTGAACGCCCCTCGTATTAGAGTTAAATTTTGGATTTTATTGAGGGTTGATAATATATTAAATATAATATAGTATGAAATAGCAGTAAAAAATTGTGTATTAAACCTTTTTTACAATCTGCCCGAGGATGGCACAGAAATCAGCTCAAAGGTATGCAGTGTTTTTTTTAACAAAACTGAATTTCGAAAATGAGATTATTACATAAAAGTAAATTTAAAGAGAATTTCAGAGATAAATTAGTTTTTCTCTTGGAACCAAAATGGAAACGACAGAATAGTACGCAAGAAAGATTAATAAATTACTGCACAAAAGTGTGAAAGAACTGTTCATATGCGACGTTGTTTCTTTCTCTCATACGTATTTCGTTTAGCTATCAGTTTTACAGACTACTGCCAGCAGATTAGTTGGTGTGATAATAATATCATTCAAACGATTTAAAAAAATTCTTGTGTTCTATAATTTTTTCTGTTAGCTCTGAGGTAATGATTAATGAATCCTGACTTCAACCTTAGTATGGCATATCTTTGCATGAGAAGGCTTCTTAAAGCTAGAAGTAGATTTTAGCTTTTATCTATCCTAAGTGTTCCATATTAAAAAACTAAACAAAAAAAAAACCTGTGGAAAATCTGGAGGTTCACAATCCATTTAATCAGCTAACTGCTTTTTTAATTTCACAACTGTAATTTTTTCATCAAATGAAAAAGTCACTTTTTTTTTATTGGAAAGCACGATTAACCTTTCAAACTTATTAAAATCATCCTTAATGGTAACGAAAAATAATGCAAATGAAAAAAGAATAGCATTATTTGTTAAACAAATCAAAATAAATGTTTGAATACAAACTAATGAGGAAACGTAGAAGTGAGAAAATATATGTCATTCATTTTCTTCATATCTCCTTTTTAAACAGCACGAACTACATGTATTTAACTGTCAAGTGAATCATATTAAAATTCATTAGTCTGACTTTTTCAGTTCGGTGTTATGCATTTAAGCAATTCATTTCTGTAGAGCTATTATCTCTTTCAGTTCCATAGAAGTCCGATCAATCAAAGCTAAATAATTCAAACTCGATCAGCAGCAATGAATATGCTTAGTGAACTGCAGCTAGGTAGGGCCCATGTGCCCGAAACAGAAAATGTAAGACCACGTCACCCCTTGAAATATTCAATATTTGTTTTATAATTGAGATAAGTTTTAAATAAATATTGTCTTTCTCGAAGAGAGAGTGATCTAAATTCGTCTAAGATTTCCACGAAGGGAAACTGAAAAATGTAAATTCATTCTTTCCAGATGAAACAGGATTCTCAGCGGTATAAATTTTCTCGCTAAATAGCTGTCGTTATTCTTTGCATCCCATACACTTGAACTCATATATCTTTCTTTCGTTTTTGCGTCTTAACTAACAAATGTCAATGTAATTTTAACTTGAAGTTGAAAATTAATTAGGTGCGTAAATGTTGGTATATTGAGAAAAGGAAAAAACCAACAAATATCTAATCCGAAAATTTGATAATGCAATGTCTTATTTTTAAGATCAGTTACATATTTAGTGTTTTTCAAAAGGAAAGTAATTTTTATTAGTGCCTTCCTTTAGAGTCACAATGTTTACAATTTTATTAATGTAGTTATCTCTAATTTTTCAGGGTAATTAGAACTTTCATTGTGATCATTTTAACAGTCTAATTCTTAGCGTATATTATTTGATTTTGATCTGCTTTAGGGACAGATATCGCAGATCTGAAACTTCAATCCGTTTTGCCTTTTATTGTCATATTCATAAAAAAACTCACTTGGTGCTTGAAGGGAAGGTAAAACAATGAATATGTTTTATAATGTGGTACTATGACAAAATTCTTCAAAGCTTTAATAAAAATATACACTGCCTGGCCAAATTATTATTTTGTGCGAAGTACCATGAAATATGCCAATATAGGCACATTTCTTACTGACGCAAATATTCTATGTCACTGCGAAGTCCTATAAAAGCCATAATGGCTTGGAAAGCAAAGTCAAGTTAAACATAGGTAATTTGACTGATCTGACTGACTTCAAAAGGGAGCTCATCGTTGGGGTGTGATGGGCAGGAACATACGTAATGGATGTGATGGAACTCAGTGCAAAATCACCGGGCACAATATCCCAAGTATTTGGATGATCGAAAGTCTCAAAAAAGTCCTTCAATCATGGCAAATGCGAAATAAAAACTTCTCTATGAGACAAGGACAGGTGCTTATTGGCATGAACTGTACAGTATTATAGTGATGCTACAGTTCATCAGCTGAGAGAGATGACAGTTAGTAGTAGTTCAAAATCTATTTGATCGAGAATCGGTTCGGAGAAATGAAAACTTTGAAATTTGGATACCGTACCATGATACATACAACGAAATATTAGGTAGGTTGTTATAATTTGACCAGGCAGTGTAGTTAATAATAATAGATGATACAGTTGTCCAGATATTTTGGAAGAGCTTCTGAATTCAACTTTTTGTTTTTGTAAATTTCTAGTAGCGTTTTCAACAGACGTTTAGATACTTTGTATTTGTACAAGAAAAAAAATTAAAAATGACCAGGAAACGAAGGAATTTCATGCTGGAATATTTATTCTCTCCTTCGGCCTCTTCCACGGTGATCCAATAACGCTCAACAGAATTTGGATTCTAGCTTAGTTGCAATATAAATTTAAAATTTTGCTTATAATTGATAAAAACAAATCAAAATTAATAAGCAAAAAGGTTAAAAAAATAGTTTCTTTTAACTAGCGTTTTGTAATTAAAATAAATATTATTCAGTTTTCGATTTTCATCTCGCTTTCAAAAATAAGGGATAATGTTGAAATAATAGAATCTCTCATATACACCTGGAATAATTTGTTAGATAAATATATAGGAAAAATTGTCATTAGTCGGGTGCAATCTGAACCCACGCCCTCCTACTAACAAGTCAGGTGCTCTGACCACTAAGCTACCGGTCACCTAATAATCATCCTCTATTAGTGGATTTAAGCATTACACAATAGAATTAGTCACTGGAAATATAGTTAACTGTAATTGAAGACTCTGGTCCAGAAGACACTTTCTCTGCACTAAACTGGAAAGTGTCTTCTGGACCAAAGTCTTCAATTACAGTCAACTATATTTCCAATGACTGATTCTATTGTGTAATGCTTAAATCCACTAATAGAGGATGATTATTAGGCTGTCGGTAGCTCAGTGGTCAGAGCTCCTGACATGTTAGCAGGAGGTCGTGGGTTCAGATCGCACCCGGCTAATGACTATTTTTTTCTCCATATTTATCTAAGAGATAATGTGTTCGCTTTGTTTCTGTCCATCTAGACATCGATTTTTTTTAGCTATAAATTAAAAATTCTTTTTAGGTTGGATAGGTATTGATGAATCACCACGATTCGTTCTTTCCGAATCTACTAAAAGCTATCATTGCGCCCTCTAAATACGGAAAAATTCAAACGAATATTACGAAGAGTATTTACCAAATTTACCTAGAAAGTTGAGAATGAGGTGTATAAAGTTGAGTAATAAGAATGAGAAGATCGTGAAGATTCAATGATCTGGCTCCATACCACCAGGGGACGTAGGAAAACATAAACGTTTCTTCTTTTAAGGAAAAAACGCTTGTGTATGGAGAAAAATTAGAAAAAACTTAATTTGGCTAGTATTGGTGAAATATTACGAATCTAACTTTTCGTCTCCCAAAAGCTATAATTGTGCTCTCTAACGAGAGAACATTCAAGTAGTCCAAATTTTTAAATGAATATTGCAAACTATGTATTTATCACAGAAATATGAAATTTTGATGGTGGAATGTGAAGGTCACAAAGTTTCCATTAGCAACAACCCTTAGACTCAGGGGTGGGAAAATACAATAAATTGAAGAGATTTTTCAACGCATTTGGTCAACTATCAAAGAAGATATCACTCTTAGTTTAACATAGATATCAATTTTAGAGGAAACAGCTGTCTTGAGCCGGCTGGGGGGAATGCGAACCGACGACCTCCTGATAACATACCAGGTGCTCTGACAGCTGAGCTACCGGCTACCCATCAATATCATTTCTAATTGATGTAATGAACTTTCTACCTACAGTTTCTGCGGAATTAAAATCAAAATTGCTTATCAACATGCAATCTTGATTATTATGCAGTTTTGATTATTATTCAATTTTCATTTTTACACAATTCTTTGTGTCTCATGAAGGTATTGTCCCAGCTGCTCTCAGCCTCAAGAAACAATGACAAGTATGTCATGAAGATGGCGAGTATGTTCTGAGAATGCAATTGAATAAATTTAAGAGATTTTCCGATGTTTTTGTTCCACTATCATTTCAACTACAGTCGCTCAAAAAAAAATAGTGATCTGGCAACCTTCGTGTCACGTGACACTAAGGTTGCCAGATCACTAATTTCTAAAAAAATCGTTGTCAGATATTTTTTTCTGAATTCTGTAATCAACCATAATGTTCGGATATTTTTGAGCGACTGTACCTAGTGGCCCCAAACGGTTAACAGACATTGCCACGAATGATGTGTCGCCACATCCGTCCCCTTTGTTTCTAAGGGGTGTCTGAGGGAAAAGAGTGTAAAATTAGAAGTAGTCTAAATCGGTTACATGATAAAATTACACAGGAAAAAAATTACACTGCTAAAATTACACATGGATAGAATTAGACAAGGAATAAATTACACATAGAAGAAATTACACGTGGGAAAAAATACACAAAGAAAAAATTACACAATTCAATTTTTATTTAAAATTTATTAAACTATTTGATTGTCATATCAAGCACTTAAGCTTTCTTATAATTAAAAAAATTTTCACTTACAAAAACACAGATAAAATTAAATTTAAATATAAAATATAAAATAAAAAGCACTAAGTCATATGAGCTATAGAACGCAAGAAATCTAATCGTCTATTAGAGTCGTAATTCTGTACAATCATTGAAATACGTTGTTTTAAAGAAATGTACCTATCACGTCCGGGGTTCCGTTGACCAGTTAAATACTGCAAATAATTTGTATGTTGTAATGATAATTCTTTGACGATGCGTCTAGAAATTTCCAAACAGTTGGATGGGAACACTGAAAAAGTGACTAAAGTCCGTAATGCCATCCTCCGATACAATTTGTAGTCCTTACTATACAGTTGGCTGCAGATTGCCTATGGTTCCAAATAGAAATATTAAATAGAGGTTGTTTGTAAGTGACGTTCCTGAGCTGTCGATCCCGAAAATATGTACGTTCGAAATAAAGGAGATGAGTGATCTGGAGAAGATACCTTTCAATTTTGAAAATCCTTTTTCTACAGAAATCGATGTTGGTGGACAATTTTTAAGAAAGATATTCTAATGGAGAAATATCATTATTTGTACGAAATTTATTTGTACGAAAAATCATATTTTGTACGAAAATTATTTGTACGAAACATATTTTATTCCATTGCTTTCTAACCTTGAAATACATATCATTTTAGCATAAATGGATCAAAAGATACAAAATAATGCTTATTGAATTGTTGCCTACTTATAATTTCAGCACTTATTCAGTCTTGATGTCTTGTTAGTTAAGCAATGGAAGGGCCCAGGGGGCACCATTGTTGGGCTGTGCTTAGGGCATCAGTTGGCCTTTAACCTGTCCTGCCTCTGGGTTAAACTGAATAGTTACAAAATAACGAATTTGCCAACGGAGGCTACAAATTTGTACTATGTGTAATTTCGGACGTGTAATTTTTTCTTCGTGCAATTCCTTCCTTGTGTAATTTTATTCCGTGTAATTTTTTCCTGTGTAATTCTATCCTAACACCGTCTAAAACGTGCTCACATGAGCTTTGATTTGACAGCTAACTTGCAACTATAGGCCCGTGCATTCAGAAGATATAGTACATTGGTGTGCAAACGTTAAGCACAATTGATAAAATTGTCTATATCGAGCAAATAATCAGAGGAAACAGCAACGAAAGGTACTGGCAGATAAAAGTGAGCACATGCAAATGCGGGAGTAATGATGCAATAGCATGTGACCACATATAATTTGTATAAAAGATAAGAACTGAAAACCTGAAGCAGTGTAAATAACGGGATAGATGTGGTAAATCTCAGTTCTCATCGCCAGCTCATTATGTTTATATTCGAATCGATTTGTTGTAACAATGTCTCACAGACAGCGCATGGATGTCTTTGCATGTGGTCGGGCTATCCGAATGTTGGAATCAGGCCGGATACAGATTGATGTTGCCTGTGCAATAGCTGTGCACCAATCCGTGATATAAAGGCTGTGGAGAAGGTATCAAGAGACAGGAAATGTTAATCGTCCACGTGTGCAGGGTCGACCACGACTTACAACCCCTCAGGATAACCGCTATGTGGTACTATCAGTGAGACGTAACAGTCGCATGTTATCGAGAGAGCTCGCTGTACAGCTGTCTGCGGCCCTTGGATGAACAGTTTTGAGGTAAACGATGCACAGAAGGATTCTTCCTGAATAAGGGCTGTATGCTAGACACCCTACAGTTTGAATTCCACTCACTCCATCAGGAAGAAAAGTTGTTAAAAAGGAAGAGTTGTTCTCAAGGAAGAAAAGTTGTTATGGTGCAGACATCACTAGGACTGGACTGCAAACCAATGGGCCAATGTTCTCTTCTGTGATGAATCCAGATTCAGTTTGCAAAGTTGTTGTGTTGCAATCTGAAGAGAACCCGGAACCGATTATCACCCTTCAAACATGCACCTGAGAAATGCATCATTGCACAGTTTGTGTTTTACTGGTCTGGGGTGGCATTATGTCACATGGCAGCATGCCGCTCCATGTCTTTTCTTGTCGGTCCACAATTACCTGTTTATGGACGGTAACATCTACATAAGGCTCCTTTAGTGGATGATTTTCTTGAAAATGAATATATCCGTATGTCATGGCCAACATATTCGCTGGACCTCAACTCTGTAGAGCATGTGTGGGATTGGAGAGACGCATTTTAGCTCATCGACCTCCTCCCATAATTCTACTAAGAGCTCCGATCCGCTCTTTTACAGGAGTGGGATTTAATTCCGCAGAACCTTCGTACTGTTCTTATCAACATGCAACGTCGATGTGATACTTGTTTCGCTGTCAGGGGTCATCAGACACCTTGCTGAACACCTGTGCACGAGCCAATGCTTCTGCAAGTATCTTTTCCAATTGCCACCCAGCTACAGTGCATTGCTCCAGTCTAAATAAAATAAATAAAAAATAAATACCCCCTCAAGCAGCTGCTTGCCACAGAGGTCTGACAAGAGCCTGTAAGTTTATATGCCACAGAAGGTCTGAGAGGATGGCAGGCCCTCAGCAGAAAAACGACACATACATCCATGCCTTACTCGGTCTGTCTATCGTGTATTTAATGTCAGTTATATTGCTCATTTGTTTCTTCCTTCCAATTTTCATCTGCACTATAGCGCCCATGTCAATTTATATTCTCATATTTTTCATTTTATCCATTTTATCAAATGTGCTTAAGTTTTGGAGACCAGTGTAGAAGAAATATTTCACATTTCTTCCATTTTAGAGGTGAAAGAAAGAGACAGATGTAACTTGTTACGTTTGACTCCCGCGTTCGAAAGGGTTGTTTTACCTCTGAGCGGCCATGGGCTAAATGGCCAGGTCACATGGACCCCGAAGGCTCAGAGAAGGTTGGGGGAGGGGACCCACTGGAACAGCTGTTGGGAGACAGATGGTAGCCTCCCGTCAAGGCCGTCCAGCGTATTCTTTAACGTGCACAGGGTATGGCTCTCCCGCACATGTGACCACGGCTTAACGTCCCATCGCCGGACGGCGGGCTCTCCAAGCCCATCGATGTCCCCTACTGACCGTGGACAAGGCGGGGAATTTTGCGGAGATAAATCTCAACGCTGACCCAGCTGGGACTCGAACCTGGGAACTACAGATTACTAGCCTGGCGCGCTACCGACTGAGCCACCCCCGCCCCGCGTTCGAAAGATATAGTAGAAAAGTCCTTCACATTTTCCTCTTTTTTTACAAATGGTGGGAAGAAAGCATCGTGGCAATTTTTATAACCTGTGACACTACATATGTCACAAAATTTTATTACCTGTGACACTCCCTACGTCACAAGATTTTATTTGACGCATAATCCATTGCTTTCGGACCTCACTTTCTGAAGATATAACGGTATAATAGTTTTCATATCTGTCCTTTTAAAGGGGGAAGAAAGCATTGGAAGGTAAATGTTTTCTATAGCCTACGATACTTCCGGCGTCAGAAATTCTCCTTTGACACATAAATCAGTAAGTTTTGCCCGTCGCGTTCGAAAGACATGTGTACTATTTTGAGAAACACCCAAACCAATAAAGTGACAAAGCGAGAAATGATGAGCGAATGATACATATCTTCCTCTTGCTTTTCGCTCGCCATTTGTAGGTTTGTTATTTTTTTTTTCAGTTTGTCGGTTTCTCATTTAGTCAGTTTGTCGGTTTGTCGTTTTGTCAGTTTGACGGTATATCATTTTGTAAAAAAAGTTGTTCCAACTTATTTTTCAAACATGACCTTAGATTTATGATTTATATCTCAAATGAAAGCTTGTGAGATGATAGATTTCATAAGCTATAAAAAGTTTAGTTGCCGTGTTTTCTTCCTCCTTAAACATGGGAACTATGAAAACAATTGTTCCCCTAAACAGGGGAACTATGAAAACGTTTGTTCCTTCGGAATGAGAGGTCTTAAAGTAACGGGTTATGCGTCAAATGAAAACTTGTGACATGGGAAGTGTCCCAGGCTATAAAAATAAGCCCTCATGCTTTCTTCCCCCCCAGTAAAAGGAGAAAATTTATTATTTGCTTTTCTATACCTTTCGAGCACGATCGTCAAACGTTACAAACTATATGTCAAATGAAAGCTTGCAAAGCTGGATCGTCCACCTGAAAAATGGAAATATGAAAGTGGTTCTTCTCAAACATCTTCCGAAAGCAAGGGCCTACAGTTATGAGTCAATTGCAAAATAAAAGCTCATATAAAGACCATCGTAGACTACATCGAATTATGTCCCTCTATGATCATTCTCTCACACCCTACCACCTAAAAAAATGAGAAGGAAATTTCGCAGGGCTCGGCCTTAAAGAAGTTATATTTCAAACTGAAGATTGTGATGTCCCCAATATCATGGGCTACCCCAAAGACAACTGCAAAAAAGGGGAAGGGAAGATGTCGAAATTTAGGTATCCTAAATGAAACGAAAGTTTCTGAAGATAGGTGTATTTAGTGACAAATAAAAAATATAAATAAATTGAAATATTTTTTAAAAATGCATATCTTTCTATATGCACCCTAAGAAAGTCGAAATATATCTAAAACAATCCGTGGTGCTATTCCTATTCGCCGAATTCCTATTCACTTCAAAGGAAGACGAGATTCCGATTTACCTACTCAACTGGAATACCGATGCTCATCTTACTTTGAAGTGAAAACGAATTGGTGAAAAAATAATATGCTTTAGTTTAATTTTCAACTTATTGTTGCGCTTATAAGAAGGTAAGTCTTTTTCAAACTATTTAATATTTGAAAAAGCCTTATAAATAGTGTTGATGATTTGTGAAATATTATGAATTATTTCTGTCATTGCCCAAGTGACTTGTCAACTCCAACACTTTTTTTGCTAATGATGTATCTTTACCAGAACTCGTAGTTTAATACAATTTACACTAAAGATCATTGGAAGCTGCGGGATTGCATTTTTTCTGTCTTGGTTGTCGGGCTCATAAACCGGAACTTGCTGTTTGCAACAACTATAAAGCAAATTCTTAGCTCTGAGGTACAGCAGAGATATTTGTTGAATGTTTTCATAACGATATATTTCTTAGGATGGGATTAATAAAGACAAAAAAAGATAACAGAAAAAGCACAAATAATAAATTATGCAATCAATCAAATTGAACCATCAATTAACATCATCACATAGCAAAATAAAACAGCACAATTTCCGAATATAATAATAATGAAGAGTTCCTACAGAAACCAAGAACTCGTCCAGGTTCGAATATAAATTTCTACATTTCCATTTTATGGCAAACGTTGTTTGATAGCCATGCATCATAATTCAACACAATATTAATTTAGTAATATTAGAAACACTATACAAAACAGGTACGTAATGCTATAATTAGAATATTTCTTTATAATTGTTTAACATAAAAAAATTCCTGAAATTTATCTTTAAATTTTGATAGATTAACTTCCATATTTATATTCAGATCTAAGCTAGTGTACAATTTCGGTGCTATGTAGCAAAATGACGTATTAATGTACTTATGTGGTAATACATCAAATTTATGCTTTCCTTTTTTAATATCGTAAGTTAATAAAGTGTTTGGTAGCCAATGTTTATTCATTAATAAAAAACAAATAAAATTTGACATATCACATGACCGCACGGCGCTCCATCGTCTCGTCGTCTGTCAGGTTATTAAAATGATGAGTTCCCAACAATTTTCTATTTGTAAATGTTTGTGTATTAAATGTTAACTTATAATTTTGTTTGAGAACGGAAAATAAATTATGTAAATTATTTTCATAGTCACCTCCCCAAGCACATATACCATATTGTAACAAGGCAAAAACTCATGAATAGTATAAAATACTTAAAAATTGTTTTCACACTATTTTTTTTAAGTAATAAAATTTGTAAAGTAATAATTTATCATTTTGCAATTCATTTGCATGAGTTTTCCATTTCAAGATTTCATCGAAAGGCACTCCTAAATACTTGTAAGATTTACCTCTTTCCAAAATAGGACAATCACAATATATTGGTCAATAAACACAACCCAACTGATGATACTTAATATAAAAAAAAATTGTCTTCACTAATTCAAAATATATAAATTTAGTTTTTTCTGTATTTAAATATAATTTATTTCTAATGAACCACAAACGAATAGTCAGCAAATCAGATTTAATATAATCTCCTAACTGCTCCAAATTATCAGCATTATAAACTATTGCTGCATCATCTACAAAACGAGTCAAAATTAATTAATTAATTAGAACCATTCAAATTTAAACTGTAAATATCATTCAAATAAACCAAAAATAAAATCAGTCCTAAAACAGATCATTGGGGGACTTTTAAACCAAGTATAACTAATTCCTCTTATTCCACTATTGAAGAAAAAAAAAACTATTAAAAAAAAGAAACTTTTCAGCAAACTTACATGATCAACAGAATCAAAAGTTTTTCTAATATCTAAAAATAACACAACAATTTTTTATTGTCATCAATTCCAATATAAACTTCTTTTTTTGTAACAGCCAATATCGCTTTTTCAATTTTGCTGTTTTCCCTGACTACAAACTGAGTGTCATGAAAAAAATTAGTCTTTCTTGTAAAACTTTGTCACTCTATTTTTCATTACGTTTTCAATCACTTTTGAAAAAACCTGCAATATTGATATAGATCTAAAATTACTTAATAAATTTTTATTTCTTGATTTAAATATTGGTGTAATAACTGCTAATTTCAAAAGATCACAAAATATTCCATTTTCTATAGATACATTCAACAATTTTGTTAAAAGTCTCAGATGATATTTAACAATAACATTTTAACAGTAAAATCCATCATGTCCTGCACTTATATTATTGATTAAATTGCTTATAATATTCTTAGCTTCTTTTTCACTAGCACTGTCAATAAAAAAATATTCTAAAGTATTATATGAATACTACCATGTTTATGAATGAATGTTTCCCCCTTCTGATTTTACCATAATTTTAACCGTATCAGTGAAAGCTAAATTCATATCACTGGTTTGTATAAAATTTTCACATTCAGGAAATTTTTAGTTATATTCTTTAATCTAAGTAAAATATTTATAAGCATCCATTGCTTTCTTTGGTTATTCTCACATTTATATAATTTATCCCTGTAATAATTGTCTTTAACATATTTATTTTTTGTGTCACAAATTTACAGTAATGTTCATAATCAATTTCAATCTATATGCTGACAGGATTTTTTTATACTAAATGCATAATCTTTCTTTCCATTTATGTAATGAATTAATTGACTGGAGATCCAAGGATGCTTATCCTTTCCTCTTTTTGTTTTATTAAATGGAATTTGTTTTATAAGTGTTTTATTTAGATTTAGTTTTTTAAAACTTCCATTGTAAAACTGAGTGTAGTTACTGCAATCTTCAAAATTTAAATCTTTAATATAATTTTCAAACTTTGGGAAATGAATTGTAGTTCTTACTTCGTTATTTCCTTTATGTCAGTAGTATAATTTAGAACTAAAAATTTAGCAACAATAAGATAATGATTTGATAAATCACAATCATATACAGCTACGTCAACTGTAATATCTGTTGCAGTTTTAACCAACACATGATCCAGGTAGCTTGAGCTATCTTTTATCACTCTTGTATGCAAATTCCCATAAATCCAAACCCTGACATTGTACTCAAATATCCATTTACCTCCCTTGTATCCTGTAACAAATCTAAATTTATATCCCCAACAAAGAATACGTTATCAATAAAAGCACAGTTTAAATAATCTTTTTATTCATTAATGAAGATCTCAGTTGAAAATTGATGAGATCTATATATCAAAATGAAAGACATCTTTTTATTGATATCATACAAATTTGTCCCTTCTGTTCTACACAGAAAACTGCTGTCGATAAAATTGAAATGAACCATTTCTTACATAAGCTAAAACACCAACTGAAATATTAAAATTTCTGCATTGATAAAACTTTTTTTATCTAATATAATCAATCTCTTCCTCCTTCAACCACATTTCAGATAGTAAAATTAAATCTATGTTATCTATAACACATTCCAAATTTACCATTAAGTCATTAAAGTTTTGCCTTAAATTTCTGACATTACAATGTATAAAACAAACACTAGCATCTACATCAAGAAAAGTTGTTTATTTCAAAATATTGTTTTTTAAATAAATTATTTCCTCTATTGTCATCCAGTATCGCATTTAGCTAACTTTCAGCTATTATAACTTGTTTAATTGTTTAAGTCATCTTCACTTTTATCCTATGTAATCTAGAATCAGATAACTTTCTCAGAAAGATTTTATCATCTTTAACCCAAACATATTTGTATTCATGAGCAATATTAAATTGCTAAACTGTATAAAATAAAGCCTTCACACTCATAGAAACAGTCTAGCTTGGAAAATTTTCAGTTTGCTTATGGATTGAAATTTGTCTTCTTTTATCCAAAAAACTGGCTTTATTTTGATCTTTTTTTTAAACTATCTTTTGATAATGTTTAAAATGTTTCTTTAATCAATTTCGAAATCCCTTCCAATAACCTTCATCTAATCTCTGTCTCTTATATATGCAGCGTTTGATTCCGGTGAAATACTGCCTCCGATCCCATCAGCTGTTAACCACGTTTAAAAGGACAGATCGATGAAGGCGATCGAATAACGGATGGAGGGATGATCGCGTTTAGCCATACTTTAATAAAGCACACGTCCATAACCACGTTTGTTTCTTATTTCGCTTGACGATGGCGCTTCGCAATTTTATTACATCAATTTAGCCACCCTACATTGTCTCTTTAGGTTACTTTTTAGAATAGTATATTTGTATCATGTGGTGTGGATAAACCTGATAATGGTAATATGGTCTAAGACTGCAGTACATTCAGCTGTGGAATTAAATATGATTATACTCAGATACATCAGACCTAAATCCAATTGAAGAACTTGGTAAGTTTGTTCTAATTCTCCTTGTGCTTTTGCGTAATAATGCTGAAGCCGAACGGATTTTTCGGTAAAGGAATCTAATCAAAAATAAGTCCTGAAGTAGAACGAGTACTAAAGTGGTTTAGTTGTTTAATGAACTGTTAGCAGACAAAAGAAATGCGGTAGCGATCATGAAATCTATAGGTAATGCTGTAGAAGACAGGTACAGTCGCTCAAAAAAGTATCCGAACGCTATGATTAATTACAGAATTCAGAAAAAAATATCTGGCAACGATTTTTTTTTCAAATTAGTGATCTGGCAACCATCGTGTCACGTGACACGAAGGTTGCCAGATCACAAATTTCTAAAAAAATCGTTGCCAGATATTTTTTCTGACTTCTGTAATCAACCATAGTGTTCGGACTCCTTTTTGAGCGACTGTACCATGGATAACTTATGTTTATTGATGATCCAACGAGTTATTTTCAAGTTGAACGTCCTTTCCTCTTGTTATTTCCAAGCAGTTTTTACCTTCTGTGAAAATAAAATTCTTCATTGTATCTATTTACAATTTGCTTTGCAATAAATAATAAATACCAATAAAAAATTTTCATGACATTATTTCTTAGCGTTTGTTTAGGTTCAAATTTCGCAAAATCAATAATTTTGTGTTTTTCAATTTAAAGAACTTCTTTAAAAATGAAGCCAAAAAGACATCCTAGCCGTAAATCCTATCTTAAATGAGTTGCACTTCTTTAGTAGCACTTGGTATAAATAAGAGGGGACGAGAAATATTCTCTTTACAGTCAGGAACAAACAAACAGCAGAAAAAGCGTTTAAACTAGGATTAATACAATATACATTGTTCAGGGAAGAGTTCACTTTGGTCAATATTCCTTTTTTTTTTATATTTAACTTTTAAATCTTGCTTCTATTTTATAAAATGAAGAGCTTTTATCTGATCCAAAATTGAATATAGGCTTCTTGTCACAATGAAAGGCTGCGATCCAAAGAAAATGTTGTTTATCAAACATTAATAAATCTAGTTTTTCTTCATGTCAAAACTCCTTTTTAAGAGTTTTGTTTGGCATATTTTCTTACATGCAAATTGGCTACACTGCGCATATAGGAATACAAGTATTTTTTAAGCATTTTTAATTTATTTTTTGTTTTGCCTTCTACGCTTATTGCTAGCATACTGGTTGGTAAAGCAATGCGAATACTCCGTGAATCTGAAATGTAGAATATTTACACTTTTCGAAGTGTAAATATGTTTTATAATGTTTTTTGTTCGAGGTGCAGGAGATATTGTTCAGTAAACTTAAGTATTTTCGTGAGTATTGAAACGATAAATACATTTACTATCATATTCGGAAGTTGCGTTCTTAATAATCGCCGCATAAATCGGATCCGCCTAAAAAGAGAGACTTGTAGCATGCAATAATAAGGGTTGCATTCCGGAATGCACATGAATTTCAACGTGTTAACATTAATCAATACAACAGTGTTTTATAAATTTTAACACTCGAAAACAATTAATAATTATGCAAACAACATACTACAAATAAAAACAGTGAAACAACATTATGTTCAAAATTAATCAACATTATGTTTCTTTCACACGCCATTCATTAAATGTGAAATGAATTAATTCCAGGACTCAGAATGTTATCAGTAGACATATTGACGAATTCTTCATCTTCCGAATTCTTTGATCTGAATTTATAATCTTCATCATATTCCCTGAAAAGCATTAAAAAAAGTTCTATGGCATTATTAAAAGATTTAAAAGTTACTGTAACATGGTCTGGAGGAGAAATGTAGTGTTGGGTGGGGAAACACAGCACAACTATTTTCACTGAAACAGCAACATCCTTCTGTTTAGTGATCAGAAGCATTTTACAGAATAATGAGAAATTTCTTAGAGAATCTTTCCCTCTTCGCAAATAACCATTTTCTCTTACAGCTCTCTTCAAAAATATTCCTTAAAAAACGTCGACGTTATTAAATCATTTTTCTAATGTGATGAAACTGCTGACATTGGAAAACATGGATATTAAAAGCGTTATTATAAATGAGAGTCAACTGTATATATGTATATATATATATATTACAATAATATAAAAATTATATCTGTGAATAAATCCCAATTATTTATTAAATTTACAGGCATAGCAATTTACAACCATAGCAGTTAAAGACGGTTGCATAGTTTTCAAAATTTGAGAAAAGATTTAAAAGTTTTATTTCTTTCACTTTTTCAGAATAACGTAGAGCCAATTACTTCGCTTCTCTTGGGAGCCAGATGTCGCACATTGACTGATATTCTAGAAACGATGTTACAGATAGGCACTCAAATAGAGGGCAGCAGCGGTGGACTCAGCCTCATATCCATCCCTTGGAAAGCACTGAATAAGCAAAAATTTAATATATATATTAGGGATACCGACAACTGTTAAGGCACATAGATCTATGCAGTTCTTATTTTTATAAACGTTCTTTGGTCAGCTACCCCTTGCAAATGCCGAAAGCCGTGCTCCCCCTTCGGATGCCTTGCTTTCATTTGATAACAAGCTTGGTTATAGGAAATAGAAACATCCATTTCGTTTAATTGATCAATAATGAAAACTTAGACTTAGAGTTAAAGATATTATGTTTTAGAAAGAGACCTAAAAAATTCATTTATTTATAAATATATATTAAAGAAAAAAAATATAGGTATTTCTGCCCTAAATGTAACATTTTTTGTTGTGCGGTTGTCTAATTAGTCCTTCTACAGTGTACCATACAGGTTTCGTGAATAGGACTCACTGGATAGATTATTAAAAATTTTGAATGCAAATTGTATTTATGCCTATTGACACCATTTGAGTAATCCTACTTTAGTTTAGGGTCTCTGGCAATGCCACTGTAGGAGTGAGAGAGTCGGAAACTAGTCTGATGAGTTTAAGTTAAAACACCCGAAAAAAAATATATCGCTGACGCGGAAGGAATGCGTTTCTGCTTGTCTGGATAAGAACAGCTTAATTACCCGCTGAAATTTATTCAGCGATAATTTTTTCAGATGTTTTAACTATTGTTGAAGTCTATTTCTACAGGTAATCTGCGAATTTACCCTGGATGATGAGTTTAAGTTCGCAGATTCAAGTCCCAACGATGCTAGGGCTGAGATTTCCTCCTCGTTGTTTTTAATTCTTCTGGGAACAAAATAGCTTCGAGTCCTCCTAAGCTAAGAGGTAAAAAAAGAACATCGTTGAACTTATATTTAACCATAAATAATAGCAAATGCAGTTCATTTACCATGATCTGTTAAGGGATTGTAGATACATAATGTCCGTTACAGAAGACCTGTGAGGGAGGCAAGATCTCAGTATAAAAACGTTTTCTTTAACATCCGAAATCGTATATTTTTGTTATTCAGATTTTATTACGTTATGTACACTGCACGACATTGAAATTTCCCCATCCAGAAGGAGTAAAATGTAGCACACACATTGTCAGGGGCGTAGCTATGGGGGGATGGAGGAGAGGCTCCCCTCAAAGTAACTGGTGGTTTGCAAAATTCGAAGAGACTTCGTAAAATCTAGGTGAGTTATGAAAAATTATAATCTATTTTTTTGGTAAAATTAAAGGGAGTTAGCAAAATCTAGACAACTTGGCAAAATCCAGGGTAGTTGTCAAAATCGAGGCAACTTGAAATATCTAGGGCAGTTGGGAAAATGGATACGGCAAAATCTGGAGCAATTGACAAAGTTCGAAGCCACTTAGTAAAATACAGGTGAGTTGGCAAAATCTTGGGGAGTTGGAAAAATTTCGAGTGACTTGTCAAAATCGTTGGGAATTGGCAAAATTTGGAATGACTTCGTATTATTGTGGGGAGTTGGCAAAATTCAGGTGAGTAGTAAAAATTGGGATTTTTTTCTGTAAAATTATGGCGAGTTGGCAAAATCTAGGAGAGTTGGCAAAATCTAGGAGAGTTGGGAAATCTTGGAGAGTTGGCTAAATTCTGAGTGACTTTGCAAAAATAAGGTGAGATGTAAAAATTGGAATGTTTTTCTGTAAAATTATGGCGAATCGGCAAAATTGAGGAAACTTGGCAAAATCTAGGGGCAGTTGTCAAAATTCGGAGTGACTTGGTAAAATCGTGAGGAGTTGACAAAATTCGGAGTGACTCTGCAAAAGTCAGGTGAGATGTAAAAATTGGGATTTTTTCTATAATATTGTGGCGAATTGGCAAAATCGGGAAAACTTGGGAACATCTAGGGCAGTGGGCAAATTTGAATCCACTTGGTAAAATACGCGCGAGTTGTGAAAATTGGAATTGTTTTTGTAAAATTAAGGAGGAAACTTGAAACGAGAAAACTTGGCAAATTGTGGGTAGTTTGAAAAATTTGAAATGATTTGGCAAATTTCGGGAAAGATGCAAAAATTGGGATTGTTTTTGCGAAATTAAGGAGAGGTGGTAAAATCGAGACAGCTTGGCAAAATCTAGAGGAGTTGGCAAAATTGGAAACCACTTGGTAAAGTACAGGTGAGTTGTAAAAATTTGGTCCTGCCATCCTCTCAGGTCTCCTACTGTGGCATATAAACTGACAGGCTCCTGTCAGACCTCTGTGGCAAGCAGCTGCTTGAGGAGGTAATTTTTTTTTGTGACATTCAAGAGAGTTGGTAAAATCGAGAACTCTTGTCAAAATCTAGAGGAGTTAGTAACATTCGAAGCCACTTGGTAAAATGCAGAGGAGTTGTGAGAATTGTGCCTTTCTTATACAATGAAGGAGAGTTGATAAAATTCGAAGTGACTTCGCAAATTCATGGAAGATGTAAAAATTGCGGTAAGTTGGTAAAATCTAGGCAACTTGGCAAAATCTAGGGTAATTGGCAAAATTCGAATCCACTTGGTAAAATATAGGCGAGTTGTAAAAATTGGGATTAGTTTCGTGAAATGAAGAAAAGTTGGAGAAGTCGAGGAAACTTAGCAAAATCTAGGGCAGTTGGCAAAATTCGAATCCACTTGGTAAAATACGGGCGAATTGTGATAATTGGGATTCGGTTTGTGAAATTAAGGATAGTTGACATCTTCGAGAAAACTTGGCAAAATTTTGGGGAATATTAAAAATTTGCAGTGACTTGGCAAATTCAGTAGAGTTATAAAAATTAAGATTGTTTTTGTGAAATTAATGAGAGGTGGCAAAATCGAAGCAACTTGGGAAAATCTAGGGGAGTTGGCAAAATTGGAAACCACTTGGCAAAATCCAGGTGAGTAGTGAAAATTGGGATTGGTTTTACGAAATTAGGGGGAGTTGGCAAAATTGAGATATCTTGGCAAAATCTTGTGGAGTTGCCAAATTCGAATCCATTTTAAAATACAGGCGAGTTGTGAAAATTAGGATTAGTTTTGTGAAATTAAAAAGAGTTGGCTAAATCGAGATAATTTGGCAAAATCTTGGGGAGTTTGAAAATCTTGAAGTGACTTAGCAAAATCAGGAGAGTTGTAAAGAATTGGATTGGTTTTGTGAAAATAAGAATAGTTGTCCAAATGAAAGGGAGTTGGAAAAATTCACACTGACGTTTGCTACAATTCAGTAAATGTATTCATATACATTGTATATGTGAAATTATGGCTTTGTCAAAATTGGAAGTTACATGGCAAAATGAAGGAGAGTTGTGAAAAATTGCATTAACCCCACCTCCCCCCAAAGAGCGAAAATCTATGTGCGAACCTGACCTGACATACATCATCATCATCATCGTCGTCGTCATCATCATCAAGCAGCCATGGGCTACGGAGGTCCAACCAGACCGTGCAATTTAGTTCTCCAAGCAAGTCTGTCCTGAGCTACATCTACTGCATTTGGCAACTGCACACCAATTCTAACAAGGTCATGTTTGACATTGTCTGCACACCGCATCCCAGGACTCCCCTTCTTCTGAGGCCTTTAGGCACACTGTTCATAACCCTATTCGCCAATCTATAATTATTCATATGGGCAACATGGCCAAACTAACGGAGTCTCTCTCTGCACAATATGCTGTTTAAAGGAGGTTGCAACTGATTTGCCTAACCTCATCATTAGTTACAAAGTTGAACCACCTAATGCCCAAGATACTGCGTAAGCATCTGGAATCAAAAGCATTTAGTTTCCTGTTATCTTGTTTACAAAGTGTCCAAGTTTCACTACCATAACTAACCCTAGAAAGAACCAAACTATTATACAGTCTAATTTTAGTCTTTAGGTGTATTCGCCTATTTCTTCACACTCACCATAGATTCTTAAAAGTCCCAGCAGCAATCGCTATTCGTCTGTTAATCTCATGCCGCACATCACCAGCATCTATTACATAGCTCCCAAGATAATTAAACTGTGACACCTGTTCAAGATTGCAACCATTCAGATTAACTGAATCACTGCCTGCCTGACCAATTTTCATCATTTTAGTTTTCTCTCTGTTTATAACCAAACCTACTCTACTACCAGTCTCATCAACAGCTCGAATGAAAGAGTTCATCTCATCAACATCATTTGCCAAAAGGGCTAAATCATCACCATAATCTAAATCATAAATGTTCGGATCTCCAGTCCATTTAAGGCCAAAATCTTTCCCTTGAAGTGAATTTCGCATAACATAATCAATGACCAAACTAAAGAGAAAAGGAGACAAAATGCACCCTTGTCGAACACCAGAAGTAATGCTAAACCAATTGCTACAAGTCTTACCAACTCTCACAGAAGACTCGATGTTATTATAGAGAGCTTTCATTATGTTAACTAACTTGTCTGGTATACCATATGATCTCACAATCAACCACAAGTAATGACGATCAACAGAGTCCAAAGCCTTTTTGAAATCAACAAAGCTAGCAACCAAAGTTTCTGAAACTCTAAACATTTCTCAAGAATCTGC
Organism: Ryuthela nishihirai; assembly: GCA_038380435.1. Classification (NCBI taxonomy): domain Eukaryota; kingdom Metazoa; phylum Arthropoda; class Arachnida; order Araneae; family Heptathelidae; genus Ryuthela; species Ryuthela nishihirai. The sequence continues at coordinate 77,362,935 of JAWZYU010000017.1, forward strand.
CTAGTGAAAATATCTGATCCACACATCCACTACCACTTCTGAATCCCCATTACTCATCACTCAATTGACTGTCAACCAGATTCTTAATTCTATTAAGCACAATCACAGAAAGAACCTTACCTGGAACAGAGAGTAGGCTGATACCCCTATAGTTATCACAAGAACTGCGATCACCTTTTTTGAAAACAGGGATAACAATAGCTCTGGTAAAATCCTTAGGAACCATGCCTTTATCATAAAAGATATTCAAAATTTCAGTCATTCAAGTGGTAACCGAAACATTCCCAGCTCTAAGCATTTCCGTAGTAATTTCAACTACACCTGGGGATTTATGAAGTTTAAATTTAGAAACAGTCAAAATAATTTCAGATTGTGTTATAGGGCCAACATTAAAGCCACCAATGCATCTATCATCATTGCAAACAATGGGAGTAGAACTAACCACATTGTTTAGAACATCAGTGAAATGCTCAGCCCACCTAGCCATGATAGAATCCTCACCTTCTATAACCTTACCTTGTTTATCCTTTAATCCCTGTATGCCTGTCTGTTTTCTACCACACAAAGCATTAACTATCTGGTACAGCTCTCTGCTGCTGTGCTGTCTAACTGCTTCATTGGCTTTGTCAGCCAAGCCAAAGATTCTTATCAGCAGCTAACTGATCCTTTACATGTTTATTAAGCTCTCTATAATGCTTTCTATTAGGACTAGTAGGGTATTGATTAAGGGCATTCCTGCAGTTCTTCCTTTCTGAAATAAGCTCAAGTGCCTTATCACTCAAATAATTTTGCCTCCTCTACTCCTTTTTTCCCTAAAAGAGTACTGTTAATTTCCGAAAAATCCTGTTTAAAATGGTCCCATTCTTCCTCAACTTCAGTGGTAAGCAAACCATGACTGCCATAATGACTAAGTAACCTATCATCGAAAGCTATAGATATAACTGGGTATTTGACAGCTTCAGTATTAAAGGTAAATTTTTTAACTCTAGCACAACACTTTTTAAGTTTAAGTTGCAAGACACTTTTAACAAGTTAATGGTCAGATCCAATTTCAGCTCCCCTGTATGCCCTGGTATTCCTAACAGACTAGCCCATTTGCTGTTAATTAATTTGTAATCAATCATATTCTTATGCAGCCCATCAGGTGAAACCCATGTGTATTTATGTATGTCGCGGTGTTTGTAATAAGTTTCAGTTATTCTGAAACCACTGAGTTTACTTAACTGTAGGAGACGATGCCCATTGCCGTTGCAGCTACCAATACCAAAAGGACCTATTACTCCTCCCCAAAGGTCAGAGTCAGTACCAACTTTGGCATTAAAGTCACCAAGAACAAGAGTAATATCTCCTTTCTTGACAGAATTCAAAATATCCGGAAGTTGTCCGTAAAACCTATCCTTCTCATCCTCATCGGCATCCTCAGTGGGGGCATAACAGCAGATAACATTCAAGTATTTAACCCTTGTCTGAAATTTTGCTGTAAGAAACCTTTCATTAATGCACTCATATCCTAGAAAAGCATCACTAGCGTGTCTGCTGAGAAGCAGACCCACGCCTTTGTGATGTTTATTGTCTTCCCTTCCTGAAAAAAGAAATTTAAGATTATTTTTAAGAATCCAACGTTTATCTGTTCATCTTGCAGGTCGAGAATATCTAAATTATAACGCTGTAATTCATGTGTGAGGACATCAAGAGAAAAAGCTCTGTGCAGAGTCCTCACATTTCAACTATCTATGAGAGAAAATGGGTAGTGGGATGTTTAAAGAAACTATGTTTATTGAGAGAGGGAATGCCGACAATATCAAACAGCTCCCTAATTGCAGACATGGGGCAAAGACCCGCTCCCCCACCACTAAAGGCTGAAGCCATCTACACTGGAAGACTTCCTCCAATGTAGAATTTGACGATGCCAATAGAAGCAAAGAGTTCAGGTGCCTGCGATGACCTCTGCTCAGGATTATCCACCAGCTGATAAACATATCCTGTGGATCTATTCACTTGGGGCTGTCAACCCACAAACAAACAGAAAACACAACAGAAGATTTTCCCTCCACAAAAGCCCAGCAGTGCAGCAAAATCAGGATCCATAGGTTTATAAATGGTAGCTAGGTAGTCACTGGAAGGAGAGCTATGCACCAATCCCCTGTGATGATGCATAGAACCGGCCAGGCCTAGTACCTAATGTCCGACCCCTCCTTCTCGTGATGTAGACCGTTAGTACCTTTCAAAAGAGATGCTTTCTATTGGAAGTGAACGGTAGGGGACGGCTGCCTGATTAGTGTGACCTACTGAACTGGACATCTATGGCTACTTTTCTTTTCTTTCTACCCTGCTGAGGAGTGGTCAGCCACACAGGGTCCTAGTGCTGACCATATATACCAACCTGAACGGAATTATGGCTCTGAGCATTATTTTCACAGTTGGCAAAATTTGTTTTTCAATTTGGAAAATTTTCGATTTCTTCCCCCCAACCGTAGTTCTTTGGTACGCCCCTGCACATAGCAATACATATTGGCATACCATAATTTAATATGCAGCTATTTTCAGCAGTTAGAAGATGAGCTAATGCAGCACAATGTGACTGCCTCAGTAGGTGGTTGCACTGCCGTGAATGGCAATACAGCCAGCAATTACGGCTAGGCATGGAGTCATACATTCGACGGATATGGTCCTGAGGAATTGAAAACCAAGCAGCGTTGACTTGCTCCCATAATTCATCGAGATTCCACACCTGCCAGTGAGAGGACTGCACACATCGTCCAATGTGATCCCACAGATTTTCTATTGGAGATAAATCTGGAGATCGTGCTAGCCATGGCAATACTTGAACATGTTGCAAACATTGTCTGGAGACCCTAGCAGTGTGTACACGGTCATGATGGAAAATGGGTTGCTGCATGCCTTCTAGGAACGGTAGCAAAGCAGGCTGCAGAACTGCAGTAACGCATCGTGCAGCTGTCAGTGTTCCCGTGATGCAGACAAGAGGTGATCTGCTGTCATATCCAATATATCGTCATACCATTATGTCTGGCTGACGGGTGGTGTGCCAGTTGTGAACAAAAAGCTGGATCCTTCCTCTCACCATGTTGTCACCATACACGGACTCTCAATCGTCAGTACCCAGACAGAAACGGATTCACCACTAAACACAAGTGTTCCATTCATGACCCCAGTTTGCATGACTTCGGCACCAAGCCAGACGAGCGCTGCAATGGTTTGCAGCCAATGGCAGTCGATGTAACGGTTGCCTAGAGCGCAGGTCTGTCTCATGCAAACTTCGGTTTACCATTCGGTCGTTATGGGGACGTCCATGGTTGCTGACACAGTCCGTCGAATGTCGCCTGCAGTGCTCTGTGATGACTAATGAGCATGTCGAACAATGCGCCTATCAAGCCATGCTGACGTTTGATCACGGCACCACTCCTTCTGCAATGCACGCTAGAACCTTCATTTCTCCACTGTTGCCAACAGTTCATGCATCCCGATGAACATGGGCAGTTGGATATATAGATAGGCTTATATATATATATATATATATATATATATATATATATCACATAGGCCTATCTATATATCCAACTTCGTGTGCATCCAACTTCACATAGGCCTATATACATAATTCTTCCTCTCTCAGAAGCATCCAAATGGCGATAAACCTGCCGACAGCGTGAACCAGGCAGGATCCGTCTTCACTGAACAATTTCCAAGAAGATTCACCAAATCTCAACAGTTCGCACGACTTCCGCCTCCATAAACACAATACCATCCCTGTTCCTTCTTGCACCTTTTAACTCTTAAGCCACACACGTCATTGTCTCCAGATTATCATCATTTTCATATCTCAAGCTGCGCACACCCACCCTTCTATTTGGATGTTTGTACGACATGTCCTTCTGGGTGGGGCACTTTCAATGTCGAGCAGTGTATGTACTTAAGTATGTACGAAAAATTAGGTTCTTCAACAGCCTGCTTGCTCTCTGCTTGTGGGTGGTATACGACCCTTTTAGGTCAAGGTCAAAACTTGTGGCTCGACCCTTCACCATTCCGAAGAACTATTCTAAAGGGTTCAAGTCTATGAAAGATCATGCGTCTTCTCCGAAGTTCAGACGTCAATGAAGTGAATAAAAAGCAATCCTGAACCAACTGTTTTAAAGGTTGCAACTTTTGTGGGCCTTCAATTACTAAAAGAACATTGATGGGACCAAAAAGTGAATTTAATTTACATTTTTATTATAGTGTTTTATCGTAAACTGTTATCACGACTGATGCTTCCTCTTTCTCCCGTATGACACAACACAATCATTAACTCCTACCCTATCCTTCAGCTGTTGGGGCGGGGATAGCTCAGTCGGTAGCGCGCCAGGCTCGTAATTTGTAGTTCCCAGGTTCGAGTCCCAGCTGGGTCAGCGTTGAGATTCATCTCCGCAAAATTCCCCGCCGTGCCCACGGTCAGTAGGGGACACCGATGGGCTTGGAAAGGCCGCCGTCCGTCGGATGGGACGTTAAGCCGTGGCCCCGTGTGCGGGAGAGCCATACCCTGTGCACGTTAAAGAACACGCTGGATGGCCTTGACGGGAGGCTACCATCTGTCTCCCAACAGCTCTTCCAGTGGGTCCCCTCCCCCAACCTTCTCTGAGCCTTCGGGGTCCATGTGACCTGGCCATTTAGCCCATGGTGTGCAAAAATGTGCCGCTCAGAGGGAAAACAACCCAACTCTTCAGCTGTTCATTTATGGACGATTCCAAAATGCTGTATAGTTTACCAAACACATATACGCATATATTGTTACTTTATCCCCAAACTTAAAGTCGTATATTTAAAAATTCACATTTAAAATAAAAAAAATATATATATATTTTTATGGCTTCTTATATCTTTGGTTTTTCTTTTGTAAAATTAGACATCGGTTAGTTACTTTCACTGAAACGGGACTTTAGAGTCTTTCATCAAACGGCATTCCATGTTCTCAGCAAGAAAAGAAGCATCTACAGAATTGATCGCATCTTATTTTCTCTGATTAAATATGGTGGGTATCTGATGCAGCAGTACAGGTGCACGTTTCTGCAGTAGAGACAATTATGTCCAGAATGAGGACAGCGAGTGAAGCAAACACCACTTAATGGAATGGTAATGTGACCTGGCCATTTAGCCCATGGTGTGCAAAAATGTGCCGCTAAGAGGGAAAACAACCCAACTCTTCAGCTGTTCATTTATGGACGATTCCAAAATGCTGTATAGTTTACCAAACACATATACGCATATATTGTTACTTTATCCCCAAACTTAAAGTCGTATATTTAAAAATTCACATTTAAAATAAAAAAAATATATATATATTTTTATGGCTTCTTATATCTTTGGTTTTTCTTTTGTAAAATTAGACATCGGTTAGTTACTTTCACTGAAACGGGACTTTAGAGTCTTTCATCAAACGGCATTCCATGTTCTCAGCAAGAAAAGAAGCATCTACAGAATTGATCGCATCTTATTTTCTCTGATTAAATATGGTGGGTATCTGATGCAGCAGTACAGGTGCACGTTTCTGCAGTAGAGACAATTATGTCCAGAATGAGGACAGCGAGTGAAGCAAACACCACTTAATGGAATGGTAATTGGACAACCAAGTTAAACTCGGTAATAGGAAAAGGGTTTGGGAAGTCCAGAAATAATTGCATAGGAATGTATTTCCGCTTGTCTGCATGAGAACAGCTTAATTAGGCGCTGAAATTTATCAGCCAAAATAAAAAGTGTGGATTGCGTTTTTTCAACAGGAAATGATACTTCTGTTGCTTTTAAATCATACAAAACCACAACATGTGTGCACCACCTGTTCGTTCTAGTTCATTCTGCTGCATGCGACACAATGCTGTACCAAGACTGAATTATTGTCGAAAGGAAAGAGAAATTTCTGACAATGTTGGATTTATTTATTCTTGAGTAGTACTTTAAAAAAAATAAATAAATACCTCCTCAAGCAGCTGCTTGCCACAGAGGTATGACATGATCCTATCAGTTTATATGCCATAGTAGAAGGTCTGAGAGAATGGCAGGACCTCAGCAGAAAAACGACACATACATCCGTGGCTTACCCAGGGCTCGAACCCAGGTCCCTTAGATCAGTAGCCAAGCACGCTAACCACTATGTCGCAAAAAAAGGTGTCTAGACCAAGAGCCAGAGTTTTGGCCTAGCGATCACATATGGCCCAAGAGCCAGATTTTTGGCCTAGCGATCACATATGGCCCAAGAGCCAGTTTTTTGGCTTAGCGATTACATATGGCCCAAGAGCCAGATTTTTGGCCTAACGATACATATGTTCCTAGAGCCAGATTTTTGGCCTAGCGATCACATATGGCCCAAGAGCCAGATTTTTGGCCTAGCGATTACATATGGCACAACAGCCAGATTTTTGGCCTAGCGATTATATATGGCACAAGAGCCAGATTTTTGGCCTAGCGATCACATATGGTCCAAGATCCAGATTTTTGACCTAGCGATTACATATGGCCCAAGAACCAGATTTTTGGTCTAGTGATCACATATGGCCCAAGAGCCAGATTTTTGGCCTAGCGATCACATATGTTCGAAGAGCCAGATTTTTGGCCTAGCGATCACATATGTACCAAGAGCCAGATTGTGGCCTAGCGATCACATGTCCCAAGAGCCACATTGTGGCCTAGCGATCACATATGGCCGAAGCTTAACAAAAGTCCATTAATTGTAAGAGTTAATTATCACTATTACTTTTATTTTTTTATTTTACAATTGTTAAATTTCGATTATTTTTAAATATTTGTTACCATACTAAATAATAAAATAAAATAAAAAACTTTATTTTGATTCACAAGACTCGGAAAATAATTTCAAACTCTTTTTTTTCTTTTCGTTTTTCTAAAATTCTTTGTCCTCCGCTTTTCTAGTTTCTTCTTCCAAGTTTCCTTTCATTGTTAATCTTTTTCCATTGTCTTTCATAACTTATTATAGCCTCATTTTGCTCTTTTCCCAAAAATAAATTCAAAATTAATCCTTTATTTACAACACGATTTGAATTATAAGTTCAGCTCTTCACCGCTCTAATTAATATTGTAAATCACTATACACACTCGTAAGCTCTAATTATGAGTAGTATCAGTAAGAAGTGAATTGGAGCTTGAAATATCACAAAATGTAACTGACTCAATATTTAATATTTCTTGCAATTGTGACAAAAGTAAGTTAGAAAAAAACTATTTATTATAATATCAAAAAAATTAGTGTTCATTAGTTAGAAATAACCACTTGGCTTTAATTATTTTTAGGTATTCTATCTCCTTGGTTAATGAATCACTCTGGGCGTTTATAATGATATTGTTGCGGATTACAAAAATGGATAGCCACTGAGCGTGAGTATTAAAAGCTATATTTCAAAATCAAATTCAATACAAGGTAAATTGTTACAAAGGAAATATGGATGAAGTATCTTATTAACAAATCAACTATTAACATGCACAAGTCATCAATCTTCCTGCGTAGAGCACACAATATCAGCTCTGTGTATTTTACTAAATACTACCTTTTACTTGATTTACCAGGTCACCTGAAGATCTTCACTCGTAAACCAATTCTCGTCCTGTGCTAATAACTGTTCACACACTAGCCGAACAAAAAGACAGTCCGTGTAGACATTCGAAGTTAGCCATAAAAGTTCCCACTTTTATACTTCCGTGTATACACAACACATCAAGTTACTTCTTGATACTTAACGATAAAAGATCCCACTTTTATCCTTCCGCGTATACACAACACATCAAGTTACTTCTTGATACTTACGCGCACTGTCTCAGAACAGCTCACCGTCCATTTTCGAACTCTCCGACCGTTACAACACAACGACCGTTACAATACAAAACGACCGTTAACGCTCCACTCTTCTTCTCCAAATTCTCCCAATGTTCTTATTCGTTGGCTGAAACTTTTTGCTTTCGGTTGCCAGATTCCTTCTGTCGTAACACTGCCCCCTTCCTAGGTCTTGTTCGTCCCGAACAATTCTGGATTCCAAAGTTTCTTCAGTTCTTCGATGAAACGGAGCCAAACGATCCACGTGAACCACCTTGCACTTTGTAGCTGGACGTCGACGAATGCGATACACCACGTCATTAATCCTGTTAACTATTGTATATGGACCTTCCCAAGGTTTCTGAAGTTTTGGAGATAGTCCTTTCTTTCTATGTGGACTGTATAGCCAGACAAGATCTCCTTGATTGAAAATAGTTCCATTTATTTTACTGTCATATCTTGTTTTGGATCTGTCACTTGTTATGTCGATGTTATGTCTAACAGAGTGATGGATTTCTTCTAGTCGTTGTTGCAATTCTTGTACGTATTGTGGAGTGGACACAGGCATTGCTTCGGGCCGACCATATAAAAGGTCACAGGGAAGACGTAACTCTCTTCCAAAAATCATCATGGAAGGTGTCTGTCCAGTTGTCTCATGCACTGCCGTTCTATATGCCAGCAAAAGGAGTGGTACATGGCGATCCCAGTCACGTTGGTGGTCGTTCACAAATAATGCTAAATGCTGAGCAATTGTTCTATTGAACCTTTCAACCATACCATCCGACTGAGGGTGTAAGGGAGTTGTTCTGGTTTTCTGAATACCTAATAGTTGACAGATGCCTTTAAACACATTGGATTCAAAATTCCGTCCTTGATCAGAGTGGAGTTGTAAAGGTACTCCATACCTACTAATGAAGTTATTAACTATCATCTCAGCCACTGTTGTTGCTTCCTGGTCTTGGATGGGATATACCTCAGGCCACTTTGTGAAATAATCCATTACCACTAATAAATATCGATTTCCATCATCAGTTCTAGGAAACGGACCCATTACATCAATGGCTATTCTTTCAAAAGGGGCACCAACGTTATACGTCTGCAGCTTACCCCGACTCCTAGTCTTAGGGCCTTTCTTTGCTGCACAGGCTTCACATTGCCTACACCATCTCTCAACGTCTGCCCTACTTTTTAACCAATGAAATCGTTCCCTGGCTTTGGCTAATGTCTTATTAACACCGAAGTGTCCTCCAGTGGCACTATCATGTACATCTTTCATCACAAGTTCCACTCGGGATCGAGGAAGGATTATCTGCCAACGGATCAGCCGTCCAGTGGGATTCTCCCATCTTCTGTATAATACTCCGTCTTCCATTTTTAAGGAGTCCCACTGTGCCCAGTAACTTTTAGTAGTTGGACTATACCTCGAGATTTGCTCCCAATTAGGTCTTGCATCAGATTTTTCAATCAATTCCATTATTGGTTTTATGTCTTCATCATCTAGTTGAGCCTTCCTGATTTCAATTGGATTCCAGATGTTAGGGGTGTCACTGTTTGTTTGTGTCGATACTATTTGTCTTATGGGCATTATCTCTTTAGTTCCAAATTTCAGTTCTGCATTATAGCAATGTTTACAGTTGTCAATACATGGGCGCCTGGAAAGAGCATCTGCATTCTTATGCATTTTACCACTTCGATGTTCGATGGAGAAATCGTATTCTTGTAACCGTTGTATCCACCTAGCGATTTGTCCTTCAGGGTTTTTGAAGTTTAATAACCATCTAAGTGCAGCATGATCAGTACGTATAAGGAATTTCTGGCCATAGAGATAGTGATGAAAATGTTCTATTGCTTTTACTATTGCTAACAGTTCTTTGCGTGTTACACAGTAATTCCGCTCTGGTTTGGATAAAGTTTTACTAAAGTATGCAATAACTCTCTCCTGTCCGTCTTGTTCTTGTGAAAGCACAGCACCAACTCCTGTGTTACTTGCGTCAGTATCTATTACGAATTGTTTTCCAGTTTGTGGGTACGCTAGCACTGGTGCTGTGGAAAGAGTTTTCTTCAGCTGTTGAAAGGCTATATCGCATTCGGTGGTCCACATAAACCGCTGGCCCTCTTCTGTCAGACGATGTAATGGCCTTGCGATGTTGGAGAAACCTTTGACAAATCTTCTATAGTAGGTGCAAAGTCCAATAAAACTACGAAGTTGATGAACATCTTGTGGTGGAGGCCAGTCTCTTACAGCTTCTATCTTACTAGGATCAGTCTTAATCCCTGCTGTAGTGATCACATGACCAAGGTAATGAACTTCTTGCTGGAACAGTTTACACTTTGTCGGTCCCAATTTTAACTTGGCTGCCTTAAGTTTTTCAAATACTTGACGAAGATTTCTCAAATGTTCTTCAAAAGTTCTTCCAAGAACTATGATGTCGTCCAAGTAAACCAGGCAGACCTCCAAAGACAAACCTTTGAGCACTGACTCCATTAGTCGCTCAAATGTGGCAGGTGCATTACAAAGTCCAAATGGCATCACCTTAAACTGCCAAAGTCCATTCCCTGTACTGAAAGCCGTTTTCTCACGGTCTTCAGGACGTATACCAACTTGCCAATAGCCGCTCTTTAAATCTAATGTTGAGAACCATTCTGACCCAGATAAAGTGTCTAGTGTATCGTCAATCCTGGGTAAAGGAAAGGAATCTTTCTTTGTTACGTCATTTAATCTGCGATAATCTACACAAAATCGTGTAGATCCATCTTTTTTCTTGACAAGAACTACTGGTGATGTCCAGGGACTCTGTGATGGTTCTATAATGCCCTGAGCTTCCATGTCCTTTATGAGTTGTTCCGTCTCCTCTCTTTTTGCCAATGGAAGCCTTCTTGCCGGCAGATGGACTGGAGGAGAATCACCAGTGTTGATTTTATGTTCTGTCAGGTTAGTACGGCCATAATCATTTGATGTGGCAGAAAAAATGTCAGAAAATTCTTTTAATAGGTTCTCGGCCTTAACAGCTTGGTTTTCAGTTAATATTTGTCTTGTTTCTCTCCATAATTCAGTAAGATGAGACGGGATGTCTGTATGATTTTGATATGAATCGGTAACTTCTATTTTATTTATACTTGTTACACAGGTAACAGCTTCACATATTGCTAATTCCTCACCTTTTTTTAACATTCTACTGGATTTGTTACAGTTCATCACTCTGATAGGGATCTGTTCTTTATCTATTCTGACTAAAGTCCTTGCAACCAGGATATTATGAGCCAAAGCTCCTTTACCAGAGGCATCAGTAACTGCCAATCGGAAGGCCCCAGAAGTCTCCGCCCGATGTCCACGGACTATAACTTCACTTTGTGCTGGGATCTCTGTGTCTTCCGTCACTAATATTGGAGTTACGCTTGATAAAGAATCAGTCGTCCGGCTAAGCAGAGGAATCTCTTCTGTCTCATGGATGAGTAGGTTATCACTGGGTCTAATGTTGAATCCATGTTTCTTAAGAAAATCAAGGCCTAATATGCATTCGTCGTAGATGTCAGCGATGTAAACAGGATGGCGAACCAGACAGCTACCAACTCGAATATTAAGTTCTATTTTTCCATGAACCTTTGCACGATCTCCAGTGGCCGTTTGTAGGCTTATTCTAGACTGTGTATTATTCAAGTTTGGGTGAGGTATTATTTTCTTTATTATATCCGTTCTAAGTAAAGTTACATTTGCACCAGTGTCGACTATCATACGGCAAGGTATTCCATTTATGGCTCCATCAGCTACTAATCCATTATTATCACCATGCAATGTTGAAACGTGGGCGACTTCCCCTGGGGCCAACCAATCAACAACCAGCCTTTGCCTCGCAAGATTGATAAATTTTCTGTTTCTCTGATCCTGTTGTCTAGTTGATGTACTTGGACTCCTCATTCGTTTCCTAGTGCAGTTGGTACGAATGTGTCCTGTCTTGCCACAATTCCAACACTGGAGGTCTGTTGTAGGTTTTGAAGAAGAACCTTTTATATCTTTCAAAACGGATAGTATGGCTTTGGTTAGTTCTTTCATTTCATTATCCTTTTCTACAGTTTCTTCTGCACTCACAAATCTCACTGCACGTTTGTTCGCTCGGGAGGAAAGCCTGGAGCACTCGTATTTCATAGCATGTACCACAGCTGACTTTAAGGATTCACCTTCCAACATCCTCAGAGATTGCTGAGTGTCAGGGTCAGCAATAGCATCAATAAATTGTAATTGAGCTAAATTATCTTGAATTTCTGGTGGACAGTTACTATAAGCCAATCTAGCTAGACGCTCAATATCACTAGCAAGCTCTTGCAAAGTTTCACCATTTTTCTGCATGCGATGTTTAAATTGAGTCACGTAATATTGTTTTAAATAACTATCACCAAACCTTAGTTCTAATGCAGAAACTAGACTTTGATAATCAAGTCGTTTTTCTTCTGGAACAGACTGCAAAACTTCCGCAGCAGAATTTCTTAAGGAAGCTGCAAGAAAACTGGCCTTTTGGAATTCATTCCACTCATTGGCTGTAGCGATAACTTCGAATTGTGTTTTAAATACTGTCCAAGATGATTGACCATCATATGTAGAAGGTTTAGTTGTATTTTTAGCGATATGTGTAATAACATTATTTCCACTAGAATTATTATTATCACAGGCAGAAGGTAACATTTCATTTCTCAAAATCTGAAACTGGCGTTCACAATCAGTTTTTACAATTTCAATTTCGTGTTTATAATCTAACTTAACACTATCAAGATCATCTTTTACACTATTTAGTTCGGTCATAATGTCCTTACACTTATCAGAAATCTTATCAATTTGAGAAGCCACTTCAGCTCTCATCTCAGTATTTTGTGCGGCTATTTCGGCTTTCAAGTCAGTCCTCAACTCATTATTTTGTGCGGCCATATCGGCTTTCAAATCACCTATTTTATCGCTTTGGGCGGCCATATCGGCTTTCAAATCATCTTTTTGAGAAACTATCTCCGTTCTCAACTCATTTATCAACTTTACTAATTCATCCATACTTCTAGTTAACGGCATTCAATAAATTATCATAATCCCACTTCTGACACCAAATGTTGCGGATTACAAAAATGGATAGCCACTGAGCGTGAGTATTAAAAGCTATATTTCAAAATCAAATTCAATACAAGGTAAATTGTTACAAAGGAAATATGGATGAAGTATCTTATTAACAAATCAACTATTAACATGCACAAGTCATCAATCTTCCTGCGTAGAGCACACAATATCAGCTCTGTGTATTTTACTAAATACTACCTTTTACTTGATTTACCAGGTCACCTGAAGATCTTCACTCGTAAACCAATTCTCGTCCTGTGCTAATAACTGTTCACACACTAGCCGAACAAAAAGACAGTCCGTGTAGACATTCGAAGTTAGCCATAAAAGTTCCCACTTTTATACTTCCGTGTATACACAACACATCAAGTTACTTCTTGATACTTAACGATAAAAGATCCCACTTTTATCCTTCCGCGTATACACAACACATCAAGTTACTTCTTGATACTTACGCGCACTGTCTCAGAACAGCTCACCGTCCATTTTCGAACTCTCCGACCGTTACAACACAACGACCGTTACAATACAAAACGACCGTTAACGCTCCACTCTTCTTCTCCAAATTCTCCCAATGTTCTTATTCGTTGGCTGAAACTTTTTGCTTTCGGTTGCCAGATTCCTTCTGTCGTAACAATATTATTCAAGAATTTTCAGTTCCTATGGATTATTTCGAAAAATAAAATTGCAATTTTTACGAAATAATTACAGCTGTTTTAAATTAATTAATTAAAATTAAATCTCCAATGCAAAGAATCAAAAATATCTTAGCGTCATGCATTTCTGTCTACGGAAATTGCTCAAATAGTAGTCCGGGCTGCAGTTTCCAATTTCTTTCAATCCAGCTCCAATTTGAGCCCAGTCTGAAAAGTAACTCAAAACTATTTGAGACCTGCACAATTATTCTGTGTAGATTTGCAATTAATTTATCAGTATGGGAATTCTTTTAAAATGTACAGGGAAACATTTTCAGTCTTTTAAATAAATTTTGTAGAAATAGTTCCACGTGGAATGAAACACTTTCCTATAGTAACTCTACAATTCCGATACAAACAAATCCACATTCTGGCATAATATATAAATTTTCAAATAAAGCATAAAATGCTAGTATAAAAATTACTTCAAAGTAATACATTAATTAAAATCTAATAAAATAAATTTAGTTTTTCAGTTTTGTAACATTCAATTTAATCTCATCATTATTAAAATCATCTGTCCAAGTAAATAAATCTGAATTTATTTATTTTTTAACTTTAAAATATTATCATGAAGAATAACTTACACCATTGTTATCTGAAAAACTAAGCTTACCATTTAACTTCGATGAACATATAACATTAAAATAAATGAGAAACAACCATGGTAACTAACATAGAGCCCTGTAGTATGCCTGCTATTATTGTCTAGAAATTGCTTGTAGCATTGCCCAAAATAACTGCTTGCTACATGTTATACAGGGTGTTTCCGAAAGGTCTTGTAGAAATTTGGGAACATGTTCTACTGCGCATAGTGATGAAAAAAGTCCTTATGGACCAGGCCCTGACTTTACAAGCTAAGCTAACTAAGCTACAGCGTAGGGCGTCACAATATGAGGGGTCTCAAAAATTAAGTTTGAAGTTTACTGTGTCACGAATTTTTTTAATTTAAATTTATTTATTATGCAAACACTGTTCATCTTAGCTTTATACAGTCATTACTTTATACCAATGCTAGCATAATGTTTTCATCACATCAATTTAGTATTTTTTTAATGATCCCTTCAATCAGAATAATAAACACATTTGGAAAAATTTGTGTTTCGCCGATGAGTGGGACTCGAATCATGCCTCCCAGTTACTTGCAAAGTTAAATGCTATGTCAAAAGGTAGTATTAGGTAATATGTGTATTTACTATTGATTCATTCATATATTTCGACTTTCGAATTTTTGAGCCCCTTAAACTTAGGGTAACTGTAGCTTAAGGCCTCTTAAACTTGTCGTAACTTAGGGTCTCAGAAGGTCGAAGTCCGGTCCTGCTATGGACATTGGGTCATAATCGATCCCTTTTGGATTATAGCACATTTTGAGAATGGAAGTAAGAAAGCTTGTCAAAAGGTACGATGCTAGGCTAATCTGCATCATTTGGATATCTGACGGCATAGTACACGGGTTTAGATAAATTAAGGAACAACCCTATGTTTTGCCAATGGAAAGCTAACGTCGAAGCTCTATAATTTCAAAAATAAGTTTTTTTGCTTTGAAAAATGTAATAGCAGATAAAGATCTCAATCACTTATATTACTATCCTCAATTTTCAACTATATTCGTTCAATATTTAATGAGTTAGCAAAGTTTGAATATTTAACACCAGCAATTCTAGTCACAAAAATCTCAGAAGTTTGTGTAAATAATTTTTTCACTATTCATCGGTTTTGTATTTTTTTTTGAAGATTAGCATTGCTATTGTTAAATATCCAAATTTCCAAAGATCATTAAATGCTGAATGAATTTATTGATTTATTAATTATATCCAGAGCTCATTAGTTTTTACTGGGTAATTTGCATGATTATGCTCATTTATTCAGGTGATGACACCTTTGTCATCATATGAATATATATGTATATATTCATATATTCAGATATTGTATAGAGGAAAAAATGTCTTTAGCCAGGTGAGATCCGAACCCACGACCTCCTGATAACATGTTAGCTACACTGACCCCCTCAGCTACCGGTAGGGTTTCTGTACTCGATTCGACTCGTCGAGTATTTGGGTAGTTACTCGGATTCGGGATTCGACTCTAATACTCGACGAGTTCACGAGTTCACAAAATTTTATCAATTGTGCCTCAATCATGGAGTACATCTTGGAGTGCGCGATACTTTATATAAGAAAAAATCAAACCGCGAAAAAGAAGAGGAATTAATTGATACTGAGGATGAGAATGAAGATGTTTTTGCTGATGGAGCGGATATTGAAATAAGAACAACAACAGAGGAGGGTATGGAAGAAGTTGTTAGTATCCATCAAATAATTAACAACGTTCGAAAAGTGGTTAAGTTTTTTAGATTGTCTTCCATTAGAAATGGAATATTACAAGAAAAAATCAGAGTTAAACTGGGCCACAATCTTGAGTTAGTTTTAGATTTGTTCAAGCGCTTAAAGATCCAAAATTTGTACCTACTAAACAGGCTTTATATTTTACCACACAATTATTAAAAAGACTTTACCAAAAAGAAGATAATAATGAATCAACGGAAGCTTCGCAAGACCAAGAATTAATAATAGTTGAAAATCGAAAAATTTGACAATGGAGGAAGAACTTGATTTAATTTTGAAAAACGCAGCTGAACCTCCAACTCCAAAAGAATCCGAGATTTATAGCAAACTTAAACAAGAATTTTAGCTTTTCAGAAATACTGGAAAACGAACAAGTAATCTTGATGACCTGTACAACGCACTTTCCTCCATAAAACCAACTTCAACTTCTAAGGAAAGAACATTTTCAATAAGTGGCAGCTTCTGCACTACAATCAGATCGAGACTTGCTGACAAGTCTCTTAATTCGTTAGTATTTCTCAAATATTTCTACCTGAAGACCAAAAAAAGCAATTAAATTGAAATAAATAAATGTTCAAATAGTTATATATAGTTTTAAAGTTTAATTTTTGAAAATAAATGAATTGATTAATAAATAAATTTGAGTACATTTTTTTTATAATTTCTTGGCACGACCACAAATCTCAGTTGAAAATCTTGCAATATAATAAATAATTCTAATTTTAACAAATTTTAGTAATTTTATTTTGTTACAAAGACTTCAGCTATGAGAATTGTTATTGAACTCCAAAATATTAAACGTTTTCGCTTATTGATTTGAGTTTAGATTTAGATCCGGACTCGACTCGGACTCGACGAGTTTTCAAAATTTGGGACTCGTACTCGCCGAGTCCTAAAAACCCGAGATTTCAGAAACCCTAGCTACCGGTAGGCAAACCGTTATCCTCTATTGTTGATCTTAAGCCTTACCCATAAGTTTAGTCTCAAGAAGCCGTCTTTGGCTGCATTAGGAACTCTATCCTTAAAAACCATATTGTCAGTGGTTAGAGCACCTGACATATTATCAAGATGTCATAGGTTCGGACCTCACCCGGTTAAAGACAAATTTTCCTCTATACCTTTATCATAATATAAATACAGCATAATAGTGTAAATTACCAGTAAAATATTGAACGAATATTAATATTTGATTGAGTTTTTGGATACACTCCTGTGTTACTTGCGTCAGTATATAATATGAACTGCTTACCAGCTTGTTGATATGTCAAAAATGGTGCCATGGAGAGAATGGATGCATGGCTTGTTTAAATTGTTGGAAGGCTACTTCACATTCAGTGGTCCACATGAACCGCTGGCCCTCCTCTGTCAGACGATGTAATGGCCTTGTGATGTTGGAGAAACCCTTGACAAATCTTCTATAGTATGCGCAAAGTCCAGTGAAGATACGAAGTTGATGAACATCCTGGAGTTGAGGCCAGTCCCTTATAGCTTCTATGTTACTAGGATCAGTCTTGATTCCTGATGAAATAATGGCATGACCAATGTAATAATGGACTTCTTGTTGGAACAATTCACATTTAGTAGCTCCCATTTTAAGCTTAACTTCTCTGAGTTCTCAAACACTTCACTAAGAGTCTTCAAATGTTTCTCAAAAGTCTTTCCAAGAACAACGATATCATCCAAATACACCAGGCAGACCTCCCAAGACAAACTTTGAGCACCGACTGCATTAGTCGTTCAAACATTTCAGATGCTTTGCAAAATTTTCAAATGGCATCACTTTACACTGCAAAAGTCATTTCGTGCAGTGAAAGCTGTCTTTTCACGATCTTCAGGATTTATACCAACTTGCCAATAACTACTCTTCAAGTCTAGAGTCAAGAACCATTCTGACCCAGATAGAGTATTAAGTGTGCCATCAATCCTGGGTAAGGGAAAGCAGTCCTTTGTTATTTCATTTAATTTTCGGTAGTCCTCACAAAATCTGGTGGATCCGTCCTTTTTCTTGACAAGAACTACTGGTGATGTCCAGGGACTGAATGATGGTTCTATAATGTCTTGGGCTTCCATGATCTTTATTATTTGTTCTTTTCCTCCGTTTTGCTAATGGAAATCTTCTTGCTGATAGATGGATGAGAGGCGAATCTCCAATATTGGTCTTATGTTCAGTCAGATTAGTCCGGCCATAATCATTTGATGTAGCAGAGAAAATGTCAGAAAACTCTTTAAGTAGATTCTCGGCTTTAGCAGCTTGATCTTCAGTTAATAACGTTTTTCTTTCTCTCCCCAAGTCAGCAAGATGGGACGGAATGTCTGTGTGATGTTGGTCTGAGTCGGTAATTTCTATTGCATTTATATGAGTTATCCATGCAACAAGTTCATTTATTGCTAATTCTTCACCTCTTTTCAATTATCTATTGGTCTTGTTGCAGTTCATCACTCTAACAGGAATATGATCTTGATCTACTCTAACTAAAGTCCTTTCAACCAGGATACAATGAACCAAAACTCCTTTTCCAGGGTCATCGGTGACCGTGAATTGGAAGACTCCAGAAGTCTTCCCCCAATGTTCACGGACTATAACTTCCTTTTGTGCTGGAATCTCGGTATCTTCCGTAACGAGTTTTTTCTTCCATGGACATTAGCTCAATCTCCAGGGACTATTTTCAGAGTTATATTGGATTGTCTAGAATACCAGTTAGGTTGAGGTGTTTTCTTCTTTACTGTCAGGTCTGACTAAGATCACATTTGCACCAGTGTCTGTTATCATACACAAAATGCTCCATTCAAGGTTCCATCAGCTACCAATCCGTTATCTCCACCATGCAGTACCGAAACATTGGCTACTTCCCCTAGGGCCAACCAATCAACAGCCAGTCTTTGCCCGCAAGACTGAATAATAATATCAGATTCCCTGTTCCTGCTGTCTAGTAAATGAACTTGGACTCCTCGTTCGTTTCTTATTACAGTTGGCACGAATATGTTCATTTTTGCCACAATTTCAATGCTGTGGTCATTGTGGAATGCCCAAGGACTTCCACAATGTGTGGAAGTCCTTGGGGAGGAACTTTTAACCTCCTTTAAACAAATAGTAAGGCTTTTTTATTAATAATAAAACAAATAGTATGTTTTTTTATTTTTTAATTCTTGCATTTCACTATTCTTTTCCCCAGTTCCTTCTTCATTTACAAGATACATCCCACTGTGCGTTTGTCATCTCGGGAGGAGAGCCTGGAACACTCATACTTCATTACATGTACCACAGCTGGTTCTATGTCAATTAATCACGCTCAATTTATCGCAACGTCAATTCATCGCAGCGTCAATTCATCACGACGTCAATTTATATCAGCGTCAATTCATCGTGTTGTCAATTCATCGTAGCGTTAATTCATCGCAGAGCAATTCATTGCGACGTCAGTTCATCGCAGTGTCAATTCATCGAGCATCAATTCCTCGCAATGTCAATTCATCGAGCATCAATTCCTCGCAATGTCAATTCATCGCAATGTTAGACATATGATTTTATTGATTTTCTAATTTTTTGCACAAATGAATTCTCTAAAGACAGTAATTTAGACTTCGAAAGGTTAAACATGCGTCAGAAGAATTTACCTCAGAAATTAATCAAAACTTCAATAATAAATATTGTTTCAAACCATTCAATAAAATATGCATTTTAAAAGTTTGTGTAATGATTATTTCAATATCAGGCAATCATTAATGATATTTATGAAAATAATTTATTGTTAAATATTCCAGCTTCCGTACCTCTTTAAATACTGAACGAATTTTGTTGAAAAGCGAGTTTTAACGAGATTTGATTATGAGCTTTAATTTATCATCAGTTACATTTTGCCAATAAATGCATATTTTAGAAGTTATAGAGCTTCGAAGTTATATTCCCATTGACATAACATGGCAATATTCTATTTTGATAGGGAAATATGGTTTGGTATTTTGGGGAGCTATTTTGCATGTTGAGCTATTGTTACATGAAGTAACAAAAACTCACATATTTTATTCCCTACCTTAGTAACAGAGGGTTATGTTGTTTTACCTCTGAGCGACCCCCTGGACAGCTGTTATTAGACAGATTGAAGCTTCCCCTCGAGGCTATTAATTATGTTCATTAATATGCACTGGTTATGGCTTTCCTGCACACGGGGCCACGGCTTGATGTCCCATCCGACGGTCGTGGCCTTTCCAGGCCCATTGCTGACTCCCTTGTGGTCGATTGGTGCCTCGATATCCATCCAACCCGAAAAGAATTTTAAATTTATCTATAAAAACAAACAATTATTTCTTAAAACAAAGAAATTGCTTCTCCCCTCCCTGTTAAGGGTAAGGATTAAAAAATCATCAATTGAGTTTCGAACAGTTTACTTACAATAGGCCTGAGCAAATTACTGCCGGCGATTTCTGTTTGTCCGACCCCAGAACTACTGATGACAAATTAATTAATTTTGGAAAAAAGGAAAAGAACTATATAGGACAAGAAGTCCAACTTCGACGAAGTAAATTCCCATTAAAATAATTAATTTTAATAAAATTATATGGTTTATATTTCTTTTTTTCACACTGGTTATATACATGCGTTATTGATTACATATTTCTTTGGTGGTCTATAACTTCTAAAATATGCATTTAATGGAAAAATGTAACTGATGATAAATTAAAGATCATAATCTAATCGATTAAAATCTCGATTTTCAACGATATTCATTCAGTATTTAAAAAGGCACGGAAGTTGGAATATTTAACAATAAATTATTTTTATAAATATCATTAAAGATTGCATAATGATTATTTCAATATTAGGCAAACGTTTAAAATGCATATTTTATTAAATGGTTTGAAAAAAATCCTTGTTACGCTTGTTTGAATTAATTTGTGAGGTAAATTCTTCTGACACATGTTAACCATTTAAAGTCTAAATTAGTATCTCGAGAGTTCATTTGAGCAATCTACAGATGCAGAAAGTCAGTAAAACCACATGTTTAACACTGCGATAAATTGATAAGCGATATATTGACGTCGCGATGAATTGATGTCACGATGAATTGACGCTGCGATGAATTGATGTCGCGATGAATTGATGTCACGATGAATTGACGCTGCGATGAATTGATGTCGCGATAAATTGACGCTGCGATGAATTGATGTCGCGATGAATTAATGTCACGATGAACTGACGCTGCGATGAATTGATGTCACGATAAATTGACGCTGCGATGAATTGATGTCGCGATGAATTGATGTCACGATGAACTGACGCTGCGATGAATTGATGTCACGATGAATTGACGCTGCGATGAATTGATGTCGCGATGAATTGATGTCACGATGAACTGACGCTGCGATGAATTGATGTCACGATAAATTGACGCTGCGATGAATTGATGTCGCGATGAATTGACGCTGCGATGAACTGACGTTGCGATGAATTGAACGCTATGAATTGACGGGACATCATCACAGGTGATTTCAAAGATTCATCGTCTAACATCCTCAGGAATTGTTGAATTTCAGGGTCGTCTATAGCTTCGATAAACTGCTGTTGAATTAAGTTATCCTGGATATCTGGCGGATAGTCACTATAAGCTAACCTAGCTAGGTGCTCAATATCGTTGGAAAATTCTTGTAGCTATTGTATTCTATGTTTGAACTCTTTTGTATTCTATGTTTGAATTGTCACAAAGTATTGTTTCAAATAAGTATCATCAAATCTTAATTCCAAGACAGATACTAAACTCTGATAATCAAGTCCCTTTTTTTCTGGAGTAGATCGTAAACTTCTGCAGTAGCGTTTCTTAAAGAAGCTGCAAGAAAACTGGCATTGAATTCATTCCACTCATTGGCTCTAGCGATGACTTCTAACTGGGTTTGAAACAGTGCCCAAGACGACTGGCCATCATATGTGGAAGGGTTAATTGTGCTTTTAGTGATACGTGTAAGTACATTATTGTCACTAACATTACCATTGTCACAAGAGGAAGATAAAATTTCATTTCTTAGAACCTGAAATGACGTTCACAATTTTTTACACTACTAATTTGATGTTTACAAATTATCTTAACACTATAAATCTGTTGTTTAAGGTCACAAGTGGCTTCATTAACATTACATTTAATACCATCAATTTCATCTTTTAAAATATTATACTGAACTGAGTTCGTTCTTTATCTCTTTACATTGATCAGTAATCTTACTGATTTCAGAGGCCACATCAGCTCTCAACTCATTATTCTGAGTAGACGTTTTGGCTTTCAACCCATCATTTTGACTAGCTATATGACTAGTTTTGAGTAGTTATTTCAGCTTTCAACGATTATTTTGACTAGTATATCACCAATTTTATTGCTTTGAGTAGCTATTTAACTTCTTATATAAGTCATAAGTTTTACCAGCTTATGCTTACTTCTAGTAGTATAAAAGGTATTCAAAATAAAATCCCGTTTGTGACACCAATAGTTACAAATTTTAATAATGAACGATTAAATTATAAACGAAATAATTTAATTACAAAGGTAATGAAATCAAATATATATATAAATTTAAACTAAATATTAATATACTTTCCATACTACGCAATACCGAAATGTTAGATCCAAGAAGAAAAGATTTATTACTTTAATTTACAACTAATAAATATAAATGTAATAAAACCTCACTAATTCAGACTACTCTGCTCTTTCCTCAATCTAGGCTATTTTTTTATCTCTTTTGAAATACATAACTTCATATCTCGACTTCCACTATTCAATAGGAACAATTTCTTGCTATGCGTCTTGAAATTTAGTCAATGAAGATTATAATGGTGATAAACATATAATATTAATTCAATATATTTTAAAAAAATCAATACTCTATTTTTTCGACCCAATATTTTTTAAGATATGAAATCTGTCTCCGATAACGTTTTTCTAACAGATTAGAGAGATAGATTAAGCGAGCGAAATGTGTAGAAAAGTTCATATTAAAAAGATTCCATTCCAATGGCATTTTTAGTTCTCATGATTGTGATGTATTATAAACGAGAGCGCTGTACGAACGGACTGGAAGGAAAAAGCTTAAGCGAAGTTGGAGTTTTGTTATGTCCCTACCAGTCGCATTTTTTGTTCAGCTTGTTTTGAATACAATAAACGTTTTCATAATGTTTAACATTCTTTTTCTCATATCTGCCTTCTAAATGTCAGCATGTTAACATTTATTGATGGATTATGAATAGATTTGGCTGTTTTTATGAACTACAGCTCGAAAATATATAATATGGCTCTATAATTCGGACAACACCTTCCCCTATTTGTCCGAATTAGGTTTTATGGCTTTAATTTATTTACCTCTATATCTGTCTCAGACGTTTGGAGTAAACTTCCATTCATAACTTTTTTTCATCGACAACATTATTACGCCATTCACAAAGGCAGGCGACGGAGGTGCCCCAAGAAATTTTGGACACTTTGTCAGCGATTACTCCTGACCAACGGCAGCTAGGAATCTGATCTCTTAACATAACACTACTAAGACTAAATGGAACCAGTACACCAAATTTCGGATTGCTCAAGTATCCGCGGAATCATAGGTAATCGAAAATTTCCGCCACCAATGATGAAAATTTCCGCCACCAATGATTCCACCCAGAACGTATACATGAAATGAACGTCCGCCGCTTCGTTCGTCCGCCTGCCCGCCCGGATTATGGCTATTATATAATGAGATTATTATAATTACGATATTGAAGTAAGCAGCTTATGTTTTTATTTATCAAGGCGCATATTTTTTGCGAATCCAATTGTCTTTTTTTGCTCCCTCAGCCTGGATACTAATCCAGCCTTTTACTAAGCCGTCCATATTTCAAGATTACAAATGCAAATTTTTGAGTCCGCTCTCATAAATATATGCAGAGCAAATACTCCATTCAATTGTCAAGAAGTAAAATACTGATAGCCATTAAAGTCAAAACTCTTTTTTTTTTCTCTTTATTGTACTACGAATTTATTTATGAGACGTTTTCCTTTTTCTCTCCTTTATACTTCAGTAATTCTTATTTCGGCGAATGAATTAGACCCCCCCAAATATGGCAGCTTTAAAGGCATTGTTTCGTTTACTAATCTTATTTGTTCGCATGGAGACACTGGCTGTGAGATTGATGACGTCAGGAGAGAAGACTCACCAATGCCAACAAAGAATGACGGATGGCGTGACGGTTGTTCCACAGACTAAGCACTACTAATGAATGGCATGAGCTGTTCGCACGTTTCGAATGGTCGGTGGAGAAAAGGACTTAGCGGGTGATTTAAACATCATCTAGTAGCAGTTACCAAGGAGATAGGGATGGACGTATTGAGTACACCGGTGGCAGGTGGCTCCCTTTGCAGTCCACTATCCGAGGATGCTGTCTGCTGCTAATCGTGCTGTTTCGATTAATGTCTCATGCGGCTGTCAAGAACGATAGATGGAGAACACGTTGCTTTTTCTTTATTGCTGTCAGCTATGGTGGAAATTAGATGACGATGCAGTGGTATTCAGAAGAATATATAGTTTGAAAAGCTAAAGCATGGACAAAACGGAAAACATGTTCAGAGTTAAACATCTATTTTTATCTCGTTATCTAAAGAAAGGGGGATAATGTGTTCGCTTTGTTATATGTCTGTCTGTCAAAAGACACAGATTGTTTTACCTCTGAGTGGCACTTTTTTGCACACCATGGGTTAAATGACCAGGTCACAAGGACCCCGAAGGCTCAGAGAAAGTTGGGGGGGACTCACTGGAACAGCTTTTGGCAGACAGATGGTAGCCTCCTGTCAAGGCCATCCAGCGTGTTCTTTAACGTGCACACCGTGGATGCACAGCGTGTTCTTTAACGTGCACCAGTGGCTATCCCGTACACGGGCCCACGACTTAACGTCCCATCAGACGGACGGCGGTCTTTACCAAGCCCATCGGTGTCCCCTATAGACCGTGGGCAGGGCGGGGAATTTTGCAGAGATAAATCTGATCCAACTGGGACTCGAACCTGGGAACTACAGATTACAAGCCTGGCACTCTACCGACTGAGCCAGCCCCGCCCCTTTTTATTTACAAAGTTAAATTAAAAATTATTTTTTGTTGAATAGATATTTTTCATAGAATATTGTGATTCGCACTTTCCGAATCTACAAAAAATTATAATTGAGCCCTCTAACGGTGGAAAAAGTTGAAAAATCCAAAATTTCAACGAATATTGCAAACAATGTATTTATGCAAGAAATTTGAAATTCTTTTTTTTAGATTGGATAGGTATTGATGAAATATTACCATTCCACCTTTACGAGAGTCTCCCAAAAACTATAATTACGCTTTCTAACGGTAAAAAAATTTTAAAGTAGAAAAATTTTGAAAGAATTTTGAAAAATTTGAAACAATAAACGATTCATTTGTGCTTCAAATTCGAAATTTTAGTGGGATATGAAGGTCACGAAGTCTATATTTGGCAACAGTGAGTTAACCCTTAGATTCAAGGGGTGGGAAAATGCAACTTTTTTTTGTTTTTAAGAGAAAATTGGTAAACTCTGTTTTAGTTGGATTGGTACTAACGAAATATTATAATTCGCATTTTTCGAATCCTCAGGTAGGTTTGATTTATATTGTTAAAGATCCCTATGTATAAATATAGCAATAGTTTTAACGAATGTTGCAAATTAATTATAAGGTAGAAATTTCGAATTTAGATGGTAGGGTGCCTTCCTTTTCTTTGAGGGACCCAGTTAAGGGGTTTGAGAAGGTGAAAAAGGTGAGAGGGGTTTTCTTTTGAGGGGTGTGAGAAAAGTAATTTTTTTAATTAAAATTTTTCTCTTGTATAATTACTAATAAACTCTTACAATTTGCATTTTTTCCATCATCCATTAGCTAGAATTAAAACTTCTAAGGAGTGAAAAAGGAAGTTAAAGGAAAAACTTCATTCTCTTTCAAAACGAAATTCTGGTATTTCCCATAGGTGACTAGCGTTCTTCTAGTTACACATTAGTGATGAGTTCGGGCTCTTGAAATCTCTAGACAATTTAAGGCCAAAATTTTTCCCTTCATCCGAATTCAGTTTCTTTCATTCCTCATGCTATGCGTAATTCTCACAGAAGAAAGAGCTAGGCCGGTGCTCGTACTGAGCCCGAAAACCGACGTAGCACGAGTGGGCGCAAAATGGCACAGAAGATTTTGGGTTCAAAATAATTTAAATTTAAAATATTTCTTTCAATTCCGAACAAAAGTAAAAAGGTTAAAAAAATATTTTAATATCCAACTTTTAAATCAGACTTTAAATAAATAAACACTCCCTAAAGCAGCTGCTTCTCACAGAGGTCTGACGGGAGTCTGTCAGTTCATACGCCTTAGTATAAAGTCTGGAAGGAAGACGAGACGTCATTAGGAAAACAATACCAACATCCATGCCTTATCTGGGTTCCTTTAATCAGTAGCCATGCGCACTAACTACTCGACCATGTGATGGCTTAATCATATTTTAGTAATTAAAATTAAATACCATGCCTATTTTGACTATTTATTTTACGTATTCTCTATCTTTAATAAGCATATGATATTAAGCAGGATAACAAGAATTATACAGATGACTCTTTGCGCTTACAATAAAGTGCAAGAACTTTCGGTTAAATTTCTAATATTTTTCATTCCGAATAGCATTTTAATTTTAATTTTTTCCGATTACTTTTCCAAATAGCCTTTTAAATCCCAAAGAAATTTTAATTTTCTGTTAAAATGATTATAATGGGATTTGAATAAATAAATGATTAAACACAAGAATAAAACAAATAAATGGTTGCATGTACTTCTATCTACATATGCCTTATGATGCGACAGAGAAATATTTTCTCCAAATCGTGCTCGGGGTCCAAAAATTGTGACTGAAACCAACTCTACCATTGTGTTCTCAGCCGTTACGCAGCAAACAATGCATTATATCGTAGTACGATTTACTTGATGAACATCAAGTTATGTTGAATTATTATTATTACCTCAGAATCACTACATAAATTATGCACAATTATTATAGTGCATATTACTGCTTTTACTATGGGAATTATGCATAAATATTATTTATTTGAAGAACTGTTTATTTAAGTAGAAATATTATTACTGTAGTACTATAACTAATAATAATCATTAGGATAATTTCACATATTTATCACCATTATCACCATCACCATCATGAAAAATATGCATAGTTACAATTATAATGAGATATACGCACAATTGTGGTCATTTCGGGAATTATACATAACTATTATTATTATTTATATAAAAATGAGATATGCAAAATTATTTACATTATGCACATTTCTAAATCACTATAGAAATTACTTTGAATTATTAATGCTATGAAATTACACACAATTATATTTTTTCATTATTGGAATTATGCAGGAACATTTTTTCTCTGAGAATTATGCAGAAACTTTTTCCTATGAGAATTATTTCATAACGTGAGGAATGAAAGAAACTGAATTTGGATGAAGGGAATGATTTTGGCCTAAAATTGTCTAGAGATTTCAAAATTTCAAATTTAGATTATGCTGATGATTTGGATCTGTTGTTGATGTTGATGAGATGAATTTTATCATTAAGGGATGTTGATGAGACTGGTAATAGCTGGTGGTAAACAGAGAAAAAACAAAAGTGATGAAAATTGATGAGGCAATTGGTGCTTCAATTGCTTTGAACGACTGCCCTCTTGGGCAAGTGTCTCAGTTTAATTGTCTTGGGAGCTATTATAGCAGATACTGGTGATGTGCGGCATGAGATAAATGGAAGAACAGGATTTTGCTGCTAGTACTTTTAGGAATCTACGGAGAATGTGGAAAAATAGGCGTATAAACATATAGACTAAAATTAGGCTGTATGATAATTTGATTCTTTCTAAGGTTAGCTATTGTAGCGAAACTTGGACCTTTGTAAGCAGAATAAAAAGAAACTTGATGTTTTTGATTCCAGATTCAAATAAGTATTTTGGGCATTAGATGGTTTGACTCTGCAAGTAATGATGAGGTTATAAGAAGGAGTCATCAACCTCTTTTGATCAGCATATTGTGTAGACAGAGACTGCGTCGATTTGGCCGTGTTGCCGTATACGTAGGTGCAGAGTGGCAAACAGTATTATGAACAGTGTGCCTGAAGGCTTCAGGAAAAGGAGGTGACCTAGGATGCGATAGGCAGACAATGTCAAACGGACCTTGATGAATTGGCCTACAGTGCCCAAATGCAGCAGCTGTGGCTCAGGAGTGTATGTCTGGAGAGAAACATTGCACAGTCTGGCGCACTTCCATAGCCCATGAATTTAGATGAAACAGTAATTCTGTTTCTTCACATTCAGAACTCAAGCTGCTTTGTATGCTATTGATTGTTAACGAATTAGCAACAGAAGTTCAGGTTCCTTATCACAATATACTAAATAAGTCCTAAGATTTGGTCGTGGGTCAACAGATCTCGCATTTTCATTTTTGTCTGTTTGCTTATGTTATTATTTTTATCGTTTACATTTATTTAAATAAATAAGATAATTTGAATCCTTTTGATTGCTGTTGTGATCTTGCCACTTAACAATATTCATTGAAACTGATGGCTCAGACTCAGAGAAATCTACATGTCAAAAAAAAACTTTACCACAAAATCATTGCCATTTAATAAATTTTATTTGTAACAGATAATTGTATGTTCCGTCAATTGTTGTTGAATGTTGCGGATTACAAAAATGGATAGCCACTGAGCGTGAGTATTAAAAGCTATATTTCAAAACCAAATTCAATACAAGGTAAATTGTTACAAAGGAAATATGGATGAAGTATCTTATTAACAAATCAACTATTAACACGCACAAGTCATCAATCTTCCTGCGTAGAGCACACAATATCAGCTCTGTGTATTTTACTAAATACTACCTTTTACTTGATTTACCAGGTCACCCGAAGATCTTCACTCGTAAACCAATTCTCGTCCTGTGCTAATAACTGTTCACACACTAGCCGAACAAAAAGACAGTCCGTGTAGACATTCGAAGTTAGCCATAAAAGTTCCCACTTTTATACTTCCGCGTATACACAACACATCAAGTTACTTCTTGATACTTAACGATAAAAGATCCCACTTTTATCCTTCCGCGTATACACAACACATCAAGTTACTTCTTGATACTTACGCGCACTGTCTCAGAACAGCTCACCGTCCATTTTCGAACTCACCGACCGTTACAACACACAACGACCGTTACAATACAAAACGACCGTTAACGCTCCACTCTTCTTCTCCAAATTCTCCCAACGTTCTTATTCGTTGGCTGAAACTTTGCTTTCGGTTGCCAGATTCCTTCTGTCGTAACACTGCCCCCTTCCTAGGTCTTGTTCGTCCCGAACAATTCTGGATTCCAAAGCTTCTTCAGTTCTTCGATGAAACGGGGCCAAACGATCCACGTGAACCACCTTGCACTTTGTAGCTGGACATCGACGAATGCGATATACCACGTCTGTGTCAAAATGAAAGCGAATCTCATTATGACGTAGATTTCTTTTCTGACTGAAGCCTCGTCCACAAACATAATACGTGTAAGGCCTATAGCCCTTGTGAACACGTTTATGTCTCTGCAGGGAGAAGAATCGACTAAGAGTTTTCGTGCAAAACCTGTAAAAAGTTTTCTTCTTTGTCGAAAGTTTTCTTCTTTGGATTTTTACTTCTATCAACAGTAACAAGGAATGAAAGTCATTAGTGACATAAAATCTAGGGAGAATTTTCATCCTGCAATCTGACCCTTTTGTCAGTTGACTTTCACTTAATTCAGAACTGTCGTGATGAACCTTCAGCCATATTTCACCTGATTCAATTTGATCCCCAAGGTGCTTCACAAATATAATATCAGCTCCATAATTCTTTTTAGCGCTTCGGTCCATCTCCTCCTTCCATACTCTTGCTAGAACTGCAGCTTCTAATCCGACAACCTTACCTGTTTCTCCTGTATAAGTGAAATCAGTGATGTGTCGGGCTGCTAGCAATATTTTTTCTGTTTTACCTTCACATAGCCAGCTTGCAACATCTTCAGATACTCCTTGTTCTATTAACATGTTACGAAACTTGTTCAAAGCATTGCCGTTATGCAGAACCTTACGGACACGTGATGCTTCATCTACCCTATTATCCACAATGTTCACAAAACGCAGAAGTTCTCCTAACTCTTCGACGAGCTCTTGCAGTTCTAAGGATCCGTTACCAAGGAAACACTGAACAGCTTCCATCACTTCCAGAGAGTTGTCAACAGAGTTTTCAAGAGGTGAATCCATGTTGCTGATAACAGCTGAACAACTCAAACTCTTCATTCCACGAGCCTGTGATGCTGCAACCATTTTCTTAACTAAATCAACAGCAACATCTTCTGTACTGATGAGATCAATAGCTCCTTTTCCGAATTCAACATCATAAACCAAAGCGCACACTCCTTCAGCCAGCTTTTTGGACACAATTGAGCATATCATTAGAGGAACGCTATCTATGGTAGCCATCAGATCCTTGCAGCGGTAAATCTCCTTATCTGTTGGCACCAGCTCCTCTGTCTGTCCTACGATGCAGCATCCGACGTCTTCCATCATCTGCTCGATTTTATCTTTAGTGCAGTCGACTGTGAAGCCAGGGATGGATTCCAATTTGTACAGAGTATCTCCCGTCAATTGGAGAGCACGACCGGAGATCATAGGGACCTTGAGACCTAAAGCAGCAAGTGCAGGAGCCAAGACAAGACTCACTTTGTTTCCGACACCTCCTGTGCTGTTTTCATCTACCATCCGATGGCGCCACTCGGGTCTCCAGCAAAACACATGACCCGAGGAGGTCGTATTTGCTGTTTCTTCCGAATTCACTTTCTTGGAGCTCTCATTGTAATTAGCCAGGGAAACATCAGTTATGATTGCCAAATTGTTCATTCTGGAGATCAGCGACGAGTTTTGTAACATGATATTGTCCACTTTAGAGCTCTTGTAGTCGTGATAAAACTTTTCCATATCCTTATAATCTAAATGGTTATAATGTCCAAATCTGCACATTGACTGTTCAGAAAAGAAATTCAGCGTGGCTACGTTGAAATTATCTGAGGGATTCACTTCTCTCTGATCGTAACTCTGAGGCTTAGTTTCATCCAGAAAGTTAGTCTTTGAAGTACTGTCTCTGCCTGAAGCTCTTTTACTAGCATCACCTGTTATGCTTCTAAGCCATTCTTCGGAATTCCTCTTCCTTAAATCCCCACTTTCTATAAACGATTCGAGTGTGGCTATGTGTTTCGGAAAAATCTCTCCGACTTCCCCGGTAACGACGAAGGGCACTTTGTATCTATGATGAATGGACACCTCTTCTTTACTCGGACCACTCTGCGAAACGTAAACTCTGTTTCGTTCCCCCTCATTACCACTCGTTACTCTGCCTTTGCGATAATTGTCCATGACGCATTTTGCTGACGGCGAGGAATAGAGTACCTTTCGTGTGGATCTCTCTTCAGATCGTGCCAGACTTGTATACCTAGGTATTTTGAAGTGCAAAGCGTACTGTATAGTCTCACAGCTCTCTGATCTGTGTGATTGTTCTTCACAGTTCCTAGACATGTCACCAGCGACATAGACACTCTGCCATGCATCACCAGTAGTTGCGTGGTCAAAGGCATTATCTGCGCTATCTCTACGATTCTTGATTTCCAGTAGCAGATCCACATTTTTATATGCGTTGCCTTTCTCTTTTTCTTTTCCATGTTTACAATCTAACTTAACACTATCAAGATCATCTTTTTCACTGACAAATTCAACATTTAAACTATTGCATTGTCTATTGAGTTCGGTTTTATGATCCTTGAACTGATCAATAATCTTACCAACTTGAGAAGCCACTTCAGCTCTCATCTCAGTATTTTGTGCGGCCAGATCACCTCTTTTATTCCTCAACTCATTATTTCGTGCGGCCATTTCGGCTTTCAAATCATCTATTTTATCGCTTTGGGCAGCTATATCGGCTTTCAAATCATCTATTTTATCGCTTTGGGCAGCTATATCGGCTTTCATATCAGTCATCAGCTTTATTAACTCATCCATACTTCTAGTGAAAGGCATTCAATTAAATTAATATCATCCCACTTCTGACACCAAATGTTGCGGATTACAAAAATGGATAGCCACTGAGCGTGAGTATTAAAAGCTATATTTCAAAACCAAATTCAATACAAGGTAAATTGTTACAAAGGAAATATGGATGAAGTATCTTATTAACAAATCAACTATTAACACGCACAAGTCATCAATCTTCCTGCGTAGAGCACACAATATCAGCTCTGTGTATTTTACTAAATACTACCTTTTACTTGATTTACCAGGTCACCCGAAGATCTTCACTCGTAAACCAATTCTCGTCCTGTGCTAATAACTGTTCACACACTAGCCGAACAAAAAGACAGTCCGTGTAGACATTCGAAGTTAGCCATAAAAGTTCCCACTTTTATACTTCCGCGTATACACAACACATCAAGTTACTTCTTGATACTTAACGATAAAAGATCCCACTTTTATCCTTCCGCGTATACACAACACATCAAGTTACTTCTTGATACTTACGCGCACTGTCTCAGAACAGCTCACCGTCCATTTTCGAACTCACCGACCGTTACAACACACAACGACCGTTACAATACAAAACGACCGTTAACGCTCCACTCTTCTTCTCCAAATTCTCCCAACGTTCTTATTCGTTGGCTGAAACTTTGCTTTCGGTTGCCAGATTCCTTCTGTCGTAACAGTTGTTGCTATTATTGTTCCACGAAAAGGAATCATTTCTTATTCTAACATTAGACGTACTTTCATGCTATTATTTAAGGAAGAAAAGAGAAAAGTTTTAGTTGCCCATTCATGCTTTATTCCGGACCAAACACTGAAACAAGGAAACTCACAAACACGCAATGACAAAAAGGTCCTTTGGAATCAGGAATCTTCACTTCCCTTGATCAGCCTTTTCTGTAACTTTTTTTGCCTAACCCCAAAACCTATCCATGGGCTTTAAATTTGTGAGCTTTGAAAGCGTTCAATACATCTTGATACATCCCAATGCTAAGAAACACTTCATCGAAAATCTGCCGATGATTACTGCTCGGTGTTGTCATAATCTTACATTTACCTCTACAGGAAACGACAAGCTGTTAATGTGAAGAATTTCTATAGATTTTTAAAGTATTACAATTCTTTTTCGGACACCCTATATTCTTATCCACCAGACAGCTATGAATTTAATCGAGAAAAATTGCCACTGCTTTTAATGATATTACGCAGCAGTCTCACGATATAAACAGTTGAGAGCAATCTATTGAATAGGCGCTGTTCAATTGGAACCAAGGCCATCCGCAGTTGTCCTTCTACATGCGATTGTTTCTAACATTAAAAGGCTATGGCGAAGGCCGACACCTCGCCCACGGAACAATGGCTCTTAAAATGTTTTTGGTCTGCACCACACCCAAGAAAGAGGAAATGTTGGCGTAACCCCTTTTCTTAAAGTGAAGCTCTTACGTGGAGAAGTAATCACATTATGTTAGGAATAACTAAATTTACTCGCGAAATGTCGTGAACTGGATTTTATGTCACTCTCTCTACGAGGTTTTCTGCCTTTTAACCTTAAGCATGAAGTAGACAGAAATAAAAGTGTTAGAATGTCACTTTCAGCATGAATATATACACCACCTTGCCAAAATGTTAGAGAATTTCCATGTTATGTCAATGAAAATCTAACTTCGAAGCTTCATAACCCCAAAAATAAGGATTTAATGGAAAAATGTGACCGAAGATAACTTGAATATCATAATCAAATCTATTTAACACAGTGCCAAATGCAGCAGTTGTTGTCGAAAACCGCTGTCGAAATGCTCTTGAGTGATATATATATGTACTAATCTAGTATAAGCGTTTATAATACACAGTTATTAAGCTTTAATTTATAATAATGTGTGCATTAATCAGTTGAAATCTTCAAAGTTCAGTTGTTAAACTGAATTATATATGCATTAATCAGCTGACACCAGCATAGTATAGTTATTAATTTAAAGACTAGATGATGAGTCAGTTGAAGTCTTCATCATACACAGTTATTAAAATGAAGTATGCTAAATAACTGAACCCAGTTTTATAATCCAGATAATGGCGCAAGTACCGATATTTCTCTGAAGTCCATGAAAATTTAAATTATCATTCGATATTATCATTCACTCGTAAATATTTTGAGGCGTAAAATGTAGGCCACAAAGTCTCATCTTCATCACAACTAGAACCAAACAAATATGAAAAACAGGAGAATTCTGTAATAAACCTAATGATTTTGACAGTTTATTAGTTGGCGTGTTTTGCATCTGTCTGCCGGACTCTAGCTGTCAGCTTCATTTCGAGAGGTGGATCTAGAAGTGGTTTATCTTCGATTTTTTTTCCGCAATTTTAAGCAGATAGTTTAATTCAGAACGAACGCTAATTGCAAAACATTGAACAGAATCAGAGATCTGACCTTACTCGATTACTTAAATAGCGTATATATGTTAGGGTGGGCCGAAAAAATGCAAAATTGTTTTTCAACTCGTAATACCGCGGAAAATTTGCGAATTGGGGAGACTAAAAAGGGGTTAAAAATAAATAAAATAGGTTTATATCTTCCGGTCGCGCATGTGCTGTAAAATTTGCCGAAATTTGGAAAAATTCACATTTTTACGATAATTTTTAACATTTTTAAATAAGCATCTTCCCCAATGTAATAGCTCAAATTCTTATGTATTAGAACCACAGAAAATAATGTTTAAATAGTATTTAAATCCATCAACATCTTCCGGTCGCGCATTGCCTTCACATTAAATGAAATTTTGAAAAAAATTTACAAATAAAGGTAGATCACAGTTCAGGGAAAAAAAAAACACTAACAACTTACATGTTCTTTATATTTGTTCTTTATTGAATACAAGTTTAAATGTTTAAAAACGAATTATTTTAGGCCATTAGTAATATTTATAAACAGATTTTTTTATTGAAAAAACTAAGTTTTTGTATGAAGAGTCGTAAGTCCAAGAAACTCATGTTGAACAATTGAACATCTCCGTTTTCACTCATTCTTAGCTGAAGGTACTTTGAAATCTGATTTATGGGCGAAGTTAGGCATGGTTGACCTTGACAGCAGAGTCGTTCTGATAAAACCATCCCTAGACTCAGCTCCGCAAACTTTTCCTGAGGCTTCTGTCACGAGTTTCACACATCGTTCAACTGCCTGTGTGTGAACTGGGAATGTCTTGAATGTTATATCCCAATTAGGGACTGAGTCACTTTGAATATGTGATATAATCTCATCGTCACTGATATCTTTTAATAATGGGGGAGAAGATAAATCACAGTCCATCCAGTTAATTATTTCCGAGTACTCTTGAGCCTTGAAATTGAGTTTTGGCGGCATGAATGTTCTGATAGTTGTTCTCTTTTGATCTAACTGGCTCGCCTTTAGAATTCGTCGAAGTCCGAGCTCTCTTATGTGTTTTGTATTATATTGTGTCATGGCTAACATTAAATGTTCTGGATGAGGGAAAAAGCCATTTCGTTCGATCACAGGGTCGACAATATTACGTAGATCTTCAGGCAGGTACCTTGAAGATTGTATTGATTGGTACACAAGTTTTGGTCCCTCTGTAAAGTATTTACTTGTTTTAATGCTAAACCACATTGGCATGTATGACTTCAAAATAAATACAACTATTTCTTGAAGTTCAGGTGTGGAACTTTCTTCACTTAAGTACAATCTGAGAGTTCGATTTGAGGTTGTTAACCACCTCGAGTGTGACAAGGGACCAGGATCTCGTACAGCCAAATCCTCTTTACAGTTTCCCGATTTTATTGCCATGGAAATATCGAGTAGATATTATCTACTTTTGTATGAAGACTCGGACTTGAATTCGAGAATGTGTTGGACTTCGACGAATTCTAAAGGTGAGCCAGTTAGATCGAAAGAGAACAACTATCAGAACATTCATGCCGCCAAAACTCAATTTCAAGGCTCAAGAGTACTCGGAAATAATTAACTGGATGGACTGTGATTTATCTTATCCCCCATTATTAAAAGATATCAGTGACGATGAGATTATATCATATATTCAAAGTGACTCAGTCCCTAATTGGGATATAACATTCAAGACATTCCCAGTTCACACACAGGCAGTTGAACGATGTGTGAAACTCGTGACAGAAGCCTCAGGAAAAGTTTGCGGAGCTGAGTCTAGGGATGGTTTTATCAGAACGACTCTGCTGTCAAGGTCAACCATGCCTAACTTCGCCCATAAATCAGATTTCAAAGTACCTTCAGCTAAGAATGAGTGAAAACGGAGATGTTCACAATTGTTCAACATGAGTTTCTTGGACTTACGACTCTTCATACAAAAACTTAGTTTTTTCAATAAAAAAAATCTGTTTATAAATATTACTAATGGCCTAAAATAATTCGTTTTTAAACATTTAAACTTGTATTCAATAAAGAACAAATATAAAGAACATGTAAGTTGTTAGTGTTTTTTTTTCCCTGAACTGTGATCTACCTTTATTTGTAAATTTTTTTCAAAATTTCATTTAATGTGAAGGCAATGCGCGACCGGAAGATGTTGATAAATTTAAATACTATTTAAACATTATTTTCTGTGGTTCTAATACAGAAGAATTTGAGCTATTACATTGGGGAAGAGGCTAATTTAAAAATGTTAAAAATTATAGTAAAAATGTGAATTTTTCCAAATTTCGGCAAATTTTAGAGCACATGCGCGACCGGAAGATATAAACCTATTTTATTTATTTTTAACCCCTTTTTAGTCTCCCCAATTCGCAAATTTTCCGCGGTATTACGAGTTGAAAAAAAATTTTTGAAATTTTTCGGCCCACCCTAATATATATAGAGAGCACTGCAGGCCCAATCTTTCCTGAAAGTGCTGCATAAGAAAAAGAAAAATGATGTCGTGTCAATTTTTTCCCAATTTATCTTTAGAATATAGTAATTAATATACATCATAATTAGCAGTCATGTTTATATTTGAACCAAAGTGTAGTAACCAGATTCAGATGATGCTATCAATATCAAGTTTATGACATTTACATTCGATTAGAAAAAGGACGATTTTAGTTCGTTTTTCAGATATTACGGAAAAGTTCCCAATCATGTCCTGAGAAAGACTACTTTTTTTTTTCAAATGAAAAAATTCTTAAATTTGGCCGAGCCCTAGAATTTTAGTTTTTTGATTTTTCGTCGCTAGAAATGTATTCATTTTTACCTATCTTTTTATTGCTTTTGGCTTTGACATTTGTCGGTTATCGGTTTGTGGATTTGACAAAATGTTGTTCCACCATATCTTTCGAACGCGATAGAGAAACTTAATGATTTATGTGGCAAATGAAAGCTTGTGACGCGGGGAGTGTCATATGCTATTAAAAATTGACTTCCCGTGCTTTCTTCCCCCTAAAAAAGGGGAAATGTGAAAACTATTCTTTAGCAATATCTCCAGAACGCGAATGCCGAAAGTATCCAGCTATACGTCGAATGATGGACTCGGACGTGGAGAATGTCTTAGGCTAGGAAAAACTGACACCCATGCTTTCTTCCCCCTAAAAACAGGGGGAATGAAAATGATTTTCCCCATATATCTCCTGAATGCTAGTGCGGAAATTAGCTGTGTCAAATGAAAGCTTGTGACGCAGAGAGTGTCGTAGGCTATAAAAAGTTGATCCCCCCCAAGCTTTCTTCTCCCCTAAACAAGGGGGAAGCGTCGAATGAAAGCTTCTGACGCCGGGATTGTCGTAGGCTATGTAAACATGACCCTCTGGGCTTTTCCCAGCCCCTCCCCTAAAAAGGGGAACAATGTGAAAATGATTGTTCCTCCTTATCTCCTGAACGCGAGTGCGGAAAGTAATGAGCTATGTCTCGAACGAAAGCTTGTGACGAGAGAAGTGTCGTAAGCTATAAAAAATTGATACCCCGATTCAAGGAAAAAGGTGAGGTCAACAGATGTTTCTTCCGTTGCCATCAGTTTATGTGTTGACAGGTTTTTTTCACTTCTTCTGTAAACTGGCAGGGGTCTTCAGGGTCTGGTTTTTGTTTCTTTCGGGGAATCCTTTCATCTTCAGAACGTTTTCGCTTATTATTGTGGGGCTTTCTTTGATGCCGTAAGACTGTCTTTTATTCCAAACTCCTTTCACATTCTTCGCCTTTATAGGTTTTCCTGGAGATGTGGGTTAACTCATGTCGTCGGACGACATCTCTCCTTGAGAATGTCGATTCGCATTGAGAGCACTTAAACAGGCTAATTCCATCATGATTTCTCTTATGACGAATGAGATGGGTCTCATGAAGGAAAGCCTTCTCACATATATTACATAGATACATTATAAAACAGTGCGTTGAAATACAGCTGATTTTATATTACACGAGGACTATCACTATTGGCTTCTAGCAGTTGAAAAAATCACGGAGACACCGCAACAGGGAAACGTCACTGTCAACGTCTGACGACAGAATGAAGAATCTGACTGATGGATGTCGTATTTATGCTAGAAGAATGAGGAATCTGTACTAGAAGATGTCGTATTAATACTAGAAGAATGAGGAATCTGACTGATGAATGTCGTATTTATACTAGAAGAAGGACTATCCTTCAGAAACTGGAGGACGGCGAGAACTAATACTACTGCAGTTGACAAAAATCACTGAGACGCAGCAGGCGAGAACTGTCACTGTCAACGTCTGACAACAGAATGAGGATTCTGACTGATGGAAGGTTTCTGACTCTGGAAATCTGACTCTGGAAGGAGGACTATCCCGCAGAAACTGATTTAAAAGACTGTCCCGCAGTAAATGAAAAGAAACAATGCTATTGGTTAAAAAAATTTAATTAAATGGAAAACGGTGAAAAGAAAAAAAATCTCTGATTTAAAAATAAATTATTTGAAATTATTGAGGGGAAATATTGACCTGTATGTATGACGAAAAAGGCCCGCGCCTGCTTTGAAACACATGTAGTAGTAAGTATAAATTAAAAATTTTAAAAATGCCTATGTTCTTATAGAGTCCTAAAAAGTAGAAAATAAACTTAAAGCATATCGATATTGCAATCAGTCACTGAGTTCGTATTCCCTTTGAATGAAATAGGGTACCGATTTATCTACTCGACAAGATTGTCGGCTCCTTATCTTCCTTTGAAGCGAATACGAACTCAGTGACTGATTGCACTATCGATATGCTTTAGATTTATTTTCTACTTTTTAGGGCCCTATAGGAAAATAGATATTTTTTAAATTTTTTATTTTATATTTTTTCCCTTTTGGGTTTTTTCGCTTGTTTCAATCAGTTTTCACAAAAAGAAGTTAAAAATTGTCACAGGTTATAAGAATTTAACCTCCCCTCCCCTCCCAAAAAAAACGAAACGGGTAAATATGTTAAGGATTGTTGTACTCTTTCAAATACGAGGACTGAATTTAAGAAGTTGTGTGTCAAATGAAATGCTGTGACTTGGGAAGCCTTATGGTTTTATAAAAAAAACACGGATACTCACGGAAAGATAGAAATCCAGGCTACCAGATGCTCAAAAAACATTCAAAGAAATTAACCCTCAAAGTGGACTAAAAGAGTCTCTAAAAAGAGAGGAAATATAGAAAACATCCTTCTATTCTATCTTCCGAACGCAATGGCTCAGAGTTGCGAGCTTTAACTGTCAAAGAAAGCTTTTGCAGTTAAGACGTTCGTAGACTACTTCGAATTTCCCCCCTTTCCTCCCCGCAAAGGGGGGTGGAATCGACTCCAACGATATACACTGCTCACAAAAATTAGGGAATATTTCAAAATGAATATGAAGCGATAAAATATCCCCTAATTTTTGTGAGCAGTATATATCTTAAATTAAAGCTCGTATGCCTACAATGTATGGGTTACTTTAAATCATGCCTCCTCTTTCTGTTACCCAGATAGGAGCAGAAAAATGGGTCAATATTTATTAGTCATATGTCAATTTAAAGTTGCTAAAGAAGGATATACTTTTAGTGATAAAGTAAAAAATATGAATTAAAAAACAATTGTCTTCTTTTGCGCCCATTAAAAATAAAAAATAAAACTAAAGCATACCGATGGTGAAGTCACTTGTAGAATTTGCATTAGCTTAAAAAGAAAATATAACCTCGATTTGCCTACTCAACAAAAATTACCAACACATTGGATTCCCTCTATCACACACATCATCATTATTATTATCATCCTCAAACAGCCATGGGCTACGGAGGCCCAACCACACCGTGCAATTTAGTTCTCCAAACTCATCTGTCCTGAGCTATATCTTCTGCATCTGACCACAGTACACCAATTCTAACAAGGTCCTGTTTGTTTTTGTTACCCACCGCATCCTAATAAATAGTGTGCCTGAAGGCCTCAGAAAGATAGGGGCCTCTTTCTGAGGCCTTCAGGCAAACTATTCATAACCCTATTCGCAAATTTATAATTATCCACACGGACAACATGGCCAAACCAACGGAGTCTCTCTCTGCACAATATGCTGCTTAAAGGAGGTTGCCGATTCCATTGAACCACCTAATGCAAAGATACTGCATAAGCATATAGAATCAAAGGCATCTAGTTTCCTGCTGTCTTGTTTACAAAGGGTCCAATTTTCGCTACGATAACTAACCGTAGAAAGAACCCCACTATTATACAGCCTAATTTTAGTCTTAAGGTTTATACGTCTATTTATGAACACTCTCCAAAGATTTTACCAGCTACAATCCCTATTTTCTCACCCCCACATCACCAGTATCTGTTACATAGCACCCGAGATAATTAAACTGTGACAGTTGATTGACAGTTCAACCATTCAGCTTAATTGAATTACAAATGGTCTGACTAATTTTTCATCACTTTAGTTTTCTCTCTGTTTATTACCAAACCTACTCTGCTACCAGTCTCATCAACAGCTCTAATAAACGAGTTCATCTCATCAACATCATTTGCCAAAAGGGTCAAATCATCAGCATTATCTAAATCAGAAATTTTCAGATCTCTAGACATTTAAGTCCAAAATCTTTCCCTTGCAGTGATATTCGCATAACATAATCAATAACCAAACTAAAGAGAAAAGGGGACAAAATTAACCCTTGTCGAACACCAGAAGCGACGCTAAATGAATTACTACAAGTCCTACCAACAGGTTATTATCAGTGTTATTATCAAGAGGTTTCTTAAGCTAAGTTCTCAGGTATGCCTTAGGATCTCACGATTAACCACAAATTTTGACGGTCAAGAGTCAAAAGCCTTTTTTTTTTAAATCTACAAAGCTACCGTTTTAAATGGTCCCATTCTACCTCAACTTCAGAAGTAAGTGAACTATGACTGTCATAATGACTAAGTAACCTATCATGATACGCTTTAGTTATAACTGGGTCTTTCAGAGCTTCATTGTTAAAGATTATTTTTTAACCTTAGCACAACACTTCTTAAGTTTAAGTTGCAAGACACTTTTAAAAAGGTAAAGATCAAATCCAATTTCAGCTCATCTATATGACCTGGTATTACTAACAGAACCAACCCATTTGCTGTTAATTAATATATATTAAATCATATTCTGAAACAGCCCATCTCGTGAAACCCATGTGTACTTTTTATGTCGCGGTGTTTGCAAAAATTATTTGCAAAAATTATGCCGCCTTCTAAAATTATATTTATTTCCTCAAACGATTTCTTATAAGAGTCAATGTGTTTTAATTAGCCGTTGAGATTAATTCATATATTTAGCAACGCTGCTAAGCATTTCAACTCTCATAGTGTTTTAAATATTAAACGAATGCAACAAATATATATATATATTTGACTGAGAGCTTCCATTGATCTTAAAGGATATTTTTCCGTAAAAAAAGTCTATATTGGACGATATGAAAATTTTAAATTTCTCTTTCCACTGGCTAAATGAAAAAATTCGGCAGACGCAATGTGGTATTTTTAGCAAACTTAAAATATTCATGCCTGTCAAAGAAAACAAGTGAATATTATAACGCAATAGAGTATTCATATTAAAACAGAGTGAACGAATACAAAGAACCAACAAACCTGTAACCGTTACAGAGCTGGACCAGAGGTTACCCCCTCTAGATAATCGAGGCCTAGAAATGGCACCCAATAGAAATCAACATCCGCGAACACACGTTCTAGCCACCTAGAACTTTTCTAGGATTAAAGAAGTTTTTTTTTTGTTATGCACCGCAGCTAATGAAGAAGTCAAGACGCTACTCCTAGGTTGGGTTGTTCAGATTTATATACAACGATATGACCATAAGAAGTCCGATTCTCTGACTCCATCGTCAGTTCTAGATAACACATAAGCCCAGCTGGACAGACCAAGTCTCTCTATTGCTCTTCTAATTACTTTCTCGTTTAAAGCTTAGCAGAATTATTCTCATTTTTAATTCGAACGATTCGGGAAAGAACTAAAGTGACTACTGTTGATTTAAAGAAATCTGAGTTTTGTTGAATACAAAGCTCAACGAAGCAAGTTGCTTTTAGATTAAACTAAATACAGCGCATATTAATGCAAAGCACTTGGGAAAAAATGTGGGCCGTATGAATAACAAGCATAGTCTTTGCGTGTCAGGTGATCGACGCCTAACGTCGAGGTCAAGGAAGGCAACGTCCGCCTCCATCCTACCTACGAAATGCGTTGTTGGTTGGTCTCGGTGAGCCATTGCCACGCAAATGGATAACGTTATTTGCAATACTGCCTTGGTTTGACCTTGTCACCGCAACGGAAGGTTAGATCTAACAAACTTGTTCAGCAACATATAAATCATTCCAACGACAAAGAAGATGAAATCCAAAAGGAAATATTTAATATGAAGTGTTGAAAATAGTATTGAACTTTTAGCTGTAAATCATTGTTTCGAGTTTGCCAAGATTGCTTCGATTATCCGAGCTTTCCTGTAGAAATTTTTATTTTTTTGGAAACAATGTACACTCTGTTACGTAAATTCCAACTAGTCAACAGCTCATGAAAGTGATGATAACAAGAACTATGTAATAAATTGCAAAAAAAAAAACTTACCTATTAATTGACTGAGCTGAAACTTAAGGCATTATGCGTTTGAGAGTTTGTTCCGTTAAATAACTGTCTAGTGTTTGTATGAATCATTCTGATTCTCAATAAACAAATTCTTTACATGAAAGGACGTTTCATATACGGAGATAAAAATCAATATGTCTGGTGGAAATAAAATGTTAGCAGGAATAATAGATCAAGAGGATGCACAACAACAGTCATCACTTTATCATAATTTGTCAAACAATTTTATTTTCATGATTTCGTTTATTTTGCCTCCTGCATATTTCGTATAGAATTAATTTTATTGGGTACTCTCTGTAGAGTGGTTGCTAAGTGGCTTAACATTACTCCATGTCCTCTAATGAAGGTATCTGCATACATCTAAAAAACTGCACAAGACCTATGAAGTCATGATCTACTAATACATATAGTATAAATTGTTTATATATTGAATAAAATATTAATATAAAATATATTGGGTAAAAGATCAATAGAACGTGCACAAGTTATTCATTTTTTGTGATGCAAATGCTAAATTTTTGAGATCGTTTTTGTCGTATTAATTTTGCCTACTCAGTCTACTGAGAGTACTCAAACTGACTGACCAAAAGAATAGTACTGTGAAAATGTCCAATTGTTTATCAAGTTGAAGTGTTGAATTTTCGATATCTTGTTAAGTTGAGCATTTTGATAAGGTAGCCCAATACTGAAAGTGGATTAATTAATCGTGAAAAGAAAACATTTTCAGATTCAGAATGAAAACAATTACTATAATTTCATTCTTGCAGCTCAGTCATTTCTTTCCCCCATATTTTCTAAATTCGCGGGTTTAGTTTATTTCAGAACTTGACGAGCAATTTTATATGAATAATCACCACTGTTGATCAAAAGTTAACGTATGATCCAAGCCTGGATCTTGAAAAGAGGGAAATTGTGAGCAAAGTGACTCGATATGGCAGGAAATAAAAGTAAAAACAAGGGGGAGAGGGGACAAGATTTGTTTCATTTTGAAAATGAAATGAAAATAGCAATTACCAGCGAAAGAACTTATTTTGAAAGTTAATTAATATTAGGAAATATCACACGAAAAAAAAAACTAATGAAATAATTATATTCATTAATTATTTAAATAACCGTTTCAATTTCCAACGACTTTATATAATTTCTTAGGACTTGCTAGTTTTAAATAATCTAACTTTCATAATCCAAAATTTTGCACTTTTTTAACATCAATTTTGAAAAATGTTGAAAATCTATATTTAAGTTTTGTTTAGTTCTTTATATTCAGTCACATTTTTCCATAGAAAGTTTATGTTATAAGTTTCAGAGCTACAACGTCGTGTTTTAACAAGGTTTCATTTCAATTTTTGGTACTTAACGATCACGCATTTCTGAAATTACTGGGGTTAATCTGTTAAACTTAGACAGAAATATTCTCAACAGTTAATCAAGTACTGTGCTGCGAATGTTTTATGAAAACAGCCACGCATAACAACATGAATTGTTGTTAGGAATTTTTTTTCTGCTGTGGCTCCTGTCAGACCTCTGTGGCAAGCAGCTGCTTGTGGGGAAATTTATTTTTATCTTTTTAATCCTCCGATGTCCACCCACCCTACATGAATTACAGCTATTACGTTTTTTCACACAACCGAAATCTGGACTTAGGCGGGCTCGGTATACATGTATTACCCATTGCGAAGAAAATTTTTTTATTAAAGCAGTATTTATAGGA
Source organism: Ryuthela nishihirai (assembly GCA_038380435.1). Lineage (NCBI taxonomy): Eukaryota > Metazoa > Arthropoda > Arachnida > Araneae > Heptathelidae > Ryuthela > Ryuthela nishihirai. Next base: position 77,407,736 of record JAWZYU010000017.1, read on the forward strand.
AAGGATGAGGTTATATATATGAGTTTCGTTTTTAAATTGATATGTACTCGAGAAATCTCGAAATCTCGAAAGTTATACTTTCATAACTGATTAAGATAATTAGTGATTGAACCTGAGATCCTGGAGATGACTTGCCTTAACTAAGCAAAGCATAAACTGCATTTTCAGTCTAAGTTATTTTTCTGCACAACTGAATTTTCCAAACGCGGAATCATCCAACTTATGTATTCCCAAGAACGCAACACTCACTTTGAAAAAGCCTTTACCGTGTTTTCCAACGTGGTACTATGAATTTCGAAATCCATAGTTTTATCGATATCACAATTTTCATCAGAAAGTTACTAAAGGAATCTAGCAGGTTCATCCCTAATGCCATGAAATTAAAGGCTGGGGGAAGAGCCAAATTATAAATATCTTGAAGTTTAAGAAAAGTTACTTGTAAAGAAAGAATCACTGAAAGCGAACTATAGATTAAACTTGATAAGGTAATACAATTGATCGCTTAACCATTCATTACCAAAGTGAAAAGTAGATGTAGCAGAAAAAAGGAACAGACTGTAATTTACATTTGCATACGTAATTATAGATATTTTTTCAAGCATAGTTCAACATCGCAGGTAAAAAAAAGCCTCATTGAGGAAGTCATTAGTCATTAAGTCAATTACTGCACCCTTAATCCAGTACAGTCGCTCAAAAAAGTATCCAAACACTATGGTTGATTACCGAATTGAAAAAAAAATCTGGAACCCTTTTTCTTAGAAATTAGTGATCTGGCAACTTTCGTGTCACGTGACACGAAACTAATAAACTGAAAGTCACGTGACACGAACTGATAAACCGAAAAATTTGAGGCGAAAACAATAGGAAGATAGGTGATAAAAAGTAACAATTCATATATATGAAATATATACGAAATATATGCGAATAAAATTAAAGCATACGAAATTCTTCATTTTTGTTACTGAGGCATTAGGTGTCAAAACTTTATTTCAAAGTCAAATTTCCTCTGCTGTGTATAAACCTTAGGGAGATTATTAATTCTAAGTAATAATGAATACACTAGAGTTACGCTAAATACAATTGTTTAATCATCTTAAGAAATGAACCAGAATTGATAATGTATTTTCTAACTAAATTATGTCGAGAAATATTACAGAGAGCACAGATTTCTTTAAATTATAATGTGCATCTAAGATCACATATAATTGTAGAATCTGATGAACAGCAACTCTATTGCACCTCAGAAAGCAAAACCAGCGTACTATATACGACTGTGTATTTTGCAGTATTGAATTTTCATCTTTGTGTATATCTGGTGATGTAGGTTGAGAAAGACTTAATATTTTTATTATTATTTACATTTTTTAAAATATAAAATTATCATCTAAGCTACTTTTACACAGTCCTGGTCTTCTGTACGTAGAAATGTAGTCTACCATTTCTACGTATTTACATATCTGTTTATATTATATTTAGCAAATACGGTAAATGGCAGCACTATTTATCCCCTCTGTGGCTGTTGCCAAAGGAAGTAGCGAAATATCTTCTCATTGCCCTAAACATGGAAATAAACAAGAAGCGATTGCTATTGGACTCTTTATCCTGATGACCACTCATCCAGCATCCAAACTGACACTGTCCTTTGGTTAACAGTTCCCCAGAGATGTGTCGACTGATGTCTTGCACATCACACTTGACACAAACGAGGAGGATAATTTAGCTGGAGATTTTGGGTGGTCATCGTTTGCTTAACTCACCTCCAGAGCGATGACTCCCAGGTCGTGGCTGTTAAGAGCATACTCCTGACCATTATTTAGGTAGCATGCTACCATGTTCAGTTGAAGGTCAGTTTTCGGAGTAGACAGCGATATTACTGCTTGCCATTTTCACTGCGATGGGCTAGATCACTGATGTATGGAAGGAAGACCATATGGGAGAAATACGACACATTGCCATAATGCAAAAGCAAACGTTGGAATTAATTCCTTTGTTTTTTTTTTAGCATTACAATCTTCTAGAATATAAAAAAGTCTTGTACCAATATTATCTGATCTGATTTTTTTGACTTTTTAGCAGTACTAAATTATAAAAGTTTTGCATTTTGAAAAACATGGAAAGCAATGGCGTAACCTTCATTAATATATTTTGATCTATTGTACAGATTTATACGCTTTAAAAGTATAACTAAACACCTTTGCAAAATGGGAAACTTTTAGTTATCATCAAATCTATATAATAAAAAAAGATGTCTGTGTGTCTGTGTGTGTCGGTGGCAGCCATAATTTATCGGGAAATCAACGTACACGCTCCAAATTTTCTGAGAATATTTCAGGTTATGGTCCGGATTGCAGTGCCAAATTTCATGTTGAAAGTGCAAAGGGGGGCTTGCTAGAAGCAAAAATATTTACCATGCTGTTCCTACTGGAAACAATAATAGCTGTCAAATTTATTGTTGCCACTTACTGCTGTCTAACTCTGGAAGTAAAGAGTTAAAGATCATTTAAATCTGCTACCGTTGCCAGATTCCAAACATTTCCAAAGACATTATTTAGGCGTTCCATTGCAACTAGGGACTTGATTTTCTAACCCAACATGGGGTCAGGCAGGGGGAACCTCCTACGAAATTGGGACCTTTCGGTGACGTACATCGGGAATTACAGAATGCCAAAATCTAATGAAATAAATATCACGATCGTTTGTCACGGGCTCTGAGAGCACGCGCCGGTCAGCAATGACCTTTGCAACACCCGGAAATTCTTCGTGTTCAAATTGTGATAAAATGTCGGGGGAGGGGATACTCACAAAACTAACTTTTAGTGCAGGAAACAACAGAATATGCAGATTAAAAGTGAGGCACGAGATGTCACAATTTGTGTAGAAACGAAGCCACGGGCCAAGTCAGAACCTGATTTTTAAATCAATCACCGGGCCACACGGGGGACGCTGTGCAGGAATTATGGACCGTGCGAACGAATATCACAGGGAGCCATGGAGCGGCAAAATCTGTGGTAACGTAAATAAAATCTGGATAGTTTACGCATAAACTAAGCCACGGGCTATAAGGAGTGCTCGCTGTCGTCAACAACGATCCGGGCAAATTTCTTCCTGTTGAAAATCTGTGCTAAAGTGTCGAGGGGGGGGGGAGTGTTCTTACAAAATTTACCTTTAATGCAGTGAAAATAAGAATATACAGGTTAAATGTGACACCCGGGCAGCGCCGGGTACGTTCAGCTAGGCTATAATAATAAAAGATTTCTGTCTGTCTGTGGCAGCCATAATTTTCTTGGAAATCGTAGTAGATGCTTCGAAATTTCACAAAGCGTTTCTGGTTGTCTACTAACTTGCAGTGCCTAATTTTAAGTTGAAAGTCCAAAATGGGGACTTACTACAAGCGAAAATACAATTGCTATGCTATCCCTATGTGAAACTTTATTAGCTGCCAAATTCATTGCTACCGTTTATTCCTCTCTCACTATAAACCTAAGCGTTATAACAACAGTTAAATCGTCTGCCATTGCCAGAATAATATACACTGCTCGACATAGAAAATGCCATACCATGAAGAAATGGGCGAAATGAGATGGAACTTACCACGCATGTAGATTAGTACGTGGGAAAGGAGTGATTTAACTTATGAGGGACTACTCGAATGCGATTAGCGAGGAGACAATAAAATGTGGCCTGAGTCAGTAGATAGTGTGGCCGCCATGATGGGCTATATATTTGGCAACATGGCGTGACATCAAGTGGGAAACTCCCCGGATGATAGGTATTGCGAACCATGCGTCGTTGACCTGTGTCCATAATTCATCGACAGCGCGAGGGGGTCATGCCAAGGCATGAAATCATCTACCAATGACGTCTGATACGTTCTCTGTTGGGGAGAATTCTGGGATCACGTGACTAAGACAGCTCCTGGACACCTTGTAAGCATTGTCTGCTGATATTTTCAGTGTACGGATGGGTGTTATCGTGTTGAAACTAGACATCAGGGATACCATGGAGCTACTGCAACAAAACGGGCTGCAGCACCTCATCGACGAATTGTTGTGCTGTCATTATACCCACTATGTATACGAGCGGTGACCTCCTGTTGAAACTGATAACTCCTGAACCATGACATCATTCTGAGGAGATATATGATGCTCACGGATGACAGCAAGATCAACCCGGTGACCATGTCGTCTCAAGACGCTCAATTTAGCGATCGTTGGCGCTGAGACAGAGGCGAGACTCATCGCTGAATACGACATGGTTCCATTCATCCCGCCACGCATGTCTGGTACGGGCACAAGTACAACCTTGTGCGATGATGTGCTGCAGTAAGTAGTAGTTGTCGCAATGGCTGGCGAGAGCGCAAATCTTCCGCAGCCATTCTGCGATTCATAGGCTGTGTCAACACGGGGGTGTCCATAGCTGCCTGTACACTGCATCGAATGTTGTCCACTGTGGATTTTAGGGCTGGTACGGCTTGTCAATGGAGCCGTTCGGATATCCTCCTATATGCAACAGTTCCATTATGGCAATGAACGTTACCTTCCTCCAACTACTCTCGCCAAATTCCACCGAGAGTTGTTACATCTTGAGGTGTTTCCACTGCGATGTGACGCAGGGACCAGCCAACCTTACGTAGCCCTATGATGAAGCCTCTGGTAAAGGTGTCCGTGAAATGGTAGGATTCCGAATGATGCAGAAATGATAATGATGATGCAGAAATGGTAGAGATTGAAAAATTGCCCCTAGTGATAATCCGTTCGTAGATCTGGAAAATTGCACCTAATCAATCTGGGTCATAGATCTGGGAAATTTGACTTCCTAGGTAAAAAAGTCAAATAGAGGTCTCATAGATGTCAAACCACGATCTATGAGAGGTACAAACGTGAAAATTGGTGTCTGATGGTGTTTCAGACTGACGATCTCAGAAGCGTTACGGAAATTCGGATTCGGAGAGTTCTTTAAGGTCAAAGGTCAAATTTAGATATAATGGTGCTAGAAAACTGAAAATATATAATTTCATTATATAAAGTCATAATTTTTATATTATATGGGGGTATTTAGGATCATAGATCACAGAATTTATTCCAAATGTTGGATGCGCTGAGTCCTTTGAGGTCAAATGTAGACCTACCGGTGGCAGAGGGTTGAAAATTGGTACCAGGGAGTATTTTGAGTCGTAAATCTAAGAAATTAAGCCAAATTTTGGAGGCGCTTGGTCTTCGAGGTCAAAGGTCAAATGCAGATATACCGACGGTGGAAAGCTAAACTATTTCCGGCAGTAGAACTGAGAGACGAGAAGGATTTTCAGATCCAGTGTCGCATTCAAGGTCAAATAGGTGTCGAAGTGACGTGCTATATATCAAGAGGTGCCAAAGGAATCGTTTGATTTCTAGTATTATATATATAGATGATTGTGAGTGTATGACTGACGGCTGGCTGATGCCTGATAGGGAATCACGCTAATTGTACGAGTGAATCTATCGATCTATGATGACTGATAGGGAATCACGCTAATTGTACGAGTGAATCTATCGATCTAGGATGACTTATAGGGAATCACGCTAATTGTACGAGTGAATCTTTCGATCTAGGATGACTGATAGGGAATCACGCTAATTGTACGAGTGAATCTTTCGATCTATGATGACTGACAGGGAATCACGCTAATTGTACGACTGAATCTTTCGATCTATGATGACTGACAGGGAATCACGCTAATTGTACGAGTGAATCTTTCGATCTAGGATGACTGATAGGGAATCACGCTAATTGTACGACTGAATCTTTCGATCTATGATGACTGACAGGGAATCACGCTAATTGTACGAGTGAATCTTTCGATCTATGATGACTGACAGGGAATCACGCTAATTGTACGAGTGAATCTATCGATCTATGATGACTGACAGGGAATCACGCTAATTGTACGAGTGAATCTATCGATCTATGATGACTGATAGGGAATCACGCTAATTGTACGAGTGAATCTTTCGATCTAGGATGACTGATAGGGAATCACGCTAATTGTACGAGTGAATCTTTCGATCTATGATGACTGACTGGGAATCACGCTAATTGTACGAGTGAATCTTTCGATCTATGATGACTGACAGGGAATCACGCTAATTGTACGACTGAATCTTTCGATCTATGATGACTGACAGGGAACACGCTATGTACGAGTGAATCTATCGATCTATGATGACTGACAGGGAATCACGCTAATTGTACGAGTGAATCTATCGATCTGTGATGACTGACAGGGAATCACGCTAATTGTACGACTGAATCTTTCGATCTATGATGACTGACAGGGAATCACGCTAATTGTACGAGTGAATCTATCGATCTATGATGACTGACAGGGAATCACGCTAATTGTACGAGTGAATCTATCGATCTATGATGACTGATAGGGAATCACGCTAATTGCACGAGTGAAAATATCGATCTATGATGACTGATAGGGAATCACGCTAATTGCACGAGTGAATTTATCGATCTATGATGACTGATAGGGAATCACGCTAATTGCACGAGTGAAAATATCGATCTATGATGACTGATAGGGAATCTCGCTAATTGCACGAGTGAATTTATCGATCTACGAGTGCTAGAAAGTGTAAATTGGTGTTTACAGGGGTTTCGGTTTGTAGATCTCAGAAATGTTACGAAAATTTCCGATCCGAAGAGTTCTCCGAAGTCAAAGGTTAAATTTAGATCTCTTTTGGGTTGTAGATCTCAAAAATGTTGTGAAATTTTGAATGCGCTGGGTCCCTCGAGGTCAAGGTAAATATTGATCTACCGGGGTTAGGGGGCTAAAAATTGGTGTCGGGGAGTATTTTGAGGCGTAGATCTCAGACATTATGCCAAGTTTTGGTTGCGATGAATCCTTTGAAGTCAAATATCAAACTTCGGTATAACGATGTTAAAGAGCTGAAATTGTCGAATAGGGCTATTTTAGGCAATAGAACTCAGAAATAAGATAATATTGAGTTCATACTCAAATAGGGGTAAAGTGACAGGCAAGAAATCAAAAGGTGCTGAAGGTACCGATTGATTTCTTTTATTATATATAGACGATGGTGAGACTGAAGGCTGGCGAGCTGACTGACAGGAACTCGAACTGAACACGCTAACTCGAACTATGATGCAGAAATTTGTAGAGCTCTAAAAATTTGTACCTAGAAGTAATCCGGGTCAAAGATCTCGGGAAAAATCCGAAATTTGACCTTCGGCGTGTTCTTAAGGGTCAAATAGAGGTCACATACAGGTCATATCTTGATCGACGAGTGCTGGAAATGTGAAGGTGTCTGGGGGTGTTTTGGGTTGTAGATCTCAGAAATGTTATGAAATTTCGGATTCGTGTGGGGAGGAGGTCCTTCGAGGTCAAAGGTCAATTATAAATCCACCGGTGCTAAAGAGCTAAAAATTGGTTCCTGGAGGTATTTTGGGTCGTGGTTCTGAGAAATGTGAAATTTTGGATGTAATGGGCCCTTCGAAATCAAAGGTCAAATTCCGATGTAACGTTACTAGAAAGCTAAATGTTGGTGAATACGGCTATTTTGAGCAGTAGAACTCGTAAATATTAAGAATGTTCAGATTTGGTGTTGGGTTGAAGGTAGAATGGGGGTCGAGGTGATGGACTAGAAATCAAGAGGTTCCGAAGGCACCGATTGATTTCTAGTAATGTATAAAACTGATAAAAATGTGCATTGTTTTATGCAAATTATCTTTTAATTTGAATTGTAATCGCGAATATTTATGTCGTTTTACTCACTAATTCCGCTAGAGATTGTCGTTATCAGATCTTTCAGCGAAATTCTTCTGTGGAAACAAAATTTGCCTGTTTTTCATGTGTCACCTTCTCACACCGTACTCTAACTTCATGAAGATTTATCATAAACCTTAAGATGCAGAGACTAAACATTTACTAAAAGTAAGATTTTTTTGTGTATGAGACATTTTAAATCTGACCGCGAAAATGAGTCCGTTTTCTTCTGGTAAGTCTTGTTTTGAAGCACAGGTGATTTGTCTCTTAGATTAGTTTTAGATTTAGTTTTAATTTCTTTTATGCATAAAATATCAGTTCCACGTTGCTTGTTATTGGTACCAAAGTCAGTGGCAGAACAAAATAAAATCTGCTATTTATACAACGCAAGTATTTTCAAAAACTCTAAAGATAATTCGGATTTAAGAAAATGCTCATTTCTGCAGTCATCCAAAGAACATACATATGCGGAGTTTCGTAAAGAACAGTGTTGGATATTTAATATCCTACTGCTAAGATCGATCGATATCAGAAGCCAGTTATTTTATTTGCACTTAAATAGATTTTCTAATTTTTTCTAAATATGTGTAGTCTTTTCAGTAGCATATCCCACATTAGCCAAAAATATTTGGAAAGTGAGGGGGGGGGGGGCGGTAAAATGTATCAATATTTCCCTAAGTAAATTGATTAAATAACGATTTTTTTAAAATAAACTCATTTTTAAAATATTACTTTTGATAAAAACTCTTTTAAAATTCGATTATGGTGTTCACTTTGAAAAGAAAAATGTACATCGGGATATAGCCGTAAATTTAAATCTTATTTTATGTGAATGAAGTGACCTTTTTCCTTGCATAGCAAATATAAGTTTGAAAAAAAATACTCGAGTGTTGTATGGAAAACTGGAATTAAATCTATGAAATCTGGTCATGATCACATAGTTTGCATAGTGAAATGTAGAGGGAGATTAATTGGTATTGAAAAGGAGGGGCTTCACATAATCGCGAAAAACTCCATTTAAAGCAGAAAAATTCACTCGGAAAAAATGGCTAAATTAATGTTTCTTGTAATTGTGCAAAATGTCGCTGCAATTACCAACTGTGAATTTAAGAATAGTCGTAAAAGAACCATTTTAATACTTCGAACACAGTTAATGAAAATTATATTTCGAAACAATTATTTAAATAAATTGAAATCGAATTTTTAATTTTTTTAAATAGTTGTTAAAGAAAAATCTAATCGCCACCAAAGTACTAATTCTGATTTGTAAAACATGTACAACCATCTGATAAATATTTCTTACGTAAATACTTACCGAGGTGGTATGAAAAGTATATAGAGTTCTATAAATGCCATTTGAAAAATTCGAAAAATAAGAATTATAATATTTCAATAGCACCAATCCAACTAAAAAAGAGTTTTCCAATTATCCCTTTCAAATTGAGTTGCGTTTTCCACGACCCCATGAGAGTAATGGATTAAGTCATTGCTGTCAATGGGCACGTTCACATTCCACCACCAAAATTCCAAATTTCTAGCATAAATGCTTCGTTTGTAATATTCATTTGAAATTTTGAAGTTTTCAAATTTTTCCAACGCTGTAGGACACAATTAGAGCTTTAGGCAGATTCGGAAAGTGTAAATCGTAATATTTCATCAATACCTATCCAACAAAATAAAAATGGTGATGATGATTCCCCCAAGCTTCCATTCAACCAGTAAAAATAAAAAAAAATAAAATAAATACACCCTCAAGCAGCTGCTTGCCACAGAGGTCTGACAGGAGCCTGTTAGTTTATATGCCTTAGTAGAAGGTCTGAGAGGATGGCAGGACCTCAGCAGATAAACGACACATGCATCCATATCTTACCCGGGTCCCTTAGATCAGTAGACAAGCGCACTAACAACTCGGCTACGGGACGGCTAACCAGTAAACAGAAAATTGAAATTTTTAATGTAAATATATTTATTCCACTTTGTTATAAAATGTTCTTCCTGCTTTTTCTTCCCCTATCTGTTCGTTTTTAGGACAGAGAATGGATTGTTTTGTAAAGTAATATCGCTCCGAATGTTTCAAAATTATGTTTTTGCATAAATAAGTAAAATTGGACGAGGTCTTATAGTATTGAGGTCATAACTCCTCGCATTAGGAGAATTCCAGTTTGAAGTTAGGAAGATGATTTTCATGAATAATACGAAATTGATAAAAAGAGACTTCGATTGAAAATGTCAGGTTTTTAACATAAGCAGTCTCCAGAGAAAAGAAAGAAAAAACTGCTATAGTTGATTTATTTTTGGATCGTACCAATATTGCGTTCACAATCTGTCAGTGTGACCAAAAGGCGACCACATTTTCAAATCTCTTCTGCCAGAAAGTACCTATCGACGTCCATGCATATTTTTTTTCGCCTTAATAACCAGAAATCTGCATCTGAGACAAAATTCCTTCTGCAATTCTGAACTCTCCAAGAGCTACCTGACAGAACAGAGTAATGTATCGATTCGGCTGCAGCCAGCAGCCTATACCTTACTCAATCATCCGAAACATTTGTGGAATGTGAAGTTCACATGTAGCGCCGTCGATCTTCGTCCCTCCCTCCACAAAGCACAAGATACTGTCGATCTTGGTCGACGCCGAGACACAGAATTGGTTTTTCTCTGCATTTGCTTTTTCTGTCCCATTTCGCATGTCAGTTGAATCTCCTTTTATGCAGTGTAGCTGTTGAATTGGATATTGCACTGAGGGAAGAAGAAAAAATAATCTGATTTTATTTTCCTTTCAAATAATTTTAAAATCAATTCTAACGGTTAAAAACGGTTAATACAATAACACAAATATTGCAATGGAAACAGGTGCAATATGATGGTCCTAGAACTTCACACGTTTTTACCAAAATCTAAATTATGAATTAATCCCCCTGGAGGAATTCTCCCCCTGGAGGTGCAGTGGTAAAATAATAACAGCAGCAAAGAATTTTTTGCCTATGGATGTTTGAGGATCGTACATATACAGCCATACAAAGGCATATGTACATACTGACACATATATGCCTACTGGAAGAGAGGATCGCTCCGTTAAGTTGAGTTGGGTTGTTTTACCTCTGAGCTGCACTTTTTTGCACACCATGGGCTAAATGGCCAGGTCACATGGACCCCGAGGGCTCATAGAGGGTTGGGGGAGGGGACCCAGTGGAACAGCTGTTGGGAGACAGATTGTAGCCTCCCGTCAAGTCTATCCAGCGTGTTGTTTAATGTGCACAGGGTATGACTCTCCTGCACACTGGGCAAATGTTTAATGTTTCATCCGACGGACGGCGGCCTTTCCAAGCCCATCGGTGTCCCTTACTGACCGTGGGCAGGGCGGGGAATTTTGCGGAGATAAGACTCAACCCTGACCCATCTGGGACTCGAACCTGGGAACTACAGATTACGAGTCTGGCGCGCTACCGACTGAGTCACCCCCGCCCCACTCCGTTAAGTATTATATTGTTAGAGATGAGTCGGAATCGAAATAGTCAGACAACTTCCGGCTAGGGCAGGTTGGGGTTCAGCCGTAATTTCAAATTTCTAATTTCGCTTGCAATTGGAAAAAGATAAGTGAAAAAAATGAAAGAATAAAAATTTATTTTTATCGTAATTCGAACTTTTTAATCAATGTTTACGAGTTAAAAATAATCATCATTCAGATTTTGATTATTTCTTATGAATTTTTCTCTTTCGTTAATGACTCGCTGAGCGTTTTAAATGATATTGTTTAAAGATGTTCAGATCCTAAGAAGTATTTTTTCCTATACCCATTCCAAATAATTTAAGATTTTAATTTTCTCATCAAGAAATTATTATTTTTTAACAGTTGTAATACTTGTAGCACGAAGAATTTAAAAATTGTTTAGCAGTTTTATATGTTTCTGTAGATTTTATGATATGTCAGAGAAATGTTTTCCTCTAATCGGGCTCGGGCTCAATAATTATCGAAATGATTCCGATGTACTCGGGCTCAATATTGAGCTCATACCCATCTCGAATATACAGGGTGATTGTAAACTCTTTGAACAAAAAAAAGAGGGGTGATAGTACACATTAAGACAAACAATTTTTGCAATGGAGCCTAGGGTCGCATTGCATTCCTTCTGCCAGAAAAGAGTACTTTCGAAAAACGTCACGCATGCACAAGTATTTACAACCGGTGCATGAAAAGCACAAGATGCAAATCAGGTGCGCTGAGCAAGTGCGTAGACGATTAAAAACAAACATTTAAAAACGCAGCCGAACCCTTTCATCGACATTACCATGATAACGTCACATGATAAGTGACGTATTCGTGAAGGACATGGAAGATTACACATACGAGCAATTGGCGGATATGCATCTGATATACGACCAAGCAGGTGGTAATGGACGTGAAGAACAAAGATTGTACCGTGAGAGATTTCCGAATCGTCGTATTTTTTACCATTCGACCTTCGCCAATGTTGATCGTAGACTGCGTGGAACTGGCTCGTTCGCTTTCTCAATGAGTGATACTGGACGTTCGCCTAGTGTGCGGACACCGGAAATGGAAGAACGTGTCTTGCAGCGATTTGCAGAAATTCCTTCCACAAGTACGCGAGTTGTGTCATCCGAAATGGGAGTTTGTCAAACCTCGGTGTGGAATGTCCTACATGAAGCACGGGTGCAGAAGGTCCAAGCTTTGAAGGAAGATGACTATCCGCGCCGGGTAGAGTTTGTTAGGTGATGCTCCAGAAGAACAATGTCAATCCGCAATTTCCCGCATTAGTGTTATTTAGTGATGATACCACGTTTACCCTGGAAAGCATTTTCAACAATCACAACCAGCACGCTTGGCCTCAAGAAAATCCACACGTCACTGCCCCTCGTAAACACCAGCAGAAATTTGGCGTCAACATCTGGGCAGGTATCCTGGGTGATTGTCTAGTGGGACCTTACCTCTTGCCAGAACGATTGACCGGCGCAGCGTGCCGTGTGTTTCTGGAGCAAGTGCTTCCTGGTCTGTTGCAGTGTGTTCCACTCACCACGCAGAGGGACATGTGGTTTATGCATTATGGGGCCCCAGCACACTTTTCCATCGAGGTCCGATACTTCTTAAATGCAACATATCCCAGGCGGTTGATTCGACGTGGTGGACCTGTGGCTTGGTCTCCATGCTCCCCGGACCTGAATCCACTAGACTTCTTCTTCTGGGGGCACATGAAAACACTTGTGTACGAGACACCTGTGGACTCCCTGGAAGATCTCGTCGCGAGAATCGGTGTTGCAGCGGATAAGTCCAACAACACACCAGGAGTCTACGAGAGCGTGCGACTGTCCTTCATTCGCCGATGTGGGCTGTGCAACAACGCCCTCGGACCCCACTTTGAGCAGCTACTTTGAGTCTTTCTCTGACGCGAATATAATTAAGCAACTCATAAATTGGTAAGTGCCTTTGTTTTCACTGTTGAAGGATCAACGTGGATATGCAATTTTACACTTCTCTGGCGGAAGGAGTGGAATGCGACCCTAGGTTCCATTGCAACAATTGTGCGTCTTGATGTGTACTATCACCCCTCTTTTTTTTTGTTGAAAGAGTTTACAATCACCCTGTATACTTAGGCATCAGTCAATATACTAAAGTAGAAATTTTGTCACCCGACCTCAAGAAACAAAAATAACTTTGTTTATGCCTCTAATTGTGTAACGTATCAGTGCATCTAAGTTTTTTAATAATACCGTTTTCCAAGTTTCTTTCATGTCATCGTCTTTCTTGGAATTCAGGCATTAAACGGGTACAAAACATACCATAAAAGCATAATTACATAACAAATGCTGTTTGTGAATTATTGACTGATTGTTGTGTGCGACTCTTGCTATTGTCGCTGCCATTTTGCTTCAAAAGTCGGATATAGACTATCTTGAAAAGTAAAATATATGCATAAATTATTGATTGACTAAGAATGATCAATGAGGCCATTCGAGATTTGTTGAGTAATCAATACATTCTGAAACCCAGAATCTCAAATATTTCAGTAGAATCAGAAAGTTTAAAATAATATGATAAAGGAGACCTGGGTAAACGTTTTAGCTAAGGAGTCGCTTAGAAAACTGAAATTTAATGTCGGGTCGCCAAAGCATTAGATAATTAATAACCTATATATAATTAGATAAATTATTACATAATTATAACTATATATATAATTCGATAAATCATAACAGAAAAAGCGAAACATAAGCAATAAAATTTTATTAAAAAATTAATTATTTTAATTTAAATTAGCTTCGCAGAAGTTGGATTTCTTGTCCTTTATGGTTCTTTTTCTCTTTTACAAATTTATTTTTCATCAATAGTTGGGGGCCGTAAAAAACAGGTCCTCGCGAACCGTAGTTTGCCGAGGATTGGTTTGGTAGAACCTTGATCAACGAAAGGTTAAAACATTCAAGAATAGCATAGAAAACATCCTCTAAACATCGGACGTTCTAATTAACCAAATGATTAAAAAGTCTTACCTTTTCACTTTATGTTGATCATGGTTTCTCACTTTGAAAAATCAGAATTTTTTTCTTACATGATTTCAATTCCTGACAATTTAATCCTAAATATTTCTTTTTTCTAGATTTTCTGGTATTGATGCTTTCTCTTCCACTGGATGACCACCCCAAGTATCACCATACCAATATCCGAGGAACAGTAAAGAAGAAAACGCCGCTGAGAATTACGCTGGCATTTTTCAAATGTCAGTCAACCGTAGCTCAGACCGTAAGACACATCAGTTCCGGTGTTGAACCGGATGGTTAAAGGAGGGTGAATACATCACCAACGACGACCAACTACATTGCAATCACAAACAACGAACGTCCAGAGTAGTAGATTTCATCTCTGTCACAGATGTAGGGTTCCTTTACCTCGAATAGTCCTAAAACGTCAATATTGAATTCTTAACTGCCTTCTTTGTCTTCTGCCCGCCTCAGCTACTGCTGCTGTTGTCCTAGCAAACAGCAAACAGTCACCGCTATTGATTTCAACACTGGTCACTTACTTTAATGGACGACTTCCAAACGCTGTTTAAAGTCTACTCTGTGAAGAAACATCCAGGGATTCCATTTAATTTGCCAGAGTGTTTGCTCTGCCATTTACCATCATGCAACGTCGGCACACGCAAACTGCTTTCTGCACAATAAATACTTCCATTTTGCTATTCTTTTTACAGCTGTTTCGTTTACAAAAACGAAAATTTGGGTAATTTAATCTGGTTATTGTTTATTTCGAACAGGGCTAGTCGAAATTGACAATACACGAATCTTTGCGAAAAATGAAAAGAATGCATAAAAATTTATGTGTTATAGTAGGTAATAAATTCCTCTTAGAAAAAGTATTAAATTTTAATCCATTTAATTAAATAAATATATACATATCACTCATTTAAACTGTTCAAGAACTTATAGGCGGGGATTTGCATCTGATATGGATTCAGTTAGGTCGCCTCTTCGTCTGATTCAAAATTAGGTTTTCACTTCATATATATTTCACAAAATAAAAAACATAGGCATAAAAATAGGTAAACTATCCCCTTACCTGCTTGGAATATAAAATCACTAAGCAGCTAAATGCCACAGCAGTCTAATCAGATTGTGCGCATTTGTCTTTCAGATAAGCTTATTCTGAGCAACAATTTCAATATTGGGTTATTAAAAGTCACTTCTGATAAGATTATGCATGAGACTGTGTCCTATTTTACCCCCTCTTTCCCTTCACTTTAGGTTCGTCCCTCGTAACTCTGTTCACCAATCTCGGTTCTATCACGAGTTCGGCATGCAGGAAATATGGTCAAAGCAAAAACTATTTCCCCCTACACAAGATCATTCTCAAAATCAGTAGATGACTCCTGCTTATTCAAGATATCAGTTGAGTTGGATTGTTTTACCTCTGAGTGGCACTTTTTTGCACACCATGGGCTAAATGGCCAGGTCACATGGACCCCGAAGGCTCAGAGAAGGTTGGGGGAGGGGACCACTGGAACAGCTGTTGGGAGACAGATGGTAGCCTCCCGTCAAGGCCATCCAGCGTGTTCTTTAACGTGTACAGGGTATGGCTCTCCCGTACACGGGGACATGGCTTAACGTCCCATCCGACGGACGGCGGCCTTTCCAAGCCCATCGGTGTCCCCTACTGACCGTGGGCAGGGCGGGGAATTTTGCGGAGATAAATCTCAACGCTGACCCAGCTGGGACTCGAACCTGGGGAAGATATCAGACTTCATCATGATTCGAGATATCGGATTAGCACCTGGATTACAAGCGTTTGGATTTAAAAACGTCAAGTCTCCTACTTAAGGAAAGCCCAAGTTTCAATTCCGTCATCCCCGAAAAAACTCCGTTTCAAAACTTTTTGTCTTTAAGTGAATTCACTAATTTTTTATTGGTTTTCTACCTATTGCTAAATTGCATATTTGAAAATATAATCCAATATGTAAACGTGTGATATAATCTAAAGCAAATTATAAAATAGTGAAAACCGATTTTAAATTAGGGTAATCAAATTTAAACAAAAAGTTCCTGGACTTTTAAAAATTCAATCAGAAGGATTTATTTTTCGTGAATTTATTATGTTAAAAAGTAACATAAACTTTTGCATTTAGAACATATTTTATACATTATTGCACTTGTTAATAACCTGATAAAAATAAATTCAGAAGCAAAAAATAAATCTGGTAGCACAAAATAAAACTTAAATAATTTAGGTTAATTAACAAAAATCACCGTCATTCTGTGTACATTGGTTAAAAAAGGATGTTTCTCTAGAATATTTAACTTTCGGCAAGTTTTGCAATAAAGATTTCACACGAGACATGGAAATTTGTTTTCACTATAATTAAACACTGTTCAGCTGCACATTCAATTTAGTGTTGAAAATTATTAAAACTGAATTCCGGGGACATTTATTCGTCGAGGACAAATCCTTTAATCGAGGGATTTTTCTGGAAATCGGGGATGTATGGTATCACTTTATATATGCCAAGAAAGGTATCACTCTTAGTTTAACGTCGATATCAGTTTTAGAGGAATAATTGTCTTGAGGAATAATTGTTGTAGATACGAACCTACGACCAGGGCGGTCTTAAGTCATAGGCACACTGGACAGTTGCCCAGTGTCCCCACGATTCTAAATTTCGCAAAAGTTTGTGTTGATTAATTCCCGCTTTACAGCATGTTTTTTTTTTATGTTTAAACATTGATTTTGTTAAAAGTACCAATAAATCTGTAGGCTTAATTTTATTGACTGCTTGCATTTTTCCCCGTAGGAGGCCCTAGTGCATTGCTTTGCCCAGGGCCCTACAATACGGTTAAGACGACACTGCCTAACGACGACAAATAAATATCTCCCCTAGTTTCGAATCTAAAACTGACAAACGATACATAATTTTTATGACTCTTAATCGACTATTTTTTCCTATTTTCTAATTGTCGATTCAGTTCATCATCGAACTTGAGGCGCTTATTTAAACAAAAATAGCCAAGAATCAAAGAGACCGAGGAAAAATTGTGGGAGATCAGCTTCAAACACTGCATAGTTCTCATTATTATATACAGTATAACTATGTGCACTACATCATCTGTGATGTTTCTGAAATATGTTAGCTATACCTCCTTCGCAACCACTCGCGCAGTTCTTCGACATTTTTAAATGCTACCATCTTTAAAACGGTTATGTTTTTTGGCGAAACCTAGTCACATCTAATACATAAAGAAGGAGGTATGTGTGTTTCTTTGTGTGTGTGTGTGTGTCCATCTGCTATCAGTCCGTCCGCTTATGAAATGGTCCCCCAGAAAAGTTAGAGGACCAAAGTTTCCATGAACGTTCCCTTCACCCACAGGATAAATACAGCTACGTTCGAAACTGCGGGAATCAACCAAAATTGTGATGGAATGTGTGAATTTCTCGAAATTTCAGACTTAATATTAGCGGTTAAAAACAGCTGCTTCTCATAGACTTAGCATTAGCAATTATTCGAAATCGCGTGGGGAATGCCATCTAGTAAAACTTTAGATAGTTTCGGAACTTCCCTCTTTTAGGGGATGTCTGAAATTTCAGGGCATAAAATTTAGTGTGCGTGAAAGGCGGGGGGGGGGGGCGTAGGTGGTAAAACGATCCTATATCCTAAAACTATTCATTATGCCAAATGAAGGTTTGCGGCGTGAACAGTGTCATCTACTCTATAGGGTGTTTCCAAAAGGTCTAGTCAAACCTAGGGAAAGTGTTCTACTGCGCACAGTGATGAAAAATATTCCTATGAGCATTAGGCCAGAAACACTTCCCTTTTGAGTTATAGGGCATTTTAAGAGTGTAACTAATAAGGCCTATGAAGTTAATTAGTTTTTATTCCAATTATTACAGCACACTGAAAGTGAGATGAGAACAGTTACATAAATCTATATCAGCAAGTGTTCGAAAAGGCCTCCCTGAGCAGCAATACACGCCTTACAGCGTCTTCTAATAGAATGTCGAACACATTCGAAAAGTCCCGTAGTGTTCTGAATTCTTTAACAATATTCCAAATCCGTTCGAGGACAGCTTGTGTATTAGGATATGGAGTAGCGTAAACATTAGCCTTAGTGTCCATAATAAGACATCGATTGGATTGAAATCGTAAGAACAGGCAGGCCATGCGGTTGACCACCTCTACCAGTCTCTACCACTCACCAGGGTAGGATACATACGATTGAGATATTCTCGAGAAGTGAGACTAAAATGTGCTGGAACTCCATCATGTGACAGTGTGTTGCTAGTGGAATGTCTTCCAGTAACGCGGGTATATCCGCCTCTAAGAAATGCATGTATTTCAGGCCACGTAGCTCTGATGTCAGAAAACAAAGATGATCAGGTAGTCATCAAATGATGCCAGACCAAATATTCACATTAAACCTCTTTTGTGTAGAAACTGGGTGATTTCATGAGGATTTTCCCGTGTCCAGTGGTGAATGTAATGAAAATTCACAATGCAATTGTGTAAATGCAATCTTGTAAAATGCAATCTTGTAAATTGAGATTCATCGGTGAAAAGCAGACAATGGAGAAAGCCAGGAGCAATACACTGCTGCAGAAGCCATTGCAAAAACACGCCTCGTGGACGAAAATCAGCTGGTGAGAGTGGCATATGTACTGGCTGCATGTGATATGGTAGAGTTAGTCCTGGCGATAAATTCTCCATACAGTCGAATGGTAAAGCTATTTAGTAGAGACGACGATCTTCACTGCAGTTTCCCTTCGCTCGTCCGTAAGTGAAATGAATGTCTATCATTTCAGTATTGAAGAAACGATTATTCACAGTCATGGTCACAAATAACATTTGGATTGACTATAACAACAAGACTATTGATCACTTAGACGTAACTTTAGAACAAGTAATTAACAGAACAAATGCCGACTCACCTTATGTAACCTTACCTCACCCAGAAGTGGTGAAATTTTGTCCAACATTTGGATATATCTCCTAGGCCGTCAGATATATAAATTATACAAATTTACCTATCATCGTACCTTTTCAAGGCTTCCTTACTGTCACTCTCAAACTCGGAAGGGTTTGTTATTGAAGTCAGTTTCTACAGGTAATATGTGTATTTATTATGGAGGGAAACATTTCTGCCCAATATTCATAGGAACTTTTTTCATCAGTATGAACAGTAAAATACATTCCCAAAGTTTACCAAGATTTTTGGAAACATTCTGTATACTTTAGGCGATGTCAGACGTACCCTGAAAGAAGGGGACAAAATTTTTATCAAGGGGGGAGCAGAGGTCGTGAAACGTTTATAATGGCTTTTATGTTAAATGAAAGCTTGCGATGTGGGGAGTGCCTCTACTATATACTTTAGAGCAGTGGTTCTAAACCTTTTATGTTTCACGTATCCTTTGGAAATGTGTATGTAACTGGCGTACCCCTTGTATAGATATATAAAACTATAGTTATAGTATAACAATGGTTATTTTTACTTTGTTACTAGATCTAGCGACTTTTGAGCTCTCACGGTGTACCCCAAAAACTTTTGCCGCGTACCCCACGTACCCCTACCTAGAACCCCTACTTTAGAGGGTTTCAGATCCGAGCAACTCAGGAAAAATCTGCTAGTGTTTCGTAAAGACAAGTATATAAAATTTTTTAACTTTACTTCCTAATTGCTGCAATATCGTATGTTTCAACCTTTCGATAGTTACTGCAGAACAACCACAGATGTGCGAAATGCCAAAAAGTTTGAATAAAGGGATGGGTTGTTTTATTTCTGAGTGCCACATGTTTTAATACAATGGTAAATGGCCACGTAACAAGGACCCAAAGGACTCAGAGAAAGTTAGGGAAGAAGACCCAGTGCACAGCTGTAAAAGACAGATGGAATCCTCCCGTCAAGGCTATCTAGAATGTTCTTTAAGGTGCACAGGATATAGCTCTCCTGCATATAGGCCACGACTTAACATCCCATCTGACAACCTGCGAGTTTTCCAAGCCCAACAGTGTCCCTTTCTGATCAAAGGCAGGGTGAAGGTTTAGCAGAGAAAAATCTCAACGGTGACACAGTTACGACTCGAACCTGGGAACTGCAGATTGCAAACCCTCCTTCTTTTTACCTCGAAAGAGAATGTTCGTGGAACATTTTTTTCGTTTTAGCTTCTGAAATGTCTCTGAGAAAATGAAAGAGGAGAAACTGCAAAATTGTCAAAGCAAAGTCTTAAAGCCCTCCGGAGTTAAAATCCATTTATATTAAACATTTCTAACTGTTGATAAATTAATTTCTCGTTTGTTTTTGATTTTGCTCTTGGTTAGATTCTTATTTACCAAACTTTTTTTATTCTCAGATTTCAAGCCTAAATAAATAAAGCGCAGACTTTAATCTCAGCGCAAAACGTCTTTCATTTATTAAAGAACTGAAATCAGATAAAAATGATGTCTGGAGAATTGCATTTCTGCTCTTAACATTTTTCTAAATTTCTTTTGAAGAGAAAATAGAAAAATGTTTAATAATTTATTGTTCAACTGAAAGTTGTCATACCCTTTTTAATAACGTTTTACGTTTAATAACGAATAACGTTTTACGTTTAATAACGAATAACGTTTTACGTTTAATAACGAATAACGTTTTACGTTTAATAACGAATAACGTTTTACGCTTTTTAATAATATGATGTAAATACGTAATGTTTTCTATTGTTTTTAACATAAATATTATTTTTCGATTTCTGATTTATAAAAAATTTACACATACATACATACATACATACAAAATCTTTATGCAGTCATGAGCTACGGAGCTCCAACCAGCCTGTGCATTTCACTCTTCCAAACATGTCTATCCTGAGCTACAACTTGCTACATATGGTCATTGCAGGCTAATTCATGAAAACTCCTGCTTGATATATACAGCTTAAAAATGGCACCTGCTTGATATATACAGCTTAAAAAGGCTAATATATCAAGCAGATGCCATGTATCCTAGATATGTATATATCCTAGATATGTATATAAAAAGAATTCCACCATTATAATCAAGCACTCTGCTTGATATATACATATCTAGGATACATGGCATCCTAGATATCCCCCCCTTTTCCTGAGGCTTTCATTCACATCGTCCATAACTCTTCACCAATCTGTAGTTATGCATACGGGCAAGATGGCGAAACAACGCAATCTCTCTCTGTACAATATGCGGCTCAAATGAGGTTGCCGACTTCTTCTTCTAACCTCATCAGTACTTGCAGAGTTAAATCACCAAATGCTCAAAATGCTGCTCAAGCATCTGGAATCAAAGTCATAAAGTTTCCTGCAATCTTGTTTACAAAGAATCCAAGTTTCACTATTATAAGAGACCCTAGAAATAACCAAAATATTATACAATGTAATTTTAATTTTTAGGTGTAAACTCCTATTTATCCACACTCACCAAAGATTCTTAAAAATCCCACTAGAAATTCATATTCGTCTGTTAATCTCATGCCACACATCATGAGTATCTGTTACATAGCTTCCAAATAATTAAATTGAGACACACCTGTTCAAGAATGAAACCATTCAGATTACCTAAACCACAAACTACCTGACCAATATTCATCACTTTAATTTTCTCTCTGTTTGTCACCAAGCATACTCTACTTACCAGTCTCATCAACACCTTTAATGAAAGAGTTCATCTCACCAACATCATTTGCCAAAAGGGCCAAATCACCAGCAAAATCACCATTACCATCACAATCACCATTTAAGCCAAAATCTTTCCCTTGCAGTGAATTTCGCATATCATAATCAATGACCAAGCTAAAGAGAAAGGAGACAAAATGAACCCTTGTTGAACTCCAGCAGCAATACTAAACCAATTGCTACAGGCTTTACCATGGAGATGTTTCATCATGCTAACTTGTCAGGTATGACATACGATCTAAAAAATGAAGCATAAATTAAGTGATAAACATAGTCTAAAGTTTAATTTGAAATCTATGAAACTAGTAACGATAAGTTTCTGAAATTCTAAACATCTTAAGACTCTGCCTAAGTGAAAATATTTGGTCAATATATCCTCTTCTGAATCCACGCTGTTCACCTAGTTATCATCCAAAATCTAACTTCCATTTAACAAAACTAACGTAAAGAACTGTGATAACCTTTTTTTAAAACAGAGATAATAATAGCTCTAATAAAATCCTTAGTAACAACACCTTTTATCATAAAAAATTAAAAATGTCGTTCAGCCATGTGACAACCGATACGTTTCTTGCTCTACACATTTCAGAAGTAATTTCTTCAATACTTGGTGGTCTATGTAGTTTTAATTTTAAGAGAGCAAAAGTAACTTCTCAATGTTATATCTTCTTCTTCTACGTTACATTGATATGAGACATCCTTCTTCAGGCTTTCTCACTACATATTTTTGCAGGAAGATTAATCAATGATTTGAATAAATGTAATATATTTTTCCATTAATCTTGGTTATTAATTTTTTCATTTTTAAATTCATTTTTTATTAATTTATTTATTTTATCATTCATTTTTTTCTTTCTTTTTTTTCATTGTTTTTAATAATTAATTAATTTTATCGTTATTATTTTCTTTCTTTTTTTATTTTTTTTTAAATTCTATTCAAAGTGTAGTAGAAAGGGGGAATTCAAATATTAAAGACATATTTTGAATTTTAAATCCGTAGATGGGTGGTTTAAAATTATGTCATTGCGAAATTCCCGAATCGCATGTTCTTCAAGTCAGTTGAAAAATTTCTGTTTTTGTGTTTCATTATGTTTACAGTTTAAGAGAATATGATGGATCGTTTCTGGTGTGTTACAATGGATACAGTTTGGTGTTGCAGAAAAATTAATATTGAATCTTGTTTGGTTCAAAAGTTTTGTGTTTGTTCTTAATTTATGTAGAATTTTAATGTTTTCTTGGAAAAAGGAAATTTTTAATTGTAGAAATATCAAAATCATTTTAAATGATCCCTATATGACTAGGGATCCATTGAATGGTTATATTATTTTTTAAATGTAAATTATGTGTGTTTAATATTATTTTTGTTTCACAGGATATGTTTATCAGCTGGTGGATAATCCTGAGCAGAGGTCATCGCAAGCACCTGAACTCTTTGCTTCTATTGGAATCGTCAAATTCTACATTGGAGGAAGTCTTCCAATGTAGATGGCTTCAGCCTTTAGTGCTGGGAGAACGGGTCTTTGGCTCATGTCTGCGATTAGGGGACTGTTTGATATCGTCGTTCATTCCCTCTCTGAATAAACATAGTTTCTTTAAACATTCCACTAACCATTTTCTCTCCATAGGTAGTTGGAATGTGAGGACTATGCATAGAGATTTTTCTCTTGATGTCCTCACACAAGAATTCCACCATTATAATTTAGTTATTGTCGGCTTGCAAGAGACCAGATGGACAGATAAAGGTCAGATTCTTAAAAATAATCTTAAATTTCTCTTTTCAGGGAGGGACGACAATAAGCATCACCAAGGTGTGGGTCTGCTTCTCAGCAGACACGCTAGTGATGCTCTTCTAGGATATGAGTATTTGTGAATTAATGAAAGGTTTCTTACAGCAAAATTTCAGACAAGCGTTAAACACTTGAATGTTATCTGCTGCTATGCCCCCACTGAGGATGCCGATGGGGATGAGAAGGATAAGTTTTACGGACAACTTCAGGATATTTTGAATTCTGTAAAGAAAGGAGATATCTAGATCTAGAACAAGGTTACCCTTGTTCTAGATGACTTCAATGCCAAAGTTGGTATTGACTCTGACCTTTGGGGAGGAGTAATAGGCCCTTTTGTTATTGGTAGCTGTAATGGCAAAGGGAGTGATAGGTCATTTTGGTATCGGTAGCTGCAATGGCAATGGGCAACGTCTCTGACAGATGGTTAGTGGGATGTTTAAAGAAACTAGGTTTATTGAGAGAGGGAATGCCGACAATATCAAACATCCCCCTAATCGCAGACATGGGCAAAGACCCGTTCCCCCACCACTAAAGGCTGAAGCCATCTGCACTGGAAGACTTCCTCCAATGTAGAATTTGACGATGCCAATAGAAGCAAAGAGTTCAGGTGCCTGCGATGGACACATAACTTACATTTAAAAACTATGAAGATGCAATCTGAATGAAGGTGGTTTAAAATTATATCAGTGCTCCTCTCTGCTGTTGTGCTGTCTATCTGCTTCCTCAGCTTTGTCAGCCAAGCCATCAAGCCAAAGATTCTTATCAGCAGCTAACTGAGCTAACTGATATTTTACACGAGGATTTACTCCCTATTCTTGCTCTATGCATCTACTATTTAGCTTGGTTATTGATTATGTTATGCGAAATTCACTTCAAGGGAAAGATTTTGGCCTTAATGTGGTTAGTTCTACTCCCATTGTTTGCAATGATGATAGATGCTCATTACGCAATTGACTATCAACCAGACTCTTAATTCTATTAAGCACAATCATGGAAAGAACTGTACCTGGAACAGAGCTAAATAAGGAATGACTGAAATTCTGAATATCTTTTATGATAAAGGCATGGTTCCTAAGGATTTTACCAGAGCTATTGTTATCCCTATTTTCAAAAAAGGTGATCGCAGTTCTTGTGATAACTATAGGGGTATCAGCCTACTCTCTGTTCCAAGTAAAGTTCTTTCCATGATTGTGCTTAATAGAATTAAGAATCTAGTTGACAGTCAATTGTGTGATGAACAATGTGGATTCAGAAGTTGTAGGGGATGTGTGGATCAGATATTTTCACTTAGGCAGATTCTTGAGAAATGTTTAGAGTTTCAGAAACCTTTGGTTGCTAGCTTTTGATTTCAAAAAGGCTTTCGACTCTGTTGATCGTCATAATTTGTGGTTGATTGTGAGATCGTATGGTATACGAGACAAGTTAGTTAACATAATGAAAGCTCTCTATAATAACACTGAGTCGTGTTTGAGAGTAGGTAAGACTTGTAGCAATTGGTTTAGCATTACTTCTGGTGTTCGACAAGGGTGCATTTTGTCTCCTTTTCTCTTTAGTTTGGTTATTGATTATGTTATGCGAAATTCACTTCAAGGGAAAGATTTTGGCCTTAAATGGACTGGAGATACGAAACTTTGTGACTTAGATTATGCTGATGATTTAGCTCTTTTGGCAAATGATGTTGATGAGATGAACTATTTCATTCGTGCTGTTGGTGAGACTGGTAATAGAGTAGGTTTGGTTATAAACAGAGAGAAATCTATAGTGATGATAATTGGTCAGGCCAGCTGTGATTCAGTTAATCTGAATGGTTGCAGTCTTGATCAGGTGTCTCAGTTTAATTATCTTGGAAGCTATGCAACAGATACTGGTGATGTGCGGTATGAGATTAACAGACCGATAGGGATTGCTGCCGGGACTTTTAAGATTCTATGGAGAGTGTGGAGAAATAGGCGTATACACCTAAAGACTAAAATTAGATTTTATAATAGTTTGGTTCGTTCTAGAGTTAGTTATATTAGTGAAACGTGGACGCTTTGTAAACAAGATAACAGTAAACGAGATGCTTTTTATTCTAGATGTTTACTCAGTATCTTGGACATTAGGTGGTTTGACTTTGTAAGTAATGATGAGATATGGCAAAAGAGTTTGCAATCTCCTTTAAACAGCATAATTGCAGAGAGAGACTTCGTTGGTTTGGACATGTTGCCCGTATGGATAATTATAGATTTGCCAATAAGGTTATGAACAGTGTGCCTAAAAGCCTCAGAATGAGAGGGAGACCTAGGATGCGGTGGGCGGACAATGTCAAACAGGACCTTGTTAGAATTGGTGTGCAGTGGCCGATGCAGTAGATGTAGCTCAGGACAGACATGCTTGGAGAACTAAATTGCACGGTCTGGTTGGACCTCCGTAGCCCATGGCTGCTTGATGATGGTGGTGGTGGTGGTGGTGGTGGTGATGATGATGATGATGATGATGATGATGATGATGATGATGATGATGATGATGATGATGATGATGATGATGATGATGATGATGATGATGATTAATTACAATAAGAGTAAAGAAATTTCTGAAAAAATGTTTGAATTGCTCCCTTGGATTCCACAAAAATAACGATGTTAAGATTTTCAAGAATCCAAGTGAATGTTCTAAGATTGCAAACAATTCAGCATGGATAATGGTCATATTTTGAGGAAGTTTAAAAGTTTTGTATATCCTTTTCGTGGTGCGTAAACTGCTGCAGATGATGAGCCAAACTCTGTAATCACTGACCCATCAGTATAAATTTTGAAAAAATTACAATTTTTTTTTATATTGTAAGTTTGAAAGAGAATTAATGTAGCTTCTCGTGAGAAATTTTTTTAAATTAAAGAGGGGATTTCAAGAATTATTCTGGGTTTGTGACAACAATGTTTGTGATATTTTTTCAGAATAACTGTTAAAAAGCTTTAATAGATGAGTATCATTTTGAATTAAATTAAAATAAGAACTTTTTGCAAAATCTAGATAAAACTGGTGTTGAGAAAGTTTGAAGTAAAGTTTTAAATAACGTTTTAATAGTAAAATTTTTTGTCGAATTTGCAGAGGTGTGATAGCAGTTTCCGCGATAAGGAATAATGTGGGACAAAATAATGGAAGTCCAAGAGCAAGTTTTATACACCTGTTTTGAAATGAGTTATTTTTTTCAAATTTGGAGTCTGGAATTCCAATTAAAAATTCTAATCCGTATTCTAATTTAGCTCTTATTAAGTTTCTGTAAAGAGTTATCATGTAATATTATGAGAATTCTTCATTTTTAAAAGTAAAATGTTTTAAAGAGTTTAACAGTTTTAATCCAGTAATGAGTAAATTTTCAAAGTGGTAATTCCAGTTTGATTTAAAATCAAAATGTATTCCAAGATTTTACATTTTGAGAGTTGTTAGATTTTGAAAGAGTCAATTTTTAACACAAATTGTTATGAGTATAGTCGTGTTTAAAAAAATGGAATACAAAAGAGTTTTTAACATTTGCTGATGAGCTCTCAATATCATTTTATACTCAGGGATGCATATTTATATGTCATATAATTAGAATCAGATTGAGAACATATGTAAGAAATAATCAGTTTAAGATTATATCTAAATATTGACCTTCAACGATATCGTTCAGCACTTAAAATGGCTAGAAATATCGGAAAACTTTACTCCATCAATGACAGTGATCAAACTTTAAATATGTAGAAATGGAATTTTATTCAATTTGATTTTTATTATATTTCCATTCTTTCTTTCTTTTTTTTGCAGAATGCTGTAAATCAGTTGACTGGTTTTGACTCATTTTATTTTCTTTTTATCTATCTTCCTATTGCTTTTCGCTTGACATTTGTCGGTTTGTCAGTAGAGCCCTGCACAGATAGCAAAAGTCCCATCCGCATCCGCAAGGTCTCATCCGCACCAATATTCCCATCCGCATCCGCAAGGTCTCATCCGCACCAATATTCCCATCCGCAAAACTTTATCAGCATCAGCGTGCATTAACTATTTAATAACCGTAGAGGTTATTTGCAAATATTTTAAGTCCGATGTATGTTTGCGAGTAAAAGAAATCAGTCTAATGGTTTTTTAATGACTGATTAATAACTGAAAAAAATGTACTGTGAAAAATCAAAAGCCTTTTGTTCGAAAAAATATGCTTTACTAAATTTAGACAAAGATTTACTTAATTCTAATATTGCAAATTCATTTGAATTAATTCTGTTCTTTTAAATGCTGTTATCGGCGATTACTTTGGAATGATCCCAAATGATTACTTTGGAATTTACTTTGGAATTTACTTTGGAATTGGGAAGACACTCTTTTTTTATTACCCAGTAACTCTTCTCTAAAACTTTGTGCTCTTCCCGATTAAACTTTTCATTCGACTGATATTTTTTTCCGTTTTCTACTTATCACCCCAGTAATATTTTAAGTTATATTCTGCTCTGCTAGCAAAAAGATTGCTTCTTTCGCATAGGATAAGTTTGTTTAACTTGTGGTTTATCCCAATGACTTATTTTGTTTGTTTTTTTGAAGTGAATATCATTATTGAGTTTTTAAATCATGTTTCTTTAACGATATCTCAAGTAATTTTTTATTTATGTCACCCATCAATAATTCAGTAACTCAGTAACATCAATAATTCAGTAACCTATATAACTGGAAGACAGGTATTTTGCTCATGTTTCTTCATATCGTATCAATTACGAGACTTTACCCGCATTAACATCAGTTTTTTTTTATCTGCTTCAGCATTAATCATTTATCTGCCGATAGCTTTTAAATGCGGATATCCGCATCCGAGCAGGGTTCTATTTGTCAAACAATTGTTCCACCATATCTTTCGAACGCGATGGAGAAATTTAATGATTTATGTGTCAAGTGAATGATTGTTTCGAAAGGAGTGTCATTGGCTATAAATAATTGACCCCACCATCCTTTCTTCCCTCCTAAAAAGGGGGAAATGTGAAAAATATGCTTCTGATATATCTCCAGATTGCGAGTGTAGAAAGTAACAATCATGCGTCAAATGAAAGCTTGTGACGCGGGGAGTGTACAGGCTATAAAAAACAAACCCTCCATGATTTCTTCCCCCTTAGAAAGGGGAAATATGAAAACGAAGGTTCCGCTATATCTTCCGAACGCGAGGGCCTAAAATTACGAGTTAGGTGTCAAATGAAAGCTCATATGAGGAAACGTCGTCGTAAGCTATTTCAAATTTGTAGTAATTAAGCAAGTGTGAAAAAAAAAATACCTTCCGCCTCCTGGACTCAAAGTTAGGATCTCCAGGTTACGCTCCAGTTGGTCTACCATTTCAGTCCGGAGAGGGCAATTTCACTTTCTTAAGAAAGGTTGTGATTGTTGTGTTATGAAGCTTTGCCATGTGACTTTTAGTTCGACTTTTAATTCGAGTCCCGGAAGCTGATGGATGTTTTTGTTTGCACACTTGTCTAATTACTAAAACTTAGTAGCACTGTAGTGAGCTTCATTCCTTCGAATTTCGAATTTCTCCTTCACCAATCTTTCCCCATGATAAAGGGGGAAGGGGTGAAGATTTTTTCGAGTCTTGACCTTATATATATCTCAGATTAAAGCTTGAGACGCGTCTAATCACGACTCTTACCAACACTACTCCAAAAGGGAACAAAAATGTGGACGATATTTATGAGTCATCTATCAAATGAAAGTTTTTGAAGGTGCAGATAGAGCTCCGGTTTCCTGCACAACAAGATTGCCGGCGCCCTATCTTCCTTTGAAGTGAATACGAATTCAATGACTGGTTGCACCATCGATATGCTTTACATTTATTTTCTGCTTTTTATTAGTAGTTCCGGTGTTCTGTCAAATTTAGTATCATTGCTGTTTATTTTTCTTATAAATGACTTTCAAATGTTCTAACTTCTTTAATGCAGTGGTCCTCAACCTGTGTATCGTTTCCAAGGTCTAGGTGTGTGAAAATGTAAATGAAGAGTACATAATAATTTGTACTTTTAGTACTTTTGCAAATTTGCTTTTACAAACTTTTATTAATTTATATTAATATCTGATTTTTTTTGCCAAATGTTAAGTGTAATATACGTTATTGTGTAAATAAATTGAATTTTATAATATAGCATAAATCTACAATTGACTATTTATAACAGCTGTGTCGCGTACGTGGACTATTTCAGAAGTGTGTATCGGCAAAATAGAAAGGTTGGGAAACATTGGTCTAATGCATGGATATTATGTTAAATTTTATAGAAGGGTTGATTCATTAAGTGACTGTCATTTACTACACTCAAATTTCTCTAGATTTCGTAATAGATTTCCTTCGAATGGAATTAGGGAAATATATCTAAATGTCAAATTTAAACAACTATCGTAAAAGTAATTACATATGAATATAACATTAATTCTAGCTACATACCTAGAAATAGATGACTTGAGTACAAGCAGCCGCCCCGCTTAATGACGATAATTGGTTTCCTAATAAAGCAACATTAACAAAATGTCCTTATGCGAATTTAATTTTCCCATAGGAATTATTTGAAAGAAGTTCAATTCGCCCAAATACTTTATTAAATACATTTAACTAAGTTATTCATTACATTTGCAACACCTCTATCGTTAACGCAAAACTATTATAAATGGGACTAAGATTATTATTTCATATAATTGGAACTTTAAACATTTAGGCTTCTAATATATAATAATATATAATATTCTTTAGACTTCCTCGAAGTAGAATCCTTCAACAGATTTGAAAAGGTCGAAGTTTTAGCAGAAGTTGAAGGTTTGTCTTTGGAGAAGAGAGAGATTTGATCAAAACTTTGCTTCGCGACTTTCTTATTAGTGTTGTATAATGTCAGTGACTCTGACACACAAGCTCTCTGCTATGTCAGTGACTCTGACACAAGCTCTCTACTATTGTCAGTGACTCTGACACAAGCTCTCTACTATTGTCAGTGACTCTGACACAAGCTCTCTACTATTGTCAGTGACTCTGACACAAGCTTTCTACTATTGTCAGTGACTCTGACACAAGCACTCTACTAGAGTCTTCAGTCTAACTTCCGAGTAAATAAAATGAAATTATATTAAAATATATGTTAAAATATTTTCATCCGCTTGGTCCATTTTCTGAAACTCCCTCGATTCTCACAATAAAATTGTTACAAGGCTACAGTATCCCTACATTCTTTCCTAGAAAAGATGCAATTCATAATATTAATTTCCAATAATATTTGATTTAAAAAGTATATAACTGTTTTCACTAATAGGAAACATGAAGCACAGGATAGGCGAACCCGTTCAATGATTCTGAAACATCAAAATTGGAACGAGGTTCCTGTTCAGTGATTTGGAAACATCGATTACCGGAACGATGTTTCGATTTAGTTGTAGCACTGATTTTGGTAATTGCATCACCTACTCTGAAAGTCACGCTTCGCCACCGTCTTTGATATCACTGGGCAACACACAAAAAGGCTTTGAAATGAAAATAGCTAATCTTTACAAATTCCGAGATGCTGAACAGAAAAATGACAATAAAATTTGTCGATTGGCTGTTGGTTAGGAGAGACAGAGATGGTCATGTATAAACGATTCAGTCCGCATTGAGTACATAGGTAACCATTTCGCAACGCTATATTTTAAACTCCAGATTGCAACATATTGCATTGTATTGCATCAGCCCATCATACCACAACACCCGGAGGAATTGCATCATTGTCTGATGCAATGTAGTTGAGTCATGACATCGCGGCTTTACGATCACGGACAAAAGCTTATGCAATCGTTGGTTATAAGCAACGTCTCGTAGGGTGAGCAAGTCTTTTAAGCGACTCCCATTAACTCCTGTTACAAGTACAACACAAGTGATCCTTGCAGTTTTAATCCAGCAGTAGTGACGCCTCGTAACTGTGTTAATAGTGCAAATATATTTTGTTACATTTGCGGGGAAGTAACGTTTTTCCAAGCCAGAAAAGGGCCATCACTCCGATAGTGAAAGGGGCGTATGAATTTTATTTCTGATGCAAGATCGTGGACTAGGACAAGGTCTGGGCCCCACACATATGCTGCAATACGTGTGCAAGAAATCTTCCGAAGTGGCTGAAAGGCGAAAAAGTGGCGAGGCCGTTTGTTGTTCCTATGGTTTGGAGACAGTCAAACAATCATGCAGATGACTGCTACTTCTGCATGGTTCCACCTGTTTCTGGAGGCATCACAAATAAAAAGAAGTGGACAATAGCGTACCCGAATATACAACCTGCTCTCCGACCAGTTCCACACGGTGAAGGCCTTCCCATTCCAGAACCTCCAAAACAATTCTCCATCGATTCAGATGATGATGAGGGAGGCGAACCGGAGTCGGGCTCTCCGCAGTCTTCAGTGTCTAATGATGATCCATACGTCTACCACGGTGCGTCATCTGCACCACACATTCTCACCGAAGAAGAAATGAACGATCTTGTTTGCGATCTAGAGCTGTCCAAGGCCAAAGCAATGTTACTTGGATCAAGACTTGAACAATGGAATCTTCTCAAAGAAAATGACCGAATGATTTCGTTTCGAACTAGTCATGAGAAGTTTACACCTTACTTCCGAAAGGAAGATGACCTTGTGTTCTGTTCCGATGTAGATGGCCTGATGAATGTATTCAGAATCAAACGTGACCCTCAAGAATGGCGACTATTCATAGACTCCTCGAAATTGAGTCTCAAGGTGGTGTTGCTGCATAATGGAAATCGACTTCCATCCATTCCGGTCCGAAAACGCTGTCTACATGAACGAAACCTAACACAACCTAAAACAGCTGTTGAACTGTCTTCTGTACAGCAAGTACGACTGGTATCTCTGTTGTGACTTGAAGGTAGCGGCTCTGTTGATGGGTCTGCAGCTGGGATATACGAAGTACTGCTGTTTCTTATGTGAATGGGAAAGCCGAGCAAAGACTTTGCACTGCGTGAAGAGAAACTGGCCTCAGATGTAATCTCTGAAGGTCGGAGAGAAGAATTTGGAACACCCAGCACTGGAAGAAACGCACAAAATCTGCTACCGTCCCTACATATCAAACTCGGTGTGATGAAAAACTTTGTGAAAGTCATGGACCGAGTTGCATCAGCTTTCTTCGTCTCAGCGAAGCGAAAATTAAAGAGGGAATTTTTGTGGGTCCTGAGATCCGCGTGCTGTTCGACAACCTGCTTCAGGGTGACGAGAAAAAGGCTTGGGACGAGTTTCGTCTGGTGTCAACTAAATTCCTCGGGAATGTCAAGGCAGACAACTAATAAGAAACTGGTTAAGGACAAGTTGTCTCTGTATCACAAACTTGACTGCAATATGTCCTTAAAGATCCACTTTCTCCATTCCCACTTAGATTTCTTCCCCAACAACTGCGGCATGGTTAATGATGAGCACGGTGAACGTTTTCACCAAAACATTGCAACGATGGAGAAACGATACCAGGGAAACTGGTCCACTTCAATGTTGGCTGACTACTGTTGGACGCTCGCCAGAGACGATTCTGAGCAGTTGTACAAGCGACGGGTAAAGCGACGTCGGAAGTAGAAGCAGAGTTTTACCGATATATGTCATATGTGCCTATTACTCTATTATGTAAGAAACTATTTCGGATTTCTCAGAAATCGAAGCCAGTTTTGCATTTTCATTGTCATATTCGTGTTCAGCATCTTGAAATAGTTAAGAAATGGCTACTTTTATCTCAGAGACATGATTTTTATGAAAATTTTTTTCCCAATGTATTTTGCCTACTTATATATTTGGGCAAACTGTTATCTGTGTCTTTGAATTGGTGGGAACTATCATATTTTTGCCAGGGCCCCACATCCTGAAACGGGCCCCCAGGCCAGGATCTTTGGAGGGCCCCCTACCTACGCTAAGGTTAAGGGCAACTCTACAGGATTTAGGATAAAATAAGTCAGTTTAAATGATGACACAAAAGTAATATTTATATTTATTAAAAAAAACTTACAATAATATCAAAAATTATCTCAAAGTATATTTTCTAGCTTTGGTCGTCGCAAATTTTTCAATAACTTCAGTACAATCAACTTGCTTAGCTAAATCATTTTCGATGCACAAAATTGAGTATGAATGGCGATAAATCACGAAGGCGAAACATAAAGTCGGTATGATGAGAGGATAATGTAATGTGCCTAATAAAATAATTAACTTTAGTTGGATGGACAAAACAAAAGTCAATATTTTATAAAGTCGCTTTTTTGTCTTCTGTTCATCTCACTTATCTGGCCGACTCGCCATGCCGGGCCCCCAGGCTAGAGCCCTGTCAGCCTCCGCCTTGTGGGGGCCATGATTTTTGCCATATTTGACAAGTAAGCCCTTGTTTTTCTTAATCGGAGAATTTCCCTTTTAAATTTATGTAGAAAATTACTCTACGAAGAAGAAAAGACGAAAGCTGTTCATATTTCTAATTCTTTCCTAAAAAAAATATGGCAAAAGAGAAAGAAATGTTTCTTCTTGTGTTTTGATGGACGCATTTAAAAGCTTTTTCGTTACGATGGCAACCTGTTCAGTGACGTAAAGTAAATCGTTAGTAAA
The DNA here is from genome assembly GCA_038380435.1 of Ryuthela nishihirai. Taxonomy (NCBI): domain Eukaryota; kingdom Metazoa; phylum Arthropoda; class Arachnida; order Araneae; family Heptathelidae; genus Ryuthela; species Ryuthela nishihirai. The sequence goes on from JAWZYU010000017.1 coordinate 77,442,049, forward strand.
ACACAACTGAAGAGAAAGGCAGCAAATTAGATGCTTCAAAAATAGCCTCAATGGAAAGGTTAAGCGTCAATTATTCTCAGGTTTATCCCCGATGTTTCGTATCAGTTTTATTTAGCTATTCTGAAATAATGCTATTCTGCTTCCTGAAAGATTTGCGGAATAGCCACTTCGCACTATTCAGATATTTTACTCGTACAATGAAAATAAAATGCATAATTGTTTGAGGTTGTCGTATATTTATTTTTATGAAATTTCGGAAAGGTTTTCTGTGCTATGCGACGTCCACAAATACCGGGTGGGCAGAATGTATATAAACATTATATCCATGATGCCACAAGTCCATCAATGGCATTCCAAGGTGAATACCATGATCACAATACAAAACGTTTCTTTCAAGGTATCCCTTGTAATATTAACATTCAATGGAAAATTCCTAGGTCGGAAAAATATACTCTTCACCCACTCTCCCCGTTTTCAGTGTTAGCAGCTGACCATCCTGCCCACACTCTGGGAACGCAATTGAGGTTTACCTTTTCTGATCAAAGGACTGAGTGAACAGATTGCAAAGACCCCAAAAGGCCAGTGGGCGTTGCGTTAAGTCAATGGACAACAAAATTTAAGGTCATTAGCCTCCAAGATCATCTAATGAAGGATTGCAAGTGTTTGCGTGACCGAGGGTAAGTGTGTGTGTGTAATGTCAAAATAAAAAACAGATTTTTGCCATGTTTCTCAAATTTTTATTTGGAATTTATGTTGCCTATCGACAAATACACAGCGTCATTACAGAGTAGCTTTAAAACGTCAAACATTTATAACTATTTTATTTGTCACACGAATGCAAATAATTCGCTCTACAGTTAAAAGAAATACACCAAATTTACAGATGCTGAATATGGTCGAAGTCGGTGATGCAGTAGACATCCCAAAATAACTCAATATATGATAAGTTATTTGAGTGATATGATAGTAATCCAATAATTTACTTCATTACTGGATTGCGGTCATTGCGGATGATAAAATGCACCTTTGAGGAAAAGTCACTATTTTGGACTTCGAAAATACGCCTGCCTCACTCGTTGCATTGTTTCTTTCTTGTTATTCTTGCTATTTTTGTTGTAATGTTCGCGAAACTTTCGCTGCAATCCTTTACTGACCTAATTTCCTCAAACCAAAACATGCTTTGTGTCACTACATTCCTACGGCAGCACTACAAGTGGACACAACAGCTGCAATAACGCTATTCTGTCAATCAATACAATTCATCTCATATTCAAATCAATACAAACATCTTGTATTGATTTTCCTTGACGTGCGATTTGTTTTACTTTCGTGTGATAGATAAAGCAGTTATATATGTTAGAAGTGGCAACGCTGCATCGTAATTATTATGTATATTTAAATATGTTTTAAAATATAGTTGGGCAAAAGAGCTACAGCTTCCCAACCTTGATCTCTTCGAATTTTATGAAATTTGGTATACTTGTTGTACTCCTGGGGAAAGAGAATAAGTTAATTATTATGTTTTTTTTAATCCAGTACTTTCCAAATTACATACATTCAAAGTGCGAAAAAATCTGTATAATCTAAACTGCTGAGTTTTGAACATAGTTCTGAAATCAGTTTCGAAATGCTAATTACCATTGGTGTCTTTTAGTTGAATATTATAACTACGGAAACCAACGAAGATTAATGAAAAGGATTAACTTAAAATAAGTTTTGTTCATGGTTTTGATATATTACTTTAATTAAACAGTAGGTTTATTATGCATTCATTAATCGTAAGTAGTACTTTCATGTTTCAGTATCAGTTACATCTCAAAAGCGACATATGAAACATAGAAAAATGTATGCAATTTCAAATAATTAATTCATTTAAATAACCCATATGATTAATGACAGAATCTGTGACATTCGAATATGAATTTCAGCTTACAAAGTCAAATATGCTACTTTAAGAAAATCAATGTCGCTTCAGAGAATTTCTATCTTACCTATGAAGAATATAATAAGAGTATTTCACAAAATTTAGCATGTATGCTTTTGGCGTTTAGTGACTTTTTAGATAAATTGAATTCAGTCTTTGATTTATTTGAGTTAAAAAAGTACAAAAAACCTTCGGGATTCGTGGATTTGATTACAAACCTACAAAATCCTCATGTAGCCATAGGCTAAGACAGTCCAAAGAGTTTGTTCCCTAAAATGAATTAGAAATAATAAAACGTAAGTTTCATGTGAGTTTTGTTGTACAAAAAGCCTTTAGGTCATGTTTAATAATGAATAAAAATTATTTTAATATGCATTCTTTATCATTTTAAAGGTGCATTCATGAGTGGGTGTCGCCTCCAACCACCACAACCAACCTAGCTATGTAACATATTGAAAAAAGGAAAAGAGATTCACCTTTCTTCCAAAAAAAAATGTGTTGCTAATACACATTCGTCCATTTCTCCTTGAGAAAAAATAGTTTGGATCCGTCACTGCATAATCTAAATATTCTTCAGATGAACCTCTTCAGTATGCCTTCATTCTCAAGAAAATAGTGGAATGCATCCATAAATGATCTTCATGTTATACTCAGTTATGACTATATTAGACCGGAGTTCGTCTATAAATTTTTGTGCCCGAGTTCGAACTATTTCGGCACTAACTGATTCCGATGTTGTTCGAAGGAGAAAAGTTACCTTTACGCATCGAAAAACAGAGTGCTTTTCGGAATTTAAGAAAGCTGAAAAAAAATTGAACTCAATAAATCCATTTCAGAATTTAACGAAAGTTTAAGAGGATATTTAACGTGAAATAATTCACATTTATCGGCTAATAAATTTGCATTTCTCAAAAGCGAAAGATTCTGAGATATGCAAATTAAACTGGCTCTTATCATTTCAGATTAAGAGCTGCTTTATCCAGAGTTTTGAATTACAATTTTATTAGAATGCAAAGGAGGAATCACTCGGATGGCGGTTGGAGGTGGAGAACCATCGGACAGGTGGAAAAGCAGAACAATCACACAGACAGGCGGATGGATTCACGAATGCGTCTAAAAATATAATTCCCAGACTCCGACAATGATTTTCAGACCTGGAATATGTTCTAGAAGAACGAGCCAGGTAGGTCCAGAACAACAAAAGTTCGAAATGAGCATTTCCTTTCCCTAACTGCAAGGCGCAATAAAATGATGTCAGCGTGCCAACTTGCATCGGAGCTGTCAGCTGCCACAGGAAGGACAGTATCGAGAGTAACTCTGTCCCGAAGACTTCATGAAAGACGGTTATATGTTCGAAACCTATAGTGTGCATACCACTAACCTCAGCTCATCGGAGGGCACGACTGGAGTGGAGGAGGCAGCACTTCAATTGAACTAATGATCAGTGGGGACAGATTATCTTTTTGGATGTATCAAGATATTGCATAAGTAATGATTCTCGGCGCCAATGCATCTGGAGAGAGCGTAGGACGCGTTATCTCGTTTCGAACATCGTTGAAAGAGAATGTTTTGGTGGAAGTGGTTTGTTTGTCTGGGGAGGTCTTCTCAGGGAGGATTCTAACTACCCTAAGATGCAGAAACGAGATACTCAGAGCCTTGTAAGTGTTTTGGAGGTACCAATGAGTCATAATTAATTTTTATGGATGATAACCATTGTTCACATAGAGCTAGGAATACCTTGAGAGTGAAGATATATAGGAAATAAATTGGCCATAGAGATCCAGAGCCCTAAATTACATTGAACATAAATGGGATGTTTTGGGAAGGCGAGTTGGAATCGTAAGTCACTCCAATGACCCTTCATGAAAAGAAATGCTCTTATAGAAGAGTAGGATCTGCTGCCCTCTGCGATGTTGGATAATTTTATTAGAAACATGAGAGCTCGTTCAACAATCTACATTGCTGTTAGGGGTAATAATACTCCTTATTAAATAACGCTAACTTCAACTATGGTGGTCTAAAATTTTTCAAAATTAAAACAAAAATACGATATATTCTTTGATTTGAAATTTAATTATATAATTGGATAAGCTCGAGTATTCCGATACATTCTTTATTTCAAATGTAAATTTTAATGTATGTGATATTAAATATCTTTTCAAACTTTTATTAAGTTCTAAAAGGAATTTCTTCATATTTAACTTTTTGTTCAACTTCCTTAAATTATGAACAGCAGCATATATTCAGAAATAATTGCCGGTACAAAATTTTTCAATTTTTTTGCATTAGGGTTTCATTTTTTTCTTTTTGTGAACACGAACCATGCCATATGCCAACGAGGATATACAGGCTGTGGGAAGGGTATATCGTTGTCCTTTCCGACGCCCAGTATTTAGAGTCACATATTATAAAGTTGTGCAAAACCGAAGGATTTAGCATTTTTCGAAAGGGCATCTATGTGGTGAAGTAACGTATAGGAAACAGGTACAGTCGCTCAAAAAAGTATACGAACACTATGGTTGATTACAGAATTCAGAAAAAATATCTGGCAACGCTTTTTTTAGAAATTAGTGACCTGGCAACCTTCGTGACACGAAGGTTGCCAGATCACTAATTTCTAAAAAAAGCGTTGCCATTATTATAATGTAGATTGTATCATCCGAGACAATCTTCTTTTACAGTGCACATAGAAGTCCTAGGTCTACAAGCTGCTGCCTCACCACACGGAACCTCGTACCATTTGCCACAAGTTGTATGAGTATTGTCTGATATGCGGGAAGTGGAAAAGTGTTGCCACATCGGACGAGGGATACATCTACCTAGACAACTGCAATAAATCTCAGTCAATATACAGAGTGATTCAAAATTCACTCAACCCATATTGAAAAATTTAATTTATTCTAAATTTACATTTACAAACTGTTAACAAAGGGTTACAATATAAAAAAATAAATCCCCCCCTCAAGCAGTTGCATGCCACAGAGGTCTGACAGGAGCCTGTCTATACGCCAAAGTAGAAGGTTTGTGAGGATGGTGGGACCTCAGCAGAAAGACAACACAAACATACATGCCTTACCCGGGGCTCGAACCCAGGTCCCTTAGAGCAGTAGCCAAGTGCGCTAACCACTCAGCCAAAAAATGACGATATATTCTTTGTGCTCAAATGTCGATATATTCTTTGTGCTAAGCGGGTTACAATAGATGTTGAAAATGTCCTCCTTGAGTGACTGCTGCAAACGTTGATTAATATCCTTAAGTTTTTAATCACTTAATGGATAGATAGGAGAACGAGCAGAATGTTTCAGCCGAAGCAAAATGATAGGAGGCCGAGCTGAATTTTAAGATAGTAGGTGGTGCCTGAAGTTCCTACCAGCATCGGTGAGCATCAGTGATGTTCTAAACAATATAGTTAGTTCTACTCCCATTGTTTGCAATGATGATAGATGCATTGGTGGCTTTAATGTTGGCCCATTAACACAATCTGAAGTTAGTTTGGCTATTTCTAAACTTAAATTTCATAAATCCCCAGGGGTGGATGAAATTACTATGGAAATGCTTAGAGCTGGGAATGTTTCAGTTACCATTTGGATGACTGAAATTTTGAATAACTTTTATGATAAAGGCATGGTTCCTAAAGATTTTACCAGAGCTATTATTATCCCTATTTTCAAAAAAGGTGATCGCAGTTCTTGTGATAACTATAGGGGTATCAGCCTACTCTCTGTTCCAGGTAAAGTTCTTTCCATGATTGTGTTTAATAGAATTAAGAATCTGGTTGACAGGCAATTGCGTGATGAGCAATGTGGTAGGGGATGTGTAGGTCAGATATTTTCATTTAGGCAGATTCTTGAGAAATGTTTAGAGTTTCAGAACACTTTGGTTGCTAGCTTTGTTGATTTCAAAAAGGCTTTTGACTCTGTAGATCGTCATAATTTGTGGTTTATTGTGAGATCATATGGTATACCAGACAAGTTAGTTAACATAATGAAAGCTCTCTATAATAACATTGAGTCTTCTGTGAGAGTTGGTAAGTCTTGTAGCAATTGGTTTAGCATTGCTTCTGGTGTTCGACAAGGGTGCATTTTGTCTCCTTTTCTCTTCAGTTTGGTTGTTGATTATGTTATGCGAAACTCACTTCAAGGGAAAGCTTTTGGCCTTAAATGGGCTGGAGATACGAAAATTTCTGATTTAGATTATGCTGATGATTTAGCCCTTTTGGCAAATGATGTTGATGAGATGAACACTTTCATTCGAGCTGTTGATGAGACTGGTAGTAGAGTAGGTTTGGTTATAAACAGAGAGAAAACTAAAGTGATGAAAATTGGTCAGGCAGGTTGTGATTCAGTTAATCTGAATGGTTGCAGTCTTGAGCAGGTGTCACAGTTTAATTACCTTGGGAGCTACGTAACTAATACTGGTGATGTGTGGAATGAGATTAACAGACGAATAGGTATTGCTGCCGGGGCTTTTAAGAATCTATGGAGATTGTGGAGAAATAGGCGTATACACCTAAAGACTAAAATTAGACTTATAATAGTTTGGTTCTTTCTAAGGTTAGTTATGGTAGTGAAACTTGGACGCTGTGTAAACAAGATAACAGGAAACTAGATGCTTTTGATTCTAGATGCTTACGCAGTATCTTGAGTATTAGGTGGTTTAACTTTGTAACTAATGATGAGGTTAGGCAAAGGAGTCTGCAACCTCCTTTAAGCAGCATATTGTGCAGAGAGAGACTCCGCTGGTTTGGCCATGTTGCCCGTATGAATAATTATAGATTGGCGAATAGGGTTATGAACAGTGTGCCTAGAGGCCTCAGAAGGAGGGGGAGACCTAGGATGCGGTGGGCAGACAATGTCAAACAGGACCTTGTTAGAATGGTGTACAGTGGCCGGATGCAGCAGATGCTTGGAGAATTAAACTGCGCGGTCTGGTTGGACCTCTGTAGCCCATGGCTGCTTGAGGATGATGATGATGATGATGAGGTCGAGCAGAAATGTTTCTTGTCATGTATGCATCCAGTCTCGCGAAATCATGAAATTAAACTTGATATTGCAGATTTCTTGGGTACCGGAGAATCAGGAAACTGTTCACTGAAGGCTGCTTGAACGTTTAATAATTATTTGGTTGTTAAATAACGTTCGACTATGTATACACGTTCGGCCTGGGAAAATTCCATCATGGGCAACTAATGCAATACACGTAACCAACAAAGAACTGAGAAGCGTGAGAACTAAACTAAGCAGTATTACATGTCAGCGACTGTAGGTTTGCCTACATTAGAATCGGTATTTAATTCCGTTCAGTTAGCGCGAAATAATAAGCATTTACACTTCGGGTTGCGCGAATTGTGCATCTCTCTGTGTTATCGAGCAATCGTCGAAACAGCCTATCACAAATGGTACAGAGAATGTGCTGAAGGTTTTCCCAAAAGTTTCGTGGTCATTGCTGGGTACAGGTATAACGGGGAGTTGCAAATTCGTAGGGTGGAAAAGAACGTCAAAGTGAACTTCCTCTTCTATCAGATAACAGTCGTGGAGACAATATACCTGGACGAATTACCTACTTTGTATGGAACATACGTTAACACTAATGACTGCATCAAGCTTCGAATCATAGCTCAGCTTCTATACGCATATAACTTCAATAGATAGCAAAGGAAAATCCTGAGGGGATTCGTGCTATACCATTCGAGGACATTTCCGTGAACTCAGGATGCTTCGCCTACAGACTTTTGAGCTTTTAACTCTTGAAATCGGTTCTGAGTAAACGTCGACTGCGAAATGTTGATGGATTATGCAAAGCTTGTAAAGAGGAATAGGACCAAAAAGATATGACAGTGTTTCGCAGAAATCTATTAAAGTGCAAAAATTTACAGTCTGTAGGGCAATTGTTCGATATTGGCGTATAGGTAGGTGATTTTTTATGGGTCTCTGAAAACAGCGCCACAAGACATAATCAACCTCAGTATATAGTTAATAGATTGTACTGGCAGTCGGTTCTTATTCTTTTGGTGATTGGCATTCGTTTAAATTTCTTTGTATGTTCTCTATTACCAGACTGATCCGAAATATTTTTGTGCCTCAAAAAAACAGCCAAAAGTAGCGATCTCGTTTCTTTACAAAATGTTTAATAGCAAAGATATTTATAATATTTATATTGTCATATAGGCACCTTTAAAATTTGGTGCCTGAGTCCCAAATTGTCGGCAACATCGGCCATTTTTGTCTGTGTATGTGTCGTGACCATTAACGAAATAATAGGGCAAGGGATAAAGCAAAATGTTGTGTTTCATCAGATTCAGTTTTCCTTGGAAAGTGGGCCTGGTGTCGCAATTTGTTTTTTATTTAGTGATGAATTCAGTACATACTTGCGGTGAATTGGCGGTGATTTGGACTCGGAACCACTTTGTCGTGCTCTGGTGGCTGTCCGCCTACTCCAAGTGCAGATACAAGATCAAAAGGAGAAACTGAATAATTTGCTAAGTAAAGAATCATTTCATTTAAACACATTTATTTCTCTTAAAGCGCAAAGCACTCTCATTTAAAGTGCGTTAAACAATTACAGAGACCTCGTCCTTTGCTGTTCAAGAGGTCGAGGGCAGTGTGGCAGTGACAAATCGTTTCTAGCTAACATAGGAAGACCAGATTAGGAAAAATGACCATACCTCGTTCATTTGATGCTGGTGGATGGAAAAGGTTGATCTCGCCTGCTCGTGTCATGCCCATCGTTTCGTGTATCTCAGGAACCTGAGATTCATCCAGAGAATTGTCCTTCACTATTTTCTCGAGGCCTGTGCAGTCATTACATGATGATGGAGCTTCAACCGAGACCCAATCTATTACCATTGTCCATAAGTCGGGAACCTCCATGCCAGGGAAGAAGGCAAATTCTTTTCACATGGACGAAAAATAGTACGTCCGCTGGGTTCGAACATCTGCACAAGACGAACACAAGGCGAAAAAGCGTGCTCTTCTCTCTGCTCTCGCTAACCTCACCACAGGCTTGACAAACCATCTAGGATGCCGTGGGATTCGGCGATTGGTGAGCTCGCAACGGAAACGGAAGTCTGTTCATCTATATGGTGAATACTTTTTACTCCTTAGCCGAGATCTTTTCTGCAGATGGGGTCCCTTCGTATGCAAATTTCAATGTCTAAAGTAGTGAGAAGAATGAGAGTTCTGGCACAATGTTAAAATATAGGGAAGCCCATGTTAACCTATGGGGAAAATTTTGGGGGATGAGGGGTTAAAATAACCTCTCATAGGTTAACATGGGCCAAAACCTTCCCCATAGGTTAACAATGGTTTCCCTATATTTCACCATTGTGCCACAACTCTCATTTTTATCTCTACTGTCTAAGGCTACTTGCTTTTTCAACATGAATATTTGAGATCAAAGATGAAGGAGTGGAGGGAAGGGTAAGACCTAAATGACGAAAAAACAACATGGCGGATATTTCGTGCCCGCATTTCAAAAAATGTGGGCACGACATATGTATAGCATTGAAATGTACTTAAGTTATTGTATCGATATTAATTATTATATAAGCAGTGAAACAGTCAGTCAACTTACGATCATTTCAGCAAAAGCACATTTCTGCTGTTTTGTCTTGGATGGTGTCGCGAACGTGAATGGATATAAATTCGATCGCCAGCGTGGCGATACATGAAAGGAAATTCACGTTCGATTTCAATAGAATGAAAAGCAGGTGAACATTCAATGTATTTAAAATGCCTGCTGGACAGATGACAGTAACGATGAAATTTGAACTTGGCCTTCTTTTGCCGGATATATTGTAATTTTAAGTGGAGGTGATATTTTGGATTGTGCTAAAAAGAGAATTTAATGGAATCTACCGATCGTTTCCCTCCTCAGAGGTTTGTCATCCTGCCTTATGAGGTATTGGGAAATGTAGCGGCACTCAGCAGAGGATCACGTGGTACCATGATTACGACTTAAAAGTCGAGTCAATTGTCTTTTGGTCTGTTAAACCTCATCATCATCATCATCATCATCATCCTCAAGCAGCCATGGGCTACGGAGGTCCAACCAGACCACGCAGTTTAATTCTCCAAGCATATCTGTCCTGAGCTACATCTGCTGCATCCGGCCACTGCACACCAATTCTAACAAGGTCCTGTTTGACATTCTCTGCCCACCGCATCCTAGATCTCCCCCTCCTTCTGAGGCCTCTAGACACACTGTTCATAACCCTATTCGCCAATCTATAATTATCCATACGGGCAACATGGCCAAACCAGCGGAGTCTCTTTCTGCAAAATATGCTGCTTAAAGGAGGTTGCAGACTCCTTTGCCTAACCTCATCATTAGTTACAAAGTTGAACCACCTAATACCCAAGATACTGCGTAAGCATCTAGAATCAAAAGCATCTAGTTTCCTGTTATCTTGTTTGCACAGCGTCCACGTTTCACTACCATAACTAACCCTAGAAAGAACCAAACTATTATACAGTCTAATTTTAGTCTTTAGGTGTATACGCCTATTTCGCCACAATCTCCATAGATTCTTAAAAGTCCCGGCAGCAATACCTATTCGTCTGTTAATCTCATGCCGCACATCACCAGTATCAGTAACATAGCTCCCAAGATAATTAAACTGTGGCACCTGCTCAAGACTGCAACCATTCAGATTAACTGAATCACAACCTGCCTGACCAATTTTCATCACTTTAGTTTTCTCTCTGTTTATAACCAAACTACTCTACTACCAGTCTCATCAACAGCTCGAATGAAAGAGTTCATCTCATCAACATCATTTGCCAAAAGGGCTAAATCATCAGCATAATCTAATTCAGAAATTTTGGTATCTCCAGCCCATTTAAGGCCAAAATCTTTCCCTCGAAGTGAATTTCGCATAACATAATCAAAAACCAAACTAAAGAGAAAAGGAGACAAAATGCACCCTTGTCGAACACCAGAAGTAATGCTAAACCAATTGCTACAAGACTTACCAACTCTCACACATGACTCAGTGTTATTATAGAGAGCTTTCATTATGTTAACTAACTTGTCTGGTATACCATATGATCTCACAATAAACCACAAATTATGACGATCAACAGAGCCTTTTTGAAATCAAAAAAGCTAGCAACCAAAGGTTTCTGAAATTCTAAACATTTCTCAAGAATCTGCCTAAGTGAAAATATCTGATCTACACATCCCGTACCACTTCTGAATCCACATTGCTCATCACGCAATTGCCTGTCAACCAGATTCTTAATTCTATTAAGCACAATCATGGAAAGAACTTCACCTGGAACAGAGAGTAGGCTGATACCCCTATAGTTATCACAAGAACTGCGATCACCTTTTTTGAAAATAGGGATAATAATAGGTCTGGTAAAATCTTTAGGAACCATGCCTTTATCATAAAAGTTATTCAAAATTTCAGTCATCCAAGTGGTAACCAAAACATTCCCAGCTCTGAGTATTTCTGTAGTAATTTCATCTACCCCTGGGGATTTATGAAGTTTCAGTTTAGAGATAGCCAAACTAACTTCAGATTGTGTTATAGGGCTAACATTAAAGCTGCCAATGCATCTATCATCATTACAAACAATGGGAGTAGAACTAACCACATTGTTTAGAACATCACTGAAATGCTCAGCCCACCTAGCCATGAGAGAATCCTCACCTTCTATAACCTTACCTTGTTTATCCTTCAATCCCTGTATGCCTGTCCGTTTTCTACCACATAAAACATTAACTCTCTGGTACAGCTCTTTGCTGTTGTGCTGCCTAACTGCTTCCTCAGCTTTGTCAGCCAAGCTATCAAGCCAAAGATTTTTATCAGTAGCTAACTGATCCTTTACACGTTTATTAAGCTCTCTGTAATCTTTTCTATTAGGACTAGTAGGGTACTGATTAAGGACATTCCTGCAGTTCCTTCTTTCTGAAATAAGCTCAATTGCCTTATCACTTAAATAATTCTGCCTCCTCTGCTCCTTTTTTCCTAAAAGAGTACTGTTAGTTTCCAAAAAAGCCTGTTTAAAATGGCCCCATTCTTCCTCAACTTCAGTATTAAGCAAACCATGACCGTCATAATGACTAAGTAACCTATCATGGTAAGCTTTAGCTATAACTGGGTCATTCAGAGCTTCAGTATTAAAGGTAAATTTTTTAACTCTAGCACAACACTTTTTAAGTTTAAGTTGCAAGACACTTTTAACAAGGTAATGGTCAGATCCAATTTCAGCTCCCATATATGCCCTGGTATTTCTAACAGAACTAGCCCATTTGTTGTTAATTAATATATAATCAATCATATTCCTATGCAGCCCATCAGGTGAAACCCATGTGTATTTATGTATGTCGCAGTGTTTGTAATATGTGTTAGTTATTCTGAAACCATTGAGTTTACTTACCTGTAGGAGATGTTGCCCATTGCCATTGCAGCTACCAATACCAAAAGGGCCTATCACCCCTCCCCAAAGATCAGAGTCAGTACCAACTTTGGCATTGAAGTCACCAAGAACAAGGGTAATATCTCCTTTCTTGACAGAATTCAAAATATCCTGAAGTTGTCCGTAAAACCTATCATTCTCATCCTCATCAGCATCCTCAGTGGGGGCATAACAGCAGATAACATTCAAGTTTTTAATGCTTGTCTGAAATTTTGCTGTAAGAAACCTTTCATTAATGCACTCATATCCTAGAAGAGCATCACTAGCATGTCTGCTGAGCAGCAGACCCACGCCTTGGTGATGCTTTCCATCCTCCCTCCCTGTAAAGAGAAATTTAAAGTTATTTTTAAGCATCTCACCTTTACCTGTCCATCTGGTCTCTTGCAAGCCTAGAATATCTAGGTTATAGCGCTGGAATTCCTGCATGAGGACATCAAGAGAATAATCTCTATGTAATATCCTCACGTTCCACGTTCCTGCAGAAAGAAAATGATTAGTAGGATTTTTAAAGAAATTAGGTTTATTGAGATTGGTAGGGCCAACAATATCAAACAGCCCCCTGATCGCAGGCATGGGGCAAAGACCTGTTCCTCCTCCGCTAAAGGCTGAAGTCACCGATGCTGGTAGGAACTTCAGGCACCAACTTTTCAAGTGGACTTTTTCAAGAGCCACATGACCTGCCTGAGACGCATTACTCCAGTTTAGGCTTGACGATGCCCAACTAGCTAAGTAAGGTTCAGGTACCTGCGATGGCCTCTGAGTAGGATTATCCACCAGCTGATGTAAGGTATCCCCATGCCTCTGTTCACTTAGAGCTGGCAACCCAGAAGCAAACAGAAAACACAGCGGCAGACTCTCCCTCAACAGAGGCCCACCAGTGCAGCAAGTCCAGGATCAATAATCAAGCTCAAATCCATAAACAAGTCCAGTCTAGTAGGTATAAATGGTCAGCACCAGGACCCTGTGAAGTTGACTACTCCTCAGCAGGGTTGAAAAAAAAGAAAAAAGTGGCCGTAGATGACCAGATCAGCAGGCCATACTGAACTGGCAGCCCTCCCCTTACCTAAAGTCGTATAATCAAAGATCGTTAATGACAGTTTACTGTATTATCTCTTGATTTGTAGAAAAGGTAAATTTAACTAAGTTAGTCCCCCCCGACACTGTGTACATAGAGCAGGCAAAGTGTAGTTACCCCCTGAAGAAATTGATCGAAAGGTTAATTTCTATTAAAATAATATGAGACGTATCAAAATTAATATTTTTTTAAAGAAAGTAATTTTAAGAATGCGCTTATGTTTCTTTATTTCCAACTGTCCTCATTAATGAACGGCTGGAATAAATATTTGTATCTTAAAATATTGATTAGTTTTTTAAAAATTAATCTAGTTTAGAAAATTTCTTCCGGCGCCAATGACTGTCTCCTAAATTTTCTGCGTACCCTTTGCCATTGCATGCTATCAGGGAATCGCGGTTCGTTCGCTTAAAACTGTTTTTCGGATAACTAGAAATTTTTCTTCTAAATATCTGCAAAACCTTGAGTTATTAACAAAAGGACGAGAAAATCGAGCTTTTGTAAAAAAAAAAGACTACTAAAAATATTCAGCTTCGCGAAAATGATGATCGGATAATATAATTGCGCAGCAGATGTTATATATCTGATAAATGGTGATAAATGATAATTTGCGGAGAAAGGAATAAAACATTTTATTTTATTCCTTTCTCCTTTCAATATTTGATAAGATCTAGGACTGAACTTCGAAATGTCTGAGTTTCAAACCGCACAAGTTTAATACTGATAAAGGTACCTTTTTAAAAAAAACGATAAATAATTCTGACGAAATCTACTAATCACAAAGGTCTGACAGAAATCTGTCAAGATATGCCCCAGAGAAGACCTGTGAAGGAGATGTCAGTTTAATAACAAAAACCCTTTTCTCGACCTTAAACTTGAGTTTCTTTGCCCCATAGGCAATATGTAACAGTAAATAAATATTCGTTTTTTTTCTAAGATTTAATTGCTAATGTTTGCACTAAACGTCGTGAGAGAGCTCAAAATCTTGTATCAGACGTACGGATTGATCGGATTTGTGAATCATAATTACCTCTAATATAATTTGCAAATCGATGCTGGTCTATCAAGCGTAAGCAACTAAATAATATTTTACATGCATATTTTCCTTGGAGAACATCTGCTTCCTTAATTATATTATTCAGTCATCACTTTAGTACTATCAGATATTTCTGATTAACTGGCAATAGTTTGACGCTGACAAAAAAAGAAAAAGAGAAAGGTTTGCAACGTTTTGCATCGTAATAATCATGTTAACGTCAGTCCAAGCTAATTTGTAAACGTTCAAAACATTATTAAGTTTCCATCCAAGTTATCTATCTTTCTTTTCGAAAATACGTTTAAATTTTAGATTAGATTAATTATAAACTGTATATAATGAATATTAATATAAGGTTCACTATCCTCCCGTTTTGTTGAAAACCTGTTGTGGTACATTCCTGTTTACGTTTGTTGTCACCACAGTTATAGTCTCCTTCTGGGTCTCCGGCAGAGATGGCTTGCGGCTGTTACTGTTGTAAGGCCGTTGTCTCCTGCGCTCTTGTTATCGCGACTCCTTTTTACACCAAATTATTGAGAAGCTGTGCCAGGCGCAGGAGACAACGGCCCAACAACAGCAACATCCACAAGCTATCTGTGCCGGAGATCGAGAAGGAGATCCCTATTGTATTGGATTGGATTGTTTTACCTCTGAGCGGCACTTTTTTGCACACCATGGGCTAAATGGCCAGGCCACAAGGACTCCGAAGGCTCAGAGAAGGTTGGGGGAGGGGACCCACTGGAACAGCTGTTGGGAGATAGATGGTAGCCTCCCGTCAAGGAGATATAGATGGTAGCCTCCCATCCAGCGTGTTCTTTAACATGCAGAGGGTATGGCTCTCCCGCACACTGGCCACGGCTTAACATCCCATCCGACGGACGGCGGCCTTTTCAAGCCCATTGGTGTCCCCTATGACCATGGGCAGGGCGGGGAAATTTTGCGGAGATAAATCTCAACTCTGAAGCAGCTGGGACTCGAACGTGGGAACTACAGATTACGAACCTGGCGCGCTACCTACTGAGCCACCCCCGCCCCAAAGGAGATCCCTAACTGAGCTGGCAACAAACATGAGTAGGAGTATACCACAGCAGGTTTTGAGCAAAACGGGAAGATAGTGAGCTTAAATTAATATTTAGAGAACCCCGTGACATAAGTTTAACATTACTATGCCTATAATGAACTTTAACTTATTCAGTTTATACTTATTTAGACACTTTTGATCAATAGCGTTGCTAGGAATGTTGCACTGAGGAAAATGAGAGGGATGTCACATTATTCATATTTAGATATGATGCTTGAAGAGTTGGTATCACATCGGAATGTGAACTTCACTACATATTAAATTAATGCAAGATTATCTCAGAATAGTAACACTATGTGTTTACAGTTCTTAGATAGCATAAATTGTTGTTGTTGTTTACTTACTCTCCTACATTATGCATATTGTTTATTTCTGATGATTTATGTTTATTAGATTGCTACTGTTATACTGATCATCTCTGTAGTCGTTAATAAATTACTTCATTCGTAATTTATTATCATTATTGTCTTTAAACTATAATCATTTTTTTTTCATTCTTAAAACGGATTTTTAATTTATTGTACTTCAAATGTAATATACAGGGTGTCTCAACAATATATAGGTGCAAATTTTTAGGGGAGGTAGATAACATCTAAAGGACTGAAAATTGCATAGGAACCCATAACCGGAAACTTCACCGTAAGTCAATAGGCGGCGCTGTTCATCAGTGCGCTAGAGGGGAAATTTCGGATTTCCTCATTCGAGCGGTAGTCGACTTACGAAGAGCGTGCAATGTTATTCGAATAGGGAGCTGGCAGACATGCACTTAGTGTATGGAATAGCTGAGGGCAGCGAATGTATCAAGAACGCTTCCCATACAGACATGTATCGGGCCACCGTTTGTTTGCGTGTGCGCATCAAAATTTGTGCGATTATGGGTCATTAAGAGGTAGCCGAAGTGAGCTCAGGCCACGATCGACTCGTACTCCCGCCATGGAAGAAAGTGTGTTGGATGCCGTGGAGACTAATCCTAGTACCAGCACACGTGCCGTTGCCTCTGCCTTACGAGGGTCTCGTTGCAGTGTACAGCGTGTTTTGCACGGCGAGTCCTTACACCCCTTTCATCTCCAAAGGGTTCATTCAGTTACTTCTCCCCGCAGATCATCCTGCACGTGTGCATTTTGCGCAGTGGTATCTCCAAGAAAGTGCCCAAGATGTGAATTTCCCAGCTTATATTTTGTTTACTGATGAGACCAGTTTCACTCGGGATGGCATATTCAACCAGCACAATGCGCATATGTGGGCTCACGAAAACCTCCACGTTGTGCGCACCTATGCAGCACAACATCGTTTCGCAGTAAATGTGTGGGCAGGTTTGGTCGTCGACTGCTTAGTCGGGCCATACCTTTTACCATCCCTCATGACCTCCGCGAAGTATCTGATCTTTCTGGAACAGGTTCTACCAAGCTTACTTCCCCATGTTCCAGCAAATGTGAGACGCAACATGTGGTTTCAACATGATGGGGGGCTCCTCCCCATTTTGAAAGGTGTGTTCGTGCGCATTTGAACATGTCTTTTGGGTAACGACGGATTGGGAGTTCTGGACCATTGCCTGGCCCCCACTCTCACCTGATTTAACGAGCGTTGATTTCTTTCTGTGGGGGGCCCTCAAAGCTACCGTGTATGAATCGCTTGTGGAGTCTGACATGGATCTCGTGGCAAGGCTCGTCTACGCTGCTACTACTATCAAAGAAACTCCAGGTGTGTTCAACCGTGTCTAGCAATCAATGCTCTGTCAGTGTCACTCATGCATCGTGTCTCATGGTGGAAACTTCGAGCATCTGCTGTAACATTATGAAATGTATCATCTTGTTCGCCATTTGTAATAATTATGTCCAATAAATGTTTTCCCATTAATCACTGTCTTGTGTCCTTTCAGATCTTGTACCTCTGCTACCACTTTCCCATGACGTTTCCGGTTATGGGTTCCTATGCAATTCTCATTCCTTTAGATATTATCTACCTCCCCTAAAAGTTTGTACCTATATTTTTGAGACACCCTTTATATTACCTCGCCACTATACATCAATTATAACAAGTACTGTTTGATATTGTCTGCCCACCGCATCCTAGGTCTCTCCATCTTTCTGAGGCCTTTAGTCACTCTGTTCATAACCCAATTGGCTAATCTAATGCATACGGGCAACATGTCCAAACCAACGAAGTCTCTCATTGCACAATATGTTGCTCAAAAGGAGGTTGCTTTCCTAGAGGCCACTTTCCTTTCCTTCCAAGAGGTTGCTTTCCCTATCCTCATCATTACCTACAAAGTTGAACCACCTAACGCCCAAGATACTGGGAAAGCATCTAGAATCAAAAGCATCTAGTTTTCTGTTATCTTGTTTACAAAGGATCCACGTTTCACTACCATAACTAACTCAAGAAAGAACCAAACTATTACACAGTCTAATTTTAGTCTTTAGGTATATACGTCTATTTCCCCACACTCTCCATAGATTCTTAAAAGCCCGGAAGTAATCCTTATTCTACTGTTAATCTCATGTCGAACATCATCAGTATCTGTTACATAACGCCCAAGATAATTAAACTGTGACACCTTCTAATGACTGCAATCATTCAGATTAACTGAATCACAGACTAACTGACCAATTTTCAGCAATTTAGTTTTCTCTCTGTTTATAACCAAACTTACTCTACTACCAATCTTATCAACAGTTCGAATGAAAGAGTTCATCTCATCAACAGCTTGAATGAAAGAGTTTGAATCAAAGAAACTCCAGGTGTGTTCTCCAAATGAAAGGGCAAAATCATCGGCATAATCTAAATCAGAAAGTTTCGTATCTTCAGACCATTTAAGTCCAAAATCTTTCCCTTGCAGTGAATTTTGCATAACATAATCAATAACCAAACTAAGGAGAAAAGAAAACAAAATGCACCCTTGTCGAACCCCAGAAGCGATGCTAAATCAGTTGCTACAAGACTTACAAACTCTCACATATGACTCAGTGTTATTAAAGAGATATTTCGTTATATTAACTAACTTTTCTGGTATGCCATACGATCTCACGATCAACCATAAATTATGCGATCAATAGAGTCAAAAGCCTTTTTGAAATTTATACAAAGTCCCTTAACAAAATTTATACAAAGCCCCTTAAACAAAGCTAGAAATCAAAGGTTTCTGAAACTCTAAACATTTCTCAAGAATCTGTCTGAATGAAAATATCTGATCTAAATATCCCCTACCACTTCTGAATCCACATTGTTCATCACACAATTGACTCTCAACCAGATTCTTAATTCTATTAAGAACAATCATCGAAAGAACTTTACATGGAACAGAAAGTAGGTTGATACCCCTATAGTTATCACAAGAACTGCAATCACTTTTTTTTAAAAATAGGAATAAAAATAGTTCGGTAAAATCCTTAGGAACCATGCCTTTATCATTTCTGTGATTTCATCTACGATAATGATGAATAGTAATTAAGTGTACTAATTAATCGCTCCTACAAAGTACGTCAGAAGAGTTTTACATCTCTCTCTCCTCTTCCCTCGGTGCATTTGACGCTGTCGCGACAGCATTGTGGTTGGTGTGACAAAGAAAATTTCTTGTGAAAGAAAAGAAAAAGCGCAAGAAAATTTCCGCTGTGCAAAGAAGAAAAATTGTAATAAATTCAGAAGATTCTGTGTCAGTGATTCTTCGAAAGTGAAGAAGCTTCAAGCATTTCAGTGGACTATGCCTCATTCAGTGTTCTACTCAAAACTCGACATAACATATGCAACCTCCACAAGTTTTACGTCGAGATCTTCGCTGATTGTACCGTGAGCCAAGGTTCATCACTGTGGAAAGAGATTACTAGTCTTTCGGAAGTGATTCAAGTTATAGCAGACAAGGGAGCAGAAACCGATCTTCACGGGAGTGAGAGGTCTGTGGTTTTTCTGTCATTTTTTCATTTTTGTACCAGTTTTAAGTTGCCAATGATGTTTATGAGTCGTGACAAAACCAAGGGTGGAACTGAGCAGGACAGGAACGTTGATTTAACCAGATACATTGAGGATGGGGAAAGTGAGGAAGTTGGCGAAATTGGTAGGACGTATTGCCGAAATTGGTAGGACGTATAGCGAAATTGGTAGTCCATTATAAAACGTTCTTTGGTACCAGAGAAATATAAGGAGTCGGAAGCAAAGATTTTATTAGTTAATGCTTTCCAAGGACAATTGGAGGCCCTCTCAAACGGGCTACTGGAAAAGTCAGGCAGGAGTATGAGGAAGAAGTGTGAAATTTTATGTGCGATGGTAGATGAATGGAGTGAGGACGAATTGAGTTTGGACAAGTGCAGGAGGATTATTTACGTAGGATGAAGAGGCAGGTTGAAACGCCCTCAAAGATTAGTGAGAAGCACGAAGCACTGTAGGCACATGACAGAAGATGATAAGAAAAGGGCATGAGAGGAAACAGGAAGTGGGGAAATGACAGAAATGGGGAGGATACAGTGGTTATGTGGCAGTCATGGAAAAGCAAACAAAGGGGGGAAAATGATCTAGAACGAAGTTTCCATTTATCGTAGCAGTGGATAGTCCTTGTCACTCAAATAGGAGGTGATAAGCATGATGATACTGGTGCCAAACCAAGAGAGGAGCTGAACACAGCACAGGAGAGTCGATAATAGAAGATACTCATGGTCGACAAGAGAAGAAGATATCAAGCCATATCCATACATGAAAAAGAGAAGGAGGGGGAACTAGCTGAGGTAAACTGTTTCAAGCAGGAAGAGCCCTACTTTGTTAAATGCATGTGAGCAGGCAAAGCAAACGAAGGGGCAATATGTGATAAAGGACAAATTGTTATGTAGGGTCGAAAAGATTACAGGCGACAAGGTGATGCAACTGGTGGTTCCCCAGACCAAATGCAGAAATATCTTAGAAATAGCGCATGAGCAGGTGTTTGGATTCCACCTGGGAATAAACAAAGTATGGAGAGTATGAAATATTTCTTTTTGTGACCTAGTTTAAGAAAAGATATTGCAGAGCATTGTAATACCTGTGTTAGTTGTCAGCACGACTCCAATAAAACTTAAGGATAGGGTTCCTGTCACACCTGTGAGTATGCCGCAAGTCCCCTTCGAGGTAGTGAATGTCAACGCAATTGGGCCTATTAACCCAGCTTCAGCGATAGGTCATAAATTCGGATTAAGTTTGGTATATCAGTGCAGGAGATGGCCAGAAGCCATTTGTTTGACATCTAGAACTGAGAAGTTTTTTTGTAAGGCCTTACTCGATATATTCATGAGGACAGGTATACCTAAAGTAATAGCCAGTGTGATAGAGGTTCGAACTTTACCTCTCAACTTACACAAGAGTTTTGGAAAGTTATTTGATCTTCTTCCGATTGTTTTTGTATTAAAGTCAGCTTTTGACACAACAAATTTGTTGTGTCAAAGTTCTGTACAACGGGCTACATACAGGGCCTGAAATTACAAAGATGGACATTGGCCCTTCAATACTCATCGACTGGGAAATTGCATGCAACGTTGATGCCCTGTTGCGAATGCCACCAGCAGAAATTCCTAGGGGTGTTCACGATTAGGTTAGGAATTGCGATGAAAATGGTATAGATGGTAATTCAGGTTGTAAAAGTGAGAAGGGATGGAATCCACCTGACTCATTTGTCACATTTGCGAGGAGATGCTCTGTTCAAACACTAAAGGTCATCGAGTTTATGGGCACTCAAAGAAAGTGAACTTCTGAGTGACATTGACATATGAGGTTCACTACAAGTCAGTTGTTAACTGTGCAGTATTTGGGTAAGAATATTGTTCACCAGACAAGCTGGGTGTCATTAATATTGGAATGACACAAACAATGTTTCTGTAGTCTTGTTATAGACTAATAAAACCTTTTTCGTGGAGGGGCGAGTCATGTCCCTCTAATGTATTGTATTATTGCATTTTATTGTTATTGTATACATCTACAGTATGTTAAGTGTATTTTCTGAAGTGTGTCTGAAATGAGAATGTTGCTCATGAGTTGTCATTTCGGGATGCCAGGTTAGGTTGCCCTCTACATGCTCGAGAGCAGCAGCAAAAGCACTTTTATTGGTCTGCTGTCAGTAGCCCGAGGCTCTAATGTGGGTGACAGAGAACAGACAGCAAGTAAACAATAAACTTCACACTGAGTGTTGCTGGCAAACAAAAAGGTCTTTGTAGTGCATCAAAGGGACGTAGCTCTTCCACAAAAAGGCACCCTAAAGGACCAGGGTTCGGTTCTGTGTCAACCAAGGTATAGTTCTGTATAAACCAGGAGGCGGGTCTATGTGAATCAGGTGGTTTAGGCAAGGGTTAAATATCCTCTCACCGAATTTTGAGGTTGGTAATAAGAAATCTGCAAAGTACAGATTTCCACCTCGTCATATGAAAGCTTTCAGCAGCAAAGCAACATTCGGATTAAAGAGAGCTGAGTGGAGGAAGTCTACCAGAACATCAGTAAGGCCATTTCATTCTGACCTTCAGCATAGCTAAGGCACACGGAATCGAGCACATTCCCATATGTACATATATGTGTGAATGTAAATAAACTGTGTTAGCCTTACTAAGATGAATTGGTTTATTTCATCTTTCTTCATGACGTTTAGAACACCTAAGCAGCAGGAAGCACACCTAAGAAGTGTGTAAAAAACCCGCGAACTTGTAATTTCACTTATGATAATGATGAATATTAATTAAGTGTACTAATTAATCGTCCCCTACGAAGTGCGTTAGAGAGTTTTATATCTCTCTCTCCATTTCCTCTCGGCGCACATGACAGAGTGCCATGTACTACAACTTAGAGAATTTCAGACTTCCCCTAAAGAGGAGAAAAATTATACCGAGGAGGGGGGAGGGACGATTCGATTCTAATAAGTTTTATGCAAAATGAAAGCTTATGAAGTGAAGAGTGACATTGACTATTATACTTTAAAGAGTTTCAGACCTCCCGTAACGGAGGGTGATAAAAGTTTTACTAGGTGAGAGGCGAATGGTGGGTAATGAGCTTTATGCCAAATGAAAGTTTCCATTGTGGGGAGTGCCACCTACTACTAGAGAATATCGGACCCGAACAACGTCGGTAAATCTGATAGTACTATAAATATATGGCATAGTTAGAAAAGGAATGTATGCTCTGCCGAGTGAATTGAATTAACTTATGTCACATGTAAGTTTGAAGTTGTCTCCCCTATGATGAGGAGAGGATGCAGATTAATGAAGATAATAGTAACGCTGGTATATAGTTGTGATTCAAACATAAGTACTTCTATTGATAAATACCACTTGCTTTTCCTATGGACAAGATAGCACTATCATAGTGCCATCTAATATACAGCATAGTACAAGATAGTACTATGCTGTATATTAGGTGGCACCCGATACAAAAGAAACTCCGAATCACTGAATTGAGATATTATTAAAATTATTATTAAATTTATTTCCTACATGAAGGACGGAGATAACCGAGAAGCTCCAATGGACTTATCGGGTTTCTCATACAACATCCAAACACTTACACAAGGACATGCCCACTGGTCTTAGTACTCAGGTATGCTGACCAGGTACAATTTCCTATTTTGTAAAATATTTTCTTTATTGTAGACGTTTATTAGACTATCATATTTTCTCATTTGCAATATACATCTAACAGTATTATTTTGAGCGTATTGGAGAGCTTTGATCGAGGTCCAACATGCACCTCCTTAAGATAATAAACTTTGTAGCAGGTACGATTTAACCCAAGAGAAATATAATATTTTTAGAAGAGAAGTATTCACAAAGTTGCGAATATAATAAATATTTGATATAAGAGAGTTAATTTTTTTAATTACATTATCTATATGTATTTTCCATGATAAACTTCGATCAATGTAAACACCTAAATACTTATAACTATCTACTCCCTGTATTTTTTTTGCACATACAGTTTACTGTCATACAATTCTGTGAATGAAAAACAATTTTATTATAAAAATAGTCTTGCTGATTTTCTCTTAATCTGAAATATATATATATTATATATATTTAGTATTTATAGTTAATTAATTTAATTTAAACCAGTTCTGGATCTGTACTATATCACTATTTATATCATTTAAAATATCATGTTCCTGGCCCGAATAAATACTAACCAGGTAGGGACCGAATGATATTATTTAGACCAGGTAGGTACTAAAATGACTATACTAGGTACTAGACCAGGTAAGGCCTAAATTGATATTATTATTCCATGCAGCAGTTCGTTTACTATTTGTGAGTTTCAAGCCAATAAACTAATTTAATCTTTTTTTACTAATTTTAACACCTTGGAGTGTCATTGTTGGATTTCAAACAAATCTATTAATTGGTAAGGGAATGACAACATTCCAGCTTCATTGACAGATACTAGGTTATATAACCAAACCATATTGTCAAAATGTATTTCTTTCGCATAATATATAATAATGATTAATTACTGTTCCGCGTCGCTGATATTTTTGTTCTAAAGAGTTTTTTTGTGGGAAGAACAAGATGAATCATGCATCCGTTCAATAGGTATTGTGGGACATACACCAATGCACGAAATGTTCAAAAACGCCAATAGATTAAGAGGCCTTCGCTGTCGTGTTCAGTGAGCAATTAACTGAATAGTATGTTTATGGACAGATTCATGTTTTCCTATTTTCTCCGAATAAATCGTTCCGAATATGTACAGTCGCTCAAAAAGTATCCGAACCTTCGTGTCACGTGACACGAAGGTTACCAGATCACTAATTTCTAAAAAAATCGTTGCCAGATATTTTTTCTGAATTCTGTAATCAACCATAGCGTTCGGATACTTTTTTGAGCGACTGTACCATTTTCATTTTTCTGATACAACGCCTTCCTTCTCAGTATACGAAGCTCTTTTCAAAGGCCTTCCAGGAAGAAGGAAATGCTTTACAATTCAGAGTGATGTTCTGTCTAAGCATTGTACCCTATCCTGTTACATCCATTGATTACTTTTTATTTAAGGGTTCTTTATCAGAAACACGTGACTGAAAGAATGGCGACCCACCACCCCATCAAGCCCATTCACTCGCTAACAATACCTGACGTCAGTTTTATTCATTTGTAAGTCTTTCCAAGCGTTGACACTTTTGGCAGCTGTTTGTCTGGTAAATTGCACGAAATGAAAAGAAATGGGAGTTTCTGAATTATCTGGAATTGTGGTTGACAATCAAAAAACGCACAAAGTTTTTTCATAAAATCATAAAAATTATTGGCTGAATGATGTGTGTGTATAAAGAGATAAAAAATCATTGTCGTTAAACAAAGTCAAGTTGTTTACCAAATTTTGTTTATTAATTATTGGCTGTGTATCTCGAACAGTTTTCGCTGCCATTTTTGTTCCAAAAGAAAGATTTAAAGTTCGACCTTGAGAATCACTTTGCTGCAAAATGTTTGATCATTAAAAATGGTGAAAATGGTCCAGGCAATTAATGAAGAGTCATTATAGATTGGGCAGAAAAAAAACGAGAAATATAGAAACTTTTTCTTGACTCAGTCAAAATGAGAAAATGTTATCGCTTATTTTGAAAATGAGATGAAAAAATGATCAAGAGATAACGATAAAATTTAGTTAACTGAATTCTCTGACCGATTAAAAATGTCATTAAATTTAAATATCTTCGAAAGTAAAATCGAAAGCTTTAGCGGATAAATGAACTTCTAATTCTTTCAACACTCCATGAAGAGAATTAATTTATACATTCATCTCGAGTTACTCCTTTTGTTTCCTCTGGCTATTTCTGATAACTATTCACCAACTCTAAGAAAACTTTAATATAGTCGTACTATATTTAAATCATTATTTCTTTTGCTTTAATCAGGAACAAAATATATTTAAATATTTCTCTGTAGTGTAACTTATCCGATCTATTTGGAGAAGGTATACATTTGTCTGTAAATGGTAGCTAGGCATAAACTGGAAGAGCTGCGTACCAATCCCTAGTGATGATGCACAGAACCAGCCAGGTCTAGCACCTAATGTCCGACCCCGCCTTCTCGTGGTGCAGGCCGTTAGTACCTTTCAAAAGGTTTTTTTGAAAAGGAACTTCTCTTTTGCAAGGGAACGGAAGGGAAAGGCTGCCAGTTCAGTATGGCCTACTGATCTGGCCATCTATGGCCACTTTTTTTTTTTCAAACATGCTGAGGAGTGGTCAACTTCACAGGGTTCTGGTGCTGACCATTTATACCTACTAGACTGGACTTATGGATTTGACCTTGATTATGGATCCTGGACTTGCTGCACTGGTGGGCCTCTGTTGAGGGAGAGTCTGCCGCTGTGTTTTCTGTTTGCTTCTGGGTTGCCAGCCCTAAGTGAACAAAGGCATGGGATAACTTTTATCAGCTGGTGGATAATCCTAATCAGAGGTCATCGCAGGTACCTGAACCTTACTTAGCCAGTTGGGCATCGTCAAGCCTAAACTGGAGTAATGTGTCTCAGGCAGGCGGCCATATGGCTCTTGAAAAATCCACTTGACAAGGTGGTGCCTGAAGTTCATACCAGCATCGGTGACTTCAGCCTTTAGCGGAAGAGGAACAGGTCTTTGCCCCATGCATGCGATCAGGGGGCTGTTTAATATTGTTGGCCCTACCAATCTTAATAAACCTAATTTCTTCAAAAATCCTATTAATCATTTTTCTCTCTGCAGGAACGTGGAACGTGAGGACATTACATAGAGATTATTCTCTTGATGTCCTCATGCAGGAATTCCAGCGCTATAACCTAGATATTCTAGGCTTGCAAGAGACCAGATGGACAGGTAAAGGTGAGATACTTAAAAATAAATTTAAATTTCTCTTTACAGGGAGGGAGGATGGAAAGCATCACTAAGGCGTGGGTCTGCTGCTCAGCAGACATGCTAGTGATGCTCTTCTAGGATATGAGTGCATTAATGAAAGGTTTCTTACAGCAAAATTTCAGACAAGCATTAAAGACTTGATTGTTATCTGCTGTTATGCCCCCACTGAGGATGCTGATGAGGATGAGAAGGATAGGTTTTACAGACATCTTCAGGATATTTTGAATTTTGTCAAGAAAGGAGATATTACTCTTGTTCTAAGTGACTTCAATGCCAAAGTTGGTACTGACTCTAACCTTTGGGGAGGGGTGATAGGCCCTTTTGGTATTGGTAGCTGCAATGGCAATGGACAAGTCTCCTACAGGTAAGTAAACTCAATGGTTTCAGAATAACTAACACATATTACAAACACCACGACATACATAAATACACATGGGTTTCACCTGATGGGCTGCATAAGAATATGATTGATTATATATTAATTAACAGCAAATGGGCTAATTCTGTTAGGAATACTAGGGCATGTAGGGGAGCTGAAATTGGATCTCACCATTACCTTGTTAAAAGTGTCTTGCTACTTAAACTTAAAAAGTGTTGTGCTAGGGTTAAAAAATTTGCTTTTAATACTGAAGCTCTGAAAGACACAGTTATAGCCAAAGCTTACCATGATAGGTTACTTATTCATTATGACAGTCATGGTATGATTACTACTGAAGTTGAGGAAGAATGGAATCATTTTAAACAGGCTTTTTTGGACACTAACAGTACTCTTTTAGGAAAAAAGGAGCAGAGGAGACAGCATTATTTAAGTGACAAGGCACTTGAGCTTATTTCAGAAAGAAGGAACTGCAGGAATGTCCTTAATCAGTACCCAACTAGTCCTAATAGAAAGCATTACTCAAAACGTAATAAACGTGTAAAGGATCAGGTAGCTGCTGATAAGAATCTGTGGCTTGATGGTTTGGCTGACAAAGCTGAGGAAGCAGTTAGGCAGCGCAACAGCAGAGAGCTGTACCAGATAGTTAATGTTTTATGTGGTAGAAAACGGACAGGCATACAAGGATTGAAAGATAAACAAGGTAAGGTTATAGAAGGGGAGGATTCTGTCATGGCTAGATGGGCTGAGCATTTCAGTGATGTTCTAAACAATGTAGTTAGTTCTACTCCCATTGTTTGCAATGATGATAGATGCATTGGTGGCTTTAATGTTGGCCCTATAACACAATCTGAAGTTATTTTGGCTGTTTCTAAACTTAAACTTCATTAATCCCCGGGGGTAGATGAAATTACTACGGAAATGCTCAGAGCTGGGAATGTTTCGGTTACCACTTGGATGACTGAAATTTTGAATATTTTTTATGATAAAGGCATGGTTCCTAAGGATTTTACCAGAGCTATTGTTATCCCTATTTTCAAAATAGGTGATCGCAGTTCTTGTGATAACTATAGGGGTATTAGCCTACTCTCTGTTCCAGGTAAAGTTCTTTTCGTGATTGTGCTTAATAGAATTAAGAATCTGATTGAAAGTCAATTGCTTGATGAGCAATGTGGATTCAGAAGTGGTAGGGGATGTGTGGATCAGATATTTTCACTTAGGCAGATTCTTGAGAAATGTTTAGAGTTTCAGATACCTTTGGTTGCTAGTTTTGTTGATTTCAAAAAGGCTTTCGACTCTGTTGATCGTCATAATTTGTGGTTGATTGTGAAATCATATGGTATGCCAGACGAGTTAGTTAACATAATGAAAGTTCTCTATAATAACACCGAGTCATACGTGAGAGTTGGTAAGGCTTGTAGCAATTGGTTTAGCATTACTTCTGATGTTCGACAAGGGTGCATTTTGTATCCTTTTCTCTTTAGTTTGGTTATTGATTATGTTATGCGAAATTCACTTCGAGGTGAAAATTTTGGCCTTAAATGGGCTAGATATACGAAAATTTCTGACTTAGATTATGCTGATGATTTAGCCCTTTTGGCAAATGATGTTGATGAGATGAACTCTTTCATTCGAGCTGTTGATGAGACTGGTAGTAGAGTAGGTTTGGTTATAAATAGAGAGGAAACTAAAGTGATGAAAATTTGTCAGGCAGGTTGTGATTCAGTTCATCTGAATGGTTGCAGTCTTGAGCAGGTGTGACAGTTTAATTACCTTGGGAGATATGTAACAGATATTGGTGATGTGCGGCATGAGATTAATAGACCGATAGGGATTGCTGCCGGGACTTTTAAGAATGTATGGAAGAATAAAGATTCTTTTAAGAATCTATTTAAGAATCCATGGCAGAGTGTTTAATGTGCTTGGCTACAGAACAAACGAGATTTTGGTTTGAATCCCTAATAAGGTAATGATATAATGACATTTCCTTTCTGCTGAGGTCTAGTCGTCCTTATAGATCTTCTTCATGAGGTATTGTACTTACTAGATAGATTTCTGTCAGATCTCCAGGAAAGCACTTGTAATATATATTTCATTTAAGAAGCTTTTTTAAATTTCTTCAGTTTTCCTCTATTTTCTTAACACTCCAGTCAGTGATGCTCCAAATTTTAGGATTTTTTCATCTAGACCTTTAACTACTGTGCAGCAAATACTGCCCAAAAAGAACAAAATAACTCAGTGAAGTCATAGGAGTGCGTTCTAACGAAAAGCGAAATAATCAAGTTGCAAGCATCTTCAGTATTGACAAGCCCTGAATTACCCTATATCACACTGCTAATGACCATCGGCGTTACGTTCATTATTATCAATTCATGTATATCATTTCCTTAAGCCAGAGGTTCAGCATACTTTGCAAACATTCTCTCAGATCCTTTGGATCAGGACGAATGAAACCGCTACGACGAGTCACACCCGGGCTGCGAAAATAATTTTGTGAAAAACGCCCTTTCACAAAAGAAATGCGGAGAAGATTTTTTTGCTTTAAGTTCGGGACTTGAAATATCCAGGAAAAGAAACGAAATTAAATGAAATTCCATTGACCTCAGGCGATTATGGAATGCTCGCTTTAAAAGATGAAAATTTTATCCTGTTCCACATTCAGCGTCCTATAAACTTTCAAAATTAAAAATTCGGAAGATGTACGATAATAATATTTTCTTAGTACCTATTCAACTGGTGATGTGCCGCATGAGATAAATAGAAGAATATGAATTGCTGTTGGGACTTTTAAGAATCTATGGAGAGTGAGAAAAAATAGGCGCATATACCTAAAAGCCTAAAATTAGGCTATATAATAGTTTGGTGCTTCCTAAAGTTAGTTATGGTAATGAAACCGATCGTTTGCAAGCAAGAAAGCAGGAGGTTGGGTTGTTGGGTTGTTATACCTCTGAGCGGCACTTTTTTGCACACCATGGGCTAAATGGCCAGGTCACATGGACCCCGAAGGCTCAGAGAAGGTTGGGGGAGGGGACCCACTGGAACAGCTGTTAGGAAACAGATGGTAGCCTCCCGTCAAGGCCATCCAGCGTGTTCTTTAACGTGCACAGGGTATGGCTCTCCCGCACACTGGGCCACGGCTTAACGTCCCATCCGACGGATGGCGGCCTTTCCAAGCCCATCGGTGTCCCCTACTGACCGTGGGCAGGGTGAGAATTTTTGCAGAGATAAATCTCAATGCTGACCCAGCTGGGACTCGAACCTGGGAACTGCAGATTACGAGCCTGGCGCGCTACCGACTGAGCCACCCCCGCCCCTAGAAAGCAGGAGAGTTGATGTGTTTGATTCTAGATATTTACTCAGTATCTTAGGCTTCAGGTAGTTTAACTTTTTAAGTAATGATGTATTAGTCAAAGAAGTCAGCAACCTCCCTAGAGCAGCATAATGTACAGAGAGAGCTGCTTGGTTTGGCCATGTTTGGCTATGCATAGCTGCAGATTAGCGAATAGGCATCACAACGAGAGAGAGAAACCTAGGATGCGGTGGGCAGACAATATCAAAGGGAACTTTGCTATAATTGGCATACAGTGGTCAGATGCAATAACAAGAACTGAAGAGGAGAACAGATGTTCTTGTTTAGTAATAAAAAAAGGACGTATTGTGTTAAAGTAGTTTGGTTAGTGTTATGTGATTCTGAGTGAAAAGTTTGCTTATATTCCGTTCAAGATGAAGCCTAGGAGAAAAGAAGCCAACAGAAAAGTTTGTTTTAGACCCTTTTTAAAAAGAGAATTTTCATTTGATGCCTCGAATAAATAAGATGTCAAGAATTGTTGAGCTAACTATGGTATCACAAAGGAATTTCAACAAATATTTATATTGTTCTCGAAATGTTACGAAATAAAAGGTTCTATTTTGTACTAGGAGTAAATATTGAAAACTTTGTAGTGTAAACATTAGAAAATTAGTTCGCATGTTAGTCAAAGCATCATAAATCATTCTTTTTATGGTTTAACTTCATACTGGTGAAGATAAATACCTGTGTTTAGATAACTGCTTTATTTGTATGGTTTTATACCTTTGTAATAAATTACTTGATTTCACCAGCGGGGTGGTAACATTACTATAGCAATTATCAAAGGAGTTATGTTTGAAATTGTTCGTATCCTTTGCTACTTAGTGAACTTCTCATTTCAGGAAGGAATCTTTCCAGATTCTTTGAAAACTGCAATTATAATACCGATTTACAAAGCAGGGGATAGAAATTTATTGAAAAATTGTTGACCTATTTCTCTTTTATCTACTTTTTCAAAAAAGTTTTAAAAACTTATTAAACAAAAATTGGTAAGTTATTTTGATAAATATGAGTTTTTTTGCTTGAAATCATTTTGGTTTTTGAAAGGGGACGGGCACAAAAAATATCATTCTTGAGTTGACCTCTATAATAAATAAAAATTTTAACCTAAATTTAATGACTGTAGTTATTTTTCTAGATTTGAAAAAGGCTTTTGATTCAGTTCGTCACAGTATCTTATTAGAAAACCTAAAATATAATGGGAAAAAATAAAATATATAGAGGTCGGACTCTATTATGGATTAAAAGTTACTTAATGAATAGAAAACAAAAGGTTAAGATTAATGAATTTGCCAGTAGTGAAACCGCTATCGAAGTTGGAGTACCTCAGGGTTCTGTTTTGGGACCATTACTGTTTAGTGTTTACATCATAAATGATTTTTGTACCGTGAATCTTAGAGTTAAAAATTCATTGCATTTGCCGATGATACAGCATTAATTTATTCAGGCAAGGAACAGGATATTTTAAATGATATAAACAGTGATATAGTACAGATCCAGAACTGGTTTAAATTAAATTAATTAACTATAAATACTAAATATATATATAATATATATTTCAGATTAAGAGAAAATCAGCAAGACTATTTTTATAATAAAATTGTTTTTCTTCGTCCATTATATGACAGTAAACTGTATGTGCAAAAAAAATAGAGGCAGTAGATAGTTATAAGTATTTAGGTGTTAACATTGATCGAAGTTTATCATGGAAAATACACATAGATAATGTAATTAAAAATTGACTCTATTATACCAAATATTTATTATATTCGCAACTTTGTGAATACTTCTCTTCTAAAAATGTTATATTTCTCTTGGGTTAAATCGTACCTGCTACAAGGTTTATTATCTTAAGGAGGTGCATGTTGGACCTCGATGAAAGCTCTCCAATACGCTCAAAATAATATTGTTAGATGTATATTGCAAATGAGAAAATATGATAGTCTAATAAACGTCTACAAAAAAAAAATATTTTACAAAATAGGAAATTGTACGTTTTTCAAATATTGAAATATGTTAAAACCCATTCGAATCAATTCATTTTCGAACATTTCGAAAGCTAACGCTTCTTTCACAAGGTACAGTATTGATGGATACCCTAGCGCATGTGGTTCTCAACCTTTTATGCTTCACGTACTCCCTGGAAATGTGTATGCAACTGGCGTACTCCTTGTATAGATAGATAAAACTATAGCTATAATATAACAATGGGAATAAAATATACCATATATATATATGTAACATATATCTAAGGGGCGGGGGGTGGCTCAGTCTGTAGCGCGCCAGGCTCGTAATCTGTAGTTCCCAGGTTCGAGTCCCAGCAAGGTCAGCGTTGAGATTTATCTCCGCAAAATTCCCCGCCCTGCCCACGGTCAGTAGGGAACACCGATGGGCTTGGAAAGGCCGCCGTCCGTCGGATGGGACTTTAATCCGTGGCCCCGTGTGCGGGAGAGCCATACCCTGTGCACGTTAAAGAACACTCTGGATGTCCTTGACGGAAGGCTACCATCTGTCTCCCAACAGCTGTTCCAGTGGGTCCCCAACCTTCTCTGAGCCTTCGGGGTCCATGTGACCTGGCCATTTAGCCCATGGTGTGCAAAAAAGTGCCGCTCAGAGGTAAAACAACCCAACCCTATATCTAGCGACTTTTGAGCTCTCACGGCGTACCCCACGTTGAGAACCCATACCCTAGTGTATAAAACATTTGTGCAGAGACCTTTTATTAGCTTATCTAGTAAATATTTCAAAGCTTTACCAAAAGACTTCAAAACAATCAATAGTGAAAGAGAATTCACTGGAAAAAGCGGGAATTGGCTATTTAATCTGTAAAATGTACATGTTTTGTTTTATGACAGTTAATCGAGGTTATTTTGTTTTAATATTCCTATATTTACAGCATACATTTATTTATAATGTACATGAGATTTTTTTCCCACCAAGGGAAAATTGTTCTGTTGTATACTTACAAATCTTTTCGATATTTATAATGTATTTATATTTGCTGCCAAATTAATTTATTTCTTATTGAGTCTCATAATATCCTTCAAACAAGAGTGTTTCACTCTAATGGAGGCTTATACTTATTTTAACTATGATTGTAAATGGAAAAATTAGAAATTGCTGTATACTAATGACAATTACGAGAGTTTTTTTTTTATCTGAATTTAAGGTTTTATAGATGTACAGTTGCTCAAAAAAGTATCCGAATGTTATGATTGATTACAGAATTCAGAATAAAATATCTGGCAACGATTTTTTTAGAAATTAATTATCTCTAAACTTTCTTGTAGAGTAGACGAATGGGGCGGGGTGGCTCAGTCGGTAGGGCGCCAGGCTCGTAATCTGTAGTTCCCAGGTTCGAGTCCCAGCAGGGACAGCGTTGAGATTTATCTCCGCAAAAATTCCCCGCTCTGCCCACGGTCAGTAGGGGACACCGATGGGCTTGGAAAGGCCGCCGTCCGTCGGATGGGACGTTAAGCCGTGGACCCGTGTGCAGGAGAGTCATACCCTGTGCACGTTAAAGAGCACGCTGGATGGCCTTGACGGGAGGCTATCATCTGTCTCCCAACAGCTGTTCCAGTTGGTCCCTGCCCCAACCTTCTTCTGAGCCTTCGGGGTCCATGTGACCTGGCCATTTAGCCCATGGTGTGCAAAAAAGTGCCGCTCAGAGGTAAAACAACCCAACCCAACAGTAGACGAATGTTGCCAGATCACTAATTTCTAAAAAAATCGTTGCCAGATATTTTTTATGAATTCTGTAATCAACCATAGCGTTCTGATACTTTTTTGAGCGACTGCACTGGATATATACAACATGTTTTTTTTTTTTGTTTTCAAAATCTGAAAAATGTTTAATATCACAATCTAGCAATTTCTATTATATAAAGAATATTTTTGTTGTATTGTATGTGAAAATAAAAATCTTTTTCTTCTTCTTTATATTTATGTTTAGTAAGCATACTTTTGAACTCACGTTCAGTTTTCGTCTATTAAATTTATAACAATATTTTTTAAATGAAAGGTAAATAATCACATTGTTGTGAAATAGTAAAATGAGAAATAACAGAATGGTGGAGAACTTATTCAAACAGTGAATGAGTCGGTATAATCAATATATCAGTATCACCTATGATAACACCAGATGTTAATGAAAAGTTCCGGCTTTTGAAATCTTTCACCTCCATAAGTTGACATTGCAACTATGGAAAAGTGCACCAGAGCAGAAAATGTCCATTCAACCAGAAAAGCTTCTTGATAGAAGCTGAGAATATACACGGCAATGCACCTCATGATTAATTACCGAAAAGTCGATTTTTCGCTAAACAATCCTTTTCATTTTTTTACCCTTCAGTAATCCAGTTACACTTCACTCCGTATAAGAATACGTGATTCTTGGGGTAGAGGGTGGATTAATTAACAGATAGCTAGCTCCTGGATGCATCCATAACACTGTGTAATACACATACACATTGATGCAGCAAAGAAATTTGGTTCTTGAAGAAAGATATCAATGAAACGTCCCTCACGCTTTACAGACTTTAAAAAGCATTCAGTCGCTGCTTTGCACACAAATAATACGTAGGCATGGTTTAACTATCAAACAATTAGAGACAATCTCATCTTTTAGAAAATTATATATTTAATGTTGAAGGGATAATGCGACAAAAATGAAGGAAATGTTTGTCATTATAGCAATATTACAGAATAATATAGAATCTTATTTAGTTAAAATAAAGTTTAAAGTAAATGAAAGTATAATGTTACAAAAAATATCTTTCGTTTCATCGACTTCTGATAGAGATCTCCAATAACAGGATTCGAATCTCGTTAAGTAGGTTCGTATCATGTGGAAATTTTTATAATGAACTGTTCCACTGATGAGAATCTGGTTAATTCGAAGTTCAAGGGACCAAAAAAAAATTTGAATTATGGAAAACCTGGTTCGTTCGAGATTTATAAACAATAGACCTAGCAGTTAAATGAAAACGCAAACATAAAATACAAAACAGCAGATATGGTCCCTTCTAGAATGAAACAAACCCAGTAGACCACAATATAACAATCTGTGCATCACCGCTCGTGAGCTCAGTATAGTTAGGGATATGATCATGCAAGCCAGAGTGTGAACGTTGCAGTCATGAGAAAAATTACGGATATCACGGAATTCGAAAAGAGCATGATAGTTGGGGCTCGGCCGTCTTCAATCTCGGAAACGGCAAGCCTTGTTGGTTGTTCAACGTCCACAGCAGTTAAAGTGTTAACAAAATAGCACCAAAAAAGCGGTCACCTTCCACTAACGAAACATTCAAGGATTACCCAAGGTGGATGCCCATGGTGAATGAAGAGCCGAAGCACCTCGAACACATTCAACGACAGGTCATCGTGGCACAGTTGACATCGCATTATAATATGGGAAACGTGAATGGAACTGAAAACCCACAAGATACCCACACCACACTGGGGTAATCGTCGCCAGTGCCTGTTATGGTGCCAGAAACATGCCGCTTGAACAATCAAGAAGTGGAAAAAAGTGCGCTGACCCAATTAATTTAATTTTTGATACACCACATGGACGAATCCCTTCATGTATGTCGCAAACAAAGCAAGTTGATGGACTCTTCGTGCGGTGTGTCCATCATGCATCATTGATGGACTCTTCGTGCAGTATGGTATCATGATATAGGTCATGTTTTGCTAGTCCAAATTAGGACTCCTGGTACGATGTGTGACAGGTCTGGGCTATCAGCAGCTCTTATCAGACCACGAGTACTCCATCAAGTTGTAACTGTTTCTAGACAGGGCGGAATCTTTATTGATGTTAATGTGTATTGTCATCTGGTCAGTATTGTACGATAGCAGGTCGAGAAAAACATAATGGACATCACCCATCCTTCCAGGCCCACGAATTCACCGAATAGCAATCCCATCCAACACTCTGGAACTTGACGTGAGACGTAGAGATTCGCCACCGTCCGACATTCAGGAACTGTGGGATGCCTTTCAGACCGAATGGCTACAGATCCCTTACGGATTTCTTCAGACATAGTGGAATCGAGGGGAGGGGGGCGACTACTGGCAGTCATCCATACGAAAGGTGACCCAACACGATACTACGTAGATGGTCATAATTCACTGTCACATTCCATGTCACTCAATGTAATGTGATATCAAGTCAGTTCCAAAATATTTATTTTCAAACTTGAGCACAAAATTTTATTTTGCTAATAAACAATAGAAGACGTTATCACTGTTTCCAGCCCTGTTTCTTAATACCACATAGTATAAAATAGTAACAAAAAATCATCAAATCGTGTACATAACCTGGAAGGTGCCTACAAGATCAGAGTCTTCAATTGCAGTCAGATTTCCAATGACTAACTCCATGGTATGTATTACACCATGGAGTTAGCCATCAATCTTGATCAGCAGTCAGAGCACCTGACATGTTTTCAGGAAGTCGTGGGTTCGGATCCCACCCCGCCAAAGATCCCTTTTTCATCTATAATTATTTAATCATCAAATACTATGATTAAAAATGGGCAATTTCAAATAGTCACTAATTTTGTCCTGCTTCAATTCCTGGGATTCCTCAGCCCGATGTTTTGCATGACGTCAACAAATTTTTCACACATTGTCACTGATATGCGTTGAGTTCTTGACAAGATAAACCTCCAGTGACCTACAATAGAATCTTTTAATGGCTGAAATCAGAGATAAGGGAGAAACTACGATCTCAGAGATGTGATAAAAGATTAAAGATAATAGAGCAAAGGTCGTATTCGCAAACATCCAATTTTTTAAATTATTCGGGCACACATAGTATGTTAATATATTGATATTATGAGCACGCGACTATTATTATTATTTGAATTACGAATTATTCAGGTATTTTTGTGTGAAATTTGATTATTGAAATTTAAAAGTAAAAGAATATTCGGCATGAATTTCGATTTTTTTTTTTAGAATTGACCACGTTCAATTGTATGTTGCTTAAAATTATTTTTTCAAAATATTTAAAACGTTGTCCATAACTGATCGTATTTCAGAACAAAAAAAAAAATCCATGAAAAGTGGCCGCTTCTAAAAAGTGATGGTCACCTTCGCCCACGCGGTTGCTTTGTCACTGCGCATGCGTATGGAGTTTGCAATGAGCATGGAAGTTTTTTCTGCAATTGCAAAAGAAAGATGGCTTTGCTAACTGAACACGCAGAGCCTCGCTTCTGTCTTAGTGATTCAGTGACACATTTTATAATTTCTTTGCTTTAAGTCTCTCCGAGAATTCTAGATGATATTCTGCTTTTGGGGTGACGTAGCCACTTCTGCAAATCCATCATCACAGGCAGAATAAGCGAAGCAACCAGGAAGAGCATTCACATTTCTCTCCCAAGTTTGATTGTTTTGGAAACAGTTCCCTTGGAATAGTAAGAAAGGTTATTCTGAAACATTTCTTTCGTGTAAGAACAAGTGTGATGAAACTTCTAAGCTGTCAGAAACTGCTTTTGTCTTGTCAAGTGGAGGCAATGTTTAAATGTCAAGCAGTTTTTATTTACATGGAAAAGGGGGATTTCACGTGATTTTTAACACGAATTGTGAACGAATGTTTAGTGATGAATCATCCAATTCTATTTCAGTGGAAAGTCGTTGCATACTCTCTTAAATTTCAAAAGCTTTGCACTCCATTTAAAGAAACTGCATTTGTTCCTTTTTTCGCAATCCACTCTTCAATGATTCGGCTGAGTGTAACTGGATAAATCATAATCCAATTCATCTATGCTGAAGCATTGTCAAAAATTCTTCATGCAAGTGAGTTTGTTTGAGTGTGTGTGTGTGGGGGGGGGGGGGTGTCTCAGTCGCTAGCTCGTAATCTGTAGTTCCCCGGTTCGAGTCCCAGCTGGGTCAGCGTTGAGATTTATCTCCGCAAAATTCCCCGCCTTGCCCACGGTCAGTAGGGGACACCGATGGGCTTGGAAAGGCCGCCGCCCGTCGGATGGGACGTTAAGCCATGGTCCCGTGTACGGGAGAGCCATACCCTGTGTACGTTAAAGAACACGCTGGATGGCCTTGACGGGAGGCTACCATCTGTCTCCCAACAGCTGTTCCAGTGGGTCCCCTCCCCCAAC
Organism: Ryuthela nishihirai; assembly: GCA_038380435.1. Lineage (NCBI taxonomy): Eukaryota > Metazoa > Arthropoda > Arachnida > Araneae > Heptathelidae > Ryuthela > Ryuthela nishihirai. Next base: position 77,480,244 of record JAWZYU010000017.1, read on the forward strand.
CTTCTCTGAGCCTTCGGGGTCCATGTGACCTGGCCATTTAGCCCATGGTGTGCAAAAAAGTGCCGATCAGAGGTAAAACAACCCAACCCAAATTCTTTTTTCGCAATCCACTCTTCAATGATTCGGCTGAGAGTAACTGGATAAATCATAATCCAATTCATCTATGCTGAAGCATTGTCAAAAATTCTTCATTCAAGTGAGTTTGTTTGAGTGTCTGCTATTTTCGCAGACGTATAGAAAATCACGCAAAACTTACTCTAAATTGCAGAGAGAACAGAAAATCCATGATCGTTGGGCACCAATTAGATCATGCTCATGATAATGCTCATTATCATCTTGTTCAACAAAGAAAAGAAAGAATGAATACTTTTCTATTCATTTGCAAAACGCAAACCATTTTGTTTAAAGACATTTGCATGAAAAGAAAATTGAAACAATTATTTATTGAGTTGGTTTCCCTAATGAACTTGACGCTTGCCAATCGTGATCAGTTAGTTGTTGTTGTTCAAATCTCCAATTGAATATTCTTGCTACCAGGAATCCACCCGGTAGCAAACTCATTCAGAAAACATTTAATGAGCTATTATATATTCTGAATTTTTTATTTATTTACCTTTTTTTTTACTTATCCTTTCACCTTTTTTTTACTTATCTTTTCATTTTTTATTTTTTTTATATATCTTTTCTATTTTATATGTTTAATGAATGCAATAAGAAGTTTACAGCATTTTGTTTTTTCCTTTATGTTTACAGGTTCTAAAATATTTTTAAAGTTAAAATTCGTGATATTTAGTTTATTTAGTGCATTAAAATATCTCACTCTTTCTTGTTCATATTTTTTGCATTTAAATATTATATGTTCAAGGTTTTCATATACTTGATAATTATCACACACGGGGAATCTTTTTTTTATTTTATTTTTATAACATTGCTTTGGTGATTGCTGAATTTGTTTTAATTTTTAGGATTATATTAATTTATTTTTTGTTAAGTCCATAATTATTATATTTTGTAATAATAGGTGAAATTCTATATCTATGTGTATTATTTGCATTTATGCCATACCATCTCTGCCTTTCCTTTATTATATTTATTTTGTTTTGTTTTTTAAATAAGTAAATAAAAAAAGGTGTGTCTAGATTAGGAACCATATTTATTGCTGCTTTTGCTTTTTTATCAACTATTTCATTGTATTTTATTCCTACGTGACTAGGGATCCATTGTATGTATATAATATTCTTATTATTCAAATGATTTTTTGTTAAAATAAGTATGTCATTTATAAAAAGTTTGAAATTACTTTTTGAAGTATCATTGTATATTGTCTCTATAGATGCTTTACTGTCTGTGAATTCCTATGTTTTATTCTTATTATTAATTATTAATTATTGCTATTATTATTAATTAAATATAATTATAAATTATAAATTAAATTTTTATTCTTATTATTAATTATTATTAATTATTATTCTTGATCAGTTAGTCTTCGTCCCACTTTCTAAGAATTTGTATAATGGATCTCATTCGCACGCTGCATCTTCTTATTAGTTACTCAAAATTCTGTTTAAAGAATTGTGGAAGCTGGAATATTTAATAAAACGAGGAGCAAGATGTTCTACAACTCTCTTTCTCCTTAAAACTTCTCTGCCGTTGGGAATGTTCTCGTAAATACGGTCGTGTCAGTGTGAATACTCTTTTGGATTATTTTATCTCTGTGTGGCACTTTGTTTGCACACAACGGGCGAAATGGCCAGGTCACAAGGATCCCGAAGGCTAAGAGAAGTTTGAGGGAAGGGGACCTACTGAAAACTGTTAGATGACAGATCGAAGTGTCCCGTCAATGTCCTTTAACGTGCGCATTGGTATGGCTCTCCTGCACATGGGGCCAACCATTGTCAATGTGCTGAAAAGCCTCGGCTAATGATCTTGTTGCAGAGTGTTGTAATAGGCTGGAGCTCTACAATTGATTAAATTAATTTTAATTCCATCCTCTTTAGTCATTTTCGAATACTATTGTTTTCTGTGTTAAACAAACTTTTTTTTAATTTTTTCTTAGTCGAAACATTAACGAAAAAATACTTTAACATAGATGTTACAGACACTTGTGGTAGTTTATATCAATCAGAGTTCATGTGAAATTCGTTAAACCGAAATTCGCGTAAATCGGAGTACCGCATCCTTATATAGGGTGATTGTAAACTCTATCAACAAAAAAAGGGAGGTGATCAAAACGAACAATTTTTGCAATGGAACCTAGGGTCGCATTCCACTCCTTCCGCCAGAAAAGAGTATTTTCGAAAAACGCCACGTATGCACAATTATTTATAAATGGTGCATGAAAATCACAATACGACGATTCGGAAATCTCTCGTGGTACAATCTTTGTGCTTCACGTCATTTACCACCTGTTTGGCATCAGATGCATATGCGCCAATTCCTCGTATGTGTAGTCTTCCATGTCCTTCACGAATACATCGGGCGGGGGCGGCTCAGTAGGTAGTGCGCCAGGCTCGTAATCTGTAGTTCCCAGGTTCGAGTCCCAGCTGGGTTAGCGTTGAGATTTATCTCCGAAAAATTCCCCGCCCTGCCCACGGTCAGTAGGGGACACTGATGGGCTTGGAAAGGCCGCCGTCCGTCGGATGGGACGTAAAGCCGTGGCTCCGTGTGCGGGAGAACCATACCCTGTGCACGTTAAAGAACACGCTGGATGGCCTTGACGGGAGGCTACCATCTGTTTCCTAACAGTTGTTCCAGTGGGTTCCCTCCCCCAACCTTCTCTGAGCCTTCGGGGTCCATGTGACCTAGCCATTTAGCCCATGGTGTGCAAAAAAGTGCCGCTCAGAGGTAAAACAACCTAACCCACGAATACGTCACTAATCATGTGACGTTATCACGGTAATGTCGATGAACGGGTTCGGCTGCGTTTTTAAACGTTTGTTCTTAATCGTCTACGCACTTGCTCAGCGCACCTGATATGCATCTTGTGATTTTCATGCACCATTTATAAATACTTATGCATGCGTGGCGTTTTTCGAAAGTACTCTTTTCTGGCGGAAGGAGTGGAATGCGACCCTAGGTTTCATTGCAAAAATTGGTCGTCTTGATGTGTACTATCACCACTCATTTTTGGTTGAAAGAGTTTACAATCACCCTGTATAATGTGCGTTTGGAAATCAAAATCTATACTTTTTATTTAAATCATCAGTGCCATTTTCATCTGAAAAAAACTGTTACATTTGCATTTGGTTGAAAATATTTTGGAAATGTTTTAGCTTTCACTTCTTTTAAATTCTCTTCTCACTGGCTTAAAGTAGAAATTACCTACTTTTTCGTTTCGAGTGAGTGTCTGTGTGTGTACATATATAGATGAAGGAGAGGAATATAATTGTCAAAAAACTAAATAAATTGAAAGGGAATGGATATTTTCTCTTTGAGGGGCTTTCGAAATGTTCTTCGCATGCATCTGCAGAACAAAAGCCATTGCACTTACCTCAACAAAACATTTACTGTCATTCACAATATTCCCCTCCAGTATCTATGAAAAAGTTTCAGACGTCTACGACAATTTTGGGTCGCTTGGTGGTACTTCTGTTGGAGAATACTCTGCAACTCTGAATGAATGCATTTTGCAATGTCTCGAATCCTTGAAAAAGATTTCACACCAAGTTCCTTTTTAATTTTTTTTAATTTAACAACCAAAATATCGCATGGTTTAACATCGGATGAATATGCAGGATGGAGTGGCTTTGTGAGCACTGGCATTGTCACGACCTTTGGCATGTAACCTTTGGCATGCTTATTGTTGGATGCTGCTCCTTCAGCTTCTTAACCATTTTAGGCAAAACAATGTTGCATTGCCCATTATATATGTCATTTATAATGAGCATATATTTATAAGATTTCTGAGAGTTGTATCTCCGCAAAATTCCCCGCCCTGCCCACGGTCAGTAGGGGACACCGATGGGCTTGAAAAGGCCGCCGTCCGTCGGATGGGACGTTAAGCCGTGGCCCCGTGTGCGGGAGAGCCATACCCTGTGCACGTTAAAGAACACGCTGGATGGCCTTGACGGGAGGCTACCATCTGTCTCCCAACAGCTGTTCCAGTGGGTCCCCTCCCCCAACCTTCTCTGAGTCTTCGGGGTCCATGTGACCTGGCCATTTAGCCCATGGTGTGCAAAAAAGTGCCGCTCAGTGGTAAAACAACCCAAACCTGAGAGTTGTATAGTACTAAAACCACGTGTGAACACCTGTGACAATGTCTTTTAACCATTATTAATTTAACCTTATTCCGAAACCTTATTCCGTTTAATCTTACTCCGAAAGATCTTCGAAGACCTCCTTCGTGCAGGAAGACCGATGGAGGTTGTGAACGAGAAAACCATCAGTGATGTCCGTGAACTCATCAAGGAAAACCCACACATCACAACTCAAGTAATAAGTTTAAATGTCAGTGTATCGATTGGCCGTTTGGAAACAATTGTGCATTAACATTTAGAGTTCCGAAATATCTGTGCCAAATGGGTGCCCCACAAACTGATAGAAGAGCAAAAAAAATGCTAGAGTCGACTTGTGCAAGGAGATGCTGACAATGTTTGAACCTTGTGGTCCCAAACGATTAAAAATATTGTCACAGGTGTTGAGATGTGGTTTTAGTATTATAGAACACCCAGAAATAACGAAAACTATGTTTGGGTTGCGGATGATGAAGCGTTTCCCCAAATTCTCCGACAAGACTTTCTCTCAACAAAGAGGATATTCACTTTTTTTTTAATTTCCAAGGAGTGGTAGCCGTGGGCATCTTATCTGAAAAAATGACTAATAAAATGGCCAATGCTACATTAACATTGTTTTGTGCAAAATATTTGAGGAGATGAAGGAGCGACGTCCAATAAGAGAATGTCACTTCTTAGTGATAATGACAGTGCTCACAAAACCCGACAAGTTAGGGCCTATCTGGAGGATGAAAATATCAGACAGCTACACCATCCTGAATAATCACTCAGTCTTGCACCATGCGTTTATTGGTTGTTAAATAAATAAATTGAAAAGGACTCACTGAGAAATTTTTTTCAAGGTTGCAAGACGCATCCTTTTAGATTTGCGGAGTATACCACAACAGTAGTATTGTTATGAATTTAAACAGATGAAAACTTAGCGTGAGTTCAAAAATGGTATATATGAATACCAAATTAAAGTATGAATGAAGTAATTTATTAAAAATGCGCAAAAATTATACAATTAAAACAATCTTATCTGAACACAAGTATTTCTATTCCTTTTAGTATAAAGTCAAACCATAAAAAATACGATTGACTATGTTTAACTAATTTTCTATGTTTAAACTACAATGCTGTCAATATTCAGTTCCTATGACAAAATAGAACCTATTACTTTGTAACATCCAACATACAAACTAAATTGTATTGAATTTCATTTGTTTTAGAGGACTATCTTAATAATGCTTTATGCCTTATAGATGCGAAACATCTCAATGTTGATCTCTCCCGATAGAGGACCAAAGGTAACGTTATTGTTGATTCCCTTTCATCACCGGAACCAGGCTCATCTTGAATCAAATAATAACAGTCTTCTTACGTAGTATCACACAACATTAATTTGATGCAATATATCCTTATTTCTTCACTACTCCACTACACCTTTTTATTTTTTCTCTAAAAATTTCGTTATTCAAAGCATCTCCGTTCTAAACAGTTGATAACGTAATTGTCATGCTGAAGCATACGCGAGCGTTCAATGACACATCTACAATAAGACCACTGTAGCACGTTCAACTGTAGCACGTTCAACTGTAGCACGTTCATCAGTCGTAACAGTATTATAAAGTGTTCCAGAATTGGCGTAGACATCTGCAACTTTTCATAAATGTTGGAGGGGAGTACTTTGAAGGACAGTAAAAGTTTCGTTAAGATAAGTGCAATGGTTTTGGATTTGCAGATACGTGTCAAGAACTTTTTGGACGCCTCTCGAAACATGAACAGATTTCGCCCACCGAACTTTACGTGCCGCCAACGAAAAGATAAATGATGATACAGCCTTTGTTTTTAACTCGTAATGACAAGTTTAGACAAGCTTGTAACTCGCAAGTAACAAGCAGTAACTCGTTAACTTAGAAGGAATGAGTGCAAATCTTCAGACATGTGTCAAGAACGGTCTCCTTACTTATTTGGTGAAAGGTTTTACTAAGAGTTGAAACTTTAATTCTTCGGTAATACTTAATGTATCATGTTTCATAGTATCTCTTTATTCAATGGCATCAGTATATTTTGAAGCCTTTTAATATATGCACCAATATTTGTTTGCAAATATAATAGAGGAAATGGAGTGAGGGGTATCTCAAGTACAAAACAGACAGGAAAACACTATTATGAAAGAGGAAACATAATTTCCTTTTTAAATAATGCCTCAGTTAATAGCTGATCAGTTTTTCCTTAGAAACTTCTTTTCCTATCTCCCTGTTGCTTTTGGCTTTGACATTTGTCGGTTTGTGGATTTAACAAAACGTTGCTCCAGCATTTCTTTCGAACTCGATGGAGAACACTTAATTATCTACGTGCCAAATGAAAGCTTGTGACGCGGGGAATGTCATTGGCTATAAAAATTGACCTCCCCATGCTCTCTTCCCCCGTAAAAATGGGAAATTTGAAAGTCGTTCTATATATTTTCCGAACACGAGGGCCCACAGTTATGAGTTAGGTGTCAAATGAAACGGTCGTAAACTATTTCGAATTTTGCCTCCACTCTTCTCCCCTGATAAAATGGGAGGGGGGATTTTCACGTGGTTCCACTTTAACGAGTTGTATCCCAAAGTAAAGCTTGTGACATCTCCAATGGCTTGGGCTACCTCAAACATGACTCCAAAAAGTGACAACAAAAAAACATAAATTAAAAAAATTAAAAAGTACCTATCTTCCTATAGGGCCCTAAAAGCATAAAATAAACCTAAAGCATATATGGTGCAATCAGTCACTGAGTGCGTATTCGTTTCAAAGGAAGATAGTGCGCCGGCAATCTTGCCAAGTATGTAAATCGGCGTCCTATCATCCTTTGAAGCCAATGCGAACTCAGTGACTGATTGCACCATCGATATTTTTTAGGTTTATTTTCTACTTTTTAGGATCCTATAGGAAGATATGTATTTTTCGAAATTTTCAATTTGTACTTTTTTTAGAACCTGCTGTACAATATTTTAGAGAACTACGAAAACCCCACTTTATTCTTATTTATGTTGTCATCCCTTTATGGCTTTTCTGCCTTCTTCAGTTGGTCGTAATTTCATGGAAATATAAGTGTCTAGCTGAGCTGTTTCACTAAATGATGGGATTTACGTAAAACAAAAATGCTTCTCCTGCATAATGGTGTCCTTTCAGCCTTTAATGGTGATGGATTTTTATTATTTTTAAACTCTACAATATTTATTGTTTTTGAAATTATTTTTTCTACTTTTCTGTGAGGGAGGAGCGACATCATCAATAAGAGTTGTGAGAAAGATGACACTTCAATAGAATAATTGTGAGAGAGACAAAACTTCAGCGGAAAGAAATCTCAGTAGAAAGGAACAGAAAAACATCTTCAAAGGTATCATAATTTCATGCTTCCCCTGAATCAATGGCAAAATACAGAAAGACAAAATACTTCTACATTACCAGCCTTGGTCTCTTCAACTGCTCTTATTTAAATGTAAAATGAAATAAACAGAGTTCTTAAAAATTTTCTTCTGTAAATCGTTTTTAGTGGCAACCAAAAAATTAGTGTTTAAAATCAACAAATAAACATAAAAAATAAATAATTCCACAAATTAATGTTTAAAATTAGTGTTTAGATTGTGTATTAAATTTCATTTATGATATATAAATTGTTCTCCCACACGAAACTACTATTAATTTTTCATCTGCTATTAACCTTACTATATTTACTTGAATCTGAAAATGAAACTGTGTTTTTATCACAGCATAAATATGACTTTCATAATTTAAAACAATTACAGACAAGAAATTATCCTTGCTCTAATAGAAAGGCTTCAGTTAGTCGCTTCCAGGTGCAAAATGAAACTCAAAGACCATATAGTATTATCATGTGCAACCCGCGATTTCAATATCGTTGTCTTAACGCTTTTTTCCTTACGGGGGAAGAACTATTTTTTTTTTTTTCAGTTGATAGTGCGCCAGGCGCCTAATCTGCAATTAAATTATTGTGCACTGTAATTTGCAAGATATGTTATTTTTGTACATGTTCTTTTCACAGAAATCAACTATACAAAAAATTTTACTTTTCCCATAACAAAAGAGCTTTCAAATAAGGATGAGGAAAGCAGAGTGATAATACACCTAAAACCCACACTTTCCGATGCCTAATCAAACTCAAAACAACGGTCGATTCTTATGGGTTGGGTTGTTTTACCTCTGAGCGGCACTTTTTTGCACACCATGGGATAAATGGCCAGATCACATGGACCCCGAAGGCTCAGAGAAGGTTGGGGGAGGGGACCCACTGGAACAGCTGTTGGGAGACAGATGGTAGCCTCCCGTCAAGGCCATCCAGCGTGTTCTTTAACATGCACAGGGTATGGCTCTCCCGCACACTGGGCCACGGTTTAACGTCCCATCCGACGGACGGCGGCCTTTCCAAGCCCATCGGTGTCCCCTACTGACCGTGGGCAGGGCGGGGAATTTTTCGGAGATAAATCTCAATGCTGACCCAGCTGGGACTCGAACCTGGGAACTACAGATTACGAGCCTGGCGCGCTACCGACTGAGCCACCCCCGCCCCCGTCGATTCTTATGATTTGACCATTTAGTCTATTGTGTGCCAAAAAAAATGCCACTCCGAGGTAACCAACCTTAACTAGCTTCATTCACAATATTGATGTATTTCACTGATAAGATTTTTATTTATTGTTATTATGTATGATGTACTGGAAAACCACACAAAGACCACAACAATTCTTTGTGTGGTTTTCGAGTACATCATAACATAACAACAATAAGCAAAAACTTCAACTTGCTTCCTGGTCATATATATATCTGTGACCTCATCTTGTGATACATTATTCCTTTTAGGCTGTTGGATATCAGAAATCAGGCCTACACTTGAACCTTTTGATTTCTTTTTTATTAAAAATGCACTTAATGAAACGAAAAAGAAAGAAAGAAAGGTTTTCGCAAATTGAGAAGGTTTCAAAGCAAAGCATTCATCGTGCAAGAGTAGGCGAATATTAAAATAAGTAGGTGTCAAATTATATTTTCAAATGACTCCCAATAAAGCGAAAGAACTTCATCTTTATTTTTGGGCTCGAGAAGAACAGAAAGCAGAGAAAAGAAAAAAGTGAAACAAAAAGAAAGAGAAGGAATCCTCTGTGCTCTTTCTCTGCTCTCTATCTATTCGAAGTTTTTCTGAACGTGAAAGGCAATACTCTTAAATGGAAGTTGACGAGGAAATCTTCGGGAAAGTATCATAATACAATTTGCGATCGAGAAATAAGAACAAAGAACGTAACAGACACGTTGCTAGTCGTCTTTGAAATGCACTTCCACGTCTTATAAACAATAATAGCTATCTAGACATTTTTTTACTTGTTTTTTACATCACTTGCATTTAATACGAGATTCTCGACGTTCTCTTTAAATGTATTCTTTGAAGATCAGTTCCTTTCAGCATCCAGAGGAGCCGATATCTAGCATGTCTTCTTTTCTTTCAAAAGAAAAAAAATCATTTTTTTAGCTTTTAAATTTATAAGACAAGAACGTCACTTCTATATCTTCTTTTATTTACGTCACAAGACTTAGTTTGATGCATTACGTCAGTAAAAATGAATGTCTTAGTGGTGAGCTTAGAAGCAATGGCATTGCCAGGTTTTTTCCCCTTTTAAGCGACTTACTGTATGCATTAGGTTTTTATATTTGCTGTTTGTTCACATTTGTTTCAATTTTGATTTTCCGCCGACGGGCTGTGACATTTCTACAGCTTTGTAAAGGAGCCAGTATCGGTTTTCAAAGCTTGTAAAATGCATTCTTCCTTTACATAAGTTAACCGTTTTGAATAACAAAGACGAACTTGTTTTTTCAATGTAGTTGAATTAATATGTCTTTTTCAAGCCATAAAAGAAATATTAATTGGTTATATTTTTCTTTAGTTTCCATAATTTTGGTTGAATAAATATGTGACATATTTTTTCAAACAACAGTGACAAAAAAAAGAATACTGCTCTTGCGTTTGTTTTAAGACTCAACTATTTTTTCATTACTTACAGTTTTTTTTCCAATCATGCAAATCAACGATGTCAATATACCAACCAAAGCGAAATGAAAGGTTAAAAAAAAAACTTTTCTTAAGTTCATGAGCTTACTTTAGGATAGAAATACTCATTTTTTATTAGCCTAATTCCAGAAAGAAGAACCAAATAGTCAGAAAAAAATGTTAAATTATATTTGATGAAAGAAAGCTCTAGCAGATGTGAGCACTAATACTGTTGCGTGAAATGAAAAATTTTGATTTATTTGCATCTTAACAAATGAAGCAATGTCACATTGCACAGTATTTTCTCTTCATCAGTATTAGATGATAAAAAGAACTCTGTGTCTGCTGATCGACGTAATAAGGAACCCACCAGCAATGTTAATGTCATATCACTTAAACACGATATATATGACGTCTATACATAGGTATATTTATCTAAATATACCTATGTATAGACGTCATTTTGACGTTACATTGATTTCAGTTATTGACTGACCGCTGACAGAGGATCATGCTAATTCTAACTATGATGCATAAATAGTAGAGCTCTAAAATTTTGCCCCAGAAGTAATCCGGGTCGTAGATCTTGGGAAAAATTCGAAACTTGATCTCTGGGGTGTCCTTCAACGTCAAATGGAGGTCACATAGAGGTCTAAACATGAGCTACGAAGGATAGAAGCATGAAAATTGGTGTCTGGGGGTATTTCTGGTGTTAGATGCAGGAAACGCTACGAAATTTCGGATCCGGAGATCAAATTTAGATCTGTCGATGGTAGAGAGCTTAAAAATTGGTACTTGTGGGTATTTTGAGTTATAGATCTCAGAAAGTATGCCAAATTTTGGATTCGATGGGGCCTTCAAGGTCAAAAGTTAAATTCGATATACCGGTGCTGCTAAAAATTGGGAATAAGGCTGTTTCAGGCAGTACAACTCAGAAATTAGAGTAATTTTCAGATCCGGTATCGCATTCAAAGTCAAATAGGGGTCGGGGTGACGAGCTAAAAATCAAAAGGTGCCAAAGGCACCGATTAATTTCTAGTGCTTCAATATTACCGCTAATTTCAATTGTTATTAGTTAAGTGTACTTCAAGCATAGACAATTGTCGATCTGTATTCCTTTAAAGACTATCGAATGCTGAAAGTTAAATGAACTTAAAAGAGTTGATAAATGGGCAGTGTTATCCTGAAACACGTCGCCAGAATCAATTGTGTGATCTTTATTTTTCTGCGTTTTTAATGTGTGTACAAATTTTTACGTGTAGCAGTAAAGTGCATATATTTTGAAGCAGAGTGAATTTTGTGTTATGCACGCAGCTACAATTCACCATTGAGTTGACACCTATAAGGAAGTTTAAATTTTACTTTTTTTTCTAGTTTATTTTACTTTCAGCTTTCAATGGTCTGTAAAGGAAAACAGACCGACAACTGGTTACGTTGGAAGTACATTTCAAAAATGACACCGGAGATTAGTGGTAATTAATGTAACCACAGTAATGTTACCCAGTAAATTCAAATTCAGTTTAATTCAGTATTAATGTAACCCAGTAGATTCATGTTCAGTTTATTTATCGAATTATTAATATTAGCAATTATCGTTATTTATGTGAATTGTTTATATTACTTCTATGATATATGCTTTTAGATCGTTTTCAAAAGAACGAGTATTTGTTCTCAGTTTTTTTGTCTGTGTGTCTGCAGGTATTCAATTATTTGTTTCGAGACAAATAAAAAAAATCATTTTAGGTCGATTAGATGCTAACAAAATGTCAGAATTCTCATTTCCTACAATTTCCAAGAGTGTCATTTACTACTTAGAGAGTATTCAAGTTTGGAAATAGCAAAACTTTTAACGAATATTGTAAGCAATCTATTCATCCTGGACTTTTGAAGTTTAGGTGTCCGAGTGTGATTGTCAACTGCCTCAAGTCAGTGGGTTAGTCAGAGATTTGTCTTTGCGCCTCATTCTTTGGAAGTGGAAAATCCTTTAAGACAAAATTGTTTTGGTTGGATAAGTACTAATAAAACATTGCTCTTCCCATTTTGCGAATCTTCCGTTAATTTTAATTTCCACCTTTGGAGAGCATTGAAGTTGAAAAGTCCTAAAAGTCTTTCGCTTTGAAAATGAGCATTCATTTTCTCCAGAAACGATGAGAAATATGTATAATTATTATTTTGTGACTATTTGTTAGCACAGCAGTAGCATTACGTACATGAATCTTTCTCTAACAAAATGTTTTTTTTTCGGTGATGTTTGCAGAAGTTATCAGTCCATTCTTTTTTCTTGTATGCCAAATGCACCTTTCTATACGACTATATTTGTAATGCAGTTTGGAAACAAATTTCACTTGTTTTTAATCTTTTAGAAATCTGTTAACTATTAACATTATGGCTGTAACATTGAATTCTTCTTAAGATGCATGTATTCTATATTAAAATTTATAAACTAAATATTAAATATAAACTATTTATAAACTAAATATTAAAATTTATAAATCTTAATATTTAGTTTATAAATATTTGTGTTTTCTCGCATTAACGTAGAATTCCTAAGATCAATCGTTAAATCTCGGTGGTGGTTCTCTGAAATTGTCACAGATAAAAAAAATGTCCGAAATTCTGTTCTGTCTGTTTTTCAGTTCAAGACAAAAAATGCGAACAACTTTAGATTCTGCACTTAAAATTCTTGCAATTCACTGAGAGAGACGTACTAGCAAATAAAAAGCGGAAGAGAAATTTCCCAAGAGGGGTTCATTATCAGTTATACGGAAGTAGAAAGTCTTAGAAACAACGTTCTGGGGAAACTTGACTCTTAAATCTGATACTGTCCATTAGAAATAGAGACATTTTTTTTGCAGGGAAAGGAAATCTTCACTACACAATTAAAGTTATCTATGCGGTGGGGCATTTAAATGGAGTATCAGGGAATTTTATCCTAAAAATTAAACTTTGTGATTTGTGGTTAAACACTAATGCTTTAGCATAATGTTTTGCAAGTTTCAGCTCCCAGAAACTTTTATAAAGGTAATGGCCAGACCAATTTTCGGCTCCCCTATACGATTTGGTGTTCCTAACACAGATAGATGGAATTACATTACATCTATCTCTGCTATATTATTATATATATACATTATATATATAAAATTAAGCTTTCACTTACCTAATACTTCGTCGTATGTATCATGGTACAGTTCTTAAATTGCAAAGTTTTCAATTTTATGTGCATAGTTCTCGTTGATATGGGTTTTGAATTGTTGTTAATTGTCATTCTCGCAGCTGATGAACTGAGCAGCCCCGTTATCTCGTACAGTTCGTGCCAACAAACGCCTGTCTCTTAGTTCGTCCTGCGTTTATCACGATTGAGGGACGTTTTTCGAGATAGTTTCTATACATTTGAGGTAATATACCCTGTGATTTTCCGGTGTGTTCCATCACTTCTGTTACGGATGCGCTCGACCAATAAGCCTCCTTTCAAAGTTCGCCACATGGTATGCAGGATATTACCGACAATGTTTAAAAGTACTTAGGTAAAGGAGTTTAGTTAAACTAGCTTCTGAAGAGTTAACTGAGATGTATTAAATTTTTTCACAGTGGTTAAACAATTGTGGTAATCTTGCATAAACTAAATGTGGAAATCTGTTATTCTGTAATTCAGTCAGTACTTAACCAGGTGATAGTTAATCCCCTTCATGGGGAAATGTTTTTCTTAATAAATCTTATTTCATCACTTTACATGAACAAAAGTATTAAGAATTATTTTTTCAAAACACGTTTCGAAATATTTTGGCTACTCTCTTGAATTCAAGTCATTGTTTCTTATAAGGGATTTCCTATTACGGAGAGCACCAGTGTTTATGAAATTAGTTTTTGATATGACAAAAGCTACTACGATATACATAAAATACGATACACTTAATTTTATACACACATATAAAAATAAGATATCTAGCGATTTTGGCTGATCTTTGGGTGTGTATGTATTTGTGTATAAACAACTGATTTTTAAATACTCTAAAAATTAGTACTGTCCATTTTATTGTGACAAATATGGTAAATATCTGTAATAATTAATCTCGTATTTGTCAGTTATTTTCATAAATAAATTTTTGAATAGAGTTACTTCGGCTTCTTGTTAAATTAATAACAATATTCTCCCTTCTCGTCCTCACAAAAATGTGACATAATGTAATCCCTCATTTCCTCCTCGTTCTCATGGATTGTTTTAAAAATGCCCCTGTGAAATATGTAACACAGCAGATTTACCCGGTATTGCTCGAGTCCCAACTCAATTTGGTTAAACTTCCTAAATTGTAAAGCAAATGACTTTCCCCACATTGTAATCTTTCATTTGCGCGTGGTAATATAACGCGTTACCATCAACCCTCGTGAAATTTTCATCCTCCTTTTCTCTGGGAAGGGGAGAAATGAGGGAATATATTTAAAGGCAGCTCATGACATCCCACGTCACGTCAAAATTTTCATTTAAAATATAACCCATTATGTTTGGTAATCGCTCACTAATTTCCTTCTCTTCTTTTTTATTTTGTGTTAGAAAGGTTTGAGGGCAAACATTATGTTGGTTAAGACAGGAGTGGCTAAGCCAAAATAAGTGAAAAACCACTAAAATATTCTTAAGGACTCATAAGAAAATTTTTCCAATTAAAAACGAAAACATACATTTTCATCGAGCAATGAATTTAAAAAAAACTACATTTTTAATGAATAAAGAGCATATCTTTATTAAAAAAAGAATAAAAAGACATTTTAATGAGTATCACAAAATCGTATATTTACTAACCTAAAAGATTTTTGTGAAACTGATTGAAAGAAATGAGCTAGATTCATTAAATCAATGGTTTATTTGTGAGCCTCAAGTTGTTTTGCGATGAGCTGTGGATTGGCCAGATCTGGCTTAGGTTATGATAAGAGAAAGCTATATACGAATTTGATAGTCCTATCAATTACTGTTTAGGGGATCTTGATCTGATAGATACACAAACAGAACCTTTTTAAAACATATTATTCATATATAGGTTTACTATATTTTCTGCCTTCTGTTCCGGTTATTAAAATTCTCAAGTTGGAGGGAAAGGGGGGTGTATGATTCCTTTGTTCGACCCCCCTATATCTGATAATATGTGCAGTTGTGTCCGGAAATTATGCCCAAATTTAAAAAGATTACATCGATACTGATAAAACTCATTTGACATACACTATAAATAAAGTATGTGCATTTCTCAATTTATTTGCTACGTTTCATTTCAATGGCAACCTTGTAGATCCAACGATAAAGATTTGTTTTGCATTCTGATGAAAAGTCTTAGAAATTCTTGTAATTTGAAAAACAAAACAATAAAAGTGTTTTCGCCGGTGTAAATCCCACGTCCCTTATAAGCTAAAATGTTTCAGGGCGCCGTTTGGAGATTCTTGCAGAAACCCGACTGAAAAACACTGAAAGATTTTGACAATGGAATGCCAGAGCTTTATGGCAGTTAATCTTACATTTATTAGCGATACACAAGACTTGAACATTAAGTTCTGTATCTTAATTTTATATCTCAATGATCTCAAGTAGTTGTTAAAATCTTGGTGAAAATAGTTTGGCAACTTCAAAATTTTGTTTAATTCTGCAATAATTTTCTATTCCTAGTTTCTCAAAAACTGGCTCCAACAATATTCATTAAATTCTGTCTCTTAGTAAAGAGTAAAATCACAACCATTACTACATAAGTTGTATATTGCGCCACTGATTTGTGTTCTATTGACAGTTAATTTGTGTTGTGCCGCGGCATGCTCTGTCTAGCTCGCAAGTGTTCATTTAAACTTTTGCGTGTTCGCCGAGGTCAACATTAAAATCAGGAATAATTTTATTTAATTAAAAATCATTTAATATATCTTAATTGTGATAATTATGTATAAATTTATAAGAAGGAAGTAAGTTTATATATATATATATAAGTAATGGACCCTCCACCAAATCAAAACCTTCTAAGTGATTCATTTTTACGTAATTCATTTTTGCTCATACAGTTTAAAGCGAATACATTGTTAGAGATTGACAAATCCTGTTAGAAGTTGATTTGGTAGAATACCCCTATCAGGAATCCCTCACAGAGTTGTTCTATCGGAAGATATATTGATATGGTCTTGCTTGAACCTCCTCTTCCCCCTCATCCTTCCACCCCTAACATACACAGACAGACAATGGAACCTGAGAAAATATTTCAGTTTCATTTTTAATCAGTTAACCAAATAAAGGTGGAAGGAAAGCAAACATAGAATATTATACTTTTGATATCGTTCTTTTTGGTACAAACCGATCATATGTCTTTCAAACAGAAATACTAGTGAACTGCAAAGATCGATCACCTACGGTCAATGTGACATGACCGTTTTCGACAAAAATGAAATTGGTCATTTTAGAAATTTAGAACCCTCTGACGGTGGAAATCCTAAATAATAGATGATTCAGAAAATGGGAATAGCAATCATAAAATAGAAGATGGATATGGATAACGAGAATGGATACATTAAATTGTACAAGTTGCAAAGGTAATATCAAAAATAATAATGATATGCTGAGATGTTCAGGTGAGTGTGTTAGCAATTTCCACTCAAGTTGTGCTGGCTGCAATGAAAATACTTTTCAAAAAATGAGTAAAAACACAAAAATGCGGTGGCAATGCACGAAATGTAAAAGCGAACTCGGTATTTCCACTAGGCAACAACATGCCAAAGGATCTACCAGTACAAATGACCCACCAACAGAATTTGATAAATTAAAATGACTCATGCAACAAGTGAATGAAATAAAAAATGATACCGCAGCAATCAGTGAAATTAGGAATGGGTATACCAGAGGAACACGATGAAGATCTTACGAACATTGTGAACAAAATTGCTAAAAAAATTGGAGTTAATATTAAAGAGGGAGATATATTGGTGAAACACAGAGTGCCAACAGTAAATAAAAATAGGATAAAGCCTATAATTGTAAAATTTAACAATAAGAATACGCGTGATCAATGGTTCATTGCAAATAGAAACACCAATAATAGTATTATTTGTACAGATGTTGATGAAAGATTTAAGAGTGCCAAAATATATTCAAATGAACATTTGACTTCTGTATTGAAGCAATTGTTATATAAAGCAAAATCTGAGGGTAAAACGTTTGGTTATAAATTCATATGGGATAAAAAAGGTAAGATCTTTATGCGTTTAAATGAAACAGCAAAAATGTGTAGAATTAGAAATGACGATGATTTAAGAGATGTAGGTCCTGACATCCTCTCAGATCTTCTAATGTGGAATATAAACTGACAGGCTCCTGTCAGACCTCTGTGGCAAGCAGCTGCTTGAGGGGGTATTTATTTTATTTTTATTTATTAAAGCAAAATGACTCGGCTGCTAAGTAATGTTGAAAGCGAAGTCAATAATGATTGTAGTGTATTAGATTTGGATAGATTAAAATCATTTTTTAATTCTGCTAATTATCCGTCTATATGCATATTAAATCTTAATATGCGCAGTATTAGGAATAAGTTTGAAGAAATAGAGGCAATTACAGATGATAATAACTTGATAGATATATTAATATTAACAGCAATATGGGTTAAAGATGAAGAAATTTGTTTATATAACCTTAATGGGTATAAAAAATTCTATAAATGCAGACAGTATAACAACTCAGGAGGTATCTTAATATATGTTAAAAATTGTATAAATATTGTTATAAATGATGATATAGAGATGAAAACAGCAGAATCATTGTGTTTGACACTAAACAATTGTAATGTTTGTATATTAGCAGTATACCGGTCTCACTTTTACACACAATGTCAGTTCATTGAAGAATTAGATAGAGTATTAGGAAAGGTTGATACAAAAAATATATTGTTTACAAGAGACATAAATATTGATTTATTTGATTGACAAAGAGTGTGTACATGACTATTTGCTACTGATGTCGACATATGGTTTCCAATCGTATTTAAATGAAATAACCAGAAGTGCACAGGCCAGTTTTTCGTGTTTGGACCATGTATTTGTTTAAAAGAAATTCTGATATAGATGTGAAAGCAATAGTTGTATTTTCAGACATATCTGATCGTTACCCAATTGATATTAAAATTGGTTTAATTAGCAAAAATCATAACATATTAGAAGAAAAGCAAACTAATTTTATATATAGAATGCACTATACAGTACTTATTAAAGAATTGGAAAAGACTAATTGGTGATAACATTAAAAATATAGAAGATACAAATTTGGCATGCAAGAATTAATTATTTGGCATTTTTCATTTATTATTTATTTAAAATTTATTATTTTTATTATTATATTATTATTTATTATTATTATATTTATTATAAGAAATTTATACAAGAATTATATTTATTACTGCAAGAATTTGGTATACAAGAATTATTATTAATATACAAATTTTTTGAAATTATTAATAAATGCAAACAGTATTGCTTAAAAACTCAACCAGAAAATCTAAAGACAATTGGATAACAAATAAAATTATAAACCTTATTAAAATAAGAGATGAATGCTATGAATAATTTAAAAAATATCCGCATAATAATGTACATGAAACGAATTATGAAAATGTAAGAAATCAGCTTAATACGAAAGTAAAAAATACAAGAAATAATTACTATAGGACACAATTTTTTGAACAATTAAATTTTCAGTAGTGCTAATATTTTGCTGACTAAATTGTTTGCCATATACAAGACAATTACATGCGTTGAAATAAATTTACTTAATGAAAATGTGGTATTGTTAACAGATTTCAAAGCAGCCTTGTTGGCCTTGTTTCTTATTATTATTATTCAACGTTACGCTGCAATGGGAATTCCTTATCCAGACTTTCCCAATTAAAATGGCCTTGTTTCTTGTTGGAAAACGATATACATAATAATAATCATTTTAAGATCATACTAGATATTTTCAAAATATACACTAAATCTATTATAAAAGGTAATCATATTATTCTACAATGTTGCCAAGCCACTGTGGAGTGGCAGGCAATGAGAATGTGGAAAAAAATAGCTAAGGATGCCTGTTAATTTACAAGCATCAACAACTTTACCTTCATTTTTCATATGTCTTAAAACGAAAAATAAACAAAGAGAAATTCAAGAACTTAATACATATTTAAAATTTCACGCTCCAGTTAACAGAAACTTTAGATATTATCTTGGCGAAAACACTTCATTTTTAAGCAATTTAATTTAAGTAGACAAGATATTAATAAAATCATAAGGCTGCGTGTAAATATTGCTGCACTTAATAACTACTTTTTTAAAATTCCAGAAGAGCCAGTCCGATTTGTGTAACATCTGTCAATTTAAAGAGACTGTTTCCCGTGTGTTGCTAAATTGTGAAAAGTATGATGAAGCCCGAAAAAAAGCACTTCAGTACAAATGCAATCTAACAGAATTTACACTACGAAATATTTTGAATCGCGATAATTCTTCTAAATTAGTTATCTTCCAACTTTTAATTGGTTTTCTTCGGGAATCAATACTATATAATAGAGTATAAGTGTAAATTTGGACTTCGATTTCGTTTTTATATCGGAAGGATATGAATATCTGATTCAGCCAAAAACAATTTTTAATTTTCTGTCGTATAAAAATTTACCTAAGAATGTATAAGAATTTTCTTTCTTGGTATATTTTTGTCACATATACAAGATTTTTTTTTTACATTGTGAATTTTTTAAGTATATTTGTAATGTTATTTTTGCATTAAGGTTTTCTAAGCATTTCAGTTTTTTAATTGCTTTTGGGTAGAAGTGTTCAACGCCCACAGGGGTGTAATGTTAAATAATAATAATAATTCATAAATCTCACTGTCTGTTTGTTTGCTCGGAAGGAAAGCTTGGAGCACTCGTATTTCGTGGCATGTACCGTCGCTCAAAAAAGTATCCAAACACTATGGTCGATTACAGAATTCAGAAAAAATATCTGGCAACGATTTTTTTAGAAATTAGTGATCTGGTAACCTTCGTGTCACGTGACACGAAGGTTGCCAGACACTAATTTCTGAAAAAATCGTTGCCAGATATCTTTTTTGAATTCTGTAATCGACCATAGTGTTCGGATACTTTTTTTGAGCGGCTGTACCACAGCTGACTTTAAGGATACACCTACCAAGATCCTCAGGGATTATTGAGTTTCAGGGTGGACAATAACATCAATAAATTGTAATTGAGCTAAGATATCTTGAATATCTGGTGGACAGTTATTATAAGCCACTCTAGCTAGACGCTCAATATCACTAGCAAGTTCTTGAAAAGTTTCACCACTTTTCATACAATGTTTAAATTGAGTCATGTAACATTATATTAAATAACTATCACCAAATCTGAGTTCTAATGCAGATACCACTCTTTGATAATCAAGTCGTTTATCTTCTGGAACAGACTTCAAAATATCCGCAGCAGAATTTATTAAGCAAGCTGCAAGGAAACTGGCCTTCTGAAATTCATTCCACTCATTAGCTCTAGAGATGACTTCAAATTGTGTTTTGAATACTGTCTAAGATGACTTTGATCCAGTTGTATTTCTAGCGATATGTGTAAAAACATTATTTCCACTAAAATTACCATTATCACAAGAAGAAGTAAACATTTCATTTCTTAAAATCTGTAACTGGCGTTCGCAATCAGTTTTAATAGTATCAAGTTTGGTGTTAAAATCACAAGCAATTTCATTTACATTACACTTTACACTATCAATGCCATTTTTTACAATATCAATTTCAATACCTTAGACTAGGGGTTCTCAACGTGGGGTACACTTACCCCATGGGGGTATGTGGTAAATTTTTTGGGGGTACGCCGTGAGAGCTCAAAAGTCGCTAGATATATGTTATATACAGGGTGTCCCTGAATTCGTGGCCCAAACGTGAGGGGATGGTAGTACACACCGAACCCACCAATATTCATCATAGAATATGCGGCCACAAACGCAGTGAAGAATCGGAAATGAAGGACAGACACAGAGGTTTACAGAGTGACATTTATTGGAGATCATTACAACAAATGCTCAAACGTCCACCCACTACCGCTGATACAGGCGGCACAACGGCGGAGTAGTGATCGGCGTACCTGCTCGTAAACACTGGGCTTGTTGCGCACATCGGCGGCTGTGACGGACAGTCGGGCTACCAGATCCTCCGCGGACTGCATGGGCGTCTCGTATACGACACTCTTTAAATGTCCCCACAGAAAGAAATCGATACAAGAAAGATCGGGCGATCTGAGGGGCCACGGGATGGGACCACCGTGCCCAATCCATCGGTTCGCAAATGTGGTATGAAGATGCTGACGCACGTCCATGCTGAAATGGGCGGGTGCCCCATCGTGCTGGAACCACATACGGGCGCGGATTGCGGCTCGAACATCCTGAAGCAATTCCGACGAAACCTGTTGCAGAAAAATACGGTACGTTCGCCCATCAAGGCGGTCCAGCAGTAGGTAGGGTCCAATTAAACGGTCATGCACGATTGATCCTCGTCTGCTCCCCCTACCGGCACCGGGCTGCATTTGCGGCCGCATATTCTATGGCGAATATTGGTGGGTTCGGTGTGTAGTACCATCCCCTCACGTTTAGACTATGAATTCAGGGACACCCTGTATATATATGTTTTATTTTATTCCCATTGGTATACTTAACCATAGTTTTATCTATCTATACAAGGAGTACGCCAGTTACATGCACATTTCCAGGGGGTACGTGAAGAATAGAAGATAGAGAACCACTGCCTTAGACTATCACATTGTCTGTTCATTTCGGTCTTAATGTCTTTACACTGAATAGTGATTTCACTGATTTTTTGGTCAGATCATTATTCTGATTAGTAATCTTACTAATTTGAGTAGCCACTACTTCTCTCAACTCAGCTCTCAATTCGTTACTTTGTACTTCATTTTTTAAATAATTAATTTTTCGGCTTTCAAGTTACCAATTTTGCTGCTCATGTCACTATTTCGAATGGCTATTTTACTTCTTTGAGCATCTCTTTCACTTCTTTGAGCAGCTATTTCACTTCTTATATCAGTTATCAGTTGTACTAACTCATCCATACTTCTAGTGAATGGCATTCAATAAATAATCCTTCTCATGACATTAATTATTATGAATTAAACGGATGCAAACTGAGCGCCAATTATTATGAATTATTGGCGCCATCTGTAAAAATAATAAAAATAATATTTTAAAATTATAATTCTGAAAAAATGTAATCTATTATAAAAATATGAATGAAAATATTTATATAAACTAAATTCAACACAAATCTTCATTAGTATAAAAATAAACCTTCAGAAGAACATAGTACTAAAACACTCTTCCTATAAAGAGTTGTTTATCTATAAATTCTTACTATCTCTACTCAAAGCATAAAATAGTCTTGCACAACACTCAAATTAATTACACCATCATATTTGTGAACAAACCTGTAATCTACCAAGAAGAACCTTAACAATTCTTGTAAGTAACTAAAGATAACCATGCATCAAAAGATGACCTCTTCCTACAGAAAAGTTGAGATCAGCTCTGTTTATTCGACTAATATATAAAAACCTCTTCACCCACATCTTTAAGTGTACTAAGCATCCTTCTTTTTCTTACCGGTCCACTAACAGGATCCACATTAATAAACTTAATTAACCTCCAGCACACACACCAAATAAAATCATTCCTTTATTTATATTTTAGTGCACAGAAAAAGACAAACTACATTTTCTTTCACACTCTAATTCCTCTTAATACAACTCTCTTATTCCTTATTTTTAAGTTAAGTTCGTTCGAAATGGTTGGTGAAGTAATTCTCACGCTGAAGTACATGCGAGCATCAATATGAAACATCAAATCACAAGTTCATTGTAGCACATTCATCTGTCGGAACAATATATTCAGTGTGTTTCTATTGAAGCTGTTAAGTACGGACTCTGAGACGAAGGAGATTTAGATTATATCAACTGATATTTCCAACAATAATAACTAATCTCATGAGGTTTTAAGATGAGAGATATTTATTTAACGATTTGCACAGTAATTAAGGTAGTAAACATTATCTAAAATACTTCACAAATTTACGTCATTTGAGAGAATAATTGGAAGTTAAGAGACGAAAGTTTTCAAATAGAAATTAATTGTTGTTGTTAGAGTGAAAAACAAATATTTTTAGGAAAAATAGTTGCCTTAAATAAGTGTTTTTAACTAAATAGCATTTTATTTCTCTGTCAAATATTATCTAAACACTGAATTTCAGCTCAAAGCATACAAAAATAGAAACGATGCAGTATTGTTTACATAGTAATTGGAAAAGTTTCCTCGAGATGGTTACAGTCACTCAAAAAATATCCGAACACCGTGGTTGATTACAGAATTCAGAAAAAATATCTGACAACGATTTTTTTAGAAATTAGTGATCTGGAAACCTTCGTATATTGTACAAGAAGGTTGCCATATCACTAATTTCTAGGAAAAAACGTTGCCAGATATTTTTTTGAATTCTGTAATCAACCATAGTGTTCGGATACTTTTTTGAGCGACTGTACATCAAAACTTTATGCTCCTCATTGGTATAATTAATAAACCCCTTAAACCACCAAATTTCACTCAATGAATACTAAATTGGTTGAGATACGAATCATTACATGTTAAGTGACATTTCATATAATGGATTCATTTTCTGTAGTTTTACTAATATAGAGTGGTAGCTAGTGCATAACATGTGAATATTACAAAATTTCAAATACTTAATTATGCGCTTTTAAGCACTGATGCAATTTAGGGAAAGGGATGAGCATTAACTATGCACAGTACAATCTTCAGTTTCTTGAATTCGCCTGAAGCATCAGGATATTAAAAGCAAATGGCAGTCCTTCTTCGCTTTTCTCAAATCGGTTTTAAATATCGTCGAAAACAGAAATATTTTAAAATATTTTATGGATTTAACTACATATTTCGAGAGCCATTATGACCCCCAAATCCACAAGCCCTGATTCGACCGAACCATTTCAACCCCCTATGGCCTTTGCCATGAGCCATTGCCTTTGAGGTTTATTTTGATATGGCTGCAGGAGATCGTTCATAGTACTTATTATTACATTGCAAGAACAAGCTTCGAACAAAATAATCACAAAACCAAGAACCAAAGTAAACTGTGCATTCATTATAATATGTAAAATGCGGTGTCAGGCTGTTTTATCGCGCAGGTTGCTTAGTGGTTTTGTCATTAATGTCGTCATAATTCTTGGATGCACATATTCATGCCTGCGCAATTTTTATTCGACTACATGTCTCTTTGTACTGTACCAGTCCGAAGTAAACAGATGCTCAGGATGGTGAATAATCCTGATTCGAATACATCGCGGTACTTGAACCCTTGCTTTTAATGGCATCAACAACCCTATCCTGGAATAATGTCTGAGACAGGCCAGTCTGAATTTAGATTATGATTCTTGCAAAGTCCACTTGTGAAGATGAGTTCGAAGTTCTTATCATCATGGTGGCTTAAGAAACTATAGCCTCATGGGGAAAAGACCCGTGTTTACTCATGTCTACAATTAAGGGGTTATTTGGAATTGAAATCACTTAGCACATGGGTAATACATATGTCCCTTGATGGCCGAATTCAAAATATCCTGAAGCTCTCTGTTAAGCCTGCCTTTCTCATTCTCGTTAGAGTCAACTGTAGAGTTGGAATTTTTGTCCCATGCCTGCGATTAGGGGGAGATTTAATGTTGTTGGCCCTTAAATAAAATACCTCTATCAATAATAATAAATAAAAGTACATCTATCAATAACAATAAATAAAAGTACATCTATCAATAACAATAAATAAAAATACCTCTATCAATAATCCTTCAAACATTCTACAAATAATTTTATACCCGTAGCAAGCTGAAATGTAACGCAGACAAAGCTCATTGATGTCCTGAGGTAGGAATTCCTTCGTTATAACCTAGACATTCTGGGCTTAGAAACGAACACCTGAACAGATATTTAAAAGTAATCTTAAATTTATTTTTTTAGGGCTAAAGGTTAACAAACATCTGCAGGTTTGCTTTTCAGCAGGAATCCCAGCAATACTCTTTGAGGATATAATCGCATTAACGAAAGCTTTCTTACATGTAAATTTGAAACAAGGATTAAAAAGCGCTCAATGAAGACTCTGATGAGAACGGCAAAGACAGGTTTAAAGGAGATTTCGGAAGATTTTGAATTTGTCAAGAAAGGAGATATTACTCTTGTGATGGAATCTGCATAATATGATTGATTATACAATATGGCCCAGAATAAAATATAGTGTATTTTGCCAACCCATACCCATCGCACATGTAAGCGGGAAGACGTTCTATCAATGACCTATTGTGAATAGGAAAGCTGTGCGAGCAGCTGCGACATAATGATATTCAGTATTCAAGAAAAAGCCTTTGTTGTGGAGCATTATTTTCGTATATACGGGCAACCTGCGTATTGGAGGAACCAAGTGTGAATATGGTGCTTGAGCAGTTTGTGGAAAAGTTTAACAAACAACCCCAACTAAGCAAAAGGTATTATTGCTGGTGAAGACAGCAGAGAGATAGAACAGTGATACCTCAATGGAAGGAAATGAAATGCCACAGCCAACGAGTATATGAGAGTATCGTTTGTGTGTTATCATCTGTTTTGTTAATTTTCACAGCTGCAGTGTGTGCTTCATGTTCTGTTTAACCTAGTATGAATTGAAGTAAATATAATCCTTTTTTTTTTATTCTCATTTTCTTTACTTTGGCCATACTGTACATTACAATTAATGGTATCGAAGCTTTGTTAGAAATACCATATATAGAAGAGCCAAAATTGGGTCTGAAAATTGCTTTGCTAAAAATACCTTGCAATTGAAGTGTGGGAGGTAAAGTGTACTAAGGTAAAGTGTGGTAAAAAGAATTACCTTTAATGCTGAATTTCTGAGGGAAGAGCAGGATTAAGCACTTAAAATCCCTTCTCCCTCATGTTATTAGAAATTAAACATAAAGAAATTGGTAAAGAAATGAAAACACTGATCTTATACCACCTTTCTTCAAACATAATATTGTTGTTACCAATTAAAATTTTTGAAAAATGACAAAAACATATTAATTTTATTAAAAAAGTCTTGGTATTAGTAGCAAAAGCCCTCCCCTATTTATCTTGGGCAGGGGCCTCCTTGCCTATTTCCACCCCCTGCTTATTTTTGCCCTATATGAAAGATCCAGAAATTGCCTAGACTTATCACGATAATATCATAATGACAATCGTGAGTTGCTTATAAATCTAGTTGAGGAAGAATAGCACCAATTTAAAAAGGCTATTTTTGAAAACAGCCATATTCTGCTGGGTAAAAATGTGAAGAGAGGACAAAGTCATTTGATAAGGGAAATGTTTTTTCTGAAAGAATGGGGCACAAGAATAGATTGAATTAATTTCGATTGTCAGTACTAGCGTAACGAAAAGCATTACAGAAATTTAATAAATAAATAAAACAATTGTTCGTAATCATTTTAAGCCAATTTCGCTCTTCCTTAACGTCGTTTTCACCGTTTTAATTCCCGCCATTATTTTTAAAGCCCACCGGCCAGCCTAGCACCTAATGTCCGACCACGCCTTCTCGTGGTGTAGACCGTTAGTACCTTTCAAAAGAGATAATCTCTTGTGGAAATGAACGGAAGGAGAGGACTGCCAGATTAGTGTGGGCTACTGATCTGGACAACTATGATTAAAAAAATAAATAAATACCCCCTCAAGCAGCTGCTTGCCACAGAGGTCTGACAGGAGCCTGTCTGTTTATATGCCAGAGTAGAAGGTCTGAGAGGATGGCAGGACCTCAGCAGAAAAACAACACATATACATCCACGCCTTACCCGGAGCTCGAACCCAGGTCCCTTAGATCACTAGCCAAGCGCGCTAACCACTCGGCAAATTTTTTTTCTACCCTGCTGACGAGTGGTCAACCACACAGGGTCCTGGTGCTGACCATATAAACCTACTGGACTGGATTGTATTAAGGCTCTGAGCTTGATTATGGATCCTGATTTTGCTGCACTGGTGGGCTTCTGTGGAGGGAAAGTCTTCCGCTGTGTTTTCTCTTTGTTTCTCGGTTGACAGCCCCAAGTGAATAGATTCACAGGATACGTTTATCAGCTGGTGGATAATCCTGAGCAGAAGTCATCGCAGGCACCTGAACTCTTTGCTTCTATTGGCATCGTCAAATTCTACGTTAAAGGAAATCTTCTAGTGTAGCTGGCTTTAGCCTTTAGTAGTGGGGGAACGGGTCTTTGCCCCATGTCTGCGATTAGGGGGCTGTTTGATATTGTCGGCATTCCCTCTCTCAATAAACATAGTTTCTTTAAACATCCCACTAACCATTTTCTCTCCATAGGTAGTTGGAATGTGAGGACTCTGCACAGAGCTTTTTCTCTTGATGTCCTCACACAAGAATTCCACCATTATAATTTAGATATTCTTGGCTTGCAAGAGACCAGATGGACAGATAAAGGTCAGATTCTTAAAAATAATCTTAAATTTCTCTTTTCAGGGACGGACAACAATAAGCATCACCAAGGCGTGGGACTACTTCTCAGCAGACATGCTAGTGATGCTCTTCTAGGATATGAGTGCATTACTGAAAGTTTTCTTACAGCAAAATTTCAGACAAGCGTTAAAGACCTGAATGTTATCTGCTGTTATGCCCCCACTGAGGATGCCGATGAGAAGGATAGGTTTTACGGACAACTTCAGGATGTTTTGAATTCTGTCAAGAAAGGAGATATTACCCTTGTTCTAGGTGACTTCAATGCCAAAGTTGGTACTGACTCTGACCTTTGGGGAGGGGTGATAGGCCCTTTTGGTATTGGTAGCTGCAATGGCAATGGACAACGTCTCCTACAGGTAAGTAAACTCAATGGATTTAGAATAACTAACACTTATTACAAACACCGCGACATAGATAAGTATACATGGGTTTCACCTTATGGGCTGCATAAGAAATTGATTGATTATATATTAATTAACAGCAAATGGCTAGTTCTGTTAGGAATACCAGGGCATATAGGGGAGCTGAAATTGGATCTGACCATTACCTTTTTAAAAGTGTGTTGCAACTTAAACTTAAAAAGTGTTGTGCTAGGGTTAAAAAATTTACTTTTAATACTGAAGCTCTGAAAGACTCAGTTATAGCCAAAGCTTACCATGATAGGTTACTTAGTCATTATGACAGTCATGGTATGCTTACTACTGAAGTTGAGGAATAATGGGATCATTTTAAACAGACTTTTTTGGACACTGACAGTACTCTTTTAGGAAAAAAGGAGCAGAAGAGCCAGAATTATCTGAGTGATAAGGCACTTGAGCTTATTTCGGAAAGAAAGAACTGCAAGAATGTCCTTGATCAATACCCTACTAGTTCTAATAGAAAGCATTACAGAGAACGTAATAAACGTGTAAAAGATCAGTTAGCTGCTGATAAGAATCTTTGGCTTGATGGTTTGGCTGAGAAAGCCGAGGAAGCAGTTAGACAGCACAACAGCAGAGAGCTGTACCAGATAGTTAATGTTTTGTGTGGTAGAAAACGAACACGTATACAGAGATTGAAGGATAAACAAGGTAAAGTTATAGAAGGTGAGGATTCTGTCATGGCTAGGTGGGCTGAGCACTTCAGTGATGTTCTAAACAATGTGGTTAGTTCTACTCCCATTGTTTGCAATGATGATAGATTATTGGTGGCTTTAATGTTGGCCCTATAACACAATCTGAAGTTATTTTGGCTGTTTCTAAACTTAAACTTCCTAAATCCCCAGGAGTAATTGAAATTACTACCGAAATGCTTAGAGCTGGTAATGTTTCGGTTACCACTTGGATGACTGAAATTCTGAATATCTTTTATGATAAAGGCATGGTTCCTAAGGATTTTACCAGAGCTATTGTTATCCCTATTTTCAGAAAAGGTGATCGCAGTTCTTGTGATAACTATAGGGGTATCAGCCTACTCTCTGTTCCAGGTAAAGTTCTTTCCATGATTGTGCTTAATAGAATTAAGAATCTGGTTGACAGTCAATTGCGTGATGAGCAATGTGGATTCAGAAGTGGTAGGGGATGTGTGGATCAGATATTTTCACTTAGGCAGATTCTTGAGAAATGTTTAGAGTTTCAGAAATCTTTGGTTGCTAGCTTTGTTGATTTCAAAAAGGCTTTCGACTCTGTTGATCGTCATAATTTGGGGTTGATTGTGGGATCATATGGTATACCAGACAAGTTAGTTAACATATTGAAAGCGCTGTATAATAACACCGAGTCATGTGTGAGAGTTGGTAAGGCTTGTAGCAATTGGTGTAGCATTACTTCTGGTGTTCGACAAGGGTGCATTTTGTCTCCTTTTCTCTTTAGCTTGGTTATTGATTATATTATGCGAAATTAACTTCAAGGGAAAGATTTTGACCTTAAATTGACTGGAGATACGAAAATTTCAGATTTAGATTATGCTAATGATTTAGCCCTTTTGAGAAATGATGTTGATCAGATGATCTCTTTCATTCGAGCTGTTGATGAAACTGGTAGTAGAGTAGGGTTGGGTTGGGTTGTTTTACCTCTGAGCGGCACTTTTTTCACACAATGGGCTAAATGGCCAGGTCACATGGACCCCGAAAGCTTAGAGCAGTAGATGTAGCTCAGGATAGACTTGCTTGGAGAACTAAATTGCACTGTCTGGTTGGACCTCCGTAGCCCATGGCTGCTTGAGGATGATGATGATGATGATTACTCTTTTCTTCTTCATCATGGAATTCAAAGCATTTTTCCCTGTATGAAATTAGTTAATTTTTACCGTGAATAATAATTTATGAATATGTATGAAGTGAAGTAGTATTTACCGTGAATACAAATTTATGAATATTTTGATACTGTATCCATGAATTTCTAAGGTTTGCTGTCGACACAAAACATGCATAAATATACTAATCTATGAGCTAATCGATGTTGTGTCTAATCTCTTTCTATCAAAAAACAAGAAAAACTCCTCCCCCCCAAGAAATTGCTAAAACGCCCTTAAGAAGGTGAGTCCCCTGTTGAACAGAAATTTTCTAAAGGGTCAGTTGAAAGCTGTTAGAATCTTTGGCTCGATAGCGTGGCTGACAAAGCAGAGGAAACAACTAGACAGCACAACAATAGAGAGTTACACCAGATATCATTAAATGTTTTTGTGGAAGAAATATATTAACATTATTATAAATATATATAATAATTATAAATATAATGTAATTCATGTAATTGGTATTATGAGACTTAAATCAACGTGTTTTGGTGCTTTAAGTGTTGAATGGTCATCTTTAAGGTCATAGGAGTAAAAATATGCAGTTTGACACCTTCTACAATAATCTTCTACAATAGTAAATTATAAGCCTGGAAACGTGTACAGAGTTATTTAATTTCTGATAGTGAAAAAGTAGCGCTGTGTAATAAAAATATTTATTCAAATATTTATTTTAGTGTGGAAGGCAGGGGTTTCAGATATATGTAAAGTGATTAAGTCTGGCATTTGTGAACATAAGGGGAAGTAAATAAGATTTGTTTAATTGGTGAGTAAGATTATTTTAAATAAACTGATTGCCCAGATTGAAGCAGAGATATATTATATATGTAATAGAACAGATTGAGGGATAAAATGATCAGATCATTGGAGGTATGCAGAACATTTGAGAGATGCTCTGTGCAATATGTTGTTTTTTCTTTTCTACTCTTATTGTTTGTAATGGAGGCAGATTTATTAATAACTTTAATCTTGGCCCTATATAAAAATCTGAAATTACTTTGGCTATTTGAAAACTTCACAACTCTCTAGGAATAGCCAAAATTAGTACTGGAATGCTTAGAACTGGGAATACTTATTTTGTTCTCCTGGTTTCTGCATTTTTAATATTTTCTGTGATAATTTCTTGTTACTAAGGATTTTACTAGAGATATTATCATCCTTATTTTTAAAAAGGCTTTCACAGTTCTTATGATAAATATTGGGACATCATTTTACTTTCTGTAACAAGTAATAATCTTTGTATTATTATACTTAAAAAACTTAAGCATTTGGTTGATGGAAAACTTTGAGATGAATAAAGTGGATTCAGGAATGATATAGACTACAAAGATAATGTTTTTTTCACTTAGGTGGATCCTTGAGAAGTATTTCGGGTTTTAGAAACCTGTAATACTATATTCGTAGAGTTCAAAAACGCTTTTGACTCTGTTGATTGCCATAATTCGTGGTTGATAATTTGGCATGCATAAAAAGTTAGATAACACAATGAAAGTTCTCTACAATAATATAAGTCGTATGTGAGAGCTAATATGACTTGTAGCGATTCGTTTAGCATTACTATTGGAACTGATCAAGAGTGCATTTTGTCTCCTTTTCTCTTTTAGTTTCGTTAGTTACTATATTATGCCGAATTCTCTGCATGGGGAAATAGCGGTATAGGGTTCAACCCGCCAATGACGAGCTATCAGTAAATCACATTGTAACTTTCACTCGATCGTGACTCCAATGCAGAAACAGAGGTGGACGAAATTAACCTTTGAAATGATGTCTACTTCAAATCAAAAGAATGTATTATTTGACAATGCGCAAAAAAATGCAAGGCTTCACGAAGCCGGACTCTATGCCATTGATCCTTTCGATGCGTTTCTTTAATCTCCAGACGCAGATAGGCCTGCTCGAAATGGTGTCACTATCATGTAACCTGAACCCGAGAAAAATGGAATCCCATCTGTCGAGAGCTGTGAACCCGCAAAGTTGTAAGTTTGACAACCTTCAAAATAATTGTGCTTTAAGTAATAAAATCATCTGTAACATGATTTTTAGAAATTTGCTTCGCGAAATTCTTTTCTCATTTTTAGAAAAATGCTTTTTAACTTTCTAAAAAAGGCATAATTTTGAAATATTCTTGCAAAATTTGATTTATCATTAATTTTAATTTAGTTCTAGATTTATCTTTAGTGTGTGAAAATTTTTAATTTCCTAAGTAACTCACGACGGAGTTTAAGTTACATGATTATCAAAAGAAATACTATTATTTAAAATGTTGTTTTCACCTTTTTGAAGCATTTTCCTAACATAAAATCTAATTTTGCATTATTCTATTAAAAGCCTTTAAAAACAATGTGCTCAACTGGAGGTTATTTTTATGCAACATTTGTAGGAAGAATGCTGAATTGATTCTTCGGTATCCGTTAATACGGCATAGAATCTGAATCATTTTAACAAAGGAAATTTTCTACTCTGATTAGCTTTATGATTATGCAGGAGAGCGAATAACATAAGAGTGAATACCGCAACGCTGAAAAAGAAAACGAAACTGAAGCGTTTTTACGAAAAATGTTATCTTGTAATCAGATCACTTTATGACTATGCAAAAGAAAAAAAAATACACACTCATACATATTAATATTATGATTTTAATGGTTGTATTGTTTCTGCCCTCGATGGAAAGAGAACACGAATGCATTTAGAAATTAAATCGTGGTTCCGTATGTAAAAGAACTACATTCTGTGCAATTATACCTGGCTTTAGCTCGTAATCTGAAGATCTTAGGTTCCTAGGTTCAAGTCGAATTTGGGCCAGAGTTGAGACTTATCTCTGCAAAAACTCCATGCCATTCTCTCGGTCAGTAGGGGACACCGATGGGCTTGGAAATTTTGCTTTCCGTCGTTTTAGACGTTAAGTCTTGCCCTCGGGTATAGAGTCATACATACCCTGTGCTCCTTCAAGACGACGCTGGATGGCCTTGACCAGAGGCTATCATCTGTCTCCTAACAAGTGTCCAGTGGATCCCCTTCTCTTACCCTTCTCTGAGACCTTGGTGTCCTTGTGACCTGGCCATTTAGCCCATTATGTGAAAAAAATGCCGCTTAGAGGAAAAACAACCCAACCGGATATTGGATGGCTTTGACGGGAGACTTGACGATAGGAGCCACATGCCTTGACGGGAGACTTGACGATAGGAGCCACATGCCATGACGGGAGACTTGACGATAGGAGCCACATGCCATGACGGGAGACTTGACGATAGGAGCCATATGCCATGACGGGAGACTTGACGGTAGGAGCCATATGCCTTGACAGTAGGAGCCATATGCCTTGACGGTAGGAGCCACATGCCTTGACGGGAGACCTGCCTATTAGCAGCCATATACCTTGACGGAACACTAATGGTTCCTAACAGCTGTCCAGTGGATTCTCTATCCTAATGAACTCTGATATTTTGAGGTCCTTGTATGGAGGATTCACATTTCAGGCTCCTTTAGGCACACATGTGCTGTCATTTTTTTCCATTTTTCTATAAAAGACGCATTATAAATTCATTTTATTTATTTTACAACCATAAAGACAGAAAAAATGTAATTGAAATTGGCGTAGGGATTTTGATGAATAATAATACAATTTCGTTACCAAATATCATAAAAATGGATATAAGAAAATGTGGCCGAGTTCTTAACGCGCTTGTCTACTGATCTAAGGGACCTGGGTTCGAGCCCCAGGTAAGGCATGGATGTTCGTGTTGTTTTCTGCTGAGGCTCTGCCATCCTCTCAGACCATCTACTTTGGCATATAAAACTGACAGGCCCTCTGTCAGACTTCTGTGGCAAGCAGCTGCCTGAGGGGATATCTATTTATTTTTTATTTTTTATAGAATTTAAATATTCAATATAAGTAATAGGCACTGGTGTCCAAAAGTAAGAACTTCGATTTTGGTAACATTTTTTAGTTTAAAAGTTTTCAGATTCTTAAATGATTTATTGGAATAAGATAATGACTCATTTGCGTTTTCATTATTTTTCTGTAGAAGTGCAAGATTTACAGAATGCATTATTTAAAATATTAGCAATGTCTTTAGGATCATAGAAGGAGTTGTCATTGTAAACAATCTTTTTTTAATTTTGGTTTGGTTTCTTAAGCTACCAGTAATAGAATCAAAAATTCGAAATATTTCAGTACCATTTGGATTAATAACGGAAAGTCGATTAAGAAAATATAAACGCTTGGTATTTTTAATACTACTGTTGACCAGATTACGCAAAGTTTTATACTTCTCCCATACGTATGGGGATTAGGGTTAATAGCATTCTTAAAATGTTTATTTTTCAATTAGATCATTTTCAGAAGCTCTTTTGTAATCCAAGAAGGCTTTCGAGAAGGGCGAACTCTGAAAGTTTTATAAGGAGCACAGATGTCAAATGCAAAATTGTTTA
This sequence comes from Ryuthela nishihirai, assembly GCA_038380435.1. Taxonomy (NCBI): domain Eukaryota; kingdom Metazoa; phylum Arthropoda; class Arachnida; order Araneae; family Heptathelidae; genus Ryuthela; species Ryuthela nishihirai. Next base: position 77,514,784 of record JAWZYU010000017.1, read on the forward strand.
AACAGGAGAGATGTTGTGCTTTTGAAGTAGGAGTTGTGCATTCGGAAACACTCTTGTGGAAAAGGAATTATTTTACAAACTCAAAAAACTCATCATTGTTGAAATTTTAAAAGGATCGTTTTGAAATTAAAACTTTAGGTGCATGAGGTGTATAACACAATACATATGTGCTAATAATAAAATGATCACTAATGTCTTCGAAGAGAGTAAGTGTATGCTTGCGAAGTGAAGGTCTATTGGAGAAAACCATATCAATTAGAGATTCACTGTGATCAGTAATGCGAGTGGGCAATTTGTTTAAAGGTATATGTCCGAATGTTTTTAGGCAGATTTCGAGCTTGGAATACGCAGAATTATATTTTAGAGCAGTGGTTCTCAACCCTTTATGCTTCACGTAGCCCCTGGAAATGTATGTAACTCGCGTACCCCTTGTATAGATAGATAAAACTATAGTTATAGTATAACAATACGAATAAAATAAAACTTATATATATAAAACATATATCTAGCGACTTTTTAGCACTCACAGCGTACCTTTAAAATTTTTACTGCTTTCCCCCAATGGTACGCGTACCCCACTTTGAGAACCCCTATTTTAGAAAATCTCTCGTAAGAATGGAAATAATGTTGCAAGGAAAGTTTTCAAGGACTGAATACAATGAATTAATAAAATCTTCAATATTGGTGTTCGTAGGACGGTAAAGTATACCGATAATAAGAGTATGGTTTTGTTTGTTGATAGGGCGAAATTGACCCAGAGATCTTCGAAACAAGAGTAAGAAGGAATAAGTATTTATTTATTTATTTATTTATTTATTTATTTTATTTTATTTTTTTTTTTTCTACATTAAATATTTCCCTCACATATAATGGAAGTGTTCCTCTTGTTCCACTAGATCCGTCGATGAGAAATAGTTTCGAGTTCAAAAAGATCATCTGGAAAGGAGATATTGAGCCATGTCTCTGTAAGAGCAATTACATCAAATTTCAAAATGTCAGAACTCAGTAGATAGGAGTGCTTAGATTTAAGAGAACGAATTTTGAGATCACCAAGGTTTAACCAACAATGATCTTGGGAACGAAATATATCTGAGAGAGCTGAGTATGAGTTAATAAGAAAATTTTTGTTAGCGGTAGATTGGGACAGAAGTTATGAAAATGTAGAAATAGAAAACGAATATAGAATAATAAAATATATATAAATAAAAGGATTAATGGGTTTCTGTTAGACTAACGAGTTTCTAAAAGTCGTAAAAGTACTCGTAGCAGAAGAGTTTTTACTTTAAAAACGACAAAATACGTGCAGTTTAGCAACAATAGAAGTTGAGAGAGACAGAATTGTGTCAAGTGTGTTATAGATCACAATATATATATAAACATGGTAAAAATATATATAAATATACAGGTACACAAGGCGAGTTTTTCTTTTTAAACTAATTTTAAAGTTCATTTAACTCATTCTTTGATTTAATAAAGCGCTCGTTACCGTTTTTCATTTTACCACTGAAGGAGCAATGGTTCACTCATTTGAAGAGAATCAAGTTATACATCGATGTAAGTTTCTTCAACTATTAAAAACATATGCTTTTAGCGCTTGCAAAAAGTAGGGTTAAACAAATATTATTAATTATTATATAATAACAATAGGAAGAAGTAAAATAATAATAATTGGTATTATTTTCATGTATTTCATGCTATTTTCATTTCATTTTTATATGTATTTTACTTATATGTATATGTGTACTTATATTTATATTTTATTGCATATGTATTTTACATAGGTATTTTACTGTGTAATTCAGTATCTAGTTGGAAGTAGAATAGAATTAATTTGTAAAATAACTAAGAAACATTTTCTACCTAAAAATTCTCAGTGTATATTCAAGTATGAAGTACGTCTTTTGTAGTATGGAGAGAATGCAAATTCAAATATTAGCTTTTTGAAGATGATTCTCTAGAAGGTTTGCATCTCTTTCACTTGATTATTAAATATTTTAGTTTTTCTTTTCCAAATTTTTTAACGTTTCAAAACCATTATTTATTTATTAGCGATTATCAGAAAGTTAAGACAGACAAAAACGGCTATTACAATCCGGGACTCGAAACAGGACTCTGAGCATTGCAGTGTCACCATATATCAACGCCATACAACCCCACAACTGAGACAACAGTTATTTTTTTTTACATTACTTCATTATATTTTGTTACACCATATACTAACGCCTGCAGAACAGATTTTTATTCCTTTAATATTGTTCCATTCATATAAGAACTCAGGATTATTAACGAAATGTTTCCCCCTCATTATAAAGTTTAACGAATTGGCGTAAGAAAACATCTTTTGTTGAGGTCCTGGAACCCAACAACAGGGCAAAACTCCACCACGACAGAACCCTGTTCTTCATGCCCCGCCATTTCACTGGGTGGAGTGTAATAGCAGGGGGGGGGGGGGTCATGTGTCACTCGCGACATACAAAGGCCAGGTGACGCTTCAGCAACCTGGCCCGTTCACCTGGTGTGGGGGCTGAGAAAACAGCCCAGTGATCTGCTGCTACGACCGCGCTGGGTGAGTGGAGCACCACGCATGCGCGCCTCTGCTCTCCTCCACCGGCCGTCGACGGTGTGGGTTGAAGGAGTCAGTGTGAGTGGTGTGTCGGCATGTGGTGCAGTGTGTGACGGCATCGGCTTCGAACGGATACCGCTGTACAATGGAGTGGGTATCGTCGGTGGCAGGTTACAAGGTGCTGCTGGCGTTCTTCCTACAGGTGGCCGCAGTGATAGCACAAGGTACGTACGTAGTTCCATGTCGCTGCATCTCGGTCCAGGGATTCGGCGCCAAAGGGGACCACAGTCGGCTTTGGTGCAGGTGGAGGAGAAACATTTTACAAGAAAAGTCTGTGGATGCTAAATTTTATTTTTACGAATGAAGAATCGATTCTCGACTAAACTGCACTCACTCATCTATTTATCTATGTTGATTAACGAACGTTAAATTAACCCCCCCCCCCTTCCGGAAAACTGTTAATTAACTTTTCTAGTTAAAAGGAATTATTTACTTATGTATTGTTTTTGTTGTTAATGATATTGTTTCAGAAAAATTCTGGGTTTTTATGCAAACGTAACTATCAGGTGATCAAATATTATTTTCAAGACAGTCTTCTTTTTGTATATGACTGATATTTCTTTGCTAATCATTATGACACCTGAGGAAGCAATTTTAAGACAATTAGTATAAAATTCTAGAAACAAAAATCAAGAAAAAAATATATTGTGAGTAATTTAAAACCTTAACGTTCGATTAACAACTTCTGCTATAAGTCATAAAGCTTTTATTTCGAAATCTGCTGACTAGTGAAATGTTTCTTCAAAGGTAGTAACAGCTGAAATAAAACAGATTATTTCATTAATTTAAGAGGTTTTTTTTCTTTAAAATTATTAATGCAAGATCAAAACACTTGAGATCAAGATTCATGCAAAGTTTAATGCTTTATTTTGATGAGTGCCCAGTTGCATTAAAAATATGCATTTCTTAATTTTTCTCTAGAAAACTTTTAATAATGAAATGCGTTACACAGCTGCTATTTGTGTGAATAACTGTGACTCGTTGTTTTTTAAGTTATTCTACAAAATAAAAAACTTCCATCTACTACTATTTATATTTTTTAAAGAAAAATTAAAAAAAAAATGAAAAACCTGAATTTTGTTGAGTCGATAGTAGTTGGAGATCCCTATTGATTTCTTTTCGTTTTTCACCCTATTTTTTTCAATAGCAGGTGTTCCTTTTCGTCATAGGTTTATTGATGCACACACTACTTTTAGTCATGTTGAAGTAAAATGAATTAATTATAAATCATATTCATCAATGAAGTATACAATATGAAGGCATTCTCTAATTTAGTATATACTTCTATAAATTGACTTTGCATCATTCGAAACACATGTACAATTTAAAAAATTCAACAAATTTTGTTAAAATATCAGATACTTAATCGGCAAATGGATATTTTTTTTCATGTCAAAGCGTGTTGTAGTTTCAATTAACTTTTTTTGTAAGTCACTTTTTATGAAATACCTTACAAACATCGGTCAATATTTTAGGAACTCCACATGTTATCTGGTGCCTCAGTTAATTTCGATGTGAATCATTCGGAATGTGAAATAAAATTTGCAATTGCTTGGAATGTTAAAATCACTGACAGAATAGTGAAATACTTATTAGATACAATTTCTTTTTAGGTGCGCAATAGAAAATCATATCGTAGAAGAAACATATTTATGTGAAAAAAAATATATCTGTGAATAACTATTTCCTTTGAGTTAATGTTTACTAAAATGTCAAAGTAAAAACTCAAACAATAATTATTGTAATTTTCTACAAATTATCGAAATATCTGTTTAAAGTGAAACCTTTTTATATTCCAGTTTATAATATATTTTATCATTAGTTTCTAGTAAATATCCTAAAGTGATTAAAGTAGTTCTGTAATTCAACTAGTTTTTAAGGTTAGTTCCAAAGCTGAGGTCTTTGAGATTCACCCTTCCTCAGAGTAGGGGAATTTTTTGTACTTTTGTTCTTTGCACGTTCTGAGTCTAAGATTAAACAATTAAGAAACTAAAAATACAGAGAGCAAATGATTAAAACAATTTATCCACATGTCCATTCATTACGTTACGTCGCTTTATTTTTTGTATCAGAAGATTAGATATGGAAAAATTATCATTTTCAATTTTAGAGCAAATCTAAGAGAAGACTGTTTCATTATTCGTTAAAAAGTCTGTTAAAACGACAGGCGATATGGAGATGGAGATGAAATAAAAAGTGTGCAAGAAGAGAAAAAAATGAAAATGGAGGACATCTAATTTCTTCACAGAAGAATAACTGAGCAAAAAATCTGCATATTTCGAATTCATAATGGTCATGTGATCAGAATGCATAAGTTTAAAATGACTTGGCAACTAATTTAACGCTTAATCGAATAATGAATTTGTAAGTTTAATCTAATAATAAAATATGCTATAGGTTCTTTCCACTGTCTTAAAATTTATTTAAAATTTAATTTACTTAAACATAATTGCATTTATTGTACAATCATTGCAAGTAATGATTTCGTTTTTGATTAAAGAAAATAATCTCGCCAGATTTTTCATAATACAAAATGCTAATTTTTTTGGAAGAAAGGCTAGTGATAAGAAAACGTTTTACCTGGAGTAGATCACAAATTCATAGAAATAGTTTTGCAATTTTTTCAATCTTCGATACCCAATTTAATATAATTCCCTTTGTAAAAGTTCTTAGATGCGAAATATTAGTAATTGTGTCTCTTATCAGAATAGTGACATACTGAACTGCCTTAAAGTGTGTTGTCTTTGTGAATTATCAAATAACAGAGTAAATCTCCAATGCTGTCCAAGAGCATACTTCGCTTACTCTCAGTAAACAGACTGGCTTTAGGCCTACATTGAGCTTATTAAATCAACATTGAGGCCCTAGCACCGATTGATTCCATGTATTAGTTGACATTACATTAGAGCCTGGTCACCTCCAACATAAGCTCTGCACCTTGACATCATTATCTAATACCAACAGCTTCTGTGGTGAGATTAGCTTCTCTTAATCTGCGCTTGCCGTGTGGCGTAGGAAAGGGCTTAATTCTTCGGAGTTTACTTTCTCCTTCACACATAAGCCAGGCGATCGATTTCATTCTGAGGAGGATAAACAAGGGACACTTTATATATAAATCGGACCTATTAGCATCTTTATAAACAGTAAGAATGTCAGAAGATGCTGGATAGTTTGAAGAGTTGACGCTCCTTTCTACATAGCTGGAATAGAGGAATCAAGATGATTATAAAGATTTGCTGTGTTCTGGTTGTCAGTTTAAACTTTTATGTGCTGTTCGAAAATCATTTCGGTATTGCTATAGGATACATTTCCTTTAAATTCTTGGAATGCTATAGGTTTATCTTATTTTCCGTAACGAGTATCATAACATTATTACAGGAGAGAATAAATATCCAATATTAATTTGTACTGAACTAAATAGTTTGGAAATATAACTTTGGTTTAGTTCATTCTTTAAAAAAAATTGCCTTCTTGTGCTACTGAAAAGTTTAAACGACTCTTTCAAAGTATTTTAAAGCTTAGAAGTACTGTCCTTGATTTGGATGTGTGGCTGAAGTTAAAGAAAACAACTTGAAAAGAAGTTCCCTGCTATTCATAATATTTTTCTATGATATATTTATTGTATTTTTTCACTTTACGATGTGTTAGTACATAGGAAATGCCGCCAAAAGTTTCTTGTAACAGTTCACACAACGTAACAAATTCTTAGATGTTACCACATATATATGCCTCCTAATAAGTTTATGCGAATAATATTTTAATATACAAGATTTCTCAGTTTCTGCGAAATTTTAGGAGAACACTTTTGACATCATCGGATGTCTTTTAATTTTAAATTCACCAAAACGAATAAAGAGAAAGAAAGACTTACAGATTGCAGAGCTGACGTATAGCTTGACCAAATCTTATTCCTCCACGCAGTAAATTGATTTTTCCTCCAGAACCGGTCTACAGTTGGTAACAAAAATACAGCCAACAGAGTAAAAAGGAAAAAAAAAACTGTTCTCCAAGGACAAACGATGATAACGTAGTCGTTCATAGTGGTTTACAATGTAATCTGAACAATCACTATCGTTTGATTGCTGGGGAAAACAACAATATGAAAAATAAATACATCAGGAAACTTTGAAGCTTGCTTTTCATAAAAGGCTTTGCTTAGTGAAGTACTTTCAAATTTTTCCTTTGGGAAATTCCTCGATTGCAAGACTTATTAATGCATTTATTGAATCTCTAATCAGAAGCATTAAATAAATGCGCAGTAATTGAATTATGGATGCCAAAGGTACACAGCCCTCTTTGATGAATGCACAGTCAGAAATGAACTAAAATATCTAAAAGCTACTAATTTTACAACGGTTCTCTATGTACGTATGTTAGAAATTTAAGGAATAATATTAATTAATTAGACAACAATATTACAAATTCCATGTCTTTATGGAATATACGTAATAATTATTTAGTATTCAATTAAAATTCAAATCCATGGAAAATTTACAAACATATGACATACGTTAAAACTCATCGTAATATTCATATGTAGGGTTTATACATGTAAATCACAGCTAATAAAAGTGGTTGATTTGAGATTCCTGCAAGAGCTCACTAAGGATTTACATGAAAGAAAATAAATTCATAATAGTGACATGTTTAAAACGCATTTTAAATTGCAATATGCAATATTCAACCATTTAGGTGCCATGGTAACATATATTTAATCATATCGTTTTACGAGAAACTATCGCTGGTAATATATACCTTAATTGAATCTTTCTAGATCTTAATTTAGAGGAATCTCGTTTCTTATTTGAAGGACTATGGAAGATGGTTCATTTAACACCAATTGTTGCCATTATTAACAAATTCTCTCAGCGTCAATTTAAATATGAATAATGATCAGTTATTAAAATATGTGTGTTAGGAGTTCGTATAGTAATTCTTTAAACTTTTGATACATTTGTAAGGAAAAGTCTAAAATGACTGATGCTGATTTCAGCTCATTAAAAACAGCAGATTGAGGTATTGTTTTTTTCCTTTGTCGTCTATCTGTTTGTTCATCTACAGACTTTTAATTGTTGCCACTTATAATATATATATTTAAAAAAAATACCCCCTCAAACAGCTGCTTGCCACAGAGGTCTGACAGGAGCCTGTCAGTTTATATGCCATAGTAGAAGGTCTGAGAGGATGGCAGGACCTCAGCAGAAAAACGACACAAACAGCCATGCCTTACCCGGGGCTCGAACCCAGGTCCAAGCGCGCTAACCACTCGGCCATGGCACGGCTACTTAATATATATATGAAATGTTTTGGAGGTTGGATAGGCTCCAATGATATTTACGATTTTTCTTATATATAGTTTGAAGCTCCACTGTTTTAGAGGCCCCTAACCTTGGCAAATGTACGTCTTCAACAAAATTTAACAAAAAAAAAGAATTTTTTTTTTTCGGACAATTATACATGTAAATCACAGCTAATAAAAGTGGTTGATTTGAGATTCCTGCAAGAGTGTGTTTACCACTTTTATTAGCTGTGATTTACACTATACATGTTTTGTAAAAATATATGCCTCCCCACCCCTTTGAGAATGCTAGTAAGGGTAATAGAGGGGGGAAATGTTAAACTTCCGAAAAGAGACTTCCGAAAAAATACATGTTTTAAAAAACATGTATTTTTCGGAAGTCTCTTTTCCAAATTATTTGATTTCTGAATAGTTGCGTGCCAGTCTGCAATATTTTTGTACTGCAATTGTTATGCATTGCGCATGTTATAGTTTTCCGATGCCCGATTTAAAACCGAAGGGGTTTTCTGCTCGAAGGTTGCTTTAGTAAATTTCAGAAAAAAATGTTTGTTCTACTTGAGAAAACTTTTGAAACTGGTGGGTTAGGCGATGGATATGATATATAGGTAATCGGTGTCGATGAGGTTAGGCGATGGATCTAGATATGTACAATCGGTGTGGGTTGGATTAGGTGATAGCTGGAAATTATGGTCAGTTAATGTTTAAAATTACAGCGGGTTAGGAAGATAAACTATTTGGAATTTTTGGGGATTGGAGAATAGGTAGAGACAAAGCGCATTTAGAATGTTTGGAGAAAGGAGATGCTTTCAGCTAATATTCAATTGTAACATTTGCGGTTAGGCATTGGATTGAAATGATGAGAAATTGGAATGTTATGGGTTAGGCTTTCGGCTCCAGATTGTTTACCAAGGTCAAAATATTATAGGGTACCAGATTTTTGGGCTGACTTTGATTTATTGAGGAATTTTCTTCCAACAACTGACATTTCCTTACAGCTACCAGTTATTAACTAGTGTAGTTTATCCTTTATTTCACCTCTTTAAAAATCAAAGCAATCTTCTTAAAAACTGGAAACCGTAAATATTAAAATGGAGAATTGTTTGGAGGCGACGGTTCTAATCAGAGAAGGATATATTTTTTTTATTTTGGACTGTGTTTCATCGACAGATCTTCTGGTAGTTACATCCCTTTGTGAATTTCGTCTAAAAACCAGTGATCTGCAACCTTTTTTTTAAGAGAGAACCAAGACGTCCAAAGACAAACATGGCGAGAACCAAAAAATCTTGACGATTCCCTCGTATAGTTTAATCATAATTAAAATTTACGTCGTTCAACTGTTTATTCAAGAGACTGCCAGCTATTTTAATCAAAACACTTACTTCAAGCATTTTTAAACATTGTTTTAGGAACAAAGAATGCAAGCTATATTTTTAATAAATAAAAAAATTCCTTTTTTGGCATTTATTATAAAATATTTTGGCGTTTTAAGCCAATTATACCGCTGTCTGTTATAGTAGTGCACGACCTTTTGATCGTGCACTAATGAATGACGCATTGGCGAGCAGTAATGAAGGATTCACTGGCGAGCACTAATAAAGTATGTATTAGCGACCTAGGGAGCACTTTTAACTAGGCCAGGATCTAGAAAAAAAAGGGGGAAAGAACTCACTCGAACCGGAAAAGCGTAAAAAAGCGGAGCCAAGAGATTGGGTTTCTATTGCAGTGTAACATTTCCCATTCCGTTTTAGAAATCTTTAAAAATGTCTTGAAAAATGCATTGAATATGCATAAGTTTAACATTTCCCCCCTCTATTACCCTTACTAGCATTCTCAAAGGGGTGGGGAGGCATATCCCTCCTTCTCCCCCAGCTCCTGCCCTGCTTTTTTTAAACATCTACGCGAACACATCGGTATTCACTAGTTCCGTACCCCCGGTTAAAAATTTATATCCGTGAAAAAACATCTTTGCTACAACAAAAAGGAACATTTTTTTTAATCAGCTTACACATCCCAATCGACCCTTCAGCATTGGACAATATATTCTTGTTAATCTTCTGAAATAGAAAATATTTCTACGGAACAGGTTTACGTAAAGGTTACCCAATCCATCGTTGCGCCTATCGAGATCTAGGAAATTCTTAGGCAAAAAAATAAAGGAAATATTTCATTACTTTCTATTTTTGAGACAGTTAAAATCTTTTTAGTTTCCTCGGCGAATTGCTTTTCGCGTTGTTTTTCTTTCTCTCAAATGATTGCGAAGTCTTCCAGAGTAGTATTTAATTCGGCGTCATCGCAATATTTAGTTGCGTTCAAATTGCACTTCGGTAGAGACACCTCAGCTCTCTAGAAAGAGAGCTAAAGGCAATCAATATTTCGCCATTCTTTCATTAAAGTTACTTTTAAAAGTCTCCATGAGTGTTTTCGTTCAGCGTCCATGAGAGAAAACTAACAAAGTTGAAACGATGCATATGTTATTTCATACTCCGTTTCATTCCGAGTTTTTTAAAAGTGCTTAAATCTTTTCTTCTTCTTATTATGACTCAGCTCACAGTCGATTACGCCAGCTAAAGTCAAACGTAACCAAACAAAATGCCAGTTTAATTATATTTTAATTTTTAAAATTAGTTAATGCACGTAGATAAAGCTAATTTAATCTGTTAGGTCAATGGTTCTCAACCTTTTATGTTTCACGTACCCCCTAGTAATGTGTATGTAACTGGCATACCCCTTGTATAGACAGATAAAACTTATAGTTATAATATAACAATGGGAATAAAATAAAACATATATATATATACACACACATTAAATTTTGTATTCATAAGTTACATATATAGATAAACATAAAAAATGATATAAACAATTTAACAAATCTTATAAAATTATAACTATCTTACTGGGTAATCAGTGAAATGTACTTGTTATTAGAACTAGCGACTTTTGAGCTCTCACGGCGTACCCCACGTTGAGAACCCCTATGTTACGTAATAGTCGCTTCTATACAGTTTAAGGAAATAAGTAAGTCTCAGTATTTTAGCCTGGAAATATTGAGATGTTGAGATCTCCAGACTGGCCATGTTGACCTAAAGAAATTTAAGAAAAATTATCACATTTGTATAGGCCCTTGAAAAACTGCAGATTCTGAAAAGTTCCATTGGTCAATAATCATTTCTTTGTTCTGAAAAATCTGTTGGCACTGTCAAATTTTTTTTTTTTGGCAAGAAACGCTTCGAAAATAGTTTTGAAAATAAACACTATAGTCAATATTTTAGTTACTAATATACCGGTAATTGAGCAGGAAAACTTTTCACATTTAAATTATTTCATTACATAGTACGGAATGTAAAAATAATGCAAACAGGTGTAAATGAAATGATACCAAAAGTTTTATATTGCTTTTTCGAGCAAGTCAGTTTTCATGTCTTGAAGATAAGCGTCCTCAGGCTGCAGCACGCCAGGCACGTGATCTGCAATTTTAATGTTCGAATCTCACAAAAATGTTGCATTTAAAAATTCACGTTGGAAGAAAAACGATAATTTTTAAAGTAGATAAGTTTGAATTTAAATTCCATTAGAACCGAACCAGAATATAAGAACGATAATGTATAGAGAATGTAGAATGAGGAGGGTCATGTTCTCACTGTATAGTTTTAGCAACTGGAACAGTAGAAAAACAAATGAGTAAACTTTGTGTATCGCACGTGTTCCTGCCATCCTCTCAGATCTTCTACTTTGGCATATAAACTGACAGGTTCCTGTCAGACCTCTGTGCCAAGCAGCTACTTGAGGGGATATTTATTTATTTTTACGTGTTTCACGAAAATATTTTCTTAATCTTAAGAAGACCTCTAGGATGGATAATAAAGAAATATTTTGCATGCAATGTTTGGTGAGAATATTTTCTAAATAAAATGTTGCAAGAGTGTTTTTTTGTTCCGGTCCAATCAAGTGACGCCTCCTCCCGCTCATCCCCCTCCCCACCATCTCTTCTCATCATCATCATCATCCTCAAGCAGCCATGGGCTACGGAAGTCCAACCAGATTGCGCAATTTAGTTCTCCAAGCAGGTCTGTCCTGAGCTACATTTGCTGCATCAGGCCACTGAATACCAATTCTAATAAGGTCCTGTTTGACATTGTCTGCCCACCGCATCCTAGGTCTCCCATCTCTTCTAGCTTTGGTAATATTATTCAAAGCAAAGTTATTTTCTCATGATGAACGAGTATAAAGATAAAAAAATTATCCAGATTCCAAATTTGCTAAAATTCTGAATAGCCTGATTCCAAACAGATACCAGCTATAACTACTTTTAAATTTATTAAGAAGTGTAGTAGTCCAAAATTGAGGAGCTTAAATATCAGTTTCTTCTTTGAAGAAATGATTAAAATGCTTAAATATTCCTGAACAGTCCTCAAGGGAGAAAAATTTAACCCGTGACCACCAGCGTGACGCCGTCTGTCACAGAAGAGATCCCAGTCACGTGACAGTCTCTGTGGATTACCGCGCGACTGAGTCAGTAGAGAAATGCAAATGAGCTTGAGGATGTAGTTCGCTTTGCTAAGGTCGGATGCTGGGAACGGAAGAACAGAAAAAAAAAAGCTGAGAATCCCTTCAAAATTGCTAGCAGCGCTCATTCATTCACCGCATATTTCATGCATCGTGGAAAAGACCGATTTTTATGCATAATGGGGCATGACGTATTTAGTGATGTCACCGGTGAAGCCCGAGCTCATACCGCCAATGAAACTAAGCGACACTATTTCTATATGACGTTGCATATTAGGTAAGTATCTGTGAAATATTTTTAGTTTGTTTTTCTTATATGCTTACATCATCAAATTTAATCATCAATCATATTAATTAGTGATGGGCACGCATTTCATTGATAGTTTGCAATATGATTTTGCATTGGTGATGAAATTAAATAAAGAATACTAGAACATAATTTGAATTAAAAAACTCAAGCACACCTTGCTTCTATGTGGCGGAAAATATAATTGCTTTTTCTCGATATTGAATATACTTGTCAAGTATAATAGCTTACTTGCTGGTTGTAAAAGGATAAAAAAAAGCCATAATGCCATCAACCAACGAAGTCGACCCCGACAGTTGCAGTGCTACCATGAGTCAATGCTACTGCGCCTGCGAAACTTCAATAAATGTAGTCTGGATTCGATTCTGTGATGAAAATTAAAACAAAAATCCTCGAGTGAATTCTTGAGTTGTATGATTAATTTTCTTAAAATAATGAATGCATTTCTTGTATTTGAGGAGGTTAGATTTTTCTTTTAAGACTGCTTATTTGCAAACTTGGATGCATGGATGGGATCTACTTTTCTTTTCTAATTAAGGTTTAAACTGTAGTCCCTAAAATTAGAATGCTTCAAGGTGAAAGACTAACTCAGTCTAGCGGGAGTAGGTGAGACTATTCACATGAAGTAGGAAAAACTGGGTTAGTTCAGAAGCCTAAATAAATAAAATAAAGTAAATACCCCGTCAAGCAGCTGCTTGCCACAGAGGTCTGACAGGAGCCTGTCAGTTTATATGCCATAGTAGAAGGTCTGTGAGGTTGGCAGGACCTCAGCAGAAAAACAACACGAACCTCCATGCCTTACCCGGGGCTCGAACCCAGGTCCCTTAGATCAGTAGCCAAGCGCGCTAACCACTCGGCCATGGGACGGCTCAGAAGCCTACTGGAGATAAAACACGCTGTAATAAAATTACATTCTCTTTTGATAAATTTAAAGAAAAAATATTAAAATGCAGAAGTATGTATACGAAAAAACAAAAAGCATGAAACAAACGTTACTTGCTTAATGAATTGGTATAATTTTTATTTGCTTTAAAAATCTAATTACTGAAATTATCTTTTACGTATTTGTCTGCTTTGTATCACTTGTGAGATGCACACACTAGTGATAGTGACCATGGTGAAAGTAATATCTAAAAGTAACGCTGATAATGGGCCGGAGTGCCGCTTCCGATGCCTGTTAGTATGAAAATGCCTTAAATTTCACGTCAAAAGTGTTATATTTTATGTCCTTACAAATATATTTCATATCTTTTCTTAAATCAGAATTTTAAGGGCGAGTTATTTCCCTTAAGCATCTGATTTGCCACTGGATCCACTGCTGAACAAAAAACTAAGTGGGGATATTGAACAGTGAAAAGAAAGCATTTCTAGAGAAGCAAATTGTGGTGGCCTCAAGATCATCTTGCGGTACCGATCAAAGTTGTCAGATTTCAACCGCACGAGACAAGAAGCAAGCCTCTTTCCGTAAAACCAGCCTGTGAGATTTCAGCAGTAAGTATAATACTTGAGAAGTTACGGGTTTCAATTTTGCATATATATCATTAACTTGGTGGACTGATCTTTCCCGACATGTGAAGTCATGCCTTTACATTGACTTCTTTACCTTTCCCTCATCCGTTGTTGCTCACTGATGACAGAGCTCTGTCATTGTTCTAAAAAGCTTTTGAATTCCACCGGAAAATCCTTTTTAATATAAAATTCTTTTAATAGCTAAACTTGTAACATTATTGCTCACAGAAAGAGAACTATTATTCGAACGAAATCGCAATCCTCTGATTCCACATGGAAACAACCACATCTATGCAACTGGTGAGAAATTTCCTTCATTGAACGAAAATTCCCGACGAAAAATCACTTCTCAACTGCGAAAGAACGAACATTGCACCCTCTCTGCACCCTTTTCCTCTATTTCGCTGTAGTCGTGATACACGTGACGATGTTGTTACGGATCGTTGCTATTAGGTCACAATTTAGTAGCGAGCGTCTACAGTTCACTGGCGACATCCAACTGCTTGGAGGAAGAGAGCGTTTCAATGACAGAGGAACTTTCTCCTTTCGATGTCACTTCCTCATGATCCGTTAGTCGCTTGAGATCCTCTATGTGATCTTAGACGCACATCTCTCTGCGCACCTATGTATCTCTATTTGATGCCCTTAGAAGGAAGCGTAGATGTCTTCTAACGGCCCCGCAGCGGGACAACAAGTGTAGGTCGAAAACACCTCTACAGGACCAGTTCCAGGGCAGGGCCTTAGCTGGCCTGGACTAACCTAGTTTCTCAAGGAAATCGGCTAACACAGCCTTTACACTGTAAACCTTCGTAACCTGTCTCGTAGGTGGATATTTTATTTTCATATTTTCAGAAATATCCCGTTATCATTCTTCAGCGAAAGCTGTTCTGGGTGTGGGCTGGTTAATCTGTCCTTATTTGCCTTAGGGTTTCAGTTGAAGTTTTGCGGAAGAAATGAAATTATAAATTAGAGAATTAGAATTAGTTTTGCGACTTTTTTACTTTCCCCTTTCAAAATAAAGTAAAAGTACACCAAATAAAATCTTTAATTTCCACACAAGTAATGCTCTTTAAGGATTTGTGAACTTTACACATTGGTTTTCTCAATGCCTTCTCTGTATGACCCACTAGAGTTGGTTTGCCACTACATGGTTCAGGCAAATATTTCGAAATATAATATTTAGCCTTATTTATCTCCACACTAGCAGCAACATGAATATTTGATTTGCTACATGGTAATTATGAGCATTTTTCTTGGAGTGATTTCGTAAAAACGATGATTTTCTCTAAATTTTCCTGTCTATAGAGAGTTATTTAAACGCTACTGAACATATCTAAATACGAATATACACGAAAATCGATCTAGCTTCCTCATAATCTTATATATAATATGACTGAACCCGATTAACAATCTATACGAGAAAATTTTTATAAATATGCTCTGCATCTTCGATTTATATCATGTGTTTTTTGAGTTATTTTATCATTGAACGTTTTAGCAGCATAGTAGGTTAAATATTAACCTACTATGCTGTCAGCTTGTCACTTGCTGAAACGGCTGCCAGCTTGTCACTAATGATTGAAAATGTTTTTCAACTCAGTCCGTCCCGTGGCCGAGTGGTTAGCACGCTTGGCTACTGATCTAAGGGACCTGGGTTCGAGCCCTGGGTAAGGCATGGTTGTGTGTGTCGTTTTTCTGCTGAGGTCCTGCCATCCTCTCAGATCTCTTACTATGGCATATAAACTGATAGCTCCTGTCAGACCTCTGTGGCAAGCAGCTGCTTGAGGGGGTATTTATTTTATTTTTTATTTATTTATATACGTCAACTTTTCAGAAGAAAAGTACACTTTTTTTTATCATAGAAATTAACCAATGATTATGCTTATTCAGATCTTTTTGATGCTCTTTACTGTACTTAAAAAATACATTTGACTGCAATGATTTCTGATTTAAAGGAAAGAAAACAACTGCACAAATAACGACACTTTCCATTGATTGCTTTCACTGCATAGAAATAAAAATCAATGTTTCCCTCTCTCATTTTTTAAAACCATTAACTAAGTTGAAAAAATAATCAAATTTGCTTTCTACGCAAAAAAAATACTCTCTAAATGTATTAGTGGGTTTCGGACCATTAGAGTTCGCTTTGATTCAGTTTTATTAATAAAGCCAATTTGATTTATTTTGTACAGATTTCATGTTGAAGGGCTGGTCTTCGGAATTCTATTTTGCCATTTGTTGTCAGTTCTCAGAGAAAGTGATAGCTAAATGAAATATTTGAAAGGAACAATAGTGTAATATAGAAGAATTGTCAAAATAATTTGTATGTAATTATTGATTGGTTGTTGTATTTACCGATACTTTATTCTAAAAAATTAGTTCATCTCCGAATATCAGATAAACATTTATATAATGAATACTGTATAATCGTTAAATAACGAGAATGATCTTTGCATTATTTTTAAACAGGGTTTTAGTCCTATATGTTGTATATTTTAGAAATAATATTTACGTATGACCTCCAAAGCTATAAGCTAAACTTCATGAATTTTTAATACATTTTATTTATAAATTATAAAAAAATATAAAATAAATACCCCCTCAAGCAGCTGCTTGCCACAGAGGTCTGACAGGAGCCTGTCAGTTTATATGCCAGAGTAGAAGGTCTGAGAGGATGGCAGGACCTCAGCAGAAAAACGACACAAACAGCTCTTAGTAAATAGTTAATCCAAGAGTTATTGCAATGCAAACCAAAAATATATTCTATGATATATTATCCATACAACCATTACAGTCTTATTGCTAAAAAACATGAAAACAAACACACACAAACCGAAAATGCACAAAGGGCCCAGTATACTGTAGAAATTAAAATATTAGTTTAAAAATATTTCAAAAATGCTTAAAAATATAAGCCATTCAAGCTGAGGATGTGTGACTTTTAATTTGCATGCAAAATAACAAAAGAGTTATTCCTATATTAATAATGCATGCGAGAGTGTAAGAATTAATTGAGTGAGGGAAGAATTAGGCGGACGAGATAGAAAGAAGACAATCTGCAGTCTCGATATCTGTAGTAGGGAGCGCTGAAACACTCTTTACACAGCCAGAAAGAATTTTTCACATAGACACTTTCGATTTACCAGTTGTATTATGGAATACAGAATCTAGACGCCAAGGCCAGCCTTTAATTTTTAGGCGTCACCAGGACCTTTAATTTTCGAAACTTTGTTAGTGCCCATTGGGAAACTCTTAAGGACAGACGGACGGCTCTCGTCAAGGCCGCGTAGTTTACGTTTTATGTTTCACAGGATAGAGCTTTTCTCTTTCCCTAAGGATATGGATTTTCCGTAAAATGTTATTAGAATAAATTTGTTTTGGGGAAGTGATTGATTGCTTGTAAATATAAGGTAATAAAGGCAAATAGAATAATAGCATATCGCCTCTGACGAATATCGGGTGTTCATTTTCATAGAGAATGAAGTTTCTATTTTCTTCTTTTGCGCCCTTTTACGATGGAAATTGGAGCTAAATAGATGATTTGTAAACTGGGAATGTTAACATTCTATAAGTTTCTATACAACATAATTTTTTCATAAATCTCTTAAAGGTTTCATTTTCCCACCCACCCTGAGGGAAAAGCATATTATCACTTCTGTCAATGCAAATGTCTTGATCACCACACTCTATGAGCAAAATTTCAAATTTCGAACGTAAAATTGATCGTTCGTAATATTCATTTAAAATTTTAGCATTTTTTCAACATTAGAGTGCGGTATTAAAGCTATTCGGAGATTCGATTGGGTTGTTTTACTTCTGAAAGGTACTTTTTTTGCACATAATTCTTTAGCATGCATAAGAGTAAGACTCTCCCGCGCACGAGGCCACAGCTTAACGTCCCATCCGACGGACGACGGCCTTCCCAAGTCCATCGGTGTTCGTTGCTCGCCGAGGGCAGGGAGTTTTGAGGATATAAATATCAACGCTGCCCCATCTGGGATTCGAATCTGGGAACTGCAGATTATGAGCCTGGCGCGCTACCGACTGAGCCACCTCAGTCCTCATGTGCAAAGTGTTCCCTAAACCACTATGCCACATAAGACTTCGGAGATTCGGATAATTCGAGTCACAAAATCTCATTAGCATCAATCCAACCCCCAATTTTTTTATTTATTTCCAAAAACAAAAGAATGTCTACAGACAGATAGATGATAAAGTGAAAATATTAACTTGTTTTTTTTTCTTAATTATAGCTAAAAAAGAGGTCAGCTATAATTGTGCAATTAAAACTGGAAATGGAGAGCTTTCCTTAACAATCAAAAAGTTAAAATGAAGCGTGGCAGATCACTCGTTTTTCCTTAAAAATACCGTAAAATTCGCAACTTACAATTCCAGTCTTTTATAAATGACATCAAATACAGTTACTAAAATATATATTGATACTTTAACGGCAGAGTAGGATGTTGGTAGCATCCAGGCTATGAAAACTGTTGCAATTTTTTAAACTCCTGTGGTTTGCAATACTTTTCAAAAATATCGAGTTGTAGCATATCAGTAAGTTTCCAATTACATTACTTTGTGTAAACGCTTTTTAAAAGTAAACGGGTGATTTATTATACGATAAGAGACCAATAATTAATCCCTTTTGGAAGAATCTTAATTTATATAATTCATTTTAGTTGTTTTCAATAAAACGATTTTCAGGTATTGAACGACTGACTAAAGAGTTCTTAATATTGTTTGGAATAATGCTCAATATCATGAAGCTTTTGCTGACAGAAATAGCTAAATGAGCAAAAATAATAAATAATGATTCCTTTTGTAATTCAGGAAACTTGTACTTGGGAAAATAAAATCGGATTGTCTTGTGGAAATGTCGCATAAAAATTTTATGGCGAAAAGAAATGGCAAAGGTGGGAACTTATCAATATCACAGGATCCATCATATAATAATTATAAACATAAAAAAGTATATATTTATTGATATGCATATTTGTTATTATACATAAACCATGTGTATTATTCAAACACTGAAAATAAATTGTCGAAATAATTTCATTCTAAATACTTTTTTCCCCCTGATAACTAAGGATATATTTGTTTTGGAGTGTTGTGGGCACTTGTCCTAGAACTTTTGCGTTTTGAAAAAACACCAGACGGTTTAAAAGTTAACAAAAGGGAGATATGTTATCTTATACTTTTCCTCTTTTGCATTTTTTAAAGACAACATTTTGGTAAAAGAGTAAAGTAAAGCCGTAATGTTTTTTGCACATTAATTAAAAATAATTTAAATTTCAAACGTTTCATTTTGTTTTTCTGTCCCCGATAACTTCTGCTTAACACAGATATTTGCTAATATTTAATTTGGTCTCTAATAGCTTTGAAAGACTCCAAAAAATTGCTGCATGATGAATCCTGTGACATTGAGAAGTGTCCACTTTAGCCGTTGCTTTTCCGCCATAAAATTATTCCGCGACATTTCCACAGGATAATCCGATTTTCTGTTCCCAAGTAAACAATTTCCTGAGTTAGAAAAGGAATCAGAAAACTCCCGTTGAACGCTCATTAATTCCTATAAGCTTTTAGACAGGACCTGGATAGGGGTAGTGGCGGTGGCAGGTGGGTGAGTGAAATGGGAGGGGAGAGGACACGATGACACGGTAGCTGCAAGAAGCAGCAGATTGCCGTGTCTACCGTCAGTCTAATCATCGCCTTGACCCTACGTAACCGTTTCCTTTACGAAATAGCTTGCTTCGCACACCGGGTCAGCTCTGCCACTACACCAAATCTCCCCCAACCTTTTAGTAATCTTCCTAATGGAATGTTTGCGTAAATCTCGGTTAAACGTATGGCCTTTTACGACCAGCTTAGTTCGCTCCCTTTCCAGCCATGTGGCTTCATTAGCAAGCGGGGGCCCAAGTAAATGAATCACTTTAGACGGATGTTTTAACTGGGAGAAGCCACGAAGGCCCAAACATACAACGACAACAGAATCGCATAGATCTTGGCTGCAGAGACGTTAAGAATGATCTGTAATCTACAAAATGCCCTATTTAGGTTGTTTGGAAGGAGAGATACCTATCTTAATGTCAACTGGGAAAACACCCGCGTTTAATGCCTTAACTACTTTTCAACTGGAGACAAGTTGGTTGATGCAAGGATCTCCTGCTGTCCTCTCGCGATGCGTTAACTTCGTGTCTGAGTAGCATCCAAGCACGAGAGAGTCAGCCATCCTGGCTGCCTTCACAATGCTCTTTCATCTTCACGAGCCCGGAAGAGATTCTCCTCGACCTTGAATAAACACTTCGTGCACATCATGGTGGCTACGTCTGCCCGTCCCCCGTAACCGTCGGGGCAGGACGGAACTCTACAAGGTCACATAAATGCATACACACACTCCGCCGGAAATGTCATAGCGGAAATCTTTTCTCAGAAGTCTTTTGTCCAGGTCGAGACACTCAATCATTAGCAGAGAAAAGGAACAGGCTTTTTATTTGTTTTTTAAGCAACGTATCAGTTTTACAAAATGTTAAATTTGTTATCCTTGCTCTACTTAAGGAAATAATCTTATGCCTGAGGGAAATATTTATGCAGCATCACGAAACGTCTTCCCAGAGGGCACTGCGAGGAGGAATTATGTTAATTTAACAGCTTAAAAGATAATTAGAAGTTTTAGGATCACACGGAACTGTAAAAAGGAAAAGTAGAAACAACTAAAATTATATAAAGTCAGAATAATCAGTCACGACTTCCAAATTATTTAGCTAAAACTCCTGAGATGAAGATGGGACATTGGTTTATCTTTCAGGGACTCTGACAAAGCGAAAGGGAAATCTTCTGTAAACGTTCCAATGAATCAATTTAAAGAAAATCAAATTTAATTGAACTAACAAGTTTTCGATTTGTGGACCTCTTTCTTTGCTTGTTTCTTCTTCAATAAATCTCGAAAGATCGCATGAATATATATGTAAATTTTAAATTCCATTACGATTTAATTAAATTCATATAATTTTTTCTTGAAAAACATGTAATGTATTATGTGTATGTATATTATTTTTATCTCCTTTTCGAGTATTATAATTTTCCAAGGGGGAGGGATGGGTGGGGATGAGCATGGATGTCTTCTGGCTCAGTTTATACTCATCATTTGCGACAAATAATATTTATTAACCATATATGGACTCAAAAGCGGGCAGCGAAATATAATATTCCCTCGCTTAATTTCGAATTCTAAGTGAAACTATACGTTTTGTAACACCAAATATTTTATATAAACGGTGCACTTCAAGTTATCGATTTGGAGAGGACAAAGTGAGTTATTTTAAAATTTGGTCTGCTCTCCTCTCTTACAGCAGTAATGCGTAAATCTTTTTAAACTGCGACCTCCTCTTTTCTTAAATATTAACTTGATAAGACCTTAAACTTTTCAGCATGTATTTATATTGTGTTCGCGTAATAAGGGTTTTTATTAGCTTTGAAATGAAGGTATTGAAAAATGGGATTATTTTGGCAGTTTACATTTAATTTAAAATTTCTACGACCCAAAGAAATTATATTAAATTAGGCATATTAATATTAAAGGGTGGAAAATTTAAAACCTAATTTTCTTTGAAAATGAGCATCCCATATTGTCTAGAGGCTATATGTTGTTCTTCTGTTTGGCTCTATCAACAAAACCACCAGATGTAGATATAAAAGACTGGAAAGTGACTCTTTAATAAAAAATCGTCTTGAATTAACTTGACGAGAAAAATGGCAAAAGTTTTGATGAATATTAATTTACATCGCATTATGATGACAGTACGTACTGTATATTATTAAGGACTGGTATATCATTTGTGTCAGTTGAAAAAATAATGGATCTGTCGGGAAATATTTTCGTTTGTACTAGGTTAAACGTAGTTCGCTTTAAACCCTCTTTTCTAAGAGGTTATTACCGAAGTATTTGTCTATAAATACTTCGGTAACTCTAAGAATTAAAGAGATAAAGAACCTGGTGATGGAGACAAACTTATTTGTAAACACATTCAACACATCAGATATAGAAATAGATTTCATTCCTTTTAGCAGATTTGAAACCTTTTCTTCCGTATTATTAATGCTCGATAAAGAATGTCTCGGTATCAAATAAAAAATTTGATATTGATCCATAAATATATAAAAAAATACTCTGCATATATTTGATGTACTTTAGGGAGGAAAGTTATTACCCAAGGGGAGACAAAAGTAAAAAACATGTATACGTTAGCAAATTTTTGTTTCATAGCTTCTTATTTTACCCCTTCAGACACGAATTTGTATTAGCAGAAGAAAATATTTTCCATTTAAATGTACTTTATGTCTGACGAAAAAGGAAAAAGATAGTGCAAAATATTTCTAAACATAATTGCAATGGAATTATGCATATATATATTATAATGTTGAAACTCTCACAAAAATTGCAAAAATTCTGAACTCTCAGAAACCTGAACTCTCAGAAAAGGAATATAAAGGAAAATAATTATAATTTACATGCACTCTGTCATGATAAACACATCAAATGAATGTCATCTGTGAAACGTAGCAAAATATTTCTTTTAGTTTCCTGTGAAATGCAGCAAAATAGTTCTTGTCGCATGTCAGGTACAGCTATCTTCAATGCTATTTTACGTAGTTTCTATGTTATCCGTAGATGGACCCAAATTCCAGTCCTTTCCTGTGTACTAAAGACTGGTCTGCACTTTGCAAACACTGCAAGACCACAACGCGCGACAGGCTCCTTTATTTGTAATTACCAGGTTGGAAGGCCGCCTGTTCCAGCGTTGATATTTATCTCCGCTAACGGTCAGAAAGATCCTTGATAAGGTTGAATAGGAACCGTTCGTTGGATAGGGCGCTAAGCCGTGTCTCTGTGTGCAGGAAAGCTATACCCTGTGTACATTAAAGAAAAACCTGGATGGCCTTGGCCGATAAGCAGCATCTAATGACATCTTAGCAGCTGTCCAGTGGGTACTCTTTCACTAACGAACTCTGAGATTTTAGAGTCCTTATGCATTGGCTACTTAACCCATTCTGTTTTCAAAAGTGGCGCTCACAGGTTAAACATCCCAACTTAAGTCATCACCTTTTTACCTTTGATGGTTAAAAAAAAATATTTTAAATCAGATTCTTACGACTGGAACACAGTTAAGAATTCAATAGTAGAGAAATCGCGGGTCGTGGGTTCATATCCCTCTCGTGAGGAAATTCAACTAGCTGACTACCCAACAGTTAAAAATGCTTTCCATACCATTAAAGAATTTTGCATTTTTCTTACATCCCTTTGGAACTCGAGTGTTGAACACAATCGAAAGCGCTTGGATCTGAAAGCGTAATTTTGCATAATAGGAAGTGTATTCCTTTGGTACCATCATTATGGAGATTTTACTTTCCTTGTAAACTAGAGATGAGTTCGAGCTCAATGTTTCAAGCCCATGCTCGAAGTTATGAAACCCGATTTGTGTGGGAACCCGATTTGGGGAAAAAATATCTCTGATGCTTTATGAGACAGTTGTATACAAATGCATGGCTATAATTATTTATTTTATTCTTATACTATTAATTATAATCATTTTTGTGACGAATTATAATGTTAATGCTATTTGGAACGAAACGTATTAGAAATAGTTGTAGTAACTGAAAGTTCGTGAGTAAAATGTTATAAACGCAAAGACCATTCATTTATTAAAGATAAAGAATACGTAAAAATATAAGCAATGATGCTTTTTTTTTAATTACTAAAACAGATTAAAAGATTGAAATTATATATTTTTTTTTTTACATTTACTTATTTTTGCACAATTGCAAGTAGTTTTTGAAATTTGAATTATTCGGGAATTGGAATAATTTTGCTTTTGCTTTTTCATTGCCCATTCTTCGTGGGTCAGAAAAATTCTTCATCTAGCCAGATATGGCTTTTATCCAGTTAACCTCTTACTGCACTCTTTCATCATGAACCTCGAATTCTTTCTGATCTGGCTATTTAGTCTATTCGGCAATGTAAGAAAAAACAGCAACCAAAAGCACCACTTAAAGATTCGACACTCTTAATCAATGAACTCGAATCCTTATCTTTTCAAGTCTTTCAAATGTTATCATCTTCAGTCTTATCTTAATCAAGCACAAAAATTAGTTCAATCTTTTTGAGAATCAAATGGTGAAGTCTTGGGTGAGGTAATCCCGATATTTGATACACATGAAAAGTATTTGAAATACTTTTTTGTACCAGAGAGACAGGTGGATATATATAGAAACACACCTTATTCAATGGATATAAAATTCAATGGCTGAATTCATGGATGACGAATGCAGTGGACATTCAATGGATATGAGGATCACAGACCCAAGGTTGATTTATTTTTCCAATTTATGATATTAAAGTCCTCCGTCCTTTGAACAGTTTCTCTCTTCTACTGCTGCCTCAAGTATCGATTGAAGCAACTGCTAACAAAGCTCCTAGTCGTCGGCCCTGTGAGTGCCCTCTGCCGTTGAGTAGGTTGGACCGATCTCAGCCGCCAGTAATTGCGCCCTCCCTCCAGCACCCCCCCTCCTCCATTGCGACGTCAGCAATGGACGCACGTGCCAATGAGCTCGGTCGTAGTTACGGCAATGACAAGTGTCCAAACTGTCTTACAACTTCGGGGGAAGGTTCACGGTGAGGGTGAGGTGGGACGGTCAAAAAGAAGAAAGGTGGATGTAAGTAGAGGGAAACAAAATAAACTAGTAAAGGAGAAAAGAAATAGGCCGCATCGGAATTGGCTTCATCAAAGAGCGAATTGGCAAAGGAAAAGGGGAAACGTGACAACGCTTGATGACAAATGCTTCTCGGAAAAAAAAAGTTCATCAAGAATTATTTACTTTTCATTTCTTTGTACAAAGTTTTCCGCTTTGTTTTTTTGGTAAATGTCAGTGAGTTTAATTCAATTCTTCGTTAAATGTTTTTGTCGTAAACTTTTAACTTGTTTGAAACATTCAAGAGTTGTTCTACTCTATGCGTGCTCTGAGTGTTTTATTTAAACTGACTATCAGAAGTAATAAAAACTAGTGTGATGATGTTATCTTCGTTTTGTGTGTGTATTAATGATTGCAACCACAAAATTAGTATTCCATACTAGATAAAAGGGTCCTATGGCAGTAACTTAAAAAAAATACCCCCTCAAGCAGCTGCTTGCCACAAAGGTCTGACAGGGGCCTTTCAGTTTATATGCCATAGTAGAAGGTCTATGAGGATGGCAGGACCTCAGTAGAAAAACAACACATAACATCCATGCCTTACCCTGGACTCGAACCCAGGTCCCTTAGATCACTTGCCAAGCAGCGCTAACCACTCTGCCATGGGACGGGCTTACAATTAATAATAATGATTTGGCCGTCCTGGTGGCCGAGTGGTTAGCAAGCTTGGCTACTGTTCAAGGAAACCTGGGTTCGAGTCCTGGTTAAGGCATGGATGTTTGTGTTGTTTTTCTGCTGAAGTTTCCCCTTCCTCACATATTTTCTTTATGACGTATCAAACAGACAGGATCCTGTCACAACTCTGATAAGCAGCTGCTTAAGGGCTTATCAGAGTTCTGACAGATTATTTTATTATGTTTATATTGGGTTGTTTTATCTCTGAGCAGCACATTTGTGCACACAATGGGTTATATGGCCAGATCACAACGATCTCAAGTGCTCAGAGCCCTGACTAGGAGAAGAGGACTCACTTGACAGCTGTTAGGAGACAGATGGAAGCTTCCTCGTCAAGGTCATGAAGCCTGTTATTTAAAGTGCAACAGGGTATGACCCTCCCGCATACGAGCCTAAGACTCAGCGTATCATCTGGCTAAGGCATCGATGTTGTTATTAACTTTTTAAGAAGGCAGTCTTTCCAAGCTCATGAGTGTTCCATTTCTCAGCAGTGGACAGAGGGAGAGTTCATCATCATCCTCAAAGCAGCCATGAGCTACGGAGGGCCAGCCAGATTAGAAAATTTAGTTCTCCAAATATAACTCTCCTGATTATTTCACCACTGTACACCAGAGCCAGAGAGTTAGCGGGGATAAATCTCAACTCTTGCAGAGTTGGGACTCTAATCTGGGAACTTCAGGTTGTGAAACTGGTGTGCTACCGACTGAGCCTTGATTGTTGTGTAATAAATGAAATTGAGACTGAAGTTATCTGAAACCCAAACTATTGAATAGAACAAAATTCCTAAAGATAAGCATTGAACTCGAGTTATACTAGTAGTAGATGAACGGTCATCTTTCTTACGAGTGAATTCAAAAATTTCACCTTTTAAAAGTGGCTGAGGCTCAAAGAAGTTTTCTGCGATACCTGTGTCGAAAGTTAAGGTATGACGACCTCATATTAGACAAAGGCAAACTAACTTTGAAGTTCTATACTTCTACAATAGACTTTTTTGCAGAAAAATATCAGAGGCGATAAAAGAAATCTGTTGAAATCTTAATTTTTAACAATATTCTTTCAGTATTAAAAGGGATATAGAATCAGGAAAATTTCAGAGCACACGTTTACGATTACTCATCCTAATCTTTTTTTTCCAATTCTGGAAAATTGCAAGAATCCGTAGTGAAATTAAGAAAATGCCCGAGTGGTTAGCGTGCTTGGCTACTGATCAAAGGGACCTGGATTCCAGCCCCGATGAGGCATGGTTTTATGTGTTGTCTTTCTGGTAAGGTCTCGCCTTCCTCATAAATTTTCTCTATGGCTTATTAACTGACAGGCTCCTGTCAGACCACTGTGACAAGCAGCTGCTTGAGGGGTATATATTTTTTTAATGAACAGTATAATATAATTTTTTTGAGTTGTTGTTATTAACTTTTGATGAAATTTTAAAGAGTGGCAATGCTACTATTAAACATTTCACTTAAATATTCGAACTAACACTTTGAATACTGAGCATTGAATCTGATTGAGAGATTTAATTTTTCTTTAGTCACATTTTACAATAAATATCTTCTTTTCTTATCTTAAGAATTTTCACAGCTTCGAATTTAGCTTCCATATTGACATAACTTGGGATCGTATCTTTTGAACGCCATAATGCAATTGGATTGCCATTTGAAAAATATCATGAGTCCCTTTCACAAAGGTTATTTAAATCATTATATCAAATATTCAAAAAGTATATTTTTTAAACATCGTCAGCAATATAGGTGATTTAATAGATGGCTGTAATGTTTATCTACCAATAAAAAAATCGAAATGAGTCTATACACGATTATTTTTAGATTCTCTAAGAAGTTTACTTCGATTATTAACAACTCACCTTTGTGCATTGATGATTTTCAAGATCACCGATTCAGTTATTGGATAAAGCTGGTGATCTTATCTGGAAGATGTGAGCTTGGGATTCGATTGTGAAGAGCCACGATATAGAGATTTTGAGATGAGTCAATTACTGTCTGTGAGATTCCATGAATGTTGTCAAATGCAAGGATGGGACTTGAACAATGGGGATTTCAATGAAGGAAGAGCTTATGAAGACCACCGCGTGAGGGTACATTATACTATATTTATACTATACTATACTATATTTTTATATATACTATACTATGTTTTACTATAGAGAGGTTTCGTTATAAATTAAATTTAGTCACGAAGGGTTTGACAGAAGTTAAGAGTTTGAAGATCACTGCTCAAAGACATTAATGACGAATTTGTGACATGCTAAAGCATTTTAAGTGACACATGCTTTCCTTTCAGGTAAAATATAGGTAGCTGGGACAACGGACGATTGGTTAGTGTATTTGGCAGCGAAAGAAATGATCCTGGCTAAGGCATCGGTATAATCTTTCTGATGTGTTTTTCTTCTGGGGTGTTGCTTTGCTCACCGATCTCTCTGAGTGCATATTGAACTGGCAGCTACTGGCAGACTTCAGCGTCAAGTGGCCTGCCTGAGGAGTAAATTGCTAATATGCGATTTTATATTTGGTTGTTTACCATCAGTTGACACGAGAAGCTATTTTAAACGATTTGTGTAATAAAAATAACGTACCGTTTAAAAGTTGATATCACTGCTCCAGGGTACGTTACAATTCCTTATTTTTTATATCACAGTTTGATAACTTTTTTAAACGTGGTGATATGTTCGAGCCTCTGTTATGAATGCTTTTGATTTTGTAGCATTATACCACTAACAGATAATGAGCTCTAAATGACAGGAAAATGATATTAGAAGACATTATATTGAAGGTTCGGAATATATTTCTATATATTTTGAAACCAAAATATAATCTTCATTCGGATCCTAGAGCAAAATAAATATCGGTTCAAATTTTTAATGGGAACTCCGCTTTTGACAGAATAATTCACGATGAGAAAATGGACAGTGTGGATAGAAATCGAAAAAGAAAAGAAAAGCCACTTGTAACACATAGAAAGTAAAAAGCTGTTGAATATTAAATGCAATATTAAGTTTTAACTTGTTCAGTATTGACTATTGTTTTTATATCAAAGAAATGTGGCAGATTTTCTCTGCATCCATTTCTCAGTGAAATAGGACGCACTGCTGGGTTTGAACTGTTGCTCTTCGTTCGTTGCAAATTTAAATGGAAGTCTTCGGCTGAGTAATGCAGTGTGACAACTAATCCAAGGAATTACGTTACAGACTCCACCCACAGGAAATAACCCCATTCCTATGATGCCATTCCCAACTTCTAAAGTACAATTAATTAATAAATCCTATTTAAGATTAAATGTGGATTGTTAATAAATATTATCATTTGTAAACGAGACATAAGGTGGCTTTATTTATTGCGGCTGGGGCTGCTGACCTCATTTCCTGTCAGATTTGTCTCTACACTACTAGCAGGAAAGAGGCACTTAAGCCTTCGCTGGATGAATTTAACACAGAATATTTACACTCTTAGCGGACGGACAGCGGATCTATTTCTACAATCCTGTTCTAAGCTTGGTTACCAAACTGTTAGCCAATTCTGATGTGAAAATTAACTTTCGGTAATAAGGAGTAAAACTTATTAAACCCTTAAAGTACATTCTGTTGCTCTATTTCATAGGCGAGGAATATAATGCTTCGTTCAATGTTAAATTCTCTTCTGCTGTTCGTTAGAGCGTTTTGACACAGATGACGTGACAGAAGCGATGTGAAATGCTCATTTCATGCTCTCGGTATATTCCATTCCCCCCAAGTGATGTCCCCTGCCGCTGTTATCACCACCGAACACAAGAAGGATGCGACCAACTGGGCAGCTAATGCACTGTGGTGTAGACCATCCCTTGACACTTAATGGTATGGCATGATTCGAAAATTGTTATCTAGGTTGGAAATTAATTAGGCTGCGGTGTTGTCAGCATCGCTGAATTCTTAAAGGTTAGTATATGGTAATTTGTAGGGGCCAGAAACTGACTCCATCGACAACAATTCTCCACAGACATCTACTTACAACCTTTTCGAATGCCTACAAATGGCGTTAAGTGCTTCAATTCACATCCCTGATTCAAAGGAGCGGGTGATCAGTAGAATGTATTCCCTCATCACCAAACAGCGATGTCGAGAATATATATATATACACACGCATGATTTAAAGAGATGCTCAGCATTTCAATAATCAGCTGTTGCCTTTTCTATCCCCCATGCATTGTCTCCAGCCCCCAGTCCTTTAGCAGACGACTGCATTTCGCTTTGCAAACTGCGCGTGTGGCTTTGAAAGAGGTCCCAGCTGGATGCCACCACAAAGGATTGATTTTCGCCGTTCGCTCTGCGTGCGCTTATCCCACCAGAACGCGTTCACAACCTCGTGCTTGGGAAACGTGGTTGCAATGTTCACTTCTAATGTTCTTCACCAGAAATGGCGAAAGTTGATGACTGGATGTGAGAAATCGTGCTGCTCAAGTCGCTGTCACCATCCACCGAAGAACTCACTCATAAATCTTACGGAGATTCATCACTGCGCACGTGAAAGTGACAGGAGTTATTGACATCCGAATTTATAGTTAGCAAGCTATTAATTTTTATTTTATATGCGCTGTTGGATGCATTTCTCACTATCTATCGATGCAATGGCAAAGCAGTAGTTTTATGGAGTTGAGAGTGAATCAATGTTGGACTGACGGCTAAACTCTGGATTTCTTTATCATTTCATGAGATTCAGTTGCTCCTTCATTTGAATGGAGGAGCATCTGAGTCTCAGGAATATGTCAGCGGCAAGAAAACTCTTAATCATCGCTGTTCTTTTGGTGATTAATTCATCGCCGAAAGAACAGCGATCATTAAGAGTTTTCTTGCTGATGATTTCTTAATTTATTTCGTATTTGAAGATGGTGAGCAATTGGACAAGCTGTTACACTAAGATCGAAACCATACACAAGGACCACTGAACAACTGTTAAAAGCAGATGAGAGCTTCTTACGAACAATGGCGAAAAGCAGTGGGAGCCTCACACCAATACCCTGAACAACGGCTGAATGCAGTGGGTGCCTCACACCAATACCACTGGGCAACTGCTGAAGCAGATGGGAGCCCCACACTAATAATGATCAACTGTTAAGAGCAGATGGAAATCTCACACCAGTATCTAACCGACTGTTAAAATTAATAAGAGCATTCTGTCTAAGACACTGGATGGCCGTTAAAGATAGACGGGAGTTTCTGAAAAGAATATGAGCAGCGACCGAAGGAGATGGGATCCTTTCCGTTAAGCTGTTAAACGTAGATGGAGAATTTGCATAAAGGCCATTGGAAAACATTTAAAGAGATATGTATATACGAACTTTCGTTCAAGACAGTAGACAGCAGCACTGAACAGGAGCCTTCCGCTAATCCCACTTAACACGTTCAGCATGGTGTGGCATAGCACTGATGTCTCACTGGCTGTTCTACTTTGACCGGCGTGACATCAATGAATGCCTCAGCTCGAAAATTCTATAAGCTTTATTATGTGTCTCACTACAATGTTAAATAGATAGTCATTCAAAATCCACCGTCTGTACGAACTATTTATATTACCTGCTCATGAATATTTGTACATGTTTGCTAATTACAGTATATTTTATGGTAATTTGTGACAAAACTTCGAAATAATAAATATTAGGAAATAATTATTTATTTATAACAGTAAAAGTAAATACAACTAGAAAATAAAAATAGAACAATACCTGAGCGATGTTATTTTTACATTTTTTTGTGCATTATAAATAGAAAAAAAACATGGAATACAATAACATTTAACACAAGCTGGACAGTACCACTTGCTTCTGGTCGATTTATTTTGAGCTACATTTCTACCAAATTGTTCTTTATTGTTGGCATAGCATACCACACATCGATTTTTCTTGCGCTCCTCCAATTTATGCGAGTTATTTGCTTCTTCAGGGTCAGCAGACAGATCACTCGTACATAAGAGTGTTTCGGCAAGATGTTCTCGAAATTCAGTGATGGTAATCTTACTCTGCGTGATTTTGAAAATGAAATACTACCAAAATAGTTCCCTGTCCTTAGTGAAAAAAAAAATCTGCTCTACACCCATGCTTAACGTGTTAAACATGCAGTAGAGGTAGATGGCAGCTATTTTGCATAGGTGCTATGGTTTTCTCCTATAATCTCCAGCTGCTCCTAAAGAGATTGGGATCTTCGACTACAGGTAGAGAACTAATCGATTTTTTTTTTCGATATTATTTTAAAATAATGTTAAACCATAAAGAAGAACAGAATTGAAACATAAGCATTAAGGAAGATATCACTCTGAATTTAACGTCGATCAATTTTCATTCTGACACCTGACATGCTATCATCCCACCCGTCTCAAGACAATTTTTCCTCTAAAACTGATCGACGTTAAATTCAGAGTGATAACTTCTTTAATAATTCATCAAATACGTCGAAAAAATCTCTTCAATTGAAATATAAGCATTTTCTATCCAATAAATGACTAACTTATTACTGGATTGATTTGGATCAAACTTCATAAACAGGAATAAACGTAGTCGTATATGCACTTCAAATTGACTGAGGATTACAAACGTACGGGAAAGAATTTACAGATAACTAGTAGATTTACCAGGCGTTGCTCGAGTCCGAAACTTTTTTAAATATAGAGTAGATGGAGTTCCTCACGTCGCCAGCTTTCACTTAGCATATAAATCATTACGATCGATCTTCTCCTCCCCCTCTGGTTAAAATTTCCTCCTTCGCTTTTAGGGGAGGAAAGAGATGGACATATTTCAAGGTATGATCCGTATGATCCTTCCTACATTAGAAGTTTTTTTAATCAAGCTGGAAGGAAGGCCTAGAAGGTCGCCTCCTTCGCATATGAGAATCTCGTTTTCAAAGACTGTTTCGTTCCTTAAAAATTTTCATTTGAGCCAGCGGATGATGGGGAAAATGCAAATTGTATTTCATTAGTAATTATACAACATAAAAATATTAGTCTTTTAATTCTTAAATTCAAAAAAGTTGTATTTTCCACACCTCATTCAGAAAAAGTGAGCATATTATTCCGGTCAGTGGAATAACTCTTAAAAACTACCACTAGCTTTTCAAATTTCTATTTTATATATAATTTCTTGTAAAACTCGATAACAGTCTGCCGTTTCATCATTTCAGTCGACTGTGAAGATATATACAGTCGTATCAGAATAATATGACCACCTACTATATTATTCATATGTAGGTGGTCATATTATTCTGATACGACTGTGTATATATTAAAACTACTAAGCATTAAAAAATGCGAATTATAATATTTTATTAGTACAAATCAAATTAAAAAAGAGTTTTCTAATTATCAATTTTTTTTTGATTCCAATGGAAACTTCATGTCGTTCACATTTCACCGCCAAATTTCATATTTCTATCATATAATTTTGGAATTTGCAAATTTTTCCACCGTTAGAGGGCTCAATTATAGTTTTTGGCGGATTTGAAAAGTGTGAATCATAATATTTTATCAATTTCTTTCTAACCCGAAAAGAATTTTTCATTTATCTCTAAAAACAATCAATTATCTGCTAAAACTAAAAAGGTGTGTTTTTCCACCCCCTCTGGGTCTAAGAGGTCAACTCAATGTTGGCAATGGCACAACTTTGAACTAATAGGAGAATTTTTACTGAGAGTTATCTCAGTAAAAATCCTCCTATTAGTTCAAAGGTCACAAGAAGTATGAAAGACAACCTTGAAATATATGTCGATGTTATACATCAGTTCATAGTGGTGAAATTTCATGGGCGGTTCGTAACCGCAGGCTCTTTAACAAGCAAGGTATCTCCACTTTATCTAAGAAGAACCTTATTTAATCATTAGGAGTTTGATTTTAGCTATCGACTATTTTCTTTTCAATATATCTTTCTCAATGATCTGTGATCTGCCTGTCAGAATTCCTGACTTAATTATACTGTCCGTTTGCATTCACCTTGAGAGAACATGCAGTTCAACCTTGATACTTCTTCGCTTTCGTGTTAGCGGTGACATAGGAAGGTTCGTTTCGAGCCTGTAGCTCCATCTGATATTGCTATTTCGTATCTTTATCATTTTTTTTTGTCGCCGGTGATTATAATCACCTTCATTCCATCGATGGAAATAAAAGCATAAACTATTTCTTTAATTTCTTTTATCAACAGTTTGATAAACAGAATGATAGTTTGTATTGTGACCATTGGAAAAATTGGAAGAATTTTACCTTAATTTTTTCCTCAAATATTTCAAATCCATTTAAAAATTTTATATTCTGTTACACTTTTAAATATGACACTTCTAATGAGTTATATGAGCATAATTTTAAAAACATGAAATAGGAACCTAATGAATAGGAAATGAATATGAAAAAAAAGCTACTAGAAACAAAATAAAATATGAAATAGAAACATGACTAACTTTTGAAAATCTTTTTTGTTTAATGCAGTGGTTCTCAACTATTTAAGCTTCACGTACCCCCTGGAAATGTGCATGTAACGGGGTACCCCTTATATAGATAGATAAAACTATAGTTATAGTATAGCAATGCCAACTTAGCGACTTTGTTACTAGATCTAGCGACCAAAAATTTTACTGCGTACCCCAAAACTTTTTATTTCGTACCTCACGTTGAGAACCACTGGTTTAATGCTAAAAAGGGCTTAGAATAAAGCATTAGTTCATTCCAATCCAGGCTATAAATGAAGTTTTGTTTGTTTTTTCTTTTCATAAACAGATTTGGGCAAATTTTGCGAAAATAGTAGAAATAGTAGAAATTTTTGCGAAAATAGTAGAAATTACTACTATGCTAAAAATGTTTTTTCTTTTCATAAACAGACTTGAGCAATTTTTGCAAAAATAGTAGAAATAGTAGAAATAACTACTATGCTAAAAATAATGGCTTAGGCTATAAATGATTTTCTGTTTGTTTTTTCTTTTCATAAACAGACTTGGGCAATTTTTTCGAAAATAACCAAAGTTCTACGTATTGATATTTGTAAACATTTGTGAAGTCGCTTTAAAATTTGGAATATTATTTCTGACATTTCTCAATTATTTTACGACCAAAAAAGTTTTCAAAAAAAAGTCTAATGGACTTAAGAAATAACATGAAATTATTCATCTAAATTTCAATTTAAATTAAAATAATTCAATTTCAAATTTCAGTCCCGCCTGTGATTAATAAGGATTTAGTTTTGAGAACTCATCAAGGAGCAAAATATTACTTATCTTCTGGTTCCCGTTTTATTGGGATAGAATGGCTAATTATGTTATTAACGGATAGATTGGCAACTAAGGCAATAATTTGATCACTGTAAGAGAGGGACACAGAATTAGAGTTTTTTCGCAAAAAAGGTTAAAATGTGTTCCGCTATCCATTTAATAATGTCCTACTCTGTATTTCAGAGGCATACATATCCGATTGTTGAAAAAAGATACAAATATGTAAAAGAACTAAAGAAGATTGCATTGTCTCAAAAATTCTTTTAAATTAAAGGCGTTTTCATTTTCTTCTGGATATGGTCTAATGTAGTCCCATCGAACTCGTGATTCATCGCAAAGGAACTTGTAGTTCATAAAACAAATATCTAATATACTGAATCTGGCTCAATTTTTTCTAATTTTTTGATGAAACATTTTTCGGCGCATAACTCAGCGATTTTGCCAATTCATAGTACTCATTAAAAATGTATATTTTCTTGATTTCTTAAAAATATAGTTTTTTTTCCCCAAATCATTATTCGTTAGAAATGTATGTTTTCATTTCAAAGAATTTTTTGGCTGCTCCTTAAGAATATTTTTCCTAGCAGTTCTTCACTAAGCTTGGGTTGCACGGGCCTAGTCTAAAAGAAAAATTGCCTCAATTAATAATTCTTTTTTTTTTCTCTTTGATATTACCATGTTGATATTTTTTGGTAATGTATTACTTTGCATTTGTCATATCTTTACGCGTCTGTTATATGCAAGTTGTTTTCCATTCAAGTTCTTAATTCAAACTCCATAAGTAATTAGCATGAGTATCTCTTACTGATATTTGTTTCTTTGAACCAAACTCCTGAGGCTCGATAACTTTTATCTCTTAGGAGTTCGTGCAGCGTCTGCATTATTTATATCATTGAAAAAAAAAACATTTTTCTTTTCTCTGAAGAATCGTAAACCTGCAGATTAGATTATTTCTTCGTTATGTTGTTATTTTCTAAGAACTTTTCTTATAAGTCTGCAATTAAGAAAGTAAATTCCCACAAGCAGGAGTCAAAGTAAACACCTCCTGTTAGTTTAAGAGAAACAAAAATGCGAAATGTAACTACAAAATGAAGTATCCAAGTAAGATTTGTTTGTTAAAAGGTTAATTGATTATTTTGCATAGTGCATTTTTCCCATATAAATCGAGTAGACACCAATAGCGTTTATTAATTTTCAAGTTCAAATGTTATGTAATCACATAAAATTAATAATGAATCGTGTGAAAGATATAAAGAATGTAATGATTTGTTTTATTAATGAACTACACTTTGTGTGTGTTCGCAATGGGCTAAATCAGGGACGGGAAAACCAAAACGCGGAAAACAGATATATCCGTTGAGCTTAGTGATTGCAGATGCTGTTAATTCATAGTACTCATTAAAAATGTATATTTTCTTGATTTCTTAAAAATATAGTTTTAACAAAACGGAACCTCTGTATATGTTGTAAAACAAATTACACACTTTCAGTTGAACCATCCATAAATTTTCGGGTAGATGAAAAATGACATTGAATTTGGATAAGTTTAATAGACTCGAAATATCTGTGTCATGATTAACTCATGTAGACATGTCTTTAATTATCATATTATTATACCAATTACGTGTTATAAAACGTTCTAGAAATTTAGATCATTATTGATTCAGCACTAATGTTTAAGCCACACTGTTGCCTTCTCTTATTGAAAATACGGCATGCCACAATGAAAAAACATTAAGCCTCTTGACTCAAAAACTTGAAACTCTTTTTCTTCCAGATTCGGTTAATCAAATGACAAGGATCCCAAGGTTCAGAGCAATTATCGTAGTATTGCATTACACTTGGCGGTTGTGTCTCCCTGATTGACTTTCAGTCATCCTCCTAATATCTGTTCTCCGCAAAATTCCCCGCCCTGCCCACGGTCAGTAGGGGACACCGATAGGCTTGGAAAGGCCGCCGTCCGTCGGATGGGACGTTAAGCCGTGGCCCCGTATGCGGGAGAGTCATACCCTGTGCACGTTAAAGAACACGCTGAATGGCCTTGATGGGAGGCTACCATCTGTCTCCCAGCAGCTGTTCCAGTGGGTCCCCTCCCCCCAACCTTCTCTGAGCTTTCGGTGTCCATGTGACCTGGCCATTTGGCCCATGGTGTGCAAAAAAGTGCAGCTCAGAGGTAAAACAACCCAACCTAACCCTAATATCTGTTCAGACGTTAGAAGACAGAAGTGAGCTTCGCAGCGATGCTATCCATTGTTGTTGTTTTTTTACTTCAAATGCTTAAGATATAGGTCTCTGTGCGAACAGAAAGGCGTAACAACCCATTTCAAGGATGACATTTTGAGATGTGCATCACTGTCCAGTTTATCAGAGGGATAAACATCTTTTACTTTTAAAAGGGAAATTTAAACGTTGACACGCTCTGGACCTACTCTGTAAACTTCTCTTTAGGACCCTAGTACGCTATTAAAATAAGTTTAAGAGGATGACACTGTTTCTCGCCAATAAGGAAAAATAAAGATTCCATGTATTTTGTTTCACTTTTTACCAGGGTTAGTTGTATTACCCCTGAGCGGAACATTTTGCACACAACGGGTTAAATGTTCAGGCCACAAGGATTCCGAGGGCTCAGAGGAGACAAACTGGACAGCTGTTGGGAGACAGATGGTAGCCTCCCGTTCAAGACCATCCAGCATATTCTTTAAAGTCTCCTGCACACGGGGCCACGTCTTAACGTCCCATCCGAGCCGGCGGCCTTTCCAAGACCATCTGTGTCCTCTACTGACTGAGGGTAGGGTACGGAATTTGGCGGAGATAAATCTCAACATTGGCCCAGCTGGGACTCAAACCTGGGAATGCAGATTACGAGTTTGATGCGCTACTCGCTCTTTTATTTATTTATGACTCGATTTTGTTTTTGCCACCCACCCCCCTCTTTTTTATCCTTTATTTTTTTTCTATATCCGGGTTTGTTCTGACCAACCAATAGTAACGTCGTAAGAGATCGCTTCATCGAGTATTTAAAGGAAAATGATGCAAAACTTTAGTTGATCAGCTTTGTAGAATAGTTAAAAATCTTAATATTTTCCTTCTCTAGAGATTTTGTTTTAATGTCAAATTAAATGTGGATGAGAGATCCTTTTAAATATAAAAGACTTACTAATGTAATTGAATTGGAGAGAAGTACATTAGATGGCTTTTAAAGTTTTACTCTTCGTGTAAATCCACGATTCTTGACACGCAAAGGAAAAAACCCTTCACTAAGAGCAGCTCGCTGCACTTTTACGCCTCCAGACAGGGAAGGGTTTTCCACATTCACGTGACTGAACGCAAGGCAGCAGAGAAGATGCCAGATGCGATGATGACGATGGCCTTCGGATCTGTCGGCTCTGATGATGGAAAAACGGCGAAGCCACTGATCGCGGAAATATGTCAGATAAAAGGAAAAGGAATAAGAAACTCTTTCATTTTTAATTCTTAATTTCAAATAATGTTTTAAAGAACACCCGCACTCGAATACGTTTGCAGCTTTTCGCATAAATCATGTTCCTTTTTTCTTTTCCATTTCAGATAGAACGTTGACGTTATCTCTCTGATGTGTATTGCCTTTCTGATGATATCTGACTTGCTCACAGACTTTTCCTATGACGTATTATACTGATAGGTTCTCGTCAGACTTTCGTACCAAAATGGATTGCCCGGGGATTTTTTTTTTTGGGTTACTTTCTCATAATGTATCCTCTTCTGTTTTGCTTAAAACGTTCGCATAATATTCTCAAGGAATCAAAGGCTAGGAAGGCTAACCATACCGTAAAGTTATGTTCACCAAATACGCCTATCCGATAGCAACAACTTTATTTGGCCACTGAAGATCAACAACTTTATCACCACTCTTCATTATTAGTCCGCATTTTTTTTTAATTTAAAGAACATTATTCATTTAGCCGTAATTAGGAATTCTTCTCTCTCTGTAAATTTTTCTTTTCTTTGTGCTTCTGAATTTTTCTTTCCTCTGAATGCACATATGACTGAACGAATGCAGTCTCTTCCTTTATAAGATGTTGCTTAAAAGCGACCTCTGGCCCTGATAACGGCCGCCACATGACAAGGTAAGGACTCCACAAGCTTGCGTAAATGTTCCACAGGTATGGTGACCCATGCATCCTCCAGAGCTGTACACAATTCTCTAAAGATCGTCGGTGGTGGGACACGGGCCCGAACACTCTGCTCGACGGTACCTTAAAATTTTCGATGGAATTTAAATCTGGGATACTAGGTGGCCAATTCATTATTTTAAAGTCAACAGAATGCTCCTGCAACCATGCAGTAGACAACCTGGACATGTGAGATGAACATTTGTCTTGCTGGTAGACCCTATCTCCATTGGGATGCATGATGGCCATAAAAGGGTGCAAATGGTTAGCCATGAGTTCTACGTACCGGGATGCACTGAGAGTCGTCGGTACACGTACCAAAGGTCCCATAGACGTCCAACTGAAGACACCCCAGGCCATCACTGAGCCACTACCAGCTAGTACTGTTCCGACCTGACATGCTGGATCCATGGCTTCATGGGGTTGGTGCCATACCCTCAGTCTCCCATCGGTGTGATTAAGTTTAAATCGGGATTCAGCATTCCAGGCTATCCGTTGCCAATTTTCGATGGTCCAGTTTCGATGTTCTTTAGCCCAGGCAAGACATTGAGCCCGGTGTCTTGCCATTAGAAGTGGAACTCTCGTAGGTTGGCGACTCCCGAAGCCGAGACGATGAAGTGAGCATTGCACGGTCCATGCACTGGCTTCCCGGCTGGAACCCGTGTTCAAATGGGAGGTGATTTCAGATGATGTCTGTCCTCTATCGGTCCGTACGATGCGGATCAGACGGCGAAGCCCACGATCATTCAAGGGTGGTTGTCCTTTGCAGTTTGTCCGGGTGTTTGTTTTTTAGCCGGAATTTTCACATTCCCGGAACACTCTTGAAACTGTCTTATGGAAAAATCCAAGTTCGTTGACAATTTCGGAGAACTAGTGTCCCATCCATCGGGCACCTACGATCTTCCTTCTGTCAAATGCATCTAAATCCCGCGCCTTTCCCATTACGCTTCTCACGACGAATGCTTGGGGGCCATATGTGACGACTGATAGCCATATGTGACCAGAGTTTCAGCACGCATGCGCGAAAATGCGGGACTTGCGGTACTATATTTGGATAACGTCTCCTATCCCTAATTCAATGGCATTTCAGGTATAAATCTCATATGAACAGAAATCGGAGCATTAAGGGACAAAGGTAAAAGATTTAAAAAATGTGTTAAATTTTTCTCAGGAAAATTCGATGAATTAAACGAAAACAATTCTGTTTACGGAAAAATAAAATATAAACTAATCACATGAGCTTGAGCAGAAAACTCAATGGTGTTCAACTGAACAATAGAATAATGATCTGATGAAAGAAATTAACGAAATGAAGATCAGTCACACTATACACTGTGAATCCTGTACAGTATGGAAGAAGCAAACAATATTGAAATGTGTACGTGGTGTTCCGATGGGGAAAGAAAAAGTGAAAAAGACTGGAACTAAAATGAAAAAAATTACGAAACGCTTAAATATTGATAATATGACATATGAATTACTTCGAGCTATTCGCAGACTCATAAGTATAAGTAGAAATATAATCCCAATTAATATTGCGCAGTTTCTTTAACCAAAGGAAACAGGCCATTGGATAAATAACAGAAAGCAGGCATTGCAACAACTAGTGCTCATATCGATGAGTTGGTCAAAATAAATTTGCATAAATGAAAATCAACCCCGAAACAGAGAACTATATTAAAGAGAAAGAATGTTTGCCAGGACAAAAGAAAAGATAATATGGTAGAAAATATGCGAAAATAACGTTGAGAAAAAATGTTGTTGAAAAAGCTATTAATATCAATCAGAATTTACAAAACAAGGTAATAATATTTATATGGCATTTTTTGTTTACTGAAGGTTATATTACGGATTGAAGGCTTTGATAGGAATTCATTTTTTACCTTAACACAGCTTAATTAGGTGCATGGTTCGTAACGAATATAGTTATTAATTAACAATATAGATTAAAAAGCTTTCATGCGAATAAAAGGAGTCTAAAGAAACAAGTCATTTTAATAACAGATATAAATGTAAATAATTTATAAAAAAGTTCACATCAATTAAAATTAACATATATATATATACAAAGAAGAGCCAAAGCATTATGACCAGCACTTCTTTATGCAAATCGAAGCAACTGCAAATAAACGACAGCGCATGTGAAGGACATGAAATGGTATAAATAATACATGATACTCAGCTCTGTTAATCAGTGTTATTCTTGTTCTTCAGATGGGAAAGGAAGCAGACTTAAGTGATTTGACAAAGGCCAAATTGTAATGGTCAGACTTGTAGGGTGCTCATGGTCAGCCGTGATTAATACCTTCAAAAAGTGGTCCGAGCAGGGATAAACCACGAACCGCTGGCAAGGTGTGGGCCGACTACGGCTCATTGATGCTAGAGGTGAGCGAAGGCTATCCGGTATAGTACGAGCCAACAAAAGGGATACTGTAGCGCAACTCGCCCGTAATTTGAATGCTGGTGATGGGGGTAATGTGTCAAACATACAGTACATCGAACCCTGCTGAAAATGGGGCTGCATAACCGCAGACCATTCCGAGTGCCCATGTTAACCACGGTTCACCGTCGAAAACACTTACAATGGGCACACAAGCATCAAAATTTGGCCTTGAATGGAAGAAAGTCATCTGGTCCGATGAATCTCGTTTCCTGTTGCACCATTTGGACGTCCGGGTACGTGTACGTCATTTACCTGGGAAATTGGATGCACTGTGGGACGAAAACAAGCCGGTGGAGGAAGTGTAATGCTTTGGGCAATGTTCTGCTTGGAAACCCTGGGTCCAGTCTTCCATGTGCAAGAAACTATGACGTCTAGCACCTAGCTAAACATCATTGCAGACCAGGTACATCCTTTCATGGTAATGGTATACCCCTCTATTAGTGTCTTTTTTCAGCAGGATAATGTGCCATGCCACACTGCCGGATTGTTCGAGAATGGTTCGCGGAATATGAGGAAGACTAGCAGGTATTGCCCTGGCCTCCAAATTCCCCAGACATCAATCCAATCGAGCATCTGTGGTTTGTGTTGGAACAGAATATCCGATCTGCGGCGGTTAACCACGTAATCACAGGAGTTAAAGGATCTGCTGTTAACCTGTTGGTACCAGATACCACAAGACACCTTTAGAGATCTTGTAGCGTTCATGCCTCGCCGGGTAAGAGCTGTTTTGACGGCACGTGGAGGACCAACATTATATTAGGCAGGTGGTCATAATATTTTGGCTCTTCGGTGTATATAAAGAAAATTAAGAGGGTTCGGTGTTTAATTATTTAGCTTTTAAATCTGAAAATAATACCTTGCGAGATACTTCCAGTTGAAACTATATATTTAAAAAGATAAAGGATTGCAGGTATATAATTCATGTTTTAGCAAATTATAGATCATAAAATACTCATGAGTACATTCTATAAAAATTCCCATAAAATGTGCACAAAACACGAAAGTCAAATTTCGATTAGTGACTTACGCAAAAAAATTTAAATCATTTTAAAGATAAGTTTTTAACTATAGAATTTGGGACTCTCAATAAGGATACAAAGGGATAAAATAAATTCCAAAATCACAAAAACTTGCACATATGTTTCTAACAATCATAATACTTTTTCATAGTTTATATGAGAAAGCAAAGATACGTAAAAATAAATTTGGCAACAAAACTAAAAGAATAGAATTCGGATCTCCGTTGGAACGGTTTCCTCTGCATTGCAGTAGTTACGCCACCTGGCGGAATCTTTTCTCTTTGCGAGTAAAGAAAGATGTCTACAACACAATGTGGCAGGAATACGAACACTTTGTTCCCAGATGCTCTCGAAAAGCTGACCATAGCTAAGTTAGTTACGTAATGTGTGCTTCGGGTTTCTTATGAGTTAGCTGAAGAGAGTGCAGCTCTTTGCGGGCCCCGCTCGAGAGAGAGATTCCTGCGGTGTGTAGGCCACCCACCTGCCCTCAGCATTCAGCATGGAGAGAGAGATGTCGCCCATATCCATTACATCCTTTAGCGATCGTGTGTCAGTAATGACGATGATGAACTGCGCCACAGAGTAGCCAGCAGCGTTGGCCTCCGGGAGAAAAGAGCCTGGCGAATGGCTCTCCTTGTTCTTCTTTCTCATGTCATTCGGTGTCCTTTTCCATCATCGTAGCAACAAAGTAGAATACCCGAGTCTTCACAACCGTGACGAGAACGTAAAAGCATTCATGGGACAGAAAGAGAAGCACATGTTTACTTTGTCAGTCAATGGGAGCGGGGAATTGGTTGCAAGGAGTAGAATTTTGACTAAATGGGTTGGTAGCTGAGCAGCAGACCTAGTGCAATGATGCCTCCTTATGTAAATATCAGGGTGCAACAACTGTGGAGCTTATGATACTGCACAGTTAACGCTTCGCCTATTTTCATAGAACTTATTGACGGAGGA
Organism: Ryuthela nishihirai; assembly: GCA_038380435.1. Taxonomy (NCBI): domain Eukaryota; kingdom Metazoa; phylum Arthropoda; class Arachnida; order Araneae; family Heptathelidae; genus Ryuthela; species Ryuthela nishihirai. The sequence goes on from JAWZYU010000017.1 coordinate 77,558,245, forward strand.
CTGATAGATGATATGATCAAAGAGAATTATCGAAACGTGGCTCTCACAGTCTCTGTACAACGATCTGTTATTATTATTGACGCTACATCACTTATAAACAGAAATTTTGTGATCTTTGTTATCATTTCTACATCAGCAACTGCATGCAGTAATCAGCAAAAATTAACTGCAAAAGGAAAATTCTACTCCTTGTAAGCCATTTTATATCTTACATTGACTGGCGATGCAAAAATGATCTTATTTTTCTGTCCGACGAATGCTCTTATGTACGAGAAAACAACATCGTAAATTACAGTTGCTTTACTTTTTATATGTGAGTCTAGAAAAGGAAGCCTTGCTTACAATGGTTTCTATGCTTTATAATAAAGATGCGGAAATTTAAGTTTATAAGTCGAGTTCGAAATCTAAATGAACCAATGGGTTGATGGACAATAGACCTGAAAGAATTTATCTGTTTAAATGCCGCAAATTTGGGTCCTTGCAATGTTTCTATTAGGTTACTTAACACTGTAATGAGCTTAGTATTTAGTAAAACTGATAGACAAATAAAATATTTACAAAGCTTTGCAAAACAATATCATTGAAAGAGGTTTGTTTAGCAAATTTCGTTTGTTACAATATTTTTCGTTGTATAACACACACCAGAATATAAGACTTACGCTGATAATAACAGTTAATATTTTGAAAAAAAAAAAATTAGTTTATATGAACATTCATTTTTACTCTAACTAACATGAAACAAAAAAAAATCTACATAATCGAAAGCATCGATATACTCAATGCTACCGATGTTCATATGGTCTCCAAGATGTGAACCATGGAGTGGCTGCTTCTGGCAAGATTTATACTATAAACCATTAGCAATATATACCCAATAAAGCTTTTACATTTACAATTTCACTTTTCATTAATTAGAAATTTTACAACTTTTTCTTTTTACTAATAAAAACTTGCCTGATATAGGGGGAGAGAGTGAGGCTTTTGGGTTGGGTTGTTTTACCTCTGAGCGGCACTTTTTTGCACACCATGGGCTAAATGGCCAGGTCACATGGACCCCGAAGGCTCAGAGAACGTTGGGGGAGGGGACCCACTGGAACAGCTGTTGGGAGACAGATGGTAGCTTCCCGTCAAGGCCATCCAGCGTGTTCTTTAACGTGTACAGGGTATGGCTCTCCCGCACACGGGGCCACGGCTTAAATTCCCATCCGACGGACGGCGGCCTTTCCAAGCCCATCGGTGTCCCCTACTGACCGTGGGCAGGGCGGGGAATTTTTCGGAGATAAATCTCAACGCTGACCCAGCTGGGACTCGAACCTGGGAACTACAGATTACGAGCCTGGCGCGCTACCGACTGAACCACCCCCGCCCTAGAGAGTGAGGCAAAAATTATTAAATTTATTTATTTATATTTCATGCACTTTAAAAAAAATGATTAATCTATAAAAGAGAAGGAGAAATGTTATACTGCATTAAAAATCCAGTCTCCTATCCCAACTCCTTTACATTTTAATTTTTTCTGTTCGATTGTGTTTCTTGTAATTTCTCCCCCCTCTCGATTTTTTTCCAGATCTGTGCTTGTTTGCATACATATGTGGAATGTTTAATAGATACCCTCAGAGAGCAATTTGCCGAGGTCTGTTAGGTTTAATCCCACGAAGTTGCTATTAACACTAAGATATTTAATTCAATTACCGTGGCATATTACAATGAATCCCTAAACTCTGAAACCCTTTCAGTAAGAATTCCCTCGGCTTGTTGGTCAAACTAATCGCGCGACAATCTGCTACACTTCAGAGTCAGCTCGGTATCGACATCCCTGGAGTGTCTTTCTCAGAGACCCGATGATATGTAAATCGCACTGAATCCCATCTCTTTTCACGCAACGTGATCTTGACAGTGTATGCCATATTTGAACATGCATCGTCGTGAAGGAAGATGATTCCGTATATGAACATCCTTAGAAACACCTTCTTAATGGATACGAACGATATTTTACTGTCGTTTCGAACATACCAGGATATCTTTATTTGTTCTACATCCTGTGGTAAATATTAACTATCTAACAGGCCTCTACAAGTAAAAACTGTATCATTGCACACTGATTCTGTTTGGACGGATTTGGAATCTTATATGCCTACCAACACACAGGTGACCATCTACTCTTCAGAGCATCCTCCAACTCATTGTCTTACCACTCATTACTGTTAATAGTTCAATACCACATAATTTCGAAAATGGACTGTGGGCACTTTTCTATTGCAGTTTTTCTACAGCACTTTTCTATTTGCATATTTTGTTCTGAAGTCGGTTGAGGATAGATGTAATTTTTTTGTTTTGGTACTAGGAACTGAATTCCCTTGACTTTCGAAGTAAAAGACGGAAGTTGACTTTTACAAATATTTTTCAGGCTTTTTTTTTTTACCTCTCAGCGGCACTTTTTTGCACACCATGTGCTCATTGGCCAAGTCACATGGACCCCGAAGGCTCAGAGAAAATTGAGGGAGAGGACCCACTAGAACAGCTGTTGGGAGACAGATAGTAGCCTCCCGTCAAGACCATCCAGGGTGTTCTTCAACGTGCACAGCGGATGGCTCATCTCGCACATGTGGCCGCGGCTTAACGTCCCATCCGACGGATGGCGGCCTTTCCAAAACCATCGGTGTCCCCTACTGACCGTGGGCAGGGCGGGGAATTTTGCGGAGATAAATCTCAACGCTGACCCAGCTGGGACTCGAACCTGAGAACTACAGATTACGAGCCTGGCGCGCTATCGACTGAGCCACCCCCGCCCACATTTTTCAGGGGGGAAAAATCTCATTTTGTGATAGAAAATATGGTAATTATTGATTGTTTGCTGTGGGATGTTGTAGTATCAGCTCTAAAAGTTGTGTTTAATTCACCTTCCAATATGAGACCTATTTAAATAATTATTTATTAAAAACGAGGCTTTGGCTGTTTTAGCTCTGAGCGGCAATTTTTTGCACAGAGTGGGTTTAATGGCGAGATCAGAAAGACAGCAAGATTTTAGAGACGGTTAGGGAAAGGAATCCATTGGACAGCTGTTAAAAGACAGAAGTTTCCCATTAAAGACTCGAGCGTGTTTTTCACATTTTAATTTTTTAATTAATTTAAAAAAGGGGAGAAAGTACTCCCCTACACAAATGACACAGATAAACTAGAAATTCTATTGGGCGTGTCATGTTTTCTCGTACAACATACACACATACCCGCTGGTTTAGCAATCGGTACACTAATCACTAGACTATGCATGTCCTCATACACAATGTATGACTCTCCCGCAAACGGGGACACAATTTAACTTCTCATCCGAAAGGAGCGGCCTTTCCAAGACTATCGGTGGCCTCGTTTTCATCGAATGCAGACATTGGAGTTAGTGGAGAAAATTCAACGCATGCCTAATAGGGAGTCGAACCTGGAAACGTTAGACAGCGAACTTGTCTCTCTACGCCCCTCCACACATACCCAGAATATAACGGGAAGTTCCTTTGCACTGCGATCGAACAGGATAAACGTCATCGACAGTTTAATATTCAACATGTCTGTAAAACGAAAGCTGTGACTACTGTGATGTACTGCACGCTCTGTTTCACTTCAAATGTACTAGAACTTTCAAATGATAGAACTTTAATTAAAATTTCTGAAGAATGTTAAAGGAGAATAACCCCTCCCCCCCCAAAAAAAAACATCATTGACTATTGCTGAACGTCATAAATCACTTGAGGAATCTCAGTTAAGGATTAAAGGGTGGATAAAGGTGCCATTTCTTTTTCCTTCTTCTCGATACCTGTTGTGACTGTGATGTTATCATTTCTTCATTTCCGTTAAGGCCCAGCGCAGACCTTAGTGGCTGCTGTGAAGAAACCACCTGGCTGGGGAAGTTGGCAATGAAGTGAGAAAGAGCATCAAGAGAAGGTGAAGAAGAGCTGGAGCAAGCAAGCATCCTCCACCAATTACTCGCTATGGCCATTATGTGCGCTTAGCCGTCTCTCGGTGTCCGCATCGATCGCCTCGGGAGTGGCAGCCCCGCAGCGGGCAGGGGTCAGCTCCGATGTCAGTGACACTTGGGTCGCTGCCAGCATGGGTAGGGGGTCCTATGCTAGTTCCCACTGTGTTTTAATTGTTAGTTGCGTTTTTTTTATCCCCGTTTCAGAAGCATTGTGACCGTGGTGGTAATTACACGTCTTATCTGCTGTGTTGATCTGGAGTGGCGTGTTGAAGAACCGTTTTCAATTGAATGCGGGATCGCCTTTAACGGGGATTACGTTGGAAGTATCAGAGGCTTGGGCTCTTCCAGTCTCACAAAAACAGTGAAGGGCTTATTTATATTTACTGCATTCTTTTTGTGATAAGTTATTCTTCGATTGTTACAACAGGATTGGCCTTCGCATTCCTACTGTCAATCATTCTTTCCTCTCTGTGGTAGGTGATGTACTGAGTCGTGCTGTTGTTTGTTACACATTACAGTGGGTATATAAAATTGTTATCTCATTATCTAGAGCAGGTTTGAAAGAAAATACGACTTAACCTACTTGTTGTGATGTAAAATAATTGCCTGTTTGTTTCCACTGTGTCTATTGGCTCATGTAAGCCTATTTACACTCAACATTTGCTTTATTAGGAACTTACCAGTGAATAAGGCAAATAAGAAGTCGTGTATTTCTAAACAGGATTTGTAAGGGTATTTAGTCCATTTCAATCTTGATGTTAAATAATATCTGTTCATCATTTGAAGGGTTATGAATAGGGGATTATTTAGGGGCAGTAATGAAAAATGATCTCAAAAGATAATCAAAAATCCACATTGGCAATTTCTAATATGAATGCTAAGCATGAACCTCACCTTTTAAATTTATAACTAGTTATTGCGCTGACTATAAAAATACGAGATTTTATGCAATTCCATAATTTATATTTTCTTGAAAATATACATAAATGCGAGTTGTGGGTTGGGTTGTTTTACCTGTGAGCGGCACTTTTTTGCACACCATGGGCTAAATGGCCAGGTCACATGGACCCCGAAGGCTCAGAGAAGGTTGGGGGAGGGGACCCACTGGAACAGCTGTTGGGAGACAGATGGTAGCCTCCCGTCAAGGCCATCCAGCGTGTTCTTTAACGTGCACAGGGTATGGCTCTCCCACACACGGGGCCACGGCTTAACGTCCCATCCGACGGACGGCGGCCTTTCCAAGCCCATCGGTGTCCCCTACTGACCGTGGGCAGGGCGGGGAATTTTGCGGAGATAAATCTCAACGCACATAAATGCGAAAAACAAGTTAAAAGAAGTTTAAACAATAATGTTTCGCTTTTGATGAATTTCTTTCTCAAAACCCTCTAAGAATCTCAGAGACCCACGGAACAGAGAATGAAGATCACTGCTCCGTGAAGGGTTCAAGAATATTTTGCATCCGCAATGAAAACTTTAGTGGACAGAAACGCTTAGGAAAAGGTTTCTTTGCCTTTTCTAGAATTAGAGCTTAAACTTTCTTTACGCATGCTAATGAATGCAAATTTTTCCATATAATTATCTTATAGGTAGGTTCCTTTTCAAGAGGTATATTTTTCTGCTGATTGGAAAAGAGAATTTTAAAGTGAAGGTTTTCGCTATGTTTGAACGAAATATGCACTTGAGGAGAACCTTTCGTGGTTGAATCGGTAAAGAATAAATCTGTTAATATCTACTCCTATGGTTTTCACAAGGCGAAACATCTCGATTTAAAAAAAAAACGATATTAGTGTGGAGATCACTATTATCGTCATTTTGCGGAAATACGCCTATAAAATTTAGGACCATTCGGTCAAGCAGATATCTGAGGAATTACAGGGGACCGAGATTTCTTGAAAGAGGGATAAAAATATTCTCAAATTTTGCTAGTAATTTGCTACTGCTAACAACGAGTGTTCAGGCTGACGTTAGCCCACTATACAGGGTGATTCAAAACTTATCGTTCAAATTTCGTGGGGAGGTAGGGAATACGTCAGGAAACCGATTTCACATAGGAAAGTATGTCCGCAAATGTACGCATGCGAATGTAGAGGGCGCTGTGTGTACCCAACCAGTATACAGCTCGCCCGACCACTCCCGCTGTCATCAGTGTATCCCCATATGCGAGATGCATATCCGCTAGCTCTTGATGCGTAAAACGATTCATCTTATCACCAGTAAGTCAGCTCGTACACTGATGACAGCGGGAGTGGTCGGGCGAGCTGTACACTGGTTGGGTACACACAGCGCCCTCTACATACGCATGCGTACATTTGCGGACATACTTTCCTATGTGGAATCGGTTTCCTGACGTATTCCCTACCTCCCCACGAAATTTAAACGATAAGTTTTGAATCACCCTGTAGAAGAAACACGTGCATTTTTGACTGGTGCCAACACGCCCCCCCCCCACATTCTACCATCTAGGTTAGATTAGATTTTGATACGTGAATTTTCGTAAATTTGAAAGCAAAAATATATACGGTTCATGTGTGAGGAGGAGACAGGCGGGCTGATTTTCTTTAATGACGTCTACAATCGACTGAGCAAATGCAGCGATCATAATAAAGTTTATTTATCTTTAAATCTTAAACGAGCAGAGAGAGAGTTTAAAACATTTTTCATTTTCATGTATTTCGTTCTTTCATGATTCCTTGCACAGAACAGCAGAGGTAAATTGCGTTTAGTTCTTGAATCCTAAATCACAACATGGGATTAGAAACATTATTCTATCTTTAGTGAATATTTTGATCATTCAACTGTGTTTATTCCCTAACGAAAACATAAAAATTATGTATATACAAAAATATATAAACGTCTGAGAAAAAAAAATTAAAATAAAAGAATAACATAATACCGTCTTTGGAGAATAGGGGATGATCGTTTCAAAGAGAATGATTATCTTTCGACTTTAGCACCATTGTACAGTAGCTCAAAAAACTATCCAAACACTCTGGTTAATTACAAAATTCGGGAAAAATATCTGGCAACGATTATTTTAGAAATCAGTGATCTGGCAACCTTCGTGTAAGATCACTAATTTCTAAAATAATCATTGCCAGATTTTTTTCATTATTCTGTAATTTACCAGAGTGTTCGCATTTTTTTTGAGCGACTGTACATTGGAAATCTGAACAAGTGGATAATTGAGAAAATGCTAATAGTAATACGTATTTTATTAGTACCTATAAAACACATTTTTAAACGATCTCTTAAAACGAAAATGTTTTATTTTACCATCCACTTTGAGGGTAAAGAGGAAAATCACTTCTACCAATGTGAATCTCTTGACCATCATACACTTTCACCAAAATTTCCACTAGTTATGATAAATAGGTTGTTTGCAACATTCGTTTGAAATGTTTATATTTTCTAATTTATTCTGCCATCATGGAGCAATGTTGAATTTTTTATTTTCCTAGCTTAGCACTGTCTAAATTGAAAATTCGAACTAATGGATGATTGATAAAATTCAAAAAATAATATTTTATTAGTACTTATACGTATAACACTAAAGGAAGTTATTATTCATGACTTAAAATTTTTCGTTCATATACTGTACAGTCGCTCAAAAAAGCAGCCGAACACTATGGTTGATTACAGAATTCAGAAAAAATATCTGGCAACGATTTTTCTAGAAATTAGCGATCTGGCAACCTTCGTGTCACGTGACACGAAGGTTTGCTAGATCACTAATTTCTAAAAAAATCGTTGCCAGATATTTTTTCTGAATTCTGTATCAACCATAGTGTTCGGATACTTTTTTGAGCACTGTACAAGAAACATGCATTCCAACAGGTGTGAGCCCGTCCATGATTCTACCATCTACCCTGAAGGTAGGAGGGCATATGAATACCGCCATGTGACACTATGGCACCAATATTTCTTATTTCTATCATAAATAGATCGTTTGCAATATGTGTTTCAAATTATATCATTTCCCACTTTTCCACCGTTAGATGGCACTATTTTAGTTATCGAGATTTTCTGAAAATGCGAATCGTAATATTTCCTCCATACCTATGCAACCCAAAAATATTTTTTAATTTATCTCTGTAAGGTGAATTTCTACAGACGGATAGATAGACGATACAGGGAAAACATTAGCTGGGTTTTTTTTTCCGAAATCGAACTAAAAATTGGAACGTAGGTCACGACAGAGAGAGAGAACAAAGAAGGGAGTGAACGAATCATTTGCTATGGATTTAGTTCATCTCCAATCAATAATTCTAATGGCTTTGAGGACGATGAAGAGGCAGGACATGATGGTGTCTGATAATATCAAACATTAATTACAGGAAATAAGATTTCGTTTGAAGAGCAGAGGGAATGCAGAAATGCATATTGAAATATGTTAACAATTCTAAATCACGTCTCTTATTTGAGGTTTAGCATTAAGTAGTCATCAATCTGATTCCCTTTCCCTCCCTGCAAAAAAAAATCGAACTTGAAAAGAATTGCTCAGGTTACTGAATAATTTCATATAATTTTGCCTAGATTTCCGTACAAAACAGAAGAACATGGTATAAAAAAATCCCATTCTACTTTCATTCCATGTTTGAAGATGAAAACAATTTGAAACCATTCATCACAATTAAGTACATATCTTCTAGGCTTTCAGTATTCGTTCGTCACTGGCTTGAATGATTCAGAATACGAAAGTTTCGGTGTCTTTAATGTTTTCTTTCTATCTTCTCCTAACTCCTATTCGCTTTCTTTTCCCTCTTTGGATACAGATATATATCTGTGTCTTTGTGTGTGGGTGGGGGAGAAGGAATGCTTGAGCAAAAGGCGCATGTTTGCGGGCATCGTGCCAGACAACTCTTTATCTGGCTCGTCTTCGAGATCTCTTCTCCTCTTTCTCTTTTTCTTTAAGGGCGATAAAATGGTTCATGGACTCGGTTTCCCTACACATACATGATAATCTCATTGAGGCAAATGACATCCGATTTTGGGAATACTTGATCACTCCATGCTAAGCAAAAGTAAGGAAGGGAAAACGATGCATCGATTTATCGTAAGAATGGGACTACCCTTTTCCGAGTGTCGAGAACAGCTGAAGTATAGATGCTTCTCTAATGCCTTTAAAAAGGGAATTTTTCTTTAAAGCATTGAGATTTATCCTTTGGGTTGTTTCGCCCCTGAAAATATTTTGTTTGCTTTATGGTCAGTTCACCACGAAAGATGAAGCCACGATTTGGAAAGATGACCCAGGTCTGAACGATCTCACAGACGTAAGGGAACCAACACTCAGAGTAATTATCTTGTTATTTAAGGTTAGCATCGTCCATTGATCGATGTAGTATCACGGTTCAACATCCACTCTGAGAGATGAGTCACTTGTGGTCCGATTTTTATCTGTTTTCGTGTAATGACGGTAAGAAATAGGTTTTTGGATATATTATTCAGCACGTGTTCCGATAGAAAGTCGGGTAATGTAGTAGTCAAGTTGCATAGACCAAAGACAGTGCAGGGACAAAAGAGAAGCAATAGCACCGAGATATAGCGATTCGCACCAGCATTTAAATCAACTGCTGAGGGACAAGTGGGACACAAGTTTAATACAAATGTTCAAAGCAAAGATGAGTGGGAAAAAATAATAATATGCCTTAACTGGCATAGTGGCTAGGCAGCTAGCGACTGTTCCAGCAGGGCAAACTTTGTGTGTTGTGTTAGCTCTAACTAAGGCAGTGGTCAGCAGTGACTTCGGTCTTAGTAGGGTATGTCCTTGTATGAGAAGGCCTGTAAAAGCTAGGAGTAGCTTCTAGGATTCTTCTCTGTCCTATATGTCGCAAATAAAAAAATTAAAAAAAATCTGAACCCCAAGTAGAACATTATTTGGCTCAGAATAATGACATATTCTGCTAACTTTAAATTAATATTCTTTCTTTGACGGACGTAGTCGTTTCCCTTAATATTTGTCAACTGGTTTGATGAATTGTTCGGGCTTCAGTTGGCCCTGACTTGAACCTCAGAGAACTTATAGCAGAAGAGTTCTACCGTAAGGTAACCACCTAGATCCACCTAGGTCCTCGCATGTGCAAAGGCCTCTCGTTATTTACTTAAAACAAATAAAATTTTATCGTTGCTCTGTTACAAAATCGCAAAATATATAACAGTCTTAAAATTAAAATTCTATCTGCAACTTTCTCTCACTTCAAAAAATCTTAGCATTGGACTTCGCTAACTGTAGAGCAGCCTCTGCTTATAACATAACCTTTAATTGTGAAACTACTAAGGCTAATTATAACATAACCTTTGATTGTGACATAATAAATGTCACTGAAGAATATATGAACAGAATTGAAGAACCTCAATGAGACTTGCGATCTATAGTATAGATCATTAGAGCTTGTGGAATTTTATTTATCTATGTAAATAGAATAGTTTTGCAATCTTCGGAGTGCTACATTCCCTGAACAACTTACACTGTAATATAGCGACTCCTGCGTCGGCTCTAAAATTGTGTGATCGATTTCTGTAGGAATAGGAAATAAAAATCTAGGAACATTTGCCTTTCTTAAATTAGTATCATATTCTCGAAATATGCAGGAATGAATTTTCTACTGTTACTTAAATATGGAACTGCTTCGTACTTAATCTGGAAAAATCTTTCTGTTGGTTCGTGACCATTGTAAAACTATTCTATTGGTTCGTGGCTAATGTAAAACTATTCTCTTGGTTGAGGCCAATGCAAAATTATTCCACTGTTCGTGGCCGGGCCTGGTTTGAGGTGGTACGAGAGCAATAATCATTATTGTTTCCTGATTCCCTCCTCTGTATCCTCACTTCCCCGCTTGTAGCAACCAACAGAAAGTGTCACTTGTTGTGAGGAATAGAGGAAGAAATGATGCCGAGGAAATGAAGTTCAAATGTAACATTGAAGTTTGCTTACTCTCAACTGCTAACAGTTAGGAACTCCAAATTCCATTTGTTTACGCCACATTACAGATGCACTGAAGGACTGACAAAGATGAAGAATTTCAAACTCTACGTCTTTGAACAGTCTCTCAGTGCGTGGGAATTGTTCAAAGACGGGCATTTTCCTATTAATAAATTCCTCTCAGTTTACTTGCGAAAAAGAATTATACTATCACGAAATTATCCATTGCTAAATAAAATGAGAGTTGTTCAACGTTCTTATGGGCAGATTCCCATTAGAGCAAACAAAACCCCTGATTCTATGGGTCATCATGGGGAGCAAGCGCCCATCCGAAAAAATTCCTAATAATCAAACATCACAGGGTGAAAATAACAGAGAACTTGAAAAAAGTTAACATTCTCAAATGACTTCTTTGAGTCACCCCAAATTCTTTAACCAGTAAAATTAATGAATAATTAAAATTATATAAAATACTTCTTAATTCTATAACTTATTTCAGGTTTGGTGCTGAAATCCCAATTACATTTATCCAAAATTAAATAAATATTCATTAGTTATATTGATTAATATAGCTCATTTTGTGTGACGTCCTCTATCTATCTGACAGGCACAACAAAACAATACCGTGTAACTCGAAGTGTCTTGAATATCAAGAATTAAATTTCCTCTTTTAATAACGAAAAACAATTTTCTTTCCACGAAACACTTTAAAACTGAAACTTTATTTTTGCTCTGTATATGAATTAAGTCGGGGTTTAATAACAAAAAATATTCTCACACAAAAAACACCTTTATGCCTTATTATGTGTACTGTTACTCATGCATATAGTACGGAGATGTTCAAAATTATTAAATAGTGTTTGAAAATAGAAAATAAAAACAACCTTGTTTCATCTTCAACATGGCGTAGTAGTTGAATAAATACAGTTTTTTTCTAATAACTATTCAACAAAACATTTGGTAAACTGGAAAAAAAGTCGTGTAAGCATAACTTTATTCATGAAACCGGTTTTTGGAATCAGTTGAAACACATTCAAACTATCATTTAATTTCCCTGGAAGTTTGCAGGGCCTCTTCTACCGGGAATAGAAATTACACATTCACATCAGTAGATAACGGTAGAAGCCATCAAGACTGCAGTTGATTATTTTTTTTTCTCTCCTTCTCCTCATTCCCTCTGTTCCTCGTCGGCCTTTGGGAATGTTGTCTTTTCATCGCCGACTCGCATCTCCAACTGAAGCCCGAACAATTCATCATCCGAGTTTGTTTATTCGCACACGAAAACCTACGAATAGTCTCTGTACGTCTGCGAAAGAAAAGAAAGAAAATGGAAACGAAGGAGCGAGAAAGAGAGTGGATAAAGCATTTAGCGTTCCTCTGCCAACTGCTCGAGTTAATTTTCAGTTTTATGACAAGCGGACGCCACCAGAGCGAAATGAAATTGATTTTGTTCTTGGGATTCTCAGAGTTGCCCAATATGTTGACGCCGAACATCTTCTACTTGGTGTTCAAAAGGAGTTAAGAATGTTCGCTCCCTTCATCTCTGTTGGTCGTCCCAAACCTTTTACTCCGCTCCCCCCTTTCAGCCATCTCCCCCCTTCCCTCCACCTGCCGCTCCATTCGTTCCCCTCTCGCCATTATTCTAGCAAAGAAGCGGAAGCGCCTTTCCTTCGGAATAATGGCTTCGCGAGGCTCGATCCTCATGGTGTGGAAGGATGCGGAGCACTCTTCACTCATCTCGCGCAGTAACTGTTCACTCCCTCTCTCTTCCTCTGAAGTCGTCCGTCGGGGCGGAATAAAGGACACTCTTTGAGGCACAAGCATCTCTCCAGCCACTTTCATTTTGCTCATCCTCACTGCAGCCTGTTTTAATCAAAGCTCTTAGTCCCTTCTCAGAATCCTTTGGACTAAATTATAGATGCATCCTCCTTTCTCACTATACCCAGACAGACTCTTCCTCATCCTCTCGAATGGTGAAGGAAAGGAAAGGAGTCTGTCACATTTGTCGGTTATTATGACTTCGGTGTTGATCAGAAGATCCCTACGCAGTTTCATTCAGGAAGCGCGAGAAACGAGCATTCTTAAAAGCATCGATCAGAATTCACAGGCCAAAATGACTTCAGCATCGGGATCCCTCTTTCATTATCACTTTCTGATAATGACTAGAGCATTATTTCCTCTGTAATGAATCCTCTGCACGTGTAAGGATCAACAGAAAAGAAGTAAGCAGATAATATTAATTTTATCAAGTTGTGAGCTCACAACCTCTTGATGACATTTTACACGTTTTTTAGCTATGAACATCAGGCCAAATCATTACCCTTCTGGGTTGGTATACGGAATGGGTAGAAAACTGATACTATATTTACTTTAGTTTATCAGTCCATGTCAAATGAAGCTTCAATTGCCATGTTTATTCTTAATGTATTAGTTACCAGTGGTTTGAGACGACTTTGGGCCTTCCTTACTAGTTATTTTGCGATTGATTCAATCGACGCTCGTATCTCAGTGGATAGAGTATTTGATGGTCACTCAGTTGATACTGAAAGCCTTAATTCTACCTCCATAATGATTATTTGTCAACTATCAACGTTTGAATCATAACGAAACAGTGTATTTGATATTTTTCGCTATTCGGAATATGTATACACGTTGTGTGTGTAAATATATTTTCAATACCTATATCTTTCTTTGTGAGTTTAGAAGAACGAGAACCTTTTAAACGACGATTCGTCTTTCAACGTTTAATGTTTCCTAAATCTGTCCTTATTTTCTAGCCTCTATTAAAATAATGAAACATTTCATTATTGGGCATTAACCCTCTACTTTCGTAGGATTAATCCTGGTGTGATATTCATATAATAGACAAATTTAAGTTTTCAGCATTAGCAGTCTTAGCAGCACAATTAAATGAGCAGCCATTTCACGCATGTAGATGAATCCTGCATAAAATTTGGATTGAAATTAATAAAAATATACACTGATTAATATTTAATTACTCTACTAGCCCTAATGAAACCTGTATTCTTCTAAACAAGAGCAAATTAAAATCCCATTAATGAAAATGTGTTCCGTCTTCCCCAAGGTACAACTACCAAAGGTGAAAAGGGTTTGACTTTCCTCAAAAATAATCAGAGCAGATTCCCCGCAATGCAATGATTGATGGTTATGTACAGAGAGGTTGGAAAGTCTCTGCGCATTTATCCTTTGATTTGTAGCCTAGCACACTAACAACTCTGAAAAGTAGGAAGAAATTGAATAAATCCCTCTCTCTTTTGACTCTTGACACTAATAGGAGTAATTGCCTTAATGTTCTGCAAGCGAACAGGGATTTTTAGATCACCCCAGTATTATGTGATAGCATGAACGATCCCAAGAATCAGGAGGGTCCAACAGAGGTGACCTCCCAAAAATTAGGTCCCTTGCCTTTTATCTTGCAATGACACGTTTTCATTGCAGGACAAGGTTTTCAAAGACTCGCTGCAAGTCTGAAAAACACGTCATTAGCATAGTTCTTGGTTTAGGATTCCAGTGTCACTTTATTCATTTGTCGAATACATTAACGACAAAGAGAGAACATGACCTAAAATATAAAAATTTCTCTAAACGGCAATTTATTCAAACATTATTTAATACCATGATATTAAGTCTCCGATTAAAAGTATTTCTAAATACTTTAAAAGGCATTTTATGATTTAATACTGAAAACGGTATTAATTAGCAGTTTACTAATGTTACGAACATGATGTAATACTGACAGGATTGGGATATTATTACATTAAGACAAGTTTACATTATTCAAAGTCAACATTATTCAGTTGTTTAAGTTAAGTTTACATTATTCAGTCTCATGCTCACATTATTCTAGTGCTTACTAGTTAGCAGGGCTTCACTGCCGCACAGGATTCGGAAATTCTGCCTATTGATTAATATGACTGCACTCTTGTGCACAGGATTCGAGTGACTACTGTTTAATGTGATTGCACTATTGCGTACAGGATTCGAATGCCTATTAATTAATATGATTGCACTTTCTTGTGCATAAGATTCGAGTACGTATGGGCAAACAGTGTGCCCAAACTTCATAGCTTATTGGATTTTTTACTAATGAAAAAGTTTCAAATTCTTTAAATGGTTTCTACTAAAAATACAATTGGGTGTAAAAGAAAAGTGACTAATATTTATCATTCAAAGTGACCATAATGAAACTTTCATTCCTCTACCCCATGTGTAGTTGAACATAAAACAGCTAAGATTTTCAGGAAGTATCTTCAAGTGAATTAAACGTTCATGAAAAATGGTGGAAGCATTTAAGTTAATACCTGAAACATATCGCTTAGCCGTCGTCAATCATTGCATTAAGTAGCTCACAGAATCGCGTGCGGTTACCCTTTGTGTGCCTTTCTGGATGATAGAGCGTTGGACATTCGACCCCATCCGTTACCTGTGACTGTGTGACCTTCTTTGGCAACCAGTTAGTCGGGGTGGTCAGGCGGTAAATGCTGAGTCATTGAGAATGAGAAATACTCACGAACCTGTCCGAAGGAATGGCTAACGGAACGAGTAGATGGACTTGGCTCTTTCCCAGCTCTGTCCACCTCCAAAAGCTGTCAGAGGGAGACACGTCTGTGTCAAGGTGAGACGACGATGGGAGATAACGGAATGGCTTTGGCTGCTTTCCCAGCAGATGTCCACCTCCAGAGGTGGTACGGAGATGGGCCAAGGTGAGACGCCAATGACGTCATGAGATACGACCCTTGCTGTTGTGACGACTGTTGTTCAGGTGACCGAACAACGGGTCGCTCTGGCAACAGAAATAATTCTGTTATCTCCTTGTTTCGAGGTGCGTGACTGGAGAGTTAAGACCGCTAGTAGTGGAGGAATCTCGCTAATCTTCGTGGGAAAGGGAGGTAGAGATCTCGTGAAGTATTTCCGTCCCTTAGAGCTTCTCTAAAAGCAAACATTTAAAACGAAAGTTTCCAGCGAAAGTAATATTCTTATCTATGCTGGAAAATTAGGAAATGAGCTGTTTTTCAAGTTGATTATTTTACTAAATCTTGTGAATGTTGCACCTTCTCAGAAATGCCAATTTGGGAGGAGAATTCATTAAAGACGATTAGGCAGTTCTTCCTAAATAGATCATGGAATTAATTTAGTTCTGATCATTATATTCAAATAAGTGATAAGAGGGATGACTAAGCGGGAAAAAAGGAGGGATGATTTTATCTCGACAGGTCGATCTAACACTCTTACACGTGTGAAATTATGAGTATTAGAATGTACTCATGTGGGTTGATAAAGCCTCCCCGTGGTCCAGTAGTTAGCGTGGCTTGCTCAGAAGTAAGAACTATGGGTTCGGTTCCGTGAAGACTTACTCATTGCCTATTTATTGATGATAGTATCATAAATTTGTCAGACACCTGCAGCAGATGGATTCATGAGAAAAAATTTGTATCTTAATATTATATCTACTAAGTCATTAGATGTTTGGCATTTAGAAGGGAGGCTATTTATGTAAATACCTAGATTATGAAGCCCCTGTAGTGTTATTATTTCTTTACTAAGCAATAACTGAAAGATGGGATGACACTTAACATCAAAATCTAGATGTTTTGAGTTAGCTGTTCTTCCTTTGCTAAAATTAAGATTCATAAGCTTGTAGTCTGTTCTTACTCAGAAAAGAGAGATTGGTTTGAAAAATATCTCTGTTTCTCAGGTATTAAAATTAACTAAATTCCTATGATGGGAGAAGTGTACATTAGAAGTGGGAGAGTGAAACCCCTTTTCCAACCTTTGACCTGTTCTTTCATTTAGTCATTGAGCTTTTTTGTAGCAAAAAAGGATCTCGATTAGAATCATGGTTCTAGTTACAGATCGTTGTGTTCTTTCAGCTGAGACCCAACTACTTGTACACTATACTATCAAAAGCATACGGACACTTTCATGTTATGTCAGTGGAAAACAACATTCAAGGCTACGTAACGTTGAAAACAAGCTTTTTATGGAAAACAATCAAGGAGGGTTGGGTTGTTTTACCTCTGAGCGGCACTTTTTTGCACACCATGGGCTAAATGGCCAGGTGACAAGGACCCCGAAGGCTCAGAGAAGGTTGGGGGAGGGGACCCACTGGAACAGCTGTTGGGAGACAGATGGTAGCCTCCCGTCAAGGCCATCCAGCGTGTTCTTTAACGTGCACAGGGTATGGCTGCCCCGCACACGGGGCCACGGCTTTACGTCCCATCCGACGGACGGCGGCCTTTCTAAGCCCATCGGTGTCCCCTACTGACCGTGGGCAGGGCGGGGAATTTTTGCGGAGATAAATCTCAACGCTGACCCAGCTGGGACTCGAATCTGGGAACTACAGATTACGAGCCTGGCGCGCTACGGACTGGCCACCCCCGCCCCAATCAAGGAGGATAAATCGAAGATCGTAATCAAATTCTCTTTAAACTATTGTTGATTTTTAAAAATATTCTTTAATATTTGAAGAGTTATTGAAGTCGCAATCATTTAACAGTAGAGGTTGCTCTTATACTCATCCTAAACATTTTTCTTAAAAATGAATGAATACTGAAAAAATCATTACTACAACTTCTAAAATTACATTTTTTTTAATAAACAATTTGTCATAACAATTATTATTTGGTTTTAGTTAGCTTTTGAGTTAAATTCTTATGATCAGTGACCCTGCTGTTAGATGCTTAAGCCTTCATAACTATTTAAATATCAAAAAGGTTTTTGTTGAGAATTAAGATTTAGAGATATTTGAGTAAATTTTTATGCACATATATTTTTCTATAAAAAAACTCACGTTGAACGTTAGGGAGCTTCGAATGTGAATTTCCATTCAAATGGCTTGAATTACGTGGTTAATAGTGAAAATGCTTTAAAATTTCCTGGTTCCTTCGTGGAAATAAAAACACTGATAAGATTATTTCCTTGAAATAAGTAATATTGACATGGTTACTTTCTGGAAATGCTTAAAAGTGACAAAGTTCCTCCCTGGAGATATGCAAAATTTAATGGTGACCCTTTCATAATTCCTAT
Source organism: Ryuthela nishihirai (assembly GCA_038380435.1). Lineage (NCBI taxonomy): Eukaryota > Metazoa > Arthropoda > Arachnida > Araneae > Heptathelidae > Ryuthela > Ryuthela nishihirai. The sequence continues at coordinate 77,576,178 of JAWZYU010000017.1, forward strand.
CATGAACAAGTTGAGTCTTCCCCTAGGAAACATTCAAATGGACAGTATTTCTTCATGAAAATATGTGAAATGAAGACGGAAGAAAGCAACACACTGTACACTAACAATGTTTAATAATGTAATACATAAAACACCTTCAGAATGCCTAAGGCTCCGAGCCCGTCTCTGGATTTCTTTTTTGTCACAGACATTCATGGTCACACTTTTCAACTTTCTGCACGAACTGCAAGGTCTAAATCATTACTAAGCCATTGAAGAAATTTGCCTCCAATTTTGTAAACGGACTTCCTTGGCGACGTCTACAAAAGAATCGTCGGAGCTCCATTAACGCGAGATTACATATTGTTTGCTTTGGCGGGAATTTGCCACTCGAAAGATGTTTTCCTGGTGAAAGAGAAACGTTAAAACCGGTTGCCATAGTAGCAGATAAAAATACGACTTCCGAGGGGGTCCTAACCTTACAGTGGCCTTTGAGCAAATAAACTCATCTTGGCCGTCAAACAGAGTTGGTAAACCACCGAAAATTCTACAGCGACTCTCAAGGATGCTTCCTACTGATACTAAGAATTGCGTTTCGTCACGAAATAACAACTTGCTCAACTGGTTTTCCTGCTGCAGATCTCTATACTCTGAGAGAAAGTTTTTAAAGACTGTGCAAATATCTTATTATGGCTAATTTCGTTTCTTGGATGTGCATTTTTCAGGGTAACGTATGAAAATTCGTTTAGGAAGACATAAACTTACGGGAAAAAATGTTGTGAATTAAATTTTGTTAAATATATATATATATTTTTTTCACATAATCACACCTGAAACAATTGTCCCTTACATTCTCTCACGAATGTTACTAACGGGTTAGATTCTATGACATGCATGGATATACACCATAAATGAATAGCATCCACCGCACTGGGTGACTAGATAGATGTCGCTTTAATAATAAAAATAAATACCACCTAAAGCAGCTGCTTGCCATAGAGGTCTGACAGAAGCCTGTCAGTTTATAAGCCATAGTAGAAGGTCTGTAAATGGTAGCTAGGTAGTCACGGGAAGGAGAGTTATGCACCAATCTCCTGTGATGATGCATAGAACCGGCCAGGCCTAGCATTTAATGTTCGACCCTGCCTTCCCGTGGTGCAGACCGTTAGTACCTTTTCAAAAGAGATACTCTCTTGTGGAAGTGAACGGAAGGGGAGGGTTGCCAGATTAGTGTGGCCTACTGATCTGGACAACTATGGCTACTCGTCTTTCTTTTTTTCCTACCCTGCTGAGGAGTAGTCAACCACACAGGGACCTGGTGCTGACCATATAAATCCACTAAACTGGACAGATATATGGCTCTGAGCTTGATTATGGATCCTGATTTTGCTACACTGGTGGGCTTCTGTGGAGGGAAAATCTTGCGCTGTGTTTTCTGTTTGTTTGTGGGTTTACAGCCCCAAGTGAATCGATTCACAGGATATGTTTATCAGCTGGTGGATAATGATGATATGATGAGCAGAGGTCATCGCAGGCACCTGAACTCTTTGCTTCTATTGGCATCGTCAAATTCTACATTGGAGGAAGTCTTCCAGTGTAGATGGCTTCAGCCTTTAGTGGTGGGGAACGGGTCTTTACCCCATGTCTGCGATTAGGAGGCTGTTTGATATTGTGAGCATTCCCTCTCTCAATAAACATAGTTTCGTTAAACATCCAACTAACCATATTCTCTCCATAGGTAGTTGGAATGTGAGGACTCTGCACAGAGCTTTTTCTCTTGATGTCCTCACACAAGAATTCCACCATTATAATTTTGATATTCTCGGCTTGCAAGAGACCAGATGGACAGATAAAGGTCAGATTCTTAAAAATAATTATAAATTTCTCTTTTTAGGGAGGGACGACAATAAGCATCACCAAGGCGTGGGTCTGCTTCTTAGCAGACACGCTAGTGATGCTCTTCTAGGATATGAGTGCATTAATGAAAGGTTTCTTACAACAAAATTTCAGACAAGCGTTAAAGACTTGAATGTTATCTGCTGTTATGCCCCCACTGTGAATGCCGATGAGGATGAGAAGGATAGGTTTTATGAACACCTTCAGGATATTCTGAATTCTGTCAAGAAAGGAGATATTATCCTTGTTCTTGGTGACTTCACTACCAAAGTTGGTACTGACTCTGACCTTTGGGGAGGAGTAATAGACCCCTTTGGTATTGGTAGCTGCAATGGGCAACGTCTCCTACAGGTAAGTAAACTCAATGATTTCAGAATAACTAACACTTATTACAAACACCGCGACATACATAAGAACACATGGGTTTCACCTGATGGGCTGCATAAGAATATGATTGATTATATATTAATCAACGGCAAATAGACTAGTTCTGTTAGGAATACCAGGTCATGTAGGGGCGCTGAAATTGGATCTGACCATTATCTTGTTAAAAGTGTCTTGCAACTTAAACTTAAAATGTATTGTGCTGGGGTTAAAACATTTGCTTTTAATACTGAAGCTCTGAAAGACCCAGTTATAGCCAAAGCTTACCATGATAGGTTACTTAGTCATTATGACAGTCATGGTATGCTTATTACTGAAGTTGAGGAAGAATGGGATCATTTTAAACAGGCTTTTTTAGACACTAACAGTACTCTTTTAAGAAAAAAGGAGCAGAAGAGACAGAATTATCTGAGTGATAAGGCACTTGAGCTTATTTCGGAAAGAAAGAACTGTAGGAATGTTCTTAATCAGTACTCTACTAGTCCTAATAGAAAGCATTACAGAGAGCTTAATAAACGTGTAAAAGATCAGCTAACTGCTGATAAGAATCTTTGGCTTGATGTTATGGCTGACAAAGCTGAGGAAGCAGTTAGACAGCACAACAGCAGAGAGCTGTACCAGATAGTTAATGTGTTGTATGGTAGAAAACGGACAGGTATACAGGGATTGAAGGATAAATTAGGTAAGGTTATATAAGGTGAGGATTCTGTCATGGCTAGGTGGGCTGAGTATTTCAGTGATGTTCTAAACAATGTGGCTAGTTCTACTCCCACTCTTTGTAATGATGATGGATGCATTACTGGCTTTAATGTTGGCCTTATAACAGAGTCTGAAGTTATTTTGGCTATTTCTAAACTTAAACTTCATAAATCCCCAGGGGTAGATGAAATTATCAGAGAAGTGTTTAGAGCTGGGAATGTTTCGGTTACCATTTGGATGACTGAAATTCTGAATACATTTTATGATAAAGGCATGGTTCCTAAGAATTTTACCAGAGCTATTGTTATCCCTATTTTCAAAAAAGGTGATCGCAGTTCTTGTGATAAACTATAGGGGTATCAGCCTACTCTCTGTTCCAGGTAAAGTTCTTTACATGATTGTGCTTAATAGAATTAAGAATCTGGTTGACAGTCAATTGCGTGATGAGCAATGTGGATTCAGAAGTGGTAGGGCATGTGTGGATCAGATATTTTCACTTAGGCAGATTCTTGAGAAATATTTAGAGTTTCAGAAACCTTTGGTTGCTAGCTTTGTTGATTTCAAAAAGGCTTTCGACTCTGTTGATCGTCATAAGTTGTGGTTGATTGTGAAATCATATGGTATACCAGACAAGTTAGTTAACATAATGAAAGCTCTCTATAATAACACTGAATCGTGTGTGAGAGTTGGTAAGGCTTGTAGCAATTGGTTTAGCATTACTTCTGGTGTCCGACAAGGGTGCATTTTGTCTCCTTTTCTCTTTAGCTTGGTTATTGATTATGTTATGCGAAATTCATTTCAAGGGAAAGATTTTGGCCTTAAATGGACTGGAGATACGAAAATTTCTGATTTAGATTATGCTAATGATTTAGCCCTTTTGACAAATGATGTTGATGAGATGAACTCTTTCATTCGAGCTGTTGATGAGACTGGTAGTAGAGTAGGTTTGGTTATAAACAGAGAGAAAACTAAAATGATGAAAATTGGTCAGGCAGGCTGTGAGTCAGTTAATCTGAATGGTTGCAGTCTTGAGGAGGTGTCACAGTTTAATTATCTTGGGAGCTATGTAGCAGATAATGGTTATGTGCAGATAATGGTGATGTGTAACAGATAATGTAACAGATAATGGTGATGTGCGGCATGAGATTAACAGACGAATAGGGATTGCTGCCGGGACTTTTAAGAATCTATGGAGAGTGTGGAGAAATTGGCGTATACACCTAAAGACTAAAATTAGACTGTATAATAGTTTGGTTCTTTCTAGGGTTAGGTATGGTAGTGAAACTTGGATACTTTGTAAACAAGATAACAGGAAACTAGATGCTTTTGGTTTCAGGTGCTTACGCAGTATCTTGGGCATTAGGTGGTTCAACTTTGTAACTAATGATGAGGTTAGGCAAAGGAGTTTGCGACCTCCTTTAAGCAGCATATTGTGCAGAGAGAGACTCCGTTGGGTTGGCCATGTTGCCCGTATGAATAATTATAGATTGGCGAATAGGGTTATAAACAGTGTGCCTAAAGGCCTCAGAAAGAAGGGGAGACCTAGGATGCGGTGGGCAGACAATGTCAAACAGGACCTTGTTAGAATTGGTGTGCAGTGGCCAGATGCAGTAGATGTAGCTCAGGATAGACTTGCTTGGAGAACTAAATTGCACGGTCTGGTTGGACCTCCGTAGCCCATGGCTTCTTGAGGGTGATGATGATGATAATGATGATGAGTAGAAGGTATGTGAAGTAGGCGAGATCTTATCAGAAAGACAATACAAACATCCATGCCTCAGTCGGGGCTCGAACGCAGGTCCCTTTGATCAGCAGCCAAGCATGCTAAACACTTGGCCACGGGACGGCGGAAAGACTATGAAAATGTTACGTGAATATTACTTTAAGGAAACTCCTCCCTTGAATATCAGAGAGAACAATAGTCTTTTGGTGTAAAATGTTAGTGTCAGGGATTATGAGTGGAATAATATTCCTCAGTATGATTGATGTTGACAATGCCTAATAAGGAGATCATTTTGAGTAGAAAGAAAACAGTTCCTATGTAGGAAGGGGACCGTTCTTGATTAGGAAAAAAGGCAATTCTTAAATAGAACAAGAGAATTCTGAATAGAAGAAAGAAAATTGTTGACTTGGAAGAAGTCATTACTTGCGCTTTTATGTCTAATCATTTAAATCATTGTTGCCTCTTTGAAAAGTGTGTCCTTGCGTAGGCAATTGTTCGGATGGACCCTTTTTTTGCGCAAGAAAATATAACAGCAGAAAGTGAGGGAAAAAGACTGAAATATTTGAGCAGGACGTTGGCAATACCACAACAAAAGGCCGAGATTCAGTTAACATTAAAACAATAGCATCTGAGAAAAAAAAGTTGTAAACAACGTGCTATCATTAAACAACTGCAATTATTAGCAATGTACACATTAGAGCACTACAACGATGGGCATGGAAAGGTCGCCGTTCGTCGGACATTAAGCAGTGGTCCATGAGCGGGAGAGCTATATCCTGTACGCGTTAAAGGACATGCTCTGGATGGCTTTGACAGAAAGCTATCATCTGTCTCGTAATGGTTGTCCACTAGGGCCCTTAGTTTCTCTAAGGCATTGGGGTCTTTGTGACCTTGTTATTTAGCCCATTGCGTGCAAAAGAGTGCCGCTCAGAATTAAACACAATCCAACGAATTAAGTATTCGCGTAAGAAATAATGAACAAACTGGAGCTTGGTTCTTTCGTACATTTCTCGTCATGAAAAATTTAAATTTATGTAACTTAAACTTTCAAACGTTAGAATGTATAAATTTAAATAAGGTATCATTCACCAGTGTTGATTGTGAAGCTTTTTGGTAGAGGATGGTTAGTGGTGGGAGCGGTGGAGTAGGAGCAATATCGTCTCCTGTCTCTTTATCGGAGGAAGAAATTCTAACGTCTATCCTCTCTTCTCGTTTGTGTCTGGCGCAATATGGTCTTAGTTGGTCTTGCGCCATGAAACCCAAAACAACCGACCTTGGTTCTTTCCAACAATGTAAAAAAATTAACCGAAAACTGTTGAAAAGAATTTTGTTATTAATCTCCTTGTGGTAATTAATGTCATCATTAATTGTCCTATTCACTTTAGGACTTCCTCAGTGAATATATGCAATGTTACTTTAATAAGCTGAAAAGCTTTCGACAGTCATTTTATAGTTAGCAATCAACCGATGGCTCCTCAACGATGAGCTTTCATCTTGAGCTCGTTCTCTTCCCATTTGCATTAACATTCTACTGCTTCCGAAACCGTTTTGTATGTGCTGCACAAAGTAGTCCGTGATGGCTCCTTGACAAACGATGCAATAACATTAAAGGAAAATGTGATTCCTATTGTATCAGCAACTTATAACGAAATAACATCATGATAATCAATGCTTAGTGAGGAATTAATGTTTATGTGAATGTATATTTCATGCACTCTGTATATAATATAGATGCGTATTACCAGAAGTTTACGATACTTTCATGTTATGGGAATAGGACGCACTCTAACTTTGAAAAGTATGCTTATTGCATATATTGTTCCTGTGTCCCTGGGGATAAACTGGAGTCTCATAAAACTCTCTAAATCTCGATTTTCAATAATCTTCGTTTAGTATTTAAGGAGTTATTGCAGATGGAACATTTAAGTGTAAACGGTTTACCTGAAAAGTTAAATAAAATGATTATAACCATGGCTGAATATATCATTAGGTATAGAGCCCCGTGATTATCGGAGCCCCCATGTATAAGAAAAAAGAAATATAACAATATTATAGCGAAAAAAAGGGAAATTTAAATTTATAATTTGGTTTAATTTATAACTACTCTCATTGTGCAAGAAACAGTTTTAATGATTATAAATTTAGTTGAAAGTAATTTTAGTCGGTGGCGCAGTAGTATCACGTTGGTTTACAGTGAAATGCAACTGCGGTGAGGTCCGGGTTCGAGTCACGGTACGTCATGGTAGTATTATAACCTGCAGATAAGCTAGTAGCTTTGCAGGTCTGATCAGAAATTGAAAAAAAATATCGATAAGGATCTACTTAGTTTCCCATATATTTTATTTTTTATTATTCTTGGTTTCTTAATACGTTTAACTTTTAGGACTCTTCAATACTTAAATCCGGCCCTGATTATAACAAATCGTTAGATAAAATGAATTTGGGTTTTAGAAGTTTGTGTAACGATTCTTTACCTTTCCTCAATTAAAAAAAAAAAACTGGTGATATGTGGATGCAAAACCATATTCAGCGCTCCCCAATTCTGAAAATAAGCTTTTTACGGGTTGTTTGGGTTGTTTTACCTCAGAGCGGCACCTTTTTGCACGTGACATTGCCATGGGCTAAATGGCCAGGTCACATGGACCCCGAAGGCTCAGAGAAGGTTGGGGGAGGGACCCACTGGAACAGCTTTGGGAGACAGATGGTAGCCTCCCGTCAAGGCCATCCAGCGTGTTCTTTAACGTGCACAGGGTATGGCTGTCCCGCACACGGGACCACGGCTTAGCATCCCATCCGACGAACGGCGCATTTTGCGGAGATAAATCTCAACGCTGACCCAGCTGGGACTCGAACCTGGGAACTACAGATTACGAGCCTGGCGCGCTACCGACTGAGCCACCCCCGCCCCTAGCTTTTTACGGGAAACTGTCTTCACTGATTAATTGAAGGTTTCTCTCCAATCTCTGAATCTCAATTTTCAGCAATAAAGAACGAATTTTAACGAAGAACGAATTAAGAACGAATAATTCATAATTAATTAAGAATTTTAACGTTAATTAAAATTTAATAAGAATTTTAACGTTAATTAAAATTTAATAAGAATTTTAACGTTAATTAAAATTTAATAAGAATTTTAGCGTTAAGAACGAATTTTAACAGCAGCGTCTGATGTAAAATGCTCCCGTTCAATAACTCTTTAAATATTAAATGAATATTGCTGAAAATTGAGATTCAGAGAGATTGGAGTGAAACCTTCAATTAATCAGTGAAGACAGTTTCCGTAAAATGCTTATTTTCAAAATTGGGAGCTCTGAATATGGTTTTTCCATCCACACAACATGAAAATTTGCGAAACGTTTGCTAACATAGGGTTCATTCCACGCACTTTTGTTATTATATGACAACTCAAAACAGCAAATTCGCATACATATATTCGTAGTTAATAATAGATAATGATATAAAAGCTTCTAATTAAAGATCTAATTGTAAATAAATATGATTGAGATATGAGAAATTTTAATTAAAAAAAAACCATTCATGCCCTCGTAGTTGCAGCACATGTGTGGGTAAAAAGGAAGTTTGTCCCAGGTTTCGCAATGGAAAAAGAAAGCCTCATATTTATTGATAAGGAAAGATGAATGTGGTAAGTGAAGTGATAAGAGAGGGGAGAAGAAGAATCTTTTCTTCCCTGGACCTCAAGGACAACTTTTTCTTTTGACTTATAATCTTGATCCTCAAAATCACTTGGTGCCTAGCGTCCCACAAGTAACGTATGCCTCGTTTCCCTTAAAAGTTAATGCCGGCACTTCATATTCCATAAAAAATGCAGGAGAAATTCACGTGCAGATTGAGATGAAAATGGTCGTCACATGGAATCTGTTATTATGCAAAGAAGCAGTTTTTGAGTGTATAGTACAATCCATTATAAAGTATACACTAAACACTACAGAAGGATTCGAAATCTATTAAAAATATCTAATTTTATTAATTTTCTAGTGATCAATTCTTTTTACAGCAAGAAAATGTCTATTACGATACTAATTTTATTGAATCGAATTGTTTTCCCAATTATTTATGTAATGATAATCAAAATTGTCTCTTTCCTCTTTTGTTCACTTGCCGTATTCTTCGTGACAAGAAAATATTTGATTTTTTTTTAAATTGGAAGCGCAGTTACTGAAGCCACAAAGTTATCTGCTATTAAGGAATATAGTGCTTCATGGATGGATATTTAATCACCCGGGTATTATTTATGCTGCACTTCTGCATATTACATCTATAATGTTCTGAGAAATGAATAAAAAAATCATAAACGTTTTTGAAATAAAAGAGTTGCTCTTATCATGGTGTGATTCATTTGATCTCCCTGTCTTGTTGGGTTTACCCGTGCCAGACAGCATTGGTGAGATGACGTAGCAAGACAACATCATCATCTCCAGAAACACTAGATGGCTGAGAGAGTTGACGAATTACTTTGCTGATTAGAGCATCGTGTGCGTGCTGTGTCAACACTACGTCGTGTAATTTACAACGTAATTCATTACTAGTTGATTCATGAGCAGGATATCTTGCGCAGTTAGGTTTATTTATGGAAACGTAATATTTTTGGAACTTTTAGAATGTTCAGTTATCATTTGGTGCACTAAAGAGTATTCAGCAAAACTGATGACTCAGCGAAATATACACGAGGCACAACAAATAATATTGGAGAAATGCTTTCTTCAAGTTTGCTTATTAATTATGGATCGGCTGTCTTGTATGGTTCGACTGTTTGCCGTTTGCAATTTCATTTTCATAAGTAGATTTAATTCTTCACTGAATTCTACATGCGATTCTGCGAAGAATTTATTTGTTGAAAGAATGAAAAGCTAGTTGCTAAAGTAATATTATTGCTTTAAGAGCCTAAAAATCAAGGGTATTTCATAAATAAAAGAATTTACTCGAGGTCTGTTGGTTCCCTAGCAACAAGTTTGAAATATTAAGGATTACTGGTTTTGTAGATCGGCTGGTTAATGAAAGCAAATTTCTCGCAATAACACGAAGCTTCTTCTTTGAAAAAACAAAATGTAAAAATCACTTCTATAGCTGCAAAAGACTCGCTACTTGTTTGAGCAACTATATAGAAAACTACATCCTTAATTATTCTGAAGTTGTGACTCACATAAGCTTGAAGAGGTAACGTTGATAACCATAAAACGTAACCTGGTTGCCTAAGCACGTGTACTGAATTTTGCGATAAGTTCACTCTGACCAAGGAATTTATAAGGTGGCATATGATCCTAAGGTCACGGGTTTAGTTCTGGAGATTTAGACCTTGATGCTTTCTTTTTCCTTTTGAAATACGAACCAGATGCTCGCAAATGCATGAAACAAAACGAAGTTTAGGCAGTGGCACCACCTCGCCACATATTCGAGTCACACACGTCACGGGGGGCAAAGGTTGCGTGACAATTAACTTCACAGGGACGGCCCCCCAACATGCTTAATGCCGTCGCCCATTTACATGATATAGCGGCAGCTGCTTGTCACATAGCATAGACGTGACCTGTTACCACAAATTGCTTCAGCCTTCAAGCATAGCCACCGACCAGACAGGCTGGAAATTCGTTGGAAACTTTTCCACGAACTGATGCCATCAGTTATGATTCCACTTTCTCATTACGTGCTACGTTAAACCATCCGAAGGAACTGTGCCTCATTGGAAATGGTGAGTTACTTGACAAACTGCCTGACACACGGGCATGACCCAAGGGATGACCTGTACGACTCAGGCCACGGACATGATTTACACCGATGGACTGTCAACATATCGTTAAAGCTTTGCTTGTTTGTGTTGTTGATGTTAAACAAATTAAATGACGAATGTTACAGAAGCAAGTTTGTCGAAAGCAACGATGCTTCTTGGGATGAAGAGTTTACAAAGTCAGGAAATTTTTATTTCAATCGCCATTAATCTGACATCGTGGAGTATTAATTGAATCGAATTGTCTAAAAAGCAAACCTTTTTAGAGAATGGAGGTATGGATGCGATGTGAGACATATACTCTGCTCTATTACTGCGTAGAAGATTAAATAAATGCTTTAATTAGCTTTCAATCCTCTTTTGGATTGTAATGCTAATTATTTTGAAGTGATACTTTATTTCTGCGAGCATTACAAATGTTTGAACTCTTTTATCAACATCTTCATTCAACAAATATAAAATAAATATTGCACATCTTTTGAAAATTATCTCAAAGCGATAAAAGTTGGCCGAAACTGTGTAGTGCTGAAATTTCTTCCAGACATTGGCCATTAGGTTTTATGTACAAATTTTCTGCTGAACCCTGCAATTCTGGAAGCAATCAATTACGGACCAAAAGTAGACAGAGGAGATTAGAGGAATATGAAGTTCAACCATCATATAAAGAAACAAATAACTGATTGAAAGATAGTATTCATTGCAACATTTTGAAACAGTTAATTAATGACAGTTTGAGATCGTCTGCGAAGATTCCAAGACTGGGCATTCTTGTGTTACATACGTGAATGTCCATGTTTTGCCGTTCCAATGAGAGGGAAATGGATTTAACAAAAAAAAATTATGGCACTTTCCAAACTACATTTGCTTTTTATCTCTCGCGCAAGGGACGAAAGTATTGTGATCGTAGAAAATAACAGGAAATATTTTATCAGGAGCAAGTTTCGTAGATTTATAATCCGTCTGTCTGTCTCAATTTTTCATTCGGGATATGAATATCTTGAGAATAGAGACCATGTGAAGCAATAATTAAAGAGTATTTGCTATAAAGCGATATTAAAATATCTATTTTTCTCAATAATATATTAAATGTTCGAAATCCTCCAGTAATATGGTGGAGAATTGAATAATATTGAGGACAATTGTAGTAATCGAATGGCAAAACTCGATGTTCCGCTATACAGACACAGCACTACATCGTATGGGTGATGCCATGTGTCCACTATCTGTATCCAGAGAATCCATCCATCCATCAATCAATCAATTGTGAAACGTGGGCAGCAGAGAAAGGACCTGTCATGACGAGCAAGACCGTACTGATAAACAGGATAAATCTGGGTGTTTAATCATCGAGGTGAGTGGGAGATCTTTTTGAATTTTGAGCGGTGCCTAAACATAATAGCCAAACATATCTGAGAAATTTCAATCAAACTGAATTTGCCAAACATAAATAGAAACAGAACATTTGATGGTGAATTTAGAATTTAGAATGCCAATATTGAAAGAAATGCTTTCATTGATATTAATTACTTAATGGAAAGAAGGAGGGAGATAGATGAGAGGAAGAGAAAGGGCGGCCAGCCGAGGTCCAGTGTGGATTAGAACAAGGAAAATGAACTGAACAAAGGAGAGATTGAAAAGCTTTGGGGAAGGAGATCTACCGAGTAAAAGCCAGGGAAATGCAATTTTCGCCAAAGTAAGTCTCCCTCATAAAGTAGTATTCTTTTGCTCACAGGATTGCGGATTATAATCCCATCTGATGGACAACAATCTTCTCAAGCAGTTTTGGAGCCATTTGAATGAATTATAAAATCTAACCCATTCAGTAAAGTTTAAGTCACCAATGGTAGGTATCACAGGAGATATCCTGTACACATGGGACTCAGGAATAATTTGCATGGCAGAGTTCTAATTTAGGTCCTCATATCCGATTTCTGCTTGATAGCTTCCTTTTGAATCACTTGCTGAAATATTAAGTATGAATAACTTGCTTCCAACAAATACGAGATCTAGGACAAATTACAACAAGAGGTGCATATTGTTGTTGTGGATGTCCTTATTCAGGCTTTCCCAATAAAGTTTTGTGCGAAATGCAAAACAAAGGTGTTTCCAAAATAAACAAATAAATTTTTTTTTTGAAATTAATTTTTTTTGATTTCTTTCCATTTTTTTTATGATTTTAGTTTTTTTTTTTAATTTTTTTGAGTAGGGTGCTCAATTTAATAATACTATTTTTTTCTTAGTCTTTTTTATTTTTTTATATGTTTTTTGTTTTATATATATATATTGATTTTTATTTTATCCTCCAAAGTTTCAATTTTATATATTAAATTCTGTTCCATAATGGGGTGGATAAAATAAACTGAAGAAGGAGTTTATAAATTAAAATTTTTATATCATATCTCGGTGGAGGTGCATAACATATATATACTGTATATATATATATAATGCTTTTGAAATATGCTTCAGGAGGTAAAATAAAGCTTTCAAAATTAGTAAATGTGAGTTAGAGTTGATGCTTAATATTTCACTTAAAAAGTTATCGTTTATTAGCGGAAAACAAAAATGAGCTTGCAAAGTCTAAGATAATATTTTTTTAATATCAATTTGAGAGAATGGCTTGCTCTCCAACAGACCCCTGTCTCTTCAAAGTGATCCTGATGTGTGGTAAAACTTGGAGAAAAAAAACCTATCCGAAACCTCGCGAAATAGATCTTCTGATGAGTATCGCTTTTATGACGGATTTGATACGAACACCATTAAGAATTTAAAAAGTTATTCCTACAATAAAAATAAATCTGTATCCAGTTAGCCAGAAAGTCAAGACAGATGAATCAAAAGTGGGATCATGCATCATTTCTTTAACGTTGAAAGTCCGAAAAATGCAAACACTCTAAGAGTTTTCAGTTTTGTATGTGAATTTTCTTTTATGCTCATCACGATCAGCATCAAGCTAATAATTTGTTTGCATTGATGATAAAGAAAGAAATATTTTTGTTTGAAGTTATCGCCGTTTGGAGCGCTTCGCTGTCACTTGTGCACAACAAAGCCTGTTTGAAGTCATTCCTCGAGCAAAGAATGATGTAGTCAATCTGTGTCGGAAGTTCGGACAGCCACGATCACGGCAGCCGAGGCTGATGATAGCCTGCCAAGTGCTGATTGATTCCTTCGGGCCTTCTCAAAAGGAAGGCCCGTCAGTGGAAGACAACACATCTTGCATCCTGAGATTTCTTCACTTCCAGTTTCGTTTTATGTATTGCTAATAAGATTACCTTACGGGGTTTGCGCTCTTTTGCTTTGCAGCGGTTTCAGGCTGTGGCACACTGAGTTGTGTGTTTTATGCTCCTCTACCATCAGTCATTGTCGTAGCGTAAAAAGAAAATAAAGTGATGAGACATCCAACAAGGACCCATAATCAGCATCTTTAAGTAGATGCTCTGAAGTGAGGCCTCTAGAGTTATTATTTTTGTTTCTTCCGTTACAAGGACAATCTTGCTTCAGAGGTGAAATAATCGCGATAGAGAAATCAGATCTCATTTAAAAAATAATTAGATAGGTAATCGTGGTTAAGCGAATATCTCTCCGATCATTCTTTAATGAAATCTGATTTGTTTGCTGTGATAAAAGAAAATAAAACAGGTGGTGCTTCATCAATCTGGAACCATAATTAGCATCTTCGAGTAGATGCTATGAAGGGAAGCTTCTTGAATTGGTTGTGTTGGGTTGTTTTACCTCTGAGCGGCACTTTTTTGCACACCATGGGCTAAATAACCAGGTCACATGGACCCCGAAGGCTCAGAGAAGGTTGGCGGTGGGGATCCACTGGAACAGCTGTTGGGAGACAGATGGTAGCCTTCCGTCAAGGCCATCCAGCGTGTTCTTTAACGTGCACAGGGTATGGCTCTCCCACACACGGGGCCACGGCTTAACGTCCCATCCGACGGACGGCGGCCTTTCCAAGCCCATCGGTGTCCCCTACTGACCGTGGGCAGGGCGGGGAGTTTTGCGGAGATAAATCTCAACGCTGACCCAGCTGGGACTCGAACCTGGGAACTACAGATTACGAGCCTGGCGCGCTACCGACTGAGCCACCCCCGCCCCTCTTGAATTGGTTTAAGTTTTGCTGTTAGAATGCAAATTAGTTTTCGAAACAAAAAAATCAAATTTCATTAAGAAATGATTTGAAAAATATTCGTAATCTTACGTGCTGAGGTTTAATTAAGATATGTGTTTATATACACTGAAGAGCCAAAACACAAAGACCATCTGCCTAATATGATGTTGATCCTCCACCTTCCCCTAAAACAGCTCTTACCATGCGAGGCATGGACGCTACATGATTTCTACAGGTGTCTTGTGGTATCTGGTACCAACACGTTAGCAGCAAATCCTTTAACTCTTGCAAGTTACGTGGTTGAGCCGCCGCAGATCGGATATGCTGTTCCAACACAAACCACAGATGCTCGATTGGATTGATATCTGGGGAATTTGGAGGTCAGGGCAATACCTGGTAGTCTTCCTCATATTCTGCAAACCATTCTCGAACAATCCGGGCAGTGTGGCATGGCACATTATCCTGCTGAAAAAAGACACTAATAGAGGGGAGAAAAACTAAAAGACACTAATGAGGATTTCATTACCATGAAAGGATGTACCTGGTCTGCAATGATGTTTAGCTAGGTGCTAGACGTCATAGTTTCTTGCACATGAAAGACTGGACCCAGGGTTTCCAAGCAGAACATTGCCCAAAGCATTACACTTCCTCCACCGACTTGTTTTCGTCCCACAGTGCATGCAATTTCCCAGGTAAATGACGCACACGTACCCGGACGTCCACATGGTGCAACAGGAAACGAGATTCATCGGACCAGATGACTTTCTTCCAATCATTCAAGGTCTAATATTGATCCCTGTGTCCCCATTGTAGGTATTTTCGACGGTGAACCGAGGTTAGCATGAACATTCAGAGTTGCCTGCGGCTACGCAGCCCCATTTTCAGCAGGGTTCGATGTACTGTACGTTGTGACACATTACCCCCATCACCAGCATTCAAATTACGGGCGAGTTGCGCCACAGTATCTCTTTTGTTGGCTCGTACCATATGGGATACCTTCGCTCACCTCTAGCATCGATGAGCCGTGGTCGGCCCACACCTTGCCAGCGGTTCGTGGTTTTTCCCTCCTTGGACCACTTTTTGAAGGTACTAACCACTGCTGACCGTGAACACCACACAAGCCTTGCCGTCTCAGAAATCATTGGCCTTTGTCAAACTCACTTAGGTCCGCTGCCTTTCCCATCTAAAGAACAAGAATAACACTGATTAACAGAACTCAGTATCAGGTAATATTTATGCTATTTCATGACCTTCCCATGCGCCTTCGTTACTGCAGTTGCTTCGATTTGCATAAAAACGCGCTGGTTATAATGTTTTGGCCTCTTCGGTGTATATTAATGTCCTGGAATAACTTTAATGGAAGACTCAAATAATTCCTTGATATGATTAATTCCGATATTGTATAAATAAAGTTACCGAAATTAAAATGTGTGTTGATGCACTTTGGTACATGATACTAGTATAGTAGATTCAGTGAAATTCCCCCGTGTAATTACCATTGCTGGCCATTAAAAGTGCAACACCAAGAAAGACAAGATATATCAAAATCATATTTAGTGAATACATAGCTTATGTTACAAGGATAAATGATTACAAATACAACTCGGTTAGATCTGGGGAATACAAAGAAATCAATATCTTGTGTAGCCACCATGAGCGGTAATAACCGTTACTACACGGTCCGGAATTGAGAGGATGAGACGTCGACTGTGTGTTTGAGGAATGTCAGTCCACTTAGTTTGTTACGTAGCCAAAGTTCATCTATTGTAGCAGCTGCTGGTGTCTGTTGTGCTAGTCGTTGTGATATCATGGACCAGACATGTATAATTGGGGACAGATCCGGTGAATGCGCAGGCCAAGGCAGAAGTGTCACGTGGTGACTATCCAGGAATTGTTGGACGATGCATGCCACATGTGATCTGGCATTGTCCTGTTAGTAAATGGCACCACAGAGCCCCTGAAGATAAGGTGACCACAGGCTCCAACACCACAGTGTTGTAACACTGGTTGTTCAAAGTACCGGTAATGCATACGACGTGTGTGCATGAGTGGAGTTCAAAGTCCCCCCATACCATAACACCAGGGGCTGGACCTGTATGGCGCTGTATCATGCATGTCTCACTGAGCCTGTTGCCTCGGTACCACCATATGTGGATTTGTCCATCATGGTGTTTAATACTGAAGCGCGATTCGTCTGAAAAGACGATGCGATGCTATTCGCACATCCATGAACAACGCTCTTGGCACCATTGCAGTCGCATACGCCTGTGTTGTACAATCAATGGTAGCCAAAGCAATGGCCGCATAGCAAAGATGCTCCGATGCTGCAGACGATGTCGACCGTACGTGAAGACACAGGTTGATGTGCCACATACCCTAACTGTTGAGCTATGGTGTTTGATGTGGCTGTATGATCAGTCAAATTCATTCGCAAGGGATTTCTGTCATATCGTTCGTGTGTGTGACAGGTTCATTAAGATTCCTCACACGTCGTTGAGTTCGTTCTTCCTCTAGCCACTGACTCCATATTCTCAACACTGTGGCAGCATTCCATCCATCCCGAGCACCGATGTCTCGGTACGATAATCCGCCTTCCCCTAATCCCACAATTCTCCCTCGATCAAAGTCGGAAATATGGTCGTATGGATGCCGTGTTCTTTGACGGGGCATATTTGATCCTTTAGTGTGCAAAAAATGCGAACAAACACAATTCCAGTTCTTTACATCGTCTCTTTGTACTCTCCTCTTATACCACTTCCAGAAGGCGTTAATGTCGCACATCATGTGCTGTGTGCTGCGCTTTGAATCATTTACGTGTTCTCCCATGGGCTACCCATCTTGTATATTTCGGGACAATCTGATGATTTCTTCCTAGTGTTGTACTTTTAATGGCCAGCAGTGTATGTGATAAATGCGCCTTGCCAACAGCAAGTAATTTTCCTGTGTTTTAACAGTTTAAGTTTCTGGTAATTTTTGAGTACGTCTGAGCAAAATATTGCTTTTCTGCATATATAAAATAGGATAAATAAATATAGAGGGAAAATTGTCATTATCTAGGTAGGATCTGAACCCACGATCTCCTGATGACATGTCAGGTGCTCTGACCACTGAGCTCCCGGCAGCCGTACAATCATCCTCCAATCAACTCATCAATAGAGGATGATTGTTTGACTCCGGAAGCTCCGCGGTCAGAGATTGTGGGCTCTCATTCTCCCTGGCTAATGAGAGTTTTTCTCCTATATTCATTAAGCATATCACCAACAGCGGGATGCTGTGATTTCCTATTATTACTCGTCTATTTCCTTTGGAGCACAGTATATTAGAAATAATTCTTAACGGAATTAACTGAGTTTCCACTATGCTCAAACAAATTTGTTATCAGGCAAAAAGCTGTTAATATTTTAATAACAATTTGGGACTACTTTTAACATTTTGCCTCAAGCTTTTATCCTCATACCAATTCGTATTTTGTTAGCTTCAATTATTACGATTATTATATTAGCCGAGAGGGAAAATTTATTTTATATATGAATATAGAAGATATATTTATGACACCTATAGAATAATAGAAACTCACTTAAGTAACAATTGATAATCATTCAGATAATATTAGTATTAGTAAAAAGTGTGAAAAATAGATCAAGTTGTCACCCAATTCTTCCGGTTACGCGCCGGTTGCACTACTAGTGGAGCTAAAACGGAAACAAGTCGCAAATGCTTAAGTAAGCTATCGGGGCGCTTCAAATGCGTTATTGATGTGACTGAGTTATTATAATTGAAATGAATATAACCCTCAGCTTACAACATAAAGCAAGTGGTGATATCGCCGTCTTATCTCAAGAGGTTGAGCAGCTGTAACTCAACCAGCAGATCCCACCTTCGAATCAGTGAGGAAGATGGAGAGTTTTTCTTTCACACGTCACTAACGTGCATTAGTTTGTTTCGTGATAGTGATTAACTCTTTCATTACAATATTGGTTCAGTTCTGAACTTCAGCTTCATAATATTTATATTCCTGGTTCGAGACCAGTAGAGGTTCCAGGTTCGAGTCAGTAGAGGACACGATGCGCTTGGAAAGGCAGCCGTCCGCCGAAAGAGATTAAGCCGCGGTTGGTGTGCGGGATAGCCATATCTTGTGATCGATAGAAAACACTCTGGATTGACGGAAAGCAACCACCTGTCGCCTAACAGCTGTGCAGTCGATTCCCTCCCTCAACCTTCTCTGAGTCCTTAGGGTCCTTGTGACCTGGTCATTTCGCCATTGTGTGCAAAAAAAGTTACTCAGAGATAAAACAATCCACTAGTGATCGCCGTTTTATGTGCTCATGCATGTAATTTACTAGCGATCGAGTGCCGTTTTATGAACTCATGCATTTAATTTTACCAGTATGGAGTTGATCATTCTGTTTCGGTTAATTCAGATGGCCATACATTGCGATATAGATTAAATCGTGAGACCAACTTTACGATGTCATTTATATTAGTTTTAAATAAGTGAAATTATGTTATGGTCGAAACTGTGGTAGATAAGGCGAATAAATTAGTTTTCAATGAAATAAATCGATTTATACACCTCATAACTAGAAATCGTGGTCGTTTCGCCGAGTGTACTCGTCTTAGACAGTGAAGCTTACTGGATGAATCTAGTGTACTTGTCCTAAGTGATAGTGTACTTGTCCTAAGTGCTAGTG
This sequence comes from Ryuthela nishihirai, assembly GCA_038380435.1. NCBI lineage: Eukaryota > Metazoa > Arthropoda > Arachnida > Araneae > Heptathelidae > Ryuthela > Ryuthela nishihirai. The sequence goes on from JAWZYU010000017.1 coordinate 77,595,404, forward strand.
TACTTGTCCTAAGTGATAGTGTACTTGTCCTAAGTGATAGTGTACTTGTCCTAAGTGATAGTGTACTTGTCCTAAGTGATAGTGTACTTGTCCTAAGTGATAGTGTACTTGTCCTAAGTGATAGTGTACTTGTCCTAAGTGATAGTGTACTTGTCCTAAGTGCTAGTGTACTTGTCCTAAGTGCTAGTGTACTTGTCCTAAGTGATAGTGTACTTGTCCTAAGTGATAGTGTACTTGTCCTAAGTGATAGTGTACTTGTCCTAAGTGATAGTGTACTTGTCCTAAGTGATAGTGTACTTGTCCTAAGTGATAGTGTACTTGTCCTAAGTGATAGTGTACTTGTCCTAAGTGATAGTGTACTTGTCCTAAGTGATGTATCACAGTGATTATTTCGAGCAGCTTCACCACATAGTTTTCTTGTCTGTACCCAATGAATATATTTCTTTTCAAAAAAGATAACTATTCCCCATTTTCTGAGAAAAACAAATTCCTAAAAATCTCATCATATGAGTAAAGAATAATAAAAAAAATCACTAATCAAATGATTATTCGTTGAAATTTTCACAATCACGAACGTTTTATTTGCATCCTGAAATCTTCAGATGATATAGCTCTATCCAACTGCTTATAAACATGAGGGCGTCAAGTTGACGTATTCATGAGTGTAAATATTTCCATTTTAACCCTCTACTGAGTAACGCTCAATTGGTAGCGCCCCAGGCTCGTAATCTGCAGTTCCCAGGTTCGAGTCCCACCTGTGAAAGCGTTAAAATTTACCTTCGTAAAACTCCCCTTTGCCCTTGGTCAGTAAGGAGACACCATGTAATTGGAAAGGCAGCTGTCCGTGGAATGGGATTAAGCCGCGGCTGGTGTGAGGGATAGCCATATCTATGATTTTTTTTAACATTAGGGTGATCTGAGGCCTAAGAAGCTACATTTTTTCCAAACTTTAAAAAAAAATGCACAAATATTCAAAATAAATAATGAAGCATTAGCATTTTATTCTGAATCAGCAAGTGCAAAAAAGGCACTAACCCGACATACTGCAGAGACAATTTTCCTTAAAAGTCACTTGTTCTTCTCCTCCGTAAAAATCCCCACCACGATGTGTCCTGAAGTCAACAATAGACGATTAATGATATTACCCCACTACTTACACCATTGACACCTTGAGTCTTCTCCACAGAGCAAAGAGCTCGATCACCTAATGTCGAGATTCCCTCCGATATCTCCTCCCCCAGCCGTAGCTTGCCTCCCCCCCAAGTCTTCCTCCACCCTTCGTTTATCTCCAAATAAAACATCGCCGGTGTTTTCCCTCCTCCGACTGACGCCTTTCGACTGATCAATACGTCGACGCAGAGAGCCTGCAAAGGGGGTCCAGAGACGAATCCCGTGCTGATTACCAAATCCGGGCCCCGGGTCCTGTGACAGGCAGAGCCGAGCTCCCACGAGGACTGGCATGCGAACCGGCACCTGCCTGCCTCCTTGATGGCACTGAATAATCCATGTCGTCTGTTCGACGTGATTGTACACCGAGCTGCTTTCTCCGGAGAGAGAAGAATTGTTTCTCTTTTCCATCAACTACCCCTTCTGCTCCTTCTGCGCATTCCCCTTTTCTTTTACAGCTTGTCACATTCACAAGTTGTTTTCTACGAATGCTGAAAATTGGAGATGAAAGTTTTCCATGGATTGGCTCATTGTTCGTAACGATACCTTTTTATCACCATGACTCTCGGAGTTGTTTCTCAAGGTTTATTATGTTATCGTTCGCAAAGCAGCAGCAGAAGAAGAGGAGAAAGAACACACACTTCGAACTTCGGAGTCTTCAGAGCAACGTTTTTACCCAATGCAACAAAGGAGTTTCCAACTCAGTCGTTCTTCTTCTCGACTTGTTCCATTTTTTGTTTCTTCATCCTCGCCTTCTGTTGCTCCTGATTCGAGAGATCAGAATAATGGATGAACTAAGCAAAGCTTTCTATTTCTAGGAGGAGAGGAAGAGTCTGGAAAAAAGCGACGTTCACTGCCCGTCTTTGCGGCGGATAAAAACTCTCCAAGAAAAAAAAAGTGGTGAGTTTCGACGTGTGAGATGATTTAAGGAGGAGATTGTAAGGGACTACACATAGTGGATAAGCCATTCTAGATTTGTTCTTCATTTAAGCTATGGACGAAAATCGTAGCATCACGAAGTGGATGTGAGGTGAAGAGTCGAAACCATGTGTGGGTCCGAAATGTCCACGGTATATATACCTGCTTCTCTTTTGGCAGCAAAAAACAGCTATTCGCTCGAAAGCAAAGTCAAAATTTCCAAAGTACCAATACCTCAACGGAGTGTGTTGAGAAACACTCCGAGGATGAGTGCCTTTTAAGAAAGGGATTAGGAATGACTGAGTACTATTCCCAGGTTCAAGTTCGCATCGTAACTTCGTTGAGAATTTCTCCAGTAACCTCACTAGGCCCTTAGTGAGAAAGAGGCAGTCGGTGGTCAGGACAAGATCGCCATCCATCGCATGGGACGTTATAACATGGCTCCGTAGGCAAAAGAGACCATACCTTATGCGCATTGAAGAACACTCTGGATACCCTTGATAGAAGGCTTACATCTGTCACATATTAGCTGTCCAGTGAATCTCCTTCCCTCTACCCAACTCCAAGCCTTCAGGGTTCTTGTGACCTGGCCATTTAGAGCAAAGTGTGCACAGAAGTGCTGCTCAGAAGTCAAATAACTCAACCCCTCATATGAATACAAGACCAACACTGATGCTATACTCTGTCAATTTCACGCCATTCTTCTTCAGAAAATATTCCTTTTAGAATGCCATTGGTTGTTTAATGGTTGAAAGTCTATTTGAGGATTTCTTAATATCTGGCCTGGAAACTTCAGGTCACGAATCAGGCACACTACTAAGTGGGCCATCCATGTCAAGAAGAAAGATAAAACTAAGTAAAATTAGAAAGAAATCTACTTTAAAAGAAGTATTTGCACAAATATTTGCAAAGAAATGTATTTCCTTTGTGATTTATAATGCGACACTTATTTGCAGAAGATGCCGGGTTTGTTACGCTGAGGCTTTGCTGAGAAGCCATCGCTCAGTGAAGTGTGCTCCGCATCCCACTGACGATGATGTGTGTGCCTTTATTCCCACCTGCTCTCCGGGAGTGCGAGAGATGCGCTCCGTATTATGTCGGAACTGTTTAGTGTCGCATAATTGAATGCAACATGCCACTTGGCCGCGGAAATAATGTCGCTTGTATCGTTTAGGGCGAGCTGGGAGGAAATTCGGTAATAAAATTCAATTATGCTGAGCAATATGTGTCATGGCGCTGTATGGGTTTTCAGTTTCATTTCTTGTCGCAATTTGTTGGTTGTTGTGACAATGTTGAGTTGTTGTTGACAATGTTGAGGTTGTTGTGAATGAATGTAATTGACGGAGTTAACATTGCTTTTCGTTGGTGTGTTTGTTTACGAGTATGTCAATATGTTTGTTTCTTCCGAAATAACTTTCGAGGAATTGGTTCGATTTTTGAATGTTGATTTTTTTTAAGTGCATCTGAAGCTCGAAAGTGAATTACATCTGTCAGTTAAATTAAATGAAATGTCACTGGCATCGACTAAGCTTAACACGAAAACCGGGATAAAATTTCTGTAGTTCTATGCATTTAACAAATAAATTTGTTTAAAAGTCTTTTCAGTATCACATATATTGTTCTTTTGTGATCGTTTGATGTCTGTTGTAGCATATTGGAAATCTTATCAAATATTCGACTTAGTAAAAGTCCATCAGTCCAATGGGAGGTGAAATTTTTAAAACCAACACTGGCCAGGAAAACACTCCCAATATCTATCAGTTACTAAAATTCCTTGACTTTGATATGAATTAGTTAATATTTTAGGTTATTGCGAACATATATTATTTTAGTTTTATAAGACCTGATTGCTTTCCCCCCCAAGGCGAAAATTTCGTATTTCAACTGTATACCTGTTTTAATAATTTTACGATATTGTTTTGCTGTGTCTCATATTATTTCGCCTGGCCATCAGTTTCGCTGGCACTGACAGAAAACTGATTGATAAACCTAAAACAGAAAGATAAACCTAAAACAGCAAGAACCCCAAAAATTAAGCATTTGCATTAAACATTTTCTCAGGATATAGTGTCTGCCACCATTGGGGTAAATTTGTTGGGCTTGGCTATTAAACGACATTTAACAATCCAACTATTTTTTCGGTTTTTGTATCCTCATTGTACTCAACAATCGATATTATATAATTTTTTATATAATTAATCGATATTATATAATATTTCCAAATATGGAAAAAAAATTACACGATGTCTTTGATATCAAGGAAAATTTTTTCTTTATACTTGGAGTATAAATCCCCAAGCTTTCTTCCTCTTATCCCCTGTCTTCCCCCTTCAGCCAGCAAATAAAGGAAAAAAAAATTCTTACAGGGTCTAGTGGTCAGCGTACTAGCAGGGCATGTCCTTGTGTAAGTGTTCGTATGTTGTATAAGAAACCAAGACAAGCCTGATATAGCTACTAGATTATCTCCGTCCTTTGTGTGGCGAAGTACCTTCTTCCTTTGAAAAAAAGAAAGATTCTCTCTTAACCGTAATTCGATATACAGCTTCCTTTTTCCGCAACTTGACGCAACTATTCATTTGGCTACTGAACCATTTTCCTCCACCCAAAAAGACACCTTTCCTTCAAATAAAAGAAGAAAAACTGCTAAAAAGTAAAATTTAGAATCACTAAATTCGGTATATAGTTTGCTCTGATCATAAAGAAAGAAAGGGGTTGGCCTATCATCATCATCATCATCATCATCATCATCCTCAAGCAGCCATGGGCTACGGAGGTCCAACCAGACCGTGCAATTTAGTTCTCCAAGCAAGTCTATCCTGAGCTACATCTACTGCATCTGGCCACTGCACACCAATTCTAATAAGGTCCTGTTTGACATTGCCCGCCGCATCCTAGGTCTCCCTCTCTTTCTGAGGCCTTTAGGCACACTGTTCATAACCCTATTCGCCAATCTATAATTATTCATACGGGCAACATGGCCAAACCAACGGAGTCTCTCTCTGCACAATATGCTGCTTAAAGGAGGTTGCAAACTCCTTTGCCTAATCTCATCATTAGTTACAAAGTTGAACCACCTAATGCCCAAGATACTGCGTAAGCATCTGGAATCAAAAGCATCTACTTTCCTGTTATCTTGTTTACAAAGTGTCCATGTTTCACTACCATAACTAACCCTAGAAAGAACCAAACTATTATACAGTCTAATTTTAGTCTTTAGGTGTATACGCCTATTTCTCCACACTCTCCATAGGTTCTTAAAAGTCCCGGCAGCAATCCCTATTCGTCTGTTAATATCATGCCGCACATCACCATTATCTGTTACATAGCTCCCAAGATAATTAAACTGTGACACCTGCTCAAGACTGCAACCATTCAGATTAACTGAATCACAGCCTGCCTGACCAATTTTCATCACTTTAGTTTTCTCTCTGTTTATAACCAAACCTTCTCTACTACCAGTCTCATCAACAGCTCGAATGAAAGAGTTCATCTCATCAACATCATTTGCCAAAAGGGCTAAATCATCAGCATAATCTAAATCAGAAATTTTCGTATCTCCAGCCCATTTAAGGCCAAAATCTCTCCCTTGAAGTGAATTTCGCATAACATAATCAATAACCAAACTAAAGAGAAAAGGAGACAAAATGCACCCTTGTCGAACACCAGAAGTAATGCTAAACCAATTGCTACAAGACTTACCAACTCTCACACACGACTCAGTGTTATTATAGAGAGCTTTCATAATGTTAACTAACTTGTCTGGTATACCATATGATCTCAAAATCAACCACAAATTATGACGATCAACAGAGTCGAAAGCCTTTTTGAAATCAACAAAGCTAGCAACCAAAGGTTTCTGAAACTCTAAACATTTCTCAAGAATCTGCCTAAGTGAAAATATTTGATCCACACATCCCCTACCACTTCTGAATCCACATTGCTCATCACGCAATTGACTGTCAACCAGATTCTTAATTCTATTAAGCACAATCATGGAAAGAACTTTACCTGGAACAGAGAGTAGGCTGATACCCCTATAGTTATCACAAGAACTGCGATCACCTTTTTTGAAAATAGGGATAACAATAGCTATGGTAAAATCCTTAGGAACCATGCCTTTATCATAAAAGATATTCAGAATTTCAGTCATCCAAATGGTATCCGAAACATTCCCAGCTCTAAGCATTCCGTAGTAATTTCATCTACCCCTGGGGATTTATGAAGTTTAAGTTTAGAAACAGCCAAAATAACTTCAGATTGTGTTATAGGGCCAACATTAAAGCCACCAATGCATCTGTCATCATTGCAAACAATGGGAGTAGAACTAACTACATTGTTTAGAACATCACTGAAATGCTCAGCCCACCTAGCCATGACAGAATCCCCCCCCCTTCTATAACCTTACCTTGTTTATCCTTCAATCCTTGTATGCCTGTACGTTTTCTACCACACAAAACATTAACTATCTGGTACAGCTCTCTGCTGTTGTGCTGTCTAACTGCTTCCTCGGCTTTGTCAGCCAAACCATCAAGCCAAAGATTCTTATCAGCAGCTAACTGATCCTTTACAAGTTTATTAAGTTCTCTGTAATGCTTTCTATTAGGACTAGTAGGGTATTGATTAAGTGCATTCCTTCAGTTCTTTCTTTCCGAAATAAGCTCAAGTGCCTTATCACTCAGATAATTTTGCCTCTTCTGCTCCTTTTTTCCTAAAAGAGTACTGTTAGTGTCCAAAAAAGCCTGTTTAAAATGATACCATTCTTCCTCAACTTCAGTAGTAAGCAAACCATGACACTCATAATGACTAAGTAACTTATCATGGTAAGCTTTTGCTATAACTGGATCTTTCAGAGCTTCAGTATTAAAAGTAAATTTTTTAACCCTAGCACAACACTTTTTAAGTTTAAGTTGCAACACACTTTTAACAAGGTAATGGTCCGATCCAATTTCAGCTCCCCTATATGCCCTAGTATTCCTAACAGAACTAGCCCATTTGCTGTTAATTAATATGTAATCAATCATATTCTTATGCAGCCCATCAGGTGAAACCCATGTGTACTTATGTATGTCGCGGTGTTTGTAATAAGTGTTAGTTATTCTGAATCCATTGAGTTTACTTACCTGTAGGAGACATTGCCCATTGCCATTGCAGCTACCAATACCAAAAGGGCCTATTACTCCTCCCCAAAGGTCAGAGTCAGTACCAACTTTGGCATTGAAGTCACCAAGAACAAGGGTAATATCTCCTTTCTTGACAGAATTCAAAATATCCTGAAGTTGTTCATAAAAGCTATCCTTCTCATCATCATCGGCATCCTCAGTGGCGGCATAACAGCAGATAACATTCAAGTCTTTAACGCTTGTCTGAAATTTTGCTGTAAGAAACCTTTCATTAATGCACTCATATCCTAGAAGAACATCGCTAGCGTGTCTGCTGAGAAGCAGACCCACGCCTTGGTGATGCTTATTGTCGTCCCTCCCTAAAAAGAGAAATTTATAATTATTTTTAAGAATCTGACCTTTATCTGTCCATCTGGTCTCTTGCAAGCCGAGAATATCTAAATTATAACGGTGGAATTCTTGTGTGAGGACATCAAGAGAAAAAGCTCTGTGCAGAGTCCTCACATTCCAACTACCTATGGAGAGAAAATGGTTAGTGGGATGTTTAAAGAAACTATGTTTATTGAGAGAGGGAATGCCGACAATATCAAACAGCCCGCTAATCGCAGACATGGAGCAATGACCCGTTCCCTCACCACTAAAGGCTGAAGCCATCTACACTGGAAGACTTCCTCCAATGTAGAATTTGACGATGCCAATAGAAGCAAAGCGTTCAGGTGCCTGCGATGACCTCTGCTCAGGATTATCCACCAGCTGATAATCATATCCTGTGAATCTATTCACTTGGGGCTGTCAACCCACAAACCAACTGAAAAACAGCGGAAGACTGTCCCTCCACAGAAGCCCACCAGTGTAGCAAAATCAGGATCCATAATCAAGCTCAGAGCCATATATCTGTCCAGTGCAGTAGGTTTATATGGTCAGCACCAGGACCCTGTGTGGTTGACCACTCCTCAGCAGGGTAGAAAAAAAAAACCCTCACAAAAATCTCTCACTCATAGTAAAGAAACGTAAACGGCTGAGCCTAATGAGTTATATCTCATATGAAAACTTCTATTGTAAGGAATGTCCCGAGCTATTCCAAATTATGCTCCTTCCTTACCACAGAAAATAGGTGGTATATCACGAGGCTTGATGGTAATTAGTTACATGCCAAACGAAGGTTTCGACGTGTGGGTTGGGTTGTTTTACCTCTGAGCGGCACTTTTTTGCACATCATGTGCTAAATGGCCAGGTCACATGGACCCCGTAGGCTCAGAGAAGGTTGGGGGAGGGGACCCACTGGAACAGCTGTTGGGAGACAGATGGCAGCCTCCCGTCAAGGCCATCCAGCGTGTTCTTTAACATGCACAGGGTATGGGTCTCCCGCACACGGGGCCACGGCTTAACGTCCATTCCGACGGACGGCGGCCTTTCCAAGCCCATCGGTGTCTCCTACTGACCGTGGGCAGGGCGGGGAATTTTGCGGAGATAAATCTCAACGCTGACCCATCTGGGACTCGAACCTGGGAACTACAGATTATGAGCCTGGCGCGCTACCGACTGAGCCACCCCCGCCCCTTCGACGTGTGGAGGATCATGTGTTATTTGCTTCAGAGTTTAATCGTGTTGACTTAAGGATCCGAGCACCGTCGAAAAATGGTACTGGAGATAAATGAAGATCTCGATGATCGATATTGCAAACTCGATTTTCAATGTTATCCTGTTAATATCTGAAGTATTATTATACCTGAAACATTTAAGTACAGAAGTTATAACAATAAGAATTTAGTGAAAGAAAATTAAATGCAAATAGTAACTGTTATGACATATTGTTTTATAAAATAAGTATAATTTTAGAGGTATGTGTAATAAAAAATAATGTAAACTGAATAGATTATTATCTATTCAGTTTCATTAAATTTGAAGAAAGTGCTTAGAACTGGCGTCGTCTGCAAATGCTGTTAATATCAACGCTAACAGCGTCGTCTGCAAATGCTGTTAATATCAACGCTAACAGCGTCGTCGGTTAAATGTTCTTGCTTCTGTAACTCTTTAAATATTAAACAAACCCATTGTAGAAAAATGAAAGAGTTAGAGAGTTTCGAGTGAGGTTTCTTTTTATTAAGAATAAAAAAAAAATTCAGAAAAATGCTCGTTGTCAAAGCTACGGAATTTTGAATGTAGTTTTCCACTCACATGACTTCAACTTTCAACTTTATTTTACAAATAAATATAGTACATTTCTTTTCTTATAAACAACCCAGAAGCTAAGTTTTTCCGGGTTGTTATATTACATTGTATAAAGATAACATAGAATACACAGAAATTTAAACATAGGGAAGAATTCCAATACTTTGTAATATGTATAGTGTAAATTCCTACATCCTTTAATGACTCTATATATAAACTTAAAATATTTTCTTGATTTCTTTTTAAATTCATTGCGCAGTGCAAATGAACAGAATTTTGTTTCTGCCCCGTTTACCGAAAAAAAAAAATTGCGAAGAGTTAAAAAATAAGCCGACACATTTTTTCTGCAAGACTTGAAAGACTGAGCCATTAATGCATTACATCATCCTCCCTAGAATTTCCATTAATTAGTTAAAACACTGCTGTTCGGAGAAACATCTTCTAACATATGCGAAGGCAAAATAATTTCAAAGCTCTTCCTCTTCATTTGTTTCTGAAACGAAAATAGTTCTTTCTCAATTAATTCTCGAGTTCATCTTCTTGTGTTTTGTTTTTAAAGTGCACTGGAATTAATTTGAATTGTTCGGAGTCTTCAGAGGAGAATAATAAATTTATCTACGATTTGCAAACGGTTGGTTGAGTGTTTTTCTTTTGAAAATTTCTCTCTAGAATTGTGACATTTATGTTCTTTGTGTAAAGCAGTAAAAACGTAATCTGTTTTTCTGCGATAGATGCCATTGTTTGAATCTCTTAACGAATAGCAGCTTTCGGAAAGAAAATGCTCCTTTGTTCCTCCATATCCATACAGAAACATTTCGACTGGTAAAGAGCCACTTTCTGTAATTACTCCATTTGTTTCCATTTAGGGAACTTCTGCTTAAAAACAACTTCCAACACATTATTTCAGGCGTAAGAAGCACCCGTTCATCCGACTCACAGACGCCGAGTTTTTCTCTCCTTTTTTTGCTTGCATCGAGTGAGTCCATATGTTGCTTCTAGCCAATGGCTTATTATAATCACGTGATTTATCTCAGTGACGCGGAAGCTCTTAACAGTTTCCGTTTTGCAGCAACACTTCCTGTCCATTCAATGCTGACTGATCTACTGGAAGAATCGGTGGCCGTGGTTCTCCTGAATTTCAGTGAGGATTTTTTCTTTACCGGATTCTACAACAAACTCAATAGATCAGGAGAATCAACGTGTGAAGGAAAACAAACAAAATTACAGTATTTATCTGATAACAAGACGATATTTTTAAATTCATTTTTAGCATTTAATGACCCCCGGATCCTTTTAAAGTCTGGTAATAAGAATATACCTGGTCTAGATCAGCTTGTGCAATACTAAGGTTAACCATTAAAGAGAAAGTTGTTAATATAGGAAGGCAGGATTAAGTTGAATTGTTTTATTTCTGAGCGGTCCTTTTGTGCACATATATTCAAAAAAGGGGGGTCCCGCTGTCAAGACGAATGCCATACGTTCGCCTTCGCGACTAAACAGCCATAAGGCTTAGCTGGGTAAACCATACTAAGGTTTAATAAAGATATTATTATTATTAAAAAACTTGGCAGTCTTCTTGCACGTACACTCGCTCATTGTTTCATTGTTCGACAGTTTTACCTCTTTATTTTAAATAGATTTTAACTTCCTCCACACCACCCATAATTTCCTAAATGTTCGACCACCTGACCCCTTTTTGCAAGCTTTCCCCGGCCATCCTTTGTTGCATTTAAAATTGAAGTCTTTCTCTGTGATAGAACTCGAGTTCGAGTTCAAAGCTGTAGTTGGAACAATGGGTTACATGGTCGATAGGGGTTAAAGTTCGTAGTAAATTATAGCGACATTTACGGGGTTAGGATGCATTTGAGATAAGGGACACATGACTGGTAAGTTCTGTCAATAATTACCGTTTACGCAGCATAAAGATAGGTGTTGAAACAAACGTTTGACACATAGAGTTTCTTCACAGTTTGACAGATATGGAGAAAATATCATTGAAGAATTGCTTTTAGGATTAAATAACAGAGGAAATTTTGCGTATCCCATATTGTTTCAAAAATGTGTTCGCAATTCGAGGTACCTAATCCTACTTTCTACATATGTCTTTATTCCTCGTGGATAGAATATTTACCGTTCGAGGTATTCAGGAAACCTGCGACTTGCAAATACCTACTCTGTATACAAGGTGTCCCTGAATTCATGGCCCAAACATGAGGGGATGGTAGTACACACCGAACCCACCAATATTCGTCATAGAATATGCCGCCGCAAACGCAGTGAGGAGTCGGAAATGAAGGACAGACACATAGGTTTACAGAGTGACATTTATTGGAGATCATTACAACAAATGCTCAAACGTCCGCCCACCAACGTTGATACAGGCGGCACAACGGCGGAGTAGTGATCGGCGTACCTGCTCGTAAACACCGGGTTTCTAGCGCACATCGACGGCTGTGACGGACAGTCGGGCTACCAGATCCTCTGCGGATTGCACGGGCATCTTGTACACGACACTCTTCAAGTGTCACCACAGAAAGAAATCGAGACAAGAAGATCGGGCGATCTGGGGGCCATGGGATGGAACCACCGTGCCCAATCCCTCTGTTCCCAAATGTGGTATGAAGATGCTGACGCACGTTCATGCTGAAATGGGCGGGTGCTCCATCGTGCTGGAACCACATACGGGCGCGGATTGCGGCTTGAACATCCTGAAGCAATTCCGGAAAACCTGTTGCAGAAAAATACAGTACGTTCGCCCATCGAGGTGGTCCAGCAGTAGGTAGGGTCTAATTAAGTAGTCATGCACGATCCCTTTGCAGACATTGACGGTGAACCATTGCTGGTTCGAATTTGGACGTGAACCATGGGGGTTATGGGCCGCCCACAAATGCGCAATTTGGACATTCACGTGAGAATGTTGATTCATCTGTAAAGAGCACATGCGCGGGAAATCGGGATGTGCGGCACTTTGCTGCAGGAACCACTGAGCGAAATCCATGCGTAGGGGATAATCAATAGCTGTCAATTCCTGCACTCACTGCAATTGATAGGTGTGTAGCCCTTCTTCTTGCAGTACTCGCCAGACACTGTTCTGATGCACACCCAGGCTCCAGGTGGTGGATCACGTGCTTGTACCTGGGTTATCTGTCACCATACCATACACAAGATGTCCTCGCTCATAGCTGGCGTTCTGACCATCTGTGTTCGTCTGGCATCATGTCGACTGATGACAAAGGTGCCTGTTTCAGACAGCTGGCGGTGCAGTCGCGCAAACATTTTATGATCGGGCACACGGCACACAGGATATCGAGTCTTTGCGCCTCTCTATCTGTGCCCTCGGTTACGCCATACATCAGGTACATATTGGCTTTCTCTGCATTTGTAAACTGCTCCATCTCGTGTCTGGTCGACGCTGAGAATGATGGCGTTTGGCCGATCAAGCGCTTTTAAGCCGTGCCACCTCGTCTGCGCCCCCTACCGGCACCGGGCTGTGTTTGTGACCGCATATTTTATGATGAATATCGGTGGATTCGGTGTGTACTATCATCCCCTCACGTTTGGGCCATGAATTCAGGGACACCCTGTATATGTCAGAAAAGTCATGATATGCAACACAATGTCTTTCTAAAATGAACTAAATATTTTATATATACAGTACGATTTAAAAATCTGGACAACTGGTAAAATCGAAAATAAATTTTTAGACATCCTTAAAATGACATGAGAAACAGAAATGCCAATGGTTGCTAAGAGCACAAGGATTATTACAATAATTAGAAAACAAAATGTTCAACATTGACACCTGCTATTTCAAAGCACATTTGTATGCATCATTGCCATGCCACTTTACCGCTGTCAATGCTTCATTCCTGATCACACTATCTCAGCCATTATCTCGTCCTTCAATACCTGAATCATGAAAAGCAATTTTAAAAGATACTCTATTTGAGGTATCCTCACAAGAAGTCCAAATGTTCTACATCAGGTGAGCGAGACGGTCATTCACCAGATCCGCTTCGTACAATCCTTCTTCCAGATAGGCTATCACTTATCGCATAATGTGTGGATGCACCATCCTATTGAAAATAGGTTTTCTTTAGATAAGTTAAGAGTAAATTGTCGAGATAACAGGTCAGCATATTTTCCAACACGTTGAGGTAGTTCTGAGCAGTCACATTGTTCTGAAAGAAAAATGGACCATTGTACATAAAAATGTGTAAAATGCTCTGCTGAGCTAATACCAATTCACAGAACTCCATTTTGCTGTCATAATCATCTGAGTGAATTTGCTGGAGAAATCGGACTTTGTACGAATTGGAAAAGTGTTCTTCAGAATGTGATGTACCAAATTTTAGCAGATTGTTAAATTACTCTCCCCCTTTGTGAGTTTATTTCTTTAGATTTATAACTACAGTAGAAGACTTTCCTGGTGCCGAAGCAGTGTGACCAAATTTCATCTTATTTACGTTCCTGTTTCTTCGAAGCGTTTAACCATTTTCCTCACTGCTGCCGCTGTGATATTTCTGCACGAGAGAAATTTCTTACTCTTGCTGCTTCACTTTGGCTCCTAATGTATTGTCGTTTTAAAACATCGGCGTAATGCATTTCACTGAGCGTTCACAAAGTCTGGTGCTTCCTCTCTAGCTGCAGTTTAAAACAAATTGATGTGAAAAACGCTGCCGTTCATTTGCATAGAGTAGCATCAGATCTTTAATATTTTATTCTACGTATCAATAAGTGTTTGCATGCGGTATTATTTCGACTAACTTCTTCAGACTTTTAAATCGTAGCGCATACATATACAGAGTGGTTATAAAAACAATGTTCCGTATTCCAGAATGTCTGGAGCGGTGACGAATGGAGACAGCAGCGCGAAGGTTGCTAGGTAGCTTAATGAGAATATGCGAAAGTGATTTAGGGAAGAAAAAATTAGTTACGGCTGTCTCCATCAGGGGGGAAACGGGCACTGCAAACACAAGAAAGAAAGTCAGATGTTAGAAAACGCTGTTTATTGGTTTCGCGCACATGTCTGTTGAAGAAACTGCTCGATATACTCTCCCTCGGTTCAGAGGATGTGTTGCAAGAGAACTGCATGGGTCATGGGTGCTTGGAGCATGTCACTGTGGATGTTGGTCATTTCCTGTGTAATTCTCGCCTTCAAATCAGCAAGTGACTGTACAGCACCAAGATAAACCCAAGAGATAGCCTCAGAGCTAGAACTCACAAGGATTCAGGTCCAGAGAGCGTGATAGCCAGCTATGATCACATTGAGAAACTTAGCGCTTGTCTCTGAATGTTGTATGCAGCAGCTGCTTTACCTGCAGCCTAGCATGTGATGGTTCACCATCTTGCATAAACACTGGGTTGTCCAGACACAGCCATATTTGAAGGGCTTGAATCACGTGATGCTGGAGAAGAACACAGCAACAGCACTTTTTATGGTTACACAGCACTGGACCATTAGGTGTAGTCTCCTCAAAAAAGAATGGCCGAACGATGACGTCTACACTGAAACCATACCACACTGTAAATAAAGTACAAGGGCTGGAGAGGCCATTCAAACACAACATATGGAGGTGATGCCCAAATATGCTACAGTTCTGTGTGTTGACAGCATAAGTGAGGATGAAATGCACCTTGTCGGTCCATTGGACACCCAATGCCACAAACCATTTTGTATGGTACAGATGCACGTCATTCACCTGCATCTGTGCCGTAAATTGCAGAGCAAAGTAGGTGCGATGTTGCAAGTCTCGCAGTCGTAGTTCCTGCACCAAATGGATCCTGTATAGGTACCATCTGCAGAACACATTGTAAAACTTTGCGAACCATTGCCCACAGAAAGTCCAACTGTTGTTGAAAGTCCACTCTGGCACTGCCGACTGATCATATGTCACTTCTGGCACTGTGACCATGGCAACTGTCACCTCATTCACCACGTTTTCTACAATGGACGGCCATCCTCTTCCTGGTATCATTCCCAACTCACCATCTGACTCAAACTTCTTAACCATCTTCCTTAACGCCACTGACGTCAGGGGTCCTCTCCGCAGACTTTTCAGACGTCGATACTCTCTCAGTGTGGCATTTGCATTGCTCATCCCCCCTTCTTAGCCCCACATCCCCTTTCAAGCTTTGATTGTGTCGAACCTGAAATATTTTAGCCACATTGATCTCAGTAGTAACTCTCTCCATATAGTTAAAAATAAAAGAATAATAATTAACGAAACGACGAACATATCCCTAAAAATATTTTCTAGTGCATCATAAATTTTATTATTTACAACACATGTTGTTGGGATGTTGTTTGGCATCGTATACAGATATAAGTTCGCAACGTATGCAGCATTGTTCTCCTGCGAAATCGCTGATTCTATTTAAATTACTGAGTGATGCAAGGTATGCTTCAAATATATTAAGATCTAATATCCTGTACACCATAAGTTCGTTATTAAGAAATAGGATTAGGTTATGCCTAAGGGAAAAAATAAATTGACTACACAAAATCCATTCGTTTCGTTATCTGTTTTGATAGTCACGTGCAGCATGCTACAACTGGACTGAGCGATTAGACGACACGATTTCAGGTAGAAATTATTGTGCAATAGTTTGCACACTTGTTGCGAAAGCCAAAAAATGAACATACAGACGCAATGTTACATGCACTAAAATGTATTGACATTCATTGATACTGTTGAGAAATTGTTATTAGTAAAAAGGTCCATCTGAAACTAAATTTGAATGCAAAAGAAAAAAAAAGGCATTCTTTATGACGTCATTTTTTTTCTCTTAGAAGAAACCTGATAAACTCACGTCTTCAAAAAGCTAAAAGAATAAGTTTTTAATGCCATTTGACTTTAATAACATAGTCCGATTCTACTACAACATTAAGGTTTCCAAATAATGATCTTATTACTATTTCTTCGAAGTCATAGGACCACATTTGCCACTGAATAACCCACCAATTGCAGAGGAAAGCAACCCAAAGAGACGTTTTAAAGTTCTTCGCCTTCTTCTTCCCCACCTATTTTTTTCTTCAAAACTGACGGTAGAACTGTTGTTGCCGAAGATTAACGATGACAAGAACGTGAAGTTACAGTAGCGGATCAGGAGCAGCGATGCCAGTAAGCTGATTACTGGCGTTTACTCTCATTGATTCCAACATCCAGCTATGATCACATAGCAGGGGGACAAGAGAATTGATTGGAGTGCAGGATGCCGTGTCTTTTTCCTTTTCGGGGTTTTTTGATAAGAAAGGAATAAAGAGAAATGATATTTGGTTTAACTCTGGCTTTTCTAGAAAAATCTCAAAAAAGCAGAGTGAACGAAGAGAATGGTCAGTGGGATGACGGTCTTATCCTACACTTGGCAGATTGTTAAATCATTCCCTTAGTGCTTATCTGGGATCTCTTCGTGCAGTGCAAGCTGGGAGGTGACAGAGGCGTTCTCAAAGTTGTAGTGGCGATCAGATTCAATTCCAATAAGAGTTGAGCTGCAAAGAGCAAAGAAAGGAAAACTTCATATATATCTTCTAAATAAGACATCTCTATTTTGTGTAAAATATTAGCCTGAGAGACTCGTGAAATCACCTTCCATTTGTGAAGCATCCTGCATTTGGTAGAACTAGCCAATTATTCACTAGGGCCAATTGATTTTACTGGTGAGGACATCTATCAGCTTCCCTTTCTCTCCTGCTGGAAATGTAATGTCCACTATCTGATATTTACTCCGCTAAACTCCACTTCAAATTTCAATTTATTCAAATCCTCCGTATATGAGTTGTTACTACAATTATGCCTTGTCGTGACAACTACATGACTGCAAATTCTTACATATTTTATTCATTTTTAACTTTCTCTCTTAAATTTAAAATTTACTTTATTCGTCAATTAATCAAGTCATCATTAATATTCCCTGTATTACTAGTCATCTCTTTTGCCGACTCAGCGTTACAAGTTATCTCATCATTGGACTCAGCTTTACACATCACTTCGTGACTTGTTTCAGCCCTTTTCATCATCATGTCACTCATTCTAGCTCTCTAGTGATTTCATTACTTGACTCATCTGTGCTGATCATGTGATCATTTGACTCATTTTTACCCCTCAATTTATTCGATCCAGCTAAACTACTGAATTCATCACTCAACCCAACTTATCTAGCCATCTCATCAGTCAGTCGAGTTATGCTAGTTCAGATCATCACCCGACTCAGTTTTAATAGTCATCACATCCCTCTGCTTAGCTTTATTATTCCCCTTGATCATTCAACGTATTTTATTCGTTAATTTTCCGTCCAGAGATGTTTTGGTTATTGCATACATTACTCACCCATCTATTTCTTCTTCGTCTTAACATCCAAATAATCATTTTCAGCCGCCTCACCACTCAAGTCGTCTTTTTGATCGTCATCTCAAACATCTTTTGGTTCTATAATTCCTCACTCGATTCATTCTACTTCCACCAAACCCTCCCATTTTCTACCGCAGCTATTACTTCTGTATCTAACAATGGGATCATCTTCACCTTTCCCTTTCAACAATTATTTCTCAGCTCATCTTTATTTCTCATGTACTCATCATTAATACTCTCCCCATTGTCATCAACTCATTTTCCTCCATCTTTTCACCCGATCCTTTTTGCTCCTCATCTACCCACTCGACTTCAAGATTCCCTTCTAAGATCACTCTTGGGATACAGATAAACGTCTTCATCTCGAGTGACCTCACTAAGGTAAAGTATGACACAAAAGAAACCCGTTCCAACCTGTAGTAATAGGAAGCTTGGTAAGGTCAACACAAGGAATTAGCTAGTCAAGATCTTCAAATAATAATAATAGCTTGTGCTTTAATCCTATGATTGAAAAGTTTCTTTTTTTCTTACATTGTTTTCAGAAGAGCTAACAAAGACCTCTTACTCTTATTGTAATGTCTATAGAGATATTCAACAAAGAGAGAAGACTGCTTCTGTAATATGGTTTGTGCAAAAGCAGATATTGTTAGTCAGAATAGTCGAAAATTCCTCCATTGATATGTTAAAGATACATTCAGAATGAATAATGAAACATTTTAATAGTGCATACTTTGGAGAAATGGAGCTGCTCATTACTGATGTTTAGGAAAAAGATATCGAAGAAAAGACAATAATTCTCTTCTTTATTCTTCATTGCCACATCCAGATCTGATAGTTATTAGAAAGAGATTACTAGAAGGGTTAATAAACGGTAAAGAAATTAACTGTTGTTTGATTAATCACAACGATCTCCTCTTTCGAAAAAGTGATCTCCCTCTGTACAAAACACGACAAAATTTAAATACAATCCCCAATCAGTTGAAATTCAACAATGAGTTCATTGAAGAGTTTGATTATTGTAAAGAGCTAAAGAGTGCTCGTTTTAGTGTGCGGAGTAGGTCGGCTAAGTTGGCAGGAAGCCAGGCTCGTAATCTGCAGTTCCCAGGTTCGATTCCCAACTGTGCTAGCGTTGAGATTTATCTCCCTAACTCGTACATTACCCTCGGTGATAAAGGATACCACCGATGGCTTGGAAAGGCAAATGTCTGTCGGATGGGAGGTTAAGCCGTGGCCATATCCTGTTCACGTGAAAAACGTGCTGGATGGCTTTGACGGTAGATTTCCAGCTGTCCACAGGAATCGCCTTCCCCAACTTTCTCTGAGCTCTTAGGGTTCTTGTGACCTAGCCATTTAACCTATTGTGTGCACAAAGTGCCGTTCAGAGGTAAAACCAACTCAATCCAAACATCGTAGTTAATTAATGCAGAGATGTATAGAGACAACACATTACTTAATAAGCAGAAAATATATCTTTATGGTTCAGCATGCAGATAAATAGATTGGCAATTGAAATTTGGCTGTTGACCTTCACCTTTTTTTTTGCTGTGTCAGGATCATCAAGAATCTGGCGAGGATCAAGTTCATGCACGAGTAGTTCTTATGGTTAATCAGTTATCAAGAGGAATTTACAAAATATTTGTTAAAAAGGAGATAACGATAAGCCGATTAGGATTAATATGTTTGATACTATCGAGGATTTAACTAAAGATTAATTTTTGCCATTTTTAAATTAGAGTCTATTTTTTTTCCATTTTTAAACAATTATGGAGGTTATTGAACTAATAGACAATGAATTAAATTTGGATGGCCCTAATACTACACAAGAATTAAATCCTAATATTTTTTTACAAGCCAAAGATGATAACGAATTAGGTATATTCTATATTAATGTCAGATCAGTAAAAAAAATTGGGACCTCTTTACTGTTTATATTGATTCGTTTATCGATTATTTGGATGTTATTATTCTAGTAGAAAGTACAACTAACACTATGGAAACTTCCCTTATCAATTTAGCTGGTTTTGATAAAATCACTATTGATGTTAATATTTCAAGTGGCAGAGGTCTTATAGTTTTCTATATAGACATAAGCTGAATGTTTCTGAACTAAACATTTCGATTTCATCTGCGGAAGTAATTCATCTACAGATTGAAATTAATGGCTTTTTATTAAACTTGATCGTTCTATACAGATCACCAAGTACAAAGGTTTAAGAATTTCTATCAAATTTGAAAAATTGGTTCTACTTAAATTTAAAGCTAAATGATATTTTCTTGGTTGGCGATTTTAATATTGATACTGCAAATATAGACAAATATGGTAGCGACCAATATTTGAATCTGTTATTGGAGTATGTCATGGAACAGAAGGTATCAGGTTTTACTAGAGAAGAAGTCGTTATACAAATTTTGCAACAATCAAAAATTGATCATGTGGTTCATAAAATTAAAAACTTTGAAGCAGATGTAAGAGTCTATAAACAAAAATATTGCTGATCACTATGGAATATTAATTAGAACAAAAATAAAATCTTTAATTTCTAGAGATAAAATTCCTATAAATAAGAATAACGTTTACTTAGGTACTACTTATGTCGATGATAAAAAACTTTCCCAAAAACTAGGATTAATATATTGGAATGTTATTGGAACTGAGGTTACTAATTCGGAAGACTTGTTAAAATTGATAGTAGATAAAATTAACGAAATTAGGAATCAGTGTTATTTCAAAGCATCTAGAGTTAAAAAATTCAAAAGGAAACCGAAAGAAGGGATAACTGAAGGGATAATTAAGGCTAGTGAAGAAAGAGATCTGTTGTCGGTTAAATACAAGAATAATATGGAAAGTACGATAATATGTGATGAATATAGAAAAGTAAGGAACACTGTAAATAGTTTGATAAGGAAACAAAAACGTTTTTATTACAGAAATAAAATCAATTTAATTAAAGATAACAATAAGAAAATTTGCGAGCTGGTAAAAGATATTATTAATGAAAAAAAGAAATTATCTGTTGACATGCAAATAAAACGCTATTTTGGTAAAAAATAAAGCGATGGAGTGATAGTAGATGATTTTAACAATTACTTTGCTAGTGTTACAGAAAATTTAATCCTGAAATATTCAAAAAATATAAATATAACTGTCAAGAGATTATTACACCTTCTAATTCACATTCTATTTTTATACCTGAAGCAAATGGAGATAAAGTAGTACAGATCATTAGCAATTTAAAAACTAGTAATGCAGTGGGCTATGATATGGTGAAAATTTCATATATAAAAAGCAATGTAGATGTTTTTTCTGAGATCCTGCAATGCTTGATTAATTTGAGTTTGTACACTGGCATTGTTCCTAACACACTCAAAACTGCAATTGTGCGTCCTATATTTAAAAAGTGATCACGAAATATATATGTAGTAATTATAGACCGATCATGATCTTATCAATTATTGAAAAAGTTTTAGAAAAATATCTATACAAATATGTTAATAATTTTTTTAGAAAAATGTAAAATAATTACAGATAGGCAGTATGGGTTTAGGAAGAACAGAGGAACTATTGATTTATTAGAGTATTTCTCACAATACATTAATACAGCACTCAATTCTGGAAAAAAGGTTTGTGCTATATTTATGGATTGGAATAAAGCCTTTGACATGGTTAACCATGACATATGGTTAAAAAAGTTATCATTGGTGGGAATTCGAGGTTCACTAAATAAATGGTTCAAAAATTACTTGTCTAATAGGACTATCATCATTAGGATTGAAAATTGTGAGAGTAGAGATCAAATTTTAAAATCAGATGTACCACAGGGCTCAGTTTTGGGGCCACTTTTTTTTGCAATTTATATAAATGATTTAGCAGAAATAAATTTTCAGGGTAATTTGTTTATGTTTGCTGACGATACCGTTCTGCTGAACGCAGGTATGCAGGTAGAAGAAGTAGTTAGATGTGCACAAAACGACTATAATGTAGCAAATTCTTGGTTTCAGAAAAACAAACTCTTTTTAAATGAAGAAAAAACCAAATATATGATCATTCAGAGTAGGCACAAGTTAAATAACTTATGCATTAAAACACATAATTATAACTGTCAATATAAATTAATAATTAACCAAAATGCGTGTTCCTGCCCAATTGTGGAAGAGGTTAATAAAATTCAATATTTGGGGATTTATATTGACCAAGATTTTAAATGGAATTCGCACATAAAATATACTTTTGATAAACTAAGGTGTGCATATTACAAAGTGTTGAAGTTGAATACACTTATTCCATTGGATGTCATAACAATGATATATAAAGCTCTCTGTGAATCAATCATTAGGTATGGTATCAATATATATGGATGCACATATAAATCTGTTTTAAATAAAATTAAACGAATACAAAAAAGTACTCTAAATAATATTGATAAATTCAATAAACATGTAATTAATGAAGATCACCTTGGCAATATTTTTCATTATCTTAACATTTTACCAGTTGACTTGTTATATATTTATGTAACTATCTTTAGAAATTACTTTAAAAATTAACCCAAGGAGAAAATTTTGCATGTGATCAATACAAGACGAAAGTGTGAAAATTATTTTGTTGAACCAGTTTTTCACAATAATTATGGAAAAGCGCGGATATCTTATCAAATACCCAAAATTTTTAATTCTGTACCGAGAGATCTGTTATGCTTGAGAACGTATTCAGAAATTAAAACTAAAGTTTCGAAATGGTTATTAGATGTAAATATTTGAAAAGTAATGTTTAAAAAGTCATATCCTGTATCTGGTATCTTTTAAGCAAGTGCAATTTTAATGTGAAATGATGACTTGTACATTAGGTGATAGTTTTGTGCAATATGTGCTGCAATCCGAAATTTTATAGGTTTATTTTATAAATGTGTTTAATTTTTCATGTCTGTGTTTTAATACGTTTTTTTTGTTGTTATTGTTTTAGTTTCGGTTTTTAATTATGTGTTTATTTTCCATTATACATGTCATATTCTTTAATAAACCTATCGTGTGATTGAAAGGAATCCTGCTGACAAGCCATAAGGCTTAACCGGGTAATCTATGTATATAACCATACTAAGGCTTAATAAAGATATTATTATCATTAAAAAAAAGGAAAAATTGATAATAAAAATTGTAAAACGCCATACGAAGCCTGTTAAATGCACAACTAATAGGAGAGCAACACAACTCTTGTGGCTAATACGACAGAATGTTGTTAACTTATTTGTGTTTCAAGCTAGATTTTTTAGTAGCTGTTTAGCTTGAAAATTTTTCAATTTTGCTTTTTCTTATAAAAAAAACTAGCGCGTCTATATTTTTGTGTTTTTAAATCCCTTTTTAACAATTAAAATTTTGCTTAAATAATATTTCTAAATCCATTTTATTTTCAAATCGTGCTTCAATTTTACAAAATAGAGAAGCTTCACCTGTCCTAACCGCGAATATAGGCTTCATTACACAATAAAAGTTGCCATCAGAAGAAAATATTTCTTTCGATCTAAAAACAATAAAAAAAATAGCTACATTTCATGCCAAAGCGCTTTTCTTAGAGCTTGGTCTAGCTTATTT
The DNA here is from genome assembly GCA_038380435.1 of Ryuthela nishihirai. NCBI lineage: Eukaryota > Metazoa > Arthropoda > Arachnida > Araneae > Heptathelidae > Ryuthela > Ryuthela nishihirai. The sequence goes on from JAWZYU010000017.1 coordinate 77,618,718, forward strand.
TCTTATGTGTGAATTGACAACACTGACACGGAATGTTCGCTTTCAGAGAGAATAAAATTCGTTTATTTACGATTTTAACACCATTAGCAATTTCAAATTACTTGATGATTCAAAAAAGGAAGAAAAGAATTTTCATTTATCTCTTGAAACAACAAAAAAAAAATTTTTGCCCATCTTCATTGGGGTAAAAAGGCAACTCGTTGCTATCAAATATAAACCATTTGGCCATCACATTCTATCACCAAAATAATAAATCTTAGCATGAATAAATATTTTGAAAATTTCTTTTAAAAATTTATATTTTAGAAATTTAGTTCCTCCCCCCTATTTTGTTGAAAATGAGACACAAATGATAAATTTACGAAATTTGACAAGTTTGAGAAACATTTCGCAGGAAATTACCCTTTAATGAGACGTAGAGAAGAACTCAGAGAAAGGCGAGACCTCCGCAGAAATATATATAAAAATAATTTCCCGATTTACCAGGTATTGAAATCAAGATTCGCAGGAAAACAGAGCTCGCACAATTTATTTACTTAAATATTTTAATTTGTGAGCCTTGGCCTATTATTACAAGACAATGAAACAGTTTTCTGGCGATACCAAGTAAAAGTGATGGATAAATGGAATTTAAACTCTGTCAAACGAAACGATATCTTACAAATTTATTTTTTGACACATTTTGTTTATTGATCCTTGCCTGTTTGTTGATTGCCCTCGAGCGACTGTCGCTCCTCCCATTTTTTTGCTTTCAGAAACATACTCCGTTTGTCTTGTACCTCGTTCATAAATAATTTAGTAATCCAAAACAAAACAGTTTCTCCCACATTTTGAGAGTTATTACGGAACAAACACATGAACACATAAATTGAGAAATATGCAATACGCGTACCACTAAAGGTACACGAAGTTTCTGCCAGTGGTACGAGAGTTTAGTGCCAGCATTCACTCACACGTGGATTTTCACAACATTGCAGGATTATAAATGTAAGTAAATTAATGATATTTCAGTATTACTTATTTTATTCATAATACTTGTTTGAAAATACATTTTCTGTTAGCAAAAGATGTGTTATAAGTTAATATTTACTTAGTACTCCTAAAACTATGTTTAGGTATTTTAGTGGTATGTAAAAAAACTTTAGCAATCGCTGGTTTATGGGATACTGATTGGTTTGGAAATGCCGCCGTCCGTTGGTTAGGACGCTAAGCTGTGGCAATGTATGCAGATGAAACAACATGCTGAATGGACTTTATGGAAGGCTTTCACCTTCTGCTAAAAGTTGTTAAGTAGATTTTCTTCTCCTACCCATCTCTGCTCCATTACGATTCTTGCGACCTGATCATTTGTCTCATTGGCTGCACCAAAAGAACCGCTCAAGGGTAAAACTACCAATCAGTCAAAAGAAAGAGTCATCAGGATCAGAGATCACTTCTTTGTCGTTTAACAGACACACACCAAAAAACGTTTTTTAACAAATTCTCAAATTGGAAACCTTAAACGTTATCAGCAATGATTACCATTGTTTTTCATTTCAACTCGAAAAACAAGAGATGTGTATATATAGATATAAGATATCATAACTTATAAATTGATATCTTGAAAGAAATTCGCTGGAGAAAAGCAATCTTTTAATTCAGAGCTATATTAAGGCAACTGCTTCTCTCCGTGTGGCAGAAAATGCTTGTTGATTACATTGAGAAGTAACCACACCTCGAAGGATGAGGAGAAGGGAGTAGAAGGACAGAAAAGGAAGAAAAGGAGAGAGAGAAAAGGAAAAAAAGGAGAGAGAGAAAAAAGTTTCGAATCATTGCTTGCAACGACCTTGCCTGGGCCAGTGGCAGCAATCAATCAATCCTTCGTTCCCAGCGAGAGACGAAGAGAGTAAGATGTGTGCCGTGTCTCTGCAGGACATTTATTTTGTTTGTGTGTAGCTCTCGAAGCAGCGCAAGTATTGGTTATCGAACCGTTTCCTGGGGCTGCGCCTCTTCTTCTCCGGCAAGTGCTACTGCTGTAGTGAGCAAAGAGAGGCTTCACTATCCGCCTCGCTATCTGTGTCTTCAAGAGCAGAGGCTTCTGCTCCAAGTATTGCTTAAAGCAGAGTGGAGCTCCTGTGACTTGAGAACACATGTCATGACCTCGGGCAAGTGGGAGAAACAGAAGGATAGGGGGAAATGTCAAAGGATAGACAAAAGGGTGGAAACGAAAAAAAAAGTACACACGGAGAGTAAACGAGATGGAAAGAAAAAGCTCGCATTTACCGTTTTGACGAAATGCGCTTTTTTTCTCCTATCTATTGTCAAAGTGCGTGTCGTATATTGTTCAGCGAAGATAAGTATCAAAGCCTCTATAAAGTGAATGCTGATGACATTGACAAGACTTATCTTTGTAACAGCGCTCTTCCCAGCCATTCTGAATGGCTTACGCCAAGAGTATTCAGATAAATATTCTTTCCTTGTTTCCCATTTTTGAAGTATGTACCTTTCATTTCATAAGAGCTAAAATAAAATATAATATAACTTTGGTGCACTCGAAATTTGCGTTTTCGCTGCGTATGTTAATGGTTGCATTATAGGATTAATGCTATTTCCATTTTTTCTCACCTTGAGCTTCACATTTCATAATGCATTCTGCACATTTTGTATTTGTGTGAAATTTGTTGACAAGAGCTACTAAACTTCGTATAAGATTAAAACGTCGAATAAACATAATTAAACGGAAACATTGTGAACGAGGAGTTTACTGTCCCCTGATGCGGAACTATGATATGAACGGCTATGTCGCTTAAGAGCCTGAAGCTTCGGAGCGACAACGGTGTTGCAACCTCTGAATCACACTTTTTGGCACATTATGTTCAAATGGCCAGTAGACAAAGTTGCGAAAGGTGATCCACTGAACAGCTGTTAGGTGACAGATAGAAGCCATCCGTCAAGGTTATCCAACATGTTATTTAATGTGCACATGGCAGGGGTTTTCCTGCACACGATACCACGGCTTAACCAAACCCAAACCAAATGGTATCAACTATCTCAACGAGGGCAGAAAGAGGAGAAACAGCAGGAGGACACGAACTAATGAAACGTATGATTTTTACAGTTAAGCAACAAAATGGTTACTAGGAGGAATATGTGCATGTAATGAATATATGCCTTAAGCCAAAGAAGACCCACAAATATTGCAAGAGCACCCAAACTGGATTAACGTGAGACATCTCAAAGCAAGAGTTAGACCATTGCATACCCATGGGTTTTGTGGAACTCCGTGAATTCTCTTTACACTACTCTCTCCCCCTAATAATCCATTCGACTGCACACAGTGCTCGTAATTTCTTAAAAAATTCCCTCAAGAATTGTAACTCTCCTCTCCTTATAATAATGAGGTATCTTCCTTAATTCCAGCTCCCGGGAAAAACATTACCTAGAAACTTTCTGACAATATCTGAATGATTCTTTAATGAAAGATGAATGAGAAATCTTTAATGAAAGATGAATGAGAAATCTTTAATGAAAGATGAATGAGATGGAAAAAAAAATCTATGCTGAAATGCATATGGAAGATCAGAATTGTAAAAGAAAACCATCGCAAAAGGTCAAGTTATTCAGATTCGACGCAGTTCAACTGATAATGCAAATGCAGCACTTCACATTTTCTAAATACCGAGGTCTGTACTTCGCGATTGTCTAGTGAAATGGTACGTAAACTTTCATGGATGTCGGATCTTTAAATGCAAATTTTCGAGATAAAGCTCGCACAGGTTATAAAGAGAACCCTTCCCTTCGAAAATGATTTGAGCCTTAGGGATTATTAAATTCAATAAAAGTTTCAACTCCTAGCTCTCGTGCCGACTGACGATCCTTTTGCTAAAGCACAGTGCTGTTAGAAACATGCCAAAGAGTAAAAAATGGTTATTAAATAGAAACGGTTTCATCCTTTCTATCCCAAGAAAGAAAAACATCTCAAATTCCCGAAGAGAATGTTACACTTAAAAGTTCGTGTTTTGTAAGTATTAAGAAACTTCCACGTAAAGAAACAATTAGCTGGGTTTGAAAATTCTTCACAGTAAATGCTGCGTGAAGCTTAAAGCGTTTGTCCCCGAGTGGAAAGAGAATTCTAGAAACTTGAAAGCGTTTGTGTCAGCGACTTCTCTGTCTCTGAGAACATTCTGATCAAAGTTTGGTGTGAAGTTGTTGACGTGGCTTTTAGAAACTGTCAATGAATGGGAAGTGTGAAGAGTCGTAAAAACAGTAAAGTCGCAATTCCTGATGAGTTGAAAGATTAAAATTGCATTCTTAGATTCGTTAGGCTGATAAATGCGAGAATAATAGCTAAAGACGAATTCAAGTTATGCATTCTTCAATTTTCTCTAATACTTCGTATCTGAAGTTAGAGATTAATTGGAGACGATTAATATATCTTCAATCCTGGAGAACCAGTAAGTAAATTTTGAATTCTAAACTATTTGTGAATTGGAAATTCTTCGTATCAAAGATATAGACTTTGGAATGAGAAGTCCTCTAAAAAAGTAGTTTTTCTAAACTCTGTTTTTGGTTTTACTAGTATTTTTCCTCCAACCGTGAGCCAATCATTACGAGTTGTATATTAAAAGAAAACTTATGACGTGGGGAACGCTACAGGCAGTATATTCTAGAATAAAGCACTGACTCTAGATGACTGACTGTTTTGCCTGGTAACTGGTATAATACGCACGTGGTCAGGTCATGTTGTGTGCGTCTGGAAACTACGGCGCCGTTCACAGTCGCCATAGTTTCCAGACGCTGTTCACAGCCACAGCCTAAGGCCAATGCATTGGAAACGGCTTCCTCTGTCTGAATCTCGCTATAGTCTCTTCTATTGTGAAAACGTATAAGTTAACAATGACGAATATGAATTTTGGTTAAAATGAGTAATGACTGGAGTAAAACAAAAAGGTGAAAAGTGAAACAAAGATTTGCTATCGAGATTTCTAAGTTCGCACAGTAGCAAATTCACTTTTGGTGGGGAATGGGAGCAGTGAAGGTACTTTAGCATAGTACGCTGCTTCTTTGCTACTAATTTAATACTTCCCTTCCATCCACAGCAAGGACGGATATCTCCGCAATCCAATGTTCATGCAGCGAGTTATACGTAAAATAAAAGTTTATCGCAAAAGGAGTGAAAAATGTGGAATTGAAATTCTCTTCCTTTTGAAAACAAGGGAGAGATAAGTGCTTATATCGACAACATCTGTTAAGAAAAGAAAGAAGTTGTCACTAATATCTAAATCAGCATCAGTTGTTACTTAAGTGAATTCTGTTATAAAGATAAAAAACTTAAATAATCTTTATGTTCTTTTAATGGTAAAAAAGCGGAAAAAATTGTCAATGGCTGCATAATATATTGAAACCACTTGAATTGCAAAAAAAAAAAAAAAACTAGTGCCCCTATCATCCCTTGAAAATAATATGATTTGACTAAATAATATTCTTCAATTCTTCCGATTGACTAAATAATATTTAAATTGGTAACAAAATTACCAATGAATATGTGTATAATAACATTTTATAATGCAAGTAGAAAGCTGAATACATAATATTGTATTGTGCTTGATATATATTCTTGAGGCAATCAGTTTTAATAAATGCTGCCAATTAATATCTGCCCCGCGGAAGCGCAATGGTATCACGTTGGTTTACTGTGATACTGCAACTGCTGAAGCCCTGGTTCGAATCCAAGGAAGGCATGATCGTTTGTTGTGTCATAACCTTCAGCTAAGCTAGTAGCTATTTCAGTGTGATCACAAATCTCAAATTGAAAGTAGACGGCCGATAAAGCAACCATAGCTGCTCTTTCTAGCTCTCAAAATAAGGATATTTAAGACTATACTATGTTAAAAGGAGAACCGGAAACACGAATTATGTCTAATGATCAACAACCCATTAGTCTAAATAATAGATCTTGTCACGATTTCTCATTGTGGTAGATTTTTGTTTTTCACCTTACGGAGAAAAGTCTGTTATTGGCATCCACTAGTAGTAACATAAATGAGAGTTCTGGGCCAGTAAATGGGTCCAAAGAATTCTGTGAAAATCCATGGGAAAAGTTATGGGGAATGAGGTAAAAAGTATGTTTCTTGTGGTTTTTTGTGAAAATACGTGTGAAAATTAGAAAAAAAGGGGGTGTTTTTTAGCATGTGAAAAAGTAATTTAAGTTTTCTTTTGGGAAGATGAGGTTTAAACTAATTTGTGAATTAGTTTAAATGGATTAGGTTGAAATGAGGTGTGTGTGTATGAGATAAAAAATGATGTGATTTGTTGAGTTATCGTACACTTACTGGATTATTCGGTTGTAAAAGCCATGCAGATTGGTGTTTCTTGTGGTTTTTTCTGAAAATATGTGTGAAAATCAGAAAAAACCCGGGTGTTTCATGTGAAAAAAGTAATTTAAGTTTTTTGGGCAGACGAGATTTAAACTAATTTGTTTAACTAATTTTCAGAAAAAATGAGGTGTGTGTGTGAAAGAGATAAAAAACGATGTGGTTTGTTGAGTTATCATACACTTCACTGGATTATTCGGTTGTAAGAAACCAGTAAATCGGAGAATTTGACAAAGTCAGACAGTTTTGAGAAATTTGTTTGAAACATATGACAAAAGCAACAGGTGAAATGGTGTTTTCGTGGGTTCTGATGAAAAGATAGACTTTGAATATCTGTGAATGTATGAAGAGAGGGTACTAGATGAAAAAAAAATTTGGAAGTGAAAAGTGATTTAGGTTAATTTTTTAAACAATTAGAAAAAATATGAAGTGAAAAGAGGTTAGAATAATTTTGAGAATGTGTGAAGTTTGTAAAGAGAGAAGAGTTTTATGTCATCTGCAAAATGTTATGTGCTAAATGGAAATCAGTCTCCTCAAAAGAACAACGGGCTCGAGATTTGATTTCATTGACCTAAATCTCTTATTCACTGAACCTCAGAATTAAAGTGAAGCTGAAAAAATACTGGTTCGGGAACATACATATTTTTAAACGTGCAAATGGATGTAGATTACGAAATGATTGTATTTAAAATAGTTTTTTTATCCAACAACTAAAAGTTTTCCCTCTAGTGGTTGTAAACTTGCTTTTCGTTCTGAGACAATTACGCAATATACGTGGTATAATTCATTTGGTGGTCTATTAAATTTAAATCGTATTTCGATGTCAGCAGTTGCTGATAATTCATATAGACGTGATTCGTATTTGCTGACATCAAAATGGAGTATCGGATATAGTTTCATAAAATCTTGATAACTGACTTCTGTACCCAAATCGATATACATATTTTTTGAAGCTAAAAAGCTGTTGTAAACTCGCGCATAGTCTAAAGTGTTGGGTTGAAAGTTGCACTCGAATTCTTGTTCGGAAAACTGTTTGCTATTCACTCTGATCTGAATCCGTTCTAGTAATATGTTATCAAATACCATATTGTTTCTGGTTTGATTATTTAATCGGTTAGACTTTTGTAAGACGACATAAAGATGGACGGGTTTATTTTGAGTTGTAGTAACCCGTCAACTGACATGAGTGTCAATTCGACTATCAGATTTGTACAGTTTGCACGATTCCCAAAAGATTTCATGTGGATTGCCGCTTGATAACTGAGATTCTAGTTTTGCAAGTACTTGTAGTGATGGTTCCACTTTTGGAATAAACCAAGACCCCAACTCTCTGAATAATGTCTTTGTCATCACTTTTTTCTAGTTTTATGTTATATTTTACACCGCGAAACACTTTATCCCCATCTCGGCAGAATCCAAACAGCCGATTCAGTGGTAAAAAATAAACTTACATTTTGACTATTTTTTGTAATTTCATATCTGTCTGAGAATCCTTGATTGAATTCAGGATTTTTCGTCAACGCTTGTGCAAAATCTTTTATCTTTTTATTCGTGCCCAGTTTATCTTCGCCTCCGTCGTACAAATACTTATTCATTTTCGAACTGTCTGCGGTATCTTTGAACCACATCATACTTGTGGTAGCACTGTGTGAAAAGTCTTCGGTAAAATCAATTAAATTGTGAATCGTGGTCGTCTCTCCTGGCAATTCAATATCTTCCAATTCTCTGTTTTCTATATAATATTGAGCTCTCTTTAAAATGTTGTACCCGTTATTGACCATCGTAACTACATCACTGCCGCCGATATCAGACCATTATAATTTTAGTATTTTGCCTCTGACGTGTATATAACTGTTGTGCGGATGTAGGAAAACGTCCATATCTTTGGTAAATATTTCGTTTTTTCGAGTTTTTTAACATTAACATTGATTTTCCGATATTCTAAGTACTCATATTTTGTGGAATTATCGTCTATTGAGTCTTCGAACAAATTCTAGTAAGTAGCTTCAGCGTTCATCCTATACTTACTTCATAATTTTTAGGCCATTTCCGTATATTAAATGATTAAGAATATTTCTGCTCTTAGGGGATATTTTCTCGTTTTTTCGAACGATAGGCGACGGATTTGTATAAAATATTTTAATTCGCTTTCTCAGTATCTTCATCTTTATTTGGGTCTGATGTGTAACATACAAGTCACGTTTTCCTTGTTCAAGTCAATTACTTTATTGTTCTGATTGGTTACTTTCATTCTAACATTGTAAATGTAATCAGTTTCATTCAATGGTAAATATATGGGGAAGAATGGACGTGTGTCGATTAAACTGCCAGGCGGTGTTTGAGGCACGAAACTGTACAACACGTCGCTCTTCTGGTTATTGAGATAGGAAGATTCGACAATAGAACAGTGAATTAGAATGTGACCGACCCCTCTCGTTATGTTGGGTGGAAACTTTCCTTCGCTTTTTGCTGCATCGATAATTTTCTATTCGAACCCTAGTATTTCGTAACTTTCCTTCAGAAAAATCTATTTTATATCCTCTTGCCAAACGAATAACAAATCTTAATAAGGGAGGTTGCTTTCTAGTATTAAAGGGCTAGGATCTCCAAAGACATTTTTTAAAACGTTATTGAATCCGTCTATATCGTACATTCCATTCGGAAAAGTTATTTTATTCCATTGCCTTCCATTGAAGTATTTCAGAGTGTTATTGTTATATTTATCACTGATGTTGTACCAGGAATACCACATATTGCTACCGATCAGTGCTATCTCGTATTCACCATTGAGTGTGATCGGCGTTTCATAATTAATTTCCAAATCTTCGGGATTGTATGCCGTAATAGTAGAGGAATTGATAGTTATGAGTACCATCTTTATTAATATAGTGTAGTAATATGTAGTACTCATATGCTAGTTGTTACCAACAATTCATTTTTATCGTTAGCAGTTTGTTCAAACTGATACAATACATCATATGGACTTATGTTATTATTCCTTCGTTCAATGTAATAGATGCAATAGTAATCGCATTTTACAGAGTAATTTGCTTGAATTTGCGAAAAGTTATACACGATTGGCTTTGACGATGTAAGTAAATAGTGTTTTATTTCTTCTGGTAGCGATAAACCGAATGGATCAAAGTACTCGACGTAAGGTAACTTGGCATCATTGAAATAAGCTACCCAATGAGTTCCTGAACCACGGGAAACGTCAAAGTTCACTATGCCATTTTCGTTCTTCAATATTTTTGCTCGTAAAGAATCGATAGAGTATACACCACGGAATGCTTTTTCGTTTTTCATTATATTTTCGATATCTAAGTTACTTAATGGCTCTTTTGTTTTAAATCCCTGAGCTGTTTGTTTTCCTGGAATGTACAAACCTTTTCCCTTTCTTTTATTTTTAGATAAGCCAGCTGGTCTTTGCTTTCCAGGAATGTATAACCCTTTTCCTAAAACTTTTTGTGCAAGCTTAGTACCAGCATATCCCGCAGCTCCAACTGCAGCTGCTTTTCCCAATGCTACGAGTGCAGGTATTAAGAACGGCAGAAATCCACCTAGCTGTGTTTTACTGAAACGAAGTCGAACTGACTTTTTAGATTTTTTCAGTTTAATGATTTGTCTCTTTGTCAGTTTCAAAGTATCGTTACCTTTCTTCTGTGGATCAATACTTAAAGTTATAGGATTCTTATTTACAAATGCACTCTTCAATTTCTGCTTTTGTCCAGGCGTTGAACTAGTCAGATAACTGTGATACATTGCACTTTATTTTATAAGTACCATGTACTTATATTTTATATATAAAAATTAAGCATGTATTGTGTAAAGTGTAAAACGAAAACTTTAACGGATAACGTCGAATATGTCACTTCAGAGAATAAAAGAGTAATGATGAGAGGCAGATGTCGAACGTGTGGAAAAATGAAGTTGAAATTTGTGAAACAGAAAGGAAAATTTCTAAAAGGTGGTGATATAGTAAGCTGGATTCAAGAAAAGTTTAATCCACCCGAAATGCACATTCCTGGACCTTTTACGAAACTGGAGAAAAAGTTAATGCGAAGAGATCCTGGTATTAACTGTGTGGACAAAGCCTGCAAAAAGCACGACATTTCTCACAGCAAATCCACAGAAACTAAAAAGAGGCACGAAACCGACCAAGAATTATTAAATGATTTGGATGAAATTCAGAATCCAACTTTAGGAGAAAGAATATCAAGAACGATAATCAAACCTATCATTAAAACAAAGAAACGGTTCGATTTAGGACACAAGAAATAAGATGCTTTCTTCCGTTTACTATGACCCATTAAAGGGATTTTCCGGTATAAAAGATCTAATGCGCAAAACTGGATTGACGGAAAAAGAAGGAAAAAGATTTCCCCAACAACAAGATGTGTACTGTCGCTCAAAAAAGTATCCGAACACTACGGTTGATTACAAAATTCAGAAAAAATATCTGGCAACGATTTTTTTAGAAATTAGTGAGCTGGCAACCTTCGTGTCACATGACACGAAGGTTGCCTTTTTTGAGCGACAGTACACGTTACACAAACCCATTTGTAAAAAACTCCAAACCAGACGGGTTTATGTCTAGAATGTAGACGACCAGTAGCAGAGTGATTTAATCAATATGCAAAAATTTAAATTTCACAATAACCACACGAATTACATTTTAACCGTGATTGACATTTTCAGCAAATTCGCCTGGGCAATACCTATTAAAAAGAAAACAGGTAATGAGATTACCAAAGCATTTGTAGAATTTTTTAAACAACGTAAGCCATCCAAGTTACAAACGGATAAGGGAACTGAGTTTGTCAATAAAGAAACTCAAGCATTGTTTAATCAACGAGGTGTCCATTGGTTTGCCACTGAAAATGAGACTAAAGCTCAAATTGTGGAACGATTTAATAGGACTCTAAAGACAAAAATGTGGAAACATTTCACTGCTAATAACACTAGAAAATGGATCGATGTTCTACCAAAACTCGTTAAGAATTACAATACTTCTTATCACAGATCAATAAGAATGATCCCAGAAGAGGCAAGCTTGCAGAAAAACATATGTTGTATTTTAATCTGTTTGGTAAAAGAATTAAATCTATTACAGCATTAAAATTTAAAATTGGTTTCAGACCGATTATTCTTTAGTCAGATTATAGAACTTGATAAACCCCATCTATTAAAATTGAAACCAAGATCCTAACACTATTGGAATGGACGTTATAATTCGACAAAATCTTAAAGTGTCGAACCCAGAAAACAAAAACTAAGAGGTCGAGACTGCTTCCAATACGTTAAACGAATAGTAATTCCCGAATGTAACCTAAACACATTAGTTTGAGTTGTGTGGCTCAATTAGAAGCAGAGTTATAAGGATGCAAATTTAAGAGGGTTCGACCCAGTTTCTAGGCTAGGAAACGGGTCCGACACCATTTCCAGTTGAATTAACGAAATGAGTTCCAGTACTAGAACGTGATGCTGATGTAAAAACCGAAAATGTTTCGAAATCTTAAATGAGAATCAGCAATGTGTAGTATGCAAACGGTTTTGAACCCAGAAGACCTTAAGTAACTTGGTCGAGACCAATACCCAAATGTTGAAAGTGTAGTACACCCCGAATGAAATCCAATAATATTAGTTTCAAATCTGTAGCTTGATTACAAGACAAGTTATGATATCATAAATTTGAGAAAGTTCGACCCACTTTCTCGGCTACACAACCCGATTCTGGTCAGTTTGGAAAATAGTGTCTGATTGCTATTACTGAAGAAAACCAGAATTAGCTGTGTAGCTCGATTAGAAGAAAAGTTATTGTAACACAAAATCTAAAAGTACCGAACCTGCAAAACTTAAAATAATGGGTCGAGACCACTTCCAATACATTTAAGGTATAGTATTTGCCTAATGGAACGCAATGATATTAGTTTGAGTTCTGTAGCTCTATTAGAAGCAGAGTTAAGAAGCCTCAAAGTTAAGAGGGTTTCGACCCACTTTATCGGCTAAAAAACTGTTTCAGATCGATTATTCTTTCGTCAGATTATAGAACTAGGTAAATCCCAACTATTAAAATTGAAACCAAGATCCTAGCACAATTAAAATGGACGTTATAATTCGGCAAAATCTTAAAGTGTCGAACCCAGAAAACAAAAACTAAGCGGTGGAGACTGCTTCCAATACGTTAAACGTATAGTGCTTTCCGAATGTAATCTAAACACATTAGTTTGAGATATGTGGCTCAATTAGAAGCAGAGTTATAAGGATGCAAAATTAAGAGGGTTCGACCCAGTTTCTAGCCTAGGAAACGGGTCCGACACCGTTTGCAGTTGAATTAACGAAATGAGTCCCAGTACTAGAACGTGATGTTGATGTAAAAACCGAAAACATTTCGAAATCTTAAATGAGAATCAGCAATGTGTAGTATGCAAAAGGTTTTGAACCCAGAAGACCTTAAGTAACTTGGTCGAGACCAATACCCAAATGTTCAATGTGTAGTACACCCTGAGTGAAATACAATAATATTAGTTTCAAATCTGTAGCTTGATTACAAGACAAGTTATGAGATCATAAATTTAAAAGGGTTCGACCCACTTTTTCGGCTAGGTAAGGGGTCCGAACCCGATTCTGGTCAGTTCAGAAAATAGTGTCTGCTTAGTATTATTGAACAACACCAGAATGAGCTCTGTAGCATAATAAGATCAAAAATTATTTCAACTTTTATAAATTACAAAGAATTAACTCTTACTCCTTCTCGCCTCCCTCCTCCCCCACCTCGGACAGAGAGAGCAGAGCGGAGGAGCGGATGGAGAGAGAGGAAGAGAGAGCAGAGGGGAGGAGGGCACAGAGAGAGAGGAAGAGAGGGGAGGGGACAGAGAAGAGGGTCGTCCATCGAACCGAATAACTTCCCGAACCAGTATTTTTTCAGCTTCACTTTAATTCTGAGGTTCAGTGAATAAGGGATTTAGTTCAATGAAATTAAATCTCGAATCCGTTGTTCTTTTGAGGAGACTGATTTCCGTTTAGCACGATAACATAAAACTCTTCTCTCTTTACAAACTTCAGACATCCTCAAAATTATTCTAACCTCTTTTCACATCAAACTCTTTCTAATTGTTTAAAAAATTAACCTAAATCACTTTTCACCTCCAAAATTTTTTTTTCATCTAGTACCCTCTCCTCTCTTCATACATTCACAGATATTCAAAATCTATCTTTTCATCAGAACCCACGAAAACGTCATTTTACCTGTTGCTTTTGTCATATGTTTCAAACAAATTTCTCAAAACTGTTTGACTTTGTCACATTCTCCGATTTACTGGTTTCTTACAACCGAATAATCTAGTGAAGTGTACGATAACTCAACAAACCACATCGTTTTTTTATCTTCACACATACCTCATTTTTTCTGAAAATTAGTTAAACAAATTTGTTTCAATCTCGTCTGCCCAAAAAACTTAAATTGCTTTTTTCACATGAAACACCCGGGTTTTTCTGATTTTCACACATATTTTCAGAAAAAACCACAAGAAACACCGATTTACATGGCTTTTACAACCGAATAATCCAGTAAGTGTACGATAACTCAACAAACCACACCATTTTTTATGTCATGCACACACGCCTCATTTCAAACTAATCCATTTAAACTAATTCACAAATTAGTTTAAACCTCATCTTCCCCCCAAAAAAACTTAAATTAGTTTTTCACATGCTAAAAAACACCCCCGTTTTTTCTAATTTTCACACGTATTTTCACAAAAAAACCACAAGAAACATAATTTTTTCCTCATCCCCATACTTTTCCCATGGATTTTCACAGAATTCTCTGGACCCATTTATTGGCCCAGAACTCTCATTTATGCTACTACTTCCACTTCTTCCCTCTCCTGCCAGAAGAGCAACAACCACTGAGAACATCATAAGGAGGAGCGAATCCTTCCCTGAAATCGGCTTTTAATCACACCATCAACAACACATCGACGTGTGTCGCTCAACCAGGCTCGCTGCATGTCAGTCACGTACCTAATGACGGTGGGGCCACCTGCCACTCCGAGGTCACCTGGGGTTAGCAGCGGCCCCTCCGCGCAGTTCATCGTCGCCTGTGACTTGGAAGCTTCGTCAATGGGGTCACAGAGGTTGTGGCTAAAAAGGGCTGCTCCTTACTAATTATCTTTCCTCTATGAGTCGGTTAACGCATTGTTCATGCGGTTGCATGTCCACGACCCATCCTCTTCGATACTTCAAGGAAAAGAAGATATGCTCTCCGATGAGGAGGAGGCAGGTGGAAAGCAGGAGATGAACACCAAGAGTGCGTCGTCATCTCTACACGTTTCGCCATGATCACCAGAGGCAGAAAATGTCACCCACGCAAACGTGACTTAAACTTCACGCTAACCGTGCATAATTACGAATCTGAAATTTCCTACGCTTAGAAGTGTCGTTTTTCTCTCTTAAAATGCACCTGTTTTATTTTTTCTCACCTGTATGTTATGGCTATTCCTCCTAATTGAAGATAAATAGAATCACTAATGTCGCAGAAGGGTCATTGAATTCATTACATTTTAAAGTGGCTTTACTATCGTGAATTACGAAGCTGGGTGATTTTCGGCTACAACAAGGGCATTCAACTAGCGTTTATTTTTATTAATGGAGAGATCATGCGAGTCAAAACTTTAATGTGTACAGCACAACTTCGATTTTGAATGCAACTATCATCAACCATGAGTGACCTTTTGTATCTATAACGATTTCAATCAAAAGCTTACTTACAGTTTTTCCATGACTATAAACATAGCCTCCTTTAACATGAATATCAGTTCTGAACCAGGATAAATATTAATACATACCCGTTTGCATATACTCTGAAGACCGGAAAAATCTGCTCTCAAGCACTTGATCCAGCCGCGAGAAATGAGTTGCACGTCTTGGACTAGAGTGGCGTATTTCTGCTTTGGGTGCAATCGCTGTTACAGCGCTTCATATTATAAGCATCGATGCTTGCTGACTCGGAATACAAATGTTGACCAAGGGATGAGGACCACTAGTTGTAGCTGTTTATGTAAATACTGTAATTTTAAAGTAGTCGGATTGTTATTGCTTTACTCAACTAGCCTGTTCACAGCACTCAGTAAATCTGAAATTTGAATGGTAAATGTAAGAAATAAAGCAGAAGATTCTAATGAAGCATGTGATTATTTTATCATTATATTGTTTATTAATTATCAGCTGATAGGGCATGCCCTATCGGATAATAATTAATAAACAATATAATGTTACATCTGCATTGCTCGTACGGTTATCGCCACCCTTTCGGGGGGCGGGGGTGGCTCAGTCGGTTGCGCGCCAGGCTCGTAATCTGTAGTTCCCAGGTTCGAGTCCCAGCTGGGTCAGCGTTGAGATTTACCTCCGCAAAATTCCCCGCCCTTCCCACGGCCAGTAGGGAACACCGATGTGCTTGGAAAGGCCGCCGTCCGTCGGATGGGACGTTAAGACGTGGCCCCGTGTGCGGGAGAGCCATACCCTGTGCACGTTAAAGAACACGCTGGATGGCCTTGACGGGAGGCTACCATCTGTCTCCCAACTGCTGTTCCAGTGGGTCCCCTCTCCCAACCTTCTCTGAGACTTCGGGGTCTATGTGACCTGGCCATTTAGCCCATGGTGTGAAAAAAAGTGCCGCTCAGAGGTAAAACCAACCAACCCAAAGCCACCCTTTTGGTTCCAACAGGATGATCAAGGTTCATCTTCAAACATAAAACGTAGTTTTTTAAAAAATAATTTAAGCGTTAAAAAAGTATAAATTTAAAAATTTAAAATATATTTATCTTCCTACATGGCTCTAAAAAGTAGAAAATAAACCTAAAGTATCTCGATGGTGCAATCGGTCACTGAGTTCGTATTCACTTCAAAGGAAGATATAGCGCCAGCAATCTTGTCGAGTAGGGAAATCGGCGCCCTGTCTCCTTTTGAAGTGAATACTAACTCAGGGATTGATTCTACCATCGGTATGCTTTAGGTTTATTTTCTACGTTTTAGGGCCCAATAGGAAGATGGGAATTTTTTTTTTATTTTTAATTTTTTTTTTATTGTTGTTGCCACTAAAAACACCTACCTTCAGAAACTTTGGCATACGACTCATATACATCGAGCACATTTACCACCCTTTTGAATTCAGGTTTGAGGTAGCCCACGGCATTGGAGACATCACAAGCTTTAATTTGAAATATGACTCGTTAAAGTCGACCCCTGAGAAAATCCGCCCCCACATTTTGTCAGAGGGGAAGAGTGGAGGAGGCAAAATTCGAAATAGTTTACGATCGTCATTATACGAGCTTTCATTTGACATCTAACTCGTAACTGTAGACCCTCGCGTTCAGATGATGTAGTAGAAAGACTTTTTACATTTCCCATTTTTTAGTTGGGAGGTGAACACGGGGGTAAATTTTTCATATGCTACGACATTCCCGGCTTCAGAAGCTTTCATTTGACGTATAGCGTGTTGCTTTTGGAATTCGCTTTGTGGAGATATAATAGAATAATTGTGTCACATCTACATGGGGAAAGAAAGCATTGGGGACCAATTTTCTATAGCCTACGACATTCCCCGGTTCAGAAGCTTTCATTTGACGTCTAGTTTGTTAGTTTCGGCATTCGCGTTCTGGAGATATAGCTTAAGAATAGTTTTCCATTTACCCCTTTTTAGGGGAAAGAAAACACGGAGATCAATGTTTTTATAGCCTATGATATTCTCCGCGTCACAAACTTTTATTTGGCACATAAATCATTAAGTTTCTTCATCGTGTTCAAAAGATATGGTGGAACAACCTTTTGTCAAATCCACAAACCGACCAACTGTCAAACCGACTGGACGACAAATGTCAAAGCCAAAAGCAATAGGAAGATAAGTAAAAATAAAATAATTTCTGCAACGTTTTAGAGTTATTGCGAACAAAAAAACACGCTTCAAAACCGAAATACAGACACCTCACGCTATATAGGTATTATTGAAATACTTATTAATAGTGTATTTCAATAGTCATATGTAAAATTCATTATAGGGGTCCGGTATTGGTGACTGGTTGATTTCTCTATAGTTCACATTACAATTTAGACTGATCATTCTGATGGAGCTGTCTGAATGGTCAAACGCCATGCAGCTTGAATTATCGACCTTCATTATGAATGGTCGAGCGAGTTTCACAAATAAGACATACCTTGTAGTTAAAGAATCTCACTTCTAATTTATGGATACATAATTTTTTTCGTATTTACCCAATATTAATGCACTAATTTATGGACACATCCAAAAGAATCTTTGCTTAACGGCATTGTTCATTAGAATCCTATTTATTTTTTCATTTATTCTCTCTTCATCATCCTCCAATCACGTGCAGTCAGAGAGAAAAAGCAGGCGCTTTCTCCCATCATTTCATCAATCACAATTAAGAGATGGAAGCGCGAATTCCTTTCACGTGCAACACTTATTATTACCATTTCTTCATTCATTTTCAGGGAATTTTTATGTTTATGCATAACTCATTGTTTTGTTGTCGATTTGGCCTTGGAGAAGCGTCATTGAATCATTTGCACGAAGTCTCTTAAAGGAATAGCCATTAAGGGAAAAAAACTGCACACTAGGACGAATTTAAGCCCGTTAGTCTGCTTCACTGTAAACAAGCTACTAGCGATGTTTAATAAAGTGATTATCGTGAAAGGCTCAGTTCTTTTGCAGCTAACACAGTGATCGCTGCCGTTTGTTGCTAATTAGCATAGTGCACTACCATTTTGGATAATTTCTGTTGCTTTTTTTATCGCATTGCTCGCTCTTGGGCTCTACTTTTCTGATAAATGATGCCTCTGGTCCTAGCTTGAAGAAGTTCGCCCAAAGACAAAAATGTCATTGGATTATAAACAACATGAAATGAAAAATGAAGGAACACGACCAAGTTGGAATTAAATGTTTAGATATTCTAAAATGATTCATGAAATCTGTCAGTGCCCTTGATACTGAATGTAAGCAATGGATCCAGATCTAAAGACTCGAAAATTCATAATTGGGTTCTGAAGGATCACTCTTTGAGAATGTCAAAAAACCGAATGGATGCAAAAAATAATAAACATACATGTTACATATGTTTTCGAGAAAAATTATTAAAAAAAAACGCTGAAACTTTGAGAAAAATTATGCATCGGAACAGCTAATTCTTTTTTTCTGGATCCTGCTTGGTATAGGATGATTCTTTGAAGAGTTGTAAGAGACAGATGAAAACTTTTCATCCACGCCATACACGTATACTTTTCTTTAACAAGCATAGGGCATAGATCTGTTACAGAGACCCTCCGTTCGAAGTACGCCCGACAGAATCCTTTGCAAGAGCATTTGTGGCTCTTTCGTTACCTGAGAATGCCAAAAATCGGAGAAAATGACGAAACTGGCACTCGAAATCTGATCCTCAGAAAACTTCGAGCAATGGTATCTACATTGACTCATTCCTCATAATCTGGGGATCTTTTCATACAGATACAAAGCAGAAATAGGTTTAATTTCATCGTGCGAATTAATGTTTAATGTAACCATTCTGTTACATTAAAACACAAGTTTGTTCAATAGCAGTGTCCTATCCTGAAGAACAGAAAAAAAGATGCGACAAAAATCGGGCATCTTTGTCTAAGGAAAATATAAGGGTTGTGTGGGTAAACTTTTGACAGTCATGAAACAGCTTTCTTCTATGGTATAATTAGAAATAATTGAAACTTGTTATTATAGGTAATCTTTCACCAAAGTAATCCTTGATATAATGCGGAGTATTTTTTGTTGGTAAATTCAGAGTACTTTCCTCTTTGAAAACTCCAATTAATGTTAAACGCGAGGCGTCCTCCTTGATAGAGTACATAATATAGAAGTTAATCCCCCCCCCCCAAACACACACACATACTCATAAACATGGAAATAAGTAAAACAAATTTTTATTTTCGTTGGAAATATTTAAAAGAAATATTTAAAACAGTATTCTATACGCTAAAACCTAGAAATATGTAAAGTACCTCTCCCTCCTTGGATATACCTAAACTAAATATATACCCGGGAAAATACGCAAAATAGCATCCTCGTTTATCCCTTTATTATATACTCTATTATTATTATTATAAAATTAGTTCCCATTCTTTAGTACGTAACATTTTGCTTTGACTTTGAAAACTTGTAAATAAAACTAGGTATTAGTAGGAACAAGCCGTCCTGTGGCCGAGTGGTTAGCTCTCTTGGCTACTGATCTTAGGGACCTGGGTTCGAGCCCCGCGTAAGTCATGGATGTATGTGTCGTTTTTCTGCTGAGGTCCTGCCATCCTCACAGACCTTCTACTATGGCATATAAACAGACAGGCTCCTGTCAGACCTCTGTGGCAAGCAGCTGCTTGAGGGGATATTATTGCTAGGCATAAAAGAGCATTTTAGAAACATTTAAATTGACATTTTACTGCCTTTACCTCTAAAAGTACTTAGAGTAGATATATTCTACACTAATCGAAATTGTTTTACCGAAGACTACGCGTAGAGACGTTTTCATCTGGCCAGAGATCAAACATATTTTGGTAAAAAAATGTTGTTCCGCTTTGAATATTTTTGGATCATTATTTCCACTTATCTTCTGCGTCTCCAACATCTTTGTTACTCGAGTGAAAGCAACAATCGAGGAAAACAAAGCGAAACTTATCTTAAACTTGCGAACGTATTCGGTAAACAAATCAACGAAATCCCATTCCTCATTCTGTAACATTACCAACTAAATGGGCATCAATTTAACGTTTGAGGATGCTACAAACGCAGCCTCTTAACGTCCAGCTCAGCATTAGCAGCATCGATAGGTTGGTTGGTTCCCGCATACGGTTAATGGATTGTTTTGTCTTCCTTAATCCTTGCCTGGCGCCATTGGACGGAGGCCCTTGCCCGCTAAGTAGATAAATAGAAGACGCTGAGTCTCCAGAGAACCAGGATTAGGGATGTCATTAGGAAGACGTGGATGGCGTTTACCTTTCTCTTTGCCCCCTGTTTTCCATGCTCGAGCCCCCACAGGAGTCCCCTAAGAGAAGCAGAACAAGAAAGAATATTTCCTGGACTTGCCTGAAATTCTGTCTCTGATCAGAGTGCTGATTCCATCTAACGATGTATTGTTACTGTAAATATCGAGAAAGTTACAACTGATAGGATCATTCTTCGCTCGTGACGCGCGTATCCAGCGTTATCTCGAGTATTTACCTAATACTACCTTTTTCTGAAAACGTTTCTCTAATCACTTATTTAGTATCTATCTCGGACTTAGCGTTTTTGAAAATGTGTATGAAAAATTCTGCTGACGCAAGGAACGTGATATGCAACTGCGCAATTTTCCCAGTTTCATTTCTGACCTTGTTTATAACTTTTTAATAAAATAAAACATATCAGGATGGTTCTTTTTTGAAAACAACTACTTGTTTAATAGGCTTTTTTTTTTCATCAGTCACTCTGGCGCAAATCCGTTTAGATAAAGAGTAAGCCAAATATCAGAAATAAATTGAAATACAACGTTTACTGTTGTAAAAGAAGCACTTTTTAGTTCAGATTTATGCTCCGAAACCACTTATCTAAAACAACAGCTTCCACCGTTATAAGGGAATATATTTCTATGTGGAAATATCACTTTATCTCGTATTTAATAAATAAATAAAAAATAATAAATAAATACCCCCTCAAGCAGCTGCTTGCCACAGAAGTCTGACAGGAGCCTGTCAGTTTATATGCCACAGTAGAAGATCTGAGAGGATGGCAGGACCTCAAAGCCCCTGAAAATAACAAAAGAGAATAACATATCGAATTTAGCTAATGTGGGATGCTCGCTTTCAAAGAGAATGAAGTTTACTTTCCGTTGGGTTGGGTTGTTTTACCTCTGAGCGGCACTTTTTTGCACACCATGGGCTAAATGGCCAGGTCACATGGATCCCGAAGGCTCAGAGAAGGTTGGGGGGAGGGGACCCACTGGAACAGCTGTTGGGAGACAGTTGGTAGCCTCCCGTTAAGGCCACCCAGCGTGTTCTTTAACATGCAGAGGGTATGGCTCTCCCGTACACGGGGCCACGGCTTAACGTCCCATCCGACGGACGGCGGCCTTTCCAAGTTTACTTTCCGCCTTTAGAACCTTATAACATTGGAAATTCGAACTAATGAATGATTGAAAAAATGCAAATAGTAATATTTCATTAATATTTACAAAACACTAAACAAATTTTGCATCTATCTCTTAAAACAAAGAAATTGCGTCCCCCGCCTCATCCAGGTAGTAAAGAAACAAATCATTGCTGCCGTCATTACCGACTCATTCTACTACCAAAATTGCAAATTTCTAGAATAAATAGATCATTCGCAATATTCGTTTAAAGTTTTTGACATTTTCTAACGCTTCCATCATTAGAGGGCGCTAATGATGGTTTCTAATTTTGGCCTTTAGAACCCTCTAACAGCGGAAATTCGAACTATGAAATGATTTGGACACATGAACTTTCAGTTATTGAACTAGAACAATAACATGTCGCCTCTTCGCATGGAATCTTCGTTTTCATCAAACATCAAGTTTTAATTTTTGTTGTTAAAAGGCCTCTAGGATCAAAAATTTGAACTGATTACTGATTGGGACAACGCAAATAGCAATATTTTATTAACACCTATAAAACATAAAAAGAGTTTTTAATTTATCAGTTAAAAAGCGTTGGCTTTTCGCACGCCTTTTTTGGTGAAGGGTAAATCATTGCTGTCAATAATAACCTCTTGACCTTAACACTCCACAAAAAATATCAAATTTCTACCATAAACAGATCGTTGGTACCATTCGTTTAAAGTTTCGCACTTTCCAAAATTTTCCTCCATTAGAGGGCTGTATCGAAGCTATTTGGAAGATTTAAAAAATACAAATCCTTATGTTTCGTCAATACCGATCTCAACACAAAAATATTATCTATGAAAATAAAGAAGTTGAATATCTCCAAATGGATATGTAGTGGATGGACTGACAGACGGACAGGCTGAAGTAAGCAGGTAGATGGACGTATGGACAGATAGATGTACGTATGGGCAGATAGATGTACGTATGGGCAGATAGATGGACGTATGGGCAGATAGTTAGACGTATGAGTAGAGAAATGGACGTATGGGCAGATAGATGGACGTATGGTAGATAGATGGACGTATGGGCAGATAGATGGACGTATGGGTAGATAGATGGACGTATGGGCAGATAGATGGACTATGGTAGATAGATGTACGTATGGGCAGATAGATGGACGTATGGCCAGATAGATGGACGTATGGTAGATAGATGTACGTATGGGCAGATAGATGGACATATGGGCAGATGGATGGACGTATGGGTAGATAGATGGACGCATGGGTAGATAGATGGACGTATGGGCAGGTAGACGGACGTATGAACAGATAGACGGACAGACAGATAGATGGATGGACGACAAAGTGAAAACATTAGCTTGCTTTTTTGAAAACGAGCCAAAAACTGATATTTGTAAAACAACTGTAATAAATAAATTATTTCTCAAACAGCTGCTTCCACAGAAGCCTTTCAGGAGGCTGCCAATATAACGAGGGAAGGGAGATCTCCAGCAGAAACATGTATGCTTCATTTGTCGGGGATTCTAGCAGGTTCCATCTGCAGTCAAGAACACT
The DNA here is from genome assembly GCA_038380435.1 of Ryuthela nishihirai. Classification (NCBI taxonomy): domain Eukaryota; kingdom Metazoa; phylum Arthropoda; class Arachnida; order Araneae; family Heptathelidae; genus Ryuthela; species Ryuthela nishihirai. Next base: position 77,641,776 of record JAWZYU010000017.1, read on the forward strand.
AACCACACGGCCACCGAGACACAATAACTAAAATCGGATATGGTTTATCCTTGTTCTGAAAAAAATGCTTCTATATAAAGAATTTCCTTATTGAGTAACTGTATTTGTACGATTTTGTTTTGTTGCGTGTTTTGCATATATCGTTCAACCATCTATTTCAATGATCACTGTCAGTACAATGATGAATAAAATAGCAGCATTCAGAGGACTTCAAAATTTGCGTATTGACATCAGATGCCTGAAGTTTATTAATTCGCCTCCCATTAATATACATATTTGGATTTAGCACTCAAATTCACGCATCTTCAGGATAAGCAACGAAGTGTAACAATCAATCTAAGCAAAGTAAAGCAAATTCATTTTCGAATATGTCAGACATATAAGAAGTGAACCATTTTTCTAACAAAACAAATTAATAATATCTCAGTAGCAGTGACGCAAAAACTGAGAATTGCGCTTCTAACCCTTGAGAGTTAAAGGGGGGAAAATAAAGGGAGGAAGCCCTGAAATTAATCAGAAAAAAAAAGTCACGGATTCCAAAATTGCCTTCTCAGATTAGAGCCAGTTATCCTTAATTGCAAACATTTCTGCAGTCCTCTATTTGCCTGAAGCGTCGCCTTCAGCAACCGATTTCCCAAAGGAACTACGAAACATCACCATCCGCATTAGTAATTATCACTAAAAATGTTTGTTCTATCAGAGGTGATCGAATTAAATTTTTATTTAATATCAATCAATTATAGCATCGTTTCTTACTTTTTTATTTTTTCACCTTAAATCGGTATTTGTAACATTTAACCATTACGTTTAACCATTTACATTAACACATAAGTTATGCACGTTGTCTTAGAAAGAGCTTGCATTGTGATGAGGCTTCACTTGTTAACTTCAACACTGATTCAGTTCCTTTCTTTAACAATTGCTTACATAGTTGCACAGACACAGTCCAATTGCCTTCCAGTTTTGGACGTTCGACAATCTACTCAAAGATTTACCCGTTTCCCTTTCCCTTCTTATGCACTGTAGTCTTTCCACAATGTTTCTTTGTAGCATCATCACTAGGGTGCTAATTTTTTCTTTTCCTCATCCCTTTTTAAGGATTAAATAAATAATTTCTCCAAAATCACTTAGCAAAATCGCTAGAAAGATCACGTAGAGGGTATTTTAAACCAAAGTTCGTCGTTAGGCAATTGCTTCACATCATCACTAAGTCACCTTTATGACGCAAATTTAAAATCAGACAGCACCGTAAGTACCACCATCTGTGTAGCTGTCGACTACCGTAAGTGCGAATTAACGTAAGTAGAAACTGCCTGTATCTAGAAACAGAATGACACTAATAATTTCTTTAGAGTACGTCTTTTGTTAATTGTTACCTGTTTGTTTGCAATTTCACAACCGATTAACTCCGCCATTTTGGTTCGAAGAGACTAATATAGTTTTTCGAAATCGAAATATTTTGCCTCAATGGTAAATACATTGAAAACAAAAAGAAATTCCTACAACCTCTCGATAGTTATTGGGAAAGAAAAACACCTACAAATAGGAAAGAGAAAACGAAATGATGCAGAGTCTGCTATAATCAGAGACTCTCTTTTGCTTCATAAAATAAAGACAAAGATTAACCTCACTCGCATCCCCACTATAAACCCTCCCACAGGATATAAGTATTAGAAATGTAAAAAATATAGTCAGTTGTAAGTGACAAATACGTAGTTTGCTATTCCGCGTTATTGCAAATATATTTCATGCGACAGAGTGGGGCGAAGGTGGCTCAGTCGGTAGCGCGCCAGGCTAGTAATCTGTAGTTTCCAGGTTCGACTCCCAGCTGGGTCAGCGTTGAGATTTATCTCCGCAAAATTCCCCGCCCCGGTCAGTAGGGGACACCGATGGGTTTGAAAAGGCCGCCGTCCGTCGGATGGGACGTTAAGACGTGGCCTCATGTGCGGGAGAGCCATACCCTCTGCACGTTAAAGAACACGCTGGATGGCCTTGACGGGAGGCTTACCATCTGTCTCCCAACAACTATTCCAGTGGGTCCCCTCCCCCAACCTTCTCTGAGCCTTCGGGGTCCATGTGACCTGGCCATTTAGCCCATGGTGTGCAAAAAAGTGCAGCTCAGAGGTAAAACAATCCAACCAACCCAACGCGACAGAGTTTACTTTCTGCATTTATGGCCAAACACAGCAAACGTATAAGAGCGACGTTTCAGTAAATCAACTCGGCGGTCAGTTGCGAAGGTTTTTTGTGTTTGTTTGTGTTAAAAGAAGAAGAAGGGACGTCTTTCCTTTCATGTTTTTAGTGTCATTGACCTCCAAAGCACAAAGCATGTAAAGAAGCGAATATCACATACAAAAGAACAATGGTGAATGGAAATTTTCCTTCATATTTAGCAACTTCGCCAAACAAGCTTGGTCAACGGTTGGGCAGACAAGCGATGCAAGAGGAAATTTTTTCTTCTTTGCTTTCATTATTACCATCCTTTCTCGTTTCAGTGTCCGAGACTTTCAACGACGGTTGTTGGAAGAACGCACCAACAATGGAATGTTTAGAAATTTCAGTGTTGTCTCGTATCGTTCACGTATAAGGGAAATAATGAAGACACGAGTGACGAAACAGTTCAAGTTTTAAAAATATTGTTGCAACAGAAAATCTTTGTTTGAAATGGCATCAAATCAATCACATAGCAAAAGCCTGAACTAACGATAATAACTACAACAACAATAATATAAACAATATACTGAGATTCCTATGATGAAAGAACTCATTCCATTTTCTATACATAAAGAACAAAAGTATAAGTTTATTAGTAAAGAAAACGTTGTGAGCTTTATTAATAAAAAGTACCGTTTCATCACCATTGTCAACAACTAAATATCTAGGAAGGAAATATCTCAATGGACAGGTGTATGTTATGCTATTGCATGCTATTGTATGCTATAGCAAAGTTTCAAACTTCTCAGAAATTGCAATTGGTGGAGTGAACGTGGAGGGGAATATGTTTACCATCCTGTATTTTTTATTATTTACATTTTTACTTCCTTTATTTGATATCTTTTAACTCTCGACTTTGTTCTTATATATTTTACATTTTAATATTTATTGATACACAGAAGCAATGGTTATTTATATGTGTATATACATTTAACATATAGTTTTGGTAAAATATTTGATAAAAGTAAACAGAAAACTCAAAACCTTTATTAGTTATTTGACGGAAATTTTATATAATCGTGTTTTTTGGCTCACTAACGGTAACAAGTCTTTAACTTTTACTATTATTGGAAGAACAAAAACGTTAAAAAAAATTTAAAATTAATTCTCTGAGAATTTGCTGTTATCCATTGTAGACTTAACAAACAAGAATTTGGTTTCTTTTTCTGATGCAAGTATTTTGGAAATTGGTGTTTCATAAGGCCAAAAACAAAGAGTTTAATTTAGCCATAAAACTGGATTAACTAGCGTTAGCCTAATTTGTGTAGTGGCTGACAAACATGATTGCTAATCCAGTGAGCCTGTCCTAGTGTGGATGCTATATGAGAACACATTGTTAATAAACGATTTCTCTAACGGTTGTATTTTTACCCTATTGTTTTGGTACAGTAATGGGTGATTTACGCCGCCTAGTTTACTGACGTCGCAATACTGCATAATTCCAGTAGACTGATTGGCAAATCAAAAGTAGCATTCCCAGGATCTCACAATTGGAATATTCGCATTAATAAATCTAGATAATGGTTGTTTATGTAATCGTTATATATTTTGCGGAGGCCATCTCGTGCAGTCGCTCAAAAAAGTATCCGAACACTATGGTTGATTACAGAATTCACAAAAAATATCTGGCAGCGATTTTTTTAGAAATTAGTGATCTGGCAACCTTCGTGTCACGTGAAGAATTTATCACGTGACACGAAGGTTGCCAGATCACTAATTTCTAAAAAAATCGTTGCCAGATATTTTTTCTGAATTCTGTAATCAACCATAGTGTTCGGATACTTTTTTGAGTGACTGTACTAATTGCATCCAATAATAAAGTTTTTCGTTTAACCAGGTGCAGCAACAGAAAGTGCTATTGATAATTTAAGAAGCAATTTTTCCCTTTATTTTTCCTTACATTTCGCAGGTAATAAACATTTTCATTTAACACTAAACCAAGAATAAACATAATGTGTAACCATTGTTAAATGAAAGTTTCTTGGGAATTATTGTTGTTTCAAAATTTTGCACTTGGACATTGTTATTCCAGAAGAAGGAAATATTCTTAGGGAATTATTAAAACTCTCCTTGTTCGTACTGGGTTATTATCTGGCTTTAATTAACAACCACAATGTTTAAATGAGCTGACAAACAGAAGCTCAGTTTTAATTGTTGATCGGATAAGTGGTCTGTTATCACGATGCTACAACTGAATCTTTTTGGAACACTTTGGTGGATTTAATAACTACCTTTTGGTAATGAGAAATTCTTTGGGAAAAAAAAAAGCATTATTTCCCTGGAGAGTTAGCTATTTAAGAGGATTTTATGCAGACAACCACCACTTTTAAGACATTTTACGAGCGGTTATGTTTTGCAAGTAAGAGTCAATTCTGCTTATTAAAGTCAGGATGATAACAAATTTTAATTAAAATTTTAAACTTCAGTTTAAGTATTTTACGATAAGAATAATTTTGCTAAAATGTTCAAAACATTGCGTCTATGTGCAGGGCGATTCTTTATTAAATACATTAATTTTGCATTCAGTTTCACACATTTGCCATTCAGCTTTCGCCTTAAAGGTCAAACACCAAATTAATATATGTCGAGATGAGTATCTGAGGATTAACAGAGGACTACATGTCGTTTGGTATTCCATTTTCATAATCGTAGCTACGTCCATTCATCATAGAGAAAGACGCAATCATAGAGATTTTTGCATGGAACGCAATGTCGTAGCGTCATATAAGTATCACTTTTGCGTATTTGTACTTACGATAAGAGTAATTCGCACACAATGTTGCCTAAATATTTTGGATACAGTGTTGTCACTACTAAGAATTTATGCATTTACCAAGGAAAGACTATATATTTATATATATAATTCCAGCCCCAACTGGGCGAGCTCTAAGAATTTTCTCTGTTAATCGCAGCTCTGCCCTCGGTGACAAAGGGACAATGCTGGGTTTGAAAAGGTCGCCGTCCATTGATGAGACGTTAAGCCTAGACTCCTTGTGCAGGAGAACGGTGCCCTCTGCACATTAAAGACACTGAATAGCCCTGACAGGTGGTTTCCATCTGTTTCCTAACAATTGTCCACTGGATCCCCTTACTCAACGTTCTCTCAGCCATTGGAATCCTTGTGACCTGGCTCTTCACTCCAATGTGTGCAGGAAAAAGTGACACTCAGAGATAAAAGAGCACAACCTATGCGTAATACAAAATGTTTAAGAGTCACAATAACTGATGTCCTATCAGTGGGCAACTAGATTATGCAGATAGCTCGACAACGGAATGGAATTTAATTGTATGTACTATATACATTCGGTGTCAGTTCTCAACTGATCATCAGGAAGACTCTGGTGAACCCTTCGAAGAGGTAACCATACAGAAGTATAAATGAGTACCATGCATATGAGGTGCAGATCGGATTATTTTCTTTCGTGGGTCACAATAGTACTTCATTTTGGACGGTTAGTTCTTGTATCCATGTACAGAGCTGCTCTGATGCCCGACATTGCGAACTACAACCAAAGATGTATCACATAAAATTTCATGTTATTCATCTAACCATAATGTCCTTTCGTCAGTTCGTCTTCTTTAACAGTCCGTTGAAACCCAGAACAAACTTTTTTATGCCTTATGTGTAACAGTTTCTTAATATTATAGTCTCATGGCCCATTAAATTCGATGACATCCCTCTCCCCCTATCTATAACATTCCCTCAACCCCACGAAATGTGAGGAGTGGACTGTCTATGGTCGAATTTTAAATTCCCAACTTGAAAATTTAACGTAAAGAAGAACTTCACCAATTTGTTTAATTTTTTCACCGTATAACTTAGCTGCCAGTTTTATATATTCTTATCATGGAGTTCTCGTCTTCACTGCATTAGCAAGAGACTTGGATTCAAATTGAAAAACTTTCCTCATAACCCAGAAGTCGGAAACTTTTCATTTGATGCTTAGCAAATGATTTCTTTTTTTTTTTTACAAAATGGCTTGCTGAATCTATTTTTAATTTGTATCTATTGCATTTGGTATTGCGTTTGCCTTAACTTTTTAATCTGATATAATCGGAAATTTAAGCGAAGTGAAACTTAAATGTCAAAAATATATAAAATGAAGTTTTAATCTCCAATATATTGTTTATTAATAAAAGTACAGCCCATTTAGTTTTGATTTTTGGAGTTTCAATAATTCGAATTACCCGAAGTTCAATCCAAATAAGTGTTGTCTGAAGATGGAAATATCAATCAAAGTAATTTTCCCATTAAAAATAAGCATTCTAAGACCTAAAAGCATATTTGAAATTCTATTTTCAGAACTTTACATCTATCAGGCAGATTTAAGTAGTGGACATCAACTTCATAGACAGCATTAAATTCATAATGAATTAAAATTCCTATTGGTAAATTCCCCAGAAAGATTGACATTGACTATATAAAAGCAATGCATACAAAGTCTTTTCAACTCACTGAAATGCGTCTCTGTCGTCCCCAGTTCTGTTATCAATTTCTTCACATCACTTCAAAGAATGGGCTTTAAATTCTTCAACGAATAGGTCTGAAATGCATATACTTCCTTACTGACACGACTATGTCGATAAAGTGACCGTCACTAAAGAGAGAAACGCATTTGCCTCAGAAAAAAAAAACTTGCTTTTGAAAGGTGTTCAAAGTGAGTAGCAGCCACCATTTTTCGTTTCTTAATCGTATCATCCCCATGCGAAGATGCTTCGTCCCCTTTAACCTTTGGCGAACCATTAAAGCCGGTCCCACCCCTTTAATGCTGCCCTTCGGTGTCGGCTACCGTGCGAGAGAAGGGGTTGAGCATCGTCACTTAGTCGACGTCGGTACTGGATGAATGTTGGATGCAAGGAGAAAGGAAACGATGGAAAGGGATTCCGAGAGAAAAGATGAAGATCAAGTATAGTTCCTTTTTTTTACTTGCAAATACTGTGTTGACGGATTTCATTGACGTTGACGTCATTTCTGCCAACAAATTCAGAATTTCTTGTCCCTTGTCCCGTTAATATAGAGAAACAGGAAATCAAACTGTTTCCTCTTTCTCTATATTAACGGGACAAGGGACAAGAAATTCTGAATTTGTTGGCAGAAATGATTGAAGTATAATGAATGTGAGCTAAAATAAAAATGTAAATAAATACGAAAAAAAATTTATCCATTTTATAATTCCGTTAAGATTTTTCCCTATAAATTTAAAGACAAATAACAAATAGTAATTTTTCGTTATTTAACAAAAAATGTTTAGGACGAGAAATTATCTATTTTTTCGCCTTTTTTGTGCAAAATAGTACATGTTCAATAACATCTTAATTACTAAACGAATGTTGTTGAAAATCAAGAAGTAAAGAGATTTGAGTGATATCTTCAAGTTTATCTCTCAGAGAAATTTTTCGGCAAAAGGCATGAAAAAATCAATAATCGGTCAGTGTTTCAAGAACTATGGGAGTTGGAATATTTAACATCAGCAACCCCTGTTAGGTTAATTGGCTTCAAATATTGATGGAAACATTTTGAAACGAAAGAAAAGCCGTTAAACCCATGCGGTTAAACCCATGCATCATTGCACCCTTTTTTCTTACTTATGATTGTTTCAGTTTTTGTCAATTTTGAAGAATTTTTGTAGACTGAGATAAACTGTTACACGTTTCTGCTTTCATAATTCTTTAAACACCGAACTAACACTCTTGAAAATCGAGCTTTCGAGAGATTTTATAAAATCTTCACCTTTAGTCCTATTTCCTAAAAAATAACTTAATTTAAAAGTTACTGAATTCTGAATCTGCCTCTGACATAACAATGCCCTATTCCTAATTAAGAGGCACCGAGTGAATATTTATGAATTACTTTTAATGAAGCTATGTCAATTAAATGTCCTTGTTTTCCTCATTTGCTTTCCCAGCCTCAGTTATAAATCCTTCACAAAGAAAATGCAACTGCCTTGCGATATTTTTGGACCTGAGTTCAAATCCTTTAGATGGCAGAGACATTAAACAACATAAAAGATTGATATGAGTTATGAAAAAGAGCCAAGATTTATTTTCCAATACTTTTCCAAAACAGAAAAAAACAGGGATTCGGTGTACATTGCACGTGCATAGTCATTTTTTGGAACATAAGGCCCATATATAGAGAGCCACATTTCCCATAAGGCAAGGTAGACATGCCTGGAGGCGCCAACCTAATAGAGACATCAGCGTTCTCGAGCACATCTTATTTATTCACGTAAAAAAAGTCATCCTTTTCAACCTTTAGAAGATTAAAAAAAAATATTTACAAGGAACCATGGTTCAAAATCTGATAAATGAGCTTTCTCCCATGACAAAATAAAATAAACTTTTAATGAATATGCATCGGAGAATATAATTTGTTCATAAACAGAACAAAAAACTGTTGTAAAAAATGTTTAAAAAATTAACTACTGTACTTATATAAAATTTGATTATGAAATGTCGTTATTCATTTCGATTATATATTTTCTTCATGGTTGCCAAATAAATAAAAACGATTTACATGTTTTCATAGAAATTTATTAAAAATAACTGCTAGCAAGTAAGTTTTGCTGCTGTATGTGGCCTAGTAGCGCTTGAATTATAATGAGGTCCTCCCTGTACCGTAGTTGTTAAGAAATGTAAGCTTTATAAATAAACGAAATTTGATTTAATTCCTTAGAACTAATTTTGCGAAGATTGCCATTCTATGAAATCTCTTTACAGCAAATACATTTAATCGTTACCATACAAGGTCTACATTAACAGGATCATTAAAACGAGTTTAAATGTTCTTAAATGTAAAATTTCGTGGTATCTTGAATTGTTCGGATGATAGATGCCCACACAGGCAGAAAAGAGTGCGAAAAACACTTTTTTTCAGTTCAAGACCACCGAAATGCACCCCTAAGCAAAAAACTTGACATCGATTGTTTTATTTACCACCATTAATACTTTCCCTACAATTCGTATGGAAAAAATCAAGAGTAAATGCGTTCATTTGAGACTAAATAGGATTCCTCTTTCAGTTTATTCATTTAAAAAAAATAGAAAACAACTCCGAATGTTTGGAAAAAAGGAAACTATTTCGTTCAGGTTTGGTGATCACCGTTTGCAGACACCCCCACACTTCAGAAGTCACCTTCTGGCTGTCTGTATTGACCGGCAGCGTCGCCATCGCGGAAGTAACGGCTGGCTGCGCCTTACCTCCTCCACGGCGCCCTCCACCCTCTCCTCGCTCTCCCAAGTGCCCAAGGGCTTTCACCGAGAGCCCGCTGACCGCTGATGTAACAGCAGACGCCGTCGATGCGCACGATGTGGCGGCATCCACCAGACGGATGAATGGAGTCGGTTGGTCTGTATGAATTGGGTTTGTTACGAGCATTTGCTGCCTTTCAGCTTGGCGAGTTTTTCTTCTCGGCGATGCTGCTGCTGCAGCATAACTTGCGCTGACATATACAGAGGAAAACGGAAAGAGAAGCAAGGATGCCCCAGAGGAATGGGATCGGTTGGTTAGAGGGAAAGTCTTGGCCCTTCACTTGCGAGAAGAAGGATTTTTACGTGTGGCTTCTCTGATTAAGAGATTATTCTGTCAAAAATAATCATATAGGTAAATGTTAATTTTTATAGCGCAGAAGTGAAGAATCATCATATTATATAACAGTAATAATTCCAAACGAAGGAACAACGGGCGGGCGAACCCGGGTGACGTCATCGGTGGCAGATACAGGCAGTTTTCCAGTTACTTAAGCGATCAGTCTCAAATTTCGTGGGGTAGTCCCACTTAGTGTTAACCCTGTTGGGACAATAGATCGGGTTCCTAGCTACCGTGGGGCGGGAGCGAGCCTTCAAAAAATGCGAAGTTTCAGTTCCACTGGCTGAAACCAAGAGGTCTGGGGGCGCTGCCGTCGCCTACCTTGTGAATTGAGTTGTGAGTAGTACGTGAGGAAAGCTGGTAATGAGGTTATCAATGTAAAATACACACGTTTGGCGGGATTAAATTGGGAGCAGTGAATACGGTGGAACAGTCGATGGGAATAATTATCAATACGTTTCGCACCAAACGTTTGCGCGGGTTTAACTAGTGCAGTATATTTATCATTTGACCTGCAAGCTAAAATCAGAAAAAAAATGCTTAAATAACTTATTTGCATGAAAATAAATTCAATATAACATAAACTACATTCGTATCACTTGACAATATAAATAAATATCTGTAACAAATTTCAGACAGCAATAGTTTTCGCTAGACAAGTGAGGGGGGAAACCAATTAGAACTCAACTATTTCGATTAATTTGAGCAAATAGCCTCATTTTGATGCCTGGGGTGATCTTATTGCCATACCAACCAATATGATATCGGTGCTGGGAAAAATTCATAACTGAACAAAATAAGTATGCAGCAAGAAAATCCTGAAAAACAAATGTTCATTTTTCATTTTTATTTAACACCAGTTGAACTTCACGCAGTGCAGCCGGGTCTCACTTTTAATCCATGTATTCTGGTTTGGAGCCGTCCCGTGGCCAAGTGGTTAGCGCGCTTGGCTACTGATCTACGGGACCTGGGTTCGAGCCCCGGGTAAGGCATGGATGTTTGTGTTGTTTTTCTGCTGAGGTCATCCTCACAGACCTTCTACTGTGGCATATAAACTGACAGGCTCCTGTCAGACCTCTGTGGCAAGCAGCTGCTTGAGGGGGTATTTATTTTTTTTTATTTATTCTGGTTTGCACTATAAATTTAGTTTCTGTTCCTTCCTGTCCCGACCCTTTAGCACAGATTGAACATGAATAATTCGTAGACTTTCCTCACGTCGTTGCTGACGTCAGCGCTCGCTCTCATACACCATGTCTTAGGGGCAAACTATCGAGATTTATATTTCGACAGATTTTGGTATCCTGTAGTTCCCCATGCACTTGATCGCACAGTCCAAAATTTCGTAAGCGGGTTCTCCCGTCTGTCCCGGTTTTGGGTTAAAAAATCAGGTCCCTAGAATAATACACCTTAAGATAATAATGCCTTTGGAAATGTGAGAGGGATCTGGCAACGGCAGCAGATTTAAACGTTATGACTCTTACATTCAGAGTTAGGGAGCAGTAAATGGCAACAATAGATTAAGCAGAGACATCGGTTTTCCGTGGAAATAAGGTGATAAATGGTTTGCTTGTAAATCAATTCCTTTCAATCTTGGATTACGGTTTCTGCTGCCATTAACTATTAACATATTATGTTAATCTGACGTTCCTAAATGAATTCCTTCGGGCTGTCCTTTTTTCAATTTCCGCCAGTGTAGCTATTATATTTTATCACTCATTGAGCATTTTTTGGTGTCCTTATCATTTATGTTCTAAGAGAGAGAGCTTCAATTTCTTTCTTTTAGAGAGATAATTAGTTTAAATTTAGACTCCGTGGCAAGCAGCTGCTTGACAGGATACAGTACACTGGCTGCAACCAAGAGGTATCAACCAGGTTTTTTCCTAATATAAATAAATACGTTTATGACAGTTTATGACGTTTATGACAGGTATCCATAGTTTCACATTTATCTGACAGAACGGATTAGACAAAGATTTAAATTTGATATTCTTCAACTTACTATTTCCGTTGTTAAACCCGATTTCTGTGATGCACCAAAAGGAAACAATTGGGCACAAATGAACAATATCGAAGCTGAACAACTTTTCAACATTTATAACTCAGTAGAAAGAGATTTACTGAGAAAGTAAGAAAGAATCTGAACAAAGTGATTAAAAAAAATAAACCTGAATATGCGTTCATTGTCAAAATTCAACAGGTCATTTTTCATTTAATCCACCTATGACCAAGTAGCCTTTTAATGAGCCAAGGGAAATTTTGATTGAGAAAAACCAAAGATGAAATGATGATTGATAGAACTGCATATTAAAAATCCGAATGAACTATAAAATCATTCGAAAGTCATTTACAGCACAAACCAGAAAACGAAGAATGAAAATAAATTCAAGGTAACACGTCATAGAGAAGATCTGAGGCGAAGACGAGGCCTCAGCAGAAAGAGGAATATCGAAAGGTAAACTTCCATTATTTACACTCCACGTCTTTTGTAACAAAGACAATTAAGGAAGTAAGTAATTCGAATGTTCTAGAACATGCCAAACATGTCCAATCCAAACTTAGTGAAGAACCACTGGAAAAAAAACTATATTTTTAAAAAGATGCAGGAAAAATTCTCCACTTAAAAATAGAAACATACGTTTCTAATAAGTAATGAATCGAAGAAAAAAAAAATTTTAAGGACAAGAAAATACCTTGCTTGAAAAGAAAACATATAAATTTTTAATGAGTGCTATGAACTGGCAAAATAGTTTAATGATGTACCTAAAATGCTTGGTCAAAATATTGGGAGAAATAAACTAGATTCCACATATTGATAATCTGTTCTGTGAGTCGCTGGTTGGACATGCGAGGTGAAGCTCTTAGAGATTTAATAAATAGGATGGCGTGAAAACTGCGAAAAGAAGAAAAATGGCAAACTACTCAAAGGAATAGCAGCGTGAAAAATTTAATAACTCAGAGAGAAAATATTTGAAGTTTTGATTCGATTGTATGTAGGAAAACATCTGACAATATAATGGCAGCATTGGGCATTTGCATGAGAAACCCGCGTAAGCCAAAAATAGATTTCTCCTCCAAAATGCATTAAAGAAGCAAAATAGATGATGTGTTTACCGCCTTCCTGAAAAAAAAAAATCCTCTTTGTCCGCTTCACGCTGGCTTAGATTTCTAATATGGATATTTTAGTGTATGCTTTCCGAAGCCGTGGAAAATTTTTAATTTCTTATCCATCAAATGATTCTTTCTAATCATGTATCATACTTTCGTCCCATCCGATGAAGAACTATATTTTCCAGACGCAATCCCCCGCCCCCCAACTCCTGCTACACTTCTTCCGCATTCCTTTTGAAATCTAAAACAGCATATTAAAAATAAACAATAGATCCCTACACTCAAGTTTAGAAATTCTGCGAGATAGAGCACGTGATGTTTGGAATTACAAATTCCATATTGCGCTCACGGAGGCAGCCAACTCGGAGACCCACATTCGTCGTCAAGGTTCATACATATTTATTTCCTAATTATGAACGTACGAGGAAGGGAAGTTCCTCGGACAATCTCCCGGCAGCTTATAGGCTTACAGGGGGAGCTTCCGTCGACCGTTACGATACAATGGGAGAGCGTCAATAGATGCGGATGCAATTCTATAGTCAGTTGCTAAGATCATGGTATTACATCCGCTCCCCGCTAGGAAGAAGAATACGTCCTCTGTCACCGCGATTTGTGCTCAGGCAGATCCCTGTGTGGCTCTCTCTCTGCTGGTGCATATGGGGCATTTAAGAGGCAAGTGACTTGCGATGGTCGATGCCTGCCGAAGTATGTTTGGAGCAGGGAGAAGTTCTGTGGTTGATGCTCATGTGAAATATTTGATTCTTTTTCTTTTAAATTTGTGTCTGAACACAGAGAATTATTTATTTGCTTAAATGTGGGAATTCAAAATTATGTATTTGTTTTTTCATTGATGTATCTAGAACAAAAATATACACTAATATTATCTTTTTTGGTATTTACCATCCTTTTGATCTAAAGTTTTAGGTTATATATATTTCTTTTGTTTTGATTTTTAAAAAAAAAAGAAATTTCGGTGGCAGGAATTACCAAACAATAAAAAGAGCTGAAATTGGTTCCATTGTTTTCGAACTGACAACTTGCCTAAGATTTCACAGAGAGTCCGTATCCTGGCACCGTATTTGACGGAAGCATATTTATTTACAGAATACAGGTTTTTTTTTAGATTTGTTTGATTATTTTTAATCCTTTTGGTTGGTCTCAGTCTTACTGCAAAGATACCACTAGCTTTTCACTCCTGATTGTTAACAACAAGACAAGTTTCTTTTAATTCAACTCTTCTAATCGCGTGATTATTTTAAGAAGAATCTTCTCTAACATTTCTAGATATTAATTAGACTTTATTTTGGGCAATGTATATGTTGGATATTTTACAAAATTAAAAATTTAGAAATAAAAATAATGCATCAAAGTACGCTGCACTCCTCGTAAAGATTGAAAAAAAAAGCAACACTTTTTCAAATATTTCTTTAATTTTATGTGGGGGATGAGAACGAGTAAAATTCGCAATTTCGCAACTGGTCAGAAATCTTGAACGTTGATCTAGAGAATTTCTGTCCATCTGTCTTACCTTGCATGCGTGATGTTGCAGTATCTTGCCATCCAATTTATGCTTAAGTTTTAAAAACGCCAAATAAGTGTTTTTCTGCTCTACGTGATTCGTAAATCTCTGAAGAGCACACCAGGCTGAAGTAAAAAATCGATGATGCTGAGTTATAAATAACTGTCATTTGTATGAGGTGAGGAATCCAGTGCTAATGAATAAAGCTTAATGCAAAATCTAAAAATACTGGTCTTCTAATATTAAATGCAAATAAACACCGATTCTTCATTCTCTGTGTGTTTTATTATTCTATGTTGACGATTAAATTGTTGAATTGTTACTTTATTTCACTGGATTCATCGCTGTGCTGATTGAATGTGTTTTCTGTGGGGGGGGGGGGATAATAACAAGTAAATAGTTTATTTTAGTAGTTATTTTGAATGGTTATGATTTGGAAGAACTCTCTCAAATGAAATAAATTAACAGCTGTAGTATTTGACTGGTGATATATGTTCTGGGATTGGTTCAACTGATAACGTGACAGGCTCGTAATTCAAGGTTCCGTCGGTGAGAAAAGGATTACTGATGAGCTTGAAAAGTCACCGACCATCCGATGGGATGTTAAGCATGTTCAGGAGAGTCATAGACTCTGCAATTAAAGAAAATTCTGGATGGCCTTAACAGAGGGAGAAGAAAGGGAAGAATGTTGTTAGGAGGCTGATGATAGTTCAATCTTTAGCCCACTATGTTCAAACAAGTGCTACTTATCAGTAAACAATCCAATGCAACAGTTGATGCTCAACTTAAATTGAAGGGATTAACTGGAAACAGTATTGAACCTCTACAAAATTGTGGACACTGACGGAAATAGATAATACGCGTAACCACTAAGATTACTTTCTGACGGTTTTCTCTGCTACAATTGTGAAACTTTGGGTAAACTTTGATGTAAGAGACTTGTTAACACTGATTCGTGATATTTCATAACCAATTTGACAAAAAAGAACATAATTCGTTTTCAGAAACAAGCTATTGTCTCCACTTTGACTTTCGCCCGTTTGGGCGTCTTTAGTCAATATTTTTTGTTTTGCTTTTAAAGATAAAAATGAAATTCTTTTTGAGTTTGATAAGTATTAAAAAATAGTAAGATTCACATTTTCCAAATCCAAGTAGTTCTAATTTTAATTGTTAGAGGGCGTTAAATTTTGAAATTTTGAAAATCGTTAAACGCCGATTGTTATTGTTCTGTTTAGAGTAGAAATTTGTAATTTGGATGGTAGAGTGTGTTGGTCAAGAGTTTACATTGATGGCATCGATTTGCTACTATACTTCCAAATGGGTGGATGCGAAAACGCAACTTTTTTTTTTTTCTCCCAAAAATAGTTTCGATTGGACAGATGCTCTCCGCAGGTCATATTACTATTCACATTTTTCGAATCATCCATTAGTTAAAATTTTCATTGTTAGGGAGTAAAAAGTGAGAAAATTATATATTTCATTCTCCTTGTAAATGAGCTTTCTATAGTACAAAAAGGCAATAAGTCTGTTAGTTATTATATATTAATAATTGCTAAGGAAGATTTGCATTGAATATGTATTTAAGTAATGATATTTTTATCGCTGATTTTAGTGATTTCCTGAAATATTTGTGATATTACACCATTTTTTAAAAGTTGTTTCTGATATGTATTCTTTTGAACGCTATCTTGCATTTTTGAGAACGTCGAGTTAAAAAAATGACAGAAATGAAAGTTCTCGTATTCGTGGTGAATTGATAGTGAACTGAACTTGAGAGATGATGTCAAGTAGCCTTGCTTCCACCTGTACATTATGGCACTCAAGTCTCTACTTGGCAAGTGTATTTCTGGAGGATACGAACAGAGGAAGGAAGCATCAGATGTTAATGCTGCAGATCACACAAAAATCTATTGAGAGTGGGAGTGTTTCACATTGCGGAATATTTGGTCATCGAGGGCTTCAGTCTGTGTTTTATATCACGTGTTGATCTCGTGGTAAGATCTACAGAACGATCGGATTGTAGAGAGGCAAAGGAAATCCTACTTTAATTTTATAAACCGAGGGACAGGTTCCATGATAGAGATTGGTTGTTAGATCTCTTTGTGGAGTCAGGTTTCAACTAACTCGCAGTGTATCATTTAAGAATCACCAGTGACCGAGTTATTATTTTGTTCATCTTTGGCAAGATGCCCCAACGATTATTTATTATTGGGCCCATATATCAGCATTTGGTTAATGATTTACTCCAGAGTTACTCTAATGATGATCCATGGGTCACATCCGGTCTTCGAAATAAATATTATTGCTTTTTTTTTAGAATATGTGGAACACATCCAAAAATCAAACTAAAACCAGAAACATTTATTCTCTCGAAATAAATGTGAAAAAGAAGAATACCTAGCATGAAAAATATGTTAAGTACTAAATAATTGTATTTACGCTTTTTTTTTTTCTATTCCCTTTTGATCCGAGTGTATTTTTGTCTTCATCTCTGGCCAGAAAAAAAGACCCAAAATTGGTAAAATAAAAAATTTTGGCCCTCTTGAAAACTTAGTTGAGAAGCTCTGCTCTAATAAAATCATCAGATTTCTAATCTGCGAACCTGTGTAGAAAATTAAATGTGAAATGTCCCATAATTAATTGGCACAACTGCGACTTCAATAATTAGTTAATTAAAAAAACTGAAATGAGGCACTAGACACCCATTAGTTCGAATTTTCGCAGCTGGAGGGTATTCATGTCGAAAAACGACAAACCTCATTGTCTTTAAAAACCAACGTTCGATATTCGTCAGAGGCCATTGTTTTTATTGTTCTTGCTCAGTGGTTTTCAAAGTGTGGCTCGCATGCCCTTTGGGAGCACGAGCAGCTTCGAAGGGGATCACAAAGCTTGGAAAAAAGTGAAGAAAGGAAATTCTTAGACTTAACGATATAGGTCTAACGTTGTATGAAAGTAAGAAGGGGTTGCATAAATTTATTTAGGATAGGCTGGTTGCAGTATCAAAATGTTTGAGTACTCCTGCTTTGTTTATTATTTCTTTTGGTTGTCGAAGTAGGAGAATTTGATTTACTGAATTATGTAACTCTTATTTTCCTACTACCTGCAAGGAATATTTTCAGCTTCTGCCTTGGTCAAGGTGCATACAGATATTTAAAATATATTTTTTTTAAATCGTAGATTTATGTAAAGTATTATAAGTTAAATCTAATGATTTATATAATAAATTACATAAAACTTTACGTTTTATGTAAGGAATGATCATATCCCATCATATCTGCATAATTAAACTTAATTTGTCCGACACTTTATTTATTATAAAGTTTCAGTTTCCCCAATGTAGAGTAATAATTTCCACATTATATTTTTTGAGATTTTCCTAGCGAAGAAACTGCCATCATGTTTTGAAGAGAAGCGGTGACCTCTTTAATCTCTTTCAAACGAAACTTATTCATATAATCAGACGACATTAAAGAAGAAGAGCGAAATTTCCTCTGAAAAATGTCATTGAAAATCGAAAGAAACGTTTATAAATATTAAGAGAGAAGATATTGGTTGGATGGGATTCAGTTTGAGCGGTGTGAGTTGGTATGTCTGGCACATCTAAGTCTGATCTGTCTTTCCAGGAAGAGGAAGAAATGGAGAACAAATAGAAACCTACCTTCGTATGTTTGTACTGGAGATTACAGAGAGAAGTCTCTTCTGCCTCTGAGCTCTATTCTTTATCTAGCTCAACATGAATCCATCAACGTACACAAGCATTATGTCTTTGGAGCACCGAGCAATGCTTCAGCTGCCGTCTCGATGTCTGAGTGATTTTGTGTGGTCAAAGATACCGCTCACTATACAAGACCATTGCATAAAAATCGGCATCTTGTTTATATCCTATTTTTTATTTCTTTCATATGTTACTTCTTCGTAGAAAGCTTTTAAGGAAACCAAAGTCAACCATTAGTTAATGTGTTGATTTTGTTTTCATTTATGGCAATATTTGCCGCCAGTCTGTGATGATTTTCATATACTAAAAAGTATTTTTTAACCAGCAGAGTCTGAGAATAGGTAGATAATTCTTTTACTATTAGTCATAAAAATCTTGCACAGGTCGGAGTAAATATTAATGCTTCATTGGAAATTATTTTTAACGAATTCAAATTTTATTGCTGTTTTGAGTGTCAGGTGAAATTCGTTTCTGTTTCATCTATATTTTACGAACATTTTGCCATGAACATAAAATTAATGTAACAATGAAAGCATGTTTATAACCAAGATAAATAAGATACATACTTCATTTAATTAATGATTATGTAGAGAAGAGAGTGGTATTATTGAATGCATCCGTATAGCCAACAGAGAAATATTATTGTAGTTTCCCTAAGACAGAAACAAAGGGTTTGCTAAATATATTTTTGTAAACAAGGTAAAGGTATCAAGAAGGTTACTCAAAACAAAACGGAATTACTATTAATCCATGATATCAGATGAATAATCCATGATATCCAGAGAAAAGTTTATTTTGAACTTTTCTCTCAAAAGTAGGAATACCCAACATAAGATTCAGAGACATCGGAAATTGGGCAGCAGAGAGGACAAACAATTGATGTCCCAAATCAAAAGATTGGTTTTTCAGATCAAAGGACTAACAGCTATAGTTCACTTCTTCAGACTTTTACTCTGAAAGAGGAATTGAGATTCGAAATACATCATGTGCTATTATATATTTATATTCGCTTTTAATTTCGAATGCTTTGCTGTTCTCCTTAATAACAGTTCGAGTAAAATTTTGTCTAATCATTACATTGGAATGTTTCTATTCTCAAAGTAACTATTGTTTCATTTGAAAGGCTAGCAAATTGAAAGCGCATGTCGATTCTAGCCCAATAAAACTGTAATAATCTCTTTTCAAAAGTTTTATAAGGAACAAAAAATTGCATTTGATTGTAAAAAGTGTTGGAAAACAATTTTTTTTTAATGAAATAAAAAAAATTGTCACTCCATGATCCTCTCTAAACTTAATTAGATTCATTTATGAACTGGGGCACATTATAATACATTATGTGGAACTCCAATATTTATTGCTACAATTTCGCATTAAAATGTCTTCACTGTAATGATCTGATTCCAACTAGGACTTTTTTCCAGTTCTCAGACCATTAGAGAAAGTCCTGCGTGAATTAATGAAAGGATTGCATTATCTTTATATATTAAAAAATACAAGTATTATAAGAGTAGAACGGACTCTAATGAAGCTTGATAAAATAAAGCTTCATTTAACTATTAAAACTTTAATTCAATGAATGATAAAGTTTCAAATAACCTAATTGAAAGCAATTAAATTATACTAGAGGTTAATATTAAATTCATTCAGTGTTTGGTACTTCACATTAAAGTTGTATTGCAATGACTAAGCATGATATATATACTAATAACTACAGATTTGTTTGCTCAGTAAATAAGGGTAAGTTTATTTTAAATTCAATTTAAAACGTACTGTGTGATCTATGTATGAATTTTAAAGTCGTCATCTGGCTCCTCGCTCTGTAAGAAGTTATCCATGCCTGAAGAAGAAGAACGCAAATATCGCATTTAAAAAAAATATTTTTCTTTAATTCAGAGATGAATTGTCAAAATAGTTCTGTAAATGGAACAAAAGAGTAATTTGGATTTAAAATGAAAGTTCTCTTCCCTCTGTTAGTGGAATTTAAAATTTAAATCATGTGAGCTCTTCGATTCTGGTGAAAAATCATTTTTACTGTTCAGTAGATTAAATTATCCATCATCAAATCATTGCCATCACTAGAATAAACTTTCAGCAGAAACTTCTCTAAGCTACAAAACTAATCTTCACTTTTCTCAGTACCTTTGATATCAATTTCGTCGTGTTTCATTCTTTGTAAGGCTCCCAAGAAAAACTTTTTCCTTTGGTATTAATCTCTCTTTCGACCTTCCACGAGCTTATCGGTATACGTCATGTTTTCCTCCCTCAGAAGTGTTTTCCTCTTGAACTTTCCTTTTCTTCCCCTCGGTAGACACCAAATCTTTGCTCTCAGGTCTTATAAGCTTTCTCCAATGACTTTGGTTAACTTTCTGTGCAACAGTCAGAAGGGATTGTCCTTGTTATTGCCTCATGTCAGTCTCCTCTACTCACGTAGCCATGATTATCCTCGAAATCCGACACAATACGAAAGATTTGGCTCTTTTCGACATCACCACGATCATACATTATTGTTGCTCCCCTGCTGCTGCTGAAACGAGGTCACGTCTCTTGCTCTAATAGAAGCAGCTTTTTAAAGGGGAAAAGACAGAAAGGGGAAAATATTATTTCTGCGAAATGTTCTCTGTAAAAAGTATCGTAAGCCAAAGTAGACGATCGTCTACAAAAAATGTTTTTTAAACATTTTGACCACCTGACTCATTGAACATTTTCGGTTACCACTTGCTTAGGTAATATTTAACAAAATAGTTAATATTAAAAACCATATTTTTCGTTAGTAAAATGTGTTTAACTAACGACTTCTTTGGCGGACCACTTGTCTAGTTAGTACTGCTGACTACTATTCTTGTGGCTGATATACAAATTGCAATTGCAATATTTCTCACCAATAATTAATACTACTGACCACTTCTAAACAATGTTAACTAATCAGAAAGAGCTTGAAGCACAAATTATATTTAATAATATTTTTCTGGAGACCACCTGCAGATATATTATTAATAGAGCAAAAACTTTTTTACCGATCTTGATATTCCAAAGTGATAAATATTAATGGAATTCTTCTCCCATAATCCTAAAATAACCAACCAATAATGGTGGGATTTCGGGAAGCACTGTTCCCAAGTAGGGAAAAAGTATCACATTGGATGTTGTACCTGTACATTCTCCCACTGAAACAATTTCAAGGGCGGCCACCAGAGGACGGCGAACCTCCACATTTCTCAAACTACATTACGGATGTTTTTAGTGCAACTTTCCCTGACTAATAGATTAGCAGGTGTTCCAATTCTATGTCCACTAATGAGCCCTGATTTGAAACCCCTGAATTTTTCCTCTGGGGCTTTGTAAAGAATTATGTTTATATGGGCAAATTCGATACCTGAATCATTTGAAAGCCAGCAAAAGAGAAGCTACTGAGAAAGTAACACGTGATATGCTGTAATGTGTGTGGGAAGAAGTGGAATATGGATTGAATACATGCAGGGTCATGAACATTTTGAGATTATCTAATTATGTTCAAAATAATTTGAAATGCGCTTTCAATTGAAATATTTCTTTTTTAAATGTAAATTTGTTTGTCAAATATAATATGTTTCGTCAGTGGCACGGAGACGTCACTGATGAAACATAAACCAAAGGCTTTCTGCAAACCTTAGTGTTTCCATTTTTCTGTCCATTACCTGTATAAACTTATGCCTATATTTCATAGTTGTGTTGCATCTGGTAATTTAGACGTTTAAGGGAGAAAATAACTCTAAAATAAAAACAAATTTGGCATTAATTTCTTTTTTCTCCAATTATTTTTTCTTCAGTGACCTGTTTTCCTTTTCGAAATGTCTCGTGATTAAAACCACTTTTTTTCAGTCTATTGTGAAAATGGTCCAGGCCTAATTTTTGTTTGAGAGAAAGAAGCACTGTAACAGTGTCAGAATGGCAGAGCCGTCACCACAAGTTATCGTCTCCAACGCAATGAACCCGAACCTTGTCCGTTGATCTTCCACTTGTCTGCAACTGTCCTGTCACTGAATCCGCACGAGGTGCTGTAGCGTGAAGAGAGAGACACACTCGGGTCGTTTCGATGATGACGTCAGTCGTTAGCAGGAACTGTCTTTCGCGTGGAGTTGGGAGAGGACAGCTAATCCCAGTTGTGGTCACACTACGCACATCAACAGAATTGTTAATTAGTGGCCAGGGGATGAGCGATAATATGACCTGGCTCGGCTAACGGACCGTATCGTATTCCCCTTCTGAGACGAAAGATGACCCGTCTCATTATCCCTGAACCAAGCAACGAATAGGAAAATGATCTAAGCCAGTTGGTGTCAGTTTGCAGTTATTATTGACTACGACTCGGCTTCTCCGTGCGGCTCAGTTACTTAACACGATGCTGAATTAGACAGTGACACTGAAGATATTTCTACTGCATTGACATTTTGGAAAATTAATGACAACAGTATGCTTTAATTATCAAGCAAATGACCGAGTCGATTTGCTGACTCGAATGGCGATTTCTGCTCAAGCTTTAATTATGAATCTAGTGAACTTTTTAATCAAAATATTTCGCTTTATATTCCTAATATTTGTTAACAATGAAAAAACGAAAAACAGTTTTAAAACTTGAAAACACTGCTTTAAATCCGAAAAGATTTCGAATTAATTTTCAAATGTCCTTTTGAGACTGAAAAGATTGATGGATTTCAGCTCTAGAGTTTCACCATTGACTGAGAGTTACACCTTCAAGAGCTACTATTGATGCATTTCCTGGCGATAGGACAAGCATAGGAATTATCACATCTTTTAATTTTTTGTGCATTTCTAGGCGAGAAGCCCATTTTTTTTCCCTTTCCTTTTGGAGATCTCTATTCACGTCTCACCATCTAAATTTGTCAGTATTCATACGATTTCTTAAACTTTGGTGTCTGTGATTTCGGCGGAGAGAATCCTAAAATGAAAACTCCAAATAAGCTCACAAGTTTTGTCCATTTGAATCTATAATATTTGAAAGTTGTAAATATCGGAGGATGTTTTTATAAATGTGACAATCCCATTAACGCATTCATTGTATTGGCAAACGGACCAGCATTCAAATCAAGGAAAAAATTTTTATATCCTATTAGAGAAAGTTAGACTTAATGCTACGATTTTAAAATATATTGTGTAGCTGTGAGTAATCTTAATTCCACAAGGGATATTTACGTCATAATTTAGGAGTAATTGAATTCAATAATATAAATGGGATTACTTTACACTTGAGTGACAATAATAGTTGTACCATGCAATAGAGATCTAAGGACATAGTAGAGACTTAGTTGAGGTATTTGAATATCCCCTTGGGATATGAAAATTAAATACGAATGAAAAATAGGATTCTTTAATCAAGATAACAGGGAAGATCTAAAATCTACCGAACTTTAATTGATGGATGGAAGATTACTGGTGTTTTACACGGCAGTGAATGTTATATCCATTAAATCTTTATTCTGTTATTTTATCTAGTCCATATTCCAGCGCTTTTAACAGAAATACTCTTCCATTGAACCCAAAGTGCAAATAAACAATAGCTCTGGTGATCCATCAGATATGCATATTTTGGTGACACTTCAAAAAACAATATATGCAATTATACTTTCGAGTGAATACTGTTTCAATTTACCGTACATGGTAAAATGAAAGGGTAACCTAGGTTTCGCCTATGGAGTTGTGAAAGAGTTATTTAGAAGAGATTAGACTAGGAGGAACGTACCAGAATATTCCGCGATGTGGTTTTTTCCCCTTTTTATGGTAGTTTGGAAAAAAAATTAAACTAGGCGTGATATGTGTTAGCTGTTATTTCTTTTCTCCCCCGTTCCGGTGTCATGGTGTCATGTTCCGTTGGCTTATCGTTTCTGCATCTAAATCCTATCCTGGAGTTAGTACTCCAGATGGTTAAAATTTATTTTTCTTCTAAATTTGCCATTATTTGGTTTCAGATGCCTTCCGCACTTTCCCTTTAGCTATGCAGGGTGGCAGAGACATCCATTCTCTTCTTAATAGCAGTAGACGTGAGTGTTGAGGAGAAGCCGTTGCTACTGATTCCGGGCCTAGCTTGAATAATTGAACCTGCATTTCACCAATCAAATTTACCAATCGTTGCACGTCCTTGAATGATCCATCTGCTTATATCGGATCTCACAACTGCATCGAATGCAAGGCAGCAGGACTTCACCGCCCTTCCACCCTAAAGAAAAAGAAAGAAAAATTTCAATGAAGAAGCCTACGAAACGGATTCTGAAAGGTTGAAGATATGGATATATATAAAGAGTTAACAAACTGAAAAGATTCAGTGACATATCCAAAGGTTAGATATAACCCTCCCCTCCAGACAGCTTCAGTGACATGTATTTTCTAAGGCAGTCCCTGAAAATCTCAGACTTTCAAACGACTCCCCCCACCAAGTGGAAGTTTCTGTACGCCACTGAACACACAATTCATGGCAACAAATCTACCGCATTGAATCTACAAAAAAAAATACTTTCGAGATTCATGTCCGATAAGGTTTAAACTTGACTTTCAGAATATTCTCCGATGCATTTCACCAGGCCAGAATAAGCTATCTGCAGCTTCCACTAAAGTATACATTAATTGATAAACCTGGCATTATTCTATTATCCCGCCAAACAAAAGCAAAATGCTGCTACATTGTTCCACAATCTGAGCTTTATTCTAAAAAAGTACATAGTTAACATATCGCACCCCAGCAAGAAACAGGGACACAACTACAAATTAGGTTTTAATGATGAATTCTTAAAAAAAAATATCCGTCATAATTAAAGACAAAATATAATAAATAAATCTTTCAGATTTGTAGAATGAAAAACTTCTCCAAAATTAGATTTTTATTTATATCACTATTCTTGACTGAGTGTAATATTAGTAAAATAACAACTTAAAAAGAAATATTCAGCATCTTAGTCAATGCACTAAGCCTGTATAATGACATATTTACTAGAATTAAAAAGACTCTCTTTCAAAACAGCAACTTAAAAAAAGATGATTAAACTATTTTATTCAATTTTAATTGCTTTTTTTTACTGTTTACTAGAGTAGATTGCTCTTGTCTTATCTCGAAATACTCCAGACAGCTACGTGGCAGGTGTCATGGAACGAACCGGTTAATTGCTTGTCGTGAAACTTAATTCCAGGAGGCCAAATAACCGACTCTTCATTACTGGTTAGTTGTCGACATAACTATTTTCCCGAAACCCACATGGACACTCTAATTTCTTATCTGAGCTATTTATATATTTTATTTTATTTTTTATTTTTTGCAGTTCACATACACTGCCTGGCTAAATTAAACTGGCTTCAGTAAATTAAAGAAAATCCCTACGTTAAGTTAATGGGAAGCTAACATCAAAGCTCTATAACTCCTAAAATAAGTTTTTTTTTTGTTTTGAAAAATGTGTTTGCAGATAAAGATCTCAATCGAATAAATTGATATTTCGATTTTCAACAATATTCGTTCAGTATTTAATGAGTTATGGAAGTTTGAATATTTAAAAATAGCAATGCCAGTCTTAAGAAACTTATACATAACTGAATAATAGTGAAAGAATTCTTTACACAAAGTTTTAAAATACAACTTATTTTATTAAACACTTTGATACAATACATATTACTAAGTTTAAATTAACTTCTGAAGTCAATTTCTGTGACTGGCATTGTTATCTCTAAATATTCAAACTTCCATAACTCTTAAATACTGAACGAATATTGTTGAAAATTGAGATATTGATTTATTTGATTGAGATCTTCACATGCAATCACATTTTTCAAAACAAAAAACTTATATTAGAAATTAAAAAAAAAAACTTATTTGACATTAGCTTCCAATTGACTGATATAGGGATTTTCCTTAATTTATGGAAACCAGTGTATTATGAACACCGACCTCATTCTTCGTCGTATGTAATATTCAATATTCATAGTATATAATATTCATTATTGTATGTTCAGTTCCTAAATTTCAAATTTTTCCGTTCTCTGTGCATAGTTCTCTTTGAAATTGAGTTTTGAAGTACTCTCTAGCAGTCATCTCTCTCAGCTGATGAACTTGAACTCTTTTTTGCCGTATAGATCGTGTCAACAAACGCCTGTCCCTATCTGAGAGCCTTTTTCTTCCCCCATTTGCTGAGATTCACGTACACGTTTTAAGACTGCTGACATTCTCCATACACTTGGTATATTTTGCCCTGTGATTTTCCCTGAGTTCCATCACCACGGTTACGGATATGTTCCAACGATGAACCCCTTTCAAAGTCCGTCAGATATGCCTTTTAACTCATGTCTCACTTGACCTTGCTTTTTTTTTTAAATTTAGTTGATGGGATTTATAGCCTAGGATCGCATTATATCCCCATGTGAGAACATAGACTTTTTATGACTTATTTAGAACTGAACAGTTCTTTTGCTGAGAACAGAACAAACGACCATACACAGGACTCGAACCCGGATCCCAGCAGTCGCAGTGTCACCGCGAGTCAACGCGATACTACTGAGCCACCGAGGGGTCACATTGCTTTCCACCAAGACTTTACTTCTTTTATAGGACTGCTTTTTATAAAAAAAATTCCTAATAAGCAGCGTATTAAGTGTTTTGCAAAATTAAATTAATTTGACAAGTTATAAAACCTAAAATTACGAATTTCATAAATTTTAAACATAAAAACGAAATATTTTAGGCCTTAGAGGGTTTTTTTCCACTTTTTAAAGCAAATGATTAAAACGTTCAATGCTGAGAAAGTAAAATAGCTTGAAATATATTTTTTCTGCCTAATGGTACTTGAAACAATTTTTTTTTCTTCTGCTACAGTGAAGTACTTTGTTTACTTCTACAAATTAGTTTTAAAATGAAACTTGCCATTCAAACTGTGAAAAAGCACGTTATTTAAAAAGCTTGGTTTCGTTGCACTTAAATGTTGTATTTTGCGAAAGAAACATATCTCCTTCGCATTTAAAAAGCGACCTATTGATTTTACTTTTGTCCTTCCACAGAAAATAAGTTTTTTTGCTTTAAGATATAAATTAAAAATTAAGGTTTCGTTTTAGGATATAAATTGAAAATTATTACTAATCTCATTATTCAGAATTTCCTATTACTTTGAATTTCCACTGTTAAAGGGCGCTAAATTTGTAAAATTTGTCTATAGCAAGCAATCACAAACAATCACCTGCAGACCGAAAACAATCTCGAATACAGGAAAAAATGTCTTGAGACAGGTGAGGTACGAACCTATGATCTTCTGATAATATGTCAGATTCTTCGCAGCTGATCTATCTGTCGTCGAACAATATCTCATCTATTGATGATTAATCATGACTTCGTATTCCATCCGGCTTTTTAATATAACTTTTTATCCATACATACTCAAAAGAGTCAATTTTTGATATAAAAGTTTATTGTTTAGGTGAGAGAGTGGAGTAATCAAAGGATTTTTTAGCCTGAAGCCGCTACTTACTCTCCTCCTCCTCCTCCCCTCCGAATAAGAGGATTTGAAAATACAACTCTTTTGTTTTTACAAAGGAGCATTCCATATTCGAGGAGTGAAACCGGATTTTTTTAGTTTGTTTTTCTTGTTTTTATTTCTAAATAAACAAATTACCTCTGAAGGTACTGCTTGCCTCTCAGAGGTGAGACAGGAGCTCTCTGTATAATACGACCTGGAGAATATCTTTGAAGAAAAGAGATCTCAATAGAAACACAAGATATATTCGTGCCTTATCCCTTCTACCAATTCAGATCCCTTCTTTTCACGGTTAAAGAGTTAGCCACTCGGGTATGATTTATTTTTTAATTTATATATTATGCATCCATGCAGACCCTGATTTCCCACAAGACAGGTTAAGCACTTGCCTTGGGTCGCCAAGCATTTAAGAGTTACTCTTTGTCTATTAAAGTAGCAACAAAATTATATCTTTTTCAATTTGGTTTCCTGTGATATTTTGTTACAAAAGGCTTATTCCGTTGTTGAGTAGCTTTCAACATAGCTTTCCAATTTAATTTTATAATTTTTTCACTCTGGGATAAAAAAATATTAAGGAAAGAAAATATTTAAATTTGAAGGTGAATGATTTATTATATTACTTATAATTAAAATTCCCACATTAATTCCGATTAAATTATTTCCTTTCTTAATAATTATTAAAGTGATAAAAAAACTTTTTTAACAAAAAATCGAAGAAACATTAGAGCGCACTACCGTTTTTAGTCCCTAGGGGTCGCTGAGATGTAAATCAGGTCTTGTATTCATGTTATAGATTATACAAACAGCTTTGAAAATAATCCTTAAAACCATAAAAGAAACTGAAGGAATGTTAAATACATATTAATATTTACAAATAGTTTATTATTTAAACCTTTGAAATTAACTACAAAATATTAACAAATACTAAATTTATCTGATCAATAGCTGAGTTCTATCAATTATTCAGATATCATGATTTAAATGTTCTACGCATTTTTGCATTAAAATATATTTACTCATTCATCTAGAAATTTTATTTACTCGCCCATCATTGTATCTTTTAATATTTATGTTTATTTAATAATAGTATAATTATCTAGGTAGTTGATTAAATAAGAAAAGATTTTTTGTGTAAATTTAGGTTTTTCACATAATGTTTACAAAGTTTATTGAAGTTTAATGAAATACATTATTCATGAAATGCTGAGGAGTACTGACATAGACCAATATTAGCAGAAAACTCTACTTTTGCTTTGAGGGATACGTCATTAATAACTAGAGGAAACTGCTTGTGAGTTGTTAATGATGATTGGTAACTACTCTTTATATCACATAACAATCAATCACACAATGAGAAAAGATTACCATTTCATAATAGCAAATATATAACCGATTTTAACATGAGTTGGAACGCATAAATTATAGTATTGAAAGGTTCAAAGCAGTCTAAACCTTTTGCGCTCTAATGTCGAAGATGACGAGTTCTGGAAGAGAACGATTCTTCCGTTGAGGAACAACATGATATTTTTTTCCAACTAACAATTATTCATGAAGAATACTTTGACCTTTCCCGACCGGATGTACCCTTATATTTATCGCTATTTTTTTATTTCCCCTCTATCTAGCCTAAGGTGAATCTTTCTCATTTCATCCGCTATTGAACCAGTAAGCGAAGAGCAGTCGTACGTTGGCCCATCAATAGGAGGTTTTCGTACGGCCATCTCATCAGAGAGCTGTTGATTATCACAGAGAGTTTATATGTGATTAGCCGTTTGTATTCAGGCCCAGTTGATGAATTTTGTATGAAGTTCATTCCAGGCTCGTTCTCATGCAGAGGCGCATGCATATTGCATTACACTAACCCCCCCCCCCCTCCCATATGCATGGGACGAGGTAGTTGAATAATGGAATACTTTAGCCGCCAGTTGTACAATAACGTCGCCTTTAAATTTCACCTTTGCAAATTAATTATTAAAGTGTTGTGTTTGTGTGTGCTCTTTCGGGCGAAGGCTAATTATATACAGGTGACTTTGATATCATATGTTCTCCTCAGTGGAACGAAATCGGCTGCGTACTTTTGAGCTGAGCCTTTGTGCTTCCGAAAAGTTTCGTAATTGTTCCACAGTCGCCGAATGCAAAATGGATTCGCATAAAGAAATGAATTCCAAAAGCTCTGGATGACGAATAAGCCTAGATTTTAGCAATGGTCTGCATTGCATTGTTCAACAAGTGAATATCGTTGAAAATATATAATTAAACTGATGGAGGAGACGTCTACATTGAAAGAATCTGTATGATGTTGAATTAAGAGCTCGTGCATCAAATTAAATTTCAGAGGATTACGTTGCTGGTTCCCTCAAAGTTTTAAAGTTGCGCACCCCCTGAAACGTGACTATCTTAACCCATCTCTCTAAATATAACGGTATTCATGCATATCCCTGGAACTTGACTGTCTTACTGCATTCCCTTAAGCTTAACGACCTTCATACATTTGATTTCAACTTAACGGTCTTGTCACTCCTTTTATCATGATGGTGTTCAGGCGCAAAAATTTATGCTTCCTTTGAGCCTGAAAACATTCATTCTCTCCTTTTGAACTTGACAACATAAATCCATCCTCTTAACTTTGACCATCTTCTCTCACGACCTTAAGTTTGTCCATCTTCTTGCATGCCCTTAAGGTTGACCATCTTTATTCATTCACTTAGGCTTGAGGGTCTTCACGAGTCCTCCTTGAAGCGGACAATCTTTGTGTGTCTGTCAGATGATCATGTACATCTCATTAAGTCTGACAGTATTCATGCTACTCTCTATTTCTGACAGTGGGGAATTTCCCCATTAGAATACAAATTGACAACCGACAAACCCTGCCACTTTAATTGTTTATGATTAATTATTAATATTCTCATTTCAATAGAAAGTTATCTGGGTTCCATTTGAAAGGTTATTTTGTATGCAAGTATAACCTAAAATTGTCCTACGAAGTGAAACGTAACGTAAGGGTTATAAAATGTATAATTTACACGAAACACGGTGTTGTGGTATATTTTTTGCTCCCAATTTTTTAGCAGTCAAGGTTAACTCTACAGTTTTAAAACTCACTCTTCAACACATCTTAGTTTCTTTAAAAATAACTCTTTTCATTTCATCTATTTTCTTCAATGAGACTAAAATCGCAGAGAACAAGAAAAACCTTCCTTGTTCTTAGTGATTGCACGAGAGGCAATCTCGTGCTTCCTCTCGTGCAATCTCTAAGACATGCATTAAATATATACTATCCTAACGATATGAAACGAATCTCTTTCGGTATAGTTGTTTCACCTGAAGTGATAAAGAGCATTATATTGGATCAAATATAGGATGATTACGAATAAAATAATGAAACACTAAAAGGTTAACAACAAGCAATTAAGTATTTCCTGAAATCAAATATTTCCTTAACATCTGATTTTCTTTTTTAATAGTATTATTCCATATAAGGACAATGTTATATCGTTTTGTTGTGACACATTATTGCAGCAAGAGCTCTGTTGTCAAATGACTGTTCTAGTGGTCTCATTTCTACTGAAATGATAATATTAATAGGTAATCATAAATAATAGCATACCTGACTACTAAGCCGGCGGGCATGTCTGTGTGTTTGTATGAGAAACCAGGACAAGCTAGATAAAGAAAACTTCTAGGTTATTTGCCCCTTTGTGTAGGAGAGTAGTTTCTTTAAAATAAAACCAGTGTTCAGCTAAAATACCTCCTCAAATATTAAGCGAAATAGATATTGGCTTTCTGATTAAAAAATAAACACGTTACATTTTATTTCGACAAATACAGGATGTTTTCTATTTACTGTTCAAGCGAATAGCAGCAGACCTCATCTTCAGCGTCGTAACTACTATTCCCAAGGCTTTTCCAATGCCAGGAAATATTTAACAATGACCACAATAGTCATTTTGTGGTTTTACCTTAGTTTAAATTTCTGTTTCTAAACACATTATACTATGCTTTTAAAACTGTATGCAAATGATTGTTGTAAATATTTAGCATTACAAAGGTTTTATTAAATTAGGGTGTTAATTTCTGAATTCCGTGTAAGGTGAAGAAAGTTCAGATTATTCACTGATTGTCCTTTGACTTCCAATTACAAAATAACACTACAGAACCTCCACGTGATGTTCACTACAATGGGTATTGGGATCGATTCTAGAGTAAAGTAGATAGGGTTGTATTGCCCTCATGAAAAAAATTTAGCCTTCAGTGTATATTCCGTCTTTATGCAGGTTCAGACATTGATTCGTTCCTGTCTGAAACATATATTATTTTAATGATGACATATTTATTTGGCTTCATTTGATGTTGTTAAGCCCACGAGTGGTAGATATATTCTCGTGCGTAAAGCAATATGA
The DNA here is from genome assembly GCA_038380435.1 of Ryuthela nishihirai. NCBI lineage: Eukaryota > Metazoa > Arthropoda > Arachnida > Araneae > Heptathelidae > Ryuthela > Ryuthela nishihirai. The sequence goes on from JAWZYU010000017.1 coordinate 77,673,817, forward strand.
TGTCTGGAGAACACAGACAGAGTACCTGATATGTCAGGACCGACCTTATTATCCACAGGAAGTGTTTCGGATGCATCCGGACGTTGCTTGGAGCTGCTAATTTGCTGCTCAAGATATATTCGAACGCTTCTTGTGACACATCAGACTGAATTGAGGATAAATCTGGACATATCTTGAAGCGCATAGACTGCATTGAGGATATATCCTAACGCTATTCAAACGAGCAGACTAGGTTGAAGATATTTCTAGACAGATGTGGTGAAGCTAAAAATTAAAGAGTGACTTTTTTAGCGACGCTTGTAAGAAAAGTGAGTAAACAGAAAGAACAAGTGATAATAAAAATAGTTTAATAATAGCGATAATAAAAAGAATAGTTTTTTTAGGTTCACAAATAAAAATCTTGGCAGTAAGTTTTACATAATATGAACCACTGGCAGTTAATTATTAATAAAGTTTCTTTATCGAAGGTACATTAGAAAAATTATCGTGGTTCTTCAAAATAGTGTCTAAAATAAACGTGTTGATCCAAAAGCAAATAATGATGTCAGAGCAAACTTTGCCATGTAAACAATTTGTTTATGCCGTAATTACAGCGCCGGGCTTAATATGGAAACCGAAGAAAATGATGTAACAGAATTCAGAAAAAAAAATGGTACACTTCCGGCTGTATTACTTCGAAAGTTATGAATATATTTATGAACAATTTGTTTTGCCTATATTGCAATTAGAATAGTTTAGTTTTATGACGTTTACAGATTCGATTACAAAAATATTATTATTCATAAAATAACTACAAATATGAGCGAGCAGAAAATGTCAAAGTGACGTTGAGAGGAGAATGTACATAAAGCCGACATTTTAGCTTTAATTATTTTGCGGCAATTTTAAGAGTTAAGAATCGAGAATATCGTTTTTTTAGGGATTATAAAATAATTCGAAATACGTTGCGTTTATTTTAGTATTGCAAATCCTAGTTGCCAAGAGCCAGTTATGGAACTGAATACATCTTTATGTATTCATAAATTAAAATGTATGTTTATTCATCACATAATGCATAAACATCCAGTAATTAATAAAGATCCATTACAAACATTAATTTCAGCAGGGTGATTCAAATGCGCAGGGCGAGCAGAATGTGTTTAAAAATAAAAAAGCGAAACAAAAATGTTTTAACTCAAAATAATACGAAAGAGAAACGATCGACTTAAAAATGTTAAATATCCCATATAAATGATTTTTTTTTCTCTTCTGTTCCGTGTCTACTTTTCTCCACGTGGCCTACAAAAAGATACGAAATTTAATCAATGAAAAAATCTGAGTTGGAAAAATTCAACTTTCGACCCTTAAGATAAGATCGATTACATTAAGCTGAAATAGATTTTTAGAACCTCAATAATTGGACTTCGGGACTAGTAGAGTTGTTGTGTTGGGTTCGAAATGCGAAACTTCATTATTCGATATTATTTTTAATAAGCATATATTATTAGTGATAACTATTTAATATTAGGAAAAAAACTACCATCACTCAGAACAGCTAACATAGAGACTGCCAGGTGTGCAGTGTTTTCCGCAAGAAATGTAAACGTGAGATGGAGGGTTTTCAAGGGGGAAGATATTTTTTAAGAAAAGGAAAAGGAAGACGAAAATAACTAGGCGGATAATATTGTGTAATTAGTTGATAACGGGGTTAAGAAACTGAGTGAGCGGAGTTAAGAAACTGCAGGTGTTATTTTTAAGGAAAACGTTGACGGAGAGGTAGGAGTAATCTAGAAATGCATTTTTTTTTTTTAAACTTATGATTTAAGTCTGGTGACTGATCTGGAAATCGACATTTTTGTACCAACTATCAGGGAAATTTCCACTATTAGTTTAACGTCGATATCAATATTAGAGGAAAAAATTGCCTTGAGCCAGGTGTCATACAAACCCACTAACTCTAGATAACATGTCAGATGATCTGACTACTCAATTGCCTGTTTGCCGATCACTCTCACTTCTATTTGATGACGTAAACTTTTCACCCAAATATAAACTTTTTAACTACATTGATATCGACGGTAAACTAAGAGTGAATATTGAATGATAATGGAACAAAAACGTGGATGGATTTCTCCAATTTATCCTATTGTAGCAGTTCGCAGAATGGGAGACTGATGACATAGCATACTATGATTCTGAAAAATGCAACTTGTTTTATCCAAAAGGTTAATAGCATAAAACTTCCGTTTAATAAAAAATATCTTACTTTTATTTTCATTCATTAGATTACGGGCATATATTTTTTTTATCCAATGCTAGTTACAAATACAGAATTTCATGTATTTTTCTTTCATTCACATAACTCATTTTTATAGCGAACATTTTTTTCTTACGATTGTAAAATGGGCAATGTGTTGTTTTATCTCTGAAAGCACTTTTGTGCTCAGAATGGGCTAAATGGTGAAGTTACAATGCCCCTAGGGGCTCAGAGAAGGTTGAGAAAGAGGATCCATTGGATAGCTGTTATAAGATAGTTAGTTGTAAGGCAATTTAATATGTTTTAGAGTGAAAGGGGTCTGACTATCCTGCACACTACACCACGATTTAACGTTCCATTCTGCTGGAGGCGGCCTTCCCAGTCTCAAAGGGCAGCGAAGTGGCTATAAATTTCATTTAAACAGCAACGTAAGAGAAATGTATGTATAGTGATGGAAAAGAGTTCAGCTATATGTTTGGAAAATTGTAATCTTACAGTTGTACGTTCAGGAAATTGTATGGTTTCTCGATGAAACCCATTGGGTTGGGTTGTTTTACCTCTGAGCGGCATTTTTGCACACAATGGACTAAATGGCCAGGTCACAAGGACCCCGAAGGCTCAGAGAAGATTGGGGGAGGTGACCTATTGGAACAGCTGTTGGGAAACAGATGGTAGCCTCACGTCAAGACCATCTAGAGTGTTATTTAACGTGTACAGGATATGGTTCTCCCGCAAACAGGAACACAGCTTAACAGATGGCGGCCTTTCCAAGCTTATCGATGTCCCTACTGACCGTGGGCAGGACGAGAAGTTTTGTGGAGATAAATCTCAACGCTGACCCAGCTGGGACTCGAACCTGGGAACTGCAGATTACGAGCCTGCCACGCACTACCGACTACCTGACTCTCTATTATATATATAAAGGGTATTTCAAAACGCTCTGTGCAAATTTTAATGGACAGTAGGGAATACCAAGACAAATCTTTTTCGTCTATGAATATATGTCCGCTGACGTAAACCTTCGTACTAGAGGGCGCTGTTTGGTGACGCTGCAACTGTTCGCGAAATTTCGGGAATATTTCAACATGTACTGCAATCAATGCTTCGACACTGCCATGCATTCAATGCTGTTGCCCGTCGCAACTTTGAGCACCTTCTTTACTTAACCTGTTGTTCACACTTGTTTCCATTAATTTATGTACCAGCTCCACCGATATTTCTGTCAGCGCCCTCTTTGCACCGAAGGGTCACGTAAGCGGACATTACATTCATAGACGAAAAAGGTTTGTCTTGGTGTTCTCTATCTCCCATTGAAATTTGTACAGAGAGTTTTGAAACACCCTGTATGTAGAAAAATAAATTTAATTTAAAAATTGCATTGAAAATGATTTATTAGTGGTAAGTACCTTTAATACTTTGGTCAATGAAGCAAAGCATAAATTGATGCTATGATCAGTTAGATGCATTTACAATTAAACTGATGCTACTTTGTTGTGAATACAAGCAACATAATATTTAATTAATATTCAGTTGGTCATGGAAAGTTTCAGAAGGCTGATTTAGTTTCTTTTCCTTACGTGGAGAGGTTGAAGACGATTCCGTCTTTTCTGTTTCTTTCCTCTTCATAAACAACATGGTACTTCCTTAGATAATCTTTATTTTATCACCTACATGTATGTTACTCTAAATAAAGCTTACATTGAATACATTCACTCACCCTGCAGCCAATGTTGTGCTGCATTTTTATTTCCGAAAACATTTCCGTATTTCTTGATTTTAACAACCAGTTTTAAATTCGCGAGCGATTTGTTTTTCGCTTGAAGGCAATGCACAGGTGGCGCGGGAGTGCACGTAACGAGGAGTCATCATGTAGTTCAGAAAATTTAATTTTCTGATTTTTATACAGTATTTTTTTTCTAAATGTTGACCAAAGAAATGTTTTAATGAGTTATTTTAAAATAATGTTTATAATTGAACAAAAATCAGTAGAACTACTGATTTCTCTCGCGAGAATCTGACGCACAAATTAATTTGACTTTACAAACATCCTGCGAGGTAATGAAAAAATTGCTGAAGTATTATATGATAAATTGAACAGATTGTCCAAAGACCAAGTCAGATTTTGAAATGATTGCCTAAACGTTAAGGAATATTTCGAATTGATCGTGTAAATAGCCTGCCAGATTCAGAGTCAATTATTCAAATACAGTGCAATATCAATATAAAGAAGCATTCAGTACAACAATTTTTTTTTCAGATTCCGGGCAATTTACTATGTATCTCTAAATAATAATATTTCATTTTAACGATTACCAATACCGAAAAATATCAGTTTAACGGAATAAAAATTTATACCGATATAAAAATATATGACCATTCTAACGAAATGTGTAAAAAGAAAATCCTTAAACAATATGTAAAAAGTGCATTTTTCCATCTTTACATGCTTTGGATTTTAGCATCTGGCAAAGCTGCAACGATTTATATACTCTGAGATATCAAGTCAATTACAGCGCTATGAATCACATGCTATTGTACATCATCCGGTACTCATTTCTGCCGATCTCACTGCGTGGCATGGAATACTCTCTACAGGTGAGCCATATTTCTTTAAAGCGGCGTTGCCATATATTTCTTGCTTAATAGGGGATTTTCAAACTTCGAGATCCACGCTTTCTAATTGTATTGCACTTCAAGTAACGGTTGGATTGGGTTGTTTTACCTCTGAGTGGCACTTTTTTGCAGACCATGGGCTAAATGCCCAGGTCACAAAGCCCGCAAAGGCTCAGAGAAGGTTGGGGGAGGAGACCCACTGGAACAGCTGTTGGGAGACAGATGGTAGCCTCCCGTCAAGGTCATCCAGCGCGTTCTTGAACGTGCAGAGGGTATGGCTTTCCCACACACGGGGACATGGCTTAACGTCCCATCCGACGGACGGCGGCCTTTCCAAGCCCATCGGTGTCCTCAAGTAACGGTAGTGTCAGCGAACCGTTGCTTCAAATCAGTTCGATTCCACGCGTTTTATTATTGTCATTCGTTAAATTTAAAGTTATTGTTATATTTGTTCGTTATTATTATTGTTTTAGATATGTTTGTTAATTAATTTAGTTTTGTTATTAGCAGCCGATATCGCGCGAAGTCTTCACCTTTTCGTAACGACACCGAAAGATATTTCGGACAATTTATTTGAGAGTTTCGAATTCATTATAAATTTACGAAGAGATGCGTGTTGGAACAGACAGTTAAAAAAAATTACCAACTCTTTAAGAAATAAAGTCTAATAAACGGTAAATTTCTTCATAATGAGTATTTTATAGTATATAGTAACTACATATCATAGCACGTTTTTTTATTGCATTTCAGTATAACAAAATTTCAGTATACCGAATATATTTGTTCACCTGCTCGTTTTTGTTAAATTGGCACTTCAATTATATTTCGAGATTTTTTTATTGCTTGCGCAAGCCTTTCCCTTCTAGTCGAGCTGGTCGTCTAGATCCAAAGTGCTACAAAATGAACCAAATTGCAGTTAAGTTGCTTGGGATGTTTTGCCACAGCACACTTTTGCATATACCTTGGGTCAAATGTCCAGGTCACAAGGTCCCCAAAGGCTCAGAGTTGGGTAGAGATTGAAGCCCACTGGACAGGTGTTAGGTGACAGATAGAAGCCTCCCGTCAAGTCATCCAGTATGTTCTTTAACATTCACATTGTGTGGTTCTCCTGCACACGAAGGATGGGCCTTTCCATACCCAAAGTTGTGCTCATTGTCGCCGAGGAGGCTTTCTCTCCGTGGAGTTAGCGGAGAACAATCTAAATGTAGACACAGTGGGGCCGCGATCCTGGAAATTGCATAATACAAGACCTGTGTGCTCCCAGCTGAGGCAACCTTATTTACACTTCAAAGAAGGAAACTGTAGTTTAACTCATTTTGCAACAAAGAAGCAGAAAAGAGAGAGACAGACGCAAACAATTCAATGCGATTTTCGAGTAAAAATAAAACGTATAAGTATCGATACTAGTGAATCACTGCGCAATGCACTTGATTCATTTGATTTATTTATGTAAACACTTTCTGAGTCTTCTTAAGAAGAAATAACTCTGCAGTAAATTGGTTAATGCCTTACAAGCAATTCTGCGTCCGGTGCTCAGTAGAAATGAAAACGAAGTCTATACCTATGAAAGAGAAGTGTAGAATTATCAAATGTAATCATATTTATTTTAAATATAATCAGTTATTTACTTGCTGTTGCGCGTGGCTGTCTCGCCGCCATTTTGTTCCAAGAGGCTGAAAGAGTTCATTTTCGTACGTAGGAAATGTTTTTGGGTAAATGATCAATGCACTTAAAATTAAAATGATCCATTCAATCGTTCGAAGTTTAGTTTCGAAATATCTAATAAACAAAATAACAAACCCAAACTCGCAACAAACAGAAAATGCCAAGAAGTCTTGAAGAATGAGGGAAACCGTTTTTTTTTTCTCATTCGAAGTTGCATCAAGTGCCATTAAAAAAGACATGGACGAAATAGTTGCGAGAAAGCAATGCAAAGTTAAATTCGATGAATAACGTTTATATAGAAAAACATCTTTTTAAATTTCGAACAACTGAAAATGGTTAGAATTTGTCGGCATAATCCGTCCCTGTTTCCTCCATCACCATTGCTCTCACGTTATCCTCATCCCCGTTAAGCTTCCTCCTTCCATATTCCAAAAAGAAATTACTGCTTATCATTTCTCTGATAATCCCATCATCTCTCCTTGCTCCGGATGCGATGCTTCTCCCAGCTGCTGACTCTGCCGGAAGTGGATCCCAGTAGAGCGGAAGTCTCGTGCAGGACGTAGATGGCAGCTATTGGCGTACATAAATCGCCGTGGTGAAGTTTGGTGCTCGGCAAGTCTTGACAGAGTGGTCCACGGCTCTTTCTGTACCAGCAATCATATCGGTTGCGTGGCGGCGGGCAGTGTGGCCAGAGTGGGGCTCACGGTTGACGCTCCATTACCTTTGGATGTATCGCGCGGTGCGGACACCATTAACCTCGGATTCGGAACGAAATCCGTGATTTAGCCTCTCAAGGAGCGAGCGCAGATAGCCACGAACTCGAGGGAAAGTGAGAAGGGAAAAGAAATATATAAGATAAACTGAAAGGAAAAAGTGTTGATTCAGGTTCTTTAACTTCCAATGTTGCTTCAAGGAATAGTTCGAAGACAGCTTTATCTAGGGCAAAGTTATTGACTTTTAGAATGATCAGTAAACGCAGTTCATTTTTCTTTGGGGTGCGATGGCGCTCTCAACTGACTCAAACTGCAGCAGGTTAGAATTGTATGTTGCTGGCAAATAGATTTCACTCAATTTTGCTGTGTCAGTACTATAACTTTTGGAGCTTTCGTAGAAATGTTATTGCATTACTAACCACTTAATTGACAGTTTTAAGTAACACCGATGTCTGAAAGAAATATCTGTTAGGCTGAACAACATATTTTTACACATATTTGCCTATTTAGAAATTTCTATTTCTTATACTGTTCTCCCTTTTCCCCTTACATATTAGTTCTAAGAAAAGGATTTAATTCAAGTTACGACGAACTTCATTAAATTAATCTGTGCATTGAAATGAGAATGATCCATGTATCCGTTTCAGAGTTATTCAGTGGCAAATATGCAAACTAACAAAGAAGAACAACGGAAAAGTGATAAGTTCCTGTAGATTCAGATCTTTGCTTTGCTATTTGAGTCATTAATTAGATTTAATATACGGTCATTTAATTAGATTAAATATACGGTCATATTGACCGTATATTTAATCTAATTAATGACTCGAACCCAGATCCCTATGATAGCACCCTTGGGTGCTATCATAGGGATCTGGGTTCGAGTTCCAGGTGAAGGAATGTATGTTTCTGTTATCTTTCGATGAGTTCTCGCCTTACTCACAAATTTTCTCTGTGACGTATTAAAATGTTAGACTTCTGAGGCAAGCAGCTGCTGGAGGCGGATATTTGTTTTTAATGGCAAAATTAATCATATAATAATATTTCTTCAAAATGAGAACATCTCCCTAGCTAATGTTATAAGAAATTCTCAGATTCGGTCTAAGGAACATTGAGATATTAGCAAATTTCCCTTTCAAATTGAATGGACTTCTGGAGTATAAAAATAAAACTGGTGTTTAACTAGAAATTTGATTTCATCAGAGATACTCGCATTTTTTATGCAACACTGGTGGCACTGGAGTAATGCGTGAGCGAAATTTTTGACTATAAATATTTGGGAATTTACAGGGTGTAGGAAGTGGGAGATCCATATCTATTAAAAAAGGAACAAAACTCACTAACAGTGAATGAAGCTCGAGCTTTCATTGGACGTGTCCGTTGGAAAAATGCCGATATATACTGCAGGTGCCTACACGAAAAGTGTGGGAAAGACTAACAGATTTTACTTACATAATTTCTTTAGTCTCTTCTCGTTAGTTAAATGATTAAACTGCAATACACTATTTCTGAGCGTTTAAAACTTATGTGTGAAATACAGAATACAAAACCAGAGTCACTTAGTATTAGCCCAAAATTTCAAATATGAGAATTCCACATTATTTTCATTATTGTGGAATCTATAAAAAAATTGTAGGATTCTTATATCTCAGTTTTTGTTAAAGTAAAAATGCAAGTAATATGCGATGAAAAACGAAAGTGAAATAATATCAAGAAATTGCGCAGAGAATAATTCCTCATTAACTAGCTGAAATATTAATAAAGTAAGATCTGTTTTCGAGTATACTTCAAATGGAAGAATATTGGCCTAAATTGTGATATTCTTTTTCAATTGTTAATTGGCTGGATGCATGAAACGAAGCCGAAAATCCCTTTGGTCGTTCATGAAAAACTAAACGATGCGCTAAAAATAATGCGTCAGTTGCTGAAGGATTTGTTGGCGTTTTAGGGATTTTGTTTGCTGGCACCCTCCAGAATAACATGGCAATTTGCGAAGAAAAAGCACCTTTTTACGCAACCGTCATTATCTGGCCAAAGTCCAAAACGGCAATTGCTTTTAAGCGCCTTCGGACATTAACTGTAACAGAGGTATGCATCATGTAAAACATTACATCCAAGCAACTAACTAACCTAATGCCAAATGCGTGCAATGGAGCAAATGAAGACGTGTTTTTTTTTTCTTTCTGTTTCCTACTTTAAATGACTCAGAATTGGCCCAAATATCACGAGTCGGCCTTGAGAGCTGTTGCGATGTCAATACCCAGGCCTTTCTGCGGAATTTATTGTTCTTGAAGTGTCGTCGCTATCGTATACTACAATGTTTTTTTTTTGTGTGATTCAGAATTGGTGGCTGAATAAGTTGATACAAGGAGAGTTATTTTCTTGGATATTTAACCTTCCTTAACATTAATTATTTAACTTGTCGATAAGCGAATTAACTCAATTTCTTTATAATATCTAACTTCTGGTTTCAGTTTATTTTAGCATATACGTATTTCGTGAAGTTAAAAAGATTCGCGTGCGCAATAAAGATTACCAGCTGATGTAATAGTAAATTTTGCTCCTAGCCATTGTCCTTGTTAATTTGACAAAGATCTTTGGTGATATTGTAACGATCTTGTGATTCACACTGCAGAGCTTCAGGGCAACATTATTGGTGTTTGTTTCTTTTTACTATTGATGTTGAAAGTGACTGATCAAAAGTTCACTTGTGTTGGAAAAATTCTACAAAATATTGCTGTGCAATTTGTGAGTTCAAACTTAGCCATCTTTAGCATGCCTCCACCCTATTTCTGTTTCGTTAACTTAACATCGTCACATTCTTAATTTCGTTATCTTCACCTTCTTTTTCGTTTCGTTATTTTCGCTTCATCAACGTTTCCAGTTTCGTTATCTTCGCGTCGCCCGATCTCAGTTTCGTCATCCTCGAATTCACCCATCTCAATTGTGTTATCTTGTGTGCCCCTTTTTCATTTCGTTATTTTCTCATCACTCATTTTCAGTTATGTTATCTTCGCGTCATCATTATCCCAGTTTCGTCCAGTTTCGTCCATCATTATCCAACTTTCGTCATCATTATCCCAGTTTCGTTATTTTTGCATCCCACCCCCGATCTCAATTGTGCCACCTTGTTTTCGTTTCACTGTCTTCGCGTCACCCTGTTTTCTTTTCGCTATTCCTTCGCGTCACCCTGTTTTTTTCGCTATTCCTTCGCGTCACCTGTTTTATTTTCACTATTCCTTCGCATCACTCTGTTCTCTTTCCATTATTCCGTCGGGTCACCCTGTTTTCTTTTCGCCATTTCTTCGCGTCACCCTGTTTTCTTTTCGCTATTTCTTCGCGTCACCCTGTTTTCTTTTCGCTATTCCTTCGCGTCACCCTGTTTTCTGCTTTCTTTTCTCTATTTCTTCGCGTCACACTGTTTAATTTTTGCTAATTTTTCGATCACTCTGTTTTCGTTTCGCTGTTTTTTCTTCTCACCTGATTTTCAATTTGTTACGTTTGCATCACAACGTTTCAGCTGTTTTAATGCCATCCTAAAAAATAAATTGAGCTCTCCCAAATGAAAGTTCTTTAATTAATATATTCAAAATATTGTTTACATGAGCTAAACTCGGAAAACAAAATTAAAATAAACTCTAAGTTCTAAGAGGTTATCAATTGCTTTTTTCTCTTTTGGTTTCATACAGTTTCAGTTAATATTTGAGAGTAAAGTTGCACTGATGTCTGAACGAAATATCATTTAAGCAGAACAAAATAATAAAATATACTGTTTATTAATTATTGGCTGTGTAACCTGGGTAATTTTTGCCATTTCTGCTCTAAAGCAGATTTATTTCACTTCATCCGAATTTTTATAGAAAAATGTATTTAATAGAAATGAGAAAAATCGAAGCAACACTTTGAAAGTTATTTTGGAAAAAACAAATGTGGAATGTTAAACGATCTAGTAGAATCAGATAATTATGCTCAATTATAGCCGTCCCGTGGCCGAGTGGTTAGCGCGCTTGGTTTCTGATCTACGGGACCTGGGTTCGAGCCCCGGGTAAGGCATGGATGTGTGTGTTGTTTTTCTGCTGAGGTCCTGCCATCCTCTCAGATCTTCTACTGTGGCATATAAACTGACAGGCTCCTGTCAGACCTCTGTGGTAAGCAGCTGCTTAAGGGGGTATTTTTTTTAAAGGTAAATTAAATTATTTTCAGCAATTACTTTATTTATATTTTAAATTAATTAATACACTATATTCCAGTTCTTGGTTCCTTGATCTTTCAGTTGTACACGTTGCCTATTTTTGTTTCCTTCAACATATATCTCTTCTCCGAACTTATCCCTACTATCAGATTTTGCCAGAATCGATTCCCTTTAAGTCCATTTCTGCTGTGAATCTACATGTGCCCAGAAAGAGACCTTTATTAGCATCTTGCGCTGTGCTGATCTTCTCTTACCAAGGTGATTTGCTCTGGTGATCGACATACTTCAACTTCGTATCTAGCCTCTGATACTCCTATCTGGAATCTACCCTCTGCTGGTCTACTTCGACTTGGATACTACTTTTTGGTTATCACCTTTTACCCAAAATCAACTCTTGACGATTTATTTCTAATTGGAATGTATTCTATGATTAGGTGAGGGGACACACACCAGAAAAAAATCAATGACAGGATTGGAGAAGGAAACATATTAACGTATATATATTATATGTAATTCGCAAGAATATTTTTATAAAAGAGCATTAGCATTAAGACGGAAGGCAGAAATCCAGTTGCACTACTTTGAAGAATGATTTATGAAAGACTATTTGGAAAAATAATTTTCTTCTCTACTTTTTAAAGGTTTCCTTCTTTTTCGATTTTAATCTTTACATATATTTCTTTATCTCTTCAAGCATTCTTATTTATCCCATGAGCTTGTGTTTTTCTCTGCCATATTTCATAAACTCTCACGATGAATTATAGATCACCAATAAACCATTTACCGTGGCCGTTATGTCCCAGTAATTTCTTTACGACTACCGAAACAGCATTTTTATTTTGACTCGACTTTTTTTGCCCGTCAGATGTGAAGTCCGAATTTCCCGTTAAACAAAGCAAAAATATTTAATCGTAAAAACATCAATATCACAGATTAATGCTTGAAATAAGCCTTCAAAATAATATTAAATGCAGACTATTCAGTGCTAGACGATAGAAAACTTTTAAAATTAAAATAATTTGTAGTTTTGAGCAATTTAATATATAATTACGCATATTGATCTTCTAAAATATTCCGTATCTTACATATTTTTTTTTTATTTTGTAGGTAAGAATCAGTCTTTCATTGAATTATATTGACGTTTTAAATTAGTAAGTTGGAACAGAAAATTGAAAAGGTAAGTTGCATTAATTATGTACTTCAAGTGTTTGAAACTTTAATTTTCTTATAATTAATTTAATTTTTAAATTATAGATAGATCCTCATAAGATTATTACATCAAGTGCGTTTCTACATTTGTCGCAAAACAAACTCCTTATTCGCGTCTATTTCTGTTGAGCTTTAAAGCAACAGCAAACAAAAGCAAACGGCTTAACCGACCAAAAAAGTATTCCACGTTCAACAAAGAATTTCTTTTTTTTAAGTTTTTGATTCTAAATGAAATAATTGAAAACATTTAGTTTAAAAAATAATTTTGTTTCATATGAACAAAAATAAAACACTCCTTACATGTTTTATAGTTTCCTTTTGATCTATTCTATGGATTTATCAACTTCCCATTACATCAAGGCTTACAAAAAATTTCGCAGTTTGAAAGCATCCAGTTGCAACTATTTCAAAATAAAATAAGCAGTTTCTGTTATTTTACCCGTAGTTACCTTCTCGTGCGTAAAGAAAAACTAATTATTTCATCTTATTTTTTATCATTATTTCCATCTTCCACCTAATCCATCTTTTACAGGATTTCTGCCAACCTAGAGTAAACACAGTGTTAAAAAGTTTTTTTTTTTATTCTCTTTTCTTTTTCGGCCGAATCATCCATAAATTCATGAAACGTGAAAGGGAATTTAATCGTATTCAAGCGATGAAACATTCTTTGCATTCTTCATAGCTTTCAATCTTGTGTAATCAAACAAAAGGAATTCTATCTTCTACTGAAATTGGAAAACTTCGGCGACGTTTCGACTAAGATGCAAGCGAGCGAATGTTCATGCACAGATACTGAATAATAATAATAAAAAAAAACTAAATAAGAATTTCAAATTCCGTAGCGCTATTAATGAAATCAGTTTGAATATGATGTTTAAGTAAGTCGATTTTGCTAGATTTTGGATAATCTAACTGATTTATAAGCAAAGGAAATCAAAAATCACGAATGTAGTTTGTTTTAAAACCACACTCGTTTAGACAAAACGAAAGCACTGGATTGATGATGTGCAGAGTCATGTAATTGTAGAGGGCTGGAAAAGAAATTTGAATATATTTCTGAACCATTACAGCTTCCAGTCGATTAGAAACTGATGTTGGTGAATCTAAAGAAATTTGTTTTCAGTTACCATGCACATTCTGGAAGCATCTAGTCGATGGAGAACCATTTCGACGAATAAATTCTTGCTTTTTATGTAGTCAATTGAATTATTGCATTCTACCTTTTTCTTTACAATAAATTCCCGCCGCAGCATGCCGTTAATGAAGACATCCTCCAATCCATTTGTTGTCTCTCTCACCGCTTGCAAAGGTGTGGAGTAGTCTCCAAACGGTGTTTCGATAATATCCATGTTAATTGGTTAAATTAGTTTATCACAGAACACAGTTCTTAAGCTTTTGTACTTATGGAGGTCTTCTATTGCATCAGAGAGGCTGAAATTCTAGCTTTCACAGCCAAAGTTTATTTATTAAATTAATCAGTTTCATTTCCTTAATCATTAGTGTCTAGACACACTTTTTATAAACTATATTTGAACAATATAATAGGAAAATGTCTTATCTGTAAGAATTTCACATTTACCTGTGGATCAGTAAATTAATATACATTATAAAAAGCAAACTTATTTTTATGAAATGTTATTACTCTCGAATTATCTGTTGCATTCTAATATTCATTATTGCAATAGTATTAAGCAACACTGATCCTAAAAACAATCTGTTTTGAAAAATATGCTGCTATTTCTTAAGCTTTTAATATATATTGTATAATTATTTTTCTGTTTTAGTGGTTTCAAACATCTCTTCAACTGTTTTGGAAGCTAAGTAGTTTGCAAACTCTTTTTCAGTTAATGTTCATAGATGTGTAATATAAATATTGTGATGATGCTACGCTTCTACTTTAATAAACAACTTGACAAAATACGAAGCAATCACCGACTTGTATTTTAAAAGTAATTTGGCAAAGTATGAAGCAAATCCAACTTCTACTTTAGGAAACAACTTGACAAAGTATGAAGCAATCACCAACTTCTACTTTAGCAAAGAATTTAACAAAGTTCGAAGCAATATTCAACTTCTACTTTAATAAACAACTTGGCAAAGTGTGAAGTAATCTCCAACTTCTGTTTTAATATACAACTTGCAGCTGGGTGTGATAATTATCTAAGGTTTAAATTAAATACGATAATGTTACTATTTTCTTGAATGCATAAATTTTTTAATAGTAGTATATCTAAATTTTTAAGTGTCTAATGCTATCGATTTTTTTTTCTTTTCAATATATCATTACAACATAATTTTCAATCTGAACCACAGATTTCATATCACTTAAATAAGTACTAATACTTATTATTGTAGAAACCATGACGAATCTCTCCAAAATGTTTTTCAATTGATTTACCGTTCTAGAGCCAACACTTGAGATCAACCAGTGCGAAGCCCATAATATGGAACTGTATGTGAGTTCGGTACATTCCAGTGAACTGCGCTAATTAATCACAGTTACGATATCGACATTCTGTTGATTTTTGATCTCACTTACCGTCAGTGTTGGTTCTGAGCGATTGTCTCATTCTCTTTCATATGAACTGAAAACGAAGAAAAATAATTGTTTAAGAATGACCATAAAAAATAAGAAGTATTAACAGTGGAGAGAATATTATTTTTTCTGCAGCATACCTCCTTTTTTATGCATTCAGAAAAACATAAATGAAGAAGAAGATCACGAAAATAAAGCGCTTGAACCTTTGGGGTCAATGAACAGATACAATCTATCGCTTTTTTATGGAGCGGTCGCTCCATCACGGCAAGGGATGAACGCCGCATTAGCTCTCCTTTTGTGACATGTACCACGAAAGCCAACAAAATAACGTCTTGACGCCCGTTGTAACTATTCATTATTGTCCAAATGGCGACTCAATTACAAGGGGCCTGCTGCGTCTTACTTAACAGTAATCCTAAAGAAGAAAGCTGGTCGAAATTTATGTCCTGACCGGGAGAGTCCGACCTTTGCTCCATCAGTCACAAGCGGGACGGCCCCAACTCACGAGATCTCCTCCTGCAGGTCGATAACTACAGGTATGGAGAGACATCTGCCGACCCCTCTCAGCTGCAGAAAGTAACAATCGTTCTTGCTTGCCTCTTTTTGTCTCCGGGTTGACCGGATAACGGCGATCGGGGCCTCATCCCTCCGAGGCACGGAGCTGAAACCAGAGAGCAAGAAGAGATAATGGGGAGGAGAATGTTTCTTCTCGCGAAGCTTAACGATTGGCAGCTACTACTTTCACAATCTTTTTTAGCTTTCTTATTTTCGTCGTCTTTGAACACGATGTTGCAGATAGGGCCTCAAGGAAAACGTAAAAAATAAGTAGAGGAGTAGAGCAACACTGAACTATACGGGAAAAATTCTTTGTTAACTTAAAGACTGCTATTCTGCGCCGTTCCATTCATGGGGCCTGAGGCATAGTCGCATACCTAGAGTGTTTCTTCGCAGACTGTCCTATAACTGGAGATGTTATAACAATTTCGTTGCAATTCACGATTTTTTTATCGATACTATAATAGACAACTTCGTCATCTTTTTATTTCCTGAAAACATTGAAGTGTTATTCTTTCTTTAAAATGACTGTAGTAGGACGAAAACTCTATGATTAACAATAAATAAAGGAGATAATGTTTGTGGAGTATCCGGGATAATGGGTTTTCTTTTTTAAGTAATTGGTTGGAAAGCAATAAACTGATTGTAGAAATGAAATGTTTGAGCGATTTGGTTTTATGGTCCATATTCACACAGAATGAAAAATCTTGTAATGTTCGTCTACCAGAAAAAAATCTCCCAGGTTAAAACATAAAATAACTTTCCTAATAACAACTAATCTAGCAACTTCGAAGATTTAGCTTTTTTTGATAATTGTAATGCCATGTTGAACAATCGACTTAACAGCAACCAGCTTAAACTTCAGTTTAATATATGAGAGTTGAAAACAGTAAATAATTTGAAAACAAGATTTATATTTTAACCATTACATTACCTTTACTTTAAAACAGTCAGCTTTACCTTTTTCATCAGAAGGGCTTTTTTGTGTTCTTTAATTTTTAAAATCTTTGGAAAACTGCATTATTAAGAAATTAGAATGCAGCACAAGAAATAGAATTTATCACAATTATTTTATTTAAACAACTGTGCAGCATTTCTTTTAGAGAACCGAAGCTATCCAGCATAAAGAAATCATAAATTTTAATGATCTAGTCTGGATGCTAAAAGAATTACAGAGTAGTGGCTGTAAGCAATCTCCTCGTCAGAAAATTATACATAACGATACTGCAAAATTCAAAAAATATTCTCGCGGATCTAGTACTCTTTAACCTTCCCTATCTTCAATGCATTATTTTACTGAGCACTTAACACTTTAATAACGTAAAATAAAAGATATACTATTGCAATCAAATTATATTACAAAAAAAACATTCTAAGATATTCATATTAACAAAATTTTAAGCAGAATATACATACCCTAGAAATCGATTTCTTTTAGTGATAAACATGCGACCTAGCTGATGAAAATTATTGGTCTTGAGTCTTTCAGCTTATTCTGATTAAAATTTACACATAAAAATGGGACATAAACACTTAACGATATCAGTGGTCATGGTATTATATGCTAGTAGAGTCACTACATCATTTAGGGGCGGGAGAGAAGACATAGATATCCCTTATTATTCTCGACTGTGGTCTAATATTATATAATTATTAGCTCGTTTCGAAAGAAAGGAGTTGTTGTTTTCATTTGATATTTTGTCCATCTATAGATATTCAACGTTTTTGACAATACGACGATTTTGAGATAAGTTAAAAAATATTTTTTAATTTGTTTACATTTTTGGTCAGTAATAAGATTTAATTACTCTTCGCATTTTCTGAACCTTTCATTATTTCCACTGTTAGAAGGCATTAACGTGGGGACACTTTATTTTCTTTTAAAGGATCGTTCGATTTTCACCAGAGGAGAATGGGCTTTCTAATTAACATTTGAATGTGCTATTGTTTTGCGAAAAAATAATTTATGAAGCTCTCGTTCCAGTACAAATTGTTCCCTATATATAACCATGGCAACAATTTTACCTTGAGAGATATATCTTTATTCATGAATAGTTAGTTAAAAATGTTTTTCAGTAGAGGGTGGGGCTCAGTAGGTTTCGCGCCGGGTTCGTAATCTACAGTTCTCAGGTTCGAATCCCACCTGTATCAGCGTTGAGATATATTTCCGCAAAACCTCCACTCAATAAGTAGGGGGGGGGGCAAAACCTCCACTCAATATCCATGGACTGCCGTCCCATGGCCGAGTGGTTAGCTCGCTTGGCTACTGATCTACGGGACCTGGGTTCGAGCCCCGGATAAGGCATGGACGTTCGTGTTGTTTTTCTGCTGAGGTCCTGCCATCCTCTCAGACCTTCTACTCTGGCATATAAACTGACAGGCTCCTGTCAGACCTCTGTGGCAAACAGCTGCTTGAGGGGGTATTTATTTTTATTATTTTTATCCATGAACTTGGAAAGACCGCCGTGTGTCGGATTGGACGTAAAATGGTATCTTCGTGTGCGGAGAGCCATCCCTGTACACGCTAAAGAACACACTGAATGGCCTTAACGAAAGATTATTATTTGTGTCGTAACAGTTTCCCAGTGGTTCCCCCCCCCCTTTCCTCCAACCTTCTCTGAACCGTCGGTGTCTTTGTGACCAGTCCATTGTGTACAAAAACTGCCACTCAAAGGTGAAGCAACGTAACAGTTTTTCAAACAACTATTCATGAGTCTCAGATTAACTGCATATATCCTGTGATACTTTAATTTGCATAGCGTAAGCATTTTTTTCCGTATATTATACACCTTTGTTTATTTAAGCAGCCTCACCGTATTTTAGTTTCTATCGATGCTGTCATCTGCTGCTAAGAGATTATCTAACCCTTACCTTCAAATAATCCCAGCAGATTAACGTGATGGGGGGTGGGAATGGAGGAATTAAGGATAACGTCACAAGATGTTTAGATTTTTTTCAAATGTTGCTAAAATAATGTTCATTTTCTAAAATAATTTCTTACTGTAAATTACACTCTATTTTAGTACTTTCTATATTTAGTTTTTTCAAATGTCGAAATCTTATATTTAAAAATGTAATTTTTCGAACTCTGATAAACATTTTCCTTTTTAAATATTGCAATATCAGACTTAAAGGATTGAATTATCTCAGCCTTGTGTGGAGCTTATTTGCTGCGCAATGACTAAAGAGTTAGATCACATTTGTTTCCCTTTCTGCCTTCTGAGAGAACGGGATGCCAATGGGCCTTCAAAGAACGTCGTCCATCGAATGACGTGTTAAGCCTATGCCTGTGTACACGAGAACTACACCCTGTGCACGTTAAAGAATACGATGAATTTTCTTGATGTGTGAAAAAAAGTTTCTTCTGTTTCCAAAAACTGAACAGTTGATCACTTTCCCCTACTCACTTCTGAACCGTTAGGGTCATTGTGTTAGCCATTTAGCTCATTGTGTTCACAAAAGCTCAGCTCAGAGATAAAACAATCCAAAATAGATCACAAGGACCCCTAAGTTTCAGGGAAAGAAAACTCACTGAATTCAAGCAAGTGGGAGCCAAGGCCATTCAAGATGTTTTTCATTAAGATACACTCTGCTGCACATTAGGCCAGAATTCAACTTTCCTTCCCACAGACGAGGTTGTTTCAGACAAGGTTTGACAAGGAAGACGAGGATTTCTCTATCCTTGCCTCCTTCATCACCGAGAGAAAATGGGATAATTTTTCAAAGCTATCATTTTGAAATTCGAATCTTCAGTCTTAAGGCTTCGAGACTGGCGCTATCGACTGCCCAATTACTCGTTAATTTAACAATTACTTCTGTAGGAAAAAAAATATTATCTTATCAACATAACAGATGATGTGAAGGATAAATTCCTGCAAAGACAGAAAAATGTTCACTGTTGCTGTTCTTTTTCAAATATTTTCTATGTTGATTGGCATTGCCAGACTCGCAATGTGTTGGAAATAGACCATGACCAGTATTGCAACAATCTTATTATTGAGCTAATGTGCACAGGTTCGAGTAAAACAATCAGAGGAAACCTACATTAATGTCTGTACCATTCAATGCACTACTTACGATTAGGAAAGATTAACCATTGAAAAAAAAAAACAAGGCCAAGACAAAATCTTTTTCGGACAAAACTTTTGTTCGTGTTTCTTTAAACATCACATTAAGAAATGAAACCTCACCTTTACGCTGTGCGATGAATACGAAAAAATAAAATTCCGTTACGTGATTTTTTCACCTTTTTATTCGATAGACTATCAAGTAGAATTCAACAAATTTCACTAAAGACATCAGCGTTTCCTTCCAATGGATTAAAAAAGCCATTAATAATTTAGATATGTGGCGAAA
Source organism: Ryuthela nishihirai (assembly GCA_038380435.1). Classification (NCBI taxonomy): domain Eukaryota; kingdom Metazoa; phylum Arthropoda; class Arachnida; order Araneae; family Heptathelidae; genus Ryuthela; species Ryuthela nishihirai. Next base: position 77,693,892 of record JAWZYU010000017.1, read on the forward strand.
CCTCTATCACAAATTTCAGAGCCCAACATATCCTAAGGGAAGTTTTACATCTGTTTATTTTACATACTTACATATGCCAAAGCATAAAAAAGATTGAAGCGTCCAAAGGCTATGGAAATCAAACCAGAATATGTAATGTAGTTCACCATACACGTCTTTCCTGAGTAATAGCTGTTGAATTTCATCATAACCAGATCCGGATCTAGAAAAGAATAAAATCGGGAGAGAGAGGCCACGTGACTTAGTCAAGTCGAAAAACAGTAAAAGAAAAAACGGGGGAGGGGGAGTGCAAGACACTGGAAATTCATTGCATTATAGTACGTACCCCTCCGTTTTAGATTTCTTGAATCTTTCAATCTTAAAATCTTTAAAATTTCTTAAGAAAATGCATATAATATAAAAAAGTACCCCTCAAGCAACTCCTTGACACAGAGGTCTGACAGGAGGCTGTCTCTATATACCCCTATAGTAGAAGGTCTGTGAAGAAGGCGGGACCTCAGCAGAAAAACAATACAACAAATTCGTGCCTTATCCGGGGCTCGAATCCAGGTTCCTTTGATCACCAGCCAAGCACATTAACCACTACACATAAATTTAAAATTTTTGCCTACATTACCCTAATTAGTATTCTTAAAGTGGGGACCAAAGCCCTCTTGCTCACTCGCCTCATTCGACGTTCGATCTTTTTTCTCATGCCATAAGTCATTCTTCATAATTCTATTCGCTAATCTGTATGCTAGCAAGATGGCAAACCCAACGCAATCTCTTCCTATATGAAATGTTGCGTAAACATCAAGCCTCCTGTTATCTTTTTTCATAGATATAATGTTTCACTACCAAAACAAGTTTTACAGAGAGGCAAACTATTGTAAAAACCTCAGTTTAATTAGCCGGTATATTCTGGCATTTTTTTCTCGCACTCTCCCCAGCTGCGTAAAAGCTCACAATCAATTCGTATATTCCTGTATATCCCATGAGCATATGCCTAGAAAAATATTTCACAAGAGAGACATGTTGAATCACACAAGAAGTGAAAAAAAAAAAGATTTTTGAAACTTATCGATTTTCACTGCATGGCTCTACCTTCCAGGTAATCGAGTGGATTGTCTTCTGATAAACGAGACATAGGTTCGGCCCCCTCATAAGACATGACATTTCCTTTCGTGTGTTGTCTTTTTGCTTTCTTTTCTTTTCTTGTCTTTCTTCTTTCAGCCTTCTTCATAGATTTTTCTGTGGTTTATTAATGCTGACATGTTCCTGCAAGACTTCCGTAACAAATAGCTGCTTGAGGCGTAAATTATTTTAATTGAATTTATTATGAGTTACACTGATTTGCATTTGAATATGGTAAAAGCACCATGACTTGACTTTGATACCTTAAGTCAACCTACCATTGACTTTCATTCCTTAAGAGGTTAATGTCAGAAATTCCCAGTATCTAAGCATCTTGTTCAAACGTAAAGCCTTTACGGTGCATTGAAGATGTCCTAGAAATTCCTCGGTGCCTATGGCTCGAGTCACATTCACCATAGTCCAGTTACAGATCTGATAATGATTGTTTACATTATAACAATCTTTTCAAAATCGAAAAATCTCTGACAGCACTTTGCATGATTTGTAAAGTAAAGGAGACAATTCTTAACATTTTATTGAAGCGCACAAAATACTCAGATGAAAGAAAGAAACATTTTGAAGCACTTCGACGAAAATTTAAAATAACAGAGTTCACACTGCAAACTATATTCAATCCTAGCAACATTTCTACAAGCCTTTTTTGTTATAAACTCCTACTTGATTTTTTGGTTGAAACGCTGCTTTACCCTCGGATATAATTATGGTTGCAATTTTCCATTACACCAGAGAGCGATTTTTTAGTTCTCTCAGCCAATCAAGTTTTCATCGAAATCTTCAACCTGAAGCATATATATACTTTAGTTCATAAAATGTCTATACATATTGTTCTTTTTTTTTGTTTAATTTTACTATTTTACCTTTGTTTCTAATTTTACTGCCTTAAAAACTTTGGGGTAAAAGTGTTTTTATTAATCGCCCCAGAGATGAGTGAGGTATATAAATAAATATAAATAAATTATTCTTTTTATCCTAAAAATGCCATAATTTAATTTTAATATATGATCAAAATTTCAACCAACCTTAACGAATATCTCATAGGTGCATGATCCACAAAATGTATCCTTTCGATGCCTTGGATTTTTACTTTGTTTTGAATATTTTAAACTCTTTATTGATGCGTACCAGATACCGTATATACATATTACACTTTTACGCGTAGGATTTGTGATTGTTTTTTCTATCTATAATTGTCTAGTTACTACATATTAAAAAATAATCCTCCTGAGAGTTACCATATAGAATACAGCTTACATTGTTTAACATTAACAATACAGTAGCTATTATTCACTAAAGCAGTTCGCGAAATATAAATAAGTATACTAAAATAGATTAATATTTTAAAAAGCGTTTCGCTTTTACGATAGATGAGAAATTCTTGTCAGGGGGTGCTCATGGACATAGGACATGTTGCTTTCTATTTATTTTAATTTCACTTGCGCCCTCTAGCAACCGCTTACTCTTCTGTTTATTGCATAATTTCACGTGTTTGCTATAATGTATGCTTCAAGCTGCAAAAAAACGAGAACTTTATCCGTTGTCCAAACTTCTGATATTACATTGAGACGTATATGTAAGAGACGTTTTATTTTTTTTATTTCATAAGATTTGTTTATTGTATCGATTAAGAGTAGGCCTTGTAAATAAAGACAGATGCTTCCGTGCAAACTATGTTTACCACGCTTCCATGCTTAAAATTTCACAAATAATGTTATTTAAAATAAATATCAAAGATAGAACTTATTTTAGTATTCATTTTAATAACAAGTACTATTCTCTTTTTTGATACCTTTGAAATTTCAGTTCTGTAATTATACCGTTCTTCGCCTAAAATAAGATTGCTTTCCCTGTCTTATGTAGTGTCGATAAACTATTTTTGAACTGAATACAAATTTTGAATTTATGTACAGTCGCTCAAAAAAATATCCGAACACTCTGGTTGATTACAGAATTCAGAAAAAATATCTGGCAACGATTTTTTTAGAGATTAGTGATCTGGCAACCTTCGTGTCACGTGACACGAAGGTTGCCAGATCACTAATTTCTGAAAAAAATCGTTGGCAGATATTTTCTCTGAATTCTGTAATTAACCATAGTGTTCGGATATTTTTTGAGCGACTGCATTTCACCTAAAGCTGCAATTTCCATCTGTCCATCACATATTCCAATACGTTTCTTATGTGATATAGGAAGTGTGTATGTAAGGTGTGTGGAGAGGGGGTGAAATGGCTCGCTCGCCGTATAGCTGACAAGCGCGAGGAACACCGGTTCAAAACACCAATAAAGCCCAGATTTTTTTTTACTAAATAATAATCTGCATTTATTTTTCTCAGATTTAGCTTTAAAATATCTTGGGAATGCACACTAATTTTATTGCAATTGTTAATTTTTTTGTTAATAATACAGAGTAAAAAATTCACTAAGCCTAAGACCATTTTAAAAAGATCCCAATTTTTTGTTTGTAAAAAGGAAAACAATTTCATATTTTTTGTCCATAAAATGATAAGTATTCTTTCTCCAGCACTGAGGGTCGTGTATAAGTCTCGGTAATTCAGAGATTAATAATTCTTGTCTTTGTTCCGTGGCTTGAGCCTATGAGCAGCATTTGGCATTGAAGTAATCTTCGAGCTGATATCCTATCTCCAAGTTTAGTGCCTTGCGGAGTAATTATTTCTGAGCTTTACTCTCTATTTTCTCTATTGGCGATTTTTTTCAACGACATTTCTTTTCTAGAGAATCAATCCGTGGGTGTTGTTGCAATTCATCAACAGTAAAACCCACGAGATTAAAGATTGAGTCAACAATTATAACTTTTTATTAACAGAAACAAAATAAAAAAGGGATGAAGAATTCTTCGCAGCATTGTCAGATATCAGAGTGGATTGCACGGTGAAAGTGGGGAGAGAGAATTCCTCCCGTTATCAGATGGGAACAATAATGCCTTCCTTCGAGTTAGAGAGTTAGAAGGAGAAAACGAAATATAGGATTTTTTTGTCTTCTATTTAACATTGAACATTTAATTGTTTTATATTACGATTAATATACATATTGTTACGACAGACGAACGAGCAATAATGAAACCGTGATGTATGTATCATTTTAATGCTCGCGCTTACTTCAGCGTAACAATTACGTCACTAACCACTTCGAACGAACTTAACTTAGAAATAAAGAATAAGAGAGTTAAGAGGAATTAGAGTGTGAAGGAAAACGTAGTTTTAGTTTGTGCACTGTAGTATAAAGAAGAAACGATTTTACTTGGTGTGTACGTGGGAGGTTAAATAAGTTCATTATAGTGTGAATCTTGTTAGTGAACGAGAAAGAAAAAGAATTCATCGTCTTGTGCGTGGTGATAAACGTCTGAAAAGAATTGGTTCTGAGAAACCAGTATACTTAGCCGCAGTTTTGGAGTACTTGATGACAAAAACCTTAGAAGGAAGTCATTTAGTGTATATATAGTTATTTAGTTTGTTTAGGGATTGGTAAGGGTTATTCTTGATAGATTGCAGGTTTGTTCACAAATATGATTGTGCCACTTATCGAGTGTTGTAAAAAGCCTTATTTTATGCTTTGAGTGGAGATAGTAAGAATTATGTAGGAAACAACTCTTCGTAGGAATAGTGATAAGGTGCTATGTTCTTTTGAAGATTTGTGTTGGTTGAATTTAGTTTATATAAATGTTTTCATTCATACTTTTGTAATAAAATACATTATTTTAGAATAAATTAATTCTTTTTTATTCATAAGAACACATAATGCAGAATACATTGATCCACAAAGCTAAAGAGCTTATCTGTAAGTAATTGAATGATACATTCATAGTACGTATACATCTGTTCTATAAATTATCCATTTTAGGAAAAATAAAATAAAATAAAAATATATGCATATAAAATGCAAAAAGTTCATGAAATTTTGTCAAAATTTAATAAAGGTATATAATTTTATCTAAGATAGTCTTTTAAATTTATTTCTAATGTATTATAATTGTTTATATTTATAATTTATTTTGGAATTAAATTAAAGGTAGGTGGTATTTTATACTCCTCACATCTGCCTTAATTGTTTGTAAATTTAGATACTTTATAATAATTTTTAGATTTCAATCTTTTATTTCTTACTATGATCTATTTTCTTTTTAAATATGTCATCGAAATAAATTTTTAAGAATTTATTATAAATATATAAGTTTTCTGTATGATAACAAGTTCAAATAATATAATCAATATCCAAAAGTCGCATAATTTTTTTCTACATTTTGTAGATATTATTATTTTGGCTATTTTAGGTTCAAGATTTTCAATTTTCTTTATATTTATTAGGTTTGTTTTAACGTGAATTGTTATACCATGAGATGTAATTGATTCACACACATTATTTAAATTATTATATATTACTTTTTCTACATATAACAAAAACGTATTTAGCATTTCATATTTTTTTCGTTATCGTTATAAACAAAAGAGCTCTTACGCTTTAAACCATATGATTCAAAGTTTTTTAAACCATATGAATAGGTTTTCAGGGGATGGGGGTTGGCTCAACTGACAGAGCGTCAGGCTCGTACTCTGTAGTTCCCAAGTTAGAGTCTCAGTTGGATTATTTATTCGTTCATAATATTTTCTCCAACCCCTGTTCTGTCAGTGATGAGAAAGGGGACACTGATGGACATCTAAAGACCGCCGTTCATCAACCGGGACATTAAGCCGTGGTACCTTGGAGAATACAGCGATACTATGTAGCTCGTTATATGGTATATACTGGATGCCCTGGAAGGTACCCCACCATCTGCCTCTTAACAGTTGTTCAGTGGGTAGTATCTTTCTCCCAATATTCTCCCAACACTTGGAGTCCGTGTAATCTGGCCATTTAGCCCATTGTGTACAAAAAATGCCCTCAGGGATAAAACAACAACAAACGCCTCATACGTTTCCAGTTCACAAGCAGAACAAATTCACCTTTATAGCAATAACAATAAAAGCATTTACGATTAAACATCGAATTCATCATTAAAGATTGAAAGCGAAATAAAAGAACCACGCTGATACTTTGCAATTGAGTGGACAAGAGAGAAAGGCGAATTTTAATGATAGCATCGCACAGAATGTTTTGAAGTATGAGCAATGTAGATGATTAACATGTAATTATTTAAGTAGGAATTAGTGGAGAAGAAATTTTAAAATTAACTTCTCATTAATCGAGGCTGTTGTTGAAAAGCTAAAAAGCAAAGTTTTTGTCTTAGTGAGAGAAAAAAAAGAGGGAATATTGCAACTAAAAATGCTAGCTGTAAACTTCTTGCAATAATCGCTAAAGAAATTATAATAGAAATTAAAAGTAAAGAAATAACTGAAACTAATTCTTATTTTGTTTTGTTTTGTGCTTTATAGATGATAAAGCGATAGAAATATTTATTTATAATATTTGTTGTGCTATTATAAGAATGCTCTAAAGCAAAAATTAGTGGTAATTATCCAATTTGCATTTAAAGCTGTGGCGTTGTTTCGCGAAACACTTTTTCTGAAGGACTGATTTATGCTGAAGGGCCTTAAAGAAGAAACCAAATGGCCATTTGAAAAGATATCCGATAAGAAAAGGAAAAGGAGGGCTATTTCTGTTTTTCTCTTTTAAATTAATTTGTGCAATTAGTAGAAAAAAATGAAGAACGCGTATTTCAAGAAAGAATAACAAACGTTGTTCATTAAAAGAATACAAATACTGTTCTAGAAATTTGTATTTTTTCCCCACCATAATTAGATTGTTTTCTATTTGGATTTGAACCTTTAAAGAATAATTCAAGTACAAGAAGCACTAATCGATTAAGAAGCAGTAAAAAACAAAATTAATGCTTGTAATCTGGGAGTTGTTTGGCAAAAATGAGACCCAATTGTCATATTTCGAGTGTTTTGGGAATAGAGAAATTGACAAGAAATATTAAGAAAAAAACAATCGCAATATTTATGGCTAATGCACTCAACTTTAATGTTGTGCTTTAATATTAGAGAGGAAAAAAGGAAATTAGGTTGCAGATATTTTATTGAGGTTCTTTAAAGGGGCAATTGAGGAGGGTAATTTCAGTTGTGTTTAATCATTTTCTGGTGGCAAATGCAGTTTATAGAATTTTTATGTTACTTATTTTTAAAATTAAAATTGCTATTGCAGTTATTTCTGGAAATATTATAAAAGAAAGACTGTAAAAGTTCAGCTGTTTTATTTTTAAGTGAAATTTTTTTTTGCACTTGCTGCTCTACGAGTGATGAAAGTAATGTTTACTGACTGGTTTGGGTTTTTGAGATATTTTTTCTTTGAGTGACACTTTTTGCACAAAATGGCCATTTCACAAGGATACAAAGGACTCAGAATTGGGTAGAGGAAATAAATTCTGTAAATGGTTGTTCGGAGACAGGTAGAAATCTTCCTTCAGGGTCATCGAATATTCACTTAAAGGTATAGGGTATGGCTATCCTACACGAAGAAACACGGCTTAATATTCCATCCGATATACAGCCGTCTTTCGAGCATATCGGTGTCCCATTTATTACTAACGATATAGGGGACACTGATGGACTTCTAAAGACCTCCGTCCATCCAGAAAATATGCATATCACGGTGAATAAAAAAAATGCTAAAAGTTTATGAGTTTACCGTTTACATAGATTTGAATATGCTAGACAACAAATTTAAACTTTTTTTCTATAACATTGGTCAAATAAGGATATTTTTAACTAATTTTGGGGTGTTGAATTCAAATATGGCTGTGAAAAATCTGCGGCACGTAAAATTTTTTAAATTACCGATTGATGTATTTCAAATTTTAATGAATATGCATATCTGGGAAATGAAAACAAATGTGACTATTTTATTAAATTGCAACTTAAAACTTATTAATTAATTACATGATTATAGTGGAAAAAATTAGAAACATCATAGTTATAGACCACTGAATATAAAGTAACAAATGAAATAATATTGAAATGCAAAATAAGAAAACATGGGTAAGGATTTTTTATACTTACAAAAAATTCATTTTTGTCTTTTATGTGCTGAGGTAACTTCCTTCTGCAAGAACCAGCAGTAGTCACCCATCATTGCTGGGTCTCACCTGCCTTGGTATTTTTCCTCCATGGTTCGGATATCCTGCTGAAATCTTTCCCCTTGCTCATCACTGGCAGCTCCTAAGTTCTTGGGAAACAAGTCGAGATGCGAGGGCAAGAAATGGATAATCAAAGACATTCGGCAGCCAAGATTTTCATAGTTTATGAGAAGATCTTGAATGAGCTGATGGTAGTTTTCCTCTTTGTGATTCGCTAGAAAACCTTTCGACCACAGAGGTGAAGGATTTCAATACACGCGTTCCTTCATATTCAGTTTTTCTTCGAAGACAGTATCATTTAGTAGCTTCCTAATCTGAGGACCAACAAAGATCCCTTCTCTGAGTTTGGCATCACTTGGTTTGGAAACGTTTCCTTCAAGTGCAAAAACCCTTTACCAATTTTGTCCATAGCCTTCACAAAGTTTTTCATAAGCCCCAGTTTGATGTGTAGTGGTGGGAGCAGAACACCAGAGGGATCAACTAGAGGCTTATAACTCACATTACTCTTTCCAGGAATAAAAACATCTCTTCGGGCCAGTATTTTGTTTTGTAGTGTTTCTTCAAGGCCCTATTGTCCAACAAACACAGCAAACTTTTGTGAAGCCTCCTTGAAGCGCAAGCAAAAGGTATATGACTTTTAGGTCACCACATATTGTCCACTTAAATTGATCATATTTTATAGCATTGAGTAGTTTTTCCATGCTTTCATAAGTTTTCTTCATTCCCACAGCGTGTATCACTGGAATGGAAGGTGTTTTGTTTCCTTTATGCAAAAGGACAGCTTTTAAGCTGAATTATGACGAATATATAAAAGGACGCCATTCCTTAGGGTCGTGAGTTGTTCAAATTTATTCCATCAGCCCTGAAATATCTGTGCAGAAACACAAACCATCTCGAATTTCATAATAAGCAGATAAAGCCAAATTTATCATTCTGAACAGAGAACCTCTGATACCCTTGACCAGAAAATTCCACTCTTGAAATTTTGAACCTAAAATCTCAGCTTGTTGTTTGGAAAGTCCTTAGGTCTCGAACAAGATCATTTAGTTCATTTTGCTGAATCAGATGAAGCTCGTCTAACTTTTTAGGGATGTATATAGGATCAGGATCTGTATGAGCCTCAAAGTCTTCCTCTGATGAATGTGAATCCATATCCTCCCTGTTGGTTGGAGGTGTTGGTATAGGAAGATCTTCTCCATGAGGAACTGACCTTATGGCTAAAGGCACATTTGGATACTACATTGGTATTTTGTTTTTGTTCTTTTTTGAAAAGCCCGTCACTTTAGTTAAACAAAAACAGCAATCATGCAAGTGACTAGTTGGCTCACGCCAAACCATTTGAACTGCAAAGGGCATGAATTTTATCGTACCCTTCAACCATTCACTTGCGTTAGGACAACAAAGCACGAAATGCAACACACATGTGGAGTCCATTTTTTGTTCTGATCTCTAACATAACATCCAAAATACAAGTTATAGCCTTTCTTCACAATCTTTGTCAAAGAACGACCCTGGGATTTTAAAATATAATTTCCACACACATAACAAAACTTATCTGGCACATTTACACATCCACGACGATCCATTCGTGCCATTTAAATGCCAAAATTCACTCTTCAACAAACAGCGCATGTTCCTCCTACAATGAAAACAAGAATGGCGGTCTGAGGTTAGGTTATTGTTACATGTTTTCTCCCACTTGGCAATCAGTGTTGCCAGCCACTAAAAGTAAAATATCTAGTATCCTCTAGTTGCCTAGAGGTGTTGGTATAGGAAGATCTTAATAGGGGTGAAAATGACCAATAACATAAAAACGTGACATTCTAGCCATTTTTTAAGGCCAGATCTGAAATCAGCACCTAAAAAGTAGTTAAAGGCAGCTTCAATTGTTCGTGTTATAAAACTTTGCAGACCAGTGCATTAAAGAGTACTGAAAGAGCAATAATGACAAAATTTGGGAAAAAAACGGAATATTGCAGACTGGATGGAGATGTATCAATCTCTTAGAATCTCCAATGTTTCTCTTTTACAAAATCTCCTACTGTTTGTTTACAAACAAATTTGTACCAAATAAAAGACTAAAATGCAAAGCGCAAAAAAAATTATCAATTGAAAATCGTAAATTGTAGTTTTTACATGGTAAAAATTTCGGAAATATATTTCAGCAGTTTTCTTTCCTAATTAAAATATGAAACTCAAAAAATATAAGCATACTGTGGTAATGTGGCATCTTTGATTTACAAGAAGACTCAAAATTCAAAAAGGAGAGAAAAAATTCTATCTCGCTTGAGAGTGTGCTTCAATATCCCCGACTCATAATGAAATAATTAGCACGAGACAAACTTTTCTAACAATCGAGACAGCTCTAACAATAGCTCTCGAGACAGACACAGAAATGCATTCGTAAGAATTTTATTTCAATATAATTTGTTGTTCATCTATTAAATCTTCCAACAATATTTATATTTTCAGTCAGATTTATATCAGATTAACGGGGCGGGGGTGGCTCAGTCGGTAGCGCGCCAGGCTCGTAATCTGTAGTTCCCAGGTTCGAGTCCCAGCTGGGTCAGCGTTGAGATTTATCTCCGCAAAATTCCCTGCCCTGCCAACTGTCAGTAGGGGACACCGATGGGCTTGGCAAGGCCGCCGTCCGTCGGATGGGAGGCTTGACGGGAGATCTGTCTCCCAACAGCTGTTCCAGTGGGTCCCCTCCCCCAACCTTCTCTGAGCCTACGGGGTCCATGTGACCTGGCCATTTAGCCCATGGTGTGCAAAAAAGTGCCGCTCAGAGGTAAAACAACCCAACCCATATATCAGATTAACACTGAATTCTACACCGAACAGCCGAAACATTATGAGCACCTGCCTAATACGATGGTTCTCCACGTGCCGCCGAAACTGCTCTTACCTGGCGAGGCATGGAAGCTACAAGATTTCTAAAGGTGTCTTGTGGTATCTGGTATCAAAAACTTTACCAGCAGATTCTTTAACTCTTGTTAGTTAAGTGGTTGAGCAGCCACAGATCGGATATGCTGTTCCAACACAAACCACAGATGCTCTATTGGATTGATGTCTGGAAAATTTGAAGGACAGGGCAATACCTGGAAGTCTTCCTCATGTTCTGCGAACCATTCTTGAACAATCCGGGCAGAAAAAAAATGATGAAAAAGAAATGGCGCATTATCCTGCTGAAAGAAGGCAATATTAGAGGGTTATATCCTTGTCATGAAAGGATGTGCGTGATCTGCAATGATGTTTAGGTAGGTGGTAGATGTCACAGTTTCCTGCACATGAATGACTAGATCCAGGGTTTTCCAGCAGAACATTGTCCAAAGCAGGTTTTTGTCCCACGGTTCATCCTGCTGCCAACACTTCTCCAGGTAAACGAAGCACACCTACCTAGTGGTTCACATGGTGCAACAGGAAACGAGATTCATCGGACCAGACGATCTTCTTCCAATCATTCAAGGTCCAGCTTTGATGCATGCCCATTGTAGGCACTTTCGATGATCAACCGAGATTAGCATGGACACTTGGAGTGGTCTGTAGCTATGCAGCCCCATTTTCAGCAGGGTCCGATGTACTGTATGTTGTGACACATTACTCCCATGGCCAGCATTCCCATTACAGGCGAGTTGCGCAACGGTATCCCTTCTATTGGCTCGTACCATAAGGGATAGCCTTTGCTGACCTCTAGCATTGATTACCAGTGGTCGACCCACATCTTGCCGGTGGTTCGTGGTTTTTCGCTCCTCGGACCACTTTTTGAAGGTAATAACTATGGCTGACCACGAGTACCCCACAAGCCTTGCCGTCTCGGAAATGCTTTGACCCAGTCGTCTGGCCATTACAATTTGGCCTTTGTCAAACTCACTTAGGTCCGCTGCCTTTCCCATCTGAAGAACAAGAATAACACTGATTAACAGAGCTCAGTATCAGGTGTTATTTATACAGTTTCATACCTTCATACGCACCATCGTTTACCTGCAGTGCTTCGATTTGCATAAAGACGCGCTGGTAATAATGTTTTGGCTCTTCGGTGTAAGTAATAGGTTTAAGAGATGTTCCACCAGTCGGTGGTAATCTTTCGAATAGCCACTGATGTTTATTCTTTCGCATAGTGGATAGTGTACGACAAGAGGAAAAAATATCCATATCAACCGGAAGCTATCCAGTCCGAACCATTCCAGATAGAAATACATTTACTCTATTTCTTATTTTTAAAAGCCGAATCACCCCTCTTTTCAAGTCTGGAAATTGCTGTTGAACATAAAACTCGAAGGAAAATTATCGCGTGCACATTGCCAATTGGGCTTCGTCATATATGAAAAGCATTCTTAGCCAATGATATAAACAAAGAATTATTGACCAAGCTAGTAACGAAATCTCTGATGCTTCTGGACTTTTCGATCTTTCGAGTTGGCCTGTGTGCTTGCTTGTTTGAATAAATACAACTCTATAGTTTAAAAATCAAATAGATTTCACTCTTAGCGTACTGGAATCGTGCTATTATCAAACGAGCCAATAATAAAAACGAGCCGAATAATAAAACAGCTAATCAACAATTAATACAAAACATTTTAAATAGTATTTAGGTGAGTATCATTGTGTTTTGTTTCGCACAATTGCCATTGAGTGCTCATATTTACCACGGCCTGCAATTGGTTGGTAAATTAATGAAGCTTCGACCACTTAAAAAATCATATTTGTATAGTTTATCTAAAAAAAATGGAATTGAGAAAAATCTACTAGCAATTCTTCTTTTAATCAAATGTATGTTTTCTGCTCGAAGCGTTTTCTTTACCTTTAAATATTCTGCACTCCTACAAAATGATAAAGGCACCTAAAAAACTTCAACCAAGCAAAATTTGCACTTGAAGTAACAATTTCATGATAAGAATGCATTTAATTTTGGGTTTCATTTGCTTTCATATTTTGTTGTTGCTATTTGTGAGATGTGTGAGTAAGATCTTAAAGTAAAGATAAGGGAAAATATTGTAAACGTTCGCATCTTAACAAGAAAACTTCCTTTGTGAAAACCCATTACACCACAAATAATAAATCAGATACATTACACTACAACGATATAATGCTACAGCGTTGTCGTTGAGGTGGAAGAAATACCTTTTTTTTCTTCCTAAATTGAAGGATGGAATCTTTGGGGCCAGCTCGATTGAAGTGATGAGCACTTAGAGGATGAAGAGCAGCTGTTGCTGCAACATATGAGACCAATTCCTTCAGCAACTGGCCTGTAGGCGTGTGGTGGGGAAGAATGTGTCAAGATATATGAAGCTGGTCGGCATGACCTTGCCACATGTCTTTCAAGCAGCATTTCTTAACACACGCAACAACAGCATCGGAGAAGGAAGAAGCTCGGGATCAGAATACCTTTTTCATCACTCTTCATGTTTCTGCCTCCTGTCCAAGAGCCAGCTTGTGGTCGTAAATATACTGACGGTTGATCAATGGCTAGCTCTTGTAGGTATCACTCGGGATATTTCTCAACGAAGAGAAAGAAACATTTCTCTTGCTAGCACTCAGGTACATTTGAGAATCACTAGCAAAGGCATGGTGGAGCGTTTAGAGTGTTTGACTGACAGTAAAGGGATCCGGGTTCAAATCCCTTAAAATGCATGGATATTTTCTTTTTGATTTATGTTCACTTTCGTCTAAGGTTTCGCACTTCTCACAGTTCTTCTTTATTGTGTAGGATACTGACAGGCTATTGTAAGGCTTTCCTGGCAAGTATGTTCACTTGAGAATATATTTATTAACATATAATTGATACCGTACTTCAGGTTAATGCTCCTTGCTCACATGGCTGAATGATAGGCGAAGCCATGACCATACCCTTTAGGGGTCCTACCTGATTTTTCCTATTTAAGGTATTTATTATTATCTTTGCTTATCTAAGATCTTTATTTTATTTTTTATTCTCCTCAATCGTCGATTTTACATATATATATAATGTAATTTTATATGCTATATACAATTGTCAAAAAATCAAACTGAGAAAAATCTACTGAGATCTACTGAAATCCAATTTCAATTTAAAAGGTTATGAGGGGGGGGGGGGGCATTTAGAATTTGGCTCCAGAGCCCGCAATTGCTTAACCCTTTCTTGCTTGTACTGCCAAATGCATCTGATGTTATTATTACAGCTAGGTAACACTCATAAGGATTCTGGAGTTTATATATTTAATGTACTGGTTTGGAATTGTAAAGACCTGAGAATCGATAAAGATTTTAAATTTATTTATCTAAATCCGTTCGTATGCGACCATTTTTCAAGAAATGTAAGCTATCACGATGCATGATATTTTGATTTCGATTACAAATATTTATTTTCAAGATATCTCAGAAGTGTGGAGTTAAAATGAGTGATCATAAGTAAAGATCGATGTTCATTCGATTAAAATTCGGTGAAGCACTCTGGAGCATCAAACTCAAAGCTAGAGGAACAATTGTCATCCATTCTGTGGAATACGAACTCAGGCTTCCTAATAACATGCTAGATGCTCTGACCGCTGAGCAACCGTCTGCCGATCAATATTTCCTCTAATAGTGATAATAAGAGCCGTCCGAGATCAGTATTCAATTATTTATGTGAGTTTGTTTCTTCACAAATGAAATACCTTCTCCTGTGGAAGTTAATGAAGAAGAATAGAAATTATTTCAATTTGGCATTGTTCTGTAGTATGATCGCGAGTTATTTTCTCTCAGATTCATTCATATCTCGGCAATATTTAATGAAAAACAATTTGTCAGTAATAGTATAAGAGAAAACATAGAATCACAATATGTGGTCAATTTCTTTTGCTATGAATATATTGCCCGTTCTCTGCGGTGCTGTTTGGTTTTGTCGTGACCAAACTTAAATGATTACATCACTTACGATCATTTAATAAAAGAGCACCAAAGTACCGCACTGCTCAGGACTTGCTCTAACACTTTTTCTCAACATAATCTTCACTGACGGACAAGCTCTAACTCTGAAACAGAAAAAAAAAACACAACAGTAGCCTAAAGAGAACACGTACGACATAACGACGCGGATCAAACTCGGTCATTAAATGTCATTATAAACATTTTTTTTTCTTTCCCGTTGCTATCTGAGCGCCTATATCTCAAACTCGGCCAAGCTATCGCCTTTCTGCAGTGGTGTGAAGATATAACTCACATCTGTCGCCATTTTAACATCTGCCACCAGAAATCACCATCACGAAGGACACGAGATCTCGGCTTGCCAATTTGCGGTGTTCTGTTTGTTTAATTTCCGAAATGATTACCTCCACAATCTTGAGCTTGTTTTTTTGCTAATGAAAAGGCAATTTATTTCTCTTCCTTCAACGGAGATCATTATGATTCGCGGAGGGGAAGCAGAGACATCAGGGAGAGTGGATATAAGAAAAGGGGAGGGAAAGGGGGAAAAGCAGAAGAAATGTTACATGCAAGGTGCAGCTCGCACTACCTTATGCACGCGCTTGTGCGGTCCCTTGCTCGCTACTGCTTTGTAATTAGCCAATTACAGACAGTATCGTCGTCGTCGTCCGACGATAAGGGCCTCACCGCGAAAGAAAAAAGTGCATCAGTAAAGCCGAATAGAGTGGGATCTTCGGATGCGGGATTGGGAGTGATGCATCCCCTCAAGTCAGTGGCCGCTCAAATAGCAGGTTATCGGAGTCGGGCAGCATGTCAAGAGAGATAAAATCAGGTCAGCCATGATCTGTCGATGGCAAGAGTTTTTCTCCTTTACTTTCTTGTTGTTGCATTTTTTTGTTCAAGTTTAGGGCCTCATTTTCTTCTCTTCTAAGTCAAGCCTTTTGGTAGATATCCGAAAGTGAAGTGCTGCAGAGAGAAGAAGGTGCCGATGTTGCAGTGATAAAGATTTTAAAATGGAAATTGGGAGTGGAAAATACAGGGTTACGATTTCTAATCATCTTTCACGTCTTGATCCGGTGGGGGTCTCTCTTTAAAATTATGACATCCATGTCATATCGCCGTGCAGCCGTCACGTGGAGATAACAATTAGCCGTAATTGATTACCGACCTCCGAACTTAATTCGCATCTTTCGGATGTCGTGCTTTGTAAGGGAATTAAAAGCTCCGGGCGACAAGACCGTGTTTGGTTTTGGAGAATGGCACCTAATGACCGTTTCGCTATCTAACATGGCAGGATGCAAAGAACTCAGATGAGATGAGAGACTGCCAGAGACTTAGACATCTTAAACCTGTGGGAGGTCTGTGCTTGCCCGACTGCATACCAAGAATAATAAAAACTGGTTGCGATTCATTAGGAATATGTCTTTCGGTATGGCTGTCTCCTAAACAAGAGATAGTTTAACGCTCTCCGTACAATGATACACGTTCTCCCGTTTGTATCAGTATATCAAATACGGGGAAATACATCTGTTAATATTTAACGATGCAATTTTGCAATCAGCGAAGACTCGACTGGCATATGTACTACTTGTTCTAGCATAATTGTAGCATCATTATCTTAGGCCAAGATATAAAGCGAAGTTATCTGATGGAACTTTTAGCAATTCATTCTGTTTATGAGATTCTTCCACAATGACGTTTATAAGGTTGTATGAATCATTCTACTTTTTAGCAAATGAATTTTTTACATGAGATTAGGTCTCAAATGAGGAGATAAACTAAATCAGTCTCTTAAAGCAAAATGGTAGCAGCAATCGGACGAGGACTGCAGATTACCCAAGTGGGTATTTGCGCTAGACTCGCAACATGATGCTCCCAAGATCGAGTCCTAGCTGTGACTGAGGTGAGAATTTCTCTGCTAACTCCACTCTACCATGAAAAAAAAGGGGAAATAGATGGATATATCCAAAGCATGCTCTATTAAGTTATACACGTTAGCAACAGAGTAAATGAGACCTGTGAAGAATTGAGCCTGACTTTGGCAAAAACCCCTTAGCAGCACATTTTAGGCGTGCTTTACATTATTAGTACCATTTGCTTTGAGCACAAGACATTATAATTTAGAATTTTTTTTAAGTCCCAATATAGCAGGGTGACACAGAGACATTTTTTTTTCACATGCAAAAGCATAACACCTTCTCACTTTTCCTCATTCCAGAATTTTTCCCCATCAATTGTCCTTGTACGACTCGATTAGCTTAGCGTATGAATGAACTATCACACGTCATCCAAATCGGTTAAGAAATGAAGGACACATTCAATGCAATTCAGGTCAGATATTAACAAAGTTGAAGAAAATGTTTAAGTTAAATTTGTTATTCACCATCAGGCCTGGGTCTAAAAAAAATATAATAAACAAGGCGCAAGGAAAGAAACACCTTGAGTGCCTTAGTGTTTTCCTCCCGATCTAATTTTTAAAATTTTTTATTCATTTTCGTTAATTTCCCTGCAAAATATAGTGAAATATACATATATAATAATCATTTTCCCTTTCAATTCCGGTTATTAACGCGACCAAAAGAGGGGTGGGTGGGTTGAGAGACATCGCCCTTTAGCCAGTCCCCTTAGATTCGGCCAGGTACTAAACTTAGCAATTACATCTAATTTTCGCACATTAATAATCAGGCCTTTTTCAATAAAAAATATAACTTTCTGAACCTAAGCGATACGTTCGTTAAGATAATATAATAGATAACATAAGAGATATTTATAATACCCATCCATGGACGTAACCTTTCTTCTGAAAGATTGTGTCAAAAGGATGGGTATTGTAAACCTATGACAAATTTTCTCCCATAGAATTACCCCACCCTCCCTACAATATGGCTGTATGTGGACCTTGCCATATTTACCATTTGGTTCACCCGACTCTAAGCAGAAAACGCTGCTCTATTTTCACAGATTTAGGTGTCCTGTGTCAGATGTAAAAAGCCACAAGATCGGAAACTAGGCGCTAGGCCAATTCTGTTCATCGTCTCAAGTAGATAATGTAGGGCTATAATTTTCAGATTATATGAATCACGATATTATTTCCTTAAATTATTTGATTAGTGACTAATAAAAAAAGTTGTTTCGTTTTTCCCTCTTTCAATGCATCCGTATGTATTTATATATTTCGATTACGGTTGTGTTATATCACAAATCTTTCCAATTTTTTTCAGTTCACTTTTACGCACAAGTGGAATAGAAACAAGGAATAGAAACCATCAATGCGTTATTGTTTGGAACTCGCTAATTTTACAGTTTTTGTTCTCTAACTATTCTACAAGACAAATAAGCTCTTTTAAAATACTGTTTGGAAGAAATTGTTTTAATCACCTTGACAGATCCAAGATGGTGTCAAACAGGAGATCTTTGTTATATTCTGTGAAAGTATCATTGTTTATTGATCATATGTATTTCAACTTTTGCCCGTGGCTTTAGAACGTGCTTTTTTCCGACTTACTTCCATAACTAGGCTTAATAATTCATCATTCCACTGGACTACTAAACTATGCAGTTGCAGCGTTTCTGATAGCCTCGAGATCCCAGCGTTGATTATTCTAAACTGTATTTCCATACGCTTCTTACCCTTTAGAGTTATCCTATACTTCAAATACAAAGAGTTATGCACCACTCACTTTAGATTTCTTTTGTACTAGCGCATAATTATTGGAGGGCAAAACTGTTCAAAGACTCACTGTAGCCGCAGGCAAACTAAGGGAGCTGTGTTGTTTGTGTACCAAACATTTTTTTGTGTTTTTTAAAAGAGTATAACTGTACTGAAACTTTTTTTTTGTATTCTCTTGATCCTTTGCAATACTTTATTTTCTAATGCATAATAGATACTTCTAAATAAGGGTTTTTCTTTAAAAAAATTTTTATATATATATTAGTAGATTTCAAATTGCTTTCTAGAATAGTTAATCACTTCAGTGCCCAGAGAATATTTTTTAAACAGCATGTTTCTAGTATTATTTACTATTTAATTTCCACTAATATATTATAATAAAGATTAACGGGATTGTGTTGGGAAATATTTTTAATTGATTATATATAACTCATAAATTTCGAATCACAGGTTGACAACTAAAAAGAGAAACCTTTTCTTTTTAGTTATCAACCTGTTTCATTTTAGTTTTACTAAAACGAAACACCTTTTCTTTTATATTGTTCACTATTGTTACTATTGTTAACTATTATTTCTTTTTATATAATTCACTAAAAACGGAACGTTTCCAGAGCTGCGTCACATGTGATGCTAATAGGGGCATATTAATTAATCAAATGCCACACCTTTTTTCTATCCCTATTTAGTTTAAAGGCAACGTTTTATAATGCAGTGCATTAGAGACGAGTTGTTTTATCTCTAAGTGCCACTTTTTCCTTTTTTGTGTCACAAGACCACGATGGTTCAGAGAAGATTAGGGGACGCACTGGACAGTGTTCGGAGCTAAGTGGAAGACTTGCATCAAGGTCATCCAGCGTGTGTTTTTTAAAGTGCACTCTCCTGAACATGGAAATACGGCCTTAACGGCACTTCAAAAGGACAACAGCCTATCCAAGGCCATCGGTGTCCCCTACTGACAGGACAGGGAGTTTTGTGGAGATAGATTTTAACGCTGGCCCAGCTGAAACTCGAACCTTGGAACTACAGTTTACGAGTCTGGGGCGCTACTGATTGAGCAAGGTCCTTCCCGCATTAGATATGAGTTTACAGAAATAAAAAAAGTCGTTTTCTTGATCACGTTTAGAGAAAAAGAAATCCTGATACATCGTAAAATGTATATTTAGAGAAATGAATGTCGCTGAATAATTAACTCTTTATATTACAAGCTATTATAAACTTTAAACAAATATATAATTGGAGCGGGGGTGGCTCAGTCGGTAGCGCGCCAGGCTCGTAATCTGTAGTTCCCAGGTTCGAGTCCCAGCTAGGTCAGCTTTGAGATTTATCTCCGTAAAACTCCCCGCCCTGCCCACGGTCAGTAGGGGACACCGATGGGCTTGGAAAGGCCGCCGTCCGTCAGATGGGACGTTAAGCCGTGGACCCATGTGCGGGAGAGCCATACCCCGTGCACGTTAAAGAAAACGCTGGATGGCCTTGACGGAAGGCTACCATCTGTCTCCCAACAGCTATTCCAGTGAGTCCCCTCCCCCAACCTTCTCTGAGCCTTCGGGTCCATGTGACCTGGCCATTTAGCCCATGGTGTGCAAAAACGTGCCGTTCATAGGTAAAACAACCCAACCCAAATATATAATTATTCGAAAACAAAATTAAAATCCTAATGTTACTTGAAAGGAAAAATATCGTAGAAACTGAAAATTCTTGAGTAACATTATTTTAAACCCTAAGGGTGAGTTAGTAATGAAGAAGAGACAAAGCACCTGTAAAAAGAGAAACTGAATACATGAAAATGAGCAGAGGCACAATGTAACAGACATAAACATTTGCAATAGAGAGATGGGCACTGCATGATGCAAGCGGCACATTGTTTCCTTAGAAATTTCTAAGAAATTTCTTAAATCTTTCTTAGAAATCATCATAAGGAAAAGCCTGCGTACAAGATGAAATCTTTGAGCAGAAAATAAGTTATTGCCATCACAAAAAAATAACCAAACGCAATAACAATAATTATTTATAATTTTATAATTGTATTAACCAAGATATGAATCTAAATTCTTTTATTGTGCAGCCGATAACGATAAACACTCATTAACTTCTTACTAAATGACAAAAAAAAAAGTTTCTGCGGATGTACTAATCCAAAAAAGAAACTGGCGACAGCATTTATTACCTTTTCTGTTTCAGCTAAACGTTAATCAGATTTTGTTAAATTCATACTATAAAATCGAGAATATAAAAGAAACATTGATTCTTGAAAATTGTTTTTTTCTTGTCTTCTTCACTCCTAGCATGCGAGACAGTTCACTAAAAAGGTGGAGGGAGAAGAAGAGTGGTAAATTGCACTCGGCGACGATTTAACAGATTACGCGGAGCTACCGTCACGTCGTTTCTCCAGCACCTGCAAGTCTCCTCCCCGAAAGTTCAAGCACCGATCTTTTTGTTTCTTTTCCTTCCATGTCGAGCCAACGGTGTTACCCTAATCTGTCCATAACGGGCTTGTTTATTTATCTCCTTGGGGATTCTGGCAACCGGTCGAGCGAACTGAAAGGTGGGGAAGTCAGAACGGTTGAGGAGGGGTGATGAGAGGGAGGGGGGAAACGGGGAGAATATTCAAGAAGAACAAGTCATCATCAATAGACCAGTTGGTCAGTGGGGAACCGGTTCACCGTGTCTATGAGGTTCGCCATGCTGGATGGGGCCCGACTGATGAACTAAGTATATCGGAAAGCATCGCTGGAGTTGAGGTTGCGTGTATGCCCTCATTACCCTGGCATCTCCCGGTTCAAGCGTGCTGTAAATTATCGTACGGTCCTTGGCTTCGGAGGATGCCCGTCAACGGCCTCTGGTGTGCGCCATAAAAACTGTTTTGCCTATAGACACAGAGAACGCAGAGATGGTGAGGTCAAAGTTTTGCTTAATGCATGTAGATAGGTGAGCCTGTAAATTTCTCTTTGGCACATCCAGCCTCAGGGAAGGTCGTTGTTTTCTGAGGGAGAAAAATGAAAACAACTGTTGGAATAAAGCCCTATGCAAATGAATTATTCAATAACAGACTATTGTTTGGTCCAAAGAATTCTTTTAAAGTAAACACCTTTTATAATTGGTACTAAAAGTAAAGGAAACATGCTAGAAAAAAAAATGTGCAAGCCATGGAGTTTTTTTTTTTTATTTTCATTTCTAATACTAATGTTGATGCATATGATTACTTTAGTTTATGTTACCAATTAAATGGTTGTTGATAAATCGGTCAAAAGAAGCAATAACAGACTGATTAAACGTAACTTGTATAAGAATAACTTCTATTTAATTCTAAGGATTTCTGCTTTTCAGCAATATGTCAAAATTTCTTGTTCCTTTACAAATTCCCTTCATTTCAAGAATGCATGTACAGTCTGCAGAGGGTATTTCATAGGAATCTCGTAATAATGTGCAATATATACATGTAGTAATTAATGTATATGAGCAATCAAATCACTTTTTGGCCTTCAAGGTGCCTATGTCAGTGATATTCATTGTTCCTGGCGTAAGGCCGGGCCAACAGTATAAGCATTTGTAAGCGGTCGCTTGGGCCGACAAAATTTTAGGGGGCGGCATGCTGGTAATTTGATATATCTGCTCTAATTTCAACTGAAAATAAAAGTTACATTAATATGAAGTGCTAAAATCTTTACATAAATTTATGAACATAGTAATTTCGAAATCTGTTAGTAATGATTTAGCTGGCATTTTATTTCAAATATAGAGGCAGAGAAATATGTATACCCAGTAGAGCCACAAAAATGAGGATCGTTTGAGATGGCAAAAATGATACGAATTGCACGAGGTGAAAAAAAAATGAAATCAATTATAACGGGAAAAAATGTGAATTAAAAAAGAAATCATTTTCTTCGAAGGAAACAAAGCAAATTTTTTGTGGGTCCGCAAAAGTAAGTTCGCTTGAGGCGGCAAAATATCCTGAACCTGCGCTGCCTTGTTAAAGGACTATGCATGCATTCTTATTGCGAACGGCTATATCATTAGTTTCCTGATATTGGTTTACAGTATTTGAACTGGATACTGTTGCTTCTGCCATAATTCAAACTGTTCACACGGATTCTTTCAGGCTCTATAGTTTTTTGCCTTTCATGAAGACAAATGCTATCTGTGAATGGTACATACTAAAACTTTCTTTTTCATAATATATATTTAATTACATTGAGTTATTCGTGTATTAAATATGCATTTTTATAGATAATCATTGATTAAACATAACTTTTGTAAGAATAATTCCTTTTTGATTCTAATGATTTCTGCTTTTCAGCGAAAAAACTACGAGAGCTGTTTTTTTTAACTCGTTTTC
Source organism: Ryuthela nishihirai (assembly GCA_038380435.1). Classification (NCBI taxonomy): domain Eukaryota; kingdom Metazoa; phylum Arthropoda; class Arachnida; order Araneae; family Heptathelidae; genus Ryuthela; species Ryuthela nishihirai. The sequence continues at coordinate 77,717,001 of JAWZYU010000017.1, forward strand.
AGAAAAAACGAGCTAATATTTTCACTTTGTCGTCTGTCGACATCGAACTTTTTCTTTTTTATAGATAATGAAAAATTCTTTTTTCTTTTGTGTGTGTTGGATAAGTATCGACGAAATATTACGATTCGCACTTTCGGAATCTTTTTATATCTATAATTGCTCCTTCTAACGGCGGAAAAAATGAAAATTTCAAATTTCAAACTAATATTGCAAGCTATGTAATTTAGTTAGAAGTTTGAAAATTTTGTTCTGAAATGTGAATATCGTTAGGTTTGCACTGCCAACAATGATTTTCACCTTTATCCCAAGAGGGGGTAAGAAACCGCAATTTTTTTGGTTCTAAGTGAAATTTTTGGGTTTTAGAGATAAATTTAAAAATCTTTTTAGGTTGGATAAGTATTGATAAACTATTATGATTCACACTTTTAGAATCTCACGACAGCTCTAATTAGGCCCACTGACAGTGGGAATTTTTTAAATTTTTAAATTTTAAACGAATATTTCAAGCGATGTATTAAGCTAGAAATCTCATATTTTAGCGGTAGAGTGTAATGATCAAGAGATTTACATTGGTGGCAACAGTTTGTCCGTTCACCCTCCATTGTAGGTGGAAAAACGCAGAGTTTATTTATTTATTTATTTATTTGAAACATTAATGAAAAAATATTTTTTAGCTTAAGGTACTAACGAAATATGATAATTCATAGTTTCTAAATGGCCTTAATTTACTATCGTTAGAAGGGCGCTAAATGTAGAAAATGTTAAACTTAAAGTAATGTTGAAAACGACATATGTATTAATGCTAGAAATTAGAAATTCCGGTGATAGAACGTGTGGAGGAAGAATGCAATTGATAATCATACGTGTTTTAATAAAATTAAATTTCTTAAAATTCAACCAGTTGCTCCTTATTTTTATAAATTTAGTACTTAATTTTAAAATTTTCCACAACATTGAAATATATTAATAAACATAAGTCATTTTATTTCATATATACTCGAAGATTTACCCCTTAAAACTGGAAGATAAGGAAATTCAAATTTTTATTTTAAGGGATAAATGATATATGCTTTTAGCATTTTATAGGGCTATTAATATAATTACTATTTACATTTTCAATCACTCATTAGCGTGATTTTACTACCTTGAAGGATGCAAAATTCATAAAATGAAAAACTTCATTTTCCTTGGGAACTAGCTTCCCCTTTTTGCCAGAAGCGATATGTTATCCTTCTAGTTATTTACAGCATGTATTTTTAGCTCGTTTGGAGAACAAAATATGACCTTTTGTTTTCACACTTTCGTCTGTCCGTCGACATATATTAAACTTTTTCTTTTATGAGATAAATAAATTGTTTTGGATTGGCTAGATATTAATAAAACTCTACTCTTTGCAGCTTTAAAATATTCCATTAGGTGGAATCATCGTTGAAGGCTTGCGCCTTCAACGATGCTATAAGATGACAAAATTGCATAATAATTTGAAGAATAGAGTTAGTCTAAAAAACTATGTTCAGATGGCAGAGTGTGACAATCAAGAGGTTAGAACATTGACACTGTTACTGACTCCTCCTTGCACGAGCGATGCAGGAAGGAAAATGCCACTGTTTCGTTTTTGGAAAATGATCCGAAAGCTAGCGCATTTTATTGTTAATTTTACGAAATAAAATGACATGATCTAAGAAACCATAAGATCTAAAATTTATCATTAACGGCAAAAACGCTTAAAAAGTAGAAAACGTCTATCTATGTAAAATTTAGTGTTTGACAAATTTTAAAAAAGTCAACAATATCAGCTTTAATATCTGTTCCTTTGCTACCAGATTCTGTCAATTAAATGGAAATTGAAACAAAAATTAAAAGGATGGAGACAGTCCAGAAGCTTTTCCTTGGTTCCCAAACATCTAAATACATGCTCATTAGACAGTCTCGTATTTGGAAAAAAATCGAGGGAGAGGGGAGGACAAGAAACACAGTCGAGACAAAAAATATGCAAATGGGAGAGGGAACCAGACTGGATTTCCAATGCAGTATAATATTTCCCACTCCGTTACAGGTGTTTAAAAAAATTCTTGAAAAATGCATGTTATATAAATAAGTTTCAGAATTTTTTGCTTCTGTATCTTTTATTAGCATTCTGAAAGGGAGGCCGGATCTAGGGGCAGAACTGGATTTAGGGTGGGGGGGGTCATGCCACTTTGCCCTCCCCCTAGTACCGTCCCTGTCATTAGGTAACAATCAAGTACGCTAACCAATTCACCAGTTAGGGCATGGAGTCGTCAATTTAGAATCTGAATCTCGCAGTGAGATTTCGTATTCTTGTATTTAACTACACAGCACCTTAAATCTCAAAATTTGAAGTTAATATGAGAGCTGTTGAAAAAAAATATGAAGAAATGAAGATTTTAATGCTTGTAAGGAAAGCGGGAATCTTTTTTATCACAAATTTACAAATCGGACAAAGATGTTTCGACTTTCCTTTTTTTAACAACAACCAAATACGGAATGTTCAAATGAAATATCAGTAATGGAATAATTGTTACGTAAATGGAATATTTCCGTTTAAACACCGAGGATCAAGATTTTATGTAAAAAAATAAAACTATTATAATCGTTGGAAAAATTGTTATTGAAGTCGCCTGCAGCTGCCTCAAAGATCGAAACCAGATTCTCTTTGTCAGGAGAATATTTCATTTTGACAGCAAACAAGAAAATGAACGTGATTTGTTATCCTGTTACTTTACATTCCAGAAAAAGCGATTTAAAATTATCAGTCTCTGACGTAAATGACTCGAAAGCGAGGGAAGATAAACTGCCATCAAGTAATTTTAGTTGTAACCTTATTTACAGGAAAATGAAGAGGGATTGCATATGAAACTTCAATTTTCTTTTTCTAAAATGTTACATTTAAAAAAGAAGATTCGTTACATTATTTACAGCACAGTGTAGACAAAGATAGATACTACTAGAAAATTAGATACAGTAAACTATACGTAGTCAGAAAAAATTGATTTGACCCAGAAAAAAAAAAAGCATCGATGATACCGTGTATATTGCAGGCTACTCTGCAAAGAATAACATTGATATAGAGTATATTACTCTTAAAAATGGAAAACAAACTGTTGATAATACCGTGTATGTTACGGTTTATTCCGAAATAATATTGTTGATACTGGGTACAGTACACTTTACTATTAAAAGAAAGTCGGTATCAAATACGTTACTTTAAACATGTGGTTCTCAACCTTTTATGCTTCACGTACCTCCTGGAAATATGTATGTAACTGGCGTACCCCTTGTATAGATGGATAAAATTATAGTTATGGTGTAACAATGGTTATTTTTGCTTTGTTACTAGATCTAGCGACCTTTGAGCTCTCACGGCGTACCTTCAAGAGGTACGCGTACCCCACGTTGAGAACCCCTACTCTATTATATAGTATTGATTCTTGAAGGAAACCAATTAAAAGTTGGTAGATAACTAATTTAGAAGAATTATCGGGATTCAAAATATTTCGTAGTGTAAATTCAGTTAGATTGCATTTGTACTGAAGTGCTTTTTTTCGGGCTTCATCGTACTTTTCACAATTTAGCAACACATGGGAAACAATCTCTTTAAATTGACAGATGTTACACAAATCGGACTGGCTCTTCTGGTTTTTTAAAAAAGTAGCTATTAAGTGCAGCAATATTTACACGTAGCCTTATGATTTTACTAATATCTTGTCTACTGAGATTAAATTGCTTAAAAATGAAGTATTTTCATCAAGATAATATCTAAAGTTACTATTAATTGGAGCATGAAATTTGAAATATGTATTAAGTTCTTGAATTTCTTTTTCTTTATTTTTCCTTTTAAGACATATAAGAAATGAAGGTAAAGTTGTAGATCCTTGTAAATGAATAGCATCCTTAGCTATTTTGTCCACATTCTCATTGCCTACCACTCCTCAGTGGCTAGGCAACCACTGAAGAATAATATGATTCCCTTTTATAGGGAGGCTTCCATCTGTTTCCTAACAGCTGTCTAGTGGTCCCACTTCCCCCAACATTCTCTCAGCCCTTGTGACTTGGCCTTTAACCCCATTGTGGGTGAAAACGTGTCGCTAAAGGTAAAACAACTAAACCCGCTCTATATTCATTGGAGTTTTTCGAATACCAAAGTTCTTCCCTCGGTGAGAAAATGGGCACTTTTAAAGACCGCCGTCTGTCAGATATTGTTAATGCGCGACCCGTGCTAAAGAGCTATACTCTCTGCACGTTAAAGAACATGCCTGGTGGTCTTGACGATCTATATTCTAACAGCTCTCCAGTGCACCTCAATCAATGAAAATTATCCTTCATAATATGCACAATGGTTACAAGGATCCCATGACCCCTCTCTCTGGGGCGGGGGTGGCTCAGTCGGTAGCGCGCCAGGCTCGTAATCTTCAGTTCCCAGGTTCGAGTCAGCTTTGACTCGAACCTTTTTTCCTAGGTCAGCTTTGAGATTTATCTCCGCAAAACTCCCCGACCTGCCCACGGTCAGTAGGGGACACCGATGGGCTTGGAAAGGCCGCCGTCCGTCGGATGGGACTTTAAGCCGTGTCCCCGTGTATGGGAGAGACATACCCTGTGCACTTTAAAGAACACACTGGATGGCCTTGATGGGAGGCTACCATCTGTCTCCTAACAGCTGTTCCAGTGGGTCCCCTCCCCCAACCTTCTCTGAACCTTCGAGGTCCTTGTGATCTGGCCATTTAGCCCATTGTGTGCAATGTGCATAATGCCATTTAGCCCAATGTGTGCAAAAAAAGTGCCGCTCAGAGGTAAAACAACCCAAACCAACCTCTCTCTCTCTGTGCTCTCGTGAGAAACATCTTTTATGGAAGGGGCGGGGGGGGGGGGGGGCTCAATCGGTAGCGCGCCAGGCTCGTAATCTGTAGTTCCCAGGTTCGAGTCCCAGCTGGGTCAGCGTTGAGATTTATCTCCGCAAAATTCCCCGCCCTGCCCACGGTCAGTAGGTGACACCGATGGGCTTGGAAAGGCCGCCGTCCGTCGGATGGGACGTTAAGCCGTGGCCCCGTGTGCGGAAGAGCCATACCCTGTGCACGTTAAAGAACACGCTGGATGGCCTTGACGGGAGGCTACCATCTGTTCCAAACAGCTGTTCCAGTGGGTCCCCTCCCCCAACCTTCTCTGAGCCTTCGGGGTCCATGTGACCTGGCCATTTAGCCCATTGTGTGCAAAAAAGTGCCGCTCAGAAGTAAAACAACCCAACCCAACTCTCTTATGGTAAAAAAGTTCTGTTCAGAGGTAAATTATTTTATCCCATCACTTATGAGGAAATTTTCTTCGTCTCACATAAAGAAGAGATTCAAAATATTTTTATTTCTAAATTTAAAGATATAATTTAAGTAATACGAGAATGCAATATATTCTTTTTCTCTTTTAAAATGTTGTTCTTCGCACTAGTAATATTATCTTCGCCGAAGTTAACTTTTTCATTGTAAATTTTCCTATTGTCTCTATTGTATCTCTCATTGTCCATATTAGTCGGTATATTGGCGATATTGTTCTCCGATATTTTTATTCTCATTGGCCGAAAATTTTACTTTTGTGGGCGATATCAAATTTTAGAAATTGGACTTTCTTAGCAATAACAATGTTCTTCATCTTGTCATTTGTCAATATTGTTCTTCTCGTTGAGAAATTAGTATTACGAAATTTTTGCTTCTACCATCGATATTGGACTTTCTTATTAAAGTCATGTTTAGGCTCATTACTAATATTATTCTTTTCACTACAACCTGCAAAAACAATTATACAACAAAGATATTATTATAATATCTAATTGTTGATATCGCTGTTTGCATTGTCCTATTCGTTATTATATGCTTAACAATTACTTTGAAATACGAAATATCTTGGGAAACATTTTGTCTTACTTAGAGAAAAATTAGGTCATTAATGATAAAAAAGTTTAGAATTAATATTTCACGTAAACAGTATGAGTTTGGAATTATCTTAATTCTCCACCCCTTAAAAATAAAAATAAATAAATACCCCCTCAAGCAGCTGCTTGCCACAGAGGTCTGACAGGAGCCTGTCAGTTTATACGCCAGAGTAGAAGGTCTGAAAGGATGGCAGGACCTCAGCAGGAAAACGACACATACATCCATGCCTTACCCGGGGCTCGAACCCAGGTCCCTTAGATCAGTAGCCAAGCATGCTAACCACTCGACTACGGGACGGCTCCCCTTAAAAGGGAGAGCTAAACTCTATCACTCAACATGCACATCTTGCACCATAAAAAATGCGAAAGAGCGAAAGAACTGCAACAGAATGTAATGTCTGAAGTAACAACAAAATGAAAAAAAACTAACAAACAAATCCTTCAGCCTCCTAACCTTTAAAGAGAAGACCTTCGCAGTAATTTGTCTGATCCACTTTAGAGCCGTGCGCGTGCACTGTTTTATAAAGTCTCGATGCGAAACTTTATCCGTCTCTCCAAGAAGGTCAATACTTTCAAATCAATGTGACAACTTGGTTCGGAAAGTCTGTTGGTGTGTACGCGACGGAAACAAGCCCTGGTCGTGGCAGAAACTCACGCGGACTCCGTGATCGATCTCTCGCATCCTCAAGGTCAAAGGATTGATCGAGACAGCATCGCTTCTAATCTTCGAGTGAACACAGATCGCAAAACGACGCTGCCTTCTGATTTTATTTAGCGAGCACGGAATATTATCAACGAAGTGACGGATTCATTCACATCCACATGTACAGTGGTTTCCAAAAAGTCTCGACAAATGCCCCGAAGACAAAGATCCTAGGAAGATCAGTAGGGTGCGACTCAATGGTGGATCAGGAACCGTTGCCAAGTGGATTGCGAGTCTTAGATTTGCTTGCGCGATGCAAAAATAAGCAAATGGAATGAAATGAATGCAAAAGGTCATGATCGAAACTCATAAATTAAAAGGAATTACGTTGTGGTGTCCTTAAACACTTTCTGGATTGAAAGTTGAACATTCACGTTCTGTTTCTCTCCTTCTCATGTAAACCAAAAAGCAAAGAAAGGAATCATTTGAATATATTTCTGTACTTTGAGTGTTTTAATATACTGACAAAATTTGAAACAATTAAACCCGGGTAGTATCATACTCAATGCTCATGTTACAAACAAGATTAATAATTTTAATATGGTGTTGTATTCTATTTGCATAACGGTTTTAGTGGGTGACCATTTGCCCAGTTTAGATTTCAGTAGGGCGCTATTGGCACAGGTAAAGCATCAGTGGGTGCAATTTACTATGTCGAAACTTCAAAAGCACTATTTATACAGTTGAAGCTTTAGTCGGATTGTCGTTTGCAAATGTATACTATTGGTGGTTGCCCCAGACAAAAACAGTGGGTCCCAATTTGCATGTTTAGTAGAGTGTTAGAGGAAGCTACGAGATCTTCTGAGGAAAATCCTTAAATAAGGTAATGATATTATAGGCAAAATTGTCAGGCTCCTGTCAAACCTCTGTGGCAAGCAGCTCTTGAGGGGGTTATTTTTATTACTCATCCCCGGAATTACCTTTTTTTTGTAAGGGTCTTTACTTTTTCTAGATAATCAATATAACGAAATGCTACGGTAGTAGTAGTTTAATTACTATTGCAATTTCATTTTGAATTGCAGAAATAAATATAACATTAGTCGCATAATTTATGGAGAATTCCGAGAAAAAAAATGATGAAATCTACACTGGTTTCCATAAATTAAGGAAAATTCCAATGTTAAATCAATGGAAAGCTAACGTCAAAGCTCTATAACTTCTAAAATAAGTTTTTTTGTTTTGAAAAATGTAATTGCAGATAATGATCTCAATCAAATAAATCAATATCTCGATTTTCAACATATTCGTTCAGTATTTAATGAGTTATGGAAGTTTGAATATTTAACAACAGCAATGCCAGTCTTAAGAAACTTATGCAAAATTGAAGAATAGTGAAAGAATTCTTTGCACAAAGTTATAAAATACAAACTTATTTTATTAAACACTTTGATACAATACATATTACTAAGTTTTAATTAACTTCTGAAGTCAATTTTTGTGGCTGGCATTGTTATCACTAAATATTCAAACTTCCATAACTCATTAAACACTGAACGAATAGTGTTGAAAATCGAGATATTGATTTATTTGATTGAGATCTTTATATGCAATCACATTTTTCAAAACAAAAAAACTTATTTTAGAAGTTATAGAGCTTTGACGTTAGCTTCCCAACGACTTAACATAGGGATTTTCCTTAATTTACGGAAACCAGTGTATGTAAAAATGTATTTTTTTTTTAGAATAAGAGCAACTCTCAATATCAAAAATGTTTTGTCATTTTTGATATTGAGAACAAACATTATTATTAATAAAGATATTAACATTATTATTAAACAGATATTGAGAACTACAGAAAACAAATATATTTAACAAATTATATTTGTTTTCTGTAGCTAAAAGTGAAATATTAGAATTGTAATACTTTTCTCTGGCAACACTTTAATAAGGAAAAAACGACTACGCATCTGGCAGAGAAAGTGAAAAATGTCGGGCAGTATCCACTGCGCATCCCATCTGGTCTGCCCAGTCCGCAAGTTTACCAAACAAAATCACTCACTGAGGCCCAGTCTGGTAAGAAATGTTGAATATTTTCATCTGCAATCCGTGAATGATGTTCGTGGGGCGCTCTATGTTGTAATAGAAATGAATAAAATTTCAGGTGATGATTTTAATGATCAAGTTGATTTTTCTTTAAACGCCATTTTTGACATTGTATTGTGAAAATAAATGCGAGTTAAAAAAAGACCTGTTCTTTTTACCGATTTAGTGCTAAACAAAACCAAGCGTTTCAAGGGATAAATTTGGTTTTAGGAGGTGATAAGGAATGGCAACGTTCAAAAGCAACGAATTGGAAAAAAAATCTTCAAAATAAAGACTCAGCTATAAACAGAAACTTGCCTCATTTTCAATCTCCTCAACTTCCGGTTTCATGCTACGTCACAGATGGTCTCTAGTAGTTCTCCATTTGCATAGATACATATTAATTTAAGTTGTCGTCGTCATCCGCTCTGATAAAGCTTAGTGGAGGAAAAAAAAGTGTGAAGTTAGCCAATAAAATGCAAAGCTTACCAAAGCGTTAAAAAATAAATGCAGAAGAATGTGCGAAAGAAACGAAATCGTAATAGGATTATACCTTAAAAACCACTCTGTCTGGTAATGAGGGCTGAAGATAACGAGATCGTGTTGGGATTGGCAACTTCAAAGGATATATTTATCTTGAAAATTTTAAAACACTAGGTTTTGGCTAACTCTACACCAGAATTAAGGAAAGAAGAATTTTGGATAATAACAGTTTCATCATCTGTTCATATGATTATTTTATCACATCTTCAGTTAAGGATTTCAAAATTAAAATCACCTATTTTTCCCCCTATTTTGTTATTTTCTTGCTTTTTTTCAAATGATCAACGACGTGTACAAAACAATTATTCCATTTTAATTTTCTATTTGCCTTAGTAGTATTTAAATATATATTTCTATATTTTTGAAAAGGGTAGAAAGTAAGCCGATTGTCAAGTGAAAATATGTCACCCTGATTACACGTCTGCTGATTCCATCCTTATTTTTCAGCTATGTAATTTGTATTATACAAACTGAATTTGGTTTATATATTAACCCTCGCTTTTAAATCTAGTGGTCGTGAACCAATAAATTAGATTAAATTGCTTTATTTATGGAAAAGTTACAGTTTTCAGTCCCTGGGAAAACAATTATTTTATTTAACAAACAGCAACAACGTAAACGTAACAAACGCAACAAATGCAACCATGCAGGAATGGAACTCGATAGACAGAAAAGATTTCCCTTAATATTACGATCGATTGGAAAGAAATGTTTGCAGTCGAAAAAGGCCTGCACTCTTTAATTGGAGCGTATTGTAACAGGCATATAGAGATATAGTGTGCTGATGTATCTTAAAAGCAATATCTACTGTTTTTCTTTTGTGCTCATGATCAACCAGAAGGTACAATCTCCTGGCAGAATTTTGTAATACCGATAGCTGAAAGAAATAACCTCGAGGCATATTCAAATATTAATGTAAAAACAGCTTCCTTTAACAGATTTGATTTAAATTTATTGAATGTCTCTCGTATGTTTTGGTGACTGAAGATGTCATTTTCATTCTAAGAAAAGTGTTTAGCTCATATTCAAACCTTAGACGCACTATTTTACGAGGATTTTTTTTTAAATTAGAATATCCGTGCAGACATTCGAGATTTGTTGCGGAACGAACAAAGAGAAAACATCAAAAGGTCCAACTTTTTATTTTTGTTAACAATTTATGGTGGTAACCAAGCCAGCATCTAGAAAAAAAAAATGAAGCGGGAAAGTGAAAGTGAGGAGGCAAGATCGTACGGAAATGAATCGGTATGCCCTTCCGGTATGATGTTTTCCCTCCGTTTTAGTGGTGTTTAACAAATTATTTGGAAAAAAAAAAAACAAGCAAACATTACATGAATATACTGTATATAAGATTTTTTTTCGCATCCGTTCCGTTTAATAATATTTTCAAGGGAATGGGCCATGTTCCGTTCCCCTCCTCTCTAGATCCGGCCATGATGGTAACTAATGGTAACCCACATTAGCCAATGATATATATCAACATCTAAGAAAAATAATTAGTATTTAATTTTAAAATCTAAATTAATTATATTTGTTTTAAAACCATTCTCTTTATTTAATCAATCTATTTTCGTAATCTTTTTATGTATTGTTGCCAATTACAGTTAAATAAAAGTTACTATTTTTTCCCTCTTTGGTGGGAGTTAATTTTATGGAAAAAATGTATTCTAATTGCCACTATTACGCTGTTGAAGTATCGTGTTGATAATGGGTATACAGATAAAATATGTCTTGGGTAGAGTGGGATCCGAACCTACGACATGTCAGATGCTCTGACCGATAAATATATACTCTGTTGTTGATATTTCAAAAGCGAAATAGTGGTTTAATACGTTATAAAAGGATTGCAAACAATTAAAAAAACATATATACAAATTCAGGAATAATAATTCTTTAAATTTTCGTTTCACTAATAAATAAAACGTTAACTTCTATTCCTTTAGATATAATAAACATGATGTAATAAAAAAATTAATATATTAAATATTCAAAAGCGTTAGCATTTCGAAACCAGAAAGAAACTGGAAAATTAAGCTTTTCAAGAACTTGACTTTTACCATACATACTGCGAGCCTTTAAAGCTGCGAAACAGCTGTTATATTGCATGCATATGAAATTTGGCGGTTTTGTACTTCGGAATATGGACTACGTTTTTGGGAGGTTACAACTTAAAATATTTGTTTTAAAATTATTTTTGAGGAAATTTCATACTACCCCCATCTTCTTAATACCAACACAACATCTTAAATAAAGCAAAGGATTGACTCAGTAGGTAGCGCGCCAGGTTCGTAATCTGCAGTTTTCAGATTCGAGTGGTGCAAGCTTTGAGATATATATTCGCCAACCGTGCCCTCAGTGAGAAAGGATACCGATGGGCTTGAAGACGCCGTAAAAACGATCGGATGTTAAGCCATGCTCCGTGTACAGTAGAATAATACTCTGTGCAAGTTAAAGAACACGCTGGATGGCCTTACCTGGAGACTACCATCTGTCTCCTAACAGATGTCTAGTGGACTCCGTTACCTAATCTTCTCGGTGTCTTTGTGACCTGGACATTTAGCCCAGTGTGTGGGCAAAGAGAGACCCCTCAGAGGTAAAGAAACCATCTTACATGTTAAATATTCAATTTAAGTAAGGTCATTTTAAATATTTCTAAAAAAAATACTTTTTGTGAAGAAAGTCATTGGAAGTCAACTTCAGTCCATAGAAGATGGGCGCCAAAGCTCTGAGACGGCTCTTACAATCTGAACATTTAGCTCATTGTTCACAAAAAAGTTTTCATTCAGATGTGAGGAGACTTAACGCTCCCACCAAAAAACAAATGATTCATTTCATTTCCATTTTATTTGTATAAATGTGATAAATTTCTGTTGTTCGCTAGCAACTGACACATCACATTTATATTCTGAGGCAAAAGCGCTTGTTATAAGTAATACTTGTATTGTTCTGTTCTATTTCTATTTTCTCTTTCCTTTGAAAATAATTCAATAGGACTGCGTCTCTTGCATCCCGAGTGTCTATCCCATTCTGAACGCTCGAGAGAATTCCCCGCTCACGACTCTGCAGGCAGTAACACCATCTTCGCGTCGCCATGCGTCTCTATGAGCAAGCAAGTCACGTAATGATGCTCCCAACACTTTTTGCCTCTCAGATTGTCGATAACCATATATTTAAAGGATCGTGGGGACCATGGGTCTGTCTGCAGAGGAGCTGGTTAATGACGCACATCTTCAGAGAACCGTAAGATTCGTACTTCCTCCATTTAGGATGATATTACCTTTGCTCATAAGAGAAGATCCTGTTGAAAAGATTGCAATCTGTTAAAGGATAGATACTAACATTTCTTGAGGACATTGATACTTTGCATCGTGAAGAAGCGCTAACCATGTCTTCAGTGACTCACTCTGAAAGGGGTTCCTTTTTTAAAAAAAACGAAGGAAAGAATAATCTGAACAATAATGGAGGTCACTCGACTTAGGGCATAGTTTTTCTTCTCCTTTGCAGTCTGAAGGATAGAAATGCATTCCTTACGAGTCAACGTTTTGCATCTAACTGACATTGGGCATTTCAAGCGATTGTATCTTTCCGTACGGAAGTAGGCCTAAATCTTTTCGCACGATTTCACATTTGTAATGCATTCTCTTATTTAATCTCATAGATTTTGCAACGCTGATGTTTCGGGAATTTTCATTGGAAGGAATGTTGGGATGAAAGGAGAAATGGGCGTGTATTACTTTCACAGTGTAGAACAGCGGTTCCCAACCTTTTTCGAGTCTCGACCCCGTTTTATAGAGGCAAAGTGACCCGCAACCCCAATACATTAAAAATAGCCTTTTAATAGGGTAAATGAAAACACATCGAAAATAGATTTTTCAGTATAATATAATTCAAAATAATGTTAACTTGCGACATATTTAATGCGATGATTGAAATTGTAACTCATTAACAAGCTTAAAAATTCGCGGTTGAGTTTTCGTTAATGCCAACCTCATGTCATTCTCTACATTTATTCTGTTTATTTTTTATTCCCCTATTCCGTAGAGCCAATCACCGAACTGCGCATGAACCTCAACCTCACAACAAGCTAACCCGACGAACGAAAGATCGTTACACGTTTAAGCAAACAAATCTCTGTGCAGGACGCGATGACATGTTTTTCGTTTTCCTTTTTTAAAATTTTCATAGCTCACCACTGCCCGGCGACCCCACAAAAAACCCTTCGCGGCCCCAAATGGGGTCGTGACCCATGGGTTGGGAACCACTGGTGTAGAATAAGGAAGGCATGGATGATAATCATGGTGACCATGATACTGGTAGTTTCAGGTGATGCTGATGAAATCAACGAAGATAACGATGAAGATGATGAAGTCAACTAAGATAACGACGACGAAGTTGAAGTAAACGAAGATAACGACAACGAAGATGAAATAAATGAAGATAACAACAGCAATGATACTGAACAATGACTTGTGACGAGGTTGATAGTGGTAGTTCAGATGATGGCTGTAGTAAGAGTTGAAATGTTGATGGTTGTGGTGGTGATTGAATCGAAGACGATGGTAATAGCATTTGCGATGAGGACCACGCCGACAATGAAAGTTGCGGTGAGGTTGATGATAATAGTGGCAATTGTTTTAGTGGACCACCCCGACAATGACATTTGCTGTGAGATTGGTGATAATGGTGACAGTCACAAACATCATCATCATTATCAAATGGTGATGAGGTTGTGATATCGATGATGATGGCTGAGAATGGGATGAAGAAGGTAACGAGGACAATGATGAAACGGCAAAATTATGACTTTGTCAGAATAGGAGAGGCATAAGGGTCTAAGTACAATTTAATATTTATATATTATTAATTTATTCAGCAATAAAAATACTATTACACTGGTTTCCAAAAATTAAGGAAAATCCCTATGTTAAGTCGATGGGAAGCTAACATCAAAACTCTATAACTTCTAAAATAACCTTTTTTGTTTTAAAAATGTGATTGCAGATAAAGATCTCAATCAAATAAATCAGTATCTCGATTTTCAACAATATTCGTTCAGTATTTAATGAGTTATGGAAGTTTGAATATTTAGTGATAACAATGCCAGTCACAAAAATTGACTACAGAAGTTAATTAAAACTTAGTAATATGTATTGTATCAAAGTGTTTAATAAAATAAGTTTGTATTTTAGAACTTTGTGTAAAGAATTCTTTCACTATTCTTCAGTTTTGTATAAGTTTCTTAAGACTGTCACTGCTGTTGTTAAATATTCAAACTTCCATAACTCATTAAATACTGAACGAATATACTTGAAAATCGAGATATTGATTTATTTGATTGAGATCTTTATCTGCAATTACATTTTTAAAAACAAAAAAACTTATTTTAGAAGTTATAGAGCTTTGACGTTAGCTTCCCATTGACTTAACATAGAAATTTTCCTTAATTTATGGAAACCAGTGTAAATTAATTTATATCTTTACATTATCACAGTCAACACTTATCATCAATTCAGATTTATAAGTATTTCATTTCACTTCACATTGATTTACTTGTTACCAGTCTTCGTATGCAATTATAGCAATTTCTAAAAGCTAAAAAATGTTAAAGAGATTTCTTCAACAGATTATGATCGATTTCTTCAGAAAGTTCCTTTTGCTTTATGAAAATGATTTTCAGATATTTGAAAAAAAAAGGGCTCTGTTACCTTTTGATTTCGCATCGCATAAGAAGTGTGATAATTTTTATTTGTGTGTCTACTCACATTCCAGTTGATTATAAATTTCACAAACCAAATGTCGTCGTCCGTCGGATAGGATATTACTCCGTAATCCCTTATGTAGGAGAGCCATACACTCTGCATGTTAAAGAATGCGCCAGATGGCTTTGACAACTGTCTTCTGTGTCTTAACATCTGTCTAGCGGATCCTTTTCCACTAATCTACGCCTGAGCTCTTTGGGCCCTTGCGATAGGGTTATTAAGTTATCGTGTGTATAAAAAAGGGCAGATCAGAAGTAAAACAACCCAACGCTCAAAACAAAGCATATCTATAAATTCATCCTGCTTCTTGTGATGCAATAATATTTTGTAGGATGTGAGTCACCTGGAGAAGCAATTAATCATATCCGAATTTTCAAATTATTTAGTGTAAAAATAATCATTCCCGCAGCAAATTGATAATAGATGAGTAAGTATTTGGCTGGCATCCTATTAATGGCAGATGAAACCTCCTCTGAATTAAAAGCTGGTGATGGCGGGAGAAAAGTTTATTGACTCACTTAACATGAAGTCGTGGCTTTAACCTTTCCAAGAACAAGGAAGGGAAAGCAAGGTATAAAAAAAAAGCGCCAAGGATGCTTGCAAGTTTCACATCAGTTGCAAATAATCACTCTTTCCTGAAACTCATTAGTTCGAATAATGAACAGAGATAGCTCTTCCCTCTCCCCCTTCCCCCACCATAACACTGAAAGAGAAAACAACCGTGAACCCAAGAAGAGACAAAACAATGTACCTAAAGAGGATGTGAAACACATTCGTGGACACGCTCTTTGATTAAAAAACCGCTTTCCGGAAATTTCGAGATGTCTAAAACCATCCCGATGAGTCAGTCGTCTCTGTTCCCAAACAGTGGATGCTATTGACCATGACGCCATGTTTAAGTTTCCTAGGCGATGCACGTGTTGTGCAGCAGAAGGAGCAGGAGAAAGATTCACGAACCTGTCACGTTAGCAAGTGATCACGAAGAGTTGAGCAGGAGGAGAAGCTCGTGGAAGCGATTCGCCGTGACAGAGCATTTACGTGGTCTGGCCTCATGGCTGCTGCGGATTGGCAGTCATGTGAGTCCTCAGACTGCTTCGTCAGCACGAAATAAAAGATGAGCTCAGATGGGGGCAAAGTCATTTATCCTTTGACGGATAAGCATTAAGCAATGCGCAGGGAATTTTCATGTTTATAAAATGTGTATTGATGAATACGATCTGAGGGATTAAAAAGATATTTGCTTCTCTTGAAAGATCACTAAGTGCAATCCTACGTCCACAAACACAGCCGAATAAAATTAGTTCTATGAAAATTGATTCCTTTTTAACATAAAAAGAAGCCATTCCTTACAAAAACAGATCGAACTTTAATAAAAATTATAATCAGGTATTAGAAATTTGTTAACAACATTAAAATATTCAATTGTAACATTAACACAAAAATATTTATATTTCATGACTCGTGCTTGCAGCCGTTCCGTGGCCGAGTGGTTAGCACGCTTGGCTTGTGATCTATGGGACCTGAGTTCGCGCACCGGGTAAGGCATGGATGTGTGTGTGGTTTTCCTGCTGAGGTCCTGCCATCCTCTCAGACTTTCTACTATGACATATAAACTGACAGGCTCCTGTCAGACCTCTGTGACAAGCAGCTGCTTGAGGGGGTATTTATTTTGTTTGCAACTTTTCCGCATTCACAGAATACTTATCAGATAATGTATAACAACAGAACACTTGAAAATCTTTTGCATACCGAAATTTATTAACTTTTCCCCAGTTTAAATCAATATTTGATCTACTTATTGATACAAAATAATAAAAATATATATACTAGCTACATCCCGCAAAAATTTCGCATGAAACTTATCTCTGATCTCTAAGAAAAAATTTCCCGCAAAAGTTTGATACGTACTTCTAAATTGCTTACTTTCACAACGCAGCCGTGACGACGCCAGCGACTCCAGCTTATTGGCAAACGGCAGACGGTAAATTCCGTTCCACGACAGGCAGAGAGCAGATCTCTTCACTCAGTATACGCGCTCACACAAGGGGCACCTGCGTACGAAATTTCGGCCAATCGATCAAGTATCTGAGGAATTACAGGGAGCGAAATCTGTTGATAAGAGTAAGAATTTGAACTCGTGAATGTGATGACGTTACAACACCGTAAAAGAAACACATTTATCGGTGTCCATGCAGTCGGTCACCCGTTCGCCCCCCCCCCCTCCCGGATAATGATATTTGTAAACAAAATAACATATCTTTATAAGAATATTTTGCACATAATTATTTCTCATATGAAGCATAGAGAATATATTGAATATTTTGTCAACGTAAAAGTAATCGCTCTCTGGGGCGGCGGTGGCTCAGTCGGTAGTCCGCCAGGTTCATAATCTGCAGTTCCTAGTTTCGAGTTGCAGCTGGCCAGCGTTGAGATTTATCTCCGCAAAACTTCCCACCCTTCCTATGGTCAGTAGGGAACACCGATTGGTTGGAAAGGCCACCGTCCGTCTAATGAGACGTTAAGCCATGGCGCCGTGTGTGGAAGAGCCATACCCTGTGCACGTTAAAGTACACGCTGGATGGCCTTGACGGGAGGCTACCATCTGTCTACCGAACAGCTGTTCCAATGGGTCCCCGCCTCCAACCTTCTTTGAGACTTCGGAGTCCTTCTGACGTGGCCATTTAGCCCATTGTGTGTAAAAAAAGCTCAGAGGTAAAACAACCCAACCAATCTCTAAGTTTCCTGTTAGGGGTAAGTTTGGGGACGAGGGATTTTGAGGTGGAAAAAGTTTTCTTTGCAATGACACCTCTTTTTGCCTACGGTCTTCTCATTGGTTCAGAACTGAGTGTAAACTTTTGTGACGACGCCTATTGCCACTTTTAATAGTGTCCTTGATAATATTGACTTTGTGACGCAATAATTAGATATACTCCGCCTTCCTCACCGATCTTTTCTATGGCATGTTAAACAGCTGTTGGTCACAGAGGTCTGACAGGAGCTGTCAGTTTATACGCCATATTAGAAGGTCTGTGAGGATGACGGAATCTCAGCAGAAAAACAAATACAACATCCATGCCTTACCCGGCGCTCGAACCCAGGTCCCTTAGATCAGTAGCCAAGAGCGCTAACACTGCACTGAAAATCCCCCCTTATTTACTATTTTCTAGATCTAGGCCCCCTGTGGACCCATATAAAGATCTATGCTGAGTGACTTTGGAGTTGGGGGGGGGGGGGGTTCCCAACTTTCTCCGGAACCTCTTAACCAATTCGTCTCTGAGTTCTTGGTGTCCTTGTGACTTATCAGTTTAGGACATTGTGTGTCGCAAAAGTGCTGCTTAGAAGGTAAAACTAGTCAACTTTCCGAACCTTGTGTTAAGAATCATTTTCTTTGTGACAAGTTATTCAACCCATTTGTGGCAAAACCCTCTTATCCACTCCCTCCTCCAAAATATCTGTTCAGGTAAAATAATTTGCTTAGTGGAATTGTCCTATGACATAAGACCATTTTCAAAACTTTCAACTAATATTTCTAACACGCAACTTTTTACCTTTTTCTTTCGAAGTTGTCTAAATAAATAACCAATCTTATTTTTGAAGTTCTCGTATAAGCAATACGCTGTGTTAGATATGAAGAAAAGAATACTGTTGACGGCACATAGCAGTAAAGTGAGGAAACTCGACTCCGACCTCTCGCTAGTGACCGTCTTCTCGCCGTGCTGCCTCCCGCTCCTTTGTCAGCTACGGGCGGTGAGCAAGGCTAATGAAGCGAACTGCTCCAACAGTTCCGTGTGGCCGGCCACTACGTGGGCGGTGAAAGTCCACGAAGCCGTGCAACGAGAAGCAGCACGTTCCACTGGCTGACACTCGCCGCTTCGTGACCCGGGATGATGCCCGTGGACGCAACGTGCGCCGCTTTACGAACGGCGACTGCCTGTTCCAGCAGACTGCGTCAAATTTAATCGAAGCTTTAAGTGAATTAAAAGTCGCTCACTTAAACGCGACCCCGTCCACGGAGACGACGGCGTGGTAATTGGAGTGAAAACAGGAACGCTTTTTCCCTTTCTTAGTTTCTGGGGAAGGCAAGGAAGGGGAATTTTCTTCATTCCTTTGGTGTACAGGCACTAAATATAAATGTGTCTGTCAGTTGATGAGGTTGTGTATAAACATTACATGTATAAGGTCGTAACCATTTGAATACTTATTCCTAATTTATGGTCAGGATGCGGCCTGTTGTACAAAATCAGCTATGAGCTGTGGACTTCTAAGATTAGTGTGTTACACCAGGAGATCAAAAAGTGTGGGGTATATGATAGGTTCTTTCGGAAGCACAAAGAAATTATGTTTTGAAGATAAAAAATTCTAACGAAAGCACAGGACAATCTATTTTTAGCAATTTATTAATTTTCTTAACTGCAGTAGATCAAGCATTGGTCGTTCCCTAAATCAATTACATAATAGTTTCAGTAATGTGGGTGGGGGGAAAATTTTAGGTGTTACAACGTGTTGCATGTGAAAGGGTAGGGCGTTAATTGTGTTTTATAATGAAAAAAAAAATACATATTATACTAAAGAATGAATTACATATTATACTAAAGAAATATGTACATACTAAAGATGTCTATTGGTCATGTGATATAGAGAGTTCATTAACCTATTTCTAATTATCAACAATTTCCAGATCTTTTACCATTAACTTTATTATTTAGGAGCATGTGTGTGAATCTTTCTTGTTTTGTTTTGCAAATGCAGTGGTTTCCATAAAGGAACCAGGATGTGGAATATGTCGATGAGAAGCTAATGTCGAACTTATAAAATATGATTTGTTTTGAAAATGTGATAGCGGATAAAGATCTCAATCAAATATATCAATATCTCAATTTTCAACAATATTCTTTTAGTATAAATTGAAGAAATTTCTCGACGTTGTAGTTCAACTGTCAAGGAAAGAATCATTCTCAGTTCAGCATCATCAGGACTGATAGTTCAGATGTCATCAGGAGATCGAGGGTCCGCATCCCACCCGGCTCAAGACAATTTTTCCTCCAAAATTGATTTCGACGTTGAACTGAGAGTGATACTTCCCTTGACGATACATTCAGTATTTAATGAGTTATGGAAGTTTGAATATTTAACAACAGCAATGCCAGTCTTAAGAAACTTATGCAAACTGATGAATAGTGAAATAATTCTTTACACAAAGTTTTAAATACATTTTAAACAGAAAGACCTCTTTTAGAAGTTATGGAGCTTCTACATTAGTTTCCAATTGACATAACATAGGGTTGTTCCTTAATTTTTGGAAATGTACGTCCAAGTCATCGTAATTGAGGGGGCGGGGGTGGTTCAGTCGGTAGCGCGCCAGGCTCGTAATCTGTAGTTCCCAGGTTCGAGTCCCAGTTGGATCAGCGTTGAGATTTATCTCCGCAAAATTCCCCGCCCTGCCCACGGTCAGTAGGGGACACCGATGGGCTTGGAAAGGCCGCCGTCCGTCGGATGGGACATTAAGCCGTGGCCTCGTGTAGGGGAGAGCCATACCCTGTGCACGTTAAAGAACACGCTGGATGGCCTTGACGGGAGGCTACCATCTGTCTCCCAACAGCTGTTCCAATGGGTCCCCTCCCCCAACCTTCTCTGAGCCTTCGGGGTCAATGTGACCTGGCCATTTAGCCCATGGTGTGCAAAAAAGTGCCGCTCAGAGGTAAAACAACCCAACCCAACCATCGTAATTGTATTATGCTTGTATAATTATATCTCATATATTAAATCTTATTAACCTTCCTTAAGCTTGTACTTTCAAATCCTGTCAGCATATTTCCGCCTTTCTTCTTAATAATCTATGCTTCGCCTCCATAAAGGACTGTTGAAATCACAAGAATCTATAAATTTTGATTTTAAGTTATTTTTGTTACACAGTTATTATTCTATATTTTTGTGAAATTGATCAAGTCGGACCTGATGGATTTTTAATATCCATCAGGTCCGCACTGGCCAATGATGATGATTAATGATAATGGTTTTTTAATAATTAAGATTTTCTCTGGCGATTTTCTACTTTTTTTTCTAAAAATAAATTTTTCTAAAAAAATCTCGAACAATTGGTTTCAATTTACATTCAATAGAATGGATATATTCATATTGATTTGAGATAGAACTTTACATGAATTATGCTAATTCTTTTCTCGGGGCTATTAGTAATAGTTCAGTTCACCTTTGCTTATTTTATTTATAAATGATTTACCTAAAATATGAAATATTCTAATTTTTTGATATTTGACGATGATGTGAAATTATATAAGCAAATTAAATATTATGATGATTGTTTGCAGTTTTGTGATATTAATCCGATTATAATTTTATTTAATTCACTGGTGGGATCAAAGTTGGAGTACGGATCTTTATTTTTCAATCCTTATTATAAAAATTATACGCATTTTCTTGAAAAGATTCAGAAAAATTTATGAGATCTGTGGCCGAGTGGTTAGCGCGCTTGGCTACTGATCTACGGGACCTGGGTTCGAGCCCCGGGTAAGGACCTGGGTTCGAGCCCCGGCTGTTTGTGTCGTTTTTCTGCTGAGGTCCTGCCATCCTCTCAGACCTTGCACTGTGGCATAGAAACTGACAGGCTCCTGTCAGACCTCTGTGGCAAGCAGCTGCTTGAGGGGGTATTTATTTTTTATTATTATTAGTATAAGAGGTTCTTATATGGTAAAGTCACAGGAATACATATGTATGATACAACAATAAAAATACTTAGAGATAGGTTTGAAATTGTACCTTTAAATATTCGACGAGTGATTAGCACCCTTCGCTACTCCCAAGGGACCTGGGTTCGAGCCCCGGGTAAGGCATGGATGTTCCCGTTGTCTATTTTTCGAGGTCTCACCAACCTCACAGATCTCCTCTACGGCGTATAAACTGACAGGTTCCTGTCAGACTTCTGTAAAGTAACTGCTTGAGGGTAATTTATGTATTGCTATGATTATTTTTTTAAATAAATTGCTTAACAAAGGAGTTGATTGTTCGCGTTTACTTTCCTTGATATGTTTTAATATTCAGAAGACAGTTATAAGGAAAATAATATTTTTCGAAATGGCTATATATTCGACCAGAGTTATGCAAAGTTTTGCTGTGTAAAGATTTATAATTTTGTATAATGAGCATTGAATAGTCTGTATTTCTTTAACATGTCAATAAAAGAGTTTAAAATGAAGTGTTTAGTATTATTGAATGCTTAAAAGTTATTCACGGTATTTTTTTGCTTTTTATGTTATATTTAAAAAGAAATATTATGTTTTTCTTTCAATGTTATATTTTAATTTTTTTCTACCTGTTGTTTCCTTTTTTATGTTGTACTAAGAGAGATGATTTGAAATGTATAAACTGTATGCGTCCACTATTACACTGGGCAACAAATTTTCATACAAGTCATGCCTATGAGATAAAAGTAGCCATTTCTTAAGGATTGATGAACACGAATATGACAATGAAAATGTAAAATTGACTACGATTAATGAAAAATCCGCAACAGTTTCTTATATAATAGAGTAATACGTACATATGACATGTATCGGTAAAAAACCGCTTCTGCTTCCGACGTCGCTTTGCCTATCGCTTGTACAGCTGCTCAGTATCATTTCTGGCGAGCGTCCAACAGTAGTCAGCCAACATTGAAGTGGACCAGTTTCCCTGGTATCGTTTCTCCATCATTGCAATGTCCTGGTGAACACGTTCACCGTGCTCATCATTAACTATGCCGCAGTTGTCGGGGAAGAATTGTAAGTGGGAATGGAGAAAGTGGATCTTTAAGCACATATTGCAGCCAAGTTTGTAATACAGAGACAACATGTCCTTAACCAGTTTCTTGTAATTGTCTGCCCTGACATTCCCGAGGAATTTAGTTGACACTAGACGAAACGCGTTCCAAGTCTTTTTCTCGTCACCCTGAAGCAGGTTGTCGAACATCTGGTCCCTGAACAGCTTGCGGATCTGAGGACCCACAAAAATTCCCTCTTTAATTTTGGCTTCGCTGAGTCGAAGTGATTGGTCAGCCAAGTACTTGAAAGCTGATGCAGTCCTGTCCATGCTATTGCGAAGTTTTTCATCACACCGAGTTTGATGTATATGGATGGTAGCAGAATTTTGTGGTTTCTGCTAGTGCTGGGTGTTTCACATTCTTCTCTCTGACCTTCAGAGATTTCCTCTGAGGCCAGTTTCTCTTCACGTAGTGCAAAGTCTTTGCTCGGCTGTCCCATTCAAATAAGAAACAACACTACTTCACGTATCCCAGTTGCAGACTCATCAACAGAGCTATTACCTTCAAGTCACAACAGAGATGCCAGCCATATTTGCTGTAGACAGTTCAACAGCTGTTTTAGGTTGTCGTAGGTTTCTTTCATGTATGCAGCGTGTCCGACTGGAATGAATGGAAGTCGTTTCCATTATGCAGCAACACCGCCTTGAGACTCAATTTCGAGGAGTCTATGAATAGTCGCCATTCTTAAGAGTCATGTTTGATTCCGAGGGAATTCATCAGGCCATCTACATCGGAGCAGAACACAAGGTCATCTTCTCTTCTGAAGTAATGACGAGTTCGAAACGAAGTCACTCGGACATTTTCCATTGAGAAGATTCCATTGTTTAAGTCTTGATACAAGTAACTCTGCTTTGGCATTGGACAGCTCCAGATCGTGAGCAAGATCATTCATTCCTTTTTTGGTGAGAATGTGTGGCGCAGATGACGCCCGTGGCAGACGTATGGATCATCATTAGACTACGAAAGTTGCGGAGAACCCGACGTTGGTTCGCCTCCCTCCTCATCATCTGAATCAATGGAAAATTCTTTTGAAGGTTCGGGAACGGGAAGGCCTTCGCCGTGCAGGACTGGTCGGAGAGCAGATTTTATAATCGGGTACGCTATTGTCCACTTCTTTTTCCTTCTGATGCCTCCAGAAACAGGTGGAACCATGCAGAAGTAGCAGCCATTTGCGTGATTCCTTGGCCCTCTCCAAACCATAGATACAGCAAATGGCATAGCTACTTTTTTGCCTTTCAGCCACTTTGGAAGATTTCTTGCACACGTACTGCAGCATATGTGTGGGTCCCAGGCCTTGTCCAGATCATTAATTTCTAAATAAAACGTTGCCAATTATTTTTTCTGAATTCTGTAATCAACCATAGTGTTCGGATATTTTATGAGCGACTGTAGCATTCAATATCTAAAGTGGCGTCGTGTGAAAAAAAGAAACAGTTGAGCCATCTAAAAGTGGATTCAATGTCCTAAAAGAGTTTGCTCATTGTGTGCCCCTTTTCTTTTGGGCCCCCACATACTTGCGTGTTTTACATACAACTTAATCCTGTCCAGGTAATAAATACACATTTTTCAATTTACGTTAATTATTTTAACCTACGATATTAATTCTTTGTTTTTGAATGCCTTTATTTGAACAATGAAGCTCGTCTGCCTCTCATGCTCTTTCAAACGACTTAAATATCAATAGCTCGTGTCCCTCTCGCACTAGTTACTCATTTCTGCAAAAATTGCTTTACTAGAGGAAAGCAAAAATATATTAATTGAAGTATTCCATCTTTTAAATTTATCGGTGGTAACAATTATTTTCAGTATCGCCAATAGAAAGTCTAAGGGACATCGGATTTTAACCGCTAATGTAATAAGCCGCCTTCTTTGTAATTTTCGAAGAATTCAACCCGTTCCACACCGGTTTTGACTGATCCCAGAGGATTAGCGCATAGCCTATAATCTTTCCTTGGGAGAAGAACTAGTTCATGCAGGATGTGGTGCCTCTACCTGTTTAGGGAGCTGAGTTCATAAACCTACAGACATACACGCACCCACAAAACACACAACTTTCTTTATAATATGTACTATGGAAAAGATATAAAATGTAATAACCATATGCTAACTAATAATGGGAGATGTAAGTTCATATGAGTGCCAGAAGGAGGGACTAAAATATTTTGGTACTCTGAGAATGCAAATTTGTTATTTAATAATTTAATAATGGCTATTTTGATTTCAAAGCCTTTTTGTGTGTTGCCCAGTGGTATTGGATCTCGCGATGTTGTGGGATAATAAATTGCGTTCATTTTGATAAATAAATTGGGAATATTTTCAGTTGTTCTCTATTATGACCTTCAATGTTATATTCTTTGCTATTTTTCTTTATTTCAGTCATCATTATTTTTGTTTTTCAAAATTTAAAGGCATTTTAAAGATTTCAATTATTTTTTATTTAATTAATTTTAATAAATATTTAATATTTATTAAAATTTTAATAAATATTAAACATTTATTAAATTATTAACTGATATATTATTTACATTAAATTTATAGGTATTTAATAATTAAATTTTATTATTAAATTAATACATTATTTTAATAATCTGTCAAACCTCTGTGGCAAGCAGCTGCTTGAGGGGGTATTTTTTTTATAATAAGAAGCGTAAGCTGTGAACGTGGTTTTCCTCTTTCCAGAACATTATTTTTGCCGTCACTTTCCGTACATGTAATTGTCCATCAGCATTGCTATGATCACAACACTATTCATATGTGATGTCTTATGATTCACTGGGAGCGAGGATGGCTAAGTTGGTAGCCACGTATTGTAATCTGCAGTCCCAAGGTTTGAGTCCCTCCTGGGCCAGCATTGAAATTTATCTCCGCAAAATTCCCCGCCTTACCTGCGGTCAGTAGGGGACACCGACGGGCTTGGAAAGGCCGCCGTTAGTCGGATGGGACGTTAATTCGTGGCGCCGTGTGCGGGAGAGCCATACCTTATATAAGTTAAAGAACTCGCTGGATCGCTCTTAGGAAACAGATGTAGGAGCTGTCCAGCGGATACCCTCTCTCAACCTTCTCTGAGCTCTCGGAGGTGTCCTTGTGACCTGGCCATTTAGACCATTGTATGCAAAAAAGTGTCGCTCAGTGGTAAAACAACCCAAACTATAGGTTCGCCATAGAATGCATGGACTTGGAGGTTCATAAGGTTGTCAGTTGCAGTTCAAGCATCCATATGTGCATTTGTAATGAAATTATCCTGTTCTTTTTTCGCTGATTCAGCTAGCCCTATACTATGTTTAAGTTTTCTTCAGCTTCAGAAATCTCACCTACATATTCAAACTCCTTCACAGAAAATTACCTCATTCAATTCCAGATATTAGTGAAGTCATCTCCTTTAAAAATGTTTTATAATCTGTCGCTTTGAGAACGAAACTACTCATTAAACTAAGCTAATCACAAACGTACCAATGAAATTCATGGAAGAATACATATATATATACAGATTTGTATACATATATGTATATATTATGTGTGAAATAATGCCTGCAGCGCCACGAATGGTGCTAATATTACAACGTAATAATAGTTCTTCGGCGACTTACACCACGGAATCAACCGATCCATCACACGAATCTTGTCAGAGTTTCATTCACCCGGCCACTCGGCATAAGAATAGTCATCTCCAACCCGTCAGTTGCTATGACAACCAACACGAAATAATTACGCGTTATTCTCCCTTTCATCGCTATTTTCCCTCAAGCCACTTTATTTTCCTTAGATCATTACGTGATCTGTGAATCTCTGAATCTCTACTTATTTACGTAGCCAAATTTCATGTTTTAAAACATTTTTATTCCGTTGTGTGTTTATCGGAGTCATCTGGTGTATTTTAAAGTATGTATACTCTGGGTTGAATCGCATTTACTCAAGTAATAATAATAATCCTCCAAATTAGGTGCGTTATATTTTTATTGCTTATCTTCGTATTGCTATTCGCTTGTCATTTATCGTTTTGTATATTTGTCAAAACAGTTTTCCCACCAAGTCTGTCGGATGCGACGTTAAGCCGTGGCCCCGTGTGCGGGAGAGCCATACCCTGTGCACGTTAAAGAACACGCTCGATGGCCTTGAAGGGAGGCTACCATCTGTCTCCCAACAGCTGTTCCAGTGTGTGTATCTTCCCACAACCTTCTCTGAGCCTTCGGAGTGGCCATTTAGTCCATGGAGTGCGAAAAAAGTGCCACTCAGAGATGAAACAACCCAACCCATCATGTCTTTCGAACGCGAGGGAAAAACTGATTGATTTCTGTGTTAAATGAAGCATATGACTCGGGAAGTGTTATATACTATAAAAAAATCTAGCCCCCATGTTTTCTTCCTCCGCTAAAAACGATTGTTCCGCTATTTCTTCGGAACGCGAGGACCGAAAGCAACGGGTTATGCGCCAAGTGAAAGCTTGTGACATGGCGAATATCACAGGTTATAAAAATCTCCCAAAACATTCCTTCTCTCCCCAAAGAAGGAAAGCAACTGAATAATTGTTGTACTATATTTGAGGTCGAATTAAGGCCGAACTTTATAAGTTGTATGTCAAATAGAAATTGTTACATGGGTAGTTTTATGGGTTATCAAAATTTACCCCACTAACTTTCTTCTCCCCTAAAAAGGTAAATTTAATGTTATTCTACTCTATCTTCCGAACACGAGGCCCACAGTTAGGTATTAGGTGTCAAATTCAAGTTCATGTGACGAACATCGTAGGCTACTTCGATTATCCCTCCCTCCCGAAAGGGAGCGGATTTTTCAGGGGTGGCGGGAGGAGATCATAACGAGTTATATCTCAAATTAAATTTTATGATGTCTAAAATGTCGTGGGCATGTCGTCTACAATGTCGTGTCAAATCATGACCTCTCTGGCGCCACCCCCATTCCCACGCCTCCGAAAAAAGGCGGAGAAGTGTGGTCGATGTTTATTATGAGTTATACATCAAATGAAGAATTTTTCAAGATAGGCGTTTTTAGTGACAAAGAAGAAGTATAAATTTAAAAAATTTTAAAGATACCTATCTTTTCATATGCACCCTAAAAAGCAGAAAATAAAACAAAAACATATCGATGGGGCAATCAGTCACTGAATCTGTATCCACTCAAAGGAAGCTAGGGCGCCAACTGATCTGTTCAAAAGATTGACGGCACTCTGTCTTCCTTTGCAGTGAAGGGAATTCATTGACTAATTGCACCATCGATGTTCTTTATTTTTTTTAAGACGCATATAGGGAAAGCGATTTTTTAAAAACAATTTAAATTATTCATTGGAAATTTTTATTTGTCGTCAAACCAAAATATGTAGGATTATTTTTATTAGATCACATTCCAAATTTAGAGTTCGTTTTTAACACTAATTTGTAAAAAATTCTGTTTTTTTTTTCCTGAAATAGGAGTTAGCGAATAGACTACACCGAAGAATCCACTACTATTGAAGCTAAAATTATTACTATCTATCTTCCCTGTATAATTTCTATACATTTCTTACCACAGATATTAAAAAAAAAATTTACACCATCTACATGTTTTTCCAAAGAAAAGACATATTGGAAGTTCCGTAATTTTATAAATAAAATTTTAATGAAAAATTTTCATTAGAATCACGTTATACATATAAATATAATAGCTATTAATTATGATTTTCCAGAATTTTTCGATTTCTAAGATTTAAAGTGTTATGGAAACTGTAATATTAAACAATGTCATCGGTCATTTTTATACATAAAATTTCTACACACATATTTTAAAAAATATTTAGATATGACATTGTTTATTTTTAATTAACTTTGACAGAAATTCTAATGAAAGTCCAGTTTCCGTAACACTTTAAGCATTAAACACATATTGTTGAAAAAATTAAGGTTTAGAGAGAATAAATTAAATCTTTAAGTAGTAGCGAACAACTGAGACAATGAGAGTGCGCAGTTAACGCATTGGTGGTTGTTATAGATCACTGATTGATTAAGCTATCAATAACGGAGAAATCAGCCAATGAAAGTTGATCTGTTAGATCGTTGTTTTAAGGGATAATTCATTTAACCTATGAGTGCCGCGATGAGAGAACTGTGCAGTCTCAATGCGCTCTCCATTATTGCTATTAACATATTTCCATAAAAAACTTATTTCCAAAGTTACAGAATTGACTGTGGATATTAACTAACATAACAAGTGGTGCTGCATAACCTTTCTATGTATAATTTAAGAAAGGTTTCCATCTGTTTCGGGGCGGGGGTGGCTCAGTCTGTAGCGCGCCAGGCTCGTAATCTGTAGTTCCCAGGTTCGAGTCCCAGCTGGGTCAGCGTTGAGATTTATCGCCGCAAAATTCCCCGCCCTGCCCACGGTCAGTAGGGGACACCGATGGGCTTGGAAAGGCCGCCGTCCGTCGGATGGGACATTAAGCCGTGGCCCCGTGTACGGGAGAACCATACCCTGTGCACGTTAAAGAACACGCTGGATGGCCTTGACGGGAGGCTACCATCTGTCTCTCAACAGCTGTTCCAGTGGGTTCCCTCCCCCAACCTTCTCTGAGCCTTCGGGGTCCATGTGACCTGGCCATTTAGCCCATGGTGTGCAAAAATGTGACGCTCAAAGGTAAAACAACCCAACCCATCTGTTTCGCTGGGACCTATAATTTTTTTGCTATTCTTATTAATTTTAATGATGACGATGATAATTGCTATTGTTTTGATAATTTATGATGAATTCGGATAATTTCTGTCATTCCCTCATTTGCCATTAAGAGATAAAATATCTATGAATATGTTTTTGGATTGAAAGTCTCGGTGCGATTCTTATCTACATCTCTGCAAATAATCAATTGTATATATGAGTTTAAACCATTTTTTTAATAAATCTTCACAGTAAGAATTTCGTGGGAAATAGTAAGCAACGTAGAACTCCACGTTCTTACACCGCAATTGTATATTAGTTAGAAAGCAGTCAATAGTCATTCTTCAGGCATCGGATGCTGAAAAACAACCTTTTTTTTGTACTTCTGGGCAGCATATGTTTTAGACACACAATGGGCTAAATGACCTGATCCCTAGTAATCCCATAAATGACCCGATCCCTACTGATCCCATAAATGACCCGATCCCTACTGCTCCCATAAATGACCCGATCCCTACTGATCCCATAAATGACCCGATCCCTACTGATCCCATAAATGACCCGATCCCTACTGATCCCATAAATGACCCGATCCCTACTGATCCCATAAAATAGGCTGAATGGCAATATGGCGAGAGTTCTGCTTAGTTTTATTACTTATAATCCAAAACTTCACGTACACAATGGGCTAAATGACCTGATCCCTAGTAATCCCATAAATGACCTGATCCCTACTCATCCCATGAAATAGGCTGAATGGCAATATGGCGAGAGTTCTGCTTAGTTTTATTAGTTATAATCCAAAACTTCACGCACACAATGGGCTAAATGACCTGATCCCTAGGTTCGCTTGTTTTCCTTCTCAACAACGCTCTTTTTGCCCACAATGGGCTAAATGACCTGATCTCTAGTGTTTTCTTGATTTGCTTCTCAACAACGCCCTTTTTGCATATAATGTGCTAAATGGCTAGATGTCTGAGGCTGGATAGCTTTACTTCTGAGCGCCACCGTTTTTCCATAAAATAGATTGAATGGCAATATGGCGAGAGTTCTATTCAGTTTTATTACTTATAATCGAAAACTTCATGCACACAATGGGCTAAATATCTCGATCACAAAGTTTAAGTAGTGTTCACTCGTGTCACTTACGCCTTGGCCAGTTGCGACCTAAACCCTGTGGATGGAAACGTAATGATGCAGTTGTCGTAAATTAGTCTATGATTGCTGCAAAAATCGAACGTTCAACATGCGAGAGAAATAATGATTCGATAATAAGAAAGACGTTATATTTAAGTGTCGTTTAGGAATCTGCGTTTTTCGGAGACTTCAAAATGTTGTGATACCTTGAGTACATTCATCCTAAGCAGACTCCTTTTAATCTTTGTCACATTTCCCTCTTCTGATGATGCTGATTAGGCAGAAGCGCTGCCGAACCCGCCTATACATCAAACTTAAAGGTAAACCTGCAAGGAACGAGCTGCAGGACGAATCATTGTTGTTGTTTTACCTCTGAGCTTTTTTGCAAAATATGGGCTAAACGGCCAGGTCACATGGACCCCGGAGACTCAGAGAAGGTTGGGGGAGGGGACCCGCTGTTGGGAGACAGATGGTAGCCTCCCTTCAAGTCCATCCAGCGTGCTCTTTAACGTGCACAGGGTATGGCTCTCCCGCACACGGGGCCACGGCTTAACGTCCCATCCGATGGACGACGGCCTTTCCAAGCCCAGCGGTGTCCCCTACTGAACGTGGGCAGGGCGGGGAATTTTGCGGAGATAAATCTCAACGCTGACCCAGCTGGGACGCGAACCTGGGAACTACAGATTACGAGCCTGGCGCGCTACCGACTGAGCCACCCCGCCCCACGAATCATTGTATTTCAGCGTTATCATTAAACTCTTCAAACAAATCGGATAAAAAAAATGGTTCGCTAGTTCAGGACATTTATATACAGTTGTAGTTTAAAAAAAACAAGTCGAACAACTTGTTATTGACAACTCCTTCCACCACTTGAAAAAATTTACTTCCCATTCTTTTTTTTCTCACATATGTAGTTTTTTCGCCACATACCCGCCCATCACCTCTTCTATTTTGTTGTCCATTTCGATGTCCTAATAAGTCGCCATCGGCTGCAGCATCCTGCCGGTGTCGTCGGCAGACGCCAGAGTGTGTGTAAAAAGCCTGCTACAACATCACCAACAAGCAGACGGACTCTGCACTGATCCAATAATCATCTATACGCACGTCATCGTGGATCCTCTCCCTCTCGCGATAGGCAATTTTGACAAGCGACAGCAGCAATCTATCACGACCAGGGGTCGTGGGGGGGGGGGGAGGATAATGACAGGATAAACTGGCTTCACCACAGCGCAGAACACCTGGCATGGATACTGAAGGACTCAAAGGCAGAAGGGGTAAAAATACTTTTACTTATTTTTTCATCTCACTTGCTTTTTTACCCTCTCTCACTTCGATTTCCCTTTTTTTACTCTTTCATTGTCTCTTCGCTCGTTCCGCTAATGCTCTAGGCCAAACGCAGACACATCAAGATGATGCTGAGGGCAACTGGAACGCACGACAGAATGGAGTAGACATTGTCCCATCTTCCACAGACTCTTGCAGCAATTACACAGCCTGTAATCTCCAGCGTCTGATGGGAAATGAGAAGACCTGATGGGGTCTCTCTCCGGAGGCAAGTTGTCGTTGTCTCCAGCTCGCCCTTGTCATATCACTTCTGCGAGCCTCCAGGTACCACCCCAGCCGTGCAGGAGCAGTTAAAATTCCATTAACAAATTACATGCTCGAGTCAAGCCTTTAACCTTCACTTAGCCACCCACCGTCTCTGTCTTGCCGCTTCTGCTTTTATTACGATCTGCCACGAAATCGGAACGAAGAAGAGAAATGGAGCTCGCCTCCCTATCAACACACGGCTAATGGTGGAGCCTTCCGTTCCAAGCGGCCTTCTTAATAGACTGGATGAAATTTAAAAGAATTACTATGAACACAATCTCTGACCTTTGCAATGCACGGGTTAGGTAATTTCATTATTATGCAGTAAAGGTTTACGTTTCGGTGTAAAATATAAAAATGTATTTAATCTATATAAAGTAGTATATTCTGATTAGGGCAATTTCCCAGGAGATATTGACACTGTAAATCGACATCAAATAAACCTATAAGAGAGAGAAGAGGTCTCAGCAGAAGGATAATATAAGCAAGGGCTTTAGCGGATATCGCTAAAAGGGATCCGCCGTTCTTTTCCCTCCTTTTCCATGACTCGGACTTACGAAAACTCTAAATATCGTTACAGAAATACATCCACTAGTATACCCCCTTAACCTACTATCTCAAATATATGTGAAATGAACATGATGTAACCATTTTAAATGCATTAAATGCACGTGGTATGAACAAACCATTGTGCAAAGTGGACATGGTGCCTCTATTGCATTTATAGAATGATTATTTTTATGTATATCAGCTTCTACTGGAAAATATTGTCATATTGAGCCCTGTATTCCTGTAGAATGAACATAATATAGACTCCTAAGTACAGCAAGGTGCATACGCATATTGGACATTCCACCTATATATATATACCTAATATAATAATAAGGTCTTCCACCTATATATATATACCTAAAGTGTACATGATTAACCAACTCTAATGCATAGAATGGGTATAGGTCATCCTATTCTAAATTCGCCCACTTTAGAAATTTGGCCTCTGATAAACTAATGCGAGCCCAGGTCGAGAGCTAATGCGGGCCCAGGTGCAAATTCTAGGAGAGACCCCCTTTTGTATTATATATGTGTTTGTGTAATAGCATTAAGAAAATGAAGTTTTTAATGAAATATTTATCGTTGTTTTAAATTTAACTTTTCTTAGCATTATGCAATATAATAAAAATAAATAATAAATACCTCCTGAAGCAGTTGCTTTCCACAGGGGTCTGACAGGAGCCTGTCACCTCTGTAGAAAATGCCGTAGAGTTGAATATGTCATAGAAGAAATCTGTGAGGAAGGCAAGATACTTGAGATAAAATTTATTATATCTCAATTTTGATGCTTTAAGTAAAATTTATACGCTTTGAAATGTTTTTAATTTCTTCATAGATCTTTAACAGGTTTTAGTTATATATTTTATTATTTAAATTATCTTATTTTAAAGTAAAATTAATTTCTTGGGTCAGTAATTCCTTAATGTTCAATTTGCTGATCATCAAAAACGTAAGCAAATGTGTTATGCGTTATTTACATGACTAAAAACTTTTGATAAAAAAATCAAGAGAAGGATTATTATTAATAGAAATATTATGAACTATTTATATTAAAATAATAAAATAATTTAGAAAACATAACCAATAATGATTTTTAAAAAATGTTGAAGTTAAAACAAAAAAGTAAAAATTTTCACCTGGCTTTTTTTCTATAGAATATTCACTTTTCTGTTAATTACAGTTTAATACTCTTCCTTTTGCTATATATCTGATATTTTTGTTTGTCAGCTATTTCAGGAAAAGGTTCCAATGTTTATTTCATTTTCTGCAGACACTTTAAAAGTAATTCAGCAGCCAGAGTGAGTTCAGTTTCAGAAATCCTACATGATTTCTATTGCTTGTAGAAATTATTAGCAATTTACTTAACTTTTCAGAGTATGGAAAAATACGCATGCTGAAAGCCACTATTGCCGCATCGTGAACCTCGATTTGTTAGACGTTAAACCAAAATAGACCTTTGCACTTCAAGCGATTAAAATTTAGTAACGCGATGGTTATTTTCAGCATCCATTAACTAATCATAAATTAAATTTCCTGTTTGATAATAAAAATATAATAAATACCCCCTCAAGCAGCTGCTTGCCACAGAGGTCTGACAGGAACCTGTCAGTTTATATGCCACAGTAGAAGATCTGAGAGGATGGCAGGACCTCCGCAGAAAACAACACGAACATCCATGCCTTACCCGGGGCTCGAACCCAGGTCCCGTAGATCAGTAACCAAGCGCTCTAACCACTCGGCCACGGGAAGGAGATCAAATCTGTTTTGCAGGGCAGAAAGTCAGCGACGTTAACATTTTTTGATATTAACGAAATTTAATTATCACTAATAACGTGTATATAATCCATACGTAAGTATCATTCAATGATTAATAGTTTTATTGATAAATAATCAAAATAAATACCCCCTCAAAGCAGCTGCTTGCCACAGAGATCTGACAGGAGCTTGCCAGTTTAATATACCATAGCAGAAGGTCTGTGAGGATAGCGGGAACTCAGCAGAAAGGACCTGGGGTTTCAACATAGGTCACGTAGACCAGTAGCCAAGCGTGCTAACCACTCGGCCACGGGAGTGCAAAAATTCACATTAGAATACAGAAGGAATAATAACAGATGCCATGAAGCCCCTTTCCCCACTGCTTTTTTTTTTTGGGGGGGGGAAGTTCTTGATACCCCTGGCAGTGGCAGCTTCGTATGTTACACAGGAGGAGGTGGCGGGCAGCAGCTACGAGCAGCCTATGATATGCGTACTTTTTGATATTAACGGAAACATCAAGGTTGGGATTTTTATCTCCGAGCGGCACTTTTTTCACACAATGTGCTAAAAGTGTCTGAAAATTTAGCCTTCTCTGAGCCCTCTGGTCACAAGCACCTCGAGGGCTCAGAGAAGACTGGGGTGAAGGAGACCCACTGAACTGTTGTTAGGAGACAGATGGTAGCCTCCCATCAGTGTCATTCAACGTGTTCTTTAACGTGCACAGGGTATGGTTCCCTTACACACGGACCACGTTTTAACGTTCTATCCGACAGACGGTGTCTTTTACAAGCTCATCGGTGTCTCCTGTTGATCGAGGGCAGGGCAGGGGGATTTTGCAGAGGGACTCGAACCTGGAAACTGCAGATTACGAATCTGGGCACTACCTACTGAGCAACCCCAGCTCCGAAAACAGCAGGAACTGCTTTATATACTTGCATATAAGCACGTTCATGGATGATCCAAACTGGAAATTTGAAGCCTCAAAATTTGAACAATAACTGCATGGACTGCAGATACGCCAATCTAGATAATAATAGCTATGCATGAGACCCACTCCTGTTATGCCATTCCGTAACACCAGTCATGACTCGGAAACCTCCCTCATTCTGAAGCTTCAAAGGGACTGAAGTTCTAAGTAATCCGATTTCCAATTAACTGTTCAGAGTGGGATTGGGATAGATTCAAGTTGTATGCATCCACTTAGATACAAATTTATAGCCTTCAACTCTGCAAAAAAAGATGTGAAAATTAAAAAGCAAAAAGTTATTTCTGAATAAAAAAGGATTATATTTATTGCAAAAAATAACTTGTTAATCGTGAATAGTCAAAACAATCTACTGAACATAACATAAAAATGAAACATAAATATAAAATTGAACATATCGGCATACTTAAAAGGATCCCTTCAAGAATTGTGGGCCAGAGTACTGTAGCTCCCCCTCCCTCTCGTGCTGATAAATAGCACCATTCGCAAAACATATTCTAACCATATTCAGGGGTTAGGAGGGGAAGTTCCAGTAAATATTAAAAACGGCATTTTCTTTGAAAACGATCATCCTATATTCGTTAGAGGCGATGCTTTACCTTTTCGTTTAATCTAAATTTTCGTGTTGTAGCAGCATCTTTCGTTTGCATAGTCGTCTCTTTTTCATATCCGAAGTTTTGCCTGTTCGTCGTCATTACAACCTAAACTTCGTCCCGTTCCTGTCGTTATTATTTACAAAACGTTTCCAAAAGAAATAAACCTCATCATCTCTTTAAAGAGTATCCTTAATTTTCCACTACCAAGAACAGATTCTCGACAAATTCTCCCCAAAACTATCAAAGGCACCGTGTAATCATACATCTCATGGAGAGTGATAATCGTAACAGTGCTTTACCCTTCTTCCGTGACCACCAACGACGAACCGTTTCTTAATTCAACTCGGTATGATGACCCCGACCGTGACCTCATGTCAGGGGGAGATTATGCCTTTGAAAGCTGTGAACGCCACGCGGGGAGGCGCAGGAGGACGAAGACAAGGCCCACTCTGAAATGAGGTGCTAAGGAATGTAATCTCGGCTGTTAATCAACCGCCCCAGGGATAAGAGGAAGAGGGTTGGCTCTTTCTCTCTCTTCATCCTGCACCAGGCAACAACCCCGTTGCTAAGCTATTCTCTTGGGCTTCTTTCTCTTGACTCTCGCTCTGCGTCGCTAGGCCGACTTCTTTCGAGATTCCTCCTTATCTTTTTGCTCTTTTCTTGTCTTTCACAAATCGATAGAAAGAGAGACAAAGAGCACAGATCATGGCTCGCGGGGACCAAGCGATGAACAGCCACTAGGCATTATCTGCACCGATACGTTTTGCCAAAAACAGAAATGGAAGAAACAAAGACCAAAAATATAAAGTACCTCATCAGTTACATCGCAAGAATAGATTTTATTTGTAGCATGGGAAGAAAAGATGAATAGGTCTTGCAGAAATCAGTAAAAAACTGTGAGTTATTGTTTTTTTTTCTGTGGAGTAAGCTCTTCAAAACGACTTCATGTATCCAGGGCTATGTTTGTAATATCGAATATTAAATAATAACAACTGCAAAGTATTTTAAAAACAATTTTCCCAACTTTCTAATAATCATTGACCTATTTTACGAAGAATTTAATTAACAGTGGCCACTATCAGTTCGCTGCTAATTGCAGAATGTCTGATGGCCTGAGCCATTAAGCCTTGAAGCATTCATCTCTAAGATAAGTAATATAAACTTCTAAGCCCATTGAAGAGTTTACGCAATGTTTTCGATTTAGACTTCAACTGCTTTTTCTGAAAATAACAGCTCTAAAATATTCTTATTCTAATTTCGTAGTCTTATCTTTCTGAGCTACGAGAGTAATTCTGCAAGAAATGCACATTCCCCTTTTTTTTGCATCATTTTAATATAACTGTTCTCACTCGTCCCAGAAGCTACTAGACTTTTTATTTCTCTTCTTTCTGTTGCATAACTTCTCATTGCAAAGTAACGCGTGCTCCAACTCATTTCATATTCAGTTAGAACTTTTTTTTACAACTCCACTTAACTGAACTATATCTATATATGTTTGTGTTCAAGAGTGCTCCACATAAGATCGCTTTCAAAGTAACATTTCTTTCCTCGTAGCATTTATTTTTACTTTAAACACAGCTGAGAGTTTGCTCCACATTAACATGTACTTTACAGTCTTCTTGTTTTTATGATGCTCACAGGAGCACATTGCTTCTAGTATCTCCACTTCCCGAAGAAAACCGTTGGTCAGAGATAAAAACAAGAAAATGTAAAACAAATTGACTACTGTTGCTTGGCTCGAGCATAGATGAAGAGCTCAGGATTTCGCAGTGAACAAAGATGAAATCCTTGATGAGTTGAAACGAGAAGCCCAAGAGCACGATGTGTAGAAACTACAGCTGAAAAAAAATGAAAATTAAAACAAATTTCTGCTCTCTGTATCTTTTACATCTTTCATGAATCTTGACTCGCTCTGGATCATCTTTTTATTTATTCCCTCCATTGCAAATAGGTTGTTTCAATGAACAGGTGTTTGCATTTCATTGCTACAGAGCCTGAACTACTGACGGGTTATTTTTAACCTTTAATAAGATGTCGTTACTTTTTAGTTTCATCAAAAGCAAAAATGTGTTTTGTATCTAAGGCTGTGAAAATGTGCATAGGCGGTATTTAAATCAGATACCTTGATTCTCTACTTGTGTTTATGCAACATCACCATTTTCTCTTTATAATTTATACGTGGGAACGTTTTGCTATGTAATTAGAACTTAAAAAGCCATATATTAGTAAAATTAAATTAATTAACGCTGTGAAATTAATGCGAAGGTCAATTATAATTTAAAAAAAATTATATTTCTAATGTTTTAATTTTTTTTAAATTGGTCATATTGCATTATAAAACGTTTTATGTATGATTAAGTAGAATCATAACTGCCAGATAGGTTATTAACAAATTATTAGTTAATAAAAGTTGTCACATTGGCTAATAAATATTTAGAGAGCATATATTATTATATATATGTAATATATTATATATATATATATATAATATTGCCGGATCTTGGGGGGTAAGGAGATCATGCCCCCCCCCCCCCCCCCCCCCCCCGCCCTTTCAGAATGCTACTAGGGGTAATAGCGGCAAAAATCATTGGACTTATTTTTATTTCAAGCATTTTTTTAAAGAAACATTTAAAGACCTGTAAAACTGAGGGTGAAATGTTATACTGCATTGTAAATCCAGTCTCCCTTTTGCATTTTTCCGGCTCGAATATGTGTATTGATCCGAGCCTGTATATATATATATACACTAACTAATTATTTGTTGGTTAATCCCGTGGCCGAGTGGTTAGCGCGCTTGGCTACTGATCTACGGTACCTGGGTTCGAGCCCCTGGTAAGGCATGGATGTTCGTGTTGTTTTTCTGCTGAGGTCCTGCCATCCTCTCAGACCTTCTACTATGGCATATAAACTGACAGGCTCCTGTCAGACCTCTGTGGCAAGCAGCTGCTTGAGGGGGTATTTATTTATTTATTTAATTACTTACGGTTACTAATTGTACCTTATGTTTTTAACAATCCCCCACCCACTAAAAAGCTACCCCAATTAAATAATATTTCTGAAGTAATCATTCTATTAAGTCATGGCTTTGGCAAAATAATGAAATTGATTAATTAATTTTGGCAAATTTCTTCAAAATAAGTATATAGCATGAAGAGATTTTTCGACGTATTTGCTTAACTATCAAGGAAGATATCACTCTGAATTTAACGTCGATCAATTTTAGAGGAAACATTGTCTTGAGCCGGGTGGATCCCGACCTCGTTACGAGCATACTTAATTACTTAATAAATTTCTCGATGTTCTTTCAGTTGAAAGGTCTGAAGTTAAACATAGATATCAAATTTATACGAAAAATTATTTTTATATAAATATTGCATATTGTACACTCGCAACATATATTGCTATCTTCTTCAGAATGCTGTTTGTAAACAGTGTGAAGATACTGACTTCAAGTGACGAATATTTGAATTGTGTGCTGCAAGTAGAATAGTTCATATTACTAAATAGATATCTTGATCGGCGGCAGGTAGCTCAGTGGTCAAGCGCCTGATATGTTAAGGGTTCGTATTCCACCCAGCTCAATCAAATTTTTCCTCTAAATTTGATATCGATGTTTATCGATGTATGGTAAGAGTGGCTTCAAAATTTTCAATTGAAAAAAGAGAAATTGATTTATAAACTAATTATTGTTTTAATTTTAAGTGTAAATAACCTTTCTGTAAGTGATGAGTTGCAGTCGTGTTTAACTGTTTTTTTCAATTTTAATAAAAAAAGAATAATATATTTTTAAGGTGCAAACGCCATAAAAATCTTACATAATGACATAACACTTTCGCATACTCATTTAACTGATCTTAAAAAATCTCAAAAATTATTTTCCTTTTCTTATTTTATACAGATATTTGAAATTCATCGATACTTTATGCATCGCTTTCTAGATTTTTAACTTTTATAAATCATCCTACAGGTGTATGCGTCTATCCTAATAGCAGAGCAATTATGGTTGGTTGGTTTTGCTTCTGAGGAAATATTTGTACGCATTTGGTTAAATGGCTAGGTCACAAAGACTCCTAGGGTTCAGAAATGATTGTGGAAAAGAATCCACTGGATTAGGAGACAGAAGACTGTCCTCAAGACCATCCAGCGTATAGTTTAACGTACACAGGGTATGGTCCTCTACACACGTGACCGAAGCGTAACGTACAAAAATCTCAACGCAAATAAAGTTGAACCTCAAACTAGGAAAAACTGAATACTCTTGAGTGCTGTCGTCTGATACAACCTCTACCCTGTTAATAAGTCATTCGTGTGGTTGCAAAAGATCTAGGTTCTAAACTGTACAGTGGCTCAAAAAAGTATCCGAACACTATGGTTGATTAAAAAAATCAGAAAAAATATCTGGCAACGATTTTTTTAGAAATTAGTGATCTGGCAACCTTCGTGTCACGTGACACGAAGGTTGCCAGATCACTAATTTCTAAAAAAATCGTTCGGATACTTTTTTGAGCGACTGTACCAGAATGAATGCTTGTGATGTCCACATGTAGCGACCTTTTCTCCTTCATGGTTATCTGCGTGCTTTCATTCATAAATTTTTACGATAATAATAAATAATAAAATTAATTTAGTTTGAAGAGAAATAGTTAAAAAAAACCATGGTAACAAGTTGCCTATGGAGATAAAAGAACAGATACTTAATTCAAAATATTTTGAACTTTAGAACACTTCCTATTTCAAAATAAATTTTGTACAATAATCTCTACAACATTCTGAATATTCTTACTGGGGGAAACAAATTCTAATAGAAGAGGTCGAAAATACGATTAAGTCTAGATTGCCCTATGTTCATGTTTACAGAAAATCCTCAGATTACAAACTTGAAATCACCATTTTAGATACGCACAAGCAATTTAGTTTGGGCAATGGCTAATGTCACTTTATCTCCTCGAAACCTACGCAAATTGGGGAATCGTCGGTTAACTACTCCAATTGTGTAGTTGAGTTAACAGCGATATCCCGACACAGATATCACTATCTGTCAGAAGCATACGGGGAAATCAGTCCTGCTTCTGTCAGCAGCAGCTCATTCAACTCTGATCCACGTAACGGCCATCGAAATAAAGGCAATGACGAGCTGCGCTTGAGTCGCTTCGGACTAAATTAATCTATAGACGCGCAGCATCCGCATTTGAAACGGATAAATGGAAATAATCCCAAGCCTCGTTTACGTTATCTCTAAACGTTCAGAATGGTTTCCGCAATAGAACAGATCTCTTGAAATTGGAGTTACAGCTTTTCGACATCAACAACCATCTGTTCCAGTGCTCCACAACCGATGGTGCATCGCCCCTTGGGCTCCTAAAGAAATTTCCAATTGACCAAGAGACGCGAAGGACCCTCCCCAAAGCTATTTGGCATTTCGCATTCGCTACTTTATTTCAATGCCAGTGAGCTTGTTCTGTAATAAATTTTGAGCTTTTCGTTTTTTAAATTAATTTTTTCATATAAATGGTAATAAGTAATATGTATGATAAGATAAAATTAAAAATTTAATTTTTAGGGTCTTTAACTAGAGATTTCATCATTTGAGTGGGAGACAATGTACAGTTAGACCATTATATATTTATTTTGTTTTGGGCACATAGGTAGTTTTAATCATCAATGCAAACACTATTTCCTAAATGACACTCAGGGTTGCTCTTAAAGGAATTCAAATGACGAATTTTGGATTTCCTCTGAGAAAAATTACTCTCTTTATTTGAAATGGAAATATTTATCATGTTGCTAAATATTTCAACATATTTACATGGAACTGGCTTTACGTCAAAGATCGAAATTTAAAAAACAGTCAAAGAAATGACCTTCATTTTTCATCTTGCATTGATTCGACTAATCCTGACTAATTCCAGTTCTCGAGAAATCGATAAGTCGACAAATGAAGTTAACCTCAATTTTATCGTTTTTGAAGGGACCACGAAAAGATGTGCAAGATGCTGGAAAATGAGAGACGTTGAATGCGGGAAAAATTAATATTGATTATTGCAGGCCAATGAGAGGAAAGGGAAGGTTAGAGGCATGCAAATCCCGAGCTCTTACTCATTACACATACATAAGTCAATCTCTTATCCACCTACGTAATGCATCCTATTCACATGCGTATAAAGATCATTTAAAAAATAAAGCGCTGCATTGAGCTATTTTTTCTCCATACATCATATTGCTGTTGTGGTAACGTTTGTCATGGTTAACGATAATGGAAAAGCTCTCATGTTTATAAATTTTTGTATAAGCATAAATAAATAATATTCCTTTAACACATAAGATATTTAGTTAGTCAGTAAAAGTTTCCCCCAAAGCTGACAAGACTAAGAAAAACGTTCTATCAGACTCCTTGTCAGACCTCTGTGGCAAGCAGCTGCTTGAGGGGATTCTCTCACTTCTTGTACGTCTACACCAATTATTATTTTAAGCGTACGAATTCCCTGAAGAAATGAATTCATTTAAGTATAAACGATTAAATTTTGACAGTATCAAAGCATTTTGAAAGCAGAAAAAAGAACAATTTTGACTAACATTAGATCATAGTTTTCAATTTAAATATATCATAAACCCGATAACACTTTCTACGCAAGTTCTTGTAAAAGAATGTAAAATTATTTTCTTGTTGTACATGGAGATTGCATGCATTAATAATAAATACATTACCTCATAACTCACTATTTTAAACTCCATACTTATTTAATAATTTCCTATTATGATTTTGGTTGTAAATTTATGAAAAGTTCAAAAATGGGGGATTGTTTGCCCCTAAATTGATCAGACAAGCTGTGATTCAGTTTAACTGAATGGTTGTAATCTTGAGCAGGTGTCACAGTTTAATTATCTTGGGAGTTATGTAACAGATACTGGTGATGTGCGGCATGAGATTAACAGACGAATCGGATTGCTGCCGGGACATTTAAGAATCTATGGAGATTGTGGAGAAATAGGCGTATATACCTAAAGACTAAAATTAGACTGTATAATAGTTTGGTTCTTTCTAGGGTTAGTTATGGTAGTGAAACTTGGACACTTTGTAAACAAGATAACAGGAAACTAGATGCTTTTGATTCCAGATGCTTACGCAGTATCTTGGGCATTAGGTGGTTCAACTTTGTAACTAATGATGAGGTTAGGCAAAGGAGTTTGCAACCTCCTTTAAGCAGCATATTGTGCAGAGAGAGACTCCGTTGGTTTGGCCATGTTGCCCATATGAATAATTATAGATTGGTGAATATTGTTATGAACAGCGTGCCTAAAGGCTCAGAAAGAGAGGGAGACCTAGGATGCGGTGGGCAGACAATGTCAAACAGGACCTTATTAGAATTGGTGTGCAGTGGCTAGATGCAGCAGATGTAGCTCAGGACAGACTTGCTTGGGGAACTAAATTGCACTGTCTGGTTGGACCTCCGTAGCCCATGGCTGCTTGAGGATGATGTTGATTATGAGATCTGTACTGACTTTCGTCGCCTTGTTCATAGGGCTTCAGTAGACAGTTTGTAAGTGGGTGATGTAACCGCGAAAACTTTGCATATGGGAATGACGAATTGAGGTTTTAATGTATTATTATTTTCTTTTAAATTATAACTTGAGAGGAAATCACTTAAGTTGTTAAACAGCTTAAAACACGTTTTTATTTATCAAATAAATATTATTATATACATCAATGTGTAGTGGTGAAGGGAGTGTCCTATTTTACTATACTGTTTTCAGTGTCTTCGCTTTGAAAAATGTTTGGGTCCACTGATATCAGTACCAGTTTTTGTGCGTAATAATGTCTAAATATTTTATGTTATTTTTTCCTATCAATCAACGAATTGATTCAAATGACTCCTCTTTTCGTGAATCTTATAAAACTTCATAAACCGTTTCGAAATATCTACAGTAATTTAAGATTACGGGCAAATCAAATTTTGTTTTGTTGTTTTATACCTCTCGGAAAATAATGTGGGTAATTTTTAAA
The DNA here is from genome assembly GCA_038380435.1 of Ryuthela nishihirai. Lineage (NCBI taxonomy): Eukaryota > Metazoa > Arthropoda > Arachnida > Araneae > Heptathelidae > Ryuthela > Ryuthela nishihirai. The sequence goes on from JAWZYU010000017.1 coordinate 77,761,032, forward strand.
CTGATATGTAATCAAGCTTCGAACTTCAGATATAGTTTTATACAAAGATTTCTACCAAGAGATCGAGCAGTCGCTCCAGAGTTGTCACGAAAAAAAAATTCCAATGGTGCATACAAAAATGCTAAAAGGTCCAAATAGAATCGAAAACTTTTACTTCCTTTGGTCGATAAAGATTGCATTGAAGAAAAATATGCGGTTAATCCGCGTATAAATTTCAGCCACCCTGAAAATGACTTTTTTCTCTCAATCTCGAAAAGTATTCATTGATATGATATAAGTGAATCTCTGTAAGAAAAAACACAGATTTTCGTTTTAATTCTTACGGCGTTTCCTATAGATAGAACAAGGAACGAAAAAAAAAAACGCCAGGTGACATAGTGTTCTTGTTCATCCTCGGGATGATTGCTTTTACTGATCACCGAAATCCAGCGCACAACATCCGAAATGATCCCTTTTCACCGACCGAAAAGAGATCCACTCGTAGACTCGCCGACTCACTTAGCTGGAACAAAAGCGACTTAACGGGAATTAGACGGACGACAGAAAGAGGAAACGCTAATTTCATTTTAGGTGCTTTTAACCTCGTTAAGAGAGCTTGTTTTTGAAGACAGTGAAGATCTGCTCTTGGTGCTCTTCAGCAAATCACGCCCTAGCTCAGACATGTTAAGAAGCAAAACTAAAAGTTAGATACATACAAATTGAACAGTTGAGTGTACTTGTTTTTTCTTCCCTCCTTGGGACGGAATTAAAACAGGATTAGATGTTGGTTGGAATTACTTTACCTTTGAGAAGCATTCTTTTCGTTAGCTGCTCATAAACATGACAGAGAAACCAAGGAGTTCATGGAACCTGTTCAGTTTTTAATCATAGTACGGAAAAAGTTCATGCATTAGTTTTAATCAAAGAAGTGAAACCGAGAAGTTCATTATGACATAAACGGTATACAGTATTAATCACAGGGTAAAGATACCAAGAAAAGCATTGCAACATATGCAGTTTTAATCATAAAAATAGCATAATCCCCAATGGCATAACTTCCAAATAAAGCATTTCTAGACGTAAGTATACACCGATCAGCCAATACATTAAAACCACCTCTGCGTTATGTAAAGAAGCGCGCGTGCAGCCAATCACTGTCACGTGCCAAGGTCGCGAATGATATATATAATATCTGGGTTAGAGCTATCGCAGGCAGTATTTCGTTTCGTCTCAACATGGGAAAAGCAAAGGATTTTTCTGATTTCGGCAAAGACCAAATAGTTACGGTAAGACGCCTTGGTAAGAGCATCTCCGAAACAGAGATGCTGGTAGGCTGCTCACGCTATGCAGTAGTTAGTACCTATCAACGATGGTTCAAAACATTTCACACTTCGAGCTTCGGGCATGGGCCAGCCACGCCTCATTGATACCAGAGGTCAGAGCAGGCTATCTCGTCTTGTCCACTAACAGGAGGGCTAATGTGGCTGACATTACCCATAATTTCAGTTGTGGTAAATGGTCCAATGTGTCGGAACACACAGTTCATCATAAGCTCTTGAATATGAATCTCCGCAGCTGCAGACCCATTCATGTGCCTGTGCTCATATCGTCAACGATATGAGCACAGGCACAGTAAACGATATGAGCATGATGTGCCTGTGCTCATATCGTTCACTATCGTCAACGCTTGCAGTGGGCACGTAATTATCGACATTGGACCATAGAAGAGAGGAAGAGGGTCGCATGGTCAAACGAATCCCTTTTTCTGTTACACCATATGGACGGACGAGCTCGTGTGCGACGTTTACCCATGGAAGCCTTCTCACCTGGATGCACTGTGGGACGGATCCAGGCAGCTGGAGGGAGTGTGATGATCTGGGCAATATTTTCTTGGGGAACACTTGGACCAATTATCCCTGTAGAGCAAACTTTGACAGTTGTCACCTACCCGAACATCGTGGCTGACTAAGTATAACCCTTTATGGTGACTGTATTCCCTGGCGGAGATGGCGTCTTTCAAAATGACAATGCCCATATAACACTGCGAAGAAGGTTCAGGAATAGTTCCTAGAACATGACGAGGAATTCTATTTATTGCCATGGCCACTCAAATTCGCCGGACATGAATCCTATCGAGCATTTGTGGTTTGAGTTGAAGAAACGGGTACGAGCAGCATCACCCCAACCACGTAATTTACAGGAACTGCGGGATCTTCTGTTGCAGCCATGGTTACCAAATATAAAGCGACACCAATCAACATCTCGTTGAATCTATGCCTCTCCTACTGAGAGCTCTTTTGACGGCGAGAGGAGGACCTACATTATATTAGGTAGGTGCTTTTAATGTTTTGGCTGATCGGTGTATATATATATAAGACTTTTCTTTCTTTTGGACACCATATCTTGTGTATAATAGGCATAATTCCGAACTGGCTGCAAACGAACAAGACATACAGAAATAAAATAATTTTATGATCTCTTTGTATGTTAAGCCTATTGTCAAGATGATTCAGAAAGCTTTTAACATGCCCAGAGTAAAGCTTTCCTATACATCAGATTGCTGATTAACGTTTCATTCGAAGGACACTGACAATTCCAAAGCAACCGAGGCCATAGAGAGGGTGTTAGGAAACGATCTCAGTAAAAGACAAGTTGAGGAATGAACACATGAAAATAAAATTAATAAGTTATCACCCACTACCCAATTGGTCTATCGCAACTCATGATTGATTATTTGTTGTGCAAAGCTAAAGATTTGTTACATAACAATGCCCGAACGGTTGCTGAGATGTTTTTGACATAGAAGCAACTAAGTTTTTTGCATAAACCAAAATCTCAAGTGCGAAAGATGAAGGAAGACCGATACTTGAGAAATAAATATCATCGGCAATCGCCAAAGAAGCACACAACTGCCGGAAACGAACACCTAAAGCACAAAAGAAAATATTCATGCATGATTCCTGAAAAGTTTAAGAGCGTTTCGAGAGTTATGCATAAGTAATTTCTTACGCATAATTCTTCAAAAACTTTCAAATTCTTTTCTTTACGAACTTCCGTCGTATAAAGATATTTTAAAAAGCTCCTTTCTGTATGAATTTTCATCCCTCTGGTGTTTGCTGAAAATAACTGCTGTCTGAAAGCAATTTCCAATATTTCTTTTTTCCCTGGTTTTTAACTCTCATCGGTTACCATGTTAAACTTAGTAGATTAAACTTTTCTTCTATTGTCGTCAAGCAAGAAACAGTTTGGAGATAAAAGCATTTGATAAGAGCGACGAGAAATTTTAACTCTAACATCGAAAGTGAATGGTTGCACTTCCTGCTTGAGAAACGGACACCAGCGACGCGATGCCCTTGGGTCTCTTTCTTTATTAGAACGGATTCAAGAGACCCTCACGATACATATGAACTATGCATCTGAGCAAGAAAAGAAGAGCCACTAAACAGTAAAAATATTCTTTTTTTTCCAGCTGAACGTAGAATAAACCCTGAAGCGGTTACAGTGAGTATCTTTGACGCTGTGAGGCGATATCGAGAGAAAAATCATTCCCGCTACGTTTCATCCCAATGCCAATACTGAACCCTCTTCTTTCATCACCCAAGGCAATTGGTTGTGGTGAGAATCTCTCCCATCTTTTTTTTTGTTTATTATTTCTGAAACTTCCGATTCCGCAATATCGAAGTTCACTTCTTTATTCTGTTTTCAATTTTTGTTTCACATTTTTTTATGTTTCTTCAACAGATTTTACTTTTTTTCACGGTTTTTGTTTTCACTTCCCACCCAACTTCATCGTGTATCCTTTCTCTTTCGCCATTTAAAGATGGTGATTTCATTCAAATAGGATAAAAACTCTTCGCGTTTTAAAAGGTAAATATGGAAAAAACAGAAATTATTTCAAAAGATAAGTTCTTGCTTAGTCGTTTAAAGGACTAGTTAGACCCTTAGAGAACATTTCTTATAAATATTTATTTTGCTTTATGTTCCTTTTACTGTCGTTTTTTCCCTTGAATTCCTTTTATTATCTTGTCTTTGAGTTTTTGTTTGACCATTTCAATAGCAGAGTGGTTATCATGTTTGTTTCCAATATATTATAGTTAGAGCCATGTTAGAATCACAGCAATAGAAAAATACTTCAATGTCACATTATCGGTGCTTCTGAAAGACTTAAGCCATATTATCGAATGCTTCTGAAAGACTTATGACGCATTATCGGATGCTTCTTAGAGACTTATGCTGCATTATCGGATGGTTCTGAAAGACTTATGCCACATTATCGGATGCTTCTTAAAGACTTATGCCATATTATCGGATGCTTCTTAAAGACTAATGCCATATTATCGGATGGTTCTGAAACACGTATGCCACATTATCGGATGGTTCTTATCGGATGGTTATACCACATTATCGGATGCTGGTAGTTCAGTGTTTAAAACAGATGTCGACAGGACAACTCCAAACTTTCTAATGACAATTTATATCGTCAAAATCATGTTACACCTCAAAGGACAGATTCCTCTTTTTAACTTAAAAGATATAAAACATGCATTCCTCTTTTCCAAAATAAAGTGATAGTTTATCTTCCACTGCATTTTTGAGTCTTTTATCTGGGAGAAGATCGCGACGAGTTTAAATCAAATCAAAGCATATGACATAGGTTTTATAACCTTATCTCATAAATTAATATCTATCCGGAAGCTAAAAATAAAAATACAATCCGCTGCGAATACTTTTGTTTTTTCCACGGATTATTAAAACGTCCTCTTACAGAACTTCATACAATACCTTCTGTGATCCACTGATTGTTTTAGCACATTATGAAGTCACGCTTCCTCTCAATATCAAATTTAGAAGAAAAATTGCCTTGATCAAAGTGAGATGAAAACCCACTACGAACTAATGACATATCAGGTGCTCTAACCATTGAGCAACCGGCTCAGTGAGATCAAGACCTTTTCAAATTAATGATATGAACTTTCCTCAGAGCACAACTCATATATCTTGCAGTCTCCTCCGCCTACAAACAGTATCTTGAAATAGATGTACACTGAAAGGGCAATTTATAATGCTCATCCACCTATTTCGTGTGGATCCACCATTCACCCTCACAACATTAGCAACACGTCGTGGCACGGACTTTACCAGGTGTGGGAAACGTTTTGGTGGTATTGCAGCCCATGACTTCAGGACAGCCATCCGTAAAGCTAAGCGTAAAGCATCCGTAAGTAAGCTGGTGATGGGTTTCAGGTTCGAATTCATCGCTCCACTTCGTCCCACAGATGCTTAATACATTTCAAATCCGAAGAGTGAGAGGGCCATTCGAGGGTTGTATACTCACCGAAATGCTCCTCCAAAAAATCCTTTGTCAAATGGGAGTGATGAGACAGGGCATTATCTTGTTGAAAGAAGGCATCCTACTGTGGGAAATAGAAAGCCATGAATCGGTGTAGTTGATCGACGAGCATTTCAACATAGCCTTTTATGATGATAGTGGTCTCAATAGATGCAAAAGGCCCCAAAGGTGGTCCACGTAAACACACTCCAGAACATTACACTGTCTCCATCGGCCTGTAATACCCAACTTCACAGTTGAAATCCATGGTCTTGTGTGGTCTATGCCACACACGCAACCTCCAATCAGCATGTTTTAGTTGGAACTTCGATTCATAGGACCGAGCTACCCGTATCCAGTCTTCCATGGTCCATTGGCATCAATTGCAGCCTCATAACCCGGTGATGTGCTGTCAACAAGGGTACTCGATGTGAGGGTCGGCTGTGTTAGCCCAGTAGTGCCATCGCATGTTGAATGGTGTTTTCACAAACCTTCGTAACTTCCTATCGTTTAATGCCGATGTTATCATCTGCACTTTGGTCGTCTGTTCCAAAGTTACGATACAAGAGAGGCGGCACTCACCTCGAACTACAACGGACCTATTATGGCCACATTTTCCCTGGTGGATGCAGGTTTTGACAGTTTTAATGTACGAGGTACACATGTGCAGTGGTCACATACAAAAATCTCAAATATTCTTCAGTCACAGGAATGAAGCACCCCGTCTTCCTCCAACCGACTATCTTCCCAAAATCAAACCGTTCAGGTCACCATGTAAGCTATACAGAATATAGCATACACAGCAGGTAAGCTATACAGCATGCAGGTATCTAACCAATTTATAGTCGGCAAGGGGTTTCGGCTGGTGGCATTCCTGTGGCAGAGTAGGGCAGGTTTGTGAAAGTGTATGCTGCGTATAATACATGTGTGTAAAATCAACTTTCACTGTATGACCCAAGCGATATAAAATCACAATTAAATTTGCTTAATTATTTCTAATTTTAACAGTAATATTGTTTAATTATTATTGAATAACATTAACAATTTTTTAATTTTTAACAGCATTTTAGTAATTTTTACACATTTAATTGTAATTGCATACATGAGACCAGCGAGGTGTTTTAAAAATAGTAAGCTTAGAAGTATAATTACCAGTTCATTACGTATATAACAATAATTGAATTTTCAGTAGAACATTTAGTTAGGTAAGTGGGGCAACGCTGTTATTTCGATAGGCTGTAATTTTGGCATGATTTAGCTCATCTTCAATTGAAAATGATGGATCTTTTAGATTTGGACGAATGGGCATTAAAAGACTTGCGTGCTATGATTCGAATTTAAACCTGGAAAATGTGTCTTTGGCAGAAATTCATCACCAACTTGTTGAAGTTTATGCATAGAGCCTAATGAACACAGTGTCACAACGTGGTGAACAAATTTTTAAGAAAGGAAGCAGAGGTCGAAACTGTTTACGTTAAGAACCCTACGTTTTGCTTTAGAAGCATCGACAAATGTTCAAATCTTGCAAGATATTATGAAGAAAAACAGTCTAAAGATGCAAATTTAAATGCTTTGTAATAATTGTTTGCTTTATAACATAGCCAACATCATATAACACTTTGTAAACTTACCTTTTCATGGCAGTTGTATACGTATTTTACTATCTGTCTTCGTGAAGCTATTTGAAATGAAAAAAAGTACTGTCTTTCAAGTGACAGATACTTGAGTTGTGTATCGCAAGTAGGACTGCTGATATCATTTGAGTTATTGTGGACCGCAGCGAAAGGGCTATCACCTTCTAGGGTGCGATTTAGAAATTTATGGAGTATTTTCTTAAGTTTTTCTAAGGAAATAGATTAAATGGGCTGTCATATACTAATATTAACATAGCTATGCAAGTTGCTTAGCCGTCCCGTGGCCGAGTGGTTAGCGCGCTTAGCTACTGATCTACGGGACCTGGGTTCGAGCCCCGGGTGAGGGCATGGATGTTAGTGTTGTTTTCTGATGAAGTCCTGACATCCTCTCAGATCTTCTACTGTGGCATATATACTGACAGGCTCCTGTCAGACCTCTGTGCAAGCAACTGCTTGAGGAGGTATTTAGATTTAGATGCAAGTTGCATTTTGGCAGAAGAGCATTGAATTTCGTGGATCAAAATACTGGCAAATTTGTATATATGGTAAATATTTTTACAACTAGTTTTATGGAGGAAAAATTAGTTTATTTCCATGAGGTGGATCGTTAGAAAAATAATACTTAGCACAAAAAAGGAGCGTTTGGTCCAAATAGGTTGGAAATATTGAAAAAGAGAACACTTCGTTCGGTTGCTGGTAGTTCAGTGGTTATACCATCTGGTATATCATCAGTAGGTCGTGAGTTCGTATCTCCATCCAGCTCAAGAAATTTCTCATCTAAATTTGAAATCGATGTGTTAAGTTGTCTGACTTCATGATATGTCAACTAAATCAATAACCAGAAATTTGTTGAATAAATTTAATTATCATTGGTTTGAGCCAAAACAAAATGTCCTTGGAAGTTGAAACAACGCAGCCTTCTTACCAAAGCGACGGAACTTAGCTGACAATTTGTTTCATTCTTTCTTATGCAGCGCAGACAAAAGCATTTGAAGAAAAGGAAAAGAAAGCGAGACTATTCCACTTGACCAGGCGGAAATTGGGGCGAAAACGTGCGTGAAACCGAAGTAGAAGCATCGGCATAGCTTCAACAAAGAAGCATCGACCAATTCCTTGTCGTAAACGCAATTACGAAGAAGAATTAGTCACCACGAACACCCGATTTCCAGTGAGGCAAGTGTAATTCAATTATTCTCTGCTCCCCGGCCGCTATTAATCAAGGAACCGACACCCTACTTTATCACTGAAGCGCTACCAGACTCTAACGACTATAAACTGGTTCACTCAACATTCTCATAAATATTCCAGAAGAGAAGCTGGATTCATCATCTCCCAGCATCCTCCCTCCCTTCGAGAAATCGCTGCAAGGGCAGCAAGCGTGCGCCTCAGCCGGCTGGTGGGATTAAGTGTGTGACGCGCTTGTTAAGTCCGGGATTAGCTCAACATGTTTCCGCTGATCGATGTGGCTCGACATCACCTGCCGTAAAAGGCTGAGTTCTTTCACATTCCCTCGAAGTGTTAGGGTGAGCCATCACTTCCGACTTCAAGATACCTTCTCGTAGTCTGTCTCGTCGTATCCCGCATCTGCTTATCTTTATGTTCCGTTTCCTGTTGTTCGGTGTCTTTTAAAGAGCTGCCATGTGCGTTTATAGATAACGATGGCGAGAATAAATATTAGTGGATCTTCTTCGATCGTGTATTGAGACATAAGATAACATATCCAAGTAAAGCATGCCTTCGGTGCATAATCTGCAACTGAAATCCAGATTTCTAAAAGGAACACATAACGTTATTAGATAAAATTTGTTTCATTTTGTAGACTGCATTTATAAAGGGCTTATTTCTCTGTGTAAGAAACTAGCGTTTGTTCTATCGGGTTAAATTTGGATTGTTATTTTGATAATCTTACAAGTTACTATCGGTTTTAATCCTCTTAATCTAGCATATATTTACAGAAATTAATTGCATTTATGAGAATACAGCATCATGTCCTATCAATTTAGACAGGGAAGAATATTATTAAGTAAACGTCAGACCTCTATCTTTGCAGCGTTTATTTACTCATTAAAAATGTGGATAACTCAGAGGAATGAGTAGAACATATGGCGCAATCGTCACGATGATGTTGGTATATTTACTAAACACTTGTTCTGCAGTATTTACACCATTTTCTTCAGTATTTACACCATTTTCTTCAGTATTTATAACATTTTCTGTATTATTTACAATATTCTCTAAAGCAGTGGTTCTCAACTTTTTATGCTTCACGTATTCCTGGAAATACGTATGTAACTGGCGTACCCCTTGTATAGATAGATAAAACTATAGTTATAGTATAACAATGGTAATTTTTACTTTGTTACTAGATCTAGCGACTTTTGAGCTCTCACGGCGTACCCCCAAAAACTTTTACCGCGTACCCCACGTTGAGAACCCTTACTCTACAGTGTTTACACCACCCTAAGTACAGTATATCCAATTAAAATACAGTCCAGATTATTGATATTTACAGTTCAGTAAGGAACCTCGTCCTGTTAATCAATCGCAGTACAAAGTACAACTTAATGTATACTTGGTAATCGAAGTGATATAGGCAGCAAGCAATCGCTATCCAGGTAATTATGTTGTTAAACCCAATGGAAACTAGGTCTAGGACTATCCCATTTGGTCCTCTATATCCGGAAAATAAGTCTCTCTTTAGTGAAGTGAATCCCTCACTGTGAAGATCTCTCTTATTTATTAGCGAGTATCTGTCCGCAGACTGAATGCCTTTGCTGGACTTTATTTCAGCCGTGCTTACATGTTCATCAAATAATGAAATCAAAGCACTTCGTATCTCTAGGATATACAGGGTGTCTCAAAAATATAGGTACAAACTTTTAGGGGAGGTAGATAACATCTAAAGGAATGAGAATTACATAGGAACCCATAACCAGGAACGTCACGTAAGTCAATAGGCGGCGCTGTTCATCAATGCGTTAGAGGGGAAATTTCGTATTTCCGCATTTGAGCTGTAGTCAGCTGACGAAGAGCATGCAAAGGTATTCGAACAGGAGCTGGTAGACATGCCTTTAGTGTATGGAATAGCTGAGGGCAACGGACGAGCCGCTAAACGAATGTATCAAGAACGCTTCCAACACAGACTTGTACTGGGCCACCGTTTGTTTGCGCGTGCGCATCAAAATTTGTGCGATTATGGATCAAACTTCGAGCATCTGCTGTAACGTTATGAAATGTATCATCTTATACGCCATTTGTAATAATTATGTCCAATAAATGTTTTTCCATTAATCACTGTCTTGTGTCCTTTCAGATCTTGTACCTCTGCTACCACTTCCCCATGACGTTTCCGGTTATGGATTCCTATGAAATTCTCATTCTTAAGATGTTATCTATAATAAATAAAAAAATAAATACCCCCTCAAGCAGCTGCTTGCGACAGAGGTCTGGAAGGAGCCTGTCAGTTTATATGCCACAGTAGGAGATCTGAGAGGATGGCAGGACCTCAGCAGAAAAACTACACACACATCCATGCCTAATCCGGGGTTCGAACCCAGGTCCCTTAGATCAGTAGCCAAGCGTGCTAACCACTCAGCTCTACCTCCCCTAAAAGTTTGTACCTATGTTTTTGAGACACCCTGCATAATATTTAATATTTACAACATTTTATATCACAAAGAGAACTACTTGAATTGGGTGCAGCCTTAGTCCACTGCCCCGCTACAACACTTTAATCCCACACTCCCTGGGTGGTGACTCACAAGACTTCTTTGTAAAGTCTTTCTCCTATGCTGGCTCTCAGAGCTCAGCGTTCGCTTTACTGCAGACTGTTTCAATGGTCAGGAGAGAAGTGATCCTCTCTTAACTCTCCCCTTCTTGCTGCAAAAGCCACTCATGACCAAAAGATCTCCTTAGAGACCGTTCTGGTCATGACACCCTGCAGCGTGCGTTGGTCCGAGCTCCGCAGTCCGGTAGACCCCGGGTCGATCATGTGTACAGCATATGGCTCGTGCCTAATCACTACCGTACCAAGGGGGGGGGGGGGGCACATGAACTAAAAGATGGGAACATCCTTGACAAGATGTTCACATATCTCGTTTCTGGTGATGGAGGTATCGATGTGTACGAGACCTCCGTCTTTTTATCTTAATGATGCCAACTCCGACTTCTTTAGAAGTTTGAGTTCCACTGTGAGTGCATTGAAATTTTCTACCCTAACTCCTACTTTGCCCCAGTAAGAAAGGTAATACCGAAGGATTGAAATACTACCGTCCGTGCTATAAATCTTTGGCTCAGTGTGTAGGAGAGCTGTATCATTTGTAGGTTAAAGGACTCACTGGGTGACTTGATAGGAGTCTGTCTCTTAATCACTCTATGGTAGATTCTTTCCAATATTCAATTCTGAGCCTTTGGAATCCCTATGACCTGACTATTTATCCCATTGTCCGTGAAAAAGTTTAAAAAAATTTAAACTAACTAACCCTATAAGACGCCCCTGGTGGCAGACTGAGAAGCATTGCTTCTCTCGTTTTGATACAAGGAGTGGAGATATCGTATGATTTTAAGAATAACAGGGAAACAAAGGGATAAAACAAGGTAAAAGTCATATGTGGTAAAATGTTAAAAACAGCAACAACATCGGATGCACTTATAGAATGAGGGAAACACACTCTTTGAAAGATGTGGCGGAAAGATTTAGGAGGTCAACGAACAATTTGGATGAAACTAACTCCATAAATTGAGTAGGAAGAAATGGAGGGTTATCCACCGAGTATATGCAGACAGTGACTTCTCATTTCTTTGCAATGAAAAGAATTATGACACCAGAACAGAAAGAAACATATCCAGTCTTGTATTACTGATGTCAAGCATGACACTCGACAAAAGGAATCACATGCTATATACAGTATACTGTACGTAAGGAACGAAGATGGGCGTTGTGCATCCGAAGTATCAGGTCACTAAGCCGGGTTATCGGGTTAATAACCCTCCGCCAGTCATTGTGCACAGGGTCAATAGCAGGCGAGTCCGCCAGCCACAATTACAGAGACAGACGAAGCATGCAGAAAGATCAACTCAAGAGATTTGGATTCCTGGAGAGGGAAAAACCTGTGCTTCATGACGAGTGCTTTTCTAAATCTCGAGCATCACCTCACGTTCTACATTCGTTTCGACACTCCGTTGAAAAGTGGTTGCCTAATTACCACACAAGAAATGCATTATTTTTTCTCTCTTGGTGTGGTCTCTTATCGTCTTCCATTACTGACATCGTCAGAAAGGTTATTGTTCATTAAATATTCCTCTTCTCCTTCGAACTTTGGTTTTCCTAATTTCCTAAATATACACTTATGATATTATTTTTTATCTTCCTCTTTTTGATGTTACATACCAACGTACATTAACCTAACGAGGTTCAGTTTTTGCTATCGGTTATCCATAATACTTTTCAACATTTTTAGACTGCTTTCTTCTTTTTATAAAGAATCAATAATACCAATATACTCTTTTGCAATTAGTGTAGAATATCACTTATTCTCTGATGTGCGAAAAATTGCTCTTATTTTTAGCTAAAATATATTGTTTACCATTATCGAATTTTTCTCGCTTATATTTTAATAGGAATTCGGCTTCCTCGGAAGGCTTTTCGAGGGCTGAACATTCGTCCGATTATCATAAAACTGTTAGGGAATGTTTCAGCTTCCAACAGGAACATTAAATTTTCTTCACAACGCTTTAACTGTATATGGATATGTGCCTTAATAACCATTAAAGGAAAAGTACACCTACAGCATATTCTGAATAAAATGTATAGGGACTTTATTCGCTTTCTTCTCTTGCTTTGCCAATTACCATAAGTATCAAAATACTCACCATCAGCGGTTATTTCACTTCATTTAACATTTTAGGAGTAAACTTCCTTTGGACAAAGCAGCAGGATATCTGCACAAATAAACAGTTACTGTTTAGTATAAACAGTAATATTCCTCACTGTGGGGGAGAAAGGGTGGAGCCACAAGGACTGACCTTGACCCTGGGTCAGCCCTTGTAGATGATACCCGATGTGTCGTTGACAATGACCCTTAGTAGTTTCGCACAGATTGGAATATATCATTGGATAAAAATATCAGTAATAGCAAGTTCTAACTAATAGCTCAGCTCTTCCAAAGTTTCTGGCTTCCTCAGCATAGGGAATGTTTTTTAGTGTATATCATAATTAGAAATCTAGCAGTTTAGCACAGAAACAGGATGGATACTTCACATTTTCTCTCTTTTTTATCTTTTACCTGCTTTCCAAGTACACAAGTAGTGAGTATTGAGAAACATTTACACGTCTTTGTGATGGTAGATCGTCAATACAAATACTGGACAGAAAAATGGAAACATTCTCAATGGAGAGTCAAATTCGAAGATCCGTAATTTCTACACTAAGCCTTTTATACGAAGATGTGACTAGATAAATTTAAATATAATTCCAATCTATATAAATCTCGATATTCAACAGTATTTGCTGTGTATTTAAAGGGCTATGGGAACTCGAATATTTAACAACAGCGAAATCAGGCATACGAAACTTGTGAAAAACTGACAAATATTAAAAAAAACTATTTGCACAGAATTCTAAAACATACACTTCTTTTATTAAATGGCTTGAAATAATACTTATTCATTTAAGTTTTAATTAACTTTTGAGGTGAATTCTTATGCTTAAGGTCTCTGATATTCAATATTCAAACTTCTATAACTCTTTAAGTACTGAACAGATCTTGTTCAAAATCGAAATTTAGACAGTTTAATCGACATCTTATATTCATTTTCAGTATCGTTTATTATTTCAAATCATTTAATAAAATAAGTGTATGTTTTAGATTTTGTGCAAGTAATTGTGACAAATTTGTAAGTTTTACACAATTTCTTAGGCCTGACTTTGCTGTTGTTAAGTATTCGAGTTTCCATAGCCCTTTAAATACAAAACAAAGATTGTTGAAAATCAAGATTTATTTTCAGTCATATGTTTCCATAAATTTTTTTAACCAGTTAGAGGCCTCGAATTTGATTCTCTATTGACTTCAGATGAGAATGTTTCCATTTTTTTGCCCATTGCCTGTATCTCCATCATTTTCATCTTAAATATTTCATTCATCTATCTGTATATTTATATATTTTATAACACTTCAAAATATGTACACATTTTTAGAAACATTCTATATTTGATATATATTTTATGTTTGTTTTGAGAACGAGATAATTATCAATTGCTGTAAATTTTGTCTCATTATCATTTTTTAGCTTTTCTTGATTAAGGAGGTTTCAAGGCGTAAAAACGACAATTTTTAAGAATGATTTTAGCAAAAATTGAGAACTCTTAAGTGAGAATGGATTAAGTAATTATGTTGGATAGCTCTTAGCTTAGAGTCTATTAAATTCGTTAAGTGCATTAAGTTCTGATGAAATCGAGAAAATCTGGAAGTGAAACCAACTACAATCATTTGAAAATATTTCTTAGTGCTAACGTGAAACACCGAAATAAACTCTAATTCGAAACATTGATTGTTACAGATCAAGAACAATTATGAGCAAGCTGAAATATTGTCTTTTGACACGATCTCCTGAAGGTCATATCACATTCTATTTCCACTGTGTTACCAGCCATCCATTTACTAATTGACGTCTATTTGGAGAATGCTGTGAATGGTACTTGCTTGTGAATTTTGAATTAATGAATTTATCACTTTTAATGTTAGACTATAAATATATCATGTTTCTTACACCAAAGTGGTTTCCTAATCAACATGTAAAGCCAATACGAAGGAAAAGATATTTCCGTCGATCAGATCACTTAATGTCACTTGAAAATGAAAATCTTCATCAGCAGCCAATAGAAGTGGACAGAGCAACTAAAATGTTATCAGGATATCGTGGATTTGCATCTCACTTGTCTAAAAACAAAATTAATATTTCCTGTAATTTAAAAATTATGGATTGATTACCTGTGAAGTATTATGATAGCTTTTTTCCTTCAACTACGATCTGTCCATTTAAATCAATGTGGGGGAAAACAAATAAAACGCACCCCCCTCCTTAAGCAAAACAATAGAAGACGGAATAGGAAAATGCGAAATAGAGAATACTTTGTAGGGAGAAAGGGAAGAGATAAGAACCGAGAGAAAAACAGAGAGAGATAGGATTTTATATTTGCATTGTCATAAATAAACTCGCTTTTGGCCTCACGTTTGCAATTTCGATTTGTCATTTTCAAACGCTCTCTTATCTCTCATTCGTCAATGACCAGATTCCCGAACGAAATAAGATGATGAGAAATAAACTGAGCTTGCATCCAATGGTGATGTTATATAAGTCGTTCCAATAATAGAAACAAAATCCAATCTCTTGTGATCAATTTGAAGCAGAAATGGAAAAAAAAACTTTTCGAAATTCTCTATACATTTTCTCTTAGCCATTAGAGGTGAAAAATTTAGGATTGCAACCACATGAGGTCATTCCTTTTCTTTTTTTTTCGAATTCTCTGACAAAAAAAATAAGTTCAAATGAACAGCAAACACGGATCCACCTCATTACAGTTCTGAGTGTCTGAGATAGTTGTTTGGTCATCAGCAGAATTTTGTCTAGAGAGAGGAAACAAATAGAAACAACGATTTTCTTATGAAGGGTGGAGACAAAATATAAGACAAATATAGCTTATGGTTTATTTATTTTATGCATTAATATAGAGAAGAGTATAATATTTTTTTTAGATTCAGGGAGGTGGGGGGGGGGAGCAGGACAAGTGGCTCTTTGCTGGTAATTTATGAATTCATATATTAAACATTACGTCTGTTGCCCTGTTGCTGCCATGGTCGAAAAATGAGGCCCAGAGGGCGTCCGTCTTGAGGGACATTTAGGCGTGATCTAGTTAGAGAATAGCAATATTCTGAGTACGTTAAATAACAAATATTCTTCATAACTAAATGACCTCTCTTGACAGGAGACCTTAACAGTTTTGGAAAGCAATGTCATTTAAACATTTCCACATCACTACACTTATGATACTTAATTAGGGTTCCTAGAAAGTTTTGAAACCTGTCCAAGCAATTATTGCTTATACTTTTATATTCCAAAATGCAGGAGAAGAAACCACCCTTTTGGAGTGCAATCAAAGGAAAAATACTTTGCGATAACCTGCTCTACTTCTACGAAATCAGAAGTCATAGGTACATACAATCTCAATCAATATCCGGTTACATTTGACTCGCTATAATAATTTTTCCTGCTCTTTATTCGTAATTAATCTGTTACTCACCTTTTCATCATTCATAATTACATGTGTTGCCTTTTTACTGCAAATGTTTAAAACATTTACAAAAGTAAGGGAAATTGATGAAGCAGAAAATTTTACTTTAAAAACACATTTTAGACTTTAGTCACCCGTCTAAAATTACCTGAAAAATGACTCATTGCTAAGTATTTTACTCACTGTTGACTTCAACTATGACCCCCTTTTCTCTTCAGCAGTGCGGAAAAGCTAACAGCGGATGAAAATCAAATATCTCCCATTTATTTAAGAGCGTCTCTCTTCATTCAAGTGAGTCAAACAGGTTTCCCAAAAGATTTTCCATTTGCATCTCGACACATCACGAAGCAGAGTTATGGCCACTGCTTAAAAACGACCACGTGACGATCCTTCCTCCTCCTCTTCATCCCTGTCAGTGATCTACACTCAATTAGAGGTCCTAAAACTACTTCGTCCCCGTCATTAATTCACCTGCAAGGACGACGTGTCATTCGTTATTTTTTGTTGCTCTTGTTACATTTCACCCTAGCGAACGATTGTGTTTACAGAGTTACTCTTCGTGACAGGCGATGTCCCTCATGGCTGAGGATTGTCTGCAATGACGTTAAAAGATAAAAAAAAAAGCACATTTCGCACTAGTCAGACAGAAAGCATTTCGTTGCCGATGGCGAAAGAAATAAAAAGAGTGATTCATAATGACAAGTTTTGAGTTGGATAAATTCATTTTTGATGCAGATTCAAAATTTGATTTATTTACCACAGCCTTTTTAAGCTAATCCAAGTTTCGACTAAATGCCTAAAGCACTATTGAACAAACTTTTCCATTAAGTGGGCTAGACGGTAATATTTTATATTTTCGCCCTGACCAGCTACTAACTTCAGCAGAAAAATGATTAATGTACAATCCATAGCGTACTAATATTACTAGTGGGTTTCAGATTAATATACCTCGCCCATTTGATTTATTTAACTAAATATTCTAACTTCAATGAACTAGGAGTAGAATTATTATCCTGATAACCAGTCTTGCAGGCAGAGGCAAAGCAATATAATTAAAAAAATAATTGTTGAAAGAAATGTTGTTTATTAATTGAATAATTTGGTTGAAAGCAAAGCTAAAAAATATCCTGTTTCGGGATCTTTAGAAACAAATTTCTTTTTAAAAGACTTGCTGTTTTAATTTGCAAGAAATAAAAAACAAAGCTATATTTTTGAATTTAGAAGTTTAAATGGTAATTACTCCAATCTGGTGTTACAGCCTGTTTACGTCTGATATATTGGGAACGGGTTGCTCAACCGTTAGTGTGCCAGGCTCGTAACCTGTAATTTTTACGTTCGAGTCTGAGCTGTACCAGCGTTCAGATTTATCTTCGCTAAATCTCCTCCCCACCCTCGGTGGGAAGGGGGCCTGGAAAGGGAAATGGGGGTGGGATTTGGATTGAAAAGGCCTCCCTCCATCAGATGGGATATTAATCAGTGTTTCCATCTTCAGAAAGTCTGTGCAGATAAAGAACACTCTGGATCGCTTTAAACGAGAGGCTTCCATCTGCCCCCTGACAGCTGTCCAGTTATCACCTTCCTCTACTAAATCCTGAGCCCCTGGGTCATTGTGGCCTGGCATTTAGATCATTTTATGCACAAAAATGCCGATCAGAGATTAAACAACCCAACGAGATGTCTAATATATTTAACATTGCTTATATCAATTTAGTTCGTTTTGCTTTACTGAAACAGAGTACGTAGCCAGTCTTCTCGTATTTGAACACAGGGCGGTTCGTCACATTTTATGTTCATAAAAGTGTTTCAAAGAGGAATTCGTGTTCTCATTGTACACCACTATCATATTTTCTAGAGAGACATTGCTCCCATTTTCATATGTTTAGGAATATATCCAGCATGATCGCTATTATTTATTAAAACGTGAATATTTAGAAATAATTTTCGTAGACTTCTACATTCTTCCCGGTAGATTTCACTAGGTAGACACGATGATTTAATATGTTCTAAACTTGTCTTGAGCAGTCTTTTTATTATGCTGATTTTTTTCAATCTAAATAACACTGTAAACACACTTCATTTTGAGTATCGTATAAAGGGATCTGGGTTCGAGCCATGTGTAAGGCATGGATGCATGTGTCGTTTTTCTGCTGAAGTCCCGCTATCCTCACAGACTTTCTACATTGGCGTATTAAACTGACAGGCTCCTGTCAGACCTCTGCGGCAAACAGCTGCTTGAGGGAGTATTTATTTTTTTTTTCGTCCGTGGCCGAGTGGTTAGCGCGCTTGGCTACTGAATTAAGAGACCTGGGTTCGAGCTCCGAGTAAGGCATGGATATTCGTTGTTTTTCTGCCGAGGTCCTGCTATCCTCACAGATCTTTCTACTATGGTATATAAACTGACAGGCTCCTGTCAGACCTCTGTGACAAGCAGCTGCTTGAGGGGTATTTATTTTATTTATTTTTTCTTTCATGATGCAGATGTTATCTTCACGGGAAATTGACCCTAAACATTTCTTGCGACAATGGCAGGATGGTTCTGAAGATTTGCCTTTACAATTATGACATTTTCCTGCTTTTAGATACATTCAATATAGTTTTCCATAATTCCTTTTTTTTCTTACTTATTCCCCGTTGCTTATCTCGTTTTCAAAAAGAAGAAAAAGGAGATAATGTGTTCACTTTGTCGTCTGTTGGTTTATTTACATCGAACGTTTTCGATTTTAGAGATAAATGAAAGTTTATTTTTGTATTGGATAATTATTGATGAAATATTACGATTCGAACTTTCGGAACTCCCAAAAGTTCTCTAACGGTGGGAAAACACGAAATTTCCTGAAATTCAAACGAATATTGCAAATGATGTATACATGCCAGAAATTTGAAATTTTGGTGGTGGAATGCGACGGTTATGAAGTTTCCACTGACAATAATGAGTAGACGACGTAACACGAAGGGGGGGGGGGCGCAACATTTTTGCTTTACTAGATAATTGCTTGTTTTCAGAAATGAATTAATAATTATTTTTGGGTTTTTATTCGTTAAATATTAAGATTCGCACTTTTTGAATCTCCCAAAAGCTGCAATTGCGCTTCTAACGTCAGATTTTTTAAATGAATATTACAAACGATTTATTTAGGCTAGAAATTTTAAATTTCGGTACCGAAATGTGAAGAGAATTAAGATTCCCCTCACAACAATAATTTCACCTATTATTCCAAAGGAGTGGAAAACACAATTTTGTTTGTTTTAAGATTTTTTTAAAGATAAATTAAATATTCTTCTTGGATTGGCTAGGTATTGATGAAATAGTATGATCCCGCACTTATCGAGTTTGGTGGTGGAACTTGCTAGATTCTATTGGCTACAATGAGTCGATTCACTTACTTTCAGGTTGGGTAGTAAACGCAACTGATTTATTTTAGAGATAATTGTAAAATTATTTTTAGTTGGGTTGGTACAAATAAAAGATTAGAATTTGAATTTTTTTAAATCTTTAAGTGGTTTTAATTTATGTCGTTAAAGATTACTAAATATGGAAAATAAAACTTTTAACGAATGTTGCACATTTCGGTTAATTGTTTATGGTAGAAATTCGAAATTTCGATGGTAAAATATCAATAGATATTTTGCTGACAGCAATAATCTGCTCGCTTTTCTCAGAGGGGTGTGAGAAAATCAACATTTCAAATCGAAGAATAAAAGACAACTCATTTTTTTTTCATTTTTTTGTAATGTAGTGCTTCTTCAACAACCATGGTTCCATCCAGTACACTCTTAAAAAATTTTAATGCCGCTTTTATTCTGATTTCAGTTGTTTTAAATAAAGTAATTAACTTTGTTAATCATGAAATCCATTGCTTATTTCTGTTGTCTTTATCTCACATACTATGCTACATCAATAACGAAATTTCTTCTAAAATGTCCCATACAAGTTTAATATTATATACATCCGAAGCAATTTATTATTGATTCTTTTGATTTTGTGTGTGTGTCTTCGGTTGCTTGTCAATGTTATTTTTATTGTAAGAGATAAGCCTTCGCTTTATTCCATCAATAACCTTTCATCAAATTGACCAGTTCATGTGAAAATGACAGTTATTTTATAATTCTGCAGTTAAAATTATCAGATAGTATAGAAACAATATTTTCAGAGATTGGTAAAAATAAGAATGATTTTGCAGCATTTCACATCCAAACTTTTCAGCTTCTTGTTGGAAGAAAGATCCATTATTGGCGAATTTGCTGAGCATTTTTTTTTTATTCTTAATGAATACTTTTTGCAATGCTAACCTTTTGTTTAGTTTTGTAGTCTATTACCTTTTTAAAAATTTGTTGCGAGCTATATAAATATATTACATTGCATGTTAGAATAACGTGATTTTCAAGTGGTAAAACACAAAATGTAGTCAACGAGAAAATTTGAAATTAGAAAAAAAAATATTTCCTGCGAACTTTCTTCGTTTAGTTTTATTTTTTGCCAGATTCTTTTCTCTTTCATTCAACACTTGTCTTTTGCTCTTATTTCATCTGATTTACTTTTTTAATTCTCCCCTTCACATCCACGCTGCTCCACGACTCATTTTTCAACTCCTTTCCACCCATTTTACGTCTCCATACCTTATTCGTCATCCTGTCCCTGACCTACATGGAGACGAGTTCTAGATTCATTTGAAACTTCATTTCTCTAATTCCGCTTAAGGAAAATGAGCACACGCGCTACTCCAAAGCATAGGCATAAAACTTAAAAACAAGAATAACACACGTGACATTGCAAATGTGATTCGTTTTCTTTTGCCTCAGCTGCAGCCAAAAGGTGCATAGTTTGAAAAAGTCATTTTCCTAAATCGCAGCTTACTAGAAATCATATATCGTCTTAAGCATGTTTAAGTTTCATGACGTAAGTGCAAAGTAGAACCTGCATCGTATTTTGACGGTTAGCGTAGTATATCTACATATATACATACATATATGCATGCATACGCATCAAATAATTTGTTTATTAAGAAATGATGTTTTCCAAAAGCAGTTGTTTCAGATATAGGAAAAAAATATTGAAGGATGGAGTACTCGGGGGGGGGGGGGGGGGAACTTTTGTGGTGTTTGTTTTTAACCACACTGAAGTATTCATATTCAGATGCATTAAACATGATGCTGTTTCAATGTGCAATAACTGCTAGTTTTCTACTCTTCTGAAGGTAATGCAGTCCAATTTGCTTCAGAAATTTAAACGACTTTTACTGCAAGGCCATATGCGTTTTTATAATAATTGGAGCTGAACTATTTAATTAGATTTTTGTAAGATTAATTTATTTTTGTATTAATTAATCGAAACCCAGTCTTATCTAAAAAAAATCTAATATTAATAAAAGTAGTAAAAATTTATAAACTACTATACTCTCGTAAAAAGATATATGTAATATGTAGAAAACGTTCACTTTTAAAATTTATAAATGGAAAAATAAATCACACTCCCCTTGAAGAAATCCTCCTTTTCGGTGGGTACTTTCACCAATGCTCTTGCTTTAATCATGTCACTGTGCTCTCATTCATATATGGTTAAATAAAATAAAGCTCCCAGGAGTGTGGGATTTGAAGTGGACTTTGGCTGGGAAGACAGAGAAATCAATGTGATATTTTTTTTTCAGCTATTCAATAAATAATCAAAGGCTGGCTTGGAGCATATCTGATAGACAAAATATTGAGCAAAGTCGAAGAGAGCTTTGTCATCCATCGGTATGATCGAGAAAGAAGTCTAGGGAATAGAATATGGATGTAATAGAAGATGGTGTTATGTATCAAAATGGAGAAATATGATTTATAAATGGCAATTTATTATTGTTGCTTTTGGTATAAACTTCTCTTTTCCATTTCTTACTGAATATACGGGAGGAGAATTAAATCGAAAAGACGCTCTGCCGCCCGAATTAAATTTGGAAGTAAATTTTAAACTTTCGAGTTCTTCAGTAATTAAATTTCAGCGTTAGAATTCTGTTTGACTCTTTTGCTGTCTTCTTAAAATGGCAAAAACTTAGTCCAAACATTTCACTGCCGAACTTACTCTGTATGTAATCAGAAGGATCTAATAGAAACTCCACAACATCAGAGCTAAAACTAACATAATTCCCGCTGTATGTCTAACAGTTTGCACCGATCAGCATAAATACATTTAACCTTTTTCAAGATAAATAATGACATGTCAGTTGGAAAATTGAATTCCAATCCTCTATTTCCCCTACAACTTCAATGTTCGCGTTTTCGAATAATATTTTATTGGCTGCTGTGGGAAAGATGACAGATTATGTGGTTCGTTTCCTCTCTCCGATGCTCTCTGGAGATGCTGCTAAATCCTTGGATCTTGGAGGCCACAAAGCCGATTAATGGCTTAGCTGCCAATCCTCCATCGGGTGCTGTCGATTAACTCTCCTCTGTTAATACATTTGATAAATGAAAGGCGCTATGCCCTTTTGATTTTTTTCCATATAAACTTTTTCAGTTACTGTTATTCAAATTTATTGACCGAGAGAAGCAAAGGTCTTTGATTCTAATGGGACCTTTGGGGATCTCATGTTGGTGTATTTGCATCGAGTTAACCCTTGGAGTTTCTACAGTTCTTTTTTAGGTTTTATAAAAACAACAACAAGACAAGCTATTTCTTTCATTTTGTCATCTGTCGGTCTGTAGACACTCAACTTCTTTATTTTTCGGAGATAAACGAAAATATTAATTTTAGAGTAAATCGAAAATAATTAAATGGTAGCAATCTCATATTCTGAATTTTAGAATAATTTTAATCTCCACTGTTAGAGGTCCTAAAATTGGAAAATAAAATGTTTTAAACGAATATTGTAAACGATCCACATACGCTACAGCAAGGGTTCTCAATGTGGGGTACGCGTACCCCTTGGAAGTACGCCGTGACAGCTCAAAAGTCGCTACATTTAGTAACAAAGTCGCTAAGTTGGCATTGTTATATTATAACTATAGTTTTATCTATCTATAAAAGGGGTACGCCAGTTACATGCACATTTCCAGGGGGTACGTGAACCATAAAATGTTGAGAACCACTGCGCAAGAGATTTAAAATTTATGTGATAGGATGACGAACAAGGGTTATCTTACATCGACAGAACGATTTGACTTCTTACCCCCCCCCAGAGGGGGGAACGAAAATTTTTTACTTAAGGAGATAAATGAAAAATTCCCTGTGTTCTGGATAGATACTAATAGAATGTTAACATTCGCCTTCTGAATTATGGATTGGTTAGAATTTCCACTGTTAGAGGGTGCTAAAGCGATAGAATAATGAACTTCTTTGTTTTGGAAAGCGAGTGTTTCATATTCGGCAGAGGAAATAAATGTAAATTATTTTCTAGTTAATAAATTAATTATTTGCGAAAAGAAAGTTTCAAGTTGAAGATAAACTTATCCATTCTCTTGCAACCAAAATCCCAGCAGCAATTTTCCCCGCCCTGCCCACGGTCAGTAGGGGACACCGATGGGCTTGGCAAAGCCGCCGTCCGTCGGATGGGACGTTAAGCCGTGGCGGGAGAGCCATACCCTGTGCACGTTAAAGAACACACTGGATGGCCTTGACGGGGGGCTACCATCTGTCTCCCAACAGCTGTTCCAGTGGGTCCCCTCCCCCAACCTTCTCTGAGCCGTCGGGGTCCACGTGACCTGGCCATTTAGCCCATGGTGTGCAAAATAGTGCCGCTCAGAGGTAAAACAACCCAACCCAACCCAGCAGCAATCATCTGAGTGGGTGTGAAGAAATGTTTTATAAATTATTTGTTATGCTCTATTTTTTCCGTATTGTTCTGTTTTTTTGAAGCAGATATTCACCATTATATTTACTGAGTACTGTCAAAAGATTGTTGCAAAGATAATAACATCGCTTCTGGGACTTCGAAATGAACATTTATTTAAAATACTGGCATATCGTTCGCCCCAAATTTGGCGGGATGGAAGTGAATTTCCTCTCAGTCTTAAACTCGAAATTGGGTTTATAGTTATTAGAGCTAAAGACTCAATTTTTTAACGCACCTCAGGGTAGCATAAGCAAAGTCCGTAATAAAAATGTTGGACCTGCTAACCAATGAAGTAGTTGGGTCATTTAATTCGTGAACTGCCGTCCCCAACAATTATCAGCTTTTCGTACGAGTTGATACATGATATGTGACAACACAACGACTCCTCAAGTGCATGGAATATGTGTGCAAGTTGAAACACGTTGAGATAGGGTTGCAAGTAATGGCAGAACAGTCAGTCAGGTCAGAATGATGAAATACTTGTCGACTGGACTCAAATTGTGTCTCCCCATGCCCATGTTATGATGCGGCATAAAACACGAACAGTTTTTGGCTGTTTACGAATCTGCAAAATTTCTTGTCATTGTGTTTCTGAGTTGCGTGGTATAAATCATTTCTTTGCTGTGAGTTCTTTGAACAGAGAAGTTGTCAACTCAGAAAGCAGAAGAAGGCATCCTAACGTACGCCGCAACCTCTTTTATAGACTGATTATTGACTGATTGTTGTTCGACTCCTAGATGAAGCATGGTTGTTTCCATTTTGATTTATTCTATTTTTCTGCTGACGCATCGCCTTGCTCACAGATATTTTTCACTGAGAGTCATTAGTCAGATCTCCTTGGTAAACAGGCTGCTTGAGAAGAAATTTATTTTATTCTGGTAAAACGAAAGGATGATTCATTTCGAAAAGGAGAGCAAAATATCTTCGATGATATCTAAAATATCTGTAAATTATTGTTCGTAATAAGTTAGAATTTTGTTGACAGAATTATGACGATAAATACTCTGCCAATGGATGTTGTTTCTGTTAGCGTTAAATTTCTAGAGTTAGCAGGATAACAGAGGATCAATATAGTAGCTTGTCAAGGTCGTTGCCTGGGGTTTACAGGTTCGCACACAACTACGGGGAAATGTCAGTATAAGAACAACAGAATAACGAAATACTCAGTATAGATAATTTTCTGCGACCCCTGCCAATTTACTATGTATCTCTAGACAAAAATATTTCATTTTAATGAATACCAACGGAACGAAAAGATCAGTTTAGCGAAGTAAAAATTTATCTCGATTTAAAAAAATATGATCAGTGTAACGAAATTTTTAAATAGAAATCCTTAAACAATATATTGACAACGCTGCAATAATTCAAATGCTGTGAAATATTTAATCATTCATAGCGCTGTGAATCGGGCCTTGTGGCACATAGCTCGCATCATTTTTGTCAATCGCAATGCGCGGCTTGAATGCTTTAACACATTATCCACACATATTGCCACATTATCCACACATATTGCCACATTATCCTATCATAATAAGATATTTTCATACTTGGAGATCCACGTGATTCTGATTGTATTGCATTGCAAGCAGCGGTAGTGTCAGCGAAATGTTCTTTCAAAGCAGTTCAGTTCTATGCATTTTATTATTCTCACTCGTTAAATTCAAATTATTATTATATTTGTTCATTATCATTATTGTTGTTTTAATTAAGTTCGTTAATTAATTTCGTTTCATAGCAGCCAATATGCTGCTCCGTTTCGTAATGACACGGAAATATATTTCGGATATTGTATTGGAGAGTTGCGAAAACTTTTAATAATCCGCGGTGAAATGCTTGTTCGAACAGATATCAGAAAAAAATTACCGATTTCTTTAAGAAGTAAACTTTAAAACCAGGTAAATTATTGATAACAGACATTATTGTGTTTGTTCCATTTCACAGCAACGTATTATTCATAAAATTCAGTATTAATGAACTTATATTTCGTTTAATGAATGTAAAACTAAAGAATTTTATATACAGTATAATTCCGATAGTCAGTATGATGATCTCTAACTTTCATTTATCTTGTGAATCTAACTTTGCAGTTAAAAAAAAGGTAGTTTTAAGGTAATTAAAAAAGTGAAAGTTTATGGACAGTTAGATAAAAAAAATATTTTCTCTCTTTTGACAAAGAACTCGACATTGGATGATGAATGTGATTGAGTTCAGTGTTTGGTTCATTCAATATCTCCCCATTGCAAAGAAAGTATTAAATGTCCTAAGCATGAAAGTTCAAAGTTTCTTCCTTTGTTATGTGTAGAGTTGCTCTGATTCTTAAAGATAATAAAGCCGATAACTCATCAACTTGGAAAGCTTGATAGCTTTGTACAATGCAGACAAAATCCGATCAATTTTAAGAAATAATATTCGTTGCACAAAGGAAATACTTGAAAACTGTTATCGAAATTCGGTTATGTCTGTCCTCCTTTCAGTTTTCCCTTTTTTCTTCATTCCTTTCAAGCTCTTGTTGCTAAGGTGTTGACGTTGGTTCAGTTTTCCGCTTACTGTTCATGATGCTCAGAAACAGCATTTCATTCTGCTTGCGTTCGTGAACACTTCACTTGCTTCCTCTAAAATCCCATACAATGGGTATAAACGTTTTCGGGATACGAAGAAGCTTCAGGGTCACTAGAAAACACATCCAATTACACTATCAATTTTTCATGGATATTTTAAATGTATAGGGATGTGGCGTGATAGCTTTGTCGGAAAAAAGACACAAACCTTTTATACTTAATTGTGAAAGTCCGTAGAATAATGCAAAGTATACTATTTATTTTAAATTATCTCAAAAACTTCTATATAACATTTAAATTTGTATGAAAATTAATGTTAATAAATTTAAATGTGATGTAAAATGCAAACTTATATAAGTATCTAAAATTAAAAGAGTAACAGACAATTGACATAAAAAATAATTTCAGTGCATAAATTATTATTTGAATATATTGTACTGTATATGTCATTAGTTATTTTTATATCAGTGGGACATGAGCAACAATTAGGGAACAATGGGGAACTATGACACTGCGCAGATAGTTCTGGCAGATGATTGATTTATTAAGAAGCGATTATAGGCATTTATGTGGCTGGTGATTGAATCATGATCTATGAGTAATGTCAAAACGTGCATTGCGCAGTTTGGCCATGAATTAATCAGTCACTTGGCCATGAATTAATATGATAAATTAATGAAATATGAAAAGAATACGCACAAAAGAATAAAGGACGCTACCCATGATACAGCATGAAGTATAAAACCATTTCTAAGTAAGTGAGACTTGCTGCCTTCTCAGTTAAAGTGATTGAAACAAATGTCAAAGGTAATCAGGAGTTCATGCATTCGATTTCTTGGAGACTGATTGGGGATTTCTTGGGGACTGTTTGTTTCTCTTCTGTCCTTCTGGTCATTATGGGGAGGTGCAGCTTTGAAATATACGCCCTATTCACTCGTGCTTTACCCGCCTCTTTTCCTGCAAATTTTGCCATTCAAAATTGGATGTTCGTTAAGTCATTTCTGTTCAGTAATTACTTCAGATCTCCCCTTCACGTAGAGGCCAATTAGGAACGTAGATTGTGGACTTAGCTTCGTAAATCTGTAATTAGTGCGTCAACAATGTACTAATTTATTGAGTCCGTTTAAAACAAAGGTATTTCTTTTAGGGTTGTGAAAATTAATCACTACCACAGTTAATCAAAAAATGGCCCGTTGATATCTTATTGGAGCTAAGTATTTATTTGAAATAATGCAAACAGTTAAACAAACTTTAAAAAAATTACGATTGTGGTTGAAACAATCACAATAGCAACGTTTAAGTGCATACTCACTATTAAGAAAAATCAGAATGCAATTTTTGAAACATAAACGTTCTACATGGAATTTTTCTTTTTTAGAATCTTACTTGTTTCTAGATAGACATGTTTCTTTATGCACTATGAAATATTATGCTAAACAAAGGTTATAAATTCTAATGCAGTTAATAAAGGGATATGCTTATCAAGATGGAGTATGCATTATGTACTATCGCGGTTGCACACGACAAAATAAGGAATATCTCAAATTGCAGTTTTAAAAAACAAGAGATAAGTCTACAGAATAAAGGAAATGTAAATTGTTTATTATTTCTCAATATCAGTGATTGATATTGAATGACACAAATGGAATCACTCACTTTCAGTTCTCGGCCAAAGAAAACTGATATCTGCTATCTGAGGTGCAGCGCAGGAATACATCGTTGATGTACTAATTACAGATTTACGAAACTAAGCCCGCAATCTCCGTTTCTAATTTGCCTCTACGTTCAATGAAGATCTGAAGTAATTACTCAACAGAAATGACTTGACGAATAATTCCTCTTACGCTATAGGACGTTGTTCGTTTCTAAAGCCTGCCTTTAAATGAGTTCGCTCTTCTCACAATTCACTCATTTCAAACCCGAACGAGATTAGGCGAGATAATGGATTTGTTCGTCCCGTCTTTGGCCACAAAACTAATTTTAAGTCAACCTCGAATTAGTGTGAAGAAAAAAAATGCATTCCTTAATTTTAAGCGAAAAGTTGCTAAGACTTAAGGTTTTAAAGCTCATGAATATGTTTCTATGCCCATTCCACTTTCGGCTTGAACGCTCATTAACTACGATGTTAAAATTTTTCTAACTCGATTTCTGTATTTCTTGGTACCTCAGCCATCCTGATTTCGCTGCAAAAGAAGTCTTTGATGAACTTGGGAAAGACATCTTCCGTTTCAGACGGCTAATTTTAATTTAAATGGTGATCTTTACAGTCGTATCAGTGTGTGCTCTTCAAAAAAAAAATATACTCTTGATGATTGTGACAGGAAATAACATTTGTGATATTGCATAAGTTATGAGAGGGTCAGGTGGTTCATCTCTGCTTTTAATAATTACTCAGGCAATATCCTTGTCCAATCTCATCTTAAGTTTGAGTTATTGTGATAGTGATAGAAGTGTAATATGCTGTTAAAAGTATTGTTTAGTGTTAGGATACTGCAATATGGGCTACTTTTATTAGGATACTGCTAATATTAATATTAGGATACTGCAAATATTTAGTGTTAGGATACTGCAATATAATACTCCTTTTTGGAGCATGAGAAAATGACGTCGTCCTTTGGAAAAGATGGTGCCATTTTCTCATTCTCCAAAAAGGAGTACGTTTATGATAGGACAGGGGTGATCTAAGTTAGCGATCGTAAGTCGGTCTCGGTCTAGGATTACTGATTTGACCCTAGTTTACGGCTGTTAAACAAAGGACACAGTGAGACGTTTTTATTTACGGCTGCCAAGCTGTTTTCATAGAGCTGGGAATCACTAGTAAATCTGTGACAAGAGTCTATGTACCTCTGGCAAATAGAAAACTATAGTATGTAGTAGCGTTCTAAATAAAATTATAAGAAAGTGTATTAGCCCTCAATAACTCCTAAAGTGCATACAATTAAATGTTATTTAATTGTTAATAAATCCACTCCTCCCTTCTTTTAAACCTTCTTGAGAAACTGTGGATATTCAACAATATGTCCGGATTGTTGGTGACGGATCGAAGCTCACGAGGTTAGGCGCTTCTTTGTTACTTTAACCACAAACATCGGGGAATAAAAAGACAGCGAACCCGTATGCAAATAAATAGTTAATGCTGAAAGTCCCTCATGAGATTTAGGTGGCACAGTTGCAAATGCAATCGTTAAGATATATGTGGGAACAGAAAGCTCAGGATTCCCAAGACAATTTCTAAGGTGATGGGAGAGGAACCAAAAGCAATCAAAATTGAAGCCCTGGCTTAGACTAATAGCTGATCTTAAAAATAAATGATTGAAATCAGAATAGCAAAACATAACTTAAATTGAGGCATGATTTAACTTGACAGAGAAAGTTGCATTTTTTAAGAAACATAAAATAAGCAAGATAAATGTCACAATATATGCTTTTAATTGTTTAGTAGCAATCGTTTTCTTTAATAAGAAACTTTTTTAGGAAAATAAAATTAACTTCAAGGTTACGAAAATGCAAACCCAGGCTTCTAATTCCAAAACTCAAACAGTATTTCTCTCTCATAACACCACCAATAACATTATATATGTATATGGGTAATGGATAGAAAAATGGAAATATCAAGGTGGTCGAAAGCTTTCGGTTTATGTTAAACAACGGTGTCTACGTGATGCTGACGAATGCATGAAATATGCAAATGGCATCCCAGCATGATTAGCATCATGTCTATAAAGGCAAACCCGGCGTAACTGCATGTAATTATTGGTACCATGTCGTCACGAAAAACCTTAGCTATTTGGAATTTTGTTGCGATTTTTGTTGGAGCGAATTTGGCAGGAGCTTCGGTCACTAAGTCAGCTTAATTCACTAATGTTTCAAAAGGAACGGCTTCCAAGATCATGTGTGCATGGGAATCTAAAAGGAAGACATCATCTGCAAAAGGCAACAGTGGACGAAAGCGTATACTCCCGAATCGGAACGTTAGAGCATAGTGCGATGTGCAAAGCGGAACCTGCCTACAGCTGGCCAGTTGTGAACGGATTTAAAGTAAGATGCGAAAGATCAGTTTCGTCAAAAACGGTACATCGAGAACTCCACAGAGTTGGATATCACAGTCGAGTTACACTTCACAAATCACTCATCATATCGATCAACGTACCTTGTCGTCTCAAGTGGTGCAAAGAGCACAAGCATTCGAAGAATCTGATAGGGTCTAATGAATCATCTTACACTTTGTTTTCGACAATCATCCTACACTTTGTTTTCGACAAATGGACGAGTGCACTTTTGTCACCAACCAAAGGAAGCTTACTCTTCCTGACTGCGTGTTTCCTACTGTTAAGGGTTCTGGCTATTCTGTAATAGAGTGGGATCAATGGAGGTCTTATGGAGGTGCCACGTGGACTATTGACACCTCCAAGAGACCCGCAAGTGTTTCATTTTTTTCATTTCAACAGCCAGCCAATTTCCTCTTTAAGAAGGCAAACCCCTCACGCCTTCAGTACCCCATATCAAGACAAATGTAAGGACATATTAAGGATTTGGTGCTCCAGAAATGACACTTTTCACTACAAAAGTGTTCGTATGTCCCTAAATGAACCCTCCAGGATTGAGACTTATGGCATTCTCTGTGTGGGATTTTTTCTTGTGACATGGTTTGGGTGCACGCATTCGGTTAAAGGGCTAGATTAATGCCAATCGTTATTTGACATTCCTGAGTGACTATCCTTATCCAATAGTACAACATTTCTTTCACGAAGAGAAATCTCTCTTTCAGCATAACAATGCTCCCATCCACAGAGCACATGTAGTCACTTAGTGGTTTGTGGAGCATGATATTCAAGTTTCTCATATACCATGGCCTCGCAATCAGCAGATATCAACCCGCTGGAAAATGTATTGGAACTTCTGGAACGACGTCTCAGGCAACATTTTTCAGCTCCATCGAACAAGAGGAATTGATCACGTTAATTGTGGACGAATGGTGTCTTATCCCTCCTGCTGATTTTCAGCCACTAGTAGACTCTATGCCTCGACGTATACAGGTTATACTGGACTCAAACGGCGGTCCAACACCGTATTAGTGATTTTACGTTGCTGTTTACTTTTTTTCCCATTGCCTGTAGATTAAAACGCGACATATTGGTGAGAGGATAAGATTAAGCTCTATTTGTGTTCAAATTTTCATATTCCGTTACGATTTTCTTGATGATGAATGCATGCATTAAGGGAAATATGTACTGAAACAAATGAAGAAGAAACAAAAGGGAGTTAATTGGCAGATCTTTTCCAATTTCTTTTGCCTTTCATCTCAGCTCACGTGACTGCTTGACAATCTTTACAATATTATTAGTGCATTTCGAAAATTCTGACATTTATGAATTTCGTTCGTTCTCAAAATCATTCCCCAAATTAGTTCTTAGCCTTTTTGAACTTTCTCTTACATCTTCTAAGAGACTTAGTGTTCTTTAGTAGTCGCATTCGACGATGCCTCAGTTGCGCCTTTGACCAAATGATATGTCACCCTTCCGACGAATCGTGCGATTAACTCATCAAGCGACTACTCTATAAACCAGTTCCAAGCACTCGCGAGTATCCTTTACAATTCACCTTCGTTGAGAAAACATTTATTTCGTGAATAATTCCTTTACACTTGTGCACTTGATTGATTGTGCTTTTCTTCCTTTCCTTCTGTACATTAATTACTCTGCGAAACAATCTCTCAGCTCCCTCCCCCCCTTACCTTTTGATAAATGGTGGCTGTCAGGAACCATTTCACCTTACCACTTGATAGCTTTGTTCCGCTCTACCAAGATGGAAGCAACATCCGGAACGAGGGATGCTTATTCTCTCCTTAACCCCATCCCGTGCTAGTTGCCTGTACATTTCTCATTGTGTGCCCTCCGACACGTGAGAGAACCACACCCAGTTTTGTTTCGGCCCCACCCCGATCTCCACTATGCCCGGGGAGCCTCCAGAGAGAGAGGAGTCCAGGAACATGATCCACGTGCCAAGATCCAGGCAAGTGTTAATTATCTTCTCACGAAGAGCGAAAGGGGCGCTTTTCGTGATCAAGTGTTTGCTCAAAGGTAAGGTGATAAAAAACGATAATGAATCTCACTTTTTATAACTTGAACAAGAAAGGCCATTTTTGCCAGGGAAAAGTTGGAATTACGCTGTCAAGAAGAACATCCCCGCGAAATGATGACCAAGATTTTGGGCTTTCCTGATGATCATGTCCCAAACTGAACGAAAAGTGATAACGTAAATAACTACTGATAAATGTTAACAAAGATATCTGAATATAAACGAACTTAAGGTGAACATCACAAATAGATTCGTCATTTTATAGTTAACCAATAAAAGTATTCTTTTTCCTCAGGAAGAACTCATGATTGAAGTTTTCTAATAATTCCTTAGTTACAAATTAAATCTGCAATGAACATCTGAAGCTCTAAACCTGATCATCTTGAACAAAATCTGACAGCATAATCAAAATATTTACTCTAGGCTTTGGTGGTGTCAAAAGGTTTAAATATTGAAATTTAATTTATAGATGTGTTTTCTGCAATTTAATGTGATCGGTTGGTCCGCTATCTCTTGGTCAGAAAGGGAACATCGATGGGCTTGGAAAGGATGTCGTCCACGTGAAGAGATATTAAGTCGGGGTTACGTGTGCAAGAGAGCTATACCCAATGTACGTTAAAGACCAGTCTTGATGATCCTGACGGGAGACTTCCATCTGTCACCTAATGGTTCTCCAGTCCTTGGGTAGTGTCCATTTAACCCATTGGGTTCATAAACGTGTCTCTCAGACGTAAAACAATCCAACACTCAGTGGCCATTGTATTAGAAATATCCCGTGTTTTATCGAAATTTAATTTTGGCATCAATTTTATTCAGCAGTAATCACTCAATATTTAAAGAGTATGGAACTTAGAGTTAAAAAATTTAATAAGCATGCAAAAAAGTGATCAACAATTGGACAAATTGAAATAAGAATTTACCAAACTGTTAAAATGCTCTTATACATGTTAGTCAAGTTTAATATAAGAAAAAAAAAATATTTTTTTTGAATTTGAATTAGATTAGATTTCGTTTGAGTTTAGATTTCTAGAAGCTATCCCTAGCTTTTCACAGTTTTTCTCAGAATACAAGGACATGCCCTATTGTCCTTGTATTCTCCTATCCTACAAGGACAACATTCATGGAAGTTAATTCTTTCTAAATCTTCATCTTAACTAGCATTGCTATTGTTGAATATTGAATTAGTGTGTGATTAGTGTATTGTGTTAGCAGAATTGATTCTACACTTCCATATTATGTGAATCAAAAGCTACCTTCAAATTCTCTCCCGCAAAACTTTAAAAACAACTTTTTACTGGAAACTATTACCGGAGATAAATTTTATATCTCATTCAAATTCATTATATCTCTATTTCAGAAAAATATTTTCGTTTAATCTTTAAAGAATTATTGGTGCTTTTTTTTGCAAAACCTGTTGGCAACACTCCTTTAAGAAAAATTTTCTTCTAAATGGACGAAATCATAAAGACTAGTTACAGAAACAACCAAAAATTTCTTCATTTATTTTAATAAGCTAATTCGTCTAACAGTTGTTTGCATTTTAATTAAAAATTAAAGGTAAATTTTTATGGTTAATAACACTGTAGTTAAATACAATATTTGAGATTCTGTAATTCTTTAAATGTGAAAGAAATATTTGAGATTCTGTAATTCTTTAAATGTGAAAGAAATATTGGTGAAAATTTAAATTTAGATATATTTCAATAAGATCTTCAATTCATCCACAGTGAAATTTTTTGGTAAATGGTAGATTTTGTCGGTAAAAAGAAATCTAAAAATTAGAGAGCTTTAACTCTCGCTTTTCATTTACATCATATGGAAATTTTCGAATAATTTTGGTAATGTATTTTGCATCTTAGATACTATTGGAATAGGTAGAGTATAAGTGAAATAAATTTCCCAATAAAAATCCTTTCTACGAAGCAAATTACTCTAGGCTTTGGTAGTGTCCTAGATTATTTACACTCACCAGATTATTTCGCTTCTCTCAAACTTTCGAAGCACGAGCCTTGAAGATTTAATTACATTTATTATTTATCTTCAAATTTCAATTTTTAACAAAGTTTCCCGGAGCTCATCTAAATTGCGTCATGTCTGTAAGACCCAGAAATGATAATAATAAAAAATAAATTCAAGCGCGAAAGAAATAATAACTTGCTCTAGTAAACTGTGAAGAAAGTGAACCGAAAAAGAAAGAAAATAAAAGATAAAGAGGGAGAAAAAAAAAGAATAAAAACAAGATGAGCAATTTTCCAAGTGACGAAGTTTTGTTGACGGTGCAGTAAGTGCGCAGTGCACTCTTGCTTGTTCAGGATAAGGAGTTCTAAGGCTGTGATAAGACGCTCAGCTTTCCTGACCCTTCTCCGTCTCCGACAACTGGCAGAGGTCAGCTCTGTAATTACTCCCCGAGGAGCGGCGACCACCTCGAGCCACAACGTCTCCTTTGTGTGTGAAGACCTTAATAATCCCTGTCCACCACCGAACGGATCCGACGCTCGAGTCATTTGTTAGCCTCGTGTCAATCCCCAGGGATCAGACTCCAAGCGAACGAAATGCGTCCGTTTGGTTATGCATTTCATTGCTCCCTTTCCTTCTGCGGCCCTATGTCATTTCAATTGTTGCAATGATGCTAATGTCAGAGCAGTCTCAGACCCAATCCGAAGATTCCGAAGCACAAAGAGAGATTAATGACAGTACGTGGGGTAGGTAATTGAGTTTCATGAAGACTTTTCATTATGAAAAGTAAATTTCTTTTTTTTTCGTTTGTGTTTTAATGTCGTTTCTTAAACGCGGTAAATTTAATTCCAGATCGCCTGGGAAAGAGAACGAACTTGTCCTCTACTTTCCTCCACATTGGCTTTATGAAGAATTGAAAGTCGTAAAAAGGAGAGGAGACGAAGAAGAAATATAAAAAAAATAACATTTTTGTTGCCCTTCTTGCGTTTGGAAAATTAGACTTCTAGGTTAATTAAATTCTTAGGGGAAAAAACAAGAAACTTTGTTATTTGAAAGAAAATGTAGATAAAACTAAAGTAATAAAGCGATAAATTTAACTCAATAAAATTGTACCGATTTGAAAAAGTAATTTTGTGTATCTAATTAAACCGTTGGATTTCAAAAAGGAATTTAAATGATTCGTAAATTGAACTTGGACTATTGTTCCGTATTTTATTTTGTTCCGCTGCATGATTGCTAGGAAATGAATTCTTATCTACTGGACTCCAAAATCAAATAGTGGGGCAAAAACCTTTCGTAGTTTTGGTGGATATTCAGTCAAATCCATGAATGACAAAACTAATATCAGGTTGAACTTCTTCCTTTCAACAATAATTATCATTCTTCTGAGTTAAACGTTGATTTTAGAGAAACAGAAAACAACTGTCTAACGTTAATAAAATAAAAACTTATTTCGTAGATCCTTATGAAGCGAAGGTAATCACATTATTGAAGATAAAAATTAACTCATGACAAGGTGGAACTGATCGGTCCCAGTAGCCGAGTGGGGTAGAATGCTTAGCTTTTGATTAAAGACAGCTGATCCCCCGTGTGACACATGATGTTTCTTGTTTTGTCTTCCTGCTGAGCCCCGTCTTCTCCACAGTTCTTCTCTATGGCGGATTATTCTGACAGATTTTTAGATCTCTATGACGGATTATTCCTGTTATATCTGGTGGCAAGCATTGCTTTTGAGAGATAGTTTGCTATTGTTTTTAGAAAAAATGTGTAATTTTTTTTTCATTCGCTTAGGTAATCACCCTTTAATATTTTTTTTTAAACTCAAATAACCAGGAGGAAGTTTAATGGGTTTTGCGAAATGAGATTTGGACGTGAAAACTGTGTATATGTGGTAAGAAAACACTTTTATTGTTTTCTTACCACATATACACAGCGTTGAGAGCTGGACTATAAAGTTTGAAGTTGAGATTATTCGCGTTGAGAGCTGAACTATAAAATTTGAAGATCGTAACAGTGTAGATGCGGAAATGAAGAAATATTTTACAGCTTTTTAACAGCTGTCCCATAAAATCTGACCTCCGTAATAATGAAGAAACGTAGTGAAAAACGTGTTTGCCAGAATTTAGTTGTATAAAGAATCAAATGTTTATGTATAAAAATCGTTTTTATAAGCCACACTATAAGCAAAAGAAAGACACCTTTGACTAGTTTTTGCCAGTAGGATGATCATAACCTGATGTTACCAATTGCCTCTGGGATTGGAAAGGCTGCTTTCCATCGGATGGTAAACAAAAACATGGTTCCAAGTGTAGGAAAACAATATTTTGTTCAAGAATCCCTTGAATGACCTTAATGGAAATTTTTCCTCAGCTCCTAGGAAATATCCAGTGGATTCTTTTTCACTCCTCAACAGCACAGATCATTTCGATTCTTTTTGACATAGATATTTACAATGTGTAAGGATAGGCGTATATACCTAAAGACTAAAATTGGTCTATACAATAGTTTTGACCTTTTCTAAAGTTATTTATGGTTGAGAAACATGATTTTTTTTCAAACAAGTTAATAAGAAAGTTGATGAATTTGACTCTAGATGTTTATGCAGGACCTTGGTCGTAAAGTGGCTTGACCTTATAAGTAATGATGAGGTTAGGCAAAATAATCGGTAATCTCTTTTAAGCAATGTATTGTGCAGAGAGAGACTGCGTCGGTTTGGTCATGTTGCCCGTATGCATAGCGGCCGGTTTGTAGAATAGAATTATGAACAGTGTACCTAATGGCTTCAGAAAAAGGGGGAAACCTAGGATACGGTGGGTAGAGTTTTTTTTAATATTTTATTTTGGTTAGAAAACTACAAATACATACATTTTTACATTTCTGAAAACATTATCAGTCTAATACAAAATTAAAAGCAGTAATCAATAATAATTTTAAAAACAAAACTGGAATTGGGATTCAATTCAAAATTGAAACGAAAAAGTAAAAATTGTGTTCATTGTATATTTGAAAACCAAGAGGCAAATATGCCTCTCCAGGTTTCAAAGATTTTGTCTACAAAACGTTTTTGGCAACAGCTGTTCAATGGGCATCATTTATAAATTTTAAAATATTTAAAATTTATTCGTTTACCTAAACTACAAGAACAAAAGAGTTAAAACCCACTAAAAACTGTTTCTTTTCCAATATCATATATATTTAATATATGATTTTTTTAATTTCATTTTAAACGCAGAAATTATTTTTTCATTCCTTATGCCAAAATCTAGGGAATTAAACAATCTAGGAGCCAGAAATGCATTCCATGTGTATCTGGCTCCTAGATTGGATTACATACATGAAATTATTGCATGACAGCAGATCATGATTATTAGAAGATACTCTGAAATTATCAGGAGGATTAATGTATTCAGTGAAACTTTTGTTTATCTCATTTACCAAAATATGCAAGTTATTAGTGTTTGGTTTTTTCCTGATTTTTTCTGTGACACAAACAATGCCATTTATAAACTTCCATTGTTTCTGTGTATTTTTTACCAAACTTATGGAACTAATTTTGAAAATACTTCTTTTTATGCCTCATTTACTTTAAATTTTAGAAATTTATTGTAGGTTTTATACACTTGCTCAACTTCAAAATGCTTGGATTTCTTTTGTATTTTCTATGCAATTTTTTATTGGTGTTTATGCTTTCAATTAAATCTTTAGTTATCCATGTTTTTTTTTAACTTTGAATTTAGACCTTAATTTAGAGTATTCCCACTTATATTCCTTTGGAAATACCATACCAAGAAATATTTCATAAAACATATTAACATCTGATATGTGAAATAAATCTGCTTTATCATTTGGTTAATATAAGTTTTAAATTTTTTGTAATAAAATATATTTACGGTACTTACGCGTTTTTCTTTGTTTAAAGTACTAGAGTCAGGATATTGGATTCCAGTAAAATTGTAAAAGGGTCAGTTAACAATGACTCATAAATCATCACATCATTTTCAATAAAGCTATCTCTATTTCTTATGAACACATGGTCTAAACAGCTAGAACTAAAGTTTATATTTCTAGTTGAAATGTTTACATACTGCGTAAAACCATAATTGCTTAAAACATTAAGGTACATCATTACCTACCATCTCTCAATAAATCAATGTTTATATCCCCTACTAGACAAATATTGTCATATTTTAAACCCTTTAAAGTTGAGTTCAATTCC
This sequence comes from Ryuthela nishihirai, assembly GCA_038380435.1. Taxonomy (NCBI): domain Eukaryota; kingdom Metazoa; phylum Arthropoda; class Arachnida; order Araneae; family Heptathelidae; genus Ryuthela; species Ryuthela nishihirai. The sequence goes on from JAWZYU010000017.1 coordinate 77,799,879, forward strand.
ACATTAAATTGAACGATAAAAAAATTATGAGATCTATATAATAAGAGAATGGATAAATTGTATCTATATTCATGCAAATAAATGCTTTCTACTGTGTATGTATGTAAGCTCAGTTCTACAAAATTTAATTTCTTATTATTTCCATAAATTAGGACCCCACCTGTTCTATTGAATTCCCTGCATTTGTAATTCTTAGAATAGCCTTCGATATTATAAAGATTTAATTTCTCATCTTTTATTCATATCTCGGATAAAAGAATCATATCCAAGATATTACCAAAACACTTAAGCAGTACCAATTGTTCATCATGATGTTCTCTAAGACTTCTTCTATTTAAATGTATTATGTTCAAGTCTGCATGGTAATTTTTAATATGTTCCTTGAAATTTCCAAGTTCACTAATGACCACTGTATTAACCTCAGTCTGTATGTCAAATGCTAGAATTCGATTTGAGTGGCCAAATGCAGCAGCTGTAGATCAGGACAGACATGATTGGAGAACTAAATTGCACAGTCTGGTGCGACCACAAGAGGCGATGTATCTAAGTATCGCTGTCTCCATCCCAGTCTGGTGCGACCACAAGAGGCTATGGACCCAAGTATCGCTGTTTCCATCTGCCTGTAACACCCCGAATATTAAGTAGGGATGTTACAGGCCAGTGGAGACAGTGTAATGTTCTAGAGCATGTTTACGTGGGCTCCCTTGGCGTCCCTTGTACCTGTTGAGACCACCATCACCGCACAAGGCTAAGTTGACATACTCGCCGACCACCTACACAGGTTCATGGCTATCCATTTCCCACAGCAAGATGCCTTCTTCTACAAGACAACCCGTCTCATCACTCCCGTTTGGCGAACGACTGGTTCGAAGAGCATTCCAGTGGGTTCACAACCCTCGAATGGCCCTCTCACTCTACGGATTTGAACCGCATTGAGCATCTATAGGACAAAGTGGAATTATGCATTAGAACCCAAAACCCACCACCGACAATTTTTAATTATTTTAAGGACGACTATCCAGGAATCGTGGGCCCCTATACCACCCAAACGTTTCCAACGAATGGCAAGTCCGTGCCACAACCTGTTTCTGTGCAGTAAGAGGTTGTGGGGGACCCTAACAACACAGTTATGTACAGTAACTGTGTTGTTAGGGAGAAAGGTGTATCCACACATTATTAGGCGGGTGTGTGTACTAAATTATCCTTTCAATGTATATGAGATATGTAAAGTAACGGTGTCAACTTAACATATATGAAGCGTGTGTAAAATATGAATAGAACATATTTAATGAAAAAAATTGTAAAAAAAAAAAGATTGTTCCTCTTTTTACGATGAAAATACTTTAACAGGGTTAAATAGGAAAAGAGTCTACATTTTCCAAAATTAGTACTAGTTTAATTTCTGTTTCTCAATATTCCATGAAGCTAAATTATTTAAGAAACGGCACAAATATTTGTAAAAACAAATCTGAGAAAAATCAACATAGGCTGTAAAATATACTGAATAAAAACAATGAAGAAAACTATTTTCAGCGGGCCTTTAAGTTTGGCTGCTCCAGAAAATAGATATTCTGTCGTCGACCATGGCACCAAAAGTCTACTTTGCATTGATTTTATAATTTCAGCTTACAAAGATTATCAAGTTAAGGTGTCACTGATTCTTGTATAGGGTTGAGATTTATACCTCTCCAAATTATCGATGAAAGCATCAGCAGTCACCGCAATGCTTCATTATCACCCATTATCATTATATGTCGCTAAAATTAATTGGCTAGATCAGGATCAGCATAAACAAATATAATTATCATCGAAAACAGTAACGATATCACACCACTAACATCACTAAGCAATAGTGGAGCAGGGTCATCAGCATCACCAACAGAGATCTATCACTGGGGCAATCACATTAACAACAAAAAGATTCTGTCATTATCAACAAAGTATCGTCGTCGTCGTAATTATCGACATCAAATATCAGGATAAGTAATGAATTTGCGTATCAGAGAGTGGAAATGGTTCTGATCAGTCTCTGGGCATTCGTAACGGCTTTATGGATGCTCAGAGAACATAAAACATATTTATAGAAACGAATAACCAAATCTGACTGAAGGGGGAAAAATCAGTGACTAGAAAGGAAAGGTTTCCAACGTAGATCCTTTCATTGTCTTCTTTTACTTTACAATATTTTCTCTTTAATTTAAACCACACTTCCTCTTCATCTTCTCTTTCTCCTCATCATGATGTTCCGTCTTCTTAAACATCCCGTTTATCTTTTTCTTCCCTTTTTGTTATCATCAAGATCATAAATTAGTAACAGAAGCAAAAGAATCCGTATCATCAAATATTGAGTGATGTGCAATAATATAATTTTCGTTTCCAGATGCGATTGGGCCCTAAAGGCTTCAGTTATATCACCGTGTATTACCTAAACTCCTGCAGACGAAAGAGTAATGTATCGTCATCGCATCTAGCATTCGGAGTCTCCGCACCCGCCCATTGTGTGTCGCTTGTGTCCTCCGCTCATCTTGCCGAGTCGCATCAACGTCCCCTGACCTCATGGACTCACTGAAATGCAACTGGGTTACATTCGCATTCACGTTTCTTCTTTGCCTGCTCTTCATCCCGTCGTCGATGGTGCTGTATAATGAATTACTTTAGAGCGCATTTCCAGCGTCCTTCATAAGCAAGTAATGAATAAAATATGTAGGAAGAGATTGTCTTTTCGAATTAGGATCGGAGATGCATGAAGAGGGCAGCAACCAAAGAACAATACTCCGTCATCCAATTTAATCTCATTTTTGCGCTGTTATCGATGTATATTTTTTTACCTTATTCTTTTGTTTTCAGGTTGAATTGAAAACAAAAATTGCAATCCGATTTTGTTTTAGCATTCGGGAATTGTTTTTGAACTCTCTTTCAATCTAATCAGTTTCGCCGGTAGATTGCATGTTTATTTCATCAGTTAACGAAGCAACGTACGCAGCGTATATGGGCACTGCTAATCTAATGATGGAGGAAATCAGAGCAAACAAATCTTCAAGTATTATTGTCTTCTTTCTCTTGAAACACATAACGAGGCATGAGCGGAAATGACGCAGTGGTTGTGATGCTTCCGTTATTCGACGCAGAGATCATTGGTAAAATCATCAGGTAGAGAAAAGTAACATGTATTAGATTACAGAATCAATCTAAATATGATTCTGAAAGGAAACAAGTTTGCCCACATAATTGGAGTTATCATCGCGGAAGAGTTCAGTTTTCGCACTCTATGACTTTCTGGGACCGAGGAAAACAGTTTGGTCTGTCAGGCATATTCTTCTCTCTCTTCTTGTCTATTCGTGGATTATATATTTATAAACCTCTCTGTTTGTGATTTGGGTAAAACAGTTGTCCCACAATATCTCTTCCCAATCTAAAGGCCAGCCTAATCAAACGTCTAAGTGTGGGGAAATTACATAGCTTATGTTCAATCCTAGTTTCCTCTATTCAAGAAAAAAAAATGTAAACGGCTGTTTCACTGTCCCCCACAACTATGAAAACAATTTTAAAAAGTTATACATGAAATAAGAGCTTATGATATGGATGATGAAAAAACATTAATCCTGTCACCAACTTGAAACACAGGAGAACGTTTTTTTTAATCAAATCAACTTCTGCGACGATGTCGCCCAATAAACAACTCTAAAATACACATCGCCGAAAATAGGGAGCTCGTTATCAAAGAGAGTAAAGCTTCTTGTTTTCCGCTTTATGCACTATTTAACAAAAGAAATTCGAACTAATAGATGATTGGGAATATGCAAACATTATTATTTTATTAGCGTCTGTAAAACACATACATATTTTTTTTTTCATTTTTCTCTTAAAACAATTATCCCATCCACCTCTGGGGTTAGAGGAGCAAGTCGTTGCTTTCAGGGTAAACCTTTTTACCTTCACGTTTCGCTATCATAATTTCGAATTTCTAACGTAAAGATATTCATTCAAAATCTTACCATTTTTCAAAAATTTTCACCTCTATAGGACCTGTTAAAACTATTGGAAGATTCAAAAAGTGCGAATCTTAATATTTCGTCGACACATATCCAATCCAAAAATAATTTTGCACTTTTCTCTAAAAATCAAAACAAGGTGAATGTTTACTGATGGACAAACAGATGAAAAAAAAGTGATAACATTACCTCGTTTTTGTTTTTTTAAAACGAACTAAAAGTAAAATAGTTGCAGAAAACAGAAAAACACATCTCTCTGTGTCCTTCAAAATTTCAACACTATATACATATAATGTATATACCATTTATTCAAATTGTATTAATTTCAAATTAAAAAAAGATTACTTAAACGTAGTTCTTTTTCACATTTAAAAAATTGATGTGTATTATTATTATTATTTGGAAATCAATGTCATTTGAACAAGTGTTTAGCAATTTATTATCACGTCATTTTATTTTTTAAAACTTTTTTTAATTTTTAATAATTCCTAACATGTATGCATTGTGTCGATAATGAACATCATTACAACTTTATTTATAAAAACAGCAATCCCCTGCTATATCGTGGTTTGCTGATTCTCTATAGTGTATCCAATGCACTATAACAGCTTCCCTAAATCTTCCTCCTCTCACTTTAGAACTGTTCGCTGAGTGTCCAGTGCATTTTACACTTAGTAGTTTTGTATTAGGTACTCTCGTACTTTAACCATTTGGGCTCTGCTTCCACACAATAACGCTGAACTCAAGCTCTGCGCAATATTAAGTTAAAAATGTTCTGAAGACTATCTTGACATTAAATTTAACCTTTTAAAATTTATACCGAGTGTTATGTGTGAATTGAATCCTTTCTAATTGAAATCGATTCTTGACATAGACAGCGCTTGTTAAACATTTTTCTAAGATAAGTAAAATAACCCAAAGAACTTTTCTTTAGTATTCTTCATTAACGTTTTCCATAAAAACAATGCTTCAGAAATTAGTAAGTTTCGAATTTTTATTCTCCACTATATATAGTATAATATATAGTAAAGAGCGAAAATCTTTTTTAACATAGTGTAGTAGTGATAAGATTCTGAAGGAAGAACTTCATTTTCTAGTGTCAAATGTTAACTATTCCGGCATACCATGCTCTTAGAAGCGAAGTTAATGGGAATTAATTATGAAGTTAAACACGAAGAGTATGATGATTTCGAAGTTAAAGAAAGAAGAGTTCGAAGTTAAACACGAAGATTATGAGAATGGTTCATATATTTATACTTCTCAGTACATCAGATTGATGCATTGTTCACAGGACCTTAAACTACTCATTGAAGGTGCTGGGATGCCGCAGTATGTTAAATATGATCTGTTTGTTATGAATGAGAGTCATGCCACGTGCACATTAAATAACACACTGGACATTGTTGATAGAAAATTTCAGTGTTTTTCCTTCTGGAACTCTCTTGTGTACCATAAAATCTTTTCAACCCACTTGAACGTTGACGGAATGAAACGAATTTGTGATTCTACTGGATCTTTTGTAAATTGTTATTTGTTTATTTTCTTGTTACCTCCGCGTAATATGTGTATACGTTCTGCAATATTGTTTTAACGATCATATTTCGAAAAGCATTGTTTGTTGAAGTGTTTCTCATATTCTAAATTGAATGAAATCTGTGTTTAGAGCGACAATAATCAACAACAGCAACAATATGCGAGTGACGTAAAACAAGCAGTCCACAATTTAGAAGCGTTTGTTAAAATCACTAAATTACTCGCAGTTATCCGTAATTGAATGCCGACCACATATTCATTTAATCCATAAACGCAGCTAAATGGAAGTCGAAGCCCATTCAAAAATGTGACAAAATCGGTGTTTCATTTTCTTCTATTTGCAGGTTTTGTAGACATTTTGAAATTCTCTACGCGTTCAGTACTATCCAGAAGGATTTATTTCAAATGAAAAGAACTGCAAATGCTAAATTTTCTATTAAGGCATATCTTTTTCTAAATGCATACATATCAAACAAAAATGCATATAAATTAAATAAGACAAAGAACATCTGAAGATTGGAAAATCATAATTGGAGCTGGGCTCAACCATAAACCTCAGCATCTTCATATTAACCGAGTGCTGATCATGACTTTTCAAATGATGCTGTTTTATTGCTCTTTGTGGATTTGTACTTTTCTTGAAAGTATTCTGACCTTAGATTGAAATTCTCTTTTCCTTCAGTACTATTCAGAAGGATAGTATTGAGGGGCGGGGGTGGCTCAGTCGGTAGCGCGCCAGGCTCGTAATCTGTAGTTCCCAGGTTCGAGTCCCAGCTGGGTCAGCGTTGAGATTTATCTCCGCAAAATTCCCCGCCCTGCCCACGGTCAGTAGGGGACACCGATGGGCTTGGAAAGGCCGCCGTCCGTCGGATGGGACGTTAAGCCGTGGCCCCGTGTGCGGGAGAGCCATACCCTGTGCACGTTAAAGAACACGCTGGATGGCCTTGACGGGAGGCTACCATCTGTCTCCCAACAGCTGTTCCAGTGGGTCCCCTCCCCCAACCTTCTCTGAGCCTTCGGGGTCCGTGTGACCTGGCCATTTAGCCCATGGTGTGCAAAAAAGTGCCGCTCAGAGGTAAAACAACCCAACCCAACCCAAGGATAGTATTGCACGATGTATGTGTACGATATACTCGTTCAATAATATCCAGAAGAATATTATTGAACGAGGATATCGTACACATACATCGTACTACATTACAATATATTGTAAGTAGCAAGGCTATAACAACTTGCTACTCGGTCATGATCAGTATAAAAATGCACATCGGATGCAGATACATGGAAATGTTATGGATTAAACCCCGTTAAAATGAGAAATTTTAAAATGTTTCCCAATCCTAAGTTAAATGATGGTTTGATGTGGTTAAATAATAGAATCTCTTTCAAATAATATTATACAGTTTGATTGGGCTTGTCAATACAGTACATTGCTATAATATGTTTCTAATATTTATTTATTTCATTTATAGTTTTTTGTACATTATCCCATGAAACCAATGAAACCTCAAGAATTTAAGTAAATTTAGAGTAGACTAAAATGCGCAATTTCAGCTATTCTAAATAAATTAATATCGTAAAATGAATAAATTTTATCACTAAATTAATCGGTCTTTTATTATTTTGAAATAGACATGCCTTAATAGAAATTTTAGCATTTGCAGCCCTTTTCATTTGAAGTAAATCCCTCTGGATAGTTAAAAACAAGTTGAGAATTTCAAAATTTCTACAAAACCTACAAATAAGAGATAAGGAACAGATGGCGTCCTCTCTCAGTCCATCTGTGTCTCACCTCTCATCGAAGTTTGGATTGTGGTTAGTGGAAGAAATCTAAACAGGTGTAGGGTGAGGGCTCAGACCTGGTACATCAGATTGCGAGCCTTGCACCCTACAAACTGAGATATCTCCCCTACGTGCATCCTATTGAGTACTTGTAAGTAATGCAATCATAGCACTCCAAAAGCCTACAAATTAAGGCACTTACATAAATAAATCAAACTTAATAAGGCCTATTGGGAAACCTAAAAAAATTCTGACTGAGCTGTTCATTCTCCTTAACACAAAAAACGGCTCTATTTGGCCATTGTTAACTTCACTTGACCTACTCAGATTTATGAAATCACCACCAATCACAGAGGATAAGTTATCTTAACAACTTGATGAATTGCTTTGAATTGTTTCAAAGTTCACTCTATTTGTGCCGTGTAAGGCTTTTTCGACTTAAACAAGGAAGACCACTTCTATTTCTATCGCTCCATTGATCAAAATCTCAGTAAAAATTTGTCCTTCCCCTTCAGATAAGATATCCGACACTGCTTCAAAACGAAATCAAGGCAGATAAAACTGCAATTTGTTTCGGTCGATCTGTTGGCGGTAACTGATGGGAACATCAAGTTGCCATTCGCTTCATCCGAAACAGAGCAGATGAGGGCCAATCAAAAGGAACCGAGATGATGCATCTCATCAGAACGAGATTTTGTCGAAATAGCAACAAGCGTTTGCCTCCCGGGACAAATGTTTCATCTTACGGTCGATTCATCACAAAGAATTCTTTTACTGAATGTATTGTCGTAAAATGACGTTTGTCATAATTCATTCAAAACGGAGCGATAATATTGCAGCCATATATACGATCTTTACACTACCAAACTTGATTGCTATTTCCTTTTTTTTCTAAATGAGATATATTTGAGGATATAATTTGCTTTATAATATTTCACTAATATTTCTCTATTCTATAGAATAGGGGTTCTCAACGTGGGATACGCGGTTAAATATTTGGGGGTACGCCGTGAGAGCTCAAAAGTCGCTAGATCTAGTAACAAAGTAAAAATAACTATTGTTATACTATAACTATAGTTTTATCTATCTATACAAGGGGTACGCCAGTTACATACACATTTCCAGCGAGTACGTGAAGCGTAAAAAGTTTGAGAACCACTGCTACAGGAATTCGAAATACTGCTGATTTAAATATATGTTAACTGACATTATTTGAATTTTTAAATGATTCCTGGTAATAGCTGTCAATTTCAAATTCTAGTCGCTCTTATACGATATTTAGTGTTTAGGTTCGGAAGAATTAAATATTTGAACATTATAAAAGCATTTGGATCTACAAGCTAAGATGATCAAAATAGAAGTATTTAATACTTCCTTTTAAGTCTAAAACTATTCCCAGTCGCACAGGTTCAATAACCGGTAGAAAAGGTGAAAGGAAAGAGTAAATAAACACAAGGTAATTGTAAAGTAAATTTGCATTTTCTAATATTTGTACTTTATTTTTAACACGAAAGGAAGAGAATTGAAATGCAATGAAGATAAACAAATGAAGTTTGCAGATGCTTAATATGGGCTCCAGAGATGATGCTACAGACGCCCCAACGAGATTCGGTTTCCTTCTATAATCTATGGAGCATACCAAGAGTTACTTGGGAGAGAGTCACAGTAATCATGCCCTTCAGTTCAATGATAGATTATGGTAAAACACCACTGAAAAGGAAGGAAAAAAAACATACATTTTACTACTGGTGAAAAGTTTTTCTACCAAAAAGTGTCGGAACAACATTTCAATGTATCAGCAAATTCTAAATACGAAATGGAAAATTATCGTCACGAATTCATTGGAAATACATTCCTGGGGAGAGTATAACTACCCGAGAACTGGCAATTAGTCAGACCTGCTATAACCTATTGAGTTATACAACGTCTTCCAATTTTCAGTTAATGTAAACCAAAAATATATCCTGTGTCGGGAAATGACTGGTGGCGCCATCTATCGACGGGAATGGGATGCATTTAATGTCCACAGAGGGTATGTTTTTTTAAGTGAAGCACAATTGCAGTTTTCAATCAGAAATTCAGCAATAGTAATTCACAGGCAAACAAATGACCTGCTGTCTTACAGAAATAAACGGCTAGCTTAAAAACAGTTTTCGCTCTAATAAATTTATGTCCCACTTCCAACAAAACTCGAATTTTCCCATTAACTCTTGAATTGTGATTATCAGAGGTACCCTATTTTTTTTACAAGAGCCACGTAAGACGTTTAAAAATATTGAGTGGGTCAAACTAGTAATCGATGTAAGAAAAATAATCCTTTTTTCATAATGGTTTAATTTTTCCGACAATTTTTTTAACTTTGCTTTAACACTTTCCCCTTTATTTCACTTCAAAACGAAATATATGGGCCTCTTTTTCTTAGTAGCTTCTATTTCTTATATTTGTTTGGTAGCATATCGGAAACTCCGATTTTAATGAATCTCGTAAATGTGGTCGGTTAGTCTCTTTCGAAACTTATATGTTATCGGTTAATGAGTGAAAATATTTGTTCAATGCAGCCAAATGTGAAAAATTACTGGTTAAAAAAAACTGTGAAATCTGACAAAAATATCAATAGGAATCTTTTAACTCGATAAAAAAATCAGTAGTATACACCGAAGAGCCAAAACACTATGATCACCGTGTCTTTATGCAAATCGAAGCATTTATCGCTTTCTAATTCGTAATACAGACACCGTAGGCCAGATCGTATACTTAATGGGCCAGAAATGGCCCACTAGGTCGTAGTTTAATGATAACAGGGCCTTTTTTCTGTTAGTTTCTATCTATTTGAATCTCTAAATATATCGTGCTCTATAGAATTCGATTATATCTTTTGTCCTCTCATCTCGGATCAATGGGTCTTCATTTATCGGGAAGCTTATATGATATGCGACGTAGAATAATGAACGTTAAAGCAGAGTTTTACATTTTTTTTTTAACTAGGGTTTGTATTTAGCTGATATATCAATAATAAATTCATATTTGTATTTGCTGCATAATTTTCTGCTGCCCTTCATTATCAACTGTTAAGCAAATTAAACTCATTAAATTCAATACTCATTCTTTCTCTATTTCTTTTTTGGTATAATTTTTAACCTTAGTAAACTTGGTGTACTGTTTCAACTGTCGTGTCAAGATTTTTAGGAGTTAAAAAAATTCGCAGAAATCAAGGCTAAGATCATGGAACTAAATGACGGTTGCCTTACTCAAACTGCAACATATATTCTTTAATATTTTTTTTTAAGAAAAAAAAAATCCAAATAGCTTTGTATGAAATAAATTATCTCTTGAATTTCGCAGTGTCTGTGATCCCAAATGATCAATGGAGCAAATGACATTAACTCTGGTGGGAAAAGTTGGAAGGAAAACAACTCAAAGGGAGAAAGGCAGATCAGAATCCTTCGGAGTTATCTGACGTTTAGTCATTACAGCAGAGCAGGACAAACGAGGAGAAAAAATTTGAGAGGAAAGAGATGCCTGTAATTACCGTTCTTTAAAAGTCTGAAGGGAAGAACGGACTCCTTTTGCATCGTTAGTAACGGAGCGGTCGTTGAAATTCCTTCCTTTGCGGCAAGAAAAGGAGTCGCCATTAAAAGTGTAAAAGGTGAACGGGAACCAGAGTCGCTGCTATTTGTCAGAAGAAAGGCAAAAAGCTCAGTCTTAGAAAAGTTTTAGAGTAATAATGTCGGTTATTACGCGATGGTAATGAAACAGAAAATCGTGAATAATCCAAATTGAGTTCTTTTTTTCCTCGAATTTATGTTTTACTTTATCATGCTACGAAGTAAAAAGAAAGAAGGCGAAAAAAAAATTATATTTTTGATAAGGACGAATTCACATTTAGATGTCTCTAAACACGAAAACGTGGTTTCTCACAATGATGTTTGTCTGTGCTCTCATCCAGCACAGTGATTCTCAATCTATTCAAGCCATGGACTACTTTCTGCTATTTTTTTTATAATTTTTGTATAGCGCAGCCTATGGACACTAGTCCTGGTTGACGGAACATGGATTGAGAACACTGCAGCTCTCTGAATGTTTCATATTACTTAGCGGGAATTTATATTTAGAAATGCTTCTGTAACTCTGCGAATGTGGACTTTACTGTGGAATGATTAGGGTTCTACCTACAGAACAATTTCATAAATGAACAAAACACGTTCTAACAATTTCCAGACAATTTTCCCCACTTATAGAGAGTATAGTCTGATCCCGTGCACAAGATCCATAATTTCCAAAAACGCTTCCCCGTACAATGTTTGATAAAGTTCGTGCCAGCATAATGAAATGCATGCAAACTCGTAGTTTGGCTGACCGTGGATAGGTTGAGTATACTCTTACTTACTGTGGTGGTGTGCTTGTTTAATGTGCGTCCTGGTGTTGGATCTATATTGCGTGTTCGTTGTTAAATGTTTTAGGTCTCCATTGCCAGCCTGTTACAGTACAGAAGTCATGCCACGCCTATTATATGTCTGTCGTAATGTCGAGACGTTTTGAAAATGCATTTCAGTGTTTTGTATGTGTTTTGTGGAGTTGCTTTGCATGTCCGATGCATCAACAACTCCATTAAGGGGTGCTTCAATGCATCAGCAGTTTTTCAGCTTCTCCGTTTGTTTGCTTTGATCTTGTCTACTGGACCAAAACTTCAAAGTATAGTCCAGATCGATTGGCCAGCGTTATCCTAAGACTTCAATCCTATAGAGTAGTGGTCTGAAAATATTTTGAGAGGAGTGCACCAATGCATCAAAGATGGATTTGGAGAGCACCAAATATTTTGAACGTTCTTTTTCTTTTCCTTCTAAGTAATGGTAAATGGTAAAAAAACGTTTTGCAATTTAACTACTTAGTCGCAATGTTTAATATTAAAAAAGTTCTAAAATTTATTAAACATTATTATATAAATGTTGAATGTAAACTACTTTGCTTTAAATACAAAAATTATCAATTTTCATAAAAAATATAATATGAATTACAATAACTTGGTAATGGGTGCAGGCTGAAACTTTTAACGTATGGTATAGATGCCTCAAACCACAAACGTGTTTTGAGAATCATTAGTTTGTTTTCATAAATATGTACATTGTATAATATGTGCAATCAAATAAGCAATTCCTCGCTTCAGAAATGGCCACCGGTAGCTACATTTCTCAAAGAGATTGAAAGCAAAATGCTATTTAATGTGTTTGTAGAGAGATAGGAAGAAGAAGACTGAAAGTCACATTTGAAACTTGATCGAGTGTTACCAGAGGGAAAATCTCATCTACTCCCCCCCCTACTCCCCAGTGATTGCACTCATGTCTGCAGTCTTGGTGTTTTTGCGATCTTAATGTTTAGTCCATTGTGCAACGAAAAATATTAAATAAAAGTCATCTTTTAAAGCAAGCAATATCTGACTCAAGAAATAAAAAAAAAAAATTCAGCCTCAGATTATTAATCTTTAGTTCCATCAATTGAGCCATTAACTTCCCATTTATTAGAAACATTTCATTTTTAAATTAAATAAAATAGTAATTAAATGAGGAGAGAAGGTCTCAGTTTCAATAAATCGAATAATTCAATTGAACAAATTTGCAAATGGAGGAAATATTTTCGTGGAGAGAGCGATTGCACTTAAACAATTGGAAATTAAAGAGAGTAATCGCAATTGAAGAAATTGCCAACTGAGAGATGAGTTTATTTCGACAGCCATTGCATATGATGAATACGGAAATCTGAAGAGAGCGATTGAAGAAAAAGGAAATCTGAAGAGAACAAAGGAAGAAAAATGAAATCTGAAGAGAGCAATTGAGGAAAAATGAAATCTGAAGACAGCAATTGAGGAAATATGAAATCTGAAGAGAGCGATTGAAGATAAATGAAATCTGAAGAGAGCAATTGAGGAAAAATGAAATCTGAAGAGAGCAATTGGAGAAAAAGGAAATCCGAAGAGAACAATTGAAGAAAAAGGAAATCTTAAGAGAACAACTGAAGAAAAAGGAAATCTTAAGAGAGCAACTGAAGAAAAAGGAAATCTTAAGAGAGCAATTGAAAGAAAGGAAATCCGAAGAGAACAACTGAGGAAAAAGAAATCTGCAGAGAGCAACTGATTAAAAATGCTAAAGGTTACGCACCAAAACGATTAAAAGAGGTTGCAACAAAATGACAAAAATGATCACATAACCTTAATACCATTGGGAGGGAGCCCCAGTGCTTTCATTTTGGAGCTATGTCAATTGTTGTATTGGGTTGAGTTGTTTTACCTCTGAGTGACAATTGTTTTACATGCACTGGACTCAATGGCCAGATCACAAGGACCCCAAAAGTTCAGAGAAGGTTGGGAGAAGGAGACCAACTTTTGGGAGACAGATGGTAACCTCCCATGAAGGCCATCCAGCGTGATCTATAAAGTACACAGGGTATGGCTCTCCGTACACGGAACCACTGCTTAAATTCCCATCCGACGAACGGTTGCCTATGCAAACCCCAATTGTTGGAACAAAGCTGGTATTAAGTACTTATTTGCAAGAATTATACCAGGAAGACTTATTTTGACACTTTGATATCTACGTATTTAATTCTATAACTGAAAACGCTTTAGAAACTTTAGATAATAATTTCCGTGAGTATAACAACTGAAAAATTCTGTGCAATAATTTCTCTGAATAAAACGATGAAATTGAAAAATATAAAAAAGAAATCCTCAAAAAGAGTAATTGCAATTGTGGCAATTGGAAAATAAAGGAAACGCTTTTAAGAGAACAAATAAATAGGAATATTACAAAACAGAAACTGTAAATCGAAAATAATTTCTGGGTGAATAATTTTAATTAAAAAATGTAGGCAGGAAAAGAACAATTGCAAATAAATTTTTTTGGAAATTTAAAGAAAAGCTTGTTTTAAAAGAACAATTTAAATTTAAGAAATTGCAAATTGGGGGAAATAATGTTTTTCCAAAAGATGATTTATGATTGAAAAAATTGTAAAATGAAAAAGACATAAAAAATGAAGAGAATAATCTTCCGAAACAGAAACAGACGAAATTAAAATATGAAGCGAAACACAAGAAATTAAAAATAAATAAAAAAAATTGCAGATAATTTCTTTAAAGAGAAGAATTTCTTTGAAGTAAATAGCATCTTGCAGATCCCTTGGAAGAAAACAATGATTTTATTTCAAACGTTTTGTAGGTTCTCTTTTAACACATTGCTACCTGTGTCCAGAATTCATACATATATATGACTCAGGTTTGAATTAAATAGCACAGAAATAATAGGGTACAAATTTCGGTTTTACAAATCTTTTTAAATAAAATTCAAGAATCTGTTTTCGAACTTTGAAGCTTTAATACCTTGTCGTTTCCTTCACTCTTGTCGACATTTGCATATAGTGTTCGGAACATCCTTCACTAATCGAAAGGCCCCTCCAGAGTCGAAGTTATCAGGTGTCGCCTTCCCACCCCCCTACACACACTTCAAGTCTGTGTTCGTTTTTCTCAAAGTTTAAGTTCTTCCTTCGACACTGAATAACGAGGTGATCAACTTCAAAGCCATTAAAGAGGCTGTGGCTGTGTCAGGCGGCGATTACACGGTGAATAATGGTTGCCTAGTTCGTGAAAAACAAAAACGATAACAGCCGACGACCTTATGGCATTTCAAGCAAACACCGTTGCTTTATCACCTCTCATTCTCTATAGAGGACGGCTGAAGGTAGCTGTAATTAAAAGGAGCATATACTTTAGGAAAATTAGAAAGTGACATCGTGCCATCTGTACAGAATGATGGAGATCTTTATTTTTTATGCTCCTGTAGAAGGACTTTCGCGACGCCTTTCAAGCTGGCTTATCATGTCATATATTTAATGGCAACATTTAATAAGCGAAGAATATTATGAAAATATTTATATTAAATGGTTGACAGAGCAGTAGAATAACTGAGATTTTGCCGAACAGCTTGACTCGTACCTTTCTTTGTTGCCCAATAACAATTGAATGGTTGTTTCTATTGTTACCATTTTTGGCAAGTCTATTCTTGATAAAAAAAATTATGTCATTTTTTAAACTGGATTCATGAATTAGAAAAATGCGACGATAATAGATTGAGCTCACAAAACAACAATAACAATATTTGTTCAGTTCTGAAACTGAAATTAGATATAGATACTTCGAAGTGTTTTTCAGCATCGTATAGTTCGTTTATTTGAATATTTAGTCAACTTATAAGTATTGAGCTAAGTTCCTAAAGCCTCTCTAAAACCTAATCACAAACTGAAATGTAACATACACATGAAATGAATTCTTTATCAGCCTACTGCAAATTCCGTTTCCAAATGAAAATGGATATTTTTCCTGTATTATTATATCTGAAGAATGTTTCTTTCGGCATTGGTTTCACTAGGTACTTCCAGTAGACCTGTTAGAAGAACAAAAAACTCTCAAGGCTTTAAAAATTATTTACTTAAATACATCAAGTTTGCTGAAGTTGTAGAGGTAAGCAACATATTGGTACATCCTCTGGAAGAGAAGAAATGACTCAAATAGCAGATTGCATGTGCAGTGTCAAATGATCTTGATCCCGAGCAACTTTTGATTTGTATCTTGATTTGTATCTGTGATATACCCACCATGTCGAAAAATGCGTTTCGAGTGAAATAATTTAAAATAATACAAATGCAAATATTCAAAGTTCTGCTTTAATGTAAAAGAACTTTTACCGAAGATGAATTAAACACAGAAATAAAATATATCTAAATATTGATCTTTAAAAAATACCCATTAAACATTTTAATAGTTATCGAAGATGTAACATTTAAAATGTGCATTGTGATTCATGAAAGTTCTCTATAAATAACACTGAGTCCTGTGTGAGGGTTGGTAAGGTTCGTTAGCAATTGGTTTAGCATTGCTACTGGAGTCCAGCAAAGGTGCATTTTGTCTACATTTATTGATTATGTTATGCGGAATTCACTGCAAAGGGTAGATTTTGACCTTGAATGGTGTAGAGATTTCAAAATTTAATCAAGATTATGCTGATGATTTAGCACTTTTGGTAAATGATGTTAATGTGATGAACTTTTTCGTTAGAGCTGTTGATGAGACTGGAAGCAGAGTAAGTTTGGTGATAAACAGAGAGAAAACTAAAATGACGAAAATCGGTAGGCAGGTTGTTGTTCAGTTATCTTGAATGTTTGCACCCTGGAGCATTGATGTGCGGCATGAGATAAACGGAAAAACAGGAATTGTTACAGGTACTTTTAAGAATCTATGGAGAGTGTGGAGAAATAGGCGTATAACCTAAAGACTAAAATTAGGCCTGTATAAGAGTTTGGTCCTTTTAAAAGTTAGTTATGGTAGTAAAACATAGAGCCTTTGCGAAAAAGATAACAGGAAACTTGATGCCTTTTGTTCTAGATGTTTACACAAGGTTTTGGGCATTAGGTGGTTTGAACTTGTAAGTAATTATGAGGTTAGACAAAGGAGTCGGCAACCTCCTTTGAGCAGCATATTGTTCAGAGACTCTGTTAGTTTGGCCATGTTGCCCATATGAATAAATACAGATTGTGAATTGGGTTAGGAACAGTGTACCTAGAGCCTATTTATTAAATATTACTAAACGCTTCTTTAGTTTACACTACTTCAGCAAAAAATTCTTAGGACATCCAATAGCTGCGGTTAAACGTTCCAATTCTATGAATCCTGAATGAATATCGTTAAATATGAAGAGGATCTTCACAGTTGAATCATTCAATTCGTGGACTGCTGTCGCTAACAACTAACAGCTTTTCGTAGCTGCCAATCCATGATATGTAGACACACAGTGTTTCTTCAAGACTACGGAGCAGGGTGTGCAAGTTGAAACATGTTGCGGTAAGGTCGCAAGTATCAGCAGAACAATATACAGTCAGTCTCTATAGGTTTTTGCTTTGTTTCTTGCTTTGGAAAGATATTCGTTTTTGTGGGTCTCATTTTTTTGCATTAGAAAGATGTTCGTTTTTGTGGGTCTCTTTTTTGCATTAGAAAGGTGTTCGTTTTGGTGGAGTCTGAATTTTTTGCATTAGAAAGATGTTCGTTTTTGTGGGTGTGTTTTTTTGCATTAGAAGGATGTTCGTTTTTCTGGGTCTGATTTTTTTGCATTAGAAAGATGTTCGTTTTTGTGGGTATGAGTTTTTTGCATTAGAAAGATGTTCGCTTTTCTGGGTCTGAATTTTTTGCATTAGAAAGATGTTCGTTTTGTGGGTGTGATTTTTTTTTTTTTTTTTGCATTAGAAAGATGTTCGTTTTTGTGGGTCTGATATTTTTGCATTAGAAAGATGTTCGTTTTTGTGCAGTCTGATTTTTTTGCATTAGAAAGATGTTCGTTTTTCTTGATCTGATTTTTTTTGCATTAGAAAGTTGTTCGTTTTTGTGGGTCTGAGTTTTTTGCATTAGAAAGATGTTCGTTTTCGTGGGTCTGAATTTTTTTGCATTAGAAAGATGTTCGTTTTCGTGGGTCTGATTTTTTTTGCATTAGAAATATATTCGTTTTTGTGGGTCTGAATTTTTTG
The DNA here is from genome assembly GCA_038380435.1 of Ryuthela nishihirai. NCBI lineage: Eukaryota > Metazoa > Arthropoda > Arachnida > Araneae > Heptathelidae > Ryuthela > Ryuthela nishihirai. Next base: position 77,817,746 of record JAWZYU010000017.1, read on the forward strand.
CATTAGAAATATATTCGTTTTTGTGGGTCTGAATCTTTTGCATTTAGAAATATATTCGTTTTTGTGGAGTCTGATTTTTTTGCATTAGAAATATATTCATTTTTGTGGAGTCTGTTTTTTCGCATTAGAAAGATGTTCGTTTTTGTGGGTATGATTTTTTTGTAGTTACTGTGTTCGGCGAGGCCATTTTTACCATAAAAATATTTTGCAAACTATACGTTTTCTAATTTGCCATTGAATACGAATAACCTAAGATATTACCCACCGAATTATAATATACACTTGAAATAGACACATACCGTTCGCAATACAGTGCATAAACGAAAGGATTATATCTATAAAAAAATTACTCATAGTTTCAAAATACTTGTCAGCAAAAATAAAGTCATTTTCCAAATAAAAATATTGTCTTTCTTCCCTCATCTTAACTTCTCTTGGATAAGAATTATTGGTAGCGACTGAGCTTCAAAACTGAGTATTAATTTATATAACAAATACACTCTGTTTTTCCATTCCCTTAATTTAAACGCAGTCTCTCCACTCTCATTCTTCTATTTCTCAATTCAGAGTATTTTGGCACTTCTACATTGATCCTTCTTCGTCATCCCTTTGCTTAACCTATTCGGAATTGAACCTTCTGTATGTACTATCTCAACTGAATCTCACTATCCACACCTTTAGATAGACCTTCTTTTTCCATTACTCAATAGCACTTTTATACTACACTATTTATTTTTTTTTTTATCTCTCTTGAACTTTATTTTCCACATCTTACAGGAACCTCTTTTTTTCTCGACTGAACATCTCTTTCTATACATGAGTTAAATTTCCCTTTCAATCACAATTAAATTTTCTTTTAAACTACCTCACTTCTATACTTCCACTGAACCTCCCTTTCAATATTTGAATTGAACCCTTTTTTCAATTCTCTCAGAATAACATACTTTTCTTTACTTCAGTTGAACTCCATTTCCAGTCTCTCAGTTAAAACCTTCTTCACTCCCTCAATCAACTTTCTTTCCTATTCTCTCAATTACAGTTCACCTTCGATATCTTCAATTGCCATTAACTCAAACCTGTATTGATTTGATCTGTGTCACCTAACCGATTTGCCTCCTCCTCCTTCTTCCCTTAAAGAACAAAGAAAAGCGTCTTCTTCTTTTTCCTCCTCTTTCTCTTTCACTTCATGGCACTGTAGTACAACAAGCTCATTTCTCTGTACCCTTGTTTCCGAAAACAATCCTCCACTTACAATCCGAGTAAACGCCTTAAGGTCTCTCCCCTGCCACTTTCCCGTCTGAATTTGCGAACGACGGAGCAAAGCAATAGAAGCCATTTTATCTCTCCGATATCTGTCGTGTCATGAGGCCAAAGCCATCTTTGCTTCGGCCACCTTCCCGCCGCTCCTTCCTAAAGTCTAGGTAGTGGTGTCTCATGACTGTGCCTCCTCCATTGCAGGACACGAAACTCCAGTCGCCGTGCTCCACAATGTCTGTCCGTTTTGTGTTCCTGGCGATAATCAACACGAAGGGAGTTTAGTGGAGCGGGGCATTAAGGATTCCCTTGTAATAGGTCGCAGTGGAGGCAGGACCTTTGCAGAAGCGACTCGGGAATGGGGATCGAGGGGATGAAGAATAAAGGAAGGAGAGAACCATCACCCTCCGTCCCTGCCTCGTGATATACTGCGCCTGTTTACGTCGTCCTCCGAGTCTCTGATGTGTTCCCGGCACTTACATATTTTACGTTTATCTATTGGGCCCCGCGCGGTGGAAGCACGCGTCTCTTTCTTTTTTTCTCTTCCCTCCTATTCTTTCTCGTCTTTACACGGCGCCGTCGTCTAAGGGAGGTCGTCACATCACTGCGAGATTCTCTTCGGTGGCATGAAAAGAACATTAAAGGCTCATGAAGTCAGGTCTCCTTTTTTTCTTTCTCCTCCGCATCCATTTCTCTTCTTTTAACTTTCAGTATTTCGTCTTCTTTTACTGAGGGGATTTAAGGAATATTTAGGCGTTTTTATTGTGTGGTGGAGTTGGTGATACTTTCACTGGATGGCGAAGACACTGTGCCGAGATCAAAAGTCGGTTTGTTTTGGACTCCACCTTCTACTCTAAAGCCTATAACACAAAAGCTGTAAAACGCAAGGGTTTGGGTTTTCGAAGGAGCATAAGTTTCTGAACTTTTGACCTCTGTATTGGAAAACACTAAAATGCACCAACTTCAAACTTTTCGAATTTTTACACATGATTGCGAGTTGCACCGATAAATTCTTGGCTTAAAACTTAGCAACATCTACTTAGATACGGTTGAAGCAGAAAAAACAACATGGTTAAGAAGCTTCAGTAGTATAACTGATAGCGAGAAAAAAAGAGAAGGGACGAAACTAGCCATTCTGCCGTCCGCTGTGACAATGACCAGGCACATACGAGATTCAGTTTCGGGGTGTGTGGGTTTCAGAGAATTTAGTTGTGTGGGATCCGATAATTCAGTTTCGGGAAGTCTCCTAGAATTTAGTCTGAGAATAAGACTTGATTAGGGTTTCCCATTTACTGAAATATTTCATAGAACAGGAAAAGTTGAAATGATATTCTATATGGAATGAGCTTTTATAGCTGTTTTTCTTTAAATCTATTTTTAGTGTCGGACATAAAATATGGGACTAAAATAAAAATATACAAAGACAACTGTTTTGAATTTCAAAGCAGGTAGACAAGTTTGAAATTTAGTATAAGACGACTGGATTTTCGGGGGAGGGGATGTCCGCCCCCCCCCTCCGGACCCTTCCCTCTGGATGCGTCCCTGACAATGGTGATGGTAGTGTTCAATTCAACGATGATAATGTTGCCACCCGATTTGAATAAAAGAATGATGTGCCCTTGTAGCAATAATTAATTAAAAATAAATACTTCTTTTATTTTTAAAGATAATTTATTTCATTACAACCATTTTTGTTTCTTAAGTAAGTGATTATGTGTAGAAACGTTCAAGTGAATTATCAGTTAATGTGCCTTTTAAATAGTATTCGCTTCAGTCATTAAATAATAGCAAAAAGGAGCCGGACCTTGAACAGAATCCTACGCAACTCGCATTGTAATTAAAATAACCTACCGAAAAGATAGCTTATTAGAAGGTTAATATACAAAAAAAAATATTCCTTTGATATATCTTTAGTCATTATGTTAAGCAATAATTAAACGCTACCGGAAAGATAGCGTTTAATTATTGCTACAAAGGGCAATAATAACTATAATCTCTAATTAGATAAGCATGAGGTTTTCTGAAAACTAAAGAGATATGAAAGGAATAATTTTTTTAATATCAACTCTTCGTCGACCGCGCGCTGTTTTCTAACACAGAGTCTCACAGACAATATGTTTCTTCACATTAAACACCTATATATCGGTTTTTAATGAAAATATTGTATTAATTTGAAACATATTTTTATTATTGATATAATATTAATCCATTTTAGACAAAAAGCAATAATCCTAATTTTTTTCTTCCGATATCCATTATTTCACAGTTTTATACTTGTGAATATGATCAAGACATTATAATACCAGACAATAAAACGACAATAAATACCAGAAAATAAAAATAAAAAATTTCTTACATCCAGACAATAAAAAATCAATTTGTAAATACCAGACAATAAAAAATATGTTATACATATATCTAAGTGGGTCTGCCTCCATGATTCTCGTTTTTTCGTTTTTGTTTCTCTGTTTTTAGGGCTCCTAATTTTTTTTTACCCACACCAAAAAAAATGAACCCCTTTTAAAACACAGTAGGATTTGCTTCTAAATGGTAAACGCTTGGACCCCAAAATTTTCCTTCCCCCCAAAAATGCCCCACCTCTTTAGAAACTGACAGGAACTGCTTCTAAACGAGAAGAGCTAGAATCATCAAATTCAGTATACTGCTTCCTCTAACCATACCTTAGACCAAACCGCTAACCATACCTTAGACCAAGGTAAAGGGTTTCAACACCCAAAATGTTTTCTCCCCGCTTTTAAATATCTGTGGGAACAGCTTCTAAACGGTAAGAGCTAGAACTTCCAAACTTAGTATGCAGTCCCCTCTAATCGTAACTTAAATCAAAGTTAGAGTTGGAACATCCAAAAAATTTCTTTTACCCCCAAAATTAACCCCACCGCCTTGAAAAGTGGAAGGAACTATTTCTAAATACTAAAAGCTAAAACCGCTAAATTCAGTATACGGTTTCCTTTAATCGTAACGTAAAGCAAATGTTTGGAGGATACAGTTAAGACTTTTCCGTCCCCCAAAAAATTGCCTCCCATAAAAACGTGGTACGAACTGCTACTAAATGGTGAGAACTTGGATCACCAAATTCAATACACAGTTTCCTCAAAGAGAAACTTATAGTGGTAAAACAGTTTGGCCCTCAATATTTTTTCCTCCATCAAAAAATTATTCACTTGTAATTCTTTTGATTTGTTCTCTACAAAAAAAAAACGGGGAGAGATTTCTTTTAAATGGTAAAACTATGATTAGAGAATTCGATATACAACTTCCACTCATAATTGATTAAAGAAACAAATTTTTCTCCCATCTTTATCCCCCCCCCCAACTCACACACCTAAATACCGGGAAATTTCACCTAAACGATAAAAGGCAGTATCGTCGAATTTGGTAAAAATTCCTCTCATCCTCGTTTTAAGTAGAATGAGGTTTTCACTCCCCAACAAAAACACACACCCTGCAAAAAATCCTCTCTACATAAAACAGGAAAAGGTATTTTTCCTGAACGGTAAGCGAATTTGACATTCAGCTTCCTCTCATAATGGCTTTAAGTTATATAAGAGTTCCCTCCCAGTAGGAAATTTACAGGAACTATTTCCAAGCCTAACAAACCACTTAAAACATAAGTTTTCATTTCCCTCACCCCTCCTGGTGGTAATGGGGGAAATCATTGCTGCCGGCATAATACTGTTGACCATCAAATACTACCACCAAAATTTCGCAGCTGTAGTGTAAATAGAGCGTTTGTACCACTTCCAGCGAGGGCTATCGAAGTTTCAATTTTCGGCCTTTAGCCTTCTCTATTAGTGAAAATTCAAGCAAGTTGAAGGTTGGAGAAGTGGAAATAATAATATTTTACTAGTACTTAGTAGCACACCAAATTTTCATTCATCTGTTAAAATGGAAAGTTTTGTTTTATTCCCACATATACTGTGGATAAGGGAGCAAATTATTGCTGTCAATGCAAACCTCATAATCATCACATTATACCAACAAAATTTCAAATTTCCTGCACAAATAGATCGTTTGTAATATTTGCTATAAAGGTTTGTCATTTTCCACCTTTTTTTCCATCGTTAGAGGGCGCTATTACGCTATTGAGATATTTAAAAAATATGAAAGGTAATATTACATCAATACCCATCCAACCTTTTAAATAATTTTAAATTTATTTCTAAAAATAAAATATGTTAACACTAGGTATGGGTTTAATGAATGCCGGGTAAACGAATTCTTATATAAGTCTATTATTGCATTTGATTCATCAGATCTCAATATTTTTCACTTATCTTACTTCAGAAAATTAAATTATTTTTACATTAAGAAGCAAAAATGGAAGATATTGAAATATATCTGATATCTCAAATAGTTACATGGATGGTCGGTTGGGTCTGTAAGACCCATTCGTTATAATTTTGTGTCCTATCAAAATTCAAATGCAGAAATTCTAACCCGAAATTCTGCATTTTAATATGGCGTAGGAATAATTAAATAATTAAATAGGAATCATTCTTGGGACACCAATTTTTCGCCTGATTTTTCCTTTTATTTTCATGTCACGTTTGATTGTCGTCTTTTGGGATGGAACGGAAATGAATCATTTCTGTCATCTGATGGTTGGCGGTGGTAACAAATTAATACTGCCAATTTTCGAAAGAGACATGTGACACAAATGCAGGAAACTTGGGAGTAGCGGACTAATAGAGTTACATAAATAATTATATACAGTAAAAGCTAGATTATCTAGATTAATTGGCGCGATGTAGGAAGATCGGATAATCGAAAATACGATAATCGATATCAAATAAAATAGTAATAGTATCACATGTATAAAATTTTTCATTTCTGCATTAAAGAAAGTATTTCAACTGAAATCACTTTATTAATTAAATTTTGGGTAATTATACAAATAAAGTGAAAGGTTACATAGAAAATGATCAACGATCTTTAAATACGAAAGTTAGATACAATTAAATTTTAAATTTTGTGTACATATGTAAAGAAAGCGGTGCTGCTCTGCGCACTAATTTCTCAATTATTCTTTTATCTCAATCTACATTTTTGCGACGGACTGTATCTTCAAATAAATGCACAATGACCGGTTCATACGCGGCATGCAGTCTGGATAATCGAGCTTTTACTATATATATAGGTAGTATGCTATATATGTATCTATATTATATGAGTATGTCTTTTCCTTTTACTATATGTAATAGAAGTGAATCATGGGCACTCCAGCATGTCAGGGGTAGCTAACTACACAAATCTTTAACAATTTGTTTCATATTTTTAATCTGTATCTATTAAAATGAAAGAAATTAATAATAAATAATTAAAGAAAAGAAAATTAATAATAAAAATTAAAGAATTTAATGGAATGAAATAGTGAATTTAAAGAAAAATTGAAATGCTTTCAAAAATTAGTCAAAATGAGAATGAATAAGATGAATACATATATATTCTGTAAACTACTGTAGATTTCTTTAGTTTTTTTCAATGGATGCAAATACAATAGAGTTAGAAGTTTTACGGAGATGTAGAATTTGTCAGATGCCCAATTAATACAAAAAAATATATTCAATTTTAACTCTTTCTAGAGGATAGTTGAATCGTCAAATATTCTGCATCAGTGGCGTGAAATAAATTTTAAACGGAAGGGATTTAACATGTTGACGGTTGAAATCATTTTTTTTGAAGACTGCCTTAGAAAATATAAGCTATAAGCCATAAGCTCTTAACTAGATGTTATAACTCGATTCCACCCTTAGGTATGCTGCCGTTTTCATGGTGATTCATAACCAGGATCATATCGGGGGGTGGGTGTCCAAGGGTCCCATGACCCTCCCCTGTAAGAATTCTAGTAAGGGTAATAGAAGCAAAAATTTATTCAACTTATATATGTTTTAAGCATTTTTAAATACACTTTTTTAAAGACCTCTAAAATCGGAGGGGATTTTTTTTTATACTGTATTGAAAATCCAGTGTCTGATCCCCTCCCCCCATCCTTTTACCTTTTTCCGTCTCGATCGAGTCACTTCCCCCCTCTCCCCCTTTATTTTTTTCTAGATTCAGGCCTGCTCTAAACTAATGAAGCAGTGAAAGAAGTTGACTCCTGTCTTTGTGCCAATATTCTTGTATGAGAAATCCTAGAAAATCTAAAAGTAACATCTGTGTTTCTTACAATCATGTAAAGGTACTGCTTTTTTACTGCGCTTCGCTATAGTGTTTGTTTCTTTTCTTTGAACTCACTGACTGCAACGTTTAAAATTCAATTTTAAAAAAAGATCGGAAGCCTTCCTCCCAAAAAAAATGTGTTTAGTTTTGCGAGAGAGAAACGAAATAATCCCAATACTCGTGAGGAGAAGTGGTTCAAAAAGCAACATCGGTTGTACAACGTATGAAAGAAACACGCCAAAAACGGAAGTAGTTTGTCGCAACGCACTTCCTTTTAAGTGGTCTGAGGCGCTCGCAGCAGTCAGTTCTTTTCCTCTGCGGAGCCGACAGCAGCTGACAGGTCTCCACGCAGTAAAGCAATCAAGCCTGATATTGATTTACCGGAACACTGGCGGATTACAGCAACCTTCAGTTGTCAGTTGCAAATGAAAATCAATGAGCTGACTTAAGTTCTCATTTAGCAGATGAATCGACTTCCTTGTCTGCTTCTGATCAACTGAAAGGGTTCCTGAACCATATCGCCTCTGTCAAACAATTTCTAGTCGATCTGCTTTTGAGTCTGTCTTGTAATGTCCAACGTCTACAAGAGTATGGTTTTGATTTTGATTTATAAGATCTGAAGTGGGAGGGAAGGAAAGAAAAAAAGATACTTCAGTTTAAAAAGTTTCTTGTTCATCGCGGTGTTATCGATCTCCTCGTATCTTGGCAGCTCTTTATAGCTTTTTTAGAAGGTATTTGCGGGGTTAGATCGTTGTTGCTTCTTGTTATCAATTTAGAGGGAAATTTGGAAGACAATGTAGTGCTTCTGACAACCTTATCCCTGAATTGGGAATTATAAATCACATATAAGGAAAATCAATGCTCCAGTCCTGCAGTAAAAGTAAACAAAAGAAGAACAGAATTCTAGAATCAAAATTTAATTGTCTGAATGATTAGCGGTACTTTCAAATTAAAATGACCTAGGTTCGAGGCGGGCTGCAGACAGGGATTGACTATCCTCCAATAATTCAAAGATCATAAAAAACAAAAGACGAGAAGGTTTCAGAAATGAATATTTTCTATGTATTAACTTATTTTATATTCTGTTATATTTATTGCATACTTTACCAGCAATAAAAAAAGAATATTAGACCAATATCGTTTTTTAATGACAATTGCCTTCGTATTACACTCCTACTATCCCGTTATTAAACTAAGGGTCCTCCCTTCTTCCCCCCCTCTCATCCCCACCAAAAATATTTGCAGGATTTTTTTCTACGGAAAAGGTGTGAATGGTTTCTTTATTCTGTGCTGTATTTTATCTTTCTGCTGAGCTAAAGTCTTGCCTTCCCAATTGTTCTCCCCTGTGGCGTATCATTTCATAGGCTTCTGTTAGGATACTTGGCAGGTGCACAATTTCAGTAATTTTTTTATTTCACAAAAACATGGGACTTCATTATCATCGTTGATTATTGAAACTATTTCCTTCAACCTCTTAATTCGATGACCATTAACTGGATTTAAGTAGCAAGGTCTGTTCATCCCACAATGCTAATAGTTCTAAAATGACATCTTGTTTGAACTTGGTTTTAGTTATATTAGTATTGAAGAGAATTGTAAATATGCATTAGATTGCAAATTTACAAAATAATATGGATTAAGGAATATTTTCACATAAAAACCAGAATACTACAAAAAAGAATTACTTGAGGAACTGCAGACAAGCTAGCACATTTGTGACGGTTGAAAATAGATATTAACTGTATTTTTTAACTAAATATTGAAACATAATCTATAATAATAAAAGAAGGTGTCTGGTGTCTATGTGTTTGTCTGTGTGTCTGTGACAGTCATAACATATCGGAAAATCGTAGTAAAAGCTTCAAATTTTCAGAGAATGTTTATGGTTGAGGTTCCGTTTTCAGTGCCAAATTTCAAGTCGAAAGTCCAAAAGGGGACTTGCTAGAAGCAAATATATTTGCCATGCAATTCCTACGGGAAACGATAATCGCTATCAAATTTATTTTCGTTTACTTCTCCCACCTGCAAACGTAAGAGTCGTAATAACATTTAAATTTGTTGCTGTTGTCAGATTCTTCTCATTTTTCAAAGACATTAATATTTTAAGGCGTCCCATTGCATCCAGGGACCTGATTTTTTAACCTAACACGGGATCAGGCAGGGGGAATGCGCGCCTACGAAATTCGAGATCTTTTGGTCAAGTACATTAGGGAGTCACGAATGTGCCAAATCTGTCGAAATAAAAATCGCGATAGTTTGCAACGAAACCATGGCCTTTGAGGGCATGCGCTGAGTTAGCAATGATCTTTGCAACACCGGGAATTCTACGTGTGAAACTGTGATAAAATATCGGGGGGGGGGGGGGGAGAACTCACAGATGATCTTTAGTGCAGTAAAAAGCAGGAATATGCAGCTTAAAGGATCAATCCGAGCGGTGACAATTTGTGTAGAAACGAAGCCATGGGCCAAGTAGGAACATGATTTTTAAACCAATCACCGGACGGGGTATGCCATACAGGTAATTTGGATCATGCGGTCAACTATCACTGGAGCCACAGGGCAGCAAAATCTATCATAGTAGAAATAAGAAAAACTCGATAGCTTAGGCAGAAACTAAACCACGGACTATGAGAGAGTGCGCTGATGTCAGCAATGGCACAAGCAAATACCGGAAAAAAAATTTTATGTTCAATCTGCGCTAAAAGTGTAGGGGGGGGGGGGGGAACTTTTACTGCAGTGAAAATAAAAATATACAGATTAAAAGTGACACTCTGGCGGCGCCGGGTGCCGTTAAGTTTGTAAAGAATTAAATAAAAGCATAAACTATAGTAATTATAATTTTTACGTTGTATTGTCTGCACTTAATATTACGAAATACAGAAAAGTATCTAATTAAAATTCTAATGGTTTGAAAAGAATTGGGAAGGAGTATTTTGGGTTATGAAATCTAAAACGTGATTTTTTAAAGAAAATACATTGCTGCTTTTTGGAAAAAACCACTGATGAAAACTGCAAATTTAATCTTTGCGATTAATTAATTTTTTAATTAAAATTTCGATTAATTTCTCTTGTAAATTTATTTCTGTTTCGCTTAACATATAAATAAAAATCATAGTTTTTTTTAAGAGTTGGTCACATGCTTTCATTCTCCAAAAAGTGGATCAGAAACCTAAATTGCAAATGCAAAATACATTGCATAAATATTCTCATGTGCTATATTGTTCAAGTAACGGAAAAAAGCAAAAGTTAATCAAGAATGCAAATATTATTGCGCGTATACAGTTATTTTTTGGAGGTCGTATTTTGGTGAAGTAATATTTTCAGTTGAACTCGTTACAAAAAAGCAAAATTTAATTAAAATCGTTAGTGTCATTTTCGCGGAAATTGCCATTTTGAAAAATCTCTGTGTCAAATATCTTTAATTAGTGCATCACGAAGTCCAAGTTTACAGAATCACTCTGTCAGATAGGAATCTGACTAAACATAAAATTGCAACTCAATGGTTTGAAGAGTTCAAGCGCTAAGATTCCTGCAGAGAAATATGTGAAAAACACGCTTTTGAGTTCAGATGCATCTAAAATCACTTCTAGTAGGAAAACGGGAGATCGATTTATTTTCTTCGATCGAAACTCTTTTTGTACACTTTGTATGAGAAAGTAAAAAAACTGAGAAGTTTAAGGTGAGTAAGTCGGATTTCAACCTAAAAATTCGTTCCCTCGCGAGGCAGAATCTCACTTTTTTTTAGCAATTGGTGATTGAAAATTCTTTTCCCGCAATAAAATGATCTGCAAACGTACTAAACCGATATCTACCAATAAGAATTTTATGTGTCACGATTTTTCTTCGATAAACGTACTCCTACATACACAACTAACCTTTCACGCTGAATGACGGACAATGTTTTGCATCTAAGCTTTTTTCTGCTGCTCTTTGGTGACAATCTCTTATATGCTACCTATCTATACCATTGCCCACTTGATTATGAACAGATTCATGAAATCGATAAACGATTTCACGGCATCATTATTAACTCATAAGAATGGACAACCTTTTTTTGCCGGTTAGATTTATTTACATAAGTATAAACGAGGCACTGCAATGTGCTAGTTACATGTTTGTAGGAGCCGAGCGCTTTCGACTGCACTTAGCAATCATCTGCAGGGCGGCGTACAGTTCCTAGAGGAAGGCGTATCGTTGCTAAAACGTTAAGAAAGCCAAAAGTAATACCCTTTTCTTGAAGATATTTTCACTGAAGAGAGTCCTGCAGCGGAAGGAAATTTCAACATGCTTGTAGTGGAGCAAAAGTCACTGAGTAGCAAAAGTTCAGTGCTTTGCATCGAACATCCAAGTGCTACTGGCAAAACACCGAACTTCTGCTACTCAGTGACTTTTTGCACTACTACAAGCATGGTGAAACTTCCTTCCGCTGCAGTACTCTCCGAAGTGAAAATATCTTCAAGAAAAAGTTATTACTTTTTCCGGCTCTTCAAACATGTAACTAGCACATTGCAGTGCCCCGTTTATACTAGAGTAATAATCTAACGGCAAAAAGAGCGTTATCCATTGTTAGGAGTAAGATTTTTTAAATTAACGGAATAATTTCTTAAATAAACTTTTTATAGAAAAATGTGACCAAATATAAATTAAAGAAAAAGAATAAATTTAACTAACTCTCAGTTTTTTCTCATTATATTGGTTCGCTATTCAGAATTATTTTTAGAGAAGCTGTAATTGATAATAAGCAGCAATGGCAGAAGAAATATATTATCTCAAAAAATAATTCAAATAAATTAAAAAAAGCAACAACTCTACTATATAACTGTATTAAAATGAATAACTTTTTAGCAATTTGTGTAGCAATTGTTTTTCGTCTCGAATTTGATTTTTTTTTCTTTTGTACAAAGAATTAAGTTTGCAAATGTTTCAGCGTCCTAAATTCTTAAAGTACTAAACAAAAATTTATAAAAAATCGTAAATTGCATAGATTTGGCATCTTTAATTTATCTTATGATGCACTTTCCAGTAAAAATATTATCTAAGAATGTACTGAATTCTGAATCCGACTCTCTACATCTGACATAAGGCTGTTCCTAATAAAGTTTCTGCTTAATGTGTATGAATTTGAAGTCATAATAAGGATAACCTTGTCTTGCAATTTTACATTCCCATTTTCATCTCGAATGACTAGCCAAAAAATTATCAACAACAAATCGAAATTTGAAGTCTTATAATAAGGATAACCTTGTCTTGCAATTTTACATTCCCATTTTCATCTCGAATGACTAGCCAAAAAATTATCAACAACAAATCGAAATGGATGGAGACTTTTGACATAGGCTTCAATTGTACTAAATCATATCATGACATCATCGTACATATAAAATTAAATACCCCGTCAAGCAGCTGCTTGCCACAGAGGTCTGACAGGAGCCTGTCAGTTTATATGCCATAGTAGAAGGTCTGAGAGGATGGCAAGACCTCAGCATAAAAACATCACAAACGTCCATGCCTTATCCGGGGCTCGAACCCTGGTCCCTTAGATCAGTAGCCAAGCGCGCTAATCACTCGGCCATGGGCAGAAAATTGAGTGCAACAGATCAAAGGAATGGAAGACAGAAATAAGCATGAACATGGAAAAACGTGAATACCTGGTGTTTATAAAAAATATGAAATTTCCGAGGTTTACGACAATGGATGTCAGTGCTCCAGATACCTGAATTTTGTAATGATGTTATTGATGGCATACGCTCAAGATTGTCATAGCCAATTAACAGAATGACGTACTTAATTGTTTTCCACCAGGTGGAGGTAAATGTTAACATTCTAGTATTTCATATTATGATCATCTGTTTCTCGGAGCAGATAGCAGGATCACAAAAGCAACATCACAAGTCTTGGACATGTGCACTAACAACATCCAAAACACACTGAATGCGAGTAATTACAGGTATAATGCAAAATAAACGCATTTTGTCAGGGATATTCGGTCTCACTCTGATTATTGCTCCATCAGGTCTAATGGTTTTCGACTCCTACGACAAACTGTGGATTTTAGGTGTCTCCATTGAACTTTAGATCCAGCATGAGTGGCAGCCACTCACAGGCGAAGTGCGGAGAAATAATTCTAACAGACAAATGCTGTTCCAGGATCGCTTTAAATTCCGACCACTAGGTGATGGAGTTTCATCTTGCATGGGAATCGTTTTCTCCAAGATCTGTCTTTCCCGGAGAGCAGGCAAGACATGACTAATGCGGTGACTAAGAAGTTGTACGGCTCTTCTATACAGCACTTCTCTGTCGTTGCCTGTTTACGATCAAGCGCTGCATATTCTTCAAAGAAATGCAGCTGGGATATCACAAACTGACACTTTCTCTTCATGAATAAGACTTTCCAGAACGTGACGTGAATTTATCTCATATCAAATACCACAATTTTTTGATTTTCTTACGCCCCAAAATGGTGAAGTGTGCCACATCTGTTCACAGGATTGTTAAAAGGTCACCAGTCATCGTTGTGCATCCTGGTCAGAAAACGCACAAATCGCAAGTCTTCACATAACGTCGCCCTCTTCACTTTGCATAGCTGATACAGAAACGTCTTCAGTATTTCCAGAAGAAATTTCGATAGCCTAGTGACAAGAATATTCAATTCACAGGACACCGCGTGGAACTACTGCTGTTATTTGGGTTTCTGGTTACTTGTTCCTAATTCACAGTGTGAATCTCTGAACTATTTCGATATAGCGTGGAAACTTCTTCTTCACCACGTGGAAACTTCTTCTTCACCACGTGGAAATTTCTTCTTCACCAGTACATTGTTGCAGCCTGTTTTCTCACACTTTTCAACCATCGAAACAACTCTTGACAGGAACATGTGCAAAGAGTGAGGTTACGCAATATTACGTTAATATTCGCTCATAAGAGACCTCCTCGTTTTCCCTCTTTCTTGCAATTTTGCTTCACCTGCTTTCAGCATTGCATTCCTGTCAGCAGCAAAGTTGAACTGACTGTTCGCATTGAATTTTACTCTGGTTCATAAACAGCCACTGCACCTAGTGGCAATCACTCGAAACGTATTAATATGCAAATTGGCTACGGTAATCTCGAGCACATGGCTAAGATAACATTCCTAAATTTCAGGTCTCTGGAGCATCTATATGCTGAAATCCCCCAAAACACCGAAAGTGATTTCCTAATTACCCGATATTGAATCACATCATAGGGAAACATTTAAATATCTGTATTTAATATGTAAACCCGAAATTTATGCAATTAAATGTTATGCTCTAGGATCAGGCCTTTTGACTAATACCCCATTAAATTAATGGAATTCAAATTTGATTTATTGAAATTCATTAACAATAGATATATAAAAGAGTTTAATAATAAATGTAAATACTTTTTTAGAAATATACCAAATGATGATGAACTTTTGCAAATTTTTAAGATTTTTTATTTTAGGAAAAGTTGCTTTTATGTTAAATATTGTATTTTCCACAATTGTTTAAATACTTCACGAACCTTTGACCGCAAATGATTTAGAATAGGGCTGCATTTTAAAGAAGGCCAGGTATTTTCTTTCTTCCTTTCTTCTTTTCTTTTGAATTTCATGAATCATTACATGTTAGAGATGATGAAAGTAAAAATATACGTGGTTCTGATGTGGAAGGAAAAAAAAACACAATTGCATTTCGAGTTCGTTCCTGGTGTCGTGCGGTTCATGTGTTTGGTTACACTTCAAATGGGGCTCGGTTCGAGCCCGGTTAGACAATGGATGTTTCTTTATTTGTGTTGTTCTTCTACTGAAGTCTCGCCTTCCTCACAGACCTCGTCTATAACCTATTTATATTGATAGGCTCCTGTCAGATATCTGGCAAGCAGCTGCTTGAATGCTTAAGGAGGAATTTATTATTTTCAAACTATTAAAAAAAAGAGCTTGTGTTTTCTCTCTGTCGTTTGCCTATCCGTCTCTTTTCCTGTAGAAAGGTTTTTAGGTTTTGTTTTTGGCGACAAATTGAAAATTCTTTTTGTGTTGGATAGGTGATGATGAAATATTGGAATCTTCATTTTCCAAATATCCCCATAACTTTAATGGCGCCCTCTAATGGAGAAAAAGCTTAAAAAATGACGAAATCTTAAACAAATATTGCAAACGTCATGTTATACATTTTAAATTTTTAGAGTAGAGTGTCTTTAGAGTATGATTGTTTAAAGACTTACATTAGCAGCAATGATTTTCCCCTTACCCCCAGGGTGGGTGGGAAAACGGTGTTTTTTTTTTCCAGAGGTAATTTTTTAAAAATATTTTATAGTTATAAATAAAAGGGTGCTATTTGAATTTCCGGTTATCCGTTAGTTACAATTTCCACTGTTAGAGGATTTAAAGATAGAAAATGAAAAACTTCATTCCCTTTGAAAACGAGCATTTCTTTTTCGCTAGCTGCGATACTTTATTCTAGTTACAGTACGTATCGTATTTTTTTTTCCTGACTTAGAGTGTTAAAACGTTAATTGTTTTCTCTCTAGTCTTTCCACAACAAAATTTATTTCAAAAGTTACAGGGTTTAGAATATGGATTTCCCCTGGAATAAGATGAATGATGCCAAATCATTTATCGTACAATTTCAGCTCGTACCTTAATTTTCACAATATTCTTTAAATGCAGTGAATTTTAGATGTGATAATTCGGATACTTTTGGATCTGAACAAGGTGAACTGAACACCTACGACATTTTGCTAAAGTATTGACCTCACTAGTCAACTGCCTCTTGTGGAGGTGACGACCATGGGGGCGTTGCTGCATAGGGAGTGTCTCTTACATGGAGGCCTCAGCAGTAAGTAAACAGGGCAGGAGGCCATTCACCAATGGGCAGGGTTGTGGGCGCACTCACGGGACCAACCCTAACTTTCCTCTCTCGTGGGTGCCTGATGTCGCCTGTGTGGGATGTTTACCTGAACTCTTAAGCCGATGACCTTAGGCTATGAGATTGAAATTCAGCTGTTGTTTGACTACCTGTAATGGGCTGGGTCCGAACTTTTCTTTGGCCCACTTTCGCTGCATAGAGAATGGCTCTCTCTTGTGGTTTGCATTTACAACTCGTTCTGGACACTTTGTTCAAAAATGAGGGCAAGCGCTTTATTGTTTGTTGTCTGCAATCATTTTGCAGCTGACCAAGATATTGAGTCATACACCCTCTGGTGGCTACATGGAAAAATCCAGACAATGATTAGCGTTGGTTGCAATTGCTGAGATTTTTAAATTTTCCTTCGAGGATTTCAAATGAGTGATATTCATCTGTTTCTAGAAGGAAAATAAATACTTTCTCAATTACTTATGAGCAGCGAATAGTAAATTTTGAGGAGAAATGTTTGTCTTCGTTCTGAAGCACATGGATGTTCTTATTTTCTCATTAATTAAACAACAAAGAAGCATTATTGTCATAAAAAGTAGTCATTCGATTCATTTCAAATTATTCTGCACTCTGTTTCAAAAGGAAACATTTTAGGAAGCCACCAAAAAAAAAAGGTACAATACAATTTGCCACTTGTTACGTCATTTTACATTAAAAGATAAAATATTCCTCTAAGGGACCTGGGTTCGAGCTCCGGATAAGGCATGGACGTTTGAGATGTTTTTCTGCTGAGGTCCTACCATCCTCACAGACCTTCTACTATAGCATATAAACTGACAGACTCCCATCAGACCTCTGTGGCAAGCAGCTGCTTGAGGGGGTATTTTTATTTTATTTTTACAATAGAGTAAATACTTTTAATCGGAAACTTCTAATAGCAAAACTGTAGCACAAGAGGTGGCACAGTCCAATCTGAAATTTACGGATTCGAATATCAACCCTGCTAGAATTGAGGGTTTCTTTGATTTTCCTCCTCCTGTTGAAGAAACAAATTACCTCCCTTCCAACGGATGGACTAGCCAAACGCAATATTTATTATGAGGTTTAAGGGACCTGGGTTCGAGCCCTGGGTAAGGCATGGATGTGTGTGTCGTTTTTCTGCCATCCTCTCAGATCTCCTACTATGGCATATAAACTGAAGGCTCCTGTCAGACCTCTGTGGCAAGCAGCTGCTTGAGGGGGTATTTATTTTTATTTATTATGATTTGCATTAATTGGCTCGGTTATCGCGAGAAGTTGGGGAGAGGGGGGGACGGATTTTCCCCTTGGAATATCAGTGGTTGCTTGGATGACTGTCACCTTTAATAAATGCATTCTTTATGTAAGATTGAAGATGGATTAAATCCGACTTTTTTGACACAGAATTGCAAAGACAATCAGAGCGATAAACAATAACTAGTCAATAATTAATAAATATAATTTGTCAAATGGCTATTTTAATAAAATTATTTTGTCATGCCTGGCCGATATATACTAAACCTTAAGTAAGAGTGTGTCTGGTGAACTAATTTGTTACGACTGTAACAGTATCTCATGGGGCCTCAAAATAAAGGTATTTGTATGAATAAATAAAATTGCGCATGTTCTAAAATCCGCCCCCCCTACTATCGCAAATTTCGCTTTCCAATGTTATACATTATATATTATAATATTATACGATACATTATATAATATAATATTATACAATACATTAGAACTAATTCATTTGGCCTTTTTTTAAATTTTAATCGTAGCCATTATTAAAAAAAAAGCAATAATATTTTCAGTTAATTTTATTCAGCTAATATTACCAATGTTGAGTTAACTGTTTAACAGAATCTGGTTATTTGAAAGTAATTTAGATAATCAATCCACTAACGCAGTGTTTTACTTTGGTGGCATTGCTTTACGTTTCTCACTTTTGTTTAAACTTACGGTGAAACTTAATCTCCCCGTAATTACACTGAAATAAGCTTCTAAAAAATAAGCACAAAACGATAAGTCTACAATGGCAGAACATTATGCTCTTTCATATCCTATTAAATTAATAGAGCATAATTTTTAAAGAATTGTAAAAAAAGTTTTGTGCATGACTACAAATATATCAAAGGGACCTGTGTTCGAGTCCCGGATAAAGCATGGACGTTTCTGTTATCTTTCTACTGAGGTCATGCCTTCCTCACAGAAATTCTCTACGGCGTATAAACGATAAGCTGCTGTTAGATCTCTGTGGGAAATAGGTGTTGGAGGGAGAATTTTATTTATTAAAAAAAATAAAGGTAAGGTCTTATTGTTATAACTTTTTTTTATTTCTTTTTTTTTTCAAAATTTATAAATGCTTCATTTTGTTTATCAGATACAGAATGTACTTTATTAAACTAAAACCTATTTTATAAAAGTAAAACTAAAACCAAGCAATCATTTGAGTTATAATGTTATCTTCATTTTTTTCATTTTAACTGGTAAATTAAATTTGGTATCCTGTTCCCTTTACGAAACTGTGGAACATTTCACCGATTTTATATTAAGAAACAAATCGCTCTTTTCTCAACGAGAAAGGGGACTCCGATGGGCTTCGAAAGGCCTCCCTCCGTCGGATGATATGTTAAACTCTGAATCTGTGCACGCGAAAGAGCACACTGGATGTCCTTGACGGGAGGCTTTCATCTGTCTCCTAGCATTTGTCCAGTGGATATTTCTCCTTACACTGCTCGAAGCTTTTGAGGTCAGCTTTTTGTTTGAAGTGTCCAAAAGACCAGACTTTCGATGTCAGCCAGACCACATGAGTCACATGGAAATGTTACTCATTAGAC
The DNA here is from genome assembly GCA_038380435.1 of Ryuthela nishihirai. Taxonomy (NCBI): domain Eukaryota; kingdom Metazoa; phylum Arthropoda; class Arachnida; order Araneae; family Heptathelidae; genus Ryuthela; species Ryuthela nishihirai. The sequence continues at coordinate 77,836,884 of JAWZYU010000017.1, forward strand.
CGGTTGAGTGTCCTTGATCTACATCATTCTGGCCACCCTTCTTCTTCTTTCTTGAAGGGAGGGGGAGGGACGATAGCGTAGGAGGTTCTCTGACCGCTTTTTGATCGATTGAGGTCATTTAAAACCAGCCTTACGATCGCTGCGGTATATTTCCCCTATCTTCTCATCTGACATGATGTGGTTACTGAATGTAATATCCCTATTTTATTCCCTTTTTCCCCACCATTTTAAAGCTATTTTCTAGAAGCAGCTCAGCAGATCGTTGTTATTACAGATTACTTACACTGAACATCATCGTTTTTATTATGGGCATACTTCATGTAAACAAGCATATTTTTATTGCGTGTAACTTCGAAAAGGTCTGGAACTTCCTTGAGAATGCAATTTGTTTTCTGTCAGATGTTTCAAAGTTGAAGAGCGTCTTTCATATAATTTCCCCTCCCCCCCTTTCGCCCCACCCCCCTGATCTTTAGAGAGATTCACTTTAAACAGAAACTTTGTCATTACAGAGAGTTGAACGAGATACAACTTGACGTTTAATTCGGAATCAGTCAAGTAGCATGCTTTGTTTCACGCGTCTGGAATTTCAGGCGTGAAGTTTGCCCTTGATTATTTGCATAAGGACGTTCTTGTAGAAGCGAGATGAATCAAATTTAAATTTTTGTACTTTCTTGCAAGATCCTTTGCACTGACTTCAACATGTCGTTCGAACAAAGGCAGAATTATTCTCTAAGGGAAAAAAGCCAAACATTAATTTTCAAAACTTTTTACATCTTCAGTAATGATTTTCCGAAAAGGTAAATAATTCGCTACATTAGCGAAAGACAGATCTTTTCCTCTTTCTTTTTAAAATTGTTATTACAAACACCTAAAGAGCAATGTTAGCTGAGAACTGATACGAAAAAAAAAACGCTAAAAAAGGCAATAATTGCTTTTATTTTGATCAGTGTTCAGGGTTTAATCACAAGCTTACATCACAGTTCATGATCTTTCTATGCAAAATGACAAAGTGTAATATGCGGTTTTAATTAATATTTTTTTTCTAAAGAGTATGAAGCCATATCACGAAATTTCAATTAAATCCAGAATATTACATCCTTTAAACTAGAGGTTCGGTCTACTGCCCACACCCATTTAAATATTCATTTAAGTGACTGCGACCCATTTTGTTTGAGCTGGCGAACAAACCAGATTAAAACGTGTCGAGGCCCTTTGAAAGACCCCGACCAGTTTAAATATCAGTTGATTAGAATTGTTTTTGCTCAGGACTCCTGTATGATGAAGGGGAACACAAATGCACGATTTCTTTTAATTGTAATTGCAAAATATAATTCCCTGTGAAATTTCTAGCTAACTTCAATATTATGCCAGTGGAAAGTTAAATTTGAAATTCAGCACTTTCTAAAATTAATGTTTGTTTACCGGAAAACGAAAGTGAAGATAATTAAAGAATTAAACAAAATTACTCTAATTTTTAGTTGTGGTCATTCAGTATTAAAATAGTAATGGAAGTTGCAATATTGAACAGTAGTGTTATCATTCATAACATGTTTCAGTTTAAGAACTATGTCGTTGAACAATATAGTACGAGAAGTGAAATTAATAGGTGAAGGGTCCACCTTCCGCACTTTTGTGGTTAATATGGCGCTCTGAAACTTTTTTATCTAATTAAATACACATTTTTTTGTAGAAAAGAAAAACTAAAGCTCAAATAGAATAATTCATTAAAATATACATAAAAAAATCGGTATTGTTAAATAATCATGGCAAATTACATCTTTTTGATTTTGGTATGGTATGACTTTAAGTACTTACTTTAAGTGTGCTTACTTTAAGTGTACTTAAACTTTTAAGTGTTTTATGTACTTACTTTAAGTGTGCCACCAGAAAACCCTATTATTACACCACTGATTTCGTATACGAAGAATAATGTATTTTTTTATGTAGCAGAATTTTTGGTATTATTTATTGTGTATAATACCACAACTGAAGATTATTTGATAGTTTACAGGTATCACCGTACACCATTAGTTAAAAAACTACTGAGCATAACTATATTAGTCATTTTATGTTCCATGATATTCACCAGGGTAACAATGCAACAACGAATACGAAACAGATTTGGTTGTTGGCTTTGTGTTAATATAACGAAACCATTTGTTACCTTCACTAACATTGCGATGAAGAAATGGTTACTCTTTCTGTTTCCTCAGAAAAAATATTTGCAAATTGTGTTGAATGTTGTCTTCTGTTTTCATCTGAAAATTAGTGTGGTACCCAAATTCCTTGTTTGTTAATCTTTCCAATCTGATAAGATTCTCTTGTACAGTAGGCCATAACGAATAATTTTTTTAAATAATTCTTTGATGGTTTGATGACGATCTATCTCAACATCTGAGTACACCAGGTTTTTATCCAACTCAACTGATCTACACGAGTGAGGAATAACGGGGAGGTCGAAATCACCTAATTGGAATTTCGTTAACCAAAGTTTGCATTTGCATTTTAACGAATTAGTATAAACACTCATTTGCGCAATCATTGTAGTATTTTTACTCTGACGAAATTCGTGGAGCATACAATGCTCCACGAATGCAACAGAACAACAACACAACCACAATGCAACAGAACAATGCAACAGAACAACTGAAAAATTCGATTCTTTCAGTTGTTCTGTTGCTTATTTTGTATTATGGTAGCTGGAAAATAAATTCCTATCAAAATTTACATAATGACATATGGATTATATGAAAGCATTTTAATTGAAATTTGAGAGGTGGTTAAATTAACAATAAAAATGCTCCAAATTGGGTTATATAAAATGCATTACTTTATGGAACCTCCAATAAGCAAACTTGATCGATCAGTTTTTAATGATCGGCTGTGTCTAATTGCCATTGTTTCTTATAATCAAGTTTTCACTTTTCTTATGTTTCACAAATGTACATTTGAAGTAAACTAATGTTTGCAAAAAACTATACTTTAATTGTTTAAAAAAGTTTTGAACAAATATTTGATTTAGCGAAAGAAAAGAAATTAATTGTTTTTTTTTTGTTTTGTTCATTTTGCAGTCACCTATGACGTCACATGTGCCGACAAGGTGATGAAAGTAACAATTACTGTCAACAACACAAACTCGGTCGTATTCCTAGACAAGTTGAGAGACTTCCCAGGTGAGTTCCAGTCAAAATTCTTTAGCGCGGATATAAGAATTATTTCGCACTACCTTGAAAATAACGTTACTAATTGTACCGTCTGTAATGGAAGAAAGAAAATGCGATGTATAAAGGGGAATGTTAATTTCCTTCGTCTGTGACACAAGCCCTCGTACTCTTCTTGTTTTTGATTTCATTTTATTACGATCAAAAAACAGAGAAGAAAAATAAGCTTTAATTTGCACCTTCATAATGATAAAGCAGCTGGTTGTAGAAAATGACAAATTTTTCACAAATGTGCTAATTATTTATGGTAATTATCTGATTTTTTTTGCAGATAACAATAAATCGCGGCTGTGAACATATCAAGAACAACTAAATGCGGGAGCGTTTAATTAAAATGGTTAATAGAGGCGAATTCTGCGACTGTGGAAGAGATCGGTTTATTTTCACGTCTGCATGGTTTTCAAAGAATGTCACATGAGCAAATCGAAAGTATTTTAATGGTGATACAAATAAAAAAAATGTGTAATTAGCAAAATTTTTAAGTAATTCACTAGCCAATATAATTAATATTGGCTCTGAGACTATAAAAACACTAATAAAAGTAAATGATAAAAAATGCAAAGAAAAAAAATAACTCCCATGCGCTGAATTTCCAAACATTTAAATTTCGTGTTGAAAGTAAGAAACACTTTCTTTTTTGTTAAAAATGAAACCATAAACTGGGAAAACCATAAACATAGAATGGTGGTTTAAGATATCTGAAGGCTCCAGGCGCAAACGGTTTGAGAGGTTCCAAACTCTCTGGGAATGCGCTTGTATGTGGGAGGGGAACTTAATCTACAAAATATTACACACTGAAAATTAAACAAGAACGTAATTGTGAACGAAAATAAATATCTGTTCATTTCAATGTATTTAGCAAATATCACATATCATTTGCTATTAATCTAAACGAAAACAAGAAATTTGCACGTAAACAGTATGCATTATACTAATTAGAAAATATTTTACTCAATAAAATACTCGAAAAATATCGAGTTTTGACCCCCCACCCTACCCCCAGAGGTCAAAGTCCTAAGCGAACGCCTGATGCCCTTATGCTGTATAGCCTTATGTTTCAAGCCACTGCTGTTTATGCATGTCTTTCTCCCCCCCCCCCCAATTTTCAACTTTTGACTGAAAAGAAGATAGAAAATATAAAACATCTATAGAAATCGCGAGGCACTAAAACTTAATTTGGGCAAATGGAGACGCACTGAAATATAATCTATGCAACTGGAATCTTACTCAAGCATCATCCATTCAATTGAAAATTCACTAAAGCATCATCTACGCCAGTGTTTATCAACCATTTTGGCTCATGGCTTCTGAGCTTCTTCACCTACCAATGTGATCCCCTCATAGTAACCGTTAGTTGCAAAAATGTTCCATGTGGTCCCCTAGAAGTATGATGTGGTGCCCTTGGGAGCTATATGATCCATGTTGAGAAACCCTGATATACGGAACTGAATCTATATAACTGGAGACTGACTGAACCATCATCTATATAACTGGAGACTCACTGAATACTGGAGACCACTATGTAATTCGAGACTCACTGAAGTATTTATTATCTGTGCATCATCTATGTAACTGGAGACTCAGTGACGTATCATCTATGCAATTGGTAAGTCACTGAAGCTTCATTCCGTAAAGGGTCATCCACAAAAGTTTCATATATATAATACACGACATTCTAAAGCTTCATATAAGCGAATGGAGACCTGCTAAAACTTCAGCTGCACAAACGACGTCACATGAAAAGCTTTACCTACGCAAATGGCGACCCAATTGCAATGTACAAATCGAAAAACAAACCATTGTAAATTTACTAAACTTGTTTTCTAAAGGAATGTTTAATATGATACTAGGATATAAGTTTCTTAAACCTTGAAGGGAGCTTAGGCAAAATGAAAGAGTAGAACTGATATCTAATCAATTTCTTTCCTTAATTTTCTTTTCACTTGAGACGAATGAAACAGGGCCCGATATCGTTGCCTTCGTCATAAACAGAATTAAAAAATTTAAAGCTTAAAAGGATGCATTTTAATTCGGCTTCCGTGTTTTGGTTTGATATTTTTACATTCTGTTTGCTTTAATAAGTCTGTTTCTGAATTCAAATCTGAGAGTTTCGGTATATTTGACAGGATTTTTGCACTCAAAATTGAGCTGAGACCTAGAGGCCGAAAGCCGCTGTTCCTAGGTCTCTTGATATATTTAAATAGTTTAAAATGTGTATAGCAAAGCATTTTGAAACATACTAAATCATGTGACTAAAGTTCCATAACAGAATCTCCAAGAATCTATCCATTAAGAAAAAAAAAATTTCTAAAAATATTCTCTCCACCAAATAAATGAAAGTTTTTTATAGACAACCAGAAAATGCTTCGTATCAAATAAGCAATTTTACCTAATCGTACAAAAGAGTGGATGGTTTCATGCAAATTATTTTATATTTATTCAGAAGGTTACGCATTAAAGACCTTAACAAAATCACCTTAGATGTAATTTAAAAATTGCACCAAGAGGCCCGCCCTGCCCACGGTCAGTAGGGTACACCGATGGGCTTGGAAAGACCGCCGTCCGTCGGATGTGACGTTAAGCCGTGGCCCCGTGTGCGGGAGAGCCATACCGTGTTAAAGAACACGCTGGATGGCCTTGACGGGAGGCTACCATCTGTCTCCCAACAGCTGTTCCAGTAGGTCCCCTCCCCCAACCTTCTCTGAGCTTTCGGGGTCCATGTGACCTGGCCATTTAGCCCATGGTGTGCAAAAAAGTGCCGCTCAGAGGTAAAACAACCCAACCCAACGCACCAAGAGGCCAAAGTCATCAATTCCTTCCGATGAGTTTCACATTGTGAGTGCAATAAAACAAGGCCGTCTTTCCCCCCCTTCCGATCTTCAACATCTGAATCGAAATGAAGATCGAAAACATAAACCCCGAAATATGCAATAATTAATTCTGTTTAAAAGCTATAATTAAAAATTTTAACGAGGAATGGACATTACAGTTCATAAATATTCAGGGACAGCAAAATATTTCAAGAACTAAAAGATATTACTTTATAGCACAAAAGTCTGTATTTGTCCATTATTTGGCCATTCTAGGTTTACCGAGGTGTGTATTGTCTAATTATTATAGGTGTTTATTGTCTAAATTGTTTTAAAACGCATTTTACAGCATCGAAATTTTAATTCGAAAAAGTTCTTTAGGTCATAAATCAAATTGATCTCTTTGCTTCTTGTCGTCGATTGCAATCCTCGTTTATAAAATTAATAAAAATCTTGTGCAAATGAAATCCTTTCGATATGTGCAAAATCATTTTTTTTTTCTTTTATATCATTATTTTTTGTCTCTTTCTTGCATTCAGTATCCTGAATCGTTTACGTTACTCTAGTAAATTTAAATAAGCACAAGACAGGTTAGGGATTCTATATTTCTTTTTCCTATTTTTCTTGAGTGTTCTTTCAGTCGTTATGGTGACTTACTGACTTCATATATCTCCCATATGATTGCAGGATGTCAGCCGAAAATGGCGGAAGGAAAAGCAGTGATCAAGTTGCCTCTAGACGCTTTCTATGAATGCGGGACGACACGCATGACCAATAAATATACAGTAAGTACTTGGTGCGAATGCTGAGACATTCACTACCCAACTCTTTCGTTGTTTGTAGGAACGCCTCTCTTGTAGTATAGATATGCAGCAAAAATTGTTTCTGCATTCTGAGTAGTGCATAAAGATGTAAATGAATCAGTTTGCTGTTTCGGACGCTTTATTTAAGGGGAAGAGAAGACCAAGAGTTTCTATCATAATATGAAGTTTGATATCAATTGTGGTATTATACTTTAATTAACACTCGTTGATCAAGATGTGGTTTAAAACAGTTGGTACTGATATAATTGGTATTTACTTTTTTTCTTCCATTTTTAGCCATATGGTTCCCAGATTACACAAGAAAAAAACTGTAGAATTGTTCCTAAATTTTTAGCTATGGAGATTCGATTTACGGTAGCCATTTCATTTAAATAAAATACTCTTAAAACTCTGTATGTGAAATATATGATACATATGATCTACGGGACCTGGGTTCGAGCCCCGTTTAAGGCATGGATGTATGTGTCGTTTTTCTGCTGTGGTCCTGCCATCCTCACAGACCTTCTACTATGGCATATAAACTGACAGGCTCCTGTCAGACCTCTGTGGCAAGCAGCTGCTTGAGGGGGTATTTATTTTTATTTTTTTATATATATATATTAAAGTGATATAAAATTAATAGATTAATTTTAGTGCAATATATTCTTTGTTAAGATGATATAAACAAAGCAATAGTTTTTTGGTTTTTATTTACACTGGTCCCTTTTCGTAGTCTGTAAGATTTGCAAAGTATAAAACAAAATTATTAACAATATTTTTCAGCCTCTCTTTTTGTCGTATGTAAAATTTGCCCATTATTATTTAGCATTGCATTTTCATTATTTAACATCACTTTTGGTTTTATTTCATCTTATCATTTGTAGAATCATGCACCATTTAATACTTGTGTTTATATTAGATTTTGAAATAAATTTTTATGAACTTTCACTGTTAGAACGTTTTAGAACTTTCACTGTTAAACATTCCAACTTCCGTAATTCTTTAAATACTCAACAAATATTGCTGAAATTCAAGATTAGGATAAACTTAATTTTAATCTTTAATTTATTTTCAGTCTCATTTATTTTCAGTTCTCATTTTCAGTTCCATCACTTTTTCAGTCACATTTTTATAGAAAGACTGAAAAAAATCGAATCTCCATTTTTTTCAGTCTTCCTATAAAATTTAATCTTCGAGATGTTAAGTTATTTGATTTTCCAAAGTCATAACATGGGAATTTCCTAATATTTGTTAGAGAGTTTAACAGTCAGTCGAATATGACTTTTGAAGTCTTATTTCACTTTTTGGCTGTTAAAAAAGAAATATCTTAATCGCTTTATACTACTGCATATTTATGAAATAGGAAATTGAAGTGTCTTATTGGGAGAGCAATTGCAAGACAACGAAACTGGAATTTTTAGAATGTTACAATGAATTTATAAAAATAAAAGATTCTTTTAAATCTTATTTTTAACTTTTTTTATTGTTCTTTATTCAAATTCAACAATAAGGAATTTCTTATAACAGTCTAAAGAGTGGAAAAGTTCTTAGTAAGAAAACTTCCCATTTTCAGGTGTAAACTATTGAAAATTAGTCTGTATCGTTAATTTCATTAGCATAAACGTTCATATTCGCAAATTTCGCATTAGCAATTTTGTATATTTTGGTTTCCAAATAATAACATAAATATTTGAGAGTTTGCAATGCATTCACCCGACTGTCGTTTAGATTTGGACACGGAGCTGCTAGTTATGTGTTGCTTTAGCAGTTGAACAAAGACAGAAACTTACTTAAATTAGGTTACAGGTCGCAAATTCGATGTGAATATACTTTCTAGTACCTTATTTAAGTTCAATGATTTGACTTAACTGTATAGTAGCTCGTATATAAGAAACTTGAATAAGCCTGATAGATGCTAAATTATGCTTATATTTCTTTTATATAAAAAAAATTAAACGGTGGTGCGCCTATAGCACGATGTCTCTGAGATCAATTCCTGATATTAATTATAAGCTTAGCCTTCCTTTCGGCGCATGTGAAAAATCTTATCGATGATCATAAGAATTAGAGGAGTAGGAGAAAATAATTCTTTTTTGTTCCCATGACGAACCCTTCAATTGCTCTACCTAGGTATTCTCTCAATTATTCTCCGAGTTCTCTGCCGGTAAATTCAATGGTTGTGCATTATTTCAATTCGTTAACATTGGAAATCATTCGGAATTCAATTTAATCCGTTAAATTCGCTCAACTCGAAACATTGCAATTTGTCGTTTAAAACATAAAAATAATGCATACGTAGCTAAGTATTATAAATAACAATATTCATTTAATTAATTTCATGCGAATAAATTTCATAAATTTCATGCGAAATTTTTAGCAATTAGCTGTTGTAAGTGTACTATTGGAAATGCATTTTTAAATCAATAAATAAGTTACTTAACCTAAGAGTTAAGAACTCGGCGCGGAATGTTTGTTATTTAACGCAATTCATAATTTAACATCAACAAATATACTTGTTTTAAAAGAAAAAGTGAATTTTACTTTAACGTTGTAGAATTACCCATATCATGTTCTAAATATTAAACAGATCTCCAATACCATCATAATCCGAAATCCATTTAAGTAATGATGTAATTAAATCTTTGCATTATTATCTTGCTTCAACCTAACCGGTGATTTATTCAAAACTTTTACAGACAGATAAATGCATAAAATGTTTAGCAAATAAGGTCTTCTATATTCTGAATTTTAACACTAAACAATCTGATAAGTGTTTCTCCCAAATAGTCCAACCACGCAAACTAACTTTCTCCCTAAGTAGTTTATCACATTAAAATATATTGTTTATATTTTTTTACCTACCTTATCGGATTTCTCTAATTTAAACATACATCTAGCAAAATAGTTTTGAGCATATTATAACTGTTTAATAAATGTAAAATGCTATTCCCCAATATAGTAAATAAATCATAAGTCAAATAAAACTTAATCGCGATTTATAAATCATAAGCAAAGGTAAATTTCAACAAAATTCCTGATGTAATAAAATCTAGATCGTATTGAAGTTAATTACTCACAAATTTATTTATCTGACGGTTTCAAATAAATACTTACTCGCAAATATTAAAGATATTAATTTCTTAAATTTTTTTCATAAAAAAACTGTTTCGCTATAAGTTATATATCTTTTTTTTTAACGGAAAAAAAATTCTATTTATTTGTTTTAATTTTAAATCTAAATATTTCGTTTCTTGAATATTTAAATAAGGCGTATTACTATGACACCACGTTCTATGTTTTATTAAATCGTGCTCATTTTCTATAATATTTTGCTTTCCCTTCCTCCTAGGTTCGAGTTCAAACTGTACCAAGAGTCTAAATTTATCTCCGTTAAATGCCCAGCCCTACCTAAGGCGAGGGGGTCTACATTGATGGGCTTGGAAAGGCTATTGCCCTTCACATGGGACGTTAAGCCGTGGCTACGCGTGCATTAGTGCTATACTCTGTAAACATTAAAGAACACACTGGATGTCCTTAAGAGAAGACTTCCATCTGTCTTCTTCCAGTGGATCCCCTTCCCCAACATTCTTTGAGCCCTTGAAGTTCCTTGTAACAATCTGGCCGTTTAACCCCTTGTGTGCAAAAAAAGTGCCGCTCAGAGATAAAACTCCCTAACATGATTTTTATTTCCAGTCAATTATACCCATATAATCAGAAAAAGAAATTATTCTTCCTCCCAACCAATATTACCCAAATCACTTATATACATACCAGAATAAATAATGGATCAAAAATTGAGCCCTCGAATACTTCTATATAAATATGCAATTTATTACTAAAGCTGTCGTCAATTTTTACTATTTGGTCTCCATTTGTTAAAAAAAAAACTCTTAATGTATTGCAACATACTAATTGCATATTTCATTAACTTTTTTTATAATGTATTATCAACAACTATCACATAACCAAATGCATTTGTTCACATGCAAAAATTACACAAATGAATCCATATTAATATTTAAGTCTCCATAAATTTCTGAAGTCAGTTGAAAAATTATGTCTTCTGCTTTCTTGCTTTTCCTAAAGTCAAAGTGATTTAGAGAAAAAAAAAATACTAAGCTGTGAAAGAGAAGTGTGCTTTAACCTAACTTTTTTTTTTTAATTTCGGAAAAAAACCTTGAAAGAACATAATAATGGACAGTAATTATGTGACATGTTAAATTCATTTTAATATTTTTAAACTCATTTATAAATATCTCAAATGCATTACGAATGCTTCTTTGTGACATTTTCCTCACCCCACAAATTATTCCGTAGCAATTACACATAGCAAATAATTTTTCCTTTTATTCATTAAATTTTTATTTCCTATTATTCAGAATATTACTATATCCAAAAATTAAGTTCAAATGTACAAAATAATGATAAGAAATCAGTCTTTATTAATATATGTGGTGAAATATCCTAGTCTAAAATTTTTAGTACATACTCTTTACATATTATCTAGCGACCCGCGGGCCGCATACGGTGGCTCGCACAAGGTTTTTTGTGGCCCGCGAAAAAAATCAAATTTTTACTTGAAATTTTAAATAAATATATATAATCCATCTTATAATTTTTTGTCAACTTATATTACTTTACTTGATATGTAATCTTCAACTTACTCATTCTATTTGCAATTACTATTGCATTTTTTCAACTTGCTCATTCTAATTGTTATTGCCCAACAACTACGGCTACAATGCTCCTATTAAATTTATTAAATATTTTGTAAGGTTTAGAAAATTTATATTGCTTTATAATTACTTATTATTTTTCTTATAAGTAAAATAATTTTTTGAGGTGACAGAACTGACTTTTAAATTACCTATCTTGTCTTATTCTTTTTTTTTTGGGCCCGTGAAATATTGGCGAAAGAAAAATGGCTCGCGGTCTTAGAGAAGTTGGACAGCACTTTTCTAAACGATTGCTTTTTTTAGACTGCTCCTTCGTTATATTTCTAGGATTAATCATTATATGTTAATCGTGCATAATAAACTGTGAACACTAGAATAGCAACTAATTAAAAATAACATAACATGATTTAAATCAATCCATCCCAAGAACCTTTGTTCTTCGTAAATTAACGCTTTTGAAATTCACGAGCTCTGTATGATGCACAACTGTGTACTAAATATTATGTATCGTTTTATATATTTCAACAGAGTTAGCAGTTTTTCATAACCTATTTTTATACCTCATCACTATATGATTCTTAGCATACTGTATACTGCAAAGCTCCTTCTTCCATATATTTATAAAATATATTGTAGCTTAAATTTCATTTAAAGATACCACATAGTTATGCTTAATAAAAGAAGAAATCAAATGTTCTTTGTCAATTTTTTTCTGGAAATCCTCTCATAATCTACAAACGATATCAATTGTTCAGATAATTCGTTCTCATTTTATGTTTGTGTTTTTTACAGGGCCAGACCATATACTACAACAGGGTGATAATAGAGCAGCCGAACCAGCCAAGGGAAGTTCTTCTCGTCAAATGTGTCTTGCCAGGAGATAAGAGCAGGCCTTCAATATGGGAGAAGAGGCCCAAGAGGAATGTTTTACCTGATGGTTTCTTTGAATATGAGTATGTAGTCGATGCTTGCGCTGTAGAAACTTATTTTACAGATATTCTGATATAAAGAGCAGTTGATCATCTCTTACTCGAAATTAAGAATGAATGATCTTCGCTTGCTCAGATTAAGAGTTGGGTTGGGTTGTTGGGTTGTTTTACCTCTGAGCGGCACTGTTTTTGCACACCATGGGCTAAATGGTCAGGTCACATGGACCCCGAAGGCTCAGAGAATGTTGGGGGAGGGGACCCACTGGAACAGCTGTTGGGAGACACATCGTAGCCTCCCGTCAAGGCCATCCAGCGTGTTCTTTAACGTTCACAGGGTATGGCTCTCCCGCACACGGCCACGGATTAACGTCCCATCCGACGGCCCATCGGTGCCCCCTACTGACCGTGCCCATCGGTGTCCCCTACTGACCGTGGGCAGGCCCATCGGTGTCCCCTACTGACCGTGGGGCCTCCAAGCCCATCTGTGTCCCCTAGATTTCCAAACCATCGGTGCCCCCTACTGACCGTGGGCAGGGCGGGGAATTTTTGCGGAGATAAAGATTAAGAGTGAAATCGATCTCTTTCTCATTATGCAAAGGTAATCTTAATTGGTGGATCGCTTACCAGGAAGAAGTGTAATAAACCTCTCGAAATTTGATTCATTTGCGCAAACGGCATATTTGGAAGTCTTTTGCTATTATTATTTTACCGATAAGACAATGCTCAATAGCACTCACTGATGACAAAACGTAAGGAGGTCTTCAGGATTTTGGCCTGGGAGGGGAGGTACAAAAAGGCAAATAATATAATGTTCATAATATACTGGTTTCCATAAATTAAGGAAAATCCCTACGTTAAGTCAATGGGAAACTAACGTCAAAGCTCTTTAACTTCTAAAATAATTTTTTGTTTGAAAAATGTGATTGCAGATTAAGATATAAATTAAAAAAAAGCAATATCTCGATTTTCAACAATATTCGTTCAGTATTTAATGAGTTATGGAAATCTGAATATTTAGCGATAACAATGCCATCCACAAAAATTGACTTCAGTAGTTAATTAAAACTTAGTAATAAGTTTGTATTTTAGAACTTTGTGTAAAGAATTATTTCACTATTCTTCAGTTTTGTATAAGTTTCTTAAGACTGGCTGTTGTTAAATATTCAAACTTCCATAACTCATTAAATACTGAACGAATATTGTTGAAAATCGAGACATTGATTTATCTTATTGAGATCTACATTTGCAGTTTTCTTAATTTGTGTAAATGTGTTTCTGTAATTTTGTATTTTCTTTTACTGACATTAGGGAAGACCAACATAGTGAAGCGAAATCCCCATGTATCTCTTAAAAATGTTGGATTTATTTCACCCGTAACCCTAACAAGTTGTGTTGCAAATGCAAATCACTTGACAATACCAACTAAATTTAAATATCTGGCATAGATTGACCACTTACAATATTGATTTCAGGTTTCACATCTTTTTAACTCAAGCAACCTATAACGGTTGGAATCTCATTGGGAAATTTCGTAAATGTGAATTTTAATATTCAATAATAATAATTGAAGATGAAAATAATTATTAATATACTGTTGAGGCAAAAAAGCTAAATCAAAGCAAACGAATAAACAGCAAAATAATAATACCGTATTTCTTCGATTCTAAGACGCCATCGATTGTAAGACGCACCTTTAATTTCAGCACCACCGACACAAAAAAAGCTTTGATTCTAAGAAAAAAATAATAAATAAAGCACTAAAACAAATATATTTATTATAATAGAATTATAATTTACTAACAACAATAGTACCTATATATTTATCAGTAGTTATGTTATTCATCACTTCCTTCTGAATCAACATCAGAGTCTGATTCTTCCGAGCCCTCATATCTGCATCTGAATCAATATCAGAGTCTACTTCACATTCAGAGGCAGCATTTTTTAAATGAGTGCTTCACTATTCTTTTTGGGATTAGCTTCCAAGCTGTCGATACCCATTCCGCCAATTTTGATGCCGACGCTTTCTTAATTTTTCCGGAAGGTGTCAGCGGAAGGTTGTCAAGTCAACAGCCAGGTTCCAAGCTCACTATAGTTCACTCACAGAGCTCCACTGTAATGAAATAACTGTGGCTATACATTTGGAAAGCGCCGGAAAATACCCACGGCACTTTATTCTCCAATGGAATTGGTGAATGCGATAACGGTCAAACTTGGAAGCGGGGTTTCCGCCTAAAAACAAAACGTGTGGTGAAGTGTGCAAAACGCGGGAAAATTAAAAAAAAAAAAAACTTCGACTCTAAGACGCACCCCGTTTTTAGAGACGTTTATACGGGGAAAAGGTGCGTCTTAGAATCGAAGAAATACGGTAGTAGCTCCATTTTCCTTTTTGAAAACGAGTTAAAAAGAATACTAAGCGAATAGTTGAACTGAAGCTGAGTAACAAAATGTATTTTGTGCAAATAATTAAAATTCTTATTTACAAACAGCGTTTTATTAGCTTGACGAGACCAAACGCTATGTAAACGGAATACTTAACAATTTGTTGGATCTAAGAATGTATTAATAATAAATACAGAAACAATCTCTATCGAATTCTAAATAAAATTTATGCAATATGTATCCTGACAAGTTCCTCCTAGATTTTTCAGAATAATACAACTGACAGCAATTAACTGTATTTAGCGAAATTATACTTTTACTGTCGTCCCGTGGCAGAGCGATTAGCGCGCTTGGCTACTGATCTAAGGGATCTGGGTTCGAAACCCGGGTAAAGCATGAATGTTTGTGTTGTCTTTCTGCTGAGGTCTCGCCATCCCCATAGGCCTTCTACTATGGCTATGCCACAGAGGCTCCTGTCGGACCTCTGTGGCAAGCAGCTGCTAGATGGGGTATATTTATTTTATTCATAGTTTTACTCTAACGTTATTATGCAACATATAGTAAAATAAATTAAATAAATAAAACCTTTTAAAGAAAGTTTTCCAAAACTGCAGAAAAAAAGATTTAAAAAAAAAACTAAACGAATGTTGAATTTGTGATTCTGTATTAAAATAAATGCAATTTTTTTAAGGCAAAACAAATATTAAAAAAAGTTACCATTTGATTTTTATTCCTTTTGAGATTTGGAATAATTTAATACCCAAAATTGCTAATATTTATGTCAATGAGCGTCCTCTTCTTTTGCTCATGAATTCGCTTCGCATACGATTATTATTTTCGGGAAACTGTTTTCTGTTATAATTTTATGTTCAAAAATATATTCTATATTTAATCGAATCATCATGCACACGCATACACATACGCATGACATGAATCACCCTGCGTATCTGTTTACGTCATATGTTTTCCTTTTTGCAACATACCTCCTCTCCGAATTTGTTGTTAATTTCTTCCGCTTTCCCCTTTGTTTCCCCTGCATAACAAATGGAACAAATCCTCCCCATCAGTTATCTTCACTTCTCTAATCCAATTGTTCCTTCTCTCCCTTTTTTCTCCTGTATGTCATTTAAAAGAGAAATCGTAAATGATTATGGCCTTGTTCTCTTTGGTAATTATTACCCTTTGCCCTCGCCTGCATTTCTGCAGTACAGTAACAGAACTGTTGTCTCACGATATGCCGCAGTAAATAGAGCACTTATTCCTGTTCAAACCTTCCTCATTGAATTTATTAAGCTGAAAAACTGCCTTTAAATGACACTAACTGAAACCTCTTACTAAGGCTACCGTTTACTTCAATGCGTCCGGTTTTTACTTTTGTTTGACTATCTTATACTTCATCGAAGCTAAGGATGTGGTAGAAACATCTTTTGCTAAGAAGATGTCACGGAATCCTGTCATTAATACCAAGTACAAATTTTCAACCCGATGATTCCAGAATCAATAACGTATATTTGATGCCATAAAAGGCATGCTGCTCTCGCTTTGGATAACGTTTCTAGCGGGTATTTTTTTCTTTTCTTTGTGCTTTCGAACAAGGTCTGCGTTGCATTCCGAGTAGTCATTCCACATCGCATGGCATCCTCTTCGTGCCTGCTGTCAACTCTTATAATCACCCCATGTTTCATCTCGGCAGCCATTGCCTCAGCAGAGAAGGTTTTCCAAGTTGTGCGTGAGTTAAAGAAAACTGCACTTTACTTAAAGTAAGTGATTAATGTTAGTATCTAGGATATCGCCTAGTTCAATTGTCATAAAATTTTTTTTGATTTGTTTTAACTTTGAAAAAAAAAATGCCTTAGAAATTCGTTTTTCAATCCCTGATACATTTCCGTTATTGTTTTTATTGGAACACGTATGATAAATAAATAAATGCACTTGTTTCTTCAGCTCACAGTTTAATTGTGTGGTTGATATTGGACATTATTCTTTAATATAGTAGACATGTACGCGCACATAAATAGGAAGGAAGTATAGAGGATTAGGACACCCGAACTAATTTCTTTATACGAAGGACTAATTTCCATTTGCCGTCTTGGTGACCGAGAGGTTAGCTTTCCTGGATCAGTATCAAGTCATCTGAGCTCCGGAAATAGCATGGATGATCCTTTTCTTGTATTTTCTTTCGGACGAGGTTTCGCCAACCTCACAGACTTTGTTTATGGCATATTATATTCACAAAGTTATTGATTCTGAAATCATCGGGTTGAAAATTTCCACTAGGTAATAATGACAGGAATTCCGTGACTTCTTAGCAAAAGTTGCTTTTACCACACCTTTAGCTTTAATGAAGTGTAAAACAGTGAAATAAAAGTAAAGAGAAGTCCCTATTTAAAACCCCACTTTTGTGGGAAACAACTACTTACGAAGGTTTTTTGGAGTTTTTTTTTGTAATTTCTGTCAAACAATATTTCCATTATTCCCACATTATCTTCTTAATTTCAACATATTTTAAGTAGAGTTTTTATATTAAAAGGTTTTCCTACTAGTTTTTCAGGGGAATAATACATTTTACGCAAATATAAGAAATTGTCATTAAGAATTGATAGGATTCATCTTTAATATTTACGTAAAATGGAACTAAACCCACTCCACTCCCACGACACTTTCTCTTTTTTAAAACGTCAGCTAATGGAAGAGACCTCTTTGGATTCCAAAATCACTCTAGAAACGGAATCCCCGCATTTAAAGGAATTCTGGGTGTGACCTTAGACGCATTATTATTTAAACAATTGTCTTATATGATACCAGCGATCTTAAGCAAAATTTAAATATTTGTGTTTGGAAGATATAATTCTTTCAGAATAAACGCACTCAAGATTTTTATTCTAACTGAATGTAAAGAAAAACCAAACATTTTGTAGATCGCCAAAGGGAAGTAGGAACATTCTAGTAATTGTAACCACGAGGGGACGATTTTTTTTCTTCTTTTATCATTATCCTGTTTGTGTTGAGGAAATGTCCTAAAGCTATTATTATCGATACCGGAAACACCCTTAAAAGAGAGCATTTTATCGCAGACAAGAAGTAATGTGGAACGTAAAGCCCAAGGGAATATATTCATCATCCGATTTAGAAACAGTCAAGTCAGCTTCTGTACCCCAAGGAAGCCAGAGTCTTTCTGTATTGGCAAACGGACACAGTCGATGAGATCAATCCTTTTTGCAGAACTAGACGCTGTCTCAATATCGATATCAGATTTTGGAGCCAGCTTTCAGTTTCAGGGCTTGCCAAAAAAAAGAAGCAAAAGAAGACGAAAATAGTTTCGGGTTAGGTTATCGTCTCAGAAAGGGAAAGTGAAAAGAAAGATTAAAATGAGAGCAAAAAAATGTATAGAGATATATTCACTTCTAGAAAAGCAGTATTTCTCTGTGAGAATGCGGTATCTATATATATTTAATGCAATGGGCTTGACAGTTTTCCATTGCCGTGACATGAATGAGAAATAAGTTCAAAAGAAAAGTCTATCGTGAAAGCGTAAAACATTGGAAGTTTATGCTGAAATTCACTTGACGCCTTCCTATCTTCTCACCCGAAGTAGAAATGCGCCTTGAGAAATAATAAATGGATCATATAAATAGTTTTGCCTCTAAAATAGTAAAACAATTTTACGTTAAGCAATTGTAAATGACAGGTAATAAATACAGTAAATCGTATAGACTCACAGAATCGAAACATCAACTAGTTTTGACTAAAAAAAATTAAATGAATAAATACCCCCTCAAACAGCTGTTTGCCACAGACATCTGACATGGATGGAGCCTGTCATTTTATACCCCATAGTAGAAGGTTTGTGAGGATGGCGGAACCTCAGCGGAAAAACGACACATACATCCATGCCTTACCCGGGATTCAAACCCAGGTTCCTTAGATCAGTAGCCAAGCACGCTAACTACTAGGTCATGGGACGGCTTCAATCCATGGGAGTAAAATGGCAAAGTATATATCAATGTATTTTAAGATTGTCTTCATGAATTATGTGCATATTGTTCACTTTGCAGAGGGTGATGGTGGACTTTTATTTTTAATATGCTACAAAGTTTATTTAGTGTGATCGCAGAATGCTGTAATAAACTGGAAAAGATATATTTCCTGAATAACAGCACAATCTTTAATTTTCAAATGTTACACCTAACACCATAATTAAAACAAAATAATAAATGTTTTGAAAATAGCTACGAAGATAAAATATTATAAACAAGTGCCTGAATTGACAATTTCACTGCTTAATGAGAAAAAATTGTAGATTTCAGTTGGTGGTTTCGACTTTGCAGTGGAACAAGATGATTACTTTTTCCTTTTCTCATAATCCTGTTAAGGGATCTGTGAAGAGAGTTTTATCAGCATCTTCGGGTCTAGGGAAAGGAGATTTAATATTTCAAAAATTTATGCAGGTAATACAGAAGATTTAAGCCTTAGTATTTGATACGAATTAATTTTGAAAAAAAAATACGAATGATAAATTTATATAACACGTAGATTTTTAAAAAGAAATATATAATTCAAGCAAAAAAATGAAGTGCGGATGCTTTTAAAATTGACAGCACAATCATTCTATCGACAGAGTTTGAAAAGTTTAAAAAGTGGTATGAAGAGCATGAGACTGAAAATTTCACATGTGCAAATTTATTACTGAACATGTTATAGCATAATGGTCTTAATTACCAGGTCACAAGAATCCCACGGGCTCAGATCTAAGAATGGAATTCACTCGACATCGGTTAGAAAATCGGTACAAACCTCCCCTAAATGGCATTCAGCGAGTTCTTAATGTGACAGAGAGGACATAACCCTCTCCTTCATAGAGCAGCACGGTTAACCTCCCATTCGACTGATGGCAGTGTTTCTGATTCCATCACTTTTCCCTTCTCACACCGAATACAAAATGGAATTTAGAGGATAAAATATCTTCGCAGACACAATGGGGACTTGAGGCTGGAGCGCTGCCGACCGGAGCAAACTCCTTCCGAGAAAACCAGAATGAATTCAAAATAAATATGTATGTAAATAATGGGAAAAAAGTGAGTGTGATTTACATTAATGCTTACGTTTATGTTGTTTTTTTTATTCAAAGCCATTTCTAACCCCTGTGTGCAGAAGCGTTGCGAATTTTGATAATTTAATAAGAAAATAATTTTAAAAAAATCATCTTTCATTTTCAGCTCCTTTCTGCACCCAGAACCTAAACGAAATAGTGGCCAGTCTATAGGTAATGGAACAAAAAAATGGGAACATTTTTCGGTTCGGAAAGCTTTCGGTTTATATTCGGAAAGCATTGCGGAAAAGCTTTCGGTTTATGTTAAACAGCGGCGTCTACGAGCCACTAACGAAGGCATGAAACATGCAAATGACATCCTTGAATGTTTAGCATGATGTCTATAAAGACGAACCCTGATAACTGCATGCAATTATTGGTATCATGTCGTCGAGAGAAAATTTTAGCCATTTCGAATTTTGTTGCGATTTTTTTTGAGCGCATTTGGCAGGAGCTTTGGTCACTAAGAAAACCGAACTCGCTAATGTTTCACGAAGAACAGCTTCCAAGGTCAGGTTTGCTTGAGAATCTAAAGGGAGGACATCACATATAAAGGCATCAATGGGCAGGAGCGTAACTCCAGAATCGGGATGTTCGAGCGTTAGTGCAATGGGGAAAGTGAAACTTTCGAGATGCAGAGTTTGTCAGTTGTGACGGATCTAACGTAGGACGCGAGAGGCCAGTTTCGTCAAAAATGGTAATCGAGAAGTCCATAGAGCTGGATATGACGGTTGAGTTATACTTCACAAACCACTCATCATATCTATCAACGCACCTCGTTGTGTCCAGTGGTTCAAAGGATACAAGTAGTGGAGACTTCGGCAGTGGAGGAATGTGATATGATGTAATGAATCATCCTACACTTTGTTTTCGACAAATGGACGAGTACACGGTTACCAAAGGAAACTTACAGATCAGATTGCTTGTTTCCTTCTGTTTAGGATTCTGGCGATTCTGCAATAGTGGGGGTCCTTTCTCGTGTCATGGTTTGGGTTTACTCATTCCGTTAAAAGGTAAGATTAATGCCAATCGCTATTTGGACAGTCTTGAGTGATCATCTTCATCCAGTGATACATCATTTCTTTCATGTAGAGAGAGTTGTCTTTCAGGATGACAATGCTCCCATATACAGAACACATGTTGGCACCCAGTGGTTTGTGAACCATGAGACAGAAAGTTTTCATGTACCATGGCCACAGCAGTCACCAGATATCAATCCGCTTGAAAATCTATGGGAACTTCTGGGATGACGTCTTGGTCCGAGTTTTTTGAGCTCCATTCAACAAGCAGTAATAAATCACGTTTCTTGTGGACGAATGGTGTCTTATCCCTCCTGCTAATTTTCAGATACTGGTAAACTCTATGCCACGACTTATACAGGCTATACTGATGTATACGACGTATACAGACTGGACTCAAGCGGCGATACAACACCATATTAGTGACTTTGCTTAGTTGCCTCCTTTTTTTGTCCTTTCCTGTAGCAAAATAGCATATTTTTCACTTTATTTTGGCCGTGCATAATAGGTTTTGAAACAATTTTAAAGAAATAAAAAGTAACGTATGAAAATACTCTATTAGGAAGTATGTGTTAATATTGTAATGAGTTTTTAATAGTAAATCTTCAGCGTGAGTTCAAAGGAATATTTAGCAACAAAAATTCCTAAATTAACTAATTTATTACAAAAGTATAAATAAAAACACAAATATAAAATAAATTCTAACAGGGTTTGGTTGGGTTGTTTTACCCCTGAGTGGCACTTTTTTGCACGCAATGGGCTAAATGGCCAGGTCACAAGGACCTCGAAGGCTCAGAGAAGGTAGGGGGAGGGGACCCACTGGAACAGCTGTTGGGAGACAGATGGTAGCCTTCTGTCAAAACTACTCAGCGTATTCTTTAACGTGCACTGGGTATGGCTCTTCAGCACACGGGGCAACGGCTTAACGTCCCATCCAACGGACGGAGGCCTTTACAAGCCCATCTGTGTCCCCTACTGACCGTAGATAGGGCGGGAAGTTTTGCGGAGATAAATATAACGCTGACCCAGCTGGGACTCGAAACTGGGAACTACAGATTACGAGTCTGGCGCGCTACCGACTGAGCCACCCCAGCCCCAATTCTAACAGGAATCCTTATTTTCATCAATATGAAATTAAACCATCAAAAAATGTTTTACAGTATCTAATTGTACTAAATACCTCGCTGCCATCAAATCTCCTTTGATTTCCCATTAGTAGACTTCTTCGACACATTACTTCCACGAAAATTAGATTTCATAACACTCACTCTGCTAAAAGACTAAATACAAAACTGTATTAAAACCACAATTCAACTCTTTTCAATACGATGAAGTTCCCAAAGTTTCTCTGCGCTTTTTATATATATACATGTATTTTTTAATGACTTAGATTAACGCAGAGAGGCACAACACGAGCGTCTGATGAAACATCATATCTCAGTTTTATTGTTGCACGTTCATATGTCGTAATAATATTGTATACTGTTTACAGATGAATGATATTTGCTTTCTAATTTATTTAATGAATCACTCAACCATATTGAGGTAAATCCTCCTAAAATGGTTAAGTGATATCCATTACAGAAAGCGAAACACAGATAATTTCAATTAAATATTCATTCATAAATATATGTTAATTCAAATTAAATTTATTAATTAAATTAATTAAATTTATTCATAATAATATATGAAGTGACATATTCAGTTTCTTAAAAATTTCAAAAGAATACTACTTTTTTGTCTAATTCTATGGGAAAAATCATAAGTCACGCATTCTTCAAATGGCATTTGACAAATGATGTTATTCCCATTTTAATCCTAACACCATTTTTCATCTTTTCCAGAAATTGCCTGTTAAAAACGAAGCATTAATGCTCAGCTGAGCATGATAATTTATGCATAAGACAACTAAACATTATCTAATATTCCAAAATTGCACGCAGTTTAGTGCATTATCCTCCACATGAGAGTGAATAATAGTGCATTAATCCTTCGCCTTGGGCGTGGGATTAGTTCCTTAAAAACAGCTCAAAGAGAACCACAATTTGTATGGGAAAAGAAGGTTAGGTTTGCAGCCTGCAATAAGGATAACAATTAAAAGTTAAAATTTAGGAAATATTACGAAAATCACAAATGGCACTTTATTCCAAACAAGAGAAACATAACGAAAAAGGTAAGTAGATTACGAAATTTAAGTTAAAACATGAAAAAATTTAGATCATTTTTCCTTTGTTTTAATCAAATCAGCTTTATCCTCTGTTGAAGTGTTGACAACAAAAACGACCTTTAAGGATTTTCTGCTGTTGTTCCTTTCCTCTCTTTCTTTCTTTTTATGAATTTGATCGTACAAAGTTAAAGAAATATCCGAACTGCACTCTAAAGGAGTCTATATCGTTTGCTTCGGGCTAAGCTCATCAGCCCTCAAGCATCTAACAAGAGTGTCCACTTCGACACAGAAATACAGTGTTTCTTTGTTGCCTTTGACTCTACAATTAGACATATTATTTTCTGCACGAACTATCCAAACGACGAATTACAAATATATCCCAATTTATTCCCAACAAATGCATAAATCCACATAAAGATTCTCCAAAAAATTACCCTTTATGTTTCCCTGCATCAAAATCAGCACAGCTTTGCGATGAAAGAGATTTTGAAGAAGGGTATCCCATAATCTCGCGACACGCAGGGATTAAGGGGGTTTAGGGGGAGGGTATCTTGGTAATCTAGCGACATGGGGTAAATTTTAGCAAAAGAGTAGATATGGCTAATTTCCGTTGCAACATTTCTATACAAATGATCGACATAATAATGAAAAACATAATAAGCAGAAATGCTACAAAGACAATGCATACAAATAATAAAAATACAAATAGTAAAAAAATGCGATGCTGATCAGCTGTGTGATTTCATTGCTTCTAATATACCATATAGTTGCAAATGCGAAACTACAAATCAAGCACATGAAAATCGAGAGATTACTTAAAATTCACTTTTGTTTTTATTCTCTAGCTTAATACTATATATTACATTCTATTATGTATTATACTGCATAAAAAATGTTTCATTGAAATGTTTAACGGTCCTTTTTGTTCTCTCAGAGAATTAAACTACACGAGCATCGTAGCCCACGCGCCTACACCTTACCTTAATCTGGCCATTCGTCAGAACGGAAGAGTGTTGGACACCTCTTACAATGTGCAGCCTGGAACACCTCTGGAGATGCTCGTTTATTTGGATGAAAAAAGCTCAGGTAAGTATTTTTATGAATCAGTTTAGAAATTAATCTATTCAGAATGATTATATTTTGGCTCTTAACTGTGGAAAGAAAAAGCTCGTCTCTGAAACACTAGTCTAGTAATCTTTCTCATCTTCATAGATTTTTAAGCATATTAGATAGTCGAAATTAACTTTCAGTTTCCATGCATTGTAAACTTACTTCCATGTACTGTAAAAAATGAGTGATGACACGTTTAATTTTGAAAAAATGAACTGATAGTGTTGACATACCTCACATTTATATTCCAGATCTAGGATGGGTTCAGCTGTTCAATATGCTTCTCTTATTGACCTCACACATCATGCACACTCATTTGCAAGAGCAATACTTCCTTGCGAAGCGTCGTTGGTAAAGCATACACGAAGGCCTAATACTTTATGTAATCCCATAGGAATATATCAGGTGAGGTTAAATCAGGTGACTACTCTGGCCAGTTAATGCGATTCACAACTGATCATATTGAAAAACATTTTATACAGATATTCTCAGACATCTACTAGGAAACGAAAGACCTGTATCTGTGAAAACAATTTGATGTTTATCCATCCACACTACGTGCTATTTATTTCTACGTTAAATAATTAACTGACATCATCGTTCAAAATATAAACAATGCATGGAAAGTGTAAGTTAATTTTGAATTATCTTCTTACAAAGCAATCTTATTTACCCATTTTTTCTACTTTTTTCTTATCTAATTCCTCTTTAAAGATCCAAAAACTTGAGAGCGTTCTTAACTTAGCATTCTTAACTTTTCTTAACATTTTTAACATTCTTAACATTTCCAACATTTCCTTAACATTCTTAACATACTTAACATTTCATCTTAAACATTCTTAACATTATTTTATTGTTCATTAACATTCTTAAAACTTCTTTAACATTCTTAACATTTCCTTAGCATTCTTAACTTCACAATCCACCCTATTTGTATCCTAATGGAATAAACAGAATTTTCAACCTTCCTGAAAAGAATCGATACACACTCAGTCTAAACGCAGGAATAAATCGGATATTGTGGTGATGGTTTGAACCTAATTTCCAAATGGAAAATTAATTTTTATCCGTTTTTCTTAGCTGTTTACCAGAGACGTCTGACAGGAGACTCTCATTTTAATACGCCATACAGAAGGTCTGTGAAGGAGAAGTGACCTTACCAGTGGGGTCGAACGTAGGTCCCTTTGATCAGTAGCCAAGCGGACTAACTACTCGGCCACCGGCGACTTTGTTTTCTTAGAAGGATGCAAATATACTGTTATCATATTTTCCCTCTCTCTATATATAGAACACCCTTCGTAATTAACATTCTCAACAAGACCTCCTACTGGGAAATTGTAGAGTAATGAAGTTAAAAAATATGCTTATGGAAATGAGAAACATATTTATTAGACACCAAATATTTTTTCAAATATTTACATACAAAATACCACTAATATTATGGGTATAGCGTTTACGTTACAATCTATCAGCTTGAAATTTCCACGATATTCCCAATACCGAGATACAGAATGTGCTTTCCATGTTGTTTCATGCCAGTCTATTCAATGCATGAAAGCACCCAGTACCTGAAAACTCATATGTACCAATATTCTCTGTTAAATCACATTAAAAACTTGCAAACTTATCCTTAAAAACACATTTTCTAAATTCATTAAAATAATCAGTTACAATTGATCAGACTTTATCTGTCATATTTAACTAATCACTTTTGATAATACTTTTTTTTTGTCAGCGAGCTACATAGCAAAAAACAATAAATTAGTATGATGAAATGGATTCACCCATCCCTTATGATTAGCCTGAATAAGTAAGTAGAATTCGTAAGTTACGCTCTACGACCAACAAAAGTATGCCAAATGGTAACTGAAATAAACAAAAGGACTGAAATTTTAATTCAATCGCGCAGTAACTTTTGTACACACATCCACTTCACTAAAAAAGGCACGACACTCAAATTTAAAAAGTAGAAATTATTTGCTTTTAGAGAAAATTGTAATATTAAGGTTTCGTTATTCACAACGTTGAATATCACATTTGCAGTATACTAGTGATTCCCAGTCAGTGGTACCCGGATTCCTAGAGATCCGCGAATATAGTGAAAAGAGTCGGCCAGCTATTTTTAATATTAAAGATAGCTCTAACAGAAATAGTACCTTTGCTGCATTTACATAACAACGTTAAGTTTTATTGCTTTTTTTGGCTGGAATCATATCAGTTCACTATGGCAACACTGGCTACCCTCTCTAATGTTGATCACAAGATGTAATTGGTTGTTAATGAGATAAGAATTTCTGGAGCATCGAAATTCTTCACTGAAATAGTTTTATTCAAACTATAGAAATATCCAATAAATGAGCAGCGAATAAGGAACCAATTGCATATAATACATCCTTGGAACCTTTTGGGAGTCCTTGTTGTAAAGATTTATATTTCAGTAAAATATGTCTGGGTAACGATAAAAAGAGGGTTTGCAGAAAGAGATAAAGGTCGGGGAAGGTGGGGAGCACAAAGAGAGAGGAGAGGGGGAGGGAGGGAGAATTTGCACAGGATCCGCAAAAAATAAAGAGAGAGAGAGAGAGTAGTGTCCTCAGAAATAATGAGACGTCATTGGGGGTCCGTGGCGCCGAAAAGTTTGGGAATAAGGCCATAGACGAAACATTCATTATTATTATTTTGATTAAATATACTTTACCAAAATAAGTAAACATGAGAACTGCCGTAACATTCATCATATGGATCATATTATCAAGTTCATGTCTGCATGCTGACTCCTCTGAACAGTTTTACGTATAATTATTTTCCTCCTATCTACTGTATTTACTATTTCTTCGTTTTTTCTCCGTACTCACCCTGCACTCATCTCATTATCATATTTTAGATCTGGGTCTTTGAACCATGTCTGACAAACAGCTGTAAAGCTTATTACGCCATCACATGATGAGCTCCCTCGCATTCGAACAAAAGTTTAAATATCTGTTAACGTTGGAGATATTAGTGTAGCATATTATAATAAGCTAATAACAGATTAGTTATCAGTACGCCCTTTAAATATCAAACTGATAGTAGTAAGCAAATTAAGAGAAAAAACCTTATGTTAGTTTAACTCGAACAGCATAAAAATACCCTGTTAAAAAAAAGGAAAAAACATGATTTCCTTGCCAGATTGCAGTAAGATCCAATACCAGAGAAGCATAGAAATGTCCCATAATCATGAAACATTTGAATAGTTGGCTGAAACAAATTTAGCTTTATAGCCAGTAGGATTCGAAACTAGGATCATCTCATAACTTGTCAGGTGTTAGCTTGCGATAGCTCATTGGTCAAAGGTACGGACTCCTCTCTCAGCAAAACTCAATTTTTTTCCAGTTAATTATTTACGATAGCAGAAGGTTCCCTTCTCTTCGAAACAAAATATCGCTCTCACCCCCCCCCCCACACACACTTAGCCTGTTAGGTTGATGATACAAACACCATACAGAATATTTGTAAAGAAGGCAAAACATCTACAGAAATAGAGCATGAAACAGAAAAAAAAATATCTATTGCTTATCTTGCGATAACCATGATTCCGTAGTCAAATATATTAACTGATTTGCCGCTGTGACAGCAAATGGGTGGATCAAATAGATAAAAATGCTGATAACATTGTTAAGGATCAGCATTTTTTTATCAACAGGATGAGTTAAAAATATCGGTTAAGGATCAGCATTTTTTTATCAACAGGATGAGTTAAAAATATCGGTTAAGGATCACCATTTTAATCTATAGATCGGGTCAAAAATATTTGTCAAAGATCACATTTTCTGTCTACATGGCCCTCATACGGGGGTTGAGTCACGACTAATAAAGTTTACTGTTTCTTTTTCTAATGCTAACTTGTTAAAGAACAGCCTTACCACAGGAAGAGTAAAGAATATTTGTTAAGGATCGCCGTTTTAATCTACAAGTTGAGACAAAAATATTTGTTAAGGATCAGCATTTTTATATGCAGGTTAAGTCAAGAATATTTGTTAAGGATCAGAAATTTTGTATCTGCAGTTGAAATTTTGTATCTGTAAGAATATTGTTATTTTTTATCTTCAGGTTGATTCAAACCTAATAAATGCTAGCAATATTTTTTATGAGTTTGCGATAAAGATTGGCTTTTTGATCTAGAGATTTTTTCCACTTATTAAACATCAATACACATTTTTAATGCAGAAAGATGAGATTTTTTCTCCGCAAGTTGGGTTGAAATAAGTGCTAAACAAATACACTGATATATACAGGGTGTCCCTGAATTCATGGCCCAAACGTGAGGGGATGGTAGTACACACGGAACCCACCAATATTCGTCATAGAATATGCGGCCGCAAACGCAGTGAGGAGTCCGAAATGAAGGACAGACACAGAGGTTTCCAGAGTGACATTTATTGGAGATCATTACAACAGATGCTCAAACATCCGCCCACCAACGTTGTTGATAAAAGCGACACAATGGCGGAGTAGTGATCAACGTACCTGCTCGTAAACACCTGGCTTGTCGCGCACATCGGCGTCTGAGAATTCTGGGGTTTGGCCGATCCAGCGCTTTTAAGCCATGCCGCCTCATCTGCGCCCCCTACCGGCACCAGGCTGCATTTGCGGCTGCATATTCTATGACGAATATTGGTGGGTTCGGTGTGTACTACCATCCCCTCACGTTTGGGCCATGAATTCAGGGACACCCTGTCTATTTGAATGCCTTTTCTGCTAAGGAAGAATACCTTTAATCCTTAGGTTGAGGCGACCTAATAAATAATGAAATTTTATTGAATATCTTATAAGGATAAGTACTTCTCATTCGTACTTTGAGTAACGCTTAATTATGCCTTTTTTTAATACTTGGGAACGATATTCACACTCTCAAATCAACTGCATGCGTTAGTCAAATACCGTTTGTTTCGCCTGTAGATAATCGATCGGGAAATAGATTACTTATAAATTATAAAGGCAACCATCACATATTAGTAGCGACTGATTGACAGTTATCTAATTTCCAATCAGTTCTGAGATACAACTTTTTTGAACACTCTTCCTTCGAGTAACAATTATACCAACTGAGAACACAACTGACCTTATCATTAAAAATCACGAGAGATGACACAGAACGATGTTGATTATCAAAATCGACAACCAAAAATTAGAATGTGTTTAATTATATTCCTTGAGAAGATCAGAACGAAAAAGGAAAAAAAAAAAGGAAAACTAATGACCTCTTACGTAGTTTAAAAAGGAAAATGATGTTTAACCCCTTGTCCGCAAAACATTGTAATTTGGCTGCATCACTAACCTTAGGAGCGGAGTGGGTTGTTTAAGATTCTTCCCTGTTTCACTACCAGTGTGAAAGGGTCACGAGCCTGTTCCAGCCACATCTGACATCAAGGTCAGTGAGAACATCGTTAGAAATTGGTGACGTTTCTATCGAGGGTCGGCAGCCCGTCATTCTCCCTTTCCAACTACGAAGTGCTACCCACAGCATGAAGAAGGAACGTGACGTCGTTAGGTCCATGATGTTAATTAAATGCCGCGACGTGATTGTACACCGAACGTGACGTCATTAGCGAGGAATGATTCCGTGAGAGAAGTCTGCTTGCTCAGATCAAGAAGCTACGACATAGCCAGAGGCAGGCTTCTTTGCACGTTTTCGTAGGAAGACCTCTTCCCCCTATACGGTCGTTTGGCACGTAACTCAAGCATTGATGATCACAGTGCTGGAGTCAATTTATTTTCAGTTTCGTTTAAGTAACATTTTTTCCCTGAAGTTCGTTAGGCAGAAAAATCTTTCAAAATTTGCTACGATAGCGAAATCTAGAAGTTTTGTAACTAAGATAATGCTGGTATAGCTCTGATGTTTTTGACTCCAGATGCGAACGTAGTGTCTTGGATATGGGTGGTTTACATGCGAATACGATGAGGTTAGACGAAAAAATCATCAACCATGTTAGGCAAGAAGAGATTGCATTAATTTGGTCATTTTGCTCGAAAGCAGAATTGTTTATTCGTTAATTGAGTTATGAACTACGTGTCTAAAAGTCCACTGGAAAGGGACAGATTTAGAATGAGGTAAGTGGACCATGCGAAATATACTGCTCACAAAAATTACGGGATATTTCATCGTTCATATTCATTTTGAAATATCCCCTAATTTTTGTGAGCAGTATAGTTTCCTATTAGAATTACCCTGCACTGGATAAACATAGTAGATATTGCACAGAATAGACGTGTTTGAAAAATTAGACAGTCTGATCGGATCTTCTTTGTCTACGGATGCTACAGAATCTTCTGTGATGTATGATGTGTATAAATCAATGGTTCTCAACTAATGGGTCGAAAGCAACCAATGAATCCATTATTCCGTTGCCTAAGTAGCGAATAACAAATTCTGATATAAGCAAATTCAATAGCAGCAGGTTGGGTTGGGTTGTTTTACCTCTGAGCGGCACTTTTTTGCACACCATGGGCTAAATGGCCAGGTCACATGGACCCCGAAGGCTCAGAGAAGGTTGGGGGAGGGGACCCACTGGAACAGCTGTTGGGAGATAGATGGTAGCCTCCCGTCAAGGCCATCCAGTGTGTTCTTTAACGTGCACAGGGTATGGCTCTCCCGCACACGGGGCCACGGCTTAACGTCCCATCCGACGGACGGCGGCCTTTCCAAGCCCATCGGTGTCCCCTACTGACCGTGGGCAGGGCGGGGAATTTTGCGGAGATAAATCTCAACGCTGACCCAGCCGGGACTCGAACCTGGGAACTACAGAT
The DNA here is from genome assembly GCA_038380435.1 of Ryuthela nishihirai. Taxonomy (NCBI): domain Eukaryota; kingdom Metazoa; phylum Arthropoda; class Arachnida; order Araneae; family Heptathelidae; genus Ryuthela; species Ryuthela nishihirai. The sequence continues at coordinate 77,867,873 of JAWZYU010000017.1, forward strand.
TACGAGCCTGGCGCGCTACCGACTGAGCCACCCCCGCCCCCAATAGCAGCAGGTGAAACGGAATGATTCAAGTCATAAATTGTAAATTAATTTGCCGTCTGATGGACAGAGTTTAAAATATTTTCTGAATGAGAATAGTAATTTTTCAATCTGTTCTCATTTCTTCCATGGGGGGTGGGGGTGGCTCAGTCGGTAGCGCGCCAGTCTCGTAATCTGTAGTTCCCAGGTTCGAGTCCCAGCTGGGTCAGCGTTGAGATTTATCTCCGCAAAATTCCCCGCCCTGCCCACGGTCAGTAGGGGACACCGATGGGCTTGGAAAGGCCGCCGTCCGTCGGATGGGACGTTAAGCCGTGGCCCCGTGTGTGGGAGAGCCATACTCTGTGCACGTTAAAGAACACGCTGGATGGCCTTGACGGGAGGCTACCATCTGTCTCCCAACAGCTGTTCCAGTGGGTCCCCTCCCCCAACCTTCTCTGAGCCTTCGGGGTCCATGTGACCTGGCCATTTAGCCCATGGTGTGCAAAAAAGTGCCGCTCATATGTAAAACAACCCAACCCATTTCTTCCATGAAGCAACAATGATAACACAAGGAAAACGCTTTGCATTAATTGTGTGATAGTTCTTCCTCATTACATTTGACAAGTTTAGCAATAATGCACTATTAAAGCTGTAGGTTATAAAAACCTTCAGACATTGTTTTAGAATATTGCCAAAATCCAATTCTTCAGTGTAGAGTTATTCCCAGAAGTGCATTTGGACGTTCCTTGTTTTCAGGTTTGTCACAGCACTTATTAGTTCTTGATTCACTACGTAGTATAAGTTCATTGTTTCATAAAAGGTCCTGTTGTGTGATTGGAGCTTCCTCCTGTTTTTATTGTTTGTTATTAAATGTCCGAGGACAATGATGTTTTGTTATGCACCGTGCAATTTTTTGAAAGCAATCACTAGTTTTTTATTTTTGCTATCATATAAAAGTTTAGATGACTTAAAGTGTTAGTGTTAGAGTTCGCGGTAGCTCTTCTTAACTGGGTTTCTTTGCTTACAATGTTCCTTAGTGTGCACAGCTTTTTTATGTTATTCATTTTATTATTATTTTTACTATATTTTTATATTTATTATCCCTTAATGTGCACACTGGGTTAATGCGAACTCTAACAGTTAAACTTTAAGCTATCTAAACTATTATATAATAGTATACATAAAAAATTGGTGATTGCTTTAAAAAAAGTACATGGTGCATAACAAAACATCATAGTCCTCGTACATTTAATAAAAAATAATAACAGAAGGAAGTTCCAGTCACACAACCGGACCTTCTGTGAAAAGTGAACCTATACTATACAGTGAATCAAGAACTAAAAAGTGCTCTGATAAACTTAAAAATAAGGAGCGTCCAAATGCACTTCTGGGAACAACTCTACTTCGAATAATTAGATTTTGGAATATTCTAAAACAGTATCTAAAGGTGATTATAACCCTGTATTTAGCCAATGCAGGTGTCACAGTTTAATTACTTTGGGAGCTATGTAACAGACTCTGGTGATATGCGGCATGAAATTAACAGACGAATAGGGATTGCTACCGGGACTTTTAAGAATCTATGGAGATTGTGGAGAAATAGGCGAATACACCTAAAGACTAAAATTATTACTGTATAATAGTTTGGTTCTTTCTAGGGTTAGTTATGTTAGTGAAACTTGGACGCTGTGTAAACAAGATAACAGAAAACTAGATTCTTTTGATTCTAGATGCTTACATAGTATCTTGGGTATTGGGTGGTTTAACTTTGTAACTAATGATGAGGTTAGGCAAAGGAGTCTGCAACCTCCTTTAAGCAGCATATTGTGCAGAGAGAGACTCCGCTGGTTTGGCCATGTTGCCCGTATGGATATTTATAGATTGGCGAATAGGTTATGAACATGATGATGATGATGATGATGATGGTTTCTACTTTTAAATTGCCCTAGAACTTTAATACTAAATTATCACTAAAATTTTATCAATATTAAATGAATAGTCGTGAAAATATTTTGCGTAAAAAATAATTTGGTTTAAATAATTATTATCTTCCTCAATGTTACAAATTTTAAGAATCACAAGTATGCGCTAAGAGAAATTAAGAATCATCATCATCATCATCATCCTCAAACAACCATGGGCTACGGAGGTCCAACCAGAACGTGCAATTTAGTTCTCCAAGCATGTCTGTCCTGAGCTACATCTGCTGCATCCGGTCATTGCACACCAATTTTTACAAAGTCCTGTTTAACATTGTCTGCCCACCGCATCCTAGGTCTCCCCCTCTTTCTGAGACCTTCAGGCACACTGTTCATAGCCCTATTCGCCAATCTATAATTATCCATACGGGCAACATGGCCAAACCAGCGGAGTCTCTCTCCGCACAATATGTTGCTTAAAGGAGGTTGCCGACTCCTTTGCCTAACCTAATCATTACTTACAATGTTGAACCACCTAATGCCCAAGATACTGCGTAAGCATCTAGAATCAAAAGCATCTAATTTCCTGTTATCTTGTTTGCACATCTTGCAAGTTCCACTACCATAACTAACCTTAGAAAGAACCAAACTATTATACAGTCTAATTTTAGTCTTTAGGTGTATACGCCTATTTCTCCACACTCTCCATAGATTCTTAAAAGTCCCGGCAGCAATCCCTATTCATCTGTTAATCTCATGCCGCCATTCACCATTATCTATTACATAGCTCCCAAGATAATTAAACTGTGACACCTGCTCAAGACTGCAACCATTCAGATTAACTGAATCACAGCCTGCCTGACCAATTTTCATCACTTTAGTTTTCTCTCTGTTTATAACCAAACCTACTCTACTACTAGTCTCATCAACAGTCCTAATGAAAGAGTTCATCTCATCAACATCATTTGCCAAAAGGGCTAAATCATCAGTATAATCTAAGTCAGACATTTTCGTATCTCCAGCCCATTTAAGGCCGAAATATTTCCCTTGAAGGTAATTTCGCATAACATAATGGATAACCAAACTAAAGAGAAAAGGAGACAAAATGCACCCTTGTCGAACATCAGAAGTAATGCTAAACGAATTGCTACAAGCCTTACCAACTCTCACACACGACTCATTGTTATTATAGAGAACCTTCATTATATTAACTAACTTGTCTGGTATACCATATGATTTCACAATCAACCACAAATTATGACGATCAACAGAGTCGAAAGCCTTTTTGAAATCAACAAAGCTAGCAACCAAAAGTTTCTGAAACTCTAAACATTTCTCAAGAATCTGCCTAAGTGAAAATATCTGATCTACACATCCCCTACCACTTCTGAATCCACATTGCTCATCCCCTACCACTTCTGAACCACATTTGTCTCCTTTTCTCTTTAGTTTGGTATCGAACCAAACTATTATCCATGTGCCTGTCAACCAGATTCTTAATTCTATTAAGCACAATCATGCAAAGAACTTTCTCTGGAACAGAGAGTAGGCTGATACCCCTATAGTTATCACAAGAACTGCGATCACCTTTTTTTAAAATTGGGATAACAATAGCTCTGGTAAAATCCTTGGGAACCATGCCTTTATCATAAAAGATATTCAGAATTTCAGTCATCCAAGGGGTAACCGAAACATTCCCAGCTCTAAGCATTTCTGCAGTAATTTCATCTACCCTTGGGGATTTATGAAGTTTAAGTTTAGAAACAGCCAAAATAACTTCAGATTGTGTTATAGGGCCAACATTAAAGCCACCAATGCATCTATCATCATTGCAAACAATGGAAGTAGAACTAACTACATTGTTTAGAACATCACTGAAATGCTCAGCCCACCTAGCCATGACAGAATCCTCCCCTTCTATAACCTTACCATGTTTATCCTTCAATCCTTGTATACCTGTCCGTTTTCTACCACGCAAAGCATTAACCATCTGGTATAGCTCTCTGCTGTTGTGCTGTCTAACTGCTTCTTCGGATTTGTCAGCCATAACATCAAACCAAATATTCTTATCAGCAGTTAACTGATCCTTTACACGTTTATTAAGCTATCTGTAATGCTTTCTATTAGGACAAGTAAGGTATTGATTAAGGACATTTCTGCAGTTCTTTCTTTCTGAAATAAGCTTAAGTGCCTTATCACTCAAATGATTCTCTCTCCTCTGCTCCTTTTTTCCCGAAAGAGTACTGTTAATTTCCGAAAAAGTCTGTTTAAAATGGTCCCATTCTTCCTCAACTTCAGTGGTAAGCAAACCATGACTGTCTAATGACTCAGTAACCTATTTAGCTATAATTACGTCTTTCAGAGCTTCAGTGTTAAAGGTAAATTTTTTAACCCTAGCACAACACTTTATAAGTTTAAGTTGCAACACACTTTTAACAAGATAATGGTCAGATCGAATTTCAGCTCCCCTTTATGACCTGGTATTTCTAACAGAACTAGCTCATTTGCTGTTAATTAATATATAATCAATCATATTCTTATGCAGCCCATCAGGTGAAACCCATGTGTATTTATGTATGTCGCACTGTTTGTAATAAGTGTTAGTTTTCTGAAACCATTTAGTTTACTTACCTGTAGGAGACGTTGCACATTGCAGCTACCAGTACCAAAAGGGCCTATTACTCCTCCCCAAAGATCAGAGTCAGTACCAACTTTGGCATTGAAGTCACCAAGAACAAGGGTAATATCATATTTCTTGATATCCTGAAGTTGTCCGTAAACATATCCTTCTCATCCTCCTCGGCATCTTTAGTGAGGGCATAACAGCAGATAACATTCAAGTCTTTAACGTTTGTCTGAAATTTTGCTGTAAGGAACCTTTCATTAATGCACTCATATCCTAGAAGAGCATCACTAGCGTGTCTGCTGAAAAGCATACCCACGCCTTGGTGATGTTTATTGTCTTCCCTCCGTGAAACGAGAAATTTAAGATTATTTTTAAGAATCTGACCTTTATCTGTCCATCTGGTCTCTTGCAGGCCGAGAATATTTAAATTATAATTCTGTGCAGAGTCCTCACATTCCAACTACCTACGGAGAGAAAATGGTTAGTGGGATGTTTAAAGAAACTATGTTTATTGAGAGAGGGAATGCCGACAATATCAAACAGCCCCCTAATCTTAGACATGGGGCATAGACCCATTCCCCCACTACTAAAGGGTGAAGCCATCTACACTGGAAGACTTCCTCCAATGTAGAATTTGACGATGCCAATAGAAAGAAAGAGTTCAGGTGCCTGCGATGACCTCTGCTCAGGATTATCCACCAGCTGATAAACATATCCTGTGAATCTATTCACTTGGGGCTGTCAACCCACAAACAAACAGAAAACACAGCGGAAGATTTTCCCTCCACAGAAGCCCACCTATGCAGTAAATTCAGGATACATAACCAAAAGCCTTATTTCAGTCCAAAATGTTTATATGGTCAGCACCAGGGCACTGTGTGGTTGACCACTCCTCAGCAGGGTAGAAAAAAAAAAGAAAGAAAAAGTAGCCATAGTTGTCCAGATCAGTAGGCTGCACTAATCTGGCAGCCCTCTCCTTCCGTTCACTTCCACAAGAGATCTCTTTTGAAAGGTACTAACGGTCTGCACCACGAGAAGGCTTGGTCGGACATTAGGTGCTAGAACTGGCCGGTTCTATGCATCATCACAGGGGATTGGTGCATAGTTCTCCTTCCAGTGACTACCTATCTAGCATTTACGACTTATTTACCGACGAAATTAGGAATATTGGGGTTATATTCCACACCATTCAGCCTAAACCTGCGAATTCTCGTGATCCAGAATTAGATATTTTTAGATGATTTAGATTTAGATGTCCAATTTAGATGTCCAGATTAAATTTAGATGTCTATCTATTCAACAAAATATTTCTGATTACATATAGCAACTATATTAGCATTCATTCTCCCTCCAATAAAAACAAAATCTTTTAATGTTTTTAGGCAGACGCCCATCGTCACAGGTTTCTAAATATATGTACAAACGTATATTGTAATTATGCTCTGTTTAGTGAATTGAACTTTCTAACGATAGCGTTCTTAGATTGTCATTTTCTCTGTACATTTCTGAGAAGAAGCATTATTATTATCATTGAAGCCTAACTAATAACGAAATTAAACAGATTGCTTTGTCACTTTCTAGATTTCTAATTCCAAATTCTGACACTTAGTACATTTCAAGTGTCATCATCATTGTTAAACGAAATGAACTAAATCAAGTTTTAAAAGATTTGAGCTTTCAATCTTTTAAAATATGTGTTAAATGCAACTTCGTTCCTGTGCACACTGTGTCAGATAGCTCTGCTTAACTTCTGAAATTCATTCTATAGTTTCGCCACTGAACAATAGAAATCGTATATTGAACTATTCAAGAAAAATGTCCAACTCTTCAACAAAATATTTCTGATTACACTATAGCAACTATATTAGCATCCATTCTCCCTCCAATAAAAAATAAATCTTTTAATGTTTGTTAGGCAGAGGCAAATTTCATGCACTGTAGACTTTGCACAGAAATCTAGGACTTGTAATAAATGGAATTATGTTTTGTTTTTTTTTCTCAAAAGGTTAACAATTTAACAACGCTAAACAATTGCAACACAAATAATTATGAATACATTAAACTGTTTACTATAATATTTTTTTTTGAATTTCAAGAAAATGGTTCTTAATTTTTGCCAGTTTAAAAAAAATTTTAAATCTCTTTAAAAGCAGCTTCTTTCTCTTTTGCATTACCCCTTAAATACTATGAACAGTGTCGAAAATGATATTTGGAGATATTTATGAGATTTTTAACTTCAATATATCATTTCCAAAAAAGGCTTATTTAAGAACTCTCATAGCGACGACTTCAGATTCCCATTGATATAACAAAGGATCGTACTTCATATGTCGGGCACTAGTGAAATAAAAAACCATGCAATGACGAAAACGGAAATTTTTTATATATGCTTGAAATCATAAAAATTTTCATAATAGCTCGGTGACTATTGAAGATTCACAGGATTCAAAAACATAAAGCATCTCAATTTCTTATTCTGCCTTACAACAAAGTGTATTATTTTAAAATTTTCAGTCTATGTAGTTTTGTTCCCTTCTATAAACTGTTAAACTTGCAGCCACTTTTAATATCGACTTCTGAGCCTTTATTTTGAATACATTTCTCACTACCATTTTCTTCAAAATCTGAAAACTGCCGACTTCTCTAGCAACAAACCTCTTTCAGCAACACTCTTTGTTGCTTTCCCTTCCTCACAGCATTATAGGTTTAAATTTCTGCGCATATTTCCTAAATGTTTTCATTTGTTCCTTCGCAGTAAGACTTTGCACTTCAAAGCATCGCCTGAATTTCATATTCTCTTATATACATTATTCAAATTTGTTTGAACTTGTGTGATTATTCTGCCTTTCAAGTGCTCGCATTTGAGCACACCTCTCATTCGAAATTTAACACTCATTCGTTCACATTTACGGAGATAGATCTCTCCAAATTCTCTAAATATCATTCAAATTGTCACCGACATTTCCTTTCGCATTGCATTTCGCAGAAACACTTACTCGCTGCACAATAAGAGTTTATTTAATTCATGACATCCATCTCAAAGAATCTCTCGATAAAAGTATTGATTCAGGTGAAGCTTCATTCGATGGAAAGGGAGAGGATAATTTTATTTCCATAAAAATTTCGAAGTCAACAAGCAGAGCAAATAGACCATTAATCGAATGAATTATTGATGAGAAGATCTTTTCAAGTTTAGTTCTTGATTATTAAAGAGATTATTAAACAGAATTTTTACTGTTTCGTCAGAACTAAAGGTTACTTTCTCTTGTCCAACGTACTAGAGTAATCAAGGTTCTCTGAAATTTATTTTATTTCTTCTTTTTCAGGGGAGAAGTATGGAGGCAAGGGGAAAATAAGTAAAATTTTCATATCTCTATGTTGGAATTACCGTATCTGATTTTGTTGATAATATATTTATAAACAGAGCATAACCACCCTTGTAAAAGTTAAAAAAATATTAATTTTTCCGTCCTACCGTTACATGTGTAAAGATATTAAACAGATTGTTTGACACATGATATGTGTGCGTTTGTGTTTAGGGGGATGACTGGCTGCTTCTTCCCTTCAGTGTGCTATGTTCAATAACTTCATCTTATATCAGTGAATAGGTGAATTGTAATATTTTTTTCTAACGGAGTTTCTTTTAATAAAAAATATCACTTCAGAGAAGATAGAGATAAATATATCGATATACTATACTTATAAATATATAAATATATCACTACCATAACTTTAGACAAGACCAGGCCGGGATCTAGAAAAAAATCGAAGGGGGGAGGGGCAAGAAACACAATCGAGTCAGAAAATGCAAAGATGGCGGGGTCAAAATCAAGATAAAAAAATAAAAAAAAAACATTTTTCCATCCGTTTTATAGGTATTCATAAAATTTCTTGAAAAATGCATGAAATATAAATAAGTATAATAATAATTTTATGCCTTTATTACCCTTACTAACATTCTGATAGGGAGGCAATGGCCTCTTTGCTTCTCTTCCTAGACAGTAGTTTTATAGACTAATTTTAGCCTTTAGGTATATTGTATACTCCAAATTTTTCGCATTCTTCGTAGATTCTTAAACATCTCAATAACATTCTCTTTCCTTCTGTTTATCTCACGCCAAACATCACCAGCATCTGTTACACAGATCCCAAGGTAATTAAACTGAGACACTTGCTCAAGGTGCAACCATCGAAAATAACTAACCACAACCTGCCTGACCAATTTTCATCACTTAGCTTTCTCTTTGTTTATCACTAAACCTACTATTATCAGTTTCATCAACAGCTCTAATGAAATCTCATCAAATCATTTGCCAAAAGAGCTAAATCATCAACATAATCTAAATCGAAGTTTTCAAATCTTAAGACCATTTAAAGCCAAGTTCTTCCCTATGCAGGGAATTTTGCATGACATAATCAATAACCAAAGAGAAAAGGAAATAACTTTTCGGACCTCGTAGCAATGCTAAACCAAATGCTACAAGTCTTACCAACTCATATATGACTCAGCATTATTATGTAGAGTCATCATTATGCTAGCTTATTAGGTATGCCATGTAATTTCACGATCAACCACAATTTATGATGATCCAGAGTCAAAAGCCTTTTTGAAATCTACGCAGTTAGTAACCCAGATTTCTGAAACTCTAAACATTTTTCAAGAATTTGTGTAAGCGAAAATATATGATATGTGCATCATCTATCATTACTGAGCACACACCGCCAATTCAAAGTTGCTCTTCAACCAAATTCTTAATTCTGTTAAGCAAAATAATGCAAAGAACTTGACCTGGAAGAGAAAACAGACAAATTACACTTATCACAAGAACTGCAATCAACTTTCTTGAAAATAAGAATAATAATAACTTTAATAAGAGCCTTAAAATGAACACCATGACAATAAAAAGTCAAACATTTAGTCAGCCATGTGAAAAAAGAAAAATTCTTGGCTCCAAATATTTCAGTAGTAATTTTATCTACATCCTGGGATTTGCATAGTTTTAAGTTTGAAATTGCAGATGTTACTTTATCTGTGATATAGTAAAATATGTAAAAACGTAATTAAACTGAGACACTTGCTCAAGGGTGTAATTAAAAAATGTGTAAAAAGCCAGTAATGCATATATATGGACAATATTATTATCAAAACAGACATTTTTGAAAAAAACAAGTTATTCGATTATTCACAGAATGCAGATTTACAGAATATTTTCAAATTACACATTAGGATTTGGAGAGAAGTAAAATTAAATGATGACATAAAAAGTAACTAAGCTGCAATAATAAAATTATTAATTTATCATAATTTTAAATAATTTCTTTTTTTTTTGCTTTTCCTTGCTACTACCGTTTCCATATCCAGAGTACGTATTTAGAAAAGTGTTGATTTGAATGGAATATTCAACACTCCCTAACTTCCAGAATTAAGAAACATTCTCTAAAAACTGCAACTAGAGATTTAAATAAAATACTAAATTTTATTCATAGTTCATTTAGTATTTAAAAAATTATGGATCCTAGAAAACACAATTTTAAAGTTCAGTGAAAATCAGCAGGATTTTTCTCATAATTTAATTTAAATGGAAATAATAATTGCTCTATCAAAATCTTTACTGAACGAAATGACGTATTTCTTAAGTATGTATAAGAACACTTTTTACTTAGTGCCTATTTCGGAGATGGTTTTTTTTGTACGAGAGATATCGATCTTGAATATTCCATTTTTTACAGTTCTTATTATACTAAACTAAAATGTTGAAAACTGAGTTTATATATATATATGATTTAGACGTTTAACACATCTTCAGTATAATCTTTTTATAACAGAATTAGTATTGATAAAGAATAAAATCAGAATTAGTCAGAATTAGTCAACCCAGATAATCCTCGAGGAGCGTTAAGTATTTCAATATCGGATGCTGAACATACTCATAATTTTTATATATTAGAAGACTTTATGTTAAGGATACGCTATTATGTAATGCATCCCTAATGAAAATTGTTTTCATTAACTTAACATTAACTTAATTAGTACCCATTTATATAATAATATTTGTCTATTAAAAGCTGATTATTATAATATCTGAAACAGCTATTTTTTTGTTTTCAAAATATTTATAATTTGGATCCGATTTGCAACACCATTACACTATTACTTTCGGAATTAGTGATGTTTTACTGTATAGAATAGTGGGTTACCAATATATGGTTACCGTACTCCAAGTTACCCCTTAATATTTCAGGAAGTTTTAAAACAGTGGTGTCAAACTTAACAGGAATGCGGGCCACATAAGCTTGTACCCGAAGTAGTGCGGGTCTCAAGGATATCGCAAAGGGCCGCAAAGATATCGCAAAGATACTATAAAAAAAGAGATAGCAATTATTATTTCGTATCTTTAGCCATACTAAAATACGCTGACAAGTGAGATTTAATAAACGTAGTAAATTACGCTCATAGGTAACCATAAAACTGTATTAACTGCTGGTTTTGGCGGGACATAATAAAGGGAAATAAATACATTACATCGTGTTTGATTGTATGGACAACAGATATTATAATATTTTTAATCTAAATTAAATAAGTAAGGGTAAAAAATATGAATTTTAATTTTAAAATTAAATATTTTTTATAATTTAATAAATATTTGCCATATGTTGGCGCTGGCCACGTGTTTGGCACCGCTGCTCTGAAAGAAATCTTACATTTGCTGCGATTACATAACAGCGTCATGTTTTACTTCTTTTAATTGGAACTATTTCAATTCAATATGACATCACCAGCTATCTCATGTTTATCACAACTGTGATTGGTTGTTTATGACATTGGAATTTCTGGAGCAACGAATTTCTTTCCTCAAAGGTTTAATTTCAAATTTCAAAATAGCTAATGAGTTAACAGCAAATAACGAACTATAGATATTATCCATTCTTGGAACTTTTAGGAAATCCTGGTTGGGAGAATAGATATTTTAATTGAACAAAATGTACCATGTAATCATCAGAAGTATATTATAGAAAAGGTGGACTTCACTGTGGTGTTCATAGCCCCAAAAATGATCGGGATCCATTGGTATAGTGCATTAAGGATAATCTGAAAAGTGCAAGACAAATTGCGATTTTTTAGCTATGTGGACCAACAATAATATCGATTCCCGCCGTTCGCAGGAAACAGATAAGGAAATTCAGTTAGATCATGATCCTAGAATCGGAAGTTTGCGTACGAGTTAACTGTCCTTCTACCTCGTGCAACCTGGAATTCACTATGTGAGAGGTTGAGTTCGGGGTGGGGGGGTGGGGGAGGAGGTTATCAAACCAAAGCTATTATTTCCTTATATTGTAATATATATAAGCCCATTTAATTTTGTTTGATAATTAGTTATAATACAAGGCATAATATATCTTTAAACGCAAAAGTTGTAGAACTTTAGTCGCTGAAAAAATTATTCATGTCCAATATTTTTCTGAAATTAATAGCGATTTTGAGGAGGGAAATTATCACCGTCTTTCTTCCGAGTTTAGTCGTTGTTCTGAGCATTCCAATCACGAAATGCTTTAAAAAAATGAATTTAACGAAACAACAGGAAACTGATGAGCAAAGAAACATTTTGTTTCACATGGGAGGAAGGGGGTGAGAACAAAAGAGCGATCGGTCGTCTCTTCGTTCCGTGCCATTAACACTCCTTGATGTTAACACGGTTCGAGTAACAAGGCCATGCTACTTTAATAGGAAGGGAAGTGTGCCTTGTCCGGAAACCAATAAAACAGTTTCTAGTGCAGCTGGTGAGCTCTGGACAAATTTAGGATGTTTCCTGTGGACGTGAGACACAGTTGTTTGCTCGCGAAAGCTCTTGAAACCGAAACAAATGAATAGCTTGGCTTGCGGCCAACTGACTCGTTCTTGTTTTCTGGCAAATGATAAAAAAAAGATGGAAATTTAAAGTTTATTCATGTTTATTTCATGTTGGTTTTGCTTTTTAATTTTAATTTAGAGTAAGGTACAAAAAGTAATGTTTATTCTTTGAAAAAAAAAAGTCTTATTTAAACAGTTTAATTTTCTCTTTTACGAGATATATTCCATGGTTTTCAGTCTTCCCTAATATGTTGTCTTCATATAACTTCAGATAATTTATTCCTTCTTTCTAAGAGTAATTTCTGTACGATGATAAAACACGTTAAGTCGAGTTTATCAAGAATTCTCTAATACCAGCAGTAACAAACATTGGTAAAAACTTTGGTAATGACAAATAATAACAAATTGGTAACAAACATTGGTAATCTAAAACAAGCATGGCTGAATCTAACAAGATTATTTCTTTTAAGTATTCATACCCTCAAAACTAATAGCTCTTCGGTTATGATAATTAACAAGCGACCATGCCAACAATCTGGAATAATAATCCGGAAACAGCTGCACCGCGAGTTAACGCAAGTAGGGGGAAAATGAGAGTTCTAACTCAGTGGCGGGTGAATGTTAATCCTACGGGACCCGCCACCGATGTGTTTCAAGCTAGTGGTGGGTCATTACCAATCACATTGCTCAGAACTCTCACTGTTTTAAGAATGAAGTTAGGTAATATTGAAAATAATACCTCCCTCCAGTGATGTATTAATCAGAAATTGTATTATCCAGTTGAATTAGAGGTAATAATGGACATATAATAGATGATATTGCATAGCAACTCAATCGTAATTTCCACCAACACCCATAGCAGTTACCAACGTCACCGGCCACCCACCCCCCTACCGCAGCTCCCTATTAATATTCATAATTCATAATTCATATTTAATTAATCAGTAGCGTCTCCCTTTATTAAAAACCGGCCATTTTGGTTTCTACTCTCATCCGAAATTTCTAAGTCCTGGCTTAGCCATTTTTAAATCTGATGTCACCGATTAGAAGTTGTACCTTTTAAAATATTTTTACCCAATAGCATTTTTTCTTTCATTTTCTGCGGAGCAGTTTTATTCCAGTTTCTGCAGGATAGTCTTTCTTCTAGTATAAATACGACATCCATCAGTAAGATTCCTCATTCTGTTGCCAGACGTTGACAGTGACGGTTCTCTGCTGCTACGTCCGCTACGCTTTTTCAACTGCTTAGAGCCAATAGTGATAGTCCTCGTGTAATATAAAATCAGTTATTTTACAATCGAGTTTGCACTGTGTTATAATGTATCCATGTGATATATGTGAGAAGGCTTTCCTTCATCAGACCCATCTCATTCGTCATAAGAGAAATCATGATGGAAATAACCTGTTTAAGTGCTCTCAATGCGAATCAACATTCTCAAGGAGAGATGTCGTCCGACGGCATGAGTTAACCCACACCTCCAGGAAAACCTATAAATGCGAAGAATGTGCAATGGAGTTTGGAAGAAAAGACAGTCTTTTACGACATCAAAGAAAACCACACATTAATTAGCGAAAACGCTCTGAAGATGAAAGGTTTCCCCAGAAGAACCAAAAACTAGACCCTGAAGACCCCTAGCAGTTTACAGAAGAAATAAAAAGGACCCTGTCAACACATAAGCTGATGGCAACTGAAGAAACATCTGTTGACCTCATCTTTTCTCCTAACACATCTGAAAGAAGAATTGACCTCGAAAGGTAGCATTAAATGGTACCTTGCTGTACAAGTGCGCTTCAGGAGAAAAGTTTCCCCTTCTACCTTCGAACGCTGCACCCCATTTTTCCGAAGTAACTGTGTCACAAGTCTTCCTACATCATCCCTAAACAGAGAATTGGATTCAGCATATAAGAAGATTAAGGCCTCATTTGAAGAATTTGAAGGAGCACATAGCGGATGGATACTGGATGCCGTACTCCACGCTGAAATGAACATTGGAAAATATACCCCTCTTGCAGGGTCTAGTTATATTCCTACTCCAAGAGAATTATTATTAAAACGTGCTATTGTTAATGTATGTAATTCTGACCAAAAATAGTCTAATCGCAGTATATGGATCCCCACCAGGGGCTTTTATGGCTGCGCCTACCGGAAATGGGGTTTTTAATTAATTCATTTTTAATTAATTAATAATTATGAATTATTAATTATGAATGTTAATATGGCGGCGTGGTCACGTGACCGGAAGTGGGCGTGGCAGTGACGCCATAGGGGGAAAGCACTGTGCAAAGGGGGATTCCCCAGGTGCGACCAGACTACTAAAAATCCCACTAGGTGACGCTCTGAGCAAAGGCTTCAAGTTTCTCCCGTCTGCACAAGGTCTCATAGTAATTTTAACTGTGGCGCCATCTAGTGGTTGAAAATGTAATTAAAATTAAAAAATTCAGTTTTTTTTTTTTTTGATTCTTTAGGTAGAAAATACTTCAATATTATGTTAATTTACAGTAACTAGGCTGTATTAATTAGCTTTGTATATAGAATGCATTGATGGCAATATATTAAGTATATAGTGTTAAAAGAAATCCAATTAAAATTCTTTATTTTCCCCTTAAATTATAAGAAAATAATGTTTTAAAGCGGATTTGTGTAGAGATGCATTTAAACAGGAAATATTGCTTACATTACTTCCAATTGAGTACTTAACTGTAGAAAGAGAAAATTGTATTAATTAGTAATTAATGTGTAAAACACTAAAAAATGCGTAATTTTGAAACACAGAACATGCGATATTAAGTCTCAGAGGTAAATATATGTTGATACGTTCACTAGTTCTTTTTCTTATATGCAATGTTAAAAAAAAAGGAATTTATCTATTTTTTTTATATTAAGCAGCTGAAGTTAGTGGGGAATTTCGTTATTTTTCATTTCGTTGTATTTAATGTAGGAAAGCATATTATTTTTTATCTCAGTCGTTAAAAATCAAAATTTTAGGGAATTAAATGTATTTTTTACTAAACAGTTGAAGTAAGTGGCGAAATCGCTTAATTTTCAATGCATTTGAGAAAAAAAAACGATATTTTCACCTCTGTAATTGAAAAAATCTCTTTTTTAGGGAATTTTCTCTCTTTTTTTTTAAATCACTTAAATTTTTTGATAAAATCCCCTTAATTTTCAATGAATTTAGGAAAAAAACGTTATTTTTAATTAAATCATTTTACTTTTTTTCACGGAAACATTCCAAAGTAAAACAATTATTAACTGAGTAATTCGAATAACAGTATGAAAATCCAATTTTTTTTTACTTATTCATAGGAAAAGTATATAAAATTCGTCTATACTCCTCTGTATTATTTAATATACAGGAAATTATCCTTTTCCTTGTAGATCATTATTGAAAAGTATTAATATTCAGTAAAATCTGCTCTAAAACACTTGATAAATCCCTTTATCGCCAAATGGCTGATGTAATAATTTCGATTGTGAAAAGCAGGTGATGCTACGAGTTTACATACTCTCTTTGGGTTCTGAGTCAATTCAATTTTCACTCGATTTCTCAAATTTTCCATCGTTTTTCTAAACAGCGTTATTTATCAATTTGAAGAAATCCTTCTCGAAGTCATTTCTAGCTTCCTTGCGTTGACTTGTATTGAATTCAATATATGGTTTCAACCAACAAGATTGCCTAAATTCCAAAATGCGATGGATTTGTTTCAGTTGCAAACCTAGGGCCAAATATTGTTTGAGATTTCGATAATGTACAACATATTTTTCTTTTGAATACAGATTAGGGACTAGTTTCACAGCTGAATGGGTCGTATTTATTCCGAGGTCTTCAGCAAGGCTTTGACAATATGGTGATAGCATTGTGTTCGTAATCTGAAATTTCTCTGGAGCTAGGGGGTAATCATTATGCTTGTCGTGAAGAGAAACTGGATAATCGAGATTCACCTCTAGTATATACCCTTTATCAGAGTCATCATCAATTGACATAATATTAAGGTCATCAATTTTTTCTGTATTAAGTCAACGAAACTCGCTCTGAGGGAGATACTGCGACATTGCCCATCCGTATAGATTATTAGCATCAAAATGCGTAATATATTTTGATGATAGTTCAGGATTAGAGATGTCCAAATACTTGTTGTTTGCAGTACTAAAACGATTGCATATCACAGAAATTCCCCCTCGTATGCCTTTTTCCAGGAAAAGGTACATTTTAGGGTCAGTTATCAACTCAAGATTTACATTTGTAATTTTTAAGCATGCTTGCCAGGCTAATCCAGGAGCCGTGTAAATATGACAGGGATCGATTTCATAGTATCTAATGCATAATTTTCTGAAACTTTCGAAAATATCAGCTAAGAGGAGCACGTCAGTCTTCAGGTACAAGTCATGATCTGGACTAGATTTTTTATGTTGAATGCATTCCATACTCTTATTGCATGGATGTAGACCCCTTTTCTCAGAACCAGATGTAACCTTTCGGGGTTCAACGTGGTCCTTTAAAATATGGAACGCATCTGGTGATAAATTATTTACTAGCTTCTCAAGAGATGTATTTAAAAACTGATAGGAGTCTATAAAATATAATGTCCCCAGGGAGAAGGCTATATATTTTTCCATGTTTATTGGGAATGCAGCTAACCTTCTTATTTTTGATTCTACCGATTCCTTGCATAATAAGATGACTATCATATCCTTTGAGGTTGTGAAAGATAACTGGAATCCTATTGGTTAACTTAAAGTTCAGATTACAGGAATTATGGGCAGCTCCTCGGAATTTACCTGTTATGTGATCGTGATCTCTCACACGATCTGCTCCTAGGACACGCTTACAAATATGACAGTCAGTAGCGTTGTGAAACAGTTTCTCTTCATGATTCGAGGGTTACATTGGCTTTATCATCGACAGTAAGTTTTTGATGTTTTCTTCTTCTTTAAGCAAACGTTCTAAAATTCTTCTACTACATTAGGACCTCTATAAACTACTGGAGGTTTATAGCTGCCGCGTCAGGTCCAACAACAAGATATGCAAATGTACAGGGTTCATGATTTGCCGTGATAGTGGTGTGAGATTTTGCAAGGTTAGGCATACAAGTGTCCACTTTCACTAGGAATGATTCAAAGTCGGCATAAATCACGTATGGAACGGGATGCTGAAACTTGGAATTTGCGAATTTCATCTATTTTTCTTCTTCAGTTGAAAATTCTACTCTCTGGGGTCCATGTTCTTGACAATAGGGGATATGATCCTTCAAGAGTGATTCACTTGCGAAACGGTGAAGACAGTAATCACAGTAGAAACCTTCACCGTTATGTTTGGCGACAGGATTGAGAAGTCTACTCATATTCTTAATGGAGCAATAATGCTGTTTTTCATCATCTGACAACAGTAGGAGATTTGCGTGCGCTTTAAATCTGAATGCTGTGATGAAGAGTGGGAACACCTCTATCTCATATTCAAAAACATTGACAGAAATGTTGTTCACTTTTTCGAATTTGGTATTTGATTTATTTTTATAGGGAAAATTAGGCCAGATGTGTTTAATTTTTCTTCTAAAATGTTATATTTGTTAAGGCGTTCAGTGTTTCCTATTGCAGGATATAAAGAGCTAAAACAGACCATACAAAACATTTTTGGTCAGAATTACATACATTAACAATAGCACGTTTTAATTTTTGGTTGTTTTACCTCTGAGCGGCACTTTTTTGCACACCATGGGCTAAATGGCCAGGTCACATGGACCCCGAAGGCTCAGAGAAGGTTGGAGGAGGGGACCCACTGGAACAGCTGTTGGGAGACAGATGGTAGCCTCCCGTCAAGGCCATCCAGCGTGTTCTTTAACGTGCACAGGGTATGGCTCTCCCGCACGTTTTAATAGTAATTATCTTGGGGTAGGGATATAACTAGACCCTGCAAGAGGGGTATATTTTCCAATGTTCATTTCAGCGTGGAGTACGGCATCCAGTATCCATCCACTATGTGCTCCTTCAAATTCTTCAAATGAGGCCTTAATTTTCTTATATGCTGAATCCAATTCTCTGTTTAGGGATGATGTAGGAAGACTTGTGACACAGTTACTTCGGAAAAATGGGGTGCAGTGTTCGAAGGTAGATGGGGAAACTTTTCTCCTGAAGCGCACTTGTACAGCAAGGTACCATTTAATGCTACCTTTCGAGGTCAATTCTTCTTTCAGATGTGTTAGGAGTGACTCCCGCGAGGACTTGAGGAAGAAGATGAGGTCAACAGATGTTTCTTCAGTTACCATCAGCTTATGTGTTGATAGGGTGCTTTTCATTTCTTCTGTAAACTGATAGGGGTCTTCAGAGTCTGGTTTTTGTTTCTTCTGGTGAATCCTTTCATCTTCAGAGCGTTTTCGCTTATTAATATATGGTTTTCTTTGAATGTCGTAAAAGACTGTCTTTTCTTCAAAACTCCATTGCACATTCTTCGCATTTATAGGTTTTCCTGGAGATATGGGTTAACTCATGCCGTATGGGTTAACTCATGACATCTCTCCTCGAGAATGTCGATTCTCATTGAGAGCACTTAAACAGGCTAATTCCATCATGATTTCTCTTATGACGAATGAGATGGGTCTGATGAAGGAAAGCCTTCTCACATATATCACATGGATACATTATAAAACAGTGCGTTGTAAAATAGCTGATTTTATACTACACGAGGACTATCACTATTGGCTTCTAGCAGTTGAAAAAGCGTAGCGGACGTAGCAGGAGGGAACTGTCACTGTCAACGTCTGGAAACAGAATGAGGATTCTGACTGATGGATGTCATATTTATACTAGAAGAAAAAGTATCCTGCAGAAACTGGAATAAAACTGCTCCGCAGAAAATGAAAGAAAAAATGCTATTGGGTAAAACCATTTTAAAAGGTACAACTTCTAATCGGTGACGTCAGATTTCAAAATGGCTAAGCCAGGACTTAGAAATTTCGGATGAGAGTAGAAACCAAAATTGCCGGTTTTTAATAAAGGGGGACGCTACTGATTAATTAAATATGAATTATGAATTATGAATATTAATAGGAAGCTGCGGAATGGGGTGTGGCCAGTGACGTCGGTAACTGCTATGGGTGTTGGTGGAAGTTACGATTGAGTTGCTATGCAATATCATCTATTATATGTCCATTATTACCTCTAATTCAACTGGATAATACAATTTCCGATTAATACATCACTGAAGGGAGGAATTATTTTCAATATTACCTAACTTCATTCTTAAAACAGTGAGAGTTCTGAGCAATGTGATTGGTAATGACCCACCACTAGCTTGAAACACATCGGTGGCGGGTCCCCTAGGATTAACATTGACTCGCTACTGAGTTAGAACTCTCATTTTCCCTCTACTAACGCAAGACGATTGGGTCACTGAATTCGCGGTTCTTAATTTATATAAACGAATCTACACAATGTTCTTAGTGTTATAAAATTTCCTTAACACAATTTTGTGTGTTCTCTTTTTGTATCTAGATTTGTTTCAAAACGTATATTTTGATTTTTAATCACTTAACAATATCTTCCTGTTGATGGTTTTTGGAAGACTACCACTTTCTCTTCCTAGGGGTGTATGAGGTGTAAATCCGGCCCTGGCTGGGCACAAGAGATTGCTGCAGGATGCAGTCCAAGCCAGTTGGAACACACTGGATTAGATTATTTTGAGTTGTACAAATTTGCACCGTTATGTAGCACCATCTAGATAACGGCGCTAGTTTCTTCAATGAATTTAGTGTTTTTATAAGATTGCAAAGTGCATTGTCACCAACAGGAATTTACGATAAAGAATTTAGTATTCGTTTAGTTCTACACATTGCTTCTTAATTCGATTCGATTTCGGAGAAAATTGTCGATTCACGAGTCTATTCTAAAGGGCTTTCACTAAATGAATTTGTCTGCTTTCGATGTTGTCTTTCTAAATATTCTGATATTTCCTGCTTCCTTCTTAACAGCATTCTTGTTGAATAGCTAACAATAGGTCTGACGAATACTTAAAAATAAATGCGTTTATGTAAAAATTTAAATTAAAAATGCGTAAAAATAAATACGAACACTTAAAAATTAATATGTTTAAAGAATACTTAACAACATATGTTTTGTAATTCATGCCAAACAGGCAACTTATTGAAATAGGAATATCTAATTGGAAAGGAAATATTCCTGGTGTTCTAGCTGGAAGTCAAGCTTTCATATCTCATTAAATTAACAATGCACAACTTTTCTTTGGAAGTATTATTTTTCATTCTAACTGAAAAATTACTTGTTTGCTTAATCTAATAAATAGTCTATAAAATCTATAAAATCAATCTAATAAGCTGAAAAGAAATGGTTTTGCCATGGGTGGGATTCAACCCACGTCTCATAGGAAACATGCCTGTTATGCTAACCACTACACCATCAATGGCTGACCTTTTGTCAGCTTAGTAACTTTATAAACTTTCCCAATTTTTTTTATTTATTTGATTCGCACAGTGGCGCCATCTATTCGGGAAATGGACAGCTCTGTTGCCTCATTAGAGATGGAATTAATATTTGTCACTCACGCTCAGGGCGTTAAATTAATAAATCAGTAGTAAAGAATCACAGGATAAGTCCTGTAAACATGGAACTCGTGAAATAATGAGCTGAAAAAATTAGCTTTTTTTTCCCAACTCATCATTTCATGAGTTCCATGTCCAGGACTCATCCTGTGATTCTTTACTGCTGATCAATCTAATAAATTTAAATACTTGATCATCCAGTGATATCAGCGACCAGATGATTTAGGTGACACCAGTGAATTTGATAAATACTTTACTTAAAAAATAAGAACTATTGAATTTTGTTATCCTTTGCAGTGCAGGTTGCAAGTCTCTCCAGACTTCGCGAAATGTAACGTCTCACGAGATTTACTCGCTGCTCGGTGAATGAATCTTCACTTTAAATTCCTTTTAAATCAGTGGTCTCAGTCTAAGCTTTCTAGCATCATTCTGTAACATTTTTCTTCAATTGTTTCCAAGTTACCATAGAACTTCGTCATTCCTTTATCATACAGTACAAGGACTCTCATTACAAAGTAATAACGAACACAATCATAATATCAAGTTTTATTATCATTTTAAACACTATGTATACTGTTAAAAGTTACCTTTTTCCAGTTTGTAGAGTAAGCTGCAATTGTAGTGCAATAAACACTGCCCACTCTCATATATTGTATAATAATGAGTGTATAAACTGGTCCCTAAACCCCCTTTTCTCATAGACGTTTCAATTTAGTGTATATTATATATTGTCGAGAACTTCCGTTCTCGACAATGCACTAAACAGTACACCGTAGTTTTGTCGAGAACGGTGTATACCTAGACAATACACCGTTCTCGACAATATACTCTTCAAGAACGTTTAACCTTATAGACTTGAAGATTTCTAATTAACGTCTATATTAAACGTTCTTGAAGAATTGTTCAAACGTTCTCGACAATCATCAAAAAACGAAATCTTCGCAATTCGCGAAGGCCTACTTATATAATTTCAATAGTAATTTTTAGAACCTAGCAGACAATATGCATTAAATACTAAATTAATCAAATCTCACTCAGGACAAGAACCAGTTTTTTCAGCAAATTATTTCAAGTGTTTCTTGCCTACAGGACATTTTTCTGTATAAGGTAGTTATTGAAAAATTCAATTTTTTTTCAAAATTTTATGATCAATATTTTAAGCCATTAGCAGTGTTATTTGTATGTGTTGTGTGTTCTTTATTGCATTGTATGCACTGTTTGATCTTCAAACCGATTTTTTACCAAAACGTTTCAGCATGGCCCAAAATATAAGCTTATTACCATTTTTAATAAAGGAAACAGAAAAAAAATTCTTTTTCCAATGTTTGTTCTTTGCAATTTAATGTGAAAGATGATGCTGTTATTAATTTACATTTATTTCAGGTTCGACTGCCGTTACTGTCATTCTCGGTGACGAGGTCAACTTTTAATTTTAGGAAAACAATTACTAAATATTTTTTTCTTTTATTCTACTTTTAAGAGTTTTTAATATTAACTGAACGAGTTATTTTTATCTACAGACCGGCGACAAAATAGTTTCACTTTGTCGTCTGTCTGTCTATTTGTTTGTTTGTCAGTCCATCCGACCGACCGTCCGTCTGTCCGTCTGTAAGCATCGAACTTTTTTGTTTATAGAAATAAATTTGTTTTTATGTTGGATATAATTGCGTCCTCTAATGGTGGAGAAATTTAAAAATTCCAAAATCTAAAACGAATATTTAAAAGGATATATTTATGCTAGAAATTTAAAATTTTGATGGAGTAATGTGAAGGTTACGAAGTTTGCATTGGGAACAATGAGTTCACTCCATAGACCCGGAATGGGTGGGAAAACGAAGTTTTTTTGTTTTAAACGATAAGTATTTGTTTTTAGAGATAAGAATTGGATAGAATATTAAATATAGAGGTTGGTAGATATTAATGCAATATTCCGATTTAAACATTCAGCATACCCCAAAAGCTATAAATGCGCCTTCTAACTGTGAAAAAAGTTCAAAATTCCAAACTTTAAAACGAAAATTACAAACGATGCGTTTATGCGAGAAATTTTTAATATCCGTGGTGCAGTGTGAACGTCATGAAGTTTTCATTGGCAATAATGAGTTGTTAAGTGAGTTCCCAGGGTGAGTGGGAAAACGTAACCTTTGTTTTTTAAGAGGTAATTAGTTTTAGAGATATATTAAAATTTCGTTTTAGTTTCGATAGGTATTGATGAACTATTACGATTTGCAGTTTCTGAATATCCCAAAAGTTTCAACGAAGCCCTCTAACATTGGAAAAATGAGAAAATTCAAAAGTTTAACGAATATTACAAATGATGTATTTATGCTAGAAATTAAAAATTTTGGTGGTGGAATATGAAGACCATGAAGTTCCATTGCAGCAATGAATAATTGCGTTTTCCACCACCCCCCTCACAACCATTGTGGGTGGTAAATGCCATTGCTTTGTTTTAAGAGAAATAGAAAACTCTTTTTTAGTTGGATTGCTATTAATGAAAAGTTATTATTCGTATTTCTAAAATAGACAATTTTAATTTATATCGTTAGAGAACCCTAAATATAGAAACGGCGAAACTTTTAATAAATGTTGCAAGTGAACCGTTTATAGGTAGAAATTTGAAATTCCGGTGGTAATATCAAGGGATATTCCACTGACAACAAAAATTTACCCACCTTTTCTGAAAGGGATGTGAGAAAAGATACTTTTTTTTAATTTAGGTAATAAAAGCCAAACACTTTTTATGTTGTATAATTTGTAATAAAATGCAACTGTTTGCATTTTCCTCATCATCCATTAGCTCAAGATGAAACTTTTAAGGAGTAAATAAAGTAGGTAAAAGAAACACTTCAATCTCTTTGAAAATGAGATTCCCATATGCGCCAGAGGCGATATGCCTTCTTCTAGTTAATCAATTGTTTATTTTTCTTTTACGAATAGATCCATATTTTTCAAAGAAAAAAAGGTTTGAATTAAAATTAGCGAAGAAACTGATTGAGGTAACCGAGGAAAGCTTTTTTTATTTATATCCGCAAAATTTGCTTCTTGGAAAGTTTCATTCATAGATTTAAGAAACTAATACCAATGTATTTTTCCTTCCGGTACAAAGTGCTACTCCACATTTTTCTTACATCTGTATTATTGTGTGTGATATTTGCTAACCCTATCCTGTTCTCTGTGCGAAAGGCGACACCGATGGACTTGGAAAGGCCGCCGTCCGTCAGATGCAATGTAAAGCCGTGCTAGACCGTATTCAGAGAACAATACCCTTTGCCTGTTAAATACTACACTGAATAGCCTTGACTGTAGGCTACCATTATCTCCAAAAGGCTGTCCACTACGTTCTCTTTCGCCAACCTTCTCTGTTCCTTTGGGGACCTTGTTAACTGGCCATTTAGTCCATTGTATGTAGAAAAAATAGTGCCTCTCAGAGGTAAAAAAACAACTGTCTAAAGAACAAGAATTTAATAAACGTATTTAAAAAAAGAGTTTGTAAAAATTATTTTGTTATTATTGAACCTTTTTTATTTTGTATGTATAGGAAAAAGTAACTGATGATATCCAATGTCTCTTTCATTGCAGATATCTACGGTCTCCTCGCAAGCTATCTAAAGGTCACAGACGACACTCCTGATCACGATGAAATCATCGTAATGAATGGGTGAGTGAATCGCATTCAGTTCAATTTCAGAATTAATTGGTTCATCGCATTTCTTTTACACATATATTAGAAATACTTTTCTGTACCCATTTTACATTGACAACTAACAGCGATAAAGCCATTTTAATAGTGAAATATTATTTATAGAACAAGATATTTAAAGCCAATAAACTTAACGAGAATATAGGTTATCTAAGTATATTAAAAGTTTTTATTTATTTTGCCAAAAAACTGTTTATTTAAAAAAAAGTTTTGAGCACATACTACTAATATACGTTTAACTTTTAAATGCGCAGGACGTTATGAACACACGGTATAAATCAGACTTTTTGTCAAAACCGGAAGATAGTTAATAATAATTTATTTACTGTATAATTGACTGCACAGAAGAGCCAGTTTATTGCATTCTTACTCCTCTGTCGACTTGAAATTGTGAAATGCAAAACAGGAGGTTTTCGAAATAGTTGGCCTTTGTTGTACAAATTTCACTACGAGAATTTAAAGGCCCTGAAGCCTCGGAGAAATGATGATAATTTTCACTTTTTTCAGTCTTCTGCTGAACATCTGGAATATCGGTGAAAGTGCATCATCTATTGGAAGCTGTTTACAAACTCTTCGTTCTCTCCGTATGAAAGAATGGTATTTGCGATTTTTCTTGGCCAATGGCAAATGATGTACATAAGATGGATTCTTATGTTGCTACACAGGGCCGGATTTAGGCCAACTGATGCCCTAATCACAACCCAACAATGGTGCTCCCCTCAGCCCTTCCATTGCTTAACCCTTTCAGGACCATAAGGTTTCTAAGAGTAAATATTAGTATGTAACTGTTTATTTTAGTTTGTTTAGACGTAAAATAAATAAAAATCATAAGAAAAATACATGACAATGTGTAGTTTTTTTGGAATTTTATGGGAAATATTTTTCCCAATGGACTATAAAGGTAACACAAATTATAGTTAGGCTTATTATTCAATGTCTTTTATTTATTGGTTTATTAGAACAAAATGTTAACTAAAATAATACAAAATTATGAAATAAAATTACTATACAAAATGATGTGCTAATTATGATATTCTGCGAAGCAATTTCTTTTGGTAGTGAGGCAAAGATGGACATTGCACATAGTGCATATATTATGCGTCCTGACACTTCTGTTTTTGTTTTCTACACGTTCCCGTTTACGTAATTGCGTTCGGCATACGTTCTATTTTGACATTCTATATAAAAAATGCAGATAAGGTTCTAATTAAATACGACAATCACCAATTTTAAAATGGGAAAAATGTTTCCCTTAGTCGTGAAAGGGTTAACTAACAAAATATTAAGACTCAATAAGTGCTGAAGGTGAAAAAAAATTCAGTTTTCTTCCAGGCCAGACTCCCAACTATAATAAATAAAAAACATTTTTTTTTAATTTCATTTAACACTAAATATTAGTAAGCAATGTAAGTAAATTATTTACTTATAACTAGGGCAACAGGAAAAATACAAATTTTTCAGCATTTTTTAATGCATTTCTTAATAAAATTGTTATAAGGAAAAAATGCAAATACAAAAATTTATTGAAAACAATTTTTAATCACCCTCCCAAAGAGACCCTACCAAACTAAGGTCATGATAGTTAGGGGAAAAATTACGTGGTGCCCCCGCCTTCCCTTGGTGCCCTAAGCACGTGCATATTTTGCTTAATGGTTAATCCAGCGCTGTTGCTACATGAAATTGTTAACCGTTCATGATGAGTTGTTTCATACATGTCTTTGGCATGTCTCATTGTCCATAATGACGAATTATGGTCAATGAGAAGGGCTTTAATAGCAACTTTCTTACAATACAGAAAAAAGTGACAAGAGTGTCGTTGAATGTTCCTGCAGGTTCTCTGTGAGGATGGGATGAAAACGGGCGGCCATTGTGGCAGGGCATTTCCGTCTTGACAACAAGAGCAATTTCGGAACCATGTTGCTGAGGGGAGAGAAGATGCGACAAGTGTGTTTATTTAAAGTCCTCGACCTCCAAGTCTGTGTGCTCTAGAAGAATCTGACATGTGTCAAACGTGGACGAACCGGATTGGCAGAGAGAACCCTACAAGTCCGTGAATGCATCACATGACAGCTCCTGGTGGTTATTTCAAAGGAAAGAGAGAACTTCGCAGTAAGCAGTTGCAACTCGACTATGGAAACAGTATTGCTTTAGCCATTTCCTTTGGTTGGTTGTGTGACCACCGAATAAATTAGTGTAGCCTTCTCTGTCAGTAGCGTTGGAAATTCTGCAACTGTGAATGATTGCACCCTGGTATCACAGTTACTGTTTATGTATAGATATTAATTGTGCATTATTCATCTTGTATAGAGTAATTTAATTGTACATTTCTTAAATTTCATGCAAGTGTTGAGTGATATATAGACCACTCAGCAGTACCATTCTGGCAACGCTTAGACAGTATTTCACAGCGAGTAAAAGTTCCCTCGTACATCCTTTTCAGAAAGTCCCAGATTACAATTATCCCAAGAACAGAAAAGTTTGCGTTCATCCTCAAGAGATTTGTTATTAATATGATAATTGCAATGGTTCTTATTGCATCTTAAATGAATGATTGATAATTGTGTTGTAGAGAGAGGGAGGTCGCGAAGCATTATGGTATGGTCGATTATTAATTATGTAATATTATTTTAACTGAATTTCAACCCGTCCCCTTCTCCCATGTAACGCAATGCAAAACCTTTCCGGATCCTCGCCTTTCCATTATGTAGAACTTGCTTTTTAAAAAGATCATCACTACGTGTTAACCAGAATAGCACGTTAGTGTTTTGGAATAACACTAGTGGTTAAATGTAAGTGATAATGAAAAATAAATCTTACAAATTGAGTCATTGAAAGTAAAACATGACAATGATGAATTCAGCTACTGAATTCATGTTAACTTAAAAAAGTGGTTCTTCTGATTAATGGGAAAAATCTACTTTAATGAAGTAGCTTCGTTGATAGCTCTTATATATTTTGCCATTGAGGATTATATTCCTTCGATCTTTTTAATGGTTGTTACTTTTGTTGTACCGTAGACTGCAATAACATTGCAGTCTACGGTACAACATCGTAGACTGCAATCGATCCACAAATCGCTTTGTAGGATATTAAACATAAATTTTAAAATGTGTCGCAATTTTTTTCAGTTTCCAAACACGGAAATTAAAATTTCAGCATATTGTTTTTTCACTATTATGATGACCGTGACGACGCAGATTCTTCTTCAAATCGTGTCACGGTCATGTGTGATCACGTATGCTGTTGAACTGCGCCAAAAATCGTGTTGGGCCAGATGACAAACGATTAACCACTATATAGTAGAAGACGATCAATTAGTCCCTTAATTACATTCACCATTACTTAGGTGAAATCGCAGGTTTGTGTGTTATTACACCAGTACCGACATATGCCTCAGACTTGCTGCACCAAGTGATGTGTAGAGAAGTGTCCGAGAATTCAAACACGAGATAGTATGTGGACGACACAGTTTATTTACATTTATATACAATTACGTGCTGGGGATGCGCTCGATTCTGTTGCCCATTGCTGCTGCAAACAATCATGCAATGAGGTGGAGATCTGCACTTTACGGATTCTCGCTTTACCGACCTCAAACTCGGCGAAAGTCTGTTCAATCTTTGCCTACAATCTGGTTCACACAGAACCGTATCAGTGTTCACAAAGAACTGAACCCTGGTTCACATAGAACCGAACCCTCTCCTTAAGGGTTTTGTTTTTTTAGCAAGAGCAGTATACCTTGACGCATGTTCAAACGTCCTTCCAGTTTGACAGCGATGTCCAGACTGTTGTTCATTATGACCCCACTCGTCTCCTACCACTCGCGCCAGGGGCTAGTCGTAAATACCCTTAAAAGTCTTTTCGACTTGTGAGCATGTGCAGTCAGCCAGCTCAGACCCGAAAACAACAGCTCATGAGTCACATCTCCATCATCACTTCCACAAATACACTTAATATATTTCCAACAATAAAAATAGCAACAAAAATACGATAATAATTAAAAATAAATAAATTAGAGGGATATGACAACTGTCGAAGTTAAGACCTAAATATTTTATGGTTTTTACTCGTTCTCTTTAAGTAAAATTGAAACTTGTACCATTAGAGATGTTTCCTTTTATGGCACAGTCTAGTTTATGTATCATATATTTACGAAATTATTATTGTGAATTATTGCATCCATTTAATCTTATTAAATAATAAAATAAATAAATACCTCCTCAAGCAGCTGCTTGCCACAGAGGTCTGACAGGAGTCTGCCAGTTTATATGCCATAGTAGAAGGTCTGAGAGGATGGCAGGACCTCAGCAGAAAAACAACACAAATATCCATGCCTTATCCGGAGCTCGAACCCAGGTCCCTTAGAATAGTAGCCAAGCGCGCTAACCATTCGTCCACGGGACGGCTAATCTTATTACTGTTTAAATTATATAAACTATTTTAATTAGTCCAAATGTTTTAATCTTCTTCTATAACTTTTACAATCCTCTCCTGGTCTTTTTGCGAAGTGGCAACAAATAAATCATCTATATATATGTGTGTGTAAATATGGGACTCTTTTTTTAATGATAAATAATTATATATGTCAAAAAAGGGGGAGGACTCTAATATTATTCCTTGAAGGACTTCGTGTTTATATGGATTTCAAAATCTAGTTTTTTCTAAAATTTCTTAAATTGATCCTATTTTTAAGTAATTTCAAAACCAAAATAATATATTGAATCTAACCCCATATTTCTCTATTTTTTAATAAAAGATTTAGGATGTAAGATGCTCTGCTTAAATGTCCGATATGATTCATAAATATTTACATATTTCGAGAGTACGTTGTAGAACATTAAAGTAAGACAGCTTAATTCTGGAATATTAACTTTTTCTTCACTCGAATATTTTTTTAAAATAAAAATCTTATTTTAGAAATACTAAACTCGGAATTTGGTTATCTATTGAGGCAAAAGAGATATTTAAGTATATCAATGACACTTGAGTGTATATTGCCCTATTTGAGTACTCGCTGTAGAAAAATGCAAGCATTATATTATTATATTCGATCATGTTAATAAGAAAGTATGTTAACATTGGTAAGAAAAGCATCGGATTTCGGAAGAAAGTTAACATTTTTAGACCAGTGTCTGAAACTATGAAAAATTTTCGTTTCATCATTTTAGTTTTAACTTACGATAATTTTTAAATATCGATTGTTATTTTGGGAAAAAACAAACATAATAAAAGAAGCAAAAAAAAAAAGAATAAATGGTATATTAAAATAATTACAAAAAGGTTTTTCTTTAACTATTAAATGAACGTAGAACGCTTATAGAGTTATGAGGCCGGGTATAGTAATTTATAACTAGATCTTATATGTAAAATGTTTGAGTAGCATTGTTCTAGAATTTATAAATTGAAATAAAAATGATGAAGCATACTTTCAAACAGCAGAGTCAATAATTATTATTTTTCTTTTCCAGATGTTCTATAGACCCATATATATTCGGTAATTTTGAAACACCAGATTCTGGAAAGACTCTTTATTCCAAATTCCGAGCCTTCAAGTTTCCAGACTCCAACTATGTCCTCTTTGTTGGAACTGTCAACGTATGCCTCAAAGAGTGCAGAGGGGTAAGTGCTCCGTATTCGCTTTATTTTTTTAATTCATTATGATGTGTTTTAATACTTATCAACCCGGAGTTATTTTATTGATAAAACTAACTGAGAGACTTGCAAAATAATAACTGTGGTCAGCAGTTTCTACAAATATCTATTATTCAAGCAGGAGATATTTTAATATTTAGTTCAGACTATTTTGCATAACCCTAAAAATTTTTTGGATTTCGTATTCTTTTCATATGATTTAAGGCATCAACACAATGAATAAAAAGTGAAACATTTTCAAATTGTATAAGAAAATATACAAAACGCATATTTCTTTGATGATATCATCGAACAAACACTGTTTAAAAGCGTTCTGAAACCTGTTTACAAATGCCATCTCCACTTTTTATTAAAACTGTTTGAATTCACAGCTTTTTTTTACAATATTTATATTACGATGTTTATTTTCTGTGTATTTCCAGTTTGTTTAAAGCTATACAAATACATTAATTGAACACATTGTTAGAAATACCTTTAGCACATTTTTGTCCATGAAACCGACAGATATCTTAAAAACTGATATGGTATATAAAATTCCTATGAAGCACAATAATAATCAATAAGGTAAGACCTATTTCGTCAAAGCGAAAGTAAATATAAAGTGTTTCTCAAATAACATGAGAGGGACATAGGAATCGAAAAAAAATATATTACTCTAGTAATCAATAACGTGATTTTTCCAAAGGAGAATACATATAACACCACCGACAAACTTTCAACTATACTCATGGAAATATTGATAATTTATCAAAATAGAAATCAACGTTGGAATGTAAAAAAAATCGATCTCACGTTTTAAATTCAGAAGTTATTATTTTAACACTCACAGATAAGAAAAAAACAACACAACTCCAAAACCAACAGCAATCAGATAATTAGAAATCTATACAATGAATGATAATGAAATCAAGAAATAGAGAGCTTCCCTACCTCTTTGGATAAAAGATGGAATCTCCCAAAATAGAATCAATACAAATGGAATCATAGCCACAGATCGGACGCTATATTTTCCCATGAAACACAACCAGTGCTCTTGAAATGGTTGTGTAGTTGCTGGTCGTTAACGGATATTCCAGCTTGATCCCGATATGAAAAACGACTTTGAAAGCATCTTCTCAATCAAAGAGATCTCTGCATTTAGGGAAACAAACTGTTTCGCATTGTGTAAATACGTGACAACAGAAGATACCGCACTCATTTATGAACACAATGTGACTCTGGAGATCTGGATTATGGGCAATATCCATTAAATGAGCCAAATATATGTATAACAAGAAAATTGTTTTTAAGAAAGTGTTTAAAGAATGTGTTTCATTAATATATTTGTATACTTTTAAACAAACTACAGCTAAACAGTTAATAAATATCTTAAACCCTTTTAATTTTTTTGTACAATGCCACCAATAGAGGAGAGAAAATTACACATCGTAATTTCTTCGAAAAATATTCAGTGGAAATAAATGATGAGAATTCAATTTGTTCTTAAAATATTTTAATAGCTTTAAACGTTTTTTTATGATCAATGGCTGGCAGTTAACGTTTTTCAAGTCAGGAAAACCTTCCACAATGCTCTAAAACTTTCATCAGCACCTGCTAAAGCATAATATAATTTTAATAACTTTCATTATGGTGAAATTTGCTTGGAAAAAAAACTTTCATTTTGCTCTTAAATCACCTAAAAAACTCATTATTCGGGAATACCTCTTGCAGCTGCTCCGCATTTTCCATTAGAAAAAGCTTTGAAGCAGCATGCATTTCCCACTATATTTGTGTAGCCAGAATATTCGTTAAAACAGCCCCTGACTGTTGGGATGAAGTCGTTCCTGATGGCTTAGTTTGCAAAAAAAAAACCAGTTAATATTACAACGTCATAAAGCAAACAAAGGACTATACTCTTTTTTGTCTCGTAGTTATGTTGCAATTATTCGAGCCTTATGGACGGTGACATATCACAATGTAACTTTAATATTTTAAAACCCAAAGAATATTTATTATTAAGATACTGTTAATAAAAATAGATTAAACGCGCTGCAGATCCAGATCCTTATTTACTGAAATAATACGAAAGAAGTAAAATTAAGCGAATGGTGAAATGGAGAATTAATATTTTTTCTAAATACTTACAATTTTCTCATAATATTTCTAAAAATTAAATAAGAATATAGATAAATTAAATTTTTTAATAAAATTATATTTATATTTGTGTTGTTTTCAAACATTAAGAATAAAAACGAATCAAAATCGATAATGATATTAATTTGAAAGGAAGACAGAGGGCCAGCTGTATTCTAACACGAGTTAAAATATTTTAAATAAATTCGTTTAGCATCTTGTCTTCCTACAAAATCAGAATTCTGTCACACAAACAAAATAAGTAGGTAGGGCCGTTAGAAAATCTAGGGGAATGTAACTGATCCGAACACTCCTACAGTAAAAGAAAAATGCCATTTCAGTTCGGAAGAAAAAAAGTGTTTTAAAGTTGCATTTCAAAGGGAACTATCATTGGGATCTGTCCTAAAGAAATAAGAGAGATATATAAACAAGAGCGTTTTTTACAGGGAAGTGGGGAGGACTTCTTTTATTCCAGTGTCAGACCTCGTGTTTCACACAATAAGTGTCCATTTGAAATTAAAAAGAGAACGAATTTTATAACAAGAGAATCTGTTTTATATTATAAGAAAATAATGAGTTTTACAGCTTCTGTTAGTACTCACATTATAAGCTCCAATAAGATATACATATAGACCTCGTTAAGAGGCTCGTTATGTTTGACAGTTATAGGGGAACAGCTGTGATGTGTAAATCCCGAAATTCGCCAAAAAAAGAGAAATAGGAAGAACTGTAATAACCAATGCTGACTTGACACAAAACCACAGTTCCTTCGCCTGTTTGAAAACCACAAAATCAAAGTTCCAACAAAAAGCTACGGTTCTTTGAATATCTCTTTGGCACGTTCTAGCATTTTTCACAATTTCTCAGTACTTCCTGCTGTCGTGTGCTGAGGCAAGTGGAGAGGCAAATGTCGTTGAGTCAGCAAAGGATTTGAATAGTAAGCTGATTGGTTGAGCGCTCCCAGAATCTTTAGAGCAACATATAAATACAAAAAGTTCCCATCAGCAAAATATAGCACGTAGTTAGAGTGGTTCTCCAATAGTAGATGCGACAATGAGTATAAAATCAAATAGAATTAAATTTCACTAAACTATATTATCGTGTAAAATTGTTGTATAGAAAAAACTGTTCTACTCTTTCAGGTAGAATTTTATTATTTGCCCTTCGACTGAATCTCAAAGAATTTTTCGCATGCAGCACCTTTATGATTTCTCTCCTAAAGAATTTTATTTAAAGAAATAAAAGTCTCTACTTCACATAATGATATCGCAGGGGTTGAGTTCGGTTGTTTTATTTCTCAGCGGCATATTTTGTTTGCGCACAATTGGGCTAAATGGCTAGGTCATAAGGATCCCAAAGGTTCAGAGCAGGTTGGGGAAGGGAACTCACTGGACAGCTGTTAGGAGACAGATGGTCCATCTCTTAATGTGTCAACAGACGTCTGTAGATATCGAAAGTTTTTGTTTATAGAGATAAATTAAAACTTCTATTTGTGTTAGATAGGTATTTATGGAAATATCACGATTACTCAATTTCCGAATCTTCCAAAAGCAACAATTGTGACTTCTAAAGATGAAAAAAAACTTGAAAATTGAAAGATTTTAAACGAAAATTGCAAATGATATATTAATGATAGAAATTTGAAATATTGGTGGTGGAATGTGAAGGTCACAAAGTTTCCATTCAGAACAATGTGTTGACCCCTTAGACCCAGAAGGGGTGGAAAAATGCAACTTTTTTGCTTTAATAAGAGATAATTATTTATTTTTATAGATAAATTTAAGGTTATTTTTAGATCGGATAGGTATCGATGAAACATTACAATTCGAAGTTTCAAAATCTCCCAAAAGCTATAATTTAACCCTCTAAACATGAAAATTTTTGAAAATTCAAAACTTTTAAACGAATATTACAAACGATGAATATATTCTAGAAATTTTAAATCTTGGTGATGGAATGTGAAAGTTATGAAGTTTTCATTGGCAGCAATACGTTGACACTTAGCCTCATTTAACTACAGTTTTGTTTTATGAGAAAATTCTTTGTTTTTAAATGTGAATTAAAATATTTTGTTTTGGGTATTGATGAAATATTATAAATTGCACTTTCCAAATATCTGAAGAGCTATATAATTTGCCCCCCCCCCTAAGATGGAAAAATTTTGAAATTCGAACATTTTTAATGAATGTTGCAAATTATATATTTATGCTGGAAATTTAAAATTTTGGTGGCGAAGTTTTCATTAGCATGAAGTTTACATTAGCAGCAATGAAGTGACACCTTACCCCCATAGTTGGTGGGAAACGCTTCTTTTTTTTTTAAAAGAGGAAATTGTGAAACTTTTTTTTTCAGTTGGATTGTTATTAATGAATTATTATAATTCGCATTTTTCAAATTCTCATGTAGTTTTAATTTATATCGTTAAAGATTATTAATTATGAAAACGGCCAAACTTTTAACGAACGTTGCAAGTGATGTGTTTATGGCAGAAATTTGAAATTTCGGTGGAAGAGTTTCAAGAGATATTCCACTAACAGCAACAATATTCCACCTTCCCTGAGAGGGGTGTGAGAAAAGTAACTTTTTAAACTGAAGGATAAAAGACAATTACTCTTTTCTCTTACATAAATGCTAATATAAAATACTACTGTTTCACTTTCCCTCTCTTCCATTAATTTAAATTGAAACTTTTAAGGAGTGTAAAAGTAGGTAAACGGAAAACTTCATTATTCTTTGAATACCAGATTCGGGACGGGGGTGGCTCAGTCGGTATCGCGCCAGGCTCGTAATCTGTAGTTCCCAGGTTCGAGTCCCAGCTGGGTCAGCGTTGAGATTTATCTCCGCAAAATTTCCCCGCCCTGCCCACGGTCAGTAGGGGACACCGATGGGCTTGGAAAGGCCGCCGTCCGTCGGATGGGACGTTAAGCCATGGCTCCGTGTGCAGGAGAGCCATACCCTGTGCACGTTAAAGAACACGCTGGATGGCCTTGACGGGAGGCTACCATCTGTCTCCCAACAGCTGTTCCAGTGGGTCTCCTCCCCCAACCTTCTCTGAGCCTTCGGGGTCCATGTGACCTGGCCATTTAGCCCATGGTGTGCAAAAAAGTGCCGCTCAGAGGTTAAACAACCCAACCTAACTGAATACCAGATTCCCGTATGTACTGGAGGCGATATGCGCTCCGCTAGTACGCTTTTTTTCGTTATGGCCCGTGACGTAATAGAGATCATATTTTGCGAATCTCAGAATTAGTTTTTCTTTTTTTGACGTTTGGCTCTTGACCCAATAAAGGTTCCTGACCGTTGCAATACGAAACAATACGGTAGAAATTCGTAATATAAGAGATGGAACTATTCAAAGTTCCCTAAATATGTTTAAAATAATAATAAAATTATCACTGCTTTCGAAACTTGGGTTAAACAGTATTCACTGGTTACAGTCACATTAGTTAAGTCTTTAATATTCACAAAAAAATTTCGATTCCTCACATACAGTATAACGCAAACGGAGAGCGACATTCAGAGATCCGTAACTTTGAAAATAAGCTTCTTACGAAAATATATCACTGGTGGTAAAGTTAAAGATTTTACATTAAATCTCTTTAAGTCTTAATTTTGAATAATATTCATTAAGTACTTAAAGAGTTACGAAGAAGATGGAAGATTTCACAACAGTTTTGAGAGCCAAGAATATATTTGGAAAGTTATTTTAAACTTGAATAATGATTATGAAGCATTATTCCCAAAATAAGTGCATTTTCGAAATAATATGTTGGTATTCTCCCATTTCCAATCTTTTTGTTTTCAAAAAAATCTTTAAGAGTGATACCGTTGTTTACTGTTTCAGCAGTCATTGTCTTGAAACTCTTAAAAATAAAGATTTAGTCATATTGAATCAAAATCTTATCTCCATTGACGCATTTACATAAAATAATTATTTTCCTTGTTAAGAAGTTTAGAATTCCACTGGCGTATGTGTGATCTTTTCCTAACTTTTCTAATGCATCTGTTTTCGTTCTTATATTTACAGTAAACGGATTTGAGTTTACATTAAGCAGAAATGTAAAAAAACTCTACTTACTAGGTTAGGCGCCATCTCTGTTATGCACAGAGAGAAGCTATTGCATCATAAACATAATGTAATATCCTTACGCATTTTCTCCAAGGTCGCATACCTCATAAAGTCACTATTAAACCTTGACGATATTTTGAAATGAAAGAAATATTTTCACTCCACAGACATTAAACTTATGATAGAAGTTTGACTGGTAGCTGTCAGTGTAATACAACATAGAAACGATCCTTTAGGAAGACAAAACTTTACCAAAAAGACATGACATCTTAATAAAAATATTCATACCTCACGGGGCCAATACGACAGTAAAGATGGCCATTATTTTCCTGAAACGCAATTTCTCAGCTTCATCATTAGAGTTTGCTATGTTAATCACTATTTCGACATTTCATTTTGGTTGCAAAGTTGTTTAATAAGGAAACTGATGTATCCGAACACAAAGGAAAGAGAGAACTTGGAGCTGCACCCAATATGACACGATTTCTCATAAGACATACACCTTATTGCCAAAAGTATATGGGCATTTCTATGTTATGTAAATAGAAAGTCACACTCAACGCCCCATAACTTTGGAAATAAGATTTTTACCGAAGACTATCACAGGAGAGGAACTGAAAATCTGATTTAAAAATATTCGCTTAATATTTAAAAAGTAATGAACGCTGAAGAATTTTACAGCAGAGTTGTCAATCAGAAGAATTTCGCCGAAAGTTAATATAATATCTGTTATCACAAATCATTTGTGAAAAAAATTGCAATATTTAAAGTTTTTGTAATGATTCTTTCAGTTTTCGTCAGTTTTGAAGAAAAGCGTTTAGGACGAGGATAACAGCAGAGTTACCGTTAATTTTTCTGTCTTTAATATATTGATAAATAGGGAATAAACATCCTTGAAAAATTAAGATTTGGAAATCTGGATTAAAGAGATTTGAGTGAGATCTTCACTTTTCGTACAATGGCATTTTTCCATAAAGAAGCAGATTTTCACATTATGGAGAATTAAATGTGACTTCCATCCATACAACGTCGAAATCTAACAATATTTTTTGGTGAAATAGTGTACAAAATGCACGAGGTGGCGAAATTTTTCAAGGAAATCGATTAGCTTTAAAACGTCTCTTAACCCTTTCACGACTAAGGGAAACATTTTTCCCATTTTAAAATTGGTGATTGTCGTATTTAATTATAACCTTATCTGCATTTTTTATACAGAATGTCAAAATAGAACGTATGCCGAACGCAATTACGTAAACGGGAACGTTTAGAAAACAAAAACAGAACTGTCAGGACGCATAATATATGTACTATGTGCAATGTCCATCTTTGCCTCACTACCAAAAGAAATTGCTTCGCAGAATATCATAATTAGCACATCATTTTGTATAGTAATTTTATTTCATAATTTTGTATTATTTTAGTTAACATTTTGTTCTAATAAACCAATAAATAAAAGACATTGCATAATAAGCCTAACTATAATTTGTGTTACCTTTATAGTCCATTGGGAAAAATATTTCCCATAAAATTCCAAAAAAACTACACATTGTTATGTATTTTTCTTATGATTTTTATTTATTTTACGTCTAAACAAACTAAAATAAACAGTTACATACTAATATTTACTCTTAGAAACCTTATGGTCCTGAAAGGGTTAAGAGCTGGCTTAATTGTTTTACTTCTGAGCGGCATTTTTGTGTACACAATTCACTAAATGACCAGACCACAAGGACCCCAAGGGTTCAGAATTAGATTGAGAAAGAGGATTTATTGGACAGTTATTCTAGGACAGAAAGGAACCTCCTGTGAAGGCCATTGAGCATGTTCGTTAATATTCAAGAGGTATGGCTTTTCTTCATATAAGGGCACTTCTTAAGGTCCCATTCGATGGATGACCAGGGCACTGCTATCACATGGTGTGTCCTTTCTCATAGAAGGCAAAACGGGGTTAATGGAAGCAGAGTCTCAATGCAGACACAGTGGGGTTTCATCCTGGGAATAACAGAGAGATAACATAGAGTTCTGATGCGTTACTTGCGTTACTTACTGAGCTGAACCTCGTCTCTAACAGTAATTTCTGCTTACATATGAAGATCAGTTATTATATGGGACAAATATATCTAAAACGTATATTTCAACCATTTTATGAAAATATTATTATTAATATAATATAAATAGGCTGTTATAATATTAATTTTTGATAGTGTCTATTTTTGAATATTCATTTATTTAAAATTACGAGCCAAACGAGATCTTAATGTTTGCAAATAAATAAATGATATGACTATCTCTAAAATTTTCACTCTGGTGTAATTTAACTTGAGAAAAGTAAAGATACAAAATCTTCAGGTAATTTTGATTTTCTGAAATTTAACACTAAGCATTTTAGTTGGCAACTAAACTTTTTAAAGCTTTACCAATAGAATTAAATATGGAACTAATTTTAGGACTTCTAAAACAAATTGAAAAAAATATAGAAGTCACTAGTGTCACTAAAATAACTTTTAAATACTAACAGAATTACCAAAAAAAAAAGTAAAATCGAATTTTTTTTCTGAGTTCTAGAAATGAATTTAACATGTAATACACGAATGACTACTTTTGTATACTGAAAAATGCGTTATACTAGTGCATAAAAAAACAATTATGCCTATTTATTCTAGTTATTTATATGTACTTAAAGAACTGAAAATATTTGAATTTTAAAATTCTAAAACTCATTAAATTCTAGAACTCAGCAAAATAGTGCAGGACTAGGGAAAATATGGCATTCACATCTAGGACTGAACAACAAGTCAAAATCAATTCTGGAGTATTTATGAACTTTTTAAGTAATTATGATTTGCGTCTTTTCAACTTAAGACTGCAATTATTTTATGCACAAAAGTGAGGTTTAACTCTAGTGAATGCTTTCCTCACACTTCGCGCTTTTTTGTGTGTATGTGCGTTTATTTCATAAAAGAATTATGCATACTACGTTGGTATTATTTCTAATTTGTTACATGAAAAATTAACAAGATGTTAATTACTAGTTAATTAACAAGGTGTTAACACGATGTTATGTCCTAAAACTCATATACTGTTAATTATTAAGAAGCACTTTTAATAATGTCTTCAGAACCCAATTCTGAGTTACACAATTATCTTTTCTCAAAATGATATATATTCTAAAAGTTCGATTTTCTTCCAGGTACCATGTGGTAACGGACAGTTCGGTTATGGAAGGAAAAAAAGAGAAATCCCAGCAGAAATGCCTTTTGATCCAAACAAGCTTTACGAAGTGGAGATGACGACGGTTATTAAAGTTCAATTTGGACCGGATCATTTCAAGCCCAAGAAAGGTTAGAATCAATGGAAACTAATTAAATTAACTAATAAACCTTTAAATATTTTCAATGAGATGGTCAGTAGGTCAATCTTAGAAAGAGTATGCGAAATACATTAAAAATACTTTCTTAAATATTATGTTGAAGATTATCAAAAATACGTTTATATCTTATCTACTTAACATTCTATTCCATTAAAAATTTGTTTAATTTCGGCAAAAAATATTTTAAATCTTCTATGCGTTTTGATAATTAGATTAGGTTGAAACAAACAAAAAAAAAATAAACACTTAAATAAAAGGTAATAGGCAATTCCTTCTGCTGTGCACTTATCTAAAAAATGAGATGAGACAGTCCTCTATTATGCACTCCAGAGATAATTTTGCTTCATTTAAAGCCACAGTTTTAGCGAAACATCAGTAACATCATTTATTATAAATATATATTATGTTTAAAATAGAGATGAGCTTAGGTTGAAAAACATGAGCCTGATATCGAAGTCAAAAGTGTGAGCCATGAGTCTGAGGCAGCCAGTACTAAACTACTTCAGTAATTATTGAGCCTAAGCCTGAACGAGCTCCATCAGAGAAAAAAATAAAGCATTTTAATAATCGTAAAATATATGCACAAAAACGAATTCCTCTAAAACCTTTTTTTTTTCTTATTACGGCTAGTACAAATTTTAAAATAGTTATAATTAATTGAACATCAAACCATAACGTAATGCTATTTGGAACGAAAAAGACTGGAAAGCAATCATAGAAACTGAAAATTCATAGGAAATACCGTTTCAAACGCTAAGACTGATTAATTAATCAAAGAGAATACCTGGAGAAAAATCAGAGACTGAATGGAGCCTATTGATTTTAATTACTAAAGAATATTTAAAACGTTGAAATCGTAATAAAATTATATATTTCGTTTCTTCCGCTTATTTCTAAATGAAAATTCTAAGTAAAATTGAAAAATAAAATTTTGACTGTGTCTAAATCTGTCCTAAGCCATCTATGTAAATTTAGAGCTCTAGTGAAGCTCTAGTTCTCTAGTGAAGCTCTAGTTAGAGCTCTAGTGAGCTCTAGTTCTGGCCTGAGCCCAGCTCAGGCCAGAACTGTTCTTTTCTTTGAAATTATCATGCAAATAAAAATAAACCCGAAATAACTTTTAATCGAATCATACCACCTTAACAATAATTAATCATTATATATAGTTTATATCACAATAATATATATCTATGCTTTCACTTAGTATTTCAATCTTATCCTTCCTATGTAATCAAAGTTATCTTTGTGCAGTTCACCATTGAACTGTAAAACAAAATTCTCAAGCAAAGGTTCACGTGGTGGTACATTAAGCAATTTCTTTCCATTGACAGCTCGATGTAATACAATGGCAACACGCTCATAGAAGAAAGGAAAACTATCAGAAGTACAAGAGGAGCAATTATTACCTTACAATCTAAATTAGCACCCTAGATACTGTTTAAGTATCTGTTAAGTGAATGTAACCATAAACATCAAATGCTCTGTTTAGAGTGTT
This sequence comes from Ryuthela nishihirai, assembly GCA_038380435.1. Classification (NCBI taxonomy): domain Eukaryota; kingdom Metazoa; phylum Arthropoda; class Arachnida; order Araneae; family Heptathelidae; genus Ryuthela; species Ryuthela nishihirai. The sequence goes on from JAWZYU010000017.1 coordinate 77,909,236, forward strand.
AAACATGAAATCTAAGTGAAAAAAAATTATTTTCTATAATCCAAAAATAGGAAAACCAAATACTCTGCTTATAAATTGGTTATCTGGTGTGCTTAGTGATGATGTCCCAATTTATTAATAACCAGTTCTCTTCCATGGAAATTTTCATTTTGCTTTTATTTTACAAAGTAACATTTAAGACAATCGCATTTTTTTAAGAGCCAGTAAAAAGAGAAACACCACAATGGGTCTCTTTATGTAGGAACTAGCAGAGTTCCCCATCTTTGCTGGAGTTTGAAACTCTCCAAAGCAGGGGTGCCCAAACGTTTTCACACCGGCGGCTACTTCCAATTTAGGATTTCTTTGGAGGGCTACTAAATTTTTTATTTATGCTTGAATATAGAGCTATAAAGGAGGAACCATCAACAGTAAACGATTGGAAATAAATAATTTACTGGGGCTTAATGTGTTAAAAACACATTTTCGTTTTTCAGGTAAGTAAATCTAAAAAAATTTAATAGGGAGAAAAAAATCCTAAAATCTCACTTTACTCTTTACCATGTCTTTAGCATGTAGGCGAATCGTATCTTGCTAAAGGATAACCTGTAGACAATAGGCAATATAATGAGCATCTTTATTGTATAGTAGATGGCACTCCTCACGTCACAAGCATGAAATGTAACAAATTTTAATAATATATGTCTTTATTACAAACAAAATCATTTAAGACAGTTTTCAAATTTACGTTAATTATTTTAAAGCCATTTCATATAAAATAATTTTCGCTTTTCTAATATTCGCAAGGATATGCAAATTTTATACAATTTCCTAAATATGTAAAGGAATCATCGCCATTTAAAATGTAAAACAACGATAAATAATTCCAGGTAGCACCGGATAAACCCTGATAACCCGCACTGTGGATTCATTTAATCGGGACCATAAAAAGGAAGTGTAGAGCGCGAGACGATTGCTAAGCCGCTGGGCCGAATATTAAAATTTATACAACATAATGCCCATATACACCCAATTCTGTTTTTACACGGTAGATTATGTTCCCGAAGAAACCGTGCAAAAAAAATTGTGAAAAAAATACAGTGTATATGAAAAAATAGAAGATTGTTCCCAGAAGTACAACCCCAGTACAAATAATAAGTTGCTTTCAAACAGATCATATCAAAATCTTTAATTAAATCTTTATTTCATTTTTATTCATTTAAATACATTTTTATTTTAAAAACTTATAAGGATATTTATATGTACATATAATGTAAATTATCCTTCATAAAGAAATTAATATGTCACTAATTCAAGAATACCAAAGTGAAAAAAAAAATGACTTACCTATGCTTATTAACTAGATTTTATTCGTTGACACTTTCTGACAACAGACGCATTCGTTTGGGTAAGACTGGAATTAAATCACTTTCATCGCTTGATACATTTTGGCCGTCGTGTTCAATGGTGAAATCCAATGGTGAAATGCTCTCTGTGGCATGGGGAACCAAATTATCACTTGTTTCCCACTGGAAACAATTCTGAAGTTTGATTAGTTTTTGACAACGAACTCTGCAATCAATCGTTGATATCCTGCTTTGACTAGATCTTTGTATAATTCTTGATAACGCGCCATCCATGACTTCAGTTCACGTTTAAACTGTTCAGCTCGTTCGACAATGGAATCATGTGTAAGAAAATGACTTTCCAATTTAATAGGCATTTGAAGCCCTTCTTTAATTAAACTTGCAGTGAGTAGAACATTTTCATCACCATCACTTTTTCTTTTTCAATAGGAGTCAGAATCTCTTCATTATCATATTTTTTTTTCTTTTCATCAGGAATCTCAAGGGCAACTTCTATTATTTCATTTTCGCTAAGAGCTTTGCGAACTAGCAATTCATCAATATCTGCAAACAATAAATCATCGAATCCTTCTCCACCAACTGCATGTGCTAAACTGATGATATTAGGATAATCAGTCGTATTTTGGGAGTACAGGATCTTTGCTTTTTACATATTCTGGTCAAATAACTTTCCAGCATGCGTTTAAAGTTGATGGTTTTAATTCTGATAACGTCAATCCGGCATGTCTGATACAATCTGAAATAGAAAATTTCTTCCAAACATCAATAACTGTTAGTGTTTTATCCTTATCTAGTTCATCCAAAATGTATTGGAATGTTCGTCTTACGTAGTAAGTGTTAGCTGTGTCAATTATACCCTGGTCTAGTGGTTGTATTAAGGATGTCGCATTAGGTGGCAGAAAACAAAATTGCACATTTGAGTGTTCCGAAACAGGATGGCTAGACGCATAATCCATAATCAATAGAACTTTAAATTCGAGATTTTTTTTCCTTCAAATAGTGTTTAACTTCTGGAACAAAACATTTATGGAACCATTCATTAAAAATTTCTTTTGTAGCCCAGGTTTTTTTGTTTGCCATCCAATACACTGGTAGTTTATTCAAATCTACACCTTTCATGGACTGTGGTTTTAGGGATCGATTGATGAGCAGCGGTTTTAACATACGATCTCTTAAGCGTTGCTGCAAAATAGATAGGTCACACGATACTTAGCTGCTTTAAAGCCACCAACAGTTTTTTTTTTCGTGATTTTGTTATGTAGGTTCCACTCGGCATTTTTTTCCAAAAAAGACCAGCTTCATCTGCATTCGAAACTTGATTAGGAGTGTATCCACCATCTTCCATGATTTAGGCCAATTTTGGACAAACTTCTTTAGCAGCCGGCTCATCTGCAGATGCAACTTTACCTTTACATTACGAAACTCGTGTCTTTGAAGAAATCCAGCAAGCCAACCTGTACTTGCAGAAAATTCATGATTTTTGTTTAACTGAGCTGATGTGGTTAGTTCAATTTCTTGTATCTGCTTATATATTCGTAATGCCATCTCTGTTTGATGGTATTTCCGTCTAGAGGTATTCTTTTTTTGCGAGTTATCTTCTATCCACATTACTAGTGCCTTTTCCATCTTCACTTTTACAATATCTCTCGTATACGATGACGACTTAGCACTCAATTTTGTTCCAGAAAGCACAGATTTTCTAATAGCTTCTTCATTTTTCTTGATGATTCTTACGGTAGCTTCGTTCAAATCAAAATATTTACCAATGGATCTTGAACCTTCTCCAGTTGCAAGACGATCTAAAATTTGGATCTTAGTATCAAAAGAGATAGCTTTCCTTTTCTGCTTTTGTATAGTTGAATTTTCCGACATCGTTGTTTGGCTTATGGAAAATATTTGAATTGTAGTTAATAAATCAGATCAAGAAAAATTGTAAATTACCTATCAACAAAATTTAATAAATTTATATTAAGCACATAAAACTTCAAAAAGAAAAACAATTTTTTTTTCGGTTTCTTCTATTAAAGATCTTAACACTTCTAACTTTAAACACGAAATGAGAGACCAAGACTAACGTATGTATTGAAGATGAAATTGAGGGGAATTCCCGAAACTTAATGTTGCGACTTTATTCCGAATAAAGTAGGTTTTGTACAATTTTTCCATAAAATAGAGAATAAAATAGATAAAACTTGTTGTGTAGTTATGTTAGTGTATTTTTTATTTTGGGAATTTTAGTGCACAAAATGTAAATTTATAGTACATTTTCAAAGTTAAAACTACTTTGAAAAATGTGACCATAAAATCGGCATCTTTGTTATAAATGTAAATTTTAGGAATATTTTCTTGTATAGGAATATTTTTTTAAGAATTAATATAATAATATTTTTTAAGAATTAAATTCAAATGCAGATTTTTGAAAAGGCGCCGTTTGAACCGTGTTAGATTAATAAATCGTGTAAAAAGTGAATCGAAATTTTTTTCGAAACCTTTTAAATCAAAATCATGTAAAAACTAATCCGTGTAAAAACAGAATTGGGTGTACTATAGTTTTCTTTAGTTTCAACAAAATAGATTGTCTGATAAGAATTGCGATGATGAGAATGAAAAGTATATAACAGAAATTTAATAGCAATAAATTGTAAATAAATAATTAATAAATAAAAGGTTTATACAAAGACTAACCGTTTCATTAATATATGAACTTCAGTTGATAAAATCCGAGTTTCATACACACCAGACACAGAAATTTGAAACACTTAACCTGAAATCAAATATTTTAAAAATTTATACGCAACGTATCGCTCACACGATGTATTCACTTCCTTTCTTAATTTTAGAACCACACAAACACACAAAAGCTCGTGTCTCTCTTGTGAATTCTAATGCTCGTATTAAACGCATGCTATTTAATCATTTCTGAAACACGACTTTATCAAACGAAACTGATATAATTGTATTTAATTATTTGTACTTTCAAAAGTAAAAATTAATATTGCAAGATTTATTTTTAGTAATCGTTAATGTTAAGTCTATGAGGATTTTCGGGAAATTCAAACCTGTCCACACCGGCTTTTGTTCAGCCAAAGGGCTTGCTCGTAAGTTATACTCTTCCCCTGAGAGAAGAAAAATTTCATGCGAAGTTTGGTGTCTACAGCTCTTTTGGAGCGCCGAGTGCATAAGTCGATAGACACAAAACACACTAACTTTCTTCATTATGTATTATATATTTCTTTTACTTCAATAATTGAAACTTATAAAATACATTTCCCCTCAAGCAGCTGCTTGCCGCAGAAGTCTGACAGGAATCTGTCAGTTTATACGTCCTAATGGAAGCTCTGTGAGCAAGGCGAAACTTCAGTAGAGAAATAACACAAACATCCATCCATGCCTTACCGAGGGTCGAACTCAGGTCACTTTTATAGTAGTCAAGCCACCATCGATTAATTTTATTATATACTTCCAATCATTTTCTTTTGTAAAATTTTAATATCCAGTTCAACAATCAATATTTTCAATAACAGATCCGTCCGAACTTGTGAGAACCTGTTGTGTAGCATTACTGGATTTAGTCTCCAGGTGTATTCTCCCATTTTTCTGCAAGTTATTGAAAACTCTAGCAGCAATACCGATTACCTTGTTTACCTCAAATCACGTATTAATAATGCCACTCATAGAACACTCAAGTTAATTAAAATGGAGGAACAGCTACAAAGCATGCTATTTAAAAGAACTGAAGCGCTGATCTCTTTTTAAAACATCCATTTGCCGAAATCTATGTTTCGCAGAAGTGTTAAAAGTTTCTGTAGAATAAAGGTTACTGAAGTATATAATATACAATATGATTTAAGTAAAACGTTCATTTCGATGATCAGATTAAAGACCGTTTTTCGGTGCAATATCAGGATCTACTCTGTAGAAAGCCATAGGATTGTACATTTTGTAATGGAAGCATTATGCTTTAAATATCAGTATAACGAAATCGAACAGTTCACCAAAATATATTCGTTTTACTGAAGTACAATGAGAATAGTGTTATGAGAGTTACTTACTACAAAATAATCATTATGAATGAAATTTACCGTGTATTTGCTGTGCCAGCTCTAACTGAGACAGTCGTCAGCAATGACTTCGGTCTTAGTAGGGCATGTCCTTGTAAGAGAAGACCTGAAAAAGCTAGGAGTAGCTTCTAGGATTCTTCTCTGTCATATATGTCGCAAAAAAAAATTGTGTTTATTTTCTAGAAGAGTCGGTAATTTTTTTTTACACTGTTTTGACTGTTTTGAAAGACCTTTTCTTTAACATCACCGTTACTTGCATATACAATACAATCAGAATCGCAGAGATCTCCCAAGTTTGAAACTTCTCTTTTATTAGATAGGAAAATGTGGCAACCCGCTATAAAGCATTGTGTAGTGACGTGTAGGGCGCATGTATGCCATGCAGACTTGAGATCGGCAGTGATTGGTTAGATATTGGCACTATGAATAGTTAGATATTTCACAGCGTTTAAAGTATTACAGATTGGCTAGATTCTAAAAATCAAAGCACGGAAAGGCGGGAAAATGCACGTTGTACGTATTATTTAAGGATTTTCTTTTTAAAATTTCGTTAAATTGATCAGTTTTTTTGTATCGTGATAAAGTTTTATTTCGTTAAACTGATATTTTTCTTATACTTGCATTCGTTAAAATGAAACATTTTTGCATAGAGGCCATGTAATGAATTGGCCTGGGTCGGAAAAAAATTCATTATATCGAATGCTTCTTTCTGACGTTCGTTACATCGACATTTCACTATACTAACTTCATAACTTTTCGCGAAACTTAGCATGTATATGGTCTTCAGGCTAGCGATTCCGCGATGTACAGTAGGCATGTTCAACTTATGACAGCAGTCTCGTTTATTTCATGACCTGGTTTTACTAGGCCGCAGACAGTGTTCTAAATATTATTGAATCCGTTTCGCAATTTTCCATCATGAAAGATGGGGGTCTTCCAATCCCCAGCAGAGGCTGTTCGCCAATTTCAAGTGCATGAGCTTGGCTTACAGACAAAACAAATAAGCAGTTCGACTCAGGATCATTCCGTGGAAACATATTTATTTAACTTTACAACAGTTCGCAGTTACAGTCAATTTACTTCAACTCAAATTGATTTCACACAAATGCAAAATTTACTCTTTCATGCGCTGCACCGTTATTGTGAGCATAACAATTTACGGCTTAAAACGGTCGAGGGCTGAGTGGTGACGACAAACTTCATTTAACATCAGAAAAGAAATGACCCTACCTCGTTCCTTTGCCGATAGTGGTCGGAAGAAAATGGCTCTCACTCGTGCATATCAAGCTATCATCCTTTTGGTCGTTGTCGGGATCCCACGACTCATCAACAGAATTTCATCTTGCTAGTGTTCATGGCTGAGTACCTCGACGCCTGGATAAACGGCCGGGTCCTTTGTTCGTGGACGGCGTCCAAGAAAGCGCCACCACCAAAATCAACATTTCACCACTAAAGTTCAGAGAAGAGTGTCCGAACGCGCCCTTCTTCCCGCGCTCTCCAACCCTAGCCTTGGGCTGAGCAACACCACCTGGGTTGTCGTGTCAGGCGGCGATTGGTGCATGCTGATCCGAAACGGGTGTCAGGCTACCCATATAGCACTTGTTTTTCCCTTTCGTCGAGTGGTCGCTGTTAAATGGAACCCTTTTTTGGTCGAGTTTCTTTGTCCTAGGCCTGCGGGCTACCTTCTTCTTAGACATGAAAGTTCCGAGAGCCAAGCTGAAGGAGAGAGACAGAGGGAATATTAAGTATCACAGAAACACCAAATGATTTTATACGTGTTGTAGTTTTCTGCTCACTGCGGAAAGAAACACAGAAATTATTGTAAATTATGAATCAATACGTTACGTCATTGTCTAAATATATAATCTGTGATATTAATAAACATAAAGAAACTCTTAATAAACAGAAGAAAATATGTAATTTTTCTTCAGCTTCAGGAGATTGCTTTTAAAGAGCGCATGTCACAAAGCTACCAAAGGATCAGAATGTATTGATTTTGGGTAAAAATCCAAGAATTGCAATGGAAAAATTTTTCCAGAAAAATACCAACAGGAATAAATTCATAAATTAAAGCTAAATAAAATAAAACTAACTAGCAAACATTTTCCGTTTTTAATTTTTTGATCAATGCTTTTGGTTTGATTTTTCTTGTAGAATGTGAGATATTGTGTGATATGCTGTACAGTAATGTAAACCCGTTGCCTAATGTAAAACCCGTTGCCTAACGATATTCAAATCTCTGTTTTTAAAGAACATTTTAGATGTTTTTTTGTTTCATGCTATTGGCAGCATCAGAAATTGCAAAATTCGACATTCTGTTCCACATCATTACTCTTGACAAGATATTTTGAAAGCTACAGAATAGAGCTTTCGCAAGAAGTTTTTTAATTCTATTTAACGTAATATTTGAAAATGGGATAATCAGAATACCGATGGTTTGTGGAATTGTTGTGAGCGATTCACATCACTAAATTTGAAGTATTATAAAAAACACAGTTAAAATTCATCTTAAATCAAATTTATAAAAATTGAACATATATTTATGTTGTTTTTATTAGACAAGCTGACCTAAACTGTGATGTGATATTTTAATTCTATCCTCATTAAAAATAAACAATATTAACAATAAATATTAAATGTTGAGATACCAAATCATTATAACTGTGTTTAATAATTTTCTTAAAGAAATCTTAGGAAAGAGTTCATATTAAAAAAAAATCATAAAATCTATCCTTAGATCTAAATAAATCATTAAAAAATAAATAAATACCCTCTCAAGCAGCTGCTTGCCACAGAGGTCTGACAGGAGCCTGCCAGTTTATATGCCATAGTAGAAGGTCTGAGAGGATGGCAGGACCTCAGCAGAAAAACGACACATACATCCATGCCTTAATCCAGGTCCCGTAGATCAGTAACCAAGCGTGCTAACCACTCGGCCACGGGACGGACAGGCTTTTAAAGAGTTATAGATTAAAAATAAACATTTTTAATCCTTTACTTTTGTCGTCACATGCAAGGCCGTTTTAAGGACTTCGTAAGCCCTAGGCACTTTTATTTCTAGAGGCCTGTGTGTCAGATATTTTTACTCATTTTTATCTTAATTTCATCGTTTGCACACACAAAGAACAATTTATGAATTTTGAAAATATTCGCAAAAATTTTAAGTTAAAATTTGAAGTTTTTTCTTATTTTGGGACTTTTTTTGTTTTGCATTTTTTCAAGTAAAATATTGTACTCTTTAAAAGGTTCGTAGGCCCTAGGCACTGTGCCTAGTCGGCCTAATGTGTAAAGCGGCCCTGGTCACATGTAATGTGTACTGTGTTCGTATTAGAATCAACAGTTATTGTGGACCCTTGCTGCAACGTATAATCATAATACTTTCATTATTCTCTATTCAGTAGGAAGCAAAATTGCATTTAGGGTCAACTAGCTTTCATACATGTAAAAATAAACGACATGTAAATATCCATTATATTAAGACTGCTTTATATATACTTCTTTTGCTACTCATGACATTTCCACAAAATATTTGGTGTTGACTTTTATTTTTAAAAGAAATATTCTTTGTGTGATAGAGCCTATCTAACGCGCTGTCTCTTTTTCAGGTTCCATCGAGGGCAAGTTTGACGGTCTTCAGACAAATGAGATAGCAGCCTTCACACAAGAGAACGGTGCCCCCGCCGTTGCTGAAGCTGCGCACTCGATTCTCCCGATGCTGACAGCCTTGCTGCTCTATTGTCTCCGTCTCTGAACCTGCTGTGTCACATTGATACATCCCATCCGGTCAGCTCAATGGGACTCTACCTATCTTCACGGGTGATGCGCTCCGGCAAAACTTAGAGGAGGACGTCTCTCTCTCTCCCTACGGAATCACCTTTTCTCTGAGAGAAAGCCACTGCTGAAGAGGAAACGCCAGCGTTAGTTGGCCTACTCTCACTCTATGTGTGAACGCTTCTTCGTCACATTAAGGCAAAGCTTTCGACTAACATTTTTTTTTCTGGTCTTTACTGTAAAAATGTGAGAGATGCAGGCTGAAAAAGGTGATGATAGATATTTTTCATCTTAGAGACAGGGTAAGAGACCTCGAACTTGAAAACTGTGGAAATTCCAGTGTTTATTTTTTTCTGTTTGTTCGTTCCCTTGTTATAGACATTCCTTGGCACAGACATTTTTTGGCTGCCAACTTTTTCTACTGATAATGATGAAGATGATGATGAAAGAAAAATATATACAAGTCCATCCAAAAGTTCGCAGCTCGCTGACAGCAATGAAAAACTCAATCAACTGTGCTTAAGTGGAAAAGTGCAACTGTGCTGTGATTGGTAAGTGTGGCCGGGTTCCCATGGCAACGGCCACTTCAAACAGAAAAGAATCCAGATGGAGAGATTCACATGCTCCAAGCACGGATGTATCTATCGTTCCTCCTGTCTCAAACATCACATTCTGTATTGATATCATTTCTCCCTTTCCTCTCTTCGTTTTTTTTGTTTTGTTTAAGGAGACATTAATTTTTTGCGCCTGCACACTGGAAACTTCTAAGTCTAAGAGAAATATTCTGCTCCTAGTCCTAAGTGCCAAAATCAGACACTAACCGATACAACAGCAACAATAACATAAAATTCTATGCATTTGTATGATATATTAAAATCGGGTTTTCGTATTGCGCATCATTAAAAGTACGTAAAAAGTAATTGTATTTCAGACGAACTCTTATATTGCCGATGTTGTTGGAAATAAGGGAGTGAAGAAATGACTTGTGCAGTGTCTGCAGGATTTCTTTTATTGCAGGCGATTCAAAGTTAAGCCCAACATCTTTGTTCACGAATCCATTATTTCCAGGACATATATATGTTTCGTTAAAACAATCCCGCCTCATGTATTTTCTGAACATGAGGGAAAACGTCATCTGACTTAATGAGATATCTGTTTAGTTATTCTGCATACGAACACGCTAAACAGTTTAAGATTTTTAGCTTTTGCAAATAATCGATTAATGCAATTGAAATTTACCTGTTATTAATTAATTCGAAAGCAGTATTCTTGTAATGGCTCATTGAATTAGCGAAAAATTTACTAAAGCGTAACGAAAAAAAAGAGCAGGTATTTTTTAAAACAGTTTTGCTCGTTTTGTTGGTTCGTCAAGACCAGTGGTAAGGCGCAAGAAATTTTCGACTTCATTTTGGTGAAAGGAATCATTGTTATGTCGGTTAAGGTTTAACTGGATCAGGGAAAAGGTTTTCACTTGGATTTGGTGAAAGGGTGTCCTTTTTTCTGGTGGCGTAGTAACAGATGATGCTTCTGTAAAATTTGTTTGTATTTGTTCTTGTTTTCGATAGTCAATAATAACAGAAATATATGCGTTTCGACGCAATTTTGAGGCAGCTATTTTAACTTAATTTAGTATAATAATTTAACTGATATTTAGTAGCAACATTGTATAGAAGTATGTGAATTGTATGTTTGAATAAGAAGTATTTGCTTTCATAACATAACGACCTTTGGAAGCGTTTACTTCAAGCGGTAAAAGATTAATTTTTTGCGAGAAGCGTGATTGTAGACTGAAAACAAAGATAGCAGTATTTTCTGACAAACTGAAAACTCTCAGTTCGGACACACAGTGAATAAAATTTCAGATTTTCGAAATGTGCATTCAAATATTTTTGAACTTTCATTCTTTCATAAATATTGGTGAGTCAATACACGATACTACGAACATTGATTGGGGGAGAATCTGTTAATTAACGAAATAGTTTTTCTAAAAACAAAATATTTAATCGGAAGTAACAAAAATTGAGATTTGAATGGAAAACATAAAAAAAATTGATGGATTTTTTTTCTTGTAAAAAGTCTTCTAATAACCGCGAGTCTGGTTCCTGTTATTCAACTAAAACTCAAGTCATGAAAACACTAGTCACATTTTTTCTTGAAAAACAGCAGCATTTCTCTCAAAATAATTCCAATAACATTTCCTACATATTTATCGTGATTCCATCTCTTTCCGTGGTGTTTTGCTTGTGAAATTCAAACATCAAGTGTAAAACCCAGTAAGAAATGATTAACGAGTTGTGTTTGGTTTGAATGCGTTTATAATTTTGTTAAAGCATATCTTAACATATTACATGGTCTACTCTTATCATTCAACAAAAATTGTTTTCGCGAATGATTTCCGGAAAGTTTATGTACATACTTTTCCTTTCCATAAATTTTGGATGAGGTATATGAAATTCATAAGAGAAAAAATGTATTTTAAACTTTTGGAAGCGTTTGAAGCTAAAGCCGTAGTTTGATTGAAATTCATCAGAGAAATTTCCCATTCAGTTCTCAAATCAAGCACCGAAACAGAAACGTCTTATTATGCAAACAAAGCAATATGGAACCTGCAAAGAAAACAAGACAAAACAATAGCAAAAACATGACTGTAATATATTGTTAAATCTACTGTATAAAAATGGGGTATACTCGAAAACAAATCTGGCGATTTCTAATCTGTCAAATAGTGCTGTGAGAGTTATATTAAGGATTTTCTCCTATTTCTTCATTCAAAAGTCACACATTTCTCGGGTTTTGTCAAATATTTCAAGTTCACTATAATTACAAAATGTATGAATAAAATTGTTCAACACACTTCTTATTACTCCAGGCCATACTCCTGTCTCCTACTGTCATCCTTAGACAGGGGGACTCTCGTTACATGGTTAATTCCCGCCTGAGGAGGCACCGGTGAAAGTATTGCGTACGATATAAGTTTCGAATAATTTTATTCATATATTAAATAATTATTTTTAACAAACTTACCACGAACTTATATTTCACTTTTCTTTTTCTTTTTACATACGAACTACTTAACCAAATTAATAGATTATAAACCAAAGAAAGAAATCTCGGTATATTTTGCTGAGAATATGCTACCATCAGAAAAAAAACATTTTTAGTTCGTTATAGTGATGATGCATGACATCAATATAGCGATCGCCTAAAACGATCAAATCCAAAACTCAATTACACATCCTGCCTTTGACTGTATGTCGGGTTGACTGTAACCTCGCTGATAAAAAAAATCAAGCTATGCATTCAAAGTGTTAATTCTATAATCGTGAAAAAAATTTCTTAGAATGTATGTTATTTTTAATATCAGTAAATAACAGTGATCAATTACGTTACTGTAGTGAAAGCAAATTTATGTAAGTTTGAGATTTTACTTGTAGGTATTTTTTACAAATTATAATTTCCGATATGCCATATTTCATACGGGGAAAAACAAAAACCAAATCGTTACACGATGAAAAATAATTTCCCTACTATTCTGTGATGATTCAAACAAAAAGAAGAGTTCAGTGATGGTGCTGTAGCCTGTTTTGTCTACTGTTCGAGGTGTCCTTGTCTTTTAATAAGACACAGCTGTAGTTGTTATTGCGTGTTCTACTGTACAGTTAAGCCAACGGTCCTCAATGTGCTCTTTTCTAAAGAAACTTCCTTTGCAACGGGAATTAACACTAAAAATATCCTTCAAAACGATTCGGAATCTCATCAAACAAGACAAATTTGATTACACCTCAAAGGAGAGCGAATTTTAATTATAAATCAGCATAACACTTAAAAAGTTTCACTTAAAATTTCTGAAGATTTAGTGATACATCTTGTTCCTTTCTTCTCATGAGAAATTGCTAAATTGCAACATATGATTACTTAAAAATAAAGTTTTATTTATGTTTAAATTTGAACATTTCCATATATTTTTCACTAAAGTAACAAACCAGCAGAAAGACGTTTCTTATATACTCTTAAGGAAAAAATACTGATTCAGTACATAAACTTCATACAATGTAAATATTTTTTTCTCGGTTATTTATTCATATGCCACCATAGTGAGAAAGGAAATCCTAAATCTTGAATTAATTTCCATCTCTTTAGCGAAATATGCGAAAATAAATTTAAAACAAGACAATAAAATTTATTTTATTATCACTTGATCAAAATCTAGTTATGTAATTCCTAGAGTAGGTCAATCTACATGGTGATGCTGTAAGGAAGATTTGCTTGTTAATTTAATTTTTTCAGGCGTTATTAAAAATATATAGTTTCTCATTTGTCAAGAGAGGTTTGAAATCGGTGTACATAAGACTACGAAAGCAACGTATATGTCATTAAAAAGGAATTTTTGCTATTTTATCGCAAACAGCTGCATGGTCAAAAGAGCTACTAATAATGCTGCAATTCTCTAAAAAAAGTGGATTATTCAGAATTTGATAAATATTGTAACTCGACAACAGAATGTAGAGATATGTTATCCTACTCTGACGATATGAGTGATATTTCTCAAATGATAGAGCAAAGGTGATGACTTTAAATTAATCACATCTAAATCAGATATCCGTAATTGGAATGAGACAGCTGTAAGAACAAATCGCTGGAAATTTCAGGCTAAAGCATACAAATCGTCATTTTTTGGCAGAATTTTTTTTTAACTCCACGCACATCAGTTTTGCATGTTAACCTTTGAATAAACACTGCGATATATGGGTGAATGTGGATAATGGAATGTGGATATGGAAATATGTGGACCTTATAGTAACAAATTCATTGTTTTCTTATGGAATTTCAGATCTCCCCAACTCAACGATGCATGTAATATTAGCTTTGTATCATTGTAGTTATGTTATACGACCAAATTGCAATAGATGAAAAAAGCTCTTTGAAATTCAAAATCCAAGTCAACAATATGTTTAATATGAGACTGATGAAATATATTTTTGTAGGATGTCGACAGAGGAAAATTACTTTCTAAAAGCTTCATAATGTTCTTAAATATTATTAACGTTAGAATTTAAAACAGGATAATCGCTCAAAAGAAACTGTATACTCAGGCCTTCTAAGGTCTTAAAGCAACTGTCAAGTTCACTTTTCTTGCAACAGTTTATTAGAAAAGACAGAGACATTTTTAAAAAAAAATCTGATAAAAGAAAGCTTATTTAAGTTGAAATTACTTAAATATGAACACTTGGTTTCCAAATATATCTTTAAAAATTTGCGAAACTCTGAAAGAGCTAGCAGATTTAAAACCAGAATTTAAAACAACAATTTAAGAACTTCAACGCTAAAAAAACACTCTAAGTTTTAAGAACAAAAATCGAGAGTCAAGCTGAAATCATTTGCTAGGCAATCAATATTTGGAGAGCTGCATTTTTGCTTTTTGCCGAATAAAACTATGTTGCATAAAAAAGAACATTCCTTAGAGCATTAAATGTCAATATGCAGTGTAGATTACAAATATCAATAGACTAAGAACTCCGAATTTTTTTTCATCAATCATATAATTTTGAATTTTAATCGAAAAATTTTGAATTTTAATTAGTAAAAATAATCCGAACTAATAGCTAGCTTCCCAGGAAGGTAAAATATTTCTACCATATAATAATATTTCTACCAATATTTCTACCGTAATTATATTTAGACCTTCTTTATCTTTCTAAATAATACCAAATGGTTAAAACATTTTGATACGAAAACGTTTGTGCATGTTTTTGGAGAATTCCTGTAGATGCACGGATCACATCTTGAGGACCGTTGAGTTAAGCCATTTCTCTGATAACTGTTTTCTATATAGCCCTAAGAGAAAATATTGACATACACAAGAAAAGTTTTTTATATTTTGTAGCAAACTAACTGATATGAACTAACAAAATCAGAAATAACGTATTGTGTGGTTCAAACTGCTTGATTTTAATAAACTGCTAATGACTGATTGCAATCTTTGTTGTTGTTGTCGTCTTCCTTCTTTTGAACTTTTTTTAGAGGGTTATCATTAAATTTTTATTCATGATTAATATAGCTTCAAACGAGCAATATAGCTTGTTTGAAGCAATATAGCTTCAAACAAGAGAAAATAAAATCAGAGTAACTAATAGTTCTTGTGCAGCGTTGTTACAATTGAAGAATCCCTATTCCGTGCTGTTGGGAGCTCCACCTAATGATCAGAAATGGTGAAGGTCCAGAAAGCTAGGAAAAAGGATATTTTAATTATAACATCCCTGTATATAAATGCCATAATTTTGTGATCCAAGGTTACACAAACGTCCGTTTTTTCCATATATATCCCTCTGTCCCAGCAGCATATCTGTGAGACATTAATTTTTCACATTGTTAAAACACAGATTATTTAGTCATTAAGGGCTGATGCATAATCTTTTGCCAACTACTGAAACTGCATTTGTTCCATCACACATTTTCTGAAATCTGACAAATTCACCTCATTCGTTTCATCTAAGGTAGCTCCAACTTCAACAGATTTATCTACAACTGCTTCAATTTCAGCTAAATAAAGCATTCTTAAATTTTTAAATATTTTTAATTATCCAATTTAAATTTTCAAGTTTTAAGGTATAAAGCGTTGTACATTATTTTACTGCTTTTAAATTTTATGAATCCTTGTTATTTTCTAATAATAAGTCATAAAAATTATTACGATCAAAATTTTAAAAAATATCACTTTGTCTTAGTGCATACAGACATACATACATACACAATCCTCAAGCAATCATGGACTGCAAGAATCCAACCACAAGGCGCAATTTAGTTCTCCATTGAAGTTGCATTCAACCATTGCAGATCAGTTCTAACAAGGTCCTGCTTGCATTGTCAACCCATTACATTTTAGGTCTACTTCTTTTCCTAAATCCTTTAGACGCACTCTTCATAACTCTATTCATTAATCTGTAGTGCTATATACGAACATATTTAGGACAGTACTCAACGAAATCTACTGGTTGAACAAAATATTTTCCAGAACAACAAAGAAATAATGGGCGTTAAAAGTTATTCTTGTTCAGTTGCCCACTTGAACAAGAAAACTTTTAATGCCCATTAAGGCCGAGAATACTCACAAGAAGGATAGTCTAGCCTAGATCGAGGAACGTACGACCAGTAGATGGGGAAACAATACAAATTTAACATTGGCACCACCATAGAGAAAGCCAGGTATGTAATTTTGTGCGCAAAATAGATCAGCATTGTTCCAGTTTAGCTAAGACTTTTCTGTCGTGTGTAAAACGTCCTTTGGTGATATCACAATCGGAATTCTCTGCATCATGGGTGCTAGGCCACTTTCCGGAAGATCTATGTTAAGTATTACAGAGCAGTGTATGTAGGAAACTGAGCAAGAAGGTTCATGTAAAATTAATTCTGCACACTTCTTTATTATTGCAGGTGGCTTTGAATACGATGCATAAATTCGTGCAAGAAAAATAAAAGCTTCAATGCATAAAAAAAACCTAAGTGAGTAAGGACTGCATGATCACCCTGTAATATTAATTGGTGGAAAACGAAATGTTGAACTTGGTGACAAATCTCTAATTTCGGAAAACAGATCAATAATGCAAGCTGATGTAATACAGTAATTACTTGCTCTTTGGATGCGGAGATTGTTTGAGTTATACCTCAAAGAGCGCAGTCCAGAATCTCGAACATTCTTGTCTCTCTTGTGGTTATCCACGATTCGTTTCTGCATCGAAAAGTAATGCATGCACTCTCTGTGAACTTTCTAAGAATGCTTGTGAGGCAAAGGTTGCAAAAGTGTTCTCATCCATCTTACGATTTTAAAAAAAACTGACTGGATAATTGATGTTACTTGTAATTTGGAGGAAAATATTAACTTTTAAGCATGCAGTTCGATATTTTCACCTTTTCTATATTTAAAAGTTCAAATACTGAGAACTGTTTTAAACTAAAATAGTAAATAACACTTCTCTCTCAAAATTTTCCAAATAAGTATACTACATAAACCAGTTCACCAAAGTAATATGCAAAACGAAAAGTTTCAAAAATCATTTCTACAGACGAATAAATATAATGAATAAATGATGTTCTTTAAGAAACACAGTCGACACTCTTTCTATTGAAAATGGTCAAAACTTTCTAAGAAAATAATAACTTTCGCTCTTAAAAGAGTAAGATAAAATTAATTACTCCATGGGATAAGTCAGCATTCTTTAAATCAGATGACAAACTTGACACTTTGTGCAGCAAAATTTGTCCCAGAAATTTGTCATTTACTTTTCTCTTTCAGCTCTTCCATTTTTCGTTCCGATTTCTTTAATTAATTGCGCATTTTAATTAATCAGAATTTTATTAATTTGGCATTCACAATAGATATTAAGAACGAGAGAGAAGCAACTGACAATAGCACTCTCATCTTTCTATTTACTTGTTTTTTTTTACGATTGTGGTCAACTTAAAAATCTAAAATTGCTATTTCTTTTGCATCTGTAATCAATGCAGCAAATCATAAAAGTTTGAACAGTAAGGAATCTTCACAGTCTGAATGCTGAACATTCATTTTCTATTGAAGGTTTGCTTACGGTTCTGTTATCTAGTATGTTGGTTGGTTATTTTTCTTCTGAATGACACTTTTTTGCACATAATGGGCTAAATGACCAGGTCACAAAGACCCAGAAGGCTCAGAGAAGGTCCCCACTGTATGTACAGCTGCTGGGAGAAAGATGGTAACCTCCCGTCAAGGCCATCCAGAGTGTGCTTTAACGTGCACAAAAGTATGTCTCTCCCACACATGGGGATACGGCTTAACGTCCCATCCGACGGACGGCTGCCTTTCCAAGCCCATCGGTGTCCCCTACTGACCGTGGGTGGGGCGGAAAGTTTTGCGGAGATAAATCTCAACGCTGACCCAGCTGGGACTCGAATCTGGGAACTGCAGATCAAGAGTGTGGTGCGCTACCGACTGAGCCACCCCCTATTCAGTACGTAGCTGACCATTAGACCTCAGGCAATTTTTTTTCTCACATTGTAATTTTGGGAACCTTAGAACGATAAATCGATTGATTCAGGAATCAGCATATTATCAGCACTCAGTTCAAGTGGTGGCAGAACAAAATATGAACGAAACAACAAAGCAATATCATTACTAAATAGCTTAACAAATTTTATTGTTGCCTACACGCTGTAATTTAATTGATTACTTTTGTCATTTGTGCTGCAAACATCATTTACTTATTAAAATTAAGGATCATCTGTGTAATTTTTCTAGAACAGCAAACAAACGGCAAATGTAAGTCCAGCAGAATCAGATTCCAGCGTTCGATCAATAAGACAGAGAGTGTTTCATATTCTGTAGATTGAGAAGGAAAATTGGCTCTGGAGACCTTTTCCAAATGAGCTGCAAAATTAAATTAATAAGAGTTAGAAATAAATTAAGAGGAATAAATCTAAAACCTTCCAAATAAAATTCTGTAGCTGATACGTCACATGAATGATTCAATACGTCACATAAATTATGTTGGAAGATTTTAAATATATTCATATAATAAAGTTTCCGTTTTCTGTTCCTTTTCTGGAGGCAGAAAATCAAAAACAAAGACATAATTGGTTCAGATATCGTTTCTACTTTTTGAGTCTGTGTTAAATATTACCAAGGCTTTAGAAATTCTGATCTGAAAATCACTTTCAACTTTCCTATTAATTAACAAGATATGCGAGTTTATTAATTTTTTTTGTCCAGTTGTATCATTTAAGTAAATCGCCATTAACGCGGATCATATTTATTTGGCGTATAATTTGTGTCCAAATATGTAATTTAAATAGACACAAAAACTTCCAGAATGAAATCACTATTATCAGACTTAACAATATTTTGGTATGTCGTTTATTTGAGAGAGGTTATGGTGGTGGTCGTGTGTGAGGGTATGGGGGAGTGTTAGGTTGTTTTACCTCTGAGCGGCACTTTTTTGCACACCATGGGCTAAATGGCCATGTCACAAGGACCCCGAATGCTCAGAGAAGGTTGGGGGAGGGGACCCACTGGAACAGCTGTTGGGAGATAGATTATCATATCTCTCCACTCGCACACAGGACCACGGCTTTACGTCTCATCCAACGGACGGCGGCCTTTCCAAGCCCATCGGTGTCCCCTACTGACTGTGAGCAAGACGGGGAGTTTTACGGAGGGTAGGGGGAGGGGTTACATAGCAATGAAATATGCTGTAAGAGTTTATCGGTACAACAAAGTTATATGTATACTTATTCTTCCTACACTGGTGCCCCAAACGTTAAGCATAATAAAATATTTTAACTATCCCACAAACGATTATTAACATTACGTTTTGTATGCTAGTGAAACATTATACGGAGGGTTATACGCCTCCCAAAAATCCACTGATAGGACAAAATTTCCATGGGTGAATTGAAAAATAAATCCGCAATGCTATAAAGCTGGATCTCATTCTGTACCACTCAATTAGTTTTTGCTGTTCGGAAATCATTATATTCGTATTAGTAGAGTGTTTTGTAACGACTTATGACCCAGAGATATCATATCAATGCTTCCATATCTTGGTAGAGCAATAGGATGTTAGAGTTCGGCTGATTTCAGACAGCTGTGAGTAGGAAATTAAATTTCTCACATCCGTGCTTTCAACACTTTGGAAAAGGTTCCAACAGACACGAGAGGTTAACCTAAACGAGGACAAGATCGTTGAAAAGTGACAAAAGTAAAATATGACCGCTACCTTGTGCTAACGCACCCCAGGGCAATGTCAGCCAGGCAACTCTATCTTTGGAGCATTCTGCAGCCATTGGTAGGGCATTTTCGAGACAGCATATTTACAAAAGGGTTCACATGAAAGGTCTCCGTGCCAGGTGATAGAAGGTTTGTATTTGATTCAGTCCCTCCCAGAGGAGAGTCCGATTAATGTGGTGTATAAGCATCTTATTGCCTCCAGCGCTCAAGCCCACACCAATGTGTGCATGTGTTCTTCACCCGACGAATCATGATTCAGTCTTCGCACTGATTCTGATCTGGGGAGAACAACGAACTCCTTATCAACCCTCTAATATCAGAGAACGACACCACATTGTCTGGGGCGGCATTGTATTAAATGGATGCACATTCGCTTCACGTTTTTGCCTGAGGCACTCTGATCTGCTGGACGTACAAAGATGGCATTCCATTGGCGCTATTGCCCCCAAATTTAGTTTGATAGAAGATAATGTCCGCCTTTAAATGTTTAAGACAGTCAATGAATTCCTTAAAAGTGGGAATATTCAGCGAATGGAGTGGCTAGTCTATTCTCCGAACCTGAACTATATAAAACTGTGGTGAAAAAATGTTTGGATGCCAAAAAACCTCCAGAGAGCTCTATTTCAGATCTCGTGATCAGCCTGGGAAGCAGTGTAAACCGTTGTGATGTGCTGCGTAACTGCGTGGGGTCATCATACTCCGTACTGACTTCTCCGTTCTGCTAAAATAGGTTTCTTAGCTATCGACACTCCTGCATTCATTTGCAATAATTCATGGGAATCATGAGACTGGTTTGCTCTATTTTTCGCCTTTCACTACGTCATATAAAAATGCACATTAATTCTAAATCTCATGACATTTCATTGTTCTGTTTTTAAACGCTTGGAAAATATTATATAACTTATATACTCTCCAGATTGAATTGGAAATGTTGACATGTAGGTCACAGGAGAAAAAAAACAGAATAGCTGTGACTTAGGAGATTAAATATTTTATGTTGCCAATAAGGAATCACTATGCAATGAAGACATGAGAATCACTATGTGATCAAGACAGATTCACTGCGCGATGAAGACATGAGAGTCACCATATTATAATGATTCTCACAATAGTTGGCTCCTAAAACTCACATTGGCCTCTCGCAGAATTCGTGGTTAGTGCCTAGGATTAATAGAATCTGTTTCATCTCTGTTACAAGTAAGAGCAACCAATAAAACTGCTTTTTAACAGCAGAATAAAATTTGAAGCAGGAAAGAATCCTCACACAAGCATACACACGATGCATTTTTATAAAGCATGGAAGCATTTGGTAACATTGGGAGGGAATCTGTCAAAATGGCACTTGTGGTTATGTGGGGAGTAATAAAGAGCAAATTTGATTTAAAAATATTGCATAATATGTAGACGGAATCCTATTGATTTCTAATAATATCCAGGGAAAAGTAACATATGAAAAATTTCCTTCTTTCTCCCCTCCACACATTTAATCGCTGAATTCTGACTCCTACTGATTTCACAGAATAATTGTTATGTTGCTGTACGATAATATTTTTAAGCAATTTGCAATATCATTCAAAATAAGAATTAGATTAATTAAAAGCAATATACACCGAAGAGCCAAAACATTATGACCAACTGCCTAATATGATGTTGGTCCCTCCACGTGCTGCCAAAATTGTCCTTACCCGCCGTGACATGGAAGCTACAAGATTTTTAAAGGTGTCTTGTGGTATCTGGTAACAACACGTTACCAGAATATTCTTTAACTCTTGTAAGTTACGTAGATGAGCCGCCGGAGATCAGATATGCTGTTTCAACACAAACCACAGATGCTCGATTCGATGGATGTTTGGGGAATTTCGAGGCCAGGGCAATCCCTGGAGGTCTTCCTCGCGTTTCGCAAACCTTTCTCGAACAATCCAGTCAGAGTGATATGGCGTACTATCCTGCTGAAAGAATTCACTACAAGAAAAATAATATCGTTGCCATGAAAGGTTGTACCTGGTCTGCAATGATATTTAGGTAAGTGGTAGACGTCATAGTTTCCTGCACATGAATGACTGGACCCACAGTTTCCCAGCAGAACATTGCCCAAAGCATTACACTTCCTCCACCGGCTTGTTTTCGTCCCATGGTGCATCCTGGAGCCAACACTTTCCCAGAAAAACGCACACGTATCCGGCCTACCACATGGTGCAACAGGAATGGAGATTCATCGGACCAGATGACCTTCTTCCAATCATTCAAGGTTCAGATTTGATGCTCGCCTGCCCATTGTAGTTTTGCAGTGATGTCTCTGCATTGAACCCATTTACTCTGCAGTACAAGCTAGCAACGGGAAAGGACTTAAAACCCCTCTAAATTGAATATGTTCGCAAAGAAGATGGTTCCAAGACCTCTTCCTTTAGCGAAACAATCCAGGTACTATTAGATTATAAATAAAAGGTACTATTAATTATTCCCTAAAGATGATAGGAGCTCTGATAATGCGGAACATCAACTCCTAAGGGAAGAAAGTATGATACCACCAGACACGGCAGATGACGTTCCATTTACGGAAGAGGAAGTAGGAGAGGTAATTAGAGACATGGCCCGGGGTACGATGCCCCGGATTTCAGCCCCGGGATACGATGGTCTGATTGTGGAAATTATCTCTCAGGTGTTTAATGAACACAGACCTGTTCACCCAGCTCTTCAACAGCTGTTTGAAACTGGGAGCGTTCCCACAAGCCTGGAAACAGGCTGACCTGGTCCTTTTTAATAAGGCAGGTGCTAGATCGTACAGACCAATATGTCTGTTGCCGGTGTTGGGAAAAGTGCTGGATAAACTCCTGACTAACAGGATGTATTTCCATTGTTATAATAACGGATACCTGAACCCTAAGCAATTCGGGTTCAGGACAGACCAGTCCACCACATCTGCGATCAAACAAGTGGTGGACATTGTCAAGGTAAACAAAATGCACAAGATGCATACCTCTCTGATAGCCTTAGACGTGAAGGGCGCCTTTGACAATGTCTGGTGGCCAGCCATACTAAATAGACTAAAAGATTGTTCCTGTCCCAGGAACATATTTGTCCTAGTGGCCAATTACCTCAGTGAGAGGATGGTCACATACTCCCATGCTAGTGGGTCAGCCTCAAGAAACTTGGAAAGAGGCTGCCCACAGGGTTCGTGCAGTGGACCATTCCTCTGGAATTTGGTCGCCGACACTACCCTGGAGTTGACCCTACCAGTCTGGCTCCTATGCTCCTCCTATCTCCTCCTATCTATGCCGATGATATGATGCTTGTTATAACAGCACCCTCCAGAGCGAGACTGGAGACTGCTGGCAACGCAGCACTATCAAAACTCGAAGTATGGTGTCTGAGCAATAATCTAGGGTTCAGCTTTGCTAAGCCAACAGCTATGACTGTTGCAAAGGAGGGTATCCTCGAAAAGAGGTACCCTATTTACAAATTAAATGGCGAAAACATCCGCCACATGACGACTTTAAAGTACTTGGGGATCACTCTGGATGAGAGGATGAGCTGGATCCCGCACCTGCAGGACTTAAAAGCGAAATGCACAAATGTTATGTGCAAGCTGGAGCGAATGGCTCGCTTCTCATGGGGATTCAGAAGCAAAGTCCTCAAAGAAATTTATTTGAGGGGAACAGAGCGGATCCTAACTTACGGTTAGTACAACGGACCACTCCATAATGTGTAGAAAGCTGCTTGCTGCCCAACGACCAGCTTTACTGCGTATCACCAGGGCGTACAAGACATCTACGGATGCCCTCCTGGTATTAACAGGGATCTCTCCGCTATTTTTGACGGTCGGCAAAAAGCGACCATTTTTAGTCTTGCAGGCTAAGGAGAAAGCAACATTTTTCGGAGTTCAGTATGACCCCGAGGAGTATGAAACTAATACCGCTAAGTGGGAACTCCATCCCACGAGAAGACTACGTGTGTCCTGGTCCAAGGAGTTACCATCAGGAACAGGATCAGAGATATACACCGATGGTTCCAAGAGCGAGGATGGTGTGGAACTAGCCTTCACTGTCTACAATCAAGGAGACAAGGTGTATGACTATAATAGGAGGGTTTCGAATAATGGCTCAGCCTTCCAAGCGGAGCTGCTCGCCATCAGAGAGGCCCTCAACTGGGCCCTCAATGACGGCGGTCAGGAAAACGACATACGGCTGTACACGGACAGCCAGGCAGCTCTGCAAGCACTTGAGGATGCAAACAGCAGGCATCAGACAGTAAATGAAATCAAGTGCTTACTGGGCAATCGGAACATGCCCAGGGTTTCCTTCTTCTGGATCAAGGCACATGTAGGTCATGAACGGAACGAGCAGGTAGACGAACTGGCCCGCTCCGCAGGTAATAATACTCAACCTGTGCTAGCGGTAAAGACTTCAAAAACAACCCTGAAGTCTATAATTGGTCAAAGAGTCATAACGGAGTGGCAGAGGCTCTGGGATACGACTGAGAATGGTCTACAAACAAAGACATTCTTGAAAAGGGTCAGTCTATCCCTGATGTCCTCTGACCATTATTTGACACAGGTCCTTACGGGACATGGGAGTTTCCCCAAATACCTGGAGCGGTTTAAGATCACTACGCACAGTTACTGCGGCTGTGGGGCTCCAGAAGCAGATGTCGGCCACTACATCCTCAGATGTCCGATTACAGAAGGGTTCACTAACGAACTCAGGGACTCCCAAGCGATAAATGAGGTAGCAGGCGAGTTGGTCACAGTGTCCATTGAGAGTGCCCGTGTCAGGGCACACTTGAGGGACATAGGCTGGCTCGTCTGCCGGCTCCGAGACTCTCTCCTTTGAGACTCGGAGCTGCTGTCGCTCTCTTACTTATCTTCCTACTTTCCTCCCGGGCTGCACTCAGCACTCCCTTTAACACCACCCATACTCCAAGTCCCTACTGGTCTCCTCTGAGACAAACTTCATCTTCTACTTCTAGGCTTCTCTTTGCCAAGCACGTGTAGTGTCGTGAGACGGAGCACGTGCTTTCCCCATGGGGGGTGGGTCCTTCGGGACCCACCCCGAATTAAAGAGAGGTGCCCATTGTAGGTTTTTTCGATGGTGAACCGAAGTAAGCAAGGGCACTCGGAGCAGCCTGCCGCTACGCAGCCCCATTTTCAGCAAGGTTCGATGTACTCTGTGTTGTGACGCATTACTCCAGTCACCAGCATTCAAATTACCGACGAGTTGCGCCACAGTATCCCTTCTGTTAGCTCATACCATACGGGAAAGCCTTCGCTCACCTCTAGCATTTTATCGATGCTAGAGGTAAACGAAAATGTAATAAATCGCCGGCAAGGTGTGGCATTTATTACCACACCTTGCCGGCGATTCACGTTTTTCCGTTTAATCAATTTTCCATTTCAATCAGTTTGAAAGTAATTTCCTCTCTTTGCAAAAACGTGATTTTCTTTCGCCAGACCAATTTGTATGGAACCGACCACGGCCCACACCTTGCCGGCAATTCACGTTTTTCCCTCCTCGGACCACTTTTTGAAGCTACTTAACCACAGCTGACTGTGAGCACTCCACAAGCCTTGCAGTTTCGGAAATGCTCTGACCCATTCGTATGGACATTACAATTTGGCCTTTGTCAAACTCAACTAAGTCCTCTGCCTTTCCCATCTGAAGAACACGAATAACACTGATTTGCAGAGTTCAGTATCAGGTGTAATTTATACCATTTCATGACCTTCACACGCTCCGTCGTTTACCTGCAATTGCTTCGATTTGCATAAAGATGCACTGGTCATGATGTTTTGGCTTTTTAGTGTATATATATATGTATACTCCGTATGCATTCATTGCTCATTTACTCTGCCTTCTCCTACTCCTCATGTAATCTGCAGTTACCAAGTCGAGTTTCAACTCTACCTATAGTGGCAATTTCTACCACGCCGTTGGTCAGAAATGAGACACCGACTGTCTTGGAAAGACTACCCTTGTCAGACGGACATTAAGCCATGGCTCTCTTACAGTACAGGCATATCCTGTGTGCATTAAAGACAACCTGGATGGTCTTAACGGGAGGCTTTCATCTGTCTCCTAACAGCTGTCTAGTGGATCCCCTTGTCCAACCTTCTCTGAATCCTGGGGTCCTTGTGACCTGGCGATTCAGTCCATTGAATGCAAAAAAAAAAGTACCGCTTACTGCCTAAACAACACAAACTTCTATTTTACTTCGATTTCAATATTTTTTTAATACCAAAAAATTGTAAAAACTTCTGCTGTCTCGATTTCAATCAGTTTTGAGCCAAAAATATTACAATGCTTAAGATAATAACCGTATCTGCAATGCATCACCGATATCTTCTTTCGTCAGACCAATTCGTATGGAACCGTTTTTTAATCATTTATTTATTCAAACAATTTCAAATAAATCATTTCTATTTACAAATGTCCCGCAAAGCTAACAGCATATCTGAAGGAGAAAACAATACATTGACATAATGGTATTTACACCTTCGTTCTATCATCATCTGCTAATCTTAATACCGTTACATTTTGTTGCGTTGCTGTTTCAGTTGAAAAAAGTGATTTCCTCTCTTTGCAAAATATTTTTACCTTTTTCTTTTCCGTTTCGAATATGAATTCTTTTTGAAGCCCATTTTTGGTCACACTAAACTAAAAAGGCCAAGCCACAAGAATTTCAAGGGCTCCTAGAATGTTGGATAATGGGGAATGGTACCCATTGGACATTTGTTAGGAGACAAATTAAAGACTTCTGTCAAGGCCATCAGCATGTTCTTAGGACAGGATTTTTCTGTCTTGCCCCTGTAGCCATGCTTTAACGTTTTATCTGATCGATGCAGCCTTTCCAATACTATAGGTGTTCTCTTTCTCACCGAGCACAGAATGTGTGTTAGTGTGGAAAAAATCTTAATGTGGTAATACATGGGAATCCAAACTGAGAACATTAAACTATGATCCTGACATGCTTCTGGCAGTGTATGCAGCAATTGGAATTCTGGATAGACCTTCGTTTAGTGAACTGAGCATGAGACTGAGGGTAATACTGAATTGCTGGGAAAACATGCAATTATAGATAGAACGTAGGATTATGGGTTGAGCGTGAAATTATGGGTACAAGGTTGATTTGTGATTAGCATGCAGGATAATGGGAAACACATGGAATCGAGGGTCCAGTGGACTGTAGATATAACATGTAATTGGAGGTAAAGCATGAAAGTGGGTATGGAACTTGGAATTTTTTAAATCAGGGAGTTTAGGGTAGAACGTTAAATTATTGGGAGAGTGTAGAATTGTGGGCGAACTCTTTCAGTTTCGTTCGCTTTACTAATTACAGATGTCCAGTCCAGACGTTTTTATATAAGAATCCACATGCCTTATCACTTTGGCGAATCGAAAGCAGGTGATTATTCAACTTCTCCAGTGAATGTGGAGTGGAACTCACTTCTCCAGTGAAAAATGGTTCAGTTTGTCTAGTTTTAATATCTAAAATCCTGGCTGTTAACTGCCCTCGTGTTTAATGTGACTGTGGATGAACTACATGGTTTTCTTTATTGCTCACAAAAACTCATCACACTTTGCGATTATAAAAGTTCCTTCTTCACTTCGCCTTATTACCTATGGGATTTGTTTTTCTATGAACTCTGTCCATCGAGTTATACAAGGGACCCGATGGAGTTCAGTATTACATTATTCACCCGTCCACTTCAGGATTATAGTGCTCTCTGTTAATTCATCCACATACAGCTCTCTTTTGCTCGTGTTTTCTTACTCGTCCAGACTCCACTGCCATGACAATGGGCCATTGCTCGCCACTCTGCTAAGCATCTCCATCACTTGATCTTCTCCTTTCAACACCATCCCACGTTTCTCTTTTGTTTTGGGATATCACTTCCGGGTCTTATCTTTTCTTCAGATAAACGCTTAATTATTTTCTTGTGCTCTCTACCGCATAGCCTCACCTGGACAATGACTTCCCATGATCAGAGGCTTGGAATCTCCAAAGTTTGAGACTCTATTCTTGGTCTGTTAATAGCATTCATCAAGAAGTGAAATTAGGATCTCAGAATTCTAATACTATATTTTCTCAATAAATTTTTCCCAAACTTAAATTTCTACTATTGATTTGATTAAAAAATTAAATGTAAATCATCTCTGAAGTCACAAAAATAAACTCTTATCAATTTTATGTTTTTGCATATGTTGTAAAAAAACTAAAATACTGAAATTTTTGTTATGAAAAGCATATACGGTAAAGTCCCAATTTTCCGGCACTTTTCCGGCACAGGGATTGGAGAATGCCGGATAAGTGTAGTTTCCGCTTGCCTGAGACTTACTCTTAGAAATACTCTGTAAAATATTGTAATTATTTCAACCTATGAATAAATGTTTAATATTCACCGCTAACCATTTTTAATGCTACTGAAAGTTACTGCAACATATAAAATCAACAGAATTATGAACATACACAAATACACACAATAAAAACTGGAAGAAAGCATATTGCGTCTGGTGAATCTGAGAATCACATATTCAAGAGGATGAAGTTTTTCAATTACCGACTATTCATCATCATCATCATCATCATCATCATCATCATCATCATCATCATCATCATCATCAAGCAGCCATGGGCTACGGAGGTCCAACCAGACCGTGCAATTTAGTTCTCCAAGCAAGTCTATCCTGAGCTACATCTACTGCATCTGGCCACTGCACACCAATTCTAACAAGGTCCTATTTGACATTGTCCGCCCACCACATCCTAGGTCTCCCCTTCTTTCTGAGGCCTTTAGGCACACTGTTCATAACCCTATTCGCCAATCTATAATTATTCATACGGGCAACATGGCCAAACCAACGGAGTCTCTCTCTGCACAATATGCTGCATAAAGCAGGTTGCAAACTCCTTTGCCTAACCTCATCATTAGTTACAAAGTTGAACCACCTAATGCCCAAGATACTGCGTAAGCATCTGGAATCAAAAGCATCTAGTTTCCTGTTATCTTGTTTACAAAGTGTCCAAGTTTCACTACCATAACTAACCCGAGAAAGAACCAAACTATTATACAGCCTAAATTTAGTCTTTAGGTGTACACGCCTATTTCTCCACACTCTCCATAGATTCTTAAAAGTCCCGGCAGCAATCCCTATTCGTCTGTTAATCTCATGCCGCACATCACCATTATCTGTTACATAGCTCCCAAGATAATTAAACTGTGACACCTGCTCAAGACTGCAACCATTCAGATTAACTGAATCACAGCCTGCCTGACCATTTTTCATCACTTTAGTTTTCTCTCTGTTTATAACCAAACCTTCTCTACTACCAGTCTCATCAACAGCTCGAATGAAAGAGTTCATCTCATCAACATCATTTGCCAAAAGGGCTAAATCATCAGCATAATCTAAATCAGAAATCTTCGTATCTCCAGCCCATTTAAGGCTAAAATCTTTCCCTTGAAGTGAATTTCGCATAACATAATCAATAACCAAACTAAAGAGAAAAGGAGACAAAATGAACCCTTGTCGAACACCAGAAGTAATGCTAAACCAATTGCTACAAGCCTTACCAACTCTCACACACGACTCAGTGTTATTACAGAGAGCTTTCATTATGGTAACTAACTTGTCTGGTATACCATATGATTTCACAATCAACCACAAATTATGACGATCAACAGAGTCGAAAGCCTTTTTGAAATCAACAAAGCTAGCAACCAAAGGTTTCTGAAACTCTAAACATTTCTCAAGAATCTGCCTAAGTGAAAATATCTGAACCACACATCCCCTACCACTTCTGAATCCACATTTCTCATCACGCAATTGACTGTCAACCAGATTCTTAATTCTATTAAGCACAATCATGGAAAGAGCTTTACCTGGAACAGAGAGTAGGCTAATACCCCTATAGTTATCACAAGAACTGCGATCAGCTTTTTTGAAAATAGGGATAACAATAGCTCTGGTAAAATCCTTAGGAACCATGCCTTTATCATAAGATATTCAGAATTTCAGTCATCCAAGTGGTAACCGAAACATTTCCAGCTCTAAGCATTTCAGTAGTAATTTCATCTACCCCTGGGGATTTATGAAGTTTAAGTTTAGAAACAGCCAAAATAACTTCAGATTGTGTTATAGGGCCAACATTAAAGCCACCAATGCATCTATCATCATTGCAAACAATGGGAATAGAACTAACCGCATTGTTCAGAATATCACTGAAATGCTCAGCCCACCTAGCCATGACAGAATCCTCACCTTCTATAACCTAACCTTGTTTATCCTTCAATCCCTGTATACCTGTCCGTTTTCTACCACACAAAACATTAACTATCTGGTACAGCTCTCTGCTGTTGTGCTGCCTAACTGCTTCCTCGGCTTTGTCAGCCATACCATCAAGCCAAAGATTCTTATCAGCAGCTAACTGATCTTTTACACGTTTATTAAGCTCTCTGTAATGCTTTCTATTAGTACTAGAAGGGTATTGATTAAGGACATTCCTGCAGCTCTTTCTTTCTGAAATAGGCTCAAGTGCCTTATCACTCAGATAATTCTGTCTCTTCTGCTCCTTTTTTCCTAAAAGAGTACTGTTAGTGTCCAAAAAATCCTGTTTAAAATGATCCCATTCTTCCTCAACTTCTGTAGTAAGCAAACCATGACTGTCATAATGACTAAGTAACCTATCATGGTAAGCTTTGGCTATAGCATGATCTTTCAGAGCTTCGGTATTAAAAGCAAATTTTTTAACCCTAGCATAATACTTTTAAAGTTTAAGTTGCAAGACACTTTTAACAAGGTAATGGTCAGATCCAATTTAAGCTCCCCTATATGCCCTGGTATTTCTAACAGAACTAGCCCATTTGCTGTTAATTAATATATAATCAATCATATTCCTATGCAGCCCATCAGGTGAAACCCATGTGTATTTAGGTTTGTCGCGGTGTTTGTAATATGTGTTAGTTATTCTGAAACCATTGAGTTTACTTACCTGTAGGAGACGTTGCCCATTGCCATTGCAGCGACCAATACCAAAAGGGCCTATTACTCCTGCCCAAAGGTCAGAGTCAGTACCAACTTTGGCATTGAAATCACCAAGAACAAGGGTAATATCTCCTTTCTTGACAGAATTCAAAATATCCTGAAGTTGTTCATAAAACCTATCCTTCTCATCCTCATCGGCATCCTCAGTGGGGGCATAACAGCAGATAACATTCAGGTCTTTAACGCTTGTCTGAAATTTTGCTGTAAGAAACCTTTCATTAATGCACTCATATCCTAGAAGAGCATCACTAGCGTGTCTGCTGAGAAGCAGACACGCTAGTGGTGATGCTTATTGTCGTCCCTCCCTGAAAAGAGAAATTTAAGATTATTTTTAAGAATCTGACCTTTATCTGTCCATCTGGTCTCTTGCAAGCCGAGAATATCTAAATTATAATGGTGGAATTCTTGTGTGAGGACATCAAGAGAAAAAGCTCTGTGCAGAGTCCTCACATTCCAACTACCTATGGAGAGAAAATGGTTAGTGGGATGTTTAAAGAAACTATGTTTATTGAGAGAGGGAATGCCGACAATATCAAACAGCCCCCTAATCGCAGACATGGGGCAAAGACCCGTTCCCCCACCACTAAAGGCTGAAGCCATCTACACTGGAAGACTTCCTCCAATGTAGAATTTGACGATGCCAATAGAAACAAAGAGTTCAGGTGCCTGCGATGACTTCTGCTCAGGATTATCCATCAGCTGATAAACATATCCTGTGAATCTATTCACTTGGGGCTGTCAACCCACAAACAAACAGAAAACACAGCGGAAGATTTTCCCTCCACAGAAGCCCACCAGTGCAGGTAAATCAGGATCCATAATCAAGCTCAGAGCCATATATCTGTCCAGTCCAGTTGGTTTATATGGTCAGCACCAGGACCCTGTGTGGTTGACCACTCCTCAGCAGGGTAGAAAAAAAAAGAAAAGTAGCCATAGTTGTCCAGATCAGTAGGCCACACTAATCTGGCAGCCCTCCCCTTCCGTTCACTTCCACAAGAGAGTATCTCTTTTCAAAAGGTACTAACGGTCTGCACCACGAGAAGGCGGGGTCGGACATTAGGTGCTAGGCCTGGCCGGTTTTATGCATCATCACAGGGGATTGGTGCATAGCTCTCCTTCCAGTGACTACCTAGCTACCATTTACAGACCTACCGACTATTACTCTCATTAAAAGTTTTAGTTGGAAATTATTGATGATTGGAAAAATGCAAATAGGTATATTTAATCAGTTCTTATACAGTGGACCATCGTTATAGCGCTGCTCGCTATACCGCGCACTCGGTTATAGCGCGGGCGATGTTCGCGATAAGTTCAAACATGTTTATACAGGTCCGTGCGGCGTTAGTGAGTATCGCATTTTATTGTTACTGCGTATTGAGTAATTGTGTATGTATTGAGTTCCTGCACGTATTTTGAATAGTGTTTAATTATTGTATGCATGATGAGTAAAAGAAAAGCTTACAGTGTGAAATTTATTATGTCGCCACCGCGCCGCTCGGTATAACGCGGTTCACCTTATAACGCGGGTGTTGTTTCCCGCCCGACACGCGCGTTATATCGGGGGTCCACTGTATATCATTAAAAATTTTTCTTTTATATCTTAAATGAAAGAGTTGCTTTTCTCACACACCTCTGAGAAAAAAGTGGCAAATTGTTGCTGTCTCTACATATCTCTTCACAATCTATCATTGGAATTTCAGATTTCTACCAAAAATAATTTACTTGCAATATTCTTTAAAAGTTTCGCCGTTTTCATATTCAATGACCTCTAACGATCTAAATTAAAACTATTTAAGAATTTGAAAAATGGAAATCGTAATGTTTCATTAGCACTTTTTTCATTAGTACTAAAAGAGAACTTCCCGCCCTGCCCACGGTCAGTAGGGACACCGATGGACTTGGAAAGGCCGCTGTCCGACGGATGGGTCGTTAGGCCGTGGCCACGTGTGCGGGAGAGTCTTACCCTGTGCACGTTAAAGAATACGCTGGATGGCCTTGACGGGAGGCTACCATCTGTCTCCCAACAGCTGTTACAGTGGATCCCATCCCTGAACTTTCTCTGAGCCGTCGGGGTCCTTGTGACTTGGCCATGTAGCCCATGGTGTGCAATAACATGCCGCTCAGAGGTAAAACAACCAGCCAACTAAAAGAGAATTTTCCAATTATCTCAACGAAATGTTTGCTTTTTCCCATCCCGTTGGGATAAGAGGCAACTTATTATTGTTAATGCAAACCTCACGATCTTCACATTCCACCAACCAAATTTAAAACTTGTAGCATAAATACATCGTCGACAATATAC
Organism: Ryuthela nishihirai; assembly: GCA_038380435.1. Taxonomy (NCBI): domain Eukaryota; kingdom Metazoa; phylum Arthropoda; class Arachnida; order Araneae; family Heptathelidae; genus Ryuthela; species Ryuthela nishihirai. The sequence continues at coordinate 77,942,508 of JAWZYU010000017.1, forward strand.
GTTAAAAACTGGAATTTTCAAAATTTTCCTCCTTTAGAAGAGCAATTTTGAGGGGTTATTCAGAAAGTGCGAACTTGTGAAAACACAACTATTTTTAAAACAAAATAGTTGTGTTTTCCCACCCAACAAGGGTTAAAGGAGAAACTCTTTGTTGCCCATATTAAATACCCCCTCAAGCAGCTGCTTGCCACAGAGGTCTGACAGTTTATATGCCATAGTAGAAGATCTGAGAGGATGGCAGGACCTCAGCAGAAAAACGACACACGTCCATGCCTTACCCGGGGCTCGAACCCGGTCCCATTAGATCAATAGCCAAGCGTGCTAACCACTCGGCCACGGAACAGCTAGCCCATATTAAACTCCATTAATCACCATCTTAATTTAGAATTTGTTGCTTAAATAGATCGTTTCTGTACCCGCTCAAGCAGCTGCTTGCCACAGAGGTCTGACAGGAGCCTGTCAGTTTATATGCCACAGTACTAATATGCGTTTAATTTTTTTCACAGTTAGAGGGTGTAATTTAAACTCTCGGCAGATTCAGAAAATGCGAATCGTAATTTTTGATTATTTTTTCACTTTGTCCAACCAAAAAGATAATCTCCAATTTATCTCTAAAATCAAAAAAGTTGCCTATGAACGGACGGACATACAGGACGACATAACGGACGACAAAGTGAAAATATTTTCTATTTTTTTTTTAAATTTATCCAAATCTTCGGAAAATACTTATCGAATGAGCTGAATTTACTGAATGATCCAACCACAGCCCTCTTGGAAACCTTCAAATTTGGGAGGATACGAAACCTACAAAATATGATGATTTCGATGGTGTACAGAGTGGCGACCTTAGTTAGTCTTTCCTGAAGATCCTCAGAGCCCGGTTACATTATTACTGTTATCTGCTTTGAAATGAAACTCCACTAATACAGTATACAATTTACTTAAATAGTTTACTTGCAGTAATAAAGTTCGTTTAAAACTAAATGCTATTTAAAATTTGTGCATAACAGTTATTGTATGGATTCTAGGAACCCTAATATCACATCAGTGCCATCAACAGACAATGAAGAATTCATCAAGATTGTTACAAACATCTGGAAACAATTATCTGTGCCACGGCGGGAACAGAACCCACAACTCTCTAGAACGCTCTGGCATGTATCTAGAGAGTTACGGGTTCGATTCCCGCCGTGGTAATGATAATTGTTTTCAGATGTTTGTAATAATTATTGAAGTCAATTTCTGCAGGTAATCTGTGTATTTATTATGGATGGATCATCAAGATTGGTCGATGATATCGGATCAAGAGCCTAGGATCCGGCGCTTCAGATATGGATTTCATGGCTGCTTTCTTGAATAACAATATATATCTACGTAAAGTTTAAATTTATTTTTTGGTAAAATTTTATTTTTTGATGCTATTATATCTTTTTTTAATTTATTTTCTTCGATTTATTCTGGTTACATGAGATTTCCGAGTCTTGAATTCCGGATAACCAGGACTTTACTATAATAATAATTAAATTATTTTTATTTTAATTTGGGAATTGCTGCAATTTCTGTACATACTTTCAAATAAGCCCATTCAATGATGAGCCAACCCTTCAAGTAAGAAGCCTTAAAATGAGTAAAAACTGAATGATCTGCAGCTATCCAATTCAAATACTCACAATGCATCAAATGAGAAAATTTCTGTGCACTTATCCCTACTTTTCATAATAATTTTCAAATTAATTTCATTTTTAATTTCTTTAAATTCAAAACTAGGAACATAATTAATACACACTTGCATTGGAATTTACATTTTATTGCAGAACAGTAACTATAGGTTTCGTAACAGTTTGCAAATCACTTTTGGATTCCAGTCCTGTCACAGATTGCGTAGTTCTTTAATGATCAAAGTTCATTATTAATTTAAATCATAAGCAATTCATTTAATATTTCTAATCCTTCACCTTTATATCCAGGTGAATGAATTTCACCTTCAGTTTAATTCCACTGATAAAGTTATCTCATTAATTATAATTCAACCACCTAGTTCTATCTCCCCATTTGGAATTAATCATAAATCTGGAGAAAGCGTCACTACAATATCAAATTTCCTCTTACTATGTGAATAGAGAGCTTGTTGTACGGAGGTCGTTCAAAACATTCTTGACATGCATCTGCAAAACCAAAGCCATTGAACTTGCATCAATAAAACTTTTACTGTCCTTCAAAGTACTCCCCTCCAGCATCTATGCAAAGTTGCAGACTTCTACGACAATTCTGAAACACTTGGTGGTACTCCTGTTGGGGAATACTCCGCAACTCTGAATGAACCCCATTTTATGAGGTCTTTCACTCATGAAAAAGGCTTCCCAGCAAGTTCTTTTTTAATTCTTGGAAACAACCAAAATCTCACGGTGAAAGATAGGGTATAATTCACCGATTCATCGCCCTCGAATTTCACAGGGGTGCTTTGAGAAACATGAAACGGACGTTTTTCACCTCTCCTGGCCTGCGCAATCGCCTGATCTTAATCCAATTGAAAACATACGAAATAAGTTTTGAACGCGCTATTCGAATGCATAGATCTTTGATATAACTTCGAGATGTTCAGGCCATTTTATAAGAAGAGTGGATTAAAATCTCTCCTGCTGCATTCCGAAAATATGTGGAATGCCCGGTCGAGTTTGGGCTGTTCCTGAGGATGCCCAACAAAGTATTAAGCAGGTGTTGATGATAATTTGGCCAAGCAATGTATCTTAGACACTGTTAATTTCATAATTGATTCCAATTTCTTGATTTCGTCATTTGTTGTAAATCTTTTTTTCACAGTAATAATATTTATTTTTATATTCTCCAACATCTTGCACACATACACATTTTTACCCATATTCATAATTTACTTTACTTCTGTTCCCATAGCTATGAAAGCTATGAAAACAGGAGCTTAACATTTCTCCTAAGTGGCTGTTTTCAAAAATTGAGCTTTTTTCTCTTTGCCGCCATTTGTAGACATTCAAAGTTTTGTTTTTAGATATAAAAAATTCTTTTTGAGTTAGATATTCATTGATGAAGTATTAGGATTCGCATTTTTCTAATATTCAAATCGGCTTAATTTCCACCACTAGATATACGCATGCCTTTTCCGAAGCAACCGTGGGCTACGGAGGTACAACCAAACAGTTCAATTTCATAAACATCTTTTCGGAACGAATGCTGTTATATTTACCACCTGTAGCATTCAAGGTCTCTCTCTTCTTCTGAGGCTTTTAGGCACAGAACTTGACGACGATTTTCATAATGCATAAACCTATCAATGGTAAACGTTGACTAGCTGAGTTTCAGTGTTAAAAGTAATTCTTTTAATTTTAGCAGAACATTTTTAAACTTCAGTTGTATGACACTTTTAACCAGATAATGGCTAAATGGCCAAATTCCATTCCTCTGTACATAATCTCAGGAATATGTTATTCATATTCCTCTGCAACCATTGAAGTGTTAATTATTCTCCAGTCACCTTGAGATATCCCTAAAATCAAAAAATGGCAAAACTCTAACTTTTTATGAACAAAATATAAAAAAAATATTAACATTTCTTCATTATAAAATTCTTAAAGCAAAGATGTGGTTAAGAAAATATGCACTGAATGAGGAAATGACCGATATATACTGGTGTCAAGGTCCAAGTAATACGAATGGGCCTTACAGAAACTGTCCAGATATATGTGTATGCAAAAGCAATCTAAATGAATGATATTATTAAGTACCATTGTACATAAAGGGTTCGACACTGTAACATATGGACTGTAATCTTATGTTGACACTGTAAACGACCTTTTCAAGTCAGAACTTTGGAATAGTGATAGTACACTGTGGCGGTCGAAGGGTAACCTTTTGTAGCAGTGATTTACACTCTTCTGAGAGTAGAGTAGGGTGGTAAAAATTCAACTACTTTCGTCTAAGATTTAAATGAGGGGAAAAAAGCACATTTTGGGTTAGAAGGTTATTTATGAAATATTTCTCGTTTCAGCTTTCAAATCATCCAGTCCCCATGTCAGAGAGTGCAAAAGTCGAAAATTTTATTCCCTTTGAAAATCAGCAGATCATATTCCCCAAATATGATATGTTAATCTATTAATTTTTTCATGCTTGTAACAAATTAAACATACACGCACACACCTTTACCATAATTCTGTTTAGTTCCACTTTTCACTGTATCTACCTTATAATACACTATTCTGTTACTACTATTGTTCTAAAGGGCCTTAGTGGCGGGGGTGGCTCAGTCGGTAGCGCGCCAGGCTCATAATCTGTAATTCCCAGGTTCGAGTCCCAGCTGGGTCAGCGTTGAGATTTATCTCCGCAAAAGTTCCCCGCCCTGCTCACGGTCAATAGGGGACACCGATGGGTTTGAAAAGGCCACCGTCCGTCGGATGGGACGTTAAGCCGTGGCCCCGTGTGCTGGAGAGCCATACCATGTGCACGTTAAAGAACACGCTGGATGGCCTTAACGGGAGGCTACCATCTGTCTCCCAACAGCTGTTCCAGTGGGTCCCCTCCCCCAACCTTCTCTGAGCCTTTGGGGGTCCACGTGATCTGGCCATTTAGCCCATGGTGTGCAAAAAAGTGCCGTTCAGAGGTAAAACAACCCAACCCTAAAGGGCCTTATTTCCATTTCTAGTGATCATTCCGCCTCATCTTAATTTCCTTACACAATTCCGTACAAATATTAAAAAATTTACTTCCTGTTATACTTCCGACTATCATTTACCTTAAAATTTATCTTCGCCCGATTTCTCCCCATGTTATTCCTATTTAACACTTTGCATAGTTTATCGTAATTTACTCCATTATTTATTTCTACTTTGTGCATTCATCTTTGATGGGTGTGTCGGATGTTTAGTATATCTGAATCTAAATGTCTCATTACTGCAAAAAATATTTAAATTCCAGTTTCCTTTTGGGACCCTATTATCTTCATTAAGAACTACTTTCATTTTTATAAACCTAATTTATTTCTTTTCTCGAAAGCGGTTTTTGCTGAGCTTGGCCTTTTGGGGGCGGACTTCTTATTTCGCAGAAATTAAATGCAATTTAGTGGCTTACATTTCTATTCCAATTACAATTGGCTTCAAGTTCCTATGTTAAAGTCTTATCTTTAACAGCGGATAAATTTTCTGTTGCATGTTCCCAATTCTTGTGTCATTATTTTTCTCAGTGAAGCAATATGAACAGTATAAATTTCTTCAGGCATATCATTCACGCATTTTTCTCCTCTACATGATGTTCTTAGTAATACATTAAATTTCTCTCAACATTTCACGGCATTTTTTGACCAAACGAATGCTACTATAATCTTAAACAACTTTTTTGTGCATCCCTATACCTATCCTGTGTGGGATTCCATTCCTAGTGTGGTCACTATATTTCACTATCGTAGTATTATTCCAGTCCTGTAATTAATTAAATTGTTTGTTATTCACTGGAGAGCCAAAACATTATGATCAGCGCGTCTTTATGCAAATCGAAGCAACTGCAGGTTAACGACGGCGCATCTGAAATTCCTCTGTCATCAAATGCTATAAATAGCACCTGATACTGATCTCTGTTACTCAGGGTTATTCTTGTTCTTCAGCTGGGAAAGGCAGCGGACCTGTGACTTTGACAAAGGCCAAATTGTAATGGACAGACTACTGGGTCAGAGCATTTCCGAGACTCTAAGGCTTGTGTAATGGTCATGGTCAGCTGTGCTTAGTATCTTCAAAAAGTGGTCCGAGGAAGGAAAAACCACGAATCGCCGTCAAGGTGTGGGACATGGTCGGCCCACACCTTGCCGGCGATTTATTACCAGATTAGTCAACAGAAGGGATACTGTGGCGCAATTCGCCCGTAATTTGAATGCTGGTGACTGGAGTAATGTGTCACAACACACAATACATGGAACCCTGCTGAAAATGGGGCTATGCAGCCGCAGACCGCTCCGAATACCCATGCTAACCCCGGTTCACTGTCGAAAGCGCTTACAATAGGCACGCGACCATCAAAACTGGACCTTGAATGATTGGAAGAATGTCGTCTGGTCCGGTGAAACTCATTTCCTGTTGCATCATGTGGACGGCCGGATACGTGTGCTTTTACCTGGGGAAGTGTTAGCACCAGGATGCACCATGGGACGAAACAAGACGGTGGAGGAAGTGTAATGCTTTGAGCAATGTTTGGGCTGTGTCCCATAATTCATGTGCAGGAAACTATGGCGTCTACCACCTACCTAAACACCATTGCAGATCAGGTACATTCTGTCATGGCAACGGTATATCCCTCTAGTAGTGCCTTCTTTCAGCAGCATAATGCCACACTGGCCAGATTGTTGGAGAATGGCTCGCAGAACATGAGGAAGACTTCCAGGTATTGCCCTTGCCTCCAAATTCCCCCAGACATCATTCCAATAGAGCATCTGTGGTTTGTGTTGAAACAGCATATCCGATATGCGGCGGTTCAAACACAACAACTAACATTTCAATTATTATTTCAGTTAAGACAAGATTTAAAGGATCTGCTGGTAACGTGTTGGTACCAGATACCACAAGACACCTTTAGAAATCTTGGAGCGTCCATGTCTCGACGAGTATGAGCTGTTTTGGTGTCACGTGGAGGATCAACATCATATTCGGCAGGTGATCATAATGTTTTGGTTATTCGATATATGTATTAACTATATGAATGTATGGCAATGTTGGCTGTCCTTATTATTCACCAAAACTCATTACACCTTGAGATTTTTGGAGTTCCTTCTTTGTTTCCGAATGCTTTGTTAACTTTCTGACCTAATCAATTCTATTGATAGAGTTATACATTATATTACACCTCTCCTTAATATTATAGCACTATCCATAACTCCTTTCACTTACTGCTATCTTATTGGTATGTTTGTATTTGTCTGACATTATACACCTTAACGATGCGCTGTTGTCTGCCATTATGCTCTGCATCACCTAGAGACATCTTTTCTTTCCACACCAACTTAATAGAACCCTATGTTATTGGATCTCGATTCCCACTCTCTCTGGCATTTCGTCCAATTGGCTGCGGAACGCCTAATTATTTTCTTACTCTCTATTTCGTAGGTTAGCCTGGCCAACGGCGTCCTCTGATCTGTGGCATCCGTTGGTCCTGTAAAGCTTTAATACTCGAGAACTTCGTTCATCTCATTATGAATTTTGGATCTCAAAAGCTGAATAGCAGCTTTTTCTGATACACAAGTTCCATACTCGAATTTTAAATAATATAATAACTTCATTGGCATACAACTGATTATGAGAAGTGATGAAAATTGATAAAAAAAAACATCAGCTAGGATGATTATGTGCACATACCTGGAATGGCTCTTAAGAATAATCTCCAAATGCACTGTTTAAAGGGATCCTTCTGAAATGCACTCTTTAAAGGATTCCTCTGGTGGATACAGTCCTCCAATGCACCTTGATGGAATCCCTCTGAAGGAGATTCTCCAAATGCAGCCTCTAAAGGAATCCCTCTAAAGAATAATCTACAAATGAATTCTTTAAAGAGATTACTTCTGACGAATAGTCTCAAATGCACTATTTGAAGGGATTCTTCTGAAGGATAGATTCGCCGAATGCAATCTTTAAAGGATCCATCTGAAGAATAGTCTCCAAATGCATTCAAAAGAGAGTGACTGACCATATAGTATACAGCTTAACAAAAGCAATAAAGGAATCATTGAACAGCGGTCGGTATCTTAGAGATCAGAGCATCTGACATATCATCAGGAGATCACAGGTTCTGATCCCACCCAGCTGGAGAGGTTTTTCCTCTACAATCATTATCATCATGATGCTTAGAGAGTCTAACAGTAATTAAATGCTTAGTAAATCAATAATGTCCTGTATATTGGTATTTGACATATTTTCTATTAAACAAAATAGTCTGAAAAATATTCACCAAGACTTGAATGTTCCAGTACATACCTACAGTTAATTCATATTCTGCGATAGGTTACAGTAGTGGGTAATACATTACAACTAGAAATGAAAGTAAGATGCTTGTAATCCTTTACATCCTCGTGTTCTCTCCATGCTTGTTAATATGCTTTAGTTGTCGCTGGAAGTCGTTTTTCATCCTATTAACCATAGTTTTAGCATTCGCAAAACATCCAGAAAAAACGCAAATTGCAATGTGAGTTACATTTTAAATGTGCAGATACGGGTTGGTTTGTTTTACCTCTGAACGGCACTTTGCACACAATGGGCTAAATAGTCAGGTCACAAGGACCTCGAAGACTCAGAGAAGGTTGGGGACCCACTGGAACAGTTGTTGGAAGACAGATGGTAGCCTCCTGTTAAGGGCATCCAGCGTGTTCTTTAACGTGCACAGGGTATGGCTCTCCCGCACACGGTGCCATGGCTTAACGTCCCCTCCGACGGACGGCGGCCTTTCCAAGCCCGTCGGTGTTCCCTACTGACGTTGGAGTTTTGCCGAGATAAATCTCAACGCTGACCCAGCTGGGACTCGAACCTGGGAACTGCAGATTACGAGCCTGGCGCGCTTCCGTCTGAGCCACCCCCGACCCTGTGCAGATACGGAATTAGGGATCTAGTGGAGGGAGGGGTAGGTCTAAAACAAAAATAAATCACTTTTTTCCTCATTGCACCATGATTTAGGATTTGCCAGAAGATTATACAAACGCGTCTCTTGCCATAAGCGAAGAAAACAGGATGGAAATAGTATATTTAAAAATGTAAATACTACAAAGCATGAAAAAAAATCAACATTAAAAATAGACGATATTATTTTCCTCTTCTGGACTTTCAATTGAAAGGAAACGTCTATTATTTATGAGACTTCCATATGAGAATAATGTGGTTAGTATCTGTTTAAAAAAAATCCTGTGGCATGTCACCAATCTGCCGTGTGTACCTCGTAGTTACAAGCACTTTCCTAGTTGTGCAGAGGATTGTAAAAAATTCAAGTGTGTTTGTGTCGCGTTTCCAACGTTACCCGATTAAAGATCATTCCCTTAATCAGCTAATGAAAGCCGCTATAAATCTAGGCGTCTCCTTAGGGGAAAATGTTTTCACAGCACCAATATCTTAAGGGAAGACGTTTTCTGATAAATTTCAATGAATAACACTAACCCAGGTTAATGAGAAATAATCACAAAAACACTTAATTAGAAAAAAATGTAAAAGTAGAGAACAAATAATCTTAGCAACCAAATCATTGACATTAACTTAAAATAGCTTAAAATTAGAACGCTTACAATTGAATCTTTTATGGAACCCGTTTTAAATTTAAATGTAAATTTTAATGATAGCAACTTTTAAATCAAAGGAAGGATAATTAAGCGTACCGTGTTTAATTCTTGAGTTCGTCCAGCAGCGGGTATCAGGTCGCTCCAGCGTCGGGGTAGAAGTCATCTGTTTATGGCACCATTTTTCCGAAGAAAGGGAATCAAACTCGAGCGGATATGGGATGGACCCTCAGTTGACCATCACATAGGCACTCTCTCCTCGGGTTGGATAATTGGTTGCAGGAAGGGAGGCGTCAGCATTATCTGTTACTTTGCAAATAGGAGTTTGCTCTTCACTGGTCAGATGATCAGAGACGGTGAGAAATCATAAACTCTGTTTCTCTGCATCGTTCAGAAATCATTCATTGGCAGAAATGTCCTTGCTTTGATGCATTAAGTTGTTGTCAAAATCGATTGATGTAATAATCAGTCTCAAATTGATCTCATTCACTACAGTTCAATCCGCTTACTAAGCGTTTGAAATCAACTTCGTCCAACAAACTTCTATGCAATCACTTATCACTACACTCACTTCCGATGACTCCTATATTTCGATACTTCATTTCTGATACTTCAATTTGCCTGGGGCAGCCCCGAGCTTCTACTCGTCCCAAGTCTAACTGTTCTCTACAAATCTCATATCTATGTGAAGTCCCTCCTGTCCCCTCGTTAGGTGTTTCCCATGTTTCTTCCCCCCTTGTTCGCAACGAATATGAGCTATGCAGCGACCATCTGTATCATCTGCAGACCAACTTAACAATCATAAATTGCACCCAAGGGTCTATCCTGCTCTCGACGTTGACACACATTGAAATTGCCGTCTGGGAGAACAGAATTTCTCGTTGGTGAATATCAACGATGGAGAATGTTGTTTAGCTCTACTTCTGAAGCTGGCCATGGGTACAATTTCGTGGCGGTGTTTTTCCGTGTGAAGTCGCATTCTTTCCGTCTGCATTTATTCGCACCACCAGACAATTCGATGTCTGACCTTACATTCTAAGCGAATAAGTTGAGTTCTTCTTATCGTTTGTCCATGGGGCGCTAGTTTCGAGTAGTCGTAGTGTCGCGTTTTTTATCGGAAGGAATTTTCTGGATACGAAGAATAACCACTTGGTGTCATCTATGTTCGGACTTTTGTCTGCAGCTGTGGATTCCGTTTCCTTCCTCTTGAAGTGAAAACTAATGTGGCCCCCTATTTGTCCGTTCCCTTTGCATTGGAAAAAATCTCAGTTAACTGAGAAATAAAAAAGAATTGTTATGCGAGATGCAAATCAGAGCATAACATAGACCAGGGAGGAAAATAGTTTAAAAACCTATAATAGGAAAGAGAAAAAAAAATCTAACTACGACCCCCTTTTCTCACTAAACATGTAGCTGCAGAAAACATAGATTATTGCACTTGAGAGCAAGAAGAAACGTTTTTCAGTATAGGAGGCTTTTCATGGGTGGATGCAGGATGAAACTAAGGGAGTGCAGTTGAAGTCCAGAAGTTGCATCATTGAATAAAGTGCGGGGTATCTGGAAATAAACGGATTTTAGGTAAAATTCCATTATTGGAGAAATGGCTCAAAGAAATTTTATTTAATACAGTTAAAAATAAGTAAAAAACAGTCACGAACACACATAACAAAAAACGCCGTTCCTTTGGACTTTGTAGTGAAGATGGTGGTGGTGGGTGATTACATCTTTTATTTATCTCCTTAGGGCTGGGATGGCTCAGTCGGTAGCTCACCAGAGTGGTAATCTGCACTTCCCAGGTTCGAATCCCACCTGGGCCAACGTTGAGATTAATTTCCTCAAAATTCCCCGCCCTGCCCACGGTCAGTAGGGGACACCGATGGGCTTGGAAAGGCCGCCGTCCGTCGGATGGGACATTAAGCCGTGGCACCGTGTGCGGGAGAGCCATACCCTGTGCACGTTAAAGAACACGCTGGATGGCCTTAACGGGAGGCTACCATCTGTCTCCCAACAGCTGTTCCAGTGGGTCCCTCCCCAACCTTCTCTGAGCCTTCGGAATCCTTGTGACCTGGCCATTTAGCCCATTATGCGCAAAAAAAGTGCGGCTCAGAGGTAAAATAATTAAACCATTATCTCCTTATATCCAAGGGGAAGAGATTGGCTCATTGGGCAGCGGCGCCTCGTAATCTAATGTTCCCAGATTTGCCAGCGTTGATATTTATCTCTGCTAACCTACACCCTATCCACGAGAGATAAGGGACACCTATGGTCTTAGAAACGCAACCGTTTATCGGATGAATTATTAAGCCATGTCCCAGCATGTGCAGCAATGTTATACTCTACGTATCACGTAGGATGACTTTGACGGAAGACTTCCATCTGTCTTCTAACAGCTATCCAGTGGGTTCCTTTTCTCCATCCAACTGTGGGCTCTTTGGGTGTTTGTGACCTGATTATTTGTCCTTTTGTATGCACAAAAATGTAGTTCATAGGTAAAATCAGCGACGTACCCAATGTCCCCATTGGGTACGTCGCTGATTTACCTGGGGGCTGAGGTTATAAATACCCCTCTTAAGGTCTTGAATTAACTTATATTTTCTAAGGAATTTCCTCAAATCAGAAACTCAAGGACGTCAGGTCTCCCTTCTCATTGCACTCAAACATGTCAATTTCTCCTCACCCATCAACATACTGAAAGTTTTCGGATACCCCACTGGGTAAAGCGACAGAACTTAGCCCTTATTTCCGTATTTATTTACAAGACCAAAAATATTTGAACTGAAATTTATTAATGTTATTTCAAGTTTATAGAGACATGGAGATCCCCTTTGCCCCAACCTCCTGACTGACCCCGTGCTGATATTCACGTCAAAGAAGTTTTCATTTCTAACCCTGTAGCGAGTCTTATGTTGGTGAGTTCGCGATTTATTTCTTGTGCAGGGAACACAGTCACTTTCAAGAGTACACTCTCTTTACCTGAATACACCATATACATGTTAAATCTATGATGATACTTACTCACTGGTTTGGAACACAATCAAGATCTATGCAATATTTACTACACATCTGTTGAACTAATTGATATACAAGAATGTTATCCTTGCATACTTAATCTACATTCCTCTTCAGAACTAAATGACACCATTGATTAGGAAGTGTTAGTGCACTTCGCAAGCACTCTGCTGCTATGCATTGCCCACGAAGCATTTGCATTCGGGTGACAACCGGATGAGGTCTTTGCAGACACAGAGATAGATTCGAGTAGAGACAGAGATCCAAAGAGTTCGTGTCCTGCAGCTCTTGTTAATTACATGACTGTATGCACACAACGAGAGAAGACGAAGCCTCTCTAATTAAAAGGTCTAATTGGCAACTTCCAGTCGTTTTCACATCGGCCATCGGCGAGGCTTTCTTATTCAGATTATGGTTAATTAAAACGAATATTCCGATGGGAAATATGAGGTTGCTCTCACTGCGCAAGATTTCCACTCTCATATGAAAATGTTTTCGCAGGGAAAACTCATTTACTCAAAGCAAACAGGCATCTTTTAAGCTCTTTAAGTTTTGCATTGATATAGGTGTTCGGAGCTCATTTTCAGTCTTTAATGGCCTCTGGTAAGGAAATATCCTCCAGATATAAGTAATAACGTCGTGGCATATCATATTTGGTTTCTAATTTACCTCAATCTGAAATATCTCAGAGTGCAAGTGGAAAGAGTTTTGTTGAATGCTAATGCACTGACAAAAATGAAAGTTATAATCATTCCATTCCTGGGTTGGGTTGTTTTACCTCTGAGCGGCACTTTTTTGCACACCATGGGCTAAAAGGCCAGGTCACATGACCCCGAAGGCTCAGAGAAGGTTGGGGGAGGGGACCCACTGGAACAGCTGTTGGGAGACAGATGGTAGCCTCCCGTCAAGGCCATCCAGCGTGTTCTTTAACGTGCACAGGGTATGGCTCTCCCGCACACGGGGTCATGGCTTAACGTCCTATCCGACGGACGGCGGCCTTTCCAAGCCCATCGGTGTCCACTACTGACCGTGGGCAGGGCGGGGAATTTTGCGGAGATAAATCTCAACGCTGACCCAGCTGGGACTCGAACATGGGAAGTACAGATTACGAGCCTGGCGCGCTACCGACTGAGCCACTCCCGCCCCATTCCATTCCTCTAGGATAAGTTGTACATAATCGTCAATTGGCTGAAACCCATTTCAACAATGATTTAAAAACTTGCCACCCACCTAACAACAATTTCAAGAGTTGCGAACAATTCCAATAACCATTTAAAGAGAATTGGACTAACAGTCTCGAGTTTATAACGTTAGACAAGCGACAAACGGAAAACATTGCACATCTTTGAGCAATGAAAAAAAAAATCGTTTCATGTCTGAATAACGATATTTAGAAATCATAAACTTTTATTAAAAAACTGAAAATATGCAATAACAAACATATTAGTAATGTAATCGTAACAAATCAAAGCAACTAATAAAAATTTAAAGAATATCTAAAACGCTGTGTTATTTTTAAGCAAAGGATTAATTTTCATTTCAATTAAAACATCTTAATTGTTTGTTTAGGTTTACGGAACAAAAAATTTAAATACTATAAATAACTACTACGAAGGTGATTAAAATGCGTCGCATGTTTTTAAACGGAAAAGATAGGCACTCAGGTTAGAAGCCTCTGCCTTACTACCTTTCCGTTGCTTTTAATAATTCATTTACCTTACGTCTAGCTTTTTTATTGGTACGGGGTATTCAACGGGAATATTTCAACTAATGTTATTGTGCTTTACGGACCTGCAGTAACTTGCTTTGAATTTTTGTTTATATATAGAAACATATATCTGCGAGAATAAGTTTTAGGTTTAAAAATACACAAATGTGGAGTCAAGGACGTAAGCGAAGGGAATATAGTTGGAGGGGGGGGGGTATAGAAATTTTCCGTCTAGGAACTCAAATTTGACCAGCTGAGAAAATAAGTACTTTTTTATATATTAAACCACAATTTCATTCAGGGGGGAGGGAAAGCAGCTTCCATCGTTTTTGCATGCAAGTCATGATTTTTCAAAAAAATTACTATTTAAATTCATTGACTTATCCTAAATTATTTTAACTGGTCCATCGAATGTCGCCAATACCACAAAATTTTGTCAAGTTTCTTAGATTATGCTGACTGTCTTTAATTTCACAAATCCATTCTCATTTTTCACGACTCACCTGTATTTTACCAAGCGGCTTCGAATTTTGACAACTGCACAGAATTTTGCCAAGTTTTCTCAATTTTGCCAATTACTTTTGTGTTCACAAAACCAATCCCAATTTTCACAACTCACCTATATTTTACCAAGTGACTTCGAATTTTGCCAACTGCCCTAGATTTTGCAAAGTTTTCTCGAGTGTACCAACTCTATTTAATTTAAAAAGAAAAAAGAAAATACAATTTTTCCCTAATTTTCTATTCCTTTTGGATTTGACATTGTTGGTTTTTTGATTCGTAGGTTTGATAAAAAGTTGCTCACCATATCTTTCAAATGGATGGAGAAACGTAATGATTTTTGTGTCAAATGAAGTTCGTAACTCGGGGAGTGTCATAAGCTATAAAAAATTGAACCCCAATGCTTTCTCCCCCTCCTAAAAAAGGGGAAATATGAAAACAATTCCTACGTTACATCTCTTCCAAGTAAACATATCTATTCTAAGCAACAAGCTCAAATGAATGCTTCTGACGCTGGGAATATCATAGGCTACGAGAAATTGATTTCCATGCTTTCTTCTCCCTTAAAATGGGGCGAAATGTGAAAACGATTGTCCCCATATATCTCCAGAACACCAGTGCTGAAATTAACAAGCTATGCGTCAAAGGAAAGCTTCTGAAGCTGCGAAAGTCATAGGGTATAAATATTTGACCCCCATGCTTTCTTCTCATAAAAAGGGGAGAAATATGAAAATGGTTTTTCCTCTATATATCTGCTGAATGCAAATGCGGAAAGTAAAAAGCTATGTGTCAAATGAAAGCTTCTAACGCTAGAAATTCAGGCTATAAAAATTGATCCCCCATGAAATCTTCTCCCCTGAAAATAGGAAGTGTGAAAGTTGTTCTACTATATCTTGCGAATGCGAGGGCCTACAGTTACGAATTCACTGTCAGATGAAAGCTCATAAATAATTTCCGTCATAAATAATTTCAAATTTTGCTATATTGCACTATTCCCCCTGATAAAAAGGGGGAAGCGAATATTCACGGGGGTTCGACTCTAATGAGTCATATAAACAGGAAACTTGATGCCTTTGATTCTAGATGCTTACGCAGTATCTTGGACATTAGGTGGTTTCACTTTGTAAGTAATGATGAGGTAGAAGGAGTCAGCAACTTCCTTTGAGCAGCATTTTGTGCAGAGAGAGACTTCGTTGGTTTGACCATGTTGCTCGTCTGCATAGCTGTAGATTCGTGGAAAGGATTATGAACAGTGTGCCCAAAGACTTCAGGAAAAGAGGAGACCTATGGTTCAATGGGCAGAAGATGTCAAACACGACCTTGCTAGAATTGGCAAAATGTAGCAGCTGTATCTCAGGAGAGACAGGTTTGGAGAGCAAAATTATACAGTCTAGTAGGGATCTCCGTAGCCCAAGGCTGCACGTGGATTTTGCATATATTTCAAATTAAAGCTTGTGACATTTCCAATGTCATGGGTTGACTCAAACATCACTCCAAAAGGGAGGGAAAATGTGGTCGATGCTTATTAGTCATATATCAAATAAAAAATTTTGAAGGTGTGTGATTTTAGTGCCAAAAAATAAGTAAATTAAAAAGTTTACAAAATAGCTATCTTGCTATATTGCCCTAAAAAATAAACCTAAAGCATATCGTGGTGCAATCAGTCACTGCGTTAGTATTCGCTTCAAAGAAAGATAGGACGCCGATTTACCTACACAACGAGTTTGACGGCGCCCTATCTTCCTTTGAAGTGAATACGAACTCAGTGACTGATTGCACCATCGATATTCTTTAGGTTTATTTTCTACTTTTTAGGCCCATATAGGAAGATAGCTATATTTTTTTAATTTCTTAATTCACAACTCACCTGTATTTTTCCAAGTGGCTTCGAATTTTGCTAACTGCCGTAAATTTTTCCAAGTTGCGTATATTTTGCCAACTCCCCTAGATTTTGCCAACTCGCTGCAATTTTACACAAAAGTTCCAAATTTTTACATCTTCCTTGAATTTGCAAGTGACTTTGAATTTTACCCACTCTCCTTAAATGCACAAAAACAAGCCCAATTTTTACAACTCACTTGTATTTTATCAAGTGGCTTCCAATTTTGCCAACTTTCCAAGGTTTTGCCAAGTTCTCGATTTTTCCAGCTCTTTTTAATTTTACAAAACCAATCCTAATTTTCACAACTCATCTGTATTTTAACAAATGGTTTCCAATTTTACTAACTCCCCTAAATTTTGCCAAATTACCTCGATTTTGCCAACTCTCCTTAATTTTACAAAAATAATACAATTTTTACATCTCTCCTCAATTTTCAAAGTCACTTCAAAATTTTCGAACTCCCCAAGATTTTTCAAACTATTTTTAACTTCACAAAATCAATCCCAAGTTTCACAACTCGCCTGTTTTTACCAGTGGATTCGAATTTTGCCAACTGCCCTAGATTTTTCCAAGATGCCTCGATTTTGCTAACTTCCCTAGATTCGCCAACTCGTTATAATTTTACATAAAACAATCCTAAATTTTACATCTCACTTGAATTCTGCCAAGTCACTCCGAATTTTGCCAACTCACCTGCATTTATTAAGTGGCTTCGAATTTTGCCAACTGTCCTAGATTTTGCCAATTTACCTCGACTTTTCCAATTACTCTAGATTTTGCCAAGTTGTCTAGATTTTACAAAAAAAAATCGAAATTTTCGCAACTTACCTAGATTTTATAAAGTCGTTTCGAATTTTTCCAACTCCGATTTACTTTATGGAGTAGCCTTTCCCCCCCCCATCCCTCCCATAACTAAGCCCCTGTATGGAGTCCTGGGATTTATGAATTCTAAATCGTATTTTTAAATTACTTCCACGACAAAATTACATTGACCACACCATCTATATAATACTAGACATCAAACCGAGAATAGTCGGCATTAAAAAACAGAAAAGTAACATATCGCTTTTCGTAAATATAGGTGATATACCATTTTTCCTCAGCATCACTTCTAAGACTGTCATGTTTGTCATAATAATTTTTCACCACCGATTCAGAATTACAAATTCTTCGTGAGCCAATGGGATGCCATCGTGCTATCGACCATTGCTCCACCGATTCATAGTTACAGAATCATCGGAAGCTAATGGGATGCCATTGCACCACCGATTCACGATATACTGGAGTTGCCCATAAAACCTTTCTTTCTCATCCTCATCAGAACTGGATGAAAGGTTAACTGTAGCTTTTGAATCTTTATTTCTGATTTTAAATTAGCTATAAGAAATTGTTTATTAATACAATTATAGCCTAGAAGAGTACTATTGGCATTATTACTAAGAACATATCTTTAACCTTGTATATTATTCCCCATCTTCATAGGGGCGGGGATGGCTCAGTCGGTAGCGCGCCAAGCTCGTAATCTGTAGTTCCCAGGTTCGAGTCCCAGCTGGGTCAACGTTGAGATTTATCTCCGCAAATTTCCCCCGCCCTGCCCACGGTCAGTAGGGGACACCGATGGGCTTGGAAAGGCTGCCGTCCGTCGGATGGGATGCCGTGGCCCCGTGGGCGGGAGAGCCGTACCCTGTGCACGTTAAAGAATACGCTGGATGGCCTTGGCGGGAGGCTACCATCTGTCTCCCAACAACTATTGCAGTGAGTCTCCTCTCCGAGCCTTCGGGGTCCATGTGACCTGGCCATTTAGCCCATGGTGTGCAGAAGGGTGCTGCTCAGAGGTAAAACAACCTTCATAGGGTTAAAAGTGAAATTTGAAGTTATTTTTGTAATGTGGACTTGATCTGTTCACGTGTTTGCTTGCACGTCCAACATATTCATGTGATGCAGCTGAAATTCTTGCGAAAGGACATAATAATTTTGAATTAAGTGTTCACCCATTGTACATGACTGCGTAAAGGAAATAGACAGAAAGGTTGTGGGAAAAATTAAGGATAGTTTTGAGATTGTAGAGCCAACAATATCAAATAGGCATACGACAAACATTTTTACTTAAACCACTAGGCTAGAACGATTTTAAAACGCTACTTTTTACAGTAGATCCTTTGAAGAACCAGATCAGCTGGTTTGCCTGGGACACATCACATTACTTCAGTTTACAATACGTTGTGATGCCACAGAAGCAAGAGTTCAAAGGCCTCTCTGGTGTTAAATGAATACATTCCATCAGCTAATATAAATCATTCTCTATGTGCATTATCTTGGAGCTGGGAGCTCAGATTTAAATGAAACCCCTAAAGTTAGATTCCCTCTCAATATATTTTTACCAGTGTAGTAAGTTCAGGATCCAATATTCAAAGTCATAAACAGTTGACAATCCAGGTAATATAAATGTCAGAATGAAGGCAATTGATATTGCATAGTTCTTCTTTATTCATCTTTAAAAGAGAAAATGTCTCCTTAAAGATTATTAAAAGTAATTAAAAGCCTGCACCATGAGAAAGTCGTGTTCCTCTAATTTGATATATTATTTATTGTTATTGTATACTAGTTTAGGAGCTGTTTTGTTTTTACTGCACTAAATGTTTTCTTTATGAGTTCTGCATTCCCCCCCGACACTTTAGAACAGATTCAACATGAAATATTGTCAAGCGTTGCTCAGGTCGTTTCTGACGTCATCGCGCATTCTCATAGCCCGTGGCTTCGTCGTCGAAAACTACTGAGATTTTAATTTCGACAGATTTTGATACTCTGTGGTTCCCGATGTACTTAATGGAACAGTTCCCAATTTCGTAAGCGGGTTCCCTCTGCATCACACCATATTGGGCTAAAAATGAGGTCTCTAGCTGCAATGAGACGCCTTAAAAAATAATGCTTTTGGGAATGTAGGGAATCTGACAACGGCAGCAAATTCAAATGTTATTATGACTCTTTCGTTTACTATTAAGGAGCTTAAACGACAACAATAATTTTGACAGCGATTACCGTTTCCCACAGGAGCAGCATAGTAAATATATTTGCTTCTAGCAAGCCCCTCTTTTGGAATTTCGACTTGTAATTTGGCACTGTAGCACGGACCACATCCAGAAATAGTTTGTGAAAATTTGAAGCGTTTACCACGATTTTCCGATGCGTTATGACTGCCACAGGCACACCGCCACACATGCAGAGACACACGACACACATGACACCTTCTTTTATTATATAGATATCTGTGTTATAAGTGTATTTTCAGAAGTGTCTTAGATGGGGAATGTTGCTCATTAGTCGTCAAGTGACTAACTTTCAAAACCCTAAAGGAGCAATGTTCGGTTCTGTGTGAACCAGGTTATGTTGAGCGGGCTCCCTCTGCACCACACCGTATTGGGCTAAAAATGAGGTCTCTAGCTGCAATGAGACGCCTTAAAAAATAATGCTTTTGGGAATGTAGGGAATCTGACAACAGCAGCAAATTCAAATGTTATTATGACTCTTTAGTTTACTATTAAGGAGCTTAAACGACAACAATAAATTTGACAGCGATTATCGTTTCCCACAGGAGCAGCATGGTAAATATATTTGCTGGGTCCAGAGGAGAAAGGCCATTCCCATATGAATATATAGGTGTAAATGTAAATGAACAGAGTATCGTCCTCTACTTAGCGCATTTTACATTTATTTATTTCATCGAAGACACGGCACATCTGACGCACACATAAGCGCGGGTGTAAAAACCTGCGGATCTGTGATTTCACCTTTTTCATAGAATCACGGATGGAGATTAATTAATTGGAGTAATTAATTAAAAGGAAAATTAAAAAGTTCGGGGTGGGGGGGTCAAACATCACTTTCCTCTGACATGACAGTGGGATCGATCTTTATGTGCTATATCTAGACGGTTTTCTGGGGAGCAGCTACACCTACCTTTCGTTTCTTATCTCAAGATTTACTGACAAAAATATATTCGTCGAGTTTATTATTAAAAGAAAGAATAAATTTCATTGGAACATATGAAAATATTGGTATCTTCAGATGTTTTGGAATACTTTTTTTCGGAATGCTTTGGTCTCTTGGTTAAGATTTTATTTAAAACATGTTGAAATGAAATTAGTAAATTTTATTACGGAGAATGGCAATATATTTGTTTATTCTCAATAATTCACAAGTGAGCCACAAAATAAAAATAAAAAAAAAATCACAGTGAGGCTCTTAAATGTTTAAAAATGTAATTTAATCGTTTCATTTTCTGAATTAATGGAATTAACTTTAATGGATTAATGGAGGTGAGTAAAGTAAAGCAGATTTTGAAAATCAAATTGGAATAAAATGTTATCACGCATGAAAGAAAAAAGTATTAAATAGAGAAAGGGAAAAAAATGTTATAAAAGTGAAATAAAAAAAGACAAAGAAGGGCATAGTAGACATTCCTAGCTAAAAAAAAGCAAATATATCTCATATAAATCGAAATCAAAAGATATATAAATGGTAATTAACTTTTGTTCGTGATAAAAAACAACTAGAAAAAAAAAATACTAGTCTAGAAGATAGAAATAACTGGTTCAAAAAGGCTGTCATCAGAAACAGTAAAATTGCAGCTTAATTTCATGCAATGAACGATTTATTTAATTTAATTCATTTCCTTACTTAGATACAAATGTCATTATGTTGGGAAATTCTGAATGAATCTGTCATTAAAAAAACGCCATTGACATCGCTCCAGAAAAATAGAAAAACAACGAATTAGAAACTTCTGAGATAGGGCAAACAGAAGTAAAGAGAAAAAAAATAAAATGATCGAAGTTAATGGTACTTGTGTTATCATGAAATAGATTTGAAAAAAAAAAAGTACCAACAACACGAAATAAATGTTAGCTTATAACACTACTTGTTACAATGTGGAAATAAAATAAAAATCCACGATAAGTAGTTATGTCATGTAAATGTATTTTCAGTTATTTTTCTTCTGTTGATGATGCAGAGAAAGAATGCAAAACTCATCTTTTGACTTTTTCTCTTTCTCAGAAAGGAAACGAGTTACCAAATAGTTACTGCGCCCCGTCTACATTAGTTAATCATCTTGAGCAGCAGAAAAATAATGAAGAGCAATGCATGTTTATTTTTTCCTTTAGTAATCTTTTTTTTCGTTCCGATATCTCTTTCTCTTTGGGAGTCTGCTCGGCTTTTTCCGAAAGCAAAACGGATGATCACCAGGCCTCGTTTCCGCAGCAGAGAGCATCGACTGCATCATCTTCGTTGTCGGCGTCGTTTCGCTGCGATGGATACACAAATTGTCATTTCATGCTCCTTACTTCACTTGATTGACCTCTGGCTCGTGTTTATTAGCACTCTAGACGTCGCTCGTTTTCTCCTGCTGAAGGATCTGGTCGGCAAACATCAATAAGAGTTTTAGCTTCTTCGTCCTTTGATTGCTGATACCTGCGAAGCACTAATTCTTTTCGCAAAATAATTATGTATACTGGAAAAGAAATTTGTTTTCTACGTGAAAAAACGGAGTAAAAAAAGAAGCTCTGAACTATGATTGAGACTTTTATATCAATTAAAATTTTTTACATTTTTTGCTTCAATCTGGAAATTTCTCTAAAAGCACAATTTAAGGTTCATGTGTCAAGAATATATTTTTTGGAGCACACAAGAATAATGAAACTGGAAAGTTAACAAAAAACCTTTTTATAAAGGAGAAGAAAGCACGGAGAGGAAACAACATTTTACAGCATGCCATGACACAATTCACAAGCTTTCATTTGACACTTAGATCGTTGCGATCGGTCAATCAATTGGGAAGATATAGCAATCAATTGGGAAGATATAGGAACACCCGCTTTGATAAAGCACACGCTGCGGACATTATTAGTTCATGAATTTTAATATTTAGACAAAAAATAGCGAAAACTGCCAACCCCACCTCAAAAAAAAAGGAAGAATTAATTACATAAACAATTACAGAGTCCAGCGAGTTACATCTGAAATGAAAGCTACTTATTTGGGGAATATTATGGACTAGCTCAAATTATGTCCAGTGTTTTCTGCCCCATAATGAGGTGGTAAAAATTTTCTTGCAGAACTGATCTTATTAAGTTTTTTGTAAAAGTTTTATGTCTCTGAGCAAAATGGAAGTTCGCATCATTGGGTGTGTCATTTGCTCTATATTTAGCTGAGAAACGGCATAAATTCTGATGGTGATTTATATATATAATGTATTCTGATTTCAAAGTTTTTTCTTTGCTTAAAACGTGCCTGAAATATCGTAAAGCTTATTACTTTTACAATTTTCCTTGTATATAAATCGATGCATTTTTCCCTTTCTCATATTAAATATTAATAAGCTAATAGTGTATAATCGTGCAGGAAAACGAAATCGAATTTTTCGATTAGGAACAAGGTTTGGAATTCTCTGCATTTGAAAGAGAAAAAGATTTTAACAAAATCGTCTGTATACTTGCTGACATTCTTTATAACCTGAAAGGTCTAAACCATTGAACTGAAAATTTCTATTTAGGTATATTTCTATCTGGACTCAATAATTGCTGGCGTTTACCATAGAGAGATTTGATAAAATGACTCTAAAGATTTCAATCCATATTTTCCATATTTGCCATTTTGCAGGAAGTATACGTACATATAACACTAAACACTCTGTCTCAACTGCGGCAAAGTTGAAATTTATCTCCGTTAAACCTCCCATCCTGTTCTCGGTAAAAAGGTAACGCCCATGATATAGACTACATGAAAATAAAGTTGAAAATAAATATAAAAATATAGGTTAAAAGAATATAAAGTTTAAATTATAAAAAGAAACATTTTCTTGCATGCCCCTGAAAAGTGAAAATTAAAGATAAAGCATACGGATCATGAAATCACTTACTAAAATTATCTCCAAATATAAATCCCGAGGGGATATAAAAAAATCACTCACAGTATAAAGTTAAAAAAATAATAAACCATTTTCTTGCATGCCCCTGAAAAGTGAGATTAAAGATAAAGCATACGGATCATGAAATCACTTACTAAAATACCTCTAAATATAAAATCTCAAAAGCATCTAAAAAATCACTTACTAAAATACCTCTAAATATAAAATCTCGAAAGCATCTAAAAAATACTCACAATATAAAGTTAAAAAAAAACATTTATTTACATGCCCTAAAAAGTTAAAATTGAAGGTAAAGTATAAGGATCATGAAATCACTTACTAAATTCCTATTAACCTCAAAGGAAGATAGGGAGTCAAGGCTGATTCCACTTAGCAAGCCAGTAACCATAATTTAGTTTCGGAGAGGGGGATACATAATTTAGTTTCGTGGGAAGGTCAAGTTTTAGTTCGAAGTGGGGGGAGATCTGAGAATAAGACTTGAATATGGTCTCCCAATTACAAAAGATATTCCACCGAACACGAAAGAATGAAATGACATTCCCCCGAACACGAAAGATTGAAATGACATTCCACATAGAGTAAGATTTTAGAGTTGTTGATTTTTTTAAGCTATTTTTAGTGCTCACTAACAGTACTCTTTTAGGAAAAAAGGAGCAGAGGAGACAGAATTATCTGAGTGATAAGGCACTTGAGCTTATTTCAGAAAGAAAGAACTGCAGGAATGCCCTTAATCAATACCCTACTAGTCCTAATAGAAAGCGCTACAGAGAGCTTAATAAACGTGTAAAATATCAGTTAGCTGTTGATAAGAATCGTTGGCTTTGATGGTTTGGCTGACAAAGCCGAGGAAGCAGTTAGACAGCACAACATCAGAGAGCTGTACCAGATAGTTAATGTTTTGTGTGGTAGAAAACGGACAGGTATACAGGGATTGAAGGATAAACAAGGTAAGGTTATAGAAGGTGAGGATTCTGTCATGGCTAGGTGGGCTGAGCATTTCAGTGATGTTCTAAACAATGTAGTTAGTTCTGCTCCCATTGTTTGTAATGATGATAGATGCATTACTAACTTTAACGTTGTAACACAGTCTGAAGTAATTTCGGCTTTTTCTAAACTTAGGCTTGATAAATCCCCAGGGGTAGATGAAATTACTACTGATATGCTTAGAGATGGAAATGTTTCCGTTATCACTTGGATGACTGAAATTTTAAATATCTTTTACGATAAAGGCATGGTTCCTAAAGATTTTACCAGAGCTATTGTTATCCCTGTTTTCTAAAAAGATGATCGCAGTTCTTGCGATAACTATAGGGGTATCAGCCTACTCTCTGTTCCTGGTAAAGTTCTTTCCATGATTGTGCTTAATAGAATTAAGAATCTGGTTGACAGTCAATTGCGTGATGAGCAATGTGGATTCAGAAGTGGAAGGGGATGTGTGGATCAGATATTTTCACTTGGGCAGATTCTTGAGAAATGTTTAGAGTTTCCGAAACCTTTGGTTGCTAGCTTTGTTGATTTCAAAAAGTCTTTCGACTCTGTTGATCGTCATAATTTGTGGTTGATTGTGAGATCATATGATATACCAGACAAGTTAGTTAACATAATGAAAGTTCTCTAGAATAACACTGAGTCATGTGTAAGAGTTGGCAAGTCTTGTAGCAATTGGTTTAGCATTACTTCTGGTGTTCGACAAGGGTGCATTTTGTCTCCTTTTCTCTTTAGCTTGGTTATTGATTATGTTATGCGAAATTCACTTCGAGGGAAAAGATAAGAAAATGTCTGATTTAGATTATGCTGATGATTTAGCCCTTTGGCAAATGATGTTGATGAGATGAACTCTTTCATTCGAGCTGTTGATGAGACTGGTAGTAGAGTAGGTTTGGTTATAAACAGAGAGAAATCTAAAGTGTTAAAAAATGGTCAGGCAGACTGTGATTCAGTTAATCTGAATGGTTGCAGTCTTGTGCAGGTGTCACAGTTTAATTACCTTGGGAGCTATGTAACAGATAATGGTGATGTGCGGTATGAGATTAACAGACGAATAGAGATTGCTACCGGGACTATTAAGAATCCATGGAGAGTGTGGAGAAATAGGCGTATACACCTAAAGACTAAAATTAGACTGTATAATAGTTTGGTTTTTTCTAGGGTTAGTTATGGTAGTGAAACCTGGACATTTTGTAAACAAGATAACAGGAAACTAGATGCTTACGCAGCATCTTGGGCATTAGGTGGTTCAACTTTGTAACTAATGATGAGGTTAGGCAAAGGTGTTTGGAACATCCTTTAAGCAGCATATTGTGCAGAGAGAGACTCCGTTGGTTTGACCATGTTGCCCGTATTGATAATTATAGATTAGCGAATAGGGTTATGAAGATTGCGCCTAAAGGCCTGAGAAAGAGGGGGACACCTAGGATGGGGTGGGCAGACAAAGTCCAACAGGACCTTATTAGAATTGGTGTGCAGTGGCCAGATGCAGTAGATGTAGCTCAGGACAGACTTGCTTGGAGAACTAATTTTCACGGTCTGGTTGGACCTCCGTAGCCCTTAGCTGCTTGATGATGATGATGATGATGATGATGATGATGATGATGATGATGATGATGATGATGATGATGATGATGATGATGATGAGTGCCCAAAATAAAATATAGGGCTAAGATGAAATTATGTAAAGACAACTGCTTTGGATTTCAACACAGGTAGACATGTTTGATATTTCATATAAGATGACCGAATTTTTGAGGGGGAGAAGTCCGAAATCTCTGGTCCCCCTCTCCCTGGGTACGTCCTTTAATCTTAACCACTGAACGAAATTACCGGGGCTCTGTGTACGTTTGAAGTTAATAGCAATTCAGCAAGTAAATCCCATGATCAGTATGCTCTACTTTTACTTTTTGGGACACATATACAAATAGAAGTATTTTTTAAATTTTTTATTTTATATATTTTTACTTCTTCACTAAAAGCATCTCTCTTCGTAATAAAAAATTATTTCTGTGCACGTCACTACAACTTTCATTTGACATATGATTCGTAAAGTTGGGCAACCTTCAGATTTCCTTCGCTCTTCTTTTTTTGAGGGGTAGGGAGCATAATTTGAGGTAGCTAATCACACTCTTGATGTCAAGAGCTTTCATTTGAGATATAATTCATTGCTGTCGATCCCCGTGAAATATAGGTCCCCTGTTTAGAGAAAAGAGGGTCGGCGGGAAAACCTTGAGGTAGTCTGCTACAGTTCCCATATTACAAGCTTTAATTTGACTTTGAACTCGTTACTCTCGGCCTTTTCTTTCGGAAGATGTAAAGGCTAAATATTTTTCACATTTCACCCTTTTTTTGGGGGGGGGAGAAACATAAGGGATAATTTTTTATGATACTCACCGAATCACAAACTTTCCTCTGGCACATAATCGTTCCGATTGGTCAACGGAATGCGAAGATCTGGTAGAGCACACATTTTCATAAATCCACAAATGACGAGCGAAAAGCAACGTGAAGATAGGTAAAAATAACTACGATGTCCAGGGGTCTCTCGTCCATTAGACTACCTGGGATACTGACCCACCAAAAATAATCGCAAGAAATGATAAGCGAATTTGCAATTTATTAATTGTCTTATCTAAAAACGATAACAGCGTTTTTATATTAGTTTAATAATAATTATTTTTCGTTTTGCGTGAGCAGTCACAGCATTCACTTTGGGAATCTGTGTTACACCATCTTCTTTGGTTTATTCAATACTAATTTATGCATTTGCGATCACCGCCGAAATTTTACCATTATCTGTTATAGAGATAGCACAAATGCCCATATGCTAATGTACAATAGCAATGAACCTACAAGACATGAGGCACCAATTTAGAATGCCGATTACACTTGAATAGCTGATTCAACCACTACTCGAAGTCCTTGCTACTTAGCCTAAATCTTCATTTGACATATCAGTGAAATGTAAAATACAAGAACAAAGATTATTTGGGCAAATAAATATAGAGGAAATATTGTCATTAGCCGGGTGGGATCAGAACCCACGATCTCCTGATAACATATCAGATGCTCTGGCCGCTGAGTTACCGGCTGCCAAGCAATCATCCTCTTAGTGGCTTAATGCGTTATACCATAAAATCAGTCATTGGAAATGTAGTTGATTGTAACTGAAGACTCTGGTGCAGAAGGAACCTTCTAGTTTAGTGCGCAAGACATGGTATTTATATAAAGGAAAGGTCAGTTTATTATTACGCCTAGAATCTAGCGTAAGCACTGTTGTTGAAATAATAGGGTATCTCAGATACACCTGGTAATAAAAATAAATAAAAATCCCACGCCATTTGACGCGGGCTGGCCATGCGTTGTTCGGTTGTTTTACCTCTGAGCGGCACTTTTTTGCACACCATGGGCTAAATGGCCAGGTCGCATGGACCCCGAAGGCTCAGAGAAGGTTGTGGGAGGGGACCCACTGGAACAGCTGTTGGGAGACAGATGGTAGCCTCCCGTCAAGGCCATCCAGCGTGTTCTTTAACGTGCACAGGGTATGGCTCTCCCGCACACGGGGCCACGGCTTAACGTCCCATCCGACGGACGGCGGCCTTTCCAAGCCCATCGGTGTCCCCTACTGACCGTGGGCAGGGCGGGGAATTTTGCGGAGATAAATCTCAACGCTGACCCAGCTGGGACTCGAACCTGGGAACTACAGATTACGAGCCTGGCGCGCTACCGACTGAGCCACCCCCGCCCCCTGGCCATGCGCATTAAAACGGAAAGTACCTTCTGGACCAGAGTCTTCAATTACAGTCAACTTCATTTCCAATGACTATGCTATGGTACAATGCTTAAGCCATTAATAGAGAATGATTGTTCGGCGGCAGGTAGCTCAGTGGTCATTGTTCGGCGGCAGGTAGCTCAGTGGCACGTCGAGCTGATTATGCCCCGAAGACATCGTATGGATGATTTTCAGCGGTAGAGAGAGATTGGTAGGATGGAGGGAGGTCACTCTTAGACGGAAGTTTCCAGAGCATTGAATGTTCAACAAAATATCCTATCAAGACTGGAGATAGTTTCAATAGACAGGAGATGTTCAGTTTTTCGTCTATATTTATCTAACAAATTACTCCAAGTGTATCTGAGATACCCTATTATTTCAATAAAGATTATTTAATTGTGAAGCAATCAAGGCTAATGAAACTATACATTTTGCATTTTGTATAAAAAACATAACTATGGAAACTAAATTCCATCAAATTCGTTCTCTGAAGCAAAGGTGTTCACTTATTGACTACGCCAAAACATGAGGACGTGGTCAAAAAGTTGCTGTTTTCGAGGAAATAGTTTAATAAGTAATCGTCGAAATCTTATCTATCAGATTATCTAACTATCAAACACCTACATTTAGATGAAATGTAACGAACCCTGAGCACTTATTGTGCAAAGGATTTGGATTAAGATATAAATTTACAGATGCTAATGAAACTGTCGTGTTATTACAATATTAATGCTTTTGCTTGGGAGAAAATAGCGAAACATTTGTGCTCAATATCAAGATACACTGGTGCTCAAAATTAAAGGATAATCTACAATGCATCTATAATTGCCGATATAATGCAAAAGAATGCACTGAAAATAGGTGAATATAGAAAATATGCTACGCGGAAAACTATTCCGCATTTACAGTTGCCGAACGCAAGCCGAATTATGCGAATTAGGAATGTGTTAAAAAGACACGCGAGTCTACTCCTAGCTCGTAGATGTTCTAAGCAACTCTTGCTTTCACTTCAGTGGCACGTCGAGCTGATTATGCCCCGAAGACATCGTATGGATGATTTTCAGCGGTAGAGAGAGATTGGTAGGATGGAGGGAGGTCACTCTTAGACGGAAGTTTCCAGAGCATTGAATGTTCAACAAAATATCCTATCAAGACTGGAGATAGTTTCAATAGACAGGAGATGTTCATCGTCGACCATGACTAGGACGGACCAGAGACACAACTGCTGCAGACGATCGCTATATGAGTCTTATTGCCAGACAGAACAGAGTGATGAGCGCTAGGCTATCTTTGGAGCTTGCAGCATCTACAGGAACGAGGGTTTCAAGGCATACTCCTTACAAGAGACTTCGTGAGTAATGTCTTTATTCCGGAAGACTTGTTATTTGTGTCTCTGCAACTCCTGACGGCCGACGAGCTCGTTTAACGTGGAGTCGTCAACATCTTTACCAAATTTCATTGCATTCCCTTAAAAATACTTCGAGTTGTGTACGATTTATACGTTGTCCTTTAATTTTGAGCACCAGTGTATGTCGTTCAGCACATACGTCGAAAAAGTATACGATTCGGATTGTCAAATTTTTTACTAATTAGATAGGATATTTAGTTTGAACAGTTAGGAAGGACATTGAAAAATGAAAATATAACAATACATTAAACAATTGGTTTACAATGGAATACTAATAATGTATTTTAACAAAATTTAATGGCAGTGGAAGTTGTCTACTTCGTTTATATCTTTTACTTTTATATTTATACGTGACCTTATGATTGTTAGTTTATTTTATTCCTTCATCTGAAGGATAGCAACAAAAATTTCCTGTCATCTACCCTAGTAGTAGACCTACTCAGGTGGGTACCCAGGAATATTTTGGGGGGTTGGTGGCGAGGGGCGAAATTTAAGGATGCCAAAGTTGAAAAAATTGCGGAAGAAGGATAAAAAATCGATATAAGTTCAGTTTCAATTTAGTGTTAATAGAATATATAATTATATGCATTACAGAAAAAAACGACGTAAGTAAAATTAAATAGCACAAAAAATGCGTTTTTTAAATTAAATCTTCCATTTTTCTCACCATCTAAAAATTTTAAGTGAATGGGGCACGTGAGTCACTCTCCCGGTGTACTATGTAACACAAAAATGTCTCATTCATATATTCTGTTGGATAGAAAATATTTCATTCTAAGGAGTGCAGATCTACGAAGCAATCGATTTGGATCCAAGATACTTTAGCATCAACCTGATAATGGTCGCGTGACTACATTAGCACGTGCAATAAGTGCAGAGGGAGAAATATCGAGAAATTTCTCGAAAAACCTCGTAAACGGTAAAAGCTATAAAAAAGAGACATGCATTTCTTTGATAGTAGAATTTCAACATTTTGGCTCGTGCAAAAGCGAATTTGTTGTGAATGTGTCTCGTAAGACATAGCTATCGATCGGATGGAGTTTTCGAGATTTCCTCTTTGTTCCATGTTTGAAATTTATTTAAGATTAACTTTGTAATGGGTTGCTCAATCGTTCGATATTTAGTACACTGATTCGTTTTTAAAAATTGTCACAAATTCAAAGATGAATTAGATCCAACAGTTTAAAAAAACAGCGACGGAAACCGACTGGGCTTGATATCGAAGTCGAATTACAACCATAATATATTTGTTGACTTCTGAGTCCATTAAATATAGTTTAAAACAGTTTCAGCTATGTTTTGTGGTTATTTCATTCA
The DNA here is from genome assembly GCA_038380435.1 of Ryuthela nishihirai. Lineage (NCBI taxonomy): Eukaryota > Metazoa > Arthropoda > Arachnida > Araneae > Heptathelidae > Ryuthela > Ryuthela nishihirai. The sequence continues at coordinate 77,973,279 of JAWZYU010000017.1, forward strand.
ACTTACTTTGCTTATCTTGTCAAGAAGCACCTTATCGATTATATCAATAGTAGGAAAAATTGCCTTTTCCAACTTCACATTGGTTTTGTGGAGTGCTACTTTAGCAACTAGCAGATTGACTAGTAAAATGATAAGAACACTACGAAGAACACAGTTTCTGCTTTTTTTCTTAAACAAAGATTGACCCAGGATTGAAGAATTGTTTTAAAATGAATAACAATATTTGTTCGCCACATTTCTGAAAGTAATACTGTAGAATGCAGGAGTTTCGTATTACTTACTGATTACTTTATTATATTATTATCACATTCAACATTAACAAATGAGTATATATATATATAATAAAAGAATATTTAAATGATGTAAACATTTGTTATTATAATAAATATTTAAATATAAACACAGTTAAGATTTTAAAATATAAAACAGTGCATCAAGTAAAAATATAATTTTAACTGTAGCATCCGTGGTGTGTAAAATGGTTTTCACCGATTTATGAACATAAAAGGTTTTTACCTTTTATAAACAAAAGGAAATGAAATTCTTTAAACTTCCAGTTCTCTCGCAAAGGGGAAGACCGATGTCAGCCCTTGTACAGTCACTCGATCTCTACCATTTTAGAAACTAGTAGTCTCTCGCAATGTGGAAGATCGATACCGTTCTCTCGATACCGAAACTCGATCTCTGCCGTTTTGTAAACTAGTAGTTCTCTCGCATTGGGGACAATAAATGTCAGCCCTTGTATCGCAACTCGATCTCTACAATTTTTAGAAACTAGTAGTGTCTTGCAATGTGGAGGTCAATGTCAGCCCTTGTATCGCAACTCGATCTCTACAATTTTTAGAAACTAGTAGTGTGTCGCAATGTGGAGGTTAATGCCAGCCCTTGTATCTCAACTCGATCTCTACAATTTTTAGAAACTAGTAGTGTCTCGCAATGTGGAGGTCAATATCAGCCCTTGTATCTCAACTCGATCTCTACAATTTTTAGAAACTAGTAGTGTCTCGCAATGTGGAGGTCAATGTCAGCCCTTGTACCGCAACTCGATCTCAACATTTTTAGAAACTAGTAGTGTCTCGCAATGTGGAGGTCAATGTCAGCCCTTGTATCTCAACTCGATCTCTACAATTTTTAGAAACTAGTAGTGTCTCGCAATGTGGAAGTCAATGTCAGCCCTTATATCGCCATTCGATCTCTACCGATTTGTAAACTCTTAGTTCTCTCGCAATGGGGAAGATCGATGAGACTCTTTGTATCGTAACTCTATTTCAGTTATTTTGGAACCTAGTAGATCTTTCGCAATGGGGAAGATCGATGTCATCCTTTGTATCGCCTCTAGATCTCTACCATTTTGAAAACTAGTAGTCTCTCACAATGGGGAAGATCTATGTCAGTCCTTATACCGCCACTCGATCTCTACCATTTTAGAAACTAGCAATCTCTCGCAATTTGACAGATCGATGTCAGCCCTTTTATCATCACTCGATCTCTACCATTTTAAAAACTAATAAGTATCTCGCATTGGTGAAGATCGATATCAGCTCTTGCAACAAAACTCGATCTCTCCGATTTTAGAAACTAGTAATTCTCTCGCAATGTGATATCAGCATTTCTATCGCCACTCCATTTCTTCCATTTTGTAATGTAGTAGTCTCTCGCAAGGGGGAAGTTCGATGTCAACCCTTGTATCGCCACTCGATCTTTACCGTTTCAGAACCTACTGCTTCTCTCGCAATGTGGAAGATAAATGTCAGCCTTTGTGTCGTAACTCGATCTCTACCACTTTACAAACTAATAAATCTATTACATTGGGGAAGAACCATTTCAGCCATTCTATCTCCACTCGACTCCACATTGGGGAATATCCATATCAGCCCTTGTATCTCCACTCGATCTCCACATTGTGGAATATCCATATCAGCCCTTGTATCGGCACTCGATATCTACCATTTTGGAAACTAGATCGCAGTGGGGAAGAATGATATCAGCCCTCGTATTGCCACTCGATCTCTATCATTTTGGAAACTAGTAGATCTCTCGCAGTGGGGAAGATCGATGTCGCCCTTGTATCGCCACTCGATCTCTACCATTTTTGAAACTAACAGTCTCTCGCAATGGGAAATCAATGTCGCCTTTGTATCGCCACTCGATCTCTACCATTTTGGAAACTAACAGTCTATCGCAATGGGAAATCGATATCAGCCCTTGTATCGTCACTAGAGCTCTACCATTTTGAAAACTAGTAGTTCTCTCGCAAAGGGAAAGATCGATGCTATCCCCTTGTATCGCCTCTCGATCTCTACCATTTTGGAAACTAACAGTCTCTCGCAATGGGAAATCGATGTCAGCCCTTTTATCGTCACTAGATCTCTACCATTTTGGAAACTAGTAGTTCTCTCGCAAAGGGAAAGATCGATGTTATCCCCTTGTATCGCCACTCGATCTCTACCATTTTGGAAACTAACAGTCTCTCACAATGGGAAATCGATGTCGCCCTTGTATCGCCACTCGATATCTACCATTTTGGAAACTAACAGTCTCTCGCAATGGGAAATCGATGTCGCCCTTGTATCGCCACTCGATCTCTACCATTTTTGAAACTAACAGTTTCTCGCAATGGGAAATCGATATCAGCCCTTGTATCGTCACTAGAGCTCTACCATTTTGCAAACTAGTAGTTCTCTCGCAAATGGAAAGATCGATGCTATCCCCTTGTATCGCCACTCGACCTCTACCATTTACGAAACTAACAGTATCTCACAATGGGAAATCGATGTTGCCCTCGTATCGCCACTCGATCTCTACCATTTTGGAAACTAACAGTCTCTCGCAATGGGAAATCGATGTCGCCCTTGTATCGCCACTTGATCTCTACCATTTTGGAAACTAACAGTATCTCGCAAAGGAAAAGATCGATGCTATCCCCTTGTATCGCCTCTCGATCTCTACCATTTTGGAACCTAACAGTCTCTCGCAATGGGAAATCGATGTCGCCCTTGTATCGCCTCTCGATCTCTATCATTTTGGAACCTAACAGTCTCTCGCAATGGGAAATCGATGTCAGCTCTTGTATCGTCACTAGATCTCTACCATTTTGGAAACTAACAGTCTATCGCAATGGGAAATCGATATCAGCTCTTGTATCGTCACTAGATCTCTACCATTTTGGAAACTAGTAGTTCTCTCGCAAAGGGAAAGATCGATGCTATCCCCTTATATCGCCACTCGATCTCTACCATTTTGGAAACTAACAGTCTCTCGCAATGGGAAATCGATGTCAGCTCTTGTATCGTCACTAGATCTCTACCATTTTGGAAGCTAGTAGTTCTCTCGCAAAGGGAAAGATCGATGCTATCCCCTTGTTTCGCCACTCGATCTCTACCATTTTGGAAACTAACAGTCTCTCGCACTGGGAAATCGATGTCATTCTTGAATCGCGACTCGATCTCTACCATTTTGGAAACTAACAGTCTATCGCAATGGGAAATCGATATCAGCCCTTGTATCGTCACTAGAGCTCTACCATTTTGAAAACTAGTAGTTCTCTCGCAAAGGGAAAGATCGATGCTATCCCCTTATATCGCCACTCGATCTCTACCATTTTGGAAACTAACAGTCTCTCGCAATGGGAAATCGATGTCAGCTCTTGTATCGTCACTAGATCTCTACCATTTTGGAAGCTAGTAGTTCTCTCGCAAAGGGAAAGATCGATGCTATCCCCTTGTTTCGCCACTCGATCTCTACCATTTTGGAAACTAACAGTCTCTCGCACTGGGAAATCGATGTCATTCTTGAATCGCGACTCGATCTCTACCATTTTGGAAACTAACAGTCTATCGCAATGGGAAATCGATATCAGCCCTTGTATCGTCACTAGAGCTCTACCATTTTGAAAACTAGTAGTTCTCTCGCAAAGGGAAAGATCGATGCTATCCCCTTATATCGCCACTCGATCTCTACCATTTTGGAAACTAACAGTCTCTCGCAATGGGAAATCGATGTCAGCTCTTGTATCGTCACTAGATCTCTACCATTTTGGAAGCTAGTAGTTCTCTCGCAAAGGGAAAGATCGATGCTATCCCCTTGTTTCGCCACTCGATCTCTACCATTTTGGAAACTAACAGTCTCTCGCACTGGGAAATCGTTGTCATTCTTGAATCGCGACTCGATCTATACCATTTTGGAAACTAACAGTCTCTCGCAATGGGAAATCGATGTCGCCCTTGTATCGCCTCTCGATCTCTACCATTTTGGAAACTAACAGTCTCTCGCAATGGGAAATCGATGTCAGCCCTTGTATCGTCACTAGATCTCTACCATTTTGGAAACTAGTAGTTCTCTCGCAAAGGGAAAGATCTATGCTATCCCCTTGTATCGCCACTCGATCTCTACCATTTTGGAAACTAACAGTCTCTCGCACTGGGAAATCGATTTCGTTCTTGAATCGCGACTCGATCTATACCATTTTGGAAACTAACAGTCTCTCGCAATGGGAAATCGATCTCACCCTTGTATCGCCTCTCGATCTCTACCATTTTGGAAACTTACAGTCTCTCGCACTGGGAAATCGATGTCGTTCTTGAATCGCGACTCGATCTATACCATTTTGGAAACTAACAGTCTCTCGCAATGGGAAATCGATCTAACCCTTGTATCGCCTCTCGATCTCTACCATTTTGGAAACTAACAGTCTCTCGTAATGGGAAATCGATGTCAGCCCTTTTATCGTCACTAGATCTCTACCATTTTGGAAACTAGTAGTTCTCTCACAAAGGGAAAGATCTATGCTATCCCCTGGTATCGCCACTCGATCTCCACCATTTTGGAAAGTAACAGTCTCTCGAAATGGGAAATCGATGTCAGCTCTTGTATCGTCACTAGATCTCTACCATTTTGGAAACTAGTAGCTCTCTCGCAAAGGGAAAGATCGATGCTATCCCCTTGTATTGCCACTCGATCTCTACCATTTTGGAAACTAACGGTATCTCGCAATGGGAAATCGATGTCGCCCTTATATCGCCACTCGATCTCTACCATTTTGGAAACTAACAGTCTCTCGCAATAGGAAATCAATGTCGCCATTGTATCGCCTCTCGATCTCTGCCATTTTGCCCTTGTATCGTCACTAGAGCTCTACCATTTTGAAAACTAGTAGTTCTCTCGCAAAGGGAAAGATCGATGCTATCCCCTTATATCGCCACTCGATCTTTACCATTTTGGAAACTAACAGTCTCTCACAATGGGAAATCGATGTCAGCCCTTTTATCGTCAATAGATCTCTACCATTTTGCAAACTAGTAGTTCTCTCGCAAAGGGAAAGATCGATGCTATCCCCTTGTATCGCCACTCGATCTCCACCATTTTGGAAACTAACAGTCTCTCGCAATGGGAAATCGATGTCAGCTCTTGTATCGTCACTAGATCTCTACCATTTTGGAAACTAACAGTCTCTCGCAATGGGAAATCGATGTCAGCCCTTTTATCGTCACTAGATCTCTACCATTTTGGAAACTAGTAGTTCTCTCGCAAAGGGAAAGATCGATGCTATCCCCTTGTATCGCCACTCGATCTTTTCCATTTTGGAAACTAACAGTCTCTCACAATGGGAAATCGATGTCGCCCTTGTATCGCCACTCGATCTCTACCATTTTGGAAACTAACAGTCTCTCGCAATGGGAAATCGATGTCAGCTCTTGTATTGCCTCTCGATCTCTACCATTTTGGAAACTAACAGTCTCTCGCAAAGGGAAAGATTGATGCTATCCCCTTGCATCGCCTCTCGATCTCTCCCATCTTGGGGGAATATTGTTACTCTCTGCTAAGTGTGTTTTTTGAGTTTCAGACGGTACGAGATCTTTGACGCTTTGTTCAAGGAAAATTTATCCAGAGGTTCCTCACAAGTCAATTTCCTGTAATGTAAATATTAGTATTGTGTAATATCAGTAATGTGTAATATCAGTGTAAATATCAATAATGAAAAATAATGCTCGTAGAAAAATATTTTATTCTTTACTAATGCACCTGCAATTACTAACTAATTTATAAAATGTAACTTTTATTCTTTACTAATAAATAATGCTGTAACGAAAGCAGCACAGAAGGAGAACTAGCATATATCGGTTACCAAAGCTTAAACAATACCATGATATCTCCAAATATCTTTCGCATATGTCGGAAAAACTCAAAGGAAATCTCATTACAAGTAATATTCTAGAGCAGACATGGTAAACTCGTTAATTGCACAGGCTACATTGGGATAACGTAATGTGTAAAAAATAAGAGTGAATTTCAAACTTTATCTTAAAAATAATATTTAAAAATATTACTATTCAATATTTTAATATAATAATTAAATATTATTATATAAAAATAATATTTAAAAATAATATTTAATTTTATTCAGGTATTAGTAATAGGTTTAATCTTACCTTTTTTTAAATTATTAAAATTACTCGAATGTTTTTAATATTTTTCCAGGAAGTTGACACCTGTTGCATGTACTTTTGCTTACCGATGTTGATTTTCAATTCCACTGGGCAACACACAAAAAGACTTTGAAATAAAAATAGCCAATCTACTAATTTCGAGGTGCTGAACACGAAAATGACAAAAAATTTGTCGATTGGCTTGTGTTTAGGAGAGACAGAGATGGTCATGTATAAACGACTCAGTCTGCATTGAGTACATAGGTAACCATTTCGCAACGCTATATTTTAAACTCCAGTTTGCAACATATTGCGTTGTATTGCATCAGTCCGCCATACACATAACCCTCCGAGGTATTTCATCATTGTCTGATGCAATGTAGTTGAGTCATGACATCGCGACTTTACGATCGCGGACAAAAGATGATGCTATCGTAAGTTGTAAGCGACGTCTCGTAGGGTGAGCGAGTCTTTTGAGTGACTACCATTTACCCCTATGCCATAAGTATAACACAAGTGATCCTTGCAGTTTTAACCAGCAGTAGTGATGACTCGTAATTGTGTTAATAGTGCAGATACATTTTGCTATATTTGCGGGGAAGTAACTTTGCAAGCTAGAAAAAGGCCATCACTCCAATAGTGAAAGCAGCGTATGAGTTTTATTTTGGATGCAAGATCGGGGACCAGGACAAGGCCTGGGTCCCACACACATGCTGCAGTAAGTGTGCAAGAAATCTTCTGAAGTGGCTGAAAGGCAAAAAAGTGACGATGCCGTTTGCTGTTCCTATGGTTTGGAGAGATCCAAGCAATCATGCAAATGACTGCTACTTCTGCATGGTTCCACCTGTTTCTGGAGGCATCACAGGGAAAAGAAGTCGACAGTAGCGTACCCGAATATATGCAATCTGCGCTCCGACCAGTTCCACATGGCGAAGACCTTCCTGTTCCCGAACCTCCAAAAGAATTTTCCATCTCTTCAGATGATGAGGAGGGAGGCGAACACTTTGGTGTCTAATGATGATCTATACATCTGCCACGGTGCATCATCTGCACCGCACATTCTCACCGAAGAAGAAATGATCGATCTTGTTTACGATCTAGAGCTGTCCAAGGCCAAAGCAGAGTTACTTGGATCAAGACTTAAACAATGGAATCTTCTCAAGGATAATGTCCTAGTGACTTCGTTTCGAACTCGTCATGAGCAGTTTGCGCTTTACTTCAGAAAGGAAGATGACCTTGTGTTCTGCTCCGATGTAGATGGCCTGATGAATGCCCTCGGAATCAAACATGACCCTCAAGAATGGCGACTATTCATAGACTCCTCGAAATTAAGTCTCAAGGCGATGTTGCTGCATAATGGAAATCGACTTGCATCCCTTCTGGTCGAACAGCTCTACATGAACGAAACCTACGACAACCTAATACAGCTGTTGAACTGTTTTCAATACAGCAAGTATGGCTGGCAAGTCTCTTGACTTGAAGGTTGTGGCTCTGTTGATGGGGCTGCAGCTGAGATATACGAAGTACTGCTGTTTCTTATGTGAATGGGAAAGCCGGAGCAAAGACTTCGCACTACGTGAAGAGAAACAGACTTCAGAGGAAATCTCTGAAAGTCGGAGAGAAGAATGTGAAACACCCAGCACTGGAAGAAACGCACAAAATCCTGCTACCGTCCCTACCCATCAAACTCGGTGTGATGAAAAACTTCGTAAAAGCCATGGACCAGACTGTATCAAATTTCAAGTATTTGGCTGACAAATTCCCTCGACTCAGGTGAAGCGAAACTCAAAGAGGGGATTTTTGTGAGTCCTCAGATCCGCGAGCTGTTCAGAGACCAGATGTTCGACAACCTGCTTCAGGGTGACGAGAAGAAGTATTAGGACGCGTTTCGTCTGGTGTCAACTAAATTCCTCCCGAATGTCAGGGCAGACAACTACAAGAAACTGGTTAAGGACATGTTATCTCTCTATCACAAACTTAGCTGTAATATGTCCTTAAAGATCCACTCTCCCCATTCCCACTCTTTCCCGACAACTGCGGCATGGTTAGTGATGAGCACAGTGAACGTTTTCACCAGGACATTGCAACGATGGAGAAATGATACCAGGGAAACTGGTCAACTTGAATGTTGGCTGACTACTGTTGGACGCTCGCCAGAGATGATCCTGAGCAGCTGTACAAACGACGGACAAAGCGATGTCGGGAGTAGAAGGCGGAGTTTTACCGATATATGTCATATTTTTTACTTGAAATTTATAATAAGTATCTGTAATCCACCTTATAATTTTTTCACCTTATATGAAGTAAAGTGATTAAACTTATATCACTTTACTTGATATGCAATCTTCAACTTACTCATTCTATAACGTTGACGAAACATTTTTAAGCCGATCGGCAAACTTCTGAAACCTTTTAAGAGCGGTGCGGCGTCATCAAACAAATGTGTTTATGAAGCTGCAGTAATAAGAAGCATTTAACGACAGCACAAATCGATTTCACTGCGCATGCATATGGCATGCATTGTCGAATTTTGCATTGTATTGTGCTTCAGGAGACATTGTGTGGCATTTCGTTGAGACAAAACGGCGTAACAGAAAAAGTTGTCAAAATCACCAATTTAATTCGTGACGGAAATCGTTCTCTTACACACAGAAAATTTAAAGGTTTTTTGGATGAACTGCATGCTGAGTATGGCGATCTGCTTTTGCTAGTAATAATCCCTGGTTAAGTGCCGGAAAATGCCTCAAGATATTTTTTACACTTCAGAAAAGAAATTAATCTTTTTCTCACAGAAGTGGGAACCGATGAAGATTTAATAGCAAGTTTTGTTGATGAAAATTTTCTATGTTCGCTTGCTTTCCTAGCAGACATTACAGATTATTTAAATGTCTTGAATAAATCCTTACAAGGAAAAGATCAAAACGTGTGCTGTCCTTATAATCATATTACTGGGATTAGAAAAAGAATACAATTGTTGAAGTCAAATTTGCAGGAAAACAATTTAATTATTTTTGAAACTTGTAAAGAGTTCTACGAAGAAATGAAGCAACTTAGTAAAACAGTTAATTTTGAAAAACTTTGTTCCTAAATTAGTTATCCTAATTGAAGATTTTCATAGAAGATTTTCTCAATTTGATGACCTTAAGCAAAGATTAAATTTATTCAGTAATCCATTAAATATTAATCGTTTATTAGCACCGTAGATCCTAAATATAAAAATGGAATTATATGACCTTCAGGCAGACCCAATTATTGCATCTAACAGAGAAACTGGAATGGAATTGTTCAAACTTTGGCCAAAAGAAAAATATCCAAAAAATGAAATATTTTGGACTCGAAATAATTTTTATGTTAGGAAGTACATATATCGGCGAGCGAGCATTTTCTGATATGAAATATATAAAATCAAGATACAAAAACTGCTTGAAAAACTCTACACTTGAACATATGCTTCGGCTCGCAACAACAGATATCGATATAAACGTAAAAGAAATTATTGCCGAACAACTACGGCCACAATGCTCCCATTAAATTTATTAAATATTTGATAAGGTTTAGAAAATTTATATTGATTTATTATTATCTATTATTTTTCGTATGAATAAAATATTTTTTTGCGGTTTTTGATGTTTATTATTACTTATTATTTTTCTTATAAATAAAATGACTTTTTGAGGTGACATGAACTGACTTTTTCAGTTACCTTTCCTATCCTATTCTTTTTTTGGGGCCCGCGAAATATTGGCAAGGAAAAAATGGCCCGCGGTCTTAGAGAAGTTGGACAGCACTGCGCTATTATATAAGAAAGTATTGCGTATTTCTCAGAAATCGTAGCCAATTTTGCATTTTCATTGTCATATTCGTGTTCAGCACCTTGAAATCTTTAAGAAATGGCTATTTTTATCTCAGAGGCATGACTTTTATGAAAATTTCTTGCCCAGTGTTATTCAGATACCACTTTCATTAATATTAAAAAATGCTTTCCCTTTAAAAGCAATGGGTATGATGTCTTATTCCTTTTCCTGAACGAAATATGTTGCTGACTAATACGGTCTTTTCAAATATCCACATAATATTGGACATGAAAATTGAATCACTCTTTGTGCAGATAAAAATATGAATAAAAGTTTGACACACCCGCCTTTCTAAACGTTTATTTGAAAATCGAGTCGCACTGTATTTAAATGAGTTTCATTTGTAAATCTGCATCTGCTATTCCCTTATCAAAATTAAAGCTGCATGAAAGAGGCAAATTTTTTCCACATAATTAAAAAATATATATTGTTTTCTAAACTCTTTATGTTTTCTAATAAAAATATCTATAAATAATTATTGTACAAATTTGTTATATATACTTAACGTAAGTCGACAGAATAATCTAGAAGCGAAAGAAATAAAACCATTGAGAATTACAATTACTATGTAACTTGGAAGGTTTGGATTAAACATGTCATCAAGATCATGGCAACATGGACTGCTGATACCGGCTATCGAGCTGCTAGAAGATCCCTCGATGCTCATTAGAAGGAGCTCTCAAACTATTTCAGAGGAGAGTGACATGACCAAGGACAGACTTTCGAGCACCAAATATTTTCCGCAACCTTCCTACCCCATCTCCGTACACATTCAAGTGAAAATAGAAATTTTCAGTTTGAATCTCTGTTCCAGTGTTGATATCAACTTAGAGCAACAGTATTTTAACTGAAATGAGGTGCGGCTAGTCCATTACGCCATCTAGGTCACTGTCCCACCAAAAATAATTACAAAAAAGGATAAATTAATTTCAAATTTATTATTCATTATTTCTCATATCTAAATCAATATAATGCGTTTTTTCTATTCTTTCATTCTTTTTGCAATCATTATTTGCCGTGTTATTTAGAGAATCACAGCATTTACTCTGTTTTAGTTTACACAATGCTAATTTTTCCATTACGACCACCGCACGGAATCTTAGTATTATCTATTTTAACGATGACACAAATGCGCATGAGCTGAAATAGAACTGCAATGAACTGTAGTAGGTGGGTCATTATTTAGAAATGGCCTGACACTTGATTGATTGATTCAACCAATGTATGGCCGAGTGGTTAGCGCGTTTGGCTACTGATCTAAGGGACCTGGGTTCGAGCTCCGGGTAAGGCATGGATGTATGTGTTTTTCTGCTGAGGTCCTGCCATCCTCTCAGACCATCTACTATGGCATATAAACTGACAGGCTCCTGTCAGACCTCTGTGGCAAGCAGCTGCTTGAGGGGGTATTTATTATAAACAATGGTCTAAGATCTTGTTACTTATGCCTAAACTCTCCTGGCATATTTGAACTGAGCTTAAAATGGGTTGCCAACATTTTATTTGGCCACGGGAGGATAGTTATATACAAAGAGTTAAAAAACAGCGGTAGATACGAAAATATAAAATTTGTTTATCATTTGGTCGACAATTTTTTTATATTATATTATTTATTTTATATAATATTTATCATTTGGTCGACGATTTGGTACGTATTAATTAAATATTTTAGGGACAACATTTCGTTAGTAATTCTTAGCTTAGTTGACTAATTACACTTTTTTTCTTGCAATACCAAGGTCTCAGGTTGAATATCAGCCGCTCTCATAATATTTTTTGGTCATTATTTTCATAATTTATTTTAATACTAAATCACGTTTATTTAACTTCATTTTAAAATTAATTAATTTATGCAATAATATATAATAAACTGATATTTTAAATTAAACATAATCAGAAAAAAACGACTGTTCAAGTAATAATTTACCACGAGTCATTCAGTTTAAAGTAAAAATATAAATTTATAATAGGAAAGGAGGCAAAAGAAAAAATTAATACACCTTTATATTAGACATATTTTTCCAGAAATGTTTTTCAAGCTACCACCGGAACGGAGAGGAAAAACACATGAGAAGGGGACAAAATATTAAACTGAAGTAATGTAGAAAAGACAAGTAAGCCTCTCCGAGTTTGTTTTTTCAAAATTTTTTGTCAAATGACGAGTTTCCAGAATAACTGACAAACAAATATTCATTACGCAATAACTTTTCAATCAGATTCGGTTCAATTCAATAAATCTGCATCTACCAATAGGTTTTTCCTATATCAGGGCCCTGTCTCTACTAGGCCAAAGTATTACACCAAAAAATCTATTCACGTGCCGCCACTGATTGAAATGCATTCATTTTAGCAATTTCAAAGAATTTCGAATGACTGGTACTGTCGCTCAAAAAAGTATCCGAACACTACGGTTAATTACAAAAATTCAGAAAAAATATCTGGCAACGATTTTTTAGAAATTAGTGATCTGACAACCTTCGTGTCACGTGACACGAAGGTTGTCAGATCACTAATTTCTAAAAAATCGTTGCTAGATATATTTTCTGAATTTTTGTAATCAACCGTAGTGTTCGGATACTTTTTTGAGACAGTACGTAAGGAGAGATGCGAAGGGACTTTTGGAAAACGAGTGTTTTGCCTTTCTGGTCATAACATTTTCACGTTGCCATAGAAATACAAACTTTCAGTAACACCTTTCAGGCCATGAAATCCGTAACTGTCCGCTCTAATACGTAGGTGTTTTAGAAATATTTTTACCGAGTTTATTACACATCATCGATTTATGTATATTTCCAATAAAATTATTTGTTTTTCCACTAAAATTCTTACATCAGTTTGTAACGATACAGCATTTATATCATCTGCATACACAACTAATCTAGCTGCTTTCTTTTTTGATCGAATATCATTTATATAGAACAAAATATAATAAAGATCCCAGCACAGAACCCTGTGGTACTCATCTTTTGAAATTGTTTTTTTCTTTCAGGTATATCCTAAACTTGTACAAATATTGGTCTCTGAAATAGGCAGCTTTGAGGTCAATTATTTATTTTAGCACTTAGACCATTGTGTCTAATATTTTTCATGATCTACACAACTGAATAATTTAAAAAAATCTAAATATACAGATAATCTAACTCGCTGATGTTCAAGATTATTAATGATATCATCATAAATAGCTATAAGAGCACCTTACACCCTGATAGGATAAATATGCGCTGTAGGCAATATTGCATGAAATTTTGAATATTCATCCAATCGAAATTCATCTAAAAGTTCATCTAAACTAGTACAGCCAACCAAGGTGAGTATGTATAAAGTGGCTCCACAAGGCTATATTTTACAAAGGTTATTCGAGTGTCGTTGAGAGGGCGTGTCCATGACGTTAAAGAGGGGAGAGCTCAGCTAATGTACTTACATAATCGTACTTTTTTTTTTCGTGTCTTTCTTTGCTCTTCGCTTGGTGAATTTCTCTCTCTGTAAAGTTTTCCAGGTAATTTTTGTTTCTTTTTATCATGCCGAACTGTGCGTAGCAAACTACACGAGCAATCCTTTGAGGATAAGAAAAACAACGTTTAATAAACATTCCAATTAGAAGCAAAAATTCTCATGTATTTTTTTAATATGGAATGCCATTATCATTTAATTTGCGTTTCATAGGAAGTCCTAAGAGTTCGTTTAATAAATCTTACATGAGATTGATCTTAACAAGCATCTGAAAAAATGTTAACCAATCTTCAAGTTTCTAATTCGAATGCTTATTAAACGAAATGATTGTTGGAATAAAAAACTAATCGTTCTGAAAACTACGACAGTGTACCCAGTAAAAAAAATGTTGCATTATCTCAGGAATTTGATAACTTAATGACATTGGTTTATACTGTACTGATTCATGGAAATAAAAGTCTATGTCAGTTCGTCATAGTCTATGCTTTAGCAAATTACAGCAACAGTTTCAAATTGATATTAAGAAGTAAATGAAGCCTAGGTGCAAATCTCTACTTTGCAAACAAGATTACGATCAAAGCAAAAGCAGCGGAATAAACATAAATAAAATTGACACAGCAAAACAAGATTTTCACAGTTAGTCAAAACAAAAGAAAAAATAAGCAGATTTTCATTAAATAACTTAAAGAAAATTTTTCTTAGTAAATTGAACACTGTTTTTACGCCAGGTCACATTCAATAATTTTTGGAAGGAGAAAATTTAAACCACTGCTTACGGCGACAAAAATTATATTTTTTATTATTTTCATTGCGATTAATTACAAAGTTGGTAATAAGATAAGTTGAAATAAGTATCTGTGTTTTAATTTGATCGAATTTAATTTTAAGAGGAAGATCATAATAATTTCTCAGATCATCTAATAGAAACTCTATAGTATTTCAATATAAATTACCATAGAATTTCTTTACATATTTTTATTTATTATATTTGTTGTTATGGTATGGTTATGGTCTGTAAATGGTAGCTAGGTAGTCACTGGAAGGAGAGCTATGCACCAATCCCCTGTGATGATGCATAGAACCGGCCAGGCCTAGCACCTAATGTCCGACCCCGCCTTCTCGTGGTGCAGACCGTTAGTACCTTTTAAAAGAGATACTCTCTTGTGGAAGTGAACGGAAGGGGAGGGCTGCCAGATTAGTGTGGCATACTGATCTGGACAACTATGGCTACTTTTCTTTTTTTTCTACCCTGCTGAGGAGTGGTCAACCACACAGGGTCCTGGTGCTGACCATATAAACCCACTTTACTGGACAGATATATGGCTCTGAGCTTGATTATGGATCCTGATTTTGCTGCACTGGTGGGCTTCTGTGGAGGGAAAATCTTCCGCTGTGTTTTCTGTTTGTTTGTGGGTTGACAGCCCCAAGTGAATAGATTCACAGGATATGTTTATCAGCTGGTGGATAATCCTGAGCAGAAGTCATCGCAGGCACCTGAACTCTTTGCTTCTATTGGCATCGTCAAATTCTACATTGGAGGAAGTCTTCCAGAGTAGATGGCTTCAGCCTTTAGTAGTGGGGGAACGGGTCTTTGCCCCATGTCTGCGATTAGGGGGCTGTTTGATATTGTCGGCATTCCTTCTTTCAATAAACATAGTTTCTTTAAACATCCCACTAACCATTTTCTCTCCATAGGTAGTTGGAATGTGAGGACTCTGCACAGAGCTTTTTCTCTTGATGTCCTCACACAAGAATTCCACCATTATAATTTAGATATTCTCGGCTTGCAAGAGACTAGATGGACAGATAAAGGTCAGATTCCTAAAAATAATCTTAAATTTCTCTTTTCAGGGAGGGACGACAATAAGCATCACCAAGGCGTGGGTCTGCTTCTCAGCAGACACGCTAGTGATGTTCTTCTAGGATATGAGTGCATTAATAAAAGGTTTCTTACAGCAAAATTTCAGACAAGCGTTAAAGACTTGAATGTTATCTGCTGTTATGCCCCCACTGAGGATGCTGATGAGGATGAGAATGATAGGTTTTATGAACAACTTCAGGATATTTTGAATTCTGACAAGAAAGGAGATATTACCCTTGTTCTTGGTGACTTCAATGCCAAAGTTGGTACTGACTCTGCCCTTTGGGGAGGAGTAATAGGCCCTTTTGGTATTGGTAGCTGCAATGGCAATGGGCAACGTCTCCTACAGGTAAGTAAACTCAATGGATTCAGAATAACTAACACTTATTACAAACACCACGACATACATAAGTACACATGGTTTTCACCTGATGGGCTGCATAAGAATATGATTGATTATATATTAATACATCAAATGGGCTAGTTCTCTTAGGAATACCAGGGCATATAGGGGAGCTGAAATTGGATCTGACCATTACCTTGTTAAAAGTGTGTTGCAACTTAAACTTAAAAAGTGTTGTGCTAGGGTTTAAAAATTTACTTTTAATACTGAAGTTCTGAAAGATCCAGTTATAGCCAAAGCTTACCATGATAGGTTACTTAGTCATTATGACGTTATGGTTTGCTTACTACTGAAGTTGAGGATGAATGGGATCATTTTAAACAGGCTTTTTTGGACACTTACAGTACTCTTTTAAGAAAAAAGGAGCAGAAGAGACAGAATTTTCTGCGTGATAAGGCACTTGAGCTTATTTCGGAAAGAAAGAACTGCAGGAATGTCCTTAATCAATACCCTACTAGTCCTAATAGAAAGCATTACAGAGAACTTAATAAACGTGTAAAAGATCAGTTAGCTGCTGATAAGAATCTTTGGCTTGATGGTTTGGCTGATAAAGCCGAGGAAGCAGTTAGACAGCACAACAGCAGAGAGCTGTACCAGAGAGTTAATGTTTTGTGTGGTAGAAAACGGACAGGTGTAAAAGGATTGAAGGATAAACAAGGTAAGGTTATAGAAGGGGAGGATTCTGTCATGGCTAGGTGGGCTGAGCATTTCGGTGATGTTCTAAACAATGTAGTTAGTTCTACTCCCATTGTTTGCAATGATGATAGATGCATTGGTGGCTTTAATGTTGGCCCTATAACACATTCCGAAGTCACTTTGGCTTTTCTAAACTTAAACTACATAAATCCCCAGGGGTAGATGAAATTACTACAGAAATGCTTAGAGCTGGGATATTTCGGTTACCACTTGGATGACTGAAATTCTGAATATCTTTTATGATAGAGGCATGGTTCCTAAGGATTTTACCAGAGCTATTGTTATCCCTCTTTTCAAAAAAGGTGATCGCAGTTCTTGTGATAACTATAGGGGTATCAGCCTACTCTCTGTTCCAGGTAAAGTTCTTTCCATGATTGTGCTTAATAGAATTAAGAATCTGGTTGACAGGCAATTGCGTGATGAGCAATGTGGATTCAGAAGTGGTAGGGGATGTGTGGATCAGATATTTTCACTTAGGCAGATTCTTGAGAAATGTTTCGAGTTTCCGAAACCTTTGGTTCCTAGCTTTGATGATTTCAAAAAAGCTTTCGACTCTGTTGATCGTCATAATTTGTGGTTGATTGTGAAATCATATGGTATTCCTGACAAGTTAGTTAACATAATGAAAGCTGTCTATAATAACACTGAGTCGTGTGTGAGAGTTGGTAAGGCTTGTAGCAATTGGTTTAGCATTACTTCTGGTGTTCGACAAGGGTGCATTTTGTCTCCTTTTCTCTTTAGCTTGGTTATTGATTATGTTATGCGAAATTCACTTCAAGGGAAAGATTTTGGCCTTAAATGGACTGGAGATACTAAAATTTCTGATTTAGATTATGCTGATGATTTAGTCCTTTTGGCAAATGATGTTGATGAGATGAACTCTTTCATTCCAGCTGTTGATGAGACTGGTAGTAGAGTAGGTTTGCTTATAAACAGAGAGAAAACTAAAGTGATGAAAATTGGTCAATCAGGCTGTGATTCAGTTAATTTGAATGGCCGCAGTCTTGAGCAGGTGTCACAGTTTAATTATCTTGGGAGCTGTGTAACAGATAATGGTGATGTGCGGCATGAGATTAACAGACGAATAGGGATTGCTTCTGGGACTTTTAAGAATCTATGGAGATTGTGGAGAAATAGGCGTATACACCTAAGGACTAAAATTAGACTGTATAATAGTTTGGTTCTTTCTAGGGTTAGTTATGGTAGTGAAACTTGGACACTTTGTAAACGAGATAACAGGAAACTAGATGCTTTTGATTCCAGATGCTTACGCAGTATCTTGGGCATTAGGTGGTTCAGCTTTGTAACTAATGATGAGGTTAGGCAAAGGAGTTTGCAACCTCCTTTAAGCAGCATATTGTGCAGAGAGAGACTCCGTTGGTTTGGCCATGTTGCTCGTATGAATATTTTATAGATTGGCGAATAGGGTTATGAACAGTGTGCCTAAAGGCCTCAGAAAGAAGGGGAGACCTAGGATGCGGTGGGCAGACAATGTCAAACAGGACCTTGTTAGAATTGATGTTCAGTGGCCAGATGCAGTAGATGTAGCTCAGGATAGACTTGCTTGGAGAACTAAATTGCACGGTCTGGTTGGACCTCCGTAGCCCATGGCTGCTTGATGATGATGATGATGATGATGATGATGATGATGATGATGATGATGATGATGATGATGATGATGATGATGATGCCTATTATTAACTTTTGAGAAGCAATTACTTAAATTAGAATTATTGCTGTTAAATAGTCCCATTTCCTTTAACTCTAAATAGCGAACGAATATTGTTAAAGATCTAGGTTGAAATTGATTTCAAATCTTTAAATTGTCTTCAGTCACACTTTATCAAAAATGATTATTTAAGATGTTCCAGAGTTCTGTATCTCAGTTACTATTGCCATAACATGGAACTGTACCTAATAAAGTCGCTGCCGGACGTGTATCTATAACAATAAATATTTCCCTGACAGCTAGATAGATCTAAAATAGTTAAAAAAATTGAAATTGCAATTTCACACTTTTTCCGCCAACAGAAATCAACATTATCGTACGCTTCTTATGAGCTTTGTTTATCTACGTCTTCCCGCTGCGATGTCAAAATGCCTAGCCAATGACCGTTAAGTAACGCTTCCTCGTGGAGTGTCAACACTCTTCCTTCATCCACCCTACCGCCAACATTCCACATGGATCCTTGAGCAATGCGCTAACGTGACCTTTTCTGATGAGTCTCGATGAAATCTACAGCCAGATGATGGATATTTTATAATCTAGAAAAAAAGAGGAATGCAATACCATCCCTTCAGTATCAGAGAAAAGGAAACTTATGGTGGAGGTGGTGTACTGGTCTGGGGTGGCATAAACATCAACGACTATACTCCTCTTCAAGCGTTCAATGGATACTATGCAGTTGCTCAGAGGTACAGAGAAGAGATCCTTGAAACATATTGTTACGACAGATGAACGAACAACAGTGAATTCATGACTTAACGTGACTTGAACACTCATGTGTGCTTCTACGTGAAATTCAATTTAGCCAACGAATTGGAACTTAGAACTATTCGGAAGAATAAAAAAAGATTGCAGTGTGTTAAAGTTGTGAGATCTGAAAGGACGTTCAGATGATCTGATTCAGTGCGCGTTAAATGAAAATAATTAGTATATTTATTAGTGTCTGTGCGGGTGTTTGTTTTCCGTTGTTAGTAATAAAAGTTTAATGAACTAGCACAGGACGAGAGTTTGTTTACGTCTGAAGGTATTCAAGTGACATGGTAAACAAAGTGAAGAGGTAGTATTTTAGTACAACAAACAGAGCTGATATTGTATGCTCTTTACAAAAAGGTTAATGACTTATATATCATAGTAGTTAATTTGTTTAAAAAATACTTCATCCATATTTTTGTAACAATTTGCATTGTATTGTAATTGGTTTGAAAATATAGTTATTAGTACTCACGCTTAGTGCCTATCCATTTTAAAATTCGAAACAATATGTAGGTCTTTTTAGCGGTGCAGTTGGTATTGATTGCATGTTTATGGAAAACCACATCCGAGCTTATAGAGCTAAACTGGTACAGGAGTACTTAAAAATTAAAGATATCAAACAAATGACCTGGCCAGCAAGGTAGCCAGACCTGAATCCCATCGAACATGTATGGAATGCCTTAGGGAGACGCATTGCAAACCGGCAGCCACCACTTCGATCACTCCAAGAGGTAAAGTTAGCTCTTGTGGAAGAATGGAATTTGTTGCCTCAAGCTTTTCTGAATAACTTATGCGTAATTCAACGCTGCTGGCCTATTTTACTCTCAGATGGGATAATACGCCACAAATGCCTATTCTGGAGCATGTGAAAACTTTTGCGATGAACACTATTTTCTAATTTTAATGACGTCATTGCAATACTTTTATTTCTGCTCTGAGGGTTCTCGTTCTCTACACATTTCCTCAGTATACCAAAATGATTTCTGCACAATTTTTCGTTCAATTGCATCATACAATAAAAGAGTTATGACGTTTTTATGTTAGTTTTACAATAATTTTGTCAAGCAATTTAAATTATAAAGCATAATGATAATTGTACTAAATATATATTAATAAAGCATGATTATAAATATAAATCATACTGAGAGAAATAATCCATAGTGAGCAGTTGTCAAAGATAGTTGAACATCATTTTTTTAGGGTACAATAAATAGAGGGTAATTAGTGAGGGCTAAATTGCGAGAGTAAATATATTATTTAAAAACTTTATTGAAACGTAGAATGTTAAAACAGCGAAATTTAGTGAACAAATCTATGATTTTTTCCATGCCACGTGGAATAATCGAAAATGTAACACTAGTACGACATAGTATCTCGAGAATCCCCTCAAAATTGCAGTCACCTGACTTCTAATCGATTGAACCAATGGTCTGATTGTCGAAAGTCGAATTTTTAATGTACATATATTTTACAATTACGTTTTTTAATCACACCGTCGTAACAACAGAATCAATCACTAAACTGATTCCAAAAACGTTTCAGACAAACATTTCCACTAAAGTTAATAGTTCTTCTAATTAGAAGGTCATTCATATATCACAAATAGAGGAACCCATATATCGATATTTGAATCCTAACTTTCGTTTATTTATTCAGTTTCTAATTTTCAATACTAAAGTTTGGATTCAGTCCCCCGAAATTATAATGAATTATTTCTCGTTGCTCGAAATCGGAGATGGTAATGCAAATACATGATTTTTTTGAAAGAAAGTGTTTTGCCTCTCTGGTCATAACATTTTAACGTTGCCATAAAAAAAAAATCCTTAAGAAACACCTATAAGGCCATGTAACCGTCCGCTGCAAAGAGTAAGGGTACGAATGGGATCGTAACTTCGAGGGAAGCGACAACACTGTCGTTCAGACATGTTTACGAGGTCATAAAATAAAATGCTTGAAATTGGAGATACCTGAAAGTAAAACAGGCGCAACAACATCTCTAAACCTCTCCACCAACTTAGGATACTGATGGGGAGTAAACAGTTTCAGGCAGAACCCATTTTCTTACGCATGGCAGAATAAAATGTCTGCATTAAGTAGATTACAGCTGTGTGTGACGGTGTGAAGGATGTTAGTTAGTTAGGGCTCCGACGGAGGCAGTGCGGCGTGAACTTGATAGCTAATCCTGTTATCATATTCACGCACGGTTTTGCGGCTTTGTTTTCAGCTGTGGCGATTCGCGCGCTGTCAGAAGCAAATGACAACCTCCTCCAGATTAACGAACT
Source organism: Ryuthela nishihirai (assembly GCA_038380435.1). Classification (NCBI taxonomy): domain Eukaryota; kingdom Metazoa; phylum Arthropoda; class Arachnida; order Araneae; family Heptathelidae; genus Ryuthela; species Ryuthela nishihirai. The sequence continues at coordinate 77,994,726 of JAWZYU010000017.1, forward strand.
TCCTAAGGCTCAATAAAAATGTTGACGACATAAACGTCACGTTGTCATTAATAAAATAACGAGATGCTTTCCGTGGAAATTAAGAGAGGTTTGAAGCGTGGAGTTTGCAACTGATGCCGGAAAAATAGGAGATTCAGAAAAGAAACGAAATCGATGTGTCCTTTAATAAATATATTACTTAATTGCACCATCAAGGCAATATATTCTCAAGCTGTACATTGTTCGTGATTTTTTAAAGCTTCGTTAATGAAAATGGCAGACGCCCAATTGCAGCCGACTTGCATAATGGTCCACGAATTTTCGTCTAATGAAAATAACCTAGAACGAGTATCAACCGAAGAGTCTACGGGAAATCTGAGATTTTCCTGTAGAATCACAGATCATTAGTTGATTGATAGAAGATTGATAGATCATCGACCTATGATCTCTAATAACGGTCGAAGTGTCTATTGCGCAGTCTCAAAGACTCACCGTTTCTTCCCTGATCTATGAAAATTGCTGCAATTGACCTTTTACTGTTAAAACAAAATTTTACACTTAGAACTACTGTTCTGCCAAAATCCAGATTCTGTTGTAATCGAGAAAAGCATTTGGTCCACCATTTGAGCCTATTATTTGTCTCTTTATTTCTTTATCAAATATTTCATACACAGTCTAAGCAAGGGCTATTGGGGCGATACGAAGAATATAAAACTGCATGTTGGCATGTCTCTCTAATTAATATTATTATCGCATTTTTATTGTTATTATATATATATATATAAAATTATAAATAAATACCCCCTCAAGCAGCTGCTTGCCACAGAGGTCTGACAGGAGCCTGTCAGTTTATATGCCAGAGTAGAAGGTCTGAGAGGATGGCAGGACCTCAGCAGAAAAACAACACATACATCCATGCCTTATCCGGGGCTCGAACCCAGGTCCCTTCGATCAATAGCCAAGCGCGCTAACCACTCGGCCATGATGTATGCATTAAGTGCATTTTCCGAAGTGTCCGAAGTGGCAATGTGACTCATTAGTTGTCATTCGGGCCTGAGTTAGCTGGCTCCATGGTTTTGGAACTGAGAATCAGCGAAAGCGCTTTTATAACTCTGCTGTCACTAGGTGGAAACTCCAGTGCGTGTGAAGGAGAGGTGGTGTAAACAATGAACGCAGGCTGTGCTTTGCTGGCAAACAGGAAGGACGTTTGTGAAGCGCGTCAAAGGGCGTAGTTCTTTCCACAAAAAAAAAGACCCTGAAAGATCAGACCGTCCCATGGCCGAGTGGTTAGTGCGCTTGGCTACTGATCTAAGGGACCCGGGTTCGAGTCCCGGGAAAGGCATGGATGTTCGTGTTGTTTTTCTGCTGAGGTCCTGCCATCCTCTCGGACCTTCTACTATGGCATATAAACTGACAGGCTCCTGTCAGACCTCTGTGGCAAGCAGCTGCTTGAGGGTGTATTTATTTTTATATTTATTTAAAGATCAGGGTTCGGTTCTTTGTGAACCAAGGTACGGTTATGTGTGAACCAAGGTACGGTTATGTGTGAACCAAGGTACGGTTATGTGTGAACCAAGGTACGGTTTTGTGTAAACCAAGGTACGGTTATGTGTGAACCAAGGTACGGTTCTGTGTGAATCAGGAGGTGTAGGCAAAGGATTAAATATCCCCTCGCCGAATTTTGAGGTCGGTAAAGAGATTTCTGTAAAGTACATCTTCCACCTCATCACATGAGTGCTTGCAGTAGCAAAACAGCATTCGGAATAAATAAAGCAGGTGAGTGGAGGAAGTCTACCAGCAAATATGAAATCCATTTCATCGCGATCCAGAGCTCAACTAAAGTCCACGCCATCGAGTACATTCCCATATGTAAATATATGTGTGAATGCAAATAAACTGCGGCGTCCGTCTACTATTCCTGTGCATTATTATTACTATCCCTGTGCATTATTTTCATCTGTCTTCACGACTTTAATTGACCGTCCCCTACGAAGTGCGTCGAAATAATCTCTACATCTCTTCTACCCTGCAGCGCACGACACGACACGTGTAACTGACTTATGAATGGATATTATTATATACATCAGGCTCCAGTTACTGTAGTAAAGTTGATATAGTAAGTTACCCTACTGCTGTTGCCAATAATTTAAATGAATAAGTAATGTAATTTATCTGAATTGTCCACATGCGAGTTCACACTCTTATGGAAATACTCTCTTTTCATTCCTATAGTCAATGGTTACATTATACTCAATATCCAAACGAATTGATCATCGGAAAACTGAAGGATTTCTTCATTTCCCGTCAATATTACTTGTAATTTTTGTGTAGTAATACTTTGAGGACTAAGATGGTGTAAGAGAGTACTGAAACTTACGTAATATTGATGATATATCACTTTATCCTTCTAAGTCTCAAGAATTTTCAAGAGGTATAGAGTCCAGTTAGATGATAACTTTTGAAAACAAGATTCTTTTCTAAAGCTCCCGAGGTTTCTAGCAGAGTCCTGCATGCAGATATTAATGCAACTATTCGTTATTGGTAGGATTTTTAACTTTTATTTTAAAGTTCTTATACATCTACGCTGTTTGCTGTACTTAGGAGAGAAAATTTAAAATAAATAAATACCCCCTCAAGCAGCTGCTTGCCACAGAGGTCTGACAGGAGCCTGTCAGTTTATATGCCATAGTAGAAGCTCTGAGAGGATGGCAGGACCTCAGCAGAAAACAACATTAATATCCATGCCTTACCTGGGGCTCGAACCCAGGTCCCGTAGCTCAGTAGACAAGCGCGTTAACCACTCGGCCACGGGACGGCTTAGAGAAAATTTACGATCCTATAATGTTACTGTGCCCATGCTTTTTCTTCTCTTTTCCCAACCTAATGCTTTGCAGACTGCTGTTAATTCTGTATACTCGTTTTTCTTCAGTTTCAATTTGTCTTTAAAAGCTTCTTGTGATGTTTCTTAAGGAACCGCAAAAAAGCCTCCAGCTAGGTTCTTTTCAGAATCAAAAGAGCCTTAGTACGCGCAGTAATTGATTTTTGCATTTTTCTTAATGTAACAAATTTGTAACATGTGAAATCTCCTAAGTCCATGACTGTGTACGGATTATATATCTGTGTATGCCAATTTATAAGAAGCTGGTTATTCTGCTATCCATTTAATTTTTTATTACCATTTCTGTAATGTCTATGTTGACTGTGGGTCTAGTGGGTAATGTAATCCGTTTTTTATATCAATTTTGCTTGTTATTTTCCAGATGTTGAGTATTTTAAATGATGCATGATTTAATATTTACTTTGTATAATTTTGTTTCGAGATTTTTACATGTATTTAGAAATACATGCAATTATCTTTTTCCCTGTTGACAATTATTCATATCTTTGTGTTTTCTGTGTATCCTTCTCCTTCTTTGCACTGGATAGAAGATAGTTTATATGACTAATTGAAAATAACGGAAATCTGCTTCCTTACGGAATGCTTGAAAAATTACCTAACAAATTGAATTTTATAACTGGAAATATGTTGGGAATCAGAACTGTTAACGTTATGAAATATAGTTATGCTTTTCTGTATCAATTATAAAAAAAATAAGATTGATATCAATTTCCAAACGAAAATTCAAAAATTAATGCAGATTCTAATAAAGGAAAATGGTGCCAATAAATAGCAAATGACAATGACAAAAGAAAACGTATTAATTCAAATTATTAGATAGTAACAATGAATACAACAATATTTGTTTAGCAATGTTATTTCTAATTATTGGCAATGTGTAGCTCGGGGGATTATAATTCCTATAGTATTTTTCTAAGAAATAGATTTTGTTCATCCACGACATTTAGAAAAATTTTTATTTCAAAAGGTATTTGATATATTTGAATAATATAAGAATGATCCACGCTGTTTAACGAGAGTATTTCATGAACAAACACGCAAACACGAAGTGCCGAAAGGTATGTCTGAATAAGACTAGGTAAAGTCTTAGCGTTACTTTTGTGCACATAATGGTACAAATGGCAGATCACAAAAAATCCAAGGGTCAGGAATTTTGGCTCCAAAAAGCTATGATGTGGAATGTGATCCACTGGACAGTTGTCAGAAAATAAATGAAAGTCTTCCATCAACGTCATCTAGCATGTTAACATTCATAAAGTATAGCCCTTTTTCAGAAGCGATCAAGTCTTAAAGTCCTGTACAAAGGACGGTGTCTTTTCCAGAGCCGTCCTTTGGAGAGCGCCTTGGAAATTATCTTTCCATTAGTGTCCACTCTCTCACCAAAAGCAGAGCGGGAGTCAGCGAAAAAATTTGAAATCTGCTACAGTGGAGTTTCGATAATCGGAAGTTTAAATTATAAACATGGCATGCTGCAGCTTGGCCAACCCCACCACAGAATCAGAGACATTCACTTCGTTCGGACAACCTCGACTTAGTTTTTGTAATTGTTGGAAATTTGGCTCCAAATTAATCATAGAGTTCCCTTTATGCTAACTAAGGAATAACTTCATTGAGAGAAACCGTTTCCTAATATGTAATACTTTCGGACGCATTTCAATTCTGTAATTTTTTTCATTTGTTTTACTCACTCCTTTTTACTTTTTATTTAGTAACTCCTTTATATAGGAACTGAATCTTTGGATCTGTCACTGTGATTCCTAATGAAAATAAAAGAAATGATTTTAATATTGCTACGTTTCAGTGTAATGTTAGAGTGATATAATTTACTTCGTAACGTCTTTGTTGTTTAAAGATGAAAAAGTACAGAAAATATTCTAAAATCTTAAAAACTATTCATGAGCCTTATTCCTTATTCATTCGACTTTGTGTGTTGAGATCTAAAAATGGAAAACACTGGTGGTGTTGGTCAGCGTACAACTTGCAACCCAGTTGGCGCAACCCAGTTGCAAGACCATCGCAAGTTGTTCCAAATCATTATACCAACACCTGATCGAAGGTCATTAGTCAATATTGACTCTTTTCTGACTAATAAAAAACTGTGTTGAAAATCAATAATTCAGATGAAATATGCCTGGCTCCACATTACTAATACCTTTTCCATCTTCACTTTTAGAATATCTCTGGTGTACGATGACGATGTAGCGGTCAATTTGCTCCAGAAAGTACTGATTTTCTAATAGCATCTTCATTTTTCTTTATGGTTCTTACGGTAGCTTCATTCAAACCAAAATATTTACGTATGGATGTTGAACATTCTCCAGTTGCAAGACGATCCTTTTCTGCTTTTGGATAGTTGATTATTCGACATCGTGGTAAGGGTTACGAAAAATATTTGAATTATAGTTAATAAATCAGATGATGAAAAATTATAAATTTGCTATCAGAAAAATTTATAATTTTATATTACGCACACAAAACGAAGCATTTTTTTCCGTTTCTTCTATTAAACATCTTAAAAATTCTAACTTTAAACACGAAACGAGAGACCAAGACTAACGTATGTATTGGAGATAAATTGAGGGGAATTCCCGAAACTTAATGTTGCGACTTTATTCTGAATGAAGTAGGTTTTGTACAATTTTTCCATAAAATAGAGAATAAAGTAGAGACAACTTGTTGTGTAGTTATGTTAGTGTAGTTTTTATTTTGGGAATTTTAGTGCACAAAATGTTTATCTATAGTACATTTTCAAAGTTAAAACTACTTTGAAAAATGTGACCATAAAAATGGCATCTTTGTTATAAATGTAAATTTTAGGAATATTTTCTTGTATAGGAATATTTTTTCTGTATTAAATTCAAATGGAGATTTTTAAAACGGCACCGTTTGAATCTGTTAGATCAAAATAAATCGTTTAAAAAGACAGTTTGAATTTTTTTCTAAACCGTGTTAAATCAAAATCGTGTAAAAATATCAGTGTAAAAACAGAATTGGATGTATTTTTATATTTTGTAAGAGCTGCCCTTCCTAGTAAGTAGTACATAGTGGAATAACACAGATATATTTACAAAATTTTTACATTTTTAAAAAACCATTAGAGGGGAGTTACATTAGGTCAATAACCATATCCAAGTTAAGGTCATTGTAACCAGAAGGTACAGAGGAAGTTTCGCCAGTAGGCAAGTCTCTTTTGTCGAGATTGACTTTAAATTTTTTAGTAGCAGTTATATTAAAAAGAGTTGCTCTTACTTTATCCTGGATGACATTGAAGGAGACCTCAAACATCTCCAGCTCAGGGTTCTTGTCCAACACCATGTCCAAACACACTGTACTTTTCTCTTTTCTTTCGGTTCAGAGTAATCCCCTTCTCTCGCAGAATCTAACCATTATTGCTGAGACGAAGAGCACATGATTTTGGTTCAGCGCTGACGTTGTCTGTTATACAGATATCCGATCCATACTTGGAAGATATTTCATCCACCAAGTCACCGAGGAAGGATCCAGTGGTAGGATGAAATGTGTCATCAGGGCTGGTGGTAAAGATGGCGGAATCCGTGTCACAGTAGAGTGCTCGTCGCCCCAACTTCGATAACAGATCCAGGAGCTTCAAATGGGCATGACTGGTGACCATTTCTGCCACGATAACATTCTCCCTGGTGTTCTCAGAGCATGCAGAGACCACAGGTTTACAAGTGACTAACACCGCGTCGTCGTCATAGGCGCGATGTCTGTCACCACTTTTGTTGATTCAGTTGAAATTTCCATGTACCGCAGAGAACAGGAAACGATAGTGGTCTGAATTCTGTCCATAGATAGGTTCAATTTTTCCCATCTGCTGTTAAGACACAGTTTCGAGCTAAAACGAAGGAAGGTGTCGATGTACTCTGTGTAGATTTCCCCTTTTCCTATCTTCGGATTATATTTGAGCGCATGATCATAATGTCAGACATTGTGGAACTTAACAAGCCTGTAACCAACTTGTATGTCTGAGTAGATTTCTCCCGTAATCCACGAGGTGTCTCAGGCATGTTGGTGTTCATTGTGGGTGCAGGGTGGTGAGAGTGGACATTCCACACACGTTCTGCACAGAGGGAAAAGCAGCTTTCTGTTGACTCTGTAGGAGAGAACAGGGATGATCAGATGGTCTGGTGGGATGAGTGTGGCATGGGCAACACCAAAGTACATGTCGAGATCGTGGCTGAAATTTGCAGTGATGCGCCAGAGGTGTCCTTTGCCATAAGGAGCATACTTGTAAGCCCGGAGTTACAAAGAGTTGATGTCGAAATACTGAATTTGGACTTCCTGGTCTTCCGATGCAAAGCTTGCAAAAATTCTGTCCTTCCACAATTCAGGAAATCCCTTCCTCCAATTCATCGTACAGACTCAATGGATTTGTAGAGACGAGCGAGAGGAGAGGTTGTGTGGAATAGCTGGTCAAACTCGTGTTCCCAGATAACGTTGAAAATGTAGTCTGGAAATTAGAGTTTCAGAGCACCAAGACGATCCAGGGTATGGGAGTAAAGAGCAACAAAGTTTCCTGGTTAAACTTTGCATATCCTCCAGTTTAAAGCATTTTCTAGAACCATGAAGAAAATAACCTTCGAATTCCCAGATGGTCTTCGTCTCGTGGCACACTCCATCCAGGCGATAGGGACTGACACGATGTTCATCTTGAGGCTAAGGGCTGCCTGGATCTCCACCTTTTCTATTTCAGCCATGTGCTCGAGACAAGCAAGTGCCTTGAGGGATTGGCAGTCATTACTGGTGCCTTGTGATGGTCAAACTCGCCAGTGTTTATCGCCTACCATTACGAGTACTTATGTGATGGGCAAACACCCAGTATAGTACTGTCGACAGGGTGTAGCATAGAGGCAGCCTACCTCACGGCGCCTGTGATGGTCCACAGATTCACTTTTACTTTTTCTTAACCAGTTTTGCTTAATTTACGTTATATTTATCTACTGATCTAAGGGACCTGGGTTCGAGCCCCGGAGTAAGGCATGGTTGTATGTGTTGTTTTTCTGCTGAGGTCCTGCCATCCTCTCAGATCTTCTACTTTGGCATATAAATTGACAGGCTCCTGTCAGACCTCTGTGGCAAGCAGCTGCTTGAGGGGGTATTTATTTTTATTATTTATCATTTTGGGGATTATTTTTTCATTTTGTGGACATTGCAATCCTCGTTCCGAGCATAGGAGTTGCGCATGCGCAACTCCGACCTTTTGAGGGGCGATATTTAATTGTTTGCCTCAGGGCATGATCTAATCTGGCGACGGCCCTGACCCAGTGTATTTTTGTGAAGAAACTTGCTGCGGAATACACGCAGGCATGTCCAGCAATGGCGAGGTCTTTAACAAAAGGGATCGACACCCGTTAATGATATAAATTCAACGAAGGTTGCCAAGATCACTCATTTCTAAAAATATCGTTGCCAGATATGTTTTCTGAATTTTGTATTCAACCATAGTGTTCGGATACTTTTTTGAGCGACAGTACATGTCCATGCGCTTTACACATCAATGACACTTCATGCATATGGAGGACAGATTTAGCGAAAAGCATTCAGCTCCACACAGGTAAACATGACAATCAGGGCAGAGAATGGAATCTCCGAAGTGGACAACACTGGGAGAAACACACATGTTACAAGTGCCTTTACACACATGACCTGGGTTATGCAGCACTTTCAATCATTGAGGGCAGAAATTCTCGACTCCAAATAGTTCTGATGATGTGGTGATCACATCGAAGTGTTAATTGTTGAACAGTAGAAAAAGTAACTGCAGGGCATCACTTCCTACGAAAATAGGTACAAACCCATCATCAGTTGAGTACACAACAATGAGAAAATCTGGAGCCAGATGCAGTTGAAACATTTTCACTTGTGCTAGGCCACAGGGACCTATTGTGACAACGATATCAGCGTGAGGTTTTTCTGCTTCTACTCGCTGTAGCTTGTGATCCTAGTGCTTTATTTTATCGTAATTATTTGTCAATCCATTTTTATTCAAACTAAGTGTTTTGGCCACTACTAAAGCCCTAGCCAGGCATATTTCATCTGACTTATTGATTTTCAACACATATTTTTTCATTATTCAGAAAAAAGTCGTTATTGACTAATGACCTTCGACAAGGTATGCTGACCAACACCACCAGTGTTTTCCATTTTTAGATCTCAACACACAAAGTCGAACTCTATTTCGCAATGTCCTACTAGTCCCTAATTTGACTTGATGACCCGCTCTATTGCAGTCATGAACCGCCCAGCTGTGAGATCATTGTGCAGTAATAGAGGAAGTTCACAGGTTTTTTTATGTCTGGTCTCCTAAAACACAGGGCACATGTGAATATTCTCCTCGAGGCACATGGGCCATTAACATTTCACTGCGAAAGCTACGCAGAGCCCGAATGAAATTATGGACAACTACATCCTGCATTCCTTTCAGCTGAACAGTAGTAGTAACAAGCGTAGTTTTAAATTTTTCCGAGTTGAAGTTCCTCACATTTTTAACGATGTAAGAAGGTTCTCCATCAGTGGCACGGTAAGTTCCGGGAACAGCACCATCATCTGCTCTAGCAGTTAGGTAGGGCGATCCATCAATCTGTAAAGGAGTATAGGCACCCTTTGTTCTTACTATCGTTGCTTGACGCAAAGCACGAGCTGCACGCTGGATACTAGAACTGGGGGAGAAAGGTCTCTCCCCAGTCTTTGGTCTCTTGCAGCAAACGTTACCTAAGTCAAAAAAAAAAACCTCCTCAAGCAGCTGCTTGCCACAGAGGTCTGACAGGAGCCTGTCAGTTTATATGCCATAGTAGAAGGTCTGAGAGGATGGCAGGACCTCAGCAGAAAAACGACACGTACATCCATGCCTTACACGAGACTCGAACCCAGGTCCCTTAGTTCAGTCAGCAGGACGTTTTTTTCCTGAAGACACAGCTTTCAAATTGAATACTTGATTCACCTAGGCACCAAAAGCAGAAGTTGTCTACTTTCTTTCCTTCTCCAATGCTATTGAATTTGGCACATCATGGATGATTGATTTGAAACTAGACATGGTGATAAAGAATTGAAAATCGAGGCGCAATAAAGCTAGCAGACGATCGGAACTAATAAGTTCTTCCCCTCACTGCATGACCTTTTATACTCCTCTACCTAGAAAAGTCCACTTCTGCCAACAGTAAGAGGGGGAGGGTCCCCTCCCATGCATAGGGGACTCTTTGACCAATGAGGTGTGAAAATGTTACCTGGTTTGTAGTTCGCATATTGGTAAAGTTTATTCCTAAAAGTATTTCTCGGAAATACGTCGTTCATTATTCAGAGCAAGGTATGTAATTCCATGTTTTAAAATTATTTCAAAATTACACCTATAAATGTTAGTCCCCAGCTAGCCAGTAACCAACTAAATTACAGCCTATAAATGATAGTCCCCAGCAATGTTATTCGGAGCGAACAGTACACTCTTTAGTTGTCAGGTTTTAAAAATAATTCTTTTACCATCCTCGTGGTCCCTTACAGGACACGAAAGAAGAGTGAGTTACAAAGTTGCAGTAGGAGAATAAAATGGGGGAAGAAGTTATAAATTTCTAAAATGCGATTTACAAGGATTTAAAAAAAAATGTCTCAGAGCAAGGAGTGTAAATTTGGAGAAAATAATGTTTCAAAACATTTCTGTCTTTCGATGTCCATCAATAAAACGTGGTCCACAGGAGGGTTGAAATAGAGGAGTGCAGAGATTATAAATTTATTTCTAAAAGTGATTTACAAGGAATAGAATTCATTCAAATTATTTATTCTAAAGTTAAATGTGATTTTGCTATGAATAAAAAAAAATAAATCAACCTCTTCCCGAGCGAGAAATATAGTTCCCTATGTGACGTTTCAAAACATTTATTTTGATTTGATAGTTGGAATGGAACGGTCGTTGTGAACGAACGTGTTTTTCTCCTCTCTCTCGTTTGGAGTTGGCATCTGCCTACCCGGATAATGTCGACTGACCTTCAGCGCTCTCACCGGACCATCAGTGCAGTAAGTGCAATAAAATCCCATTTCATTGTTCCACTGCAAACGACGCCTTCCGTTTTACTAGTCTTCTCTCCCGCCTCATCTGCGAGCCTTCGAGCACAAAGACTAATCTTTACGACCTTCAATTTAGAGGTCCTTCCCCACCTGCTTTGGATTCGGTGCTGGAGACACATGTGTTAAGCATCTGCATACTGTTCCTCCGTCCAAGCTGCTACGGGGTGAGAGTAAGTTTGTGGACGATCGTTTGTTTTTCTGCAAAAACTGTTTATAGCTATGGATATAAAAGGAATTTTGACATAGAAAAATGAATTGCTATTCGTGTGAAAATGAAATCTTCGGAATCTCCTACTGTGTCGAATGCTGTAGTTGTGGAAATTTCTATTGTCTCAATCTGAAGGAGTCAAACTTCCGAAAAATGTCACAGGATCGCAAAAAGAAACTGAAATGTATCGTGTAACAATGGAAAGGGAAATGTTGAGACCTCAACTCAGGAAAAAGCTGGAAATGTCGAGGGAGGTGACTTGAGAATCAATGCTGATACAAAGAAGTTTTTCGAGGATATGGTGAAGGAACAGTTCCTCATTTTTAGAGCTGAAATTATGGCAACGAATGAAAATTTTCGCAAGGAGATCATGCAAATAATTGAGGAATTTAATAAAAGTGTTTCTTTTTGTTCCAATAAGCTGGATGAATACATAAAAATGCTCAAGGAAATTACTAAGCAAATTTCTGAAGTACAGTGTCAAACCAAAAAATTAGGAGAGTCTACTTCAGTATTGGAAGGAGAGGCTTTTGAATTGAAATGGAAATTAAATGAAATGCAGCAATATAGCAGAAACAGGGACATTTGGTTGGTTGTCCTGAGAGAGGGCAGAAAAATATTATGGAAATTGTTGAAAAATTTGCTCAGAAACTTAAAATCGAGAAAAAACATCTGGATGTGGAGGCTGCTCAGAGGGTGCCAGTTTCAAATAAAAATAAGATAAAACCTATCAACGTACAATTTGTATCAAGGAAAACTAAAGATCTTTGAATTAGGGCCTGGAAAAAAAAATAACCGCGAAAGAAATTGATGATCGATCTGAAGATGGAAGAATTTATATTATTGATCACTTGACACAAGAAAACAAACAGCTGTTCTTTAAGGCAATGGAAAAACACCGCGAATTCGACTACAAGTACATTTGGGTCAGAGACTCTAAGATCTTTATGCGAAAAGAAGAAGGTTCCGGTTCGGGTAGAATCATGAACTTTCAGGATCTGGATAAACTGAGATAGTTAAGTTTCTATGAGTGAAATATTTACTTATTGAGAAATGCATATAAAATGCTACGTTTTTGTCGTATGACATGCAGAATGATGTTGCTGTTTCTGATTTTGGTTCGGATGATGTTCGGAGTATTACAGATGATGATGAAATTGAAGAATTGTAGATGATAAATGATTATTATTCCAATGTTATTGAAATTGATAAAAAATTGTTTATGATAAAAATTATTTTTGTTGCAGCTGTGGAATAAATATTATACAGGGAAATAGAAGTCTGAGAAAAAATTTTGATCATTTTGTAGTATTCTTAAATTTAATTGAATTAAAACCAGAAATTATAGTACTTACTGAGATTTGGTAAGAGAAGAGAAAATAGCCTTATATAAAATAGATAGATATAAAGAATACTGTAAATGTAGGGAGAAAAAAAAGGTCAGGAGGAGTAATTGTTTACATTAAAGAAGGATGGGAAGTGAACCAGATTTTTTCGGATTTTAAAACTGCTGACTTAGTGGAATTGCATATAAAAGTATTCAATTGCGAACTTGGCCTTGTTGGAATCTATAGAGCGCATGAATTCAGTAAATTAGAATTTATTCATGAATTCGCAACATGGCTTAACTGTGTTAAACGAAATAGTATGATAATGACAGGTAACAAATGATAAATTCAAATGGTTTCTATTCCTGTCATGCTTCTGTTACTAGGGTAAGTAGTAAAACCTGCCTAGATCATCTCTACATTAGAAATTTTAGATTAGATACTGTAACTACCTATTGTTAAAATTGACATCTCAGATCATTTTTTGTTGGAAGTAATATAAAGTGTGGTTTTTATCGAGATGGTTCTACAGAAAAGCTTTCTACAAATTTTACTAAGTTTCAATATACTAAATTGAAAAAGTTATTGTCAAAAAAATCATGGGATCATGTCGAGAGACAGGTAAATGTGAATTTAGCATTTGATGCATTTCTAAGGGAATTAACTCTATTAATCAAAGATGCGCAGATTAAGTACTCTAAAAAGAAAATTAAAAAACTCAAACTATGGATAACAGAAGCTATTGTTAATTCAATCAATTTTAAAAGAAATTTATATAAAAGATCTAAATCCAAAAACTTGGATGAAAATAACTACTATAGAAGATATAAAAATATGTTAACTAATGTTATTAGAGAAGCTAAAAATGATTATTATAAAAATACTTTTATAAAAAATGGAAATAATGCTAAAAAAAATTGGGAAACAATCAATGAAATGTGTGACGGAAGAAAAGTAAATGGCAATTCTCTTCAAATTATCACAGATAGAAATCATTTACTTCGGTTTGATGAAAAGCCACATGAATTTGTTAATATATTTAACAATTATTTTACTGGGGTAATTTCTTCATTATGTAAACAAAATCTACATAATGAAACCAAAATAGAAGAAATAATAAGTTATTTAAAATATAAAATGCCTAATTCTATTTTTTCCCTTATATACCAGAACAAGAAATTTTTGATACTATCAACGAAATAAAGGAGGGAAAATCACCTGGTTTGGACGAAATTACAGTTACCACTATTAAAAATATTTTTCCGGAAATTAGAACTATATTTCGTAAACTTGTAAACTTTTCTTTTGTAGAAGGTGTGTTCCCTGAAATTTTAAAAACTGCCTTAATTATTCCAGTGTTTAAAAAAGGTGACACTAAGTCAATTGAATATACAGACCGATTTCGCTTCAATCAACTTTTTCTATGATTCTTTGAAAAAATTGTTAAAAAAATTGTAAACTTTTGGGATATCCAGAATTTATTTGCCCAAAACCAATTTGGATTTAGAAAAGGTTTGAATACTCAAACTGCGATTTTAGAAATGACTACGCAAATTTGCAGGAATTTAAATCAAAATGTTAAAACAGTTGTTATTTTTTTGGATTTGAAAAAAGCTTTTGATTCAGTGAATCATGATATATTATTAGAAAAATTAAAAACCAGTGGTGTTAGGGGAAATTTGCTTTCATGGATTAAGAGTTATTTAATGAATAGGAAACAAAAAGTAAAAATTGAAAAATATATTAGTGAAGAAACAAATGTACAAGTTGGTGTCCCTCAGGGTTCTGTTTTGGGACTTTTTTTTTACTTTATATAAATGACTTCTGTATATTGGATTTTAATGGTAAAATAATTTCATTTGCAGATAATGCTGCATTAATATAATCCGGAGAGGAAAAGCAAATTTTAGAGAATATAAATAGTGACTGGATAGAAATAAGAACGTGGCTAAAATTTAATAAACTCTTAAAAAGAGTTTCTGAAAATATATTTCGTCTTCTTTGTATTTAAAAAATACAAAGAAGACGAAATATATTTTTATTAGATCAAGAGAAAATGAGATTGATTTTTTTTCGTGACAGGATCATTTTCCACTCTGAAGTTTATGCTGGAAAAAATTGCAATTGTGACAAAATTGAGGGGGTTGAGTGCTATAAATATTTGGGTACTTTTATTGATAGAAAGATGTCCCTGGAAAATACAAATATCTGATGTTGTTAAAAAGATTAACTGCATTATACCTAAAATTTGTTATATCCGGAAACTCGTAAATTTATCTTTATTGAAAATTATTTACTTTTCTTGGATTAAATCTTATTTGCTCTATGGTTTATTATCGTGGGGTTGAGTCTATTTGACAGCAATCAAACCGTTACACTATGTGCAGAATCACATAATTAGATGCACGATGAAACTAAGAAAATTTGAAAACGTTTCAAATGTATACAATGAATTAGGTATTTTACAAATAAGGAAATTATATGTATTTCAGGTACTGATATACATAAGGGTGAATTTTAATGTTCAAACTTTACGGACATTTGAAAAGAATACCCGACTGTCAAAAAACCTTTTCCTAATTGATTTAAAAGCTAACAAAACTATTGTGGAAAAACATTATGTTTATTTGGTGCCAAAGTTTTTTAACTGCTTACCAGAGTACATCAAAGGAATAAGAAATGATAACTTTTTCTATAAGGGATTAAGAAAATGGATTTTAAATGTGGTAAATTTTGAGACTATGTTTTAGAAACAAAAGAGATTTAAATGTAATATAATTTCATTTGATGCTGAGTTGCCCTTAAGGTGCTCAACTGAACCACTTACTAACGCACAATTCAATATTGATTTTTATATTTTTTTCTGTTTTCTACCCAGTAAAGTTTTTTCCTTTTTTATTTCATTTATTCTTAATGATAATTTTCAAACTTATAGATTGGTTAAATATTTACTTAGATTTTTTGATCAAGCTAGCAAAATGTGAGGAAATGTGAAACTGAAGCATGTTGCCTTCTCATTTTTATTACAACATAATTGTTAAATTTCTTCCACAAGCAAGTTTTTACTCTCGTGGAAGACAACATTTTTTCTCAGACTTTTACTGAAAAATGTAGGTAGAATTATAAAACACTAATGAAATATAATATTAAAATTTTCCATATATATGGTATGAATAAATAAATGATTTTTATTGGACAAACTATGTATAAAGAAGAATATATATTATAAAATGTAATACTTTAAAATTGTGTATCTGAGATATACAACATTATATATATTTCATTATAATTTCAGTTCTAAGGTAAAAAATAACATGAAAATGTAAAGTACTGCATATTCTGAGAATAAATTATCTATCCATTTATCTATCTATTCTTGCAATGCCCTTCAATAAAATGTTAAGTATGAAGAAAAATATGTCTAGGAGGTTAAAAAAATAATTAATTTCTAAATTTGTCATTTGTAAGGAATTAAAAAATCATTAAAATAATTTTATTCTAAGTTAAAGTGATTTCTCGTAATAAAAAATTCATTAAATTTCATTTATTCCTAAGTTAAATGTGGTTTCATCATCATCATCATCCTCAAGCAGCCATGGGCTACGGAGGTTTAAGCAGACCATGCAATTTAGTTCTCAAAGCAAGTCTGTCCTGAGCTACATCTGCTGCATCTGGCCACTGCACACCAATTCTAATAAGTTCCTGTTGGACATTGTCTGCCCACCCCATCCTTGATCTCCCCCTCTTTCTGAAGCCTTTAGGCACACTGTTCATAACCCTATTCGCCAATCTATAATTATCCATGGGACAACATGGCTAAACCAACGGGAGTTTCTCTCTGCAAAATATGCTGCTTAAAGGAGGTTGCCGACTCCTTTGCCTAACCTAATCATTAGTTACAAAGTTGAACCACCTAATGCCCAAGATACTGCGTAAGCGTCTAGAATCAAGAGCATCTAGTTTCCTGTTATCTTGTTTACAAAGTATCCAAGTTTCACTGCTATAACTCACCTTAGAAAGAACCAAGCTCTTATACAGTCTAATTTTAGTCTTTAGGTGCCTATTTCTCCACACTCTCCATAGATTCTTAAGAGTCCCGGTAGCAATCCCTATTCGTCTGTTAATCTCATGCCGCACATCACCATTATCTGTTACATAGCTCCCAAGATAATTGAACTGTGACACCTGCTCAAGACTGCAACCATTCAGATTTAACTGAATCACAGCCTGCCTGACCAATTTTCGTCACTTTAGTTTTCTCTCTGTTTATAACCAAACCTACTCTTACTACCAGTCTCATCAACAGTTCGAATGAAAGAGTTCATCTCATCAACATCATTTGCCAAAAGGGCTAAATCATAAGCATAATCTAAATCAGACATTGTCGTATCTCCAGCCCTTTTAAGGCCAAAATCTTTCCGTTGAAGTGAATTTCGCTTAACATAATCAATAACCAAACTAAAGAGAAAAGGAGACAAAATGCACCCTTGTTGAACTACTAGAAGTAATGCTAAACCAATTGCTACAAGACTTACCAACTCTCACACACGACTCAGTGTTATTATAGAGAGCTTTCATTATGCTAACTAACTTGTCTAGTATACCATATTCTCTCACAATCAACCACAAATTATGACGATCAACAGAGTCGAAAGCCTTTTTGAAATCAACAAAGCTAGCAACCAAAGGTTTCTAAAACTGTAAACATTTCTCGAGAATCTGCCTACGTGAAAATATCTGATTCACACATCCCCTACCACTTCTGAATCCACATTGCTCATCACGCAATTGACTGTCAACCAGATTCTTAATTCTATTAAGCACAATCATGCAAAGAACTTTACCTGGAACAGAGAGTAGGCTGATAACCCTATAGTTATCACCAGCATTGCGATCACCTTTTTTAAAAATAGGGATAACAATAGCTCTGGTAAAATCCTTAGGAACATGCCTTTATCATAAAAGATATTCAAAATTTCAGTCTTCCAAGTGGTAACCGAAACATTTCCAGTTCTATGCATTCCCGTAGTAATTTCATCTACTCCTGGGAATTTATGTAGTTTAAGTTTAGAAATAGCCAAAATAACTTCAGATTGTGTTATAGGGCCAACATTAAAGCCACCAATGCATATATCATCATTCCAAACAATACGAGTAGAACTAACCACATTGTTTAGTACATCACTGAAATGCTCAGCCCACCTAGCTATGACAGAATCCTCACTTTCTATAACCTTATCTTGTTCATATTTCAATCCCTGTATACCTGTCAGTTTTCTGCCACACAAAACATTAACTATCTGGTACAGCTCTCTGCTGTTGTGCTGCCTAACTGTTTCCTCGGGTTTGACAGCGAAGCCATCAAGCCAAAGATTCTTACCAGCAGCTAACTGATCCTTTACACGTTTATTACGTTCTCTGTAATGCTTTCTATTAGGACTAGTAGGGTATTGATTAAGGACATTCCTGCAGTTATTTCTTTCTGAAATAAGCTCAAGTGCCTTATCACTCAGATAATTCTGTCTCTTCTGCTCCTTTTTTCCTAAAAGAGTACTGTTAGTGTCCAAAAAAGCCTGTTTAAAATGATCCCATTCTTCCTCAACTTCAGTAGTAAGCATACCATGACTGTGATAATTACTAAGTAACCTATCATGGTAAGCTTTGGCTATAACTGGGCCTTTCAGAGCTTTATTATTAAAAATAAATTTTTTAACTCTAGCACAACACTTTTTAAGTTTAAGTTGCAAGACACTTTTAACAAGGTAATGGTCAGATCCAATTTCAGCTCCCCTATATGACCTGGTATTACTAGCAGAACTAGCCCATTTCCTGTTAATTAATATATAATCAATCATATTCCTATGCAGCCCATCAGGTGAAACCCAAGTGTACTTATGTATATCGCGGTGTTTGTAATAAGTGTTAGTTATTCTGAATCCATTGAGTTCACTTACCTGTAGGAGACGTTGCCCATTGCCATTGCAGCTACCAATTCCAAAAGGGCCTATCACTCCTCCCCAAAGGTCAGAGTTAGTACCAACTTTGGCATTGAAGTCACCTAGAACAAGGGTAATATCTCATTTCTCGACAGAATTCAAAATATCCTGAAGTTGTCCATAAAACCTATCCTTCTCATCCTCATCGGCATCCTCAGTGGGGGGGCATAAGAGCAGATAACATTCAAGTCTTTAACGCTTGTCTGAAATTTTGCTGTAAGAAACCTTTCATTAATGCACTCATATCCTAGAAGAGCATCACTAGCATGTCTGTTGAGCAGCAGACTCACGCCTTGGTAATGCTAATTGTCGTCCTTCCCTCAAAGGAGAAATTTAAGATTATTTTTAAGAATCTGACCTTTATCTGTCCATTTGGTCTCTTTCAAGCCGAGAATATCTGAATTATGAGGTGGAATTCTGTGTGAGGACATCAAGAGAATATGCTCTGTGCAGAGTCCTCACATTCCAACTACCTATGGAGAGAAAATGGTTAGTGGGATGTTTAAAGGAACTATGTTTATTGAAAAAGGGAATGTCGACAATATCAAACAGCCCCCTAATCGCAGACATGGGGCTGTTTGATATTTGATAAAGACCCGTTCCCCCACCACTAAAGGCTAAAGCCATCTATACTGGAAGACTTCCTCCAATGTAGAATTTGACGATGCCAATAGAAGCAAAGAGTTCAGGTGCCTGCGATGACCTCTGCTCAGGATTATGCACCAGCTGATAAACATATCCTGTGAATCTATTCATTTGGGGCTGTCAACCCACAAACAAACAGAAAACAGAGCGGAAGATTTTTCCCTCCACAGAAGCCCACCAGTGCAGCAATTCAGGATCCATAATCAAGCTCAGAGCCATAATTCAGTCCAGTCCAGTGGGTTTATATGGTCAGCACCAGGACCCTGTGTGATTTCACAAGAGAGTATATCTTTTGAAAGGTACCAACGGTCTGCACCATGAGAAGGCAGGATCGGATATTAGGTGTTAGGCCTGGCCGGTTCTATGCATCATCACAGGGGATTGGTGCATAGCTCTCCTTGCAGTGACTACCTAGCTACCATTTACAGATGAAATGTGGTTTACAAGGAATACAAAAAATCAACTGAGCCAGAAATGCAGTTCCCTATGTTTATTTATGTGATGCCCTTGAAAAGAAATGTGAGGGATGAAAATGTGCTAAGAGGTGATAAATTTATTTTTAACCCGATTTAAAAGTAATAAAAATTCATTAAAAATTCTCGATGTTAAAAGCGATTTTCATGGAATAAAAATATTCGTTTATTCAGTGTTAAAGTTATCATCAATCTTTTAGCGCCTCATCCATCTAGTACCCATGGCGTAGTTGATAAGAGCATTATGTGCTGATAAGTGTGAGGTTGTGGGATTGAACCCACCCCTGGAAAATACTTCTTTTCTTAAAAGAATGGGCTGCACTGCAGTACTTTTTGAAAAGAGGTGGATAGGTCTGGACAAGGTGATTGAGTCATAGTCTATGACGTCGCCTTTCATGGGTTTGTGCAATAGGTTTGGGAGTGATGTGAGGTAAATGGGTGATGCCACCGAAAATTTAGGTGGACTTGATAAATTTCAGAATTAGTTGCCAATGGGTTTGACTGATGATGCAATCGTGAGAATGTTTCGAGGGTGATGACGTCAGATTTCAAGATGGAGGGCTTGGGACTTAGAATAATTTCGAGATTTTACTTCAGATGGGTGATGATATCAGAATCGAAAATAGTAGACGAACGTAAAATCGAGGTGTTTGTGCTGCGCAGGTGATGACGTCAGAATTAAAAATTACGGACGAATGCTAAAATCGGGGACTTTCTGCAACCGGAAGTGGATGTGGCCATATCCAGTGACCTTGGGGTCTTTTCAAGGTCAGAGCCATACAGGATCCTGGTACCACTACTTGTGTCTGCAAAAAAAAAACACCCAGCGATGTTTTACAAATCTTCTTCTTGAGAAAACCAGAAAATAAAACTGTAGTAAATTCCTCTAGGACATCAAGGAAATTTTGAAAATAAAAAATGGCAATCCTTGAATTATATTATATTCATTTAACATTTTATGAGTGTTTTCGCTTCTTTTTTTTCATATTCCGAAACTGAGTTCAAATGAATTACCTCTATTCCAACATTTCTCAAAGAATTAAAAAACTCCCGTATTTCTGTCTTAAATTTTCGGCAGTTCAATATAATAGAAGTTATGCTTTCCTTTGAATTATAATGATCGTACAATTTGAAAATAACCTCTAAGGTTAAAGTTGAAAGAAGAGTGGATGTCAAAGCGTCTTTGTAGCTTTTCTTTTGGTAGACTTTAATTATCCACTTTACTGTATTTAAAATGTTGGTGTGATTCTGCAATTTGATCCTTTAAGTGTTTCCTTAGCCTTGATATTTGCAAAGTCAATGTTTTTTAGTAATATCCAATAGGAAGACTAAATTGTTGAGAAAACGATCATCGGGTAAAATAGAAAAAGTTAATAAAACAAGTTAAACAAACAATATTTAAGATTTTGGAATCTTTTCAACAATTCGCATCCTGTTTTAACAGCGAAATAACAACCACTTTATGCGTAAAAGAAATGCGAATTAATCCAAAGTAAAACATCACACACAATATATATTTAAAGTAAAATAAAAAATTCCTTTACAAAGGAAGAAAAAAAGTAGATTAATTTCTTAAGGACACGACCTTACACGTTCTCTAAGGTTTCAGCATCAAACGTTGTTGCCGAAAATCCCGCAAAAAAAAAAGACAAATGTGACTAATTGGTGAAAGTGTTCAGCACTTTACAAGATAAGCAGTTCGGTTAATTAAGTCCCTTGAGAGTTCGGGTTTCTGGCTGCATTGAAGAGAAGCAAAGGACCCGCAAAACCACAGAGAAACGCTTTTAACGCAAGATTTGTATGCATAATTAACAGTGGAATCATCTTTGCAAAGATTTTGCCTTTGGAATCTTAAGGTAAGAGAGAAATGCGCTTCCATGTCATCGAATAGCTTATCGCAGTAATTGAGAGATTGTGGTAGAAGCATGTCAGCTACTTTTATAGGTACATAGCCGGAGTATCGATATTCTGCCTAATAGACCGGGAAAAGAATAAAGTGAATTTTTTTAAAGACGAAATAAACTGTTGCATTTTTAAAAACGAATGAAATTTTAATGTTTTAAAAAAAGAAAGGAAATAAAACTTCAAACATTTTGTGGAAAAGTCATGCAACTCCATTACATCAACATTAATCCCATAACAAGGTGAGTTTTTAACATTCTTCTTTTGTGTATCTATCCATGTCCACCAAATGATGAAAATGAGCATAGAGAGAAAATGAAATTCATTTTCATGCACGTTTTTCTTCACCATCAAGTAAAAAGACAGTATTATAATCATGATAAAAATATCCTATTTCAAGTATATTTCTTAGCTATATGCATTGCACGAAAAAAACGTAGACGATTTCCATTAACATCCAAACCACCACATTTCAATTTTTGTGATTAAAATTATTAACTTTTTGTTCTCTTATTAACTCTTTGTGTTAATCTGCACCCACTGACCACTATATTAGGTACCATTCCATGTTATGCCAATATACTCATGTACAGAACTCAGTATTTTCTCAAATAAGCTTTTTATGGAAAAATGTAACTAATTTGTTTAATAATATATTTTATTAATATATATTTGAGTAATCGTTTTAGCTGCACCTGAACTTTTAAAAAACTTCTTTTTTCAATACGATATCTTCTTTCTATATGCACGAATGTAGCGATAGAATGGTTCAAGCCATTGAGTTGAAATTTATATTTTTGCCTATACATTAGATTCTATTGAGACTACTAGCTTTGCGAATATTTAACATTGTGACTTAAGTGTTCACTTATCATTAAGCTTACAATATAGTAATATTCTTGTATATTGCTCAATCTTTACTCAACACTACACGTTTTAACACTATTACTGTAAGTTGCCATATTACTACTTCAGGATCATCAGTATCGGTAACTTATACTGTTCATAAAACTGGACCAATAGCACAAGTTGCAGAAGTTGTTTGAAGTGTCTTGTATTTGAGACGTGCTGGTGGCTAACGGAATTTTTTCCATTTATAGGCAGTGTTCGACTTTTGGACCTAATGCTTTCCCGAAAACATGTCGGAAAGTCGAGCTATAGACCTAGCTATTGCAATGGGGAGTCCATTTTAACTTCTATTCCCAGAGAGCCGAAAACATATTTTCATATCCCATTGATCTTGCTTCTTTATTCCTGAGTGTTATTTAATGTGTACAGAGTACTTTTAAACATTAAAAACTACATTTGTCATCAAATATGGTCAATAAAAATCAATCTTAAATAATTACTTTCTTAAAATTATCTCGTCTCAAATATCATTTCATGGCTCCTCTAGTAGTTCCTTCTTGCAGCAGAATAATGCGCCATACTACACTGCCCGGATTGTTCGAGAATGGTTCGGAACATGAAGATGACTTCCAGGTATTATATATTTCATCAGTATTCCTGGCCTCCAAATTCCCTAGACATCAATCCAATCGAGCATCTGTGTTTGTGTTGGAACAGCATATCCGATCTGCGGCAGCTCAACCAGAAAACGTAACT
Source organism: Ryuthela nishihirai (assembly GCA_038380435.1). Taxonomy (NCBI): domain Eukaryota; kingdom Metazoa; phylum Arthropoda; class Arachnida; order Araneae; family Heptathelidae; genus Ryuthela; species Ryuthela nishihirai. The sequence goes on from JAWZYU010000017.1 coordinate 78,017,837, forward strand.
TACAAGAGTAAAGAATCAGCTGGTAACGTTTTGGTACCAGATACCACAAGACACCTTTAGAAATCTTGTAGAGTCCATGCCTCTCCGGATAAGAGTTGTTTTGGCTGCACATGGAGGACCAACATCATAATAGGCAGGTGATCATAATGTTTTGTCTCTTCGCTGCATATATATTGCTTTAAGACATTTTCATAAAAATAAGAAACTGCCAAATGACTTTTTAATTAAAATAAAGGAGGAAAATATTAAAATAATAGACAATTTAAAGGTTTTAGGATTATTTTTAGATTCAAAATTACTTTGGAATAAATATGTACAACCTGCAGAAGACAAAGCAAATAAGCGCTATAATTATCTCAGATATTTAGGAAATGCAAAATGGGGATGTACAAACAAAAATTTACTTTTATTATATAATTCAGTTATACAACCTAAATTTACATATGGATATGAGCTTATCAATAACATGTCAATAACTAAAATGAAATTAATGGAAAGAATCCAAATTAAGATTATAAAATTTTGTTTGGGACTTCTCCAATCTACAGCTAATATTAATATTTATGCTGAAACTGCTGTGGCACCTTTAGAAATAAAAAAACAATATCAGTTATCTAATTTAGTAACTAGAATTATAACAAAAAATGCAATGCATTCTATTATTGATAAGATTATCTTAGATTTTCAGGATGTTACATTATCTCACCTATCAGAAAAAAATAAATTTAAAGAAATAATACACAGGAAGATTAGTGGAGACACTATTATTAACTTTCCATATTGGACAACTTCATTCCCTATAATGCAAAATAATATACCAGGAGTATATGCAAAAAAGGCTATGGAATAAGAGCAACTTAAAACTATTAACAGAAATTCACATTAATGATATCTATAAAGAATTTAAAAAAAATATATACGGATGAATCACTAAATGCAGATAGAATTATTGCAGCAGGAGCTGTTTACTGTGAATCTGAAAAGTACCAATTTCAATTTAAATTAGATACCCCTAATCCAACAGCAATTGCAGAAATTACTGCAATTATATATGCTATTAATTGGGCTTTAAAGTTTAATGATGAAAAAATAGTGATATTAACTGATAGTAAAACTTCATTAGAAATCTTATATAATAATCCTATCAAAAGTTACTTTCTTATTTATTCAACACATTCAACAAAACAATATTAAACACCTACAGTGGATCCCATCACATATTAATATAAAAAATAATGATAAAATTGGATATATTAGCAAAACAGGCACAGGAGTTAAACACTACAACACCTGCCCCTTACTTTTTATTTCTACATAAAAAACAAAATAGAATAAAATTATGGGAAGATCTACAAAATTGGTATAATGCCAAAGCCACAAACTCACATAGATTTAAAATATCTCAAAAAATAATACATTTTAAGGACTTTGGATAAAAAAGAAATAAATCTCATAATGAGAATTAAAGCAAATTTAGCATTAACAAATTCAACACTATATAAGATGAAAAAATTAATTCACCTAATTGTAGTTTTTGTGATGTTTCTCAAAATATTGAACACATTATTTTTAATTGTAAAAAATTAAATTTACAAAGGGAAAAATATTTTGATAAGCTATCAAAGTATAATGTTTCTCAATTTACTTTTCAAAGTATCTTAGAACCTCAAAACATTCTTTAAGAATTATTTTTTATAAATTGTTGATCTCTTTCTTTAAAGAGATTGAATTATTTGATAAAATTTAAAAAAAAGATAAGAGAAAAAAAAGAAAAAAGGCAAAAAAATATATAAGGAAAATATATATATATATTAATTAACATGTTTCATATTTATTATGTCTGGATGAGTCTGTGTTCGGGCAATGGTCTTGCTCACAGGAAGATCCAATTTGAGGAGATGTTTAGGTCAAGGTCAAAGTATACGTATAAACGTATAACAGATATATAGAAATAGGAAATATCTTCACGAAAAAGATATATGAGCATCATTTGCTCACAGAGGGGAAACGGTATTTTGTTCCATTAGTTAAAAAGGAAATTGCACACAAGTATTAATGCAATTAGCCCACAAATCTTAAATAGCTTGTCTTATAAATTAAGAGATTTCTCTAGCAATCTTTTCATGTTCAAAAAAAGTTAAAGATTTTCCTTATGGAATGTCCAGATATAGAATTTATTATAATATAGTTAGGCAAATCATGTTATCTATACCCTAATACTGCGAGTTATTTTTTTTTAATAGTTATAATATTTTTTAAAGATTCAGGGAATTTGAAATTTTTAATGAGTTTATGTGTAACATATTAATATGCATAAATTTCTATACGTATTTCTATGTTATTTCTATAGAATGTAATATGTAATATATCAACCTGGAAAAGTTCAGCTTGAGGGTTGTTTACGGGAAAAAAATAGGTATATTTATTTTTGAAATAAAGTTGAAGTTAAATGGCCCTAAGTTATTATAAGAAGAAGCTGTATTCCGAATTAAGAATTTAGGAGTAGTTTAGGAGAGAGACAGAAGAAAATTATCTCAAATATATATATATAGTATTTATTTTGAAACGTACTGTCTGCATATTAAAAAATAAAAATAAATAAATTCCCCCTGTAGCAGCCGCTTGCCACAGAGGTCTGACAGGAACTTATACGCTGTAGAGAATTTCTGTGAGGACCCTGCATGGGTCCTCACAGAAATTCTGCTTTCTGCTGAGAGCAGAAAAAATATCTTTCTACTGAGCTGCATGCTCAGCAGAAAGATAGCATAAACGCCTATGCCTTACCCGGGGCTATTTTGATCAGTAGCCAAGCGCACTAACCACTCGGCCACGGGAAGGCAATCTATATACTACTGTTTGGAAATATAGTATCTTTAAAACGGCAGACTTTGATTAAAATTGTAGATGGATTTTTCAATCTGCAATTTTCTTTTTTCATCCGTTAATTACACTGGTTTACAAGGTTTTTATAATATGAACAATTGTAGCTGCTTTAATTATTTTTCAGGTGCTGATTTCAGATCTGACCTTAAAAAATGGCTAGCACGTCACGTTTTTATGTTATTGGTCATATTGACTCCTATTAAGATCTTCCTATACCAACACCTCCAGGCAACTGGGAGGATATTAGATATTTTACTTTTTTTCGGTGGCAACACTGATTGCCAAGTGGGAGAAAACATGTAACAGTAACCTATCCTTAGACCGACATTCTTGTTGTTTTCATTGTAGGATGCTATACGTTGAAGAGTGAATTTGGGCTTTTAAATGGCACAAAGGCAGCGTCGCGGATGTGTTAGTGTGCCAGATAAGTTTTTTTACGTGTGTGGAAATTATATTTTGAAATCCCAGGGTCGTTTTTTGACAAAGATTGTGAAGAAAGCCTATAACTTGTTTTTTGGATGTCATGCTGGAGATCAGAACAAAAAATGGGATCCACATATATGCTGCATTTCGTTCTGTATTGGTCAGTGAATGGTTGAAGGGTAGGATAAAATCCATGCTCTTTGCAGCTCCAATGGTTTGGCCTGAACCAACTAGTCACTTGCATGATTGCTATTTTTGTTTAATTAAATTGTCGGGCTTTTAAAAAAAGAACAAAAACAAAATGCTATATCCAAATGTGCCTTCAGCCATAAGGTCAGTTCCTCATGGAGGAGATCTTCCTATACCAACACCTCCAACCAACTGGGAGGAGATGGATTCACATTCATCAGAGGATGACTTTGAGGCACATACAGATCCTGATCCTACATACATCCCTAAAAATTTAGACGAGTCTCATCTGATTCAGCAAAATGAACCAAATGATCTTGTTCGAGACCTAGGACTTTCCAAACAACAAGCTGAGGATTTAGGTTCAAGACTTCAAGAGTGGAATCTTCTGACCAAGGGTATCAGAGTTTCTCTGTTCAGAAAGAGAAATTTGGTTTTTGTTTTGAGAAAATTGGTTTGTGTTTCTGCACATATATTCCAGTGACGATGGAAGAAATTGTAACAACTCACAACTCTAAGGAATGGCATCTATATATAGATTCGCCAAAATGTAGCTTAAAAGCTGTTCTTTTATATAAAGGAAACCAAAAACCTTCCATTCCAGTGACACACGCTGTGGGAAAGAATGACTTTTATGAAAGCATGGAAATAATACTCACTGGTATAAATTATGACCAGTTTAAGTGGACAATATATGGTGACCCAAAAATTATATCTCTCTTGCTCGGGCTTCAAGGAGGTTTCACAAAATTTTGCTGTTTTTGGTGTTTGTGGGAGAGTAGGGCCAGAAAAAAACACTAGAAAACAAAAGACTGGCCCAAAAGATTTGGGTTGGGTTGGTTATCCTCTGAGCTTCACTTTTTTGCACATCATGGGCTAAATGGCCAGGTCACATGGACCCCGAAGGCTCAGAAAAGGTTGGGTTAGGGGACCCACTGGAACAGCTGTTGGGAGACAGATGGCATCCTCCCGTCAAGGCCATCCAGCGTGTTCTTTGACGTACACAGGGTATGGCTCTCTCCCGCACACTGGACCACGGCTTAACGTCCCATCGAACGGACGGCGGCCTTTTCAGACCCAAAACAGATGTTTTTATTCCTGGAAAGAGTAATATGAGGTATAAGCCTCTGGTTGACCCCTCTGATGTTCTGCTCCCACCACTATACATCAAACTGGGGCTTATGAAAAACTTTGTAAAAGTTATGGACAAAGCTGATAAAGGGTGTTTGCACTTGAAGGAAAATTTTCCAAAACAAAGTGATGCCAAACTCAAAGAAGGGGTCTTTGTTGGTTCTCAGATCAGGAAGCTACTGAATGATACTGTCTTCGAAGAAAAACTGAATATAAAGGAGCGCGCTGCATGGAAATCCTTCACCTATATGGTCCAGGGTTTTCTAGGGAATCACAAAGAGGAAAACTATCATCAGCTCGTTCAAGATCTTCTCATAAACTATGAAAATCTTGGCTGCCGAATGTCTTTGAAGATCCATTTCTTGCACTCGCATCTCGACTTTATTTCCAAGAACTTAGGAGCTGTCAGTGATGAGCAAGGGAAAATTTCTACAGGATATCCGAACCATGGAGGATAGATACCAAGGTAGGTGGGACCCAGCAATGATGAGTGAGTATTGCTGGTTCTTTCAGAAGGAAGATACTTCAGAAGGAAGATCAACAGAAGATTCTTCCCCCATTACACCTACTAAAAAACTTAATTTAAAAAAAAACACATAAAAGACCAAAATGAACTTATTGTAAATATAAAAGATCCTTACCCATGTTTTCTTATTTTGCATATCAATATTATTTCATTTGTTACTTTATAGCCAGTGGTCTGTAACAATGATGTTTCTAATTTTTTTCACTGTAATCATGCAATTAATTAATGAATTTAAATTTCAATTTAATAAAATATCGAATTATTTTCATTTCCCATATATGTGTATTCATTGAAATTTAAAATATATCAATACATAATTTAAGAAAAAAAAAAACTGTACGTGCTGCAGATTTTTCACAGCCATATTTGAATTCAGCACCCTAAACGTTGTTAAAAACGTTCTGTTTGACCAATGTTATAAATAAAGTTTAGATTTGTTGTCTAGTGTTATTCCATCACATCTATTGGCAGAGGGGCAGGGGTGGTTCAGTGTGTAGCGTGTCAGGTTTGAAATGTGTGGTTCCCACAGATCCCATAGTTTTTCAGAAGATTTTCAATGAGCTGATGGTAGTTTTCCTCTTTGTGATTCCCTAGAAAACCCTGGACCACAGAGGTGAAGGATGTTCATACATTCACAAGGTTCGAGTCCCAGGTGGGCCAGCGTTGAGATTTATTTTCCTGAAAAATCCCCGTTCTGTCCTCGGTCAGTAGGGACACCCGATGGACTTTGAAGGTCCATTGTCCATCTGATGGTACGTTAAGCGGTGGCCCTGCTTACGGGAAAGACATACCCTGTGCACTCTAAATAACACTCTAGATTCCATTGATGGGAGGCTTCAATAGATATTCTAACAGCGGTTCAGTCATCCCCTTCTCTAAACCCTTGGAGCAGTCGTGATCTGGGCATTTATCCTGTTCTGTGCAAGAAAGTGCCGCTCATAAATTAACCAATCAAATAACGTATATATTCTATGGAAATACATGAAAATTAAATGCATAAGCGTGTACACCCACTGCCCCCCCGACCTCCATTAGAACTTCTGTGTACGCCATTGGGAGCGGCTTCCGAATTTTGTCGATGGGGATGAACAAACCAGACTGAAGAAGATAGGAGGAGAAATGAAATACGCCCCAATGTAAAACATTAATTTATTTTAAAAGTATTATTAATAAAATTTACTTTAAAAGTCTGTTCCATTTAATGAGCAAATATTAATCAAAAACATAATAAAATATTAAAATGTTTTCTCCAATTCCATAGTAAAATTGTGTGTTACCATTCGAAAAGTGTAAGAGCATTTTGTAAATTAATTTTGTAATTAAGAATCATAAATGCAATATTTGCTTCATTGATCAATAATAAGTATCACGGAAAATTGATATTGATAATAATGAAGTATTAGGGAGAATTGATATTGAAAATAATAAATTATCAGGAAAAACTGATATTGATAATAATAAAGTATCACTATTAGTACAGTAATAATTAGAACGTAGCGTAAAATTAAAAGCGTTAAGTAATTAGTGTATCACAGCATTTCGACACGGAATAGCTTTCGCAGCTTCTGAAGAAACGAGATTTCAGATTAACTATAGTTTGCAATCGACAATAATTTCCAAAGTCTCATAAGCTGACCTAAAAGGACTTATGATGCTTGGGTATGTTAGAAATTTATATAATTAATTAATCTTACCCTCATTTTCAATCACTTAAATTTTTAAACATATCTCATGTTAACAAATCCAATCAGCAGTCAAATTCATCTTAGCTTATGTGAACTTTGAGTGAAAACGACAGAAGAGTTGTGCTCACATCCTATGTTAATCATCATAGTCAATTTTCTATCACTTGCTCTCTCTCTCTCGTATAAAAACTATTAAATATCGTTGGATACTAGAACTGTGTACAGTAAAAATGATAATGTGGGATCTGTTTCTGTTTCAAATCTTCTAGTGAAGAAAATATGCTTTTTATTTTCCTTGGGTAATGTGAATAAACAAATAAATAAGCAATAATATAAATATAATTTTTTTTTTTTTGGAATACTAACCCCATACTTCGTATAGGAAAGTAAAAACAATGTGACTGTTAAGAAGTCAGAGAAAATCCAAAGCGGACCAAAAGATCTTGTAAGTTCTTCTAATGCCGAGGAACATATTGCATGATGTGTTAGGTAACAAGACTGAATCCTAGGCTTATGCTGTTGCATCTTACGAACGAACGACTCTTCCGATAAAACAACTGACACTGTGAGAATTCCATCCGGAGACTTTTCCGACGACACTTGACTGATAACGTACCTGGGTTGTTAAGATCGAGATAAGATTGCTCTGACTGGAGAGCAAAACAATGGAGCGAACAACACAAAAAGAAAACTGTGAAAATAAGTCGTATAAGCTGCTGAATGACTTCGGACTTAAGGTATTGATTCCACTTGAGAAACATCTGTATCATTGACTGGGCTAAAAGATAAACTGTGAGAAAAAGTTTTTGTTTTCTTGATAAAACGCTTTTTAAACCGACATCCTTTGGTTGCGGTTACACGAAAGTTTCGAAAAAGTGCAGGCGTTTTTTCTAAAATGAAAAACAAAATGAGTAAATTAATTTAATTCATTTTTAATGATTGCTTAATCCTGTCGTCCCGTGGCCTAGTGGTTAGCGCGTTTGGCTACTAATCTAAGGGACCAGGGTTCGAGCCCGGGTAAGGCATGGATGCTTGTGTTGTTTTCCTGCTGTAGTCTCGCCATTCTCTCAGACCCTGTACTATGGCGTATAAACTGACAGGCTCCTATCAGATTTCTGCGGCAAGCAGCTGCTTGAGAGGGTATTTATTTATTAATATTGCATTTTGAAAGTTAAGAAAATATATCTTTTTCGCCGTACGCATGGGGCGGGGGGTGGCTCAGTCGGTAGCGCGACAGGCTCGTAATCTGTAGTTCCCAGGTTCGAGTCCCAGCTGGGTCAGCGTTGAGATTTATCTCCGCAAAATTCCCCGCCCTGCCCACGGTCAGTAGGGGACACCGATGGATTGGAAAGGCCGCCGTCCGTCGGATGGGACGTTAAGCCGTGGCCCCGTATGCGGGAGAGACATAACCCTGTGCACGTTAAAGAACACGCTGGATGGCCTTGACGAGGGGCTACCATCTGTCTCCCAACAGCTGTTCCAGTGGGTCCCCTCCCCCAACCTTCTCTGAGCCTTCGGGGTTCATGTGACCTGGCCATTTAGCCCATGGTGTGCAAAAAAGTGCCGCTCAGAGGTAAAACAACCCAACCCCAACCCAGCCGTACGCATACAGGGTGAGATAAAAGTCTGAAGATGGAGCAAATATCAGCAAAAGAGAAAAGAATGCGAGAAATAGAAAGGGAAGAATAAATAGGAATGCTTTGGAGGGAATCTGATAATGCCAATGTAAATATATGGCATAACTGCCATAGCGGTTAGCCATAAAAATATGCCTTAACTAGCATAGTGGATAGGCAGCTACCGACTGTTCCAGAAAGGCAAACTTTGTTTACTGTGTTAGCTCTACCTGAGCCTATGGTCAGCAGTGACTTCGGTCTTAGTAGGGCATGTCCTTGTATGAGGCCTGTAAAAGCTAGGAGTTGCTTCTACGATTCTTCTCTGTCCTATATGTCTCAAAACAAACTCCAACAAGTTTTCGAGGTAATCCTTCAGATATCTTTTAATTATGACAGATAGAGAAAAAATCTTTATGACAATGTAGAACATGAAACCAATTAACATATAGAAACTTAACCATGGAGTAAATTTCTTATCTACACACACAGGACAACAAGATACATGGAATACTTAGTGCTAAGCCAATGATGATCAATATTCGCGAACCGATAACATGGAAAATAAGATTTGTATGAAAAATTATCAAAAGAGATAAAGAGTTCAACATCTTTCCAAATACTAAATTTCTGATTGTTTTCCTTTTAGAATTAAGAATTATGAAGAGATGGAATCCTATAGTGCTTTCTCTGAACCATTTTGGTGTGCTGCTGATAATTTACCTACACATGGAAACTCTACTTCTGTGCCATTGAATTAGTGTTAGGTTTAATCATAATATTGTGGTAAGTATGAAGCAGTGTAAAGTGGTGATCTTAAATTATTTCGTGGTGTACGATCGCACCATTAACAGGCGTAAATAAATAATCCTAGTTTTCATAACTATTTCACTACGGAAGGAAACCTCCGAAATTTAGTCTCGGAAGTGGTGAGCAAATAGGAACGTTATCGGGGAAATCCCACAATGCTAGTAGGAGTGACCTCCAACGTATTTTTCAAGGTCACTCATTGTGCAAATTCTATACGGCTACAGACAGATTGGTGGAGTAAAAGGCGAAAATTTGATAGTGTAGAGGACCATCAAATTATACCAGATCCATTAAAAATGTAGTGCTTTAATAAACAATTTTCCTGTTTTTGCCATAAAAAACTGTCTTCCATTCCATTGCTCAAAGATAAGGGACATAATATCTTTGCATATTGGAATGGAAGACAGTTTATGATGGCATTACCATAATAAACAGTTAAGTAAAGCTATATATTTAGAGCATCTAACCTAATCTGATGGTCTGTAAAAATTTAAAATTGAACTTTTCGTTTTTTAAGTTCAATCGTTATACAATAAATGACCGAAAAAGTAATAATTCGTTCATATTTGCTTCCTATTTCAAAGGCCAAATTTCATCGAATATTCTTTCGAATTGAAGAACTTATGAAAATTGAAATATTTTAGGCAGCATTGCATGGACGAAATGTGATAGTTAAGAAAAGTTAACATGATTAACAACAATATATACACAGTCGTATCAGAATAATATGACCACCTACCATACATATACTATGGTAGGTGGTCATATTCTGATACGACTGTGTAGATTTACATCAGTCAGTGGCGACTCGTCATTAGCGGCCTGAGGGGCCGGACCCACCAACATTTTCGCAATGTAACTAAAACAATAAACTCCAAACTGTAATAAATAATAAAAGTAATATCTTACATAGATATTTGCTCTCTAAAATACACTGGTTTCCATAAATTAAGAAAAATAAGAAAAATCGCGATAATTCGCCAACTAATTGTGCGATCCTCACCAAACTTGTTCATGTAACCAGTAAAGTAATGCCGAGTGAGAATATCGTATGCAAATTAGTCTAAGTTGCGTCAATTTGCGTAATCGGATAGCGGCATGAAAACGGGTGTTTTGGAGTGGCGTTATTATATGTTGTAAATGTGAGTAAAGGAATTCGAAATAGCCATTTCGTAGGAATTGACCTCGAGACATTATTTGCCAAATGAACTGCGGGGTAGAACTATTGGCCGGCTCGAAGCAGGCCGAAGGCAGTCAGACGTGGCACGATGGCTGAATGTGAGTCCTTCTGTGGTCCATAAACTGTGGAATCAATATCTTAGCAGGGATTCCGCGTCTCGGAAGTTCAGACGAGGAAGGGCTAGAATTACGACAGCTGTACAAGACCGATATCTATGATTGACAGCACGAAGGACCAGGATATCTGCTCCCTCTCAGCTACGATCCTCTCTTGCAGCAGCCACCGGGAGGGTTGTATCAGCTACTGTGTGTAGAAATCTTTATGAGGGAGGTCTGTACGCTAGAAGGCCAGTAATTTGTATACCCCTCACGGAACGTCACAGGAGAGAGAGCGGTTGAATTGGGCACGTATGCATGTTAACTGGACAGAAGAGCAATGGAGATCCGTACTCTTCACAGAAGAGTCCAGATATTGTTTGCAGAGCGTGTTGTGCAGAGATATTTTTTGATATGGTGAGAACGAGGTATCCGCTATCACACCAGTAACATCCGTCAAAGAGACAGTTGTGGCGGAGGTAGAATGTGTGTTTTGGGTGGCATTTCCTTAGGTGGATGCGCAGCCCTGTATATGTTGATTAGTGGGAATCTCAATTCTCAAAGGTATAGAGATGACATCCTTGATGATTTCCAAATTTCATTAAAATCATTCATATAGTTTTTTTGTTTATCCTAATTTTTCTGAGTTTTCCTTAATTTATGGAAACCAGTGTATCTTGCCGTTTTATTTCATTTCAATAGAATTTAGTGAAGTAATACTCTTTAAACTGTTTTGAGCGTTTAAATTATCATCGCGAAATATTACGAGAATGCTTGAAGTCCCACCCCAGAGGTTAAATTCTCGACCCCTCCCCTCCCAACCCTGAAACTAAATCCTAGGGTACGTGACTGATATAAGCCGCAATATACATTGCTGGCATTTGAAAATGCAACACCAGGAAAGACAAGATATATCAAAGCCATATTTAGTGAATACATAGCTTACGTTTACAAGGATCAAATGATTACAAATACAACTCGATTAGACTTGTGGAATACAAAGAAATCAGTATCTTGTGTAACCACTATGAGCGGCAATAACCGCTTGCTACACGGTCCACCATTGAGAGGATAAGACATCGGATGTGTGTTTGGGGAATGTCAGTCCATGAAGTTTTGATACTTAGCCAAAGTTCATCTGTTGTAGCAGCTAATGGTGTCTGCTGTGCTAGTCGTCGTGACCTCATGGACCAGACATGTTTAATTGGGGACAGATCCAGTGAACACACAGGCCAAGGCAGAAGTGTCACATGGTGGCTATCCAGGAATTGTTCGACGATGCATGACACATGTGGTCAGGCATTGTCCTGTTGGCAAATGGCACCAGAGAGCCCCAGAAGATAAGGTACGACCACAGGTTCCAACACCTCAGTGATGTAACGCTGGCTGTTCAAAATGCTGGTAATGCATACAAGACACTTGCGTGAGTGGAGTCCAATGGCACCCAATACCATAACACCAGGGGCCGGACTGTATGGCACTGCATCATGAATGTCTCACTGAGCCTGTCACTGCGGTACCACCAGATACCGATTCATCCATCATGGTACTGCATACTGAAGTGTGATTCATTTGAAAAGACGATGCCATTCGGACATCCATGCCCGACGTTCTTGTGACCACTGAAGTCGCATACGCCTGTGTTGTAGAGTCAATGATAGCCAAAGCAATGTCTGCCTAGCAAAGATGCCCGATGCTGCAGATGATGTCGAACCTTGCGTGCTGGCACTGGTTGATATGCAACACACCCTAACTATTGAACTAAGGTGTTTCATGTGGTTGTATGATCATTCATAGCCATGCGCACTAAATATCTGTCCTCTCGTTCGTTTGTGTGACAGAACCATTGAAATCCCTCACATTGGTGAGTTCGTTCCTGCTCTACCCACTGACGTTACATTCTCATCACTGTGGCAGCATTCCATCCAACACAAGCATCGATGTCTCGGTACTATAATCCGCCTTCCGGTAATCCCACAATATTCTCTCAATCAAAGTCGGAAACCTGGTCGTATGGACGCCGTGTTCTTTGACGGGGCATACTTGATCCTTTAGTGCGCAAGAACTTGCGAGCAAACACAATTCCAATGCTTTACACGGCTCTTTGTATCTCCTCTTATACCAGTCTCAGGGGCGTTATTGTCACACATGATGTGCGTATGTGCTGCGCTTGGAATCATTTACATGTTCCCCCATGGGATACCCATCTTGCATATTTCGGGACAATCTGATGAGTTCTTCCTGGTGTTGCACTTTAATGGCCAGTAGTGTATATATACGGAAATTTCATCACACGTACATATATATGTTCGTTGCAATCCAATCTCTGTTCCATTTTTCACCGTGGACAGAATTGGGTTTAGCGGAGAAAATCTCCAGTGTTGTACCCTACAATCTGAGCCATCACCGCCCCTGCCTTGCTAGTTTCTCTATACACGATATTATGCTGGCCCCACCTATTTAGAAACTCGCGAGTCGCCACTGACATTAGTTAATGATTTGATCTCCATCACAAAATAATTTTAGTCGGAACTTTTCGACCTATTTAACACGATATTATGGTGAAACATAACAACAATTCACTGGCACAAAAGTAAATATTCGTGAGTTGATGAGTTATCAGCAAGATATATAGGACTACTACAGAGAAAACCTTAACTGAATAGTGGTTAGGAGCTCTCTACTGTTCCAGACGCAAACGTTTTGCGTTAGCAGTATCTGAGAAAGTGTGCAGCAGTGACCTGGTTCTCAGTAGGGTCATTATATGATGAGGCCTGTAAAATATAGGATTAGGTTCTAGGATTATTCGCTGTGTTATGTGTTGCACATGAAAAAAAAAAGCATAATACTGTATTCCTGGTATCATGAACAATTCCATTCTGTCATAACTCTTATTCTAAAGAGAAATTAATGAAATATAGTATTTCGAAAGATCTCGTTGAAATTTTTATCTTTCCTAATCAGTGTTTTATACAAGCCTTATTTCACGCTACTGCTCAGTGAATATGGCTCTCCATTGACTTAACACTGAGAGTATCATATTGTCGGTTCTGTATGGAGGGTGGGGAAGTTACTGTATGGTTAAATTTCTTTACAACGTTTTGATATTCTACGCGTTTGTCATGGTAATTTCTCCTCTACCTGTCATAGTTAAAAAAGGTAGCGGACGGATTACCTTGAAAAATCAGTTGGAGGTTGTTTACATCGAACTTAGTGGATTTTCCAAATACCATTTTCTATTCTATCTGAATTTCCTATTTATCGTATTTTTCGTGCTTTGCGATATTTACCGAGTCTCCAGACGTTTGCCTCACCCTGTATAGAATAGTTTTCCTCTTAAGTGATGTTATTGATTTCTGCTGTGTGTTCGAAAAGAAATAATCGTTCTTTCTATATGCAGAGAGGCAGCAAATCATCATGAGGTTACTTGACGTGGGGAAGAGATGAGATATCCAAGGAAAAACCCAGAAGGGCTATGAAGCCTTTAAAAAAAATTCTTAATTATTTTGGCATTTCGATTAGGAGGCCTTTTTGTGTGTGTGTGAGCAAGAAGCTGCTGATCTAGACATCTAAAAAAAATTCATAAGCGCTATATCTGAATTGGTATCCCTTAATCTTACCAAGGTCTCCCAAATCAGGCGCCGCCATGAACAAAGCAGCCGACAAATGTGATCATTAAAAGATAAAATATTACAAAAAAAACGTTACATTCTCATCACTGTGGCACAAATGACTGAAAAACATTAAGCAGGGCTTAACATATAAAAAAGCTTTTGGAAAAATATTTCGAATTCTAATTTCTATTCTAATATAAAAATTTAAATTTTTATTTTATTTTTTGATAATCCTTAATTGAAATTTTAAGATTTTTTAATGTTTTTCTAGAAATTTATTGACCGTGTCAGGAGCCGCTATATATATTGTCACATATTTGGATGATGGCAACGCTATTTAGAGGAATTTTTCCCACCTTGTGATAGCAGACAAAAATCTGATCTCTTTGTTCACTGCTCTGGAATGAACAGATATTATTACGACAGATAAATGTACTACAATGAACCGTGATGTGATGTATCGTCTTGATGCTTGCATGAATTACAGCGTGAGAATTACGTCACTAACGATTTAGAGCGAAGAACCTAACTGAAAGAAGGAAAAAAGAATTGTATGAATAGGAGTTGGAATGTGAAAGGAAGCACAGTTAGTCTCAGTTTGTATACGATAAGATAATCAAAAAAAGAAATGTTTTATGTGGTGTTTGCGAGTTGGGTTGTTTTACCTCTGAGCGGCACTTTTTTGCACACCATGGGCTAAATGGATAGATCATATGGACCCCGAAGGCTCAGAGAAGGTTGGGGGAGAGGACCCACTGGAACAGCTGTTGGGAGACAGATGGTAGCCTCCCGTCAAGGCCATCCAGCGTGTTCTATTAACGTGCACAGGGTATGTCTCTCCCGCACACGGGGCCACGGCTTAACGTCCCATCCGACGGACGGCGGCCTTTCCAAGCCCATCGGTGTCCCCTACTGACCGTGGGCAGGGTGGGGAATTTTGCGGAAATAGATAATTTTGCGACAATTAGCTATCTCCGCAAAATTGCGGAGGAGATAATTTTGCGAGTCCTCAGCTGGGACTCGAACCTGGGAACTATAGATTACGAGCCTCGTGTGCTACCGACTGAGCCACCCCCGTCCCAGGTGTTTGCGAGGGATATTAAATAAGTTATTAGTGTTGATTCACTAATAACTTATTATATTCATCATTTGAGTACTGAGGAAAAACAATATATTTTTCCATTAGTTAAAAAAGAGATTGTACATAAGCATTCAATGTATTTAGCTCCTAAAATGTTCAACAGACTACCTTAAGAATTAAAAAATTTCTCGGTAATATTTATTTGTTTAAAAAAAGTTAAAGGTTTTTCTTATGGGATTTGCTGATCTTCAATTATGTATAATATACTAAAGTAAATATTTTTGTCTACATCCTGAAGCTGCGAATAATTTTTCATTTTGCATTATTATATAATTGAACATCGGATGGTTTGATCTTTTGAAGTATGTATACGTCTTGATATGTTTAAATTTCTGTGTATTCTATGTTATCTTTATACAATGTAATATAACAACCAGGAAAAGATTAGCTTGTGGGAAAGTTATAGTTCTTGTGGCTTAGTTTATAGGAAAAGAAATGTATAATGATTTGTAAAATAAAGTTGAAATTTGAAGTTGAAGTTGATTCTACTAGTGGACTGACAAGAATTATAAGGACGTTTAGGACACTTAAAATGTGAAAGGAGATTTTATGTTAGTCGAACATACAGAGTTATTTTTCTTTTTTCAACTTTTCTGTAGGAAGCGTTCATTGATTGGTGTATAGTTATATTTAGTTTGTTTATATGAATTGGTAAGGTTATTCTTAATAGGTTGCAGATTTCTTTACAAACGTGATTATACTGCTCATCGACTGATATAAGCCTTATTTTATGATTTGAGTGTAAATAGTAATAGGATACTAAGTTCTTTTGAAGATTTATTTTCATACTGATATAGATTTATATCAGTTGAGTTTATAAATGTTTTCATTCATACTTTTCTAAAAAATTACATTGTTTTAGAATTATAATTGTTATATGCTATTTATTTGAACTCACGCTCAGTTTTCATCCATTTAATTCATAACAATATGAAATTCAAACACTATGTCTTTCAGTACGGCAGAGTTGTCTGGAAAATAAAAGTGTTTTAGTGATTCTAAACCTAGAATTCAGTGAAGAACTGATGGAACTCTCTTAGGGACTGAAAATATATTATGATTCTCTTTTGACCTAATGTTGGCAACCATTTCAAAAACGTCTGATTTCAAGGTTTGCTCGTGACTCAAAATGAAACTTTTTATGTTTTCAAACAAAACGTTTTTAATATGTTTTTGTAAAAAAAAAAGTACAATAGAACTGTGATTATCGGGACTAAATAGTAGCTAAGGTAATAACAGCAAAAAAACTGATATTCCAAAAATTGCAAAAAAAAATCTTGATTATTGGAAATTTATATCAGCATCCTGATGTAAAATTAAACTCTTTCTATGATATACAGGGTGATTGTAAGCTCTTTCAACAAGAAAAGAGGAGTGATAGTACACATCAAGACGAATAATTTTTGCAATGAAACCTAGGGTCGCATTCCACTCCTTCCGCTGGAAAAGAGTACTTTCGAAAAACGCCACGCATGCACAAGTATTTACAACCGGTGCCTGAAAAGCACAAGATGCAAATCAGGTGCGCTGAGCAAGTGCGTACACGATTAAGAACAAACATTTAAAACGCAGCCGAACCCGTTCATCGACATTATCGTGATAACGTCACATGATAAGTGATGTATTCGTGAAGGACATGGAAGACTACACATACGAGGAATTGGCGGACATGCATCTGATGTACGGCCAAGCAGGTGGTAATGGACGTGAAGCACAAAGATTGTACAGTGAGAGATTTCCTAATCGTCGAATTGTGCTTTTCATGCACCGGTTGTCCATGCGTGACGTTTTTCGAAAGTACTCTTTTCTGGCGGAAGGAGTGGAATGCAATCCTAGTTTTCATTGCAAAAATTGTTCGTCTTGATGTGAATTATTACCCCTCTTTTTTGTTGAAAGAGTTTACAATCACCCTGTATTTCGATGATAATTTTTATTTATTTTCATATCATTTATACAAATATTATGCAAAAATGTACGTTTATATGCGTGACCGGATCTAGGGAGAGGGGATGCCTTCCGTTTTGAGACTTCTTGTGGGGGAAATGGAGGCCATAATTCATTAAACTTTTGCATATTTCGTGCATTTTTCAAGAAATTTTAGAAACCTCCAGGACGAAGGGTAAAATGCTACATTGGAATAGAAATCTAGTATCTTACTGTATTCCAGTACAGTTGCTCAAAAATATATCCGAACATTATCGTTGATTACAGAATTCGGAAAAAATATCTGGCAACATTTTTTTTAGAAATTAGTGATTTGGCATCCTTTGTGTACTGTACACGAAGGTTGGCAGATTACTACTTTCTAAATAAATTCGTTGCCAATTATTTTTTCTGAATTCTGTAATCACCATAGTGTTCGGATATTTTTTGAGCGACTGTACTGGAATACAGTAAGATACTAGATTCGGATATTTTTGAGCGACTATACTCTTTACTTTTTTCCTGCCCGATTGCGGCGCTTGTTCCCCCCCCCCCCCTTTACTTTTTCTAGATTAGGGCCTGTTTATGTGAAATGTTTTATATACTATTCTACTATCGAGCTGAATCCTCTTAATCCTATCGTCAATTTTTCAACTATCAGCGTCACCAATACCCTAAATAGTATAATAGTAATCCCCGTTTCGTAATAGATACGAATTAAGTAGATAGGGTTAATAATAGATGCACTAGACAGCTTTTAGAAGCAGAATAATCCAGTGTTGATTTACTTTAACACGACTTTTAGGGCGGTTTCCATTCACACTGAACCACGGTGTTCTGACGATTTCCTTTCCGACCGAGAAAAATAATTGACTAAACAGGATAACTATGAACCTCTCACAGGCAAAGGGAAGTTTATCGACTCATCCCGTGGTATGTCTTTCCTACAACGTGCATCACGGCTTGAATTCAAATCTGTCGCATAGCAGCCAATCTATGTATGTTTCTTTCCTCATTAAGGAGAGCGTGCGGGCCAGTGCTGCAAATATTGACATTCGCATAGTAATGAATCGAAACGTGAACCTGAAGCTTCCAGTAACATATAAAACCGGATATATGACGCCATTTCCCGTCTCTCCCCTCCTTCCCAGTTCCAATATATAACAGTAGATGACTGAGTCTATCCAGGGTCAGGGTTAAAACCCGAGAACAGGTTTGGGTACCACGTCCGGAGAAAAAGTCAAATTTTCTCTCCCAGTCTTTTGCGACCTAAGACCATAGTGGGAAATGGTATATAGTCCGATACAGAATGATGATAGTCTCTGACCGTCTATCTACTCATCCTCTCTTCTGATGATTTTCTAAATCGTGGCACAAAAATACAAAAGTTATACTCTTGTGCTCCCTTTAAAGCAGGCTTTGACGAGATTATTCACTACCCCTCTTAATTATTGTTCAGTGGTCTCCTTTGGTAATCCTGTTCTGATTTTTAAAATCCTATGTGAATGGCCCCTAAGTCCATTGTGTGGTAGAGAAGTGTCATTCACAGGCTAGACCATCTGACATTTAACCTTTAGCCTCAAAAGTCGAAACTTACCAACAGCAACTTGACTAAGATCTAAATCTGAGATATTCCGTCGTATTTTCAAAGGTTTTGCTTATTTTTATTCTTTCGAGTTCTGATTATTTTTTGCAATGGTCAAAAACGAATACATAAAATAAAACTAGAAATGAAGAGAAACAAAAAACTTTTCCGCTGATCAAACATTTCCTTTATTTAGCCGCCATTTGAGGGGCTTAGATTTAAATGTTTGGATGATCTCTGGGAGCTTATTGTTTTATTTTGGATGTCTCCAAGTATAGGAGCATTAATATTACATTAAACTGCGAATTCCATTTGAGAAGTGTTTCGTTTACAGGACATGTGTGTGTGTGTGTGGGGGGGGGGTCACGTGATTTCTAAGAGCACCTCTTCTCTTCCATGTCCTACAATTGTACCACAATTGTTATGTAAACAATGTACCACAATTGTTATGAACCTGTGTACAAGATGATCACGTGATCTCTTAATTAAAGGAATTTTATTGTTAGTACCTTTCTTTAAGATATAAAATCAAAATGTTTCATGCATTCTGACTACCAAAGAATCGATTAGTTCTACCACTACTAATGAAAACCTTACCATTCGTAGTTAGAATTTTAAAGCAACTTTGTACAGACAGACATTGTTCAGAACACTGGATAAATACGGGATACTTATGACATCTGGTCCTTGCAGGTTAGTCACTTTAAACATAACTAACTCTTCCTCACCCTGCGTGTGGGAGATTCCTTCTGTAACTTCTTGTATTTACCTAAGCACTTGTTAGTAATTCGCTGGGGAAAAATATTTTTCATTTGTCACAGTTCTTAGTTTCTTTGCCGTCATTACTATTGAAATGCAGATGCGTCTAAGGCTTTCCGGAGTAAGAGAATTGTTCACGAAGAAAAGAATTATTTTCTTAAAAAAATAACATTTTAGGATATTTTTTTGGCTTTTCTTTCAACAAAAAAAAGTATGAGAAACAAGCATCCAAGCAAGGACAGGCTCCCGCATTAAATGAAAATGAGCCAGCGGAATGAAAAACCAACTGCTAAAACATTTCACATCTGTACGTCTCTGTTTGGAGAACATGACAGTTGAACGGAAATGCTGTGTTCCTATCCCTGCCGAATCCTCCTCTGTTCATTGGGGGAATTAAAAAACTCTTTATTCAAATCATAAACGTTTCTAAAGTTATCAAGCCTAGTTACAACTTGTACTTTTTTCTTAAACAAAAAGTCGCAAAGTGGAACCAAATCTATTTTTTTTTAAAAAGATCTTTTAGTAAAACCTGCATAATAATTAGAATGCTAAACACATTTCCTCCTTTTTTTTAATAGAAATGCAATTCCTTTCTTTATTTTTTCCCCTTCGGCTTTTTTATTTTTATCTACTTTGTGTTCATCTTAAAAGCGCGCCACATTATCTTCAAAAAGAAAAAAACAGAATGACTCTGCCGAAGTTACTCATTGACAGTCACAGATGATCCATCCTCCGCTTGTTTGTCTGTGTTTTGTGAGCAACGACGATGAAGGAGCTCATCGCACTGCAGAACCATCTTTTGGCTTGGCGAGTTCTTTTCTGACGAGTGGTAAATTAAATGAGATAGTTTATTTGGACGAGGAGAAGAAAAAGTATCCACTTGTGATTCTGTATGTTCTATAAAAACACGCACACACAATTTAAAGCTGCTTGTTTTTTTCTTCGTATTTTCGAATCGTTACTCGTGTTCAAAAAAATGAAAACAGAATGCAAAAAAAAAAAGAAATGAAAATGCACTCAAGGATATATTTGATTTCGAAATAATGACTAAATGAAGATGAATATCCTGTGTGATAAATATTTTCTAGTTGGCAATGGAGTTTCATTTTTTTTTCTCGTATTCCTTTTTTCTTTTGAGGATTTTAAAGTGAATAACAATACAATAAAGGATGCAAATTACTTAGGAAGGATGGAAGAGAAATATTTCTGCAAATATTTTGTTGTTATTCAGGGAGGATACCGTTTCCTCTCCTAATTCTCAAATGGAAATATAAAAAATATGACGGAGCAAGTGAGGTAAAATAATAAAGAGTGCAACGTTTTCCATATTTCAGTGGCAATATTCTCGCAGAATAATGCCTTTTGTCTTACACAACTCACTGCGTTTTTATGATTGTCTCTCATGCTGTGATGTGGTCTTTTTAAAAGAGAAACTAATTTTATTTGTTTTTCCAGCATAAATTAAACAAATCAATGATGAAAATGAAATTACATTAACCAACATAATTTTTAAGAAATTAAAAAAAACATAATCTTTTTAATCCCCACAAAAAACGAATGAGTTCTAATTCTCGTATTTCTGGGGAAAAATGAAGGATGGAAAGAAAATAAAATTCATTCAAGGACAAAAAAATTCTAAGGAAATCGACGAAATAAATTAAAAGGGAAATGTTCATTGACGTCATTTCTGGACCCCCAACTGAAAACCCAACTGGAGATCCCCCAACTGGAAACAGCAAGTCACCCATCCATTTGGAGAGCGAGAGACGAACTGTGTGCTACTCCTTTGTGCCCATTGAAAATTTGGGCCCCTCAGCTAGACTGATTTGCATGAAATGCATTCTGTGGTGAAGTGGCTTTGATCGCGATTCTCCGACAAATTCCTAACTTCTTCAAATATTCAAAAACTGCTAAGTGTTCCCTCTCGTGATCTATGTTGCCTTTGGTACTTGAATTATCGACTCGTGAACTTCGCTTCGATTGATGTAGGTTTGAAAAGAAAGCAAAGAAGACTTAAGTGGAAGGGGAGAAAAAGGGAAAATGGGAAATTTCGACAAAGCGAATTTTGTCAGGTGACAGAGGAAGTGACGCTGATGAACTCACGTGAGGAAATGAAAAAGAAAAAGAGACAAAATGCTTACAGAATTTGCAATATCCGAATTATTATTGGATTATTAAAGTTTCTCTTATCATTACGCTGAAGAATGGAAATAATATCTGTTATACTCTATATTTTTGCATACACAAAGAGAATTCTAGTGAGTTTCGTGTGAATGTTAGACATTCTTTTTGCTTTTCCGTGATCTTAGATCTAAAAGGTTTCTTTCAAACACATCCACTCTTTACAAAGGTAAGGGATGAATCAAATACTTTTGCAACTAATAATAATTTATTTGGTGCATACTTCAGTAACTCTTCTGTGTGTGTATATGTGTAAATATATATACTGTTTGAGAAAAGTAAAACTCACAATAACGTCGCAATATAGAAAAGAAGTGAATATACGTGTATACATTTTAGGCACAATATGCGAATAAACATATACTCAGATTGAAGAAATTTTTCAAATGTTCTATCGATTCAAAATAAGTTTGATACAAATATTCACATAAAAATTTGTAATATGAGACAAAAGTATAAGTTACTTTTCATTTTCATAACAGTTTACATATAAACTGATTCATTGAAATCTGTAGCATATATTCATTGAAAACGCCGCTGATAACAAAGCAGCCCTACGTGAGTTGGCACTACGTACTCTTCTGCTCCTTGAAACACCGAAATGTACAGGATAAATTAACTCTGAACGTACAGGTAGAATAGTTAACGAGAATGCATTGAGGAGCACTTGCGAAATTCAGCGAGTAATGCAGTACTCACCAGCGACATGTATAGTAGGTCTGTTCTAAAGCAATGATTTCCAAATTGTGCTATGGGAATATAACAGTAGTTGATCAATGGAGCAAAGCTTATGATGTTGCTCGACCTTTTAAACATTTCGAGTTTGTTGTTTGGTGGATATGTTTTTTGTTCAATAATTCTCGAATCACTGTACGTAAAGATCGTTTTTTATTTGGTGAATAAAATTTTTATGTAAAAGAACGTCTGAAGATACAAAACGAATAAAATATGCTTGTTACAAAAGACTGCCACTTGATCGAGACATAAAAGCCAAATTAAATTTTTCGTCATCATCAAGCACCCATGAGCTACCGATGTCCAATCAGATTGTGCAAATTAGCTATCTAAAATACATCTGTCGTGAGCTACATCTGCTGCATTTCCTTCCAGCCCTTCTTCCAATAAATACTAGGTACCATTTACAAATATCCTTTTAACCCAAAAGAATACCGTTAGCTTCAAGGAGAACCTATTTAAAATGTCTCTTACCAAAAAGAATAGGGGGCGGGGGTAGCTCAGTCGGTAGCGCGCCAGGCTCGTAATCTGTAGTTCCCAGGTTCGAGTCCCAGCTGGGTCAGCGTTGAGATTTATCTCCGCAAAATTCCCCGCCCTGCCCACGGTCAGTAGGGGACACCGATGGGCTTGCAAAGGCCGCCGTCCGTCGGATGGACGTTAAGCCGTGGCCCCGTGTGCGGGAGAGCCATACCCTGTGCACGTTAAAGAACACGCTGGATGGCCCTGACGGGAGGCTACCATCTGTCTCCCAACAGCTGTTCCAGTGGGTCCCCTCCCCCAACCTTCTTTGAGCCTTCGGGGTCCATGTGACCTGGCCATTTAGCCCAAGGTGTGCAAAAAGTGCCGCTCAGAGGTAAAAAAAAACCAACCCAAAAAGAATACCGTTAGCTTCAAGGAGAACCTATTTAAAATGTCTCTTTCTATCTCAACTTCAGTCGTTTTGATAATAATTAAATCATTACTGATAATTAATTCAAAAACGCAGAATTCAAATTTCAATCAACAACTTAACACTTTTTTTTTTCAAAATTTCAATAATTTACACATAATTTAATCACTATTTTACCCAAATTATTTATACTTATTTTAATCAATGATTTACGCTAAATTTATTCAAAGATGTACTTGAATAATTTTCTTCAATAATTTGCGTTTTATAAAGGTTAGATGCGACGAATCTCCCGCCAAGCGAAAATCGAGAATCCACTTGATCACCGAATGTCAGAGGACACAAAAATGGATCATCAGAGTGACACATTTTAAAGGTGAGCCTAGAGCAGCATGGCGTTTCGTTATTGGCCCTTGTGCATGAGAAACTCTCGCGTGACAGAGTTGCAAAGTGAGGAAGAAGACTTTGTTCTTCGCTTTTCTACGTGTTTTGAGCAGAACATAATGCTCCAGGTTCACCTGTAAAATGTGTCAAACAACAAACTCGAAATATATGCGATGAGCGGAGAGAAGGCTCTTTCGGAAAAATATCGGCTCAGAAAGAATTATTCTGCCGAGACTAGTGTTAGGCCAAGATTTGTATGGGTTAGGAGGAATAGCCTGACATGGGGAGCGTTGGTCTGTGCTTAGTACGAAGACCTAGTGGAGGGGCCGATTCGATATATTTTATATATAATTATTTGCAAATAGATAATACTTAAATGTTATGCATATACTTACAGTGGTTTAAAGAGTTAATGCGACCACCTAGCTATCTTTACAATCTTTTAAATATATTGGTGGCAACAATTACTTTCAAAACAGTTAATGTTAAATTTATGTGACAAATCCGTTTTTTAACCCTCAATGTTAACATTGAGGTGTCAAACTCAATCTATGGGAATTTCGAGAAATTCAACCAGTTTGACACCGGTTTTGATTGATTTCATTGGATTGGCACTTAGCTAAATTCTATCCCTAGGTGAAGGAAAAGTTCATGCAAAGTTTTCTGCTTCTAGATCTTTAGGAACCATAAGAGGACAGACAAACACCCAAGCACATGTATAAAATATTCTCTTATTTATATAAAAGATTTACGACGTCAATTTGTCTTCTTCATATGCATCAGTCATCCAAATTTTTTCATTTCGTTTCATCCAAAAAGTCTTTGAAATTTTTTGGGGTTCCAGGAATGAAAATATTATTTCGATATAAAAACCTGCGTCCTGCATTAAAAGTTTCCAGCAGAGTACAAATATTTTACCCAAAATTTCCCCTTTAGTTTTCATTGCTATAATAGAAACAAATTATCGTATATCATGGGTTCATCAGTTCTTCAATCCCTAAAATGTCACATTTTTCTCTCATAATGCTTTACTTAATTTCAGGGGAATACTTCCGAAAAGTTGAAAAGTTGTTCCTAATGATGAATTAAAAAAGTGGATTTGACCTAGAGAATTGTTTGTCAATCTTGCATGGACGATATAGTGCATTTCTTTTGCTAGATATTTGGCGTGAGAACATTCCTTTATTTTGCTAGTTTATACGGAACACAAAATGAAGAATTCAGAGATAACACATTGTCAGTTTGCAAAAGAGATTTCTTGCTGATTCATCCTTTCGTATGATTGTTAACTACCATGGGTAAACAAAAAAATCCCCGCCCTGCCCACGGTCAGTAGGGGACACCGATGGGCTTGGAAAGGCCGCCGTCCGTCGGATGGGACGTTAAGCGTGTCCCCGTGTGCGGGAGAGCCATACCCTGTGCACGTTAAAGAACACGCTGGATGGCCTTGACGGGATGCTACCATCTGTCTCCCAACAGCTCTTCCAGTGGGTCCCCTCCCCCAACCTTCTCTGAGCCTTGTGACCTGGCCATTTAACCCATGGTGTGCAAAAAAGTGCCGCTCAGAGGTAAAACAACCCAACCCAACCATGGGTAAAATAAAACACAAATATATGCATTCAAGTATATTTTAATTGATTTTATATTTATTTACTCAGCGTTTTTTATCCTTAACAGTAGAATATTTACGGAATAGTCCTAAATTCTCACCTTTATACACTAGTAAATCAAATGTTCTTAAATACTTTTAAAACTGGATGTGTTGAGTATATAACTAATCAGTTGTTGTTAAGTTCTGCGCAATAGCCAGTTTCTGTTCACATATGCATCAATGATAATATTATAATTATATTATTATAATTGCTATAGAGCCGTGCGGCGATAGAAAAAATCCTATCCGCATTCGCAAAACTTTATCAGCATCCGCGTATACAGTTATTAAGTAGGCAAAAACTTAATTTTGCCTACTTAATAACTGTAGAGATTTTGCAAATGCCTGAAGTCCGATATATGTTTGCGAGTAAATCAGTCTAATAGTTTATTAACGACTAATTACTGAAAAAATATACTGTGGAAAATAAAAAGCCTTTTGTTTGTAAAAATACGCTTTTCTAAATTTAGACAAAAATTAATTTAATTTCAATTTTTCGAATTCTTTTGAATTACTTTTTCTCTTTTAAAGGCAGTTATCGATTGTTATGGGAAACTCTCCTATTTATTACCCAATAACCCTCCTCTAAAACTACGTGATCTCCCCAACTGAAATTTTCATTCGAATGGTATTTAATTCCCGTTTTCTACGTAAAATCCCAGTAAAGGTTTGAACTTATATTCTGCTTTGCCAGCAAAAAATCACTTCTTTTACGTAGGATAAGTTTTTGAATTTGTGGCTTTATCCCAATGAATTTCCCATTTCTTTTTTAGAGTGAATATCATCATTGAATTTTTAAATCATGTTTCTTTTAACATTATCTCAAGTAGTTCTTTCACTCATGTCAGCCATCAAAATACAGGAATGTTTTTGCTCATGTTTCTGCATCGAAACCTCTTTATCAAAACACGTAAAATAAATTGCAAAAAAAAAGGAAGGATGCTTCTAATTGTGAATTATTATTTAGTTGTAGACGAGTTGAGCAAGTAAATCAAATAAAATACCTAAGAATCATTTTTGATGAATGTTTTAGGTGGAATGCTCATATATCCCACATATGTGAAAGCTTGAGAATATCAACGAAAAAAATTCAAAAATTAAAATGCGTACTAAATATGGGAAACCTGCAAAATGCGAATGGATTTTAAAATATGGAATAATTGTACGTGGAACAACTAACTTAACTAATAAATATGAAATAGAAAAATTGCAATGTATAATAACTAAAAATATTATTGCGTTTCATTTGCAAAACAAATTTCAAAACTTCAACAGAGATTAAAATTTTTAAACCTTTTATTTTACAGTAATTTATACAAATATAATTTGATAATTAAATTTTTTTGGCGAAACGTGCAAACTAAAAATTCAACACAATAAAAATTCAAGACTTAAAACCAAGCGTATTACAAAATGCCTACTTTTCGAAATAATTACGGAAAACGTACCTCCGAATATCAAATACCACTTGTATTTAATGCTATCTCAAGAGAAATACTAAATATAGATTTTTTAGAAGACTGAAAATCGAATTGAAAAAATATTTGGGAAATTCTAATTAGCTGAATATTATGTGTTGTGTTTTGTGAATTTATTTGATGCATATCATTTTTTGTGTCTGAACTAATCTATGTTTAATACATTTTATTCATTTCCCTGCAGATAAGTTATTTAGCTTTGCAGCTGAAATAGTTATTGTACTGCGTTCTTTACTTTTATAAATAAAAATCTATATTCTTAAAAAAAAGACTTCCGCTATCCGCGTTAACATCAATTTTTTATACGTTGCTTTATCCGCTATCCGCATAAAGGATAATCTTTTATCCATCCATGATGCATCTGCACAGGCCTCTAGACTGCTACAAACCAAGTTTATGGAAAATTAGCATTTTAATTAATTTACATTTACTTTCGCAGTAAGGGACCTGGGTTCGAACCCCGGGTAAGGCATGGATGTTCGTGTTGTGTGTCTGCTGAGGTTTTGTCATCCTCACAGACTATCTACTATGGCATATAAATTGACAGGCTCCTGTCAGACCTCTGTGGCAAATAGCTGCTTGAGGGAGGTATTTTTTTTTATGTTTTTTTATCTTTAATAATGTAATACTTAGAGGGTGGTCCTGAAGTCTCACTATTCTTACAGTAATTAAATCAAATTTTTTTAAATACTTTTAAAACAGGATTTATTGAGTAGGACTTAAAATGCTTGATCAGTTCTTGTAAGTTCTGCTCAATAAACCAATTTCTGTTGATAAACTCATCGTCGATCTTTGGGGCTGCGTTTCTAATGGTTGTTACAAAAATGCTTACGGGAAATGACGATTAGATGCAAATTGTAAGTTACAGTAGTAAACTTAGAACACCACATATTTTCACCACTGAGTTCGTATTCACTTCGAAGGAAGATAGGGCGCAGGAAATCTTCTTGAGTAGGAAATCGGCTCTGTATCTTCCCTTGAAGTGAGTACGAACTAAGAGACTGGTTTATTTTCTACTTTTAGAGATTTATTAGATTATCAGATATTTGTTTTTTACTTTTTAGAGCCCATATAGGAAGATAGGTATTTTTTAAACATTTTAATTTTTTAATATATATTTTTTGTCACTAAAACACCTACCTGCAAAAACTTTCGTTTTATATATGACATATAAACATCGACCACATTTTTCCTCCCTTTCGGAATAATAATTGAGATAATCGATGATATTGGAGACGCCACAAACTTTTATTTGAGATATGACCTAATTAAAGGCTAACCCCTCGAAAATCCGCCCCACCCCCTTTTATCAGGGGAGGGTAGAATAGTGGAGAGAAAATTCCAAATGGTTTATGACGGTGATTTTATTTTTTTTTTCAATACAATTCTACTCGTAAATACAGATCCTCGCGTTCGGAAGATATAGTAGAACGACTTTCATATTTCCCGTTTCTTAGAGTGAGAAAAGCATGGACGGTCAATTTTTAATAGCCTATGACACTCCCCTCAGCAGAAGCTGTCAATTGACGCATAGCTTGTTACTTTCGGCATTTGCCTTCAGGAGATATAAGGGAAAAATCCTTTTCATATTTCCCCCCTTTTTTATGGGGGAAGAAAACACGGAGGTCAATATTTTTATTGACTATGACATTCCCCGCGTCAGAAGCTCTCATTTGACATATAGTTTGTTTCTTTGGCTTGTCCTCGGTTGCAACACTCACCACAGAGTTCCGAAATGCTTCTGAAAGCAGAGTCAGCACCATAACAGTTCGTTGCGAGCTGCAGGGAATGGTTTTCCATGGACTAACAGCCACACAAAAGCAAATCAACGCCAAGTGTCGGTTGGAGTGGTGTAAGGCGAGTGGTGTAAGGCAAGTGGAACTGCGTTCTCTGGAGTGACGAATCACACTTCACCATCTGACAGTCCAACGGACGAGTCTGGGTGTGGAGGATACCAGGTGAGCGCTACCTGCCAAATGTGAAGCTTGGTGGAGACATCATGCTCTGGGGCTGTTTTTCATGGTTCGGATTGGGCCATATAGTTCCAATGAACGGGACTCTGAACGCCGTGGCCTGTAATGACATTCTCGATAATTCTATGCTCCTAAATTTATAGCAACAGTTTTCCGCATTTGCCTTCAGGAGATATAAGGGAAAAATCCTTTTCATATTTCCCGTTCACAAGACGAGATCGTGCAGGAATGGTTTGATGAGATAGGTGTGGAAGAACTTGACTGACCTGCATAGGGAGCCCCATGGAATATCTTTGGGATGAATTGGAACGCCGACTACAAGCTAGCCGAACCACCCGACATCAGTAACCGGTCTCACTAATGCTCTGGTGGCATAATGGCAGGCAATTCCTGTAGCATCACACCAAAATATAGTGGAAAGCCTTCCCTGCAGAGTGGAGGCTGTGATAGCATAAAAGGGTAAACCAAAGCGATATAATTCCGGATACTTTTGATCATGTAGTGTAAGTCAAAAGCCAAACGCAATAGGAAGATAGGTAGTAAAAATATATTTCTATATTCATTATCAGAGTAGCACAGGAGATATCCTGTAAACATGAGACTCATGAATAGTTAACAGAAAAAACTTAGTTTCGCAGCGAATGGGATGCGAACCCAAAACATCATATATAACCGTTTATCTACTATCAATAATATCAACAGCGATATAGCGAAAAAAATAGAATTATCTGGTTCCAATAAAAGCAAATAAAACTTTTTTGAGAACATCAACATATTAGATAAGAGTATATTAGAAAAGATCCGATATATATCTCAGATAGGAAGCATTTATTTGATATCTAGAGAATCTCGAAAATCAGATAATGACTGCAACTCTATATCTTATTATATTGGTAAACTAATATCGAATAAAAGAATCTACTACTTTTACTATGAAAAAGAATCTACTACTTTTACTACGAAAAAGAATCTTACTATAGCGTTATCAACTGCACAAATTAACAACAAAATAATTCTTTAAATCCTTGCTACTTTTATCATTTCATCTCCAAAGTTTCCATCCAAATTATTCTATACTGAATCCATCATCATCTTTATTAAAAGCGAAATGTAACTGCTAGAGAAACATGAACGTTCTTCTTACTCCAAAGCCAATTCTACTGAAGCAGTTTTCTGATAAATATATGTATAGAAAATGTGTTAAAAACGAAATAAATTGGATGAAGAATTGACACGTTCTAACAGTACACTCGTGAACATAATGAATGATATGGATGCATTTCAATCATGTAATATAAAACAGCATATCGTTATCTTTTCAATATTCAATAATCAGGCTCTAATCTGGGGGAACAGTAGTAAGTCCCCCCCCCTGAAGTCAACCTAAGTGTTAAACAGAAAAAGCGATTCTATACTTTTGCACTCTTAAAAGTTTTTCGGTATTCTTTTAAAGTTATCATAACTATATTATTCCTTATAGGATACCAACTATGATTAATATTATCTTCAGTATTAATTATATTTACTTATTCGCCGTCAAAAGCATTTTTTCTCTCTCTAAGTATTCTCCATCGTCTGTGACTATATTCTACAACTCATCTTAAGTGAACTGCCTCTCAACATAGCATACAAAGAATTTGTTCCAATAGTGATCTAAGAATATTACTTCTTACATCTCGGAGATAATTTTATTTGTTCATTTAGAGAAGAGACTTATGTGTGTTTACAACTCTATCGAATAAAAGTGACTTTTTATGAACGGTAATATTTTTTATTGGGACAAACATCTATAGGACATTAAGCAAAATAGTTTTTCACCAATGCAATTATTCAATAATACGATTTTTAGCATAAAAATGAATTTCTTTTATGAACTTTATTATTTATCCACCGGGCATTTCATTCAAATTATATTATTGTTTCAAATATCAGCAATAAGTTTTATAGTCAATTTTCAAATTCATTTTTCTAGTAACAGCAGGTCTTTTCGGCCGAACGACTCAACTCCAACGTTCACACTAATTCACTTCAATTTTTTTTTTAAATGTTTATCCTATGAAACAGAGGCGGCTGACTGAGCGAAGCATGCATAAATCTTTACTATTTTACAGTTATCTGACAGACTCCTGACAAATCTTTCATAACATTTACATTTGTATCGAGACATTGGAACGCTCCTAAACGCGCTGTTGATCACCGACATATTAATGTGCTAATTTCATCTAATTTCAATGACGACAAAATGGTTCATAAAAGTATTAAAGATAAATTTAATTTATTTTCAATTTATTTCAATGAATTTTTCAGCTTAAATTGAAAAGGAGAATTTGTGTCATTTGCTGATATTACCACAATTGTTTTCAAAAATTCAAATTGTAGTGAATTATATCTGGACAACAGTCATGATATAGATTTAATAACAAACTGGTTCAACAATAAACTATTAAATTTAAATATTGAGAAAATAAAATGTATGCATTTTTCACTAACAAAGATAAATTATTTACCCTATAACTTATATATATATGGTAATATGTGTAATAGGGAGAGATCATGTTCATGTAAAGCTACTGAGCAAATTACAGCAATCGTCTACCTTGGAGTGCATATAGATTCAAATTTAAAGTGAAAGACACATATATATATGCTGAGCAAACAATTAAGATACTATTTATATAAATTATATAAGAAGGAGTAAAATACATTTATGTTGAAGTTATACTATGCATGGATTATCTGCTGTACAATATGGTTTAATCGCTTGGGGTGGAATCTATTTAACAACAGTGAGTGGTATTGAAGTCTTGAGAAGGACGTTCTTGAATATAATGACGTATTTAAAACAAAGACAGAAGAAACAAACTGGTTGAAAACGATAAAATAATGTATTTAAGAAAGTTGTATAGATATCGAATAATGTGTCTAGTATTTAGAAAACTTAAGACTTTAAGGGAAAAGGACACATGCTGAAGTCTGAGAAATGGAGAATGTAAAATTTTATTCCACAGGTTAAAAAGGAAATTTCACATAGGCATTTTATGGGTAGAGAATTTATAATTCATTGCCCATAAATTTAAGAATGGCAAAAAATGTATAAATTAGTTTAGAATGGCTAAAGATTTACATTATGGAAATAGCGGATATAGATAGAATTATTATTAAAATAATTAATGTTAAGCAAAAGCAGGGGGAGGGGATGCTAAAAAATGTTTGAAAATAATAATAATCATATTTTTTTTAGTTTTCTTAGTTTAAAAAGATTTTATTTTCACATTAAAATGGAATATATATATATATCAATGAATTGCTGCAGGACTAAAAGAAATTTAACAGGAATAAAAGAGGATATAATTAAAAATAATAAAACAAATACAGATCAGATGTTTCAATAATAAAGTATCACGTGAAAATGTCCTGTAGACAAGAAACCTTTGAAATAATTAGCTGAAACAAAGTTGGTTTTGCGTTGAGTGGGATTCGAACCTTATCCCAGAGACATGCCCCGTATGGTAACTACTATACCATCAGAGACTATCCATTTTTTTTTTCCAGCAATGTGACTATAATTTAATTCCCACATATTTAATTCGTTCGCTACTGGCGTCATCTATGTCGGAAATCGGAGGAATGAGTGTAAATTTGCACTCGTTCCTCCGAAGTTAACGAGCTACTTCTTGTTTGAAACCTTGTCTAAATTTCTCATTACGTGACAAAAACAAAGTCAGCATTATCATTTACCTCTTAGCTGGCGGCGCATAAAGTTCGGTCTGAGAAATCTGTGCATGGTTGCTATGGAGCCCTCTAAAGATGGGGAGAGATTTTACATTTTCACAAGGATGCAGCTTGGGGACTACTCGAAAAATGCAGATTTATCACAGGTATATGGGGATCATGACTGTTTCATATGGCACTGATACGGGATGGATGAGCAAATTCAGAAAAGGGCGGCAGAGCTTTCGAAGGTCTCTCTCTGCAGGAAGACTGAAGAAGGATTTGAATGAGAGAACTATCACTGTTGTTCGCGAACTCATTAAGGAAAAAACATAACTTATTAATAATTTCATATTATTAAAATATTAAACAAAAGAAACATGAAATGTTTCAAAGAATGGTGTGATTTTAAAAATCTATAGTAATAATAGGATATGTCAGTCTGTCTGCGACAGCCATAACTCATAAGGAAATCATGGTAGAGCTTTAACTCGGACCACAGCCAGAAAGTTTCTGGTTGTGGTCCGGGTTGCAGTACCAAATTTCAAGTCGAAATTCCAAAATGGAGGCTTGCTAGAAGCAAAAATATTTACCATGCTATCCCCGTAGGAAAATTGCTTTAATCCACTTATTTGGTTGCTAGCTGATTTAATAGCACTTAATGTTAATTAGGAGATTTATTAATTTCAAGAGAAAATCGAAACTAAAAGCACAACTCTCGAAGAAGACAAGATGGCCACGGTTGTGTGCATAGCCAAAGGTAGCTCATTGCAATTCAAGCTTTAAATGAATATAGAGAAAACGCCAATAAAAAGAGTTTCAAGGTGAATTTTCTAAAATATTAGGTCTGTCAAGGTTTTATATTCACAGTTTGATTCAAGTCAAATATTTTGTACTTTAGATAAGAGTATCAAGCAATTAAACGATTACCAAAAAGAAATTCATTTACCTTGGCAGCGACCAGGAAAAGGGTTCAAGAATTCTTCATGAGAAATAAAATGCTGAATTTAAACAAAGTATTAATATCGATAAACACATATCTATATCTTCTTAATTTCGATATCACTGTATAGATCGGGTTTAGATTTTCACCTCGCAAAACTCGAGGCTTAAAGTTCCATCTGATCATTAAAGGTAATAGGTTGCTTTAAATTATTAATACGTTTTTCAATTGTTATACACGTATGTTTCTTGGCTTTTCTTCTCTTCATGTCATCCAACTGGAAATCAAAATCCTTGAGGCGAAATTTATGTTAAGAAACATTTTGTGCAGAGAAAAAAAATACGTTCACGGGAATGAGAACACAAAATCAAAAAACAGAATGGGAGGTGCAATTAAGGGGTGCGAAAACCCTTGGAACAGCTCTGGTTGGGCCTTTGCTCGGTAGGAGAGCTAGAATCGATTTTATGCCACAGTGGGAATGTATAGAAGTTGTCATCTGTGCTAGCCACTTAATGTGTGGCTATTCGTATAGAAATGATAACCGCTGCCAAATTTATTGATGTCATTTACTCTTGTTCCCTAACTGTAAACATTTTAATGAATCATAAAACAATAAAATCTGCTGTCGTTGCCAGATTCTTCACACCATCAAAAGCTTTATTATTTTAAGGCATCTTACTGCAGAAAAGAACCTGATTTTTTTAACCGAACACGGGGTCACGCAGGAGAAATCCGCGCACCATAGCCGCCAAAATCTGTTGAAATAAAAATCTCGATAGTTTGCGACGAAGCCACGGACTATGACGTTACAACGACCTGGGCAACACTTGGTAAGTCTTTATGTTGAATCTATGCCAAAAGGTCGTAGGGAGGGAAGAACGCAGGAAACTAACCTTTAGTGCAGTATAACACAGAATATAACTTACAGATGGAAAGGGAGACCCGGGAAGCCCCGGTTGCAGTTCAGTTAATATAAAATATTAGCATATTTTCCCATTATTGTTCGGTTTTTTAACTGAATTAGATTAAACTGCATATTATATAGTAGTTGGCATCCCTCAAGACACAACTTTGATTTGGACCCCCACCCCCTTAAAAAAAAGTAGGATGGGTGTTTTTTCAGGTAGTTCATAAAACCACCAAAGTCAGAAGCTTTGAATTAGAACTCGTTGACATATTTTCCTTATATTTTGGTGACAAAACGTCTGGGGAGAGCTTAATCCTTATGTTGCTTTCAGTTATGATAAGAGGAAGTCATGTTCCGAATTTAGCAATCCTATCTTTTACCATTTAAAAAGGAGAAATCTTTCCTCCTTTTTTTTCTTGGAAGGTTGAGGTAAGGAAGAAAGTCTAGAAAGCGAAATTCTTAAGCTGTTCGGAACTGTGGTAATGGGAAGATGTACAGCAGCGTGTTCAACTTACAGTTTATTAGGCTTTTTATTACAGTTTATTAGGCAGTTGGACATAAAGGGCCCAACTCTTACGTTCAGTTAAAGTTAAAGGGGCCAAAACTCTTACATTCCATTAAGTTATGAGAAAAGAAACTATATATCATTCTCGTTCTTTCCGTTTAGGACAAACGCTTAGCTGCTATTTTATGGGGTGGCAAAGTTTTAGGGGCTAAAACTTTAGGTTAATTTAAGATAAGAGAAATTCGCATAAAACTGCTACACAAGAGGGAAAATAAAACAAAGCAGGAATTACACGGAAAAAAACTAGAAAAGTTTAACAAGTAATTAATTGGGTTACGGGCTTTTTTTGTACACAGTGACGTAAATTGCCAGGTCACAAGAACTCAGATAAGGTTGGGGACCCCCTGGGCAACTGTTAAGAGAGAGATGATAGCCTTCCGTCAAGGTCATCCAGAGTGTTCTTTATGTGTACAGGTTCTTTATGTATTACAGTGTTCTCCAGCACTCGAACCCACGGCCGTATATACCATCCGACAGCCTTTCCAAGCCCATCGGTGTCTCCGACCTACAGAGGACAAGGGGGGGGGGGGGGAGGAAGTTTTGCTGAGATAAATCTCAACGCCGGCCCAAGGTGGACTCGAATAATAATATTCCATTTTCGATAATTCTTTAAATGCTCAATGAATATTGTTAAAAATCGGGGTTTAGACAGATTTATTAACACGTTTTAGCTCCAAAACACTTTTCCACAAAAAACCTTATGTACAAAGGTAGCTTTCCGTTGATGCAAACAAGCATTACACTTCAATTCGTTTGAGCTCTGTTCTTCCCGAAAACACAACACAAACTCTCAATGAATACAGAACTTTCTAATTACCCACAGGAGGATTTATTCGATGCTATCTGGTGAATTACTGCTTATTTTGCAGAGATTTACCCATTATATAAAGGCAATTCATTTGACTCTTTGTGCTTGAAGCATTCGAGGAGATTGAGTATCTCTTGGTGGTGCTCGTTAGCAAATCAGTTGGCCTCAGACAAGTCAGTAGACAGACATCAACAGTCTGTGCTCATTGGCCACAAAGACCATCTTATTAACGGCTGATGCCTGACGCCTGGCTCCCCACATCTTAGATCAACCTGGCTGCGGAAATGCACCTCGGGGAGTCATTCGTGTTGTGGTAATGTGGCCAAACTTTATCGTTCTTGTTCTTTATTCTTACTTCTTTCCCTGACCGAATAAATCTAATAGCTTACTTCGTAGTTAACAGTCGCTCTAAAGTGTTAATACACGACTGACGTCAGAACTGTTTCTTCTTTAATTAATGAACAGCTGTTCTAACACCAAACGAGAGATTTCTGTGTCTAGAAACTTTTTAGACGCCTTAGGTAAATTATTAGGAATTAGAGAAAAACGTCCCAGTTGGTATCGCCGAAGACACACGTAGAGCTTCACTGCAGTTGTTCGACGTAAAGAGTAGAGAATTTTAAGGCAATGGTCAGAGAGTCTAAAAAGAAAAGAGAGAATAAATAGAAATTAAATATAATAAAATACGTAATAAACAAGAGTTTTTTAATATGACTAGACTGTTGTTTAAAAAGGACTAATTAAATATTCACAAGAACGGCAAGATGAAATGCTAATTTTGAGAAGGTAATCCACTTCTATTTTTCAAGCTGGTGTCAAAATTTGATACGGTAATCACATTTTAAAATATAGGGAAACTGAGAAAAATCATCTTCCTTTTAAGATAAGTAGCATAATGAGAAAAAAGTCCACCTTTTAAGACATGGAACAAAGGTGGAAAAATAATTCACCCTTTGAGATAAGGAGCAAGATTGGACGAAGTAATCAACCTTTTTTAATGTGATGTCCGAATGAGTGAAAACTCACTTATGTATAATACAGCTAATGTTTAGTATAATGATTTTCTTTCTTCCATGTTTACTTCCTAATTTTTTTCGTTCATTAACAAAAGGTTCGTAAGTAGCCAGTAGGTTAAAGTGTTTGGTTGCAGATCAAAAGGCAGAGTTCTGATTGCGAATGAAGAATGGGTGATTTTGTTGTCTTGTCCCGTGGTCGAGTGGTTAGCACGCTTGGCTACTGATCTACGGGACCTGGGTTCGAGCCCCGTGTAAGGCATGGATGTATGTGTCGTTTTTCTGCTGAGGTCCTGCCATCCTCTCAGACCTTCTACTATGGCATATAAACTGACAGGCTCCTGTCAGACCTCTGTGGCAAGCAGCTGCTTGAGGGGGTATTTTATTTTTGCCGATTTATCGTCTTCTGCATGCAATAGGAGGTGAACTTTTCTTTTTCATCTTTTGATAAAAATCTTCCTACAAATGTTTCTTGTAAAAATTGTTTTGAGAATAGCATTTTCCCTATGTATATTTCCTTTTTGAATACGAAGAAGTGGCGAATTGCGTCCCTGCATTGCGATGCGAAGATTTCTACTTGCCTTCATTTTAACTACACGATTATAGACTACATTCCTCTGAGTATTTCTCTTTGCTATGGTTACAATCAAAAATCATCTCAAGATGAGTTCCCGAGCTTCGTTATGACCATTAATTTATCCCCTTGCACAGTCACTTCCAGCAGGAGAGTAGAGAACAGCTGTGGCTGTGGGTGAACAGCAGCTTTCCTTTCGCCAGTTAACCACATAAAGGGAAAGATGGCTCCTACTTCATCAAATGGAAATTGAAATGGTGCGAAAAATATTTTGCGGAGTGTTGTTAGACGACAACACACTTTAGTTTAATTTGCGGGAGGAATGTCACACAGAAGATTAGACATAACTTCCAAGTGAATCGCTCAACACATACCATCTGATTAACTGAAAAACCGCATTCACATAAGGTGGGTCACTTATTTACCTATTTGGTGCTTTTTGAAACTGAGGATGATGGCCCAAGAAATTATCTTTTCCTTTCATTGCCTTTTAAATTTTCTCTTCATCTTAACATGTGAAGTACGTTTTCCAAACTTGTTCCTTATAGAAAAATATGGATTACCATTTCCAAATTTGCTTCTTAGATTAAAAAATGGATTACTTTTTTCGATTCGCCCTTTTTATTAAAACGTGGCTCTTGATTTATCTCAACAATCTTTCTAGTGAGTGATCGTGCAACAATGTCAATTTAGTCATCTTTAAAAATGGAACACATTAAATAAACTAAGCCTCAAACTCTCTAGACTTGAGGAAAACATTAAATGGAACACATAATCGATAGTATTTAGTGTCGTATTCAAGATATTGGGATTTATAGATACTCTGAATTGTAAAAATTAAATTACACATCGGTTTTCCTTAACATTTGTAAAAAAAATTATGGAATTAAGAACATAAAACTGACTAATTTATGTGACATCATGTGAATATATAAAACAACAGTAAAACCACTTCAGAGACTGCAAACGTGAAAATGAAGAAATAGTATAAAAGGGTGCAAACATACATAGAAATAAAAGCGTTCTCTGACAGGATTTTGCATTTTTTTGCTGAAGACTTGCATTTTTACTTTTGTTCACAAATGAAAATTAGAGATTGCCATTTAAAAAAAAAAAGTTTTCAAAGAAATTGTTTAGATGACTCGTTAAGGAGGCGTGCTGTAGTTGGAGACTGGCGAGTGTCAAGG
This sequence comes from Ryuthela nishihirai, assembly GCA_038380435.1. NCBI lineage: Eukaryota > Metazoa > Arthropoda > Arachnida > Araneae > Heptathelidae > Ryuthela > Ryuthela nishihirai. The sequence goes on from JAWZYU010000017.1 coordinate 78,056,393, forward strand.
CAATCTCCAATCCAGATGTCATTCATAACCAAATGTCTGAATGTTTCTCGGATGGTGGTCTCCAGGCTAAAAAGACAATTTTGGGATACATGTGATATCGTTAAAACAGAGGGATTCGACCTCATTTTTATCATATGACTTTTTCAAAGACAAATATATAATATGTTACTTTCTCCAGATCAAAAATAGGGGGTGGGCATGGCTCGTATTCTGTAGTTCCCAGGTTCAAGTCCCAGCTGGGCCAGAGTTCAGGTTTATCTCCTCAAAACTTCCTGCTTTCGGTCAATAGGGAACACCGAAGTGTTTGTAAAAGCAGACGTCCGTCGAATCAGACGTTAAGCCGTGACCTGTGTGTGGGAGAGCCATACCCCGTGAATGTTAAAACGCACGCTGGATAGTCTTGATGGCTGATTTCCATCTGCCTCCTTAACCACTGTCCAGTGGGTTCCCTTTCCACAACATTCTCTAAGTCTTCGGAGTCCTTGTGATGTGGCCATTTAGCCCATTGTGTGCAGATATTGGCGCTCAGTGATAAAACAACCCAACCCAGGTCATAAATGTGACGTACCACTAAGTCAAGTGTACTAATATTGATACAAATATTTCAACTTCACATCAGTAATTCTTAAACTCATATAATTTATGTATTTATAAGTTGGAAAAAAGCTGCAAAGAAAAAAAAAAGAATATTACAGCATTATCCAGTATCGTGCGACCTTGTCAATTTAATCACCTTTAAAAATGGAACACACTTAATAAACTCAGCCTCAAACTCTATAGGCTTGAGCAAAACTTAATTCACCACAGCACATTTGTAAACGTCAGGTTTTAATTCTGTTGTTGCTTAAATCACAGGTTTTTAACATTACAATCTGTAAGTCGAGATCGCTGTTAAGATTTGTTCACAGAGATAAGTACTTACGAAACGGCAGATACATCACTTTGCAAATTTTCTTAGTTTCGAAATTTTTTTATCAATATGAAAATTGGAGAGTTTGTTTTTCTCTCTATGTCTGTTCGACATCCTTTCTAGAGGGTCAGAGTTAAGACCACAAAACTTCGTCAACTGCTTCATCTCACCGTAACTTAAGCACACTCTCAGGGTTTCGACCTAATAAAATTAAGCGCCCCCTAAAGTTAGCCGCGAAACGTCTGTCCATTGATATCTTAGAGCAACGATAACATATTACTCCATTCATAGCTTTCGACACCCCATTCATAAAGTAGGCGATGCCAGTGCCTCCAGTGTTTTCAAACGTTTGCAACGAGTTCAGACCCGATTCACGTGCAGCTAGGAACCTGATCTGTACACCATAATACCACCACGCCAAATTAGGGATACTTTTTTTAAGTATAATTTATACAATTATTTTACATAAAAACCCATTAAACCGAAGCTCATTAGCCGCAATATACACAGATATATCTAGATTACATCAATATCATTTTGCATAAAATGGAGGATAAAATTAATAAATGAAAAAAACTAATTAAATTATAAACGTTTACGATTAAAAATATTATTTTTTCATCAACCACTCAAAACTTTTTCTTTAACATCAGAAATTTTTCCTAAGTCTCTTGGAAGTAAGTTAAATAGGTAGTGAATTTCATAATCTTTGGAATTCCATATGTAATCATTATGAAATTTTGGTTGTTTTAAAAAACCCTTAGCTTCTTTTCTAGTAAACTTATCGTGGCAAATATTTTGTTTACAGCTATTATTAAAGAAGTTACTGATTACACAAACAAATGCATATAAACTTTCAATACGTAAATTTTGAACAAACCAACGGTCCAGTACGTGCGGAATTATGCGAAGCCAAAAACCTCCGTCATCGATGACGTCGTGCCGGACGTGAACGAGTATCCGAGCAACCGTTAAGAATACACCTGATACTCTGAGACTATAAAGAGATCATATAAATGTATCCCAACCAGGCGGACGCGTTCAAGGTCCGTCTATGTTGCGAAAATTATAATCATTACATTACATAATCAAATATATATATTACATAACAATTTGTATTTTAGCACTTATTTTTATAATTTTTGTTAGTTTTTTGTGATCATATGTTGAGTTTAATAAGCGATTCTGTTTAAATAATTGTAAATTTTTTAATTTTTTAATTGAATTTTAAGATATATAATAAAAGAAGAAAATGACTTTTTACTATGGGTAATTCGCGATAAATGGATGTATTCAGAAGTCTGTCACGTAGAAGGACTATTTCAGAAGTATATCTCCAAAAGGAAAAGGTTGAAAACATTCTGCATTATATCGATATGCATTTATATAATGCTGAGAAATTCTGCAAGTAAGTAAATAACTTCCAAAACCAGATCGCTTCCCTGCTGTAGGAATAACTAGAAGTTCTTAAAAATTCCCTTTTAATATTTTATTATATTCTAACTCAGTAACTTCAATTTATATATTTGGTGGTATATCTATTTATAACTCTGGCGGCATATCCAACCTTAAGAGCATAATTTATTGTTTCAAAGTTAAAATACCTTCTTTAAATCAGATTGCTCTAAAGATATCCATTTGCCAAAATTGTAATTATTATATTATGATCACACTTCTTCTAAACAAAACCATGAATACACTATATATTTAAATTTGAAAACAAAATTTCCTTCTCTCTTGAAAAGATTTAATGTGACATTTTTATGGTCAGATTTGCCATGCATGACATTTATGCTACGTGTTGAACATTAGTGCTCTAGAAGAATCGTAGAAAGTCGCTCAAGAAACACAATATCCAAAAAAATATCGGTATTTAACTCTAATTGACAGACGTCATAAGGCACTGATAGCTTCCCAATTTGTTTTGGAGCTTGCTTTTTCGATAGAAAGGGGAATTTCAAGGTGTACGGTAATCAGAAGCCTTCAGGATAGGAGGCTTTATGCAAGATGACCAATGTGTGTGTCTCTTTAACTCCCGTATGGAAAAACCCATCTGAAATGATATTCGTAGCATTTGCACGGTATGCAGGAACAGTGAGTGACTCTTCTCTTCATATCGGGATTCAGCTTAAAGACTAGCATCGACAAACATTCATCTTGTTTTAATGATGGTTTGCAATGCATCTCCTTTTCATATGAAACTTTTCATTTTATTGTTAAAAAAATAATTTAAAAAAACCCTCCTGAAGCAGCTGCTTGCCACAGAGGACTGACAGTTTATATGCCATAATAGAAGTTCTGAGAGGATGCAGGTCCTCAGCAGAAAAACGACACATACATCCATGCCTTACCCGAGGTTCGAACCCAGGTCTCTTAGATCAGTAGCCAAGAGCGCTAGCCACTCGGCCATGGGACGGCGTTATTATTGAGTAGATTTGAAAAATTAATATATCATGGATAAATGTTTTCGAATTTTATTTCACCAAGATATTATTCAACTTATAACCAGAGGTACTGGGATTTATAGATAGTTATTAAAAGAAAATTTTCCCAATCAAGTGGTGATGAAAGGCAAGAACATTCATTCTTTATCAAGATATTATTAACTAAAATGGGGGAAAAATAAACATATACATTACACATATTTCGCAACAAAATATTCTAAAGACCACTAAAACGGAGAAAAATTGTTTCCCCCGAATTGCTTTCCGGTTTCGTTTAATCACTTATTTTCTCCTAATTGTTTTTAGCTCCGTCCAACTTATATCATCTACGCATTATTAGATATATAAATATATCTCAGATATCAATTTAAAGCCTTTGAAACTGGTTTCAAATCGAGCCGCTACTCTGTTGAAGCAGATGCCAGTCTCGCTTTCTACACAATGGACGCAGCACCTAACCTGCCATTGAATGGTTACTGAACACAAACTGTGGTGGGTGAAGAACAACAGCGAGGAAGAAGAAGGTAAACTTTTTGTTTCACAAACAACAAATTTGGTTTAATTGAAACTGAAATTTTTGAGGTTTCGGAATATACTACTTGATAAAATTAAAGTAACACAAACAAAATGTTGAATAACGTTTTTATTATGCAATGTAATTAAACGAAAATTTACCCAGAAATGCATTTTAGTAATGCGAGGAAACGTGTAGAAAAAGATTGGGAAATGAACGCATTAGAATGACGTCATCAAAACAAGAAAATATTATTCACTGAAGAAGTTGGCTTCAGACACTCCAAAATATGCACATATGACATCAATACGAAGTTGGATATCCTCTGAGGGCAAAACAGACCTGACAGCGTCGATCCATGTTCATTATAAAGTGTTTGAAAGTTCTTGAGGAAACAAACTATTACAAGTAATCCCATTCTTCAACAAGAGCTAACGTAACCTAGCGGAGTGAACGAGAAGGTGGCTAACGGTTTGCAATACATCTCCCTAAGGCATCCCATACCAGTTAAATACGATTTAGGTCTGGCGGACTTCCTGGCCAGGTCATTAGTTGGATATCTTAAAGTTCTACAACACCAGGTTAACTCTGTGCCGAAGGGCGCTGTCTTCCATAAATAGAAAATCAGCGCTAAAGTGTCGTACATACTGTTCAAGGGTTTCTTCTCAGTACCTCTCATCAGTGTTGGAGCCTGCATCGAACACATGGAGAAGAATACGCTGTTGATGGGTTGCCACCAAAGACCTGCATATCATCATCCCCACCATAAGTATCCTTTCATCTGATATTGGAAGGATGTTATCGCGTTCCTCTTTCCCTCCAGATTACACAACGTCCAAAATCTGGCTTTTGGTTACATCGAGACACATTAGAAAACAGAATATTAGCCCATTGTTCAGGGTTCCAAGTGATCCTGAATCAACAAAGTGTTGTTGGTGGAACCAGTTTAGACAAGCGTTTTGGGGGGGGGGGGTTGTGGTGTAGCTAGACACAAACGATTGGCCTTCTGGTATAGAGTTCTCTCATTAAGCCTTCGTGACACTGTTCTGTTGGAAATCCCTTCATTGTAACAGTACAATTATCGAGAGCAGTTGACGAGAAATCATTGTACTGTTCTCTCTTGTCATTAGAGCCAGATGTCGACCATTTCAGGTTGAAATAATTCTTGGGGGATCTTGGCCAACTCTACTGGTAATAGTTCCTGTCTCGTGGAACTACGTCCAAAGCGTTGATACCATTTTCTCGTAACATGAGTCGTCTTACCCTCTCCACCTCTGGGTGTCCAGCTTCAAGTTTTCCAACAACCCGCCTACACAATGAATTATCTAAACGACAATGACTATCCATCTTCAATGGAAAAAATAAGATTACACTCTTTGCAAGCAGCAATTTTAAAATAGAGTGATCTGGTAGCAGTTTTTTATAGACATTAGTAATTTGCATGCTGCAAGGAAGTGTAGGATCGTAGATCAATTCGACTGGATATTCGAAATTGGTATGAAATGTTGCCCCTAATGATGTTTTTTTTTACCTTCGGAAATGTTGTTAAAGGTAAAATATTGTTGAAAAAACTGTGTTACCTTAATTTTTGTCTATCAGTGTAATTTCATATCGCTATTATAAGTGGAAACTATCTTTCTCACTTTTCAAGTGAGAAATGTAATACAGTACCATAGAATTTACGCTTATAGGCATTACTGCAATTACTGCTAGAGTCACTAATGCAAATATTACTAGAGTCACTGTTACAAGTATTACTAGAGTCACTACTACAAGAACTACTAGATCCATTATTATAAACGAACACTGCCTACAGACGTAGGGCTAAAATAAATGAATAATTTTGATAAGAACTGCACCTCTAACAAAAATTGCAACTCGAGCAAGGAGAACAGCTGAAATAAGTTCCGCAGCTCCGATAACGGGGACAGAACAAATAAAATCAGAAACTTTTTGCTTAAGTTTATAATCTGACTTTTCCTTGCTCGGCATTGAATCTGACGACGCCAAATCATTCATTTGATTTGTCATTGTTGATATTTCGAATTGAACGAAATATATAACTGATTATATATTTCATTCAATTCGATTTTTAAAACTAATCTGTTAAAGTACAGACCAATGTATTCCGAGTTCACAGTAATACAGAACGTTATACGCATGAATAGTAAAATAGGGAAACTTAAAACAAATTTAAATAATGACGTAATTTGCTTTGGTGTGTTTCGCTGTGCCTACGTTTTCTGCCATTTTGATTCCAAGACAAAGATCTACACTGTCTGCCCAAATTATTATGAACACCAATTACCTATTACTTTGTCCTACCTCTCGATAGTAATGACTGCCCGGAAAGTTTCAATTATCTGAGTATAGTTCTCGTTTAATGTGTTTTGAAGTACTGCTATCTTTGTAGTTGATGACCTGTAGCACTACTCCTTTGTCTTACAGTTCGTGCCAACATACGACTGTTCTTGTCTGTCAAAACCTTTTTTTCGGACCATTACCATTCTTAATATACACTACAGGAAAACAAATTGCAGCACCTGGAAATATTAATACCATTTTATTAAAAGGCAGGCAGCTGTTAGCATACACTGAGATGTGCGATTGCACTTCTCAATGTATGCTAACCAGTGCTAACCGGCTTTGCTGGGATGTACCTACCTGGTAAAGAGGTATAATTAGTATTATGTTGAACAATCCCATGCAACAATGCATTCATGAGCACGGCGGGGAAGGCTATCGTACAGCTCTATAATGCCCTCCTGAGGGATAGAACGCCAAATAACGCGAAGTTGCTGCTCCATTTCAGCGACAGTGGTTGGGGCACCTCTTGGGTGTTGTTGGAACTGTCGACCTATCATATCCCAGACGTGTTCAATAGGTGAAAGGTCCGGCGAGCGTGCTGGAAATAGTGGTACTTGAACGTTTTGCTCATGCAGATACTGCAGGCCAATGCGAGCTGTATGGGGACGGGAGTTATCTTGCTGGTAAAAGGTTCCATGCTGCTGAACAAATAGGAGCCACTGGCTGCAAAATGTTTATAACATATCGTTGGGCAGTTAGAGATCTGATCAGTTCTGACCGAGATGTCTGATTAATGGCATCCAACATCAAGACACCAGATTCTGGAGCTGTGTGATGACGTCGCATACATTGGGTGGCGTTCCTTTCCCCTGGATGACGGCAAACAGGTTGTCTACTGTCGTGATGGCCAAGACAAAAGCGAGATTCGTCACTAAACACAACGGTACTCCACTCTTGTTCGTTCCAGTTCTGTCTGAGGCGACACCACTGAAGAAGTGCCTGCATGTGGGTAGATGTGAGGGGAAAATGAAATGCCGGACGATAGGTTCACAATGAAAACTGTAAAAGCCTGTTGTTTACCGTCCGCCTAGTTCATTCGCATCCCTGGTTCGCCTGGATCCCTGGTTCCCTAGTTCATTCTCATGCTCTCCGCGCACGATATTCATAATAAATTGCCAGGCAGAGTATGTAATCCAACTTCTAACGAGGCGTACTTACAAAAATCCGCATTCGATGTGTTACCTGTTGCCAGTCCCTTTGCAGTTGCATTGTTGTCGTTGCGAATCTGCCACGCAATGCTATGCATCGCAAATGGTTGTCCTGTCGCTCCATGGTTATATGTCGTCTTCCTGATCCTTGTCGGCGTGTGCTGGATCCTTCTTGAACCCACTAGCGCCATATGTGTACGATGGTGCTGGGATTGTGGCCAACCTTGTTGGCCACATCTCTCCACGATAAACCAGCTTCTCTAAGGCCGATGATTCTTCCACGCTCAAAGTCTATTAACTATTGGAACTGCTGTCGACGTCTGCATATGGGCATCTTTAGTGGTTTAGAAGAATTTTCACATTTTGTCAACCAGGTGAGTTTTGGTTGTTTTTATCTGTGTTTGACTGCTCCTCACCTGTGACGTCAGGTCGCGACTGTCCAATCGTTTCGATCGTCCTGCAAACCTAATCATTTCCATTCATTTCCATATACTACCGCCTCCTTAAATTTCGTCAGATTTGCATAACGCCTTGCAAGAGTTGCGTTTTTTATTTCCTGTAGTGTACTTGCGATAGTGCTGCCTGTGATTTTTTGCTGACTTCCATCATCTCCATTATGGATGCTCCTGACCATTGCGCTCCAACGATGTGCCGCTTTTGAAGTCAATTAGATCAACCTTTTTACCATGTCGCATTAGACTTTGCTTTTACGGCCTTGCTGTAACCAACTTACCATCCTTTACTGTTTTTACGGCATTACCACAGCTTTACGGATTTCATGGCCACACCATGCCTTTATGGCTTTTACTACCTTACCATGTCTTTACGGCTTTTACGGTCATACCATGTCTTTACTGCTTTAAAGTACTTCGCAGTGACGTTGAATTTCTTACTGGCTAACGTCAGTAAGACGCTCTCCGCGCACGATATTCATAATAAATGGCCAGGCAGAGTATGTAATCCAACTTCTAACGAGGCGTACTTACAAAAATCACGCAAGTGCAAAATCTCCGCTTGTGACCTTTTTACAATGTTGCATTTGAAAATCGTCGAAGAAAAATTGTCGTTTGAAATTATTATTCTTTTATTATTCACTTATTTCAGTTCATTGAACATTTTAGGGGTAAACTCTCTTTGGCAGAGCAGCACGCTAAGCCTCAGGATATCTGTAACTATAGTCAGTCGAAATTCCAGTAGAATTAGATTTTGGGTTGGGTTGTTTTACCTCTGAGAGGCACTTTTTTGCACACCAGGAGCTAAATGGCCAGGTCACATGGACCCCAAAGTCTCAGAGAAGGTTGGGGGAGGGGGCCCACTGGAACAGCTGTTGGAAGACAGATGGTAGCCTCCCGTCAAGGCCATCCAGCGTGTTCTTTAACGTGCACAGGGTATGGCTCTCCCGCACACGGGACCACGGCTTAACGTCCCATCTTAACGCCTTTCCAAGCCCATCGGTGTCCCCTACTGACCGTGGGCAGGGCGGGGAATTTTGCGAAGATAAATCTCAACGCTAACCCAGCTGGGACTCGAACCTGGGAACTACTGATTACGAGCTTGGCTCGCTACCGACTGAGTCACCCCCGCCCAAGTAGAATTAGAGATTACGGTTTGCTTGGTGAATAAATTAAGCATTGTAAGATGTCTGAAATGCCAACAGTTCAAGTAATATTCACATATATGGAGGCGACGCTGTCAGTTGATAGGGCGCCAGGCTCGTAATCTGCAGTTCCCAGGATCGATCCCGCTGGGCCAGCGTTGACATTTATTTTCGTAAATCTCCCTGCCTTGACTTTGGTCAGTAGTGGACACCGATGTCCATGGAAAGACCATCGTCCTTCGGACGTGTGCGGGAGACCCATACTCTGTGCACGTTAAAAACACACTGGATGGTCTTGACGAGAGGCTACCATCTATCTTCGAATCGCTGCCTAGTGGGTCCCCTCCTCCAACCTTCTCTGAGCTCTCTGGGTCCTTCTGACCTGGCCATTGCGTGCAAAAACGCGCCGTTCAGAGGCAAAACAACTCAATACATATATATGCAAATATGAAAATAGCCAAGCAAATTAATCTTTTTGTGAAACATATTCCAAATATTTTGTTAAAAATCAAGATTAATATTAAATTTAATTGCTTATACTATTCATCAATTACATTTGAGAGAATTTACAATTTTCAATGTTTAAGTTCTTTTTTCTCTTTTTATCTTCATAAAGCAACGTTCCTCCTAGTGGTTTTTCAAATTCCATTTGAAATAAGTTGTAGTAAATGTGAAATATATATATATATATAAATGATTCGTTACTATTTCGATTTCTAGTCTTTGATGCCACGCATGTTTAATTCAATTTATTATCGCGATGGAGTTTTAATGTGGTTGAATCCACCCATAATGCTTCTCTGTGGTATCATGACACGTTTTCACTTTGCTAATAACTAAAAAAGCGTCATGGCTAATTAAAGTATGCTGAAAGATATACTCACGTAAGAAACTGCATTCTGCAACGAAAGAAATTTGGCTTTTAAAGATTTTTTTGTCCATTTCTATAACAAAAATATATTTTTGCATAATTGGAAGCTGGGATCATCACTTTTCCTTTTTTCCTTCCTAAAGCTATGCTACTTTGTTTTTCTTAGGAGTTTCTTTTTCAATTTACAAAAATCTGCCTTTCAATTAAAGAACATTAGTTTTTTGTTTTGATTTTTCTTGCAACATCTTATCCAGTTAACGTAGTAATGCGTTATTAAATACTATCCTCTTTTAAGGTCCTCCTACAGTTCCTTAGCGATGCGATGGTGGAAGCGTCATCTTGGAAGTAGAGCATCAAGTTCCATCAGCGTTAATGTACTCTTCTCCTTTGCTTTACTCTTTTTCCTAACTGCTTACTTCAATCTATTCTTTTTTCTTCGTCTCTTCCTTATCTTTTTCGAGGTGAGGAAGAGAGGTGATCCTGATATATATAAAAAATAGTAAATAAAAAGGTAAAAATTTCTCTCTCTAGTTTAATTAGTTTGGCGCCTGAAATGTTCCATGTGTGGGTCGTGGGATCTCGCGACCAGTCAGTCTGCTCTTCTCTACACGGTAAGCTTCTCGTGTTTTCGAAGAAATCGTTTTCCCTTCCTCACCCCTCAACGTCAGAGAGCGAGCAAAAATAAGAGAGAAAAATTGCTGGTTGACCTTAGCCTGTGTATAAGCCTTAAAGAAAGCATAGTGGAGAAAAATAGATATCGATTATTAATGTTATTCATTTTCCAACCAAATTTTATTCTGCTTTCATATCGTAAATCAGTTTGAACCAACATTCTACCTCTAGTAGACCAGATTTAGTTTCAGAGTTAAATTTTCGGCTCTATTCATTCACAAGCAGAAAGCTTTGCCCGGATGCAGTTTTCAAGCATAAGGGGAGGACCAAGTGGATACTCAAGTATAAGACGAGCAGTGGATTCAGTATTTAAGTTTAAGGAGCAGTCTATTATGCTTTTCTGTGGCTTTCAATTCAGCTTTTAAGCATAAGCGAAGGCTAACTCAACGCCATGCCTAACACGAGGATCGAATTCAGTTTTTGTTCATAAGGAAAGTAAGGGATTTTGTTTTCAAGTATAAAGGAATAACGGAGTCAGCTTTAAGAATAACATGAGGAGTGTATTCGCTTTTCAAGTGTAAATCGAGTCACCAATACAGTTCTGAATTTTAAAGGGAGTAAGGACCTGGGTTCGAGCCCCGGGTAAGGCATGGATGTATATGTCGTTTTTCTGCTGAGGTCCTGCCATCCTCTCAGACCTTCTACTGTGGCATATAAACTGGCAGGCTCCTGTCAGACCTCTGTAGCAAGCAGCTGCTTGAGAGGGTTTTTATTTATTTATTTTAATGTTTCAAGCATTAAGAAGAGAGGGAGGGCGCATTCCTTTCGCAAACATAAGTCGTCTAATGAGGAGCTGCAAGACATGGAAACTGTTGGTACGGCGTATTTTGAATTAATGAAATGCTTTATGAACGATTCACATATCGATTGAAGAGACTGGAGAAGAAATATTTATTTATTTTTTTGTAAAACATTGAAATTAACCTGTAGTTGCATAAAAATGCTGCACAAACAATGTATAAAAATTAATGCTAACGTTTTCAATAACTGAAATCGAGATCTAGAAGAGAAGGAATCAATGAATGAAACAGAAGCTGAAAGGACAATTTTGGCCTATAAAGCCTAGGCTTAATAGGCCACAATTGTCCTTTCAGCTTCTGTTTCAAAGAGTGTAAAAGAGTGTTTCAAAGAGTGTAGGAACAGAGAGTTCCTACACTCTTTGAGCGCAACCTTCCTGATTTTCCTCCTCCTCTACAGTCATCAATTAATTACATCAATTCACTTAATGATTTTTATTTTCATCCATCCGTTCATCTTTTTTTAAGAAATTTAAAAATTTCCTACTTTACAAAACTGTCCCATTCACAATAAAATTGATCTACTCACTTTGATTTTAATTTCTAGGCATAAAACATTCTTTAAGAGCCACCTCTTCCCGAGATACTACCAAACTATTTGCACTAGTAGGTACAGTCGCTCAAAAAAGTATCCGAACACCATGGTTGATTACAGAATTCAGAAAAAATATCTGCCACCGATTTTTTTAGAAATTAGTGATCTGGCAACCTTCGTGTCACGTGACAATGTCACGTGACACGTGACAATGTGAATGTCACGTGACACGTGGCAATGTGACACGTGACACGTGACAATGTCACGTGACAATGTGACATGGCACGTGACACGTGACAATGTCACGTGACACCAAGGTTGCCAGATCACTAATTTCTAAAAAAATCGGTGGCAGATATTTTTTCTGAATTCTGTAATCAACCATGGTGTTCGGATACTTTTTTGAACGACTGTACCAATATATTTTTAATGTTCCACTTTCCAGTGAATAAATAATATTACATAGGGTAATTCTGAAACCCATGTTCAACTGAGAAAATATTTGTTACAGACAGACAGATACATAAAGCCAGACTATCAGAAATTTTTATATACGGCACAGTTTGTAGAAAATTGTTCCTGTGTCCCAGACAACTACCGCAATAAATATTCTAATTCAAACATTTTCTCTAATTGGTATCGATTGCCTTTTTAACTTTTCAATTCTTTTTTACCAAAACCTGAAAAATAATCTTCATCGAATACCTACCTCCAAAAATTAGTAACTTAGCGTAACAGTCATTTCCATGCTATGAAATATGTGCTGACGTTTGCTTGAAAAGAAATTCGAAATTTCGAACACTTGAAATTCTAACGTAAACTATTAAAGAAAACAATTTGGCGGCATTATGTGATTCTACGGCGCCATGTCGAAAATGCTACAAGATTACGTACGTTGAGAACTGCCGTAGAAATTTTGTGTCAAAAATCTGAATACATAACTATTACGCTTTGATTTAACGATGGATGCAAAGTCCTTTTATTGAACTGGACTTTTCTTCATTCTTTTGCGAGTGTGTCTGTTCTTTCCATAATAGTTCTGTAAGGTTGAATCGATAACTTTCTCAGTTTTTGGTACATATATGTGTTCTTTATAAAAAATATTTGTTTAAAGTTCGAAGAGGAACTAAATATTGATATTTAAAACCATAAATGGCGGCGTCAGTAGACTGACTGACATAGGTACTGGACAGCAAAATGGAAACAATTTCATGTTACCTCAATAGAAAACACATTCAGAGCTTAATAACTTCTTCAATATGGTTTTTAGCGAAAATTATGTCTAAAGATAATTATCTCAATTCTGGAATATTTAACAGGCGAGAAAAAAAATTGATCTCAAAATTTAATTCAAACTTTAAAATAGGTTGAAGATCAGAGATTATAGTTGACTCTAGTAGAGTATGGGGTGCAATTGCCCCGGTACTCATATTTTAATGTTTTAATTAAATTTTGGATCAATTTTCTGTAGATTGTTCGGGTTGGACCTCCGTAGCCCATTGCTGCTTGAGGATGATGATGATGATGATAAAAATTCCAACACTCATAACTCTTTGAATACTAAGCAAATATTGTTTAAAATCGAAATGAAGTTAAAAAAAACTGTTTTAATAAGCAGCAGGATTTGTTTTCAAAGCAAATAAACTAATCAGATTCAACGGTTCTTTCAAGCTTCCATGTTAGCCAGGTGATAGAGAAATAGTTGAAACCATTTTCTAATGACGAATTGGTCAAAAAGTGTATGGTTGAGGCCACAAGAGTAATATGTCTAGAAAATAAAGCTCTTTTTGAAAATATAAGTTTGTCATGCCGTATAGTGAAGACTGAACTAACGTAATGGCCGAAAATATCACTGAGCAGCTAAAGGAAAGTGTCACAGAAGTTCAAGAATTTTCATCGCAGTTGACGAAAGCACGATGCAACAAATACCGCTCAACTAGCCGTTTTCATTCGTGGTAATGAAAGATACGACAATTGGTGAAGGCTTATTACGCAATTTGCAAGTAGTATTCCGTGACTTAGAATTAATTATCAAAGAGCAAGTTCTATGGAATAACAATGACGAAGCTCTTTCTATGATTGGTCAAAACATGGGTCTTGTTACTCCTCTAAAAATAGGAAATGGACGACCATATTCTTGAGAGCTCAAAAATGATAATATGCCACTGCATTTATACATCAGCAAAGTCTTTTCTCTAAGTCACTTCGTTTCACCTACGTTAAGAATACAGATATAAACATCATAAACTACATCAAGAGTATTAACAAGGACCAGCTTCAACAACATTTGAGCGATTTTCATTCTGAGTTTGGAGATCTGGCATGCTATTGTGAGGTACGATGGCTCAGCAAGGTTCATATATTTAAACCTTTTTGTTGTTAAAATGCGAAATCAAGTTTTTCATGGAAATGAAGGGAAATCCAGAGCTTGCTCTCAACGACAAAAAGTGGCTTCGAGATTTATCGTTCCTTGTTGACATAATTCAGCATTTGTTAGAGCTAAGTGTTAAACTTCAAATTAAGGCCCAGTTGACCAATGTTCTATTTTCACATGTTAAACATGACGTTTTGAAGCCAAACAGCGTCTTTGGGAGGCGCAGCTCAAGAAAGAAAATACTTCACATTTTTCATTACTAGCAAAATCTGGAACCCAAACTTCAAAGTTGTGAAGAATACTCCATGGAAGTATTCATGCTGCGAAACAATTTTGCAGAAAGATTCGCTGATTTTAGATGACACGAAGAAGGGTTTAATATTTTTGTAAATCCTTTCAATCTCAGTATTGACTCTGTCCCAGATGCCTTATAGATGGAGTTGATTGACTTTCAAAGCAATAGTGAACTAAAGGGAAAGTACTCTGGAATGGAGCTACTTGACTTTTAGCAAATGCCTATCGGATTGCAGCGCTTTTTGAGAGCAACTATATATGTCAGCAGATTTTTCCAGAACGAAGTTTGCGAAGTCTAAACACCTCACAAGGATGACTGACCGGAACCTGGTAAATGATTTCAAGGTGTCGACGTCTAATATACAACCAAATTTTGGCGAAGTCGTAAGAAAAATGTCGCTGCATGCATCTTATAAAAACTTGAGTTTAATTATGTATGTTCTTTAAACGCAATTTTTCTTACCATTGCTTAATAAATAGTATTGTTATGAATTTAACGGATGGAAATTGAGCGTGAGTTCAAAAATAATATTTAGTAAATATAATTCTAAAATAATGTAATTTATTACAAAAGTATGAATGAAAACATATATATAAACTAAATCAAACAACACAAATCTTCATCAGTATAAAAATAAACCTTCAGAAGAACATTAGCAACTTATTACTATTACTACAAAGTGTTGTTTCCTCTATAATTCTTACTGTCTCCACTCAAAGCATAAAATAAGACATTTTACAACACTCGATAAGTGACAAAATCATATTTGTGAACAAAACTGCAATCTATCGAGAATAACCTTACCAATTCCTAAACAAACTAAATAACTATACACCAAATGACTTCCTTCCAAAGTTTTAGTCATCAAGTTTAACCAAAACTGCGGCTAAGTATGCTGGTTTCTCAGAACCAATTCTTTTCAGACGTTTATCAACACGCTTCAGACGATGCATTCTTCATTTCCTTTACTTGTTTACTAACACGATCACACTAATAAACTTATTTAACCTCCCACGGGCACACCAAATAAAAACATTTCTTCTTTATATGATAGTGCAGAGACTAAAACAAACTACGTTTTCCTGCACACAAATTCTTCCTAATTACAACTCTCTCATTCTTTATTTCTAAGTTCGTTCGTTAGTGACGTAATACTGACGCTGAAGTAATCGCGAGCATCAAAATGATACATCACATCACGGTTTGGTTATAGCTCGTTCATCTGTCGTAACAGTATTTATTACAATATCGATATAATTACTTGTTTATTATTTCCCGTAATGATGTATATAATATATGGTTACATAGGATTTCCAATACGGTCCTCTTAATGTCTAATTTGTTTTAATGTCCCGCAGAGAAAAGGTTTCCCGAGCCCTGATCTAAATGCTGCCCTGAAGCAGAGCTTAACGTATGGCGCATGGGTGGAAGTTAACCAACAACATTGTAATTGTTGGGAAGTGTATGTACTGCTATTCTAAAAAGTAAATGTTTCCGAAAAACACTTTTATATTTTCTATTATTTTTCAATTGACGATTTTAAATCTTAATTAATATTTTCTTATAATATTAATACTGATTTATCATTTAATCAAATATTTTGAAAATACGAGTGTCTTGGATCTTCTTCAATTTCACTAATGTACAGAGCAATTTTGATTCCTTTAGATTTCTATAATTGCCTTACTAATCAAATATTATGGTTGAACCAAATATGCATGAGACACAACAATTCAATATGAAAAATCTGACAATTTGAGTAATTTTGGTTTTTAATTTTTGATTGTTTGCTCTGTGTCATTCGGATGATTGCTGCTGCCATTTTTCTCTTAAGAGATGGGGTTTATATAATCCGTAAATTTAAGAACACTTCTACATCAATGATTTGTTTATTAAGAATAAGTTATTGGGGGACCACAAACAGAAATGCGAAATGGTCCAGAAGAGTAAGAGATCTTCGCTCACCAAAATAATTTCTCAGTATAAGCATTACACCAAACATTTTTTTTATAAATCAACCAGGGCTAGGCAGCCCGTGGATGTTTTCATGATATTTTGTGGTTCTTGTGTTAAATTTTATGAAATATAAATATAAGACATGTAATATAAGGATACTTTCTTAAATCCTTAAAAATATCGTATTTTCTTTCTCTTAATTCATTGCTAATTAAAAATATGTTATGATTTCGTTTTTAACTAGAAAATGTTTCCTGTGACTCTAAAAAAATGCAGTTTTTCTTTGAAAGATCTTCACTAAGTTTGTGTTGCCCAGCCCTGTATAAAACCAAATTATTTCTAGTGATTACTTTAATTTTTTTCTGGGCGTTAGATTTAATTTTTTTTTTACATATTAGACTAAATGTTTTAGATATTACATCAAATTAGTTCTTGCTGTTCGACAAAATTATTTCCATTTATTATATCAAATGTTTTCTTGACGTTAAAGCAAATTATTTCTATTTATTAGAACAAATTATTTTCAGACGTTAGACTAAATTAGTTCCAATCGTTAGAATAAATTAATTTATTTACATTTAATATCCCAATTTATTATCAGTTTATCCCATCATTAATCTATTTTATTATCAGTTTATCCCATCATTAATCTATTTTATTATCAGTTTATCCCATCATTAATCTATTTTATTATCAGTTTATCCCATCATTAATCTATTTTATTATCAGTTTATCCCATCATTAATCTATTTTATTATCAGTTTATCCCATTATTAATCCAATTCATTATCAGTTTATCCCATTTATTAGCAAACTGATGTTAAAATAATATTGATTTATTCCATTATTAACACTTCGTTGTTAATTGTTATTTATTTTATGATAAAAGTTTCAGAATAATTATTGCTTTTATCGTTCGTGGTCTGTGGCAAGCAGCTGCTTGAGGGGGTATTTATTTTTTTTATACATTTTTTACGATCTTGGTAGCTAACCTTACACGCTGTGCAATGCTTCTCCCTAATATCCGTTTTGTCCTCTCCTGGTCAGCGTCCTCTGCTAAGTGGACCGATGCCCCGCATGACCATTGACGTCATTGCCGTGTGTGCCTTTCGTTTTCCTATCCTCTGTGAGCCGAGTGTCCCTATCGCTACACGAACAAGTACATTGGTGATTTGGCGTCAGCTTTTGTAGCCACTACATGCGAATAGATAGTGCAAAAACTGCATTGGTTCCCGAAAGCTCTCATAAAGAACTCTAAGATAGAAGAAACAGCCACAGCAGTCAGAATCAGCTGTGGGCATTCACTTGGGCAAGTAAAGCTGACTTGGACATAACTCTTCGAGAATTGAGAATTGTTTCTTTAAAAGCAGCACAAAACAAGATTTTTATTATCAAATGTTTCCGAATTATGATATTTTGAGAACTTTTAAATGGAAACAAGGGATTTTGCTAATGTAGCTCGGAATCTTATTGTCATCAGATTTAATTTATGTTTTCTGGGTTCAAAAAGAAAGCTCTGACCGTACAGGGTGTTAAAAAAATAAAGCAATTTCAGTACAAGGTGTTCAAAATAATATTATAGTTTAAGACATAAAGTTTTCAGCAAAACAGTTCAGCAAAAGAGCTTAAATAAAAGAAAGATGTTGAACTGCTTAAAAACAAATAAAGTTTTTGAAAAACTTTCTCTATCCACTTAATAGCAAAAACATATTTTAAAGCTTTTGTATAAAATCTGAATGATAACGCTTAATTCTTATTGGATGAAGTATCCATATTCTCAATTATTAAGAGTAACTTTTTGAATCTAGGAAGTATTCACGAAAAGCATCGCTAAGTATATGGGAAAGCAGCGCTGTTATTCAGTTAATCTGAATGGTTGTAATCATGAACAGATGTCACAGTTTAATTATCTTGGGAGCTATGTAACAGATACTGGTGATGTGCCGCATGAGATTGACAGACGGATAGGGATTGCTGCCGGAATCTTAAGAATCTATAGAGAGTGTGGAGAAATAGGCGTATACACCTAAAGACTAAAATTAGACTGTATAATAGTTTGGTTCTTTCTAGGGTTAGTTATGGTACTGAAACTTGGACGCTGTGTAAACAAGATAACAGGAAACTAGATGCTTTTGAGTCTAGATACTTACGTAGTATCTGGGTATTAGGTGGTTTAACTTTGTAACTAATGATGAGGTTAGGCAAAGGAGTCTGCATCCTTCTTTAAGCAACATATTGTGCAGAGAGAGACTCCGCTGGTTTGGCCATGTTGCCCGTATGGATAATTATAGATTGGCGAATATGGTTATGAACAGTGTGCATAGAGGTCTCAGAAGGAGGGGGAGACCTAGGATGAGTGGACAGACAATATCAAACAGGACCTTGTTAGAATTGGTGTGCAGTGGCCGGATGCAGCAGATGTTGCTCAGGACAGACTTGCTTTGAGAACTAAATTGCATGGTCTGGTTGAACCTCCGTAGCCCATGGCTGCTTGAGGATGATGATGATGATGAGATCGTCTGTAAAAAAAGTATTGTTTTATTCTGCCAAATCTAACACTGAGACTTCTCTTCTGTCGCCTCTCATACCAGATCCCTCCCCGTTCCAATGATTCCCCAGTGACAACCCAGAAGCACAGAACTAGAGAAAGCTTATCGAGGAGTACCCCCTCTAGCTGCCTCTCAATATTTCTCAATTCTCAAACTTTCAAAAGAATGTTGGTCGAACAAATTTCCATTTCTAACAAATTTCCTTCGAAAAAGGTTTTGTATAGTAGACTTTGAACCTGTTCAATTTCTTCATAGCAAACGAGCTGAGTAATTATTGCATGAAAAGGTATGCGATTTTAATTTAATCAAATTTGAATTGTATGATTTCTTTTTTAGATTAAATAAAATATAGTCTTTTTCGTATTTAAATGCAATCCATTTAAATTTAATCACTTCATCACACATTTCAGATTAGTATTCATGTTATAAAGAAGATTTTCTAGAAAATCAACACATAAAGGTGATGATGCATAATCTGCAAAAGTGTTAATATAGCCATTTACTTTAAATTTACATAGATCATTTATGATTATCAAAAACAAGGCTGGTCCCAGGACTAAACCTTGTGGAACACCATAGTAAATATATTTTGTGTTACTAAGTATATTAAAAAGACTAAAACATTGTCTTCTGTGCTGTAAGTAGTCTTTAACCCATTTTAATACAACACCACAAATGTCAATATTTTCTAGTTTGCTAATTAAAATTTCGTGATCAACGGTGACAAAAGCTTTCTCTAAGTCCATAAATACCGATAGAGTAAATTGATTATTGTCCATGGAACGTGACACCTTTGAAGTAAAATTCATTAATGCGGTTTCAGTACTTCTACCCTTCCGAAACCCAAATTGGTTTTTAGAAAGAAAATTAAAACTATCTAAATATTTATCAGTCTATTATTAACTAGTTTTTCTAATATTTTTGAAAAAAATGGGATAAGACATCTGTCGATAATTCTTAAAACCGTTTTTATTTCCCTTTTTGTAAACTAAAATTACAATGGACATACTGTCATACCCAATAAATATAATAAACACCCCCTCAAGCAGCTGTTTGCCACAGAGGTCGGACAGCAGCCTGTCAGTTTATATGCCACAGTAGAAGATCTGTGAGGATGGCAGGACCTCAGCGGAAAAACGACACATACATCCATGCCTTACCGGGGCTCGAACCCAGGTTCCTTAGATCAGTAGCGAAACGTGCTAACCACTCGGACATAGGACGGCTGTCATACCCAGCAGATGTTTTATTTTTAAAACCTTCTATAATGTCAATCAATTCATTTCTACAAGTTGGAGCTGAAAACATGTATTTGGCATTTTTATTCATAAGGCTATTTTCATTTCTTACAATCTCATTCGTTCGACAGATTTACTGCTATATTTACAAAGTATTCATTAAATTGATTTGCCAATAACTTAACATTTATACTTGAATTAAAACCACTTCTTAATTCTGGATATTTTTTCAACTTTCTTCTGATTTATTACCTTGTCTATCAATTTCCACTGCTTTGATATTAAATTACCATCACAATTTTGAAATTTAGTGTTAAAAACTGTTTTTTGCATCACGAATTTTATAATTTATTTGGTTTCTAAACGTTTTAAAGCTAATTTCGTAAGTTTCATTTAAAGTGTATTTTTTCTACATAACTTATCTCTTTCTTTAAATAAGTTCAGAATTTCGGAGTAATCCATGGTTTTACTGATTGCAATTTATTATGATTTTTTTTCCCTAGTTGCATTTTCAATTACACGATTAAATGTGGTTAAATTTTTACTATAAGCTTCCTTTACATCAATAGAAATTAAAACCTCGTCCCAGGAACATTCACTTAAATGTCTGTTCAATTAATTATAGTCTATGCAGTGATAAAAAAGGCTCTGGATAATTATTACATTGTGTTTCATATTATTGTTAAAATTAACTCTTAAGGCAATGGGTTAATGATCAGTCACTGCTAATTTAACAATAATATCCTTCAAAGAACTTTCGATTTTGCTTTTAATAAAAATATGATCTAAACAAGTAGAAGATATCATACTTTCTCTGGTCGGTGAATTTACGAAACTTTGAAAGCTATTTGATGACAGCAAATTTAGATATTCATTTGTGTAGTGATCATTTCCTAAGTATATCTATATTTAAATAACCAATTACAACAAACTCGTCTTTATTATCAAATGATAAGAGTAATTCCTGAAATTCTACCAAGAAGGTGGTAAGTGAGATAGAAAGAGATATATAGATACATACGAAATATTGCTGATAATTTTCCAGATAAATAGCAATATATTCAGTTGAACGTATATCATTAAATGCAATTTGCTTGACAATTAAATGACTTTTAACGTAGCAAAGTATCCCACCAGATTTATTGCAATCTCAACAACAATGGAACATATGATATCCATCTATTTGATACAAATTTAACTCATGTGATTTGATCCATATTTCAGAAAGTATTAAAATTATCTGTCATTTTATTTAAATACTCAAAAAAGCTTCCAGTTGTTCAAATTCAATTCTTAAACTTGAAATGTTAAAATGCAAAATTTTTAAATTTGAATAATTTCTAGAATTAAAGAAAGACTGGAATTATTTAATGTCGTTACAGATCACAGAACACCTGCCGAGCATAAAACGAAATGTTTAACTTTATCTGGTCCACTTGATAATAAGGAGATTGAAACGGAACACAATACATTCAATAATATCCTGTATGAGTAATGTTTTTTGTATGATGATTTTAATGTATTATCGTGCATTATTAAATTACTGCTCACTCTAATATAAGCAATATGTTTTTCTGATTACCTATGCTTAATATCTGAAACTTGAAATAGGTTTATAAATATTTATGGAATTAGAAAGTTGAGATGGCCCAAATAATGCCGTACTGCATTAGGTGCACATGCCTATGATTCCCATCCTGTCAAGGCATTAATTTTTAGTGTAACAAATAATATGCAACGCATAAGTCCTGAATTGGTGTGGACCTTCAGAAATCTTTTAAAAGAAAATCCTCTTTAGAAAAAAAACAAAAAAATCTTTAAATTCGGCAGGTGTCATACACAAAAAAGATTTTGTAATACTGTCAGCCTCTTGAATATTAGGGATTAACTTGTGAAAATCGCCTAATCTTTTTCTATCTTTAAAATCTGATGACCTATTTAATGCGATATTTTTTATTATTACGGCTATGATTAGCCAAGGCAAGTAATATTAACCGTTTGCGAAAGAGTAAACTTTTTTTTGCTGGACATAATGTTTACTACGGAATGAAAGAAATGTCAGAAAGCGCGGTAGATCTCGCAGAGACAACAAAGCCCGCGTTCCAGGTTATTTGCAGCAAGAACCAATGAGCTTAGTACTTTGTTGCAGACCGTGCGTTTAAGTGTGAAGGCTACACCCGTTCTTTGCGGAGCGGCGAGGTGCTGCGACTGACGTCACAGTGCGTTTGTGACGCGACGAACGGCAAGTGTGAAGGCACCCATCGTGAGTGCTGCATAGGCGAGAAGCATTTTAATTCTAGTATATTGAGAATCTGCCGTCCCGTGGCCGAGTGGTTAGCACGCTTGGCTACTGATCTAAGGGACCTGGGTTCGAGCCCCGGATTAGGCATGGATATGTGTGTCGTTTTTCTGCTGAGGTCTTGCCATCCTCTCAGATCTCCTACTGTGGCATATAAACTGACAGGCTCCTGCTGCTTGAGGGGGTATTTATTTATTTTTTTTATATTGAGAATCATTTATTTAGAATTTAATTTAATGCTATGGAGAAGCATTTTAATCTGCTTCTTAAAATTCTGACACGTGAAGACGTCCATATTATGATGTTATGTCACAGACACACAATATCTGTGTCATAACACCTCTGGCAAAATAGTGGAGCTATGCCTGGTGAGCGAGGTGCCATGGAATGGGCCTGCCACTTTTAACCAGTGCCTTGAAAAGTCTCATTGAATAAGTTGCACCTATGTCGTCCCTCGTGTAGTGAAGCTACATTGTGCTGAACTAAAACATTTTTCTCCAAGTCATCCATGGAGCTCTGCATAGTTCTGTAGCATGTTGTAATTGTCTTACCTAACTAAGGATTCTGAAAAAAAATATTGTCCGACTACTTTGTCATGCATGAAGTCGCACCAAACATGGAATTTTCGACTGTCATAATGCACCTGTCTATACTCGTGAAGTCATTCGTTGCCGCAAATTCCAACATTATAACGGTTAACTAGTCCCTTTGTAGGGAATAATGCTTCACCAGAAAACAGAGCATGTTGCAAGAACGTTTCTTCTGTAGTGATATGCTCCAGGATGTCCACAGCAAAATCTAGACACTTTGTACAGTTGTCCGGGTGCAAAGCCTACACTACATGCACCTTGTGGATACAGGTGGAGATATTATGTAAGACCTTCTGCACTTTAGAGCGAGGCACTTTCGGCTTTCTTGAACATTTCCACAGAGATTTTGGGGGAATTCTCTGCGGTGATTGTCTCGCACGTTCAACTTTTTTAAAAATCATTGCAGAATGACCGGAGTCTGTTTTCCTTAACACATTGCCTATCTCCATAAAAGATTTTGGCCTCTCTGGAATAAATGGGCATGACGGTAGTGTATTTACGCATTTAGTTACTCAAGAAATTTCACTTGGATGTGTGACTTAGTTTCAATGAACCATGCTACACACTGGGTTTATCCAGTGCTGCAGTCATTAAAACTGGCAATAGAAAAACACACAGGAGTTTAGAGTGTTGCACTTTATATGTAAAACAAAATTTCATGAGTTATTACAAAAATAATTATAAATTGTACATCATTCTGTTTCAAATTTAAAGTCAAAGCTGTACAGGTTTCATGTGCACATCCTGTATATCTGATGCCAGCAGAGGCGGGTTGGTTTACCTCTGCATGGAACTTTTGTGCACTCAGATATAAACTAAGGCAAGGTCACAAGTGCTAAAAAATTTCAGAAAAGGATGGGGTAGGGGATCTGTTAGATAGGGTGTAGGTCCACGAAGGTCATCCAGCCTGCTCTTTAATGGGTTCAATGTTTGTTTCTCCTGCACACAGGTCATGACTTATTAATGCCCCATCCGAAGAAAGGCAGCCTTTGCGAGCCAGTCTGTATCCCCTTTCTCCCCAAAGGAGATCTCAACGCAGGCAGAGATAATTAGCGATCTATATCAGAAATCAGCGAAGATATAATTAAGTTAATACTATCGACAACTAATCCAAGGACATGTGTAAACTTGCCCGATTCGCTATTTTGAAGCTTTGGGTTGTTTTACCTCTGAGCGGAATTTTTTTGCGCACAATGGGATAAATGGCCAGGTCACAAGGACCCCGAAGGCTCAAGGAGGTTGGGGGAAGGGGACCCATTGGACACCTGTTGGGAGACAGATGGTAGCTTCCCCTCAATGCAATACAGCATGTTCTTTAAAATGCACAAGGTATCGCTCTCCCGCATATGGTGCCACGACTTAACGTCCCATTCAAGTCGGGGGCCTTTCCAAGCCCATCAATAACCCCTACTGACCTTGGGTAGGGTGGGGAGTTTTGCGGAGACATATTTCAACGCTGGCCCATCTAGTACTCGAACCCTAATCTAAAACAAATTTGCCTGATCATTTGCAACGCATTTCAAAACGCATTTCGACACATAGACATCTGTGCATTTACACTATTTAACCGACGAAACGCAGTTTCCTGTGAGAAACTTCCGAAATAGTACAAAACTGATAGGTATCAAAATTACTTATTACTCTGATAAAAAGAAAACATCTTTCAAAGGAATACAATATGATTGCCTTTATACCATATATGACACAAATTAATAAAGGGCATATGAGTAAACATGAGAGTTAACATCTGTATGTCAACTTAACCTGGCAACCCTTATTCATGATATATTAGACCAGTGGTTTTCAACCTTTTATGCTTCACGTACCCTCTGGAAATATTTATGTAACTGGCGTACCCCTTGTATAGATAGAAAAAAATATAGTTATAGTATAACAATGGGAATAAAATAAAACTTATACATATATATATACATACATATTAAATTTTGTATTCATAAATTACATATATCGATAAACACAAAAAAATACATTTTTGCACAGCAGTGTTGGCAACTTAGCGACTTTGTTACTAAATCTAGCGACTTTTGAGTTCTCATGGCGTACCCCAAAAATTTTTACCGCGTACCCCACGTTGAGAACCCCTGCACTAGACATATAAATAAAAGGAAACTATCCCTTTCTGTCTATTTACATTGATATTAAACGGTCATCTGGCAATTTTACCTACAAGCCCAAGTCCTAACCTCGCAACCAAAGGCTGGGAGTCTCTTCAAACTAAAGGTATTTGTTTTCGTAATGATGGGCAGAGTTCTGAGAAAATAGATAACCTGAATACTGGATATGAGCGAACTCAAGTGTGTTGCTTGAGAAAAAAGTGATCTATGATACATTAGATTATTTTCCATTAAACATCTTTTACCGTTAATTGATAATTGAAGAAAGCATCAGCAACTCATTAATTCTGGAGAAAGTGAAGAAAAGCTTATTATCAACTACTTTCTGTTAATTTGCAGCTTAAGAGTATTTATTTCTCTAACATCTCTAATATCACTCTTAATCTGCTAATTATAGTTCAAATAGCTTTTTGCAATTTCTTTTGTGTACGTTCGCTTCCCAAGTTATTTTTAATTAATTTTTGTCTCTGATTTGTTATTCAACAACCAGCTACGAATAATGTGCAACTTTTTATATTAACTTTATAATTCTACCTTAAATTCACGAATTGTTTATTTTTCTTTCATATGATACCTACTTGTTGCGAACAAGATATTTTATTAGTGATTGTGTTTTGTATTGAAAAATACAAAATGTGTTGGAAAAGTTTCAAAACAAACACAGTCAATAAAAGTAAATATTGTCTTACTCAATTCTTTCATCCTCAGGGGATTTTTATTATCTGTCGGAAAAACATCATATAAGTGTTTATAAAGGAAAAAAATTAAATAAGAAAGGGGATTTTTATCTAGCATCCGTTTTGAGAGGAAATTAAAAATGGATTGTTTATTAAACAGAGAATTTCAAGGAATATGAGAAGAACATTTGATAAAAGTGATTTTCATACATAGGCATTATTCTACATTCAAAATCATAACCAAACGTTAAGGAAGTTGAACAGAACTGAGAAATTCATTTCCCAACTACATTTACCTTGAACTCATTCCTAATGACGTCATGTTTAACTTCGTCTTTTACCCATTTCTGCATCTGCCCCTTTTCGCCGAGTCTTCAGGCGCACTCGTTCTAACTCTGTTTACCAATACCATGTTCTGCGTGCAAGCATTATGGCCAAGCCAATGCAGATATTACAGAAGAGTCTGCTTAAAAGCGATTGATGACTCCTTCATTTTACCTCATCATTATTCACGCATCTAATAAAACCTATGATGCTGTATGAACCGTCTGGAGTCAAAAGCATAGTAAATATCCTGCTGTTTCATCCCCGAAGCATAAAGAAGCAATTATTGTGAAACCTAGGTTAGTGTTCAGGTTTACTCATCTATTTTTCCGATCTTAAAAATCCTTAGTTCCAGCATAAATTTATATGAAATCGTATATCCTTTGAGAGACTAACACATGTAAACAAAAGTCTTCTTATTCTAGAATAACGTGAAACCTTAATTCAGAAGACATATTATCTTTGTTCTGAAAGCTGAGAAAAGTGAGAAAATGACGTTAGTCAGAAATTAATATCTTCTTACTGAGCCCATAAAAAATGAAGTCTTCTCTGCAAAACGTTCTTAATGGCAGTGTCTCTCAATCCTATGTTAATTATATAGCGACATCAGGCGAAGTAGAACCAGACAAAGGAATTTTTTTATAAGGAAAATCCTGTTGGCACTATAGCATAACATTTCTCTTCGCATTAAGCTTAAACCATAGGTTCTCATCCGATCTCTTTTTATTCTATATATCAATATATTGTTATGAAATTTCAGCAATCTTTATTTTACAGTGTGATGTAGTGGGATCGAAATAAACACACTGATGAGTAAATCTGAACTTACACCGAAGAGCCAAATCATTATGACCACCTGTCTCATATGATATGGGTCCTATACGTGTCGCCAAAACTGTTCTTACTCAGCGAGGCATGGACACTATGAGATTTCTAAAGGTCTCTTGTGGTAGCTGGTATCAAAACGTTACCAGCAGATGTTTTAACTTTTGTAAGTTACGTGGTTGATCCGCCGCAGATCGGATATGCTGTTCCAACACAAACCACAGATGCTCGATTGGATTGATGTCTATGGAATTTGTAGGCCAGGGCAATACCTGGAAGTCTTACTCATGTTCCGCGAACCATTTTCGAACAATCTGGGCAGTGTGGCATGGGGCATTATCATGCTGAAAAAAGGCACTACTGAAAGAATAGCATTACTAGAAGATCCGTTGACATGAAAGAATGTACCTGGTCTGCAATGATGTTTAGGTAGGTGGTAGACATCATAATATCCTGCACATGAATGACTGGAACCGAGTTTCCTAGCAGAACATTGCCCAAAGCATTACACTCCTCCACCGGCTTGTTTTCGTCCCACAGTGTATCCTGGGACCAACACATGCCTAGGTAAACGAAGCACATGTACCCGGCCATCCGCATGATGCAACAGGAAACGAGATTCATTCGACTTGATGACCTTCTTCCAATCATTCAAGGTTCAGTTTTGATGCTTGCGTGCCTGTTGTAAGCACTTTCGACGGTGAACCGATAAGTTCGCATGGTTAGCATGGGCACTAGGAGCGGCCTGCGGCTACGCAGTCTCATTTTTAGCAGGGTTGTGTGTTGTGATATATTAATCCACTCAACAGCATTCAAATTACGGGCGAGTTACGCCACAGTATCCCTTCTGTTGGCTCGTACCATACAGGATAGCCTTCGCTCACCTCTAACATCGACGAGCCGTGGTCGGTCCACAGTTTGCCGGCAATTACTTTACATTGTTTCCAAAAGTACAAAGTTACTCTTTCTTTATAACAACACCGCCTTATGACTTATTTATCCCATCCTTGTCTCCCGTTCTCTAGTTACATAACTTATATGAAGGAACATCAGCATAGTAAAAATGTCTTTTCTCCTCTGTAAAGCAAGAACACGTTTTCTATTCGTGTCCACAATCAAATCACTACTTTACATTGAGTAGAAACGGTATCTCCATCAAGACACAGACAAAATAGTAATTCTATAGCGATATCCAAGCAGATTGACTGCGCACAACACCAAATCAACTTTCAATTCAATCTATAACTGTCACTTTTCAATGTCCATACATGACGAATTTATCACAGCACGTAGAGTACTTCGTGATAAATACACCCGCTTTTATGAGTCATTGTGGTTTCTATACGTTTTCTTTCTAATTCTCACCTATTTCGGTGAATGTATTCAGACTTTTGAATCATATTGTACTTTGTGTTCAGTTGACTACAAAAATTCAGCATGGTATTCTTCATGCTTTGGAAGGCGATATCTGTGTGAAGTGCTTTGTATTTAGCAGGCATGAAAAACTGATGTACCTTATTATAGTTGCATTTTGGAAGCTTCAAAACCTGTGTAGCGTATTTTGAAGACCACAAAATTTGTATAGTTTTACGGCGTTAAATAAAACAAAATAATCACTATTTTGAAATTACAACAGGTTAAATTTTGAAACATCGAGCGAAGGAAAAATTTAGTGCAATGATAAATGATGTCCCTCGTTTGGCACTACCTGGACGATTGATTACTGCGAGCGGACCATGCGATCAATGAAACAAAAGTTTTAACATTAGCTATGTTTTAACAAACTACCGTTGCGTACAGACGCAGCTTTATTGGCAAAGAGAATAATGAAGATACATTGTCATCATTTTTCATGCGAATTTTTTTCTACTTCTGAAGTTTGGTTCGTTGCTTTCAACATAGTAACAAGGATACGATAATTAGTTACCTATTGATTTAAAAATTGTTTTCCACAAGATTTAATTCGTTAATTTACAACAATATCGTGAGAACCGCTTCTTTATTAATTCAATTATTGACCTTTTAATAAACAGCGGAATAGGTAAGAAAGGCCTTGTTCTCATCTATTGTGAAACAATTAACGTTATGCATATATTGTAAGAATTGGATTATTTTGTTAGATTTCTAATTCTCAGTTCCTTGGTTAATTAAGAATTTTTTTGGCCTGTCTGTCTTTCCTAATATTATTATAAAATTTTAATATAAAAAACTCTAGTGTGAGTTCAACAGAATAATTAGCAACAATTACTCTAAAATAAGGTAATTTATTACAAAAGTATGAAGAGTAACATTTATATAAAATAAATTAAACCAACGAAAATCCTTATCTTCATTATTATGAAACTAAACCACCTTAAAGTATATTTTGTCATACCACTGTTGCTATATAAATCAGTTTTTAAAATTCTCATAGCCTCCACTCAAAACAAAAAAGAAGACTTTTTACAATACTCAATAAGTGACACAATTATCTTTGAGAATATACTTGTAAGTTATTAAGATTAACTTTACCAACTCTTTTACAAATAAAAATAGCCACCCATCAAACAAATTAGATCCAGAATTTCAGGCATCAAGTACTCCAAAACCTTTACTAAGTGTACTGGACTCTCAGAACCAATTCTTTTCACATGTTGATCACCACGCATCACACGATATACTCTTCCTAGAGAGATGCTGAGATCAGTTCTGCTTGCTCGACTAGCATATCACCTCTTCGGTCACATCTTCAATTACCTTGAATGACTTTCCTAAGATTAATTTAATGCTAAATCACTTAGAGAAAAGCAAAGTTTTCTCTGCTATTCATCTTCAACAACGTTAATGCTTAAGTTTTTACTGTTCCAAAACGGCTACTGATGTAATTTCATATGCTGAAGCACGCGAGCATCAAAATGATACAACAGCATATTACAATTTCATTGTTGCTCGTTCATCTATTGTAACAATATCAACAGTTCTTTCTACATTTCTGTTTGTCTGCCTATCTGCAATTTTCCTGCTGTTTTCGCGATATCTGTCTTCCTGTCTGCCCATTTTGCTGCTATTTGCCTATCTCTCTATTGTCTGTTTATTTTTTTGTTATCTGTATTTCTGTCTGTCTATTCACCTGCTGTTTGCCAGTTTTCTGCTCTCTTCGTCTCTGCCCATTTTTCCCTGTTTTCGATTTTTCCGCTGTCTGTCTTCCTGTTTACCAATTTTGCTGCTGTCCACCCTCCTATCTGGCTGTTTTCCTGCTGTGTTCCTATCCGCCCTCCTATCTGCTTGTTTTCCCGTTGTCTGTTCTAGTGTCTACCTTCCTATCCTCTTTTCCCACCGTCTGCTTTCCTCTCTGCCTGTCTTCCCTCTGTCTGCCCGTTTTACGACTGACTCCCCTCCTCTCTGTCAATTTTCCTATTCTCTCTATGTTTTCCTGCTATTTGTCCTACTATTTGCCTGCTTTGATGATGCCTTTCTTCATGTCTGCCTGTTTTATGGCTATCTCCTCCCTCCTGTCCACTAGTTTTCCTATTGCCTCTCTGTTCCCCTTGATATCAGCCAAGGCCACCTAGAATACAAGGCCATGACAGCTATACTGTGACGTCACAGACGGAGGGGGAACAGGCGAATGAGGTATCTCTGTTAAAGCCAACGCAGCAAACAAGCTTTTATGCAGCGCAGTTCATTCGCCTGTTCTCCCTGGAGGGATGACGTCACAGTATCGCTGTCATGGCCTTGTCTTCTAGGTGGCCTTGTATCAGCCATCCTGTCTTCTTTCCAATCTTTCTGTTTTCTTGCTGTCTCCTGTCCGTCTGTTTCCCTGCTCTCTGCCCCTCCTATCGCCCTGTTTTCCTACTGCCTGTCTACTGTCTGACTTCTTGTCTGCTCTCTTGCATGTATCTCTTATGCTTGTTCTCATTATGTCTGTTCTCCTTTAGGTCTTTTCCCCCAATATATGCTCTCCTTTCCGCCTGTCTTCCTATTATCAGCCTTTCTGAGTGTCTATTTTCATACTCTCAGCCCTCTTGTCTACCTTCCTCCTTCCCTGTTTTCCTGCTGTCTGCTTACTTGTCTGTCTGTCAGTATTCCTGTTCTCTGCCCTCCTGTCTGCCTGTTTCTCTACCATCTGCCCACTATCCGCCTGTTTTCCTGCTCTCTGACTTCCTGACTGCCTGTTTTCTTGCTGTCTGCTGTTCTGTCTGCCTGCTTTCCTGCTGTCTGTGTTACTGTCTGCCATCTCGTCTGCCTGATTTCTTGCTATCTCCCTACATGCCTGCCTGTTTTACAGTTGTCTCTTTTCCTTATTGCCTGTTTTCCTGCTGTCTGCTCTCTTTTTTTTCTATTTTCTTGCTGTCTACCAATTTTACTGCTATACGTTTTCCTGTCTTCCTGTTTTCTTGCTGTTTCTCTTCCTGACTACCTGTTTTCCTGCTGTCCGTCTTCCTGATTTCCTTCCAGTTTTTCTGCTTGTGCTGTTCCTTTTGTCTAACTCTTCCTGCTATCTGTCCTCTTATCTGACTGTTTCCTATCGTCTTCCCGTCTTTCTGCCTGTTTCCCTAATGCCCTGCTTGTTTCTCTACTGTCTCTCTACTTATCATCCTGTTTTCTTACTGTCTGTCTCCTTACCTGCCTGTTTTTCTGCTCTCTGACTTTCTGGCTGCCTGTTTTACTGCTTTATGACTTCCTGTCGGCCTTCTCTCCTCCGCATTATATCTGTATATCTCCCGCAGCCTCTCTACCTATCTTCTTAAACCCTTACTACCAAGCAAACACAGTTAACTGTAGCCTGCGAACATTCATAGCAAACATATGAAACAACTATAGGATCAGTCATCAGTACTCATAATATAAATCTTAAATCCATCAATAGAAAAGAGCATGATTGGCGCCCACAACACTTGACATGTTATCAGTAAGTCATGGGTTGGGCATGTTATCAAGACAATTTTTCCTCTATACCCAGAATATTCTCACGCCCTGTCTGTCTATCTTTTCATAGCAACCTGATGTTTGCCTAGCTTTCTGTCTTCCATCAGTGTCTGTTTAGCTTTCTGTCTTTCATCACTGTCTGTCTATCTGACTCCCATCAGTATGTCTGCCTGTATGTCTAACAGCAATGTGTCCGCTTATCTGTCTTCTAGCAGAAGGTTTGGACAGAATGCTTGGATTCTTGGGCTGTTTTCTGTAAGTCTTGCAGATTTATTTCCATGAGGACTATTTTGACCGACTATAGCTAGATTCCCATGTCAAAATATGATAGTTGGATATATTATTATTATTATTATTATTATTATTATTATTATTATTATTATTATTATTATTATTATTATTATTATTATTATTATTATTATTATTATTATTATTTAATAATAGAAATATTTAACATTGTTTTTTTCCTTCATATTTTCAAATTTTAAATGTTGCTTTCAATAAAATTTTTTTTGTGTGTGTGAGAGGCTGTTAAACATTTTCTCGCCACGGCCAAATGAAATGTGTGACATTTTATCTATAATAGCCCTGTCCAATCCAAACTTAGTGAAGATTCGCTGCGGAAATTATTATATTCTTAAACAGCAGTAGGGAAAATTCTGTACTTAAAAATCAAAACGTCCAATTCTAATGAGCAATGAATTGGATAACAAAAACTGCATTTTTAAGGAATCAAGAAAATATTTTGATTAAAAAACAAAACTATATATTTTAATAAATAATATTAATCTGCAAAATCGTTTCGGGAATCCACCTAAAATTGTTTGGTGAAAATAAACAAAGAAATGAGCCAGATTTATCGTATTGATCATTTATTTTATGAACAGAAAGTTCTTTTGAAATATTGTGTGTGAAAGTTTGGACGTGACTGATCTAGAGTTTCTGTTGATTCGTGTAGTGTATGAAGACCATGCAGGCCACACATTTTCAGGTTTACAAATTAGTGATCCAGGAAATCACGTATAGAAGTGTTAAGTGATAACACAGAAAAATCGTTTGGCTTCATATGAAAATTATGATAACCATGGGAGAAAAAATAGTTTGTTACTTGCGATGAATACATTGGGTACTCCTTTGGGATAGGCACTCCCATAGGAGTCGCAGGCATATGTATGGAAGAGATAGGAGAACAATCCTTTCAACTTTTCAACTCACTCAATTTCTTTCAAAGACACCTCCGTTCTTCCTTTCCTTATAACAACTGTATAGGATTCCATTACACCTATTCCAATTCCCAGTCAAAACAAAGAAGAAAGATACATCTATGTGCACTACTCTCGAGATATAGCATTTAATGAGTTCGTGAATTTTGGGAAGAGATTATACTCATGTTTAAATAGGTATGCCATATATTTTGAACAGGTCAGTAAATGGTAACTAGATATTCATTGGATGGAGAACTATGAACCAATCCCTTGTGATGATGCGCAAAACCGACCAGGCCTAGAACCTAAAATTCGACCCTGCCTTCCTGTGGTTGCTATTAGTACCTTTCAAAAGAGATCCTCTCTTCTGGAAGGGGAGGGCTCCCAGATTAGTAGGGCATATTGATCTAGACTACTACACTACTTTTCTTTTTATTCCTACCCTGCCGAGGAGTGGTCGATCATACATGGCCCTGGTGCAGACCATATATACCAACTTGAATGGAATAAGGCTCTGAGCTTGATTATGGATCCTGAATTTCCTGAACTGCTGGACTTCTGTTGAGAGGAAATCTACCGCTCTGTTTTCTATTTGTTTGTGGATTGACAACCCTAAATGAGCAGATGTACAGTATACCTTATATCAGCTGATGGATAATCCTGATCAAAACATATCGCAAGTATCTTAACTCTTTCTTCAAGGCATCTTAACTCTTTCCTCTAATATAAACCTATATTAGAGGAAGTCCAATGTAGATAGCTTCAGACTTTAGTAGTGGGGAACAGTTCTTTGTCCTATGCCTGCCTGCGATTAGGGGCCGTTTGGTCGTCGACACCTCCTCTCTCAATAAACAGTTTTTTTTTAAATCCTAATAATCATTATCTCATCACAGGATTTCGAATGTGAGGACTTTGCACAGAGATTGTTCTCTTGATGCCCATACGCAACAATTCCATCGTTGTAACTTAGACATTCTCGGCTTGCAAGAGATCAGATGGATAGATAAAGGTCAGATTCTTAAAAATAATCTTAAAATGTCTCTTTACGGGGAGCGATGATGGAAAGCATCTCCAAGACTTAGGTTTGCATCTCAGCAGACACGCCAGTGATGCTCCTCCAAGACATGACTGTATTAATGAATGTTTTTTTAGAGGTAAATTTAAAACAAGCTTTAGGGACTTGAATGTTATCTGTTGTTATGCCCTCACCGATTGTTCTGATGAGGAAGAGAAAACCGTACATATTTTGCATGTCGAAAAACCCACAGACTTATTCTGTTCATTAGGGCCGTTTATGAATCTTTCTATTATTAATGAAAGATATCTTACAGCTAAATTTAAACAATAATAATAAGAATAATTTATTTCATGTAGAGGGTTACAGTAAAGCCAAGGTACAGGTAATTTTGGATATTAGTTTAAAGATTAAAGATTTGAATATTACCTTCTGTTTTATTGCCACTGAGGACTTTGAATAAAAACGAGAAACACAAGTGTTATGGACAACTTCAGAATATTTTGAATTCCTGCAAGAAAGGATATATTCTTGTTCTAGGCGACTTCAATGCTAAAGTTGGTGCTGACACTGACCTTTGGGGAGGGGTTATAAGTCTTTTTGGCATTGGTAGGTTCAATGACAATGGGGAACGTCTTTTACAGGTAAGCAAATTTAATAGTTTAAGAATATCTAGCACCGTGGTATATATAGATGAATATGGGTTACACCAGAGGAATTGCACAAGACTATGATTGATTATATACATATGTTGATCGACAGCAAGTTCACTAATTCTGTTGGAGACACCAG
The DNA here is from genome assembly GCA_038380435.1 of Ryuthela nishihirai. Taxonomy (NCBI): domain Eukaryota; kingdom Metazoa; phylum Arthropoda; class Arachnida; order Araneae; family Heptathelidae; genus Ryuthela; species Ryuthela nishihirai. The sequence goes on from JAWZYU010000017.1 coordinate 78,091,430, forward strand.
GCCATAAAAGAAGTTGAAATTGAATCTGACCATGAGGAGTTCACATTGTTAAAAGTGTCTTGCTATTTAAACATAAGAAGTGCTGTGCTAAGGTTAAAAAAGTTATATTTAACACTGAAGCTATTAAATTCTCAGTTATAGCTAGAGATTATCATGGCATGCTACTCAATCATTATACCTGTCATGATTTGCGAATTACGTCGTGGTCTACTAATGAAATTGAGGAAGAATGAGATCATTTTAAACAGGCTTTTCTTGAAACTAACAGTGCACTTTTGAGTAAAAGATAACAGAGGACAAAGTTATTTGAGCGATAAGGCACTGGAGCTTAATTTTGAAAGAAAGAACTGCAGGAAAAACCTTCATCAATAACTTATTAGCCCTAATCGAAAGCATTACAAAAAGCTTAATAAACATGTAAACAGCTGATAAGAATCTTTGGCATGATAGTTAGGATGACAAAGCAGAGAAAGCAGTTAGATAGCGTAGAAGTAGAGAGCTGTACCAGACAAGTTTTGTGTGGGAAGAAACAGACACGTATACAGGTATTGAGAGATAAACATGGTAAGGTTATCGGAAGTGATAATTCTGTCATGAATAGATGCGGTGAGGATTCCAGTGACATTCTAAACATTGTGATGATAGATGCAGAACTGGCTATAATGTTTGCTCTATATCACAGTCTGAAGTTAGTTTGACTATTTCTAAACTTAAACGATATAAATCCCAAGCAGTAGATGAAATTACTACTGAAATGCTTAGCTGGGAATGTTTCTGTTATCACATGTCTAACTGAAATTTTGAATATTTTTATGATAAACGCATTGTTCTTGAGATATGATACATTTTTATGCTAAACGCATTGTTCTAATCTCCTTATTTTTAAAAAGAGATGTTCATGGTTCTTGTGACAACTATAGGAATATCAGCCTATTTTCTGTTCAGGTAAAGTTCTTTTCGTGATTGTACTTAATAGAATTAATAATCAGGTTGACGGACAATTGCATTCTGAACAGTGTGGCTTCAAATGTGGTAGGGGATGTGTAATCAGATTTTTTCACCTAGGCAGTTTCTTGAGAAATGTTTAGTTACAGAAACCTGTGGTTACTAGCTTCGCAATTTCAAAAAGGCTTTGATTCTGTTGATGGTAATAATTTGTGATTGATCGTGTGATCGTAAGGCACAGCAGAGAAGTTAGTTAACATAACGAAAGCTCTCTATAATAACACTGAGTCGTGTGTAAGAATTGGTAAGGCGTGAAGCGATTGCTTTAGCATTGTTAGAGAAGGATGGGCTTGGCTCCTTTTCGCTTTAGTTTCGTTATTGATTATGTTATGTGGAATTCTCAGCAAGGGGGAGATTTTGGCCTTAAATAGCTAGCGATCTGAACATTTCTGATTTTGATTATGCTGATGATTTAGTCCTTTTGTCAAATGACGCTGATTAGATGAACTGTTTGATTAGAGCTCTTGATGAGACTGGTAGTGTAGAAGGTTTGGTGATACACAGGGTGAGAACTAAAGGGATGAAATTTGGCCAGGAAGGTTTCGTTCAGTTAATCTGATTATTTGCACCCTTAAGCAAGTGTATCAGTTTAATTATCTTGGGAGCTATGTAACAGATATTGGTGATGTGCGTCATGATATAAATAGAAGAATAGGGATTGCTTCTGGGAATTTCAAGAATCTACAGAGAGTGTAGTTTGTTCCTTTCTAAAGCTAGTTATGATACTGAAAAAACATGGATCCTTTGTAAAGAAGATAACAGGATACTTGATGCATTTTATTCTAGATGTTTACGTAGTATCTTGAGCATTAGGTGGTTCAACTTTGTAAGTAATGATGATGTTAGTTAATTTGATTTAATTAAAAATTATTTATTAATAATGTATTAAATATTATTAATTGTTATTAAATGTTAAATTTATTAAATATTATTAATTGTTATTAAATATTAAGTTTATTAAATATTATTTAAAATTAATTTAAATATCATTGTGGGAAACATTAGAAGTATGAGAAAAAATTTGATATTTTTTCTTTGCTTTTAAACCTTACAGATATTTATCTAGATATAATTGTTTTAACTGAAATCTGGATGAAAGCAAATGAAATACAAATATGTAAATTATAGGGAAATAATATTTATTATAAATGCCAATTAGGAAACAGAGCTGGAGGTGTCTTAGTGTACATAAAAAATGAATTAGTTGTTATTTCTTGTAACACTATGTTCACAAATGCAGACTTGGTACAAATGAAATTTAAGTTTGGTAATATTATCTGTACTTTATTAGCCTTTTATAGAACACATATTTATTCAAAATCAGATTTTATTGAAGAATTAGAATATAAATTAAATACAATAAATAAAAATTATATTATTATAACTGGTGATATGAATATAGACATCAAAACTAGAGATCAAATAAGCGAAAAATATATAAATTTGATTAATCCCCTAGGATTATATGTAGCAAATAATTTAATAACTAGATAAACTACAAAAACCTGTTTAGATCATATTTTTGCAAGAATACCAAATCCAAATAAACAAAATACTTACCATATTCAAACACATCTAACTGATCATTATTACCTATGTATTCATTTAACACTGAATTCAAATAAAATTCAAATGAATTATAAAAAAATTAAAACAGATTTAAATATATTAATAAATAAATTATTAGATTACTATTGAGAAATTATAAAAAATTATACTGATTTAAATATTCAATTTGATTTATTTATAAAAAAATTACAGGAACTAATTAGAATTTCAAGTTATATTAAATATAATCATCATATTCGGAAAAAATTAAAACCCTGGATTACAGATGCGTTATTAAATTCGATAGAAAAAAGGAACAAATTGTATAAATTATGTAAGGTACAACCTTCAAATGAAATTTTAAGGGAACAATTCACTAAATATAGAAATTTATTACTTAACCTTATTAGGCAGGCAAAATTAAATTATTGTAAAAAATAAAATATCTAAAAACTTTGGAAACATGAAAAAACAATGGGAAATTATTAATGAATTATTTGGTGTTGACAAAAAAAAAGATATTTCCTACGGAAATAATACAAAAATTTAAATTACAATTTCCATGATAATCCTTTGGTTTTTGTTAATATATTTAATGAATAGTTTACTGGTGTTATAGGGAATTTAATAAAAATGATCCCAATAAATGAAACATATAATTTTACAGAATTAGATTTCAAACTACAATCAATTTTTATTTATTAAGTAACTGAAACTGGAGTGATACAGACAATAAATTCACTAAAAATAGAAAAGACTTCAGGGAATGATTATTTATCGCCCTTTATTAAAAAAAAATATATGCCCATATATTTCAGAGACTTTATGTCATTTAATAAATTATTCTATATCAGAGGGCAGTTTTCCGAATTGTTTAAAAAAGGCTACCGTAATTCCGGTTTATAAAGGAGGACTGAAAAAATTTAGGAAACTACAGACCAATTTCAGTACTATCAAATTTTCCAAAATCTTTGAAAAAATTATAAATATAAAAATGGCAAAGTTTCTTACAAATATAATATTTTTTGCTGAAAATCAATTCGGATTTAGGGAAAAAAGAAATACATAGGATGCTATTTTAAAATTAACTTCAATAGTTCATAAAGGAATAAATGATAACCTTAAAGTAGCTATTGTTTTTCTAGATATACATAAAGCTTTTGATTCTGTTCCACATGATATAATGCTATTTAAACTTGAAAAATGTGGATTTAGAGGAAGAATGCATAATTGTTAAAAAGTTATTTAATTGATAGGGTTCAGGTAGTTAAATCGATGAAATTATTAATATGGAAGAAATTGTGCAGTTTGGTGTTCCTCAAGGTTCAGTTTCAGGACCACTTTTATTTTTAATTTATACAAATGATTTATGTAAGCTTGATTCAATAGGGAATTTAATTGCTTTTGCTGATGTTACAGCTTTAATTTATAGTGCTAAAGATTTAAATTATTTAATAATTAATATAAATTTAGATATGATTCAAATTAAAAAATGGTTTTAAAAAAATTACTTACTTTTAAATATAAATAAAACAAATTATATCCGTTTCAGATTAAAAGGACAATGTAATTTTCTACATAATAAAATATTTTAACATGCTTTTGAATGTATTGGTGAAAATTGTTCCTGTTTACCTATTAAACACGTCGATTGTTTTAAATATTAGGTGTTTATATGGACTGTAAATTAAATTGGAAGGAACATATAGCAAATATTATTAAAAAGATAAATATTGTAACACCACGGTTATGTTATATTAGACAATTTGTAGATATTTGAACTTTAAAGATGATATATAATTGTTGGGTTAAATCGTATTTGCAATATTGAATTACTTCTTGGGGTGGCACATATACTAATATTAACAAATTAATTGTAGCTCAAAATAGAATTATAAAATGCATATTGAAAAAAAGAAAATAGGAAAATGTTAAAAACTTTTATAATGATGTTGATAATTATATATGTTAGATAATTATATATGCATTCAATTTTAAAACATTTGTTTAAAAATTGGTCAGACCAAAATATAAAATTTACAAATTATAACACAAGATACAGTAAGTCTATTAATCTTGTTGAATTCTTACCTAAGAAAACTGTGACTAAAAACATTATATTTACCTTGCCCCTAAATTATTTGATTTTTTGCCAAACAATATAAAAATGGAAAAAAAATTACATTGCTTTGCTTTAAATCTTCGTAAATGGCTATTAGATATTGATAATATTGAGAATTTTTTGTAATAAATTTCGTAGTTTTTAATCATTTATTAAATTTTTTTATTTCTATTTGTTCAAATTATTTCATTCTTCGATTATTTATAAATGCTTAAAACATTTATTGACTATTGTTGTCAAAATCATAAATTATATACAGCGGGTCTCAAAAATATAGGTACAAACTTTTAGGGGAGGTAGATAACATCTAAAGGAATGAGAATTACATAGGAACCCATAACCGGAAACGTCACCGTAAGTCAATAGGCGGCACTGTTCATCAGTGCGCTAGAGGGAAAATTTCGGATTTCCTCATTCGAGCGGTAGGCAGCTTACGAAGAGCATGCAAAGGTATTCGAACAGGGAGCTGGCAGACATGCACTTAGTGTATGGAATAGCTGAGGAAACGGACGAGCCGCTCAACGAATGTAATCTAGAACGCTTCCCACACAGACATGTACCAGGCCACCGTTTGTTTGCGTGTGCGCATCAAAATTTGTGCGATTATGGGTCATTAAGAGGTAGCAGAAGTGAGGGCAGGCCACGATCGACGCGTACTCCCGCCATGGAAGAAAGTGTGTTGGATGCCATGGAGACTAATCCTAGTACCAGCACACGTGCCATTGCCTCTGCCTTAGGAGTGTCTCGTTGCAGTGTACAGCGTGTTTTGCATGGCGAGTCCTTACACCCCTTTCATCTCCAAAGGTTTCAGTTACTTCTCCCCGCAGATCATCCTTCACGTGTGCGTTTTGTGCAGTGGTATCTCCAAGAAAGTGCCCAAGATGTGAATTTCCCAGCTTATGTTTTGTTTACTGATGAGGCCATTTTCACTCGGGATGGCGTGTTGAATCAGCAGAATGCGCATTTGTGGTCTCATCAGAACCCCCACGGTGTGCACACCCATGCGGCACAACATCGTTTCGCAGTAAATGTGTGGGCAGGTTTGGTCGGGGACTACTTAGTCGGGCCATGCCTTTTACCATCCCGCATGACCTCCCAAAAGTACCTGATCTTTCTGGAACAGGTTCTACAGGCTTACTTGCCCATGTTCCAGCAAATGTGAGACGCAACATGTGGTTTCAACATGATGGGGCGCCTCCCCATCATGTCATCTGACATGGATCTCGTGGCAAGGCTCGTCTGCGCTGCTACTACTATCAAGGAAACTCCAGATGTGTTCGATCGTGTCCGGCAGTCAATGCTCCGTTGGTGTCACGCCTGCATCGCGTCTCATAGTGGAAACTTCGAGCATCTGGTAACATAAAATGTATCATCTAGTTTGCAATAATTATGTCCATTAATCACACTGTATTGTGTCCTTTCAGATCTTATACCTCTGCTACCACTTTCCCATAATGTTTCCGGTTATGGGTTCCTATGCAATTCTCATTCCTTTAGATGTTATCTACTTCCCCTAAAAGTTTGTACCTATATTTTTGAGACACCCTGTATATGAAACATGATAAAATTCCACAGGTGAGTTATAAAATCTTGTGGATTTCTATACGATTCAACTGAAATAATTTTTGCCACTGGGCTGGACCTATGTAATCGGATGTATTATGTATTAAATAAACAAATGTTATGTTATGTTAAAAAAATAAAAAAATAAAATAATGATGAGGTTAGGCAAAGGAGTCAACAACCTCCTTTGAGCAGCATATTGTGCAGAGAGAGACTCCGTTGATTTGGCCATGTCACCCGTATGCATTGCTGCAGATTGGAGAATAGGTTATGAACAGTGCACCTAAAGGCCTCAGGAAGAGGGTGAGACCTAGGGTTGGGTGGGCAGACAATGTCAAACAACACCTTGTTAAAATTGATTTAGAGTGTCAGAATCAGCAACTGCATCTGAGGACAGGATGTGTTTGTCGAACTAAATTGCGCAGTCGGATTAGACCTCCATAGCCCATGACTGCTTGAGGAGTCTATATGTATGCCATATAAATTATATAGATTTTGATGAAAGAGAATTTTCTTCCTTAAATTTCTTTTAATATATTTTAATAATTATTATACCTTGGTATTTACAAACCAACGTTTTGCATCAGTATAATACCTTTTACGGTGATCTAAACAGCAGTGGTGAGCTGTAGTGGTTTTCCTTTGGAAATTCAACGACAAATACTAATTCCTATAAGCAAAAATATAATAGAGGCTAGAGGAAAATTTATTTATTTCCAAATAAGCTCTGCTATTTTAAGCATGTAGAAAACAATTTCCAAATAAGATTAAACAGCTCTACTATTTAATCATATAGAAAACAGATGTGATTAAATGTAATATTCTAAATTTCATCTTTAACACTTACTGTTACTTGTAACATATAATAAATAATACAATAATACTTACGCACAACTCTGTTTTAACATACAAGTGGAATTGATATCTTCAGCATCTAGCATTATGACTTCATTAGCAGTCGTGGCGTTTGTTTACAGCAGCAAATTATTTGCCTGATTTAAAAATAATCATTTCTTTGCATAATAACTCTTGGATTTCTGTGTTTGGGTTTTATCGACTAACTGAAGAAGACTTAGGGAAATATATTGCAAAAATTCCCATTTCTTTCAAATATTATCGAAATACAATTATAATATGTAAAAAAATATTCCGTTAAAATCATATTTTAACTATTATTTTTAAAATATTATTTAAGAAAAACCAAGAAAATTTCATTATATATATTACACGAATGTATATTTATCATATTTTAGAATAAAATTTCGAAAGAGTGAAAGAATAAGGATAAGGAAAATGAATAAAGCTGAAAAGAATAATCTCAGAAGATCTGTAATTTATAGATAGCTTTTAACAGTTTCGGAACAGTAGCAGAATGGCCGAAAGTCGTTACAGGAATAGAATTAAATTTCGTCTTAAAATTAAAGGATGAAAACACCCTTCCACCAACAGAAAAACAGAAAAGAAACTGCGCATCGTAACTGCCAAAGCCAAGAGAACATTGATTACAACAGACTCATTTTGAGGGTTAATATTCCAAGCAAAAACTATAATTCACTTCTGTTGCCATCAGAGATGGAGAGGAAGAGGATTATACGTGGAGGATGAAGAGAAGAAATAGAACCAAAGCATAAAGAAGGTGTTGCTATGGTAACTGGAGCTTGTTATGCGCACATTGGATCCACTAAATCAGTGGCGAGGAGGAAGAAGTTTGAGTGCTGCGTCCGTCCGTGATGAAGTGGCTGTCAGTAAGAAGGGCGTGAGAGAAGGATCAGCAGAGTCAGGAACTGAGTAGGTTCAAGGTGAACACCTAATTTCGTAGGCAGAGCTCAGAGGCTGATGAACTATATATATATGCCCACAATGGAATAGAGTTTGCTTCAAGGAAATGCGATTGATGTTGGCTAACGAATATCGGGGATCATATATCATGTGGGATGACATCCAGGATCTTTTTCATGGCGAAAGAATATAATACTGTCTCTCGTTAAAATAATGAATCTATTGTCGACAGTCTGATAGTCGATTCGAGTTTAAGGAGGATTTGTTAAGTTGGTGTTAGAAATGCGATTAATTGCGTTACGTTGGAAATAAGCAGGGTGCTTTTGTTTATTAAAGATTCATTGCCAAAGATACAGCAGAATTATACTTATTCCAAGAGTATTCCAAAACAAGTCGGAAAAGTGATTATTTGAATTACTTATTCGAAATGCTAATTTTTGGATTACTTATATTGAAATCAAGAGTACAAGTTTATTGTGGTACAGTATTGCATTTGCATAACAAAATATTAATGCTGGTCGTAATTTGCATTAATTCTTTAAAAGATGCCATTTTAAATGGATAAAGATTCAGTGGGTCGCTATTTGCTCGTATAAAGTTTGAATACTTCGTCATATCTTCTGACCAGGCGTTAGAGTGCCGTTCTTCTCCATCTTTTTCATCTCGTGACATTACTACGAAAAGTTTGTTATTTTGGCTATACCACTAAATATGGTATTCGAATTCCGCGAATTTCGAATCGAATCATATATTACTTAAGCAAATAATGATTTGGAAATATTGATCAAAATGCTGATTTTGAATTTCCTATGATTAATCTTATTTTTAAGCTACTGATGACAAATGAACTGGATTTTAGATTAATGATAGCAAATGAAGATTTTCATTTGCTAACTTTGAATTACTAATTACTTCCAGAGATGACTACAGAGCTAGATAATTTTTCAGCAGCATTTACGGCACGTAAATTGATTTCTACTATTATTGATCACTATTATTGATCGTTCACTATTATTGATCGTTTGCAGTGAATAGTCAGACGTGATATTGATCTTATCCCAACTAATGGGCGAGTTTGCATCGTAGCGGGTCACTCGGAACCAGAGAGAGGTTCTCAGGTTCGAACCCAGTTATATCAGCGATGAAGATTTTCTTCTATTCCCTCTGTTTTCGATGACAAGGAGAAAACCTCGGATAAAAAGAGGTACAGGCGCTCAAAATATATCCGAATACTATGGTTGATTACAGAATTCAGAAAAAATATCTGGAAACGATTTTTTTGCAAATTAGTGATCTGGCAACCTTCGTGTCACGTGACACGAAGGTTACCAGATCACTAATTTCACTCAGCAAGAGCTGAGACATAAAGAAATGGACATTGGCAATCATCTTTCGTTGAGAAGATGGAACATTAATGATCAATCCAATGAAATGATTTTTTTTTCAGTGTTGTAGCGATACTTTAGCTTATACTTTGTTTTTGCTCTTGGAGTTATTTTTATGTATAAGATCCTGAATATATTGATTACGTAATGTCTATTTTAAAGAGATGGTAACCACAAATGGTTTGACGGTAATGTAAGAATAACGAAACCGTTTCAGGGGGTGACGTGCGGATGGTGAACACTGTGCTTAGGTATGACGTGAAATTCGAATACCACATTTAGTGGTGTCGCTAAAATAACAGGCTTTTCGTAGTAATGTCACGAGATGAAAAAGATGGAGAAGAACGGCATTCTAACGCCTGGTCAGAAGAAATGTCGAAGCATTCAAACTTTATACGAGCGAATAGCGACCCACTGAATCTTCATCCATTCAAAATGGCATCTTTTAAAGCCTTCATGCAAATCACGACCAGCATTAATATTTTGTTATGCAAATGCAATACTATACCACAATAAACTTGTACTCTTGTTTTCAATAACACCGTTGATCATTATGCACAAGTGCCGGTTTAGTTTCGAAATAATGTTTCATCAGAAATTTTTAGTCTTAAAATAGGAAAAAAACAAGGTAATTAATAATATTTGATGTTATCTGATACTTATGATTAGTCATAGTTTAACCATTGGCAAAAAGGAGATTTTGTGGTTTCCTGAAGAGCAAAGTGGAAATAAATATCTAGCAGTTCGAACATGCTTATTTTAGAATAGGGGTTCTCAACGTGGCGTACGCGATAGAAATTTTTGGGGTATGCCGTGAGAGCTCGAAAGTCGCTAGATCTAGTAATAAATTAAAAATAACCATTGTTATATTATAGCTACAGTTTTATCTATCTATAGAAGGGGTACGCCAGTTACATACACATTTCCAGGGGGTACGCGAAGCATAAAAGGATGAGAACCACTGCTCTAGAGGACAAGATGATCCTGACTTCACAGAAATATTTTTGTTGTCCCGTTTAATACCAGTGAAAGAAAAAGGAGGAAGGACTCGTAGAGAAAAACATTCTCAGAACTGGGGAGTCAGGAAAGGATACAGAAATTAAATTTAAGTGGGGGATTCGTATTTCCAATGTGATGAAATCCAGGGGAGGGGGGTTATGAAATTACTGAATTGGCAACAATGCCTTGTAATCTCACTAACAATCAGTAAGAAGTTGAGTAATCAATGGCTGGAGAGAGGGAAAAAATTAAGAGATTTTAAAAAAGGATTTACACTCTAGTTGAATTCTCTTAACATCCCATTATAAGTTCAAAACCCCTTATGGTTAATTTATATACTCTCTCCGTGGGAGGTGTACCGAAGTAACTTTCTATTTTATATATTACGAAAAATATCAGTTGCAGAAGGTAATCCAAGTGAAAATTATTCCACAACGGCGATTCCAGAGAAATACTAATCTCCATCCCAAACCTACCCATATTTCGAGTCATTAAATCCAGTCTTATTTCCGTTTTGTACATACAGATTCGTTATCATATTACCGGAACCTTTAGGGTTCGTGATATTCAAATTCTTAAAAATGGGCTGTTATCTACAAGAGGCACTTTTTTGCCCACAAGGGTCACAAGGATCCTAAGGTCGTCCAGTGCATTCTTTATGCGCATAGGGTCTGAATTCTCTTGTACAAGTCACGGCTTTACTTCCCCTCCAGCGGATGTCTCCTTGCCAAGCCCATCGGTTTCCCCTTTCTAGCAGAGAGAAGGGTGAATTCTCTTGTACAGGTCACGGCTTTACTTCCCCTCCAGCGGATGCCTCCTTGCCAAGCCCATCGGTTTCCCCTTTCTAGCAGAGAGAAGGGTGAATTCTTGTACAGGTCACGGCTTTACTTCCCCTCCAGCGGATGCCTCCTTGCCAAGCCCATCGGTTTCCCCTTTCCAGCAGAGAGAAGGGTGAATTCTCTTGTACAGGTCACGGGTTTACTTCCCCTCCAGCGGATGCCTCCTTGCCAAGCCCATCGGTTCCCCTTTCTGACAGAGAGAAGGGTGAATGTTTAATGGAGGTAAATCTCAACTCTGGGACTCGAACCAGGAGTTTACGAGCCTGTCGCTTTATCGACTGAACCAACCCCCCTCCCTTCTAGAAGTGTGCGTAAATAAGTTAATATTACTTCCTCAAATAAACCATAATAAGTTCTTAATGAAGTTTTTTAATTCTTATCAATTCTTTATTCTTTGAATGGATTAATAAGTACTTTATTTTGGCTTACCGAAACTACTTTTAGCCAATAAAATTTCCAAGTCTTCTAATCACGGTTTGCATATTACGTTATCCCTTACATACAAACAAGAAATTTAATTCAATAGTTTAAGGATGCGAGAAACACAAAGAATTAAGGATTTTTTCGATAAAACGAAACAAGGTGTGTCTTAATTACGTTAATGGTTAATGATATATCAAAATTCAGTCTGGTTCAAAAAATACGTAAGTTAATCTTTGTAAATCCTCTCACGAAGGTATTTACTTTGACTGCAAAATATTAGATAAGTATTCGAATCAGTTATCCTTCCTAAACATAAAAAAGTGGATTATTTTGTTTTGATCATTGTTCAGGAGGAGAAAATATTGTCATCATTAAAATTTTATTCAGGAGAACGAAGACAAAGAAATTAATACGCATAACGAAGTAAAAAACAGCCAAGAAATGTTAATAAAAATAGTTTAATCCGATTTTCGTCTGATAATGAAAACTGAAAGGGTATACCGATTATTCATTTATACACAGAATGCACTTATTTTGGTCATGAAATTAAATTTTGTAGCTACATTTCCGTACATTATTAATCTTTTGTTATTTTGGCAAAATAATTAATGCGAAAAGGTTTTTATTTCTCTCACATGTATTATGTTCCGAATCTATTAATTATGACTTTCTTCTGATGGAGAGGACCGAGAAATCTTGCTGGCTTCTTTCCCCTGTCCCTCACAAAAATTCTATAATACTCTATATCTATCTATCTAACATCCAATTTGATAAGGAAAATTTGGGCCTGTGAAGCCCTTTATTCCCGTACGAAAATAGGGGGGATATTATGTTATGGAAAGAGAAAATTTAGAGAAAAATAGATCTTCACATCTTTTCAAAATCATTTTTCAAGAAAATTGTTCTAAGGTGAGGGCGAATTGTTGTCTGAGAACAATTTTCTTTTTGGAGACTTCTTTTTTCGTTACTGCATAATTTTTAAGCGCTTACAATTTCTTCCTTTATTTTCTTGGTAGAACTATGTATTCTTGTTGCTGGGGGCGCTTTTCTTGCCATAATAATTTGATTTAGTGAGGTTTTCTAATTATTAATTTAGCTTGAGTCTACTTTGTTGTCATGTGCTCTCTTTCTACGTTTCTGTCTCAAAGACTTACATATTGTGAAGGTTCTGCTTCTTTTACTGCCATTTGTGTTTATTTATTTTCTTTACTTCAATTTTTGCACTAATTTTTTAATTGGATCTGTTGCGTTTATTTTTTTATATTTTCTTTCACAATTTTAATTAGTTTTCTTTTTTTAGGAGATTATTGAGTAAGAGGTGCAATAAGTCTTCTTCCAGTTGTAATTTTCACTTTCATCTTATACCAAATTTGAAGTACAGAGGGTTCCAATGTCCGTATTTATCTTAACCTTTGTTAGTGTAAGTTCTTCATTGTCTCGGATTGTTGTAGACATTCCGTAATGTCGTCTGTTGTTTCCAGATTTAATTTCCTTTGTGAGGCTAAGGCTTTCTTATTTATCCTATAGTCGGATATAATGCCAAGGTCATTCTTCCTCCTAGAGTCCGTGTTCATGACCTTTGCAACAGTATCTAGTTGTTAATTCCCTCTTTGTTAGGCGTTTTAATGTTACATTCCCTACATTTTCTGTTCTGCATTTGTGGCTGCACCTAGGCTGCCCCGCTACTGTGTCTGCAATATTGAGAACTATACGTGGGGTTGAACAGTTTGCTTTTAAAATTGAGCTAGCTGATTACAAATAGAAAAACATAATTTAAGGAAAGAATTCTTATCAACATCAGAGTTAAAGTATATTTAGCTATTATATTTTCCCCTGTTTTGTGCAGATCATGTAATATTTTGATACAAACTTTAAATTATATTTTTGAAAATGCTGCAATGTGAACTTTCATAGTAAGAATTCTTTTTCTTTATCAGCATTTAAATTCTTTGATGTTGATTAATGTCTTTAAAGAATTGTAGTACTAAATGCCAGCATTTCATTCTTTGTGATTCTTTGTTATGGTTGAGTACTAATTTTAGGGTAATAATAAAATTCCTATTTTGTTGATTTAAATTTTTATTATCTGTCTTTGGTTATTATATTTGTGACATTTTAGTAGAATATGCTCAACAGTTTCAATCTCCTGACAGTCTGAACAGTCAGGAGAGGTGTTTATTTTTAAGATAAATAAAATTTTATTTGATAGAATATGCCCATTTATCAGTCTTGTAATTTCGGTTTGCTTTTCTTTACTCAAAAGCTTTTGGTTGTATCAATGATATTTTCTATGATCAATTGCCAATGGTTTTGTTTGTTAAATGTACTTTCTTCTACGTATTTTATATATTTGGGGCGGGGGTGGCTCAGTCGGTAGCGCGCCAGGCTCGTAATCTGTAGTTCCCAGGTTCGAGTCCCAGCTGGGTCAGCGTTGAGATTTATCTCCGCAAAATTCCCCGCCCTGCCCACGGTCAGTAGGGGACACCGATGGGCTTGGAAAGGCCGCCATCCGTCGGATGGGACGTTAAGCCGTGGCCCCGTGTGCGGGAGAGCCATACCCTGTGCACCTTAAAGAACACACTGGATGGCCTTGACGGGAGGCTACCATCTGTCTCCCAACAGCTGTTCCAGGGGTCCCCTCCCCCAACCTTCTCTGAGCCTTCGGGGTCCATGTGACCTGGCCATTTAGCCCATGATGTGCAAAAAAGTGCCGCTCAGAGGTAAAACAACCCAACCCAACGTATTTTATAAAGGTATCTATCCAGACTTTTTCGGTTTGATTTTGTAGAGATTCATATTGAAGGTAATATTTTATATTTATTTCTTCTTCTGTTGCTGTTTTCGTTAATGCATCTGCTTTCTCATTGGCTGGAACTCCTATGTGCGCCGGGGACCAGTGTAAAGTTATTTTATTTTTTCTATCACTAATTAATTTCTGGATTTCCTTTAGAATTTTAGCAGGGAGTGTTGTCGAATGTTAAGTGCAGATTTGGCTTTGAATTCTTTGAAGTGCTGATTTGCTATCAAAGAAATTTTTGGTATCTGTGCACGTATGTTTTTGGCACAGTTTTAAGCATTCAAAATTTCCTGCAAGTTCTGCGTTTACGACGTTTGGATTTTCATCTAGTTTAATCATTATTTTTTCCTTGGTGAGAGGACAATAAATAGCGCACGTCGTAGTTTAAGGATTTGTATATTTTTAGCAATCCGTGTAAAAGCATAGTTTATTTTTTTCATCATTTGTTATGATGTTCATTATAATATTCAGGTTGAATTTTTTGCTGGCTTCTTGTTTATGGAAAAAAATATTTCCATTTTCTATTGCTGGGCTACTCCAATTCATGTGGGAGGGATAGCGGACATGTCTTTGAGTTTTTTTTTTTTTTTTCACAAAGTTTCTTAATAATTTCATAAGCAGAGTGT
This sequence comes from Ryuthela nishihirai, assembly GCA_038380435.1. Lineage (NCBI taxonomy): Eukaryota > Metazoa > Arthropoda > Arachnida > Araneae > Heptathelidae > Ryuthela > Ryuthela nishihirai. The sequence goes on from JAWZYU010000017.1 coordinate 78,106,516, forward strand.
GATCTGATTCTTTTATGAGCGGCACTTTTGGTGAGCTTTTAAGTATTCATCCTATTAACGGATGTAGATGATGCTTAACTGTTAGACGGCTGATATTTTGCAAAAGTATGGAATGGCTTCGGATATTTATCGTTTCAATTCCAGCTGTAGCTAGGACGAAAATGGTTGGTGTGGTATTTGGCTGTGCTACACATATTCCAAGAGCCTGATTTTGCAGCACTTTCAGCGGTTGTAGCTTTTGTGATGGGACCGAGTGCAGTATGTAGCGGCCGTAATCTAGCCTTGATCTCAGTAAACTTTATAAAGACCCATCATTTGATGCTGGGGAGGCCCCCATTAGGGTCCCCCCACATATCGTAGTAAATTAATAATATTTCTTCTTTCTTCGGTTAACTTTTTTATTTGCTCTTTGCCATTTAGTTTCATATCAGTGATAACACCTAGATATCTGCGCTTTGTTACTTGCTTAATCCTGTATTCATCGATCTTTAAGTTAATGACAGAATTATTTTTTGCTAATCGGCAGATGCATGGAACCGGGCAGGCCTAGAACCTAATGTCCACCCCTGCCTTCTAGTGGTGCAAACCGTTAGTACCTTTCAAAAGAGATACTCTCTTGTGGAAGTGAACGGAACAGGAGGGCTGCCAGATTAGTGTGGCCTACTGATCTGGACAACTATGGCGACTTTTCTTTTATTTTTTTCTACCCTACTGAGGAGTGGTCAACCACACAGGGTCCTGGTGCTGACCATATAAACCCACTGGACTGAACTGAGTTAAGGTTCTAAGCTTTATTCTGGATCCTGAATTTGCTGCACTTGTGGGCTTCTGTGGAGGGAAAATCTTCCGCTGTGTTTTCTGTTTGATTGTGGGTTGACAGCCCCAAGTGAATAGATTAACAGGATACGTTTATCAGCTGGTGGATAATGCTGAACAGAGGTCATCGCAAGCACCTGAACTCTTTGCTTCTATTGGCATCGTCAAATTCTACATTGGAGGAAGTCTTCCAGTGTAGATGGCTTCAGCCTCTAGTGGTGGGGGAACGGGTCTTTGGCTCATGTCTGCGATTAGGGGGCTGTTTGATATTGTTGGCATTCCCTCTCTCAATAAACATAGTTTCTTTAAACATCCCACTAACCATTTTCTCTCCATAGGTAGTTGGAATGTGAGGACTCTGCACAGAGCTTTTTCTCTTGATGTCCTCACACAAGAATTCCTCCATTATAATTTAGATATTCTCGGCTTCCAAGAGACCAGATGGTCAGATAAAGGTCAGATTCTTAGAAATAATCTTAAATTTCTCTTTTCAGGGAGAAACGACAATAAGCATCACCAAGGCGTGGGTCTGCTTCTCAGCAGACACGCTAGTGATGCTCTTCTAGGATATGAGTGCATTAATGAAAGGTTTCTTACAGCAAAATTTCAGACAAGCGTTAAAGAACTGAATGTTATCTGCTGTTATGCCCCCACTGAGGATGCCGATGAGGATGTGAAGGATAGGTTTTATGAACAACTTCAGGATATTTTGAATTCTGTCAAGAAAGGAGATATTACCCTTGTTCTAAGTGACTTCAATGCCAAAGTTGGTATTGACTCTGACTTTTGGGGAGGAATGATAGGCTCTTTTGGAATTGGTAGCTGCAAAGGCAATGGGCAACGTCTCCTACAGGTAAGTAACCTCAATGAATTCAGAATAACTAACATTTATTACAAACACCGCGACATACATAAGCACACATGGATTTCACCCGATGGGCTGCATAAGTATATGATTGATTATATATTAATTAACAGGAAATGGGCTAGTTCTGTTAGGAATACCGGGTCATATAGGGGATCTGAAATTGGATCTGACAATTACCTTGTTAAAAGTGTCTTGAAACTTAAACTTAAAAAGTGTTGTGTTAGGGTTAAAAATTTTACTTTTAATGCTGAAGCTCTGAAAGGCCCAATTATAGCCAAAGTTTACCATGATAGGTTACTTAGTCATTATGACAGTCATGGTATGCTTCCTACTGAAGTTGGGGAAAAATGGGATCATTTTAAACAGGCTTTTTTGGACCCTAACTGTACTTTTTAAGGAAAAAAGGAGCAGAAGAGACAGAATTATCTGAGTGATAAGGCACTTGAGCTTATTTCAGAAAGAAAGAACTGCAGGAATGTCCTTAATCAATACCCTACTAGTCCTAATAGAAAGCATTACAGAGAACTTAATAAACGTGTAAAGGATCTGTTAATTTCTGGTGAGAATCTTTGGCTTGATGACTTGGCTGACAAAGCCAAGGAAGGCAGTTAGACAGCAGAGAGCTGTACCAGTTAGTTAATGTTTTTTGTGGTAGAAAACGGACAGGTATACAGAGATTGAAGGATAAACAAGGTAAGGTTATAGAAGGTGATGATTCTGTCATGACTAGGTGGGCTGAACATTTCAGTGATGTTCTAAACAATGTGGGTAGTTCTACTCCCATTGTTTGCAATGATGATAGATGCATTGGTGGCTTTAATATTGGCCCTATAACAGAATCTGAAGTTATTTTGGCTGTTTCTAAACTTAACCTTCATAAATCCCCAGGTGTAGATGAAATTACTACGGAAATGCTTAGAGCTGGAAATGTTTCAGTTACCACTTGGATGACTGAAATTCTGAATATCTTTTATGATAAAGGCATGGTTCCTAAGGATTTTACCAGAGCTATTGTTATCCCCATTTTCAAAAAAGGTGATCGCAGTTCTTGTGATAATTATAGGGGTATCAGCCTACTCTCTGTTCCAGGTAAAGTTCTTTCATGATTGTGCTTAATAGAATTAAGAATCGGGTTGACAGTCAATTGCGTGATGAGCAATGTGGATTCAAAAGTGGTAGGGGATGTTTAGAGCAGATATTTTCAATTGGGCAGATTTTTGGGAAATGTTTAGAGTTTCAGAAACATTTGGTTGCTAGCTTTGTTGATTTCAAAACGGCTTTCGACTCTGTTGATCGTTATAATTTGTGGTTGATCGTGTGATTATATGGTATACCAGACAAGTTAGTTAACATAATGAAAGCTCTCTATAATAGCACTGAGTCGTGTGTGAGAGTTGGTAAGGCTTGTAGCAATTGGTTTAGCATTACTTCTGGTGTTCGACAAGGGTGCATTTTATCTCCTTTTCTCTTCAGCTTGGTTATTGATTATGTTATGCGAAATTCACTTCAAGGGAAATATTTTGGCCTTAAATGGGCTGGAGATACGACAATGTCTGATTTAGATTATGCTGATGATTTAGCCCTTTTGGCAAATGATGTTGATGAGATGAACTCTTTCATTCGAGCTGTTGATGAAACTGGTAGTAGAGTAGGTTTGGTTATAAACAGAGAGAAAACTAAAGTGATGAAAATTGGTCGGCAGGCTGTGATTCAGTTAATCTGAATGGTTGCAGTCTTGAGCAGGTGTCACAGTTTGATTATCTTGGGAGCTATGTAACAGATGCTGGTGATGTGCGGCATGAGATTAACAGACGGATAGGGATTGCTGCCGGAATCTTAAGAATGGAGAGTGTGGAGAAATAGGCGTATACACCTAAAGGCCATTGGGTTAGACTGTATAATTGTTTGGTTCTTTCTAGGGTTAGTTATGGTAGTGAAACTTGGACACTTTGTATACAAGATAACAGGAAACTAGATGCTTTTGATTCCAGATGCTTACGCAGTATGTTGGACATTAGGTGTTTCAACTTTGTAACTAATGATGAGATTAGGCAAAGGAGTCGGCAACCTCCTTTAAGCAGTATATTGTGCGGAGTGAGACTCCATTGGTTTGGCCATGTTGCCCGTATGGATAATTATAGATTGACGAAAAGGGCTATGAACAGTGTGCCTGAAAGTCTCAGAAAGAGGGGAAGACCTAGGATGCGGTTGGTAGACAATGTTAGGAGCTTTTTAAAATTGGTGTGCAGTGGCCGGATGCAGCAGATGTAGCTCAGGATAGACATGCTTGGAGAACTAAACTGCACGGTCTGGTTGGACCTCCGTAACCCATGGCTGCTTGATGATGATGATGATTATGATTAATTTTCTGGATGGGGTGGAGATCATTTCCTGGTTGATAACAACAGGTACTATTTTATTATTTATTATTGTATTATATATTACTATATTATTTATTGTTATATCATTATATTAGCAGGTTCTATTTTAAGACCCCATTTACAGCAGTAATGATGGAGTTTGTCCAGGCAATTTTGAATCTTTTCTTCTAATGTGTGAAAATAATAGCCAGACGCCCAAATGCATATATCATCGGCATACTGTGTCATGTTTATCCTAGTGAGTATTTTCTTATGTAAGTCAGCAAGAAATATATTAAAAAACTTCGGTGCTAAGACACTCTTTTGTGGGACCCCAGGTGTCATAGTCCTTTCTTCCGAGAGGTGCGTTCCGAATTTTACTTTAGTTTTTATTTAATGAGACAGTTTTCGAAAAAAGCAAGCATGTGTCCATCGACTCATATATCTTTCTGTTTATGAATCAGTCATGTGTGCCATACTGTATCGAAGGCTCCTTTGAGGTCTAAAAAGACTGCTACCATTGGGTGGCCAAAGGCTATGCTAGTTTGGCAGCAAGGTTTAGCTCTAGAATACTGTTCGTTGTGCCTCTATGCTGTCGGAAACATGTTTGAGTGTTATGCAAAGTAATGGTTCTATCTAGCAGCCATTGAAATCTGTTCGTGACCATTTTTTCTATTATTTTGAGATTTGTGGATGTCAGTGTGACAGGCCAATAGTCTTCCATTATTTGATGATTTTTTCTTGGTTTCAGTACTGGAATGATGAATGATTCATTCCATTGGGGTGGTAATTTTTCACCTAATAATGGTTAATTATTTTCAATAGGTTACTTGTAGCGGTGGGGGCAGATTTTTCACTATTTTATTCAAGATACCATCAGGCCCGGTAGAACTTTTGTTTCTTAGGGAGTGAATAGCTCGATTGATTTCTTCATGGGTAAAATTTTTATTTAGAACTTTGTCGAAATATTGTTTTTTGTACTTCGATTTTTTTTAAATTTACATATCCACTTGGCTATTTTTTTCTGATGTTCTATGTGACTATCTCTGTCAGGAATCTCACCAAGTTTATGAAAATAATCCTCAAAGTCATTCGATAAGTTAGTAGCATCAATGTTTTTATTCATTATTATATTTCTCCATGCCACTGTAGGTACTACAGGTTGCTCTATTCGTTTGATTAGTTTCCAAGCCGTGGAAGTTGGAGGTGAAAATATCAGTTTGATGGTTCGTTTGATTTTACGTACGTTCTGCGCGTCTTCGTAGGGTGATCATTCTTCTGATATAAAGGGCATCGTAGTTGATAAAGTTATGTTTCCGAATAGTGAGTGACTGTGCTTTCTGCCATACAGAGGGTAATTTGATCGAGATATCTGGTGAATGTACTATCTGTTATTTCGGTAAGATCTTCTGTGTTGGCATCCAATTTTTGGGCAAATGCTGTCCATTTGATAATTTTTACAGTTTTATCTATTTGGCGTTTCGTCGTATTTCGCAGCCATAAAATGCTACCAGACGCCTGCCTCCACAGTTGGGACATCGGTAGTTATTTTGGGTGCATTCTTTATAATCATGGGGTCCACTGCCTCCTTTACATCTAATTTACTCCTGCATGCCTCTGTTGAATGACTAAATCTATGGCAGCGGTAGCATTGAATGGTAAAGGGAAATACTTTTGAATCTTAAAGTAGAAATCGTTGAGTACGATTTCTTTTGTGATTTCAGTTTTAAAGGAAAATATTTTTGTGGATGGTGTGGAGATCATTTCCTGGTTGATAATACTGTTTTCAGTTTATTTGGTTCTGTAAACTGCAGTTAGATTCAATAATTATTTTTAGCTCATACTAGTGGGGATTCCGGTTGCATTTCCTTGCATTTTAAATTTATGTTCCTGTGGGAATCTTAATTTTACTTCATGTCCTGCGATATAAGTTATAGATTTGCATTTCTTTACCAGAAGCTCGTTTCCCATTAAGTGTAAGTCGCAATTATATTCGTTTTTCAAAGAAATTGTCAAGATTTTTTCTCAGTGTCGCCGTACTAAAAGAGGAAAAGTCTTTCGTAGTGCTACCTATAATGCTGATCGCAGGTTTGTTGAGGTATTTTCTCATATATTTATATTTTCAAATCTGCTGTCGGTTTGCTGAATAGCTGTGGTATACTCTTCGCCGTTAATTGTGTCATTATGACCAATAACATCGTTGTTTGCAGTGTTTTCTTATGTTTCTAATAATGTCTCGGGGGTGATAATAGAAGTAAGTGAGTTTCAAGAGAATCGTGGGTTGTAGAATTGCCATCGGCGCTTGGGTTGCTTTTTGGTTTGCGAGTTTCATTCGTTTTTTTTTTTGGCATTCCTAGTTTGGACTCTCGATATTTTTGTTCAGTAATAAAATAAAATACAAACTTGTGCCTGGAGATCTTATGTTCTTGTGATGGGATCCTCCTAAGCTGACCTAGCTAAGATATAGTTCTAACAAGAACTGTTGTGAATAACCTTACAGTTTAGCTATAGATTTGCGCTAGCACGTCTGAATTAATATCTAATGAATATCATTAGCCTAGAGAAGTGTGTTGAATTCTCTTAACCTTCTCACATATGAATTTCTTTTACCGACTGGTTATATAGTTATATATTTATATAAACCTGTAGACAACCTATATATTTTTATATTTGTATCAACCTATATATTTATAGCAACCTGTAGAGAAGTTGATATTAAGTTAGCCATTATAACTGATAGTGAGTTTATTGTTTATAGGGCTAATATTTTCTGCAGAAGTCGTGCATTCATGCTGTAACAGAGAACTTTTATTTGCCACGGAGATAGGAATGAGATATTGTAGCCCTATGAAAAGTCACTTATAAGTTTAGTTGATGACAACTTTCTCTTCATGATGAAGTCAGTCCTTACCGAATCATACTCATCTGCCAATGCTTGTAGAGGATCCTATTGATTGGTCAGGTCTTTCCCGTAATTTTAATCTCATACAGTTTCCACGAGACTCTATACTCTGTTGCACATAAAGAAGGGAGCGGCAAAGCCCCTCAAAGAATTGCTCATCCAATCGTGGCTTATCACGCTTAACTGTGAAGCCAATGGAAAGCATGTGCTACGCCTGAAAATGTATCAATCCGCAAGTCGTCGGGGAAATTCTACGAATTTCCCCGACAGGTTCCCGAAGGTTGGGGGAGGGTTCCCACTGGATAACCGTTATGTCGGATTATTTATATAATCCGACATAACGGTTTATATAAATATATAACCTGCGAAGGTACTGATGTAATGATATATTGCTTCATCGTTTAATTTACAATATTCCGATATTTCAAACATAATTTTCAATTGCTCGCTTCAACAAAAGACACATAATAATAATTTATGTTAGAAAGAGTACTTATTCCTTGCTTTGGACGTGGAATTATTTGCTGTAACAATATGCTACATCTTTGGGTTGTTCTTGCTAGAACTTATGTCAATGGAGCAATTTTTCATTGGTTGGTGTCTTCTTTGATTTTCAGATAATGCCGCTTCATTCTTTACGTGAAATCCGCAAAATTCCCCGTCCTGCCCACGGTCAGTAGGGGACACCGATGGGCTTGGAAAGGCCGCCGTCCGTCGGATGGGACGTTAAGCCGTGGCCCCGTGTGAGGGAGAGCCATACCCTGTGCACGTTAAAGAACACGCTGGATGGCCTTGACGGGAGGCTACCATCTGTCTCCCAACAGCTGTTCTAGTGGGTCCCCTCCCCCAACCTTCTCTGAGCCTACGGGGTCCATGTGACCTGGCCATTTAGCCCATGGTCTGCAAAAAAGTGCCGCTCAGAGGTAAAACAACCCAACCCAACCCTTTACGTGAAATAGAATATAGGTATCCCTACATTTCTCTTCCCAAACCCTCCATTGGATACGAACTGTTGTCATTCCAGCAGTGGTCCATATTTTACCCTGAACATGCGAATTTTGCAACTTCTCTAATATCTACGACCTGAAATACCCCAGGCACCAAATTTTTAGCTTTCTAACAGCCATAGATCTAATTTAACCTTTGACTTCGACGGACTCCCCCCCCCCGCCGCCGAATCCGAAATTTTGGTAATGTTTTCGAGGTCTTACAATTCGATTCCCCACACTAGGTTCTAGTTTTCACGCTTCTAACACCATAGATAAAAGTTTGACCTTTACATCACCTCTGTTTGACCTTGACAGATATCTTGGACGTCAAATTTCTGATTTTTACCGAGATCTACGTCCCGGATTACTCCAAGGTGCAAATTTTCAGAGTTCTATCATTTCTGCTTCATAGTTAGAATTAGCCTGATCCCCTGCACTCAGTCGTCACTTAAGCAATCATCCACAATCGCCTATATGCACCAGAAAGCCAAAACATTATGATTACCTGCCTAATGTGATGTTGGCCCTCCACGTGCCACCAAAACAGCACTTACCCGGAGAAGCATGGACGCCACAGGATTTCTAAAGGTGTCTTGCGGTATCTAGTACCAGCAGATACTTTAACTCAAGTTACGTGGTTGGCAGCTGCAAATCGGATATGGCGTTTCAACACAAACCACAGATGCTCGATTGGATTGGTGTCTGTGGAATTTGGAGACCAGGGGAATGCCTGAAAGTCTTCCTCATGTTCTTCGAACCATTCTCGAACAATCCGGGCAATATGGCATGACGCATTATCCTACTGAAAGAAACCACTACTAGAGGGATATACCATTGCCATGAAAGGATGTCCTGCTCTGCAATGATGTTTAGGTAGGTGGTAGACGTCATAGTTTCCTGCACGTGAATGACTGGACTCAGCGTTTTCCAGCAGAACATTGTCCAAAGCATTACACTCCCTCCACCGGCTTGTTTTAGTCCCACGGTGCATCCTGGTGCCAACACTACTCCAGGTAAATGACGCACACGTATCCGGCCATCCACATGGTACAACAGGAAACGAGATTCATCAGACCAGACGACCTTCATTCAAGGTTCAGTTTTGATGCTTGCGTGCCCATTATAGGCACTTTCGATGGTGAACTGCAGTTAGCAGCCTACGGCTATGCAGCCCCATTTTCAGCAGGGTTTGATGTACTATGTATCATGACATAATTATTCCCATCACCAGGTTTCAAATTACGGGCGAGTTGCGCCACAGTATCCTTTTTGTTGGCTCGTACCATACGGGATAGCCTTCGCTCACCTCTGGCATCCATGAGACGTGGTTGGTTTACACCTTGCCGGCGGTTCGTGGTTTTTCCTTCCTCGGACCATTTTTTGAAGGTACTAACCACGGCTGACTGTGAGCACTCTACAAGCCTTGCCATCTCAAAAATGCTCTGACCCAATAGTCTGGCCATTATAATTTGACCTTTGTCAACCTTACTTAGGTCCGCTGCCTTTTCCATAGGCAGCGGAATTTCCATAGGCAAGAATAACACTGATTAACAGAGCTCAGTATCAGATGTTATTTATACCGTTTCATGATCGTCACACGCACCGTCGTTAATTGCAGTTGCTTCGATTTCCATAAAGACACGCTGGTCATAATGTTCTGTCTCTTCGGGTTGGGTTGTTTTACCTCTGAGCGACAATTTTTTTCACACCATTGGCTAAATGGCCAGGTCTCGTGGACCCCGAAGACTCAGAGAAGGTTGGGGGAGGGTTCCCACTAGAACAGCTGTTGGGAGACAAATGGTAGCCTCCCGTCAAGGCCATCCAGCGTATTCTTTAACGTACACAGGATATGGCTCTCTCTTGCACACGGGGCCATGGCTTAACGTCCCATCCGACAGACGGCGGCCTTTCCAAGCCCATCGGTGTCCCCTGCTCACCGTAGGCAGGGCGGGAATTTTGCGGAGATAAATCTCAACGCTGACCCAGCTGGGAACTCGAACCTGGGAACTACCGACTGAGCCACTCCCACCCCACCTCTGTCTCTTCGGTGTTTATTAGATAGTTTTGGGCCGAATACATTGTGTGCTTGCATTTTACGTCTTGAAAGTGCTGTCATCATAAACATTGTCTTTCTGTGATATCATTGAATGATGAAGTTCGTGTGAAGCGAGGATGGGTTGTTGCTGAAGTAGAGTTACTATTCTACTATTAAATGAGCTACGAAAGGTGAGTGGAAGCTGTTCAGACAATGACACTATATACTTGATGAAACCATGGTTGGCAAAATGAACGATCATTGACTGATCGGACTCTCAATTATTTATCAATCAGTGATATCATAGGTCATTGGCTGATTGATGAGTGAGATAACTCAATGAACCAATGACCTACGTGAATCATTGACGTCTATACTGCGCATATCAGTCTCAATTCACGCTTCGCCACTGCTATTGATTTATTCTTTCTTTTTTGGAATGATGTCGGATTTTACCATAATTAAAAAAAAACGATTCTGGAAGTAAAAATTAATCAAAATAGGCCAGAAAGGGAAATTTCCTACAATAGTTTAGGAATTCAGGCTTTCTGATTTAAATTTTATTTACCCTCTCCAAAAAGCTGAAATCAAAGTCATCAATACATTTAGTGCAATTCATATATATTAAAAATATAACGAAAAATATTATATATTACATTATCTGAACATTACGTGATATTCTAGAAAAGAAGGGTCCGTAGTTAGTGAGTGTTGGAATTATTTCTCTACATAAGATGTGTTTGTTTGTTCACAAAAGAAAACTATAAATTACTTGCTATTCATATTTCAGACAAAGACCAAGTTGCAGAAATAGAGCTACTACGCCAGATTTTATGGTGAATTTCCGTTATAGTGAATAATAATACATAGAATTATTATTCACTATAACTGAAAAGCTTTTTTAATTATTATCTATCGCGCAAAAATCTTTTGAATTTTTTCCGCATAATTAAAAATATTTCTTTGAGGGATAAATATTTAATATTAAGGCTCACAGAAAGAGAATTTATCATTTGTATTCCTTTCCTATTACTTAAAAATGAAATCTAGCAAAGTATATTTCAATAGATATATTTTTGACCTACTTGTATCCTCATTGAAGTAGAACACAATGATGGTTGAAAAATCAAACCTTTTTTATGCTGCCTCGTATGTCTTCTTAATAGAGAGCGATGTGGGCGAAGAGCCAAAAATTTCATCCTCCTAAATAACAAAATTCCGAAACGAAAAAAAAAAAATGGGTAAAAATGTTTGAGAAAGATCAAAATACATTCCCAGTGTGCTGAATTAAAAGCCAATTTCAGTTTTATGAAAAAATAGAGAAGAGTAAAAGGAAAAACGACGAACAATTTGTTTTTCTTTTGGGGGCTTCAGTTCTGACTCTGGGATTTTTTCTCCCTATGCAAGTGTCTTCGTGGTGAAACCAATTTGGTTGCCGGTTCAGCCAATGCGGTCGATTCTTCGCAAAAGTAACTTTTTGATTTTCTTTCCTCGCGATTCCTCTTAGCATTATTTACTCTGAAAAGAAGGGGACAATCTCCTGCAAGCAAACAAGACGGAAAGAAATCAGGAAAGCGACCGAAAAACCTTCTCGCTTTGTTTGGAAGTTTAAAAATTTCAATCCTCCGAAAAAGAAAAAAGAAAAGAAAAAAAAAACCAGTTTAGGAAGAAAAAAAAAGAGATGAATAAATGGGCAAAAAAAAAAACGAGAACGGAGATCCAGGTTTAAAAAGAAAACCTTATTGATCGCTTACCTTTCGATTAAAGTCATATAAAGCAACACCTCGTTAAAAAGGTTCATTTCAAACTTTCGAAATGCATCTTTTGAAGTATGCAAGTCTCGAAGTTAGAGTACTGTTGAACAAGGAAGAGCCAGAAGAAAGTCTTTTTCTTATTTTCTTGTCTTATCTGTATGCTTTAGTTCAAGTGATTCAAAACAAAATTCAAACAAGTGAAACTGACACAGGTGATAAACTGATTGATATATGTGAGTAGGGAAAATAATTAAAAGGTAAAAAATTGCTTAAAGAATTCAATTAATTCCATTTATTTCAAATTTTATTATTTAATTCAAGTGTTTTTACAAAGAATAAACAAGATAAATGATAAAAAATATATAAATACATTTTAAAATAATTAACACGAATGAAATTAAAAATTTGCTTATTCAAGTATTTAGCACGTTCTTAGCCGTTCCTACCATAGGCCAAAATCAAATCAAATTAAATGTGAAAAAAAGAACATGAATAAAAAATTTATGTTTTTCTACTTTAATCTATGAGGTGCGTTGTTATGCAGAGTACGGTTGATTTCCTAATCTCTGAGTGACAGATTTTTGCTTCATAATTGACCGAAGGCAACGAAGATCTCCCATTCTATTGGGTTTTACGACATTTTGGGTTTGTTAAAATAGTCATTTGAAAGCCATTTTTCCTTTTTTCAGGATGGAATAACGTATCAATTAGATTTTAGTTCTTACTGAGCAGTAATGAAGCCGACATTCTTACCTTACCAATCAGGTTAGAGGCCTTACCCAATATCATCCAAGTGTTTTTTTGTGTGCCAAAGGTTTGAATCCTTCTACAATACCATAAACCACATTCTCTCTTTGGATGGCTTACCAATCGGATTTCAATCCTCACCGAATAGTCAAAGAGGAACACGTTCTCATTTTGGGCGACTTACCAATCGGATTTGAGCTCTTGAGTCATGTAAGGGCCTTATTGTTCATTTAGTATTAATCTGAGAGCAACATTCCTTAATGAGGGCTCCATTACTTGCACAATCCCGCTCTTGGAATCAAAATAGGAGTGGAAATGAATCTGGAGGCACACAGCAATCGGCCAATAATTGATAAAGATAATATATTGGCCATTACATTACTTTGAGTACGTGTTGTGCTAATAGATTGATCGGGACCATCTAGTCTTATGACATATTATAAGAGATTTGTATCACTACAACCAATTGAACTACGTCTATTAATATAAGACCTAATGATGAATATGTTCGTGTTTCATCAATTAAGTATTTTGATTTTTTTCTGTTTAGTTTTCAGACTTCCTGGTCTCAAGAAAAATAGATCTCTGTCAGGAAAGCTCATGGAGGGATGAAATATTTCTCAGATTTTCTCTATTTTTCTGCGAGACAGGAGTTGACTCAGTAGGGCAGGGGACGTTAGTGTGCCAAGCTCATAAAGTTATGTTCCTAAGTTTTGAATCCCATCTGTGCCTGTGTTGTGATATTCTCCGCTAGCTTGAAGAAGCATCGAGAAAGGGAACACCGATGGACAAGCAAGACTGCTATCGGTCCCATGGAGCGTTAATCATATTTCCGTGTGCAAGAAAGCTATCTCTTATATCCTTGTGCAAGAAAGCTATCTCTTACATCCGTGTGCATGTTGAAGAATACGCTGGATGATATTAAGGGATGTTTCCATCTGTCCCCTTGCAGTTATACAATGGGTCGCGCTTCTCAAACTTCTCTTAGTACATGGAGTCTTTGTGACCTGGCCATTTAACCCATTGTTTGCAATAAGTATGGTTCAGAGGTAAAACAACCAACCCGTTTACATTCACAATGTCCACGTTCAAAAGAAAAAATGGGCTGCAATGAGAGTGTATCGGAGGAAGCGTATAACCTTGCATCTTTTATAGAAGGCAGCTGCATCGCTTGCAGTTAAAGACACCTTTCTCTCTCTCTATCTTTTAATTAACTCAATCTTTCATTTCTTGAGATTTTTTCATTTACCCCATTGATCATCAAAGAATATCTCTCACGACTGAAACAACATAAGCTCATCCAGAAGTCACAGAAAGAAAACGAGTAAATGCTTAGGAAAAAATCTGTCTTTTATGGAAGTACCTCCAAAATCAAAACAGTCTCTAAGTCAAGCGAATTAAATAAATGAAAGTTAATTGAAACACTTTTTGTAGAACTCCATGCGCAGTGAACTGCCCGAAAGAATTGGGAATGTCACTAGCAATGTCTTCTCAAATATTTCTAAAACTGTTTCTAGAAATATGCAAAACGTTCCCAGAAATCATAAGATTATCTTCTTCAATATTCCTTAAATAGCACTCAAGAGCAATAAAATATTTCCACAAAATGTACTTAAAAACCCTTAAAATATTTTCTTAAATTTTAGAATGTCACTAGCAATCCTTAATTGTCTTTTTACAAACGATAAAAATCGTGCAGAACTTGCTAAAATTATCTCTACGGAAGGGTAATATACCAAGTAGACGTTACAGGTTGGGTTGTTTTACCTCTGAGCGGCACTTTTTTGCACACCATGGGTTAAATGGCCAGGTCACATGGACCCCGAAGGCTCAGAAAAGGTTGGGGACCCACTGGAACAGCTGTTGGGAGACAGATGGTAGCCTCCCGTCAAGGCCATCCAGCGTGTTCTTTAACGTACACAGGATATGGCTCTCTCTCTCGCACACGGAACCACGGCTTAACGTTCCATCCGACGGACGGCGGCCTTTCCAAGCCCATCGGTGTCCTCTACTGACCGTGGGCAGGGCGGGGAATTTTGCGGAGATAAATCTCAACTGTGACCCAGCTGGGACTCGAACCTGGGAACTGCAGATTACGAGCCTGGCGCGCTACCGACTGAGCCACCCCCCGCCCCTAGACGTTACAGAGTTGGATGGAGTTCACAGAGCATAAAGTACATCTTCATTCTAACAGCTCTCTGATGGTAGTTTTCGACCTTGAGATTTTGTCATTCACCCTCATTTTAACAAAACGTAACTCTTAGAAGCGAAGAAATACTACAAAAAAAAAGTTTCATTTTACAAGTAAAACCACATTAGTAGCACAGAAAAGAGACTAGTGCAGCTTTATATAAATTTGTTTTCGAAAAAATGTGAAGAAAACATGGAACTGGAAACAATGACATGATGAAATTCGAAATGGAAAAGAAATTGTTATTGCTTGAGATGAGAGGTGGAATCAGCCGTGACTGATTCTATGAGGCAGTGAATAATGTAAATGATTCTCTTCGTATGAGTTTTGAGTTCGCGCTGATTAAACAGCCGAATTTAATTAAAGCTCTCTTCAAATATTTCGTAAATACGAAGCTTATGTTGAATAAATCATTAGGGTTTGATGGAATTAAACGTGAAATGTTGGACTAGGAAATCTATTTATTACATAGTGGTTCAACATCTTTCGTGGCTACAATGTAATCCGCGTAGTAGAGAATCTCATCAAAGCAGTTTCTACTTTATAGTTATTTAACAAATAATGGTAAAACTATTTCAAATTTGCGTCTAGATTTTGTACTGTTGCAATGTCTACGTATATTAAGAATTGTACTGTATGGTTGAAATAAATTTGAATTTGTTTTATTTTGTTCTTTTTGAACTTCTGAAAATTAATGCAAATATTTTCTTTGAAATGGAGGGCCTCCAAAACGTTCTTGATACTCGTGTCCATAGGTTTTAAGTGTCCGAAGTTTTTTTAAGTAGATTTTAAGTGTCCGAAGTTAACACGTGTCCAAAGTTAACGAGCGACGACTTGTTTGAAAGCTCAAATCCTCGCTGGCGGCGGGTAAAGTTCGGTCTGAGAAACCTATGCATTGCACTATGGGACCTAATAAAGCAAAACAATACATGCCGATTTTTCACAAGTATGTAGGGATTATGCCTGTTACGATGTGGATGCGCAAATTCAGAGAAGGACGGCACAGCTTCGAAGACCTCCCTCGTGCAGGAAGACCGAAAGAGGCCATGAACGAGAGAACTATCACTGCTGTTCGTGAACTCATTTAAAGAAAATCCCACATATCACCGTCCAGGTAACAAGAGGTAAAAGTTAGATATCAGTTTATCTATTGGCAGTGTGGAGACGATTATTGATCAACATTTAAAGTTCCGAAAGATCTGTGCCAAATGGATATCCCACAAACTGACAGAACAGCAGAAAAAGGACTAGAGTCGACTCGTACAAGGAGATGTTGGCAATGTTTGAACCAGTGACCTCAAACGATTAACAGACATTGTTACATGTGATGAGACGTGATTTTATTACTATACAATTCCCAGAAAGATAAACAACTACGTTTGGGTTGCGGAAGATGGACAACGTCCCCAAATCCTGTGACAAGACTTTCGCTCAAAGAAGAGGACGTTCGCAATTTATTTTCAATTTCCAAGGAGTGGTAGCCATAGACACATTACCTGAAAAATGACTGTAAATGGCCAATACTACACCAACATTGTTTTGCCCAAAATGGTTAAGGAGATGAAGGAGTAGCGTCTAACAACTGGTGTGTCAAGGGTTCTCCTTCATGACAATGCCAATGCTCAAAAACCCGGCAAGTTACGACCTATCTGGAGGAGCTACCCTATCCTGCATATTCATCCGATCTTGTGATTTTTAGTAGTTTACAAAAATTAAAAAGGAACTTGCTGAGAATCCTTTTTCAAGGGTTTAAGACCTTAAGACCTTGAAACATGCGTTCGTTCAGAGTTGTGGAAAATTCCTCAACAGCAGTAGTACCACCAAGCATTCCAGAATTAGCGTATACGTCTGCAACTTTACCTATATGCTGGAGGGGAGTGTTTTTAAGGGCAGCAAAAGTTTTGTTGAGGTAAGTGCAATTGTTTTTGTTTGCAAATGCATGTCAAGAACGTTTTAAACGCCCCTCGTATGTGCATGAGCAACATTAATGAATTGAGAAGGAACGTTTTTGAGAACTTTCATGCTGACTTTGAGAAGACACGTATAGCTTCAACTCCTGGAGTATTATTATATTTATAAACATATGAAAAGAAGCAAAATATGAAATTGTTTAATCAATCAATCAATTACTAACTATCTGAAATAGTCACTACTTGTACACCGTAATATGTTGTCCTCATTCATTTTAATGATTTTCTGAGGGCCGAATTCTTCACCATACAATAAACTGAAGATCTCGCGTTTGATTAATGGTTAGTTGCTCTACTGATTACTAATAGTCAACTTAATGTTTCATTTCATGCTGGCTATTAATTGAAGACATAATTATTTATCCAAGAATAATCTGAAGGCTTCATTCTTTATCAACAGTTGCAGGTGGACCGAAATCATTTCTAATTAACATCAGAAGGACCACAGACCTTCCACTATGACGTATAAACTGACAGGCTCTTGTCAGACCTCTGTTACAAGCAGCTGCTTTATTGGGGGAGGATATTTATTTATTTGTTTATAATTATCTGAGAGACGAGTTCTTTACCCTAAAGTCATCGGTGAGCCTCATGTTTATCTATCTTCTTGTTTGTGTGTTTGTCAAGACAGTCGTTCCACTACATCTTTCTAACGTCATGGCCGAACGTAACGAGTTATGAGTAACGAGAAGGTATCAAAAGAAAGCTTATGACGTGGAGAGTGTCATCTATTACGTATTCTAAAGAGTGTGTGTGTTCCTCTGTCGGTTTTCTGTCTATCTGTTCAAAAACTCCTCTTAAATGGAAAGAGGACCACCAAAATTTCGTCTACAGCTTCACCGCACGTGTAACGTAGTGCATTGTAAGATTTTGACCCCATAAAAATAATTCCTTCTTGAAACGTTGTGCCAAAACGACTATCCATTGATATCTTTTCCCATCTATAGCATACCAAGCCATTCATAAGGTAGGCGATTGCAGCGCCCCCAGAGATTTTGGACCCTTGCAATGGGTTTAAACTCGACTCACCGCATAACATCCGACCTATACACCCTACTCAGGAAGACACAAGTGGGCAACCATACCGATCGGTCAAGTACATGAGGAATTACAATGAGCCGAAAATTACATGTAGTCTTAGATTACTTATTTCTTATTCACAGTCAACTGAGGACTTTCTTCATTCAACAATCATCTGAGAACTTCATTGTATTGTTCTAAAAATTATCTTAAATCTAAGTTCCATACCCTGAAATTGATAATGTCGGTATTAATTATTGTTTAACTGAAAATCCCAATTATAGAAATTATAGAAATATTTATGTTCTGAACCAATAGAAATTTCAGCTTGCGAGAACTCTGAAATTTCCGAGATTTAAATTTTGTTTGGGAACACGTAGCCGAAAATATATTATTTGTATTATTCTAAATTAAATGAATAGAAACTGAGCGTGAGTTCAAAAATAATATTTAACAATTATAATTCTAAAATAATGTAATTTATTACAAAAGTATGAATGAAACTATTTATATAAACTAAATTCAACCAACACAAATCTTCATCAGTATAAAAATAAACCTTATTATTATTCCTATAAAAATTTATATCCCCTCTAATTCTTGCTGTCACCACTCAAATTATAAAATAAGGCTTTTTATAAAAATCGATAAGTGCAGAATCATTTTTGTGAACAAACCTGCAATCTATCAAAAATAACCTTACCAATTCCTAAACAAACTAAATAACTATACACCAAATGACTTTCTTCCAAGGTTTGAATCATCAAGTTTCCCAAAACTGCGGCTAAAATCTTTCCCAAAAAGCTGGTTTCTCAGAACCAATTCTTTTCAGACGTTGATCAGTACACTTCAGATGATGAATTCTTCTTTTACATTACTAGTTTACTAACACGATCACATTAATGAACTTACTTAACCTTCCACGCACACAACAAATAAAAACATTTCTTCTTTATAGTGCACAGACTAAGACAAACTACTTTTTCCTACACACTCTAATTTCTCTTAATTACAACTCTCTTATTTTTTATTTCTAAGTTCGTTCGAAGTGGTTAGTGACGTAATTCTCACGCTGAAGCAAACGCGAGCATCAAAATGATACATAATGTCATGGTTTCATTATTGCTCGTTCATCTGTCGTAACAATATGCTTTCTTAACTCTCCTTTTTCATAATTAAAACATCCTTATTGAATTAAAAATTATTTTAAAACTATACGGTGCTCACGCCAAGCTATCAGTTTATCTGCAGGAGAGTAGATGCTATATTTTCACATATTAACTTGTAGATTGAGCCTCACATTTCTTGCACGGTACTTATTTTTGCTTCATATTCATATATTTTGACAATATGCATATTTTACACGCGGAATTTTAGTTTTTTAAACCTTTTATAATAAATGACTAAGATATTTCATCACCGAGGTAACTCAGGAAGAAATGCAACAGACACCCGAATATCCAGAATGAATACGAAAAAACAATCCCGTATAATCGAATCCCCGATTAATCCGCCACCAGTATAAAACATGTAAAAACTTCAAATGGTTTAGAAAATACCATAGTATGGAGCAGGGCAGGATCTAGGGTTGTGAGTTGGGAGGCAAGAGGACCATGCCCCTTTGAGAATGTTAGTAGGGGTAATGGAGGCTAAAAATATTAAACTTGAATATATTTGGCACACTTTTTAAGATTTCGTTTTAAATCGTTATACAAAAATTTTTTTAAAACGAAAGGTAAAATATTACACTGCGATGGAAATCCAGTCTCTTGGGCCAAACTTTTACCTTTTTTCGATCGAATTTTTAAATTGTTTATGGCTCCCCAGCCAAATTGATAAGCCAAAAGCAAATTCCATTCCTTGTATTTAAATATACCAATTTCATTCTCTCTAATTCTATTTTTATCTCTTTTCACTCTTCCATTATTCCCCACCATAAGATTTTAATTTAAATTAATTAAAATGAGCAGTCTTTAAAGTTTCAAATTACAAACTGATTTTTGGCTCGCCGTGTTTTCGACGTACACTGAGATGTCAGTTTATTAGGTACCCTACCACCTCGTCATATAAAATGGTTCATTCCACCATGCAATACGTCCCATGACCGCGGTGTGCGGTATAAATCACGCAGACTAGCTCTTCCAGCATCAGTTAGAGTTAGGCTGAACGTCAGAATAAGCAAAACGAGCGACCTGATCGACTTTGAACGTAGCATGATAGCTGGTGCTAGGCATGCCGGGTCTAGCATTTTCTAAACATCCGTCCTCCTGGGCTTTTCACGCACAAACGTTTCAAGGGTTTACCGACAAAGGTGGGAAAAGCAAAAAACTACCAGTGAACGCCGATCCTGTGGATCAAAGCAGCTTATGGATCAGGGGGGGTCAAAGAAGACTGTCGAGAATCGTGCAAGGAAACAGACGAGCAACAACCAGAAAAATCATAGCAGAAATAAACATTAATATGCATAAGGTTATCTCCGAACTTATTACGTATCGGACCTTGTCGCGAATGGTCTACAACAGACGTCACCATGTCGAGAAATGATGTTGTCAGCAAAGAACGTGAAAGCGCATTTGTAGTGGGCACAAGAGCATCGATACTGGACGTTGATGACTGGAAAAAAGTGGCCTGGTTGGATGAATCAAGGTTCTTTGGCATCATGCTGATAGACGGATTAGAATTTGGAGCAAGAAACATTTAACATAGAAAAGTTTCATTTTCTCATCTCCTAGATTAAAGGGCAATTTAGTCAATGCATATAAAATAAAATCACTTATTAATTACTATTATATTAAAATATTATTGAAAATCTTATTAATAAAGAACGTCCGGTCGAATTTTAACTAAGAGTAATTTAATTAAAACACATCTGAATATAAATTATGGTTTTGTTAGTAAATTTTCTGGGTATCCGTTGTTCATCAACACCTACTACCACCAGAATTTCTAATTTCTAGCATAACTATATTCGTTTAAAATTTTGCCATTTTTAAACTTTTCCACCGTTAGAGATTTAAATTATAGCTATTGGGAGATTCCGTAAGTGCGAATCGTAATATTTCATCAATACCTATCCAACCAAAAAAAGTAATATTTGATTTATATCTGAAAACTATAAGTTGGATGCATACAGATGAACACAGACTATAAAGCGAAAATATCAACTCATTTTTCTTTTTTCTGACAACGAGCTAAAAAGGAGCTCCAGCACTCCCTTTATTATCTTCGCTGCCCTTTATGAGTCCGGAAACCACAGTTTAGGAAGAGCTCATCAAATTATGACTGAGTTACTCATACTACCTTAACGGTTTATTTGACTCTCCTAATTATGGTCAAGTTTTACTATAAAGTCAATTAATTCAGCTATTACTTCCACAATTACTTTGTTCGAAATATGACTGGTTATCCCTTTGGCCAGTTGATATTTTACTCAGTCACTCAGGTTACCATTAATGTGACTACTATTAAGTTAATTATTCTAGTTACTAGTCAGTTACTTTGGTCGAAATGTGATTAAATTATTCAAGTAACCCTGAATGTTCTGATTATCGTCTCGCTGAGTTATTGTGGTTTACATTTGGCCTAATTGTTTCGCTCCCAAACGTAAGGGGCGGGGGTGGCTCAGTCGGTAGCGCTCCAGGCTCGTAATCTGTAGTTCCCAGGTTCGAGTCCCAGCTTTGTCAGCGTTGAGATTTATCTCCGCAAAAATTCCCCGCCCTGCCCACGGTCACTAGGGGACACCGATGGGCTTGGAAAGGCCGCCGTCCGTCGATGGGACGTTAAGCCGTGGCCCCGTGTGCGGGAGAGCCATTCCCTGTGCACGTTAAAGAACACGCTGGATGGCCTTGACGAGAGGCTACCATCTGTCTCCCAACAGCTGTTCTAGTGGGTCCCCTCCCCCAACCTTCTCTGAGCCTTCGGGGTCCATGTGACCTGGCCATTTAGCCCATGGTGTGCAAAAAAGTGCCGCTCAGAGGTAAACCAACCCAACCCAAATGTAAAGTTTAAAAAGAAAACGGTTTCAACAGTTAGTATATTATTTCGTTACATTTTGTTGTAAAAAATTATACTCCCTCTTTCACACATAATTATGTTTTTTTTATCGATTGTTCTTTGTAACTCTGTCAGTAGCGTGGTCGTTATTTATGTCAGTTGTTCTAATCTATTTAAATGACGCAAAAAAGAAATCACAGAAATATATATATATGTAATAAATAGATATTAAAAAACCAATTTTGAGATCTTCAAAAACCTATAACGAAAAAATATCAATAAGCATTAACTGGAAAAGCGGAGGATCTAGAAAATTTACCAGGGGAATACCATAAAAAACCAAAATTCAATTAAGAAAATAAATTGTTTATTATACTTTTCATACAAAACCCCTGAAATAATCTTTAGCACGAACTTACTTTTACCCCCACTCCTAATTAATATCATAAAAAACGTAATGTTTTCCTACATATTTCACATCCCGAAGCAGCGCATAATAAGCCTGAGCCAATCAAGGACTGGCAACTGTCGTGTCACCCACTGACATATGATGGCAATATTGGTATAACCAATGCCAGCAAATTATTTTCATTCAAATAGAATGGATTGGGTTGTTTTACCTCTGAGCGGCACTTTTTTGCACACCATGTGCTAAATGGCCAGGTCACATGGACCCGAAGGCTCAGAGAAGGTTGGGGGAGGGGACCCACTGGAACAGCTGTTGGGAGACAGATGGTAGCCTCCCGTCAAGGCCATCCAGCGTGTTCTTTATCGTGCACAGGGTATGGCTCTCCCACACACGGGGCCACGGCTTAACGTCCCATCCGACGGACGGCGGCTCTTTCCAAGCCCATCGGTGTCCCCTACTGACCGTGGGCAGGGCGGGGAA
Source organism: Ryuthela nishihirai (assembly GCA_038380435.1). Lineage (NCBI taxonomy): Eukaryota > Metazoa > Arthropoda > Arachnida > Araneae > Heptathelidae > Ryuthela > Ryuthela nishihirai. The sequence goes on from JAWZYU010000017.1 coordinate 78,129,050, forward strand.
TTTTGCGCAGATAAATCTCAACGCTGACCCAGCTGGGACTCGAACCTGGGAACTACAGATTACGAGCCTGGCGCGCTACCGACTGAGCCACCCCCGCCCCTCAAATAGAATGGGAAAGACAGAGCAAGTAACAATGAGATATATAAAAAAATAAGATTTGAATAATGAGATTTGATAAAGAGAATAATGAAGATTTCACAGATTGAGATATAATTTAATTGAGTAAGCTCTGAAGAGGGACACAGTATTTCATTGTTCTTGTATACACCGATGAATTAGGTTAGGAAGCATCTGTTGTTACAGTGGATAAACTTTGCCTGTTTGTGTTAGCTGTCAATGAGGCAATTACCAGTAGTGATTTCAGTCATACTAAGTAGTATCCTCCTATGAGAAGGCCAGAAAAGAGAAGTATCTTCTAGAATTCTTCTCTCTCCTTTGTATGGCAAATGGGGAAGATATTAATTTTCAAAAGCAGTCGCTTCTTTTTATTAGAAAGAAATTTTATCTCTTCTTTGGAAAGTTATCATGCAAACAACACTTACATGCGGACAGTGCCATATCGAGAGAGAAGGGGGAAAGGATTCTCCTTTGCCCCACCTCTCGATCCCTTCCCTAGATCCTACTTTTAAATACCCCCTAAAGCCTAGGAGGAAATGTTAATACTATAAAGTAGGGGTTTAGGTATAAAGTAGGCGGTAAACGTTTTTTGGGTACGCCGTGAGAGTTTAAAAGTCGCTAGATATATGTTATATATGTATGTATGTATGTTTTTTTTTCTATTCCCATTGTTATAATATAACTATAGTTTTATCTATCTTATACAAGGGGTACGCCAGTTACATACACATTTCCAGGGGGTATGTGAAGCATAAAAATTTGAGAACCACTGATGTAAAGTAAATCAAGTCTCTTGCCCATTATCCCTTTTGCATTTTTCCGGCTCTATTGGCAGCTTGTGGCGCGACCTCCTCAAGCTGACGTCGTTACCAGAGGTTATAATTGAATCCGAGGAGTTATATAGTCTCGTTAGCAGTGGCCTGCATTTAACAAAAAACCGCCGACAAGGGGAAAGTAAAGTCGGTTTGCAAAGAAACACTAAAGTCTCATTCAGAAAGTTGTCATTGTTCTCAGTCCCTTATGGGAACACTGTGGCGGCGGCTAGAAAACTGTTCATTCGAGGGTTGTGTTAAATGCAATGTCGTTCCTCTGTAACATTTTCTGAGTTCTTCCCTCCGACTTCTTTAATTTTCTTCTAGGGCCTGCAATTGGATTTCGGCTTAATAATGACGATCGACTGTTAACCTCAGCGATGTATTTTTATTTGTCATATTTTCCTGAAATAAAGCCCTTTTATATATCTACATAAATATACTTGAAACCATATTATTCTGATTCCTAGAAAATATTCCTTAATGTGAACTGCAGTCTTTATACTTTCTTTGACGTGTTAATTATTCCCATTAGAACAACATAAAGCAGACTTTGTAACTCTTCCAAAAACCGTTTGTGTCCTGAATCACCAGGAAAACTTTCTAACTAATCACTCTTGTTACCAAGTTTCAACTGAATTAGGCGCGAATAGCAGTCGAAAGAAACACGACTATCTGCGGTCGGACCAGATCTCGAGATTAAATGCAAGCCACTGCTAACGAGGCTATATAACTCCTCGGATTCAATTATAACCTCTGGTAACGACGTCAGCTTGAGGAGGTCGCGCCACAAGCTGCCATCCTCTTCTCCACTTCCTGGTCCCAGTCCACTCCATCCCTTTGCTCCTCATCTTCATTAGTTCGCTGCCATCTCTCCATTTCGTGACATACGCGCCAGGGATACGTCTTCATTTGGTGGGGATTCTGAAACGCGCACGTGAAGTCTTGTCTTGAGGCAGTGGCGGCTGCTGAGCTCTCAACTTGGGAACCCCAGGTCGGCCGCAATGTACGGAGCCGTTGCTGATTTATTGGCGTGCCCTGGCCCTGGTGTGGAACGTAAAGGACAAGGAATATTAATTGGCGCTGACGTAATGCGGCATGTGGATTATGTTGCTGGGAACAAGCAGCCCATTTTGCTCTCTCACGGCGCAACAACACGCAGTTCATTCATTACAAGAAAGGATAGAGCACTTTCTACTTCGCTGCTGACACCAACTTGCATCGTTTGCGTATGCGCGTTGATCATCGCTGAGTACGCTCGGCTCTTGACACATCCACACGTGGAAATAAAGGACCTTTCGCGCCTTGTTCCCGTACTATTTAAGAAAGAGCATAGATCATACGGCGACTGTCTGCGTACTTTGAACTAATTTCGCTTCTTCCGGTGTCTTAAAGCTTCGTTGTTTGTAAAGCAAGTTTTTTTTTTCTGTCTACTATGTATACTAATTAACACACCTGTTACTCTGAATAACTGATGGGTAATTTAGTCCAGAGCACGTTCACAAAATGCATATGTATGAAGTTTGAGATAAAATTCACTTAGTTCTCTTAGCAATTTCTAAGCTATAAGTAACCATTTTGAAGTCTGCAAATAATGCAATCAGTTATAGTAGACATTAAACAGTTATTACGTAAAATATATTCATTTTTCAGGCAAAGTTTCATCGCAGCGCCTAGTTTGAAATCTCGCATATACTTTCTGATATTATAAAGTTTCCTGATTTATGCTCTTTACATTTAATGAATGAAAAATATAGTTACTAATTCTTAGTAATAATTAAATTTCTGTTCTCTGGTTTTCTTCTGCTTTAGGAATGTATTAGTAATAAGATCATAAAGTTACCTCTGTAAATGAAATCTTAGTTACTGGATTACTTGTTATGACAGATGCATATAACCAGGTCAAAAGCCTATGATTCGAACCCGAACCCTGGAAGTTAAACTATCACTCAAGGCAAAGCTATACCACTTTGCAAACGAGATGGCAAATTACCATTATTCCAATTAACTTTTCTCTTTTTTACCTTAAAAACTCAAGTTTCACGCAGAAAGTTACATTACTGACAATATTAATATAAGTTGTATATCATCTTCATTCAGTTACTGAAAATATTGATACACTGAAAGGACAATTTATAATACACACCCAACTAATAACGTGTTGGTTCATCTTTTGTTCTCACAACAGCAGCAACACGTCGTGGCATGGACTATTCCATGTGTTAGAAACGTTCGGGAGGTAGTACGGCGCATGATTTCAGGGCAGGTTTCGGGCTCGAGTTTATCGCTCCACTTCGTCCCACAGATGCTCAATAGGATTTAAATCCGGAGAGTGAGAGGTCCATTCGAGGGTTGTGAACTCATTGGAATGCTCCTACAACCAGTCCTTCGCTAAAAGGGAACAATGGGATGGAACATTGTCTTGTTGAAAGAAGTCATCCTGCTGTGGGAAATTGATAGCCTTGGACGGGTATAGGTGATCGGCGGGTACGTCAACATAGTCTTGTTGAAAAAAGGCATCCTGTTGTGGGAAATAGATACCCTTGGAGGGTATAGGTGATCGGCGAGTACGTCAACATAGCCTTGTGTAGAGATGGTAGTCTTAATATGTACAAGAGGCCCTCAGGTGGCCCACATAAACATGTCCCAGAACAATATACCACCTCCACCAGATTGTAATACCCTGATTTGAAAATTGGGGTACATAGCCTTGTGTGGTCTATGCTATACACGCAACCTTTCGTGGGCGTGTTTTAGTTGGACCAAGTACCCGTCTCCAGTCTTCATGGTCCATTGCCAATGTTCTTTTACCCACTGCATCCTCATAGCTCGGTGATGTGCTGTTAACAAGAGAACTCGATGTGGACGTCGTTTGCCATAGCCCAGTCATACCATCGTACATCAAATGGTCTTTGCACAAATCTTAACAGCAGCCCCATCGTTGAATCAAGATGTTATGATCTGCACTGTGGCTTACCGTTTAAGACATTATGATATGGGAAAGGTGGCGATCATCTCGAACTTCAACTGTCCAGTTATAGCCACTTTTTACCAGAGGTTACAGGTTTTGGCGGTTTTGATGTAGTGTCGTGCCCACAGTGAAATTATCCTGTGGACACGACTTTGGAAGCTGGAAGATTCTCGAACATTCGAACTGGTAAGCTAACCTCCATGTTGGAAGACCCGATGGCGCCTGGCTGCAGTGGAGGTCAAGTTTACCCCCTGCGGCGTAGACTGTTCGCGATGCTCCCGTCGTGGCCTGCATCAAAGACCACGGAGAGGGGGCTTTCCCCTTGTTTTCGGATGTCCGAACCAATGAGGTGAGGACACATCTCACCAGGCGACGCCTGATAGATGTCGCGTGACTCAGCAGTTTTTGAAGAGAGATGAACAGTGTCGTTCTCTTGTGTGTTCACTCCTCTTCTTGTCCGAGTTCACGAGGTGAGCAGACGTCTCCTGCCAGTGGGAAAAATTCCTCGAGAGTCAGTTCGAGGTAACAGCGCGGACAATGAGCGATGGCGTCTTCGTATCAACGGCTCCAAAACAGAGAGGTAGGGCATTTTCGACATTTTGGTACTTTTCCACATATGAACAGTTTTCTAGCCGCCGCCACAGTGTTCCCATAAGGGACTGAGAACAATGACTTAACTTTCTGAATGAGACTTTAGTGTTTCTTTGCAAACCGACTTTACTTACCCCTTGTTGGATGAGGTCAAGCCAAAAACTCTCATGACGAGAACATCCAGCACGTGGGATGCATTTAGTTTATGTAACTGTTGTTTTAAGTAGAGAGTTGTGAATAAATATGTTATTGTAATACTAAGATGAGAGTTAGTTTAATTCATCTGTAGTGCTAAGTGATGCAAGGAGGAAATTTAAAGTGTTGGATCAACGGCTTAGATAGTATACTTAGGTGAAGTAATTATTGAGAAAAATTAAAAATACACAACGCAAAAGCACACCCGTTTTGGGGGATCTAAATCTTTCGATTTCCCCCTAGTTCTCACCACCCCATCACCCAGAGCTGGAGGTGGAGGGGGTAGAACAGTAGTCCTGGTACATATGTGCGGTGGTTGCACCTGAAAATCGTAGACATTCTGCAACTGTGAATATGGATAACCCTATCTTCCTTGGACTAACTATCTGCCCATGAACGAAATCTCTCAGATCACCATGTTTACTTATCATAATAATCGCAGCATCGTAATAACGGCTGGTAGGTAGCTGACCTACTTCTACAAACACAAAGCGTTTTGGCTGGCAGTATCATTGCAGTTGAGTAGGCAGGTTTACAGATGGGTGCGATGTGTACAGTAAATTTTGCTTTCAGTATATAATCGGTTAAGAGCACTGAGAACCATGTCCCCATCACGACGTTGGTCCCTTCACCACATTGTTTGACCTAATTTAGTCGCTCTTTTCTGTATGTGGGATTTCTGTACGTGGAATTTAACATGGCGTAAGTGGCACACAATATATAGGACGGATAATCTAAAGGCTGCATTCGTAAAGCCTCTTACTAATGATAGAGGTTGAACAAAGGTTCCAGAGTTACCAAGGTTATGAAAATGCAGTTGAGCCAATATTGTGAGATTGAGTCTTCGAACTGTAAGTCGAAGGTGCCTGTCGTAATTTTCTGTTGTTGCCCTTGGGAGACTCCTTGATGTCCTCTGGAAACATTATTTCTCTCTCGAAATCGCTCCCATAATCTGTTGACTAAACAAGATGCTCACATTGAAACCATTTACCGACTTTTACTTGTGACTGCTTTACTTTTACCTGGAGAGAAATAAAGTAGAGGTACATCTGCGCAACTCGTCCAGTCGCCTACCATCTCTAACTTTCCGATAAATGCTTATATCCCATTGTGTAACAGAAAAATCACCTTTCAACTAACAGATACTCAACTTTCAGTGAACAGGATGGAACAAGCCATACATAGAATGAGGTGGAGATGTTTCAAGAGTACATATCTACAGGGGTTTATCAAAATAATGGAAACACATACTCTTTGTGGAGAATATTTTATTAATAAGCTGTAGGCCCACTTCAGGCGTTCAGAACAGACTCAATTCGACGTGGAATAGACTTATACAAGTCATGCAGATACGGTAATGGAATATGGGGCCATTCTTCTTGTAAAATATGTCTCAACTGTGCCAGTGATGTTGGAGGTGGAAAGTGTAAATTGACCTTGTTCTCCAGATATTCCCACAGATATGCAATAACATTGAGATCTGGAGATTGAGGTGGCCAAGGTATCTTCTGTACCTCATCCCCATGCTCTGGAAACCACAACTTGACATGTTTGACACAATGCACGGGTGCATTATTCGCTTGAAACCAGGATCGGTCATTAGGGAACAATGCCCGCAACATTCGGTGCAAGTGGTCCCCGAGACTGGATTCATACGTTGCGTGTGGGACACGAACCTGCGAAATAACTAATGGTCCTAAGGAATACCATGATATGGCACTCCACAGCATCAGGGATCCACCAGGATGTTTAACAGTCGGAACCAAATATTCGGGGTGGTATGCTTCTGCAGGTTTTCGCCAGACATACGCTCTACAAGTGATGGGAAACAATGTGCAGCACGATTCATCAGACCAGATGTTGTCAGTCTTTAGCATCCCAGTTTATGTGCTTTGTACGATCTTACACGTTTTATTGCATTGATCTTGGTAATCAGAGTTTTGTGGATTGCAACACGGCCATAAATATCCGCACGATGAAGTTCCGACGAACTGTTATGACGGAAACATGATCATTCCGACTGGTGTTCAACTCTTCTGCTTTGCTGCTGATTTGCAGTGCCGTGATCTTGTGAATCCGTTGTGTACAATCCGTGCCAACGTTCTACTATCTGACTATCTGACAACTTCGTATGGCGTCCACAATTTGCATGTTTGAAGGCAACTCCCTCTCCTTTTTTATAATTAGTCATAATCTTCGATGCATTTCCTTGTGTTACACCTACTATTTCCACCATTCTGGTTACTGAAGTTCTTGCAAGATGCGGACCAATAATCATGCCATTTTGGAGGTCACTGAGATCTGACAGTGTCGACAATTACACCAAAACAGCTGTTTCACCTGCGCCTGTGGCACTGCTACGTGATAGCTGACATCGTACTTCTCCCCTTTATATACCTCACGTCGCGGGTGACGTCGTCTCTGTGATATGCATACGGCGCAATGCTTGTACTCCAGTCGCCGTCGGTGTTTCCATTATTTTGATAAACCCCTGTATTTCAGCATATTTTTGCTGCATTTTAGCAAAAACATTTTAAATTATTTGAAATATTGCAAATTTTCTTTTAGACTGCCCATCAAACAAACGACTCGTTTATTATATCATCGAAGTGTTTTGGTTAAAATTCTACAAGAAATATTTCGTAAAATACTTCATTCTGATGGTCAGTTGAAGAATATTATTACCAATATAAAAATAGAATCCAAACCCGCTTTGGTACTGACAACTTACGATGGGTGTTAGGAAGGGAACGCATCCAGATAATGGGGATAAAATAGGTAGTTGGAGAAATACAAGTGGCCAGGTTGAAATGGAATAGATCGGAACGTCTTCCGGTATATTTATTTTATAAGTTAAGAAATGCATTTTTATAATGTGAGTTCAACCCTCTTTTCCCAAAAGGTCTTTTAAGGGAATATTCTTGTTATTTCATTAAATCAAAGTGTAACTTATGTTTGCCCTTTTCCGTTTCGATTGTTAAAATTCTCCAAATGATGGGGGGAGAGCAAAAGTTTCCTTGGAGCCCCTCTAAATCTAGCCCAGTGAGAATTCCACCAGAAACCAGAGAGCGAATCAATTATTTTGTTGTTGTTTCTTCGAAATTGATATTCTCGTCCAATATATAGCTGGTAAAAAAAAAACTTGCAAATGACCAGTATTGGTTTGAAAAGAACCATAATTAAAATAACCGAATGTGATGAGATTTCGGAGGTAAACATCACAACGAAAAAATAAATCTCAATAACTCTGTTAAGAACACTAGAAAGCAAGTGTAATGAAATGCATTGTGTTTTCACAATATGAATTGTTCTTGCTTTCCAAAACAGAATTTCCCGCTGTAAAGATATATGCGTAATTCTTATCTCCATGATGAAAAATTTTAGAAAGGTTTTAGGGTACAATCAAGCAGAAAAAGAGGTGGGCAAAATTCCGCGAAAAAAAAATACCGTAGTTAGAATTCTACAGAAAAGTACTAAAAAGGAAAACTGTCGATCAAATCAACAGATTTTTCCACTAAACTGCAAATAACACTGATTATTAACTGAGTTCATACTGGGAACTGTTTGAGATTCAGGAGCAAGATAAATATTATTTTTAAAAACTTATTGTACACCGCATTATCCGTCACCTCTGAAAATGCATTTTTTTAAGTGAGTGTAACCCTCTTGTCTGGGCAATAAAACATAGTGATCCTGTTCTTCTTCCTCTTCTGTTAAAAAATCGCTTAAGAGTCACCTTTTTTCGCATTTTTTAGATGGAAATGAGGCGACTGTAGGTATAGAATTCAAAGACGGATGTTCGATACAGTACCGGAGGAAAATTTTGGGAGGGTGAAAGGAGGTAATTTAGGAGGTTGAAAGGAAAAGATTCCAGAGTTTTGAAGGTGAGGGTACAAAGGGGTTAGTTAAAAGTATGATTTAGAGATAAATAATGGAATAAACTCGACATGTTCAATATCTACTAATAAATCAGCACTTTGAAGTCGATTCAAATTTTAGAGGAAAAATTGTCTTGAGCCGGGTGGGATACGAACCCACGACCTCCTGACGACATGTCAGGTGCTCTGGACCACTGAGCTACGGGCCGTATCTCACCCGGTTCAAGAAAATTTTTCCTCTAAAATTTGAATCGACTTCAAAGTGCTGATTTATTAGTAGATGATTTAGGTAGACATGAAATTTTTCCTCCGTACACAAATGTACTCTGTTCTATTTTCAGTTACTTGGTGAAATTTGCGAAGAAACCTCTCTTTCAACTTTGTAACTTCTCCAGAGACGTGAAAACGAAATATTTTTCTTATTTAAATATGACGGATTATTATTCATTTGCGACGAAGATTATTCGATGCTTTATTCGGAACGGTTAATAGATGTTCTGTTGGACTTCCCTATCACCATTTGGAATATGGGTTGTTGGGTTGGGTTGTTTTACCTCTGAACGGCACTTTTTTGCACACCATGGGTTAAATGGCCAGGTCACATGGACCCCGAAGGCTCAGAGAAGGTTGGGGGAGGGGACCCACTAGAACAGCTGTTGGGTGACAGATGGTAGCCTCCCGTCAAGGCCATCCAGCGTGTTCTTTAACGTTCACAGGGTATGGCTCTCCCGCACACGGGGCCACGGCTTAACGTCCCATCCGACGGATGGCGGCTCTTTCCAAGCCCATCGGTGTCCCCTACTGACCGTGGGCAGGGCGGGGAATTTTGCGGAGATAAATCTCAATGCTGACCCAGCTGGGACTCGAACCTGGGAACTACAGATTACGTGCCTGGCGCGCTACCGACTGAGCCACCCCCGCCCCGTTTGGAATATGGATAGTTCGATTAATTTCACCATAATAACACGTTTTATTTTCCCCATTTCTTTACAAAATGTTTTCTAGCACAGTTCAATTTTCTCTTCGAGAGCTTCCACTTTTTCTTTTACTAATGGAATCCTCAGTTGTGAATTTCGCGGATAAATCTCTTTTTCCTTTCTAAGAAACTTCTATTCTGCCTTTCATTTCGAGTATCAATTTAATTAGTTCTTTGAATTTCTTTCCCATTAGCATTTACTAATTTAATTTCAAGGATTTATCTGCTTCCGTCACCAGCGCTACAAAACATTCAAGATGCAAAAAACTTTAAACGTTGAAATAAATCGGTATTTGAAACAAAAAAGAGAAAAGACTAAGAAAAAGAAATTAATTTAAAGAAGCAAAGAAATTATCTAATTGTTGGATATCACAAATCTCTGGTACGTGCTCAGATTAATCGATAGAAAATAACAAATTTGGAAAGAATCATTTTAAGTGTTTGAAACATTTCTAAGATAAAACGAGTTTTTCATCTAGAGTTTCCTTATTAATTTCCTTATTAATATTAAGTTATGTTAAATATGTTTGGAATATGGTCTCGTACAGAGCAAGGTCTTGGCATTACTCTGATTGGTCAGTAGGCTAGATTTGTTTGTAAGGTAGACTCACGTGTTGCAACTTATCAATGACTACAGTAAAATCAGCTGCTTATTAGAAAAATATTCAATGTATTATTTTATTTTCCACTTTTGCACACAACTGCGACACACGAAAGAATATAATTGAATAAACCGATTAAGAAAATGTTTCTCGATATTCAATAAAAAAATACGATCACGCCACGAAAATAAAAAAAAAAGCTAATTGAAAGCAACAGGAGAAAGAGATATTTAATCGCCTTTCTAATGGGAAAGCAAGATAATTGTTCGTAAAAGATTTTCGGAAAAATGTTTGCAAGTATTACTGTTTCTTTTTCTCTTCTTGTTCTGGATCGTTCTTTTTATGTTGCGATCTTAAGCAACCACGGCAATTCCCGATTCCACCTGACGGTACTACCAGTTATGAAAAGCAGTGCCTATCTAGAGCCGGGGGCAAGAATGCGCCATATAGACGCACCTCAGCCCCGACCTCACATGGCAGCAGTCCTATAAAAGGAAAGCTCACCACCGGAAGAAACCTAACTCTAATCTGTTCCCCGGTTAGCCATGAACAAGGATATATAGATCCAAGTTCACTCGGCACCCGGGGTGGAGACTCTTAGTAAGGCCCAGACTTTTGATAGGGCTCGTGCCTACTAGGCGGGCTCGGACCGTTCGGCAGAGCCCTTGAACTTGCTCACACAGAGCACCTGAGGTTGAGGCCTAAGACACCGTCACCGTCCAACCGGTCGTCGATGTCGTCGGCCTCGGTTGGTCTTGGCTATGTCCAACCGGGGGACCAATCCGGTCGGCACAGCCTTCGACCGGGTTGCTGGGCCCGAAGCCCCCCACCACCTCAAGTGATCAGGAAACCCACCCGCCCCCAAAAAAGGAATTTGGGTTGGGTTGTTTTACCTCTGAGCGGCACTGTTTTTGCACACCATGGACTAAATGGCCAGGTCACATGGACCCCGAAGGCTCAGAGAAGGTTGCGGGAGGGGACCCACGGGAACAGCTGTTGGGAGACAGATGGTAGCCTCCCGTCAAGGCCATCCAGCGTGTTCTTTAACGTGCACAGGGTATGGCTCTCCCGCACACGGGGCCACGGCTTAACGTCCCATCCGACTGACGGCAGCCTTTTCAAGCCCTTCGGTGTCCCCTACTGACCGTGGGCAGGGCGGGGGGGAAAATATTCATTGGACAAATTGTCTCATCTGTAGTTCGTCGGAAAAATTATTTTTAAATTATGTAGCGAGCAAATGAGGGTGTTTAATAACAAACCGTCTTTGCAAAGAAAGAGTTCCCAAAGTGAAATTTGGCAGAAGTCGATCATGACATCTTCAGTTTAGAATCTGAGATGATAATGATCTGAACCAGGACACTGTCAAAATCAAAGTGTTGAGAATACATCATGAAAATACAAGCAATTGCAGTCAGTTCTGCTATATGTGGGAGTTTTTACTAAACGAATTGGTTGCAATACCGTTTGCAGAATAGGGTAAAGAAGTTTTTTTCACGTGATTCACATAAGAAACAAGAGTCACGCAGAAGGTAAAATATGCGTTCGTGAGCACCTCGTGGTGTGCCTCAAAAGTAAAATCATAGCGCAGCGATTCGGTTTAATGCTTAGGTTTCTTTCGTATTGACGGAATACTCTTAAGTAGAGATGACTTCGGGCTCAATTTTCGAGTCATATCGCTCCCGAGTCTGAAGTCATTGAGCACGAGTCATTTCGACAATTGTTGAGCCCCACCCCTCCAGAGCTCGATTTGAGGAAATAATTTCTCTGAGAAATCTTAAGACACATAAATAAATGTCTCTAATCATTTGTTTTATTCTTTTATTATTAATTATAATCATTTTATGACAAAATGAAAACATTAATGCTATTTGGAGCGGAAAATAACTCAAAGTTTGTGGGTGGCATCATTATACAGATAAAGGATCATTCAATTTTTAAAGTTAGAGGATCCTTGAAAAAAAATAAAAGCCGCGTGATGCATGGTTTTAATTGCTAAAGACTAATCAAAGGCGGAAATTATAATAAACTCGAAAAACGCATATCGCCTCTGGCGCATATGGGAATCTCGTTTTCAAAGAAAAGGAGGTTTTTTCCTTTACCTACTGTTTCATTCCTTGAAAATTTTATTTTGAGCTAACGGATAATTGGAAAAATGCAAATAGAATTTTATTAGTAATTAAACAACATAAAGGTATTCGTCTTTTAATTCTTAATTCTAAAACTTGCATTTCCCACACCTCTCTTAGAAAAGCGAGTTGATTATTGCTGTCAATGGTATCTTTCATAAAAACTACCACTAATTTTTCAAATTTCAATTTTACATTTTATTTTCTCTGCCTTTTTCATATTTAGTGATTTGTAAAGATAAATAAAAAAAAATACCCCTCAAGCAGCTGCTTGCCACAGAGGTCTGACAGAAGCCTGTCAGTTTATATGCCATAGTAGAAAGTCTATGAGGATGGACATCAGCAGATAAACGCATGTATCCAAGCTTTATCCGGGGCTCGAACCCATGTCCCTTAGATCACTAGCCAAGCGCGTTAACCACTCGGCCACATACATATATTAAAACTACTAAGTATTTGAAACAGGCGAATTATAATATTCATTAGTAAAAATAAAAAATAAAAAATACCAATAAAAAAAAGAGTTTTCTAATTAGCATTTCCATTGTTTTCAATGGAAGCTTCATGACGTTTACATTCCACCACAAAAATTTCATATTACTATCATTAATATATCTTCGCAATATTCGTTTGAAATTTTGGAATTTTCAAACTCTTTCACCGTTAGAGGGCGTAATTATAGTGTTCGAAAGATTCCGAAAGGGCGAATCATAATATTTTATCAATTCCTATCTAACCCTAAAAAGATTTTTTCGTTTATCTATAAATACAAGTAATTATCTGCTAAAACAAAAAATTGTGTTTTCCCACCCTTCTTGGTCTAAGAGGTCAGTTCATTATTGCTAATGACGTTCACATTCTACCACCAAATTTTAAAATTTCTAGGTTAACTACGTCGTTTGCAATATTTATTAGAAATTTTGGAATTTGCAAATTTTTCCACCGTCAGAGGTCGCAATTACAGTTTTCGGAAGGTTTAAAGAGTGTGAATCATAATATTTTATCGATTCCTATCTAACCCAAAAAGAATTTTCATTTATCTCTAGAAACAAACAATTTTCTGCTAAACTAAAATGGAGTATTTTCCCACCCCTCTCTCGGTCTAAGGGGTTAACTTATTGTTGACAATGGAAACTTCGTGACCTTCACATTCCATCACCAAAATTTCAAATTTCCAGCATAAATACATCGTTTACAATATTCGTTTGAAATTTTGGAATTTTCAAATTTTTTCCACCGAAAAAAAGCGAGATAAAAATATTGAATATTTTTAATTATTTCCTTTTTAAAATTCGAAGAAGTATTTGAAACTTAAATTATTATGACCCCGAGCCCTCTCCAAGTAGTTTGTCCTATTTTGAGCCCAGCCAGATCTCAAAGCCATTTGAGACCCGTCTCTCATCCATTTTAAATATCTCCTATATTCGAGTCAGCCCCAGCCGGGCTCGGGCGGTCTCGAGCTCAGACTGACAAAGCCCAAGCCCGAATTCGTCTCTACAGAGAAGATAACGAGATACCGAGAAGATAACGAGAATTCGTCTCTAATCATAATCTAAAGATAACGAGATATATCTCTCGGGATGGGGGTGGCTCATTCAGTAGCATACCAGGTTTGCAATCTGCAGTTCTTAGGTTCGAGTCCCGCGAGGGCCGCCATCATTGAAATTTATCTCCGCAAAACTCCCCGCTCTGCGTTCAGTCAGTATGGAACACCTAAGTGCTTGGAAAGGCCGCCGTCCATTGGATGGGACATTAAGACTTGGCCTATGCACGTTAAAGAAAACGCTAGATGGCCTTAACAGAAGGCTACCATCTGTCTCCTAACAGCTGTCCAGTGGGTACACTCCCCGGAACCTTCTCTGATCCCTTGGGCTCCTTTGACCTGTCCATTTAGCTCATTACGTGCAAAAAAAGTGCCGTCTAACCCAATCTAGTGCTTCTCAAACTTTCTGACGTTGCAAATCGGCAATTTTTTTCCAGTGTGCCAACTTCGGAGGGGATGAGGGAGGATTAAAAATTTGAATTTTAAAATTATATACCTTTTATTTAAAATATTTTAGTTTTATTGCAATACAGTACATTCATATGTAGAGTAAGGTTGGGTTGGGTTGTGTTACCTCTGAGCGGCACTTTTTGCAAACCATGGGCTAAATGGCCAGGTCACATGGACCCCGAAGGCTCAGAGAAGGTTGGGGGAGGGGACCCACGGGAACAGCTGTTGGGAGACAGATGGTGGCTTCCCGTCAAGACCATCCAGCGTGTTCTTTAACGTGCACAAGGTATGGCTCTACCGCACACGGACCACGGCTTAACGTCCCATCCGACGGACGGCGGCCTTTCCAAGCCCATCGGTGTCCCCTACTGACCGTGGACAGGGCGGGGAATTTATGTAGAGTAAATTCACGTATAAGATGCACAATATGTTATTGCAATGTAACTTTAAAATAATTACAACTAATACTGAATCTTAAATAATTGGGTGATTAAAATAAAAAACCTTTATGTCAATTATCTTTCTTAGTTAAAGGTACTAAAATTTTGCATTCAGAGTCACGCAAATTTTACGCTACTAATTTGTATACTCAAAGATGAAGATTATTTATTAATATAAATTAAAGTGCCAATGACATTATACTCTTATCAACCAGCAATTATTTTTTCATATCTTATTATAAAAAAAAATTACATTAAGGAATTTATTTTGCCCAACAAATAATGGAATTCAGAGCTGCTAAGAACCTCCCCAGGCTAGTAATCCATGCTGAATCGTAGATTGAAATCAGGCATTATAAAACAGAAATAAAAAAAATATCAGAAATATTACATTTAGCACAAGTAGAATCTTAATTACCATTTCAAATTTGATCCGTATGGACTCTAAGATATTTGATGCTATTAACCTGATAAATTTCTGTATATACACAGTCATTGTTCTTAACACATAATTATTTTGATTATGCTTTACTCAAGAGACTTTAATTTGTTTAACTGCCTGTCTCCTAAGAGTTTTATACTCTACACCATAAAACATTGTATAAGAATATTGTTTAGCTTTTCTGTATGTCTTATCTCTTTCCTTGAAAATATTAAAAATATCGTCCGTTATTAATGGAAATTTATATTTTTTTTATTGTTAATTCTTGAAACCTTATTCACAGTAAAATATGTAGTAGTACACTTGTGAATCTTCGCTTGTATCTGATCAATAAAACTGTCAAAAGCCCCATTTAGAACTAGTTTATTCTGATATTCCAATTTCAAATTTTAATTCATTTTCTTTCTTCCTAATTTTTTTTTTCTAAAATTTAATTTCTAAAAAGTTTTAATTATCTGAAACATATATGTGAATTACAAGTTTGCTTAACATTATCGTTTTTAACTTTATTACATTTTCACTTCACTGTAATTGAGTAATAATCAGTAATGTCTGTTAAAAATATCTCAGATTTAAACAGTTCAAGAATGTTGGTATTTTTGATAAAAACATGATCTATACAAGAATTCGAATCATTAAAAATTAGTGTACATTTTGCTATTACTGGAAAGAATCCACATCCATATAAAGTGTTCAAATACAGATCTGTTTATTGCTTAACCTTCAATATAACAACGTTTAAATCTCCTCTAATAATGTAATTTTGTTCTTATTTTGTTTCAAGTGATTCTGAGATTCACTTATAAATCCTCTAATAGAAAAACTATGTTATCTGTATATTTCCCAAAACATTTATATCTAAATATTTATCATATACATTAAACACATTCTACACATCTCATGGGGACGTTAATATTATTGAATTGATATAAATCTGCCTTAGAGCAGAAAACAACTCCGCTCTATGCATTATAATCTCGACATTCAAATATTTTATTGCGTCCATCAATAGGGAAAAAATTATTTAATGTTGAGATACCCAGAACTGAGAAAGAATATATCAACGGCAAAAATAATTTTATTCAATGAACAGATCAGTTCATCAAAATGAGCATGTAGTATATTTAAATGAAGTAAAGTATAATCACATATTTTATCATTAATAATAAATTGAAAGAACTCTCTATCATTAACTAACATAATAGAAAGGCTTCACAAAGAGTATACTCAAAATTATCCCTGGAAGATAAACCTAGATCATTTTTAAAAAGAATAGAAGAATATGGAAGAATATATTAAAACAAAATATTACATTCAGTTAAGAAAAAGAAGCAAAATATCTTTAGTGCAAAAATATGTCTTATAATAAGAAGAAAATATTAGACAAAATTTACTTAAATCTAATTTTGCAAATTCTTCTGAGTTTTTGCTCTTTTAAATGCAGTTATCGTCCATTGAGGGAAGACATTTCATTTTATTTCCCAGTAACTTACTTTACACATCAACTATGCAAACTTCGCGTTATCCACTTCTGAAAGTTTCACATATTTAATCCCAGTTTTCTACGTGACAATCCAATAATTTTTTGAATTTATATTCTGCTTTGACAGAAAAAAAGATCGTTTCTTTCACATAAGGTTTCGTAATTTATATTTTTATCCCAGCGCATCGTTTTTTCCGTTTTTGTTTTTAAACTGAATACCTTCAGAGAATTTTCAAATCAGGTTCCTTTTCCCATTATCTCAAGTAGATTTTTCATTCATATCACATATTAATAATGCAGTAATGTTTGCCCATGTTCCTGAAATTCTTGTCAAATTCCATATTTTATTCTCTACAGGGTTACTAGCTTTTAAATGTGGACATCCAAATCCGTTTAGGATTCTGTTGATGACACTCATGGTTGAGAGAGAAGTCTCATACAGATATGTCAAGTGAAATGAGAGAAGAGTTTTCAGAGCCCTTTAATAAGTTTAGGATCTTTTGACTTATCTTTGATCCAAAAGGAAGCAAATGATGTTATAGTTACAAAATCCATCTGTAATCCTTCGCCAGCATCCAGCTACAAAATGTTGGAACGCAAGAAACATATCACTGTTATGCTTCTAAAAGAATATTTTTCTTCCCTGACAGGTCGCTGCGGACCGGCGACTGATGTTTGGTGGACAGGCACCGTCCACGGACCACAACTTTGAGAAGCATTTCTTTAGGCATTCAAACATGCTGTTCAAATATACATTTCGTTCTTTTATTCTGTCAGTTAGCAATGTGATCATCGACGTACTCAAGGTGATTTTTATGATGTAACCCCCTCCCTTTTATAGCTTTTATCCTTCCTCTCTTATTGTTTATGATGATAATAGATATATTACTGGCTTTATAATGTTAGCTCTATATTCAAAAATTGTTAGCCAAACTAACTTCACTAACAATGTGAAGTTACTCTGACTATGTCTAAATTTAAACTACCTAAATCCCCGGGAGTAAATGAAATTAATATTAAAATGCAGAGAGCTGGGAATAATCTGTTAATAATAAATCTATTAACACGTGGCTGACTGAAGGTTTGAATATTTTTTATGATAAAGTCATTGTTCTTAAGGATATTACCAGAGATAATAGTATATCTCTATTTTTAAAAATAAGTTATCGCAGTTCTTAGGATAACTATAGGGTTTAATCCTACTTTCTATTTCAGGTAAATTTCTTTGCGTGATTGTGCTTAACAGAATTAAAAAACTGATTGATGGACAACAGTGTGATGAACACTGTGGATTCAAAAGTGGTAGGGAATGTATAGATCTAATATTTTCATTTAGGCGGATTCTTTAGAAATGTTTAGAGCGTCAGAATCTCGTGGTTACTAGCTTTATAGATATCAAAAAGGCTTTTGACTTTGTTGATCGATATAATTTGTGGTTGATCGTTAGATCGTGTAGAATAACTGACAATTTAACATTAGGAAAGCTCTCTAAAATAAGCTGAGTCGTGTTTGAAAGTTGATAAGTCTTGTAACGATTGGCTTAACATTGCTTCTGGAGTCTTACAAGGGTGCATTTGTCTCTTTATTCTTTTTGTTCGGTTAATGAATATGTTAAGCAATATTCACAGCGATAATATGATGGTGGTTTGGCCCTATTGGCAAATGATATTGATAAGATGAACTCTTTCATTAGAGCTGTTGATAAGATGAACTCTTTCATTAGAGCTGTTGATGAGATGAACTCTTTCATTAGAGCTGTTGATGAAACTTGTAGGAGAGTAGGTTTGGTGATAAACAGAAAGAAACCTAAAGTGATGAAAATTGGTCAGGAAGATGTGGTTCAGTTAATCTGAATATTTTCACCCTTCCACAAGTGTCTCAGTTTATCTCGGGATATGTGTAACATACAATGGTGATATGTAGGATGAGATAAAGAAAAGAATGGGGATTGAAGCTGAGGCTTTTAAGAATCTATGGAGAGTGTGGAAAATAGCTGTACGCACTAAATACAAAAATTGAGCTATAGAATAGTTTTTTCCTATCAAAATAAGTTATGGTAGAGAAACATGTAACATTTATAAGCAAGATAACAGGAAACTTGATGTCTTTGATTCTAGATGTTTACACAGTAACTTGGGCATTAGGTAGATAGTAACGATAAGGTTAGGCGAAGAAGTCAGCAACCTTCTTTTATCAGCATATTGTGTGCAGAGAGTGACTGCGTTGGGTAGGTTATCTTGCTCTTATTCGAAACTACAGTTTAGCAAATAGGATTATGAACAATGTGCTGAAGGCCTCAGAGAAAGGAGTAGGAGATGTTAAACAGGATCTCATTACAATTTATTTGCAGTGGTCAAATGCAGCAGCTGTAGCTCAGGAAGAACTGAATTCCATAGTCTGGTTAGACCTCTGGCGCTCTGGTTACTTGAAAATTATGTATGTATGTATGTATGTATGTATGTATGTATGTATATGTGTGTGTGTTTGTGTATGTGTGTGTTTCTATGTAAGTATGTGTGTATGTAATATGAACATCAACACCTTATGGTTGAATCAAAGAAAACTTCCATTCATACTTCAACGTCTACACGCACATAACTTCAACGATTGTCAGAGAAAACTGGAATCCGAACTATACCATTCGAGGACATTCCTGTGAATTAACTGGATGCTTCGCCTATGGACATTTGGGTATTTGGACTCCTTAAACAGACTCTGGATAACCGTCTACCTCCGACTGTGATGGATTATTAAAATCTTGTAGAGAAGAATGGGCGCAATTAGAATGGGCCCAATATGAAAGTATTTCTCAGAAGCTTAACAAAATGGAAGGTACTATTAGTTGAAGGTTCGCTAGAAAGGTAGAAGGTATTACGGTGGAAGGTATGCTATAAATCAATTGTTATATTCTACGGGCCTGTGAAAATAGCGCTATGGAACGTAATAAACCTCAGTTGTTTACTTAGAAACTGGGTAGAAAGCTAATTTTTTAAGGTTAATAGATCTGAATAAGCTATAAATTTAATTTTTCGATTCAGCGATTTCCTATTGAAGTTTACATTTGAATGGAACCGAAATCAGTCTCTTCAGGCTTCTTGTCACTCAAAGAGTTCCACCTAAACTAACGTAATACACTGAATAGGCAAAAAATTAAAAATCGTGCACTATTTGCCATAACTGCAATAAAAAGCAAATATAGCAAAGGAGAAGTACCCACTCGAACAATGCGCAGGGAACTCAGATATTTGAGGTTCAGCAGTTGGTATCCTATGTAGAAACCAATTTGTCCGACGTACAACATCGGAAAGCTAGGATTCATAGGTGTCGGAAGAGGCTTAAAATGCACTATAGTGGGCTGGAAAAAGAATAATTTGCAATAAAGGTAGCTTTTTTTACAACTTGATCCCCTTTTATTTTTTGTAGATCCGGGCCTGATCCCATTAAGTCTGAAGGGTTACAAAACGCCAAAATATATTTAAACAACATTTACATATAATCATGTACATCCTGTTATAGTTCATTTCTTCTTTGATGGAGAAGTACACAGTCGTATCAGAATAATATGGACACCTACCTAATAATGGGAATAACCACCCTTGGCCCAGATGGCAGCGGCGAGACGGCATGGCTGGACGCAATGAGGCCTTGGAAGGTTGCCAGAGGAAAACGTGCCCATTCGGACTCCAGCAGAGCACGGAGGTTCCAGAGGTGACGTGGTTGTGGGTCCACACGCCGAACCTGTCGATACAAATGATCCCACAAATGCTCTATGGGATTGAGGTCGGGCGAATTCGCCGGCCAAGGGAAAACAGAGACATCGTGCCGTGTTCCTGGAACCAATTATGCACCACCTGAGCGACATGCCAGGGCGCATTGTCCTGTTGGTAGAACCATCACCACCAGGGTTAATGTCCAACATGAATTCAGGAAAGATGGACAGGCAGTCATTGGCATTCAAAGACCCATTTAGTGGTAGCAGCGGTCCCAGGTCATAACAGGAAAACATTCCCCAAACATGCACACTGCCACCGCTGGCCTGTGCTTGACCAACAAGAGTATCCGGGTGTTGGTTTTAATGTGTCTGTCGCAGTATCCACCACCGCCCGTCACTTCTGTGGAGTAGAAACCTCGATTCGTCGGAGAAGGCAACCTTTTTCCACTCTTCCACTGTCCAAGTCCCATGCGAACTGCATGATCGCTGCCGATGGACCTTGATTAACATGGGCGCCTTTACGCAGCATCGACTCCGGAGACCCATGCGTAACAGGGTTCGCTCTAGTGTTATCAGGGACATGTATGTACCTGTGGTCAATTGCTGCACTGTTGCGCGTCAATTGCCCTTTAGCAGTCGACGGAGGCGACGTTCTCATCTGGGGTCGATGACCTTTGGGGCTCCACAATTATGTCATCTGGGGGTACTCGGTGTGCCAGCGGTCCATTCTTGGTACACCTTTACTACAGCACTTCGGAAACAGCCCATGAAGTCTGCTGTTTCCGAGATGCTTCCACCCTTGACGCGGTAGCCGATGATCATTCCTTTTTGAACGTCCGTCAAATCAATTCCTCTGCCCATTGTGCTCATGTTATGCACTCTGGCTCATCTGTCCCGACCGGCCTCTTATATCTTCTTGTGGTCGACCTTGTCATGTGCACTCTGTGACGCGCCTGGGAGGGTACACTATGATTTCGTGGGTGGTCATATTATTCTGATACGACTGTGTACAGTTTCAAGATGATAATCAAAAGTACATCGTGCAAAACTTCCTGTGAATGGTTTGAGAAATCTGATGGAGAATTCAGCCATCCTTCCCGGTGACCACAGTCGATTGCTGTGAATATTTTAAAATTTTGAGGAATAGTGAAACGTGGTTGAAGAATAGTCGACCCTGAAGGAAATAAATGTGCATTGCAACAGCAATGACTTCATATCACAGCACACATCTTTCGAGCATTCATTAAATCTATGCCACCTAGAATTCAATCTATTCTAAAGACACATGAAAGTCCTACATAATATGAAGGTAAGGTTTCTAATTTTTTTACCCACACAGTATGCTGTGTGTCCTTAAGTAATAAATTATAAAGCATGTCGCCAATGTTAAAAAATCACTTTTTCAATTGAAATAGAGTTAAAGGAAGATGAGCATCAAAGCAGACCTGGATGTAAGAAAAACGTTAGAGTTGAACGGACCAGAAAATAGTTGCGACACTTTTATGATAACATTTATTATAACGAAACTTCGTGATCGCAGTAAAAGGTTCTAGAGAATGATAAGGAAAAGATAGACTGGAAGAGAATGGTTGAAGATGATGGAAAGGTAAGGTTTGGAAAATGATTTCTAGAAAATGGAAAGATTTAAGAGGTTGGGTTGGGTTGTTTTACCTCTGAGCGCCACTTCTTTGCACACCATGGGCTAAATGGCCAGGTCACATGGACCCCGAAGGTTCAGAAAAGGTTGGGTTAGGGGACCCACTGGAACAGCTGTTGGGAGACAGATGGTATCTTCCCTTTAAGGCCATCCAGCGTGTACACATTACTGTAATCACATTTTTACTTACATTAAATATTTGAAGTAAAATCTTCCATGGATTAGAAAACTTAGGGATCTCCGCCTGATGATGGAAGTCATTTTTTGTATGCAGCACTTTTTTGTTTGTTTGGGGTTTTTTGTCGCAATACGTCAGTGGCACAAACAACACAATTCAACTAAATGGAAACGAAATTTCTCCTTCGGTCAGACCCTTATCAGGGGACGATCAGTATAAATTGTTTAATAACAGGCCTGTTAAGAAGATAATATCTCAGTGGAAACACAATATAAACATCCATGGTTTATTTTTGTTAATGATTATATCTTTTGTTGGATTCGAACCAGACCATTGTTGTACTATAACTGGGAAGGTGCGCTTGCAGATTTAATCATATACTCGTTCTGTTGCAACTACATCCGTTAATTTTCATTAGCTTCCTCAGGAGTATGAACACTCCCACAATGCTGGATTATTTCACCTCTGAAGTGCACGTTTTTGCACACAATGGTCTAAATATCCAGGTCACAAGGCCCTCGAACAGAAGGTTGGGGAAAGGAGATACACTGAACAGCTGTTAGGAGACAAACTTCCAATCAGGGCCATCCGGCCTGTTCTTTAGAGTGCACAGAGTAAGTTCTTCTACACACGTGACCAAGGCTTAACATGCCATCCGACTGCCGGTAACCTTTAAGCAACGTTAAGACTGAATCTTATCGAAACATCATACTCCCATTTTATAATATTATTATCAATTATATTATCTCTTGACGTATCTGATGCTACTACTGCATTAAAAGTAGAATGAGAAAATATTCTCTTTTTTCTAGGTTTCCCTGACATCTTACATCTATATAGAAAAATTTATAATCCGATAAAGCTCATTTTCTTCTATTTTTGACTCAAAGTTCAGTTAGAATTGCATTACTCCTAAAATAACTTACAAATACTTTCTTTCGATTTCAATTGCATTCTTGGGCAGTTCTGACAGCAAACAATTTTTCGTCGACTCAATGTTACCGAGCCGATTGAAAGCTAACGGAATATATCCTTCTCCCTATATCCATTTTTCGCTCTTACTGCCATTTCTCTCTGTGCAGCTAAAGACAAGGAAAATTGCACGTGCCCACAGGGGCAAAATTAGTAAGATGAATGAGATTTCAAGCTGTGTCGAGAGACCGTCGTTTGAGTGAAGGTCGTTATGCCACGGCTCCATGCCAATTGTGTCATTCCTTTGGAGACGTTTGTAAAATGACAAAAATGAGCTTTCCGTACCGTTCACCGAGCGCCCTAATGGAGGTCATTTTGCCTCGAGCTGGGGTTTTATCGGTCTGCCAAACGGCTCCTTAATTTCTGCCATTATTTCTTGGATCTGGTGAATTTCTTTGTGTGCGTGTATGGGAGTGTCGGCGCTGGGGGAGAAGTTGAACTTCAGGAGAGAGTCCAGAGAATCATTCCCCGTTCCTTCTCGCTCAGATTAATGGGGACCCAAGGTGAGGGGTGGAATACCGAGTGCCCACCCGCCACGGTGTTCGGCTCCGAAGAGTGCTTCCTACCCTATGAAGGGCAGAGGTTACAACGCACACCGGAAGAATCCCAGCAGGAGACATTATCACGTTACCAAGGCAACTGATTAGGCGGATAAATGTGTCCCTTGTTAGAAATGCGGGGCGCTCAGACGTTTGTTTCGTATCACGTGACCGGAACTCGTTGCGAGGTCAGATGGAAGGAGCGGAGGGACTGTCGGTTTCAAATTGCCGGAACACTCGCATAGGAAGAAGATCGCTTGCTCTTATCACTTAAAAGCATTAAAAATGCGTAAAAATTCACGGCCATCTTTAAATGGTATGTGACTTTCGTCATCATTTTCCGCAATGGCAAAAGGGGATTCGTGACAGTTTCGTAATTTAAAGTCCTGAACTTCAAATCTCAATTGAGCCATCGCGAGGAATCCCTCCCAGCCAAGTATATATCCCAGTCAACTAATATTTCACCATGCTTACTCGTTCCGCACTATTAATGAGAAATGACGCCCTGAGGAGCTTCAAAAGGACATCGTCCATTGGAGGGAGGGATGTGCACTTCGGCTTACTAATGTTGATTAATGTACAGAATGGGGAATCTTGAGTGAACAGTCCAGTTTTTCATTAACAAGTGTCGAGAAGATGTTATTACGACCTTGTGCTAAGTCTTAAGGTTCTTGCGTCCATTACATAGATTCCTGAGGGATAGTAAAGGTTCGTCTCCCGCAAGGTCTTCTCCACATCCGTATCCTCAACCGCAAAACTCGATCAGCATCCGTGTATATTACCTGCATAAAAACTGCTGAGATTTGCAAATATTTGAGGTCTGATGTATGCTTACAAGTAAAATTAATCATTCTAATGGTGTATTAAGGACTATCAACTAACTAAAAAATATACTATGATGAAAAAGCTTATATTTTAGAAAAGTATAAATTACTACATATTAATTTTAAATTTACAGAATGAAATTTCACAAATTCTTCTGAGTTAAGTTTACTCTTTTTTAAATGCAGTTAACGACGTTTATGGGGGGAAAACACATTTTTATTATCCAGTAACTTCTATCTACATTTCACCTCTGTAAACTTTGTTACTTACAAGCCTAAAATGTGTGAAGAGTTTTTTCCAGTTTCTACGCAACACTCGAGTAATTTTTTAAAAACTTTATCAGGATTGGATTGGGTTGTTTTACCTCTGAGCGGCACTTTTTTGCACACCATGGGCTAAATGGCCAGGTCACATGGACCCCCGAAGGCTCAGAGAAGGTTGGGGGAGGGGACCCACTGGAACAGCTGTTGGGAGACAGATGGTAGCCTCCCGCCAAGGCCATCCAGTGTGTTCTCTATCGTGCACAGGGTATGGTTCTCCCGCACACGGGGCCACGGCTTAACGTCCCATCCGACGGACGGCGGCCTTTCCAAGCCCATCGGTGTCACCTACTGACCGTGGGCAGGGCGGGGAATATTGCGGAGATAAATCTCAACGCTGACCCAGCTGGGACTCGAACCTGGGAACTACAGATTACGAGCCTGGCGCGCTACCGACTGAGCCACCCCCGCCCCACTTTATCATGAAAAAGATCGCTTCTTTCATATATAAATAACTTTTTTCCTATTTATAGCTTTATCACAATGCACTGTTTCTTAATTTTAAAGTGAATATCATCACTGAATTTTAAAATCAGCTTTTTTTATTATCTAAAGTAGACTTTTTCACTTATGACAGTCATTAATAATACACTTACATTTGCCCATTTTCTTATAGATGTTATCCGCTATCCGCGTGAACAATTTTTTTATCGTAGGTTTCATTTCTATTAGTTCAATTTTTCTACGTTAAACATAACCTTTTATCAGCGGATAAAACCTCAGATATCCGCATCTGCGCAGGACTCTCCCAATTAATCCGAAGTCAAGCAAATAATGATGATAACAGTGAAGAAGTGTGAAGGGTGGTAATGTAATGATGGTGGAGGTGATAACAATGGTGTTGGTGATAATAATGATTAATGATGATGAAGTTCAACTATATAGAATACTATATACTAGCCGATCACTGATAGTGATAGTGATAACTTAAACTCTTAACAATACATAGTAATAACACTCCCCAGGTCGTAAGCATGTCAGCCTAATCATTCGACATACAACTCGTTAGTTTCGACCTCGTGAAATTTCCTTTCCTTTTGTTCTTCGAGGAGTGGGGCATGAAGAAAAAGACATGATTTTGGATAGCCCTTGATAGACTGATATGCAAAGAGCTTGCATAGAAGCTTTAATCTAAGATACGCTGGTTGGAAAAATTAAAGTAACACAGCTCTTTTATTCATTAATATTTTTGTTTTAACACTTTCGAAAGCAAAAATACGCTATTAATAACAACATTACATTACATGCAAATTTCGAATATCCAGTCAAAATTGGCCTACGATCCCACGATTCATCGAAACATACAAATTATGTCTATGAAACACGGGTGCATCCAGATCACTTCATTTCATTAATGTCGTCTGATTATTTTTACTAATCCAATATTGTCATCTTATTATTTAATTAGTAAATAAAAGAAAGCTTTAACCCACTTTTGTCCATCTCTTATCTACTGTTACGCAGAAAAACATTTTGTTGATACAACATAGGAAGAAACGAAATGTTCCCTCTTCCATTGGTACTGGAAAAACACACACATATTAAATTGATGAAACTTTCGCTTGAGATCAGAGTTTATATCAGATTCAAAATAGCATTGTGAATAGTCAGTACGTATTATTTAATAAGTTAGCGCGCTTCGCTACTGATCTAAGCAACTTGGATTCGATCCCCGGAGAAGGCATGGTCGTTTGTATCGTTTTTCTGCTGAGATCCTCTCAGACCTTCTACTATGACATATATACTGACAGGCTCCTGTCAGACCTCTGTGGCAAGCAGCTGCTTGAGGGGGTATTTATTATTTATTTATTATAAATGCATTCGCCAAAATTATTTAGAATTTTTAATTGTCAAATTTGCCTTTCCGCTATTTCAAATCGTTAGTGAACTTTAATATTAAGAGTTAAACTCCTATGTAGGAAGGATAACAGTGATTTTTCACAAACTTACCATTCAATGATTTACAACTCATGATTCCATGTTCGTCTCATGATAAACGTTCCCTAACGAAATATTATGGGGTCGTGTTTTGAGATATTCAAGGATATTCAAAGAGCTTGCAAATGAAACCAATATTATCTTTCTACTTAGATAGGTCTTTTCAAATAACTGGTAATTTAGAGAGAGTTTACTTCTCTTCCCGGGAATTGAATTCCTATTTAACGAAAGCCTTGTTCAGAAAAATGAATTTAGAAAATAAGAATTTTTAAAGAAATGAAACAAATAGGTAGAATTAACGCACCAACTTGCAATAAAATAACGAACTGCCATTTTAATGTTAATTTGGCATGGACTTATCCATAAAAACTTGTTTGAAAATTTTACTGTGATTGGAATTTGAATTTTCATTGACCTTTGATAAATTTATGACACGAAATGAGATTGTTGAAAAATCGGATTACATATAATTTCATTAAGAGTCCAGATCAGTATCACCAGGAATACATTTATTAATTTAGGGTTTATAATTAGAGCCCTGCGCGGATAGCAAAAGTTCTATCCGCATCCGCACCTGCAAAGTCTTATCCGCACCCGCATCCGCATGGCAAAACTTGATCAGCATCTCCAAATATTGCCTATTTAATAACCGTCGCGATTTTGTAAATGCTTGAAGTCCATTGTATTTTTTCGAGTAATCAGTCTAATGGTTTATTAATGGCTAATTACTGAAAAAATATATTTTGAAAAAAAAAAGCATTGTATTAATAAAGATATGCTTTAATTCTTTTAGACAAAAATTTACGCAATTCTAATTTTGAAAATTCTTTTGAATTAATTTTGCTCTTTCGAATGAAGTTATCGACGATTATGGAAAGACACTTCTTTTCATTACCGAGCAGTTCTCCTCTAAAGCTTCTTGATCATCACGATTGAAATTTTCATCTGACTGATATTTAATTCCGTTTTCTATGCGCCACTCCGGTAATTTTTTTTATTTATATTCTACTTTGCAAGAAAAATAATCACTTCTTTAAGGATAGGATTTTTAACTCCTGGCTTTATCACAATAGACACTTTTTTTTGGAGTGAACATCATCATTGGATTTTCAAATCAGTTTTCTTTAACATTGTCTCAAGTAGTTTTCCACTCATATCAGCCACCAAAACTGGAATAATGTTTGCTCATGTTTAGCATATCTTATCACATAAGAGACTTTATCTACCAATTGCGTTAACAGCAAATTTTTTCATCCCCGGTTTTATTCGCACTTAGCGTTAAAGTCAATATTTTATCCGCAGAGAGTTTTTAAATGCGGATATCCGCATTCGCCCAGGGCCCTATTTATAAATATAAAATGACAAAAAACAACCGTTTAGAGAAGCGCATTTTGCAATTTCTGTGGTATGTCAGGACAATTCTGGAATTTGGACCAATAATTTGGGCTCCCAAAGATCTTCAGGTACATGATCATAGTATTGAAACAAAAAAAAATACAACACGTAAATGGTTTTTAAGTTCTCTGCATTTTAAAAAATAAGAAAAGTACATTGAAAACTCATTTTATTATGCACACCGCACCCATCCAGAAACCTTCCCTACTCCGCCACAATAATGCTGCCAGCTGAAACTCCTTGCAGGATATAAATAGGTCTGATACCTATCTGTGGTATAGGTACAGTCGTTCAAAAAAGTATCCGAACACTATGCTTGATTACAGAATTCAGAAAATATATCTGGCAACTTTTTTTAGAAATTAGTGATCAGGCCACCTTCATGTCACGTGACACAAAGGTTGCCAGATCACTAATTTCTAAAAAAAATAGTTGCCAGATATTTTTTCTGAATTCTGTAATCAAGCATAATGTTCGGATACTTTTTTGAACGACTGTACCTGCGATTGCTATGATGGGTAAACAAGGCGACCTGAGTGAATTTGATCGTGGGCAGATAGTTCGTGCGAAGATTGGGCACTCCAAATCCGTGGCTGCATAACCTTTGGGATTTCCACGTGCGACTGTCGCGCATGTGTACGACGACTACGTCAAAACCAGCAAAACCTGAAACTTCTGGGGAAAATGTTGCTGTAACCGAGCTGTTGACGTTAGGGTTGAGCATCAGTTCTCCCTATCTTTCGTAATGCCGGAACTTCGGAACTGAGGAAAGAGTGCAAACGATAAAGGCAGCATTCAACAAAGGGGCAGCTATGAAGGTTTATGCAAAGACTATTTAACGTAAGATGGCCAAACTGGTCTATGGCAGCCGATTCCCACATCGATTACCTTTGTTAACAGCACATCACGGAGCTATGAAGCTGAAGTGGGCAAAGGAACATCGTCAATTGACCGTGGTAGACTGGAAATGGGTAGCTTGCCTGATTAACCGAGTGGACAACACGCCGGCGGGAGGGTGCGTGTGCAGCGTAGACCACGCGAGGCCATGGCCCCCAACTGTCAAGTGTGAGTGTTACAGGCTGGTGGAGGCGGTGTAATGTTCTGGGGTATGTTTACATGGGCCACCTTGGATTCCCTAGTACCTATTAAGATCACCATTACCCCACAAGGGTTTTATGACGTACTCACTAATCACCTACACCTTTTCATGGCTATCCTTTTCCCACAGCAGGATGGTTTCTTTTAAGACAACGCGCTATCTTATTGATCCCGTTTGAAGAACGACTGGTTGTAGGAACATTCCAGTGAGTTCACAACTCTTAAATGGCCCTCTCCCTTTTCGGATTTGAATCCTAATGAGCATCTGTGGGATAAAGAAGTGGAGTGATGCATTAAAGCCCGCAACTCACCACCTGCAACTCTCGTCGTTTTACGGATGGCTATCCTGGAATCACAGGCTGCAAAACCACCCGAAAGTTTGCAACACCTGGTATAGTATATGCCACGATGTGATGATGTTGTTATGAAGATGAAAGGAGGATCCACACGTTATTAGGCCGGTGTGTATAATAAATTGTCCTTTCAATGTATATCCGTGGATGCATATTTCAATGTATATCCAACAATGATTGTTAAAAATTAGTTTCATGTAAAATTTTTGGTTAGCAGGAGAATGTTATTCTGCTCATTGGTTATTTTGAATAAATATGAAAGAATTATATTGATATTACATGATATCAAATTTAACTTATAGGGCGAAATTGTTTAACAGAATTTTTAAAATTTACATTGGTGATCGACTTTAACTATCAAATATGCTTGATGCAGATTTCATTGTTTATTTACTTACTAACTGAAAGATGCCGGTTCTTCCAGGGTCTCACTTTAACGTTCATAGTTAAATAGCAGTTAACGGCAAAAATCGGATTACGTTTCCCATGGTAAATATGATATTTGTGCTCCTTTAGCAATTTTATATATAGTACCCCAATTAGATGTATAACCCCTTTAGCAATTTTAGCAAGCCCTCTTAGCGAATTTGAGGTCGACACGACTACAAATTCGCCTCTGGAACCCGGTCGACAACCAGGAATATTGTGTGAAATTTGAAGCATCTACCATGATTTGCCTATCAATTATGGATGCCGAAGACAGACAGACATATTTTATTATTAAAAAATTACACTATTAATTATACTTATTCGCAACATCATTAAAGGAACTGAAATATGAAATTTTAGTTTTTTTTAGCCAAGAGACGATGTTTTACTGTTTTTAAATGAATCAACAATCAGTTACTGAATGTAGATGTCTGACTCCTCTAGATTTTCCGTTGTTGTTGATATTTGAACTTTTTTTGCTATTGTTTATGTCGTATATGGCTGTTTTAAACTTCTATTGAAATTTCTCTCTTCTTCTAATGAAATCATCTCCAAATGAAATATGATCTTTAGTAGTCACAATTAAAAGCATTAAATAATATGATGATATTAAAAGTTAAGCGTAATATATCAATTTTGAAAGATCTCAAACACGTAACAATTAAATGCTATGAGATATGGACATTTTTACATGGTGCAATAAGCAGTGAGGCATAGAGTAAATCAACAGTATGATTTCCATGGGTTATGAACATATGAATATATGGGGGAATGTCAATTACTAAGGAACATGTTTCAGCAAAATGGAGATATTAATTACGAAGTATGATTTTTCATATTGTCGGCCATACGAAGCTGAAAGCACCGGTACTCGTCTGATCCCCGAAGTTAAGCAGCTTTGGGCGCGGTCAGTACTTGGGAGGGTGACCACCTGGGAAAACCGCGTGCAGTTGACAATTTTTTGCCGTCCCATGGCTGAGTGGTTAGCACGCTTGGCTACTGATCTAAGGGACCTGGGTTCGAGCCCCGGGTAGGATATGGATGAGTGTGTTGTTTTTCTGCTGAGGTCCTGCCATCCTCTCAGAACTTCTACTACGGCATAGAAACTGACAGGCTCCTGTCAGACCTCTGTGGCAAGCAGCTGCTTGAGGGGGTATTTATTTATTTATTTTTATTTATTACCAGGCTGCTCACGAGGGCTGGTGACAATGCATTCCACTCCTCCTGGATCATAGCTCGTGAAAGGGACTGTCGACCTCCAGTATTCTCCCAGCCTAATCCATTCGTATTCTATAGGGTTCAAGTCTGGTGAAAAGACTGACGACTCCATCAGATGAATACCCTTACTTTTGAGGAAAAGCCTATGAGGTCTGCTTCATAGATTTTCTTCGAACTGTCTTAACCCTACGATGGAGGGCATTATCAGACATCAAAATAAACTGGGGACCAACAGAAAATACTCATATAAGAATGGGATATTATCCCTGTGCCTCAATAAGTCAGAGTGCTTTTGGGAAAGATGTGGAAAAGTGTGCATCCATTTGACATAATGTTACCCCAGATCATAAAACCACCAACATCCAGATGGTGTCGTTCTCTGCTTTGTTAGTGGTGTGGTAACAAGTTTATTTCTCTCCCCAGTTCGAAACACGTCGAGAATCAATCTGAATACTGACTCCCGATTCTCCGTGTTGGGTTGTTTTACCTCTGAGCTGCATTTTTTTTTTCTCACATTGGATTAATGGCCAAGTAACAATTACCCCGAGAGCTCAGAGAAATTTAGGAGGAGGGGACTCACTGGGTTGGGAACAGATGGTAGCCTCCCGTCAAGGCCATCTAGCATGTTCTTTAACGTGCACAAGGTATGGCTCGCCCGCACACTGGGAAATGTCTAAACGTCGCATCCGATATACAGCGGACTTTCCAAGCCCCTCTGTGTCCCCTACTGACCGAGGGCAGGGCGGGAACGTTTCTTCGGTGAAGAGCCTATGCGCCCATTTTTCCGGGTCCCCCCCCCCCGACAGGGAACCACCTTGACGTGGTGGGGGGCTTGAGGGCCCACTACAGTCGAAGGTTCTGCTGACCAGTTTGGGCCCCGGTAGGACAGGCTAAGATCTCGAGGTCGAAGGCTCTGCTGACCGGTTTGGGACCCGGTTGGACAGGATAAGACCTCCATCTCAGAGACTCAGGGGAGTCGTTAGGGGCCCTGCTGACTGACTTGGTCCGCCAGGTCGGACAAGGCCTCAAATTTCGGGCCCGACTAAGAGTTCCCACCATGTGAGCCTGGTCAACTTGGATCTACATATCATTGTTTGTGGCTAACTGTGGAATAGATTAAAATCCAGGTTTTGCAGCGGTGGTGCCATGGATTGAGCTTTACTTCTATTACTATTACTTACTGTTTACCCTAGACTGTCGTGGGCTGTGCATTTACCTATATGTTATTGTATGTCCCCGACCTTTAGATAGTGGTCAAAGTGGCATTCCCTATACTGGAGTGCTTCAGGAGGAACCAGTGGGTCTTGTCCATTAGTTTAATTACCTGTTCCGTGTTCGAGTCACGATGTTGATTGAATCGCATTAGTCCGGCTCTGTTGTGGGAGAGATTGAGGAAAGTACAAATGATCGGTCATCTGGCATAGAGTAACTTTCAGGGGAATACTTTTCCAAACAGTTTGACTCGAAACTGTTATGGCTACAGAAAGCTCCAGAGAGAGTTGCCTGGCTGATATTACCCTATGAAATCGGACTATTAGAATAAGATAGCAATCATTCTGCATTGTTGTCACTCATGGATGATCCTGCATTTGTCTATGGCTAACGTCTCCTAACGTCTCCGGCCTTCTGAAACCGTCTCCAAAGTTTTGAAAGCACTGGTTTGTGAACTTTTACAATCCTAACTGCATCGATCTGGTACTGACTGAACTCTTAACATGTCAATTGCTCGAATACGTGTGAAAGCATCCATGATGTCTCTGTGACATAATGTTGCTACCAGTGCTCTACTAACATTAACACAACTCTTGCTCAACAGGAAAGGAGAAATGCAGAATCAGAGCCCAGCTTTTATAGAACCACAGAAGTACTTTTCGAGTAATGCATTTAAATTTTGTCCGGTCAGGTGCCTCTTTGGAGTAATACGACCTTGCGTATATTAACTTAACAGGCCTTAACTGGCATAGTGGTTAGGGAGCTAGCTACCATTCCAGCAAGGCGAACTTTGTGTGCTGTATTGGCTCTAAATGAGACAGTGACTTTGGCCTTAGTAGGGCCTGTCCTTGTATAAGAAGACGTGTAAAAGCTAGGATTCTTCTCTGTCCTAAATGTTGCAAATAAAAAAAATTAATTTAGAAAGTAATTTCAGGCTTCTGTGAGACATTTAGTAGATTGGGAATTATACTTAACTTTTATAGAGCAGTATAATAATGTGGCCAATGATGTAATTTGTGGAAAACTTTTTTTTCTTTTTTGAGAAAATATAAAGAGAAGATCTTGATGCAGATGATGCACCCAAAGAGAAAATATAGGTCTATTCTTAAACATAGCTTAATGATGGATAATTAATTAATCTTCAGCAGCTTTAGCTCTAGCTATAAGATTTTTAAAATGGCCGAAATATCGATGACAAGTAAGCAACATTTCTTTCTTTCTATTGATGACAGAATTGATACTAATGCAAAGAAGGCATCATTTTAGAATTGTTTCCACTTAACCACGTTTCAAAACTCAAAGTACTCTTGCACACTTCTAACTGAAACATCTGCAATTTAATCAGGTTATTATCAAAACAAGCTTCTTATCTCTTCTTCGCCCTCCCACTTCCAATGTATCGTAATAATAACATTGTGTTCCTTCAGCTGTAAACATTTAGTATATCACATTCCTTATGCTGCATTCTGGAACAGTGTGTTCAAACCAACTCCATTCTAATTCAAGTAGTCATCGCTAAAACACGGTAGCTCATTATTTCGTTATTCTAGAGAAGAAAGACTCGCACAAACCCTTTGAAAGACTGTAAGACCGGAAAACAACATTAGCAATTGCCACATTCGTCTTAATACATTTACAGAAAGTTCATGAACACGTTACAACGCACTTTGACAACAGAACATTACGAACCTGTTAGCGAGATTCGAGAAAGGCGTGCTGTGAAACACGTACTACAGTTGTTACGCAATTATTATGTACCTATTAATTACCAACTGAGCGTGGTGCTTCTTAACCTCGCTCTCCGCCCATAGTGACGTACAGTAGAATGGCACGTTCACAGAACGTCGCTTGTGCACATTTACTTCCCTTCGAATCTTTACGGCAGAACGCACCATTAAAACTCCTTGAAGAATTTCTCATTCCTCATTCTGTTGTGCTGAACACGCCTGTCATAATAGTTACTAAACTGTAATTGCTCTCTCTGTTTAACACTAATCGTTCGCGAAGTTGCTGACGTTGAGAAGGTCATTGTGAGCATTCCAACTGCGTTGGAGGGTATTCTGACGTATTAAATCCAGACTTGTTTACCGAACGAAGCGAAGCCCTCTGATTCCACTGAACTTTTAAACATTTGTTGTTTTTTCAATAATAAGTTTCTAACATGGATTATCCTCTCCTTTATTTCGTTTTCAAAAACACATGCTAATGTTTCCATTTTGTCATCTAATATAGATGATTTGTGAGTGATTGACTGAGAGGGGATCACGCTAATTCTAACTATGAAGCAGAAATGATAGAGCTCTGAAAATTTGCACCTAGGGGTAATCCGGGTCGTAGATCTCGGGAAAAATCCGAAATTTGACCTCCGACTTCTCCTTCAAATGAATGTCATGTAGTTGTCAAACCTCAATCTACGAGAGCAAAAACTGTGAAAATTGGTGTCTGGGGGTATTTCGGGGTGCAGATATCAGAAAGGTTAAGAAATTTCGGATCCGAAGGATCCTTCGAGGTCAAAGGTTAAATTTATATCTAACGGCTAGAAAGCTGAAAATTTGTTCCTGTGTGTATTTGGTTCCTAGATCACGGAAATGTTGTTGAATCTTGCTTCGGATGGGCCCTTTGAGGTCAAATGTCAAATATAGATTTACTGATTCTAGAGGGTTAGAAATTGGTACCTGGGGAATTTTGAGTGATTTGACAAAAATCTGAGTAATTTTGTCACATTTTAACAAAACTTAATTGGTCAATAGCGCTATATCTGACAATAGAACTCAGAAGTGCGAGGGATATTCAGATCCGGTGTCACAATCAAAATGAAAATGATGTCGGTGTGTAGAAACCAAGAGGTTATGAAGGCAAAGATTAATTCCTAGTATACTGCTTATAATTATATATAACTGTCTATCCGTCTGTAGAAATTTAAACTGTTTTGTCTATAGAGACAGATGAAAATTTAATTTTTTATTGGTGATATATTACGATTCGGATTTTGAAAATCTCTCAAAATTTTAATTGCCACTTCTGACAGTGAAAATTTTTAAAAACGGGAAAATTTCAACGAATATTGCAAAAAACATATTTATGAGCACTATGAATGATATGTTTATGGTACAGATGTAGTTGGTGGAGTGTAGAGGTCAACAGATTTAAATGGACAGAGACTCTATGCTCCCATGAGAGTACGAAACTATTTACTTCAAAGCATAAATGAAAAAGCTTTTTGAATCGAATAGGAATGAATGAAATGATCCATACTTTTCAATCCATCAGAAAGATCCAATTTCTGTTGTTAGGAAGAGTTATATGTGGAAAATGCAAAACTTTTAACGAGTATTGTAAACGATCTTTTTATTCTTGAAGTTCAAGATTTTGGTAGTAGAGTAGGATGATAAAGGATTTACTCTGATAACAATGGTTTGTCGCTTTTCCAGCAGTCAGGGTGGGTAAAAGGTAATTTCTTAACTTTAAGGGCTAAACAAAATTATTTTTCTATGTTGTACAATTACTAATAAAGTATTACTGTTTGTATTTTTCTATTCATCAATTAGTTCGAATTACCAGGGTTAAAAGGGGCAAAAATCAGAAAATGATAAACTCCGTTCTCTTTGAAAAACGAGCAGTTTAGAAATAAATTATTTGCATGAAAGTGGATCCGTGGGCAGGGCCTATACCCCCACTGGGTACGTCCCTTCATCTATTAGTATTCAGGGGGGTATGTCCCTGCATCTAATAACATTTCGGAGGGTACCCCTCCCCCCGAAAACCCTGTCTTCGTATACGAAACCTCAAACTTGTCTACCAGTTTTTTAAATCCAAAACTGTTGCTTTTGTATGATTTTATTTTAGCCTCATATTTTATGTCCGACACTAAATATGGATTTAGAAACAAACGAAAAAACTCTAAAAGTTTATTCCATATAGAATATAATTTTAACCTATCCTTTTCGGAGGAATATTTTAGTAACTGGAAAACATCTTCCCAGTTTGGTAAAGAAATAGAGGTGATAGTTGCCCGACTGAAATGCAAAAAAAAGCGTAATTGATTAAAAAAAAATTATACAGTAATATTTTCGTAAACGTTTCGTTGTTTATCATGCACATTTCTTTTCTCCATTGGACCTGTAAAAGGTAGCTGCGTTTACACTGGAAGGAGGTCTGTGTTCCAATCCACTGTAGTGATGCAGAAAACCGGTCTGGTTTAACACCTGAAGTCCGACCCTGCTTTCTCGTGGTGCTGACCTTTAGCGTTTTTCAAAAGAATATTCTCTTTTGGAGGGAACGCAAAGAGAGGGCTGCTAGATCAACATAACCTGTTGATCTAGTCACTTTTCTGCCCTGCTAAGGAGTGGTCAGCTTCGCAGGGTTTTGGTGCTGACCATTTAAACCCACTGGACTGGCTAATGATTCTGAGCGTAATTGTAGATACTCAACTTTCTGTATTGATGGGCTTTAATTGAAGAAAAATCTTTTTCTTTTTGTTTGTTTGTGGGTTGGCAGCCCTAAGTGAACGGATGCACAAGATAATATATCACCTGGTGGATAATCCTGATCAGAGGCCATCGCAAGTGCCTAAGCCATTACTTCAAAGGACATTGCCAATCTACCCTGGAGAAAATTATATTATTTGTTTTTTGAGCATCATTCCCGTTTCATTTTTATTCAATAGGCATTTAGTAAAGTAAAACTCCAAACTGAGATGGGTTGGAGCTGGTGGCAACTGCTGCTGCTTGTGGGATATTAACGGGAGACCACCAAGTGTGCCCAGATATTTCCATCATTTATCTTGCAAATATCAATCATTTGCCACACCGCTTGTAACAGTTTGCTTGTTAAGACGTGGTTTGGGATAATTCTGGAGCTGCCCACAACCTTACCCTTTATTTACTTTACCCTTATTATGAGCTATATGTTCAAGATTCAAGGTATTGTAAATATGGTGAAATTAGCCTATAGATCATATCACTGATTACAGAGACATCTGTAGGTGATTATTGGAAACTTCCCAAACTTTATACGATATCGCGTAAGGTCAGCCATTACCTGTGGATAGTTACTGGTACATTTGGGTAAGTAATTATATTTTGCACTTAATTCAGATAATTACGTCAGTTTATGTGACCTGTATATTATCGAGTTGGTTACATTAGTGAATGAATTACTTTGCAGTAAGAAATTTGAAGTTGATATATATAATAACGGCAATGTATATGAAGGTAGTCACCATCAACATGGATTTACAACAAGAGCTCTTTAAAGCTATATGTACTATATTGGTGAAGCTGTCTTATATATATATATACATAACTATTCTATTGTTTTATGTGTAGTTCAAACGATCACCGAGATTCTAGTATTTTTTGCATATCAACATTTTGGTTCACAGGCCAATAAAACTTCGTACTGGCCGCTTATTAATACCTTGTTGTGAGAGAGAAAATGCACATCAAAATAATGAACATTTTGAAAAATTTCTTGACAGAAATTTGAATGTTAATTTGACATTCCGAAAATAATGTTGAATGCTGAGTTAAGTAATAGGTGATTATAAATATTTCAATTAAGCATTTAATGATAGGTTTATGAATTTATACATATACCTAGCATTGAAATACGATAACCTAACGTCAACTACCAAAGGTGCGGATGCATTTAATTAGTATCGCGCCAAAGCTTAATCTATAACAAGCTAAGTCTATTTTTTTTTATCTTAAAAGGTGCTAGTTGGTCAAATTTCTTCATACATTTTAATAACTTCTTCCCCAACTGATAGTTTTGTTCGTTACTCTTTAAGATTTAAATACATTTAATTTTACACAAGTAATATTTATATACATGCATATACTGTATGGTTTGAAGGAATTTGCATAGTTTTACCTTAGTATATGTACAATAGTTTTCTATAGGGGAATCCCAACTTAATGAATTCGCACTTACTCTAATGTACAAGGAACCTAACTTTCTTGTAATTTGATATCCTACATATTCAAAAATTCTTCCTATCAGATGTTAAATTTCATCATTAGCAAAACTACTCTACAACAGATATTAGAAAATTATAACTTCTAGCTAAAACTGTATCACTTTCTTAACGTTATTCTGTATATTAGACTTCGCATATAGATCTTTGTACTGTTCATTAAATACCACATCATACTTTTTATACACACACAATGAGATAAATGGTCAGGTCACAATAAAAAAATATAGACGTAAACTTTCCAAGGACTCAGAGAAGGTTAGGGAAGGGACTTTCTCTCTCAGGAATGGACATCTGTTAGGAGACAAATAGTAGCTTCCCGTCAAGGGTAGTTTTATCTCTAAGAGGTACTTATTTTTCACACAATAGTCTAAATGGCCAGGTAAAAAAGATCCCGAAGTTTCAGAGAAGATTGAAATTAAATTAATAATTTTTGTATGACTGATAGAATGAATCATCAACGTAAAGGAAAATTTGGGTCTATTAAACCCTCCTATTCCCGTTCGATGCTAAAAAAAGGGACAAAGATTTGGTGATAAAAGATTTTTTTTCACAAAACGTAACGCAACATATTTGCCACGCAACATTAGCGAAGGAGCACAAATTCAGAGAGCGGTCCATGAGAGGACCGAAGGAAAATTTGAAATTCTGAGAGAGTTGTGGTTAGCGGGCTTTTGGCTACTGATCAAAGGGACCTGGGTTCAAGCTCTGGGTAAGACATGTATGTGGTGTTGTTTTTCTGATGAGGTCCCGCCATCCTCACAGACAGTATAAACTGACAAGGCTCTTGTCAGACCTGTGGTTAACAGCTGCTTGAGGGGTTGGGTTGTTTTACCTCTGAGCGACACTTTTTTGCACACCATGGGCTAAATGGCCAGGTCACATGGACCCCGAAGCCTCAGAGAAGGTTGGGAGAGGGGACCCACTGGAACAGCTGTTGGGAGACAGATGGTAGCCTCCCGTCAAGGCCATCCAGCGTGTTCTTTAACGTGCACAGGTATGGCTCTCCCGTACACGGGACCACGGCTTAACGTCCCATCCGACGGACGGCGGACTTTCCAAGCCCTTCGTTGTCCCCTACTGACTGTGGGCAGGGCAGGGAATTTTGCTGAGATAAATCTCAACGCTCACCCAGCTGGGACTCGAACCTGGGAACTACAGATTACGAGCCTGGCGCGCTACCGATTGAGCCACCCCCGCCCCTACTGCCTATTGAGGGGATATTTATTTTTATTCTTTCAATTTAGAAATAAACCAATATGTCTAGCAGAAGCGAAGCAAAGGCAGAGAACCAGATATGGCTCCAGCAAAAGAACAATAACCCATGCAGAATAAATCGCGATCCAAATCTTCTTTCCAACCCCGACAGGATACAAACTGCAGTGGAGCCAGAGGTATGAAGGATTGGTGATTGGAGTTTGCCATTTTTTTGCAAAATCGATCTAACTTCATTAATGAGATATTCTAATAGATCAGTAACTCTTGCCGATGGGGCACTGCAAATGTTTCAAGCTAGCTATTAAAGATAGCTTGAAACATAGGCTGAATATTTCCCTTATTATCAATGGTTTGATCTAAGATATAATATTTCTGAAATTCATTATGACTCCAATCATTTTGTGAATTCATTCGAGGATCAATAGTAAAAAAAGGCAAGATAATTTAAAAT
Organism: Ryuthela nishihirai; assembly: GCA_038380435.1. Lineage (NCBI taxonomy): Eukaryota > Metazoa > Arthropoda > Arachnida > Araneae > Heptathelidae > Ryuthela > Ryuthela nishihirai. The sequence continues at coordinate 78,169,168 of JAWZYU010000017.1, forward strand.
CAAACCATAAGCGAAAAAGAGTCCCAACTCCAACTAACTAAAAACCTCGATTTGTCCCTACTTACAGTTTTTTAAATACTCTTCGTCGTTTTTATATCTGTCTCTCCTATTATTTCTGATTCGTTCTCAGTTGCTGAACTGTTTGGGTCGAATCCGATTCAATAACTGAATTGCCTATTTCTTGTTAAGTTTCAAATTTGTGTTGTTTTCTTCTTTAGTCCATTTTTGTTTCTTTTCTAATTCCGCTAATGCCCTATCGCGTATTATTACTTCCACTAGGGAAATCTCTTTAGGAGTGTCTTTATTTTTTTATTCTAGTTTAGTCAGCAGCAGCGACGAAGTGATGCTCTGTTATAGAATCTCATGGAATATCTTCACTATAAAGAGATAATATTTTGCAATGCTCTTCATTGTTCAATAAAGAATGAGAGCTGCGAAATTATTACTTTTTTCTACCGGTTTTTCAATTTGGATAATTTGAATTCATATTCTCTTTCACACTCCCTTTCCCTTCGCGTTGTTGATTAGCTTCATAGCGGCGGCGTCTAAATTTAAAAAGTCGAAAATAAGCGATTTATCATTTGTGTTATTTTGACTTTACCCAGTCCACAAAGTCTAAAGAATTCTTGAAGGATATCTGTGAATTCTACTTCAGGGTGAATAATCTTGAAATATTAATGAAGAGAAGCTCTTCAATATTGTAGAAGTGTCGTAAAGATTATAACGATCGTAATCACTATAGGGTCAAAAAACAGAGAACCTTCAACAGACCAACTTACTCGATGATAATGGGATCTGCTAGAAACATGTCTACTGTTTATCGCTGCTATATGATGTTTTCAATGGCTTTTTGCTAATTTCAAGTTGTGGTAAATAGATGCATTTCAGAGAAGTAAACTACGGTAAAGAAGCGCTTGTATGGGTTATCATTAATTAATAAAATAAGGAAATTAAAAGCAGATTGCACACCTCTATTGCAATAGAGATGTGCAATCCATTATATTGTGATATATTCATTAATCTGATAGGAATCTACAGATCTGCGTCCTGCTAGGAGTCGGTCATTTGAATATAACACAACATTTCGCACTGATATGATTTGAATTGAAATGCTATTATGGATATTCTGAAAAATTATGTTCGTTGTCTGTAACGGAGAATTTTATTCGTTGAAACAACACCATCATGATAAGTAACCCGAAAGGGAGACTCACTGAGTCCCGGACACCGATAAACGTCTGCTTCTTGTACTGTCGCTCAAAAAAGTATCCTGTTACAGTCTCTTGATACAATCCCGCCGTCTACTTCTAATGTATCGATTATGAAGCATTTTTAAAAAGAAACGATGATTGAAAGGGAAAGAGGGGAGGGGGCATAAGGAGGATAAGGTCATTCAAGCAGCTCAGTTGTTTGACTGCTTCGGAAAGTTCCGGAACCAAAGATGCAATGTTTCTGCTAGAATTTCGAATTGCGGTAATAAATCACTCCCTTTTTGAAATAAATGCCAAATTGCGTTAATTTAAATATTTTTGTTGCTAAGGGAGAAAGCAAAGGGAAATAGAAACTAAAACAGGCTGCAGGATCAAATTATAAAATCATTGGAATGAAATCCCTTCATCCTTTTATAACATTGCTTTACTAAAATGAATTTTTTTCTTCTTTAAATACAATTGGTCTGTCAGTGGTAGCTAGGTAGTCACTGGAAGGACAGCTATGTACCAATCCCTTGTGATGACGCATAGAATCGGCTAGGCCTAGCACCTAATGTCCGACCCCGCCTTCTCGTGGTGCAGACCGTTAGTACCTTTCAAAAGAGATACTCTCTTTTGGAAGTGAACGGAAGGGGAGGGCTGCCAGATTAGTGTGGCCTACTGATCTGGACAACTATGACTACTTTTCTTTTTTCTACCCTGCTGAGGAGTGGTCAACCACACAGGGTCCTGGTGCTGACCATATAAACCTACTGGACTGAACTGGAATAAGGTTCTGAGCTTGATTATCGATCCTGAATTTACTGCACTGGTGGGCTTCTGTGGAGGGATAATCTTACGCTGTGTTTTTTGTTCGTTTGTGGGTTGACAGCCCCAAGTGAATAAATTCACAGGATATGTTTCATCAGCTGGTGGATAATCCTCAGCAGAGGTCATCGCATGCTCTTGAACTCTTGCTTATATAGGAAACGTCAAATTTTACATTGGAGGAGGTCTTCCAGTGTATAGTTTCCAGTGTATAGTTTCCAGTGTCAGCTTTTAGTGGTAGGAGAACTGGTCTTTGCCCCATGCCTGCAATTAGGGAGCTCCTTGATATTGTCAGAATTCCCGCTCTCAATAAATATTGTTTCTTTAAACATCCCACTAATCATTTTCTCTCCATAGGTAGTTCGAATGTGAGGACTCTGCACAGGGCTTATTCCCTTGATGTCCTCACACAAGAATTCTACCGTTATAATTTAGATATTGTCGGCTTGCAAGATACCAGATGGACAGATAAAAGTCAGATTCTTAAAAATAATCTAAATTTATCTTTTCAGGGAGGGAGATAATAAGCATCACCAAGGCATAGGTCTGCTTCTCTGCAGACCAGCGATACTCTCTAGGATATGAGCGCATTAATCAAAGGTTTGTTACAGCAAATTTTCAGACAAGCATTAAAGACTTGAATGTTATCTGCTGTTATGACCCCACTGAAAATGGCGATGAGGACAACTTTGGGATATTTTGAATTCTGTCAAGAAAGGAGATATTACCCTTGTTCTAGGTGACTTCAGTGCCAATATTGGTACTGACTCCGACCTTTGGGGAGGGGTCAGTACCAATATTGGCACTGAAGGTGATTGGTAATACTTTTGGTTATTGGTAGATGCAATGGCAATGGGCAATGTCCCCTACAGGTAAGTAAGCTTAATGGTTTCAGAATAACTAACACTTGTTACAAACACCGCGACACACATAAGTACACATGGGTTTCACCTGATGGGCTGCATAAGAATATGATTGATTACATATTGATTAATAGCAAAGGGGCTAGTCTGTTAGGAATACCAGGTCATGTAGAAGAACTGAAATTGCATTTGACCATTACCTTGTTAAAAGTGTCTTGAAACTTGAACTTAAGAAGTGTTGTGCTAGGGTTGAAAAATTTACCTTTAATACCGAATCTCTGAAAGACCCAGTTATAGCTAAAGCTTACCATAATAAGTTACTTAGTCATCATGATAGTTATGGTTTGCTTACTACTGAAGTTAAGCAGAATGGAACCATTTTAAACAGGATTTTTTTGGAAACTAGCAGTACCCGTTTTGGAAAAAAGGAGCGGAGGAGGCAGAATTATTATAGTGAATAGGCACTTGAGCTTATTTCAGAAAGAAAGGACTGCAGGAATATCCTTAATCAATGCCGTTCTAGTCCCAATAGAAAGCATTACAGAAAGCATAATAAACATTTAAAGAATCAGTTAACTGCTGATAAGAATCTTTGGTTTGATGACTTGGCTGACAAAACCGAGGAAGCAGTTAGGCAGCACAACAGCAGAGAGCTAGTTAATGTTTTGTGTGGTAGAAAACGGTCATATATACAGGGATTGAAGAATAAACAAGGTAAGGTTACAGAAGGTGGGTGATTCTGTCATGGCTAGGTGTGCTGAACATTTTAGTGATGTTCTAAACAATGTGATTAATTCTATTCGCATTGTTTGTAATGAAGATAGATTCATTACTGGCTTTAACGTTGGCCGTATAAAACAATCTTAAGTTATTTTGGCTATTCCTAAACTTAAAGTACAGAAATCCCCAGGGTTAGATAAAATTACTACGGAAATACTTAGGGCTGGGAAAATTTCGGTTACCACATGGATGACTGAAATTTTGAATATCTTTTATGATAAAGGCATGGTTCCTAAGGATTTTACCAGAGCTATTATTATTCCTATTTTTAAAAAAGGTAATCGCAATTCTTATGATAAGTATATAGGTATCAGCCTGCTTTCTGTTCCAGGTAGAGTTCTTTCCATGACTGTCCTTAATAGAATTAAGAATCTGGTAGACAGGCAATTGCATGATGAGCAATATGGATTCAGAAGCAGTAGGGGATGTGTGGATCAGATATTTTCAACCAGGCAGATTCTTGAGAAATATTTAGAATTTCAACAATCTTTGTTGATTTCAAAAGGGCTTTTTAGTGTGTTGATCGTCATAATTTGTGATTGATTGTGGGATCGTATGGCATACCAGACAAGTTAGTTAACATGATGAAAGGTCTCTATAATAATACTGACTCATGTGTGAGAGTTGGTAAGTCTTGTAGCAATTGATTTAGCATTGCTTCCGGTGTTCGATAAGAGTACATTTTGTAGCTTTTTCTCTTTAGTTTAGTTATTGATTATGTTATGCGAAATTAACTGCAAGGGAAAAATTACGGCCTTAAAATATCTGGAGTACGACAATTTCTGATTTACATTATGCTGATGATTTAGCCCTTTTGGCAAATTATATTGATGAGATGAAATTTTTCGTTCCAGCTGTTGATGATACTGGCAATAGAGTTGGATTGGTTATAAACAGAGAGAAAACTAAAGTGGTGAAAGTTTGCCAGGCAAGCTGTGGATTCATTTAATCTGAAAAGTTGCAGTCTTGAGCAGGTGTCACATTTTAATTATTTTGGGATAACTTGGACACTTTGTAAACAAGATATCAGGAAACTTGGTGCTTTTGATTCTAGATGCTTATGCAGTATCTTTGACATTAGGTAATTCAACTTTGTAAGTGATGAAGAGGTTAGGCAAAGAAGTCGTCAACCTCCTCTGAGCGGTATATTGTGCAGAGACTCCGTTGGTTTGGCCATGTTGCCCGTATTATATATTAGCATATATTCGCATATTCTATTCGCTAATCTATATTTCGAAAATTATAGATTAGCGAATAGAATATGCGAATAGAATTAGCGAATAGAATATGCGAATGTGAACAGCGTGCCTAAAGGCCTCAGAAAGAGGGGAAGACCTAAGATGTGATGGGCAGACAATGTCAAACATGTCCTTGTTACAATTGGTGTGCAGTGACCAGATTCAGCAGATGTAGCTCACGACAGATATGCTTGGAGAACTAAATTGCACGGTCAGGTTGGACCTCCGTAGCTATGGCTGCTTGAGGATGATGATGATGTTGATGAAATACAATCATTTTCTGAAGTCAGATTTATATGAGGAGGGAGATATCACAAAAAGTATCAGAAAGTCGAAGCCTCTGATCATAACTGCTCAGTCTCGTAAAACCAAGGTACAACTTTTGTACAAAACAGTTGTTTGATTAAACCGCTTCATTAAACGTTTTTTGAGTCGGAGTCACAATTATAGTCTAATGATAGGTTACCTTAATTTTTTGGGATATTCTCAGAATAACCTAGTGGCTCGGGAATCAACAAACCTCATTTAATTCAATACATTTATGCAAATGCTTTTATTTTCAGGAATATTTTTATTCAGTTAGACAGATTATCTAAAGAAATTGCACAAAACACTCAAAGATAATATCCTAAAAAAAATACCTAAACTCTCTGTCAGTTGTCTGTAAAATCTATCATTCTGGTTCTCATCAGTCTTAGTCGGGGCATAACGACAGATAACATTCTAGTCTTTAATCGTAGTTTTAAATTAGCAATAGCACTGGCAGTACCACGCTTCTAACACTGATGGGACCAGAAAATATATATAAAATCCAACTCATAGCTAGAAACATTAGATGGGCTAAAATTAAAATGAGAGATATGTAGGATATAAAAATTAGATTAATTGAAGTAGATTATTTATTTTCGCTAAATTTTATTATAACATATAATATAATTATAAATGTTTTTAAAACAAATCTACACATACAAAAATAGCTTCTTGCATTTCAGTCGTCTGTTTTTCCCCAGCTACATGGCTTAGTGTATTTTGTACGAGATAGAAAACCTATCTTAATCGAAATAGTGTGGTGGAACCGCCGATTAAATCAATATGAAAAATAAAACTTCTCTTATCAGGAAACTGAAAACAAATGAACATCCAGTCTTTAAATTTATTGGGTTTCTCATTGATAACTCTGAAGGGAAGATCAAGAACTTCTCATTTTGCTCTAGGAACAGTCGAAACCACAAATATTAACACCACTGGCTTTCTGCTCGCAAAGAACCGTTTTTTCATTAGGGGAACGACAATGAATGTCTAAAGATATTATTTAGTTTTAACGCAGCTGTTTTGCGACATCATATCAGAATAATCAAATTCCCGATAACTAGTTGAAATCATGCCAATCCCTTAACAAGTCACTTCCAATTCATATTTATAAAAAAATCACAAAGACTAAACGATCCATTTTGTAGTTCTGGATCTAAAAGTCGAGGTCTCATTAAAAAATATTAATAAAGGTAATGTTAGACAAAAAAATTATTACACTTATGTATACGTATTTTACTCAAACAGTTTTTTTTAAAGACCTCTAAAGCAGAGGAGGAAATGTTATACTTTAATGGAATTCCTCTCTCTTCACCCCCTCTTTTTATATTTTTTCGGCTTCGTCGACTCACTTGCCCCTAATCCCTATATTTTTTTTATAGATACTGGCCTGACACTTACTAAGCTTTATTAATGTATTATTGGAATTCTAGCTAATCCAGTCCAAACGTTGCGCGCGGAACGTCTGTCCATTGATTACTTTTCCCATAGAAAATCTACGGCTCCATCCATAATTTAAAGTAGGCGACGGTAGAGCCTCCCCAACCCCCCGGGAGATTTCGGACATTTGCAGAGGATTTAATTCCTGCGCACCCGAGCTAAGAATGCGATCTATTATCCCAGCTCAGATATACACAAGAAGATCATACGAAATTTGGCATTAATCTGTTCAGTACTAGAGAAATCATAGGGAACCGAAAACATCCGCCACCAATGACATCACGGCGGACGTACTGTCGCTCAAAAAAGTATCCGAACACTACGGTTGATTGCAAAAAATCAGAAAAAATATCTGGCAACGATTTTTTAGAAATTAGTGATCTGGCAACCTTCGTGTCACGTGACACGAAGGTTGCCAGATCACTAATTTCGTTTCTTTCAATCATCGTTTCTTTTTAAAAATGCTTCATAATCGATACATTAGAAGTAGACGGCGGGATTGTATCAAGAGACTGTAACAGTATTGTGATGTGGGAATTAGTTCGAGTCCCACAGTGTGGACTCGAACCAATTCCCAGGTTCAGTCCACATTGTGCCTTGTTTAAGATTTATCTTTGCTAAACCCCCACCCTGTTCTAAGTGAGAAAGGAGACGTCAATGGGCTTGGAAAAGATATCCCCTTTGGATGGGACGTTGAGCAGTGTCCTCATGTACAGGAGAGCCCTGATCACGTTTAAGAAAGCGCTGGATGACTTTTACAGGAGGCTTCCACCTGCCTCCTAACAGCTGCCTAGTGGGTGCCTTTCCAAAATTATCCCTGAGTACTTGTGACCTGGCTACTTAGGCCATTGTGTGCACGAAAGTGCAGCTCAGAGATTAAACTGTCCATACATTGCTTTTATTTCCATCCAGTCGTTCTTTGTGCATCTGTAGTTTTAAAATAGCGGTGCACAATTTCATTTGGGAGTGTTTTCACTTATTTATGCAAGAAAAAACTTGAGCAACAGTACATACTAATAATGCGTTGCTACCACATGTTAATTACGAAATGAAACTGCATGATATTTAGAAACTGAATATATAATATTCATACAATAATAGAATTTCTCAGATATACACCTGATAGTAGTGTTTGTTAGAATATAACCATAACCTAGAGGAAAAATTGTCATTAGCCAGGTCAGATATGAACTACTGATTCACCGGCCGCCGAGCAACCATGTGGCTTTAAACATTATGCAATAGAATAGTCATTGAAAATGTAGTTGACTCTAATTGAAGACTCTGGTTCTCATGATACCTTCCTTGGTATCTCTGATATCCTGCTCATCATTAAAGCTGCTTTTTAAAACAGATATCTTATTAATATGAAAGAGCTCAAGCATTACTTTGCTCATAGTGTTTTAATCATGGCTACTCTCTTGGAAGTTTTGAATTTCGTAAAAATATTTTTTCGCATATATATTTAAATTCGTAAAATATATTTTGGTTATTATAATTCCTCCAGAATTTGACTGCTGAGTCTCATAAACATCAGCAGTATAATTTCTTAATAGTCAAATATAAACAGAGCTCTTGCTTGGTAATTCATTAAGTATAAATAAATATATGTTATATGACATCAGTGACCAAATAAAATGAAGGAAAATAAGTTTTATGCAATTGATAAGAAATAATTTTTTTATGATCGAGATTATTGCAAGAGAGTGATGCAACAAGAAATAAAAATCATCTGAAAACTCATTTGATGCTTTCAAGTAATTACCCAAACTAATTTTAAAATAAACAGTTTAGACTTCGAAATATGCTCTAAGATAGAGTCTATAAGACTTAAATATCTAGAATATCACTCTAGCAGTATACTACACTTTCACTTGAGGGATAGCTTTAAGATCCACATTAATAGAGTAAAGATGCTGAAATATTTTACTTTTATTCAATTTCCCATGTTTATCTCTTCTTCAGGAAAGCTAGCATCTAGATAGCAACTCCTTTCACTTCCTATCTATCGCATCCTCCTCACGAAGACCTCTTTACCTTATCCCTTCCTCGACATTAACTCCCCATCTTCTTCTTCTTCGTGTGAGATCTCATTTCTATTTATTTTTGACAATCTTCCTCTTATTTGCTCATACTCTCAGTTTTATTTAATATCTTCTCCAGTATCTTCCTCTATTCCTTTTTTTATTTCCTCATTCCTATTTATATCTACTTTTTCATTCCTTGTAAACAGTTTTCAGAAATCCATTTCGATTGTTCTTACCTTGGATGTTACTCTTTACGTAGTCATTCATGTCTTTGATCCAAATTCTATAACACTCCCTTTAGTTTTGTGAAAAAATCCTTATTCCATTGTTACTTCATATATTTCAATCCCATAAATCTCATCCAGTCTTTTTATCGTTTTCCTTCCTTTTTCAGTTCTTGCGCTCATTTTCATTCGTTGATAATTCCGCTGACGATAAACTACAGATGCTTAAAACCGTTCTCACTCATTTTTCCATCCACCTCATGATCTTGCATTATCTCCTGTTCTCAGATATTTTTCATTTCAAAATTTATATTCATTTCCTTCTCTTATATTTTTGCTTTCATTTCTTGATAATTTAAACTCCTAAGTCACTTTTAATGCGAAAAATGGAGAAATTTATATTTCTTTGGACTGAATCTAGAAAGAAACCATTCACTGGTGACAGCAAATGGCTTGCACTCTTCTTCTACAGATTGGTGTACGACCTCTTCACAGTTGCTAGTCTCATCGTAAGATCTAATATATCTGATTTTAAGTTGTCTGTGATTCGGATTAAAGGCAATTCTAATTTAAATTGATTCTACTACTTTGCCTTCTCATTTTTCGATGTTTTGTGAAAAAACACTGCTTTGAAATTTCCTTAAATGACCGTCAAAAATTATGGGAATTAAAGTTTTGCAAATTAAAAAATTTTAAACTAATTTAAACAGGCTTTAATATAGGAATACATCCCACTGAATTTTAAACCTCAGTATTTCTCAAGTCATGGAAATTTAAAGCGTTTTTTTTAATATTGAATATGACAGAAAATCACAGATAACTATTTTGCTGAATTTTCATTTAACTTTTATCATAAGTAAAATAAACAAGTTTTTGACATGATTATTTGTTAAAATTCAAGATAGAGTATGGAATGATTTAAAAAAAACTTGTATTTAGATTCTGTTAGGAGAAAATATCCCATTTAACAGAGTTACCCTTTCGAGTTCCTCAAACATGGATTACTGAGAATTTTTTGCTGTTTTCAATTTTAAACAAAACATTGAAGAGTTTAATAAGTTTCGACCACCCAAGAGGGTCTGATATTGTAGAATATACTCGCTGTTATCCGGTGCTCAAGCATCCGAAATTTACATGGTGGCATAAATTTCAAGTTGAACATTTGAGTACGAGAAATTTCATTGCAACGTGATAATTCTCCCGTATGATTTCAAAACCTACCCAATAAACTGCACTGCACATATGCATAGGTAATTTTCTTTTCTGAAATTCCGGTTTAGCTTAGTTTTACCTTTCTTGTGTCTCAGAGAGTATTTATATTTTGAATTCTGTATGCTTCTCTACCAAGTTTACCTTTCAAAAATTCTCTTTTACTTTTTGTTATTAGGAATATGCGGTATTATCGGCAGTTAGCGCCATCCGACAACCAAAATTAGAACTAGTTCCATAGTTGCTTTCAATGAAGCAGTAACCGAAGTTTTTGGCTAAATATACGGATTTCGATATTCATTAAGTGGTAATTATATATAAAAAGCAATTATATTTTAGACTTTTACATCATACTTGTCCTGTCCTTGTAATTTATTTATTATTGTATATATACACAGGGTGATTCAGTTAAGCGTGTACAAACTTCTGGGAGGGGTAGGTTGCACAAAGACGAATCGGAATCATATAGCAATGCAGGGTCAGTAACGGCATCAACATGTGCTAGTGTACAGAGAGGACGTGAATGAAAGAGCAGCACGTAAGTGAACAAAATGCTTTTTATTAATCACAATAGGTGCATTTGTGAAATGCACAGAGGTCACAGAAGGTGTTCGAAGTTGCGACCACGAGCTGTAACACCGGCCTGACATCGTCGGCGCATGGAATCTCGTACATTCTGGAAGATTCCTGGCGTGTCTCGGACTTCCGAGGCAGCTACGGAGATGCGTGCGACAAGGTCCTCAGCACTTTCAACGGGGTGTCGAACACCAGTCCTTTGATGTAACCCCAGAAGAAGTAATCAAGGCATGATATATCCGGCGATCTTGCAGGCCAATGAACGGGACCACCACACCCGATCCACTGTTATCCAAATGTCACGTTTAAGTATTGACGAACTTCATGGCTGAAATAGGTATACCACATTGCACGGTGCAGCAACTGAGGAACCCTGTTGTTCATCCAAAAGTTCTGGCAAGACGTCCTCCAGAAATATCCAGTAACTCCTTCCGTCTAGACGAACAGGCATGAGGTATGGGCCTATTAAATGGTCCCCGACAATTCCAGACCAAACATTTACAGCAAAACGGTTTTGTGCTGCACGTATTCGTGTAGCATGGGGGTTCTCCACCGCCCATGCATGCGCGTTATGTGCACTGAAGCTACTTTCCCGTGTAAAGCACTTCTCGTCTGTGAACAGCAGAGAAGCAGGAAATTGGGGGTTCTGCCGCACTCTTCTGTAGGTGCCATTGCGCAAATGCAATGCGCTGTGGGTAATCCTCAGGCTTCAGTGTCTGGACATGCTGCATATGATATGGATGCAATCGGTTATCGTGCATAATCCTCCATATGGTGGATTGGGAAAGACCGACCCGGTGGTTGATTGCTCGAGTACTGGCACTTGGAGTGTCTTCTGTATGATGTAGCACATTCTCCTCCATGTCAGGGGTCCGTGCCCATCGTTCCCGACTCCTGACATGTCTCTGGAAGGAATCAGTGTCACATAACCTCTGATGCAGCCGTGCAAACATCTGATGGTTGGGAGTACGCCTCATCGGGTACCGTTCCTGGTATATGCGCACAGCAGCTCGCCCATTACAGTCCGCAGCGCGGTATGCGAAACGCATATCGGCCAACTCCGCATTTGTGTAGTCGGCCATTATACTACCTCTGCGAAGGGTTCGTGAATGACGGTTACCTGCGAGGACATTGTGCAGTCCCAAGGCCATACAATGCCATCTACCGCGTCGAACAATGCCATCTACCACGTGAAGATGCCGTTACCGACCCTGCATTGTTATATGATTTCGATTCATCTTTGTGCAACCTACCCCTCTCAGAAGTTTGTACACGCTTAACTGAATAACCCTGTATATGTATTAAGTGTATTTTCTGAAGTGTCCGAAATGGGAATGTGACTTATTGTTACTTTTATTATATTATAGTTGTCATTCCGGCCAAGCTAGCTGAGATCCATGTGCCCACGAAGGAAAAGCACTTTTATAACTCTGTCATTATTATCTGGAGGCTCTAATCCGGGTGAGGGAGAGGAGGCGTAAACAATAAACTTCAGACTGAGTGTTGCTGACAAATAGGAAGGTCGTTTGTTTCAGTGTGTCAAAGGGACCTAGCTCTTTCTCAAGAACCCTAAAGGACTAGGGTTCGGTTCTGTATGAACCAAGGTATGGTTCTGTGTGAACCAGCTGGTTTAGGCAAGGATCAAATATTCTCTCGCCGAGTTTTGAGGTCGAGAGACTTCTGTAAAGTACAGATTCCCACCATATCATATGTATGCTTTCAGTAAGCAAAGCAGTATTTGAATTAAGGAACCTAAGTGGGAGAGGTCTACCAAAACATCGGTAAAGTCATTTCATTCTATCCTAATATCCATAGAAAGAAACTTATTTCCATACGTAAGTATATGTGTAATGTAAATAAACTGTATAGTAACAACCACTACTCTTGTGCATCAGTGTGTTTCATCTTTGTACATGACGTTTAACACAGTCCATCTGAGGCACACCTCAGCATGGGTGTGAAAACCCGCGAGCCTGTGGTTTCAACTAGTTAATGATGAACATTAATTAAGTGGACTAATTGATCGTCCCCTACGAAGTGCGCAGGAAGGAGTTTTTACATCTCTTATATCTCCTGTTCCCCCTGTGTTTACGACATTTGGCGCAGTCGCGACAAGATTGCTGTTGGTGTGCCGGGAAAATTTACATTGTGCTAAAAAAGAAAAGTGTAAAAAATTCGGAAGATTGTGTGTCAATAATTCTTTGAAAGTGAAGAAGCTGCAAGCAATTCAGCGGACTGGGTCTCATTTAATGTTCTACAGTGTGCAATCTTCACGAGTTTGACGTCGAGAACTTCGCTGATTGTGCCGTGAGCCAAAGTTTGTCATTGTGACAGAGGTTCCTCGTTTTTGAAGATTCCAATTCCAGCAGATAAGGGAGCAAGCCAATCTGCGGTGTTTCTGTCTTTTTCATTTTTGTACTAGTTTTCATTTCCCAATGATGCTTAGGAGTTTTGACAAAACCAAGGGTGGAACTGATCAGGACGGGAGCGTTTATTTAACCAAACACATTGAGGCTGGGGAAAGTGGAGAAGTTAGAGAAATTGGTAGGATTGACAGTGATTTTGGGGTTAAACAGGGTGTTAGCGGATGAGGTTAGAATCCGGTCGAAATGAATGATCCAGGCCTGAAATCAGAGATGGAATTTGAGATTATGGATGAGAGAGAAAGTGAAAAGAGATATGGGAGAAAGGCGATTGGAAAGGGAATAAAAGAGAGAGAAATAGGAAGCAAATAGGGAGAAAAAAGAACGATAAGAAAATAAAACTTAGACGATTAGCTCTAGAAGAAGAAAAAACGGGTATGGACTGTAGAGAAGAGGATTGTAGAAAAGGGAAGGGGAGGTAGGAAATTAGCTTGGCAAGAGGAAGAATATATGAGTATTGTTGAAGGTAAGGTAAAAGGGAAAAATAAAAGTGATAATTCTGCTAAACGTCTAAAGGTAAGTAAAGATAATTTCCAGCAGAAATGAAATTTTTCTGTGTAAGTGATTGTCATGATAATCTGATAAGACTGAAAAAATTTCAAAAGTTTAATGCAGATAATGCAGGAGGTCATAATAACTCGGGTAGTGAGAGCAATTTTAATAAGATAAATTAGACGAAGAATAAAAGTAAATTGTTTATTAAAAGTAGAAATTTTGTTATGGTGAAAATGATTATACGCCTGAGTAAGGCAGACTGTTTGATAAATCTAAAGCTACCAGGAGAAAAGTATCAGACAACACTATAAATATTATTAAGATTCATGGTGTCAGTAACTTGGAGAGTAAAGATTGTGGCAATGTACAAACTAGCAGAAGAGTTAATGACGAGGTTATGTAGAAGTTTGGCAAGTGACCGAAGGTTTTTAAGTTTGATAAGATTGAACAGACAACAGGTAAGAAGGTTTCTGGTGAAATCGAGTTTATACCTAATGCAGCTGGTAAAGTAATTAACAAACCCAAAATTAATTGGAAAGATAGGAGTAATTTTCTGGTAAGGAATCTCCCAGTTGAGAGTCGTTGATGATAATGTAAATGATACAAATGAAATGTTCACTAATAATGTTAAGAATAAGGTTAAGTTTGAGATACATAATGAGAAAATGTGTAGCAGGGATGCACGTAGCGCAATTAAATTTAAGGTGAAGAAGAATGTGACTAGATTTAATGAAGAAAAGATTTGAAGAAGAATGTAACTAGATTTTAATGAAGATTTCTCTAGATGATAAGTGTGAAATATTGTGTAATGTACCTGATAAGGAGAAAGATGATAGTTAAGAGTATTAACGTCAGTGATAGATACGTAGAGTCTAGTGATTTAATTGAGATCAAAGTAAATAATAGTGTAGATAATGAAGATACAATTAAGTGTGAGAAGGATGCAAATAATATAAATTTAGATAATGATTTGCCTAATAGGGTGGTTGATTATTGTACAGTAATTAACGAGTATGATAAAATTTATTTTGAGGAGAGTGCAGTTAATGTAGGAGAAATTACATTTATATATAATGCAGGTGATGTTTATAGTGAAAGCAGTAATCATAATAAAGCAGAAACGATAACTAGAAATCAGGATGTTATGTTTGTAAAGAATAACGAAAGTTTTACAACTGCGGTTGACTATCTAGTCGAAGTTTTAGGTAAATCTGAAGATCTCAGCAATTATCAGATAGAAACTTTGTGTAAATCTGAAAGTGAAGATAGCATTCAATTGGATCAAGTGACTGATTCTGTGGTAAAGAACCATTGTCAAGTAGTTAATGTAAACGATTCTTACGTAGAGCGTGATTTTCCGATAAAAGAGAAATTTAATGTTGAAAATAGGGATAAATTGCAGTTGGATACAATGTCTAAATCTGATGTTAAGAATAATTGTCAGGTAGAAAAGAGAACTAACGTTAGAATAAACACTAAAGTCTTCTTTGTAAACTCAAGAGAAATTAATCAAGTAATGTCAGATAATGATCAAGTAATTGGTAGATATAATTCTGAGGAAACAAATAGTGTACAGATAGTAGATAAAGATAACTCAGAGGAAATTGGGCAGGTAATGAAAATGAGAATCTAACTGAGAATTTACTTAAGATCGGGAATGTAAATGTCAAAGAATAGGTTGTAAATATAAGGAGGACATTAGCATTGAAGATTGTGTAAATAGTAGTGATAAGGAAAATCTGGTAATGGAGATAGATGAGAGATTTCTAGACAAATATAATCTTAGGAGAGTAGATTCTATAATTAATGATAGAGAAAAATTGTTAAAAGTTTAGTCAAGTGCTGTCGAAGGCGAGAAAAGAAAAGAGAGGCGACCAATTGTTGATGTGCGATATGTATGTATGTATGGCGATTTTGTCTAAATTACCGAAATAATGACGCTAAGATTAGAGCAGGGGTTCTCAATGTGGGGTACGCGGTAAAATTTTTTGGGGTACGCTGTGAGAGCTCAAAGGTCAATAGATCTAGTAACAAAGTTGTTAAGTTGGTATTATTATACTAAAACTATAGTTTTATCTATCTTTATAAGGGGTACGCCAGTTACCTACACATTTACAGGGCGTACGTGAAGCATAAAAGGTTTAGAACCACTGGAGTAGAGGAAGATTCAACCAAGGTGCTGATAGAGCAGAAAAAGGTTCTGATATTCATACAGTGATTGGAGAAAAATTTGTTAAAAGTAGAAGAGAGTACGGAAGTAGAACTAAGTGGTCATTAACTATTAATAAAGGATGCGTTAATGGTAGTCATAATACCGCCCCCCCCACAAATTTGGCTGACCCAAGCGGGTTTTGTATATAGCCTACTTCTTCCCCTAGGTGAAGGAAACAATCATGCAAAGTTTGGCGCCTCTATCTCTGCTGGGGGCCGAGTACATAATCTGACAGACAAACACACAAACAAACTTTCTTCTTTATATATTAGACAACTCGCATCGCACTACTTAGCAACAAAACTGATAGCTGAATGAAATGTAAGCAATAAAAGTCAATACATAAACAATATCATAAAAACATAGTTGTCCAAGAATCTTGTTTGCCAATCATTAACTGATATTGATTATCGCTCAGCAGACTTTTTCCGTCATTCGTAAATAAAGTTTATGTAGCTCCTGTTATAATCTATTAATGTCAGTTGTTATTTCATGATCCGTTATTATACGTTATCGTTTGATGTTCCATTATTATAAACCGTTATTTCATGATCCAATATCAAAATTGTTGCTTCTCCCTCTGTGATGTTGCTTCTTCGTTTGTCTGTCTATTGGGACCACTTAGGAATATCCCCTTGGTTCGATTCGTTTTTCAGATAAAATCAAAGGTTTTATCACAACTGCAGGGACTCAATACTGAGGCTCCTCCCCAATAAATTGGTTCAACTTCAGCCTTTACTTAAATAAAACAATTATTTATTGATCCTTCCAAACATGCTTGAAGACAAGGACATATGCTCAATTACATAGCATTACATCAACAGCTTACTATGCCTGTTCAAC
Source organism: Ryuthela nishihirai (assembly GCA_038380435.1). Classification (NCBI taxonomy): domain Eukaryota; kingdom Metazoa; phylum Arthropoda; class Arachnida; order Araneae; family Heptathelidae; genus Ryuthela; species Ryuthela nishihirai. Next base: position 78,185,825 of record JAWZYU010000017.1, read on the forward strand.
TGCATTCACAGAGCCCAATGCCGTTATTTCCAGTCGGCATTTACCAGATTTACAATTTTACGTCTTCACGCGTTCGTTCATCGACTGCCTTTCTCTTTCTCGTCGTTGCCAAACTCTTTTTCCCTTCTCCCTCTGCTTCGGCCATCTGGCAAGGCCTTTAGCCCCCGGGACCCGGGTCACTTGTCAGCAGACGCCAGCAGTTGGGTGACTTCCGTCCCTCCGGGCACTGCTACTTCAATTAACTCTCCAGATGCTGAGGCAGAGGTCCTCCCACGTAGCATATGCCTTTTTGGTGAAATCCAAAATAATATACAAAACATGAACAAAAAAAAATATTTAAAAAGGCCTCTAGCCTGACACCCTCTATTGCAAAAAGTTGTTCATTGTTCATTATTAACCTTTCTTTTTTGATCCATTATTATATGGTGATGTTTCATGATGAATTATCAAAAATAGTTAAATAATCCATATTTGTAAGTTGTTTTATAATTCATTATCGAAAGGAATGTTTGGTGATCCACTATTATATGATATATTTTTATATTCAGAGCGATCCCTTGTTCCATAGTTAAGCCACTATCTTCGCTGTTTAGTGTTCTGCTAATACCAGTATAGCGGATAAGATACTGACTGGATGAAGTAGGAAAATCTCTTGGGCCTGGTGGGATCCGAGCCCATGACTTCCTGATCAAGGAAGTTCCTGACAAGGATTTCCATATCAAGTACACTCTCCTCTGAGCTAACCCGCCGCTGATCAATATTTCTCCTGTTTTTATATCTGATATCCTAGTATGAAATAGTCGTCATGATTGCATATGAAGTCTCCATCCATTGGAGCTCTACCAGGAGTATCAGCAGTTTTGTGTATTCGAATCCCAACTGCCTAAGACAATTTTCCCCTATATCCAAATATTAGCAGAACATTTAACAGCTAAACTAGTGGCTGAATTATTAACGTTATTTTAAGAGTTGTTTTTGATTCGTTATTGTTGATTTTTGTTTTGTGGTCTGCTATTATAAACGTTTTTTTTTTTTCGTGATCCATTATTAGACATTTTTCTTTCGTCGTCCATTATCAAAATTGGTGTTCAGTCATCCATTATGCCAAGACGTTGTCTTTTGATCCATTATTGAAAGCCATTATTTTATGATCCATTATTGCAAGTTGTATTTTTTAATCCATAATTAAGAGTTGTTTCATGACCTATTTTCAAATTCTTGTTTCGTGATCCATTATTATAAGCTTTTGTTTTATGATGTTATTTTGTGGTCCATTATTTCAAGTCGTTGTTTCATGAGTCATTTCGATTTTTTTTATTTTCATCATCCTTCATTTAAAGTTGTTGTTTGGTGATCCATTTATCAGAAGTTGTTTCATCATCCATTATCAGAAGTTGTTTCATCATCCATTATCAGAAGTTGTTTCATCATCCATTATCAGAAGTTGGTGGTTCATCGTTCGTTATTATAAGTCATTATTTAATGCCCATGTTTAGCTGTTTATAATAGAAAGTATTAAGTAAAAAGTTTAGTTGTTTTTATGTTTCAACATTTAAAATCAAATTATTTTTAGAGATACTCTCATAACTTTGTTCCTTTCTAGTCACCTGAGAGAGTTACGATAAGCCAACATTGAGCCGTGCAGAATAATCTTCCGTTAACCTTGTTGTACTTACAGATGAGTCGGATTTGTGTAATGTACCTCCATGACATGGAAGCAAACCCCATGACATTAATGCTAAAACCGGAGATGCTTTTAGCATCCAGATTTCAACATGCAGCTGAAACTTCGCATTTTCCACATTTCGAACCTCAGGCCACACTTCTCTGTGAAGCGAACAGCTGACAGCATTCAGAACGAGTTTGACTAAGCATTCTCCGCTATGATAGAAGTTCATTAAACCTGCTCCCTAACAACAACATCAGTCATCAGTGAACCTGACGACGTAGAAACCGGAGGTTTAGTCGGTTATCCTTTGGAGATATTGTAGAAGGATGCAGCTAAATCCCTTGTAGGTGATGAACACAATGCGCTACTTTGTATGCATCAGATGTGAGGTAACAACCCTAATATGCCGTGAATCTGTCAAATATCTTCAACGGCTAGACAAGGCCAAACAGCCCACCTAAGTATTGCTGTATATACGTAATTTACTGTAATGCCCTCTCGCTCTTAGGGAACAGTTTACGTCTCCGAAGCACTATAATTTGTGGTGCAGTTATTATAGTGTGTGTAGGTTGCTAAATTACTAGGTGAATGCTGCATTTGATATTCAATATAAGCATATTGACACTTAGGGAATTTAACTAATTTTTTATGCCAAAGGCATTTATTATCGATATCAGAAACTGTTAAATATACAGTTACGTTTTCCCAAAAAAAAAAAAGAGTGAGATAGTTCTAATAAAATAATATTAACAGCAAATAAAACAGATACTTAAAACTTTTATCCTCTTTTAATCGAGAAAGTTGTTTTGAAGAAATATAATTATAGTGGAATTACAGGAAAAGAATGTGGTGAAGTATTAGGGTATAGATATGAAAATTTTAAGAACAATTCAGATAAAATAAACATAAAAGTTCTGATATTTTGCTATTATTTTTATCTGTCACTTTTTTGAATAGCGATATCTGGAAGAAAACACTCATGATTAAAAACAGATGAAGTAATCTCAACACCGATTTTAATTAAGTAGTAACCATAAGAACCTATCTGGTTTAGTGGTTAGCATACCTGACTACTAAGACCAATGGGACATATCTTTGTTTAAATGTATGAGAAACCAGGACAAGCCTAATATAGCTTCTAGGTTATCTTTGTCCGTTATGTAAGGAATACCTTCTTCCTTTTAACTGCCGCATCAGTTATTACACTGTAATATTTTACATTAGCTTTGATTAACCATAGTTTTCCTCTCTGAAACTCACAACTAAAATAACCATTGCACATTTAAAACAACCATTGCCACAGATACTATGAAATATTAAACATTTGAAATTAAATTAAATGGAAATTCTTAGATTCTTAAACCGAATTTTTTTAATTTTCCAGTTATTATAGTTTTTTAAACCTAAATAACACATTTCTTCAATAGCGATATTGATAGTCTCAATATGTTTTCTCTATTCAGATTTTACACTTTGTCAGGCTAGAGGCCTTTTTAGATATTTTTTTTTGTTCGGGCTTTGTATATTATTTTGGATTTCACCAACAAGGCATATGCTACGTGGGAGGCCCTCTGTCCCAGCATCTGGAGAGTAATTGAAATAGCAGTGCCCGGAGGGACGGAGGTCACCCAAAACGCTGGCGTCTGCTGACAAGTACCCGGAGGCTAAGGGACTTCCCAGATGGCCCGGAGCGGAGAGAGAAAGGAAGAAAGGGTTTGGCAACGAGGAAGACAGAGCCGGTCGAGTTTCGAAAGCGTGCAGACGAGAAATTGTAAAGCTGGGAAATGCCGACTGGTAATAACAGCATTGGGCTCTGTGGATGCAGCTGAACAGGCATAATAAGCTGTTGTTGTAATCTATGTAATTGAGCATATGTCCTCGTCCATCAAGCATGTTTGGAAGGTTAAATAAATATTTGTTATTTTAAAGTAAAGGCTGAAGTTTGAATCAATTTATTGCGGAGGAGCCTCAGTACTGAGTCCCTGCAATTGTGATAAAATCTTTGATTTTTGTTCCGAAAGACTCTTTCACCCGTCGCGTATTGCAATCGAACCGAGGGGACGTTCTTAAGTGGTCCCAATAAACCGACAAACGAAGAAGTAACCTCACAAAGTGGCGCAGCCGCCAGTACGCAACAGAGGTGAAAGTAGCGACGAAGGTGACAGAAGAGTTCCGACATCCATTGTGAGCTGACCAGAACAAGGCTGTACTGCCAAGAGTGTCCTGCGGTGTGCTTCAGGCGACAGAATAGCTGTGAAGGTACCTGAAGAATCGTGCATCACGTTCGAACTGTGGAAAAAGCTGTGAAGGTGACGGAAAAGTTCAACATCCACTGGGAGCTGACCAACGCAAGGCTGATACTGCCAAGAGTGTTCCGACTGTGTGCTTCAGGTGGCAGACTGACGAGGCGGTTCGTTCCTGTCGTCACATCGGAGGTAAGTATCCTCTTACTTTAGGGGTGAGTAGTTAGATACGGCAGAGGCCTGTACGAGCTAAAATGGAGCTTAGGAGCAGTCGCGATAGGGAAAGGGATGAGTTATGGCGAGGCTACACAGTCACAGAGGGGGATAGCGCGCAGGGTGGTGCTTCAGGGAGTAACCGGGGAAGCGAGGAGGTGACAATAGACAGAGAGTCTGATGCTGCGGAAGACATGAGAGAGTTGAGGGATTATGGCAATGACAACGATATGGATATGCTGCAGAGCGGGACCAGAAAGCAGAGAGCTAAAGAAAGGATGGGAGGTGATTTTGAATTAGAAAGGATGAGGTTAGAGATGCAGCTGAGAAGGGAAGAGAGAGAGGCAGCAGAAAGGGAAAAGGAGAGAGAGCATGAGTATAGAATGCTGGAACTGCAAATGAGGAATGCAAACGAGGAGAGGGGTGATGTGCGAACGGTGGCAGTTTCTAGTAATCCAGCAGATGCGCGGCTGGCTAATTATATAAAATTATTGGGAAATATGTTAGCTGGAAGCCCTAAAAACCCAGAAGAGGTGATAAATCTCTTTGAGACAGCGGAAAGGGGATTTAAGATATTTGAAGTACCAGAGGAGTTTCAAGGCAAAGTCATCATTTCTTTTTTAGACGGTAAATATGCAAATCACGTTTTTCGAAAATTAAGTGCAGAGGATTTTGCTAATTATAAGAAAGTTAAAGAGGCTGTATTAAAAGAGTTTAAGCTCACTCCCTCTGCGTACAAGAGAAAGTTTGAAACTATCACGAAAGAACCGAATGAGTCATACAATCAGTTAGCCTCGAGGCTCAGAAATAGCTTGGATTATTACGTCCGCAGTAGGAAGGTGACAAAATTTGAGGAGCTTATGGACCTGATAGTGTCGGATAAGTTATGTGATAGCCTTCCTCAAGACACTCATGCTTACATAGTACAGAAAGAGGCGGAGTCATGGGCAAAAGCAGACGAAATAGCAACGTGGGCAGAAATCCATCTAGCCAGTGTAAACGGAACGGAAGAGGTCCAAACTTTTAAAGAGTTAAGGCATAGACAAAATGCAGAACGTGTTGTTTCCCCCCCCCCCCAGCAGAGGATAGACTCAGAGAGAAATTATTCGAGCAGCAGGTATCGGTCGGCAGTTAATTTAGCTGAATATAGAAATGTCCCAAAAGTAAGGAGGTGCCATAAATGTAGATCTGACGAACATTTGATGAAAGATTGCCCACTGAGAACTATGGACCGTGAGAGCCGAACTCAGGTGTACCAAGTTAGCACCTTGGATCAGAATTCTGAAGAGGTTTGTGAGGCAACGATAGGAAGGATTACCGCACATTCAACGCCAAGTCCAAGCAGTCGAGTAGTGGGACAAGGAGAGATACGTATCCCAGTAGGTTACGAAGAGGTTCGAATCAGATGTGGCGACCAGACAGCTAGAGCAGTCGTGGATTCGGGGGCAGACCTGACAGTAATCAGAAAGGGGATGCTGAGCGAAGAAAAACACCCGGTAAAAGACCATCTGTTGTTGCATGGACCGTTTGGTGATGCCAAAAGGGCAGAGGTAAAAGAGCTGCCTTTAAGTTTGACTGATGGCTCAGACAATAGCACTGGGAGTGGCGGAGAAATTAAAGTGCTATGCGCAGTAGTAGCAAATCTGCGGAAGGAGGTACTTCTGAGTGTGGAAGCATATGGTAAGTTAATTAGAAAGAAGGAGAGAAGACCTGTAACTGGTAACCCCAGGAGGAAAATCCACGAGACGTGGGCCAATAGAGGAAGCTACTATGAAAGAGGTAGAGAAATTCCAGTTAGAAAAAGGGAAATGTATGCTCCATGGAGACCGTCCAATCAACGCCGTTCTATCTCCCAGTCCAAACATGTGCAGCAATCTGTCAGACTCGATGTCTACGATGATCAAAATTATGCAGGGTAGGGAGCGAACATGGCAATTGGAGGTAACAATGGGTCAGGCCGACGCCAATGTCGATGACTTTCAGCCTATGGAGTCAGAGGGTACGTACGGGAAGGTGATATCTAGATAGTCACGAAAGGTGTGCATAGCCTTTCACATGGGATGTCACCTGTGGACGAATGAACACCGCCAGTACGGCATACCTTCGTCAAAGACAGTTATTAGTGAGAGGATTAATTTATAAACTGTTTACTCTCGGACAACTACTTCAGTCACAAGGTTTTTTTTTTTGTTTGAAGAAAAAAGACAATAGTTAGACTCAGTGCACCAGTATATACCTAGGAGTTATTTTATATTTAAGTGTAGTGTATATAGATGTGTAAAAGATGTGCCAATTCGCAGAGAATTTATAGAATTCATAAAGCGCCTTCGAACTCTGAATTTTATGGCATTGAACTCTATGATTTACGGTAAAATGAACTCTAATTTTCAGCGTTCAACTTGACTTTTTAGTCAGCAGTTAACAGGACTAACTACTGACTTCTGGCAGGGAGGTGTCAGGCTAGAGGCCTTTTTAGATATTTTTTTGTTCGGGCTTTGTATATTATTTTGGATTTCACCAACAAGGCATATGCTACATGGGAGGCCCTCTGTCCCAGCATCTGGAGAGTAATTGAAGTAGCAGTGCCCGGAGGGACGGAGGTCACCCAAAACGTTGGCGTCCGCTGACAAGTACCCGGAGGCTAAGGGACTTCCCAGATGGTCCGGAGCAGAGAGAGAAAGGAAGAAAGGGTTTGGCAACGAGGAAGACAGAGCCGGTCGAGTTTCGAAAGCGTGCAGACGAGAAATTGTAAAGCTGGGAAATGCCGACTGGTAATAACAGCATTGGGCTCTGTGGATGCAGCTGAACAGGCATAATAAGCTGTTGTTGTAATCTATGTAATTGAGCATATGTCCTCGTCCATCAAGCATGTTTGGAAGGTTAAATAAATATTTGTTATTTTAAAGTAAAGGCTGAAGTTTGAACCAATTTATTGGGGAGGAGCCTCAGTATTGAGTCCCTGCAATTGTGATAAAATCTTTGATTTTTGTTCCGAAAGACTCTTTCACCCGTCGCGTATTGCGATCGAACCGAGGGGACGTTCCTAAGTGGTCCCAATAGACCGACAAACGAAGAAGTAACATCACACACTTCTTAATTGATTTAGCATAAAAATTCAAATGTTTTACTCAGAGATTTAGTGACATAAAACAGAATGCAAAATATACAATGATTCTAAAATTGCTTGAATCAAGATTCTCGCACATAATGAAAGATTTTTAAAAAATTATTTTCGTTTTTGTTTATTATTCATTTGAAAGAGTACGTATCAAAAACATTTCTTAGAATCATACAGATATATATCGGGAGAACTGTTTCAAGTTATTTAATATAAAGTAGAAATTAATACCAATAATTATTATAATTATTCGCATTGCTTTCTACTTATGCATCTTTTTATTATATCTTTTTCAAAAAAAAAAAGAGATAATGTTTTTATTTTGTCGTATGTCAATTTTGTTTCATCAAATATTTATCAGTTTATATCATCAAGTATTTTTTCGGTTGTTTAGGCATTGATGAAATATTATAATTCGCACTTTTCAAATCTCTCAATGGTTATAATTGTGCCCTCTAACAGGGAAAAAGATGCAAATTGCAAAAAGTTTAAACAAATATTGCAAATGATGTATTTATGATAGAAATTTCAAATTTGGTGGTGGAATGTAACATCATGAAATTTCCATTTCTAGCTGTGAGTTGACTCCTTATGCCAGTGAAAAAAAAAATGCAACGTTTTGTTTTTAGACGTGACTGCAGCATTTTAGAGAAAAATTTTAAAAATATGTTGGATAGGTATTGACGAAATATTACGATTCGCACTTTACGAATTTTCCAAAAGCAATAATTGCTCCCTCGAATGATGGAAAAAGTTCAAAATTGCAAATTTTAAACGAATACTGCAGTTTGTTTATGCTAGAAATTTTAAATTTGGTGGTTGTTATTAAAATATATTATTATTAAATTTTTTGCAGTCGTGAAGCTTCAGTCAGTAGAGATATTTAAAAACTGTTGTCAGTATCTGATACCTTTCTTTGTGGTTATTTGATATGCTCATAATATTCGGGTATCTTATCAGACGTAAGGTTTAACAAGTCGTATTTTTTTCCTCAACTGGACTTATGTTTGAATACATTTTCTGTTGTGTTCTTCAGACACTTCGTTCAGCAATTAGTTTTACTGAGTACAGTCAGGAAAATGATTGTTAAGACATTAATTCACTCCAAGGGCCACACAGTTTGGATAATTACATTAATAAATATAATAGAGCTAGGATTACTTTCTAAAGTTTTCTAGAAGGTCCTTGGAAAACTTCATGTATACCCTCCAATACATCCCTGGTTTACATTTAGAGGGAAATTTTGTTCTTACACAATTGGCTAAATATCCAAGTGACGCTGCCACCAATTTCAGGCAGGGTTGAGGAAGGGAATGCAGGTCGTTGTCTATAGGTAAAGAAAAAACTATTCGTCATCCTATCAAAACCACTCCGATGGTAATCTAATCCTCGTATATGGCTTTTCCGAGCGTTGGATCGTTTTACCTCTGAGCACCATTTTTGCACACAATGGGCTAAATGTCCAGGCCAGAAGGACCCCAGGGTCTCAGAAAAGTTTAGAGAAGCAGACCCACTGAACAGCTATTAGGGCACAGATGGTAGTCTCCTGTTAAGGCCATCGAGTACGTTCTATAATTTTCATAGGGTACGAGTCTCCTGCATACGTGGTCATGGCTTAACGTCTCATCCAACGAGGTGACAACCTTCCTAAGCCCAACGGTGTCCGCTTTCTGACCGTGGTTAGGGTGGGTGGAGTGGAGATAAATCTCAACCCTGACACCGGTGGGACTGGGACCTAGGGACATAGGTTGCATGGAAATTTATTTATGAGTGATGCCAAAGATGTAAATATTTTAATATACATATACAATATATCGTGTTATCTACTTATTAAAATTCGTGGTCTCAAATTTAATATGACTACATTAAAAACTTTAACGTATCTAATATGACTTTAAAAGTCATATTAGATATTCTAAAGATTCAATCTGTGTTTGAAGTCAAGGCTATCTCCGTAGCAGCATCGACAGTCGTGATATAAGTCAGGGAGGCAAAAAATCTTACCTAAATTTTTATTAATCTATTCCCATCAACAAGAATATTCAGAGTTGAAGTTAATATATTTAATTTCAAATTAATTTTTTTATAAAAACGCAGAGATAGCTTGTAAGATTTTGGCTTGTGTTGGTTTCTCGTATACTATACAAACACTTACACAAGGAATACGACACTTACACAAAGACATGCCCGCTGTAATAGTAGTCAGGTACGCTAAACCTCTAGGCCAGGAAGGGCTAAAAATATGTTAAAAAGTGTTAAAATTATGTTAAATTTACACTAACTCTGTAGTGCATCATTACATAGTCAAGAATGACTGAGTATATCAGTTCTTTGATTCATTGCCTGGAGGATACTCCAATGATAATTTATTATGAATGCCATGTGACATTGCATGATAATGCTCTGCTCAGAAAGCGTCAGATTAATTATCCACACATCTGTATTGAAAACGAATCACTAAGGCTGCGTATCCCTCAACGATAATCTTGGCAGCAGTTACGACTGCAATAAATATCGAGGAGAGGGGCGAGGCTTGTTTTACCTCTGAACGAGGTATCACAGCATCAGGAACTAATTTAATAAAATTCTCTAAATTAATGTAATACATTTTGAAAGTAAAATCGATTGGAAATTACACCGAATCGAAATTTTCATTTCCCCCTCAGAAGGAAAAGTTATTCTGTATTGAGATGCTGAGAAGCTTGAAATCGAAAGAAAAAAATTAGATCAGTTAAGGTTACATGTACGTTCTCAATCTTGCTACGCTACAGAGCAACATGATTATGAAAATATCAATAAAACGTATGTAGTTCCTTTGTTTGTTTCCCTACAATTGTTTCACATATCGATTTACACCATCTCTTGTATCTCAGTCGATGGAACAATAAGGCTAAACAACTTTTGAAATGTTTAGCCTTCCTATTATTCCATTTATTCACTATTCTACACGACACGTTGTAACATCGATAGTTAAAACAATTATAGTGAAACAAATAAAGGGACTCTTATATATGTGTTATCGACATTTTCACTGATACATATAAGTATTATATGAAAATATCATTTCAATAATCCGTTTTAACACTAAACTATATAACTCGTCTGCAGAGAAATAATCACTTGTTTCCAGTGATTCTGAAGTTTGATTAGTTATGACAACGAACTCTGTAATCAATCGTTGAGATCCTGCTTTGACTAGATCTTTGTATAATTATTGATAACGCGCCATCCATGACTTCAGTTCACGTTTAAACTGCTCAGATCGTTCGACAATGGGATCATGTGTAAGAAAATGACTTTCCAATTTACTAGCCATTTGAAGCCCTTCTTTAATTAAACCTGCAGTGAGTGGAACCTCTTCATCGCCATCACTTTTTCTTTTTTATCAGGAGTCTCAAGGACAACTTCTATTATTTGATCTTCGCTAAGAGCTTTGTCAACCAGCAATTCATCAATATCTGCAAACGATAAGTATCGAATCCTTCTCCACCAACTGCATGTGCTAAACTGATGATATTAGGATATTCAATCATATTTGGGAGTATAGGATCTTTGCTTTTTACACATTCTGGCCAAATAGCTTTCCAGCATGCGTTTGAAGCTGATGGTTTTAATTCTGATATCGTCAATCCAGCATGTCTGATACAATTTAAAATAGAAATTTTTTTCCACACATCAATAACTGTTAGTGTTTTATCCTTATCTAGTTTATTCAAAATATATTCGAATGTTCGTCTTACGTAGTAAGTTTTAAATGTGGCAATTATACCCTGGTCTAGTGGTTGTATAAAGGAAGTCGTATTAGGCGGTAGAAAACAAAATTGTACATATGGATATTCCAAAACAGGATGGCTAGGCGCATTGTCTAAAATCAATAGAATTTTAAATTCGAGATTTTTTTCCCTTCAAATAGTGTTTAACTTCTGGAACAAAACCTTTATGTGACCTTTCATTAAAAATTTCTTTTGTAACCCATTCTTTTTTGTTTGCCATCCAATACATTGGCAATTTATTCAAATCTAAAACTTTCATTAACCGTGGTCTTAGGGATCGATTGATGAGCAGCGGTTTTAACACGATCGCCTGAAGCGTTACTGCAAAATAGAAGGGTCACACGATTCTTACCTGCTTTAAAGCCACCAACTTTTTTTGTGATTTTCCTACGTAGGTTCAACTCGGCATTTTTTCTAATAAAAACAGTTTCATCTGCATTTCAAACTTGATCAGGAGTGTATCCACTATGTTCAATGATTTGGGGGTAATTTTGGACAAAATTCTTTAGCAGCCGGTTCATCTACAGATGCAACTTCACCTTTCATCTTTACGTTATGAAACGCGTATCTTTGAAGAAATCCTGCAAACCAATCTGTATTTCCAGAAAATTAATAATTTTTGATTAACTGAGCTGATGTGGTTGGTTCAATTTCTTGTATCTGCTTATATATTCGTAATGCCATCTGTTTAATGGTATTTCTGTTTAGAGGTATTCTTTTTTGCGAGTTCACGATCCTTAGCTGATTTAAACTCCTTAGCTCGTATTTTCCATATTCATTTTTACCTCGTGTACGATAACGACATAGCGCTCAATTTTGTTCCGGAAAGTTCAGATTTTCTAATAGCATCGTCATTTTTCTTGATGGTTTTTACGGTAGCTTCGTTCAAACTAAAATATTTACCTATGGATGTTGAACCTTCTCCAATCGCAAGACGATCTAAAATTTGGATCTTAGTATCTAAAGAGATAGCTTTCCTTTTCTGCTTTTGTATAGTTGAATTATCCGATATCGTGGTAAAAGGCTTACAAAAAATATTTGAATTGTTCTTAATAAATCAGATGATGAAAAATTGTAAATTACCTATCAGCAAAATTTAATAAATTTATATTACGCACACAAAAATTCAAAAAACATTCTTTTTCTGTTTCTTCTATTAAGCATTTAAACAATTCTAATTTTAATCACGAAATGAGAGACCAAGACTAACGTATGTATTGAAGATAAAAATTGAGAGGAATTCCCGGAACTCAATGTTGCCACTTTAATCCGAATGAAGTAGGTTTTGTACAATTTTTCCATAAAATAGAGAATCAAATAGAGAAAACTTGTTGTTGTTGTTGTATGTTAGTGTAGCTTTTGTTTTGGGAATTTTAGTGCACAAAATGTGTATCTACAGTACATTTTCAAAGTTAAAACTGCTTCGAAAAATGTGACCATAAAAGTGGCATCTTTGTTGCAAATGTAAATTTTAGGAATTTTTTCTTGAATAGGAATATTTTTTCAGAATTAAATTCAAATGGAGTTTTTTAAAAAAGCGCCGTATAAACCGTATTAGATCAAAATAAATCGTGTAAAAAAGAGAATTGGAATTCTTTTCTAAACCATGTAATATGTAAAAAAAAAATTCGTGTAAAAACGAAATTTGGTGTATTTCCCGTGTGTAGTACGCTTAGTATTATCTGTGTTGAAAGAAGTATATTAGGCAGCGAAATATCCGCATCTTCGAAAATTCCGGTGTTCGAGAGTTTCGATTTTTTTTTTTAACATTTGAGAGTTTTCTGCATAATTCTTTTTTTCACATTATATTTCTCCTGATGATTCTTTTAAAATAAACCTCGGTACGTGTTACGCTGTGTAATTACGAAAGCATCAAATCATGATAGTGAATTCAACACTTGGAAACCTATGCATAGTGAGGAAGGAATCTCCGATATTCGATAACTGCCGTGCCTGTCTTGCATCTTATCGATTCTATGCGAGGTACGACGAAAAAACGGTGGAGGGAGGAGTTTTAGGTAATGGGACGGAAGGGGAGGGGTAAGCAGCGACATCGCATAAGGTATCGACATTGTCTCCGCACTACGTGCAAATAAAATCGTACATGTTTAGTGAAGTAAGATCGTTTCAAATTCACGAGCCATGGTGCACCCACTGTGGGGGTCATCATGTATCCAATGGAACATAGATATTTCACCGTCGAATGCAGATGTTCGATTTTAATTATGAGAAAAGAATAAAAACTCAAAGATGAAAGTAGTGTTCTCTGTTTACGAGCAGAGCAAAAAATAGATGTAAAAAAATCAAAATCTGACAAAAGAAGAACCGTTTAATAATGCCAGAGAATAAAGGGGGGGGGGGGGGGCAGACGATTAGATCGTATTGGATCGTATTGGATCAAAACTAGGGGGGGGCAAGACTTGATTAGGTCGTATTGGATCAAAACTAGGGGGGGGGGGGCAAGACTTGATTAGGTCGTATTGGATCAAAACTACATTCATTATCTCCAAATAGTGAAATATATGCCCCTTGCTTTAAGACTTTTTTTGCTGTTTTTTGTTTACTTTCCGTAAAGAAGTATTCTTGCGGAATATATGAAATATACATTGCTATTATTTTCGACCACCATTTCTTTGGTTAAAATAATGATACATGTGCTTACTTCGCTCTTTAGATCCTTATCTGAATCTGTGCTAATACTAGTGTTGATTCTCTCTAACTTACGTTAATGGGGGTAAATAAAATATAACCTTTTTAACTCTTAAAATACCAATAATTAAGTAAAATCGTCGATATTAATACATAATGCAAATGTTCAAATAATACCCATGCTACAATTCAAAATTTCTTGCTTGTATCTGGCTACAATTTGAGCCCCAAGAAGTTATTTAGTGGAGGTTTCTCAATCAATATATGAACATTATGATTACATGAAAAATGCACACAAAACCAAAACTGTTTCAGCTTTTTACATAAAAATTTTAGAAATCTTTCCATTATGAAATCAAACATTTTACCAGAGAAACTGTACAATTCCGTTTTCAGGAAAAGGGAATCCGCAAATCCAAACAGACGTTTGGCAACCCTGTCTGAAGCCCGGACACTACATTTTGTGCAATTACCCTACTGCAATTGAAGCATAGGCTATTCTTCAGAATCCTGCGTTTAATATGTTATATTCCTTATGTATATTAAGTAGGTTGGAAACCAGTCGGTTTATTTCAGAAACCGAATGTGTTTATTCATTAATCTTGTGATCCTTGAATTTCTTATCAAAAGTTGACATAATCATCAATATCAATGGTTGACATTATCAGTACAACTGATACTGAAATATCGCCCATAAGCTAACCAACAATATCACCAAAATGAAAAGATCATGTAAATTTCGCTGTTTAATTATTGTTTGGTTGTTGTGGTTACTCGGGTGATTGTCATTTTATTTCTGTTCTAAGAAACAGATTTAATTTATCTTGAAATCTGAGAAGCACTGATTCAAAAGAATGCAGGAACCCAAGACATTTGGTTTGCTACTCCGCAACATCCAAATGTACCTTCACCACGTGTGCCAATATCTGAAGAATACAGAAAAGAGAGGCAATCGGTAATCTCGTAGACCGACCTTGGCTTCAAGCTCAGCCTATTTGGAGGATTTAGTCTATTTTTTCACCTATTCTGTTTTCGATGAGGAAACGTCGATCGCATTTCAAGTGCAGACATCCACCCAGTGAGATTAAAAACGAAGATCGTGGTACAAGAGAATAAAAATAGCTTAACTGTTATTAGGTTGATGATGTCACGGAGAGCTGTTAACTTTTTAAGAAATAAACCAGACAGCTGTTTAGTGAAATAGTTTGCTGTTAAAAAATATTTCAAACATATGTTTTAACATACAAATCAAACAATTATTTAAGAAAGAAACTAATCGGCAATTTAAATAAAGAAAAAGATAATTGTTTCAAAACGTGTTTCTCAGCCTTTTTTTGAATGGCGGAATCTGTGTAATGTGACAAAAATTAGGCGGGACATTCCAAACAAATGTGTACTCTTGAGATGCCACTTTATTAGGTACACCACCCCTCATCACATAAATGTTTCACAACAACACGTAATACGTCACGTGATAGCGGTGTGCGGTACAAATGATGCAGAGCAGCACTTCGAGCATCAGTTAGAGTTGTATTGAGCGTTAGAATGGATAAAACTAGTGACTTTGAAGTTGACATGATAATTGGTGCTAGGCGTGTCAGTTCTAACATTTTCCAAACGCCTATCATCCTGAGCCTTTCACGCACAACTATTTCAAGGTTTCACCGAAAATGGTGCGAAAAGCAAAACACTACCAGTGGTCGGCGATCCTGTGGACGAAAACAGTTTGTGGATCAGATGGGTCAAAGGAGATTGACGAGAATCGTGCAAGTGAACAGACGGATGACAACCAGACAAATGGGGCGGGGGTGGCTCAGTCGGTAGCGCGTTAGGCTCGTAATCTGTAGTTCCCAGGTTCGAGTCCCATCTGGGTCAGCGTTGAGATTTATCTCCGCAAAATTCCCCACCTTGCCCACGGTCAGTAGGGGCCACCGATGGGCTTGGAAAGGCCGCCGTCCGTCGGATGGGACGTTAATCCGTGGTCCCGTGTGCGGGAGAGCCATACCCTATGCACGTTAAAGAACACGCTGGATGGCCTTGACGGGAGGCTACCATCTGTCTCCCAACAGCTGTTCCAGTGGGTCCCCTCCCCCAACCTTCTCTGAGCCTTCGGGGCCCATGTGACCTGGCCATTTAGCCCATGGCGTGCAAAAAAGTACCGCTCAGAGGTAAAACAACCCAACCAGGCACATCACAGCGGAATGAAACATTGGTGTGAGAAGTCATATCCGAAAGCAGCATGTATCTGACTTGTCTCTGACAACATCGGTACGTCAATAATGGGCGCAGGAAAATCGACACAGGACCGTTGAGGACTGGAAAAAGGTAGCCTGGTCGGAAGAATCAAGGTTCCTTTTGCGTCATGCTGATGGAAGGAAAGAAATTGTCGCAAGCAACATGAGGCCATGAAGCCATCTTGCATGGTGTCAACAGAACAGGCCAGTAGTGGTGGTGTGATGATGTAGGGAATGTTTCCTGGCACAGATTACGGACCCTGATACCAATCAAAGTGCATCTGAGTGTCACGGTGTATTTGAACATCTTTGCTGACCAAGATCTTCAGCACCTTCAGCATGATAAGCACATGCTAACAAGGCACGTATTGTAATCGAATGGTTCCAGGAACATGCTGACGAGTTTTCCTTGCTTCACTGGCCTGCGCAGTCTCGAGATCAAAACCCTATCGAACATCTTTGGCATGAGGTGGTAAGGACTGTTCGCAGCGAGACTGTGCCGCCGTGAAATTTGCAGCAACTGCGCGACATAATCATTTCTGCAATGCACAACATTTTTGCACAACGCATGCAGCATCTTCAAAGTTCCATACCCCAATGAATTCTGACTGTTCTGAAAGCCAAAGGAGGAGCAAAACACTCCTTAGTAGGTGTACCTAATAAACAGGCATATCCCTATACATCTTTATACGCAAACTTTATATTCTCCATTCCACAGGAACAAAATTACAATTCTGTAATTTTGTAAAAAAGAGATTGGACCATATAAATATTTGTCATCACAATTAGAAACGAAATACTTCAATTCATACAATGTTATAAGGATAAATAAGGTAAAATTAACATTTGCTGTCCATTATATAAATGTCGTGGAGTTGCCTAATAACTACTACGAAACACACGAAGGAAGAAATGGGTTCGCACAGGGGGAGAAGCCCATCGGTGTCCTCTACTGACCGTGGACAGGGCGGAGAATTTTGCGGAGATAAATCTCAACGCTGACCCAGCTGGGACTCGAACCTGGAAACTACAGATTACGAGTCTGGCGCGCTACCGACTGAGCCACCCCCGCCCTTACGTAGAAGAGGTTAAATTCAGCTAATGCAGGCGTTGCGTAATTCATAGCAGACCCCCAACACAATTTCCTGTGCACAGAGCCATGGCTTAATTTCCTATCCAAAAACACCGATTTCTTCCGTGTTTATCGGCCTCTCATTTCTCGCCGAAGACAAAGCTGGAGTAAATGGAGAAAATCTCAAAGCAGGCAGAGTAGAAGCCTAAGAACATCAGGTTATGAGCCTGGTGTAATACTGACTGAACCAATCAACTACGTCATCTGGGCACATTGTCTGTAATATCATTTTCCAGCAAGTGTGAATTGGCGCCGTTTCATCTTAGCTAGAAGAGCAAGATCAGGAAACTGTTTTTTAGGTTAAGAGCCAAAAGAGGTAAATTAATACATTTTGAGAGCCGCAAATTATGATCTTTATTAACCAAAAATATAATCTTCTATAACATGAAAATATAAACTACAGATTGTTTTATTAACGAAAGTCAAATCATAACGTATAATTTTAAAATAAGTGTATATAATAAAACTATTGAAAAGAATCATTAAAAAATTTGCCATTCATCAGTGTAAGTTTTCAGTTTGAATGTTTTCGACCAACAATGACATTTTGAATGTATTTAGAGTATTTGGATTGCAGCAGCGATTTCAAACTATCGTCTATCAGCCTGCTCTAGTGCTCGCTTTTAATGAAGATCATTAAAATATTTTCAGACTTGAATGTTGAACCAAAAAGCGTCAAGAGTCATTTTTTTGAAGTGCTCAGAGCCGCCGGTTCCCGACTCCTGTGATAGATGAACTGGGTATCCTACATTCAAATTCGGTAGCCAGCTGGTTGGGTATTTAAAGTTTAATGTCTGATCTAGCTGAACATCCTTGTCATTTAAGTGAATTTACACTATTTAGTCAATAATGCTGTTATCTAGGGGGCTGATCACTTTTAACAGAATTTTTGTATTCAATCAGTGACTAAGTGAATAACTGTAAAGAACGGATTGTATTCAATCCATCATTTGGGAATTCAATCCATATTTTAAAAAAAGTCCTATTTATTACTCTCATTTGGTTACATCACATCAGAATTTTGCGTAAACGCATTGAACGTAGTTAGTTTAAAAATATAAAAAATTTTTTCTAAATTATCTTTTTCATTTTGAGAACGACCGTATTAATCACTTAAATCATTTTGGTTATATTTATTTTCCTTCGCAATCGATAACAACAGATAACGAAAAGGCAATGTTATTTGCGTAATAAGCTGGCAATCAACATAACTAATGGCATTTCAAATTCTCATGTTGGTTAAATGATGTTGGAAGCTCGTTCAGACTGAAATGGGTAGATTACAATTCTTTTATCTCCCTCTAGTGTCGCATTTATTCCCAAAAAATACATAAAAGAATACCAAGTCATTTAATAGAGGCAAATGAGGGCTGAATAAATTAAATTTTCTCTTCTTTCATAGCACCCATTGTTGTTTAATAGATTAGATAAAACGAGCATACTGCAACACATTTTTATGTTCAGTATGTGATAAAATTCCGATTTGTATACCTCCCCAACAAAGCTTTCATCCTTTTCATCGAGAATTGCGTTTCGAAGGGCAAAGATTTCCTTCTGCAGCGTTCTTTCTGTTACACAGCCATTGTTAATACACCGAAACAAAGAATGGTCAGTGCGTAACAGAGAATTCCATACATCAATGGAAAAAAAATCTTTACCATAACGTCACAGATGGAGACACGCTTTCATTCACGTGATTAATGATGCTCGTTCTTAGATCAATATTGTCGTGTCTTGGAGTTATCATTTAAACCCTTTCATATTTCATTTCGGTCTGACAGAGCAATATTTTTTCTGACCGATGGATTGGAGTTTTCAGATTATATATATCATTTCGTGACTTATAAAGACAAAGAAAAGGGATTCTCTACAAATAGAGTTCAGAATAGAGGTACACAGACCGACAATCGGGTCAACAGCTTGTGCTTGCAAGTAAACGCAAACTAAACGACCAAAATTTGTTAACTCTATTACATCGTATTGGTTTGAAAATAATTAAAAAAAATAGTTAGAGTTGCAATAAGAATGCATAATTCCGTAATTTTTAAAAACACGAACGACGCAGATACCTGTAAGCTTTTGGCTTCTCGTTAGCACACAAACACTTACACAATGAGATGCCCATTAGATTAGCAGTCAGCTTTTTTAACTACTACACCATCACAGAATACATGCATGCATACATACATACATGTATATGATTATAGATGATATACGTATATATATATATATATCCTATTATTATAGATTACATTATACATTATTATATTTTTATAAATTATACATCTATGCATTTGTTTATTGCTATAGATTACCTATAAATTTTTTATTGCTATAGATTACATATAAGTTTTTTTTATTGCTATAGATTACATATTCGCAGGTCCGGATCTAGAACAAAATAAGGTTCTGTGTGTGTGCGTGTGAAGAAACTAGATTTCCATTGCAGTATAACATTTCCCCCTCCGTTTTAGAGTCTTCAAAATTTCTCGAAAAATGCATCAATATACGTATGTTTAATTTTTTTGGTCTCCATTGCTCTTACTAATATTTTCAAAGGGGGAAAAAGCATGCACCCCCTTTCAAAATGTTCGCCCCTAGATCTCGCCCTGTCTATATGCATTATTGTTATAGATTACTTACACGCATTATCTTATTATTATAGATAATTTTATGCATTAGCGATCAGTTAATACTCTACTTGCCATAACGGATCAGATTCATGCTCCTGATAACACAAACGTCCTCGGGTTCGGCATGTGTCAAAATTTAGATTTATAAACTTGCTTTTTTTATTAACAACTAAACAGTTATTAATAAAAATGAGTAAAAAAAAAAGAGTAAAAAATTGTTATTATGACTTAAATCTTTCAATGAGCGTCTATAAAATAAAAATTATTTTTCAGTCTTCAGCCTTTGATTTTCTTTTTAGGTATTAGCTCTTTCATTAATGAATCACCTTAGCGTTAAAATATTTTTATCAAATTATTTCTTGTATTTTATTTCCAAGCAACTGGTGGATAATCTTAATCAGAGGGCGTTGCAGGTACCTGAATCCTCGTTTCTGCGGGCATCATTAAACCTACATTGGAAGAAGTCTTACCTGTATAGATGGCTTCGTCTTTAGTAGTGGGGGGAATAGGTCTTTGGCCCATGCCTGCTATTAGGAGGTAGGGGGAGTCTGATATTTTAGGCACTTCCCTTTCATTTCATTAAAATTTTCTTTCCACAGTTCTTGGAATGTGAGGACTTTGCACAGAGATTATTTTCTTGATATCTCACACAAGTATTCGATCATTATAACCTAGAGATTCTCGACTTGAAAGAGACCTGATGAACAGATAACGATTAGATACTTAAAATAATCTCAAATTGCTCTTTTCTGGGAGGGAACATGAAAAGCATCTTCAATGGATATGTTTGCTTCTTAGCAAACATATGATTGTTCTAGGATATGATTCTAGGATATGTTCTAGGATATGATTATCTTCTAGGATATGATTGTTTCAATGAAAAGTTTCTTACTAACTAATTTAAATTAAGGCTAAATTTAAAACAAACATTAAAGTCCTGGATCTGATGTTATACCTCCACTGAGGACGCCGATGAGGATGGGAAAGATAGGTTTTACGAACAACTTCAGAATATTTTAAATTGGGTCAATAAAGGAGATGTTACCCTTGTTCTAGGCGACGTAGTGCTAAAGTTGGCATTGACTCTGACTGGGGATGGGTGATAGAGCTCTTTGGTGTTGGTAGAGGATGGGTGATAGAGCTCTTTGGTGTTGGTAGAGGATGGGTGATAGAGCTCTTTTTGGTATTGTTAACTGCAATGGCTATGGGCAGCGTCTCATACAGGTAAGTAAACGTAATGGTTTGAGAATAACTAACACCTATTACAAACACCGCGACATACATAAGTACACATCGGTTTCACCAGATGGACTGCATAAGAATATGATAGATTATGTATTATTTAACAGAAAATGGGCTAGTTGTTAGGAATACCAGGCAATATAGGGGAGCTGAAATTGGATCTGACCATTACCTGGTTAAAAGTGTCTTGCAACATAAACTTAAGGAGTGTTGCGTTAAAGTTAAAAAATTTACCATTAATTCTGAAGTTCTTAAAGACCCAGTTATAGCCAAACCTTAGTATGATAGGCTATTCAGTCATTATGCCTCTCGTGATTCATTTTCTAATAAGTTGAGGAAGAATGAGATAACTTTAAACAGGAGTTTCTTACTAACTACTAAGAACTACTACTAACAGTACCCTTTTTAGTAAAAGGGAACAGAAGAGACTACGTTATTTGAGTGATAAGGCACTGGAGCTTAATTTTGAAAGAAATAGCTGCAGGAAAACCCTTAATCAATACTTTCCTAGCCCTAACAGAAAAATATTACAAAAAGTTTATAAACCGTGCAAAGGACCAGTTAACAGCTGATAAGAATCTTGGCTTAATAGCTTGGCTGACAAAGCAGAAGAATCATGTAGACAGCATAACAGCAGAGAGCTGTACTAAGCAATGTTTTTTTTTGCGGGAAGAAACAGACAGGCATACAAGGATTTAGAGATAAACATGGTAAGGTTAATGAAGGTGAGGATTCTGTCATGGCTACGTGAGCTGAACATTTCAGTAATGTTCTAAAAAATGTGGTTAGTAATACTCCCATTGTTCGTAATGATGATGGATGCGTTACTGGCTTTAATGTTGACCCTATAACACAGTCTGAAATTATTTTGGCTATTTCTAAACTTAAACTACATAAATCCCCAGAGGTAGATGAATTTATTACTGAAATGCTTAGAGCAGGAAATGTTTCTGTTATCAAATGACTGACTGAAATTTTGTATATTTTTATGATAAAGGCACTGTTGCTAAGGATTTACCAGAGTTATTATTATCCTGTTTTTAAAAAAGGAGATCGCAGTTCTTGTGATAAATATAGGGTATCAGCCTACTTTCACTTCCAGGTAAAGTTCTTTGGATGATTGTGTCCAATAGAATTAAGAATCTGGTTGATGGACAATTGCATGATCATCAGTGTGGACTCTGACGTATAAGGGGTGTATTGATCATGTTTTTTACTTAGGTAGATTCTTGAAAAATGTTTAGAGTTTCAGAAACCTGTGGTTACTAGCTTTAGATTTAAAAAAAGGATTCACCCTCATAATTTTTGGTTGATCATGAGATCATATGACATACCGGACAAGTTAGTTAACATAATGATCGCTCTCTACAGGTGTTTCAAAACTCTCTGTACAAATTTCAATGGGAGATATGGAACACCAAGACAAACCTTTGTCGTCTATGAATGTATGTCCTCTTACGTAACCCTTCGGTGCAAAGAGGGCGCTGTTTGGCGGCGTTGCAATTGATTAGAGGGGTGAAGTGGGAACGGAGAACGGACTTGTGTTTGCTGTTGGCATTCGTAAATCAGACACATTAAGTGTAACATGGAGTGTTTCACGACTGCTGAGATGGTTGGCATGCATCTGGCGTATGGGGCTGCCATTGGAAATGGAAGAGCAGCTGTGAGGTTGTACCGACAGCATTTCCGAAATAGACGTGTGCCAAACCATCGAACAATTGTGCGTTTGCACCGGCAACTGTGAGAAACTGGAACATTCCATGCAAACATGCATGTCACTGGTCGGAAGAAAACCATGTGCACTCCTGACATGGAAGAAGAGATCCTACGTGGATTGAGGACAATCCAGACACAAGCACATGAGCTGTTGCACGTAGCATCGGTATGAACCACGCCCTCGTGTGAAATGTGTTGTACGAGCAGCAGTTACGTCCGTTTCATCGTCATGGAGTCCAAACATTGCAACTTCAGGATTACCCTCTTCGTGTGGAATTCGTGCACTGGTTTCTGCAGCAGACAGCGGTGCAGCCTGATTTTTCGGCTCATGTGCTCTTCTCAGATGAGGCCTTTTTCATACATAAGGTTGTGTTTATGTGCACAGTTCTCACGTTTGGGCGCACGAAAATACATATGCCACAACGGCGCATGGTCATCAACAACGGTTAGCCGTCAATGTTTGGATGGGTATTGTCCATGACATTTTTATTGGGTTATACCTGCTACCTCCCCAACTCAACGGGCAGATATATTGGGTATTTCGTGAAGAAATGTCGCAGGGGACTGCTGGAAGATGTTCCCGGGACTTTTCGCAGGCAAATGTGGTTTCAACACGAAGAGGCGCCAGTACACTCCAGTAATGATGCGCAGGATTATCTGAACGCCTCTTTTCGGCCGATGGATAGGCTGGGGTGGACCCATCGCCTGGCCACCAAGATTGTCCGATTTAATATGTATCGATATCTTCCTCTGAGGACACATGAAGAACCTCATGCACGAAACTCCCATTAAATCAGATGCAGTCCTCGTTGCAAGAATCGCTGTCGCCACTGCAACTGTTCGCGAAATTCCAGGAATCTTTCAACATGTGGAGCAATCAGTGCTTCGATACTGTCATGCATGCGATGCTGTTGCCGGTCGCAACTTTCAGCACCTTCTTGAAATAAACATGTTGTTCACACTTGTTTCCATTCGTTTATATACCAGTTCCATCGATATTTCTGTCAGCGCCCTGTAGCACCGAAGGGTTATGTCAGCAGACATACATTCATAGATGAAAAAGGTTTGTCTTGGTATTCTCTATCTCCCATTGAAATTTGTACAGAGAGTTTTGAAACATCCTGTATAATAACACTGAGTCGTGTGTGACAGTTGTTAAGGTTTCTAGCAATTAGTTTAGCATTGCTTCTGGTGTTCGACAAGGGTGCATTTTGTCTCCTTTTCTCTTTAGTTTGGTTACAGATTATGTTATGCAGAATTAATTGCAAGGGGAATATTTTGGGAACAAATGGTCTAGAGATCTGAAATTTTCTGAATTAGATTATGCTAATGATTTGGTCCTTTTGTCAAATTATGTTGATGAGATGAACTCTTTCATTCGAGCTGTTTATAAGATAAAATCTTTCATTAGTAAGAGCTGTTGATGAGACTGGTAGAAGACTAGGTTTGGTAATAAACACACAGGAAACGAAATGAAAATGGGTCAGGCAGATTATGATTCGCTTAATCTGAATGGTTGCACCCTTGAGGGAGTAGCTTAGTTTAATTATCTTGGAAGCTATGTAACAGATATTGGTGATGTGTGGCATGAGAAAAACAGAAGAATACGGTTGCTGTGAGACATTTAAGAATCTGTGAAAAATGTGGAGAAATAAACATATATGTCGTGGTCACATTTCTCAGAATATGAACCTAACATATCTATAAGGGCTAGTTCTCATCCCCCATATTGTTGTTTTCGTCCACATTCCTGTCCAAGCCTCCCCTATTCTTCCATCTTTTCTTCCTAACTCTCGCACTGATGAAGAGAACAGCCTTAAGGACTATGGATGCTAAAAATTGTACCAGTTGAGGTTGCCATCTGGGAAGAAGATCACAGCAAAAGCAAAAACAAATTTGATGGCATTGGCGAACTTTTAGCCATACAGCCACCTTTTGAACCAGCGAAATAATCGCCTTGCCCTAAATGAACCCAGATGGTTTTTGGAAATGTTGTCATGCCCACAGCAATTTTATCACGTGGACACGACTGTTAGAGTGAAGGACTATCGGATGCCATTGTCTTCAATTAACAGTGACCTTTTAGCATCACTTCCATTTTGTTGCATCCAGCTCTTGTTGAGGAAGAACCTCGCTGCCGACGTGGAAAGTTCGCGACGGATCCTTTGCCCCCCCCCCAGTTATCAAAGGGGTGGTCTACGTGACCTGACTTTGTCAACAACATGCCAAATGGGTCGAGCTGATTCGCACCTCGGCCCATCCTGACCAACGAAAAATGTCCACGTCGAGCAGCTAAGGTGACCTCCACCAGGGGACCGATAAGAAGATGAACTAAAAGACAAAAACGAGAGTGCAGTCTTGTCACTGACCTGAAGGAAGGAAGACGTGAGCTTTTTGCCTTTTGGGAGTCGAAAAAGAGCAGCAGCAGTCGGAAGCAGCCCTGAGATGACCACGCAGCGAGAGTCATCAGCTACCAACAACGGCAGGCGAGCCCCGATGGCGTCTCTTGGGACCAGCTGGCAGTGAGGAGGTAGGGTCAAACTCGTTTTTGCTCTGGTTTAATTTTTCCCACTCAATTACATTACTTCCCGCCTCATGCGGCCTGCGGAATTCATCCATGGTGTATCGTCTGCTCACCCTTTGAGCACTGAACTGAAGTGACTCTTGGACTGCCTTTCGCCATCACTGGGGTAAGCCCCCTTCAATTGAGAAGTGTCATGCCGAGGGCGCCTGGTGAAATTGTCCGATGAGTGGACTACATGTGAAAAATGTTTGAACATTGATCTGTAAATAAATGTTGTGTTTTCGTTACCTATGAAAGTATGTCAGATTTTGATTATTGCTAAATGTGTGTTGATTTGGATGTGGGTCCGGGAATTTGTCTTGGATTTGACGAACACAAACGAATCACAGCCTTAGTGCGTGTGCCACCCTAAAATATACTCAGGGGTGGTCACGACAATGCCTCAGGCTAGGGGGCGGGGGTGGCTCAGTCGGTAGCGCGCCAGGCTCGTAATCTGCAGTTCCCAGGTCGAGTCCCAGCTGGGTCAGCGTTGAGATTTATCTCCGCAAAACTCCCCGCCCTGCCCACGGTCAGTAGGGGACACCAATGGGCTTGGAAAGGCCGCCGTCCGTCGCATGGGACGTTAAGCCGTGGCCCCGTGTGTGGGAGAGCCATACCCTGTGGACGTTAAAGAACACGCTGGATGGCCTTGACGGGAGGCTACCATCTGTCTCCCAACAGCTGTTCCAATGGGTCCCCTCCCCCAAACTTCTCTGAGCCTTCAGGGTCCATGTGACCTGGCCATTTAGCCCATGGTGTGCAAAAAAGTGCCGCTCAGAGGTAAAACAACCCAACCCAACCCTCAGGCTAGCGCTAGCCAAGCACACAGAGAAGGACTCTCCGATACTTGGTCTTCTTGCTGCGAATTCGATGTTAAGGGGAAGTCTCTTTTGGTGCTCCGAGGATTGCAAAGGTGACGGTGCAGGTGGAATGACTCGGCCATAAGCCTACCTCTTGAGACACTGGTACGAGGCCCAGTAAAAGCTAAGGACAATTTCCCTAATGAGTCGCAGATGTTGAGTCGAACCAACATTGAGTTGACAGCCATGGCTCGAGTGGAATGAGAATCTCACCGCTTTCTTCACGCCAAAGAAATGAGGTATTGTCATATTTTTTCCTGTTCTGGTCTCCCCATTTTTCTTAGAAAATGATTTGTCGCCGCCACATTGCCTTAGACTTCTTTAACGTTTCATTGGACATCCCTGTAACTGGTTTGTGCAAAGGAAGAGGGTTATTTGTTTGTGCAAAAATAAATTTGTTAAAATGGAAAGATTCTGTACTGAGCTAATTATTCAGGTTTTTTCTTTCTGTACTTATAGTTGACGGACGTAACCGCCCACGCAGCGAATTAACTCACCACATCTTAAATTAAATATTGCAGCACCAGGCCCACTTTCTATGGAATATTGAGCTTTGTAAAGAAACACAACGCATTGCTTTTTCTCCCCTGTCCTCATTTTTTATTAGTTCGTCCCTAACGTCAGCCCACTCCAAGATACTCAGGGGTAGTCACGACAATACACTAAACACTAAAATTAAGCTGTATAATAATTTGGTTATTTCTAGGATTAATTATGGTAGTTGAAATTGGTTGCTTTGTAAACAATATAACAGGAAACGTGATGCCTCTGATTCTAGATGCTTGTACAGTATCTTGGGCAATAGGCGCATTCTTCTTGATTCGCCAGTGACGCCATCTGTGTCAGGAACTGGCAAATCAACAAAAATGAGAGAATGATTTTATGTCACATTGCTGCAGAAAACGGTTAGTCTCTGGCAGTCTAGTAGTTATGATGCTTAGCATACTTCTGGGAGACGTCAGTTTGAATCCTACTCAGTGCAACCAGTTTTTTCCCAGATATTTATTTCAAGTGTTTTTTGTCTAAAAGACACTTTGCTCTGATACTTTATTGCTGAATTATTTTAGAAGTCAGATACCTTATACGTTAGCTTCCCATTTGCATAATATAGGGTTGCAACTTTTGTCCACTAGTGTAATTTAAAAATGTTAATTGCTAAAATATTCCTAGTCATAAAACTATTTATCATTTTCATTAGCTTAGCTTTCACTTAGCCTTAGTCATGTGATCGCCAGAGCTGCCAAGTAGCCATGGGCCAGTAGTTCTGCCCCAGAGGGAAGAAAATATTTCAGGAAAGTAATAAAATTAAGAAAATGAAATATTTTCAATTAAGTCAGAATTTAGTAAAGGTGTTTTAATTTATGGTTTGCCTATAACTTTTTTATTTGGGGTATGTTCATATAAACGAACTTTGGAATGTATCAATTTCCGATGTTCCTTATGGTCCAATTAACTCTTTAAAATTCACGCAAAGATCACGATATTTGTATAGGAAAGATAACTAAAATAAAGCATTCGCGTACAGAAAGTTTGTGAATCGTACATGATAACGATGATGATGATGATGCAAAACATCCCCTTCTCCCACCAGATATAAGACCCCACCCAATTAATGGTCGCCTTTATGTCGCCATTGATGATACCTACGGTCTGTAAATGGTAGCTACGTAGTGACTGGAAGAAGACATATGCACCAGTTCCCTCTGATGATGCACAGAACCAACCTGGCCTGGCACCTAATGTCCGACCCCACCTTCTCATGGTGCACGCCGTTAGTACCTTTCAAAAGAGATACTCTCTTGTGGAAGTGAGCGGAATGGGAGGGCTCCCAGATTAGTGTGGCCTACTGATCTGGATAACTATGGCTACTTTTCTCTCTTTTTTTCTGCCCTGATGAGGAGTGGTCCACCACACAGGGTCCTGGTGCTGACCAAAGAAACTTGACAGATTGGACTGGATTAAGGCTCTGAACTAGATAATGGATCCGAATTTGTTGCACTGGAAGCTTCAGTGGAGAGAGAATCTTCCGCTGCATTTTCTGATTGTGTGGGTTGACAGCACCAAGTGAACAGATTCACAGGCTATGTTTTATCAGTTTGTGGATAATCCTGAGCAGAGCACGTCGCAGGCACCTGAACTCTTGCTTCTACGGCCATCGTCAAATTCTACATTGGAGGACATCTTCCAGTGTAGATGGATTCAGCCTCTAATAGTGGGAGAACAGGTCTTTGCCCATGCCTGCGATTAGGGGGTGTTGTTTGATATTGTCGGCATTCCCTCTCTCAATAAGCATAGTTTCTTTAAACATCACACTAACCATTTTCTCTCCATAGGTATCGGAATGTCAGGACTCTGCATACAGATTATTCTCTTCATGTCCTCACGCAAGAATTCCACCGTTATAATTTAGATATTCTCGGTTTGCAAGAGACCAGATGGACAGATAAAGGTCAGATTCTTAAAAATAATCTAAAATTTCTCTTTTGAGGGAAGGACAATAATAAGTATCACCAAGGCGTGGGTCTGCTTCTGAGCAGACACGTCAGTGATGCTCTTCTAGGATATGAGTGATTAATAAAAGGTTTCTTAAAGCAAAATTTCAGACAAGCGTTAAAGACCTGAATGTTATCTGTTGTTATGCCCCCACTCAGGATGCCGATGAGGATGAGAAGGATAGGTTTTACGGACAACTTCAGGATATTTTGAATTCTGTCAAGAAAGGAGATATTACCCTTATTCTAGGTGACTTCAATGCCAAAGTTGGTACTGACTCTGACCTTTGGGGAGGGGTGATTGGTCCTTTTGGTATTGGTAGCTGCAATGGCAATGGACAACGTGTCCTACAGGTAAGTAAACTCAACGGTTTCAGAATAACTAACACTTTTTACAAACACCGCGACATACATAAGTACACATGGTTTTCCCCTGATGGGCTGCATAAGAATATAATTGATTATATTGTTGAATATTAAAAATGGATGAGCGAGCACTGAGCGTGAATTCAAGTAAAAATGTGAATAAAAATTATAATACAATTCAATTTATTACAAAAGTATGCATAAAATTATTTATAAACAAACTAAGTCAACCGGCACGAAACTCTATAATAATACAAAGATAAGCTTTCAGAAGAATTTATTAAATTCTTAAATAACTAACTAACTAGCTATACATAAAACTGCGACAAAGTGTACTGGTTTCTCAGAATTAATTCTTTTCATATATTGATCACCATGCACAAAACGACAATATTTTCCTTTCTATACACCAGCTTGCTAATATTGCCATTGGTGGCTTTAATGTTGGCCCTATAACACAATCTGAAGTTGTTTTGTCTGTTTCTAAACTTAAACTTCATAAATCCCCAGGTGTACATGAAATTACTACGGAAATGCTTAGAGCTGGAAATGTTTCTGTTACCACTTGGATCACTGAAATTTTGAATATCTTTTATGATAAAGGCATGGTTCCTTAGGATTTTACCAGAGCTATTTTATCCCTATTTTCAAAAAAGCTGATCGCAGTTCTTGTGATAACTATAGGGGTATAAGCCTACTCTCTGTTCCAGGGAAAGTTCTTTGCATGATTGTGCTTAATAGAATTAAGAATCTGGTTGATAGGCAATTGCGTGATGAGCAATGTGGATTCAGAAGTGGTAGGGGATGTGTGGATCAGATATTTTCACTTAGGCAGATTCTTGAGAAATGTTTAGCGTTTCAGAAACCTTTGGTTGCTAGCTTTGTTGATTTCAAAAAGGCTTTTGATTCTGTTGATCGCCATAACTTGTGGTTGATTGGAAGATCGTATGGTATACCAGACAAGTTAGTTAACATAAAGAAGGCTCTCTATGATAACACTGAGTCGTGTGTGAGAGTTGGTAAGGCTTGTAGTAATTGGTTTAGCATTGTTTCTGATGTTCCACAAGGATGCCTTTTGACTCCTTTTCTTTTTAGTTTGTTAATTATGTTATGCGAACTTTACTGCAAGGAAAGATTTTGGCCCTAAATGGGTGGAGATCCTTTAATTTCTGATTTAGATTAATCAGATCATTTGGCCTTCTTCGCTAATGATATCGAGGAGATGAATTCTTTCATTAGGGCTGTTGATAAGACTGGTAATAGCGTTGGTTTGGTGACAAAGAGAAAGAAAATTAAAGTGATGACAATTGGTCAGGCAGATGGTGCTTCCGTTCTTTAAATAGTTGCGCCATTGAATAAGTGTCGCAGTTTAATTATCTTGGGAGCTATGTAACAGACACTGGTGATATACGGCATGAGATTAACAGACGAATAGGGATTGCTGGTGGGACTTTTATAAATCTATGGAGAGTGTGGAGAAATATGCGAATGCACCTAAAGACTAAACTTATTACTGTATAATAGTTTGGTTCTTTCTAAGGTTAGTTATGGTAGTAAAAATTGGACGATTTGTAAACAAGATAACAGGAAACTAGATGCTTTTGATACTAGATGATTACGCAGTATCTTGGGTATTAGGTGGTTCAACTTTGTAAGTAGTGAAGAGGTTAGGCAAAGGAGTCGTCAATCTCCTCTGAGCAGTATATTGTACAGAGAGAGACTCCGTTGGTTTCGCCATGTTGCCCGTATGGATAATTATAGATTAGCGAATAGGGTTATGAACAGTGTGCCTAAAGGCCTCAGAAAGAGGGGAAGACCTAGGTTGCGGTGGGCA
The DNA here is from genome assembly GCA_038380435.1 of Ryuthela nishihirai. Classification (NCBI taxonomy): domain Eukaryota; kingdom Metazoa; phylum Arthropoda; class Arachnida; order Araneae; family Heptathelidae; genus Ryuthela; species Ryuthela nishihirai. Next base: position 78,216,562 of record JAWZYU010000017.1, read on the forward strand.
GACAATGTCAAATAGGACCTTGTTAGAATTGGTTTTTGAAAGAAAGTAATAGTTTCCTTCAGGATTAAAGAGCAAAGATGATCAGTGAAAAGTCAATTTTAAAGGCGCACGCTGAAAAAAATGGAATTGTTTTAAGAAGTTGCTGGCATATATGATCATACATGTGTTAAGTGAAAGCATTAGAAATCTCCGGAAGTCTGAACATCTAACAATAATATGACTGAAACCTAATTCTGAAAGTCACATTTTTTTTTTCAAAATTTCATGAAAATTGAAACAATCGTAAATTTAAATTATTGTAACAATCGATTGGTCTGTAAATGGTAGTTAGGTAGTCACTGGAAGGAGAGCTATGCACCAATCCCCTGTGACGATGCATAGAACCGGCCAGGCCTAGCACCTAATGTCCGACCCCACCTTCTCGTGGTGCAGACCGTTAGTGCCTTTCAAAAGAGATACCCTCTTGTGGAAGTGAACGGAAGGGGAGGGCTGCAAGATTAGTGTGGCCTACTGATCTGGGCAACTATGGCTACTTTTCTTTTTTTTTCTACCCTGCTTAGGAGTGGTCAACCACACAGGGTCCTGGTACTGACCATATAAACCCACTGGACTGGACAGTCAATGGCTCTGAGCTTGATTATGGATCCTGATTTTGCTGCACTAGTGGGCTTCTGTGGAGGGAAAATCTTCCGCTGTGTTTTCTGTTTGTTTGTGGGTTGACAGCCCCAAGTGAATAGATTCGCAAGATATGTTTATCAGCTGGTGGATAATCCTGAGCAGAGGTCATCGCAGGCACCTGAACTCTTTGCTTCTATTGGCATCGTCAAATTCTACGTTGGAGGAAGTCTTCCAGTGTAGATAGCTTCAGCCTTTAGTGGTGGGGGAACGGGGCTTTGCCCCATGTCTGCGATTAGGGGGCTGTTTGATATTGTCGGCATTCCCTCTCTCAATAAACATAGTTTCTTTAAACATCCCACTAACCATTTTCTCTCCATAGGTAGTTGGAATGTGAGGACTTTACACAGAGCTTTTTCTCTTGATGTCCTCACACAAGAATTCCACCATTATAATATAGATATTCTCGGCTTGCAAGAGACCAGATGGACAGATAAAGGTCAGATTCTTAAAAATAATCTTAAATTTCTCTTTTCAGGGAGGAATGACAATAAGCATCACCAAGGCGTGGGTCTGCTTCTCAGCAGACACGCTAGTGATGCTCTTCTAGGATATGAGTGCATTAATGAAAGGCAAAAGCCGTCCCGTGGCCGAGTGGTTAGCGCGCTTGGCTAGTGATCTACGGGACCTGGGTTCGAACCCCGGGTAAGGCATGGCTGTTTGTGTCGTTTTTCTGCTGAGGTCCTGCCATCCTCTCAGACCTTCTACTGTGGCATATAAATTGACAGGCTCCTGTCCCCTCAAGTAATTGACAGGCGCCTGTCCCCTCAAAAAAAAAAAAAAAATACCCCCTCAAGCAGCTGCTTGAGGGGGTATTTTTTTTTCTTAGAGCAAAATTTCAGACAAGCGTTAAAGACCTGAGCGTTATCTGCTGTTATGCCCCCACTGAGGATGCCGATGAGGATGAGAAGGATAGGTTTTATGGACAACTTCAGGATATTTTGAATTCTGTCAAGAAAGGAGATATTACCCTTGTTCTTGGTGACTTCAATGCCAAAGTTGGTACTGACTCTGACCTTTGGGGAGGGGTGATTGGTCCTTTTGGTATTGGTAGCTGCAATGGCAATGGGCAACGTCTCCTACAGGTAAGTAAACTCAATGGTTTCAGAATAACTAACACATATTACAAACACCGCGACATACATAAGTACACATGGGTTTCACCTGATGGGCTGCATAAGAATATGATTGATTACATATTAATTAACAGCAAATGGGCAAGTTCTGTTAGGAATACCAGGGCATATAGGGGAGCTGAAATTGGATCTGACCATTACCTTGTTAAAAGTGTGTTGCAACTTAAACTTTAAAAAGTGTAGTGCTAGCGTTAAAAAATTTACTTTTAATACTGAAGCTCTGAAAGATCCAGTTATAGCCAAAGCTTATATGATAGGTTACTTAGTCATTATGACAGTCATGATATGCTTACTACTGAAGTTGAGGAAGAATGGGATCTATTTAAACAGGATTTTTTGGACACTAACAGTACTGATTTAGGAAAAAAGGAGCAGAGGAGACAGCCTTATTTAAGTGATAAGGCACTTGAGCTTATTTCGGAAAGAAAGAACTGCAGGAATGTCCTTAATCAATACCCTACTAGTCCTAATAGAAAGCATTACAGAGAACGTAATAAACGTGTAAAGGGTCAGTTAGCTACTGATAAGAATCTTTGGCTTGATGGCCTTGCTGACAAAGCTGAGGAAGCAGTTAGACAGCACAACAGCAGAGAGTTGTACCAGATAGTTAATGTTTTGTGTGGTAGAAAACGGACAGGTATACAGGGATTGAAGGATAAACAAGGAAAGGTTAGAGAAGGTGAGGATTCTGTCATGGCTGGGTGGGCTGAGCATTTCAGTGATATTCTAAACAATGCGGTTAGTTCTATTCCCATTGTTTGCAGTGATCATAGATGCATTGGTGGCTTTAATCTTGGCCCTATAACACAATCTGAAGTTATTTCGGCTGTTTCTAAACTTAAACTTGACATCCCCTTAACTTGACATCCCCAGGGGTAGATGAAATTACTACAGAAATGCTTAGAGCAGGAAATGTTTCGGTTACCACTTGGATGACTGAAATTCTGAATATCTTTTATGATAAAGGCATGGTTCCTAAGGATTTTACCAGAGATATTGTTATCCCTATTTTCAAAAAAGGTGATCGCAGTTCTTGTGATAACTATAGGGGTATTAGCCTACTCTGTTCCAGGTAAAGTTCTTTCCATGATTGTGCTTAATAGAATTAAGAATCTGGTTGACAGTCAATTGCGTGATGAGCAATGTGGATTCAGAAGTGGTAGGGGATGTGTGGATCAGATATTTTCACTTAGGCAGATTCTTGAGAAATGTTTAGAGTTTCAGAAACCTTTGGTTGCTAGCTTTGTTGATTTCAAAAAGGCTTTCGACTCTGTTGATCGTCATAATTTGTGGTTGATTGTGAGATCATATGGTATACCAGACAAGTTAGTTAACATAATGAAAGCTCTCTATAATAACACTGAGTCGTGTGTGAGAGTTCGTAAGGCTTGTAGCAATTGGTTTAGCATTACTTCTGGTGTTCGACAAGGGTGCATTTTGTCTCCTTTTCTCTTTAGTTTGGTTATTGATTATGTTATGCGAAATTCACTTCAAGGGAAAGATTTTGGCCTTAAATGGGCTGGAGATACGAAAATATCTGATTTAGATTATGCTGATGATTTAGCCCTTTTGGCAAATGATGTTGATGAGATGAACTCTTTCATTCGAGCTGTTGATGCGACTGGTAGTAGAGTAGGTTTGGTTATAAACAGAGAGAAAACTAAAGTGATGAAAATTGATCAGGCAGGCTGTGATTCAGTTAATCTGAATGGTTGCAGTCTTGAGCAGGTGTCACAGTTTAATTATCTTGTGAGCTATGCAACAGATAATGGTGATGTGCGGCATGAGATTAAGAGACGAATAGGGATTGCTGCCGGGACTTTTAAGAATCTATGGAGAGTGTGGAGAAATAGGCGTATACACCTAAAGACTAAAATTAGGCTGTATAATAGTTTGGTTCTTTCTAGGGTTAGTTATGGTAGTGAAACTTGGACACTTTGTAAACAAGATAACAGGAAACTAGATGCTTTTGATTCCAGATGCTTATGCAGTATCTTGGACATTAGGTGGTTCAACTTTGTAACTAATGATGAGGTTAGGCAAAGGAGTTTGCATCCTCCTTTAAACAGCATATTTTGCAGAGAGAGACTCCGTTGGTTTGGCCATGTTGCCCGTATGAATAATTATAATATTCATTTAATTGAATAGGTTTATGAACAGTGTGCCTAAAGGCCTCAGAAAGAAGGGGAGACCTAGGATGCAGTGGGCAGACAATGTCAAACAGGACCTTGTTAGAATTGGTGTGCAGTTGTCAGATGCAGTAGATGTAGCTCAGGATAGACTTGCTTGGAGACTAAATTGCACGGTCTAGTTGGACCTCCGTAGCCCATGGCTGCTTGAGGATGATGATGATAATGATGAACAATCGATTTGACTTTGTAGATAAAACGCTACTGCAACCAATACTGTTCTTGAACGTAACCTTCCTTATTTGATATACTGAACGAAAATATTTTAAATAATGATTTATATAGTTGTTTTTTTTTTATTTGCAACATATAGGATATAGAAGATTCCTAGAAGCTACTCCTAGCTTTCAAAGGCTTCTCATAGAAGGACATGTCCTACTTAGACCGAAGTCACTGCTGACCACTGCATCAGTTAGAACTAACACAACACACAAAGTTTGCCTTGCGGTAACAGTAGCTAGTTTCATAACCACTATGTCAGTTAAGGCATAAAAACGTGATTTAGATCTTTAGTTTCGTTGTAATTTCTTTTATAAAAGCTTATTTCAGAAGTTATGAAACTAGGAAGCATCCATGAACAAAAAAATTAATTGGTGGCAATTTCCATTGTTTCATCTAGATGTAATCGTTTAGACCAGTGGTTCTCTTGTGTGTATAACCGGCGTACCCCTTATATAGATATTTAAAACTATAGTATAGTATAATAATGGGAATAAAATAAAATATATATATATATATAAATGTTAAATTTTGTATTCATAAATTACATACATCGGTGAACAAGAAAAATGACATAAACAATTTAGCAAATCTTGTAATATTATAAACATTTTACTAGTTACTAGATCTAGCGACTTTTGAACTCTCACGGCGTACCCTAAAAATTTTACCGCGTAACCCCCGGGTTAGGCGTATCCACGTTGAGAACCCCTAGTTTAGACAGAAAAGCAAAAAACAAAGTTATTGTTTATAGACTAATGTTCTAAGAAAATAGAGGGCAAATACATTTTATGTACCAGTAACAGGTTAGGCTAAACAGGGGTAAATAAGATTGTTCTTTGTAGATTAATGACCAGTAGATAAAGGGAGAAATATGGGTTTTCTTTGTACATTGATACTCAAAATTAAAGGACAATGTATAAATTCGTACATAACCCGAAGTATTTTTAAGGGAATGCAATGAAATTTGGTAAAGAGGTTTATTATTACATTCAAATGTAAATCAAGCATAAAAAATTCATAATCGTATAATGTGCATGCGTTAAGGACATAATCGTGCAATTGACATGAAGGAGCAGTCCATGGAACATATTTAAAGTCTGTTATGTATGATAAGCGGTATGTTAATATGGAGTATGATCACCCGTGGCAGCCGTGCAGCTCAAGCAACGACTCCTCATACTGTTTATGAGGGTATTGATGAGGTCTTGAGGGATTAATGACCACTCCTCGAGAAGTGCTGTTCTGAGTTCGTAGAGTGTTCTGGGATGGGGCTGGCGAGCTCCAACGCGTCTCCCTAGAGCATCCCATATATGCTCAATGGGACTGTGGTCAGGAGCTGTGGGTGGCCACTCCATTCGGCGAATATCTTCCGCTTCGAGAAAATTGTCGACCACATGAGCTCGATGAGCGAAAGGCATTATCATCCATAAGAGTAAAATCTGGACCGATGGCTCCTTGAAATGGCCTGACCTATTGGTTCATGAACTGGTCTCTGTACTGCAGGGCAGTAACAGAGCCACTTGGAAATATGTGCAGGATGGAAACTTGGAAAGACGCCCGTTCGTCATGATTTCTGCCCCAACCATAACGCCACGGGCACCAGAGTAGTCCCTTTCTCTATGTTTGAAGGACTGTTGAGGGTCCCTGTTTCTTTGCAGATGCGAATACGTCGCAATTCAGTACTTAAGCTGAATCACAATTCATCTGTGAACATAATAGGCACCTACTAGTCTGGACTCCAAGTGTGATGTAGACCACTCCAGGTTAAACGAGATAGCTGGGCGGCGGAAGTTAGAGGGACAGAAAAAACAGGTCTCCTGGCAAAAAGGCATTGTTCACGAAGTCTCCTGTAAACAGTAGCCTTGAAGCCCTCGTTCCTGTTGCTGCTGCAAGTCCAAAGACAGTTGCCTAGCTGTCATCACTCTGTTCAGTCTGGTAATAAGACTCCTATAGCGATCGTCTGATAGCAGTTGTGGCTGTGGGACGGTGTAGTCATGGTCGACAATGAACATCTCCTGTCTGTTGAAACTGTTTCCAGAATAATTGATAGGACATTTTGGGAAACATTCGATGCTCTGGAAACCTCCCTCTGGGACTGACCTGCTTCCACCTTCCAATTGCTCTCTACTGCTGAAAATCATCCATACGACGTCTTTGGGACATAATCAGCTCCACATGCCACTGAAGTGAAAGCAATAGTTTCCTAGAACAGCTACAAGCTACGAGTAGACTCGCGCATCTCTTTAACGCATTCTTAATTTGCATATTCTGGCTTACGTGCGGCAACTGTAAACGCGGGATAGTTTTCCGCGTAGCATATTTTCCATGTTCGTCCATTTTTAGTGCATTCTTTTACATTATTGGTAGCTATAACCGTTTTTATCGATTTTCCTTTAATTTTGAGTACCAGTGTAGTAAACAGACTTCGTGCAGTTCATCTTCAACAAGTAATATATAAAAAGATTCAGACATGTCCTTATATTGTCCCATTTAGAGTTCTGTTGTCATGAAACTAAACATGAATATTCTCTTTCAATAAGTACAATCATAAGAAGGGTGCATTGCAATCGCCCTTAACAGCAATAGCTATGCTTTATTACAACTAAAAAATCCTTTTTTTCCCTTCAACAATAATATTCTCTGCTATCGCTCGCCAACAGAGGAAACAATGCACTTTAGTTGTTTACAAAAATATTAAACAAAAGGACAATAGAAGGAAACAGAAAAGTTTGAAAACTTTTATCTTGGCTAGAACCTGACTGCCGCATTTAAGCTCGTTCTCGTAACAGCACAATAATAAAAAATACACTCCTTACATCTCGTTTTTATTTGTGGGAGGGAAAGTGCGGAGGGGGAGGGGTTCTTTATTGTTCGCTGCATATGGTTCCAGAAGCAGCCTAGTAAGCGAATGCTTTCGATTTTTTCGATTTTTCAGAGTTCTTCCAGTGAGATTGTCTCAGAGGACAAGTACCATTTGCAAAACTCTTTCTTCTTCGAGAGCTGCAAAATCTCCTTCCTCCTCCTCGAGTTTCAGCATCGTCTTCCTTTACTCTTTTAAGTGTTCCCAAGTTTATTTATCATGTTTCTGAAGGCAGAAACGCCAAGTTGCCCGACTGCTTGAGATTGCGTGAGCCTACATCAATGTTTGTGTGTGTATATATAGATGGCTCTGTTATTCTGACCTTTTGCAAGGATCGCTATTTTTTGTTTACTGTGTAAAGCAAAGCAGCTAGGCACTCCTTGTCACGTGAGAACAAGGAACAGGAAGAAGGAAATACGAAGACGTTGGATATTTCCTTTTGGAAATGGAGGAAGACAGGATTTGTATTTGTCAGGGAAAAGAAAAATCTCATTTTTCTATGGTTTTCTTTCCAGAATGTGAAAAGGCGTCCTTCATATTTATTTTGGATTAACTATCTCATTTCTAGTTAATAGATCGTCTTGATTGTAACTAAGTGATGAGGCTTTCAACCTCGTATTAGGTATATTTATTCTATCTGCAGCTAATATAAATAATCCTATGCAACATATGGTATTATTTCTATTTGCAGACATTTGAAATCGGTTCACATTTCTTGAACGAATTCTGGTAAATAAATGCAGAGTTGGGTTGGGTAGTTTTACCTCTGAGCGATACTTTTTTTGCACACCATGGGCTAAATGGCCAGGTCACATGGACCCTGAAGGCTCAGAGAAGTTGGGTGAGGGGACCCACTGGAACAGCTCTTGGGAGACAGATGGTAGCCTCCCGTCAAGGCCATCCAACGTGTTCTTTAACGTGCACAGGGTATGGCTCTCCCGCACACGGGGCCACGGCTTAACGTCCCATCCGACGAACGGCGGCCTTTCCAAGCCCATCGGTGCCCCTACTGACCGTGGGCAGGGCGGGGAATTTTGCGGAGATAAATCTCAACGCTGACCCAGCTGGGACTTGAACCTGGGAACTACAGATTACGAGCCTGGCGTGCTACCGTCTGAGCCACCCCCGCCCCCAATAAATGCAGAAGTTTCATATATTTAACTGTTATATATATACATATTTAAATCAGATGGAAATCAATTTTATATTTTTTAGCTTACACTTTCCTAATACCTGTCATTTTCCTCACTTCAGCATTTACAGCTAAATAAAAGAGCAGACACCAAGAGAAAGAAGCTCATCAGATACATTTTACAGTCGAGAAATATGACATAAACCTCAACAACCTACACACTCAATGACACGGTTTATCTGCTTCACATAACGTATTACATGAACCCGATCTGTTTCTCCTGGAAATCTTAAAAACGAGAACTTCAAACTCTTGAGTTGAACACAATATATGCAAAATTCCCTAAACCAAACTCAAATCCTAACCTGTCTTCACGCCGACATCCTTAGACGTATTCTTTGGTCTGAATCAGTCAATATTAGTGTACACAAAAAGTATAATTGCATAGAATTGTCCTATATGTTATTTTTTAGAGATAATCAAATTTGGGAAATTTATCAAATATTCAAAATACAGTTAAACACGCTAAATTTTAGGAAGTCATGGTCTCATATTACATCTCGGTCAATGCAATTATATCTCTGTATCTATGATTGTTAACAATGATACTTCATTCACCTGCGACTGCTTGATATTAAATATAAATCTTCCAACAAAGCCTACATTACGTATGAGCTATAAAAGGCACTACTTTTAGAGGAAAGTTTTCTCTTTAATAATAATAAAATTTATGAAACGTTAGTGTTTTGAAATAAAAGTTTCCCAACAAGTTTTTGCATTTTCAAAGAGGAAAGAAAGAGTTCTCCTTTTTGTTGCAATGAAATGGAATTTGTTCTCCTTTTTCTCACTTTGCGATATGGTCACCCTACTCAAAAGTCTACTCGTATTTAAGAGCTCATATAATATTAATGCTATAGAGATACACGGACTACTCGGTATTCTTTGATGGATTCTTCTCCCTAGCGTAAATATCAAACACGACTTCAAGTTCATAATCGACAATGGCATAATGAGATTTACCCTATAGTGCATACAGCACTTCGCATATTTTTGATGATACAGTTGATAATATAGTTGCTTCAGCAAAAATAAGTTTTCTCGACTTAAGATAATTTAGACTCATCTACGTTCTTCTAATTGTATCAAGACAAAAAATAAAATACTGTTCCAATTTTATAAATAAGAAATGAAACCAATATTTCCTTCGATTACTTTGAGCTGCTAGAGGAGTTTAGTAAACAGATGAGTAGAAATCCAGTGTTGTAAAAAATAGGTAAAGAATCTTCCAAAGCTTCTAGACGGATTCCATATGCAATTGCTAAGTTCCAGAATTATAGAATTTAGCCAAATGTTTTGACTATGTTGAACTGTCGCCAATCAAATTGAAACTCATTGGTCTGCTACCGAAATCAAAAGCTCATTCTCTATACGCTATATACGTATTTAAATTAATAATCAAAATTCGGCTGCATGTTTTCTTCATTAAAATATAAATTTTTCGTCAGTACCAAATTCCATTCGTCTAGCTGCCTCGCACTCTCTAAATCAGCGCCTGAACATTCTTCCTGGATCCAATGTTCATGCTTACTACTACCAATTCAGATGCTGTTCTTGTGTGATTTGATCACCTTCTCTTAGTGGACAGTAAGTAGCTGATCATGTAGATTCTAATTCACCTATGAGGAAGTCTCCTATTGGTATGGGAACAGATAGCTAGATCAGATAGATCTAGTGGCTTCACGGAACTGTTGGGGCAATATTGACAGACTCTGTGTGTCTTCGGTCTGATTATCATCGATAGCTCTCGTTATTTGCTCTTGTAACCCCCAAACATCCTTCAACCAGTTTTCTGTAAACAACACCGATCTCATGAAAGGATGTCCAGAGTCCGTAAACAGAAGACTGAATAACAGCCTAGTGAGCATCTTTACATCTGCTTGTGGCTATACAGACTAGAGCCTCCAATGAATGTCCATCGTACACTTTGTGATAAATGGTATCTCATATTTTTTTTTAAGCTTTTGATACTAACAATGCAGGAGTGCTCGATTCTAATAACTTTATCAGCTTTGGGCTGCAACCATTTAATATGAAGTAATAGAACTCACATTTGTAATACACTTCAGAGATATTTGGTTTCAATAATTGGGGACTCGAATTTGTTGTTGAGCACCCGAGATTTTGGTTTGGGTTGGGGTATTTCACCTCTGAGCGGCCCTTTTTTGCACACCATAGGCTAAATAGCCAGGTCACATGGACCCCGAGTGCTCAGAGAAAGTTGGGTGAGGGGACCCACTGGAACAGCTGTTGGGATGGTAGCCTCCCGCCTGTTGGGATGGTAGCCTCCCGCCTGTTGGGATGGTAGCCTCCCGTCAAGGCCATCCAGCACGTTCTTTAACGTGCACAGGGTATGGCTCTCCCTCACACGGGGCCACGGCTTAACGTCCCATCAGACGGACGGCGGCCTTTCCAAGCTCATCGTTGTTCCCCTACTGACCATGTGCAGGCCGGGGAATTTTGCGGAAAAAAATCTCAACGCTGACCCAGCTGGGATTCGAACCTGGGAACTACAGATTATGAGCCTGGCGCTCTACCGACTGAGCCCCCCCCCCCCCCCCCCCCCGAGAATTTGGACTACATGGTAGAGCTTCACAGCGTGAACTACCTTCATAAATTTATTCTATGTAAATCGCCGCCACCTTAGCTCACTGGCGAATATAATCAGGATATCCTGTATCCTGTGTTCGTATTTGGGAGGTGAACTGTCGGTTTTTCCCATTTATTTCTTTATTGAAATTAAATGTCTTTGAATTCTATCGCCAATGTCAGTTTCGCTGTTTCAAAAGTAGTGCTTTAAGAATAAAATCTCTAATGCCCCTGAAAAAAAAGAAACAAATTTTCAAGAATCTAGAATATGTTTTAATACATTCAGCAACAGAAGTCAGATTTTTCAATATCGGTCAATAACCTACCATCGTCAATTAAGGCAAATATCTGTTTTTGGCCACAAGCCTACAGTTTAGCAAAAAACAGAGAATTTAATTCCCGTATTTTGAAAGATTTATTGCCAATAAATGATAAACATGCAGAATCAAATTTACTATAAATCTTTTATGTCGGGGATTTGACAATTCAAACTTAGCTAACACCCACTAAAAGAGTTTTGAAAAAGTAAAAAACGTGCAGGTTATAGTGTTGGATTGTTTTGCCTCTGAGCAGCACTTTTTTTGCACACAATGATATAAAAGGCCAGGTCACATCTATTCTTGAAAATTTGTTTGTTTCTTTTTTTTTTCAGGGGCATTAGAGATTTTATTCTTAAAACACTACTTTTGAAGCAGCGAAACTCACATTGGCGATAGAATTAATAGTGTGGAAACGTTTATACCCACAAGTATAACTTTCCAACACATGGTTCACGGTTTAACGACACCCTTTTTAAATCCTTCAGTGTCCCTTTTCTCACTGAGGTAAGAGGAGCTGTCTTAACAAAAGCCCGGCGGGAACTAATTCCTGGGACCATCAAATTAAAAGCTTGGAACTCTACCAATTGAGTTGTTCTACTTTCTCTTATAAAAATTTCTTTTAGACAACATGTGATAGTTTAAAGTAGCAATGCTTGTTAGTAAAGCAATGCTACCTTTACAAGTCTTCAAAATTTGGATTTTTAAGTAAATGAAATCTTTCCATAAACTTTAGTCTTGGACTCCTTGGTGATTGTCGTACTGAAAGGGTTCCTATCAGCGATAATGTACATTAGACACACAATCTCTGTCCTCTAGAAATTCCTTGTATTTCGATCATATCGCTTTAAGAGGTAGCAGATTAAACGCTTTGCGGTGACAATCCTTAAGTACTAGTTAGTTGTATGTCTTACCCAATGTTAAATAAAGACTTGACTATAAAGCAAGGCATGAAATCATAAGTAAATACCTATTGATGACGAAAGTGAATTAAAGATGATTTCAAGAAATATTTTTTCAGAAGAGGAAATGAGTTTCGCCTGAGTGGGATTCGAATCCGCATCTCCTGAATATATGTACATATGCCACGCTTTCTATCCACTAAATTATCAATGGCTAGTTCATTTTTCAACTAATTGTGACTGTAATCTTAAATGTTTCTTGAATTCTATGCTTAAAGGGGGCGGCTCAGTCGGTAGCGCGCCAGGCTCGTAATCTGTAGTTCCCAGGTTCGAGTCCCAGCTGGGTCAGCGTTGAGATTTATCTTCGCAAAATTCCACGCCCTGCCCACGGTCAGTAGGTGACACCGATGAGCTTGGAAAGGCCGCCGTCCGTCGGATGGGACGTTAAGCCGTGGACCCGTGTGCGGGAGAGCTATACCCTGTGCACGTTAATGAACACGCTGGATGGCCTTGACGGGAGGCTACCATCTGTCTCCCAGCAGCTGTTCCAGTGGGTCCCCTCCCCCAACCTTCTCTGAGCCTTCGGGGTCCATGTGACCTGGCCATTTGGCCCATGGTGTGCAAAACAGTGCCGCTCAGAGGTAAAACAACCCAACCCAACCTATGCTTAAAGGTTTGTTGGGTTGTTTTCCCTCTGAAGAGCGTGTTTTTGCACCCAGTGGGCTAAATGGCGAGTCATAAGGACCCTAAGGTCAGTTGAGGAAAGGAGAGTCCCAGAGTCAGTTGGAGGAAGGAGATTTACTAGTCAGCTATCAGGAGACGAATGGCAACCTCCCATCAAGACCATTCAATGTGCTCTTTAATGTCACAATGTGCTCTCTTAATGTACAGGGTATGGCTCACCAACAATGGAACAATGCCTTAAATCGAATCCGACGGATGGGGGGGGGGGGTGCTTTCCAATCTGGAACCTGGGAAGTGCAGACACCAAGCGTGGTACGCTACCGAATGAGCTAACCTGCGTTTTAAGGTAATCTGTGACTTTACTTTCATTGATTCTTGCATAATAAACGTTATTATCGTGAATGATTATCTAATTATTCGGCATCAATTTCTGGCAATGTTCAAACGGTTGCACGTTCCCGATCATAGATGGCGCAACGAGCGATATATATCGGGAAGATTTATAGTCACAATTAGCTGAAAAATGTACTAACACCTGATGGTTTAGTGGTTAGAACACTTTGAACGTATTCAGGAGACGTGGGTTGGAATCTCACTCGGGCCGAAACTCATTTTTTTCAGCAAACATATTTCTTGAATTCTGTGTTTGTAGCTAATATGCGCCTTATTTATTAAATCAGATTTCTCTCCTGGACGCACTTTGCTGAAATCATAGATAAGGTGAAAAAGAAGAAGAATTATATAAAAATATGAAGTGCTAGGAGTCATGTATATAAATTAAAGAATTAAAAAATATTGGTGCATTAAAAAGTAAAACAATATGCTAATTTTTCTTACTCAATTTATATATCTTCAAGGAAAGATAGCTTGACGAATAATATTTGTTTGATTAATTGGAAAGAGAAATAAGTTTTGGCGCCATCTCTTCCTCTGAAGTTGGATTATTTTACCTTTGAGGGGTACTTTTTTGGACACAGTGGCCTAAGGGGAGGAGGTGGCTCATTCGGTAGCGCGCCAGGCTCGTAATCTGTAGTTCCCAGGTTCGAGTCCCAGCTGGGTCAGCGTTGAGATTTATCTCCGCAAAATTCCCCGCCCTGCCCACGGTCAGTAGGGGACACCGATGGGCTTGGAAATGCCGCCGTCCATCGTATGGGACGTTAAGCCGTGGTCCCATGTGCGGGAGAGCCATACCCTGTGCACGTTAAAGAACACGCTGGATGGCCTTGACGGGAGGCTACCATCTGTCTCCCAACAGCTGTTCCAGTGGGTCCCCTCCCCCAGCCTTCTCTGAGCCTTCGGGGTCCTTGTGACCTGGCCATTTAGCCTATGGTGTGCAAAAAAAGTGCCGCTCAGAGGTAAAACAACCCACAACCCACAGTGGCCTAAATGACCAGGTCGCAAGGACCCCGAGGGCTCAGAGTAATTTATAGCTTGTTGGGAGACAGATGGCAACCCCCTGTCAAGGCCATCCATAGTGTTCTATGACGTGCACAGTGTATGACTCTCCTGCATACGGGGGTCACAGCTTTGCATCCCATTTGACGGATGACTGGTTTCCAAGCCCATTGGTGTCCACTACTAGCCAAGGAGTTTTGAGGAGACAATTTAGTCTGAATGCTGGCCCAACTGGGATTCGAACCTGGAAACTGAAGATTATGAGACTGGCGAGCAATCAACTGAGCCATCCCAGCAGCCTATTCCTCTGACGTTAATGCGAATTGACCTAAATGATTTTGATCACTGCCGTTATTCTTCACTTTTATTTTTTACGTTTTAGGGCACATATAGAAAGATGATATTTTTATTTTTACTAATTTAAAGAATTTATTATTTGCTTCTTAACAAAAACTTCGCAGATGAGTTTGTCACTGAAGACTGCTTCGTAGGAAGAAATATTCCCTATGCTACTCTGCCTGCCAAAATAAATTCATTTGACACATGACTTATTACGATTGACACCAGTTAAATTTATCTTTGTCACATTCGAGTGACGAAGGGATGATGTTAACCTATAACACTCACATCGAGTTGGGTTACTTCTGAGCGGCACTTTTTTGCACACCATGGGCTAAATGGCCAGGTCACATGGACTCGAAGGCTCAGAGAAGGTTGGGGGAGGGGACTCACTGGAACAGCTGTTGGGAGACAGATGGTAGCCTCCCGTCAAGGCCATCCAGCGTGTTCTTTAACGTGCACAGGGTATGGCTCTTTCCCACACACGGGGCCACGGCTTAACATCCCATCCGACGGACGGTGACCTTTCCAAGCCCATCGGTGTCCCGTACTGACCGTGGGCAGGGCGGCAAATTTTGCGGAGATAAATCTCAACGCTGACCCAGCTGGGATTCGAACCTGGGAACTACAGATTACGAGCCTGGCGTGCTACCGACTGAGCCACCCCCGCCCCACTCACATCGACATCAGCTTTCATTTGGCATGTAACTCGTTACACTTGGTTCTTTTGTTAGAATGATATAGTGGAACAGAAGTTTACTAATTTACTACTTTTAATTGAATAGAGGTGAGGAAAATGATGGGGGAGGGTAAATGCTTTGTGGTCTTTGATCCTCTCAGTATCGCAAGTTATTGTTTGACATGTAACTCATTACTGATCGACAGTTTAAAATTTCACTCCTCCTTTTCCTAATTGGAAAAAGAGAGAGAGCATAACTTAAGACAGTCTATGACACTCCCCTTATAAGATATCATATAACATACAACTTCTTATTCTCGGCTCTTGTGTTCGGATGATACAGTGGAACAATCAATAGTACAGGTAAATATACTTAATGACAAGATGGTTCCGCCTGAAGCACTACCATTATTGGGATAATGTCACTTTGACGACTAGCTAAAGGTAGGGGATATCTAGTACCGTATAGGTAAAGCACAGACCACGACAGTCTAGGGTGAACAGTATTATAGGAGTAAAGCTCAACTCACGGCATAACCAGCTGCAAAACCCGGAGTTTAATCTAAGTCCCGGAGCGCCACAAAAAAGGATATAAAGATCCAAGTTGCCTCGGCTCCCGTGACGGGAACTCTTAGTCCGGCCCTTCCGTCTTGGCCTGTCCGACATTGAACACCACTGGTCAGCAGGCCTTCAACTTCATTAAGGCCCTGAAGCCCTCTCATCTGGACAAGGTGGTTCCGTATCGAGGGGGAATCATTTGTACAGGAGATATTAAAGGATGTCCTGTAGACACGGGACTGATGAAACAGTTAGCTGAAAACAAAACAGTTTTTCCTGCTAGCTATTTCATGAATCATTTATCATTGCTCTTTTCCCCGTGAAGAATAATGGATTTATTTTTTAGTCTACACCTCTAAGTCACAAGTTCTTATCTGATATATACCTCGTTATGATCTTCCATCGTGATGATCATAACGAGTCATCATGTTGGGAAAATATTGAGGATTAGCTGTTTTTGCAAATCCAGAGTCTAAAAATTGACAAACGAAAGGCAATAACAAGGTAGGTCCAATGAGGGACATTCGGGAAAATGCCGATGATATGAAAGATTAAAGTTCTTATATTATAGGACTATAGGAGATATTTTTTTCTCATTGATTATTCTGCAGTCCTGTTGCAATGCTTTATAAAATTCTTTAGACGTTAATTTGGCTAATTATTTAGATTTCCAAATTACTACCCAATACCTTAAAGATATTATTAATTTTTTGTTTCGAAAATAAACTTGAGGCACAAAATTTATTTCGCAAACTTTCACATACGGTTAGATTGTTAATCGGCAGAAAATGCAGTCTCACAGTTAAAATAATTACTAAGCCTTTAAATATCTGTTATAGCCCCCAATGAGCAATAAAATCGAAAATGTAAACTTTATTTTAGTGGAAGAAATACTTTGCAAGGGTTGGATTTTCTCCTCCCCCCCTTTCCTATTGATGGAACACAAAGTGAAGCTTCTTGGCACAGCAGCTCCCATGATGCTCGGAACTAGGCTACCCAAGAAAAAAAAAAAATCCGGCGGCCAAAGGTAGCCTTTGATGCCAAAATGGACATTCATGATGGCCGGTGATTGGTGAGGTCACCTCTCTTTTGTTGCGATCTTATGCAACCACGGCAATTCCCGATTCCGCCTTACGACACTACCAGTTATGAAAAGCCGTGCTTATCTAGAGCCGGGGGCAAGAAAGCGCCATATAGACGCACCTCAACCCCGACCTCACATGGCAGCAGTCCTATAAAAGGAAAGCTAACCACCGGAAGAAACCTAACTTTAATCTGTTCCCCGGTTAGCCATGAACAAGGATATATAGATCCAAGTTCGCTCGGCTCCCGGGTGGAGACTCTTAGTAAGGCCCAGACTTTGGTGAGGCTCGACCTACTGGGGCACAAATCTTTTCAGAAGAGCCCTCGAACTGCTCACCCAGAGCACCTGAAAGGTGAGGTCTCAGACACCGTCACCATCCAACCGGCTAGGGAACCGGTCGGTCTTGGCTATGTCCAACCGGGGACCCAATCCGGCCGGCACAGCCTTCGACCGGGTTGCTGGGCCCGAAGCCCCCCCACCACGTCAAGGTGGTCCCCTATCGGGGGGGGGGATTGGTGAGGTCAGCGGAGGTCAACTGATTGGTGGTCGCTGGCTGCCGCAACGGAACTTTGAAGGAGAGAGAGCATTCCAGCAGTCAAGTCAGGGACTGCTGTGAAAGATTCTTTGTGTGAATTTGCGAGGCTGTGTCCCGCTTAGAGGCTTGTGTAGGCGAGCGTTCGGTTTACCAGAACAGTATTGGCCGTCCTTTTGTGTGCATGTGTAAATATATTATCTATAATTAAATTTAGCCCATGGTGTGCAAAAAAGTGCCGCTCAGAGGTAAAACAACCCAACCCAATTTAATGAACATTCCTTTGCGACGTGCGGTAGCAGTCCCGATTGGCAAATATCTCCCCGTGTTGAAATGCACTGCAGAGCTTACAGACAAGATAACATGGATGCAATTATTAGCACTGAAGTTTGGGAAGCTTTGGCTCTGCGCGAGCAAGCCGAGATGCAGAAAGTGACGTCACAAGCTGATTCTGTGAACGCGCCAGCGAATGGAACCGGTTCTGCAAAGGATGAGAGCAGCGAGTTCGCTGAGGAGCAGGCTGCAGCTTTCACAGATCACAGCAGATTATTTTTGTTGCGCACTGTCGCATTTGCGAGTGTGGTTTTTCTTGATTGGCTGAGGTGGATGACAACGGATCAGAGAGGCATAGCATTTGCTTCTGGTAAATTAAATGCTAGTCAGCGGAGATGGGCATCAATTGAACGTGAGGCCTATGCAGTTGTGTGGGCTCTGGCACACACAACAATGGCAAACACAATGCAAAAGTGAATTATAAGCGAGGCAGAACCCGCTTGAATGCCGATGCTCTCTCGCGAGTGGAAATTCTGCCAGGCGAAATGAGTGGGGAACAACAGGGACGGGGGGACATAAACATATCGCATTGGCGCACGGTGCAATAAGGACGCCGAACAGACGCGGTGGAGGTTCCTACTCAGGAAGTCCCTCATTGCTGCCCATCATCAGCTGCAGTGAAGTTCACGTGTAACTGAATATCATTAGTGCACGGCTCCATCTGACAGTGGAGAACTTTGTATGATTCACGAGTGATAAGAAAGTGTAAACTTTCACAAGGTTCATTGCAGACATTCGCGAGTGATACACAAGAACTTGAAGTGTGTGTTTATAAAGGAAAAAAGAAGGAATTTGGAACATTTGTGGATTTCTCTTAAAATCGTTAACAGATTCCTTTGCAGACTTTCGCGAATAACTCAAACAGTAAAAAATGATGAAGTTATGCCAGGATTATGGACAGGTGACTTCTGTCCTTAATCTCAGTCTAGGGAGGGTGTGTAAGGGATGGATTATCTTCCTCCCCTTTCCTATCGGTGGAACACAAACTTAATAAATAAAGCTTCTTGGCACAGCCGCTACCATGATGTTCGGAACTGGGCTGCCCGAGAAGGAAATGTCCGGCGACCAAAGGTAGACTTTGATGCCATAATGGACAGTCGTGGCGGCAAGAGATTGGTGAGGTCAGCGGAGGTCACCTGATCTGTGGTCGTTGGCTGCCGCCACGAAACTTTGAAGGAGAGAGAGCATTGTACTGGCTACAGCAGTTGAGTCATGGACTGCTATGAATTATTTGTGTGAATTTTCGAGGCTGTGTCCGGCTTGGAGGTTGTGTAGGCCTGAGTTCGGTTTTCCGGAACAGATAACAGATTAGATTGAGACCACAGCATTGGTCGTCCTTTTGTATGTATGAGTAAATATATCATCTATAATTAAATATTTAATCCGCAGTCATTATTTCGAGATTCAAATCATCAGTTAGGCATAATTTCTGACAATAGCTAGAACTCGCAGGAAAGAACCCACATGAAAGCGCCTTAACGCAAATAGCATAAGATAAAAGGTGCCGAGAGGTGGCTTTCACATACCTATTTTTGGAAAGTGCCTATAGTAAGTGTTTATAATAGCACTTCCTACTTATGGGAAAAAATTGATGAATGTTTCTAGAGTCATGGTTATGAAAAGCATCAGTTTTTAAAATTTCGCCATGGAAAGCATACTTAATCACTACGTCACAAGATCTTTATTTGCAGAACTAAAAGTTAAAGGGAAATATTCGCAAAAGTGAAATTTCAACTCAATAACTTGAATCGTTCGGATGTTAGATCCACATATGCAGATGACATTTCGAAATTAATATTTCGATTTCAAGCACACCTAAAAGGTAGGCTAAAAAGAAGGGGAAAAAAAGAGCCTAGAGAATTAAAGTCTTTCTCTGTAAAATATATAGGAAATATAAATTTCTTATGCTTCTGCTTTCACAGCATAAATGACAAAATAAGAAAATAGGCCGGCAAATGTCTTTTGATATCTAATGCAGCGAATTTAAATCCACTCTATTACCCTAAAGCCATTGTGAATGGAGCCTTACATGCCAAAGAAATATCTATGAAAAAGGAATCCACAGATCGCAGCTTTAATTTAATCTTTGTACTTTACAAGCAATTCAGTTTATGTAGAAGAAAATGCTGAATGGCGAAGGGTCTGCCACCCACTCAATGGCCAGATTCATCTTTAAATAGAGAAATGAATGGATTCCATCGCCATCACTGAATTGCATAAAAATAAACCAACACGGTAAAGCAAAGTCACTTTCTCACAGATACTGCGATGCGGTCTCCCTCACGAAACATTCTCCACGCACTTGTGACAGCCACGTAGCGATCACAAGAAGAAACTCTTGAAAGCCATCGTAACGGGGGAGGCATTTCGTCACCGTCTTCTCCCGATCACTTCCATTGCTCCTGATGTTCCTTCTCATTCTATTAGAGTAAGTAAAGTCTTCTGTACAAGCTGCCATCAATAAAAGGTTTAGTTGAAAGTAGCATGGAATTGATGCCATGCATCAATGTCGTCCTCCACAGCGCTCCGAGCATTTTATATCCATTTCCACTGTGGGGGCTGCAGCCTGATTGCAGCTGCAGTCCGTCATCGGTCCATGTAGCGTAAGAGATCTCTTTTACTGGATAAATACCATCTAGGAGATCTCTGCGATTTCACGATTCACGAAACGTTGACTTGTGTGCTCGATATATCTCAGAGAGAATTCTGTAAGATCGACATCCTTTTAAGGTTCACTCAGTGGGCGACGTACTTCTTGTCTTCTCATTCACCCCTTCTCTGGAGCTCACTTCCTTTCTGTCCGCTCCTGATCCCTCTCCATCTCTTCTCTTCTTTTAGCTTGTAATGCGATTTTCTTGCTCTTCTTTCCTTCCTTTATTTCTACATCGCAAACGAAAGGCTTCCTTGTCTAGCAATGCAAATCTGATTTAATTCGTTTTATATTCCTGAGTGCACTTTTTTTCTGTACAATGAGTTAAAAAGGGAAACAATACCACTTAGATGAATCAATCTGGATTGTGAGTTGGGGTTTGGATTAATAGTTGAAAGACATTTTAATAACATTCTTCCTCTCTTGAGCTTTGTTTTTTTCATGTTTAGAGGAAAACTGTGATCCCACTGAACATTTTACCTACACACAAAAATCAAGCTGACCACTTGCCCTGAATATAAAGAATCCTCGAAACGACTGTAATATTATGAGTATCACTTCTCATTGAGCGGACCACTAGGGCTGAATGCATAAATTCCGTGGACCACCTTGATAAACACAAAGATTCCATGTGCGACTTTGAAGGAAACAGAGATCCTGTAAATCACTTTGACGGGATGCAAAAATTGTGCTATCACTTTTTCCAGAAGCAAAGATCTCGCATATCCTATCCCTCAACTCTCTAAATCACCTCTCGCCGCATCGTTATCTGCAGTTCCCAGTTTCGAATCCTAGCTGTGCCAGCGTTAAGATTTATCTCCGCAAAATTCCCCGCTCTGCCCTCGTTCAGTAGGAGACACAGATAAGCTGGAATTGGACGCCGTCCGTCGGATGAGATGTTAAGTCGTGGCGCCCTATGCGAGAGAGCCATACCCTGTGCACGTTAAAGAACACACTGGGTGGCCTTGACCCTTGGGTCCTTGTAACCTGGCCATATAACCCATTATGTGCAAAACGTGCCACTCACAGTAAAACAACCCGACTGTTTAGCCCGACCGTTTTTTATTATTAGAGATAATAATAAAAGAAAAATTACTATCTCCGCAGAGAATTCAATCCCGAATTAGCTAGGATAATCGACCAATGTTTAGCACATTGTTGTTATCTGGACCTAAATCTGCTGCAAACAATGCTTAAAGTAATAATGAAAATAAGGAAAAAGAAGGGGTGAAGTTGATTCAGTCGGTATCGCGCCAAACTCGTAATCTGTAGTTTCTAGGTTCAAGTCCCAGCAGGACCAGCATTGAGATTTATCTCTGCAAAACTCCCCGCCCTCCTAGCAGATGCATCTCAATAACTTTACGAACACCCCCTCGCAAAATAATATAGCATAGTACAATATACTGTAGAAATTATCAAGAGCTTGACTTATTACAGTAGAAATGGTTAAAAGATCGAGAGATTAACTGAAAGTACATCTTTCTTCTAAGAAATAAAATTATTTCGAATTATAAAGACAACTTATAAATATTTCTGCTTTTAAATTATACCTGAAAGACGTTGAACTTGTTTCCAAACAGAAAAAAAAATCTCGTAGTGGAAAACAACAGCAGCTAAAAAAAAAAAAGCAGGAAACTGTTTTTAGCCATCGTGATCTTTTTATAAACAAAATTCTACACGTAAAAAAAACTCCTGAAGAAACTATAGGGGAATAAAAATAAAAAATCCTTCGGAAATCTTCACATTAAGTTGGTTCTGTGGTATCGGCGCTGGCTGTCGTGTTGAATCTTAAATCCACCATAAATAAACCAACACTCAGATGGAAGAGCGGGAGGTAAACAGGTCGTGGAATTTCGAAGGGGTTTTTCTGCTGCCGAGAATTTAAACTGGATGATGCAACATCTTTCGTAAAACAAGTGACGGGGTCGAGGCTGGAGGGGAGAGCTTTCTGCGCCATCTGTCAGCTTTTCAGGCGATTTATTGACAGATGGCGGTCGTCGACGCAGGAAGAAATTATCGAACAAAAACAAGAAACAAAATATCGCATTTCTTGTGGCGCTCGTTGCTTCTGTAATTCTCATATGACGTTACGAGATAGAAAAGAAAAATGATGTCGAACTTTGAATCCATTCTTTTCTTTCAATCTGTCTTGTGTGTCTTGTTATTTTTCTCTTCTCTGTTCGAGTTTTTGTGTTCAATGTAAAGAAATATAAAAGAATAATCGATAGGATTAGAGACTGATAAATTTATCAAGGTAGGCAAAAAATGTGTTTTCTCTCTACAAACACATCTAATTCCCGTATTTGATGCTAGAGAGTTGGGTTGGGTTGTTTTACCTCTGAGCGGCACTTTTTTGCACACCATGGGCTAAATGGCCAGGTCACATGGACCCCGAAGGCTCAGAGAAGGTTGGGGGAGGGGAACCACTGGAACAGCTGTTGGGAGACAGATGGTAGGCTCCCGTCAAGGTCATCCAGCGTAAAATAAGGAAAAAGAAGGGGTGAAGTTGATTCAGTCGGTAGCGCGTATTTAAATTTAGATAATAACACTCGTTGTCCACAGCCCCTGATAGGTAGAGAGATGTCTGCATCATCTCTCTAACCTGATAGGTAGAGAGATGGTAGCCTCCGTCCGTCAGATGGTAGTCTCCCGTCAGATGGTAGCCTCCCATCAAGATGGTAGCCTCTTGGTAGTCAGATGGTAGCCTCCGTCCGTCAGATGGTAGCCTCACGTCAAGGCCATCCAGCGTATTCTTTAACGTGGTTCACACGGGGCCACGGCTTAACGTCCCATCCGACGGACGGCGGCCTTTCCAAGTCCATCGGTGTCCTCTACTGACCGTGGGCAGGGCGGGGAATTTTGCGGAAATGCTAGAGAGAATATGCCCAATTGTGGCTCTTTTCGTTGGGCAATTTAATTACCCTGGCTTAATTATTACTTGGAGATGATTTTTGATCCTTACAGAGACCACTTTCCACTGATACCTTCTCAATGTAAATGTGCAGAGAGAAGGTAAAAATATTTCCAAAAGTCGGGTTAGGTGGAACGAAATATCATTTACGATTTCTGTGAGGATGACAAATGCTTTTTCATTTATTTTCATAATAGGTACATACTATAGGTGGACATTATTTAATGTTATTGCGAGAGTTGAGAGGGGAAACATTTGGTACTCTCTGACAACTATAACTTTAAGGGCGGAAAGACCTATTGCAGACAGATTGGCTTTGCGGGTTCATTTAGGTACAGTCGCTCAAAAAAGTATCCGAACATCATGGTTGATTACAGAATTCAGGAAAAATATCTGGCAACGATTTTTTTTAGAAATTAATGATCTGGCAACCTTCGTGTCACGTGACACGAAGGTTGCCAGATCACTAATTTCTAAAAAAAATCGTTGCCAGATATTTTTTTCTTAATCTTGTAATCAACCATAGTGTTCGGATACTTTTTTGAGCAACTGTGCATCATTAGAACCCGAATTCTTTTCCTCCTCACAAAATTCACTCAATTATTTGAACAGTGGGACAGTTTATTGTGATAACACAATTCAAGAGTAATGGCAATCAAAGAATGATATAAAAAAAAGTTAAAATAATTAGAAAAATGAAAGTTATATATAAAATGTTTGCAGATAATTATTTTATAAGCATAATATTTTGAGATTTGGTTTGCTGATCGTAAGTTTGCAGGCTACAGAAATTATATTGTATATTGTATATTTTATATTTTATAACATTAGAGCTGCAGTGAATTGACGTCGCGATGAACTGCAGCTAATAATTCCCATGATGACATTATTAAATATTTGATGTTCTAACATCAGCGAAAATATTAAATATTTCATGTTCCTACCATCAGCGAAATAAATCATAAACCTCTAGAATGTTTTTGCTATTTGCAATAGGCTTCAAATCTCGTCCTACCTTTGTAAGACGCAACGACTTGCGAGATTTATATGCGAAGTAATGAAAACCCTCACTTTTTTTCCTTTATACGTAGTTAAATATTATCATTCTAAATTTGCTAGAATCCCACTATATCACTTGTCCACAGCCCCTGATAGGTAGAGAGATGTCTACATCATCTCTTGATGTCTGCATCATCTCTCTAACCTAATAGGTAGAGAGATGTCTGCATCATCTCTTGTTGGTCTTAAAAACTCTCATCTTAATAATCCTCTGCAGCATAATCATCAACGCCATTATCACTTCAAGCGTTGTTTTAAATATTACTCCATACTGCATTTACTTCAAACACCCTTTTCAGGCTTTATTTACTGTAAGATAAGCTGAAATATACAGTACAGTAAACATGACACTTTATTATAAAAAATAATTATTTTATTTATTAAACATGACACTTTAATATGCTGCATAATATTTGAGAGCGTGTAATGATGTTCTCTAAATCCCCTTTTCTGATAGTCGAGAGACAGATGGTAGCCTCCCGTCAAGGCCATCCAGCGTGTTCTTTAACGTGCACAGGGTATGGCTCTCCCGCATACGGAGTCACGGCTTAACGTCCCATCCGACGGACGGTGGCTTTTCCAAACCTATCGATGTCCCATACTGACCGTGGGCAGGGCGGGGAATTTTGCGGAAATATATCTCAACGCTGACTCAGCTGGGGCTCTCACCTGGGAACTGCAGATTACGAGCCTGGCCAACACCACCTAGAGGAGAAGGCCGTACCACTCATTTGTGATGTCAGCCTTACTGGACCCTGACTGCCGGCAGAATAGATTGAGAGATAGCTTATCCTTGTTAATAGAACTTCCCATTTAGGTTTTGAATATTCACTAATAAATCATCATCATTAAAATAATTTGTTTTCATATAATTAAAAAAAAAATTCCTTTCCACTTTTTTTTTCTAATTTTTTTAGAGATTTTTTTTGCTTTGATTAGTATTAATAAACCATTAATTACCGTTTCCGATTATACCGATAGCTTTAAATTATTATTTAGATAATAACACTCTTTAAATTTTCGGAAATTTCAAAACTTTTGACTAATTTTGCAAACGATCGATTAATGTATTGAACAACTACTAAATTTTCACTCTTAAAGGATTCTAGAAGTGCGAGATATATTTAGGAAAAAACTATTTGTTACAAAATACCACGGATATCTATTTTTTTCACAAATATGTATGTATATATATATATATAAGAGGTCTAAAACATTATTTAATGAAAACAGTATGTTTCAATATTGCATATGTTAAGAAAAACAACCAACAAATTCCACATTAAAAAAATACTTTTATTTACAATCTGAGAAAACAAGTATATATATAAGATACACATTACAATGAAACAAATATTTCATATCATTGTTTATTTTATTTTTAAGAAAATTGTGCAATTAAAACAGGAAAATTCACTAATCATATGGGAGAATTTTTAAACAATATGAAGGAACTTAATATTGTGCAATAATATTTAAATTGAAAAAGAAAATTTTAAGATATTCCATTCATCCCAGTTGAATAATTGCTGATTTTTTTAAACAGTTTAATATGAAAGCTGTTTTTAAAATGAATCACATTAATAAAAACTGTTTCTAGGACAACTATGACTTTTAGATAAAAAGAAAAGAAAAACTGCTTTCCCAAACTTTTACACCCTAAAAATAAAAAAAAATAAATACCCCCTCACGCAGCTGCTTGCTACAGAGGTCTGACAGGAGCCTGTCAGTTTATATGCCACAGTAGAAGATCTGAGAGGATGGCAGGACCTCATGCATATTAAAACTGATTTCTTCACATGACTCAAAATTTTTTATCCTTTTTGGTATCATAATAAACTTTGATAGAAAAAAAATTCTGAAGAAACATGAAAGCAACATCTAAATACATGTGGTCAAAAGGTTTGAACAGATTCAAAATATAACAGAAATATAAAATGCAATGAGTATCATACAATGTAAAGGTCACATTGAAATATCCATATACACTCAGTGATTATAAAACGCAATTCCATGTTATGTCAATGGAAAGCTAATTTCAAAGCTTTGTAACTTTTAAAATGAGCTTTTATGAAAAAAAAATGAAGCTCAATTAAAGATCTCAATCAAAGTATCTAAATCTATGTTCTATAAAAATTAAAGAATTATGGAAACTGGGATATTTAATATGAACAATGGCTGTTTAAAATATTGATCTTGGAAGTAGTTGAAATAAGTTAATTTCAAAACAGTATTCCATATTAAATTTTATTAGCATAGTTTTAGCAGAATATGTAACAATTATTTCAATTTTCAGAAACTTTGCAGAATGCTCATTACTGTTTAAGATGTTGATATGTAATAAAATACCCCTTCAAACAGCTGCTTACAACAGAGGTCTGACATGAGCCTGTAAGTTTATACGCCATAGTAGGTCTGTGAGGATGGCGGAAACCCGGCAGAAAAACAACACGAACAACCATGCCTTACCTAGGGCTCGAACCCAGGTTAGTAACCAAGCGAAGCCTCTTTAAATACTAAATGAATATTTTTGGAATATATAAAATTAAGATAGATTTTTAACTTATATATATTCAGTCATATTTCCCTATGAAATGTTTATTTTAGAAATTACAGAGTTTTGAGATTATCTTTCCATTGACATAACATGGGATTGGGTGGTCATAATTCACAGAGTGTATATGGGGTAGTTTCATGGCAGCAAACACAGACTTTTATAACACGGAATTTAAAATATTTATGATAACCATAGTTTGAATTGTGAAATGAAAGCAATACATTTGTACATACACGTAATAAGAAAAGATTTAACTTGTAAAATTTGCAGCTATATTTAAAATTAGTAGAATTGTAACATCACCAGCAACTTAGATTAAATGACATTGCAAAACTCGAATTAAGTAAAAATAAAGTACTGCAAGCAATATATATCAACTATTGAACATTTTACTAACATTGAATAGATGGAATTAGCATCTAAAATTTTCTTATATTTTTATAGAGGTCAAGCTGTTTCATACTCCAAATGTGCAAATCAAATTGAAGTATTAAAAATATCTAGATGTCATTTACATAAAGGTTGATGAAGTCACAAAAATAAACTACACCAGTAGGCTCTTAATAAGATTCCTTCCCAAAGGCAAGTCGATAAAGTAAATTTAAATTTGTATGGTGTCAAAAATATACAGAACAGAAAGAAATGTTTTGGTATTTTGTAAAGAGCATATACTTAACATCTATGGAAACATATTGAAAAGAACCATTATTCTAATCTTGATCGTCTGCAGAGTTTTTTAAATTTAAGTCATTAACTATTATGCATATTTCAACTGCCATATCTGGTGAAGATACTTTCAAATGCTAAGAGCAACAGGGTATATTTCCTTTATAAACAGATATCCTTATACTAAAATTTTGATATTACTTGAACTCACTATCAGTGTAAAACCAATTATTAACAAAGAACTTGGAAGAAGAAAATATGTATCAGAACCAGTACAAGGTTTCTAATAACATAGTCAATCATCTCCCTCCAAGCAGAAACTGGCATCCCCAATGATACAGAAAACCTTATTGATCTGTTGAGCAGGCTAGTTCATAGGCATATCAAACACCCATTGGCAATCACTATTAGAAATTTAAAAAATCCTACATTTGCAAGGCAGCAGAAGCCACAAGATATGCATATATATTAAAGAAAATCAAGGAATAAATTTACTTCCTAAATCTCCCATGGCTTTTACAAAAACCAAAGATTGACACTTAAGTTTTCTGCTTATAATGTTCCCAATTTAAAGTAATGAAGGAAAAATAATATTCAGAAAATTCCATTTGCAGTTTAATGAGTTTCAGTTGATCATTTCATCCAGAAACTGGTGGTATATGTTCCTACAGAAAATTATAAATTTCAAACCCCTACTAAGTACATGTATAACAGAAGCAATGAAATGGATTGGAAAGAAATTCATATACTGTCACATACTGCATAAAGTACTGAATAGCTGTCCAAACAAAAGCATCCACCCCAAGTATTTGATACATTGATAAAAAAATTTAAAACAACCAAAAACATAATTTATCTTCAGGAGTCCAGCCATAAGAGTATAGTGGGAAGTGAAAATGTTGTGTAATTGGCAAAAGATCACTGAAAAGTAACATTAAACACAAAATTAAGAAAAAACCTACTGACAACTGCAGGTAGATATTCCCTTTGATCATAGATTTTGCCATCAAAGACATGTTAAATCAGTAAAATAAAAAGGAAATAAATCTAGTAGACCCTGTACAGTAGCAGAATATAGTTAAAGGAACTGAAAATAGCTATTGCAGCTTGCATGCAATAAAATTTCCACTAAAATATTTCAAAATGTTTGACAAAATGTTAGACTTTTTTAGTCTAAAAACAATGGTTGAAACAATAGCATACCATTCCAAAGTGTTTTCCACCATTGTACTTATTGGGCTATAATTATTTGAAGGTGGGTCTATGATGTTGTGGAGATTTTTCCATTACAGTGTATCATTACTTTCCAAAAGGCTTCATGCTAACTGATGAAAATGACAACCAGCTATTTTTACTTTCCTCCAAATTTCATATTTCTTAACCTTCTTTTCAACATTAGGTACTTTAAGGTACTTACAGACTCCAAGTACACGAGCAGATGGACAATCCAAAGACTCGTGTAATATGAAAAATCAAAAAGCATGCTTTATAGATGATCCATGTTCAATTACTGGCTCAAAGCCTGTGGAAATTGTTTTGCAGATATTAAAGATGAATGAAGATTAAGAATTTCTTTATTTAATTATCTTTATTTAACAGTTTAAAAGAAATTATCTGCATTGGGTGAAATTAAGACATTAAATTCAGGACTCAATAAAATATTTACTTAAAAATATCAAACATTGATATCAAATTTGTAACATGATTGAGATTACCAAACATAAATTTTTGAATTATATTAAATCTCATAAGAGTAATTTTCAAGGTGTGAAATTAGACAATCAGCATTTTGACTTTAAATAAATACCAAATTGTATAAAAATCTGAATATAATTTTTCTCAAAGTGAAAGTAACATACACAAATTAATCCACAATACCTCATTGATTTACTAACATTTAATCACTATCAAACTCCTTAAGTATTATGATGATAATGAGTATAGTGGAAAAATTACCTTGAGCCAGATGAGATCCAAACACATAACCACCAGAGGTAGGGTTACTCGATTCCAGTGTTATAAAAGGAGGACAAAAGAACTAGAAAGGAAGGACATGCTTTCTTTGTGAAATAAAATAAGTTTTTTCGTACTAAGTTTTTTGCCAAGTACTAACTAACAGTTGAGTCAAAAAAAGAAACAGTACTTATTAAATATACTATAAAATATATGGTGCGGTGATTTTTATTCCTATTTCATAGCAATAAGGCTATTTCTCCTAAAGTGTCATAATGATTAGTAACTATGCACTGTCATAAATGATAAACTTTCTGTTACTTCAAACTCTGACTGAGGTAGAGGTCAGCAATGATTTCAGTTTTGGCAGGGTATGAGAAGAAGTTTGGCTCTTGTATGAGAAGGCTCCTATAAACTAGAAGTAGTTCCTTAATTACTGCAATCTTTTATGTTGCAAAAAAAAACCCTGCTATCAACTTTCACAATTCCATCTATACTTGGTGGAAGTAAAATTTTTTCAATTTTCTAAAGCTCATACTTCTTCAATCTTACATGTAAATTGTACATTTTGAGATTAGAGAGAATAGTAACTTTTACAATGTCAGTAGAGTTAATTTAGCATTCATGATTTGCATTTACAATAAATTATTTCATGGTTAACAATAAATGTTATTATAGTCATGAGCTCAAGAAATTTAGAAAAGTACATAAAATGAGTGCTTTAATTTTAGTTTGAAACATATTATGAATTTACACAAAAAGGACATTTCGTGCATTTTCAAAATTCTGAGAGGACATGAGGTGAAAAAGGATGACTGTCCTCCTTTTGGGGGACATATGGTAACCCTAACCAGGAGGTCATGAGTTTCAGATACCACCTGATGATTCAATTTTTTTTTTCTTCTGCACCAATTGTCATCATGATATTTACACAGATTAATAGCAATGAAATGCTTAGTAAAAGTATAGCATAGATGCTACCTTGAACAGTTGGTTTAACTAAAGTTTCAAGTTTCCTTTTTTTGTTTCTAGCACTTGTTACAATGTTATTGTTTCGGGCACAATAATTTTTTTAAAGTGTATTTGTGGATACTTTAAAAGTAGTTGAACAGTTCAGTCGAAAGTTAAAGAAGTTGGTCATATAGCAAACATTCCCTCCATCAGTATATGGATACTTTAGAGGTCAGAAAGCTTTCTCCCAGTTTTCATGTCAAACAAGCTGATTACTCTTTCAACATGAGATGGTGCAAAGTGGAGTTCACACACCTATGTATGCAAAAGAAATATTGAGAATATGTACAAAAAACCTCTGATGAATGATAAACATTAAAACAAAAATCCAAACACCAGGAATACTGTTCACCATACACTAAAAAAATTTATTCAGAACTGAAAACTTTTTTCCTTCGAAAGTAAAAGCTATAATTGTATTCAAAACAATTCTATAATCAGTGTATTTTCTAAGATTTCAAAAAAAATCCATGGTTGAAAGAATGAATTTCCCAAGGAATGCACCTACTTATTCTACCAGTAAGCTAGTTTTTCTCAATATTTCTAGCACTTCTTTTATCATATATAGTTCACCTTGAAAGCTAATGCTAACCATCTAATAGCATTCCACTGCTAGTACTAATCATAAAGTGCTTTTGGTAATGCCACTATAAGGTGATAATGTAAAATAAAATGCATAAAATCATACTGAGCTGAAAATCATTTAAAGCAACTCTTATGAATGAATGTTTAAAGGTTTGAAATATTCCAGTCCAGGAATTGAGCCTGAAAACAACTCCAGTAATAAGTTTATTGTTTCAGACAATTTCCTCTTACTGTGATTTTCAGTTTATTAGGCATAAATTTGTTTATATAGATAGCACCTGGTATTATACTAATGCTGAGAGATATTAGGAATTGATTGGTCAGGAAGTTTACTGTTGTTGACAGTTTCTACAATAAACTTTTACCATTACGCATCAGTAAAATCAAAATACCTCAAATTTTTATGATAATTTTTTGACTCCTTCAGTTGTAAAATCCAAACCAGTGGTTAATACAGAGGTTAAACTTGGAAGTTAACTTGAAAACAATATTGTATGCATTTATGGTGTTTAAAAATTAAAAATAAATAAATACCCCCTCAAGCAGCTGCTTGCCACAGAGGTCTGACAGGAGCCTGTCAGTTTATATGCCATAGTAAAAGGTCTGTGAGGATGGCAGGACCTCAGCAAAAAAACGACACACACATCCATGCATTACCCGGGCTCGAACCCAGATCCCTTAGATCAGTAGCCAAGCGCGTATTTAATATATTTATATTCGCATAATAGAAATGACAGATATCTCCTCAAATATTCTCTAATATGATTATAGAATATATTTCTAAGAAAAGCTGCAGCCACATGCAATAAAGATATGACAGTAGATTTTTATACTTTTATTATAATACACCTGACTTATCTCATTTTAAAATGAGTGCGATTGGAAATATATGCACTTTTAATTACCCCTTTCAATGAAGAAAAATTATTTCTTTACTATTAAATCCTTTTTCAAAATATCTTTTCATTTATTAATCCATATGTACATTAGCTGTATTCCACCTATTCTTTAATATTCACTATACCTTGACTTGATTTCAGAGATATAATTATGCAGATTAATTTCTTCATAAAGCCTGTCGTACCTTTATTATAATATAGCTGATGTGGTAGGATGGCAAGATTTCAGCAGGAAAACAATACATATTCACAAAGCCATCTCTAGTTTTGAACCTAGGTCCAATTTCTATCCAAGTATACCAACAACAAAATAATTTCTAATTCTTCTGCAAAAATTTTGTATTTAAAAGTAAGTTTTCCTATGATCTTGCCTTTGGCTCATATATGTATTTCAAGTTTAACATTATCATCATATTAGCTTATACGAGAGATATAATTAAACTCTGGTATATAAATATAGTGATATAACATTAGACTCTGAAACTCTCCCAACAAAAGTATCAATTTCTTAACCTACTACTGTAATCTATTAAATAAAATGTCTGGTCGCTGCGAAATATTCTTTTCTATTTAAGCATTTTAACATATGTAAATTCGACATTTAAACTTTTATCTAATAAAAATAATGTCAAATTAAACCATACAAGATCAATGATATTATATATGTATATTATACAAGCGTAACATACAACAATTAAAACGATAATTTTCACTTTAGAAGTTCATAAATATGACAACAGATATTAATACAGAATAAAGTTCTCCTTACCTTGGATAGTTTTGTCTTGGTATCGAACGAATCCATTTCTGTCGCAAATCTATATCTTCTGGAAAATTCTTTTCCCCGTCGTAATTGCTCCAGCATGTGGAACGCAGCAGCGCGATGGCATTTCGCTAGAAGAATTATTGAATCTGTGCACACACCAAATCAAAAGCGGCAAACTTCTTGAACACTAACCATAGCAATATGGAGGCGACACTGCTAGAATACCACGTTCTCCTGTGTTACTGCCTGGGTCGACTAAAATGACGTCATCAGCATAGCTTCAGCGACTGGTATGGCCTCCTCTAGGTGTTGTTGACCTGGCGCGCTACCGAGTGACCCCCCCCCCCCCCATCGCCCGATAAAATTGGGCTAGATGGAATTGAATTTCTCCTCTGGCAACATAAGTAGTAAAATATAATGCAGTCTTAACTTGTATTATCTGGTTCTACTACAGTCAGAATTCGAGATTGGAACTAAAAACGATGTAGCAAAGGGAATCCTGCCGGAGAAATTTGGATTCAAATATTGCATTATTTGTTGGGTAGAGGGATACCAGCAGTTAGATTAAATTAAAAAACAAAACGCAAAAACTTAAAAACGGTAAGAAAAATGACTTCTGCAATTTTGTCTCTGATTCTGTTACAGATTAAGCCTTAAGTTTCGAAAACTACGGGATGGCCCGAGGACCCCAATATAAAAACATTCGGACCTATCCGACAATTTTATAGGCAGTTACGGTATGATAAGTGGTCATAAAATCTTTTATAGATTTTCTAAGATATTTCTGATTTGAGCTGGTGTCACGACGACCAGACTGAATATATGAAATATTTTTATTGGATTGTGAGCGATTGAATAGATTTTTTTTTTCTAAATTCATTTTACTTACCGATTAACCGATAATCGTCAGACATAAAAAATCTGGATATTTGGAAACCCTACAAAGAGTAACAAAATACAAAACTTTCACAATCTAGTACAAAGTAGATGTCGGGCCTCAGAGAAATCAGCTGGTGGCTGCATTCGAGAATCGCTTCTCTAGAGAGAAGTATTAAGTTCTTCCATTCCCTCACGAACACACTCCAGGAGCTTAGATGTGTTCTAGCGAGCAGTGGTCATTACAACCACCAGATCCTCTGGATAATCGCATTAACAGCGGGAGACATTGCCGCGAGACATGTATTGCAGCCAAGGATGAGCTCGTTCTCTATTTGAAGACTTTTCCTATTACATTCTGAACACCATTATTGACCATAGTGATGTCATCTTCGGATTTTCTAGTGAAAACAAAAATCTTCGAACAGTTTCAAAATGAAATCTAGAAGTACTACAGCAAAGACAGTGATTTCTTTTAATAGAAATTAGCAAAAAACTAAGATGTTTTTTACCAATTTCGAGAACTATTTTCTGGTTTATAAATGCAAACTTCCACAGGAGAAAACAAAAACTGGTTTTTCGAAGCAAATTCCGGCATCTTTCCTTAACAACATCAGAGCATCTCATAAACAATTCCTCGAATCTGTGGGGCGGGGGTGGCTCAGTCGGTAGCGCGCCAGGCTCGTAATCTGTAGTTCCCAGGTTCGAGTCCCAACTGGGTCAGCGTTGAGATTTATTTCCGCAAATTCCCCACCCTGCCCACGGTCAGTAGGGGACACCGATGGGCGTGGAAAGACCGCCGTCCATCGAATGGGACGTTAAGCCGTGGCCCCGTGAGCGGGATAGCCATACCCTGTGCACGTTAAAGAACACGCTGGATGGCCTTGACGGGAGGCTACCATCTGTCTCCCAACAGCTGTTCCAGTGGGTCACCTCCCCCAACCTTCTCTGAGCCTTCGGGGTCCATGTGACCTGGCCATTTAGCCCATGGTGTGCAAAAAAGTGCCGCTCAGAGGTAAAACAACCCAACCCTCGAATCTGTTAGCGTTTTTGATAAGCCGAGAAGTGGACGGCAGGCATCACTGCTGACAAGAAACTTACCAGTGAAGATTCGGGAAACACATAAACCCGAGCTACTCAAAGGAAATTGAAACTGTCTTGAGGAACATTATGCCCAATCCTGGATCTCGCCTACAAGGTACAGATTTTGAAAATTTAGCTTCCAATGTCATGTTTGCTACGGGAATGATTGCTCTTGTGAATAATGATGACATCTACTTAAAATGCATATGATTTGTTTACGGATGAGTCGACATTACACATATCAGGGAAAGTCTCTAGGCAGTGTTCATGCGCGTACCAACATCTAGTAGAGCTTCATGTAACTCCCGATTCTATGCATGTTTTAAAATAAATAAATACCCCCAAGCAGCTACTTGCCACAGAGGTCTGACAGGAGTCTGTCTGTTCAATACGCCCAAGTAGATGGTCTGTGAGGAAGGCGAGACCTCATCAGTTAAACAACACAAACATCTATACCTTACCCATGGCTCGAACCCAGGTCCCTTTGATCAGTAGCCAAGTACGTTAACCACTCGGTCACCGTGATGGCTATGTATATTTTAGGTTAGTTTCAGTCATAATCAGTTATTTCTGCACATATTACTAGCAGATTTACCCGGCGTTGCTCGGATCTGAAACTTTTTAAAATGTAGAGTAGATGGCACTCCCCACGTCGCAAGCTTTCATTTGGCATAAATATCATTATACTCGATCTTCTCCCCCTCCGGAGGACAGGGGTGGCAGTCGGTAGCGCGCCAGACACGCAATCTGTAGTTCCCAGGTTCAAGTCCCATCTGGATCAACGCCGAGATTTATTTCCTCAAAATTCCCCACCCTGCCAATAGTCATTAGGGAACACCGATGGGCTTGGATAGGCCTTCTTCCGTCGGATGGGACGTTAAGCCGTGGCTCCGTGTGCGGGAGAACCATACCCTGTGTACGTACCCATACCCTGTGTACCATACCCTAGA
Organism: Ryuthela nishihirai; assembly: GCA_038380435.1. Taxonomy (NCBI): domain Eukaryota; kingdom Metazoa; phylum Arthropoda; class Arachnida; order Araneae; family Heptathelidae; genus Ryuthela; species Ryuthela nishihirai. Next base: position 78,252,211 of record JAWZYU010000017.1, read on the forward strand.
TGGCCTTGACGGGAGACTGCCATCTGTCTCGCAACAACTATTCCAATGGGTCCCCTTCCCTAGCCTTCTCTGAGCCTTCCGGGTCTTTGTAACCTGACCATTTACGGCGTGTAGCAAAAGAAAATTACCTATGATTTAAGGTGCATAAAAAAGTAAAGGTACAAAAAATTATTATTATTATTAAACAAAACTATTTTCTGGCGGACAGACACACAAGCAAACAACAGCAATTGGCATCCTGATGCGTAAGTGAATGATCGTTGAATCTCACCCATTGTATGCAAAAAAAAGTGGCGCGCAGAGGTTAAACAGCGCAACCCAACAACCCAACTTCCTCCTCCGGTTAAAATTTTCTCCCTCTCTTTTAGGGGAGAAAAGAAATGGACATTATCCAAGATACCCATAATCCTCCCCATGTCAGAAGTTTCTAAACCATAAACAGGGATTTCCTCGCTTAGATAATCGAACTTTTCAAATCACTTCTTACCCACCAGAGTTCCTATGATACAATTTGCCAGGCAAATGTAACTTTATAAAAAAAGAAAATTAACTATGGTCTGAGGTGTATAAAAAAAAGTAAAGGTACAAAAAATTATTATTATTATTAAACAAATTTAATGGTGGCAGCAGTTATTTTGAATAACATTCAACTGTTAACGCTTAATCACGCGAAATTAGATATTAGTTTAGTTTGATGCATTTCTTTTTTTCAAATTTATTAGTGGCAACAGTTATTTTGAATAATTTTCAACTGTTAATGTTAATCCTTTGGAGATTTTGAGAAATTTAAACCAGCCCACCTCAATTTCGTTGACCCCAGCGAGTTCGCACATAGCCTATATTCTTCCCCTGGGTGATGCCAGTTTGGTCATGGAAAGTTTGGAGCCTCTAGCTCTTCTGGGGGCTGAGTTCATAAACCGACAGACACAGAAACAAACAAATGAATTTTCTTCTTTATATATTAGATGTGGTAGACTTTGTAGAAACTATCCATTTCAGCAATTGACATCCTGCTGCGTAATTGAATGATCATTGAATTTCAGTTTCTAAAAACACAATATTTGTGCACACACCGGCCACTGAATTCGAAACCTTTATGCAGATGTACATAAACATCACTTGCTCAGCGTATATGTAAAATACGCGGTCACGTGCATCACCACGTGATCTAAGCAGCTATTTAAGACTGCTTCTCATCAGTAATCGTCAGTAGTGTTGATCACAATGGGAAAAACAAAGGATTTTTCGGGGTTTCGATAAAGGGCTTATTGTGGGTGCCCGTCTGGTTGGAGCAACGATTTGAAAAACCGCAGAGCTGACTGGTTTTTCAAAAGGTGAGATATCTCGGGTTTTTAATCAGTAGCAAAATAACCCACATTGCTTGTCGAAGAGGCGTAAGTGTGGCGTGAGGACAATCTGCAGGAACGATATCGCCGTCGTCTGAGAAGGCTTGTACGGAGAAACAGGACTTCCTGTGTGCAGCAATTGACCGAAGCATTCAGTGAAGATTGTTCCCGACCCATATCTCAGGAAACTATGCGCAGAGAATTGAAGAGGATCGGTATTAGCAGTCGCATTCCTATACGGACACCACTGATTTCTGCGAAGAAAAAGGCGAAGGAAAAGTTCGTCTACAGTGGTGTCAGAAACACCGTGACACTGGAAAAGAGTCATTTGGTCCGACGAATCACGGTATAACTCGTTAATGTTAATCCTTCAAATCACTTAAATTTCTAATCCCTCTCACAATCGCATATGTTCACAGTCTACGTCCTTCCGTCTAGTTCTAGCAACCATACTTATATATGTAAATGGCTTGATTAATTGTATAGATTATGTTACTAGTATCAATATTCCTATGGTTCTCACTGGTGACTTTAATTTTTCCAGTATCGACTGGACAACGTCACACTCTACAATTAATGCTCAAGGTCTTGGTATCTCACGATTAAATTTTCTAGGATTTCAACAGTTATTATATGTAGCTTTCCCACACGAGGTGAAAATTCTCCTTTGAAAATGCTAGTGATGGTAATATATGCAACAATTTTTAAACTATCTATATTTCATGCATTTTTAAAGAAATTTTAAAAAACCTGAAAAACAAAGGTGGAAATGTTATCCCGCCCTGCATTTTTTTTCTTTTTACTTCTATTCGGCTCGATTGAGTTTCTTGCCCCTCCTCTTTTTTATTTTCTCTAGATCCGGGGCAAGACTGCACCTTTCAGGTGACAGAAGACGGTACAGGATCTATCCTGAGGCAATAATCGATTTTTCGAATTCAGGGATAAGTGAACAGATTTACGGAAAGGTGGCCCCTCGCATTTAACCCCCAGCACATTTCGCCCCCTGTAGATAAAAAGTAGGTTACAAAAACGGAAATACAGTCAACTATCGATAACTCGAATTTTTATTAAAGTCCCAGCCCCTTTAGTGGAGATTCAATGTTAAACTCTCTCGATTACTCGAACTGAACTTCCGATAGCTAACTTTTCCGAAACAATGTTCAAAATTTGTTGAAGTTGATGACTTCCTCATTGAAACTATGGTGATTGCATACTACCTTGCAGATATATATATATTGGAAGAAGACAACGGAGAGGCCGGCAATTACACATTTTTGCCATCGAATTATGGAATGTTTACACACGAACACTGAATGATCAGCAACGTGCCAACAACGGCGTGGAGGGTGGCACAGGGAATTTCAAGAAACTTGTGCTAATTTATTCCCAAATATTTACTGATTCATTGATTATTTAAAGAAACAAGAAGGGCTGCACAATTTCGAAATTACACAACTAATTACCGATAATTCAGGCAATCAAAGAAACAAGAAGTATGCTGCAATTTCTGCTAGAATCAAAAGAATAGTCCAAGATTTTCAAAATCGTAATGTGATTGATTACCTTAGAGGCATTGTATACAACTTCGAGTTTTAAACAATAATAAGATGCATTTATTCTATTGAAACAAAATAAATTAGAATTATTGAAAAATTAGGTGTATTATTTACATTTTTGTAGCCTACTCATTATCTACAGGGGGGCGGGGGTGGCTCAGTCGGTAGCGCGCCAGGCTCGTAATCTGTAGTTCCCAGGTTCGAGTCCCCAGCTGGGTCAGCGTTGAGATTTATCTGCGCAAAATCCCTCCCCCCCTGCCCACGGTCAGTAGGGGACACCGATGGGCTTGGAAAGGCCGCCGTCCGTCGGATGGAACGTTAAGCCATGACCCCGTGTGTGGGAGAGCCATACCCTGTGCACGTTAAAGAACACACTGGATGGCCTTGACGGGAAGTTACCATCTGTCTCCCAACAGCTGTTCCAGTGGGTCCCCTCCCCCAACCTTCTCTGAGCCTTCGGGCCATTTAGCCCATGGTGTGCAAAAAAGTGCCGCTCAGAGGCAAAACAACCCAACCCAACCCATTATCTACAGGGGGCGAAATGTGCCTGGGGCGAAATGTGCTGGGGGCGAAATGTGGGAGGTGAATTGTGGGAGGCGAAATGCGAGGGGCCACTTTTCCGGATCCCAAGTGAACAGTAGGTAAAACGTATTATAATAATAATTCATCTACTTATTATCACGAATTATCCCTGTATCAATTTGCTTATTTCTGCTTTTTAGCATTGTTTCTGCGTGTCTAACAAACACGTCTATAAAGCGTGTCTTTGAGATGTGAACACACATTATTGGTGAACACATATTAAATTTCAATTACGTTAGGAATTTTCTGTGTTTGTTTTTTTTCTTCCACATACACGAATACTTTCGCACGCCTTTAACGAATCGAATCAAGAATGAATTTAATCATTTTTGAGATATTGGAAAATATTTGATGCCATAAGTATGGTTTTTGTGAAGCTAAGACAAAGCTAGCTGATTTGTTTCCAAGAAAAAGTTCTAAAATATTGTTACGACAGAAGGAATCTGGCAACCGAAAGCAAAAAGTTTCAGCCAACGAATAAGAACGTTGGGAGAATTTGGAGAAGAAGAGTGGATTGTAACGGTCGTTTTGTATTGTAACGGTCGTTGTGTATTGTAACGGTCGTTGTGTATTGTAACGGTCGTTGTGTATTGTAACGGTCGTTGTGTATTGTAACGGTCGGTGAGTTCGAAAATGGACGGTGAGCTGTTCTGAGACAGTGCGCGTAAGTATCAAGAAATAACTTGATGTGTTGTGTATACGCGGAAGGATAAAAGTGGGATCTTTTATCGTTAAGTATCAAGAAGTAACTTGATGTGTTGTGTATACGCGGAAGTATAAAAGTGGGAACTTTTATGGCTAACTTCGAATGTCTACACGGACTGTCTTTTTGTTCGGCTAGTGTGTGAAAAGTTATTAGCACAGGACGAGAATTGGTTTACGAGTGAAGATCTTCGGGTGACCTGGTAAATCAAGTAAAAGGTAGTATTTAGTAAAATACACAGAGCTGATATTGTGTGCTCTACGCAGGAAGATTGATGACTTGTGCATGTTAATAGTTGATTTGTTAATAAGATACTTCATCCATATTTCCTTTGTAACAATTTACCTTGTATTGAATTTGGTTTTGAAATATAGCTTTTAATACTCACGTTCAGTGGCTATCCATTTTTGTGATCCGCAACATTTGGTGTCAGAAGTGGGATAATTTATTGAATGCCGTTAACTAGAAGTATGGACGAATTAGTAAAGTTGATGAAAGATATGAAAGCCGATATGGCTACGCAGATGACTGATATGAAAGATATGAAAGCCGATATGGCTACACAGATGAATGACATTAAAAGTCAAAATAATGAGTTGAGAACGCAAAATAATGAGTTGAGAACTGAGATAGTTTCTCAAAAAGATGATTTGAAAGCCGAAATGGCCGCACAAAATACTGAGATGAGAGCTGAAGTGGCTTCTCAAATTGATAAGATTTCTGATAAGTGTAAGGACATTATGACCGAACTAAATAGTGTAAAAGATGATCTTGATAGTGTTAAGTTAGATTATAAACATGAAATTGAAATTGTAAAAACTGATTGTGAACGCCAGTTTCAGATTTTGAGAAATGAAATGTTACCTTCTGCCTGTGATAATAATAATTCTAGTGGAAATAATGTTATTACACATATCGCTAAAAATACAACTAAACCTTCTACATATGATGGTCAATCATCTTGGACAGTATTTAAAACACAATTCGAAGTTATCGCTACAGCCAATGAGTGGAATGAATTCCAAAAGGCCAGTTTTCTTGCAGCTTCCTTAAGAAATTCTGCTGCGGAAGTTTTGCAGTCTGTTCCAGAAGAAAAACGACTTGATTATCAAAGTCTAGTTTCTGCATTAGAACTAAGGTTTGGTGATAGTTATTTAAAACAATATTACGTGACTCAATTTAAACATCGCATGCAGAAAAATGGTGAAACTTTGCAAGAGCTTGCTAGTGATATTGAGCGTCTAGCTAGATTGGCTTATAGTAACTGTCCACCAGAAATTCAAGATAATTTAGCTCAATTACAATTTATTGATGCTATTGCTGACCCTGACACTCAGCAATCTCTGAGGATGTTGGAAGGTGAATCCTTAAAGTCAGCTGTGGTACATGCTATGAAATACGAGTGCTCCAGGCTTTCCTCCCGAGCGAACAAACGTGCAGTGAGATTTGTGAGTGCAGAAGAAACTGCAGAAAAGGATAATGAAATGAAAGAACTAACCAAAGCCATACTATCCGTTTTGAAAGATATAAAAGGTTCTTCAAAACCTACAACAGACCTCCAGTGTTGGAATTGTGGCAAGACCGGACACATTCGTACCAACTGCACTAGGAAACGAATGAGGAGTCCAAGTCCATCAACTAGACAACAAGATCAGGGAAACAGAAAATTAGTCAATCTTGCGAGGCAAAGGCTGGTTGTTGATTGGTTGGCCCCAGGGGAAGTCGCCCACGTTTCAACATTACATGGCGATAATAATGGATTAATAGCTGATGGAGCCATAAATGGAATACCTTGCCGTATGATAGTCGACACTGGTGCAAATGTAACTTTACTCAGAACGGATATAATAAAGAAAATAATACCGCACCCAAACTTGAATACTACACAGTCTAGAATAAGCCTACAAACGGCCACTGGAGATCGTGCAAAAGTTCATGGAAAAATAGAACTTAATATTCGAGTTGGTAGCTGTCTGGTTCGCCATCCTGTTTACATCGCTGACATCTACGACGAATGCATATTAGGCCTTGATTTTCTTAAGAAACATGGATTCAACATTAGACCCAGTGATAACCTACTCATCTATGAGACAGAAGAGATTCCTCTGCTTAGCCGGACGTCTGATTCTTTATCAAGCGTAACTCCAATATTAGTGACGGAAGACACAGAGATCCCAGCACAAAGTGAAGTTATAGTCCGTGGACATCGGGCGGAGACTTCTGGGGCCTTCCGATTGGCAGTTACTGATGCCTCTGGTAAAGGAGCTTTGGCTCATAATATCCTGGTTGCAAGGACTTTAGTCAGAATAGATAAAGAACAGATCCCTATCAGAGTGATGAACTGTAACAAATCCAGCAGAATGTTAAAAAAAGGTGAGGAATTAGCAATATGTGAAGCTGTTACCTGTGTAACAAGTATAAATAAAATAGAAGTTACCGATTCACATCGAAATCATACAGACATCCCATCTCATCTTACTGAATTATGGAGAGAAACAAGACAAATATTAACTGAAAACCAAGCTGTTAAGGCCGAGAACTTATTAAAAGAATTTTCTGACATTTTTTCTGCCACATCAAATGATTATGGTCGTACTAACCTGACAGAACATAAAATCAACACTGGTGATTCTCCTCCAGTCCATCTGCCGGCAAGAAGGCTTCCATTGGCAAAAAGAGAGGAGACGGAACAACTCATAAAGGACATGGAAGCTCAGGGCATTATAGAACCATCACAGAGTCCCTGGACATCACCAGTAGTTCTTGTCAAGAAAAAGGATGGATCTACACGATTTTGTGTAGATTATCGCAGATTAAATGACGTAACAAAGAAAGATTCCTTTCCTTTACCCAGGATTGACGATACACTAGACACTTTATCTGGGTCAGAATGGTTCTCAACATTAGATTTAAAGAGCGGCTATTGGCAAGTTGGTATACGTCCTGAAGACCGTGAGAAAACAGCTTTCAGTACAGGGAATGGACTTTGGCAGTTTAAGGTGATGCCATTTGGACTTTGTAATGCACCTGCCACATTTGAGCGACTAATGGAGTCAGTGCTCAAAGGTTTGTCTTTGGAGGTCTGCCTGGTTTACTTGGACGACATCATAGTTCTTGGAAGAACTTTTGAAGAACATTTGAGAAATCTTCGTCAAGTATTTGAAAAACTTAAGGCAGCCAAGTTAAAATTGGGACCGACAAAGTGTAAACTGTTCCAGCAAGAAGTTCATTACCTTGGTCATGTGATCACTACAGCAGGGATTAAGACTGATCCTAGTAAGATAGAAGCTGTAAGAGACTGGCCTCCACCACAAGATGTTCATCAACTTCGTAGTTTTATTGGACTTTGCACCTACTATAGAAGATTTGTCAAAGGTTTCTCCAACATCGCAAGGCCATTACATCGTCTGACAGAAGAGGGCCAGCGGTTTATGTGGACCACCGAATGCGATATAGCCTTTCAACAGCTAAAGAAAACTCTTTCCACAGCACCAGTGCTAGCGTACCCACAAACTGGAAAACAATTCGTGATAGATACTGACGCAAGTAACACAGGAGTTGGTGCTGTGCTTTCACAAGAACAAGACGGACAAGAGAGAGTTATTGCATACTTTAGTAAAACTTTATCCAAACCAGAGCGGAATTACTGTGTAACACGCAAAGAACTGTTAGCAATAGTAAAAGCAATAGAACATTTTCATCATTATCTCTATGGCCAGAAATTCCTTATACGTACTGATCATGCTGCACTTAGATGGTTATTAAACTTCAAAAACCCTGAAGGACAAATCGCTAGGTGGATACAACGGTTACAAGAATACGATTTCTCCATCGAACATCGAAGTGGTAAAATGCATAAGAATGCAGATGCTCTTTCCAGGCGCCCATGCATTGACTACTGTAAACATTGCTATAATGCAGAACTGAAATTTGGAACTAAAGAGATAATGCCCATAAGACAAATAGTATCGACACAAACAAACAATGACACCCCTAACATCTGGAATCCAATTGAAATCAGGAAGGCTCAACTAGATGATGAAGACATAAAACCAATATTAGAATTGATTGAAAAATCTGATGTAAGACCTAATTGGGAGCAAATCTCGAGGTATAGTCCAACTACTAAAAGTTACTGGGCACAGTGGGACTCCTTAAAAATGAAAGACGGAGTATTATACAGAAGATGGGAGAATCCCACTGGACGGCTGATCCGTTGGCAGATAATCCTTCCTCGATCCCGAGTGGAACTTGTGATGAAAGATGTACATGATAGTGCCACTGGAGGACACTTCGGTGTTAATAAGACATTAGCCAAAGCCAGGGAACGATTTCATTGGTTGAAAAGTAGGGCAGACGTTGAGAGATGGTGTAGGCAATGTGAAGCCTGTGCAGCAAAGAAAGGCCCTAAGACTAGGAGTCGGGGTAAGCTGCAGACGTATAACGTTGGTGCCCCTTTTGAAAGAATAGCCATTGATGTAATGGGTCCGTTTCCTAGAACTGATGATGGAAATCGATATTTATTAGTGGTAATGGATTATTTCACAAAGTGGCCTGAGGTATATCCCATCCAAGACCAGGAAGCAACAACAGTGGCTGAGATGATAGTTAATAACTTCATTAGTAGGTATGGAGTACCTTTACAACTCCACTCTGATCAAGGACGGAATTTTGAATCCAATGTGTTTAAAGGCATCTGTCAACTATTAGGCATTCAGAAAACCAGAACAACTCCCTTACACCCTCAGTCGGATGGTATGGTTGAAAGGTTCAATAGAACAATTGCTCAGCATTTAGCATTATTTGTGAACGACCACCAACGTGACTGGGATCGCCATGTACCACTCCTTTTGCTGGCATATAGAACGGCAGTGCATGAGACAACTGGACAGACACCTTCCATGATGATTTTTGGAAGAGAGTTACGTCTTCCCTGTGACCTTTTATATGGTCGGCCCGAAACAATGCCTGTGTCCACTCCACAATACGTACAAGAATTGCAACAACGACTAGAAGAAATCCATCACTCCGTTAGACATAACATCGACATAACAAGTGACAGAACCAAAACAAGATATGACAGTAAAATAAATGGAACTATTTTCAATCAAGGAGATCTTGTCTGGCTATACAGTCCACATAGAAAGAAAGGACTATCTCCAAAACTTCAGAAACCTTGGGAAGGTCCATATACAATAGTTAACAGGATTAATGACGTGGTATATCGCATTCGTCGACGTCCAGCTACAAAGTGCAAGGTGGTTCACGTGGATCGTTTGGCCCCGTTTCATCGAAGAACTGAAGAAACTTTGGAATCCAGAATTGTTCGGGACGAACAAGACCTAGGAAGGGGGCAGTGTTACGACAGAAGGAATCTGGCAACCGAAAGCAAAAAGTTTCAGCCAACGAATAAGAACGTTGGGAGAATTTGGAGAAGAAGAGTGGATTGTAACGGTCGTTTTGTATTGTAACGGTCGTTGTGTATTGTAACGGTCGTTGTGTATTGTAACGGTCGTTGTGTATTGTAACGGTCGGTGAGTTCGAAAATGGACGGTGAGCTGTTCTGAGACAGTGCGCGTAAGTATCAAGAAATAACTTGATGTGTTGTGTATACGCGGAAGGATAAAAGTGGGATCTTTTATCGTTAAGTATCAAGAAGTAACTTGATGTGTTGTGTATACGCGGAAGTATAAAAGTGGGAACTTTTATGGCTAACTTCGAATGTCTACACGGACTGTCTTTTTGTTCGGCTAGTGTGTGAAAAGTTATTAGCACAGGACGAGAATTGGTTTACGAGTGAAGATCTTCGGGTGACCTGGTAAATCAAGTAAAAGGTAGTATTTAGTAAAATACACAGAGCTGATATTGTGTGCTCTACGCAGGAAGATTGATGACTTGTGCATGTTAATAGTTGATTTGTTAATAAGATACTTCATCCATATTTCCTTTGTAACAATTTACCTTGTATTGAATTTGGTTTTGAAATATAGCTTTTAATACTCACGTTCAGTGGCTATCCATTTTTGTGATCCGCAACAATATATTTGAAAATTGTAACAGAAAATGCGAACGAAAGACGTTTGGAATAATTTTCGATGTATTCTTGGGGAAGCTTAGTAATTCTTAAAAGTTGTGTAAAAAAAGATATAACATTCTTTCCCGTATAGCAACTTTTACCAAAGCCACATTTTTAAGTAACCATTGCCAAAACAGCTGCTGATAAAATATGGGTTTTATCCAAAGACATTGCGATATTTTACCATGCCGTTCATCTCACGCAAAACAACGAATCAGTGACAGTAAAAAGCAGAAGGAAAAAGATACCGAAACATTTATGAAATATATCCCAGGATTACAATATTATCGATGTACTACTTTATTCATCGAAGCTGCAAAAAACAAAGTTAACAACAACGAAAAAACAAAAAGCGCAAGAAAGAAGAATAGAAAACGAAATGGAAAGAGAGACGAACTAAGCCAGGAATGAGAGAGAGAACAGGAAAGAAATAATTCATTCTTCTGAGAGGCTTAAGAAGAACTCCCGGCCTCAGACGAAAGAAGCAATAACGACTAACCGACAACAAGTAAGCCATGGAAATCCCCTTGTATTCCTTCTCCTTCATCCCTGGGAGAAGGAACAATAAGAAAAGAAAAAGAAAAATATAGAGGAGAATCTGCCTCACATGAAGCATTGGCAGGAAAACCTCCTCCCGCACATCTGCTGTACTCTCTGATATCTCTTAGATTCGAAATGGATGACTTGGTAACACTCTCGTTAAGTCTCCTCTGAAATGGGATGAAAACAAGAGACTTCAATTTGTTTTTGCTTTCATTTTCTATGTACAAGTTGGTTCTGACCAGCTAATGACAAACGAAAACCAAAACCCTCTTCATTAATTGATAGCGTTAGGAACTTATATCTACAGCATCAGTGAAGGTGTAGTCGCAACAACTTGGTCGTGGACAAAAAAAAACGCTTTAAAATTTCAATTTTTTATTCTTTGATGATCTTCGTTGCTGAAAGGGGACATTGGCTTGCCACGCGCCTCACCTTGCATCCGTCACTTGCTGGTGACACGCCGCATGCGCTAATGTCGAAATAATAAGTTCTTCTTCGGTAAGATATCGACCAGGCACCACCTGACTTGCAAATATCACATAAAAGTTTGTCAAAATCAATAGAGATATATCTTTTTTGCATTCTTCCTTATTCTCTTTCCTTCAGTTTCATCCAGTCTACTGAAGAAATATTTCTTCACTTTAGCTCTCTTGGGAATTTCATTTCTCTCTTATTGTAGAAGTTTTTTTTTTCTTTACCTTCATCGAACGAAATATCACTTTTGCGAAATCATCAGCAAATGGTTAATATTCGTTTTGATTTAGTTTCATATGCATGCTAAAAGTTTTAATTAAAATTGTTTTCAAAGAAACTATCATCTTCTTCTTTTCCGTATAAACGGAGCTGAACGGTAATGTCGACAATATCCGAATTCTCCCACTTAAGTAGATAGAGAAAAAGACAAAATCTTTTTCATCTTTAATACGATATTATTGTTATTATTGCTACTGAGCTTGTTCATTAATGCTGTTACCCATCTCGGAGGAATAACACTTTTCTTCCGTAAACCTTTTAGCAGAAAACAGAAGTTCATTGAATTCACTTAATGAAAGTCGATTCTTTTTTTGTATTCTTAATTAGCTTCTACAAGCCAAAGTGAAAACGAAATTTATCATCTATTTGACTTTTACGTTGAAACAATTTTCTCCTCTCCTCCCTCTTATATTTCTTTTAAATGTTCTATTCAAAATAATGACGATTTGAATTTAAAATACCTTAAGACAAAGAGGTGAAATTTCTGTCTGACGTTTCTCTGGAGGCAGAAATTTCAGAAGAATAAACAGTTAAAATATCTAAAGCCTTGAAACGTAATTTGCAAAATTTCATTTTGTGGTGACAAATTTTAGTTTTTTACTTTTTAGAGAATATAACTGGCAAATGTCGTGTAGATAATGCTTCCCAAATGTCAATAAATGCAAACAAGAAGCTTTTCCTGAAAACATTGAACGAAAAAAAGACATAGCCATTCTATGCTCATAGGAATTAAAGTATTCGGATAAATGTTAACTAAAATTATGAAATTTAACCAGGAGCAAAATAAAATACATCATTAATATATTGTTACGACAGATGAACGTGCTGCAGTTAGTTTATTATAAACGTGACATGAACGTTCGTGTATGCTTCTGCGAGAGATTTATTTTAATCAAAGAATTGGAATAAAGAACTGATCTAAAAAAAGAGAAGAGATAGAGTTATTGTTGGAATTGTGGAGATCTGAAAGGAGGCATAAATAGCCGTAGTCTGTGCACGATAATCTAAAGAATAAATATTTTTATTTGTTGTGTGCGAAGGAGGTCGATTAGTTTATTGGTGTGGATCGAGTTGTTAAACTGGTAAAGAAGAATTCGTCGCCTTGTGTGTGGTGATCAACGGCTGAAAAGAATTGGTTCTAAGAAACCAGTATACTTAGTCACAGTTTTGGAGTACTTGAGTACTAAATCCTAAGAAGGAAATCATTTTGTGTATAGTTATTTAGTTATTTAGGAATTGGTAAGGTTATTCTCGAGATAATGCAAGTATTCACATATATGATTCTAGTTAGATTGAATATTTATTTATCAACATGATTTTATTGTTCATTGAATGAGTTTAGCCTTGTTTCGTGATTGGATGTGAATAGAATTGAGATAATGGATTCGTCTGAAAGTTGATCTTTGTATTATTATAGAGTTTCGTGCCAGTTGGCTTAGTTTGTTTATAAATAATTTAATCCATGCTTTTGTAAAAAAATTGCATTGTACTGTAATTTTCATTGACCAATTTTTACTTGAACTCACCCTCAGTATTCATATTTTAACTTCATACATTTTTACCTTACACGAATGTCCTTCATCCTCTTATACCACTACATATCACACCTATATACATATATTATTGATATTGTTGTTAGTAAATGTCGGTGTGCCCTTTATTATTTACATTCTCAATAATAATCAATTAAGCTTTTTTTTCCAGATGTAAACGGAGAGTTAAATTCGAAACTTTTTTAGCCTCAATAATCTATTCCACCAAAATTATAAATTACTATATAATTTTACCAAAATTTGGATTTTTAATAATTTTTCTGCATTTAAAGGACTTTATAGAAGTTGTAATGTATTTTTAAACACAAGAAATATCAGATAAAATAATTTATCTGAAAAGTTAATTCGAATCAGTTGAAACGAAAGGTCCTTCAAAACTTACATACGAAAGGCATTCTGTAGACTGTGGAATCAAAGTTGTTTGCTCAACGTGAACAGATTAATCACAATTTATAATTGAAACGATCTAGGATACATTCTTATAAAACAGAAAACTATAAACTTTAGTTTTCCCTAATGCTGGATCCCATTATTCATATGCTTAAGAGCTTCATTAAAATGAGAAAGCAGTTGCTGCCGTTTAAATATTTAAACACCCTTTTACCATTATTGCTCTACTTCCGTTATCTGCCGTGGAATGTGTCCTCCTTTTCCACCTCTTCCCTTCAGGCATCGTCTCTTCTCGTTCCCCTCAAAGCGTCACCAGCTTGTCCATAGAACGGCCTGTCTGGTTTCCATCAACATCAGACAGTAATTGCGAAGCTTGCTACGATAATTCCCTGGTAGAGATAAATTACGAGATGACAGAAGGTCGTTATGATCTGTCAGAGCCGCAAGTTTATGCAATCAATGCGTCAATCACACCATTAACGTAACACGATGGACAGCACGAGACATTACCTCGCGCACTAAAATCGTTCGGCGATTGACTTGTGAGAGAGTTTCAGATGCAACAAAAATTAACGAGTTTGTTTCAGAAATGGCTTCATCAAGCAGAAACTTTGAATATAAATGTGCATTTTATGTTCTTCCTATCTTAAAATCTCGCTATATCTCTATGCCAGGCTTATATATGTGAAAATCAGCAATATAGATAATTAAAATGAATTTTATGATGGTGCAATACTTTAGATCGAACTCGCATGCTGTATTTATGATGCAAGATGCTTTAAGATAAGGAACAATAAAGATAAAAGATCTACTAGTTTTAATCTAGAGTTCTGTTTTATATCTGTTTCTTTCTTCTTAAAAAAATGAATTAATAAATATTTTTTGTCCTGAAAGTAAGACGATGTCTTTGAATAGACTCTAGCCAATGACGGACTTCAAATCGCAATCTAAAAAGCAATTCAGCATGACTTGCTCTTGGTGACAACATTTGTTAACCGAGCAAAGGAAAATTCTCTAACTGATGCCACAAGACCTGTCGAGCACTTCGTATTTCTGCATGCTCGACAATAATTCACCAATAGTTCATAGTTCATTCGAAGTTTTAATAAATATATTCTTTATATAAAAATACATATCAAGTTAAAAGTAAAAAAAAAATGTTAATTATTAGCTAACAAATTTGTTAAAAACTTTTTTGCGATTTTTTTATTTTGTTTGGTTACGAATACAAAAATTTCGTTAGCCATCAGTTTCGCTAAGTACTACAATATGCTGCTACATGACGTATGATAGTGACATAAACAAATTAAACTTCACGAGCATTTAATTCATGAGAATTTAATCTCCACACAGAACATCAAGTTCGATAGAAATTGATGTTCTGTGTGGAGATTAAATTCTGAATGCTGTTTAAGCTATAAATATATTTCACTAATCTTCAGACTTATTAAACATGTGCATATAAGCTGCTAACACGCTGACTTCTAGATTTGTAAGCAAAGTATGGAAAATCTGTCTCCAGAATCAATAGCTTTGACGACGATTCGAATCATTAAAAATATAAAGCGATAATTACTCTGACATTGGATTCTCTTGAAAAGGGATCATCTTCAGTCACCAAAAATTTCAAAAATACATATATCCTTTACAATTTTAATAACTGAACCAAAGACAACATAACATATGAAGAGGAGGAGGTTGTGTAACATTTTTACAGTAACAAGAGTGAAGAGCATTGTGTATACGAAATGTAGGCTTAAATAAGACAGATGAAGATGTGTATACAAATGATGACCAGGTAGGTTCAAATATCTTATAACTTATCAAATATTGCCATTTCTCATTTATAATAAACGATATGTTGAATGATAATTTATCATGTTATAAGTAATACGGAAATATAAGGTGTTAATAATAAGGGTTTTTTAATTGCCTCCCCCGTTTTTAAACAGCACGTTTTAAGGTGTCATATTGAATTAGAACCAATGTGATAATTGTGATTAATCTCTGTAGAGCAGGATATCCAGTTTACGCTTCTTCAATGATAAAGAGAGCAAATACACTGGTTTCCATAAATGAAGGAAAATCCCTATGTTAAGTCAATGGGAAGCTAACATCAAAGCTCTATAACTTCTAAAATAAGTTTTTTTGTTTTGAAAAATGAGATTGCAGATAATGATCTCAATCAAATAAATCAATTTATCGATTTTCAATAATATTCGTTAAGTATTTAATGAGTTATGGAAGTTTGAATATTTAAGCACAGTAATGCCAGTCTTAAGAAACTTATACAAAACTGAAGAATAGTGAAAGAATTCTTTACACAAAGTTCTAAAATACAAACTTATTTTATTAAACACTTTGATACAATACTTATTACTAAATACTTCTGAAGTCAATTTTTGTGGTTGACATTGTTATCGTTAATTATTCAAAGTTCCATAACTCATTAAATACTGAACGAATATTGTTGAATATCGAATATCGATTTATATGATTGAGATTATTATCCGCAATCACATTTTTCAAAACAAAAAAAAAATATTTTAGAAGTTATAGAGCTTTGTCGTTAGCTTCCCATTGATTTAACAAAGGGAATTTTCTCAATTTATGGAAACCAGTGTAGCTACGATTTGTAATCAATAGCAAATTCCTTTCCTAATTCCTCCGTTTGAATAGCAATGAGACATGAGATCATTTCACCAATGAAAAAGACAAACACCCTGATATACGATGACATTGCGAGAGAAATTCACAATGTTGTAGGAGCTTTCTTTTCAAATGGATGAATTAATACGCAATTCTACGAATGGTGATGTTGACAATAGACATATTTTTGTTATGCTATAAGAGTTTTCCAAATAGAGAGCAGAGGAGCGGTGATTATAATGACCACCTTGGATACGTGGGTATGGATAGTCTACTTTCAAGTGAGGGGTATGCTTACTGAACGAAGTAAGGTCTTTGATTCTACTGCACGTTTCGACATTTCTTATTTGGGGGTTAGTTGTTTCACAATAACTGGAAATTTTTAAAACAAAAATATTTATTTAAGGTACATCTGAAGTTCAAAGATTATCAGAACTGATAGCTACGATCAGCAGAAAAACACACAACATCCCAGCTAATAATTAATATCCAAGATTGTTAACATAATTGGCCCACAGTTGTTCAGCTTTATTGAGCATTTCGAATCGATTTTAACCTTCCGTAGACCTGAAAAAGGTAATTCGCTGAGGTAAATAATACTGAGGGAAAGAAGTGCATGGTACCTTCTTCTATATAGCTGATTATCTTTGGGTATTTCTATAAAGTTAAAAACATAATATATGTTTTTGTTTGTTTGTTTCCATTTTTGTTCAAAGGTTCAAATCATATCTGGAAATCTTCTCGGAGATTAGTGATCTTTTCTGTTTGCAGTCGTTTATGTGTCGAAACATTTGAAATTATGCTCTCTTCCAGCAATTATTTTAGTCTTTTGGTTTAAGCTTGTACAGATAAGAAGAAAACAGAAATATTCTGCTGAAATTCATTATACTGAGGGCGTTCAAAACGTTCTTGATACATACATGTCTGTAGATTTCCACTAGTTCTTCTGAGGTTAACGAGCTACGACATTTGTGAAAGATTGTCTAAACTTGCCATTACGTGTGAAAAACAAAGGCCATAGGATCATTCTTTCTCTTCGCTGGCGGCGCGTAAATTTCGGTCTGAGAAAGCTGAGCATTGCTGCCATGGAGTCTACTAAAGACGAGGAAAGATTTTTGCATTTTCACCAGGATGCAGCTTGGAGATAAAGCGAAACAAATTCATGCCGATTTATCACAAGTATATAGGGATCGTGCCTGTTCATATTGTACTGTTACAGGATGGATGCGAAAATTCAGAAAAGGATGGCAGAGCTTTGAAAACTTCTCTAGTGCAGGAAGACCGAAGTAGGCCGTAAATGAGAGAACCATCGCTGTTGTTCGTGAACTCATTAAGGAAAACCCACACATCACCGTTCAGGTAACACAATGAGATGTCAGTGTATAGATTGGCAGTGTGGAAGCTATTCAACAACATATAAAGTTACGAAAGATCCGTGCTAAAAGGGTATCACACAAACTGACAGAAGAGCAAAAAGGAATAGAATCAACTCCTGCAAGGAGATGCTGGCAAAGTTTGAACTTAGTGACCCCAAATGGTTAACAGACATTATTACAGGTAATGAGAAGTGGTTGTATCACTATACAACTCCCAGAAAGATCAACAACTATTGATTGCTCTTAGTATGCCAACTGGAGTTATACTGTGATAAAAAAAAATAGGTTTACATATATTTCAACTTAACTCACTCGAATATTATATTATCCTATATTTAAACCTCAATGACAAAGTTTTGTTCTGTAGGACACGTTTCGAAGTAAAATGTATAAAACATTTAAACCTTATTCAAAATATACCACACTAACAAACCAATAGCATCAGGAAAACCAGAGAAAAAAAATCAGAAGCCATTGAATAGTTACAAAATAGTCTATCTTAAAATGGAATTGGAGAGAGTAAGTCGCATAATGTGCAATCTCTGTAGTACGAACCATCTGTTTGGGTTGAAGATTTCCCGATAGAGAAAGCAGCTCTGATATATGGATCTTATGGGAATGCACACTGCTGGAGAATAACCTCACTTCGATGCGCTACTGATGTATGGACCTGATGGGAATGCAGAGATCGTCCTCGGTGAGCAGGAATCTCCAGATTGGGTAGTTGGAAAGGTCATTCGGCGTTACGACCTCTCTTGAACAGTTTTTGGTCACGGGGTCTTTTATTTGTGACCTGTCGGAAAACTGAGATCGCAGAATGGCTTGAAGTTGCACTTTAACTGGAAACTTTTCGACACACCATCTCTACGACAAAACGCATTATTGCAAGCGTTCTTCTTTACAGCTTGTCCAGATTAAGGTGGCTTAACATAGGGGTGGCTGGAGCGATACACACGAACACCGCGACATTTTCTTGGATCTTCCAAATCAATCACTTATTGTGGGGGGGGCTCATTCGCTAGCGCGCCAGGCTCGTAATCTGTAGTTCCCTGGTTCGAGTCCCAGCTGGGTCAGCGTTGAGATTTATCTCCGCAAAATTTCCCCGCCCTGCCCACGGTCAGTAGGGGACACCGATGGGCTTGGAAAGGCCGCCGTCCGTCGGATGGGACGTTAAGCCGTGGCCCCGTGTGCGGGAGAGCCATACCCTGTGCACGTTAAAGAACACGCTGGATGGCCTTGACGGGAGGCTACCATCTGTCTCCCAACAGCTGTTCCAGTGGGTCCCCTCCCTCAACCTTCTCTGAGCCTTCGGGGTCCTTGTGGCCTGGCCATTTAGCCCATGATGTGCAAAAAAGTGCCGCTCAGAGGGAAAACAATCCAATCCAATCCACTTATTGTGGAAATGACAGTCTTCATACTTTGGATTAACCTATCGTTTTTGAGTCACTCTTTTCAAATACAAACATAGTATAATCAAAGTGCAAATATTGCATAACATTCCCATTTTGATGACTGTTTGCGAGATATTACCTTTATTCACATGTTAAAACACAAACTAGCAGAAGAAGTACTATATCATGCATCATATTAGGTAGTTTCAAATGCATGAATTTTCGAATACACTGCAAGCGGTATTGTTAATATCTACATATTACCAATCATCATCATCCTCAAGCAGCAATCGGCTACGGAGGCACAACTAGACCGCGCAATTTAGTTTTCCAAGCATATCTGTCCTGAGTTATATCTGCTGCATCTCGCCACTGTACACCAATTCTAACAAGGTCCTGTTTGACATTGTCTGCCCACCGCATCCCAGGTCTCCTCCTCTTTCTGAGGCCTTTAGGGACACTGTTCATAACCCTATTCATTAATCTATAATTACACTGAGCAACACACAAAAGGCTTTGAAATGAAAATAGTCAATGTTGACTAATTTCGTGGTGCTGAACACGAAAATGACAATAAAATTTGTCGATTGGCTCTTGTTTAGGAGAGACAGAGATGGTCATGTATAAACGACTCAGTCCACATTGAGTACATAGGTAACATCTCGCAAAGCTGTATTTTAAACTCCAGATTACAACATATTTCATTGTACTGCATCAGCCCGCCACACACACAACCCCCGGAGGTATTGCATCATTGTCTGATTCAATGTAGTTGAGTCATGCTTATTGGACAAAAGATGATGCAATCGTTAATTGTAAGCGACGTCTCGTAGGGTGAGCAAGTCTTTTGAACGACTCCCATTTATCCCTGAGTCACAAGTACAACACAAGTGATCCTTGCAGTTTTAATCCAGCAGTAGTGATGCTTCGTAATTGTTTTAATTGGGCAAATGCATTTTGTTACATTTGCGAGGAAGTGACGTTTGCAAGACAGAAATGGGCCATCACTCCAATAGTGAAAGTAGCGTATGAGTTTTATTTTGGATGTAAGATCGGGGATCAGAACAAGGCCTGGGCCCCACACACATGCTGCAGTATGTGTGCAAGAGATCATCCGAAGTGGCTGAAAGGCGAAAAAGTGGTGATGCCGTTTGCTGTTCCTATGGGTTGGAGAGTGCCAAGCAATCACGCAAATGATTGCTACTTCTGCGTGGTTCCACCTGTTTCTAGAGGCACCACAAGGAAAAAGAAGTGGACAATAGCGTACCTGAATATACAACCTGCTCTCCAACCAGTTCCGCACAGCGAAGGCCTTCCCGTTCCCCAACCTCGAAAAGATATTCCATAGTTTTAGACGGTGAGGAGGGAGGGGAACTGGCTTCGGGTTCTCTGCAGACTTCGGTGTCTAATGATGATCCATTCGTCGGTCACGTTGGGCCATCTGCGCCACACATTCTCACTGAAGAAGAAATGAACGATCTTGTTCGCGATATGGAGTTGTCCAAGGCTAAAGCAGAGTTACATGGCTTAAACAATGGAATCTTCTCAAGGAAAATGTCCGAGTGAATTCGTTTCGAACTCATCATGAATAGTTTGCGCCTTACTTCAGAAAGGAAGATGACCTTCTGTTCTGCTCCGATGTAGATGGTTTGCTGAATGCCCTCGGAATCAAACATGAGCCTCAAGAATGGCGACTATTCATAGACTCCTCGAAATTGAATCTCAAGACAGTTCTGCTGCATAATGGAAATCGACTTCCATCCATTCCGGTCGGACACGCTTTCTACAAGAAAGAAACCTATGATAACCTAAAACAGCTGTTGAACTGTCTTCAATACAGCAAGTATGGCTGGCATCTCTGTTGTGATTTGAAGGTAGTGGTTCTGTTGATGGGTCTGCAACTGGGATATACGAAGTACTGCTGTTTCTTATGGGACAGCCGAACAAAGACTTTGCATTACATGAAGAGAAACTGGCCTCAGAGGAAATCTCTGAAGGTCGGAGAGAAGAATGTGGAACACCCAGCACTGGCAGTAACGCACAAAATCCTGCTACCGTCCCTACACATCAAACTCGGTGTGATTAAAAACTTTGTAAAAGTCATGGACCGGACTGCATCAGCTTTCAAATACTTGGGTGACAAATTCCCTCGACTCAGCGAAGCGAAAATCAAAGAGGGAATTTTTTGTGGGTTTTCAGATCCGCGGGCTGTTCAGAGACCAGATGTTCAACAACCTGCTTCAGAGTGACGGGAAAAAGGCTTGGGAAGCGTTTCGTCTGGTGTCAACTAAATTTCTCGAGAATGTCAGGGCAGACAACTACAAGAAACGGGTTAAGGACATGTAGTCTCTCTATCACAAACCTGGCTGCAATATGCCCTTAAAGATCCACTTTCTCCATTCTTGCCTAGATTTCTCCCCCACCAACTGCGGCATGGTTAGTGATGAGCACGGTGAACGTTTTCACCAAGATATTGCAACGATGGAGAAAAGATACCAGGGAAACCGGTCCACTTCAATGTTGAATGACTACTGTTGGACGCCCGCCAGAGAGTTGTACAAGCGACGGGCAAAGTGACGTCGGAAGTAAAAGCGGAGTTTTACGGATGCATGTCATATGTGCGTATTACTCTATTTTAAAAGAAACTATTGCGGATTTCTCAGAAATTGTAGCCAATTCTGCAGTTTTCTTTTTACCGTAAATATGTGAATGCGTGCGTTTTTTTCTGTAATATGTGTGCGGCGTGGCGTTTTTTAGTCTGTAAATATTTTTCGAAGTAATGCTTCGAAAAATATTTACAGACTAGTAATAACCACGCCAAACATTTGGCGCGAAATTTTTCGATACGTTCATTCACAGCTTTCCACTACTCCAGTTACAACTCCCGCGAAACCTTTGGCACTAAATGTACATGGATAGACAACTTTATTATCAGCTCACAGTTTCATTCACAAGGTAGGTGATGGCAGAGCCCCAGAAATCTCGGACTCCTTTCCAGAACTAGCGCCCCACTGCAGCTAGGAACCCCATCCGTCACACCAAGATGGTCAGAACTAAGCGGGACCACCCCATCAAATTCTGTACCGATCGCTCAAATAGCCACGGAACAACGGAGAATCTGCCAATTTCTGACACCGATGATGTCACACGTGTCTGCCCGCCCGTTCTCCTGTTCGTTCGCTAGGGAATTACGGCTAATATATAATATAAGTATTTATCCTGAAGCACTGTTAAGTATATGACGTAGAAAAAGCCTTCCTACCTCTTTTTATTAGAGTTCCATCGTGTTCCCATGGGTGGAGCTGCTTTAACATTAATCAAACATGACAAACCTCATGGACAAGATCGAAAAAATAAGAAGACCAGGTTAATGAATTCGTGGTATGTGATAAGGATACCATGGGAGACATTCACATCCGACTATAGAATATATATGAGAAAAATGCTTTTGACCGCAACGCAGTGGGTCAGTAGGCTACAAAAGACGGACAGTCAAAGCTTCTTACTACCTGCACCGTGAAGGTATACAGAATCTTATTATGAGGTCGTACAAGAATATTTAGCATGAAATAGGATTATCTGTCTAGATGATCAACTAATACACTGTACAAATAACAAAGCTGGATAATTTATCGGAATCTTTATCCGTAAAAATATTGTGAGGAGTGATATATATATATGGATAGATACAGTATTATTAAACTCAAAGAAGAGGGAAATACACTAAATAATTTAGCTAACCAGAGGTCCATATCTGAAGGCCAAAAAGTAGCATTGTAAACTTCGCTTATGGATTTTTTTCTCTAAAGTAGTTTCAAATATCAGGTTTGAAAAGGAAACATTTGGGACAAAGAACACGTTATAGAATGCTTAAGTGCAAGTTTGTTCGGGTTGTTTTACGACCAAGGGCATTCATATGTATACAGTGGGCTAAATGACCAAGTTACAACGGCTCTCAAGGTTTCAGGGAACCCACAAGACAGCAGATAGGAAACAAATGGCAGCCTCCGGTCAAGGACATCCAGTGTGTTCTTTAACGCCCATAGGTTATGGCTGACTTGCACACGGGGCCATGACGTAATGTCCCATCTGACGGACGGTGGTTTTCCAATCCCATCGGTGTCCCCTTTCTCACCAAGGGCAGATCATGAATTAGAAGAGAACCATATCAACATTGCCTCAGTTTTGACCCTGTTTTTCTGGAAACTACGGATTACGATTCTGGATCGCTACTGACTGAAACAAACTCCGCTCCCTTAAGTAAAAATGTGCTGTATTGTAAAATGAGATGTGTTTATGAAAACTTTACACACTTAAATCAAATATGTATTTAAGTAACAGAAGAACACATTGGACAATTGTAGATCCTATGATCAGCTGCTCGTTCAGTTGTTCCATGTTTCCAGAATTTATGACAGCTGAATAACCTATGCCACTGCTTAACCTTTGCTTTGCTTCTCATTAGAACTTTTTGTAGTCGATTCTTGTTTTGCATCACATTAGAATTCACTCTCACTCTAGCGAAACAATTATCATTGAGATATAATTCAAGTTTCGATGCAGATGATATGACCAATGTTGGCAAACGAAAAAAAAGCGTTTTGTTATGTTACAGTCAAATATTTAATATCGTTTTTCCGATATAGCAAAATTTAAATTTCTTTATAATGTTAACGTTATAGCGAAATTTGTTTAGTACAAATACAAAATAATGAAATATATGTTATCCTTTTTATTATATATCTATGCAATAATGTACAGCACTACTGCATTCAGTCAGTTCATGAAAGCGAAGCCCGTTATATAAAATGTTTAATGTTATCAAAATTTAACTGAAAAGGTTTATAATGAAGCAGTTTCCATCCTCTCTCGCCAGGGGATCTAGGGAGATAAAAAATATAGAAAATGTAGTTTTAAGAATAAAAGTTTTAGTAAATTGCTTTTCAACGTTTATTATTTTGTTACGTGTAATAGCTCATGTTTTATTTTATTATGTGTAATTGTAAACTTTACAGTAAATAAGAAATTTTGTATCTGCATCGAATTTCTCTCTCCACTTCTTTTAGCTTTGCTGGTCTTTACACATGGTCACTATAGGATGTTATGTGACTGCGACTCGTAATTTACTGCAGCTGTGGTTTTCAGCAAATAATTTGGCTTTCAGTATGAGACAGGAAATCGAAGGCTAGCGGCAAGCATTTCCGTTAGTCCATATGAGCGAAAATTCGTTATGTAAAATGTTTAATGTTATCAAAATTTAACTTAAACGATAATAATTAATGGTCAATCAATAAATATCATAAAGTAAGCTATTCATGTATATATAAAGCAAATTAACCTGTAATAAAGCGTAAATAAAATACTAAGAATTACCCCAAAGAATGTTTCATAAATCTCTAAAATTTTGCGATATATGCGCTCAGTATCATTTTTAATCCACTAAAATAATCTGTAAAAATTGAAACGCAAAGCCTCACATTAAAGTAAGATTTGGGTTGGGTTGTTTTACCTCTGAGCGGCACTTTTTTGCACACCATGGGCTAAATGGCCAGGTCACATGGACCCCGAAGGCTCAGAGAAAGTTGGGTGAGGGGACCCACTGGAACAGCTGTTGGGAGAGAGATGGTAGCCTCCCGTCAAGGCCATCCAGCACGTTCTTTAACGTGCACAGGGTATGGCTCTCCCGCACACGGGGCCACAGCTTAACGTCCCATCCGACGGACGGCAGCTTTTCCAAGCCCATCGGTGTCCCCTACTGACCGTCGGCAAGGCGGGGAATTTTGCGGAGATAAATCTCAACGCTGACCCAGCTGGGACTCGAACCTTAAAGTAAGAGTATCGTCAATAAAAATGAAAGACTGACGTATCATAAACGAGTTATTTTTTTACGAATTTTTGAGGCTAGCAGTCCTTGTCAATCTAACGAACCTTTACCAAATAGCAATACCATAGCTACCTGTCTAAAACTATAATATAAAATTTAAATGTATAATATTTGCAGTAGTTCCTAATTATACATAACAAATGATTTTATACAACAATATAGTGAATTTATAACTGTAATATCTCAGGTCTGGAGCTAGAAAAGGAGTGACAAGAGCGACATTCTCCTGAAAATGTTTAAAAACGGAGTATAAAAATATTAAACATTATATATATTGTTGCAAATTAAAAAAATGGATATGGATAGGCACTGAGCGTGAGTTTCAAAAGAAAGTATATTTTTAAATAAATTACAATGGTATGGATGAAATAACTTATAAACAAACTAACTACAATTATACATAAATCAATAACACTTTTTCTACAGAGCATACAAGACCAGTCTGTCTGTTCTACTAAATTCCTACCTCTTCACTGTCTGTCGTATCTCTCGAATTCCTCCACTTCGGGCGTAAACGATCCTTCATCTTGTGATAGATCACTAAGTTTATTTTACTAACAACACAAAGTATCAACCGCGCACACACCATAATAAAAATACTTCTTATGGTTTTCACTTAAGACTGACTCAACCTATCTGAATGTCCTTCTCAGATCTCACAACTTTAACACACTTAACGCGTAAATACTCGGATGAACCTCTTCATCTTTCACAATACCACACACTACTGCATTACATTTTTCATTCTTATTCTTCCGAACTGTTCTAAGTTCCAATTCGTTGGCTAATTGAATCTCTCGTAGAAGCACACACGAGGGTTTAAGTCACGTTAAGTCATGAAGTCACTGTTGCTCGTTCATCTGTCGTAACAATATATATTACACATGTTTTTGAACAAATATATTTAAATACCATTGAAATATAGGGGAAATTAATACATCGGAACATTGATCTAGGTCAATGCTTTCACTAGTCCCTACCCCCAAACTCACTTTCAAGATCTTGGACTGGCCTAGAGGGAAGGTTTTCATCTCTTTCTTAATGCTCTCCATACTTTACCCATATCTGAGCTCTTGGAGTCTTTGTGATCTGTCCATCCACCCAAATTCAACGAGCAATCAAAATCTAGTAGTTTTATTGTATATTCAGCAGATATATTACATTTAAATAATCTTATTAAACTGGTTTCCATAAATTAAGGAAAATCCCTATGTTAAGTCAATGGGAAGCTAACGTCAAAACTCTATAACTTCTAAAATAAGTTTTTTGTTTTGAAAAATGAACGACAGCAATGCCAGTCTTAAGAAATTCAAACAAACTTAAGAATAGTGAAAGAATTATTTACACAAAGTTCTAAAAAACAAACTTATTTTATTAAACTCTTTGAAACAATACTTATTACTACGTTTTAATTAACTTCTGAAGTTAATTTTTGTGGCTGGCATTGTTATCGCTAAATATTCAAACTTTATAACTCATTATATACTGAACGTATATTGTTGAAAACCGAGATGTTGATTTATTTGATTGAGATCTTTATATGCAATCACATTTTTCAAAACAAAAGTCTTATTTTAGAAGTTATAGAACTTTGATATTAGCTTTCCAATGACTTAACATAGGGATTTTCCTTATCTTATGGAAACCAGTGTACAGTCGAACCTTGACTTTCGCGGGTTTAACTTCCGCGGATTTGATTATTGCCGAGTCTGCCATCGATAATTAAATGGAAAGTATTTTGGAGTTTTGCGACCTACTGCGGAAAATCGCAGACGACGCGCGTAGACTAGAAAATGTAAAGAAAACTAAAAAAAGTTTAGTAAATCATAAATGCATAAAATATATGTATTATTAAACTATTTTTATCATTTACTACCATAAATATATACACAAATGTATTATAAAAAGTTAAATTTTCTAAAACGGTACAGTGCGCTAAAGAACTGCGAACTACGCACTCTCTTTGGGGACACCACGCTCTTTGTCTCGGTACTAGCCAGCCTCACTCACGTGTTTTGTCTCACAGTGTACTGCATAGTATTGTACCGTACTGAAATATACTGTACTGTATATAACTGTGTTTCATAAACTTCAATAATTTTACTGCTATCTAATTACCATACATGTATTGCATCACATACTGTACGTGTACTGTATTGCCTCTCTGTGTGTGTGTGTGTGTTAGCCTATATTGTTTATGCTGTAATTTTAAATTTATAAAACATACTGTTGCAATACAGTTACAGTTTTACTGTTTTTTGTGTATTAAATATGGTCAACCGTATAAAGAGTTAAGGTTTGGGGCGCTGGAGATATTCGCGGCGGTCTTGCGCCCTTGACCCCTGCGAATGTGAAGGGCCGAATGTATATGGCTTTTTAAATCATTAAATAAATTCACTATAAACTTTGGACTGTCAAATAATCTTATACTAAAAAAACTTAATTATAATCAGAGGCAGTTTAAGGGTTCAGATTCCTCCACACAAAAAGTAAGTAAGGGGTATAATTCACCAGACACTTTACCTCTCCTTGGTTAAATTATTAATTATCAGTTACTTTTTTTCTTTTGAGCATAATGAAGAAATTGTAAGCACAGTTTTTTGTCACTTGGGGAAAAATTTCTTCCTAGTATATGCCCAGCTTTACCAGACAAAAAAAAGAAACACACTATACCCAAAATTTGAAAAAGAGACTTCAGATAGTATAAAAATAATCTAATGATTAAATATAAGTAAGGAAATTGAAAACATGACCTGTTTAACTTTATGCAGTCTGTTCTTAGGTTCTAAGGTATAATAATATCTTAAAGTACTAGACAAGCGTCGTCACTGCTCTAACTCCTATCTTTCTCTCTTCGCAACATATGTACAGGGCGAGGCTGACTATTAAGGAATTTACAAATATGCACAATGGAAATGTTTTTGAGGGGCATGAAGAGAAGTCGAAGGCTTGATAGGAAGGCCAAAACTGAAAGTTTCGACCATCGTCAAGGTTAATGGCCATTCCCTTTACTTCTCTATCCTACACTCAAATTAAATTATCCCACCTATTTAGTTCCTTCTCCGAGTGTTTAAAAGGACTACAGAGAATTACAATATATCAGGGATTTTCACCCTATTTTTAATTACTCGGTTTTCCTTCTTTCACTCTTCCTTTTTCACTGCAGCTTTTATCTGGCTATCGCAAATCCCTTTCTTTGAGTGCCAATTGCAAGGAAGGTGGCTAAGAAAAAAGAAACAAACTATACCCAGTTTCATATTATATTTCAATATACCAAACTATACCTGTTTCACATAAGTTTCTAATTATGTATAGTATATAGTAATTATGTATAGTATTAAGAAAATATCTGAAACGTATCAAAATAAAGACAGTGAAAATAAGGAAATTATTTTTTACATTATTTCTCACGTTTTATCGTTATAAACATTTCGAAATTGGGTTAATGTTATTCATACCGTAATTCAAAAATCACTTCTTTATTCACTTCTTTATTCAAAACGTTTTCCAACACTGGAACTTAAAACAGTAAATGGTCACCTTAAATGCTGTTTCTCCACAATAATTTGCATCTTGATGTGAAAACAACAGGAGACATTTCACCCAGATTCCACAGCAGTGGTTCTCAAAGGATGTGCCGTGAAATTTCGGATGATATTGTAGATAAAAGCAAATTTATAAACTATTTTGCAAACATGCCCATAATACTTACGGCATACTCACTAATTTATTATCGCTAACCTCAATATTCAGCTTAAACAGAATACCTCTGCGTTTATAAACGACTCCATAGAAATGGCTATTATTGAAGGCAAACTGCCCATCAGCGAGTCTTCCGTAGTGTTGCCAACTGAAAATTTTAGTGTGCCACGAGTATCCATGGCGAAATACAACGTGAACAAAAATGGTTTAAGAATTACTGCTCTAGACCAGTGGTTCTCAACCTTTTATGTTTCACATACCCCTTGGAAATGTGTATGTAACTGGCGTACTCCTTATATAGATAGATAAAACTATAGTTATAGTATAATAATACCAACTTAGCGACTTTGTTACTATATCTAGCGACCTTTGAGCTCTCACGGCGTACCCCAAAAATTTTACCGCGTACCCCATCTTGAGGATCCCAGCAATCAAATTTGAAAACAACAACCAGAAAATACTTTTATTTATAACCATCGATATCGAACATTAATTGCATTCATAATTTTCTGAATAAAAAGTTGAATCCATATTGGGTCACATGTTTCGCAGAAGAAACAACCAATATTTTAGTACAACACAAATATGCAAATTATAATCGCTTTTTGTGATAGATTGAAAACAATTATCGTTTTGATACAAATGTTTACAGGAATTATTTTACTTAAACTAGAACTAAATTTAACAAGCGATTAAGAAATTATTAATATCGACTTTTGAACAATTTCATCGTTGGCAACGTATTGCTTCTAAGCGAATGTCTCAGTTGTTAAATCTAGTCATAGCAACGGTATAAAACAAATAAAACTATGTGCTGTTCATTCAAATATTCTGATTACTATGCGGCTAAGCGACTGCCAACGTCTTTCTGTTTGAGGGCTTAACTAATACTCTAGTATAATATAAGCACCCAAATTAATACAGTTTTTCTAAGAGTGAGTTCTAGCGGCCGGAAGACGATTATTAATGCTCATAAGCTTCCGAGTTATAATCGTAAAAGTAAATTAGTATAATAAAATGATTAAATAAAGTAATTAGATAAAATAAGATGAAATAAATTAATTAAATGACTTAATAAGGAGAGATTTAATTACTACGAAAATGATAAAAGGTCAACGAAAAAGCCAAACAATGATAGTTTCATTAACCAAGACGAATTTAAAACATTGGAAATGAATTAATGAAGGCATTAATTACGAGCTGCTTTATGAATTAAAAATTCATAAAAGTCAATGTTTAACGAAGTAGAAGTTGCTTTAAATGAAGTCTGAGGATTATAGGAGGTCAAAGGTTTTCTTGTGACGGTAAAATAGTTTTCAGAATAGAAAACGTAGCGAAATTTCCAAAGTTGCGTTTTTAATTTCCAAAGGAAGAGGTTGCGAAGTCTCTTCCTTTGGAATTAGAAAAAAGTGCATTCATGAAAGAGAATGTCATAATAGCGTCTTTTAGCACTTGTCAATACAATGAGCATGCATTTTTAACCGTCTGCATTTGGTTAAAAAATGTTACTAATTAAAGAAACATTTTTTGTGCAGAATATCTTTCCCGGCTATTTGAAAGAGTATCGAGAATCACCAGTTGTCTACCACTGGTGCAGACCATCAGAAATAGCAGAGTAAACACAGGCGACTTGTTCTGATTTGTGCACTGCTGAAAGTGCTGAGTATTGGTCAACCACATAGGGTCCTGGTGCTCACCAATATAAACCTACTGGACTGGAATAAGGCTCTGGGCTTGATTATGGATTATGAATTTGCTTTACTGTTCTTTAAACATCCCATTAAACATTTTCCCTCCATAGGTAGTTGGAATGTAAGGACTCTGAGCAGAGCTTATTCTCTTGATATCCTCGCACAAGAATTCTACCGTTATAATTTAGATATTCTCGGCTTGCAAGAGACCAGATGGACAGATAAAGGTCAATTCCTAAAAATAATCTTAAATTTCTCTTTTCTAGGAGGGAAGATAATAAGCATCTCCATGGCGTAGGTCTGATTCTCAGCAGATACACTAGTAATGTTCTTCTAGGACATGAGTGCATTAATGAGAGGTTTCTTACAGCAAAAGTTCAGACGAGCTTTAAAGACGTGAATGTTATCTACTGTTATGCTCCCAGTCAGGATGCTGATGAGGATGAGAAGGATAGGTCTTAAGGACAACTTCAGATATTTTTATTCTGTCAAGAAAGGATATATTATCCTTGTTCTAGGTGACTTCAGTGCCAAAGTTGGTACTAACTCTGACCTTTGAGGAGGAGTGATAGGCCCTTTTGGTATTGGTAGCTGCAACGGGCAACGTCTACAGGTAAGTAAACGTAATGGTTTCAGAATAACTAACACTTATTACAAACACCACGACATACATAAGTACACATGGGGTTCACCTGAGGGGCTGCATAAGAATATGATTGATTATAACAATAACAATAATAATTTATTCAAATTCAACATTTAGCAGTACATGTTTAAGTTAACTCACCACAAAAGTTTAATTTACTCGCTAGTGGATTAGTAACATTATAATTTTTTGCTCATCGTGTTTAGTATGTAAAAGCATACATTAGTGCAAAAGTTTTAGCAGAATAGTATTTGATATGTACAAAACAGTACAAGTTTGTTACATATAATAATTATTGGTCTGATATGGGGAGAACGAGGTCCCCGCTATCACCCAGCAACATCCGTCAAAGAGACAGTTGCGGCGGAGGTAGTGTGTGTGTTTGGGGTGTCATTTCCTTAGGTGGACGCACAGACCTCTATGTATTGACGAGTGGAAACCTTAACGCTCAAAGGTATAGAGATGACATCCTAGACCCTTATATATGTCCTTACGCTGGTTCAATAGGTGAAAGATTCATCTTACAAAGTAATAACGCTCGTCCACACAGAGCTCGACTAGTGGAACAATACCTTCAAGATGAGACCATTATGTGCATGGAGTGGCCAGCTCCATGCATATCCGATTGAGAATGTGTGGGATGCTCTAGGGAGATGTGTTGCTGCCCATAACCAACCACCTGAAACAAAGGGGTAGCTTATTACAGCTTTACAGGAACAATGGTCGTTACTCCCTACTTATAGGCCTATGTGAAGCTGGATAGACTACACGTCCTGTCGCTGCCCTTCTTCATTGGGATGCACGAACTGTTGGATGCTGTTGTCAACAGTGGCGAAATGAAGGTTCTAGCGTGCATCGCAGAAGGAGTGGTGCGTTCCGACAGACGTCAGCACGGCTTGATAGGCGGCATTGTTCGACATTCTCGTTCATAGCCAAAGAGCACTACAGCTGATATTCGACAGGCTGTGTCAGCAGCCATGGACATCCCCATAACGACCCGAATGGTAAACCGAAGGTTGCATGAGGTTGCAATTTCAATGTCATGCAGTGTATTTTATGCCATTCTGAAACTAGAATTGTAATTCATGATTCCATCAAATTTCATTAAAATCATTCATATAGTTTTTTGCCTATCCTTAATTTATGGAAACCAGAGTAGTATTATGAGAGTTTCAACCCTATGAAACCTGAATATTTTTATGCATAAATATAAAAAGTTTTAACATATAGATGTTCAACATTTAATAAATTTAAAACCAAAATGTACTTCCCCAGATAATTATTCCACATTGTATTCTAGAATGAATGAATGCAAAATACACCTTTTTCAAAGTACATATATGTTATCTAAAAGTTGTCTCAATATATACATTTGAGGCATAATTCTTTTAAAACATTTAACTATTTTTTCTATGTGATTCTTCCAAGTCAAGTGTTTATCGAAAATAAGATCATGATATTTTATTGCAATTACAGAGTTTATTTTTTTGACAGTCACACCGAAAATTTCCCCTCTTATTATTAAATCTCCAATATCAGTTTTAATATCTCTTTGCATATTAAAATATATATTGTCTTTTTTGTATTAACAAATAATTTATCTTATCAAACCACACCTTTAAAAGTTTCTGATCTTCATTTATTTTTGCTTTCAGTCCATTGTCACTCTCATTAACATATATAATTGCTATATTATCAGGAAATGACATTATTTTTTCCTTTAAAATTTAAATGTAATAGATCGTTAACCTAAAATGAAAATAATTGTGGCCCCAATACAGAACCCTGTGGTACTCCGAATTTTATTGCCTTTTTTAACAATATGTTTTTCTATTTTTACTTGTTGATTTCTATTTGTTAAATTTGACTTAAACGAATCTTATTGGGTACCTCTTATTCCAATATTTTCTATTTTTTTTAATAATATATTCACAGATAAACAATGAAATGCTTTAGAAATATTGATGAATAATACTAAAACGTTTTTACTTTCATTAAGACCAAAACTTTAAATTGTACTTGATGCATGGTTAGAGCATCTTCAGTAACAAATATATATGATTATATTATTTATTTATTAATAATATAAATATATATTTTTTAATTATCATTATATATTAATTAACAGCAAATGGGCTAGATCTGTTTGGAATACCAACTATATAAGAGAGCTGAAACTGAATTTGACCATTTCCTTGTTAAAAGTGTCCTGCAATTAATTTAAACTTAAGAAGTGTTATGCTAAGGTTAAAAAATTATCTTTAACACTGAAGCTCTGAAAGACCCAGTTATAGCTAAAGCTTACCATGATAGGTTACTTAGTCATTATGACAGTCATGGTTTGTTTACTATTGAAGTTGATTAAGAATGGGATCGTTTCAAACAGGCTTTGCTTGAAACTAACAGTACTCTTTTAGGTAAAAGGGAGCAGAGGAGGAGGAATTATTTGAGTGATAAGGCACTTGAGCTTATTTCAGAAAGAAAGAACTGCAGGAATGTCTTAAATTATACCCTACTAGTCTTAATGGAAAGCATTACAGAGAGCTTAATAAACATGTAGAGGAACAGTTAGCTGATGATAAGAATCTTTAGTTTGATGGCTTGGCTGAGAAGGCCGAGGAAGCAGTTAGACAGCATAATAGCAGAGAACGTTACCAGATAGGTAATGTTTTGATACCTATCTTGCGCTACCTCCGAATTTGTGCGATAGAAAACGGACAGGTATTCAGTATTAAAGGATAAACAAGGTAAGAGTATAGAAGTTGAGGATTCTGTCATGGCTTGGTGGGCTCAGCATTTCAGTGATGTTCTAAATAATGTGGATAGTTCTACTCCCATTGTTTGCAGTGAAGATAGACGCATTACTGGCTTTAATGTTGGCCCTATAACACAGCCTGAAGTTATTTTGGCTATTTCTAAATTTAAACTACATAAATCCCCAGAGGTAGATGAAATAAATATGGAAATGCTTAGAGCTGGGAATGTTCCAGTTACCACATGGATGACTAATATTTTGAACATGTTTTATGACAAAGGCATGGTCCCTAAGGACTTTACCAGAGCTATTATTATCCATATTTTCAAAAAACGTGATCGCAGTTCTTGTCATAACTACAGAGGTAACAGCCTACTCTCTGTTCCAGGGAAAGTTCTTTGCATGATTGTGCTTAATAGAATTAAGAATCTGGTTGACAGGCAATTGCGTGATCAGCAATGTGGATTCAGAAGTGGTAAGGGATATGTAGTTCAGATATTTTCACTCAGGTAGATTCTTGAGAAATGTTTAGATATTCAGAAACTTTTGGTTATTAGCTTTGTTGATTTCAAAAAGGCTTTCGACTCTGTTGAGCGTCATAATTTGTGTTTGATTGTGAGATCATATGGTATACTAGACAAGTTAGTTAACATAATGAAAGCTCTCTATAATAACACTGAGTCGTGTGTGAGAGTTGGTAAGGCTTGTAGCAATTGGTTTAGCATTACTCCTGATGTTCGACAAGGGTGCATTCTGTCTCCTTTTCTCTTTAGTTTGGTTATTAATTATGTTATGCGAAATTCCCTGCAAGGGAAATATTTTGGCCTGAAATGGTCTGGAGATACAAATATGTCTGATTTAGATTATGCTGATGATTTAGCCCTTTTGGTAAATGATGTTGATGAGATGAACTCTTTCATTAGAGCTATTGATGAGACTGGTAGTAGAGTAAGTTTGGTTATAAACAGAGGAAAACTGAAGTGATGAAAATTGGTCAGGCAGGCTGTGATTCAGTTAATCTGAATGGTTGTGGTCATGAGCAGGTTTCATGTTTAATTATCTTGGGAGCTCTGTAACAGATACTGGTGATGTGCGGCATGAGATTAACAAACGAATAGGATTGCTGCCTGGACTTTTAAGAATCTATGGAGAGTGTGGAGAAATAGGCATATACACCTAAAGACTAAACTTAGACTGTATAATAGTTTAGTTCTTTCTAGGGTTAGTTATGGCAGTGAAACCTGGAAGCTTTGTAAACAAGATAACATGAAACGTGATGCTTTTGATTCTAGATGCTTACGCGGTATCTTGGGCATTAGTT
This sequence comes from Ryuthela nishihirai, assembly GCA_038380435.1. Classification (NCBI taxonomy): domain Eukaryota; kingdom Metazoa; phylum Arthropoda; class Arachnida; order Araneae; family Heptathelidae; genus Ryuthela; species Ryuthela nishihirai. The sequence continues at coordinate 78,287,128 of JAWZYU010000017.1, forward strand.
GGTTCAACTTTGTAATTAATGAAGAGATTAAGCAAAGGAGTCGGCAACCTCGTTTAAGCAGCATATTGAGCAGAGAGAGATTCCGTTGGTTTGCCCATGTTTCCCGTATGGATAATTTTAGATTAGCGAATAGGTTGCGGTGGGCAGACAATTTTAAACAGAACCTTGTTAGAATTGTTATGCAGTGGCCAGATGCAGCAGATGTTGCTCAGGAGAGATATTCTTGGAGAACTAAACTGCACGCTCTGGTTGGAACTCTGTTGCCCATGGCTGCTTGAGGAGGAGGAGGAGGAGGAGGAGGAGGAGGAGGAGGAGGAGGAGGAGGAGGAGGAGGAGGAGGAGGAGGAGGAGGAAAGCATGTAATCCAGTAAGTAGTCTTCTGAGCAGAAAAATAGGGTAAATTATTACCAAGAATTTATTACTTTGTTTTCTACTTTTAAAACAAAATAAAGTTTAAAGGTGAAAAATTAACGTCCTACAAAACTCAGATTCTGATTCTAAGAACAAAATTGCATCTAGGAAAGAATCGACTAGGGAGGACACGAAATACAATCGAGCCAAGGATATATAAATGGGGGCCAAGACATTTGATTTCCAACCCAATATAATATTTCCAACTCCATTTTACAGGTTTTTAAAATATTTCTTGAAAAATGCATGAAATATAAATAAGTTTATGATTTTTGCCTCTTTTACAATTAGTCCCTTAGTCGCATTCTGTAAAAATGGGCCATGGCCCCTTGGCTACAACCTAATTTAATAAAATTTTCTGTTGACATGATACACGATGAACACAGCGAAGTAGCTGCAAACATGAACTGGCGGAAACACAAATCAGTAAATTGTGTAAAGGTCAGTAAACTTTTTTTAGGTTATTCTCTCTACGAATCGCGTTCTTTCTTGACTGCACCGCCTTCACTCAGCTGCTTTGCCTTAACGCCAGAAAGGGCGAGGGTTTCATCAGCTCATAATCTGTAGTTATCAGGTTCGAGTCCATCGTATCTGAGCCAGAGTTGAGATTTATCTCCTCTAGATAAATTCCCATCCTGCCCTCGGTCAGAAAACGTCACCGTTGGACTTGGAAAGGCCGCCGGATGAGACGTAAAACCTTAGTCCCAGGTGCATGAAAGCCGTGCACTGTAAACTAAAGAGAATGCTGGATAGACTTGCGGAAAGACTACCATCTGTCTCCCAACAGCTCTTAAGTGGGTCTACTCCCCCAACCTTTTCTCAACCCTTGGGGAACTTGTGACCTGGCCATTTAGTTCATTGTGGGCAAAAAAGTTGTAGTTCAGTTTCCCAGCTCTTAGCGCCACACTCTCCAATTTCGTTTCATCAAATACGGTGTAGTAAATTATTACTCACAAGTGCACGACATATTTAAATCCTGTTCCTTAGAGTTTTAGGTGGCTAAAATATCATCATGCAAAAGATGGTTTTTGGTTTCTCTTTTGAAGCTTCATTCTACTTCCTTATAATTGAACGTGGAGTCTAAAAGTAGAGTCAGAAATCTAGAATGGTGGTATTGCACCTTTGTGCATGGTGGTCCGTAAGTTTTCTATTATCAACCGAATTGGCCTTCTAACTTTTTGTTTCTCCTTGAATTGAATATGTCTGAGAATTCCTCTTTAAACAATTTCTCTTTTATGCAGTGTTCGATACGAGATGCCAGATACAGAGGAAAATTCTTTACAGAAAATGTAAAGGGTTCATATTTCTCTCATTGTATTCCTCTCGCATTCATGTTTCACTTATGTTACGCAGCCTTCCTGCAAGCGTTAGCAGGTGAAACAAGAGTAGCTTAAAACCATCGCGCAAAAGTCTCCGGAGATGTACCATTAGGTAACGAAATAAGGGAGAGAAACTCTTCTGTAGTCGAAAACCACGTTCGTTATTGGCATAAACAGGACAACAACACGTGCATTTCGAGGCCTTAGAACACAGAAAGTTTATAAGTATCGAGAATAACAGAGAATAAACTTTCAGATCATCCGAGACAATTCTAACATAATGGTTGGGCTGCGTAGCAACTAACACTTAACTTCAAGGCTTCTAGTTTCGATTGTTTCCAAAAGAGAATTTTTTTTTTCCTTGAGCTCCCCTAGTGTGAACTAAACGAACGCATATCGCACTTGACAAATATGGAAATCTTGTTGCCAAAGAGAACGAAGTTTTTCGTTTACCGACTTTTGCACTCTTTAAAAGTTTTAATTCGAACTTGTGGATGGTTCAGAAAGTGCAAATAATTGTATTTTATTAGTACTTATAGAATATAAATAGTATTTCTCTTTTATTCTTTAAAATTAAAAAAAGTTGTTCTCTCTCGCCCTTCAGAGAAAATGGGACAGTTGTTGCTTTCAGTGGAATATCTTTTCGCATTCTATCACTGAAATTTAAATTTCTACAATGAACAGATCTCTTGCAATATTTGGTAAAATTTGACTTTTTGCATATTCAGGGCCCTCTAGCGATGTAAATTAAAACTACCTGAAGATTTTAAAAATGCGAATTAATTTCATTAGTACTAATCCAACTGAAAAAGAGTTTTTCCAATTATTCTTAAAACAAAATATAATGCATTGTAGACTCATCGATACCTATCCACCAGGAAAAGAAATTTTAAATTAATCCTAAAAGCAAAAGATCGACAGCCAGACAACAAAGTGAAAAAAAATTTTTTTTTTCCCTTTTGAAAACGAGATGAAAAGAAAACTTTAGCAGACTCCTAATGCATCATTGCTGGAATAATTATCTCATCCAAGTTTTTCGGAAGGAAGAATGGAATCCTGTAGAAAAATCTAATAGCTAAGCAAATAACTGCAGTATCTTAAGCATCATATAAAAAAAGTTTTGAAAATTGGCGCCAAAACAATCCTAGAGTAAATTTTGCGAAATATAATTTTGTGATAATTGTTTGGTCTCGCTGATATTTCTCGGTACATCCGATAATTGCTGAGGAAATTATAACACTTCAAAGTTTCCTAATTTTGGTATACATATAAATATTTCTTCTCCCCATTTATTTCTTCTATCTGTTTCTTCTATCCATTTCAATTTTACGAAACGAAACTTCATGACTGAGAACTACAATAAATCCAAACGGTAAAAAATGTTTAACTCAAAACTTGAAATATAACGAGTACTAACAATTTCTGTAGTTGCCAGATTCCGTTAAAATAACACACACTTCCGAAATTCACGAATTTTTTGTAATCCGAATCTGGCAACTCATTCTTGGCTTTCGAAACAAATGACAAAAGCAAAAACAAAGTTAATATAAAGAGAAAAATTCTCAAATTTTCATTGGCTAGAAAAGTGGTTTCCATATTTTTATGCTGCACACCTGGTGCTTTATTTACTTGATAGATGCACACCAAAAGCAATACAATTTAATAATTCAAACATCTGCTGCTACTGACAACTTTCATTCCTTCTACCCTGCAACATCAGTGCTCGCGACACGCTACTTGAAAATCTGTGTAAATGATTTTAAAATTCAACAAATTAATCACAATAATATCGTCCAATAATAAAAATCAATGTCAAAGCTGTGTTGAAGAATTTGAAGCAATGACCGTGTCCGGTTGAGGTATCAGTGGTTTCACAAATAATTGGCTGATCTATGATATCACTAGTCGATTTACGAGATCATGAGTTGATTGACAAGTAATCAATAACTCAATAAACCAATGACCTATGAGAAGCACTCTTTCTTCTACTGCTCACTGTCATTGACTCAAAAACTTCAGCTGAGACTCGCTGCTGATAAAAATAATTTATGTACACCCATTCCCGATATACACTAGCCATGGGCAACCCGTTGCCCACGGACACACTCAATTGGCCCATAAATAAGAGATAACAAATTATTAAATTTATCTCTTATTATTAAAATACTTTGTGAAATAGCATTTTTTTTCATTCCCAATTTACCGTTGCACGTTTTTTTTAAGTGTTCCTTAGTAGCCTAAATTTAATTTGCGACGACACGACGTACATGACAGACTTTGCGCATAGCGGTAGATCGGGTTTTCTGAATGTTTTATTCAGCTCTCGATTAAAGAGCTCACTTCTCACTCAAATAGCCACTACACCAGTAAACATTATAATTATGAAAGTTATCAAGGCCAAAACAGGAAAGAAACATTTGAGAAACAGCATTAAACACGCAGAAATTTATTTACCAAAAGGTCTCAAGATTCCGATATTATTGTGCGTACAAGTTTTGTTATTAGTGAGAAATTTGCAAACAAAAATTATTCTGATGGCGAATTTGTAAAGGAGTGCGAGCCAATATTTTTTGGTATGTTTTGTCCAGAGAGAGAAAATGAAGTTAACATAAGTTTACCCCACAGAATCGTAATCAGGTGTATCAATGTACTTTCTTGCCAATATAGAAAATACTTTTCCAATTACGAATTCGAAATTTTGAATATTTTTCTCTGTGTCATAATAAAAGTTCCGATGTTTCTGACTCAGCTTAATTAAAAAATAGATTTTCATTTAAATTATAAAAAGTGCATTTCTTTTTTGAAATAAATAGGGATATGTGAAAATGTACTTGTTTACGCATATTGTCTACGCAGGGTATTGGACGTGTGTGTGTGTGTGTGTTGGGGGGGGGGGGTTTAATGTGTTCATTTCAATAAGTAAGATTCTGGCCCACCACGCAGTCTGAAAATTCCTCCTTATCTGGCACATCAACTATAAAATGTTGCGCATCCTTGACTTACACGATAGATAGATTCCTCCGAGAAATCACCGTGTAAATCGAAATCAACAACCTATGGAAAAAATAGGGGGGGGGGGCGAAAAAATCTTTGTTATACGTATATTAAAAGTGTTATTTATGCATATGCAGCTAAAATTTCACTTCAGCAGCAATAATAAGCATTAATGTAACATTATGTTTTATCTTATTGTACTAATTCAGATAAGCTTAGATTAATTTTTCATACATTTCGTTACGGTCACGAAAAATTGTCGTCGTTAATGTAGACGTACATTATCTAATTCAGGGGTTCTCAACGTGGGGTAGGTGGTAAATTTTTTATAAATTTAACGCCGTGAGAGCTCAAAAGTCCCTAGATTTGGTAACAAAGTCAGTGTTTTATTTTATTCCCATTGTTATACTATAACTATAGTTTTATCTATCTATACAAGAGGTACGCCAGTTGCATACACATTTCCAGTGGGTACGTGAAGCATAAAAGGTTGAGAACCACTGATATAATTTGAAGATGAAATTTGAAAGAAGAGGTATTTATGGCTGAATATGAATTAGAAATTAAGCATTTGTACTGACACTTATGACTTTATTTTCTATAATTAGTATTTATGTGATATTTTATGAAACATTGCAATTACGAATCAGCTGTATTTAGCCTATGCAATAGTCAACAGAGTTAAATTCTTTGCTAAAATGAGATAAAACGCGGTTTTACTAGGCTGAAATTTTCAGTTAGAAACGTCAGATCTCGCGTCGATTGTAAACAGGGTTCATTTCCTGAAGATGTCGCGAGACAGATTGCATTACAATCGCAAGAATATAGTTTTAGCGAAAGAACATAAATGTAACTTGTATTATTGGAATTTATTATTATTCATTTATTCTTAAAAATGAATGATATTAATTAAAAACATTTACAATTTAAAATTTAATCCATATATTAATTAAACCCATTCAGTTAATTTTCACTTTAGGGTGGCTGTCTAATAATCTCCCTTGTCGCTATACCACTGCTATTTCATAATATGCATTACATCTACATGAATAAAAAAAAATCTTAATCCGTACCGTGTAAACCTGAGTCTATAATCGTGTAAAACGAAACGCGAAGAAGTATAGATATGTAAATATCAGAAAGTGATCGCAGAATGTAATCGTGTGGCCATCGGAGATATGCAAATCATTAAAGTTCTGCACCGAAAGGACACATGACACCCAGCTGAGCCGTGGATAAATAGCGAACACCCACGAGCTCTTATCATAGCATGACCGACAGTGAGGTTGGAGTGAATGGTACAAAAATGTTCGGAACATGCCTTGGAGACCTCATAGCTTTCGTCCTGTTAGTTTCGGGCGTTTTTATCACTTCTTTCTCGGTGTTGTGATTTTTCACTGCAATGTAGTTGTATTTCTTCTACCGTGTAAAACCGAGTCTATGACCGTGTAAATTTAAACCGGTTCCATTTTTGACCATTTAAAAAAGAAACCGTGTAAAACGAGTACCGTGCGAATCCAGGGATAGGTGTATAACATATTAACCTCTAATGTGTTAAGTCTATCACACTTAAATGGAAATCATATATTTATTGGTTTCAAAATAGAGCGCTGTTACGGTACAAGAGATTTGACCAATTTTTAAAAAAAATTATAGTAGAAGAAATGAGAAAGATACCGAAACAAAGTTACATTGCTTGAGAGAATAATTAGTGTATTATTTTAACACAAAATATAGCATTAAACTCTAAAATTAGCTAGGAATTTTAGAGTTTAATAACCCCTTCCCTTTCCTAAACTAGGAACGTATAAAGTTCCCGAAACCACCATGAGGAGTCGAACCAAGTACAGGAGACAAAATGAGTTATGTGGGTTGTAGAGACAAATCCACTTCTGCGCAACTCAGAAACAGATTTTATTATTAATAATATAATTTCAATTTATTCAAATTTAAACTTCACCGGAAAAAAAGATGTTTTATGCGTGGCATAAGCAATGTTCGGAAACCGGATATTTGTGAAAAGAGTTTCCGCAGATCACGTCTAAATGAGGGAACAGGTTCGTGGTGTGTACTTATGTAGTCCGAAAAAATTCACCATTCAGAATTAATCGTGATTTAGGTGTGATGTAGCCTGGAGTTTGAAGAAGTTTACGGAAACGATTAAGAATGAAGTTCAACTTTGTAACTAATGATGAGGTTAGGCAAAGGAGTTTGCAACCTCCTTTAAGCAGCATATTGTGCAGAGAGAGACTCCGTTGGGTTGGCCATGTTGCCCGTATGAATAATTATAGATTGGCGAATAGGGTTATGAACAGTGTGCCTAAAGGCCTCAGAAAGAAGGGGAGAGCTAGGATGCGGTGGGCAGACAATGTCAAACAGGACCTTGTTAGAATTGGTGTGCAGTGGCCAGATGCAGTAGATGTAGCTCAGGATAGACTTGCTTGGAGAACTAAATTACACGGTCTAGTTGGACCTCCGTAGCCCATGGCTGCTTGAGGAGGAGGAGGATGAAAGAATCAAAGTTTATATTTTGTAATGAATATATGAACTGAATTGAAGAAGATGATCTGTTTTCTAAATTTGCATTTAGTGACGAAGCATTTCTTTACATCGCAGGCTTTGTGAATCGTACATTGTGAGGATACAAGGACCTAAAGCTACTCACACTACGTTTGAACATCCACGAGGTAGTCCGAAGGTGAATGATAAGTTTAAGATTTATGCGCTGTCCAAAACAAGATTTATGTTTATTATTTTTCTAACAAAGGAAATTATTACCGGAATTGTTTATTTGTATATGCTCGAAAACTGGTTAATTTCCCAGCTTGATAAAGAATTTGGAGAAAATTCAATTTTTGAACAAGATGTACCTTCACTATTTTCACAATGCCGTAACAGAATTCGTAAATACGAAACTACAAAGACGATGGATTGGCCATTGGGGAGGTCTAATCTCATTGCTTCGTGGATCACCTGATATGACGACACCTATGTACTTTTTCTTAAGGGATTGCGTTAAAGAACAAGTGTATGTTTCTCCTCTGCCAAACAATCTGCAGGAGCTCAAAACAGGAATAGTGAAGCTGCGGAATCCTTTGACGTAGATGCCACATGCAAAGCGTGAGATGAGTTCTATTATTGTTGGATGTAAATTCCGCTGCCCTTGGAGCCCACATTGTGCATTTAGAGTTTAAGAAAGAATCATTTTCAATTACTCTCACAAGCAATGTAACTCTGGGTTTTGTATCTCATTTATTTTACTCACATGAATGTCTTTAGGTGTTCAGTTCTTTTTAATAGCCCTGTGCAATATAGATTGGCTTAATAATATAGAAAAAAAGAGATGTTTCTTCTTTGATTTTTGGGGGCGGGGGTGGTTCAGTCGGTAGCGCGCCAGGCTCGTAATCTGTAGTTCCCAGGTTCGAGTCCCAGCTGGGTCAGCGTTGAGATTTATCTCCGCAAAATTCCCCGCCCTGCCCACTCTCAGTAGGGGACACCGATGGGCTTGGAAAGGCCGCCGTCCGTCGGATGGAACGTTAACCCGTGGCCCGTGTGCGGGAGAGTCATACCCTGTGCACGTTAAAGGACACGCTGGATGGCCTTGACGGGAGGCTACCATCTGTGTCCCAACAGCTGTTCCAGTGGGTCCCCTCCCCCAACCTTCTCTGAGCTTTCGGGGTCCATGTGACCTGGCCATTGTGTGCAAAACAGCGCCGCTCAGAGGTAAAACAACCCAACCCAACCCTTTGATTCTTGTGTTACATATTCTATTTCTTTATCACAAAAAAAGCAATTGTTTTCTGTTGGCTTTTTATAGTTTCGGGGAATATAAACTTAACTCTATATTAATATAATAGTTATCATTAATGAAATATATAAACCAAACAGGTGAGTTTATATTGCTAGTAATTTTAGAGTTTAATGCTATATTTTGTGTTAAAATAATACAAACACAATGTATGCATAATGTCACTAAATCTGATGTGGAAACAAAATGCGTGTTATCGTTAACTGAAAGCGAGTTTAAATATCATTTTTTTTTATGTATGTGAATATTTTATATGCTTATAGTGCTGGATAATTCTATCAAATCTGAAACTGATCTGCAGGTAGAAAATTTCATGTTCCAACTGGATAAAAAACAAATATTGTGGTCAGTCACCATTTGTGCTGCTAGGTAATGTCAGCAAACTAGTTGCGATTTAAATTCGTCGAAGAGACACAAAATTATAAAATTTATATGAATGAATGCGCGAGATGCATTGTTTCCCGCCCTCTAATGCTAAACAGTAGGTTAGTGTGAGGGGAGACGCCTCACACTAGCCAGGAGACGGGAATGCTCAATTGATAATGTGACATTTGTTTGTGAGACTGCGACGCTTCAGTCTCACTTATCGCTCATTCTGTAACCGTGTTTACTCTATCAAAATGTCACCAAATATATATTGTAGAATGCTAAGATTAAAATATTAGCCATTTCATACTCCTGATGGACATTTTTGTTAATACGTAGGTTTATTATTCTTTAAAATAAACATATATAACTAAATTCAGCTCGACCATTTTTCTTTAAGAAGACCTTGTCAGGATCTCCTCTGAAGCTATGCTACTGGTATTATTAATCCGTTTCAATTCGTTATTTTTATTGAATGGGCCACAATTTTATCGCTGTGCCAGAATTCTACTTTCGTTCATATATTCTCTCTTCACATCTAGAAGACAAAGAGAATATAGATGAGCCTAAAAGGGAAACTGTCCCGCTGCATGGATCATTAAGCCACGGCCCATATACAAAAAGTGTCGTTTCCTGTGCATGTTCAGAAATATGATGAATGACTTTGAGGAGAGGTTCACATCAACCCTAACAACTGTCCAGTTAGTTTATTCCAAAATAACTCTCAAATAGTTACATAAATAGCTTTTATTTCTAATAAATTTCTAATCTAATCATTCGTCTAAAGTTCGAAGATGAACTAGATTCACCTCTTAGAACAAAAGTGGCGGCAACAATCGCCCCGAGAGCAAAAAATGACAGGTCAAAATTTTTTAAAAAATTGCATTTTTCGAATATTGCTTTGTTGTTCCTCGTATATAGTTAATTCAGTCATCGTAAAAGATATATTCACTTTCGTATATTCACTATCGTAAAGGCAACAATAATCGCCCAAAGGATTCAAAATTACAAGAAGAGGTTGGGTTGTTTTACCTCTGAGCGGCACTTTTCTGCACACCATGGGCTAAATGGCCAGGTCACATGGACCCCGAAGGCTCAGAGAAGGTTGGGGGAGGGGACCCACTGGAATAGCTGTTGGGAGACAGATGGTAGCCTCCCGTCAAGGCCATCCAGCGTGTTCTTTAACGTGCACAGGGTATGGCTCTCCCGCACACGGGGCCACGGCTTAACGTCCCATCCGACGGACGGCGGCCTTTCCAAACTCATCGGTGTCCCCTGCTGATCGTGGGCAGGGCGGGGAATTTTGCGGAGATAAATCTCAACGCTGACCCAGCTGGGACTCGAACCTGGGAACTACAGATTACGAGCCTGGCGCGCTACCGACACTGAGCCACCCCCGCCCCGAAATCAAATCTCCAAATTGTCAACTTTGTAAATAACCAGTAACGATTAATCACATTACAAGAAGAGACTGAAATAAATCAAATTGTACGAGGTGTATTAGTCCATGACCTACTAGTTACATATACTTGATTATATCAAAGCTGATAAATAAATGTTTGGGCATTTTTCACTTTAGAACGCTAATGACTAAGCTTTATCGGAAAATATCCTTGTTCCATTAACCCTTTCACCGTAGAGAAACATAAAACTGTTTGGCATTTTATTTTGGCTTGAAATGTTTCCACTGGGAAGACTGCCAGCATGCTTGGCATTTGTCCCAATGGGGAAGCGTTCATCAATGGTTGAAGAAAGGAGTAGAAGTTCATTATTGCAGCAAATATCGCTAAGCCATCAGACAATTTTGCTGTGGACAATTGCTTTCTGGAATAAGAGCCTTTACATCAAAACTACAACAGGGAGAGAAAGACGACTCTGAATCAAAGATTTATAGCTAACTTTCTTAACGTATTCTGCTTTCATTAGCATTGGACAATATACTGGATGCTAGAAATGCTTATAGGGAGACACCATACCACCACAAATGTATATGCTTTATTTTGATTTGTGTTTTGGTGAGAAAACAAACTTTGCTGAGTAATCGGGAAATCTAACAGCAATAGGATTCAAATATAAATTTGCTTTTGTTCAGCAGATTTGACAACTTATGTGTAATATATTACTGTCAGGTTATGAACATATAGATAACAATAATTTTTTTATTCATGTAAATACTGTAATTTTGAGATTCCTGTAATATCATTGCCAACTACGCTTGCTTATTCACTAAAACTGAAATCCGGAAGAAATATCTGGCTGACACTGAAAACATTTCAATATATATATTACTTTTTAAAGTTTACTTATTATCTGTACATAAATGTTGATTAGTCACAATGTGTGTCTGGTACTATTCAAAGAGGCGGATTTCGGTTATCTTAGAACATCTTATTTTCATTTATAAAAAACTTCGCTTGATTAAAAATCAGAAATATTCATCCTTTTGTTATAGACAGAGAGAGCAGCACACAGAAACGCAAAACTGAAAAGTCAAGTTACAAACGAAATATCCTATCAGAGAATCGCTCTCGCAAACATTTCAGTGAATTTTAGTGGAGCGCAGATCTAACAATATCATGTTTGTTGGTTGACGCCAACAGATTTCGGAATCCTGGATTCCCCGTAATATGTCTCTGGGATCAAGTTTGAAAAAGCTATTCACTGCTGTTGCCAAGAGCCCAAAAAGAATTTTGCAATTAGGGATCGTCACTGAGAAATTATTATTAATGATGTAACCTAATGAACGAGCTAGGAAATTACTACTACCCCGGTTTTGAACATCGGCAGGGGGAGCTGGTAGGACCTCTCATTCTGGATACGTAAAAATTCTAAAAGTTTTTATTTGGCTGTCAAAGTGCGTCGTAGATCGTAGATCGGTCATTGATTTCATAGAGTACCAGGTACATAGGTACCCATAGCCTCTTCCATCTAAATATGTGCCTGGTTGGCATTAGTGTAAACACAACTTTGTAAAATGAACCACCAATGGTGGGTCCCGAAGGACAATAAAAATCAACAGTAAAAACAGTATGGATGCACAAGAGACCTAAAATGGATGACTATCTTTGCTGAAAGCCATCATCTTAGGCCTCTTGTAACTATTCATGACTTAATGTTGTAGTCGAATAAGCAGGATACAATCCCATGTGGATTGCTTTGAACATTGTCAAAGAAACCACGTGATAGAAACTTAATATAAGTGCAGTCAAAGTGTGTATGGAACCTATATGTTTATATGCGGTTAAAAAAAATCACCTCACCCCTACACTGGCATAATACCTGCCGACGTCGATGATACGGATGAAAACAAAAGAATGAAATATGACTTCTTATGATGAATTAAAACAAATAAAATAGATATGCATTGTTATTATGAAATAAAATAAATGAAGTAGATGTGTATTATTATTACGAAGTGAAAGAAATGAAAGAGATATGGATTGTTATTATGAATTGAAAGAAATGAAAAAGATATGAATTGTTTATGAATTAAAAGAAATGAAAGAGATATGGCTTGTTATTATGAATTGAAAGAAATGAAACAGATATGGATTGTTATTATGAATTGAAAGAAATGAAAATGATATGGATTGTTTATGAATTAAAAGAAATGAAAGAGATATGGCTTGTTATTATGAATTGAAAGAAATGAAACAGATATGGATTGTTATTATGAATTGAAAGAAATGAAAATGATATGGATTGTTTATGAATTAAAAGAAATGAAAGAGATATGGCTTGTTATTATGAATTGAAAGAAATGAAATAGATATGGATTGTTATTATGAATTGAGAGAAATGAAAGATATATGGATTGTTATTATGAATTGAAAGAAATGAAAAAAGATATGGATTGTTATTATGAACTGAAAGAAATGAAAGAGATATGGATTGTAATTATGAATTGAAAGAAATTAAAGGTGTTATGGATTGTTATTATAAATTGAAAGAAATGAAAGATATAAGGATTGTTATTATGAATTGAAAGAAATGAAAAAGATATGGATTGTTTATGAATTAAAAGAAATGAAAGAGATATGGCTTGTTATTATGAATTGGAAGAAATGAAAGAAATATGGATTATTATTATGAATTGGAAGAAATGAAAGAAATATGGATTGTTATTATGAATTACTACAAATGAGATAGATTATTACTACGAATTAAAAAAATGAATGAGTTGCTAAGAAGAAGTTGCCTCTTTGAATAGAACCAGACAGATATAATGGCTGATATATATATATATATATAATTAATAAGTAATCCATAATAACAATCCATATACGGCGAATACAAACAAATGACTGAGTTATGAAATACAGTCGCTCAAAAAAGTATCCGACCACTATGGTTGATTAAAGAATTCAGAAAAAATATCTGTCACCGATTTTTTTAGAAATCAGTGATCTGGCAACCTTCGTGTCACGTGGCACGAAGGTTGCCAGATCACTAATTTCTAAAAAAAATCGTTGCCAGATATTTTTTCTGAATTCTTTAATCAACCATAGTGGTCGGATACTTTTTTGACCGACTGTACTATTACTGATGCAAAGCAGCGAATAACTCAGTCTCATTGTTGAATTTCATTTGCATTTATCTTGAATTGACTTTACATGTATGTGTGTAGATACTTTTGAATGTGCATTGTACTTACGCTTGAAATTTTAAGAATGAAAGTTTTTACTCCAAGGCGAGTGTTTATTGAAATAAAACCTTTAAAATTTTGAATCTGAAGACATTCGAAGAATCCGTAAAAAGACAAACACCAAAACAAAATCACCAAACTTGAATTTTCCTCAAGAATAATCTTTTTGTTTAGTACTTTCTTTCGGAAAATGGAAAAATTTAGATCTCTTTTTTCCATTCTTATTTTGTAAGAAGTTTCAAAAGTTATCGTTTAATTAAATGGAACACAGGAACTCGCGACGTGTAACGGAATGCTTGAAGAAGAAGGAAAAGAAAGCTCAGAGCATCTCAGGTGTGTTGCGAAGGCAGACTTGCTCATTTGGAAATAATCGAGAAACAACAGCCCCGTTGACTTAACAACTGCTTCTTAGAGAGACAAAAAAATAAGCAATGCACAAACAATTTTTTCAAACGTTGACCTTTTTTTTTAGAAAATATCTTAACGCGACGTCGGAAATAAATTAGGTATGAAAATATAATTTTATTTTTTCATAACCAATGTAGGGAACATAATTTTAAGAAGAAAATAATTTTCAGCATCTTAAAAATTTTTGACTGGCTTTCCTGTAGGGAGAAATGATACTGAATTGATTTAGGTATCGTTTTATGTTGATGAAATATCAAAAAACCAAACATTATCTCTTTTTTCCAGAGGGGGTCAATAAATGGCAAGTAGAGCTCAGACCTGTTTTCACTTTGGTTAGAAATGCTGAAAAAGTCTTTTTCCTCCTAAATGCGGAACCGGTGAGGTAAAATGATCATACATATCTAGCACAGGGGTGGCCAAACTGTGCTATGCACAGATCTTGTCGAGTTGCAGACCTCACGATTTTATCGCTTTTCCAAATTCAGTTCTCCCTCAGTGGCTTTTGGATTCTACCCTGGGTAGCACGGAATATATACCGAAGAGCCAGAACATTATGACCACCTGCCTAATATGATGTTGGTCCTTCACGTGCCGCCAAAACGCTCTTACCCAGCGAGGCATGGACGCTACAAGATTTCTAAAGGTGTCTTGTGGTATCTGGTACCAATACGTTACCAGCAGATTCTTTAACTCTTGTAAATTACGTGGTTGAGCTGACGCAGATCGGATATGTTGTTCCAACACAAACCAGAGATGTTCGATTGGATTGATGTTTGGAGAATTTAAAGGCCAGGGCAATACCTGGAACTGTCAGTCCTCTAGCAATACCTGGAAATATCAGTCCTCTAGTATTGTCGTACTAGAGGGATATACAGTTGCCATGAAACCGTACCTGTTCTGCCGTACCTGGTCTGCATTGATGTTTAGGTAGGTGGTATACGTCATAATTTCCTGCACGTGAATGATTGAACACAGGGTTTCTCAGCAGCACATTGCCCAAAGCATTACATTTCCTCCACCGGCTTGTTTTCGTCTCATCGTGCATCCTGCTGCCGAAATTTTCCCGATGGGATTGGAGAGGCCGCTGTCCGTTGGATGGAACGTTAAGCCGTGGCTCCGTTTGCGGGAGAGCCATATCCTGTGCACGTTAAAGAACACGCTGGATGGCCTTGACGGGAGGCAACCATCTGTCTCTCAACAGCTGTTCCAGTGGATCCCCTCCCCCAACCTTCTCTGAGCCTTCGGGGTCCATGTGACCTGGCCATTTCGCTCGTGGTATGCAAAAAAGTGCCGCTCAGAGGTAAAACAACCCAAAGCCAAAACGTCCCCAGGTAAACGACTCACACGTACCCGGCCGTCCACATGTACAACAGGAAACGAGATTCAATCGACCAGACGACCTTCTTCCAATATCATTCAAGGTTCAGATTTGATGCTCGCGTGCCCATTGTAGGCGCTTTCGACGGCGAACCGAGGTTAGCATGAACATTCGGAGTTGCCTGCGGCTACGCAGTCCCATTTTCAACAGGATTCGATGTACTGTGTGTTGTGACACATTACTCCCTTCACCAGCATTCAAATTATGGGCGAGTTGCGCCACAGTATCCCTTCTGTTGGCTCGTACCATACCGGATACCCTTCGCTCACCTCTAGCATCGATGAGCCGTGGTTGGCCCACACCTTGCCGGAGTTTCGTAGTTTTTCCCTCCTCGGACCACTTTCTGAAGGTACTAACCACGGCTGACCATGATCACCCCACAAGCCTTGTCGTATAGGAAACGCTCTGACAAAGTCGTCTGGCCATTACAATTTGGCTTTGTCAAACTCACTTAAGTCCGCTGTGGGGCGGGGGTGGCTCAGTCGGTAGCGCGCCAGGCTCGTAATCTGTAGTTCCCAGGTTCGAGTCCCAGCTGGGTCAGCGTTGAGATATATCTCCGCAAAATTTATCGCCCTGCTCACGGTCAGTAGGGGACACCGATGGGCTTGGAAAGGCCGCCGTCCATCAGATGGGACGTTAAGCCGTGGCCCCGTGTGTGGGAGAGCCATAATCTGTGCACGTTAAAGAACATGCTGGATGGCCTTGACGGGAGGCTACCATCAGTCTCCCAACAGCTGTTCCAGTGGGTCCCCTCCCCAATCTTCTCTGAGCCTTCGGGGTCCATGTGACCTGGCCATTTAGCCCATGGTGTGCAAAAAAGTGCCGTCCAGAGGTAAAACAATCCAACCCTTAAGTCCGCTGCCTTTCCCTTCTGAAAAACAAGAATAACACTGATTAACAGAGCTCAGTATCAGATGTTATCTATACCTTTTCATGAGCTTCACACGCGCCGTCGTTTAACTGCAGTTGCTTTGATTTGCATAAAGACGCACTGGTCGTAATATTTTGGCTCTTCGGTGTATTCCGATAAGACATGTCGCACCTAATATTCAACAATAAGTAAAATAATCAGGGTAAAATAAAAACGTTTTTATGTTTATTTAGCTGTGAGCTTTAGTGATTATTTTACCTTTATACGCGAATGAAAAAGATTATTCTTGTGAAAAACAACGCAAGTGCGATCCAGGAGCGCCATTTTTCGACAGAGCTTTTCCTAAAGAAAAGAAGGACAGCTATGGAGATTGGACCTCCGTAGCCTATGGCTGCTTGAGGATAATGATGATGATAATGATGTTTAATAAAGTCCCGCACTGGGAATTGTATCCTAGAAAGGTCCCCACCAGCTTGGTACGGGGCGTACCTGATTGAGTAGAGTAAATCTTAAACCCCCCGAAAAGAATCACGTGACCAAACTGGTGGTATTTCCAACAAAGGAAATGAATTTTGAAAAAGACTGTTGCGCTTTAGACAATGGTAAGGGACGCCGTGAGGAGGTTGCCCTGTGTTTCCATCAATGTTTTCTGTTGTTACGTAGGTGTTGGGAATACCTGAAGGCTTTGTAATAAGCCTTATAGTAAGATTGAGAATCCTGCTGTATTTAGTGACTTGTCGGGCTGCAGTCGCTGTAGCTTGTGAATATTTTTGCCTGTGCACTGTATTGTTTCAAGTGTAAAATAAAGTATATATACCGTATATACAGGGTGATTCAAAACTTATCGTTCAAATTTCGTGGGGAGGTAGGGAATACGTCAGGAAACCGATTTCACAAAGGAAAGTATGTCCGCAAACGTCATCTACATGAACAAAATGGACAAGTAAAGTGAACACAAGGAAACAGTACAGTTAAGTGGTAACGAATGTGACTTTTATTCCAACAAGATAAAGTACAGGTTCACAGTACATGCTCAAAATTGCGACCATTTACACGGACACAGGATTCACAGCGCCGTTGCATTGACCGCCGAACATTTTCAAAAACGCCTGGCATATCTCGGACAATGCCTGCGGCGGCCACTATTCGTGCAACAAGGTCCATTTCACTGTCGACGGGGGTCTCGTACACATGGTATTTCATGGCCCCCCACAAAAAGAAATCCATGGGCGATAAATCAGGTGACCTGGGTGGCCAAGCGATCGGTCCACCTCTACCGATCCATCGAGCTCCGATTGTTCGGTTCAGGTAATCACGCGCAACAATTGTGCTTTGGGCTGGAGCCCCGTCATGTTGATACCATATATCTCGGCGGATATGCGCAGGAACAGCGCTCAGAAAAGTCGGTAACACTGTCTCAAGAAATATTAGGTATTTCCGGCCGTCCAATCGGGGCGGTAGCAAGTAAGGTCCCAACAAACAGCCACCAATGATTCCAGCCCACACATTTACGGCAAAACGATGTTGCGCAGCGTGACTTCTCGTACCATGAGGGTTGTCGTAAGCCCACACATGTGAATTGTGTGTATTGAACACACCTTCACGACTGAATGAAGCTTCATCTGTAAAAAGGACAGAAGCTGGAAAACTGGGGTCCACGGCACCTTTCTGCATGAACCATTGTGCAAATTCCACACGCTTCGGATAATCGTCAGGATGCAGTAACTGCACCCTTTGCAGATGGTAAGGATGTACACGTTCCTCGTGCAGTATCCGCCACACTGCTGATTGAGAGACCCCAAGCTGCTGAGCAATAGCTCGTGTGCTGGTATTCGGATTATCTTCGATGGACTGTAGGACTTGTTCTGCGACGTTGACAGTCCGCGTCAGTCATCTTCTCCCCGTATCCTGCATGTTGCTGTGCAGTGAACCACGTCGCGCATCGCAGATTGCGATGCACACGTGCAAACATTTGATGCTGCGGTATTCTTCTGTTGGTGTATCGGTCTTCGTAAACTTACCTAGCTCGGCGGCCGCTTTCGCCAGCTGCCCCATATGCGAGATGCATATCCGCTAGCTCTTGATGCGTAAAACGATTCATCTTATCACTAGTAAGTCAGCTCGCACACTGATGACAGCGGGAGTGGTCGGGCGAGCTGTACACTGGTTGGGTACACACAGCGCCCTCTACATACGCATGCGTACATTTGCGGACATACTTTCCTATGTGAAATCGATTTCCTGACGTATTCCCTACCTCCCCACGAAATTTGAACGATAAGTTTTGAATCACCCTGTAGTATACTTATTAGTAGAGTCTGATTATTTAATCAACAGAGTAATGCATCTGTCGTCAATAGCGTAAAAGTATCTAGAGTTAAAAGCTCATACACCCAGATTGGGAGAAGAAGGAACGAAAGACACGATGAACTTTTGATTATGAGTATGTTTTCGATTTTCGAAACTCGTCAAAACTGGTTTTCTTAAAGTTGTTTGTCTGTATATTCCTACTACTGGACGAATAAAGCGAGTGTGTTTAAATTTTATTATTAGGTTTACCTTTCTCAGGACTAGTGGACTTACGAGTATGAATCGTTATGCAATAATTAAAGGTGTTTGCTCGATTTTGCATAAAATCTAAAGGTTTTCTTTCAAATTTTATCAGTTTATGGAGAGTTTATTCATACACATTACTGCATAAGTAGCATTGCAATAAACCGTGCCCAGATCTAGGAAAAAGCAAGGAGGTCATGCCCCAACTCCTTATGACAATGCTAGTAACCGAAATCGAGAGCGCAAACTTTAAACTTCACGTATACTACATAACTTTCATTTTGCAACACATTTTCTAAAGACTATTAAAATGAATAATATATATATGAAGCGGAGATTTAGTTTCGTGGTCCACTCCTTTTATTTTTTTCCTGCTAGATTCAATTACTTTCCAACTCCTGCGTTTTTTTTCTAATTCCGAGCTTGATGTAAACACAGATCTCACTAAGGCAAAATTTCTCGCAGATAGCAGACTTCAGAGCAGAGGTTCTCAACTTTGCGACATCACATCGCCCTTTTGATTTTCGAGAAACTGTCATCTCTAGATTTCATTTACGTATTTGTTTTTATATTTTTGGCCAAATAAGATAGTAGCCTAGGTAATGTTTTTAAATCCTTCATTCTGCTTTGTAAGATAATGAGAAGTTGGAAAGACTCCAACATCACAGCTGCCAATATACGTAGAGTCCTGCTCTTTCGGGGGCGGGGGTGGCTCAGTCGGTAGCGCGTCAGGCTCGTAATCTGTACTTCCCAGGTTCGAGTCCCAGCTGGGTCAGCGTTGAGATTTATCTCTGCAAAATTCCCCGCTCTGCCCACGGTCAGTAGGGGACACCGATGGGCTTGGAAAGGCCGCCGTCCGTCGGATGGGACGTTAAGCCCTGGCCCCGTGTGCGGGAGAGCCATACCCTGTGCACGTTAAAGAACAGGCTGGATGGCCTTGACGGGAGGCTACCATCTGTCTCCCAACAGCTGTTCCAGTGGGTCCCTTCCCCCAACCTTCTCTGAGCCTTCAGGGTCCATGTGACCTGGCCATTTAGCCCATGGTGTGCAAAAAAGTGCCGCTCAGAGGTAAAACAACCCAACCTGCTCTTTTGTTGAATAAGCTGATTTTCAGTCCTTTGTTTTAAAAGAATCAAAATCCAAATTACAAGATTCGATACGAAGTGTCCTTCGACATTGACTCTAAAGAAGCATTTGGAGGTGGGGAGAATGAAGATTCTGTTTCACATATTTTCAGCTGAGGAGACGTAATCCTTTGATCGCCATGTTGTTTCTAGCCTTTCATAAGCGGAGGAAGAGGTGAGCAGTTGTTTTGACTGAACCATAAACAGAAGAAAACTAAAACAGGAAAACACTCTCGTTATGTTAAAAAAATCACTGGCGCAGCACATTAGAGTGGTGATGGTGGTACTTGTTTGTGTGCGGTGCACGAGTATGTGTGAGAGAGGTGTGTGTTTGTGTGTGTGTGTGTGGGGGGGGGGGGGTATGAAGAAGGTCTTTGAAAATTTTGAACTCTAAGAGGATTTATTTTACGTTTCAGGAAATTCCAAATAAATTATCTTTGAAACTATAATAGCTTATGCTCACAAATTTCACTCTATTACTTAGTAATTTTTTCATTATAGTACAATTGTTTAAAAATAGTATATACTAGTGTATTCATTTTAAAATGATAATACATTTTTGTATTTATTTAATTGCTCTCATAAGGAGAACTCTCCTTCATCTTTTGACACTCTCGAATCCTTATCTTTATTTACTAGGTAATTTTTATTTTTTTTATTCACTTTTCATTGAAAACATGAGTAACATACATAGCTATATATACTCGATTAAGTTGTCAAATATATTCATCTTTTATGCTTTCTCCTATATCGAATTCCAGTCGAAAACTTATTTATCCTATTTTAGAGACAACAGTAACGAGGAACTCGCAAGCAGAAATGTATTGTTGGAATAGTAAGAATTTTAATAGTGTCTTCCCTCTCGGAAGAAATAGTAAAGGTTTCCTCAAAAAACGAGTCGAAAGTGTCGTCATAGAAATGAGCCTCGTTACATCTTCTCGATGCTGAAGTGTCCAACGTAATACTGGGATGAAAGGTTATTTGAGTCTATAGCGTGCAAGAGTCGTAATCTGATGTTCCCCAATCCGAGTCGCCATTATGCCTACGTTGGAATTTTCTCTACTCTTCATCACTCTTTCCTTAATTAAGAAAGGGACACCAATGGACTTGGAAGAGGCCGCAGTCTGTCGCATGGGACGGGATTTTATCAATCGGTATCGAGCCATGATCCTAATCAGCAGTTCCCAGGTTCGTGTCTCAATTCTGCTTGCGTTGAGAATTTCTCGTTAATCCCCGTTCTATTTTCGGTGAGAAAGGGGACAACACTGGACTTGTAAGGACCGCTGTCCGTCGAATGGATCGTTACACCGTGGCCTAGTGTGCAGGAAAGAGACGTACCCTTTTTACG
This sequence comes from Ryuthela nishihirai, assembly GCA_038380435.1. Lineage (NCBI taxonomy): Eukaryota > Metazoa > Arthropoda > Arachnida > Araneae > Heptathelidae > Ryuthela > Ryuthela nishihirai. Next base: position 78,308,353 of record JAWZYU010000017.1, read on the forward strand.
TTGAAGAACACGCTGAATGGATCTTTGGTGGGAGGTTTCCATCTGTCTCCTAACCACTGTTCAGTGGATCCTCTTCCCTAACCTTCTATTAGCCCCTGGGGTCCTTGTGACCTGACATTTAGCCTGTTGTGTGCAAATAGTGCTACTCAGATGTACAACAACTCAGATGTAAACAACAACGCAACCCGTTAAAAGTCAATTCTGATCGCTTCAAGTTTGCGTTGTGAACCCGTGACCCCAAAAATAGAAAATCCCTGATTGTGGACCATTTTGGCATTTCGTGTTATTTGTACACAGAACTTTCAAACAGTTTCTGTTTGATATATTAATAAATATTTTTTTTTCGGAACCCATCTCTTGTTTTCGAAAATAAATTCAATACTCAGCTAACGGAAAACGGCAGTGCTAACCCACCAAACATAAATTATTTGTCGATAACGCTGGTCAACAATATTTTTTTTATATATAAAATAGCATGTATTCAACGTTGAACTAAAAAAAACCTAATTTTTTGTAACATTCACAGTTTTAGAATGTATCGGAATTTCTCCCGTTAACTTTTTATTATTTTTTTAAACTATTCTACAAACACTCTTCACAATGCCACTTTCCGACATTTCCAAAATGCAACATAAAAAGAACAAATACATTCCTCAATGTAACAAAGCTGTTTCGAGACAGTAATTATAAGCAAGTGAGTATATACAGGGTGAATCTGAAAAAGTGGGCAAAACTTTACGGGGTGGTAGAACGCAGCTATACGAGCAATATTCGTCATAGAATGTATGGTTGGAACGCAAGCGGTGAGAAGTTAAAAGGTAGTTTTCCACTGTCACATTTAAAGAATGAACACAAGAAGGAGAGGAGATACTTCAGAAAACAATTTATTAACAGGAATGTAATTGAGGTACATGCTCAAAGAAATTGCTCGAAAAAGCTGCCGCCAGTTGTAATGCAGGCTTCACACCTGCGGGATAGGGACCGACGCACATTTGCGAAGACACCAGGCATTTCCCGAATATCGCCGGCAACGACGGCGATCCTGGCGACTAGATCCATATCGGTTTCACTTGCATTCCCGTCCGCCGCACCGTACACAAAGTGCATATCCGCCATTTCGTGGTTAGTATAACCAGCCATCCTCTCGGCAATCCACGGTAGAAATGCCGTTGGGTGCGAGGACCGACCCTTTTATATCATTTCCAACGCCACCTAGCAGCTCGCCGTTTGCGTTCCGCCCATACTTTCTATGACGAATATTGCTCGTATAGCTGCGTTCTACCACCCCGTAAAGTTTTGCCCACTTTTTCAGATTCACCCTGTATACGGTGGGGTCACATAGTTATGTTTTACCAAGTCCATTGTAGTATCGCTGAGAGGGCGTGCCCCAAGACGTCACAGTGGGGAGAGCTCAGCTAACGTACTTACACAATCGTACCTTGTTTGGTGTCTTTTTTTGCTCTTCGCCTGGTGAATTTCTCTCTCTCTATGAAGGTAATTGTTGCTTCTTTTCATCATGCCGAACTATGCAGTAGCAAACTACATGAAAAATCCTTCGAAGAATAAAAAAAGCATGTTTCATATATATTTATATATATTCGAATTAGAAGCAAAAATAGTATGAAGTAGGTGCTACAGTCATGGGCGTCAGCAGAGGGGAACAAACGAGGCACTTGCCACCCTGGGATCGAGTAAAATATTCCACAAATTATAATCGTAACAATTTAAACGTAATTAATTTATATACATTATGTGTGCGTTTTTGTATTGATGCAATACTGTATTCTATAATCTACTTGTGGAAAAAAAGACTAAAAAATTAAATAACTAATTAAAAATTTATTGATGCAATTATTTGTCTCCAAGCTTTGCCCCTCCCGCCCTTGGAACATTTTCTGCGGACGCCCATGGCTGCAGTGTTGGATTGAAGTTAAATTCGATGCGCATATGCTAAGATATGTGGTTAACATTTTTCAGATGCTGTTAGGATCAATCGCCTGTAAGATTTATGATAAGAACACTTAGAATTTCTTCTTATTAATTATATTACCTATGAAACGTAAACAAAATAATAATGCCATTCCAGATTTTTTTAAAACCTATTACATAAAAAATTCAGTCTTGTTACGATGACAGATTCTACTCCCACCAAACCATTGTTATCAGGGAAACAACGAAAAGATTGTTGGAATAAGAAACCGATCGTTCTGAAAACTACGATAGTGTACCCATTTAAAAAATAGCATTATCTCAAGTAATTGATGATTTAAAAACTTTAGCTCATACTGCACTGTAAATAAAAGCTTATGTTAGTGTGCCATAGTCTACGTATAAGAAAATTACAGCAGAAGTTTCAAATTACTATTAAAAACTAAATAAGCCAGAGGGGAAAATTTGATTTGCAAACAAGATTAAGATTAAAGCAAAAGCAATGGAATAAACAAAAGTAAAAATTAATACAGCAGAATAAAATTTTCACAATTAGTCAAAACAAAAGAAAAAAGAAGCAGACTTTCATTAAATAACTTAAAGAAAAATTTTCTTAGTAAATTGAACACTGTTTTTACGCCAGGTCACATTCAATAATTTTTGGAAGGATAAAATTTAAACCACTGCTTACGGCGACAAAAATGATATTTTTATTATTTTCATTACGATTACTTACAAAGTTGTTAATAAGATAAGTTGAAATAAGTATCTGGTGTTTTAATTTGATCTAATTTAATTTTAAGAGTAAGATCATAATAATTTCTCAGATCATCTAATAGAAACTCTATAGTATTTCAATATAAATTACCATAGAATTTCTTTATATATTTTTATTTATTATATTTGTTGTTATTTATTATTATATCTATTATTAACTTTTGAGACGCAATTACTTAAATTGGAATTATTGCTGTTAAATTGTCCCATTTCCTTTAACTCTAAATAGAGAACGATTATTTTTAAAGATCTAGGTTGAAATAGATTTCAGATCTTTAAATTGTCTTCAGTCACACTTTTTCAAAAATGATTATTTAAGATGTTCCAGAGTTCTGTATCTCAGCTACTATTGCCATAACACGGAACTGTACCTAATAAAGTGGCTGCTGAACGTGTATCTATAACAATAAATATTTCCCTGACAGCTAGATAGATCTAAAAAACTGAAATTGCAATTTCACACTTTTTCTGCCAACAGAAATCAACATTATCGTACGCTTCTTATAAGCTTTGTTTACCTTCATCTCCCCACCGTGACGTCAAAATGCGTAGCCAATGACCGTCAAGAAACGCTTCCTCGTGGAGTGGCACCACCCTTCCTTCATTCACCCTGGTTATAACGATGTTTTACCATTTGAATATGAATTTTGAACACGAATGGTTCATGCGTAGCACTAAAAGTATTGAAGTGGCACACAAACCATTCACGGACAGACGTTCCTTTGATCTAAATTACCTTAAACTTGGTCAATGGATGAATAGAACGAAAATAAATTAATGATAACAGAGAAGAATTACGATTCTGAATTCGAATCTGTTTATTTATGATAAACATATCAGTCATTTTCAGATCCAGTGTCAAAAATGCATATGAAACACGCTATTTCGTTTATAAAAGAAAAAAAAAATGAAAAAAAAAAAACGTTGTGTAATTAATCCAAATCTGTGAAACAAACTCACCTTTCAGGTATTGTTGTGACTCGTTCATAATCGTGTTTGGTTAAGCCATTTTTTTATTGAGTACTGACAATACATAGTAGATAAGATAATAATTATTCTGGAAAGGACCACGAAATTATGTTGTTTGCATAAAAAGTCGCATTATGTTTGGGGTATAGATCTGCACACACGTTGGAAGTAATTTTTTTAACTTGGGTTAGAATTTTTCAAATGATCATGGCTTCTAGATAACACGATACGAGTGAAGACCCTTTATAGATAAGTGACGGTTTCTAACGTGGTGATGATTTCCTTTTGGGCTTGCTTCCATTTAAATGAGAAAACATCAGATCATTTTGTCACAAAAGGATACCAGGGAGAAAAGATTATTGCTTAAGGTTACGCAATCTAAAACTTTAAAAAATGGTTGATTTATTATTATTCTGTTCTGTATGTAATTAGTCTGAAGCCTGAAGTGAGAAGAGAATTTTCAGGATAGAGCCAAAACCGTTTCTTGGAGCAAACTAAAATATTAAACTGAATATAAGGGAAGGGAAACGCCCTCTGCAGCAACACAAAGGAAACAGAAATTATCGATGTTTTTTTTTTTCCTCTTTTTTTTTCTCTCGCCTCAATCTAAAATCGATGGCTTATCGGAATGGGACGAAAAGGAACACTTGTAGCAGTTGCGTTGGAGGGAGACGAAAATAAACGATGATTTATCAGAGGGAAAAAAAGGGGGCGCCAAACCCTCTCGCTAATATGAGGAGGGTCATTCATCAAACTAATCTTTTCATTATTACGTCACGCTTACAGGAAATCGTTTCATCATTAACGTTGTTTTATAGGTAATGAGAGTTGGGCGGAAATGGCTGCTCTTAAGAAATCGTCAAGATTGGAAAAAAATCTATTTCTGAAGCAGTTTTTGAAGTGCTTTGGTTTATTTTGATATACATGTACTATATGTAATTGCTGTTCTTAATATAAGGATGTTTTCCGTTGATGAGGTTATCGCAACGTTAGGATGGATTCTAAGGATGAAACTCTATTTTCTAGTGGTGGAAACTTTGTTATATGTATATTTTCGAAATTGTTAGAACATTTTTTTCCTTAAAAATTTGAGAAAAAATCTGAAATTAGTGTTTATCAAAAGAATTATAGATAATGTTTATTGGTATGGGTGTCTCCACGAAGAGCAATGCAACATTTCCCTACCCCTGGAATTTGTAAGAATCTTTAAGTTTTATATTTAGCCATTAAATACAACATTTGTTTAAGAGATAACCCCGGCATCATTCCATACAAACTGAATATTTAACTCCATATGCAGTTAGGAGGTTTGATCTCATCTAGGAGTAATTCCTGCTGTCACCCATGCATAGGCGGATATATTTGATTCTAAAGCATTGCTCAGTGGAACCGTTGCAGTGTAGCATCTGTTTACATACTGGTTGTCAAAGAAATTGCACCAGCTTTGAAATATTTCATGAATTCTTTTGTGAATAAATTTTTGTGTTTACCATGTGTTGACAGGCAAATGAAAAAGACCCAACAGGGAACGTGAGTAAATTCTCTGAATTGCAATGTACAAGGGTGTGTGTGAATTGAAGATTGCAAGTGTTAAACTATCAGAATGTGTACCCAAGATGCTAGCCAGTTGGGGGCGGGGGTGGCTCAGTCGGTAGCGCGCCAGGCTCGTAATCTGTAGTTCCCAGGTTCGAGTCCCAGCTGGGTCAGCGTTGAGATTTATCTCCGCAAAATTTCCCCGCCTTGCCCACGGTCAGTAAGGGACACCGATGGGCTTGGAAAGGCCGCCGTCCGTCGGATGGGACGTTAATCCGTTGGCCCCGTGTGCTGGAGAGCCATACCCTGTGCACGTTAAAGAACACGCTGGATGGCCTTGACGAGAGGCTACCATCTGTCTCCCAACAGCTGTTCCAGTGGGTCCCCTCCCCGAACCTTCTCTGAGCCTTCGTGGTCCTTGTGGCCTGGCCATTTAGCCCATGGTGTGTAAAAAAGTGCTGCTCAGAGGTAAAACAAACCAATCCAATCCAAGCTAGCCAGTGGAGCTTTCCGATCTCCCAACCGATATAATTAAATGAGATAACAAAGGCGATATATGAAGTTGAAAAGTTCCAGAAAGATTCAAGTAGTAATAAAGAATCCTTAAAATTTACCATAAACTACATTTTATTTTCACTAAATAAAATTTATACAATGCAAATCTTTTTTTTTCCTACCAAATAAAACTACTAAATAACCTACCCAAAAATATGTAATTCGATTTTAGATTACTGTCAATCGCAACACAAACTCTTTATAATTAGTTACTTCTTGTCTTTGATAAAGAATAGTGGGTGAAGTCTTTGCATGATATCAAATAGAAATTAACCTTTAATTGTTCAAAGAATCTGCAACTTAACGGAAAATTAAAAAAAGTCTTCTTTCATTAATACTTATTATTAATTTTTTTAATATTAACCATGTATTTAATTTGAACAAATAATCATACAAATATCATTTTTTTTTAATTTAACAATTTTTACTTCCACGTATTAAGACAGTGTCATCATCAAATCGAGTGGGTGGTGGTTCTGTCGGTAGCGCGCCAGGTTCGTAATATGCACTTACCAGGCTCGAGTTCTGTCTGTGCCAGAGTTGAGAATTTTCTCCGCTAAATCTTACCCTGCCCTCGGTGAGCAGAGGACAACGATGGGCTTGAAAAGGCCGCCATCCCCCGGATGTGACGTTAAGCAGTGGCTCCGTGTGCAGAAGAGAGCCATATCCTGTGCACGTTAAAAACACGCTGGATGGCCTTGACGGAAGTTACCAACTGTCTCCTTATAGCTGTCCAAAGGGTCCCCTTCCCTCAGCCTTCTCAGCCCTCCATATCCTTGTGACCTAACCATTTTGCCCAGTATGTGCCAAAAACTGACGCTCAGAGGTAAAACAACCAGCTCATAACCAAAAATAACAATATCCTCATTTAAACAAAGGGAATAAAAATCGTTCATAGAAATCAAAGAAAAATAACGGTCTCAAAACTGATCACTGTGGAACATCTCCCTTAATAAGCTCATAATTATTCTGAACATCATTTATTGTCTCCTCTTGATTTCTATTATTTACTTAAGATTTAAACCAGTCATAATCATTTCGTTTAATTCCAATTTGGTATATTTTATACAACAATAATTCATGATTATCAATTGCTTTTCTAACATCAGATGAAGCAATAGTATTATTTCCCTTATCAATACACGAGAAATTTTTATTTGCAAATTTCACATCAAATTTCTCTGCATTTTTTAAAGATGATTCATTGCTTTTGACACAAATTGTATTTGCCTTCATTTGATTTCCCTGCTTTGAAAAATGGTAACAATATACGCATATAAATGTGCATATAGATATGAATATATATATATTAGAAATCCGTTGATTCGGCACCTCTTGATTTCTAGCTCGTTACTCTGATCACTATTTGACCTTGAAATGAGACACGGGATCTGAAAATTCCTCTTTTTCCTGCAATCTTATACCTGAAATGGCTTTATTCACCAATTTCAACTCTCCAACACTGATATACTGAATTTGACCTTTGATTTGAAAAGACCCATCGCATACAAAATTTGGCATATTTTCGGATATCTGTAACTCACAACACCCCCAGGCACCAATATTTAGACCTCTATCACTGGTATATCTGTATTTCACTTTTGATCTCGAAGGACCCATTGCATCCAAAATTTCGCAACATTTCTGAGAATTACGACTCAAAATAATCCCAGGAACCGTTGGATGCCGTTGGAACCTCTCTAGCACTGATAGATCTAAATTTGATCTTTGACCCCAAAGAATCCTCCTGATCTAAAATTTCGTAACGTTTCCTACATCTAGTATCCAGACAGCAATTTGAATGTTTCTAGCATTCATCATGGTTTGACCTCTACACGATCTCAATTTGACCTTGAAGGACAAAACACAGGTCAAATTTTGGATTTTTCCCGAGGTAAAAGACCCGGATTACACCTAAGTGCTAATATTTAGGATTACCCCTAAGTGCTAATATTTAGAGTTCTACTATTTCTGCATCGTAGTTAAAATTAACGTGATTCCCTCTCAGTAACTCAGTCGTTAATCATTCACTATCATCTATATATATCAGATATCGTCCAAAAAACCCACTCCAAAGTCTTGAGGATGGCGTAAGGATACTAGGAACCAAATATTATTAAACTTGCACATATTTCGTATATTTCTCAAGAAATATTTTTAAAACCTCTAAAACGAATGTAAAAAATTACACTGGAATCAAGTCTCTTGGCAACCCTTTTTACTTTTTTTCGGCCCGATTGTCCCACATTCCCTCTCTAATTTTTTTCCGCCTGATTGCCCTAAATTCTCTCTCTGTTATTTTCGGCTCGTTTGATCCGCCTCCCCTTTTTATTTTTTTTTCCAGATCCAAGCCGGGGCCTGAGGATGCCAGGTTTGTCACTTTGTTTTGCATATGATAAAGAATTTGAAAAAAAAAACGAAAGTTATTAAGTAAAACTGAATAACAAAGAAGTGATGTCAAGCACAAAACAAAAGGGATCACTGTGCTATGTTTTTTTTTTCAAAATTTCCGTAAATTAGCTTATTACATCGCTGAATTGCCGAAATGTTAGAAGCAAAGTTCTCAATTTTGTTTTATTCTTCATTAGCTGAATGTGCTCGGCGCTGCCCGGGTGTTCCTTTTAACCTGTATATTTTTATTTTCTCTGCATCAAAGGTAAATTTTGTGCAGACCTTCCGACAATTTAGCACAGATTTTCAGCAGGAAGAAATTTGCCCAGATCGTTGTTGACGTCAGCCAACACTCCTCATAGCACATGGCTTAACTTCTGCGTAAGCTATCGAGATTTTATATCCGTTACAACAGATTTTGCCGCCCTATGGCTGCCGTGATATTTGTCCTCACAGTCCAAATTTCCTGCACAGCGTTCCCCGTGTGGCCCGGTGATTGGTTTAAAAATCAGGTTCCCACTTGGCCACTGGTTTCGTTTCTACACAAATTGCGACAGCTCGTGTATTACTTTTAATCTGCATATTGTGTTGTTTCGTGCCTAATGGTTGTTTTTTGAGTATCCCCCCCGACATTTTTATGACAATTTGAACACGAAGAATTTCCCGGGTTGCCAAGGTCATTGCTGACTCGGCGCGCGCTCTCAGAGCCCGTGGCAAACGATCGACTTATTTTTATTTCGTCAGATTTTGGCATTCTGTAATTCCCGACGTACTTCACCGAAAGGTCCCAAATTTCGCAGGCGGGTTCCACGTGCCCGATCCCATTTTCGGTTAGAAAATCAGGTCCCTAGCTGCAATGGAACGACTAAATAATACTTTTGGAAATGTGCGGAATCTGGCAACGGCATCAGATTTGCAGCAGAATATTTAAATGCTATTTTAACATTTTACTTTCACAGTTAGGGAGGAATAAATGGCAACAGTAAATTTGAGAGCGATTCACGTTTCCCGTAGGAATAGCATGGTAAATACTTTTACCTCTAGCAAGCCTCCCTTTTGGCCTTTCGACTTGAAATTTGGTTCTGCAATCCGGACCACAACCAGAAACATTCTTTGAAAATGTGGAGCGTGTGCGTTGATTTCCTGATGAGTTATGGCTGCCACAGACAGAAACCTTCTTTTATTATATATATTACTCTGCTTCCACACTAGAATACAGAATAACACATTAAGAAATATGTCTGAATACATTTAGAAATTTTTTTTGACTCCAAGGTAATCAACTTTATTTATGTTCAGTTTCTCAGTTACCTTTCCATCACCCTGTATATATATTGCAAATTACTCTCAGATGACACGATATAATCTCGCTGTTTCGCTCTTCTAGCTTTCCAAACAGATTTTGAAGCGATATACTACTTATCCTGAAAGTTTTCGCACCTGATCTCGCTCTTGCAGCTATCTCCACTCCAATTCTTTCTCTCCTTGCTTACTGAAGAGAGAAACAGGTCGGCAATGATAGCTAGAAGGAAACGATATTCTCAACCTCTTGCTACGTCATCACTGCTCTCCAGGGGGTGTCACGAGATCCAAAAGAGATTCTATTTCCTGTTGCTTGTCAAACTGCGAAAATTCGCGCTAGTGACGTTATTAAAGTTGCTGCATATGCTCCTTGAAGATGCTCTGGAGGGATTCTAGAGAGAAAAAGAGCTAAAATTCGCTCATGACACGTGCTAACTTGAGATACTTGATCAGCCAGTGCTGCTCTTTGTTTCCATGGCTGCAAAATATGAATATCTGACACGTAGATGAACAATAGATAACGTCAGTACGGTGCCTGCTGTCTCGTAATCCAAGGGGAGTTGTCTCCACGTGGCTTCACTTTTCAACTCGATTTTTAAAATGCAAGCTTTTATTCCTTTCGATGGCATTTTGTCAACAGTACGTTTTTGCGCGATTTGTTAGAGGAACAATCATTTTTTCTTTGAGTTTAAAAAATGCACAACTCAAGCGAAATACATTTTTTCCTTTCTTATTTGTTTAATTTGTTTCGTTTTTTTAGTTTCAATAGGAAAAATAGATTTTTTAATAAAAAAAACCTTTTATGGAATCTAAGTAACATTTATTGGATATATCTTCACAAAAGGATAATAGTTCGAAGATGCTGCATAAGAGGGTGAAACATCAGTAGGAGGGGGATACATTCAGAACATTGTTAGATTCCCGATTTTCTGTATCAGAAAATACTTCAATATGTAAGTAATACCGAAGTGTAGGCTTTGACAAATATATTTTTTTTAAAATAGATTTTTAAAATAGTGCTGATTGTAGACTAACACTACTGGTTGTTCCATTTAATGCGATTTCTAAACTACTTAATTTTTATGTTTAATTTTATTATACTAATCTCATATTTTTAGCATATAACAAGACACCTTGGATACTTCCCTTGTCTCACCTATTTGATCTATCCCTCTTCATAATAATCAGAACTTCCAAAAAGATGTTTCACTTTTGCCTATTCAAATTAGTCTGTTTAAGCAGCAACGTAAAAATAAAGAACATTTTAAATATGGTTGACAGATGACAATTATAAAAAATAAATACCCCCTAAAGCAGCTGCTTGCTGCAGAGCTCTGACAGGAGCCTGCCAGTTTACATGCCACAGTAGAAGGTCTGAGAGGATGGCAGGACCTCAGCAGAAAAACGACACATACATCCATGCCTACCCGGGGCTCAAACCCAGGTCCCTTAGATCAATAGCCAAGCGTGCTAACCACTCGGCCACGATTTTTATACGCGTATGCATATTCACAGTAATTATAAGTTGTCAGGTGTAGAGTAGAAACGCTTGTCAACATATAGTTAGCCATTATTACTCAACAGCTTCAGACTTCATCACTCGACAATCATCTATCACGCATTAAAATAAAACTGAATTTAACCATTTCTTATTTCTATCTTTATCCTTGTTTGTTTTCTGAAAAAATGAGTTACATGTATGAAATATGCATAAATAGAAAACAATGAGCATTAATTGAAGGATATCAAAATAAAATAGTCTAAAGTGAAAAAAAAATATGAATCAGTTTAGAATTCTGAAACGCATCACCCTCTATTTACATTATTTCGCATAGGAAATCCGTGTTTGGCTAATGTGATTAAGCGAATCATTTTAAGAACACGTCTATCGTGTTACGGAGAACGTTCAAAAAGTTCTTGACAAGTGTGTGTAGAATTGTACTCGATTTGCGACTTTTTGAAATATTATCTAAACTTGTCACTACCTGTTAGATAAGTCACTCCGTATATTCTAAAAACAAAAGCCGTATCATCATTTCTCTCTTCGTTGGAGCGCGTAAAATTCGATCTGCGAAAGCTGAGCGTTGTTGCTATGGAGCCTACTAAAGACAGGGATAGATTTTATATTTTGACAAGGATACAGCTTGGAGATGACGCGAAAAATTCATCCCGATTTATCAGGAGTATATGGAATCATACCTGTTCATATGACACTTAGCGGATGAATGCGCAGATTCACAGAAGCAAGTCAGAGCTTCGAAGACCTTCTTCGCATAGGAAGATCTTCATGAAGAAGAGAAATTTTAGGGAGGACTATTTTGAAGGACAGTAAAAGTTTTGTTAAGGTAAATGCAATAGTAAAAGAGAAAAACATCACTATTGTTCGTGAAATCGTTTAGGAAAACCCACACAACACCGTTCAAGTAATACGATTGACTGTTTAGAAACTATAATTCATCAACAGTTAAAGTTCCGAAAGATCTGTGTCAAATGGGTACCCCACAAATTCACAGAACAGCAAAAAGGGTTAGAGTCAACTCGTGCAAGGAGATGATGTCAATGTTTAAACCTAGTGGCTCCAAAAGGTTAACAGACATTGTCACAGGTGATGAGACGTGGTTGTATTACTATAAAACTCCCAGAAAGATCAACAATTTTGTTTAGGTTGGGGAAGGTAAGCCGCGTGCCTATATCCTCCGACAAAACTTTCGCTCAAGGAAGGGGATATAAACATTTTTTTTTTCAACTCTCAAGGAGTGGTATCTGTGACACCTTACCAGAAAAAAATTACTATCACTGACCAATACTACACTAACAATTTTTTTTTTCAAAATGGTTAAGGAGATGAAAGAGCAGAGTCCAACAATTGGTGTGTCAAGGTTCTCTTTCTTCATGACAATTCGTCTCCCTTCAGCACTCCATTGGATCACATTCTCCAAACTTTGCTGAACCTTTGGGGTTCTTGCGACCGGATCATTTATTCCCATGAGCCAGAAAAAGGGTAGATAAGAGTCAAACAGCCCAGCTCATTCACCCTTTGAGATATCGTTTTCATCAAATATGGAAACATTTCAAACACATAGAACTTCAAATTCTATCAGACAGCCATTTTTATGTACGGATGTTAAATTCTTCTAAACGTTCATTTATTAACATTTTATTTTACAGAAAAAAACATCAGGAATCTTTAAACAAAAGGAAAAACCGTCTCCAATCCAAAAAACAATAATTATTTTAATAAAAGGACGATAAAGAAATAAGTAGAGATAGAAAGAAACCCGATTTCTGGAAAACATTTTTATTAGATAACTTTTTAGAAGGAAAAAATAACATGCAGAATAAGTTCGCACAACCTTGTTTGTTCAGGAAACCCCATCTCTTGTAAGACAAGCAAATGTTCTTCGCCCACAAGCACACAGAGGAAGTTGCACAGTTAATGAGTTCCCCTTCTGTTGGCTTGTGCGGGGGATAAGAGAAGCAATAGAATTACTCCTCCTCCTCCTCTCAACCGAGCTCTTTTGCTTCTCCATAAGAAAACTTTCGCTCGACCAATTTCTGAAACAGTTTATTGCGACTTTTTTCCCTCTTTATCTTTGTCCTCTCTTTGTTGTTGTCGCTCCCTTTTCGTTATAAATAGAAGATGGTAGGGGAGGGGGGATAGAAATAGGGGAAAGGAGAGGGTGGCAACAGAGGTGTGCCGTTAATTTTTTCCCCTACCCCTCGCGGTGCGCTCTCACTCAGAAAAATAAAAATGGAATTCGATTGCTGTATGCATAATTTGCAGTCTGATTAAGTCCTGTTTTTTTCCCTCCATTTATTTCCGAAAGCATTGGGATGGTTAGGAGTTTCTGGGTGCGCGGGTGTGTCTGTATGCAATCACAGAAAGGAGCTGATTTATCAATCAGCGGGCCCGAGTGGCGAAGGCTTTCTTCTGAGAGTTTCTAGCCCTTCCATTGATCAGCAGGAGGTCATTAAAACTCCCTTTCTCCCGTTGCTCGCTGCCTCCTAGAATCTCTTCCAACAGCACCTTGCCTCTTTTATTCCTTCGATAGTAGAAAAAGGGAGAGAAAGGCCGTTTATCACCTTTGACTTTCCGATTTAATATTAGAATTCCGCAAATTTCAATGCAACCGATAAAAAAAGAGTAATATGTGAAATTCTTTCTCGCTTTCCTATTTGTTTTGCTACCAAATATGTTTATCGAGAGAGTGAAGCAAAAGTCCCTGATTCTAATGGAGCTTTCCGTATATTGCTTTTTGGACGGATATATTTTACCTTCTCGCAATAACTCTCGAACCGTTCGAAGGATCGCTCTCACATTTTACAACAGAATTTTTATTAGAAATTTCGGACACAAAAATTTAAAAAAATTAATAATATTTACCAAATTATACCAATGCTTAAAAAGTGCTTTTGGCCTTTATAAATTTTCACCTAACATTTCTCTAATTGCAGAAACTGCTATTCCACCATATTTCTAGACTATTCTATAAAATTCCAGATCATCCTTTCATAAAAAAATTTTAGTACAAATTTTTCTACGAAGTTTCAAATTATACTTATAGATGATAAATTTATCAATAATATTTTTTCATCTAAATTATTAGGAAATATTTCTGAGAATATACCTTCATGGAATTTTACTAGACAAGAAATCTCAATTGGCATTCCAATTATTAAAAATAAAAATTCTCTACCTCAAGAAATAGTTTTAAAAATATAAAACATAAAAGCTACACAGATATTTAAACAGATGGTTCAGTGCAAGATGCAAAAAAATTACCTCTGCAGCATTTTATTACCCTCTAAATATATTGAAAAATAATTCCAATTTCCACTGCGCATAAATCTATTCTTTCAGCAGAAATATTTGCAATTATTGAGACAGTTCATTGGATAACATTAAATGAATTGCAAAAAAATTGGATACAAAAAAAATTATCTTTTCTGATTCTAAAATTGCTACAAATTTTATTTCATTATTACAACTATATACCTTTACAAAAAATATATTTATGATCTATTATATCTAAATTCAAGAACTTTAATTGAAAATAATAATTTGATTAAAGCACAATGGATTCCCAGTTATTTAGGAATCAAAGAAAATGATTACGTTGATCAATTGGCCAAAAATGCTACGAACCTTCAAAATATCACTGAAATTCCGTCCTTTTATATAGAACTTAAAAAAAATAATAAATATTAATCTGATCTAATAAATATTTCAAAAATTATGGTTCATTTTATAATAATTATAGATATAATCAATCTAATAATATAAATTATTATTCACCAATAAATTTGCCTAGAAAATTTTCAACAAAAATTAACAGACTTAGATTGGCTATCCAGTCCTAAATCCTTTTTTATATAAAACAAAAAAAAAATAAAATCTCCAAATTGTCAACTTTGTAAATAACCAGTAACGATTAATCACATTCTCTTAAACTGTCCACTATAAGAAACAGAAAGAAACACATTTTTACTAATTTTACAAAAACTAAATATGCATGATTTTACTATAGAAAATATTTTATTCTAGTGATTAGTATAAATGAAATGTAATATATAAAGCACTCGGTGACTTCCTCCTACAGACTTCATTGTGGGAAAGAATTTAGTTCAAATTTCATTCTTTAAATCCCACGTTTCTCATTGTAGGAAAGAATATCTCAAATTTCATTTTGTAATTTGAATTGCTCAATTTCTATAACCTTAACTTTTTGTGTATTCATCTTATTGAAATTGTTTTGAACCAATCAATTATGAATCATTTCGTAATCGTAAACCAAGAAGATACATTTGGAAACGGAATTTGGTATCTAATATTCCATTCTTGGCGATCATTTCGTATACTTAGGTATTGGGATCTTATATCAAACAGAAGACTTAGCAACATACTAAAACATCCAGGTTCCAACTGGACATACGTTGGGATATTCTTAAGGCATTGCAGCGTTTCTCCATCACTTTGAGTACTGCCAGATAGGCTAGCTAGGAAGGAAGCAACACCATCCAAAGGCCTTGAAATTAGGACATTTCCATAAATAAATCAAATTATCCGAAACCCAGAGCACGACATCCCTTAGTACTCTTTGGTGAAGAGAGACTAAAGTAATATATAAGCAAATGGAGTATCATGCTACTTGTTTAAATAAAAATAGTATCATTACTTATATACATACATATAGAAGCACAGGGGAGGTAAACAGCACAAAGGTGGCATAAATTTGGAGTTTTCTGATCAAATCAGTTTGAATTCATAGCTTTAAACTTCTTTTCAATTCAACTAGGTTTCATTCGCAACATAAAAACGAAAGGTGCATTATAAGAGAGGCTGCAGACACCTCTACGTTCAAGGTGATCTTTTAGAGAAACTCTAACCTGACAAAAAGATTCAACTATTTCCATGTAATGCCTTTTCCAGGCTATGTAACGTCTAAATTAATCATTTTACGAAATAGTTATGCAGTGATAACTTAAAGGCTAAAATCAAATTGACGGAATTTCATTTCACACACAATGTGCAATAGCACAATATGCAATAGCATAGATTAGATATGTAGAGATATCGAATCTTGAATACTTAATAGCATGAACGTAGATCGTATTAAAAGCTTTTACTATTAATGAAAACTGAAAAAAATTATTAAAAATTTTCTAAAAGCCACACGATTTTAGTGCAATGTTGGAATAAAAAGTTTTCTGTTTTTCAGTTAAATATTTAATCAATTCTCATGAGAAACTACATTGTTGTATTTCTTATTATATAAAATTTAAATAGTCTATAAATGTTGCCGCAAATTAGTACTAGATAGATCTGATTTTGATCATTAACTTTAAATTCTTTTTTCCGTTAAAATATTATTTCAGAAATTAGAATCATAAAATTAAATTGAAATGAATGAAAAATTTAAACCATTTATTCTCGATTTTTCAATCATGCGACTAAATATTAAATGAAATTTAAACGTATTATTTATAAAATGGAGGCAAAATACTTTTTTTCTACAAAAAATGGCTAATGAAAATAAAACAGTTAGCTTTCTATTATTTTTATTATTAAACATTTCTGCAGGAAGAGACAGAATGAATGTTTACACACTTTTTAAGAACCTCCAGAAGCGAGAAAACAAATGGCACACATAAAACATTTTGACGAATTCCACAAGCTTGTAGTATTTTTACCTTTGCACATTTATAACTATAAATTCTTTATTTGATTTAAAATTTACGAAAATTTTTTTGACTCACAAAAATCTTTTCAATTGCTATCACTTCACTCTAGATTCTAGAACTCTCTCTCTCCACGACTTCAACTTCTTTGCATTACTTACTAGCTGAAATGTAGTCGGCGCTGCTCCGGGTTCGCTTTTTTTAAGATGCAATCTGTGTATTATTTTTTTTAATTGCACCGAAGGATAGTTTTACGAGTACCACCCACTGCCCCCACCAAACTTTTAGCACAGATTTAACACGTATATTTTCGTTTGGTGTTGCAGTAAGAAAAAGCGATTAAATACAGTGTTGCGAACTCCCAAATATGAAATCCTGCTGATGATCCACGGAAGATCGTTAAATACCACTGAACAGTTCATAATAACCACCTAAAAAATTCCCACGACATCAGCCCACATCTTTTACGCATTGCGTTTAGCTGAGGAAGAAATAATATATTTCCAGAATTACCTTTCAACATGCTCCGTAATGTGAGCAAATGAAGTGAACGCAAAAGGAAGAAGGAAAATTATGATGCCTAAACTTCAGAAAACGACAATGATGGATTTGGCAACGATTATTATTTCCCGTAAGAAGAGCATGATTGTACCTTCCTCTCAATGGAATAAATAAAATAAAAACAAAATAGGATGGAGATGCCCGAAGCTCGAGTATTTGTGCTAAAGGTTCTTAAGGACACTCTTCCTTTGGGACCATAAAAAGTCATTGCTGGTATGAGCTTATGTGCGTTTACATCATAATAACTCCCGAACGTTGCTTTGATCATCTTGATATTTGGCGTATTCTATTCGAAGATGAATAGAATAATTGATATAAACGAAAATGACTGCGGTAATCGTCCGAATAGAATGCGAAATTCAAAATATAATTCGATTTAACTCTAATATTAAACCAGTATAGATATTTAAGAATGGTTTTTCTCTATCGTATGTTTCTTTCTACTCCCATCATTTTCCGCTTACAGTACTTGATTATATTATCAAATAAGGGACTTATGGTAGGAAATTTCGTGTTTTTGCGTTTCATATGCATTGCCCTGTCGTGTCACTAATTTTATGGGTCATTTTCAGCCAACAGGTCTTAAATATAATACAATTGTTAAATAATAATAAATTAATATTAAATCTTAATACAATTGCTACCAGTAAGAACAGTTTATTTTGTAAACTGTGATCTCTTAGGGGCACATCGCAGCACATCGCAGCAATTTAAAACAGCGATGCAACCTCAATTTGAGAGCAACCATAACGCAAGTGTGGATTTTTTTGTGTTGCAAAGAAATTCATTGAGATCTTCGCACACTGCAGCAAAGTTACTTGAGACAATTGAAATCGTATTTCATGTCACAAGTGCTGCCACCTTTAGACAGAATTTAAGTATATTAGATTGTGTGCAATAACGGAAAGAACTAGGGTAGATAACATGAAATTCTCGATGATCTAAAAAATATTTTGTTTTCGAATTTAAAATGTTACAGATGCCGTTAAATGGAATTTTTAATATTAAAAGAATGAATTTTTTGGAAAAAAATATGATAACAAAATTTACCGTACATTTTCCACCTGTTTTCTATAATCACGTGTTTGTTCAACATAATCGAAATTTTCGGGTAAAATTTCACTAGTCCTACCTTAATACAGATTTCAGGGTCAGAGTTGCACCAATCAGAATACCAAAACTTTCGAATACATCATGTCATCAATACGCATATCATGATTTGTTGATAAAAAAAATGGATGTTTCTAACCGACACAAGAGTTATGCACTTTAGGATTATCGGACACTGTTGCATATGAAATCCAATCTTTCAATCAATGGCATTCTCATAAAATTGCAATTTAAGGTTGCGGATAAACCATTGTCATGTTAGGAACTCAGGTTTCGGAGGTTGTTTATGCACTATAAATTATCCAGACCTTAAGAAAGGGGTCGACATGAGACTCCCATACACTTTGGAAGCACTGAAGTGTCTTGCAACTTAAACTTAAAAAGTGTTGTACTAAGATTAAAAATTTAACTTTAATATTGAAGCTCTGAAACACCCAGTTATAGCTAAAGCTTATCATGATAGGTTACTTAGTCATTATGACAGTCATGGTTTGCTTACTACTGAAGTTGAGGAAGAATGGGACCATTTTAAACAGGTGTTTTTGGAAACTAACAGTACTCTTTAGGAAAAAAAGAGCAGATGAGGCAGAATTATTTGAGTGATAAAGCACTTGAGCTAATTTCAGAAAGAAGGAACTGCAGGAATGTCCTTAATCAGTTCCCTACTAGTCCTATTAGAAAGGATTACAGAGAGCTTAATAAAGGTGTAAAGGATCAGTTAGTTGCTGATAAGAATCTTTGGCATGATGGCTTGGCTAACAATGCCGAGAATCAGTTAGACAGCACAACAGCAGAGAGCTGTACCAGATAGTTATTGTTTTGTGTGGTAGAAAACTGACAGGTATACAGGGATTGAAAGAAAATCAAGATAAGGTTATAGAAGATGACGATTCTGTTATGGCTAGGTGGGCTGATCATTTCAGTGATGTTCTAAACATTGTGGTTAGTTCTACTCCCATTGTTTGTAATGATGATAGATGCATTGGTGGCTATAATGTTAGTATAATACAATCTGAAGTTATTTTGGCTATTTCTAAACTTAAACTTCATAAATCCCCAGGGGTAGATGAAATTACTACAGAAATGCTTAGAACTGGGAATGTTTCTGTTACCACTTGGATGACTGAAATTCTGACTATCTTTTATGATAAAGGCATAGTTCCTAAGGATTTTACCAGAGCTATTGTTATCCCTATTTTTAAAAAAAAGATGATCGCAGTTCTTGTGATAGCGATAGTGGTATGAGCCTATTTCTATTCCAGGTAAAGTTCTTTGCATGATTGTGCTTAATAGAATTAAGAATTTGGTTGACAGGCAATTGCGTGATGAGCAATGTGGATTCAGAAGTGGTAGGGGATGTGTGGATCAGATATTTTCACTTAGGCAGATTCTTGAGAAATGTTTAGAGTTTCAGAAACCTTTCGTTGCTAGCTTTGTTGGTTTCAAAAAGGCTTTCGACTCTGTTGATCGTCATAATTTGTGGTTGATTGTGAAATCATATGGTATATCAGACAAGTTTGTTAACATAATGAAAGCTCTCTATAATAACACTGAGTCGTGTGTGAGAGTTGGTAAGTCTTGTAGCAATTGGTTTAGCATTACTTCTGGTGTTCGACAAGGGTGCATTTTGTCCCCTTTTCTCTTTAGCTTGGTTATTGATTATGTTATGCGAAATTTACTGTAAGGAAAAGATTTTGACCTTAAATGGTCTGGAGATACGAAAATGTCTGATTTAGATTATGTTGATGATTTAACCCCTTTGGCAAATGATGTTGAGATGAACTCTTTCATTCGAGTTGCTGATCAGACTGGTAGTAGAGTAGGTTTGGTTATAAACAGAGAGAAAACTAAAGTGATGAAAATTGATCAGACAGGCTCATCATGTTATTCAGTTAATCTGAATGGTTGCAGCCTTGAGCAGGTGTCACAGTTTAATTATCTTGGGTACTATGTAACATATACTGGTGATGTGCGGCATGAGATTAACAGACGAATAAGGATTGCTGCCTGGACTTTTCAGAATTTATGGAGAGTGTGGAGAAATAAGCGATACAAAGACTAAAATTAGACTGTATAATACTTTGGTTCTTTCTGGGGTTAGTCATGGTAGTGAAACTTGGACGCTTTGTAAACAAGGTAACGGGAAACTATATGCTTTTGATTCTAGATGCTTAAGCAGTATGTTGGGCATTAGGTGGTTCAACTTTGTAAGTAATGATGAGGTTAGGCAAAGGAGTCGGCAACCTCCTTTAAGCAGCATATTGTGCAAAGAGAGACTCTGTTGGTTTGACCATGTTGCCCGTATGAATAATTATAGATTGGCGAATAGGGTTATGAACAGTGTGCCTAGAGGCCTCAGAAGGAAGGGGAGACCTAGGATGCGGTGGGCAGACAATGTCAAACAGGACCTTGTTAGAATTGGTGTGCAGTGGCCAGTTGCAACAAATGTAGCTCAGGACAGATATGCTTGGAGAACTAAAATGCGCAGTCTGGTTGGACCTTTGTCTTGATGATGACGACGACGACGACGACGACGACGACGACGACGATGATGATGATGATGATGATGATGATGATGATGATGATGATGATGATGATGCTTTTGACTGTGTCCAAGTACAATGATCCTGAAAATGAATTGTGGTCAATGGGAAAGATGTATGAAAAAGGGGGTTGACATATAAATCGGTATATTATTCTGTAGTCAGACCATTGTACGTAAGACAAAATTATTTTATTAATAGTATGATGTACTGTAGCTCTTATAACGTGTCCTTGAATGTTTAGCTGCATTTGGACAGTAGTAATCACGATGAGTGAACAAGTGGTTTCTTTGGCTAGCCCAGCGCATTATTATGAAATTTCTAACTAATGAAAGCGTGAAACCTACTGAAATTTTAACCAGACTCAGATCACAGTTCGGTGATAAAACGCTCTCAAAAACCCTGCTGTTTCAATGGAGTAAATCATGTAAAGAAGGCTGGACAGAAGTTGAAAACATGCGACTTGTGAAGCTCCTCCAAAAATAAACATCAGAGAAAATGCATTGAGCAGCACTGCCACATCCCGTCTATAACCCTGATATAGGGACAGGCGATGTTCTCTTGTTCAGTTCTGTCAAAGTAGCCGTAGGAGGAAAAAGATTTTTCGCTGTCAACGAAGTTGAACTTTTTGTGTAACGCTGGCTGAACGGGCAACCACGAACATTCTTTGATAGGTAGCTATGGCGACGGTGCATAGAAGTGCAAGAGACATATGTCAAAAAATGTCATTTTTGGCTAAAAAGTTCGAAAAGGTTTTTAGAGACTATCCAGTTTATATTTGAACATCTATGAATACTCATTTCTTAGTCGAAATATAGTGATCGAAAATTCATGCAATCCATTAGAAATAAAGGTTTCAATCATTACAGTACGAAAGAGTACAAAACAAAATTCAAATGTTGAAGACATTTCACAGACTAAATTCTTTTCAGTATATTTCAAGGTACGCAACGAAGATTGAGGTTTAGAAATTCGAAAGAGGGAATGAATGATTTCAAATTCATTGTTAATCTATATATGAACAAGACATTAAAAATGTTGAAAGATAAACACTCCTTGCACTTGAGGAAAAGATTTGCTTCTATTGTTCTGAAATAACAGACGTTAGTAGGATCAAGTAAAGGTTGAATCGATTATGTGCTGTGGTACTAAAGTGCAGTATCGATATATTTTATGCCTAACTAGGAAATAACGTCGACTTTATGAGTTCTGTGACTTTTTGGTCAACTTGTAAGTTTATTCATTTTAGACTTTATGAGTTTAATATTCTGGATCAAAATAAAAAAAAATAATTAAAACACAGAGGAATATAAGACTCAGTGGCCACTTTATTTGGAACCGACTCATGGTTCAGAGGAAGGCTTTATCTAGGGGAGGGCAAGGGACACCCCCCTTTCTCTCACAATGCTAATACTGCTAATGGAAGCAAAAAATTATTAACATTATTTATAGTTCATGCATTTTTTTCAAGAAAATTTTTAAAGGCTTGTAAAATAGAGGTAGAAATGTTATAACGAGTTGGAAATCCAGTCTCTTGGCCCACCTCCTTCTACATTTTTCCGTCTCGATTGTGTTTCTTGCCCCCCTCCGCGATTATTTTTCTATATCCGGGTCTGATTCAGAGTCACGAGGATTTTTTTTTTTACCTCGACTTTTGAAAACGAGGTAAAAGCAGTTGAGATTAAAAAAAATCATTCAAAATTCGTTACAATTGAAAACGCCGTACTCTGCTTAAAATACGCTTATACGTTCCACTACAGTTTAATATAATTTATACTAGTGTTTTAATATGTTTGTATCAACTTTTGAGATTAATTAACTACCATAAAATAAATCCCCCCCTCAAGTAGCTGCTTACCACAGAGGTCTGACAGGATCCTGTCAGTTTATATACCATAGTAGAAGATCGGTGAGGATGGTAAGACCTCAGCAGAAAACAACACTTACCCAGGGCTCGAATCCAGGTCCCTTAGATCAGTAGCCAAGCACGCTAACCATTCGGCTACCATCAACGACTATAAATATTCTAGTTCCAAATGTCTAAACAGCGAATGGATATTGTTGATATTCGAGACAGACGATATAGATTGTGATATTTAATTTCCTTTAGTTTAATTTTTCGTTTAAAAATTTTTGATTAGTTAATTTTTGATTTAGCAAATGCTTCCGATTCTTAATTCAAATGGAGAATTTCTACTAAAATAAAGTGGGTCTGTCTCAAATGAAATGACCACTTAATATTCGTCCAGCTTGTAAAGAGTAAAGTAATCATATTATTTGAAAAGAGAAGGTTAAATCTTAACATTTTAATGCAAATTTACGAAACCCATTATTTTATCCATAATTTCCAATTAGATGCTGGAGGGAGGTGGGGGGGGGGGAAATGCTTGAGTTGAAGTGCATGCATCTTTGATTTTAAGAGCCTTGTTTACAAAATATGTTATTCAAACCCTCAAGCTAGGGGGTATAACTCGTGCGCCCTCCTCCCTTTGGATATGCCACTGGAAGGAAATTTATTAAGAAATAAAAATTTCCAAATGGCGAGAGTTCAAGGATCCCTCCCGAAATACACCATTGCTCAAAAACATAATTTTTCCGATAAAAGAGCAGTTTGCTTTGAGAGACTTACTCTCCATGAAATTAAAATTAAAGCGAGATAGTCAAAATATATCAGAGGAAGGAGGAGAGAATTTATCTGTCACTGAAATTTGGAACCAAATTATTTTTATGAATACTAGTCGCAAAATTATTTAAATTTTGAATTATGAAATTGTGCTTCTGCCCTTTACTTCCAGTAGATAAAATCGTTCTTCTATTTTGTCGGAAAAGCAAAACAGAACTAGTTTTTCTCTTTTATACCTCACAAAAAACATGCGGACAATTATGGATAAACTCTGGTGAGTAGCTGTTATGTTTTTATGCAGTGAAGAAATATTCAGATGGAATTACATTACTCTATATGTGATAAAATCGAAAATCTCTAAAATAGGAATCTTGCAAATTGATTCACGTTTTTGAAATCTTATAAGATAATTAAAGAATATTCAGTAGAGATTTTCGATTATAAGCAAATCATGCCAAAATTCTTAAAGTTAACTGTACGCAAGCAGTTAAAAAATAAGCTAGCAGTGAAACTATTCAAGTATAAAAAATTTTATATTTTAATAAGGTTATAGAAGCTGAAAGATTTTATTTAAACTAATAGCATTTTATCTGTTTTGGAATTACTCCTCTATTTGTTAAACAAGAAAAATAATTTCTGGATCCTTCTTAGTGAATTGAAGACAAAGAAATTTATACAGCAAACTAAAGACCAAATTAAAACAGAAATAATATTTGATAAACTCTTCGAAATTTCCGTGCATTACCAGAATATGTAAATGTAAATAATTTTGTCTATCGGTACGTTAATCAGCATATTGTGCAGAGAGAGACTCCGTTGGTTTGGCCATGTTGCCCGTATAAATAATTATAGATTGGCGAATAGGGTTATGAACAGTGTGCCTAAAGTCTTCAGAAAGAGGGGGAGACCTAGGATGCGGTGGGCAGACAATGTCAAACAGGACCTTATTAGATTGGTGTGCAGTAGCTAGATGTAGCAGATGTAGCTCAGGACAGACTTGCTTGGAGAACTAAATTGAACGGTCTGGTTGGACCTCCGTAGCCCATGGCTGCTTGATGATGATGATGATGATGATGATGATGATGATGATGATGATGATGATGATGATGAAGTTAAAAAGAGAGTCTATTAGGAACATTTCCGAGATCGAAACGAAAAACTAAATGTCAACACGTGAGAAGATTGACGAAGGGTTCATCTTATTACTAACATTCGATATTGAAGTATTTTACACTCATTTAGTATTTAACGTTTATTTTATTAGCAAAGTTATTTTAAAAATTCCTATCATATTAAATATTCCTTAACGCCTACGCTGTGGCTTGCCGCTATTATTGCCAATTTCAAATCATTTAACGACATAGTAGTAATAACTTATGCAAACTGAACAGAAATATAAGCCATAGTATATTTTCCGTTAGTATGATAGTGTAATTCTGTCACATGTTAATTACTGCATAAAAATAACTACTTACCAGACTCTACATTTTTAATTCAAATGGAATCCATATTGGACATTGGAAAAGGCAAGCTTTATATTACGGCCAAGATTCGATGCTCCTAAATAAGCAAAATTTATATTCCTAGAAACTATGTCTTTCGAGATTCACAGAATTCTTTTGGTACCTATGAGTAATGTTATAATAAACTATGAAACGAAACTCTCAGAGTAATCTGAGACCCAAAAACAAAACAGGAAAGTGACACATGACAATTTCGTTCCATGAACACCGATCGCTCAATCATTTGCAACTACACTCCGAAGAAGTGGCCAGTGCAAATAGCAGGAAAGTTGCAGTTTTCGCTTCGGTAGCCAATTGCATTGCAGCCGAATTTCGATTGCTTCGGTGTGCGATACCTCAGCTGTGTATATGCATTTTTAAGATGCAATTGCAATTATCATCGAAATGAGTTGCAAATTTCTGCGATGTTCGCTGTGATGAAGACTTTCCCTTAGTATTGAAACATTACTAGTTTGATGGAGCAACAGCGCAACGCATAATGAACTTGAAACGTATATTCAGTTCCAACATGAAATTTTCAGTTTATAGTTAAGTCGTGTATTTCATAAGATAGTCACATACTTTAAGCGGATGAAATGAAAAGAATAGAGGGAAACATGCGATATAGAAACTCGTTTATAAACATATGCACTGGTTTAAGATTTAGAGTTAAACGAATTATATTATACATTCTGTATTCTATTCAAACGATTTCCGCGTTATTTTTGCTTAAATCAACTGCTCAATTTCATCTTCGAACACGATACACAATTTTATACGGAGAATTAGATACCAAATATCAAGATGTTCAAGGCAAGTTCGAAAGTCATTGCAAAATAAATGCACAGAAATTCATACAAGCAATGGCAACACGGAATTTGGCAGCGATTTCAGTTATCCGTAGGAGTAACATGGTAAATATGCTTGCTTTTAGCAAGACCCCTTTTCGAATTTTTTCTTGAAACTGCCCGTTGCAACTTGCATGACAAAAACACTGTCATATTTTGAAACGTCTAGAAAGATTTCTCGATAAGTTATGGCTGCCACAGGCAGATACTCAATCTTTTATTATTATAGATTCGTATAAATTTTAATGATTTACCAAGTTTAACTTTGCAAACACCATGCATCTAAATAACGAAAGTATTTTTGTTAATTCTAATGGTGAAATGTTTTGTTGTACCTATATATTTATGAAGATAGCACAGGGAATAACATAATTATCCTAATATTTTATAGAAGTTAACTCAACATGAAAATCGAAAACAATTAAATATCTTTCCAATAGAGATACCATTCAAATCGGTGGTTTCAGAATTGTAATATTGTGGCAGAATGATTGCTCTCTGGTAACCGAAATGAAGACATGACAATTAATATCTACAATGATTTCATTTAATGTCGACACTCGGTATTTATAGTGTTCATTAATTACCAAAGATGGACTACACAAAGGGTCTATCTTAAACTATTCCTAATATCTTCTGCATCAACGGAAACAGTTGGTTAGGGTCTTAATGGCAGGAGTCGCTAACCAAGGGATTATAAAGGAATGATCTAGATAGGAATTCTGAAGGTCGTCTGTCATGCGATGCTGATACCAAGAGACCTTTCCTCCAGCTCTCCATTCATTACAACTTCACAATATGACTATTGGTGGTCACGTGAAGGACGACGAAATGTCAAACTTTGCGAATTGCTTCCAGAATTGCTAAGATGCAGAAAGTAGCCAATGGGAAATCATGTCACTATTAAGACGAGGTTTCATTAATCCCAGACCCAGATCTTTGTTCCCTTGTCAACCTCCAAGTTGGACTCTGATGTTTTATGATGGATAAGAGTGGTCAAGTAACGATGGTTCCGATTACGTTCCCATTACTGGTACCAAATGTTCCAGTGAGAGGTGAATATGTGCCCTACATAGTCACTACTCACTGGAACATTTCGCACCAGTAATGGTCACCTTCTTCCTTACTATGTGCCACTTTCTCCAGGCCAAAAATAAGATGTGCCACTGATTTAAGTATATTAATAAAAGCACATTTTTACAACTTTACATCATGTAATTTTTAAGTTCACGTATTAAAACCAAAAGCAGGTTTTAATTTTCTTGCTACGAGAATGATCAGGACTTTAAGGTTACGATCCTTAATTCGAAAACACTGCTTGTTCATGACCTGTTTCATTGATGGAAAGTCTTCTTCACGGAGATAAGTATTTTCAAAACGGCAGATACATCGCTGTGCAAATTTTTTGACAATTTCAAACATTTTCCTAAAAGAGTAACTTTTAAAACTGAATAGCAACATATGATACACGAATTACAGGAGTTCTTCAAAATTTCCTTTTAATGTTGTATTAAACTTTAATTCAGACATTTCCATTGTTGTATTTGAAAGCATATATATTTACAATTCTGGAGGCATATCTAACCTATAACTAATATGAGGGCATAATTAATAAATTCAAAGTTCTACTGCTTTCTTTAAATCTGGTTGCAACAACGTATTGTATTTGGCAAAATTATAATATTACGATACACTTCTGCCAAACAATGTAAAAACTATGCTCCAAATACTTAAATTTAAATAAAGTGTTAAATGTAACTTTTCTTGAAATGTATTTATGTGCCATTCCATAAGTTAAGATAATGGTATGTGTCACTGCTTTTACACCTTTATTAATTAATATTATTTTGATTTGGAAGCCATATCACTTAATTACTTTCAGGTCTCGATGTTTATGTGATAGATTCAGTAACATAATTGACTAATACAACTATTCAAGATATTACCTATGTAAATAAAAATAATAATGAGGTAAAAATGCTTTTAGTCGAGAGAGCGCACATGTTTATGCTTGAAGAGGTTTGGGTTACCTGTGAGAGGCATTTTTTTGCACACAATGGGCTAAATGCTAGATCACAAGAACCGCGATGGTTGGGGGAAGGGGACCAACTGGATAACTGGAAGCTGCCCGTCAAGCCATCCAGCTTGTTCTTTAGCGCGCACAGAGTGAGATACACAATTAAGTATGGCTATCCCGCAAACGGCGCAACGGCTTTACATCCCATCCGACAGACGGTTTTTAAGCCCATCGGTGTTCCTGTTGACCGAGGGCAAACGGGGAGTTTGACTCGAACCTGGGAACTTTAGATTAGGAGTCAGGCGCCCTACCGACTGAGCCACCCCCACAGCTATTACTGGAGAAGCAGATTGTCTATTTCAGAGTGAAGTATGAGGAGTTAGAAAGAATGTCGGTCATTTCGTTTCGTTTTGATTTAGAGTAACTCCAGAGCCAAATAATTATTTTAGTTGAAACCTTAATTAAGGACCCATCAATGTGAGGCCGCTTGGTGCCCACTTCCCGACGCAGATGGCACCAGTGGCGAATCACCCAAAATATGCCGAAATGATTTTATGCCACATTATTGGGAAAAAAAAAGAATAATCTATGATGGTGTAGTGAGCGGGTTTCTGGGACACATGTGTTTTAACCCCACTCCAGCAAAAAATAGTCAAATTTTTTCAGCTAATTAGTTTCAAGTGTTTCTTGTCTACAGAAGAGTTACCTGTGGTATTTTATTACTGAATTAAGGGAGATCAAGTTATCTGCTATCATATTGAGGATTACAATGTATTTTTGCGAATCTGGAAATCATTCAAATCAGATGGACGGCTGGTTATATATGAAAAGGAATGTATAAGTTAAAATGCAGATGCGCTGCATATCCGTTTATACACAAAGTATTTGAGCCATGTTTCGTTTTATTTATTTATTTAATGTTGCTGTTTCATGAGGTGTTTGTAAAATATTTGAATATTCAATTAAATAACTTACCGAATAACAAAAATTGGGTTACATCAAACAAATGGTGCTATGTCATTCTAACAAGCTAACAAGCATTTAAATATTGATGTATTAAATGTTAGTATTTCTACTACGTATTATATAAATCTGTTGTTTTCAATTGGTTTCGTTTCTTTCCATTCCATGAATATTACTAATTACGATTCAGGTATTGTTTATTTCGCATGATTATCATAAACACTGTAAATAAATATTCGAAAATTAAATGTTATGAAATTAATACTGACAGACATATATTTTATCATATACTCGTAGATATTAAATATAATGTAAGAAGAAAATAAACTGGATTTGAATGTATCTGAATGTACGCGATGTATTTAGAAAATTTATTAATATACCACAAGACTCCATCGAAAGATGGTGATGGGATTGAGACAAAAACTAAAACATTTGAATCTTGGAATATTAATTACTGGAATATATGGAAGAATCAGAAGAAAATATAAATCAAATAATATGACTCAGGACGAAATGAATGAATATAAATCCTATAAAACTAAATTAACTTCCCTTATTCGATCGGCAAAATATAACCACAAGCAAAAACAAAAATAAAAATAAAGTGTACAAAAGTAAATAAAATGTGAAAAGGAAATACGTCATATATTGGTATAAATAAAATATTATGTGTGAAATTATTGATAATAATGGAGTGCTAATAATGGAATTTTCTCCCTTCTTAGATTCTCTAAATTTAGTAATATAAATTAATAATTGATGAAATAATTAACTTATTACTGCAGGAGAGCTGTAACGAAATAGTTCTTAGGTTCTAGGAAACCTATTCAGAGTACTACATTTCTTTTTATCTGATGTATAGCTACATCATTGAGTTTTTGGGTTTAAAAGCAAATTACATTCAGGAGGCAGAATAAGGACTTGGTGCTCTGACTTCGAACAGTCATGACGTGTTTTCACATCGCTCTTGGATATTAAAGTTTTTAGCTAACTTAACTTTCCTGTTAGTCTTAGGCGAGACCAGGTGAAAATCCTGGTGGAGCCGCAGGAAGATTTAGCTAGTGCAGCTTAACTTTTTACCTAAACTTTGAGTTTTCTTAGTTAACTTTTCAGATTAATTTTCACCATGACACCTTATTAAAGCTTTCTACACTGGATTATACATGTTACATTTCTACAATATACTCGATTTTGTATTAGTACAAGTCAATAGCCGACTTGGGTTGGCTGCTATTAGCATTGGAAGAGTACACTGCTAATAGCTGACTTAAAGTTAACCGTTATTGGTGGTGGAAAAGTACTTGCTAATAACCGACTCTGAGTTGGCCGCTGTTGGCTTGGAAATATACACTTGTATTTTCAAGTAAGTTTTGAAAAATCCTCCGTTGAGGTGTTTTTTTTTCGCTGATTCTTTTACCAAGTTTGTGTGTTTTCTCCCGATTTTATCGCTACTGATTTATATTGTGTTTATTTTTCGATTATTCGTTTGCTGTTAAGTTTTAAATCTAACACATTTATTCTGTATTCTATTTACTCAGTTTTGAGTTGTTACTGATTTTAGACAGATTTCTAATAGTTTTCAGGAATCCGTTCTTTTTGAAACCGATTCTTACCACTTCTAACAGTTGTAACTTTTGACAGTTACAACTGTTTTTACATTCGAAACTTTCGAACATTTTCGGATTTTTTGTGAAACTGTTCTATTTATTATATATATATATACTTATATATATCCTTTAACATTGTTTCACTATCATCCATTGCTTTATATTTGAAAAATTTCAAATCGTAAATCTGTAATAAAATGTCAAATTCTGATATTATGGATTCTCAATCCGTCCCGGTCCTGACAGAGAGCTTCTGTCCCAGTGGGTTGGGTTGGGTTGTTTTACCTCTGAGCGGCACTTTTTTGCACACCATGGGCTAAATGGCCAGGTCACATGGACCCCGAAGGCTCAGAGAAGGTTGGGGGAGGGGACCCACTGGAACAAGCTGTTGGGAGACAGATGGTAACTGTCCCAGTGACATCAGATCGAACGACATATATAACTCTGGAGTTCATGTCTCAACTGACATTTCTCAGTTGATTTTTAGCGCACAAATTTGTGCATTTCTGTCAGATAAAAACAAGATCTTATTCGATTTAAATTCTACAATCGCCAATATACCTTCTATGAAGGAAATACACAGTCTTCTGCCTGAAGACCGTGTGAAATTTAATAATGCAATCTTAGAAATATTCTACTTGAAAAAGGATATTAATGAACATATTTGTTCTGAGCATTGCTCTAGTGAAACTATCGTCTTAGAGTCTGTCCAGAGCTTAAATTCAGCCCCAAAGCATGGGATGGATTTACATTTAGATGATACCAACACTCTTAATAAACTAAAGAAGGGTGCTGAAAAACACTCAAAGAAGGGAAAATATAAGAATGGAAAACACTCAAAGAAGGGAAAATAAGAGAGCCTTATATCCCAATATTGAATCTACTTTTGCCTCCAAGACTAGATTTTCGGCCTTGGAGGAGGAGTATTTGGATACACCAGCCTCTGAAATGGAAACTAGAGATTCTATTTCTACTCCCAAGGAGATTATAAATAATAAAGGAAAAATCCGCCCAATCATTGTAAGTTCTAGCTAAGAACTGGATGAACACTCACAAGGAATTGACAAAAATTGCTGTAGAGGCATTACTGCTAAGACCTCTGGCGAAACAGTCAGATTACAGACTAGATATTCAGATGACTATAGGTCATTTGTTCGATTCTTTGAAGCCTCAAAACAGCAATTCCATACCTGCAAATTAAAAAGAAAAGAAAAATATCAGGGTAGTCATAAAACATCTACCCTATGACATAACTTCCGATGATGTCCGTATTGCTCTAGTTGACTTGGGTTTTACAGTCATAAAAATTTCACAGATGAGACGTGGCAAAGATAAACGTCTGATCCCTAAGAGACGTGGCAAAGATAAAGTCTGATAAAAGTCTGATTCTTTCACAGATGAGACGTGGCAAAGATAAAAGTCTGATCCTGTTTTCTTGATAGAATTACCAAAAGACATACGATGTCACTGACCTCTTTCATCTGAAGATTCACATTGAGAGCTACAGGACTAAGAAAACTCCAACGCAGTGTCATAATTGCCAGCGCTATGGCCATGCACAAAGTGGTTGTTTTAATCTTCCACGCTGTGTGAAATGCGCTGGTAATCACGAAACAAAGGACTGCCTTAGGAAAAAGGATGAAAGTCCGCCTAAACGCCAATTGTGGCCTTGGCCATACGACCAATTACAAAGGCTGTTCCTATTATCCTACAAAGGAGGTAGTGACTACTCCAAAGGAAAAACCTAATATTGCTCCATCTTTAAAGGATGTTCCTTTTATCCTACAAAGGAGGTAGTGACTACTCTAAAGGAAAAACCTAATATTGCCCCATCTTTAAAGGCTGTTAGTAGTCCAGTCACACCTCAACGCTTACGCAAGTGCTGCTGCAAAAGGCGCACCTGCTCCCATATGTTTACCTAAGAGAAAGCATCTTACTGGTGTACCTCCTATGCAAGCTCCTTCTACAAGCGAGCAGTTTGATGCCACCTTCTTAAACGATCTGAAGGAAATCTTTTTGATTTTCAAAAATCTTAATGTTTCTAAGTTCTTATTAATAACTAAGTCATTAATTAATGAATACCAGAAAACCAACGGCCTTATGGGCAAACTCACAGTTGAGCTAAAAGCGTTCGATTATTTACTCTCTTCGCTGTCCTCAAATGGAGCACAACTGAAGAAGTACTACTTCAAGATTTTTTATTGGAATGCGAATGGCATTCTCACCGATTTATGGGAGTTCACTAACTTTTTTTCTGACTCCCAAGCTGATATTGACTTTTTGGGCGAAACCCACCTTAGAGCTTCTGATAAATTGAAGTTTCCTAACTTTGAGGTCTACAGAACGGATCGAGAGCATAACAGAGGTGTAGGTACTGCTGTTATCATCAAAAGATCCATCAAACACCATCTTTTACCAACTGTAGACTTCAATACGTTGGAGATTACCGCTATTGCAGTCAACGATGTCCTTTTTGGAACTTTGAATATATATGCGGCATATAAACCGCCCAATTCTGATATTATTTTAAATTATTGTAAAACAATTTTTAACACCAATACTCCTACAATTTTAGCAGGAGATTTAAACTCCGAAAATGTTACCTGGAACTCCAGATCTTGCAACAAAAATGGACATATTCTCTTCGATTATGCCACAGCCAATGGCATTATCGTGGACGCTCCCAGTGATCCTACCTTCTATCCTTACAACTCCATGCACAGACCAAATGTATTAGATCTGGTCATGTTCGGAAATTTTTTGCCATCCTATAAACTTTGCGTTCATAATAATTTGAATTCTGACCATTTACCAGTTTGCTTGACTCTGTTCTCGTCTGTCACCCTTGTCCCAGATAATTTTAGAATTATTTAGTAAACTGGGAACTCTTTAAAACTACAGTCAACGGAAAAATCTCCGGATCTTGTAATCCTCTATCTCTCAGGAAGATTGATGATTCAATTATCACCTTTACTGATCTTTTGAATCAATCCAGAATTGATGCTAGTACCATTCCTAAACCTCGTAAGGATTTCTACATTCTTCCAAAATTTCTTTCTGATCTTGTTAAAGAGAAGAACAAAGCCAGGCATAAATGGTAGAGATCTAGAGAGACTCATGACAAGAATGCTTACTATGCACTCAAGTTCGAAGTAAGACAAAAGCTCCTGGACCATCGTAGTTTTATGTGGAACAGGAAAATTGCCTCACTTTCTACAAGTGATGGCTCCATCTGGAAGATGGTTAAAACCTTAAAGAATCCTTATGTTAACTACCCCCCCATCCATGGAAAGGATGGATTGTGCTATAATGAGGATGATAAATGTGAAGCTTTTACGGATGCCCCTTGAGATTCAATTTCAAGAAAATTCTGATCTCTCCAATGATAACACCTGTGATAAAGTGGAGGAAACTCTTTTTCGTTTCTCTCAAGTGGACAGATCTAGAATTCGTTTTACATCTCCATCTGAATTAATTCAGGCCATCCGCAAATTAAAACCAAATAAGGCTTCAGGTCCTGATGACATATCCAATAGGATGCTGAAGAACCTCCTTAAAAAAGCTATCACGCACTTGTGCAACATTTTCAATTTCCTCCTCTGGCATCACACCTTTCCGGAGGTTTGGAAGAATGCCTATGTTAGGCTCATCCACAAACCGGGTAAAGATCCTTCTTTAGCTGACAGCTATCGCCCAATAAGTCTATTATCCTGTTTAGGAAAATTGTTTGAGCGAATTTTGCTCAACCGACTGGATGAATTATTTTCAAATCATTCTATTCTACCTGAGTCACAATTCGGATTCAGACGTAAAAGATCGACTCAGCATCAAGTCCTCAGAGTAGTGGAGAATATTGCTGAGGCACTGAACAAAAAAGAAACTGTTGCTGCCGTCTTTCTAGACGTGGCCAAAGTTTTTGGCCACGTCTGGATGGAAGGCCTCATCTATAAACTGATCATAATGGGAATTCCTTCGGGCCTTACCCGCATCCTTCAATCTTATCTTTCAGATAGAACCTTCCAGGTTCACATTAAATTCTCTATTTCCACAAAGAGAGTGGTGGCCGCTGAAGTCCCTCAAGGCTCTCTCCTTGGCTCCACTCTCTTCTCATTGTACCTTTTTGACATTCCTTCTTTTGACCGGATTGTCATTGCTCAGTATGCTGATGATATTGCACTCATCTCCCCTTCTTTGGGAGTTGAGTATGCAATAAGAAGACTCCAGAGTTGTTTGAATGAGTTAGATTCATGGTACGATAACTGGAAGATGAAAGTTAATACAGATCAGAGTAACGCCATACTTTTTAGTGGCAGGAGGATTAATAACCCTCAAACCTTACTTTTTATGGATGAAGACATCAGATGGCAAAATACTGTGAAATACCTTGGAGTCACCTTGGACAAGAAACTCAAATGGGATCCCCACATTCATGGGATCATCACTAAGGTGAACACCGTCAGATGTTAGCTGGGACCTCTTCTCAGACGAAACTCCGTCCTATCCATTGACCACAAGCTTTTGCTCTACGACATGGTCATACGTCCTATCATATCATATGCTTCCCCTATTTAGGCGAACACTACTGCCACCAATATCCACAAGATTCAGGTCTTGCAGAACAAGATCTTGAGATGTGCGGTCGATGCCCCTTGGTTTGTAACTAACAGACAAATCCATAAAGATCTGGGCATCGATCATATTTACTCTTATATTAAGTTTCTTTCACATGGCTTTTTTGAGTCAGTTGAAAGCAATCCACATGAAATTATATCCTGCTTGCTTGACTACAATCATGAAGTCATGAATAGTTATAAGAGGCCTAAAATGATAGCTTTCAACAAAGATAGTCATCCATTTTAGGTCTCTTCTGCATCCTTACTACTTTTATATTGATTTTTATTACCCTTCGGGGCCCACCATTGGTGGTTTACTTTTTATTTGTGTTTACACTGATGCCAACTAGTTACATGTTCAGAAGGAAGAGGTAATGGGTACCCATGTACGTGGTACTCTTATAATCATTTACCGATCTATATGATATATGAGGAAGAATAAAGTTTCTAGATTTTTCAGAAATCATGTTGAAATGAGTTTAAATGAAAATAACATTTTAGTAATTCACCATAGAGTAAAAATGAGGTAAACGTGAAACTTGATACATACCATTTTCCATATGTAGAAATACTTTTTACGTTTTTTATGTGATGCAGATTTAAATGACGTCTCGTGGAAGCCTTTTCACATTTTCGTGAAGCTTGTTTTCTTTTGCATTGAACATCTTAACATTAAATTCTTATGCTTTACACGGAGTTCACATTTCAACTTTAAATAAATTTAAACTCTATTTGCTCCGTAAAGCAAAACCGTGATTTATAAAAGAATACCTTAGAGCAGGGGTGGGCAATTGTTTTCGTATCTACACTGCGCATGCGTATTGACGTGGCCGTCCTAGTGGAAAATACGAGACGAATCTTCGGTCGCGCACGGGAAGGAAATCTCGGTTCAAGGCGGATTTTTCTGACTGTCTTGGGGGGCCACAAAAACTCTTAGCGGGTCGAATGTGGTCCGTGGGCCGCTATTTGCCCACCCCTATCTTAGAGTATTCTATGTATTCCATACCTTATAGGTGCGCCTGGCTCTCTGAGCACACGTAAAAGGTATGATGTACGTAGAATACTATAAGATATAACTTTTGCAAATCAAAGATTCACGTTACGGACGGCTAATAGTGTTTAAAATTATTTAACCCTAACATTAAGTTCATAGTATTTACAAAAGGGATTTGTCTTTATCGTTTAGCACTAGTTGTGGAAAATATTTAAGGCAACAAATAAATTAAATTCATTTGTTGATTACCACACAGTTTATAATGTGGTTATATTTGTAAACTTTTGGAATCGTACTCCAATATGTCCGAGATGAAAAAATATGCATATTATTAGTAAACAAAAATATTTCTGAAAGGCTTATAAATATCAAAATATAATGTAATCACTATTTATATTTAAGTATGCGAGGAAAATCCATACAAGCAGAATAAATTTCCTAATATAATAACAAGGGAAATATTTTCCCACATAAGGGAAAGTTTCATGGACTGCGATTTGGATTAAAATGCAATTGACAGCACCATTCTAAAGACTTATTTCCACAGCTCACAGATTACATAGATCCTGCAAAATATGCAGCGAATCGGTTACGTGATGTTGAAAAGGTAATCTTAACTTACAGATCTCAAAATGGGAAAATTTTCTAAATATGAGAAAAAAAATTTTACTAACGAACCCTATTACCCTATTTTTAAATTTAAGTAACGGTGTGCCCTTTTAGTTGCTCATTTCAACTACGAAATACATAAGTTAGCAATACTGATTACATTTTTGCCATATATTTTTGTGTCGCAATACAATGAGTGAGTACTTTTACGTCACTTCAAAGTGACGTCATCATAGACATTTCATTCCTATGATGTGATCAAAATGATGGAGCTCTTCATACACAATGCAAATCTGGTGAAGAGGCTTGGTTGTAGGAAAACACTTAGCTTATTTCTGGTATTAATGTTTTTGGTGTTTTTAGTTTTTTTCCAGTTTTACCCGAATCTTTAAAAATCGATTTGGGAAGTAGAAATCGGGTGAAATCGGATATAACTCGAAAAGCCATCATTCCTTATATAAATATAAAGGAGCAGTAGATTGAAGATAGTGTAAAAAATATAGGAAATGGAAAATTATCAGAAACTGTTGGCATTACAACAGAAAAATTGAAAAATAAATGCTGAAATAAATTCTTCTTGAAAATTTCCTAAAGTTGATTCTTATTAGAAATACAAGCAAAGTGTATATATGTTTGAAATCATATATCATTGAAATCAGATATCAACTTAAATGTACAATAATCTATATAAGAAAGGTTCAGCTATTAGAAGGACTTTCAAAAGTTCTAAGTAAAAGGATTCAATACATAAGCAAATGCATAAATTCATGAAGATTGAATTGATTTAAATTGCTTATACGTGACCCCTTCAGTCTCTTGTTTTCGAATTGTTAAGAGAAAGTTGGATGTATACATATTCAAAGATGGAAACATCCAACTTTCTCTTAACATTGTTTTATTCTTGAAGTCGACATCGATCCTGCAAAATGCAGCATGAAAGAAAGAATGGCTTGTTAAAAGGATAACAAATTGAAGCGTTTAGATAAGAGGAAAAGAGATGTCACGGAATCATCCTTCTCGTGCTACAAGGTGCTGCTTTGCGTTTTCTGTTCTCCGTTGCCTTCTAGATGGAGCCTACTAATGTGTTTGCTGTGTCTTAAGCCAACAGATGCCGACCAAGAGAGAACAAACATTTACCTTAGCATTGGAGGAATGTTTTAGTATGTTGACTCTTGGACAGACAGACATTTCATGTATTTTGATTGCTCTGATACACAAGAGGTCATTTGCCAACAGGAATCTCACTAACTTACAAACGTATTTCTTCGTCCCCATTTTCGCTAGCAATGACGAAGTGACACGTACAGGTCTCAGAGAGAATTTAAAAATTGTTCG
Source organism: Ryuthela nishihirai (assembly GCA_038380435.1). NCBI lineage: Eukaryota > Metazoa > Arthropoda > Arachnida > Araneae > Heptathelidae > Ryuthela > Ryuthela nishihirai. The sequence continues at coordinate 78,346,316 of JAWZYU010000017.1, forward strand.
TATGAAAATGTTCTGCATCACTTTGGATTTCTCTTTTTTTGTTTATGGATCTATTTCATGTTTTATTAGAAAAATATTTTGATTAGGATTATTTATTTGATAACGCCTCCTCGGGCGTAGTGGTATCGCACTGGTTCGCAGTGGCACTGCTGAGGTCGGGGTTCGAGTCCCGGTATCGCATCGTCGTTTATTCCGTCATAACCTGCAGATAAGCTAGTAGATTTGGGGGGGATCACATATTGGAATAGGAAACCGAGAACAGTTTTTAATGCATATTAATAAGCAAACCAATGTCATCAATCCTTGAACTGAATTTATAGTAATACTTGCCAATTAGTCAGTCAGTCAGAAGCACTGTTTCGGTAGGAGTGATTATAGGGAGTGGGTTCTGGAATTGGCGCTGAATTACACATCGTTTCTGGGAGCAAGTATAAGTTGCACACCTGACCTGACTGAAAATAAAATACGGAAGAAATTGAATTTTTAAATATTAAGCATCCTAATCCTCTATTGCATTTGCAAATGTAAGATTCTAAATTTGGAGAAGTTCCTCCCCCTCCCTTTGTGTTGATGCCTTCTACAGTCGATAAACTGACACGGGGAAATTGTAATTTGTAAACGAAAAATAATTACAAAGTACATATATCATTTGTAATTGAGAAAAACGAAATATCCCGAAGTTCAAGGGATAACTCCGAAGTTATTAGCTGCTTCCCTGTCCTTGTTCAATAAAAGACCTGATAATTCATAAGTGCAGTTTCATCAGCCCTATAATAAAAGTAGTTAACACTTCCGATTCCAGCGCTAGTCCTGTGTCATGTTTCACTAAAAAATGTTTTCCGACCATGCTGTTTTCCTATTGTTATGCAATCTTGTCACGAAATCGACGGCTGGAGCTATTAGGTTGTTACAAATGTTCTGTCAGGTTTTGCATGGTTGATATAGTGTCTATAGTTATTATCTGCAATGTATTGTTTTATATTGCTTTATAGCGCGTGCTTTGGTGTAAAAGTACAACTCATATTTTCAAAACTATATTTTTTATGTTTCAAAATGAAGCATTGATAAAAAGTTTTTCTTGCAGTTTTGTTCCACGAGTTCAAACAGGGATTCAAACGGCGTGAATCAGTCTGTAACATTAACCAAACGTGGGAGAAAACTGCCAAATGAAAGTAACGTACAATGCTGTTTTGAAAACATTGGATCAGGATGTGAACCTCGAAGATAAAGACCCTATCAGACGGCTTTCCAACTCTGATGATGAGCATCTGAAGGCCTCAGTTGAAGGCAATAAAATAAAATAAGTGGCCAGAAATTGAAGAAGAGTTTGATGCGAGAAATTACAACTATTTCCCGGCATCTAGATACAGTTAACAAGGTAAGCAAACTTCACTATGGGTGTTCTACGAATGGAATGGAAAAAAGCAAAATGGTGAATTGGAGATTTTCCCTTTGCTAATCATAAGAAACAGAAACTCGTCGAAATCGCTATGTGTGACAAAAAATGTAGTTTGTATGACACCCACAGATGATCAGTAAAGTGGCTCGACAAAGCCAAACAACATGCTCAATAGGCCAACCAATAGGTCAATTCATTATAAATTCCTAAAACGTGGGAAACCATCACGTGGTGAAACCATCAGAAAGGTACAATTATGAATTGAATGCTGTCCATCAGAAGTTGTCCCAAATAAAACTTGCATTGGTGAATTCGAGAGACCTAATACTACTTCACGACGATGCTAATATATCACTCTCTAGAAAGCGAACCAGTTGGAGCATAAAGCTCTCTTTCTCACTCGCCATCTCCACCAGAGACTACCACTTTTTCAAACATATCGACAATTCCTATTGGTTGGAATTGTTCTATAACCAGGCAGTGGTTAAAACCACTGCAAGCAGTTAATTGATACCAGAAATCCGGATTTTTTAGTGGAATAAATGCACTTGTAACTCCTAAGCAGATATGTTTCGATTGTAATGGAACTTAGTCTGATTAATAAATCTTATTTTTAACAACGATATGATGTGTCAAATACGCGGTGAGAAAGCATAAGGAACCTTTGTAAGAAGTAATAAATCCCTTTGCTAGCTACACAAAAATCATTTAGTGTTTTGTATTAAAGTTCGTCTAATCATGGCGGCAATTATTTCAGCTACTATTATGCATAAATTATATTAAAGAGGAGCAATTCCTATTTCTATAGAAATAGCCCTGCACGGATCAATAAATTTCATCAGTCCCCCATCCTCACATGGATGATCTATTTTTGGTATTACTACATAGTGACCGCAGCAGTGTATATTTAAACCCCATCAGTCTATATTAGCTACTTAATAACCGTCGAGATTTTGAAAATACTTTAGGTCTGATGAAAGGTTTTGCAAATGCTTTAGGAATGACGTTTTTGAGTAAAAGAAATCAGTCTAATCGTTTATAATTGACTAATAATTAACTGAACGAATACATTGTGTTAACAAGTATGTATATCATAAATATTGCTTATATATGCACAAAATCCTCATGCAGCCATCGGATAGGGAGGTCCTATCAAACTGTGTGATTTTGTTCTCCAGACATGTTTGTCCTGAGCTACGCCAGCTTCATTTATTCACTATATGCCAAATCTAGCAAGGTTCTGTTTGACATTTTCTGCCCACAGCATCCTAGGTCTCCCGCTTTTCCTGAAGCCTTTAGGAACGCTGTTCATAATCCTATTTACCAATCTGCAGATATAAAAAACGGGCAACATTTACAAACCAAAGCAGATTCTTTTCAACGCAAACTAATTTTAGTCTTTAGGTGTATACGTCTACTTTCCACATTGTCCAAAAATTCTTAAAAATCTCAGAAGCAATTTTTATTTTCTATTTATTGCGTGCCGCACACCACCAGTCACTTTACACAACTGTCAAGATAATTAAATTGAAACACTTGCTCAAGAATGCAGCCATTAAAAGCAATTGAAGCACCATCTGCCTGACCAATTTTCAGCACTTTAGTTTTCTCTCTGTTCATAACCAAACCTACTCTACTACCAGTCTCATCAACATCTGGAATGAAACAATTCATCTCATCAACATCACTAGCCAACAGGCCCCAATTCATCAGCATAATCGAAATCAGACATTTTCAAATCTCTAGATCATTTAAGGCCAAAGTCTTTCCCTTGCAAATAATTTCACATAACAAAATCAATAACCAAACTAAAGAGGAAAGGAGACAAAATACACCTTATTGAACACCAGAAGCAATGCTAAACCAATTGTTACAAGCTTTACCTACTCTCACACATGATTGGTGCTTTTATAGAAAGCTTTCATTGTGTTAATTAGCTTGCCTGGTATGCCATAAGATCTCATAATCAACCACAAATTACGTCGATCAAGAGTCAAAGCTTTTTTGAAAATCTACTAGTAACCATAGATTTCTGAAACTATAAACATTTCTCAAGAATCTGTCAAAGTAAAAATATTTTATCAATACATCCCCTACCAATTCTGAATTCACACTGTTCATCACGCAGTTGCTCATTAACCAAATTCCTAATTCTACTAAGTATAAACATGCACAGAATTATCAGGAACAGAATGTAAACTAATTCCACTATAATTATCACAAGAACTACGATCACCCATTTTAAAAATAGGGATAATATAGCTCTAATAAAATCCTTAGTAACAACACCTTTATCATAAAAAATATTCAAAATTTCCTTCAGCCATGTGACAACACAAATGATCCTAGTTGTAAGCATTTCGGTGGTGATTTCATTCACCCCTGTCGATTTATGCAGTTTTAATTCACGTATAGCCAAAGCCGTCCCATGGCCGAGTGGTTAGCGCGCTTGGCTACTGATCTATGGGACCTGGGTTTGAGCCCGGGTAAGGCATGGCTATTTGTGTCGCGTTTCTGGTGAGGGCCTGCCATCCTCTCAGACCTTCTACTATGGCATGTAAACTGACAGGCTCCTGTCAGACCTCTGTGGCAAGCAGCTGCTTGAGGGGATATTTATTTTTTTATAGCCAAAGCAACTTCAGAATATGATATATGGCCAACATTAAAGCCAGTAATGCATCTACCCTCATTACAAGCAATGGGAGTAGAAATTATCACATTGTATAAACATCTCTGAAATGTTCAGCTCACTTAACCATCGCAACATCCTCACCTTCAACCACCTTCCATGTTTATCCCTCAATCCCTGTGTACTGTCCGTTTCTTCCCACACAAAACGTTAACTATTTGGTACAGCTCTCTGGTGTTGTGCTGTTTAGCTGCTTCCTCTGCTTTGTCAGCCAAACTATCGAGCCAATGATTCTTATAACCTGTTAACCCTTTCACGACTAAGGGAAACATTTTTCCCATTTTAAAATTGGTGATTGTCGTATTTAATTATAACCTTATCTGCATTTTTTATACAGAATGTCAAAATAGAACGTATGCCGAACGCAATTACGTAAACGGGAACGTTTAGAAAACAAAAACAGAACTGTCAGGACGCATAATATATGTACTATGTGCAATGTCCATCTTTGCCTCACTACCAAAAGAAATTGCTTCGGAGAATATCATAATTAGCACATCATTTTGTATAATAATTTTATTTCATAATTTTGTATTATTTTAGTTAACATTTTGTTCTAATAAACCAATAAATAAAAGACATTGCATAATAAGCCTAACTATAATTTGTGTTACTTTTATAGTCCATTGGGAAAAATATTTCCCATAAAATTCCAAAAAAACTACACATTGTTATGTATTTTTCTTATGATTTTTATTTATTTTACGTCTAAACAAACTAAAATAAACAGTTACATACTAATATTTACTCTTAGAAACCTTATGGTCCTGAAAGGGTTAACCGATCCTTTACACGTTTATTATGCTCTCCGTAATGTTGTCCATTAGGACTAGTAGGGTGTTGATTCATATTATTTCTGCACTTCCTTGTTTTCAGAAATAAGTAAGTTTCATAGCCTCATAACTCAATTATGTCTCCTCTGTTCCTCTTTATCCAAAACAGTGCTGTTGGTTTAAAGAAAGTCTGTTGAAACTGTTTCCATTCTTTCTCAACTTCAGCAGTAAGCAAACTACGACTCTCATAATAACTAATTAGGCTATAATGGTATGCTTTGGCTGGCTATATCTGGATCTTTCAGATCTTGAGTGTTAAAAGTAATTATCTTAATCTTAGAACAACATTTCTTAAGCTCCAGTTGCAAGACACCTTTCACCAGGTAATGGTCAGACCCAATTTGATCTACCTTGTATGATCTGGTATTCCTAATTCAACTAGCCCATCTGCTCTTAAATAAAATATAATCTATTACATTCCTGTGCAACCCACCAGGTGAAATTCAGGTGTATTTATAAATGCCTCGGTGTTTATACACTGAAGTGCCATTGGATTAGGAATAGCAACCTAGTAACGTGTTGGACTCCCTCTGGCCTTGATAACGGCCGCCACACGACGAGGAAAGGACTCCACAAGCTTGCGAAAATGTTCCACAGGTATGGCGGCCCATGCATCCTCCAGAGCTGTCCACAATTCTCTCAAGGTCGTCGCTGATGAGACATGGGTCCGAACACTCTGCTCTACGGTATCCCAAAGATTTTCGATGGGATTTAAATGTGGGCTTCTAGGTGGCCAATTCATTATTTCAAAGTCAGCAGAATGCTTCTGCAACCATGCAGTAGCCAAACTGGACCTGTGAGATGAATAGTTGCCTTGCTGGCAGATGCCATCTCTATTGGGATGCATGATGGCCATAAATGGGTGTAGATTATTAGCCATGAGTTCTACGTACCAGGATGCACTGAGAGTCGTTGGTACACGTACCAAAGTTCCCAGGACAGACATCCCACACCATCACAACCATGTTGTACTGTTCTGACCTGACATGCCGGATCCATGACTTCATGGGGTGGGTGCCATACCCTCAGCTCCCATTGGTGTGATGAAGTTTAAATTGGGATTCATCACTCCAGGCTATCCGTTGCCAATTTTCGATGGTCCAGATTCGATATTCTTTATCCCAGGCAATCCGTTGAACCTGGTGTCGTGCCATTAGAAGTGGGACTCCCGTAGAACAACGGCTCCCAAAACTGAGACAATGAAGTGAGCGTTGCACGGTCCATGCACTGACTTCCCGGCTGGAACCCGCGTTCTGATGAGAGGTGATTTCAGATAATGTCTGGCTCCTATCGGTCGGTACGATAGCCCATGATCATTCAAGGCTGGTTGTCATTTGCAGTTTGTCCTGATGCTTGTTTTTTTGCTGGAATATTCATATTCCCCGAACACTCTTGAACCTGTCGTACGAGAAAATCCAAGTTGGTTGACAATTTCGGAGATCAAGTGTCCCATCCGTCGGGCACCTACGACCTGCCTCTGTCAAATATATCTAAATTCCGCTCCTTTCCCATTACGCTTCTCACGACGAATGCTTGAGGAAGCCAAAGTTGACTGCTATATATGACTAGAGTTTCAGCCACTCATGCGCGCAAATGCGGGACTTGCAGTACTGAATTTTGATAACGTCTCCTATCTCTAATTCAATGGCACTTCAGTGTAGTACGTGTTAGTTATTCTCAGATCGTTACATTTACTCATCTTTATAAGACGTTCCCATTGCCATTGGAATTACCAATGACACAAGGACCAAACATCCCTACTCAAAGGTCAGAGTTTGTACCAACTTTAGCACTGAAGTCTCCTAGCACAAGGAAAATATCTCCTTTCTTGACAGAATTCAGAATATCCTGAAGTTGCATGTCTTTCTCGTTCTAATCATAATCCTCTGTGGAGGCATAATTATATATATAACATTTAAATCTTTTTTTTAATTTAGCTATAAGAATTATTTTATGAATGCAGTTATATCCTAGAAGAGCATCATTGTCTTATTTGCTGAGAAGCAAACCTACACCTTGAAGATTATCGTCACCACCTCATCGTCTCTTCCTCAAAAGAGAAATATTAGATTAATTTTATGCATCTCACCTTTACATGTCCAAGATGGTTATAATGCTGGAAATTTTGTGTGAGGACATCAAGAGAGAAAATTATTAGTAGGATTTTTACAGAAACTATATTTATTGAGAGAGGTAGTGTTGATACTATTGAGATATTATTGAGGTAAAAAGGTAGTGCCAATAATATCAAATAGATCCCTAATCGTAGTAATACGCAAAGACCCGTTCCCTCACTACCAAAGGCTGAAGCTACCCATGCTGATAGGAACATCAGGCACCACCTTTGCAGTAGAACTTTTCAAGAACCAGATTCTGGATAGAAACTGATCTGCCTGAGATACATTACTGCAGTGTAGGAATGGCAATGCCCAACTAGCTAAGTGAGGGTTCAGGTCCTGCGATGGTCTCTGATGAGGATTATCCACCAGCTGATATAAGGTATCATGTGCCTGTGTTCATTTAGGCTGGCAATCCAGAAGAAAATAGGAAAACATAGCAGCAGATTTTCCCTCAACAGAGGCCCACCAGTGCAACAAGTCCAGGATCCGTAATGAAGCTCAAAGCCATAAATCAGTCCAATGAGTATAAACGGTGAGCACCAGGATCCTCTTGAAGTTGACACTTCTCAGCAGGGCAGAAAAAAAGTGACCGTAGATGACCAGATCAGTAGGCCACACTGATCTTGCAGCCCTCCACTTCCATTCCCTTCCAGAAGAAGTTCTTTTAAACAGTTATTCGCGATTATGGGAAGACAAGTATTTTTATTGAGTATTTTTCTTTTCTACATTTTACTATGTAAAAAACGTGATCTCCAGACTGAAATTTCCATAGAATTAATTCCACTTCTCTACGTAATATTCGAGCAATTTTTGAACTTATAAGTTGCTTTGTCAGCAAATAGATCTCTTCTTTCACATTTTTTCCCAATTTTTACTTTATCGCAACGTTTTTTATTTTTAAAATTAATATCATCACTGAATTTTCAAATCACCCTTTTTTGTTATCTAAAGCAGACTTTTTCACTCATGCCAGCCATCAATAGGACAGTAATGTTTGTCCATGTTCCTAAGCATTCATCCGCTATACGCTTTAACTTTAACCTTTTATCTGAACAGCGCTTCTAAATACGGATATCAGCATCCGTCGGTGCTCTATCTATAGAAATAGTTCCAATTATGTTATCATATATCTTTTTCTTATCTGATTGTTTTCCGAAAGAAATTTTTCAACCGATACATTGGTGAACCACATCTGAATAAATTTACTGGTAAAATATCTTTAATTTAGAGGTTGAAGAACCAGAACAAAGTTAAAACTCTGAAATTATACAGGTTCGGAGACAATACATGCAGCTCCCCTTAAAGTAGTTTATTTTTTCCCATCAACTACACTTCTGGCCATTGAAAGTGCAACGCCAGGAAAGACAAGAAATATCATAACCATATTTACTAAAAACATAGCTTATGTTGCAAGGATCAAATGATTACAAATACAACTCTATTAGCCTTGTGGAATACAAAAAAATCAGTATCGTTGTGTAGCCACCATGCGCGGCAATAACCGCTGCTACACGGTCCGGTATTGAGGGGATGAGACGTCAGATGTGTGTTTGGGGAATGTCAGTCCATCATGGTGCTGAATACTGAAGAGAGATTCGTCTGAAAACACGATGCAATGCCATTTGCACATACATGCGCGACGTTCTTGGCACCATTGCAGTCGCATATGCCTGTGTTGTACAGTCATTGGTAGAAGCAATGGCCACCTAACAAAGATGACCCGATGCTGCAGACGACGTTGAACGTACATGGGGACACTGGTTGATGTGCAATAAACCCTAACTGTTAAGCTAAGGTGTTTGATGTGGCTGCACAATCATTCAAAGCCATGCCCATGAGATGTCTCTCCTCTCGTTCGTTTGTGTGACAAGGTCGTTGAAATCCCTCACATCGGTAAGTTCGTTCCTCCTCTACCCACTGACGCCATATTCTCATCACTTCGGCAGCATTCCGTCCAACACGAGCACCGATGTCTCGGTACGATAATCCGCCTTCCCATAATCCCACAATTCTCGCTCGATCAAAGTCTGGTCCAACGGATGCCGTGTTCTTCGACGGGGCATACTTGATCCTTTAGTGCGTAAAAACTGCGAGCAAACACCATTCCAGTGCTTTACACAGGCTCTTTGTAATCTACTCTTATACCACTTCCAGGGGGCGTTACTGTAACACATTATGTGCGAATGGGCTGCACTATGAATCACTTACACGTTCTCCCATGGGTTACCCATCTTGCATATTTCGGGACAATCTGATGAGTTCTTCCTGGTGTTGCACTTTTATAGTGCAACATATTAGGCCAGCAGTGTAGTTAAAAAAAATTTCATCTAAAGTATTTCTTACGCACAGCGTAAATGGTATATAATTGGTGAAAAATTCTAATAACGCATTGCTGTTTTCAACGATAGGCCTAATGAAAGTCATTGAAGAGACACTCTTTCTATTAATAGGTGCATGGCTTTTTCGGAGGGGCACAAATATAACTTCACGCGAGAGAGTGCCGTGAATGCTATGTGCAGTCTGAGTGCCATAAACAAATACTAGGTACCAAGAGAAAAATTGTCAAGTAATTGATCATGGGCTCCTTTTTCAGGTGGCGGGGGTGGCTCAGTCGGTAGCGCGCCAGGCTCGTAATCTGTAGTTCCCAGGTTCGAGTCCCAGCTGGGTCAGCGTTGAGATTTATCTCCGCAAAATTCCCCGCCCTGCCCACGGTCAGTAGGGGACACCGATGGGCTTGGAAAGGCCGCCGTCCGTCGGATGGGACGTTAAGCCGTGGCCCCGTGTACAGGAGAGCCATACCCTGTGCACGTTAAAGAACACGCTGGATGGCCTTGACGGGAGGCTACCATCTGTCTCCCAACAGCTGTTCCAGTGGGTCCCCTCCCCCAACCTTCTCTAAGCCTTCGGGGTCCATGTGACCTGGCCATTTAGCCCATGGTGTGCAAAAAAGAATATCTAGGTTATAGCGCTGGAATTCCTGCATGAGGACATCAAGAGAATAATCTCTATGTAATGTCCTCACGTTCCACGTTCCTGCAGAGAGAAAATGATTAGTAGAATTTTTAAAGAAATTAGGTTTATTGAGATTGGTAGGGCAACAATATCAAACAGCCCCCTAATCGCAGGCATGGGGCAAAGATCTGTTCCTCCTCTGCTAAAGGCTGAAGTCACCAATGCTGGTAGGAACATCAGGCACCACCTTTTCAAGTGGACTTTTTCAAGAGCCACATGGCCTGCCTGAGACACATTACTCCAGTTTAGGCTTGACGATGCCCAACTAGCTAAGTATGGTTCAGGTACCTGCGATGGCCTCTGATTAGGATTATCCACCAGCTGATATAAGGTATCCCATGCCTCTGTTCACTTAGAGCTGGCAACCCAGAAGCAAACAGAAAACACAGCGGCAGACTCTCCCTCAACAGAGGCCCACCAGTGCAGCAAGTCCAGGATCCATAATCAAGCTCAAATCCATAAACAAGTCTAGTCTAGTAGGCATAAATGGTCAGCACCAGGACCCTGTGAAGTTGACCACTCCCCAGCAGGGTTGAAAAAAAAGAAAAAAGTGGCCATAGATGACCAGATCAGTAGGCCATACTGAACTGGCAGCCCTCCCCTTCCGTTCCCTTCCAAAAGAGAATATCTCTTTTGAAAGGTACTAACGGCCTGCACCACGAGAAGGCGGGGTCGGACATTAGGTGCTAGACCTGGCCGGTTCTGTGCATCATCACTAGGGATTGGTGCACATCTCTCCTTCCAGTTACGGCTTGCAAGAGACCAGATGGACAGGTAAAGGTGAGATACTTAAAAATAACTTTAAATTTCTCTTTACAGGGAGGGAGGATGGAAAGCATCACCAAGGCGTGGGTCTGCTGCTCAACAGACATGCTAGTGATGCTCTTCTAGGATATGAGTGCATTAATGAAAGGTTTCTTACAGCAAAATTTCATACAAGCATTAAAGACTTGAATGTTATCTGCTGTTATGCCCCCACTGAGGATTCTGATGAGGATGAGAAGGATAGATTTTACGGACAACTTCAGGATATTTTGAATTCTGTCAAGAAAGGAGATATTACCCTTGTTCTTGGTGACTTCAATGCCAAAGTTGGTACTGACTCTGACCTTTGGGGAGGGGTGATAGGCCCTTTTGTTATTGGTAGCTGCAATGGGCAACGTCTCCTACAGGTAAGTAAACTCAATGGTTTCAGAATAACTAACACATATTACAAACAACGCGACATACATAATAAATACACATGGGTTTCACCTGATGGGCTGCATAGGAATATGATTGATTATGTATTAATTAACAGCAAATGGGCTAGTTCTGTTAGAAATACCAGGGCATATAGGGGAGCTGAAATTGGATCTGACCATTACCTTGTTAAAAGTGTCTTGCAACTTAAACTTAAAAAGTGTTGCGCTAGGGTTAAAAATTTTACCTTTAATACTGAAGCTCTGAAAGACCCAGTTATAGCTAAAGCTTACCATGATAGGTTACTTAGTCATTATGACAGTCATGGTTTGCTTAATACTGAAGTTGAGGAAGAATGGAGCCATTTTAAACAGGCTTTTTTCGAAACTAACAGTACTCTTTTAGGAAAAAAGGAGCAGAGGAGGCAGAATTATTTAAGTGATAAGGCACGTGAGCTTATTTCAGAAAGAAGGAACTGCAGGAATGTCCTTAATCAGTACCCTACTAGTCCTAATAGAAAGGATTACAGAGAGCTGAATAAACGTGTAAAGGATCAGTTAGCTACTGATAAGAATCTTTGGCTTGAAGGTTTGGCTGACAAAGCTGAGGAAGCAGTTAGGCAGCACAACAGCAGAGAGCTGTAGCAGATAGTTAATGTTTTATGTGGTAGAAAACGGACAGGCATACAGGATTGAAGGATAAACAAGGTAAGGTTATAGAAGGTGAGGATTCTGTCATGGCTAGGTGGGCTGAGCATTTCAGTGATGTTCTAAACAATGTGGTTATTTCTACTCCCATTGTTTGTAATGATGATAGATGCATTGGCAGCTTTAATGTTGGCCTTATAACACAATCTGAAGTTATTTTGCCTATCTCTAAACTTAAACTTCATAAATCCCCAGGGGTAGATGAAATTACTACAGAAATGCTCAGAGCTGGGAATGTTTCGGTTACCACTTGGATGACTGAAATTTTGAATAACTTTTATGATAAAGGCATGGTTCCTAAAGATTTTACCAGAGCTATTATTATCCTTATTTTCAAAAAAGGTGATCGCAGTTCTTGTGATAACTATAGGGGTATCAGCCTACTCTCTGTTCCAGGTAAAGTTCTTTCCATGATTGTGCTTAATATAATTAAGAATCTGGTTGACAGGCAATTGCGTGATGAGCAATGTGGATTCAGAAGTGGTAGGGGATGTGTTGATCAGATATTTTCACTTAGGCAGATTCTTGAGAAATGTTTAGAGTTTCAGAAAACTTTGGTTGCTAGCTTTGTTGATTTCAAAAAGGCTTTCGACTCTGTTGATCGTCAAAATTTGTGGTTGATTGTGAAATCATATGGTATACCAGACAAGTTAGTTAACATAATGAAAGCTCTCTATAATAACACTGAGTCATGTGTGAGAGTTGGTAAGTCTTGTAGCAATTGGTTTAGCATTACTTCTGGTGTTCGACAAGGGTGCATTTTGTCTCCTTTTCTCTTTAGTTTGGTTGTTGATTATGTTATGCGAAATTCACTTCAAGGGAAAGATTTTGGCCTTAAATGGGCTGGAGATATGAAAATTTCTGATTTAGATTATGCTGATGATTTAGCCCTTTTGGCAAATGATGTCGATGAGATGAACTCTTTCATTCGAGCTGTTGATGATACTGGTAGTAGAGTAGGTTTGGTTATAAACAGAGAGAAAACTAAAGTGATGAAAATTGGTCAGGCAGGCTGTGATTCAGTTAATCTGAATGGTTGCAGTCTTGAGCAGGTGTCACAGTTTAATTACCTTGGGAGCTATGTAACTGATACTGGTGATGTGCGGCATGAGATTAACAGACGAATAGGTATTGCTGCTGGGACTTTTAAGAACCTATGGAGAGTGTGGAGAAATGGGCGTATACACCTAAAGACTAAAATTAGACTGTATAATAGTTTGGTTCTTTCTAGGGTTAGTTATGGTAGTGAAACTTGGACGCTGTGTAAACAAGATAACAGGAAACTAGATGCTTTTGATTCTAGATGCTTACGCAGTATCTTGGGTATTAGGTGGTTTAACTTTGTAACTAATGATGAGGTTAGGCAAAGGAGTCTGCAACCTCCTTTAAGCAGCATATTGTGCAGAGAGAGACTCCGCTGGTTTGGCCATGTTGCCCGTATGGATAATTATAGATTGGCGAATAGGATTATGAACAGTGTGCCTAGAGGCCTCAGAAGGAGGGGGAGACCTAGGATGCGATGGGCTGACAATGTCAAACAGGACCTTATTTGAATTGGTGTGCAGTGGCTGGATGCAGCAAATGTAGCTCAGGACAGATATGCTTGGAGAATTAAACTGCGCGGTCTGGTTGGACCTCCGTAGCCCATGGCTGCTTGAGGATGATGATGATGATGATAATGTGCAAAAAAAGTGCCGCTCAGAGGTAAAACAACCCAACTCTTGTGCCATAAAACCCTAATAACAGATTTTAACACCAAGTTAGGCTTGTGTAAAAGATTGAAATCGACATGCAAACTGTATCTCGCATTCATTTCTAAGTAATATTTTTTTAAATAAATTTATATAACATATTTAAATTTATATTACCTATTTATAAAGAAATTTTTGTTAAGCAGGAAGTTTGCAACTTATGAATTGATTATATTCAAAATGTTTATTATTTGCAAGCCTTTTGTTCAGAACTTGGAATTGAATTTTCCATAGACAATGTTATAAATAGTAGTTAGGCTCCTAGGCAAGCACACAGAAGCTTATTTAATTTGCAATTAAGCTGAAATATTTGCAATTAAGCAGAACAGCTAGATTCTTTTTTCGTTATTTGCCTCTCCACAAAATTACAAATTAAAAAAAATAAGAAAAAATAAGAAAAAGTAAATATAACATTATTAAGCGTTGGGTTTGTTTGTCCTACGTTTTTTACACTTTATTAAAGAAGTCCGTGAAGTTCTCAATTTACTACTTGCCATTTTTATCATCAACGACAAAACTGGGCAAAAAGTGTTGAAAAGTTAATCTAAAAAGAACAAAAGTCTTTAATAGTATTTGATGAAATTTTAGTGATATATATATATATATCCAAGGAATAATCGGTTCCAAAGGGACGTCAATCCAATCTATTTGATCAGCTCCAATGGAACCGCCCTCCAATCTCTTTCTTCTGCAAAAATTAATTTCCTTTTGGAAATCAATAGAATTATTAGTACATGTATCGCAACTTGTTTCAAAATAAGTTACCTTCCCTTCATCAGTTTTAGTACCACTGAGAAGCCAATGCAAACAAACATTTAGACAAATACCACTAGATCTGAAATATAAGTTTCCTTTTTTTCCCACTCAATGTCACTTCCTTCTTAAATGAACACTCTCCTTTTCAATCACACACGCTATCCTTTTCAATCACAACAATATATCTGCCGATCTTCATCAGAAACTAATTCCATCCTATACCAACATAATTTTACGTTTCTCAATGAATTATTCCCTTTCAATAAAGTGCTGGATATATTTTCTCTTTGCATCTTTTTCTTTTACTGCACGTTTTGGAAGCGAAAACTGGTCTCACAATATCCCCCAACAAAGAATTCTTAGAATCCGTTCGTTTTGAATCTTTCATTGCAAAGGAAAACGCACACACAATAAGCAACTAACAATTCCTAATTAATCAGGTAAACACTGCAAGGGTATTCACCTCCATGTTTCAGGAAAAGGAAGATGAGAAGGATCTTTATTTTGTGGTGTCGAGCTCATTTCAGAAACTTTTCCGAAAAATAAATCTTTTCAACAGTCGCTGTCGAATCTTTCGAAAGGAAGTATTCCCTCAATAGGGAATTGCGAAGTGAATGTCAAAAGTTGTTGACATTTTGCATCCTAAAACATATTCTTGAGAACGGTAAAAATAGATTGATTATTACGAACTCAAAGTTAAAAATAGAAATTAAATAAAAATGTAAATTTAGTAAGGGAATTTGGGAATTGCTTTGGGAACATGATCATGGTCTTCAACGTATTACAGATGAATTTCGTTTATCTTTCAAGAGTTTCTCCTTATTATGTTTTACTTCCTGTTACCAAAATGAATGTGTTAACGGAGCGAAAAATAATTCTGCTTTAATTTTATGTTTACATTCCAGGAGGTAAATTATCTTCGTTTATGTGTGGAGAGATTACACTTCATGCCAAGGTAGGCGGAGGCTGGGCATACTCCAAGGCCAACTAAATTATATTGTCCCTCACTTTTATAGTTTGCAAGAAGCAAAGTTTAGACAAAGTGATTTTTAGGATATTCGATGACGACATAAGATAAAAAGCAATCTCATTAATGCAAATATGATTATAATGTATAATGCCAAAGCTTGTTAATCAGGATGGGCTGTACAGTTCTTATTATGCTCTCATACTTCACAAAAAAGGGAAAAGCCTCATGTTTTCCAAAATAATCCAATTCGGAGATTTTTAGTCCCTTTTGCTTAAGTCCTCTTGTCTTTGGAGGTCTACCAAGGGACTATCACAATAATACGCCATAGTGAGTATCTGAAAATAAGGTTTCTCAATAGAAACGAAAGTACACAAAACATTTTCCATAAAGCATAAGAGAAATGGTTTTAATAATAATTGATCAAATTACAGTAAGATATGTTTAATAATCGGCGCAAAAATTGAACAAATGACGACCTGAAAGTAAAACTTTATGTTATTTAATTCATGAGTAGGCAACAAAAGGTGTATCAAGAGTCGATAAAAACGCACTCTAATATGGCGTGTGAGTTCATCTGCCAACAGTTCAGCCAAGGCTGCAACTCCTCATGCTGAGAACGAGACTGATTAATGATAGAAAAAAGTACCTTCCATTCTATCTTAGATGCGAACTCCAGCGCAGAGAGACTTACTGAATGATGGCTGAGATTAGCAATCTTTCTTCCCAGATCATGTCTACGATTCTCTATACCAGAGGGTCTTTAACTTTTCCAATCGTGGCAACTTTTACCATTGATTGAATTTAAACGTCCATCTCTATTATATAAATTGCTCATCATTGAAATTGTCCCACCCACAAGGAGTACACGCTTCGAACTTAGAACATGTGGAGTGACAGATAGCAATATAGAGAAGAAATGTTTAAGTTTGTTTATCAATTTGCAATAATTACTTACGAAAGTCTGTATCCATGAATAAGAAGTATAGGCTCCATGAATAGCGATAGAAGCAGGAAAATGTCGCGATAGCAAAACGAACAAGTGGCGAATGTCATGCTGGCGAATCCATGCTTCATTCACCTGTGGAATAAGCTGGGCAACAGTGACAAGGGGTTTAGAGATGTGGACAGTGAATGTCCCATCGTATACCACATATATTCAATGGAATTGAGCCCACTGAACAAAATACTTCCCAAACAACAATTCCAGATCTGAATGAATAAATCACACAACTACAGATGCAGCTTTGACAGAAGATACAGCCTTGATAGAAATGTAACTCACAACTTAAGCAAATTTATTAACTTTTATTTTGCCACAACATCAAAAAAGAATGTTCAATTCCATGTTCCAACTCTGCTAATTCTAGCCTAAAAGACCTGTGAATTTCAGAAGAAAAAAAAGAAATCGTAAGCAATCATGCTTCAACCCATCACTTAATACTAAACCTGAGACACAAACTTACTGATAATGGAGAAGAATCAAAATCAGAAAAATTCAAACCCACTAATGGAAAATGGAGAATATTTAAAAGCCTCCACAACTCTTGTAAAGACTAACTGCAATATATTAGAAACCATTTGCTCCAAATATTTAGAAGTCCATCATCTCTCCCTCTTTAAAAATTCCCCTATAAATCGTCTTTTCTTCTCTATTTTTAACGGGAATAGAAGAAATCTTTGGAGAACCAATTTTTCCTGGGCAGCAAAGAGAGATAAATTGATAGAGTGGTAAGAAAGGATGAATATCACTAATACCTGGCTATGATGAAGCTGTACTTGAGCTCGGAAAATTTACACTAAAGGGTAATTTGGGTCGTTGAGAGCGGGAACAATACGGACCTTGGTGTCCGACTTGTCCTTCAAATTCAAATATACTCAAGTCTATGTCTTACCATGATCTACCTGTGTTAGAAAGATGAAAATCTGTGCTAACAGCGAGCGCCGAGCTAAGAAAAATAATAAATTTGAAATACAACCTGAAGTTGAAGGTCAAATAGAAATCAGTGTGAAGCTCGAGAAATCAAAAGGTGCCAGAGTCGGATATTGACTTTCGTTTAATATACACCGATCAGCCAAACCATTAAAAGCACCTACCTAATATGATGTAGGTCCTCCTCTCGCCTCCAAAAGAACTCTCAGCCGATGAGCTATATATTCAAAGAGATTTTGGTAGGTGTCGCTTGATATTTGGTACCATGACTGCAACAGAGGATCCCGCAGTTCCTGCAAATTACGTGGTTGGGGTGATGCTGCTCGTACCCGTTTCTTCAACTCAAACCACAAATGCTCGATAGGATTCATGTCCGGCGAATTTGGGTGGCCATGGCAATAAATAGAATTCCTCATCATGTTCTAGGAACTATTCCTGAACCTTCTTCGCAGTTTGACATGGGGTATTGCCTTGTTGAAAGACGTCATATTCGTCAGGGAATACAGTCGCCATAAAGGAGTGTATTTGGTCAGCTACTATGTTCAGGTAGGTGACAACTATCAGAGTTTGATCTATACGGATAATTGGTCCAAGTAGTTCCCCAAGAAAATATTGCCCACACCATCACTGTCCCGAAACGAAATACTACCTCCAACCGCCTGGATCCGTCCCACAGTGCATCCAGGTGAGAAGGCTTCCGTGGGTAAACACCGCACACAAGCTCGTCCATCAACATGTTGTAACAGAAAACGGGATTCGTCTGACCATGCGACCCTCTTCCAGTGTTTTATGGTCCAATGTCGATGATTACGTGCCCACTGCAAGTGATGACGACGGTGAACGGCGTTGAGCATAGGCACACAAATGAGTCTGCAGTTGCGGAGACCCATATCCAAGAGCTCATAATGAGTTTACGATGTTCGGACAGATTGGGCACTTTACCACAATTGAATTTATAGGTAATGTCAGCCACAATAGCCTTCCTGTTGCTGCGGACTAAACGAGATAGCCTTCGCTGACCTCTGTCATTAATGAGGCATGACCTGCCCACGCCTTGTCGACGGCTCGAAGTGTCATCTGTTTCGGACCATCTCTGAGAGGTACTAACTACTGCATAGCGTGAGCAGCCTACCAGCATCGATGTTTCGGAGATGCTTTTACCACGGCGTCTTTTCATAACGATCTGGCCTTTGTCGAAATCAGATAAATCTTTTCTTTTCCCATGTTAAGACGAAACGAAATACTACCTGCGAGAGCTCCGACCCAAGTATTATATATACAGGGTGAATCTGAAAAAGTGGGAAAACTTTACGGGGTGGTAGAACGCAGCTGTACGAGCAATATTCGTCATAGAATGTATGGTCGGAACGCAAACGGCGAGCCGCTAGGTGGCGTTGGAAATGGTATAAAGATATTCGGGAAATGCCTGGTGTCTTCGCAAATGTGCGTCGGTCCCTATCCCGCAGGTGTGAAACCTGCATTACAGCTGGCGACAGCTCTTTTGAGCAATTTCTTTGAGCATGTACCTCAATTACATTCCTGTTAATAAAATGTTTTCTGAAGTATCTCCTCTCCTTCTTGGGTTCATTCTTTAAATGTGACAGTGGAAAACTACCTTTTAACTTCTCACCGCTTGCGTTCCGACCATACATTCTATGACGAATATTGCTCGTATAGCTGCGTTCTACCACCCCGTAAAGTTTTGCCCACTTTTTCAGATTCACCCTGTATATCATTCGCCACCTAGGCATATGATACTGATTGCCTGCACGCGCGCTTCTTTGCATAACGCAGAGATGGTTTTAATGTATTGGCTGATCGGTCTATACCCATGGAATTAATTTTATTGAGGTTATATTTTCCTTTTTACTACACACATTCTATATTAATTTATATTTCATTACATATAGGTAATTTTCTCCAATATTTATTATTCTTCCCCATTATTAAACTCTTGGTGGTTACTGAAATTTTTAGATACAGATTATTATAGTACCAGAACGCATTTGAGTATTTTGATATTTTATTTACAAAAAATAAGAATTCAATTTGTGTCCTTTCAATTTGAATGGAATTTTTACGACCCAATACAAAGTATTGGTATTCATGTAATTTTCAAAGTACTGGCATTCACATTATGCAAAGTATTGGTATTCATGTAATTTTTAAAGTACTGGCATTCACATTATGCAAAGTATTGTTATTCATGTGATGTAAAGTACTGGTATTCGTCATCATTATCATCATGATCCTCCAGAAGCCATGGGCTACGTAGGTCCAACCAGACCATGCAATTTAGTTTTCCAAGCATATCTGTCCCGAGCTACATCTGCTGCATCTGTCCACTGCACACCAATTCTAACAAGGTCGTGTTTCACATTGTCTGCTCACCGCATCATATTCCTCCTCTTTCTGAGGCCTTTAGGCACACTGTTCATAACCCTATTCGCCAATCTATAATTATCCATACGAGCAACATGGCCAAACCAATCGAGTCTCTCTCTGCACAATATATTGCTCAGAGGAAGTTGCCGACTCCTTTCCCTAAGCTCTTTATTACTTAAAACTTCATTCAAAATTTAAATTTCTTTCATTACTTCATTGCATTCATGGTTGAACCATCTAATATCGAAGATACTGCGTAAGCATCTAGAATCAAAAGCATCCAGTTTCCTGTTATCGTGTTTACAAAGATTCCATAACAAAATAAAGTTTCACTACCATAACTAACTCAACAAAGAACCAAATTATTATACAATCTAATTTTAGCCTTTAGGTGTATACGCTTATTTCTCCACACTCTCCACAGATTCTTAAAAGTCATGGCATTAATCCCTATTTATGTTAATCTCATGCCGCACATCACCAGAATCTGTTACATAGTCCCCAAATAATTAAACTCAGACACCTGCTCAAAAGTGGAACTATTCAGGTAAACTAAACCATAACCTGACTGACCAATTTTCATCACTTTAGTTTGCTCTCCGTTTATAAACCAAACCTACTCTTACTACCAGTCTCATCAACAACTCGAATGAAACAGTTCATCTCATCAACATCATTTACAAAAAGGGTTAAATCATCAGCATCATCTAAATCAGAAGTTTTCCTATCTGCAGACAATTTAAGGCCAAAATCCCTCCTTGCAGTGAAGTTCACATAACACAATCAATAACCAAAGAAAAGAAAAAGGAGACAAAATAAATGCACTCTTCTCGAACAACAGAAGCAATACTAAAACAATTACTACAAGCCTCATCAACTCTCATACACGATTCAGTGTTATAATATAGAGCCTTCGTTATGTTAACTAACTTGTCTGTTATGCCATACGAGCTCCCAATCAACCACAAATTATGATGATCAACAGAATGAAAAGTCTTTTCCAAAGGTTTCTGAAACTCTAAAACATTTCTCAAGAATCTGCCTGAGTGAAAATATTTGCCACTTCTGAATCCACATTGATCTGCTCACCATCAACCAGATTCTTAATTGTATTAAGCACAATCATGTAAGGATTTTACCCGGAACTGAAAGTAGGCTGATACCTCTATAGTTATCACAAGAAATGCGATCACCAGTGTTTAAAAATAGAGATAATAATAGCTCTTGGAAAATCCTTAGGAACCATGCCTTTATCATAAAACATATTCAAAATTTCAGTCATCCATGTGGTAACTAAAACATTCCCAGCTCTAAACATTTTCGTAGTAATTCCATTTACCCCTTGGGATTTAGACAGTTTAAATTTAGAAATAGCCAAAATAACTTCAGACTACCGTTATAGGGCCAACATTAAAGCCAGTAATGCTCTGTCGTACTCACATTTGGTGTAAAAATGTGGACACGGGCACGGAGCATTATCCACCATTTTTCTCCAAAGTGATAGTGTCCGTTTTCAACCATTTTTGCTCGGTACACTGATAACCAACACAAAACCGCCGCTATCATTGGAATGGCACCACATGGTCAGCGTGGGTCCTGGATGATGGGGCCTACGTGACCTACAGTGCGCGTAAACAACCGCCACCTGGGCTCAAAATATTCGCACTTCGACGGCGCCAGCCAATGACAGAGAGCCATGGTTTCCCAGAAGGTGACCTTTGGTCCACAAGAGACGCGGACAAGGAGACGAGAAAGGACACTTGTTGTTGACGAACTAGGACGGAAAAAGGTCTAGTCTGTTTGTGCTAGATTATACAACCGAACTGTTTGGCCCAGAGCCGTAGAAAGTGTCGTAAGAACCGAATAGCGCTGAAGGCGCCGGCAGGATGTTATGTTAGAGGAGGTGTAAATTCAGTGTGTTACCATATCTAAATATTTCTAGTAGTTTTAAAATGAAATAAACTGAATAAATGTGTTTTTACGTTTAACCCATTTCTGTTAGAGTGAATTGTTGTGTATTGTTCCTGGGTTGAGACCACAACGTTGTTTTTTTATCCCCTTCATTTTTTATAAGTTCGCCTCTACGTTAATAACCCGAAAATACTCAAGTGTGCTCATGACACATCTATCATCATTACAGACAATCGGAGTAGAAATAACCACATTGTTTAGAACATCACTGAAATTCTCAGCTCACATAGCCATAACAGAATCCTCGCCTTCTATAACCTTACCTTGTTTATCCTTCAATCCCTGTTTATCTGTCCGTTTTCTATCACACAAAACATTAAATGTCTGGTACATCTCTCCGCTATTGTGCTGAAAATATTGGCTTTACTGTGATATAAAGTATTGATATTCATGTGATCCAAAGTATTGGTATTCGTTTGATGCGAAGTATTGGTATGCATATGATGTAAAATATTGGTATTCATGTGATGGTATTCATGTGAAGTAAAGTATTGGTATTCGTATGAATCAAAGTAATGGATATATGTGATGCAAAGTAATGGATTCATATGATACAATGTAGTGGTATGCATATAATGCAAATATTAGTATCCATATGGTATTCGTAGGATTCAAAAAATGAATCCACTCCTCACGCAGAAACTTTTATTTAACTCTAACACTTTATCTTCTTCAACAATCATTTACATATTTCCCATTTGGAGAGGTAAACTTTTCCCGAAAGTAGATGTGCAAAACTTTTACACTGTTTTAAGTTATGATCAGAGGAAACCATATTAGCACTGGTATATCAGCTTTTACCATATAAGAGAAATGTTTCCCTCTTTCGGTAGGCGAGGGAATTAGAAAAACCTTTGGGGCAGAAGGAAGTCAAAAAATCTTACAACTTACATTGCTTTTAAGTTAAAATTAGAGGAAGAAGTTTAACTAAATTTTGTGTTCCTAACTGCTTCCGTTTTGGAGGAAGTTTTTCCCTTTCTTGTGTGTGGAGGGTTACCTCGCATTGCTTTAAATTATAAGAGATAGCTGTATACCAAATATTTGATGATCCTAGATCTTACCGTTTAAGAGAAGTTATCGCGTTTTTGTTTTCCTTTAGGAGACGGGGAAGAGAATGTCTGGAAGCCAAAACCTTACATCAAACGTAGCTAAAAATCTTCTCAATGATCTCAGGAAAGATCATGAAAAATTTTGGATACGATATCTTAAGAGGTTTCGAAATGTACATCTCCAAAAAAGCAATTTCCAAATTATATGTTCATAAAAAAAGGAATTTCAAATTATATGTTCATAAAAAAAGGAATTTCCAAATTATATGTGCATAATATGATAAGGTTTGATTATGATGTAGAATTTTACATAAAGCTATAGGTGTGTAGTTGTTTGCTTATTATTAAATATAATGTACAAATTTTAACAGGATTTTTATTATGCATTTCTTATTCTGATTTTTTTTTTAAATTCCAACTTGTCTCTAATAAAGATATCAAGGAATGTTTACTGCAGGGAAGTCATTTTTACACTTGGATGAGCATTTTGCTTTTCTAAGTTCAAATTGTCCTGTTTCCTTAAAGTAGTAAAAACAACAGATTTTTATCGTGGTGTAAGAAGCAATTCTGTCTCGTTTGACAAATCTTACGACCTCTTTTCTCCCATTATTAGTATCATTCTATTTACATTTGTGTATTGCAAATATTTATATTTCGTTCGAGAATTTCCTACTGTAATTTTGCAATGTTCTTTAATATAAAATTTATTAAAATTAACCCACAAAATATTTCAAAACTTCTAAAAGTAAACAATAATTGATTTATATAGTTAAATATTTATGTTTATCTTGACACTGAAAAAATAAGATGATAGAATAAAACAAACAATAATTTAATTCATTTGAGAAACACGGGATTGCAATAAATCACATTATAGTGAAGGAGAAGATGAATAATTAGATATGGTTCTCTTATTACCATGTATTAATATTTTATTAAGAGAAAATTAGTTGTGTAGCATCTGTTATTCATCAAGGATATAATTAAGAATTTAGTTTTTTTTTTGCCTAAACCATTCTCTCTTAAGAATCCTTTATTTCAACAGAGAACATTCCAACATTCAAGTGACAATGTTTTTGTTACAGATGATTTTTTTCCCTTTTATTTTGTGCTTATGTGTTTGGTTTTACATAATTTTCACATTTGTCACTTGTTCTATCGAAAAAGAGTAAAATAAATATTGAATCATCAGATTTTTCTCCTGTCTTGTTTTTTTACTTTCTTCAAATTATTTCTGTTTTTTTGCTCACAACAATGTCATACTGTGTTTAAGAAACGCTCGTTTTTTTTCCATAAAGAGGGGCAATAAATCTTTTTCTTTCGGATCCTCCCAAAACCTGTCTTATCAGTCACTTTCCTTGTCTGCATGTCAAGGTACCACGAAAAGATTACAAGTATTCAAAACAGCTGTTTGGCAATACGCCAGTTTCTAAACACGCAAATTTCAATTCTCTGTCTTTTTTTATCTCAGCCAAAAAATAACAAAGGCTAATTAAGTAACAATTATGAAGTATACAAATCAGGCAGTTCCCTTATGCTTGCTTTTTTTCTTTATCGCGTCGTATAAATCTTTGAGCATTCATTTGGCATATTGAAACCGATAGATTATGTGTATGAGAATAGTTAAGAAAATAAATATATGTGCAATACTTTCACACGCACTTTTCATAAGACGCAAACATTTTACTCACATCATTCAAACGCGTTCAGCGTTTAGATAAATGATTCAAGCATTTTTACCGTATACATGTTTCGCGCTATGCAAAGAGATCACACACGTCACACATATCACATATGATCATGCAAACGTCACCACAGGTAACATTTTACTCACATCAAACACATTTGCAACATACACCCTACACCTTCCCAACATACACGTCACACCTTTCCAACAAACGTCAAACTTTTCTAACATACACGTAATACCTTTTCAACACGAACATCACATTTTACAATGTACACGTAACATCTTTCCAACACGTGTGTCACTCTTTACAATACATGCATCGCATCTTTCCAACGTGCCCGTCATACCTTTCCAACATAAACGTCACACCATGTCACACACATCATGCAAACATTTTCAATGCACACATTTTCAAACCACGCAAAACATTTTACACATGTCAGGCAATTGAACGTACGTCTGACACACACACAATATGACGTCATCAAAAATATAGTTTAAAAATTAATCTCCAGAAACTCCTCTTTGGCAGTACATGCAGCTAGAAATCGAGGCGTCGATACATACAGGTTCCTCATAGTGTCCTGAGGCACTTTCTGCCATTCTTCCTCCAAAAGGAGATGCAAGGTGTCCAGTGTGTGTGCTGGCCGAGGACGCTATCAGAGACGTCCACCCAGTATAAACCATATGTGCTCTTATAGGGGAGAAATCCAGAGACATTGCAGGCCAAGGTAGGGTACTGACATCCTGTAGACACTGTTGGACAAAGTATGCTGTATGAATACGTGCATTATCCTGCTGAAAAATGCTCTAGAATACTGTCAAATATCGTTCAGCTAGCAAATTTCTCTGGACAAACGCTAAAGTTAATCTATGTCGTTCAGCTAACAAATTTCTCTGGACAAACGCTAAAGATGTTCTGGAGTAATAACTGATGGCAACTCACACAAGGTATTCTGTGTGTAGGCACTGTGACGCTCCCATATGCATGCTGGATGCTGCTGCTACCGCGATGATGTCAAACACCAATATGATCATCAGCTGCACCATAGCATAAAGGTGACTCATCCGAAAAGACGATGTGGTGCCATTTCCTCTTCCACGACACATACTCTATGAACCTGTAATTCAGCTTAATTCAAACATCATCGGATATTCAACATCATGTTCACTGGTAAATGCATTGGAGGCACCACGTTGCGTAGCATTGATGTAAAGGTTGCAGAGGGGTCGGAGGTTGCTAGTCGGCAGATAAGGCGATCTTCATGATCATTGGCTATATGACAGCCTAGCCTGCTTATAACGTGTTTGCATTTAATGCCTTAGCATAACTGAAACACACGTGTTCTGTTCCACTTCCACTGACTTATCTGTTGTCTGCTACTACGGTGGCTTTTACTGAAGTCTTGGTTCAAATACGACATTCTGTCGTCGCTGGAATTATTTGATAGGACCTCCGGTACTAAGTGTGGTAATGATTTGGTGTCACTATATTCATCCTTTGTTAGTGCTGTAATTTTTGTGTCTACGAGTGTATATTCTATGGTTATTTGTTAAATATCGAAATATGTGAAACATATATAAATTTCTAATTCATAAAATTCTTAAATTTCCCTGTCCCAAAACTTTCTCATTTCTTTCCATAGGTCTAAGCTCATGATTTTGAAAGCACTCTAATTTTGATAGCATCGCAGATAATTCGGAAATCCTTGTCTTCTTTATATCGATTAGTGAGTTGTGAGAGAAGCAGAATATTTTAGCTAGTGAGCAGCGAGTATACCACAAAAAAGATCGGATATTAAGAATATAAGCAGATTAAATTTAGGAAGCATGTGTTCCACCACATATCTGAGGTGTGCAAGTACCACACACTTTATACATAAGAATGCTCTTTTGTAAGTTTACAAAATAAAACCTACACCTACGTAAAACATAGAACAGATTACTAAAGTTCAGGAAAAGAAATTTGAACTTTTATTGCTCCAGTTCATAAACTTATCTTTCCCAGGAGAGTATTGGTTCACAAAGTGCTACCTAAAATATTTATTTATTGACTTATTAAACAAATGAAGGTTTTAAAAGAAATGTTTAACGGAGTTGAACGCAATAAGGATATTGTGATCTATATTATCTAGCAACTGTAGGAAGGATCTGCGACACGATACTGTAAGAAGGATTCTGCGGCATGGAACTATAAGAAGGATTCTGCGGCACGGACTGAAGAAGGATTCTGCGGCATGGAACTATAAGAAGGATTCTGCGGCACGGACTGTAAGAAGGATTCTGCGACACGATACTGTAAGAAGGATTCTGCGACACGATACTGTAAGAAGGATTCTGAGACACAGAATTGTAAGAAGGATTCTGAGACACAGAATTGTAAGAAGGATTCTGCGACAGGGAACTGAAAGAAGGATTCTGCAACATGGAACTGTAAGAAGGATTCTGCGACACGGAACTGTAGGTAAGATTCTGCGGCACGAACTGCAAGAAGGATTCTGTGAACGGAACTATAAGGAGGATTCTGTGGCACGGACTGTAAGAAGGATTCTGTGGCATGGAACTATAAGAAGGATTCTGTGGCATGGAATGTAAGAAGGATTCTGCGACACGGAACTGTAAGAAGGATTCTGCGGCATGGAACTATAAGAAGGATTCTGCGGCACGCACTGTAAGAAGGATTCTGCGATACGATACTGCAAGAAGGATTCTGCGACAGGGAACTGAAAGAAGGATTCTGCAACATGGAACTGTAAGAAGGATTCTGCGGCATGGAACTGTAAGTAAGATTCTGCCACACGAACTGCAAGAAGGATTCTGTGACACGGAACTATAAGGAGGATTCTGCGGCACGGACTGTAAGAAGGATTCTGTGGCACAGAACTATAAATGATTCTGTGGCACGGAATGTAAGAAAGATTCTGCGACACGATACTGAAAGAAGGATTCTGCAACATGGAACTGTAAGAAGGATTCTGTGGCATGGAACTGTAAGTAAGATTCTGCGACAGGGAACTGCAAGAAGGATTCTGTGACACGGAACTATAAGGAGGATTCTGCGGCACGGACTGTAAGAAGGATTCTGTGGCACAGAACTATAAATGATTCTGTGGCACGGAATGTAAGAAAGATTCTGCGACACGATACTGAAAGAAGGATTCTGCAACATGGAACTGTAAGAAGGATTCTGCAGCATGGAACTGTAAGTAAGATTCTGTCACACCAACTGCAAGAAGGATTCTGTGACACGGAACTCTAAGGAGGATTCTGCGGCACGGACTGTAAGAAGGATTCTGTGGCACAGAACTATAAATGATTCTGTGGCACGGAATGTAAGAAAGATTCTGCGACACGATACTGAAAGAAGGATTCTGCAACATGGAACTGTAAGAAGGATTCTGTGGCATGGAACTGTAAGTAAGATTCTGCCACACGAACTGTAAGAAGGATTCTGTGGCATGGAACTGTAAGTAAGATTCTGCCACACGAACTGCAAGAAGGATTCTGTGACACGGAACTATAAGGAGGATTCTGCGGCATGGACTGTAAGAAGGATTCTGTGGCACAGAACTATAAGAAGGATTCTGTGGCATGGACTGTAAGAAAGATTCTGTGACACGATACTGTAAGGAGGATTCTGTGACACGGAACTGTAAGAAGGATTCTGCGGCATGGAACTATAAGAAGGATTCTGTGGCACGGACTGTAAGAAGGATTCTGCGGCATAGAACTATAAGAAGGATTCTGCGGCACGGACTGTAAGAAGGATTCTGCGGCATGGAACTATAAGGAGGATTCTGCGACACGGACTGTAAGAAGGATTCTGCGGCCCGGAACTATAAGAAGGATTCTGCGGTACGGACTGTAAGAAGGATTCTGCGACACGATACTGTAGGAAGGATTCTGCGACACAGAATTGTAAGAAGGATTCTGCGACAGGGAACTGAAAGAAGGATTCTGCAACATGGAACTGTAAGAAGGATTCTGCGGCACCGAACTGTAGGTAAGATTCTGCGACAGGGAACTGCAAGAAGGATTCTGTGACACGGAACTATAAGGAGGGTTCTGTGGCACGGACTGTAAGAAGGATTCTGTCGCACAGAACTATAAGAAGGATTCTGTGGCACGAAATGCAAGAAAGATTCTGCGACACGATACTGTAATTAGGATTCTACAACACGGAACTGTAAGAAAGATTCTGCGGCATGGAACTATAAGAAGGATTCTGTGGCACGGACTGTAAGAAGGATTCTGCTGCACGCACTGTAAGAAGGATTTTGCGGCACGGACTGTAAGGATTCTGTGGCGTGGAACTATAAGAAGGATTCTGCGACACAGACTGTAAGAAGGATTCTGTGGCATGGAACTATAAGAAGGATTCTGTGGCACGGACTGTAAGAAAAATTCTGCAACATGGAACTATAAGAAGGATTCTGCGGCACGGACTGTAAGAAGGATTCTGCGGCATGGAACTATAAGGAGGATTCTGCGGCACGGACTGTAAGAAGGATTCTGCGGCACGGAACTATAAGAAGGATTCTGCGGCACGGACTGTAAGAAGGATTCTGCGACACGATACTGTAAGAAGGATTCTGCGACACGATACTGTAAGAAGGATTCTGCGACACGATACTGTAAGAAGGATTCTGCGACACGATACTGTAAGAGGGATTCTGCGACACGATACTGTAAGAAGGATTCTGCGACAGGGAACTGAAAGAAGGATTCTGCCACACGAACTGCAAGAAGGATTCTGTGACACGGAACTATAAGGAGGATTCTGCGGCATGGACTGTAAGAAGGATTCTGTGGCACGGAACTATAAGAAGGGTTCTGTGGCAAGGAATGTAAGAAGGATTCTGCGACACGATATTGTAAGGAGGATTCTGTGACACCGAACAGTAAGAAGGATTCTGCAGTATGGAACTATAAGAAAGATTCTGTGGCACGCACTGTAAGAAGGATTCTGCAACACGATACTGCAAGAAGGATTCTGCGACACGGAACTGTAAGAATGATTCTGTGACAGGGAACTGAAAGAAGGATTCTACAACACGGAACTGTAAGAAGGATTCTGCGGCACGGAACTGTAAGTAAGATTCTGCGGCACGAACTGCAAGAAGGATTCTGCGACACGGAACTGTAATACGAATTCTTCGTAGGTTCATATTGTTGAACATCTCCTCAAAAAGTGTTAAAAGTTGTTTGAATCATATACACAGAGACGCAGGCAAATGGTGTACCTGTATAGTAGAAACTCATTGGCTTTAAAAGGCATATGGGGGTAAGCAGAATACTATAGGTATGAACAGGGAGGAGATGGTGGCAAGGTTGCCACACGATGTGCTTCAACAGATATGGATTTATTGCTTACATCTTTGTAATGCTACATATGTATGAAACATTAAACTAATAATACATTTTGTTTAACATTAAACATAATTGTAAATAAATATAATACTAAACAAGATATCGGATTTGAAAGAGAAGCATTAATCGGTATTCAGTTGCTAGAGTATCAAGCAAACACAGACACCATATATTGTAGTCGGACCTCAGACTGCAGAGAGAATGTATCTTCCTTAACATATTCCCTGCTACTCCGAGGCTTATAGTTACAGACGTGCCCTTAAATTCCACTAATTATTCAAACAGATGATCACAAATTAACTTCTACATATGAGGCAAATGTGTTATCCCAACTGTCTCATTTACTGTGACTTCTCACTGCACTCTGCTATTCTTTGTTCCTTAGAATAAGCTTTATTTTCCCATTCCTCATTACAGATAAGCTAAAGAATAAAATGATTTTTCATCACCACCAGTATTTAAAACTGCATCATTATTAACGAATGTCTTAGTAATTAAACTTTTTTCGCGAAAAGTTCATCTAACAATTAAAGAGCATCAAACAGAAAAAAGATTGTACAATGCATACGAACAATTTAAACACTCAATTTAGGTGAAAACGATATACACGAATATTTTTGACACAGGATTACGTTTCATTTACTACCAAAGTAAAATATAACAATTCCAAATTTCTTGATACACATTCTATAGTTACCTTTGTGTGTACACGAGTTTTTGACACAAATTTAAAGTATATTAACTCTAAAGTAAAATATCATTTAAAATGCTACAAACACTTTCAGTGGTACATTTTATCCTTCACGCAAAATACTAGTAAATGATGCAGTGATAATACTTTTAACAAACCAAAGTTATTTTCCATCCATCCAAATTGCTCCAACAGCCTTTAACTACTAGTGATACTTCTATTCTCTTCCTTCCATCATTTTAACAAGGCATTATTTTTCCCTTTCTCCATTTACATGGTCCTCTTGAAAGCTTCATCTTATTTCGCGAGACCATCGTGTGTTCTGCTCTCCTGTTCTTGAGAAAACGTATCCCTTCCCTCTCCACAAGGAAAATACTTTCCTGGCATGTTTTTGTTTTCTCCCGTTAGAATGTTTGGTTTGAAACATCAAAAGATAGAGTGTGATGGATGGCCAGCTCTGGAGGAAGGGGTTTGCATGAAAGACATGTTGTTGTTTGCTTCTTGGATCAGATTTTGTGTTCCTGTCCTGTGATTATATTGTGAAATAAAACAGTAACACTGTTATAATAATATCAACAGAAATATTGAATATTCATGGGTCAATTCATGGTTCAATGTATATGAAAAAAATTGATTGCGTCGAACAATTAGTGAAAAAATAGGTTTCTATAGTATTTGCGATGTTCCATGACAAACTTACTGCACCTTTCAAGTACAACATTAACTGCGTGTAACTTTGTCATATGCGTGCATCATTAAGCAATACAAAATGTAATCTTCTTTAAAATTTAGTTTTTTGTTACGTCTTTGGGATAGCTTAAGGTAGTTTCCAGACAACTATGGTACAAGTTTATTAAGAACGTAAACGTTAATGGACGTCTATAGATCTTTTTATACCACATGGTTTATGCAGCAGTGTTTGTGACGGAGTTTCCTCTAAAATATATAACTAGAAAGACAAATTATTTTCAAAGAGAATAAATTTGTCATTCTCCTATTAGGGATCATAGCGGCGGAAATTCGAACTAATAGATGATTCTGAAAATGAGAATTTTAGTATTTTATTAGTACTGTCGCTCAAAAAAGTATCCGAACACTATGGTTGATTACAAAATTCAGAAAAAATATCTGGAAAAGATTTTTTTAAAAATAGTGGTCTGGCAACCTTCGTGTCACGTGACACGAAGGTTGTCAGATCACTAATTTCTAAAAAAAACGTTGCCAGATATTTTTTTCTGAATTTTGTAATCAACCACAGCGTTCGGATACTTTTTTGAGCGACAGTACCTATCGAACCGAAAGAGAAATCTTCATTTATATCTTTCAATATCGTATTCAATTTTAATCTAGAGATGGACGGACAGACGGACGGACGGACATATTAATGGGAAGACGGGCGCACGAAAAGATTAATGGGAAGATGTACGGATGGAAAGATTAATGGGAAGACTGACAGACGGAAAGATGAATGGGCAGACAGGTTAATGGATAGACGGGTGAATGGGTAGACAAAAGCACAAACAGGTGAATGGGGAGATGGTAGATAACATGAATATAATAGCTTGTTTCTTTTAAAAAGAGACTAAAACTTAAAACAAATCATTAGAGCCATTTTTGAAAATTCCCTGTGTCGCAAATACAATTCATTATTGCGTCACGAAGTCCATTAGAGGTTCATACAAATATATATAAAATTGAAACTCAAAAGGTTCAAATATTAAAGAGTTAGAAGCTTGCATAGACAAGCAAAAATATCATTATGAATGCCATTTTTTAGGTTCTTTTTAATAAAACGTTTATTTATAACGTTAATTGCTTTCCATGAAATTAGGAATCTAAATTGTACCAATCTAAAATTGCAATACACGATGAAATAAAGCTTGGTTGTTCTGCATTATTTTACTATGAAAAAGAAATATCTATACTACTGATCAAACATTTTCATATTTTACGAAAAGTCATGACAATATAATTTTAAACATAGGAATTTTTATAATTCTTTTAATTTCCTTTTCAATTTAAATATGTTATCCTTACAATGCACTTTATTATTGCTTTATCTTAAACCCCTAAAACAGGTAAAATATGCTCTCATCAAATGCCTGGGGTTCTACTGTTTTTAACTAATCAGAATTCTTTACTCATACTTCGTATAAGAAAATTAAAAAAGATGCAAACTGATTGTTTTAAAATTTTTCTCCAAATATTATTTTCTGGTTTTGAAGGAAGGTTCAAGATCGCTTTGACGCACCCCAACAAGGACACGGCCTTAATCTTTATTCCTAAACAGTCCTTTAATTCCTAAACATCTGTACACGAAAAATGTTTCCTTTATTTGAATAAAATGTAAAGTGAGACAAACATTCTTGGAAGATGCTATTATATTCGTAATGATCCTTCTCCCCCATAAAAAAATATGCGGCTGTATCGTTTAATTCATGGACTGCCTTCGCCAACGATTGGCAGCTTCTTCATATGAGTGAATACATGATAGTGGCAACAGAGGAATTCTTCAAGGGCACGTGGAAGTGTGTGCGATTTGAAAAACATTGCGCTCTAGTGCTAGTAAGAGTAGAAAAATACGCACTCAGTCTCTGTTATTTCCTCACTTTGGCAGGGTTAACTGAATGGGAATTTAAATATAGAAATTTGAACATTTGAACTGCGTTTGCCAACTTATGCGAATGGACTCTGATTGGCATCGATCGTGACATTTTGGCATCTTCCTTTATCAATTGCCTTTGACCATTGACCATTGGAGCTTTTGAGTGACCAAGGTACTTAGGAGGAGTAGACCCAATTCATGCTTTGCTCAGATCATAGACCCAAATAGTGGTCGATGTAGAATATGTATGCAAATTAGTGTAGATATTTAAAATTGTGTATAATTCCCTCCTGTTTGCATCAATTGTTAAACAACCACGTATAGTTAAGAGGCTGAGGAGCAGGAGGAAGTACTACTGATGTTTCTCCATTAAATTGTTGTTTCTTCTGCTCTGCAGTCATGGGCGCCGTCACGGTGGGGTAGAGGGAAGATTCTCCACTGGGAAAATCGATCGAAAACTTAATCTATGTTAAATAATATTTGGTGTACGAAAATAACTGTTACATATTTGGAACTGCACTCCTTAAAGAACGGCTTGACAAATATGTCTATCTTAAAACATTGATTAATATTTTTACCCCACGCTAGAAATATTTTGCCCTTCGTGAAAGAAATTTCTCTTTCCATCAGGAAAAATTTCCGCCAGCGCCCAGGACTGCATCACTGCATCAATTATTAAAGTTTCCAAAATATTTAGTGTACATCTCTAATTTTATTAAAACTGTTCAAACAATTAAAGTTATAACTTACATAACTAAAATAAAAATATACTAAAAGAAATTTCTGAAGGTTGAAATAAAAATTTGATTTCAAAGTTATTAAAGTGCATTTCTTGCTATACTGCTTCCCTCTTTTTTTTCTACCTGATTTACTGATTAATTGATATTAATATTCCCTCTCTTTTGTCCAACAAAATCCAATAAATTAATAACATTTTTTTAATCGATTCTATAAAACGATTCAAACTTACTGTTTGTAGAATGCCAAATAGCCATGAGAATTGTGCATCTCATTTAGTACATCTTTTAAAACTCGTTGGTAAGATTTGATTAGCAACAAGGGGCAAGGCCGCTGCGAGGCTTACGGCAGCCGGTGTGCAAGATACAAAGTGCCCTTTTTTTTATCCTAATCATGGGTATACACCCAATTCTGTTTTTGCACGGTAGATAGGTTCCCGAAAAAACCGGACAAAAGGCATCCGTGTAAAAAAATACAGTACATATGAAAAAATAGAAGACGTGAAAACCCAGTACAAATAATAAATTATTTTCAAACAAATCATATCAAAATCTTTAATTAAATCTTTATTTGATTTTTATTCATTTAAACACAATTTTTATTTTATAAACTTATAAAGATCATTATATGTACATATATGAAGTAAATTATCTTTCTTAAAGAATATAATATGTTACTAATTCAATAATACAAAAGTGCAAAATAATATGACATACGTATGCTTATTAATTAGATTTTATTCGTTGTCATTTTCTGAAAATAGACGCATTCGTGTGCGTAAGACTGGAATTAAATCACTTTCATCGCTTAAAACATTTTGGCCATCGTGTTCATACTGCAATGGTGAAATGTTCTCTGTGGAATGGGGAACCAAATTATTACTTGTTTCCATTGATTCTGAAGTTTGATTAGTTATGACAACGAACTCTGTAATCAATCGTTGAGATCCTGCTTTGACTAGATCTTTGTATAATTCTTGATAACGCGCCATCCATGACTACAGTTCACGTTTAAACTGCTCAGATCGTTCGGCAATGGGATCATGTGTAAGAAAATGACTTTCCAATTTACTAGCTATTTGAAGCCCTTCTTTAATTAAGCCTGCAATGAGTGGAACCTCTTCATCGCCGTCACTCTTTCTTTTTTTATCAGGAGTCTCAAGAACAATTTCTATTACTTCATCTTCGCTAAGAGCTTTGTCAACCAGCAATTCATCAATATCTACAAACAATAAATCATCGAATCCTTCTCCACCAACTGCATGTACTAAACTGATGATATTAGGATAATCAGTCGTATTTGGGGGTACAGGATCTTTGCTTTTTACACATTCTGGCAAAATAGCTTTCCAGCATGCGTTTAAAGTTGATGGTTTTAATTTTGATAACGTCAATCCATCATTTCCGATAAAATCTGAAATACAAAATTTCTTCCACACATCAATAACTGTTAGTGTTTTATCCTTATCTAGTTTATCCAAAATGTATTGGAATGGGGTACAGGATCTTTGCTTTTTACACATTCTGTCTTACGTAGAAAGTTTTAAATGTGGCAATTATACCCTGGCCTAGTGGTTGTATTAAGAATGTCGTATTAGGCGGCAGAAAACAAAATTGCACATTTGGGTGTTCCAAAACAGGATGGCCAAGTGCATGGTCTATAATAAATAGAACTTTAAAATCGAGATTTTTTTCCTTCAAATAGCGTTTAACTTCTGGAACAAAACATTTATGCATTGTAGACCAGACTTTTTTGTTTGCCATCCAATACTGTGCCAATTTATTCAAATCTGTACCTTTCATTGACCGTGGTCTTATAGATCGATTGGTGAGCATCGGTTTTAACATACGATCTCCTGAAGCGTTGCTGCGAAATAGGAAGATCACAAGATCCTTAGCTACTTTAAAGCTACCAACAGTTTTTTGTGATTTTGCTACGTAGATTCTACTCGGCATTTTTTTCCAAAAGAAACCAGTTTCATCTGCATTCTAAACTTGATCAGGAGTGTATCCACCATCTTCAATGATTTGGGCCAATTTTGGACAAAATTCTTTAACAGCCGTCTCATCTGCAGATGCAACTTTACCTTTCATCTTTTCATTATGAAACGCGTGTCGTTGAAGAAATCCTGCAAGCCAACCTGTACTTTCAGAAAATTCATAATTTTTTGTTTAACTGAGCTGATGTGGTTGGTTCCATTTTTTGTATCTGCTTATATATTCGTAATGCCACATGTTTGATGGTATTTCCGTCTGGAACAGTGGTTCTCAACCTTTTATGCTTCACGTACCCCCTGGAAATGTGTATGTAACTGGTGTACGCCTTGTAGAGATAGATAAAACTATAGTTGTAGTATAAAAATGGATATAAAATAAAACATATATATATATATTAACATATATCTAGCGACTTTTGAGCTCTCACGGTGTACCCCAAAAATTTTTACCGCGTATCCTACGTTGAGAACCCCTTGTCTAGAGGTATTCTTTTTTGCGAGTTATCTTCTATACACATTACTAGTTCCTTTTCCATCTTCACTTTTACAATATCACTCGTGTACGATGTCGACTTATCGCCCAATTTTGTTCCAGAAAGCACAGATTTCATCTGTGCTTTAAATGAATTTTATGAAGATGTGCCAGAAAGCACATCATTTTTCTTGATGGTTCTTACGGTAGCTACGTTCAAACGATGAAAAATTGCAAATTATCTATTAGCAAAATTTAATAAATTTACATTACGCACAAAAATCTTTAAAAAATATTTTTTTTTCGATTTCTTCTATTAAACATCTAAACACATAACTTTAAACACGAGAGACCAAAACTAATGTATGTATTGAAGATAAAATTGAGGGGAATTCCCGGAACTCAATGTTGCCACGTTATTCCGAATGAAATAAGTTTTTTACAATATTTCCATAAAATAGAGAAAACTTGTTGTTGTATGTTAGTGTAGTTTTTTTTTGGGGGGGGGGGGGATTTTAGTGCACAAAATATGTATCTATAGTACATTTTCAAAGTTAAAGCTACTTCGTAAAATGTGACCATAAAAACGGCATCTTTGTTATAAATGTAAATTTTAGGAATTTTTTCTTGAATAGGAATATTTTTTGAGAATTAAATTCAAATGGAGATTTTTAAAAAGGAACCAGTTGAACCGTGTTAGATCAAACTAAATCGTGTAAAAAGAGGATTGGAATTTTTTTTAACCATGTTAAATCAAAATCGTGTAAAAAAAATCCGTGTAAAAACAGAATTGGGTGTATTTCGAAAAACACATGGTATTTTTAAAGGAATATGAATTGCGTTTAAATCCTTGCATTTATAATAATAAATAATTATTTATTATATAAACTATTAATATATAAATTTATTTCTCAAACTGATAATTAAAATAATTATTTTTTAATGTTGTTTAAACATATAGAGTATCCTACAACACAAAAATATATTTTTTTATAAAACTACATTTATTGAAGACAAATAATATAATTCTTAGAATCATAAAGAGCGAAATCACAATGAATGCAAATGAAGAGGAAGTATTAAAATTTATACAATAGAAATTATCAGTTAGCAGGAATCGGAATAAATAATAGTTTTATAAAAAAATTTAATAATAATAGGTCAATAATAAAAATATTTTCCATTTACTATGCTTTCCATGTTTCTTCAATTATTCTAAAAATTTATGCTGTGCCACTTAAGAGATTAAATAACACCTTATCATCGAAAGTCTCTTGACGATCAGCGAATAATCTTTACCAGTTAAAAGTGATCAAGGTGTTTTAAATGGAGTAATATTTTTTATTTAAAATAAAATCGACCAATGAAACTCTTGAAAACGGTGTGCAAACTATATTCAATATACACTACATTACCAAAAGTACAGTGGCATTTCGATGTCATTTTAAAGAAAAGCCCCACTCGAAGCTATCTATCTTTGAAAAGTTTTCAACGGAAAAATGCAACTGGGGATAAAATGAAGATCCCATTCAAATTTATCGAACTCAAGTTTTTAAATAATATCGTTTAATGCATAAGACTTGTTGAGGTGAGCATTTAACAGCAACATTGCTAATCATAATAATTTACTCCAAAAGTCAATTCAAACACAAGAATTCTTATAGTAAATCATTTAATAAATATACTTGTAGAAATCACCTGCAATGATCTCTTCAGATTTCATCAGTTTAAAAAATAAGTGTTTTAAGAACGAGCAGTGACGAATTCTAGGTGTGTTGCGATGAATTATCTGGGTGTGCGATGAATCGCCAACACCCCAGATAGTCCCTCTCAAACATAGAGACTTATGATTAAAATTA
Source organism: Ryuthela nishihirai (assembly GCA_038380435.1). NCBI lineage: Eukaryota > Metazoa > Arthropoda > Arachnida > Araneae > Heptathelidae > Ryuthela > Ryuthela nishihirai. Next base: position 78,384,491 of record JAWZYU010000017.1, read on the forward strand.
GAAATATAGTTAGAGCTGCAGGTTATTAAACAATATATAAATAATTGAACTATTCTTCTATAAACGCGATAGCAAGAATTGAAATGATAAAGAATATCCTTGATCCGATGTTATATGTGACCTCTTCTGACCTACAGCGACTGCCGCTGAGCCCTTTCCCCTTAATCCATCAACGAAGACGACCATAACAACACCCTGCTGTTAAATGTATCAGATTCAATAACTTTTTTAATTATTAAAATGAATAATACATGAATATTCATTTTAATTAATCGAGATTCAGCGACATTTGAGAGACATTTTTTACTTTCTCACCAATGTCATTTTTCTGTGGAAAGCCTATCCTAATGTTAAAGAGTTTCGAATGTGTCTTTCATTCGTAAAAGCGACACCTTTAGTAAGCCCACATTACACTTTTCATGAAAACATGTGCCTGAAAATAGATTAAAACTCTCAATCAAATCTATCTAAATCTCGATTTTTCGATAATATTCATTCGTTTTTTTGCAGAGTTATAGAAGCTGGAATTCTAAAGTAAATCTTTATGAGTGGTATTGCTCTTGATAAATATTCCAGTTTCCATCACTCTAAATACTGACCAAAAATTGTTGAAAATAGAAATTTAGATTTGGATTTAAATATTAGATTTGGATTTTTTTTATGTTCAGTCACATTTTTCCATACAAACAACATTCGTTCATTATTTATAGTGGTGGAAACTGGTATTTAACAAGAGTAATGCCACTCATAAAAATTTACCTTAGAATTTCAGCTTCTATAACTCTATAATTAATGAATGAATGTTATGGAAAACTCGAGATTGAAATAGTTTTGGTTGAGATCTTTAATTTATCTTCAGTCCAGTGGCGGCTCTTCCATTAGGCTATCTGGAACACTGCCCCAACAAAAATAATCACTGAAAAAAAAAAAATAAAATAAAGCAAATTTCAGATTTAGTAGTTATTATTAATCATATCTAATTAACATAATAACAGTTTTATATTCGTTTTGCAATCAGTATTTGCCGTGTGCCGTCCCATGGCCGAGTGGTTAGCGCGCTTGGCTACTGATCTAAGTGACCTGGGTTCGAGCCCCGGATAAGGCATGGATGTTCGTGTTGTTTTCTGCTGAGGTCCTGCCATCCTCTCAGACCTTCTACTGTGGCATTATAAACTGACAGGCTCCTGTCAGACCTCGATGGCAAGCAGCTGCTTGAGGGGGTATTTATTTATTTTTTTTATTTGCCGTGTTATGTAACCAATCGCAGAATTTACTTTGCGAATCAGGACTACGTCGGCTGTGTCATAAGCTTTCATTTGACACATAAATCATTAAGTTAAGGCGGAATAACTGTTTTGATAAACCGACAAACGACAAATGACGAGTGAAAATCAAGAGGCCCCATTTTTGGGCCCTTCTACTTTCCATTTTCATTGCAATGTAGCATTTTCCCCTATGTTTTAGTTCTTTAAAAAATTTCTTGCCAATGTGTGAAACACTCGCATTTAATAATTTTTTGCCTCCATTGCCCTTATTAGCAATTTCAAAGAGCGCAACCTCCTCCGCAACATTCCCATCCTACCTCTAGATCCGGATCTGGTTGTGATATTTCACGTAGCTTACAAAATTTGAACTTTGAGACCGATCTATCCTGCTTTCTGTTTTATTACATACCATATAAAGTAATGAGACGCCAAATGCATTCTTTTTTGGATTTTTTTAAAATTTAACCCCTTATTAATAACGTTTGGAGTGGAAAAGTGAGTTTTCAGATATTTTTATTTTCTGTTTTCAGAAGAAAAAAATTGTAATTCTTTAAATGTAAAGAGGAACAGAAACAAATGAATAATTACAGTAAGTCAAATGGATAAATGAAAAAGAAATTTTAAGATTTTTAAATTAAACTTGTTTATAATGAAATTTGGAACAGGTCAGAAAATGCGTTTTCATATAAATTAAAAAACTCTAACACTAAACAAATTAAAGAAGTAGAACAATGCACTTTTTGCACAAAATTAAATTTTAAAATTAATGTTAAAAAATAGGTACTTTAATTGGCTATTCACCTTAATGCAGAATTTGTTCTTACTCGTATACTTCTTTTACTACTTATCTACAGATCCGTTAGCTGAAGATTGTCCCGCTCTGACTGAAATAAGAACACTGTCGATATCTGAACGAATCTGAATGAATAAGGTGACGTTATGACCACGTGGTGACCACAACAAAGATTGAATTTCCTTCTTAGAAACCTAACGTATGCAAAATGAGTTATTTCTCAAGCATTCCAATCCCTTTCTCAAAAGCGGAAAAATGCACTCCTACCCAGGGCAGAATCTGGGGGGAGGCGGCGGCAAGGGGGTCATATACACTCACATCCTTTCAAAATGCTAATAAGGGTAAAAGAAGCAAAAAATTATGAAACATGCATATTTCAGGAAATGTTTTCAAGACTTATAAAAAGGAGGTAGAAATATTATATATTGTAGAGAAAATATAGTCTCTACCTCCCTCCCCCTCCCTATTTTAAAATTTTCCGGCTCGATTGTGTTTATTGTCTTCCCCCCTTGACTTTTTTCTTGATCCGACTTCTCCCTGGAAGAGCCACACCATAGACGCTGACATTAGAGGTCGGTCAGGATTAACTGATTGACTGCTCCTTTCTCTGATGACTTGGCCTGGGTTATGTTCACGAAATGACCATGTTATTCTTTAACTTTCGAGGACATATTGTCAGAAATATCAATGGAAGTGCTGATACGAATGAACTTACTCATTAAATCACAATTATTTTTATTTTTCTACAATTAGCAAAAAACGAAATAATTTTTTTCCTAATACTTTACATTGAAGTTTCAAAATTTATCTGATGTCTTCTGGCGACCCCTAAAATTGTCCGCCAGGGTGCCATGTACAACTCGCACACCTACTTGCGGCGGCCCGGATAAGGGGAAATACATTTGTATTGGGATTTAAAAGGGAAACACTTCAACTATCATTTTCACAAACATTAATTCAAGAGATATTATTTTTGTCTAAGTTCATTGTGATTTTGGTAGTATTAACAGAGTAGATAAAGGACATGTAAGCCTTATCCCCTCGATAATCCGACCTTTTTTAACGGGATAACAAAAGTAATGATTTCAACATGGAGCCTTTGATTGAAAAGGCCCTATGGCAGAGATTGATTTCAACATGGAGCCTTTGATTGGAAAGGCCCTATGACAAAGATGGCATCTCATTACGATTCCTATATTCTCGGCAGTGGATTGATTATTTAGTTCGGGTCATGGTTCAGTTTTAGATTATCTTAACAGTCTTGCTCTCTACTGACATCCATATAGCGCAAGAGTTCAATGATCACATTTATCCCAGTGTTGAGTGTAGTATTGAGTGAAACACATTCTAAATTGATGCCATGTAAAGTGATATTAAGAACCAAATCATTTCTTCAAGCTCATCAGGAATACCTGTCAGTGACCACTCCCAACAACTTGAATAGTGCACGGCAGATACAAGCTGACTGCTTTCAATAATAGAGGTTGTGTTGGGTTGTTTTACCTCTGAGAGGCACTTTTTTGCACACCATGGGCTAAATGGCCAGGTCACAAGGACCCCGAAGGCTCAGAGAAGGTTGGGGGAGGGGACCCACTGGAACAGCTGTTGGGAGAAAGATGGTAGCCTTCCGTCAAGGCCATTCAGCGTGTTCTTTAACGTGCACAGGGTATGGCTCTCTCACACACGGTGCCACGGCTTAACGTCCCATCCGACGGACGGCTGCCTTTCCAAGCCCATCGGTGTCCCCTACTGACCGTGGGCAGGGCGGGGAATTTTGCGGAGATAAATCTCAACGCTGACCCAGCTGGGACTCGAACCTGGAAACTGCAGATTACGAGCCTGGCGCGCTACCGACTAAGCCACCCCCGCCTCCAATAATAGAGGGAACTCATGGGTCAGAACATTAATGCAGCATACTGCTTGAGTTGTAAAAAATTGCGATAGCAAATAGACTTCGTTTCGGATACATATATTTATTGCATTTCATATATACAATACTCGCAATCAGTCTGTGTCTGTGGGACCTCTCGATTTCTAGACTATCACTGCGACCCCTATTTGACCTTGAACGTGACACGGGATTTAACCTTTCTTAAGATTTGTGATATCTACGGCCAGAAATAGGTCTAAACTCCAATTTTTAGTTCTCTGACACCAGTGTATCAAAATTTGATATTTGAGCCCCAAGTAGTATTGCATCCAAAATTTAACATTTCTGATATTTAGACAAAAACTCTTAGGAACCAATTTGTAGCTCTGTAGCACCTGTAGATAAATATTTGACTTTTGTCCTCAAAGGACTCATCTCATCAAAATCGATATATACGAAATTTTGTAACGTTTCCGAAATCTACAATCGTGAACACACCCAGGCACCAAATTTCATGTTTTAGCACTTGTAGATCGAAGGATAACAGCTATTGACCTCTGCTTGACCTTAAAGGACACGGCGGTGGTTAAATTTGGGGTTGTTCCCTAGATCTACTACCCAGATTATCCTTAGGTGCAAATTTTGAGATTCCTACCATTTCTGCATCATAGTTAGGATTAGCGTGATCCCCTATCCTAGAACGCACCCAGGTGGATTGGGAACCACCAAAAAACCGGTTGTGTTATACGAAATCTGAAACTTGTCTACCTGCTTTGATACACAAAAAAAGTTTTCTTTGTATAATTTTATTTTAGCCCCATAGTATATGCCCTGCATTAAAAATAGATTAAAAACATAACTATAAAATTTTATTTCATATAGAATATCATTTTAACCTTTCTTGTTCTATGGAACATTTTCATAACTGGGAAATCCTACTCAAGTCTATCTCAGACCCCCCCCCCACCCAAAAAAAAGAAGAAATTCTCGGACCTCCCACGAAACAAAAACCTGGGTACGTATCAGCCCTACCTTCAATCAGTCATTCAATCAATCGCTCACAATAGTGTAGGGGGTTCTCGATATACGTTGTAGTCATGCTCCTAAAAAGCACGACATATGACGAAACGACAATTACAAGACATCGATTTCTCATTGAACAAATGTATTATGTGGGAGATACATTCCAACTAAAAAATTCGAATTTATATGGAAGTGTATAGAGGTAGGATTAGGAAATACTCATTTTATTGTACACTAAACTGTAATATAGTATAATTTATTGTAATTGTTAAGTAATAATTAGAAAATACACTATGAAATTATTAACAAAACATAAAAATTTAAATTTTTCGTTTTCTTCCTATTTCAATTGCTCTTCCGTAGCATTTGAAGTTGCTGCAGGTGCAACTGCAGTTCCAGCTGCTTCTGTAACTAGTTGTTCAAGTTGAAGTTCTTTGACTTTTTTCTTGAAGAAGGAGTCTAAAACTTCATCTGGTTTTCATTACGAATCTTTGCGTCATAAATCTCGCGACAGCAAGACAAACTATCATTTATGAGTCGTGTTAACTTAGCAGAATGATCAGACAAGTGATCACAACTCTGCAGAACGCCTGTTAGTTCATCGGCAATATTAAAAACACACCTAAGATTCTTTGTTGGTAAGCTGTTTTCTTCTGTTGGGCCTGTGTCTTCATCTTTCATGGTCTCTTCATCAACTGATTGCCTATTCAGTTCAGCCAGTTCTTCATTGGTTAAGGGCTGTGAGTGTGATTCAAGCAGATCTTTAATATCTCTCTCCTTAACATTATCAAAAACTTGTCTTGCCAAAGACACCAACTCCCATTAACGTCTTCAGAAGTTTCAAACCACTGAGGTTATGCACAGCTTCATGATAAATGTTCTTCCAAACACTCTTCATACACCTAACCATCACTTCATTACATTCCTCACCAATAATCTACAATAATCTCACCAATAACCTACACCGATAATCCAATAATCTACACTCACTAACAATCCACTAATCCCTCATATTAAATCTCTTCCAAAACTCCTGAACAGTTGGTTTGCTTTCACCATATCTCATGGATTAGGTTTCCAAAGTTTGTTCTCAAATAGTATTAAAATTTTCTATAGCAGCTTGGTTTATAGGCTGAATGAGTGAAGTAGTTCGTGGTGGCAGAACACACAACTTTGATGTTTGGACACAAAGCTTCAAAGTCGATGACGTGGGGTTGGGCATTATCCAATAACAGAAGAATCTTTCCGAAACGACAAATTTTCGTGTCGGAAATAAAGTTTTAGTTCAGGAACAAAAACTTTCTATAAACCAGTCATGGAAGATTTACCTTGTAATCCAAACTTTTCGCTGGGATTTCAAAGGTCAGAGGAATCCGAGATTTCACATAATTTTTCTTGGCCTTAGGATTCTCCTGTGATACAAAAGTAGTGGCTTAAGCGTCCTTCCTCCATTTGCATTCCCTCCAAGCAAAAGTGTTAAGCGTCTTTGCTTAAAGCCTGGAGCTCTTTTTTCATGGCTTGAAATGTACATTTTGAATGGCATTCTCTTCCAGTAGAGGCCAGTTTCATCCACATTAAAAACTTGTCTAGTCTTAACCTTCTTCCACTACAACATCTTTCTCTCTATAAAAGTACCCAAATATTTATAGCATTCAATCCCCTCAATTTTGTCACAATTGCAGTTTTCCCCAGCGCAAAATTCAGAGTGGAAAATCACTTTCTCACGAAAAAAATCAAACTGATTTTCTCTTGGACTAATAATATATTTCGTCTTCTTGGTATTTAAAAAGAGTTTATTGACTTTTAGCCACATTCTTATTTTTTTTCTAGCCAATATTTATATTCTCTAAAATTTGATTTTCGTCCCCAGAATATATTGTACAGCATCATCTGCAAATGAAATTATTCTACCATTCGAATCCAATGCAGAAAAGTCATTTATATAAAGCTAAAAAAAATAAATGTCCCAAAACAGAACCCTGAGGGACACCAACATGTACATTTGTTTCTTCACTAATATATTTTCCAATTTTCACTTTTTGCTTCCTATTTACTAAAATAACTCTTAATCCATAAAAACAAATTTCCTCTAACACCACAAGTTTTTAATTTTTCTAATAATAACTCATGATTCACGGAATCAAAATCATTTTTTTTCAAATCCAAAAAAAAAAAAAAAAAAACTTTTTTTCATCATCATCATCATCCTCAAGCAGCCATGGGCTACGGAGGTCCAACCAGACCACGCAGTTTAATTCTCCAAGCATATCTGTCCTGAGCTACATCTGCTGAATCCGGCCACTGCACACCAATTCTAACAAGGTACTGTTTGACATTGTCTGCCCACCGCATCCTAGGTCTCCCCCTCCTTCTGAGGCCTCTAGGCACACTGTTCATAACCCTATTCGCCAATCTATAATTATCCATACGGGCAACATGGCCAAACCAGCGGAGTCTCTCTCTGCACAATATGCTGCTTAAAGGAAGTTGCAGACTCCTTTGCCTAACCTCATCATTAGTTACAAAGTTAAACCACCTAATACCCAAGATACTGCGTAAGCATCTGGAATCAAAAGCATCTAGTTTCTGTTATCTTGTTTACACAGCGTCCAAGTTTCACTACCATAACTAACCCTAGAAAGAACCAAACTATTATACAGTCTAATTTTAGTCTTTAGGTGTATACGCCTATTTCTCCACAATCTCCATAGATTCTTAAAAGTCCCGGCAGCAATACCTATTCGTCTGTTAATCTCATGCCGCACATCACCAGTATCAGTTACATAGCTCCCAAGGTATGTAATTAAACTGTGACACCTGCTCAAGACTGCAACCATTCAGATTAACTGAATCACAACCTGCCTGACCAATTTTCATCACTTTAGTTTTCTCTCTGTTTATAACCAAACCTACTCTACTACCAGTCTCATCAACAGCTCGAATGAAAGAGTTCATCTCATCAACATCATTTGCCAAAAGGGCTAAATCATCAGCATAATCTAAATCAGAAATTTTCGTATCTCCAGCCCATTTAAGGCCAAAATCTTTTCCTCGAAGCGAATTTCGCATAACATAATCAATAATCAAACTAAAGAGAAAAGGAGACAAAATGCACCCTTGTCGAACACCAGACGCAATGCTAAAACAATTGCTACAAAACTTACCAACTCTCACACATGACTCAGTGTTATTATAGAGAGCTTTCATTATGTTAACTAACTTGTCTGGTATACCATATGATTTCACAATCAACCACAAATTATGACGATCAACAGAGTCGAAAGCCTTTTTGAAATCAACAAAGCTAGCAACCAAAGGTTTCTGAAACTCTAAACATTTCTCAAGAATCTGCCTAAGTGAAAATATCTGATCTACACATCCCCTACCACTTCTGAATCCACATTGCTCATCACGCAATTGCCTGTGGACCAGATTCTTAATTCTATTAAGCACAATCATGGAAAGAACTTTACCTGGAACAGAGAGTAGGCTGATACCCCTATAGTTATCACAAGAACTGCGATCACCTTTTTTGAAAATAGGGATAATAATAGCTCTGGTAAAATCTTTAGGAACCATGCCTTTATCATAAAAGTTATTCAAAATTTCAGTCATCCAAGTGGTAACCGAAACATTCCCAGCTCTGAGCATTTCTGTAGTAATTTCATCTACCCCTGGGGATTTATGAAGTTTAAGTTTAGAGATAGCCAAACTAACTTCAGATTGTGTTATAGGGCCAACATTAAAGCTGCCAATGCATCTATCATCATTACAAACAATGGGAGTAGAACTAACCACATTGTTTAGAACATCACTGAAATGCTCAGCCCACCTAGCCATGACAGAATCCTCACCTTCTATAACCTTACCTTGTTTATCCTTCAATCCCTGTATGCCTGTCCGTTTTCTACCACATAAAACATTAACTATCTGGTACAGCTCTCTGCTGTTGTGCTGCCTAACTGCTTCCTCAGCTTTGTCAGCCAAGCTATCAAGCCAAAGATTTTTATCAGTAGCTAACTGATCCTTTACACGTTTATTAAGCTCTCTGTAATCTTTTCTATTAGGACTAGTAGGGTACTGATTAAGGACATTCCTGCAGTTCCTTCTTTCTGAAATAAGCTCAATTGCCTTATCACTTAAATAATTATGCCTCCTCTGCTCTTTTTTCCTAAAAGAGTACTGTTAGTTTCCAAAAAAGCCTGTTTAAAATGGCCCCATTCTTCCTCAATTTCAGTATTAAGCAAACCATGACTGTCATAATGACTAAGTAACCTATCATGGTAAGCTTTAGCAATAACTGGGTCTTTCAGAGCTTCAGTATTAAAGGTAAATTTTTTAACCCTAGCACAACACTTTTTAAGTTTAAGTTGCCAGACACTTTTAACAAGGTAATGGTCAGATCCAATTTCAGCTCCCCTATATGCCCTGGTATTTCTAACAGAACTAGCCCATTTGCTGTTAATTAATATATAATCAATCATATTCCTATGCAGCCCATCAGGTGAAACCCACGTGTATTTATGTATGTCGCGGTGTTTGTAATATGTGTTAGTTATTCTGAAACCATTGAGTTTACTTACCTGTAGGAGACGTTGCCCATTGCCATTGCAGCTACCAATACCAAAAGGGCCTATCACCCCTCCCCAAAGATCAGAGTCAGTACCAACTTTGGCATTGAAGTCACCAAGAACAAGGGTAATATCTCCTTTCTTGACAGAATTCAAAATATCCTGAAGTTGTCCGTAAAACCTATCCTTCTCATCCTCATCAGCATCCTCAGTGGGGGCATAACAGCAGATAACATTCAAGTCTTTAATGCTTGTCTGAAATTTTGCTGTAAGAAACCTTTCATTAATGCACTCATATCGTAGAAGAGCATCACTAGCATGTCTGCTGAGCAGCAGACCCACGCCTTGGTGATGCTTTCCATCCTCCCTCCCTGTAAAGAGAAATTTAAAGTTATTTTTAAGTATCTCACCTTTACCTGTCCATCTGGTCTCTTGCAAGCCTAGAATATCTAGGTTATAGCGCTGGAATTCCTGCATGAGGACATCAAGAGAATAATCTCTATATAATGTCCTCACGTTCCACGTTCCTGCAGAGAGAAAATGATTAGTAGGATTTTTAAACAAATTAGGTTTATTGCGATTGGTAGGGCCAACAATATCAAAACATGATTTAAATTCTGGTAAATTTGTGTGATCATTAGCAAAATCGCACTTTAGGTATTCAAACATTTTCGAAACCAAAATTGATTTTGGGCAAATAAATTATGCATATCCCAGAAGTTAACAAGTTTTTAAAAAAAAAATTTTTTTTCAAGAATCTTGTAAAAAGCTGATAGAAGCGAAATTGGTCTGTAATTTTCAATTCACTTAGTGTCACCATTTTTAAACACCGGAATAATTAAAGAAGTTTTTAAAATTTCAGGAAAAACGCCTTCTGTAAAAGAAAAGTTTAAAAGTTTTCAAAATATAGATCCAATTTCCGGGAAAGTATTTTTAATAGTAGTAGCTGTTATTTCATCCATACCAGATGATTTTCCCTCCTTCAGTTCCTTGATAGTATCAAAAATTTCTTGTTCCCAATTTTCAATTGTTTGAATTTACCCCAGTAAAATAGTTATTCTGGTATATAAGGGAAAACAATGGAATCAGGTATTTTATATTTTAAATTGCTCATTACCTCTTCTATTTGGGTTTGATTATGTAGGTTCTGTTGAAATAATGAAGAATTTACCCCAGTAAAATAGTTATTAAATCTATTGACCAATTCCTACGACTTTTCATCAAACAGAAACAAATGATTTCTATCCATGATAATTCGAGGAGGATTGCCTTTTACCTTTCTTCCGTCAGACATTATACGGAAAAAGTTATTGTTTTCTTACGTCAATTGATCATTAATATAAACTCTTCCATCTTCATATCGACCATCAATTTCGTTCGCTCTTAGTTCCTTTTTTCCTGTCCATGCCCAAATCCAAAAAATCTTTAGTCTTCCTTGATACAAATTGTACGACGATAAGTTTTATTTTGTTTTTATTTGAAACTGGCACCCTATGAGCAGTCTTCACATCCAGTTGTTTTGTCTCAATTTTCAATTTTTGAGCAAATTTTTCAACAATTTGCAGAATATTTTCTTGTCCTCTCTCAGGAAAACCAACCAATTCTATGTTACTGTTTCTGCTACATTGCTGTCTTTCATTTAATTTCCATTTCAATTCAAGAACTTCTCTTTCCAGTACTGAAGTAGACTCTCCTAATTTTTGGTCTGACATGATACTTCAGAAATTTCCTTAGTAATTTCCTTGACCATTTTTATGTGTTCATCCAGCTTATTGGAACAAAATGAAACACTTTTTATTAAATTCTTTAATCTTCTGCATGATCTTCTTGCGAAAATTTTCATTCGTTACCATAATTTCAGTTCCAAGAATGCGGAATTGCTCCTTCACTATATTCTCGAAAACCTTCTTTGTATTTGCATTGATTCTGAAGTCACCATCCTCGTCACTTCCAGTTCATTCCTGGGTTGAAGTCTCAACGTGTCCCTTTCCATCGTTACACGTTTTACATTTCAGTTTCTTTTTGCGATCTTGTGGCATTTTTCGGAAGGTAGACTCTTTTAGATTGGGACAATAGAAATGGAAATTATTTCGACAACTACAGCATTGAACACAGTCGGAAATTCCTAGGATTTCATTTATACACGAATAGTAATTCATTTTTCTGTCGAAATTACTTTTATATCCACAGCTTTAAATAGTTTTTGTAGAATAGAAGTCCTGAGACAAATCCACTCTAATAAACGATCATGGTCAAAGCAACACAAACGATTGTCCACAAATTTGCTCTTACCTCGTAGCAGTTACACTGCAGCTCTGGCAAGAAGATAGTACTTGCCAGTCCACGTGGGACATCGTCACTCACACGGGTCATGTGCTTTCCCTTCCCTTCTTCCGGTACACGTAAGCTCAGTTACAAAATTTTCAAATCATAAATTCTCAATTACTAATCATACAGCAACTTTTACTCACCATCTTTTTAAGTCCATCAGACGTTTATTCACACAAAAGAAGTGGCAGTCCCCACAGTCAGCAGTTCTAAAATTTTAATTGTAATTTTTATATGTTTTTTTAGAAGTCAAAAATATTATATAATAGTAATGTTATATAATATTTTTGTTGGGGTTGTGGAATACGCTTATTACAGGGAAATATTAGAAGTCCAAAAAAGTACTAAAGAAGTGGACTGGCAAGTACTATCTTCTTGCTAGAGCTGCAGTGTAACTACTGTTACGAGGTGAAAAGATTAGAATTTCCCTATGTAACAGAAATAACATCAAAATTATACTTTTTTACTCACATTAGAAATCTCTATGTCTTAAACTTTCTAGCTGTTGCCATCAATATCTCAAACATAGCTCAATATTTTAAATATAGAAAATATTAAGACTATGTTTTAGAAAAAAAGGAGAGAATAGAATGTAATATAAATTCATTAGACACAACGTTACTATTAAGGTGCTCTATAATGGATCTTGACCATTTATTGACGTACAAAAATCAATATTTTTTTTTCTACTAAGTAAAGTTTTCCTTTTCATTTATTCTAACTGTAGTTTTTGAACTTTTAAATTGGTGAATATTTACTTTATGATTTTTATGCTGAAGCTAGGAAAATTTGACAAATTGTGAAACGGAAGCATGTTACCTTTTCATTAAAACGTAACTATTAATTTTCTTCCACAAGCGAGTTTTTACTCTCATGGAAGATTCAACCTTTTTTTCTCCGATTTCTACACAAAAATGGTATGCAAAAATTATAAAACGTTAATGAAATATAATATTAGATATTTATATATATTGGTAAGAATGAAAATATGATTTTCATTAAAGAAACGAAACGATATATATATATAATTCTGACAAAGTCTGTGCAAATGCAGATGCCTCTTCAGTGTCTGCACGTGCTTCTCCACCTTGTAGTTTCATATTTTTTAATCCATAACGTGATTACATTGCCGAAGCTGAACTCTTTCCCTCACTTATAACAAAATCATAAGGCTGACGGCCTTCTTCCTGAATAAGAGCAAAACTTACTGGATTATCCACACAGATTACCTGCAGATATAGAATTCAACAATTATTCATCTGAAAAATAATTATCGCTGACACGGTGGAACTCGAACCCGCAGCTCTTTAGACACATGCGAGAGCATTCTAACCAGTTATACCAGGCATCAAGACGACAAATAGTTCCAGGAAATGACCTATAAATCTTTCACTGAGATGTGGCGAACCTTGTGCCATTATAATTCAGGAGAGGCAACTTATTTCCAATTGTTGCTAATGATTTAGATGTTAATGAGGAGATCACTCACGTCTAAGCGTTATTATGAAAAATCCATCTACATATGAATAGCAGCAATTGGTAACAAGTTGCCGAAAAGAACTCCGAAAGCTCAGAGAAGGTTGGCTGGTTGGGTTGTGTTGTTTTACCTCTGAGCGGCACTTTTTTGCACACTATGGGCTAAATGGCCAGGTCACATGGACCCCGAAGGCTCAGAGAAGGTTGGGGGAGGGGACCCACTGGAACAGCTGTTGGGGGCCTCCCGTCAAGGCCATCCAGCGTGTTCTTTAACGTGCACAGGATATGGCTCTCCCGCACACGGGGCCACAGCTTAACGTCCCATCCGACGGACGGCGGCCTTTCCAAGCCCATCGGTGTCCCCTACTGACCGTGGGCAGGGCGGGGAATTTTGCGGAGATAAATCTCAACGCTGACCCAGCTGGGACTCGAACCTGGGAACTAGAGATTACGAGCCTGGCGCGCTACCGACTGAGCCACCCCCGCCCCAGGTTGGCTGGTGGTACCCAGTGGACAGAAGACAGATGGCAAGCCTCCCGTCGAGGCCATCCAGCGTGTTGTGTAACGTGCACAGGGTAGGGCTCACCAGCACACGGGTCCACATCTTAACGGCCCATCCGACGGACGACAGCCTTTCCAAGCACATCAGTGTCTCCTACTGACCGAGAGCACGGTGGAAGTTATGCTGAGTCTCAACACGCTTGCCCAGCTGTTACTCGAAAGTGGAAACTGCGGATTGCGAGCCAGATGCGCTACTGACTGAGCTAGCCTTCGCCCTTAAGACGTACGAAAATCCCAAACTTATTCTTAGTATTTTGGAAATTTTTCAAAAGCACATCAAAGAGCTTTCACAGGAATAAAATTTCACACTTGAGAGCATAGAAACAGGTGTATGCCAGAGGTAATTATAGTATCTGTAATCTTCTGTATAATTAACAAATAGATTTCATATAAGCGTATAGTATTCTACAAAAAATTCTGCCTGTGATTCAGAAATTTCTATATTTCCAACTCACCTTAATCATGTTACTTCCTTAATTTTAAACCATTTTTATATCGGTTTTGAAGTAATCTCTTGTAGAAATTCATTGAAATTATAATTAACCATCAATGCGAAATTTATGATTAGCATGTTTTTAACACGTTTTCTAAGTGTACGTTGGTTTTATAGCAAATTATAAGCAATACTAAATTAAAAAAGAAATATGGGATGCCATTTAGCGCCGTCCAGCTTAATCATCTTAAAAGAATCATGAAAAAAAGGTAATACATACGTAAAAAGGTTACTACTGATGACAATGCTCAAACAAACAAAAAACAATAACAACAACAACTAAGGGATGTTTCTTTCTTTAGTGTTTTTTCAAAGGTTGGTTTATTTTTTTTTTCTATTTTCTTGTTCAGAAGCAGAGAGTACTATAATAATTTGAAAATAGATACGATGCCAAATTTAGAACTTACAAATAAACTGTGAGTGATTCATTATTAACAACGAGGATATTATATTCCAGACAATGAGGAATTGTTTGAAATCATTTATGGAAGAAAACGATTTATGGAATAATTATTTTCAGATGAATAATTGTTGAATTCTATATCTGCAGGTAATCTGTGTATTTATTGTGGATCCAGTAAGTTTTGCTCTTATTCAGGAAGAAGGCCGTCAGCCTTATGATTTTGTTAAGCATCGAAAATTTTTTGCTTACATCTGTTTCATCCAAAAGAAATGTCATCTTTAAATATTACGAATATGAAAGCGAAATGTGGGTATATCTACTCAATGAGCAAATGGTAGTTCCTAATACAATGAAATTTCTGTATAACAAGTCTAGCGGGTGTCCAAAATGTATTCGTTATACTGAAATGCAATGGAAAAGCGTTATGATAATTACTTATATACTACAAAATAATCATTAATGTTATGATAATTACTTATATACCACAAAATAATCATTAAAAAAGTACCGTGTATTACAGTATATTTCTTAAAAAAGTAGGTAATTTTAATTGCCTGTTCCAACAAGCATCTCTCCGTGAATTCATAAATGATTTCGCAATTCTCCAACACATTGTCTGGAATATAAGAAGCCATTGATAGCTCATTGTCTGGAATATAAGAAGCCATTGAGTGTTGAATGAGGAAGCGATTGTCACCAGACCAGATGATAGCGACAATCACTTAGACGGTGATAGAATGATATCTTTTGTTGTCACTACGAAACGGCGAAGACTTTGCGCCATATCGGCTGCTATAACGAAACGAAATTAACGAACTTTAAATCAGTAATAACAACGAACAACTGTAACAATATTTTAAATTCCACATGTGATAAAATAAAAGGCGTGAATTGGAACTGATTTGAAACAACTTTTCACTGACACTACCATCACTTGCAGTGCAATACAATCAGAATCGTGCAGATCTCTAAGTTTGAAAATCCCCCTTTTATGCTAGGATACTGTGGCAACGTCACTTCAAGGCATTATGCCGACACATAGAGAGCATCTATGCCACGCAATGAGATCGACAAAAATATCTCTAAGTTTAAAAATCCCCCTTTTATGCTAGGATACTGTGGCAACGTCACTTCAAGGCATTATGCCGACACATAGAGAGCATCTATGCCACGCAATGAGATCGACAAAAATGTATGCGCCGATGTATAATAGCGCATGATTCAGAGCACTGTGATTGGCCAGATATTTCATAGGGTTTAAACCATTTCAGGGTTGCAAAAGGCTAAAATGTACATTGTACAGTCGCTCAAAAAATATCCGAACACTATGGTTGATTACAGAATTCATAAAAAAATCTGGCAACGATTTTTTTAGAAATTAGTGATCTGGCAACCTTCATGTCACGTGACACGAAGGTTGCCAGATCGCTAATTTCTAAAAAAATCGTTGCCAGATATTTTTTATGAATTCTGTAATCAACCATAGTGTTCGGATATTTTTTGAGCGACTGTACATTTTATTGAAGGATTTTTCTTTTTACAAATTTCGTTATACAGCTCATTTATTTTTTGTATCAGGATAAGTGTTTGTTTAGTTTAATTGATGTTTCTATTATATTGGTGTTCGTTAAAATGAAGCGTTTTTACCTAGAAATGTAGGGTACATTGGCCTTGGTGGGGAAACAAATTCGTTATACTGAATATTTCGTTATTCTGGTGTCCGTTATATCGATATTTTACTATAGTAGAGGCTGAAACAAGAAGAAGCTATCTAGACAAATTACAAAGAGATTTATTTTTTTCAGTACCTGAACAAATACGAAAAAGTAGAACGAACTTGAATTAATGTTGTATACGGCAATATCATGCACTCTCCTGGAGCAAAGTCGTGTTACTAAACGCTCCTCTTAAACACCAAATGCTTGAAGATATAATGTCTTCGTTAGTTGAACGATGTCAATTCTTCTCTTTTTTAGTTTCGAGACTTCATCTGCATCTTTAAGAATTCCTCCTAAAGCTGCCGTTTCTTTCTGAGCAGCAGTTGGTGTTTGCTGTATTATATTACCCCAGCTGTCCTCCCCGCTGTTTGAATCTTAATTAAGAAGTAATGCTTTTATCATTTACAAGAGAGAGTTTTATCATCAAACTGAAAATGAAAAGGCCCAACTTCTTAATTAACTTTGGACGAAATTTACCTGAATACTGCGTGTCAGTGAAAACCTCTGCAAGTAATCGATTCCGTTGCTTGCATATACGGATACCGCAACGCTTTATGCTGGATTTCTCTTTTATGGTTTTGGCATTAGCTCGAAGCATTAATTTACTTTGTTTTTGTATAGGGGCTCTCCCGTCTTTATTTGGTCCTCTTTTCTAAACTCTCCTTAGGGATCGAAAAACTTGATTTGATTTCTGTTAAAATTAAGTAACTAACAATGAATATGAAAGTTGCCTCGGCACCAAAAAACAATTTTCATCATCTCTTTTTTTCATAAAAGGAAAAAAAAATATGAGGGGGGGGGGGGAGGGCGAAAAGCTTGCAGAAGAAGCAAAACACATTCACTGCGGAGAACGTAATAAGATTATCTAAGAAGAAAAGAGTAACTTTTCTAGTAGAGATTTGATTAATTCCGACAGAATAAGGCCTAGGGTCTTAATCACACTAGTTCAGTTTCTGCTCTTTTATTTATTACAGAAAGTCTCACTAATAAATGGTCACATCGCTATGACCAAGTTCCTATGTATAACTTATAGTTAAATACTTGACGAACGTTAATTAGGATACTGACCAAGAATTTCTTCATCAGCTTAATGAAAGTTGGGGAAAAGGAAAATTAATAGAAATGTGATGCAGGCAAACAAAAATTCTCTGCTACAGTTTTTTCCCCCTGAATTACTTAAGACATCCACCTGTATTTTAACTGCATAAAGCTATTGTGAAACATTTATTTTTTGTCCATATATAAACTTATTTACCCTATGGTGATAAAAGCACTGTTTGCTTTACTCTTATAATAAAAAAAGCATCTCTTCTGATTCTTCTAAATGCAGAGCAGATTTTCCTTTTCTTTTCTCATGATCAACACTTTTCCAATGATTTCTGAGTTGAAGTTTACGAAACTTTTTATATTACTCACTTATAAAAGGCAGATGGGGTTCCCGTCTCGAAGAATCACAGATAAATATTAGTTTACAACAGCTTTGAGAACCTGTGAGAATTTTAAGAAAGTACAGTTCGTAAAAAAGGGGAAACGTTATAATAAAACTTGAAATTAATGAAAAAATCAGAAATTTAAAATTTAATTAATAAGATTTAAGTAGTATATGAATATAGGCTCATAAATAGCAGGGAAAAAGCATTTTTGAAATATATCAATTAATTCTGATGACAAGGAGTTTTAAATTAGTTCAATAGAAAGTTTTCAAAGTAATGTGGAAATAAAGTGTATGTTTATCATGTTTCAATGGCGGTAAAGTTCATTAGAAATTTTTGAGTGCACTATTTTATTGATTAATTTGATTCATGATTTTGAGTGAGATTTTTTTTTGAATAATTAGAATTTTTTTATTTGGGTTTTTTTTTTGGCGATTAATTGGAGTCTTGATTTTGAGTGAGACATTTTTCATTAATTTAAATCTTATTTTGAATCAGACTTCTTTTTTCTCTCGTAAACTTGTGCCCAATTTTTGTCGCATTTTTAAAATATACATCAAACTCCCTCCTAACATAGAGGTTTTCAAACTTCTGGACGCTCTTCACAATATAAGTTTCAACACATCAGGGTCGGAACTAGGAGGTCATGCTCTTTGCGAATACTGGTAAGGCTAAAGGAGGTAAAAATTATTCAACTTATTTATTTTCCATGCAGATTTCTAGTAATGTTTAAAAGATATATTATAATGAGGGGGGAAATGTTAGAAATAAAAAAAACAAACCTTCAAGCACCTGTTTGCCACAGTGGTCTGACAGGTGCCTGTCAGTTTAATACGCCATAGAGAATATCTGTGAGGAAGACGATACCTCAGCAGAAATAAAACACATACATCCATGCCTTACCCGGGGCTCAAACCCAGGTCCCTATTATCAGTAAAGAGTGCTAACCACTCGGTCACGGTACTTCAATGAAAACCCAGTCTATTTTCCCCGTTCTTTCACTTATTTTCGGCTGGATTGGGTTTTTTGCCATTCCCTCTTTTTTTATTTCTCGATCCGGACTTGCAACACATTATGCTACTTTTCATAATTAACCCTTTGAGTGATAGTTGTGGCACATGTCATCATCATATATATAATAGACGATTGTCGCTGACGACGGATTGACTGACTGACAGGACGCTAACTCTGACTATGATGCAGAAATGGTAGAGCTCTGAGTAAATGCACCTAGATGTAATCCGTGTCGTAGATCTCCGGTAAAAATCCTAAATTTGACCTCTAACGTGCCATTAGATGTCAAATGAGGGTCACGTAGAGGTCAAACCGTAAGCTACGAGTGCTAGAAATGTGAACATTGGTGCCTAAGGGTGTTTCAAGTTATAGATCTCGAAAACGTTATGAAATTTTGAATCCTTTGTAGTCAAAAGTCAAATTGAGATCTATCGGTACTAGAGAGCTAAACGTTGATTCCTGGGGAGTATTTTGAGTCGTAGATCTCGGAAATGTTGCGAAAAGTTTTGATGCGGTGGGCCTTTCGATGTCAAAGGTCAAATTCGATATACCGGTGCTGAAGAGCTAACAGTTGGTGAAGAGGAGACAACTTCGAAATGAGTGCAACTTAAAAATGAGAGGAATTTTCGGATCCGATGTCTTGTTCCAGGTCAAATAGGGGTCGGAAGGACCAGCTAGAAATCAAGAGGTACCGAAGGTAGCGATTGATTTGTAGTCTGTATATAGCCTTCGTAATTGTTATTGAATTTGGTAACTGTTAGTTTCAGATCTGTTAGTATTCATTCATGCAATCTCCTGATTTGCCACATACCAAATAGGAGTGAGCAATTACCTATGAAATACAGAATATCGATCTGATTGATCCTGGAAATTTATGCAAAGCTTCCTAGCTTCAGTCAAATCTATCCTAGCATTCTAAAGGTTAATAAAATTTCGTTATTGAAAGGGTTACCTGTATTATTCAGAAAACATTATTACCACATGGCCATTCCTGGAAAAGATTATCAAAAACCTTATTTCCAATGCTGTGATTGGAACAGTGTGAGTGAATTTATTCCAGCTACAAAGCAAGCAAATATGAGATGTTTCTTGAAGCGAGAAAAAATTATCGGAAATAGAATTAAAAATGCTCTTGAAAAGTACATCTTCCAGACAATCAAACAGCTTTCCAATATAATAAATCTATGGATGAAAGTCTCATACATCTAAATAACTAATGCTGAGAACAAAACTGTCCCATAAAAGTATTATGCTATGTACATTTCTGGACATCGAAAATGCGCTTATTCTGTCAACCATTCCATTCTCCATCTTAAGCTCAAACAAATTGGTTTTTTAAGGTAAACAATTCGTTATACAGAAACATATTCGTTATACTGAACATTCATTATCCTGAAACGCAACAGAAAAGCGAAATAATCATTCTTAAAGAAATTTACCGTGTATTAGAGTTTACTTTTTAAAAGAATATGTAATTATTTTAACTCTCTGTAAATTCATAAATGATGTCGCAACGCTGTAACACATTGTTCGGAATACCTTTCGGTGTCATTTACAAAACAGCGAAGACTTCGCGCCATATCGACTGCTAGTAATGAAACGAAACTAATTGACGAACTTAACTAAAACATTGTGGGGATTGGAACTGCTTTGAAAGAATATTTCGCTGAAGCTATCTCGTTACTTGCAATGCAATACAATCAGAATCGCGCAGATCTCTAACTTTAAAAATCCCCTTTTATTCTAGAATAATGTGGCAACGCCGCTTCAAAGCATTATGTCGGTGCATGTAGAGAGTATCTATGCCACGCAGTGATATTGACAAAAGTGCATGCGCTGATATACAATAACACGTGATTCACAACACTGGGATTGGTCAGATATTTTACAGCATTTAAACCTTTCCATGTTTGCCAGATGCTAAAATGGACATTGTACATATTGTTAAAGATTTTCTATTTACAGATTTCATTATACTGATCGTTTGTTTCCATCGGCATAAAACTTTATTTCCTTAAATTTACGTTTTCCTTATACTGGTATTTAAAAACGAAATTTTTTAAAAAGAAATACGTAATAAATTGGATGTAGCGGGGGAAAACATTTGTTATACTAATTATTTCAGGCCTGTAAATGTTAGCTAGATATAAACTGAAAGGAAAGCTGTGTAGCAATCCCCAGTGATGATGCATAGAATCAACCGCCCTAGTACCTAATGTCCGACCCCGCCTTCTCGTAATGCAGGCAGTTAGTACCTTTCAAAAGAGATATTCTCGTTTGGAACGGAACGGAAGAGGAGGGCTGCCAGATCAGGTTGAGTCTGATGAACTGGTCATCTACGTCCATGTTTGTCTTTTCTTTCAGCCCAGATGAGGAGTGAACTTCACAGGGTTCTGGTGCTGACCATTTATACCCACTAGACAGGACTGATTTATGACTTTTTGCTGATTATGGATCCTGGACTTGCATTGATGGTCTTTTGTTCAGGGAAAATCTTGCCTCTGTGTTTTCTGTTTGCTTGTGAGTTGCCAGCCCTAAGTGAACAAAGGCATGAAACATCTTATATCAGCTGGTGAATAATCCTGATTAGAGGTCATCGCAGGTATCTGAACTCTCATTTGCAAGTTGGACATCGCCAATCCTAAATTGAAGTAATGTGTCTCAGACTGGTCATATGTCTCTTGAAAAGGTACATTTGTAAAGGTGGTGCCTGAAGTTCCTACCAGCATGGGTGGCTTCAGCATGTATCGATGGGAGACAGGTTTTTGCCCCATGCCTGCGATCAGAGGACTGTTTGATATTGTTGGTCCTACCTCTCACAATAAATCTACTGTAGTTTCTTTAACAATCCTACTAATCATTTTCTCTCTGCAGGTACGTAGAACGTGAGGACGTTACATAGAGATTATTTTCTTGATGTCTTCGCGCAGGAATTCCAGTTTTATAACCTATATATTCTACGCTTGCAAGAGACCAGATGGACAGGTAAAGGTGAATTACTTAAAAATAATTTTAAATTTCTCTTGTTAGGGAGGGAGGAAGAAAATCAATTCCAAGGTGTAGGTTAGCTTGTCAACAGACAAGTCAGTGATGCTCTTCTAGAATATGACTGCATTAATGAATGGTTTCTTACAGCAACATTTAAAACTGAAACTAAGGATTTGAATGTCATCTACTGTTATCCCCCACAGACGATTCTGATGAGAACGAGAAGGATAAGTTTTACAGACAGCTTCATAATATCTTAAATTCCGTGAAGAAAGGAGATATTTGAATTCAATGCTAAAGTTGGTGCAGACTGTGACTTTTGGGCAGGAGTTTTAGGTCCCTTTGGCATTGGTAGTCCTAAGGCAATGGGGAACGTCTCCTACAGGTAAGTAAGATTAACGGTTTTTGAAACACCAGGGTATTTATAAATACACATGGGTTTCAACTAGTGTTTATTCTCGAGAATTTCTCGAGAAAAAAGCATATTTTTTTTTTCTTTCATTTCTCGAGATTTATAGTGTTTCTTCCCGAGAGAAATGTAAAATTTGTTTTCCTCATTTCTCCAAAAAGTTATTTCTTGGAATCAATATCGAAATTTTTGTTGTTTTTATCAACAATTAGTAACGGTTTATGTTCCCTGTTCTTATTGCAATACCTGGAAAATTTATAAATATAATTTTGTTTATAACTTCTTAAGTAATGAATACTTAAGAATTTTTAAGTAATAAGTACTTAAAAACTTGCGCAGCCGCGCAGTTTTGTTTTTGTTCTGGAATTCGTTTTTAAATATTTAAATTTAATTCATTTTGTTTTGTGTTTTTAGTCCATAAAGATGAGTAAATTTTATGAGAACTGTTGGTCACATTTCAAGAAGAATAGTAATAGTAAGGATTTGGCAACTTGTAATCTTTGCAATAAGACTTTATCTTGTAAAGGTTTAGAAACAATTAGTCTTCGCAGGCACCTTGAAGGTGTACACGGCTATAAGCGGGAAGAATCAAATATCGAGCCAAAGAATCAGAATATGAATCCGATTTTGAATTTGAACCAGTGATAAACAGAGAACTGCAAATGCAAAATGTTATAGAAGATACAATAATAGGTATACGAAAAATTGTAAAAATATTCAAAAAATCTGCTGTCAAAAATAGCGTTTTGCAAAAATATGTACAAGAATATGACCAAAAGGAACTGTCATACTTTTGGATTGTAAGACAAGGTGGAATACCATGGAGATATGATCAAACGCTTTTTACGAATTAAAAAGCCTGTAAAAATGGCACTAAGTGAACTGAATATTAAAACTATGTAGAGGGAAGATTATATGAATATGGCTGAAACATTATTAACTATATTAGAGCCCGTTCGAATAACCGTTGAGTGTCTGAGCCGAGAAGATTCTACATTGTTAACTGCAGAAGGAGCCTTAAAATTTTTGTTTCGAAATTAGAGAAGGTTAACAATGAACTAAGTAAGGAGATTCTTATTGCAATTAAAGAAGAAATAAGTAAAAGAAGAAACAATAACATCATATCTCTTTATAAAATTTTGCAAAATCCCGCTTCTGAAGAAAAGGATATATTTTTTAGACTAGTCTCGAAAAATGAAATATACAAACTTGCTAAAGAAATGCTAAATAGATTATTTGCTAGTTGTGAACAGTTTGAAACTGACGAAGAAGATGTTAATGAAGTTCCAATCAATGGAAATGAAGAATTGTCTCTTCAAGAACAATTAAATTTATCTGTAGCAGAAAATGTGAGAGAAGTGAAACCTGGTGTTACTGACAAATATCAGACTATTAAACAAGAATTTCATATATTTCAAACAACAGGTACAAGAACAACAAATTTGAAACTACTTAGAGATGCTTTGTCCAGAATAACGCCTACATCAACACAAAATGAACGTAATTTTTCTATTGTAAACGTTTTTTGTTACGAGGAACGTTTTTGTTACGAGGAAGAGAAATCAATTGTCCAATATTACGTTGGATGCGCTATGTTTTTTGAAAAATTATTTCAAAGTTGAATAATAAACGCATTAAATTTTATTTTGCAATCATTTTTTTTTATCTACATATTGTATTTTGTGTTAAAATAATAAATAAAATATATGAATTCAGTATTAAAGCGTGATATTTTATTGTTATATAACCTTTTAAACTGAATTTAACGGACAAATGGTATTTATATATTATATGAGAATTATCGAGAAATAAAAGGTAATTTTTTTCTTTTCTGGAGAAATGAAAACTATCGAGAAATCTTAAACTAGTTTCAACTGATGGGATGGGAGAGGAATATGATAGACTACATTTTAATTAACAGCAAATGGGCTACTTCAGTTAGAAATACCAGATCATACAAGGGAGTCGAAATTGGGTCTAACCATTACCAGGACAAAAGTGTCTTGCAACTCAAGCTTAAGGAATATTGTTCTAAAGTTACAGAAAATTAGCTTTAACACTAAATATCTGAAAGATCCAGATATAGCCAAAGCATTGCGTGATAAGCTACTTAGTCATTATGAATGTTGAGAAAGAATGGAATAAGTTTAAACAGGCTTTTCTTGAGACCAAAAGTACTCTTTTGGTTAAAAAGGAACAGGGGAAACAAATTTATTTGAGTGATAAAGCTATGGAACTTATTTCTGAAAGAAGGAAGTGCAGGAATAATATGAATCAAGATCCTACTAGTCCTAACAGACTCCATTAAAATAATCTTAATAAACGTGTAAAGGAATCATTTCATAACTGATAAGAATCTTTGGCTTGATAGATTGGCTGACAAAGCAGAGGAAGCAGTTAGAGAGTACAATATCAGGGAGTTGTATCAGATAGTTAGTGTTTCATGGGGGACGAAATAGACAGGTACACAGGGATTGAGAGATAAACATGGTAAGGTGATTGAAGGTGAGGATTTTGTGATGGCTAGGTGGGCTGAGCATTTCAGAGATGTTCTAAACAATGTGATTATTTCTACTCCTATTGTTTGTAATGAAGATAGATACATTACTGACTTTAATATTGGCTACATATCACATTCTGAGGTCGCTTTGGCTATCTCTAAATTAAAACTGCATAAATCTCCTGGGGAGGTGAAATCACCACTGAAATGCTTGCAGCTGGGAACATTTTTGTTGTCACATGGATGACTGAAATTTTGAATTTTTTTTATGATAAAGGTGCTATTCCTAAGAATTTTACTAGAGTTATGTGTGAGAGTTGGTAAGGATTGTAGCAATTGGTTTATCATTGCTAATGGAGTTAGACAAGGGTGCATTTTGTCTCCTTTTCTCTTTAGTTATTATTGATTCTTTGAAATGGAAAGATTTTGGCCTTAAATGGTCTAGAAATTTCAAAATTTCTGATTTAGATTATGCTGATGATTTGGCCCTGTGGCTAACGATGTTGATGAGATGAATTCGTTCATTAGTGCTGCTGATGAGACTGGTAATAGAATAAGTTTGGTGATAAACAGAGAGAAAACTAAAGTGATGAAAATTGGTGAGGCAGATGGTATTTCAGTTGCTTTGAATGGCTGCACTCTTGAGCAAGTGTCTCAGTTTAATTATCTTGGGAGCTATGTAACAGATACTGATGATGTACAGCATGAGCACTGAAAATACCACGGCTGAATACCACCACTGATAATAACTTAAATCAGGCTAATAATTCAAATAATTTTGAAAACTTTCAAACACAACTTCTTTCTGATTCCAGAGAAGAATGGAGAGAAACATAGATATTCCATAAAAATGAGAAAAAGTTATGCATCGTTTAAATATTGACGAAAAACAATTCCTCCACAGCTTTGAAAACTCTTTGTAGAAGTGAATAAAAGTTTAATAAAATAGTTCTAGAATAGTTTTGTTTTTCATTGCGTTTAAACATAGTAGAAATAAAATAAATAGTTTTGCTTGTTTATTTGGCAGTAGTTTAATTAGAATAATTCGAATATTCATTGGCATCGCTTGAAACCTTTTCTCAGTAATACATTTTTATGAATGATCAAAATTAAAAAAAAATGAAATATTTTCAAATTTAATTTTACTTACTTTTAAATAAAACTACTACTGCCAAACATGCAATAAGTGATAAACAAAAAAAAAAGCACGATATTTTCTTTTCTCATTCAACAAATAAATCTCAGGTTATTCACTAGAGATTAATTCTATTATTCTCAAAATTAATGTATCGCCAACAGCTTCAAAAAACAGTTACGAATTGAGGAAACGCCACGACACCTTTCTTTCTTTCCCAGTCTTCGGTTAACAATTATGAAAGTGAAGGAAAAACACTGAAAATTTATATATGGAATCGGTAAATCTGTTCTAAATCATTAAACCTAGCGAATTTTAAATAGATAGTTTCTCTTCCATACACTTGATTTCCTTCATACACAACAAAAAAAAATTCTTTGAAGTTTTCAAAAAATTTAAAACAAAAAGGGCGCATTTCAATAATCCAATTAGTCGTAAAATGCTGCCTTTTTTATGTCCAGTTATTGTACCGCTGTTGCGCATTCAATAAAGAAGATTTTTCTCATGTAAATTTTTTAGGAAAATATTTTTTCCTTAAGCACTCAATTATATACGTTTTACGAAATTTTATTTTGAGGTATTATTGCTTTAAATCCTTAACAAACGTAATTCCTCATTAAAACGTTGAAGACTAAAACCTCATTTTCAAAATTCGTGATGTTTAAATTTTTACTTTTAACAAGACATTGTGGATTTTTTTGAGAAACAGTTATTACTTCACTTGCTTTTAATATGTAATTATTTCGTTTCATTATTTAAAGCGATTGTAAAATATGTTTCTGTAAACTTATATGTTAACATCGAAATACAGTAACTGAAAGCCATCGTCCTTTGTATCCACAGCGATCATTAAGTTTATTTGAAACCGCTATCTTCGCTATGTATTCTACTAATACTGGATATAGGAGAAACATTGTCTCGTGCCGGTTGGGATTCGAACTAGCATGAGACAATTTTTCCCCTATACCCAGTATTAGCAAAATACAACAGTGGAGATAGTGGCTTCAAATAAAAATGAAACCACAGTCTTAAAATAATTTATTATAAATGAATAAAGCATAAAAAGTTTAATGTTTGTTCGAGATGTTTCAACAATTTTTCTATAAAAATCGTGATTTAAAGAAACTCTGTTCTCCCTCCCTATCTAATTTAGAATATTGGGAATGTACGCTCTTTCAACTTTTGGTATAAAAATCAAAGGATTAAATGTTTCATTCATTGAATGATGAGCACTCTTTATTCGATGATGACAGTGGCAATCCTGGGAGCAAGGTTGCTTTTTAAAATATATACATTTAATTCTGACGCTCTTCAAAAAAAGATCATGTAAATTGATATATGACAGTTTCTGCTCGATTATTGTAATTTATTTTCTATTATTTAGGCCATTCAATAACTATTAGTAACTTCCGTTACCACAGATTTTTCCAAGAATTTTAAAATTCTTTGCCGCAACCATTCAAAGAGCACAAACCATTTTTTTAGTAATGCAGTTCCGCTCTTCGCTTCACCTTTCTAATTATCTATGAAAAAACATTAAAATATTTAAAATTATTTTTCAAGCCAAAGTAATTCAATCATTTCAAATTGTAAGGAATTTTTCAATCACCCCAGTATAGATTCTTACCACTCTGTTTTGAGGTGTACCATTTTGCACCATCTTACATAAAAAAAATGTTCTCTGCAATTGCCAACGTTTCGTTCTCATCTGCGGGTTGCTTTTTAAGCACGGGAGTGAATTGACTCTCGGTAGCTCGCAATCTGATATTCCCAAGTTCGAGTCTCAACGGTACACAAGTCAAGATTTATCTCCACAAATCACCGGTCTTCCCTCGGCGAGAAAGGGGACATCTAGGAGTTTGAAAAGATCGCCCTCTGACGGATGGAACATTAAGCCGTGTCCGTGTGTTCAGGAGAGCCACACCTTGTGCATATTAAAGAGCACGCTAAATGGATTTGACATGAGGCTTCCATCTGTCTCCTAATAACTATGTCTCTAAACCCTACGTGGCCAGAACTAAGTGGAACCATCGCACTAAATTCGACACCGATTGGTCGAGAACATGAGGAATTACGCCGAAAACTTCCACCACTGGTGACATCACCCGGAAAGTAAACAAATATCAGCACACAGGTAACGAATACGCCTGCTACTCTGAGTCTTCTATGTGGGGCGGGGGTGGCTCAGTCGGTAGCGCGCCAGGCTCGTAATCTGTAGTTCCCAGGTTCGAGTCCCAGCTGGGTCAGCGTTGAGATTTATCTCCTCAAAATTTCCCGCCCTGCCCACGGTCAGTAGGGGACACCGTTGGGCTTGGAAAGGCCGCCGTCCGTCGGATGGGACGTTAAGCCGTGGCCCCGTGTGCGGGAGAGCCATACCCTGTACACGTTAAAGAACATGCTGGATGGCCTTGACGGGAGGCTACCATCTGTCTCCCAACAGCTGTTCCAGTGGTCCCCTCCCCCAACCTTCTCTGAGCCTTCGGGGTCCATGTGACCTGGCCATTTACCCCATGGTGTGCAAAAAAGTGCCGCTCAGAGGTAAAATAACCCAACCTGAGTCTTCTATCAAGGCCAGAACAACGACGGTCAATGCTGCTATAGTTTACATTTTATAACATTTCAAATATATTTCATATTTTAGTTACATGCAAAAGCATAACTTCCCTTAGTCTACGTCTACCCAGAAGGAACTTTGATCGGTTTAAAGCAGACCACCCAACCCAAACGTAGTGACAAGCGAATGGGAAAAAGCAATATTTCTAAACGAATGCAGGAAAAATTATCTACCTAAAAACGAAAATATACATTTCAAATGAATAATGGATTGGAAGAGAAAACTACATTATTGAGGCCTTAGGAAAATGTCTTGATTAGACACAAAATTATACATTTTTAATCAGTACTATGAACTGGCAAATTCGCTTAGTTACACAGTTAAAAATATTTGGTTAAAAAAATTAGAAGAAAGGTGCCAGATTAAATCGATAAATTATTTATCTGTTGTTCTAGCCACAAATTCTTTTGCAATGAGCAGTATGTTCGATGATCCTTCTTTATAAATGGTTAATATGTAAATATTTTCTTTCGTCTTAATATTAAATTAAATAAATATAGAAGAAACATTCTCATTAACCGGGTGGGATCCGAACTTAGGACTTCCTGACAACATGCTAAGGCGCTCTGACTGCTGAGCTACCTGCAGCTATCAATATCTTCTCTGTTGGTGGTTTCAGCATTATACCATGGAGTTAGTCATTGGATCTAGCTCTAATAAAATAAAAATAAATACCTCCTCAAGCAGCTGCTTGCCACAGAGGTCTGACATGAGCCTGTCAGTTTATATGCCATAGTAAAAGGTCTGAGCGGATGGCAGGACCTCAGCAGAAAAACAACACATACATCCATGCCTTACCCGGGACTCGAACCCAGGTCCCTTAGATCAATAGCCATGCGTACTAACCACTCGGCCTTGGGCTCTAATGGAAGACTTTAATCTAGAAGTCACCTGCCAGGTCAATGAACGCGACTTGCCAAATGGAACATCAAGAGGCAATATATTTTATTTACACTTGTTATAATTGTATATCATTACCTACAAGTGCCTACATGTGATTGCTTGTCATTCAACATAGCATCCTTACGCTTGGTTACAGGTGTGTTATCTATAAAAAGCACAATGACTCTTGATGTCGCTGGTCATGTGCATTATCCTGGGAGGTGCCTTCTAGGCCCGAGTCCTTAATTACACTCAGATAGTTTTTCCAATGACTAACTGCATGGTATAATGCTTAAAGACACAAATCGAGGCGAGCTTGATCAGCGGCAGGTAACTCAATAGCCAGAGCACTTGACAAGTTACAAGTAGATCGTGAGTTTGGATTCCATCCAGCTAGTGAAAATTGTTTACTCTATACTAATTTATATGCATCATTACAGATGCCTACTTATGATTTTCTATTATTCAAAATTATTACCTGCTACCAAAGAAACCTCACAAAAGACTGAAGTTTGTGAAATTGATTAATGCCCGTGCAACCAGTTTGCTACGAGGCCATCTCCGTTGTTTTGCTTGAATCAGCAAATAATTTGGATATTATTATATACAGTGGACCTTGGTTATAGCGCTGCTCGCTATAACGCGCACTCGGTTATAGCGCGGGCGATGTTCCCGATAAGTTCAAACATGTTTATACAGGTCCGTGCGGCGTTAGTGAGTATCGCATTTTATTGTTACTGCGTATTGAATAATTGTGTATGTATTGAGTTCCTGCATGTATTTTGAATAGTGTTTAATTATTGTATGCATGACGAGTAAAAGAAAAGCTTACAGTGTGAAATTTATTGTGTCGCCACCGCGCCGCTCGGTATAACGCGGTTCACCTTATAACGCGGGTGTTGTTTCCAGCCCGACATGCGCGTTATATCGGGGGTCCACTGTATTATATATTAACCTTAAACCCTTTTTCTGTGTGGTGGCGGCAGCAACTTTACACTTCTGATTGTTTCCATTATTTTTATGGCTCTTTGCCATTTGCCTTCCTTATGCCCAACGTTGGTTCCTCTCCCTTTTTACGCGAGAGAAGAAAATGTATCTAGAAATAAATCTAGGAGCCGAATCTAGAACCGAAATCTTCCCGATCTGTTGCGCTACTGCCTAATCCTCTTCTACACAAGACACAAAAATCAGTTGAACTGTGCATAACAGAGTTATGAGTGGCGCAACTCTCTTGAGCCGGGGAGAGGAAAGCACGAAAGAGAAATGGGTGGTTGATGCTGGTGGAATGGCTTGGAGGAAAGGAGACGGAAGGATGCAGGTTGGGTAGAAGTCACCTTCTGGTTTTGGGAGATAGTGAAGAAAAATGACTGCCCGTCCAATGAATCCAAGTCCTCAACGCCTCGCTTGGAATTTATGGAGCGGCAATCCGGTGTCCACTCTATCGACGCCTGCTGCTGCATCTGCTAAGTGACATAGTTAAACAGGGCGTCATTAACGAGGCGGCCCTTGACATTTATTATGGCAGAAAAATGCACGGCCGAGTCGTTTATCAGTTGCAACGCAGCCGCACCTACGGCCGAAGATGACTTCAGGATAATGCTCCTTGTGGGCCACTTACTCTTCTACCTTATACCGGCATCCTTTCTCCCGAACCAAGTTCCACGCGCCACGTGTGATGGCCAAATGCACTCACTCACGTGCAACTGAATCTGATAAAAGAGAAATACACGGACAGAGTTTCACCTTTCGCAAAATATAAGGCTTATGTCGCCCTTTATCTGTACACACAGAATAAGATCTGATTTCCCTGTCCCTTATGTGCACACGACTCAAATGAGAACACACGGCTATTAATTTCTCTAAATTAAGAAGCAGATCGTAAGCGAGAAAATGAATATTCTAATTATGTTAGTTTCAGTTCTTCCATTTTAACTTTGTTTGCAAAGGTTTTTTTAATATAGAGGAACAATTAAAAAATATAAAAAATTAGAGAAAAATATAATAATAATATTAATAATAGAATGATTTTTTTTCAGAGACAGATGAAACAATGCCCTGCTGAGGTATAGTTAAATTTTCAGCGTCTTAGTACTGACTATTTAAACCCACTGGACTGGCTTATTTCTTTGAGTTTGATTACGGATCTTGAACTTCCTGCACTGACGAGCCTCGATTGAGGGAAAATCTACCGCTGTGTTTTCTTCTGCCTGTGGAATGCCAGCCCTAGGTGGACAGATGTGCAAGACACTTTGTACATCTGTTCACCTAGGTTGTTGGATAATCCTGATCAAAGACTATCACAGGTACCAGAATCCTTTCGTCTATGGGCAACGACAACCTATCTTGGGTTAATGTGTCTCAGGCAGGTCAGTTTCCACTTTGATTCTGGTTCTTGAAAAGGTCCACTTCTAAAGGTGATGCTTCATGTTCCTGCCAGCATTGGCGACTTGAGTCTTTGGCGGTCTGAATACGGATCTTTAACCCAGGGCACTGTGATATTGTTGGCATTAATGCTCTCACAATAAACCTAATTTATTTAAGAATCATACAAATCATTTTCTTTCCACAGCTACATGGAACGTTAGGACGCTGGATATAAATTATTATCTTGATATTCTCACACAGGAATTTAGAGTTTTAGCCTAAATATTCAGGGCTTGCAAGAGGCAAGATGGACAGGTAAACATCAGATGCCTAAAACAATCTTAAATTTCTCTTTTCAGGAAGGAAGGATGGAAAAACATCCCAAATGTGTAATTTTCTTCTCAGAATACATGCCAGCAATGCTCTTCTAGGATATTATTGCATTAATGAAAGGTTTCTTACAGCTATATTTAAAATTAAGATTAAAGATGTGAATGTTATCTCTGCACAGAGAGGATTCTGATGATAATGAGAAAGATAGGTTTCATAGACAACTTCAAGATATTTTGAATTCTGTCGAGAAAGGAGATATTACTCCTGTGCTAGGTGACTTCAATGCTAAGTTGGTACTGATTCTGATAGGCCCTTTTTGCATTGTAGTTGCAATGGCAGTGGAAAACGTCTGTAGGAAAGTAAACGTAATGCTTTGAGAATAACTCACACTTTCTACATCACCGGTACAATTATAAATTCAAATAGATTTCGTCTCAGGAGTTACATAAAAATATAATCGATTATATATTAATTAAGAGTAAATGGGCTAGTTCGATTAGGAATATTAGAGCATACAACAGAGCTGAAATTGGGATCTGACCATTATCTTTTCAAAAGTTTCTTGCAACTGAAGCTTAAGTTAAGGGAATTACCTTTAACACTGAAGCTTTAAAAGCATACCATGATAGGCTACTTAGTCATTATGGCAATCATAGTTTGCTTATTTCTGAGGTTCAGTACCAATGGAATGAGTTTAAACAGACTTTTCTTACAGCTAACAATATTATTTTGAGCATAAAGGAGCAGAGGAGAAAAATTCATATGAGTGATTAGGCTGTAGAATCAATATCTGAAAAAAGGAATTGCAGGAATAACTTAACACCCTACTAGTCATAACAGACAGCATTACAAGAGCACCTTGTAAAGAATCAATTGGCTTCTGATAAGAATATTTGGTTTGATAGCATGACTAACAAAGCAATGTTTGCCTGTCATCATAGAATTTATGATAAGGAAATACCTAAAGGAAAGCAGAAAACTCTTGGTTCATTTTAAGTCAGCCTAACAAGTCATGGAATCAGAATATCGATCAAGTATTTATTTGTACTTTAGAAGAAAGTCTGAATCTGAAATCTGAATCTGTAAAGGGAATTGGTGAGGAGATGGAAGATGACCCCCCCACCAACACACACACACCACCACCCATGGTTCTGTCGCTCTTCCGCCCCTTAAACTTTACCCGACCTTCACCTACATCCATTCACTCAATCCCAAGATACTTGTCTTTAGGTAAGTTAACTAAATAATTGATTGTTTACCATAATTTAATGTTAACAACTCTTGCGCCTACATAAAGGATGAGTAAAAAGTCCAATTCTCTTTACAGAAAATGATAATTTGGGTGAGCATAATAATGAAAACGAATTTTGATCTAGGATATAATGAAGCTATTTTTGTAATCATTTCCGTGAGTGAATAAGTTTTAAAAATAGCCTAACAGTATTTCTTAAAGGTTTTACAATAAAAATAATCTTTATGATTACAATAACGCAGTCATATATGCAAAATAAAAAAGTTAGAAAACTGTTAAATAACTGGATGAGTAAGTGAATGTGAAGCAGGCTGTAGCATAGTTCAGTATTATTCTTAGCATACATATTAAACAAGGCATAAAAATTACTTATTTATCATTATAATCTATTCATTAAATCATTATAATAGAATTGTTTCCTAACGAATAAAAGTATAAAACGCTGTAACATTAAAAATGCTTTCTGGGAAGTTGTTTTAAATCTTCCGATTCCAGGTCGGAGTTTATCCAATTATTTCGTACGGACAAACTCCCGTTAATCGCTGATTGCGAGAATAGCGAGGATCTAAATCCTTCACGACAACTATTAAATGGAATTCAATAGAATTTCCTTTTTTATTTCCTTTAAAAGACGACGACGATAAGATAAATTAAAGACACTCCTAAATCCTCCATAGATCCTGCGAAGATTTCTCTTACGAACCACTCACGAAAATGCTTCTGAAAGGCCTGAAATTCGCAATCTTTCCTCATCTCAAGAGCGAAGTCAGACATTGAAGAGCACAAAGGATACGATCCAACAGTTGGAGATGCTTCACGCGCTCTACGAGAGCCATCCCATTGTCACTCATCAGCCACCTTGACTGTACGCGGAGCGCGACCAATCAATCTCCAGCAAGGCTCTGGCTTCACCTCGAACAGTTTACGGTGTGGTCGACTCAGCAACGATCAGCCTTAATTCGAACTAATTCCCACGGCGCCTGGGCTAGTAGAGCGTCCCTCCTCACGCGATGTGTCTCCGCCAGCGGCTGTGGATGCTGCGCAAGATGCCGACACTGTGATGGAGGATGCAAGCCGACAGAAAATGCCTCCCAAGGGAAGAGATGGAACATATTTGGAATCAGAGATTATTTCCCGCCGCTCCCTCGAGGCTGACGGCTGCGTCTGAGGCGCGATTTATGAGGGGCAAGGGGCCTCCGTGTCTGATGCACGAGGCGTGTCTCGCGCTCACGAGCTCTCAGAGTGCCGGTCGAGCAGGCGCTTGTATTAAATGCACCGCGATTCACGCCCAAGTTGGCCCAATGAAATCCGATTACTCTGGAGGCAGCGCGAAGAAATTACCGTCAATCAGGCACACTTTAGAACGCACGCGAGTGTCATTAACACGGGCCACAGAACTGGCGTGACTTTCTCGAGCTAACGATATTCGAAGCAACACCGTAATGGCAGCGGCGAAAGGTGCCGGTGGTCGGGAGGAATTTACACGTCCCGAGGTCGTTGATTTTATAGTCAGTCTGTCTCCATCTAGCTGAGAGCAAGGAGATAATTTCGCATCCAAGTGTTCTCGACGATGCCGATTTACAACGGTGGAAAACTTTATAGCTCATGTTATCTCTTCGTTCTGGTCTTGTGGCGAACCTGTGAACAAACACATGCAACCTCAAGATCTATGTATTTCACGGATGTACATTAGATACCGGTTAATTAATTTTAATACTGAACTCTTCTCAATTGTCATTTAAAAGTAAGAGCCAGTTTCAATTGCTGCTGAGTCTTAGGCTACTACGAAACTGAGTTCATGCAATCAAAAACGCAATGGTTATCACAATTCAACGGCGTTCATTATTTTCGTCCTTTTTTTTAACAACATGAGTTAGAAATACAGTAAACTACAGGTCATCAGGCATTTATGGGGAATGGAGGATTGCCGGTTAGATGAATCCTTTAAGGTTGCATGCGAAATGTTTTTATAGAAACCAAATACAGTAGGCACAATCTTCTATTCAAGCGTTAGCTGTAATAAAAATGCAGTTAAAAGCAATGATAATAAAAAAAGAAATCACCAAAATGTGACCTTTGCAAAATACCAGAAACAATAAATTATTTAATATTGAATTGGGAAAAATGGATGCAACGAAGGAATATATTTTTTCGTAATTTAAAATCAATAAAAGTTAAAGATATAAATATAAAAAATATCTGAATCATCCTGAAATGAAAACCAGAGAAAAAGGTTTTCAGTTCATAACCCAATTTCTATTAGGTTTACCAATATATAATCGACTTTAATTGTTTATATAATGCACATATTCTATAAATTTAATGTATTTAAATTTTGTATATTTTATTTTTTCCATTCAATAATTAAGCTGTCCCGTGGCAGAGTGGTTAGCGCGCTTGGCTACTGATTAAGGGACCTGGGTTCGAGCCCCGGGTAAGGCATGGATGTATGTGTCGTTTTTCTGCTGAGGTCCTGCCATCCTCTCAGACCTTCTACTATGGCATATAAACTGACAGCCTCCTGTCAGACCTCTGTGGCAAGCAGCTGCTTGAGGGGATATTTATTTTTATTTTTTATATTCAATAATTCATTGAGCGAGCGGTTTAAGTCGAACCCAATGGCTCAGATGCAGTGATGTTTAATAAATAAATAAATAAATAAATAATTTTTATGATAGTTTATTTCCAAATATTCCAGCTTCGTACCTCTTTAAATACTGAAAGAATATTGCTGAAAATCGAGACATGAATAGATTTGATTTCAATCTTTATCTTCAGTCATATTTTTCTATTAAATGCATATTTAAAAAGTTATAGAGCTCGGATGTTAGATTCCCATTGATATGATATGGAAAATCTCCGTTTCGCTAGGTTCTAGGTAAATTTTCCAAAATCAATTGTTGGAATGGCGAGTTTTTCGAAATTCTATTTTTCGATTAACAACTATTTCGAATGGCCATCTTTTAAAAAACGGCAATTTTTTAGAAAAATAAGTTACATACATATTGCATAAGAGATATTCATTTTTTTTTTGTTTTCAGAGATAAGTTAAACATTATTTTTGGATTGGATAGGTATTGATGAAATATTACCATTCGCATTTTAAAAATTTACCTCTAGCTTAAATTGCTACCTCTGACGATTCAAAAATTTGGAAAATGACAAATATTAGCGAATATTATAAACGATTTGTTTATGAAAGAAATTTGAAAGTTTCATTGGTGGAGTATCATTGTCAATATATCACAAAATCATATATCCCACCATATATCCCACTCGGAATGAAATATCTTCCATAAAAGTTATTCATAATTGCCTAATATTGAAATAATCATTACTCATACTTTTAAATTGCATATTTTATTAAAAGGTTTCAAACAAAACTTGTTATTTAAGTTTCAATTAATTTCTGGGAAAGTTTTATGACTCACGATTTAACACTCAATATAAAATGGAATAATTATATCTAGACAGTTCATTTGAGCACAGATGTAGAAAGTGAATTAAATCCTATCTCTATCTCTGCGATGAACTGATGCTTCGATAAACTGACATCACGACAAATTGACGCTGCGATGAATTAACCGTGATGAATTGACGTAGAACCCATTTTTTACTACGAAAATACACTATTCCAAAGAGTTTAGATAAAATGTACATATGTGCCCAAAAAACGGAAAACCTGAAAGGAAAGGAAATTGTGTCATCTTCTGTACAAACAGTGGTTGAACAATGTGATATAAAAAAGTATGATAGGCACCGACAGATAAGTACAACAAGAAGAGAAGCACAGAATGGTCAAAATGAAGCAGAAACGTATTGGCCGACATCGAGTGAACCTTACCAAGTTCAAAACATCCGGAAACCCATATCCAGCGGGGGCGTCTAACGTATTTATTCTTATTTATTATTGTATTTTTATTGTATTTTTTGTTGGTGCATTTGTTACCGCTAAAGCTCGAAAGCCGTTAATGTGCACATTATCTAGCTAATCTGCAGATTAACTGATTTGCTCCGTTAACGTGCCGAATCAAGAGTTTTCCGCATTTTACCTAGGTAACGTGCACATTAACGGCTTCCGTATCGTTAAAGTTCAAAAGTTTGTTTCTCTCATAGTGGTGAATCTCTTGAATATGAATCTTCGTGTCACGTGATTCACTCGTCCGCATTATATAAAAACGCTCCGGATGAGCGGAGGCCAAGTGAGAACGAATCGGTAAAGTGATTCATTCTTGATAACGAATCACTAAAATGATTCGTTCTCACTTGGCCTGCTCATTTTGGGGCGTTTTTTATAATTCGGATGACTGATTCATGTTGACAGAGAGATGACCCTGGTTTCAACTCTACTCTCGGACACTAGATAAATAACATTATGTTAATTTAAGCGTACAGAAACGTTCCTGTTGTTCCAGCAAAGATCTTATTTTCACTTTAACGAGTGCCTAGTAGGTAATGTGCAGATTATCCAGGTAATTTGCAGATTACCTAGGTAATTTGAGAAATGAAACAATTTTCCGCACGTTAACGGATCACCGTAGTTAATCTGCACAATACCTAGATAATCTGTAGAATAACTGATTTTTGCACTTTAGCGGTAACACATATATATATACGCATTAAGTGTGTTTTTGGAAGCACTGTCGTGGGGATGGAACTCATAGCTGTTGTTTTCGGGTTTGAGCTGGCTGCCTGCACATGCCGATGAGTCGGAAAGCCTTTTTACACTATTTACAACAAGCCTCGGGCGCAAGTGTTAGTGCTGGAGACTACGGCAGCGATAATAAACAACAGTCTGGTCGTCGCTGTCAAGCAGAAGGACGCATCAAGGGACGCCACTCTTACTCAAACAAAACCCTTAAGGAGATGGTTCGGTTCTGCGTGAACCAGGGTTCAGTTCTATGTAAACTGAGATACAGTTCTCTGTGAATTGAGATACAGTTCTGTGTGAACCAGGTTGTAGGCAAGGATTGGATATCCTTTCGTCGAGGTAGAGGTCGGTAAAGCGAGAATATGCAAAGCACAGATCTCCACCTCATTGCATGATTGCTTGCAGTAGCAAAGAAACAAAGGCCTACGCAATCGACCGCATTCCATCACGTGACTGTATGTAAATGTGAACAAACAGTGTCGTTCCTATACAATTCTTGTGCTTGAATTGTTGGACATATTTCTATACATCACTTGGACCCCCCCCCCTCGATACGGGACCACCTTGTCGAGGTGGGGGAGGGGGCTTGAGGGCCTAATTGAAGTCGAAGTATTGGGCAACGGTAGGACATGGCTAAGATTTCCATCTCAGAAGTTGAGGGCCCTGCTGACTAGGTCTGTGTCATGTTGGACAGGGCCCCGACAGGAGGGTCAAACTAAGAGTCCCAGTCACGGGAGCCGAGCCAACTTGGATTCTATAACCTTGTTTGTGGCAGTCCCGGACATAGATTAAATTTAGGTTTTGACCGATGGATGAGCTTTACTCCTATAGTACTGTTAGCCATTAGGTAGTTGGGGATGATCTGTATCTATATGGTACTGTCTTGCCCTGACCGTAGGTAGTGGTGAATATGCCATTTCCCT
The DNA here is from genome assembly GCA_038380435.1 of Ryuthela nishihirai. NCBI lineage: Eukaryota > Metazoa > Arthropoda > Arachnida > Araneae > Heptathelidae > Ryuthela > Ryuthela nishihirai. The sequence continues at coordinate 78,423,490 of JAWZYU010000017.1, forward strand.
ATACTGGTAGTGCTTTAGGAAGAACCAGTGGGTCTTGTCATCATATATATATACATCACTTGGCGCAGCAAGTCTGAGGCACATGTCGGTACTGGTGTAGCAATCCGAGAACCTGTTATTTCACCTATGTAATGGTGAATTTAATTAAGGGACTTAACGATGTCCTCTGCTAAAGAGCGATATTTATGTCATTGCAGTCAAAACACGATATTCGGCGCAGATCAGTTCAGCATCACAAGCAATTAGATGTGACGAAATAAAAATCTGCGTCGTTCCCTTACCAAGGACTACCAAACACCCCAAGTAAATCGGAGTAGGTAAAATTCGAAGTAACTTTCTAAATTCCAGGTGAGTTGTCAAAATTGGGATTTTGTTTGCAAAATTAAGGGGAGTTAGCATAATCTAGACAACTTGACAAAATTCAGGAGAGTTATCAAAATCTTGGGAAGTTGACAAAATCGAGACAACTTAGCAAAATTTTGGGGAGTTGGCAAAATTCGAGTGACTTGACAAAAATCAGGTGAGATGTGACAACTGGGTTTCTTTTCCCGTAAAATTATGGCATGTTGACAAAATCTAAGGGAGTTGGCAAAATTCGAATGCACTTGGTAAAATGCAGGCGAGTTGCGAAAATTGGGATTGGTTTAGTGAAATTAAGTAGAATTGTCAAAATCGTGGAGAGCTGGTAAAATCGAGGCAACTTGGCAAAGTCTAGGGCATTTGGCAAACTTCGAAGGCACTTCGTAAAATACAGGCGAGTTATGAAAATTGGGAATGGTTTTGTAAAATTGAAAAGAGTTGGCAAAATCGAGACAATTTGGCAAAATCTTGGAGCGTTGGCAAAATTCAGGTGAAATGTAAAATCTGCGATTTTTTTTCTTATTTGGTTCAGTCCTAAGAAGGATTTGAAAAATTATGGCGAGCTGGCAAAATCGAGGCAACTTGGCAAAATTCGAAGCCGCTTGGTAAAATACATGCAAGTTGTGAAAATTGGGATTGTTTTACGAAAATAAGGAAAGCTGGCAAAATCGAGAGAACTTGACAAAACATAGGGCAGTTGGCAAAATCGAGAGAACTTGACAAAACATAGGGCAGTTGGCAAAATCTAGACAAATTGGTTAAATTCGAAGTGACTTCTATAATTCAGGTGAGATGCAAAAATGGAGATTTTTTTCTATAAAATTATGGCAAAATCTAGAGGAGTTGGCAAAATTCGAAGCCACTTGGTAAAATACAGGCGAGTTGCAAAAATTAGGATTGGTTTTGTGAAATTAAAGGTAGGTGGTAAAATCTTGTATATTTTGACAAATTCGAATTGACTTTGTAAAATTCAGGTGAGATGTAAATAGTAGTGTTTTTTTAACCATGGCGAGGTTGCGAAATCGAGGCAAAATCGTGGGAAATGCAACCTCACTCCCCCCACGAAACAAAATTCTGGGAACGTCCCAGATACGTTCCTGTCCGTATCCACAATCGTGCAAAAAACGCCTAGATGATGTTAGCAACGTCAAGAAGTTTTAAGCATCTCGACGAATCAAATGATTCCCGTAACGGCAACATGACGTCAGATGGAACCGAAAAAAGAGGCGGCGCTGTCGGTTTCGAGACCCCAATAAAAGCCACCGTAGCAGACAGCAGGTAAGTCAATGGAAGTGAAAGAGTGCACGTGTGTCCCATTGTCAAAGCAATGAACGTGAAAGCATTATCAGCAGCTAGGCCCGTTCAAACGAGGCCGTATGATGGGGATGCATGACATATAACTGATCATTTGCGACAAGTTGTTTGGAGACGTGAGCGAAAACAGGTTCCCCTTCATGTCGCCATGGCTCAGGTCCCCACAGGTGTACCATACCAGGAGGAGATCGCATCTTCCGACGACGAGCAAACCTCCGACGGTACATTACATCTAGAGCAATGCAGAGCAATGTTGCACTTACAATACATGGTCCATACAGACTATCCGACAACGTTTGAATGAAGCTGAATTGCAGGCATAGCTAAAGTTATCATTTCCGTGTCCAGATTGCCTCTGACTACTAATCATCGCCAGGCATGTCATTTGTGGCGCATCGAGACGGTGTCGTGGGAGGGGGAATGTCACCACATCGTTTCAAAGATGAGTCACGCTGCTGTTTGGGTGAAAATGATGGTCGCATCAGGGTTTGGCATCACTGCGGACAGTGATAAAATCCGGGAGGAAACACAGCGCCTGCACACCCACCATTCCGTTGTGGGGTGCAATCACTTATGATTCCAGAACATCTTTAGTGTTTGTCCAGGGAACTTTGACAGCTGAACATGTTGATGACATTCAGATGCCCATAATCTACCTTTCCTATGAAGCTCTCCTGATGCCATTTAAGCAAGATAACTCACATTCCCATAAGCCACGCATTGTCCAACGGTGTCTACAGGATATCAACACCCTACCTTGGCCCACTATGTCCCCAGATTTTCCCCCTATAGAGTACATATGGGATTGGAGTTAAAGTCTCCAATTGCATCCACAGCCAGCACCCACCAGACACCCTGCATCTCCATTTGGAGAGAAAATGGCGAAAGTGCCTCAGGACACTATTTTAGACCCATTATATACAAAGACATAAATATATTCAATATATTTTATGTCTTATATAAAATAAGACATTCAACTGTATGCATCGATGCCTTGAAGATGCATCGCCACCATGTACTGAGAGCTGACATTGAGGGCCAGAAACATACCCTTAATATGAATGCAGGTGATTGTGCAATTAATCATTACTATCTTGTAACATACTCTATCATTCTGCGCAGCTGCACCGAGGTTCGAGGCTTGGTTCGTGGTGTTGCAATTTTTGTGCCCATCAGTGAATTTAAGAACTGTTGTTTCTTATCCAGAGATATTTCTATAGGTTAGATAGCTGACAGAAGCATCAAATCTCGGAAAGGTGTTGTTAATGGAAATGCTAATTTTTAAACGAAAAATAAACATGTTTGCTTACTTCTGTTTGTAATTAACTCCTTAACTGGTTAGGGAGCTAGCTACCATTCCAGCAAAGGCGAAATTTGTGTTAGCTCTAACTGAGGCCTTAGTCAGCAGTGACGTCAGTCCTAGTTAGGGCATGTCCTTGTATGAGAAAGCCTGTAAAAGCTAGGAGTAGCTTCTAGGATACTTCTCTGTCCTACAGGTCGCAAATGAAAAACAATGTTCAATTACTTACATTATGGAAATAGGGAATATAGAATTACTACTAAAAATAATTAAATGATAAGCAAAAAATAGCAGTGGGAGGGATTGTTAAAAGAAATGTTAAAAAATATTAATAATCATAGATTTTTTTAATTTTTTCGTACGTGTTTTTTTGTATGAGTTTTCTCGGTTTTTAAAGATTTGTTTTCATATAAAAATGGAATACAGATGAATGAATTGCTGCAAGACGGGAAGAGACTGATGTCTCATTGTACCTGCCAATATGGCTATATCTCTTAGAATGTGTTTGTACTCTATTTGTGTTGTGGATTACTGTTGTTATTAAAGTTTTTCTATGTTTTTGTATGTTCAATAAACTTATATATTGTATATTTATAAACAGAGTGGCTTTACAAGAGGTATATTAATTAATGCGCCAAATTTTGATACCTGTTTAACAAGATTAAATTTGTAATTCGACTAACAATTATTACGATGCATTTTTTCCTCCTAATCTACCTTCACAGACTAACCTGCTCAAGCTCAATGAAATCGAAAAAATTCGTGACAACTCGTATAATATCTAGTTTATTCAATGATCATCGATTTCTTTCTGAGAAAATTCTCTCAACATCTCATTTGTGGGAATCGGGAGGACTTTATCCAAACATTTCATTAGATTTTGATGAAATCGATCTGAACTTAAGAAATTCCACACTAAATGAAATAAACGTAATTTATACACTTATGCAATACGATATTAACTTACGTAGATAATCAATAATTCACCTGGAAAGCTGAAGATGACTTTCTAAATCCTGGACACTTTGGGTAAAAACTACAGAGGTCACAACACTATGCATATGTGAAACATCCAGAGAATTCATGACGAACCCGCGCAGCCCGGAGATGTTATACTCAAACCCGAAGACTTCCAAAGAGGTGGTAACTCTATTGTATCCCTTCATGTTTTCGCTACCATCAATTACACGGACAAAAAAATGTCAAAGAATCGTTCAAACTCGAATGGACAAGTCCTAACCTATTCTTACAGAAAGATTGTCTCCTAAATACACCTTACATGAAACACTGGCAATTACAAGCATACAATGAATTTTGAAGCGACTGATGACGAGAGAAATTAAAGAAATGCTTTTCCCAAGAATAACATTAACCCCAGAAATCAGTTTCCCTTTCTGAATTATAATATAAATAACATTTTGGACATATAAGTTTTCCTTATCGTGTAGATCACTTCCAAAATTAGAATTATTATATCAAGATTCTTTAATTTATTGAATCTAATGGTTTTCAGTAAGCCACGGAGTTTCCCTTTTAATCATTCAACAAAATGAAGAGCAATTTGTGTAGATTTGTTCTTTTTAATTATGTCATAGAGCTGATCTTTCACCGTCACTGTAAAAAATGTTTTTCACTTGCTGGCCATTTTTTCAATGCTTGAAAGCAATGGGAAGGCTGTTTTTCGGTAGTGGAGACAATTGAGAATCAGAACATTGTTGTAGTATACTTATTATGTAGCATACGAATTTTAAAATAAGAGCACAACTTGTTTTTGGATAATTAAACCATGAAAAAAGTGCTAATTAAATTTAGAAACTTTACTGTATTTCTTCTGTAAAATTCAATACAATCTGCTTTAAATTCAGCGCAATTTTCTAACCATGCCGAAATATTGAGGCTGAATTGGATTCAATGTGCAGGCAAGACTTTTCTCGCAGTGCGTAGCTTTCACATCCTTGATTTAGTTTTTATTATTGTTTAGCTTTTTCGTTTTTACTGCTTAGATATTGGTCCTTAGATTTAAATGAATGTTTTAAATAATCTGTTTAAGCTACATGTTTAATACTTTGGTGATATAATGTGGCGGTGGTAGTCAAGATATGAACTTGAGAGCTGTGATTTGACTCCTCCCTGGAGGAAAAGAAAACTGAACTTTGTAGAAGCGCTAAAGTTAATAAATGACAAACCTTTAAACTAATATATAGACGATATGCAGTCCATTTGAGCTGGATTGGATTGTTTTACCTCTGAGCTGCACTATTTTTGCACACAATGAGCTAAATGACCAGGTGGCAAGAATCCTAAGTGTTCAGAGAAGGTTGGGAAAAGGGATCCACTAGATTGCTCTTAGGAGACATATGGAATCTCTCTTAAAGGCCATTCAACGTATTCTTTAATGTGCATAAGGTATGACTCTCCTTCACGCGGAGCCACGGCTTAAGGTTCCAGCCGATGAAAGTTGGATTTTTCCAAGCCCAACGGTGTCGCTTTTCTCATCAAGAGCAGAATTGGGTTAGCAAAGAAAATTCTCAACGTAGGCAGAGTGGGCATCGAATCTAGGAGCATCATATTGTGAGAATGGCACACTACAGACTTAACCAACCGCTGCTCCCTGTTTGTGCTGGAAATCTGATCTTTAGGTGTTAGAATCTGGTGATCAAGAGATTTACACTGATAGTCGCGACTTTCCTCTTCCTTCTCTTCCTGAGGAGTCTGTGTATTAATGTGGGGACGGAAGAAGTTATCACCTTTTTGGTTTTAGGAATTAAATGAAACTGCTTTTAGCGCTGGATGAATACTAATGAAATAATGTTCCCGTTTGTTTAATTCCGACCGTTAGAAGTGCTGCATTCGATAAATGGCAAAACTTTGTTTTGCTTAAAAATGAGAATTTTTTATTCACCAGAGGCAATTTGACTTTCTAGTTTATGATGCATTCGTAACGACTTCTGGCAGCCGCTTTACGGTGTGCATTGTATTTATGGAGAGAGAGCATGGTAGCCCGTTAAAAAAACTTTAATCGAGAGTGCTAAAAGTTTGAAGTTATATTTTCTCAGAGTCACTAATCGTTTTTCCTTTGTGCCTAAATCGAAACAGTTGCTACATTAAATCAATGTACGAATAATTAATTATCAACTCTGGTAAACGCTAAAATATTATACCATAATTTATTAAGCAGTTTAACTTCAGTAATAGTTGGTTGAACTGTTTGAAGGGAAACGGAGAATAGTAAATGGCCACTGAGTAAAAGAGCAGTCAGCATCACTCTTGATTGAAAATGTCCAGACGTGTTCTTCATTTATTGCTTTTACTCTCGTAAATTCCCTTTGAGGGCGTCGAAGCAAAAGCAGGCAAATGTTTATTTGACTCACGTGCAACGAATACCACCACCGTCTTCGGACACAACAGCCAACAGCCTTAAAACATCATTATCTCAGGTGTTTCAGGAGACTCATTCCCGTCTTTTTTTCTTCAGTTTCGGAGAACTTAAGAAAATTACTTCTAACCAAGATTCATGTTGACAGAATAATGGCCCTCCGTGCCGTCCCTTACAACCGAGAAGCTAGGGGAAGGCTGCTTTCAGAGTAAAAGTAAGAACACAATTTCGGATTATGTTACAGCGAAATATAGAGTTTACGAAGGCTCTTTCCGTTGAAAATCCGTGTGCTGAGTGCGACGTTTGTGGAGAAAACAGGCGTTTGAGAGAGAATGCGCTAACACATCTAATTGTTATTTATTTAGCTAGCAGGCGTTTACGATGGTAGCGAGCATGGGACGAAGAACATGCTCTCAGGAGTGAGGGTGTTGACAGAGAACTCACTTAAGCTGAAATGGGGACAAAAAATTTTCGACAGAGTCAAAAACGATTTGATAATACAATGCACATGTCAGAATGTTTTCTAAGTAACGTCCACTGGTTTTTTGCTGTTCCCGATAAGCTGAAGTTCATAATTTAATATTCAATTACTTTTTTACTATGAAAAGCAGAGGGATAAGTCTGAATTTGCATCTTCCCCTTCGATGAGGAACTTATCAAATGCAAATTAAGTATCGGATTAAAGAAAATGTTCTACATATATTTTGTGAAATAATAAAAAATAAATTAGGCTAATGATAAGAGTGATTTATTTTTTGAACCATATCTTAATATTGTGGTAACTCAGAGAAATTCAATACAGTTCACAGAAATTAACAAGAGAGTAATCATATGTGACATCATTAATGCTGTCACTGTAAAAATAATTTCTACACAAATAACTCTTCAAACTGTTCAATTACAGAAACTTTTGATGTGATTTGTAGCATTCGTCAATTAAAACAATTCAACGGTAAACTAGTGAGTCGTGGACCAATGGACCTCTTATAGTCCGATTAATTGATGCAAAAGGACGAGGTTGGCTCAGTCGGTAGCGTCAATGCTGGTAATTTACAGTCCCAGACTGAAATGCGAATTGTGACTGTGTGGAGACTCACGTTCTGCTCTCAGAGCGAAATCCTGGCTGGCTCGTTTTTTTTTTGGTTCCCAGGTTCGGGTCCCAGCTGGGTAAGCGTTGAGATTTATCTCCGCAAAATTCCCCGCCCTGCCCACGGTCAGTAGGGGACACCGATGGGCTTGGAATGGCCGCCATCCGTCGGATGGGACGTTAAGTCGTGGTCTCGTGTGGTCGTGGTCTCGTGGATGGCGATGGTCTCGTGGATGACGTTAAGTCGTGGTCTCGTGGATGGCCTTGACGGGAGGCTACCATATGTCTCCCAACAGCTGTTCCAGTGGGTCCCCTCCCCCAACCTTCCCTGAACCTTCGGGGTCCATGTGACCTGGCCATTTAGCCCATGGTGTGCAAAAAAGTGCCGCTCAGAGGTAAAACAACCCAACCCAACTCAGAGCGAAAGAGGACACTGATGGGCTTGAAAAGATCACTGTCGTCGAATGGGATATTAAGCCATGGCCCCCCGGATATAGGAGAGTCTTATCCTCTGTATGTTAAAGAACACACTGGATGATCTGGACAATAAGCTTCCATCTGTGTCCTAACAGCTGTCTAGTGAATCTTTTTACCCCACCATTCTCCGAGCTCTCGGAGTCCTTGCGACCTGGCTATTTAGTCTATAGTGTGTAAAAGAAGTGCCGCTCAGAGGTAGAACAGCAAAACTGATGTAAATATTCGAATTTTGAACCTGTGAGAGTGATGTCATTGAATTACTAACCATGCTCTCTGAATGAAACAGTTCAGAGGAACAGCAAAATAATATCATAAAATTATATTTATTTAAAGAATTATGTTTGTTAATTATTAATCTGTTATTTTTGCGCAGACCGAATGATAATAACTATCATATTTTTAACTGTCTTTCTATTTACTTTTAGCTTTTGAGATTTGTCGGTTGGTCGGTTTGTGGATTTGACAAAACTTTCTACCACCACATCTTTCGAACGCAATGGAGAAACTTAATGATTTATGTGCCAAATGAAGCTTATGACTGGGGGAGTCTCATAGACTATAAAAAAAATTGACCCCTATGTTTTCTTCCCCCCTTAAAAAGGGGAAATGTGAAAACTGTTCTTAAGTTATATCTCTAGAACGCGAAGGCCGAAAAGTAACAACCTATACGTAAAATGAAAGTTTCTGACGCGGGGAATATCCCAGGCTATGAAACATTGACTGGTCGTGCTTTCTTCCTCCCTAAAAAAGGGGGAAATATGAAAATGATAGTTCCCCTATATCTCCTGAACGCGAGTGCGGAAGTAACATGCTATGTGATGAATGAAAGCTTGTGATTCGGGGAGTGTCTTAGGTATAAAAGATTTACCTACTATGCTTTCTACCCCCTAAAAAACTGGAAATGTGAAAATCGTTCTATTATATATTTCGAACGCGAGGGCCTACAGTTATGAGTTAGTGTCAAATGAAATCTCGTATAATGACAGTCGTAAACTATTTCGAAATACGCCCACCCCCTGTTAAAATGGGGGTGGGCGTATTTCGTGGGGTTTGGCACAAACGAGTCGTATCACAAATTAAAATTTGTGACGTCTCCAATATCATGGGCTAGCTCAAACATGACTCCAAAAGGTGTGTAAATATATTCAATGTTTATATTCGATGTCATATGTATAACAAAGTTTCTGAAGGTAGGTGTTTTTAGTGAGAACAAAAAATATAAATTAAAATATTTAAAAATTCCATCTTCCTACAGGGTCCTAAAAAGTAGAAAATAAACCTAAAAGTATTATCGATGGTGCAATCAGACACTGAGTTTGCATTCGTTTCAAAGGAAGATTGGGCGCCGATTTGCCTACTCGAAGATTGCCGCACCCTATCTTCCTTTGAAGCGAATACGAACTCAGTGACTGATTTCACCATCGATATGCTTTAGGTTTTCTTTGTACATTTTAGATCCCTTATAGAAAGATAGATATTTTTTTTTAATTTTTTAATTTATATTATTTTGTTCTTAGACTAGATGTTGTTCTTCGAACTCTACTAGATGTGCTTTTACGTAAACAGTTCATTTGTTGAAAATGAGAGAAACATTCCTTGAAATCGTTTGTGAGTTCTTGCGCCAGAATGAAACGTGAAATGGCAAAAGCGCCCCTGGAACCAGTAATCATGGCTTTGGTGTATGTGGAAGTTATCTCGGAACTTTTACTCATTTTTGTTTTGAGTCTTTTTACATTAACTTTTATAGTCATCCATTGCTGACTGTTGAAGAATAGCTACAGTGAGTTTGATTCTGACTTATTAATTACGATTACCATTTGTTTTGTAGTGGCTAGCTAATGTTGAGTTACCTGTTGCTTCAGGTTTGTAGTTGTCTAGTGGCTTGTATGTTATGATCGTTGCCCTAGCAGACGTATATCAGATATGTACCTCGTCCTATTGCTCTAGGAGGGGCGGGGGTGTTCAGTCGGTAGCGCGCCAGGTTCGTAATCTGTAGTTCCCAGGTTCGAGTCCCAGCTGGGTAAGCGTTGAGATTTATCTCCGCAAAATTCCCCGCCCTGCCCGCGGTCAGCAGGGGACACCGCTGGGCTTGGAAAGGCCGCAGTCCATCGGATGGGACGTTAAGCCGTGATCCCTTGTGCGGGAGAGTCATACCCTGTGCACGTTAAAGAACACACTGGATTGCCTTGACGGGAGGCTACCATATGCCTCCCAACAGCTGTTCCATGGGTCCCCTCCCCCAACCTTTTCTGAGCCTTCGGGGTCCTTGTGACCTGGCCATTTATCCCATGGTGTGCAAAAAAGTGCCCTCAGAGGTAAAACAACCCAACCCTGCTACAGGAAGTGCAGTAGAAGTCGTCTGCTAGAATTGGAAACATTTGCCTTTAAGTTTTATTACTTTTCATGAGTTAGCTTAATTTGTAGCATTCGCATTATCTTAGATTTTCCATTTTTAACGTTAATTAACTTCAATACAGATGATAAACCTATTAGATCGAAACAGAAGACTTTTTCACCTCTTAGGTTCCATTCCGAGCTCCCTCGTCGTACATTTTGAAATGCGATAGCAGAGCTGAATCAGATAATTACATTATTAATTAATTAGAATTAGTGAATTAATTTACTGAATTAATTAACAGAACTAATGAATTAGAGAGAATTTCAGAAGTGATGTTAGCTGATGACGATTTTGATTTACGTGCTGGTTTGAAAGCACTCTTTAAACTCTTGTCGTATTCTAATAATAAGTCAGAATTGCTTCTTGATCGTATTAAAAGAACACAGTTGTGAGTAGAAAATATTGACGGTGCCTTGGTCGACTTTGAGAACAAATTGATTGCGTTACTTCATTACATTTTAATGTATCAAAAAATAAACATTGTTACTTTTATTGAAGTGTGGAGAGACACAGAACTTTACAGCAGTGGTAAGAATATAATTTTAGCGAAAGAATGTATATATAATTTGTTGCATTTGAATTTTTGTAAAAATTTATATTTCCATTCTTGAAAATGAATGTCATCAACTCTCTTCCTCTTGTCCATTTTCCTTTCGGGAGACTTTGCCACTTAGAATATCACTGAGGTTACGTTTCTGATGCAGAAAGCTAATCAGAGAACCTTTTATTTTGCTTATACATACGGCTAATGTTTTTTTCCCTTGGCTTGTGGGAAATGTTATGGTAGCATAGACAGTGTTAAATGCTTCTAATATGGTTTTAACGAACCATCTGAATATTTCATTGTATGAAACTACATATTTCATCTCAACAGCTACTGCCATTTCATTTGATGTAACGCCACGATTTACTAAGAGCTCCAACTTGAATTCAATCGCCTGATACTTTTCTATGCCAGATTATGATGCCAACAACATCGAAATCCTGATCGTGTTTGCCACGGCGTATTGTGACCTTATTTAATTGTGTATCTTTATACTTCAACTACTGAAAACTCTTCCATATTTTTTATTATATATGGTCAAATGGAATTCCTTCAGATTTTTACAACTTCGGTTCAAATTACAATGAAGTTTGTCGATCAAATCCTCAAAGTAAATATTAAAATTGTTTAGAATAGAAGTTGCACATGTTTGCTAGTTTTAAGCAGTCCCAAAGAATGTTTAAGAAGCGAATTTATATGCAATTAAGGTGTTGCGTTGCAATGTTTGCCTAACTTGTGTCAACTATTCCACGCCAGTAATAATACTCTTTTAATCTCAGTACCGCTTTAATATTTACAATTATTATTTGATTTTAAACTAGTTCTGGAATTGCAAACATTTGTGAAATGCTCATCGTTCCTTTGTAAACATTTAATTATAGTTATATTTATTTATTTTGTCCTTCTTTGATAAACATTTATCTTAAGTCACAGCTGCTTTGTCCTAAATTTTATAAAAATGTATAAAACTGTATTATTAAGATACAGTGTCTACTAAAATTCTGAATTCATTTATCTGGAAACAATAGAGTTTTGCTTCAAGTCGAAGCAAAGAATGAATATAATATATCCAAGAGAAATTTGTTCATAGTGTTAAATGACTAATTTAATTACTTTATATGACTAAAGAAAAAAATCTGTTATATATATCCTACATGTACTGAATAACAAAATGAATTTGTTGTATTCGTTGGAATATTTCGCAACTCAGATTGATGCATGTAATGAAAGTGCAAAAGGGACCACATTAAATGCATTACAACCTTAATTAATTAATTAACACGTAAAGAGACTATAACGTTTAATGACAAGAAGTAAGGAAATAATTAGTCTCCTCTGAAACCTTTCAGAAGTCATGTTCTCTTCTGGAAGGAAACGGAAGAGGAGGGATGCCAGTTCAGTGTGGCCTAGTGCTTTGCTCATCTATAGCCACTTTTGCTTTTTATCCCTCCCCCATCAACTTCAAAGGGTCTTGATGCTGACCATTAAACCCCATTGGTATGGCTATTGGCTTTCAACTGGATTACGGATCCTGAACTTGCTGCACTGCTGGGCTTCTGTTGAGGAAAACAATCTACCGCTATGTTTTCTGTTTGCCTCTGGGTTGCCAGCCTTAAGCGAAGAGATACATAGAATACTTTATATCGGCTGGTAGATAATCCAGATCAGAGGCAATCGCGGATCAGAGACCATCGGCTATCAACAAATCTATCCTAGAGTAACGTATTTCGCGCAGGTCAGTTTGCATTTTAATTCTGGTTCTTGAATAGATTCAGTTGTGAAGGTGGTGCTTGAGGTTCTTACCAGCATTGGTGGCACCAGCCTTTGGCTGTGGCGAACGCGTCTTTTCGCCATGCTCACAATTAGGAGGATGTTTTCTATTGTTGGCCCTATCTCTCTAAGTAAATCTAGTTTCTTTAAAATCTTTCTAATCGTTTTCTCTTCAGGTATGTGGAAAGTGAGAACATTGCATGGAAATTATTCTCTTGATATCCTCACACAAATATTTCTACGTTATAACCTAAATATTCTGGGCTTGCAAAAGACTAGATAAACAGATAAATGTCATATACTTAAAAATAACCTTAAATTTCTTTTTCAGGGTGAGAAGACGAAATACATCTGCAAGATACAGATCTACTTCTCAGCAGACATCCCAGTGATGTTCTTTTTAAACATGACTGCATTAATGAAAGATCTCTTGCAGCTAAATTTAAAACTGTGATTAAAGATTTGTATGTTCCCCATAGAGGACTATCATGAAAAAGTGAACGATAGGTTTTTGGAAAACTTCAGAAAATTTTAATTCTCTGTAGAAAGGATATATTTCTCTTGTGCTGGTGACTTCAATGCTGTAGTTGGTATTGGCACTGACCTTTAGGCAGAGGTGATAGGTCCCTTTGGCATTTCTAATTGCAATGAAGATGGGAAACGTTTACTACAGGTAAGTAAGCTTAATGATTTGGGAATAAATAACACAGTACAAACACACCGGGTATTATAATTACACGTGGGTATCACCTGATGGGTTGAATATGAATATGAAAGATTATATATTTATTAACACTAAATGGGCAATTTCGGTTAGGAATAGTAGATAATATAGGGGAGCCAAAATTTGACCTGAGCATTTCCTTCTCAAACCTCTTGTAACTGAAGCTTAAGAAATGTTTACTAAAGTTAAAAGAATTACCAACTAGTCGTAGCAGAGAACATTACAAAAAGCTTAATAAACTTGTAAATGATCAATTCATAGGAATCTTGGGCTTGATAGCCTGGCTGCAAAAGCAGAGAAAACAGCTAGACAGCACAACAGTAGAGAGTTGTAACAGGAGTTAATCTCGCGTTGCAGAGAACCATGAATGGATCTAGGGAGGAAGGGGACTTGAGGGAACACGGCTCCCTACTTTGAGAATGTTAGTAAGGGAAATGGAGGCAAAATATTACTAAACTTGTGCATATTTCAAGCATTTTCCAAGAAATTTTTAAAGGCTTATAAATGAAGGGGAAAATGCTATACTAGAATTAAACAGCCTCCCCACCTCTTACTTTTTTCCGGTTCATTTATATCACTTGCCCCCCCCCCCCCCCACACACACACACTTCTTTTAATCCAGGCCTGGAAGAAACAAACTGGTGTACGTGGACTGGGGAATAAACATAGTTAGGTTATTGAGGGTGAGGATTCTCAAATGGCTAGGTGGGCTGAGCATTTCATAGGTGTTCTAAACAGTGTGGTTAGTTATACATCCATTGTTTGTAATGGAGGTAGACGCATTATTGACTTCAATGCTGGACCTACATATAACACAATCTGAAGTTACAACGGAAATATATAAATTAAAACTGCATTAATCCCCAGGGATAGATGAACTTACTACTGAAATGGGGGTGGAGGAGGCTCAGTGGGTTTGCTCGCTAGGCTCGTCACCTACAGCTCCCAGGTTCCAGACCCAGCTTTGAAATTTTTCTCAGCAAAACTACCAGCCTTGTCCTCAACCAGTAGGGGACGTCGATGGGCTTGGAGAGGCAATAGTCCGTCGGATGGAGCATTAAGCCGAGGATGCGGGAAAGCCATATTTTATGCAAGTAAAAGAAAACCCTGGATGTCCTTGATGGGAAGTTACCATCTGTCTCCTAACAGCTGTTCAGTCGGTCCCTTTCCACCATCCTTCTCTGAGTCCTTTGGGTCTTTGTAACCTGTCCATGTAGGCTATTGTGTGCACAAAAAGCGAAACTCAGAGGTAAAACAACCCAACTACTGAAATGCTTAAAGCAAGGAATTTTGTGTTGTCACTTGGCTGACTGAAATTTTGAATATCTTTCATGATAAAGGCATTGTTCCTAAAGATTTTACCATAGCCATTATTATATCCATTTTAAAAGAAAAGGTGATCGTAATTCTTGTGAAGATTATATGCAGAAGAGTTAGTATATTTTCTGTTTCCAGAAAACGTTATTTGCATGATTATACTTAATAGAATTAAGAGCTTTTTTATGGAGAACTTTGTGATGAACAGTGTGATTCAAAAGTGGTAGGAAATGTAAAGATCATATATTTTCACTTGATGTGGTTGTTTGTTTAGAGTTTCAGATATCTGTGGTTACTAGTTTTATAGATTTCATTCAAAAGGCTTTTAACTCTGTTGATCGTCATAATTTGTGATTGATTGTTAAACCATATAGGTGATTAATTGTTAAACCACATAGAATACCTGACAGGTTGGTTAACATAATGAAAGCTTTCTATAACATTGATTCGTTTGCAAGAGTTGGTAAGACTTGTAGTAATTGTTTTAGCATTGTTAGTGAAGTTAGACAATGGTGAATTTTTTCTCCTTTTCTCTTTAGTTTTATTATTAATTATGTTGTGCGGAATTCTATTCAAGGGGAAGATTTGGCCTTAAATAGTAAATAGATTTTAAAATTTCTTATTTAAAATATGCTCATCATTTCCCCTTTTGGCAAATAATATTGATGAGATGAACTCTTAAAGAGAGATGAGATGAACGTCTTTGATGAGATGAACTTGTATCATTGATCAAAATGTTAGATCCTCTTAGAAACAGAAAACGTATACAAGATACTTCCTAATTAAGAATCACTTCACACAAGGCCACTTCCCAATTAAGAGCCACTTCGAGCAAGGTCACTTCCCAATTTAAGAGACTTTTGACGGCAATGTAACACCAAATGTCTCACTAGAATTACAAAATCCTGCAGAAAATCTATAAAAAAAAATAATGTGAATACCCATTGTTTGCACGGTGATCGCGATTTCATTGCTTTTTTTGGGGGGGAGTATAAAGTATGCATTTTTTGCTGCACAATGGAAAAAAATGCAGAGAAAGGGTTTAAATTTGGTCTAAATGCTTTTTTTTATTCACGATTGAATTACTTTTTGGGGAGTACTGTAATGAATTCATTTGAATTTCGTTTACTGTTCAAATCTGAGTTTTACACATGGCATGAAATCACCAATCCACTTTGAACAAATGCTTGAATTTCAACATAAAAAATGTTTTTCAGCATGTTAAAAAAAGAGACGATACACCTACCTAAGATATTGATAACCAAGATGTAAAAAAGGAATTGGGGGTACTTTGTAGACTACCTTTCTATTTTGAAAGAAGACCGTGTCCAACACAGCTCTGAAACGGCTTTAACCCAAAATGTTTTAAATGTGGGTGCTAGTTTCGTCTAAAGTACACTATGTCGAAAAACGTGTCCGGACACTTCCATGTTATGTGAATGGAAAGCCACATTCAAAGCTCCCTAACATTGAAAGTAAAACTTTTATGCAAAAATTGCTATTGGCGATAAATTGTAGATTTCACTCAAATCTCTCTAAATATATTTCCCGTAATATTCTCTAATATTTAAAGAATGAATGGAAGCTGAAGCAGTTATCTTCAATTTCTGACACTTGTGAAAAAATACTTCAATAGATAAAACCCAACTCTTGTAACAATTTATTCACTAACATAAATTAAAAAAACTGAAGTTTGTATGACGATATTTTAGATTTCATCAGTTTGGAGACGATGTGACAGTGTCGTCTGCTGTTAAATGGTCCCGCTTCAATGACTCTTTAAATATTGATCGAAGATTGTTGAAAATTGACACTGTCACATTTCCTCCAAATTGATGAAATCTTAAAAAAACGTCATACAAACTTCAGATATTTAATTTATGTTAGTGAACAAATTGTGACAAGAGCTGTGTTTTATCTATTGAAGTATTTTTTCACAAGTGTCAAAAGTTGAAGATAAATGCTTCAGCTTCCATTCATTCATTAAATATTAAACGAACATTGCGGGAAATATATTTAGAGTGATTTGAGTGACATCTACAATTCATCGCCAATAACAGTTTTTGCGTAAAAGGTTTATTTTCAATGTTAGGGAGCTTTGAAAGTGGCTTTCCATTCCCATAACATGGAAGCGTCCGTACACTTTTTTCAACATAGTGTATTCATAATAGCGTTTCAGGAGCCTTATACATTAATACATAAAACATGAACAGTTTCATACACAAAACATGAACATTTAATTAATATGCCATTATTATAGAATAATGAAGCTATTAATATGTGTTATATCAGCTAAATTTTGAGTTTTCATCATGTCCACTGGGCTGAGCATAAGTTTATGCAGCAATAAAGAAAAGAATATGCAGCAACTAAGAAAATGTCCTGTAACAAAAAACCCTTGAAATACTTGGGAAGAAAACGGTTAGTCTCCGATAGTCTAGAGGTTCTGATTCCTGGCTCAGGAAAACCACATTTTTATTTAGCTAATTATTTCAAGCTTAGGCATTTACGTTTTATTTATTGATCCAAATTAATATACATGTGACTTTGGTGATTCCACATTTAAGAAAGTATAATAAATTGCTTGTTTCAAATATAACGCATATTTTCCTTGTTGTCGATTTAAAAGTTGGATACATGTGGTTTACAATAGAATCAACGACATGTCACCTCGTGCCGCCAGAAGACTTACAAATTCGTTATGAGAATATATATTTTACTCTCTTTGTTACTTGTTTTTATCATTTGATTTTTTTCGTAACTAAATTTTATCTTAATGTAGTTGTATTATCTATAAATCAGGTGGTTCGATTTTTCCGCATTTCTTTCACTAGGACTATTTTTTAAACAATTGTCTTGTTTTGTACATATTATTTTCAATTGCTATTTTAGGGTGTGTAATTAGCCTCAACATTGTCTGAACGGCAAAAATATATGAAGTCAAAATATATTCTTTTTACAGAAGAGCCAGTAAGATTTGCTCGTGCATCATAATGATAGATATTAAAAGATTTGATTGATAATAGATTAATATATTCTAAACAAACTACTTTTAATTCAGATGATTTGGAGAACTTTAAAAAAATGCAGTTTGAAACATTTACGTTTAGTAAACCTACTACTTTATTAGATAAAAATTTTTAAAATTTGAGTTGGTTGCTTATTTAAAAATGATGTGTTTTTGCTCTTTAGTGTAGTAGTAATCATTAATTATGAAAGAAATTTTTGTCTGAAGTCTCAGCCAAATATTGTGTTTTACGTTATGGTTTTCTAACCAACTGTTCTGGCTTATGCCACTAGTTATCAACCTTACTTTTTTTGCTGCTTACTAAAGTATAATCAGCAGAAATGGTGGCTTGTTAATATTTTTATCAGTTAAAATAGTGACCAATTAAAGTCATCAACGCAAATAAGTGCTACCCGTAAAATCCATCAAAAGTTTATAAAAAATTAGCGTAAATGACAATCTACTATAGTTTTATTGATACGAAATATAGACTCACCAAGACTGAAAAATGTAAAGAGCATCACCATCATCATCATCATCCTCAAGCAGTCATGGGCTACGGAGGTCCAACCAGATATTGCAATTTAGTTCTCCAAGCAAGTCTGTCCTAATCTGCTGAATCCGGCCACTACACACCAATTCTAACAAGGTCCTGTTTGACATTGTCTGCCAGCGCATCCTAGGTAGCCCCCTCTTTCTGAGACCTTTAGGCACACTGTTCATAACCCTATTCGCCAATCTATAATTATTCATACGGGCAACATGGCCAAACCAACGGAATCTCTCTCTGCACAATATGCTGCTTAAAGGAGGTTGCAAACTCCTTTGCCTAACCTCATCATTAGTTACAAAGTTGAACCACCTAATATCCAAGATATTGCGTAAGCATCTAGAATCAAAAGTATCTAGTTTCCTGTTATCTTGTTTACACAGCGTCCACGTTTCACTACCATAACTAACCCTAGAAAGAACCAAACTATTATACAGTCTAATTTTAGTCTTTAGGTGTATACGCCTATTTCTCCACACTCTCCATAGATTCTTAAAAGTCCCGGCAGCAATCCCTATTCGTCTGTTAATCTCATGCCGCACACCAGTATCTGTTACATAGCTCCAAAGATAATTAAACTGTGACACCTGCTGAAGACTGCAACCATTCAGATTAACTGAATCACAGCCTGTCTGACCAATTTTCATCACTTTAGTTTTCTCTCTGTTTATAATCAAACCTACTCTACTACCAGTTTCATCAACAGCTCGAATGAAAGAGTTCATCTCATCAACATCATTTGCCAAAAGGGCTATATCATTAGCATAATCTAAGTCAGAAATTTTCTTATCTCCAGCCCATTTAAGTGAATTTCGCATAACATAATCAGTAACCAAACTAAAGAGCCCACCAGTGCAGAAAATTCTGGATCCATAATCAAGCTCAGAGTCATAATTCCGTTCATGTTGGTATATATGGTCAGCACCAGGATCCTGTGTGGTTGATCACTCCTCAGCAGATTAGAAATTACCTCAGCAGGGTAGAAAAAAAAAAGTAGCCATAGACCAGGTCTGTAAAGAGCAATCAGGTTTAATTTTGAATGTGTAAATGGAGTGAGAAATCTTTCTAAATTTAGTAGTCTTAATTTCCCTAACTATTTTAACCACTATCAAGCAGTTTTTAGTCAACAAGGTAAAAATGGGTGTAGGGGAAAAATTGGCTTTGGCCGGGTGGGATATGACCCCACGTCCTCTTGATGACATGCCAGGCTCGTGGAGGAGGGATTGATCGGCGACCGGTAGCTCAGCGGTCAGAGCACCTGATATGTCATCAGAGGATGTGAGTTCAGATCGCCCAAGACAATTTTTCCTTTACACCCATCTTTATCCTGTTGCCTAAAAATAGCTTAATAGTGGTTGAAATACGTAGTGAAATCAGTGAGGAGCTGTGAATTTCTTTGTTCACCAGTCTTAATTTTAATTGCCACATGGTGTAACATGAGGGATTCAGTTAAGTATGTAGAGTAGTGCTTATTAATTAATTTTGTTGAAATTATTTCAGTTTTCGTTTTGCTTGTATCTCGTATTGTCGTTGATAGCCCGACATGCATATTTGAGTGGTTTCTGGTGAGTAACGATGATGCCTGTAAAGTTCAGTGGCTTTTGAAGTTGAGTCATTTCTGCATCACATTTCATTTTCCCATCGACAAGAGATTCCAAGAGAAGCGGGGTGAAAATGGCCGAAGCTGCACAATGAAAAATGTGCGAGCTGTAAAGAAATCTTCAACACAGCTAACAAAGTTAGACGATTGCGGTCAGGTGACCAGTTGGTT
This sequence comes from Ryuthela nishihirai, assembly GCA_038380435.1. Lineage (NCBI taxonomy): Eukaryota > Metazoa > Arthropoda > Arachnida > Araneae > Heptathelidae > Ryuthela > Ryuthela nishihirai. The sequence continues at coordinate 78,443,485 of JAWZYU010000017.1, forward strand.
TCGTAGAGACGAACCATTGTCGTGAGTTAGTCGTCTGAGCTTAGGAGGTTAAGTTGTTTCCTGCAGCGAGGAAGTTATAGCGTTTCGGAGGGTACGAGAATTTGGTTTCAGGAGGTACGAGAATTTAGTTTTTGTGGAGGGTCCGAGTTTAATTTCGGAGAGAGTTCGAAAATTTAACTTCGGGAGTGGGGGGGGTCTTACAATTAGACTTAAGGATGGTTTTCCAATTACTGAAATATTCCACCGGACAGAAAAGGTTAAAATTATATTCTACATGGAATAAAATTTTATAGTTATTTTATAAAACTATTTTTAGTGTCGGACATCTACTATGCCGATGAAATAAAATTATACAAATTATACAAAGCCAACTTTTTTGGAATTCAAAGCAGGTAGACAAGTTCTAGCTTTCGTATAAGACGACCGGATTTTTTACCAGGGGTGGGTCATCGGGTACGTCTCTGACTCTTGTGGGAAGGGGGAGGACATATTTATATATAAATAATAAATGAAAATGTATGGTACCAAACAACATTTTTTTTAATTATTCAAGTTTCGTAACCAATTCAGTTGATGTGCGGTGTTTAAATGATGACAATATAATTCTACTAGAAGAGAAAAATTGTTGTTGTGTTAAGTCAAACGAACCGCTAAAGTAGTTTGCTGCTGATATAAAGTTTATGGTTTTCATTTAGAAGCTGTGCAGATATAATTACAGATTAAATGATTATGGTTTGTAGTAATATTCATCATCTAACTCGTTAATTACTGTAGGCAACGTCGTGCAATACGGAGTACTACTACAAGTATATAGTGACTTGAATCTGACTGTTGCTATTGGGAAATGCACACTGTATTCAGCCAATTCGATACTGTAATGCTCGCGACCGACGGGTTGCATATGCCTAATATTGGCCTTCTTGGCGATCTATGACGATCGGATCTCTGTTCGACCTGTCGTGCCAACAGAGGATGACTGAAATTATTTCCAGTTTGGTATACAAAAATGGGTGAATCTTCGTGATGCGACTGGGTGACAAAATTATCTCGGCGATTAAGAATCAGTTGTAATTAAGTGTAAAATTTTAATCGGTTGTTGTTGCTATTATTGCTCTTCATAGAGATATTAAATTTCTGTCAACGATTTAAAATACTTCCAGATATGTATATTACTTTATACCAAAATACAATATATTTTTTCGTTGATTTTTAATTTGTTTTTCTTTTGTTCAGCTTGAACATGGTCTGATTTAGTCTTGTGTATAGAAATCACAGTTCCCCGAAGGTTATTTTTTTGGTATGAAAAGAGAACCCTCTGATTGATTATTGGTATTTCTTCTGATTAATTCTTATTTTTTAAAATCAGTTCATCCCTGGATTTCATTGTTTATAATGAACGATTTCGATGGCGCATGATACACTGCTCAAAGTGGAAATCGCAACACTAAGAAGGAATGGAAGTAGATAATATGTAAATCTCAAAAGGCAATCGGCCATAAGAGATATGCAAATGATCAAAGTTCCTGAGCAAATGGACGCGTGACACCCAGAGGAGCAGTGGATAAATACCGGGTGCCCACGAGCTCGTATCATAGCACGATCGACAATGAGGTTGGAGTGCACACTGCTTGGAACATGCTTTGGAGATGCCGGCAAGATCCTTATGCGCAATTGACACCATCAGGGAGAGAGAGAGCGAATCATCGATATATAAGAGCTCAGATTTAGTCTTCGAGTGATCGCTGCACACTTGGGGCGCAATATTAGCACAGTGTAACGGTGCACCTCGCACAACGTCGTGGAGCACCAAATGACACAAAGGACAGATACAGGACAAGCACTTTGCACCATAGGATGTGAAGATCGCATGCTCCGTAGGAAGGCCGTTTTCGACCTTTTCACCACAGCACTTATGCTGTAGAATGATTTGCGGGCCACTATGGATACCATAGTCACCACACAAACAATTGCACAACATTTGCATTATGCAGGAATGAGGAGGAGATGTCCAGTCTGGCATATCCCATTGCAGTGACATCGCAGGTTACGCTGTCTCCACTGATGTCAAGCGAAGGAACATTACACTAAAGAATGGAGGAGGGTGTTGTTCATAGACGAGTCCCAATGCTGTTCCAACATCTCAGACGACTGTTCATCCACATGGCGTTGTCATCATCAACGACACAAGGAAGTCTATTCCGTTATCATTATCATCCGCACCATGGTACAATGGAATGGGTTGGCATCACATATGTCAGCTGGACACCTCTGCTCCATGTTTCTGTCAAGCTAATGGCGAGATGTTACATTGATGACATTGTTAATACTCTGAGACGACCCTTCCTTGCCACCATGACTGGACTGATTCTGCAACGGAACAGTATCACCCTACTCACCCCCCCCCCCCATCGAGAGGGAACCACCTTGTGGTGGTGGTGGTGGTGGTGGGTGGATGGGGGTTTGAGGGCCCATCGAAGTCAAAGGCTCTGCTGACCGGTTTGGACAGGCTAAGACTTCTATCTCAGAAGTTGAGGGCCCTGCTGACTGACTTGGTCCGGTCATGTTGGACAGGGCCCCGACAGTCGGGGCCAACTAACAGTACTCACCACGGGAGCCGAGGCAACTTGGATCTATATATCCTTGTTTGTGGCTAACCGGGGCGCAGATTAAATTTAGGTTTTGACCGATGGATGAGCTTTACTCCTATAGTACTGCTCGCCATTAGGTAGTCGGGGATGAGCTGTATCTATATGGTATTGTCTTGCCCCTGACCGTAGTTAGTGGTAAATATGGCATTTCCCTATACTGGTAGTGCTTCAGGGAGAACTAGCGGGTCTTGTCTCATATATATATTTACCACCCTACTCACTGCACATACAATGATGGGCAATCTCCAAGGTGTGGACATTCTCCCATGGCCGGCTTTCTTCCTGTAGTTGTCGGTCACTGAGCATGTGTGGACTTTGTGGGTCGCCGCCTTTGCCAGCTCCCTCCGACAGCTAACCTGGTACAGTAGCGTGACCAATCGGATGTTGTTTGGGACGCCATACCTCAGGTTACCATTAACCATCTGATTGACGGAATGTCGAGACAAATACAGGTTTGTATAACCGCCCGAGTTGGGCCTACTATACACTGATGAATCTGCAATAAACGCAGGTATATTGCGTTCTCACGTTGCGTTTTTGTATCCTTTGCACATCTACCCTCATAACTTCTGACCTGTCATTTTCAGGCGTACATCACTTCCTTCAGGGTGTTGCGATTTTTCACTTTGAGCAGTGCATTAAATATCAATGTTTTTCAAATCTCTGCGGTGCCTTAGGGGACCTTAAAGAGTAGAATTAAAAACTAAACGGTTTTCCTTTGTTTTACACTTATGAGAGATGTAAGAGGGAGAAGAATGAAGAACAATGACTTTTATTAAACAAAGAATTCAAGTGGTTTTGATAGAATGTGGTTTGTTTCATTTCGACTTCCAGGTTTTGTTTTGATCAATCTTTCCTTGATTAAAAGCCCTTCATTTTCTTTGTTCCATAGTTTTTATTTCATTCCTTGAATTTTTTTCAACCATTATCCACAGGTAATATTTTTTTCGGACTGAATGTGGTCTGCTAGTCGCCATTTAAGTAGCTCTTTTTAGAGTATTGGAATATTCGAAAACCTATTCGTTATCGCCCACTATGAAATCAATGTATTGTTTTGAATTCCAATTAATGATATGAAATAAACATGAACACCAGTTTATTTACATATTTCGAGCTTATCAGAGAGAAAAAAATTACAATACAATTAACATATTGCTGATACTACAGTTGTTTATAATTTTTTATTTATAATAATAAATCAACCCCTCAAGCAGATGCTGCCACAGATGTCTGACAGAAGCCTGTCAGTTTATACGACATACAGTAGTATAAGATGTACACAGTCGTATCAGAATAATATGGCCATCCCCCATCCCCATGATGAGGTGGTCATATTATTCTGATACGACAGTGTATATACAGTATACATATATAAATATATTCAGTAATAAATTTTCACAGGAAACGTCCTGCAGACAAGGAATACTTCAAAAAATGAGTTGGTTGTCAAGACTGGGATGCTGGCTTATACCACTCTTCTTAACCACTAAGACCACCAACGAACTAACCGTTTCTTCAACTAAGTGGCATATAAGCCTTCCTGTTTATTCACCAGTGGTGTCATCTATTATCAGGAGATGGGCAACAAAGCGGCCACATTTTTGACAGGAGTAATATTTGTCGCTTATGGTCACAGCATTATATAAACTATTCAGTAATAAATTATCAAAGGAAAAGTGCATTCAGGGCAACCATTTTTTTTTTTCATTTTTTCTCATTTTTTGAACTCATTTTTTCAAGTGGTTCTTGTCTACAGGGCTTTTCCTGTGATAATTTATTACTGAATAGTTTATATAACGCTGTGAGCGTGAGTGACAAATATTACCATCAAAAGTGTGGCGGCTTGGCTACCCAACTCCTGATAATAGATGGCGCCACTGGTGAATCAACAGGAAGGCTTATATATCACTTAGTTGAAGGAATTGTTGGTTTCTTGGTGGTGTAATGGTTAAGATGTCCTGCATGCTACTGGGAGACCTAGGTTCGAATCCCAGTCAGGACAGCCAATTTCTTCAAATGTAGCTTGTTTAAAGGACTTTTCTTGTGATAGTTTTTTATCGGATAATTTATATAATGCTATGAGTATAAGTGAAAAATATTACTCCTGTCAAAAATGTGGTGGCTCAACTCCTGATAATAAATACTGCCACTTGTGAATCAACAGAAAAGCTTATTTGTCACTTAGTTGAGGATATGGTTAAGTTCCTTGATGGGCCAGTGGTTAAGAAGCCTGGCATGCTTCTTGGTTCGAATCCCAGTCAGGAGAGCCAACTTTTTTTTTAATATATATGTTGTTTTAATAAAGGAAGAACGTACTTCCCTATACAAAGGTCGAACATAATCTAGAAGCTATATTATACTTGTTTTGCATTACAACCTACAAACACTTACACGAGGACGATGGTCTTAGTAGTCAGGTACGCTAACCACTAGACTAGGTAGGGCTAATGTTCTATATTCTCTACCATTGTCAACAGCGCAAATTTGCAATGAAATCTGTGCAACTAAAACAAGCATTATACAGAAAGCAAATATGGAATGCAACTCAACAAAATTTATCGTACACATTTACCTACTTCATAAAAATCAATTTTTAATTCCATCTCTTCCTTTCAGAAATCTTTATTAATTATAACACTTTTAATCAGTAGAGTTGAAAACTATACACAAAATCGTCAACTAAACTCTGAACACAACCTTCCACGATGCTAATCAGTTGGGTTGGGTTGCTTTACCTCTGAGCGGCACTTTTTTGCACACCATGGGCTAAATGGCCAGGTCACATGGACCCCGAAGGCTCAGAGAAGGTTGTGGGAGGGGACCCACTGGAACAGCTGTTGGGAGACAGATGGTAGCCTCCCGTCAAGGCCATCCAGCGTGTTCTTTAACGTGCACAGGGTATGGCTCTCCCGCACACGGGGCCACGGCTTAACGTCCTATCCGACGGACGGCGGCCTTTCCAAGCCCATCGGTGTCCCCTACTGACCGTGGGCAGGGCGGGGAATTTTGCGGAGATAAATCTCAACGCTGACCCTGCTGGGACTCGAACCTGGGAACTACAGATTACGAGCCTGGCGCGCTACCGACTGAGCCACCCCCGCCCACGATGCTAATCAGAAACTTTATTCCCCAACGTTAATATCGTTAAGCTAATTTTACATTTATTAGCTTCCTATTGCTTGTCGCTCATCATTTGTTTGTTTGTTGTTTTTTTTTAGTTCCATCATATCTCTCCAACCTGTTAACCGATCTCCATGAGTTATGCGTCAAAGGAAAGCTTGTCACGTTGGGAGAGTCACAGGAAATGAAACATTAATCTCTCATGGTTTGTTTCCACCGAAGAAAATAGTTATTCTGCTCTATGTACCGAACCGACAGTTACAAGTTGAGGTGTCAAATGAAAGCTTATGTTATGGGTAATCTTGTGGGCTACAATGAGGTACGCCACGCTCACTCCACTGCTTTCCAGAATCATATTGAGCAGAAATTTCACGGGAATCGATTTCAAAGAGTTAAATATCAGATGAAGATTGTGACGACTATGATATTATGGACTACTACTTTAAATCTCACCTCAACTTACCTACCCCCTCCTCCCACCCTAAGAAATGGTGGAGGGAAACGTGGTTAGCTTTACGAGTCAAATGCGAGTGGTAGCAATTTCGGAGATAGTTGTTTTTAGTGATAAATACGAATCAGAAAATTTTAAAAATAACTATCTTCTTAGTTCTAGTATGTAAAAAAATGAGACTAAAGCATACTTATGGTGAAATCACTCGCTTTAAAGGAATATAAAGGGCCGATTTAGCTACTTAAAAAATTGCTGGTCTCTATCACTCTTTGAAGTGAATACGTATTCAGCGAGAAGATTTCACTGTCGGTAAGCTTTAATTTTATCTTTTACTTTATAGGTTCAGGAAGATAACTATTTTTCTATTTTTTTAAATTAAGCTTTTTATTCATGGAGATTCTTGTACATTTAGAGAATTGAAATTATTATGCATGTCTCGAGGCTGAAGTCACAACACCCGAAAAGAGGAATATTCTCTGTGAGAAATCAGCTGACTTTCCCTAACCTCTTCAGGTCTCGACCGTCAGACAGCCCTAGTTGAGATTAATTTTAAAACTTCAATGCATCACTTTTCAGAGATGTACGTTATAATTTATTCTTAAGGTTGAGTTTTCTGGTATATACTCGTATAAAATATACACTTAGATGCCAGTTTATTACGTACACCTACCTAGTAGGGTGTTGCACTCCTTTGGTCTTCATAATAGCCGGAATTCGTTGGGGCATGGAACTTACAAGATGCTGGATGCGTTGTGCAGGAATGTTGCACCATGCGGAAATGATTGTGTCGCGCAGTTGCTGCAAAATTTGACGGCGGCACAGTCTCGCGGCGAACAGTCCTTACAACCTCATGCCAAAGATGCTCGGTAGGGTTAGATCTCGAGACTGTGCTTGCCAGTAAAGCATGAAAATCGTCGGCATGTTCCTGGAACCATTCGGTGACGATACGTGCCTTGTGGGGCAGGTGCATTATCATGCTGAAAGTGCACATCCGACTCGTCTTTACTCGCTCATTCCATAAGTTTTTAATGAAGACACATAGATGTACACGTCGCTGCTATAGATCTCACACATGGTTGAAGATAGATGCACACGTCGCTGCTATAGATCTCACACATGATTGAAGATAGATGTACACGTCGCTGCTGTAGATTTCACACATGATTGAAGATAGATGTACACGCGCTTCTATAGATCTTACACATGAATGAAGATAGATGTACACGTTGTCCTTACAGGAGATCACAAGGGAGTCGTATTTCTCTTCCATACATCATCATGGAGGCTTCTTTCTAGTTGTTTCATGCACTAAAGTTCGGTTGGCAAACACGTAGAGCGATATATGGTGGCATTATATGACTGGTGGTCTGAAGTGAATAGGGCCATATATTCGGCTGTGATTTAATTATATCTCTCTACCATACCATCTAATTGAGGATACAGGGGAGTAATCCTGGTGTTTTGAACTGCTAAAAGCTGACACATTCCTTTGAACTCACTTGATTAAAATTTTCCTTTTAGTCGAGCTGCAAAGAAACCCTAAAGTCCAAGAGGAGCGGGTTTGGTTCAGCCAATAGCGATCCTGGCTCGTAATCTGATCTTTCCAGATTCGAATACCAATTTTGCTGGAATTAAGGCTCATTTCCAGTAAATTCCCACTTGTCCTCTGTCAGAAAGGGGACAAGCTTCAGAAAGGCTACTGTCTGTTGGATGGGACATCGAGAAATGACCCAAATGCAGGAGGCAAACCTCCCGTCAGGCATCCTGACAAATGGTAGTATTTCAAAGCCAGCCAGCATGTTCTTTAATGAAAGAACACGCTGAATGGACTTGATGGGGAAACTTCTATCTCTCTTCCAATAGTTATCCATTGGGTTCTGTTTCGTAACCATCTCTGAGGCCTAGGGGTCCTTGTGACCTGACCATTTAACTCATCCTGGCTCTTCACCTGGCTTAAAACTGATTCCTATTCTCGAACCTCTTTTATCCATCACATGCATCATTTTGACTGCACCATCTTTTGATGTCAGTCTTACTCTTCAGCCAATAGAAATTTTTCTTGGGCTTTGCTAGTGTTTTGTTGTCGTGAAGCTGAAATCACACATCTCCCATCGGCCTATGTTCTGTTTCTTTGTATCAAAAATGGTTTAAATGTAGCAATATTCTGGATGTTTATAAAATAATCTGTGGGTTTGGGTGATATTTCTCCAAATGCAGATATTCCACATATCCACTGTGTTGGAAGAACTTTTTCGTTGGGTGTGGCTAAGATTTGAGTAAATATCGTAAATCTAACTGCTGCCAGACTTGCTATTAAAACTTATTTTCAACTACCTCTTCTTTCAATTTCGGATGGTCCCAGTAGAAAAATGACTATAATAAAGAGCTCAACGTTTCTCATTATATTGAATGTATTAAATGCAGCTGGAAAACGTTTATTTCAGGGCACAAATTTTATTTTAGTCATCACATGCAGTAAGATGGCAGATGTGCATGCTGGAATTCATCTTTATCAATTCGTTCTAGCATCGTTTCTTCCGAACATCTTCCTAAACGCGAATGACAATAAGAGAGGAGTTTTCTTTTTTCTTCTTCGGATGCAGATGCTTCCACTCCTTAACATTACTATTTGTAAGGTGGCAACCGAATTATTCGAAGGCAATCCATCATCGGATAACAACGAATGCTAAACAGACATTTCGAATGCAAAAAATATATATTTCCTCTTTTGCAGAGAAAGAGTTTCGCTTAACGAGCAAACAGTTTTATGCGAAACAATGCAGACAGCTTGGAAGTATTAGAATACGTACATGGTTATATATACAGTAGTTGACAAAACTTGAAAAACGAGAACACAATAGGAAAACTATTTATTTATTTTTAAAGTGTAGGAGCCAAAGCTTTGTTGCCCTTGGGAAAGAGAATGCGCAGTCGCAGTGCACAAGGCTTGTAATTTGAAGTGTCGTGTCCCAAATTTGCTAGTTTGGAGATTTTTTCCTTTCTGTCTAGCACTTTGTTTTCAGTGAGAAATGAAAACCACTGACGTACTTCCAAATCTCAAAACAAAAATACCATAAAAATCTGTGCATGGTGTTGAAATTTCATTATTTTGGCTTTAACAAGACTTATCAGTATATGAGATACATATATCTCATATGTAAATCATCTTATCATATGTAAATCATCATATCTCATCTTCAAATATTAAGATATGTATAGCTTTTTTATGTTATGCTATTTCTTTTACTTCCTTTTATTTTCATCCTTTTTTATTCTTCGTTGCTTCATTCTTTTTATTTTGTTGTTTTCAAGGGTGTCTTATGGATCATTTCAGTTTCTTTTTACTGCTGATTCCTTGAGGTGTTAAATGAATTGTTCCGATTTCTTCCTTTTTTTTTGTTAGGGAGCTTTAGGCTGGTTTTAGGTTTTAATGCTGTTTTCTTAGAGCGCCTAAGGATTATTTTTAATGTTTTTTCCCTACCTTATCAGTCGTGTAAGGTTTTTATACTGCTTTCATGAAATTGTCTTATTTAAATTTTTTCCTGACTGTTTAGTGTGAGTTTTCTGGTAATTTTTTTGTCTTTTAATAGGTATTTTTATGAATCGATTGAGTTTTCTATCTGCTCATGGAAATGCATAACGATCAAAATCATAAGTTCATAGTGTTTTTTTCAAAATAGTTTTCCTCCTAACAGTACTGTTGTAGTACACAATTGAATTAAGGGGCAGGACACAAAAACCTCAAAAGCATATGTTTCTACAGCAGAAAACAGCTACCTTGAAATCCTATTAAAAAATGATGGAAATTTCCAAACATGGTCGTCTAGATCTTGCTTGGAGCTTTCTTTCCTGGTTAGATACTATTTGAACCTTATATGTTTGGCCACTAACATACACCGAAGAGCCAAAACATTATGACCATCTGCCTAATATGATGCTAGACCTCCACGTGCCGCTAAAACAGCTCTGACTCGGCGAGGCCATGACGGTACAGGTAAAATGATTAATGACAAGACCCAGACGTTCCGCAAGAATGCACTGCATCTATCGGGATAATGCCACGTTTTACCACTATCCACCGTCGCGGCTGAACATTACTATAGAAGTAAAGTCCAGACTTTGGTTAAACCTAACTATAATATACGTCCTGGGTCGCCACAAACCAGGATATTGAGAATCCAAGTTGACTCGGCGCCCGTGACGTGGGCATGGACGGTACAAGATTTCTAAAGGTGTCTTGTGGTACGATCACGTTTCCAGCAGATCCTTTAACTCTTGAAGTTACATGGTTGAGCCGCCACAGATAGGATTTGCTGTTCCAACACAAACCACAGATGCTCGATTGGATTGATGTCTGAGGAATTTGGAGGCCAGGGCAATACCTGAACGTCTTCCTCATGTTCCACGAACTATTCTCGAACAATCCGGGCAAGACAGTGTGGCGTGGTGCATTATCCTGCTGAAAGAAGCCACTACAGATGGATATACTATTCCATGAAAGGATGTACCTGGTCTGCAATGATGTTTGCAGACCAGGTTAACGGTACAAGATTTCTAAAGGTGTCTTGTGGTATTTGGTACCATCACGTTTCCAGCAGATCCTTAACTGTACCTGTCTGCAATCGATTCATTACACTTCCTCCACCAGCTTGTTTTCGTCCTACATTGCATCCTGGTGCAAACACCTCCCCACGTAAACGATGCACTCGTACCCAGCCGTCCACATGGTGCAACAGGAAACGAGATTCATCGGACTAGACGACCTTCTTCCAATCATTCAAGATCCAATTTTGATGCTCGCATGCCCATTGTAGGCGCGTTCGACGGTGAACCGAGGTTAGCACGGACATTCAGAGTCGCTTTGCAGCTACACAGCCCTACACAGGCTATACAAGCTATTTCAGCGGCTACACAGGCTATTTCAGCAGGGTTCGATGTACTATGTGTTGTGACACATTACTCCCGTCACCAGCAATCAAATTACGGGCGAGTTTCATCATAATATTCCTTCTGTTCTTTCCTACCATATGGGGCAGCCTTCGCTAACCTCTAGCATCGATGAGTCATTATCGGCTCACACCTTGCCAGCGGTTCGTGGATTTTCCCTCCTCGGACCACTTTTTGAAGGTACTAACCACAGCTGACCATGAGCACCCCAAGAGCCTTGCCGTCTCGGAAATGCTCTGACCCAGCCGTCTGGCCATTACAATTTGGCCTTTGTCAAACTCACTTAAGTCCGCTGCCTTTCCCATCTGATGAACAAGAATAACACTGATTAGCAGATCTCAGTATCAGATGTTATTTATACCGTTTCATGATCTTCACATGCGTCGTCGTTTACCTGCAGTTGCTTCGATTTTCATAAAGACGCGCTGGTCATAATGTTTTGGCTCTTCGGTGTATAAGGTTCTGCATCTCTTGAACAGTCCTCAGCTTAACATCTAAATCTCATGCTTAAGAACCTTTATAACTTTATTAGTTCGGCTTTCTTCTGATAAAGAGTTAGGTTGGGTTAGGTTGTTTTAACTCTGATCGGCACTTTTTTTTTTGCACACAATGGGCTGAATGGCCAGGTCATAAGAACCCCGAGGGCTCAGAAGAGGTTGAAAGAAAGGTACCCACTGAACAGCTGTTAGGAGACAGATGGTTGCTTCCCGTCAAGGCCATCCACGTGCTCAGGGTATGGCTGTCCCGCACATGGGGCCCATCTTTACGTCCCATCCAATGGACGGTGACCTATCCAAACCCATCCATGTTCCCTGCTGACCGAGGGCAGTGTGGAGCTTATTCGGGGATAAATCTCAACGCTGGCGCAGGTGGGAATCGAACCTGGGAACTGCAGATTTCAAGCCTGGCACGCTACCGACCCAGCCTACCTGACCTATCTGATTAGGAAATCAGAGAAAATATGAAATATCGAATAAGCGATAGGAAGCTTAAAATTTTTCCTTATTACATTTAAGCCCTCTGTGCATATATGTACAAGTATATCTCTACCTGCTTCCAATCTGTTTATTATCTATCACCAAAGAGTTTGTTGCCCATAATTGGTCATTCACTGAAAACGGTTCCATGTCATTTCATTAAGCAGCAATGAAACTTCTCAGATAAATCTCACAAATGAACGGAATAAAATCGCATTTACTAAATTATTGTTTCAAACTTTCCATTCTTCTATCGCTAAAGGAGATGATGTGAACAAATCTTACCCTTCAGAATCTGCTGCTGCTTGACTACTGCCTTATAAAGTGCCTAAGGCTACTTTTGTCTAATCATTAATAACAGGAAATTAGAAATTAGAACGGTTAATTATTGCTTTCAAAATCACAAAGCAGAAGAGTCCTACGAATTAGTTGTTCAGTTACACTGACATAAATGATATCGGTTAAACTAGTTATGGGGCAACTTGCTTGACAAAATCATTGCAATTAAAAATCAAATTTCACTTCCAAATAGAGACATTACATTTAAATAGATTTCTCATATCGTTCACCGATACTTAAAGTTACGTTGCATATATAGGTTTCTGTTTATAGGGTATTTGTAAGAAATAGAGATACTGACTGAATTTGCATAACACAAATCTCTCTCAATACATAATAGAGAAATTTCATTCATTCCTTATTTATTTGTTTTGTATTTTTCCCTCTTGAAAAGAAAGTTCTTACTTGTTCATAGAAGACTGAATGATGTTGGTGAACTAAAAAATATAGTAAATAATTACCTCTCGATATATTTATCTCCCTTATGAGTTTGGCAGGTACAGTCGCTCAAAAAAGTGTCACGTGACACGAAGGTTGCCAGTCACTAATTTCTAAAAAATTCGTTGCCATATATTTTTTCTGAATTCTGCAATCAACCGTAGCGTTCGGATACTTTTTTGAGCGACTGTACATGTCAATTTGATACGCCACAGAGCAGACCTGCGAGGATGGCGAGATTTCGGCAAAAAGACAACTCGAAAAACATCCGTACTTTACCTGGGACTGGAACACAGATACCGTTGCATTTTAGCAAAACACGCTAATTAGTGGACCACCAAGACGGTTCCAAAATGTTCCAAAATATCGTTTCAACAATTCAAACTTAAATGAGCACATATTACTGGAATTACATTGAAGTGCCATTGAATTAGGGATAGTAGACGTTATCCAAATTAAGTACCGCAAGTCCCAGATTTGCGCGCATGCGTGGCTGAAACTCTGGTCATATATAGCTGTGAGCTTTGGCTTCCCCAAGCATTCGTCGTCAGAAGCGTAATGGGAAAGGCGCGGGATTTCGATGCATTTGACATAGGGCAAATCGTAGGTGCCCGACGGATGGGACACTCGATCTCCGAAATTGTCAACGAACCTGGGTTTTTTCCTACGACAGTTTCAAGAGTGTTCCGGGAATATGAAAATCCCGGCAAAAAAATAAGCACCCGGACAAACTGCAAAGGACAACCAACCTTGAATGATCATGGGCTTCGCCATTTGACCCGCATCGTACTGACCAATAGGGGCCAAACATTATCTGTAATCACCTCCCATCTGAACGCAGGTTGTCAGTATCGGGAAGTCAGTTTCGGAAGTCAAGTCGCACACTTTATCATCTCGAATTCGGGAGCTGCCGGCCTACGAGAATTTCACTTCTAATGCACGACACCGGGCTCAACGCCTTGCCTGGGCTAAAGAACATTGAAATTGAACCATCGAAAATTGGCAGCAGATAGCCTGGAGTGATGAATCCCGTTTTAAACTTCGTCACGCCGATGGGAAACTGAGGGTATGGCACCAACCCCATGAAGCCATGGATTCTGCATGTCAGGTCGAAACAATACAAACAGGTGGTGACTCAGTGATGACCTGGGGTATCTTCAGTTGGACCTCTGTGGGACCTATGGTACGTGTAACGACGACTCTCAGTGCATCCCAGTACGTAGACCTCATGGCTAACAATTTACACCCATTTATGGCCATCATGCATCCCAATGGAGATGGCTTCTACCAGCAAGACAACTGTTCATCTCACAGGTCCAGGTTGGCTACTGCATGGTTGCAGGAACATTCTGCTGACTTTGAAATAATGAATTGCCCACCTGGAATCTGGAGCGGTAACTGGAGCGTGTACAGTTGCTGTACAAGCTCCAGATATTTTCCTGAATTCTGTAATCACGTGACACGAAGGTTGCCAGATCACTAATTTCTAAAAAAATCGTTGCCAGATATTTTTTTTCTGAATTCTGTAATCAACCGTAGTGTTCGGATACTTTTTTGAGCGACTGTACACATGTTGAAAAGCTAACGTCTCCGCTTATGCTTGGTCGAAACTTGGCTTCTTTTTACTTAAATACTATTGGGTTCTACTTTAATACCAGAAGAATCCAGAAGTGGAAATATCTCTTTCGATTCTGGGGCGGGGGTGGCTCAGTCGGTAGCGCGCCAGGCTCGTAATCTGTAGTTCCCAGGTTTGAGTCCCAGCTGGGTCAGCGTTGAGATTTATCTCCGGTCAGCGTTGAGATTTATCTCCGCAAAATTCCCCGCCCTGCCCACGATCAGTAGGGGACACCGATGGGCTTGGAAAGGCCGCCGTCCGTCGGATGGGACGCTAAGCCGTGGCCCCGTGTGCGGGAAAGCCATACCCTGTGCACGTTAAAGAACACGCTGGATGGCCTTGACGGGAGGCTACTATCTGTCTCCCAACAGCTGTTCCAGTGGGTCCCCTCCCCCAACCTTCTCTGAGCCTTCGGGGTCCATGTGACCTGGCCATTTAGCCCACGGTGTGCAAAAAAGTGCCGCTCAGAGGTAAAACAACCCAAACCAACTCTTTCGATTCTAAGGTACATTCTTAACGAGAGGCTATAACATATGACATTTCACAATTTGGAAAAGAATATGGTAATAATATGCCGGGAAAATAAATAATTAATTATTTAATTATTACTTATAAATTTCAATGTATATTTTGTATGTACTATGTATTTAATAGGTGTCTTTTTTATTTCCAAATTTGTTTTGCCTGTTTTAGTAATTTAACTGTCTTAACTTATATAGTGACACAGGAAACGATAATTTTAAGCTAGGGAGGAATCCATTTCCTTTTTGACGCTTGGGTCCTATCAAGCTTAGCTGATGCCTCTGCCTAAGATACACACCGAAATGAAAAATTCAAGATCGATTATCTTTTCCACTATCAGAGTACTTCCTTACAGTTCATATATGCAAGTTATTAGAGTTTGCAGCGATTCAAATCCCGTGGCACTCTGGAACAAAAGTCAAAATAGTTCACTGAGAAATTTCATTACAAAACACTGTTCCATTCACGACCAATATGCTTAATATTTCGTAGGTGATGGCAACACCTCAGCCTCTTATTCCAATGACTAATGCAGCAGATGCAGTCTGTTTCGGTAGATTACGTTCCTGTAGTAAACAGATGTTGCTGTAGTAATGTCATGAAATATCAATCAGCTCTAAGACAGGCAGGATCACGAATGCAAATGCATATTGCCTTACAGTGATGCGTTGTCGGGGCAACAGATCGGTTGGAAGCAGATCAATTTGCAACGTATGAGGCTTTGTCTAATCTGAATCTTGCGATATGGACTTAGTGATCATACTAAGTTCATTGCATAATGCACCACCACAGGTAAAATATTTGGTTCCATGGCAATACTTCATAACGTTGAAGAGGTAAATAACACTCTTGTAATGATTCTGAAGAAGTAAAATTGCTTCTGTAATCGGCGAAGCTTAATATGAATTCGGGCGTTACTTTTCTTTCCGATATCATAGAACGTGAACTTAGCGTATTCTATCTACAAAACAATTTCTCAATAGAATTCTCTTAGCGAAACAATAGTTCAGATCAAAGGACATGAAATGTTAATAAAAGGAGAAGTAGGTGGAATTCTAACTGTGCACAGATTTGGAAAGTAAAGGCTGAGTTCAAACATTCTTACAACGTTTAATACCTAAATTAAAAACCCATATTTTGAATCTGTTCCAGAGTCTCGGATTAGTATTACTCAACGTTTTGAGCAACATGGATCACCTAAAATTTCAAGAAATTTTACACTGTACGTGTGAGTATTTTTTAACACAACCATAAACAGAATTATTTTTGATGAAGCAGAGGTTGACCATTTGCATTTATTCAAGGTATTGCCCAGTTAATTTCCATAATGGAAATCTACCTTATAGCCTGGCAACAGTCAGTGCAGATGATATTGTTCCGATCAGTCAAATGACTAGAAGTCTGCTGAGAAAAACGGTTCTTCAAAAATACCTATTGCGGAAATCTAGAGGTGGCGAAATCAATACTTTTTCAACATTTTGAAAATCATTATTAGCTAATTTTAAACATTTACGTAGCCACTTCTAATTGTTGTGCAGCACACAGATCAAGAACCTTTTCAACGTATTATGTTCTTACAGATGTCATTTATTCTACAGTAGTTGTGTAGAATTCCATTCTGGAACTCTTAATAGAATTAAATAAAAGGATGAAGTTAATCATTTTTTGTCTATTAGCTCTCCATTTTGTCCATTTAGCCCATACTTGGTATAGAGTAGGTCAGGTAGTCTTTAGCACACCATTTAGCCCATACTTGGTATAGAGTAGGTCAGGTAGTCTTTAGCACACCATTTAGCCCATACTTGGTATAGAGTAGGTCAGGTAGTCTTTAGCACACCTTACTACTAAATCAGTAGTCATGGTCTTGTGTAAGTGTTTATATGTTGTACGAGAAACTAGGACCAGCCCAATAGAGCTTCTAGTTATCTCCGTCTTTTGTGAAGGGGAATATATTCTCTCCTTTAAACAAAAAAAACAGTGCATGAAATTATATGCTTTGACAGAAGTAAATAAAATAATAATTGCCTTTTTTTTTCCAACCCAATCAGAATTTAACTTTGGATACCGAGAGCATACATTTTGTCTGTGCACCTGCTGACCAAGTAAGATTCAGTGTATAAGCAAATGGAGTTCAATGTAAGCAAATGGGATTAAGTGGGAATGGAATTTAAGATTTAGGGTAAAAACAAAGTAGAACAAGTGAGCACTCAGTTAAAGAAAAACTGAAATAAAACAAATACGTACAGCCAGGAAAAATTATTATGAACACTGCATAAGACTTCTTATAGATCATGGTGAAGTTCCAAAATTTTATAGAGCATAAGTTTAGAATTCTCAATGCATAGTTCTCGTTGAAATGAGTTTTAAATTACTGCTAGCGGTTATTTCTCTCAAATGTGCCTGTAGCAGCTTTGTTTTACCGTACAGTCAGTCTTTTTCTTACTGCATTTGCCACGATTCGCGGACGTTGTTGTACACTTGCCATTCTCCAAACACTTGTGATATTGTACCCAGAGACTTCTCGATGAGTTTCATCACCTCTTACGGATGCTCCTGACCATCGCGGCTCAGTGTTAAGCCCCCTTTCGGTGTCAATCTGATCAGACATTTTATTCATGTCTCACTTAATTTTGCTTTCCACCATGCCCTTTCGGCTTTTATAGGATTTCGTAGCAACATAAAATTGTGTATATATTAGCATGTTTCATGGTACTTGGGCACGATATAAAAATAATAATAATCTCGCTGGCAGTGTCCTATTGCTTCTCAGAATCCATTTTGCCTCAACAAAGTTATTACTAATGTTCGAGTAATTTTTAATCATTTGTACAATCGAACGTGCTCTTTCAGCATCAATTTTCTGTCTGAAATCAATTCCTTCCAGACTTGCTGCTAAGGTCTCTGTGTTGAGACATTGCTCATCTATAGTTGTTAACACTTTCTTGGCTTGTTGAGCGGATTGCTCAACTATTGTGCTATATTTTTGTATTTAAAGTGTAATAAGTAGTATTAAAATATTATTAAGCATAAACTCAAATATGATTCAACGATAAAGGAAATATAATTCGATGGGGGAGAGAATATCATCTTGGGAATTGTTTTCCTGGATTTAACAAATAAGTAAATAGGGTTAAGTTGAATAAGTAGAAATTCAGTGTTCAGTAAAATAGGATTCATTTAATCGATTCAGTTAGGCAGCTATTAATTCATTCACCAAATATGATTCAATTAACGTAAAAGCTCGGATTATCTCAAATGACAAAAGAAGGAGATGATTCTTCTATTCACGAACAGAAATGAATGTTAATGGTCCTAGGCCATTCTCAACTCTTTATTTTATTCTAACAAATATCTGTGCTTCTTGAATTGATATTTGGACGTTTTCCCTTGTTCTACGCTCTGAAACAACTTGGAATCATTGCAATGGCATGGGGACTTGAAACTTCAACTGTAAAATGTTGACTTCCACTTCGATGTTTCCATTTAGCTATTTGATTGTTCTCCAAATTGCTCTGAATGATCAAATCTACAAAGTTTATTTTTCCAACCTTTGTGAAGAAAACTGTAGTGATTTATTAGCTTGAATACTATGCTCCTGTATAAGTAGATACAGTGGGCAGTAAAGTCTGATATGCACTTTAATCCACTCAAATAATACTTTATATCTCACTCTTCATTAACTCTAGTGAACCAGTGTTATGTAAGCAAAAATAGTCGATTCCTTTGCAAAGAAAAACAATTATTCGACAGACGTAAAACAATAAACAATTTTCTGAAGTACGTAACAAAGCGAGGAAGTCAAGAATCGACGGAAGATAGAAACGTCGTTAAAATAACTGAGATATGAGCAGTAGAAACAGTTACTTTGAGCAGATATATTGGTTTCAGATAAATGCAGAGAAACCTTTGTGCCGATGAGACTCTGGAGGAAAACGCAACCCTCAGGTGGAGAACAATACACTTCTCAGAGATTCGATAACGAACTATAAGTGGTTGTTGTTTCGTTGAAGAGAAAAATGAACAGCCAGACACAAAGCAAACATCCAAGTCTGTTATTCCATTGGTGATCCAAGATCGTGGCCTTGTCTCGTTTCAAATTATTTTAAAAGTGAAATCTAGACGAAGAAGTACTTGAGAGAGACGCAGAATATGAAAAAGTCGGGTTATTAACTGGAACTATCAGGATTCTACTGAGACTGCGGAAAAATGAGTGGATGCAACTAAATAACTACGGTAAATGCGTCAGAATACAGATTCACTTATTTTTAACTCTTTGCCTAGAGAAATCTGTTCTTACGTTATCTAAACTTAAATATGAGATTAAAAATTGAGTTTTAAAAAGTTTAGAGTATAAATGTATCTCTATCCTAAACATAGCATTAACACCGTTTGTTGTTCTATATGTATAGATTTCAAGACGTCATATGTATGAATCTCAATAGGTAACCGATGTTTATCAACTATTTGTAAACTGCATATATTTAAAGTTTCCTACGGATAAGCTACACCAAGCATCGCGGTGATTTTATTAACATTATTTTAAGTATTTACTCTACTATGTATCTGTATGTACTATTTGTAAGGAGTATGTAGCATTTTTTTCTTACAGTCAAGCTCTCAGAGCTTGCTATGATAAACTCTTTACACATTAATGCAAAAGAAATAAAGAACTAAATTTTGTGAAAAAAACTTAGGATATATATTTTTGGAACGTCTGTAAAGTTGGCTATGATAGTGAAACCTTTAGAAGCAAAATAAAAATAAAGTTCATGCTTTTGTCAAGAGTTTTACAGAGCAAACGTTTTGAGTGTATTAACTGGTTAGAGTATGTAAGTGGCCGAGTGGTTAGCGTGCTTTGCTACTGATCTAAGGGACCTGGGTTCGAGCCCCGGATAATGCATGGGTTTTTGTGTTGTTTTTCTGTGGTGGTCCCGCCATCTTCACAGACCTTCTGTTACGGCATATAAACTGACAGGCTCATGTCAGACCTCTGTGACAAGCAGCTGCTTGAGGGGGGGGGGGATTTATTTCTTTTTAATGCAAGTAATGATGAGGTTAGACGATGCAATTACGAGCCACATTTGAATAGCATCTGACGCAATGAGAGATTTTGTGCTTAAAGAACGCAAAATATAATCTCTGTTGTTGATTAGCGATGTATTTGGAGAGCTATGTCTTTCGGCTTCCACAAAATATGGTTAAATAAGGAATATATCGCAAAATGTAATTATAAAAGCTAAAATTACCAGAAATGTTCAGATGATAGATACCGGGCTAGAAATCGCAATTTTTACGGCAGCACCGGGTGAATTTTGATTCAACATTAAATCGAAAATATACGATTATTCGCATATTTTGCAATGAAACAAGTGTTTGCAGCAAAAAAAGGCAATAGCTTGTCAAACAATTCTTAACATTAAAATATTCACTAATTAAAATATATATATATATTATTAGGAAACAAATTCAAGCATACCAAGCTCACTGACTACGATTCAACTATTATTTACATTTTAGTTCTCGGTTATAATTTATTTCTAGGCATCTAATTTAGCCGAAGCGTTTTAACCCTCTACTGCCCAATTTAACTTTGAAGTCACATACCAGTTGTACCATTATTTTTTCTTTGCCAAATATATATTTTTCCGCTGTTAACCAGTGTGACTTTCAAGTACAGTATGACCTCTGTGTGCCTTTCAAGTACAGTATGACCTCTGTGTGACTTTCAAGTACAGTATGACTGCTGTATTTCTCACGTTTGTAACTCTCAGAATTGCACACTTATGCCACAAGATGTCACTAAATATTACATTGCAAGCACATGAGTAGTAGGTGCGGCACTTTCGGAGCAAACGACCTTTGACCCCTGAGCTGCAGAAAGTCCCATCGATATCGCGCTTTCGAACACGCCCCCTTTTCAAAAAGTCCCCCGATTTTACCGTTCATCTGCCATTTTGAAATCTGACGTCATCACCACAAACTCCTCCGATATTGCGCTTTTGCCCCCTTTTCAAAAAGTTCCCGATTTTTGTTGATAGTGCCACACCCACTTTAAAGACCCCCTGGTTGAACCACCCAAACCCTTCGTGAAGTAAACAACCCTAAAGGAATTTACCATTTGATGAAATGCCATCTAGTATTTAACACACGAGCTCTATTAAAAGAAACCGTCTTCCGCGGGTGTGCTCGATCCCACACCTCATGCCCACACCTCACGATCATTATTTTTTATAAATTAACCTACGAATAAATTTATTTCTTGCAAATTAATTTAAGAGTAAATGAATTTTTCGTTTCTCGTAAATCACATTTAACTTGGGAATTATTTTTATTTTTGTAAATTAGGAATATATTTTTTTGTTTACAAATGATTTTTTTTTTATTCCTTGTAAACCACATTGGGAATTAAATTTATTATTTCTTGTAAACCACATTGGGAATTATTTATTTTATTCCTGTCTACGAATAATTTTTTTATACCTTGTAAATCACATTGAAAATTAATTTTTATTCCTTGCAAATGACAATTAGAAATCAATTTATAAGTACTTCCCTCGTCCTGTAGACCACGTTTTACTGACGGACGGATTTACAATCTGAAAAGTCCTGCGAAACAGACATTTAAAATATGTATTTAAAAAAAAAATCTTTATATGATTCATACTCTGAGGAGTCTACGCGTTTATCCACGGAGGAAGACACTGATGAATCAGAGCATTTATCAAAGGTCCTTGTTTTCGAAAACGGGAGGTAACGATGATTCACAATGACACGTTCCAACACGCCTGCGGTCTACATCTCGAATTATTTTGAATTTACAAACTGAAAAGTCCTGTGAAACAGACCGTAAATAGACACGAAGTATGATGGTAGAAACACAGATATTTTATTGTTTTAACAAAAATATCATTTTGGAGTTCTAGAAAATTAATTTGCATTTTTAATTGTTCACTATTATTTCTACATACTGTATAATTCAGTCTCTTGGTTTTTAAAGACTTTTTTGCAAATTTAAAAATCTTGTGCTACATAATAATTTTTTTCAGTTGTAAGTTTGAAAATTATTTAAGTTCTTTTATTTTTTTTATTTTTAAAATACTTTTTACTACATATTAGTTTTCTGTGTTTTAAAATATTTTACGTTTTTCAAAGAATTTTGTAGTACATAGTAAATTTTTAAGTTTTATACGTTTTTAAAATTTACGTACGCTTGAAAACTTTTATTTAATTTCAAGTTTTCATTTTTTAATACGTAATAATTTTGTGTTATATATTTTTTCATTTTGCGTTTTAATATTTTGAACCATGAAACTCTTCCTCCCTATATATATTTCAATTCTTGAGTTTCCCATGACACGAGGATGATATTGGACCCTTAAAAATAGAAATCAAAGCTTTCTATTTTTGCGGAGAGGATGATTCTGTTCCTCATGCTAGCTATTGCATTTTCTCTCCTCTCTGAGAATTCTTTCATTATAAATTATTTGAGTTTGATTAGCAAATGTGTACGATCCATAAGAGAAATCTATGTATGGTCCATAAGAGATAATATGATATGATAATCTATTATGATCCATTAGAGAAATCTATGTAAGGAAGACACTAGCATGAAGAATTTTGATATCTCGTGTCTGTATTTTCTGTGGATTGAGAAACGTTTGTAATAGAGCCTTTGAAAGTTAGCGATTTCTTTAATAATTTGTTTCGATACAAAATATTCAAATTCTGATTTGACAGAGAGTTGAAGATCAGTAAGCTGAGGATATTTGGGTTTCACAAGTGGAACAATTTCTGCTCTCCATGCAAAACGCCATGAAACACATATTTAAACATTTCAAAAATATATTATTTTAGTCCCTGAGTACTTGATATTCTTTTTTCCGTAATTGTTATCATTTATTTGGTCACATAGCCTACTCTATTTCGTACGCTATTTTATTTATCCCTTCTCTAAGTAAGTTAATATGTAGGTCAGTAAGTAATTTTACGAGTGATCATTCCGTTTTCGAAGTCAGTATGTGTTTTACTGATCGAGTAAGAAAGTAAGTCAGTAAGTGTGTGAATAAATAAGTAAGTACTGCATAAGTCAATAAGTGCATTAGTAAGTCGGTAAGTGCTAAGACAGTAAGAATGTGAGTAAATAATTCAGTAAGTGTTTAGTAAGTACGAAAATGGGTAAGGAAGTCGGCAAGTATGTAAGTTAGTCAGTCAGTAAGTAATTTAGTTGGCGATAATTCCGTTTCCAAAGTCAGTAACTGTTTTACTAAGCGTGTGAGGAAGTAAATAAGAAAGTGGGTGAATAAGGCAGTAGATGATTTAGTACGTTAAAATTATTCCGTTTTCGAAGTCTGTGTTTTACTACGTGAGTGAGGAAAGAAGTAAGAAAGTAAGTATGTAAGTAGGTAATTCAGTAAATATTGTGTAGGTCAATATATGGGACAGCAAATTATTCAATAAGTGTGTGGATAAGCAAGTCAGTAAGATTGAGTAAATAATTCAATAAGTGTGTGAGTAAATAATTCAGTAAGTGTGTGTGTAAAAAATTCAATAAGTGTGGTTTAGTGAGTAAGTAAGTAAGAATGTGAATCAGTCAGTCATGGTGTAAGTAAATGGGTAAGAATGTAAGGTGGTAAGTTAGTGAGTAAGAAATTGTGGAAGTCAGTAAGAAAGTGCGTAAGTAAGAAAGCAAGTAAATAAGAAAGTGAGTGAGTAAGGCAGTCAGTAAGCGATTTAGAATGTAGGTAAGTAAATCAGTCAGTCAGTGTTTTACAGAGTAAGTGAATGAGAGATGTAGTCTGTCAATAGGTAAGACGTATCCCGGTTCGGTGTGCATGATACGATTACGTAGACGTTTTTTTACTCCAAAGAAAATTCTTAGTGCTGAATAGGAGCCTAAAATGTGTTCGGCTTATAGTTTTACTAGTTCTCAACTAGAGTTTATACGAACTCTACTAGAGTTTATATTAGAGCCTTTGACAGTTAGCGACAGTATTTATACTACACTATTTATTAGGATTTTTTTTTAAATTCAATTTTAATCGTAGTGTAAAATAATGCTTATCGATATAAAGCATTTATTTCTCCAAGGCTGTAGCGCAATAAGTTATGATAAACACAGATGAACTTCAGACAGTGAAGAAAAAACAATGTCCGCACATTTGCGAAACACCAGCGAGTTTAAGAATGAATCATTATAGTCAATGGGGATTAAGACCGTGATAATTCCAGAGTATAGAAGGATTTTTATTTATAATATTAAGAGTTGTTTTATTAAGATATTCAGAGAGGAAAGCAAAACTTCTAGGATCGTATACCATCTTTAAGAATAAAGTCCAATATCACCCTTAGCGTCGTTGCTAAACGCATTGACTCATCAAAGAGAGTGAATCATCCTCTCCGCAAATAAAAGAACGCTTTGATCTGTATCTTTAAGGGATCAATATCATCCTGGTGTCATGGGAAATTTAAGAATTGAAAAAATATATATATAGGGAGAAATAGTTTCATGATTCAAAATATTAAAACGCAAAATCGAAGTGAAAAAAATATATAACACAAAATTATTACGTATTAAAAAATATTAAAATTAAATAAAAGTTTTCAAACGTAAGTAAATTTTAAAAACATATAAAACTTCAAAATTTACTATGTACTACAAAATTCTTTGAAAAAGGTAAAATATTTTAAAACAAAAAAATTAATATATAGTAAAATGTATTTTAAAAATGGAAAAAATAAAAGAACGTAAATAATTTTCAAACTTACAACTGCAAAAAATTATTATGTACTACAAGATTTTTAAATTTGCAAAAAAGTCTTTAAAAACCAAGAGACTGAATTATACAGTATGTAGAAATAATAGTGAACAATTGAAAATGCAAATTAATTTTCTAGATCTCCAAAATGCATTTTTGTTAAAATGATAAAATATCTGTGTTTCCACCATCATCCTTCGTGTCATGCGCTCTCCGCAAATATATGAGGATTTACGGTCTGTTTCACAGGACTTTTCAGTTTGTAAATCCAACATAATTCGAGACGTAGACCGCAGGCGTGTTGGAACATGTCCCTGTGAATCATCGTTACTTGCCGTTTTCGCAAACATAAGGACTTTTGATAAATTTTCTGACTCATTAAAGTCATCCTCCATGGATAAAAGCGTAGACTCCTGAGCATATAAAGATTTCTTTTTAAATACATATTTTAAATGTGTGTTTCACAGGACTTTTCAAAATGTAAATCCGTCCGTCAGTAAAATGTGGTCTACAGGACGGGGGAAGTACTTATAAATTGATTTCTAAGTGTCATTTACAAGGAATAAAAATTAATTTTCAATGTGATTTACAAGGTATAAAAAAAATTATTCGTAGACAAGGAATAAAATAAATAATTCCCAATGTGTTTACAAGAAATAATAAAATTAATTCCCAATGTGGTTTACAAGGAATAAAAAAAAATCATTTGTAAACAAAAAATATATTCCTAATTTACAAAAATAAAAATAATTCCCAAGTTAAATGTGATTTACGAGAAACGAAAAATTCATTAACTCTTAAATTAATTTGCAAGAAATAAATTTATTCGTAGGTTAATTTATAAAAAACAATGATCGGTTCTTCACTGAGATCATCTACCTTTAGGCATCGACATCATCTGTTTCCCTGTCGTAATGCATTAACTCGCTGATAAGCGTGAGGTGCGGGATTGAGCCCATCCGCGGAAGACTTTTTTTTTTAGAGTACGTGTGTTAAATACTAGATGGCATTTCATCAAATGGTAAATTCCTTTAGGGTTGTTTACTTCACGAAGGGTTTGGGTGGGTCAACCAGGGGGTCTTTAGAGGGGGTGTGGCACTACCAACAAAAATCGGTAACTTTTTGAAAAGGGGGCAAAAGCACAATATCGGAGGAGTTTGTGATGATGACGTCAGAATTCAAAATGGCGGATGAACGGCAAAATCGGTCGACTTTTGGAAAGGGGGCGTGGTCGAAAGAGCGATATCGAAGGGACTTTCTGCGGCTCAGGGGTCAAAGGCCGTTTGCCCCGAAAGTGCCGCACCTACTACTCACATGTTGACAAGTTGTTTTGATTAGTAATTTTTTGCTAATATTATCCATTTATTTTCCAAAAAAATATTTAGAAGCAAAGGGAAGCATTTTTCTTTGTTATGAATCTATAATGCTGCAGAATAATTGATATTTGCTTCAATGGGATAAAACATTCGCATTATTACTTTTTGGTTCCACTCTGCAATAACAGTACCATAGACTCGCTTTGTGTTTTAGTGTCATGGATCCAGAGATGTTTTAAGTGCCATGGATCCAGAGATGTTTTATGAAAAGGGTAAAAAAAGAAAAGGAATAATAATAAATATCCTCTCAAGCAGCTGCTTGCCACAGAGGTCTCACAGGAACCTGTCAGTTTATACACCATAGTAGAAGGTCTGTGAGGATGGTGGGACTTCAGCAGAGTCCAGGTCCCTTAGATCAGTAGCCAAGCGCGCTAACCACTCGGCGGTTATGAATCAGAAGATTCTGTATTAGATTCTGAAAGAGTAGAAGAGCTGGAAATAGATGGAAATGATAATTAAAATATTGTTTTCCTGAGAGCGATAACGATGAGATTAATAGTGATGATGGATAAGATGAAAAACGGGATGATGATGATACTTTACATGGTGAAACCCAACATGATGGCGATTCTTTCTGGAAGTCAGTTTTTAGCCGCTCGACTCGGCCCATTCAACGATGGAAAGATAGTCTCCCGCCTATACCAGAGATTCCTCATTCATCCAAAATTTATTTCAAGAAATTGTTTAAGACATTTTACAAAATGCGGGGTATCAAACAAAACGTTTATTTCTTCTAACAAAATGCAGGGTATCAAACCATTCGTTTACTCTCTGCAGAAAAATTCATTGAAACCAATCAATGTAAATATAAAGAAATTGAACTATTTTTTGGATGTCGTATGTATATGTCAATTTATGGCTTCCCGCTTCTAGAATGTCCCTGCTGTTACTGATACAATGAGTCAAAACCGATGAGAACAAAAAATGCGAAACCTCCATTTCAACGAGAAAAGTAATATGTACCCTGATGATAAATTGCAAAAAATTAGACCAATTCTACAAATACTAATAAAAATATCAAGAAAATCTCATTAGATGAGAAGTTGTTTGTTGATGAACAAGTAGTGCCATTCAAAGGAAAACATAGCCTAAAACATTATATCAAAAATATGCCCAAAAAATGGGGCTACATTTCCTTTTGTCTGACTCATCAGGAATTCTATGCAACTTAAAATTATATTCAAGGAAGGCAGTTCATGAAGACCCTTTGCCGGATGTAGGTGCAAGTGGAATGTAGTCCTTCGTCTGGCCACTGTGATACCAACACATGCCTTTCATAAATTATATTTTGATAATTGGTTCACCAGTGTCGAGTTAGAGGTTGAGCTCGGAAAACTTGGTATCTAGTATGTGGGAATAGTGCGCGCTAACGGGCTGAAAAGTTGCCCATTCTCCTCAGGTAAAGAACTGAAGAAAAGGGTAGGAACAGCTCTGAACAATTTGTGAGAAAACAGAAACCAACTGCAGTTATGCCAGAAAAAGAAGAAGAAAATAAATAGCCACTTGCCACAGTTCACGGAGAAAAGAAGTCGCTGTAAATTAATTGGATGCAATGGGGTACCCATGATTAAAGTGCTTGCTTTACACCTAAATCAAAGTGTTTTTTAGAATTTCTATATATACTACATATGGTATATTCTATATATCAGTAGTTCAGTTAGAATATACTTACTAGATTAGTTTCATTTCAGTTTTGTACAAGACAGAATAACACACAAAAATTACCCTTTTTGTTATCCAGTTTTCGTTTTTTTTTTTTGCAATTCTTGATGGTACATTATTTTTCTTATTATTAAATTCAATTGAACAAAATATATTTCTTCAACTTTGAGAATTTTATTTTCTTTGTCTGTGATAATTTTTTCTCGTAAAGAAGGAACTTAATCTAACCTGAAAGCCACAAACCTATTTTAAAAAAAAAAAAGAAAACCAGAAAAAAAAATCACATTTTACACGTTTTATTAGATCAAATTAATTAATCTTTACCTGTAACAAGTTTTTTGAAAATTAAAAAACAATTTGGGCAGTAAAAGTTAATAGAATATTTATGAACGTTTTTAAGAAAAGCAAAGGTTGTATTTAGGCTATTATACGGAGGCATTTACAAGCCTGTCGTTGTTCCATTTTTGAACCAAATTTCATGGAGGGACTAGCTAGGGTTAGAAGAAATCGTAAAGCAGGAATAGAGGAACTCAAAGCTGGGAACATCACATCACCAGCCTAAATATGATATGCAGTTGCTCATTGGTTCAAGCCCACCTGGGCCAGCTTTGAGATTTATCTCCGCATAACTTCCCTCCCCGCCCTCGGTCAGTAGTGGGCTTGGAAAGGCTGACATCCGTCGGATGGGACGTAAGCCATGAGTGAGAGCTATACCCTGTGCACGTTAAAGAACACGCTGGATCGCCTTGATGGATGGCTACCATCTGTCTCCCAACAGCTGTCCAGTGGTTCCCCTCCCTCCAACCTTCTCTGAGCACTCGGGGTCCTTGTGACTTAGCTATTCAGCCCATTGTGTGCAGAACAAAGTGTCGCTCAGAAGTAAAACAAAATCTTCCTTAATCAGAGATAATTCTTATGTCCTTTTCCTACAGCAGGGGTGGGCAATTGTTTTGGTATCTACACTGTGTATGCGTATTGACGTGGCCGTCCTAGTGGAAAATACGAGACGAATCTTCGGTCGCGCACGGGAAGGAAATCTCGGTTCAAGGCGGATTTTTCTGATTGTCTTGGCGGGCCACAAAAAACTCTTAGCGGGCCGCTATTTGCCCACCCTGTCCTACAGTGAAAAAAATTCGCAACATATCTGTAATTGGTTAGTTACTGCGTAATCTATGGTAACTGTATAATATGTTAAATCTCTGTTCGATAAAAAATGATGGTTTCAAGTATTGGGATGGTTCAGTTTAAACCACAACCCTTAGACCTCTCTGGGTCTCAAGAATGGAATTCCCAATCTCGCCGCATTATATGAAGCCAACCTTCTCGCTAAACACATCAGAAAAATCATTGCGCTTTGTAAGTACTACAAGATAGTACTTTTAATGCACAATGATATAAAGCGCATTTACGGGAATCATAATTTTAAGAGTTAATAAAAAAATTAATGGCAACAACGGTTTATTTTATATACCTGTATTTGTTTAATCACCAAGCCGGCGATCAATAATAGTTTTATCAATCGGTTGGGTGATACACTGCTACAGGGGAATTACAAAGTAGTTTACTATTTAAAATATACACGTATATAATTATGTTATTGTAACACGAAAGAAAACAAAAGATAGGACAATGAATAAAAATTACATCAAGTTTGTATTTCATTGGTTTGCAGTTGTGTACACAAGAAGCGCTGCTGTAGGAAAATCGTAAATTGCGGTTTTCACTGTTGAAGACAACGCACACAGCTTGCTTCACTTTGAGGAAACTAAGTTAGTAGTGCAAATGCATCAGTTGCTGCAAGTGAGAGATTGCCTATATCAGCAATTCCAGGACTATGGATTGATGGAAAAGCGAGTTGGATAGAGTTGTTAAGGTGACCTTTCAAAGCCCATCGTTCTTCCATTTTTCATCGAGTTTGACGGAAGGCTGGAGTTAGCGGAAAAAATCTCAAAACGAGAACAGTGGGGACTCGAAACCGGGAACAACAGATTACATTGGTTTACAAGGTTTTTATAACATGAACAATTGTAGCTGACTTTAACTCTTTTTCAGGTGTTGATTTCAGATCATGCCTTAAAAAATGGCTAGCATGTCAAATTTTTATGTTATTGGTCATTTTGACTACTATTAAGATCTTCCTATACCAACACCTCCAGGCAACTGGAAGGATACTAGATATTTTGATTTTGTGGGTGGCAACACTGATTGCCAAGAGGGAGAAAACATGTGATACTAACCTAACCTCACACCACCATTCTCGTTGTTTTCATTGTAGGAGGATTTGGATTGGGTTGTTTTTCTTTTGAACGGCACTTTTTTGCACACCATGGACTAAATGGCCAGGTCACAAGGATACCGAAGGCTCAGAGAAGGTTGGGGGAGGGACCCACTGGAACAGCTGTTGGGAGACAGATGATAGCCTCCTGTCAAGGCCATCCAGCGTGTTCTTTAACGTGCACAGGGTATGGCTCTCTCGCACACGGAGTCACGGCTTAACGTCCCATCCGACAGACGGCGGTCTTTCCAAGCCCATCGGTGTCCCCTGCTGACCGTGGGAGGGGAGTTTTGCAGAGATCAATCTCAATGCTGACTCATCTAGGACTCAAACCTGGGAACTAGAGATTACGAGCCTGGTACGCTACCGACTGAGCTACCCCAGCCCCCATTGTAGGGGGAACAAGTGCTATACGTTGAAGAGTGGGTTTCGGCGTTTAAATGGCACAAAGGCAGCGTCGTGGGCATGTTAATGTGCCAGATAAGTTTTGTTATTTGTGTTGAAATCATATTTTAAAATCCCAGGGTCGTTCTTTGACAAAGATTGTGAAGAAAGCCTATAACTTGTATTTTGGATGTCATGTTGGAGATCAGAACAAAAAATGGGATCCACATGTGTGCTGCATTTCGTGCTTTGTTAGCCTGAGAGTGAATGGTTGAAAGATAAGATAAAATCCATGCCCTTTGCAGTTCCAATGGTTTGGCGTGAACCAACTAGTCACTTGCATGATTGCTATTATTGTTTAACTAAAGTGTCGGGCTTTTCAAAAAAGAACAAAAGCAAAATACAATATCCAAATGTGCATTCAGCCATATG
Organism: Ryuthela nishihirai; assembly: GCA_038380435.1. Classification (NCBI taxonomy): domain Eukaryota; kingdom Metazoa; phylum Arthropoda; class Arachnida; order Araneae; family Heptathelidae; genus Ryuthela; species Ryuthela nishihirai. The sequence continues at coordinate 78,474,426 of JAWZYU010000017.1, forward strand.
GCCAGTTCCTCGTGGAGAAGATCTTCCTATACCAACACATCCAATCAACTGTGAGGAGATGGATTCACATTCATCAGAGGAAGACTTTGAGGCACATACAGATCCTGATCCTACATACACCTCTAAAAAATTAGACGAGCCTTATCTGAGTTAACAAAATGAACTAAATGATCTTATTCGAAACCTTGGACTTTACAAACAACAAGCTGAGGTTTTAGGTTCAAGACTTCAAGAGTGGAATCTTCTGACTAAGGGTACCAGAGTTTCTCTGTTCAGAAAGAGAAATTTTGCTTTATCTACATATTACGAGATGCAAGATGGTTTGTATTTCTGCAAAAATATTTCAGGTCTGATAGAAGAAATTGAAACAACTCACGACCTTAAGGAATGGTGTCTATTTATAGATTCGTCAAAATGCAGCTTAAAAGCTGTCCTTTTACATAACGGAAACCAAAAACTTTCCATTCCAGTGAAACACGATGTGGGAATGAAGACCCTTTATGAAAGCATGGAAAAAATACACACTGCTATAAAATATGACGTTAAGTGGACATTATGTGGGGACCTAAAAGTCATATCTCTCCTGCTAGGGTTTCAAGGAGGCTTCACAAAAGTTTGTTGTTTCATGTGTTTGTGGGACAATAGGACCAGAAAGGAACACTGCTAAACAAAAGACTGGTCCAAAAGAGATGTTTTTATTCCTGGAAAGAGTACTGTGAGGTATAAGCCTCTATTTAATCTCTGTAATGCTCTACTCCTACCACAACACATAAAACTGGGGCTTAAGAAAAACTTTGTAAAGGCTATGGACAAAACTGGTAAAGGGTTTTTGCACTTGAAGTACATTTTTCCATACCTAAGTGATGCGAAACTCAAAGAAGGGATCTTTGTTGGTCTCAGATCAGGAAGCTACTGAATGATACTGTCTTCGAAGAAAATCTGAATACAAAGGAGTGAGCTGCATGAAAATCCTTCACGTCTGTGGTTCAGGGTTTTCTTTGGAATCACAAAGAGGAAAACTACCATCAGCTCATTCAAAATATTCTCAAAAACTATGAAAATCTTGGCTGCCGAATGTCTTTGAAGATCCATTTCTTGCACTCGCATCTCGATTTCTTTCCCAAGAACTAGGAGCTGTCAGCGATCAGCAAGGGGATAGATTTCACCAGGAAATACCAGCCATGGAGGAGAGATACCAAGGCAGGTGGGACCCAGTAATGATGGGTGACTATTGCTGGTTCTAGCAGAAGGAAGATACCTCAGCACATAAAAGACAAAAATGAACTTCTTATAGTTTAAAAGATCCTTACCCATGTTTTCCTATTTTGCACTTCAATATTATTGTCTTTGTTACTTTATATTCAGTGGTCTATAACTATGATGTTTCTAATATTTTACACTGTAATCATGTAATTAATTAATGATTTTTAAGTTACAATTTAATAAAATAGTCGCATTTGTTTTCATTTCCCAAATAGCCTTAACTGGCATAGTGGTTAGGCAGCTAGCGACTGTTACAGCAAGGCAAACTTTGTGTGTTGTGTTAGCTCTAACTAAGGCAGTGGTCAGCAGTGACTTCGGTCTTAGTAGGGCATGTCCTTGTATGAGAAGGCCTGTATTATGCTAGGAGTAGCTTCCAGGATTCTTCTCTGTCCTATATGTCGCAAATCAAATCAAATAAAAAATATGCGTATTCATTGAAAATTGAAATACATCAATCCGTAATTTAAAACACTGTACGTGCTGCAGGTTTTTCGCAGCCATATTTGACTTCAACACCCCAAAATTAATTAAAAACATCCAATTTAACTAATGTTATGAAAAAAAAAAGTTTCGGTTTGTTGTCTAGTGTTTTTAGAATATTTGTAGTTTTGTACATTGTGCTTTCTTTCTGATCACTGATTCAAGATTACGTGCAATATACACAGTTGCAATCATCTATAATGAACTTTTCGCGCAGTGAACATAGATTCGCAACATATCTGTGATTGGTGTTTACTGAGCCAATTTCTGCTCGATCAAGAATGATGTCTCCAAAGGTGGCAGGAATCGACTCACCTGAAACCACAAATATAGTCTTGATAATACACAAGATCTTAGTAGAGTTATAAATGTTTGAAGTTATAAAACTACTTTGCAATTGTCTAGTATATTAAAATTAAAACTTTCATTCCTTTCACACCTGTCATTTTCAAAAATTGATGCTGCCAAAACTCACCTCAACGAATAACACCCTCATTACGAAACGTGGAAAGATCTCCAAGACTTCAACATATCTACTGGATTTATCACTCTCCCAATATACTCGCTGAAGTCCTTAACGTTACAGATGAAATAACATACTCGATGTCCTCCATCAGTGACCTCCTCGTTAACCTAACCTTGCTAGATTTTCTTCTACGGGTTTCATCAAAGATACAATTTATCGCTCGCCATTACCACAATTCATCGATTAATTGAAGGACAATATTACTCTTGCCATTGCCGAAGTAACTCTTGAAAGGCTCCATTAAGTGTGAGAGGAAATTGAATTTCGTTGGGACGTTTGCGGAATCATCTCCGGCGCCCACATTGATCATCTGTAAACTTCATCTAGTTCTGTTTATTGTCGTGCCATTTGTTTTCCTTTGTGGTAAAAAAAAAATACACTCCGAACGTTTCGTAGTTTCTTCATGGGCAAATTGTGACCCATTCTCTTTTTGTATCACTAAAACTTCTTAATTGCTTTGTTTTCTAAGCATCAATTATTACAAGTGCAGCAGCCAGCTATGCAGTGTCAGCGTCGCATCTGCTAGAGACCCATGTGAAAAAATATTGGAATAAAACATAAAAATTGGCATTTTGCGAATCGCACAAATTATATGTCATATTGAAGCTAGATGTCCAAATTATCTGACATTATTTTTAAGCGAAATAATTCTTTGTATGCTTCTGTGCTATTATGGAAAAGATCTTCAAGAAAGGCGAAAAAGAAAAGTTTCTGCGAATTACGAGACTAAGTTTTATGTCGCGCTATTTGTTATGTAGCATCTAAAATCTGCAAAACAACTTCGTGCTGCGAGTAGCAAGCGATATTAGTTACTACAAGGTAGTTTAAATACAGAAGAGAAAAAACTAAACAGATACTCGAAAGCTTCTTCTATCGTCCACTACCCTAGCAGAATGTCAAAATTGCGCCTGAGAAGGATTCTTAAAGGGGACATCAGCGTTAATCAATGTTAAATTATATTTTCTGTTAATACTTGAGAAAGTAGTAACAGAAAATATGATTTAACATTATTTATATCATTTTTAACGTACTTTATATTAAAAAGGTGTAATTAAAATTATTTTATGTATTATTCCTGGACCTGTATGGTGCTGCATCATGCATGTCTCACTGAGCCTGTCGCAGCGGTACCACCAGATACGGATTCGTTCATCATGGTGCTGCATACTGAAGCAGGATTCATCTGAAACGATGCGATGCCATCGCACATCCATGCGCAAATTTCTTGCACCATTGCAATTGCATATGCCTGTGTTGTAGGGTCAATGGTAACCAAAGTAATGGCTGCCTAGCAAAGATGCCCCGATGCTGCAGAGGACGTCGAACCATACGTGCGGACACTGGTTGATGTAAAACACACCCTAACTATTGAGCTAAGGTGTTTGATATGCCTCTACGATCATTCATAGCCATGTGCACGAGATGTCTGTCTTCTCGTTCGTTTGTGTGACAGGGCCGTTGAAATCTCTCACGTCGGTGAGTTCGGTCCTCCTCTACCCACTAATGCCAAATTCTCATCACTATGGCAGCATTGTATCCAACACGAGAACCGATGTCTCGGTACGATAATCCGCCTTCCCTTAATCCCACAATTCTCCCTCGATCAAAGTCGGAAGATACGACCAAACGCCGTGTTCTTCGACTGGACATACTTGATCCTTTACTGCGCAAGAACTGAGAGCAAACACGATTCCAGTGCTTTACACTAGCTCTTTAAAATAATCTCCTCTTATACGACTTCCAGGGGGCGTTACTGTCACACATGATGTGCGTATGTGCTGCGCTTTGAATCATTTACATGTTCTCCCATGGGCTACCCATCTTACATATTTCGGGGACAATCTGATGAGTTTTTCCTGGTGTTGCACTTTTAATGGCCAGCAGTGTATTATGATTCACATTTTTCAAATCCTCAGATAGTTTTAATTTCAATGATTAGAGAACATTAAATGTTCAAAATGAAAAACTTTAAAATGAATGTAGCAAGCGATCTATTTATATAGAAATTTGAAATTTCGGTGGTCGAGTGTCAAGAGATATTGTACTAACAACAACGACTAGAAACTTCTTTTGAAATAAACAAAGCGAATCATCAGACCGTTTGTACAAACTAAATGAGTTGGGTTGGGTTGATTTTGCACACCATGGGGCTAAATGGCCAGGTCACATGGACCCCGAAGGCTCAGAGAAGGTTGGGGGAGGGGACCCACTGGAACAGCTGTTGGGAGACAGATGGTAGCCTCCCGTCAAGGCCATCCAGCGTGTTCTTTAACGTGCACAGGGTATGGCTCTCCCGCATACGGGGCCACGGTTTAACGTCCCATCCGACGGATGGCGGCCTTTCCAAGCCCATCGGTGTCCCCTACTGACCGTGGGCAGGGTGGGGAATTTTTGCGGAGATAAATCTCAACGCTGACCCAGCTGGGACTCGAACCTGGGAACTACAGATTACGAGCCTGGCGCGTTACCGACTGAGTCACCCCCCGCCCCACTAAATGAGTGGTAAAGAACAAACTAGAAAACTGCTTTTTTTTTTTGATAAAATTATCCTCTAGCATTTTCTTCTCTACATTATTTTAATGGTATTAAAAATAGGATTATTGTAACATACATATGATATGGGTAATTTATTTCATTTATTAAAATTTTCTAAAGATCCACATCAACTGCCTAATATCTTTCATATTATTTGTTACATTTAAAAATAGTTGTCTTGAAGAATCATAGGCCAATACTTGTAATGTAGTATGGCATTATTTCGAATATCTCACCTTTCTGATTGCTTAATGTTTGCAAATTTATTTCAAGTTTCAGATATTCAGCATAGGTAATCAGAAAAGCATAACGTTTACATTAGAAGAAGCAGTAATTAAATAATTTAATCAGGTTGGTTGCAGAGCGGAAATGACGCTTGACTACCGACTCCAGAAGATGCGCAGGCTTCGCCCAGAGATTACGTTTGCTGTATGGCGAGTGGCTAGTGTGTAGAAAACCCCAAAAGCTTGAAGCTAGTGCATGCTGTGATTACACCATGTCGTTTGAAAAACGGACGTATATTTGTGTCCATCCTTTCGACACTTATTATCATTATTATATGTGAGATTCAAATGTGTGATGTCGAATTTGGGATTGTTAAGGGTTTAAATAGGGAAGGAAATAGTGTTAGAACTGTGGTCCGTGATCAGGTTCTGGGATGGCATGGTCGTTTGCCCTATGTGTAAGTTTTATCGATTCTACTCGTATTAAATAACATTTGTATACTCTTGATTGAGAAGCTGATACCCCCTTTAGGGGTTGGATCATTACCCTAACAAGAGTGACGATGATTCAGCTATCATCAGAACAGCCTGGTGGGTGGTGAACTAGAACAAAAGCCTTACACCATCTTCTAAATGTTTTTATTTTCCATTCTAAACGTAAATTGCGTTGTTGCGACTGGCATTACTGGTTGGGACTAATGGAGTCGCTCCATTATCGCTGAAGTGCCTGTGCAATTCGTAGAACGAAATGCTTTATAGATTATAAATATCACAGAATGACGGGTAGCCTGAGGTAAATTGTGGTGCGGTAATTCTGGGAAGCTTTTCCTTTTCTCGCTTTGCTTGAAAGGTTATTACATTCCTATACTGAAAAACATTACAGTTTCTTTGAACTTGCTAATCCAATCAGATTACCACTGTAGAATTTGCAGTTATTTAAGAAGCAGGAAGATGGGATGAAAACAGCACCAAAGACACATTTTTTACAGACTGCAGAGCTCTACTTCATGCACTCATGCACAATCACACCAATAGGGAGAAGCCGATCTCGTTTATAAGATTAGGATATTCATACACATACACACATTTAAACACAAAATAGAACCTTGAGCTTTTTCCGGATCCCTGGTCAGAACAACATTACTAGCAGACAGTGGCTGATCAGCTGAAGAAAGAGGAATCCATCTTCATTCAGTCAGATCATTAGCAATCGCAACCACTTCTGCAACTTATCAATCACAAATCTGTCTTTGAAAGACTCTCAGATCAAATAAAGAAAAAGCAGAAAAAACTACTCAAGGAAACGGAATCTATCATTCCGTTTCCTTGAGTAGTCCTATTTTTTGTCTATGTTATCTTTTTTGTACTGCTTGCCGAATAAATATAGTGCATATATATTATACATATATATAGGATGTTTAAAAAGTGGGTTAACAACTATGAGATCATCTATATATTTATTAATAAATGGTAGATACAAATCAAATGCATAGAAATGTAACCAAACGCATCAAGTTTTGTCATATGTTGCAGAATTTTCCAAATAGAGGTGTAAGTCGAGCTGGTCCGATATCATGGTCATCTCGATTCTTAGATTTTGTCTCCACTTCACTTTTTCTTATGATAATTTGTTAAGGACAAAGTGTATTTTCCGCCTTTATCTTAAAATGTTGATAATCTGTTTGCAAGAATTGCAGGTGCAATTGCAGAAGTAACAGACGTGTTATGTCGCACCTGAGAAGAAATTCATCGTAAATGGAATATTTGACGTGTTACATCTGGAAAACATTTCAAACTGCACTCTGATACATCTGACAACACTTTATTTGTTTGGTTACATATCTATGCATTTGATTTGCATCTACCATTTAATAGTAAATTTACACATCCACTCAAAGTTGCAAACCTACTTTTGTATTAGTCTGTATATTTTTGTGACTGGAAATTGCTCTCAGCTTGCTCATTCCATGAATGCAACTGTAAGATATTTTTGAATTCAATCAACACGATGTAGAAGGTTGGGTTGTTTTACCTCTGAGCGGCACTTTTTTGCACACCATGGGCTAAATGGCCAGGTCACATGGACCCCGAAGGCTCAGAGAAAGTTGGGGAGGGGACCCACTGGAACAGCTGTTGGGAGACAGATGGTAGCCTCCCGTCAAGGCCATCCAGCGTGTTCTTTAACGTGCACAGGGTATGGCTCTCCCGTACACGGGCCACGGCTTAACGTCCCATTCGACGGACGGCGGCCTTTCCAAGCCCATCGGTGTCCCCTACTGACCGTGGGCAGGGCGGGGAATTTTTGCGGAAATAAATCTCAACGCTGTCCCAGCTGGGACTCGAACCTGTGAACTACAGATTACGAGCCTGGCGCTCTACCGACTGAGCCACCCCCGCCCCACGATGTAGAAATGTACAACTTTGTAAGTGATTCGCGGAAATAGACCTCGTGTTGTCCCCATTGTTCAGAAATGATCCGCCAGTCCAAAAAGATTGAATAGTGCAATGACACCGTACAACTTTCTTCAGTTCTTCATATTAACACTTATTTCTTTAAATGTTCTACTTTGGAAATTCCAATCTATAATTCATAAATCTCCTCTTAAAAATTACCTCTATTTAAAACTTCAGAGTTATTCTTTACTGTGACAGCTGTGAAATTAGAAAAGATATGGAGCACTCCCATCCTTACTGCTGCAAGTGATACCAATGAATCCATCAAGGCCATCCAGTGTGTTCTTTAACGTTCAGAGGATATGTATCTTCTGAACAAGGATTAACGTCGTAGTCGACGAACGGCTCTCTTACCAAGCTCATTCGTTGTCCCCATTCTTACCAAGGTCAGAATGACAATTAATGTATAAAATTTCAATAGAAGCCACATGGGACTCCAATCTGGGAACATCAGGTTAGAAGACCGATATGCGACCAACTACTACTAACGCAAATTAATAATATTTTTCATTCAGGATATTTAAATATTGTTACGACAGATGAACGAGCAACAGTGACTTCACGAGTTAGCGTGACTGGAGCCCTCGTGTGTGCTTCTGCGTGAGATTCAATTAGCCAACGATTTGGAACTTAGAACGATTTAGAAGAATGAAAAGTATAGCAGTGCAGTGTGTTAAAAGTTGTGAGATCTGAAAGGATGTTCAGATGGTCTGAGTCTGTGCACGATAAGTAAAAGACAAGAAGAATCTTTTATGTGATGTGTGCGCGGGCGGTCCTCTTGTTTTGGCTACTGTGATAAGTTTAGTGAACTAGCACAGGACGAGAATTTGTTTACGTCTGAAGATGTTCAAGTGACATGGTAAACAAGGTTGAAAAGGTAGTATTTAGTAGAATAGACAGAGCTGTTGTTGGGTACTCTGTGCAGGAAGGTTGATGATTTTTGCATGTTAGTAGTTAATTTGTTTATGAGATACTTCATCCATATTTTTGTAACGATTTGCATTGTATTACAATTCTTTTTAAAATATAGTTATTAATACTCACGCCCAGTGCTATCCATATTTTGTAATTCGCAACAATATATTTGTTGCTTTCAACTGATGGATTATGTAAGAATATTATTAATGTCTATTAATCAGAGCCGGGGTCACCGAGGTTCGGATCTAGAGGGAGGGATGGGGCAAAAGGGTAGTGTCCCTATTGGAAAATATCAATAACCGCAATGGGGCAAAAAATATTAAACATAAATATTTACTGCACATAGCTTATGAGAATATTTTTTTTAAAGCTCACAAAAATTATACACCGGATCGACATTCTATTCTATTTCAACTTTATGCAGCCACTTTTCTAACACACAATTAGATGATATTTTTTTAATTCGGGCCTGGTATTAGCCGCCTAATTCTGTTAATAGCACTAGTCATAGAAGAGAGTGAATACTAACTCTGTTCATTGCCTTATTAAAATATCTTGCAACTGAAATGTTTATGTAATGTTCTACTTAAAATGAAACCTTTAAAATACAAATTTAAAAGATACTATTTTCCTGAAAAATATCTTCTAAAGAGGAAAAATGAAATTAAACGATGCTGATGGTGAACTCACACTCTCTATTCGTATCCACTCCTAAAGGAAGAGGAACCGCTGACAATTTTTTCTTTAACCCTTTCACGACTAAGGGAAACATTTTTCCCATTTTAAAATTGGTGATTGTCGTATTTAATTTTAACCTTATCGGCATTTTTTATACAGAATGTCAAAATAGAACGTATGCCGAACGCAATTACGTAAACGGGAACGTTTAGAAAACAAAAACAGAAGTGTCAGGACGCATAATATATGTACTATGTGCAATGTCAATCTTTGCCTCACTACCAAAAGAAATTGCTTCGCAGAATATCATAATTAGCACATCATTTTGTATAGTAATTTTATTTCATAATTTTGTATTATTTTAGTTAACATTTTGTTCTAATAAACCAATAAATAAAAGACTTTGCATAATAAGCCTAACTATAATTTGTGTTACCTTTATAGTCCATTGGGAAAAATATTTCCCATAAAATTCCAAAAAAACTACACATTGTTATGTATTTTTCTTATGATTTTTATTTATTTTACGTCTAAACAAACTAAAATAAACAGTTACATACTAATATTTACTCTTAGAAACCTTATGGTCCTGAAAGGGTTAAGAGTACTTAAATCGTTTTTAATGTTACTTCAAGTTTTATATTGCCTGCATTTAGTGTCCCCTAACGATGTAAATGAAGGCCATTTGGAGGTTTTGAAAACTATGAACATCATATTTCTTTAATACCTAACAAATCAAAAGGAATTTTTAATTAATCGCTTAAACCAAAAGGCTGCTTTCTCACCCCAAATTGTTGCTGCCAATGTACAACCCTTGATAATTCCACTCTACCACTAAAATATCAAATTTCTAGGCCAAATAGATCGTTCTTAATACTCGCTGAAAGTTTTTAAATTTTAAAATTTTTCCATCGTCAAAACGAGCAATAAAATCTTTTGGAAAATTCGAAAAGTCTGAATAATAATAGAGTACCAATAGCTATCTAACCCAAAAGAATTTTAAAAATCATCTCTAAAACGAACAATTTTCGCTTAAAACACAAACATTGCATTTTCTCACTCCTTCTGGGGGCAGAGGTAAAAATCATTGTCATCAATGCAAACTTAATAATATTCACATTTCACAACCAAAATTTTTAAATCTCTATCATTAAATTTCTAACACGAATAATTGAATTGCTTGCAATATTCGTTTGAACTTTAGCCATTTAGAAAATTTTCCAATTTTACAGGACACAATCATAATTGTAAGGAGGATTCCGAAAGTGCGAATCGTAATATATTTCATCAATACGTATGCACCCCAAAAGGAATTTTTAATTTAGCTATAAAAACTAAGAAATTGAATGTCTACAGACCGACGATAAAGTGAAAACATTCGTTCGTTTCTTTTTTTTAAAACGAGCTAATAAGGCACTGAAAATTGCAGAAGTTTCCAAAGGTTACATGATATAGTCATTAGGACAATCATAGTTTGTTAATGACTGAGGATGAAAATAAATGGATCATTTTAAATAAGCTGTCTTTGGTAATAAGAAGTAGAGGAGAAAGAATCATTTGTGTGATAAGACAACACAGCTTATAGCGGATAGAATGAAGTGCAAAGGAAAACTGGAGAAACATCCCTACTTATCTTATCAGATAGCATTAAGAGGAGTTTAGTAGATGTTAATTAATAACGTTTGAATGGGAACTGATAATTCTTCTTCTTAATGTTTTATCTAGAATGAAGAAAATTTCGTAAATAGATTAAAATAACTATAATTCATTCCGATCAGAACGAAGATAGGCAATAGAAAACGGAATCGCCATATCTTTTGCCAGATAACGTATTTTTATTAAAAACGTTTTTTTTTTGGTACCATCAGAATTGACAAATATTTATGTACTCACCTAAAATATGATCTATTTTAAAACTTGAGTGAAAGGAATATTATGTACTCATGCCCATTGGAGGTTTAAAGCTTTAGATCAGGGGTTCTCAACGTGGGGTACGCGGTAAAATTTTTTGGGGTACGCCGTGATAACTCAAAAGTCGCTAGATATATGTTATATATATATATGTTTTATTTATTTCCATTGTTATACTATAACTATAGTTTTATCTATCTATACAAGGGGTACCCCAGTTAACTACACATTTCCAAGGGGTACGTGAAGCATAAAAGGTTGAGAACCACTGCTCTAGTGCAACATAAGCACACAAATTAATACAATTTTTCTAAGAGTGAATTCTAGCGGTCGGAAGACGATGCTCATAAGCTTCCGAGCTATAATCGTAAAAGTAAATTAGTATACTAAAATAATTAAATAAAGTAAGTAGATAAAATAAGACGAAACAAATTAATTAAATGATTTAATAAGCATAATTTTAATTACTACGAAAATGATAAAAGGTCAACAAAAAAACCCAAACAAAGATAGTTTAATTAACCAAGACGAATTACAAACATTGGAAATAAATTAATGAAGGCATTGCGGGCTGTTTTATGAATTAAAAATTGATAAAAGTCAATGTTTAGTGAAGTAAAAGTTGCTTAAGTGAAGTTTAAGGATTATAGGAGGACAAAGGATTTCTTTTGACGGTCAAATAGTTTTCAGAATAGAAAACGTAGCGAAATTTCGCAAAGGAAGAGGTTGTGAAGTCTCTTCCTTTGAAATTAGAAAAAAAGTGCATTCATAAAATAGAATGTCGTAATAGCGTCTTTTAGCACTTGTCAATACAATAAGCATGCATTTTTAACCGTCTGCATGTCGTTGAAAATTTTTTCCTAATTTCCATAAAAGGTTGAGAAGCACTGCTCAAGGTCACAAGTATTTCGATTAATTTATAGAGAAAATAAATTTTAAAGCTTTTATTTAGATCTGCACTTTTTATAAAATTGACTAAAAATCACAACTTAAATCACGATTTCAATGATACGCCTTGGTCATGAGTAAACAAACTTACACTTAACGACAATATTTTCACAGTCTTGCTATTCTAAATTCTGTATCTACTACTGTCTCTTTTATTTCGTTTTGTGTCTCTGAATACGAAAGTCCATAAAACTTTTCGTTTCTAATTCCAGTGGCATAGTGGTTAACGTGATTGTCTGCTGATCACTTGGACGCTCTTTCTCTACTGAGGTTTAGCCTTCTTTACAGAACTCTATGGCGTATTACACTGAAAGACTCCTGTCAATCATCTGCTTGAAGCGTAATTTACTTCATTTAATAACACACATGCAGTTAGCATATGCAAATTCAGGTATTTAGAAGATTAGCAGATCGTCAACATATTAATTTTCTTATCAAGTTATTGCAAAATTATTCACAAAAAGTTCTGATTTCTTTTAATTCATCAAACGTAAAACACCACAAAATTGGCGCATTGAAATACATTCCAAATATGAGTATTATACATGTGATTCCAAAAAACGGTGTTTTGGTTTGGTAGCGTGCCGTGGATCTCGAGTCAGCTGGATATGGTTGATACGACTCGCTAGATGGTAATCTTGAGTCTACAGCTGTGGAATTTGTATAACCTGCTTGTGGATTATGAGAAAAATAAGTTCTAAGTTCAAGATACCTTTTGTGGATGTGTGTTAAATCTCCTTATGAGTCAAAAGCTCAACCATGCTACTACGGTCACTCAAATATTAATTGTTCACATTCTTTTAGACACTTATAGAACTGTAGTATCTAAATCAAACACACTGATTGACAAGAAATCCTTTTCTGCTCGTGTGCGAACATCTAATTACATAGCCATAAAAGATACACCATGGAACTGCATATAAAAAGCTTCTATGGTTCTCGTGGATCACAGATCAATGATCAATCTCTGATCTGTCGATCAACCAATGATCAAAGAAAACAAGAGAAGCGCCGACCAATAATCAGGGAAAATTTCTTACATAAGGCTTCTATGGTTCTCATGGGTCACAGATAACAATCTATCAGTCGCCTGTTGATCAACCAATGATCAAAGGAAAGAGTAAAAGCTCCAAGCAATGATCAATGGAAAATTCTTATAAAATCTGTATATATTATCTGTGGTTCTGTGGATCATAGACAACGATCTATATCACGCCTATTCATCAAGAAATTATCAAGAAAAATAATATAAGCTCTAACCAATGATAAAATGCGCTAATGATATGCGTATATAAAGCTTTCATGGCTTTCATGTATCAGAGATCAATGATCTATCAATCGTCTGTCGATCAGCCATTGATAATAAAAGAAGAATAGAAACGCCAACCAACCATCAAGCGAAATTGCCTATATAAAGCTTCTGTGGTTCTCATGGATCAGAGGCAACGATCTATCAATAGCCTGTCCATCAACCATAGATCAAAAGAAGAATAGAACCGTCAACCAAAGATCAAAAACAAAATTGTTTATATAAGGCTTCTGTGGTTCTGATGGATCACAGACAACGTTCTATCAATCGCCTGTGATTAAACCAATGATCAAAGAGAATTACAGAAGTGCCTACCAATAACCAAAGAAAATTGCTTATAATTAGATCTGCGTTAGAGTAATTAGATCTAGTGAGAATTAGTATTATATATAAAAGCTTCTAGTTCTCATGAATCACATATGAACCATCTATCTATCTCCTTTGAATCAACCAATGATCAAAAAGAAGAATAGAAACACCAACCATTGATAAAATATAAGTGCGTATGTAAAACTTCTACGGTTCTCATGGATCACAGACAACGAATTATCAATAGTCTGTCAATCAATCAATGATAAAAGAAAACAACTGAAGAAATCGGCTGTCGATCCGCCAATGATCAAAGAGTGATTAAACCAATGATCAAAGAGAACTATAGAAGCGCCTACCAATCACCAAAGAAAATTATTTATAATTACATCTGCGATTAAATCAATGAACCAAATGAATAAAAGCGCCTACCAGTGATCAAAGAAAATTGTGTATATACTGTATATATATATAAAGGCCTCCGTGGTTCTGTGGATCACAGACAACCATCTGTAGCAATCGCCTGTCGATCAACCATTGATCAATGAGAAGAATGGAAGCGCCAACTAATGATAAAGGAAAATTGCGTATATAAAGCTTCTATGGTCGCAATAGATTACCAATTAATTATCTATCAATCGCCAAATGATCAAAGAGAACAATAAATGCGCCAACCAATGAAAAAAGAAAACATTTGGAGCGTCGATGTCATAGTTTCATATTATTACCTTACCTAGCAGTTGCCTCTCACGTCCTGTTTCTTTGGTAAAATAATTGAATTATACACTAGTATTTTTCAAATATTTTCTATAAAATATTCATTCTTCTGCTAAACCTGCAGACTTTGTAGCGGAAACATTACTGAAAAGATTTGTGTTCTCACTGAAGTGAGTTACTTGAAAGTTAACCTGTGTAGGAGTCCTATCTGAATTTTACAGCAATTTTTAAAATTTCAAAACGCAACTTATACCTTGGAAGGCAATTAACTTTAATAAATTAGAGAATATTAAAAATTTAATCCAATGGTTAAAGCACAAAAAAATTGCATCGTCCAACGTAATAATAAAAACAAAGAATAACACAAACGGGTAAAATCAGTATCCAAATGGACAGCGAAGAAATAACGAAGCGCGAAAATTTAATACGACCACGAAAGACAATCGACAAATTCGCCCCAAAATCACCGAGATATAGAACAATTTCTAGTAGTTGTTTTGCGAAACCGTTCACGTTACTTGTTGTGGACAGCAGTATGTGGAGTGCATAATATAAGAGGAGCATGAAGAAAACTTCTCTCGGAACAGCAAAATTAATAGAAAAAAGACTTCACAACACACTTAAATCGCTCTCGTCATGCTATTGGCATTCGCAACGATGACACGCTAAGAAATAACAAGCTGAGAGAAAAACCGGTTGCCTTGACAATACTTTATTCCCAGAGAACGCTCATTAGGAAACGACTGTAAAGGTGGATGGGAAGTGTCAACAACTAGAACAAACCTTTGCTTTGTTCTGCATAGCGAGTCTTGAAATGCTTATTCGTAATACAGAAGCTGAATCAGGCGTGGCATTCTTAGCTTCAAAGCAGAGCGACCAGGGATTCAAATCCCACACATGACATGGATATATCTTTTGCCTTTCTGTTGGACTTATTTAATTAGTGTTTAAAGTAAATTAGGAATTCACCGCTTATTTCTTTGCGGTATAGTATTATCACTATAGTCTTCACACGAAAACGGATAAAGCGAAATATCAGTTAAGCGATTGTCTGTGATTTTCCTTATTTAACATTTTTACGCAAATATGAAAAGAAGGTAACTGAGTTATTGCTTGTAGATTAATTGCATCCTTTGCCATTTGATCCATATTTTCGTTATCTGTCACTCCGCAGTGACTAGGCAATCATTGTAAAATAATATTTTTACGTTTTTGGATAAAATTTGAATATACCTTGTATATATCAAATATACGATTTTAAAATAATCGTTGTAATAAATATCTTTTTAAATATCTTATCTGCTTCACAACCTGTAGGCAGAACTACATTTTGACTTGTTATGTAAATTTATGTAAATGTTTTTGTTATGTAATTGTGTTCTTTCCATAAAGCAGCTTCATATATTGAACACAGTTGAGCCTCTAAAATGGTTGACTGATGCGAAAATTGAAACTGATTAGATACATTTTTGTAGGAATGGTAAAGGCAGCTGTGGGGCCATATCTCATTCAAGGTATGCCCCATCAAAAAAAAATTGCATATTCTGATTGAATAAATGACTCACATAATAATTTTAGTACTTTTTTTTTTATCTGTTTAACATTTCTTAATGAGTATAAATATTACAATATTATAAACTATAAACTCTCTAATTCTTGGCTGGTGTAAAGTCCAAATGGATTCTTTGGTGAAGGTATCAGCTTTATTTTTAATATTCATTATTTTGAAAAAAATTTCTTCTCTGATATATTAAGAGAATATATAATTTAAAATTTTTATCATTTTTAATCAAAAATGATCCTTATACTTCAGACTTAATCTTGTATAATTTTTTACCAATAAACATTTGGCCCTCAGTTGAAAATGTGAACGTGATGTTTCCGCTATAAGAGTTAAATTCGGGGTGCCTTCAACAGACCAAGAGCAAATCTGATGAATTTGTTTTGTATTGCATTTAAGCTGTTAAATTTATAGTCTGGCATTCCTGCCAGTAGACCCAGACCATATTCTAACTTTTACCTTACTACATTTTTATAAATATGCGAAAAATTTGTTGGTTAGCATCCCCATCTGGTTTTGGTTAAACACTCGGCAAAATTATAAAGTTTATTTCTTGTTGAGCATACTTTTCCCAGATGTATGTTCCAATTTAGTCTTGAATCTAGCGCAATATCTAAGTATTTATGATGATCAATATTAAGTAGCATACTATGTTCAATTGTTAAGTTTAGGAATCTTTGATTTATAACTGACAAATGGTATGACAAAAGATTTTTCATTACTTCTTTTCAAACGGCATAACATATTTTTATTTCTTTTACTGCTTTTTGGAAATTTTACTGAACTTTAAAAAAATTTACACTAACCGAAATGTCAAGTCAGCAAGGTAAAGAGAAAAACTCTTTGTTTTTAATTTATATACTCAGGTAAATCATAGAGGTAGATGTTGAATAGAGATGGGGACAAGATTCGATCTTGTGTAATTCAACTGGGGATTTTAATTTTTTTTAGAATATATATATTATCTAACCTAATACCTCTTTTGAATTAAACATAAATTAATAAATGAATAAATATCTCTGAAATACCAATTGCTTTTAATTGACATGAAAATCTTGTAATCCAGACTGAACCGAATACAGTTGTTAATTCAAAAAGGATTGTGACATATAGAATTTTCTACACCTACAACCAAATGTAAGATAGTCAGTAGTTGACCTTCCTCTTTTAAATCCATGTACGTGTTCTGAAAATGTTTTTATTTTATCCAAAACCATAGTAATCATTTAAGAACTAATTTCTCAAAAGTTTAAGAACATTGGAAGTAAGCCACACCGCCTTTAGGATTTAATATCATCTGCTTGTTTATTAGGTTTTAGCAAAAGAAATATGTTCTGAAAATTTGCATTTCCATTTTGTTGGTAGCGATTTTAAGAATTTATATGATATGTTGTCTGAGCCACATGCAGATTTTACTTTAGCATTACTGTATTTATAGCACATTGTAATTCATAATATTAAAAATTCTTATTCAGTATTGTACGGTTTTAGAGATATTTTTATTATATTTGTCATCTTTTTTTCTGTGGATTTATCAGCCTCAAAATCATGTATAGACTTGGAAAATGGTAGATGTTCTGCAAATAAACTGGCAGTTGGTATTCTGTGTTGGAAAATTATTTTTATAGCAATATTTCCACAGATATTTCTGTTGTTGAGCATTGAAAATTGAGTTAAGAAATTTCCATATAACTATGAACTGTTGTAGAATTTACATTAAGTTTAATCGAGATCTCTCGGCAGGAGGATTTGTAACGTTCCTTTAAGTTTTTCCTGACTAATGCCTCTATTCAACCATATCAATACCTTGAAAGCTAAGGGTTCACTTTGCCATTTTCTTCTTTTATCCACGATTTTATTTAAGAACCAGAAGTTTAAATGTATTTTTGGGATTTTATTTTTGATTATTTTAAAAACAATCTGAAGTATTTTTTTTTTCTATTGATTGCAAGAAAGACCCATAAACAAACACACATTTATTGGCTCTTTTGTTTCTAGCATATTTTTAAACTTAACCCAGTCATTTACATTAAGTTTAATCGAGATCTCTCGGCAGGAGGATTTGTAACGTTCCTTTAAGTTTTTCCTGACTAATGCCTCTATTCAATCATATCAATACCTTGAAAGCTAAGGTTCACTTTGCCATTTTCTTCTTTAAGCCACGATTTTATTTAAGAACCAGAAGTTTAAATGTATTTTTGGGATTTTATTTTTGATTATTTTAAAAACAATCTGAAGTATTTTTTTTTTCTATTGATTGAAAGAAAGACCCATAAACAAACACACATTTATTGGCTCTTTTGTTTCTAGCATATTTTTAAACTTAACCCAGTCATTTACATTAAGTTTAATCGAGATCTCTCGGCAGGAGGATTTGTAACGTTCCTTTAAGTTTTTCCTGACTAATGCCTCTATTCAACCATATCAATACCTTGAAAGCTAAGGTTCACTTTGTCATTTTCTTCTTTTAGCCACGATTTTATTTAAGATCCAGAAGTTTAAATGTATTTTTGGGATTTTATTTTTGATTATTTTAAAAACAATCTGAAGTATTTTTTTTTTCTATTGGTTGAAAGAAAGACCCATAAACAAACACACATTTATTGGCTCTTTTGTTTCTAGCATATTTTTAAACTTAACCCAGTCATTTACATTAAGTTTAATCGAGATCTCTCGGCAGGAGGATTTGTAACGTTCCTTTAAGTTTTTCCTGACTAATGCCTCTATTCAACCATATCAATACCTTGAAAGCTAAGGTTTACTTTGCCATTTTCTTCTTTTAGCCACGATTTTATTTAAGAACCAGAAGTTTAAATGTATTTTTGGGATTTTATTTTTGATTATTTTAAAAACAATCTGAAGTATTTTTTTTTTCTATTGATTGAAAGAAAGACCCATAAACAAACACACATTTATTGGCTCTTTTGTTTCTAGCATATTTTTAAACTTAACCCAGTCATTTACATTAAGTTCAATCGAGATCTCTCGGCAGGAGGATTTGAAACGTTCCTTTAAGTTTTTCCTGACTAATGCCTCTATTCAACCATATCAATACCTTGAAAACTAAGGGTTCACTTTGCCATTTTCTTCTTTTATCCACGATTTTATTTAAGAACCAGAAGTTTAAATGTATTTTTGGGATTTTATTTTTGATTATTTTAAAAACAATCTGAAGTATTTTTTTTTCTATTGATTGAAAGAAAGACCCATAAACAAACACACATTTATTGGCTCTTTTGTTTCTAGCATATTTTTAAACTTAACCCAGTCATTAAGTTTTGCATTATTTTTTAATTTAAATGCATTTCGAAATTTTACGAAGATGGAATGATGATCACTACCATGTGCGGGGTGGGGGTGGCTTAGTCGATAACGCGCCAGGCTCGTAATCTGTAGTTCCCAGGTTCGAGTCCCAGCTGGGTCAGCGTTGAGATTTATCTCCGCAAAATTCCCCGCCCTGCCCACGGTCAGTAGGGGACACTGATGGGCTTGGAAAGGCCGCCGTCCGTCGGATGGGACGTTAAGCCGTGGCCCCGTGTGCGGGAGAGCCATACCCTGTGCACGTTAAAGAACACGCTGGATGGCCTTGACGGGAGACTACCATCTGTCTCCCAACAACTGTTTCAGTGGGTCCCCTCCCCCAACCTTCTCTGAGCCTTCGGTGTCCATGTGACCTGGCCATTTAGCCCATGGTGTGCAAAAAAGTGCCACTCAGAGGTAAAACAACCCAACAACAACAACTACCATGTGCATTAGAATCACTCTACTCATTGATATATTTCGGTACTAACAATAGTTAGATCAATTACGAGTTTAAATTACACTCTTCGACATAGAAATGGAAAGCCACGAAGGAACGCACGTAATGAGACGAAACTACCACACATGTAGACAAATAGGTGGGAAAGAAGTGATTTAATTTCTTAGGTATTACATGAATGCGATGATCGAGGAGAATGTATAATGTGGCCTGAGTCAGTAGGTCGTATGAATGCCATGCTGGGCTATACATTCGGCAACACTGCTTGGTATAGAGTGGAAAAGTCCCCGAATGGTGTGATGAGTTATCGCGAATCATTCGTCATTGACCTGTGTCCCTAATTCATCGATATTGCGAGGGTATCGTGCAGAGGCGTGAGTGTCATCTGCTGCTGACCAAGGCAGCACCTGGACACATTGTAGGTAATGTTTGCTGATATTGGCAGTGTGCGGGTGGCGTTATCGTGTTGAAACTGGGCATCAAGGATACCTTGGAGATAATTCTCTATTGGGGATAATTCTAGGGATTGCGCTGACCAAGGCAGCACCTGGACACATTGTAGGTACTATTTGCTGATGTTGGCAGTGTGCGGGTGGCGTTATCGTGTTGAAACTGGGCATCGAGGATACCTTGGAGATAATTCTCTATTGGGGATAATTCTAGGGATTGCGCTGACCAAGGCAGCACCTGGACACATTGTAGGTACTGTTTGCTGATGTTGGCAGTGTGCGGGTGGCGTTATCGTGTTGAAACTGGGCATCGAGGATACCTTGGAGATAATTCTCTATTGGGGATAATTCTAGGGATTGCGCTGACCAAGACAGCACCTGGACACATTGTAGGTACTGTTTGCTGATGTTGGCAGTGTGCGGGTGGCGTTATCGTGTTGAAACTGGGCATCAAGGATACCTTGGAGATACAGCAATAAAACGAGATGCAGCACCTCATCGACATATTGTTGTGCTGTCGTTGTATCCACTATGCGTAAAAGCAGTGAAGGGTCTTTGAAACTGATCGCCACCCATATCACGACACAGACTGAGCAGCAATATGTCACTCATGGATAGGAGCAAAATCAGCCTGGTGACCATGTTGTCTCCAGACTCTCAATCGCTGATCGTTGACGTTCTGACAGAAGCAAGCCTTGTTGCTGAATATGATATTGTTACATTCATCCCTCCTCATATCTGTTACAGCACCATTGCAGCCTTGCGCAAAGATGAGCTTCAGTGAGTGGCAATGCAGGAGAGAGCGCAATCTACGATTCACAGTCCATGTCAACAAAGGGATTGCCATAGCTCGAAAGTCGTCTGCTATGGATTGTGGGACTGCTACGGTTTGCTGCCCAAATCCGGCATCCCACTGGGAACCAAAGTCATCCTCCACAGACAAAAGGAGTCTGCAAAGGCAGTTAAAGACATTTTTTACAAATACAAAAAGACATTTATTTACAAATTAAACATCACTGATTCAATTCCATAAATTCGATTATTTCACAATCAAATTTTTCAATTCCATAAACATGCTCAACAGAACTTACAGATTCAGTAGACTGTCGTGATCACATCGTTTTACTTCAACTGCCCCCTTCTCTACTAAGCTAGCTTTTCGAGTCCATCGAAAGCCAACAGTCCAACCTCTCTGTGCTCTCTCATTGTCACCACCAGAAGAACTCTACTCTCTCTCAGTCATCACTAGAAGCAGAAGACTACTCTCTCATTGTCATCACCAGAGGAAAAAGAAGCAAAAGTCTTCTCTCTCACCTCATAGTCACCAAGAATCACTATCGTGGAGAATTCTCATTGACGCTCTCAACTCTCCTCCAGGGGGTGGGTGGGGGGTGCGATAGGATGCCGGACGAAAATTAGAAACTTCCAGAGTCCATGTCCTTGGCCACAACCACGTGACTCTCCTTCATGAATCCGCTGTGCCGTGAGTGGGGGAATTCTCTCTCAGGCCTGTCAGCCAGGAGCAGTTCTGACGTCAGACTCCCTTTCCTTCAAAGGAGTATCGCTGAGGCGTGGAAGCTTCCCTTTGTACCCGTTGCCCGGGATTACGCTGGCTGCCGACAGGTAAGTGGTCGGCTTAGCTAGGCGGTGCATCAATGGAATGGTCCTTCGAGATAATCCCTCGTATGGCGCCGCTCTGATGGAAAGGAAACTGCAGTCTGGAACTGGAATACCATTCTACGCAAACTGTGCAAATTCACACAGAACATCCCTATCCACCACGGGGGGTGGGAGTTATTTCACTATGTAACCGTGGTACACTACCCATGCCCTCATGGGCTGTCTTCTGAAAATTCATGTAACAGTCCCAAAGTTTTTGAAAATTATATAGTTCCAGAATTTTTCACTCTTTTAAAGTTGCACAGTCCCTTAGGTTAAATGTCCACACACTGAAGGCAGTACATAATGACGAAGAAGTTCGTCACATAAAGTCCCATTGTCTCTGAAAAGAAATTACTGCACTAAACACAGTCTTATGACGTACCACATTTGACACCTCTAGGGACACCGCACGTCCTGAGTTGCAATGAATCCTTTGGCTGCCTAAAGCGGCCAACCTCCGGTTCAGCAAGATGAACATGAAATATAAAACAAGAGAAAAAAACTGTAAGTATCCGTTCTTAACCATTGACATAAAACAAAACTCGTTTCACATAACAAATTCACATGAAGTTATTATTCTGCTAAGTCCACAATAAACAAAAAAAATTCAAAATGTAACTCACATCAATCGTCGTTACAAGCAACCACGCACGGGTCCTGCGGCTACATCAATGGCACATGGGAACTAAGAAAGTGACGGTATTTACAACAGTTACGCTTAAGTGGCAAAATTTTCGCGACAAAATAGTGGCAGTAACCTTCACACAAACTATCAAAATAACACTCAATCGATCGGAGCACGACCTGGCAACTTATCTCACTTCGTTAATTAACCGACTAGGTCACAGAATAAAGTCTTTTAGCCATAGTCAAAATAAACTTCTCTAGTCTCCGTAACAGTACATAATCCGATTTACCCCACCATCGACTCTCTTCGAGGGCAACTCTATTTGGCTTCCTAGTAAGCACGATACAGCTACCACGTGACAGTCACGTTCGTTTACCTCGACTGCCCTGCAATGGGTATTAAGAAAGGGGGTGTGTCGTGTTGACAAACACCGATAACTGCTAACAACGAACTCAGGTGATTACATTGATTATTACTTCAGATCAAAACACAGCCATTATTTCTTTACAAACCAAAACACTAAAATATTTCTTGCTCTTAATTATAATAATATATGATGAATAATTCCCTAATACACGCTTTACAAGCCCATGTGGCGAAATATTCTCTGGGTTGCGAGCTCTTACAACTCAAATCTATTCCACCATAATTTTTGAATGTTTATGTCAAATGAACAAAAAAATGGTATGAACTGTGGAATTACTTTTACTAAATTTTCATTACGTTACAGTCGAATTTTCACAAAATAGAACCCATAAAATGAATTTAAAACATAGATCGTGACAAAACTTAAAAAAAATACATCACCTTACTTAACTAAATTAATTCCATATAAAAGTATCCAATCAATAATAATAAAAAAAAAATAGGTTTTTTTTAGAACACTAACTTGAGTGACAAAATTTGACAGTAAACAAGAGAACCTGATAATTAAACAATAAAACTGAAAATACGTATTACTCCTTTGTTCTTTACAACTGTATGTACCGCTTTATCTGATAGTTCCTAAAACACCTTTAACTATTCTTCCACATAATAAAACAAGATTCTGGCATATACTAAAATGGAAGGTTTGATTAAACTTATGCGTGATCACCGAATGGGCTTAGTCAGCCAACAACAAAAACCAATGTGTGTGAGTGTGTGAGGGGGGGGGATCTCAAAAGCGTCCTGTCGTATTCCTAAGTGCTGCACAAACTACCTCTGTCCTGTACCCCTTTGATGTGAATGCGACACCCCTACAAACGTGGCTGCGCTGGGATAGTTGCCGGCGTAGGTATAACGTATCTAGCATTATCTCGAGGTTTCAAATTGTAGGTATGACTGGATTGAGGTAGAGGTTCGTTATTTCTAGCTGGACTCTTTCTAGATTTGCCTTTCGCTTGACCACGTAGCCTCGTCGCTACAAGCAGGAGGCACAAGTCTGCACATAGTTCCGTACATCTGCATACATTCCCCACCAGAAATATTGAGATCGAACGTGCTGTAGCGTCTTCAGTTCCCCCAAATGACCAGACCATGGCAGGTGGTGACAGAGTTCCAAAATCTGTCCCACTAAACTCTTAGGTATAACTAGTTGTTGTACGAGCTCATTTCTGACGTCCTTCCCTTGTGGCACTGAGTAATGGAATAGCAGTCCGTCTTCCAGGTAAAACTCATCAGACATCTTTTTCTGAATCTTGCTGCTAGCCCCCTCTAAAAATTCTATTATATCCCTTAACTGGAGGGTCCTCCTTCTGTAGATCCCGAAGCTGTTGCTTGTCTGTGAACTTGTTAGGCAAAATTACATTCTCCTTAATGGCATTTATATTACGAGAAAATACATCAGCAGGGATATAATGTTTTCCAGGTCTATAAATAATATCAAAGTCATCAATGGATAATGACTCAAGCTTAGCTTTCTCTATTGCATTTACATACTTTACCTGCGTCGCCTGCAGGGTTTCTAAAGTCGCCAGTTTCATACCCTTGTTTATCAATACTGGCTGCTGCGAGACATTCGCGACTAATGTTTAATAATCCATTGTTATGCATAACATTTAAGGACCTTGCTACTCTTATTGTCTCGTTTCTCATTCCTTCCCATTGCTGTGCTAAGACTGTCTTGGAAGCAAAGTCTCCCTGGGTGCTCCTAACTAAAACAATGCTTTCCGTATGAGGGGCTATCGTTATCTTATTTACAGCTCTTCCCAGCGTGGGTGAAATGGCTTTACTATTAATTCCATGAGACTCATTTTCCAAATTATGACAGGTACATCTCCCTTGGGTTCAGGGGCATAGCGAAGCGGGCATGACTGGCCCTTTCTTTTTAATACTTGATTCTTCAAATCCCACACAAAACCTTGAGTTCTCAACAAATCATAACCAAATTTTATGGCTTCATATTTTTCACTAAATTCCATGTCTACTACTATGAGAGGGTGTACAAATTTTGCTCCTATCACTTCGATTCCTAACACAAATTTGCTCAAGATGGGCAGATTTATTAAATTGATCCCTTTCAATCCGCCATTAACTGGTACCATTTTGCCGCGCAATTCTGGACTTATTCTTCAAAGACTCGCTGTGCGATGAAAGAGTTGCTCCTGTGTCCAATAAAATGGCGCACCTTTTACCTCCAATTTTCCCACTAATCACAGGGATGCACACATCATCATCAACTACAGTGTAGGAGGCTATTTTAGCGTTTTTCTGAATTGGGGTGGGCCGCATCCTGCGCTTTCCCGGACTTGGCCCAAAAAGTTTAAAGGACCCCTGGTTCGAGTACCCTGGCCATATATCTGTGGTAACTGATGCCTAGTAGGGTTGTTTGTGGTTCCCTGCGAGAAGGGCTGATCTCTCCCGTTTCCTCTGCCGTAACTTCGGAACATCAACCTATCCTGATTGGGTGGTGCTACCTGCTGATTAGCGCGCTGCCTTCGGTAAGTGATCTGACAGTGGCGAGCGTAGTGGCCTATCCGCCCGCAGGCGAAACAAGTTGCTGAAGCCGAGCGAAGAGGGGGTGTCGTAAATCTTTCGGCGCGCGCAGCATTGGCTGACCGTTTAACTTCCCGTACCTTATCAGTCAATTGATGGAGCTCTGTGGACATTTTTTCATCCTAATCTCATGACTGTGTGTGGGGGGGGGGCTCAGTTGGTAGCGCGCCAGGCTCGTAATCTGTAGTTCCCAGGTTCGAGTCCCAGCTGAGTCAGCGTTGAGATTTATCTCCGCAAAACTCCCCACCCTGCCCACAGTCAGTAGGGGACACCGATGGGCTTGGAAAGGCCGCCGTCCGTCGGATGGGACGTTAAACCGTGGCCCCGTGTGCGGGAGAGCCATACCCTGTGCACGTTAAAGAACACGCTGGATGGCCTTGACGGGAGGCTACCATCTGTCTCCCAACAGCTGTTCCAGTAGGTCCCCTCCCCCAACCTTCTCTGAGCCTTCGGGGTCCATGTGACCTGGCCATTTAGCCCATGGTTTGCAAAAAAGTGCCGCTCAGAGGTAAAACAACCCAACCCATGACTGTGAGCTTGTTGCTTAAATAGTTCTAGCACCTCCTCCATAGGACTACGAAGTGAAGAATTCTGAAGAGCTGGTTCCACTGGCATAGAGTCAGGTTGAATAAATCGAACAGGCGCGGAACTTCCGGCCAGACTTTCATTGCTTTCTTCCAAGTTGGTTCTGTCGATAGCCTCACTAAACGTCTTTGGGTCATGCGAAAGCACAAATCTCTTTAAGGGAGGTAACATTCCAGCGACAAATTGCGACAATCTAACCTGATCCTGTAATACTGTAAACTCACTAGTGTATCCCGTTGTCCCCTTTAGATACCTATAAGCTAATGACCTAACTCTGGCGGCATATTCCTTAACACCCTCACCCTTTCCCTGCTTGCAACTGGCAAATCTCTGCAGCCTGACTGCTAGCGGCTCCTCACTATCAAACCTGCTGATAACCTTTCTTTAAAACTCCCGTAGTCTCTTTCAAACCTCAGCTCTTGGGAATCGTTTAAAAAGTCCTCTGCTGCCCCTTTAAATTTGGTCTTGGCGATCAAAAGCATATGGGGTTCCAGCCACCCGGCTAATTGGCCTACTTCCTCCAAGCGGGAGAAAAAGTCGGCGGCACTAACTGATTTATCCCCTGTGTAAACATTAACTAGTTGTAAAAATCCGGATAGGACAGGGGCTTGTCACGCCTGTCTGATTACCCGTCTCGACGGTTGGGGTCTCCATAATTAACCGAGGTGATCACAGTGCAAACTAATTTCTAAAAACTATCCACCCACAAAATTAAAATATAAAATTAAATAATAATAATATTAAATAATAATAATATTAAATTAAATAAAATTTAAATAATAAAATAATAATATTAAAATTAAAATATTCGCGAACACTCTAATTATGCGTAAAATAATACCGATAATAATACCGACATATAATACCATAAATAATACCGACATATATAAAAATACTAAAACATTCAATAAACTCTTATATACTATCACTCTGACATTGTTTTTTTTTTCCACTCGACTTTCCAACCAATAATTCTCAAAACTTAAATATCTCTTAAACCTTATTTTTTTCAAATATTAAGAGATTTAAAATCTCAAACTTCAATTATAACATCACATTATCTTCACAACAAAGACTATTAGATTGTTACCTAATTTAAAATTCAAAATTCTCAACCTAATTATACACATAAAAATCACTAAACTCTAACACTGCCAATTATCCGTGATACGCTTTTTCTTTTATATATATAACAAAATCAAATTATGACACTTTTAACAGTGTAACGAATTGAGAAAGCTTGGTGACCAGGTGGGATCCAAACCCTGCATCTGCTTACAAATTACTCAAATTATACACTTTTACCCTAAATATGCCACTAAAAATAAAACTGAACAAAATTCAACCTGCTTCGTAAATTTTCACATGTGCAGTAATTTGTTAATACTTTACGGCTTACACACTCCGAAGCAAAACCAACTCTTTACAAAATTAATAAAAATTAATTATTATATTAAATTTCAATTTTTCCTTTCACAGGCCAATAAATTCACACCTATCCGCAATAACCAATATGACATCATTTCTACTAGGACAAAACCAGCCAAATGCCGTAACTTTACTCACATAAAAACAATACCAATTCTTTTACAAACATTTTACACTCCTGGTTTGTTTTAACAAAACAAAAACCTGGTCATTAGAGCACCAGTGCTTTATAGGGGACTTTGCAACGAAAAAACCTTGATCACGGCACTAGTGTTTTATAGGTGGCTTACGACGAAAATCCTTGAAACACGGCACCAGTGTTTTATACTGGGGCCAACCCAATAATAATCCTTGCTCACGGCAACAATGTTTTACCTATGGTAATAATAAACTTATTGCGGAGTTACTCTTACTAGAGCACCAACTGTTTTAAGGTTGCTGCTAACATCCTGGCTCACTGTGCCAACTGTTATAAGGGTGTAACTTAGGATAAACATATCTCTTAACATTAAGGATTTTCATAGAACCCTTTTTGGTTTTTTTACTGTGATCGCATAGTATTAATTAATTAATTAATGGCCCAGTATCCCACTGGGAACCAAAGTCATCCTCCACAAACAAAAGAAATCTGCAAAGGCAGCTAAAGACATTTTCTTACAAATGCAAAAAGACATTTATTTACAAATTAAACATCACTGATTCAATTCCATAAATTCGATTATTTCACAATCAAATATTTCAATTCCATAAACATGCTCAACAGAACTTACAGATTCAGTAGACTGTCGTGATCACATCGTTTTACTTCAACTGCCCCCTTCTCTACTAAGCTAAGTTTTCGAGTCCATCGAAAGCCAACAGTCCAACCTCTCTGTGCTCTCTCATTGTCACCACCAGAAGAACTCTAGTCTCTCTCAGTCATCACTAGAAGCAGAAGACTACTCTCTCATTGTCATCACCAGAGGAAAAAGAAGCAAAAGTCTTCTCTCTCACCTCATAGTCAACAAGGATCGCTATCATGGAGAATTCTCACTGACTCTCTCAACTCTCTGCCAGGAGGGGGGGGGGGGTGCGATAGGGTGCCGGGCGAAAATTAGAAATTTCCAGAGTCCATGTCCTTGGCCACAACCACGTGACTGTCCTTCATGAATCCGCTGTGCCGTGAGTGGGGGAATTCTCTCTCAGGGCTGTCAGACAGGAGCAGTTCTGGCATCATACTTCTTTCCTTCAAAGGAGTATCACTGAGGCGTGGGCGCTTCCCTTTGTAACCGTTCCCCGGGATTACGCTGGCTGCCGACAGGTAAGCGGTCGGCTTAGCTAGGCGGCGCATCAATGGAATGGTCCTTCGAGATAATCCCTCGTATGGCGCCGCTCCGATGGAAAGGAAACTGCAGTCTGGAACTGGAATACCGTTCTGCGCGAACTATGCAAATTCACGCAGAACAGTAAGTCAGGGGCGGTTGCGGAGCTAACCAGGTGGGTGTGATTTTTGACGATAGTAGTTGGGTCTGGACCGGGTCCCGGCCCATGCTCTGGTCTGAGGGGAGAGCTGAAGTCTGGGTATAGCCTGTGCACATCTCTAACATCAAGGTCTCTGACATCTCTGACAGCAGGGTCCCGCCAGATGTAAACGATGAAGTTCTGTTCACAGAAGAGGAGTTGGAGGAGGTGATAAAGACAATAGCCAGTGGTAAAGCCAGGCCACAATGGTCTGACAATGAAAATCGTGACGCAGGTTTTTATTGAACACAAAGATCTGTTCACCCAGTTGTATAATATCTGTCTCAGACTGGGAATTTTCCCACAAGCCTGGAAACAAGCGAACCTGGTCTTATTTAACAAGGTAGGCAGAGACCTGACAGATGTAAGATCCTTCAGACCTATATGTCTGTTGCCGGTGATGGGAAAATTTTTAGATAAACTGCTCACAAACAGGATGTATTTCCACTGTTATAAAAACAATTTCCTGAATGATAGACAATATGGGTTCAGGACAGACCAGTCCACCACTGCTGCTATAAAACAGGTGGTGGACATTGTCAAGGTTAATAGAGCTAACAAGTTGCACACCTCCCTCATCTCCTTGGGTGTGACCAAAGCGTTTGACAATGTCTGGTGGCCTGCTATATTGAGTAAATTAAAAGACTGTTCTTGTCCTAGGAACATCTTTAACATGGGTCCAATTATCTCAGCCAGAGAGTGTTCACCTATTCTCATGCCAGTGGGGTAGTCTCAAGAAACTTGCACAGAGTCTGCCACAGGGTTCGTGCAGTGGCCGTTCTGGAACTTAGTTGCGGACTAGACCCTGGAGTTGAACTTACCTGAGGGTGTCTGGCTTCAGGCTTATGCTGATGACATGCTGCTTGTCATATCGCGACCTGTAGAGAGAAACTGGAAATCGCAGGCAACGCAGCATTGTCAGTGCTCGAAGGATGGAGTCTGCGCTACAAGCTAGGGTTCGGCTGTGCAAAGACAACATTAATGACTGTAGTCAAAGAGAGGTACTCAAAAAGAGGTACCCAATTTTCGAATTGAATGACAACAAGATCTGCCACATGACAACTTTAAACTACCTGGGGATTACTCTGAATGAGAGGATGTGCTGGATTCCGCACTTCCAGGACCTTAAGGTAAAATGCACGAAAGTGATGTGCAAACTGGGGCGTTTGGCTCGCGTCTCATGGGGACTGAGAGGTGATGTCGTCAAAGAAATTTACTTAAGGGGAACTGAGAGGATCCTAACTTATGGAGCGGGCGCCTGGTGGTGTCGAAGGACCACTCCATCATGTATAGAAAGCTGCTCGCAGCCCAACGACAGGCTTTACAGGGAATCACCAGAGATTACAGGACCACATCTACAGATGCCCTTCAGGTGATAGCAGGGATTCCTCCGTTGTTTTCGACGGTCAGGAGAGAAGAGACCATTTTCAGAGTCCTGCAGGCTAGGGAGGAAGTAACATTCCTTGGAGTCCAGTATGACCCCGAGGATTATGAAACTAAAACCACTAAGTGGGACATCCATCCCACCAAAAGACTGAGTGTGTCATTGTCCATGGAGTTACCATCAGGTAGAGGAAATGAGACATACTCTGACGACTCCAAGAGTGAGACTGGTGTGGGATTAGCCTACACCGTTTACAGTCAAGGAGCCAATGAGTATGATTATAAGAGGAAGGTTTCTAATAATGGTTCAGCCTTCCAAGCAGAGCTGCTTGCCATCAGAGAGGCCCTAAATTGGGCCCTCAATGACAGCAGTCAGGATAGTGACATCCGGTTGTACACAGGCAGCCAAACAGCTCTGCAGCGCTTGAAGATGCAAACAACAGGCAGCAAATTGTACGTGAGATCAAGCATCTCCTGGGCTATCAAAACACGCCCAGAATCTCCCTCTCCTGGATCAAGGCACATGCAGGTCATGAAGGAAACGAGCGGGCAGACCAACTGGCCCTCTCAGCAGGTACTAATATTCAAACTGAGATAGCGGTAAAGATTTCAAAAACGACCCTGAAGTCTATATTATGTCAATGAGTAATGGACGAGTGGCAGAGGTTCTGGGATACGACCGACAATGGTCTTCAAGCAAAGACATTCTTGCCAAGGGTCTGTCGATCCCTGATGTCCTCAGACCACTACTTAATGCAGGTTCTGACGGGACACGGGAGTTTCCCAAAATATCTCGAGTGTTTTAAGATCGCTTCCCACAGTAACTGCGACTGTGGGGCACTATATCCTCCGGTGCCCGATTACGGAAGGGTTCGCTAACGAACTGAGGAGCTCCTGGGTGATCAGTGAGGTAGCAGGCAGGGCGGTCACAGTGTCCATCAGCATTGCCCGAGTCAGGGCGCATCTGAGGGACATGGGCTGGCTCGTCTGCCGGCTCGGGGACTCTCTCCTTTGAGTCTGGAGCTGCTTTCGCTCTTCTACTTATTTTCCACTTTCTTCCTGGGCTGAGCTCCGCACTCCCTTTAACACCACCCATACTCCAAGTCCCTACTGGTCTCCTCTGAGACAAACCTAATCTTTTACTTCCAGCTCGTGTAGTGTCGGCAGACGGAATACGAGCTTTCCCATGGGAGGACCCGCCCCCCACCCCGAAATAAAGAGAGGTAAAGGTGTCCGTGTGATGGTAGCATTCCCGATAATTTCGCCCAGGTATTACCAATCTTTACACGTGCTTTCAGCACTGAGGTCACTACAATGCAGTGGTCAACACGCCCAGGTGAGGACTACCAAACGCTAAGTCGTTTTACCCTTTTATCTCCCTCACCTATCACGTAATTGGTTCCCACTAGCACTCATTTACATAACCCGACTGGGCATATACCCACTTATTTGCATGGCGCTCCGACATATACTTCCTGGTGTGGCATTTCCTATGTTGAGCAGTAAATTAAAGTTATTTTTATGAACAGATCCCACTCTGTTCATAACTTGAGGGACATATTTCTCTAAAGAACGACGAACTTCACCAGCGTGTCATATAACCTTGGTGGGTCCACTTCTGCTCCCAAGGAGAGGAAGCCACCAGAGCACAACAGATTTCTTGTCCCAAGAGGAGACTCGAAACAACCATAGATGTGCTCCACACCAGTATGCCGTTAAGGGCAGCTTCTATCAAAGGAACAATGTGAACAGGCCATATGACTGTAGATGCATCCGCACTTTGATGGAGACCGCCCGCCGCAGCCATGAACCATGGTCCTCGTCGCACGAATTCCCTGTGGGACAGTGCCTGTCGAAAAGCCTACTATTAGCGCGCGGGAGAAACAAGACGCTGACCGCCCCCTGTTGTCCAGGTAGTTCTTTAACGGCTGCCCACACTGTTCTGGGAACAATAAGCGCAAGAAAGGAAACAAATTTCATGTGAAGAAGCCACGATACTGGAAAGTCCCAGAATCGCAAGAGAACGGGACCCGGGGGCGACCAATGAAAATAAGGGAGGGCCAACAAAGGGTCCGCCAAAATATCGATGCTTCGAGAGAACTTTGGTCGCGGATAAAAAAAGTCAGACAGTCGAGGAGAGGAGATAGAAGAAGGGCAAGCTCGAGGAAGTCGGGTTCGGAGCGAGTGCGATTAGGTTCGATGTTTCATCTTGGGTGAGTGAGCGAGACAATCAAATATGAAGTGAATGTAAAGAGGAGTGATGTTCCTTTCAAAAAGTGAGTGCGAACTATCTTTGAAAGCATAGCTGTTAAAAATATAGAATGCTGAACGATTGACATTCTAGTTTCGAAACCTCAGCCGAATGACTAAATGTTCACCGTCGCCGTGACATCCCTTTGTTCCTGCCGCTGTGTGACATTCCACGCTATCCCTTCGTTTGCCATCGCACGGGACGATGATATTCCAATCTACAGGTGAAAAGTACCAGCTAAAGACGAATGCTTTCCAGCCCTCTGCTCCTGTTTCCGTGACGAAAAGGACAGCAAACTGAGGTACAAATCGATTATGTTCATTTTTCTTGAATAAGAATATTCTTGTAATTACTAAACTCGATCCCTCACTATAAAAAGACAATGTCGGCAACTGTTGGTCACTGCCCCCAATCGACCTGAGCTAGAAAAAAACCTTCAGACATCTTAAGAAGTTTTTATGAGAATAGTTCATTTGTTTGTAAGAGTCAGCATGAACTCTAACTCAGGAGAAGAGAGTTTACCTACTGTTTTGAATCTCCCATTAAACTGTAAATATTTCTAACTATTAAATTGTTTGGTTATAATATAAGCAGAAATTAATATTATTTTGTTAAGCTGTTCTAGTAACTTTGATTATATAGCAAATCAGTAACAACGGCCAGTAGCTTTCATGAGAAATTATGCAATGTACTTAAAATAATAGACATGCAAATCATAACTTAGAGGGAGGAGAATTATTGAACTATCCCCCCCCCCTAACATTATGATGAGTTGAAGTTTTATCGTTAGGAAAAATTAAATTATTTTCGTTCAAGGAATTGTGCAATTAATATCATTACTATTTTGTTTATAATTATAATCATTATAATTTTCTTAT
The DNA here is from genome assembly GCA_038380435.1 of Ryuthela nishihirai. Taxonomy (NCBI): domain Eukaryota; kingdom Metazoa; phylum Arthropoda; class Arachnida; order Araneae; family Heptathelidae; genus Ryuthela; species Ryuthela nishihirai. Next base: position 78,507,759 of record JAWZYU010000017.1, read on the forward strand.
AATATAACAAAACGTATATTGTAATATATGCTTCGTTATAATAATAATAAAATTACTATTTTGTTTAATGACCATAGTCCATAAGATCTATGGGTATTAAAATCACCCAGTAACCCTAACGGATATTTATACTGTTGAAACAATTTCTTATAATTAATATTTAAGTAAATGTTCAGGACTATACAATTGTTACAAAATTATATAATTTGTTATTTTATAAATTTAATATTTTACATGGCATATCTCTTCTAATTAAAAGTGCACTCGTTTGCAATTTTCGAGAGATATGTGTGCGTAAGAAATAAAAAGTTTAAGCGAAAGGTCTATTTTAGCTATTTTCTCCTGAAGAGCAATTTACATTTAAGTCCTTGTACTTATTGTAATGATTTTAGCTCCTCTTTTTTAGAGAGGAAACCTCTGCAATTCCACTGTACTACATTGAAAGAATTACCATGATAAGTATTCTTACACTAGACCTCTTATTACGGAATGAATAGCATTATAATCCTCCTGAGTAGGAATTATATAAAACAACAGTTGTAATATCAGCTTAACAATGTTTTCTTTGGAGCATTATGAAGCAGTTAAATCACTTCATCTGCTGTAGAAATTGTTCTTACTGAATTTATTTTAGCGATTGAAGAGTTCTCTAAAGTAACACGATTTGCTTTGATGACCTCAGCATAGAAAGGGTTTTTAACAATTTTTTAGCTTTTTGTTAAGCGTCTACTTTCTATTAGTATTAGGGTATAGGTGAATTAAAAATACTTGGTTGCCCATAAAGTTTAGAAGAAATTCAATGACATAAGATACATCTTGACTGAAGTCTGAATCTTGACTAAGTTTCTGTGTGTTAAAATTATATACAGCCACGTTTTTTAAGAAGTGGTCATAGGCTTATTAATATTTGTGTTTGAGTTCTGAGTAATTCTCGACATATAGATAGTTCCCGGAGATTCCATTTGTGTTGTTTTATACGCAAGTCTTTTTACCGGACAGACAAAAGAAATTGTCGAATGTGGACCCTGTGTAATATATTAGGTTATAATAATTAATTAGGTTATAATAGGTTATAATAATTAATTAGGTTATAATAAATAATTAGGTTATAATAATTAATTAAGTTATAATAGGTTACAATAATTAATTAGGTTATAATAGGTTATAAAAATTAATTAGGTTATAATAGGTTATAATAATTAATTAGGTTGTAATAGGTTATAATAATATATTAGGTTATAATAATTATAACAATTAAATTAATATAGTAGTTAGGAAACTTATAAAATGTGACATTACAATTCTTGGTAAAAGACAAGAACATGAAAAATAAAGTGACATAAGTAAAACCATTTAACGGATGTTGATGAATGGTGGAGGAGTAAGATATTGCTGGTTGACAATAGGCATTGGAATAAAATATTCACAAACAAAACAGCCGTTTAAGCTTCTTTTAAACGGGTCGAAAAATAGTCTTCAGTCTGCAGGAAGGTATTCTTCACCCATTTCATTCGCAAGACTCTTCGAATTATTATAGTAAACCAAATTATTTTGCACTGAAAAGTACTGAGAAAACGATATTTCAAGATGACGTTATTCCCCGCTTTGCCCACGGTCAGTAGGAGACACCGAAGGGCTTGGAAAAGGCGTCCGTCGGATTGGACGTTAAGCCGTGGCCCCGTGTGTGGGAGAGCCATACCCTGTGCACGTTAAAGAACACGCTGGATGGCCTTGACGGGAGGCTACCATCTGTCTCCCAACAGCTGTTCCAGTGGGTCCCCTCCCCCAACCTTCTCTGAGCCTTCGGGGTCCATGTGACCTGGCCATTTAGCCCATGGTGTGCAAAAAAGTGCCGCTCAGAGGTAAAACAACCCAACCCAACCCAAGATGACGTTACCAAACAATATGGTTCCAGTGGTACTGAATTTCACTCATTCAATCTGGAACTTAGTAATTTTGCAAATTGCTTGGTGAAATACAAGTTGTCACCGGATCAGTAATTTCACTTTTCGAAATTAAATGTGAAGCTTCATTTCGGTCGTGGAAATCAGGATCTATTCTTTTCTGAGTAAAGTTTTTCTGATTCTGAATCAGGTGTATAAGCTTTTAAGATATCTGTATATGGCTGAGGAACTGAAATGTCATCAGAATGAGGCAGAGGTCACATTGTGGATGGCACATTGGGGTAGTTTATTTTGTGACGTGATTTTTACATAAAGGGTTTTACATTCAAACAAAAATAAGTCATCATGATAGTTCTTTGACTCTCTCCAGATCTATATGATACCAAATTCTATATTTCTCTTTTTCCTCTTTAAATTATTATCTTAGAAGTTCTGTGTATGTTTTACACACAATATGAACAAAGTTTGTCTTGAATTCGCAGTTTACAATCAAAGTAAACATCGCATCATCGTAAATGATGTAAACATACATCAAAGTAAACATCGCATTAATAATTTCAGTAACATACTGATTCTGATCACTCGCAATGAAAGTTCCCCATTCTCTTGAAATACCAGAGTTAATTTCCTCTGAGTTGGTTATTTTACCTCTGAGCGGCACTTTTTTGCACACCATTTGCTAAATGGCCAGGTCACATGTACCCTGAAGGCTCAGAGAAAGAGGGGAGAAGCTGTTGGGAGACAGATGGTAGCCTCCCGTCAAGGCCATCCAGCGTGTACTTTAACGTGCACAGGGTATGGCTCCTCCACACACGGGGCCACGGCTTAACGTCCCATCCGACGGACGGCGGCCTTTACAAGCCCATCGGTGTCCCCTACTGACCGTGGGCAGGGCAGGGAATTTTTCAGAGATAATTCTCAACGCTGTCCCAGCTGGGACTCGAGCCTGGGAACTACAGATTGCGAGCCTAGCGCGCTACCGTCTGAGCGCCCCCCCCCCCCCCACCCCGCCCCGGCAACGCCAGAGTAACTCGTATTCACTGCATATATAAGCATATGACTCTAACCGGAATACCGAATGCTGGAAAATACAATTTCAGACATTGGTTTTTCTCACTGAGAGATTAGCACCACTGACAGAAGCTACTGCTGCTGCAACTTTTGCTAAAATCCATTCCTAAGAGGAGATAGAATGATTATCAATCAACTACACCGAAAAGAAAGGGTGCAGACCAGATTACGTTTGATCTATATTGAAATACCTCTGTTATATTTGATCTGGAAAAGAGTATATATATATATACACTACATTAGATTCCAATTATTTCACCCAACTGACTATAAAAGAGAAGGGATTTCATGATGAAAATATTTAAGGCAAATGAAGACACATATTCAAGTTTACGATTACAAAAAAAATGCAGTTTTGGTTACACAACTAATAACCTAGTACAGAAGCGATTGAAACTTCTTTCTTCACTTACTTAAATGTTCTCCCAAAGGTTGGGTTGTTTTATCTCTGAGCGGCACTTTTTTGAACATCATGGGCTACATGGCCAGGTCACATGGACCCCGAAGGCTCAGAGAAGGTTGGGGGAGGGGACCCACTGGAACAGCTGTTGGGAGACAGATGGTAGCCTCCCGTGAAGGCCATCCAGCGTGTTCTTTAACGTGCACAGGGTATGGCTCTCCTGTACACGGGGCCACGCTTAACGTCCCATCCGACGGACGGCGGCCTTTCGAAGCCCATCGGTGTCCCCTACTGACCGTGGGCAGGGCGGGGAATTTTGCGGAGATAAATCTCAACGCTGACCCAGCTGGGACTCGAACCTGGGAACTACAGATTACGAACCTGGCGCGCTACCGACTGAGCCACCCCCGCCCCAAATGTTCTCCCAAACGTTCTTGTTGCCTCTCTGTTACAACTTTCCGACGTTATAGGGATCGGCATTACATGAAATACTTATACATAAATAGGGTGATAGTGCGATTACTAATAACCTGGATGTGATACACGATAAATGATCATAGTTTCCACATTCCGTTTTTTATGTACCAAAAAAACAAAACCGAAACCTCCTAGACGCCAAATCTCTTGCAGAACAGTATAATTATTTGACAAATGTTTGGCATATTCCCATCAATTTTAAATTTCTTACGAAACCTTCACAACAATTGCTGTGGAAATTTTCCTGACAATTGGACAATTTTTACGCGAGTCTTTAACTTTATTCAATTATTTTGTCATTTTGCAACGATGTTTTATTCATCATTCGTAAATTTTTGTGCTTTAAACACTAACCAACTTTAATTTCTACGTTTCTAAATATTCATCGTTATTATGAATTTCAAAAAAAAAAGGAAAAGAAAAAGCTCATCAGTATATGGATTGCAAAAAAACAATTACTCAGTAGAATTTTAAATCCAGTTGGATTTGTGATCCCAGCCATGTTTCCCACAAAATAAATGTATAATTGTAAAGGACATTGATCGTGATTTTAGGTATCGTATATAATATTGAAAATTATGTCTTTCATCAAACTGTCGTTAATTTCAAACTGTAAATATTAGAATTTACGAAACTGTTAGCTGGGAAAAAATGTTTTTTTTTCTATGAATGGGATTAGAACCCACATTTCCCAAAGTGCATACCAGACACGCTGTCTACTACACTTTCAGTAGTGAACAATTCATTCAACTTGTGTGACTTATAAACTTCTTCCGAATATTGTTTGATTCACTCTTGATGGCATCTATGTCGGGAACCGGACCGCCAAGTTACCTCTATGATGGGTTATAATAATATATAATATGATGAATTATAATGATTAAACAGTAGAGTATCACAGGAGATATCTTGTACACGTGGGGGCTCATGAAATGGTGAGCTGAAAAATGAGTTTCGCAATGAATGGGATTCGACAGAGATGGCGCCACGAGATAATCAGCACTATTTGATAAAAGTTTATAAGTCACATAAGCAAGCATAATAAGCTTATCGCTGAAAGTGTAGTAGTTAACATGACTATTATATCTTTGGAAAACATAGGTTCGAATCCTTTTCACAGCAAAAAAATTTATCTTTCAACTAACCATTTCATCAGTTCCATCTGAAAATAATCTCCTGCGCACTTCTACTACTGAATTATTAAAATGCATGAGTTTGTTTTCGATATTTTTGAGTTTAGATAAAAACCATTGATATTTATATAGCGTGGATCTATTCTTTAATATTAATATTGTATTAAATACACTACTAAAAAAATGGTGTATACTTATACGAAAAGTCAGTACTATTTATTTGCCTCTTCCATACTAGTGTTTTACTTACTTTCAAAAGTAAAAGTGAACTGATTCAGTCAATAATTCTTCCTTACTTAATTCCCATATGTTCTTGCCGAAGATTCAACACCTAAAGCATCACAGGACACATGTCATTTATTTTGATTCGCTAAATGTTTTAAATCAAGAATATTACACGCTGAATAAATGCAGCATAATGGGTAATTTACATCATTGTGCTGTTTATATTCATGATGACAAAGGTATAAAGGAAAAAATGTCGGTAGTCAGGTGGGATCTGAACCCACGCACTAAAGCACCTGACATATTATCAGGAGGTCGTGGGTTCGGATCCCAGGCGGATAAAGACAATTTTTCCTATATATATGTTTGTTATGATATGAATAAATACAGCATAATGGTGTAAATTACTCAGTAGAACCAATATTTATATTTCAGTTCCATGTGATGCTAGTAGGTAGCGCAGTTGAAAAAACAAGTTTATTTGCGGAAAAAGGCAAACCACATTTTTTAGTTTGCTGACAAAATATATCCTAAACAAGGAAGCTCCTATCTTATACAATGATTAGCGAAGTTGTCTACTAAGTAGTGCTTGTGTAAGTATTTGTGTATTGAGTGAGAAAGTAGCACAAACTAAAGAAAGTTTTATGTTATCTTTAAGAACCCCAAAAATCTGAGGCGGGTAGGGAAGAGGATCCATTGGTGAGCTGTTAGAGGGCAGAGGAAAGCCTCTAATCAAGGCAATTCAGAGTGTTCATCAATATGCATAGGATATGTGATCTCGTACAAATGGAGATACGGATTAACGCCCCTTGCGACGGACGGTGGCCTTTAAAAGCCCATTGCAATCTTCTTGCTCACCAAAGGCAGAGTGTGCATTACAAGAGTAAGCAAAGTTGGGAGTCGAACTCTGATTAGAAGCCTGTCACAACCTTCTTTGTTTTGGAAATTCCCAGTTCCTTAAAAAAAAGAAAGGAAAGAAAATGTGGGATGAATTTCACCACCGTTTAAGGAAAACAGAAGGAACACAAGATTTCAAGTTATAACGTTTCACAGGACAGAATAATTTATATATATATGTATAAAAAACGACATTGTCAAAAGGAGCAAATAAAAATGTCGTATCACCTGTTTGTGAAGTCGACTCTCCCGGGAGGAGAAAGCTTCCTTTAAATTCCCCCTTTTCTGCCCGCTCCATCGAACCACGTCAGAAAAGAACCACATCACCCAGTCGCTCCCCAAACTCGAGCACACCGCTCTCTGTCATTGTTTCCAAGGAGCATTCCGATGATCCTTCAAACGTATGAAATATTCAACGTCACAAGTCGCAGCTGCGCAGTGTTCCCACTTCTCCAGCATCGTTCGCAATCTCTCCTGATCTTATTTACAAGGCATCTTGCGATGCATATTAAACTGGAAGCCATCCACACATGCTTGCCTCTCCCCACTCCCTACCATGGCGCACTTTTCTTCACCGCTCATCTCACGTTTTTTTTTTACAATGTGTTTCTCCCCACCAGCGGCACCCTCACACCCTCCCCCTTCCAAGGGTGTAGAGTTTTCCTTGCGTTCACTAACGTATGGAGATCATTCCTCTTGTTTTTGGAGTCTTCAGCCATTCGTCTTCAAATATCCCATGCAGAATATAGAGCAACACATAAATAGATATACAGTATGTTTCAGTAGTGTACCTCTGATGGATTTCTTTATCTTTTTTATTTTTCACTTCTTCTTTAGCCGCCATTCGTTCAATTTTTCTTGCCAGTCTCCTTTCAACAATGTGATTTAAGGGCATCTCAAAACAAAAAAGTCTGAGTCAGCTGGACATTTTTTTATTTAGTCGCTATGGAAACTGACAGGAGATACATCGAACGGCATAACTTGGTAACGTAATAAAACTTTCCTATTGACAACCGCAACTTGCAGAATGATATAAGATAAAATATGTGTGGTTCTATCAGCAGAAAGATATGAAATGACGATATCTCTTTCCGTATATGCATGCAATACTTTAACAAGAAATATTTTGTAATTTAATGAATATTTATTCACTATCAAGCTGATTTTTAAGCAACAGGATGAAAATTGGTGAAGAGAAAAAATTGTTCTGAGTCGGGTGCGTTCTTAACCCATGACTTTCTAATGACGTGCCAGATGTTCTGGCTACTCAGCTACCGGCCGCTGATCATCTCTCCTCTACTGCTGATGTTATGCTACTCAGCTACCGGCCGCTGATCATCTCTCCTCTACTGCTGATGTTATGCTACTCAGCTACCGGCCGCTGATCATCTCTCCTCTACTGCTGATGTTATGCTACTCAGCTACCGGCCGCTGATCATCTCTCCTCTACTGCTGATGTTATGCTACTCAGCTACCGGCCGCTGATCATCTCTCCTCTACTGCTGATGTTATGCTACTTAGCTACAAGCCGCTGATCATCTCTCCTCTACTGCTGATGTTATGCTACTCAGCTACCGGCCGCTGATCATCTCTCCTCTACTGCTGATGTTATGCTACTTAGCTACAAGCCGCTGATCATCTCTCCTCTACTGCTGATGTTATGCTACTCAGCTACAAGCCGCTGATCATCTCTCCTCTACTGCTGATGTTATGCTACTCAGCTACCGGCCGCTGATCATCTCTCCTCTACTGCTGATGTTATGCTACTCAGCTACCGGCCGCTGATCATCTCTCCTCTACTGCTGATGTTATGCTACTCAGCTACCGGCCGCTGATCATCTCTCCTCTACTGCTAATGTTATGCTATTAGCTACAAGCCGCTGATCATCTCTCCTCTACTGCTGATGTTATGCTGTACACCATCTACCCAATCACTGCTTTTTGAGTGCATTTAGGAACTATTTCTTCAGAGCTCTCCCGTTCATGTGCACACGACCAACGACACCGAGAAGAGCCTCCTAGCTGATATTTGAGCACTCATCCATCTTCATCACGTTACTTAAAAAAAAAAAGCTTTGAGAGTGGATAAATATTCATTAAATAAATGATGAGCGGTGAATTCATATGTCTAAAGATTTTATAATATTTGCAGATACTCATGAAAAATTTTAAAAAATTATCCCTCAAGCAGCTGCTTGCCGCAGAGGTCTGACAGAACCTATCAGTTTAGTAAGCCATAGAGAAGACCTGTGAGGAAGGCGAGACCTCAGCAGAAAGACGATATAAACATTCATGTTTTATCCGTGGCTCGAGCCCAGGTCCCTTTGATCAGTAGACAAGCGTGCTAGCAACTTGGATACGCATTGCGACAGTACTATTTCGTAAGAAATTGAGAGTTCTATCTGGAAATCACATTTTATTGGCACGCTATAATTTTTCAGTTGGTATATTACTTAACAGGACTGATTGGTCTCTCACACTGCTGGAATAGAATTTATCCTCCAATTTGAAAACAATAATATCTACATTCAATAGAACCATTATAAATCCGTCATTAGAAAATTTTTAAAAGTAAATGTATACTACGATGAAATCGCTTACTAGATTTATACTAACTTCAAATGAGCATAAGGCGGTGGCAGTTTGTGTTCAGTTGGTAAGTGAAATCAGTTTTGGTGCCTATCTTCCTTTGAAGTTAATATGAATCCAGTAAGTGATTTCGTCATAGGTATTCTTTACTTCAATTTATTACTTTTACGACGTAGGCTCCTGTCAGACCATTGTAGCAAGCAGCTACCAAAGGGGGTATTTTTTATAGGAAGGTATGTATTATCTAAATTTCTTACTTCACAGTTTTTGCTTTTTAGTGGAAGCTTTCTCGCTAAAATACTTATCTTTCCCCAGATTCAGGAAAGAAAATCGTTACATTTCCAATTCTTCTTTTTAAATTTCCTTGTTAAATTTTCTTACAGCGTTTTATAATATATACTTCTGAGTATTGCTTCTGTATTTTAATGTTAATTTATGTGATATATCGATTAGTAATCGATATATATGTATCGATTATTGTATCGATTAGTATCGATTAGTAATGAATGATGGCTACATTTAAGTTAGTAGTATTCATCGTTTACGATTAAGTTTAGTTTGGTTAATATCATAAAATATGCATGTGGCAAACTTCGATCGTGACGGATCCTTCTCCTGGATCAAGGCACATGTAGGTCATGAAGGGAACGAGCGGGCAGAACAACTGGCCTGCTCAGCAGGTATTGACACCCAATCTGAGGTAGGTGTAAATACTTCTAAAAATACCCCGAAGTCTACTCTAAGCCAACAAATAATGGACGACTGGCAGAGTCTCTGGGATACGACCGAGAATGGTCTTCAAACAAAGACATTCTTGCAAAGCGTCGGTCTATCACTGATGTCCTCAGACCATTATCTCACGCAGGTACTGACAGGACATGGGAGTTTCCCAGCATATCTGGAGCGTTTTAAGATCGCTCCCCACAGTAACTGCGACTGTGGGGCTCCAGGTGAAGACATCGGGCGCTACATCCTCCGGTGCCCGATCACTGAAGGATTCACTAATGAACTCAGAAGCTCCCAGGCGATTAGCGAGGTAGCAGACGGGGCGGTCACAGTGTCCATCAGGAGTGTCCGAGTTAGGACGAACCTGAAGGACATGGTCTGGTTCGTCTGCCGGCTCTGGGACTCTCTTCTTTGAGACCGAAGATGCTTTGCTCTTTTGCTCAATTTCCATTTTCTACCCTGGCTGCGCTCCGCACCCCCATTAACGCCACCCATACTCCAAGTCCCTACTGGTCTCCTCTGAGACAAACTTCATCTTCTACTTCCAGGCTTCTCAAAAAAGGAATAAGGGAAAGACGGAATACGAACTTTTCCCCATGGGGGGCGGGTCCTTCGGGACCCGTCCCCCCACCGCAATTTTTGAGAGGTAGTCGCCGATATCGGTATGCCCGCACGGGAAGCGGAGGGTTACGGCCGTCACGATCGAAGTTTGCCGCATGCATATTTTATATTGTTGCGAATTTTTAAATTTTAAACGCTAACCTGGTGCTGTGGAAAGAGCTTTCTTTAGCTGTTGAAAGGCTACATCACATTCGGTGGTCCACATGAACCTCAGACCCTCTTCTGTCAGACGATGTAATGGCCTTGCGACGTTGGAGAAACCTTTGACAAATCTTCTATAATAGGTGCAAAGTCCAATAAAACTACGAAGTTGATGAACATCTTGTGATGGAGGCCAATCTCTTACAGCTTCTATCTTACTAGGATCAACTAGGAACAACTAGGAACAGACTGCAAAACTTTTGCAGCAGAATTTCTTAAGGAAGCTGCAAGAAAACTGGCCTTTTGGAATTCATTCCACTCATTGGCTCTAGCGATAACTTCAAATTGTGTTTTAAATACTGTCCAAGATGATTGACCATCATATGTAGAAAGTTGCATTTTTAGCGATATGTGTAATAACATTATTTTCACTAGAATTACTATTATCACAAGAAGAAGGTAACATTTCGTTTCTTAAAATCTGAAACTGGCGTTGACAATCAGTTTTTACAATTTCAATTTCATGTTTATCTATCTTAACACTCTCAAGATCTTATTTTATACCGTAAATTTCAACCTTTAAACTATCACATTGTCTATTAAGTTCGGTTATAATATCCTCACACTGATCAGTAATCTTACCAATTTGAGAAGCCATTTCGGCTCTCAACTCATTATTTTGTGCGGCCATTTCGGCTTTCAAGTCATCTTTTTGAGAAACTATCTCAGTTCTCAACTCATTATTTTGTGCGGCCATTTCGGCTTTCAGGTCATCTTTTTGAGAAACTATCTCAGTTCTCATCTCATTACTTTGTCTAACAAGTTCACCTTTAAGGTCAGTTATTAATATTACTAACTCATCCATACTTCTAGTTAACAGAATTCAATAAATTATCTACACTCCTAGACACCAAATGTTGCGAATTTTAATACGGATAGGCACTGAACGTGAGTACTAATAACTATATTTTGAAAACAATTACAATACAATGCAAATTGTTACAAAAATATGGATGAAGTATTTTATAAACAAATTAACTACTATCATACATAAGTCATTAACCTTTTTGTAAAGAGCATACAATATCAGCTCTGTCTGTTGTACTAAAATACTACCTCTTCACTTTGTTTACCATGTAACTTGAATACCTTCAGACGTAAACAAACTCTAGTCCTGTGTTAGTTCACTAAACTTTTGTTACTAACAACAAAAAACAAACACCCGCGCACACACTAATAAATATATTAATTATTTTCACTTAACGCGCACTGAATCAGACCATCTGAACGTCCTTTCAGATCTCACAACTTTAACACACTGCACTGCTATCTTTTTTTATTTTTCCGAATTGTTCTAAGTTCCAATTCGTTGGCTAAATTGAATCTCACGTAGAAGCACACACGAGTGTTCAAGTCACGTTAAATCATGAAGTCACTGTTGCTCGTTCATCTGTCGAAATAATATTAACCTAACTAAATTTAATCGTAAATGATGAATGACTACTAATTTAAATGTAGCTATCATTCATCTACATATTATTAATCAATATATCACATAAATTAACATTAACATACAGAAGCAATAGTCAGAAGTATATATTACAGAACGTTGTAAGCCAAATACACGTTCTCGATCGAATTCTTTCAACCCACATTTTTTAAATTTAATTGGATCAGTCTGGAATTTAAACACTGTGCAATTGTTCCTATAGTTGTTTAGACAATTCGTAACTGAATATCTTCCGATGATAATTTTTTTTTTATATACTAAGGTTTCGAAAAACTGCGGCGCACATGGCGGCTGCATTGACTACAACACTAAGTTATGTCACCAGTTGGCATAAGAATGGCGGATAGGTTGGCCTGGTATATAGGGGCTCTAGACGTAGTCATTTTTCTGTGACGTGTACGGCCTTCTCTTGTGGGAGGTGTTGGATTAGCGCGCTTGATTACTGATTAGAGGGACCTGGGTTAGAACCCCGAGTAAGGCACGGATGTTTGTGTTGTCTCTCTGTTTAGGTCTTACCTTCCTCACAGACCTTCTACTACGTCGAATAAACTGAAAGGCTCCTGTCAGACCCTGAAGCTGCTTAAGGAGATATTAAGGTCCTATTATTTGTCATGTTGACTGATGACCATGGGGGAAGGGTACCGAAGGACTCGCCCCCCACCCGAATTATTGAGAAGTGTGATGAAATAAATCGCTATTACAACAAAAAACACCGCAGTAATCGTCTGAGCGGATTGCAAAATTCATAATATAATTCGTCAAACTCTAAATACCAAACTAGTATAGATATTTCAAAGCTGTTTTCTCTATCCTATATTTAGGTCTTTTCTGAACTTACATTTCATCCACTTACAGTTCCAGGCTATATTTTCAACTACGCGGCTTAACAATACGTCGAATATTTCGTGTTCAACTACACATAAGTTTCCACTTTCATATGCATTGTTCTGTTACGCCATCAAAGTAGTGTCATTTTTCAATGCTAAGGGATCATAGATAAAATAATAAACTTTTCTTGCTATTAGTATTTGTTTATAAATTCTAGGTGAGCTGGTGACTTAAAATAACCTGTAAAATTGACCGTGTTAGAGGGTAAAATTGATGGGTTAAAAGTGTATAAATACACTGGCAGAAATTGAAAAAAGAATACCATGAACAATTGAAGCGCAATCTATGAGATTTATTTAGCAGAAACAACTTGTTTTTAAAAGGATAGTGATCACACTTGTGAAGTGATTGAATGTTTATTTTTCCTTTTAATGAGTATTACATTTTATAGAAGGCACATTTTTATAAGGTACTGAACCTCCTCGAGCAGCAACACAAGTTTCTGATCTGGCATGCTATCGGTCTTACAAATGCTGGATATCACGCTGGGGGATACCATTCCATGCTCTTTCAAATTGGACGCGTAATTCAGCGATGGTCGTTGCCTGGGGCATGTCCGCGAAAGAGTCTTTGTTCGATCCAGTTCCAGACATGCTCGATTGGACACAAGTCCAGAGAGTTTGCTGGCCAAGGGAGTTGGTTCACTGCCAGAAGAGCATGTTGAGTTGCCCAGGCGGAGTGTGGGCAGGCGTTATCCTGCTGGAATATTGCATTTGGGATTACACTCAAATATGGCAGGATGACCGGCTGTACGATGTCACTAACATATGTATTGCTATTCAGTATACCCTGTATAAACACCAGACACATATGAGAGTGATAGCTAATCGCTCCCCACACCATGATGCCCAGTGAGGTTCCTGTGTGTCGCTGGTGGATGCACGATGGAAGAAGCCACTCACCTTGTCGCCTTTGGAAGCGAAAACGAGAATCAGACGCTCCTAAGCAGAATCGGCTTTCATCACTGAAGACCACAGACTGCCATTCTTCCCTCTAATGAACTCGTTCTTGACACCACTGCAAACATCCTCGACAGTAACGAGGTGACAGTGGCAACTGTACCAGCGGCATGCATGCCCATAGTCCTGCTTCCGAAAGATGATTGCATATCGTTCTTCTAGACACCCTTGGTACGACAGAGGATCGAATTTGTGACACCGTAGCAGTCTGCTCTGCCACCTCCACCCTCCTGATACGCCGATCCTCTCGTGCGTTCATAACTTGCCCGGAACCATGACTGCGAATGTGCGAATGCTCTTCTGACCATTGACGCCACCATCATACCCCTGCCGATACCTCTCGTCCAATGCAGTGTGCAGCTTGACGAACCTGCTTCCCGAAAACCCACTATATGACCTCGCTTGAACTCCGCTAACTGAACAAATGTTTTGCACCTGTGTCGTCCAAGATGGTAGCTTTTTCAAAGAGCACTGAACAACACGACACAACACGAATAACTTTTTTTTCACGCTCTAGTCTTTAAATATGGTCTGCGTACATTTGCAACTAGTCGTCCTCAGTGACATCATTATTTCATCCAATGACTTTCAATCTTGGATCACGGTTTCTGCTGCCCTTAACTATTAACATATTATAATATAATGTTCCTAAAGAAATTCCCTATCGTTGTTCTTTTTTCAATTTCCGCCAGTGTATGTATAAAATCATCATGCAGCCATGAGCTACGGAGGTCTTAACAGATAATTTTCCTCTCCAGACATGTCTGTTCTGAGCGATAGCTGCTGCATTTCACCACTGTAGGCCAATTCTAGCAAGGTTCTGTTTGACATTGTCTGCCCATCACATTCTAGGTCTCCCTCTTTTCCTGAAGCCTTTAGGCACACTTGTTCATAATCCTGTTTGCCAATCTGCAACTGTTCATACGGGCAACATGGCCAGATCAACGCAGTCTCTCTCTGCCCAAAATGTAGTTCAAAGGAGGTTGATGACTCCTTCTTCTAACCTCATCTTTATTTACAAAGTCAAACCACGTAATGCTCAAGATACAGAGCAAGTATCTAGAATCAAAGGCATCAAGTTTCTTGTTATCCTGCTTACAAATAGTCCATATTTCGCTACCATAATTAACCTTAAAAAGAACCAACTATTATACATCTTAATTTTAGTCTTTAAGTTTATACGCCACTTTTTTCACACTCTTCATAGATTCTTAAAAATCCCAGTAGCAATTCCTGTTCTTCTATTTATTTCATGCCGCACATCACCAGTATTTGTTACATAGCTTCCAATATAACTCACTCAGACATTTGCTCAAGGGTTCAGCCATTCAAAGCAAATGAAGCACCATCTGCTTGACTAATTTTCATCACTTTAGTTTTTTCCCTGTTATTATCAAACGTACTCCATTACTAGTCTTATCAACAGCCCTAATGAAAGAATTCATCTCTTCAACACCAGTAGCCAACAGGGCCAAATCATCTGCATAATCTAAATCAGAAATTTTGAAATCTCTAGACATTTAAGGCCAAAATCTTTTCCTCGCAAAAAATTTCTCATAGCATAATCAATAACCAAACTAAAGAGAAAAGGAGACAAAATGCACCCTGGTCTAACTCCAATAGCAATGCTAAACCAATTGTTGCAAGACGTACCAACTCTGACACACGAGTCAGGGTTATTATAGAGAGCTCTCATTACACTAACTAACTTATCAGGTATTCCATATGATCAAACGATCAACCACAAATTACGATGATCAACAGAGTCAAAAGCCTTTTTGAAATCTACAAAGCGAGTTATTCAAAACCTCAGGTTTCTGAAACTCTAAACATTTCTCAAGAAACTGCCTAAGTGAAAGTATTTGATCAATACGTCCCTTATCACTTCTGAATCCACTCTATTCATCACGCAGTTGTCTATCAACCAAATTATTAATTCTATGAAGTACAAGCATGCAAAGAACTTAACCTGGAACAGAAAATAAACTAATTCCCCTATAATTATCACAAGAACTGCGATAACCATTTTTAAAAATTTGGACAATGATTGCTCTAGTAAAATCCTTAGGAACGACACCTTTATCATAAAAAATATTCAAAATTTCAGTCAGCCATGTGACAACACAAATGTTCCCAGCTCTAAGCATTTCAGTGGTGATTTCGTCCACCCTTAGGGATCTATGCAGCTTTCATTAGGGATAGCCAATGCGACTTCGGAATATGATATAGGGCCATCATAAAAGCCAGTAATGCATCTATCCTCATTACAGACAATGGGAGTTGAAATAATCACATTATTTGAAACATTTCTGAAATGCTGAGCTCACCTAGCCATCACAGAATCCTCACCTTCAACCACCTTGCATATATTTATCCCTCAATTCCTGTATACCTGTCTGTTTCTTTCCACATAAAACAGTAACAATCTGGTACAACCCCCTGCTTGTTATGCTGTCTAACTGCTTCCTCTGCTTTGTCACCCAAGCTATCAAGCCAATGATTCTTATCAGCTGTTAACTGATCCTTTACACGTTTATTAAGCTCCTTGTAATGACATCTGTTAAGAATAGTAGGGTTTTGATTCATATTATTCCTACACTTCCTTCTTTCATAAATACGTTCCATAGCTTTATCACTCAAATAATTTTGTTTCCTCTGTTCCTTTTTAACCAAAAGAGTACTGTTGGTCTCAAGAAAAGCCTGTTTAAACTTATCACATTATTTCTCAACTTCAGCAGTACCACGATTATCATAATGACTAAGTAGCTTATCACGGTATGCTTTGGCTTTATCTGGATCTTTCAGATATTCAGTGTTAAAGCTAATTTTCTTAATCTTAGCATAACATTTCTTTAGCTTGATTTGCAAGACATTTTTGACCAGGTAATGGTTAGACTCAATTTCGGCTCCCTTGTATGATCTGGTATTCTTAACTGAATTAGCATTTAGTGCAGTGAAAATCAGAATCTACAAATCACATTTTAAAAGTGGTCCCCTTCTGTATGTGTTCCTGTGGACAGGTCCGTATCCAGGATTTAGTTTTGGAGTGAGGTCCGAAATTTTACTCATCGTGATCATTTAATTCGTGGACTGACACCATAAACACTCGTGCGTAGCGCTTTTTACAAATTAACACTAGATGGCGCTTTGCGTGACGGCTGTGAAGGAGGCTCCACGTGCTAAGGTCATTTGGCGTCGACTGCTGTTCTGCTAAGACTGTGATTCGAGTGTTGTGTGTCGTAGATGTTCGTTCAGAATATCGGAAATTCAGACGGAACAGCGGTATGTCATTCATTATGGTTTTAGGCGAGGCCTAAGTGTTGCTGCGACTGTTGAAGAGATGAGTGAAGCCTATGGTAATGAATGTCTTCGTAGGTCTGCCATTTTCAAGTGACATAAGCTATTCAAAGAAGAACGCGATTGCCGATGACCCAAGACTGGGCCAGCCTTCTTCCTCAATAACTCCTGAGCAAATCGAAAGATACCTGGCAATTCTGAATGAAGACAGATGAATAACACTTCGTGAAGTGGCTGTGAAAATGTCAGTTTGATACGGACGCACTCACGCGATTGTGAAAACCCATCTGAAAATGTCACGAATCTGTGCTCAATGGATTCCACACAGTTTGTTTCCAAAACAAAAAAGGTACATCTGTGCAAGGAGATGCTTAATCGTTTTGAAAGCCAGGGTCCAACCAACATGAGTCGAATTGTGACTTGCGATGAAACTTGGATCTTTCACTACGATCCCGAAACAAAACAACAGTCGAGTCAATAGAAGCATTCCGATTCACAGAGACCCAGGAAAATTCGGGTTTCTCGTTCAACTGGGAAACAAATGGTTCTTGTGTTTTTTGACATCAAAGTTGTCCTCGTTACTCACTCTATGCCTCACGGAACAACCATGAATAAGGAAGCCTATTCGAAGGTTCTCATAACCAAACTTCAGCGTGCCATTCGTGCAAACGTCCGAAACTTTCTGGTCTGACTTGGTTTCTCCATCACGGCAACGAAGAAGCCCCATAGGGCTAATATTGTGCAACCAATGATCACTGCCATAGATGCTGAGGTTCTACCACATCTCCATATTCCCCGGACTTAGCCTCTTGCGATTTTTTCCTCTTTCCGCGACTGAAGAAAGCTTTGAAAGGGAAACATTTCGCATTCGACGACGAAGTTTGCAGAGCCACAACGACAACACTTCGCACGCTCAATCACGACAAATGGCTTCAAAGACGCTTTTAATGCATGGGTACAACGATGGCAAAAATATCTGAAGTTCAAGGGAGAGTATTTTGAGAAATACAAATGACAGGAAGATTCAGAGGATGATATTTAATGTAACTTTTCGCTTCTGTCCA
Source organism: Ryuthela nishihirai (assembly GCA_038380435.1). Lineage (NCBI taxonomy): Eukaryota > Metazoa > Arthropoda > Arachnida > Araneae > Heptathelidae > Ryuthela > Ryuthela nishihirai. The sequence continues at coordinate 78,525,661 of JAWZYU010000017.1, forward strand.
CGAATTAAATGATCACGCTATGTACATGTCATATGCATAGGTTTAACAATCATTTAGTGTTTCACCCACAATCTATTAGCACAGATTCACCATGTATATATTGTAGTGACCACCTCTGTGTGTTTTGTGGGTGGCTAGACTTTATGGTGCGAACTTAAAAAAATGAGGGTGAGCGAACAAAAGGCGTTGGGTTTCAGCTACTTTCAAACAAACATTTTAAATAACTCTGGAGGGAAAAACACCATACTGCAATTGGGGATGAGGGAATCTTTTCCTATCCTCCCCCTCCTTTGGTTTTAATTTTTTTTCCTGACTCGATCCACTTGACCTCTCATCCCTTTTATTTCTAGGTACGGGTCAGGTCATGTGCTATTTTGGCTATTAGACTTAGTGAATTTTTGCAAGACAGTGATATATTTCACTCTTTGATAAGAGTAATTTAAGGCAAAGAAACATTGTACGACCATCACGATACACACTATTAAAGAATACATATCTTATTATTTTATTGTTACATATATATTGCTATAAAACTATAAATTTATTATTTATTTATTCATTTTATTACACTCATTTATAGCATTGCTTTATGTTTACCTTTTTATGTAGGATAATGGTAAATCCACAGATTCGTAACAATTCGGCCTTCTCGTTTTTCAGACCCTTAGTACCTTTCAAAAGAGGTAATCTCTAATGGAAATGAACGGAAGAGGAGTGTTACCAGATCAGTGTGGCCTACTAATCTGGACAACTATGACTATTTTTCTTTTTCTTCTGCCCTGCAGAAAAGTGGTCAACCACACAAGGTCCTGGTGCTCACCATATATATACTAACCGGAATGGAATAAGGCTCTGAGCTTAATTGTGTATCCTGAATTTGCTGAACTGGGGGCTTCTTGGAAAGAAAATCTCCCGCTGTATTTTCTACTCGTTTTAGGTTGACAGCCCCAAGTGAATAGATTCATAGGATATGTTTTATCAGCTGGTTGATAATCCTGAGCAGTGGTCATCACAGGCACCTGAACTCTTGCTTCTATGGACATCGTAAAATTCTACATTGGAGGAAGTCTTCCACTGTAGATGGCTTCAGCCTTTAGTGGTGGGGGAACGGGTCTTTGCCCCATGTCTGCAATTAGGGGGCTGTTTGATATTGTCATCATTCCCTCTCTCAATAAACATAGTTTCTTTAAACATCCCACTACCATTTTCTCTCCACAGATATTGGAATGTGAGGACACTACACAGAGATTATTCTCTTGATGTCCTTACAGAAGAATTTCACCGTTATAATTTAGATATTCTCGGCTTGCAAGATACCAGATGGACAGGTAAAGGTCAGATTCTTAAAAATAATCTTAAATTTCTCTTTTCAGGGAGGAACTATAATAAACATCACCAAGGCGTGGGCCTGCTTCTCAGCAGACACGCTAGTGATGAACTTCTAGGATATGAGTGCATTAATGAAAGGTTACTTACAGCAAAATTTCAGACAAGCGTTAAAGACATGAATGTTATCGGCTGTTATGTCCCCACTGAGGACGCCAATGAGGATGAGAAGGATAGGTTTTATGAACAACTTCAGGATATTTTATGTTCTGTCAAGAAAGGAGATATTACCCTTGTTCTAGGTGACTTCAATGCCACAGTTGGTACTGACTCTGACCATTGGGGAGGGGTGATAGTCCCTTTTGGTATTGGTAGCTGCAATGGCTATGAGCAACATCTCTTACAGTATCAAGTCACTCTAATTTATTTATTTTTATTCATTGTTGTATTTTTATTGTATTTTTGTTGTTGTAAATATTTTGATGTACTAAGTATGTTTTTAAAAGTGCTATTGTGGGGATGTGACTCACAGATGTTGTTTTCGTGTCTGAGCTGGGTGCTTCCCCACGACGAGTCCAAGAAGCCCTTTTGTGGCCTTTTACAACTAGCCTCGGGAGCGAACTCGGGTGGAGGAGACTATGGCAGCGAGAGTAAACAACAATCTTGAGTTTCGCAGTCAAACAGGAAGGACATTTGAACACGCATCAAGGGACACCAGTGAATGAAATACAGTTTGGAACTGAAGTGAGTTCTTAGGGAACCACGTTGTAAGCAAAAGTTGGATATCCTTTCTCCGAGTTTGAGGTCGGTAAAGCGAGAATCTACAAAGTGCGGTTCTCCGGCTCATTGCATAATTGTTTCCAGCAGCAAAGCAGCAAAGGGCTACGGAGTCGACCGCATCCCCAGCACGTGATTGTACATAAGTGCGAATAAACTGCGTCGTCCCTATACAACTCTCGTGCGTATATTATTGGACATATTTCTTTACATCACTTGGCGCAGCCAGTCTGAGGCATACGTTGGTAGGGATGTAGCAACCAGCAAACCTGTTATTTCACCGAAATAAGGGTGAAGGTAATCAAGGGACTAATTCATCGTCCCCTTACGAATGCTCATCACAATTGGCGCAGTCCATCACATACAGGTAAGTAAATTTAATGGTTCGAGAATAACTAACACTTATTACAAATACCGCGACATGCATAAGTATACATGGGTTTCACCTAATGGGCTGCATAAGAATATGATTGATTATACATTATTTAACAGCAAATGGGCTAGTTCTGTTACGAATACCAGGTCATATAGGGGAGCTGAAATAGGATCTGACCATTTCCTTGTTAAAAGTGTCTTACAACTTAAACTTAAAAAGTGTTGTACTAAGGTTAAAAAATTTACCTTTAATACTGAAGCTCTGAAAGACTTAGTTACAGCTAAAGCTTACCATGATAGGTTATTAAGTCATTATGACAGTCATGGTATGCTTACTACTGAAGTTGAGGAAGAATGGGATCATTTTAAACAGGCTTTTTTGGAAACTAACAGAACTCTTTTAGGAAAAAAGGAGCAGACGGGGTAGAATTATCTGAGTGATAAGGGACTTGAGCTTATTTCAGAAAGAAAGAACTGCAGGAATATCCTTAATCAATACCCTACTAGTCAAAATAGAAAGCATTACAGAGAACTTAATAAACGTGTAAAAGATCAGTTAGCTGCTGATAAGAAACTTTGGCTTGTAAGTTTGGCTGACAAAGCCGAGGAAGCAGTTGACAGCACAACAGCAGAGAGATGTACCAGATAATTAATGTTTTGTGTGGTAGAATACGGGCAGGTATACAGGGATTGAAGGTAAACAAGGTAAGGTTATAGAAGGTAAGAATTATGTCACGGCTAAGTGAGCTGAGCATTTCAGTGATGTTCTGAACAATGTAGTTAGTCCTTCTACCATTGTTTGCAATGACGATAGACGCATTGGTGGCTTTAATGTTGGCCCTATAACACAATCTGAAGTTATTTTGGCTATTTCTAAACTTAAACTTCATAAATCCCCAGGAGTAGATGAAATTACCACTGAAAATGCTTAGAGCTGGGAATGTTTCGGTTACCACATGGATGACTAAAATTTTGAATATCTTTTATGATAAAGGCATGGTTCCTAAGGATTATGTCAGAGATATTATTATCCCTATTTTTACAAAAAGTTGATCGCAGTTCTTGTGATGGTCAGACTATTTTCAGTTCCAAGTAATGTTCTTTGCATGCTTGTGCTTAATAGAATTAAAATTCTGGTTGACATAAAATTGCGTGATGAGCAATGTGGATTCAGAAGTGGTAGGGATGTGGAAATCAGATATTTTGACTCAGGCAAATTCTTGAGAAATGTTTGGAATTTCAGAAACCTTGGTTGCTAGCTTTATTTATTTCAAAAAGGCTTTCGACTCTGTTGATCGTCATAATTTGTGGTTTATTGTGAGATCGTATGGCATACCAGACAAGTTAGTTAACATAATGAAAGCTCTCTATAACAACACTGACTGAGTCATGTGTCAAATTGGTTTAGCCTTACTTCTGATGTTCGACAAAGATGCATTTTGTCTCCTTTTCTCTTTAGTTTGGTGATTGATTATGTTACGCGATACTCACTGAAAGCGAAATATTTTAGCCTTAAATAATCTGGAGATCTGAAAATATTTGATAGATTATTCTGATGATTTAGACCTTTTGGCAAATGATGTTGATGAGATGAACTCTTTCATTCGAGCTGTTGATGAAACTGATAGTAGAGTAGGTTTGGTTATAAACAGAGAAAAAACTAAAATGATGAAAATTGGTCAGGCAGGCTGTGGTTCAGTCAATCTGAATGGTTGCAGTCTTGAACAGGAGTCACAGTTTAAATATCTTGGGAGCTATGTAACAGTTAGGGTGGTGTGCGGCATGATATTAACAGACGAATACAAATTGTTGCCAGGGCTTTTAAGAACCGATGGAGAGTGTGGAGAAATAGCGTATATACTTAAAAACTAAAATGAGACGGTATAATAGTTTGGTTGTTTCTAGAATTAGTTACGGTAGTGAAACGTGGACGCTTTGTAAACAAGATAACAGGAAAGTAGATGCTTTTTTATTCTAGATATTTACGCTGTATCTTGGGCAAAAGTTACAGTCGCTCAAAAAATATCCGAACACTATGGCTGATTAGAGAATTCAGAAAAAATATCTGGCAACGATCTTTTTACAAATTAGTGATCTGGCAACCTTCGTGTACTGTAAACGAAGGTTGCCAGATCACTATTTTCTAACAAAATCGTTGCCAGATATATATATTTTTTTAATTCTGAAATGAGCCATAATGTTCGGACATTTTTTTGAGCGACTGTATCTGAACTTTGTAAGTAATGATGAGGTTAGTCAAAAGTCTCGCAAACTGCATTGAGCAGCATATTGTGTAGAGAGAGAGACTACGTTTATTTGGCCATGTTCCCATAAGGATAATTATAGATTAGCGAACAGGGTTTATGAACAGTGTGCCTAAAAGCCTACGAAAGAGGGGGAGATCTAGGATGCAGTGGGCAGACAATGTCAAACAGGACCAGATACAATAGATGTCGCTCAAGACAGTTATGCTTGGAGAACTAAATTGAATGATCTGGTTGAACCTTCGTATCCCATGGCTGTTTGATGATAATGATCATGATGGAAAATATGGCTGCCTGACGATATGCAATAGCACGTGATTCATAACGCTGTGATTGGCTAGATATTTTACAGTTTAAATCATTGCAGCACTGCCAGATGCTAAAAACCAAAGCAGGTAAAGATGAAAAATGAACATTTTACATATCCTTTAAGAATTTTTTTTTTACAAATTTCGTGAGACTGATCATATTTTTTTGTATGGTACGCATTTATATTTCGTTAAACTGATATTTCTATTATTTCTATTATATAAACAAATATTATGCTGGTGTTCGTTAAACTGAAACAGTTTTACTAGATGTGCATAGTAAATTGGGAGGGGAGGGGAGGGGGGTCGGAAAAATGAGTATTTCGTTATTCTGGTGTTTGTTATACTGGCATTTCACTGTACACCAGTTTTGAATTTCAAAGCTGTACACATGTTTAAGATTTCGCATAAGACGACAGAATTTTCTGGGATGGGGTTCTTACTTGGGTAAGTTCGTGGTGTGGGTTGTTGCATCGGGTGTGGATCTTCAAGTTGTTGGGTCCGTCAGGGAAAAGTGTACCCACGCAGGACTACAGCCCGCTCTTCTCCAAAGGTGGAATATGCATCAGCATCAGTTAAAGCAATTATACCAACATTAACTTGCATTCCCTTTGAGTAGAAAAATCCAGGGATTTTCCTAACTTAGCAGAGAAAGAATAGGGAAATTGCTAGTTAAAAGTTTAAAAACATCTTACATCGAGAAATAATTTATGGATGTTTCCATTAAAGTTGCACCCAAATTTTTTCTCCATATAGAAAGGACTTATGAAAGCCCTTGTATATCGAATCAGACATAAAGCTATGATCCACATATACAGAAGAGCATTGATTCGTGGTCTGAAACTTTTCCCGCCCTTAAATAAAACCCAATAGGTCCCCTTCAACTATTATATTCTGAGCTGCTATTCTACTACGTTCGTGGTATTTTATAACTATTCATTTCATTGTGAAGTACAAAATTAATATTCACAAGATAAAACAACCAAAACCAAAGTTCAGGAAATTAAATCAATTGAGGATTCAAATAATCAGTTGAGAGACCACTTTACACTAAATGAATCCCACTGGTTATTCTTTTATCTGCACGTTAGTTTTCTGCAGAAGTTTTACATCAGAACTACTGAAATGGCCTGATCTACAAGAACATCAGAACAAATAAGGAAATTCATTCAAGATTTTGTGCGTGACGTTCAATTTTTGATAAACAATTCATGAATATAAATAAAATATTTTTATCCAGTTTTCCGCTATATTACAAGTTATACTGAATAAAATGAATAATATTTGAGAATAAAATGTTAGGTATCAACTCTTTCGTAAAAGCCAAAATACAGTAGGTAGTATTTAAAGACATCAAAATTGGAAAACCTTTTCAATGATTAACATTTAGTCTCATTTTCCTTTAACTTGTTTCCCCAAAACTTCAAGGACACAATGTTCAGTTTTTGTTGCTAAGCCGTGTTTCTAGTTTTCCTACAAACTTTGTGATAAGATCTGCAGCAAAAAAACATTCAATTCTGAAAACAAAGTTTTGTACATGAAAGCATTGCATTTATATACATGAAAACGAAATTAAAACTAAAGACTTTTGGGAAGAATTTTCAATCGTGAATTTCAAAATAATTCATTTCGGTTTAGACTGAAATTCGTTTTATTCCTCGTTCAGTCGGTGTTTTAAAGGTTCTGTAATTTCTCTTTTACTGACGGTGGGCGGCTCAGTCGGTAGCGCGCCAGGCTCGTAATCTGTAGTTCCCAGGTTCCAGTCCCAGCTGGGTCAGCGTTGAGATTTATCTCCGCAAAATTCCCCGCCCTGCCCACGGTCATAGGGGACACCGATGGGCTTGGAAAGGCCGCCGTCCGTCGGATGGGACGTTAAGCCGTGGCCCCGTGTGCGGGAGAGCCATACCCTGTGCACGTTAAAGAACACGCTGGATGGCCTTGACGGGAGGCTGCCATCTGTCTCCCAACAGCTGTTCCAGTGGGCCCCCTCCCCTCAACCTTCTCTGAGCCTTCGGGGTTCATGTGACCTGACCATTTAGCCCATGGTGTGCACAAAAGTGCCGCTCAGAGGTAAAACATCCCAAAACATCCCATCTTTTACTGACGTGAGTCCGTATGTTTCTTTTTTTCTTTTGCTTTAACATAAACTCTTGTTTTATTTCATATTCTGACTTATTAAGAGAGCAAAGAATTCTCTGAAATATTTCCTAACTTGTGACACACTACTGAACTGAACCTAGGGAAATGAAAGGTTAGGGTGAAATAATCTTTTGTTGCTTACGTTTGGAGGAGCAATGTTTTCCTGTTTTTCATCAGAGTTTACTCAACGTTTGAGCAATTCATCATCATCATATCTACATAAGGAAGAAAAGAATTTTCTTCATTCCGACCTAAAGAAATGTTTATAAAATTTTCTTCATTTAAACAGAAAATATCTCTCGAATCGAAATGAGTGTAAAAAGAATTTGTGAATTGCATGTAGGTTTACAAATTTTGTAAATTACCTGTAAGTACAAAAGAATTATTAAAAAGTGGTAATGAAATGTACGTACATTTATTTTTGTTTAAAAAAATTGAAGAGATAAATTTGCTAGAATATGATTCGAATTATAATATTCACTCGTGAAAAGTACTTCCATTAATAAAAGTTAATCCTCCGAAACTCATGCATTTTGTTGGGACTGTAAAATTTTTATTCTGGAACATGGTTATGTAAATAAGTAAATCAAAAAATAAAATTCTTGACTTGTTAATATGGTGTCTGAAGCTCCTACTTAGCAATGGTGATTAATCCCTAATAAGTTAGAGAACGGGTCTTTGCTTCATGTCGGAGAGGGGACAGTTTGATGTTGGCTGCACCTCGCTCAAAGCACTAGTTTCTATGTATACACTTCCACCTAACCGTTTTCTTTCCGCAGCTACCTGAAATGGGACGGTTTTAAATAAAATTTATTCCCTTCATGTTCTCATACAAGAATTCCGTATGCATAGGGCCGGGAGGGAGGCAAGGGTCTAGGTCACCCAAGTGAACAGATTCACAGGATACATTTTATCAATTGGTGGATAATCCTGATCTGAGGTCATCGCAGGTACCTGAACTGTTGCTTCTACGGGCATCGTCAAATTCCACATTGGAGGAAGTCTCTCAATGTAGATGCCTTCAGTCTTTTGTAGTTTGGGAAACAGGTCTTTGCCTCATGCCTGAGATTAGGGAACTATTTGAAATTGTGGGCATTTCCTCTCTCAATAAACATGTTTTCTTTAAAATCCACTAATCATTTTCTCTCCATAGGTAGTTGGAATGTGAGGACTCTGCACAGAGCTTTTTCTCTTGATGTCCTCACACAAGAATTCCACCATTATAATTTAGATATTCTGGGCTTGCAAAAGACCATATGGACAGATAAAGGTCAGATTCTTAAAAATAATCTTAAATTTCTCTTTTCAGGGAGTGACGACAATAAGCATCACCAAGGCGTGGGTCTGCTTCTCAGCAGACACGCCAGTGATGCTCTTCTAGGATATGAGTGCATTAATGAAAGGTTTCTTACAGCAAAATTTCAGACAAGCGTTAAAGACAATGTTATCTGTTGTTTGCCCCCACTGAGAACGCCGCTGAGTATCAGAAAAATAGGTTTTACTGACAACTTCAGAATATTTTGAATTCTGTCAAGAAATGAGATATTACCCTTATTCTAAGTGACTTCATTGCCAAAGTTGGTACTTACTACTGAAATGCTTAGAGCTGGAAACGATTGTTATGGCTGATTGAAATTTTGAATATATTTTATGAATAAGGGACTATTCCTAAGGTTTTTTAAATAGCAATTATTAACACTATTTTTGAAAAAGGTGATCACAGTTCTTATGACAACTATAGAGGCATCAGCCTACTTTCTGTTCCAGTTCTTTGCATGATTGTGCTTAATAGAATTAAGAATCTGATTGACGGACAATTGCATGATGTGAGCAGTGTGGATTGAGAAAAGGCAGGTGATGATGTAGATCATATTCTTTCACTTACCAGATCTTAAGAAATGTTCAGAGTTTCAGAAACCTTTGGTTACAAGCTTTATTGATTTCAAAAAGACTTTTGATCTGCTGGTCGTCATAATTTCTAGTTGATCGTGAGGTCGTATGGTATACCAGACAAGTTAGTTAACATAACGAAAGCTCTCTATAATAACACCGAGTCGTGTGTGAGAGTTGATAAGACTTGTAGGAAATGGTTTAGCATTGCTTCTGGTGTTCGACAATTGTGCATTTTATCTCCTTTTCTCTTTAGTTTGGTTATTGATTATGTTATGAGAAATTCACTGCAAAGGAAAGATTTTGGCCAAAAATGGTCCGGAGATGCGAAAATTTCTGATTCGATTATGTTGATCATTTTTGACCTTTTGACAAATGATGTTGAGATGAACTCTTTCATTCGAACTGTTGTTGGGACTGGTAGTTGAGTAAGATTGGTTATAAACGGAGAGAAAACTAAAGTAATGAAGATTGATCATGCAGGCTGTGATTCAGTTAATCTGAATGGCTGAAGTCTTGAGCAGGTGTCACAGTTTAATTATCTTGGGAGCTATGTAACTGATAATGGTGATGTGCGACTTGAGATTAACAAATGAATCGAGATTGCTGCTGTGGTTTTTAATAATCTATGGATAGTGTGAAGAAATAGGCGTATGCACCTAAAGACTAAAATTAGACTGTATAATAATTTGGTTCTCTCTAGGGTTAGTTATGGTAGTGAAACGTGGACACCTTTTAAATAAGATAACAGGCACTAGATGCTTTTGATTCTAGATGCTTACGCGATATCGTGGACATTAAGTGGTTCAACTTTGTAAGTAATGATGATGTTAGGCAAAGTAGTCGGTAACCTCCTTTAAGCAGCATATTGTGCAGAGAGAGACTCCGTTGGTTTGTCCATGTTTCCCTTATTTATAATCATAGATTAGTGAATAGGATTATAAACAGTGTGCGTAAAGGCCTCAGAAAGAGGGGGAGACCTAGGATGCGGTGGGCAGACAATGTCAAACAGGACCTTGTTAGAATTGGTGTGCAGTGATCAGATGCAGGAGACGTTGCTCAGGAGAAATGTGTTTGGAGAACTAAATTGCAAAACCTGGTGGACCTCCTGGCCCATGGCTGCTTGAGGATGATGATGATAATGATGATTATTTGATAAAAAAAAGGAAATATTGCCGTGTTAAATCAATGGAAAGTGAAATTCGAAGATCCGTAATTTCTGCAATAAGCATTTTATAGGAAAATGGAATAGAAAAACTTAAATCTCCTTCAAATCTATATATAGATTTTCAGCAATATGTGGTAGGTATTTAAAGAGCCATGGAAGCTCGAATACGTAACAGCAGCACGTCAGGCCTAAGAACCTTGTAAAAAACTGACACTTATTGAAAGCCTGTATGCACAAAATTCCAAATATATACATTTTATTTAAAGATCTGAAATAATGCTTATTTTTTTAAGTTTTAATTAACTTCTGAAACGAATTCTTATGATTAACATCTCTGTTATTCAAATTCAAGCTTCCATAATTCTTTAAGTACTGAATGGATATTGTTTAAAATCGAAATTTAGATAGTTTAATTGACATCTTATATTTATCTTCTCTCATAAAAAAATACCCCCTCAAGCAGCTGCTTGCCACTGAGGTCTGACAGGAGCCTGTCAGTTTATGTGCCGCATAGAAGATCTGAGAGAATGGCAGGACTTCAGCAGAAAAAACGATACACACATCCATGTCTTATCCGGGGCTCGAACCCAGGTACCTTAAATCAGTAGCCAAGCACGCTAACCACTCGACATGGGACGGCGTGCTCTCTCATATCGTTTACATAAAAATTTATTTAACTAGTTACGCAGCTTCAAATTTGATTTTCCCATTGACATAAATGAGAATCTTCCCATTTTTCTCTCCATTGCCTGTATACTACACACTCTGAGCTTGCAAGAAACCACATGGACAGGTGTTGTTTAGGTAATAAAGTTAATATTAAATTTACACATTTAGGGCAGAATGATGGCAAGCATAATCAATTTGTTGGACTGTTTCTAACGAAAAAGCCAGTGATTATCCTTTAGAATATAGTTAATTATTAAAAACTTTCTAAGTTTAAAATTCGGTGTAAAGGCTTGAATGTTAGCTGCTGCTATGCTTCAACGGAAGGCTAGTGGACGCGAAACGTGCAGATTTTATGCATAACAGATATTTTGAGTTATTTCGTAGAAGAAAACATTATTCCCGCGTGGGGTACCTTCAAACCTGTGGGTAACAAATAACTTACTGTGTCAGCAAGCTGTTTTGGCATTGGTACAGTCGCTCAAAAAAATATCCGAACACTATGGTTGATTACAGAATTCAGAAAAAATATCTGGAGACGATTTTTTTAGAAATTAGTGATCTGGCAACCTTCGTGTCAAGTGACACAAAGGTTGCCAGATCACTAATTTCTAAAAAAATCGTTGCCAGATATTTTTCTGAATTCTGTAATCAACCATAGTGTTCGGATACTTTTTTGAGCGACTGTAGGTGGTCATATTATTTTGATACTAGATCGTGTGAGCTCACTCACAGAAATATTGAGCGTGTGCAGCAACTGTACACGCTCCAGATATTTTTCCTGAATTCTGTAATCACGTGACACGAAGGTTGCCAGATCACTAATTTCTAAAAAAATCGTCGCCAGATATTTTTTCTGAATTCTGTAATCAACCATAGTGTTCGGATACTTTTTCGAGCGACTGTACTTGTAATTGTAACAGGGAACGCCTCCTACAGGTAGATAATATTTTAAAAATAAACAGAACTTATTTCAAATATAGTAGATTGCACGTGATGGGTTATTATAGGAATATGATTGATTACATAATAATTAACAGTAAATAGCTGTTTGCAAAACTAGGTCTCACAAGAGATCTGAGATGTCTTGAGCATATATCAATATTGTGCAAAGGTTAATCTTTAACGCTGACGCTTTCAGCAAAACTTTGAATGATAGGTTTAATGGTCACCATAATAAAGGTGGTTTTCTTTCAACTAAGCTTATTACCTCGTGAGGTTGAAACAAAAAGACACCTTTTAACCTACGTAGTCCATGGCTGCTTGAGGAGGATGATGATGATGATGAACAGACTGTACTTGAAACCAAGAGGACTTTTGGAAAATAAAGAACAGACCCATCTGGACGATAAGACAATGCTGCTTATTTCTGGCATAAAGGAGTTTAGAGATAAACTAATCATTCCAATATCTTCAACAGACAACATTACATTGAGTTTAAAACAATGTCTAAAATAGGGATTCTTAATCTGGACTGTCCGCATCCCCAGAGGATGTTGAAAGTAGTTTACGAAATATGAGAGCAACGTTTGCAAATCGCATTAATTTTATTTATTTATTTTTTTTAAATTAGCCAAGCAAGAAGATTAATAAATAGAATTTTTCCGAAAATTTTGAAAAACTTAGAAATATCTTTTACATTAACCATAAAATTAGGAATTTTATCTGAAATGCTGAATTTGATATTCTCACACTCTGGATTAATTACTGCTTGCAATAACGAACTACGTTTTCATTTCTGCTATTTCAAACCCATTAATATGAATGTTATATGAGGAATATTTTACATACTTGCGACTTCTTAACTACTCACCGTTGTGGAAAATAACTTGCTAACCATTTAAAACTGAAATAACTTCTGTTTTCCCGATAAGCACGGCACTGTATTTATGATATATAAGCATCTGTTCCACCTCTACAGTGCAGTAATTCCATCTAAACAAAAGCCACCATTATCAATAGTCATGATTAAATTGTTATTTCTTTTCTCCGTTTCGAGCTCCGACTGTGGCGCTGGATTCTCTTCGTGTTGTTGTCGCCTTTCGTTTCTCTACAAACCAAAGATTGTTGGGAAGACTTGGTGCGTGTTCCTAATCATTGGAACAAGGACATAATTCCGTCCTCTGGTGATGGTGGACGCTGAGCTTTAATTACCTCGGTGTCATCCTCTTGAGATCTCTGAGTGGGAAGAGAAAGAGACCGTTTGCGTTTCTCTGTCCCAAAACCCTAATTACGTGCTTTGTCCTATTTCCAAACGTCACAATTAGGTCCAAAGGTACTGATTATGCTTCTGGCTCTGTGTAATCATTCAAACACATGAGACCGAAGTGAGACTCTTTGTTCTTGGGCTTAAAGCTTTCAATTGTGCCAATAAATAGAAAGAAAAGGAAGAGTATTTAGATACGAAGTTTAACTGTGTTTGCCTTTTATCTTTTCGCTTTCCTGTTTTGCACTGTGCATAATATTAGAATGGATTTTTAGAAATTAGACATTTTTAGGAAAAGTTTTTGCACTGTGCATAATACTAGAATGGATTTTTAGAAATTAGACATTTTTAGGAAAAGTTTTTGCGCTGTGCATAATACTAGAATGGATTTTTAGAAATTAGACATTTTTAGGAAAAGTTTTTGCACTGTGCATAATACTAGAATGGATTTTTAGAAATTAGACATTTTTAAGAAAAGTTTTTGCACTGTGCATAATACTAGAATGGATTTTTAGATCGAAAGACACAAAATTATCCTTTGCCTTATTATAAAGGGTCAAAAATTTTATTTTTTTTTATTTGATTAAATAAGATTAGTTTCTTTTTTATAATTGATTTAATAAGATTGTTTTTTTTTTCGGCTTTTCTTTATTTCTAACAACAGCTTTAGATTTGAAGCGGTATAATCGTAAAGTGCCACGTTTTTTAAATGTGAGTTCTCTGATTTAAATCTTAGTTGGTGCAAGTGCTGAAATTTGTTTCTCTTTGCCTCCAGCCTCTCGTTAAGGACGAAGAAATTTTAGGAATATCTGACACATCTGTTGGATGGCACATCAAGTGTTAAAATAAAGTGCATCCTGTGCGAAACTTATGTGATGATTGGACAACCTGACTATGCGTAGGGGTCAGTATAACTCTTTGTAAATTATATGCATTCCGTATAAGAAACCAGGGCAAGCACGATTATAGGTAATTTATTGGAGTGTGAATAATTGTCGGTGTATTACGCAATAGAGGAAGAAGAGTTCTCAGCAGAAAGTCATCATAAAAGAGAAAACATCCATGCCTTATCCGGGGTCGAATCATGAACACTTTACTCAGTAGCCAAGCTTGGTAACACATAGTAACAGCTGCTGTTAAATATTCTAGCTCCCATAACTTTTTATGTACCGAACGAATATCATTGAAAATCCAGATTTAGATAAAGTGAAATGAAATCTTTACCTTCAGTAACATTTTTCCACAAAAATCTTATGTTAGAAGTACTAGAGCTTTGAAATTAGCTTCACATTGATATAGCAATATCGAATATTTTACGTATGACCCTACTTTAGTGTATTACCCAAAATGATAAAACTTTAAAAAGTTTTTAAACAAACAACATTTAAACAAAGTTTTAAATAAAAAATATAGAATCCATCATTTATCATTTGAGCAGAAAATATTATTAGCTAACTCTACATTTCCTTTCCAAAAAGTGGGAATTTCGCTCGCCATTATTTTTTCGCACTTTATGCGTTTATAGAACACAGGTGTTTCGTCAAGAACCAAAGGGGCTTAATAGAAAATCAAACTTCAGTAGGTCAGCTATACTCGCAAACAGGATATAATTATATTTCAGATTTTTTGATTTAACAAAAATGGAAGACACAGAAATTTTGGGACAAGTTGTTTGCGGGGAAGCGAGACAAAATATTAAAATTTGGGACAGGTAGCAACCCTGTATTTTAACACTCATTACGCGAGAAAAAACCAGTGGTGATTGACGGTATATTTACGCTACAAAGAGGAGTGTTCTCTCACGAGTTTCACACTTCAAAACGTAGGTTGTACCGAAAGAAATGTCTGTTAGATAATAACGTCTTTGATGGCCCTTTTCTGGCTTGCAAACGTCACTTCCCCTCAAGTGTAACAAAATATATCTGCACTATTAACACAGTTACGAGGCGTGACTACTGCAGGATTAAAACTGCAAGGATCACTTGTGTTGTACTTATGACTCAAGGGGTAAATGGGAGTCGCTCAAAAGACTTGCTCACCCTACGAGACTCGCTTACAACTAACGATTGCATCATGTTTTGTCGGCGATCGTAAAGCCGCGATGTCATGACTCAACTACATTGCGCCAGACAATGATGCAATACCTCCGGGGGTTGCGTGTATCGCAGGCTGATGCAATACCTCCGGGGGTTGCGTGTATCGCAGGCTGATGCAATACCACACAATATGTTGCAATCTCGAGTTTAAAATACAGCGTTGCATACCTACGTATGTACTCAATGCAGAATGAATCGTTTATACATGACTATCTTTGTCCCTCCTATACAAGAGTCAATCGACAAATTTTATTGTAATTTTCGTACTCAGCACCTCGAAATTAGTAAAGATTGGCTATTTTCATCTCAAAGTCTTTTTGTGTATTGCGCAGTGTTATTAAAACAAACTGATAAGAACAAACAACATTTATATCATACTAACGTAGTTGCCGACTATAGAATATAGTATATAAATATATATAGAACAAAAAGAAGATACAAATGGATGAAATTAATTTTTAAATGAAATTAGTCTCTATCTTGCAGATAAGCTTTAAGCATCGCAGAACAACAGTAACAATTTAACAAGTATTTATGAGATATATACCTAAATATTAAAAAAGCTGTCACAGCTTCGTATTTATGGCTCATAAGCACTGTACGAAAGACGTAAAAAAGGTGCAATTTACATATCTTAGGAATACATAAATATACAGCCCTAAAGCATTTACTTTCGGTACCACTCTCGTACATATAGTTGTTTCAGTGAATCACGCTTGCATGTAATGTTCTATATTAGCACCAGGTTCGTAATTTGCAGTTTCCAGGTTCCAGTCCTAGCTAGGCCAGCGTTGAGATTTATCTCCGCAAAATTCCCCCATCCTGCCCTCGGTTAGTAGAGGACAATGATGGGATTAGAAACGCCGGCGTCCTTTAGAAAGACGTTAAAGACGTTTAGAAAGGACGTTAAAGCCGCGGTTCTGTGTGTGGAGAAACATACCCAGTGCACGTTAAAGAACATGCTTGTGACCTTGATGGGAGGCTCTCATTTGGCTCCTAACAGCTGTCCAGTGGGTCCCCTCCCCCAACTCCCTCTGAGCCCTCGCAGTCCTTGTGACATGGCCATTTAGCCCATTGTGTGCCAAAAGTGCCACTCAGAAGTAAAACAACCCAACCCAAAGTGGTGTACCTATATCGCAGATTCTTTTCAAAAAGGCTATGCAGTCTAAATCAATCACCGAAACTGCTCTACTGTCCAAAAGAGACTGAACCCAAATGGAAAATGTGATGACAAATGGATATACGAAAATAATGAAAATGTGAAATGCTTAATGAAAAGCTAACTTCGAATCTCCATAGATTCTGAAATACGTTTCTTATGAAAAAATGTAGTTGAAGAAAATGATTTCAATCTACTTTATCTAAATATTGACTTTCAACAATATTTGTTCATTATTTAAATTTGTGGGAGTTTGAAGATTTAACAGTAGCAATGACAATCGTAAGAATTTATCTCAGAATTAATTAATATTATTTCAAACCATTTCATAGAATAAATGTACGTTTTAGATGTTTCTGTAAATAATTCTTTCTATTCTCGACAATTCATATTACCGTTATTAAATATCCGAATTTCCATAACTCTTTAAATACCAAACGAATATTGCTGATAGCTGAAATTTAAAATTTATCTTCAGTTTTTTTTTTTCCACAAAAAATTTTTAATCTTAAAACTTTAACGTTAGCTTCTCGTTGATATAAACGGAGTTATAAGTAAACTCTTTGGACACCAGTGTACTAGATAAACGGACACTTGTCATAAAATAGATAACTTTATTCGAAGTATATGACAGCAAAAACGCTGGGAAATACCGCCATTAGCTCAGCCTTATTTTGGAAACATGAAATTTTAATATAAAAGTATGCTTGAAGTTCGAGAACGAATTGCTTTGCATTATTGAAACTCTTAATGGCAATGACCGTCTGCAGAATGTCGTACAAAACAAGTAAATGCAGTAAAACATAGTGTGTACGGCGTTTATGACGGAAAAGGTTGTTTAGAATAACCCTTCTTTGTTTTGCCTACAGCGCTTTACTCTTTATGTGTGTGCGTGTAGTTTATTATACAGTTAAGCAATAAATAAAATAAAAAAAAAATAAATACTCCCTCAAGTAGCTGCTTGCCACAGAGGTCTGACAGGAGCCTGTCAGTTTATATGCCAAAATAGAAGGTCTGAGAGGATAGCAGGACCTCAGCAGAAAAAGGACACATACATCAATGCCTTACCCGGGGCTCGAACCCCAGGTCCCGTAGATCAGTAGCCAAGCGCGCTAACCACTCGCCCACGGGACGGCTTCTTAAGTAATAGTGTGGCAAAATAATACAGACTGCAAATAATATAATGTTGTTTTAAACCCCCTGTTTGTCACTTCGTACAGTGCTTAACATGATAATGACAGATCCTACGATCAACATAGTAAAGATTTATTATGTTATTTAAACTGTAATACTGATGATAAGCGTAATTTCAGAGATGCATTCTGTATTACCAAATGCATAATAATGCAACACTTGATACCTTCTTGAAGAAGGTATCAAGAGTTGAGTGCCTTGCCCGAAACTTCTTCGCCCAGAGGGGGGGCGGGGGGTGGCTCAGTCGGTAGCGCGCCAGGCTCGTAATCTGTAGTTCCCAGGTTCGAGTCCCAGCTGGGTCAGCGTTGAGATTTATCTCCGCAAAATTCCCCGCCCCGCCCACGGTCAGTAGGGGACACCGATGGGCTTGGAAAGGCCGCCGTCCGTCGGATGGGAAGTTAAGCCGTGGCCCCGTGTGCGGGAGAGCCATACCCTGTGCACGTTAAAGAACACACTGGATGGCCTTGACGGGAGGCTACCATCTGTCTCCCAACAGCTGTTCCAGTGGGTCCCCTCCCCCAACCTTCTCTGAGCCTTCGGGGTCCATGTGACCTGGCCATTTTAGCCCATGATGTGCAAAAAAGTGCCGCTCAGAGGTAAAACAACCCACTTCGCCCAGAGTATTATCGCATCGACAACAATTCTCTTCACTGCAGTGCGCCGGTTGAAATCTGCGTCATTTTCAGCGAAGAGATCTAGGCGTTCCATTATATTACTGATATCCTCCACTATAATATTATTGATGCCTTCCGGAAATGGTGAGGTTTCTTTCGAGTGCATATTCTCAACAAGAAATAACGTCGAAAGAGAGAAAATACGGCGGAGTAAAGAAACAGATTGGCGAGCGCCATTGGAAGAAAGGAGAGCACAATATGGAGCACTAACGCTCATTGACCGAGAGCGTTCGGTATATCGAGTGCCCCGCTACCTCTCATTGGTACAGCGATAGATAGCACATACTATTACAAAACCTTTTGATTGGAGCATAGGATATATAGCACTTGTGATATGGCTTACCGCTCACATGAAAAATATATATTAACTGTTCTCTTGAGTGTTCCAATGGACTTAGACGAGTAGTTAGCACGCTTAGCTATTGACTAAAGACTTAGCCGAGTGGTTAGCACGCTTAGCTATTGACTAAAGACTTAGCCGAGTGGTTAGCACGCTTACCTATTGACTAAAGACTTAGCCGAGTGGTTAGCACGCTTACCTATTGACTAAAGACTTAGCCGAGTGGTTAGCACGCTTAGCTATTGACTAAAGGGACCTAGGTTCGAGTCCCCAGTAAGACATTGATGTTTATCTGCTGAGTTCCTGCCATCCTCACAGACCTACTAGGCGTATAAACTGATAGAACTTTGCAGTATGCAGCTGCTTGAGAGAATATTCACTTTTTTTTTATTAAATACAAATGCTTGCATATCATTTTACGTATGCCTGCCTATCATTTTCTAGTTCTACTGTTACTTACAATGTTGTAATTGACCGGAATATAAAGATTTTCACTCAAATTGAGCGAACTTGACTTTTTTCCCCTTGAGGTCATAATAAGACAGAAAAATTCTTACTGCACTTTTTCTTAGCAGAAGCAAAAGAGGTATGGGGCATTCAGAAAAATCCCGGAGTCATAACGCCAGTATCTCAGACAGCAATCGAGAGCAAACTGAGAAAGATTGTGGCTTGCGCATGAATCAATGACTTTCAGCGAACAAAGTCGATCCAACCATTTAAATCGCAGAGGGGAGGGGGTGGACTGCGTGTTGAAATCGAAGTTCGTAGAACCGTGATTTCATTGTAATTAATAAAAATATTAAAGCAAATACATTTCTGTTCTACCTGGCAGATATTTCATTCAGCCTTCAGTTTTGTTGAGTGCTGTCTGCATATTGGTCGGTAAAAGAATAATTGCATTGAAAAAGCTTCACCATTTTATGCATATGTGCGTAGATAAAATTGAACAAGGCCTATTGTGAATGACCTCATAATTCAGCATGCTGTGAGGGAAGCAAACTGCTCTTAGGACTTCAACTTTCCAGTCCCATCTCACCAGATTCCCACTTTTGCTGCATCCGTTTTACTTTTTATCACTTTTCTGTCTGTCAATCTTACCTTATAGACCCAAATTTTTATTAGTTTTTTTTATTTTAATTTCTTTTCAAAATATTGCACCGCGATCGCTATAATTTATGACTCATCACTGTCTTAGCATTATGTAAAAATTAGTGCAAAACAAATTCTCCCTTAACAATAATTTTAAAAGCGAGGCAAAAGGGAAATAAGACAACAAAAGGTTTATCGGAAAGCATCTGTTTGACAAAAAGAGAACCTAAATAAAAAAATGATTGATTCTCCAAAGAAATCATTTGTCATTTCTTTAGAGCATTGGGTCACAACATTAAATTATTCCTATGGTGTTATTTCGAAATGTTAGGTTTTGGTGGTAGCTTGGATACAATGAGCGTCAAACGTTGTTTACTGTAACAGCATCTCTGGCAAGCAGAATCGAAGAACAGAAAAAGACCCGTGACGGAGTAAAATTGCAATCTTTACTCCGCGACCTTTGCCACTTACGAAAAGAACCTTTCGGAACCTTCTTCCAAGAGACCTTAATGGATACCCGAGACCACAAGAGTCTTACTCTCCTCTGGGTATTCAGTAACAGTCTCCTTTTCGGAAGAACAGTTCACCCAATGAGAAGAAAACGAAAGAACAATTCAGGTATTATTTTTTTTCAGTCAAACGACTTGATACGTTTCTCCACTCTGAAAGTTTAACTGAATTACTTCAAGTTCTTGCGATATTCTAGAAAAGAGTAGCAAAAAACAGAAAGTAAAACAGACATTTTGGAAAAAAAAGGAGCTTAATGACTAAGACTATTTTTTTTGGTGTAGTATTTCATTTGATGCTAGAGAATAGCAAAGAAATAGAGCAGGTCCAACGAGAAAAGGTAATACGATGAAGGTTCAGAAAAAAAAGCATGGATTGAAAAACAATTCATCAGAGTCTCTTTTGGAGAATACACTCAGAGTAAACAGATAGTTGGTTTTCCCAAACCTGTTATTAAAATTGTAGGGAGGACAACTACAGATATGCTAGAGAACGAACAGTCATAAGATTTTGAAAATCATTCCAAAACTTTGTCCTTTTAGTCAATATATTTTAAGGTAATGATTTCAAGCCTCATACTGTTCACCGACCTATTGAAATTTGATCTGTGCAAATAGTGACCCAATAAAACTATATATGTACATACTGTAATAGTACGACAACAAGCAGTTGTCGATATGGCTACACTTCTCCATCTCTTTGCTGAGTGCTGGATATAAGTAATTATGCCACCGTGTAAAAAAAAAATAAATACCCCCTCAAGCAGCTGCTTGCCACAGAGGTCTGACAGGAGCCTGTCAGTTTATATGCCAGAGTAGAAGGTCTGAGAGGATGGCAGGACCTCAGCAGAAAAACGACACATACATCCATGCCTTACCCGGGGCTCGAACCCAGGTCCCTTAGATCAGTAGCCAAGTGCGCTAGCAGTTTGAAAATTTTATCTTCTCTGATTCGTATCGCGATACAGGCGAAGGGTTCACCCGAATAACCCTTATTCCGAACAATTTCTGATTTAACTTATCTTCATATTGCCTCTCACTCATTTGTCGGCTTGTGCTTTTGTCATAGGAAAGTTGTTCTACCAAATCTTTCGAATGAGAGGAACAAAATTAATGATTTATGTGCCAAATGAAAACTGGTGAAGCGGGGAGTGTCATCGTCTATAAAAAATTTACTCCCTTGCTTTCTTCCACCCTAAAAAAGGGAAATTATGAAAAGATTTCTTCGCTGTATCTTCGTAATGAGGGCCGAAAGTAATGCATCAAATGAAAGCCTACGACATGGGGAGTGTCAAAGGTTATAAAACATTCGCCCCATAATTTGCCCCCTCTAAAATGGGAGGACTATATGTGAAGAATTGATCTATTATATCTTTATAACAAGATATATAACAATGAAAGCTTATGACATGGGGTTTGTGGGTTGTTTTACTCTGAGCGGCACTTTTTTACACACCATGGGCTAAATGGCCAGGTCACATGGACCCCGAAGGCTCAGAGAAGGTTGGGGGAGGGGACCCACTGGAACAGCTGTTGGGAGACAGATGGTAGCCTCCCGTCAAGGCCATCCAGCGTGTTCTTTAACGTGCACAGGGTATGGCTCTCTCGCACACGGGGCCACGCTTAACGTCCCATCCAACGGACGGCGGCCTTTCCAAGCCCATCGGTGTCCCCTACTGACCGCGGGCAGGGCGGGGAATTTTGCGGAGATAAATCTCAACGCTGACCCAGCTGGGACTCTATGTCCAGCGGGGATTTAATGAAATACAACACTTTGAGGGATAGGTATTACTTTATAAATACCTTGTATTATAAACCTTAATGTTTTCTGCAAATAAAGTACATAAGTTTATATATTCAATACTACAAATGTAATTTAAACACAGAGATTTCTTTGCTCTATGGAAAACATAAGCCATGCATAACATTTCATTACGGCTCTGCTACAAATTTTATACAGTTCGATTACACCAGCCAGAAATCTCGCAAAGTGAAAATCGCAATCTCCTATTTTGATGCAACACAATATCCTAACCCTACTTCCATCTTTTCTTCATTCACCAAGAGTGAAAAGTCGCTGACCTCTGACTTAGAATCGATTTGTATTTAACAGCCCCACATTTTGAAAAGCAACTTCTTTATTCACACAGAACTGTTAAAGTCAAAGCATTTCTTGAATGTTTTCCCTTCCTCTCATTTCTTTCTCAATGATCATATACATACGTGTATAAAGATTAACATAAAATAGAAAATTGATTTATAATCGAATTAATTTATAATGGGAGAGCTTATTGTTTTCCGGGAAATATTTTATTTCCCCTCACTTTCTAAAAAGTCTTGGAATTTAAGGAACGTTTTATAAAATAACTAGCAGAAGTGATTACAATAGGTCTTCCTTGGACTGAATCACTCCTCGGAGGCTAACAAAGAGACCGATACTAAAGGGGCGCAGGGGTGGCAACTGCCATCATGCCATAAGTGATCCCACACATCGCGAAAATCATTTTTTTTTTCAGCTTATTATTTCATAAGTTCCATGTCTACAGGGCACAATTCCTGTGATTCTTTAATACATAAGTTGATTTTTGTTTCTTTTTTGCCATTATGGCTCTTGATCCAACAAAATTCCATTACAAATTAATTATGAGAGAACAAATGACTCACCCCGCAGTGACACCGAGATGCCACCGAGGCTGCATCTTGTTGGGGTCTTTTATGTTTTCTTTTTGTTTACAGAAGAATATTATTTCTTTTGTGTATTCTTATGAAAAAAAAAACATTTTTACATGTATTTTCAATAATATATATTTTTTTCGTTTTGTTTTACGGGAGTTTTTAGTTGTGTTACGGTATGATGTATTCATGAGTACTGTATTTGCAACTGCCCTCATTGAGAAATAGCTCGACCTAAATATTTCTATGACTGGGGGGTTGCCTCCTCCCAAAAAAGGCTTTCCCTCCCTGAAGCAACTTTCGCCCTCCACCTGGAAAAACTTCTGTCAGAGTACATGTCCGAAATCCTCTTTCTTCTTTCGTTTTTATGGCTTTTTCACTGAAGCTTATCACTTAACGTCGAAATTGTTGTCTCTTGATTCTCACAAGAGTGGGGTGGATAACCTGTAGTTCTCAGATTCGAGTCCTACCTGGGCAATCGTTGAGATTTATTTCCCCTAAATCCCTATTCTGCCCTGTGCCAGAAAGGAGAAACCAACGGATTTAGAAAGGTCACCGTCTGTCGGGTGGGATGTAAAGCAATGACACCGTGCGGAGAAGAGCTATAACCTGTGCATATTAAAGAACATGCGGGATGACACGAACGGGAGACTATCATCTGTCTTCTAACAGCTGTCCAGTGGGTCCCCTTCCCCAACCATCTCCGAGTCTTTTGCGTCCTTGTGACCTGGTCGTTTAGCCCATTGTGTGCAAAAAAGTTCTGCTCAGAGGTAAAACTACAGAAATAACTCCCACAAGGCATCACTCTATTTAAAATTACTCTTCGTAACACAACAAGCCTTCTAACTTCGGCGTTTACTATAGCTTGATGCATTCATAGTAATTTAGTAAATAATTATAAAAAGGCTTTTCATAGACCTTTTATTAACTTTATTTTACTTCAAGACTGAGTTTTTTATCCTAGCTACTGTGGGGTTTACCTTGAAATCTACCCCGTTTTATTGTAACTGTGTTTTTCTCCAGATATTAGCTCTCCTTGTCATCTTCACAGGTATGGGGGAGAATGCATTTTTAAACTCTTTTTAAGAGACTCCAGTCTTATCTATCGAACACAACATCAGAATCACACATCATTTTTGTAATTGATTAGCATTGAACAAGTCTATTGACAAATGGTTCCGCCAACCTGTTAGCGCTAGATTCTTTTCTAATTGGCCGTGCGAGAGTTGAATATAGTTTTTCTTGTCAGGATGTTGCTATCTAGGTGGCCGATAAAACACACAAACTCGGATGCACTATTTATACACTGGTTTCCATAAATTAAGGAAAATTCAGAAAAATTATGATAAACAAAAAACTATATGAATCATTTTAATGAAATTTAATGAAAATATGAATTAGAATGCTAGTTTTAGAATGGCATAAAATATTTTACAATACAAATATTTTTTGTCAAAAAATAACACTTACAGGAACTTGTCCAAAAATAAGGTGTCAGAATGCAATGGGCCAAGTTCTTTAATAAGTAGTGTAGTCACCCCTTACAGCAATGCAGGCACGACAGCGATGTTCCGTGCTGTTTATAGGTCTGGATATCGAGCTGGCTACTCCATGCGCATAATGGTCTCCTCTTCAAGGTCCACTAGTCGAGCTCTGTGTGGACGAGAGTTATTGTCTTGTAACATAAATGTTTCACCTATTGCACCATCGTAAGGACATACATAAGAGTCCAGGATGTCATCTTTGAGCATTGAAGTTCCCACTCGTCAACACACAGAGGTCTGTGCGTCCATCTAAGGATATGCCACCTCAAACACACACACTATTTTCGCCGTAACTGTCTTTTTGACGGATGTTACTGGGTTGATAGCGGGTACCTCGTTCTCTCCATATCAAACAAAGTCCGGAATCACTGCAAGCAATATCTGGATTCATCTGTGAAGAGTACGAACCTCCATTGCTCTTCTGTCCAATTAACATGCGTTCGTGCCCTATTCAACCGCTCTCTCCTGTGACGCGACGTGAGGGGTATACAAATTACTGGCCTTCTAACGTACAGACCTCCCTCATGAAGCATGCTGGATGACGCACAGTAGAAGCTGATACAACCCTCCCAGTGGCTGCTGCAAGAGAGGATCTTAGCTGAGAGGGAGTAGATAACTTGCTCCTCTCAGCTACTACATTTCTCAAGAATCAGCCTAAGTGAAAATATCTGATCCACACATCCCCTACCACTTTTTAATCCACATTGCTCATCACGCAATTGACTGTCAACCCAGATTCTTAATTTTATTAAGCACAATCATGAATAGAACTTTACCTGGAACAGAGAGTAGGCTGATGGGTTGGGTTGTTTTACCTCTGAGCGGCACTTTTTTGCACACCATAGGCTAAATGGGCAGGTCACAAGGACCCCGAAGGTTCAGAGAAGGTTGGGGGAGGGGACCCACTGGAACAGCTGTTGGGAGACAGATGGTAGCCTCCCGTCAAGCCATCCAGCGTGTTCTTTAACGTGCACAGGTTATGGCTCTCCCACACACGGGGCCCACGGCTTAACGTCCCATCCGACGGACGGTGGACTTTCCAAGCCCATCAGTGTCCCCTACTGACCGTAGGTAGGGCGGGGAATTTTGCGGAGATAAATCTCAACGCTGGCCCAGCTGGGACTCGAACCTGGGACCTACAGATTACGAGCCAGGCGCGCTACCGACCGTGACACCCCCGACCCGAGTAGGCAGATACCCTATAGTTATCAGAAGAACTGCGATTACCTTTTTTGAAAATAGGGATAATAATAGCTCTAGGTAAAATCCTTAGGAACCATACCTTTATCATAAAAGACATTCCAAATTTAAGTCATCCATGTGGTAAGCGAAATTTTTCTAGCTCTAAACATTTCAGTAGCAATTTCATCCATCCTTAGGGATTTATGTAGTTCAAGTTCAGAAATAACCAAAATAACCGCAGACTGTGATATAGGGTGAACATTAAAGCTAGTAATGCGTATACCATTATTTCAAACAATGGGAATAGAACTAAGCACAATGTTCAGAACATCACTGAAATGCTCAGACCACCTAGCCATGACAGAATCCCCATCTTCTATAAATTTACCTTGTTTATCCTTCAAATCCTTGTATCCTGTAGGTTTTTTAGCACACAAATCATTAACTATCTGGTACAGTTATGTGCTATTTCACTGTCTAACTGCTTCCTCGACTTTGTCAGCTAAGCCATCAAGCCAAAGATTCTTATCAGCAGCTAACTGATCCTTTACACGTTTATTAAACTCTCTCTAATCCTTTCTATTAGGACTAGTAGGGTACTGATTAAGGACATTCCTGCAGTTCCTTCTTTCTGAAATAAGCTCAAGTGCCTTACCACTCAAATAATTCTGTCTCCTCTGCTCTTTTTTTCCTAAAAGAGTACTGTTAGTTTCCAAAAAAGCCTGTTTAAAATGGTTCCATTCTTCCTCAACTTCAGTAGTAAGCAAATCATGACTGTCATAATAACTAAGTAACCTATCATGGTAAGCTTTAGCTATAACTGGGTCTTTCAGAGCTTCATTATTAAAGGTAAATTTTTTAACTTTAGTACAACACTTTTTAAGTTTAAGTTGCAAGGCATAACAGCAGATAAAATTCAAGTCTTTAATGCTTGTCTGAAATTTTGTTGTAAGAAACCTTTCATTAATGTACTCATATCCTAGAAGAGCATCACTAGCATGTCTGCAGAGAAGCATACCCACGCCTTGGTGATGCTTTCCATCCTCCCTCCCTGTAACAAGGTAATGGTCAGATCCAATTTCAGCTCCCCTATATGATCTGGTATTCCTAACAGAACTAGTCCATTTGCTGTTAATTAATATATAATCAATCATATCCTTATGCAGCCCATCAGGTGAAACCCATGTGTATTTATGTATGTCGCGGTGTTTGTAATAAGTGTTAGTTATTCTGAAACCATTGAGTTTACTTACCTGTAGGAGACGTTGCCCATTGCCATCGAAGCTACCAATAACTAAAGGGCCTATCACCCCTCCCCAAAGGTTAGAGTCAGTACCAACTTTGGCATTGAAGTCACCTAGAACTCTCATTTCTTGATAGAATTCAAAATATCCCGAAGTTCTTCGTAAAACCTATCCTTCTCATCCTCAGGGCATCCTCAGTGGGGGCATAACAGCAGATAACATTCAAGTCTTTAATGCTTGTCTGAAATTTTGCTGTAAGAAACCTTTCATTAATGCACTCATATCCTAGAAGAGCATCACTAGCATGTCTGCTGAGTAGCAGACCCACGCCTTGGTGATGCTTTCCATCCTCCCTGCCTGTAAAGGGAAATTTAAAGTTATTTTTAAGTATCTCACCTTTACCTGTCCATCTGATCTATTGCAAGCCTAGAATATCTAGGTTATAGCTCTGGAATTCCTGCATGAGGACACCAAGGTAATAATCTCTATGTAATATCCTCACGTTCCACGTTCCTGCAGAGAGAAAATGATCAGTAGGATTTTTAAAGGAACTAGATTTATTAAGATAGGTAGGGCCAACAATATCAAACAGCCCCCTGATGGCATGCATGGGGCAAAGACCTGTTCCTCCCCGCTAAAGGCTGAAGTCACCGTTGCTGGTAGGAACTTCAGGCACCACCTTCTCAAGTGGACCTTTTCAAGAGCCATATGGCCTGCCTGAGACACATTACTCCAGTTTAGGAGTTGTGTTGTCCTCATCATTAGTTACAATATGATGACCAACTAATTAAGTGAGGGTTTAGGTACCTGCGATGGCCTCTGACCAGGATTATCCACCAGCTGATGTAAGGTATCCCATGCCTCTGTTCACTTAGGGCTGGTAACCCAGAAGCAAACAGAATACAAAGCGCAGATTCTTCCTGAACGGAGACCCATGAGTGCAAGTCCAGGATCCATAATCAAGCTCAAATCCATAAACAATCACAAGTATTGCAAGAGCAATTCTTACGTTCAATACTTTCCACCTCATCCCTAAGAAAAATATATAATATACTTAATTTTAGCATTCGTCTGAAAAGTATCCTAAAAGTGCGCGAATATGAATCAGCTTCGTCAATTACCTTTAGTCGTATCTCCTGCAGTACATCATATTTATCTTCTCCAAATTATCCATGTAACATACTGATCAAGCTGGTAAGCGAAGTAAGAACCACATCAGGTCTTCTCCAAAAGAGATCCTTCGACAACACGGAGACTGTAAAATATCTGAAAAGAGGTGCTGAAAAGGGAGTTCGCATCCGGGCGCAAACGTGAGCACGTGCTGTATGTAACATGTGATCCTTAACAGAGTGTTTTATTCATTTACGTAGCATGCCTTTCCTTACACTATTACGTCTTCTCCAGAATCTATTAGCTCTTTAGCTTTGCTTTACATTGAATTCGAAACCGTTTATATTCTACTAGAATCACTGCTTTATTCCTTTATGCTAGTAGCTTCAATGAAAAATGATTTGATTGCATTGTAACCCGGCCTTGGGTCTCTTCTGAAATTCCGTTTCCTTGTCTGTGTTCATAAGTGATGATTTTGTTCCGTTGGGCTCAGTTCGTAATGTTCGGAATATCAGAGGGAAAACTCTCAAACTACCCTCATTAAATCAACATTTATCATCTCTTTCTACCTTCGGGATAGTTCGGTTCTCTCTTACGTCTGGCGAATAATTTCTTTTATTCTTATTCACATTTAATTTAAATTAACTGCCAAGAAAGGTTTAATACCTAGATGACCAATGAAAGTTTTCTGATATACGGTTTAGAGATTAGGGAACACATGTAGAGATATGCAAATGATAATCGTTGCAAGAGGCAGTAGAAGTGATGAGGAGTACTATGACCTCACAAAATGATATGAGCATATATAAAATGACGCTGTCTTCATTTTATATACTGTAATTACATTAATAATCTCAGAGGTTTTAACTAATAGAATATGTTACGTATTTGTTGACAGTTATTTAACACGGAAAACTCAGATATCATATGTAACTAAATTAAAATTTGTACTCAACAGATGTCTCGTTTCTAGAATGTGTATCGACTTAAAAATTATGTTACTCTGTTATTTTGCTTTTGTTCAATATCACAATATACTCTCCCATTTAGGAAAAGTGTTCTTAAAAATAAAAGAGACGGGATTTTTCAGAAATTTGCGACTAGAGTTATGCAGAAAAAAAGGTATTCTAGTTCCGCACCACTGTTCTTGGACTTTAGATTCTACACTTGCGAAAATTGTATGTTTTTAAGATTTTAATCCATATGTTTAAATATTATTCATAGTTTAATTCATCATCATCATCCTCAAGCAGCCATGGGCTACGGAGGTCCAACCAGACGGGCAATTTATTTCTCCAAGCAGGTCTATCCTGAGCAACACCTACTGCATCAGGCCACTGAACACCAATTCTAACAAAGTCCTGTTTGACATTGTCTGCCCACCGCATCCTAGGTCTCCCCTTCTTTCTGAGGCCTTTAGGCACACTGTTCATAACCCTATTCGCCAATCTATTATTATTCATACGGGCAACAT
This sequence comes from Ryuthela nishihirai, assembly GCA_038380435.1. NCBI lineage: Eukaryota > Metazoa > Arthropoda > Arachnida > Araneae > Heptathelidae > Ryuthela > Ryuthela nishihirai. Next base: position 78,555,065 of record JAWZYU010000017.1, read on the forward strand.
GGCCAAACCAGCGGAGTCTCTCTCTGCACAATATGCTGCTTAAAGGAGGTTGCAAACTCCTTTGCATAACCTCATCATTAGTTACAAAGTTGAACCACCTAATGCCCAAGATACTGCGTAAGCATGGAATCAAAAGCATCTAGTTCCCTGTTATCTTGTTTACAAATTGTCCACGTTTCACTACCATAACTAACCCTAGAAAGAACCAAACTATTATACAGTCTAATTTTAGTCTTTAGGTGTATACGCCTATTTCTCCACACTCTCCATAGATTCTTAAAAGTCCCAGCAGCAATACCTATTCGACTGTTAATCTCATGCCGCACATCACCGTCATCTGTTACATAGCTCCCAAGATAATTAAACTGTGACACCTGCTCAAGCCTGCAACCATTCAGATGAAATGAATCACAACCTGCCTGACCAATTTTCATCACTTTAGTTTTCTCTCTGTTTATAACCAAACCTACTCTACTACCAGTCTCATCAACAGCTCGAATGAAAGAGTTCATCTCATCAACATCATTTGCCAAAAGGGCTAAATCATCAGCATAATCTAAATCAGAAATTTTCGTATCTCCAGTCCATTTCAGGCCAAATCTTTCCCTTGAAGTGAATTTCGAATAACATAATCAATAACCAAGCTAAGGAGACAAAATGCACCCTTGTCGAACACCAGAAGTAATGCTAAATCATTTGCTACAAGCCTTACCAACTCTCACACACGACTTAATGTTATTATAGAGAGCTTTCATTATGTTAACTAACTTGTCTGGTATACCATATGATTTCACAATCAACCACAAATTATGACGATCAACAGAGTCGAAAGCCTTTTTGAAATCAACAAAGCTAGCAACCAAAGGTTTCTGAAACTCTAAACATTTCTCAAGAATCTGCCTAAGTGAAAATATCTGATCCACACATCCCCTACCACTTCTGAATCCACATTGTTCATCACGCAATTAACTGTCAACCAGATTCTTAATTCTATTAAGCACAATCATGGAAAGAACTTCACCTGGAACAGAGAGTAGGCTGATACCCCTATAGTTATCACAAGAACTGCGATCACCTTTTTTGAAAATAGGGATAACAATAGCTCTGGTAAAATCCTTAGGAACCATGCCTTTATCATAAAAAATATTCAGAATTTCAGTCATCCAAGTGGTAACCGAAACATTCCCTGTTCTAAGCACTTCGGTAGTAATTTCATCTACCCCTGGGAATTTATGAAGTTTAGAAACAGCCAAAATAACTTCAGATTGTGTTATAGGGCCAACATTAAAGCCACCAATGCATTTATCATCATTGTAAACAATGAGAATAGAACTAACCGCATTGTTTAGAATATCACTGAAATGCTCAGCCCACCTAGTCATGACAGAATCCTCCCCTTCTATAACCTTACCTTGTTTATCCTTCAATCCCTGTATACCTGTCCGTTTTCTACCACACAAAACATTAACTATCTGGTACAAGTCTCTGCTGCTGTGCTGTCTAACTGCGTCCTCGGCTTTGTCAGCCAAACCATCAAGCCAAAGATTCTTATCAGCAGCAAACTGATCTTTTACACGTTTATTAAGTTCTCTGTAATGCTTTCTATTAGGACTAGTAGGGTATTGATTAAGAACATTCCTGCAGTTCCTTCTTTCTGAAATAAGCTCAAGTGCCTTATCACACAAATAATTCTGTCTCCTCTGCTACTTCTTCCCCAAAAGAGTACTATTTTGTTTCCATAAAAGCCTGTTTAAAATGGTCCCATTCTTCCTCAACTTCAGTGGTAAGCAAACCATAACTGTCATAATCACTAAGTAACCTATAATGGTAAGCTTTAGCTATAACTGGGTCTTTCAGAGCTTCAGTATTAAAGGTAAATGTTTTAACCCTAGCACAACACTTTTATAATTTAAGTTGCAAGACACTTTTAACAAGGCAATGGTCAGATCCAATTTCAGCTCCGCTATATGACCTGGTATTTCTAACAGGACTAGCCCATTTGCTGTTGATTAATATATAATCTATCACATTTTTATGCAGCCCATCAGCTGAAACCCATGTGTACTTATGTCGCAGTGTTTGTAATAAGTGTTAGTTATTCTGAAACCATTGAGTTTACTTACCTGTAAGAGACGTTACCCACTACCATTGCAGCTACATACCAAAGGGCATATCACCCCTCCCCAAAAGTCAGAGTCAGTACCAACTTTGGCATTGAAGTCACCTGGAACAAGGGTATTTTCTCCTTTCTTGACAGAATTCAAAATATCCTGAAGTTTTCCGTAAAAACTATCCTTCTTATCTTCATCGACATCCTCAGTGGGGGCATAACAGCAGATAACATTTAAGTCTTTAACTCTTGTCTGAAATTTTGCTGTAAGAAACCTTTCATTAATGCACTCATATCCTAGAAGATCATCACTAGCGTGTCTGCTGAAAAGCAGACCCACGCCTTGGTGATGCTTATTGTCGTCCCTCCCTGAAAAGAGAAATTTAAGATTATTTTTAAGAATCTGACCTTTATCTGTCCATCTGGTCTCTTGCAAGCCGAGAATATCTAAATTATAACGGTGGAATTCTTCTGTAACAACATTAAGAGAATAATCTCTGTGCAGTGTCCTCACATTCCAACTATCTGTGGAGAGAAAATGGTTAGTGGGATGTTTAAAGAAAGTATGTTTATTGAGAGAGGAAATGCCGACAATATCAAACAGCCCCCTAATCGCAGACATGGGGCAAAGACTCGTTCATCCACCACTAAACGCTGAAGCCATGTACAGTGAAAGACTTCCCCCAATGTAGGATTTGACGATGCCTATAGAAGCAAGAACCTGCGAGACCTCTGCTCAGAATTATCCACCAGCTGATAAACATATCCTGTGAATCTATTCGCTTGGGGCTGTCAATCCACAAACAAACAGAAAACACAGCGGAAGATTCTTTCTGCATAGAAGCCCACCAGTGAAGCAAATTCAGGATCCATAATCCAGCTCAGAGCCTTAATCCAGTCCAGTCCGGTAAGTTTATATGATCAACATCAGGACCCTGTGTAGTTTACCCTCCTCAGCAATTAAGAAAAAAAAAGAAGAAAAGTAGCCCTAGTTGTCCATATCAGTGAGAACACTGATCTCACAGCCCTCCACTTCCGCTCATTTCTACAAGAGAGTATATCTCTTTTGAAATTTACTACTAACGGCCTGCACCATGAGAAGGCGGAGTCGGACATTAGATGCTAGGCCTGGCCGGTTCTATTAAGAACATAAATGAAATTAACAAGGAACATGAATATATATAACGATCCTGACTCGGTGGGGTATAGCTTTGACTCGCTGTGACCTTTCAGCTTCTGAGATCTGGGTTCAAGTTCCCGGCATGGTTCGTGTAATTTTTCCTAAGTTGTATGAGAATCTAGGACAATTATGATAGAGCTTATAGGTGATGGCCATCCTTTGTGTTTATTACAAAAATTTAAAATAATTAAATATTAAAAAACTATGAATAATGGACAAAATTATTGAAAACACAAGTATCAGGAAAGGCGTTTAATTTTTATTACCGCAATGCTTTTGGCAATTGCTTCTCTTGTTAAAGAATATTTGATATAAGTTGCTTCGCCACTTATATCAAAATCATCTGATGATCTCAGGGAAAAGGTGCATTTTTAAAAGAAAACTGCAAAGAAATTCATATGCTGGACAATATTCAGGAATTAAAAATCGTTCCTTTGAAGAGCATTTCTGCATGAAATCGAATTGGGAATTGGTTGGTTGGTTGGTTGTTTGGGGTTTTTTGGCGCAATAGCAACTAAGGCTATATTGCGCCAAACAAACGATAAAAAGGGTAAAAGACATGAAACCCACAACCAAAGTTAAAAAGAACACAAACGAAACGACACAAAATCGATAAGTAAAAAGTGTAAAAAGAAACAACAAGAGTAGAAGTTAACAATAAAAATGGGTGTATAGGACCTATGTAAAATTCCAAACAAGAGTAAAACTAGAAAATACAGTAAAAATCAGAGACGTGTAAAATAACCAGTAAAACGTAAAAAGTCAAAAACAGGAGTTAAAAACGATTCATCTGATAAAAGATGGCCGAGTGTAAGAGGCTCAGCCATAAAATTGTGGAAAGTAAAATACAATTTACGTTCAAGGTTAAAAGCTGGACACTGAATTAAAATATGTTTCACAGTTAAAACGGTGTCACAAAACTCGCACTTAGGTAGTGCGTCCGCCTTAAGTAGAAAAGAGTGGGTTAAAAACGAGTGACCTAAGCGGAGCCGAGCAAGGACAACTTCCTCCTTACGATTCCTGCGGTAACAAGACTGCCACGGTTTGACGATAGGTTTGATCTCAAAGAGCTTGTTGGTAAGCTGATCCGACCAAGATCTCTGCCACTGTGCCCGGAGCTCGATGGTGAAACGCTGCCGGAAATCCACATATGGAACCGGCAACGGAGAGTCGGACAGGGGCGTTGCTGACCTGGCAGCAGAATCTGCCAAATCATTGCCCCTGATTCCGACATGACCGGGCACCCAACAGAAGAGAATCGTGGTGGTGGCTGCCAGACGATGGAGCTGCTGGCGGATCTTGGAGAGAACAGGGTGAGGCCGATGCCTCACCGAGATCAAAGCCTGTAGAGAGCTAAGCGAGTCGGTGTAAAGCACACACCGACGATGATGCTTAGCTGCTATATGGTCCAAGGCAATGCTGATAGCATGCAACTCAGCAGTGAAGATGGAACACTGCTGTGGGATCTGGTCTGCAATGATTACATCACAGCAGACCATGGCTGATCCCACCGAAGTGCCGGACTTCGAGCCATCTGTGAAGACAGGCAAGAAGTCCGGGTGCTCAGCACGATGGCTGGCAAAGAGTTGCCGGTACACACAGTCAGGTGTAAAGGCCTTCCCCGTCCTGCACAGGGAAAAATCGCAGGAAGGGGAAACAGCGAGCCAAGGTGGAAGTGGCTCAGCTGTCGACTGTGCGATGCTATCGAGACTGGTGTTGATGTCTCTGAGGTAGCCTCGGACACGCAAACCGAAAGGACGAATGGCAGTCGGCCGATTCTGGTATAATATTTCCCACCTGGGACTGAAAACGCAGTCCCAAGTGGGATGGCCTGGCAGAATTGCTAATTGAAAATGTATATATACAATAGATTATACCACTCGTAAGTCACGTTCGTTTTGAATCCGCCAGAGATGAGATTTCTCTTCGACAAACAAGATATATCCTAAATGAAAAACGCATAATGCCACATAAATGTGGTTGATCGATAAGGAGACGTCTTAATATACTGTATGCATGCTAGCTTATAACGTGAGAAATAAGAACATGATTTGAAGTAAACATTCAATAATTTTAAAAAATGCCTTTCTTCTCGAACAACACCGATTGGGGGTTTGTTTTACCTCTGAGCGGCATTTTTTTGCTGTTGGGGATGGTAGCCTCCCGTCAAGGTCATCAAGCGTGTTCTATTAACGTGCACAGGTCTCTCCCGCACACGGGACACGGTTTAATGTCCCATCCGACGGACGACAGTCTTTTCAAGTCCAGCGGTGTCCCCTACTGACCGTGGGCATGGCGGGGAGTTTTGTGGAGATAAATCTCAACACTTTCACAGCTGGGACTCGAACCTGGGAATTGCAGATTACGAGCCTGGTGCGCTAACGACTGAGCCACCCCCACCCCAACAACACCGGTTACTTTGGCTCGTAAAAATGGAAATATTTTTCATTTAACCTTGTAAATTAAGAGTCGATATCAACCACTTTGAGAAAAGTTGATTTAAAGCCGTAGTAGAAATGATGATGTTAACCTGCTTGCCTGCTAAAATTTTTAAATAGAGTGTTCTAGTAGTAACCGGTGTTTGTAATAGGCATTAGTAATTTGCATATTGCAACGAATTATGGGATTGAGTTCAGTTTCGATTGAATATTCGAAATTTGCATTTAATGTTATCAGTAATAGCGTATTTTTACCTTCGGCGATGTTATTAAAATCAAAATAATTAAAAAAATTATGTCACCTTAATTTTTTCAACCAGTGTATTTGTTTTTCGTCAGAAATTGTAAATTATGTGACTTTTAATATCGAAATTACAATGGAAAAAAAATTATGCTAGCAGCATTTCTAAAAATTTCGTATCGCATGAAATATTTCAGCAATTTTAACTTCTTTTTTTTTCTCCTACATTGCAATAAATTTCACGAAAGAAAACAATGTTTATTTTTCTCGATAATTGTCGAACTTACATTCTTTTATGCGATCATTCCCGGAATTTGTTTTATATGTTGTGCATTTAGTAGCTCATCAACCCACATACTCTGCTGATCATTATAAATCGTCTAAGTTCTTGTTGCTGTTCTGTAGCATTTTAATATATTCACCGAACTCTTTTTGTTTTACATTTGCAACAAATCTAATATGAATAAGATGAGAGCACAAACTTCACACGTCTTAAAAAACTCAAGAAGCTACTATGAATTCCATTAATATCACACATGCCTTGAGGCCCGAATCTCGAAAAAATTAAAATAAAGACGGGTGTCAGGTGACGCAATCGAACCGGAATAAAGCAAAATGAGAAGCCAAGAGACTGGATTTCCGTTGAAGTATAACATTTCCGTTCCGTTTTAGAGGCCTTTGAATAATTTCTTGAAAAGTGCGTGAAATATGCAGAGGAAAATGTTTTTTGTCTCCTTTATCCTTACTAGCATTCCCCAATCGGGAAGGCATGCCCCCCCCCTCCCTTTAGATGCGGACCTACATACATTTCAACTAAAGAAATATCGTGAGAAGTTCGCTACAAAATTCGCTACAAAATTTAAAATGTTTGCAAATTATCAGAACTCTCTCACAATCATTGCAACTATAAATAACTGAGAGTAAATTATACATTTTTATGTGCATTTAAATTGTGATGATTTAATTCGTAATATAATTTTCCAGCCGCCTTGCGATCGAGGCTCACAAAACGGCGATGGATGGCGGAATTCACGCCTCTTGGGATGTAGCATGGGAAAATGATGTCTCGCGGCACGCGTACTTTTTAATTGTAGCGCAATTTAATTTAATCGTTAATAATTAATTAGCGCTCATTAGGTATATATTGCTTAAATTTATATTACAAAGCAGATGTAATAAACAACATCTATTGACTGAAATGTCACAGGATATCGTCTCACGTGAAGGCTAATATGACTCCACAGGCTAAGGTGAAACAAACACGTGAAATTGGATGGGGAAATACTAAGGAATATAATACATTTGGGAAACTACATCGTTGTTATTACAAATTATACAAGTCGAAATTTTATTTTCATTTCTTTTTAGGAGTAGCCCATACGAACCTGAAATTCGACAGCATATCTGCTTTTGTAAAGAAGTAAGGAGAGGCAAAACCAGATCTGTTCAGAGATTGATTCAATCTACACAACAACGCCAAGTTGACTGGTACAATGCCCGTGCTAATACAGTTTCTGAATAAGTTTGGTATTCCCAATCATCTTTAGCGGCGCAAGTAGGAACTAATGCTCGCGGTAGAGACGTTGATTCTTCACCTTTACATATTCATTGATACGACTTTGCAACTGTTGCAATTGTAACTGCGTCTAAGAGATGCTTATGGCGGAATGCCACAGAACTGCATTGCGAATCCTCATGACAATACTTGAACCTGAGAGGGTTCAACATGATATTGATTCAATAGCGAAAGAGTACTGTAATTCCGACACTTCTTTCTCGTTGAACCTGTTTCGTTAATCCTTTGCATAGTTTCTTACGTTCGTAGATGCTCCTCTTGTCCACGATTATCGCTATCTTCCAGGTGTTGCGCTTCTTTTTGCTGGCAGTACATATTTACCCTCTCTATTTCTGTCTTATGGCCCGGTTATTCTGTCTCGGGGCTGAGTGGTCAGCGTTCTTGGCTAGTGATCAAAAGGACCTGAGTTCGAATCCTGGGTAAGGCATGGATGTTTGTGTTGTCTTTCTGCTGAGGTCCCGCCTTCCTCATAGACCTTCTACTCTGTTGTATAAACTGACAGGCTCCTTTCATACCTCTGTGTCAAGCAGCAACTTGAGGGGTGTTATAAATAATAATTAAAAAATTTTTTTGTATGTTAGATATGTTCTGCGCATGCACTTTATGCCCTAAACCTTTTTAATTTTCAACTTCGTCTTTTTCATTTAACTAGCTATCTGGATTTCAGTCTTTTGCTCTAGTTCCCACATATTCTGGACCATATAAGAACAGGTACTCATTAGGAGGCTGTCTCGTAACTGTCAAGACATAATCACGTGCATTATTTCCTCAAAAGTCTTCATTTCCCTCATATGAAGCAATATTCCCAATTACTTCTAAGTCTTTATACTAATGGCTAGCTGATTCGCTTGGTATTTTTGTGATGTTTTCAAATTTGGCTTTAGTGAGCCAAGGGAATAAATTTAAATCTTTTCAGTACAGCATTCTCAGTTTTAATCTGCCTATTCGTCTGAGCTGAACTTTCTAAATATATAGTACTCATATTTCCATCCTAGAAAAGAAATAATTAGCTTACTCCAAAACTCCTCTAGCACGTCATGCAATTTAAATCCTCTTCATTCTGTCTCAGATATTATTTTTTCCCCTTCAGTTTCTAATGACTTCCGATCAAATTTTTTCTGCTAAATGCAATTTGCCAGCCAGGTATCTCTTTGACTATTGGTGGATATGAATTTGAAACTTCGTTCTTTTCGTATAATATTTATTTATCATTCATAACTCATAAGCATTCTAAACCCATGATCGTTTTCTTTATTTTTCTATTAACTCTCTTTTCCTCTTTTAACAGCCCATCACTCTTCCTTTTTTAATTGCATCTCCATTTCTAACCTCGGTTCAAATCTAAAATAGCTCTATCCTATTCTCGTTGCTCTCTGGTAGCCATTTTATTCCAGTCCCATCATCCTTCAAACCTCTCATGTTCACCACAATATCAGATTTATGTCTATTGTTACGTCATCGCTTCCTCAGTCTTCTCTTAAATCACCACCCTGAAGGTTATCTCTTGTTCGGTATGTGGAAACGAGTGCTACCAGTCTTATTACACATCCCAAGCTCCATTTCAACTATTACATAAGACCTGTGAACTACATAAAATTAACTCAATCGCTAGATGATAATAGGACATTTACCACTGACGAATAGATCGGAAGAATATCGCCACATCTGGCATTCTCGAACACCTGAAGAAACGCAGCTGGTAATTACTTTTGGGTAGATTCGTCGTGGACTGCTCAATTCACATTTTGTACAGCTTCTGTGACACATTCCCAAAATGTCTTAAAAGAAGATTCAGCTGCATGAACATACTATCCCTTGAGCCACTTTGCCGCAAATGTTATCTATGTGACTGCATCACTTTGCCATTTTGTTGATTGCTTGAAGAAGTTACTTTTTCTGACTAATTGGAATTATGGAATCGCCTTATGGAATTTCTAAAGCTATTTTCCTCTGATATGTATATCACACACATATCAGTACAAAGTAGAAGAGTCCAGTGAAATAGATATTATTATTGAAAGATACTGGTTTTAAGAGTTTGTCACAAACATCAGTTGTTATTATTTGATAGATGTCCAAATCGCAATTTTCTTTCTTTGAAGTGATTCTAAGACGGTTTTAGATAAGTTTTCGAGAATTAATATAGTGCTTTAGAATTGGTTCCCCAATCAGTTTAAAATATTGATTTAGCCACTTCAGCCTGACTTTCCCCTGCATCCAACCTTTCTATTACTCTCAAAGAACTATCCAAATGTTAGCTTTCTAATATTTTCTGATTCATGACTATCTCAGATTCGACAATTTGAGCGCCAAAACATGAAATAAAGAGACATCTCAAGATGGACTGTTTACATTTTATTGCCTAATTACATTGGGAAACAAATTTTCATAAAAGCCATGCCTCTGAGATAAAAGTAGCCATTTCTTAAAGATTTAAAGATGCTGAACACGAATATGACAATGAAAATGCAAAATTGGTTACAATATTCGAAAAATCCGCAATAGTTTCTTGTATAATAGAGTAATACGTACATATGACATGAATCGGTAAAACTCCGCTTCTACTTGCGACGTCGCTTTGCCCGTCAGTTGTACAGCTGCTCAGGATCATGTCTGGCGAGCGTCCAACAGTAGTCAGCCAACATTGAGGTGGACCAGTTTCCCTGGTATCTTTTCTCCATCGTTGCAATGTTCTGGTGAAAACGTTCACCGTGTTCAACACTAACCATGCTGCAGTTGTCGGAGAAAAATCTAACTGGGAATGGAGAGAGTGGATCTTTAAGGACATATTGCAGCCAAGTTTGTGATACAAAGACAACATGTCCTTAACCAGTTTCTTGTGGTTGTCTGCCTGACATTCCCAAGGAATTCAGTTGACACCAGACGAAACGTGTCCCAGGCCTTTTTCTCGTTTCCCTGAAGCAGGTTGTCGAATATCTGGTCCCTGAACAGCTCACGGATCTGAGGACCCACAAAAATTCCCTCTTTAATTTTGGCTTCGCTGAGTCGAAGTGATTTGTCAGCCAAGTGCTTGAAAGCTGATGCAGTCTGGTCCATGACTTTTACGAAGTTTTTCATCTCACCGAGTTTGATATTAGCAGGATTTTGAGCGTTTCTACCAGTGCTGAGTGTTCCAAATTATTCTCTCCGGCATTCAGAGATTTCCTCTGAAGCCAGTTTCTCTTCACCTAGTGCAAAATCTTTGCTCGGTTGTCCCATTCACATAAGAAACAGCAGTACTTCGTATATCCCAGCTGCAGACCCATCAACAGAGCCATTAGCTTTAAGTCACAACAGAGATGCCAGCCATACTTGCTGTATTGAAGACAGTTCAACAGCTGTTTTAGGTTGTCGTAGGTTTCTTTCATGTAGACAGTGTATCCAAACGGAAAGGATGGAAGTCGATTTTCATTATGCAGCAACACTGCCTTGAGACTCAATTTCGAAGAGTGTATGAATAGTCGCCATTCCTGAGGGTCATGTTTGATTCCCAGGGCATCGGAGCAGAACACAAGGTCACCTTCCTTCCTGAAGTAAGGCGCAAACCACTCATGCTGGGTTCGAAACGAAGTTACTCGGATATTTTCCTTGAGAAGATTCCATTGTTTAAGTTTTGATCCAAGTAACTCTGCTTTTACCTTGGACAGCTCCAGATTGCAAACAAGATCGTTCATTACTTCTTCGGTGAGAATGTATGGCACAGATGACGTACTGTGGCAGACATATGGCTCATCATTAGACATCGAAGGCTGCGGAGAGCCCGACGTCTGGTCGCCTCTCTGCTCATCGTCTGAATCGATGGAAAATTCTTTTGGATGTTCGGGAACGGGAAGGGCTTTGCCGTGCAGAACTGGTTGGAGAGAAGATTGTATATTCCGGTATGCTATTGTCCACTTTTTTTCCTTGTGATGTCTCCAAAAACAAGTGGAACCATGCAGAAGTAGCAGTCATTTGCGTGATTGCTTGGCTCTCTCCAAACCATACGAACAGCAAACGGCATTGCCACATTTTCGCCTTTCAGCCACTTCGGAAGATTTCTTGCACATGTACTGCAGCATGTGTGTGGGGCCCAGGCCTTGTCCTGGGTCCCGATCTTGCATCCAAAATAAAGCTCATACGCCGCTTTCACTATTGGAGTAATGGCCCTTTTTTGACTTGCAAACGTCACCTCCCCACAAATATAACAAAATGTATCTGCACTATTAACACAGTTACGATGCATCACTACTGCTGGATTAAAACTGCAAGGATCACTTTTTTGTACTTGCGACTCAGGGGTAAATGGTAGTCACTCAAAAGACTCGCTCTCCTTAAGAGACGTCGCTTACAACTAACGATTGCATCATCTTTTTCCGCGATCTAAAGCCACAATGTCATGACTCAACTACATCGCATCAAATAATGATGCAATACCTCCGGGGGTTGTGTGTATGACAGGCGGATGCAATACAACGTAATATGTTGCAATCTGGAGTTTAAAATACAGCGCTGCAAAATGGTTACCTATGTACTCAATGCGGACTGAGTCGTTTATACATGACCATCTCTGTCTCTCCTAAACAAGAGCCAATCGACAAATTTTATTGTCATTTTCGTGTTCAGCACCTAGAAATTAATAAAGATTGGCTATTTTCATTTCAAAGCCTTTTTGTGTGTTTTCCTGTATATTCCATATGATAATATGAGCAAGGTTTCATCCGCGCAATTGGCGATCAAATAAAATGTATCTTAGCATTTGATGACTCACTAACACTTCATCACTTCTAATGATTGAAGAAGGCTTTACGCACAATTTGTGAATCACTAAGGTTGGTGTAAATGACGAAAATCTAAGATTCCAACTGGGTACATAACAATGTACTACAGTTTCATGTGTGAAAAAGGCGACTTATTTTTCTTTATTCCATTTGTTAGTTGAATTTGCTACGCAATAAAAACTCATCTTGCAAATGGAGACTCCGTCCATTTGCATTACGGATAGCTGAATGAAAAACAACAAACCGTTTCGAAAACAGAAAAAACTGTTTTTAAAAGTCACGATGAGTATCACACTCGGTCAGAATATTTCTAATTTCTTGAACCCTAATAGCCAAACTGTACTTAACACATAGCAATCGATTTTTTTTCTTTGGTTTCATTCTGTTGGTCTCATAAGAAGAAGAATACACGAAGTAGAAGCTTTTACTCTATGATACAAAATGCTAAACATAATACGGAATACTTGGCTTTAGCTTTGGTGTTCTGCTCTAATGTTTTTCCCATTTATTCCTTTTACGTTCATATTTGGATGTAAATATAACCCTTATAACACAAATGAAAAACGATAATGGCACATAATGGTGTTCTAAGACTTTTAAATTACGGACTTTGCCTGCTCAACTTACACTTTTAGAAACATCCAACTTCATTGCTATGAAGACCAACAGTATTGTGTACGTGATTTTAAAATGTTACATCAAATATATCAGAAGTACTCTAATAAAAGTTTTCATCGTATATGTGCTTCCCACTGTGGAATCTTCATCTTCAGTATGATCCCAACATCGTAGTCGGTTGTTTTAACTATTGAAAAAACCCAGAGATCTCTCACGAAAAAAGCTATTGCCTTTCGTAACAAATCTTAAAAAAGCAACGTTGTAGTTTCTGGAATTAAAACAACTTATACATGAATTTAACATATGGTGAAGAATTATCCAATGAATTTCGTATTATAATCTGTCATAATCTCAAATTTTTGGCATAATCATTAGAAAATCTAGACTAGGGGTGTCCAATTCAAACTTAGCGAAGAAAACATTGAAAACAAAAATATATACTGCTAACGAATAATGAAATGGAAAGAAAGCTATATTTTTAAGGAATCAACTAAATATCTTGGTGGAAAACAAAAATCTGAATTTTTAGCGACTACTATGAGTTGTCGAAATGGTTCAGTTGCGCACCAAAAAATGTTTAATCAAAAAATTGGAAGTAATGATCCATATACAGTATATACGTCAGAGTTAAAATGCAATTTCAGTTAATTTTAGTTTTACCTAGTCAATATTAGAAAAGAAGAGAGCAATACGGGAAAACCGGAATTCCCTTTAGGAATTCTAGTATTCACTGAAATTTCGGTTAAAATTAGTTTTCTCACGGGAATTATTAGTCAATACTAATTCAAGCTGGAATAAAATAAGATATAGAAATAAACTGTGATTTTATAAATCATCTCTACAAAAAGGACACGAAGTTAAGTGAACTATAACAAAAATAACATTAGGTCGATGATCATTACATAGAACAAAAACATAAAAAAAATATTTAGCTCTTATAATTTTTGCATGTTATTTCAGAAAACAACATGTTTATATTTCATAAACTACACAAATAATTCATAAGTAATATTTATTGTTTATTTTTGCACGATGGAGCACTATGGCATTTACAGTTACATAGAATGTTATTTCTTTTACACATGCACTTAGAGTTTTTTCTACAATTACATCGGACAAATCGTTGACCTGTAATGTAGTTGCTTTTGCTGCTGCTATTCTTAACGATAGTTCTTTACCTACAGATACATCATTCATGTATAAAAATGACTGCTTTGCAAACATCAAACTCAGAACGAAATGATATTAAGTTTCATGAGAACACCATCTCTTGTTCCAATCTTGTAAAGCTCACCTTCAGTCTTTCTTAAAACAACACCAATTTTGTTTTATTCGAACATCTTTTGCATTGTCATCATCTGGAATTGGTGCAGTAACATTATCTCCGATTTCTGATGTAGGGCGATATTCGTCACTTAAATTTTTCATTCCTTTTGTCTGTATTGGAAAATTTTCACTTGCAAATTTTCTGTCAGATGTGATTTTTGATCCCTTATTGCAATTTAGACAAAGAACATTTGCGTCATAGCCTTCTTCCGTATCAGATTCTGGACATACTATAACTACATATTGAACATATACATGTATGAGCTTATCTGAACTAGTATTGACAAATAATGCCTGCAGGAAAACTAGTTTTATGTGAAATTTTAGTGAATACTAGAATTCCTAAAATGATTCGGATTTCCCAAATATCTTTTGTCATTTCTATGCTGACTAGGCAAAATTAAAATCAACTGAATTCGAATTTTAACTGTAACATATATGTAAATGGCGGAACTTGTCACATGGTAGTGTCTTCATTGGCCCAAGGACAACCTTCCGTTAACTCTACACAAATCTAGTAAAAACAGTTGAACTTCTGCGAAGCTTATTAATTCAAACGAGTACATCTTTACATCGATTGTAACATACGTTGACACAATTTTCCTTTAGCAATTATCTACTTATTAAAAAATTAATCGGTGCCTTCGACCTCTTGATTTCTAAACTCTCACTCCGATCGATATTTCACCTTGTACACCCATCGCAACCGAAATTTCACAATGTTTCTGAGACACTTTTAAGGGAGTAGCATTCGAGGCCCTACTTATCAGCAGCAGCTTCAACAGATGAGAACTGATGAGCAATATATCGCAGGTAACGAACAATAGCTTCTGGAGATACAGTCAAGGCTGATGGCATCTGTGATTTCCCAAAATAAGAACATCGATAGGACATCGCAGTTGAATAGCAGGCTGAAGAGTGGCATCAGTTGAATCGCAGGCTGAAGAGTGGCATCAGTTGAATAGCAGGCTGAAGAGTGGCAGCAGTTGAATAGCAGGCTGAAGAGTGGCAGCAGTTGAATCGCAGATGATATTTAAAACCAACTGAATGCAATGTCTCTGACAGAAAACAACTTTTCTATCTGCATTGGCTTAACTAAACTAACGTAAGAACATGAACTAGACCTGCTCGTAAGCCAGGTCACTAGGTAGAAGGGTTAATTCTCTGCGATGTACTACCTACAGAATTAGAAAATTCACTACACTAAAGTCAACAAGTATGAAAAACATAAAAATTCTACTATAATGTAAATTTAAGACTATCAAGTCTACCTGTCAATTTTTAACAATCACATCCAAAACACCAATTTTTCCGCCCTTTAGCACTGATATATCGAATTTGACCTTTCACTTCGAAGGGCCCATTGCATCCAAAATTAAACCCCATTGATAACTTGAATGAAGAAACAACGAATTATTTACTCTATAGGTTAAAACTCCTTACAATATGTAGTTTGAATTTGGCAACATTTCTGTGATCTAGGTCACCAAATACCCCAAGCCACCAATTTTAGCTCTCTAGCACAAGGAGATTAGACTATGACCTTTGACCTCGAAGAAGACCCATTTTTATCTATGAGAAATTTTGTAACATCCCTGAGATCTATATTCCAAACTCGCAGTCATTTATATATACGTATATATACATTATACAGTATTTGATATTAGATATGTAACGCTCTTAAAGATTTACGATATTTGCTCAGCCATTTTTGCAACAACACCCTTAAATCTAGTATATATATTATTACAAATTAAATGAATGAGCACTGAGCGTAAGTTCAAGTAAATATATGACAATGATAATTGAAAAATAATGCAATTTATTATAAAAGCATTGATGAAATTATATGCAAACTAAGTCAACCGGCACGAAAATCTATACCAATATAAAGTTAAACTTTCAGAAGAAGCCATTATCAATTTCTATTCACACCCAAAAACACAAAGCAAGGCTAATATCATTCGATGAACAGTAAAATCAGATTTCTAAACAAATATGCAATCTATCGAGATTAACTTTGCCAATTCTTATAAACAAACTAAATATTATCGCACATCAAGTAATAATCTCTTCCTGCAGAAAAGTTAAGACTAGCTCTGTCTATTCGACTAACGTTTACCTCTTCATTTTTATCGTCAATGTCCCTTGTATAACTTTCACTTCAGGCGTAAACCATTCTTATTTTCTTTGTTAATTCACTAGTAGGATATACTAATAAACTATTTGACTTCCTGCGCACTCAGTACATAAAATACTTTTTCTTTTTAACCCCTTTATCGTGTACAGACTGAGACTAACTATGTCACCTTTCACATATCAACAACTCCAACATAACAATTCTAGCTTTCTTATTTTTCCAGTTAGGTTCTTCGTTCTATTCGTTGGTTACGTAATTCTCACGCAGAAGCATACGCGAGCGTTCATGACAGGTCTATCATTATAATTCATTATAGCACGTTCATCTGTCGTAACATTACATATGCAAAAGAAAGCATCTGACTCAGCTTCACATGACATATTATTATATAAACTTGAGAAAACAGGAGTTCGAGGGACAATTTTATTATGATTTCAGACTTATTTAAAAAATAGAAACCAAAAGGTTAAAATAGGGAATTATTACGATAACGAAAGAAAATTAAATATGGTGTTCCGCAAAGACCTGTGTTAGGTCCGATATTATTTAATATTTTTATAAATGATCTTTGTAACCTGGAACTAAAAGGAGAATTAATAGCATTTGCTGATGATACTGCTCTGATATAGCAGCAACTACTGAAAATATTATGATTGATAAAATAAATCAAGATTTATGAAATATCAGAAATTGGTTTGTGAAAAATAAGTTGTATTTAAATGTAGAAAAAACAAAATATGTATATTTTCGATTGAGAAAAAATCAAAGAGATAATTTGAAAACGAAATTATTTTATCATACACTTAAATACATCAGTAATGGTTGTTCATGCAAGTCATTAGAAAGTGTTGAGTGCTATAAATACTTAAGAATACATATTGAGAGTAAATTAACTTGGAATAAACACATTGATTCTTTAATAAAAAAAACTTAATATAATATTACCACAATTATTTTGTATCAGAAATTTTATAAAAATTATACTTTCAAAACTAATTTATAATGCATGGGTTAAATCACATTTAACATGTGGATTAATTTCTTTGGATGGAGTATATCAGAGCAATATTAAACCATTAATTAAAACTCAAAATAGAATTATTAGATGCATCTTAAGGAAAGAATGTATGACAGAGTTAGACACTTTTATAGTGAATTGCATATATTACTTTTAAGAAAATTATACATATACAATATCATTATATATCTTAAAAAGCACTAGATTGAAAGTGATATTAGACATATAAATTATAATACATGAATAGCTAAATATATAAATCTTACTTTAACGCTTTCTAAAACAATCTCTGTGCAAAAACATTATATATATATTTAGCACCAAAAAAATGTAACAATTTACCTGGAAATCTTAAAGAAGAAACAAACTTTTACTCTTTTAAAAAGAAGTTGAAAATCTGGATTTTTGAATATAATGATACTGAAAAGGTTATTTAAAAAATGTTAATAATCATTATTTGGTAGGTATACGCTTTGTGTTTTTGAATATCTGACATTATTTTGAAAATAGAATGGAAAATTATATCACATCTACAGATTTTGCATTAAATTTGTTGCCTTTTCAAAATGTTTTACCAAATTGTATAAATCCACATGCGAGTTACTTGAACTGTTGTGGATATTTTCCATGTTCCTAAACTTGAATACATAATTTAAAAAAATGCTATACAAAATGCTTCATATAAAATATATGACTTGTCTATTCAATGGGAATAAATGTCTATGTCTATGTCTAAATTTAGACTTTCCTTTAAAGAATAAAACTCAGGATCTGCTCTCCTGGTAGGAAACAAAGATAACAAACTATTTTTGGCTATCTACAGCGAAGTTCATTCAGTCCTTGATATTACTACACGAAGAAAATTGAATTTTCGTCCAGCACTGTGAAAATGTTTTGCCGTTACTACCATGTTAATTACCATGCTAATTGCAGAACTAAAACTGTGCAGCCAGAGTAGAAACGTAATAATCCAAAATAACTGTATTTCATGGTCCACCATAAAAAATAATAACTTTAACATAACTTAATTATTCTTTTTGTTTTCAATAACTAAATTACTATTATTCTTTCACAGATTAAAGAAGACAATACTCTACAAAGAAACACGTTGCTATTCTTGCACGAGTATTAAGCTGTTTCAATACAAGGAGAATGTTATAGAATATATTAGATTACAATGAGAACTAACCTTTATTAATTATGAATCTTTTTCTAATTCATCAAATAATTTCTAAGTTCTGTTTCATCTTAATGAAAAGACTTATCTTCTTCGAGAATTCCTCATAAACTTCGACGAACTAAAACGAGAACGCTAAACAAATGTCAGGACATTCCGCTTTCCCTAAAAAGGATGCAAAAATGTAGAATGATTAAAATTCTTTAGGAAACTGATTTATTTGTTATAAAATGGAAGTTGTCTAGGAACATCGTTTGATATGTCATTTTCATCACATTTTTATTTCAAGTAATATTTTCCCTAAAGTGTTTGCAAAGTTTTGCATTATTCAGATAACATTTTCATTTTGATAGCAGTCAGTTTTGACTTTCTCTCTGATTTCTCAAAATTTAAAATGAGGACATCGCAGTTGAATAGCAGAAGATATATAAAAACAACTGAATGCAATGTCTCTGACAGAAATCAACTTTTCTGTTTTCATCGGCTTTAACTTGAATGAAGAAACAACGAATCATTTACTCTATAGGTTAAACCGCCTTAAAATATGTAGTTCCAAATACATAAAAGGAAAAAAAACAAGTTTTGTCCTTTTAATATATCAGAATTTATTTATAAGTATTAAAATATGCAAATTATATACTTCAAGCAAAAGAGAAGAATATTATTAAAGCAACTTTTCTGTACTATATTTCTAATCTCAAATCACATTCATATTATTTTAAACGGAGTCAATAACGTCATTACCATAAAATCGGCTCAACCACCAGATAAATTCAAAGATAATATTCATACTTTGCTTTATTTAGGTTCCTTTTTCAATAATTAAACCTTCAGCTCATAAATATGTATAAGTAATCTGATATTTTTATGAAACGCACTACAGCATCATGCAACTCCTTCTGGATCATTTCGTAATTGCTTCTAACTCATGTGAATTGCAAGAAAAAATAGCTCTGTCAATAGAATAAATACCGAAGTGAAATATTTCGCGATATCTTATCGGTTTTCTCCTTCCACTTCCATTTCTTCAGCTTTTCCAATTTCCATTCTCTCATCGGTTCCTTACATTCTTAATCTAACACACCTCACCCAAGAATACCTGAAATTGATTGATGATTCACCTGAAATGCAAAATTAAAGCTTCTATTCAAATATTCAACTTATCTACATCCTGCTTTAAATTCACCTCCAGGGAAAGGAATCAAGGAAAAGTTCGCATTTGCGAAATGCGAATATTTTACTTTTGAAATTTGCATTTTGTGATAGTCGTAATGTACGGTACATAATGAAGCCAGTTTTTAAATGTTTTAAACTAGAGTTACTTATTAAAGAGGTGGTCAGCATGGTTCAATCTAGCAGGTAACCAAACCAAGTTCGTGCGATTTTTGAGGGTAAAATGGAACAATGCGTAAAAACTGAATAAAGATATTTAAGTCGTGAAAGTAAGTACCAGCACGTGAAAGTAAGTACCTTTTCCCAACGAGATACAATTTTGTAAAAACCATTCCGTTAGAACTGCCGATCTTTAGAAGCGAAGAAAGCAGCAAACTTTTTTTCCAGTGCTCCTTGATTTCGAAATTATCGGTTGCGCATATGATTATCCAGCCTCAAGAAATGATGGTAGTCGGATGCCGCAAAGTCTGGAGAATATTGAGGGTAGGATAGAGTTTATCCCATCAAGGCTGTGGAGCTTGTCTCAGGTCACTCGCGCTGCGTGAGGACAAGCATTTTCCTGAAGGACCACAACGCCTTTGTGATGATGGGTTGGGTTGTTTTACCTCTGAGCGGCACTTTTTTGCACACCATGGGCTAAATGGCCAGGTTACATGGACCCCGAAGACTCAGAGAAAGTTGGGGGAGGGGACCTACTACAACAGCTTTGGGAGACAGATGGTAGCCTCCCGTCAAGGCAATCCAGAATATTCTTTAACGTTTATATGGTATGGCTCTCCCGCACACGAGGCTACGGCTTAACGTCCGACGGACGGCGGCCGTTCCAAGCCCATCGGTATCCCCTACTGATCGTGGGCAGGGCGGGGAATTTTGCGGAGATAAATCTCAACGCTGACCCAGCTGGGACTCGAACCTGGGAACTACAGATTACGAGTCTGGCGCGCTACCGACTGAGCCACCCCCGCCCCTGCCTTTGGGATGATCAAGTGCAGGCTGTTTTTGGAGCAATGCATCTACAAGCCGTTGTAGCTGTGCCGATTGACGTCAGCAGTGATTGTTTGACCAGTGGCCAGATGCTCATAATGGACGATACCAGCTGTAATCCATCAGACACAGAACAACAGTTTCTTTTACTGGGTCCTGGGCTTTGGTGTGTACAGTACAAGTTCACTGGACGACTACCAATGATACGAACATTTGGTGTTCCTATAGACAATCCATTCTGTCCAAAAATGGCTCATTCTTGTGGCGTGAAAGCAGCGACGAGCAGATAGTAAACCGCTGGAGTTTGTTGTTGGCAGTCAGTTCATGTGGAACCAATTTGCTCATCCTCCGGACTTTTTCTAGGAGGTGTAAATGCAAACGAATGGTAACGAATGCAAACGAATTTCTGCAACTCTTGGCACGTTTGACGTTAATCCAATTCGATGCTGGCCTTGAGTTCATTTCCATCAATGACGGTCGATCTTCCTTCGCGAGGTGTATCTCCAAGTGTCTCATCGCCTGAGGAAATTTTCTGAACTACTTTTGGCCTGTCCGTTCGCTCACTGTGTTCTCTCCAGACTCCGTACATATCTTGCTGGCTGCTTGAGCAGTTTATGTCCCCAGTTTAAACTCATAAAGTAAGCATGCTCGAATATCTGTATTCGACGCAGACATGCAGTATTTTCGTCATCTTCCTAATTTCACGCACCGCTTTTCACGCTTTGCTACACGCCAACCGACTCAGCGTGCCCTTTGCTTTCGACTGTCTATCGATGCATGTGCATCATTTGCAATTGCGCTTACTTTCTTTTCGTTGAAATGCTAACATGGAAAAACCGCACTAACTTATTTGGTTATCTGATACTTAATAAAGCCAAGTCCCCTATCATCTTTTAATAACCACTTTCTGGTACTTTCTCTATTTTCTAAATTTTTTTAATAACCACTTTTCTAATCTGAGTACCTCTTTCTAGAGGTTAGGTGCCCATCACATTAATCCAAAGCTTAAAGAATCGAAGGCAGTAGAAGAAAATGACAGTGCGAATGTATGTAACAGTAGTGTAACATCGTTGGCAAATGGGGTGACTATGAGACTTCGCAATTGATGCGAAGGAAAAAAAATCTAAAAGAACTTACTGGACAAAACAACATGATATTCGAACTGGAATATTCTATTTGTTTGCTCTTATTCACACACAGTTACTTATGCTTTCATAGAAGCAGTAAGGATTTAACCCCTGCAAGAGTTACATTTCTATACCTTTGTTGAGCTCTTAAACACTACATTAAGTCGTAAGCAATGATTGTGTGACGGTGCAATCACTTCAGTAACGATACTGGACCACACAGCTGTGGCGAGGAAAACCCGTTCCAGTCACCTGCAGGGATTTAAGCTAATATCTGTAGAATAAGTAACACACATTCACTGTTATTTTTAATAAAAATATGCAAACATTCTTACACAATCCTCACGCAGCCATGGTTCAGACTGGTTCGAAGGAGATCCTATCAAAGCGTCATTTGAGGCGTCATTCCTATCAAAGCGTCATTTGAGGATGCGAATAAGGATTTGCATCCTCAGATGACGCTTTGATAGGATCTCCTTCGAACCAGTCTGAACCATGGCTGCGTGAGGATTGTGTAAGAATGTTTGCATATTTTTATTAAAACTAACAGTGAATGTGTGTTACTTATTCTACAGATATTAGCTTAAAACCCTGCAGGTGACTGGAACGGGTTTTCCTCGCCACAGCTGTGTGGTCCAGCAGCGTTACTGAAGTGATGGCACCGCCACACAATCATTGCTTACGACTTAATGTAGTGTTTAAGAGCCCAACAAAGGTATAGAAATGTAACTCTTGCAGGGGTTAAATCCTTACTGCTTCTATGAAAGCATAAGTAAATGGGTGTGAATAAGAGCAAACAAATAGAATATTCCAGTTTTCGAATATCATGTTGTTTTGTCCAGTAAGTGCTTTTAGATTTTTTTCCTTCGGACCAAGCATCAATTGCGAAGTCTCATAGTCTCCCCATTTGCCAACGATGTTACACTACTGTTACATACATTCGCACTGTCATTTTCTTCTACTGATAGGGAAAAAATTTATCAAATTGGTGCATATTTCATTCCTTTTTCAACAAATATTTTGAGCACCTCTGAAACGAATGGAAAAGTGTTATGTGAAAACCCACCTATCACTTTCCCATCCCATCCCATCATATCCCATCCCATCAGATCCCATCAGAGTTCTCTCACCATCTCCCTTTTACTTGCCCCCTTCTTTACTCGATTGCATCACTTTGATGAACCACATTTGTTTTTAGATCCGGGTCTGACACTAAAATTTAAATTTTTATATACGTCTATCCTAAGTTACTGCTGTTCCACTTGGAAACTGCAGGGTAATTCTAAGATTGTCCTATTTCACAATGTCCACTCATTTTAATTTTAGGTCTGCCTCTTTTTCTGAGATTCCCATTGTGCTCACAATAATCACAATGACTCATCTCTCCTGCTTGGCCACTTATATCTCCGTGTGGTCGATCTTGTCATCTGCACTCTGTGACGCACCTGGGCAGGTAAACTGCGATTCCGTGGGTGGTCATATTATTCTATACGACTGTGTATATAATGCATATATAAAGATAAGGTATAATTATCAGATATAGTGTTTAATACACTGGCGGTCAGAAATTAAGTTACAAACATAAATGTTTGCATAGCAGCATAAAGACTCGAGAGACGTTTATGAAATTCAGGTGAGAAGTACATCGGACCATGACAAAGAACATATGCAAATTTGAGATAAATAGGAATGGGTGACCAGGAATAATGTTCATGCGTCGAAAAAAGTCCTTCACTGGTGCTAACAAAAATGCGTCGTTTCGGGGATCAATAGGAAGTATGATCGCCTCGATCGCCATGCACATGCACAATGATCATGTATGCTGATGACAAGATGATGGATGAGGTCAGATGGCAATAAACGCCATTGTTCCCGTTAGCGCAGATCGCAACTTTAGGAGGCTGCTGAAGAGCACCAATGGAACTCCCCAAAGCATCCCAGATATGCTCAATAGGATTAAGATCCGGAGAAGTGGCTGGCAACTCCGTCCTGTGGACATCCCCAATCTCAAGGTAATCGTCGACCAGCTGAGCCCTATGAGTATGAACATTAACGTCCATGAAAATGAGCATGGGGCCAACACCACACTGAAAAGCTTTACACAGGGATCAAGGATCACTTCTAACTACCTTCGAATATGCACCGTGCCACCCTGACAACACAAGGAGTAGTGCATATGGCCATTCATCATTATGTCTCCACACATCTGAATACCTCCTCCTCCATAGTAGTCCTGGATGTTATGGGAATGGTTATGCATACTGCGATCTCCCCTGATGAGCAGATGTTAGAAATCCATATTCAAAGTGAAACGGGACTGATCCGTGAAGAGCACAAGCTCCCAGCCCAAATTTGATTTGTCCTGCCAATATCTTACCAATGACTATCCAGCTTTCAGAATCCTCCAAGCGACTCTGGGTATTCATCTGAAGGTTCTCCAACAACTCTTGTAAGATGAAGAGCTTTGGAGCTTGCGAAGTACGACATGGCGAGCACCTTATCTGCACTAATTTTTATAGCGTGCTTTATCTGCATGGCGTTTTCATGTGCCCGCGCAAGCATCGTCACGTGGCATTACTTTTTGATTATGGTCTTTGTCATGCTCCCATATACTTCTCTACAGAATTTCATTAAATTCTAGCTAGTGTTGAGATGTAAACTTTTATGTTTGTTACTTGGCTTTTCTCCACCAGTTTATAAAGTATATAATATAAAGATATTTTCTTGATTTCTTAAAAATATTGTTTTCTCTTTCAATTCCTTACTCATTAAAAATATACGTTTTCGTGTTTAAATAGAGAATTTATCCTGCTCATATTTAAGAATATCGTTCACTTTAAAAGGCTCTTCGTCTTCGTTGTTTTACCTCTGTGCTGCCCCTTTTTTTGCAGACAATGGGCTAAATGGCCAGGTCACAAGGACTCCGAAGGTTTAGAGAAGGTTGGGGGAGAAGAACCTACTGTGGCTCTCCCGCACAAGGGGCCACGGCTTAATGTCCCCCGGACTGCGGCCTTTCTAAAGCCCATCGGTATTCCCTACTGATCGAGGGCAGAGAAGGAAGTTTTGCGGAGATATATTTCAACTCTGGCCCAGCTAGGACTTGAACTTGGGAATTGCAAATTACGAGCCCGGCGCGCACCAACTGAGACATCCCCGTCCCACGTTAAATTTGGGTTGAGGTCCGATATAGAGATTAAATATCTGATTTAGATTATGATGAGGATTTAGCACTTTTAGAAAATGATATTGACCAGATGAAGTATTTTATTAAAGATACTGATGCGACTAGTAATTCTGCACATTTCGTAATAAATAGCAAGAAGCGTAAATCGACGAAAAATGTTCAGGTAGGTGGAGCTTTTTTTTATAACTGAGTTATTGAGCAAATATCCCAGTTTAATTATTTCGGGAGTTGTCTGATAGATCCTGTTAAAGTGCGACGTAAAATAAACGGAAGAACAGGGTTGCGACTGGGACTTTTAAAAATCTGCTGAGAGCGTGGAAAAATAGTCTTATACATCTAAAGATTAAAATTATGCTGCATAATATTTTAGTACTTTCTAAAATCTTTTATGATACTGAAACTTCCTTTTGTAAGCAAGGAAATAGAAAAGTTGATGCTTTTGATTCTAGATATGTAATATATTGCATTATTAAATGGTTTAACCCAGGCATGGCCAACATACGGCCCGCGTAATGAAGTTATGTGGCCCGCGAACAA
This sequence comes from Ryuthela nishihirai, assembly GCA_038380435.1. NCBI lineage: Eukaryota > Metazoa > Arthropoda > Arachnida > Araneae > Heptathelidae > Ryuthela > Ryuthela nishihirai. The sequence goes on from JAWZYU010000017.1 coordinate 78,580,651, forward strand.
TTTTTCAATATTAGCATTTAACTTCTAGTAATTAATCGAATTAATTCTCGATACTTCTATATTTTTTAAAAAAAGATTCCGTTATGAAGAATGAAAACTTTTATACTCATCTGTACTCGATATGATCTATTTGATGTTCAAGCGACGTATTAAAACGAACGATAATAAAAAAATAATAAGCGATGCAAACCGCCTCAACACGTCGCATTAGTTATTATGTTAACTTGTTCTATTGATTTACTTACAATTATTCATAAACAAATTTCATAATAAAATTTTGTTTACTTAAAGAAATAAGTGTTTTGCTTAACATTTTTCAATTTTAATATTTCGTCCGGCCCGTGAAAATATTTTTTTTCCCAATCCGGCCCGGGCTCAAAAACAGTTGGCCATGCCTGGTTTAACCATTAGAGATTAGACGACGGCATCATCCTTTAGGAAGCAATTTACCTAGGGAGAGAATGCGTTGGATCGGACATGTTGCCAGCATACAGAACAATATATTAGGGGATCAGAATTATGGAGAGTGTGTCTAGGTATCTACACTACAGAAATCGAGGTTTCTACTCTGCAGAAGTGATGGGCAGTGGCGGATACGGCGTCAGACACACGAGAACAAACACCCGGACATGTTTGTTGGTCAAGTACAGGTCGGCGGTGGCAGTGTGCCTATCTGGGGGATGTTTTCCTGGTATGACTTGGGACGGCTGGTATCACCAGATGGGTCCCTGAACGCTAATGGCTATCTGTCCATCCTGCTGACCACATGCATCCCTTCATGTTGGACATTTACCCTGGTGGTGATGGTGTCTACCAACAGGACAATGCGCTCTACCATATCACTAAGGTGGTGCATGACTGGTTCCAGGAACACGACAGCGATGTCTCCATTCTCCCTTGGCCGGCGAATTCGCCCAAACTCAATCCCATAGAGCACTTGTGGGACCATTTGGATCGACAGGTTTGGAGTGTGGACCCACAACCACGTCATCTCCGGGACCTCCGTGCTCTGCTGGAGTCCGAATGGGCTCGTGTGCCTCTTGCAACCTTCCAGGACTTCCAGGCGAGACGGTGTGGCATTGAGTCCATACCACACCGTCTCGCTGCTGTCATCCAGGCCAAGGGTGGTTATTCCCATTATTAGGTGGTTGTATTATTCTGATACGATTATGTATATATTATATCATATATCATATCCTTATCATTATATATACAGGGTGAATCTGAAAAAGTGGGCAAAACTTTAGGGGTGGTAGAACGCACCTATACGAGCAATATTCGTCATAGAATGTATGGTCGGAACGCAAGCGGTGAGAAGTTAAAAGGTAGTTTTCCACTGTCACATATAAAGAATGAACACAAGAAGGAGAGGAGATACTTCAGAAAACATTTTATTAACAGGAATGTAATTGAGGTACATGCTCAAAGAAATTGCTCAAAAGAGCTGCCGTCAGCTGTAATGCAGGCTTCACACCTGCGGGATAGGGACCGATGCACATTTGCGAAGACACCAGGCATTTCCCGAATATCGCCGGCAACAACGGCGATCCTGGCGACTAGATCTATATCGGTTTCAATGGGGAACTCGTAGATTAGGCATTTCATATGGCCCCACAGGAAAAAGTCCAAACACGAGAGATCCGGCGATATTGGTGGCCAAGCTATGGGACCACCTCGACCAATCCATCGCCCTGGGAACTTTGCATGTAAAGTGTTCCGCACATCTAAGCTGAAGTGTGCAGGCACACCGTCGTGCTGGAACCACATTCTCGACCTGCTGGGGGTTGGAATCGGACGCAGCAGCTCCGGCAACACCTCTCGTAGGAATGTGTTATACGATTTGCCGTCCAGACGGTGTGGCAGGAGGTATGGGCCAACCAAATGGTCATGGAGGATCCCTGCCCAAACATTTACGGAGAACCGCTGCTGGAACGAATGAGAACGTGTGGCATGCTTGTTCGTAGATGCCCACGTGTGTGAATTGTGGGTATTCAAAACGCCCTCACGGGTGAAAGTGCACTCGTCCGTAAACAGAACATGTGCACCAAAATCCGGCTGCGGTGCATTCTGCTAGAGGTATCAACGTGCGAAATCGACACGTGGCTGATAGTCCGCCGGTAACAACGCTTGTACCTTCTGCGTACGATAGGGGTGCATTCCTTCCTCCTGTAGCACACGGCAAACCGACATTTGGGACACGTGTACTGCACGGGAAACCGCTCGCGTGCTACATCCTGGTCGCTTTTCCACCCTACGCAGAATGTCCTCTGAAAGTTGCGGCGTCATGACACTCCTTTTATGCCCTGCGTCTTGCTTGGCCGCGGCAAAGGATCCCGTTTCACACAGCCGCCGATGCAAACGCTCGAAGGTTTTCCGATCTGGAGTGCATCTCATCGGAAACCGGTCGCGGTAACGTCTCTGTGCCTCACTTGCATTCCCGTCCGCCGCACCGTACACAAAGTGCATATCCGCCATTTCGTGGTTAGTATAAACAGCCATCCTCTCGGCAATCCACGGTAGAAATGCCGTTGGGTGCGAGGACCGACCCTTCTATACCATTTCCAACGCCACCTAGCGGCTCGCCGTTTGCGTTCGGCCCATACTTTCTATGACGAATATTGCTCGTATAGCTGCGTTCTACCACCCCGTAAAGTTTTGCCCACTTTTTCAGATTCACCCTAGTAAATCATACTTAGCCTTAAAATATATACAAAAATATAAGCAACACAAAAATTAATGAAAAAAGCCACGGGTTGTGCAGCCAAAAATTACGGAAGGAGAGGTTCAACTTCAGTTAGGCGTAAGTGGTGACTTCAAACGACAAACCTGAGAGAACTAAGGCGTAACAAAAATAACAGATAAATCGCTCACCTTATTAGCGGATTGTTTCCATTTACTGATAAATCAGTATTTATTGTAAAACCCAATTAACTCTTCATTACTTGTACCCGAATCTCGATCTAAAAAAATAAGGGAGGGAAGCGACGCAATCGAGTCGGTAAAAGGCGGGGGAGGGGGGGGGGAGAAGCGACTGGATTTCAAATTGCAATTCTCTTCGTTTTAGAGGTTTCTAAACTTTTTCATGAAAAATGAATGAAATATGCACAATTTTAATATTTTTTGGCCTCCACTACCTTACTATCATTCCTTCCTCCCAGAGCCAGAGCCAGATCTTACTATCATTCCTTCCTCCCAGAACCAGCTCTTCTTGTACTTATTAATGTAAATAAGCGCTGTAATAAGTTTTCTTCGATTGCAAATGGCGGTGATGCAGCGTTAGGATTTATGAGCACAGTGTTATCGATACCTACCTAGCAAATCCTTTATTTTTTTTTGGAAAAACGTCAATTCTCTGTTTGATTCCAAGCTTGGAAAGCAGGTTTTTTTTATTTCTATAAGTTTAAGTTCTTAATATTCTAGCAACGATTTCTATTTTCAAGGGCTATTTAGATTAACACATGCACCAAAAATTTAAATACGTGGTATATTGCTGTATCATACACCGAGCAGTCAAAACATTATGACCAGCGCATGTTTATGCAAATCGAAACAACTGCAGGTAAAGGACGGCGCATGTGAAGGTCATGAAACGGTATAACCCCTGATACAGAACTCTCTTAATCAGTATTATTCTTGTTCTTCAGATGGGAAAGGCAGCTGACTTAAATGAGTTTGACAAAGGTCAAATTTTAATGACCAGATGACTGAGTCAGAGCATTTCCGAGAAAAGGCTTGTGGATGCTCACAGTCAGCCCTGTTATTAACTTATCAGGCAAGTCAAAAAGAGGGGCAGGGGTGGCTCAGTCGGTAGCGCGCCAGGCTCGTAATCTATAGTTTCCAGGTTCGAGTCCCAGCCGGGTCAGCGTTGAGATTTATCTCCGCAAAATTCCCCGCCCTGCCCATGGTCAGTAGAGGACACCGATGGGCTTGGAAAGGCAGCCGTCCGTCGGATGGGACGTTAAGCCGTCGTGGCCCCTTGTGCGGGAGAGACATACCCTGTGAACGTTAAAGAACACGCTGGATGGCCTTAACGGGAAGCTACCATCTGTCTCCCAACAGCTGTTCCAGTGGGTCCCCCCTCCCCCAACCTTCTCTGAGCTTTCGGGGTCCATGTGACCTGGCCATTTAGCCCATGGTGTGCAAAAAAGTGCCGCTCAGAGGTAAAACAACCCAAGAACAACCCAAAAGTCAAAAAGCGATCCAAGGAGGGGAAAACCACGAACTGCAGGCTCATCGATGTGGGCCGAACACGAATCGTTGATGCTAGAGGTGAGCGAAGGCTATCCCTTATAGTATGAACCAACAGAAGGAATACTCTGGTGCAACTGGCCCGTAATTTTAATGCTGGTGACGACAGTAATGTCATAACACACAGTACGTCGAACCCTGCTGAAAATGTGGCTGTGTAACAGCAGGCCGCTCTACTTGCCCATGCTAACCTCGATTCACCGCCGAAAGCGCCTAAAATGGACACGCAATCATCAAAACTTAAATGATTCGAAGAAGGTCGTCTGGTTCGATGAATCTCGTTTCTTGTTGCACCATGTGGAGGGCCGGATACGTGTGCGTCGTTTACCTGGGAAAGCACCAGGATGCGCTGTGCGATGAAAACAAGCCAGTGGAGGAAATGTAATGCTTTGGGCAATGTTCTGCTGGGAAATCCTGGGACCAGTCTTTCATGTGCAGGAAACTATGACGTCTACCACCTACCTAAACATCATTGCAGACCAGGTACATCCTTTCATGGCAACGGTATATCCCTATAGTAGTGCCATCTTTCAGCAGGATAATGCCCCATGCCACATTGCCCGCATTGTTCGAGAATGATTCGCGGAACATGAGAAAGACTTCCAGGCATTGCCCTGGCCTCAAAATTCCCCAGACATCAATCCAATCGAGAATCTGTGGTTTATGTTGAAACAGCATATCCGATCTGCGACGGCTTAGCCACGTAACTTATAAGAGTTAAAGGATCTTCTGGTAACGTGTTGGTACCAAATACCACAAGACAACTTTAAAAATCTTGTAGCGTCCATACCTCGCTGGATGAGAGCTGTTTTGGCGACACGTGGACAACCAACATCATATTAGGCAGGTGGTCATAATGTTTTGTCTCTTCGGTGTAAATGCTGCAATAAAAAAATTAGTTTTAAGAGAAGATTCAACACTTATGTTAATAAAATGCTTTGTATTAAAAAAGGGGAACGAACTTGATCCTCTGGAGGATAAGAGTAAAGAATCAACTTAAATCCGCAATATACTTGATTTTACATTGCTCCCTATTAGGGTGACCAGACTGTCTCTTTTAAGAGCACATGTTTTTTCTTTGTGTGTTCCGATCTTTTTCACTGATTTCTTAGAATATAAAAGTTCTCTCTTCTTAATTGCTAACAAAAATTCATTTCTAAAATATTTACCGATATGAATATTTTAAAATAGGCAAGAACTACTGAATTAACGTCAATAATTACAAAGCTACCCCTTTGCAAGTTAAAGAACATGTTTGATGGCCTTGACGAGAGGCTACCATCTGTCTCCTAACGGTTGTCCAAAGGGTCCCTTCTCTCAACCTTCTCTGAACCCTCGGGGTCCTTGTGATTTGGCCATTTTCCTCATTCTGTTCAGAAAAGTGAGGCTCCGTGGTATAAGAACCTACCCAACGTGAAGACAGAATGTTATCCAAATCGTCAAATTCAAATAACATTTATTCCTTGGTGTTCCCAGTGGCTCTTCATTCATTTGTGAGCGCTTGATATTGAATATGAATCTTCCGAAGAAGACCACCTTAATTGTGATCTGTAAAATACATGACATTTAAGAAAATAAATTCTCTCTCATAATAATGGAATTTATTCAACATTTAAAGTTTTCTGGCAAGTCATTTCATATTCAACAAGAAAATCAAAAAAGTTCTTTTTCTTATATTAAAAAGCAGAATTTGATCTCTTTTTCTGCCTTTATTAAATGATCACCCTACTCGCTATGGAAGCTGAACGTCTTCTTCTTCTATCTTCTTTGGTCCAGTTCTGCTCTAGACTATCAAAGGACCCAGTCTTTCCCTTACAATGAATTCCTCTTAATCAATCGCCAAACTTAAAAGGAAAGTTGACAATATGCAGCCTTTCAAGCTATAATAGTAATGCTAAACCGATTACTTTAAGCTTTACGAACTCTCACACAAGATTCAGAGTTATTATAGAGCGCTCTCATGATGTTATTAACTTATCAGGTATGTCAATCTCAAAATCAACCACAAATCATGACTATCAACAGAAACAAATCCTTTTTAAACTCTATAAATCATCTAACAATAAATCTTTGAAATTCTAAACAGTTCTCAAGAAGAGCTATATGAATGAAAATATTTTTTCTACCCAGCTCCTATATTTTTATATGCAGCCCCTATGATGCAGCAGACGGTTTGTTCATCCGAGAAGTCCTCAATCAACTAGACGTTTAATTTTGCTACGCACAATAATGGGCAGAACTTTACCAGCAGCAGAGAATTGATTGATGCCCTAAAAATTGTCACAAAAAATGCCATCAACTTTCTTGGAAACAAGAATAATAAAAGTTATATTAAAATACTTTGGACCAATCCTTTTGTCCATACCATAGTAAGATATGCGTGACAACGTGACAACGGATCATCCCAACTCCAAGCATTTCACCCCTGATGACATGTGTAGTTTAATTTAGATATAGTCAAAGTAATTTCATATTGCAGCACAGGGCTAATGTAAAAGCAGTAATGTATCTAACCTCATTACAAACAATGGTAGCAGAACTACCAAAATTGTTCAGAACTCACTGAAATGATCAGCACAGATTGCCATAACATAATCCTTACTTTCAATAACATATCAATCCCTATAATCTTAACAACCAGATTTTTTTACACAAAACATTTATTATCTGGATACAACTCTCTGCTGTTGTGCTGTTTAGTTGCTTCCTTCGCTTTGTCAGCCAAACAACCAAGCTATATAAAGATTCCAATCACCATTCAAATTATCCTTTATACCTTTATTAAACTCTACGTAATTTAAGACCAGTAGTGTGTTGATTGAACTCTGCTCTACATTCCTTCCCGAATAAGCTGCATAGTATTATCAGTTATAAACAGAGAGAAAACTAAAGTGATGAAAATTGGTCAGGCAGGCTGTGATTCAGTTAATCTGAATGGTTGCAGTCTTGAGCAGGTGTCACAGTTTAATTATCTTGGGAGCTATGTAACAGATAATGGTGATGTGCGGCATGAGATTAACAGACGAATAGGGATTGCTGCCGGGACTTTTGGGAATCTATGGAAAGTGTAGAGAAATAGGCGTATACACCTGAAGACTAAAATTAGACTGTATAATAGTTTGGTTCTTTCTAGGGTTAGTTGTGGTGGTGAGGCTTGGACACTTTGTAAACAAGATAACAGGAAACTAGATGTTTTTGATTCCAGATGCTTACGCAGTATCTTGGGCATTGGGTGGTTCAACTTTGTAACTAATGATGAGGTTGGGCAAAGGAGTTTGCAACCTCCTTTAAGCAGCATACTGTGCAGAGAGAGACTCCGTTGGTTTGGTCATATTGCCCGTATGAATAATTATAGATTGGCGAATGGGGTTATGAACAGTGTGCCTGAGGGCCTCAGAAAGAAGGGGAGACCTAGGATGCGGTGGGCAAACAATGTCAAACAGGACCTTGTTAGAATTGGTGTGCAGTGGCCAGATGCAGTAGATGTAGCTCAGAATAGACTTGCTTGGAGAACTAAATTGCACGGTCTGGTTGGACCTCCGTAGCCCATGGCTGCTTGATGATGATGATGATGATGATGATGATGATGATGATGATGATGATGATGATGATGATGATGATGATGATGATGATGATGATGATGATGATGATGATGATCATCATCATCATCATCATCATCATCCTCAAGCAGCCATGGGCTACGGAGGTCGAACCACACCGTGCAATTTAGTTCTGCAAGCACATCCTCCTGAGCTACATCTACTGCATCTGGCCACTGCACACCAATTCTAACAAGGTCCTGTTTGACATTGTCTGCCCACCGCATCCTAGGTCTCCCCTTCTTTCTGAGGCCTTTAGGCACACTGTTCGTAACCCTATTCGCCATTCTATAATTATCCATACGGGCAACATGGCCAAACCAGCGGAGTCTCTGCACAATATGCTGCTTAAAGGAGGTTGCATATTCCTTTGTCTAACCTCATCATTAGTTACAAAGTTGAACCACCTAATGCCCAAGATACTACGTAAGCATCTGGAATCAAAAGCATCTAGTTTCCTGCTATCTTGTTTACAAAGTGTCCACGTTTCACTACCATAACTAACCCTAGAAAGAACCAAACTATTATATAGTCTAATTTTACTCTTTAGATATATACGCCTATTTCTCCACACTCTCCATAGATTCTTAAAAGTCCCGGCAGCAATCCCTATTCATCTGTTAATCTCATGCCACACATCACCAGTATCTGTTCATAGCTCCCAAGATAATTAAACTGTGATACCTGCTCAAGAGTGGAACAATTCAGATTAACTGAACATGCCTGACCAATTTTCATCACTTTAGTTTTCTCTCTTTTATAACCAAACCTACTCTACTACCAAAAGTCTCATCAACAGCTCGAATGAAAGAACATCATTTGCCAAAAGGGCTAAATCATCAGCATTATCTAAATCAGACATTTTCGTATCTCCAGACCATTTAAGGCCAAAATCTTTCCCTTGAAGTGAATTTTGCATAACATAATCAATAACCAAGCTAAAGAGAAAAGGAGACAAAATACACCTTTGTCGAACACCAGAAGTAATGCTAAACCAATTGCTACAAGACTTACCAACTCTCACACATGACTCAATGTTATTATAGAGAGCTTTCATTATTTAACCAAATTGTCTGGTATACCATATGATCTCACAATCAACCACAAATTATGACGATCAACAGGGTCGAAAGCCTTTTTGAAATCAACAAAGCTAGCAACCAAAGGTTTCTGAAACTCTAAACATTTCTCAAGAATCTGCCTAAGTGAAAATATCTGATCCACACATCACCTACCACTTCTGAATCCACATTGCTCATCACGCAATTGACTGTCAACCAGATTCTTAATTCTATTAAGCACAATCATGGAAAGTATTTTACCTGGAACAGAGAGTAGGCTGATACCCCTATAGTTATCACAAGAACTGCGATCACCTTTTTTGAAAATAGGGATAACAACAGCTCTGGTAAATGGGAAAATAGGGATAACAACAGCTCTTCTCCTTAGCAACCATGCCTTTCTCATAAAAGATATTCAAAATTTCAGTCATCCAAGTGGTAACCGAAACATTCCCAGCTCTAAGCATTTCCGTAGCAATTTCATCTACCACTGGGGATTTATGAAGTCTAAGTTTAGAAATAGCCAAAATAACTTCAGATTGTGTTATAGGGCCAACATCAATGCCATCAATGCGTCTATCGTCATTGCAAACAATGGTAGGAGGACTAACTACATTGTTCAGAACATTACTGAAATGCTCAGCTCACCTAGCCGTGGCACAATTCTCACCTTCTATAACCTTACCTTGTTTAGCTTTCAATCCCTGTATACCTGCCCGTATGCTACCATACAAAACATTAATTATCTGGTACATCTCTCTGCTGTTGTGCTGTCTAACTTCTTCCTCGGCCTTGTCAGCCAAACCATCAAGCCAAAGATTCTTATCAGCAGCTAACTGATCTTTTACACGTTTATAAAGTTCTCGGTAATGCTTTCTATTAGGACTAGTAAGGTATTGAATAAGGATATTCCTGCAGTTGTTACATTCTGAAATAAGCTCAAGTGCTTTATCACTCAAATAATTCAGTCTCCTCTGCTCCTTTTTTCCTAAAATGGTACTATTAGTTTCCAAAAAAGCCTGTTTAAAACGGCCCCATTCTTCCTCAACATCAGTAGTAAGCAAACCATGACTGTCATAATGACTAAGTAACCTATCATGGTAAGCTTTAGCTGTAACTGGGTCTTTCAGAGCTTCTGTATTAAAGGTAAATTTTTTAACTTTAGCACAACACTTTTTAAGTTTAAATTGCAAGACACTTTTAACAAGGTAATGGTCAGATCCAATTTCATCTCCCCTATATGCCCTGGTATTCGTAACAGAACTAGCCCATTTGCTGTTAATTAATATATAATCAATAATATTCTTATGCAGCCCATCAGGTGAAATCCATGTGTATTTATGTATGTCGTGGTGTTTGTAATATGTGTTAGTTATTCTGAAACCATTGAGTTTAGTTACCTGTAGGAGACGTTGTCCATTGTCATTGCAGCTACCAATACCAAAAGGGCCTATCACACCTCCCCAAAGGTTAGAGTCAGTACCAGCTTTGGCATTGAAGTCACCTAGAACAAGGGTAATATCTCCTTTCTTGACAGAATTCAAAATATCCTGAAGTTGTCTGTAAAATCTATCCTTCTCATCCTCATCAGCATCCTCAGTGGGAGCATAACAGCAGATAACATTCAAGTCTTTAATGCTTGTCTGAAATTTTGCTGTAAGAAACCTTTCATTAATGCACTCATATCCTAGAAGAGCATCACTAGCATGTCTGCTGAGCAGCAGACCCACGCCTTGGTGATGCTTTCCATCCTCCCTCCCTGTAAAGAGAAATTTAAAGTTATTTTTAAGTATCTCACCTTTACCTGTCCATCTGGTCTCTTGCAAGCCTGGAATATCAGGTTATTGAGCTGGAATTCCTGCGTGAGGGCATCAAGAGAATAATCTCTCTGTAATGTCCTCACATTTCACGTTCCTGCAGAGAGAAAATCATTAGTAGGATTTTTAAAGAAATTAGGTTTATTGAGATTGGTAGGGCCAACAATATCAAACAGCCCCCTAATCGCAGGCATGGGGCAAAGACCTGTTCCTCCTCCGCTAAAGGCTGAAGTCACCGATGCTGGTAGGAACTTCAGGCACCATCTTTTCAAGTGGACTTTTTCAAGAGCCATATGGCCTGCCTTAGACACATTACTCCATTTTAGGTTTAACGATGCCTAATTAGCTAAGTTAGGTTCAGGTACCTGCGATGGCCTCTGATTAGGATTATCCACCAGCTGATATAAGGTATCCCACGCCTCTGTTCACTTAGGGCTGGCAACCCAGAAGCATACAGAAAACACAGCGGCAGACTCTCCCTCAACAGAGGCCCACCAGTGCAGAAAGTCCAGGATCAATAATCAAGCTCAAATCCATAAACAAATCCTGTCCAGTAGGTATAAATGGTCAGCACCAGGGCCCTGTGAAGTTGACCACTCCTCAGCAGGGTTGAAAAAAAAGAAAAAAGTGGCCATAGATGACCAGATCAGTAGGCCATACTGAACTGGCAGCCCTCCCCTTCCATTCCCTTCCAAAAGAGAATATCTCTTTTGAAAGGTACTAACGGCCTGCACCACGAGAAGGCGGGGTCGGACATTAGGTGTTGGAATTGGCCGGTTCTGTGCATCATCACTAAGGATTGGTACACAGCTCTCCTTCCAGTTTATGCCCAGCTACCATTTACAGGCCAGTATTATCCTACACATGACTATCTCCTGTGCTTTATTTTAGCCAAATTAAAAGCCTTTCAAAAAAAGACACTTTTGAAATGGTCTTTAACTTCAGTAGGAAACAAATAAATAAAAACTTCAAACTTAGTAGTAAATAAATCATGATTGTCATAATGACTGACTATTTCAGAGCTTTAGTATTAAATTCTTTTAACCAAAGCACAACATTTCTTAAGCATCAGCTGCAAGATACTTTTAACAAGGTTATGATGAGACCAAATTTCAACTCCCCTATACGACTTGGTTAGATATTTTTACCTCTGAGCGGCACCTTTTTTTCCCACAAAATGGGCTGAATGTCCAGGTCACAATGATTCCTAAGGCTCAGAGAATTTTGCGAGAGGGAACCCATTGGACAGATATTATGAAACATATGGTAGCATCCTGTTAAAGCCATCCAGCGTGTTCTTTAATGTGCTGGATGCCCAGGATATGGGGGGCGGGGGTGGCTCAGTCGGTAGCGCACCAGTCTCGTAATCTGCAGTTCCCAGGTTCTAGCCCACGGTCATTAGGGGACACCGATGGGCTTGAAAGGCCGCCGTCGGTCGGATGGTGGGACGTTAAGCCGTGGCCCCTGAGAGCCATACCCTGTACACGTTAAAGAACACGCTGGATGGCCTTGACGAGAGGCTACCATCTGTCTCCCAACAGTTGTTCCAGTGGGTCCCCTCCTCCAACCTTCTCTGAGCCTTCGGGGTCCATGCGACCTGGCCATTTAGCCCATGGTGTGCAAAAAAAGTGCCGATCAGAGGTAAAACAACTCAACCCAACCCAGGATATGGCTCTTCCCCATATGGGGCCACAGCTTTACTTTCATCCGACGGACGGCAGTCTTTCGAAGTCCATCAGTGTTCCCTACTGACCGGGGGAGGTTTGCGAAGATGAATCTCAATGCCAGCGCAGTTGGCCTCGAACCTGAGAAATGCAGATTACGAGCCGTGATTACCAACTGAGCCACCCCAATCCCACGACCGTAATAAATTATAATAAATTACATTATTATGCAACGCATCAGGCTAAACTCATCTGGAATTATAAGCATCCCAATTAATATCTTATATAATTTAAAAATACTAATTATATTAGCAATATTGGTCCTTATACTGATACTTAGCTGTTAACATCGCAAATTTTGCCTGAAAATCCCCTTACTGTGATATAAATGCTACACGTTTAGATGGAAGAAGAATATATTTCAAAAATAGCCGGTGGTTGATACCCAAAAGGACTGAAAGAAAAATTTTATAAAAATGTAATAAGTATAGTTTTATCATATGGATCGAAATTCTGCGGAACAAAGCTGAAGAGTAGAAACTTCACACGACAGAGAGGAGAACGTTAAAACTGTTCAGGTAAATATGTAAGGATACTGAAAAGGAGAGTAGAAAAAATGTGTCCAGTCTGGGGGGAGAGATCTAGTCAATTCACTCTGTGAATGTTAGTAAAGTTAAATAGAATCAAAAAAATTATTAAACTTACGGTAAGTATATTTGATATATTTTTCTGTAAAATTTTAAAGAACTATAAAACGAAATGGGAAATGTTATAATGCAATGAAAATTCAGTGTGTTTTATTGTTTTCTTGCTAGAATACGTTTTATCCTTCCCCCGGGGGAGGCGGGGGTATCTTAGTTGGTAGCGCGCCAGGCTCGTAATCTGCAGTTTCCAGGTTCGAATCCCAGCTGAGTGAACGTTAAGATTTATCTCTGAACAACTCTCTGCCCTGCCCACGTTCAGTAGGGGACACCAATGGGTTTGGAAAGGCCGCCGTCCGTCGGATGGGACGTTAAGCTGTGTCTCCGGGTGCGGGAGAGCCATACCACAGACACGTTAAAGAATATGCTGGATTGCCTTGACGGGAGGCTACCATCTGTCACCCAAAGCTGTTGTAGTGGGTTCCCTTCCCCAACCTTCTCTGAACTTTCGGGATCCTTGTGACCTGGCCATTTAGCCCACGGTGGGCAAAACAGTGCCATTGAGAATTAAAACAACCCCCTTCCTCAACCCCTTATTTTTTTTCTAGATCCGGGCCTGTTGTTAGAGGAAGTCTAATAACTGTAGCACCCATCAAACAGAAATTGGGAGAAGGTAAGTAGAGACGATTTGGACATGCAAACCTCAAGTTATGATGGAATTTAGGTTCTAACTTTGAAATTTTCATAGGAAAGAGTTTGAGGACGCCAAACGAAAAGCTCAATGGATGTGGCTATAGAAGGTATGAAAGATTGTGGATTTAATGAAGAGGATAACAAAGATAGAGAATTCAAAATTCAAAAGATGCAACGAATTCAAAATAAATCTGATCAGTTGTAAAATCTTACGAAATAATTCAAAATCATTACAATCTCATCCGCCAGTTTTAAAAACAATCTGTGGGATTTTGAGAGATTTTTGTGCATGATTAAATATTTCCGTCACTTCAGAAACGGTTAATCGTACATGTGAATAACACATGTTAATTTCCGTGCGGTACTTAATGTGAATAACACATGTTAATTTCCGTGCGGTACTTAATGTGAATAACACATGTTAAGTTCGTGCGGTTCCGAGTGGTTAGCGCGCTTGGCTACTGTTCTAAGGGACCTGGGTTCGAGCTCCGGATAAGGTATGGACGTTTGTGCTGTTTTCTGCTGAGGTCCTGCCATCCTCACAGTCCAAGACTGGCGCGTTAGCGAAAAGGTCATTAACAGCGACCATAAGTATTTAATGTTCCTTGTGGGAGGCAGAACACCGCCACCTCACAACACAAAAAGATATGCAGTTGTAAAACTCCCTGACTGGTGCAAGCTCGTGCGCTATGTTGCACCCGACCTGGCTAAGATCCGCCAGTGTTTTATCAGTATTAAGGACAGTAACTCTCTAAGCAACATCGTCAGAGATATAACCGAGTGTATATGCTCTGGTTGCGAGAAAACCTTCGGGCTTAAGGGGAAACTCCACAAAGGTATGAAGTCTGTGCCCTGGAGGTCACCAGAGCTCGATATTAAAAGAAAACGGGTCCGAGCTTTAAGAAAAAGGTACCAAAGGTGTCATTATGGGGAAAGAAGTTCCAGAGAGGAGTTATATAGGAAAGAGCTGGCGGAGTACAAGCGTGCTATTCGCCAAGCTCAGTTGACCTCTTGGCAAAAATATTGCAATGATGTTACAGCACAGAACCTACCGACCGGGGGAGTCCACCACGACCGAGTGACCACTGTGACACAGTGGAACAACAGTTGTACTACCACTGTGTCACAGTGGTAGTACAACTGTTGTAAGAACAACTTCCTGAACGATAGGCAATTTGGATTCAGGATAGACCAGTCCACCACTGCCGCTATCAAACAAGTGGTGGACATTGTTAAGGTGAACAAGCTGCACACATCCCTCATCGCCTTGGACGTGATGGGCGCTTTCGACAATGTCTGGTGGCCCGCTATCCTAGGTGGATTAAAAGATTGTTTTTGTCCTAGGAACATCTTTAATTTGGTGTCTAATTATCTCAGTGAAAGAGTGGTCACATTTTCCCACGCCAGTGGGATAGTCTCAAGGAACTTGGATAGATGCTGCCCACAGGGTTCGTGCAGTGGCCCGTTCCTCTGGAACTTAGTTGCAGACTCGGCCCTAGAGTTGACCCTACCTGAGGGTGTCTGGCTTCAGGCGTATGCAGACGACTTGCTGCTTGTAATATCGGCATCCTCCAGAGAGAAACTGGAGCTCGCCGGCAATGCAGCACTGTCAATGCTCGAAGGATGGAGTCTACGCTACAAGCTTGGGTTCAGCTGTGCAAAGACGACATCAATGACCATGGCAAAAGAGGGTTCCTCAAAAAGAGGTACCTCATTCTCAAATTGAATGGCAACAATATCAGCCACAAGAAGACTTTGAAATACTTGGGAATCACTCTTGATGAGAAGATGAGCTGGATTCCGCACCTGCAGGAACAAGGTTAAATGCACGAAAGTTATGTGCAAACTGGGGCGAATGGCTCGCATCTCGTGAGGACTAAGAGGAGAAGTCCTCAAAGAAATTTATTTGAGGGGTACAGATAGCATCCTAACTTATGGAGCGGGTGCCTGGTGGCGCCCGAAGGACCACTCCATCATGTGTAGAAAGCTGCTTGCAGCCCAACGACCAGCTCTACTGCGAATCACTAGGGCCTATAGAACTACATCTACGGATGCCCTCCTGGTGTTAGCAGGGATCCCTCCGTTGCTTTTGACGGTCGGAAAAGAAGCGACCATTTTTAGAGTCCTGCAGGCTAGGGAAAAAGCAACATTCCTTGGAGTCCAGTATGACCCCGAGGTCTATGACAGTGAAACCGCTAAGTGGGACCTCCATCCCACCAGAAGGCAGAGTGTATGGTCTATGGAGTTAACATCAGGTCGAGGAATTGAAATATACACGGACGGTTCCAAGAGCGAGGACGGTGTAGGCTTAGCCTACACTGTCTTCAGCCAAGGACCCAAAGTGTACGATTACAAGAGGAAGGTATCAAACAACGGCTCAGCCTTCCAAGCAGGGCTTTTGCCATCAGAGAGGGCCTAATTTGGGCGCTCAATAACGGCAGTTAGAATAACGACATCCGGCTGTACACGGCAGCCGGGCAGCTCTGCAAGCGCTTGACGATGCAAACAGCAGGCATCAGATAGTAAACGAGGTCAAGCTCCTCCTGGGTAATCAGAACATGCCCAGAGTTTCCTTCTCCTGGATCAAGGCACACGTAGGTCATGAGGGGAACGAGCGGGCAGATTAACTGGCCCGCTTAGCAGGTACTAACATCCAACCTGAGATAGCGGTAAAGACTTCTAAAAATACCCTGACAGAACATTAGTAAACTGACATGCTTAAGTCAAAGAGTTATGGACTAGTGGCAGAGTCTCTGGGATACGACCGAGAATGGTCTTCAAACAAAGACATTCTAGCAAAGGGTCGGTCTATCACTGATGTCCTCAGACCACTATTTCACGCAGGTACTGATGCGACATGGGAGTTTCCCAGCATAACTGGAGCGTTTTAAGATCGCTACCCACAGTTACTGCGGCTGTGGGGCACCAGATGCAGACGTCAGGCACTATATCCTCTGGTGTCCGATTACGGAAAGGTTCGTTAACGAACTCAGAAGTTCCCAGGCGATCATTGAGGTAGCAGGCGGGCAGTCAGTGTCCATCAGGAGCACTCGAGTTAGGGCGCACCTCAGGGACATGGGCTGGCTTCTCTGCCGGCTTTGGGACTCACTTTTTTTAGACAGGAGCTGCTTTCGCTCTTTTACTTATTTTCTATTTCTCTCCCGGGCTGCCCTCTGCACCCCCTTTAACGACACCAGTACTCCATCTCCTTACTGGTCTCCTCTGAGACAAAGTTCATCTTCTACTTCCAAGCTTCTCATGCCAGCTCGTGTAGTGTCGAAAGACGGAATACGAGCTTTTCCCCATGGGGGGCGAGTCCTTCGGGACTCCCTCCCCACCCCAATTATTGAGAGACCTTCTACTATGGCATATAAACTGACAGGCTCCTGTCAGACCTCTGTGACAAGCAGCTGCTTGAGGGAGTGTTTATTTATACCGTTGTCCCGTGGTCGAGTGGTTAGCACGCGTGGCTACTGATCCATGGGACCTAGGTTCGAGCCCAGGGTAAGGCATGGATGTGTGTGTGTGTGTATGTTGTTTTTCTGCTGATGTCCTGCCATCCTCACAGACCTTCTACTTTGGCATATAAACTGACAGGTTCCTGTCAAACCTCTATGGCAAGCAGCTGTTTGAGGGGGTATTTATTTTATTTTTTACACATAAGCCTCCAATGGAAGAGGTTTAGCAATTAATGTTATATAAAACTTTAAAATTTCATTACAGAGCATTTATTAATAATGGTTAAAATTAACTTCTCTATGTTTAAAAAATATTTCGTTATATTTTATTTAATATAAATATTTTATTTCATACCTTTTGACGAGTTATCGTTAAGGATATTAGTATACATAACGGAAGCAAAAGTAATATCTAAAATATATATATACATTACGCATATTTTCCAATAATTTTAAATCCCATTGAAACAGAGAAAATAATTTTATAATGGAAAAGCATTCCTTCTCGATTCCCCCCCCCCCACACACACACACACAAACACACTTTATTTTTTTCCAGATCCAGGCCTGTTCCAAGCTGCAAAAACAAAAAATACATCTTTCAATTTCACTTGATACATCTCTGTGAGTCCTACCACTTGGAGATACGGGGCGGGGGTTGTTCAGTCGGTAGCACGCCAGGCTCGTAGGGGTGGCTCAGTCGGTACTCGCGGGGTTGGCTCAGTCAGGTAGCGCGCCAGGCTGTAGGTACTCGCGGGGGTGGCTCAATCGGTAGCGCGCGGACAGTAGGTACTCGCGGAGGTGGCTCAGTCGGTAGCGCGCCAGGCTGTAGTTCCCAGGTTCGAGTCCCAGCTGGGTCAGCGTTGAGATTTATCTCTGCAAAATTCCCCGCCCTGCCCACGGTCAGTAGGGGACACCGATGGGCTTGGAAAGGCCGCCGTCCGTCGGATGGGACGTTAAGCCGTGGCTCCGTGTGCGGGAGAGCCATATTCTGTGCACGTTAGCCTTGACGGGAGGCTACCATCTGTCTCCCAACAGCTGTTCCAGTGGGTCCCCTCCCCCAACCTTCTCTGAGCCTTCGGGGTCCATGCGACCTGGCCATTTAGCCCATGGTGTGCAAAAAAGTGCCGCTCAGAGGTAAAACAACCCAACCCAACTTGGAGATACAAATACTAAACCCTGACGTTCATAACTAAGAAAATTCCTGTTTCTCCTGAGGATGTAGCGATTGCCACAAAAGTTTGAATGAATTTTAGTTCTAGCTTCAACGCCTCTCCCTTACACAAAGCTCATCTGGAATCAGAAGTAGATTCAAGAGAGCTTAGTCGCCAGCTAAAAATCAACATATCTGTTGAAATTGTTGTAGATGTTTACTTATCGCTGTTTGCTTCTGCTGGTTCATTTATGCATTATAATCACTTTCTTCCTCTAAACCTGAGCCTCACCCTTAATTTTCTCACTACAGATATCTGAAACAGCGCTGGAGAAGTTAAACGCGGAACCTGTTGCATAATTTCCGAGCAAAGTTACAGTTGGAATCTACTTTTCTTTTTGATATGAGGGGTCGTAAAATTTTTATACAAACAACCTTGATTTTTCGTCATGTGCCTGATTGGAACAGTGGAGCAAATCAGTGGTTCGGTTGCTAGCTATAGAATCTCCAAGTGAATATATTAAAATATTTTCCTAGTAAAATTTAAAAAAAAAATTGAAATATTGGATCAGGGTCGTTTTTAGGGCGACGCAGCCAATGCATTTTTACAGCGCTCAGCAAAAGAATGAAACTAAGTAAGTACCTCCTCAAGCAGCTGCTTGCCACAGAGGTCTGACATGAGCCTGTCAGTTTATATGCCATAGTAGAAGGTCTGTGAGGATGGCAGAACCTCAGCAGAAAAACAACACAAACGTCCATGACTTATCCGGGGCTCGAACCTAGGTCCTTTATATCAGTAGCCAAGCGCGATAACCACTCGGCCGCTGGAAGGTGTCAGTTTTTTTTTTTTTTTATTTAATCTGGTTCAGGCTAATTTATTATTATAACTTCATTGCTCTCAATAGTTGGGCGATAATAGCCTAACCCGTGAATAAACAGAATAGTTTTGTTCAATATAAAAAATAAAAAAAATCGTGCAACACTAGTCGTGATCGTGTACATTAGAGATGATCTAGGACTCAAACATTTTAGCCTGAACCAGGTTAAATAAAAAAAAACTGACATCGTGAAACGCACAGGCAATAGAGAAATGCATGCTGTTAAAGCGTTTTTTGTAGATATAGACATCCCTTGTTTAGCGCTCAGGATGCGTTCTTGATTCCGAGTGTTGAATGAAACTGTGTGAAGCGAGACTCATGTACACTTTACAGTATTCAGAAAGAAAACTTTTCCATGCATAAATGATTTATTAGTTTTTAAACACAGTCTGAAAATAAAAGGCCTTTAAATTGTATTATAATTAAGCATATTTCTTTATTTAAAAACCCTGCAATTTATTATTTAATCAGTTCACTTTTATATTTGTATTAAAAATGAAATTCAAAACTAAGAAAATGTAATAAAAATCAAAAGAGTATACGATAAGTTGCAGAGCGGAAGTCTTCAGAAAATTATTTAAAGTTGATTACTTTACGCTTTTGTGTTTCTCTTTTAGCAATTCAGTGTAAGGTGATAAAGCATTTAATACACCACGCTTTACACAATAAGATCTTTCGAAATCAAGATCATTCTCCCACGAATTGCCGATTGCATCTCGTATTATCGTAGTAAAAATTTGATTTATTGTACATTAAATTGGCATCGTGTTTAAGTAGTAATTTTTTGTTTTAAATAACATTAACGGATAGCTTATCAACTGTTCTGACAATGGTACTCATAAATAAAATGAAACATATTAGTTTTCGTGAAAAAAAACAGCATTTAGTCGAGGTAGCGCTAAATTAGGTTTGCCTGTATTCCTATGATAATGACTGTTACAGATTTAAAATTGTTAAAAATATTCAAAGACAAAATTTAAATGTCAATATATGAGAAATAATTCGCAATAACTTAAAATTTTCGAGTAGTATTATTATAAACGGTAAGAGCGCTAATGAGAGAGAATATTTTAAAACGTAATCAAACGCTGAAAGTAAACATTAATTCTAATTATTAAAAATTAAACAATAAATTTGAAATCATAATAAAAAATTATTTATTTTATTTTTTTTAATTACAAGCACAAATGAAAATTTAAATTATGAGTGAACCCAAGTCAATCAGAACTTAAACCTTCCTCTCTGAACTCATCTCTAATTTACATAATTGATGCTCCTAATAATATTAATGTAACTGTGTTACTAGTTTGGGCAGAAAGGGGAGAGAGAGATATATTTTAACAACTATTTCAAGTACCCACTTGTGACTCATTCCAGTGCTTTGTGTTATACCAAAAACGACCCGATAGAGCTGTAGAGCTTTGTTTATACGTTTCGCACTTTTTTTAGGCTTGTATTGCTGTTGCATACGAAAGCAAAAGAGCTGCAATTTCAAATCCCATGCATGTATACTAGTTTGATGTTCTGGAAATTCAATTGGGATGATTACTATCTTGTAACTTTTATATTTTTCGACACAAAGCAATAATGATTATTAATATTAACTGTAATTTAAGGTGACCAGACGTCCCTATTTTCCGGGGACGCTTCCTGAATAAAAAGTTCTGTTCCTAACTAAATGTCCCCGGAATTTATTTTTAGATATTATTTTAAATACTAAATTAAATCTACAGCATGGGTAGATTTTTTAATAATAACATAATGGTGGCAATACTGTTATAAAAATAAAATCAGTCGGTAATATAGGTGACTGAAAAACTGAGGCTACAATTTGAAATGAAAGTCGTTAATTGCCAGCCTTCAAACTAGGGTTGAATCCAGTTGCAAAGATGTCAACTAGAATGACCAGATGCTCGTTTTCCGTGGACGTCTGCTCATTCGAGTTGACATCTTTGCATTACTCAAACGGAATTTTCCAAAAGTCTCCGGATCCTTTTCTGTAAATCTGGTTACCCTAATATAATCCTTATTATCAATGGGGGAAAAAGGTGAAAACACCCACAAATAATTTTACGCGGTTCACTATTACTGGTTTGTAATATCTTAAATTGTACCATATGTACAACAGAGATGAATTCGAACGCAAGTTTTCGAGCTCAAACAGTTACTATAATTATTGAACCCGAGACCAGTTAATGGAAAAAAGTTCTCCGACACATCGTAAAACATATAGATTGAAATACATGCCTCTTACACCATTTCTTAATTCTTCACATTATAAGCTATTATCTAAAACACTAAGGTTGATTCATTAATAACAGTGAGAAAATACCTAAAAAGAACCTAAAGTTGAATGATCATAATTTTTAAATACTAAAAACTGATGTAGCCGTCCCGTGGCCGAGTGGTTAGCACGCTTGGCTATTGATCTAAGGGACTGGGTTCGAGCCCCGGGTAAGGCATGGATGTGTGTGTCGTTTTTCTGCTGAGGTCCTGCCATCCTCACAGATCTTCTACTATGGCATATAAACTGACAGGCTCCTGTCAGACCTCTGTGGCAAGCAGCTGCTTGATGGGGTATTTATTTATAAAGATTGATTACGTACAAACAAAATCCTCATGCAGCCATGTGCTACGGAGCTCCTACGAGACTGTGTAATTTTTTTATCCACACCAGTCTGTCCTGAGCTACAGCTGCTGCATTTGGCCACTCTATGCCAATTCTAGCAAGATACTGTTTGACATTGTCTGCCCATCGTATCCTAAATCTCCCCCTTTTCCTGAAGTCTTTGAGCCCGTTACTCATAATCCTATTTGTCAATCTGTAGTTATGCTTACGAGCAACATGGCCAAACCAGCGCAGTCTCTCTCTGCACAAAATGCTCCTCAAAAGAGGTTGCTGACTCCTTCGTCTAACCCAGGGGTGGGAAAATAGCGGCCCGCTAAGAGTTTTTTGTGGCCCGCCAAGACAGTCAGAAAAATCCGCCTTGAACCGAGATTTCCTTCCCGTGCGCGACCGAAGATTCGTCTAGTATTTTCCACTAGGACGGCCACGTCATTATGCATGCACAGTGTAGATACGAAAACAATTGCCCACCCCTGGTCTAACCTGATTGATTAAAAGGTTTGAAATTAAAACCAAGACCCAGGTTACAATAGCATTGCCACCAGGCCTATCCGAATAGGTCCCCTGCTCGTTTGCTCACATGGGGTAATGACGTCAGCGCGCGCTTCAAACCGTTCAGTAACTCTTATCGGCAGATTTCGGTGCTCTGTAATTCCCAAGATAATAAAGCAATTGATCCTAAATTCATACGCAGTTACTCCTTTTGTACACACGTGTTGGATGGGAAGAATTTGCCTCCCTGGTCATGGGGCGATTTTAAGGTGTCGTCTCCCCTAAACAGAAGGAGTCAGAGGGAACCATTGAGCCTTTCCAATGAATTCTGTTTTTGAGAGTTGGTCACTGCCACCTCTCCCCCTCCAAAAATAAGGTTCCTGGTATTGTCACTGAGGACGGGTTTGAATTCTGGAACATTTCACGTTAAACGTTTAGCAGAAAAAACCATCAGTGGAAAGGTAAGTACGAGACAAATTCCGTACGGGAAAAGACATCAATGGAAAAGTAAGTACGAGCCACTCTTTCGAAAGTACGTTTCGCGCCAAATGTTGGCTAGTAAACAAGAGTAATATAGTTTCAGGGAGGCTATGAAACTAAGGTTCCCTAAAGGAAAATTAGGTGTAGTAATTTAATTAACAAGTCTTTTTATGAAAATTAATATATTCCAATATGAAAATAAATATTCGTGAAATGCAGCCAATTATATTTGTATTTTTCATTGAAATTGTATTCGTACTTCTACATTTTATTTCTCTCGTGACATATTAATAAAATAATAGATGTTGTGGATCTGACAACAGAACTGAAACATTCTAATTTCATGAAAAGTTTCTCGGACAGAAACAATTTGTACAAGAAGCGAGTTAAAAACTTTGCATCAATTTCTAAACATTTAACAGCTTCAGTTTACAGAATTGAGATTCGCTTTAATATTTGAAATTTACTATTTGCATACGATACAATATAAATTGTTTTTGATGTTTTCGGTATTGTACTTTTGATTTCATAAACATTTATACCACGACCGGATGTACAGGTAAGGGCAAAGGTTTCTTGCTCTCCCTTGTTGCTCCCAATGATTTATAGACTTCTGCAATACACTTTTCTGAAATATGTGAATCTGCAGGTGGTGAGCAAGGCGTATTATTGAATTTTTGTTTGAAATTACATTTTCAACATTATCGCAGAAAGAGTATTGTGAGTAAAAAAACAAAAGACCTACTCCATTTATTGATTTAATACTTAATGACGATGTACAGTCGCTCAAAAAAAGTCGCTTACTTAATGACGATGTTAAACTTAATGACGTTTAATACTTAATGACGATGTACAGTCGCTCAAAATATCTGGCAACGATATTTTTAGAAATTAGTGATCTGACAACCTTCGTGTCACGTGACACGAAGCTTGCCAGATCACTATTTTCTAAAAAAATCGTTGCCAGATATTTTTTCTGAATTCTGTAATCAATCATAGTGTTTGGATACTTTTTTGAGTGACTGTACACATTCGGACTTTCCAAAACTCATGGTACGATAAACATTAATGGTTAAAACTATAAAACTTGCTGTTTTATATGTTTGTCATTTGGCGAATGGGAAATATTTATATATGTCGCGTAACCAGTACGGAAATCTTTTCATGATAAAAAGAATTTAAAAAGCAGCAAACTTACTTATTTTGTCATCCTCTCCCCTTATTGTTTCCATTCTACGTCACGATAATATTATATTTGTAAATTAGTTCAAGAAATATAATGTAAGAAAGGAAAAGAAAATAGAGGATTTGTTTAAAAAACGTATCACTAGCGGCCGAGTTGGGTTGGGTTGTTTTACCTCTGAGCGGCACTTTTTTTGCACACCATGGGCTAAATGGCCAGGTCACATGGACCCCGAAGGCTCAGAGAAGGTTGGGGGAGGGGACCCACTGGAATAGCTGTTGGGAGACAGATGGTAGCCTCCCGTCAAGGCCATCCAGCGTGTTCTTTAACGTGCACAGGGTATGACTCTCCCGCACACGGGGCCACTGCTTAACGCCCCATCCGACGGACGGCGGCCTTTCCAAGCCCATCGGTGTCCCCTACTGACCGTGGGCAGGGCGGGGAATTTTGCGGAGATAAACTAAGGGCCGAAAGACCAACGTATGCCTAAGAATAATTTCGTCTCATTTCGGATTATTTCCCCAACGTCCAAACTCACGCTTTGCCACTGGCAAATAATATTAGATGAAATGATTACAGCTACCTAAATGCAGCTATTTTATGAGATTTATATGCTTACAATTTTTCTCCGTAAAATTTGTACTCATGATTCAAAATTTCAAAGCCATTTTGGCCGTCTAAGTTTGAATTTTTATTCGAATCCTCCTACGTGACAAATTGTAACAGATTTTCGGCGAAGGGTTTAAAAAAGCTCATTTAAAACAGTCGACTAAGATTATCGAGTCTTGAAAGTAAAACATTTCTGATTATCAATAGATTTCTTTAATGATTCGTCTTAATGTCCATTTTAGCAATTATTTTTTCTCTTCACTAACATTAAAAAGATTCTTATCGTCTTAAGGTAGCAGTGAACGAAGGTAAAATTTCTCAATAGCTCATGTAGCTTGACTGCTGCATTAATAAAATTATCGGAGAGTAAATGAGACTAGAATTACTAAAATGAAAACGATTTGTTATTGGATCTGATAAGCCGTCTCTCCTATAATCCTTTTATCATCAATGTTTTACCCTTAAAATATATCCAAAGCATACTCAAGGGAGGAGAAGAAAGCTTCGAATAAACATAAGTGGACCTGTCTCTCGGAAGTTCTCTTCGCAAATTCATATACGGCCAACAAAATAAGTATAAGGCGCTGTTTACCGAGTTCTGATCATGCGCAGTACAATCATATTAACACGCTATAACTACAACTTTCGTTACTCTTAAAATGTTTAATAGGACTTAATAACAGTGTAAAGCTGTATAAGGACCGTGTTTTTTGGTCGCAATGGTAGATTGCCTAAGTTATTCGATAAGAAATTTATCCCTCTCAGCAGCTAATTATCCGATAGAGGATTGGGTTGTGTTGGGTTGTTTTACCTCTGAGCGGGCACTTTTTTGCACATCATGGGCTAAATGGCCAGGTCACATGGACCCCGAAGGCTCAGAGAAGGTTGGGGGAGGGGACCCACTGGAACAGCTGTTAGGAGACAGATGGTAGCCTCCCGTCAAGGCCATCCAGCGTGTTCTTTAACGTGCACAGGGTATGGCTCTCCCGCACACAGGGCCACGGTTTAAAGTTCCATCCGACGGACGGCGGCCTCTCCAAGCCCATTGGTGTCCCCTACTGACCGTGGGCAGGGCGGAGAATTTTGGGAGAAAAATCTCAACGCTGACCCAGCTGGGACTCGAACCTGGGAACTACAGATTACGAGCCTGGCGCGCTACCGATTGAGCCCCCCGCCCCGATAGAAGAAACCGCTTTAGAAGAGTTTTGTGGAAGAATTATGAAGATTTCTTTTGAAAAATTAAAACTCACATACCTAAATATTTTAAATCTTTTACTATGTGCATATGTTAATCTACATGATTTAAGTATTGATCTCACTGGAATAATCTATAATTGCACTTTATTTTAATCGTTTATTATAGTTTCACTTGAAAAGTACCTGCTACCATCTGTTGGCTGTGTATACAAGCAACAGACTCCTTACAAATTTTATTAATGATATGCAAGGCGGAGAAGCAGGCCGTAAAACATGCAAGTGCATGCGCCTAGGGTGGGCACTCTTTTTCTGGCTTCAACAAACTAGATCTATTAAGAGAGGTAGGGCCAAAAATATCAAACAGCCCCCTAATCGCAGGCATGGGGTAAAGACCGTTTCCCCACTTCTAAAGGCTGAAGCCACCCATGCTGGTAAGAACGTCAGGCACCATCTTTACAAATGGATAGGACGCAAAAAAAAATGCTACCATTCGATGACGTCCCGATGAACGATTTTTTTTTCAACAACGAAATATTTATTTCAAGTTTTTTTGTCATTAAAAATGAAAAAAGCAAGGGCCTATTAATCTTATTTCTAGCAACAAAGAATTTAATATTAACTCTATGGGGAATTCTGGAAAACCTCGCTAAGAAGGGAAAAAACGCAAAATTGAAAATAATACGCCGAGGTGCACATCCTGAGGTCTCTCTAAATATGCCTGCCTACGTTTTTTTTAGCCTTCCACATTTCTTCATTTTGGTGTTATAGCATTGACACACAAACACAAGCATTTTGTTTGAGTTATATGATTTTTATTTGCATTTTTAAGAATATGGTTGGTGTTTAAATGTGGGTATATAGCGTTTTAAAACAATTCGTAATGTAAGAGTTTTCAGTTTTCATTGAAATATAAATATCAAATATTACTGCAGTTGAAAAATATGGTAGTTTTCATAACTTAAAATTTTCTTCTCTGGTACAGCTACTACTAATTTTACAAATTAATATTCTTTGAAAATCAAGATAAAATTTTTGTGTATTTGGCTTGTTAAATCAGTCACATGGTGTAAAGAAATGAAATGAATGAAATATTTATTTGATTTAGAAAAGTGCAAATACATATATTTTTACATTTCTGAAACATTAACAGTCTAATACAAAATTAAAAGCAGTAATCAATAATAATTTTAAAAACAAAACTGAAATTAGGATCCAATTCAAAATTGAAACGAAAAAATAAAAATTGTGTTCATTGTACATCTGATAACCAAGACGCAAATATGCCTGTCCAGGTTTCAAACAGTTGTCTACAAAACGTTTTTGGCAACAGCTACCCAATGGGCATCATTCATAAATTTTAACGTATCTAAAATTTATTCGTTTATCGAAAGTGCTGCATTTAATGTATAATTTCTTAAATTAGGAGAGAAGAAACAGAAAATGTCGCTGCAAAATATTCTTATTGGCTTGTGTACAGCAAACAAAGTTCCCTGCATAACTTTTCTCGGCAGTAAAAAAATAGCGCACCAATTCACTCCTTTTATAGGAGAGATGGTTTCACGGCATTGCACCAATAGCACGGCAATCATCTTTAGCACTTTCTTTTTCCTTAACATTATTTGGTATGACTTCCCTATGCTCTGAAAATCCCATCTACAATCAGCGCTGAGAAGTCTACTAGAAAGATAGACTAAACCTGTATATCAAGCAGTTAACAAAAAATAGAGATATATTAATATATTATTTTGTTTTATATCAGAACTACTGATTTTAATTTTGTGTTATTTCCGTTCTATTGATTCTAATTTTTAGTTCTTTTAGTGTATATAAGTGTATAATATGTTTTTACACCTTTAACTCCAAAGAAAAATAGCATCCTATATTATTAATCTTTACAACCAATCCGTTTAACTAATGCATCTTCTCTCTCTGATGCGGACTATCTTTGCGAACTGTATTGAAAATTCTTCTTCAGAAATAATGTAAACCGCAAAACAGTAATGGTGAACGTCCTCTATTTCAATTCAATTTAAAGTCTGGAAAACGGAAAATATATATCCATGTACAGAACCACGAGCGTAAAAGAACCATAGATCAAAAACTCAATGAAGAGAAAAAATCAGATCAGCCACTGAACGAATCATAGAACCTACAGTAAAAAACAATATATACACTGAATCATCCATTGAATTATGACCCCATTGAGAATGTCAATGGAACGCTAAGGCCGAAGCTCTTTAACTTCTAAAATAAGTTTTCTTGTTTTCAGGAATGTGATACCAGATAAAGATCTCAATTCAATATATCAATATATCGATTTTCAACAATATCATTTCAGTGGATAATGAATATTTAATAATTTGAATATTTAACAATAAAAATACCAGTGTTCAGAAAATTATACAAAACTGATGAATAATGAAAGAATTCTTTACACAAACATGAAATCCATTTTGATTAATCCTGTGAAATGACCCGGGGGGGGGGGGGGGGGGGTCCGAGAGGGATGTCCTCTATCACCCTACTTGTTTGTTTTGGTCATTGAATGTTTCGGTAGGAAGATTCGGAGTAATCGTCACATCAGAGGCATCACGGTCCCTGGCAATGCTTCCGTCGATCTGAAATGTGTTATATATGCCGACGATGTCACACCTCTTCTAGCCGACTAACACTCCCTCACCTGGACCTTGAGAGAAGTCGGTTATTACTGCAGGGTCACCAGTGCTCTGCTTAACCAGGCGAAGAACATCACCTCATGGCTCGGGCGGAGTGGGGTTGCCTCAAAACCCCTCAAGACCTGCGATGGACCCGTGACCCAGTGAAGGTTCTCGGCGTTTACTTTGGTCGTAGTCTGTGGATGAACTGGAAGACTAGCACCCTGAAAATTCAGTCAATAGCTTCCACTTGAGGCGAGCGCAACCTGTCCTTCCGAGCTCACTCCCACATCATCAGACAGGTCCTCGTGTCATGCCTCTCGTATGCTGCACAAGTTTTGCCCATCCCTTGGCACATGGTCCACCACTGGATCAGACTCTCTTTCTTCTTTTGAGGAGGAAGGTCTGAGTCAGTGAAGAGAGATGGAGTGAACCAAGCCATCGACTCCAGTGACTGGGACATTCCCAATATTCAGCACCACTTCACCTCGACGGCAATCTCTACGGTCGTCAGAATTTTGAACTCCGGTATCTCCATGTCCAACTTCATGTTCTACTAGTTAGGTCTTTCTCTCAGGTTCCTGTCGCCGTATCTTGTATTCAATGGCCCCAGGTCTGAGATACCCATCCGTTTCTATAATAACGTCTAAAGAATGTAGACTGTATTTCCCATGTCAGCAATGATTTTGATCTGTTTCAGAGCATCACCAGGAGCCTGTACCACAGTCTCTTGCTCCCCTTTGAATCCTGTGTTCAGATGAGGCAACCGCTGTTGGATTGGAGGGAATCCTGGAGTAACGTGAGTGATTGCCATCTGATGCAGAGCCAGCAGGGCCTCAATTGGCACATAGCCCATGAAGGACCGACTGTATCGCTTCGGTCACATCTGGAACGACAGGTGCCTCCACTGCGGAGATGGTTACACACGCCATCTATGGTTGTTTCCTTGCCCAGGACATGTGGAGACAGTCGGCAATGTCTTCGGCATCGTTACTCTGGGAGTGACTTCGGTGACTTCGGCCACTTGGAACCAGTTCCTGTTGATGTCCAGCGAGGAGAAGTATCATATGTGGAAGACCAGGAACAGGGCTCTGTTCCAGAAGATGAAGATGAACCTTGGGGGCGTGAAGGCTCGCGTATCCGGAAGTGTCCAAAAGTCTCTGAGGGTCGAACACTTTCGACGAGATAAGTCGGAGTTCACCAGGAAATGGTGTAAGCCTCCGTTTCTCTGCTAATTTTTTGGCGATGCTCTGCGTTTTAAAGTGTAACTTTCCCTTTCTTCTCTTTGGGGCGGGGTGGCTCAGTCGGTAGCGCACCAGGCTCGTAATCTGTAGTTCCCAGGTTCGAGTCCCAGCTGGGTCAGCGTTGAGATTTATCTCCGCAAAAATTCCCCGCCCTGCCCACGGTCAGTAGGGGACACCGATGGGCTTGGATAAGGCCGCCGTCCGTCGGATGGGACGTTAAGCCGTGGCCCCGTGTGTGGGAGAGCCATACCCTGTGCACGTTAAAGAACACGCTGGATGGCCTTGACGGGAGGTTACCATCTGTCTCCCAACAGCTGTTCCAGTGGGTCCCCTCCCCTAACCTTCTCTGAGCTCCGGGGTCCTTGTAACCTGGCCATTTAGCCCATGGTGTGCAAAAACGTGCCGCTCAGAGGTAAAACAACCCAACCCTTTCTTCTCGTTGTCGTATGTCTTTCTATTGTAGTTTGGTTACATGTATTAATCTTGTCCTTTGTTTCAGGTGCCAGCGGCGCTGTCCGTGACGCAGTGGATGTATAGCGGATATCGCTGCGCCTGGGATGCAGAAAAAACTTGTGGTCCTCATACCCTTGTTCGTGGCGTCCCGGTCACATAACAAACTTTTGGTTTCGACGTAATGCTGTAAGTCGCTAGTATAGTATTTTCAGTGCCGGTAACTCAAACACATTTGAAAAAAAATAAGCTAACAGTTAAATAAAATTTATCAGATTATTTGTGTTGCCAGCACCTAAGGACGGCGAATAATCCAGAGACCATCGCACAAGTTACGTGGCCACTCTTGAAAAGGTGAAGTTATCCTAAAGGTATCCCAACTAATCATTTTCTCTCTTCAGGAACGTGAGGACATAAGAGATTGTTTTCTCCAGGAATTCAGGAGGAAAAAAAATGCTCTGTTGCGAACAAAGCATTACCCAAGCTTCGCACAGGCATAAGTGGAATTTTGCAGAATCCGATCTTTGTGAATTGGTGTGCAGCCGCAAAAACTGTAAGACACTATCTGCGCATGCGCAGTGCAATGATTTTGGTTTGTCTAACTCTTCAAATATTTAATGTGATTAAATTAGTGTTTCAACCTGTCTAACACCTATTGTCTATTTGCTTACTTATATTTATTATTATATTGCTTAGTGGTAGCTGAGAACAAAGTCATTCAATGAGTATTTTATCCCATTCAGGAATGCTTTTTTCGGTAGTTCGAAAAGCCATAGCAGTTTATTTTAAGCAATTTTTGCAGATTTTTTATAATTAATAATATCTAATTTAATACATTTAATCCTGTTGCGCATAGGCAAGTCTATATAGGTTTCAGTTTTCTGCTCACTAGAGCATATCAATAAATATAAGTTTCTGCTCTTTGTTCTAACAGCGTAGTTACTTTCTCATGGATGATATGAGAAGTACCTACTGCCATCTATTGACACTTCGTGCAAGTAACAAACTCGATATGGTTTAAAAATATATTTCAAACTAACAGGTTTACTCGGCGATGCGCGGGTCTGAAACTGTTTAAAATATAGAGTAGATGGCACTACCCACGTCTCAAACTTTCATTTGGCATAAAAATCTTTTCAAAAAATCTTTTTAAAAAACTTTTCAAATCATTTAATATCCACCAGATTCACTCGGGCACAATTTGCTAGCATATGTATCTTTATAAAAAAAAAAGAAAATTAAATATGGTCTGAGATGTCCAAAAAATTGTATAGCTACTACCAAATAATTATTATTATTGTGGAAAAAACATTATTTATTATTTGACGTATAAAAACTTTTATTAATTAACATATGGGAGCAGAGCGATTCATTCTGGTAGTTCCGGTAGGAGTTCTGGTGTCGTTGATAATCTACGTTGGTGCTGATATCTTTTTTCTACTCTTCGGTAGTGAGTATACTATGTGAGGGAGCGTCCTTTCTTTTCTTCACCCTAGGTGTGGGTATATTTCGGAGCTTTTCAGGTCTGTCTATTCTTTTTTTTCTTTTCCTTTTTTTTCCCGTCTGTGTCTAGAGACTTTTCGACAGACTTTGGTGTGGAAGTTCTGCACTACGCGCAGCATTTTCTGCGTGTACTTTAATTTTGTATTTTCAAAATGGGTGATCCCTCTGGAAGGTCAAAACGTTTACGTAGTGACAACTCTGCAATGCAGCAACAGTTTCAGTCTCTATATTCCAAAACGTTTATGAATAACTCTGATCTGTTATCTTATGCTAAATCAAATGGATGCACATCTTTCTCCATTAGGATAAAAGGTATTTCGAAGCCCATATCCACGGCTAAACCTAATTTTTTGAAGCAGCAGCTGACAGCTCAACTTTCAAACCCAGAACATATTTTAATCGCACTAAAGACGCACTAAGACGAACGACTTGATAATAACTTCCGTCGAATGCACCCTTGAGTTACTAAATATTACACAGATATTAAATACTCCAGTTGAGCATGAAATCCTGACAGAATCATTAACAACTAAATTTTTATTTTGCAATATTGATATCGAAATCTCTATCGATGACTTATTTACGGAACTATCAATTCAAGGTCATCATATTTATTCGATTCGTCGTTTTTTCAAACGTGATGGCAACACAATGTCTCCCTTATCAAGTGTGTTAATAACAATTGTTGATCTACAAATGCCCCACGAAATAATTCTATGGTGGGAAATACATCACCCCACCCTTTTCATAGATAGACCACGACAGTGCAATAACTGTTGCAGATTTGGACACGGAAAGAAAACCCGTCGAAGCAAACCTCGATGTTCCCGATGTGGTGAGGAACATCAACTCCCTGGTCTCTTAGTGATATTCTTGCTCTTCAAAATCAGGCTCTGATTCTTGCTCTGGAAACGTTCATTTTTGCCTCTGGACGTTTTTCTTCCTTTTTTCTTCATTAAACATCTTTCAAAATTATCTTTACTTAGGGATAAAAGGCTTATAGGCCAAAAATCCCAGTTTTTGGTCCGTTTCACGTGGACACACTCACTGACTCACTCATATGAGATATACGTTTAACTTTTACATATTTTTCAAATTCAGTTCATGATTTTATTTTCTGATACGAATTCTTAGTTTTTGAAGCTTTTATTTCAATAGAGAAACTCGAGTTTCGCTCGTGCTTAATTAGAACGCCTTCGATATCCACGGACGCTGACGCTCTTGACCGAAAAAACTGAACAATGAGTTTATCACGCGAATTCAGAAATTAGTTTGATGCATTCGTTATTCCAAGTCGGATATATCTCTTCTCCCTCAGACATTCCTTGGCATCAACACATGAGCGATGGTTAATTCAAGTATAATGTTGATTGGAAAATTTCGGTCAGATATTATTAAATGCAGAAGAATATTTGCAAAGCTAATAGTACCGTAGGGATATTGTCACCAACTCTCTAATTTGGGCTAGACATTGACAATCGCCAATTAGCCGACTTATCAGGCGAACTTAGGAAAATTGCATTGTGTACTCCAGTGTCTCGTAACCAAGCATTTATGGCCACTACACTTAGAGCTGCATGGAGAAATTGGTTCACAAATTGATTTACTTAGTTTACTCAATTTGATCGGGTGTAAATCCCTTACATTATATTTCATATTTCCAATAAAACATACCTTCGGGTTATGGAATAGTGTGCAATATATTTTATAGTGTGATCGGCCAATTAATTCAGTGGCGTACAGGAGTGTCTTGGTTATCGAAACGATCAGCTATCGTGAGCAAAGCAGCCTTAACAGAATACCTGCTTTTCCCTGGGAACTTTTCAATATGATATTAATATGGATCTTGTGTAAATCAGTGATTAACAGCCTAAATGGCAGAATGAAGAAAGTATTTATTGTCTACTCAGTTAATAAAAATGATAATGAATTAGAAGAACATATAGAAATAACTCTTGAGCTAATTAATCAAATATAATTAACATTCGTTCCCAATACACCACTTTTACCTTATTATGTTTGCCGAAGCTGCATTAAATGCGATGCACAATTTCTTCTGAGTTCCCAAATTCAATAGTACAGCAAGCTTAAAACTGATAGAAAAGAAATATAAAAATGCAATACAAAGTATGAACTACAGCCATATAAAAATTACGCCTAATTAGGAAACGGAATGTTGACTCCGCCTACTTTATTTCGCAGAAGGTGTCAGGATCACCAATAATATCTAGCGCAGAAGGGCCCTAGTCTCTGGGGCGGGGGTTGCTCAGTCGGTAGCGCGCCAGGCTCGTAATCTGTAGTTCCCAGGTTCGAGTCCCAGCTGTGTCAGCGTTGAGATTTATCTCCGCAAAAATTCCCCGCCCTGCCCACGGTCAGTAGGGGACACCGATGGGCTTGTAAAGGCCGCCGTCCGTCGGATGGGACGTTAAGCCGTGGCCTCGTGTGCGGGAGAGCCATACCATATACACGTTAAAGAATATGCTGGATTGACTTGACGGGAGGCTACCATCTGTCTCCCAAAGCTGTTGCAGTGGGTCCCCTCCCCCAACTTTCTCTGAGTCTTCGGGTTCCATGTAACCTGGCCATTTAGCCCATGGTGTGCAAAAAAGTGCCGCTCAGAGGTAAAACAACCCAACCCCTAGTCCAGAATTTGTCAATGAACAGTCGAAAGTCTCTTTAGATTTCATTAATACGAGTGCACGAATAGGCTTAACTAGTCTTTCTGATGAACATGCTGAATACAGCAGATGACGAAATGCTGCCTATTGCTGCCACTTTCTCTCCGTACCCTAAGGCACATGGGGAATGGAGTGACCTGAAGGTGGGAATATCCAATACACTGCGGTGAGGCTTGTTTCTATATCCTTTGGCTGCTTGAATAAGCTAGGGTCGATAAACTGCATCTTGGGTTTCACAACTAAATACACTGGAACTTTAAACACACCAAATAGTGACCATTGGATCAATGGTCACTGCTCGAACTTATTTGGGACAAAGTTTTACGTAATGGAAATTAAAGCTATTAATAATCAGTGGCCTAGTAATTCACATTGAAGTTTGTAGAGATGGAGCGATTTCGTTTCTTAGTTCCTAGTTCAGTCGGAGTTAATACTTTCCTGACAGTTAATCCGATGGTAATATAGACTAACTCGAATTATTACTTCGTTGTTGAGACATCACTATAAGATGCTCCTGTGGAACTAAATGGATCTGAACGAATAGTCGTACCCCTTTCGTGACAATGGTAAAAGGCCCCTTCTCGATGTGACTGACTGTTCTTCAACAGAAGTCTCTTCTCTCTCTACTCTCCAAATTCTACAACGAATCTCTCTGAGAAGTCTTCATCTTGCTAATAAGTCTGTGTCTATCTCGAGGGTTGTTTTTCATAACCATCTGTAAAAGAGGCCGTCATATCTTGTTGTTTTTCCCAATGCAGCTGGGGGCGGGGGTGGCTCAGTCGGTAGCGCGCCAGGCTCGTAATCTGTAGTTCCCAGGTTCGAGTCCCAGCTGCGTCAGCGTTGAGATTTATCTCCGCAAAATTCCCCACCCTGCCCACGGTCAGTAGGGGACACCGATGGGCTTGGAAAGGCCGCCGTCCGTCGGATGGGACGTTAAGCCGTGGCTCCGTAATATCTAGCGTAGAAGGCCCCTAGTCTCTGGGGCAGGAGTGGCTCAGTCGGTAGCGCGCCAGGCTCGTAATCTGTAGTTCCCAAGTTCGAGTCCCAGCTGCGTCAGCGTTGAGATTTATCTCCGCAAAATTCCCCACCCTGCCCACGCTCAGTAGGGGACACCGATGGGCTTGGAAAGGCCGCCGTCCGTCGGATGGAACGTTAAGCCGTGGCCCCGTGTGCTGGAGAGCCATACCCTGTGCACGTTAAAGAACACACTGGATGGCCTTGACGGGAGGCTACCATCTGTCTCCCAACAGCTGTTCCAGTGGGTCCCCTCCCCCAACCTTCTCTGAGCCTTCGGGGTCCATGTGACCTGGCCAATTAGCCCATGGTGTGCAAAAAAGTGCCGCTCGGAGGTAAAACAACCCAACCCAATACAGCTGGGTAGGAATGGACTTTTATTAAGGGAACTAGCAGCTACAGGATTTTAAATCTATTTCGCTTTGGCTGTCTTCTTACCTTTACATATGAGTTCGATTTTATGCCCTTCAGAAAACTAAATTTTGAGTTTCTGCCATAGAAAATGAAGATGGTTCTAATTTAAGAATGGCACTCACTTGGTGATGCAAGCTTTACTCAATTTACGATATTGTTCCATGTAATGGAACAATATCGTAAAATATAATGTAATTTCGATGGTCCAAAATGTTATTGTTGTTAACACTTTTTCGTGATATTCGTGGTTCTCTCGCAAACATGTTTTCGTCATCTTATCTTCGGTTATTTGGTGATCTTTTAGTAGGTGGGAGGAGATTTCTATGGCGAGGAATGAAACTGATAGATGGCGTGGATGTCCCGTGGCAGAGGAGGCAAGTGAAAAATCCATTTTCATTGATGCGAATCCGAGTGCAACAATATATCTACAAATCATACCATTTCAATAATATGTATCGATATAATAGTTAATATTTAACAGATAACATAAAGAAATAAGTGCAAACATGTTATAATGCAAATTAATAATGGTATATACTCGTCGATTTTCAAACATAATGACGCGATAAATGTAAGAAGAATTAAAATTCCTTCGACTTTAATCTGTTAAGGTTTATTTCCCAAGAGTGGTCTTTCTATTAGCCCTGCAATGATCAAAGATTAATTGCTTAATTCTCACCCCTCATCTCTCAATGGTAAGACTTTTCAGCATCTCACAGATGATGTGAATGCATTTAGCAATGCCATTGGATTGAATTACCTCTGAGCGGCACTTTTTTGCACACCATGGGCTAAATGGCCAGGCCACAAGGACCCCGAAGGTTCAGAGAAGGTTGGGGACCCACTGGAACAGCTGTTGGGAGACAGATGGTAGCCTCCCGTCAAGGCCATCCAGCGTGTTCTTTAACGTGCACAGGGTATGGCTCTCCCGCACACGGAGCCACGGTTTAACGTCCCATCCGACGGACGGCGGCCTTTTCAAGCCCATTGTGTCCCCTACTGACCGTGGGCAGGGCGGGGAAATTTTGCGGAGATAAATCTCAACGCTAACCATGCTGGGACTCGAACCTGGGAACTACAGATTACGATCCTGGCGCGCTACCGACTGAGCCACCTCCGCCCCTAGCAATGCCATACATTTTGTGATATTCATAAGATTTTTTTTCGGCTGCCTCAGGATTTGAACGTTTTTGCATTTTCCGCCAATTAAACATTTACTTTTGCATTTAATGGAAAACATTTTACCAACATCTGAGATCATTAACAACAGTAATTCATTTTCTAAACATAAATTCTTTTATTGACAATGCTAACACAAATACTGGTAAACATTAATACGGCGTGTTCACGTGCGATAATTATTCCGGAAAGCGCAATTTTTGTATCAAAAGATACGACATGTGCTGTGGAAATGCGTCATGTGTCTTTAATGGAACAGACGGTTCAGTTTGAAAAGTGTATTAGGGGTGAAAAGTTTGTAATTGCTTTTTGGTGAGTGCACGCGTTTTCGGTTTAGATGCCGTGATTTATTAACTTTTGTATGTAACAACATAGGAATCATGTCGATTGTATTGTGTTATGAAGTAAGATAGTTATTTGGCAAGAACCGATTCATAATTTGGTTAAATAGAATGCATTGTAACGGAAAGTTCGAACATTACATTCTGTTAGAATTTCTCACTGTAGGATAATCGGTAATAATTATCCACTAGTTTAGTTAGATTGAATTAGTTAGTTTAATTGAACGACGCTTACTTTTTCTTGTATCCGTAAAATATGTTTATTTATTATCTGTTTGGTTATTTCGAACTTCTCACACAATACTGTCAAAAAAATAATCGCTGAAATTCTGTAAGAATATTATTTCATTAAATTTTAATATTCTTTTAATATATATTTTAATAAAAAATTTTATAATACAAATCTTGAAATTATTCAATTAATTTTTTAAAGTGGATTTCTTTAAATTGCAGAAACTGCTTATGCAAAGTGTCATAAGTATTGCCTGTGGTAAAGTTCTATTACAGAGATTCTACAGATATCAAGCTCCATCATTGAGTTCCATTATTGGGAACTTTCAAATAGCAGGCTCCAGCACGAGCTTCATCAAACACCAAAATGCCAAATTTCATTTTTAGCCCTTTATTTATCAAGTTCAATTTTTAGCCAGATATCAGGTGCCGTGTTTTCACACTCCCCCAAACATCAATATGAATTACTATTATTGTCTGTTACTAACTTTAATTTCCATTACTGTATAACATGCAATCACAAGTGACAACAGCAATTTGTTCATAACCACTGGTAGAGCAAATGAGATGACCTAAATCTTCTACTTCCAGGCTTTTCATCGCCGCTCGTGTAGTGTCTTACAACGGAGCACAAGTTTTTCAACATCCACAAATGAGAGGTAGAACAGTTGGAACATAATCACTGGTGGAGCAAACACTGGCATAAAAACCGATTGATATTCACTCGAAAGAAACCATATGATCCAGAGTTAGAATAACACGAAAAAGTTATTAAAGAATAACACGTCATAAAACAGGATAAGGATGGTACAAAATAGGTCAAATTAATTATTAAAGTACTAAAATGTTTTATTTTTCTATTGCAATATGGTAAAAAATAGAAGTATTCATAACTCTTATTAATGAGGTCTGGAAAGAATAAAAAAACACTAAAGAACAAAATCTGTGGTTAAGAAGTGAAATCCCAACAGCTATGGATCAAGAAATGGGAAAAACTAAGAATTTCTCAGCCGTCTAGTGGTCGAATGGTTAGCGCGCTTGACTACTGATCTAAGGGACCTGGGTTCGAGCCCCGGGTAAGGCATGGCTGTTTGTGTCGTTTTTCTGCTGAGGTCCTGCCATCCTCACAGACCTTCTACTATGGCATATAAACTGACAGGCTTCTGTCAGACCTCTGTGGCAAGCAGCTGCTTGAGGGGTAAGGATTTCTCAGTGCCTGCAGCAAAAATAATGCACACGGGGGGTATCGAATGCAATATTATATGGAATGAAGAGCAATATTAGGCTGCAAATTGCTAAAAACGAAATTTATGTTCACTTAAGTCGCTTACATCTGAGAGATTTCAGGACTACAGAATGAAAATATTAACATGCCAAATCCAAATTCAGAGAAACTCAGAAAGTTGAACGAAATAATCACAAGATAACGTGACGTGACACTTACATATTGCCCTACATAATAATAATTAATTTCCGGCCCCTTCGTTGAAATCGATTTGTGATTAACATGAATTTTCGTTTCTCGCCCTCATCGGATTGATTAAGCCACCAATAGACGAAATTTATATTCACGTGTAGAGATTTAGGAGTGTAACTTTAAGAAGCAACACTCAAGAAATAAAGATACAGCAAATTGCCGGTTATCCGGCATTTATGAAGAATAGGGTTTACGATAGGAAATATTTTCATAAAAATCATATATAGTAGGTACAATCTTGCATTCAAGCCTTAGTTGAAATATAATAATAATAATAAATACCCCATCAAGCAGCTGCTTGCCACAGGGGTCTGACAGGAGACTATCAGTTTATATGCCATAGTAGAAGGTCTGAGAGGGTGGCAGGCCCTCAGCAGAAAAACGACACAAACAGCCATGCTTTAACCCGGGGTTCGAACCCAGTCCCTTATATCAGTAGCCCAGCGCGCTAACCACTCGGCCATGGGAAAACTGAAATATAAATGGAGTTAAAAACAATGATAAGAGAAACGAAATAAAGGTCCTTAATACAAATGTACATATCTGGAATATAATTGTTTCTTATAAGCATTTTTACACTTAGTAAATATCTAAATCTGTGCACTTAACAAAAACTTCGGGAACTACTTAAATGAAAGCCACCATGGAAAGAGTTGTAATTTTTGTCGTCGGATGGCGCTGACTACCGGTAGTGTAATATTTTCCTATTAATGAAATATGAAAGAGAATGTTTGGAAGCTAAACTATGTAGAAAAGCATAAGAAAGAGGGAAAAATCGCTATCTGAGACACAAGAATAGTGATACTCAGATAAACTTGAATTTCAGGAAAAACAACAACAGTTATCTTTGGATATGTATGTGCAGTTTAGTTTACTGGCTTGGTTACAGAAATTCGGATGACATTTCATCCGGGTCATCTACTGAACTAGCTTTTGATTCTTGAGCAGCAAGCCGCAACTAATGTCGAGGGTGGAGAAGACGTAACATTCGGTCTTGTGCCATCCAGGAGATATGATATCCGGGTGAATCCGGAAACATGTAATATCGGGGTGAACGAATACCACGTGCATATATTTTTTCAATTCAGTTGATGGGATTTATAGTCCATGATCGTGTTATATCCCAATAAGAGAACATAGACTTTTATGACATATTTAGAATTGAACAATTCTTTCCAGAGAGACAATCACAACATATGGGACCGCGAGCCAACGCGATACCATTGAGCCACCGAGGTGCCCACGTGAATTGAATTGAATGAATGAATTAGCAGCATTAGGGAAAATTTGGGCCTATTAAGCACCGTATTCCCGTTCAAGAGTAAAAGATAGGAGCTATCAGGGGCGTAGCGAAGGACTCTGACTGGGGATGGGGAGAAATCAAAAATTTTCCAACTCTAAATTCAAATTTTGCCTACTGAGCTAGATTTTCCCGCTCCGTGGGGGGTGGGATTGAGCCAATTTTCACAACTCTCCAACATTTTGCCATTTGCCAACTAACCGTAATTTGACACTTAACTTTCAATTTTCCTAACTAGCCATAATTTCACAGAAATAGTTCTAATATTTACATCTCATCTGAATTGTTGCAGGTCAGTGTGAATTTTCCCTTGATTTCGCCAACTCTCCTTAATTTCACGAAACTAATCCCAATCATTACATCTCTCCTAAATTTGAAAAATCATTTCAAACTTTTCAAACTCACCAAGATTTTGACAAGTCTTCTCGATTTTAGTCAACTATCCTGAATTTAACAACCCCAATCCCAATTATCACAACTCTCCCGTATTTTCGAAATGGATTCGAATTTTGCCAAATGACCTAAATTTTGTTGTTTCCTCAATTTGTCCAACACTCCTTAAATTCACAAAACAAATCTCTATTTTCACAACTCGCCTATATTTTACCGAGTGAATTCGAATTTTGCCAACTCGCCGAAATTTTACAGAAAAAATCGCAATTTTTACATCTTCCCTGAATTTGCCAAGTCACTTCGAATTTTATCAACTCTCCTTAATTGCACAAGAAAGACACAATTTTCACAACTTCTCTGTATTTTACCAAGTGGTTTCGAATATTGCCAATTCCCCTAGATTTTGCCAAGAGTTCTTGGTTTTTCCAACTCTCCTTAATTTCATAAAACCAATCTCAATTTTTACAACTCACCTGTACTTTACCAAGTGGTTTCCAGTTTTGCCAACTTCCCTAGATTTTGCAAAGTTTTATCGATTTTATCAACTCTCCCTAATTTCACAAAAACAATCCCAATTTTCACAAATCGCCCGTATTTTACAAGTGGATTCGAATTTTGCCAACTGCCCTAAATTTTGTCATCTTGCCACAATTTTACAGAAAAAAATCCAAATTTTACATCACACCTGATTTTTCCAAAGTCACTCTGAATTTTGCCAACTTCCCAAGATTTGACAACTTTCCTAGATGTTGCGAAGTTTCCGCGATTTTGCCAACACGCCATAATTTTACAGAAAAAAGATTGACTCACCTGAATTTTGTCAACTCTCAACGATTTTGCCAAGTCACTCCGAATTTTGCCAACTGCCCCTAGATTTTGTCAACTCGCCATAATTTTACGGAAAAAAATCCAAATTTTCACATCTCACCTGAATTTTTCCAACTTTCCAAGTTTTTGCCAAATCACTCCGAATTTTGCCATTTCGCCATAATTTTACAGAAAAAAATTCTATTTTTTACATATCACCTGAATTTTGCCAACTCCCAAAGATTTTGCCAAGTTGTCCCGATTTTGCCATCTCACCCGTATTTTACTAAGTCGCTTCGAATTTTGCCAACTGCTCTAAATTTCGCCGTCTTTCCATTTTCCAAACTGCCTTAGATTTGCCAAGTTGCCTCAATTTTCACAACACCCCTTAATTTTCCAAAAAAAAATTACAGATTTTCATAACTCACCTAGATTTTACGAAGTCGCTTCGAATTTTGTCAACTCCGAGTTACTTTGGGGGGAACCTCCCCC
The DNA here is from genome assembly GCA_038380435.1 of Ryuthela nishihirai. NCBI lineage: Eukaryota > Metazoa > Arthropoda > Arachnida > Araneae > Heptathelidae > Ryuthela > Ryuthela nishihirai. The sequence continues at coordinate 78,622,627 of JAWZYU010000017.1, forward strand.
ATCCCCCCATGGCTACGCCCCTGGGGGCTATATAGGACCTAAGGCCAATTGATCAAAAATGAAAGAAAAATATTCTTTTGACGGAAAGTATCGTAAGCACGACGCATGCGTTACGCTACGTGGGACATGCACGACGAATCGTAACGCAGAAGCAACGCAAGTGAGGGGGGAACAAACAAAAGAAAAAATTATAATTTGGAAGCAAGCCAACATATCCAATAGAATAGCAAAAGTCAAAGAACCAGAAAAACTCCTGCAAAGCGACAACACCTTACTCAAAAGCAATAAGGTCCTTTTCAATACGTTCGTAGAATAATCCAGTACATTTCCAATGTTCATCTCTATAAATCTTGCTTTTAACACTTCGTTGAGAAATTTTCGGAATCAAGGCTTATATATATCTTTGTTTGTCGATTGCAAGCAGCATGGTTTTTGTGTATTTTTCATAATGGTGCCGTCTAAATCTTGGTTCCTTTTTTCTGGCTTTTCGCAGATATTTAGGAGAAAGTCTTCTAAACAATCGTCTAATGAAACTGTTTTACAGTCTTTCTGTTGATGTATAAAATCACGACGAATAAGGTTATTGATGCGTTTGATTCTAGATGTTTACACTGTATCTTGGGCATTAGGTGGTTCAATTTTGTAAATAATGATGAGGTTAGGCAGAGGAGTCGGCAACCTCCTTTAAGCAGCATATCGTGCAAAGAGAGACTCCGTTGGCTTGCCTAGGTTGCCCGTATGCATAATTATAGATTAGTGAATAGGGTTATGAAGAGTGTGCCTAAAGACCGCAGAAAGAGGGGGAGACCTACGATGCGATGGGCAGACAGTGTCAAACAGGACCTTGTTAGAATTGGTGTGCAGTGGCCAGATGCAGCAGATGTAGCTCAGGAGAGATATGCTTGCAGAACTAAATTGCATGGTGTGGTTGAACCTACGTAGCCCATAACTGCTTGAGGAGGATGATGATGATAACCGATGATTTCTTCATAGACTCATCGATATCAATGTCCAAGTCAACTTACAGTTCTCTCGGTGAGGCGTCTGGGAAGATTCGTGATTTGAATTATTTTCAATTTCGGTGTTTTCATTTCCTTTTTGGAAGTTTCTTTTTCTTCTTCCAAGGCTTTGATGATGACATCGGTAAAATTGGATGAAGCATGATTTTTGATATCGTATTTCCTTTTCTCATTAAGAGGACAGTTTGCCGCTTTCGGCATCTTCTGTAGAGTTTGACGACCCCTCGATAGTTGATTGTAGCATAGAAAGTTATGACTAGCAAAAAGTTTGGAATATCTTTTTTGAGGTGCAAAGTAGCAATTTTAGGACAGCTTTTGATTTGTTTCAACTTTTCTTGCTGGAAATATTGTTCTTCCAGTGATTTGATTTCCTCATACGGTTGAAGTGCACTTTTGATTTCTTTCTCTGTAATAAAGAATGGATGTTTTGAGATGAAAATTTGCTGCTTCGTCTGAAGTCAGCAGAACGATGGTTAAGAGACCGGTTGATTTTCTAAGCTATTTCAACATTTGCCACTTTTAATACCTTGATGGGTTCTTCACTAATGTTTAAGAATTCGATTTCCGGATGGGAAATCCGAAAGCAACGATGTAATTCAGCGTCGTTCATACCTCGCTACTCTTACAAAAGAATTTTTCCTAATTCTTTGGAAAATAAAATCTGAGATTTTGCATTCTATAAAAAAAAAAACCCATTTCAGTGATTCCAAAAGTAGATCCACTGTAATGCCTTTCGACCGTGGTGGAGGAGGGAATGCCTCCATTGCCAATCAGTGCATTACTTTGTTTTCCTCGTAATCGCAAACGTCTTTCGAACGTAACTCAAAAAGTCGTACGTCAGCCAGTTCGAGTTTAAGATCGTTGCAGGAGATATTGATTTTCGTCCCTTCAAATTGGGGCAGACGATGTGCTAGTTCATATAATTTCATATCATACTGCATAACTTTAATTCAGAAGTTAACAAAAATACATGTGAATGCCTTCTAAAATGTAAAGTGTTAAAATATAAATGATTGATACTGCTTAACGAAATTTGCGCATCAAAATCGTACAATCCGTTCAAACGAAACAACTGAATGGTCACACATTTCTTGGTGTTACTTCTTCGACAGAATTTTATTCCACGACAATTTGTTCGATCAATTTTGTCGAAAGTTTGAGAATTGAGAGACATTGAGAGGCCTTTAGGGAACGATTTCTCCGAAAAAGACTGTTAATTGTCACTGGAGAATCATCGTAAGGGAGGAGGTCTGGGAAGAGGGGCAATAGAAAAGTTTTAGATTAGACAGAATAAAACCTTTATTTTACACACGATATTGAAATCGTTTACTTCCTTTTAGTTTTCACTATTCTTATAAGCTATATTCGAATATATATGACGAATATATATTCGAATATATAACGAACTATATGACGAATGATCATTGAAATATAATTGCTCGAACCCATGTTTTGTCAATTGGGCGCTAATTTCGAAGTCCTGTAACTTTTAAAATTGACGTTTTCTGGGAAAAACTAACTAGAGGTAAATTAAAGCTCTACATCATTTCTATCTAAATATCGATTTTTTTTTTCAATACTCCTTCGGTATTTAAATATTTATGGAAATTTGAACATATAAGAATAGCAGTACTAGAGATTTGCAGTTAATTTAAACTGAAATAGGAAGTATTATCTCCAACCATCTTTTATATAATTACATATTCTAAAAGTGTGTGGAAATAATTCGTTCAATACTCATTTATTTTGCGATAAATGTCTTAGAACATATTGCTGCTCTGAAAGGTTTAAATTTCTATACCTGCTTAAATATTGTAAGAATATTATTGAAAATCGAGATTTAGATGGATTCGTTCCATGTATTTATTCTCCGACACATTTTCTCATAAAACGTTTACTTTAGAAGTTGGAGATAAAACCTCCAACATGTGAACCGCAGATTACGGCCTGACTTGAGCCTTACCAAGCCTACCTCGATGGTTCATACCATGACATATGATACGAATGGAGGGGGAGATTTTGTAAAATTTACTGTAATAATGTCAGGTTGTTGCAGGATATAACTGATAAATGAAAAAGTATGAAATATATTATCATTATGGCAATAACCTAAAATAAAAAAAATATCAAAACTCTGAAATGAATACATATTTGATCATTGTTTCCTTAATTATTTTAATTAATTGTTTTATTCATTTGTAAGGTAACTTAAAGCAACCTGCAATAATATTGCATCAAAAGTTAAAAGACAATTTAGCCGCGTTAGTGGCTCAGTAGTATCGCGTTGGCTTGCGGTGACACTGCTACTATCGAGGTCCGGTTTCGAGTCCCGGTGTGGATGGCATAGTCGGTTGTTCTGCTCTAACTGTTCTGATTGTCCATCAATATCAAAAAGTGTTCAATTATCGACATGTCAAAAAATTCTCTGTTCACTCATTGGGACATAAAGCGGAAAAATTGGCTATAACTCCCAGCATCCAAATTGAATTAAAAAAAATTCCCTTCACACGTGACGTCATCAAAAAAGCTGTCATTGCCTTCATTTTCAAGATAGACTTGGCCAACCTTCGCCTCGGATTGTCGTGGTCAAGTGGTTTCGTTTAAATTGGCAGCAATGGTTGCACCCTTTACATCCAGGAGGGGGGAGGGGGTAAAACGCAACTCTTTTAAGAAATTAATAAAAAAATTCATTGTTTAATAGTTATTTAAAAAAATATTACTCTTTGCACTTTCATAATTCCCAATAGTTAGAATTTCTACTGTTAGAGGATGCTAAAGTGGAAAATAATAAACTTTATTCTCTCTGAAATCAAGCACCCCATATTCGCTAAAGGTGATATGCTATTCTTCTAGTTTTATTCTGTTAAATGGTGTTCATTGGACTTCCCATGAAAGTGGGGATAGCCATGGTGGTACAGCTCACATATATAGTCAGATAGGATAAATCTCCATATACAGTAAGATATTATTCTTCTATAATGATGTGAGGGTTCTACTCTCCTCATTTTTAACTTTGAACATTATTACCAGACATGCTGAATCTAGAGAAATGGAACCAGGGGGCCATGCTCCTCTCTTTCAGAGTATGAATAACCGGAATGGTAATAAAATATTAATGATGCATATTAATATATATTTTGTATAATTTATGAAAGAGCACTAAAAGAAAAAGAAAAAATCATATCCTGGAATGATCATTATATTTTAACTCTAGATATTTCTTTCTAATATCAGAAAATTCTATTTTACACTGCACTCATCATTAATCACCCCTTCATACACGAATGTTAAATTTTCGTTTATTTTTGAGTAGTGTTTGATAAACAAAAAACAGAAACATAAAGAGAGAAGAAAGTATGGAAAACGTTTTTTGTTTTATGTGCAGTATTTTATGAATAAAACAATTATAATAAATACTATAAACACCCAAAGAAAATAGTTACTCATACTACATTTTTTAATACAGTGGTTGATAATTTTATTAATGAAATTTTTACTGCTATGTGAACATCAGTTGGTAACTGTTGAATTAATAATTTGTTATGTCATTTTGAAAGCGTGAAAAGCAGAAATTTCATTTTTGAATCGGACAATATAATCTTAAAATTAAAACAGATAATATTAAATAGCTGAATGAACGAAATGGACGCATTACAGCTATTCCTATTCAACAGTAAATATCTTCTCTAAAGTTTCACAGGGGAAATGGCTTAGACATTCTTATTATTATTTCTCTGTACTAATCCACTCAGACTCATGAGAATTGTCAAAGTTCTATGAATAAGTCAGCTTTCGAAGTTTCAAATAACAATTTGCATAGTTGGAAGCTTAAAGTTCAGTAATATATTATTTTTGATACCAGATGTGGCCATAAGTTTTTTCTTTCTCCTTGTGAAGATTAAACCCTACGATTATGGAAATCCATTTCCTCTGATTATGGAAATCTGTAGCAAATTACACTGTTCAACAGAATATAAGCATAATACGCAAATTCTTGACGATCTGAAAAACGCGACAATTAATACTCTGAGATTTGGAGTGATAATACAATGCAATATGAGCCAATAAATAATGAGGTACATAGCAAACCAATCGCTTGCTCTCCATTGGTTATTCAAATGAATGGGAGAGTGTGCATAGCTAAGAGATCTATTCCAACAGAACAGAGATATTACTGCGTATGAAGACCCCGAACAAATACACAGGTATCACAACGTCTCATGATATACAGGGTGAATCTGAAAAAGTGGGCAAAACTTTACGGGGTGGTAGAACGCAGCTAGACGAGCAATATTCGTCATAGAAAGAATGGGCGGAACGCAAACGGGGAGCCGCTAGGTGGCGTTGGAAATGGTATAAAAGGGTCGGTCCTCGCACCCAACGGCATTTCTACCGTGGATTGCCGAGAGGATGGCTGGTTATACTAACCACGAAATGGCGGATATGCACTTTGTGTACGGTGGGGCGGACGGGAATGCAAGTGAGGCACAGAGTATCTCCTCTCCTTCTTGTGTTCATTCTTAAAATATGACACTGGAAAACTACCTTTTAACTTCTCACCGCTTGCGTTCCGACCATACATTCTATGACGAATATTGCTCATATAGCTGCGTTCTACCACCCCGTAAAGTTTTGCCCACTTTTTCAGATTCACCCTGTATACCAGGATGGCCATGAAGTTTGATGGCAGTACATCCTACTCTCCAGGAAAGCAGATCGGACCTCGTGGAGGTCCCCAGGACATCCAGCATATGCTTTATAAAGTTTAAGTCCTGAAAATAGCCTGGTCACTTCATTTGCTGAATATTCTTACTTTCGAGGAATTCGTCGACTTTCTGAACCCTCTGAGAACAGGCATTACAGTCTATCAAAATAAACGAGAAGCTAAAAGCGCCCCTGAATAACTTCATATACAGCCTCTGGCAAAGCCTGCCAATGACTCAAATAATCAAATCACCACCTCCATTAGTGGTGTCGTGCCCTGATATTACAGGGTTAGTAATGAGTTCCTTGCTCTTTACAGATCACGCGTCGAAAATCACTATGAACACTGAATCACGATTCATCAGTGAAAGGCACAGGCACCCATTGCTCAGAGGTCCAGTCACGATATTATCTGCACCACATTTGTTGGGTTCTTCTGTGGACTGAAGATGGATGGGGATAAAGACCATCAATTGTCTGGCATAAAGCATCCTCCATTGAAGTCTCCTATAACCAATTTGTTTCGAAACTGTTTTTCCAATAGCTGTATAAAGCTCCAGAAAGAGTTGCCTGGTTGACATTACACTATGGCATTGGGATGTTAGCAAAAGATAACAGTCAGCCTGTGACGATAAGGATGTCCCTCTTGAGCCATCTTGCATTCGTCTACGGCCAACGTCTCCTCTCTGGAGGAACTGTCTCCAAAGTCTTGATTGACTGAGAGATATTTACACACCTAGCCATATTGATCTGGGATCGCTTCATTCTAAGATACTGATTTCTCTTCTACATATAAAAGCATCCATATGATTTATCTGTTCCCTACTGTTGTATAATAGTATACTGTTGTACAATCAGTAGTGCAGAATCACAGCTAGCTTCAATAGCACCCCGTATTTATTTCTTGAGCCAAATACAAATTTTGTCCTGTCAGGTGATTTTTTGGGAGGCGTACGACCTTACGTATATTCCATTTCATTGATACATAAGATTTTATGTTAATAATTTTAATAACTTGTGAAATATTTAATAGTTTGTGAATTATAGTTAATTTTTGGACACAGTGTAATTTTACCATTATTAGCCACTGGACACTCTCATTAACATAATATGGCCCCTGCTTCCATTTTTCAACAACCTTACAGTGGTAATTAAACCCACGGTGTTGTCCTCAGTCTTCAAAACAGATGTAGCTTAACTATATTGCAAAACAAAAGCATTATTATCTGAGCTAAGAAAACAACGTGACCAAATAAAATGGTAAGGTGATGTCTAATATTACAATTCTATTGCGACGAAGATATTTGTTTAGAACAAATGTTGCAGCAATCTAACTTCTAAATTCAGTTCTAATTAGGAATTTTATTTTATTCTCACCCTCAATCATTGCGGAAACTCTCTCCTCACACATTTAGGAGTATTTTACATAATAATATTCGCTACAGTATCATATAGCAGGCAAATCAATCAAATATCTCGCATTCACTGAAGCTGTTTCTCCAAGATAGTTAATTATTCTTTCTCTGAATCTCATCATTAAAGATAAAAAAACACCGATTATTCAAGTGTATAGGAGCAGAATTTCATGAATCTTGATCCGCATTTATAAAGAGGAAAGAATCCTAATTAGAATATTAGGGAAGATAAATTTAAAAGTCATCCATGTTTTGTTTCACTGGATGCTCGTTTAAAAGTAATGAGGTAGGTGTAATTTACGTGATTGATGATGGAGAATCCCTCGAATGATAAATGAGTTTCTTTTTGTTTTGAATTTGAATTGAAATCATTTTTTGTGTCAATGCAGTTGAAAGAAATATTAAATGGTGCATTTATCTTGTAAAAGAAATATGTTATTAACAATTGTTTTCATAGTATATTTTAGTTAGGCAGTAATTGAGTGAGTAATATTAAAAATAACAAATAAATAAAACTGAAAAAAACAGGGATTTAATCTTTGTTGAATTTTTACACCAATCAAAGATTTCCCTGAAAATATACTCAACATTTTCCGATCTTTGCAAAAAAATCTAAAATTGACATTAGAAGTAGGAAGAGAAAATAATCTAATTTTTTTAGATATTAATATAAAAGGAATTGACGGAACAATTATAACATTAAATTACAGAGAATCAACTAACACTGGACAACTGGATACCAATCTAATATCATTAAGACGAACTTGAAAGATCAGCTCCTTAAGAAAAACCTAATACAAAACACAGAGAAATTTCAAGGAGAAATCCAAATGACAAATTACTAAAAAGAAAATCATTACACCAGTCACGTAAAAAAGAAAAAAAAAGACAATAATTAAAAATATTAATAGGCCAAAAAAAAACGTATAAATCCATCAGAATAAAACAAAATCAAATATTTTTTAAAGAATAAATTATAAATTCCCCCATCCCTCGGTTTTCACGGTTTATTTTCTACACGGTAAAAAAAAATGCAACCAGTTTCACTTTACAGACTCGGTTTATATACGTTTCCAAAATTAAACCAGTTTTCTTTTACATGATTATAGACATTTTTTACAGTTTACCGATTTTGATTTCTTTATGTCTATAGTTATAATACATGTTATGGAGTAGAAGTAGCATGAGCGTCAAGGGAGATTATTACATCCATTTTCAAAGAAAAATCAACTAAATGGTTTTAGTTGGCACCTAACTTCAAGAACAAATTAAAATGAAATTGAATTTGCTGTTTGTTTTTTTTCCTGCTACAGATAAGCCGTAACTTGCCAGATTTTGTGAACACAACTATTGTCTTGAAGTAGGAGTGTCAACCCTAATTCCCTCCCTAACCATTTTGGGAAAAACGATGTTGGTGTAGTATTGGCCATTTATAGTCCTTTTTTCAGGTAAGGTGTCTATGGCTACCATTCCTTGTCAATTGAAAAAGGAATGGGAATATCATCTTCCTTGAGCGAAAGTCTTGTCGGAGGATTTGGGGACGCGGCTAATAATCCGCAACCCAAAAATTGTTGTCGACCTTTCTGGGACTTGTGTAGTAAAAAAGTCACGTCTCATCACCTGTGACAATGTCTGCTAACCGTTTGGGACTGCTAGGTTCAAACATTGCCTACATATACTTGTACAAATAGACTAGCCATTTTTTACTCTTCTGTCAGTTTGTGGGGCAACCATTTGGCACAGATCTTTCGGAACTTTAAATGTTGAGGAATAATTGTTTCCACTCTTCCAAACGATACACTGGCATTTAAACGTACTCTCTGGATGGTGATATGTAGTTTTTCTTTAATGAGTCCACGCAAAAGCGAGGTTTCTCTCGTTCACAGCCTCCATCGATCTTTTTGTAAGAGAGATATCTTCGAAACTCTCCCGTCCTTCTCTGAATTTGCGCATCCATCCCGTAACAGTGCCATATGAACAGACATGATACCCATATATTGGTGATAAATCGGTGTGAATTTCTTTCCCTTGGTCCCCAAGCTGCATCCTTGTGAAAATGTAAAATCTTTCCCCGTCTTTAGTAGGTTCCTTAGGAACAACGCACAGATTTCGCAGACCGAATTTTACGCGCCACCAGCGAAGAGAGAAATGTTGTAAGGCTTTTGTTTGTAACATGTTATGACAAGTTTAGATAAGCTTTCAAACAAGTCGTAGCTCGGGTTGTTGGGTTGTTTTACCTCTGAGCGGCACTTTTTTGCACACCATGGGCTAAATGGCCAGGTCACATGGACCCCGAAGGCTCAGAGAAGGTTGGGGAACAGACCCACTGGAACAGCTGTTGGGAAACAGATGGTAGCATCCCGTCAAGACCATTCAGCGTGTTCTTTAACGTACACAGGGTATGGCTCTCCCGCACACGGGCCACGGCTTAACGTCCCATCCGACGGACGGCGGCCTTTCCAAGCCCATCGGTGTCCCCTACTGACCGTGGGCAGGGTGGGGAATTTTGCGGAGATAAATCTCAACGATGACCCAGCTGGGACTCGAACCTGAGAACTACAGATTACGAGCCTGGCGCGCTACCGACTGAGCCAACCCGCCCCGTCGTAGCTCGTTATGTACGGGAGGAACGAGTGCAAATCTACAGATACGTGTAAAGGACATTTTGAACGCCTTTCGTAGTGGAGGCAGTGTGATAGTGTAGATAGGCCTAATGACGATTGGCTGAACTGAGCTTTACATCTTTGAGGATGGCCATCTGACTGCTCAGACAGAGAGATGAGATTCTCGGCTCTGTGAGGATGTTCGTGGGATCTATTGTCCTGCTTTCATCTTTCTGGACGACGATGCTCTTCCCCATATCTCATGAGATCAACTGTTTTCTTGAAAATGAAATATTCATAGACTGAGTGATCGATCAGACCCTCGAATTTAAATCCAAATGAGCATAAGGCAGAGAAACGAATTGCAAGACACTCTCCCTGCCTTGAGCGAACCCCATGAACTAAGACCTGTTGCTGTGCAAAAGTGAGCCATATTAACATGAAACCTTATCAAAAGCCTTCTCAATAGTATAAGAAGACGTTTCCCGAATTGTACGGCTGTCTAAGTCATGTATCCTAATTCTTGTGCCTTCAAGATAAGTACTCATGATCTTATATACAACACTCATGCATATTATATGATTTCGTCATTATCCCACTTATCGTTACTGATCAGTAATCTCACTTTCCATAAGAGATTTAATTGTATTTGCTAAATATACACTTTTGCCCATTATCCTTTACTTCTGAGCATCACTGTGTATAGATAAAATAATATCCGCCTTTGATATTTTGAATGCAATGATAGTATTGGAGTTTGTGAAATCTATGTATGTAAAAATTTCTCTAGAATAATTTAAACATTCCCAGGGCTCTAGAGATTCAAATCTACACAAAGAAGTTCTCAATAAAAACGCCTCCATGTTCATTGGGATTTCCATTTCATTTCAATCGAAATGTGAACCACTAAATTATTCATCACACAATATTTTTTTACCTCATATCTGTTCTTCCAAAGAAGTGTACTATACTATCACAAAATCTCATCAAATCTTGGTCAACAATTGTTCTCTACATTATTTAACTTATTTATCTGTTAAACATTGTTGCGATGCAGGAAAGCAAACACTGTGACGAAGTTCCTAAAAATGTGAAGAAAAATTTGTTTTCAAGAATGAGGTGACAATATCAAGTAATACCAGGGAGAACCTTAGGGAAATTATTCTTCTGGAGAGACCTTGCACCCATCTAACCTACACCAAAATTCAGTTTATTTTATTACTGTTGTATTAGTTGTTTGCAGACCAATGCAAATGACTCAATTTTATTTATACAAACACTCTAATTCTGATGTCCTAAGAGCCAATTAACTAGCATTAATGAGTAAAACTGATGGCGAACCGAATGAGAGCAAATGACAATGAGACCCATGAGAATTCTGTAAAAATAAATTTATTTAACAATAAAAAATAGTAAATTACTCATCGAACAACCGCTAACTACAGACCATTGACAATAACCTCCAATATATGTACAATAATACACCATAGAGAAGGTGTGTGAGGAAGGCGAAGCCTCATCTGGAAGACAATGCAAGAAACCCCAACTGAAAGGCAATGCAAGAAACCTCAACTGAAAGGCAATGCAAGAAACCTCAACTGTAAAGACAATGCAAGAAACCTCAACTGTAAAGACAATGCAAGAAACCTCAACTGTAAGACAATGCAAGAAACCACAAACTGAAAGACAATGCAAGAAACCTCAACTGAAAGGCAATGCAAAAAACCACAAACTAAAAGACAATACAAGAAACCACAAACTGAAAGACAATGCAAGAAATCTCGAGTGTAAAACAATGCAAGAAATATCAACTGAAAACCAATGCAAGAAACCACAAACTGAAAGATAATTTAAGAAACCGCAGCTGGAAGGCAATGCAAGAAACCGCAACTGGAAAACAGTGCAAGAAATCGCAACTGGAAGACAAGGCAAGAAACCGCAACTGAAAAATAGTGCAAGAAATCGCAACTGGAAGACAAGGCAAGAAACCGCAACTGAAAAATAGTGCAAGAAATCGCAACTGGAAGACAAGGCAAGAAACCTGAACTGGAAGACAAGGCAAGAAACCTCAACTGGAAGACAAGGCAAGAAACCTCAACTGGAAGACAATGCGAGAAACTTCAATCAGAAGACAATAGAAGAAACCTCAATTGGGAAACAATGCAAGAAACCTCAACCGGAAGACAATTTAAAACCTCAACTGGAAGACAATGTAAAACCTCAACTGAAAACAATGCAAGAAACCCAACTGGAAGACAATGCAAGAAATCTCAACTCAAAGACCTGAAACGGAAAACAATGCAAGAAACCCAACTGGAAGAAAACTCAAAAAATCCCAACTGCAAGACAATGCAAGAAACCTGAATTGGAAGACACTGGAAGAGACTTCAACTGAAAGACAATGCAAGACATTTCATTTGGAAAACAATGCAAGAAACGACATCTACATGCTTTATCTGTAACTCCAACTCAGTTGTCATTTATGTTCCAGAAAACGGATTTAATTCAGTTTTAAAAACTTAAAACGCACTTTTCTATAAAATAGCGTATTCGTTAGAAATGATATTGATTCATGCAACTTCGCAACTTACTGAGAATCTCCATTCCTGCAAATGCTAAAAAATTCAATAGAATATGGATCGCTTCACTTTGACATTAAATGCAATGGAACTCGAAATTTAAAATCCTTAAGATGAATATAGTAAAAATAATCCTTCAAAATTTCTGCCTTTAGTTGACAAGATGAATGTAACCAGAATGAAGGTTTTTAACAGTAACGTCCCTAAATACTTCGTACACCATAAAAACCACATCTTTAAATGTATTCTTAATGGATTTTGTTTGTATTGTACAAATGTTACAGCCTTTTCTTAGAAGAAGCATATTTTGAGAAAGTATTTGCAAAACCTCGAAGGACCTGCATAATTCTGATTATTGAAGATTTTTTCAGTAAGCTGATGACTTCAAGTTTTTTTTCTTTTTATGCTTCTCGAAAAATTCAATGCAAACTTTTAGGGAAAGAAAGGTTTAAGAATTTAGATTATTCAGAAATGTATATTTTTAATATCAGTTTATAAATTTCACGCTAAACATCCTCTTAAAACCAAATTCTGCAGAAACTCTTCGATTGAGTGCCCATTGTTCCGCATCAGTCGATACACTGTTAGCAGATCCGTTTGCCAGACTATCAGTTTGTTACCATTATCACCAGAATAGCAACTTCTGTACATTCAGGAATGCCATTGTAGAACCTTTGGATCCTCCTCTAAGTGATGACCGCATACATTCGTCGAATTCGTCGGTGCATCCCGATAAGTCCCGCTCTTCTTCTCCACCACCACCTAGCGGCAAGATCGACTTCCCGTGAATCGGAGCACCTAATCAGCACTAATTCGGGCGCGTGACGAAAATCCCTCCTCTCAGCGTTGTTCTACCTAAGAAGACTAATTAGCTCTTTTGTTCCGAAACGCCATCTGATGCCACCAATCTTCCATTAGTACATCCTCACTCCTTCCGTTTCCCTCCTGCACCCTGCTAACTGTCCCCTGCCGTCCGCAAAGCTCGCCATCTATTTTAGATGATGGATACATTGTGCGGTCGACTTAGCTGGCGCACAGAGAGATATTAATCACCCCTCGCGAAGCCCCTACTGTTCGGCAGAGTAAATTGTAGGCTTAGCGGACTCCGAACTAATGATGGGTTAATTGCCTGATAAACATGTAATGAACACAAAATTAAACGTTCCTAAAGACTACTATCGCGTCATCTTTGTCTGTCTGGTTCTAAGTGACGGAGATGCATTTCGAGGAGAATCATGTTCCATGATAAAAATCTTGAGACACATTTTTTTCCTCGTTCATTTCAATACTCTTCCAAATACTAACAATTAGGACTTTCTTTTTTCTTCATCCCATAATGTTCATGCTTGATTGCTTTGAAAATGCAAGAGTCTACTGTTATCTTTTAGCCTGCCAATCATTAGGACTTCACGACTTCATTTTACTGACTGCGTATAAGAAAATAACTAAATATTTTATCTGATGAACGAATTCATCTTCGTGCGTTATTTGTAATGGCTTCCATCCAATATTGCAGCAGTGGAAGTCAGTGACTTACAGAAAAATCTCAGGGCCTCCCGGCAAGGAATGCATTGGGGAACCTTTTGTGAAAATCCATTAGCTTTCAATTACTGGAATTTTATAATCAGATTTCCAATTAATATCTTTGTTTTAATATCTCTTTCAGTTTTTTTAATAATTAAAATTTTTAGAACTCACAGATATTTTACATAAACCCAAAATTACCATACTTTGCTGAATAAAATACAAAAGTGTGCGTTTTGATTTCAAAAATTATCTTAGTTTTATAACTTTATATTTTTTGTCACTAGAAAAACCTACCTACAAAAATTTCATTTGAAGTAGCTATATCGTGTGAATTTAATTCGTTGTAGAACTAAGGAAAATATTTGAGAAAAATTAGTTTTTAGCCCACAGACGGCAAAGAATTTCTAGTAGGGAAAACCAAGCTGATTATTCACGAGTCGTTATTATATATTCAAAGCTATAGAAAAAAATCTGGGCTATTTCACTAAATAGTTGTGTATCAAATATCTCCGTAAATTTTGTAAAAAAATGTTTTGCATGGTTCCCCTTAACCATGTGGCCTCTCTGCACCACCGGAGTTCAGGTCCTATCCGTACGACTCCGGCAAACCTACAACCCTATTCAGTTTTCAAAATCTGGAAAAACACGGTTTTGCAATAGAGTCCCGATATTTTCCTTTTAATTCGAAACGGCAAATTAATGTGTCGTATCCATGTCACTCATTGATCAAGAAGCACCGTTCTCAATTAGAAAGTACCGTAACGAAAACTGAAACATTATTATTAAATAACAAATAATTATTTTTTCTAAAACCATAAGCTGAAATTGTTTCCCTTTATAAAGAGTTTTGGGTCAATTTCTTTTAGGTTACCGAGCAAATTGATCTAACTAAATGCATCGTTGGAAAATGTTTCCAAACTTAAACTTTTATTTTCTTAAAATATTTTGATTATTTTCTATATTTAGAGAAGTAAACAAAGCAGGTGGACAGAGCAGCGACCAGAATTCCTTTAAAAGTAGAATGGCGAGGATGGGGTCCGTCTCACTGATCGAATGTTTTAAGAAGGGAAGGGGAAGTCTACCAAAGTAGGCTTATCTTGGCGAGCCTACGTGGCCAGTTAAGGGATGATCATTTCGAATGCCAAAGTATTTTGAGATGAGAACGAGCTCAATTAGAGAGGATGAAAGTCGACTATTTCCAATATTGAATACATGCAAACATATACAACCTTCTGTGCATCTTGTTATATATTTCATATCGATATAAAATATATAAGCCTTTTACATATAAATCCTAATTCTCAGGAAAACTTATAAATATTAAAATGCGATTCAATCTATGTCGAAAATAAGAAAATAATGTTAGAGCATTATTTTCTTATATATCGTTCATACGTATATATCGTAATTTATAGTTTCATACGTTAAATAAATAAACTATTTTTTTTTTCAAAAATACCTATTTTCCTATATGGGTCCTAAAAAGTAGAAAATAAACCTAAATCATATCAATGGTGCAATCAGTCATTGAGTTCATGTTCACTTAAGGAAGATAGGGTGCCAGCAATCTTGTTAAGTAGGCAAATCGGCGCCTGTCTTCCTTTGAAGCTAATACGAACTCAGTGACTGATTGCACCATCAATATGCTTTAGGTATATTTTCTACTTTTTAGGGCCAATATAAGAATGATAGGTATTTTTTTAAATTTTTAAATTTATATTTTTTGTCACTAGAAAAACCTACCTACAAAAATTTCATCTGATGTGTGACTAATAAATATCGACCACATTTTTCCTCCCTTTTGGAGTCGTGTTCGAATGGCTTGAGGTAGCCCATGACATTGGAGACGTCATAAGCATTAATTTGAGATATGACTCGTTAAAGTCTAACCCCCGAGCTAAAATCCGCCCCCCTACATTTTATCGGGGGTGGGGAAAAATAGTGAAGGTAAAAGTCGAAATTATTTACGACGGACAATATGAACTTCCATTTGACACCTAACTCATAACTGTAGACCCTCCTTTTCAGAAGATATAGTAAAAATACTTTTACATTTCCCATTTTTTTAATGAAGGGTGACTTTTTTATTACATGAAGGGTGACTTTTTTTTATAGCTTCTGACATTCCCAGCTTTCATTTGAAACATAGCTTGTTCCATTCTGCACTCCCATACAGAAGATGTAGGAAGATAATCGTTTCATATTCCCCGCCTTTTTAAGGGGGTAAAGTAGGCATGGGGATTAATTTTTTTATAACCTATGACATTCCCCGCATCAGAAGTTGCATTTGACGTATAGCTTGTTACATTGAACACTTACTTTCTGGAGAGATGGTAGAATAATCGTTTTCATATTTCTCCTTTTTAGGGGGGAAGAATGTTTGTGGGGTCAATGTTTCATAGCCTATGACATTCCCCGCGTCGCAAATTTTCATTTCACACAAAAACATTAGATTTCATCATCGCCTTCGAAAGATATGGTGAAACAACTATTTCGACAAATCCACAAACCGACAAACTGACAGATGTCGAAAAGCGAAAAGAAATAGGAAGATAGGTAAAAAAACATAAATACACTGCTCGACATAGAAAATGCCATACCAGGAAGTATTTGTCGGAGCGCCATGCAAATAGATGGATATTGTCGACAGCTGGGTCGAATGCCTGGGCGACGTCATCGGGAATCCTACCATCACACGAACATCTTTATCAGAGACTTCATCATAGGGCTACTTACAGCTGGTTGGTCCCTACGTCGCATCGCAGCGGAAATGCATCGGGATGCAACAACTGTCGGCCGAATTTGGCGGCAGTGGTTGGAGGACGGTAACGTGCATCGCCATAGTGGGACTGGTGCAGGTAGGCGGACCCCACAATCCACAGTGGACAACATTCGATGCGGTGTATAAACATCTACAGGCATCCTCGTGTTAACATGGACTGTGATTCGCAGATTGGCTGAGAAAGGTTTGTGCTCTCACCAGCCATTGAGATGACTGCCGCTCACCACAGCACATCGCGTGCAAGGTTGCAGTGGTGCCTCACCAGACATGTGTGGCAAAACAATGGAATCATGTCATACTCAGCGATGAGTCTCGCTTCTATCCCAGCGCTGACGATCACCGATTGAGGCTGGAGATGACATGGTCACCGGACTGATCCTGTTGTCACCCGTAAGCGTCATATGGCTCCTCAGCCTGGTATCATGGTTTGAAGCACTGTCAATTTAAATAGCAATTCACTGCTCTTATGCATATTGGGTACAATGTGAGCACGACGATATGTTGATGAGGTGCCATAACCCGTTATGTTGACATAGCTCCGTGGTATCCCTGATACCCAGTTTCAACACGATAACGCCTGCCCGCACATTGCCAACATCAGCAGACAGTGCCTACAAGGTGTCCAGGTGCTGACTTGACCAGCGCGATCCCCAGACTTATCTCCAATATAGAACGTGTAGGACGTCATCGTCAAATGACTTCCGCCTCTACACGATTCCCTCCAAATGTCAATAAATTATGGACACAGGTCAACGACGCATGATCCGTGATACCTCAGCACACCATCCGGGGACTTTTCAACTCGATGCCACGCCATGTTGCCGAATGTATAACCCAGCATGGCGGTCATACGACTTACTGACTCAGACCACACTATACATTCTCCTCGCTCATCGCATTCATGTAATCTGTCAAATATTAAATCACTTCTTTCCCACCTACTTGTCTACATGTGTGGTAAATTTCTTCTCATTTCGTGCATTCCCTTATAGTGTGACATTGGTGTGACAATCACTGAACTCCTACACTTCGAAAGAAGATAGGGCGCTGAATTGCGCACTTAACAAGATTGAGCTCCTCTTTGAGATGAGACACTTGTAAAAATGCAAATTGGTCGATATGAATTTTCATTTAACGAAACTTAGGTTATCGTTGAGTGAGGTTTAATTTTTTTTCCATTTTCAAATATTGAAAATGAAACTGATTAGTTTTGTGGCAAATGGAATCATTATTAAAATATTTAAGTACTCATTTACGATTTTTAACCAACTGAATAAATTGCTCTTAGATATATAGAACAGAAAAGTAAAAAATGTATAATTAAATAAGGGCAATGTTAGGTACATTTCTTACTTAAAGATAATAACAAATAATTGTTATCATTTACAACTCATAAATTTCTTGTTAATGATGATAATAATAACGATTGTTGGCAGACAATCTGTTATGCATGCGATATTCACTATATCCTCTAAAGAACTAAAGAAACAATAATTGGGTCGCAGAAGAGCAAGCGAAGTCCTCACGTTAAAGAATATCACAATTACTTTGCTACAGCTATAAACCGTTTTCAATTAAATTGCATTAATTTTAATTACAATAAGCTCGTTAAGGGAAATTTTTTCCCTTTTATTGCTTAAGAGAAAATAGGAATTATTTTTCGGTACGTAATATTTGTAATTGAAAGCTAATTTTAATTCCATAACGTTCTGAAAGTTGTGGCAGCTTCATTAACGTTGTCTCAATTGTAGACAGGGGAGCAATTGCTTCTTAAATGGTTGTTAAACTACACCGCGATCCTTTTTCATTTTTAAAATGAGTAATCTTCAATTAAATAATTGTTAATATGGTTCATGAGCTTATGGTTTTTAAACTAATGTATTACTTGTTTAACATTTGAAAGAAATAAGTCCTTTAAAACAGATACGGTCACTGTCGGCTCGCGAGACGCTTCTAACCCTCAGCTTCTTTGCCAAATTAATAGAAAGTAAGCTCTGAATGGCTTTAACCGTTTATGTTTATAAAACCTGGGCTGCCTGCCTGTAAATTTTGAAAAGTGTCCCTTAGGTAACTTTGAGTTGTTAAAATCATTGTTAAAATGATTCATGACCAGTTCAGCAAGGATTGAAATTAGTCACTGGTCTTCAAATGACTGTGTTAATTAGTCGCCCTATTTGAAAGGCTGTTGAAGTGCATCGGAATCTTTTGAAGGTTTATTGAAATGGCTCAAGACCCTTTGGATGGGTGTTAAAAATGGTCAAAATGCTGTAATATGCGTTTAAATGGCTAAAAATAGTGATTCATTTAACAGTTATTAATATGTATGCTGTCCCATTTAATAAATGCTAATACGGATCGTAAACCTTTAATGATCGTGTTCCATTTTATAATTCTTCATATCATTTGCTAACTTTTGAAAGGGTTGGCCCTTTTATCAATTGTTAAAAGAGATTGTAGCCCATTTAATGGTTGATTGCATTCAATTTAATATATTTTAAAATGGTCACAGGAAGTTGAAAGGTTATTAAATTAAGTCGTGATTAAATGATTAATGATTGTCAATATGTGTTCCAACGCTTAGATTATTAAATGGTTTAGGTTAATTTAATAGTTCTGAAAATATGTCGCGGCCTTTCGAATGGTTGTCAAATGCGTCACAGATTATTAAAATGGGTCGAAGTCATTTGAATGACTATAACTTAAGTCGCAGCAGATAAAAGATCGGGAGTCTCTGATTTAAAGAAATGTAGCTGCTATTCAGAAGGCATGTGATTGAATCAATCACATTCTAAACAGCATTTACAATCCGTAAGGAAAAGTAGACTAGTGATGGGCCAAACATCATCTTCATCTAGTGCTTGTTTTTCCTTTCGCTTTCTGCCTCCATCATCAGCAACAGACGTCGATAGAGAAAATCTTGTGAATCGATGCAAAAAATAGTTGTCTTGTTTCGTCTCGCAAGGAACAAGGCAAGTAATATGACTCGTGTAATGAATAATAAACGACGTTATTCTGAGTTTTGCTGATGCAGAAGGAATCAGGCAAGTGAGTAAAGAATACAAAATAAACAAAAGCGAGGGAGAAAAACCGAGTCACCCATTCGGACTTATTCCCTGAGGATGCACTGGAGGAGATGTGATTATTGAATGGAAAGGGATTATTTTCGAAAACGAACGATTACCAGACTCTCAGTCAGTTCATCTATGAGTCGAAATTACCGGATGCATTGTAAAAAGATGAGCGAACCGAAGGGGAAAAATTACAGTGATTCAGCGAGATAATGGAGAATAATAGGACACGTGAATATACCGTGCGTGTCGGACGGAAAAGGCTCAGAAGTGAATAAAATGATAACAGTGCAATTTAAAGATGTTATTAGAGGTGCTTTGAAGAAGAAAAAGTGAAGGTGGCCAAATGAGGAGTCAGATGTTCCAGATTTCGCTGCTTTTGTTTTATCGTCGTATCGATCAGCAGCTCTTGTTACTAAATTTAACATTTTTTCTCTCCTCTTCCTCTGTCATCATGACAACGTGAAGCGAGTTGCGTCGTTTGATGTTATCATTGAAAGGGTGGAGAAACTTGGTTATCGGAAAGCGATAAAAGGAACTTAAAGGCAAAGGACGAAAAGAGAAAGTTTTAAACAAGGTGCATTTAATATGCGGGGATTATGTTTGTTAAGTAAGTTACCTGCTGCGGATGAATAGTAGATGACTTACTGATTATAGGAAGTCTGAAATTGGTGGTTGTAACAAGGACGTTGTCTCTGACGCGGTGATAAGTTGGGAGCAGTTTTTCCCTCAGGGATATGAATGTCATTACTCTTGAACAGCAACGTGATTGTGAGGAGCCATGTTTGCCTTCTATCAGAATTATCCTAGAACGGAAGAGATTGTGGTGATTAATATTCTGGGAGTTGTTATTTATCATCTTTTTGTAATTATTAGCATACATTACTTCGATAATTTTATTTTGCTTCTTGTAGTTGGAATCTATAACACCTTCAAAGACTTTTCTCTCATCGATAAGTCTTAAACCACCGGAATATATCATTTTTAAATATTAATTAATATATTTTCAATATCAACTCTGTGGATTAGCCTTGTAAAGTACTTTAAAGGAAAATAAAACTTTATTTCACGAATACATATTTACACGCTAAACTAATTAGACATTCATGTTGTGTCATGTGTATGTTGGGCTATATCCTATGCTCAATCACTTTAATTTCTGAATATTGTTTTGATTGTAAATTCTATATCTTGGAAGAAGAAGCCTAGAGACTGTGGTTCCCATTATTGATAAATAAACATGATGAAAACTACCCAGTGTTGATTTGCATTTAAAATACGAAACAATCTCAACACTGCAGCTAATTTTTATATTTCTTGTTTGTGCTTCTTGTTGTTTGCAAATATTCAAGGATTGAATAATTCTTCTTGCCTGCAATATTCAAAGAATTATTTCTCTCATAGGTCATCAATTCATTTGCAAAGTTCCAGGTAAAGGTTTGCCCATCACCTTCTCCATCAAAGGTATGCCTAATTGGCTTCAGATATAAAGCAAATGGTGAGTAAACCACAAAAGTGGACCTCGAGAGGCAGAAACGAACTGATTGCAAAAGGAGGATATGAGAGACAAGAGAACTAAAGTGTATAGCTTTCTGAGGAGAAAGTCATCATTTTAGGTCTCTTGAAAGAGTTAAGGTTTTCATGATCATAATCAAACATTTTTGATATAATATCGTTTTGGTTTTTCAAGACTGCATCATAAAAGGTTTTAGAGATAAACTTGATATAACGAAAAATATGATCAATACACAAATCTTTGTGCAATTGCTTGTTGGCAATAAACCATGGAGCATTAACTGCAGATCTTAATATTTTGTTTTGTAAAGTCTGAATCTTTTTAATGTTCGTAGCTGAAGTATTCGCCCATATTGGGATGCGTAAAGTATTATAGTACGAAATACCGTATTGTATAACATAAGCTTGTGGTCGATCAATAGCACTGAATTTCTTCCTATAAGAGGACCCAATTGTCATCGCACAGCGTTGACTTTGGAAATTATTTCCTGCACATGATGATTCCACTTGAGCGTTTTGGGCAATATAATTCCGAGATATTTTACGGCATCTTGCCATTTGATATCTTGGCCTAAGAAATATAGTGGGTTGGGTTGTTTTACCTCTGAGCGACACTTTTTTGCACACCATGGGCTAAATGGCCAGGTCATATGGACCCCGAAGGCTCAGAGAAGGTTGGGGGAGGGGACCCACTGGAACAGCTGTTGGGAGACAGATGGTAGCCTCCCGTCAAGGCCATAACGTGCACAGGATATGGCTCTCCCACACACGGGGCCACGGCTTAACGTCCCATCCGACAGACGGCGGCCTTTCCAAGCCCATCGGTGTACCCTACTGACCGTGGGCAGGGCGGGGAATTTTGCAGAGATAAATCTCAACACTGACCCAGCTGTGACTCAAACCTGGGAACTACAGATTACGAGCCTGGCGCGCTACCGACTGAGCCATCCCCGCCCCAAGAAATATAGTGGAGTAGGATTTTTAATCCGTTTGCTGGTGAATAGTATCGATTGCTTTTATCTGCATTTATTATGATCTTCCATCGATGATACCATTTATCTAACTGATCAAGGGATTTTTGCAAACGTCGAATAGCAAATTCCGATCCAAGTGATGGCGAGATAAGGGCAATATCGTCAGCGTATTGCGCAACTTCAACTTGGTCAAATGGTGGCAGGTCATAAAGAGATAACGAGAAGAGAGTAGGACCTAGCAGAGAGCCATGTGGGACTCCTGCAGCCATAACTCTCTTCGTAGATATAGAAGACTTGACACAAACTTGGAAGGTTCGATGTGTTAAATAGGATTGCAGGAGAGATGTAAGGCCTGTGGCCACTCCCATTTTGTTGAGCTTGTGAATCAAGCCGTCAGTCCAGACGCGGTCAAATGCTTTGGCCGCGTCTTGAAAGACGGCTGCCACAGTTTCTTTTTTATTGAGAGCTTCAGAGATTTTTTTCACAAATCTAAGAATCTGGTGCTCAGTCGATCGATGGCGCCGAAAACAAAATTGAGTTTCTGGAAGGATTTGATGTTGAGTAAGAAAATCGTCCAAGCGGTTTAATATTATTTTTTCAAAGAGTTTGCCAATGGAAGAAAGCAGACTGATCGGACGGTAGCTTGATGGAAATGTAGGGTTTTTCCCAGGTTTCTTGATAAATCTGACTAATGCATTTTTCCATACATCAGGGAAAGTATGGGTTAGAAGTAAAAAATTGAAAATGGAGCACAGGTGCATTATCGCTTTCATTGGTAAATTTTTAAGCATCCTATTGGTAATTTGGTCAGGACCAGATGCTTTTTTCACCTTAAGTTTTGAGGTTACTTGCAAAATTTCCTGTGGAGAGGTAAATAATAGTTTTGTTCATGGCAGTTGAGCGAAATGTAAAAGGGAGTCCTGAATTACCATACATGTTTTCTCATCTGATAGATCAACATTTTCCTGGAATTGTAGTTCTGAAGCGTCTGCAAAAGAATTAGTTTTGTCATCGTTACTGAAGCAAAGTCCAGTTGCTCCTTGAATGGGAGGGTATATAGAATATGATTTCTTAAGAGATTTAACCATTGTCCAGATGGATTTGTTACTTGTGCTAAGCGAAGTAATCTTGTTGTTCCAAAGTTGACTACGATAATCTTGTAATCGTTTCTTAACTTCTTTCTTGAGGGAATAATATAACTTTTTATCGAGGATGTTCCTTGTCCTCTGCCAGGAATGTCGAACCCTATTCTTGTCATTGATAAGATATTGCAGATGTAAAGGTAGGACAAAACAGTTATTATCTGGAATTAATTTTGTGCTGGCTTCTTTTTTGGAGTCAAATAAAAAGTCAGTAAATTTAGTAATTGAGTAATCAATCGTTCAGATGGAAAGATTACTACAAGAACCTGACTCTATTTTATGTACAATGGATTAAACAGATCCCAATTAGCAAAATATTTTTTATCAGATTCACAGGATACTGACTGAAATAGAGTAAGACAGATTGGGAAAATAGTCTGAATTTAAAGACTTATTTAAAGATTTTATTTAAGTAGTGGTGCCCCTCCCTGTACGGCTTTGACCTTGAAAAGTTTGCAAAGTCATAGTTACGGTCACGCGCACTTCCGGTCACGTGATATGTCTTACACATCCTTTACACATTTAGCTTATTGGTCATTTCCGGTTACATAACATATTTCCGGTTCTTTCGCCCGTTTTCATCCGTTACACATCCTGCAATCGGTAATTTCCGGTCTCACCAATTTGCCTTGTCTTCTGTGGACCACATTTTACTGACGGATGGTTTTACAATCTGAGAAGTCCTGAGTAATGAAATATATTTTGGAATATAAAGTGGGGATCCTTACTCTGTATAATAATTATCAGCATATATGGATATTCTTTCCCAATCTAAGTATTAAAAATTAATAACTATGACTGATTCATTTATCTTTCTCGCACATTCTCAAGCACGTTTCATAGACAGATACATCGCCGTAATCATGCTTGGAAAAAATAACTCTTTTCGTCCCATTTATCGAGCCCATGTTCTGTGCAATTATTTTCCCTATCATCCTGCACTTTCACAGAACCACGTTTTATTGATGGTCGTCGCTACCAAAAGCAATATTTCGACAATGTGTGGAAAGTCCTACCATTTGCGTAACATGAAATAAACATTTACACTATACCTCCGCTGTGTTTAATTATTTGTCGTGTATTTCATTAGGAATAAATTTTTATCTTCATCACACCCCTGTGGACTACGTTTTATTGACGGTTGCCAATAATCTGAGAATTAAATGTAGCAGAAATGAATATATATAAGATATCCGACCTATGACTGAGTCGGACAATCACCTTAACATGAACGAAAAAAAAAATGTTTTTCTTCAAGAATGGTAAAATTTTAAAACAAAACCTTACTTTGGGTTTACTTTGAAAAAATATGAATAAAATTTAAGTAAGATGCAAAATTAAAACGAACAAAAATTGCTATAAGGAACGTATTTCACTTTCATAGAGGTAACATAGAATTCATGTTTTAGCGGGCAAAACATGCGTTCGATAAGAAATTGTTTTGAACAGAAAAGTTATTTTGTGATCAAATATAAACACAAAATAAGACACGTGTTCTTATTTCATACACATTTTTCGATTAGTGTACAAAAAGTAAGACAAAATTTATGCAAGATAGAAATATAAGCGATCAAAAAAAGGTGATATTTGACTTCCCATAGGGATAACATGGAAAAATGACAAGCGTGTGTCAAAATTGGTGACTACTATCCAAGCAATTGCTATGGTAGTATAACTTTAAACAAGAAAGTTGATTAAGATTCGGGGATGGTGGTTAGACCGTGAACGGACTAATCTGGTTGATAAAAATATATGTGAAGCGTAATGTACTGGACTTGACGGTTGTTAGCATTGTGTGATAATATAGACAGAAATCGCATATAATACAGTGGATGGTCAAGTCGGTTGCACGCTGGATTCATAAACTTTTAGTCCTAGGTTCGAACCCCATTGTGTTGCCATCGAGATTTATTTCTGTTATACAGACTATGTCAGTGCTGGGCCAAAATCATATGCTCTTCGAGTCAGCAATAACGAACGACCAGATCCTGCGAGCGAAGGGATTACTCTGAACCAAAAGAACAGAGAAAAATACAGTTTTGACCTCCTCAAAGCCATGGGGTTGGACAAGAACCCTGAGCTGGAGACGTTTGAGGTCCCCTTCAATGTCGTCAGGGATAAGGTGAGAGCCACTGTTTTTAATAAATCTGCTATTGAAAAAAATTTAAAGTCAATCTCGACAAAAGGTACTTGTCTAGTGATGAAACCTGTTCTGTACCATGTGGTTACAATGACCTTAACTTTGATTTGGTTATTGACCTAATGTATCTTTCCTCAATTGCTTTTTGTATATTTGAGTACTACTTACTAGGGAGAACAGTCCTAACAAAATTGTCAAAATACTTACCTGGTACTTACCCATGATGATGTATTTTTGTAGCGATACCTAAAGTGTAAAACTCTAGAAAAAATTGTAAATTTGAAGTGTAATGTGGAAATAACTTTTGAGTTCTGAAAATTTTAAAATATTTAAAGCAAGATTTTTAGCATATATTGGTTACTGAAATATTATGGTTTAGTAAAAGTTTGAAGTAATTCAGAGTGAAAAAATCAAAGTGCAAAAAGTAAAATTCAGCAAAAGAGTTGGGGATCATGTCAATTATTGACATGTATTGAACTCATGTTGAGACATGTTCATATTTGAATGGTGGATTATCTCTCGCACTGGGGATATATCATCCTTCATTGAACCTTGTAATGCAGCTGTCCACTCTTATCATGGGACACAACAGGCTCAGTGAAGCATATGGTTTGCGTGTTTCTTCGTGTACCCTAAAATACACAGATAATACACTTTCAAAACATAAGGTGGCAGAATATCTGCAAACACTCACGTAATATTTAAAAAAAATACCCCCTCAAGCAGCTGCTTGCCACAGAGGTCTGACAGGAGCCTGTCAGTTTATATGCCATAGTAGTTTTTACATAATGGAAATGCTGTGATTGTAGTTACTCAATTCATTGCCATAAGACTTTTGCAATTATTTCTACTGTTAACGAAAACATAAATATTTCGTATTCACTGTTTGAAAACTATGTGATGTAAATAAAAATATTTTTTATTCCTATCGATAGTTGTCTTTATTTATCCACACAACTTCTTGAAGAGAAACATTTTTTTTTCGTTCATGTTAAGGTGATTGTCCGACTCAGTCATAGGTCGGATATCTTATATATATTCCTTTCTGCTACATTTAATTCTCAGATTATTGGCAACCGTCAATAAAACGTGGTCCACAGGGTGTGTGATGAAAATAAAAATTTTTTCCTAATGAAATACACGACAAATAATTAAACACAGCGGAGGTGTAGTGTAAATGTTTATTTCATGTTACGCAAATGGTAGGACTTTCCACACATTGTCGAAATATTGCTTTTGGTAGCGACGACCATCAATAAAACGTGGTTCTGTGAAAGTGCAGGATGATAGAGAAAACAATTGCACAGAACATGGGCTCGATAAATGGGACGAAAAGAGTTATTTTTTCCAAGCAATGATTACGGCGATGTCTGTCTATGAAACGTGCTTGAGAATGTGCGAGAAAGATAAATGAATCAGTCATAGTTATTAATTTTTAATACTTAGATTGGGAAAGAATATCCATATATGCTGATAATTATTATACAGAGTAAGGATCCCCACTTTATATTCCAAAATATATTTCATTACTCAGGACTTCTCAGATTGTAAAATCATCCGTCTGTAAAATGTGGTCCACAGAAGACAAGGCAAATTGGTGAGACCGAAAATTACCAATTACAGGATGTGTAAAGGATGAAAACGGGCGAAAAAACCGGAAATGACTAATAACCTAAATGTGTAAAGGATGTGTAAAACATATCACGTGACCGGAAGTGCGCGTGACCGTAACTGTGACCTTGGGACTTTTCAAGGTCAAAACCGTACAGGGAGGGGCACCACTACTTATGTACATTGAGATTTATCTGCGCAAAATTCCCCGCCCTGCCGACGGTCAATAGGGGACACCGATGGGCTTGGAAAGGCCGCCGTCCGTCGGATGGGACGTTAAGCCGTGGCCCCGTTTGCAGGAGAGCCGTACCCTGTGCACGTTAAAGAACACGCTGGATGGCCTTGACGGGAGGCTACCATCTGTCTCCCAACAGCTGTTCCAGTGGGTCCCCTCCCCCAACCTTCTCTGAGCCTTCGGGGTCCATGTGACCTGGACATTTAGCCCATGGTGTGCAAAAAAGTGCCGCTCAGAGGTAAAACAACCCAACCCAACTTATGTACATTTAGTTCATAAGAAGGGAAGAAGTTGCCAAATATGACAAGATCCAGAACATCAGGCTTATGTTAGGTGTTATATGGATAGAATGTTGGTTCCGATGGAGCGTCCACTATGAGATCTTGTTCAGTGGCATAATTTAGGAACAATCTACCATTTTTATTACAGATTCGTGAATTCCATGCCACATTCTTGGAATTCAAGTCTCTTGCAATAATCGTTGTAATATGGCTATAAAAAATTTGTTAAAGTCATCTAAGGCAATATCCGAATTTGGTGGCTTATAAACAGAGAACACATTAAGAGTACCAAAGTTCTCATTAGAGACTGCAATACAGTACCTTCCAAAGTAGTAAAATTAGCATTTGGTAAGACATGATGTTTTATTGACCGGTTCACAATTATAGCAGTTCCACCTCCGCCATTGTGCAAACTATCAGTATACATCGAAATTAGGAAATTTCAAAATGTCAGATGCTGATATGATGAGTTTCTCCTAAGAGAACTATATCCGCCTGTGAATCATACAAAAAGTGATGAAACTCTGGAAGGTCCGAGAGAATACCATTGCAGTTCCAGAAGAAAATTTGAATATAATTTTTTCTTAAAGGTTGGCTCCATGGCAAGATAGCAATGAAAAGAAATAATTCAAGGCTTTTAGGCCTACCGTGATTTTGCCCATAAGGCCCTATGTATTTTCGTAGTCATTGATAAGTGCTTTCACTGTAAGTAGGACTCCAGAATTATTAAAGTTTTTAAAAATAAGGAAGAGCTCCTGAAGATCATTTAAAATTGTTGCATCATATTGTTCACTGCCACAGGATGTTTGTGTGGAAGGCAATGAGGTAGAAGATTTCTTTGTGGGTTCCAATTTTTCTTTATTAGTGGTGGAGTTGTATTTTTATTATTAGCAGCCACACTTGCATATGAAATTTGTGATGAAACAGGTCTGCTGGTGTGTACTGGTTCAGATATAATTGTTACTTTACTTCTGGCAGTAGGAGATTTTTCTTTTTTAGGGTAGTAGGAATAGCCCTTATAATTAGCAGTATGGCCCATTCCACAATTAGCACACCTAGGTGGACAGTCTGCTTTTTGTCTGATACAATTTTGAGTGAGGTGTTCGCCAGCACATTTTACGCATCTTGGAAAGTTATAACAACCGCTTTGGGAGTGTCCATACCGCCGGCACCGGTGGTACTGGGTTGGGCTCTTTTTCGCTTTATAGTTTTCAATCTTTATCTTTAAGTGAAATAGATCAGAAATGTTAAAAACTTTCTTATTTGCATCATTTTTAGGTAATTCAATGAGGAAAACTGGGATTAAAGTTTTATCTTTACTTCGTCGAAGCTGTGATATTTTTGTCACATTAAAACCTAGTCCGGCTGGTTCATCATGAATTTCTTTAGTGCTTACGTCTAATGGGAGATTTTTTTAGCACAACTTTCAGATTTTTGTCATTTGAAAGTTGATAAGTGTGAAATTGCAACTTATTCAAGTCAAAAAATTTTGCAAACGCACGAAAATCATTTGCGCATCGTGTTTGTATTCGAATGGAGTCACCTGAGCTTTTTGCAGTGAAACTTTCAACTGCAAACTTACTTAATTCTTTATGGGTGGAGGTCCAATTCTTGGGTGATTGAAGTATGATAAGAGGAATTTTTTCCCTTTTTTTCCTTTCTTCTACAGATCCCACCTGTGTCTTTTCCATGTCTGATTCAACAGGATCCAGGTTTTCTTCTTCCAATACAGAAAGTCGGGTTTTAGAAATAAAAGTGTTCTCGTTTGATGGGGAGAGAGCACGTTTGTGCTCTTTTCTTTTTTAGCTTACTTGTTTATTATCAGAGTTTGTCATTTCAACAGTTTCTTCTGATTGATTTTCACTTTGAATATTTATGCCAGTATTTGTCATAGGATTTAATTCAATATGCTGATTACCTTCACTGGTTTGTTCAAAAGTGATGTTTAATGCCATGTCTTCAGATTCATTAATGATTCTCAGACAGTGATCAGAACATTCATGTTCATTAATTTCTTTTTCAATGTAGAATTTGTTCAAAATATTCTTATTATAATGAGCATGCATGTCTGGTGGAAGTCCATGAAACTCTTTTAGTACTGGGATTTTATCTATAGTGTCATTTATATCATTTAGCCATTTGTTTTTATCCATGAGAAATACAAAAATTCGTGCGTTATAGTCAATGAAAGAAATTTCAGAAATCGCTTGGTTGGTATAGCTTTCCGTGTGGTCCAATTCCCTCGGAAGCAGAAGAATACCTTCTCGTCTGTCCTCAGGAAGAATTTCAATCTCTTCAGATTCAATCATATTAAGGCTTTAATTAAAAGTTCAATTTAGCCAAAAATATTATAGAACAAATGCAAAGTTAATTAAATTTAATATTAGATAACTTGAACACATTAATTTACCAGATCAGAACTATGTTTATACAACTTTTACTAAAGTTCGTTTAGTAAACAACATAACTATCGCAATTGTGCTAGAAGCAAGTATGAAATTACATTCAAAACTTAGCACTAGAAATACCTCTTCCGAGAATTTATAACGCACATAAAATTCAGGATCTGGATAATACTAATCCCAAGAAAAATCACGTAGGAAAAAGAAAACACAATCTGTAAGTAACGGTCAAAGTTTGTATCAGGAAACTAACAAATAAGATTTTTTAGTTAGATGCAGGACAATCCGAAATCTTCACAACTAAGGTAATATCCTAATATCGATCAGTAGTCAGAGACTACCTGTCTAAGTGTGCACAATATATGGA
Source organism: Ryuthela nishihirai (assembly GCA_038380435.1). Taxonomy (NCBI): domain Eukaryota; kingdom Metazoa; phylum Arthropoda; class Arachnida; order Araneae; family Heptathelidae; genus Ryuthela; species Ryuthela nishihirai. Next base: position 78,652,991 of record JAWZYU010000017.1, read on the forward strand.
AGATATCTCCACACCCTAACTAAAATGCTAACATTTTAAAATAAAAGCAAAGCTAGGCCTAAACTAACCTGCCTACCAAACGCTCCACCGGGGTTTTATCCCGATCTCGCCTAAGGTTGTTACGCAATTAAGCAAAATATTAGCTAACAGTGAACTAGATTCAAGAGCAATTCAAAGGCATGACCGCTCCCCTTTCTCTCTGCCAACGTCTCCGCCAAGCCGGGCAGTTAATCCTCTCGAGAATTACCGCATATCTGTTAATTATTCGCATGAAAATAAATGTGCAGCAATTACATTGCAAATTGCATCATCTTCCTTAAGCAAAACATTTTAATTCGCTTTGATTTCTTTTTGCATCGAGATAGAAAAGATCGAAAAGGAATTAAATCTCCTTTCAGTTTCTCCTTTCGTCTCTTCCACACAAAGACGCAATCGGGTTTTGCTAATACTTTGACTTTCTAATTCGGTGTAATTCAACAAAAATCTCAGTCAGTGGAATAGCAATATTACCCGTGTCACTTAGTAACGAACTGTTTTCTCTCCTTCTCTATGTTTTTGTTTCATCACAGATTAGTTTATGCAAAAAAAAATCATCCGGGGAGAAAGATAAAACCATCCAAAGTGGCATGTCTGCGTCGCTAACTCCCTGTAGAGTCAACAGATGTGTTTTACATCGACCATTGGCAACTCGGGAAGTTTTCCCTTTTCTCAGTTCTCGCGAAACAGCTGGCGACTGCAAAGTGGAAATGATGCGGGAACGCACTTATTTTCAGCCGCATTAGCCACAAATCACTTCCTCCACACGATGCGAGTAGAATCAGCCTCGCCAGGGAAGAGATGCAGCAGCCTCGTAAAAGAGCGACTTGTTTGCGGCATACTAATTCAACGGCAAATCAGAATAGACATCGTCGAGCGTTAATGTTCGCACTCCGTTTCAATGTTAAGTACTCAAAGAAGTCAAGCAGCGTTAAATTTGATTTCTCATGCATGACAATGACGCTTCGGATTTCAGTAACTTCGCCTCACAAGGCATTTGCTCCGTAGTAGAAAACATAAAGAAATTAGGTTGTGCGAAGTAAAATTTTATTTCTGCATAATTACAAACTCTTGCAAGTGGAATGAAAATAATATAAAACTCTTAACAAACATGTTAAGAAAACAAATTAAAAAAAAAATATATACGTTTAATATTAAAACACAAAACTAGAGTAAGAACATCTGTTGGATAATTACAGCCAAGCATGAATGTTTGAAATATTTTTCTTATAGCACTCAGAAATGTTATTCCCTAATGAGTTTTAATGATTGAATAATTATGCATGTGTCGCACTCCATAGGGATAAATGAATTGCATATTATTAACAGCATGTTCATAACAAATAGAATGGGCGACTAGGTCATTAGACTCCCTCCCCCACATGATATCCCTTCGGGCCTGGGGGCGGGGTGGCTCAGTCGGTAGCGCGCCAGGCTCGTAATCTGTAGTTCCCAGGTTCGAGTCCAAGCTGGATCAGCGTTGAGATTTATCTCCGCAAAATTCCCCGCCCTGCCCACTGTCAGTAGGGGACACCGATGGGCTTGGAAAGGACGCCGTCCATCGGATGGGACGTTAAGCCGTGGCCCCTGTGTGGGAGAGTCATACCCTGTGCACGTTAAAGAACACGTTGGATGGCCTTGACGGGGAGGCTACCATCTGTCTTCCAACAGCTGTTCCAGTGGGTCCCCTCCCCAACTTTCTCTGAGCCTTCGGGGTCCATGTGACCTGGCCATTTAGCCCATGGTGTGCAAAAAAGTGCCGCTCAGAGTTAAAACAACCCAAAACCCTTCGGCCATTTGACATCTGCTGTCTATCAGAAGTCCCAAGAACTATTCAACAACTAAAGACTAATATTTCCGCAAAAGTCAGCAGAGAGAATTACACTGTTGCAGGGCATTAGGTAACAGATTGAGCAATTCCGCGAAAGGGACACAGAACAAATTGCGACATCTCATACGGCCGGTGATGGATAATTACTCTAGAGGAACCCATATTGCCACTGGCGCATATGGGGATCTCGTGTTCAAAGAGAATGAATTTTTTTCATGTAGCTACTTTTTCACTCCTTAAAAGTTTTAATTCGAATTAACGGATGATGGAGGAAATGCAAACAGTAGTAATTTATTAGTACTTATACAACACAAGAATTAGCTGTATTTTAACCTTCAATTAAGAAAGTGGCATTTCTCACGCACCCGTGAGAAAAGCGGGCGATTGCAGTGTCAGAGGAATATCTTTTGACACGTAACAACCGAAGTTTCAAATTTATGCGATAAAAACATCACTTACAACATTTATTAAAATTTGACTCTTTTCATATTTAGTGGAAATATTGCATCAACTTGAAAAATCGATCCATAATAAATGCGTGGGATTACCTGCAGATATGGAATTCAGTATATCTATCAAGATAATAAATTAAAACAACCTAAGGATTTTGAAAAATGCGAATTAAAATATTTCGTTAGTACCAATCGAACTAAAAAAGAGTTCTTTAATTATCTCTTAAAACTAACCTTAAGTGTTTCCCACCTGGGTGTAAGTCACACCACCAACAAATTTCAAAATTCTATTATAAATATATCGTTTGTAATATTCATTTAAAATTTTGGAATTTTCTATTTTTTCATTGTTAGAGGGTGCAGTTATAGCTTTAGGCGAGACTCGAAAAGCGCGAATCATAATATTCCATCAATACCTAGCCAACCAAAAAAGATTGTTTAATTTATCTCCACCAAATGAAAAAGCAAATAATTATCACTTGAAAAAAAATATTGCATTTCCCCCCACCCCAGCGGTAAGGGGGCAAATTATTATTGTCAATAAAAATGTATGAACTTCCCATTCCACCTCCAAAATTTCAAATTTCTAGCATAATTACATCGTTTGGAATATGCGTTTGAATTTTTGGAATCTTCAGTTTTTTTACAACCTTAGAGGGCGATATCTTAGTTTTGGGGTGTCTCAGTCGGTAGCGCGCCAGGCTCGTAATCTGTAGTTCCCAGGTTCGAGTCCCAGCTAGGTCAGCGTTGAGATTTATCTCCGCAAAATTCCCCGCCCTGCCCACGGTCAGTAGGGGACATCGATGGGCTTGGAAAGGCCGCCGTCCGTAGGATGGGACGTTAAGCCGTGGCCCCCGTGTGCGGGAGAGCCATACCCTGTGCACGTTAAAGAACATGCTGGATGGCCTTGACGTGAGGCTACCATCTGTCTCCCAACAGCTGCTCCAGTGGGTTCCCTCCCCCAACCTTCTCTGAGCCTTCGGGGTCCATGTGACCTGGCCATTTAGCCCATGGTGTGCAAAAAAGTGCCCCTCAGAGGTAAAACAACCCAACTTAGTTTTGGGGGATTCCGAAAGTGTGAATCGTAATAGTTCATCAATGTCTATCCAACCCAAAAAAGAATTTTAATCTATCTCTAAACGCAAAGAAGTGAAATGTCTGCAGAGAGACAGACAACAAAGTGAACACTTTCTCTCTTTTTGTTTTTGGAAAACGAGATCCTCAATTTGTCCAACACTCCTTAATTTCACAAAACAAATCTCAATTTTCAAACTCGCCTATATTGTACCAAGTGGATTCGAATTTTGCCAACTACTCTAGATTTTGCCAACTCGCCGTAATTTTAAAGAAAAAATCGCAATTTTTACATCTTCCCTGAATTTGCCAAGTCACTTCTAATTTTATCAACTCTCCTTAATTGCACAAGAAAGGCACAATTTTCACAACTCCCCTGTATTTTACCAAGTGGCTTCGAATTTGGCAATTCCCCTAGATTTTGCTAAGAGTTCTTGGTTTATCCAACTCTCCTTAATTTCACAAAACCAAACTCAATTTTTACAACTCACCTGTACTTTACCAAGTGGTTTCCAGTTTTGCCAACTTCCCTAGATTTTGCCAAGTTTTCTCGATTTTGTCAACTCTCCTTAATTTCACAAAAACAATCCCAATATTCACAAATCGCCCGTATTTTACAAAGTGGATTCGAATTTTTTCAACTATCCTAGATTTTGACAAGTTTCCTCGATCTAGCCGCAATTTTAGAGAAAGAAAAATCCCAATTTTTACATCTCACCTGATTTTTCCAAAGTCACTCTGAATTTTACCAACTCCCTCAAGATTTGCCAACTTTCCTATATATTTCAAAGATGCCTCGATTTTGCCAACACGCCATAATTTTACAGAAAAAAGATTGCAATTTGTACATTTCACTAGAATTTTGTGAACTCTCCACGATTTTGCCAAGTCACTCCGAATTTTGCCAACTGCCCCTAGTTTTTGCCAACTCCCTAAGTTTTGCCAACTCTCCTAGATTTTGCCAACTCGCCATAATTTTACAGGAAAAATAAATCCTAATTTTCACATCTCACCTGAATTTTGCCAACTCCCCACGAATTTGCCAAGTCACTCCGAATTTTGCCAACTGTCCCTAGATTTTGCCAAGTCACTCCGAATTTTGTCAACTCCCCAAGATTTTGCCAAGTTGTCCCGATTTTGCCAACTCACCTGTATTTTACTAAGTGGCTTCGAATTTTTCCAACTGCTCTAAATTTTGCCGTCTTTCCATTTTCCAAATTGCCTTAGATTTGTCAAGTTGCTTCGATTTTGAAAACTCCCCTTAATTTTCCAAAAAAAAATTACAAATTATCGTAACTCACCTAAATATAACGAAGTCGCTTCGAATTTTGCCAACTCCGAGTTACTTTTTTTGGGGGGGAGCCTCCCTCCCCATCCCCCCATGGTTACGCCCCTGTCCACACTCTATTAAGGTCTGTTTAAAAATCGGCACAAGTATCACAAATAGGATTGCATGATCAGAAATAAAAGATTACAATGGAAAGATATTCGTTTTTTCAAAAAGATTCAATTCCATTATACCGCTTCTTACTTCTCTTTTTACACAGTTGACAATCACACATAGCAACCGAAACACAGGAACAAAATCACACATTTCATCTCTGAATTGAGTTTAATAGAACTAAGATTAAGATTACCTTCCGACATCATTGACTGTATGGCTTCGATGTAAAGAATTAATTTCTGCGAGTGCAGTAAACATGAAATCACGAAAGATCAGTTTAAATGAACTAGCCTTTTATTTCAATTAAACGGAAAGAACATTCATTTGGTTCAATACGGTGTATAAATCCGTATTAAGTCGACAAAACCGGCAGAAGAATTTGCTCGATCAGGTAACAAATAATATAAATAGGTTTATGGTTGTTGGGTTGTTTTACCTCTGAGCGGCACTTTTTTGCACACCATGGGCTAAATGGCCAGGTCACATGGACCCCGAAGGCTCAGAGAAGGTTGGGGGAGGGGACCCACTGGAATAGCTGTTGGGAGAGAGATGGTAGCCTCCCGTCAAGGCCATCCAGCGTGTTCTTTAACTTGCACAGGGTATGCAGGTTTATGGTGAGTCTAGCAAAAGATAATCCTCTATTGGTAAAATTTCCTTAATTGAATGCATGTCATATCAAGGTTGTTTTACCTCTAAGCGGTAAAAAAGGCACTTTTATGCACACAAAGGGTTAAATGGTCAGGTCAACAAGGACCCCGAGAAGGTTGGGCCCACTGGAATAGCTGTTTGGAGATAAATGGCATCTTTCTGTCAAGGCCATCCAGCATGTTCTTTAACGTTTACAGCTCTTCCAGACACGGGCCATGACTAAGCATTCCATTCGACTGACGGCGGCCTTCCAAGACCAGTGGTGTCTCTCCTTAGAATCGTGGGCAGGCGGCGAGTTTTGTGGAGATAAATCTCAGCGCTGATCCAGCTGGGATTCGAACCTAGGAACTGTAGATTACGAGCCTGGCATGCTACCGACTGAGCCACCCCTGCCCCCTCATAGCAGAGAAGAATTGCCAAGTTACATTTAGGGAGAGGATAGGGACTTTATTAACCTTGCAATATATGAAACCAGCCAAACTGACAGTTTTATATTGGCTAAAATTAACTCCTCTTTTACATCTTCCCATAATTCAAATATTGACAACAATGCAAAAAAAATACTTAATTATTAAAATGAAAAAAATATTACAAACAAAAAGGAAATCCTGGTACTAAAACGATAAAGATCAACACACAGAAATTTAAATCTTTTTTAAAAAAACCTATAATAGATTTCGATCAAATTATAGTGAGAGTTGAGTTACGATGCACAAATTCCGATTGAGAAACATTTTTTTTCAAGAGTGTATGAAAGCATAATCTAATATGACACGTGATCTCTTCAGGCAACTATATTAGCTTGACAAGTATTATATGTAATAATGGTGAATAAAAAAATGAACTCTTCAACAATAGCTTAACAGCTATTGTTGAGAGCGAGGTTGTCAATTAAAACTCTACCACTCTAACAATAGCACACAAGCTACAGTACAGATCAGTAGGATTACATAGCAAGAGTGCTGAGATTGACAATAGCCCTCTCTAGAGACTCTCAAACATGCTTTGTAGGACTGATGTGTGAAGATCTTATAACGGAAATCCATTCGCGTTATAGTCTCACTGACATCAGTGGTTCACTAAGCGGTCTTTGTGGAGAAGCATCATCTTGTTTAAAAGCTCCTGCAAACGAGCGAATAAAAGGAACAAAGATTTCATCACGATATCTGACATCTATGTCAGACATCCCCTGAAAAGATAAGGAGATCTGTGTGCCTATTGAGAGCGATGCCTGCCCAAAATATTCAATCACTTCCATAAGTGTTTACTTCCCAGATCCTAGTGGAGTGAAATCTAGTTCTTCTTTCTCCCCAGATTAATTTTGATTGAGAATCTGTGATGACTGAATTGTGACTCATCTGTGAAGAGCACGTTAATCCATTGCTCCAGGATAAATTTGAGATGTTAAATCAATAGTCTGAAAGGAGATTAAGGGTTGCGGGTTGGGTTGTTTTACCTCTGAGCAGAGGTTTTTGCTCACAATAGGCTATCTGGACAGGTGACAAGAGCTGAAGGTGTACAAAAGAAACAACAGGTGTAAAGGCTCATATCATAAAAGGCCAACATGTCAAATATCAAAGATGTAAAAACATGAAATACGATTAAAATAGCCATTAAAATGTAAATAGAGAAAAAACGAATCATCACATAGAAGTTATTCGAGTGGAAAGTGCTCTGACCTAAAATCGTGGCAATCAAAAGCTGGGTATTCGATTAAGATTGTTTGATAGCTAAAATGGTGTCACAAAACCAGCACTTAGCTATGTAACCCACTCGTATGAGAAAAGAATGCGTAATAAACAAATGACTTAAGTAGAGTCGAGCAAGTACACTCCTTGCGATTCCTCTTAAAACGTGACTACCGTGGTTTTGCAACAGACTTTATCTCGAACAGATTGTTACCAATTTGTTCTGACCAAGAGCGCTGCCACTGTGCCCGGAGCTTGGTGGAAAAACCCTGCCGGAAGTCCATGTATGGAACTGGCAACGGAGATTTAGACAGGGGAGTGGCCAGCTTGGCAGCAGCAACTGCCAAGTCATTGCTACTGATGTCATCATGACTGTGCACCCAACAGAAGAGAATGGTGATTGTGTCTGCCAGAAGACGGAGCTGTTGATGGATTTTGGACAGAACAGGGTAAGGCCAATGCCTCACTGAGATCAAAGCCTGTAAGGATGTCAGTGTAGATCCCACATCGACGATGTTGTTTAGCAACTACGTGCCAAGGCGAGGCTGAAAGCGTGCAACTCTGAAGTAAAGATGGAACACTTTTGTTTGATCTGGTCTACAATGATAATATCATAATTCACCATGGCCGATCCCACTGAGTGTCACTCTTTGGGACATCTTTGAAGACAGGTCCAGGTGCACAACACGGTGCTGGCAAAGAGTTGCTGGTACACACACCGGCCACTGAATTAGAAACCTTTATGCAGATGTGAAAAACGTCACTTGCGCAGCGTATATGTAAAATACGTGGTCACGTGCATCACAACATGATCTAGGCAACTATTTAAGACTGCTGCTCGTCAGTAATCATCGTAGTGTTGATCACAATGAGAAAAACAAAGGATCTTTCGGGGTTAAATAAGCGGGTGTCCGTCTGGCTGGAGCAATGATTTTAAAAACAGCAGAGCTGATTGGTTTCTCAAACGGCGAGATATCTTAGGTTTTTAATCAGTGGAAAAATAACCCATATTGCTTGTCTAAAAGGCGTAAGTGTGATGCAGCGACAATCTATTAGGAATGAGATCGCTATCGTCTGAAAAGGTTCATATGGAGAAACAGAACTTCCTGTGTGCAGAAATTGACAAAAGAATTCAATGAAGGTTGTTCCCGACCCATATCTCAGCGAACTATGCACAGGGAATTGAAGATGATCGATATTAGCAGTCGCATGCCTATACGGAAGCCACTGATTTCTGCGAAAAACTGGAAAGTTCGTCTACAGTGCTGTCAGGAACACTGTGACTGGACACTGGAAGACTGGAAAAAGTCATATGTCCGACAAGTCGTGGCACACCTTGTTCTCTACCCACGTTAGGCAGAGAGTTTGGCGGGAACCCCGTGAAGCAATGGACCCAACTAGCCTTGTAAACACAACTCAAGGTTCTGGAGGCGGTGTCATGGTGTGAGGCATGTTCTGTCGGTACAGAACGGGTCCCCTGATATTGCTGAAAGGCCGGGTGTCCTCCAAGGATTATCTGAACATAGTTGCCAATTAAGTCCATCTTGCAATGTTACTTTTTATACAGCAAGTGCAGGCTGTTTGATGGATACTGTCCATCGTGCAAGATATGTTCAGCAGCAGTTCAGCGAGCATGACAACAACTTCCACCATCTTCCCTGGCCACCACAAAGCCCGGATCTGAACTGAAAATGGATGGGACATGTTAGAAAAACAGATCTGGATCAAAGTCCTTTCTATCAAATCTGAGCCAGTTAAAGGACTGTGTGGTGAATGCCTGGTATGCTGGAGATGTAAATGCACTCCAACACTGTGGAATCTATGCCAAACCGCATACATGTTGTAATTCGGCTAAAGGAGGTCCAATTTGGTATTGAATAAAGGTTTCTAATTCAGTCGCCGGTGTGTGTACATACAATAGGTCATAAAGTCCTTCTCCATCATGCAAAGGTCGCAGGAAGGGGTAAACAGCTAGCTACGGTGGAAGTAGCTGGTCTGTCGACTTGGCAATGCTGTTGAGACTGATATTGATGTCTCTGAGGTAGCTTTGAACACACAAACGGAAAGGACGAATGGCAGTCGTGCATTTCGTGTTTGAAAACACAGTACAAAGTGGAATGGCTCGGTAGAGATCGAAATTTCGCTGCATACTCTAGGGATAACTGCTGACGGCAAATAAATAAGAATGGTTTATCGTTCTCAACGTAGACTCTAGGTCTGTGAAATGCGGAAGGCCCCCGTGCAAGCACGGAAGTCCTGATGATGGAGAGGGTATTAGCGTAAGCAATGTAGCCTATTAACAATTGCGACTAATATTTATAGAGATTTCTAGCAAAAGAATGCGACAGGTTCGAAACCAACTTCTGTGTTAAAGGAAAGTGCTTGATTGTTTTAAAGCAATACGGGTGTCAAGGGGAAATCCTTACGGGACATTTGGGGACCAAGAATTGAAGTATTTCTGTAGTTATGCAGATTAGTAGTAAGGGTCTTGACAGTTCTTGCATAATGTTAAAGTATAGGGAATCCCATGTTAACCTATCGGAGACCCTTCAGGAGATGAAGGTAAATTTATGCGAAAATGGCAGTCTGTGTGAAAGAAGAGGAAAAATGGGTTTTGCAGAGAAAATATTACTGTTATCGTACACGTCACTGAATTATTGGGCTGTTCGGTTGTAAATCGAAATAACTGGGGAAACAAAAAAAATAAAAAAAATGAATTTAAATACCCCCTCAAGCAGCTGCTTGCCACAGAGGTCTGACAGGAGCCTGTCAGTTTATATGCCACAGTAGAAGGTCTGAGAGGATGGCAGGACCTCACCAGAAAAACGACACATGCCTTACCCGGGACTCGAACCCAGGTCCCTTAGATCAGTAGCCAAGCGCGCTAACCACTTGGCCATGGGACGGCAAGGGGGAAACAAAACAGGTTACAAAAACGATTTTAACTAATAAGACATCTAAAAATCAGCAGGAAAAATTATGTTTGTGGTGATGGGAGGCGGGGTGAGAAAAATTATACGATAGAAGTAGGTTTTTGATGGGTTGGGTTGTTTCACCTTTGAGCGGCACTTTTTTGCACACCATGGGCTAAATGGCCAGGTCACAAGGACCCCGAAGGCTCAGAGAAGGTTGGGGGAGGGGACCCACTGGAACAGCTGTGGGAGACAGATGGTAGCCTCCCGTCAAGGCCATCCAGCGTGTTCTTTAACGAGCACAGGTTATGGCTCTCCCGCACACGGAGTCACGGCTTAACGTCCCATCCGACGGACGGCGGCCTTTCCAAGCCCATCGGTGTCCCCTACTGACCGTGGGCAGGGCGGGGAATTTTGCGGAGATAAATCTAAACGCTGACCCAGCTAGGACTCGAACCTGGGAACTACAGATTACGAGTCTGGCGCGCTACCGACTGAGCCACCCCCGCCCCCGCCCCTAGGTTTTTGATGATATATTATTGAATGTAAGTGCAAAAATTGTTTATGAAGATATGTTATTGAATGTATAAATTTGCCCTGGTCTAACGTGAATGAGTGGTCTGAATTACCCATTTTGGAAAACATACTTGTAAGTAATGACGAAAAACGAGAAATATTTGGCGAAATCGTGTGAAGATGCGAATTTTCGTTAAAATCGTGATCAGTTCTATATTGTCGTTTGTAATTTTCACTGAAAATTCAAATTATTTTTATAATTGTGCTTAATAGAATTAAACATTTGATGGAAAGACAAATTCGATATCCAAGAGTTAGGATTCAAAAATGGAAGTGTCTAAACTAGATTTTTTCGCTGAGGAATATTCTTCAGAATTGTTTAAAGTTTTAATCACTTGCAAAATTTTGACAGTAGTTTTCTTATTTGCAAAAGTCTGTTGACTATGAGTACAATTCAATTAATCGTGAAGTCTTATGGAATGCTTGAGCAGTTGCTTAACACCATGTCTCTGTATAATAACACTGAATTACATGTGAGTTTGCAGAGCCTTTCGTAATTGGTTTAAAGTTACAACTGAGTTGAATGAGGTTGGATTTTGTTTTCATTTCTCCTTAGATCGAGTTGTTTATGCTGTGATTACGTTACGAGGATAGCTTCGCAAAGGAGAGGACTGAGTTCCAGAGGTATCTAGACCTGAAATATCTAACTTGTATTATGCTGATGATTTGTAATTTTTGGCAAAGGAAGTTCACAAGACGAAGTCTTATTAGAGATGTTTATTGAGACTGGTAACAGGATATTTTGGTGATAAATACAAAGGAAGCTAAAGTAATGAGAACTAGTAAGGAAGGGATGCTTTAGCTAAATCCAATGTTTGTGATCTTGCGCAAGTTTCGCAGTTTAATTATCTCAAGAGTTGTGTTATAGATACTGACATTGTGCTGCATGACGTAAATAGGAGAATAGGCATTGCTTCTGAAACTTTTAATGACCAGTGTAGTGTCGAAATATACGCAGATGCATTTAAAGATTAAAATTAATATATGTAAAAATTGGTCGTCTCTAAAGTTTGTTATGGTTATGAAACTTTGAATCATTGCGAAGAAGATTTCTGAGTTTAATTATCTTAGGAATTGTATTACATGTACCGGCAACTTGGGAAGGTCATAGTTTCTTCGGCACTTCTGAACGATGCAGATTATTACCGATTTAAAAGAAAACTTATCAAGAGAATACACTTTTAATTGAATATTTATTGCAACACAATGCTTAATTAATGATCCTGTTCAGATATTTATCGAGTCAGCTATATTTGTTAGTAAATCTAAATTGCACAAGAAATTTCTATAATAATAGTTATTTTTCGACAGGGGGTGGCTCAGTCGGTAGCGCACCAGGCTCGTAATCTGTAGTTCCCAGGTTCGAGTCCCAGCTGGGTCAGCGTTGATATTTATCTCCGCAAAATTCCCTGCCTTGCCCACGGTCAGTAGGGGACACCGATGGGCTTGGAAAGGCCGCCGTCCGTCGGATGGGACGTTAAGCCGTGGCTCCGTGTGCGGGAGAGACATACCCTGTGCACGTTAAAGAACACGCTGGATGGCCTTGACGGGAGGCTACCATCTGTCTCCCAACAGCTGTTCCAGTGGGTCCCCTAACCTTCTCTGAGCCTTCGGGGTCCATGTGACCTGGCCATTTAGCCCATGGTGTGCAAAAAAGTGTCGCTCAGAGGTAAAACAATCTAGGCCTATTTTTCAACAATACGAGTTCAGTATTTTATGAGATATGCAAGTTGAAACATTAACAATGGAATTACACTAAAAACAATTCCTACAAAATTGTGCAAAACATGGGAGAATCATCATAATATATAGTTCTGAAAATAATTTAGTAAACAGTTGGTTATAACAGTTAATAGTTTTTACCTTTAAATATAAATTTCGACCGATGCAATTCTTGAACGTTTTAATCAATAGTTCTGAAGTACTGCCACCAAAAACGTTCGTATTAATTGAAACAAAAAAATTAATAACCCAAACAATTCCAAACAAGCGTATTAGTGTGCAGTCATCCCTCAATTTACGAACGTCATTTGTTTCTCTAGAACAGTGGATCTCAACTTTTAAGCTTCACGTACAGCCGCTCAAAAAAGTATCCGAACACTACGGTTGATTACAGAATTCAGAAAAAATATCTGGCAACGATTTTTTTAGAAATTAGTTATCTGACAACCTTCGTGTCACGTGACACGAAGGTTGCGAGATCACTAATTTAAAAAAAAGTCGTTGCCAGGTATTTTTCCTGAATTCTGTAATCAACCGTAGTGTTCGGATACTTTTTTGAGAGACTGTACCCTCTGGAAATGTGTATGTAACTGGCATACCCCTTGTATAGATAAATAAAATTATATATATATATATTTGTATAGATAGATAAAACTATAGTTATAGAATAAAAAATGGAAATAAAATAAAACACATATATGTATATGCACATTAAATTTTGTATTCATAAATTACATATGGGGATAAACAAAAAATGTTATAAACAATTTAACAAATCTTATAAAATTATAAACATTTTATTGGGTAATCGACTTTTGAGCTCTCGCGGCGTATCCCAAAAAATTTTGCCGCGTACCCCACTTTGAGAACTCCTACTCTAGAACTGTTCGTAATGCAAAAACTCGTAAATCAACAAATATTTCCCATTAATTTCTATGTAAAACAATTATGACTCGTTCTTGGGCTCCAGAAACTCTATCATTTACTCCTCATATATAATAAAATATTAAAGGAGTCGTTCAAATACAAACAGCAATATTACAAGAGAATCTGCTACTTGTTGTAAACTCCAGCAGTCTCTAGTTACAGTTTTCTCAATTGTACCTAGCAACACAGTACTTTTGTTAAAAACGCGTGAAAAAAATTATCGCTGACGCGGCGGAAATCGAACCCACAACTCTCTAGATCCACAACAGAGCGCTCTACCTGCTAAACCACGCATCAGGCGCTAAAATCTTCCAGAATAAGACTTTATAATAATTATTGAAGTCTATTTCCACAAGTAATCTGCGTATTTACTATGGACAGTACTATTGTTTTGTATAATAATAACTGCATTTTCAGATGAAAAAAAATACGAAATGCATCAATACACAAAAAATATAATAATTCTTGTTTTGATTTCTGATTATCGTCCATTAAATAATAAAATGAAAAATTAAAAAAAAAGAGTTCACAAAACATACTAAAAGAAGTCGACATTGTCTGCGTGGGTGTTGAGATGGGTGGGCGAAATTGTTATCGACTTATAATGTTGGACAACAGAGTAGGTAGGTGCGGAGTGTTTGACTCTCTCATAAGCTGCTATGTTAACTAGTAATCGCCGAAGGTTCTCAAAGAACGGTGCTCGAGCGATTCGATTTGTAAACGTTTTGTCAAGTGAAGTTTCATAATAGTAATGTAGGAGTGGTTATAGTTTCGTTTATCAAGCTCCACTAAGATGTAAAAATGTCAATCCCATTCTAGACACCTCAATTGAATTTTGCTCTGACTGTATTACAGATATTAATATTTTTCTTGAAAATAGAAAGTCTTGCAGAGTTCAAAAACGATGAGTCAGACCTAGCAGACAAACCTATGTGAGTAACATGACTGAGAGTTTTGGGCCAATGTTAAAGTATAAAGAAACCCATGGAAGAAGGTTTGGGGGATGAGGGGTTAAACTAATTTTGTTGTTTCGTGTGAGTGTGTTTTGCTGTATTGAACGTTTGAAATGATGTGGGTTAGAAAAATTAGAAGTTTCTGGAGATGAGATTTATATTCATTTTTGAAGATGATGAAGAGCATTAGGTTAAGTGAAATGAGGTGAGAAATGGAGAGTGAAATATGGGTATGAATGATGGTATGTGTGTGAGATATAAAACATTTTAAAGACTGAATTTGAAGTGAAAAGTGATGTTGGTTAGAATAGTTTTTTTTTTAATGTTTCGTACTTAATTCAAACTTGAGTGACCTGTACTTTCATTTATTTAAGTTCAATTGACTGATCCAATAATGAAACCATAGGACACTTCTCCTGGTCATATCGATGTGCCGTGATATGGAAGGTTCACTGATTTTTAGCCCCTCCTCACTACTCCTTACCGAGTGCAAAATAATTCCTCCAGTTCCAGCTGTTCGCAACTGTAACCCTGCTTGTGAGAAATCATCTCAGACCACTACTAGACCTCCTAATCAGGCCGAGCGATCCCCTGATTACTGTACTCAACTGCAGGTAACACTTGGTTAGTAGTAACGGTGTCGGACCCGTTTCGTAGCTGAGAAAGTGGGTCGAAACCTCTTAATTTTGCATCCTCATAAATCTGCTTCTAATTTAGCCACAGATCTCAAACTAATGTCTTTAGATTATATTCGGCAAGCACTATACGTTAAATGTATTGGACGCGGTCTCCAACTGTTAGCTTTTATTTTCTGGGTTCAAAACTTTAAGATTTTGCCGAAATTATAACGTCCATTCTAATTGTGCTAGGATCTTGGTTTCAATATTAATAGTTGGGGTTTACCAAGTGTTGTAATCTGACGAAAGAATAATCGGACTCAAACCGTTTTCTAGCCGATAAAGTGTGTTGAACCACTCTTAACTTTGCTGCTTCATAACTTTGCTTCTAATAGAGCTACAGAATTCAAACTAATATCATTGTGTTCCATTCGGCAAATAATAAATAATAATAAATATCTCCATAAGCAGCTGCTTGCCACAGAGGGCTGATAGGAGCATGTTAATTTAATTCGCCATAGTTAGAGGGATCTGTGAGGATGGCGGATCCTCAGCAGATTTTTTGCCAACTGCACACGATGGTTCCCAGGTGGTCACCCTCCCAGGTACTGACCACGCCCAAAGCTGCTTAACTTCAGTGAACGGACGAGAACCGGTATTTTCAGCTTTGTACTGCGGTTGGCTTCGGCAAATTCTATACCTTAAATGTATTGGAAGCGGTCTCGACCCTCCCAGGTACTGACCACGCCCAAAGCTGCTTAACTTCGGTGAACGGGCGAGAATAGGTGTTTTCAGCTTTGTACTGTGGTTGACTTCGGCAAATTCTATACGTTAAATGTATTGGAAGCGGTCTCGACCCTCCCAGGTACTGACCACGCCCAAATCTGCTTAACTTCGGTGAACGGACGAGAACGGTGTTTTCAGCTTTGTACTGCGGTTAGCTTCGGCAAATTCTATACGTTAAATGTATTGGAAGCGGTATCGACCCTCCCAGGTACTGACCACGCCCAAAGCTGCTTAACTTCGGTGAACGGACGAGAACCGGTGTTTTCAGCTTTGTACTGTGGTTGACTTCGGCAAATTCTATACGTTAAATGTATTGGAAGCGGTCTCGACCCTCCCAGGTACTGACCACGCCCAAAGCTGCTTAACTTTCGGTGAACGGACGAGAACCGGTGTTTTCAGCTTTGTACTGCGGTTGGCTTCGGCAAATTCTATACCTTAAATGTATTGGAAGCGGTCTCGACCAATACATTTAAGGTATAGAATTATAGGTATAGTATATTATTTTACGTTTTGCGGGTTCGGTACTTTTAGATTTTGTGTTACAATAACTTTTGTTCTAATCGAGCTAGAAGCTTGGTTTTAACATTAATAGTTATGATTTATCAAGTTCTTTATTCTGAAGAAAAAATAATTAGTCTTGAAACAATAAAAAAAAAATATCGAGACTGAGATTATAGTTTACTTTGACTTTAGCTAGATAAACTACTGGGATATTTAATCCTTTGTCTCTTATGCAAAGTTGTTCTAAACAGTTTATTACTCTTAATTATATTACAAAAGGTTTCAGACCACAGGATTTCACAGAAATTGAGTTGAGATCACATAAATTTGTACCTCTATCGCTCCTCCTATAATTTAGAGAGATATTAAATTTAAACACTGATTATTAGCATTTCTAAAGAATTGCAAACTGGTACAGTTTTCAAAATGTTTTACTAGTACTTTTTTTTTACATTTGTTTTCAGTTCAATATTTTCTAAATGATATTGCCTAGTTTACCATACATATCTGCGATTCAATAATTTCCAAAAGGATAAGTTTGAATTTCATTGATATGTCGTTTTGCGTATTCTTGGGATCAAGCAATTTTTTTTAATTTGGTACACATGTATATCATGTTGTTCCGATCGAAATTTTCCGATGAAAATTTTTTTCATCAAATAGACATTGCCGATGATCTTCATGACTAAATTCATTTTTTATTCCATTAGCAGTTTTTTTTGAGGGAATTGGAGCATCTATAGAATGAAATTTTAGACGTAAAGCAACAACCTCTTTGATTGGAAGACCTCTTAATTCGTCTTTAAATTTTCATGGAACCATTTTATTTGATTCACTGTATAATGTATGGTTAGTGGGGTAATTTGAGAAATCAAAGTAGTCTGATTTAAATTTCTGATATATGTTATCTGTCTGGATATCGACACAGAAGGAATCGGTATCGGTAAATAACAATTGAGCATTAAATTTTGGTTTCAGAAAATTGCAGAAGAAATTATACATGTGTAATTTACTCAACTCCAAAATCGTTACACCAATGTAATATGGTTTATCTAATATAATTTTTTTCATTTTCATATGGAGAATTACGAAATTTTCTGCACGTTCAACACAAGAAATGTACCTAGGATTTGCAATTAATTTTTTAAGCTTTTCTTCAGTGTTTACAATGTGACACTTTATTCTCTTTCTCTTATTTTCTAAACATTTACCATATATAGCATTGTTCATCAGTTTGAAAAAGTCTTTTTCAAAATTATTTATGACATTAATTCGTTTAGTTGTATTAAAATCTATGTAAGGTTTCAGCCAGGGTTTTTGATCAAATTCCAATATTCTATGCACCTGTTTCACCCTCAGTCCCAGTTCCACATAGAATTTAAGTAACCTATAGTGAACGACATAATTTTGCTTGTCGAACAGCTCTGGATATTTATTCTTGATGAGGGCTTTTGGGAAAATTTATATCTTTTAACACATTGTCAATCTGAGCATAACCTATGGGTTTTACACTTTTTTATTTCGCAACAGGTTTTCGATTAAATCCACAATATTCGAACTCTTCACAGTCCTATCTGTAATTTTTAACTCTCCATTAGGAGTCCAACTCAAGACGCTACTTTTATCTAAGATACTCATGATATGTGAAACATTTTATTAATGTTTTTAGTAATAGTAACCGTTACTAATTCTAACACATCGTTCTCGATGTTGTGAAATGAAGAATTATCTATCTGTGCAATAAAATCCGGAACGTTATTTATATCGTGAGTAATATTTATATATTTTTTCAATACCTGATTGTATGAGACTATTTTTTTGAGAATCGGTTATTTTACTATTTAAAATATCTTTCATTTCTCTGTGCAATTGCGATAACTGTTCCTCAGATGGTGCATGACGCGATAACATTTCTTCAGGCACCAACATAAGTTAAGGAACATAACAATACGTTAAAGAAACCACCTTTCTGTACTACACTGAAGTGCCACTGCATTAGAGATAGCATCCTAGTAACGTGTTAGACCCCATCTCTCCCTGATAACGGGGCTACACGACGAGGTAACGACTCCACAAGTGTGCGTAAATATTCCACAGGTATGGCGACCCATACATCCTCCAGAGCTGTCCAAAATTCTCTCAAGGTCGTCGCTGATGGGACACGGGCCCGAACACTCTGCTTGACGGTATCCCAAAGATATTCGATGGGATTTAAATCTGGGCTTCTAGGTCGCCAATTCATTATTTTAAAGTCAGCAGGATGCTCCTGCAACCATGCAGTAGCCAACCTGTACCTGTGAGATGAACAATTGTCTTGCTGGTAGATGCCATCTCCATTGGGATGCATGATGGCCATAAATGAGTGTAAATGGTCAGACATGAGTTCTACGTCCCGTGATGCACTGAGACTCGTCGGTACATGTACCAGAGGTCCCACAGACATCCAACTGAAGACAACCCTGAAGACAACCAGCTCGTACTCTTCTGATCTGACATGCAGGATCCATGGCTTCATTGGGTACATACTTCATGGGCGCCATACTCGCCGTCTCCCATCGGCGTGATTAAGTTTAATTCGGGATTCATCACTCCAGGCAATCCGTTGCCAATTTTCGATGGTCCAGTTTCGATGTTCTTTAGCCCAGGCAAGGCATTGAGCCCAGTGTCGTACTGTTAGAAGGGGACTCTCTTAGGTCGGCGGCTCCCGAAGCCACGATGATGAAGTGAGCATTGCATGGTCCATGCACTGACTTCCCTGCTGTAACTCGTGTTCAGAAGGGAGGTGATTTCAGATAATGTCTGACCCCTATCGCTCCATACTATGCGGGTCAAACTGAGAAGCCCATGAACATTCAAGGTTGGTTGTCGTTGCAATTTGTCCGGGTACTTGTTTTGTTTTTTTTTTTTGCCGGAATTTTTATATTCCCGGAACACTCTTGAAACTGTCATACGAGAAAATCTAAGTTCGTTGACAATTTCGGAGATCGAGTGTCCCATCCGTAAGGCCCGCGCCTTTCCCGTTACTCTTCTCACGACGAATGCTTGGGTGAAGTCAAAGCTGACAGCTATATTATGACCAGAGTTCCAGCCTCGCATGCGGGACTGAATTTGGATAGCGTCTCCTATCCTTAATTCAATGGCACTTTACTGTATTAGATGAAGAAGGCTTTCAGCTTCAGGACAGTAAATTTATTGTAAAGAAATTTAGTTACTGTGCTTCAAATATACAATGGATGGAATATTTTCTTTTTAAACCTCTCTATAATTGGGATGAATTGTTATTTAAAGATAGGATAACCTGTCATTGGACAACCGAAAATCTGCATCATTTGTATTGGAATCAAGGCAATAGACCTTATACTGAAATATATAGACTTATTACTCAACTCAGCTTAACCTATGGCGTATTTTAGGCCAAAGGTTTGAGCAAATGTTAAATGTTTGAATGGTATGATGACTGAGAGGATCAGAAAAGAACGATGACTTTTTTTATATTTTAATGGATTGTAATTTAACCAATAAAAAGCTTTACTTTGGTTGATAGACGTAATTTACTTCCTCATGGAATATATCTGTTTCAGATGCATTTCCTCTGGAGTTCCTATACGAAGATCCACAAATAAATAATGATAAAGACGACAGGTGACGTCAGCATACACTTCCATAAAGAACTTGGTTTTACCGGGATACAATTGCCTCACAAGGTGATTAACCTGCCTGATATCTCTTCTGAAATTAAATAATCATATATAATAAGCATTCAGTGAAATATCATGCATCTCTTTACCTTTGTGAAAAATATTTTGCACTATGAAAATAACAGACAGATTTTTATGATGACTGCCCTTAGTAAAGAGATGGGTTAGCCTCTTATCACTACCACATTCACTAATTAAATCACCAATCACAAAAAGAGTACTATCTCCTGAATAGTCATTATACAGTAGTTAGAAGGCAATCCTCCCACGAATGCCACGTCAGGCATCTCATCGTATAGGGGCTGATATATTCCTTAAAACCACACAATTTTTTCAGGCTGGAGTTTCATGAGCATGCTCTGTAATAACAGAAATAAAACGTGATTTTCCACTGCCTGTGGGACCTGCAAGAAGAGCTACAAAAGGATGATGTAAATGAGTCAATTCCATCTTTCACACTGATACAGAATAATAGAAGCAGTTTAATAAATACCTGCTTGATAACCGAAGGGGATAGTGTCCAGATCCGGAAGGATACAGCGCTTGTCGTAAACAACTCTGTAATCCTTCTTCTCCTCCAGGTTAATCACCTTGCGGCGCTTGGCATTCCTAGTAACCTTTCGAGGACAGGGGCGGTCATAAGCCTCTAATCTGCAGGGGGCCACATAGGGAAGTATGAAGGATTTTCTCTGTAAGGCATATAAAAAACGCTGAAATTGAATTTCCTATTTTGTTTCGTTTTCAAGACAGGGGGGGGAGGCTCCCCCAAAGTAAATCGGAGTTGTCAAAATTCGAAGCAACTTTGCAAAATCCTGGTGAGTTGTGAAAATTTAGATTATTTTTTGTAAAATTAAGGGTAGTTAGCAAAATCTAGACAACTTGGCAAAATCTAGCGCAGTTGTCATAATCGAGTCAACTTGGCAAAATCTAGCGAAGGTAGCAAAATTTGAAAAAACTGAGTTTAGAAAATTGGGATTGGTTTTGTGAAAATACGGAGAGTTGACAAAATCGATAACTCTTGGGAAAATCTTGGAGGTGGAAAACTCTAGTAGAATTGGCAAAATTCGAAGTGACATGGTAAAATTCAGGTGATATAAGTGTTTTTTTTTTTCTGTAAAATTATGGCAAGTTGGCAAAATCTAGAGAAGATGGTAAAATCAAGGCAACTTTGCAAAATTCGAAGCCACGTGGTAAAATACAGGTGAGTTGCGAAAATTGGGTTTATTTTGGGAAATTAAGAATAGTTGGCGAAATCGATAACTCGCGTCGAAATCGTGGAATTAACAAAATCTTGGGAAGTTGGTAAAATTCGAAGTAACTTGATAAAATTCAGGTGATATATAAAAAAGTTGTTTTCATTTTTCTGTAAAATTGTGGCAAGTTGGTAAAAACTAGGGTATTTGGCAAAATTCGAAGAAACTTCGTAAAAATGCACAAGAGTTGTGAAAATTTGGCTTGTTTTTGTGCAATTAAGGAGAGTTTGCAAAATTTGAATTTACTGGATTAATTCGGGGAAAATGCAAAAATATGGGATTTTTCTGTAAAATTGCGGCGAGTTGGTAAAATCTAGGGAAGTTGGCAAAAATCGAGGCATTTTGCAAAATTCGAGTTGTTGGGTTGTTTCACCTCTGAGCGGCACTTTTTTGCACACCATGGGCTAAATGGCCAGGTCACATGGACCTCGAAGGCTCAGAGAAGGTTAGGGGACCCACTGGAACAGCTGTTGGGAGACAGATGGTAGCCTCCCGTCAAGGCCATTCAGCGTGTTCTTTAACGTGCACAGGGTATGGCTCTCCCGCACACGGGGCCACGGCTTAACGTCCCATCCGACGGACGGCGGCCTTTCTAAGCCCATTGGTGTCCCCTACTGACCACGCAAGGCGGGGAATTTTGCGGAGATAAATCTCAACGCTGACCCAGCTGGGACTCGAACCTGGGAACTACAGATTACGAGCCTGGCGCGCTACCGACTGAGCCACCCCCACCCCGTGCAAAATTCGAAGCCACTTGATAAAATACAGGTAAGTTGTAAAAATTAGGATTTGCTTTGTGAAATTAAGGAGAGTTTAGAAAAATTGAGAGAACATGGTAAAATGCTGTGTAGATGGCTAAATTCGAATGGACGTGTTAAAATTCAAGTGAGATATAGAAGTAGGCATTTTTGTGTTATGACACCATGACGGATTGCAAAATCGGGGAACTTGTCCCCTGCATCTATTCGCAAACGAAGTAACTCTCTAAAATTTCTTTCATTATATGTTTTATTACTGTTATTCAATAAATGGCCATCGTCCCTATGCCCACGGAAAGGTATATTTTGGCTGACTAAAAAGAGTGTATTATGGGCCTAACTCTTTTTCGATTTTCCTCTACTTGTTTTGCTCGAATAGCATCTATCATATATCTTACATCTTTACTAGAATCCTCGTAACACTTTAAGCATTTTTCAGCATCCCAAACTGTCTCCTGATGATAATTGTGAATATTTAAAATTCCATCTTTACCTACTAAATTTAGGAAATTTTGTAACTGGTTTAGCCACTAGAACTTTGCAAAACTGATGTCTTATTTTTCCTCCAGTGCTTGCAAAAGAACGCAATATTTGCGGTAAACTCCTTTTTCTAAATACGCAATCCAGAAATTTTTAGCTAGATGCTGATGGCCGAAAGAGCGTTTCACTGTTCTTCTTTTTTTCTGAACATATAATAATCCCGTTTTTATCGGGTTGTTGGGTTGGGTTGTTTTACCTCTGAGCGGCAGTTTTTTGCACACCATGGGCTAAATGGCCAGGTCACATGGACCCCGAAGGCTCAGAGAAGGTTGGGGGAGGGGACCCACTGGAACAGCTGTTGGGAGACAGATGGTAGCCTCCCGTCAAGGCCATCCAGCGTGTTCTTTAACGTGCACAGGGTATGGCTCTCCCGCACACGGGGCCACGGCTTAACGTCTCATCCGACGGACGGCGGCCTTTCCAAGCCCATTGGTGTCCCCTACTGGCCATGCAAGGCGGGGAATTTTACGGAGATAAATCTCAACGCTGACCCAGCTGGGACTCGAACCTGGGAACTACAGTTTATGAGCCTGGCGCGCTACCGACTGAGCCACCCCCGCCCCGTTTTTATCGGGAATCCAGGTATTCTTAATAAAAGTATATTTTTCGAAAACGCTGAGCATCTTAGCCATACCGATAACATTCGCATTATAGTATATATTTACAGTTAAATTATATTTTCTTTCGTTGGTTTTCCTCTACTTCAGATGAATATTGTGGTTGCTTAACGATTGCAGTTATGGGTTGTGGTAATTGATCACCATCTGCAGACGGTGCAATTACACCACAGAGTTTGAATTTTTTAAGTGGTTGAAAATATGCATCAATTTATCTTCTAGTTCTTTACTCATTTTGGTTTTATGTGTTGGGTTGTTAAATTATTCTTTTTTTAACTTTATTTCCTTAACCAAAATACAATATTAAACAAAAAAAAACATTTACAATAAGTCCAAATTATGGGTAAGAAAAATTTTGGTATTAATACTGGAACAGACAAATACGAATCCCATTTATATTAATAAGCAAAATATGACACCCAGAAAGAAATATCTCCCTTGCTTATTTCATTTTCACATCAACACTTATTTCAGCCACTTATAACGAAAATATATTCTTACAGTTAATACGTCACACTAATATTTTTTCTACTAAGGTGTTGCGTATCTAATAAAACTTATCCAGATGACCTAGAAACAATTATTCAACCCTTGACCATTTGCCAATTACATTAAATATTCACTAATTCTAAAAATAAGTCATTAAGAATAATAAAAAATTCAGCACTTATCTCAAAAACAAAATTTTCATATTAGCTTCTTCTAGCACCTCATGACTGGAAATTTATTCAAAAATTTTCCATAAGCACAAATATTCTTTTATTGAATGTATAGTTTTGCAAAGTTCTAAGCCGCGAATAATGGAAGTCCTCATTCCAATCACACTCGAAGCCCCAGCACGCAAAAATCCGGCAAAGTCCGCAGATATCATCATCATCCTCAAGCATTCAGATTAATTGAATCACAGCCTACCTGACCAATTTTGATCACTTTAGTTTTCTCTCTGTTTATAACCAAACCTACTCTACTACCAGTCTCATCAACAGCTCGAATGAAAGAGTTCATCTCATCAACATCATCTGCCAAAAGGGCTAAATCATCAGCATAATCTAAATCAGAAATTTTCGTATCTCCAGCCCATTTAAGGCCAACGTTTTTCCGATGAAGTGAATTTCGCATAACATAATCAATAGCCAAGCTAAAGAGAAAAGGAAACAAAATGCACCCTTGTCGAACATCACAAGTAATGCTAAACCAATTGTTACAAGCCTTACCAAATCTCACACACGACTCAATGTTATTATAGAGAGCTTCATTATGTTAACTAACTTGTCTGGTATACCATATGCTCTCACAATCAACCACAAATTATGACGATCAGCAGAGTCGAAAGCCTTTTTGAAATCAACAAAGCTAGCAACCAAAGGTTTCTGAAACTCTAAACATTTCTCAAGAATCTGCCTAAGTGAAAATATCTGATCCACACATCCCCTACCGCTTCTGAATCCACATTGTTCATCACGCAATTGCCTGTCAACCAGATTCTTAATTCTATTAAGCACAATCATGGAAAGAACTTTACCTGGAACAGAGAGTAGGCTGATACCCCTATAATTATCACAAGAACTGAGATCACCTTTTTTGAAAATAGAGATAATAATAGCTCTGATATAATCCTTAGGAACCATGCCTTTATCATAAAAGATATTCAAAATTTCAGTCATCCAAGTGGTAACCGAAACATTCCCAGCTCTAAGCATTTCAGTAGTAATTTCTTCTATCCCTGTGGATTTATGAAGTTTAAGTTAATGTTTCTCCCATTTCTTCCCAATATTCTTCAATTGAAACTAACTATCCTTTATAACGTTGTTTCTCTTAACGTTGTGCTTGCTTGGAACCAATTAACGACGTTAAACAACTTATTGGAATAGGAAATAATTAAATTGTTCCGTTCTCGAATGCCGAACGAAGGGACCTGGGTACGAATCCCACCTAACTCATGATTCATGTTGTCTTTCTGCTGAAGTCTCGTTTGCGTTACAGATTTTCTGTAACTTACATACATAATCTGTAATAATAATAATATAATAATATATTTCGTTTTTACTAAAATGACCGATAAAAAGCAAGATCGATTTCACTACCAAATAAAATTTCGATATCTTTATTTATTTCTTAACAAATATCCAACTGTTGCATGATTATTTATTTCGTAACAAATATCCAACTGTTGCATGATTATTTACTTCGTAACAAATATCCAACTGTTGCATGATTATTTATTTCGTAACAAATATCCAACTGTTGCATGATTATTTATTTCGTAACAAATATCCAACTGTTGCATGAATAATTATCATTTTAAAGTCAAATTCTTTTTCTAAAATTGTCTCAATTACGATTGTGAATTATTTCGCCATTTAGAGTACAAGTGACGATGATAGTTGGTTGAGATACACACAAAAACGGTTAATCTGTATAATAAAAGTCTGTCTGTGTGTGTGTCTGTCTATGGCAGCCATATCTCATCGGAAAATCAACGTACACGCTCCAAAGTTTCCAATAAAGTTTTCAAAGTTTTCGATTAATTCCTTTCTCTGCTCTAACAGAGAGTGAAAAAAAATCCTTTGAGCTCAAATTGATACTATTGAAATACAGGCAACCCCTGTTTAAAACGGATTCGCTATATCGCAGTTCCTTTTTTTAGTAAAACAGCTTAAAAAATATCTTAAAATCTTGTACGTAGATAATGGACGAAACATTTGAGGTATCGGTCCTCCCATTTGTTGTGATTTATAAATAAATATTTTATTTCGAGAATTTACGTCGAATTTTTTAATAATATTAGCGAAATAGCAAAATGGAGCATGATAGTAAGGCTTCACTTTGAAAGATGTAACGACGATGTTATTAAACTCCACAGTGAGCGCTCTCCAGTGAGAATCACTAACGATGAACTTCAGGATTTAGAATTCAACTCTGCTTTTGAAGAACAGCAAGAATCTGAACCAGAACGATTGTTGACATTTAAAGCTTTAGACGAAGCCGTTTCGCTGCACAATAAACCCATCGATTTGTTGTAGGGACATGACTGATTTTTCGCGATTGAATGCCGTAAGACGATGATGTGAACAGTAAATGCTACAAATGAATATTAAGAAAAAAACAGAGCCAAGAAATGCAAGCCAGCTAGTTTCGTTTCTTATTAAGAGATAAACAGTAAAATTATTTAATCGATTACATATAGGTACATATTTACCCCTTATTTATGCATTTACGAAATATTCTAATAAAAATGTGAATTATAATTCTTTTTGTTAAAATCAAACATCCATTATAATACCAAGAAAAAGGAAAACAAATCAATAAGATATGCAAAAAAAAAGCCTCCGTTTTACTCTGAAATTTGTTTAACGCTGGTTTCTCACCTTAAAGGATAATTCAGAAGCTGAGAATAGCAATATACGTAATCCTCATTTAAGGCGACAGATGAGTTCGGGGTAAATCTTATAAATTTAGTAGTCGCGAAAGTTAAAAATTCCAATTAGTTGATAATTCAGAAACTGAGAATAGCATTAAAGTTAATCTCATTTAGTTTGAATTTTTAACGTTGGCTACCACTAAATTTATAAGGTAATATAATGGAATTAGCAGTCTTTCGTACAGTCACACAATAGTAGAGTCACAAGTACTAAATATATCACGGATGTATCTTAGTGATACGTTCATAGTTAAAACACATATTTTATTCAACGATGTGAATGTCGTTCACCAGATGGGACATTAGGCCACTGGCTCTGTAAAGGAGAGCATATCCTACGTACGTTAAAGAACATGCTAGATGTCTTTAATTAATGAGAGGCTTCCATCTGCCTCCTCACAGTTGTCCGGTGAATCCACTTCCCCAACCTTCTCTGAGTACTTGGAGTCATTCTCATTGACAATTAGTCCATTGTGCTCAAAAGGAGTGCTGCTCAGAGGAATAAACGACCGAGCTCTTTACGAATATTGAAGAATCTAGAGGAGTTCAAAGCTTTTATTTAGACTTACGACACGATCATTTCCTGGGGACAAAATACAGAAATCGATTTCCACATTTCGAGATCTTTTGGGCGATAAAACTAGAAACAAGGTGAATGTAATAAACTTCCATTGCTTAGAAATGAAGCAATCGATCGGATTTTATTTTATACGCAATATAATCTACATAATAAAAGAAGATATCTCTGTGTGTGTGTTTGCGTGTGTGAGTGTCTGTGGCAGCCATAACTCATCGAGAAATTAACGTACACACTTCCACTTTTCAGAGAATGTTTCTGGTTGTGGTCCGGATTGCAGCGCCAAATTTCAGGTCGAACGTCCAAAAGCGGGGGGGGGGGCTTGCAAGAACAAAATTAACATGCAATTCCTACGGGAAACGTGAATCACTGTCAAATTTACTGTTGCCATTCCCTGTTCCCTAACTGTGAAAGTAAATAGTTAAAATAGCATTTAAATCCTCTGCTGCAAATCTGATGCCGTAGCCAGATTCCCCACATTTCCAAAAGCGTTATTTAGGCGTTCCATTGCAGCTAGGGAATTGAATTTCTAACCAAAGATGGGGTCAGGCACGGGCAACCCGCCTACAAAATTTGGGACCTTTCAGTGAAGTACGTCGGGAATTACAGAATGCCATATTCTGACGAAATAAATATCTCGATCGCTTGCCACAGGCTTCGAAAGCGCGCGCCGATCAGCAATGACCTTTGCAACACCGGGAAATTCTTCGTGTTCAAACTGTGATAAAATGACGGGGGGAGGGGGATATTCACTAAACTTCAGTGCAGGAAACAACTGAATATGCAGATTAAAAGTAATACACGAGCTGAAACAATTTGTGTAGAAATGATGCCACGGGACAAGTGGAAACCTGATTTTTAAACCAATCACCGGGGCACACGGTGGACCCTGTACAGAAAATTTGGACCCTGCGGACGAATATCACAGGAGCCATAGGGCAGCAAAACCTGTGGTAACGGAAATAAAAAACTCGGTAGCTTAAGCAGATACTAAGCCACGGTCTATGAGAGAGCTCGCTGATGTCAACAACGGTCCAAGCCAACACATGGTAAATTTCTTCCTGTTGAAAATCTGTGCTAAAGTGTCGGGGGAAGAGTCTGGCAAAATTTACCTTTAGTGCAGTGAAAATAAGAATATACAGGTTAAAAGTGACACCCGGGGAGCGCCTGGTACATTCAGCTAGTTTATATAATAAAAGAAGATGTGTGTGTGTGTGTGTGCCTGTCGCAGCCATACCTCATCGGAAAATCAACGTACACCCTTCCAATTTTCAGAGCATGTTTCTGGTTGTGGTCCGGATTGCAGTGCCAAATTTCAGGTCGAAAGTCCGAAAGGGGGGCTTGCTAGAAGTCAAAATATTTACCATGCTATTCCTACGGGCAACGAGAATCGCTGTCAAATCGATTCTTACCATTTACTACTCCCTAACTCTGAGAGTAAAGAGTTAAAATAGCCTTTAAGCGTTGCCAGATTCACCAAAGGCATTATTAACGCGTACCATTGCAGCTAGGGACCAGATTTCATAACCGAACATGGGGTCGGGCAGGGAGACCTGCCCGACCCCATGAACCTACGAAATTTGAGACCTTTCGGTGAAGTACGTCGGAAATTACTCTGACGAAATAAATATCTCGATCGTTTGTCACGGGCTCCAAGAGCGCGCCGAGTCAGCAATTACCTTTGCAACATCGGGGAAATTCTTCGTGTTCAAACTGTGTAAAATGTCGGGGGGAGGGGGCGAATGCTCACAAAACTAACCGTTAGTGCAGGAAACAACAGAATATGAAGATTAAAAGTGAGGCACAAACTGTCACAATTTGTACAGAAACAAAGCCACGGGCCAAGTGGGAACCGGATTTTTAAACCAATCACCGTGGGACGCTGCGCAGAAAATTTAGACCGTGCGGACGAATGTCACGAGAGCCATAGGGCGGCAAAATCTGTTTTAACGAAAATAAAAATTTCCATAGTTTATGCAGAAACTAAGCCACGGACCATGACAGAGCTCGCTGACGTCAACAACGATCCTTCTTCCCACTACCTGGTTTGTCACCTATAATCTATAACTTACGACAATATTGCCCCTGTTGTTCGTGGGGCGGGGGTGACTCAGTTGGTAGCGCGCCAGGCTCGTAATCTGCCAATTCCCAGGTTCGAGTCCCAGCTGGGTCAGCGTGGAGATTTATCTCCGCAAAACTCCCCGCTCTGCCCACGGTCAGTAGGGAACACCGATGGTCTTGAAAAGGCCGCCTTCCGTCGGATGGGACGTTAAGACGTGGCCCCGTGTGTGGGAGAGTCATACCCTGTGCACGTTAAAGAACACGCTTGATGGCCATGACGGGAGGATACCATATGTCTCCCAACAGCTTCTCTGAGCCTTCGGAGTCCATGTGACCTGGCCATTTAGCCCATGGTGTGCAAAAAAGTGCCGCTCAGAGGTAAAACAGCCCAACCCTGTTGTTTGTGGCAATTATTTCATTCTATCATGAGTTAACAAACTACTGCAGGTAGACTTGTTGACAAGGCAAAAACAACGAAGGTTTTATTAATTTTTATTCTAATCATTCATTTACTGTTCTAAAATGGAAAAAGAGCATCTGAAAAAGAGCGATTTTTAACGCAAACGTTTTCGGAAACGAATACTGATCGCTGATTGGTCCTCGCGCCACAGCTTCGATGAACATTTTATTTCTCTTTATTCTCGTTGTTAAACTGGTCCAATTGCAGAATGAGTCTCAGAAAATTGTTGAAACTAGGGTTACCGACGATACTTCTACCTTCCAAATACGATTATCAGAACTCAGGGAATTCTGGATTGTTACGTATAACATTTGCCTCCAACAAGAATCGGTTCAGAAAGTTGTTTTTCTGGGAAATGGGAAATTAATTCTTGATGACGTCACCCAAGTAAGGGCACATGGGACAAACTTGTTTTCTTCATAATGAGATAATTCTTTACTAATATATTGTTACGACAGAAGATCGAGTAATATGAAACCGTGATGTGTCGTCTTGATGCTCGCGTGAACTACAGCGTGAGAATTACGTCACCAACCACTTCGAACTTCCACTTCGAAACTTAAGTTAAAAAATAAAGAATAAGTTGTTGTATTAAGAGGAATAAGAGTATGAAGGAAAACGTATTTGTCTTTGTGCACTAAAGTAGGGGTTCTCAACGTGGGGTACGCGGTAAAATTTTTTGGGGTACGCCGTGAGAGCTTGTGACAATAGTTTAAAAAGAATTCATTTCAAAAAGCCAAGAATGAAATTGAAATATCCGACTTTGTCAAGAACTGCAGTCAAATATTTGTTACCTTTCACAACAACTTATTTATATGAAAATGTTTCTTCATCTTTAACTGGTTTAAAAAATAAATATAGGAACAGGCTGAATGTTGAAGATAACTTGCGTCTCTACCTTAGCAAGATAACCCCAACCATTGCTGAACTGTGCAAAGTGTAAACAAGTGCAATCATTCCACTGATTACCCAGTAAAATGTTTATAATTTTATAAGATTTGGTAAATAGTTTATGTCATTTTTTTGTGTTTATCGATATATGTAATTTATGAATATAAAATATAATGTGTGTGTATATATATTATTTTATTCCCACTCTTCTACTATAACAATAGTATTATTTATCTATACAAGGGGTAGCCAGTTACATACAAATTTCCAGGGGGTATGTGAAGCATAAAAGATTGAGAACCACTACACTAAAGTATAAAAAAATTGTTTTATTTGATGTATTCGCGGGAGGTTAAATAATTTTATTTGTGTTGATCCTGTTAGTGGACTGGTAAGAAAAAGAAGGATGTTTAGAACATTTAAAGATGTGGCTGAGGAGGTTATACGTTAGTCGAACAAAGCAGAACTGATCTCAAATTTTCTGTAGGAAGAGTTAATCAATTGATGCAATAGATATTATTGTGCCACTTATCGACTGTTGTAAAAGCCTTATTTTCTCTTTGTAGGAATAGTAGAAAGGTGCTTTGTTCTTCTGAAGGTTTATTTTTATAGTGATGAAGATTTGTGTTGGTTGACTTTAGTTTATATAAATGTTTTTATTCATACTTTTGTAATAAATTATATTATTTTAGAACTATAATAGTTAAATACTATTTTTGAACTAACGCTCAGTTTCTATTCTTTTAATTCATAAAAATATTATTGTAAATACACTGGTTTCCATAAATTAAGGAAAATTCCTATGTTAAGTCAATGGGAAGCTAACGTCAAAGCTCTATAACTTCTAAAATATTTTTTTTGTTTTGTAAAATGTGATTGCAGATAAAGATCTCAATCAAATAAATCAATATCTCGGTTTTCAACAATATTCGTTCAGTATTTAATGAGTTATGGAAGTTTGAATATTTAACAACTGCAATGGCAGTCTTAAGAAACTTAAAAAACTGAAGAATAGTGAAAGAATTCTTTACAAAATGTTCTAAAATAAAAAAAAAAACTTATTTTATTACACACTTTGATCCAATACTTATTACTAAGTTTAAATTAACTTCTGAAGTCAAATTTGTGGCTGTAATTGTTATCGCTAAATATTCAACTTCCATAACTCATTAAATACTGAACGAATATTGTTGAAAATCGAATATTGATTTTTTTGATTGAGATCTTTATATGCAATCACATTTTTCAAAACAAAAAACTCATTTTAGAAGTTTTAGAGCTTTGACGTTAGCTTGCCATTGACTTAACATAGGGATTTTCCTTAACTTGTGGAAGCCAGTGTATATATATATGTCTCTATGTATGTATGTATTTGAAAATCTCTTCTTAGGAATCTTTTAACTAATTTAGTTCTGTAAATTCTCGAAAGCATAAAGGTTCGCAGACTTGCCACACCATTTCATCCTTCCCAGGTGCTATCTGTCAACTACTTCTGAACTATCGCGCGATAACAAGGAAGTAAAAGAATTCCTTATATATCAGAAGAAGAAATATTCCGCGAGAATTCCAGAATAAATGATAAAATTGTTTTACATTCTCGCTTATTTTTTGAATAAATGAGAGTGTACAGTTGTATTTATCATTTGCATAAAGAGGAGTTTAAGATGAAACTAAGTAAAAGCGATTATTCTGTGTCGTTAAATTATGTTCAAGAATGCGGTGTAACAGAGGCGTACCCCATCAAATTTCATTTTAAGGAGAGAGGAAGTTGATATATTTGAGTTCAGTAGAGGCGTACCAAGGGGGATGAGTATTACACTACAATGCTATACAAAAAGCGGTTATAACACTAAAACACTCTCCCGGTTACGTCAGTGCAGCGTAATACTTGAAATAATATGTTAAAATATATAGATAAATATTTTTAAATTCTCAAGGAAAGTTTTCTACTGTAATAGTGAGGGCTGGACTTTCGTATAAGCTAACTAAGCTACAGCTTAGGGCCTCACGATATAAGAGGCCTCAGAGAAATGTATTTCAAGTTTTACTGCATTATAAATATCTTTAAATATTTAATCTATTGTGCAAACACTGTTTACCTTTGCTTACCAATGCTAGAATAATGTTTTCACCACATCAATTTCGAGTTTATGTTTCAATGTTCCCCTCAATTAGAGTAATTACATATATATTGACTTTCGAATTTTTTGGGCCTCTTAAATATGCCTTAGTTTAGGACATCAGAAAGCCAAAATCCGGCCCTGATAATGGCATTTTGGGGTTTGTTTCCTCCTTCATTACGGAAATCAATTCCATTAAGCTTACCAAGTTTAGTAAATTACCTTACCTAAAAAAAAACTTTATATAAACTCTGTCGTAACTTGTAAAATAAAATGAAGATGAAACCTTAAGTCTCCATGTCATGCTGAGCATGGAGTCTTCGTTACGATTTATTCCCCTTGTAAATTTATCATTAACCTACAGTATGCAACTGAAGTTTCAATAAGGTCCCATGATTTGTGGTGGCTCAGTCGGTAGCGCGCCAGGTTCGTAATGTACAGTTCCCAGGTTCGAGTCCCAGCTGGGTCAGCGTTGAGATTTATCTCCGCAAAAATTCCCCCACCCTACCCACGGTCAGTAGGGAACACCGATGGGCTTGGAAAGGCCGCCGTCCGTCGGATGGGACGTTAAGCCGTGGCCCCGTGTGCGGGAGAGCCATACCCTGTGCACGTTAAAGAACACGCTGGATGGCCTTGACGGGAGGCTACCATCTGTCTCCCAACAACTGTTTTAGTGGGTCCCCTCTCCCAACCTTCTCTGAGCCTTCGGGGTCCATGTGACCTGGCCATTTAGCCCATGGTGTGCAAAAAAGTGCCGCTCAGAGGTGGAACAGCCCAACCCAACCAATGATTTGTTTCCTAATCACTACCTCATACGTTTCTCATAAATAAAACTTGCTCTACCGCAGTTGGCATAACTGATTTTCATTCCTCCTAAGAAAAAATTACCATTCTATATTGTCTCGGAACATTTTCATATTTGCTTCACGACAGAAGGTAAATAAAATAAAAGTTTTTTGAATAACTAACTCCTTACCCATTCATAAAAGAAGAACGATTGAGATGCTGGATGTACAAGGTAAAAAAATCAGGTTCTAGAAGCATAGCTGTCCACTAGGTGTTGCTTTATGCATCTTCTTGCTACTTGTTCATTCTCCAGCAGAGGTTTATTTCCGAGAAAATCTTCAGGTCGTTACACATCACCGTCGAAGAACCGCAGCGGAAGGAACACCAACAGAATGAGAAACGATATTTCGGCATTCTTATGGATGCAGTATTTGGCGCCGGGAATATATTTTTTAAGGAAGGGGAAAAAGGTAAACCTGAATTTAAATTTGAGGAATGAAAAAAAATACTGTGCCTTTTAGATTTCACTCAGATAAACTGAAAAAAAATTTAAAAGTAAAAATTACATTCGACTAAAGTGTTACTGAAGTAGATTAAAATTTTTCTTATTTGACCACTGGTATATAATAGAGCAATGATTCTATATCTGTGGGTAACTAACTCCCGAGGGATAATTTATCCTGTTTCGTACGGTAATGAACTGAAGCCACAGTTAAAAGCATACTGATATATGGTACTTCTGACTTTGGTTTTTCATATCTCCTAGGGTAGGGGTGGGCAAATAGCGGCCCGCTAAGAGTTTTTTTGTGGCCCGCCAAGACAGTCAGAAAAATCCGCCTTGAACCGAGATTTCCTTCCCATGTGCGACCGAAGATTCGTCTCGTATTTTCCACTACGACGGCCACGTCAATACGCATGCACAGTGTAGATACGAAAACAATTGCCCACCCCTGCCCTAGGGTTATGCGGCAAATTATGTAGTGTATATAAAATAAAATAAATTATTTGCTATTACCATATCGAAACATTATTAAAAAAACTTAAAAATAAATACTAATTTATAAAATTAATGAGCAGCAGGCAGAATTTTAATCAATTGGAATTTAATTAAAACACATATGACACATGTAAAAAATATTTAATTAATATGTAATATTTAATAATATAATATAATAAATATGATATTTAATAATATAATATAATAAATATGATATTTAATAATATAATATAATAAATATAATATTTAATAATATAATATAATAAATATAATATTTAATAATATAATATAATAAATATAATATTTAATAATATATTATAATAAATATAATATTTAATAATATATTATAATAAATATAATATTTAATAATATAATATAATAAATATAATATTTAATAATATAATATAATAAATGTAATATTTAATTAATTGAATTTAATTAATGCAATTATAGCACATATGACTATTAACTATTCCGTTCTTCATCAACATATTCTATTTTCCGCATTTCTACTTTCTAGCAGAAAGATATCGTTAGCAACATTATTTCAAGTTTTAGAATTTCTACATTTAACGCCCTGTAATGATGGTAAATTGATACCATTCAGAGGATTTGATACAATCTTGGAATACAACCCATACAAATATGATACAAGTCGCTCAAAAATGTATCCGAACACTCTGGTTGATTACAGAATTCAGAAAAAATATCTGGCAACGATTTTTTTAGAAATTAGTGATCTGGCAACTTTTGTATCACGTGACACGAAGGTTGCCAGATCACTAATTTCTAAAAAAATCGTTGCCAGATTTTTTTAAATTCTGTAATCAACCATAGTGTTCGGATACTTTTTTGAGCAACTGTACAAACCCCTGCTGTTGTCCTATCTAACTGCTTCCTATATTTTTTGAGCCACGCTATCAAGCCAAAGATTCTTATCAGCTGTTAACTGATCATTTACACTTTTATTATGCTCGCTCTAATGCCTTCTGTTAGGACTAGTAGGATGTTGATTCATATTAATACTACACTTCCTTCTTTCAGAAATAAGTTTCTTAGTCTTATCACTCAAATAATTTTTGTTTCCTCTGTTCCTTTTTACCCATATAAAGGTTGTAAGTTTCAAGAAACGCTTGCTTAAACTGATTTCATTCTTTCTCATCTTCAACAGTAATCAAACCACGATTGTCATAATGACTAAGTAGCCTAATAAGATATGCTTTGGCTATATCTGGATCTTTCAGACCTTCAGTGTTAAAGGTAATTTTCTTAACCTTAGCACAACGTTTCTTAAACTTCAGTTGCAAGACACTTTTGACCAGGTAATGGTTAAACCAAATTCGGCTTCCCTGTAAGACCTGGCATTCCTAACCGAATTAGTTCAATTGCTGTTAATTAAAATATAATCTATCATATTCCTGTGCAAACCAATAAATGAAACCCATGTGCATTTGTAAATATCCTGGTATTTGTAATAAGTGTTAGTTATCTCAAACCATTAAGTTTATTTACCTGTAGGGCAAGTTTCCTATTACCATTGGAACTACCAATGCCATAGGGAACTAAAACCTCTGCCCAAACATGAGAGTCATACCAACTTTAGCATTGAAGTCACTTAGCACAAAAGAAATATCTCCTTTTTTCACAGAATTCAAAATATCCTGCAGCTGTCTGTAAAACTTATCCTTCTCGTTCTCATCAGAGCCCTCTGTGGAGGCATAAAAACAGAGGACATTCAAGTCTTTAATTTTTGTTTTAAATTTTGCTCTAAGAAATCTTTCATTAATGCAGTCATATCCTAGAAGAGCATCACTGGCGTGTCTGCTGAGAAGCAAACTTACACCTTGGAGATGCTTTTCATCCTCCTTTCCTGAAAAGAGAAATTTTAAGTTATTTTTAAGTATCTCACCTTTACTTGTCCATATGGTCTCTTGCAAGCCTAGAATAATTAAGTTATAACGCTGGAATTCCTGCGTGAGGACATCAAAAATATAATAACTATGTAATGTTCTCAAGTTCCACGTACAGTCTCTCAAAAAAGTATCCGAACACTACGGTTGATTACAGAATTCAGGAAAAATATCTGGCAACGATTTTTTTTAAAATTAGTGATCTCGCAACCTTCGTGTCACGTGACACGAAGGTTGTCAGATAACTAATTTCTAAAAAAATCGTTGCCAGATATTTTTTCTGAATTCTGTAATCAACCGTAGTGTTCGGATACTTTTTTGAGCGGCTGTACCTGCAGAGAGAATTTGGGTTGTTGGGTTGTTTTACCTCTGAGCAGCACTTTTTTGCACACCATGGGCTAAATAGCCAGGTCACATGGAACCCGAAAGCTCAGAGAACGTTGGGGGAGGGGACCCACTGGAACAGCTGTTGGGAGACAGATGTTAGCCTCCGTCAAGGCCATCCAGCGTGTTCTTTAACCTGCACAGCGTATGGCTCTCCCGCAAACGGGTCATGGCTTAACGTCCCATCCGACGGACGGCGGCCTTTCCAAGCCCATCGGCCTGCAGAGAGAAAATGACTAGAAGGTTTTTTAAAGAAACTAGGTTTATTGAGAGAGGTAGGGCCAACAATATCAAATACCCCTTGATCGTAGTCATGGGGTAACGACCTGTCCCCCAGCCGCTACAGACTGAAGCCATGCTGGTAGGAACTTCAGACACCACCTTTTCAAGAGCCATATAACCTGCCTGAGACACATTACTCCAGTTTCGGATTGGCGATGCCCAACTAGCAAAGTGAGGGTTCAGGTATCTGCGATGGCCTCTCATTAGGATTATCCACCAGCTAATATAAGTTATTCCGTGCTTCTGTTCACTTAGGACTGGCAACCCACAAGCAGACAGAAAAGAAACCGGCATATTCTCCCTCAATAGAGGCCCACAAGTGCAACAAGTCCAGGAACCATAATCAAGCGCAAAGCTGTAAACCATTCCACCAGGGTCCTGTGAAGTTGACTCTCCTCAGCAGGATAGAAAAGAAAGAAAAAAGTGGCCATATATGACCAGATCAGTAGGCAACACTTATCTAGCAGCCTTCCTCTTCGATTCCCTTTCAAAAGAGAATATCTCTTTTGAAAGGTACTAACAGCCTGCGACACGAGAAGGCGGGGTCGGACATTAGGTGCTAGACTTGACCGGTTCTGTGCATCGTCACTGGAGATCGGTACAGTCTCCTTTAGATTTATGCCTAGCTACCAATTACAGACCCACTACATTTCATCATCTGGAAAGAAATGACGCTAGCAATACTTCGAAACGAATTTGAGAACTGTACCAATATGCGTACGACGAAGTGATAATTGGTTTTCAAAATTTGGCCAGCAAATTTAGTTACATTCTAATTGTCAATATAACTACACTAATATTTTCTCTTAACCTGGTGAATGTAAGTGCGTGAAACATGCGATAAGCAAATAAGGTGCTGACCAGATCAATACAAGCATTTTTTTTCTACTTGCCTCCTTAGAATATTTTAGTTTAGACGGCCAATCTCATAGCCATTATTCATAGCCTAGTTTATTAGCTCCTCTCGTCACGTGACACGAAGGTTGCCAGATCACTAATTTCTAAAAAAATCGTTGCCAGATATTTTTTTCTGAATTCTGTAATCGACTATAGTGTTCGGATATTTTTTTGAGCGACTGTACATGACAGAAGCAATTTCGTAATTCCTACATCCTATGAATATATTAAAAAGACTTTTGAAACCCAAAAGTCGATTAAGTGAAAAGTAAGTTTTATTTTTTTTAAAATTAAATGAAAATATCCTTTCGAAATATGTGTGGTAGTATTACTAAGAACATTGCGTTTAGTCTTCGCAAAATTCCTCTTCTGCGAATAGACAAGATTCCTTCTATTTATCGTATCGATATATTATCAGAGAGTAAAGAGAACTAACTAGAAGATGTATATGATGTATACAGAGAGAAAACGCCTGGAGGAAGCGAACAAACCAAGATGTTATCTATAGCCATGCCAACGCAACCTATTGGCATTCTCGTCTTCTTTCTCCTCTGTCTGCGATTGCTTCGTCCCAAGTTATCCCCAACTACTGCCAAAGGATGCGGAGAGGTATCCGGGGAGCAACCACAGGTTTCGGATGCTGACCCAGAGGGGGAAGTTATCCGGGAACCGCAGGCATCCGGAGCAGTCTGTCCCTTGAGGTTTCTCGCTGTCTTGGTGATCTTACAGCCGTTGTTACGTGACGGGACTGCGCGTATCAGAATGTCGCGCTCTCTACAAGCTTCCTGGGAAACATTCGGCGTGCGGCATCGGCAGCAACATCTTCACGGAAATATTTGTTTCCATCAAAATGTGCAGGAAGTAGAGTCAGCAGCTGACGATGCGGCTGTTCGAGCACGTATTATCTGAAGACGAGGAGAAAAAACAGCTGTCTCATATCACCATCTAAGTCACGTGCAACATCCACAGTTATCCTTGCCATGTCTCTGGAGTTTGTCTGCTTCTCGACTTTGGATATTTTTGGTTCTCTTTGAAGCTTTGCACTGGCTCGATGATGTAGCTAGTTAGTAAGAGAAGTCAGTTCTTTTAAACTTTAAGCTAGCAGAGGGATTTCTTGACACCCCCTCCCACGCGCACACACACTTCTTGAATTCTCACACCTTCTTCCTCATCAACCAGTTACATGTAGTGTTGGCTGTCATTTTCGTTTTGCATTTTATCCTCTAACAACGTAGGAACATCTTCTCGAAACAAAAGAAACTAAAAATTGCAATTTTCTCCTGATTTCTATTTCTGTGTTAAACACTACTGATCAAAAATGCAAAGAATGGTCAGAATTAAATAAGTCTGTTTATGTAAAATTTCAGTAAATTTTCACTTGCAACAAAAAGAAAATTAAACATGTTTTTAGTCCATACTCTATTAGCATTTCCGAAAATTTATAATGCCGTGTTTCATAAATCTCAGCTGAAAAATCTTTCTAAGCTGCATTTTTTTTGCTTCTCCAAACCAAAAATAAGAATTATCCTCCATTTCAGCAACACCTAAATTTTGTCAAAAACTATCAAATCGTAAGTACAGGGTCCTTGTATAAAATAACATAAATTGTTATATTTTATTAAATAATTAAAAAATGAAATTATGTCCCAAATGTCAAGAAACTCTTTAAGTTCCATTGTTATAATGGCGCAGGGTTATTATCGGATGGTGGCGTCACATGTAATATCTTAAATGCCAAATTTCCAAATTGTTTGATTAGAAGAGATAAACCGATCTTGTCCCGAAAAGATCCTATTTCCTTTTTGCGAATAAGAATGAAATCCAAGGGAAAAGCTCCCTTGGTTTTCACTTTTTGGGAATATATTAAAAACAAGCAATAATAATACAGGAAAAACGAAATTCGTTTATTCCGAAAAAGCAAAGGATCCCTACAGTTGTTTGAAAGTGTTACACCAGATATGCTGAATTCATTATGAAAGAAAGTTGAATACAACGCTAATTATTGGCGCCTGCAATGAAGTCTGTTGAACACAAAAGGAGATTTTGAGAATGTCTTCACATTTTTGATACACAATCACTTGTTACTTAATTGTTGAATAAAATACAGCACTTCAAATGATGGGTACGCTTTCATAATGATATTGTTTTATGCTTATGAAAAAAACAAACAAATAAATAATCCTTAAATCAGCTGCTTATCACAGAGGTCT
Source organism: Ryuthela nishihirai (assembly GCA_038380435.1). Taxonomy (NCBI): domain Eukaryota; kingdom Metazoa; phylum Arthropoda; class Arachnida; order Araneae; family Heptathelidae; genus Ryuthela; species Ryuthela nishihirai. Next base: position 78,693,020 of record JAWZYU010000017.1, read on the forward strand.
CAGCAGCACTCCAACACAAGATATAGTCCATGGCTCGAACCCAGGTCCCTTTGATCAGTAGCCAAGCAAGCTAACCACTGTACCGCAGATAATAATAGGTTAACTGTCAATAATTGACGATTCAAAGCAATCGAATAGTTGTTAATTCTATTAGTTTAGTGTATTTGTTACCGCTGAAGTGCAGAAATCAGTTATTCTACAGATTATCTAGGTATTGTGCAGATTAACTAGGGTGATCCGTTAAAGTGCCGAAAATTGTTTCATTTCTCAAATTACCTAGGTAATCTGCAAATTACCTGGATAATCTGCACATTACCTACTAGGCACTCGTTAAAGTGAAAATAAGATCTTTGCTGGAACAACAGCAACGTTTCTGTACGCTTACTGAAGAGATTCACCACTTGACGGATTCGTTCTCACTTGGCCTCCGCTCATCCAGGGCGTTTCATGATAATTCGGAACACGGAGTCACGTGACCCGAAGATTCAGACTCAAGAGATTCATCACTTGACAGATTCGTTCTCACTTGGCCTTCGCTCATTTGGGGCGTTTTAAATAATGCGGCAGGCGGTGTAGTGTATAGCTAGATACGTTATCTGAATAATAGGATAGTTAAAAAACGAAAAAGTACAAAGTACCGGCTATTACAATTCCGTAATAGCCGATACGCTATACTTTTCTAAGGGCCACACTTCGACCAGTTGAATCTTCGCTAAAGAGGTTTGCGAAGAATCTTTTCTTCATTTTACTCACCAATTCGGTGCTTGCTTGCATAATAGGAGCTAAATTTATCTGCTTTAAAAAAATTACGACACTAATTCACGCGCTAACAGGCAGAAACGAATTTGAAAACAGAATTAGCTATGCTACGCACTAGCAGCCGATGCAAATTATGAGAAATAAAAACAACCGGCGACGACAAGACACTGGCGAAACGAAACTAAAAGTGGAGGGAGAAGGGGGAAGGAGTAGGGAAAGTAAATGAGAGAAACAAACTTTTGAACTTTAACGATACGGAAGCCGTTAATGTGCTCATTACCTAGGTAAAATGCGGAAAACTCTTGATTCCGCACGTTAACGGAGCAAATCAGTTAATCTGCAGATTAGCTAGGTAATGTGCACATTAACGACTTTCGAGCTTTAGCGGTAACACATTAATTGTTATCCAGGGAATCTTTTTGTCTGACAGTTATTAATTATTGGTACAGTGATCGCTTAGTTGCATCTAAGAAAAGTACTTAAAATTAATCCTGACATCGACAAAGTTACGCTCCCTTTAATATTGCATCAGTATTACAAACGTCGTCAAGGAGGTTTTTAATATATATATTATAATTATACAATTTATAATATGTATTGCGTTAAGTAAAAATCAGTTTCCAACGACTGACCAGTTTGACCGACTTTACTAATATAACATAAAATAAAATTTATTATATATAAATATACTAAATTATATATAACATTTCTAAAGGCTACTATTTATAAACCGAATTACTATGGAGAGCGTTCAAAAAAGTTCTTGACACGTGTCTGTAAATTTTCACTCGTTCCTCCATAGTTAACGAGCTATATGACTTGTCTGAAAGCTTATCTAGATTTGTCTTTACATGTTAAAAACATAGGCCGTATCATAATTTCTCTCTTCAATTTCTTTCGTTTTCTTCTTCAATTTCTCTCTTCAAAATTCGGTCTGCGAAATTTGTGCGTTGTTGCTAAGGAGCCTACTAAAGACTGGGAAAGTTTTTATATTTTCACAAGGATGCAGTTTGTGGATGACGCGAAAAAAAACCATGCCGATTTATCACAAGTATATGGGGATCATGTCTGTTCATGTGACACTGGTAGGGGATGGATGCGCAAATTCAGAGAAGGACGGCAGAGTTTCGAAGACATCTCTCTTACAAAAAGACCGATGGAGGCTGTGAACGAGAGAACCATCGTTTCTGTTCGTGAACTCATTAAGGAAAACCCACACATCACCATTCATATAATAAGTTTAGATGTCGGTGTATCGATTGGCAGAGTGGAAACAATTATTTATCAATATTTAAACTTCCGAACGATCTGTGCCAAATGGCTACCCCATAAGCTGACAGAACAATAAAAAAGGGCTAGAACCGTCTTGTGCAAGAAGATGCAGGCAGTGTTTGACCCTAGTGACCCTAAACAGATAACAAACATTGTCAGAGACGAAGAGACGTGGTTTTATTATTATACAACTCCCAGAAAGATTGACAACTATGTTGAGTTGGGGAAGATGAACGGCATCCTAAAATCCTCGAAAATAGTTTCCCTCAAGGAAGAGGATGTTCACAATTTTTTCCATTCCCTAGCAGTGGTAGCCGAGAACACCTTACCTGAAAAATGAATATAAATGGCCAATATTATACCAACATTGTTTTGTCCAAAATGGTTAAGGAGATGAAGGAGCAGCGTCCAACAACAGGCGTGTCGAGAGCTCTCCTTCTTCGTGACAATGCCAGTGCTTAAAAAACCCGGTAAATTATGGACTGCAACAGGAAAAAATCGAATAGCTACCCCATCCTGCATATTTACCCTATCTTCCATCACGCAATTTCAATTTTTGGTTGTTTACAAAAAAAAAAAAAAACTTATTAGAGAGTCTTTTTCAAAGGTGCAAGACCTTTCAAAATGCATTCATTCAGAGTTTTCTTCAACAGAGTATCACCAAGCGTTTCAGAATTGGCGTCGATATCAGAACAGATGGCCTCTACAACCTTGCATAGATGCTGAAAAGGAGTACTTTTAAGGATAGTAAAAGTTTTGTTGAGTTAAGTGCAATGGTGTTTGTTCTGCTGATGCATATCAAGAACTTTTTGAACACCCATCGCATCATGAATAGCCCATACACTTTAATGCAATAATAATGAAATATAACATTTTAACAAATCAATTCGCAATTTTAAATAGAAACAGGTTTCAGCAAACATTTCACATAAAAATACAACTTAAGAGTAAATATTTACAATCTCTTCTTTATGGCATATATTTTAATTATTTTTCAACAGAACATCGAACATAAAATTTTTAAAAAATTAATACTATTTTGTTGTCTGCAAATTTTTTGTTGGGCCTTTATTTTCAGTTATTATTAAAGCTATAAACCGAAATTAACTAAAATGAAATTAGAGAAAAAATATATCTTGAACTCGATAAATGTGGAAATGAAGGTTTTGAAGGTTAGCAACATTTCAGTCACTGAGAGCAACATTATATAAAAGAGTTAGGAGAATTTTGGCAGTTGCAATTCATTGTTGTTATGCCATTTCCTTTACCTTATAACAGCCACTGAAGTTATCTTAAAGTTTATTTAAAAAATTGTCCAACTATATTTACACAGTTTTTCTTTTTTCCTGCCTGTTGAAGTTCCTGATGTTCATTCTACAAAGAGCTTCGTAACCGGATTCTTTCCTTGGATTAATCGTCCTCACAACAATAAATTCGACAAAAAGAAAAAGCGTGTTTTTCGACGACAAATCTTACCATGAAAGAATTTGAGGTTTCTGGTAAGGCGATGAAGTTTATTTTCCTGCAAACAACAGATAGACATTTCAGTAATAAATTACCATTGTCACTTGAAAAAAAATTGGTTCTCCTGACTGGGATTCGAACCCAGGTCTCCCCCCCCCCCAAAAAAAAAAAAACACGACAGGCACCTTAACCGCTAATTCACCAATGACTATCCATTGCTTCAACTAAGTGATATATAACCTTCCTATTGACTCACCAGTGGCTCCATCTATTATCAGGAGTTGGGCAGCCAAGCCGCCACATTTTTGATGGTAGTAATATTTATATAAACGATTCAATAATAAATTGTTACAGGAAAAGTGCAGTCAGGACAACCAATTTTCTTCAACTCCTTTTTTCAAGTGTTTCTTGTCCACAGGACTTTTCCTGTGATAATTTATTACTGAATAGTTTACATAACGCTGTGTGTATGAGTGACAAATATTACTATCACCAAAAATGTGGTGCCTTGTCTGCCCAAATATTGGTAAAAGATGGTACCGATTGTGAATCAACAGGAAGGCTTATATGTTACTTTAGTTAAAAAAAGCAATGAAAGTTTCTTAATGGTCAAGCGGTTAAGACACTTGGCATGCATTTTTCGCAGACGTGGATTCGAATCCCAGTTAGAACAGCCATTTTTTTTTCTACAGGTAGACAAGTTAGCTATTTTTCACTCTAAAGTTGTAGAATGGCTTCGAAGATTACACCTGCATTAGTTAAATAATTAATATCTTTAACACTGTTGTTGAATATTGCAAAAGTCCAATTCTTCAGAGGTGCGTTGCTTCCAGCTGTGTAGTTGGAATTTTTTATTTTTTAAACATCAGGTTCTTCGCCAGAACTTTTCAGTTTGTATCGTATATATATTCTGCAGTTTTAATTTCCCCAATTCACACATAAAACAATTTTTAAGCTTGCTGTATTTTCCTTTTTTTAAATGTCCCTTTTTTTCGCAGCACAATCAAGTTCGTATCCTAACAATACATTTTACGAAATCACAAAACAGTTTTTTATTGTTGTAAAAGTTTAAGCTGCAAGAAGATTAATGCTAAAGTTCAACGTTGCTCATCGTAACTGGATTTGGTTGGTAATATTAGGCTTACTAGTTTCAACCGCATTGCAGCCATCATCAAGAGCGTTGGGTTGTTTTACCTCTGAGCGGCACTTTTTTGCACACCATGGGCTAAATGGCCAGGTCACATGGACCCTGAAGGCTCAGAGAAGGTTGGGGGAGGGGACCCATTGGAACAGCTGTTGGGAGACAGATGGTAGCCTCCCGTCAAGGCCATCCAGCGTGTTCTTTAATGTGCACAGGTTGTAGCTCTCCCGCACACGGAGCCACGGCTTAACGTCCCATCCGACGGACGGCGGCTTTCCCAAGCCCATCGGTGTCCCCTTCTGACCGTGGGCAGGGCGGGGAATTTTGCGGAGATAAATCTCAACGCTGACCCAGCTGGGACTCGAACCTGGTAACTACAGATTACGAGCCTGGCGCACTACCGACTGAGCCACCCCCGCCCACTCATCAAGAGCACTGATTGCTTTTTAAGGGTATATATCGTTGGTTCTGCGTACATTTAAAAAAAAGGAAGTGCTAATAATACATCTGCACATTTGTGTGAATCATTAAACCTAAAAGTGCACAGTGCATTTATGATATGAATTAAAAAGTGCTGTGGAAAACCAGGCACTTCGAAGAAGACATTGAACTCTGTTATTTATAGCGCAAAATTTGTTTTGTTCTGGATAGATATTGATGAAATATTACGATTTGCATTTTCCGAATTTCCCTTAAGTTGTAATTGTGCAATCTAACGATGAGAAAAGTTGAAATTTCAAACGAATATGGCAAACAATGTATTTAGGCTAAATATTTGACACATCAGTGGTGGAATGTGAGGATCACGAAGTTTCAATTCCCAACAGTTGAGCCAGGCTCGTAATCTGTAGTTCCCAGGTTCGAGTCCCAGCTGGGTCAGCGTTGAGATTTATCTCCGCAAAATTCCCCGCCCTGCCCACGGCCAGTAGGGGACACCGATGGGCTTGGAAAGGCCGCCGTCCGTCGGATGGACGTTAAGCAGTGGCCCCGTGTGTGGGAGAGCCATACCCTGTGCACGTTAAAGAACACGCTGGATGGCCTTGACGGGAGGCTACCATCTGTCTCCCAACAGCTGTTCCAGTGGGTCCCCCTCCTCTAACCTTCTCTGAGCCTTCGGGTCCATGTGACCTGGCCATTTAGCCCATGGTGTGCAAAAAAGTGCCGCTCAGAGGTAAAACAACCCAACCCAACTCGAACCTGGGAACTTGCATATACGAGCGTGGCGGGCAACCGGCTTAACACCCCCATCCCCTGCAAGCGATGCATTTATGCTAGAAATTTGAAATTTTGGTGGGGAATGCGAAGGCTACCAAGTTTCCATTGGCAACAATGGCTTGGCTCCTTGAAATTTCGGTGGTAGCTTTTCAAGAGCTGATTCCACTGACAGCAATAATCTACTAATTTTTCTCAGAGTGTGTGGGATACCAATTAAAAAATATTTGTATTTTACTCATTCATCCGTTAGCTCAAATTAAAACTTTTAAGGAGTACAAAAGAATGTAAAGGAAAAACTTCATTCTCTTTTAAAAGCGAGATTTTCATATGCGCCAAAGTCGATATGCATTCTTATAGTTTTTAAATTTAGTCCTGCTTCTGATTTGGTACACGTGTACGAGCAACAAAAATTGTGAAACTTTTTTTCAGTCATGAAATAAATATAAATCATTTTACTCTAGTATGTCATTCAAAAATATTTTAATTGGACAGAGAATTAAAGAATATTTCAAACTTTATGTTGAAAAAGTTTCATTTTACTAGTATTTGAAACTTTTTAGCATCAACACTAGTTCAAACTTCACACATTTTTAAATAGCTTACTGCACTTTTCACTGGAATATTTTTCCGACACGAAACAACTTTTGGTTATACTTTGTCTTGAAATACAAGGTGGGGCGCAAAAACTTCCTTTTTTTGAAGGCGAATAAAAGAAAAATTGTTGCTGATAAACAAAATTTATTTTTCGATAATGAAAGAACATAATTTCAAATTTCAAATCATGCTGTTTTAAACAAAATATCTTGAAGGTGGTGGCCACCGTTCTCTATGCACTGATGCAACCGATTTCTGACGTTTCCCTCTACACGTTCCAACATGTCCAGCTGAATTCGGGCTATTTCCTGCCGAATAACATTCTTCAGCTGAAGCAAGTTTGTGGGGCGATGTTTAAAAATCTGCCCCATAAAAAAAATCACAGGGCGTTAGATCGGGCGAGCGCGCCGCCCACGGCATGTCACCTCGAATCGTAAAGAGCCGTCCGGGGAACATTGCCCTCAAAACTGTCATCGAAGCTCGGGCTGTGTGGGCCGTGGCACCATCTGTTGGAACCAGACATTTCCTAGGTTCATTTCTCCAAGAGCTGGTTCGAAAAAGTTTTGAATCATGTCCACATACCGCTGTGAATTGACAGTAACTGCTAGATTGTCCTCCTCAAAAAAATAAGGACCAATAATTCCAACTCTCGACAACGCACACCATACTGTCACCTTATCACTGTGAAGTGGACTCTCATGGAGCTCTCTAGGGTTGTTACCACTCCAATAGCACATATTCTGTTTATTGACACATCCAGATAGGTGAAAATGTGCCTCATCACTAAAGAAAACAATTGCGTCAAGGGGAACAATTTCCAATAAAGTTTCGCACGCCGTTATTCGGTCCTGGAAATCAGGTGGTGACAATTCTTGCGCAATACACATCTTGTAGGGATGGAAATGAAGATGTTCATGAAGAATTCGACGCATTGATCGATTGGATATTCCTAGGGCGACTCAAAATCGACTGTCGAACTGCCTCCACATTTTCTGGCGTCGTAACGGTCCGTCGTCGTCCTGGGCTTTTTTTCACCACACTCCCGGTTGTCCTAAAGCTCTCTACACACAAAACAAACGATTTCCAGTCAGGAACCGGACCTCTGGGCTGAATTCCGAAGTGAGTACGGAACGCACGCTGCACCGCCACATAGGAACAGTTGTTCGAAAAATAGGCTTCGACCGCAAACGCACGCTGCTCCTTCGTCCACCTCATGTTTTCTACTGAGGGATACTAGACAACAACTTCCGTGACTGCTGCGTTCGCCAAGCCCATCGACACTTTTCTACGACCTTACCTCCCTTCACAATGTGCCGTCAGGAAAAGGAAGTTTCTGTGCCCCACCCTGTAGAAATGAGTGCTGACTCAATTTTGAGAGCCCATGCTCACTCAAGACCGAAATTTCGACAAATGTGGAGACCGATTTCGGAAAAATATTTTCTGACGCATCATAGATATACATATACAGGGTGAATCTGAAAAAGTGGGCAAAACTTTACGGGGTGGTAGAACGCAGCTATACAAGCAATATTCGTCATAGAATGTATAGTCGGAACGAAAGCGGTGAGAAGTTAAAAGATAGTTTTCCACTGTCACATTTAAAGAATGAACACAAGAAGGAGAGGAGATACTCTGTGCCTCACTTGCATTACCGTCCGCCGCACCGTACACAAAGTGCATATCCGCCATTTCGTGGTTAGTATAACGAGCCATCCTCTCGGCAATCCACGGTAGAAATGCCGTTGGGTGCGAGGACCGACCCTTTTATACCATTTCCAACGCCACCTAGCGGCTCGCCGTTTGCGTTCCGCCCATACGTTCTATGACGAATATTGCTCATATAGCTGCGTTCTACCACCCCGTAAAGTTTTGCCCACTTTTTCAGATTCACCCTGTATATATACAGAAATGTATGTCGCTGATCATTTATTTCATTCTTATATTTGTAATAAATGCTTGGATGCTTGTCCAAGCTTCGAGATTTTTTCACTGTACATCTCACTGGATATTATTTGACTGGTCAAACACTCAACTTTATGCGCACACCGGAAAATGAAAATAAGAAGAAACACACACAAAAGAAAGTCGAATAAAAAATTCCAATTCACTCCCATCATAAATCCTGCAATCATAGAAAAGGACAACAGTGTATTGAGAAAAAGCAATTTCGAAAATTTCTGTAACAGAGCCGATACTGCGATACTCTCCATACCTAGTGTATGTCATTACACGCACTCACTGAGCTGGAGGCTCGGAGGAGAAGATTTAGGGAACGTGGAGTCAAAATCCCAGCTTTAGAAACAAATGAAAGATTTGAGTAGCGGCGAAGCAAATTTAAAATAACTGTAAATAACTTCATTACTCGAAAAAAAAGATAGAACTCTCTTTGTCTATTTTGTAAACCATAAAGGCAGTCAGTTCGTGCATTGTATTCGTGGAGGATACGTCACTAAACGTTTCCTTTTCTTTATCCTAGTGTCTTATTCCTCCTGAGATCGAAAAGTGGTTTCCCTGATCCTCGTATCCCTCTTCCCCTTCTAAGAGATCCTGATAAAGCAAAAAGGGAAGAGCAATAATAATATGAAAAGTAACGAAATGCTCGGCACAGGAGGAAGGAGGAAGAATCAGAACAATCGCGAACTGTCAAAAAGTCCTCCTCCCTCGACAAACTCGATCAAGAAGAGTGTCACTTTGTTGAGATGGAAGTCAGTTCAATGTCCAAGCAAGAAGCGGAGGGATAGTTGAGAAATCCCTTGAGATCGAAGAGCGAGAAATAGACGCCCTCTGGGGAAAAACCAAACAGAGACTAGAGAAAGGAAGAAGGAGAGCTTTTCCTTAGAACTCGTGTAAGGAGACAAGAAGGGTATGAATTCGACCTAAAAAACTTGCTCATAGCAAACTTTCCACTTCGTTTTCAGTCACCAGTGTTTCAAAGAAAAATTCTTTTTTAGTCTCGTAGTTGTAGCAACGTATTGAAAATAAATACTGTATATAATATCTATGCATCACAATAGACACCTTTAAACATCAACTAAAATTTCTTAATTTTAATGCTACTTGCAGCAGTAAAGTATCACAGGAGATGCCCTGTAGAGATAGGCATATTACCTGCTTGTTATTATGCCTGTCATGTTACTGGGAGATGTGAATTTGAAACCCACTCACGGCAAAAAAAGCTGAATTTTTTCAGCTAACTATTTCATAATGGTATATGCATCATTGTTTTCCCACTAATGCTGGCTCGAAGTTATTAGAGATCACGTTTTAAAGTAATAAACCTCCAAATCCTCGAAATGTGTTCGCTATACATCTCTACCATTTCAGAAAAATTTGGAAGATGTTCGGCTAACAAGTATTTTGACAATTTACGTATTGCTGTTAATTAAATCTTTCACCCAGACATTTTCATATTTAGGATGTCTGAATTATACGTCCTGATAATATGCTTTTTTTTTTAATTTAACTATCTTCCTAAAAGAGATTTCACTCAAGTTTGTCTGTTTTCTAGTTTGTCAGTTTGTGCACTTATCAAAACAATTGTTCCATTATATCTTTCGAATGTTGCGAACAACCTTAATGATTTATGTGTCAAATGAAAAATTGTGAAGCGAGTAGTGTCACAGCTATAAACAATTGACTTTCCCATTTGCTTTCTTCCTCCTAAAAAAGGGAAATATAAAATTATTCTTCGAAACGTGAGACTCAAAGTAACGGATTATGGTGAAATAAAAGCTTATGAGATGGGGAGTGGCAAATAAAATTTCCTCCTCCCATGCTTTTTATCCTCCCCCCTCAAAAAAAAAAAGAGCGAACTATGCTAAGAAAATTTTAATTATATTTTTTGAACGCGAGGTCCTACAGTTACGAGTTTGGTGTCAAATGAAAGCTTATATGAGGACCATCGTACATTACTTCGAATTATGCCCTTGCCTTCTCCCTTACCTCCAAAAGGGAAAGACAATTTCTCTGGACTCTACTTTGATAAGTTATATCTGAAATTGCGTAACGCTTGTGACGTCCCCAATGCCGTGAGTTACCTGAAACACGATTCCAAAACAAGAGGGGGAAGAGTTATATATCAAACTATTACGAGTCACATATCAAACTAGAAATCAGTCGGTGCCTCTAGCACCTGGGGCGGTGGTGACTCAGTCGGTAGCGCGCCAGGCTAGTAATCTGTAGTTCCCAGGTTCGAGTCGCAGCTGGGTCAGCGTTAAGATTTATCTCTGCAAAATTCCCCGCCTTGCCCACTGTCAGTAGGGGACACCGATGGGCTTGGAAAGGCCGCCGTCCGTCGGATGGGACGTTAAGCCGTGGCCCCGTGTGTGGGAGAGCCATACCCTGTGCACGTTAAAGAACATGCTGGATGGCCTTGACGGGAGACTACCATCTGTCTCCCAACAGCTGTTCCAGTGGGTCCCCTCCCCCAACCTTCTCTGAGCCTTCGGGGTTCATGTGACCTGGCTATTTAGCCCATGGTGTGCAAAAAAGTGCCGCTCAGAGGTAAAACAACCCAACCCAAGCCTCTAGCACCTCTTGGTTTCTAACTCGTCAATCCGAGCCCTATTCCACCTTGAATGAGACACCGAATCAGAAAATTCCTCTCATTTCTGAGCTGTACGGCCCGAAATAGCCCTCTTCACCAATTTTTAGCTCTCCAGCATTGGTATACTGAATTTGACCTTTGACCTCGAAAGACTCATTGCATCGAAAATTTCGCAACATTTCCCAGATCTACAGATCAAAATACCTCCACGAATAAATTTTTAGCTCTTTAGCAGCGATAGATCTACCTTTGACCTTTCACCTCAAAGGACTCTCCAGATCAAATATTTCGCAACGTTTTCCAAGATCAACCGGAAAAATCCTACACACGAATTTTCACGCTTCTAGCACTCGTAGATCATGTTTTGACATCTACGTGACCTCTTTGTGACGTTCAAAACACGTCGGAGGTCAGATTTCGTATTTTTCCCGTGACCTATTTTCCAGATTTCGTAATGGGGCTAAGGTCCGGCGATCGAAGGGACCATTCGAGTGTGGTAAACTCACTTGAATGCTCCTGGAGCCATTTGGTCGCTCGCTACTCAGGAAGTATGTGGAATGGCGTTGTCCTCATGAAAGATGGCGTCATAGCGCGGAAAGAGAATCGTTTACGAACGGGTGTACATGGTTGGCGATGATGTTCACATACCTTGTGCCAGTGATGGAAGTCTCAATGGGTATGAAGGGCCGCAAGAAAACCCATGTAACCACACCCCAAACTGTCACACTGCCTCTCCCTGCCTGTATGACCCTAACTTGGCAAGCTGGGTCCGTCGCGTCCCTAACATCTGCGTGATATAGTTGAAACCGTGATTCGTCAGACTAGATGACGTGTTTCCGCACCCCAGTCACGATAGGCCTTTGCAAACTGCAGCCTAATATTTCGGCGTCTTGCAGTCAACAAGGGAACACAATGTGGATGTCGATTGCTATAGCCCATTTTTTCCATGGTACGACGGATAGTCTTTGTGCCTAAACTTGTGGACGTCCCTCATTCAGTTGCAACGTTATCTGCTTCGAGGTAGCTGTGTGATTCCTTGTAACGATGTGGAACAGTCTACGCCTCACCTCGAGAGTCAGTTGCAGGTTTACGTCCACATTTCTCCCGCTGGTTGGAAGTGTACTGTATTTCACGTAGTTTTGGTATACATGTGCGATGGTCGGACGTGGTAACCATAACAGTTCAGCAGTTGTGGTGATTGAACAACCGGCCTTCCTTGCACCTACTTTCTGGCCATGGTCAAACTCACTTACGTCGCTGCCTTTACCCATGATTACTTTTCTGTAACTGGTTTCCAATACAGTCGCTCAAATAAATATCCGAACACTATGGTTGATTACAGAATTCAGAAAAAATATCTAGCAACGATTTTTTTTTTCGAAATTAGTGATCTGGCAACCTTCGTTTACTGTACACGATTCCAAAACAAGGAAGAGACAAGTCATCTATCAAACTAGTTATATATCAAACTATTACGAGTCACATATCAAACTAGAAATCAGTGTACTGTACACGAAGGTTGCCAGATCACTAATTTATTAAAAAATCGTTGCCGGATATTTTTTATGAATTCTGTAATCAACCATAGTGTTCGGATATTTATTTGAGAGACTGTACATAGAGACCTTCTCTGTTTATAGGATTTCCAGTTTTAGCGTCCCATGTGACTGGACGTGATACTTCTGCTTTGCATATTGTTATCGGCGTGTATATAACAATTTGCGCATTCAGTTTATATATGTATATGATGAAAGTTTATACATAACTTATAGCGATGTATGATTGGTTGAAGCAGTATTTTAATATAATGGCATTTGAACTATGGTGTATACATTTATTGGTATGTAGGATTATAAATATATATATAATTCTGAAGGTAGGTGTTTTTAGCGACACAGAAAAAATATGAATAAATAAAAAATTTTTTAAAAAATACATATCTCTTCATATGCACCCTAAAAAGTAGACTAAAGCATATCGATGGTACAAAAAATGGACTGAAGCATACCGATGGTGCAATCAGGCAATGAATTCGTACTCACTTCAAAGGAAGATAGGACGCCGATTTACCTACTCAACAAGATTGCCGGCGCCGTATTTTCCTTTGAAGTTGGGTAGGATTGTTTTACCTCTGAGCGGCACTTTTTGCACACCATGGGATAAATGGCCAGGTCACATGGACCCCGAAGGCTCAGAGAAGGTTGGGGGAGGGGACCCACTGGAACAGCTGTTGGGAGACAGATGGTAGCCTCCCGTCAAGTCCATCCAGCTTGTTCTTTAACGTGCAGAGGGTATGGCTCTCCCGCACACGAGGCCACGTCTTAACGTCCCATCCGACGGACGGCGGCCTTTCCAAGCCCATCGGTGTCCCCTACTGACCGTGGGCAGGGCGGGGAATTTCCTTTGAAGGGAATAGGAAATGAATGACTGACCACACCATAATTTGTATCATCGTACTCATTTATTTTTTCATTACACAATATAAGGCATAAAATGTTTTTGAAAGCTAAAAATTAATTAATAATATTGTTATAATTTTTAATAGGAAATCTTGAGAGTGAGTTCAAAAGAATGTTTAACAGCAAAAATTATACATGGATTAATTTAATTATATAGCAACCAGATCAAGAACGAACAGCAATATAATCTGAATACAAATTTGTCCACAATCAGCACGAAGTCAAACCATCAAGAGAACATTCCACAATTCTTGATTACATTTAAAATAGTTGTACATTACAATTCTTACAAACTCTAATCAAAGCATAAAGAGAATCTTCATACAATATTCATCAAGCGACACAATTACCTTTGTGAATAAACTTACAAGTTACCAAGTTTCATCTTACCAATTATTTTTAGATGTTGATCACCACACGTTATATGATGATTCTTGTATGAAGAAATTAAAGCCAACCAGCCATTTACTCAACTAATATATTGCCTCTTCGATTTAATCGCGAAGTTTCTTGAGTAACCTTTATTAAGATTAACAGAAAATATGTACTTTTAACTACAACCGACAACTTTTCAATTCTCTCTTTTTTTAATTCCGTTTAATATTCACGTTTTGTTTGTTCCAATGAGATAGTGATGCCATTCTCACACTGAAGCACGCGCGAGCGACAATGACACATCAATCATGGTGTTATTGTAGCACGTTCATCTGCCATAACAATATTTTTCAGTTTCCAATCTTCTTAACCGTTTCTATCTGTCATTCTAACGACAGAAAACGAAGAATATCATCTTTTTCTTTCAGAGTAAAGTCTCGGGGTTGAGTGGTCGAATGGTAGCGGGAATTAAAATGGGAAATTGAAATGAAAAACACTGCTGACGGAAGAAATATGTTGCATGCAAGTGATGATTGCGTTGGTAACCTCTGAATGGCAATTTTGTTTTTTGCAAACAATGGACTACAGAGGCAAGTTAAAAGGATCTCATGGGTTCAGAAGAGGTTGGTGTACTGGAGAGCGGCTAGGAAACAAATGGATGCCTCCGATCAAGACTATCCAGTGTGTTCTTCAACGTACACAGGCTGTGACTATCAGAACACGGGGGGGGGGGGGAACTATCAGGCACTATTTACATACCATCCGAGGGACGGCGGATTTTCAAATTCGGATCATTAAATCCCCTTTTTGATCATGGGTAGGCTGGGGATTTTGCTAAGAGAAATATTTTGCTATAAGAGATTTCGACGCTGTCAGAGGTGGGATCCGGGAATTACAGATTACGGGCCTGGAGAGATTCCGACTGAGCCAACCCTCACCCCACGTACAGATGCAATATATTTTATTCACTATTGATGTACAGTCGCTCAAAAAAGTATCCGAAAACTATGGTTGACTTCAGAATTCAGAAAAAATATCTGGCAAAGATTTTTTTAGAAATTAGTGATCTGGCAACCTTCGTCTCACGTGACACGAAGGTTGCAGATCACTAATTTCTAAAAAAACGTTGCCAGATATTTTTTCTGAATTCTGAAGTCAACCATAGTGTTCGGATACTTTTTTGAGCGACTGTACATACCAAATCGTCATGCAGCCATGGACTGCAGAAATCTTACCAGATTGTCTAATTTCCTATCGAGACATCTCTGTTCTGAGCTTCAACTGCTGAATTTGGCCACTGCAGGCCAGTTCTAGCAAGGTGCCGTTTAACATTGTGGGGGCATCGCATCCTAGGTCTTCCCCTTTTCCTGAAGCCCTTAGGCACACTGCTCATAATCCTGTTTGCCAATCTGCAGTTATGCATACGGGCAACATGGCCAAATCAGCAGAGTCTCTCTCTGCACAAAATGTTGCTCAAAGAATGCTGATGACTTCTTCTTCTAACGTCATCATTACTTACAAAGTCAAACCACATAATGCCAAAGACACTGCGCAGGAATCTAGAATAAAATACATAACATTTCTTGTTATTCTGCTTACAAAGGGTCCATGTCCAAACTAATATATAGCCTAAATTTAGTCTTTAAGTATACATGCCTATTTTTCCACACTCACTATAGATTTTTAAAGGTCCTAGCAACAATGCCTATTATTCTATTTATCTCATGCCGCACATCACCAGTATCTTTTACATAGTTCCCAAGATAAATACTGAGACACTAGCTCAAGACATCAGCCTCTCAAAGCAACTGAAGCACCATCTGTCTGCCTAAAAAAACTAAAGTGATGCCCCAATTTTCATCACTTTAGTTTTTCCTCTGTTTTTACCAAACCTACTCTTTTCCCAGTCTCATCAACAGCCCTAATGAAAGACTTCATCTCATCAGCATCATTAGACAACAGGGCCAAATCATATGCATAATCTAAATCAGAAATTTTGAAATCTTAAAACCATTTAAGGCCAAAATCTTTCCTTTACAAAGAATTTCGCATAACATAATCAATAACCAAACAAAAGAGAAAAGGAGACAAAATGCACACTTGTCTAATTTCACTAGCAATGCTAAACCAATTGCTTCAAGATATACCAACACTAACATATGACTCTGTTTTTATTGAGAGCTTTCATTACACTAACTAACTTGTCAGGTATTCCATATGATCTAATAACGATCAGCCAACAATTATGACGATCAATAGATTCAAAAGCCATTTTGAAATCTATAAAGCTAGTAACCACAGGTTTCTGGAACTCTAATCATATCTCAAGAATCTGCTTAAGTGAAAGTATTTGATCAATACATCCCCTACCACTTCTGAATCCACAGTGCAAAGAAGATACCAGGTACAGAAAGTAGGCTGATATCCCTATCATTATCACAAGAACTGCAATCACCTTCTTCAAAAAATTTGCTAATAATAGCTCTGGTAAAATCCTTAGAAAAGATAAACCTAGGATGCTTTTTCATAAAAGAATTAGAAAAGATAAAGATTAGAAAGATAAACCTAGGATGCTTTTTCATAAAAGGAAGACCTAGGATGCCTTTTTCATAAAAGATATTCAAAATTTTAGTCATCCATGTGGTAACCGAAGCATTCTCACCTCTTAGCATTTCACAAGTAATTCCATCTTTATGTAATTTGAGTTTAGAAATCGCCAAACTAACTTCAGACTGTTTTATAGATCCAACATTAAAGCCAGTAATGCATCTCTCATTATTACAAACAATGGGAATAGAACTAACCACATTGTTTAGAACAGGCGTGTCCAACCCGCGGGCTGCATGCGGCCCACAAATCGTAAAATTTACGTGTTTACGACATAAGCTTTCAACATGATTACATGATTTTCAGCGAGTTTTTAATATCCCACTAGTTTTATGTTGCCCTTTTTTAATTTTAAAATAAAAAACGTAAGAAAATAAATGAAGTTTTATTATTCATATACATTTGCTATATTCTCAGACCTCTGTGGCAAGCAGCTGCTTGAGGGGGTATTTATTTATTATTTATTATATTTTATGTACGGCCCAAAACAATTCATCTTCACTAAATGTGGCCCAGCGAAGTCAAATCTTCACTCATTGTGGCCGAGGGGAAAAAATGAAGATTTGATTTCCCTGGGCCACAATGATGTGGCTCAGGAAATAACATCATTGTGGCCCAAGAAAGTCAAAAAGTTGGACACGCCTGATTTAGAAGATCACTGAAAGGTTCAGCCCACTTAGCTGTCACAGAATCCTCACCTTCTATAACCTGTTTATCCTTCAATCCCTGTATACCTATTCGTTTTCTACCACACAATACATTAACTATCTGGTACAGCTCTCTGCTGCCCTGCTTCCTCGGCTTTGTCAGCCAAGCCATCAAGCCAAAGATTCTTATCAGTAGATAACTGATCACGTTTATTAAGCTCTCTGTAATGCTTTCTATTAGGACAAGTAGGGTATTGATTAAGGACATTCCTGCAGTTCTTTCTTTCTGAAATAAGCTCAAGTGCCTTATCACTCAAATAAATAAGCTCAAGTGCCTTATCACTCAATTAATTCTATCTCCTCTGCTCCTTTTTAGCTAAAAGAGTTCTGTTAGTAACCAAAAATTCCTGTTTAAAATGGTCCTATTCTTCCTCAACTTCAGTAGTAAACAAACCATGACTATCATAATGACTAAGTAACCTATCATGGTAAGCTTAGTTATAACTGGGTCTTTCAGAGCTTCAGTATTAAAGGTAAAATTTTTAAACCTAGCACAACACTTTTTAAGTTTAAGTTGCAAGACACTTTTAACAAGAAAATGGTCAGATCCGATTTCAGCTCCCCTATATGACTTGGTATTCCTAACAGAACTAGCCCATTTGCTGTTAATTAATATATAATCAATCATATTCTTATGAAGCCCATCAGGTGGAACCCATGTGTACTTATGTATGTCGCGGTGTTTCTAATAAGTGTTTGTTATTCTGAAATCTTTGAGTTTACTTACCTGTAGGAGTCATTGCCAATTGCCATTGCAGCTACCAATACCCTTGTTCTAGGTGACTTCAATTACCAACTTTGGCATTGAAGTCACCTAGAACAAGGGTAATATCTCCTTTCTTGGCAAAATTCAAAATATCCTGAAGTTGTCCGTAAACCTATCCTTCTCATTCTAATCGGCATCCTCAGTGGGGACATAACAGCAGATAACTTTCAAGTCTTTAATGCTCGTTCGAAATTTTGTTGTAATAAATCTGTGATTAATGCACTCATGTCTTAGAAGAGATCACTAGCGTATCTGCTGAGAAGCAAACCTTGGAGATGCTTTTTATCTTCCCTCCCTGAAAAGCGAAATTTAAGAATATTTTTAAGGATCTGATCTTTACCTGACCATCTGGACAGTTAAAGGACAGAATTTTTTCGGCGTTATGTCGCGATGGTGTTTTTGTCGGCGTTATTTGTTGTAGGCGAATTGCACAGTCGGTGTTTTTGCCGTTAGCGAATGGAGAGAAATAGTTAGTGGGATGTTTAAATAAACTATATTTATTGAAAGAAGGGATGCCAATAATATCAAACAGCCCCCTAATCGCAGGCAGTGGGCAAAGACCCGTTCCTCCACTACTAAAGGCTGAAGCCATCTACACTGGAAGATTTCCTCCAATATAGGATTTGACAATGCCCATACAAGCAAGCATTCAGGTGCCTGAAATGATCTCTGTTCAGGATTACCCATCCGCTTGTAAAACATATCTTGTGAATCTATTCACTTCTTGTGAATCTACCCACAAAAAAAAACAACAGAAAACAAAGCGGAAGATTTTACCTCCACAGAAACCCACAGTGCATCAAATTCAAGGTCCGTAATCAAGGTCACAGTCTTATTCCAGTCCGGTTAGCATGTATGGTCAGCACCATGACCCTGTGTGGTTGACAACTTCTCAGCAGAGTAGGGAAAAAAGAAAAGTAGCCATAATGGACGAGATCAGTAGGCTACACTGATCTGGCATCATCGATCTTCCATTCACTTCCACAAGAGAATATCTCTTTTGAAATGTAGTAACGTTCCGCACCACAAGAAGGCGGGGTAGGACATTAGGTGCTAAGTCTGGCAGGTTCTATGCATAATTACAGGGGATTGTTTTATAGCTCTCCTTCCAGTGAGTACCCAGCTACCCTTTACAGACCAAATAGCAATAGTAAATTCTAATAATAGTAGAGTGAATTGATGCTTTTCTTCCAACAAGTACTATTATCTGCCAGGAGTTTTCGGCGTAATGTTGCGATGGCATTTTTGTTCTCGGCGTATTGTTGTGATGGCGTTTTTATTTTCGGCGTTATATCGTGACGGCATTTTTGCTGTCTACGAATTGTACAGTCGGCATTTTTGTTGTTGGCGTATTGTTGTAATAGCGTTTTTGCTGCGGCGTATTGTTGTGATGGCATTTTTACTGTCGATGAATTGTACAGATGGCATTTTTGCTGTCGGCGAATTGTACAGTTGGCATTTTTGTTGTCGGCGAATTGTACATTCGGCATTTTTGCTGTCGGCGAATTGTACAGTCGGCATTTTTGCTCTCGGCGCGTTGTTTCGATGGCGTTTTTGCTGTCGGTGAATTGCACAGTCGGCATTTTTGTTCTCGGCGCGTTATTTTGATGGCGTTTTTGCTGTCGGTGAATTGTACGGTCGGCATTTTTGCTGTCGGCGTATTGTTTTGATGGCATTTTTGCTGTCGGCGTATTGTTTTGATGGCGTTTTTGCTGTCGGTGAATTGTACAGTATGGCATTTTTGCTGTCGCGAAGTGTACAGTCGACAATTTTGCTATCTGCGTATTGTTGTGATGGTATTTTTGCTGTCGGCGAATTGTATAGTCGACATTTTTGCTGTCGGCGTATTGTTGTGAAGTCGTATTTGCTGTCGGTGAATTGCACAGTCGGCATTTTTGCTGTCGACGAATTGTACATTCGGTATTTTTGCTGTCGGCATATTGTTGTGATGCCATTTTTGCTGTCGGCAAATTGTACAGTAGTTATTTTTGATGTCGGCAAATTGCACAGTCGGAATTTTTGCTGTCGGTGAATTGCTCAGTCGATATTTTTGCTCTCGGCCAAGTGTACAATCGGCGTTTTTGCTGTCAGCGAATTGCACAGTCGGTGTTTTTTGGTTGCTGTTTTTCCGGCAGCATTTCGTCATGATACCAATATCATCAGTTTTTCTATCCTCAGACATCACTGTGTTAGTGGATCTCGTCTTTTCACCTTAAGTTGTTTCACACTATAGCAGAAAATTTACAGAATTCCTTGATATTAACTAAACGATCATGTTATACGGTAGCCTTAAAATTCAATAATTGGCGCTTCAAAGAACATGTTACTTTCTTTTAGAACGTCCCCACGAAATACTCCTAATGGTGCCATTATTTTCTTCTTTCTTTTCTGAGCAATTACTAATTTAAAACAACTGAATGCAAATTCAATCGTCCGGATAAATAAAACGATACCATTAAAGAATGTCTGCAGAATGAAATATTATCTGTTAGCAACTTACAAAAAACGACAGTTAGGGTTGTTGAGTTGTATTACCTCTATTGGATTGGATTGTTTTACCTCTGAGCGGCACTTTTTTTGCACACCATGGGCTAAATGGCCAGGTCACATGGACCCCGAAGGCTCAGAGAAGGTTGAGGGAGGGGACCCACTGGAACAGTTGTTGGGATACAGATGGTTGCCTCCCGTCAAGGCCATCCAGCGTGTTCTATTAACGTGCACAGGGTATGTCTCTCCCGCACACGGGGCCACGGCTTAACGTCCCATCCGACGGACGGCGGCCTTTCCAAGCCCATCGGTGTCCCCTACTGACCGTGGGCAGGGCGGGGAATTTTTGCGGAGATAAATCTCAACGCTGACCCAGCTGGGACTCGAACCTGGGAACTACAGATTACGAGCCTGGCGCGCTACCGACTGAGCCACCCCCGCCCTGTATTACCTCTAAGCGGAGTGTTTTTTTACATCATGGGCAAACTGACAAGGTCACAAGTTTTTCAAGAAATCGAAAGAAATGGATCCACTGGATAAATAGAAAGAAGCCTCCAATCCAAACTATCTAGCATTTTCTCAAATCATTTCTGTACAAGCAGGGCCTGTTTAAGCGGATGATTCCAAAGTGATCATGGCTCCCGTTGGAAATGAAAAAAACTTGAACAGGAACGGAGAAAAAAGAATATTAAAAATCATCATATTATACAAGAGACGTATTTTCGAGATGATGAACGGAAGGACGGACAGACGGCATTTCTTGTACGTCTGCAAGTGTGACGTCATTAGTAGGGAAATTATTTGTTCCCTGTGATTCCGTGGGTACTTGTCAGATTGGTCCCAAATTTGGTGTGGTGGTCCCCCTTATGTCCAGCTGTGTTGGATTAAGAGATCAGGTTCCTAGCTGCCATGGGCCAGTTTTGCAGTTAATTCCTCTGAAAATGTTCGAAATTTCTGGGGCCGTTACCGTCGTCTACCTTATGATTGGAGTAGTACTTTATCGAACGAGAGTTGCAATGGAGTAGTACGATAAAGATTGAAACGTTATTTTTTTTATCAATGAACTAACTAGTTATCGATAGGAAAGGGGCGGGGGTGGCTCAGTCAGTAGCGCGTCAGGCTCGTAATCTGTAGTTCCCAGGTTCGAGACCCAGCTGGGTCAGCGTTGAGATTTATCTCCGCAAAATTCCCTGCCCACCGTCAGTAGGGGACACCGATGGGCTTGGAAAGACCGCCGTCCGTCGGACAGGACGTTAAGCCGTGGTCCCGTGTGCGGGAGAGCCATACCCTGTGCACGTTAAAGAACACGCTGGATGGCCTTGACGGGAGCCTACCATCTGTCTCCCAACAGCTGTTCCAGTGGGTCCCCTCCCCCAACCTTCTCTGAGCCTTCGGGGTCCATGTGACCTGGCCATTTAGCCCATGGTGTGCAAAAAAGTGCCGCTCAGAGGTCCATACCTGTGCACCGCTCAGAGAGCCATACCCTGTGCACGTTAAAGAACACGCTGGATGGCCTTGACGGGAGCCTACCATCTGTCTCCCAACAGCTGTTCCAGTGGGTCCCCTCCCCCAACCTTCTCTGAGCCTTCGGGGTCCATGTGACCTGGCCATTTAGCCCATGGTGTGCAAAAATGTGCCGCTCAGAGGTAAAACAACCCAACTCGATGGGAAAAGTTATCAATGGACATATTTATTCTTTAAACATTAAAGGTCGTGTCAAATATGTGAAGATGTTTCTTTTTTTTTATTATTTATAAACCGCACAAAAGAGTTTTAGTCGTATACGATGTTCATATTATTATAATCTGTATGAAAATGTTACTGTAATGACAAAAATACAAGAGAAAAATGCACACTATCAAATTATGTTTTGATTGTAAGAAATGGAATGCATAGTTTAAAATTCTATATATAATAAAAAAATATGTATTGGAGCTTATTTGTGGTATAGAGCAAAGAGTTGTTATTTAATCATTATTTTATGGCAACCACGCACTCTATATGCACATAAAACAGAAAATAAAATAAAACATTTCGCGACAAAGATTTATAGGGGTTTAACTACTATATATATAATCCTGTAGTATTCAAGAAATTTCGAATTTGAACAAGAATTCATGGACGGAAAACGTTTCATGAAAAAAAAAAGTCAGAATGAATGAAAAGAAAAGCTTTCCAATTCATTCTGACTCGACCTTGCCTTCCTTCCTCCACATCATCATTCACGTTACAAGAAGAGAAATGGGATGTTCTTACTCAGGCTTTCCCAATAAAAGTTTTGAACAAAAGTGAGCATAATCACTCAATGAAAAACAAAAAATAATTTTTTTTAGATTATAAATTTTATCTTTTTAATTTATTTTGTTTTATTATTTTTTTTCACATTTTTATTTTTCTTTCTTTTTTTCAGTTCTGCGATATTCAAGTTTTTTTTCCAATTATTTATTTATTTTTTCTTGATTTTTCATTTTTCAAGTTTTTAGTTTTTTTATATATATTTTATCCCACAATGACGTGGAAATGAGGAAGTTGAAAATTAATTTATAGATTGTAATTTTAGTTGCAAAAATAGGATAGTTTAAAAGGTTTTGAATATTAAAGTCTGAGATTCCTAATTTGTTTAATTCTGTGAATAAAATTTCTCTTTGTTTAGTGTATGAGTTGCAGTTTAGAAGTATGTGATTGGTATTTTCTATAAGGTTGCATTTAAAACAGTTTGGAGTATTTATAGCCTCATTTGAAATTTTTGTTTATTTAAATTTATTGTGTCTGTTTTTAATCTATATATTAATCTGTTTTCTTTGTGTGAGAAAGATAATTTTTCAGTGTAATTAATTTTATTGAATAAATGATATCTAAAGTTGTTTTTGCGTATTGCTTGTGCTTGAAAATATTTTTCTGTGAGGAAAATTCTAGTTTAGAAAGTTCTTGCTTAAAAGTGTAAAAAAATGTATGTTGGGGAGATTCCTCTAAGTTATGAGCATTTTTTGCTAGGGTGTCAACCAGTTCGTTTTCTTGGATCCCAATATGACTTGGGGTCCATTGTAAATTAATTTTATTATTTTTGAGAGTGATATTTGACAAGTTTAATTGGTAAATTTTGGAAATAAAGTGGTTATAATTTTTAAAATAAATTTCTTTTTGAAGAACTTGGAGAGCACCTTTAGAATTAGAAAATATTACTATATTCTGATTGTCTAAATTATTTAATATCCATTGAAAAAATTCACAAATAGCTATAAATTCAGTTTGAATGATTGTTGTATTCTTTGGGAATTTAAAGGTTTTTGCAACATTATATAAAGGAATATGAAATGCAGCAGCAGAGGATCCTGTTTTTTTTTAAGACAGAACCGTCTGTGTATATGTTAAGTGTTTTTTTCAAAATTTTCAGCAAAGATTTAAACAATTAATGCTGCTTCCGCAGAAATGTCTTTATTGGAAGCCAGTAAAGGAATTTCGGTAATTATTAAAGGTGAAGGAGTTTTCTAAATTTGGTAAAAAAGTGCACCAGAAATAAATTCAAGGCGAAATTCAATTTAGGGTCTAATGAGATTTTTATAAGCAGTAATTAATTGCTGTTGTTGTGTGCCTTAATTTTTGAAAGCAAAGTGTTTGATACAATTTAGTAATTGCAGACCAGAATTATATTTGTTATTAAGATGATGTTGCCAATTTAGTTTTGTGTCCAAATGCATTCCTAAAATTTTGCATTTATTAACCTGAAGTAGAGTTTTTGAATTTATGGATAATTTAAATTTAGGATTATAATTTCTTTTTTTATGAAAAGGAATAATAAACGTTTTCTTAATATTAATCTCTAAGTTCCATGTGGAACAATATTTGCAAAGTTTGTTTACCTGTTTTTGTAGATTAACTTGTAATTTCTAATCATTTTTCCCAGATGACCAAAAGATGATATCATCTGCATATCCAGTAAATATGATTAAGTTATCAAATATATCTTTGATATCGTGAATATAGAAATTAAATAAAAGCGGGAACAGAATTGACCCCTGAGAGAGTCCTTGGGTCATTTTGTGAATTTCTGAGAAATAGTCTCCAAATTTAACCTGAATAATTCTATTATTTAAAAGATAAGATAAAAAATTGTTATATTTAGCACTTAGGTTGGATTTTAATAATTTTGTGAGTAAACCATTTATTGAGACGGAGTCAAATGCTTGAGTTAAGTCCAGGTAAATGGCTAGAAGAGTTGTTTTCCGTTTAATAGCTCGGAAAATGTATTGTAAAAGTAAAGAGATATTTTCTTTGGCCGAGCGATGTTTTCTCAAACCAAAGAAAAATTTTGGAAAAAAAAATTGCTGTTTCGAAATAACAGGAAAGTCTTTTGTATAATAATCTCTCAAAATGTTTGAGGGAATTATAAATTAAAGATATTGGACGGTATGAATTAAGTAAGGTTGGCGACTTGCCAGTTTTTAAAATAAAAATTACGATAATTTTCCTCCATTCTGGAGGTATGAAGTTTTGTTCCCAGATGTAATTAAAAACATCTAAAAGTTTTAGCTTCCAATAGTAAGGTAAATGAGAAAAAAAATTATTTGAAATTTAATCCTCTCCAGGTGCTGATTTGAGGTTAATTTTCTTCATTGCAGAATTAAGTTCCACAATGTTGAAAGGTCTATCCATTTTAGAATGAATGTTTTTATTATTCATTAATTTAATGTGAGTGTCAGTATCATTTGTAAATAAGTTTTGAGTAGTTTTTAAATTATTAACAAAGAGCTCAGTGGTTTGTTTTAAATTAATATTATTAAGTAAAACAATTTCAGCCATATGAAGTTTTTGGGATTTAACAAAAAAAATACTCTGATAAACTTTGCAAATATTAGCCCCCGGAGACATAGCAGTGAGTTGAGAAACAAAAGATTTCCAATTGTCGCTATGTGATTATTTTAATTTTCTTCTAACCATGGCATTTATTTTCTTGTAAATATAAAAGTCGTCCCATGGTCGAGTGGTTAGCGCACTTGGCTACTGATCTAAGGGACCTGGGTTCGAGCCCCGGGTAAGGCATGGCTGTATATGTCGTTTTTCTGCTGAGGGCCTGCCATCCTCTCAGATCTTTTACTATGGCATATAAACTGACAAGCTCCTGTCAGACCTCTATGGAAAGCAGCTGCTTGAGGGGGTATTTATTTATTTATTTTTTATAAATATCAATGTCTGAGAAGTCTCTGGTACGTTTGGCTTTTTTCCTTATGGCAAAAATCCGATTCATATACCAGAAGTTTCTTTGCAATTTTGGAATTTTATTAAGAATAGTTTGGAACGCCGATTTAGGGTATGAATAAGCTTCATTAAAAAATTCTGTGCAATCATAGTTTTCATACGACGGTAAATTTTGTTCAAGAATTTGTGAAAATAATCTCCAATTATTTAAGTATAAAAGTTTATTATAGTTTAATTTAAAATTAGAATTAATTAAAATTGGATGATGGTCACTGCCCCTAATATCTCGGAGCAGCGACCAGTTAAAATTTTGACAGAGATGAGGGGAAATTAAAGTTAAGTCTATAATAGATCGTTGGTTAAAAGGATTTTCATGAGTTGAGATTTTTTCATTTAATAAAATTAGATTTGATTTAGAGATGAACTTACTTAGATGTGATCCAGCATAATTAGTGGTGTATGAAAACCACATTGGGTGGTGAGAATTAAAGTCACCTACGATGATATACAGTTCAGGAATTTGTGCAATTTGTAAAAAATTTTTCATTAATGGCCAAGCCAGGATTATATATATTTAGAATAGAAATAGATAAATTATTGATTAAAATCTGAATGGCTATGCATTCCAATGGGTGTAGTTCATATTTTAGCTGTATGAGCCTGTGATTAATTTTTTTATCAAAAATAATGGCAACTCCATTGCTGCTATGTTCAGCAAAATAAGTATACACCAAAAATCCTGGAATATTTACCTTTTTTTCTCTGTACTTCCTGTAATGCAAAGACATTTACACTATTAACTTTAGAAAACAAAAATAATTCCTCTTTTTTTAGAGCAAACACCTGCAATTCCATTGCAGGAGTGTCAAATGCTTAAGTTTTAAGCTGTAGGAGTATTTCACTGATTAGTTTGTAGTTCTCGTCAGATGAGCATACATAAGATAACAAATGCAGAATTAAGTCAATTATAATATCAACAGTAGCATTTTCTTCAGCTATCTCTTTAGCGATGGTGCTGGGCGATAATTGAGTCGTGTTTTTTTTCAGAAGTTGCTTTTTTAGGCAGATTAACTTTGGTCTTATCAGCGTATGAAGTCGTTGTTTTTATCAGCTTTGCATGTCGATTGCCTGGAATGCTTGTAGCAACAACTACAGAGGTCGAAGGATATGATGTGACTTGATCTTCCTGTAGCTTAAGTCGTTTGCTTGAAAAGTCACTTTTTAATTGCTTATTAATATTTTCAGTTCTTAAAATGTAATCAAGTCCATAAGAGTGCGAATTAGTTAAGTTATTAGCAAATTCGGAGTCAGTTCCATCTTCCAAGTCAAAGTCATGTAAAACCTATTGAAAGGAGTGCCGATTACCAACAAAGTGGCGCTGTAATCCTGTCGGACCGGAACTTTTTTCCCCGGTCCTTGGAGAGGCCTGATTCCTTTTTTAGCTTCCGCAAATGCTGAAGACCAACTGCAATGTGATTTATTTTGAATGCAAAGCACAGCACAGGCAATTTTTTTGACAGAACACCCATAAAAAGTTGTGGGATGCGATCCTCCACAATTGGGGCAACAGAAGTCACTGCTAGTGCACTTTTTATGTGAATGTTCTCCACTTCAGCGTTTGCATCTAATCTTGCTTCTACATGAAGCCGCTGCATGTAACCATCTAAAACAATTCCCGCATAGGGTAGGAGAACCAGAATATTCTTTGACATAATAATGGGGAAAACCAATATTGTTACGTATAGGTAACTTGATGCAAGTGGAGTGCAAAACTACATTTTCAGTAGGCTTTTTAATAAATCCATCTTTAGCACTTTTCGGGTAATATCTGTACATCCTTCTTACTTTGAAGACATCATAGCATTTAAGGCTTTGAAGCAAGAAATCATCATCATATTTAGTGTTCACATTCAAAATTAAGTCCATGTTAAAATCTTTAGCAGGGAGATGATTGTTTACATCAGTGTCTCGCAAACTGTGTGCCGCGAGAGATTCCAAGTGTGCCGCGAGAGATTTTCAAATTGACAATAGATATTCCAAAGATTTCATTTTGACTTGACTTGGGTTATCGATGTGCTTTAATATCGACGTGCTATCGACGTGCTTTAATAAAATCTTTCACATTATATCAACTGAGGTCTTGTAAGTATTTATCAAGCTTTTTCCAAATTTTGGTATTAATTTTTGATTATTTCAAGCCATAGAATGGGCAAATATTTAAAACAAACACCGAGTTATGAATTAAAGAACGAGAGCAAATCTTCAAGTAAAACCAGGCTGATTACTTCAACAAAGCGCAAATATAATGATGATTATATAGAGTTTGCTTTTATTCTTTTTTAGGTGTGTCGCGGAAAAAAATAGATTCAGTGTGCCGCGGAAAAGAAAAATCAGATTCAGTGTGCCGCGGAAAAGAAAAATCAGATTCAGTGTGCCGCAGAGTGAAAACGTTTGCGAGACACTGGTTTACATCAACACCCAAGATGTTATCGATTTTTTGTAGCAGTTCGAGATCATTTTGATTTGAGGGGATTTGGGTTGGGTTGTTTTACCTCTGAGCGGCACTTTTTTGCACACCATGGGCTAAATGTCCGTTCGCTACAGTTTGGGATCGCCCTTTTTTGGGATTCCCCCTTTAAATCGCGTAAATTCATCGACAGAAGACCAATTTTATGTTAGTGGACAGATTAATTTAAGCCAGGTGGATACGTTCACTCAGTGATTCCCAAACTGTAGCGAACGGACATCTTGGGAGGGCCAGGTCACATGGACCCCGAAAGCTCAGAGAAGGTTGGGGGAGGGGACCCACTGGAACAGCTGTTGTGAGACAGATGGTAGCCTTCCGTCAAGGCCATCCAGCGTGTTCTTTAACGTGCACAGGGTATGGCTTTCCCGCACACGGGGCTACGGCTTAACGTCCCATCCGACGGACGGCGGCCTTTCCAAGCCCATCGGTATCCCCTACTGACCGTGGGCAGGGCGGGGAATTTTGCGGAGATAAATCTCAACGCTGACCCAGCTGGGACTCGAACCTGGGAACTACAGATTACGAGCCTGGCGCGCTACCGACTGAGTCACCCCGCCCCCGATTTGAGGGGAAGACTATAATATCCCCTTTCCGGGTGAATCTTCCCTTGACCTCTTTATTCAAAGCTTTGAAAAAGAAATCGGTCACCAGACCGTCATCTAGGTCAGCTAATTTTTGCGTTTTGCTAAAGAGGAGCCAAGTCTTCCTTAAGTCGAGATCGAGATCGAGAAGAACGAACATTTGGTTGTTCAATATAAGACACTGTGGAGTCATTATCGGAATCTATGTCAGAGCAATCTTGATTAGCATGTTCAAAGATAGTAGAATTGAACTTATCAGAATAATTAACATCATGTGTAAAGTTATTACCTTGTAAATTGATGTTTTCAGGAATGAAAATTTCACTGTTATCCAAGAGATTAGACAGGTCATTAGCAGAAAGGGATCTTTGAGCTCTCACAAGTTGGATTTTATTCACATGTTTCGAAAGTTTATTTAGTTGAGCCTTTTCAGTTGATTTTATTGGCACACCTTTGGTTTTTTTAGTTTTTTGCTTGAGTTTAGGTTCTTCTTCTTGCCGCCCATGTCGGAAATCCAACGGGAGAAGATACTAGAAGGATCACAGATGAAAACACGAAACCAAAGCCGTTTTGGGCTGAACTAGCTTTCCACTAGTTTTCAAGGAAAGCAAACATTTATCTTCGGCGAAGTGACGACAGCAAATCACACTTAATGAAGGGCAAAAAGCAACACGTCATGACACATGCGGCAACTCACGCCGAATTCTCTCCTCTCTTCCTTCCTCCACTCGATCAGTTTCCCCCTTTATATTTTTATAGATCAAGGCCTGTATATAACAATATATAAGGTAAGACTGTCTTGCATACGGCGTCAAGACTTAACGTCCCATTTCCGAGGTGAAGGTTAGCATTGAAAATTTTAAAGCAGACGCAATGGAGACTCGTATCTAGGAACATCAGATTAGGAGTTTCGCCCTCTCCCAAATGAATCACGTCCGGCGCCCTTGCATAGAGAATCATTGATGATCTAATAGTTAGGCTGATAATGACATTATTTAGCGAGGTATTGCCAAAAATATTCTGCTTTCTATAGCCAAATAGCAATAACAAGTCCATCATGATTAAGCTGCTTGAATTTTATCATTGCTTATAAGCGAGATGACATTTATCCCATTTATTATTTATTTAACGATATACTCCATAAAATAAGAAAATATGCTTTGAAACTTTAATCCTCTTACTGAAATATTTTTACACTCATCAATTTTAAATCGCGTAAATTCATCGACAGAAGACCAATTTTATGTTAGTGGACAGATTATTTTAAGCCAGGTGGATACGTTCACTCAGTGATTCCCAAACTGTAGCGAACGGACATCTTGGGAGTG
The DNA here is from genome assembly GCA_038380435.1 of Ryuthela nishihirai. NCBI lineage: Eukaryota > Metazoa > Arthropoda > Arachnida > Araneae > Heptathelidae > Ryuthela > Ryuthela nishihirai. Next base: position 78,723,044 of record JAWZYU010000017.1, read on the forward strand.
AGTGAGTTATTTTTGAGTGACGTGCAATGTGTTTCTGATATCTAATTTTTTTCTTATAACACAAATCATTCTGACTTCGCACCTACTGAATTTAATACAGAGCAATATCTATCGTTATTCCTAACTTTGTTTTTAACAAAATGTAGGCATTTCATGAGTAATTTTACTTCGCTTTCAAGTATGTTAGTTCTCTCATTAATATAAGTACTTTGGAAGATACTGATATCAATTCAAAATTAAATTCTTTATTTCTAAGTTTAAATAGTAAGATATGTAATGTTTTTTATTTCGTGAGCCAATTTAACAAAATCTAAATTTCTATTTAGCAATTTTATTTTTTATCTAATTTTTAGCATAGGTGGCTATAAAAAAAGTCTTCAAAAATGCAAAGGATTCCGCACGCTGGAAAATTTTTGATAATTCCTCTGTTAACTTATGTCATCCCATAAGTCAACTATAGATATCGTAAGTCGTTGGCACACATAACAAAAAAGTCTTCAAAAATGCAAAGGATTCCGCAATTATTTTATGGAGTATATCGTTAAATAAGTAATAATGGGCCACGAACTGCTCCTTGAGGCACTCCTTTCATAACAACTTTTGGTTATTTAGTAGCTAACAAGCGCTGGAGCTAGAGACCTGTAGCAAATTGAATTATTTATGTACATTTTTAATGTTGAGATCCTTGATTACTTGTTATTGACTTACCAACTAGTTTATTATCGGTATTATTAATAATGTAAATTGTTTACTAAAAACGAACAGTGCTGAACTTTTGACCTTCTGAGACCCTAAGGTGTGTAAAATTTAAGGCGCTCCAAACATTAAAAACTCGAAATATAAATTTATTTTTCTGATCAAAGGGAATACTTAAAAAACAACAAAACGCAATGTGGTGAAAACATATTAGCATTAGGCTACAATGATGAGTTTATAAAGCTAAAATGAAAAGTGTTGGCTCAGCAGATAAATTTAAACATTGAAAAAATTACTTCACAAAGCAAACCTTGAAATGCATTCCTTTGAGATCCCTTCATAGCGTGAGGACTTAAGCTGTAGACTAGTTGGCTAATGCGCAAGTCTGGAACTGGTCACAACAGAACCTCTAAACGATGATGATCGCTTGAAAATAGATCCCCTTGGGTCCCGAACATTTGTTAAAAGGTACTTATATATTTAATGATGTTTCTGTCGGAACATCGCACAGAGCTGGATGATTTCACTCAATTTCTCAGCTTAGCGTACATATATGTACATTTATTATACCGTTAAAAATAATTACAGATGGAGTATACAAAGTTGGACCATCAATAAGGCCTTGCACTTAGAACTCATCTTTTTTCACTGCTAGATTATACGCTTGAAGTCACCTTACAGGGGTAATAGTGAAGAAATTACAGTGCCCCAGAGTATTTCCTATTTCTCTCTATGCATTGTATGAAAAGCGAATAATTTATTGATTTTTAATTTGAAATAAGAATATCCGTTATATTCACAGATTTAGGCCTCATTGAAAAAACAACAATCCACCTAAAGATGCGATAAAATTATAAAATAAATAATAAGATAGATAAAATCTAAGATAAGATAAGATAGATAAGATCTAAGATAGATAAAATTATAAAAAATAATTAATTTACTAACTTCCATTAAAGTAGATAATTGTATGTAAGTTAAAACTCTTAAAAAAGTTATTGTTAAAAACAAATTAATATACACCAAAATTTGTTTCTGAAATATTAATCGTTTCAAATAATTTTCCGTTGTACTGTAGAATTTGGTAGCGTGCGTTCTCTTTGAATACGTATCTGTTTAGAACCTAAGAAGATTTGGAAATGGCAAAATATTCAACTAGCTTTTTTTAAAATGACTAGGGAGAACAACCTAATACTTTAAATTCATATAAATATTTCTTGCTTTAGAAGGAATTCTCATTACTCCTCCCCTACTATAGGCCATTCAGAAAGAAGATTAAATCGGGGGCCCCCATCCAGGTTCCACAGTAAATAGTGACCCAAAATCGAAAAACACAAATAAAAATTTAAATTTTTCGAATGAAAAGGAAAAAGAAACCGTTTTTTTTTTTGTCTTACACTTTTGCACGTTTAACTTACCTTTTTGTACGTGAAATTGATTGACATATCAAAGATCAAATCAACTTCTCGGTTGAAAGAGCATTAAGCTGTAAAGGAAACCGTTAACTGCGCCACTACCGAAAAATGTCTTACTCGTACGCCGTACCAGCATACAAGTTCTTGCCGGTACGGCGTACCGGTGCGTTCCGTCCTACTTTCACCACTGGTCCTAGGCAAAAGTGTTAACTTTTTAAGAAGTTAGCTCCGAAGTCTTTTATTTAAAAAAAAATCATTTCTAATGGTAAAATTCAGTAAATTAAGATGTTAGACGAGTGGCAGTTTTTCGAATATATAGGATAATTTGGGTTGTTTCAGTTTGATGCACATAAAGAGTAATTTTATTAAATCATTCCGACTAATTGTTTAAAAAAAATGTTGGGTTCTGAGCGACGCTGTTTCGCACATATTGGGCTAAATAGCCAGGTCACAAGAATCACAAGGGCTCAGACATCACAAAGGGAAGGCAACCCACTGAACTGCTGTTAATAGACCAATGGAAACTTCCTGCCAAGGCCATCCAGCGTGTTCTTTAACGTACACAGAATATGCTTTTACTGCGCATGGATGACGGCTTAACTTCCTCTCTGATTAACGAAGGGGCGGGGGTGGCTCAGTCGGTAGCGCGCCAGACTCGTAATCTGTAGTTCCCAGGTTCGAGTCCCAGCTGGGTCAGCGTTGAGATTTATCTCCGCAAAAAATTCCCCGCCCTGCCCACGGTCAGTAGGGGACATCGATGGGTTTGGAAAGGCCGCCGTCCGTCGGATGGTACGTTAAGCCGTGGCCCCGTGTGCGGGAGAGCCATACCCTGTGCACGTTAAAGAACACGCTGGATGGCCTTGACGGGAGGCTACCATCTGTCTCCCAACAGCTGTTCCAGTGGGTCCCTTCCCCCAACCTTCTCTGAGCCTTCGGGGTCCATGTGACCCGGCCATTTAGCCCATGGTGTGCAAAAAAGTGCCGCTCAGAGGTAAAAAAACCCAACACTGATTAACAAAGCTTTTTCAAATCAATCGATGTTCCATTTCTCACAGACAGAAGATTAGTAGTTAGCGGAAATGACACAAAAGAAAGGAAATTGGACTGCAGTCTTCGGTAGAGCATGTTCAACTAACTATACAGACCATGTGGCTGGCCTTTTAAACCAGTTAAACTTTCTATAGGTTATGACTTTTTTTATGGGATCGTGGACAGTCTGCATTAGTATGGCTTTGTTGTAAGATAATCTACCTCAGTATTTATCATTTATTTGCAGGTTTGCAACTCTAAGCGAATATAGATACGGGACACTTTACATCATGATCCTGAGTAAAAGACATCATTAGAGCCTGAAAACTTGCTCCTTAGGGATATTCCGGATGATAAACTGGAGTAATGTGTCTGATATATTAATACCATCCTGGGGGCTATTTCATTTCTATAATTCCTCCCATTAACTCATTGACGAGATCCTACTTTTTTCACTGCTAGATTATACGCATGAAAATTAATTCTCGAATTGTCTTCCCTTAGACCAGTGTCTCGCAAACTTTTTTACTCTGCGGCACACTGAATCTAATTTTTTTTCCGCGGCACACTGAATCTAATATTTTTTTCCGCGGCACACCTAAAAAGGAATTTTTGATGGTTACGTAAAAAGAGGAAAATTGAAGTTTCGTTAAATGAATTTTATTTAAAATAAATATAATAATAAATATATTTAATCATAACTCGGTGTTTGTTTTAAATATTTGTCCGTTCTATGGCTTGAAATCATCAAAAATAAATACCAAAATTTGGAAAAAGCTTGATAAATACTTACAAGATCCCAGTTGATAAAATCTGAAAGATTTTTATTAAAGCACGTCGATAACACAAGTCAAGTCAAAATGAAATCTTTGGAATATCTAGTGTCAATTTGAAAATCTCGCGCGGCACACTTGGAATCTCTTGCGGCACACTACTATGCCGCGGCACACAATTTGCAGACACTGCCTTAGACAGACTGATACCTGGGCTACTATTCCAGCAAAAATGTTTATTTTGGTTGTGTTAACTCAGAGCCAGAAGCTAGCAAACTTGAAGTCCATCATGCCCTTTTTATGAGAGTTGGGTTGATGTTGTGTTGTTTTTACCTCTGAGCGGCACCTTTTTGCATACCATGGGCTAAATGGCTAGGTCACAATGAATCCGAAGGCTCAAAGAATGTTGTAGGAGGGGACCCACTGTAACAGCTATTGGGAGACGGATGGTAGTCTCCCGTCAAGGCCATCCAGCGTATTCTTTAACGTGCACAGGAATGGATCTCCTGCACAGGGACCATGGCTTTACGTCTCATCCGACGGACGGCGGGTTTCCAAGCCCATTGGTTTCCCCTACTGACCGTGGGAATGGCGAGGAGTTTTGCGGCGATAAATCGCAACGCTAACTCAGTTGGGACTCGAACCTGGGAATTACAGTTTACAAGCCTGGCGCGCTACCAGTTAGACCCCCCCCCTACTTATGAGAAATCCTGTACAAGTTAAGATTAGCTTCTAGAATCCTCTGTTCTCTATACGTAAAAACGTTAAGATTAGCTTCTAGAATCCTCTGTTCTCTATACGTATCTCTGTTCTCTATACGTAATTTAAAAAAAAGAGAACGAATACCAGAAATGAAAATATTTCTAGTATTATACTAATAACGAAATATTATAGAGCCGAATGGAATCCTAAGGTACTTTTTTGTTTAAAATAACAATTTTAATATTTGTTTGGGATCTAGATTGCAAATTTTCTGCTCTATAGGAATATGAAAAACAATAGGATGAAGTATTCTATTATGCATGAGCATTCCGTTTTCCAAACTATATTTAAGTACCACTCTCTAGTATACAGAGCTTTTGGCCACAGAAGTCTGACAGGAGCCTGTCCGTTTTATACGCCATAGAAGAGGTCTGTGAGAAAGACAATACACATTCATGCCTTACCTAGGGCTTGAACCCACTTCCCTTTCATCAATAGCCAAGCACGCTACGCATTCGACCACTGGATGGCGGGAATTAAAATGTAATGCAATTTTATTTACAAATTTCTTCTATACCAATTGAAATTCAGTGTTAAAAGTAATTTTATAAACTTATCACAATACTTAAGTTTAAGTTGCAAGACACTTTTAACAAAATAATGATCAGATCCAATTTCATCTCCCCTATATTATATTCCAAATAGGAGAACTAGCCCATTTACTGTTAATTAATATATAACACTGTACAGCACTAAAATGTTTCAGAAATGAAAACAGCCGTTTTTTACTAATTTCTAGCGATAAAACGATTATGACATTTAGAATTGGTGATTAGCTATTTTTTTTTGAAAATATAGGGCGCTGCGTCCGAATACTAATTTGAGTGTACGAACCACTGAGGTGACACAATACCAGGGAGTTATTGCATCATTCGGGTAATTATCCTTCCTCAATTATCGTCCGTTCATGATTGTATGCGGGTACTGTATGTGAGTGATATGCCTCGTTGTTCTGTGAACAATGCAGGGCATTTTTGTTATATTTGTGGCGAAGTTACTTTGCGCCAAAGAAGCGTGAAATAATACCTGTCATCAAAAAATCCTGCTACCTTTACTATAGGTGTAAGATTTGAGATCAACAGAGGAGCTGGGGTATGCATATAGTGTGTAATAGTTGCACAACGCGTCTTCACAGTTGGCTAAATGGTAAGAGTCGGTAGATGCCATTTGCCATTCCTATGATATGGCGGCAACCGTCCAATCACATGACTGATTGTTTCTTTATATGATATCTCCGCTGGGAAGTGGTATTATTAAAAGAAAAAGAAGATAATAAACTACCCCAACACACTGTCTGACATCCGACCAATACTACATGGGGAAAGCCTGCCCATCCTGGAGCCACCAATAACATTACGAACAGATGAGGAAGAGGAAGAGAAGAAAGAAACAGGAACACAGAAAATAGCATCTGCAGATCCCGACATCACACCCTCAACATCGGATTTATCACATAAGATTACACAGAACGAGTTGAATGATTCTGTTAGAAATCTAGAGCTGTCAAAGGGCAAGGTGGAAGTCTAGGGATCCAGACTGCAGCAGTGGAATCTTCTTGATAGAAATACGAAACTAAGTATGTATCGTAGCCGCCGAAAGATCTGGTATTGTTCTTTACATTGACAGATAACCTGGCTGCTTTCAAAGATGGTTACTGTTCATTCACATCCCTTCACATGACACATACTCCAGAAAAAAGGAGGTTATTTATAGATTCCTTGAAATTAAGTAGAAAACCATTCTTCTACACAATGGGAACGTGTTGCCTTCTGTTCCAGTAGGGCATGCTGTTAATATGAAGAAACTTTATGACAATATGAAACAATTACTTCAATACATAAATTATGACAAATACTGTACAAGTGGCATATCTGTGAGAACAAAAGTCATTGCCCTTTTGCTTGGTCTACAGCTCGGTATACAAAGTCCTATTGCTTCCTTTGCGAATAGAATGGCATTGACAAAGCATCTCATTACGTAAAGAGGATTTGGTCTTATCGGCAATCACAGGAGCCAGGGAAGAAGAATATACAACATCATTCGCTGGTATAATCCACGAAGATTTTGTTGCCACCTTCACACACAAAATTGAGTCAAGAATTTGGATTAGACTCAAAATGCCTTTCTGTACATTTGACAAATTTTCCAAGATTTAGAATGGTTTTCAAAGACTTAGGATGTTTTTACAATCATGAACATCATTAAGCAGCCAGGGGCTACGGAGGTCCAACCATATTGTGCAATTTAGTTCTTCAAACACATCTCTTCTAAGCTACATCTCATCACTGTAGATCAATTCTAACAAGGTCCTGTTTGACATTGTCTGTCCACCGCATCCTAGGTCTTCCCTTCTTTCGGAGGCCTTTAGGCACATTGTTCGTAACACTATTCGCTAATCTATATAGATGCATACGCGAAACATGGCTAAGCCAACAGATCTCTCTCTGAACAATATGCTGCTCAGAGGAGTTTGCTGACTCCTTTGCCTAACCTCATCATTAGTTACAAAGTTGAATCACGTAATGCCCAAAATAATGCGTAAGCATCTAGAATCAAAAACATTAGTTTCCTGTTATCTTGTTTACAAAGCGTCCACTTTTCACTACCATAACTAACCCTAGAAGGAACCAAACTATTATACAGTCTAATTTTAGTCTTTAGGTGTATACGACTATTTCTCCACATTCTCCGTAAATTCGTAAAAGTTCCAGCAGCAATCCCTATCCGTCTGTTAATCTCATGCCGCACTTCACCATTATCTGTTACGTAGCTCCCAAGACAATTAAACTGTGACACCTGCTCAAGACTGCAACCATTCGGATTACCTTAATCACAGCTTGCCTGACCAATTTTCATTGCTTCAGTTTCCTCTCCGTTTATCAACTGTTGATGAGACTGGTTGTAGAGTAAGTTTACTCTACAACCAGTCTCATCAACAGTTATAATGAAAAAACTCCTGTCATCATAATCATTTGTCAAAAGGGCATAAATCATCGGCATGCTCAAAATCAGAAATTGTCTGATATCTAGACCATTTCCCCCCAAATTCTTTCCCTTGCAGTGAATTTAGCATAACATAATCAGTTGCCAAACTAAAGAGGGAAAGAGACAAAATGCACCCTTGTCGAACATCGGAAGCAATGCTAAACCAATCGCTACAAGCTTTATCAACTCTCACACATAACTCAGTGTTATTATGGAGAGCTTCCATTATGTTAACTAACTTGTGTGGTATGCCATATGATCTCACGATCAACCACAAATTATGACGATCAACAGAATCAAAAGCCTTTTTGAAATAAAAAAAATCTAGTAACCAAAGAATTCTGAAACACTTATCATCCTCATCATCATTTAACCTACCTCGGGTTTATATATCACACCCTATGTTGGGGTGAACAAACCCATATTGAAAATAATGTAGGAGTCCACAGAAGTTAATTAAGATGTTATGGTGGGAATAAAATAAAAAATTAAAAAGGTCAAGATCTCCGATGCAACATCAGCAAACAAGCTGTCTGACTCGGAAAGGTGTCCGGTCAAAAGATCAAGTTAAGAAATTTCCGGACCTGGCAGAGAGCTAGTTATCGATTCTTCTGGAGGACGAATTTTTGAGATACCGATCTATGGCGTAATTAAATTAAAAAGAATCTAAATTAACCAATTCTTCTGCAAAGTTCTCCAAGATGATAATTGGTCCCTTCTTGAAGTATCTGTCCAAACTTCTGCAGTATAATTTGGTATACTTGGATTTTACAGCATAATGGTCCATTAATTGCTTTTCTGAAAATATCAATCGGATACTTGAGGGATTTATGTCATTTTTTTTGTAATGTTCCTAAGATGATTTGAAGACGTATTCGATAAGCTCATCTGTATCGTCTGCTGCCTCATTTCTTTTCCATATTTTTGTCTTATTTTTATTTGTTTCTTCTATTTCTTCTGCTCTGACGTCATTTTCATTTTCTGAGTCATTTTCTTTTTCTTCTCCCATTTTTTCTCTAATGTTTTCGTGCCGATTATTTTCATGCGTTTGGGTTTTTTCCATTGTGTCTTTATCTTCTTGTTCCTCTTTTTTCTTTCCTGATGCTGCTATTTGTAGGGTTATGGGCAGGTGTGGAGTTGGATTATACAGCTTCCATCCAGAGTTTCTCTTCATCTTGGAGTTGGTTGGTTTGTGAGGTGAAGGAGATTTCATTTTTTTCCGCCTCATTATCTTTTGAAGTTTGGTGGATTCCTTCTTCATTCCCTGCCAATGCTATCATGTCAGCAAAGGTTATTAGTTCAGTATTCTTTCTTTTACCTCCGGTTTTTGTTGAAAGTGGGCATCCAGGTTTACTACATCGTTTGCAAAGTCCAATGACTCTCTTGTAGTCAATAATAGCAAGGTATGTATAAATGTGAAGAAAATTAGGAATTTCTTGTTTTATCTTGATGTGGCAGATTATGGTTCCTGTCTTGATTTCTTTTAATTCTGGAATAATGTGCATTTTATCTTCAATGCTTAGTATTTCTCCATAGTGTTGTAGGGTTTTTCCAAATTTTTCATTGCTGATAAAAAATTAGAGTTTGGACACTAGAACCTTCTTGATCGGGAGCCCAATTGTAGGATGCCATATTTTCTTTCATCTTTATCATCTGTTCTTTCCATTTGATGAATTTTTCTGCAGCTTCTTTGTTTTTCGTTAGAATAAATGTTAAATTCTTGTTTATGATTTGTGCAATTTCGACTGTTACTAGTCCACTGATGTTGTTTATATCTTTCATTAATTCAAGGAAAGCCGTTCCCTTTGTGAAATACCTTGAAGACATTTTGTAGGTTTAAGTCCTGCACATTTCCTCTTTGCCTTGCCTAATCTATGAGATTTAGTTCTAAAAAGGAGCTTCTAAAAGGTAAGTTCCTCCTTCCTTAAATTTGTATGAAACTCTAAACATTTCTCAACAATCTGTCTAAGCGAAAAAAACTGAACTTCACATCCACTACTACTTCTGAATGCACACTGGTCACCACGCCGTCAACCACATTCTTAATTCTATTAAATACAATCATACGAAAAATCTGCAACAGAAAGTATGCTGATACCCCAATAGTTATTACAAGAACTACGCAGATCGCAGTTCACTGCTACATGATGATGATATGAGTTTGAGCCCCTGGTAAGCCATGAATATTCGTATTGTTTTTCTGCTGAGTTCCACAGTCCTCACAGACTTTCTGCTATGGCGTATCCTGTCATACCCCTGTGGCAATCAGTTGTTTGAGGGACTATTTATTATTTTGCTTTTATAGTTTATATTAAATATTCTTTTCTTAAATGGAAAAGTGAGCCAATTTTATTGATTATTTACAACTGAGCTTAATAAAAAAAAATGTAATTAATGAATTAAAATTTAAATCCCCGTCTTTTTTAAATAAGTGCCATTTTATCACAGCAAAAAATATTAAAAACAAAAAGTCAAGTACATTATGCAAATTTTCACATTCCCCTTTGTTGGGAATTTGCGATTCGCTGTCAAGATGGATTCGACATCATACTTAATCCCAGAAAGGCCCATTTAGAGGTGAACTCAACTTAAGACTTTATATCAATCCTATATATCTGCTAATAGTTATAAAAATATTCATTTGCATCTTACGATTTTGGGCATATCAGATGAAGTTTTACATTTATGCAATTTGATATGATTCGAGTTTGATCAAAGACAAGGAAAACATATTGAAATTACAGTTAAGGTGAAACATCTTCCATTTAACTGAGCCGCATCTAATAATACGAGAACGCAGAACAGTGTCAAAGACTAGACGAAATAGTGGGAATTATTTTAAAAGATGCGACATTATGATAAATTATACATTTTGAAATATACTTTACAAATTTTCAAATTAGCAGTACAAAGAATAACATTGTAAATAAATTAAACAGTTTAAAAAATGCATATTTTCTTATATGGACGCTAAAAAGTAGAAAATAAACCTTAAACGTATCAATGGTGCAATCAGTCACTGAGCTCCTATTCATTTCAGAGGAAGACAGGGCGCCGATTTCCTTACACAACAAGATTGCCGGCGCCCTACCCCTATCCTCTTTTGAGCCGTCCCATTGCCGAGTGGTTAGCGCGTTTGGCTACTGATCTAAGGGACCTGGGTTCGAGCCCCGGGTAAGGCATGGCTGTTTGTGTCGTTTTTCTGCTGAGGGCCTGCCATCCTCTCAGACCTTCTACTGTGGCATATAAACTGACAGGCTCCTGTCAGACCTCTGTGGCAAGCAGCTGCTTGAGAGGGTATTTATTTATTTATTTATCTTCTTTTGAAGTGAATGTGAACTCAGTGACTGATTGCACCATCGATATGCTTTAGGTATATTTCCTGCATTTTAGAGCCTTATAAAAATGAAGGTATTTTTTTAATTTATTTATATTTAGTTGGTACTTTCTAAGGTTAGCTATGGTAGCGAAACATGGACACTTTATAAGCAGAATAAAAAGAAATTGATGCCTTTGATTCTCGATATTACGCAGTATCCTGGGCACTAGGTGGTTTGACTTTGTAAGTAATGATGAGGTTAGAAAAAGGAGTTATCAACCTCCTTTGAGCAGCATATTGTGCAGAGAGAGACTGCATTGGTTTGGCCATGTTGCCCGTATGCATAGCTGCAGATTGGCCAACAGGATTATGAGCAGTGTGCCTAAGGGCTTCAGGAAAACGGGAGACCTAGGATGCGATGGGTAGACAATGTCAATCAGGAGCTTCTTAGAATTGGTCTACAGCGGCCAAATGCAGCAGCTGTCGCTCCGAACGACATCTTTCGAGAGGAAAATTCCACAGTCTGGTAGGACCTCTGTAGTCCATGACTGCATGAGAAGTTCCATTTTACCAATAATTATAAGGGGACAAATCAGTACTTAGTGTAAACCACTTGACCATTACAGTCTATCTCCAATTTTTTTTAATATCTAGGTTATATACTAGATCGTTTGCAATATTCGTTTAAACATTTGGTATTTTCCAGCTGCTTCTTCCGCTAGAGGTCTCTTTTGAGTTTTTATTTACCGCCTTTAGCACTCTCTAACAAAGGAGATTTCAACTAATGGGTGATTCGAAAATTTAAATATTAATATTTTGTTAGACCTGTAAAGCAAAAAAGGAAATATTCGTTTATCTCTTAAAATAAAAAGTTTCATTTTCCCACCCCCTTGCAGATAAGAGGGCAAAACCTTGTTGCCATTATAAACCTTCTGATCATAACACTCTGCTACCAAAATTTTAGATTTACAATGCAAATAGATCATTTGTAATATTCGTTTGAAGTTTTAGCATTTTCTATCTTTTTTTCACCGCTAGAGGGCGCTATTAATGATATTGGAAGGTTTCAAAATTGTTAATTGAATCGCCTTGTTATGTTATCGACACCTATTCAACGCAAGATCAATCTTTCATTCATCTCTAAAAGTAAAAAAGTTGATTGTCTGTAGACAGAGGGACAATAGTTAAAAGACAGACAAACAGACAGACGAACCAATATTGCATATGCAGAAGACATTAGCTCGTGTTACAAACGAACTAAAAAGAATGTTGGGTTTTCAACTAGTTCGTTTCACTTTTGCAGCCCATTGCTGTCTTCTGACGGAATTTTTAGGGAAAATCTTCTTTAATTTATTTCTATGACTGCAATTTTTATACCCAAATGCAGTATAGTGAGGCATTGTAAAATATAGAAGCTTTTATAGGCAAAAAAGCGGCATGAAGTATATTTTTTAATTTATTTATAAATTAAGTATAATATAAACCAACTGAGATACTTTATCTAGATATACACACACACTAACTCGTAGGCTTTCTTCTCAGGTACGAAAAAAAATGGCGCCCATGAACCACGTGATTCAGTCAGCCAATGGCAGTCAATCACCGAGATGACCAGCCTATAACTATAAAGGACTTATAGAGGAATATAGAAGCGTATGGATTGTGAGGCAACACAACTTATTACCAAACTTACTAGGATAGCGTCATGTTATGTGAACAGAAAATCACATTCACAATTCCCTTACTTCGAAAATGAGTTTTTTTTTTACAGATAAATGCTTCAGAAGATAAATTATATAAATTGGCAATAAAATGTATCGAAATTTTGATTTCCGAAAATATTTGTTTAGCATTTGAAGAGTTTACTGAAGGTGAAACATTTGACAGCAGATGCTGTTATGCTTGTCCTAAACGCTGTTTCGGAACTGATACAAAGTGATAAAGATTATCGAAACTTTTAAAATTATATTCATTTTAATAAACGATTTGTTACAAATTTAAGGTAAATTCTTACAAGTAGCAACACTGATGTTAAATGCTTCATTCCCAAATTATTTTGAAAGTAAATAAATTATTGCTCAGAATCTAGATTTGGAAAATGTTTTGAGTTTTTTCCATTTCTAGTGAAATGTTTTCTACGAAACGCTTAAGTCAAAGTTCAGGAAGTTTGAATACAGTTCACACAACGTGAATATAGCCCAAAACCTTTGATCATTTAATGCAATCTGTTATTTCCCAAGTAAAAAAACTTAATGGAAAAGATACGTTTAAATTTCAAATGATCAATTTGAATTTTAAATGTTACTGCTTTCTGAACACACAAATTATATGCTGTGTTATAATCATTTTACAATTTATTAACAAAACTGTATCGCTTATTATAAAAATTCTTACATGTATTTGGATTACATCATTTCCTTTATTTGTTTGAAATATAAATAAATATTATAATTTTTATGCAAAATTAATGACTACTGCACATATGGGTGCACTGCGAATTCGTATGCCCACGGGAACTTGAAGCATAAATCTAACCTGGTAGTTATTGTAATGTACAACAGAAAAGAATATTCAACCACCAAGAAATTTTGCCACATTAACGTGGATTGACTGGTACGAAACCACAGGAAGAGTCTGCAGAGCAAAGGGTAACCAGAATCAGCTCTGACCAGTTTGCATCGAGTGTACATTAATGTACCAACCAGCCCTTCATACATAAGGCCAATGTACTTAAATAAAAGGGAGACTGCGAATCAAAACAGAAATATGATGTATCAAAATGGTTCAACAACCTCGATTCTAGAGGTCACTGCCCCGAAGAGCGGAAACCCTACCGTTATTTTGACTGACGAACGTGACGATCTGTTTTGCCCTTTTCATCCAGTCGAATCATAACGTGGCATGAACAGCTAATAACGTTCTCGTGAAGGGGCAAGCAATCCCCCCATACAGAGGCACCTTCCCCCATACACACCGTCATCTTCAGGCTTCCATAAAAGCCACACATAACAGATTGACGAGCTGCTGACGCCTCCGAGAGAGGAGCACTGGCACATAAGATACTTTCGGTATGGACTTACAGAGGCAGGTGATCGGAACTACAATACGTCCGTTGCCTGCGGCGGGGACTCATGTCTCGGCTGCGCGGAGGAGCGGACGAGCATGAGGAGATGTAAGAGTTTGAGGCGAAATCGCTTGTAGAGGGATGTCAAGAAGCGTTTCGTTATGCTCATCAAATATATCTCAAAAACCAATGCATTTGACATTGCTTAAATTGTGGGAAGGGAGGAAGTAAAAGCATGTGCTCTTGAGCGAGAGATTTGAAATGTTGAAAATAAGAGACGTCACCAAGGAATCGCTTTATGGAAATCAAAAAATGAAAACACGAGACATTTTGAGTTTATGAAATAAGCTGAGTAGAGAAAAGTAGAAGTACGCTATTTTTCACTATCCACATGCTTCCACTCTGCAGTTGGGAACAAAGTTTAAAAGTAATTGACGCTAGTAACTAGTGTTGCTAATCATGTAAGCTATTAATTGTGTTTTCTCGCTGAAATAAGCTATTTACGAATTCAATAACATAAAACGAGAAGCTGTAGTTGATGCTTCTTTGACGAGATACGCAAAATTATCACAGTAAAAAAATAATAAAATAAATACCCCCTCAAGCAGCTGCTTTCCACAGAGGTCTGATAGGAGCCTGTCAGTTTATATGCCATAGTAGAAGGTGTGAGAGGATGGCAGGACCTCAGCAGAAAAACGACACATACATCCATGCCTTACCCGGGACTCGAACCCAGGTCCCTTAGATCAGTAGCCGGGACTCGAACCCGGTCACTTAGATCAGTAGCCAAGCGCCCTAACCACTCGGCCATGGGACATCTATAAAAATTGTATATTCTCGCAAGTGAAATATTTCTTTACATGCTATAACAAACGGGTGGACCTATGCACAAAATACGCGTATTTATCTATGTATGAAATTTTTAAAGAATTTATATTAAACTTTTTACATGTTACTTGTATAATACTGTACGGTGCTGATTTCAGTGAGATTAAAATTAATAACTTTTCGTCAGATCCGTTTAATTGTTAAACGGCCATACCTTAAAAAAGCACTAATAACAAATAGGTTTAAGCGTCGAACTAGTGTTACTAGATGATCACTTTTGATGTCTCAGATATATTTATGTGATCTGTGAACCAGAAGTCATCAAAATACCTTTAGTGCTTCCACTTAGCAGTGATAGAAAGCATGTTTCTTTAACATGAAGATTCTTGAACTAGAATTTTATGAAAAAAATTAAGAATGATAAAATATTTATGAAAAATATGAATTCTTTTAAATGAAACATTTCTCTTTTGTATACTTTATGATAAACTAGCAGAATTGACCTCATCTCTCCGATATCGACATTTCGCGGTCGACTTTTTGCGGGTGGGCCTAAATTTCTGGGGTTGAAACCAATTCTATATTGCTCTAAGCTACTGCTAGATTAAACTGTAGACCATAGATTCCCAACGGGGGCGATACCGCCCTCCAGTGGGCGCTGAAGCCTTCCATGGGGGCGGTAGCGGATCCAGAGGCAAATGGGGGGCGTTGAGGCAGTCAAAAGGGGCTGTCAAATAAATAAATAAATTTAATGGAATTTTCTGTGACAACCTTTTTATCTCTTCTATTCTGTGGTGTCTTCCTGGTGATTCTGGTCATCCAATACCTCATCCGTCATGTACAGCTTTTCAACTGCAGCTTGGACAATAAGTTCCCTGCTGTACGTCTGAAGTCGACTGAGATGCTCTCAAAAGTTCTCTTCAAGATCACAGATTGGATATAAGCCTCAATATGTTTTCCGACTCCAAGTCGCTTTGAGTATGCTTTATGGTACGTAGTTACAATACCATCCCACGTCAGAACATAAGGTATAATATTAACATTACACTTGTGAATTAGGCTCAACTCATTAGCCAGCAGATCATACTTCCTCTTCTTTTCAACCTCTACTGTCTGCAGGTTATCCTGAGATGTTATTCCTACTTCAATAATTGTAATCTCATTCAATACCTTAACATGCACTACTATATCAGGCTTATTATGTTGGACATGTGTGTCCGTCCTGATAGGCAAATCAACCTTGATGCAATAATAATATAATAATAATAAATTTATTATATTTAATATTTTTTATAATTATTTTTAATATAATAAAATACTTTGAAAATACCTGTTTTCATGAATAAATATTTTATGTAGCTATGTAAATTATCTTATTGTTATCGCGTTAATAAGCATTTTTAAATTAGCATTAGATATACCTATACCTAATTTGTTTTAGTTTAGAATAGATTGACGGTGACAAGTCCTTGCAAGTTGGTAGGCAAACACGCGGTTCATGCAATTTAACATGTTTCGACAAGAATATGGGAGCTTGAAATGACTTGTTTGCGGAGCAAGTTATTTGCAAGTTATTGATTCTGTGTTTATTTTTAAAATTTTAATAAATAATTTTATTGTACATTTGGTTGACGTTTTATTAATTTCTGCTTTATGATTTTTAATAGATAAATAAACAGTTAAATGAGGTACAGATAATATGCAACAATATTTTAATATTTCATATAAAATTAACTATTATGGACTAGGGGGGGCGTTGAAAATTTTGTTCTCTTCTGAAGGGGGCGATGGTCCAGAAAAGGTTGGGAATCACTGCTGTAGACGAAGCTCTGCCCGTCAAGGAGATGACGAACAAGAAGAGACAAACAGTATGTTAAATGAATAATTTTCTTACTCTTTTTTTTGTACTGTTCAAAACAAACAAACGACCTTGATTTTCAATTATCTTCTTTGATGCCCAGGTTTGATTATACGAAAATATGTTAAACCTATATGTATACACTACAGGAAAAGAAATTGCAACTCCTGGAAGGGTTAATGTCATTTTATTGAAAAGGCAGGCAGCTGTTAGCATACACTGAAATGTGCAATTGATTACATTATCAAAAAAAATATGGAAAATTACCACTTTATCTACCCGGTATTAGCACTTTACCTACCCGGCTAGTATGATGCTGAATCGCCCGCGCAGCAATTCTTTCATGAACACAGTGGGGAAGTATATCGTACAGTTCTATAACATTGCTATGCATTAAATGGATGAAAACTGAGCGTGAGTTCAAATAAATAGTATACAACAATTCTAATTCTAAAACAATGCAATTTATTAGAAAAGTATTGATAGAAACATTTATATAAACTAAAGTCAACCAACAGCATTTCTATAAAAAAAATAAAAAAAATACCCCCTCAAGCAGCTGCTTGCCACAGAGGTCTGACAGGAGTCTGTCAGTTTATATGCCATAGCAGAAGGTCTGTGAGGATGGAAGGACCTCAGCAGAAAAACGACACATACATCCATACCTTACCCGGGCTCGAACCCAGGTCCCTTAGATCAGTAGCCAAGCGTGCTAAATCAGCATAAAAATAAATCTTCAAAAGAATTTATATCTTATTACTATTTACACACAAATCTTAAAATAAGGCTTATATCAGTCGATGAGCAGTACAATCATGTTCGTAAACAAATCTGCAATTTATCGAGAATAACCTTACCAATTCTTGTTAACAAACTAAATGTAACTATACACCAATTTACTTCTTTCTAAAGTTGTTTTGTAAATTCTTTCTAAATTTGTTTTTATCCTTTTAGACTTCAAGTACTCTGAAACTGCAGCTAAGCATACTTATTTCTCACGACCAATTTTTTCAGACGTTGTTCACTACCTTTCAAACGATGAATTCTTCTTTACCTCTATTAGTTTACTAACATGATCGCACTAAGTATATTTATTTAATCACCCGTGCACCCACCACATAAAACACTTCTTTAGACCATCTAATCGTGCACAAACTGAGACTAACTACATTTCTTTCAACTTCCTTCAACTCATTTTTCGCATTTTTCATTTCCTGTAGTGTATACAGGGTGATTCAAAACTTATCGTTCAAATTTCGTGGGGAGGTAGGGAATACGTCAGGAAACCGATTTCACATAGGAAAGTATGTCCGCAAACGTCATCTACATGAACAAAATGGACAAGTAAAGTGAACACAAGGAAACAGTAGAGTTAAGTGGTAACGAATGTGACTTTTATTCCAACAAGGTAAAGTACAGGTTCACAGTAGGTGCTCAAAATTGCGACCATTTACACGGACACAGGATTCACAGCGTCGTTGCATTGACCGCCGAACATTTTCAAAAATGCCTGGCATATCACGGACAATGCCTGCGGCGGCCACTATTCGTGCAACAAGGTCCATTTCACTGTCGACGGGGGTCTCGTACAAATGGTCTTTCATGGCCCCCCACAAAAAGAAATCCATGGGCGATAAATCTGGTGACCTGGATGGCCAAGCGATCGGTCCACCTCTACCGATCCATCGAGCTCCGAATGTTCGGTTCAGGTAATCACGCGCAACAATTGTACTATGGGCTGGAGCCCCGTCATGTTGATACCACATATCTCGGCGGATATGCGTAGGAACAGCGCCCAGAAAAGTCGGTAACACTGTCTCGAGAAATATTAGGTATTTCCGGCCGTCCAATCGGGGCTGTAGCAAGTAAGGTCCCAACAAAGAGTCACCAATGATTCCAGCCCACACATTTACGGCAAAACGATGTTGCTCAGCGTGACTTCTCGTACCATGCAGGTTGTTGTAAGCCCACACATGTGAATTGTGTGTATTGAACACACCTTCACGAGTGAATGAAGCTTCATCTGTGAAAAGGACAGAAGCTGGAAAACTGGGGTCCACGGCACCTTTCTGCATGAACCATTGTGCAAATTCCAAACGCTTCGGATAATCGTCAGGATGCAGTAACTGCACCCTTTGCAGATGGTAAGGATGCACACGTTCCTCGTGCAGTATCCGCCACACTGCTGACTGAGAGACCCCAAGCTGCTGAGCAATAGCTCGTGTGCTGGTATTCGGATTATCTTCGATGGACTGTAGGACTTGTTCTGCGACGTTGACAGTCCGCGTCAGTCGTCCTCTCCCCGTATCCTGCATGTTGCTGCGCAGTGAACCACGTTCGTGCAGATTGCGATGCACACGTGCAAACATTTGATGCTGCGGTATTCTTCTGTTGGGGTATCGGTCTTCGTAAACTTTCCTAGCTCGGCGGCCGCTTTCGCCAGCTGCCCCATATTCGAGATGCATATCCGCTAGCTCTTGATGGGTAAAACGATTCATTTTATCACTAGTAAGTCAGCTCGTACACTGATGACAGCGGGAGTGGTCGGGCGAGCTGTACACTGGTTGGGTACACACAGCGCCCTCTACATACGCATGCGTACATTTGCGGACATACTTTCCTATGTGAAATCGGTTTCCTGACGTATTCCCTACCTCCCCACGAAATTTGAACGATAAGTTTGAATCACCCTGTATACAGAAAGCAATATACAATTCTTCCTTTCTTATTTTTCAGTTAGGTTCTTTATTCGAAGTCGTTGGTAATGTTAATCTCACGCTGTAGTTAGCATCGACGCGCCTGGATAACGCGATCATCCAGATGATATATCACATCACGGTTCATTGTAGCAGGCTGTCGGAACACTATCCTCCTGAGGGATAGAACGCCAAATATCGTGAAGTCGCTGTTCCATTTCAGCGACAGTGTTTGGCGCACCTCCTGGGTGTTGTTGGAGCCGTCAGCACATCATATCCCAGACGTGTACAATAGATGAAAGATCCGGAGAGCGTGCTGTCCATGGTAGAATCTGAACTTTTTCCTCACGTAGATACTGCAAACGAATTCGGGCTGTGTGGGGACGGGAATTATCTTGCTGGTAAAAGATTCCATGCTGTTGAACAAATGGGACAGCCACTGGCTGCAAAATGTTGGTAACATATCGTTGGGCAGTTAGAGATCCATTTATGATGACCAGTTCTGACCAAGATATTTGATTAATGACACCCACACCAAGACACCAAGTGCTGGAGCTGTGTGACGATGTCGAACGCACTGTGTGCCTTCTTTCCCCTGAATGACAACGAACACGTTGTCTACAGCTATGCTGACCAAGAGAAAAACGAGATTCGTCACTAAACACTATGGGAGTCCACTCTTGTTCATTCGAGTTCAGTCTGAAGTGACACCACCGAAAACATGCTTGCATGAGAGCAGATGTGAGAGGCAATATGCTTGCAATGAAAACGGTAAAAGATTGTTGTTTACCATCTGTCTGGTAGGTATTCGATGTGTTACCTGTGCCAGTCCCTTTGCAGTTGGGTTGTAGTCGCAAATCTGTCACGCAATACCATGCATCACAAATGCGGTCCTGTCGCTCTGTGGTAACAACTCGTCTTCCTGATCCTTGTCGATGTGTGCTGGATCCTTCTTGAACCCACTGGCGCCATATGGGTACGATGGTGTTAGGATCGCGGCCAACGAGGTTGGCCACATCTCTGTACGACAAACTAGCTTCTCTAAAGCCGATGATTCTTCCACGCTTAAAGTCTGTTAACTGTTGGAACGGCTGTCGACGTCTGCGTAAGGATATCTTAGCGGTTTAGAACAATTTCCACAACGTTTTGTCAACCAGGAAGCTTTGGATGCTTTAATCTGTTTTGCTTGCTCCGCATCTGTGACGTCAGCTCGCACCTGTCCAATCGTTTCGATCGTCCTGCAAATTTTCCATGCATTTCCATACATTACCTCCTCCCTCTATTTCGTCACATTTACATAATTTCTTGCAAGTGTTGCATTTTTCATTTCCTGTAGCATATATACAGACAGCAATATTTGTTTTAAAGACTATAGAATTACCCGGACTCAGTGATTCGGAGACATTAAAGTACAGAACAGTGTTCTGTTCCAAATTCTTATTCGGAAAAGTCAAAGAATGCCGTTTCGTTTCTATGATTTGAAAACGTAAGTAATGTAACGGAGATTCGTTTAATGATTTCGAAACATATGTAACGTAAAGCGTTGTGGCTTAATGAATTTGGAAACATAAGTGCTAAAAAGAAGTTCCAGTTTAATGATTTGGAAACATAAGTAACAGAACGGTGTTCCGATTCAAATGGGGCGGGGGTGGCTCAGTCGGTAGCGCGCCAGGCTCGTAATCTGTAGTTCTCAGGTTCGAGTCCCAGCTGGGTCAGCGTTGCGATTTATCTCCGCAAAATTCCCCGCCCTGCCCACGGTTAGTAGGGGACACCGATGGGCTTGGAAAGGCCACCGTCCGTCGGATGGGACATTAAGCCGTGGCCTCGTGTGCGGGAGAGCCATACCCTGTGCACGTTAAAGAACACGCTGGATGGCCTTGACGGGAGGCTACCATCTGTCTCCCAACAGCTGTTCCATTGGGTCCCCTCCCCCAACCTTCTCTGAGCCTTCGAGGTTCATGTGACCTGGCCATTTAGCCCATGGTGTGCAAAAAAGTGCCGCTCAGAGGTAAAACAACCCAACCCAACTATGATACCCACAAACTGCTATTTGGCATATCGACCATCCTGCTTCTGAAAACCAAATGATCCGACATCTTTTAAATTCCATTAATACATAACGTCGCCTTAGACGTTTCAAGTGTATTGCACACTCATTGCAAATCATTCACTCTCCATTTTGTTTTCTCTCTGATAATCCCTTCAAATTCCTAAATGATGAGAGTACCTCATGTGCTATTGGATGTTCTACTGCACCGATTTATTTGGCAAGAAAATCTTTTAGGTTCATATACGTCAAAACTCTACATGCGTATCAATCGATCCATTCCTTCAAAATGGGACAATTTCAATGACGAGCAATGTATATCATATGTGAATCAGATTTCTCGTTAGCTGCCTTCTACAACATGCAATACTCAGGCTAAAATTTAATATACATGTTGGAGAAATAGAAAATGTTCATTATGCTTTCTCTAGTACTTCCACAAAAGTTCCTATCCATTTTCTGTATATCTGATACCTTTGAAAGTTTCGTTTGAAACAGGAAGAACTGGTAGAACAGTTCCTTATCAATTCCTGCTTTCCTTTCGCGGCAGAGAAGCCCACGTGTCGACCAGTGATGAGATTGCGCCTTAGCCTTCGATAACGAGTTTAGGGAGCACGAGGTGTCACGTTGCGTCACGCACTGATTGGAGACCGGATGGTGGATGCCGTGATCCTCCTGCATCCCGAGAGCATCCCCCCATCCTTCAAGTGGCGATTCCGTTCAAGTCACTTATTAAACCTTTGCCCGACGCCCGCAGAGTGTGTGCGCACTTTCTGCAGATGCACGTTTCGTGTCTTCTGATGAATACATGATGGATGTTCCGCAGAAATGCGAAGCGCCATGGAGACTGGTCACGAGTCATGCACGTCAAACGGATGCAAAATAATACGGGAATTTTCTTTCATTTAGGCCTATCGCGAAACGTGCACTGACTCCATATTCAACAAAACGACAAACTTGGTAAACTAAGTGAAATGTTTTTGCTCTGAAATCCAGACAAACGGAGAGAGTTCCGTGCATTCTCAATTTCTCGATCTCTAAATTTTCGTAAAGCTTCAGTATTCTGCAAGCATCTAAATCCTGGTTTTGATCCTACTCAAAGTAATCCTGTAATTCTACATGGATTTATAGGCTTCTCTTAAATTGCTTCGGTGTATTTGTAAGACACTTTGATTGATATCCTGAGCTCTTCCAAAAAACCCAATTCTTAACAATTCAGTAATTTTTCTTTAGCTGTCCAATCGTTCCACAACCTTTTCCTGTTTTGCATATCTATGTGGGGCGGGGGTGGCTCAGTCGGTAGCGCGCCAGGCTCGTAATCTGTAGTTCCCAGGTTCGTAGTCCCAGCTGGGTCAGCATTGAGATTTATCTCCGCATTATTCCTCGCCCTGCCCACGGTCAGTAGGGGACACCGATGGGCTTGTAAAGACCGCCGTCCGTCGGATGGGACGTTAAGCCGTGGCCCCGTGTGCGAAAGAGCCATACCCTGTGCACGTTAAAGAACACGCTGGATGGCCTTGACGGGAGGCTACCATCTGTCTTCCAACAGCTGTTCCAGTGGGTCCCTTCCCCCAACCTTCTCTGATCCTTCGGGGTCCATGTGACCTGGCCATTTAGCCCATGGTGTGCAAAAAAGTGCCGCTCAGATGTAAAACAACCCAACCCAACTTTGCATATCTATGCAGTTTCCGCCGAGCCTCTAAAGCATGTTTTTCAACTTCAACAACATTCCTAATAATTAAGATTACATGACAGTTCATCAGAATTGATCTCTGAAAATCTTATATTTTTTCCTTAACTAATACTATGTAAAGAAAAGAGAAAGAGGTTTTATTTTATGTTCTGGACCTATAGTCCCCCGAAGTCACTTTGGATGAGCAAAACACTAATTCTTAAATTTTACGCCTTTAGTTATAATGACATCATTCAGAAACTATTAGGTTTAAAATATTTGCAATGAAACCCATTACTTTAAGAGCCTAAGAGAAGTGAGATTCTGTGCGGGGCAGTCACAAATGAAAGGGCCCATCGCCACTCCAAAAGCAATATAAATGTATGAATATATTTAACAGATACTATAAAAATCAGATTTTCTCTCATTCATTAAATGGGATTTCAGATTTTATACTAAGAACGATTTACAGTGATTTACAATTTACAGATTATTTACTTTTTTTGACATGTAATTTGATAAAGACATGTGTTTTGGTCACCCTAGACCAGGGCCAAATAGCGCTGATGTTTCCCCCACCCCTTCGGGGAGAGGGGTGGCTTAGTCGGTAGAGCGCCAGGCTCGCAATCCGCTGTTCCCAGATTCTAGTCTCGCCTGGGCCAACGTTGAGATTTCTCTCCGAAAAACTTTAAAACGGGGGATTTAAAGTCCATCGATGTACAGTCGTCAAAAAATATCCGACCGCTATGGTTGACTACCGAATTCAGAAAAAATATCTCGCAACGATTTTTTTTAGAAATTAGTGATCTGGCAACCTTCGTGTCACGTGACACGAAGGTTGCCAGATCGGATACTTTTTGAACGACTGTACCCTCTGTCAGTAGGGTACATCGATGCACTTGGGAAGGCAGCCTTCCGTCAGATGGGACGTTAAGTCGTGTGCGGGAGAACCTTATCCTGTGCACGTTTAAGGAACGCGCTGGATGGTCTTAACCGGAAGCTACCATCTGTCTCCTAACAGCTGTCCAGTGTGTTCTCGAGCCCCAACCTACTCTGATCCCTTGAGATTGGATAATTTGTGACCTCCACATTTATTCCATTGTGTGCAAAATGTGCCTCTCAGAGTTAAAACAACCCAATCCCAACCCTGCTCCCCACTTCCCCATCTATTTGGACCCGCTCTCAGCCAAACATTAACCAAACATGTTATTGATTCACCATTTACAACTTCTTTTCTGTATCTCTGCTCCTTAATGTATCAGGAATGATATAAATCCAAAACATATATACATACAGGGCCGGATCTAGAAAAAAAATAGAGAGGGATGGGGAACGCAATTGAGGAGGAGAAATGAAAAGGGGGAGCAAGAGACTTGATTTCCAATGCATTATATTTCAATATCCGTTTTATAGGTCCTTAAAATTTTATTGAAAAAAATGCAAGAAATATAAATAAGTTTATCAATTTTTTGCTTCTATTACCCTTTTACTACCATTTTGAAATGGGGGATGGCCCTTCTTTGGGTATCTACTATAGTCAATTATGATCTTTGATATCTTAACCTGTTTTAATATTTTAATTAGATTTTGTTTCTTGTAGACTACTAAATAATCCAGCGTTCATAACTCTTTGAATACTGAACAAATATTTTTCAGAAACCAGATTTAATAGATTTGATTGAGATGTTTGGACACTTTTTTCATTAAAAATATATAAAGAAGTTATTGAGCTTTGAATGTAACTTATTATTGAGTTAACATTCAACTGTTTCTATTTTTCTGTCTAGTACCTATAGTTTTCATATAATAAATAAATAAATACCCCCTCAAGCAGCTGCTTGCCACAGAGGTCTGACAGGAGCCTGTCAGTTTATATGCCATAGTAGAAGGTCTATGAGGATGGCAGGCGCTCAGCAGAGAAAACGACACAAACAGCCATGCCTTAACCCGGGGCTCGAACCTAGGTCCCTTAGATCAGTAGCCAAGCGCGCTAAACCACTCGGCCATGGGACGGCTATAGTTTTTACTGCTCTTCATATACATGGCATGTTCCACTGAATACTTATATCACTGCTCACCACTACGTCAGTCACAGTTACCAGAAAATATTTCTCTTCTTGGAAGCGTAACTAGCTTTCTAACCACTATGCCACTTAAGGGAAGATTATCATTGATTGCTTATCACCTATGAATAAAAATAGGCACATGTTATAGATTTTAAAGTAGTGGTTCCCAAACTGGGGGAGGGACGTGAGGACATTAAAAGAACGTAAAGATGTTTTTTTTTTTTCTTTTTGGTGTGTTTATTTTTAATTGTGAATTGAAATTGTTGTTAACATGATAGTTGGCTGTTGATAAATGAGAGGTGGGGAGGCATGAGGGTTTATCGAAAATCAAAAGTGGATGTGATGCCGCAAAATTAGGGAACCCCGTTTTAAAGTGTGCTGAACAAGCGTTACGTCTTTTTCTGATTGAACTATTAGTCGATACTTGAAATAAACTTAGTAAAAATAATATTTCGTAAATTGAAAACGTGCACTTATTTGACTTCATTACTATCTTTTCTGCCTTCCTTTGAACCACCTGTATCTGGTAACGCTATGTGCAGATATCCTTAAGAGCGAGATTTCTGTACTCATCGTCCAAAGTCGGAAGCCTATATCTCACGAAAAGGTGACAAAAGCAACGATGAACTTTATTTTTAATCTACATAATATAAATAGGGGCTTGGTTGCTTCTTTCAGGTTTTCTCCACTAAAAGGGGGAAAAATAAGAAGGGTATATAACCGCTACAAATCTGATGAAACATCGCGGAATGTCCCAAGTTCGTAAAATAACTTACTTTCAATAAAAATAATTTCGAAAAAATAAATAATTTCAATAAAATTAAATTCAATAAAGATTTTAAATAACTAACTTTCAATAAAAATAATTTCGAAAAAATAAATAATTTCAATAAAATTAAATTCAATAAAGATTTTAAATAACTAACTTTCCACGAAAAGGATGCCTCCCGTAAAGGAAATTCTAGAATTTCTTTTTAAGAAAGGGCGAAGCCATAACAAAGCACTCTGGAACACAGGCCAAGCATAAAAATATATAATTCCCCTGCAGTAAAATCTAGGCTTCTCTAGCCATATAAAGAAAATTTATGCATCAAATGCAATTGATGTTCTTATAACACAACTTATTAAGCATTTTTTTGTCTGTTTTAATGTAAACATGAGAGAGTCTAGTTGCCTATTTCAGTATATTGTCTCTAAAAACGCTTTAATAGTAGAGCGTTTTCTTTTTACTTTTCAAAATATATTCTACGAATATTACATTTAAAGTAATCGGTTATGGCAGAAATAAGAAATGATGAAATTTT
This sequence comes from Ryuthela nishihirai, assembly GCA_038380435.1. Lineage (NCBI taxonomy): Eukaryota > Metazoa > Arthropoda > Arachnida > Araneae > Heptathelidae > Ryuthela > Ryuthela nishihirai. Next base: position 78,749,558 of record JAWZYU010000017.1, read on the forward strand.
TAATGAATTTAATCAGTTCCAAGTCTTAACGTTTTTTTGTTCAACTTACTCGTTGTTTTGATATTATTGTCATATTTCCATTTTGAAAATTTTTATTTAATTTGCATAAAATATAAGGAGAGGCAAAATAAACGATCAATAAAATAAATAAAACATTTTGAAACGTTGGATTATGAATGTTTGCTTTTCAAATACGTAATATTTTGATTTGTTATGTACAGAATAAGGAGTGATCGTTAAAGCTACACTTGAGATTCCACAGATCTCACGAAAGAGCCATCTCCTCACGAAGGCTGAAGCTACTTTCTCAGTTAAAGATAACACAATAATCAATTTATATATATGTTAGTCCCTTTTTTCCTTTCACTATCATTCATTTCATCTATTTGATGTTAAACAGTGCTTTGTAGAATGATGCAGTTGATGCTAAGAAAAAGATCCAACCAGACCTTTAGTTTCCAAAAGACATTAAAATAATAACAAATGAATGAAGATTTTTCTCTATGGATATATATTTCATCTATGGATATATTATTCTATCACTATAACTCCGTTTTGAAACTACAGCTCATAGGAAACGTCATTTATCAACAATATAATACCTTTCAATTCAGCTCACAACAGATATTCACTTATCTCTGCCATGTTGTCCCTTTTTCTTCAGCGCCTACAAAGTCTGCAGCAACAACTATCTTTTGAATAAACTATCATTCATATATTCTGTATTGAAGACGCAGGCTATCCTTAGCACCTCATATAGAGAATTCGCCTCATCGCCAGAAATAAAATCAACAATTTCTACCTTCAAGACAACAGTTCTTGAGATGTGAAATATACCTCATACATTTTCCAGCGATCAACAATACCATCAACAATATTGTGAAAAATTACAATTATAAAGTACCTGCCAAATCTCCAATCACCATTTTATCTCTCATAAAACAAGACAGAGATATATCTTCACTTATAGTGACGTATATTCATTACCCTCACCTATCCTGAAACAGACTCCTACAATCCATCCAAACCTCTCGGCTACATAGGACAAACCAAAAGAACTCTTCAAGAAAGAATTAGGGAACGCCAAAGAATGTTAAATTAAAGCAAACTACTGCATCTCTTTCATCTATGGTTTTTTTTTTTATTTTTACCCCCTCAAGCAGCTGCTCTAGCAGCTCTCCCCCTCAAGCAGCTACTAATATTCAATTATCCGAAGACGATACTATATTCAAATACCCCCTCAAGCAGCTGCTTGCCACAGAGGTCTGACAGGAGCCTGTCAGTTTATATGCCACAGTAGAAGGTCTGAGAGGATGGCAGGACCTCAGTAGAAAAACAACACGAACATCCATCCCTTACCCGGGGCTCGAACCCAGGTCCCTTAGGTCAGTAGCCAAGCGCGCTAACCACTAGGCCATGGGACGGCTGGTTATATTAGAAGGAGTCAAATCTCTATTCAACGAAATCTTCATCAGCAGCAGTCCATCCTCCCACTTCAAGTTATCTTTGCGGAAAATATACTAATTTTCGTCAACATACACTATTGTTGTAATACCTTGATTTTATTTATATTCATTCATTTCTGTATATATTCTTGACTTTACTTGTATCTGTTATTAAGCAAAAATTCATCGAACTTTAATATTACAATAATCACCAGCATTTCTCAAGACAGCTAACCTGGCCAATCGGATTTCGTGACTCGTGCATCGCATCTCTTCATTACTAAAGTTCGAATTTTAACATAAAACTTTAAATTCATATTTAATTCACGGTGTATTAATATTAGTATTCACAGTAATTGGTTTCTTAAAATGCATTCTATAATGTTTAACATAATTAAAAGTCTTTCAAAGTTCCGTGAACGAATATCCATACTTTTTTTCCCTGGATGGCAGGTCTTGATGCAAACGCTTCATTTTGTGGACATGTTGTCCATTCACAGTTCATTTAACATTGCACTTTTCATCCGAAGACGATACTATATTCAATTTATTTGCACAATATTTAAATACATATCTAATACATAGTCATGTTCCACAAGAGTTAGTGTATAACTCGCAAGTGGATATTTACAAAACATACATATCCTGCAGTCCTGAGTACATCAATATATTAAATATATAAACAGAAAAATAGCAATTTCAGCCTCTGTAATATATAAATTTATCTCCTACTACTCATATACAATTACAATGCAATCAGTTAATACAGTAAATAAAACATCAGTCGCAATCTCCACCGTTCAACAACCATTTTTTTAGTTCTTTAGAGAAATGTATTTTATTATTTATAATTTTCATGTTATCTGGCAGTGAGTTGAATAATTTTAAGTCACTATATCCATAATATTTTTTGAATAACTCTTTGTTTGGCTTCGGAATGCAAATATCCTGAGCCACTACCACTCTTGAAAATTATTTATTAACCACTACATGAAATTTGTTTTTATTCTTAAATACATGCTTTACTAAAGCCATTTCGTGCATTTGTTTTAACTTGAGTATTTCAAGTTTTTTGAAACTTTTCTCAGACGAATCGTACTTTCTCTTAAATGTCATAATCTTTACTATATATTTTTTTCAATTGCTGCAATTGATTTAAACAACATGAAGGTGCTCCTACCCAAATTAGAATTGCATACTGTAATCTGGAATAGATTAATGCATTACATACGTTTTCAAAATTTTTATATTCATCATATCTCTTAAAAAATGCATCTTGGGAATTATTTGTTTCATTTTAATACTACTTTTTGAACATAACCATAACAGGTTAGATAGCAGTCGAACTTAACTCTTAAATAATTTATTTTTTAGTACTTTAAATCGTTGGGCAAACACAGTTTAGGGACTGGTATGATTGATATACAGCTGATATGAAAATCTCCGCCTTTCGTTATCGATCCCGAGGAAGGCATCATGGATGCCGTAACATGTGGAATAGTATACATCAAGATTTTCATTTTAAAGGTTTTTAAAAGATTCCGATCATCTCCATTCCGATTCCGATCAGCACAGATATAATGCGATAGTATCGTCTTTGGATAAAATAATGCAATGTAAAACGAACTATGAATGGATAACGAGCTTACAGAACGAACCATTTGCATCAAGACCTGTCATCTTACAAGAAAAGTATGTATATTCGTCCACGGCACTTTTAAAGACTTTTAATTACGCAAATCAGTAATAGAATGCAATTTTAGAAAATAGAAAAAGCTAACCTATTTTTATAAGCTAATTCTCCAATCATCAAATATCTGAAAAAGTCCCAATGGTGGGACGAAATCGATAACAACTTTTAAATATCTGTTACAGTGCTTGATATTCATTTTATTTCTTCGTTTTATCCATCAACTTCAAATGATTAATGTATGAAATTTAGCAAGTATCTGAATAATATATATCTGAATGTTATTTTGTCTGTATCTCCTATCACCAACTACAACAGTCTACAAAGCACTGTTTAGCATCGTATAAATCAATTATACTAAAATAAACAAAGATATTAATGTATTATTTTTATTGACATTTTCACTGAGACCTATCATTATTATAAATAATCAAAGTTCGCCTCAGGCAAGAGTAGATAGTTCTCCGACAATTATGCCAACCTGCGTTGTATGCATTGTGTAACATTTGCTACGTACTACTCGTGCCAGTGGAACTAACAGAATCAAGAATCCGAGACTATGGTAGGTCATACATCATAGGTTATCGGCGTGTCAATTAATCAATGATTATTAAAAGTGTCGGAACAGTTCCTCGGTGATCGCTTCATACCATTGGGAAATAATTTCTTCTGCCAAGGTTTCTGACTCTTCTTCTATACTCTGCTTCAGATAGCACTGAAATGATTCCAATTCTTGCCTCAAATCATGGTAAAAAAAACACATTTTCTAATCCCTATGGTTAAACGAATAGGATAATAACTATGTATCCCAAACTGAATAGATACAAAAGACATAAATCTACCAGTACTCAACCCAGGACCTCAGTAAATGAACCTATAGATCATTTTTTTTCACTTTATCTTAATTTTTTTACCTTTTTTTAATTACAAGCCTTAACCAAATTTAAAATCTCTTCAGATTGATTTATTTTAGAATAATCTCGAATATTTTCTATAGTGTAAAAGTGTAGAGAATTGTGTAATACCACAGGATGAAGAGAGACAATTATATTTGGAAGTCAGAATAATGTTACAGAACATCGGGCCTCCTGGGGCCCATCGTAATCGCGTTGTTCCTAGGGGGCGCTGAAACTGCTGTCACTGCGTGATTGAATCACCAGGGACAGGACATTTATGCGATGGAAAAAATAATCTCATTACACATACCGAAAAGTGTTTGAATATTTGCTGTTATGTTGAAAAGTAGTGTATTGGTTGAGGTTTCACTTTGGTTGGTTGGTTGTGTACCTTAAAGATACTGAATATGATATATCGAACTTGCAACCTTAATTTCTGATCCCCCTAAGTATAAAATATAAAATGTTGCTGTAAACCAATCCATTAAAATACCTCCTGATGTCTCACGGAATGATGTACATACATCTGGGAAATATTCTTAAAATAGTTCCTCTCTGATATAATAATATTGAAGCTCTGTAAACAAAAAAACTTTTAATTAATCGATTATTCAGGAAAACATTTACATAGCAAAATGTATATACTGGATTTTATCCACCTGCTTAAAAGGAAAGAAATAATTCCGAACTATACAGCTCAGTATAAATACCATACACTAAAGCTGCTTCAACTTCAGTTGTTATAAAAGTTCTAAATTACATTTGCTTTACACTTGGGAATTAAGAGTATCATTTCCGTATCCCCAAACGACACTCTCAAAATTACTCCTTTAATTGTCCTTAGGTAATTAAAAGTACACGATATAATAGTTAAATCTAATTCAACAGGAGCGGTAATGATACAGCGCATTTAACAATCTTGAATTTAATTAAGATATACCCCGTAAAACACAAAAATAATTCTCAGCAAATTTCTTGAGCTTAAGGCGAAGCACAAAGTACTCCTAACTCTTTTTTTCCAGAAGAAGAAATTAAAGATAAATTGGATGCCCATTTCGTTCATTTACTTGCAGAACAGCCTGGAGTCCAATCCCTCTTAATTTATCGAGTAAAAGCATCCAGATGTGTTAAGGGTTACGGAGAAGACGTCAAGTTAACAACACATTTTTAACTTGTTAATTTATTCAGTCAATTAGTACAATTTCTCTTTTTTTATTTGACTTTCGGACTGATGATGAGCATTGAAAATCAATCGTAAAAATGCCGGCTTCAGCTGACGTTTTGTTTTGCGCCTTAACTAAGAAGCTAAAGCAAAACCTATTTAAGTCGACTGTCACTTCGAGTAAACCGCAGAATCCTAAGCGAAGACAAAATATGCAGCAAATTGAAAAATATCACTTAAAACTTTTACAAAATTAATGCTTTTCGAAAAAGATTCTGAATAAATTCAACATTTAAGAAATCTTCAGACTGAAAACTTACAAAAGTTATCGAAAGTGGTTTTGTGATGATGGCCTTTATAAAAGAGTTATTTCTTCCAATTAGACCTTGATACACTATTGTGGATTCTTTGTGTGTGTGTGTGTGTGTGTTCCCCAACTCGAACTCTCGAAATTTAGTAGGCCCTTTCCCATTTAATAAAAAATTATTTCTAAAATACGTTGCTCGTCAAAAGTTAGACACAGATAAAAGATGCACATATATCGAAATATATTTGGACAAATTCAATATACGATCACATGAAGACACAAAAATGATATTGTGATATGGCATGAATATTTATACAAAATTATTTACATGTACCCTAAAATACGAATAAAGAAAAGAATATGAAAGAAAAGAAGGTAATGGCGGGGATGGGAGTGGGGTTGCAAATTGAGATTCTTGCTCTCAATATGATAATCTAGTATGTGGGAAGGCAATAAGAGTAGTCCTCGGGTCCTGAAGTATTTGAGGATGGGACTGAAGTATTTCAGTACGTCTCCCCAGAGCATTCCAAAGATTGCTCTTAAGTTGAGATCCAAAGCTGATGAAGGCCACTCCATTCGTTAAATACCTTCTTCCTCAAGATTCTGGTTTACCAGTCTTGCTCTATGTGGACATCCTTTGTGTTTCAGTCCTGTTCTGTGTGCATTATCTCCCATTGGGAGGAAATCATCATTTAGTGAATCAGCATAAAACTTGACATAGGGATCAAGGCTCTTATTCCGATATCTCAAAGCATTCACAGAACCACTATCAAGCACATTGTGATCGGTATGGCACCGAATGAAACTCAGTGCTACACAAGCAGACCTCCACCACCCAATGGACCTCTCTCAACAATTTTATGGGCCAGATTGCAGTTCCCATCTCTCTCCGGATCAGTAAATGTCAGCTCTGCGATTGTAGAGAAAATCCCGATTCGTCCGCAAACAGGACATTAACCAAACACTACACCAATCCAAGTGTATCAATCTGTATCTGTAGGTTAAAGGAACGTATACAAAGGGTCTGGTCTTTTGAGCCTGCTGGTCAGAATTAAGACAGTTAAGTACCTTTCTGTGCAATGAGGTCTGAAAATGGAGATGTTGTTCTCCTTTGGGACAGTAATATAGAAATCAGTATGAGACGTTGTAACCATAGAACAACCTTAAACAAGTCTTCTGATAACATTTTGAATTGTTTTAAATTTCTGACACAGCCTTGAGAAAACAGAATGATGCACACCAAATGATATCTCCATTGAAACATCCTGAAGCAATCGGCTATTCCAAACTGACAATGCGGCTTTTCAATTTTAAATGATCGGGGATCTACGAAAGTTCTGTTCTTATAAGGTATCTGCTTTACATATTCCTTGACGCTAACGCGAAATTCACACGTTTATATTTTGCAAACTGCACATTACTAGGGGAAAAAATGCCTAATATGTTAAAAAACACTTATCTATAATGATTTTTTTTTTGTTCACATTTTAGTGCTCCAAGCTTAACTTTTGACCAGCAATAGAAGTGCATATCCAGTTCGAAAATGAGTTAGAGATTCCTCTAGGAACCAAAATGGCAATCAATCGCGAGATGCAAACAACCACTCATTATTTAATACGAAAAAAACCTTGTAATATACTTAATAACCCCTTACTAAACTGGTGCTCAATATTAAAGGATAATTTATAAATTCGTATATAACTCGAAGTATTTTTAAGGGGATGCAATGAAATTTGGTAAAGTGGTTTATTATTACATTACAAATGTAAATCAAGCATAATAAATTCATAATCGTATAATGTGCATGCGTTAAGGACATAATCGTGCAACTGACATGAAGGAGCAGTCCATGGAACATATTTAAAGTCTGTTATGTATGATATGCGGTATGTTAATATGGAGTATGATCACCCGTGGCAGCTATGCAGCTCAAGCAACGACTCCTCATACTGTTTATGAGGGTATTGATGAGGTCTTGAGGGATTAATGACCACTCTTCGATAAGTGCTGTTCTGAGTTCGTAGAGTGTTCTGGGATGGGGCTGGCGAGCTCCAACGCGTCTCCCTAGAGCATCCCATATATGCTCAATGGGACTGTGGTCAGGAGCTGTGGGTGGCCACTCCATTCGGCGAATATCTTCCTCTTCGAGAAAATTGTCGACCACATGAGCTCGATGAGCGCAAGGCATTATCATCCATAAGAATAAAATCTGGACCGACGGCTCCCCGGAATGGCGGGAAATATGGTTTCAGGAATTTTGTCCCGCAGGGCAGTAACAGAACTACTTGGAAAGATGTGCAGGTCTGTATGCCCGTCCATCATGATTCCTGCTGCAACCCTCACTCCACGGCCACCAGAGTAATCCCTTTCTCTGATGTTCGAGGGACTCTTGTGGGTTCTCTCCAGATGCGAATATTTTGCGAATCAGTACTTAAGCTGAATCGCGATTCCTCTTTGAGCATGTGCTCTCATGAATCGTCATGAATCATGTGATTTAGACTCCAAGTGCGATGCTGGCGACTCCATTAAACGAGCTCGTCGGAAGGCAGGAGTTAGATGGACAGAAATAACAGGTCTCCTGGCATAAAGGCATTGCTCATGAAGTCTCCTGTAAACAGTACACCTTGAAACCCTCGTTCCTGTAGCTGCTGCAAGCTCCAAAGACAGTTGCATAGCAGTCATCACTCTGTTCCGTCTGGTAATAAAACTCATGTAGCGATCATCTGCAGCAGTTGCGGTTCTGGGACGGCCTTGTCCTGGTCAATGAAGAACATCTCCTCTCTGTTGAAATTGTCTCCAGAGTCTTGACAGGACATTTTGTGGAACATTCAATGCTCTGGAAACTTCAGTTTGGAACTGACCTGCTTCCATCTTTCCATTCACTCTCCACCTCTGAAAATCATACATACGATCCCTTCGGGACATAATCAGCTAGACGTGCCACTGAAATAGAGCAACAGCTACAGCTGCGAGTAGACTCGTGAATCTTTTTTAACACATTCCTAGTTTGCATATTCCGGCTTACCTGCGCAACTGCAAATGTGGGATAGTTTTCCCCGTAGCGTATTTTTCATGATAGCCATTCTTCAGTGTATTATCTTACATATATCGACAACTATATATGTTTATGTCGATTTTCCTTTAATTTTGAGCACCACTTTACTTTGATATTCTATCTGACACGTGTGTCATACTGCGAGAAGATTGACTGTAAGCCTTGAACACATTTACATAATTTGGGTTATTTTACCTCTGAGTTTTTTTCCCCACAATGGGCTAAATGGCGAGGTCACAAGATCCCAAAAACTCTGATAAGATTGGGGGTAGGGAACTCACTGGACAGCTGTTAGGAACAGGTGGTATCCTCCTGTTAATCTAGCATATTCTTTAACATGCAGAGGGTATGGCTCTCCCACACATGGAGCCATGATTTTACGTCCCATCTGATGGATGGCGGCCTTCTCACTTACACAAGTAAATAGAATCTATCCTAATTTATTGTCCAATGCTATAACATTTTTACATATAAGATGGAGAGAAATGGCAAGATCGCAAATATTCCAAAGTTCGGGATGGTTTTACAACAATTCGTTATTGCACCTTCGCTATTGGTCACCTCGCGCTGCTAGTCTTTTCATTACCGGGGTCACATTTAATGACCTCATCGAGAAATTATAATAATAAGTGGATGACCTAAACTGGTCATATATGCTGAACATATAATAAATATAAATCCCCAGTCAAGCAGCTGCTTGCCACAGAGGTCTGACAGTTTAATTCGCCATAGAGAAGATCTGTGAAGATCTGTGAGAGATCATAGATCATAGAGATCATAGATCAGAGATCATAGATTTCACAGATCATAGAGAAGATCTGTGAAGAAAGCGATACTTCGATAGAAAGAGAACACAAACGTCCATGCCTTACTCAGGACTCAAAACCAGGTCCCTTTGATCACTATCCAAGCATGCTCGCCACGAGAATGGAAGTGGTTCTAAGCAATATTGTTTGTGCAAAAACTAATTATGTAAAGCCCGGGTACACAACTGTACATATGAAGAATAACACAACATCATTAGAATCGTCGATGAGTATAATCACAGTGCTATGTCGCAAAAACACCTTTTATACTGTCACAAACTATAGCATTCAAAGCAGGTATCAGCGTAGATAAGTAATCTACATTTCTGCATTGTAAAAAAATTCAACAAAATTAATAACGTAGCAGCAATGTGGAATATGTAAAGTTAGCACGGTAATCTAGTGGAATCCCAAAAGACTGAAATTTCAAGCGAACCTTAAAAAGGGAAGGAGCTCAGACAGAATAGAAATTAAGGCACTCACATGAAGATCTAAACCCGAATTCCAAAACTGCCCAAAAGTGATCCATAACATACAGTATAAATATCCCGAAGAAAAAATTCCAGAATCTTCTACTAGAAAGAAAGGCCCTAGATAGACCAAATTCACCAAAAAAGTATAATGACAATCAGATATCAATATAACAAGTAAGAAATCAACATAAAGTGAATAAATAAGAAAAAGTGCCACTTACGTGGCCTCAGATTGTATATAGTAATCACTCAAATAACCTAAAGTGATGAATATATTCTTTACACTGACTAACTCTATGTAGTCCACATCCACAGCTCAAAAAAGCCCAAAAAAGCCCCAAAACAAAGAATGGTTTTACAATAAATCATTATAAATAACTTGTAAGTTGTCTTTATTTCACTTCTGATTTTCATTCATATCGTAGCAAATGTTCAGTTTCCCTAGGGTTAGGCGAGTGACGTAAAAAACCTTTACGGTTCAGTTACGAGTTCAAGTACTTGATTTTACGGTTCAGTTACGAGTTCAAGTACTTGATTTTACGGTTCAGTTACGAGTTCAAGTACTTGATTTTACGGTTCAGTTACGAGTTCAAGTACTTGATTTTACGGTTCAGTTACGAGTTTACGTAAAAAACCTTTACGGTCAGTTGTATTTCTAAGCACTTGACCACAGCGCTAAACTGCAACAATTACGGTGAAACTTAATAGTATAAGCTTAATTACCAATTCAAATGAGCTAGTGATTGTTTATGTGGAGATCGTGGGAGCACTTGAAGTGAATTATGTAAAGAAAACACAATACGAAAGTACAAGTCGTTACTTTTAATAACATTTGGGCTGATTTATTGCCCCATATTATTGGATCGTCTTGTTTATGATAAATAGATCACTGGGTTTAAAGAGCACTTATTTAATCTTTCACTTCTAATCTACCTTGTCAAAAATGTCATTGAGATGGTGTATGCACTTACTTTAATTGAATTACCTTTCAAATGAATGTTAATAAGCAATTCGCCTAGGGGAAAAAATCAAGCAGAAATGAGGAACACTTGAAGGAAAAAAATTGACCTCGTTCTAACGTCACATAATTTATGACTGCGCCTTGACCCTCTTACCTTAAAGAATGCAATTGTTACAGAGGATGCTTTTTGACAACATCAAACACCAGCATTCCAACACGGCAGCAACGAAACTGCCACAGTGAGTGAAAAACCTGCAAGCCGAGCTAATAGAGAAGGATCATCTTCTTTTGTTCTTAATCAATAACTCTTGCGGTAAGCAAATCTTCATTAAGAATCCTGAAATTGCACGATTATGACGCCAAAAAAAACTCTGCCGGCATTTTTATTTTAATATCATAATTACAAGTATTGTTTATGTATGGGTAAAAAACGATGGCCTTGGCTCGTCTGCTATAAATCTTATAACAATGTACTGAACAAAAGAAATATTTTTTTCTCGGTCGCTTTAGAGCTCGTGAAGTTCGGCTCATCATTCTTCCATTGATAACAGAGGAATTTTTTGTGACGTCACACTCGCCTCTGATGAACAACAACGCGAGGCACGACGCGCGTAGATCTATGCGCAAACGCTTCACACAGGGCTTAGTTTAAAGAAGGTAATAAAGGAAAGCATTTTACACTCCGAAAGTATGAACTCGAACTTTGGTCATTATGCTACCAATATGGATAAAATATCAACAGCAACCCAAAACTTACATTACTTTATAGTTAACATTTTCTGATCATGGTAAAAATATTATCAGAAATGTTCAACATATCGCTAATTTCTTTTCTCATGTCTGTACTTTTTCATCAGACTTACATCATTTCACTTGCACGGAGACAGTACATCAGTATCATGATTTAAAGTCTGGGACATACCCAAAGATAGTTTGGCACATGATTATCAGAATTTTTATCATGCCACATTAAAAAAAATACCATCCTTACATTCATGAAAACGAGATGATTAATACCAGAATTAAACAGCTAGTCAAAGAATAACGGTGATACCCCAATATATAACATAATTCACAGATGAGGAGGTTGGGTTGTTTTACCTCTGAGCGGCACTTTTTTGCACACCATGGGCTAAATGGCCAGGTCACATGGACCCCGAAGGCTCAGAGAAGGTTGGGGGAGGGGACCCACTGGAACAGCTGTTGGGAGACAGATGGTAGCCTCCCGTCAAGGCCATCCAGCGTGTTCTTTAACGTGCACAGGGTATGGCTCTCTCGCACACGAAGCCACGGCTTAACGTCCCATCCGACGGACGGCGGCCTTTCCAAGCCCATCGGTGTCCCCTACTGACCGTGGGCAGGGCGGGGAATTTTGCGGAGATAAATCTCAACGCTGACCAAGCTGGGACTCGAACCTGGGAACTACAGATTACGAGCCTGGCGCGCTACCGACTGAGCCACCCCATCAGATGAGGAGGTAATCCTTTCGTAACTAATCGCTTTGTCATGAGCGAAAAAATATTAATTTATTTTTGTCGTATTTGAAGAATATGTAAAAACATGTCCATCAATATAGAATTCGCACTTTTTTTTATCTTAGATTAAAACTGGTCAATTTATGTCTTTTTTATGTTTTGGATATCTTGATTCTTTTCTATGCATGGTATGAATGTACTGATATTCTGGGACGGGGGTGGCTCAGTCGGTAGCGCGCCAGGCTCGTAATCTGTAGCTCCCAGGTTCGAGTCCCAACTGGGTGAGCGTTGATATTTATCTCCGCAAAATTCCCCGCCCTGCCCACGGTCAGTAGGGGACACCGATGGGCTTGGAAAGGCCGCCGTCCGTCGGATGGGACGTTAAGCCGTGGCTCCGTGTGCTGGAGAAACATACCCTGTGCACGTTAAAGAACACGCTGGATAGCCTTGACGGGAGGCTACCATCTGTCTCCCAACAGTTGTTCCATTGGGTCTCCTCCCCCAACCTTCTCTGAGCCTTCGGGGTCCATGTGACCTGGCCATTTAGCCCATGGTGTGCAAAAAAGTGCCGCTCAGAGGTAAAACAAACAACCCAACTGATATTCTGTCTTTTCTCAATACAGCTTTAACTGAATAATTCACCATCTTTGCCGATTATTGAAATGTTTCCTAATTCTTCCTTCTGGTCATTCTCTGCTGGTTGAATATCACAAGCGTCAGCTGAAGTCTTTATTTATAACGTAGGAGAAATTTCATTTTAGTAAACGTGGATGCCATTTTTCGAGCATATGGCCTCATCAGAAGATTGTGGTAAATAAATGAGCAAAGTTTGAGGAAAATCAATAGAGACGTTTTTCAAACATTTTTTTTCATAAAATCAATGAATTGTAAATTTCTTAATTATTCCGTAGCAGCGTTCGTATCGAGTGGCCACTCGTCCGAATGAAAATATGTGGAATTCTAAAATTTCAGATTCAGTGGTTCAACCCTTTTAGATCAGTGCTTCCAAAAACGTTTTGGTCGAGATCCAAAAATTGAAATCCCATTCGCCTCGTGATCAAAGATCCAAACTCCCATTCACCTCGCTACTCATATAGCAGTGGTACAACTAACTACCGGTGTCAGTTTCTTTTTTTGTGTGTGTGTGTGGGGGGGGGGGGGTTCTTTCCTTCGAAGAGCTTTTGGCAACCACCAGAAAATTATCGTGACCCAAATTTGGGTTCTTTGGGAATCATTGGTTAAGGCATTAGAGCAGACGCAGACACACTGAGGAAACCAATTTTTCAAATTGCATGTGAAGCAAAAGATCGAAAAGTAAAATCGTAATTAAGGACATCAGATACGTACTACTAATAGACGAGTAATTCTAGATTTTTTATCACCCATGAGTCGTACTCCATGGTCATGTATATCGTCAGCGAGAAGACATTTCTCCCCCCCCCCTCTCTCCCTACTCCTTTTTTGTATTATTCAATTTATTTTAATATCCTCTCCTCCCTTCCTCATGGAATAATTCCTGCCGATACTCATGTTGCCCTGCTTCTTTATGAGAAAGTGAAAGTCATTGTGAGTTCAGGAAAGCTTTTCCGTCCACTTCACTGAGCTTGCCTTCAGGTTTTCTTAACTTTCTTTCTGGGACGTGGAAATTTCTCTTCATAAGATGGGATCTTTGGCCGAGATTTCACGTATAGGAAAGTCACCAGGTCCTCCAAGGTAAGAAAACATCTAGGTGGTGTTGTCCTTAGAAAGAGATTCGATCGGATTGGATCTTGAGTTTGGTGGAGCCATGGAAGTCAGTAAAATTCGGTATAAGGATATCCTTACACCCTCCCTGAATTTTACCACCCCTCCACACACTGGGGATCAGCCAATTATATGTAATCAAGTCAGTTTAGTGACTTTCATCTCTTATTTTACCTCCTTAGACTCGCACATGGTGGTATAGCATATATGGTGGTATAGCATATAGGTATATATTTCATATATAGCAAAGCCTCGCAATGCAGCTGGGACGGCAGGAGAATTTTTGACTATGACCATAACGAAAACATTGAATTGTATTGGGAAGCTCATTTAAGAAAAAACTTTTCTGAATATCTCTGGGAGACATGAGTTTCGAATTACCGTTTCTGTACATATCATATCCATGTGTAAATACTAAAACAAAACTCAAAGCTAAATTTAAATGATTGCAGAATCATTGCCTGTTATTATTATCTTCACTTCTTAAGATTGTAATGTAAACTCCCTGTTATCCGGTACTTAAGCATCCAGAATTCTCATGCAACCGGCATATATTTCAAATAGAGCGTTTGAATTTGGTACAGAAAATTTCAATGCACGTGGTAGTTCTACCGGATGCTACTGGCGCTGGTGTCGTCTTTCACGCATTTGTGATCGTGTTGTTCTATTTATCGGTAATATTTCCCCTCGCAATTTGCAATGCTGTCAAAGAAGAATAGCATGTAAAGGCTAAAGCAAAAGAGTGTTGATTTGCCTTTGAAAAAAAATTGAAATATGCAAAAAAGTGAAAATCGCGATGTGCTTATTCAGGAATTCAATGTTGGCTCGTTAACGATCTTTGATATTAAAGCGCAAAGACGAAAGCTTGAAGAGTTCTTTGTGAAATCGAAGAGTGATAAAAACGTAGAATGGCGTCATATATTTCATACCCCAAGCTTGAAGACTTTGATGGTCCTTTGTATGAATGATTCTCGTTAAAGAGGTTGGAAAGCACATGCATCTCAGAACTAATACTAGTAGAAAAAGTGAAGGAATTTTATGAGAAAAAGAAAAATAACGGAGTGTGGCGTCCTCTTCTTTGTGTGGTAGAGGATGTTAAACATTTAATATTCATTTCAAAGTTTGCGGATTATTCAATCCGATGCTAGTATCGTAAAGTGTCTACCCAATCAATAATTCCCCCAATGTGATGCAGGCCTGTAAATGGTAGCTAGGAATAAACTAGAAGGAGAACTGTGTGCCAATCCCTAGTGATGATGCATAGAACCGGTCAGGCCTAGCTCCTAATGTCCGATCCCGCCTTCGTAATGCAAGGCGTTAGTACCTTTCAAAAGAACAGGAATAAGGAATTCTTTTGGAAGGGAACGGAAGTGGAGGATGCCACATCAGTATGGCCTACTGAACTAATCATCTACAGCCATTTTTTTCTGCCCAACTGAGGAAGTTAAATGATCAACTTCACAGGGTCCTGGTTCTGACCATTTATGCCCACTAGACTGGACTGGTTTACGGCTTTGAGCTTGACCAAAGCATACCATGCTAAGCTAATCTGTAATTGTGACAATCGTGGTTTGTTCACTGCTGAAGTTGAGAAAGAATGAGATAAGATTAAACAGGTTTTTCTTGACACGAAACTATTTGGTTAAAAAGGAACAGAGGAAACAAAATTATTTGAGTAATAAGGCTATGGAACTTATTTCTGAAAGAAGAAAGTGCAGGAATAATATGAATCAAGACCCTATTAGTCCTAAAAGACAGCATTGCAGTGAGCTTAATCAACGTGTAAAAGGATCAGTTAACAGCTGGATAAGAATCTTTGCTTGATAGATTGGCTGACAAAGCAGAGGAATCAGTTAGACTGCACAACATCAGGGGATTCTACCAACATCAGGGGATTCACAATGATAATAGCAATTAGTACGAATAAAAGCATCAATGGAAGTATATCACATCACTAAAATGCATCAGGGGATTCTACCATCTAATCTACAATCATTAGATAGTTAGTGTTTTGTGTGGGAAGAACCAGACAGGTACACAGGGATTGAGAGATAAACATAGTAAGGTGATTGAAGGTGAGAAACTTGTGATGCTAGGTGGACTTCAGAGATTTTCTTAATGAACATCTCTGAAGTGAATTATTCGTGCTTATTTCTACTCTCATTGTTTGTAATGAGGGTAGATACATTACTGACTTTAACGTTGGCCCTATATCACATTATAAAGTCGCTTTTGCTACCTCTGAATTAAAAGTGCATAAATCCTCAGGGATGGATGAAATCACCACTGAAATGCTTAGAGCTGAGAACACTGGTGTAGTCGCATGGCTAAATAAATTTTGAATTTTTTTATCATAAAGGTGTTGTTCCTAATGATTTTACTAAAACTATTATTAGACCAATTTTTAAAATAGGCGATCGCAGTTCTCGTGAAAATTATAGGAGAATTAGTTTACTTTCTGTTCCAGGTAAAGTTCTTTGCATGATTATACTTAATAGAATTAAGACTTGGTTCATGGAGAACTGCGTGATGAACAGTGTGGATTCAGAAGTGGTAGGGGATGTATTGATCAAATATTTTCACTTAGGGCAGATTCTTGAGAAATGATTAGAATTTCAGAAACCTGTGGTTGATAGCTTTATAGATTTCAAAAAGGCTTTTGAATCTGTTGATCGCCATAATATTTGGCTGATCGTTAGATCATATGGAACACCTGACAAGTTAGTTAGTGTAATGAAAGCTCTCTATAATAAAACTGAGTCATGTGTGAGAGTTGGTAAGGCTTGTAGCGATTATTGCTAGTGGAATTAGACAAGGGTGCATTTTGTCACCTTTTAGTTTGATTATTTATTTCGTTTTGGGAATTGTTTGCAAGGGAAAGATTTTAGCCTTAAACAGTCTAGAGATTTGAAAATGTCTTATTTATATTATGCAGATGATTTGGTCCTATTGGGTATGATGTTGTTGGTGATAAACAGAGAAAAACCTGAAGTGATGAAAATTCGTCAGGCAAATGGTGCTTCAGTTGCATTGAATGTCACTCTTGAGCAGGTGTCTCAGTTTAATTATCTTGGGAGTTATGTAACAGATACTGGTGATGTGCGGCATGGGATAAATATAAGAATAGGTATTGCCGCTGGGTGTTTTTAGAATCAATGGATAGTATAGAAAAATAGGCGTGTACACCCAAACACTAAAATTAGGCTATATAATAGTTTGGTTCTTTCTAAGGTTAGGTATTGTAGTGAAACATGGACCCTTTGTAAGCAAGAAAACAATAAACTTCATGGCTTTGATTCTAAATGCTTCTGCGCAGTATCTTAGGCATCAGGTGGTTTGACTTTGTAAGTAATTATGAGGTTAGAAGGAGTCAGCAACCTTCTTTGACCAGCATTTTGTGCAGAGAGAGAGAGACTGCTTTGATGTAACTATATTGTCAGTATGCATAGCTGTAGATTGGCAAATAGGATTATGAGCAGAGTACCCAAAGGCTTCAGGAAAAGGGGGAGACCTAGGATGCAATGGGCAGACAATGTCAAACAGGACCTTGCTAAAATTGGACTACAGTGTTCAAATAGAGCAGCTGTAACTCAGCACTGACAGGTGTGGAGAGCAAACATATACAGTCTAATAGGACCTCCGTAGCCCATGGCTGCATGAGAATTTTGTATTGTGCATATGCAATGTGATGCAGACTTCCAGTGAGATGTATGTCCCAAAACTATACGATCTATTTTGACTGATGAACAAATCAATAGACAATTATGGAAAAAATTAACATGAAATTTATTATTTCCTTTTCATCAATGCTATCGCTTTGTTCCTGGTATACGCCTTAGGAAGTCTATTTATTGTTTCTATTGTTTCTTAGTGATAGCTTTACATCTCTACAGTCGCATAGACTTAATAACGTTTAGTCATATAGATTATGAGTGTATGTGTTTGGTCACACAGATCTATCAAATCCACACTGAATCTTGCCTCTGATCTCACTCCTCAATAAAGGCATGAATCGACATCCTATACGAGCCTTCTTGTCCCATCCCTAAAATCTTTCTCTCACGTCGCTACTTTCCCTGGAGATATCCGTTGGCACATCGACCACACCACCCAGTAGTGCCATAAAACTTCATCTACCCGCCAACGCCTTCCTAGCGAACAAGAGGAGGTGGGAGAGGGAGTTCCTCATCACGGCTGCTCCCACGTTTCCCTTTCTATCCTTACATGAAGTGGATCCCCTCCTAAGATTCCACACATTTCTGATACATCCTCTGCAGCAGGTGCAATGCCATTAACTCGACGTTCTCAGCTAATAAAAATAGCTACAAGCGATGACATTGTGAAGACAAGAAACAAGAGTCAAATGGCACAAATATCATTTATATACATAATGATAATAGCAATTATTGCCAATAAAAAATAAAGCATTAATGGGCGTATATCAGATCACTCAAATACTAAGTTTATAAAAATCATTGAGTAATTTTGCGAGAGATACTACATGGAGCAGTGTACATTTTTTCAGGGATGGTTCATTCGCATTAATATACGGCATCTGATCCTAAAGTGCAGGAATTTAAATTTCATTAAGTGTGGAAATGCGTATAAAAATTATATTTTAGATATTACATTTGTATTAAGGGCATTTATTTTTGCAATCGTTGTTTTTAACTGCATTTTCATTTCAACTAAGGTTTGAATAAAAAATTGTACTGACTGTATTGGTTTCTATAAAAATATTTCTCATGCAACAAGCAAATTTATCCAACTGGCAACTCCAATTCCACATTAATGTCGATTACCGGGAATTTATTGTATTTCATTGTCTGAAACAATGAAGAAAGATTAATAATATCTGGGAATAGTTGCTTTACTATCATATAAGGTTAATTTTATATTTAAAGCCCCGAGTTTTCATCTCTCTATGGAGAATGAACTCTGGAAGCGAAATGTAATTGAACCCAATAGGAGAAATAACGACAAAAGTAGCTGAGGATGTACTTTGATCCTGAAAGAAAAAAAAATCAGCTTGATATGATGAGATGTTGGGGAATTACATGTTGGCAGAAGAAAGGAAATTGTTTGATAGCATTTTTTTTTTGTTCTTTCTACGTTCATTGGCATGAAAAGGAAAGTTCGTCTATTTGACTTCTACTCCAGAAAAAAAGCAAATAATTAGCTGCTTTAACGATTTAATTATTAACTTATTTATTCCACACTGTTAAGGAAAAAGTTAATTATTTGACGATAATTTTATGATTATGATGATGAAAGTGCAAAAGAATATTAGATAAAGTTGCTCTGTCTGTCTGGAGGATAGAACCGCTGAGCATAGTTTGATGATGATTTTTTCTCAAGTGCCATCCCTGTTCTCCATCATCTGACTGTGGTAAGTAAAAAAGCAGCGGAGTAAGAAAGAAGAGTCATGTGATGTAGGGAGGAAAAAAGGAAAGATCCAAGAACTGAAGGGGAAGGGCCACTGGCGACTGAACGCTCTGACCCCAGTTCCGCACTGAAGGAGAATCTTGAGCTGAAAGGCTGGCAGTTAATGTGATATGGCCGCCAGCCGTGGCTTGTGGATCAACCTTGTGGAAAAATGATGCGGATGTGATTAATGGGACAGCGATGGCGGAAGATGTGGAGAAAGAAGCTGAACAGGCTCTCCCAACAGAATTGCTTCACTCGTGCGCTTCGCGGGCAGTGCGGAAATTTCATCCGCAGTTTCTGTTTATCTGAAATGTATTACCATTACTCATTTTAAGGGTAGTTGTTAATATCCTGTTATACAGTTTTAAGATTAAGTGTATTTCAAGGCAAATTGCTCTCTGGGTAAAGCTTATGAATTTGCAAATGGGTGTTGAATCTCGAACAAATTAATGGCATTTTTCTTTACAGCAATCGATTGCTATATTTCAAAATTCTTAATAAGAAAACAAAAAAAAAACAATTTATAAGTAACAGTGTTAATGAGAAGAGCAGAGAAAGTCTAAAACGCTTAAAGAAATTAAATTTGAAATGAAAGATTCTCTGTTCTCTTGATTCTTTTGTGTGCAGCCTTTTTTCTCCAAGTTTCCAGTTGCACCAACACTGCAACTCAATTGTAACGTTATGTTGTATGAAAAGAGCTTTCCCAATCATTTTTAATTCGCGATGCACGCGGTGAATTGCTTGGTCACGACACACCAAAATCAATACATTTAAATATCCAACAATTAATTGTTTTTGTATTACCAAAAATGAATCAACGAAAATAAATTTTAAAAATTGAAATTCTTTTTTCTTTCCACGAAACATCTTTACCGAGATTAACAAAAATTTCCCTGTATACAAATTTTGATTAAAGAAGGCCACGTTTTTTTTTTAAATTCGATAATTATAACAATATTAAATTCGATAATATGACAATAAAAAATTGGTCTCCTGTATGCAGTTTTAAGATAAGAGAAGACTCATATTTACATAAGCATTAGCAGGTCATGCACTACTTATCAGTATTCTGCTGTACGAAAACTAAAGATGTTAAATTGAAAAAAAGCATTAAATATTTGAACAGATTTAAATCGTAAAAGCGCTGTTGATTTGTTTGGAGTTTTTTCCAAACTAGCGATTTCTTCCAAGCCGTGAGGAATGGTCGTCGGTAGCGCTTCAGAGGCCGTTCCCAAGTCCAATTGTAACTGCTTTTGGATATTTCGCCGCTACCTATATACTCTATTCACATAGCGAGGTGATTAACACAGATGGGCTTCAGAAAGTCTGTCGTCATCTCAAAGAAAGTTACACCGCGGTTCAGTGTGCAGAACTTATTCACTTAGAAGAACACGCTGGGTACCTGGACACGAGATTTCCTTCCCTAACTTTGTCTTATGGATCCCCTAGTAGCTCTGAGCTTCTGTGAGTAACCTTTTAGCTCATTGATTGTAAAAAAAAAAGTGCCGCTCAGAAGAAAAAACATCCTATCGCACGAGCTGGGGATGTTTTTTTATATATAACTTAGCCATGCTAATAAAGCGAAAAAAAGATTATATCGCCCAATACATTACGAAAACCTTCTCAAATTTATCGTTAGATATAATTACATATGTTTTTCTTTCATTTGAAAAGCGAAATTTAAAATTTCTAATTAGTGAAGAGCACAACCCTGCATGGCAAATCTGTTGGGTTGGGTTGTTTTACCTCTGAGCGGCACTTTTTTGCACACCATGGGTGAAATGGCCAGGTCACATGGACCCCGTAGGCTCAGAGAAGGTTGGGGGAGGGGACCCACTGGAACAGCTGTTGGGAGACAGATGGTATCCTCCCGTCAAGGCCATCCAGCGTGTTCTTTAACGTGCAAAGGGTATGGCTCTCTCCCGCACACGGGGCCACGGCTTAACGTCCCATCCGAAGGACGGCGGCCTTTCCAAGCTCATCGGTGTCCCCTACTGACCGTGGGCGGGGCGTGGAATTTTGCGGAGTGCAAATCTGTAAACGGAGTCATTTTATTTCTTTCACGTTAACCATAAAGTATTATAATCGGGAAAGAGGATTATGGTTAGGAGTATTTTTCTGTTCCCCTTGAAAGCTAAAAAAAGTAGCTTCCTACCATCTCTTCTGTACTAAATAGTTCAGCAATTGAAATGAGTTTTACATTCAATCATTTTTCCATACTCATTCGTGAGACACTGGAAATACCTTGAGATATATGCCATATTTATTTAGAAGTCGAATTAAAAAAAAAGATAGTTTTATCTAAATTCTATCATACAATTTATTCTCAAAACATTATTAAGCAGAAGTAATATTTATTATCAACTTTCAAATATTATTTAAATTCAAGAGTTTTTAATGAAAACTCTGATTATATAAAAACAGGAAATAAATACCCTCTCAAGCAGCTGCTTGCCACGCGTCTGACAGTTTTATACATCATAGTAGAAGGTCTGAGAGAATGGCGGACCCCAGTAGAAAAATCTCTGGGCTTGAACCCACATCCTTTTCATGATCAGGAAAGCGTGCTAACCCCTCTGCCACGTGAAGGATACCACAGAAACCTCACAGAAATCAACCTATGACTTTAGAAATAGTCATATGTTGCTAATCATCGGAATGATTTTAATATAATTTCACTTCTGCTACTTTTCGTTTCTAAATATATTTAATTTCAGGACTTTTTTACTTTATAATGCATACACCATTTCTTGGTTTTTTCATGAAACGATAGAAATTAATTTTCACGATATTTAAATGTTCCTATAAAACAGATTTTACACTGCCTTTCATTCTCATTTAAAGATTCTGATTTCACCACTGAACGTTTCTGATATTCAAATATCCAGAAAGTGTGTATTGATGAGAAAGTTTCTTATATTATTTTATGCGATGGTTTAATGATTTAAAAGCAACAGCAGTCGAATTTCAATTTCTTTTGGAGACGTTGGGCGAAGTATTGGTAAGATATTTCTCCAGACAGTGCTTCACTTAGAAAGTTCTTTTTTTTCTTCAATAGGAAACTCACACAGTAAGAAGGAACTGAAAATTATGTTAATTTTACTGTTTAATGCAGCTCGTTTTTTTTTTTTGCGCTTGCAACTTTTCCCTTTACTTAAATAATATGGAAATGGGGATAATACATCTCGAGAAATCTTGGATGGAAAAGAAGGTAACGGTGCGTTTTTTGTAAACAGACCGTTGGTAGCGAAAGAAATACAGCTTCATCATAATTCTTTATAATGTTACAGATTGATAATGTACACAGACAGGAATTAATAATTAAATTTGGGATGCTTTATATACAAACAGTTGAAGCTACCCTAAATATGTAATTCGCTAATGTAATCATATATTACAGTCAAGAATGATTCTTTTATGATGACGTAGAAGAATTTCGCGACAATAAAAACAAGGAGAGAAAGAAAAACAGATTTCTAAAGCAAAATATAGATGGAGATTTTTTGGCTACATGTTTGACAAAAGTCAAATATGTAGAGTTACATAGAGTAGTGAGTACGTAATAAACTTGGATAAAACATAAAGCTCTAATTCGCATAAGAAACTTGTGCATTTCATACTCATTTCAATATTTGCAATTTTGAACTTTTCCTTGAAAGAATATATTCCAACTTTCAACTCTTAGTCGATGAGGATGAAACCTGTTGGATAAAACGCATGGAGTATTTTGAACACTTTCTATTTTGCAGATCAGTATTTTGTTAAAAGAGAAAAAAAATCCGGATTTAACAAAATATATTAGGATTTTAACTGAAGATATTAAACTTCGGGCAGAAAAAGTCAATAATATCAGAAAGGTAAAATACTTTCATCGCTAACTAGAATTTTCACACAAAAATATCAGTATTTCTAAAATTAAAAGCAGGATTGGATATTTTGATCTCAAATTCAATTTAATCTCAAAAACAAACACTAGGACCTGAGAGAAAAGTTTTTGATTCGGAATAAACTGGCGAATTTACACTTAATATTATCTCTCACAAAGTAATCCAGGTCGTTTTCAACGTGCACAGAATTTGGGTTTCCAATTCCAGCTACCGGAGCTTTAATTGCCAACTTATCCAACAGCGAAACCTCATTGGAAGCAAGACGATAGGTAGAGAAAAAAAATCCTCAATTCTAGCATATTTGCTTTAATTAGGCATTATTATAACACTGTTTAAATGAATTCAATTTTCTATCAGACGGGAAAACCATCCTGAACGACTGAAAGTGTTTAATCAAAAGTATAAATTCATTAATAATAAAGCACAATATAAGTCCTCTGCTCAAGGAACACTTCTAGATTTAAGTAAAATTAATTTAGTTCTCCTGGAAAGAGATCTTGAAAACTCTATCAGGTTTTCTCCTACAGAACTATTCCAAGGCTAAATCATTTCTAGCTAATTAGGCCTATAAACTCTTAATTCCTAGATCTGTCACGAGCGAATAATACAGATCGATGAATTTTAATTGTATCCTTGTAAGTGTTGCCACCCACAGACCTTTAAGTATTCCCAGCCTAGTAAATAAATAATTCAGCGTCAGAGAAAAAAATACAGCTCTTGTATGTATGAACTTTTCAACAAGAGTGATCGAAAGCACAAAGAGTGATCGAAAAGTATGAACTTTTCGATCACTCTTTGTGCAGAGTTTTCGCTGAGCTTTGTATTTTCCTGCTGAAATTCTGTAAACGAAAAGGATACACGTAGCACTTTATAATTCTTCTTCAGATATTCTATATCAACGTTAACTGTTTCAATCATCATCACCGACTTATAATCAAGATAACTCATTCTTAGCTGCTTTTCAATACCAAGGTTCAATATTTTCATTTTGTTGTATTGTCGTGCCCACATTTGTTTTATCATGTGAACACGACTTTTGGTGTGGAGGGTCATGGTCACCCTTATCCTCGTTCCGATAGTGCCTTTCCATTTTGGCTCCATTTTGGTGTCCAGTTCAACGAAGAGGAATTCGGCCGCAGGCCCAGAACTTTCCAGATTGAGCCTGAAACCCCAGATGGCAGAGGGACTACGTGACATGCCTGGTAAACAACGTTGGCCGGAGGGGAGATGAGATTCGCACCTCGGCTACTCTGGCCAGTAGCGTACAGCCACGCATGAGCGTAGGTGACCTCTGCCAGGGGAACCGGGCAGAGTGCCTCGAAAAAGAGCGGAAAAAATTCAGCTTTTCTTCGTCGCTCCGAAAGGAAGTCTGGAGCTACTGCCGATGGAAAGATAGAAACGAGCAGAATTGTCGTTAGCGCCCTGTGAGACACAGCAAGCGGCCAGTCAACCTGCAATATCGTCCCCTGGGATCAGCCTGCAGTGAACGAGGAGGTGGGTCGAATTCAATTATTCTGGTTTAAATTCTTCCCACTCAATTACATTCCTTCCGCCGTCACGTGGCCTATATGGAACTAATACATGGTGTCATCGGCTCATCTTTTGAAACTGAATTGTTGTCCCTGTTTGTTTGAAACTGAAAGTCCCCCGGGACTTTCGTAACTGTTAAGGACTATTAGAGTCACGAGCAGGTAGCTCGTTCATCATGAACTGTTTAGCGAACTGATCTCCACCGCGCATAAAGTTTTCCTTGATTGAAAAGGGTCGCGCTACAGGCGCTGTTAAATTTGTCCCAAAAGTGGAAACTACATATGTGTAAAATGTTTGAAAGTAATTTTTGTTAATAAATGTTGTATTTCATTGTTAATTGCAGAATTAGCTCAGTTGTCATTTTGCTAAATGTGTGTTCATTTGAATATTGGGTCAGGAAAACTGCCTAGATTTGGCAGCAAGTAAACGCATCACAGCCTAAGTGTTTGTATCGCCCTAAATATACACAGGGGTGGTCATAACAGTATCTCTGCAGATAGTCAACTTTTTTTTAAAGCGATAAATTAAATATTATTTTTCATTTGGATAGATATTAATGTCATATTAAAATTCAATATTCCTGAATATCCCAATAGTAACCTTAATATCTCCCTCTAATCATGTAAAAAGTTAGAAAACACCAAGTTCTAATCAAATATTGAAAACGATCTATTTATGCTAAATATTTTACGTTTTGATATTAGAGTGCAGTTACCAAAGGGTTTGCTCTTACCTCAGGTGTACGGGGTGTAAAACACTTTTTTTATTTAAGGATATAAACGTAAAATTATGATTATGTGAAATAAAAACTAATTGCATTTTCCCAATATATTTCTCCGTTATATATAAAATGAAAAATTATGGGTTACCTCTGAGTGGCACTTTTTTGCACACAATGGACTACAAGCCAGGTCACAAAGACCTCGAGAAGGTTGGGGTTAGGGGACCCACTGGATATTCGTTAGGAAACAGATGGTAGTCTCCTGTCAAGGTGGGGCCGGGGTGGCTCAATCGGTAGCTCGCTAGTCTCGTAATCTGTAGTTCCCAGGTTCGAGTCCCAGCTGGGTCAGCGTTGAGATTTATCTCCGCAAAATTCCCCGCCCTGCCCACGGTCAGTAGGGGACATCGATGGGCTTGGAAAGGCGCCGTCCGTCGGATGAGACGTTAAGCCGTGGCCCCGTGTGCGGGAGAGACATACCCTGTGCACGTTAAAGAACACGCTGGATGGCCTTGACGGGAGGCTACCATCTGTCTCTCAACAGCTGTTCCAGTGGGTCCCCTCCCCCAACCTTCTCTGAGCCTTCGGGGTCCATGTGACCTGGCCATTTAGCCCATGGTGTGCAAAAAAGTGTCGCTCAGAGGTAAAACAACCCAATATATTTCTCCGTTATATATGAAATGAAAAATTATGGGTTACCTCTGAGTGGCACTTTTTTGCACACAACGGACTAAAAGCCAGGTCACAAAGACCTCGAGAAGGTTGGGCTTAGGGGACCCACTGGACATTTGTTAGGAAACAGATGGTAGTCTCCTGTCAAGGTCATCCAGTATGTTCTTTAACGTGTAGAGGGTATGGCTCTCCCGAATGCGGTGTCACGGCTAAACACCTGATCCGACCGTCAACGGCCTTCCCATCCCCATCGGTGTCCCCTACTGACCGTTGGCAGGGCGGTGAGATTTGCGGAGATAAATCTCAGCGCTGGTCCAGGCGGGACTCGAACCTGTGAAATGCAGTAATAACGCTGGCGCGATAACGACTGAACCTCCACCCCACGTCAAATAAAAACTTTTTATTACATATATCGCAGAATATCGAATCTGGTTTAGTCAAGGTTGCAGTAAGTGCAAAGGTTTATGACATGGCATCGAGAATGTTAAGTACCACATCAAATTATGTCTCGTCGTTCTCCCCCTCCAAAAAAAAAAGCGGAAGGGCAATTTCATGACGTCAGTTTTAGCGAATCACATGTCAAATGAAAGCTGATGACGTTCAGAGTTTGCATAGGAAATGTAAGAATTTTCTCATCCAAAGTTAATAAGTTTTAGTGGCAAACATCCCTAGGAAATTCCCATTAAAAAGCAAAACATAAACTATATAATTTAAAATTAGACTAGATGAAAGCATATAGCCTCTGGAGTATATGGGAATTTTGTTTTGAAAGACAATGCAGTTTTTTGTCTAATTTTTCACTCCTTAAATATTTATAGGAAATAATGAATGATTGGGATAATGGAAATAGTGGTATTTTGTTAGTACTCTTTACAACATAAAAAGTATTTATGTCTCCTCTGAGAAAAGTGGGCAGATTATTGCTGACGATGGAATATCTCTTTACATTCTACCACCGAAATTTCAAATTTCTACCATAAACAGGTCGCTTGCAACATTCTTTAAAAGTTTCTCATTTTCCGAATTTAGTGATCTCTAACCAATGTATATTTAAACTACCTAAGGATTTGAAAAACGCGAATAACCAAACTGAAAAAGTGTTTCCTAATTATTCCCTAAAAAAGAAGTTGCATTTTCTTACCCACCTTGCGATAAGGGAGCAACCAACACCTCCTATAACAGAAAGCCAATGTACAGTCGCTCAAAAAAGTATCCGAACACTATGGTTGATTACAGAATTCAGAAAAAATATCTGGCAACGATTTTTTAGAAATTAGTGATCTGGCAACCTTCGTGTCACGTAATTACAGAATTCAGGAAAAATATCTGGAGCGTGTACAGCAACTGTACACGCTCCAGTTACCGTTCACAGCAAACTGGAGCGTGTGCAGTTACTGCACACGCTCCAGTTTGCTGTGAACGGTAACTGCACACGCTCCAGTTTGCTGTGAACGGTAACTGCACACGCTCCAGTTTGCTGTGAACGGTAACTGCACACGCTCAATATTTCCGTGAGTGAGCCCACACGATCTAGTATCAAAATAATATGACCACCTACAGTCGCTCAAAAAAGTATCCGAACACTACGGTTGATAACCATAGTGTTCGGATACTTTTTTGAGCGACTGTACCAAATTTTTGACGCCATTATAGTCCTACTATATGTATATAGTCAATTTTTTTTCTAATATTAATACTGGTGTACTCTTGTGCTAATCTTTATATTAATGTTTATCTATAAATATATTTTATTTACGAAGAACGTTATTCGTATTTATTATGAAATATTAATGCAAATAAATTTTCTCCTAAATAAAATGTATTTATAGATAAACATTAGTATAAATATTAGCATATAATCCACCAGTAATAATATTAAAATCAAAAATGTAAAAGATATCTCTGTGATACGACAACTTAAGCTGACGTCATAAATTTGGGCCCTTGGCTTTCTGTTATAGGAGGTGTTGGGGCCAACTCACTGCTGCCAATACAAATCTCATGACCTTCACATTTCGACACCAAAATTTCGAATTTCTAACATAATAGATAGTTTATAATATTCGTTTAAAATATTACAATTTTGAAATTTTTTCCACTGTTAGAAGGCGAAATTATAGCTTTACTGAGATTCTGAAAGTGTGAATCCAGCGTGTTCTTTAAAATGTGGAGGATATGTTTCTCCAGCACACGGTGCCATGTCTCAATGGCCCGGACTGCCAGATGGACAACGATCTTTCCAAGCCCGTCGGTGTCCCCGAATGACCGTGGGCGGGTGGGGAGTTTTGCGCAGATAAATTTCAACGCTGGTCCAGGTGGGACTCGTACGTGGAACTGCAGATTACGAGCCGGAAGTGTTACCGACTAGTCAACCCCTCCCCAGGATGGAAGAAAGGTAAGATGGCGTTACAGGTTATTGATAAGAGATGGAGGAGATTGATACGAGAGATAGGGGTG
Organism: Ryuthela nishihirai; assembly: GCA_038380435.1. Taxonomy (NCBI): domain Eukaryota; kingdom Metazoa; phylum Arthropoda; class Arachnida; order Araneae; family Heptathelidae; genus Ryuthela; species Ryuthela nishihirai. The sequence continues at coordinate 78,778,262 of JAWZYU010000017.1, forward strand.
TGAGGGTTAAATGTCAGCTAAATAAGCTATTTAATTTATGAGATTTGAAACACACTAAGTGTAATTTTTGTTGCCTTAAATTTTTAAGCATATTTTTGCTGCTGTAATATGGATCGAAATACTTTTGTTGGTGTTGTATCTTTGTTTGTAAGATATATTCAAAACAGAGTTGGGTTAGATTGTTTTACCTCTGAGCAGCACTTTTTTGGCAGACAATGGGCTAAATGGCCAAGTCACAAGGACCCTAAAAGCTCAGAGAAAGTTGGTGAAAAGGACCCATTTGACAGCTATTAGGAAAGAGATGGGAGCATCCATTAAGTATTCCCAAAGTGTTCTTTAAAATACAAAGTGAATTCAAATCAGTTTTTTATTCATGAATCAATTGGCGGGATTTAAGGAGCAATTTCAATGCTACATCTAATGACGTAATGACCAGGATAAGGTACTACTAAATTCTTAAACTGATTAATGTCAGTATTAAATTCAATTCCAAGACTCAATAATTAAACGCAAAATCTTGACCTTCCCTGTTACATTTTATTAGCCTCGCTTGCGTTTTTAGTCACCCTCCGTTTTTTCTCTATGCAGGCTTCATCCTAATTATATATAACCTGAGGACTAGTGCATGAAAAAATAAATTCATTCAGTAGTTCGCATTCTCAGAAGCGCAAATGCCTTTCTGCTTGGGGGCGGGGGTGGCTCAGTCGGTAGCGCGCCAGGCTCGTAATCTGTAGTTCCCAGGTTCGAGTCCCAGCTGGGTCAGCGTTGAGATTTATCTCCGCAAAATTTCCCCCGCCCTGCCCACGGTCAGTAGGGGACACCGATGAGCTTGTAAAGGCCGCCGTCCGTCGGATGGGACGTTAAGCCGTGGCCCCGGGGGGCGGCAGAGACATATCCTGTGCACGTTAAAGAACACGCTGGATGGCCTTGACGGGAGGCTACCATCTGTCTCCCAACAGCTGTTCCAGTGGGTCCCCTCCCCCAACCTTCTCTGAGCCTTCGGGGTCCATGTGACCTGCCCATTTAGCTCATGGTGTGCAAAAAAGTGCCTCTCAGAGGTAAAACAATCCAAAGTCTTTCTGCTTTGTCACTTGGGGCGAGAGAGTCTCAGTCGGCTGATGCGTCAGCGACGCCGCAGATATATTTCCACGTTCCAGTCCCTATTATGCTTCATTGAAATTTTTCCCACGGAAAAAATTGAGACATCGATGTGATTTAAAGAAGACAAACTCTGTTGGATGGAGTGTTAAATCGTGATATTTTGTGTGGGAGTGTTTTTTAACTAACACGAAGTACATCTTAAAAGCAGGTTGGACGGCTTTAACGAGAGATTTACATCTGCATTCTAAAATATTTTCGTTACCTACTCTTCGTTTTCTAGGTATGAACCTTTGGGGTTCTTGTGACTTGAATGTAGCACATTGTGTTCAAAAAGAATAGCATACAGATTAAACGATGCAAACAAAATTCAGTTACCAAATATTTGTTTCAAAGTCTGTTTGAAGAATAACTAACTAATCATGCACGATCTCATAAATATGAGAAAATATAAGATATTTTCTCATCTTTTTCCTCGTAATCTGCGTCTCATCAGGTTCGTAATCTGTACAGTTCCGAGTCCCATATGGGCTAGATTTGAGATTCATCCTCGGTCAGAAAGCGAACACCAATGGGATTGAACAGGCTGTCGGATGGGACGTAAAGCTGTGGCTCCTTGTTCAGAAGAGCCATAACACGTACACGCCAAAATACACGCTAGACTGCCTTGAAGCCACACTATCATTTGTTTCCTAACAGCTGTGAAGTGGATCTCCTTTCCCCAACATTCTCTGAGCCCTTGTGGTCCTTATGATGTGGCTATTTAGCATGTTATGGTTAAAAAAGGGCCTCTCAGAGGTAAAATAACGCAGCCCAAACAATTCCTTGCATTTCCTCCTCGTTTTGACTTTCCAGAGCATGGGACGTTACTAATATATCTGAAACGTTTTTATTCTTCCACTTCTATGGCAAAGTGATCCATCTCCATTTATTTATATCCTGATGACAGTTGTTTCCTCTCACTGCCAAATCAAATTTTCTTCTGGCTGTGATCCAGAACGACATATGGATACTAACAAATAAAAAAAGATATTTTCTATTAATATTATTTGTGTAATATACGCATTACATTTGTTAGTGAAATGTAAATATCAAATTCTTGTGTAAAATGAAATGCCAAGTACTATTAATAATATAAGTGTATTTCAAATTCCTAGAATAAATTTGCTTTCTAACAAAGAAGTGAAAAACTGTTTTTCTACGTCTGGCATCACCGAAATGCAAGCAGAAGTGACGTTCAGTTCGAGATCTTCTCTGTTTAAGGCACTGCACATGACACTTCACTATAAAATAGTATTTCAACGATGCAAATGTGCTGAGTGTTGGTGGGCAGACTTACAGGAAAATAATTAAAGTAGGAAGCGGCTGATAGGGAATACACGGCCTCTAGAAAATCCCCAAACGAGATTTCTATTTGTTATAGCATTAAAGTTAATAAATATATATACGTACTTACGTTAGGCCGTAACCGTAGTCCAAGAGGTCTTTCCAAATTACAGATTCTAGTAAGGCTTCTAGGTGTAAATGAATAAGCTTGGTATTATGCCAAGCTAATTTATATCTGTAGATTCTCAAGTTCCGATCCGAAATGTGACGGCTGCTTTCGGAGGCAAAGAGGTCAATATTGAATAGGAAAGGTTGAATTCGCTGTACACGATGTCGAATTAAACAGTTTTGGACCCAAGTTTTTTTTAATATATATAAATTTGAAGGCTCGCAGAATTTTGTTCAAGACCAACAGTCGAACGACTTTCTTTGTACCAAAGTATAAACAAAGGTCGAGTAGTTAGCGCGCTTCGCTACTGATTAAAGGGACCTGGGTTCGATCCCCGGGCAAGGCATGGATGTTCGTGTTTATCTGCGCTTCTTTAAATATGTAATGTACTTTTTACTTTTTCAAACAATAGAAAATCACTTAAAATCGAACAGGCAGTCGAGGAAAAGAAAGTTCAGTTCTTAGTAACTAGCTCATATTAATTAATTTATTATGTTTTCATAAATTTATATTATTGATGCGATTAATATTTACCTTTGTTAAAATTATAGAGTATAATATGTTAATTACAATTTTTTGAAACATACCTATCTTTTTTACATGTCTTAAACAATAAGGAATGAAACTAAAGCATAAAGAACAACATCTGTCTCGGTGGATCAGTGGTATCATGTTGGCTCGCGGTGACACTGCTTGTGTGGCATGATCATTTATTCTGTTATATATGGCGTGATTATTCCTCGGTAAAAAAAGGGATAAAGAAATATTGTTCACATATCAAAAGAAAAAAATATATGTATCTTTTTATGCGCTCACATTTGGTCCTAAAACAAATATTGGCTATAAGTCCCTGCAACTAATTTGGAAAAAAAAAATAGGTAAAATGGCAGAATATCTTCCTTCGAACCGAATGCGATTTTAATGAGCTATTTCGACATCGGTATGCTTTAGGTGTACTTTTTACGTTTAAGGGCAAATAGAAGAAAAATGTCTATTTTTTTTAAATTTATATCTTTTGACTTTGTCACTAAAAACGGCTATCATCGGAAACTTTCCTTTGACATATGACTCATAAACGCCGACCCCCTTTCCTCCCTCTTTTTTCAGGCAGAGAAAGAGGGGAACGCTATTTGAGGCAACCAGTGACATTGTAATCATCCGAGGCTTTAATTCGAGATATAACTCGTTGAGGACAACCCTAGAGAAATTCCCGCCTCTATTTAGGGAGGAAGTAGGGGGGCAGACAAAACTCGAAGTAGCTACGAAAGTCTTCCACAGGAGCAGCTTTAATTTGACTCCTAACTCGGCCCTTGTATTCCGAAGGTGTAGCAAAAGAATTATTTTAATATTTATGCTTTTTTATGGGGAAGAAAGCAGGTAGAGTAATTTTTTATTCCCTGTAATACTCCATACATCACAGCCTTTCTTTCATATACAACTTGCTATTTTCGGCCATCGCTTTCGAAATATGTAGTAGAACAATACTCTGCACATTAATTCCGTTTTTTTTTTTTTTTTTTTTTTTTGGGGGGGGGGGTAGAAAAAACGCAAGGTGGGTACATTTTTTACAATCTGTCACACCCCTAAGTAACAAGCTTTTATTTGATACATATATCATCACTCTAAGCTTTCGCGTTCCGAAGATATAATGGAACAATCGTTTCATATTTCATTTGTTTTCTTTGCTGGGAGGCTTAAAGTTTTGGACTGTCTTTATATTTATCCAGTTTTTTCTACGTGGTTCATATCTGGCAAGTTTCGAACCCAAAGAAGGACATCGAAACGGTGTTCAATGTGTGACTACTGGAGTCAGCCTACAGTAGGAGATTAGGCCATGATCCTATTAAACTTAATATCGTGAAATGCAAAGTTTCAAATCTGGGGGATAAACCGGCCCCCAAGATAAATAGCTACACATGCTCCAAAGTTCATTACTCCTCTCATAAACAACAAGGGACCACAACTCAGGATGTCACGCACCAGAATAACTTGTGCATCCAGACTAAATTCTTGACTTTTATTACTTGAAATACGTCATATCTCTTTAATTAGGATGAGGAATTTGCTTCGCTGAAAACTATCCATTTCACTTACTATTCCATTTCCATTTTGCTTTGCTCATTTGCTATAGTAACTCGTTTCTGCGCTGTGATTTGCGGAAAACTGCGATTGCATGGTTTCGGGAGCATCACGCTTGTCCCGTGAACGATTCGAAAAATATCTGCTGATATACTTCCTTTTGCGCCATACATCTGCTACGCTGTAGGAATCAGCGCAGATTTTGTTTTTTTTAATTTTGCATTTTTAGAAAAAATTTTATTTTGATGCTTGTTTTTTTCCTATTCTACATATACTGTGGACACATCAGGATCCTTGAAGCTTCCTCATACATACTTCTGTAAGGAAGGATGTCCAACAAATAATGGTGGGGTTTCCAGAAGCACTGTCCCCAAATACACAAAAAGGTGATACATTAAATGTTGTACCCGTGCATTCCCCATTCAAACGATTTGACGGCGACCACGAGAGGACAGCGCCGCCACAGTTCTCAAGCTATATTAATGACTTTCTAAGCGCAACATTTCCTGATAGATGGATTGACGAGGGTGGTTAAATTCTATGACCATCACGTAACGCTGATTTGACACCCCTTGATTTCTTTTCTTGTGGGATATTTAAAGAATTATGTTTACTTGATCAAAAATCGAGACCTAAATCATTTGAAAGCCAGAATATGAGAAGCAATTGGACAAGTAACAAGAGATATGTTGCAGCGTGTACAGCAAGAAGTGAATTACCAAATGAACATATAGAAATTAACTAATTATGCTCAAAACTATTTGAGGTGTGCTTTCAACTAAATATTATCTTCTTGAATATGTAGATTATTTTCCAACATATTGGTTCACGAAATACCACCATCATGTTTATGAGACACCCTGTATTATACAAGAGTCTCAAGTAAGACTGTTTGTGCTGTTGGACATGGTCTGCCCAACATTACCGATAATTCAAACGGGGCATTTTTAAGGGTGGCATTCTAACGATTGGATGGATTGGGTTGTTTTACCTCTGAGCGGCACTTTTTTGCACACCATGGGCTAAATGGCCAGGTCACATGGACCCCGAAGGCTCAGATAAGGTTGGGGCAGGGGGGACCCACTGGAACAGCTGTTGGGATACAGATGGTAGCCTCCCGTCAAGGCCATCCAGCGTGTTCTTTAACGTGCACAGGTTATGGCTCTCCCGCACACGGGGCCACGGCTTAACGTCCCATCCGACGGAGGGCGGCCTTTCCAAGCCCATCGGTGTCCCCTACTGACCGTGGGCAGGGCGGGGAATTTTTGCGGATATAAATCTCAACGCTGACCCAGCTGGGACTCGAACCTGGGAACTACAGATTACGAGCCTGGCGACCGACTAAGCCACCCCCGCCCCCGATTGGATGGACTTTAAACTCAATATGAAAGTGTCGTGGAAGTAAAATGCTGATATCTTTGCATAATTTCGCAGCGTAGTAATTCTCAAATATCATTTCTTAAAATTTATCTGACATTTATTTAAAATGTGAAGATAGAAAAATATATTCAATTAAATCCACAAACGTTCTAAGAGCTCTTGAGAAACTGAAATAAAATCGATCGAAACTGTAAAAAGAGAAAATTTACTTGAGGTCGTTAGCAAATTTCTTGTAGCTGATAAAAAGTAGATTTACTTTGGGTGGCAGAAAATAAGTTCGCTTGCAGATGGCAAAAATAGTTTGCTTCGAATGGCAAAATATCTTGGGACGGTGTTGCGAGGATGCTCCTCTAAAACCGATTATTCAGTATCACCAATTAAAAATCTTTTCACAAATGTTTATTTAGGCTTAATTTTATTCTGTAATTTTCAAAAACAATGTAGTTTTCAAATTATACTTCCTCGTGTTGGTAACGTAACATGACTAAATGCTTCTCTTTTTAGGATTTCTAGGGTTTTTTTAAAGCGAGTTAGTATTATCATTTTGCTGTCAGCTTGCAGACGCTTAATTATTTAAGTTCTCGAGATAAAAAAAAATTCTTTTTTGTTTGGATAAGTATTAAAATATTGATATTGGCATTTTCAGCATACTCTATTAGCTTTAATATTGTCCTCTACCGTGGCTGAGTGGTTAGCGCGCTTGGCTACTTATCAAAGGGACCTGGGTTCGATCCCCGGGTAAGGCATGGATGTTTGTCTTTTTCATGAGGTCACAGATCTTTCACTATGGAGTATGAACTGACAGGCCATCTATGGCGAGCAGCTGCTTGAGGGAATAAAGGTGAAAACATTTCGTAAAACGCAAATTTTTCACCTTTATGCCCTCAAGCAGCTGCTTGCCACAGAGAGATAAAAACTTCAAGCGAATATTACCAATGATCTATTTATTGCAGAAGCTTGAAATTTTGTTGATGGGGTGTGAATGTCAAGAGGTTTGCTTACTTTTATAGAGCCTGGCAGTTAACCTTTCGGATTTTTGTTTTCTCTTTCTTGTGGCTGGAAATAGTGGCGGCTACAGCTTATTCTCTTAACGATACTATGAGATAAGATTCAATTATATTCTTTTACTAAATTTAAAAAAAAATCCTCCTCAAGGAGCTGCTAACCACAGAGGTCTGACAAGAGCATATCAATTTACGCGCCATAGACAAGATCTGTTAGGAAGGCGAGGCCGCAGCTGAAAGACAACCCAAATATCTATGCCTTACCCAGGCCTAACCCAGGTCCCTTTGGTTTGTAGCAAATATACCACTTATATAGTTATATGTATACGTGCCGTAATTGTAATTTATAATAACAAGTTTGCTTCTTTCTTAAATTTAACCGTACTTTAAAAATTGAATATCACTAATTAACTAAAAATACTTAACGACAAATCCACTACTAAGAGAAATTAGCCCTGAATTAACTAGAAGAATAGAAAGAAACATTTGCACCGTTACATCTAACTGTGGAAAAGTTTTTTATAGGTAATGGACTCCATTAGAGGTAGTGTAACCCCCATTGTATCCATTCGGAATACAGTTTATATATCTCTATAAACTGAAATTTCAATGGCTACAGACAGACAGAAGTCAGAGTGAAAATAATAGCTAGTTTTTATTAAACAACCAAAAATTTGCAACTAGGAACAGAAAGTTTCGTCCCAAAGTAAAAACTGAAGTTTCAAAAAACATCTTTCTAAGCCTAGGCCCTTGTGATGTATCCCTCACAACAGACAGCAAAAATTGCTTACCGCGATAGATATTTGTATTCTATGATTTAGCGCCAATTTTGGCACTTTTGGTCAACTATTAGTAATTTTCTCCCTACTTCTTGTGATTTTTTATCATGGAGATGTGAAGAACTGGTCATTTGCCATCTGAGTCATTTGCCAAATTAGACGCTAAAGTCGACTGTGAAAGTGCCATGCCCCATTTGCGCACCAAGAAAGATTTGACAGTGATGGTATTTCATTAGCTAGAGCTGTTCTGCATTTAAGATATAAATCACATTATATCGCGTAGAAAATACTAAGTAATGTTTCATTATTTATTGTAACATGAACATATTTTATGCATTCTCGTAAAGAAAATTAATTTGATGATGAAAATATTATATTTCAATATTTCTTTTGGAGTTGTTTTACAGATCAATTCGCCATATTTCTGTTAGTTTCTACGTTGCTTCGAGCAATAGGGTCAATAGAAAGGAAAGAATAATTTCAGAGCATTTTATTTGCAAACAATTTACATATTGAAATCTGTAGTGAAACATTTCTTATGAACTGGAATGAAACACTCGTATTTTGCGTAATTTTAATCATTGTATATGTACATTCTGTTCAGAAATTTTGGAAGTGGCTTTTAAAATATTGAAACGAAGTGGAAACTACATTGGAAGCGTGACTGTTTTACTACCAGATACGCGAGATGCAACACGTAGTGTGGATTACGTCATGATCAGAACAGAAACATTATATTTAAAAATTGCGTCAGTTATTAAATCAGTTCATTTACTATGTGTTTGTTGTTCGTTGCGAATTCATGCTCATTTGTTATCAAATCAAAATACATTGCTTAAAATCTGTAATATTATTAATAAAGTTTAGAACCACTGGTCATGTTTGCTAATGTACAGTCGCTCAAAAAAGTATCCGAACACTACAATTGATTACAGAATTGAGAAAAAATATCTGGCAACGATTTTTTTAGAAATTAGTGATCTGGCAAACTTCGTGTCACGTGACACGAAGGTTGCCAGATCAATAATTTCTAAAAAATCGTTGCCAGATATTTTTTCTGAATTTTGTAATCAACCGTAGTGTTCGGATACTTTTTTGAGCGACTGTACAGCTTATACGCTTGAATCTAGAACCTTAAAACTATCAAAAAATTAGGGAATTTCGTGTCATTTCCACAGAAAGATAAATTCTAAGCTGTGTCACTCTTTAAACGATCGTTTTAATAGAAAAACTGCAAAATATAAAAATCGTACTTAAATCTTTGGAAAACTCGATTTTCAACAAAAATTTCGATCAGCTTTTAAAGAGTTGAGGCATCTGGAGCATTTAATAATAACAACTCGTGGGGTATAATCTTTCAAAATAGGCAAAAACAGGATCATTGCTTGAAATTTAATAAATATTTTTATTTCTCTAAATGGTTTAATATAATTATTCTTCATATTTTCATCAACTTATGAGAAAAATCTTAATAACTCCTAGTGCTGTTTTCCAGGCAACCGCAACAGCACAAGTATTTAAAGCTGCCGTTTCAGGTGAGCAGGATCCTATTTTAACGGCGGGAAACTCTATTACCAAATCGAAATAAAAGTGCTAAGAATATAAAATGCTAAGAAGGTTTGCTCGCCTGGTGAGCATGGTAGTTTTGAAACTCTATTACTAATAATTTAGATGAAATTTTATTTTAAATATGGAGGCAGAAAAATAAAGTCAGTTACAGCCACCAAAATTGTAAGATCGTTTGAGATGATAAAAATAGTTCAATCGCTTGAGGCGGAAAAAAATTAAATCAGTTCTAACGGCAAAAATATGGTAATTTCACTTGAGATGGAGAAAATTAGGTGGGAGTTGGCAACAATAAAGTTACTCGGAGAGGTGAAAAGTAAATTTACTTGAGGGTGACAAAACATCTTGGTATGGGTTGTTTCACCTCTGAGCGGCACTTTTTTGCACACCATGGGCTAAATGGCCAGGTCGCATGGACCCCGAAGGCTCAGAGAAGGTTGGGGGAGGGGACCCACTGGAAAAGCTGTTGGGAGACAGATGGTAGCCTCCCGTCAAGGCCATCCAGCGTGTTCTTTAACGTGCACAGGGTATAGCTCTCCCGCACACGGGGCCACGGCTTAATGTCCCATCCGACGGACGGCGGCCTTTCCAAGCCCATCGGTGTCCCCTACTGACCGTGGGCAGGGCGGGGAATTTTGCGGAGATAAATCTCAACGCTGACCCAGCTGGGACTCGAACCTGGGAACTACAGATTACGAGCCTGGCGCGTTACCGACTGAGTCACCCCCGCCCTCATCTTGGTATGAAGCTGCTGCTGACAGATATTCAAATTTTCTTTCAGACTGAACGAATATTGCTGCAAATTGAGATTTTGATCTAACAAGAGAATTTTATCTTCAATCACATTTTTGCACATTAAACTTATTTAAGATATTTACAAAGATTAGTAATTGATTTTACTTTAAAAAAGAATATTCTCGAATTGTTTAATAAGGCTGTTTAAAATGCTTTAAATTATCCCTAATTTGGTTTTCATTTAAAGACATCATTCGGAATAAAAATTTATTTGTTTCACTTCATTGAAAATTTTAAGGGCACACTCCATTTGGTTAAAATCGCAGGATATTTGTGACTCAGTTGAACAGTAGTACTTTCCCATTACGGGGAAGAAAGAGTCGAGCCTCACCTGACTGAAGAACTGACCTTGATCCTGGAGGGTCGGTAGATCTCCAGGCAGACAAGAAGCAGGCCATTGCGGATTGTTATGCATTCTTACGAACCATTAAAATGAACTGCTTTTTTGAAAAACTTCTAAATTGCTATTATCTGTGATAAAAATAGTTCAATCGCTTGAGAATACTTTTAGAAAAGTAATTGAAACGAAAAAACCCAAAGTCTCTTCAGTATATGTTATTTCATTATCTAATGCTAACATAATAGTCACAGATGAGTTAATCTTTTGTATGGAGATACAGACTGGCAAGGAGAGCTGTAGCGTCCCGGGCCCTCAAAGGAACAAGTTGTATTTACTTTATTTATTGATTTATTTATTTTGGATAATAGTAATTCTTATTACACACAGATTCCTCGAAATTTTGGAAAACACTAGTTTAAACAGTAAGAGCGTCTAAAAACACACTAAGTATGAATAGTTTCAAAATCCATTCGAGATTTTTTTTTCTGACCCCGGCACCTTTGTTATGGACCAATCCCTGAAAATAATTGTTACTCCGCCCATGGTTATAACATAAATAAAAATAAATAAATACCCCCTCAAGCAGCTGCTTGCCACAGAGGTCTCACAGGATCCTGCCAGTTTATATGCCACAGTAGAAGGTCTGAGAGGATGGCAGGACCTCAGCAGAAAAACGACACAAACAGCCATGCCTTACCCGGGACTCGAACCCAGGTCCCTTAGATCAGTAGCTAAGCGTGCTAACCACTCGGCCACGGGACGGCATACGGATGGGAAATTATTGGCACGCGAAGATATATCGACAGTGAAAACAAACATAAATTTTTAGCTAATTATGATTAATAGCTTGCAAAAACTTATGTGTTAGAGATATTATAAAACTAAAATATAATTTTAAATGGGACTACTAAAATATCCATATGTACTTTGTTTTTATTCCTAGACATTATATACACACCGATAAAAGCGTAAGTAAAGCGAGGTAATCCACTGAAATGCTACTTAACGACGTTTCTACTAACCATTATACCAACATACAATGTACCAGTACTCAATGCTGTCTGAGTCGTTTATACATGACCATTTCTGTCTCTCCTAAACAAGAGCCAATTGACAAATTTTATTGTCATTTTCGTGTTCAGCACCTCGAAATTAGTAAAGATTGGCTATTTTCATTTCAAAGCCTTTAGTATTTACCCAGTGATTTCATTTTAATCTTTCCGTCCGATGAAATATTTTAGTAATTATGAAATCCTCCTCAAGTCGTACTCAGATCCCACCCCCCGGGGGCTGAATTATCGAACTCTCCCGTAAACTATATTATAGCACCCCTCGAATCTAAATCCTAGGTAAGTGTCTGCCTCCATGCTCTTTATCCACTTTGCGATACTTTTCATTCGGTTTTATATCAGTGCCCTAGGACCAGTGCAACCCTGATAGAAATCTATTAGATGTTTAGTTCCAAAGATAGTTAAATATTTTCAACCGCTTGCTGATTTCTTCGTTTATGAACAACTTGAAAAGTGAAGCACGTCACCGAAAACATGATTTCTTACATATCTGTGGGGAAAGAACAAAATTGCCCGTAAGAAAAAAGAAAACGGAAATTACTGTTTCTTTTTTATCTTACCTTCGTCAAAGGCAGCTAAAATCACGAAACATGCAAACTTTTTTTTTCTTTTTTTTTTCTTTCCGCAGTGGATCAAGTTGGCATGCTCATCAGTATTCCAAAATTCGAAAAAATAATTGTGCAAACGAATGAATAAATAATGAATTAGAAATTTGCTGTTAACGTTTCCTCGATTAAAGGCTTAACACATCTGAATCTTTTACTCGACGAATTAAAATCTCACTTCAGGCTATTCTGTAAGTTAATGAACTAAATGGGCGTTCAATTTATTTTTATCTTGAGTTTCTTGCTGTAGAAAAGGCAGTTCCGAGTATTTTGCGCTTCGTCTTAAGCTCAAGTAATTTGTTGAAAATTAATTTTTCGTTTTAATTGTATTTCTTAATTAAATTCGAGATTTGTTAACTGCACTGTATTAACTGCTGTTCATGTCCAATTAGAGTTGTAACTAGTATTCCGTGTACTTGTAATTATTTTAGTACATTTGAAAGAGTTAATTGAAGCCTGTCCCGATAAACTCAAAAAAGGAAATTGTAATTTAGTTTTCCAGGATTGAAAAAAAGAATGGTAAACGAAGTTTTTATTCCATTTAAAGCTAGGACAGCTATTTAGTTTCAAACATCAATACAGCCAATTTCAGATTAAAGATATCTTTATTTTTCTAATTAGGATATTAAAATTGGAAACTTTTGCACACTCTAACATCAATAAAATGAATCTGTGAAATCATTATAAATTAGAAAATTTTAACTAGCTACTCTATATTAATAATATTTAGTATATATTACAAAAAATAGATAACAAAAATTTTATATAAATCAGTAAAAATAGACTGCATTAAGAGCATTAAAAAATATTATCAATTAATTATCATCAATGGAAATCGAACAATACTAGAAAAGAGGAAAGGAAAGATTAAATCTGCCGAAGAAATCTTGGGTTTTTACAAGAAGCATAATCACGATTGGATAATACTTGAAATTCAAAAAAAAGTGAAGAAAAAATAAAACAAAAAATTTGCCTTAATCAATCCATTAGAGCAGTGGTTCTCAACCTTTTATGCTTCACGTACCCCCTGGAAATGGGAATGTAACTGGCGTACCCCTTGTATAGATAGATAAAACTATAGTTATAGTATAACAATGGCTATTTTTACTTTTTTACTAGACCTAGAGACTTTTGAGCTCTCACTGCGTACCCAAAGGAAAACAAAACTGCATTTAGGAAATTAAAAAATGAGATCGACAAACTCTGCAAGCATGCCAAAGAAAAGTGGCTACAGACAAAAGTTCAAAAATGCGCTGAAGATTCAAGCATCATAACTCCAAAATACGTACTATATAAGACAATTAAATAACTTACGAAAACTTATTCCCCTTCAATATTAACAATATTAGATTTACAGGGAAAAGAAACTGGGAACATAAATGAAATAAAAGCAATATGTATGGAGCACTACAAAAAAATTTTCAAATCAGAGACTAATCACATAATAATGCTTCCCCCAAAACAGACGGACAAGACACCCTGGAAATCCTTCCAACCGAATTTGAGAAGACATTAAGACATATGAGACCAGAGAAAGCACTAGGTATTGATCAAATCCCAGCAGAACTGTGGAATGAGGGAGGAGAAATAGCTCTGAACCACCCTTTTCAATAAAATCATTAATACAGGAGAAATGCAGAATGAATGGAGAACAGGAATTATCATACTAATATATAAGAAGAGTGAAAAGAAAAACTGTAAAAATTATAGACCAATCACACATTTATGTCATGCATATAAAATTTCCCTAGAGTTCTGCAAAACAGGATACAGAGTTCTTATGAACTCCTTGTAAATGAGGAACAACTAGGATTTAGAAAAGACCATTCAACAATAGATCATATCTTCTCAATCCAAAGAATAGCAGAACTTTACTGGGAAAATGATAAGAACATCTACTGGTGTTTTGTAGACTCTAAACGAGCCTTTGATTCCATAAACAGAGAAAAACTGATAAACATGTTAAAAAACAAATAATTGATGAGGAAATTTTAAAATTCTTAGAAACATATTATAGGAGCAGAAAATACAATAATTAAATTTAATAATATCGTAACAGAGAAGACATATCAATAAAGGAGTGCTCAAGGTTGTCCTATCTCTCCCTATCTCTTCAACATAGATCTTGAAAAAGTTGTTAATTTAGCATTGGAAGGGGAAAGTGGAATTACGTGAAATGGTTACAACCTTAATAACATAAAATATGCGGACGATGTAGTAATAATAGCTGATACTAAAGACAAATTGATATATCTAATAACAAAATTAAATAACATAGCAAGAACATTTAACCTACTCATAAATATAGACAAAACAAAAATAATGGTTATTGGTAAAAATGATGAAAAATTAAACATTTTCCTGAATTCCTGAAATGATTCGAATGGATCGCCAATCGAACAAGTAAAACAATTCAATTATTTAGGAACAATAATAATGGAAAAGCTGGACACCCTACAAATGATCAAACATCGAATATAAGTTGCTTGGTCTTCTTTTATAAGTTTAATAAAATTTGGAATAACAATAAATTTAAAAAAAATTTCAAATCAAAACTTTAAATCAACCATAGTACCAGCAGCAATATATGCCTCAGAAACATGGGTAATAAAAAAAGAAGAATCCAGATGGCTAGAAGCATTCAAAATGAAATGTTTAAGAAGAATAAATGGAACAAAATGGATAGACAAGAAGACAAATGAAATTATAAGACACGAATTAAACTACACAGAATTCATAACAGATATAATAGAAAGGAAACAACTCCAGTGGTATGGGCGTGTGGAAAGGATGCTTTCTGGACGACTGCCGAGTCTAACACTTTATGTTAGAATGTGTGGAAAAAGAGGAAGGACAAGGACTAAATGAATAAATATGATACGGACCAAATCTGGATTTCGAACTTTCCGAGAGCTTAGTAGTCGAGAAAGGGAGAGAGATATCTGGAAGAAGCTGTGCAGACATGAAAGGACTCAGCCCGTCTTCAACGGAAGAAGAACTCACTGACTAAATATAAAGATCATGAAGTATTTTTTAACAGTTTCCTATTCAAAGTGTCTTGCAAATTTATTTATGAAATCTGCTTTACGATCAATGAACCATGCACACACATCAAAATGTGATTAAGAATAAATCAGTACCCGTATTTATTTTTCGTTTCAGGACGTATAATGAGCTCGATAATTTTTCAATTCACCCCTGATTAAAGCGTTATATTTTCTATGTGAAGAGCATATATAACTATCAAAATTATTTAGGTCAATTTCAGAGTGGATAAACCTAAACTGATTTTTTTTTTCATACAAATAACTGAATTATTTCCCTTTCGCTGCTATTGTGATTAATTTTAATATAAACAATTTTACGTATAAATTGTCAGTTTATTATAACATGACTGACAGAATGACTCTTAGATGTAAAAAAATTGGCTTAGTGCCATAAACGTATGGAGCTTAATATTTACACAGAACCTGGTAAATAACTCTTCACAATGTATGAGTTGAATGTGAGAAAATTAACTACCAATGAATTATGCACGAAATAATAGATGTGTGGTCTGGGAAATTCAATACATATATTTAGTCTTATTTCTTTACAAGGAGTTGGTGAATTGATTTTACTGAATATCGATTACAATCGACGGAGTCGATCAACTGCCTTTAAGCTTCTTAAGATTACATCATAATGCGTCTAAGGAGTACATTCGTTTGCATTCATTTACCTATACATAGGATAAAAGTTAAATCACTTATTATAAAAATATTGTGAAATTATTGTGAAATATTATTGCCGATGAAGAATTACAAACATCCGTCTTGAAGTCACGAAAAAATGGATTAGTTCAAAAAGGAAGCGACTACACCTCATTAGTGTTTCATAGGAACTTTTATAATTGATCTTCAATGTTCAAATTCATTTGCTCAGATAAACGTTTTTGTAATGAGCACTACACATTCTAATGGAACTTCAATAGGCGGGGATGGGAATAGCTCGGCAGGTAGCGCGCTAGTCTCGTAATCTGCAGTTCCCAGGTTCGATTCCCAGTTGGGCCAGCGTCGAGATATATGTATCTCCGCAAAACTCCCCGTTCTGCCCTCGGTCAGTAGGGAACACCGATGGGCTTGAAAAGGCCGCCGTCTGTTGGATGGGACGTTAAGCTCTTGTGCGGGAGACCCATACCTGTGCACGTTAAAGAACACACTGGCGGAACTACTGACGGAAGGCTACTATATGTCTCCCAACAGCTGTCTAGTGGCTGCTCTCACTCCAACCTTCTCTGAGCCCTCGGAGTCATTGTGACCTGCTCATTGTGTACACAGAAAGTGCCGCTCAGAGGTAAAACAAACCATCCCAACTCAATATACGTTTGAATGCATGAAGATATTTAGTATTTGTGTATGTGTAAATATTTAATGTTTTTACAAGCATTTTTTTGGATTTCACTTTAATCATGTTTTTGTTTGCCATTACCTGATGCCAAATATAAAAGTTGAGACAATTACGTTGATTTAGTACTAAAAAAATATAATCATTACGGTGCTTCTAATTGAATGACGAAGACCGATGTCAGTTATTCAGAATCATTGCGGCAATATAAAGTGATGACAGAACTGCATGGTAAGAAATATAACACAACACTCCAAAAAGTTATTCGACCTTCTTCCCAGGTGTAATCCCACGTTCATCTTCATTCGGACGAAGAGACAGCCTCACTTATCTGGAAAGTGGAAACAACTCTTCAATGACAAAGTATTACAACTGACAAAGGCTTTTCTTAGAGATTTAATCACTGGGTATATAGAAGAAGCGATCCACAAGACTCTTGGCAGTTCGACATAAAAAAAAATAACTCTCAACCCCCAAAAAATAAAATTTTCTGCTTTTCTAAACGTTGGATGAGAGACAAAATTCGGAAGACTGATTAATAAAAGTAACACTTTTCATTCGGTTCGAAAAACAAGCTTCTTTCGGATGTCAAAGGATGAATTAAATATAATCTTCTTAAACCTTCTGTAAAGCCCTGCGTGCAGACGTGAGCCAGATGGAGAGAACTGAATGGAGGTAAGCAAAACAAAATACTGGAATGTTCATGAGAACAAAAGCACGATATTGAAGTTCACTAGCGTTTTTATCCGTTATGATATGATACATACATATTCCCTTCCCCTTTCAAAAGCCTTAATTCGTATGCAGATACGTATATAAATAACAGATATATTTTGCAATAACAAAAATACAATAATAAATAAAATAAATAATTAGAGGCACATGGCACGCCCCCCCCCCCCCCCTTTAAAAAGTTTTTGACCCATCTATCACCGAGATGGCAAGAACTATGCTTTTGTGTCATTCTAATGTTAATGACACCCAGTTTGTCGTGAATAATGTTCTCACCCGAAGACTGTTCAGTTAGTTTACTTGGGGTGCACCAAATGTCACTGTCACTCAGAAGAAATTAACTGCAGTTCACTTCTTTGAGTGTCCATAGACTCGATGACCTTCATTGTTCGAACAGAACATCTCCCCACCGGTGTCGGGTGGATTCCATCCCTTCTCATTTTCACACCCTTCCTGAGTTGCCATCTATACTCCTTTCATTGCAACCCTTAACCTAATTACCAACACACCCAGAAACTTTCTTAACGACAGAGTGCTTTAGGATAGAGTGAACTCTGATCGGTTAGAGCTTCTGTAGGTCTGCCGTGCACATTTGACCTTCTCTTGATGTCCTGCATCGACGACGATGACACATCGAGAATTCTCTCTTTCGGTTTCCCTGGCATCTGTCAATCTCTTACTTCTTGCATAATAGACCATTCATTATTTCATACGGATGATTGAATATCACAAAATAAATTGCAACGGAAGATAAAACAACTGTAAAAATCGCATACGAACCAAAATGTGGTTGGTAGAATTGCTTGAAAGACACTAAAATGCAGTGAAATGAATGTTGAATAACTGTAAATGCGAACACATTGCAGTGAATGGGAAAACATTTACAAAATTTTTCAGAAGTGGATGGCATTATATCATGCAAAATCCAACAAAGTGTACTAGAGATGATAGAATACCTTCAACATATGCTGCAATGGATGAGAGAAATAACAGAAAATCAGCAACGTACATGGCAGTGGATGAGAAAATATCTTCCAATAAATGGAATGGACAACACAATATCTTCAAAACGTATTATGATGGGAGAGAAAACAAGTGCAAAATCGCTTCAAAGGAGTAAACAATAGTGAAATGCATTACTTAATAACTGAAAAATCGCACACAGGACAAAAAAGGTGTAGAAGAATGGCCAGAAAATGAACAAAGTACATGGTAGTGGATGACGGATTATCTTCAAAATATGCAGGAATACACAGCAGAATATTTAAGTGTGTTTAAAAACATCACCGTAAATTCTTGGAAACAAAACGTGTCTTCTTCTTAATAGCCATTTAATTTGCTATTGTTTCGAGCACAAATGCTAAAAGATAGAAATTTCAAAGCCGTAAATACGTAATTTTCTCGGTACGGCATTTAACCACCGTCATCTAGGGAGGAAAAGGAATCCTGAAAACTAAGGCAAAAATGCGTCTTTACTAGAAAGCGTAACAAGGGAAAACCATAAAGTATTACTGTACTAGACTCTAGAAAAATCACTGTCCGTTACATGTTTAATTTTCATTTATTTCAAACCATTTTTCGGTCAAGTGCTAAAATTATTTGATGAATGGACGACAAAATATCTTGAAATACAGTGGAGGGATGACAGAATAACTACAAAATGCGTTGCAATAGCTGAAAAAACAACTGTGAAACTTGGATAAATATACCCTGGAATGACAGAATCGCTTTCAAAACATTCAAAATACATGAAATGGATACCTGAGTCACCTCCAAATTACCTATTCATATAATGTAGCAAAACCATCAAGAAAGTCCACATTTTATCGGAACTAACGTTGTAGAACCATCTAGTAGTCATCTATTATTTCAGTAATATCATCATCATAACTTATTGGAAAGGCCCTTGCCGTGAATTTCAAGAAAGTGACTCGCCGAAAAATTTTGCAATCACAGATCACACGATAGGGCGCCGTTTTGTAGTTACACTATCTCCCCTCCGCTTTTAATAATAATCTAGATAGTACCGAAAACGTGATGTAATCTTTCCTCTTTTACTTCACACTTTCCAGGAGTGCAGAAAAGGGATCCAGGGCTCTCATGAATGATATCCAGTATTCGTAGTCCACGAGATGACTCTTTTCAAGCAAACTTTTTTTGCTTGTAGTCTAAAGGGGTAAGGTTCATACACCATTCATGAAAGCCCAGGTCTCTACTCCTCAAAAACATCTCAAATTCCATGATATTTAGTGTTTCCGACGCAAGAGTTCATGTTTTCAGGATGTATCAGCCGTCGATATCCCAGCAAACCAGATAAAATGTTCTTCAGACCTGCATGGCTGCTCTTGAAAGGTAAAGTAGCAGAGAAGGGATCAAAAAAGGACCGCTCTTCTCTGTCGGTTTTCTTCTTCGCTACAGGTTTAGAGGGTAAAGGTGGCTTTTCTGTATTGACTTAATGAGTGTGGCCGACGAACGTTTAGTTTGAAATGGTAAATTTCAGGAATCTTAAGGGTTGTGACATCTCTGGTGGCTGTGAAGAGGGATTGAAAGTATGAGAGGCACTAACACATGGATTTGTGATCTCCGCTATAGGGGGCTTTCCAAAATTGGGGGTTTGAGTAAGAGGTTTTTTCCCCTCATTGTCACAATAGCTATTGTTATTGAGAGTCTACTTGCGTATGAAAAATTTTTTGACGTGTAAAGATTGCGACATCCAATAAAGTGGCTATATGGGAGTTGAACTAATTTAGGTGTGTTCAAGTCCGGACAAAATAAAAGATTACCTCATATTTTTTGACATCATCCCGTCATATGATCCCTGATTGCATCATTTTGCTGGGACTTTCTCTGCACTCTTGGAAAGGGTGATGTAAACCAGAGAAGATTAATCACTTTCTCGATACATCTAGATTATTATTAAAAGCGGAGGGGAGATAGTGTAACTACAAAACGGCGCCCTATCATGTGATCTATTTCGGGGATTCACTTTCTTGAAATTCACGGCAAGTGCATTTCCAATAAGTTATTATGATAGATGATTATCTAGATCAGAGGTTCCCAAACTTCTTTGTCCTACCGCCCCCTTTTCAGAAAAAAACGTACTCAGCGCCCCTCTAGAAATCTACCTTCTTTAAGCGAACAAACAGAAAGATGCAGTGATAAATTTGCGTTCTTTTATGTATCTATATTTCTAACTACGTCCTACAACATAGTAAATAAAGATGTTGTAAATAAGACACCTTGAAGCTTGAAATTATAAAATTATTTATTAAAATCAACCATAGTAATATTCGCATTACACACAGAAATTTAAGAAAACGAAGGATAATTTTATGTCTTTTTTGGAAAATAAAGTAATCACTACGACTTTAACTCTATGTTACCCCCTCAAGCAGCTGCTTGCCACAGAGATCTGACAGGAGCCTGTCAGTTTATATACCAAAGAAAAAGATCTGAGAGGATGGTAGGACCTCAGCAGAAAAACGACACATACATCCATGCCTTACCCGGGGCTCGAACCCAGGTCCCTTAGATCGGTAGCCAAGCGCGCTAACCACTCGACCACAAAAGATAAAACATGTACGAACGGTTTTTCAAAAATTTCTTATCTTCCCTTCTTTCTTTATGCTTCCACCGCCTCCCAATTGCACCCGAGGATACTACCGACCCCCCTGGATCGTTCCAGCGCCCCCTCCCCCAGGGGTCGGTATCGCCCACTTTGGGAAACATTGATCTAGTATTTCTACAACGTCACTTGCGATAAAGTATGGACTTCATTGACGGTTTTGCTACATTATATGAATAGGTAAAGTTTATCGAAAATACACATTGAATAGTGAAACCAAAGTTCGAGTATTTTCGGGATAATATTTCTTTCATTCAAGATAGTTGCTCCATTTCAGCAGCATTATGTATTGATAAAGATTATTTTGAAATGTTCGTTCTCTTACCTTTATCAATGCGTTTTATAAAATTTTGTGTTTTTTCCAGCAACCTTTCGGTACAATTTACAGTTTTTGCAGTAATTTTGTCATTACGGTGCATTTTGTGATCTTTTAGTTGTTCTATCTCCCATTCCAGTGTATTTTTGGACATATTCTATCATAATTTCTTAAGCACGTTATTAATTTTTTGGTTATTTTGCTATTCATTCTATTGTACTGTAATATATTTGGAGGGGATTCAGCCATCTATTTCATGCATTTTTAATGTTTTGAAAGCGATTCTGTCATTCAAGCGTATATTTATCTAATTTTTATAGTTGTTTTATCAGCTATTGCAACGTATTTTATAGTTATTCTGTCATTCCTCCACTGTATTTGAAGATATTTTCCTGTCCATTCATCAAATAATTTTAGCTCTTGACATAAAAATAGTTTGAAATAAATGAAAATAAAACATGTAATGGACAGTGATTATTCTAGAGTCTAGTACAGTAATACTTTATGGTTTTCCCTTGTTACGCTTTCTAGTAAAGACGCATTTTTGCCTTAGTTTTCAGGATTCCTTTTCCTCACTAGATGACGGTAGTTAAATGCCATACCGAGAAAATTACGTATTTACGGCTTTGAAATTTCTATCTTTTAGCATTTGTGCTCGAAACAATAGCAAATTAATTGGCTATTAAGAAGAAGACAGGTTTTGTTTCCAAGAATTTACGGTGATGTTTTTAAACACACTTAAATATTCTGCTGTGTATTCCTGCATATTTTGAAGATAATCCGTTAGCTACTCCCATGTACTTTGTTCATTTTCTGGCCATTCTTCTACACCTTTTTTGTCCTGTGTGCGATTTTTCAGTTATTAAGTAATGCATTTCACTATAGTTTACTCCTTTGAAGCGATTTTGCACTTGTTTTCTCTCCCATCATAGTACGTTTTGAAGATATTGTGTTGTCCATTCCATTTATTCGAAGATATTTTCTCATCCACTGCCATGTGCGTTGCTGATTTTCTGTTATTTCTCTCATCCATTGCAGCATATGTTGAAGGTATTCTATCATCTCTAGTACACTTTGTTGGATTTTGCATGATATAATGCCATCCACTTCTGAAAAATTTTGTAAATATTTTCCCATCCACTGCAATGTGGTCGCATTTACAATTATTCCAACATTCATTTCATTGCATTTTAGTGTCTTTCAAGCAATTTTATCAACCATATTTTGGTTCGTATGCGATTTTTTTACAGTTCTTTTCTCTTCCATTGCAATGCATTTTGTGATATTCAACCATCCATACGAAATAATAATTGTAACGGACAGTGATTTTTCTAGAACCTAGTACAGCAATACTTCATGGTTTTCCCCTGTTACTCTTTCTGGTAAAGACGTATTTTTGTCTCAGTTTTTAGAATTACTTTTATCTACTAGATGGCGCTGGTTAAATGTCATAACCGAGAAAATTCCTTATTTACCGCTTTTTTGACTGGTGCATCTATCATCATCCTTTGAAATTTCTATCTTTTAGCATTTGTGCTCAAAAGAACAGCAAAGTAAATCGCCATTAAGAAGCAGACACGTTTTATATTTCAAAGAGTTTACAGTGATGTTTTTAAACACTCTTAAATATTATACTGTGTATTCTTGTATATTCTAATTCCTGCATATTTTGAAGATAATCTGTCATCGACTGCCATGTACTTTCTACATTTTCTGGCCATTCTTCTATACTTTTTTTCGTTTTGTGTGAGATTTTTCACTTATTTAGTAATCGATTTCACTATAGTTTATTCCTTTGAAGCGATTTTACACTTGTTTTCTCTCCTATTACAATGTGTGTTGAAGATATTGTGTCATCCATTCCATATATTCCTAGATATTTCCACGCATTTGAAGATATTTTCTGATCCGCTCTGATGTACATTGCTGATTTTTCCGTTATTTCTCTCATCCATTCCATAGTATTTTGAGGGTATTCTACCATTTTCAGTACACTTTGTTTGATTTTGCACACTACAATGCCTTCCTCTTGGAAGAATTTTGAAAATAATCTCCCATCCAGTGCAGTGTGTGCACATTTACAGTTATTCAAACACTCATTTCACTACATTTTAGTGTCTTTCAAGCAATTCTACCAACCATTTCTTTGGTTTTTTTGTGTGTTTCTTTACTGTTATTGTCTCTTCCATCTGCAATGTATTTTGTGATATTCATCTATATAATAACGAATGCAATGAACCGTGATTTTCTAGAGTGAGACCTTAATATACTAATATTTTATGGTTTTCTTGTGTTACTCCTTCTGCTAAAGAGAGACTTTTATAACGGTCTTTAGTATCACTTTTTCACACTAGATGGCGTTAGTTAGTAGTCACCGCCAAGAAAATTCCTTATTTACCCCTTTTGCGTGTTACATGTATCATTTTCTTTGAAATTTCTATCTTACAGTATATCCATTCGAAAAAATAGCAAAGTAAATCGATATTAAGAAGCAAACACGTTATATATTTCGAATAGTACAGTTGCTTAATTCACGAGGGGTTTGAAGGGTCAACAGGGAGTCTTAGAGGTTACTTTAGTTGGACTTGATAAATTTCAGAATTAGTTGCCATTGGGTTGCAATCGTGAGAATATTATGAGGGTTGTTTTCGATAGTGATGACATTAGACTCCAAGATGGTGGATGAACGACAAAATCGGGAGAGTTTGTGGTGCGAAGGTGATGACGTCAGAATCCAAGATGGCGGATTGGGACTTAGAATTATTTGCGACCTTTAGAGTTGCTTAATTCACGAGGGGTTTGGTGGGTCAACAGGGAGTCTTAGAGGTGGATGAAACATCCAAGGGGATCCTTAGAGGGGGCGTGTGACGTTAGAATTCAAAATGGCTGACTTGTGACTTGAATTATTTGGGATCTCTGGGGGGATGACGTCAGAATTCAAAATGACGGACGAACGGCAATATTATTATATATTCTGACTCAAAATCTGCTCTCCATACTCTAAAATAGGATTACTTTTACACATGTTACCCTGCCCTCTTATCTGATTTTTATTACCTCTTAACACAAAACTTCATTAACAAACATAATTCTATCACACTCCAATGGATCCCAAGCCCTGTGGAATTGAAGGTAACTCATGGGCTGACTTTTATGCCAAAAACGGCCCCTCCCTTCCTACCATTACCCCCATTTACCACCTTTTTGCCAACTTCAAAAATGAAACCAAAACATTTCAACATCAAACACTGTAAAGTACTTCCAGATAAATGGCCCTATTTTTTGTCCCCATAGATTTTTCCTACAACCTGAAATAACCACAATAAATAAAACAAAATTTTCCAGAAAACAAACCTCAACCTTTTATCGCCTAAGAATTGGCTTTGTTGGCCTAAACTATTACCTACATTAAATAAACAAAGCAAACACAAATAAATGCTCTACCTGTTTGTCCCCTGAAACCGTCCAACATGTATTACTAAACTGCCAAAAATACTCAAATGAAAGAGAGGCCTTATTTACTGGATTAAAACAATTATCCATCACTGACTTTACCCTATCCACTCTACTTACCACCCCTTCCTCTACAACTCAACAAAATTGCCTAAATGCTCTTTTCCTTTTCCTTGCTGACACAAACTTGCTTGGTAGGCTTTGAACCTCGTCCTTTCCCTTGGCATTTTCTTGTTATATATTAACAAATAACTCTTTTGTTTTTATCTCTAACAATATTTCCTTGTTAAATTATTACCTAAAACCCGCTTCCCTTCTCTTTTTTTTTTTCTTTAATGTTTATCTATATAAAATCTATGTAAAAAAATGAGAAAAGGAAAAAAAAACAAATCACCATAAAAATAAAATTACAAAATTTATAAAAGTGAAAATATAAAAATAAATATATATATTCTGTCACAGAGTACTGGAAATCTATCCAGCTGTAAAAAAGAAATATTATCATATGGTCCAAAACTTTGTTTTGGGTAGGAGGTGCTAGTTCACCGAAGTCCCGGTTGTATGTAATGTTCAAATAAAAATGAAAAAATAAAAATGGCCTTAACCCGTGACCTTGGGGATTTTCCAAGGTCAAAACCACCCAGGTTGGTTGTACCACTACTTATGTTGTGCAACTTGCTATGTGAAATTAATAAACTGGTGGAAGGGTAAAGATAGCGCCGTGTTATTTGCTGTATCCATGATATGGAGGGAATCAAAAGACCATTCCACAGATTGCTACTTCTGTATGACTAGTATCCAAGGCTTTACCAGCAGAAAATCGAAGAGCATATCGATTATCCCAACTTATCTTCTGCAATACGACTAGTACCACATTCTAAAACTTTGCCAGTTCCACTAACTCCAGTCAGGAAGCAAGATGAAGAAAGTGAATCACCTCCAGAAAGAAGTGATCCTTCCTCCGAGGCTACAATGGATTCAACACCACGTTTTTTGACGCAGGCAGATCTGAACGATTTAGTTCGTGATCTAGGGCTAAGTAAACAAAATGCTGAACTGTTGGGCTCTAGGTTGCAAGAATGGAATCTTCTCCAACCTAGTACAATTATAACTTTATATTGAAATAGAGAACGGAATTTTGTTGCATTCTTCTCACATGATGGCCGATTCACTTTTTGTTATGATATTGCCGGTTTGATGACAGTTCTAGGCTTTATTCATGACCCACAAAATTGGAGGCTCTTTATAGATGAATTCAAACTAGCTTTAAGGCAGTTTTACTACATAATGGTAGTATGACATACATAATGCTCAAATCCATTATTATACAGATTTCAATTGGAAAATATGTGGGGATATAAAAATCATTGCCATGATATTGGGAATGGAACAAGGGAACAAAATATTTTCTTGTTTCCTTTATGAATGGGACAGTCGTGACAGAGCATCCCATTACTTAAAGAAAACTTGGCCAATACATAATTGGAAAGTGGGAATTTACAAGAGCAGACTTATAGCTTATGAGGACGTGATTCTTCCTCCTCTTCATATAAAACTAGGAAGTATACAGCAATTTCTTAAGGCAGTGGATAAATATGGTGGAGGATTTGCCTACCTAACAACAAAATTCCCCCATCTTTCAGAAACAAAGATAAAAGAGGACGCGTCTGTTGGCCCTCAAATAAGACAGTTGAAGAAAGATGTGAAATTTGACGAATCTTTAACAGAGAAAGAGAAACTTGCTTGGACATGTTTAAAAGAGTTGCAGACAATTTTCTTGGAAAAAAAGAGGTCATAGATTATAAAGAAATAGTAAACCAGATGCTACATGCATGTCGGGATTTAGGATGTAACATGTCTTTGAAAGTGCACTTCGTGCATTCACATCTGGACTACTTTCCGAAAAGCTGCAATGACGTCTCCGATGAACACGGTGAGAGGTTTCACAAAGATATTTCGACAATTGAAAAGCGATATGAAGGGAAGTGGATGCCTACATTGTTAACTGATTTTTGTTGGAATCTTAAAAGAGAGAGCACAGATAAATATAAAAGAAAAAAAGATTTACGTTTGGTATTTTTGTTATTTAATTATTCTGTATTCAATTTATTCCTGTATAATATTCTGTAAAATTTTCTGCATTAATCTATAATTATTTTAATACTAAGGAAGCTAAGAATAATCTCTTTTTACCCCTATTATTATTCACTGCAAATCTAGGAATAAAACGAAAAATTAAAAATCGTCTAACTTCAAAACTATCCCTGATAGAAAACATCTAAGCACAGATCTGATGTCTGCACTAAAAAACCTTTAAGAATCAGACAACTCTTACTTAGAAAAAATAAATTTTTTTGTAGAACAGTGTAATGAACAACCCTACTAGGTTACTCATTATCTAAATTTATATTATCCTCATTTTTCTTACTTTCAATTTATCACCATCTACATTATTATTTACTTTGCTCTCAATTAAATAACTAAACTCTAAACTTCTTTCTCTGATATTAATACACTTACTTATCATCTTTCTCCTTATCAAATACATTACATAATATTTTACACTCATCATCTAGAGAATTATTTTCTTCATTAAATTTAGGCATATTCTTCTCCACCTTAAATTTAATCGCATTATGTGCATCATTGCTACACCTTTTCTCGTTATGTACCTCAAATTTAACCTTATCCTTAACGTTTTCAGCCAACTTCTCTATAGCGGGGAAATATTCGGAGTGATTAACATATCAGCACTCAATTCATCCACCATTGCACACGAAATTTCTCACTTTTCCTCCATATACTCCTGCCTGACTTCCATCACTAGCCCCTTTTAAGAGGGACAGGAGCCTCCAGTCGTCTTCAGAAAGCATTAACTAATAAAATCTTTGCTTCCACTCTTTATATTTCTCTTGAACTAAAGAACCTTTTATGACAGAAACCTGAGCCTCCGAATCCACAATAGCATTAAACGTTTCATCTTAATTCGTAAACACAGTTCTCTCCGTAGAGGTCAATAGGTAAATCCTTTAAGAATTATTTTGAAAATACTGTATAAATAATTTTAAATGACCCAATATCGAAGATTTATTTGGTTTACAAAAGAGATATGAAGCAAATTTTGGAACAGAATTTTAATATGGCATTAGATAGGGCTTTTTCAAAAAGATCTGTACTGCACCTAAAAAAGAAACATAATCATAGAGAATGGAAAAGAAATTGGGAATCGATGCTGAACTTTTTGTTTCACAACGGTTAATTCTCTTAATGTTTCATTTTGAATTAAGAACTCTAGATTTTTAGTTATCTGCAACATAAATCAATTTAAGTTATTTGTTTGAAATAATATGATCACATCGAACGGTGGAAATGATCCCTCGAGAATCCCTGCTCAAACGCTTTTACTGAATTTGCTGCCATCAGAATTTTATGCATTTTATTATAAGACTTTTGACTCTCATCGACTCTTTTATCACAAGTAAGTGATTCTTCGTGGGTTAAATTCTGTTAAGTAGGAAATTTAAATACACTACAGGAAATAAAAATGCAACACTTGCAAGAAGTTATGCAAGATAGTATATGGAAATGCATGAAAATGAATAGGTTTGTAAGACGATCAAAACGATTGGATAGGCTCGAGCTGACGTCATAAGTGTGGAGTAGTCAAACACAGATAAAGGTAACCAACGCTCCCTGGTTGACAAAACGTTGTGGAAATTGTTCTAAACCGCTAAAGATGCCCTTACACAGACGTTGACGCCGTTCCAACAGTTAACAGACTTTGAGCGTGGAAGAATCATCGGCCTTAGGGAAGCTGGTTTGTAGCACAGAGATATGGCCAACATTGTTGGCCGCAATCCCAGGATCATCACACACATATGGCGTCAGTGGGTTCAAGAAACATCCAGCACACGCCGACCAGGATCAGGAAGACAAGGTATATCCAGGAAGCGACAAGACCGACATTTGTGATACATGGCATTGCGACTACAACGCAACTGCAAAGGGACTGGCAACTACAACACTTTCACGACAACAACAGATTCATGAATTCAATTCATCAACAGATTCACGAATTTTTCAACAAAAGATTCACGACTACAACGCAACTGCAAAGGGACTGGCAACAGGTAACACATCGAATACCTACCAGGCGGATAGTAAGCAACCGACTTTTACAGCTTTCATTGCGAGCCTATCGTCCGGCACTGCATTTGCCCCTCACATCTGCCCACATCCTAGAACGCCTTCAATGGTGTCACCTCAGACAGAACTGGAAGGAACAAGAGTGGTGTACTGCAGTATTTAATGACGAATCTTGTTTTTGTCTTATCAGCATGATGGTAGACAACGTGTTCGCCGTCATCCAGGGGAAATGAACGCCACATAGTGCGTGCGATATCAACACACGCCTCCAGCACCTTGTGTCTTGGTGACATTAGTCGGACATCTCGATCAGAACTGGTCATCATAAGGGATCTCTAACTGCCCAATGATATGTTACCAACATTTTGCAGCCAGTGGTTGTCCCATTTATTCAGCAGCACGGAACATTTTACCAGCAAGATAACGCCCGTCCTCACACAGCCTGCATTAAGTCTAGAGCAGGCGTCGGCAACCTATGACCCGTGGGTCACCAAGTGACCCATTTAATAATTTCAAGTGGCCCACTTGAGTTCCGCAAATAAAGTATAATATATAAAAATAAATTATACTTTATTTGCAGAACTCAAGTGGGTCACTTGAAATTATTAAATGGGTCACTTGGTGACCCGCGGGTCATAGGTTGCCGACGCCTGGTCTAGAGTATCTACACGAGCAAAACGTTCAGGTATTACCAGGTATTACTCGCCGAAACTTCACCTATTGATCACGTCTGGGACACGATAGGCTGATAACTCCAACAACACCCAAGAGGTGCGCCAACCACTGTCGCTGAAATGGGGCAGCGACTTCGCTCTATTTGGCGTTCTATCCCTCAGGAGGACATTATAGAGCTGTACGATAGCCTTCCCCGCCGTGTCCATGAATGCATTGCTGCACGGGGTGGTTCAACATCATACTAATTATACCACTTTACCGGGTAGGCAAAGTTGCAATTTTCCGTATTTTTTTTTGATAATGTAATCAATCGTGCATCTTAGTGTATGCTAACAGCTGCTTCTGTTTCAATAAAATGGCATTAATCCTTCCAGGTGTTGCAATTTTTTTTCCTATAGTGTATATATGTGGTTCTGTTTTCAGTTTAAGTCTACGTTTACCCCAGTCAACTTTGATACTTCTTTCAGAGCTCGATAGCGCCTATTTATTTAGATTACGAAGTGCTATCGTAATTTTAGCAAGCATTTCAATGTATGTCCACAAATGCTACTATGATCGGACTTAATCTATGAACTTTTTCTTTTGTTTTTACTGCTTACTGTAAAGCAGTGGTTTCCAACCTGTGAGGGGGAGGGGGTGGCTCGGTCGGTAGCGCGCCAGGCTCGTAATCTGCACTTCCCAGGTTCGAGTCCCAGCTGGGTCAGCATTGAGGTTTATCTCCGCAAAATTTCCCCTCCCTGCCCACGGTCAGTAGGGGACACCGATGGGCTTGGAAAGGTCGCCGTCCGTCGGATGGGACGTTAAGCCGTGGCCCCGTGTGCCGGAGAGCCATACCCTGTGCACGTTAAAGAACACGCTGGATGGCCTTGACGGGAGGCTACCATCTGTCTCCCAACAACTGTTCCAGTGGGTCCCCTCCCCCAACCTTCTTTGAGCCTTCGGGGTCCATGTGACCTGGCCATTTAGCCCATGATGTGCAAAAAAGTGCCGCTCAGAGGTAAAACAATCCAATCCAATCCAACCTGTGATCCCTAAACCCTTAGGTTTTCACACGGTATTTTTGAAATTTTAGACAGCTACAGCGGAACGATTACATTAATGTAAGATTAAGTATACCGAAATTACGTAACCTCATTTTATTGCTTTTCGCTAAAATTATGTCGAATCATTATGGCAACACTGGTTAAAACTGTAAATCACTATGGCAACACAAGATGAAATAGTCTGTTGATTAGAAGAGCTTCTGAAGCATGAGATTTGTGCACTCAAATGGATGTTTCAAATTTCAAAATAGGCCATAAATGAGCAGCAGAACTAGAGATTTAATCCATTCTTGGAACTATTAGGAAGTCCTCGTTGCAAGGATTTACATTTTAGTTCAACAAAATGTAGCAAGCAATGATAGGAAGAGGGTCGCAGAGTGAGGTAGACTTGATAGCGGGTACCAGAAAAAGGCAAACTTTACGGTGGGGAGGGGTCGATGGAAGGAGTTTGACTTCATAGAGAATCCTTGGTGCCGAAAAGGTAAGCAACCGTTGCTCTAAAGGAATAGAAATAAGTTTGCTCACATGAAGTCCAGAATATTCAAGATACAATATCAGACTGGATGCTCTATGCTAGAGAGAATTAACGAGCAACAACTCTAAACTGTGCGTTAGTAATTAAGAAAAATTCCTTCAATCATCATTAAGCATTGGAGGGCGGGATCTCCTGATTACGGGTCATCTTCTACACCAGTTGAAAAGAGACGGGAAAGTTTTTACTTTTGCTGTGTTAAAAGAGTAGCATTTCATACCTGCTAATTTTACCTGCTGAATTTCACGCTTACTAAGCTATTAATGTTGCTTTTCACACTTTCTGAGAAGGTCTGGTTTTCCACTTGTTGAGTTATTTATATAGTGTTCATTTGGCATATTTGCGTATTTTGCCTTGCTTCGCATCCCGTGTCTTTGACTGTATTGAGCATCTCGACAAATATGAAATATTTACCTATTTGACACTTGCCAAACTGGGACGGTTGTATTTCACTCTTGCTGAGCTAAGACGGGAGTGCATTTCTCTTGCTGAGCTAAGACGGGAGTGCATTTCTCTTGCTGACCTGAGATGGTTGTTTTTGGCTCGTTTAAAAAACACGAGCAAATGTTTCCACTTTGTCGTCAGTAAGTTCGTATCTGTTTGTTTTAGAAATAATTTAAAATATCTCTCTTGGTAAGATATTGATGAAACATTCTGATTCACATTTTCAGAATCTACCATAACAATAGAGATAACATTGCCCCCACCTGGTGGAAAAAGTGGAAAATAATGAGGTTAATCGAATACTGCAAACGATCTATTTGTAGTAAAATTTGCAATTTTGATTGTAGTGAACAGTGGTTAATAGCTTTACATTGACATCAATTATTTGACCTTTAATCTTAGAGGGAATGGGAAAATGCAACTATTTAATTTTAAGAGATAAATGAAAAATTATTTCCGTGTTTTTTAAGTACTTATAAAATATTAATATTTAATTTTTCTAAGTCATCAGTTATTACAAATTTCCACTGTTAGAAGGTCCTAAAGAGAGAAAATAAAATTAATTATCTTTGAACACGATCTGATTCTACACTTGTTGAGCTAAGATAATAGTTTTTCAGATTTGCAAATCTTCGACGTTAATGTTTCATATTTCTCACAGTGACATTTCAGACTGTAATATAAGAATTTAAAAGCTCTCTTTTGTGTGGGTGTTTAAAGTGGTAAAACTCACAATCTTTTCACTGATTACTTAGTAGAGGGATGCCGTACCTTTAGAATGTGAAGGAAAATAATTTGTTACCTGAAAGTTGTGTTTATTTTACAGTTGTAAAATTATATGAAATAGAAAAGTGCGATTTATGTTTCAGTTGCAATATCAAGCCAACGTTGAGAACAAACAGGTGTTAATTACTACAATATAAAAGAACTGTTATACGTCAAGAATTAAATGTTAAAATATTAGTTAAAGTACTGAGTTGATTGCATTTAGCAGTGCAACTGACAACAGGAAATCCTCTTGAAAAACTTAATCAGTCAACGTGATCTGGAGAGCCGAAACTTTCTTTAACTCAAATATCATTATTAGGTTGAATATTCCAGAAGTTATAAAAATAAACAATATGGACGTTTTTCTCAATTTTTCAACAGAAGCACTTTTTTATTCCAGATTTTCTGATTTTATTCCAGATTTTCTGATTTTATTCCAGATTTTCTGATTTTAGACGTCTGAAAAATATGGAAGAATCCTGAAACATCATGATATTATACTACTTGAAAATTTGAAACTTGAAATTAAAAGGCGTAATTGGATTGTACTAAGCGGTGGCCAACCCACGTGGGGAGGGTTGAGCTTTAAAACCTCCACCATTGAGCTCTTCAATATCGTATACTTTCTAAGGCAGTTCACGAAAAACACACTCAGATACATCATATCTGACTCAAATATATTAATAAACTTCCCCTCCTTCAGTTTCGAAATTCCGGGATTCGATTAATTTCAAGTTTTCTTAGTACTAGTGAATAGTACTAAGAAAATAATACTACTGACTAGTGCTTAATCGAATTTTGAATTTTAGGCTGGCTTAATTTAAAAATAAAATTTTATTTAATCGAGGAAGAACACAAGATATTTTACATCAATTGCTCTCTCGAGTACACGTCAAATGTAAAACCTTTAAGAGAAATTACTAATACTTCGAACAGCTTTCCACTCAAGGTGTCTGAGTTGGTGAACTTGCGGTGTCAGTTGCAAACATTTTTATCCTACTTAGATCTAAAATTTGATTATAACTACGATTTAAGCTAAGTAGGATTTAACGAAGAGACTTAGAGATGTGGCCATTCCATCATTTTGAGGATTACTAATTATCCATAGCCGTTCCATGGCCGAGTGGTTAGCACGCTTGGCTACTGATCTAAGGGACCTGGGTTCGAGCCCCGGGTAAGACATCGCTGTTTGTGTCGTTTTCCTGCTGAAGGCCTGCCATTCTCTCAGACCTTCTACTATAGCATATAAACTGACAGGCTCCTGTCAGACCTCTGTGGCAAGCAGCTGCTTGAGGGGGTAATTACTTATTTTTTATTTAATTATCAATGCAATGGTAAATTATCAATTCAATTAGCAAATCAACAAAAATTTTCGCATTAATTTAGCAAGTATTAATAAGCCCAGCAGAGTATTAATGCTAAAACATAATTTCATTTATGATAGCTGAAATGGAATAAAACTTTTGGGCATTTTTTTTTTTCGTGTGTTTGATATTCAGCCCTGAAATAGTTCGCCACTCCTGATCTAATAGAAAAAGAAACCAGTAACGTGTCTTGCGAAAGATGATGAAGCGATTAACCAAATGGCATTTAAGGTTTTTTGACCCAAGACAGTTTTCTGATTTGCGAACATTAGACGGCATTTTGTAGGCACCTCATACTTAGCTAAGATCATGAATTGAAGTTCAAAGTTTGAAAGCTACTCAATAAATTTAAGAGATTTGTCGACGTTTTTGTTCAACTGTCAAAGAAGATATATAACTTTTATTATGACGTCGATACCAATTTTTTTATATCGACGTCATACTAAGAATAATACCTTCTTTGACAGTTGAACACTTTATGCTGAATATATGGTATGGTAATAATAGACTAGTTACTTTAAAACATCCCTTTGCATCCATGCATGATGGTAATTATAACCTCAAATCCTCTTTTGGCTGCCAAAATTCACAGAATAGAAGAAATTCATTAATTATGACAATTTATCGTTAATCAGAATATCCGATAAGGGTGAAAAGATCAACTATTTGTCCACCAGCTTTTTCTATGCATGCCTAACGTTTGATTGAATAACAATTGCTGAAATGTAGTAAACTTTTATTTTCTACACTCTATTTTGCTTGGTATAGAGAGGGGTGTTTTATAATTTAATTTCTGGGTAATCTAATGACCTAAACTCAACTCTGTCTAATTTTCTCATTTAGAGTAATAAACCACGTCATTTGAACTGATTACATAATAGAAATGTAAGCTAACAAAGTGTCCGGGAAAGAGACCAAAACATGTAACAACAGCAAAAAAGTCCCCTTTACCAGAGTTAGACCAAAGAAAAATATAGATATAAGAAGGGATTGTGTAGGTTTACCTCTGGACAGCTCTTTTGTGCACAGAAGGGACTAAATGGCCTGGTCACAAGGACCCCAAGGGTGCAGAGATGGTTAGGGAAGGAGATTCACTAAACAGCGAGGAGGGAATTTTCTGTCAAGGTCATTTAACGTGTTCTTTAACATGCATAGGAGATGTATCTGATATTGAACCGTAGAATTATTAACCATGATTCCATGGTGAAATTATAATATAGCCATAATATAAAAACCATGGCTTAATGTCTCATCCGACGGACGGAGACCTTTCTAAGTCTATCTGTTCCCCTTTCTCCCCGAGAATAAGATGAGTGGTTAACGGAGATACATCTCAACCCAGGCACAGCTGGGACTCGAAGCTGAAAATATCATATTACGATCTTGGCACGCTACCGACCAAGACAACCATTCCGGTAAGAGGTTGATGATCATTTCCATTTTGTCTCTCTTTCTCCTGAATTGAAATAAATGCTTACATAACTATTTCAATCAGGTGATGAAAATTAGAAAAATTACCAATTTTTATCAATATTTTCTGAAACTTTATTTGCAACATTTCTTAATTTTGAAGTAATGGGCAAGCATCTCTCTTAGATTTATCCTTGATCATCATTCCTAAAGTGAATAGAAATAATCATTTTTCAAAATCATTTTAGTAAAAGATCATGTTAGAAGGAAGATTGAAGCTGTACATTTATTGGTGAATACTCTGCTGATAAAAAAATGAGTTTTAATATCCAAAAAGCGACTTGGTTTGGTCAATATGATAAAGGTACAGGATGGGGAAAAAATAAAAAATAGAAAGAATCAAATCAAAAGCAGGCAACTCAAAATCAAAAAATGTCATTTTAATTATCGTAACCGGGAGCAAATTCACTACGGTGTCACTTTTTTTTCTGCTCTTTCAGTAAGTAAGCAATTAAGAAAATCTGCAACCTAATTAGAGGAGGCAGTGAAAAATAACCTCACTTCAAAATTTCCTAAAAAAAGAAAAAAAACTTTTTTTTTGCAATTTCGCAAACCAGCCAGTCTCGATGCCTATATTTAGCGAATAACTAAAATGCCATTTCTCCATTAATCACATTACCATTTCTTTAAAACCTATTTCATTACAGTTAGAGCAAAGCACGCGTAAAAGTCACAGAGGAAGGTTACCACTGAGAAAGGGTAATTAATTCCAAAACAAAAATTATCCAATAATGTGCAAGTAAATAAGCAAGTGAGAATTTTTCATTTATGAAAATATCTATTTCCTTTTTAATGTATTATTCTGTAACACATTTTTAACTTTATAAAATTCGCTCTAAATTTTCAAAATTCTGAACTCTACTTTCAAATATTGTTGCAATAATGACGATGACTGCAAAAAGGTTTAAATCTAATCTATTCAAAAATACAGTTATTCCAGTTATAAACAAAGGAACAGTCAGACCTAGTACCATTGAGTAAAGTAGATTTCGGTAATAGGCACGTGAAGATGATATAATAAGAATTGTTTCTATGTCGCACCTAACGGCAAAAAGTATAGCCATGACTAGCTTCTCATAACAATAGGACACAATATGTTGATATATATATATTACATAATATCCTTTCAATTGACTGAAACGGTGTGCCAAATAAGCTGCACAGTGCGGAATTTACCTATTTTGGTTAAAACTCTCATTGAAGTATAAACCATCAGATAATAATACAGCTCAGAATTTCGGCCAACAAAGGAGGAAGATAACATTGACTCTAGTTCCATTTTTCTGTGATTTATTAGCCGTTTGAAACATGCTATACTATAATGAAATTTTTTGCATTCATCATTTGCTACAGCACTTCCTGTTAACATTCGTGGAAATTTATAATCAGCTTCCAATTTGAAATCAACTGGTAAACTGGCAGTCTGTCGCTTTCTTACCATATTTCGTACAACGTACTCACAAATCTCACAATGGCAGCAAAATTACTGAAATTGGCATATGATGTTAAAGAGAACTTTACTGGCTAAGAAGAAGACAGTAAAGCAGTTACTATGAAATCGTTCTTCTCTTCTTCAAAACACAACCTTCAATCTCCTCTAAGCCTTCGACTTTTACAAATCCTATTGAAGAATTCTTTTTGGGGAAAAAATGAAGAAGATTCCACTTGAAACATATTTTATGTTCATTTATGTCCCTGCAAATATTTATTTTAACTTTTCATTGCATTAAATAATAGCCGCAGTCATTTTTATTGTATACACTGAAGTGCCGTGGAATTAAGGATAGCAACCCAGTAACTTGTTGGACCTCCTCTGGCCACGATGGCCGCCACACGACAAGGCAAGGACTCCACAAGCTTACGTAAATATTCCACAGGTATGGCGACCCATGCATCCTCCAGAGCTGTTCACAATTCTCTCAAGGTCGTCGCTGATGGGACATGGGCCCGAACACTCTGCTCGGTGGTATCCCAAAGATTTTCGATGGGATATAAATCTGGGTTTTTAGATGGCCAGTTCATTATTTCAAAGTCATCAGAATGCTCCTGCAACCATGCAGTAGCCAACCTGGACCTATGAGATGAACAGTTGTTTTTATGGTAGACGCCATCTCCATTGGGATGCATGATGGCCATAAATGGGTGTAAATGGTCAGACATGAGTTCTACGTACCGGGATGCATTTAGAATCGTCGGTACACGTACCAAAAGTTCCACAGACGTCCAACTGAAGACACCCCAGACCATCACTGAGTCATCACCAGCTTGTACTGTTCCGACCTGACATGCAAGATCCATGGATTCATGGGTTTGGCGCCATACCCTCAGTCTCCATCGGCGTGAGGAAATTTAAATCAGGATTCATCACTCAAGGCTATCCATTGCCAATTTTCGATGGTCCACTTTCGATGTTCCTTAGCCCAGGCAAGGCA
This sequence comes from Ryuthela nishihirai, assembly GCA_038380435.1. Classification (NCBI taxonomy): domain Eukaryota; kingdom Metazoa; phylum Arthropoda; class Arachnida; order Araneae; family Heptathelidae; genus Ryuthela; species Ryuthela nishihirai. Next base: position 78,815,859 of record JAWZYU010000017.1, read on the forward strand.
TTGAGCTCAGTGTCGTGCCGTTACAAGTGGGACTCACATAGGTCGTCAGCTGCTCTGAAGCCAAGACGATGAAGTGAGCATTGCACGGTCTGTGCACTGACTGCCCGGCTGGAACCCGCGTTCAGATGAGAGGTTATATAGATATGAGGCCCATATGATGAGGGTCATATGAAGCCCATGATCAGTCAAGGCTGGTTGTCCTTTGCAGTTTGTCCAGGTGCTTGTTTTTTTTTTTTTGCCGGAATTTTCATATTCCCGGAACACTCTTGAAACGGTCGAACGAGAAAATCCAAGTTTCTTTGACAATTTCGGAGATCGAGTGTCCCATCCGCCTACGATCTGCCCTCTGTCAAATGCATCTAAATCCTGTGCCTTTCCCATTACGCTTATCACGATGAATACTTGGGAAGCCAACGCTCACAGCTATATATGAGCAGAGTTTCAGACACGCATGCGCTCAAATGCGGGACTTGCGGTACCGAATTTGGATAACGTCTCCTATCCCTAATTCAATGGCACTTCAGTGTATATACGTGTATATTTATTTTAGCTTTACAATAATAAATATAATAAATAACTAAATGAAATATATTTAATAAAGCGTTTTCGAACAAATTAATTGTTTCAGACAATCCCATTGGAAATATTTTTAATTTACACAACAACGCATTATACATTTAAAACAATTATAACAATAGGCAGGCTCAACTCTCTAAATATTGTATTAGAATGAGGTTATAAAATTTAAAATGATTACTTTAGTCCTATATGCTCATATTTTTAAATCTTTGCTTGATTTTGCTTTTCTAATTGTGAATTATTATTACGAAGTATTGTTTTTCTTGTTCCTGTGGAAGTTCCTGTGGAAGTTACGAAGTATTGTTCTTCAAGCAAACGGGGAAAGTATCTGTCATCATACAGTATATATAAAGGTACTCATAGTGTCATCGTACAGCGCCTGTTTACAGGAATTACTTTAATAATTTCCATATTACTGATTTCGATAATTTACAATTTCTAAATGGATACTGATATCCATCCTGCTAGCGCTGAAATGAATCACTCTTAATATATGGCTCGATAAAGACACAGTCGTCCTCCTTGGGCTATTTTGTGTTGCAAACATGAGAGACAATTTTGGACCCACAATGAGCTAAATGTCCAGGTCACAAGAACACTAAGGGCTCGGAAAAGGTTGGAGAAGGAGATCCACCGAACATCTGTTAGACGGCAGATGAACATTTTCCTTCAAGGCCATCAAAAGAGTTCATAACGTACTCAGGGTGTGACTTATGTACACGGAGTTACGGCTTAACATCCCATCTGATGGATGGCATCATTTTCAAGCCGAACGGTGTCCCCTTTCTTACCGAGGACTAAACAGGAGTTAGCAGAGAAAATTCTCAACCTAGGCACAGTTAGGAGACTCGAAACTGTAAACTTCTGATTACGATCGTGTCAAGGTTCCAATTGAGATTGCAATTGAGATGTAAAGGGAAACTAGCATTTTACTAGTGTTTGGACCTCCGTAGCCCATGGATGCTTGAGGATGATGATGAGCACTACACTAGTAAAATGCTAGTTTCCCTTTTCATCTCAATGAACACCATCAAACGAATGGAATAACACTACTGGTGCAACTAAAGAGTGAGAAAAGTATTCAGAAAATGAGGTAAGATAAAATATGCCTTCTGATAGACTGCAGCTAGGACTAATGTATGCATGAAGACTTTATGTCTCCATTCTCTATGTATCATATGTCTTCTTTATGTATAAACATTTTTAAGGGTTCTCGAATTAAAAATACACTCGTCATTTATTATCACAGGTTACCTCCAGTTCCTGGGTAATGGGTGAGGTTTGCTCAATCGGTAGTGCGCCAGGCTGGTCATCTGATATCCCTAGGTTCGAGTCCTAACTCTAACAGCGTAGATATTTATTTCCGCAAATCCCCACTTTGCCCTCGGAGAGAAAGGTGACACCGATGGGCATAGAAAGTTCACCTCCGTTAGATGGGATGCTAGGCCAAGGCAGCAATGCAAAAGCGTCATTCACTATTCACGTTAAACAACACCCTGGATAGGTTGATGGGAGGCTTCCATATGTCTCCTAACAACTGCCCAGTCCATTCCCTTTCCTAAAGGGCGGGGGTGGCTCAGTCGGTAGCGCGCCAGACCTGTAATCTGTAGTTCCCAGGTTCGAGTCCCAGCTGGGTCAGCGTTGAGATTTATCTCCGCAAAATTCCCGCCCTGCCCACGGTCAGTAGGGGACACCGATGGGCTTGAAAGGCCGCCGTCCGTAGGATGGGACATTAAGGCGTGGCCCCGTGTGTGGGAGAGCCATACCCTGTGCACGTTAAAGAACACGCTGGATGGCCTTGACGGGAGGCTACCATCTGTCTCCCGACAGCTGTTCCAGTGGGTCCCCTCCCCCAACCTTCTCTGAGCCTTCGGGGTCCATGTGACTTGGCCATTTAGCCAGGTCACATGGAAAAAAGTTTCCCTTTTCATCTCAATGAACACCATCATCATCGTGTGCAAAAAAGTGCCGCTCAGAGGTAAAACAACCCAACCCTTTCCTAAATAACGCTGAGTTTTTGGTGTCCTTGTGATCTGGCCATTTAGCCCATTGTGTGCAGAGAAGTACCGTACAGAGATATAACAACTCATCTTCTGAAAACTGCCCATGAAGTCAGAAATGGAGAGCAACGTTTCTATAAAACTCGACCGGGTTAGATAATAAGGGGGTGATTGGGATTTTATATTTATATAAGGGGGTGAAACTCTCCCCCTTTCGGAAATAATATTCTTTAAAAGATCATCAGTTTATCGGTTTACAGTAGCAAATATGTTAACATATAACCCACCAGAAAATTCTGGGTAATCCTGGTTACGCTCACTGACTCATACTGAAGTGGTCTGTGAAATTTAAGGTACGACTCCATATTATGAAACCAATGATGATTGATGAATGACCATTGTTGAAATATGAATTTAATGGGAACCTAATTCAAAATTTTAGTAATTTCTAACGCACTCTTTTTTCTTTTTGAAAACATCAAACTGAAGATAAACTGAATGTCTAAATGCAGTCAACCTAAATCTTAATTTATAACAACGTTTATTCAGCATTAAGATAGTTATGGAAGCAGAAACATTTAACAGCGACTCAGCTATTACTGTAATTCTAAATTTTGCTTTCAAATTTTCGGAATAGTTAAAGAATCGTTACTTTCCGAGTGAATCATTACACCGAAAAATATTTTTTACCTAGTAAACGGTTTATTATAAAAATAATTACTTGTGTTTTCTTTAACTTATGGGAAATATTCTAATGTCGTGTAATGCTGCTGTTAAATATTCCTTCTTTCCTAATTCATTCGAAACTGAATGAATATTGTTGGAAATAACGATTCAGATTTCATTAACATTCTTTATCTTCAGTCTGAATTTCCCATAAAAAGCTTGTTTCAAAACCTGTAGATGCTTGGAATTGGTATTCGTTGATATAACATGGGATTGTTAAGAAATTGCTCAATGTTTCTTCAGTTAACAAGTCTGTAGCCGAGTGGTATAGGACCCATGAAAACTTTTTGCTAACATGTCAATTGCTCTGAACAACCGGCAGCCGAGCATGGTATTTTCTAAACTATTAACTGAATATATCCATGCAGTTGCTGCCGGGGCGGGGGTGGCTCAGTCGGTAGCGCGCCAGGCTCGTAATCTGTAGTTCCCAGGTTCGAGTCCCAGCTGGGTCAGCGTTGAGATTTATCTCCGCAAAATTACCTGCCCACGGTCAGTAGGGGACACCGATGGGCTTGGAAAGGCCGCCGTCCGTCGGATGGGACGTTAAGCCGTGGCCCCGTGTGTGGGAGAGAGCCATACTCTGTGCACGTTAAAGAACACGCTGGATGGCCTTGACGGGAGGCTACCATCTGTCTCCCAACAGCTGTTCCAGTGGGTCCCTTCCCCCAACCTTCTCTGAGCCTTTGGGGTCCATGTGACCTGGCCATTTAGCCCATGGTGTGCAAAAAAGTGCCGCTCAGAGGTAAAACAACCCAACCCATGCAGTTGCTGCAGGATGTTGTTTGGAAGCGAAGATGACACTGCTTGCAGGTGACACAACAATTCGTATCATAAATAGAGAAATTCATATCCCACACCGCTTCCGACAATTTTATATCGATGTTAAAAATGACAATATGGGATTGCATATTATGTTTATATTCAAGATCAATTCCTCGGAATTTCAACGCTGCCCTATATCTTTTAACTACCATATTAATTCTGTGGCGTCTGTCACAGTTTACTTTATAGCAGAAGCTTAGAACGAAGCTTCTACATTTAAGTAACGTACGTGTAAAGCCAAAAGAAATTTGCCTTATTCATATCGGCTATCTTCTTGATTTTGACTCCACAGGTCAGGAAGGGAGAGCCAATTACTGGCAGCACTCTCGGCGTACTCTGTCGGCTCGTTTTCTCGTTGCCTGCTTGGAGATCCAACAACTCCGTTCCAGAGCTAAGAAAGGAATAAGAAAAAGCGTTGCGTGCCAGTAGACGGTTATTATTAGCACGAGGTGGCGATCAATGCCAGACAGAACGACAATGGACGCACATGAAATTCGCATTTTCGGAGTGCTTATCTCTCCAAATTTTAGACCGTTTTCTGTTGTGCTTTTTTTTATTTCTTTGTCTTCGCTCTCATCCTCTGCACCGAGCGATAACTGCCAATGGCTGTTAGCCACTATTCTTCCATACAGATTTCGGGCATTGGGAGTTTTACAGTTAGGGTGGATGCATTACGGAGAATCAAAGTATCGTTATGCCGTGAAATTGCTCTACCTCTGCCAAGTTACGGGAGCTTAAAGTTTCTCCTTCTTTAGAGGAAAAATCTTCTTTCGTCTTTTTCAGTTTGTTTCTATTTCTTCGGAGTTCAGAATGTATGAAATTTTCGTATTTTCTGCTTCGTCGTTTTCTGCTGAATTTCAGATTCTTAGGAAGAGGCATCAGCAAGGCTTAGTTACCGAGATCGGGTTAAAAATATTTATATACATACGCAATACATTGAGATAAAAGAATTTGTAAAAGAATATCAGTGTTGAAAACGGTTTGGTATAGAAACTGTGTTCAGTGTTGCTGAATGATCACATAAGTCGTAAGTTAAGTTCACAAAATTGCAGTTTGTTGTAGTAACAGGGGGTGTAATTCTTTGAACCTATCTCGCAATTTTATCATTTTACTCTTTATTTCTGTGTATTTATTTCTTAACCATCCACTCTTGAATGTTTGTCTACTTTTATTCTGAAGATACAGATTCTTTATCTATATATCTTTATCTGTCTTTTTCACTATGTTTTAGATTCGTAGATGAATGAGTTTCTTCAGTTATAAAAAGATAATTGTCCCATAAGCCTAATAGCACAATATCATCAGTTCTAAATAATAAACCAATTATATTTGGAAATGTTTTCAGTTTCAAATATTTCGTTGTGGTATTACTTAACGGGAATATAGCGCTGAACTTTCTTATCAAACGTTTAATTGCGACTGGAAGATATTTGTTTTCAGTCCATCCGTCTCACTGAGTACTGACGATATATCGACAAATACTCCAAGAGCTATTCTATTAATATCTATTAATTTACGACAGAACAGTTTAACGCATATATTTTTACGAAACGAATTAGTTATGTGTGGAGCAAATTTAAAGGAAAAAATTATTTCTGAATGCAGTTTAATATTGAACTATGAAATACAACATGAACAGAACTTTATTTATAAGTTTATTTATTTATATATATATATACTTATTTGTTTCACAGATTTAATTTAGCCATCTTTATGCGATTATCATACCAAGTCTTACTTGCTATCTTGTGAAACAATAATTTTTAGAAAAGTCGACTGATGTGTAAATTTTGATTCTTACTTCTGCCTTAGTTTATCAAGACGAAATCGTCAATTCAAGCAAACTAAACCTTTTTCTAAACCCATCTGACTAATCGGCGACAGCACAGTGGATAGAATTGTTGAAAAATTCGAGATATTTCTCTCATCATGGGCGAGAAAAGCACTCAGAATTAAAAAAAGTATTTCGTCATCAACAAATGCCACCCAACAGGAAACTTCTTTGAAAAGTCTTTGTAAGGAAAATCGAAAATTTTACTAAAACACCTATTGCTATAATACCAAGAGAGGCAGTTTTTCTAATTCATTAGCTCACCAGGCTGGAAATCCGATGTTCCCAAGTTCGAGTATCTGTTGTCATGCGTCGAGACTTTTTCCACTAATCTCCAACTCTGCTCTCTCTAAGAAAGTGGACACAGATGGGTTTGGAAACGTTGCTGTCTTTCGAATGAGACGTTAAGGCGTCGCATTGCATGCCAAAGAACCATACCCTGTGAATGGATTTGTCTCCTAACAGTTATCCAATGGATCTCTCCCAACACAGCTGGGAGTCCTTGAGAACCTCTTGATTCGATTATTTAATTCATTTTGCACACAAAAGCAGCGCTCAGAGAAAACCACCATATACCCTAGAAAAAATAAAAATTGTTCATCTACGTGGAATATAGAAATTATTACATATATATTAATCAATAAATAAGCAAAAGCTACAGACTGAAAATCTTACTCCCCCCCCCCCCGCTGACCAAAATTCAACTGGATTCTGTAACTTAGTTTCGCCAGTTTGTCTTGCTGCTTAGAATAGCTGGCCATTGTCGGTTTCTCTGTTTTTGTGTTTCTCTAAACCGTTGTTCTTCCAAATCCTATGAATCACCGAAGAAACTTATTGGTTAATGCGTCAAATGAAAGTTTGTGGCGCGGAGAGCGTGATAGGCTATAATAAAATTTATACCCTCTTGTTTTCATCCCCCTAAAAAGGGGGAAATATGAAAACAATTGTTCCGCTAAATTTTCGGATCTCGAGGACCGTATATAACGGGCTATGCTTCAAATGAAATCTTGTGACAGGGAGTGTTACAAAATTTCCCCTCTGCCTTCTTCTCTTCCAAAAGAGGAGAAAATATGTGAAAGATTGTCCTACTATATTTTTCGAACGCGACGCCAAGCTAATAAGTTGTACGACAAATGAAAGCTTGAGAAGTGGGAAGTGTTGTGGGCAATGAAAATATAATCCCCTTGCTTTCTTGAAGCCTAAAATTTGGGGAATTGGAAAGTCATTCCTTTACTATACCTTTGAAACGCGAGGTCCTACAATTAAGAGTTAGGTGCAAATGAAAGCTCATATGAAAACCGTCGTAGACTACTTCGAATTATGCCCCTCACCCCCTCACCATTGACTCTTCTGCCCAAAGGTTGACAGAAACCCTACTGGGGTCGACCTTGACGAGTTATATCTCAAATTGAAGTTTGTGGTGTCTCGAACGACACATGCTACCACAAACACGACTCAAAAAGGGAGGAAAAATGTGGTCGATAACTATGAGTCATATATCAGATGAAAATTTCTGAAGGTAGGTGTTTTTAGTGACAAAAAAATAAATTAATTAAAAATAAAAAAAAACTATTTTCAAATATGGGCCCTAAAAAGTAGAAAATAAATCTAAATCATATTGTTGTATAATTAGTCACTGAGTTCGTATTCACTTCAAAAGAAGATAGAACGCCAATTTATCTACACAACAAGTTTGCCAGCCTCCTGTGTTCCTTTGAAGTGAACTTGAAACTTTGAAGTGAATAAACCTAAAGCATATTTATGGTGCAATTAGTTACTGAGTTCGTACTCAGTAACTAATTGCATCATAAATATGCTTTAGGCTTATTTTATACTTTTTAGGGCCCATATCGGAAGATAGGAATTTTTTAAATTTTTTATATTTTAAAATCAACTGTGTTCTGTCGTGCCCACATTTCTCGAAATGTGGACTTTACGTATTTACAAAAGTATAATTTTTTTTCTTCTTTTCTAACCCTCAACGACTTTTCCTACTTCAAATTACTTTCCTTAAAAAGTAGAAAATGATACTAAAGCATATCGATGGTGCAATCAATCACTGGATTCGTATTTAATTCAAACGATGTTCGGGCACTGATTTACTTACTCAACTAGAAGGATGCATAGCGCCCCTGGAGCATATGGTAATTCCGTTTTCCAAGAGAAGGAAGTTTTTTCGTTTACCGACTTTTGCAATCTTTAAAAGTTTAATTCTATTTAATGGATGATGGAAGAAAATGCAAACAATAATAATTTATTAGTACTTACAAAACATAAAAAATATTTTGAAACTTCATCATCCTCAAGCAGCCATGGGCTACGGAGGTCCAATCAGACCGTGCAGTTTAAAACTTAAGACAAATATATTCACTCACTTGTGAGTAAATATCCAAATATTTCGATACCTGACTGGGGTCGACATCCGAGGAGGTTGCAGCTTTTTTGGAACTTTCTTCCTTTTTTTAGTAGTGGATGCCAGATTTTGGATAAAAGAATTTCTGGCGCATTATTCATGGCGCCATCTGTTGGCTGTATTAGTTAACTTCCTTCTGCTTTCCTTATGAATGAATTTTTCCTTTATTGATTGCTGTTGTTTTATTCTAGTCAACTTATGCTTAGTTTTTCTTATGTGTCTTTCTAGTCCTGTTTTATTTAATTTGTTTCTATTGTAGCTTTGTGTTCTCTTTTTCGTGTTTCTAATGTTCTCCCTGTTTCTTTAATGTATTGTGTTTTACATTCACATGTTACTTTATTGATGCGTTATAAATTTTCCAATAATAGAAGTAAAGATTCATGAGATATGGATCTAAAGGAGATCTGATTGCTAGTCCGTGATTTTCTTTGCAGAATTTATCTTGAAATTGGAAAAAAACTGTTATCCAGTGTAAGTTTTAATAAATCCAAAATTGCCTCTATTTCTAATATGAATATTTTTCCATCATTTTTTTTCTTTCTTTTTCTTTTTTTTTAGAAATAGAGACAATTTTGGATTAATTAAAATTTACACTGGATAACGATTTTTTTTTCCAATTTCAAGATAAATTCTACAAACAATATCATATACCAGCTATGGGATCACCTTCAGCTCCATATCTCGCGAATCTTACATTGACGGACCAATGATACCTCTGTCATTGAGGGAAACAATTTTCATTTATAAGCCAGAAATAAAATTTTACAAAAGATACATGGAGGACATTTTCTGCATCTTCTGCAAACCGACAAAAACCTCCCGGAAGATTTTCTAACTAAAATCAACTCATTAGAAAAAGACAAAATTTACAATGGAAATAGGAAAAGTAAACATCAGTAACTTCTTGGATATCACACTAAAAATGACAGAGGAAAAAATTCCAATTATTAATTATAAAAATGCAATCAATACAGGGAAAATACCAGACTTTACTCTAACCACCCAACGTCTATATAGAAAAATCTAATCGAACAAGCAATAAACAAAATTCAGTTACAAAACACAGAGGAAGAACAAACAATAACGCAGATTAAAAAACTGGAATAAAAAACCTCGCTGCTAATTTCATCCTAAAGAAAAAAAAAACAAAAGTAGATAAATTAAATAAACCAAAAGACAAACCGTTCTTCACTGAAACAACTGACTTACCACAAGATCTTTTTGAAAATATCCAAAGAATGAGCAATAAATTCAGCATAAGAATAACACCAGACTTCAAAAAGAAAACAATAAGGTACACCCTAAACAACAAACAGCAGGAAAAAATATAGACAGAGAAAATGGAATAATTTATAAAGTAACCTATGAATGTAAAAAAAACCATATATTGGAGAAATAGGGAGAACACTAGAAACAAGAAAAAAAGAACATAAAGCTACAATAAAAAACAAACAAAATAAAATACGATTAGACAGACACGTAGAAAAAAACTAGTCATAGGTTGACTGGAATATAATGCATTCAACAGATGGCGTCATAACGATGTGCAAGAAATGTTTTTACCCAAAATATGGCAACCACTACTACAAAAGAGGCAAAGTTCCAACAAAGTTGCAACCTTCTCGGATGACGATCCCAATCAGGGGTCAAAGCATTAGAATATTTACTCACAAGTGGTAAATCTATCTATGCTGAGTTTCAAAGTATATTTTACCTACCTATTCTAATTCAGCCAAAACAAATTTTTAATAAAACGTATTTTCCTTTTTCTTCCTTAAAATGAAAAAGTTGATTTTCTTACACCCTTCTGAGAAATGGGGCATATTTTTACTGTCAGTGGAATATCGTTTTACACTCTACCATTGAGAAATTCAAATTAATTTTTTTTTTGGTTTATTTATTTTAATTATTTAATTAGCAAAATTGGAACGTGAAAGTAACTTTGCGTTATCAAGAACGACAATCACATACACCACCATTTCACTGTACATGTAACACAAAAGTACAATTATTGTAATTTCATTATGATACTAACATAGACATAGTTTTCAACATTAAATATACAGTAGTAATGCCTGCATAAGCCGTCCCGTGGCCGAGTGGTTAGCACGTTTGGCTTCTGATATAAGGGACCTGGGTTCGAGTCCCGGGTAAGGCATGGATGTTTGTGTCGTTTTTCTGCTGAGGTCCTGCCATCCTCTCAGACCTTCTACTTTGGCATATAAACTGACAGGCTCCTGTCAGACCTCTGTGGCAAGCAGCTGCTTGAGGGGGTATTTATTTTTTAATTCCTGCATACAGATACATTTATCGAGTCCAATTTTCTAACCTACAAGAGTAACTTGTGACTCGTATGTGATATTATTTAGCATAACTAAATTCATGTATACACAAAGAGTCTAGATATGTAAACAAACATATATTACAGCTCAGTAAAACATTTTTGGAGATCTAAAACAGTTCAATCACGTTCAATTAACTCACGGTTGCTTGATTAGAACAAAACATTAATATTCTCAGTATTAATATTCAATTTTTCACTTCTTTAATATATGTTTTAATATTAATTATTTCCTAAATTCCATTTGGTAAAGCATTAAAATTTTTAGGAGCCAAAGAAACATAGTGTTTGGTAATTATATTTTTATTAACAGTAAGATTTTTTAGAAATAAAATTTTAGATTGTCGAGTGTCTCTCGCAACTATTCTAACTAATTATGGATTCCAATTGTTCTTCAGATGCTTTAGCACAGTAAACATGTAATAGTTGTCTTATTTGCAAAAGTTTCAAATTATAATATATTCTTGTTATTTGCTCACACTTCTTTAATTTACTCATACACCGAGGTATATTGTTTAGGGCATACTGTAATGGTTTAATAATAGGCGAAAACGTACTTCCCCATGATAGAATCATGGCCGTCTATATACCTACCAGGCTCGAACATTCTGTTTTTAACGTCACCAACGTGTGGCTATAAAAGAGTCGTAGACTAAAGTAAGATATAGGGTTCATCGCTTGCTTTGGGCAAACAGATGTTTTAAACTTATAAATACAACGGAAAAATTGTGAAATTAGTATTCAACTAAATTTAGTCTTGAATACTGGGAAATGAATGAAAAAAATGCATTTGTTCTGTAAATCCGCCATATGTAGAAGATAAAAAAATATCGAAAGTAAGAAGTCTTATTACAAGCAACTAATATGATGATTTGTACTACAATGAAAGTGAACTTCAGAGTTTTAACTACTCAATTCTAATATTTGTATTTTGACTAAGAGAATGCAATAGAAACAGAAACATTTTACGGTTTTATGTAGTAGTTTATTCTTTATAAATGAAACTGGACAAAAAAATATTCCACATTTCTTGAGGTACATATTATTAGGTATTTAAAAATTATAAATGTATATATCATGAATGTAAAATACTTATGTTGAAGATCAATTCAAAATCTGTTCTAAAACTCACTTTTCATTGGAAATGACTAGTTTTTTCCATATAAGAAATGCATATATGTTAATTACATAACAATAGCAAAATATAACTTAAAAAATCACATTTCTAGGGGAGCAAATGTCTAACCCCTCCCTTGGGTACGCCCTAGTTTGAATGGCCATTTTTTTAGGATATTCGAAACACGAAACTGGTTGCAAATTGCATGATTAGTTCAGAAGACAAAAAAATGAATACCAGAATAGGTCCAAAAGAAATAGGATTTAAAAAGTAAAAGGCAAAACCAAATTACGGGAAATTCAAGATTGTTCAAAGATAGCGATAATACACAAAGGTTTGAATTCAGCATTAAACATTCGTTTTGGAATGTACTCTGTTTATATAGTGTTGTGTATAGGTGTCTTGCGAAAGTGGTAAACAAATTCCTACCCTGAAAATTTAGAGAGTGAGAAAAAAGAATATGTTTTGCCCACCCACAAATTTTGAATTTAATTTTAACCTAGTACAGTCGCTCAAAAAAAATATCCGAACACTATGGTTGATTATAGAATTCAGAAAAATATCTGGCAACGATTTTTTAAGAAATCAGTGATCTGGCAACCTTCGTGTACAGTGTACGAAGGTTGCCAGATCACTAATTTCTAAAAAAAACGTTGGAAGAATTTTTTTCTGAATTCTGTAATCAACCATAGTGTTCGGATATTTTTTTGAGTGACTGTAAATGATATCTTCAAAGAAACGATTCATCTATTCTATTTTTGTTGTGATTGATGATCAGAAATGATTTCCAGCTACACTAATGAAATAGCGTATGGTATCACATGTGATGATGTTAAGATTGGCAAACATGGTAGGATCTGGCATCGTCGAGAATATTTTTAGGAAGGTGTACTGAACGTGTGTGTTTTTTAATAATCTCAAAAGAGAACTCGGTACACCACATAAAATAGCATCGTCAAGATGCCAGGGAAGGGTGGGGATTCTTTCACTTTTTGCTATACAGGGTGTTTCAAAACTCTCTGTACAAATTTCAATGGGAAATAGGGAACACCAAGATAAACCCATTTCGTCTATGAATGTATGTCAGCTGACGTAATCCTTCGGTGCTAGAGGGCGCTGACAGAAATATCGGTGGAGCTGGTACATAAATTAATGGAAACAAGTGTGAATAACATGTTTATTTAAAGAAGGTGTTCAAAGTTGCGACCGGCAACAGCATTGCGTGCATGACAGCGTCGAAGCATTGATTGCCCCACATGTTGAAAGATTCCCATAATTTCGCGAACAGTTGCAATGGCGACAGCGATTCTTGCGACAAAGTCTTCATCTGAGTCAATGGAAGCCTCGTACACGAGGTTCTTCATGTGTCCCCAGAGGAAGTAATCGATATATGTTAAATCGGGCGATCTTGGTGGCCAGGCGACGGATCCACCCCGGCTATCCATCAGCCCCAAAAGTGGCGTTGAGATAATCCCGCACATCATTGCTGAAGTGTGCTGGTACCCCGTCTTTCCGTCAAACCAAATTCGTCTGCGAATAGCTACGGGAATATCTTCCAGCAGTCCGTGCAAGGTTTCTTCAAGAAATACCCGATAAATCTGCCAGTTGAGTCAGGGAGACAGCAGGTATGGCCCAATCAAAATGTCATGGACGATACCCAGAAAAATATTGACAGCTAACCGTTGTTGATGACCATGTGCCATTGTGGCATGTGGATTTTCGTGCACCCAGACGTTAGCATTGTGCACATTAAACACACCCTTACATGAGAAAGAGGCCTCATCTAAGAAGAACACATGAGGTAGAAAATCAGGCTGCACTGTGGTCTGCTGCAGAAACCAGCATACGAATTCCACACGAAGAGGGTAATCCTGAGGTTGCAATGTCTGGACTCTCTCACAATGAAACGATGTAGCTGCTACTCGTGCAACACTTTCCACATGAGGGCGTGGTTCACACCGAGGCTACATGTAACAGCGGTGCTTGTGCCTGGATTTTTCTCAGTACACCGTAGGATCTCTTCTTCCATGTCTGGAGTGTGTATGGTTCTCTCCAGACCAGTGTCATGCGTGTTTGCATGGAATGTTCCAGTTTCTCGCAGTAACCAGTGCAAACGTGCAAATGTTTGGTACTTTGGCACATGTCTGTTTGGGAAGCGCTCTCTGTACAACCTCACAGCAGCTCTACCATTTCCATTGGCAGTTCCATACACCAGATGCATGTCAGCCATCTCAGCAGTCGTGAAACACTCCATGTTACACGTAATCTGTCTGATTTACGAATGCCGACGGTAAACACAAGTCCGTTCTCCATTCCCACTTCACCCCTCTAGCCAATTGCATTGCCGCCAAACAGCACCCTCTAGCACTGAAGGGTAACGTCAGCAAATAGCAAATATTTCAAGGTCTACCAATATTAATGTCAGCGCTCCGTGGAGCGGTTCAAGGTCTACCACAGACGAAAAAGATTTGTCTTGCTGTTCATTATCTCCCATTGAAATTTGTACAGGGAATTTTGAAACACCCTGTATACACATTCGAAACGGTTTAAGTAAAATAAACTTGTTATTTTCATTTAAACATGAGAGATAATTTGACATGTTGGAAACAACGCAATCTTTGCTGGTGGCTTAGAAAAACAAACCTTCACAAATTGACTGATAATTTCATTGCCTGGTGATTAGTATCTTATTTCATGTTTCTCTTTTCTTAGTTGACTTAAAATACTTCAATCAGTTGTTTATAAAAAGTTTAAACTGCAGAGTTCTATATATACCTAGAGAGCGTGCTAGCAAAAGTACTATAGGCCACAAACCTAAAAATTTAAAATAAGGATAGAACATATCCTGGTAAGCTGCAACTTCTTTAGTATCTTTTGTACTCACTTTCAATAAACAGAGCATTTTAATCAGAGACATGAACGGTGCCTGTAAATAGCTTTATCATTTTTCAATTTCATGTTTTCAAAGATTTAAGGGGGGTGGGGGTTGCTTCAGGATCCCAAGCACCCCCTCTCCGCTGAATAGGCGTCTGCATTAAACAATAAACTTCAGGAAATATTTCCAGTAGGAAGTTTGAGTCCAATCTTGTTCCGTTCTTTAATCCTTTCGTGATTTTATTCCTGGTTTTCGCCCGAAATCATTTGGGGCGCAAAATGGGTACAACTCGTTTAGATAGCGGGAAGAAGAAATCCCTTATCATTATTTATGTAAAGGTTTCTTAGATTATTGCATATTACATATATATGTCTTTTATCAGCTACATACTATGTCTATTATGAGTATTTTTATACTTGTCGGCAATTATCCATTTAAAATATATACTATATATGTATATAGCAATTTTGTCAGAATTTGGTATATACCTAATGTAATTTGATTTTTATTTCTATAGATACCCTAATTTTGAAATTCTTGTAATGATATTAATGCCTTTACAACAAGTATACTAACATTGCTCGGTAAAATTGATGGCTGAAGCAAGTTGGGTTGAGTTGTTTTAATACTGAGTGGCACTTTTTTTTCACACAATGGGCTAAATGGCCAGGTCACAAAGATCCCGATGGTTCATATAAGGTTAGATGGAGGAGACCCTCAGCTGTTAGGAGACAGATTCTTCCATCGTCCAGCAAGTTCTTTAACGTGCACTAGGGTATGTCTCTTCCGCGCAAAGGCCACTGCTTTAGATTCCATCCGACGGACGGTGGCCTTTCCAAAGCCCAACGGTGTCCACTTAGTGACCTAGGGCAAGGGTTTAGCGTAGATAAATCTCAACGTTGGCCCATTTGGGACTTGAATCTGGGAACTGCAGTTAGGAGCCCTACGCGCTACCGACTGAACTACCCTAACCCGGCTGAACAAGTATCAGCCATACCCAACCATGCGATAGAAATATAATTATTTCATAAATTTAATTAATTAATTATAAATTATTTGTTAGTGTCGAATGTTGCTGTGATTTCTCTCCTAATAGTACGTAGATTTAACTCCTTTTGAAAGTAGAAAAGCACTTTTGCACAAAGAATTTAATTTTGAAAATGAGAATGATCCATATATCCGTTCGAGAGTTAATGCGTTATAAATAAGCAAAAAAAAACACCGAGTGTGAAGAGAAATCAACAAACGCGAATTGCCAAAATCTCCATAAGAATCATAGATCGTCGCTTCGGTCGATCAATGGGAACATAGAGGAAAAGAAAGAAAAGACTTTATTACTCAGAAAATCAATCGAGTTCTTTTGAAAAAAAAAGCCTTAATTATTATTCATGCGATTATTTTTTATTTTTATGTTAAACTGTAAACTCGCTTTCTTAAAGATTAACGTTATTAAATCAAGTAATGACTTGATTATCGATTAACACATATTTCAAGAATTTAATGTTTAAATTGATTGGATTTTTTTCCTATGCGAAGTATTAATGTTTTTTAGTCCTTCTTCCCATTAACGTTTTTTTATTTGCCTCAGGCTCGACCATGTTTCGAAACATTTCAGATCCAATACTTAAGGAGTTTTATCGGTTTATTGAATTCGTGAGCAAGATATTTTTTTTTCGTGATAGTTAATTTAATGTAGATATTTCTCTACGTTGCATTAATCTGAATGACGAAAATTTGTTTTCAATCGTTATTATTCAAAAACATTTTATCATTTTTTTCCAAATAACAAACAACATTGTAGAAATCAGCATTTGAACAAATTTTGGTACACAATCGAAAATGCTACAGTAGTGAAGAATATGAACTGAATAAATATGAAAAAAAATTTTCGAAGTTTTCTCTTGAATATATCTTTTAGTCGAACCTGATTCAGAGAGATGATAATGACGATAGTTCTTGCGCAATTTCCCCGTTTCGTTCCATGTTTCGACAAAGTTCGCCCGCAATAAAAGTTTATTGTTGTTGTTTTTTGTGTGTACATGTTCTCTTAGTAAAATTATTGGCAAATAAAAATGGATAAAGGAAACAAACCATTATGTAATTTTTTTTATCTGTAGAGAAATCATATTCTAGAACAGGAATTTCCAAACTTTTCGATATCACGTCTTCTTTTCATTTTGGAGAAACTCTAACGCTTTCACACCTTTAATTTATCATCAGGCAACACTCCCTCAACTTTTAACAAAATATTTAATTCATAATATAAAAAGAAAAATTTCATATCCTTCCAAATTTGAGAATTCTCGCTCTAAAACCTCTTCCTTCATTTCTACAGGTTCTTTCATGTTCATGCGCACTGAGTCAACTTTTCTTATCATGGCGCTATTCCAAGTTTTGCATCATTATTTTAGTAAGGATGCGAAAAGAGAGCAACTTATCTGCAGGTTGTGAAAGAAACAAACGGCAAGAAATTAATCGGCTGCTTCGATATTAAATTGAATAAGTGCAACACCACTTGGATACCAATCCGGTAAAACCCCGAAGGCTAAGTGAAAAAGAAATGGAATATTATTAAAATGAACAAATGGCATTTTGCTCTCTAATAGGAATCGTGATCACGAACAAAACAATCTATTTTGAGTTTTTCGCTGTGAAATTTTCGGACTCAGGAATAGAAGATCAGTTTAAAAAATACCTATCTCCTATAGGGCCGTAAAAAGAGAAATTAAGGCTAAAGCATATCGATGGTGCAATCGGTCACTGAGTTCGTATTCGCTTCAAAGGAAGATAGGGTGCCTGCAATCTTGTCGAGTACGAAATTCGGCGCCCTATCTGCCTTCAAAGCTAATACAAACTGAATGACAAATTGCACCATCGATATTCTTTAGCGTCCCCCCCCCCCCGATAGGGGATACCTTGTCGTGGTGGGGGGCTTCGGACCCAGCAAGTCCCTTCGAAGACTTTGCTGACGGATTGGGTCCCCGGTTGGAAAGAGTCAAGACCAACTGAGGTCGAAGGCATCGCTGGCCGGTTTAGTGGCCCGGTTGGACGGTGTCAAGACCTCAACATCAGGCGCTCCGTGGAGCAATTCAAGGTCACGGCTGAACGGATTTGGTCACCTAGTAGGCACGAGCCCTTTTCAAAATCTGGACCCCCCTAAGAGTCTCCACCCCGGGTGCCGAGTGAACTTGGATCTACATATCCTTGTTCATGGCTAACCGGGGAACAGATTAAATTTCAGGTTTCTACCGATGGTTAGCTTTCCTTCTATAGGACTGCTGTCATTTGAGGTTGGGGATGAGATGCATCTATATGGTGTGTTCTTGCCCTTACTCTAAATTTTCACGGCTTTCCGTTAACTTGGTAATGTCGTGAGACGGAACAGGGGAATGCCGTGGTTGCTGAACATCTGGCAACAAATAGTACAATTCTTTAGCGTTATTTTTCTACTTTTTTAGAGAGCCCTACAGGAACAGAGGCATTTTTAAAATTTTTTAATTTACATATTTTTTTGTTGTCACTGAAAACACCTACCTTCCAGAACTTTGATATACGACTCATAAATATCGAGCACATTTATCCCATCTTTTGGAGTCACGTTTGAGGTAGATCGCGACATTGGAGACATCAGAAGCTTTAATTGCAGATACGACTCGTTAAAGTCGAACCCCGCGAAAATCGCCTCCCCCTATTTTATCAAGAGGGAATAGTGGGGACGAAATTCAAAATGGTTTACGACCATCATTATATGAGCTTTCATTTGACATCTAACTCGTAACTGTAGGCCCGCATCCCGATGATATAGTAGAACCACTTTCAGATTTCCAGACGCTTTCATTCGACGTATAACTTGTTAGTTTCGGCCTTCGCGTTCTGGAGATATAGCGGAACAAATGTTTGTCATTTCCCCGTTTGTAGGGGGGAGAAGAAAGCACAGGGGGGGGGTCATTTTTTGATAGCCTACGACACTCTCCCCGTCAGAAGCTTTCATTCGACACATAGCTCGTTACTTTCCGCACTCGCATTCAAGAGACATAGGAACAATCATTTTCATTTCCCCCCTTTATTTAGGGGAGAAGAAAGCACGGGGAGTACCTTTTTCGTGGCCTACAACATTTACCGCGTCAGAAACCTTAATTCGACGTATAGCGCGTTACTCTGGGCCTTCGCATTCTAGAGATATAGCTTAAGAATATTTTTCATATATCCCCTTTTTTAGGGTGAAGAAATCATAGAGGGTCAAATTTTTTTACAGCCTATGGCACTCCCCGTGACACAAGCTTTCATTTAGCACGTAAATCATTAAATTTCCTCATCGCGTTCGAAATATATGGTGGTGGAACAACATTTTGTCAAATCCGCAAACCGACGACCAACCGACAAATGTCAAAGCCAAAACAGCAATAGTAAACAACGATAGGTAAAAACGAAGTGTTCGCTTAAATTTGTTTCTGTTTCAGAACCGTTTAACGTTTCTGAGTAATATAATAAACAGCTGCTCGTTAATTTATTGCATTTCGTTGATAAGAAAGGAAAATATTTGAACAATGAACAGCATTTCTAAAAGTATCTAAACAAAAAATAATTTCATTAACTTTGATTTGCAATGTTTGCAGTGTTTGTTGCTGCGTATCAATCAATCAGTCAATTATATTTACAATTTTTAATATACAATTTACCTATATACAATTTACAACAGAAAAATATGAGTGAACCTAAGACCACATTGTTTGTCTGGGTCACTAAAGGGAATTAATACAAAAATCAATAACGACTTACCCACTACAAAGATCACAAAAATGTACACTGAAGAGCCAAAACATTATGACCAACGCATCTTTATGCAAATCGAAGCAACTGCAGGTAAACAATGGTGCTTTTGAAGGTCATAAAACGGTATAAATAATACCTAATATTGAGCTCTTTTAATCAGTTTATTCTTATTCCTCAGATGAGAAAGGCAGCGGACTTAAACGAGTTTCACAAAGGTCAAATTGTAATGACCAGACAACTGGGTCAGAGCATTTCCGAGATGGCAATGCTTATGGGGTGCTCACGATCAGCCGTGGTTAGTACTTTCAAAAAGTGGTCAGAGGAGGGAAAAACCACGAACCACCAGGAAGGAGTAGGTTGACCACATTTCATCGATGCTGGAGGTAAGCGAAAGCTATCCTGTATGGTATGAGACAACAGAAGGGAGAGTGTGGTGCAACTCGCCCGTAATTTGAAACAGCGATTCGCTGGTGACGGGGGTAATGCGAACTTCGATTCGCTGGTGACGGGGGTAATGTGTCACAACACACAGTACATCGAACCCTGCTGAAAATGGGGCTGCATAGCTGCAGGCCGCTCAGAGTGCCCATTATAAACTCGGTTCACCGTCGAAAGTGCACTCGAGCACCAAAAACTGGATGTTGAATAATTGTAAGAAGGTTGTCTGGTCCGATGAATCTCGTTTCCTGTTGCACCATGTGCCGGGTGCGTGTGCGTCATTTACCTGAGGAAGTGTTGGCACCAGGATGCACTGTGGGACGAAAACAAGCCAGTGGAGGAAGTGTAATGCTTTGGAAAATGTTTTGCTGGGAAACCCTGCGTCCAGTCATTCATGTGGAGGAAACTATGATGTCTACCACTTACCTAAACATCAATGCACACGAGGTACATCCTTTCACGGCAACGGTATACCCTCTGTAGAGCCTTCTTTCAGCAGGATAATGCGTCATGCCACACTGCCCGGATTGTTTCAGAATGGTTCGCGGAACATGAGTAAGACTTCCAGGTGTTGCCCTGGCCTCCAAAATCCCCAGACATTAATCCAATCAAGTATCTGTGGTTTGTATTGGAACAGCATACCCGATCTGCGGCGGCTCAACCATGTAACTTACAAGAGTTGATGGATCTGCTTGTACCAGATACCATAAGACACCTTTAGAAATGTTTTCCGAGTCCAAGTCTCGCCGGGTAAGAGATGTTTTGCCGACAAGTGGAGGACCAATATCATACTAGGCAGGTGGTCATAATATTTTGGCTCTTCAGTGTATTTCATTTTTCGATATATGTACAATAAAACATGACAGATATATATGCAAACGTTAAACACGAAATGTAACAGCTTTAGTAATATTTGAACTTTTCTTCACTTAAACATTGTCAAGATAAAATATTGCTGAATTCTATATACATGCGGATTTCCAAGGGAAAAAAAAGAGATGTAGGCTCTTGAAAAAAGGATTTAAGAAAAAAATATTTTGTTCCAAAGGGTGCATTCTGAACAACGCAAAATACTCCTGTTTTTGCTTATCGCAAAAACGTTACATTTAACATCTATTGTTCTTTCACAAAATAACAGGTATCATTCTTATTACAAAATATTACATTTAACAAATACGATTCTTATCACTATAAAATATTACTTTAACAAATATTAAAATGAAAAATCAGAAATGGAAAAATATTGCTAGCTTTCTTTCCTAGTTCAGAGATAAAACATTAGCTCAAAAGTTATGCTTCTGCCTGAGCATTTCTTCGAAGGAAAGATCAGAATCACTTTAACAAATTTGCATTATATGAAAACTTCAAAGTGACAGCAGCCGACATAAAGAAACTGTTTTAAGCATGAAATGTTGGATTTTTCCACACACGGAAGTAATCACCAGAAGTAGCAATTCGCTCTGCCTTTACTGAAAACAAATTTTTTCTCCTTCGGAAAAAACTCGAAAGCATTGAAATGCTGAAAAAAATATGACTTTTACTAACGTTACTTTATACTGGCATGAAACAACGTGAATCAATATTTCTTTTTTTTTTAAAATTCAAAGGAGGGGTTTCTTTTGTCCATAAGAGAGAAAATCGCAATACAAAGGTAAATATTCTAAGCTTTCAGTATTTGTCAAATTCCATCTCCTTAGAAGTGCTTGCTTTTGTGTCTTATTTCAAAATACGCTTCGAACATCATTTTAGTTTGAACAGTTAGGATTTATTCAAGACTAGGAGATATCTAAAAGCCGGCTTAAAAGGAGATTTGCAATATCATTGCTGGGCAATGTCATAACTGACTCGGGGCATTTTTCCTTTGAAATGAACGATTTTGAATATATTTTCTTATCAATGCACACATATTTACATTGTGAAACAAAGTATCATGATTCAACGATTCAGTGGGCATTAACATAAAATAAAAACGCATCGCTTTGCGTGAATTATTCGTTTTCGTCAGGGCCGTATCTAGGAGGAAGAAGGGGGAAGGTGGCCAAGCTCCCCCCTTTCAGAATGGTTATAAGGGTGATAGAGGCAAAAATTATTAAAATGATTTACATTTCATGTATTTTTGAAATTTTTTTAAAGACTTGTAAAACGCAGGGGAAAACGTTATACTGCATTTGAGATATAGTCTCCCCCCACTTTTTACATATTTTTCGGCTCGACTATGTTCTTGCGAGCTCAGATATTTAAAAAAGTAAATTTCGCGTGCTATTAGGAGAGGCTGGGGAGTCAATTATTAGCTAACCGTGGCTCGAAACTTGATGTCCCAGATTCCAATCCCTACTGTACCTGAGTCGAGATATTCTCCACTAACCCACACTACTCCGATGAGAAAAGGGGCACTCTGAAACTCTCGAAGTGGCAACCACCCGGTGGAAAGTTAAGACATGACCCTCATGGTAGGTTGGGTTGTTTTACCTCTGAGCGGCAATTTTTTGCACACCATGAGCTAAATGGCCAGGTCACATGGACCCCGAAGGCTCAGAGAAGGTTGGGGGACCCACTGGAACAGCTGTTAGGAGACAGATGGTAGTCTCCCGTCAAGGCCATCCAGCGTGTTCTTTAACGTACACAGGGTATGGCTCTCCCGCACACGGGGCCACGGCTTAACGTCCCATCCGACGGACGACGGCTTTCCAAGCCCATCGGTGTCCCCTACTGACCGTGGGCAGGGCGGGGAATTTTGCCGAGATAAATCTCAACGCTGACCCTGCTGGGAGTCGAACCTGGGAACTACAGATTACGAGCCTGGCGCGCTACCGACTGAGCCACCCCCTCATGGTAGGAGAATCTTATCCTGTTCACGTTAAAGAGCACACTAGATGGTCTTCATCAGTAAGCCCTTATATCGCCTAAGAGTTGTTCAATGTATCCTTATCCCCTACCTAACTCTGAACCATTAAGATATGTGTGACCTGCCCATTTAGCACCGTGTGAATAAAAGTGTTGAAACGGTAAATCAACCCAACTTAACATTATGTTATATTTCTCTCAATTTGCTAAGCTGTCATTCCTTTAATACACTAATCCTTCAATCGACGCCCTTAATAGTTCATGCTACCATCGTCTTACATACCACTCTTTTGCAGACGCAACTGCTTGACCAGGCGAGACAATTAAACGGCGCAGTCGATGATGAAACAGGTCATATCGATCACTTGATTGACGTTTCCATCGTTCTCATCGATCACTGGTGGATTCAGAAGTGATTGACACACCATTGACTAATGATTTTGACAGCTATAAAAGATTCAATCAGCAGTTTAATAATCCCGAATAGTTTAATATTTGTCATTCACGTTACACCACTGCTATTCTGTCATTTTACTATTTTTCATCCAGGTTCATAAAACTTATCGGTCATTCTACTATCTTG
Organism: Ryuthela nishihirai; assembly: GCA_038380435.1. Classification (NCBI taxonomy): domain Eukaryota; kingdom Metazoa; phylum Arthropoda; class Arachnida; order Araneae; family Heptathelidae; genus Ryuthela; species Ryuthela nishihirai. The sequence goes on from JAWZYU010000017.1 coordinate 78,839,201, forward strand.
CATACCATTAACCAGTGACTCTACCACTTTAAATGACATTAATCTGTCATTATCTTTCTCTTACTTTGCATACCACTAATCTTTCGAACTTCCACACGTCCTAGGGTTATTCTACACACACCTCAACCTATTAATCTGCTGTGCTTCCATCTCACATACTCTTTTCCCTGTATTTGATTTGTCATTCTTGCACACTACTGATAAATCATTCTACCAATTTCCATACCTAAATCTGTCATTCTACCCCATCAATATTATTCATCTGCTTTTTGTCACCTTTCACACCATTAATCTACTTATTACTTTTCATATCATTAATCTGTATATTTATTGCCTTTCATACCACTAATCTGCTTATCTACTGTTTTCACACTACTAAGCTGCTTATCTATCACCTTTCATACCACAAACGTGGGGACGAGGGTGGCTCAGTCGGTAGCCCGCCAGGCTCGTAATCTGTAGTTCCCAGGTTCGAGTCCCAGCTGGATCTCCGCAAAATTCCCCGCCCTGCCCACGGTCAGCAGGGAACACCGATGGGCTTGGAAAGGCCGCCGTCCGTCGGATGGGACGTTAAGCCGTGGCCCCGTGTGCGGGAGAGCCATACCCTGTGCACGTTAAAGAACACGCTGGATGGCCTTGACGGGAGGCTATCATCTGTCTCCCAACAGCTGTTCCAGTGGGTCCCCTCCCTCAACCTTCTCTGAGCCTTCGGGGTCCATGTGACCTGGACATTTAGCCCATGGTGTGCAAAATAGTGCCGCTCAGAGGTAAAACAACCCAACCCAACCACAAACGTGGTTATCTATCAGCTTTCATACTACTAACCTTTTTAACTCTAGCCTTCATACCACTAATCTATGTATGAAAGGTAATAGATATTAAATAATAATAATATCTATTACCTTTCATACTACTAATCTGCTTATTGCCTCTCACACCACTAATCTGCTTATCTATTGCCTTTAATACCACTAATCTGCTTATCTATCACCTTTCATACCACTAATCTGTTTCTCTATCATCTTCATATCACTAATATGCATATATATCATCTTCATACCATTAATCTGTTTATCTATCGTCTTCCATACCATTAATCTTCTTATTAATCGTCTTCATACCATTATTCTGTTTATTTCTCTACTTCATACCACTAATCTCTTATCTATCAATACCCTCTACCCCATGTTCTTATAAGGTCTCCACCACTTTTCGCTGTAATCCGTCGAGTACATCCTTCTCTACATTTCTCTGAGTAATGTCAGTTTAATTATAACCACCCTGTATATTGGAATTCACGTACATTCATGGTTAAATTGGAATCAACACATTCAAGCATACGTTGCCGTGTTTCCATCCCACATACTCTTTTCCCTGTATTTGATTTATCATTCTTGCACACTACTGAAAAATCATTCCACCAATTTCCATTCTACCACGATCAATATTATTCATCTGCTTATTTGTCACCTTTCACACCATTAATATACTTATTACTTCTTATCTTCAGGTAAAAGGTCCAAATTATTGAACTCTATTAAATGTATTGCTTCAACAAATTAGGGAATCCCTACACATTACTTACTAACTTTATATAAGAACCGAATTAGAGCTAATATGGAACAGAATTTTTATTAGGAATTTCGGACACAAAAAGTAAAAAATTTAATATTATTAAAAACCAATGCTTAAAAATTGCTTTAGGCCTTTATAAATTTCCACCTAACATTTCTCTTGCAGAAACTGCTATTCCACAATATTTTTAGACTATTCTATAAAATTACAGATCATCCTGTCATAAAAAAAATTTAATAAAAATTTTCCTACGAAGTTTCAAATTATACTTAAAGATGATAAATTTTTCAATAATATTTTTAGATCTAAATTATTAGGAAATATTTCTGAGAATATACCTTCATGGAATTTTACTAGACCAGAAATCTCAATTGATATTCCAATTATTAAAAATAAAAATTCTCTACCTCAAGAAATAGTTTTAAAAATAGCAAAAACTCACTGCAATATAAAACATAAAAGTTACATATATATTTAAACAAATGGTTCAATGCAAGATGCAAAAAATGGACCTCTGCAGCATTTTATTACCCTCTAAAAATATTGAAAAATTATTCAAATTTCCTGCACATAAATCTATTCTTTCAGCAGAAATATTTGCAATTATTGAGTCAATTCATTGGATAACATTAAATGAAACATACGAAACAAATATTATCTTTTCTGATTCTAAAGTTGTCTTCAAATTTTACTTCATGATTACAACTATACACCATTACAAAAATATATTTATGATCTATTATATCCAAATTCAAAAAACTTAATTGAAAATAATAATTTAATTAAAATACAATGAATTCCCAGTCATTTAGGAATCAAAGAAAATCATTATGTTGATCAATTGGCCAAAAATGCTGCGAACGTTCAAAATATCACTGAAATTCCGCCCATTTATATAGAACTTAAAAAATTCATAAATATGAATTTGATCTAATACATATTTCAAAATTTATGGTTCATTTTATAATAATTTTGGATATAATCAATCTAATTATATAAACTATTATTCACCTATAAATTTGCCTAGAAAACTGTTAACAAAAATCAATAGACCTAAAATTGTCTATCTAGGCCTAAATTCTTTTCTATATAAAATAAAGAAAATTAAATCTCCAAATTGTCAACTTTATAATTTACCAGAAACGATTAATTACATTCCCTTCAATTTTCAATTTTCCACTGTATGAAATATAAAGTAATATATTTTTACTAATTTTCATCATCATCATCATCATCATCATCATCATCATCATCATCATCATCATCATCATCATCATCAAGCAGCCATGGGCTAGGGAGGTCCAAACAGACCGTGCAATTTAGTTCTCCAAGCAATTCTGTCCTGAGCTACATCTGCTGCATCTTCTGCATCCTCTGCACACCAATTCTAACAAGGTCCTGTTTGACATTGTCTGCCCACCGCATCCTAGGTCTCCCCTTCTTTCTGAGGCATTTAGGCACACTGTTCATAACCCTATTCGCCGATCTATAATTATTCATACAGGCAACATGGTCAAACCAATGGAGTCTCTCTCCGCACAATATGCTGCTTAAAGGAGGTTGCAAACTCTTTTGCCTAACCTCATCATTAGTTACAAAGTTGAACCACCTAATGCCGAAGATACTGCGTAAGCATCTAGAATCAAAAGCATCTAGTTTCCTGTTATCTTGTTTACAAAGTGTCTACGTTTCACTACCATAAGTAACCCTAGAAAGAACCAAATTATTATACAGTCTAATTTTACTCCTAAGGTGTATACGCCTATTTCTCCACACTCTCCATAGATTCTTAAAAGTCCCGGCAGCAATCCCTATTCGTCTGTTAATCTCATACCACATATCACCAGAATCTGTTACATAGCTCCCAAGGTAATTAAACTGTGACACCTGCTCAAGACTGCAACCGTTCAGATGAACTGAATCACAGTCTGCCTGGCCAATTTTCATCACTTTAGTTTTCTCTCTGTTTATAACCAACCCTGCTCTAGTACCAGTCTCATCAACAGCTCGAATGAAAGAGTTCATCTCATCAACATCATTTGCCAAAAGGGCTAAATCCTCAACATAATCTAAATCAGAAATTTTAGTATCTCCAGACCATTTAAGGCCAAAATCTTTCCCTTGCAATGAATTTCGCATAATGTAATCAATAACCAAACTAAAGGAAAAAGGAGATAAAATGCACCCTTGTCGAACACCAGAAGTAATGCTAAACCAATTGCTACAAGCCTTACCAACTGTCACACACGACTCAATGTTATTATAGAGAGCTTTCATTATATTAACTAACTTGTCTGGTATACCATATGATCTCGCAATCAACCACATATTATGTCGATCAACAGATTCGAAAGCCTTTTTGGAATCAACAAAGCTAGCAACCAAAGGTTTCTGAAACTCTAAACATTTCTCAAGAATCTGCCTAAGTGAAAATATCTGATCCACACATTCCCTCCCACTTCTGAATCCACATTCTCATCACGCAATTGCCTGTCAACCAGATTCTTAATTCTATTAAGCACAATCATGGAAAGAACTTTACCTGGAACAGAGAGTAGGCTGATACCCCTATAGGTATCACAAGAACTGCGATCAACTTTTTTTAAAAATAGGGATAATAATAGCTCTGGTAAAATCCTTAGGAACCATGCCTTTATCATAAAGATATTCAAAATTTCAGTCATTCATGTGGTAACCGAAACATTCCCAGCTCTAAGCATTTCTGTAGTAATTTCATCTACCCCTGGGGATTTATGAAGTTTAAGTTTAGAAATAGCCAAAATAACTTCAGATTATGTTATAGGGCCAACATTAAAGCCACCAATGCATATATCATCATTGCAAACAATGGGAGAAGAACTAACCACATTGTTTAGAACATCACTGAAATGCTCAGCCCACCTAGCCATGACAGAATCCTCACCTTCTATAACCTTACCTTGTTTATCCTTCAATCCCTGTATACATGTTCGTTTCCTACCACACAAAACATTAACTATCTGGTACAGCTCTCTGCTGTTGTGCTGTCTAAGTCTTTTTGTGTATTCATCTTATTGAAATTGTTCTGAACAAATTAATTATGATCCTTTCGTCATAATTTTAGTTCTTGTAACCGATTCTCCTTATTATGCATTGAAATATATTAAAATTATTCTCTTAAATTGTTTTGGGAAAGCACGAAGACTGACTTCCCATTTGTACGTTATGTTTAATAAATAAATAAATAAATAAATAAATAAATAAATGAATAAAATCCCCATTCTTCCTACCTCCCGTGTGTCTAGCCTCCGGCATTGCTCCCTCACTTTACCCAAACACCGCCACTACCCTAAAATCACTTACAAACGAACCCTTCCGTCGTAAACATGTCTACTAACAAAAGAAAGTGTCTCTCGATTCCCGAAAACATCGAAATTATTCGTGAGTTAGAACGTGATGCGAAAAATGTTGAAGTAGGTAAAGGAATTTCTTTGTGCTCTTCAACAGTATAGGCATTGTGGAAAAATAAAGATGTTTACATAACGGCACTGGAAAACAACATAACCGAAAGAAAAATAATTTAAAAGTGAGAGCTTACAAACGTCAATGAAGCATTGCTTCATTGACGTTTGTAAGCTCTCATTTCTAAATTTTATAAAAATAATATAATTACATATCTACATATTATTTGTGTTAATATGCTTGAAACGACTTGATGTCTCGGTTTGAAAACGACTTGATGCAATGATACGAATTGCACTGACTAGGGTGCTATTTTAATCAACGGAATTAGTGCCTTAAAAAGATTAAAAAGTATGCTATCACCAACCAAGAATTTAGGATAAAAATGTGAAATTTTTGTATTCAGCATTACTCTAAAATTTCGCATTAGATTCCTACTTAGAATAATAGGGTGCTTTCAATAATTATATCGTAGCAGCAAAGCAAGTTTAATTCACATGATGTTTCCAAGTGTCAATTTTAGGAAATTATTCTGCAAATTCCATCATGATTGATAGTATTTTCAGTTAACATTATTTTGTTTTGTATTTATCGACATACATAATTTGAAATTTTAATAGCTGTTGAGTAGCATGATTAAACCTGATTAATTTAGAATTCATCATAGATAAGATTTAATCATTGTTTAATTCTACATGCTCTACGTATTATGCACTCTTTGATTTGATGTGGTTTCGAATCGAAATCGATGATTTCGCGTTTCTATTTTGAGAAAACATTTCCGATTCGCGGGAAGGTGGAGGGCACATCAGAGATGCCATAGTGTTTTATATTCACAAAAATAATCGTGTAATACCATGTTATAAAGAAATTGAAATTGCATTCGCTCTAAAACAAGTTTCTTTTTTTCAATCCTCAGTCTGAATATAGGTTGAAATTCGAAATCAAACATAATCTCATTTTTTTGACGAATAGTCGTTTCAGTATTTGAAATTCGTCGCAAAATGAAGCTTTTAAGGGCAGTATCCGGTGTCCTAAGATATTATCCCCAAATGTCATAAAAATTAAAAGAATCATAATACATGCTTGTCAAACTTAACTCATCATAGTAAACTGTTGGGTTGTTATAATTTCTTTGCATACTGTGGGCTAAATGGTCAGGTCACAAGGACCGATGACTCCTAGAAAGTTGGGGGGAGTCGACTCACTGGACAGATGCTAGGAGACAAATGGTAGACTTCAGTCTCATTTCATTAACATTGTATGAATATTTCTGAGTACCTTTACGTATTTCATACACTTTGTGAATACTGCGATATAATACTGAACAGTAGGATTAAATATATTTCATTTGATTACCACTAATGATAATAAACAAACTAAGCAATATTAACATTCCTAACACTGAACGTGTAACATTTGGTATCAGCTACAAATAATAATAATTTCCATGATATTGGCGGACTTTTTTTTTCAAATCCCTGCAAATGAAATTTCACCAGAGAAAGAGAACATTCTCGTGGAAAGTGAATGCCTGATGACTCTGAGCCTCCAATAGGTCCCTTTTACTCCACCGAAAGTGAAATCCTTGTTCCCATTCTCGGATTCGTTTTCAATCTATGTCTAGAAATTTCACGGTTTTATGCTAATACTTTTCAATGAACCAGACCTAGAAAAGAAATTCTTCGTGTAATGTATTCCAAATAAACCGTAACGAAATTCAATTCTTAGCAACGATGGCATTCAGCGGCCTGAAACCATCTCCACGTTTAAATTTTGTGTCAATAACCCGAAGCCCATCGAGCAAAAGAAATCCCTCACACGACGGTGCTAAAAATAGAAATGCTTCGATTTCAGCTGAGAGATGTGGCAACAAGTCCACAAATATCCAGGTTGCGCCATCTATCAACTGGTTTAATACTTATGCAATTTAAGCTCAAATGTTTTAGTCTCTTCTGCTATTTCTAATTAAAAATTTATATTTTATTAACTTTCGATATTTTGCACTCTCAGTGTTTCTTTCTACGCAAAAAATTAAGGGGTGGGAGACACTTATCTTCCATCAGTTTTTTGAGAGAGGTTGAGAAAATGGATCAAGCTCATAATAAAAATGTTAAGCATATATTTTAATATAATTTTATTTATCTAAAAATTATAATAAAAGTACAAATTAATATCACACAAAATCCACAAAATCACTTTCGGAGAAGTTTTATAGCAGACTCCAAATCTGAATCATGTCTCCAGAGGTTCATGTTCGCCAGTGGCGAAGCGTGACATTTGGAGTAGTGGAAGCAATTATCAAAAGCAGGCACCTCAACTCATTGGAATGCCTTCCGGTCATTCGATTTTTCCGAATCACTGAACCGAAACATCGTTCAGGTACCGATGTTTCCGAAGCGTTGAGTGAAAGTAGTTCTATGCTTTTTAAATTAAATATTAGTAGTATATAAGGCAGGTTCTAGGAGTAGGTCAAGGAAACCATGCTCACCCCCCCCCCCATCTGTAGAATTGAAGTAAGGGTTATGAAAGTCAAATGTTATTAAATTTGTACATAATTTACGCATTTTGCAATAAATTTTTTGAAAACTTCTAAAACGAAGAGGTGAATGTTACAATGCAATGGAAATCCAGTTTCTTATTTGCCTGCTTTTTTTTTTATTTAGATCCTTGTCTGGTACTATACCTAGAAATCTATAGTCTAGTAACGAAGAAGGTGGAGTTTGAGAGTGCAGTCTCCCCGACACTGAGGAGAGTTGTTTTTAAGAAACTATTAGTTCATCGACATTCCGGTGACCGCGTGGTTATTCTGCTCGGCTGCTAATTCGAGGGTTGGGTTGTTTTACCTCTGAGCGGCACTTTTTTGCACACCATGGGCTAAATGGCCAGGTCACATGGACCCCGAAGGCTCAGAGAAGGTTGGGGGAGGGGACCCACTGGAACAGCTGTTGGGAGACAGATGGTAGCCTCCCGTCAAGGTCATCCAGCGTGTTCTTTAACGTGCAGAGGGTATGTCTCTCCCGCGCACGGGGCCACGACTTAACGTCCCATCCGACGGACGGCGGCCTTTCCAAGCCTATCGGTGTCCCCTACTGACCGTGGGCAGGGCGGGGAATTTTGCGGAGATAAATCTCAACGCTGACCCAGCTAGGACTTGAACCTGGGAACTACAGATTACGAGCCTGGCGCGCTACCGACTGAGCCACCCCCTACTAATTCGAGGAATCGGGTTCAAGCCAAGATAAAAGGCATGAATGTTTTCTTTCTGCTGGGATCTCGCCTTCTTCACAAACATTTTCTATGCATAAAATACTAACAGGTGCCAGTCAGATTTCTATGGCAAGCAACGTATTGAGAGGGAATAGGTTAATTGATTTGTTCAATACAGGTATTAATAAAATGTAAACAACATGTTTTTAAACCCCATACTTACCAAGATTTCGGCCAGTCTTCACTATGTCACTGATTGTATATGAAAAATTGTTAAATTTCAGTTTTGCTCTCTCGTTTTCAAAAGAAAACGAGAAAATAGTTTGTCTTTGTCGTCTGTCCGTAGACGTCAAACTTAGAGATAAATTAATAATATTTTTGGTGTTGGATAGGTGTGACGAAGTGTTACGATTCCCATTTTCGGCATCTTCCTATAACTATAATTGTGCCATCCAAACGATGGAAAAAGGTGAAAAAATGCAAAATTTCAAACGAATATTTCTAATGATATATTAATGCGAGAATTTGAAATTTTGGTGGTGAATGTGAGGGTCGTGAAGTTTTCATAGGTAGCAATGGTTGACCCTCTTAGACCCAGGGGTGGGTGGGAAAATATTTTTTTTATATTAAAGGAAAATTGTTTTTTTTTTAGACATAAAAATTCGTTTTCTATTAGATAAGTATTAATGAAATATTAAGGACTTTCCGAATCTTCCAAAAGGTATAATTACGCCCTCTAACGGTGAGAAAAATTCGAATTCATTAAAATTCAAAGGAATATTGAAAAGGATGAAGTTATGCTAAAAATTTGAAAATTTGATGATGAAATGTGAAGGCTACTGCGTTTTCGTTGGCAATAATGAGTTGCATCCTCCCTTAGTTCCAGGGGGGATGCAAATTATATGCTTTAAGAGCTAATTGCTTTTAGAGATAAATTAAATTTTTTGGGGATAGCTGGATAGGTATTAATAAACTTATACGACTTGCACTATCCAAATTTGCCAAAAAATTTAAATGCGCGTTCTAAAGGTGGAAAAATGGGAAAGTCCAAAATTTTATTGCAATTTTTTGCAATGAATATTGCAAATGATGTATTTAGGCTAGAAATAGGACATTTTGGTGGCGAAATGTTAAGGGCATGATGTTTCCGCTGACAGCAATGAGCTGACCCCTTATACCCAGGATGGTGGGAAACACAATTTCTTTTTAAATAATAATCGGAAAACTCTTTTAAGTTGGATTAAAAATAAATACCCCCTCAAGCAGCTGCTTGCCACAGAGGTCTGACAGGAGCCTGTCAGTTTATATGCCACAGTAGGAGATCTGAGAGGCTGGCAGGACCTCAGCAGAAAAACGACACACACATCCATGCCTAATCCGGGGATTGAACCCAGGTCCCTTAGATCAGTAGCCAAGCGTGCTAACCACTCGGCCACGGGATTAGTGGTAGCAACATGTTGTAATTCGCATTCTGTACTCGTTATCTAACGATAAAAATTAAAACTATCTAAGCAAAACAAATACTGTATCATCATTTCTCTCTTCGCTGGCGGAGCGTAACTTCGATTTGCGAAATCTGCGCGTTGCCCCTAAGAAGCCTATTAAAAACAGGGAAAGAGTTTACATTTTCAAAAGGTTAAGGCCTGGGGACGACTAGACAAAAATTCATGCCGATTTATCCCAAGTATATGGGGATCATGACTGTTCATATGACCTCTTATGGGATGAACGCGCAAATTCAAAGAAGGACGGCAGAGCTTGGAAGACCTCCCTCGTGCAGGAAGACCGAAGGAGTTCATGAACTCAATAAAGGAAACTCTCATATCACCGTTCACGAAATAGGTTTAGATGCCAGTGTATCAATTGGCAATGTGCAAACAATTATTCATCAACATTTAAAGTTTCGGAAGAACTGTGCCAAATGGGTACCCCATAAACTGACAGAACAGCAAAAAAGGACTAGAGTCGACTCGTGCAAGGAGATGCTGGCAATGTTTGAACCCAGTGGCCCCGAACGGTCAACAGACATTGCTAAAAGTGATGAGACTTGGTTTTTATACTATACAACTCTCAGAGAGATCGATAACTATGTTGGAGTAGTTGGGTTGGGTTGTTTTACCTCTGAGCGGCACTTTTTTGCACACCATGGGCTAAATGGCCAGGTCACATGGACCCCGAAGGCTCAGAGAAGGTTGGGGGAGGGGACCCACTGGAGCAGCTGTTGGGAGACAGATGGTAGCCTCCCGTCAAGGCCATCCAGCGTGTTCTTTAACGTGCACAGGGTATGTCTCTCCCGCACACAGGGCCAAGGCTTAACGTCCCATCCGACGGACGGCGGCCTTTCCAAGCCCATCAGTGTCCCCTACTGACCGTGGGCAGGGCGGGAAATTTTGCGGAGATAAATCTCAGCCTGGACTCGAACCTGGGAACTACAGATTACAAGCCTGGCGCGCTACCGACTGAGCCACCCCTGTCCCGTTGGAGTAGTGGAAGATGAACTGCGTCCCCAAATCCTCCGATAAGGCTTCAGCTTAAGGAAGAGGGTGTTCACAATTGTTTTCAGTTCCCAAGGAGTGGTAGCGGTGGACACCTTACCTGAAAAATGACTATACATGTCCAATACCACGCTAACATTGTTTTGCCCAAAATGGCTAACGAGATGAAGGGGCAGCGTCGAACAACAAGAGTATCCAGGGTTTTCCTTCTCAGTGCCAATGCTAAAAAACCCGATTAGTCACGGACTATCTGGAGCAAGAAAAAAATCAGACAGTTCCCCCATCCTACAGATTCACCCGATTTCGCTCCACGCGATTTTTAGTTGTTTTAAAAAATTAAAAAGTAACTTGCTGGGAAGACTTTTTCAAGTGTGCAAGACCTTGCAAATTGCGTTCATTTAGAGTTGCGGATAATTCCCCAACAGGAGTACCACCAAGCGTTCCAGAATTGGCGAAGACGTCTGCAACTTTACAAAGATGCTGGAGGGGAGTACTTTGATGGACAGCAAACGTTTTGTTGAGGTAAGTACAATGGATTTTGTTTTGCAGATGCGTATCAAGAACTTTATGAATGTCCCTCAAAATATGAATTTCAACTTGATTTTAGTTTGTTATTTTTTAACAAATATTCTTAAACAATAATTGTTTACATTCCAGTTGCATAATATCGAACTATTCGTAACAATTGGATGGTGTAGAATGGCAGATTAGTGGTATGAAAGGTACTACATAAGCAGATTAGTGGCAGAAAAGATGATTGATAAGCAGATTAATAATATGAAAAGTGATAGATAAGCAGATTAATAATATAAGAAGTGATAAATAAGCAGATTAATCATATGAAAAGTGATAGATAAGCAGATATGTAAGATAGATAATAAGATCATACGATAAGATCCTATGATCTTATTATCATAGGATCTTATTATAAGTATCCTTAGTATTAAGGTAATAGATAAGCAGGTTAATGGTAGTAAAGGCGATAGATAAGCAGGTTAATGGTATTAAAGGCGATAGATAAGCAGATTAATGGTATTAAAGGCGATAGATAAGCAGATTAAAGGTTGAAAGGTAATAAGCAGATTAGTAAGCAAGATTAGTGGTATGAAAGGAGATAGATGAACAGATTAGTGGTATAAAAGGTGATAGGTTAGGCAGACTAGTGGTATGAAAGTGATAGATAATCAGATTATTGTTGTTAAAGGCGATAGACACCAATGGAAACAGATCGATTGCAGCATTCGTTAAAAGTGATCTGTTTATTATAGAAATTTGAAATTTCGGTTTATAGGGTCAGGAGATATTCCACTGACAACAATCATCTGCTCCCTTTTCTCAGACAAGTATGAAAAAAAAGCAAGTTTTAAAATTAAAAAAATAAAAGTGAAATAATTTTTATGTTGTATAATTACTAATAACATACTACTATATTCATTCATCATCCACCAGCTCAAATTAAAACGTTTAAGGAGAAAAAAAGTAGGTAAATGGAAATTTCCTTTTCCCTCCTTAAAAGCATATATCCATTGTTTTTTCGTTATTAATAATTGTTATTCATTATTTTACTCTTTCCAGTTCTTTTATTTGTTTTTTAACAAGTGGATTGATTGAACTGGTGCAGAACCGATGGACTACTGCGTACATGGATAATTAAAATAACATATACCATATTTAATTATTTTGCATTTGTACTAAAAATATTTCACTATAACATTAATGTAAGGTTATAACGAAATTTATATGTCGCTGTAACGAAAAAATGATAAAAACTGTTGGCTGTAAACAAAAATGTAACGAACATTTAAAAATAAAGTTAGATCATTTTACCTCTGAGCAGAATTTTTGTACACATAATAAGTTAAAGGTGCAGGTTACAAGCTATCACAGGGGCTCAGAATTGAATAGGGAAAGAAATCCACCGGACCATTGTTACGAGACAGACAGAAATCTCTCGTTAAGGTAATTCAGAGTGTCCTTCAACGTACAGTCGCTCAAAAAAGTATCCGAACACTATGGTTGATTACGGAATTCAGAAAAAATATCTGGCAACGATTTTTTAGAAATGAGTGATCTGGCAACCTTCGTGTCACGTGACACGAAGGTTGCCAGATCACTGATTTCTAAAAAAATCGTTGCCAGATATTTTTTCTGAATTCCGAAATCAACCATAGTGTTCGGATACTTTTTTGAGCGACTGTACACAGGGTAGGGCTCTCCTGAGTACAGAGTCATGTCTTAATGTCTCATACAGCGGACGACAGTATTTCCAAGACAACGGAGTCCCGTTTCTCAGCGACGGCGGTGTGGGGTTAACGGCAATAAATCTGAACGCTTACACAGTTAGGACTGGAGCCTGGAAACATCAGAATTCTAATTTGGCGCACTACAAAATGAGACGCCCTATACGCTGAAACCTGACGGCTATTTTGATCACTTTTGATTGGTAAGTCAAAAAAAGTCATCAAAGGACACCGTCTAGTGAGACGTTTATAAATGTTTGTATTGTACAACTTACAGATTCACCGTAACAGAAATTAAACAGAACTGACAGATATTTAATTTGATTCTCATTTTATTTAGTCTAAATTCAATCTCATAATTAAATGCATTGAACTACTGTTCAAAAGCACCATTATGTAATTAATGTTGATTAAACTTGCTTATCAGTAAATACACCCATCTCTCGATTTAAAAGGTAGAGAGATTATCGGAAATTACGTGGCAATTGAAACCAACAATTTTGGTTGAAAGGGGAATTGAACTACTGTTCAAAAGCACCATTATGTAATTAATGTTGAATAAACTTGCTTATCAGTAAATACACCCATCTCTCGATTTAAAAGGTAGAGAGATTATCGGAAATTACGTGGCAATTGAAACCAACAATTTTGGTTGAAAGGGGAATAGATTCCGAAAAAAACCTTGCTATGAATAAAACGTACATTGAAAGTTTATTTACACATATTTATCTCAAATGTCAATTCAGAAGAAATCATAAGCATTAATGCAACATCATTTTCACTTATTTACTCTAATTCAGATAAATTTAGATTAGTTTCTCATACATTTCTATTTGACCAGAAAAATTCTCATCGTTAATGCGTCGAATTTGAAGACGAAATTTCAGAGAAGGATATTTATGAACTGATCATAAATTAGAAATAAGCATTTGTACTAACACTTAAGACTTTATTTTCTAAAATTAAATTTTATATAATAGTTTATGAAACAGTGTAATTACGAATCAGCTCTATTTAGTCCATGTAATAGTCAACAGAGTTAAACTTCTTGCTAAAAATGAGATAAAATGCAGTTTTTACTAGGTTGAAAGTTTCAGTTAGAAAAGCCAGCTCTCGCTGTCGATTCTAAACAGGCTTCATTTCATTAAAATGTAGCGAGACAGATTACATTACAATCGCAAGAATAAAATTTTTGCGAAAAAATATGAATATAATTTGTTATAGATGGCGATTTTATTAATGTAGGAATTTACGGTTATTTATTTATTCTTGAAAATAACTAATATTAATTACAACCATTTAGTTAACGCTTACTTTAGGATGACTGTCTAATAATCTCCCTAGAGGCTATCCACTGCTACTTCAAAACATGTTTTATATCTTCTTATAATAGATTCTCAATCCTACCACATAAAACCGAATGTTGTTTTTTCACTGCTTGCATTTTCTTGACCGTGTAAAACCAAAACCGCGTAAACTGAGTATAGTGTAAATCGAGGGATAGGTTTATATATCTGTCTATTCTATATATTTTAATTTCATACATTATTTCTTGTTTAACCTTTTAAGTATTTTTTAATATATCCTTTTGAAGGATGTACATTATACTTATCCCTCTATTTACGCAATACTCGGTCAAAAAAATGAAATCAGTTTCGTTTTACACGATTATAGACTCGGGTATACAGCTACGGATTAAGATTTATTTATGTGTGTAGATATAACACATATTATGAAGTAGCAGTAGATAGCCTCAAGGGAGATTATTAAATAGTCATCCTAAAGTGAAATTAACTAAATGGTTTTAACTGATATTGTTACTAATTTAAATGGATGAGCACTGAGCGTGAGTTCAATTAAATATTATATAACACTGATAATTCTAAAACAACGTAATTTATTACAAAAGTAAGGATGGAATCATTTATACAAATTAAATTCAACTAATGCAAATCATACATGTAAATAAACCGGCAATATATCGAGAATAACCTTACCAAATCTTACAAACAAACTAAATACAACTATATAGCAATTGATAAACCCTTCTTATAGAAAAGTTAAGACCAGCTCTGTCTGCTCGACTAATACATTACCTCTTCATTTTGATTGCCATGTCTCTTGTATAACTTTCACTTCAGCGTAAACAATCCTTTGTCTTCTCTTACTAGTTTTACTAACAAAATTCTATACTAATCAACTCTTTTTTTTTTAACCTCCCGCGCACTCACCACATAAAATACTTCTTCTTTAGATTAGACTAACTACATTTCCTTTTGCACTCCAAATGCGCTTCCTAACAAAACTTTATTCCTTATTCTTTCAATCAAGTTCGTTCGATGTATGTCTCCGCAATATTCCCCGCCCTGCCCACGGTAGTAGGGGACACTGATGGGCTTGGAAAGGCCGTCGTCCGTCGGATGGGACGTTAAGCCGTGGCTCCGTGTACTGGAGAGTCATACCCTGTGCACGTTAAAGAACATACTGCATGGCCTTGACGGGAGGCTACCATCTGTCTCCCAACAGCTGTTCCAGTGGGTCCCCTTCCCCAACTTTCTCTGAGCCTTCGGGGTCCATGTGACCTGGCCATTTAACCCATGGTGTGTAAAAAAGTGCCGTTCAGAGGTAAAACAACCCAAACCAACTTTCGATGTCGTTGGTGACGTAGCTCTCATGCTGAAGCATAAGCAAGCATTCATGACACGTTTATCTTAAATTCATTGTAGCACGTACATCTGTCGTAACAATATCACCATTTTCATGAACAAATAGATAACAGTAAATTCCTATATTAATAAAATCGTCATCTATAACATATTCTTACCATTGCTGCAATCTGTCTCGCGACATCTTAATGAAATGCAATCTGTTTTGGATCAACAGCATGAAGTGACATTTTTAGACTATATTTTTCATACTAGTAGAAAGAGTGTTGTAGCTAACTATTGACAACAAGTTTCATTTAGTGTCCTATTAAGTAGGCTAAATACAGCTGATTTGTAAGTACACTGTTTCAAAAAATATATAATTGCTTTGTTCAATAATAGGTAATCATAGGTAAGCACCTGTAGGCTACATAAATTGAATTAGCATAGAGGAAAATTTATCATTATCTGGGTAGGATTCGAACCCACCGTTAAGTAAATGAAAGTCAAGTATATTCCAATGACTGATTCTTAGGTGTAATGTTTAAAGTCGCCATCTGAGACCTTGATAAACGTTCTGCAGCTCAGCTGTTAGAGTATTTGACATGTCATCAGGAGGTCGTGGGTTCGGATTCCACACCGCTAATGACAATGTTTCCTCTACACTCATTTAATATATAAATGCTAATTTTACGAAATAAAGCATTAAGTATTCGTACAAATGCTTAATTTTTAAATTGTAGTCAGTTCACAAATATCGTTCCTTCAAATTTCCTCTTCAAATTCGATAGGGCACGTTTACATTAACGATGAGTATTTTTCGTAACCAAAAAGAAAGGTACGAGAAATTAATCTAAGTTTATTTGAATTAGTGCAAATAAAGTGCAAAATAATGTTACTTATAACTTATTATTGTTGTGCTCATTATTGCTGCTGGGTTGGGTTGTTTTACCTCCGAGCGGTACTTTTTTGCACACCATGGGCTAAATGGCCAGGTCACATGGACCCCGAAGACTCAGAGAAGGGACAGCTGTTGGGACACCCACTGGACACCCACTGGAACAGCTGTTGGGAGACAGATGGTAGCCTCCCGTCAAAGCCATCCAGCGTGTTCTTTAACGTGCACAGGGTATGGCTCTCCCGCACATGGGGCCACGGCTTAACGTCTCATCCGACGGACGGCGGCCTTTCCAAGCCCATCGGTGTCCCCTACTGACCGTGGGCAGGGCGGGGAATTTTGCGGAGATAAATCTCAACGCTGACCCAGCTGGGACTCGAACCAGGGAACTACAGATTACGAGCCTGGCGCGCTACCGACTGAGCCACCCCCGCCCCTTATTGCTGCTGAACTCAAATTTGAGGTAAATTTGTATAAATGAAACTTCCAATGCATAATTTATTCATAACAAAAATTTGTTTCTGAAATCCATCACTCTTTTTTTTTCGTAAGTTGTTGGTTTCGATTAACACGGTGATTTGTCGGAATCATTTTACCGTGTAAATCGAGTGATGGATGTAATTTATTTTTCTCTTTGTCCATTTCCTACCCACAGTTTTACGGATGCTCCAAAGGAGATGAAATAAATTTAAAACTCAAGATTTATACATGATGTGAATCTCTTCATTTTATACAGTGATAATTTTCCGCGACAATTTAGAAGATAGTTAACTTCGAAATTTCGATTTTCGTCGGGAAATGTCTCATTTTTATCATTAAACAACGTAAAATGATAAAGCGATGGCAATAATGCAATCGTCTTGTGATCCCATGCTTCGGTGCTTGTTGCAATTACTTGGAGACGTGTTCCCTCTCCCTCGGCATGTCGCAGCCCAAACGACGAACATCTCATTCCATTGCCACAGAAGGAAAGAGAAACCGATCGACTCATGAATATTCATGAGCTCGCATTCACTCCGGGAGCCTCCTCCCGCTCGCTCCCACGACACCGCCGATTCAGTCTCTGTCGCAATGATCACAAACAATTATCCACGACATAAACCAGAAGCCGAGAGTACTCCCTGACTCCTTCTTCCCACGAGCCGACGAATGCGTAAAGATTGGAGGCACTCCGCGTGCTCCCTAACTGGAGAGATTCCGTTCATTATCCATGTCACGCTCCTAATAAAGTCGAAATTATTGGACACGTGACAGTCACCTGTCATTAGAAAATCGAAGATTGGTCACTTAGTAACTTAGGCATTTGCTCTGATATCAGAATGGTTGCGTTACACTATCTTAGTTTCGGGGAGCGAAAGAGAGGAGAATTACAAGTGGCTTCAAATCGCCTCCTGGGCACAGCTCTTACGGATAATGAACATTTAATTTGCGCTCACGTGCTATTTAGCACTTTTTTTTCCTTTCGGTGATCATTCTTAATCATTAGAATTCGTGTTCTGTATTTTTTTTTTGCTTTATGAGAAGCATTCAGAGAACACTGAGATCGGGAAGCAGAAAATCGGTTTCGATTTTTTTTTTCGGTTAATAGGAGGTTTCAGGTGTTCTTAAATTTTTAAAAGTGGTTTTATCTATGTAATTTTTTATGGTCTGTGCAAACCACTAGCGATTTAACGATGAAAGTTCTTGAATTAAAATTTCCTATTTGGCATATGTCCATCAGAACATGGTCTTGTACTGTAGTAATCAAAATTACTTGCCATAAAGCGATTTTTCAAAAGCTCACAAAATATTATCCATTTTATGCACACTCTCCCCGCTGTGATGCTACTATTCTGAATGTGATGTTAAAAATGGGACTGATATGCCGAAGAAGAACATTTCAGCCTATTAAAGCGATTTAGAATGCTGCTAGCGAAATAAATTTGCGAAAGAGTCTGATGTTACCGAATAATGTTACCTAAACGAAGAAGTAGAGGGTTGGGTTGTTTTACCTCTGAGCGGCAATTTTTTGCACACCATGGGCTAAATGGCCAGGTCACATGTCCCCCGAAGGCTCAGAGAAGGTTGGGGGAGGGGACCCACTGGAACAGCTGTTGGGAGATGGGAGCCTCCCGTCAAGGCCATCCAGCGTGTTCTTTAACGTGCACAGGGTATGGCTCTCCCGCACACGGGGCCACAGCTTAACGTCCCATTCGACGGACGGTGGCCTTTCCAAGCCCATCGGTGTCCCCTACTGACCGTGGGCAGGGCGGGGAATTTTGCGGAGATAAATCTCAACGCTGACCCAGCTGGGACTCGAACCTGGGAACTACAGATTACGAGCCTGGCGCGCTACCGACTGAGCCACCCCCGACCCGAGAAGTAGAGGGAGAAATGATCTAAAGTGAGCGATTCGAGAAGTAGATTTTATTAAAGCATATTATTAATTGATTATTCTGATTTATGTATCTAGCGCGATTTTTAAATTGTCACTTAAGGCTAATGTTAGCTAGTGCAAAGATACGAGTAAAAGTCACAATGGGTGAGGATAAAAAAAAGGGTCCATACCTGAATTTTTTTGTTAAAAGCAAGCAAAGATGTATACTCCAGGAAATAACTATTGCCAGTATTTCTGCAAAATTAAGTCGCTATTATAAATAGCTTCTTAGGATTCTATTTCTCTGTAGTTATGTGTTGGCTGATGTATATATATTATGGTTCCAAATTGGTAAATGTTGAACATAGTCATCCTGTTCAGTGATATATTTCTTATGCAGAAGGCATTACCCTTCTTCTTATCTTTTTATTTTCTATTGCCCCTCGCTTTGGCGCTGCTACCGTTTCCGGTGTCATCTCAAAGGTCTTAGCACTTTTTTAATTTTAGGTGTATCAAACATTCATGAAACTAAACATATGAAATATGTAGAAACTAGTTCCTTGTCCTCTAAAATCCTCGTGTAAATCTTTAAATTTCATGTAAATTGATTGATTTATTTAAGTAATATATCATGCAAGCAGCCTCATGGCTTTTCAATATTCGTATCATTTAAGTTCGTTCAAAGAATAAGAAATCGCTGTTCTTTCACATAATTTTTTGGGTTAACACAAGGGCTCTCTTACCTGTATTGTGTGGGACGGAAGTTGTTCAGTTAGTAACATGCTAGGCTAGTAACTTGATGTTCCAGAATCGAGTCCATGGCCCTTGTTTAAGAGAAAGAGAAACTTTTGCATATTATAAAGAACACGCTGAATGGCCTTGATCGGAAGCTACCATCTGTCTCCCAACACCTATCAATTGGATTCCTTTCCTCTACGGGGACGAGGTTTACACAATCAGCAGTGCGCCAGGCTTACAATAACATCTGATGGTCCTTGGATCTAGTCACCTGTGTGACTGCATTGAAATTTTCTCCATAAACTCACCCTCTACCCTCCGTCAAAAAGTAGACACCAATGGGTTTGAAAATCAGGGAGACCTATCATAACCACAAAGTTAAGTTCTTCCAAAAGTAGTCCTTAAGGAAATGGCGATTTCTGAGCCATGGCTCCATCTGCAGGAGCTTCCAACCATGTGCTTTTTAAAGAATATCCTGGGTTGGGTTGTTTTACCTCTGAGCGGCACTTTTTTGCACACCATGGGCTAAATGGCCAAGTCACAAGGACCCCGAAGGCTCAGAGAAGGTTGGGGGAGGGGACCGACTGGAACAGCTGTTGGGAGACAGATGGTAGCCTCCCGTCAAGGCCATACAGCGTGTTCTTTAAAGTGCACAGGGTATGGCTCTCCCACACACGGGGCCACAGCTTAACGTTCCATTCGACGGACGGCGGCCTTCCAAGCCCATCCGGTGTCCCCCTACTGACCGTGGGCAGGGCAGGAAATTTTGCGGAGATAAATCTCAACGCTGACCCAGCTGGGACTCGAACCTGGGAACTACAGATTACGAGCCTGGCGCGCTACCGACTGAGCCACCCCCGCCCCTAGAATATCCTGGATGGCCTTGATGAGTGATTTCCGTTTGTCTCTTAATAGCTATCTAGTAGATTCCCTTTTTTGCACCCAGCTCTGTTTCTTGCAACCTGGCAAATAGCTCATTGTGTGCATAAAAGTGATTCTCAATGTGGACAGTCAATCCAATTCGTGTTATATTATACTTTCTGCATTCGTCCCTTTTACGATTTCAGAATTTCACGCGCACAGAATTTTTTTTTAAATTTCCATTTCAACTGGTTGAGACAGAATTTATTATTATAGTATTCGATTTTCCTCGCAACGAAAGCATCTAATCGCCTCTTGCACGGGTTCTTAATAATATTTTTCAACTCTAAGCAGCAATATATGAAAGTCTTGCCCCCCTATCAATTCCCCTTGCATCCCCAGTTACAGGTTTCCTTGCTTGATTTATTATTAAAAATAAATAAAATGGAAAACAATCCCTTTTCTAAATCTCAGGGTATGCGGAAAGTGGTCTATTACAAAATCATAATCCAATATAGAATTCGAAGCAACTACCAAAATGCCAGAGGCAGATATCCAACCTTAGCATTTTATCAGTTTAAAAACATTATAAATATAACGTGATAGTAAACAGTTGAATAATATACAAATTAAAAGCAACTCAAAGAAAAAATATCAGATTACAAAATAAAGACTATTCTTAACACATACTTTCTCAATAATTACATATGGACCACCAAGAGAATAGAAACTTAGTCACGAATCTTTACTGGAAATGCCAGGAAACTATAAATGACAGAAAATGTCAAGAATGTTGGAAAATCATGCAGCTGAGAATTTAAGAAACATTATCGTAAGATTTTTTCAGTCGAATTCCCTTAATTAATTAGCACCTTTGATTGATTGCTTTATGTTTCTTACCAAATAAAAAACTGGTAAATATTTGAATCCTTCCCATGATTAATTATTAATTATGTAAGGAATTTTAATTATGGCATACTACGATGTACATGCCCGGATAGGGCGGGGGTGGCTCAGTCGGTAGCGCGCCAGGTTCGTAATCTGTAGTTCCCAGGTTCGAGTCCCAGCTGGATCAGCGTTGAGATTTATCTCCGCAAAATTCCCCGCCCTGCTCACGGTTAGTAGGGGACACCGATGGGCTTGGAAAGGCCGCTGTCCGTCGGATGGGACGTAAAGCCGTGGTCCCATGTTCAGGAGAGAGCCATACCTTGTGCACGTTAAAGAACACGCTGGATGGCCTTGACGAGTGGCTACCATCTGTCTCCCAACAGCTGTTCCAGTGGGTCCCCTCCCCCAACCTTCTCTGAGCCTTCGGGGTACTTGTGACCTGGCCATTTAGTCCATGGTGTGCAAAAAAGTGCCGCTCAGAGGTAAAACAACCCAACCCAACATGCCCGGATCTATAAAATATAAGGGAGGGAGAGTGCATGTGACGCAATCTATCCAGAAAAAGGTAAAATGGAGAAAGGAGTCGTGTGCAAGAGACTCGATTTCCTTTGCAGTGTCACATTTTCCTCTTCGTTTTAGAGGTTTTTAAAAATTTTCTTTTGAAAAATGCGTGAAATTTGCACAAGTTCAATACTTTTTGGCCTCCATTAGCATTACTAGAATTCTCAAAGGCACTCTATTGGGGGGGGGGGGGGACATGACCTCCTGATCCCCCTAGACCCAGCTTTGCATCAATCTAACATAAATTACATTAAATTTAAGTTATTTAATTTATAAAAATATATTATTTTGCATTTATTACATGATGAATTTGTTTTCAACATTCCCTAATAAAATGCTTCTGCATTAAAAAATAGATAGATAAATAGTTTATTATTTCCCAAATGTACAATGTGTAATTGACAAGACATTGTGATATTATTCGATTTATATATCAACGCATCATAATTTATAGCAAAGTATGAAAAATTGAAAACTTATTTTACAATTGAGAAAACGATTAATAATTCCAAAAGAGCAAAAAACTCGTATTTTGGAAACAATTAGGCTAAATAATAACAAATTTGTTTTGTCAACATAATAAAATAATAATATATAATAATTTACACACAAACAGAATGTTATTTGTTAGAAAAGTACTTAAATTCTAAAACTATTGAAATTTGATGTATTTTATACTAATAAAATAGATCTTGGAGGTTAATCATACGAAACTAACCAAATACATTTAGAATAATATATTTTATTATTTACGATGTTCAAAAGCAATATTTTTTATTCTTAATAAATTCCTCTACATTCCTTATCAGTCTTATTTTTTCTGGTAGGGCATTGGAGAATCTACTTGCTAAATATATATTGTAAAATATTATTGTTTTACGTGCAACAATATTAATTAAATTAAGACCTGTAGAAAAGCGAGTATCTTTTTGAAATGCCATAATAAGAATTAAAGTACAAAGTTTTTTATAAACATTTCAATGTTTGGAGAGCATAAAATTTTCTAATCTGTAATATACTCTACCTAGTTTATAACGAAACGTCAACTAAACTATCCCAATTCGTCATTTTCATTATGCACTTAATATTATGATTCTGTGCTTACTGAAGTGGTTGAATTTTAGACCAACAAGCACCGCCCCCTATCCCCCCAGGGTAATTGCCCATAAAGTTGATACGATTTGATCCAAATGTAATTTCAAAGCAGAAACATCTACAAAATTTCGAATATAATATACATAAGGAATAATAAAATTAATTTTCTTCAGAACATTGCATATCTGAATCTTCAAAGACATTTTCCTATCTAGTAAACTCCTAAATATTTAGTTATTTACTCCCTTAATTATTTCACTTGAGCAATTATACTGCTTACAGTTTTGAGAATGAAAGATAATTTTATGTTTAAAAAATCTTTCTGATTTTCCCTTAATCTAATATATATATATATTTTTGTTTTCTTAATATTTAAAAATGTCCTATTTACTCTAAAGCAGTACTGAATACAACTCATATCAGTTTTTATATTATTTAGAATCTCTAACTGACTCTCTGATTGAATCCAGTGCATAATGGCTTCAGCATTTAATAGTGGCACTGGAGTTCATTTCGGGAAAAAAAATCTTAAGGAATGTCTTTAATCAATACCCTACTAGTCATAACGAAAAGTGTTACAAAGAGTGTAAATAAGTCCATAAACGTGTAAATGATCAGTTAGCAGCTGATAAGAATCTTTGTCTTGATGGCTTTTGGCTGATAAAGCCGAGGAAGCAGTTAGACAACACAACAGCACACAGCCATGCAAGATAGTTAATGTTTTGTGTGATAGAAAACTGGCGGTATAGAGGGAGTGAAGGAAAAACAAGTTAAGGTTAAAGAAGGTGAAGATTCTGTCGTGGCTAGGTAAGTTTGAATTGTGCTCTTGCTTCATTGTGTTAATTGTTTTAGAAAGTGATTGTGAGGAGTAATTGATAAATCTTTAAAGTATGAAAGATAAAGACACTGCTTTTCGGCTACTATTTCCTTTTTCCAAAGGATTAATATGAACTTACTCAAACTTTCTTTTCCGTCATGACGAATGATAATAAGAAAAGAAATCCTCTCCGTTATGTACTAGGATTAAAGTGAAGAGATCCAAAACATATAACATTACTAGAAAACATTTAGCGGAAGAAAAGGAAAACAACAAAGAATTTTCAATTTTGACAGAAGATTTGAAACTATCATCAGAATCAGAAACTTCACCGACTAAGTCATTGGAAGAAACGAAATTTTGGAGAAACGACCAGAAAGAATTTGGAGAAACGACCAGAAGGAACAGACTCCGATTGACATGGAAAGTGAACAAACACAAGAAACAGGAAACAGAAAGGTAAATAACGAAACATGAATCATTTAATCAAAAAATTACAAAAAAGAAATAGTTTTAGATAAAGAATTAAATTGCAAAATAAATGAAAATGAAAATAAAATGGCTATAAATAACGATAAAATAGAGAGTGAAAAGAAATAAACAATAATAACCACATTAGACTCTGATAATAAATTTACAGACTTTATAACGTGTGACAAATAATAAAGAAGAACTTTCACTAATTATAACTGGCATTAACGATGTCTTAAGTTAGCTAGATATCAAAAGAGTAGCATCTTTTTTTATCTCCTCGGGGATCACATTACTGGCAAGTTCATTACATTTGGCAGATTACTTCTTTGTCCAAAAAATATTGACCAACACAACAAGATCTTCAAACTAAAGGAAATTTTGAACATCCCATTTGTGATCGAGTATCCTAAATTCTTAAAGTCAGTATTACGTACTGTTATAGATGTTCCTACCAATTTTAATGATGATGAACTCTTGGATTTATTGGCAGATCAGAAAGTATTAAGTCTGCGAAGGATGCTACACTTTGAAAAAAAAAATGATGTCAAAAAAGAAACTGCATGTTCACCCACACAAAAAGTAGCGTTGGAATTCGGAGGAGAAAGCCTCCCACATTATGCATACATTGAATTCAGTAGGCATTACGTAAAAGAATATACGTTGCCTCCAAACCTGTGCTTTAGATGCTGCAAGTTTGGACATGCGATCTCAACCTGTACTGGAAAATTATTATTATGGTTGTGCTTAATAGAATTAAGAATCTAGTTGACGAACAATTGCGTGATGAACAGTATGGATTCAGAAGTGGTAGGGGATGTGTAGATGAGATTTTTTCACTTAGGCAAATTCATGCGAAATGTTTAGACTTTCAGAAACCTGTGGTATAGATTTTTAAAACGGCTTTTGACTCTGTTGACCATCATAATTTGTGGTTGATCGTGAGATCTTATGGCATGCTAGACAAGTTAGTTTTAACATAATGAAAGCTCTCTATAATAATACCGAGTCATGTGCGAGAGTTGATAAAGCTTGTAATGATTGGTTTAGCGTCGGGAGTGACAGGACACCAAGGATCAATCAGTCTGCAGTTATCTCCAAAACGTGAAAGTTCGGTCTGGCATTGTGATGAATTCATAAGGATAGTGGGCTCCTGTAAAGGCTGATGAATGGAGAGCATCAGGACATGGGCCCCGGTCCTGTCATTCTCGCGAAACTATGAGGTGGATAGACACCTTAAAGCCATAGCCACTGGTCGCAGAGGTGACAGGAGACGAAGGATCCAGCAGGTCTTCAGGCGAGCACAGGACACGAAAGTTCGGCCGGAAAATGGTATCGGAAGACGAGGCTCTGTGCTTGCCAATCTCGCAAAACTATGCGGTGAAGGAACGGAACGGAAGGGAAGGGCTGCCAGTTCAGTATGGCCTACTGATCTAGTCATCTATGGCCACTTTTTTCTTTTTTTTCAACCCTGCTGAGGAGTGGTCAACTTCACAGGGTCCTGGTGCTGACCATTTATACCTACTAGACTGGACTTGTTTATGGATTTGAGCTTGATTATGGATCCTGAACTTGCTGCACTGGTGGGCCTCTGTTGAGGGAGAATCTGTCGCTGTGTTTTCTGTTTGCTTCTGGGTTGCCAGTCCTAAGTGAACAGAGGCATGGGATACCTTATATCAGCTGGTGGATAATCCTAATCAGAGGCCATCTCAGGTACCTGAACCTTACTTAGCTAGTTGGGCATCGTCAAGCCTAAACTGGAGTAATGTGTCTCAGGCAGGCCATGTGGATCTTGAAAAAGTCCACTTGAAAAGGTGGAGCCTGAAGTTCCTACCAGCATCGGTGACTTCAGCCTTTAGCGGAAGAGGAACAGGTCTTTGCCCCATGCCTGCGATCAGGGGGCTGTTTGATATTGTTGGCCCTACCAATCTCAATAAACCTAATTTCTTTAAAAATCCTACTAATCATTTTTCTCTCAGCAGGAACGTGGAATGTGAGGACATTACATAGAGATTATTCTCTTGATGTCCTCACGCAGGAATTCCAGCGCTATAACCTAGATATTCTAGGCTTGCAAGAGACCAGACGGACAGGTAAAGGTGAGATAACTTTAAATTTCTCTTTACAGGGAGGGAGGATGGAAAGCATCACCAAGGCGTTGGTCTGCTGCTCAGCAGACATGCTAGTGATGCTCTTCTAGGATATGAGTGCATTAATGAAAGGTTTCGTACAGCAAAATTTCAGACAAGCATTAAAGACTTGAATGTTATCTGCTGTTATGCTCCCACTGAGGATGCTGATGAGGATGAGAAGGATAGGTTTTACGGAGAACTTCGGGATATTTTGAATTCTGTCAAGAAAGGAAATATTACCCTTGTTCTAGGTGACTTCAATGCCAAAGTTGGTACTGACTCTAACCTTTGGGGAGGGGTGATAGTGTCATGCCCAAGTAATTTTTTTACGTGACCAAGACTTTATAGGCTTCAGGACGACATTATATTAGGCTCCATTTTCATAGTGACATTTTCAACTGCCTCCATTTTTGTGTCCAGTTCAACGAAGAAGAACTCGGCATCAGGCCCCGAACTTTCCAGATTGAGCCTGGAACCCCAGATAGCATTGGAGCTACATGACATGCCTGGTAAACAACGTTGGCCGGAGGGGAGCTGAGATTCGCACCTCGGCTTCTCTGGCCAATCTTGTACAGCCACGCATGAACGTAGGTGACCTCCACAAGGGGGACCAGCGAAAAAGGAAGAAAGAATTTTGGCGAAAACAAGTCAGTCTCTTCTCGTCTGGACGGTGGTGTGGTCGGTAGCAATGGTCCTCTCCAGCGAGCAGAATCCCGACGTGTGAACAGTGGATGTTCGGGGGAAGCGCTAGGCAGTCCAAGCTCCCAACAACTTGGAGCGCGGCGCCCAATGATCGCCGTCCCGAGGGACTTCTGATTTGCCAAGGTAAGGGGGTGCTGTAATGGAACTGGCTTCTCTTTTCTTTTGCATTGGAATGTATATCTGTGAACGGCCGCCGGGGCAACTAGAGCAAAACTGTCTTAACTGTTAGGGACTGTCAGAGTCACGAGCAAGTAGCTCTTCATTATGGACTGTTGATCAAAACACTTGCAAAGTTCCCTTAATCGAAAAGGGCCATGCTAGAGGCATTGCTGAATCTGTCCCAAAAGTGGGAACTGCATATGTGTAGAATGTTTGAAGGTAATTTTGTTAATAAATGTGTATTTTATTGTTAACTGAAAAATTATCACAGTTCCATTATTGCAAATGTCTGTTAGCTTGATTGTGTGTCCAGTAATTTACTTTGATGGTTACAGCAAGGAACGCATCACGGCATAAAAGTTGTGCCGCCCTAAAAATACACTAAGGGGGGGGGGGGGGTGTCACAACAATAGGCCCTTTTGGTATTGGTAGCTGCAATGGCAATGGACAACGTCTCCTACAGGTAAGTAAACTCAATGGATTCAGAATAACTAACACATGTTACCAACACCCGCGACATACATAAGTACACATGGGTTTCACCTGATGGGCTGCATAAAAATATGATTGATTATATATTAATTAACAGCAAATGAGCTAGTTCTGTTAGGAATACCAGGGCACATAGGGGAGCTGAAATTGGTTCTGACCATTACCTTGTTAAAAGTGTCTTGCAACTTAAACTTGAAAAGTGTTGTGCTAAAGTTAAAAAATTTACCTTTAATACTGAAGCTCTGAAAGAACTTGTTATAGCTAAAGCTTACCATGATAGGTTACTTAGTCATTACGACAGTCATGGTTTGCTTACTACTGAAGTTGAGGAAGAATGGGGCCGATTTAAACAGGCTTTTTTGGAAACTAACAGTACTCTTTTAGGAAATAAGGAGCAGAAGAGTCAGAATTATCTGAGTGATAATGCACTTGAGCTTATTTTGGAAAGAAAGAACTGCAGGAATGCACTTAATCAATACCCTACTAGTCCTAATAAAAAGCATTACAGGGAGCTTAATAAACGTTTAAAAGGATAAGTTTGCTGCTGATAAGAATCTTTGGCTTGATGGCTTGGCTGACAAAGCCGAGGAAGCAGTTAGGCAGAGCAACAGCAAAGAGCTGTACCAGATAGTTAATGTTTTGTGTGGTAGAAAACGAACAGGTATACAGGGATTGAAGGATAAACAAGGTAAGGTTACAGAAGGTGAGGATTCTGTCATGGCTAATTGGGCTGAGCATTTCAGTGATGTTCTAAACAATGTGGTTAGTTTACTCACATCGTTTGCAGTGACGACAGATGCATTGGTGGCTTTAAGGTTGGCCCTATAACACAATCTGGAGTTATTTTGGCTCTTTCTAAACTTAAACTTCATAAATCCCCAGGTGTAGATGAAATTACTACAGAAATGCTTAGAGCTGGGAATGTTTCGGTTACCACTTGGATGACTGAAATTCTGAAAATCTTTTATGATAAAGGCACGGTTCCTAAGGATTTTACCAGAGTTATTATTATCTCTATTTTCAAACAAGGTTATGGCAGTTCCTGTGATAACTATAGGGGTATCAGCCTACTCTCTGTTCCAGGTAAAGTTCTTTGCATGATTGTGCTTAATGGAATTAAGAATCTGGTTGACAGGCAATTGTGTGATGAGCAATGTGGATTCAGAAGTGGTAGGGGTTGTGTAGATCAGATTTTTTACTTAGGCAGATTCTTGAGAAATGTTTAGAGTTTCAGAAACCTTTGGTTACTAGCTTTGTTGATTTCAAGAAGGCTTTCGACTCTGTTGATCGTCATAATTTGTGGTTGATTGTGAGCTCATATGGTATACCAGACAAGTTAGTTAACTTAATGAAAGCTCTCTATAATAACACTGAGTCATGTGTGAGAGTTGGTAAGTCTTGTAGCAATTGGTGGAGCATTACTTCTGGTGTTCGACAAGGGTGCATTTTGTCTCCTTTTCTCTTTAGTTTGGTTATTGATTACGTAATGCAAAATTCACTTCAAGGGAAAGATTTTGGCCTTAAATGGGTTGGAGATAAGAATATTTCTGGTTTAGATTATGCTGATGATTTAGCCCTTTTGGCAAATGATGTTGATGAGATGAACTCTTTCATTCGAGCTGTTGATGAGACTGGTAGTAGAGTAGGTTTGGCTATAAACAGAGAGAAAACTAAAGTGATGAAAATTGGTCAGGCAGGATGTGATTCAGTTAATCTGAATGGTTGCAGTCTTGAGCAGGTGTCACAGTTTAATTACCTTGGGAGCTATGTAGCAGATACTGGTCATGTGCAACATGAGATTAACAGACAAATAGGGATTGCTGCCGGGACTTTTAAGAATCTATGGAGAGAGTGGAGAAATAGGTGTATACACCTAAAGTGTAAAATTAGACTATATAATAGTTTGGTTCTTTCTAGGGTTAGTTACGGTAGTGAAACTTGGACGCAGTGTAAGCAAGATAACAGGAAACTAGATGTTTTTGATTCTAGATGCTTAGGTAGTATCTTGGGTATTAGGTGGTTTAAATTTGTCACTAATGATGAGGTTAGGCAAAGGAGTTTGCAACCTCCTTTAAGCAGCATATTGTGCAGAGAGAGACTCCGCTGATTCGGCCATGTTGCCCGTATGGATAATTATAGATTGGCGAATAGGGTTATGGACATTGTACCTAGAGACCTCAGAAGGAAGGTGAGACCTAGGATACGGTGGGCAGACAATGTCAAACAGGACCTTGTTAGAATTGATGTGCAGTGTCTGGATGCAGCAGATGTAGCTCAGGACAGAAATGCTTGGAAAATTAAACTGCACCGTCTGGTTGGACCACCGTAGCCCATGGCTGCTTGTGGATGATGATGGCACACGGCGATTTTGATTTCTATTGGCTACCGCTGTCACGTATCTCATGGGCGGCATTTCTGGGCTTCGCTTGTCGATTAGCTCTGTGATAGTTACAGGTAGTGTATACTTGTGTACACTACCTGTAACTGCCTGTAACTACCTGTAACTACCTGTAACATATTTGTTCTAAGTTGAATTCGATCGCTGTGTTTTAATGTAAAACGCCTATTTTAATCCTCATTTGTTTTCTTTGATAAACCTAAGGTTTTTAAGCTTGTTAAAAGTACCACATTGTGCTGAAAGAAATGGAAATTGATGAACGCTTTCCCAAAAGATCGCAAAGATGGCAGTTAAAGTGAAACGTGAATTCTGGAAACCAACAAATCACTAATAGCTTGCGTGAAGTACGTTGAATTTAATTACATCTTTAAAAACTCGGAAAATCTAGTTATTCTCAATATTCGTATCTGCCTGTATTGATGAAATATTACTAATAACTCTTTAATATTTTGCCAGAGCTCCGGCTTTACCAAATCATCTACATTTTTTTCATTTAGCCAGTAGAAAACGAAATTTGCAACTTCATTGCATCGAATATTGCCTTTTTTTTACGGACTGAAGATAAATCTCACTGAAACCTCATTTTTGTCACATTCGTGGATATATAAAACGTTGTATAAGTTGGCTTAGCAGCGTAAAACTTTCCATACGAGTTAATCTCAAAAGCTAATTAAAACACATTGACCCTTATATCCTTTGCTGAAATAAGTGTAATTTTGGTTTCATAATGATTTTCTTTTCTCTTATTTTGAAGAAAAAACGTTCCTGTGATGAACATTTAAAAGCGACTCCACTGTTAAATATTCCAGCTTCACTACATTGAAGAAATATTTTTGTCAATTGAAAATCCCGTGAAACTCTCAGTTATAGAGAAATATGTCACTGGAGGTAATCAGTGACATTGTTTGCTGTAAAAAGCTGTTTTTAAAGTTCGTTTACTAAAATAAATACTGCGTTAAGAATTGATATAATCATTAGATTAATTTCGGAAATGTGTACAGATTTGGAAAATTCCCAACATCCGAAATCATTGCTTCAGAAACGTTAGAAGAAATTGACTAACAATTTCAGCTTCCAAACTGCCATAATATTAAGCAGAGTAGTAACCAATTCTTTTTGCGCCTGAGGCAGGAATAGAAAATTACGCACCTCCATATAGTTTCATATCAGTCTCTTTTCTGCTCCCCCTGGTGTTTTTTCTCTACGCCCCTTCATCTTGTGCGCCCAGGGCTAGTGCCTCTATCTCCTCGCCGTTGTTAGGGTCCTGATATTAAGCAGAAACACGAATATATCGTTTTATCGTGTTTCGTATTTGAATTTTGACAGTAGAAATCAAGCGGCTTTTGAAAAGGTAGAAACGAAATGAAAAGTCGAGCAAAAGTGTTGCAATGAGATTCATAATTGCAAAAGCGAATTACTTACAAACATTGGGTAGGCTGCATTGTTTTTCTAGTGATATATTTTTTCTGCTGAGGTCCCGCCATTCTCACAGACCTACTTATGGCGTATTAAACTGACAGACTTCTTGTCAGACCTCTATGGTAAGCAGCTGCTTGAGGGATTTTTTGTTATTTTTTTATTTATTTATAAAAAGCATATTGTAATAAAGGAATAAATTTATTTAGAATGTTCTAGGTTTTTATTTATAGTATAATTTTGAAAGATTTCAAATGTAAAATTATTTATAAAGCTACTTAGTCTACAAGCGTTAAACTTTTATTTTTGGAACATAATTTTAATATTAATTTTGTCCATGCATAAACACAGCCCAAATAAAAATATTGCCATATCTTTTCAGCAATGTTAAGCATTTTTACTTTTTAACTAAAAATTTAATATATGGTACTGAATGTATGAAGGAACAGTCATTGCTTAAATTTGAAAATTAATCAATTGACTGAATTGTAATATAATCAATCAATAAATATTATTATAAAATACTGAGAACAGAAAACAATCATCCTGAAAGAAAGTATATCCATGATTTATAAGTAGTAAAATCTTATTTTATAGTTGTTCGGTCCCCATGTGTGTGTTGACGAAGCTAGTTAATCAGTCTACTAAACTAAATAATTCACTCGTAGAACTTAAACATGGAGCCCATGAACGCCGTTTGAAAACCTCTCCCTATACAGGACCACTAGTTTAGCATTTCTTCTGATGTTCGACAAAAGGTGCATTTTGTCTCCTTTCCTCATTAGTTTGGTAACTGATAATGTTAAGCGAAATTCATTGCAAGGAAAAGAATTTGAGCTTGAAGGGTCTAGAGATCTGAAAATGTCTGATTTAGAGTAAGCTGATGATTTAACCTTTTAACAAATGATGTTGATGAGAGGAACTCTTTTGTTAGAGCTGTTGGTGTGACTAGTAGTAAAGTTTGGTAATAAACAGAGAAAAAACTAAAGCGATGAAAATTGGGCAAGCATGTGGTTCAGCTAATCGGAATGGTTGCATTCTTAAGCAGGTGTGTCAGTTTAATTATCTTGGGAGCTATGTAACAAATACTGGTGATGAGCGATATGAAAATCTGAAATTAACCGACGAATAGGGATTGTTACAGGGAATTCTAATAATCTATGGAGAGTGTGGAGAAATAGGCGTATACACCTAAAGATTAAAATTAGACTGTACGATAGTTTGGTTCTTTCTAGGGTTATAGTTATGGTAGTGAAACTTGGACCCTTTGTAAGCAAAATAACAGGAAATTAGATCTTTTGATTCTAGATGCTTAGGCAGTATCTTGGGCATTAGGTGGTTCAGCATTGTAAGTAATGATGAGATTAGGCAAAGAACTCGACAATCTCCTCTGAGCAGTATGTTGTGCAGAGAGACACTCCGTTGGTTCAGCCATGTTGCCCATATGGATAATTATAGATTACGAATAGGAATATGAACAGGGTGCCTAAGTGGCCTTAGAAAGAGGTAGAGACCTAGGATGCAGAGAGCAGACAATATCAAACAAGACCTTGTTAGAATTTGTCTACAGTGGCATGATGCAGCAGATATAGTTCAGGAGAGATATGTTTGGAGAACTCAACTACATAATCTGGTTACGCCTTCGTAGCTAATGGCTGCTTGAGGAGGAGGAGGATGAAAACGGAGGGAAAATTTTATAACTTAACGAGTTCCTGTTCAATCTGCATTCCCCTCCCATTCCCTTTTTTTAATAGATCCGGACCTAATAACAGTTATCATCAAATGTATCTAATCATGAAATTGTGTTCTCAATATATCCAGACATCGTAAGGGACCCGATAGGTAAATAGCAGGCATAATAGATAAATTGTTCTCGTAATATAACATATTTGTTAACTGAGAAAAATAACGTCTGGCAGGTTCGCACCTAGATTTTCGCTCTACTATCCTGCATTTTGCCATGTAACTTCCAATTTGGACAACTAGCCATAATTTCAGAGAAATAATCTCAATATTTACATCTCGCCTGAATTGTAACAAAGGTGAGTGTGAATTTCCCAACTCCCTTTCATTTACCCAACTCTCCTTAATTTCACAAAACCAATCCAATCCTTTACATCTCTCCTGATTTTGCCAAGTCATTTCAAATTTTTCAAGCTCCCCAAGATTTTTTCCAAGTTATCTCGATTTTGTCAACTCTCCTTAATTTCACAAAAACAATCCCAATTTTCACAACTCGCCCGTATTTTACCAAGTGAATTCGAATTTTGCCAGCTGCCCTAGATTTTGCCAACTCGCCCGTATTTTACCAAGTGAATTCGAATTTTGCCAGCTGCCCTAGATTTTGCCAACTCGCCCGTATTTTACCAAGTGAATTCGAATTTTTCCAGCTGCCCTAGATTTTGCCAACTCGCCACAATTTTACAGAAAAAAAAATCTCAATTTTTACATCTCACCTGATTTTTGCAAAGTCACTCAGAATTTTGCCAACTTTCCAAGATTTGCCATCTCTCCTAGATATTGCTGCCTCGCCATAATTTTACAGAAAAAAATCTCAATTTTTACATTTCACCTGAATTTTGCCAACTCCCCACGATTTTGCAAAGTCACTCCGAATTTTGCCAACTCCCCAAGATTTTACCGAGTCAGTCTGAATTTTGCCAACTCACCTGTATTTTACTAAGTGGCTTCGAATTTTGTCAACTTCTCCAGATTTTGCCGTCTCCGTTTTCCCAACTGCCTTAGATTTGCCAAGTTGCCTCGATTTTGACAACTACTCTAGATTTTGCCAAGTTTTCTATATTTTGTTAATTCCCTTAATTTTACAAAAAAAAAAGATTACAAATTTTCACAACTCACCTAGGTTTTACGAAGTCGCTTCGAATTTTGCCAACTCCGAGTTTCTTTTGGGGGGCCTCCCCCATCCCCCCATGGCTACGCCCCTGCACTTACCCCTCCTACCCTTCCAACTGTTACTTTTCTAGACCCAGGTCTGGAAAAATGAATATTTGAAAACATATTTTGAAATCTGTTACTACTATCTCGTATAGACTGTATAATGTTCTCGGTATAATTGCATATTTTTACCCTTTGTTGTTTCTTATTATAAAAATAATCATTATTGATTGAATTACTGAAAT
Organism: Ryuthela nishihirai; assembly: GCA_038380435.1. NCBI lineage: Eukaryota > Metazoa > Arthropoda > Arachnida > Araneae > Heptathelidae > Ryuthela > Ryuthela nishihirai. The sequence continues at coordinate 78,873,931 of JAWZYU010000017.1, forward strand.
GGGTATTACTGTATTGAAAACAAAAAATGTTGTTTCTAATTATGCGAAATCTAAATATTAAAAAAAAAAGTTTACGCAGCGCACCACAAGATGGCGACACTAATCAAAACAGCTGCCTCTTACATTGAATGCTGAAGTCTGAAATTTGACTAATTCTGGTGGTTAAAGCTGTCAAAGGTATGATATAAAAAAATGAAGTCACCTAGTTGTCTCACTGGTAATCGCGTTGGCTCGCGGTGCCATGACACTGCCGGGGTCCGAATTGGAGTGCCGGTTGTTCTGTCATATATGTTATGATAGTAGTAAAAATACATATTGTTCACTTATCGACATTTCAAAAATATATATAAGTTCTTACATTGGGATATAAATCAGATATAGGCTGTAAACCCTAGCACACAAATTAAAAACACAAACAAACCGATATGAGATATGTTAATGTTAGTGTCTCACGTACATGAGAAAAGTAAAGGTTGAAAATTTTAATAAAGAAAAGTGAATACTTGTTTGAATAAGTATTGCCATCTAGTGTCAATAAGATAAACTAACAAATAATACCTATTGATAGTATGAAACTTTTCATTACAGCGATATGAAAAACATATCGCATCGGTAGTTCTGTGATATCGCGCTGACATTGCCACTGCCAAGTGCCACGAGTGGTCGTTTGTTCCGTCACATACGTTGTGATTGATCCTCAGTAAAAAATAACAATTATTCATTTATCGATGTAACGGCCAGATGAAAAGAGTCCTTTCCTCCCCCCCCCCGACCCGTTGGGTTGGGTTGTTTTACCTCTGAGCGGCACTTTTTTGCACACCATGGACTAAATGGCCAGGTCACATGAACCCCGAAGGCTCAGAGAAGGTTGGGAGAGGAAACCCACTGGAACAGCTGTTGGGAGACAGATGGTAGCCTCCCGTCAAAGCCATCCAGCGTGTTCTTTAACGTGCACAGGGTATGGCTCTCCCGCACACGGGGCCATGGCTTAACGTCCCATCCGACGGACGGCGGCCTTTCCAAGCCCACCGGTGTCCCCTACTGACGTGGGCAGGGCGGGGAATTTTGCGGAGATAAATCTCAATGCTGACCCAGCTGGGACTCGAACCTGGGAAGTACAGATTATGAGCCTGGCGCGCTACCGACTGAACCCCCCCCCCTCCCCCCCGACCCGAAACGAAGGTCGAAGTGCTTTCGGACCGGATGTGAGGGTGCTCAAGGGCCATCAATCGTTCACTGACATACCAATATATTATCGATATAGAGATCAGCATACTTATTACTATTGGTGTGAAAAAGTCTCATGTAACCATACCGAGATAAAGAGTAAAGAAAATACTTTGTTCCTGGGTCCTGCTATAGCACATGCTGCAGATCGGAGACCAGACTCCGACTGGGATAACAATTCGGCTAGGGAGGCTATCCTAGAAGGGGCCAGTGTTTTTCGGCCACGATTTGCGTACGGCTAAGCGATGTAGCCTGCTGTGAATCGCTGTCAAGTGCAGGCCTTTAGTGGAAGTTCAACCTTATAATTATACTATTATTGTAAATACTGCAGTTATTTGAAAAATAAATGTGTTGTACACATCGTACAATCTGCTGATAGTTTGCACGACCACCTAGCTCACCAATTTCCTGACTTATATGCATTTCAATAGGTACATTCAATCAAATGCTCGGGACCCACGCTAGTTCAACGAATATCTGACTCGGCACAAAAGTGTCTCTGACAATCGAACTATGTTCTCACATTAAGGCATAAAGCAAATATCGGATATAAGTCCCAGAAACCAAATTTAATGAAAACGTAATCTGTTGGTTGGTAACAAATTACCTTCTGAGGGATAAATTTTATTTGTTGGAATTTCTGATTTATTTTAAGAAATCGTATTACTCTTAAACACTTAAACCACAATTTCCCGGTCACCACAAAATATTTCATTCCCTTTAAAGAAGATCGATTTTCGTGAGTCAATTTTTTTAAAGGAGAAAGTACTTTTTTTTCCTTCTTAACGTGATAACGACCTAGGTCCGTGCATTAATATCAAAAGAAACATTTTCCAAAATAAGTTACTTTTATTAAATATTAATGAAATAGAGATTTCGAGTGTATAAAGTAAAAAAAAATTATTATCTTAATATTACTAAATATCAATAGAACCATTTGTGTAACTTTTAAACATTTAGCTAATGGAAACAGTTAAAATAATATGTATATATATCGATGTAGAATACTCTCCTGAAAGCAATTAATGTTTGCTGTAATAATATTGATATTGATTCATATCGTTTCAGATATGACACTATTAAATTTTTCTAACTTCTCATCTTCAGGTATAACTAGGCTGACCAGATTTGCAGAAGAGGATCCGGAGACTTTTGAAAATTCAGTTTGAATTTTGCTGAGTTGTCAACTAAGACAGGAACGCGTCTAGGATTTAATTTCGAGTGGAGGGCCCCAGAATTAAATTTCAGGGTGGTTCGAGAATTTAATTTGGTTTCGTATGCGCCAATTACTTAAGAATTTAATTAGGTTTAGTAGAGAGGGGAAGGGAGGGTGCGCCGATTACTTAAGAATTTAATTTGGTTTCGTAGGGAGTGGAAGGGAGGATGCGCCGATTACTTAAGAATTTAATTTGGTTTCGTAGGGAGGGGAAGGGAGGATGCGCCGATTACTTAAGAATTTAATTTAGTTTCGTAGGGAGGGGAAGGGAGGGTGCGACAATTACTTAAGAATTTGGTTTTGTAGGGAGGGGAAGGTAGGGTGCGCCAATTACTTAAGAATTTCGTTTCGTAGGGAGGGGAAGGGAGGGTGCACCAATTACTTAAGAATTTAGTTTTGTAGGGAGGGGAAGGGAGGGGGCGACAATTACTTAAGAATTTGGTTTTGTAGGGAGGGGAAGGGAGGGTGCGACAATTACTTAAGAATTTAATTTAGTTTCGTAGGCAGGGGAAGGGAGGGTGCATCCATTACTTAAGAATTTAATTTAGTTTTGTAGGAAGGTGAAGGGAGGGTGCGCCAATTACTTAAGAATTTAATTTAGTTTCGTAGGGAGGGGAAGGGAGGGTGCGCCAGTTATTTAAGAATTTAATTTGGTTTCGTAGGGAGGGGTAGGGAGGGTGCGCCAATTATTTAAGAATTTAATTTGGCTTCGTAGGGAGGGGAAGGGAGGGTGCACCATTTACTTAAAAATTTAATTTGGTGTAGTAGAGAGGGGAAGGGAGGGTGCGCCAATTACTTAAAAATTTAATTTGGTTTCGTAGGCAGGGGAAGGGAGGGTGCATCCATTACTTAAGAATTTAATTTAGTTTTGTAGGAAGGTGAAGGGAGGGTGCGCCAATTACTTAAGAATTTAATTTAGTTTCGTAGGGAGGGGAAGGGAGGGTGCGCCAGTTATTTAAGAATTTAATTTGGTTTCGTAGGGAGGGGTAGGGAGGGTGCGCCAATTATTTAAGAATTTAATTTGGCTTCGTAGGGAGGGGAAGGGAGGGTGCACCATTTACTTAAGAATTTAATTTGGTGTAGTAGAGAGGGGAAGGGAGGGTGCGCCAATTACTTAAAAATTTAATTTGGTTTCGTAGGCAGGGGAAGGGAGGGTGCGCCAATTACTTAAGAATTTAGTTTCGTAGGGAGGTGAAGGGAGGGTGCGCCAGTTACTTAAGAATTTGGTTTCGTAAGGAGGGGAAGGGTGGGTGCGCCAATTACTTAAGAATTTAATTTCGTAGGGAGGGGAAGGGAGGGTGCATCAATTACTTAAGAATTTAGTTCCGTAGGGAGGGGAAGGGAGGGTGCACCAATTACTTAATAATTTAATTTGGTTTCGTAGGGAGGGGAAGGGAGGGTGCGCCAATTACTTAAGAATTTAGTTTCGTAGGGAGGGGAAGAGAGGGTTCGCCAATTACTTAAGAAATAATTTCGTAGGGAGAGGAAGGTAGGGTGCGCCAATTACTTAAGAATTTAATTTCGTAGGGTGGGGAAGGGAGGGTGCGCCAATTACTTAAGAATTAATTTCGTATGGAGGGTAAGGTAGGGTGCGCCAATTACTTAAGAATTTAGTTTCGTAGGGAGGGGAAGGGAGAGTGCGACAATTACTTAAGAATTTAGTTTCGTAGGGAGGGGACGATGCGTCAATTGCTTAAGAATTCCACCGAAAAGGAAAGGTTAAAATAATATTCCACATGGAATAAGTTTTTACTAATTTTAAAGAGTTATTTTTAAATGTATTATATGTATGCAAATTTTTAAAGGTATTTTTATTAAATGTTTTGTATATAAAAATATATACATTTTTAAATGTGTATGTTTTGTAGTAGGTTTTTTAGTAGCGTTTGCTTTTTCTTTTATCCACAGAAAACGTACTTAGCATTTACAACAACTGATTCTGAAACCGAAGAATTTTATATTTTTACAGTTGACGATTAGAAACAACTTGCAAAATAGTAAACAAAGAGTCAATTGCTTCTTTAAAACCCGATTTCATTGAAGAGAGAAGCTGATTTGACGTCGCCCACATTTTTCCACCCTCTTTGTTTGGATTCGGTCTTGAGGTGGCCCATGACTTTGGAAACATCAGAAGCTTTATTTGAGGTATAACTCATTGAAGCCGACCCCTCCCCCCCCCCGGGACGAAGTTTTCGTCCCTTTTTGGGGGAAGGAGAAAATGATGGGGACATTATTCAAAGTAGTCTACATGGTCCTAATATGAGCTTTCATTTGACTCCTAACTCGTAACTATAGGCCCTCACATTCGGAAAATATAATAAAAGGACGACTTGTCAGTTTTGTCCTTTTTAGGGAGGAAGAAGGCTAAGAGGAGTATATATTTATTGTCCACAACATTCCTCTCGTCACAAGATTTCATTGGACCTATAACGTATTACGTTAAACTCCCGCTTTGGAAAGATAAAATAGAAAAATTCTTCGCATACTTTCCCGTTTTTTGGGAGGAGGAAGGAATGATGGCGAATTTTAATAACCTGTGATATTCGCCATGTTTCAAGCTTTCATTTGATTCATAGCCCGTTACATTCGCCCTCGCTATTGAAACATATAGTAGAACAATTCTTCGCACATTTTCCTCTTTTTGGGGGAATGGAAGTAGAAATGAGGAGGAATTTTTATAACCTATGACACTCTGCGTGTTCCAAGCTTTCCTCTGAAGCATAACCTGTTACTTTCGCCCTCGCATTCCGAAGATATAGCAGAACAATCATTTTTATATTCCGCCATTTTAAGGGGAAAGAAATCATGGAGGTACATTTTTTCAGCCTATGATGTTTCCCGCATCACAAGCTGGTTTGTAAAATCCACAAAATGACAAATCCAGAAAATGGGACACTAACATACTGGCAAACCGTAAATGACGAACGAAAGGCTATAGAAAGAGAGGTAATTAAATAATCATAAAGCTCCAGCGTATGTTTGCTATTATTTAAATTAAGTAAATAGATAAAAAGAGTGTTTGGTTGGAGATAAAAAGAGAGTTGTTTTACCTCTGAGCGGCACTTTTTTGCACACCATGGGCTAAATGGCCAGGTCACATGAACCCCGAAGGCTCAGAGAAGGTTGGGGGAGGGGACCCACTGGAACAGCTGTTGGGAGACAGATGGTAGCCTCCCGTCAAGGCCATCCAGCGTGTTCTTTAACGTACACAGGGTATAGCACGGCTTAACGTCCCATCCGACGGACGGCGCCCTTTCCAAGTCCATCGGTGTCCCCTACTGACCGTGGGCAGGGCGGGGAATTTTGCGGAAATAAATCTCAACGCTGCCCCAGCTTGGACTCGAACCTGGGAACTACAGATTACGAGCCTGGCGCGCTACCTACTGAGCCACCCCCACCCCATAAAAAGAGAGAAAACTGTGTTTAAAATGAAGAGTAGTTGCATGTCCTTGCTTAACTGATTTTTTAGTAGTAAGCAATCAGTTCTGCGGATCGGACTGCTCATGAGTTCTTATGATTCGGATCGAGTGCAAGCATTCGTTTTTCTGTTTCGAGTGAGATACAAGTATGCGTATTTCTGGTTCGCTCATTTTATCAGAAAACTTCTAAACTGTTTCAACACAGAAACTCATTTGCTTGACACATTTCATAAGAAGACTTCCTACCAGCGAGCTCAGCGCTGTTCAGCTTTTGCGTGACTTTCTACCGCCCTAAGCAAAACTGTTCAATTGCCTAATATAAGCACAGAGTTCGTACACAGCAGGAGCATCAACGGCTCCAAACACTCTCGAGGCAACATGGCGGTGACAATTATGCTACTTAAGTTGGGATACTAGATCAGATAAATCGACCGCTTACCTCTATACTCATGTGGGCGAAGAAAGACGTTGTCGCTCCTCTCAGGCCGCTCCACAAGTTGGGATTTCACATCAGTTAACTAATAAGAGTAATTGTAAGTGTTAAAGAACCCCTATAATTTCCTTTGAGCTTCCAGTCTATTACTCACTGCATCATAACACCAGTCTTGCACTTCTAGTCTATTACTCGCTGCATCGTAACACCAGTCTTGCACGTCCAGTCTATTACTCGCTGCATCGTAACACCAGTTTTGCACTTCCAGTCTATTACTCGCTGCATCGTAACACCAGTCTTGCACTTCCAGTCTATTACTCGCTGCATCATAACACCAGTCTTGCACTTCCAGTCTATTACTCGCTGCATCATAACACCAGTCTTGCACTTCCAGTCTATTACTCGCTGCATCATAACACCAGTCTTGCACTTCCAGTCTATTACTCGCTGCATCATAACACCAGTCTTGCACTTCCAGTCTATTACTCGCTGCATCGTAACACCAGTCTTGCACTTCCAGTCTATTACTCGCTGCATCATAACACCAGTCTTGCACTTCCAGTCTATTACTCGCTGCATCATAACACCAGTCTTGCACTTCCAGTTTATTACTCGCTGCATCATAACACCAGTCTTGCACGTCCAGTCTATTACTCGCTGCATCATAACACCAGTCTTGCACGTCCAGTCTATTACTCGCTGCATCATAACACCAGTCTTGCACTTCCAGTTTATTACTCGCTGCATCATAACACCAGTCTTGCACTTCCAGTCTATTACTCGCTGCATCATAATACCAGTCTTGCACTTCCAATCTATTACTCGCTGCATCATAACACCAGTCTTGCACTTCCAGTCTATTACTCGCTGCATCATAACACCAGTCTTGCACTTCCAGTCTATTACTCGCTGCATCATAACACCAGTCTTGCACTTCCAGTTTATTACTCGCTGCATCATAACACCAGTCTTGCACTTCCAGTCTATTACTCGCTGCATCATAATACCAGTCTTGCACTTCCAGTCTATTACTCGCTGCATCATAACACCAGTCTTGCACTTCCAGTCTATTACTCGCTGCATCATAACACCAGTCTTGCACTTCCAGTTTATTACTCGCTGCATCATAACACCAGTCTTGCACTTCCAGTCTATTACTCGCTGCATCATAATACCAGTCTTGCACTTCCAGTCTATTACTCGCTGCATCATAACACCAGTCTTGCACTTCCAGTCTATTACTCGCTGCATCATAACACCAGTCTTGCACTTCCAGTCTATTACTCGCTGCATCATAACACCAGTCTTGCACTTCCAGTTTATTACTCGCTGCATCATAACACCAGTCTTGCACTTCTAGTCTATTACTCGCTGCATCATAACACCAGTCTTGCACTTCTAGTCTATTACTCGCTGCATCATAACACCAGTCTTGCACTTCCAGTCTATTACTCGCTGCATCATAACACCAGACAAGCCTCGCACTTTAATGGGCAGCTATTTCTTTTTCGCAGTACTTTGGCAGATTTACAGTTACGTAAAGGACAGGAGTTTACAGAACGTCTTACTGTTTCCAAAGCTCGAACAACAAGTATTTTTTCAGTCTCCTCGTTCGCGTTTCTTGCGGCCCAAAGGTCACCATCTGTGGACCCATGACTTACTGTCATTGGCCGTCGCTGTCGAGGTGCGAATCTTTGGTCCCATATGGCGGTTGTTTTCGTCCACGGTGGGTCACATAGGCCCCATCATCTGGGACCCACGCTGACCATGTGACTGTATTTCGGTATTGGCGGCGGCGTCTTCACTTGTGGTCAGGATTTCGAGAAAAGGGGGGGAAACGAACACTATCAATCCGTAGAAAAGAGTGGACGACACTCCCCCAGTACTGGCATGTCATGTCCACATTTTAACACCAAATGTGAGCATGACAGTACCAATGACATTAATCAATTATTTCTCGTTCCATCGCAGATAACCTCAATGAAGGTGGCTCAAAGGAAATTATAGGGGTTCTTTAACTTTTACAATTACTCTTATAAGTTAACTGATGTGAAATCCCAAGTCTCACTCTTCTCCATCGATAAAATGTGAAACGAAAGAATCTTCCCCTGGAGATATTAAGTTATATAGAAGATCACGTCTTAAACGCACCTTACAGAATTCTAAGTCGGTTGCAGAACTAGCAGTTCCAGTTGAACTGTTCTTTCCGCTAACTCTTAAGGAACAATGACATCTACAATATTAGCGTCACTGGATATCATATTTCTTCATCCCCCAACAACCCACATTTTTTGTCTTCCACTTCCTTTTCTCCTTAAGGGAAACTCATTTCCCTGTACAGTTAGACGCTGTTCACTTGAATCGCTCTTTTCTATTCTTAGGAACAGAAAGGACGATGCAAAAATGAGCACCGTCAAAGGCCTGCATTCGAAAGCCATAAACCATTCTTATTAAAATGCTGCAAGACAAACCGACTATAAACTGAAGGTAGCTGAGGTGACACAATAGACAAAGGCTTCGTGAGTTCTTAATATATGAGCTTGAAAATAACAGCATAGTACAATGTACAAATTAAAAATAGCACAAAAACCAGATGCTATTGCTGTTTGATATCACCTTAACATTACTTTGGGTAACAATAGTGTGGTCGAGAAGAACCATAACGTTGTGTTTCCTCCTTAAAAGCAGAATATGCTTTATTCGATTTCTCAAGTTTTTTTGACACGTGAAAATTAAACTAAAAAGTTTTTCCCTATTTAATAAATATTTTTTATCATTAAATATTTAATTAGTTTCTAATTTTCCGAAAAATGAAGGTTTTTTTCGTGTGAAATTTGACATATAAAATAATAGCATAATAGTTTAACACCTTCAATGTATCGCAAGCTTTTTATTGTCCAGCTAAAGGGCACTTTTTTTCCTGTGAATCTCTTGGTGTGGGGGTGGACTCAATCGATAGTACGACAAGATTTTAATACGAAGTTTTTAGCTCCGAGTCCTAACTGAGCAAGCATTGTAATTTTCACTGTTAACTCATGCTCTACCCTAAAAAAATAGCAGATACCGTTGGGATTGGAAAAGCTGCTGCTCCTCAGATGGAATGTTTTCCCGTGGCATAAAAAAACGGTGTCGGAAATACATACCCTATACATGCTAAAGAAGACGTTGGATGCTATTATTTCATCACGATAAAAAATATATTATTTCATTGTGCTTTATAGTTTGTGATGATCACATGTTCCAACTGAGTATTTCTGACAGAATAGTCCTGTCTCATACAATGTTTCGGAATTTATTAAATTTGGTCTTAATGCTTAAGATATGTAGAATAAGCATTTATTAAAACTAACCTTTCTCTTTTGGTTTAAGTTCACTTTCCAGATAATAGCTCTATTTGATTTAGATACGATTTGCTTTTGTGATATTCATGGGTTGCTTCTTTTTAACATTCTACTATTTTTAATTTCTTTAATGTAAAAAATTACACTGCTGTTGAAAAGTTAAACATAGTTGACCAATGGACTATATTGAACAAATAATCGGCGAAAACAACATTGGGTTGGGTTGTTTTATCTCTGAGCGGCACTTTTTTGCACACTATAGGCTAAATGGCCAGGTCACATGGACCCCGAAGGCTCAGAGAAGGTTGGGGGAGGGGACCCACTGGAACAGCTGTTGGGAGACAGATGGTAGCCTCCCGTCAAGGCCATCCAGCGTGTTCTTTAACGTGCACAGGGTATGGCTCTCCCGCACACGGGGCCACGGCTTAACGTCCCATCGGATGGACGGCGGCCTTTCCAAACCCATCGGTGTCCCTTGCTGACCGTGGGCAGGGCGGGGAATTTTGAGGAGATAAATCTCAACACTGACCCAGCTGGGACTCGAACCTGGGAACTACAGATTACGAGCCTGGCGCGCTACCGACTGAGCCACTCCCGCCCCCGAAAACAACATCGAAAGTTAAGTGCAGATGATGGAGGGCGCATGCAAATGTGGGAGTAATGATGCAATAGCATGTGGCCACATGTATTTTATATGAGAGACAAAAACTGAAAACCTCTATTGGGATAATAACGAGATATACTGTTGTATGAGGAAAATCTCATTTCGTGTCGCCAGAGCATTCTGTTTGTGTTGGAACCGATTTATTGCTGTAATAATATGTCATACAGAGAGCATATGGATGTCCTTACACATGGTACGGCTATCGGGATGTTGGAATCAGGCCGAACACAGAGTAATGTTGCTAGGGCAATAGATGCACACCAATCCGTGGTGACAAGGCTGTGGAGAAGGTAGCAAGAGACAGGAATCGTTAGTCGTCTACGGGTACAGGATTGATCACGACTTACAACGGCTCAAGATAGCCGCTAAGTGATACTATTAGCGAGACATAACAGACACGTGTCAGCGAGAAAGCTCACTGTAGAGATATCTGCGGCTCTTGGACGAACAGTTTCGAGTCATACGAAGGACAGAAGGTTTCATTTAACATGGGCTATGCGAAACGACTTACAGTTTGCATTCCACTTGCTTCTTCAGGTAAAAGATGCATGTTGCCTTAGTACAGATAAGATCAGGACTGAACTGCAAACCAATGGGCCAATGTTCTCTTCTGTGATGAATCCAGATTCAGTTTGCAAAGTTGTAGTTGACAGCTCAAACATCAGAAAAAAGGAACCATTACAGAGGTGGTGGTTTACTGGTCTGGGGTGGCATAATGCCACATGGCTATACGCCTTACCATGTCTTTTCTGGATTCGGATTTCATCAGTGTGTACCACGCCCTCATGTGGAAAGTGTTGCACGAGCAGCAATTACATCTGTTTCATTGTGAGAGAGTCCAGACATTGCAACCTCAGGGTTACCATCTTCATGTGGAATTCGTGCGCTGGTTTCTGCAGCTGACAACAGTAAGCCTGGTTTTCTGACTGATGTGCTCTTCTCAGATGAGGCCTCTTTCACACGTGAGGGTGTGTTTAATGTGCACAGATCTCACGTTTGGACGCACAAAAAACCTCATGCCACAATGGCGCATGGTCATTAACAACGGTTCACCGTCAATGTTTGGGTGGGAATCTTCCACAACATTTTGATTGGGCCATACCTGCTGCCTCCCCAACTCAACAGGCAGATTTATCGAGTATTTCTTGATGAAACGCTGCCGGGACTGCTGAAAGATGTTACCGTGGCTATTCACAATCGAATGTGGTTTAACACGACGGGGCTACAGCACACTTCAGTAATAATGTGCAAAATTATATGAATGCCACTTTTCGGGGGCCGACGGATAGATTGGGGTGGACTTATCGCCTGGCCACCAAGATCGCCCGATTTAGCATGTATCGATTTCTTCCTCTGGGGACACATGACGAACCTCGTGTAGGAGATTCCCATTGACTGAGATGAAGACCTCGTCGCAAGAATCGCTATTGCAGCGGCGATTCTTTGCGACGAGGCAATTGTTGGCGAAATTCCAGGACTCTTTCAGCATGTTGGCAATCAATGCTTCGATACTGTCATGCACGCTGCTGCCCGGCGCAACTTTGAGCACCTTCTTTAAATAAACATGATGTTCACACTTGTTTCCATTAATTTATGTACCAGCTCCACCGATATTAAATAAACATGATGTTCACACTTGTTTCCATTAATTTATGTACCAGCTCCACCGATATTAAATAAACATGATGTTCACACTTGTTTCCATTAATTTATGTACCAGCTCCACCGATATTTCTGCCAGCGCCCTCTAGCACCGAAGGGTTACATCAGCGACGAAAACGAAAAAGGTTTGTCTTGGTGTTCCCTATCTCCCATTGAAATTTGTACAGAGAGTTTTGAAACACCCTATATATAACCCATGTCATTCTATCGTCTCCTAATTTCCATTTTATCCACTTTGCCAACTATGTTAACTTTTGGGCACAAGTGTAGTTTGTACATTTACAGATTTTGAGATGAGAAATGTAAGATATTAAAGTTTAAGTATGACAACTCTGAAGTGGGTTAAAAATACAAATCATCGGAAGTATTTATATACGTATGTGAAGTTTCGCGAGTAAGCTTGTTGGATAATTCAATATCCACTGTTGTTTATAAAATGAATTCATAAAATCAATAATCTTATTTGTTCCTATATACATATTTCAAATTGTTTTATTTATCTGCTCCATTGTTAGCAAAATTTTTCAAGAAATTAATCGTTAGCACAAATTGTCAAAGGAGTGTATGACCATTGACAGATAGTTTAGAAGTCGCTACAAAGTTTAGACGTTAAATAAGGTTTAATATTAACCATAACATTTTTGTTCAAAAACAAATGTTAATTAAATGAAATTAAAATTTTCACTTCGTGTTTCTTCACACATACTGGAACACCAACTGCACGAGAGGTATCAGAGATTTGTAATCTGCCCCCTCCCCAAATAAATAAGAATAAATACTCCCTAAAACAGCTGTTTGTCACAGAAGTCTGAAGTCTGTCAGTCTATATGCAACAGTAGAAGATCTGAAAGAATGGCTGGATATCAGCAGAAAAACATCACAAATGTCCATGCTGTACTCCGGACTCGAACCCAGGTCCCTTAGATCAGTAACCAAGCATGCTAATCACTCTGCCACGGGACGGCGTTCATGCCCAAATGGGAACAAATTGAAGAAAAAAATACTTTACCAGTTTCATATTAATTAAAAGTAGAATTATCATACCCAAATGGGGAAGCTAATTCTACTTTTAGTAGAATAAGCTTTCCCAAAAGCTAATTTTACTTTTAATTAATATGAAACTGGTAAAGTGTTTTTTTTTTCTTCAATTTGGTTTCTGGGACTTTATAGTCAATATTCGCTTTATTCCCCATTATGAGGAATAGATGTTTTTGACATATCGATAAGTGAACAATTGTCAGTTTTACTGAGTGATAATCACAACATACTATCTCACCATTCCCGTCTCAGTACCACCGCCAGCCAACGAGATACCACTGAGCCACCGAGGCTGTTAAAGTGTACTTAAAAAAATGAATTATATACTGTCATTCCACGGGGCGGGGGTGGCTCAGTGGTAGCGCGCCAGGCTCGTAATCTGTAGTTCCCAGGTTCGAGTCCCAGCTGGGTCAGCGTTGAGATTTATCTCCGCAAAATTCCCCGCCTTGCCCACGGTCAGTAGGGGACACCGATGGGCTTGTAAAGGCCGCTGTCCGTCGGATGGGACGTTAAGCCGTGGCCCCGTGTGCGGGAGAGCCATACCCTGTGCACGTTAAAGAACACGCTGGATGGCCTTGACGGGAGGCTACCATCTGTCTCCCAACAGCTGTTCCAGTGGGTCCCCTCCCCCAACCTTCTCTGAGCCTTCGGGGTCCATGTGACCTGGCCATTTAGCCCATGGTGTGCAAAAAAGTGCCGCTCAGAGGTAAATCAACCCAATCCAACAACACAATGCTTTTGGAAATATTGTGTGCGGCCTCACAATCTTAAATCTTTTTAAACGTTCGTTACCGATTTTCAGGAGAGAGAGTACTTTGAAAAGAGAGTAGTCGCTCTTCATGGACACTTGCAACTAGTAAGATTTTAAAAAAGACATATTTTTATTATTACTGAATAAACAAACTGTAGCATGTAAATGATGGTGCCCCAATTTTTGCCCCTCTCCCCCATGTCAGTACCTAAAGTGCCTAATGAGAAATCCTAGCCTGGTGTTATCGTTGCAACCCGTCAGCCTTTCTTTAACTGAGCGGCTGAGAAAGTTTCCATCGGCGTATGTTGGAGCAACGGATCTGCGAAACATCGATGAGCAATAGCGAGATTGGTACATCAGAAACGAACATCAAAGCAATAAATTGCGTGGTATGACTTCAATATATTTACAATTAAAACAAGAAGAATAACATATTGTCTCTGACGAATATGGGATGCTCGTTTTCAAAGAATGTGCCTTTCAATTTTCGCCCTTATAAACATAATTTGAATTAATAAATATATTTCAGGAGTAATTTTAATTAAGGGATGATTTGGAACCTTACCTTGTTTATCCTTCAATCCTTCTATGCCTGTTCGTTTTTTACCACACAAAACATTAACTATCTGATACAGTTCTCTGCTGTTGTGCTCTCTAACAGCTTCCTCAGCTTTGTCAGCCAAGCTATCAAGCCAAAGATTCGTATCAGCTGCTAACTGATCCTTTACACATTTATTAAGCTCTCTGTAATGCTTTCTATTAGGAATAGTAGGGTATTGATTAAGGACATTCCTGCAGTTCTTTCTTTCTGAAATAAGCTCAAGTGCCTCATCACTCAAAAAATTCTGTCTCCTCTGCTCTTTTTTTTCCTAAAATAGTCTGTTAGTTTCCAAAACAAGTCTGTTTAAAACGGTCCCATTCTTTCTCAACTTCATTAGTAAACAAACCGTAACTGTCATAATGACTAAGTACCTATCACAGAAAACTTTAGCTATAACTGGGTCTTTCAGAGCTTCAATGCTAAAGGTAGCTTTTTTAAGCTTAGCACAACACTTTTTAAGTTTAAGTTGCAAGACACTTTAACAAGGTAATGGTCAGAACCAATTTCAGCTCCCCTATGTACCCTGGTATTCCTAACAGAACTAGCTCATTTGCTGTTAATTAATATATAATCAATCACATTTTTATGCAGCCCATCAGGTGAAACCCATGTGTACTTATGTATGTCGCAGTGTTTGTAATAAGTGTTAGTTATTCTGAAACCATTGAGTTTACTTACCTGTAGGAGACGTTGCCCATTGCCATTGCAGCTACCAATACCAAAAGGGCCTATTACTCCTCCCCAAAGGTCAGAGTCAGTACCAACTTTGGCATTGAAATCACCAAGAACAAGGGTAATATCTTCTTTCTTGACAGAATTCAAATATCCTGAAGTTGTCTGTAAAACCTATCCTCATCTTCATTGCCAATCTCAGTGGGGGCATAACAGCATATAACATTGAAGTCTTTAATGTTTGTGTGAAATTTTGCTGTAAGAAACCTTTCATCAATGCACTCATATCCTAGAAGAGCATCACTAGCGTGTCTGCTGAGAAGCAAACCTACGCCTTGGTGATGCTTATTATGTACCTTCCCTCAAAAGGGAAATTTAGATTATTTTTAAGAATCTGACCTTTATCTGTTCATCTGCTCTCTTGCAAGCCAAGAATATCTAAATTATAACGGTGGAATTCTTGTGTGAGGACATCAAGAGAGTAAGCTCTGTGCAGAGTAGTCACTTTCCAAACTACCTATGGAGAGAAAATGGTTAGAGGAATGTTTAAAGAAACTATGTTTATTGAGAGAGAATGCTCACAATATCAAACAGCCCCTAATCGCAAGCATAGGACCCGTTCCCCCGCCACTACGACGAAAAATTTGACGATGTCAATATTCAGGTGCCTGCGATGACCTCTGATCAGGATTATCCACCAGCTGATAAAACGTATCTTCTGAATCTATTCACTTGGAGCTGTCAGCCCACAAACAACTGAAAACAGCGGAATATTTTCCCTCCACAGAAGCCCACCACTTCAGCAAATTCAGTATCCATAATCAAGTTCAAAGCCTTATTTCAGTCCAGTCCACTAGGTTTATATGGTCAGCACCAGTACCCTGTGTAGTTGACCACTCCTCGGTAGGGTAGAAAAAAGAAGTAGTCATAGTTGTCCAGATCAGTAGGCCACACTAATCTGGCAGCACTCCCCTTCTATTCACTTCCACAACAGAGTATCTCTTTTGAAAGGAACTAACGGCCTGAACACGAGAAGGCGGTGTCGGACATTAGGTGCTAGGCCTGGCCGGTTCTATGCATCATCACAGGGGATTGGTGCATAGCTCTCCTTCCAGTGACTACCTAGCTACCATTTACAGACCCATAAATAACAGGGGAGCACCAAACATTATTACACTTTATCATCTCCAAAGAAAAAAAACGAAAATAGCGTTTCACTTTGTTGCCCATTTGTATACATCCAATTATTTTGCTTTTAGAGATAAAAATTCTTTTTGGGTTGGATAGGTGTCGATGAAACATTAGGATTCCAATATTCTGAATATCCCACAAGTTTATATTGTGCTATTTAACGTTGAAAGTTTTTAAACAAATATTTTAAGTGATGTATTTATGTTAGATATTTAAAATCTTGATGTAGAATTTGAAGGTCATCTGGTTTGCACTGACTATAATAAGTTCCCCTTTTGTACCCAGGGCGGTGAGAAATGCAAGTGTTTTAAGAGACAATTGGAAAATTTTCTTTTAGTTGAATAGGAAGTAAAGAAATATTATAATTTCCATTTTTCAAATGCCTAGGTAGTTTTAATTTGCATATTTAGAGGGACCTAAATATGGAAAAGAGACACCTTTAAAGAATATTGAAAGTGATCTCTTAATGATAGAAATTTCATTTTCAGTGGTGGAGCGTAAAACGATATTCCACCGACAGCAAAAATCTGCCTCCTGTTCTCAGAACAATGTGAGAAAAATCAACGTCTTCATTTTAAGGGAAAAAAGGTAACTGCTTTTTATGTTTTGAAAGTACTAATAAAATACTACTCCTAGCATTCCTTCACCCCCTCATCTATTAATTCGAATTAAAACTTTTAAAGAATACAAAAGCCGGTAAACGAAAAACATCTCTTTTTGAAAATGAGATTCCCATATTCACAAGAAGCGATTGGTTTCTTGTGACTTTATCTTTGCAACACTTACGGTAAACACTGTAGCAGGCAGCCACATTAGTTTGTCAAAAAACGTTTGCGCATTACTACTTTAAGAATCTCATTTATTTGCTTCTCGAAACACCTCTCTTTGTGTTCAAGTTGTTTCGCAACAAGAAGGCTGACTAAACCTTTCCCTTTCATTTTAATTTTTCCCTCCATCGACCACGACCAAATTGACGACCCCTTCAACGAAGCAGAACGACCCTCATTTTCTCTTTCCATCGTGATGCCTCCTCACCTCTTGTCCATGACTTGCCACAATCCGAACACAATCGTTTCCCTGTTTCTGAAGCAGCAGTCGCTCTCCGGTGGCGGCAAGGGTTGTGGGAAATCACTGAGGGACAAACTCATTACATCACCTGGAGAGTCATTTGGGCATCCTCTGGCTGTCAAGGTGAAAGCTAAAAGGACTCCTTTCACCGATCTGTCAGACGGTTCTTGGATTCAAAAACACAATCTCGGCATGTAGTGGATGTCGTCATAACACTGCAGGAAGTAGTGTATCATCATTTGGATTCTGAGGTGACGTCAAAAGTAATATGCGAACTCAAACTATGCCCATATAAATAATAATATGTGCTGAATTCAAATCACGATTTTTCATATATATATACAACACATTACTTTAAAATGGCTTTAGCCTAATAACTATGCAGTGACTTTTAAGAAACAATATACAATCGAAATTCGTTCTTTAGAATTGAATTTCGTTTCCTTTGAAGTTAATATTAAAATAAATAAATAAATATCCACTCAAGCAGCTACTTGCCACAGAGATCTTACAGGAACCTCTCAGTTTATACGTCATAGTAAGAATGGCGAGACCTCAGCAGAAAGACAACACAAACATCCATTGCTTATCTGAGGCTCGAACCCAGGTCCCTTTGATCAGTAGCCAAGAAAGCTAACAACTCCGAATGGAAAAAAATATGCCAGCCTTACATTAAATTTTGGAAGCTTCATTCGCATTGGGATTCTCCTTGGCATTGCAGTTGGGTTGTTTTACCTCTGAGCGGCACTTTTTTGCACACCATGGGCAAAATTATTATTAGTGATCTGGCAACCTTCGTGGCACGTGCCACGAAGGGTTCCATTTGGGTCCTTTCGCGTCACAGCCTCCCTCGAAGTTCCATTTGGGTCCTTTCGCGCCACAGCCTCCCTCGAAGTTCCATTTGGGTACTTTCGCGCAACAACCAGCAGTTGCATTTAAGTATTTTTAGGATGCGGTTTCCACACTCTAAACACATTTCAGCATCTTTTTATTCTAAAAAATACACACAGAGTTACATAATAAATATAGTTCGTACTCATCCTCTGTTTAGTCATGAATTTAATGTCATGACTTTGAATGATGACATGAATTTAATGTCAATCATGAATTTAATGACTTCAGTCATGAATTTAATGAATATATCGACATTCTTCTACTATAAATTCTGCTCAGTTGAAACATATTGCATATCATATAGTGATAGAAATTTCATTGCTTCAATGAATAAGTTATCAATTATAGGACTGTTTCAATCTTTTGAGGCATTGTAAAATAAATATATTGTGACTTGAATTTTTTTTACCGACATTAATGCTCTGAGGAGGTAAAAGATATGGTAAATTCTTACTTTATTTAAAAACTTTTTATTTTTTTTTACTTTTTTTTTACTTTTGCCAGGGTAAGGTAAGTAAGGTACGTCATGTGATTAAACTTTATTTCACAGAATCGGTTGCAAAGACAATCACTATTAAAACTATTTTTTAAATTTGGTAATATAACATACGGATATCCCAGTAACCGAGTGGTTCGAGTATTTATCTACGATGCAAAGTACCTGGGTTCGAACCCTCGATAAGGCATGGGTGTTTCTTTTCATGCCTTTCTGTTAAGATATCATCTTCCTCACAGATCTTCTTTAGGGCGTATTAAACTGACAAGACTTCTGTGGCAAGCAGCTGCTTGAGGGGTCATTTATTTAACATATACGATAAAAGCAAATAAGACTGAGAGAAATTTTGCAATTGTACCATTTATTAGGAGATGAAAATATTTTTTTAAATATATATTTAATAATTTTCTTCCAAAATGAATTTTCATTTAAATAATAAATAAATAAATAAATACCCCCTCAAGCAGCTGCTTGCCACAGAGGTCTGACAGGAGCCTGTCAGTTTATATGCCATAGTAGAAGGTCTGTGAGGATGGCAGGACCTCAACAGAAAAACCACACAAACAACCATGCCTTACCCGGGGCTTGAACGAAACATAAATAAATTGATATTTAAATTTTTTAATAACATTGTCAAAAAAAGTTGCAAATATTAAAATTACCGTCAGATTCAAAACTGTCCGTAACTGTAATTAACATACAATTGAAGTAGATTATTAACAATTCTTAACATAGTTCTTCTCATTAAATTATAAATAAAAAAATGAGTATCAAACAACGATTGCATCCTTGTTTATTTATTAAATGGAGTATTAAGAAAGTATAATTTCTATTTGGAGCCAAAAATTGTTTTAAGTGAAGAAAACTTGTTTTCGTTTTAAAGAAACTGATGGAGCACTGCCTTGCCCTCCCAATTATTTTCACTGTGAAGGAACCATTTGTTAATTAATTGGCAGCACACACCTGCTCCTGGTTCATGTTTACCCCGTATTTCTCAACGATGTTTGCCATGTAGTGAGTGACCTTCTGAGTACACTGTGGTGTCAACTGAGACCCACACGAAAACGTCCTTCAACTTAACCTGAATATAGTCGTTTACAATTATTTGTATTTGCCTAGCTGGTTTTATAGGTTTCACGTAAGGTGGGTTTGTCTGACTTATAAACGTGGTTTACTTTTAAAGGAAAGTTTGCAGCACTCCGTTTATAATTACTTTACAAAGGGAATATAGGTTGCTGCAGACACTTTGCTGAAGAAGAGCCCTTAAAAGATTCGTCAACTTGCGCTTTAACTTCGTACATTTCCTCCTTGCTGTGCACTAATTCGTTCTTCATGGCCATGTTTGCGTGCTGAATGCCTAAGAAAGCATTTTGCACTTGTCATCTTTTCTTCTTCACACGCTTCGCCAAACTGTGCAATCCGGAAAAATTATCTCTGCCGAAAACTCGTTTTCGAAAGCAAGAAATCTGTCATTGTCGCGTGCTTCGTTTTCTTTTTGACTTTTCGAATGAGTGCAGAAAGATAACAACGCAAAAACAGTGAAATATCTGAAACAGATTGCGAAGTGATAAGAAAATATGAACTTAAAACCTTGGGAAGTATCTAAGCGGGGAGGAGCAAAAGGAGGTATCTTTGAATTTGGTAAAAATAAATCAGATTAATTAATAAGTATAAAGTCTATGAACGTAAAAATCATGAGTCGAAATACATTACTCTATACTGCGTTAAAAATCTATTCTGTCGTTCATTCTTCACTCGGTTCAAAATCCATTCTTTAATTTCGAAATCATTTCTTTTTGCTCCTTTCAAATTTTTTTCTTTTATTTCATTCTTTGTTACTTTCAAAATTCATTCTTTCATTTATTCTTTTCTTCTTTCTAAATCAATATTTTAGTATTATTTTAGTTTATTCTCTTCTCCGTTCGAAATCCATTTTTAATAAAAGTTCAGAAGAATCTTACGAAGGCTGATCAGGGAATCTGAAGTTCCCTTCTAACCCGAAAGGTGGATTTTGTCGGACTGCACAGTAAAATTTCTCAAGCCCTTTTAACCGCATCAACATTCACTGAACGCCCTTGCTGCGTCCTTCTCCCATAAGGACACTGCCGGTCTGTTGAAACTGTTCCAACCATCCTTAATGCAGTGTTCCGCAAACATTTTTCATTCACTGTACAGTAAAACAAAATCTGATCAACTTTACGGCACACCATAACGAAAAAAAAAAACAATTAATAAATATAAGCAGAACTATTTTTCTCTCTGACGGAACATTGCGGAAGTTTTTTTTTTTGATTCATGTTATATATAAAATCAAGAAACTTCTAAGAAACGAAATTTATAAATTTAGTATAATGAATAAATAAATAAATACCCCCTCAAGCAGCTGCTTGCCACAGAGGTCTGACAGGAGCCTGTCAGTTTATATGCCATAGTAGGTCTGAGAGGATGGCAGGACCTCAGCAGAAAAACAACACCAACATCCATGCCTTATTCGGGGCTCGAACCCAGGTCCCTTAGATCAGTAGCCTGGCGCGCTAGTATAAAATATTTATTTATTATAAGGCGTAAATGTCGTAGTCATCAGTCTAAAACAATTGTTGTTTCTCTAAATTGTTTACTGAATATATATAATAATATATATAATATATGCGTATTACATTTTGGGCATTTTCACAATTAAATAAATAAAAAATATTTCGTATATATCGCTTTTAAAGGTACGTCACAACCCCCAAACAATTTCTCCTTCGTCGCAATTTCGACGATGGCTACTTTCTTTCGCTGACGTATGCGTTCAGGAATCTTATTTAAAAAAAATACACTGAATAAAAATATACTTAATATTATTCTTGTACGAGTAAGTAAAATCAAGCATTATTAGTGTGATACGCGAGCGTGCTTCGTAAAATAAAGACAAGTTAATATTCTCTTATTTTGTGTATCAGTGATGATATATGGAAGTCATTTTTGGGCATTTTGACGACCTACCTAAGTTATTGCAGGGGCACACCGTTTAGGGAACACCGGCTTAATGGACTTCCCGGAAGATGCTTGCTCTTCATAATCCAGACAACGACTCTTATGTTGCCAGATGTTACGGCAACCACGGCAATCCCCGGTTCCGCCTTTCGACATTACTAAGTTAACGGAAAGCCGTGACTATCTATAGCTTAATCATCATTCCCTTAACATTCCCTCTATTCTGAAATTGTTTTCATATTCATTTTTATGTTTACGAGTTATCAACAAAGCTTAGAAAAATAAATATTTAGTTTGATTTGGTTATAATAATTGTTATGACAAATTGCAAGCTCAAATGAAAATAATGATATTTTTATTTAAATTTCGTAAATATCGAGATTTTTCTAATTCATACGCTAAACATTCTAAAATTAATGTATGAAGGAGTGAAAGTCTATTCTCTGCACTATTAAAAAAAACAGTAAAATACGAAGTAAAAAAGATATGGAGAAATGAATTGCTTTATTTGAAAGAATAACTCAAAGAGTTTCATGGAGTTTCACAGCTCATCTGGTAGATTGCGCTGAGACCAAACAAGAGAGGAAAGCCCAAGATGTCATTAGTGCAGAAAAGGCAATTTGCGTTTGTGGCGGTACTGCGAACTGAAATCCGTATTTAGAGTTCAAAAACGTTACTGACCTCATTATGAGGACAAGCTTCAGCAGGAAGTCCATAACAGATGGTTGGAATAATTTCAGGAGATAGGCATGAGAATGGTGCAGGCAGGCCTTCAATAAATGCTGAGGTAGTTGACAGTTATGGAAAGCTTTCCTTCCACTCATCAGGTTAGCAAATACTTCAAATTTTCTTAGAAACTGTGAAGAAGATTCTTGCCAGCTATTTCAAGCTGCTTGCATGCAAAATCCAGAAGCACTGAAAGACGATCAGCCACTTCGGAAAGCATTTGCAACTAATCCTGCTGACAAGCCATAAGGCTTAGCGAGGTAATCTATGTATATAACCATACTAAAGCTTAATAAAGATATTATTATTATTAAAAAAACTCTAACAGCTATCAGATGGGTTCTCTTCCCCCAATGTTCTCCAAAATCATGGGATCTTTGTGACCTAGCCATTTGGCCCATTGTGTGCAAAAAAAGTGTCTCTCAGAAGTAAAACATTCAACCCAACTTGGACACCTATTTTACTCAAAAAGGTCTAATTATAATTAGGTCTTAGGCGACCAACAGCCACGAACATACGTTAAGAGAATACCTGACCCTCTTAGTTTTATTCCCTTTCGATTTTGACCTCATCCATATTTCAGTTGCCGCTGATTTATACCTCAGGGGACTCTTCTACGACTAACAGTTGTGCATTCAAACAGACGGGAAAAGTCTTGCATCTCACAATGAAAATAATCCAAACATTTCTGAACAGTCTCCCGGATTGTTTATTTTTTCACCTAAAGCTCCCGTATTTTTCAAATTCTAATAATTATGTATCATTTTTACCCTTAACGAATTGTTAATTTAAAAACCATTGTTTTCGATAAATAATAATACTTCATAAATTACATTTTCAAATGGAGCAATGTGTTTTGCATTTGTCTCAAAACAAGAAAAAATTAGTACATTGTTTTCAACTGAGTCTTTAGAAAAGGTAGATATTTTAGTAACCATCAGAAGGTGTTGACTAAAAACGTAATAATATAATTAACTAAACAGTAAAAAATATCTTCGTCCATGTCCTCTAAGAAGCTAAAAATCAAAACGAAACGAAAAGTTATTGGTGAGCATCCAATCTTTCTAATCTGGTATCAAAGAAAGTTGCAAAATCTTCCTACTTGAGCAATGTTTGAAACAGTTCCACTTTCTCTGATGCTCGTGATCCAGTGCCGACATCACCAGCTACTCCATCAGCGGCACTGACTCCTCTACCTACATCGGCATCACTCGACAACAATTAAATTCAATATCATACATTATATATTTAGTATTGTATTGCTAATAATATGTAGGTATTTATTATCGCGATAGTCACGTTACCCACGATTCAGTTTACTCAATTGCGAATATGTTACTTCAAAACTCTTGTATTCAATGAATATTCAATCACATACATAGTAATCAATGAATCATTGATTATTATATATGTGAACCAGTGGCGAAATGTGACGTTTTGAATACGGGAAGCAATTACCAGAAGCAATGTGCAACTAAATCCCAACGCCATTCCGGTAATCGATGTTTCCAAATCACTGACCCGGACCACCGTTCTAGTACTCGATATTTGCGATTTACTAAACCGGAACGCCGTTGCCGTACTCGATGTTTTCAAATTATTGAACTGGAACATTCTGGCACTGGATGTTTCCGAATCATGGAACGGGATCGACGATCCGGTACTTGATGTTTCGTAATCTATGAGTGAAAAATAGTTCTATGCTTTATTAATCCAATGTTATTTGAAATTAGTATTATACATTGCGTCTTTTCTAGGAAACAATGTGGGATACTGTGACTTTGCAACAATGTTATTTTGAGAGTCGAAGAAAATGGCACAAGCACATGAAAATAAATAATTAATTTAATAATTTCATTTTATTTACTGGAAAGTCAGAACGAAAATACAAATTAATAGTACAAAAACAAATTTAAAAAATCACTTTCAGAAAAGTTGTGACTCCAAATTTGAGTCATGCGTTCTGAGGAATATCTCGATTTTGAACTTTGCTTTTGGGGTCGACGCTGTGAAATTGTCCAGTCGAAAACGGGGTAAAGAAAAATATCACCAACTCTACATTAATAATCCTTTATTAAAAAAAAACTCAACTGAAAGATAATAATAAAATTATTTTTTTACGGATGAAAACAGGTGTTGATACGGCACATACCTGCTTATCCTCAGAAAAGAAACAAACTTTGCATTATATATAGGCATTGGGCAGAAAAATGGAGTTCCATGTTATCTCAATAGAAAGTTACATCCAGAGCTCAATAGCATCTTCAATATGTTTTTAAAACAAAAATGTGTGTAAAGATAAAGATCTCAATAAAATCTGTCAAAAAAAACTATTTAAAAAAATATGTGTTCAGTATTCAAAGAGTTATAAACTCTTGAATATATTTAACAAGCTACAAAAAATTGACCCCAGAATTTAATTAAAATAGGTTAAGAATTTAATTAAAATAGGTAATCATAGTTGACTCTAGTAGAGTGCAGGGTGCATTGTACCAGTTACTCGATCTCTCAACATGTGGTAATTAAAATTTGTGGTCAAATTTTTCATAATTCTTTAAATACTGAGAATATGTTGTTTAAAATATGGATTTAGGCAGATTTAATTGCAGTCTTTTAATTTATCTTTAGACATATTTTTCACTATAAATCATATCGAAGAAGTTATTGAGCTCTGAATATGATTATCTATTCATATCATCATCCTCATCCTCAAGCAGCCATGGGCTACGGAGGTCCAACCAGACCGTGCAATTTAGTTCTCCAAGCAAGTCTATCCTGAGCTACATCTACTGCATCTGGCCACTGCACACCAATTCTAACAAGGTCCTGTTTGACGGAACTATTCCATTTTCCAGTCCAGTACCTGCATATATAAATATGAATTATCTCATAGTGACAAAGAAGTGAGGGGGGAGAGAGACTGAGGGTGCAATCTCCCTCTCATTCAGGAAATTTATTTTTAAGAAATCTTTTATTCGTCAACGAATGGTTAGCTTACTTGGCTATTGATGTTAGGAACCTGGGTTCAGGCTCTGCATAAAAGACAAGGATATTATGCTGACAGGCTCCTTTAAGATTTATGTGGGAGGCATCTGCTTGAGCGGTGTTTTATTTATTTCTTCATTAACTTTCATTAAAAAGAATATTACCCAAATGTTTAAAAAAAACCCCAATAATTAGAAATATTTCGGTTAATCTTGACTATGCCACTGATTGTATATGAGAGAATTATGTGCAAAATCTGAATTTCATTCTCGTTATTTTTCCTTTAATCGATATTGTGTTTGCGCTCGAGAAAACGCATTATTATTATCTCCATAATTGCTCTTTCCAATATTGAATTCTATACACAGACATGTGTGAAAGATGCGGAATTTCATTGCGATTCGTAAAACAGGTCTGCCCATCATTGCTATGCCTGTTTTGAAATGCTTTACCTCTGAGTGACGCTTTTGTATACACAACGGACAAAAGATCAGGTCACAAGGACCTCCCCTCCACCCAGGGTTGAGAAGCGGAAGGAGACAGAGATGGAAATCCCTCTAAAATCACCTAGCGTGTCCTTCAATACACTTATAACAGAGTTCTCGTGAACACGGTGCGGGGATGTCTCTACCGATAGCGAGCCAGGCTCGTAATCTGCAGTTCCCAGGTTCCAGTCCCACCGGGGCGGGGGTGGCTCAGTCGGTAGCGCGCCAGGCTCGTAATCTGTAGTTCCCAGATTCGAGTCCCAGCTGGGTCAGCGTTGAGATTTATCTCCGCAAAAATTCCCTGCCCTGCCCACGGTCAGTAGGGGACACCGATGGGCTTGGAAAGGCCGCCGTCCGTCGGATGGGACGTTAAGCCGTGGCCCCGTGTGCAGGAGAGCCATACCCTGTGCACGTTAAAGAACACGCTGGATGGCCTTGACGGGAGGCTACCATCTGTCTCCCAACAGCTGTTCCAGTGGATCCCCTCCCCCAACCTTCTCTGAGCCTTCGGGGTCCATGTGACCTGGCCATTTAGCCCATGGTGTGCAAAAAAGTGCCGCTCAGAGGTAAAACAACCCAACCCAGTCCCACCTGGACAAGTATTGAGATTTATCGTAGCAAAACTCCCTATCCTGACTCAATAGGGGACACCGATGTGTTTAGAAAGGCAGCCGTCGGTTTGATGTGACATTAGCCGTGACTCTGTATGCGGGAGCGCCACAGTCAGTGGACGTTAAAGAACCGCTGGATGGCCTTGACGGGAGGCTGTCGTCTGTTTCCTAACAGCTGTCTAGTGAGTACCCTCACCCAACTTTCTCTCAGCCTTCGAGGTCCTTGTGACCCGGTCGTTTTCCCAATTGTGTGCATAAAAATCGCCACTCTGAAGTAAAATTTAATCTGAACAGGGTGGGACAACTTAACGCCTCCTCCGAAGGACGTGAGTTTTTCTGAGCCTATCGGTGTCCCTTTTCTCGCCGAGAACTAGATTTCGGTTAACGGAAATAAATCATAATTGGAACTCAAGCCTGGGAACTTCAGAAAACTAGTCTGGCGGGCCGTAACCGCCCCCCCCCCCCCAAACATATGCCTAAACGCAAAGGCTATTATGATGAATTTTGATTGGGATGTTAGAGAAATATTTGCAAAACCATCAAAAGAGACCGTTTTAGTGGGAAGTGGAGATGATTTTCAAATCCGCACCCGACTAAGCCCGCTTTGGAAAAAAAAATTCAAACGCGTCACAAAACATATATACTGAAATGAAGGTCGCTAATCAGTTATTTTATTCTTATAATATTTATTAAAATCGTTTCATAACAAAATTGAATGTTAATGTTATTTGGAACGAAAAATACTAGAAATAATACCAGAAACTTAAACTTTGAGGGTAAGCTTCATTCATTCATTGCATTTGTAATGAATTCATTCATAATTCGTTACAAATGCAAAGAGTCATTAATTTATTAAGAATAAAGAACATGCAAAAATAAAAGCTACGTGGTACTTATATTTAATTACGGAAGACGGATTAAAGGTTGAAATTTTAATCAAAAATATTTCATATTTCTGCCTTTCAAAATTTAAAAAAAATATTTGAGATGTAAATTACACTGAGCCCGAGCCAGACTCGGACTCAGCCTAGCAAAGTTCGAGCCAGAACTCATCGCTAGCAAGAAAGGTACAAATGTTTGCATTGCTTAACTTTGAGTGTGGCCATTCTAAAATTAAAAAGAAATGAGAATTAATTTGATTTTCATTCAATTTAGCCTAAATGCAATCTTCTAAAATTAATACATTGAATACTATTCAAAAGCACCAATATGTCATTAACCTTAAATAAACTTGTACCTTCACTAAACAGGAAAAAAAACCCAGAAGACATGGCTTGAATGCAATATAGTAAAACGGCCGAAAAAATCATGACTTGAATACAAAAGCCAAAATTTATAATAAAATTGCATGCATTTAATGTTTCACGATTTACAGCCATTTGTTTTTCATAGTTCGTTTTCAAAAACACTCTATTTGTGTATTTTCGGAATATTTCAAGGGCTAAATAATATATTTCATAGGCCGTAGAGAGCTACTTAGTAGTCTTGATATATATAGTTTCAAGATTACCTATGTTCGAGAGATGGGAGTGAACGATAGGTTATTTTCCATTGAAATGGTTAAAAAGGGCCCCTACCAGCAATTATGCTTTTTCGTTTATTGATACATTAAAAAAAATGAATCAACTAGTAGAATGCCGTTTCAAAACTCTCTAAGAAATATTGATAACATTTTAAAATTTCACTCTGAAACTTTGTCCCGTGGCCGAGTGGTAGCACGTTTGGCTATATTATTCTAAAAGCCCTGGGTTCGAGCCCCGGATAAGGCATGGATGCCATTATTGTTTCCATCCTCATAAACCTTCTACTATGACGTATTAAACTGACAGGTTCCTGTCAAACCTCTGTGCCAAGCAGCTGCTTGGGGGGGTGGGGGAATTATTTTAATATTTTTAAACAATCAATTTTGAAATGTGGCAGAATTTTTTACATGAACTGATTTAAACTTTCCTGCCACGGGGCGGGAGTGGCTCAGTCGGTAGCGCGCCAGTCTCGTAATCTGTAGTTCCCAGGTTCGAGTCCCAGCTGGGTCAGCGTTGAGATTTATCTCCGCAAAATTTCCCGCCCTGCCCACGGTCAGTAGGGGACACCGATGGGCTTGGAAAGGCCGCCGTACGTGGGATGGGACGTTAAGCCGTGGCCCCGTGTACGGGAGAGCCATACCCTGAGCACGTTAAAGAACACGCTGGATGGTCTTGACGGGAGGCTACCATCTGTCTCCCAACAGCTGTTCCAGTGGGTCCCCTCTCCCAACCTTCTCTGAGCCTTCGGGGTCCATGTGACCTGGCCATTTAGTCCATGGTGTGCAAAAAGTGCCGCTCAGAGGTAAAACAACCTAACCCTTTCCTGCCACTTCAATATTTCGGTTCTTTAGAATTTGCATCATGATTAAACTAGTTTCAAGTTTGACCTAGATTTTATTATAGGTAATGAATTGAACTTTTAAGGCAGTACGATAACGATTATGCTGAGCGATGCGTTCCTGGAAAACATCGGTATAAGCAAACATTGTTTAAATTAAAAAAGTGGATAATTCTAACCCAACATTATACAGTATGTATGTTTAGAAAAATTGCTAATTAAATCACTATCGTGATATACAATATACGTTCACTAGATAGTAATTCGAGAATATTGCAGAAAAAGCGAAACGATGCACAATTCTGTTGTAAATTTGCTACTTTAGGATCAAAAGTTTATACACAAACTTAATTGTAATATTTGACAATCACATCCGATATCAGCCAGCGCGTGGCACGTCATTTACAAGAAGTATGTCGACGAAGTTTAAACCTGATTTTTATACACGGAAAGATTGACTAGACGCATTTGATGCCTTTCTACATTAAAATAAAAGTAAAAAAATTATATTTGTACAGACCCGGTTGTTAATAAATTTGTATCAGAATACTGCCTCTAGGTCGTTTACAAATATTTCAACGATTATTTATTTACTTTCGAGTTTAAATTTTCTTTCACGCGCTTCTAATACACTTTCAAAATTTTCAATGCATCTAATTACATTTATTTGAGTGCAGTACATTTTAGTGGGTGCAGCGACATAACATTAAGCTTAGCGATCGATAATACATTGCTCATAATTCTGATGGGAGTCAAATGTTCCACGTTATATTTTTCGTATAGTGATTATAGCTTTGACGAATTGTAGTTAGTTACTCCATTTTGTCCCCCAAAAAATTGCATCAACATTTTTATATTTTCTATTTTACCTATATAGTAATAAAAATATCGCTAGTTAATACGGTAATGATGAGAACTGTAAAACATAGTAATAAAGTTATAAATCTCTTCGGAAAATATGCATCGAGGCAATTAGATTAGACGGCATCTGAATGAAAAAAAAACACGCTTAACTTTCGCGACAAAACATTACTAATTAAGTTTTTTTTTGATAATTTGGAATGAGTGAAAACTGGACATAGAGCAGTTAAGGATAACGAAGGATTACTTTTTTTTTTCTAAAAAATAATTAAAACTTATCACACTTACCTTTGCGTGATTGATGGTGATGACTATACGGTGATAAACGGCGGAAATTAATTGCAGAGTGAACACTTTAGCGAGCCGTCCCGTGGCCTAGTGGTTAGCGCGCTTGGCTACTGTTCTAAGTGACCTGAGTTCGAGCCCCGGGTAAGGCATGTATGTATGTGTCGTTTTGCTGCTGAGGTTCCGCCATCCTCTCAGATCTTCTACTGTGGCATATAAACTGATAGGCTCCTCTCAGACCTCTGTGGCATGCAGCTGTTTGAGGGGTATTTCTTTATTATACGCTTTAGCGACCTCTAGCAGTTAGTCAGAAAGTTAAGACGCAATCTAAAAAGCGACAAGATAAGTTGAGTCCGTAAGGAAATTTCCTGCTGGTTGAGTCCATAAGAAACTTTCTGCTGGTTGAATATGGAAAATGGAGACTTCGTTGCGCGCAATGCAGTAGCGACGAAGCGAAGTTCTTCACACACTCCTGGCTCAACTAGCCTGGCAAACTGGTGGTAAAGGCAGTACAACATAACAGACATACCAGGAAAACTCGAATAATATTGTATAAATATGAAATTTATGTTACAGTAAACTTATTAAAGTTAAGAAAAATACTTTTACTTTTATGTTAAAAGGTTTATATGTATTTAATTCATATTTTTTTGATTAATGATAATTTTAAGGGAACCATTGCTTCCCTTGCTTCCACGGACTCTTCGCCATCGATATGAACAGTGGCACAAGAATGATAATGGAGCTCACACAGATGCATTCACTAATTAATTATTGTAGGCAGTGCACCATAAATCTCTATGTTGATAGATTTCCTTACTTGGTGAGGGGAGCTCTGTCATTGTTTTTGCGACACCGTTCACCTACGCAACAATCAGAATTTCATTTCGCTAAAGGGTCAAGTTCGCGATTGCAAAAATGAAGTTGATAAAACAAGACTTTCCCGCCAGGATAGACAATTGGTGACTGGATTTAAACTTATCTTTTATTCTAAACTTGAAGGGCGGGGGTGGCTCAGTCGGTAGCGCGCCAGGTTCATAATCTGTAATTCCCAGGTTCGAGTCCCAGCTGGGTCAGCGTTGAGATTTATCTCCGCAAAATTCCCCGCCCTGCCCACGGTCAGTAGGGGACACTGATGTGCTTGGAAAGGCCGCCGTCCGTCGGATGGGACGTTAAGCCGTGGCCCCGTGTGTGGGAGAGCCATACCCTGTGCACGTTAAAGAACACGCTGGATGGCCTTGACGGGGGACTACCATCTGTCTCCCAACAGCTGTTCCAGTGGGTCCCCACCCCCAACCTTCTCTGAACCTTCGGGGTCCATGTGACCTGGCCATTTATTCCATGGTGTGCAAAAAAGTGCCTCTCAGAGGTAAAACAACCCAACCTAAACTTGAAGACTTGACTGGCGTTGCTCGGGTCGTAATATACAGCAAATGACACACTCAATGCTTCCATTTTACATAAAACTCAATAAGATAGACTCCGTAAAATATTTCCTTCATCTCTTTTCTGAGTCAGAGAGTAGGGTACATAATTTAAGTTATCCCATAATATTCATCACATTAGCGACTTCATTTCAGATATAACTCGTTAGGTTCTGTAATCGTTTATGTCAAGGGTTCTCAACGTGGGGTACGCGGTAAAAAAATTTTCGGGTACGCCGTGAGAGCTCAAAGGAAGCTAGATCTAATAACAATCTCGCTGAGTTGACATTATTATACTCTAATAATAGTTTTATCTATCTATATAAATGGGTACGCCAGTTACACATTTCCAGGGGGTACGTGAAGCATAAAAGGTTGAGACCCACTGGTTTATGCAATTCACCCATTTTTTGGGTGAGGAAATTTAGTGGTTTCCTTTAACCTTTAATTTAGAGGTTATGCAAAAGCCAGAGTCATAATACCACTGCCAAGAGCATCCAAAGTCAGCTCAGCCAGGCATTAGCATAATGCAGTAATACAGTCAGCTATACCAAACCAAAAGCATACACATAAAAACGTAGCAGGTTAAGAAATACGCCTAACATTTATATCACGTAATCAATTCGCTTCTAAACCCAACTAACTTCTTTAACCACAACTTTCATAGTGGTTAGGCAGCTAGCGACTGTTCCAACAAGGCAAACTTTGTGTGTTGTGCTGACTCTAACTAAGGCAGTGGTCAGCAGTGACTTCGGTCGTAGTAGGGCATGTCCTTGTATGAGAAGGCCTGTAAAAGCTAGGAGTAGCTTCTAGGATTCTTCTCTGTCCTATATGTCGCAAATCAAAAAAAAAGTTCGTGCAGTTTTTCAATGTTACCATTTCAACGATAAACACAATTGCAAGTGGTGCGCATTCGTCGATACACAGTCGAAAGCCCGTGGCAAGCTGAGTCAGTTGATGTATAGCAAGTGTGTAAAGCGTTTCGGTGAAATTGGGAAGGGTGACGAAAAGTGTGCGTCGAATAAAGATATTCGAGAGGACTTATTTTATGAGTTTGAACTGGGAACTAAAGCTATGAGGCAGTCAGGAAAATATGTACGGCATTTGGAGAGAATGCAGTGAGGAAAGGACAGCCCAAAAGTGGTTCAGAAAATTTGAATCAGGCGATGAGACACTTGAAGATGCACCTCGCGAGGGAAGACCGACCATCATTGATGGAAATGAACTGAATCGAGTTGGATTCACGTCAAAGGTGCCAAGAGCTTGCAGAACGGTTTCTTGTAAGTGATGAAACCATTCGTTTGCATTTACACCTTCTAAGAAAAGTCCTGAGGATGAGCAAATTGGTTCCACATGAACTGACTGCCAACAACAAACTCCAGCGGTTTACGATCTGCTCGTCGCTGCTTTAACGCCACAAGAATGAGCCATTTTTGGACAGGTTGCTGATGTACGATGAAAAGTGGATTGTCTATAGGAACACCAAACGTTCGTATCATTGGTAGTCGTCCAGTGAACTTGTATTGTACACACCAAAGCCAAGGAGCCAATAAAAGAAACTGTTGTTCTGTGTCTGATGGAATGCAGCTGGTGTCGTCCATTATGAGCATCTGGCCACTGGTCAAACAATCACTGCTGACGTCAATCGGCACAGCTACAACGGCTTGTAGATGCATTGTTCCAAAAACAGCCTGCACTTGATCATCCCAAAGGCAGGGGCGGGGGTGGCTCAGTCGGTAGCGCGCCAGACTCGTAATCTGTAGTTCCTAGGTTCGAGTCCCAGCTGGGTCAGCGTTGAGATTTATCTCCGCAAAATTCTCCGCCCTGCCCACGATCAGTAGGGGATACCAATGGGCATGGAACGGCCGCCGTCCGTCGGATGGGACGTTAAGCCGTGGCAACGTGTGCGGGAGAGCCATACCATATACACGTTAAAGAATATGCTGGATTGCCTTGACGGGAGGCTACCATCTGTCTCCCAAAGCTGTTGCAGTGGGTCCCCTCCCCCAACTTTCTCTGAGTCTTCGGGGTCCATGTAACCTAGCCATTTAGCCCATGGTGTGCAAAAAAGTGCCGCTCAGAGGTAAAACAACCCAACCCATCATCACAAAGGCGTTGCGGTCCTTCAGGAAAATGCTTGTCCTCACACAGCGCGAGTGACCTGAGACAAGCTCCACAGCCTTGATGGGATAAATTCTATCCTACCCTCAATATTCTCCAGACTTTGCGGCATCCGACTATCATCATTTCTTGAGGCTGGATAATTATATGCGCAACCGACAATTTCGAAATCAAGGAGCACTGGAAACGGAGTTTGCTGCTTTCTTCGCTTCTAAAGATCGGCCGTTCTAACGGAGTGGCCTTTACAAAATTGTATCTCGTTGGGAAAAGGTACTTACTTTCACGTGCTGGTACTTACTTTCACGATTTAAATATCTTTATTCAGTTTTTACGTATGGTTTCATTTTACCCTCAAAAACCGCACGAAATGTTTTCGTTACCTAATATATTATTTATAGAAAAAAGAGGCATCATGTTCGAAATCTTCTTTTATTAAAGAAAACGCTTGATTTTTGTTAATGCAATACGGAATATCAAGGGGGAATCCTTATGGAAAATTTGGGACGAAGCAGTTAAGTGAAATATCAGTATAAAGAAATTGAGCCGGTGATCAAAATATGTTCGTTACACCGAAATTTCATGACACTGAAATGCAATAAAAAGGAGTGCTATGATAGTTATACACTACAAAATAATCATTAAGAAAGATTTTTGTCTTGTATTAGAGTTTGCTGCTGAAAAAAGTAGGTATTTTTTAACTCTCTTCCAACAAGAATCTATCCGTGAATTCTTAAATGATTTCGAACCTCTCCAATACACATTACGCGGAATATCTTTTTGAGTCATTACGAAACGGTGAAGACTTCGCGCCATATTGGATACTAATAACGTAAATAACGATTTTTAAATCAGCAATAGTAACGAACAACTATAATAATATTTTAAATTTAAGGAATGATAAAGCTTGTGGATTGGAACTGCTTTGAAAGAACATTTCGCTGAAGCTACCCCGTTACTTGCAACGTAATACAATCAGAATCACGTGGATCTCCAGTTTTACAATTCCCCTTTAATGCTAGGTTGGGTTGTTTTACCTCTGAGCGGCACTTTTTGCACACCATGGGCTAAATGGCCAGGTCACATGGACCCCGAAGGCTCAGAGAAGGTTGGGGGAGGGGACCCACTGGAACAGCTGTTGGGAGACAGATGGTAGCCTCCCGTCAAGGCCATCCAGCGTGTTCTTTAACGGGCACAGGGTATGGCTCTCCCACACACGGGGCCACGGCTTAACGTCCCATCCGACGGACGGTGGCCTTTCTAAGCCCATTGGTGTCCCCTACTGACCGTGGACAGGGCGGGGAATTTTGCGGAGATAAATCTCAACGCTGACCCAGCT
Organism: Ryuthela nishihirai; assembly: GCA_038380435.1. Taxonomy (NCBI): domain Eukaryota; kingdom Metazoa; phylum Arthropoda; class Arachnida; order Araneae; family Heptathelidae; genus Ryuthela; species Ryuthela nishihirai. The sequence goes on from JAWZYU010000017.1 coordinate 78,908,778, forward strand.
GGGACTCGAACATGGGAACTACAGATTACGAGCCTGGCACGCTACCGACTGCGCCACCCCCGCCCCCCTTTAATGCTAGGATAATGTGGCAACGCCGTTTTAAAGCATTATGCCAGCACATGTAGAGTACAGCGGTTATGCCACGCAGTAACATCGGCAAAAATGCCTACTGGGCGATGCATTGTGATTGGTTAGATATTTCATAGCGTTGGCAGATGCTAAAAAACAGAGGACGTAAATATGGAAAAACGTAAATGTAATTAAGGATTTTCTATTAACAAATTTCGTGCTAATGATCATATTTTTTTTGTATCGGGATAAATTTTTATTTCGTTAAAGTGATATTTGTTAAAATGAAACATTTTTACGTAGAGGTATGTTGCATATTGGCAGGGGTCGGGGAAAAAATTCGTTATAATGAATATTTCCATTTTTCTGGCGTTCGTTATATCGACATTTCACTGTATTTAGGAAGTTATGAATTGTTCAAAAGTATCAAATTAAACTTCGAACCATTAACTGTTCCAAAATGGTTAAAATGACATATCTCTTTCGATGCGTCGCAAACCCGCGAGTGATGGATTGGGTTGTTTTACCTCTGAGCGGCACTTTTTTGCACACCATGGGCTAAATGGCCAGGTCACATGGACCCCGAAGGCTCAGAGAAGGTTGGGAGAGGGGACTCACTGGAACAGCTGTTGGGAGACAGATGGTAGCCTCCCGTCAAGGCCATCCAGCGTGTTCTTTAACGTGCACAGGGGGCCACGGCTTAACGTCTCTCCCACACACGGGGCCACGGCTTAACGTCTCATCCGACGGACGGCGGCCTTTTCAAGCCCATCGGTGTCCCCTACTGACCGTGGGCAGGGAGGGGAATTTTGCGGAGATAAATCTCAACGCTGACCCAGCTGGGACTCGAACCTGGGAACTACAGATTACGAGCCTGGCGCGCTACCGACTGACCCCCCTCCGCGAATGTCATGTTAATATTAACCTAATTGTTAAGGTACGTCATTGTGCATTATTGTATCTTGTTGCACATAATTGCTATTATTAAGAACTCGTTACATTTGCTTATCATTACGTATTAATCGTTTTCTTTGAAGGGTGCTTAATTTTATGGTGTCCAAACTCTTGCACTACGATGAAATGAAGCATTGTACCAGATCTGACGGTTAATTGCCATTTAGGAAGAGTTTTTGAACAGACAGACAGATAGACAGACAGACAGACAAACTCTCTAAAATGCATTGAAACCACGCGGTAATGTGCAACAATAACATAAATTGAAATGCATAAGCATTTCAATTTTATTGCACCAAAATTATATAATTCTTTACCAAATAGTGTAAAAGAAGAAAAAAGTGATTGTAATTTTAAGAAAAAAACCAAACTTTTTTTGGTAAATACTGAAGATATTGAAGACGCTTTTAATGTAATTTCTTAGTTTTTTTATCCATTGCCAAAGATTTTCGTTTACAGTAGAATTTTGTTTTTGTAATCTGTAAGAGTTGTTTTGCAACTCCTAGATTACACAGAAATACTTGTAAAATGTATGCTTGTGTGTTTTTTATTTATTTATTTATTTTTATTTATTTTTTTATTTTTAATCGTTTTTTTTTTCTATTTTATTTTATATTATTTCCTTTTGCTATTTTCCATCCAAATTTGATGGTAAATTTTTGTGTGTAATGTTTCTGTAAATGAGAATGGAAATAAATATTATTATTATAAAAAAAAGCTTACATATTGTATCATGATGTGCTGTCGTTTATCGCTACGTGTTATGATGATAAATTCCTAATGTATGGACAAAGAAAATTGAGAGTTATAGTTTAAATTGAAAGTTGATTTGGTATTGTGCGAGGTCAATCTGCTTGGATGTCGTTGTAAAATTACTTTAATGTGGTCTTTTTCTCTGGGAGTTTTTTTTTTTCCAGTCAGTGCAGTGATTTGATTGTGGACACGAATAGAAAATGTGTTGTTGCTTTGCAGAGAAGAAGACCCGATTTTATTATTGGTTGGGTTTAATCTGCCTCAAGATTTTACCTCTGAGGGGCACTGTTTTGCGCACGATAGGTTGAGAGGAGGGGACCCACTGGACAAATGTTTAGAGACAGATGGTAACCCCGACCAGTCCGACAGACTGCGCCCTATCCAAGTCCATCGGTGTCCTCTACTGACCGATGACAGGGCGGGTAGTTTTGCGAAGATAATTCTCAAAGCTGGCCCAGGCGGAACTCGAACCTGGGAACTGCAGATTACGAGCACGGCGCGCTACCGACTGAGCCATTCACGTTCCCATTTTTAATACGTTTGTGTTTTTTTCACACAAGTTACGTAACTAAAGAATAGGAGACACAGATCGTGTAAGTATGGAAGCTTATTTAAAGTAGCTATTACTAACAAATGGATTTAAGATACCCTTTCATTGAATGTTCCGTGATGTGCTGAAAAGTTCCGACAGTTACTCTGGTTGATTTGAATTTTATTTAACGAATATTCGAATGCTCTGTTCTATTATCATTTGTTAGTAGAAATTAGTCAGTAATTAGACACAGTCATAGTTAGTTAAGCTGTTTTCTTAAATAATTTATTCAAGTTGTCATATTTCTTACAGAAATAATTGTTTTATCCGTTAAATTTGGTCATTTAAAATCAGTTCGGGGAATTTCGAACCCACTACCCAGTACTGCCAAATAAAGAAGATTACTGAAATATTGTAACAGTGTAATCGTTTTTCTGTCATTAAAAGAATAAATATTCGCAGTTTCAGGGGTGAAATGCACTTTTTCTTCTTTGATTGGAAATAAAGTATTCCGTTAGGCAAAGATAAATATACTCGCTGGTGCTATCTGGACCGGATTAAGGCCTTGGGGGCCCCGGGCCCCATGAAAAAAGTTAGAGGGGGGTAACTCTCCTAAGGCCTAGTGAGAGTTCAATTAAAAAATTAATATTTTTCCTTTATATGCAACCTTTGAAATTAGTAACAATGAAATAATTTTAAGAAACCGTTCTAAATTAATAAATCTAAACTATTAATGATATATAAAACAAATGATGTTTTCCTTTAGGTTCGCTATTTAGTGTTAAGGGACATAAAAGAGTGTAACTCATAAAACAATTACTTCGATAAATCATTATTTTTAACACTCTTTATTAATTTAGTTATGATCGATTTCTGCTAACTATAGTGGTCCCAAAATCATAAGGTATACAGAATTGATTAAAGAGGCCGTGGGTGATGTAATTTACTTTGCCACTTACTGAAATCATATTACACTGAAGTGCCATTGAATTAGGGATAGCAACCTAGTAACGTGTTGGACCCCCTCTGGCCCTGATAACGGCCGCCACACGACGAGGCAAGAACTTCACAAGCTTGTGTAAATGTTCCACAAGTATAGAGACCCATGCATCCCCCAGAGCTGTCCCCAATTCTCTGAAAGTCGTCACTGATGGGACACGGACCGAATACTCTGCTCGACGGTACCCTAAACGTTTTGATGGGATTTAAATCTGGGCTTCTAGGTGGCCAATTCCTTATTTCAAAGTCAGCAGAAATGCTCCTGCAACCATGCAGTAGCCAACCTGGACCTGTGAGATGAACAGGTGTCTTGCTAGTAGACGCCATTTCCATTGGGATGTATGATAGCCATAAATGGGTGTAAATGGTCAGCCATGAATTCTACATAACGGGATGCATTGAGAGTCGTCGGTACACGTACCAAAGGTCCCACAGAAATCCAACTGAAGATACCCCAGGCCATCACTGAACCACCACCAGCTTGTAGTGTTCCGATCTGATATGCAGGATCCATGGCTTCATGGAGTTTGGCACCATACCCTCAGTCTCCCATCGGCGTGATGAAATTTAAATCGGGATTCATCACTCCAGGCTATCCGTTGCCAATTTTCGATGTTCTTTAGACCAGGCAAGGCGTTGAGCCCAGTGTCGTGCCGTTAGAAGTGGGAATCTAATAGGTGACTGGCTCCTGAAGCCGAGACGATGAAGTGAGCATTGCGTGATCTGCGCACTGACTTCCCGGCTGGAACCCGCGTTCAGATGGAAGTTTATTTCAGATAAGGCCTGGCCGCTATCGGCCTGCATGATGAGGGTCGGGAGGTGAAGCCCATGATCATTCAAGGCTGGTTGTCCTTTGCAGTTTGTCCAGGTGCTTGGTTTTTTGCCGGAATTTTCATGTTCCCGGAACACTCTTGAAACTGTCGAACGAGAAAATCCAAGTTTCTTTGACAATTTTGGAGATCGAGTGTCCCATCCGCCGGGCACCTACGATCTGTCCTCTGTCAAATGCATCTAAATCCCGCGCCTTTCCCATTACGTTTATCACGATGAATGCTTGGGAAGCCAAGGCTCACAGCTATATATGACCATAGTTTCAGCCACGCATGCGCTCAAATGCGAGACTTGCTGTACTGAATTTGGATAACGTCTCCTATTCTTAATTCATTGGCACTTCAGTGTAAATTCAAAGGCAAATAGGGTGACCGAATGGGTTTCTTCACTTATCGAAAACACCTTCTGGAGCCATATCCTTTTTTTTTTTAAATCAATATGATTTAATTATATTTTTTTCTTAAAACACACGGAGGAACTTTTTTAGTTTCAATTTGTTATTCCTCCTCTGTAGATTTTCCGAAATGGTTGTTGCCCTGCATATCCCAAATACGGATGCTAATCACGAATAGTTTTATATAGAACCAAAATTTATGCGTTGAATCAATGAGTTACAGGAGCACCGATTCCAAATGTCCACCATCAATAATAATGCTTAACGGCTGTTAAAAAAAAGTAAAAAATGATTGAGTTTGAAAACCCTTGTTGCACTCAGACACGTTGACAGAAAATATTTCCATGGGGGTCCCAATGAAACCTCGCAGGTGCCCAAATGGGAAAAAATTCGTCATAGAAGAAAAAATGTCAGTAGGTGAAATAGTTATTATTTACTTTTGACAAAGTTTAAAAGAGCATGCAACGAAATAATAACCGTGTTTTAAATCATTAAAACGATTCGCTTCTTAACTTTTAATCGTCTACTTTTTATACCAGCCTACAGTTTCGGGAAAGAGGACCAGGTTTCCCCACCACACACTGCATGATTGTAATTCAGTAGTAAAGTATCACACATGTCCTGTAGACATGGGACTCATGAAATAGTAATATGAAAAAAAAATGGCTTTGCCGTGAATGGTATTCGAATCCACGTCTCCTAGTAACCTGGCATGTTACTAGGAGACGTGGATTCGAATCTCACTTACGGCAAAATCCAATTTTTTCAGCTCACTCTTGCATGACTCTATTTTAGCCACATCATCCCAATCCGGGGGAGCATAACTTTTGATGTATTAAATATAGGAGGTCATTGGCGGAGTATGAATGGCAATTTGGGAGACTATGAGACTGCGCAGCTGACACTTCGATAGCTCCCGTAAATCCCTTGTCATAAATCGCCTGTCAGTAAAATATGATCCACGAGAATCAACGAAGCGTCAATTATTTTTAATTGATTTCTAATCTCGACATCAAAATATCGATCTCTTAACCAACATCCACTCTATTAGGACATCAACATCACAAAAAGAGGGCGTTGTTATCACTCCATTGAACTGATTCCGACACATAAGCCAAACTAAAGCCATTACAAAAGCCCAATTAATAGCGAAACACAAGACACGATATTAGATGCAGCTGTGACTAGTAGCAACAGGTTTTGTGGCTTTGTCCAACGTAACAAAGACTATTGATGCTTCCGACAATGCTCGCTTCTACTTCTCGCGTATCTTTCCATCAGTTTTTGTTTGCCCATAAAAAAACCATTACGTCGTGATCCCGGATCGCGACCTAGGTCTCCAATTATCCCCTTTGCAAGTGCGCAGTTGGAGGTCGTGATGTATGGATGCAGACGATGGCCAAGGATGAGCAAAGGTGATGCAACATCCCTCGCATTGTCATCGTAACCTGTCAGGTAAATATTTAGAGCTCCAGGCTAGGATTTCATCTGAAATATTGACGAAACATTTCGCATTAAAGCATTGTGAGAAATCCTATACTATTTTATTGTATGGTGAGTGAGGTAACTTTTGAGTAAATTATGGTGTTTGTGTAAAGAATAAGAAAATAAAACAAAAGTAGGAATGTTTTTCCGTCTTCGGGTTGCATTTTATATACACGTAGCAACAGATGTGGATAGATTTACAAGGAAAATTGGAGTATGAATATATTTATTGCGTAAAATCCACTATGACACAAAAAATTGTAGGATGTGCTTTTTATATTATTGCCAGTTTCCGGGCGGGGTGGTCTCAGAATGGGGAAGGGGCGATGATGACTCATGACTTTTTCTGTTGCCAGGGGTAACATGATCCTTTTCCCTATCCGCTGGAGAGGGAAGAGGACTGACTCCTTGTCTTCTATCGTCCTGGAGAAAAGGAGAATATCTCATTCGTCTACCTCTCTATCATGGAGAATAGGAGAATATCTCATTCGCCTACCTCTCTACCATGGAGAATAGGAGAATATCTCATTCGTCTACCTCTCTACCATGGAGAATAGGAGAATATCTCATTCGTCTACCTCTCTACCATGGAGAAGATGACTCCTGCCTGCCAGCTGGAGGGAAGACGACCCCTTTCCCACTGCTGGTTGCTGGAGGATAAGAAGATAACCCCTTCTGACTTTCTGCGGACCAGTAAAAAACAGACCTTTTCACTTTCTGGCGGCCACGTATACAGAAGGTTAGGATTTCAACTTGTTTCAATCAAAGATAAATTCATTAGTATCAAACTATTCCAAGTAAATCAGCTTTGAGTGAAGTATGCTTGAAAAACACAGTCAAAGTGTGTTGTAAATGTTTATCGTAATTAGATGAATTGAGCCTCTCAGAAGCCAAACTGATCATAAAATTGAGAAAATTGATGATTTTCTAAAATTCAACTTTAAAACTTTGCTTGAAATATACGAACAAAGAAATATTATGTAGAGCAATATTATAGCAATAGGTTCTATATTACAAAATGTAAAATGCATAAAAATAGATATTTCACAAGAATTTCGTCTTCTTACAAAATTTCTATAAATTCATGGAGTTAAACAATTTGGCAGTTGAAATTTTAGAAATTGCAAAAAAAATAAATACGTTAAAAAACGACATATTATTTATTACGGAACTTTCCACAGGAAATTGATATAGAAACTGTTTTACATAGTATTCATACAAAACATCTTTACTATGTGCTATTATAAATAATATCTTCAGTGTCAGATGCATTCAGTGTACCGGTGCCTCGATTTGTGTTAAGGTATAGTAATAATCGTGTTTGATTGGAGGAATGTATTTTAATAGATCCAGCATATCTTTTTCTCTTTTCTTTTGTCCCACTCTACCAGAAGGATTATAACAAAGGCTGGTCTACTTGTCTGGGATTTTTTAATGTTCAATGAATGGAACTCTATATCTTCGTTAAAATACTAGTGAAATAAATTCGTAAAAATACTAGTAGAAATGAAAATGGTAAGTAATAATGAAATGCAAAATAGTGAAATCTGTTTGCGGTTTGTAAGATTTGTGTTTGAATAACTGTTTTTAAACGTATTTTTACATGATTACTTGTGAAGTGTTAGAGAAAAATTATTATTTTTTTGTATTAAATATTTTTGTATTAAAATCTGTATTTAAACTGTGGTTTCAACCACTCTAATTTAATCCATGGCATGTTAAGCCAATTGACTGATATTCTCGTAGTTGTTTCTTTAAGTGTTTTTTTTTCTTTCAAAGGTTTTGTGGAAACAAAATTCTTCATGATTCATCTCAACCACATCAAACGGCTTTTCTTCTTACATGTTTTGATGATTTCATACTAATCAGCAGGAGAAGAAATGCTTTGATTTTTCCTCGCATACGATTCAATAATGGCAAAATCTGAATCATTAGACAAAAAACTATGTCCACTTATCAAAAGTTTAAGTTCAGTTGATTCAGCTTTTATCTCAGAGCTTTGAACCAGTTTTAATAAACTTAGAACAGTTTTGATATTTCCATTTTGCCCGGTACACGAATCTTAGTACGTTATTTTTTTTATGAGTTTTAGCATATGTTTTAATGTGTTTAATGAAATTTCTTGAAAACCACGTTATCCTTCAGTTTCCAGCCAAATATAGATACAGCTTACATCTTTGTTGAAATCATGGCAGCCAAAATTGTAGACGTATAAATTTCTCTTGTAATAAACGACCGACGTAGTAAGCTTGGGAGGGGGTAAAGCTTTTTCTATGTCAAAAGTAAATACGTAAATTTTTTTCCGATGCTATTCTTCGATCAGCGTCTACGAAGACGAAGGTTGTCATCTTTTAAACTGCAGTTTCATATTCGTCCGTCGCTTATCTGATAGGTGTCCCTAAAATACTTCTTGCAAACACGAACATCTTCTCTGCCTTGTCTAATATATGAAAGAATGTGATCTTGGTTTCCTGGTGTTATCATTTGGACGTCGTCTTTTAATTGTTACAAGTTTAATCGAACTACGCGTAAATAAATTCTGTTTTTCTTGACTCTCCAATCCGCAAAATGTCTTCATGGCTTTTTGTCGTTGATCAGATGTGATATTTTGATAACATTTCCTTGCACACTGACAAGATGTATAATAAAATTCTTTTGCAGACATTAAACGTCCACTACTAGTTTTGAACGGCATACCTCATAATCTCTTAAATTTCTCAATATTTCGAACCCATTTGTCAGGAATCCGGTTCCCTTTTCGTCCAATATTTGAACAATTTGCTTTAATGAAAGTAACGGAATTATTGGTACTATTTTCATCGTTTGAATCGCACTATTGGGTTGGGTTGTTTTACCTATGAGCGGCACTTTTTTGCACACCATGGGCTAAATGGCCAGGTCACATGGACCCCGAAGGCTCAGAGAAGGTTGGGGGAGGGGACCCACTGGAACAGCTGTTGGGAGACAGATGGTAGCCTCCCGTCAAGGCCATCCAGCGTGTTCTTTAACTTGCACAGGGTATGACTCTCCCACACACGGGGCCAGGGCTTAACTTCCCATCCGACGGACGGCGGCCTTTCCAAGCCCATCGGTGTTCCCTACTGACCGTGGGCAGGGCGGGGAATTTTGCGGAGATAAATCTCAACGCTGACCCAGCTGGGACTAGAACCTGGGAACTACAGATTACGAGCCTGGCGCGCTACCGACTGAGCCACCTCCGCCCCTAGGGCTTATAATGTATTAGGATGTAATATGTCTCAAAAGCTGCATTTCTTATATTCATACCAGATTCTTTTTCCACAATTGATGGGAACGGTCTCGGATGAGCATTGAGAAAGGTTCCATCAAGACATCCGAAATGGAAAAACGATATAGCGGCAAATGGAACAAGAGATGTTGGCAGACTACTGTTGGACCCTGCAGCGAGTGGCTCCAGAGATAAAATATAAGCGACATAAGACAACAAAATTTTTGTGTAAATATTTACATGTATCAGGATTTATTAGTGTCAGCTTTAACTTTTTACGCATATCTCTAGAAAACTTTAGGTAATAGAACAAATCGGCTGTCAAATTCGGATTTAGCACCCTCAAAAAACATAAAAATCAGAAAAAATTTTCGAATGGAGGGAAAAAATTATTTTTGGCAGACCAGTGTAATTGACAAGCAGTTGCTCAGATCAATCTGATCTCAAGAAATAGAATCTTTATACAAAATCAGATCAATCTGATCTTCAAGAAATAGACTCTTTATACAAAAGTATGTCTCATGTTCGACGGGGAAATAAACCCGCGTTTTAGAAAAAATATGATAGCTACTCCCATAAATCAACGAATTACCAAAAAAGAAAATTTGATAAATAAATGAATATTTAGAATTTTTTTCTTATATAATTCACTCCATTACCGCTTTCGGCCGTCCCGTGGCCGAGTGGTTAGCGCGCTTGGCTGCTGATCTAAGGGACCTGGTTTCGAGCCCCAGGTAAGGCATGAATATTCGTGTTTTTTTCTGCTGAGGTCCTGCCATATTCTCAGATCTTCTACTGTGTCATATAAACTGACATGCTCCTGTCAGACCTCTGTGGTCAAGCAGCTGCTTGAGAGGGGTATTTATTTATATCACTTTCACTAAGTAGACTTCCTTACATTTAGATCGTGAAATAATAACACTGCAAACGCCTCAAATCATTGTATTAATAAAAATAAGTGAAATCGTGACATATTTTTAGGTCCACTACCCACTATTTTAATTAAGCTATTATTATATAAAAAGAAAGTATTTAAATACTGAGATAATTTCGTCATGAAGACGTTCGTTCTGAAGAAACACGACATTGCACTGCACAATGTCATAATCGCGACCAAGCGATTTAAGTAAACATCGTTTGGCTCGATGCTATCCCAAAGACACTAAAGTGGTAATATTTCTTAGCAAATGAGAGACATAGGAAAAAAAACTCGTTCCACCCACTCTGTTATGCTGTTAAGAGGATTAAACACATAATTTGTTGCGTCACTGTTTCGCGAAACCTTGGGATGTATCCTGAACACATGTTTATTGACGTTGGTGTTTCTATTAATCTGAATGGAGTAAACAGAGTCGAGGTGTGAAACCAAAGGTCACGGTCGGGTTAAAGAATAACCGGACCAATTAAAAAACAGTGACATCACAAGCAGATGAGGAAACAAATATGGATATTTCTGATCCCTCTTATGTTAACGAGCTCTCCATCACATTTCGCCCTTTGGATGGAAATCAGGTGATGTCAACAAAAGGAAAATCAATCAAGACGGAGATTGTTTTTAACTCTTGCGTTGCAAGGGATTCGACAATTACTACGTGGATTTCAAGTGTTGACTCTCACTAGTTTTTGCATGGGTTGAGAAATGAAATTTTGTTATTCGTTAAAATGTCTGTACAGAATTTTAAATTGAGTAACAGTCTACTGAAATGTTTTTCAAGTTAGGAAACATGATATGATGAAAAGCATTTAATGTTAGAAATATTACAGAGGAAATATGAGAATATGGAATTATGAAAAAAAACTAACAATAATTATAGAAAAACTAGAACGTTTTTCTATAATTAATACAAGACAACTACAAGAGTTTTTTCTTTCTAAGTTTGTAAATTTTTCTTTTAATTTGAAGGAAGCATTGTTTCAGAAATACATGTACAAATATGCTAATCCCTCTTTTCTATGTTACTTTCCAGATATTTTTACCGTTATGTTTTATAAACTTTTTTTATCAGGGGTTCTTAACTTTTTCAGGTCCCACACTCCTTGTAGCTCGCATACCCTTCAGCTCTATTCGCACACTCCTTAACGTATCCACTTGGTTGGTTTAATTTTGAAAATAAATAAAATTAAAAAATTCCATTTGCAAATTACCGCCCCCTGAATTTCCTTCTCGCACTTCAGGTTAAGAACCTCTGATTTATATGAATGTAGTTAAGGATTAGTGGAATGGTTACAAGGACTGATGTTTTCTTTGTTTTCAAAATTTCAACTGAAAAAATGAGAATGTAAAAGCACAATATATACTCTTCTAAGGCTTTGGCATCAGAAGTCCTTAACTTTCATTCGTAAACGGATATATTCCAAAATTTGTTAATATCTCATATTCTGTTCGTATTTATTCCCCAACTTAATCAAAATGAAAAATTCTACTATATTCTTAAGCCTAAAAAAAAGAGTGGAGTTTAGTTAAGCCGGTAGTGCGCCAGGCTCGTAATCTAAGGTTCTAGGTTCGAGTCTGACAAAGATTTTCTCCGCTAACCATTACGCTGCCCTCTTTGAGCAACGGAACATTTATGGGCTTGGAAAGGTTATCACCTATCAAATGAGACTTCAGCTGTCATCCATTGTAGAGGGAAGCCAGAATTTGGGAATGTTAAAGAACACGCTGGTTTGCCTTGAGAGGGAAGCTTCCATTTTTCTCTTAGCAGTTGTTCAGTGGGTCATCTTTCCTTACCTAATTCTGGGATCATTGTGCTCCATCCACTTTACGCATTAGGCTCAGAAAGGTGCCGCTCAGAGAAAACAGTCCAACTCGAAAAAAAGGTGAATTTTGGTTTCTTAATAATAATAATTTCCAGTTCCTTTTTCCTAATTTGCTTTTAATATCAGAAATAAAGTGACAAGTTGAGCTCTTTGAAATTGATTACAGGTCAAAGTCCTTTTGCCTATGACATTTAATCTGCCCCAACAAAAATATCTGATTTCTAAACAAATCAGGCAAAACCTACCTTAATTTTCAAAAACAGACAAGAGTATTTGGCTGCGGAACACAGACTTCATGTAAATGTCAGATTGTTCAGATTATTTATAAAAATATATTTTTCTGAAGGTGTATATTGCGAGGTCAGTGCGGAACTGCATACAGTTCACAGCTTTTTTTTATTTTGGTGCATAAACAAAATAATTTCATATATCCTTTTCGTTATTTGTGATACATTTCGATCTAAAGTGTCACCCGCCTTTCAAACCGTTCTATTCATTGTTCGCATAGTGAATAAGCAATTTTGTCCCTTTTTGTTCAGATCACCTTCCTCACAAATCCTTAACTCCTGTCTAACTTATGTGGTTATCTGACGATTTGAAGAGTATTTTTGTTGTTTATTGAGAATTTAGCTGAAGTTGATTCCAGTTTTTTCATCACTCGTCTCGCATATGATAAAGGATAAATTGGATGAATACTTAGGACAAAATTAAAGGTCGAAGTTTAAAGTATTCAAAGTTGATAGAATTTTCTAGAAATATCGGAAATAAGGCACTTTTTATTTCAAGAGTAACTCAATAAAATGATTGATCATTATTTTTATGTAGTTGCAGTGAAGTCTTTGGAGAAGGTGAGAGGTCAAAGGTGGTGTAAAATATGTAATGTTGATCTTATTTACAAACAAAATCAAGAAATTACACATTTTATTATTTTTATCTTCTGGATCTTTATGTCTGCGTATGAGTTTGGTATTTTTTCAATAACGTTAAAACCTATGCTAGACAAGTTTCTTACTGTTTTACCATTTATCTTAATATTTCATCACCGGAAGCAATTTTCTATCATTCAGAAACTTTTCTAATCCCATTGAAGCATTTTTTCTCACGAACGGCAGACGGCAGAGATAAACAGGTGGAGAAAATCTCGTTCTTGAACATGAACAACAGAATGCTAGGTCGAAATCGTTGTGAAAGAGGATATTTCAATGATTTTGTCGAAAATCATAAATCCCTGAGTGCGGTAAATAATTTATTACCCAATAGTAGATTAGAGTGGGATTCAATAGATTTTATCATTTATCAAATTATTGAAAACCACAGAGGCACTTAAAAAGTTCTTTGATATGTCATTGCCGCCCTAGGCAGGCAATGATATATCAATGCTACCAATTCGTTGATTAAATTATTCTAATGTTCAGATTATCCACAAAAATATATATCACTGAACGTATAAATTGTGAGGGTCAGGGCAAAATTACACAGAGTATACAAAAATTACTTTTACTGTGCATGAAACAAAATAATTTCAATATCCTTTTCGCCATTTGGGATACGTTTCTACCTAAGATGTCCCCGTCTTAGAAACCTTTCTATTACTTTCAGGGGTCTGTACAGAGGATTTTAAAGCAAAAAATATGTTCCTACTCTGATTCATTCCAAACATTAGATTCTTCAGCACAATCTTTATAAAATGTTAAATTTTGTTTTGTCACTTATTACTACAATTTCTGTCCCAAAATGTTTCCCATTTAATTAGTTCAGAGGTAAAATGAAAGACGATAAAGAAGTTTTCTCTGTTTTCGTATTATAACAAGAAATGTTTCTCGGTAGGAGCAATGACCAAGAGTGTTGTTAATTAAGAGAGCAACTGAATTATTTGCACATATACCTGTGTATTTCTGAAATGTGTATTCTTGAAATATACACCCTGCGTATGAGAAAACAATATTTGTTTTAATTTCAGTTAAACGGTTAATAATTCTATCACGCGACACATATAATTTTTAAAATACATGTGAATGTGAGAAAAACCCCGGGGGTTTTCACGTTCAAATGTATGGAAAGGTTATTAAATCATGTGTGTACTTTATATAATAATGGATCTTTAACAAAATGTTTTATTATTCCTATTACCTCTAAGGGAATCCATGTATCTTTTGGTTGATCCACGTTTAGGATCGAAGTCTTAATCGATAAATCCGCACGTTCTCCTTTTTTCGATTATGACTATAGATATAACTATACTTCTTAAGAGGACCGGTTACTTGGTAATAAGGAAGGCTTCCTGAAAGTGGGTTTCAAGTTTCGATTTAAAGACTTGCGTGTGTTCAGAGGTATATATTGATTAAATATATCGATCTCTAAAGCGTTTCTAATATTTCTATAAGATCAATTTGACCTAAAATTGCTTGGACGCGCAATTTGAAATATACACCCTGCGCATGAGAAAATTATTTTTGTTTGTAATTTCAGTTAAACGGTTAATGATTCTATCACACGACATATATGATTTTAAAAATACACGTGAATGTGAGAAACACCCCAGGGGTTTTCACGTTCAAATATATGGAAAGGTTATTAAATCATGTGTGTACTCTATATAATAATGGATCTTTGAAAAAAAGGTTTATTATTCCTTTTACCTCTAAGGGAATCCATGAAACTTTTAGTTGATCCACGTTTAGGATCGAAGTCTTAATCGATAAATCTGAACGTTCTCCTTTTTTCGATTATGACTATAGATATAACTATACTTCTTAAGAGGAGCAGTTACTTGGTAATAAGGAAGGCTTTCCCAAATTGGGTTTCAAGTTTGGATTTAAAGACATGCGTGTGTTGAGAGGTAGATATTGATTAAATATATCAACCTCTATAGCGTTTCTAGTAATTCTATAAGATCAATTTCACCTAAAATTGCTTGGACGCACATTTTGAAATATACACCCTGTGTATGAGAAAAAAAGAATTTTGTTTTTAATTTCAGTTAAACAGTTAATAATTCTATCACACGACATATATAATTTTTAAAATACATGTGAATGTGAGAAATACCAAAGGGGTTTTCACGTTCAAATGTATGGAAAGGTTATTAAATCATGTGTGTACTCTATATAATAATGGATCTTGGAAAAAAAGGTTTATTATTCCTTTTACCTCTAAGGGAATCCATGTAACTTTTAGTTCATCCACATTTAGGATCGAAGTCTTAATCGATAAATCCCCACGTTCTCCTTTTTTCCATTATGACTATAGATACAACTATACTTCTTAAGAGGACCGGTTACTTGGTAATAAGGAAGGCTTTCTCAAAGTGGATTTCAAGTTTGGATTTAAAGACATGCGTGTGTTGAGAGGTAGATATTGATTAAATATATCAACCTATACAGCGTTTCTAGTAATTCTATAAGATCAATTTAACCTAAAATTGCTTGGACGCGCAATTTGAAATATACACCCTGTGTATGAGAAAACAAATTTTGTTTTTAATTTCAGTTAAACGGTTCATAATTCTATCACACGACATATATAATTTTAAAAATACATGTGAATGTGAGAAACACCCCAGGGGTTTTCAAGTTCAAATGTATGGAAAGGTTATTAAATAATATATGTACTCTATATAATAATGGATCTTTCACAAAAAGGTTTATTATTACCTTTACCTCTAAGGGAATCCATGTATCTTTTGGTTGATCCACGTTTAGGATCGAAGTCTTAATCGATAAATCCTCACGTTCTCCTTTATTTGATTATGACTATAGATATAACTATACTTTTTAAGAGGACCAGTTACTTGTGAATAAGGAAGGTTTTGTGAAAGTGGGTTTCAAGTTTCGATTTAAAGACATGCGTGTGTTCAGACGTAGATACTAATTAATTATATCGATCTCTACAGCGTTTCTAATATTTCTATAAGATCAATTTGACCTAAAATTCCTTGGACGCACAATTTGAAATATACACCCTGTGTATGAGAAATCAATTTTTGTTTTTAATTTCAGTTAAACGGTTCATAATTCTATCACACGGCATATATAATTTCAAAAATACATGTGAATGTGGGAAACACCCCAGGGGTTTTCACGTTCAAATATATGGAACGGTTATTAAATCGTAGGTGTACTCTATATAATGATGGATCTTGGACAAAAAGGTTTATTATTCCTTTTACCTCTAAGGGAATCCATGTATCTTTTGGTTGATCCACGTTCAGGATCGAAGTCTTAATCGATAAATCCCCACGTTATCCTTTTTTCGATTATGACTATAGATATAACTGTACTTTTTAAGAGGACCAGTTACTTGTTAATAAGAAAAGGTTTCTGAAAGTGGGTTTCAAGTTTCGATTTAAAGACATGCGTGTGTTCAGAGGTAGATATTTATTAAATATATCGACCTCTACAGAGTTTCTAATATTTCTATAAGTTCAATTTGACCTAAAATTGCTTGGATGCGCAATTTGAAATATACACCCTGTGTATGAGAAAAAAATTTTGTTTTTACTTTCAGTTAAACGGTTCATAATTCTATCACACGGCATATATAATTTTAAAAATGCATGTCAATGTGAGAAACACCCCAGGGGTTTTCACGTTCAAATGTATGGAAAGGTTATTAAATCATATGTGTACTGTATATAATATTGGATCTTTCACAAAAGGTTTATTATTCCTTTTACCTCTAAGGGAATCCATGTATCTTTTGGTTGATCCACGTTTAGGATCGAAGTCTTAATCGATAAAACCGCAAGTTCTCCTTTTTTCGAATATAACTATAGATATAACTATACTTCTTAAGAGGAGCAGTTACTTGGTAATAAGGAGGGCTTTCTGAAAGTGGGTATCAAGTTTCGATTTAAAGACATGCGTGTGTTCAAAGGTGGATATTGATTAAATATATCGATCTCTACAGCGTTTCTAATATTTCTATAAGGTCAATTTGAAGTAAAATTGCTTGGACGCGCAATTTGAAATATACACCCTGTGTATGAGAAAACAATTTTTGTTTTTATTTTCAGTTAAACGGTTCATAAGTCTATCACACGGCTTATATAATTTTAAAAATTCATGTGAATGTGAGAAACACCCCAGGGATTTTCACGTTCAAATGTATGGAAAGGTTATTAAATCATGTGTGTACTCTACTTAATAATGGATCTTTCACAAAAAGGTTTATTATTCCTTTTACCTCTAAGGGAATCCATGTATCTTTTGGTTGATCCACGTTTAGGATCGAAGTCTTAATCGATAAATCCGCAAGTTCTCCTTTTTTCGATTATGACTATGGATATAACTATACTTCTTAAGAGGAGCAGTTACTTGTGAATAAGGAAGGCTTTCGGAAAGTGGGTTTCAAGTTTCAATTTAAAGACATGCGTGTGTTCAGAGGTATATATTGATTAAATATATCGATCTCTAAAGCGTTTCTAATATTTCTATAAGATCAATTTGAAGAAAAATTGCTTGGACGCGCAATTTGAAATATACACCCTTTGTATGAGAAAACAATTTTTGTTTTTAATTTCAGTTAAACGGTTCATAATTCTATCACACGGCATGTATAATTTTAAAAATACATGTGAATATGGGAAACACCCAAAGGGTTTTCACGTTCAAATATATGAAATGGTTATTAAATCATATGTGTACTCTATATAATGATGGATTTTGGACAAATAGCTTTATTATTCCTTTCACCTCTAAGGGAAACCATGTATCTTTTGGTTGATCGACGTTCAGGATCTAAGTCTTAATCGATAAATCCCCACGTTCTCCTTTTTTCGATTATGACTATGGATATAACTGTACTTCTTAAGAGGACCAGTTACGTGTTACTAAGAACGCCGTTCTGAAAGTGGGTTTCAAGTTTCGATTTAAAGACATGCGTGTGTTCAGAGGTAGATATTCATTAAATATATCGACCTCTACAGCGTTTCTAATATTTCTATAAGATCAATTTGACCTAAAATTCCTTGGACACGCAATTTGAAATATACACCTGTGTATGAGAAAACAATTTTTGTTTTTAATTTCAGTTAAACGGTTCATAATTCTATCACACGGCATATATAATTTTAAAAATACATGTGAATGTGAGAAACACCCCAGGGGTTTTTCGTTCAAATATATGAAATGGTTATTAAATCATATGTGTACTCTATATAATGATGGATCTTGGACAAAAAGCTTTATTATTCCTTTTACCACTAAGGGAATCCATGAAACTTTTAGTTGATCCACGTTTAGGATCGAAGTCTTAATCGATAAATCTGAACGTTCTCCTTTTTTCGATTATGACTATAGATATAACTATACTTCTTAAGAGGAGCAGTTACTTGGTAATAAGGAAGGCTTTCTGAAAGTGGGTTTCAAGTTTGGATTCAGCGACATGCGTGTGTTGAGAGGTAGATATTGATTAAATATATCGACCTCTACAGCGTTTCTAATATTTTTATAAGGTCAATTTGACCTAAAATTGTTTGAACGCGCAATTTAAAATATACACCCTGTGTATGATAAAACAATTTTTTTTTTAATTTCAGTTAAACGGTTCATAATTCTATCACACGGCATATATAATTTTAAAAATACATGTGAATGTGAGAAACACCCCAGGGGTTTTCACGTTCAAATGTATGGAAAGGTTATTAAATCATGTGTGTACTCTATATAATACTGGATCTTTCACAAAAATGTGTATTATTCCTTTTACCTCTAAGGGAATCCATGTATCTTTTGGTTGATCCACGTTTAGGATCGAAGTCTTAATCGATAAATCCGCAAGTTCTCCTTTTTTAGATTATGACTATAGATATAACTATACTTCTTAAGAGGAGCAGTTACATGATAATAAGGAAGGCTTTCTGAAAGTGGGTTTCAAGTTTCGATTTAAAGACTTGCGTGTGTTCAGAGGTAGATATTGATTAAATATATCGATCTCTACAGCGTTTCTAACATTTCTATAAGATCAATTTGACCTAAAATTGCTTGGACGCGCAATTTGAAATATACACCCTGTGTATGAGAAAACAAATTTTGTTTTTAATTTCAGTTAAACGGTTCATAATTCTATCACACGATATATATAATTTTAAAAATACATGTGAATGTGAGAAACACCCCAGGGGTTTTCAAGTTCAAATGTATGGAAAGGTTATTAAATAATATATGTACTCTATATAATAATGGATCTTTCACAAAAAGGTTTATTATTACCTTTACCTCTAAGGGAATCCATGTATCTTTTGGTTGATCCACGTTTAGGATCGAAGTCTTAATCGATAAATCCTCACGTTCTCCTTTATTTGATTATGACTATAGATATAACTATACTTTTTAAGAGGACCAGTTACTTGTGAATAAGGAAGGTTTTGTGAAAGTGGGTTTCAAGTTTCGATTTAAAGACATGCGTGTGTTCAGACGTAGATACTAATTAATTATATCTATCTCTACATCGTTTCTAATATTTCTATAAGATCAATTTGACCTAAAATTCCTTGGACGCACAATTTGAAATATACACCCTGTGTATGAGAAATCAATTTTTGTTTTTAATTTCAGTTAAACGGTTCATAATTCTATCACACGGCATATATAATTTTAAAAATACATGTGAATGTGGGAAACACCCCAGGGGTTTTCACGTTCAAATATATGGAACGGTTATTAAATCATAGGTGTACTCTATATAATGATGGATCTTGGACAAAAAGGTTTATTATTCCTTTTACCTCTAAGGGAATCCATGTATCTTTTGGTTGATCCACCTTCAGGATCGAAGTCTTAATCGATAAATCCCCACGTTATCCTTTTTTCGATTATGACTATGGATATAACTGTAATTTTTAAGAGGACCAGTTACTTGTTAATAAGAAAAGGTTTCTGAAAGTGGGTTTCAAGTTTCGATTTAAAGACATGCGTGTGTTCAGAGGTAGATATTGATTAAATATATCGACCTCTACAGCATTTCTAATATTTCTATAAAATCAATTTGACCTAAAATTGCTTGGACGCGCAATTTGAAATATACACCCTGTGTATGAGAAAACAATTGTTGTTTTTAATTTCAGTTAAACGGTTGATAATTCTATCACACGGCATATATAATTTTAAAAGTACAAGTGAATGTGAGAAACACCACAGGGATTTTCACGTTCATATATATGGAATGGTTTTTAAATCATATGTGTACTCTATATAATGATGGATCTTGGACAAAAAGTTTTATTATTCCTTTTACCTCCAAGGGAATCTATGAAACTTTTAGTTGATTCACATTGAGGCTCGAAGTCTTAATCGATAAATTCCCACTTTCTCCTTTTTTCGATTATGACTATAGATCCAACTATAATTCTTAAGAGGACCGGTTACTTGGTAATAAGGAAGACTTTCTGAAAGTGGGTTTCAAGTTTGGATTCAGCGACATGCGTGTGTTCAGAGGTAGATATTGATTGAGAGGTAGATATTGATTAAACATATCGACCTCTACAGCGTTTCTAATATTTGTATAAGGTCAATTTCACCTAAAATTGTTTGGACGCGCAATTTGAAATATTCACCCTGTGTACGAGAAAACAATTCTTGTTTTTAATTTCAGTTTAACGCTTAATAATTCTATCACACGACATATATAATTTCAAAAATACATGTGAATGTGAGAAACACCCCAGGGGTTTTCACGTTCAAATGTATGGAATGGTTATTAAATCATATGTGTACTCTATATAATGATGGATCTTGGACAAAAGCATTATTATTCCTTTTACCTCTAAGGGAATCCATGAAACTTTTAGTTGATCCACGTTTAGGATCGAAGTCTTAATCGATAAATCTGAACGTTCTCCTTTTTTCGATTATGACTATAGATATAACTATAATTCTTAAGAGGACCGGATACTTGGTAATAAGGAAGGCTTTCTGAAAGTGGGTTTCAAGTTTGGATTCAGCGACATGCGTGTGTTGAGAGGTAGATATTGATTAAATATATCGACCTCTACAACGTTTCTGATATTTCTATAAGATCAATTTGACCTAAAATTGCTTGGACACGCAATTTGAAATATACACCCTGTGTATGAGACAACAATTTTTGTTTTTAATTTCAGTTAAACGGTTAATAATCTATCGCACGACATATATAATTTCAAAAATACATGTGAATGTGAGAAACACCCCAGGGGTTTTCACGTTCAAATGTATGGAATGGTTACTAAATCATATGTGTACTCTATATAATGATGGATCTTGGACAAAAAGGTATATTATTGCTTTTACCTCTAAGGGAATCCATGAAACTTTTAGTTGATCCACGTTTAGGATCGAAGTCTTAATCGATAAATTCCCACGTTCTCCTTTTTTCGGTTATGACTATAGATACAACTATAATTTTTAAGAGGACCGGTTACTTGGTAATAAGGAAGGCATTATGAAAGTGGGTTTCAAGTTTGGATTCAGCGACATGCGTGTGTTGAGAGGTAGATATTTATTAAATATATCGACTTCTACAGAGTTTCTAATATTTCTATAAGTTCAATTTGACCTAAAATTGCTTGGATGCGCAATTTGAAATATACACCCTGTGTATGAGAAAAAAATTTTGTTTTTACTTTCAGTTAAACGGTTCATAATTCTATCACACGGCATATATAATTTTAAAAATACATGTCAATGTGAGAAACACCCCAGGGGTTTTCACGTTCAAATAAATGTATGGAAAGGTTATTAAATCATATGTGTACTGTATATAATATTGGATCTTTCACAAAAGGTTTATTATTCCTTTTACCTCTAAGGGAATCCATGTATCTTTTGGTTGATCCACGTTTAGGATCGAAGTCTTAATCGATAAAACCGCAAGTTCTCCTTTTTTCGAATATAACTATAGATATAACTATACTTCTTAAGAGGAGCAGTTACTTGGTAATAAGGAGGGCTTTCTGAAAGTGGGTATCAAGTTTAGATTTAAAGACATGCGTGTGTTCAAAGGTTGGTATTGATTAAATATATCGATCTCTACAGCGTTTCTAATATTTCTATAAGGTCAATTTGAAGTAAAATTGCTTGGACGCGCAATTTGAAATATACACCCTGTGTATGAGAAAACAATTTTTGTTTTTATTTTCAGTTAAACGGTTCATAAATCTATCACACGGCTTATATAATTTTAAAAATTCATGTGAATGTGAGAAACACCCCAGGGATTTTCACGTTCAAATGTATGGAAAGGTTATTAAATCATGTGTGTACTCTACTTAATAATGGATCTTTCACAAAAAGGTTTATTATTCCTTTTACCTCTAAGGGAATCCATGTATCTTTTGGTTGATCCACGTTTAGGATCGAAGTCTTAATCGATAAATCCGCAAGTACTCCTTTTTTCGATTATGACTATGGATATAACTATACTTCTTAAGAGGAGCAGTTACTTGTGAATAAGGAAGGCTTTCGGAAAGTGGGTTTCAAGTTTCAATTTAAAGACATGCGTGTGTTCAGAGGTATATATTGATTAAATATATCGATCTCTAAAGCGTTTCTAATATTTCTATAAGATCAATTTGAAGAAAAATTGCTTGGACGCGCAATTTGAAATATACACCCTTTGTATGAGAAAACAATTTTTGTTTTTAATTTCAGTTAAACGGTTCATAATTCTATCACACGGCATGTATAATTTTAAAAATACATGTGAATATGGGAAACACCCAAAGGGTTTTCACGTTCAAATATATGAAATGGTTATTAAATCATATGTGTACTCTATATAATGATGGATTTTGGACAAATAGCTTTATTATTCCTTTCACCTCTAAGGGAAACCATGTATCTTTTGGTTGATCGACGTTCAGGATCTAAGTCTTAATCGATAAATCCCCACGTTCTCCTTTTTTCGATTATGACTATGGATATAACTGTACTTCTTAAGAGGACCAGTTACGTGTTACTAAGAACGCCGTTCTGAAAGTGGGTTTCAAGTTTCGATTTAAAGACATGCGTGTGTTCAGAGGTAGATATTCATTAAATATATCGACCTCTACAGCGTTTCTAATATTTCTATAAGATCAATTTGACCTAAAATTCCTTGGACACGCAATTTGAAATATACACCTGTGTATGAGAAAACAATTTTTGTTTTTAATTTCAGTTAAACGGTTCATAATTCTATCACACGGCATATATAATTTTAAAAATACATGTGAATGTGAGAAACACCCAAGGGGTTTTTCGTTCAAATATATGAAATGGTTATTAAATCATATGTGTACTCTATATAATGATGGATCTTGGACAAAAAGCTTTATTATTCCTTTTACCACTAAGGGAATCCATGAAACTTTTAGTTGATCCACGTTTAGGATCGAAGTCTTAATCGATAAATCTGAACGTTCTCCTTTTTTCGATTATGACTATAGATATAACTATACTTCTTAAGAGGAACAGTTACTTGGTAATAAGGAAGGCTTTCTGAAAGTGGGTTTCAAGTTTGGATTCAGCGACATGCGTGTGTTGAGAGGTAGATATTGATTAAATATATCGACCTCTACAGCGTTTCTAATATTTCTATAAGGTCAATTTGACCTAAAATTGTTTGAACGCACAATTTAAAATATACACCCTGTGTATGATAAAACAATTTTTTTTTTAATTTCAGTTAAATGGTTCATAATTCTATCACACGGCATATATAATTTTAAAAATACATGTGAATGTGAGAAACACCCCAGGGGTTTTCACGTTCAAATGTATGGAAAGGTTATTAAATCATATGTGTACTCTATATAATACTGGATCTTTCACAAAAATGTGTATTATTCCTTTTACCTCTAAGGGAATCCATGTATCTTTTGGTTGATCCACGTTTAGGATCGAAGTCTTAATCGATAAATCCGCAAGTTCTCCTTTTTTAGATTATGACTATAGACATAACTATACTTCTTAAGAGGAGCAGTTACATGATAATAAG
Organism: Ryuthela nishihirai; assembly: GCA_038380435.1. Taxonomy (NCBI): domain Eukaryota; kingdom Metazoa; phylum Arthropoda; class Arachnida; order Araneae; family Heptathelidae; genus Ryuthela; species Ryuthela nishihirai. The sequence goes on from JAWZYU010000017.1 coordinate 78,932,754, forward strand.
GAAGGCTTTCTGAAAGTGGGTTTCAAGTTTCGATTTAAAGACTTGCGTGTGTTCAGAGGTAGATATTGATTAAATATATCGATCTCTACAGCGTTTCTAACATTTCTATAAGATCAATTTGACCTAAAATTGCTTAGACGCGCAATTTGAAATATACACCCTGTGTATGAGAAAACAATTGTTGTTTTTAATTTCAGTTAAACGGTTAATAATTCTATCGCACGACATATATAATTTTAAAAATACATGTGAATGTGAGAAACACCCAGGGGTTTTCACGTTCAAATGTATGGAAAGGTTATTTAATTATGTGTGTACTCTATGTAATAATTGATCTTTGACCAAAAGTTTATTATTCCTTTTACCTCGAAGGGAATCCATGCAACTTTTAGTTGATCGACATTTAGGATCGTAGTCTTAATCGATAAATCTGCACGTTGCCCTTTTTTCGATTATGATTAGAGATATGACTATACTTCTTAAGAGGACCGGTTACTTGTTAATAAGGAAGGCTTTCTGAAAGTGAGTTTCAAGTTTGGATTTAAAGCCATACGTGTGTTCAGAGGTAGATAGTGATTAAATATATTAACCTCTACAGCGTTTCTAACATTTCTAAAAGATCAATTTGACCTAAAATTGCTTGGACGCGCAATTTGAAATATACACCCTGTGTATGAGAAAACAATTGTTGTTTTTAATTTCAGTTAAACGGTTAATATTTCTATCGCACGACATATATAATTTTAAAAATACATGTGAATGTGAGAAACACCCCAGGGGTTTTCACGTTCAAGTGTATGGAAAGGTTATTAAATCATGTTTGTACTCTATATAATACTGGATCTTTCACAAAAATGTGTATTATTCCTTTTACCTCTAAGGGAATCCATGTATCTTTTGGTTGATCCACGTTTAGGATCGAAGTCTTAATCGATAAATCCGCAAGTTCTCCTTTTTTCGATTATGACTATAGATATAACTATACTTCTTAAGAGGAGCAGTTACATGGTAATAAGGAAGGCTTTCTGAAAGTGGGTTTCAAGTTTGGATTTAAAGCCATACGTGTGTTCAGAGGTAGATAGTGATTAAATATATTAACCTCTACAGCGTTTATAATATTTCTATAAGGTCAATTTGACCTAAAATTGCTTGGACGCGCAAACTGAAATATTCACCCTGTGACCGAGATAACAATTCTTGTTTTAAATTTCAGTTTAACGCTTAATAATTCTATCACACGACATATATAATTTTAAAAATACATGTGAATGTGAGAAACACCCCAGGGGTTTTCACGTTCAAATGTATGGAAAGGTTATTAAATCATGTGTGTACTCTATATAATACTGGATCTTTCACAAAAATGTGTATTATTCCTTTTACCTCTAAGGGAATCCATGTATCTTTTGGTTGATCCACGTTTAGGATCGAAGTCTTAATCGATAAATCCGCAAGTTCTCCTTTTTTCGATTATGACTATAGATATAACTATACTTCTTAAGAGGAGCAGTTACATGGTAATAAGGAAGGCTTTCTGAAAGTTGGTTTCAAGTTTGGATTTAAAGCCATACGTGTGTTCAGAGGTAGATAGTGATTAAATATATTAACCTCTGCAGCGTTTATAATATTTCTATAAGATCAATTTGACCTAAAATTGCTTGGACGCGCAAACTGAAATATTCACTCTGTGTACGAGAAAACAATTCTTGTTTTAAATTTCAGTTTAACGCTTAATAATTCTATCACACGACATATATAATTTTAAAAATACATGCGAATGTGAGAAACACCCCAGGGGTTTTCACGTTCAAATGTATGGATAGGTTATTAAATCATGTGTGTACTGTACGTAATAAGGGATCTATCACAAAAATGTTTATTATTCCTTTTACCTCTAAGGGAATCCATGTATCATTTGGTTGATCCACGTTCAGGATCGGAGTCTTAATCGATAAATCCCCACTTTCTACTTTTTTCGATTATGACTATAGATATATCTGTACTTCTTAAGAGGACCAGTTACGTGTTACTAAGAACGCCTTTCTGAAAGTGGGTTTCAAGTTTCGATTTAAAGACATGCCTGTGTTCAGAGGTAGATATTGATTAAATATATCGACCTCTACAGCGTTTCTAATACTTCTATAAGATCAATTTGACCTAAAATTCCTTGGACACGCAATTTGAAATATACACCCTGTGTATGAGAAAACAATTTTTGTTTTTAATTTCAGTTAAACGGTTAATAATTCTATCGCACGACATATATAATTTTAAAAATACATGTGAATGTGAGAAACGCCCCATGGGTTTTCACGTTCTAATGTATGGAATGGTTATTAAATCATATGTGTACTCTATATAGTGATGGATCTTGGACAAAAAGTTTTATTATTCCTTTTACCTCTAAGGGAATCCATGAAACATTTCGTTGATCCACGTTTAGGATCGAAGTCTTAATCCATAAATTCACACGTTCTCCTTTTTTCGATTATGACTATAGATACAACTATAATTCTTAAGAGTACCGGTTACTTGGTAATAAGGAAGACTTTCTGAAAGTGGGTTTCAAGATTGGATATAAAGACATGCGTGTGTCCAGAGGTAGATAGTGATTAAATATATTAACCGTTACAGCGTTTCTAATATTTCTATAAGATCAATTTGACCTAAAATTGCTTGGACGCGCGATATAAAATATACACCCTGTGTATGAGAAAACAAATTTTGTTTTTAATTTCAGTTAAACGGTTCATAATTCTATCAAACGACACATATAATTTTAAAAATATATGGGAATGTGAGAAACACCAGAGGGGTTTTCAGATTCAAATGTATGGAAAGGTTATTTAAATCATGTGTTTACTCTACATAATAATGGATCTTTGACAAAAAGGTATATTATTGCTTTTACCTCTAAGGAAATTGATGTACCTTTTACTTGATCCACGTTTTGGAACGAAGTCTTAAACCATAAATCCACTCCTTCCCCTTTTTTGGATTATGACTATACATATAAGTATACTTTCTAAGTGGATAAGACAGGTGGGTCAGCTTTGTTATTTATCTCCGCAAAATTCCCCGCTCTGCCCACGGTCAGTAGGGGACACCGATGGGCTTGGAAAGGCCGCCGTCCGTCGGATGGGACGTTAAGCCGTGGCCCCGTGTGCGGGAAGCCATACCTGTGCACGATATAGAACACGCTGGATGGCCTTGACAGGAGGCTACCATCTATCTCCCAACAGCTGTTCCAGTGGGTCCCCTCCCCCCAACCATCTCTGAGCCTTCGGGTCCAGGTGACCTGGCCATTTAGCTCACGGTGAACAAAAAAGTGCCACTTAGAGGTAAAACAATCAAACCCAGCTGTTGTTCTTCGGATGGGACGTTAAGCCTTGCTACCGTGAGCAGGAGAGCAATACCTTGTGCATGCTAAAGATCACGCTGGATGGATTTTACCGGAGGCTACCATGTGTCTCTCAAGAGCTCTCCAGTGTGTCCCCTCCCCCAACATTCTCTGAGCCTTCCTACTGATTGTGACCCGGCCATTTAGAACATTGTGTGCAAAAAGTGTCGCTAGGAGGTAAAATAGTTCACCCCACATTGTAGAAAAAAAGCCATCAAAAAATATAAGATCGCAGCGGGAGTGAATCGGTAAAAATAATCTCCATTGTTCGAAAAAATAACGAGGTATAAAAATGGTCGCCATTTACTACCAAGACATTATTTAGTTAACGAATCTTTTCGGAAAATCGGAACCGTAGCTTTCTCATGACACCTTTAATCAAACTAAGTTAACTTCCACCCATGAAATATCGAGAAATATGACGTAGCTCAACGTTCTCACAAGATATGTAGAAAAATGTTGCAAAATTATTTTATATTTAGTTATTCATATCAATGTTAATTAATTTATAAATAGTTATGAATTCAATGGAACTTGTACACTATTTATATAAAAAACGAATTCATGTTAAGCATCTTGAAATAGTGAAAAGTAGTACCTGAATTTTTTCCTTTAACTTACAGACCCAACTAAAATTGCCTTAACCCTTTACCTAGCAATAGTATTCAGCTCTACTATTTCTTTCGATTACTTTTGTATTCGTAACATTTGGAGAGTATTTTTAAGACTCATTCATATATCACTTATAAATTAAAATAATTTGTAATCTCCACTCATAATACCAATACCACGAGAACGATAAACGATCACTTTTCTATTCAGAGTATATTTTTGTAACCATGAATTTGACTGCGAAAATAATAACAATACAGAACTGTTTATTTTTCAAATTCGGTTCATAAACGGTAAAATAAAGACTTTTAAAATGTAGACATTAAATCGAAGTTTAGCTTTCCAAATAATACAAAATTAATAGCCTTTAAACACAATTCTTAACAATTCACTTTCCATCTTATAAGCAGGGATTAATTACTGCAGTTGTCTTTAGTTCATTGGGAAGCCAAAATATAAGGGACTTAACCTCCAACAATCATGGTCTTACGTAGCCTTGCCTCGTGAAAACGAGAAAATTGCATTGCCTTAGAAACCAGCCTTCTCGCAATCCTTTGTTCCATGGATTATAATTCTAGAACTCAAAATCTTGTTCGCAACTTATTTATTAATTTATTTCTGTTCATTGAATTTACTGCCTATAATAATTTATTTGTTTCCTTTACTTTTAGTTATTTATTCATTCCTAGGTTATTAACTGTGATTCCACAAACTGACTAATATTTATGACTGTGAAATCACCGTACCCACACATTCTCACAGAAATTAATCCCTACTTATAAATTTAGAAATCTTTAGACTTCAATTAGCAATAATATTAGTCAAATTAAATAGTGTTGCAAATCCTCATAATTTTTGACATTCATTATATCATCAATTAACATTTATTTCTTCAATTATATGTATATATTTGAGTATCGTGAAAACCGCATTATGATTTTTCAATTAACTAACCGTTAACTTTTTATTGCCATTTACGCTTAATTTCTTCTCATATAACTGGCAACAGCGGCATTGCGAAGAATGAAAAGAATTTTAAGAATAAATATAATATATAACACAATTTTACATTTTCTAAACTAATAGCTTTCGAAGTGAACTTCCTGATGTTCATTCATGCATTTAATCTGTACAAAAGTTGCACTAATCACACTACAATACATAACACAAACTTTATTTATTTATTCATTGCAACTCTTTGTACAGTAATTCACTGTACTCATGAAAATTAATTAGTTTTTGCAAGCACTTAGCTGTGGTGACTATGTCGTGCCCTCAGGAATTGATCCTGCGGACACGACTTGGGCTAAAAGGTCCTTGAATATGTTTTTCTCGAAGTGTGAACAAAGACCTGGTTAGTCATCGCGGTTCCAAGAACTTACCAGTTCAACTGGATGACACCAGTGTCCGGCATCGCCCCAGGAGCCAAGAACTTCCGGACCCAGAGTTCGGACCCGCCACCAAAGAGGCCGAATAGGCGGAGCGATGCCCCCGACGTCCAATGGCAAGCGCCCGCGTCAGCTTACGACGCTGACCACCGCTAGAGGTCGGTGTGGAGAGAAGCGGCAATTTTTGAACTGCTCAAGAGTAGAGAAAGGACTTGTCTCCAGGTGTTTGGACAGCGAAGACGTCTTTTCTTGGCCGGGAATCGGCAAGGTTTTAATCTACCTAGTGAGTTAGAACTGTTTTAATTTTTCGTCTAGCTATACCTAGGCGATGGGCCTTCAACGGACAGTGCTGATCTTCGCAACAAAGGCTCCTGCAGCGACCACCTCATCCAACAGGTAGGGTCACCCTCATTCATAAATCTGGTATCCCTTTCCACAAAGTCTGCTAACCGCCACTGTGTTCTGGGGAATAGCCCCGTACTTGGACTTTAGAGCTGGTAGCTCAGCCACATGAAAAGACTTTCGCTTAAACGGTTTGGCGTCTAATTGTAAAGGCGGTCATCGCCTGAGAACTAGTAAGTTCGGCTGTATTCCCCGAAGGGAACTCCTGGTCCTGAAGTTTATTTTTCGCAATGTACTATAAATAAATTATGTTTAAATGGTAATATCTGACTACTCCCTGTCTTTTCCAAGACTGAGTCACGTTTGGGTTATTGCAGAGGTTTCCTTCTCGAAAGTCTGCACAAGTAACAGCACGGCCAAAATAGAACGGGAGGGAGTCAGAAATTTAATGACGGACCGCCCTCATAAGAAAGGGGGGTTCACGTCAAATTGGTGCCGTGACCACGGATTTTCGAACCTGAGTGTTATTGCGGTTAGAAAGAAAAATACGTCAAATTAGCGCGGTGACCACGGATTAGCTTCAATTGGTTTCTGTGACCCAAGTATGTTCGAACCTGAGCTTATTGCGGCTAGAAAAAGAGTATAATTAGAGATTGCAAAATTATTGTGTTGAAATGTGGCAGTAGCAGAATGTGAAGAAATTAAGAATGTTAAATATTGTGATTTTAGTGACTTTAGTGATTTAAATTGTGATTTTAGTGAGAATTGTATACTATGTTTTGAGCGAGGAATTTCAGGAGCATCTGTTAAAACAAGTGTTATATTGAAGTATAGAAAGTGATTTGAATTAAATGTTTAGTGCTAAGAAATAAGTATAAGACTATAGCTAGGCCCAGGTGTAGAGTGTATGAAGGAAGTATTAGAGATTTCGACTAGGGACTATATCATAATATTTTAGATAGGAGTGATTTTTTTTTTCATGTGTTACTGTTAAGTTGCATTTCTGTGTGCGCCTCCATTGCACTTAGGAGGTACAAAAAACCCAACACACAGCACAACACGCAGCACACTATTTGCGTAGTGAGAAAACCCCCCGAATTAATGGAGAGTCAGGACGCGAGTGCGCCACCCATCCAGGAGCCGTCCCCAACGACGGGACCTCTCCTGGCGGGGTTCATAAACTTAGTAAACCCGTACGAAGGAGATAATAGTCGCACGGCCGCAGCGTTTTTCGAACAATTAGAGGGAGTAGGGAGGATCGCACGATGGCAGCCGAGCGAGATGGCAATCATTGCCCGCTCGAAGCTGCGAGGAGCCGCTGCGGAATTCGTTAACCAATCCCCGGAATTAAGGAACGAGGAGGATTTTGCCATTTTCAAAAGGGCGGTGTTGGAAAGGTTCGATAGTGAGGCGCCATTAGCCACCCGCCTGCACGAGTTCACAAGTTGTCAGCAAGCGGCGAACGAGAGTGTCCAGGAGTATGCTGCCCGCATTCGGACCCGGGCCTATCAGTTTTTGGGACCAACGGGGAGAAACAGGGACAGCGAGGATCAGGGAATCGGCGATCAGATGCGCCTTGCCCAGTTTTTGGCGGGCCTGGCCCCGCGGCTCAAGAGGGTCGTATTGTCTCATAATCCCCGCACTTTCAAGGAGGCTTTAGCGAAAGCTACACTAGAGGAGAGCAATGAGCGTGCCTGCGGACGAACGCCAGCCATACGAGCACTCGACGAGGAAACCCCTGCTAGGAACACAGAGTCGAACCCTCTGCCCCAGCTACAGGATCTGTTGGCAGCCTTTCCGCTGTGCCAGATCCAGGCAGATTTGGTACGTTTAGGGGAGCGCCTTCACCAGATTGAGGGACAGCGAGAGAGGAGCCATACCAATCAGCCCCAGCAACAGCAGCACTCCTGGGCGGATCGCCGGGGTGTCACGTGCTTTGCGTGCGGCGGAGTGGGCCATTACGCCCGTCAGTGTGCGTCGCCCCCTACCGTACGCCCACGTGACCCGCGATACCAAACAGGACGAAACCGGCAGCAAAATCAAGACCGAGCACCCCCACGGAGGACCCGCTGGACGAGAGGGAGTGAATTTCCTTTTACCCCCCCTCAGCAAACACGAGAACAGGGTAGAGAGGAGTTGCGGCAAACCAACCACCATACGGCTCCTTTTAAACTAGAACGGGAGGGAAGCCCCGGATGCACTTCCCAGAGTCCCCTCGAAGCGTCAGCCGTCCGCATTGCCCCGTGTGCCATACTATGTAGTGATGAAAATTCACCTATTGTGTCTGGCCGCATGGAGGACACGGAGGTGTCGGCCCTCGTCGATACCGGCGCCACGGTGTCTGTCATGAATGGCCAGTGTTTTCAGCGCTTGAGAAGCCGAATCCTGCACAAAACGGTCCCCCCACAACATAATTTGAAAACTGTAGATGGCCACCCCCTTCCAGTGATAGGCAGATACATGGTGACCCTCACATTTGATGGAATTAGTTTTGAGCACCCCATAGTAGCCCTTGATATAGACACTCCACGATACGACATGATAATGGGACACGATATCCTCAAGAAGCATCGATTCATCATAGATTGTCATTCAGGCACATTGCAAAGGAAGAAGGACGAGAAATTGGAACATAGGAGCACCCCCCTCACACTGCCCGCTTACCCTGCCCAGGAGCAACCTTCACCCCCCTCCCCTACACCCACGTACATTGGGCGCATCATACAGAGGCTCTGCGTCCCTCCCCGAGCCGAGCGCATAGCCCTCATCGAGTGTTCTGCACCCCAGCTCCGAGGATGCACGATCTTAGCGCAGCCACATGAGCAGCTGAAAACCGGTTCCGTGCGCGTAGCCCGCTCGGTGAACCGCGTGGACGGTAGCGGCCGACTCAACATCCGGGTCGCCAATACCTCATCGGCCCCTATCTGGCTGAATAAAAACATGCGCATCGCCACGTTGGAAGCCCTCGACGCCGAACAAATAGAACCTCCTGGCATTCCCCGGAAGACAAGAAAATCGCCCCTGTCCCTGGAAGATTTCCAATTGGACCATCTTGGGCCTCAAGAGAAGAGTAAACTGGGAAAATTGTTAATGAAAAATCGAGATGTTTTTGCGAGAGATGTCAGCGAATTGACCGGCACAGAGGCCGTGTACCATGAAATCCACCTCACAGACGACCGCCCCGTGAGGCAGCGGGCATACAGGGTGCCGTTCGCGCTGCAGGGCGAATTGGACCGACAAGTGGATGAGTTGTTGGAGCAAGGAATAATCAGAGAAAGCGCCTCTCCTTTTGCGTCACCCATCGTCTTAGGGAAGAAAAAAGACTCCACATACAGATTCTGTGTTGACTACAGGGCACTAAATGCGAAAACAATCCCAGATTCGTACCCTCTCCCCCTCATAAACGAAATTATCGACCAACTAGCTCACGCCAAATATTTTAGCTCGCTGGATATGGTATCCGGTTATTGGCAGGTTCCCGTACACCCACGAGACGTGGAGAAAACTGCGTTCATCAGTAGGAAAGGGTTATTTGAATTTAACTACTTACCATTTGGACTGAAGAACAGTCCCGCTACTTTCCAACATTTACTGGACCACGTATTAATGGGAATGCGACAGGAGCAAGTTCTCGTCTACCTCGACGACATAATGGTGGCCTCCCAGACATTTGAACAACACACAGAACGGTTACAGAGGGTATTTGACCGCCTACGGTCCTACAAATTAAAGTTGAAGCCAGCGAAGTGCCAATTTATGAAGGAGTCCCTCACATACTTGGGACATTTGATTTCCGCAGAAGGGGTCCAGCCGGACCCGCGGAACGTCCAGGCCATTGAAGAATTTCCACGCCCCCGTAGTGTCCGGAACGTTCGAGCCTTCTTAGGCCTAACCGGTTACTACCGGCGTTTTATTGATCGTTACGCCGATCTTACAGCCCCCTTGGTACAGTTAGTGAAGAAAGACACCCCTTTTAGATGGTCTTCAGAGGCAGAGGAAGCGTTCGAAGTACTAAAGAGGAAATTAATGACCGAGCCCCTTCTCCTGTACCCCGACTTTGGACGGAAATTTTTCCTGTCAACCGATGCGTCGGATATTGCAGTAGCCGGCGTACTCGAGCAGGAGACGGACGACGGTTTCCGTCATCCGGTAGCTTACGCCAGTCGGAAATTGAAGCCCCCTGAAACACGCTACTCAACGATTGAGAAGGAGGCCCTTGCGATCCGTTTCGCCATTACCCATTTCAAGCAGTACCTGTATGGGCGACGATTTACAGTTGTGTCCGACCATGCCCCCCTCACATATTTGCTGAAACTCAAGGACCCCTCCAGTAGATTGGCCAAGTGGAATCTGACGCTGCAGGATTACGATTTCGACATCATTTATCGGCCTGGGAAACACAATGTCCCCGCCGATACCCTGTCCCGTCACATCCAGGCAGTCGAGGGAAATCCCCCTGCCCAGAGCCCCTTTGGCGATTTAGCCCATCTGAGAGACCTACAGCTGGAGGACCCCACCTTTAGAAACACCATCGAAATTTTAGAGAGTAGGACCCCCGATTCACCCGCCAGTGCCGCCGAACCATTTTATTTGAAGGAAGGTATCCTATACCATTTGGCCCCCTCGACTAGCCATAGCCCCCGCATGGAAGCAACAGAGCAGCTAGCGATCCCCGTCAGTCTGCGAGGGCAGATCTTGGAATTGTGCCACGACAACCCCTGCTCAGGCCACTTGGGAGAGTACAAAACATTGCAAAGAGTAAGGTCTGAGTACTACTGGCCCGGCATGTATGCCGATATACGCAATTACGTCCAGACCTGTGTATCTTGTCTGCAACGGAGAGGCTACGTCGAGAAGAAGAAAGGAAACCTAGTTCGAGCCCCACTCACAAGCCGCCCCTTTCAGCGCATAGGCATGGATATTTTAGGCCCTCTCCCCATCACTCAGCAAGGAAATAGGTACATCTTAGTCATTATGGACTACTTCACCAAATGGCCAGAGGTCTACGCGCTGGCCGATCAGTCAGCAGAGTCGATTGCTAGAGCGTTTGTAGAAGATTTTATTCCCAAGCATGGAATTCCCGCTACTGTCATCAGTGATAATGGGCGCAACTTTACCGGTCGCGTGATGACCGAGGTGTTTAACCGATTAGGCATTACCAAGCAAAACACTAGCTTCTATCACCCGAGCTCCAACGGCCTCGTGGAGAAATTCAACCAGTCCATAGCATCCATCTTATCTCATCTGGTGGCCGACAAAAATGATGTGTGGGATGAGCATCTGCCATTTGTTTTGATGGCTTATCGGAGTGCCACCCACAGTTCCACCCATGAGACCCCCTATTTTCTACTGTATGGCCGAGACGTGGCCCTGCCTTACCAGATGTGGCAGACGAAGGAGCCCCCAACCTATGCCGACACTGAGAGCTATGGTGAACAGTTAGCCAACAAGTTGAATGAAGCGTATGAGCTGGTGAAAGCGAATCTTGAAACAGCAGCTACGAATCAGGAGGAGCAGAGGAGAAAAATGGCCGTGGATAAAGGTATTCGGCCTGGTGACCTCGTGTTTTTATATAGCCCACGGGTCCCTCGCAGGAATACCAGGAAGCTCTCGAAAATGTCCACCGGGTCATGGCGAGTGCTGCAACGCCTCACCGAAGTGAATTATAAAATTGCCTTAGTCGCCAACCCTCACAAAGTGGAGACAGTCCATGTCGATCGCCTCACCAAATTGCGGAAGCGACGCCCGTACCTGATAGGTGAGCCCTCCATCCCAGAAGATCCCACACCAAAACCCCCGACGCCCCCATCACGACCCATCGCTGAGCCGGAATCTGAGGAAGACGACTGGGAATCGAACCCCCGAGTCACACGGAATCACGTTGCAGGCCGCCCGGCGCCAGACGCGCGAGCGCGCCCTGCCACAGCGAGCTCCCAGCCACACCCGTACAACCTTCGACCACGTGCACCAGACGGAAGAGTCGCCCCAGCCACTGCTGCTGACACACACCCGCACACCGTGGCTTGCTATGACGTCAACACATCCGGTGGATCAGCACCCCTTCCGCCTTTGCCTCAGCGGCCGCCCCGCAGCAGACGACGCTTGAAAACACGGAATGCTGGGATACATGACGAACTCGAGGAAGTGAAGCCCGCCTCATGGGCTAATGTCGTCGCGAGGGGACGCCCTCACAATACATCGCCCCAGGACGGCAGAAATCCTCTCCCCTGGTCCGTCACTGCTCAACAGTCTCCGTCAGTACACTAAGGCACTCGCACCCCCCCCCCCCGGCTATCAAGCGCAGCGAAGGAGTGAAATCTGAATCATAGAACGCTCACGCGAGAAATCACGAGAATTTCTCCCGTGCGCGGTGGCCGAGCCGGCGTGGAGATGGTGACGCTTTGGGAAACCTGGCGGGACAGCAGGTTTACGCACCCCCCCTACACACACACACGTTCAATCAATCAATCAGTCAGCCGGAAGGAACGAAGCAGCTATTTGAAACAGTGTAGACCGAGTGCAAAGCCCTCCATTTGAATAATAGACTTGAGATTTGAGAAATAACTATAAATGAGTTTGCTATTGGAGATTTGAGTTTTGTTAGAAGTGTCTTGATTATCGATTTGAGTTTTTGAGCAGTAATTTTGTCACGATTAAATGAATTGATGGAGGAATAATTTTAGATGATCATTGTCAGAGTAACTTGGAAATACTTATGAATGATTTTGTTAGTAGTTTGCTAATCAGAGATTTGAGTTTTTTTGAAGTGTCTTGATTATCGATTTGAGTTTTTGAGCAGTAATTTTGTCACGAGTAAATGAATTGATGGAGAAATAATTTTAAATGATCATTGTCAGAGTAACTTGAAAAAAAAATTATTTTGTTATCAGAGATTTGAGTTTTTGAGAAGTAATTTTGTCACGATTAAATGAATTGATGGAGAAAAATTTTAAATGATCATTGTCAGAGTAACTTGAAAAAAAATGATTTTGTTATCAGAGATTTGAGTTTTTGAGAAGTAATTTTGTTACTATTAAATGAATTTTTTTTTTGAGAAGTATTTTTGTCACTATTAGATGAATTAATGGAGAAATAATTTTAGATGATCATTGTCAGAGTAACTTGGAAATACTTATGAATGATTTTGTTAGTAGTTTGCTAATCAGAGATTTGAGTTTTTTTGAAGTGTCTTGATTATCGATTTGAGTTTTTGAGAGGTAATTTTGTCAGGATTAAATGAATTGATGGAGAGATAATTTTTGATGATCATTGTCAGAGTAACAATTAGATGATTTTGTGATTATAAGAGTAATTGTAGATGATTTTGCTATTATAGGAGTAATAGTTAGATGATTTTGTAGTATAAAGTGTTTTACTGAGAAAGGATTTTTGTTTTATTGTTGGAATTGTAACTAACTTCAGGAAGTTCTTGCTAATTAGAAGTGTAATCTGTACCATAAGATTTCTAAGTTCTATGTAACAGTGAGTCACGTGGCGGTAAGCACGAAGACAGACTGTGTGTTTGCAACTTGAGTACATGTGGAAAGCCAGATTGGTGACCCTTTTCCCTGTTTTCTCTATTTCATGTGCTGTGGAGCCTCCTGCAACCGACGCCCACCAGAGCGGCCCAGCCGGACCCCAACTGTGAATCACTGGACTTTCTTGGTGTTGTGCAACAATATGAACTGTGTGACCTCTTAGACTGTTTGCAACAGATGGACTCATGAAGGAAAGGCCAGATTCCAGATCGTGATGGGTGACCCTGGAGATCATCTTCAACAATATAGTGCCATCTTCAGTGCAGTACGGTCAGTGACCTTTTCCCTGCCCCGCCTGTCCTCCTCTCTCGCTAAAGGGGGATAGGTGTGTCGTGCCCTCAGGAATTGATCCTGCGGACACGACTTGGGCTAAAAGGTCCTTGAATATGTTTTTCTCGAAGTGTGAACAAAGACCTGGTTAGTCATCGCGGTTCCAAGAACTTACCAGTTCAACTGGATGACACCAGTGTCCGGCATCGCCCCAGGAGCCAAGAACTTCCGGACCCAGAGTTCGGACCCGCCACCAAAGAGGCCGAATAGGCGGAGCGATGCCCCCGACGTCCAATGGCAAGCGCCCGCGTCAGCTTACGACGCTGACCACCGCTAGAGGTCGGTGTGGAGAGAAGCGGCAATTTTTGAACTGCTCAAGAGTAGAGAAAGGACTTGTCTCCAGGTGTTTGGACAGCGAAGACGTCTTTTCTTGGCCGGGAATCGGCAAGGTTTTAATCTACCTAGTGAGTTAGAACTGTTTTAATTTTTCGTCTAGCTATACCTAGGCGATGGGCCTTCAACGGACAATGCTGATCTTCGCAACAAAGGCTCCTGCAGCGACCACCTCATCCAACAGGTAGGGTCACCCTCATTCATAAATCTGGTATCCCTTTCCACAAAGTCTGCTAACCGCCACTGTGTTCTGGGGAATAGCCCCGTACTTGGACTTTAGAGCTGGTAGCTCAGCCACATGAAAAGAGTTTCGCTTAAACGGTTTGGCGTCTAATTGTAAAGGCGGTCATCGCCTGAGAACTAGTAAGTTCGGCTGTATTCCCCGAAGGGAACTCCTGGTCCTGAAGTTTATTTTTCGCAATGTACTATAAATAAATTATGTTTAAATGGTAATATCTGACTACTCCCTGTCTTTTCCAAGATTGAGTCACGTTTGGGTTATTGCAGAGGTTTCCTTCTCGAAAGTCTGCACAAGTAACAGCACGGCCAAAATAGAACGGGAGGGAGTCAGAAATTTAATGACGGACCGCCCTCATAAGAAAGGGGGGTTCACGTCAACTATATAGTTTTAGGATCACATAAAAATACCTTGCATCTGAATGGACGTCCGAAAAATTTTTGTAGGTGGGGGATGTGACAACAATTGGAAAATATTATTTTTATCACAGGGTTAAGCTCGAATTTTAAATTTACAGTCTATGGTTTGCATTAATTCCTTTTTTTCCGTTGGAAGTCAGAAATTACTGTTTTGTCCTCCCCACTCTGCCATCTTCGTGAGAACGTCCATGATTTCTACTTCATTAGGACACGAATGTATCAGTATCGCATTTAGTAACCATTCTGTAACAAAACTATCAGGTGGTAATGCAGTGAATTATTTCCCTCTGCTAATCGTGCATGATGAAATCAATTAACAAAATAACAATTTCAAAACAAATTCGGGTCGGGGGTGGCTCAATTGGTATCGCGCCAGGCTCGTAATCTGTAGTTCCCAGGTTCGAGTCCCAGCTGGGTCAGCGTTGAGATTTATCTCCGAAAAATTCCCCGCCCTGCCCACGGTCAGTAAGGGACACCGATGGGCTTGCAGAGGCCGCCGTCCGTCGGATGGGACGTTAAACCGTGCGCGGAGAGCCATACCCTGTGCACGTTGAAGAACACGCTGCATGGCATTGACTGGAGGCTACCATCTGTCTCCTAACAGCTGTTCTAGTGGATCCCCTCCCCCAACCTCCTCTGAGCTTTCAGGGTTCTTGTGACCTGGCCATTTTGCCCATGGTGTGCAAAAAAGTGTCGCTCAGAGGTAAAACAACCCAACTCAAAATAAGTTCTCTAAATGTGAAAAATAATTATTTTTTATGACAAAATTTGGTTAAACTTATCTTGATCGCACTCGGAGGTCATGTTGCGTCTTTTTGCTCTAAATGTTTCTTTTCTTTCTGAAATCCTTACTGAACTCAGTAAGCATAATAATGTGATCAAACAGAAAACAGTTTGAGCATTACTAGACATTAAGGAAATTCAATTAATTATTTAAACACTAAAGAAAAATTATAAATTATTACAGTAAGTGCAAAGATTTCTAAATGGGTAAGAGATAAATTGATCTGACCTTTCCAATGTCGTTGCATTGAAGACAGAACACGGGAGAAGATCCTAGAGGGATCCTTGAAGGGGAAACAGCTCATGGGGATCAGTTGAAGATCAGCAACTCCACGGAAAATGATGATCTTCCCTCATCAGCATCAACCATCAGCATCCTCGGGATCATGTGAAAACGATTGAAGACAACGGGAAGGGGGGCGGGGAATACTTTCTACTGCGAGATCCGGCCTCCAACGGAAATAAATTTTGGTTTCTAGTTAACAATGCTTTCAAAGTAATATCCTGTTGCATGAAAAACTGCTTCATTCTTAATATCATTGTTGCGTCCATTTTCATCTCTTCAACCGATTCATTGTTGCCATTGCATTGTTTCGTTTCATCATATCAGAAATTTAAATTTAAAATCTCATGTCACGTCAAGGAAATTTATTCAGTACAAAAAAAAATGTTAAATACGCATTTTAAAAGCCGGTTTCTTACTAACGCTACTAAAATAAAGCAACATTTATGTGTTTTTCTCTCGCATCGTCGTTTATGTGCCTGACAAATACAATTTTCTTTTAAATAAAAACAAAATTAATAAAAGAGGTATTTTTTTTTTCTTTGGATAAGTTCTAACAAAAAATAAATCTTCCCATTTTTCGAATTTCCAGAAGTTTGAATTTCGGAAGTTACAAGGATGCTTGAATCGTAATATGACAAACCTTTAAATCAATATTGTTTTTTTTTTATTTATTAATAGGGATATTTTTTTTGCGATAGAGTATGGCAAAAGAGATGTTTAAATTGACAGGAGAGATTTCACCCTCTCTCGTGGGGTGTCTGGGAGGAAAGGCGAATTAATTTCGGAAATTTAACATTTCGTTTTAGACAGACGTAATTGCTACTTTTTATATGCATTCCATAATTGAAATGTCATTTTTTAAGCAAAAAAAAATACTTTGGCTAAATTTTCCATCTGTCTTTGTCAAAAATATTTTTTTTATCACAAAGCCCATATGTGAGGATTATTATTATTATTATTGCAAACAATAAAATAAATATTAAATGAACATTCCCTCAAGCAATTGTTTGGCCCAGAGGTCTGACAGGAGACTGTCAGCTTACCTGCCCTAGAGAAGATCTGTGAGGAAGGCGAGACCTCAGCAGAAAGATAACACAAACATCCATGCCTTATCCGGGACTCGAACCAGTCCCGGATAAGGTCTCGGTTACCAAGTGGTTACCATGCTTGGCCTTTGATCAATAGCCAAGCATGGTAACCACTTGGTAACCGAGATGGCAAAATATTTATTTCACATTTTAAGATAATTGCACTCATTTTATGACAAATTTAAAACGTTTCATGCTATTTGGAACGAAAATTATTAGAAATATTGGAAGTGGAAATTTCGCAGGTTGGGTTGTTTTATCTCTGGCAGGCACTTTTTTTTGCACACAGTGGGCTAAATAGCTAGGTCACAAGGATTCCGAGGGCTCAGAGAAGGTTGGGAAGCACACTATACAGCTGTTGGGAGACTCCTGTCAAGCCATCAAACCTGTTTCTTAACGTGCATAGGGTATGGCCCGCCCATGGCTTTACATCCATAACGACGGAAGGTTTCCTTTGCAAGCCCATTGGTGTTACCCTTGCTGACCGAGGACAGGGAGGGGAGTTTTAATACATCTCAATGCTGGCCCACTGGATTGGGTTGTTTTACATCTGAGGGGAACCTTTTTGCAGACAATGGGCTAAATAGCCAGGTCAGATGGATACCGAGGACTCAGAGAAGGTTGGGGAGTGGGAACTCACTGGCCAGTTATTACGGCACAGATGGTAGCCTCGCGTCAAAGCCATCCAGCGTGTTCTTTATGATGTACAGATAGGGATCTCCCGCACACGGAGGCACAGCTTAAGGTGCAATTCGATAGACGGCGGTCTTTCCAACCTCATCGATGGCTCCTATTAACCAAGGGCAGAACAGGGAGTTTGGCAGAAATAAATCTCATCACTGACTCTAACCTCTGAACTTCAGATTGTGAGGGTGGCGCGCTGTCGACTGTAATCGAATCTCTACACACCGATCAACAGACGATAAAATCAAGATAATAAATCGTCTGCGAAAACGATCTAAAAATTAAATGAAATTAACAATGCATGAATCAGTTATTCGATTTATTTTAATTTTAAAGAAAGTTAGGGAGCTGATAAGGTATTTCGTCCAACAAAAGAACTCGACTTTTAGAGACATTTTTCCTGAACATGAATTGCTCAATTGATTTCATCATTGGCAATATGCTTCACCTTAACAACTTAGGTTTCACAATACAAGAAGAAAGATGGTTCTTTAAAGATTTCAAATTTATATTTTGGGTTTAATCACAAATTCACACAAAACCTTTTCACCAAAAACTTTCCTCTACTTTGAAGGGGAATATTATTATCTTCCCAATGGTTCTATGCATTCGCGAACCCTCATTGCATATACACTGCCTAGAAAACATATACTGCTATGAAATATCCCGAATGAATGGAACATTTCTTACTGACAGAAGTATTCCGTGTCACTGCAAAGTCCCATAAAAGCCATAAAGGCAGGGGTGGAAAGCGAAGTGCAACATGGGTAAAAAGGGTGATCTGACTGACTTCGAAAGGAGTTCGGTTGGGTTGTTTTGCCTCTGAACGGAACTTTTTTTGCACACATTGAGCTAAATAGCCAGGTCACAAGGACCCCAAGGGCTCAGAGAATGTTGGGAGGAGAGAACTACGCTATTTCACACCGTTCACCTGATGGGACGTAAAGTCGTGGTCCCGTGTGTGGGAGAGCCATACCGAGTGCACGTTAAAGAACACGCTGGATGATCTTGAAAGAACTCTACCATCTTTTTCTTAACAGCTGTCCAGTGGGTTCTTCTCCCAACTTTCTCTGAACCTTCAGGGTCCTTGCTTCGGATAGTAAATAATGGCTAAAATAAAAACGTTCTGCGTCAAAAGCAGAATAAGCACTTAATATGAACGGTTCAAATGGTGTCGCAAAACTCGGAGATTGTTTCATGTTTTTGACAAAGAGGCATGATCCAGAATTATCTGTTAATCTCTTCCACGATTTCTGCCACTGTATCCAAAGTGAGGTGGTGAAACACTGTTTGAAATCCAAGTACCGATCCGGCATATAAAGAGATGAACAGGGCCAATGCCATTGGTGTTGTACCAGAGCAACACCACGGTAAATTTTTAAAGAAGCAGTAGCACTACAACGTGCAATTTCGTTGAAATCTTGAAAAGTTCATAAAAAAAATACAGTTCTCTGCATCGTTGGTCAGGGTTGTTTTACTTTGAGGGGCACTTTTTTCACACCATGGGATAAAGGCCAGATCATGAAGACCCCTAGAGAGAGAGAGAAGGTTGGGGGAGGGGACCCACTGGACAGCTGTTAGGAGACAGATTGTAGCCTTCCGTCAATGCCATCCAGTATGTTCTTTAACGTGTACAGGGTATGACTCTCCCGAACACGGGGCCACGGTTTAACCAAGCTCATCAGTGTCTTCTACTGACTTCTCATGAATGAGATTTTGGCAGATCTTGGAGAGAACAAAATGAGGAGGATTCCTCACGAGATCAAAGACAGTGCCGAGCCGGTGATGATGTTTACTCGCTGTGTGGTTTACCCGCCGCGAGCATTAACTCTGCAGTACAGATGTAAAATGGCGGGATCTGTTCCGATACGTGACGTCACAGCCCATCACTGCCGATCTACCGAAGTGCCAGATTCTGAGTTATTAGTAACGAGAGGCAGGCAAATCAGGTTGTTAGCTTGATGACAGACAGAGCGATGCTGAGTACGTGCAGTCGGGCGCAGAAAGATCCATTCTGGAAATGGAAAATTCGGCAAGAAACAACGAGTAATGGTCGTCAGCAGACGACTGGGCTACACTATTGATATTGATGTTGATGCCTCGCAGGTTAACGTCTAATACCAAACTGAAAGGTTGAATTGAACTGGAGAGAATAGAATTCTAAATAAAAATATTTAAAAAATCTGTCTCCCTATAGAGCTCTAAAGAGTAGAAAATAAACCTGAATCATATCGATGGTGCAGTCGGTCATTGAGTTGGTATTCACTTCAAACGAAGATAGGGTTAGGTTGTTTTACTTCTGAGCTGCACTTTTTTGCACACCATGGGCTAAATGACCAGGTCACAAAATCACGGAAGGCTGAGAGAAGGTTGGGGGAGGTGACCCACTGGATGGCAATGATATGCACTGCTCTTAATTTAGGAGAGAGCACTCTGCGAAATATTAGAGATAATGCTAAAAAAATAAAGCAACATTAAAGCATGAAAACCTTTAAACGCGATGATAAACTACTTAACGTGAAGGAATTGGGAAAACAGTTTTTTTAAATACAATATACCCCCTCAAGCAGCTGCTTGCCACAGAGGTCTGACAGAAGCCTGTCAGACCTCTGTGGCACAAAACACGCATCCATGAGTTACCCAGGGCTCGAACCCAGGTCCCTTAGATCAGTAGCCAAGCACACTAACCACTCAGCCATGGGACTGCTTAATGCGTGTATAATATATATGTATAATATATATAAAAATAAATACCCCTCAAGCAGCTGCTTGCCACAGAGGTCTGACAGGAGCCTGTCAGTTTATATGCCATAGTAGAAGGTCTGAGAGGATGGCAGGCCCTCAGCAGAAAAACAACACAAACAGCTATGCCTTACCCGGGGCTCGAACCCAGGTCCCTTAGATCAGTAGCCAAGTGCGCTAACCACTGCCTTATAATAATATAGTACGTGTGATAAACACTAGATGGCGCCATTATTAACAGCAATTTTTCGGATGATGGTTGGACTTAGAATTTTTGGCTGACAGAAACCAATATGGCGGATTTTCGATGAGGGTAGGATCCAAAATGGCGGACTCGGGACTTGAAAAAATTTGGGAGTTTCTGGTCAAAATGGCAGTAAGGAGTTTTTAATAAAGGGGGCAGCACTAATTATTTAAATATGGGTTATGAATTATGAAATATAAGTTATGAATTATTAATAAAGGGCATGGTAATTTATGAATTGAAAAGGGGCGTGGTCGATGACGTCTAGGGGGAAGCATTGTGCGTGGAGGTACTGTGAAGTGGGACAATACTATTATTAGGTATTCAAATTAGAGTCATTTTAAAAGAATTTTGTTCAAAGCAGAATTAAAAATAATGAAAAAAGAAGTAGCTGAAACACAAACCATTCAGTCAATACAATCAAGAAATTAAAAGAATAATCCTATTTTGATTCTTTATATTCAAGAAATATAAAATGTTTTAAGAGAAACTGAAATATGTATTGATTTTAATGAATTTACGTGCAACAATTAAAGCGTGATTACTGTGTATATATATATGGCCAATGCTGTGGAAATACGTCATGTTTGTAATCTAGCATATAGTTTACTTTAAAAAGTGTATTAGTTTCAAAAGAGTGTTAGAAGAAGAAAAGAAATTATTAAGCGGCTTTGTGCAGTGCGTGGGTATCGGCCTAGATTGATGTTGTTTATTAGTTTTTGTGCGAAACGGATCATTGGTTGCTTAAGGGAAAGTTAATTATTATTAACATTTGTGTTTATAGTAAGAAATATTGTTTGGTAAGTTTCCATTCCATAATTTATTTTATAGAAAACTTTCTAACTCAACCTTCATATGCTACATTCTTTTAGTATTAGACGATTTTCTTTTATTGTAGACGGTCAATAGCAATTAGCCCAATTTCATATAAATTGAAAAATAATTCATGTTTTACTTATTTCTTGTTAAATTAATTGCTTTATCTATTAAATAAATCCATTTATTATATGATTTGTCATTTCAAACCCACACACACTACATTCAAATAAATATTGCTCAAAAAGTGTAAACAGTAACAACACTGATTTACAAGATTTTCATAACATGAACAACTGTAGCTGCCTTTAACTATTTCTCATGTATTGATTTCAGATCTGCCCTTAAAAACGGCTAGAACGTCACGTTTTTATGTTATTGGTCATTTTCACTCCTATTTAGATCTTCCTATACCAACACCTTCAGGCAACTGGGAGGATATTAGATATTTTACTTTTTGTGGCTGATAACACTGATTGCCAAGTGGGAGAAAACATGTTTCAGTAACCTAACCTCAGACCGCCATTCTTGTTGTTTTCGTTGTACGAGGAACACGTGTTCTACGTTGAAGAGTGAATTTTGGCGTTTAAATGGCACAAATACAGTGTTGCGGATGTGTTAATATGCGAGATAAGTTTTGTAACATGTGTGTAAATTATATTTTAAAATCCCAGGGTCGTTCTTTGACAAAGTTTGAGAAAAAAGCCTATAACTTGGATTTTGAATGTCATGTTGGAGATCAGGACAAAACATGGACTCCACATGTATGCTGCACTTCGTGCTTTGTTGGCCTGAGTGAATGGTTGAAAGGTAAGATGAGATCCATGCTCTTTGCAGTTCCTATGGTTTGGTGTGAATCAACTAGTCACTTGCATGATTGCTATTTTTGCTTAACTAAAATGTCGGGCTTTTCAAAAAGAACAAAAGCAAAATACAATATCCAAATGTGCCTTCAGCCACAAGGCCAGTTCCTTATGGAGATCTTACTATACGAACACCACCAACAAACTGGGAGGAGATGGATTCACATTCATCAGAGAAGAATTTGAGGATTCTACTGATTCTATATACACCCCTAAAAAGTTAGACTAGCCTCATCTGATTCAGCAAATTGAACTAAATAATCTTGGTCGAGACCTAGGACTTTCCAAACAACAAGCTGAGGTTTTAGGTTCAAGATTTCAAAAGTGGAATCTTTTGGCCAAAGAGTACCGGAGTTTCTCTGTTCAGAAAGAGCAATTTGGCCTTATCTGTTTATTACGAGATGCAAGATGGTTTGTGCTTCTGCACAGATATTTCAAGTCTGTTGGAAGAAATTGGAACAACTCACGATCCTAAGGAATGGCGTCTTTATATTCGTCAAAATTCAACTTAAAAGCTGTCCTTTAGCGTAAAGGAAATCAAAAACCTTCCATTCCAATGACACACACTGTGGGAATGAAGAAAATTTATGAAAGTATGAAAAAAATGTTCACTTCTATAAAATATGACCAGTTGAAATGGACAATATGTGGTGACCTAAAAGTCATCTCTCTCTTGCTCAGGCTTCAAGGAGGCTTCACAAAATTTTGCTGTTTTCTGTGTTTGTGGGACAGTAGGGACAGAAAGGAACACTACAAAACAAAATACTGTCCAAAAGAGATGTTTTTATTCCTGGAAAGATTAATGAAAGGTATAAGCTTCTAGTTGACCCCTCTGGTGTTCTGCTCCCATTACTACACATCAAACTGGGGTAAAAAACTTTGTAAAGGCTATGAACAAAACTAGTAAAGGGTTTTTGCACTTGAAGGAAACATTTCCAAAACTCAGTGATTCCAAACTCAAAGAAGGGATCTTTTTTGGTCCTCAGATCAGGAAGCTACTGAATGATACTGTCTTCGAAGAAAAACTGAATATGAAGGAGCGCGCTGCATGGAAATCCTTCACCTCTGTGGTCCAGTGTTTTCTGGGGACACAAAGAAGAAAACTACCATCAGCCAATTCAAAATCTTCTCAAAAACTATGAAAATCTTGGCTGCCGAATGTCTTTAAAGATCAATTTCTTGCACTCGCATCTCGAGTTCTTTCCCAAGAACTTAGGAGCTGTCAGTGATGAGCAAGGGGAAAGATTTCGCCAGAATATCCGAACTATGGAGGAGAGATACCAAGGCAGGTGGGACACAGCAATGATGGGTGAGTACTGCTAGTTGTTGTAAAAGGAAGATACCTCAGCCCATAAAGACAAAAAAATGAACTTCTTGTAAGTATAAAAGATCCTTATCCATATTTTCTTATTTTGTTTCAATATTATTTCATTTCTTACTTTAGATTCAGTGGTCTATAACTATGATGTTTCTATTTTTTTTTACTGTAATCATGTAATTCATTAATGAGTTTTAAGTTGCAATTTAATAAAATAGTCTTTTCATTTCCCAGAAATGAGTATTCATTGAAATTTGAAAAACATCAATCCATAATTTGAAAAAAGACTGTACGTGCTGCAGATTTTCCAGTCATATTTGAATTCAGCACCCCAAAATTAGTTAAAAACATCTTATTTGGCGAATGCTGTAAAAAAAGTATTAATTGTTGTCTAGTGTAATCAGAGCTCTAAACATAAATTGTCATCCTGTCGTCCTTCAGATAGCATTTGCAATCGTACAATATAGTTTTTTGATTAAATTTCCCACCGCCTACTTATTACTCTTATTTTGTTTAATATAATTTACATTTCTATCTAGCGTCCACTATTCATTGTTACTTTTTCAGTTGGTCATAATATGTCGGCTTTTCCAATTTTTGAGCAACCATGTTCTCTCTACTTGTTCACTTTTAAATGTACAGAGAAAAAATTTCAAATTATGCATTTGACATTTACGATTAAATTGTCCTACACAATGTTTCATGTTCAGTCGAAAGGTTTCTTCGAGTTTGACTGGATATAAAATTGTAAACTTAGTTTTGTTTCGATACATAGCTATTTTCAAAGTTTTAATAACTCTTTGGAAATACGAAAGATACATTTTAACATTCTTAATATGTAATTGTTCTATTAATGAGAAGTTTAGAGCACTTCCTCTGAATGTTCAATGAGTTGTTGAAACTTTATTACATGCTTAGAAAATCCATCTTGTTCATTTTTTGAAAAAAAGAAAAAATATAATGATATTTCTTCTCATCGTATTCTTTGATTTGATAGATCATACATGTATTCATTGTAAAGCACTTTATACTTATTCCCTCGTTTTTATTGAGATATTATTGAAAAGGTTTTCAAAGTGTTGGTAAAACAACGGCTGTGATAAATTCACAAAACGGTGTGCAACGAAACAAACGGATAGCTAAAAAAATGACAAAAAGGTAATTAGGTCCACAGATATTTAGCCTTTTGCTTTGATATCAGTATGATACAACGCCTGGACAAATCATTATGAATACAACATCGTGCTCGAAGTATCATGAAACATTCAAAATCATCTAGTGATATACGTAAGTGTTCTACGTCACTGCGACGTCTTATAAAAGCCATTAAGGTATGATAAGAAGCAAAGCACGACAAGTGTGAAAGGTTAATATGAAAACGGCTCATCGCTGGAGTGCAATGCTTCGAAAACGGCTCATCACTGGAGTGCAATGGACAGCAACATCCATAACGAAGGTGATGAAACTCAGAGAAAAATTACGGGGCACACTATACAAAATGCATAAAGAAGGCAACTGTCTCAAGAAACGTCAGCCAATCGTAGGAGGAAAAAGAATCTGACAGGTAGAGACAGGCGTTTTTTGGCACAAACTGTACTACCAACAGAACTGCTATAGTCATCAGCTGAGAGAGATGACCGCTAGCAGTACTTCAAAATTTATTTCAACAAGAACTTTTTAAAAGGAAACAAGGTGTTGCTTTACACAATGGGCAAAGACAATCTAGAAGCTCTAGTGAGCTTGTCCTGCTTTCTGGAATCACATTAATATTAGAGATGCAACCACACACATGAGGATATTCCCGGTGGTTTAGAAGTCAGGATCGATCCCCATTAGACCAAATATAGCTTCCGCAGAAAATTGAAAACTTTGAAATTTGAGAACTGTACCATGATACCTACGGCGTAATAGTAAGTAGTTGTTCATAATAATTTGACCACGCAGCATAAATCATAATAAAACTTATACGTTACCATGAACATGACTACTGAATTCCATGATTTTACTTCCACTTTCGTATTTTGAACTACAGAGAAAGTTAATGTCTTTGAATACTCTTGTTAAAAATGTTGTTAAATTGCTCATATGCCATAAATGTTATTTCAAATAGACCAGAAACTTTCTACCGTTTCCATCAGCTGGCCTTTTTGATATAGTGAAAGCAAGAGAGGTAGAATGTTTCAATAATATAGGCATCTCACTGGGCAGAATATTTAATTCATTTTAGTTTTTAAATTTTATTTTCTTGAACTACGAACGAAGCCGCTTGTATCTATAATGTGCAATTTGTACTCAGAAGTTTCCCCTATTTTGCAAGAATAAGCAGAAACTTTTCTAAATTGAACCATTTATGAATCACGCGAAAACATTAATACCCACCACCATTCGATCAGCGATTCTGATCAACCTATGTCTTGGGACCATGCGTTACGTGTACCTGAACTAACTCTTATAAGTTTTAAAAATTGAACAAAATGAAATGCATCCGTCATTTCAAGAAAAATAGAATTTCAAACTTTTTTGTTCTCTTTTGTCCAAAGGCCACTTTGAAAGCAGAGCACAATTTCCACAATGAGGTTAGGTTTAAAATAACTCTTCATTCAACAATCCCCTAATAAAGTATTCTCCATCATCTAAATCTAATTTCTGTCACATCCTTTTCGTCCCCCGAATGAATGTGTAGCGAGTGGCCCTATCTAAGCTCTGACAACCCTCCGAAATTTGCTCCATCTCTTGAGGGAACATTTATTATTTCATCACTGCACAGACTGAGGGATGCAATCTGGAATAGGCATTCACATCCAAACGAGTGGCTTCAAGTTGCCCTTGGTCACGCCTCCGGCGAACGAAAACGCAAAACGACTTCCACTTTAGAGATTAGCTCTGACGAAGGGAAAATACCGGTATTTACGGCACGTGGATCTCTCCTACCATTATATCTTCTGCTTCTTTGAAATAATTTTCTTTTTTCATCTCTTTATCTGCTGCTTATCTATCTGTTGGATCCCAACTAGACAGGAATTTCTTTCTAGGTCACTGTGTTGAGTGAGGATCCCCTGCAACGAAGTTTCGTTTCCTTGACAACTGCTACAGAGAAGAATGTCTTCTACCCATCTTCTCTTGTCTTCTCGGCTTACTCATGCCTGATCCGTAACCACACTGCGTGACTGTCGGTCACATGATACCGTCCGAAGTGCATCGTTGCAAGTGGGTTACACGATGGCGGGAGTGGTCAAGACCGTGTCGCCTTTTCGCTTGGCAAATTTTTCGAACAGCAAAGTAAACACGTCTGTCTGACTTTCCAGGTGTTTTGTTGAAAGCAGGAATGTGCTTGAAATAAATGCAGGTTAGATAAGTTTTTTTGTATTTTAATCAACGAAGCAAAAATTTCAAGGAAAGAAAACTCGTTTCATAAAGTGTTTTTCGTATGCTAGATTAAATCTGGGTACACCTCCTTAAATTTTTCAAAGATAAATCTAAACTATTTTTTTTTCAATTCTTTAACATTGTTTTTTCGTGTCGTATAGTGATTCTCGTTTAGAGTCACTTCCTTCTGAATCACTTTGCAGGAAATAGAGAAGAAGCAAAATCTTTCTTGCTTTCAGAAGTGACTTAGTAGACGAGTACTTCTCAATGGTACTGATAAAATAATTGATGGTCACATTGATATTAGTGAAAATTGTTGCTACCAGTAAAGAAAGCGAGAAAATTGCGAGTAATTTTAAAAAAGTGAAAACATTTGCCGATAATGCTGGAAACGGTTAAACATATTGGTACCAAATAGAATTTCAAACTTTTTTGTTCTCTTTTGTCCAAAGGCCACTTTGAAAGCAGAGCACAATTTTCTTCTAAGACAAATGGAGAAAAACGCTTTTACCACAGAAAATTTTGAGACAAATTAACGCTACTACTAACATAACTGGAGAAAATTTCTGGTAGAGCTAAAATAAGTGCAAATTTCTTCTACTACTAAAATAAGTGGAGAAAATACTTGATAGTGTTGAAATAAGTGCAAATTGCTGATAGCACTAGAAGTGGGGAAAATACCTGGTAGTGCTAAGTCCTGCTACCACTAAAAGAAGTGGGAAAAATACTTGATGGTGCTAAAATAAGTGCAAATTCCTGCTTCCACTGAAATGAATGAAGAAAATACCTGGTAGTACTAAAACAAGTGGAAACTACT
Source organism: Ryuthela nishihirai (assembly GCA_038380435.1). NCBI lineage: Eukaryota > Metazoa > Arthropoda > Arachnida > Araneae > Heptathelidae > Ryuthela > Ryuthela nishihirai. Next base: position 78,960,361 of record JAWZYU010000017.1, read on the forward strand.
GATACCATTAAAATAAGTGGATAAAATTTCTAATAACACCAAAAAAAAGATAGAAGTAGCTCGCCCAACTTAAACAGGTCGATAAAACTGCTCTTTCCTTTTCAAAATTGAGGGAAATTGTAGGTAATAAAAAAGAGGAATAAAAAATTCCGACACCACTAAAGAAGGTGGAGAAAACTGCTTTTATCTCTTAACGTAACTAATATAAATTGTTGATACCATTAAAATGAATAAAATTCAAGATGACCATAAAATAAATCAGAAATTTTTAGTGAAATGTAATAGTTGAAAATTGCTAATAGCATAAATAGCTAATAATATAAATATAACCTTGTTGATACCCCCTGTAATATGTGAATAAAATTTCTCATAACATTGAAATAACCGAAATTTTTAGTTCTACTGAAATAGGTGGAACTGTTTACGCTATTAACATTAGAGGAGCAAAAAAAATCACTGTCCGAATCAAATAACAGAAGAAAGTTACCACCAGCACTGCAATAAGTGAAAATTACCTTGATCACTAAAATAAATGGAGAAAATTACAAGTAAGACTAAAAGATGATTTTCACCTGCTATCACTAATGATAAAAATAAAACAGGTTAAAATTGACGACAGTACTGAAACAAGTGGAGAAAATTTCTTCGCAGCAAACAAAATTTGGGTTATTATTGGTTTCCTCTAAATTACCTGAAGAGAATTGGGGACACCGTAAAACAAATGTAGAAAATTAAAATTGATGGTAGTGCTAAAAGAGGCAAAAGTTGCTGGTAATACTAAAATGGGAGGAAAATGTTTGTATTATTAGAAGAGTTGAATGAAATTTTTGATAAAACCAAAACAAATGAAAGTTATAGGTACGGTCGCTCAAAAAAGTATCCGAACACTATGGTTGATGGCAGAATTCAGAAAAAATATCTGGCAACGATTTTTTTAGAAATTAGTGATTTGGCAACCTTCGTGTCACGTGACACAAAGGTTGCCAGATCACTAATTTCTAAGAAAATCATTGCCAGATATTTTTTCTGAATTCTGTAATCAACCATAGTGTTCGGATACTTTCTTGAGCGACTGTACCACTAAAATTTGCAAAGGAAATTTCTCTTGTTACTAAAATAAGTGGAGAAATTTGCTTTTAGGTCTAAAATAAGTGGTAAAAGTCTTTAGAACTATTAAAACTTAAAAAAATTCAATATGCATTTTACTGATTTAATTTACTTGATTAAATTTTAAAATTTAATTACAGATCAAGATTTTGAATTTTAAATTATTTTAATCAGCAATTAACAAACCTTAAGAAATTCGTTGGCTTTATAGCAGATTGTTATCGCGTTGATTCGCAATGACATTCAACTGCAGGGGTTCGACTCCAGCTCCAAGATGATATCGTTGTGTGCTCTTAGATCTGAGGAAGTGGCCAGGAGTGACTTCTGTCTTAGTGTAGCATGTCCTTGTATGAAAAGGCCTGTACAGACTAGTATCTTTCTCTAGATATTGGGGCGGGGGTGGCTCAGTCGGTAGCGCGCCAGGCACGTAATCTGTAGTTCCCAGGTTCGAGTCCCAGCTGGGTCAGCGTTGAGATTTATCTCCGCAAAATTCCCGCCCTGCCCACGGTCAATAGGGGATACCGATGGGCTTGGAGGTAATTATGGCGCACCATTTATGGCGCATCGATGGGCTTGGAAAGGCCGCCGTCCGTCGGATGGGACGTTAAGCCGTGGCCCCGTGTGCGGGAGAGACATACCCTGTGCACATTAAAGAACACGCTGGATGGCCTTGACGGGAGGCTACCATCTGTCTCCCAACAGCTGTTCCAGTGGGTCCCCTCCCCCAACCTTCTCTGAGCCTTCGGGGTCCATGTGACCTGGCCATTTAGCCCATGGTGTGCAAAAAAGTGCCGCTCAGAGGTAAAACAACCCAACCCAACAACTCTAGATATTTCTAAGATCTTTATGTGTCCTTTATTTTGCAAATAAATTTTAGAAATATGGATGAAGAAAATTTTCTGGTGTCCCATAACTACAGTTATATAAGTACAGTTATTCTTTTTTGCACAAGTTAGGATGAATCAGAAGTCGTTTCTTTTGGTGTCAAGGAAAGCATCTCGAACCACGTTTTTCCGTTTATGGCGCATAATGGCCTTAGTTGCCTTTGCGCCATAAAACCCAAACAACCAATCCTGGTAGATATTTATTTATTATATTCTAGCTGAACGGCACCCGGCACTGCACGGGTCTCACTTTTAATATGTATATTCTGCTCTTTACTGCATTAAAGATTAGTTTTGTGAGATCTGCCCTCCCCCAAAACTTTGGCACAGATTCAACACACAATGGGGCGGGGGTGGCTCAGTCGGTAGCGCGCCAGGCTCATAATCTGTAGTTCCCAGGTTCGAGTCCCAGCTGGGTCAGCGTTGAGATTTATCTCCGCAAAATTCCCCGCCCTGCCCACGGTCAGTAGGGGACACCGATGGGCTTGGAAAGGCCGCCGTCCGTCGGATGGGACGTTAAGCCGTGGCCCCGTGTGTGGGAGAGACATACCCTGTGCACGTTAAAGAACACGCTGGATGGCCTTGACGGGGGGCTACCATCTGTCTCCCAACAGCTGTTCCAGTGGGTCCCCTCCCCCAACCTTCTCTGAGCCTTCGGGGTCCATGTGACCTGGCCATTTAGCCCATGGTGTGCAAAAAAGTGCCGCTCAGAGGTAAAACAACCCAACCCAACCCAGATTCAACACGAAGAATTGTCTGGCGTTGCTCAGGTTGTTGCTGACGTCAACGCACGCTGTCATAGCCGTGGCTTCGTTGCAAACTAAAGAGAATTTTATTTCTTTATTTTGACAGATTTTGATATTCTGTTGTTCCCGATCTATTTGACCGAACGGTTCCAAATTTCGCACGCGGGTTCGCCCTGTGTGACCCCATGTTGGCTTAAACTACCAGGTTTCTATCTGTAATGGGACGCCTTAAAATAAAAATTCTGTGAATGCCGTCTGGAAAAAGTCAGCAAATTTAAACTTTTTTATCACCCTTACGATCACAGTTAGTGAGCAGTAAATGGCAACGGGGATTTGGCAGGGATTCTGTTTCCCATAGGAATAGCATGGTAAACATTTTGCTTGTAGCAAGCCCCCCCCCCCCCCGTTGGAATTTAGAATTTAAATTCGACACTGCAACTGGAGGTGGTTTTGAAGCTTTTTCCACGATTTCCCAATGAGTTAGCCATAGAGAGACAGACAGACAACATTTATTATTATATACTAACTGAAAGGCACTTTACCGCAGATTGAACACGAGGAAAATTTCCCAGAGTTTGCTTGAGTCATTGCTGACGTCAGCGCTCCCTTTTAGAATTGCACCGCTTTGTTGACGTCAGCACGCTCTCTCGCCCGTAACTTCGTTTCTACCTAAACTATCGAATTTTTTATTTTCGTTACGACATACTTTGCTGACCTATGGATTCCGTGATACATGACCGCATGGTAGAAATTCCCTACACGGTTCCATCCTCCCCCCCGTATGTCCCGGTGGTTGGTTAAAAAATTAGGTTCCTACTTGGCCCATAGCTTTGTTAGTATACAAATTATCGGTGTCCTGGTATGACTTTTAATCTGCATATTCTGTTTGTTACTACACTAAAATTTTGTTTTGTGAATCACACCTCACAGACACTTTAGCACAGATTCAACACGAAGTCCTGTGTTGAAAAGGTCATTGCTAACCCAGCACGAACTCCCCAGCACGATAATTTGCCCACCCCCCACGATAATTGCCAACCCAGCACGATAATTTGCGACAAAGCCAATGGCTTTGTCGCAAATTATCACGATTTTTATTTTGACAGATTTTAGTACTCTGTGGTTCTCGAAGTACTTGACGGCCCCAAATTTCGCAGGCGGGTTCTCGCTGCTTGACCCCGTGTTGGATCAGATCCCTAGCTGCAATGGGACGCCTTAAAATAATAATGCCTTTGGAAATGTGAGGAATCTAGAAACAACATCAGATTTAGATGTTATTTTGTACTCTTATGTTCATAGTTAAGAAACAGTAAATGGCAATAATAAATTTGCAGCGATTACCGTAGGAAAAAAATACCCCTCAAGCAGCTGCTTACCGCAGAGGTCTGACAGGAGCCTGTTAGTTTAATACGCCATAATAGAAGGTCTATGAGGATGGCCGGACCTCAGCAGAAAAACAACACACACATACATACATACATACATACATGCCTTACCTGGGACTCGAACCCAGGTCCCTTAGATCCAAGAGCTAAGCGTGCTGACCACTCGGCCACGGGATGTCTCTTCTTTAGGAATAGCAATGGTAAATATTTTTCTTCATCTAGCAAGCCCTTTTTAGAGTTACGACTTGAAAATTGGCCACTCAATCCGGACCTCAACCAGAAACATTCTCTACACATTTGAAGCGTCTACCATGATTACCCGATGAGGCACACACAGACATCTTTTATTACAAGGAGCGTTCAAATAGTTCTTGACATGCACCTGCAGAACAAAAAAGCATTGCACTGACTTCAACAAAACTTTTACTATCCTCCAAAATACTCCCCTCCAATATCTATGCAAAGTTCCAGGCGTCTACGCCACTTATGGTACGCTTTATGGTACAGTCACTCAAAAAAGTATCCGAACACTATGGTTGATTACAGAATTCAGAAAAAATATCTGGCAACGATTTTTTTAGAAATTAGTGATCTGGAAACCTTCGTGTCACGTGACACGAAGGTTGCTAGATCACTAAAATGTAAAAAAAATCTTTGCCAGATATTTTTTCTGAATTCTCTAATCAACCATAGCGTTCAGATACTTTTTTGAGCGACTGTACTCCTGTTAGGGAATACTCTGGAATGGAAAGAAAAATTACTGGGCGCCCACTCACTCCTTCGAATTCAATTAATGGAAAAAAATTACACATTCACAAGTTTAAATTTACCTTATTTTAACAAATTCATATTCATTGTGACAAAATATTATCAAAAATATGTTAATAAAACAGTCATAAATAATTAGAAGACTGTATACTTATTTCAATTGGAAAAAGGGCTAAGTTACGGACATAGTGATCAAGAGAATTATGAATTGAAATTTTAATATATTTCATAAGTTTCAATACCAGTACAATTCAACTTGAATTATTATTGTGAAGTCTAGTAAATGAAGAGCAAAAATTTACAGTGTTTATTTTTAAATAAGCACTTCCCCTCGCCACTCTGCCATCGGCACCCTGGCGACAGCCGCATCCGCTTCTGCCTTGGCACGGCCATCAGGGAGTGTAGAGGCAAAGAATGTAGAGGCAGAAGAAGTTAAGCTTCCATAGAGATTAATGTAAAATCGAGTATCGTGCATTTGGCGTAGAGGTGAAACGAACATTACAGGGGACGAACGCTTTTGTAATTACATGTTACTGTAAACTTCCATTCTCTTCGCTTTTCCTAGGTAATAATTTCCCATTGCCGTCCCATGGCCGAGTGGTTAGCGCGCTTGGCTACAAAACCTAAGGGACCTGGGTTCGAGCCCCGGGTAAGGCATGGTTGTTTGTGCCGTTTTTCTGCTGAGGGCCTGCCATCCTCTCAGACCTTCTATTATGGCATATTAACTGACAGGCTCCTGTCAGACCTCTGTGGCAAGCAGCTGCTTGAGGGGGTATTTATTTATTTTTTATTAATTTCCCATTGATATCCTACAGAGTACACCTATCCCTCGATTTACACGGTACTCAGTTCACACAGTTTTGACTTTGCACGGTCAAAAAATGCAACCCGTTTCGATTTACACGGTACTGACTGAGACGTACATAGAAAGGAAATATCAGTCAGTACCGTGTAAATCGAAACTGGTTGCATTTTTTGACCGTGCAAAGCCAAAATTGTGTGAACTGAGTACCGTGTAAATCGAGGGATAGGTGTATATTAATATCAGTTCTTGTCCCTGTTTCCATGCAACCGAGAAAGCTCTTAATTGTAATAATTTATTTTATAAATTAACTTCAGGCTAATTTCAAATCTTCTCTATCCGTTCAATTTATAATTGTTGGTTTAACGAAAAATAATTCCAATGGAGAAAATAAACCTTTATTAAAATCATGATATTATTTTTTTTCAAATACAAAGTGCAGTTACTTTTTTTCCTTTTTTAAAATATAAATTTTTTGATGCATAATTCCTTTGCACCTTATTGTTTGCTTCCCAGCTTAAACTAATGCACGATACGAATCGAAACACCACTTGAGGTCGCCACTTACGCTCTGTCAAACCTGAAAACTTCTTTTCCTTACACGTTCTTTGGTAGAGGTGTGTGAATCGAAATAAAACCGACCACAACACCATTAAAATATTTTTTAAGAAAAATTATTCTGGATAAATCATGCAATATATTTTTTTCCTCCGTTCTACTGATTTTTTAAAAATAAACTTTCATGATACATTACTGTTCATACTTTTTTTTTTCATTTCTAATCTAGTCATTTAAATTACTGGTTAGTTTTCGTTTGGAGTTGGGACATGGCACACCTGTATCCCATAAATCCGTTTTGTCAAAGCTAAATTAAATATCATTCATAAAGAAACTGAAGCTTACGATAAATTTTTATCATGAAAATTTATGAAAATCGATATATTCAAATAACGATTATTGTGAAATAAAAGAGTTTTACAATTTTAACTTTAAAAATGTGGAATTTCTGACATGGGTAAAAGAAAAATTTGAGGGTTTTTTTGCGTGATTAAGTAGTGTGCCTTTCTTCGCGATCTTATACATATTATAGAAATTCTGAGGTTTAAGTTAAAAATTAGTTCTAGAGATTATATTTCATATTTGTAAAATATTTTTAACAAGAAATTTATTTCAACTTGAAGGAATAATTGGATTTTCAATCTTTTGCGCTTTTTTCGTACCTAGATACGGAATATCTCCATGCATCATATTTGCGATTTTAAGCGATTCACTTCAAAATTAGTTAAATGTGACCATTATGTAACCATTAGATGATTATATTATCTGTAATCTATTAAGCTTTCTGAGATTTACAATTACCATAGGAACCAAGTTTCAGAATTTTAATACACTTATATTGTTGTCAGATTTAAATATGACCTTTATTTGTCTTTTAAGAAATGATCCGACTACTAATCGATAATGTTATTTATGATCTGTGACATACTTTTCTAATTCTTTTATACAGTCTCGGGATGTAGAAAAAACATTAGTGAGTAGGTTTTAGAAAAAAAACACCTGGATAAAACCGGAAATGACTCTGAAACGCCTTTATTTTCTTTCGTTTTATTTTTCAAAAAATATCTCACAAACAATGTGATAGGATATCATATGTGCGGATTTAACAGCTGGGCTATCAATTATCCTCGGTGATATGAGTTGGGTTGGGTTGTTTTACCTCTGAGCGGCACTTTTTTGCACATAATGGGCTAAATGGCCAGGTCACATGGACCCCGAAGGTTCAGAGAAGGTTGGGGGAGGGGACCCACTGGAATAGCTGTTGGGAGACAGATGGTAGCCTCCCGTCAAGGCCATCAAGCGTGTTCTTTAACGTGCACAGGGTATGGCTCTCCCACACACGGAGCCACGGCTTAACGTCCCATCCGACGGACGGCGGCCTTTTCAAGCATATCGGTGTCCCCTACTGACCGTGGGCAGGGCGGGGATTTTTGCGGAGATAAATCTCAACGCTGACCCAGCTGGGACTCAAACCTGGGAACTACTCGGTGACATGAGAGATGACCGAATCTTGTAAGAGATGAAGCATATGTATTATTATAAGAATCTGTAATACGGAGGGAATCAAAAATTTCTTGACACATGTCTGTAGATTTGCACTCGTTCTTCCAAAGATAACGAGCCATGGCTTGTTCGAAAGTTGTATAAACTTGTCATTACGTGTTAACAAACAAAGTCGTATCATCATATCTCTCTTCGTTGGCGACGCGTAAAGTTCAGTTTGCGGTCTGTGCTTTTTACTATGGAGCCTACTAAAGACGAGAAAAGATTTTGCATTTTCCCAAGGATGCAGCTTGGGGACGAAGCGAAAGAAATTCATGCTGACCTATCACAAATATATGGGGATCATGCCTCTTCATATGGCACTGTTACGGGATGGATGCGCAAATTCGGAGAAGGAATTTTCTCGCTCACGCTTCCTTCGGTCTATTTATATAATTTTAACAACGAAAACATTCCAAAACTGAAACTGTCTGGACCGTTTCACATCCAGAGAGAAATCGTCTGAACCAGAAATTATTTTATAAACACTGCTAACGTTTAATTTTGGAATAATATTATCGTGGTCATGCTTTCAAATTTGCTGTTACCATTTAACAAGATCTTTTGCTCTTTATCACGTCGCTTTGTATCATACATTTTTTCTGAGTAGGGCAATTTTTTTTTATGAGGAGTATATTTGACAATTTGAACCCAGACTCCAGTATCTTCCACTTTTCTATATTTAACCTATCCATTTTTATTATTTTAATATTCTTCTTATTATTATTATTTCGAATAAAAATGTTCATTATTTACTTCAGAAATGTTTACATTCACATATTTTTCTTTTTCTTATCTCACTAACTTTTATTGAGTTGGATCAAAATGCCTTTAACATATATGGGAAGTATTTTAAAACTGTTGTTAATCTGATTAGTTTCGTTTAAATGTTTAGCCTCAGAAATCCATTGGTTCCTGATAATGCTGTTTTCAAATTGTACAATTGGATAAATACTATTTTTTTTATTGTATAGGCGTTTATTTCTCAATCTCTCTTCAAATTACAGTTAAAAAGCTTCTTGCAAAAAGCAGCTAACGGAGATATCAATTCATAATGGAATATAATATTTATAGCAATCTAAACAAGCAACATGATATCTTATTGAATAAACAGGTCGATAATTCTTTGTTACAAATGAATACATATTTAGATATTGTTATGGTATCGCAGTGTTTTGTCCACTGTTTATCTGTGCTCTCTTTGGTTAGATGGAACCTCTTGAAAAGACTGCCAAAATAAGCGATTGATAGCAGGACGTGTATATTATTGGCGTTTCTTTTAATATTGCATCTTCGATAGTAATATTAACATTCTTAATTTGGGTATCTGATATCCTACAGACTTTTATTTATTTCCTATAAGTAACTTTCAGAATTAGAATCGATATTTTTTTGATATCATTTATTTTTTTCAAACATTATAGATAAGTCACTTCTATTTAGAGATGTCGATCAAAACAACAACTTGGTACCACTTTTGCACTATAAATACTACATTATCAAAGGAAAAATGATCAAGCGAATCGTTTACATTTCTTTCAGAACAAACAAGCCCAAGTATAAACAAATCAAAATGGCGAATGGAAGAATAGAAAGCGAAAGCTCACTGTCAACGCTTGGTCAATGAAGACTTTCTAAATCGCTTCGCAGAGCCATTAATGACTGGTGTCTTCCTTAATTTAAATCGCCTATCGTTACTTACATCTTTAAGAAAGATAATAAAAATAAACTCCTAACTATCGACCCTTTTCTGTTTTCCGTTTTCACGGTTATTTTGGAAAATCTAATAAAGTAGCTACAGATTATTAAACGACCCATCCATGTACGAACACAAGCGATTAAGCTTCCAATTTAGGTCGGTTAGTTTGTAAAAATGTGACTGCTGAATTTAGTTGAAGGTGGAAATATTATCCATCAAAAAAGAGCTTTAAAAATAAACTTCTTGACTAACGGCATGCAAGCTATAATTTAATCTTATACTGGAACGTGTCAAGTATATCAATAACAGTTTGGTGTATGCTGTTTGCTTCACTGATTCTTCAAAAAAAATTAAAAAAAAATGTTTTAAACTCTAATGGTTTGTGCAATCTTAAAGATTTTCAGTGCATATCTTACGAAAATAAAATATAGGTAGAAGGTTAATCTGTGCTTTATGGATTTAATATGAATTTCTGATAATGTAGGCTCTTTTAGGCATTTGATATGTAACATACTGGTAATTTTTTCCAAAATATATTTTATTCTTTTATGACGACCCAGAAATATTAAGCTAGAGTTCTTTTCGTTTGAAAACGAGAAGAAGAAATTTCTAAAACACTCCAAATTCATTCAAATATGCTTATTATATTTATGCTTTTTAAATTCAAATCCGATTTCACAAGAGGGGCAGGAATGGCTTTGTGTGGGGAGTCCTAAAAATGAGAAAGAAGGTGTATTCATCGTGAGAGTAATGCAGTGTGATACTTGTTTACTTTCTGATGCTTATTAATATTACACTTGTTTCAAGTTAAGCATTTCATATTTTGTCTCTGGCATGTATGAAGTTCGAATTTTATCAAGCGAAGTTCATATATAACTGAAACGGTGAGTCTTTGTATAATTCTTTTCTTTATTTCAGGCTAATAATTTATTGTAATTAAAATTCCTGTTATATATTTGTCATTTTTCATTGGAATTCATATCAGATAATGCATTTTATTTAAACTATAAATGTTGTTTGCTACGTTGTACAGATTTTAATATTCGGTACAGCTTACATCGACTCGCTCTATGCTTAATATTTTAGGGTCCGGGATTAAATGAGTCCAGTTATCAGAGTTTATCTGCGGGCTACCTGGGGTTATCTATTATTCTTTTACGGATTATCTAGCTATAGGTCATATACACATTTAAGGAATTATATAAAACATTTAAATGTCCTTGAGAATGCCAGAAAAATATTTTGTATAAAATATCTTTAACATAATTAACATAATTTAAAAAAATATTAATTAATTTTTGTTGTTTAATAATTTTATGCTTCGGACGTGGAGGGTTCCATCTGCTATGTACTACTTAGAGTTTCAGACTTCCTTTAAAAGAGAGTAAGAAACGTTAACTGAGGGGGGGGGGGTGAGAGTCGGAAAGGTAGAAATGAGTCTTATACCAAATGAAAGCGTGAGACGTGGGGAATTCCATAATGCCATCTACTATATACTTTTGAGCGTTTCAAACCCGAGTAACGCCGGGTAAATCTGCTGGTATGTAATAAATAAATACTGTAAATTAAATATTACCGAAATAACTAACTGTTCAATAAGAATTTACTACGAGAGTCTATTTGATATATTAAATATAAATCTATAATCGTAACGGTTCTAAAATAATAGTAAATCTATATATTGGACAATTTTTCACATATAGGTTTTTAAAATACGATCAAAACTGAGAGGAAAAAACTATATATAGCTAATTACTAGAGTGGGAAGTCAAAATGCTGAATTAAAGTTTTTACTAGCACGTCTTATCGAGTTTTTTTTTTTCTGAAATTTTTGGTTAGATAATGCGTTTTGAGAATACCTGAAAAAAATGCGTTTTGAGAATACCTGAAAAAAATGCATTATGGAACGTCATTTCAGTCCGATTCGGTTCAATTCAATATCTGGCATCTCCCCCCATTTTCCCTACATCTGCGCGCTCCCTGTGCTGGATCTGTGCCTCACCAAAAGTTTAGTCACGAGCCGTCACTAGGCAGTAATGAAAAATGATTTATTTTCTTGCATTTATCATGCTACAATGTTCTGTAAATTCGTTTATGAACAAATACTGGATCTAAAACTCGGCTACCACTTCGGAATCGCTGATTTAAAAATCCTCATATGGCATTTCTACCTTGCAGAAAATAACTATTCTGTGTGTAAATCATTCTGTAACACATTATTCCCCCCCGATAGGGGACCACCTTGTCGTGGTGGGGGGGCCTAGGGCCCAGCAACCCGGCTGAAGGCTGTGCCGACCGGATTGGCTCACCGGTTGGACATGGCTAAGGCCAACCGAGGTTGAAGACGCTGCTGGCCGGCTTGATTGCCGGTCGGATGGTGACGGCGTCGGAGACCTCACCTCTCAGGAGACCTGTGTGGTCTGTTCGACGGCTCTGCTGAAAGGTCGTCCCCGCCTAGTAGGCACGAGCTGTCCAAAAAGTCTGGGTCTTACTAAGAGTCTCCACCCCGGGTGCCGATCGAGCTTGGATCTTTATATCCTTGCACATTTGCAAACCGGGGAATAGATTAAAGTAAGGTTTCTTCCGGTGGTCAGCTTTCCTTCTATAGGACTGCTGCCATGTGAGGCCGGGGTTGAGGTGCGCCTATAGGGAGTATTCCTTGCCCCGGCTCTAGATGGCATGGCTTTTCTTAACCAGGTAGTGCTGTCAGGCGGAACCGGGAATTGCCGTGGTTGCATAAGATCGCAACAAAGAGATTCATTGTAACACATTATTATTATGAGAAAATAAAGATTCATTTTATTATTAAAAAAAACTGCGAGTTCTACAGTAAGCAAAAAAATTGTTTTCATGAAATTTTCAAAACAAATTTTTTCAAGTACAATCTAATTTCTCCTTTCATGTTTCATTGCACAAAAGAAGTATTTCAAACGTTATTAGATACTTGGAATTTGTTTGCAGAAGGTAACTCTACTTTTGGAAGTTAACATCTCTGAGTGTATTTAGCTGTTTCTATCGTGTACCAATGCATTTAGTGAATATTATTCCTTAGACACGACTCAGTTACGAAAAAGAATTAAATCAGGCTCTTGTAACCAAAATAATAATGACAATCATCCGACGAGACACAATAGCCAATATATACAAATATACAAAATATAATGAACAATGTTTTACCAATATTGTATTTCTATGTCTAGTAAGACATTTCTTTTCGCCATTAGCTTTGGATAAGTAATGTCAACAGAGTGGATTTTAAGACAATAGTATCGCATTAATGGCTCCAAAAGCATAATGTTAACATATGTGAATCAAACTGAACTAGAGACAATGGTCAGCTTCTTAACGTTGTTTATGTCTTCTTTAAACCTTTGTTTATGTCTTCTTTAAACATTGACCTGTCTTCTTTAAAACATATTTTCTATTATTAGTGTTTTGGTAAACAATCTGGAAAGATAATTTTGAAATGGGGACAAAACAGCATATGATAAACACTATCCTTAATATTTATTCAAGAAGTAAATAGAGTCTACCCAAATATGCGTTCACCCCTTTACCTAATGACTCCCATCTTGCAATTCCTCTTCTCTCCCCCCCCCCCCAAAAAAAAAAAAACAACCGAAGCAGTCACCTCAACTCACATTTTTAAATCGGGTAACAAAATAATCAGAAACATTTTCAAACGCATTGGAACCATAACAGCGCAGCATAAACAGAACTCATCCCCAAGCTCATCCTTTCCTTATGTCACCCAGATAACTAATGTGGCAGAAAAACCGATGAGGAAGATTCCTTTCCCCCAGAGCATCTCTTCAACTGGAATATCTGACAATTCAGAGACTGAGCCGTTGCTCTGAGAGGAACTGAACCGTGTGACAGCCACAAATAGGATGCTTAAGACAAAGCTTAGTTGTACCGATCACATGTCGTCACACATCAGCGCTTCTGTTTCTGTTTAGAAGAGCACTTACGAATGCTTGCTTGGATAAGAAGTTTCACTTTTTTATCTATCACAAACAAATCGGCTTTAGAAATTCTACTGGGAAATGAATGGACGTTGACTTCTTATTTTTCCTTTCATTGCAATGTGTACAAGGTCCTTAAACTACATGTCAATGAAAGGGATCTTTGCGTGTATAGAGTAATTGCAGTATCAACGGTGATAATAAACATAAATCGGTGTATGATGTTTGTGTATTCGAACTCATTAAATGAAGGGCACTCATTTTAGTACGCAGGTGGATGGGCCTCTCGCAGATTGACTTATTCATGGAAACACTCAGTTTTTGGGGCTCTTGAAGTGCTATTATTGTTTTACGAACTAGTCTATGATAGTGCTTAGTCAACTGATGGCTGGACGATTTATATATGAGACACAACAAAACAATATAATAAACATATAATAGTTCAATAATATTTATTAATTATCGACCGATTATCGACGACTGTTCCGTTCGGATGATTGCTGTCATTTGTCATTTTTGTTTTAAGAAGCGAAATTAAATCTTCCAACGTATTTTGATTAGAAATTATTTATTACGAATGAGAATGATTCACGCAACATACAAAAGCGAATACTAAAAAAAGGATAGTCTCTACATTTGCCTTCCTCCTCCACAGTTTGCACACTCTCCTTGCGTGATTCAGATTTTTGCATTTGACAGCAAAGCAATGGAGCCTAGACTGTAATCCTTATCAAAACTACAGACATTTCATTATCTCTTTGCTAAAATATTGTCTCCAGCAGTGACCTTCTCCATTAAGATTCAGATAGAATTCGGCAGAAAAATATATTTTTTCTTATTTACATTTTTAGCGCAGGAACTCGGTGTAGAGTATATTATTGTAAGCCATCAGTAGTATAGTCCCACTTTGGCGTACCCCCACGCACTGTGCTCTCCCCCTATGATGTCACCGACCACGCCCACTTCCAGCCACACCCCTAATTAATAACCAATTAATAACCATAATTAATTAATAATTAATTAACCCCCATTTATTAAAATTTCCTCCCCTTTATTAAAACCCCCCTTCCTTTCCCCTTTTTAACCCGTGACGCCATCTGGTGACTATGAGGAGTGCTATTTTTAGAAAAACCCCTATTTTAGCTCTAATTTCCCGATTTTTTGACTCCCCCTTTGTTAAAAACCCCCTCCTTCCCCCCCCCCTAACCCCTGGCATCATCTAATGACTATGAGGAGTACTATTTTTAGAAAAACCTTCTATTTTAGTCGTAATTTTTCCCAGACTCCCTCCTCATTAAAAACCCCTTATCAAAAGTTCTATCCCCTTTATTAAAATTCCCTCCCGTTTATTAAACACCCCCTTTATTAAAATTCTCTCCCCTTATCAAAAGTCCCCTTTATTAAACTTCACAAAATACCACGGTATCCACGCTCGTTTTCCAAGTCCAACTAAACTTTGGAATGGCAACGATTGGGTGCTGCAAGCCTCAGAATAATTGCAGGGGGGGGGCAACCTCGCACAGAAAGGGATAATGCAAGCCTCAGAATAACTGAAAACTTTCGATAACAGTCAATCACAGAAAACCAACTCCCAAAGTTGTATGTTCCCTGTATTTATTGCTTATTTAATAAACACTCATTAAAACTCACCTCCCCTTTATTAAACCCCCCTTATCAAAAGTTCACTCTATTAAAACTTCACTGAACACAAACTTCCATGGGGCGGGGGTGGCTCAGTCGGTAGCGCGTCAGGCTCGTAATCTGTAGTTCCCAGGTTCGAGTCCCAGCTGGGTCAGAGTTGAGATTTATCTCCGCAAAATTCCCCACCCTTCCCACGGTCAGTAGGGGACACCGATGGGCTTGGAAAGGCCGCCGTCCGTCGGATGGGACGTTAAGCCGTGACCCGTGTGCGGGAGAGCCATACCCTGTGCACGTTAAAGAACACACTGGATGGCCTCGATGAGAGGCTACCATCTGTCTCCCAACAGCTGTTTCAGTGGGTCCCCTCTCCCCAACCTTCTCTGAGCCTTCGGGGTCCATGTGACCTGGCCATTTAGCCCATTGTGGGTAAAAAAGTGCCGCTCAGAGTAAAACAAACCAAACCAAAACAAACTCCCATACTTTACAAGTCCACTAAAGTTAGAAAATCAACTCCCAAAGTTGTACATTCCCTGTATTACCAATTTTTATTCCTTATTAATTAAACACTCATTAAAATTTCCCTCCTCTTTATTAAACCCCTTATCAAAAGTTCACTCTATTAAAACTTCACTGATCACAAACTCCCATCCTTTACAAGTCCACTAAACTTAGAAAATCAACTCCCAAAGTTCCAGGTATTACCCGTTTTTATTCCCTAGTAATTAAACACTTATCAAAAACTTTGTTCCTTCTCATTAAAAACACTCCTTTATTAAAACGTCACAAACTCCCTTGTTATCCACGTTCATTTTTCCAAGTCCACTAAACTTTGGAATGGCAACACTCGGAATGGCTGATGCATTTTTGGAATTCGTCAAGTCATGCATGTAGCAACAAGCAAGGTAGTGCACGTGTCCAGCTCTCTTCTTATCAGGGTGAGGGGTCAAGAGGAATGTCACCGCATGCTGTCTGCAGCACAATATTTGCATCTGTTCCTGATTAATATCTATAAACTTTATCTACGCTTGAGTGAGTGACAGCTCTTATCGCTACACCTTCAAAGAGTGTATGCCGATGGGTGGCCAGCTGTTTACATCTGCTACTGATAAACGGAAATATTTCGGATGACACCTTAGATCACGTGTTCACCCTGAACATGTCTCGCGAAGGTTGGCCTTGAACGTGTCGAGAGATGTATCAAAGGTCGCTTATCAGATAGCGATTGACCGTATATAAACTTGCAGCCCGCTTGCGATGTCACTCATTGCTTGTTGATCAGAAAGCCATCAACCAGAGTTTTTGCTCCTCGTTTTTGAAGTCTGTCTTTGAGAGATGCCTAATATTACCGAGATGTTCACTGATGATGCCAGCAAAGCATTTGAGGATCTGGTCGCCAGCGTCGATCGCCTCGAGGCCATTGCCAAGCGGCCATCATCACCTGTGCCCCCCTCACCCAAGTGTGTGTGCCTGCATCCATTACAGCGGGGTGGAAGTAGTTTACATGCTGCAAGGCAGGTCTCCACTGCAGTAGGACAAGCGTCCGATAACCACACCTACATCGCGGCACATCCATTAGATGGCTCACGTGCAGGGTCTTCAATAGTTCGTGATGTCAGCTCTGCGAGGTCTGTTCCTGTATGGGTTCTACGCCTCATTACAGCATCACCAACGTTCTTCACTTCAACTCGGTGAAATTCAAAATCCAGCTCTCGTCATCGCACGAGAGCTCTGCTTAAAAAACAAAGGGCTACCTAACAGCCATGCTCAAATCCAGGATTACCGTCTCTGACTTCAGTCGATAGAAGCAAGACAACTTCATCTGAATGCTAGTGTTCCCGAGGGTCCCGGCGGTCTCCCGGAAGTTCAAATGTTTCAAACACACCTCACTCAGTTCAGGATTATTGTGTATTCTGCTGACGATGCCTTTCTCCCCATCTCATCGGTCCTGAAGGTGAGGACAATCTTTATTTATTGTTTAATGAAGGGCATTATGATGTTATAACGAAACCATCGGGGCTTTTTGCGGTTAAGTAATTCTGCCCAAAATGTTTAAAGGGTTATAACCACAGTCACATTTGCAAGGGAACCTGTAACAGGTGCCTGTCAACCGATGTGCTTCATACGGGGGAGTTGTTGCTCTGCACAGTGTCTTGCATGTATTTGAGCGGGGCTGAATGATTTCAGGCGCACCTGGTGAAGGCATGTCAGACGTGGCATCGCTGCATTAAGTGCATCAGCATTTACGATCCCCTGAAAAAGCATATTTGCAAGGTTGATGCTTTAAAATTCTTCGAGCCTTGCAAATTTGACCCTGTCGGTCAGTCCTACCTCTACTTTGACGTAGAGACAGTGCAGTGTGCTGACGGATCATTGAAACTGATACTGTGTGTGTTCACGTACCAGGTGGATGATGAGTGGGTTTACACCTCATTCCCGAAAACGGACGCCTTTATGGACTGGCTTCTGGCCGAAGAACGTCCTGGGGTTCAACGATTCAAGGACGTCACAGTACTAGCACACAATTTAAAAGGCTCTGATGGCATGTTTATCATTAGTTACCTGTACAGAAAATTTTTAAAACCGGATCTCGTGTTCAATGGATCTAAGATTTTAGGTATCTTTTTACCTGGCCTTAAAATAAGGTTTATCGACATGTTATCTTTTATTCAGGCTCCTCTTCACTCGCTTACAAAGACCGTCAACTTGGAGATGGTGAAAGGTTTTTTCCCCTTTAAATTCGTGAAGGAGGAAAATCTACAGTATGTAGGATCCATTCCGGATCGGCTATTTTTCCAGCCCAAAGACATGGAGCCTGGGACTCTGTCAGCGTTCGAACAGTGGTATGCCACAGCAAGCCTTGAACCCTGGGACTTTCAACAGCAGCTTCTGTATTACTGCAAGGCAGATACAGAGCTATTCCAGCGAGGCACCCAAGCTTTCCATGAGGAATTTTTAAATCTCACAGGCGTATACCCATTTGCACGTGACCTCAATAATTCCAGCACTTGCCTTCGCATTTTCCATGGAAAGAGTTTGCAAAAGAATACCCTTGGTGTGTGCCCCGCCCAGGGGTATTCAGCAAGTAATGACTGGCAGTCCTTGAAAGCTCTCACGTGGTTGGAGTATGAGGCTTCCAAGGACAATATTGAAATTCAAACTGCGTGATCACCCAGAGGCAAATATGAAATTGGGCAGTACAAACTGGATGTCGTGTGTCACAGTACCCGTTGTTTTTACGATTTTTTAGGGTGTTACTTTCATCATTGTTTGAAATGTTTCAACCCTGAAAAAATAGATCAGCGTACGAGAAAGCCATTTGGTTTGTTACCCGCATGAACCATGGATCGCCTTGAGGCCTTGAAACTGCTGATGAACGGGTACACGTGCAAAATCATGTGGGAGAACGAATTCGATGAGTTAATGCACAAAAACCAACCCCCCGCATTAATTTATAAATCCATCGAGCCTATCAGCCATATAGGGGCCCATGATTACCTCTATGGAGGGCGCAGGGAGGTGTTTTCTATCTTTGCATCGGCTGACCAAGGATGTTGCCTTAATTATGTTGATTACAACAGCTTGTACCCTTATGCTTGCAAGAAAGCTCCTTTCGGTTAAGGTCACCTGGTTCGAATCACCTCCGTTTTCACCACGGACCTCGACCACTATTTTGGCATTGCACACCCCACATTGTTAGCACCAGATGACTTGTTTATCCCTGTACTGCCTTACAGGTGCAATGGGAAGCTGCTTTTCCCCCTTTGCAGGACCTGTGCAGATGGTCAACTGGCACCCCCTTGCCAGCACAGTGTGAACCAGCGTGCGTTGACCAGTTCCTGGCCTATGTTCGAAATTTACACGGCTATGCGTGCTGGACACAAACTTCTCAAATTCCACGAAGTGTGGCTTTTTAACACCATTCTGCAGTACAATCCTGCAACAAAAAGGGAGGTGTCTATGTGGGGTATATAGATACTTTTCTGGGGCTGAAGCAGCGTTACTCCGAGTTTCCCCCTGACGTGCAGACCGGGGAGCAAAAGGAAGCCTTTTGTGAGGCCTTCTTCCATGCAGAGGGAGTTCGGATCCTCTCCTCAGAAGTTGAAAAAAACATCCTTAAGCATACTCTTTCCAAGGTCTCGCTTAATTCGTCATGGGGAAAACATGCGCAGAACATGAGTCGAACTCAGATGACCATCATGAGCTTTCCTGTCAAGTACATGGAGCTCCTGACGGACACCTCATTAGTTGTGACTGACATTACTGTCATCAGTGATCAGG
Source organism: Ryuthela nishihirai (assembly GCA_038380435.1). Lineage (NCBI taxonomy): Eukaryota > Metazoa > Arthropoda > Arachnida > Araneae > Heptathelidae > Ryuthela > Ryuthela nishihirai. The sequence continues at coordinate 78,979,736 of JAWZYU010000017.1, forward strand.
CCGTGTTAGTTACACACAAGCCTGCAGAGTCTGCCACTCCTCCAAACACCCGTGGAAACTTGATTCTGGCCGCAATGGTGACGAGTCACACCTGACTAAAATTGTATGAGCTTCTGTAAAAAATTAGGAGCTTGTGCCCTGTATTCGGACACGGATTCGGTGATTTATTCTACGTCTCCCTGTGACAGTTATACCCCAGCACAAAAATCCATTTCTCGAAGGTCTCGTCGATGAAATTACGTCAAAGCACAGCCCAGATGTGCATATCACCGATTACGTCAGTGCTGGGGCCAAGAGTTATGCCCTCCATCTCAGCAATGGTAACGAAATTCTGTGTGCCAAGGGCATATCTCTCACGAAGAAAAACCGAAGCAAGTACAATTTTGAACTTCTAAAATCCATGGTATTAGAACAGTCCCCCTCCAACGAGACCTTTGATGTCCCCTTCAACCTGGTTCGCAATAAAGTGGATGGGTCACTCACGAATAAGCTCATGGTAAGAAGGTTTAAGGTCAACCTTGATAAGCGCTATCTCAGCTCGGGTTCAACTGTTACTGTACCCTACGGGTACAATGACCTGGGATTGGATAGCCTTGTTCAACTCATGGATGAGTAAATACAATCTTCATAGTAATTTATTCAATGTACATATTTCACTATCCTTAATTTATTATACCTTAATTTATTATTTCAATGTACATAGTGGATGACACGTATTTCAATGTCCTTAATTTATTATTTCGATGTTCCTAGTGAACCTTACTTATTTCAGTATCTGTAGTGGATCTTGTATCCGTAGCAGACCATTTTTATACTTAATTTATTATTTCAATGTTCCTAATGAACCTTAATTATTTCAGTATCTGTAGTGGATCTTGTACCCATAGCAGATTCTTTTTTTATACTTTTAAATAGTTTCGTAATGCCCTCTTATAACACATGACATCGTCAGCAGATTTTTTATACAGATCTTATATGTGTATTTTCATACTTTTTTGAATTAACAACATCATTGTCTTTGAAACTTACAGTGTTTTTATACTGCTTTTCAGCAATGGATTTGAAATTGTTATGTGAATTATCACCATTGTTTTATAATTGTAACTGTGATGTGTTTTAACAAAAAAGTTTAAAAAAATCCGTCTCTTTATTTCCCAACACTGGAAAACACTATGAGGGAGGGATAAAAGCAAGAGGCAACGTTTTGTTTTTTACAGGTGATCCGGAGTCTTATCAGCGCAGCGCGATGCTCCCTAAGTCTCGCCGCAGCAACGTTTTCATTGGTCCCCTCTGCATGCACTAGCACCCTCTACTGCACTTCCGGGTTTGAGCGTCAGTGCGCTCTCCCTATCTGTATGCGGAGGTATGCACTAGCGGCTGTGTAAAAACTAATTCACTGAACGAACAAGAGGCGCATATATCAGTTTTAATTTCTTTTATTGGATATCACAAATTTTTAGTACATTGTTTTTATCATACATTTTTAATACTCGGTTTTTTATCACACATTTTTAATACTTGGTTTTTTAATACTGGGATTTTATCACAAATTTTTAACACAAGTCTTCAAGTACACAAGTCTTCAGGCACACAAGTCTTGGAAATGCATTGTTATTTTTTACAGAAGTCTTCAGATACCTTCAATATGAAGTCGATTCAAATAATTTCCTTTTCTTGTGACGGATGGGAACAATGTCGCTCATTGGAGGGTGAGCAAAAGTCTCTGATATGGGTTGTCTGGGAATTTGACCTTTACTTCGTGGGGGGCTTCCAATTGTTGGTTAAATAACAGGTAATTTTTAAATACAGCCAGGTACTTTTCAGTTTTATCATCAACGTCAGATTCAAGTATTTTCTTCATCTCCGTGTCCAAATCACACACTTTTTTTCGTATATTTCGTCATTTATTGACGAAACATACGAAAAAATGCGAAACATACTTTGACGAACATATGAAACATACTTTGAATGGCCTTCACTGAAATCATTTTCGAAATAGGGACCCCAGCAGTGGTAGGGCCGCAGTAAGGAGAGGAAGTAGACATCCCGATCCCTTTTGCAGGAGACGTTTCTTGTGACGGACAGATGCACGTTTGGACATTAGACTTCTTATGACCATCTTGTGACTTCGTAAATTCTTTAATACTCGATGGGAGACAGTTATATTCCCTTTTAAGAAATTGGTACACACTTCACATAGAGCATACATCTGAGGGTCAGAGATGTGCTTCAACAGAGCTGCATGTTGCTTTCTCCCAAGTTTTGGTAAACACTGCAGGAATGGTCCTTGAGATCTAACTTTCATTTGCAACGTAGAGTATCTCGGGTTCTTCAGATGGGAGAATCTTGGCATGGAGTCTTTCAGTATCTAACGTTCTGGGATGAAGGTCCATGCACAAATAGCCACAGGGAGGCTGTGTAGCTAGTCTATAAGCATCGGTCAGGAGTTTGGATTGATGTGGAAATACTTGTCTTGCCAGATGCGTTGTTTGTGAAGCGTCCCGACAGTTGCGAAATAAAAACATATAGTGAGCATTGAGTGATATAGTCCTCGAATGTCTTCCCTTTAAAAACAGATTTTACAAGATCAGCACAATCGTGATATTTTTATGATGCCCTCCGCGAATAAACAATTGAGATATGCGTTCACTGGCCACAGATTGTTCCATCAAGTCGTCCAGCACCAAAGCGTAGGTCTGAGGCGGTCAAATTCCAGATCTACAGATAGGCCTTCGTAAAATTCCACAATTTTCTTAAAGGGTTCAAAGGCAGGTTGCCACTCACCATAGCAGTAAACGACACGTTTGGGCGGGGGTTCGAACAACTGAGCGGCTTCTTTGAGGAGTTTCAGAATGAAAGTCGTCTTTCTACACTGAGAAGGAGCGGCAATTATAATATTTGAAGGAGTTCGGAGAGCCATCGTACCACCATGCAGTCATTAAAGTCTACTCGACACGTGTAATCGCGATGCAGTATTGTGGGAAGAGTCGAACCACACGCTCTTTTAAACAGGAAATACAGACAGCGAGCACCGCAAGTGTCTCCCATGGGGTCCTGCAGAGGTATCGAGGGATGTAACACGTGATGTATGCTTAGCTGGCTATAGTATTCTTGCATGGAGACATCGGGACTCGTCCCAAGGGGGTCAAAGTGATCCATGTGCATTCCTTTCTTGTAAACAGCTATCCAGTGGGTTCCGGGGAGAGAGGCTGGATCGGTATTGTAGATAAACAAGGCTTCTGACTGGTCGATTCTGCGAGGTAGTCTGTCACGGGGGAACACACTTAGACTTGTAGGTAACATCGAGAGAATGGATTCTAACTGATAGGTATTCATGAGCTGTAGTCAATTATTTTACTGGCCCACTGGCTGGCTGAAATCCCACTGGATTTTACAATCCAGTGGGATTTCTAGCAGATTCTGGTATTCTGCATACAGGATCACATGACTGATGTGGGTAGTGGCCTGGCAAACTTTAATTCTACTCTCACACTACCACTCTTTATTAAAGAAAACACTTGATTACATTCACGTTGCTCGGGGGTCAATTGGAATCCAAACAGTGTAAAACCTTCGCCATAGGCTTTTCGCAATAAGTTAATACCACTATCGGATTTCCATGCGTCCAAAGCTTCCAATAATCCTTGGTAACATCTGAGATAACGTCCATTCGTAAAGTCTGGGGTGTAGGACTGCTGATCACTGTCAATGTGAAGGCTGATGTAGTTTAAGTCGAAATGTTGGAAGTTGAAGGGATTTTTTTCGTACGATCCATTCAGACTGGTACTTCCCACCATACCCAGTCCCAGATGTACAGGGAGTTGGCCAAGAAATAAATTGTCACGGTTCACATTCGTCAAGCCTTAAGCGATGGAGAACATACGTAAATCCATTCTTCGCAGAGGGTACTTGGCACTCTCTGAACCCAGTAGGTGTGCGTGTGCAAGGATGACACCGGAAGTGGGTTTGACTTTGCACACGAAAAATTCAGCTTCGTGAATCTGTACTTTGTAAGAGGGATCTGCTTCACCTGTCACGAGACAGAATTCGGGTTTGGATCTTAACAGACGCAGTCTCAGATCGATCTGATTGAGTAGGTAACGTTCTTGATTGAACAGGTCGGCATGGATCCATGAGATGAGTTCGATACCTGTTGACTTGACATACCCCTTGCGCTGATACCATCCCTCGTTCTCCTGACTGGTCAGTTCCATTTTACCGGGGGTGTCGAGGTACCAGGGTGATGTACCGAGCTGACTTCATGTGGCATCGGTATCATAATTCAATAGAGTCTCCAGGTAGACCCTGTAGGGGTACAGGGTGTGAGAAGCACTCACTAGGTGATCATTGAGGAAGAGGTCTACTTGAGTGAAGAGGGCGTGGAAGAAATGATTGCAGGTAGCAATCACTTCCGACGGTGCTGTACCATCGGATTTCACAATTTTCAAGACGAGGTGTAGGTGACATCGAGATAGATCAATGTAATCGTCTATTCCCTTCACAATGAATTCAAGTGGAGCATTACCTTCCAGCGAAGCCACAGGTAAATAATTAACACAGCAGCCTCTTTCCAGTTGAGAGACAGTTGGAGGAACCAGAAACAGGTCCAGTTCGAAATTGATACAGTCGCCAGAATCAGCGTGAATTTTCTGAATGCTCATGATGAAAATACGTCCTTCACAGTACAGAGTCTCTTCACTTTATGAACACTAGGATGATGACGACGGCGTTTTATTCCTTTTCCACCCTGTAGCTTCGAACTGGCACGTTGCAATAGGTCTACACCGGCTTCATGCAACCCTGCTTTCGCGGCCGTTTTGACGTTTTGCCCCTGGGTCATCTCTAAAACGAACCGTAGCCCACCCTTACGTAGGGTGTACAGCACCGATCGTACGAGAGGACTGATGAAACGTCCAATAGTGGCAAAGTATTTTTTTTCTTCATGTCTCAAGCAGCATATTTTTGCATTCGTTTTGTAACCGTTATTTTCCGTCTTATGGAGACAATTACAGCATTTACTTTGTGAAACTGTGTTACGTCATCTGCTTTAGTTTACAAAATATGAATATTTGCATTACGGCCACTTGATTGACTGATTCAATCAATACAACCAACAGTCGAAGACATTGTTAGTTAGTGAAAATTTTCATTTTACTACGCCAGGCTAAACAGGCATAAACGTTCCTGGTTGGAAGTGTTTGAACTGGATTGTTAACTTTATTTTGGCAAGGAAGGATATTTACGTGTGAACAGTTTAAGAAGAACATTCGATATGGAAATATAGAAATGTGGTGAACATTTGGTCTACAGTGATTAATAACACATTCTAACAAAAAAAGCTTTTGGGAAAATAAAAATAAATCACCTTTCAAGTAGCTTCTTGAAACAGAGGTCTGGCAGGAGTCTATCAGTTTAATTCGCCACAGATGAGATTGTGAGGAAGGGTGACCTTAGCAGAAAAGAAAACGAGCATTCTTGCCTCACCGGAGACTCGAACTCAGGTCCCTTACCACTCGTTAGCCAAGCGTATAATCACTGAGCCATGGGGATCAAGCATTGAGAAATTCTTTTAGTTTTGAAATAATATTTCTGAATCTTCATCGTCACATTGTAGTCACGGAGCAACTGCCAACCACCTAGGTTGTTGGGTTGTTTTACCTCTGAGCGGCACCTTTTTGCACACCATGGGTTAAATTTCCAGGTCACATGGACCCCGAAGGCTCAGAGAAGGTTGGGGGAGGGGACCCACTGGAACAGCTGTTGGGAGACAGATGGTAGTCTCCCGTCAAGGCCATCCAGCGTGTTCTTTAACGTGCACAGGGTTTGGCTGTCCCGCACACGGGGCCACGGCTTAACGTACCAACCGATGGACGGCGGCCTTTCCAAGCCCGTCGGTGTCCCCTACTGACCGTGAGCAGGGCGGGGAATTTTGCGGAGATAAATCTCAACGCTGACCCAGCTGGGACTCGAACCTGAGAACTACAGATTACGAGCCTGGCGCGCTACCGACTGAACCACCCCCGCCCCACCAACCACCTAGAGAAATTAATGAAAGATATCTACTGTCATTGCAAAATTCATCCTCCTATGCAAATATAGTTTTGAAGAAGTATGCACAATTCTTTATTAAAAGAAAAGCATTAAAAAATTGCAATGCTTGATAGGTATTACAATTCGTACAACTTGTCATTGTTAGCAATAATTTAACAAGCCTACCTTTGTTAATCCTTCGATGTCTTCATTCCTCTCTCCTTCGAAAGAGCTTCTAAAAATGTTTAATAATTCCTCTATCCATTTCTGTTTGAGCCTCAAAATCTAATTAATGGCCTTAACTGGCATAGTGGTTAAGCAACTAGCGACTGTTCCAGCAAGGCAAACTCTGTGTGTTGTGTTAGCTCTAACTAAGGTAGTGGTCAGCAGTGACTTCGGTCTTAGTAGGGCATGTCCTTGTATGAGAAGGCCTGTATTAAGCTAGGAGTAGCTTCTAGGATTCTTCTCTGTCCTGTATGTCGCAAATAAAAAAAAAAATTGCGAATATTTTGGCCCCCTACTAAATCTAAAAGATGAGCTCCTCGACATACACTTCGATGAGTACTAATTTATTTAATAGACAGGGACAAATTTAATACGAGGGAGAAAAATATTTCAGTGATTTACTAAAAGTAATAATTTTATTTTTATTATTTACCAACTGAACGGCAACGGGAGCTATCCGGGTCTCACTCTCATTTCGTATATTCTTTTTTTTAGGCATTAAAGGTTAGTTTTACCAGTTCTGTCCCCACCACAACCAACACCCAGACACTTTAGCACAGATTCAACATGAAGAATTACCCGGCTTTGTCCAGGTCGTTGCTGACGTCAGCGCTCTTTCTAATAGCCCATGGCTTCGTCGCAAACTAGCGATATTTTCATTTCAATTGGTTTTTTGTACTCTGTGATTCCGAGACTCTCCACCCAAATAGTTCCAAATGTCATATGCTGGTTCCCCTTGTCTGCTGTGTGACTCCGTGTTACGTTAAAAAAACAAGTTCCTTCCTGCAATGGGAAGCATTAATACTATAGTAAAGAATTTGGGAATTTGGGCGATCGATTTTAATGTCGTTATGACTCGCGATTACCGTTTTCCGTAGGCATTAAATGAATGCCATGGTGTATACACTGGTGTTCAAAATTAAAGGATAGTCGATAAAAACGTATATAACTGCTGATATATGTAAACGAATGCACTGAAAATGGGCGAACATGGATAATACTCTACGAGGAAAACTATCTCGCATTTGCAGTTGCTGCACGTAAGCCGGAATATGCAAATTAGGGATGCATTGATAACACACACGAGTCAACTCGCAGTTTATAACTGTTCTAGGCAACTATTGCTTTCACTTCAGTGACGCATGGAGCTAATTATGTCCCGAAGACATTGTATGGATGATTTTCAGCGGTGGAGAGAGATTGAAAGGATGGAAGTAGGTCAGTCCCAGATGGAAGTTTCCAGAGCATCGAATGTTTCACAAAATGTACTGTCAAGACTCTGGAGACAGTTTCAAGAGACAGGAGATGTTCGTTGTCAACTAGGACAAGGCCGTCGCAGAGCAAAAACTGTTGCAGACGATTGCTACATGAGTCTTACTGCCAGACGGAACAGAGTGATGACCAGCAACTAACTTTGGAGCATGCAGCAGTTGCAGGAATGAGGGTTTCAAGACATACTGTTTACAGGAGACTTCGTGAGCAATGTCTTTATGCCAAGAGATCTGTTATTTGTGTCCCTCTAACTCCCACTGCCTGGTGAGCTCGTTTAACGTGTAGTTGCCAACATCACACTTGGAGTCAGACCACTGGGCGCATGTTATGTTCATAGATGAATCGCGATTCAGCTTAAGTACTGATTCGCGATGTATTCTCATCTGGAGAGAACCAGAGACTCGCAACAGTCTCTCGAACATCAGAGAAAGGGATGGTCGTGGCGTGATGGTTGGGACAGGAATCATGACGAACGGGTGTACAGACCTGCACATCTTTCTGAGTGGCTCTGATACTTCCCTGCGGAACAGAGACGAGTTCCTGAACCCATATATCAGGCCATTCCGGGGAGACGTCAGCTCAGATTTTATTCTTCTGAATGATAACGCCAACCATCATCGAGATCATGTGGTCGACGACATTTCTCGAAGAAGAAGATATTCGCCGAATAGGGTAGCTACCCAGATCTCTTGACCTCAGTCCCAAACGAGTATGTATGGGAGGCTCTAGGGAAATGCATTGGAGCTCGTTAACCCCCTCCCAAAACACTCCACGAACTCAGAACAGCACTTATAGAAGAGTGGTCATTAATTCCTCAATACCTCATCAATACGTTATCATCATAAACGTTATGAGGAGTCTTTGCTTCAGGGGCCAGGCTCGTAATCTGTAGTTCCCAGGTTCGAGTACCAGCTGGGTCAGCGTTGAGATTTATCTCCGCAAAATTCCCGCCCTGCCCACGGTCAGTAGGGGACACCGATGGGCGTGGAAAGGCCGCCGTCCGTCGGATGGGATGTTAAGCCGTGGCCCAGTGTGCGGGTGAGCCATACCATGTGCACGTTAAAGTAACACGCTGGATGGCCTTGATGGGAGGCTACCATCTGTCTCCCAACAGCTGTTCCAGTGGGTCCCCTCCCCCAACTTTCTCTGAGCCTTCGGGGTCCATGTGACCTGGCCATTTAGCCCATGGTGTGCAAAAAAGTGCCGCTCAGAGGTAAAACAACCCAACCCAACCTTTGCTTCAGCAGCATGGCTGTCAGGGGTGATCGTACTCCATATTAACATACCTCGTATTGTACATAACAAACTTTAAGCTTGTTCCATGTTTACCAAATTTCATTGCATTCCCTTAAAAATATTTCGAGTTATGTACGAATTTATAGGTTATCCTTTAATTTAGAGCACTAGTGTATAATGCTCCTAGAAAGCGCTCCTTTTGGACTATGGACTCTAAATTCGGAACGGCAACCCGCGTGACAACCAGAAACACTCTGTAAAAATATGATTTCACAGATTTCACAGAAAATATGAAGATACCATGATTTTCCAATGAGTAATGTCTGTCACAGACAGACAGAATTAACTTTTTTTTTTATTAGGGATTTTTATTTTAACTTTTTTTTTAAATTACGTTTCAATTCCACTCAAGGATTACAAAAACCAAGTCAATATTTTTATATGGTTAAAAATTTTAATTAAATTATAAGGGTTTGCAGATGTTTTGAACTAGTCTTAATAACAACCGCGAGAATAGGACAATAATAGTATTAAGTATCTTAAAAGATTAGAGAGATTTTTGTAGGTGGGAGTGAGATCTAAACTTCCATTCCTTCAAATTTGTCATTCTTTCATCTTTGGTTTCTTTCTAAGGGGAGGCAGTTCTAAGGTGGCTCAGTTGGTAGCGTGCCAGACTAGTAATCTGCAGCTCCAGGGTTCGAGTCCAGCCTGGGCCAGCGTTGAGATTTATCTGCGAAAAAATCCCTTCCCTCGATTAATAGGGGACACCGATGGGCTAAGAAAGGCTGTCGTCCAAGTAATTCCGTCGGATTGAACATTAAGCTGTGGCTCCGTGTTCGGGAGAGCCATAGCCTGTGCACGTTAAAGAACACGCTGCATGGACTTGACGGGAGGCTACCATCTGGGCTACCATCTGTCTCCCAACAGCTGTCCCGTGTATCTCCTCTCCCAAATCTTCTCTGAGCCCTCGGGATCCATGTGACCTGGCCATTTAGCCCATCGTGTGCAAAAGTACCGCTCAGAGGTAAAACAATCCAATCCATGTTTCTTTCTTTTACCGAAATCTTTCTTAAGAAAAATTTAAATATTTCCTTCTTTAGAAGTGTTCTTTTTGAAGGCGTGGCCCCAGCCATGACCGGTTGGCCATTATGTTAATCTGGACCTATGACCATTGTATTCTTGTACCTGGCCATTCCACATTGCGAAAAAGGGTGTTAAAAATCCAACCACCTATCGAGATTTACGAACGCTTTATCATCTTAACACTATATTTGGGGTTACAAAATGCAAAACGTTTGATTGATGAACGCATTCCGGGAACTGTTAAGCATTTCGCTCAACATTTCTAATTAGATATTACAGGTATCCTCCCCAAAACAATAAGGATTAAAATTATTTTCCCAGAGAATCAAAAAATGGTTGCTAATACTTAATGTAAGGGACACCGACTCTAATTGCCTCATCTACACGATAATTACAATGTGAAATGCATTTACCAAACAGGAGGCTAGTCAAAACTGATGTTTTAATAGTTCCGGTAGTGTGGAAAGTTCATGAATCATTTCCTAATTTTCTTCTTATTCTGAAGAGAAGTTTGGGGGCGCGAAAGAATGGCCTCGACATCACTCATTCTTAACTCACTGAGGAAGAAAAAGCGATGAAATGGCGGCAATAGGAACAAACCTGTCTCCGTCTACTACATACAAAGACACGGGACATGACCTTCTGTGTATATTGGGCATACTATGACGTCAGTGCTCCTGCTGTCTCAGATTGCTGTAGATGGCGAAGCATGTGAGAGTCATTCAAGGAAGGTGTTGGTGAAAAGAGAAATCTGAGAGGAAAGGAAACGGAACTAAATGGTTTTTCTCTCACGTCAACATTTCCTGTCTCGTTTCCAAGTAGAAGGTCGCATTCATTTAATTTACACGCACTGATGAATGGAGGGAAAGGTGTAATTCCAGGTGCTATTAAGTAACAGGTTCAACCGGAATACGAAACAAAATCACATCCTTTCCAGCTTTTGCTTTTAAACCGTAAACTGCAGAAAAGAAAATATTTTAAATACTGGCAGTTCTCAAATTGATCTACCAGTAATATGTACCTAATAAAGAAATCAATATTCATATATCGAAAGTAATTCTTGAAAGAGTTAACAAAAATTATTTTTTTTATCGTTTATACAACTGGATAGCATTTTAAATGAAAAAATTGCAAGCATTTAAACGCCACTTTCTTTTAAAAATGCATATTTGGTGCTTAAGTGCGTTCTTTAGACTGGGTGTGTATTTGGTAGGTGGATATTTACACCCAGACAGTTGTTTTGCGTTTCAGCGATGCCTTGTGTAAACAATGAGCTAAATGACAGTTTTCAAAGGTTCCAATGGCTTCGAGCAAGGAAAGGAAAGGGGATCAACTGAAGAGCCATTAGGAAACAGATGGAAGTCTCCCATGAAGCTTGTTCACTAAAGTGTACAGGTTATGGTTCTTCTGCCCATACATAACACCATGGCTTAATCTAATACTTTCGAATTTTCAAGCCCACTCATTTTAATCCCACTTTGGCATTAATGGCAGAAAAAAGAAGAAAGAATGGAAACTCTTTCTTCTTTTCTGCCGTTAGTGCGAGAGTCATAGTAGAGACTCTTACTTAGGAGCATCAGATTATAAACAAATGCAAAGGGAGATAAAAAGACAAATGTATTTCATTTAAACATCTTATTATCAAAGTGTTCCCTTATTTTTATTTATTTGAATGGAAAGCCATATTTAAACTTTCTCATCTTTAAGCTTTCAACTGAAAAAAGTCATTGAAGATCAATTGAAGCTTTCACTTAAATCACTCTAAATCAAAAATTTCAACAAAAATCTTTCAATACTCGAAAAAGAAGTTATTGAAGTCGGAAACATTTAACAACAGACTGTTATTCTCATTAATTCTTTTTTTCCCAAACTAACGTAAACTGAAAGAATCATTACATCAACGTCTAAATTTACATTTATTTTTGTAAGATATTTGTTATAAGAATTATAATTTCGGTTTTAGTTAACTATTGGTTTAAATTTCTGTGATCAGCACTACTACTGATAAATGCTTCAATCTCCGTAGGTCATTAAATATAGAATGGTATTTAATGAGAAGATATTACTGAATATTACTGAAATTCGAAATTTGAAGTGATTTTAGTGGAATCTCCAGTATATTTGCAATATTATCATTGCGTTAAGGCGCAAAAATTTGTCTTTCAATATGGCTTTCCATTCAAATAGACATGTCTGAACACTGATCGTAATATAAAGTACACAGTTTTAATTTGAAAATACGCGTAAATTATGTAGTTACTGGTGATTTTAACTCTTTAAATTCCAAGGAGAAACATAGATTTTTTCTTCGCTCCTTAAAAGAAAACTTTTTTAAGATATTATGCATATTTGCTTTCACTTGCTAGGGCAAAGAAATATAGAACATCTTTCATTTTGATTTTCACCACTCTTATGCCAGTTTTATTATCGGCCTTTCTTCGGGGGGTGGCTCAGTCGGTAGCGCGCCAGTCTCGTAATCTGTAGTTCCCAGGTTCGAGTCCCAGCTGGGTCAGCGTTGAGATTTATCTCCGCAAAAATTCCCCGCCCTGTCCACGGTCAGTAGGGGACACCTATGGGCTTGGAAAGGCTGCCGTCCGTCGGATGGGACGTTAAGCCGTGTCCCCGTGTGCGGGAGAGAGCCATACCCTGTGCACGTTAAAGAACACGCTGGATGGCCTTGACGGGAGGCTACCATCTGTCTCCCAACAGCTGTTCCAGTGGGTCCCCTTCCCCAACTTTCTCTGAGCCTTCGGGGTCCATGTGACCTGGCCATTTAGCCCATGTTGTGCAAAAAAGTGCCGCTCAGAGGTAAAACAACAACCCAAAATCTGCAAAACATGGCAGTGATCCATATAGATCAAGAGAACAAAAGTCATTTATAAATATTAAGTATAAAATTGGCCCAGAACAGAATCATATAATGTTTGCAATTTGAATTTTGTTCGCTTTTTCATAAATATCAGTCGTCATACTTTTGATGATAGTCATCCCTTCTTAATGCTGAAATTTATGTCAGATTTCAAATAAGCAAATCTTTTCAAATGAACGACATCGATTAATGCTAGGCAAAAGATTATTAATATTTTCTTGATGTCCATATTACATCGAAATAGTTCTGTCCTTTTATACGTCCTTGAAGAAATATACGATCTACGAGTACATCTTCAGATGTATTTGAAATCTGTTAGTTTAAAATAAATTTCTCCTAATGCAATAAAATTGTCACTGACCTTTTTTTGACTTTGAAGAATTATGTTCAGTGATATAATATTCCAAAATATCTACGATATTGAGTAGCGCAAATTACAAAAATTCATGCAGCAATCCCTTGATATACGAGCAATCTTGATTTACGAGTTTTTCGATTAATACGAGATGCAGAGATTTAATAATAATAATACATAAAATCAATACATCACAGTGCTGCAAACACAATGCAAAATACAGATACAATAAATACAATACAGCCTAACTGGTCTAGTGGTTAACGTACCTGATGACTTAGGACTAGCGGGGCATGTCCTGATGCAAGTTTTGCATGTTGTATGAGAAATCAAGACAAGCCTAACGCAGATTCTAGGTTATCTTCGTCCTTTGTGTAGGGAAGTACCCTCTTCCTTTCAAAAAATGAAAGAAAACAACTGATAAAAGAAAGGAACCAGACTTTTTGAGCCAAGGAGTCTTACAACCCGTCCAGGTTAAAAAGACTTGCATAATTGAAACAGCAGTAGCAACAGATAATTGGCAAGCATTATTTTAAAATCAAAATACAATATGTCGAGTGTATTTTATATAAAGTAGAATTCGTAGCTAAATGAATTTCAGAAAAATTTCAATCTTTTCAATGTACAAACACTAGAATTTTCTGCTTAAAACTTTGCAAATTAGTTTTATTTTTTATGCTATTTTCAAAAATATTAAAAATTCTGGTGCAAGAAAAGCGAAAGGTTTTGTCAATATGCTTGCATGAGATAAGTGCACTATACATTGATTACTTTTTCTCATGTAGTAGGGACGATTTACATTACCTAGCCAATCCTGGATCACATGCACAAACAGTAGATTTTTAAAAACATCAATTTGTCTTATATTATAAAAGTAAATTAATTTCAAAGATTTAATATCTTTGCAATTTTTCACATTGAATATAAGCTCTATATTTTCTTATGAAAAAATTATAAAGAGTGAAGAAAATAACTTGTAGCAATATTTTGTAAATTATAGAACTTATATACTGTGTATCTCAATCAATTTGTAAGTGTCTGAGCATGCATCTTCAAGTTGCTTTCTTTGAATACACCTAAAGATTTATAATATTTTACTCTCTGTATTACAGAACAGTTACAAACTTGTGTTAGGTTACAATGTAGTTAATGATATTTGATTGCAAAGTCAGCGTTACCTTTATGCAACTCAAATAATATATATTTAGTTTTTTTCTTAACATTTAAACGAAATTTATTTTTAGTAAACCAAATGCTTATTTTATTAAAATGAAATTCAATTATATTTTATACCTCATTTAAGATATCTATAATATATACAACTGCAGCATCATCTTGCAAAGCATAGTAGTGATCCCTATAGATCAAGAGAACAAAAATCATTTTAAAATATTGAGAATTAATTATATATTAAGAAAATTATTATACAGAACCCTGAGGGACTCCCTTCTTAATATTCAGATAGTTACTTAATTGACTACCAAACTGTTTGTATTCTATTTGATAGATAAACTTTGAATAATTGATATCCAATACTTCTTATTCCACTATTATATAACTTATGTAACAAAATTTTGTGATCCGCTGAATCGAATGCTTTGCTAATATCTAGAAACACTGCAACCATCTTTTTGTTTCCATTAATAATTCCATACATTTTATTAATAACATTAAGTATTCCTCTTTCAGTATTTTATTTTCTCTAAAACCAAACTGAGAATTGCAAAAAAAAGTTGAATTTTTTAGTATAAAAATTAATCAATCTTCATAACACATGATAACACTTCATAACAGTTTAGCTTTCATAATATTTTCTAATACCTTTGTAAATACTGGTAAAATATAAATTGGCTTGTAATTTTCAATTGAATCTTTATTTACAGTTTTAATAATTGGTAATATTATAAAATAAAATAAAAAAATCTCCTCAAGCAGCTGCTTGACACAGAGGTCTGAAAAGATCCTGTCAGTTTATATGCCATAGTAGAAGGTCTGTGAGGATGACAAGACCTCAGCAGAAAAACAACACAAGGATCCATGTCTTATCCGGGGCTCGAACCCAGGTCCCTTAGATAAGTAACCAAGAGCGCTAACCACTCGGACAATAATCATAAAATACTCCATTTTGTAGTGAAATTTTTATCTGCTTTTTTAAAATAATCCAGATGATACTTGTTTATAATTTTTAACAATTTTACAGATAGATTATCAAATCCAGATATTTCTATTATTTTCTAATCTGTAGATAACATTATTTACCTCCATTTCCTTTATATTTTTAATGTAAATAGAATTGAAGCAGGTATTTGTATCACATCCATTCCTATTTAGCATACAATTCCCTCTTTGTTCATGAATATTTACACCTACATTAATAAATTAGGAATTCAGATGATATATGTTTTCAGAGTGTAGTATAAATGGTTCCTTTTTTTTTCCTGTTATTCTATTTACTAGCTTTCACTGTTTTATTAGGTCTTGTCCAGTTGACTTTAGTTTACTTTTTATATATGTCTTTACTATCTTGAATATTCATTTTAACTAACTTAAAATACGATCTGTAATCTGTTTCATATTGTAATAGTCCCGGATTATTTTTGTATTTATTATATAGTTTTTCCTTAGTATTTATAGCATTTAGTAAATCATTTGTTAGCCATGGCTGTTTTTTTTTATTTAAATTTTTATGCTTTGTGTCTTTTTTTAAGTCTGTAAAGCATTTCTGAAATAAAAAAAATAAAATAAATACCCCCTCAAGCAGCTGCTTGCCACAGAGGTCTGACAGGAGCCTGTCAGTTTATATACCACAGTAGGAGATCTGAGAGGATGGCAGGACCTCAGCAGAAAAACGACACACACATCCATGCCTAAATTCCGGGGCTCGAACCCAGGTCCCTTAGATCAGTAGCCAAGCGTGCTAACCACTCGGCCACGGGAGCAAGCAAATATCAAAATTTCTAATATTTAAATCATCACTAAATGTCAAATTTTTAATATAATTTTCATAGTTGTATATTATGCGACATACGTTTCTTATCACTACTCTTAGTGCTTTATTATTTTAAAAAATTTAATCCTACCTAAGAGCAATCTTATCAATAACAGGAAAGTGGTCAGTTATATCAGTATGATATACAAACATACATACATTCATAATCCTCATGCAGCCATGGACTACGGAGGCCCAATCAGACTGTGTAATTTTCCTCTCCAGACGTGTCTCTTTTCAGCAACAGCTGCTGCATTTCGCCACTCTAGGCCAATTCTAGCAAGGTCCTCTTTGACATTGTCTGCCCATCGCTTCCTAGATTTTCCCCTTTTTCTGAAACCCTTAGGCACACTGTTCATAATCCTGTTTGCCAATCTGCAGCTCTACATACGGGTAATATGGCCAAAGCAACGGAGTCTCCCTCTGCACAATATGCTGCTCAAAAGAGGTTGATGACTCCTTCTAACCTCATCATTACTTACAAAGTCAAACCACCTAATCCCAAAATACTGCGTAAACATTCAGAATCAAAGGCATCAAGTTTATTGTTATCCTGCTTACAAAGGGTCCATGTTTCGCTATCATAACTAACCTTAGAAAGAACCAAACTATTATACAACCTAATACTAGTCTTTAGGTGTATGCGTCTATTTTTCTACACTCTCCATAGATTCTTAAAAGTCCCAGAGACAATCCTTATTCTTCAATTTATCTCATATCGCACATCACCAGTATCTGTTAATAGCTCCCAAGATAAATAAACTGAGACACTTGTTCAAGAGTGCAGCCATTTGAAGCAACTGAAGCACCACCTGCCGCATCAATTTTTATCACTTTAGTTTTTTCTCTGTTTATCACCAAACCTACTCTATTACCACTCTAACAAACAGCCCTAATGAACGAATTCATTTCATCAACATCATTAGGCAAGAGGGCTAAATCATCTGCTTAATCTAAATCAGAAATTTTGAAATCTCTAGACCATTTAGGCCAATATATTTCCCTTGCAAAGCATTTCTCGTAACATAATCAATAATGAAACAAAAGAGAAAAGACAAAATGCACCGTTGTCTAATTCCACTAGCAATGCTAAACCAATCGTTGCAAGATGTACCAACTCTCACACACGACTCAGTGTTATTATAGAGAGCTCTCATTACATTAACTTATTAGCTATTCCATATTATCTAAAAATCAACCACAAATTATGTCGATCAACAGAGTCAAAATCCTTTTCGAAACCACAGATTTCTGAAACTCTAAACATTCTCAAGAATCTGCCTAAATGAAAATATTTGATCAATACATCCCTTACCACTTCTGAATCCACACTGTTCATCAAACCATTGTCCATCAACCAAATTCTTAATCCTATTAAGTATAATTATGCAAAGAACTTTACCTCGAACAGAAATTAAACTAATTCCCCTATAATTATCACAAGAACTTCGATCAACTTTTTTAAAAATTGGGACAGCGATAATTCTAGTAAAATCCTTAGGAACAACACCTTTATCATAAAAAATATTCAAAATTTCAGTCAGCCATGTGACAACACAAATGTTCCCAGCTCTAAGCATTTCAGTGGTAATTTCATCCACCCATAAGGATTCATGCAGTTTTAATTTAGAGATACGCAAAGCGACTTCAGAATGTGATACAAGGCCATAATTAAAGCCAGTAATGCATCTATCCTTATTACAAACAATGAGAGTAGAAATAATCACATCATTTAGAACATCTCTGAAATGTTCACCTAGCCATCATAGAATCCTCACCTTCAACCACCTTGCCATATTTATCCCTCAGTCCCTGTGTACCTGTCTGTTTCTTCCCACATAAAACATTAGCAATCTGGTACAACCCCCCGCTGTTGTGTTGTCTAAATGCTTCTTCTGCTTTTTCAGCCAGGCCATCAAGCCAAAAATTCTTATGCTGTTAACTCCTTTACACGTTTATTAGCTCGTTGTAATGCCTTCTGTTAGGACTAGTAAGGTGTTGATTTATATAAATCCTGCACTTCCTCCTTTCAGAAATAAGTTCCATAATCTTATCACTCAAATAATTTTGCTTCCTCTGTTCCCCTTTACCCAAAAGAGTACTGTTGGTTTCAAGAAAAGCCTGTTTAAACTGATTGCATTCTTTCTCAATTTCATCAGTAAACAAACCACGAATTACATAATGACTAAGTAGCCTTTCATGGTATGCTTTGGCTATATCTGGATCTTTCTGACCTTCGGTGTTAAAAGTAATATTCTTTACCTTAACACATTTCGTAAGTTTCAGCTGCAAGACACTTTTGATCAGATAATGGTCAGAAGCAGTTTCGGCACCCCTGTATGATCAAATATTCCTAACTGACCTGGCCCATTTGCTATTAATTAAAATATAATCTATGATATTTCTGTGCAATCCATAAGGTGAAACCCATGTATATTATTAAATGTCTCGGTGTTTGTAGTATGTGTTAGTTATTCGCAAACCATTAAGTTTAGTTACCTGTGAAAACGTTCCCCATTGCCATTGGAATTAGCAATGCCAAAGGAACCTTAGCATTGAAGTCACCTAGCACAAAAGAAATATGTCTTTTCTTCACATAATTCAAAATATCATGAAGCTGGCTGTAAAACGTATCCTTTTCGTTCTCATCAGAGTCCTCTATAGTGGGCATAACAACAGATGACATTCAAGTCTTTAATTATTGTTTAAATTTTGCTGTAAGGATGCTTTCATTAATGCTGTCATTTCTAGAAGAGCATCACTGGCCTGTCTGCTGAGGAGCAAACCTACACCTTGTAGATGCTTTCCATTCTCCCTCCCTGAAAAGAGAAATTTAAAGTTATTTCTAGTATCTCACCTTTACCTGTCCATCTAGTCTCTTGCAAGCCTAGAATATCTAAGTTATGATGCTGGAATTCGTGCGTGAGGACATCAAGAAAATAATCTCTGTGTAACGTCCTCACGTTCCACGTTCCTGCAAAGAGAAAATGTTTAGTAGGATAAAGAAACTAGGTTTATTGAGATAGGTAAGGCCAACAATATCAAACAGATCCCTGATCGCAAGATGGGACAAAGACCTGTTCCTCCTCCACTAAAGGCTGGAGTCGTTGATGCCTTTAGGAACTTCAGGCGCCACCTTTTAAAGTGGACCTTTTCAAGAGCCATTTGACTTCATTGAGACACATTACTCCAGTTTAGGATTGACGATTCCCAATTAGCAAAGTGAGGGTTCAGGTACCTGCGATGGCCTCTGATCAGGATTATCCACCAGCTGATGTAAGGTATCCCGTGCCTCTGTTTACTTAGAGTTGGAAACCCACAAGCAAATAGGAAACAGAGCGGCAGATTCTTTCTCAACAGTGGCTCACCATTGCAGCAAGTCCAGGATCCATAATCAAACTCAAATCCATAAACAAGTCCAGTCTAGTAGGTATAAATGGTCAGCACCATGACCCTGTGAAGTTGACCACTCCTCAGCAGGTTTGGAAAAAAAGAAAGAAGTGGCCATAGATGACCAGATCAGTAGGCCATACTGAACTGGCAGCCCTCCCCTTCCGTTCCCTTCTAAAAGAGAATATCTCTTTTGAAAGGTACTAACGGCCTGCACCACGAGATGGCGGGATCAGACATTAGGTCTAGACCTGGCCAGTTCTGTGCATTATCACTGGGAATTGGTACACAGCTCTCCTTCCAGTTTATGCCTAGCTACCATTATATACTGCTACTTTTATTACTTTTTTTATGAAATCTCTATAGAACACACGATACAAACGACGAATATTATTCTTTGTTATTCTCATAGATTCACGTATGTATTGTCTGAACCCATAATTTGACAATATATTTAAATAATCGTTTGTTGCTCTAGATTCTTTTAATATATCAATATTTATATCCCTTACAAGTAATGTATTTTATTTTGGACATGTCTTTTAAAAAAAATAATCCCTTATTGAAAATATTAATGGGAAAACCATGAGTCCTATATATTAAAACTATTGAAAACTTCAGATGAGTTTCAAAGAAATAAATTCCTTTTGCACTAGGCATAAACGTTTCTCTTTGATTTACTTGATTACTACCTTTTTTATGTATGCTAAAAACCCCACCTTATTTATTGTATTCTCTACACTGGTGAAAAGTACATAACCTCTTATCTCATAATTATTAATAATCTCTCTTTTAGCCCATGTTTCTATTAACAATATAATATCAATATTATTCAATGAAGTATCTAAATTTACAATAAACTCATTTAAATCCTAATGTTGCAATGCACAATACAAATATCAGAATTTAAATTACAAATAAAGTCTGACAATTCAGGCTGATTCCTTTTTTCTGAAACTTACAACATTTCATTCAATTTCTCTTCACTCACCTGTTTTACAATTTACGATCTTGTTTCTTCACTTTACGAACCAATTTCAGATCTTACGAGCTCTTTTCGCTTATCCTCATAACCGATGGCTTGCGAGAGGAAGGAGCTCATGTAAGCGAAAAATGTCTCGTTAATTTTAAAATAAGTCTCTCAAACCAATGTGTTTTGAGAGGAAAGTGTTCGTATAAATGAAAAACGTAGTTTAACTTACTTTTTTTATTATATTATAACCCTCTGCTTGTGTTGCATTCATATTTATAATAGGGATGGTAACAAATGTTTATTCATTTTTCATAAATATTAATGATGCAACTATTGTTTATGCATAGACTAATGACTAAGAAAGTCATTTAAATACAGCAATTGACGACTTGTGGTATTTTTTTCACACTTAGGTACCGTTCTGTGTTGCATTAAGCTTTGTGTGTTAGGAAAGAAATTTTTGGCCTCTGCAACCAATTATTATTTATAACATGGGAAGTAATGGACAATTAATTTTCGTTTTACGAGTTTTCGCCTTATGAGCAGATTTAAAGGAACGAATTAAACTCAGAAACTAAGAGATTGTTTTCTCGGTATCATGTCATAAATTTGATTAGAATTGATTCGTCCTTTCACCGAATGCCCATTCAGTGTATATGGTCAAGGGATCAGGACTACCTCCCCCAGAATATCTCGCCCTCATATACGAAATCTCAAATTTATCCACCAACTTTGAAATCCAAAACAGTTGTCTTTGTCTTTGTATAATTTATTTTAGCCCTATAGTATGTGTCCAAAATTAAAATTAGATTTAAGAAACAATATAACTTTTCCCACAGTTCACGTTAAACCTTACTGTTCTGTGGAATATTTTAGTGTTTGATAAACCCTACTGAAGTCTTATTCTAGTACTCTCTCCGCCTACCATTCACCCCCGAAACTGAATTCTCAGAACTCTCTCTTCCTAAACGAAATTCTACAACTCTCCCTGAAACTGAGTTATAGGACCCCTCCCATACCCCCTAAATTAAATCCCCCCTCCCCCCTCGAAAACTAAAACTAAATCACGGGTACTACTTGGTCACATATTACACATGATTGATATTAAGGTAAGATATTTATCAATTGGGCAGATTTACTTTGCTTTTAGGAAACCAATATTATTGAAGTTAAGCAATGTAATTAGGTGACTGTTTTCTTTGTAGAATGTTGTATCGATTTGGAAATAAAAAAAGTATTTGATATCGTGAATATTTTTCTCCGAAAAGATGTGCTGTAAATTGAGGACTCTACCTTGATAATGTTTACTATTTGTACAGTCGATCAAAAAAGTCACGTGACACGAAGGTTGCCAGATCACTAATTTCTAAAAAAATCGTTGCCAGATATTTTTCTGAATTCTCTAATCTACCATAGTGTTCGGATACTTTTTTGAGCAACTGTACTTCTCATCGATGTCTTGCTTCACTCGCGATATTGGTATCTTTTTAAGAATAGAAGTAACTTGAATAAATATTTCATTGATAAGAATGGATCAAATTTCTATGTCCCTGTAGTGTGGTAACGAAGTAAAATTTACGGGTGCCTTTTTTTCTGGGTCTTCTATATTTCACTCATTTATAGGTCACATTTATTGCGGCCGGGAGATCGAGAAATTAATCTTCTCCGTAAGCTGAAACTGATCTTTCGATATATATATATTCTTCTCAACATAGGAAGCTTTTCAAAAAAAATGAATAAAAAATCTTTAATGTTCGTTAATGATACAAGTACACGCTGCTTATTGATTGCTTTCTGAAAAGTTATCATTAGATCTTACGTAAGATGGTTATCTAAGAGCTATTACGTTCCGGCAGAGTGAGCCAAAATAAAAAAAAACCAGGGGCGGACTCAAAACACGGTTAGGCGTGTTCCGGACATCCTGCTGAAAGTGACGCAACTAACAAGAAAACCGTGATGAGTGCACATCACTAATTAAAAATCTTCTCTCTTACTGGACGTGTTGGACATCGTTATGGGAAATGTCTAAAAAAAAGTTTGGGAAATCCCAGTTTTAAAAAAATTCGTAACCATTTCCTTTCCTTCGAAAAACACAAAGTTGAATATTGATGTCGATGCAGTATTCTGGGTATACCACGTGTCACTGTCATCTTGGCACTTCATCTTGTCACTGCAGGCTGAGTGAATAATGAATCCAATGATATCATAATGTGAAAAAGTGGAGGCGAAGTTCCAGTGACAGTGATTATGTTGTTCGAACTCCCTGGGCTAATTTACCTCAATAAATGTCACTCAAGGGGGAAAGGAAGATTTAAGGAAGAATAAATTTTATTCCAGAAGTCAGTGACAGCGAGTTTAAATCCTTTCCGTTATATTGATAATATTTGTGTAACGTTAATTTTGTTCTCTTATAATAAATGAAAGGATGGCTGACCGTAAAACTTTCTCCACATGTATTATAACACTTATTCATGCATAATAGTTTTCTTCTTTGCATTTTTCGTGCAAAATAGTAAGCTGACAGTGAGAAAATTAGTTTTTGACGTTCATTTTAAACTTTGACATTGCTTAAAAATTATTTCATTTTTACTCATATATCCTACTATGACGTAGATCATGACCATTGAATAAAATAATTTACTGTGTTATTTCTCTGCTATTGTTCTAAAGCAATATCCTTTGGTGTTCATATTAAACCAAGTCTTTCATGAAATTGCAAAAATCTATTCAAAATCCATTCATTAAGCCTTTCTTTCAACCTGTATCATTCGACTTAGGGGAAAGGATTCAATTTAGGAAAAGTGATTCAATTAGGAAAGTGATTCAATAGGGGGAAAAGTGAAAAGGGGGGTTATTCAATTTTCTCTTGGGAAAGTGATTCAATTTTCTCTTGGAAAGTGATTCAACATATAAGATGTCGGATGCTCACTTTTACAATGTAAATAATACCGGCAAAATAGTGCACCATCTAAAAGGAAGTGAGCCACATACATGACACGCATGTCTATAATTCGAGGAACGTTTAACAAATAATACGCAACGAAATTAAAGTGACTCAGTTACCGCATTCGTTCGCTGTCGAACTCAATAGGGTGTCTAATTTCCTCAATACTTTCCTGTGTCATTCAATCCCAATAAATTGCTCATTCCATCCCAACCATCCAGGCGCTGCCACACACAACAATCGATACATTTACTAAGACGTCGACCCATATACGTTTCAATGGGCAGGACAAAATGCAGTCCACGGAAGAGCATCGATGTTGGGAATCTGGTTATCCAGAGTATTTTCCTACTGAAATGCATACTGTTGGTTATCCAGAGCATTTTCCTACTGAAATGCATACTGTTGGTTATCCAGAGCATTTTCCTACTGAAATGCATACTGTTGGTTATCCAGAGCATTTTCCTACTGAAATGCATACTGTTGGTTATCCAGAGCATTTTCCTACTGAAATGCATACTGTCTGACGAAAGAAAAGTATGGTACCAGAATCCAAAATCTCTGTGATGAAGAGCTATGTAGTTTCTGTACCACGTACAAAGATTTGGGTTGGGTTGTTTTACCTCTGAGCGGCACTTTTTTGCACACCATGGGCTAAATGGCCAGATCACACGGACCCCGAAGGCTCAGAGAAGGTTGGGGGAGGGGACCCACTGGAACAGCTGTTGGGAGACAGATGGTAGCCTCCCGTCAAGTCCATCCAGCGTGTTCTTTAACGTGCACAGGGTATGGCTCTCCCGCACACGGAGCCACGGCTTAACGTCCCACCCGACGGACGGCGGCCTTTCCAAGTCCATCGGTGTCCCCTACTGACCGTGGGCAGGGCGGGGAATTTTGCGGAGATAAATCTCAACGCTGACCCAGCTGGGACTCGAACCTGGGAACTACAGATTACGAGCCTGGCGCGCTACCGACTGAGCCACCCCCGCCCCATATACAAAGGTGAACAGAGTCAAGGAAGGTAGCTAATGCTGTCACACGTCCGGTACATTGGAGGTGGAACCTTCGTATCGACAGACACTGTAGTGCCATGAATCTTCGTCTGCCTTCATGTCTTCCAAGTGAGAATTTGCATTCTTTTCCAAAATGCGAACATTGACTTGCAAAGGATCCCATTTTACTCTGTCAGGCACCGCTGTTGAAGACTGCTATCACCCAAGCACTGAGCGATAAGTTAGCAAAGAAACGCGTATCAAGTTGTTGTTAGTTGATTCTTCAACATTCAATCTACTGTCTTAAGCAGCATATTTCATTTTCACCCAGTGCCTTTGCTATGCATGTCATCATGGAGCACCCCAAATAAAAGTGTCTACGTGATCAAATAAAAGTGTCCATGACTCACTACTTGCCTAAGGCATCCATTGTCTACACGTCTTGTAAACTATCAATACTGCAAACGACACTGTAATAAGAACTCATGGCGCGCTTCCTCTGAGAAAGGGGCGGGGTGGCTCAGTCGGTAGCGCGCCAGGCTCGTAATCTGTAGTTCCCAGGTTCGAGTCCCAGTTGGGTCAGCGTCGAGATTTATCTCCGCAAAATTCCCCGCCCTGCCCACGGTCAGTAGGGGACACCGATGGGCTTGGAAAGGCCGCCGTCCGTCGGATGGGACGTT
This sequence comes from Ryuthela nishihirai, assembly GCA_038380435.1. NCBI lineage: Eukaryota > Metazoa > Arthropoda > Arachnida > Araneae > Heptathelidae > Ryuthela > Ryuthela nishihirai. The sequence continues at coordinate 79,004,774 of JAWZYU010000017.1, forward strand.
AAGCCGTGGCCCCGTGTGCGGGAGAGCCATACCCTGTGAACGTTAAAGAACACGCTGGATGGCCTTGACGGGAGGCTACCATCTGTCTCCCAACAGCTGTTCCAATGGGTCTCCTCCCCCAACCTTCTCTGAGCCTTCGGGGTCCATGTGACTTGGCCATTTAGCCCATGGTGTGCAAAAAAGTGCCGCTCAGAGGTAAAACAACCCAAACGCAATCCTCTGAGAAACTGTATGTGTGTGATGTTTTCATTCTTTCTGTATTTCTATGCATTTCGATAATTTCTAACATAAAGCTTACTACCATTCGCATATTGGTTTTAAATTTTATCCCACACTGTTCATTCCGAAGTTGTCTACCAACCAAATTTTAAATTCTGTTAAGAACAAAAGACAGAACTTTAGCCTGGAACAGAGAGATTCCCCTATAATATCCCAAAACTGGGATCCACTTTCTTGAAAATAGGTATTAAAATATCAGTAGTAAATTCCTTACAAACATTCCCTTAATCATGGGAAACATTCAAAATTTCTGTAAGTAGAATCATTCCCAGTTCTAAGTATTTAAACTTTGAGTTCCTCTACCCTTGGAGACTTGTGCAGTTTTAATTTAGAAATAGCCAAAGTAACTTCATATAGTAAAATTGGGACAATATTAATTCTAGTAATAGAGACATCATCATTACAAATAGTAAATGACATCTGTTAATCTGTCAGTATCAGAAGGATGTCAGCTGAACTTAGATCTGAAGTCCTTTCTTTGAGAAATTACCTGCATAGCTTTGTCACTCAAATAGCTCTGTCTCCTATGCTCACTATATCCAAAACAATACTACTGGTTTCAAAAATCATCGTCTAATATACATAGACGATGATTGTGAATAATTGACTAACGATTGATAGGAGTACATGTTAATTCTATGATGCATCAATGGTTTTTTAAATTAGAAATGGTTTATGACGCAAAAATTTGAACCTAGGGGTAACCCGGATTGCAGATCTCGGGAAAAATTCTAAATGTGACATTTAAGGTCCAGCAGAGGTCATCTAGAGGTCAAACCATGATCTACGAGTGCTAGAAAGGTGAAAATTGTTGTCTCGGGGTATTTCGGGTTGTAGATATAAGAAAAAGTTAGGAAATTTCGGATCCAGAGGGTCCCTTGAGGTCAAAGGCCAAATAGGGCTCTTTCTGGCCATAGAACTCATAAATGAGAGGGATTTCCAGATATGGTGTCCCATCGGTCCCAAATTTGGTGAAGTGGTATCTCTTAATTCTAGCTTTGTCGTGGTAACAGATCGGGTTCCAAGCCGCCGTGGGTCGTGAGTGATCCCTCGAAACAGTCCGAAATTTCACAGAGGTTGCCGTCGCTTACCTTGTGAATGGAGTAATAATACGTTATGAGTAGTGCCTGTGGAAAGCTGTGAATGAAGTTATCAATGGACATTGTCTGGTGCAACTTTTGGCAGGATATAATTGGGAGTAGAGTAACGGTAGAGAGTATGTGTGAATGATCTTATCGGCGGGAAGAGTTATCAATGGATATACTTTTCGCGCCAAATGTTTGGCGTGGGTTTAACTAATAGCCTATTTAAAACGGTCCCATTCATCCTCAACCTCAGCAGTAAATGAATGATGATTGTCATAATGACTGAGTAGACTATCGTAGCAAACCTTGGCTGTCTGAGCTTCAGATTTTTCAGTTTCAGTACTAAAAGAATTTTTTTTAACTTTAGGACAACCTTTTTTAAACCTCAGAAACAAGAAACATTTAACAACAAGGAAATGGTCGGACCCAATTTCATCTTCCGTATATCACATACTGTCCCTAACAGCGCTATCCCACTTTCTGTTAATTAATACATAATCAATCGTATTCTCGTGCAGCCTAAAACCTATTTTCCTCATTCTCATCTGAGTTTTCAGTGGGGGCATAGCAACAGACAAGGGCGTAGCGAAGGGATTATGATGGGGGGGAGAGAGAACACAATTTTTCCAACTCGGAAATGCAATTTTGTCAACGGAGAAAATACGTACTTTACATAAATTTAATTTTGTCGTCTCTTTCAGGGACATTTCCTGGCTTCTCCAAGATGACAGCTCCCCAAGATTTTGAAATTTGCCTTGATTTTGTCAACTCTCCTTAATTTTACAAAAACAATTCAATTTTCCCAACTCACCTGTTTTTCCAAGTGGCTTCGAATTTTTCCAACTGCCTTAGCTTTTTGTCAGGTTGTCTTGATTTTGCCAACTGCCCTAGATTTTGCCAACTACCCTTAATTTTACAAACAAATCCCGATTTCAACAACTCAGCAGAATTTTACCAAGTCACTTCGAATTTTGCCAACCCCGATTTACTTTGGGGGGAGCCTCCCCCATCTCATCCTCCTTCCCCCATAGATATGCCCCTGGCAACAGATAACATTCAAGTCTTTAATACCTGTTTTAAATTTACCTGTACTCGAAGGCCTGAGGCAAAGACCCGTTCCCTAATTACTAGGAGATGAAACCACCATGGTGGTCAAAACTCAGACAGTTAAAGTAGTTCTTTACCATCAGAATCCCTCATATCCTTTCGAGCGACATCAAGCCGGCGTCTGAAACACGTTACTCCAGTTAAGGTTTGGAAAAGCAAAAACTACTTTCAAGGATTCAGGCACCTGCAAAAGCTTCTGATCAGGATTATTACCAGCTGCTATAAAGTATCCTGCGTATATGTTCAGTTGGCTCTTGTAGCCCACAAAAGAGAATACAACAGTCAAATTTCTTTCAGTAAAATCTCGCCAGTGCAGAAAGTCCAAAATCGAAATCATATCCAGTCTTGTTGGTTTTATGTGGTCAGCATTGAGACCCTGTGAAGTTGACCACTTTTCAGCAGGGCAACTATGCATTTTAATTTGTTACTGCATTATCAAATTTTGATTTAAAATGAAGATTTATCTAACTAAAATATAAATGTAACTGATATAATGAAGATTAGAAAATACCATCTTTCGAATAAATAAGTGATGTGGATGACCCGCTTTCTTGCCTTTCTGCAGATGTCGATATCTACGGGAAGCAAAGGAAACCATTAGCATCTAGCCGTGTTTCTTTTTTCCTTTTCTTATTCCTTATTCTATGCAACAAATGTTCTGAAAAATGTTTCCGAAGCTTAAATCATGAAGCATTTCGTTGTGTCACTTCAGCCTAGAACAAACAATTGTTTGATCAAGGAAAATCCCGTAACATCCCTATCATTTAGATTTCTTTCTTATTGTCTGTCAAAGTAAGGAAAACTTCAGAATAGTATGATTGATAACCTGGTTGTTTACAGCGATTTCTTAGAGGTAAACAATACTTAAGATCCATAATGATCGATAACACAAATAGAATATGAATCCATTGCTTGAAAAAAAACACTTTATATTCATCTGAAGTTGTTTCTAAGTTTGTAGCATACAAATGAAAGAATTATTATTATTATTCGAACTATAATTGACTTATTTTTTGTAAATCTATTCACCTGTGAATTTCCTTTTTCAGCACGACTGGATCACGCAATGAAGCGTTTCACAGAAGGTTAAAGGCAATAACTGGGAAGACAATAGGAAAAGACAAAGAGAGACCTTTCCAAAACAGCATAGAGCAATGAATGGCTCTTGACAATACGTTTAATATAACAGACAAATGCACTTCGAACAGTAGAATAAACTCAATTAGTTATCTTCTTCTTAAAAGCGGTTCTCAAAGAAATAAAAAAAAACAAAACAATTATGGCCCCATTTAGAGCCCCAGCAACGATCGCAGAAATATTTATTATTATCAGTTATTTATTAGATGCACAAGCAGTATCGTACTAGTAGTAGCAGTTATCTATGAATAGATAATTCAAGAAGCGCTTGCCACAGAGACAAAGAGCCTGCCAGTATGATGCCATATTGCAATGATCTCAGAAGAAAACCAACGCAAGAAAAAAATCCATGCCTTATACGAGATTGGAATCTTTGTCCTTTGATCCGCAGCCAAAACACTAACCTCGAATGAAAAGAATCTTACGAACCACAAACTTTCATTTCCATCAATCAACTTAAATCTAAAATCTCTAAATGGAAAAACACAAGGTTACAATCCAATAATTATTTCCAACTTGCAAAAATATTAAACAATTTACAGGAAGTGTACGAGCGCAGATACAGTATCTTACGTGTTCAATCAATTACCAAGGGAAATTATTTTATTAAACAAATGTAAAGAAATCAAAATAAGATTAAAATTTTCTTCTAGGCACTAAAATCAATATAAAAATTTGAAACATCACAATGGAGCTTCCACTGAAACTTCAGATAATTAATTATTCGATGACATTGTTTTAAACTATATTTTATGTATTTCCATGTAACGTTATTATTCTTCTCTCCTGCAGATAAGCAGATGCTTTGCGGGGTCATTTGTTGAAACTTTTGCATAACTAACATGAATATGAATAAAGATAATTATTATTATTTTACTTCAGCCTAGTTTAAGGAACGTTTCTGGTTGTGGTCCGGATTGCAGTGCCAAATTTCAAGTCGAAAGTCCAAGAGGGGTGGCTTGCTGGAACCAAACATATTTACCATGCTATTCCTACGGGAAACGAGAATCGCTATCAAATTTACAGTTGCCATTTTCTGCTCCCTAACTATGAAAGTAAAGATATAAAATAGCATTTGAATGTTCCGCTGCAAATCTGATGCCGTTGCCAGATTCCCCATATTTCTAAAAGTATTATTTAGGGGTTTCATTGCAGCTAAGGACCTGATTTTCTAACCAAAAATGGGGTCCGGCACGAGGAACCCGCCTGCGAAATTTGGGATCTTTCGGTGATGTACGTCGGGAATTACAGAATTCCAAAATCTGACGAAATAAAAATATCTCGATCATTTGCCACGGGCTCTGAGAGCGCGCGCCGATTCAACAATGACCTTGGCAACACCGGGAAATTCTTCGTGTTGTTCAAACTGTGATAAAATGTCCGGGGGGAGGGGGAATTCACTAACTTTTAGTGCAGGAAACAACAGAATAAGCAGATTAAAAGTGAGATACGAGCTGTCATAATTTGTGTAGAAATGAAGCCACGGGCCAAGTGAGAACCTGATTTTTAAACCAATCCCCGGGCAACACGGGGGATGCTGTGCAGGAAATTTGACCGTGCGAACGAATATCACGGGAGCCACAGGGTAGCAAAATCTGTGGTAACGGATATCTCTCGATAGCTTACGCAGAAACTAAGCAACGGGCTATGAGGAGTGCTCGCTGACGTCAACAACAATCCGGGCAAATTTCTTCCTGTTGAAAAACTGTGATAAGGAGGGGGGGGGTCTTACAAAATTTACCTTTAATGCAGTGAAAATAGGAATATACAGGTTGACAGTGACACTCGGGCAGCGCCGGGTAAGTTCAGCTAGTCTATATAATAAATCTGTTCTATAAAAATTGGTGCAAACTGCTATTTAAACAAAAATAATTTAATTTGTGATGAGAATACCTCCAGTGACAGAATAAATGGACAGACAGACAAATAAATAATGTAATTGCTAATATGCTTCACTTTTGCAATTAATTTTACATAAGTGAACATTGAAATAAAACAAATAATGCGCCAGCATATATAGGTAATGGACAAAAAAACGGAAACTGCAATGTAAAATCACTAACACGGTGTTGGATCTCCACGTGAGTCCCATACAGCCTTCATATGTCATGGCCTAGAGTCTACCAGTGTCTGATAACACACCATTCGCCCACAAGAAACGTGATAAATTCCTGTTTACTCGATGGAGCTGGAAAAACGTTGCCCACATCGTTCCAGAAGTTCCCATAGATTTTCCAGCAGGTTGATATCTGGTAACCTGCTGTAGACATGGTATGTGGAAGAGTTCAGTCTCATGCTCCTCAAACAACTGGTTGACTACATATGCTCTGTGGATGGGAGCATTGTTATTCTGAAAGACAGTTCTCTCTCTCTTCATGAAAGAGAAATGCTGTACCATTAAATGAAGATATTCACTCAGGACTGTCAAAGTGCGACTGCCATTAATCTTGCCTTTTAACCGAATGAGTGCATCAAAACATGCCACTAGAAAACACCTCGCACCATTATAGAAACGCCAGAATCCTTAACAGTAGGAAACAAGCAATCAGAGTTGTAATTTTATTCATTTTCCTGCAGATAAGCTATGACCCTTTGCAGGTCAAATGGTAAATGTATTGGTATTCTTCACTCTTATGAACAAAAAATTATATTCTTAAAAAAAGCTACCTACGATTGGTGACACACGTTCACTCGTCCATTTGTCAGAAACAAAGTGTTCGTCAGACCATACTCATTTTCCTCCATTGTTCAAGTCTTCACTGCTTGTGCTTTTTGCACCACTGGACACAACGATGTGTTTGACAGGTATGATGAGTGGTTTGTGAAGTGTAACTCGACCGTGATATCCAGTTCTATGGAGTTCTCGATGTACCGTTTTTGACGAAACTGTCATTTCGCGTCCTGAGTTAAAATCCGTGCATAACTGATCAACTGTAGCGCGCAAGTTTCTCTTGGCACATCGCACTAATGCTCTAACGTCCCGATTCTGGAGTACACTTTTGCCCACTGTTTCCTTTTGCAGATGATGTCTTTCCTTTAGGCTCCTATGCACACATGACCTTGGAAACTGTTTCTCGTGAAACATTCGCGAGTTCAGCCGTCTTAGTGACTGAATCTCGTGTCAAATACGCTTAACAATCATGCTCCTTCCGAAATCGCTTTGGTCTTCTCTCGACGACATGGTACCAACAATTACATACATTTGCGCCGAGTTTGCCTTTATTGACATAAGCCTTAGAGATATTACCTTTCCAACAGAATGACTCTAAGCCTGCTGGGATGTCATTTACATATTTCATGCTTTTCGTCAGTGGCACATAGAAGCTGCTATTTAACACAAACCGAAGGTTTTTCGCATATCTTTGTATTTCCATTTTTCTGTCCATTACCTGTAAATTGATGCATATAATTAAAAGAGAAATTATTTGTTAATCATATACCTTCAAAGCTAAATCCGTTTTTTCTCGATTATTTTTGTTAGATAATATATGAATTAATTTATGGTAATTTAAATACTTAGTAATATATTTTTCAGTACCTACAAAGACAAAATACTATCTTTTTTGTTTATAATTTTATCTACAAAGACAATCTACTATGATTTACATAATTTTTTTCCCATTTTAGTGCAGAGAAAAACCTTTTGTCACTTTCATTACTAAGTGACGTAAAATATTTAAATATTAATTCGGTACTTGGGGAAGTAGATCGTAATCGTCCATTTACAAGATTTTACATATCTACCCATTCGATCACATTTTGTTCCTTAATAAAATTCAGAAATTGGAATATATCTCTAGGGTTCTGATATAGTTGATGCGGCTAATTTATACAAAACTCTATTTTCACTTCACTTTAATTATAATTAATAAACTTCAAAATGCATTCAGACAATAATTTTATCTTTCAGTGCATCTGTATATTATGTTGAAGCAGGGGAATGTGAGGAAGACGGTCCATACACCCTCCCACTTTGGAGGTGGTGGTGGTGAGGAGTTAGCTCAGTAGGTGACGCTTCAGGATTATAATTTTCAGTTCCCAGGTTGGGGTTCTACTTGTGCCAGCGTTGAGGTTTACCTCTGCTAACCCTCCCCCTCCCTGTCCTCAATCAGTAGTTTACCCCGATAGGCTCTGAGAGGCCACCATCCGTGGAATGGGACATAAAGCCGTGGCCCCAGGTGCAGGACAGCCATACCCTGTACACATGAAAGAAAACGCTGTATGACTTGGACCGACACTACCAACTGTCTTCTAACAGTTGACCAGTGTGTCCCTTTCCTCAATCTTCTCGGCCCTAGGGGTCCATGTGACCTGGCCATTTAGATTATTGTGTACAAAAGAAGTGCCGCTCAGAGGTAAAACTACCCAACCCTTTCACTTTGAGAAAATTAAATAACAGAGGCGAAAGAAATTAGCTTAACTATACAGATAGCTTCCTTTTAACGCAGATTCGTTATAACAGAAGCACAATAATTATTTTCACGAATGGATGCTGTTAGACGAGGTTCTGACCAGTTAATGGGATGTTATAATATTACCTACAAAACGGGGAGAAGCAAAGCAGACCAAGTTAGATTTTTTCCTTATTAAGAAATAATTTGTAAAATTAACTAACGAATCATATACGTATACATTTAGGTAAATATTTGTGCACTTATGTAATTTTTTAATGAAAACTGTTAATTTATATTATTTTTGTTGATATAAAACATCCTTATAATACAAATAAAATTCGGTCATAAAGATAAATAACTATGTGCAGAAAACAAGCAAATGAAAAAATACCAGTTTAACACGGATCGTTCCGGAAATCACCCCCCGCGTTAAACAAGGGTTACCTGTAACAAACAAGGGTTACATGTTTGACAGATTGTTTTAAAAAAACTGCTGAAATGGAGGATGAAAATACATACATGAAGTGCTGGCATAAAATCCTTAACACAACCATGTTTTTGCATGTTTCTGTTGCTCATATTGATTTCAAGCCAATGAATTATTAAATGTACAATGTCCATCATTCTGAAGCAATTTTATGCTGCATTTAATATTTTTATTATCTAAAACAGTATCTATTACCTCTCTTTAATCAAGTATAAACTGTTATATGCTATGGCTACATAGGAATTAGTAGAAACTTAAAATTCGTGAAATATTTAATTTTATCCTTAATTTTATAATTACACAGCAGCTGTTTTCGTTAACATGAGTAGCAACTGCTGTGTAATGATTAACTTACACAGCAGTTGCTTACATTCCCTAGCAACTGCTGATGTACCACAGTAACCACCACAGCAACTGCTGAGGAACCACAGTAGCTACTCACAGCAGTTGCTTACATCTTTTTAAACTTTTCAAAATCATATGTTATATTCTCTCATTGCTTTAATGATAGCTTTACACCATTTTGAGCACGGAATGCACTAATTTCAGAATCAATTCTGTAACAATATGGTCGAAAGAAAATAGCAAAGCCTCAATTAACTCACTCTTATTTGGAAACCTGTTTTTTTTTGGAAATTTCGTAACTGATTTTGTACTATAAGTTCTCAATAGGATTAAGGCCCAAAGACATTTCAGACCATTCCACCGTTTTAATAGTGTTATCTGCTAATCACTTTGAGCAATCTTGCATCGTGACAAAGAGCTTAATCGTCCTGAAAAATCCCAAGTCCTTGGGTCCAGATCCTAGGGATTTAGCAACAATTTCGTTTTCAATATGTCTCTGTAGTCTTTAGTTTTCACTCTCCCTTTAATATGTAAACTTTCAACATTCCGACAGGAAATTCAAACCCATTACCATGACTTTGATTTGATGTTTCACAGAATTAAGTGCTGATTCCTTAAGAGGTTATCTTCTTACGCAGGTACTATCCTGATTTCCATTAATTCAAAGCTAACTTTAATTTTTTTTTAATTTAAAGTTTTAATTAATCATTTAAAACTAATTTTCTTTCTGTCCACAGTGTATACTTTATTTTCTTACAGATCAAAACCTGTCAGATATGGTTTCGGCCGAGCTTTACAACCTGCAATCCGATTTCCAGTCATCCTCCTCTTACAATTCTTAAGAACCCATTGACATTTACTACCATTGTCCATTCTTTCGAAAGTTGTGGTTAATTGTTCTTTTGGAAAGTTCAATCCTATTTGAATGTGAACCTATCAGCAGGTAAAGTTGTTTTCTATGTTGTCCATTACTTTATCAGCAACAGACAAGTTTCAGAAAGTCTTTGCAATATTTTCAAACCAGTAGAAAGTCCATAAGACATTTTAGCACCGACCTGATGCAAGAATAACCTTGCTACTTTAGATGTATTATGTTATATCTCTGATTAAAAGGCAAAGACGAAGACATCCCTTAGCTATTCTTTATTGACACAACAAAAAAATGTTAAATGCAATAACAACTGCTCCACGTCCACAGATTCAGTTTTAGAGCGCACTGAAATTGGTACGAAGCAAACAATACCAGCTTTATGATTACTTATTTGTGATTGGTCCATCTAACAGAACAATTGACTAATTCTGATGAGAGCCTGTTCAATCCTAGTATCACCTAGGGTTGTAGCTGTATCGCTTTTTCAAAATATCTGAAAATCTTCCTAAAAGATTTAAAACAAGTGTAAAATATACTTTACAATAAATAATAAAAGTTACATAAAGCATATATTTAGTGAGTATAAATTGGCTAAAATGCATAAAACACACAAGTGTATTCAGGACCTTTTTCCACCTCTGTATACCAGAACAGAGTTTTGGTTCCAAAGGCTCACAATTGTATAAGGGAAGAAAATTCACTGGACAGCTGTTAGAAAACAAATGGCATCCTCCTTTCAAGGCCATCCAGCGTTTCCTTTAAAGGTAAAAAGTGTAGCTCTCCTGCAAACGGACTACAGCCTGATGTCCCTCCAATGGACAGTGACCTTTCCAAGCCCAGATTACGAGCCGACCCTGAAGCAACATATGCCACCAGAAATTTGGCTTCCGCGTTTGCAATGGTCGAATAGATTATTGTGTCTGTGTATGGTGCAAGGAAAGTTGGCTCACATCCCAGATAAGATATGGATATTTTTGTTGCATTTCCGTCAAGACACTTGTCTCTCTCTCTCACACAGGTTCTCAGGCAAATATCGATGATGAAATTCTTCATGTTGCAAATAACTTTCATCATTGTTTGAATAGCAGAAAAAACATCGTTTTCGCATTTCTTGATATTGAAAAAATATTCGGGAGAGTACCTATTAGATAAGATACACAGAGTCCGGATGGAGCCTAACTCATAAGAATTCTGAATAACTTTTAATAAAAATAATTTTCACCAAATCATAGCACACCTGAACTGATTTCTAATGCATCATTCATATTTTTCCTGCATGTTGAGCGTGAGCTTTAACGAGTGATCGCAAGACTGCCCAGTGCGGGATTCAGTCAACGAATCAAAATTTCTCATTACGGTGAAATGACATTCCTGACTTCAATTTCGAAACGAGCTACTCGAAAACTCGGTTCTATGACAGATCATCCCATCTCTGGAAGATGAATAAGTCGCAAAACAATGATTGCATTGCCCCAGAGAACACCCTGCTTAATCCCGCTAGACATCTTATTGTGGGATTATAAGGACGCCATGATGACAGTAACTCCTCATTTGCTTAAGAACAGACTGTGACAATTAAACAAAATGGATTCTTGACACCATTACAACAACCTGGTTATTTTATGTCAAAGTGTTATTTCAACTTGATGGGTTGGGTTGGGTTGTTTTACCTCTGAGCGGCACTTTTTTGCACACCATGGGCTAAATGGCCAGGTCACATGGACCCCGAAGGCTCAGAGAAGGTTGGGGGAGGGGACCCACTGGAACAGCTGTTGGGAGACAGATGGTAGTCTCCCGTCAAGGCCATCCAGCGTGTTCTTTAGCGTGCACAGGGTATGGCTCTCCCACACACGGGGCCACGGCTTAACGTCCCATCCGACGGACGGCGGCCTTTCCAAGCCCATCGGTGTCCCCTACTGACCGTGGGCAGGGCGGGGAATTTTTGCGGAGATAAATCTCAACGCTGACCCAGCTGGGACTCGAACCTGGGAATTACAGATTACGAGCCTGGCGCGCTACCGACTGAGCCACCCCCACCCCATGCATCACAGCTTTACAGAAAGTAAAATCCTCAGAAGAGACGTTGAACGAAACATTAGTTCATTCCAGAAATATTTTTATGTAGAATACTTACTTCAGAAGTTGGAGGACTTCCGATTTAGTTTATTATTATATTGGGGACGCGTAATGGCGTAGGCTTCTGCGTTCATACATTGCAGTTCTCAGGATCTAGCAGCATTACATTGCAGTTCTTAGGATCGATTCCCAACCCTCTGAATGTTGAGATTTATCTCAACAACTCTTGAAGAAAAAAAGGGACACCGATGGGCTTGGAAATGCCGTCGTATTGGACTTTAAGACGTTGTTTTGTGTGCACGAGAGCTACATCACGTGCACATAAAAGAACAAGCTGGATGGTCTTGACAGAAGGCTCTCACTGTCCAGTGTGCCCCTTAACCTTCTCTGATTCCATTTAGACCATTTTGTTCACAGAGGTGCCACTCAGAGATGAAACAATTCAACCTATGCTCCTATTCTGGAATTCCATCTGACAGGATACAGAATGTGCTCTTGAAATCATTGAGGAACATTATGTCAAAAATCTCTGACGAACTAAAAGAAACTTTTAGTGGATATAGAAATGCGTCAGGCAGCATCATATTCCAAATATATCACCAGATGATGTTAATGAGCGCAACATCCACACCGCTGCCTTCTGATCCTACTATCAAATTCTGCTCCATTCTCGTGCCACGAGGACAAGTTCGTCATTTAAATTCATCTCGTGTCCATTATGCACTTCTCACGTCCACCACGCACTTGGGCATTCGGCACCAGATCTGTGTTTCAATAGAGCCTTGGTATCTAGTCAGTGCCTCCCATCTGTTGACCTCTGACACGTCGTGAGTTAGAAAAAAGAAAATAATTGTAGTAGAAAAAACACAGTCTGCAACTTCATTCAGAATTTCTTTCCGTTGTATTTTGTTAAGTGACAGCAGGGGAAAAACCACCCAGCATTAATTTACTCTTTAAATTGAAGTCGAGTGTAGAGTGACAGTTCCTCTCGTATGTACCGGAGACCTGAGTGTCGCAGGTGCAGCAAAGGCCGTGTCTAATAAGTTCCCACGCATTAGGGATTACCCAATAGAAATTAGTTGTTCTTGTTTCGATTAAAATACAACGGAAACTGTCTGAAGGTCAAGCTTTAAAGTTGGTTTGTATGTTTTTTCGTCTCTTGGTTGGAAAGTAAGACGCATGTGATTAGCGTGATCGACGACTAAATAATTCTAGTGATGAGTTTCCTCTATCAAACAAAAGAGTAAATCTGTTCTCAATTGCTCATTGTTTCGCACTTAAAAATTTAAAATATTGCTTATACCTCTAAAAAGGAAAGAGGAAAAACTTGCAGTTTTGCAGAATGACCTAGAGCAATTTGTATCATTTTAGGTAGATACAAAATTTATGATCATTTCATTTTCAACCAGTTGATTTTAAGTGCTCAGCAACCCTTTTGGCTAAACGAAAGATGTTTGGTGTTTTGTATGATATTTGGTTGTTATGTATAAAACATAACACTTCCTCAAAATAAAATTGTTTACCAAATTATATCTAATTGGCATTGACTGGCGACGACTTATCACTCGGCCGATTTTCTTTCCCGTTTCTTTTTTAAGGGGTGGATTCAGTTCCTTTTTGAACTTGAGACGAGTTAAAATATATTTCGTATTGCTGATTATTCCAGAGCAAATTTTGTAAAAATATATCGAGACGGGAACACTGAAGAAGAAACAATCAGTAACCACAGAATTGTAGTGGAAAACACAAAGTGAGTGTACGAGATACGAGACAGTCCAGTGGCTTCTTAATTCTTCTTAATTCTAAACATCAATTAATCGAGTTTCCTTTTGTAACATACCGATGGGCGGCTACTCGTAATGGCAAAAGTAACCCGAGGCAATGGATCCCACGTGTAACATTGTGCAGATAGGGCAGATCAGTGGAGGCTTTGCAAAATAGCAGATAGGGATAGAGTTAGAGCAGTTAAGCAGAGAGAAGTACGAGTATGTTCCTTTTCAAGGAGGGTGTCATAGTCTAGGACAGTCCAACAGGCGATTCATGAGCGGCTATGAGAAAGAACACAGATCATAAAATCAACAATTAGTATAAAGAAATTATATGAATCTGGCTCATTTCTTTCAATTTTTAACCAAACATTTTCAGGTGCAAAAATTGTGCCTTTCTTGTGCAATTAAGGAGAGTTGGAAAAATCGAGAACTCTTGGCAAAATCTAGGGGAGTTGGCAAAATTCGAAGACATCAGGTTCTAGGTTCCAACATTCCTTAATTTCACAAAACAAATCTCAGTTTTCACAACTCGCCTATATTTTACCAAGTGGATTCGAATTTTGCCAACTATTCTAGATTTTGCCAACTCGCCGAAATTTTACAGAAAAATATCGCAATTTTTACATCTTCCCTGAATTTGCCAAGTCACTTCGAATTTTATAAACTCTCCTTAATTGCACAAGAAAGGCACAATTTTCACAACTCCCCTGTATTTTACCAAGTGGCTTCGAATTTTGCCAACTCCCCTAGATTTTGTGAAGAGTTCTCGATTTTTCCAACTCTCCTTAATTTCACAAAAACAATCCCAATTTTCACAAATCGCCCGTATTTTACCAAGTGGATTCAAATTTTTCCAACTGCTCTAGATTTTGCCAAGTTTCCTCGATTTTGCCATCTCGCCACAATTTTACCTAAAAAAAATCCCAATTTTTCATCACACCTGTTTTTTGCAAATCCATTCTGAATTTTGCCAACTCCCCCAAGATTTGCTAACTCTCCTAGATATTGCGAAGGTGCCTCGATTTTGCCAACACGCCATAATTTTACAGAAAAAAGATTGCCATTTCTACATCTCACCTGAATTTTGTCAACTCTCCACGATTTTGCCGTCACTCCGAATTTTGCCAACTGTCCCTAGATTTTGCCAACTCCCTAAGTTTTGCCAACTCGCCATAATTTTACAGAAAAAAATCCTAATTTTTACATCTCACCTGAATTTTGCCAACTCCCCACGATTTTGCAAAGTCACTCCGAATTTTGCCAACTCCCTAAGATTTTGCCAAGTTGTCCCGATTTTGCCAACTCCCCAATATTTTACCAAGTGGCTTCGAAATTTGCCAACTGCTCTAAATTTTGCCGTCTCTCCATTTTGCAAACTGCCTTAGATTTGCCAAGTTCCTCGGTTTTGACAACTCCCCTTAATTTTCCAAAAAATAAATTACAAATTTTCACAACTCGCCTAAAATTTTCGAAATCACTTCGAATTTTCCCAACTCCGAGTTACTTTGGGGGAAGCCTTCCCCCCCATCTCCCCATGGCTACGCCCCTGACCACGCATAACACAAACCAAAATGTCTCAAAACCCACACATCTTTGTACCAACGCACACAGATTAAGATAAACCTTTCTTCTATACACAGATTCTCTGAACAACTATTAAACATTCAGCTATCTGGTACATAATCAGAGGCAAGCAGAGAACAAACAATTGGAATTCTGTTCATTCATTTGAACTTCATCGTTCGAACTCCTAAGTGACGTAATTCTCACTCCGTGCTATATCTCTAGTGCCACTTAGTACCACAGTCCCGTTTTCATTCCTGTACGTGTATGTTCCTTTTCAATACGCTGGTTGTCGCATCTGCTCCAGCAGATCCAATGCATCGAAAGCGAGCATGTATTAGACAAGGCCTGTCCAAAACAAATTCTGTGGAGAGTCATTGAGATAAAAAAAAATATGTTCTTAAAGAGCCGCAGGAAAAGTTCTCTACCTAAGAAAACGAAAAAATCATACATTTGTAATCAGTAATGAATTAGAAGGAAAAAATTCATTAAGGAATCAGGATCTTGTTTAAATATGAAACATTAAACGTATTTAATGAGTATTATGAATTGCCAAAAAATGTATGGACTGGATAGAACTGGATCTTTAAACTGTTGATATGTGAATAACACTTGAAATATTTAGTTGAAAAATATTGATTATCATGAGTAGGAGTTGAACACAGGCCTTTCAGAAGCATGCTGAGGCGTTCTAACCGCTGGACCATCAGAAGCTGCAATTTTTTCAACAAAGCGATATTATATGCATTCCCGCAATTTCTGCTGATTCATCAGGCAGCTAGACATAGCTGATGTCTTCGACATCAGGTATGAACTAAAAACTAAAAAGGAACAGACTAAGAGGAATCGATAAACTAAGAAGGAATCGAGAAAACTTGGCAAAATCCTGGAGAGTTTGAAAAGTTTGAAGTGATTTGGCAAATTTAGGAGAGATGTAAAGATTGGGATTAATTTCGTGAAATTAAGAAGAGATGGCAAAATCAAGGGAAAATTCACACTGACTTGCTACAATTCAGACGAGACGTAAATATCGAATTTGAATTTCGAGTTGAAAATTTTTTATTCCCCCCCCCCCCAACCATACATAGTCCTTCGCTACGCCCCTGTGCGTGGTGATAGGTTTTGGATGTTTAACTAGTAAGAAAGGTCTTAGTTTCAAGTAAAATAGCAATTTATTTGTATCGCAGAAAAATGTACTTAAACAGAAAGTGTGATAATTGTGATCATCAGGATCATTTTATATTGATAGATTACATATTGGTGTTTTGTGTGATTAGTTAAGAAATTTTGCATGATTTATGTAGTTTTTATTGCCTTTGTTTTTAAATCAGTACATTTATTTATTTCGAATTCACGCTCGCTGCCAAATATTCAAATACAATTGAAAATCTGTAACAATATTAAGAAGGTGGAGTTCTTCAACATTGTTGCAGATCAAATACACCTTTCAATGTTAATGCTCCTCTCCAGTGATGATGATGACATATTCAACCATGTCATCAGGTTCGTATTGTACAAGAGTCGTTTATATGATATTCAGAGACTTCATTCTCTTCACATGGCCAACTTCCAATATCTTAGCCTCAACTGAACATCTGTAGGGTTGGGTTGGGTTGTTTTACCTCTGAGCGGCACTTTTTTGCACACCATGGGCTAAATGGCCAGGTCACATGGACCCCGAAGGCTCAGAGAAGGTTGGGGGAGGGGACCCACTGGAACAGCTGTTAGGAGACAGATGGTAGCCTCCCGTCAAGGCCATCCAGCGTGTTCTTTAACATGCAGAGGGTATGGCTCTCCCGCACACGGGGCCACAGCTTAACGTCCCATCCGACGGACGGAGCCCATCTTCCAAGCCCATCGGTGTCCCCTACTGACCAAGGGCAGTAGGTGGTGCAAATGGTCCAGCGGTTAGAACGCCCCAGCATGAGGTGTCCCCTACTGATCGGTGTCCCCTACTGACCGTGGAATTTTTCGGAGATAAATCTCAACGCTGACCCAGCTGGGACTCGAACCTGGGAACTACAGATTACGAGCCTGGCGCGCTACCGACTGAGCCACCCTCGCCCCCATCTGTAGGGTGTCTAGCTGCCTGACGAATCAGCAGAAAATGCGGGAATGCATATAATATCGCTTTGTTGAAAAAATTGCAGCTTCTGATGGTCCAGCGGTTAGAACGCCACAGAATGCTTCTGAAAGGCGTGTGTTCAACTCCTACTCATGATAATCAATATTTTTCAACTAATTATTTCAAGTGTTATTCATATATCAACAGTTTAAAGATAGCAATGCAGTTCTCTCCAGTCAATACATTTTTTCTATTCGGAGTTTGAATGATCCATTTTCGAATGAGTTCAGAGATGATATTAGCCAATGAAGAAGGTATGTAATTAAAATATAAAAGTGGGTAAAATAAAAGGTAAAGTGAATTGAAGAGCTGTTATATTTTTTTAATTTTTTGTTAAGCTTGTTCTAAAATCAGACTCCACAAATAGATAGATTAAAATTAGGGAAGATTTTTCACTGCATTTTCATTTAAAGCTTTATTTTCGTTTTCCAAAAAATTTAGATTATTTATTCCAATAAATTTCCAGATTGTCTTCACTTTTCTTCGTTTTCAGTGAAAATGTTAACTTGATACTTGTTCTGCTCATTAATTCGTTTTGAGCATAATAAAAAGTCTGCAGTGTTTTTGAATTAGTTTTCGTGAACATTGAAAAGGGAGACAAAATCTTGCGTGCGTTGTTTCCAAAAATGTGTGTCTGGTAGTACATAGAATCTTTACATTCCACGGACTACCAGTAAACATGGGTTCATTGGTGAATAGTTTCAAGTAAAATAGCAATTTATCTAGCAGAAAAATGTACTTTGTTAAACAGAAAGTGTGATAATTGTGATCATCAGGATCATTTTATGTTGATAGATTCAACCCGTGAATAGTGTTATACACTATTCACGGGTTGAATAGTGTATAACACTATTCATGGGTTGAATAGTGTTATACACTATTTGCTCCGTAAATATTCTGTGAACTATAAGCTCTACAAATGTTTTGTAAAACCCAGTGTAAATAATCTGTAAACTGTGAGTTCCATAAGAGAAGCGCTTTAGAGTTCAACGGCAGGTTTTTCCCGCGAGATGATGTGTGAAACTCTCATGTGCGATCCTCGCTATAGAAAAATAGGCCCATTGTAATTCCGCCAGTGGATTCATTATTAAAGTGACTTCAAATCTTTATTACCCGCTAAAGGAAGAGTTTCTTGAATCACGTACTTAGTCCCAAAGTGCAACAAGTGGGAGGATCCCTCTGAACCAAAGCAACGATGAAATCACCCTACGAGAACAGACTCCACCTCCACACTCTTCAACATGCTTAGGAAATTAGCGTTTGTGTCATTCCCACCCACACAGGGTCTTAGAATTCGCCTTTGCTCAAAGAATCCACAAAATATATTCAGTGGATGCCTTCCCCATGTAGTTTTCTTCAACAGCAACCATGATAGAAACCGCCCACTCCTGCACAGAGCCACCTAAACTTGGATTCAATTTCATTTTAGAAAATCAAGGATTCAAAATGTTGTGGGAAGAATATAGGGATAAAGAAAAAAAATGTAAAAATTAATTTGGAATGGCTAAAGTCTTACATTATGGAAATAGAGGATATAGAATTACTACTGAAAATAATTAATTGATAAGCAAAAGCAGTGGGAGAGGATGTTAAAAAAATGTTAAAAATATTAAAAAACCAAAATTTTGTTGTTTCTTTATACGTGTTGTTTGTTGTGAATTTTCTTATTGTTTAAAGTTATTGTTTTCATATAAAAATGGACTATAAATGAATGAATTACTGCAGAACAGAAAGACTGATGTCTCATTGTACCTGCCAATATCGATATATCTCTAAGAATGTGTATATACTGTATTTGCGTTGTTGATTAATAGTGTTGTTCTTAAAGTTTTTGTATGTTCAATGTTTTAAATTAAATACCAAGGTAAAAATATTTGTAATGCGCTGAAAACCAAGGAGATATTAGTCCCAGCTTGGTCAGCATTGAGATTTATCTCAGCAAAACTCTCCGTCCTGCCCACGATCAGTAGGGCTTGGAAATGCCGCCGTCCGTCGGATGGGACGTTAAGGTCGTGCACCGTGTGCGGGAGAGCCATACTCTGTGCACGTTAGAGAACACGCTGGATGACCTTGACGAGAGGTTATCATCTGTTCCAGTGGGTACCCTCTCCCAAACTTCTCTGAGCCTTCGGAGTCCTTGTGACCTTGCCAGTTAGCCCACTGTGTGCAAAAGAGTGTCGCTAAGAGGTAAAACAACCCAACTCAAGGAGATATTAAACTTGCTCATATCAACAAACCTGTCACAAGTGATCATCAACGGCGGGTCTGTCTAACTGGTTGCCCTCAAATGGTTATAATAATAGTAATTTATTTCATGCAGGGAATACAGTAAAGCCAAGGTAAGGTAATTTTGGATATTAATTTAAACGCTCAAGTGGCTTGACGACCCGCGAATTTCTTCTATTAAATAATTATAATTTTCCCACTTGGTAATGTCAGGTTGTCGACAAGTACAAACAGCTAAAAGCAAAGTACCTTCATGTTTCAAAGTCAGTATATATAGTAGCATCTCAATATCTCTATCGTCTGTGCAACATACATATAAAAACTACAATAAAATATATAATATTCCAACGTTATAATAGATTAACATTGTTAGAGCTATTATGATGAAATTATAACTGTTGCTCGTCAAAAATATGATATATTTTAGACAAATATTTCTATACGTCTGCCCGCGGATAAATATATAGAGCATAATGTAGCAAACGTGTAGGTATCTAAAATACAACGTGAGTCTTCAGTTGGACAGCTTTCATCTAGATTGGGTTGGGTTGTTTTACCTCTGAGCGGCACTTTTTTGCACACCATGGGCTAAATGGCCAGGTCACATGGACCCCGAAGGCTCAGAGAAGGTTGGGGGAGGGGACCCACTGGAACAGCTGTTGGGAGACAGATGGTAGCCTCCCGTCAAGGCCATCCAGCATGTTCTTTAACGTGCACAGGGTATGGCTCTCCCACTCACGGGGCCACGGCTTAACGTCCCATCCGACGGACGGCGGCCTTTCCAAGCCCAGCGGTGTCCCCTACTGACCGTGGGCAGGGCGGGGAATTTTGCGGAGATAAATCTCAACGCTGACCCAGCTGGGACTCGAACCTGGGAACTATAATTCATCTAGGTTAGCTCACTACAAATTTAAAACTAAAGCATAAGGAACAGTTATATGCTAATATAAGCCAACTCGAGACACATCATACTGAATATCAATGTTGATAATAAAATTAGGAAAAAACATATGTAGGATGTAAAACTTAAGTAAACATATGTAAAAATGTAAGAAATTAAATGAATAAATGTTAAAATGTAATCTTACCAAAAAATAACAATGCATGTCAATTTTATCATTTTTAAATTAGTGTACCGTTTTACATACTTCTCTGAACTCTTGATTACTTTTGAGATTCTTGGATATATTTTTCTGTTCATAAACATAAGTAGTCCTTGAACGGAAAAGAGGATGAGTTGAAGATAAAGATAAATATTATGAAACGGGTTTTACTATAGTCCTTATCATATAATATCATTACAAGTTGAAAAATTCATTCAGCAATGTTACATTGAAGTTTTCTTCAAGAACTTGGTGTAGACAAAGTTATTGAAGAAAACTTCAATCGCAAGAACTTCTACAGCACTTATCTGGACCAGCGGCGTACTCAGAAATTCCCACTGGGGGAAATTTTCATAAGTTTTAGTTTCTATCGTTTCGAGGACTACCTTAGATAATAAGAATGATTTTCTTCACAAAATTATGACCAAAGATCTTCAACATTTTCTCCCTATTCCTAGCACTGACATATTTTACCAACTTTGATAACTACTCCGAAATCTTAAATTCAGAATTCTGATATATTTAGACGTTAAACTGTTGAATTATATTATCTCAAATTGCTAGCAGTAGATTCTGAGATATTTCTCATTTCAGTGTTGTTGTTTTTATAATAGAATTCCGACTATCTTATGGGAAGTCAGACATTTCTCGATCCCCCCTATTCCTGTTTTCATTACAGTGTTATATCATTTAACAAAAGATTACTGCAATATATAACGTCCTTTTGCTAAATATTCTCTCATCGTCCTTGAAGAAGAAAAAGAGGCGTTGAAGAAGAAAGTTGTGCTAAACGCTGAAATAAATTGTTTAGTCAGTTGGGTTGTTTCACCTCCGAGCGGCACTTTTTTGCACACCATGGGCTAAATGGCCAGGTCACATGGACCCCGAAGGCTCAGAGAAGGTTGGTGGAGGGGAACCACTGCAACAGCTGTTGGGAGACCGATGGTAGCCTCTCGTCAAGGCCATCCAGCGTGTTCTTTAACGTGCACAGGGTATGGCTCTTCCGCACACGGGGCCACGGCTTAACGTCCCATCCGGAGGACGGCGGTCTTTCCACGCCCATCGGTGTCCCCTACTGACCGTGGGCAGGGCGGGGAATTTTGCAGAGATAAATCTCAACGCTGACCCAGCTGGGACTCGAACCTGGGAACTACAGATTACGAGCCTGGCGCGCTACTGACTGAGCCACCCCCGCCCCCGCCCCCGTGTAGTCAGCATTTAATTAGCTATTTTTATATGCAGTTAACTGATGCGATTAAAGTTGAATTCAGAGAGAAGTAGATCAAGTCTGAGTAAGTAAATCTGTTCAAATTACTAAAGATTTTCGAGTTTTGTTAATATTTCTTGTCATTTCTGAGGCTGTATTAAATTGTAAATGTGTTATTTGTAAATTTATGCGTTCTATAATAATAGACATGATTTAAAATTTGTCCACGTTGAGTCTGAATTAAAAGTAAATAATTTCCTATAGTCAGAGTCACATCTTGCTGCAGCACTCCTCACATTCTATATGCTGTGTCATTAAAGTCCTTTTTTAATCTCCGTTAGTGTACTGAACATTAACATCTACATAAATCTCCCACCGGCGAATTTCTTCAGCAGTAGATACCTGTTGGCCTCTATATTTCCAACGTCTGCTACGTACGTAACGAAATCGCGATCATTTGTATATATCGCCATGTTGCACGTATGAGAAAAGTTTCCGATGTAACCATCCACTGTTTAAAAGTGGAGCAATTTTAATTTCACAGAGTGTATTCTACGTGAGCAAATTTCGCAAAACACTCTTCTTCATTGCATTAGTTTCATTACAAAGCATTCCCTGGGACATTGGCATGACCGACATGGACAATTCTACCCAACTCGACGTCTAGTGATTCTGAACTGCTGCCACCAGCTAATTCCAATGAGCCCGGGGAGTTGGGTTGGGTTGTTTTACCTCTGAGCGGCACTTTTTTGCACACCATGGGCTAAATGGCCAGGTCACATGGACCCCGAAGGCTCAGAGAAGGTTGGAGGAGGGGACCCACTGGAACAGCTGTTGGGAGACAGATGGTAGCCCCCGTCAAGGTCATCCAGCGTGTTCTTTAACGTGCACAGAGTATGTTTCTCCCGCACACGGCGCCACGGCTTAACGTCCCATCCGACGGACGGCGGCCTTTCCAAGCCCATCGGTGTCCCCTACTGACCGTGGGCAGGGCGGGAAATTTTGCGGAGATAAATCTCAACGCTGACCCAGTTGGAACTCGAACCTGGGAACTACAGATTACGAGCCTGGCGCGCTACCGACTGAGTCACCCCCGCCCCAATGAGCCCGGGGAGAGAATTCCCTCAGTCAGTACAGCGCCAGGCTTGTCATCCGCAATTCCCAGTTTCAAGTTCCACCTGTATTATCACGTCGAGATTTATCTCCGCTAAACCCCACACTACCCTAGGTCAGAAAGGTAACATCGATGTGCTTTGGAAATGCCGACGTCCGTCGAATGAGAGGTTAAGCCATGGATTCTTGTTCAGTAGAAATATACGATATACACGTTAACAAACACATTGGATGGTCTTCGTGGGAGACTTCCGTCTCCTAACAGCTGTACAGTCGGTCCCCTTCAACAACTTTCTTTTGGGGTCCTTGCGACCCGGACATTTAATCCACTGTGTGCAAAAAACGTGCTTCTCAGAGGAAAACAACACAACGAATGAGCTTATCATTTAATCTTTATAAAAATACTAAAATCGTTTGAATCATTTTTGAGAATTTTATTATTCTTTGTTGTCGAAAAAAATTTCTGACCAAACTTTGCTTATTTTAAACAATCCTTGTTGTAGCTGTGTCAATATCACTCTCGATCCTAACGTTCAAGGTCACATTACTATTATTATTTTTGCAGCATATGGCCGAGTGGTTAGCGTGCTTGGCTACTGATCCAAAGGACCTGGGATCGAGCCCCGGGTAAGATGTATGTAAGGCATGGATGTATGTGCCGTTTTTCTGCTGAGGTCCTGCCATCCTCTCAGACTTTCTATTATGACATAAACTGAGAGGCTCCTGTCAGACCTCTGTGGCAAGCAGCTGCTTGAGGAGGTATTTATTTTTATTTATTATAAGTCAATCTGTGATAGGGTTCCGTGAACCTCAGTGTGACCATTGACGGTTAATGTAGGTCGTGTAAGTTGATTTTAATGACGCAAATTAAACAAAAATACTGCTCGTTTTTGTAAACTGATTAGTAAATATGATCACCAAGCCAAATAGGACTAACACTTTCCACCGCCACTTTTTATTTAAAATTTCTTTTAAGAAACCGAAGCATTTAATGAAGCATTTTCAACGAAAACTGTTTAGGTCGGTACGATTAAACATTACCACAACATAAATGTCGAGATCACACGTTCTGAAATGAAGAAATGCTATCCGTGCGTCTGAACCTGGCAGCATTTTAAAATGTCGATACCGAAAACACGAAAAGGTCATATTAGCGAAATGACTTGTAAGAACTCTTAGATTTAGGGTTACATGCCATTTGTAACTTTTTCAATATCTGCTACTAATATATCAAGAGCTGAATTGAACTTGAACAGTACATTGACTCAGAATACGCTGTACAAAAGTGTGGCATATTGGTATAGTAATACGCCTTCCTCTAAGTATGTACAGTCGCTCAAAAAAGTATCCGAACACTATGGTTGATTACATAATTCAGAAAAAATATCTGGCAACGATTTTTTTTAGAAATTAGTGATCTGGCAACTTTCGTGTCACGTGATTACAGAATTTAGGAAAAATATCTGGAGCGTGTACAGCAACTGTACACGCTCCAGTTACCGTCACAGCAAACTGGAGCGTCTGCAATTACTGCACACGCTCCAGTTTGCTGTGAACGGTAACTGCACACGCTCAATATTTCCGTGAGTGAGCCCACACGATCTAGTATCAAAATAATATGACCACCAACAGTCGCTCAAAAAAGTATTCGAACACTACGGTTGATTACAGAATTCAGAAAAAATACCTGGCAATGATTTTTTTTTTAGAAATTAGTGATCTGGCAATCTTCGTTTCACGTTACACGAAGGTTGCCAGATCACTAATTTCTAAAAAATTTGTTGCCAGATATTTTTTCTGAATTATGTAATCAACCATAGTGTTCGGATGCTTTTTTGAACGACTGTACTTATGGCATCTTCCAGCTTTCCAATTTCCATATTAAGTCGTTAGTCCTATTTCTTAACGCACACAAATGCAACTCGATGGATCAAAACAGAATTTTATGACTTTATCAAAAAGTGTGGAGAATCACCAATATCAATAGTTACAAAACAGAGAGAACTTCACTGTAATAATGTAGTACAGGTGCTCCCCTACTTTCGAACGTTCAACTTACGAACTTTCAGACTTACGAACAATTTCACCGTACATCTAAAATTTAAATTTCGCGCGGATTCATGGCGTTGAAGTCGATAGCGTAGTCTAATTTTCCTTTTTTTGTTATTTACAATACGTATTTATATTATTTATGTACAAACATATACGTTAACAGTATAAGTTGTTTTATTTATAATATCGACTTTATGCTACCATATACCACAGCAGATTTTTACCGCATTTAAAACACCTGCCAGGAAGCAGTAACGAGTGTAATGCATTCTGGCAAGTACATTGAAGGATCAAACACTAACAATAAGTGGTTAATCTGCGTACAAATATACTTTTTAGGTTAGTTTTCGATTTACTACAAAACCTCGGGAACGTGACCTGTTCGTAAGTAAAGGAGCACCTGTAGTTCCGATTTTTAATATTTTATATACACCGTTTAAGTAAAGTATAAGATATATTATTTTACGTTAAATAAAGTGTCTTCATAAAAATTTTCTTTTTCATTCAATTGTTTTATTTAAAATGTTGCCAATGTATGAGCTTCTGTTACCGAAAATGAACTTGGCCAGGTCACAAATGCCCCAGTTCTCAAGGCAGAGTTAGTAAAGGGTCTTCTCCCCCCTCCCCTTAGGACAGAGGTCAGTAATAATTAAAAGGGAAAAAAGTTTTTTTTGGTTATCTCCAGCCAAAATATTTTGAAAGTTAGAGCAAATACATAAAATGATACTCACACGTACAGTCGCTCAAAAAAGTATCCGAACGCCATGGTTGATTACAGAATTCAGAAAAAATATCTGGCAACGATTTTTTTTAGAAATTAGTGATCTGGCAACCTTCGTGTCACGTGACACGAAGGTTGCCAGATCACTAATTTCTAAAAAAAATCGTTGATAGATATTTTTTCTGAATTCTGTAATCAACCATGGCGTTCGGAAAGTTTTTTGAGCGACTGTACATTGGACTTAGCTCCAGTTACTGAGAAAGAAAACGAGAACCAAGAAGAAAGAACTCCAGTGACTATCGCAGAAAAGTTATGCTCTTTGCAAAATTTAACTCTACGCAAAATTCCTCTCTCTGGTCAAAAGGTTTCACGTTTTTGCTTATGTAATATTTTGCGAATAATAAGCAAAAATGTTTTAAATATGAAACAGAAATCAAATTTCAATCGTTTCATTTTCAGAAAAGTATTGTAGAATTAAGCGGTTATTGCCTTTATTATTATTGATCTTCCTAGTTATCAGTTTGTCGTTCTCTCTCAGGTCATCGGCTCACACAGCATTACTGAATCGTTTGATGGCTTTTCAACCAAACTCAAAGCAGAAGACGGATATGCCAGAAGGGAAGTTGCGCAGTTGCGGATAATTTAGATAAATGACGAAAAGATCAAAGGTGAGGCTAAAACTAAGAATAAAAATGAGCATCTTTTGTGTCAAAAGTTACCTGGATCAAATGAATTTGCTTAAAGAATGAGCCCATTCAAAGTAAGCATAGAAGAAGAAAAGAATTTTATTTTTCGTTTGAATGATGAAACTCGTATGTGGGATGAATTACAATTGCCTTGCTTCCATAATGTCAGGCCAGCGGAGTTAAATGAATTCAATAAAATACAGCAAATGTTATTCATAAAGTAAGGATAGAATTTTAATCTTCCAGGACTTTTGCTTTTGTTTCCTAATTTACCAGAGATGTCCAGATCACAAGGACTCCAAGGCTCGCACAAGGTTGGGTAAAATGCATATCAGTTTCCGACTTGCCGAAATTATTAAGAATAAGGGAGCAAACTTTACAGCTCAGTATTAGTGATCTTTTTATTTACAATTTAATGACTGAAATGTTGCAACTTTCTTGACGCAATACGTGGCATCCGACATTATATTGTTATAAAATAAACGGATGGAAATTGAGTGTGAGTTCAAAAATAGTATTTAACCATTATAATTCTAAAATAATGTAATTTATTGCAAAACTATAAAATGCAATTTATTACTCAAACAAAAAAATAAAGGTTTAAATAACTCTGTCTCAGATGTTTTGAATAAAACACTGCTGCCCAACGTTGGAATTATACTTGGAAAACAAAATTATCAATAGTACGTGAGTTACAACTAATGCACCACAGGGAAAACAAATATATTCAAAGTTTTCTGTATATAAATGAAAATTATGTCCCCAGGTCATAACATTCTGATTCGAGCAGATAAAAGACCAACTGGTGAGCATGAAATGCGATTTAACTCGCACCAAACATCTGAAGTGGCAATTATTTTAATAGGGGAAGCACAAGGAACAAGAGACATTATTCTAAAACTTCGAGACAATACCTTCCAGAGAATACCAGAAACACACCGATCATACGATACACTGCAATATCCTATAATATTTTGGAAAGGAGAAGACGGATTTCACTTTCAATCGAAACAAATAAATCCTGCTTCTGGAACGACCACAAGTAAGATTTCTGCTAATAGCTTTTATGCTTATAGATTAATGCAAAGGTCAGATAATTTTAATTTAATATTATGATATAAAGATCTGTTACAGCAGTATGCAGTGGATATTTATGCCAAAACAGAAGCAGAAAGACTAAAGTATATTAAGTACTTTAGTCTTTTTAACAATTTCAATAATTCATTAAAACGACAAAACCTCAGAGTCGACGATTATATTAATTTACGAGATGCGTTAAATATGACGAAAATGCTGCTAATGTAGATTAATTAGTCATACTTCTTTCGAGTTTCCCCGGTAGGCCGCGGAACAGTCGCTCAAAAAAGTATCCGAAAGCTATGGTTGATTAAGAATTCAGAAAAAATATCTGGCAACGATTTTTTTATTAATTAGTGATCTGGTAACCTTCGTGTACGTACATGAAGGATCACTAATTTCTAAAAAAAATCGTTGCCAGATGTTTTTTCTGAATTCTGTAATCAGCTATAGCGTTCGGATATTTTTTGAGCGACTGTACATGCACGAAAGAACAGAAGACGCGATGACGTAAGTGGGAAAATATATAAGACCCGATTTGTTTATTACTTTCACTGCAATCCCAACTGGCCTGAAATAGTGGCAGAATTGATAGATTATCAGAAATCAAAAGATTGTTCAAACATTATTGCACATGTGTTTCATCTCAAGATGAAGATCTTGATGAACCTCATTAAGAAAGCAAAATTTTTGGAGAAACGCAGAGCAGAAACGGGGATTACCACACGCGCACATATTTTATTGTGGATGAAAGAAAAACTAAATGTGAATAAAGTCGATGAATTTATATCTGCCGAACTAACAAACACAGATGAAGACCCAGTATTATACAAAATCGTCAGTACACATATGGTGCACGGCCCATGTGGATATCTGAATCCATCATCAATATGAATGAAATATTAAAAACGTATGAAGTTCTCTCGCAAATTCTTAAATGAAGCACAAAGTGGTCACGATGGGTACCCACTATAAAGACGTAGAAGTCCTGATGATGGAGGGTTTAAAACAACCATAAGGGTTGGTAGCAC
The DNA here is from genome assembly GCA_038380435.1 of Ryuthela nishihirai. Lineage (NCBI taxonomy): Eukaryota > Metazoa > Arthropoda > Arachnida > Araneae > Heptathelidae > Ryuthela > Ryuthela nishihirai. The sequence goes on from JAWZYU010000017.1 coordinate 79,033,228, forward strand.
TGAAATAAATATTGATGGCAATTGGATAGTACCTTATTGTCCTCTTTTGTCCCGTTTATTTAACACTCATATTAAGATAGAATATTGTCATTCGATAAAATTAATCAAATATGTGTGCAAATATGTAAACAAAGGATCTGGCCTGGCCATGTTTGCTGTCACTGATTGGCGAATATTTAACTTTCCAATTCATGAACGATCCCCAACAATAGTGCATCTCATTGTGCATTTGGAAAAAGGTCAGAGAGTTTACTTCAAGGAGCAAAATGCCTTGCAGCAAATTGAAATGGGACACAAAGAACAACATTAACAGTTCTCTTCGATCTTTGCAAGCAAGACGATTTCACAAAAATCTCTTTTATCATCAGGTACCGACCTATTTCAGCTGGAATATAAAAAAATAAATAAATACCCCCTCAAGCAGCTGCTTGCCACAGAGGTCTGACAGGAGCCTGTCAGTTTAATACGCCATAGTAGAAGGTCTGTGAGGATGGCGGGACCTCAGCAGAAAAACAGCACACACATCCATGCCTTACCCAGGGTGTTGTGCGCACCTCGCGGTTGCAAGCACTATTCAATTTTTAAGTAGAAATATGCAAATTTAAATCTGTGGCGTTGTGTTTCCCACATTCCCCAATTACGGATTATTCCCTTAATTAGGCAATGCGGGCCGCAAAAATCCCAGGCCGTCTCCTTAGGGGAAGACGTTTTTCATTAATAGGAAATCCAATGATGAGCACGACTCAGGTTTATGGAAATATAAAAGAATAACAATATTTATTGAAACAAAATATCTAACAGTACAGGAAAAATAATTAATCTTTCTAAGAATCAATCATTTATCGTGGACTTAAAACAAAAAAAAAGAACTTAATTAAACGGACTATGGAAACTCTTTACAATTAAATCTAAAATTAAGGATAGCAACTTATAGTGAAAGGAAGGGTAAGCAACTAAAGGAAGGATAAGGGTACCGTTCTAAGTGCTCAGCTCGTCCGTCAGCTGCATCGGATTACGGCCAGTCGTCGTCACTCTAGCACCGGGTGGAGATCATCTCCTTAGTTCGTCCTTTAGACGATGACTGGGAAACCATCTCCGTCGCACTGTGGCTGATATGGAGACGGGCCTGTGTTGACCATCACATCCGGTGTTGGGTAATTTGGCTGCAGCGAAGAGAGGCGGTCTGCTGCATCATCGTGGTAATGTTGGGAAGGGGAGGGTGCTCTTCACTGGTAGGCGCTTCGGAAGCAAATTATCGTCTCTCTGCTTCTAATTTTAGGGAGCCACTCGTTCATAGGGATGTCCTTGCGTTAACGCATCAAATCACATTGCTTTTTATTCAAAGTCCTGCACTCATTACCACTGATTCCGATATGCTGATACTGAATCTGGCCCGCCCCGAGCTGTGGCCATCCCGTCAAACTGCTCTCTCTAAAATCTCAGTGCTCTCTGCCCTGTTCCAAATCTCGGGTCCAACTCCAGCCCTCTGTTCCTCGCTACAATTTTCCCACGTCCCTTCCCCCTTGTTTTCCCACGAAAATGGTATGTGCAAACCATCCGTAGCGTCTGCAGAGGAACTTACGAGTGATAAATTCTCCCCAGGGGGTCTGTGAGGTTGCCATCGCCGCCTGGAAAAAACGAGATTCCTCGTTCGTTACTACAACACTAGACTAGGTTGTCCAGCTCTGGATTTGCATTTGCTACGGGGCGAACACAGCTTCTCTTGTGAAATCGGCACTAAAGCTGTCAGCAGACTTTCGCACCCCCAGACCATCCCAGCTGGACCTCCACTGCAAGAGAAGAAATAGCGATTCCGCCTGTCATCCACCTACGGGCTCTGTGCCGTGTGATATCGAATGCCATGAGATCTAGGCGCTGGGTGTTCCATGTGTGTGGCCTGTCGGTGCAGCTGCGACTTCCGCCCACTCCTGATGTGTCCACCCTGTTAGTCTGTTCCCTTTGTGTTAGAGAAAAAAAAAATCTCAATCTATAAGAAATTAATTTTAAAAAAAATGAATCGTTATGCCTGATGTAAAATCAGTGCATAACAAGGGTTCGAACCCAGGTCCCGTAGATCAGTAGCCGAGCGTGCTAACCACTCGGCCACGGGAATAATCATGACAAAAAATGGAAACTTCGCAAAACTGGTACTAAAGACCAAATCATCCCGGAATTAAGGTCAGTAATGATGTCGGTTCTGTTTACACCGTTCATCCGAAAACTTTTGAGTGCTTTTAGGGTTACTCCTTTATGATATAGTAGGTCTGACATCTTTTGATGATTTGCGCACAGTAAATGCAACAGTTTGCGAAAGTTATAAGCAGCCCTGCCAATTAAGAGGTCTTTATAGGATGATTCTCATTAGAATAAAGCATCACAGGAAGCGTAAACTGTGCAGTCTGATAAAGTGTTTAGGAACCTTTTTGCTGCTATGCTTCAGGTATATTCCATTTCTAATCCCAAACAACTTTGGAAAACTTACAAAGAAAATATTTCGGAGGATATTTTATATCAAGCAAAAATTGAAAGTTCAAACATAGAAATTACTTTCAATGATGTGATTTTTAATACAGCACATTTGTTGATTGAAATAACATTCTAGCTACAAGTGGACCTGAACTGAAAACATTTAGTCTCTGAGACATTGGGGAATGAAAATTATGCTCTCACAAGTGATTACACAGTCGTATCAGAATAATATGACCACCTACCTAATAATGGGAATAACCACCCTTGGCCAGGATGGCAGCAGCGAGATGGCATGGCATGGACGCAATGAGGCCCTGGAAGGCTGCCAGAGACACACGTGCCCATTCGGACTCCAGCGGACCACAGAGATTCCGGAGATGACGTGGTTGTGGGTCAGCATGTCGAACCTGTCGATCCAAATAGTCCCACAAGTGCTCTATGGGACTGAGGTCGGGTTATTTCGCCGGCCAAGGGATAACGGAGACATCGCTATCGTGCTCCTGGAACCATATATAGGATGATCCTCATTAGAATAAAGCGTCACAGGAAGCGTAAACTGTGCAGTCTGATAAAGTGTTTAGGAACCTTTTTGCTGTTATACTTCAGGTATATTCCATTTTTGTTTCTCAATCCATATAATGACCTCAATCCCATAGAACACTTGTGGGACCATTTGGATCAACAGGTTCGATGTGCTGACACACAACCACGTCATCTCCGGAATTAGTCACGCACCACCTTAGCAACATGGCAGGGCGCATTGTCCTGTTGGTAGACATCATCACCACCAGGGTAAATATCCAACATGAAGGGATGCATGTGGTCAGTGAGGATGGACAACGTAATAACGTGTGGCAATCCCGGTGTTCCGCAATACAGAGACTGCACTACACCTTGAGGGAGTTGCCACGAAACCACAATCCACTAGCCAGGGTATTATCTTAGATCTTGTTTTCTTAGATCGTGCCTTACTGCGGGAGAAGACCTGTAGAAGAGAGAGACCTTACTTTTAGAAACAAGTCTGTCTGATGAAATAATCATTGAGGTGCAGTGAGTGGGTATTTTTGAATTTAGCAACTTGCCTAGGAAAATGCCAAAATGCAAAATGTCCAAATACTTTGCCAAAATATATCAGATGGTATCTTTTGAATTTAGAAGTCAAACATTGAAGAAGTCCTATCTTTTTCAGTCCTCTGCAGCAGAGACTCCCAGGCTGTCCGTCGATAAGCCACGCCTAATCAGGAAAACCCCAAACCCTTTCAGCATGACCCTCAACTTCGTCCCCCCCATAGCGCCGACCGGAGGCCCCCAGCGAAGCGGATGCCACCCACTTCAGGGCTGCAACCGGGCCCTTCATAGATGCAGGATAGGTTTGCCTAATCGGGTTCTCCAAGTCCTTTCAACGGAGTCCCTCCCATTCTAAGCATCTCCAGGAGGTTGCCGGCTGTGCAGACGCCAGAGGACCCCCGGCCCACACCACTTCGGAGCACATAGGCCCCTCCACTACGAAAGCCATGATCTACCTAAAGATCTCATGTGGGACTCTTAGTTTGGCTTTTCCATCGATAAGCCTGTCAACCAGGGTAGCTACTCCCGGTCGCGAACTTCGTCCTCTCCATTGTGAGCAGGCTGAAGCCCCCCAATGAACAGTCTTCCGACCACGATATCACTGAGACCGCATCGATGAGCCCACTGGACCGGGTTCCCCAAGCCTGGACCGCAGATCCCCAAGTATTGCCCCTCAACCAGGGCTGCAACTCCTAGCTTCTCAGGGGACAAGTCAATGAGCCCACTGGACCAGCTGCTCTCAAAAACCGGTCTGCATACCCTCAACAGTATAACCCCTATAACTATAACAACCCCTATAACTATCTTGTGGCCTCCACTGGGGGTCACAAGATATCGTGAACTCCAGAGTGCCAGCGATCCGAACCCCAACTTCTCAGAGGTACCGCAGCCCCCCCCCCCCCCACCACCACCACCATCAGCATGACAAGGTGGTCCCACTTCGGGGGGGATTGAGGATGGACAGGCAGCCATTAGCATTCAGGGAACCATCCAGTGGTACCAGCGGTCCCAGGTCATACGAGGAAAACATCTCCCAGACATGCACACTGCCACCGCCAGCCTGTACTTGACCAACAAGTGTGTCCGAGTGTTGGTTCTCGTGTGTCTGAAGCTGTATCCGTCACCGCCCGTCATTTCTGTTGAGTAGAAACCTTGATTCGTCGGAGAAGGGAAACTTTTTCAACTCTTCGTCTGTCCAATGACGGTAGTCCCGTGCGAACTGCAGGAGTCGTTGCCGATGGACCTTGGTTAACACGGGCGCCTTTATGTAGCACCGACTCCAGAGTCCCATTCGTAACAGGATTCGCTCTACTGTTATCGAGGACACGTACCTGGGTGCTCCAGCATTCATTTGAGTGGTCAGTTGCTGCACTGTTGCGCGTTGATTTCCCTTTACAAGTCAACGGAGGCGACGTTCTTCTCTGGGGTCGATGGTCGATTTAAAAGACTACAGTTTCCGATTCAGCTCAGTTTCGCAATGACAATTAATAGAGCTCAAGGTCAATCGTTAAAGGTGGTTGGACTGGAATTAAGAGTTCCATGCATTGCTCATGGCCAACTTTATGTGGGATGTTCCAGAGTGGGACATAAAAAAACAATTGTATATTTTAGCACCTAATGCAAGACTACTAACGTCGTTTATAAAGAGGTATTATGAACTTATTAGCTGAATGAGAGTTTTGCTACATTCATGAATTTCAAAGAAAATGTTTTTCTAGGGCTTAAGAAGCTTTATTTACTGCAAGTTTATAAATAAATAAACTGTTTAATTTTAGCATCTGTAAATTCATAACAGCCGTCCCATGGCCGAGTGGTTAGCGCGCTTGGCTAATTTAAGGGACCTGGGTTCGAGCCCTGGGTAAGGCATGGATGCATGTCGTTTTTCTGCTGAGGTCCTGCCATCCTCTCAAACCTTCTACTATGGCATATAAACTGACAGGCTCCTGTCAGACCACTGTGGCAAGCAGATGCTTGAGGGGGTATTTATTTTATTTTTTTTAAATTCATAACTCAATAATATGGAATGCGTTTCATTGTCTACCTTAGAATAGAATGTCTAAAATACATATATACAACGCATATAAGAAATGCATTAACTCTAGAAGATATCTGTCATCAATAACACTGGTTTACAAAGTTTTTATAACATGAACACTTGTAGCTGCCTTTAACTACTTTTCAGGTACTGATTTCATATCTGGCCTTTAAAAATGGCTAGCACGTCACGTTTTTATGTTATTGGTCATTTTGACTCCTATTAAGATCTTCCTATATCAACACCTCCAGGCAACTGGAAGGATACTAGATATTTTATTTTTTATGACTGGCAAGAGTGATTGCCAATTGGGAGAAAACATATAACAGTAACCTTACTTCAAACCGCCATTCTTGTTGTTTTCATTGTAGGAGGAACACGTGCTCTACGTTGAAGAATGAATTTTGACGTGTAAATGGCACAAATACAGCATCGCGGATGTGTTAATGTGCCAGATAAGTTTTGTTATGTGTGTTGAAATCATATTTTAAAATCCAGGGTCGTTCTTTGACAAAGATTGTGAAGAAAGCCTATAATTTGTATTTTTGATGTCATGTTGGAGATCAGAACAAAAAATGGAATCCACATGTGTGCTGCATTTCGTGCTTTGTTGGCCTGAGAGTGAATGGTTGAAAGATAAGATAAAATCCATTCCCCTTGCAGTTCCAATGGTTTGGCGTGAGCCAACTAGTCACTTGCATGATTGCTATTTTTGTTTAACTAAAGTTCGCTTTGTGTGTCGGGCTTTTCAAAAAAGAACAATAGGAAAATACAATATCCAAATGTGCCTTCAGCCATAAGGCCAGTTCCTCATGGAGATCTTCCTATGCAACACCTCCAACCAACTGGGAGGAGATGGATTCATATTCATCAGAGGAAGACTTTGAGGTACATACAGATCCTGATCCTAGATACACCCCTAAAAAAATTAGACGAGCCTCATCTGATTCAGTAAAATGAACTTAATGATCTTGTTCGAGACCTAGGACTTTCCAAACAACAAGCTGAGGTTTTAGGCTCACGACTTCAAGAGTGGAATCTTCTGGTCAAGGGTACCAGAGTTTCCCTGTTCAGAAAGAGAAATTTGGATTTATCTGCTTATTATGAAATTCAAGATGGTTTGTGTTTCCGCACAAATATTTACAGGGCTGACGGAAGAAATTGGAACAATTCACAACCCTAAGGAATGGCGCTATTTATAGATTCGTCAAAATTCAGATTAAAAGCTGTCCTTTTGCATAAAGGAAACCAAAACCTTTCCATTCCAGTGACACACGTTGTGATAATGAAGGAAACTTATGAAAGTATGGAAAACATACTCACTGCTATAAAATACGACCAGTTTAAGTGGAAATTAAACTGGTCGTATGACTACTTGAAGTCATACTGGTCGTATGACCTCCTTGAAGTCCAAGCAAGAGAGATATGACTTAAAAGTCATATCTCTCTTACTTGGACTTCAAAGAGGGGTATTAAAATTTAGCTATTTTCTGTGTTTGTGGGACAAAAGGGCCAGAAAGGAACACTACAAAAGACTCCCAAAAGAGATGTTTTTATTTCTGTAAAGAGTAATGTGAGGTATAAGCCTCAAGTTGACCCCTCTGATGTTCTGCTCCCACCACTACACTACTTTCAAACTGGGGCTAATTATAAACTTTGTAAAGGCTACGGACAAAACTGGTAAAGGTTTTTGCAATTAAAAGAAAATTTTCCGAAACAAAGTGATGCCAAACTCAAAGAAGGGATCTTTGTTGGTCCTCAGATCAGGAAGCTACTGAATGATACTGTCTTCGAAGAAAAACTGAATATGAAGGAGCACGTTGCATCGAAATCCTTCACGTCTGTGTCCCAGGGTTTTCTGGGTAATCACAAACAGGAAAACTACCATCAGCCCATTCAAGATCTTCTCAAAAACTATGAAAATCTTGGCTGCCGAATAACTTTGAAGATTCATTTCTTGCCCTCGCATCTCGGCTTCTTACCCAAGAACTTAGGAGCTGTCAGTGATGAGCAAGGGGAAAGATTTCAGCAGGATATCCGAACCATGGAGGAACAATACCAAGGCAGGTGAGACCCAGCAATGATGGGTGACTGCTGCTGGTTCTTGCAGAAGGAAGTTACCTCAGCACATAAAAGACAAAAATTAACTTCTTGTAAATATAAAAGATCCTTACCCATGTTTGCGTTTCAATATTATTTCATTTGTTATTTTATATCCAGTGGTCTATAACTATGATGTTTCTAGTATTTTTCACTGTAATCAAGTAATTAATTAATGAGTTTTAAGTTGCAATTTAATAAAATAGCCATATTTATTTTCATTTCCTAGATATGAGTATTCATTAAAATTTGAAACACACCAATCCGTAATTTAAAAAAACTGTACATGCTGCAGATTTTTCCCAGCCATATTTGAATTCTGCACCCCAAAATTAATTAAAAACATTATACTTGTCCAATGTTATAAAAATAAGTTTAAATTTTTTGTCTAGTGCAATTAGAAATATCTAGATATATCATCAATAATAAGGAATTAGATGTGTTGAATCTGCTAAGAGTTTGATGTAGTGGCAGAGTACTGCATGCATAAAACTAACCTTTAGTGTAGTGAAAATACGAATATACCGATTTCATCTTAAAAGGGAAATCGGGCAGCGCAGGGTACAGTTCAGCTAGAAGAATATAAAAATGATGTATCGCTTCGTGTTAATCATGGTAATAGACTTTGTGCATCAGCTGGCAGAGCTAAAATATGAAGTGATATTAAAGTCTGGTCAGAATCGTACCAAATATTTCTGGGGACCGGATCACCTCATGATTTGGTGCTTTTCTGCTACCAGAATGGATCATAAATAAATCGTAAATAAATAAAGCAAATAATACTGATTGACCTTACTGAAGCTTTGTCTTTTATGAGTGCCACAGCTGTTTAAACATAATATAAATTTTAAGACACTTGAATGTCACTTAATATCTCGATTAACATTTGAGAAAAATATAAATCATAGGCTTTATAGTTAGTAGCTGTTTTAGATTTATTAATTCATAATATTTCAAAAATTTGATATGTATTATTTTTCAAACTTGAAGAAATTAGAAAAAATATTAATTTATATTAAAACATTGCTAGGTCTTATCAGCCAAAGAGCCTAAACCTCTATGCCCACATCATATTCCGTCCCAGAGTTTGATGTTCAGATTGAACATAAGAGTATGCAGAGATATTGGGACCAGGGATTAAGCATTTGGGAAAGAACGGTGGAATCAAAAGTTTCTAAAAGATCTCAATCCATGAATTACAAAAGTGAGAGAGAAAGGATAATTCGACGCTCTAAATCATAGTTTATTCTAGGTAGGAACCTGAATTTTTAGCACAACACAGGGAGACACAGGGAAACATTTGCGCGAAATATGGGACTGGGGTTAAAATTTGGGTGGTCAAGTATTTATTTGCAAAGGATCCCGAAATCTGTTAAAGAAAGATACGAGTTTTTTAAAGCTTGTTTAGTAATTAAATTTTTGATAACAGTGGACGAAAGACGAGAGAGCGTTAGAGTACTGGCAATATACACTGCTTGCCATTAAAAGTGCAACACCAGGAAAGACAAGAGATATCAAAGCCATATTTAGTGAATACATAGCTTATGTTACGAGGATCAAATGATTACAAATACAACTCGGTTAGTCTTCTGGAATACAAAGAAATCAGTATCTTGTGTAGCCGTTGCTACATGGTCCGGCATTGAGAGGATGAGACCTCAGATGTGTGTTTGGGAATATCAATCTATGCAGTTTTGATACGTAGCCAAAATTCATCTGTTGTAGCAGCTGCTGGCGTCTGGTGTGCTAGTCGTCGTGAGATCATGGACCAGACATGTTCAACTGGGGTCAGATCCACTGAACGCTCAGGCCAAGGCAGAAATATCAAATGGTGGCTATCCAGGAATTGCTGGACTACCACATGTGGTCGGGCATTGTCCTGTTGGTAAATGGCACCAGAGAGCACTGAAGATAAGATATGACCACCTCAGTGATGTAACACTGGTTGTTCAAAGTACAGATAATGCATACGAAGCGCGTGCATGAGTGGAGTCCAATGGCACCACATACCATAAAACCAGCAGCTGGACCTGTATGACGCTGCATCACTCATGTCCTACTCAGCCTGTCGCCGCAGTACTGCCAGATATGGATTCGTCCATCATGGTGCTGCATACTGAAGCAGGATTCGTCTGAAAAGACGATGCGATGCCATTCGCACATCCATGCATGACGTTCTTGTCACCATAGCGGTCGCATACGCTTGTGTTGTAGTCAATGGTAGCCAAAGCAATGGCCGCCTAGCAAAGCTGCCCTGATGTTGCATACGACGCTGAACCATATGTACAGACACTTGTTGATGTGCAGCACACCCTAACTGTTGAGCTAAAGTGTTTGATGTGCCTATACGATCATTCAAAGCCATTCACACGAAATGTCTGTCCTCTTGTTGGTTTGTGTGACCGGGCCATCAAGATCCCTCACATCAGTAAGTTCGTTCCTCCTCTACCCACTGACGCCATATTCTCATCACTGTGGCAGCATTCCGTCCAACACAACCACCGATGTCTCGGTACGATAATCCGCCTTCCCGTAATCCCACAATTCCCCCTCGATCAAAGTCGGAAACCTGGTCGTATGGATGCCGTGTTCTTCGACGAGGCATACTTGATCCTTTAGTGCGCAAGAACTGCAAGCAAACAGAATTCTAGTGCTTTGCTCCGGCTCTTTGTAATCTCTTCTTATACAACTTCCAGGGGGCGTTGTTGTCACACATGATGTGCGTATGTGCTGCGCATTGAATCATTTATGTGCTCTCCCCTGGGCTACCCATCTTGCATATTTCGGGACAATCTGATGAGTTCTTTCTGGTGTTGCACTTTTAATGCTCAGCAGTGCAATTAGGTCAGCATTGTCTTGTCGCTTGACACGATAGATACCAAGGCAATGAACTCCCTTCTGGATACAGTTATTATATATATATCAATGTATACTATTATGTAAATTTTATTATAAAGTATATGAGTCATCGCATTCAATTTGTAAAGAGTATACTTTTTTTAAACATCCATTAGCTTACAAGGATATCAAAATTTAAAATGGGTCACGGAGATACCGCTGATCAACCTGTGCATCAACAGATAAAATTACATTAAAATCTTGCACGAAAAATATATATATATATTTTTTTACTTTAGAAAGTACAGTCGCTCAAAAAAGTATCCGAACACTATGGTGTGATTACAGAATTCAGAAAAAATATCTGGCAACGATTTTTTTAGAAATTAGTGATCTGGCAACCTTCGTGTCACGTGACACGAGGTTGCCAGATCACTAATTTCTAATGATAATTTCTAGTAATAACTGTGAAATTCTTCAGATAAATAATTTGTAGTGATAACTGTGAAATCTATTCTTTCTGAAATTATTTTATGCAAATTATTCCTTGTATCATTATTACGTGAAATTGAATTGGAACTTTTATAAAAAAAAAATTTTACAGCATTCCTTCCATTTGCAAATATGTAACGGAAAGATGATACACTAGAAATTGCTATTACAAATTTCTGGATAATTCAATACTACTTTTTCTGCCAGTGATTCCAATTAGAACGATTTTACACAAATTCCTTTTAATAGAATCAGCGCTTGAAGTTTACAGGAAAATTATTTTTCGCAAATATCCGGTCTTGTCTTTGAATTTTAAAGTACGTTAAGAACTTCCTACAAGAGCAATTTTTTGTTAATTTTCGGGGCAGGCAAAGACATTTTACGCAACTAATTCCCCTTTCACTGTTTTTTTCCCTTTTCACAACAGTGTGCGACTGGAAATGCAGATGAATCAAGGGAAGAAACGCCGATATTTATTTGCATACATAGCAACAACAGACACAAGACGATTTTACTATAAAGTTAAGCTTAAGGGCGTGATATCGCAAATGCTGTTTTGCTGCACTTCTCAAATTATCTCTTTCAGCTACTAGAAAAGGAACTTGAATAAATAAGCCATTAGGGGCGGGGATGGTTCAGTCGGTAGCGCGCCAGGCTCGTAATCTGTAGTTCCCAGGTTCGAGTCCCAGCTGGGTCAGCGTTGAGATTTATCTCCGCAAAAATTCCCCGCCCTGCCCATGGTCAGTAGGGGACACCGATGGCCTTGGAAAGGCCGCCGTCCGTCGGATGGGACGTTAAGCCGTGACCCCGTGTGTGTGAGAGCCATACCCTGTGCACGTTAAAGAACACGCTGGATGGTCTTGACGGGAGGCTACCATCTGTCTCCCAACAGCTGTTCCAGTGGGTCCCCTCCCCCAACCTTCTCTGAGCCTTCGGGGTCCATGTGACCTGGCCATTTAGCCCATGGTGTGCAAAAAAGTGCCGCTCAGAGGTAAAACAACCCAACCCAACTCTAAATAAGCCATTCGGCTCCTCGTGAGGACTGTACAGATGAGGCTAACATCCTCGACTTTGTTTAGTATAAATAAAATACATGGAAGCACAATTCCTTCTTTATAGAAACACCAATACCATCTCTTAAGCCCTATACCTGTTAACAATTTCTCTCAGCCTATTAAACTTGTGGGGAGTCGAATGAGATCTCGTCTCCTCATGAATGACTTTCATTTCACATCCTTCTACTAAAATCCTCTCATCTCTTCCCGATGCATTCCTTCAACATCTACTTATAGCTAGAGTGATCACAAAGTATAAATATGAATTATAAATTGTATTTATAAACGTTCTTCAAGCATAAAATGAAACCAGCAATGACTTCTTCAAATCGTTTTGCTCCGTTCAACTTCAGAAGATCTTTCAAACGTAGTAAAACACGACGCATGCTCTAAATGCAGATACCCAGTTGGGGTGTCTGGAAGAATGGAGGTGGGGAGACCTAAATACGAAACAGGACATTCCCCTCTGCATAATGCAGTTTTGTTTTTAATTCTACATTTCTTCACTAATCTTTCTAAAGCTGTGATTTTCAATCGTTTTCCTCTTCTGAACCTAATGCCGTCGCGTCCCCAATATATATGTGTGAAAACATTGTGTTTACTTTCCAATTGCCCTCATTTTGGAAAAATTGACCCGTTCATCTCATCGAGTTAGTCCCGAGTTTTCCGTTTAGATTTTAATGTTAACAAATTGTTATTAACAAAACGGTTCTCCCCTTCGGACATGAAAGTTTATTTCTTATCGAGTTAGAATTTCAGGCATTATGGAATAACTTCAATCTAATTTCGATTATCTTATGGTATCCTGTCCGTGCCAAGATTTGGTATCCTGTGCAAACACGTTTTATTCAAAAGGTATAAATGGATATCCTTTGCTCTCTAATAGGGCTGTCGAACCTACATCTTCAGGGCTTGGCCATTAATGACTTCAATCCGCCTGGATGATATTTATTTTTGGAGCTATCAATTTTTATCGTCGTCTCTCCCCAGAAACTATCGGTACATTACAGTATGTTGTATATTATATATATATTATACTTAAATAGCCCTCGATATAGGACAATAATCAACATGTGCCCCGTTATGAAAACAAACTGAACAAATCTGCACTAATGTAGAATTTTATTCAAATAGGAGTTTCACCAAGCATCAATATCGGAACGTTCCTTTTCAGCAATTCTACCGCGACTCCGACACAGATTCACATCCCCATTACCCCCCCCCCCCCCCAGGTAAGTGATAACTGGTGACTTGTCTAGATGTCAATTATCATATTATTCAATTTTTGGAATTTTATTAACAATGATTCTTTTTCGTTTATTTTCAGTATGACGTGAATCACAATTACTAATTTTTAGCTATTAAGATCTATTCTAGTTTGCTTGATTTTTAGTTTATATATTTTAATAATTGCAAACGAAAAAACATATTTTCATGAACTATTATTATTTAAAAATAATGAAATATATGTGAAAAAATACACATAGTCTTAAAATAGGCAAATTTCATTAAAGTGAAAATTATGAGTTATTTACTGGGACGGGGGTTATCTTGTAATCTTCTGTTGTTCCCAGGTTCATGTCTCAGTGGGTCTGCTTTCAGAACTTTATTACCTCCGTTCTGATCTTGGTAAGAAAGGGTACACCGATGGGTTTTAAAAGATTGCTGTCCTCTGTATGAGACATTAAGCCAAATGCAACAGAGTTGGATTGTATCGGGTTGTTTTACCTCTGAGCAGCACTTGTTTTGCATGAAATAGGCTAAATAGCAAGTACACAAGGGCTCACAGAAGGTTGGATCAGGGGACCCATTGGAACAGCTGTTGAGAGACAGATGGTAGCCTCCCGTCAAGGCCCTCCAGCACGTAACGTGCACAAGGTATGGCTCTCCCGCACACAGTCCAACGACTAACGTCCCATCCGACGGACGGCGGCCTTTCCAAACCCATCGGTGTTCCCTACTGGTCGTGGGTAGGACGGGGTGTTTTATGGAGATCTCAACGCTGACCCAGTTGGGACTCGAACCTGGGAACTGCAGATTAGGAACCTACTGTGCCTTTTACCGACTGAGCCTTTTATGTGTTTTATACATACTCGCCATCTCTGTGGCTAGCGTGCTTAGCTACAGATAAAATGGACCTGGGTTAGACATAATATTTGTGTTCCTTTTCTGCTTAAGTCTCTCCTTTCTCACAAACCTTGCCTATGGCGAATTATACTGAAGGACTCCCGTTAGACCTCTGCGGCAAGCAGCTGCTTTGAGGAGGAATTAATTTTCTTTTATAGGTGGGCCACAATATATCTTTTGCTGATCATTATTTGCGCAACTGTGAACAATTCATCGTATCTTATATTTAGCCCTTAATTTTATATTCAACATTTAATCTTATATTCAGCACTTAATCTTATATTTAATCTTTAATCTTATATTCAGCACTTAATCTTATATTTAACCTTTAATCTTATATCCAGTACTTAATTTTATATTTAACCTTTAATCTTACATTCAGCACTTAATCTTATATTTAACCTTTAATCTTATATTCAGCACTTAATCTTGTATTTAACCTTCAATCGTATATTCAGCACTAATCTTATATTTAGCCTTTAATCTTATATTTAATCTTTAATCTTATATTCAGCACTAAATCTTATATTTAACCTTTAATCTTATGTTCAGCACTTAATCTTGTATTTAACCTTTAATCGTATATTCAACACTTAATCTTATATTTAGCCTTTAATCTTATATTCAGCACTTAATCTTATATTTAATCTTTAATTTATATTCAGGACTTAATCTTATATTTAACCTTTAATCTTATATTCAACATCTAATCTTATATTTAACCTTTCATCTTATATTCTGCACTTAATCTTATATTTAATCTTTAATCTTATATTCAGCACTTAATCTTATATTTAATCTTTAATCTTATATTCAGCACTTAATCTTATATTTAATCTTTAATCTTATATGCAGCACTTATCTTTAACCTTTAATCTTATATTCAGCACTTAATCTTATATTTAATCTTTAATCTTATATTTAATCTTTAATCTTTTATTTTATCTTTAATCTTACATTCAGCATTTAATCTTATATTTAACCTTTAATCTTATATTCTTCACTTAATCTTATATTTAACCTTTAATATTATATTCAGCACTTAATCTTATATTTAACCTTTAATATTATATTCAGCACTCAATCTTATATTCAACTTAAAGTGTCCTAGAGATTTGGCGGCTTCGAGCCAAGTACCCTTCTTAGACCTGTAAAAAGAATTCTTCGTAAATATCCTATGAAGTACACTTTTCATTTTACAAGCATGAATAAATTAGCGGGAAATACTTTCCGGAAAACGAATGAAAAAAATGTTGCTTCGTTTAAATTAACTCTGTGATGAACATAAGACTAAGAGATTCCTTTACTTGTGAATAAATATCCTAACATTTCGATCCCTGACTGGTTTCGTCATTGAAGAGGTTGCAGCCCTTTTGGAACTTTCTGGTACCCACTAAAAATGAAAAATCCAAGAGAGTTGCATCCTCCTCATATGACTATCCTATTCAGAGGTCGAAACATTAGAAAATTTATTCACAAGTAAGTGAATCTCTTAGTCCTAAGTTCATCACACAATTAAATTGATTTACCTATTCTAAGACAGCCATGAATTCAATTGTTATTGTTTAGTTTATTCAAAAGGTATCTATTTGGTCTAACATTATGCTAGTAGTAGCATAAATGAGAGTTCTGGCACAGTAAAAGGGGCTCGAGAATTCTATGAAAATCTATGGGAAAAGTTACGGGGAGTGAGGAAAAAAGTATGTTTTTTGTGGTTTTTTGTGAAAATATGGGTGAAAATTAAAAAAAGGGGGTGATTTTAGTATGTGAAAAATTAATTTAAGTTTTTTTTAAAGATGAGGTTTAAACTAATTTGTGAATTAGTTTAAATGAATTAGGTCGAAATGAAGGTTGTGTATATGAGATAAAAAATGATGTGTTTTGTTGAGTTATCGTACACTTCACAGGATACAGCAGAATCAAAACTTTCTAAGCAAAGTTCAAAGTATCAATTTTGTTATCAAAGAAGAATATTAAAAGTTTTATCCAAAAGTGAATAAATTTCTTATCATAGAAAAAAAATTAAAACTTTTAATCAAAGTCCAAAGTAATTATTTTGCTACAAGAATATTAAAAACTTTTATCTAAGCAATGTTTAAGTAATAATTTTGCTACAATAATATTAAAACATTTATCTAATAAAAGTCCAAAGTAATAATTCTGTTATCAAACCGAAACTTTGTGAAGTGTATGATAATTTAACATAGAAGAATATTAAAATTTTAATCTAATCAATGTTCAAGTAATAATTTTGCTACAAGAATATTAAAACTTTATCTAACGAAAGTCCACTTAATAATTCCCGTTCTAGCTTTACAATTAATTGTATTTAAATCGTACTTACCTTAGATTGGGTGCTATACCGGAGGGGGAACTAAAACTGACTTCGAATCGCTTGAGACCTTTCTTAAATACTTAACCGAAATTTAAAACCAAAACTGAATAAATTTCTTATCATAGAAGAATATTAAAATATTTATCTAATCAAAGTTCAAGTAATAATTTTCTATAAGAATAATAAAACTTTTATCTAACTAAAGTCCACTTAACAATTCCCGTTCCAGCTTTACAATTAAATCTATTTAAATCGTACTTACCTTAGATTGGGACTCTATACCGGAGGGGAAAGTCAAAGTGACTTGGAATCGCTTCAGACTCTTCTTAAATACTCTATAGAACCAAAACTGAAACTTGAACTTTGGTTTTGGATAAAACAAAAATTTCGGTTTGATAACAAAGTCCAAGTAATAATTTTTGCTATCAAACCGAAATGTTTATCCAAAACCAAAGTTCAAGATTCAGTAACAAAGTCCAAGTAATAATTTTTATCCAAAACCAAAGTTCAAGATTCAGTAGAAAAGTCCAAGTAATAATTTTGCTATCAAACCGAAAATTTTATCCAAAACCAAAGTTCAAGATTCAGTAGCAAAGTCTAAGTAATAATTTTTGCTCTCAAACGGAAATGTTTATCCAAAACCAAAGTTCAAGATTCAGTAGCAAAGTCCAAGTAATAATTTTGCTATCATAGCGAAATTTTTATACAAAACCAAAGTTCAAGATTCAGTAGCAAAGTCCAAGTAATAATTTTGCTATCAAACCGAAATTTTTATCCAAAACCAAAGTTCAAGATTCAGTAGCAAAGTCCAAGTAATAATTTTGCTATCAAACCCGAAATTTTTATCCAAAACCAAAGTTCAAGATTCAGTAGCAAAGTCCAAGTAGTAATTTTGCTATCAAACCGAAATGTATATCCAAAACCAAAGTTCAAGATTCAGTAGTAAAGTCCAAGTAATAATCTTTATCCAAAACCAAAGTTTAAGATTTAGTAGCAAAGTCCAAGTAATAATTTTTATCCAAAACCAAAGTTCAAGATTCAGTAGCAAAGTCCAAGTAATAATTTTGCTATCAAACCGAAATGTTTATCCAAAACCAATGTTCAAGATTCAGTAGCAAAGTCCAAATAATGATTTTTATCCAAAACCAAAGTCCAAGATTCAGTTTTGGTTCTGTGGAGTATTTAAGAAGGTCTCAAGCGATTCCAAGTCACTTTGATTTTCCCCTCCTGAAGAGTAAGTAGTTATTTTTGTATGTTTTTTTTTAAAGTTGCTTAGTTTAATCGCTGGTCGCCCGTTGGTGCGGGCGGCCGTTAATTTTTCTAGTCCAGATAGAAGTTTGAAAAGAATGTCTCCTGAAGTGAAAAAAAAAATCCTTAAACAATCTTAATGATCAGAATTTTTAGGATCTTCAACAATATTTGAACGGATTAATTGAAATTTTCTCTTAAAAACATTTCATCAGATTTAATTAGAAGAGGGGAACATACATATTTTTTTAAACGTGCAAATAGATGTAAATTTTGATTGTATTTAAAATAGTTTTTTAGCCAACAACTAATAGTTTTCCCTCTAGTGGTTGTAAAGTTACTTTCCGTTCTGAGACAATTACGCAATATACGTGATATAATTCGTTTGGCGGTCTATTAAATTTAAATCGTATTTCGATGTCAGCAGTTGCTGATAATTCATATAGACGTGATTCGTATTTGCTGACATCAAAATGGAGTATCGGATGTAGTTTCATAAAATCTTGGTAATTGACTTGTGTACCCAAGTCGATATCCATATTTTTGCAGCTAAAAAGCTGTTGTAAACTCGCGCATAGTCTAAAGTGTTGGGTTCAAAGTTGCACTCGAATTCTTGTTCGGGAAACTGTTTGCTATTGACTCTGATTTGAATCCGTTCTAGTAACATGTGATCAAACACCATATTGTTTCTGGTTTGATTATTTAATCGGTTAGACTTTTGTAAGACGACATAAAGATGGACGGGTTTATTTTGAGTTGTAGTAACCCGCCAACTGACATGAGTGTCAATTCGAGTATCAGATTTGTACAGTTTGCACGATTTCCAAAAGACTTCATGTGGATTGCCGCTTGCTAACTGAGATTTCTAGTTTTGCAAGTACTTGTAGTGATGGTTCCACTTTTGGAATAAACCAAGATACGTGAGATATTTCAAATTTATACAACGTAGCCCCAACTCTCTGAATAATGTCTTTGTCGTCACTTTTTTCTAGTTTTATGTTATGTTTTACACCGCGAAATGCTTTATCCACGTCTCGGCAAAATCCAAACAACCGATTCAGTGGTAAGAATAAACTTACATTTTGACTATTTTTTGTAATTTCATATCTGTCCGAGAATCCTTGATTGAATTCAGGATTTTTCTTCAACGCTTGTGCAAAATCCTTTATCTTATTATTCGTGTCCAATTTATCTTCGCCTCCGTCGTACAAATACTTATTCATTTTCGAACTGTCTGCGGTATCTTTGAACCACATCATACTTGTGGCAGCACTGTGTGAAAAGTCTTCGGTAAAATCAATTAAATTGTGAATCGTGGTCGTCTCTCCTGGCAATTCAATATCTTCCAATTCTCTGTTTTCGATATAATATTGACCTCTCTTAAAAATGTTGTACCCGTTATTGACCATCGTAACTACATCATTGCCGCCGATATCAGATCCATCTAATTTCAATATTTTGCCTCTGACGTGTATATAACTATTGTGCGGATGTAGAAAAACGTCCATATCTTTGGCAAATATTTCGCATTTTTCGAGATTTTTAACATTCACATTGGTTTCTCGATATTCCAAATACTAGTATTTTGTCGTTGAATTATCGTCTATTGAGTCTTCGAACAAATTCCAGTAAGTAGCTTCAACGTTTATCCTATATTTACTTTATGATTTTATGATTTTAAGGCCATTTCCGTAAATTAACGGATTAAGAATATTTCTGCTTTTAGGGGATATTTTCTCGTTTTTTCGAACGATAGGCGACGGATTTATGTAAAATATTTTATTTCGCTTTCTCAGTATCTTCATCTTTATTTGGGTCTGATGTTCAACATATAAGTCACGGTTTCATTGTTCAAGTCAATTACTTTATTGTTCTGATCGGTTACTTTCATTCTAACGTTGTAAATGTAATCAGTTTTATTCAGCGGTAAATATATGGGGAAGAAAGGATGTGTGTCGATTAAACTGCCAGGCGGTGTTTGAGGCACGAAACTGTACAACACATCGCTCTTTTGGTTATTGAGATAGGAAGATTCGACAATAGAGCAGTGAATTAGAATGCGATCGACCCCTCTCGTTATGTTGGGTGGGAACTTTCCTTCGTTTTTTGCTGCATCGATAATTTTCGATTCGAACCTTAGTATTTCTCGTAACTTATATAACTGATATATGTTACCTGTCTGGATATCGACACAGAAGGAATCAGTATCGGTAAATAACAATTGAGCATTAAATTTTAGTTTCAGAAAATTGTAGAAGAAATTATACATGTTAATTTACTCAACTCCAAAATCGTTACACCAATGTAATATGGTTTATCTAATATAATATTTTTTTCCTTTTCATATGGAGGATTACGAAATTTTCTGCACGTTCAACACAAGAAATGTACCTAGGATTTGCAATTAATTTTTTAAGCTTTTCTTCAGTGTTTACAATGTGACACTTTATTCTCTTTCTCTTATTTTCTAAACATTTGCCATATATAGCATTGTTCATCAGTTTGAAAAAGTCTTTTTCATGATTATTTATGACATTAATTCGTTTAGTTGTATTAAAATCTATGTAAGGTTTCAGCCAGGGTTTTTGATCAAATTCCAAGATTCTATGCACCTGTTTCACCCTCAGTCCCAGTTCCACATAGAGTTTAAGTAACCTATAGTGAACGACATAATTTTGCTTGTCGAACAGATATGGAATTAAGAATGACACATTACTATTAAAGAGTTTCATTTTTTCAGGAGCCAAGGGGAAAGCATTGTGTAAATTTTGTAGATGTGCCGAATAGTCTAGATCAATTTCGAAGAAATAACCCTTTTTGCTGTCGTCTGAAATAATTCACCACCCAGATTTCGTTTTTCCAAACTGAAAGATTAAAAAAGGAAAAAGAAATAATAAATTAAAAATATTTCTGAAAAAAGAACTCGAATTTAAAATTAGTTTCTCATATATGACCTTCATACTCTGTATTCGAATACTAAAGAAGTTATAATTCATTCAGAAAAATGAAAGAAATTGGCAACCGACTGATTTTACATTTTGAAACCTTCTTCAATTTACCATTACAGCATTCAGGCATTTTCTCAAATTGAGCACTGGGAAGTTAATCAACTTTGACCTCAATTCCAACGTCAACATCAGTTTTGACCTTGGCGTCTGACGAAAACTTCCACCCTCAGACCAAACAGTGGTCACCTCCCTAATAGGGGGAGGAAACCGCTATTTTGTCACTATTATGCTGGGTCATGAACTTCTACAGAGGTCAGGCATTTTAGGCTTGGTGTTTGTAAAAGCCTGTAGGCGTTTCGTCACACTGGGAGGAAATGGCCAAACGATAGTCTTCAGAATTATTTTCGGTCACAAATTTGTAAAAATGTGCAGAAGGAAGAAAATTATTTTCACTTCGTTTCAGGATACCAATGTCTTTAAAATATTAGTGAAATCGGAAAGAAAAATTGCATGGAATTAAATAATATTTAGTGAAAGTATATAGCAGATAAGATACTTTCCATAGCATAATACCAGAGTGTTTTGGTCTTCGTTGTCCACCACAGTCATGGGATTCGAAACAACAATTTCTCAAAGGGAATATTCTGGAAACAAAAGAAATATCTACTTTTAAATGATTATGGAAAGAAATAAAAGTATAAAAAAAAGAAATCAGAAAGAAACTGCATTTTTTTGGGGAATAATAATAATAATCGAATTCCGGATTTTTTTAGCGATACTTTACCAGAATTTTAGGTTCAGCGTTGGGTTGGGTTGTTTTACCTCTGAGCGGCACTTTTTTGCACACCATGGGCTAAATGGCCAGGTCACACGGACCCTGACGGCTCAGAGAAGGTTGGGGAGGGGACCCACTGGAACAGCTGTTGGGAGACAGATGGTAGCCTCCCGTCAAGGCCATCCAGCGTGTTCTTTAACGTGCACAGGGTATGGCTCTCCCATATACGGGGCCACGGCTTAACGTCCCATCCGACGGACGGCGGCCTTTCCAAGCCCATCGGTGTCCCCTACAGACTGTGGGCAGGGCGGGGAATTTTTTGCGGTTTAGGTTCAGGATTTTAGATTTTGTACCGTACTGAGAATAATATATTCGTGCCTGACTGAAGTCATCTTGGTAAAGAGTACTTATATTACAAAATTCACAGGTGCACTTCTGCCTCAGAAACAAGACAGAGAAAGAAAGCAGTTTCTTCTCGTGTAAATGCAACCTTCAACTCTGTGGCAAAGAACATTCCGTCGGTTCAAAAAGAAAGGCAAATTCAGAGAAGGGAGAAAAGAACAAATGCATTCGTTGGTGATCCAAAGGAATGTTTTCAAGCGAAACCACAATACTTAAGGATAAAAGAAATTTTTCTGCTGTAGAATTTCTAGTAATACAAACTTAACGATACTTTGTCATGTCTTGTGAGTAAGGTCACATAGGTTATAGGGTCGTAAAAAAATACATTGAAACCGAAATGATGGCATCGCACTACATGTTTCGATGGGTTGGGTTGTTTTACCTCTGAGCGGCACTTTTTTGCACACAATGGGCTAAATGGCCAGGTCACATGGACCCCGAAGGCTCAGAGTAGGTTGTGGGAGGGGACCCACTGGAACAGCTGTTGGGAGACAGATGGTAGCCTCCCGTCTTGGCCATCCAGCGTGTTCTTTAGCGTGCACAAGGTATGGCTCTCCCGCACACGGGCCATGGCTTAACGCCCCATCCGACGGACGGCGGCCTTTCCAAGCACATCGGTGTCCCCTACTGACTGTGGGCAGGGAGGGGAATTTTGCGGAGATAAATCTCAACGCTGACCCAGCTGGGACTCGAACCTGGGAACTACCGATTACGAGCCTGGCGCGCTACCGACTGAGCCACCCCCGCCCCATGTTTCGATGAGAACATGATTTAATGTCTTATATATTTACGCGAATGGGATATGAATGGATGTATTTTTGAATGCTATTGATAATTCTCAGGGGTCGTAGGGTGGAGGAATCATCACCCTTTCTGGCGGTTTGTGTTTTTCATATGATGAAAATAAGTCTCCGCCTGCGTCATGATAGCTTTCCTGCCATTTTAATTTCCTTCATTTTGGTAAAATACAGGTCACTAAACATCACATCATTCTTCCGAGGGAGAAAGGAAGGGGAATCACCTTCCAACTCACATCCTCTTCATCAAGGCTGATTTCTGAAAACAACTTTAAATATCTTTACAACATGAAATACTCTTCCTGAAACTCTAGAGAAGCAGAAAATTTCTAACGAGCCAGTGAAGAGAAAGCGAAATTGTATTTCCCCGAAACATAAACCGAGTGAATTTTTGTCTCTCGCCCATCAGTACACGATTCCGCGCTGTCAGAATGCGAGTGGATTGCCAGGAAAAGGGGCATCACCCCCATTTCCGTCCGATCCGCCAGAAACTCGTTACTGCGTGGGTTCGCACAACCGCACTTGCTGCAGTCCCTACCTGCTCCGGCCCACCTGCTGATGTGAGTCAGAAGATTGGCCCACAAGTGTCTGTGGAGCACACCAACGGTTCAGCGTTGCCAGAACAACTGCTGAGTCCACAGGTTACATCATTCTAACGGATATTTACTCTTGCCTCCGTGGTTCATCAACATTGACGCCCTAACATATGAAGCGTGAATTCGCATTTTCTTTGATTCGTGAATTCGCACTAAAATGCAGCTTACCGTGAACATTTTTTTTTTTCTTTATCAAGTGACATGTTTTTTTCGTATTCTTTTCAGACCTGCAGATTTTGTAGGGGAAAACATTATTTCGCAATCTACCTGGTATACTGTTGCAGTTTGCGACAACGAAAAAGCAGGTTAAAAAAATTGTCCCTTCAAAGCAGACCACACAGAGTATTCTTTATTCTTCGGAGGGTTCAGATTATTATACTGTATGAGAAACGCGATTTCCTCTCTTTCCCATTTTTTGCGAGAAAATAAAATAATTTGATACTTATTTCTCCGAATTGGCATTTTATGATTAAAGAAGGAAGATTAAAGCATTTTATGATTAAAGAAGGAAGATTAAAGCATTTTATGATTAAGGCATGCAGTGACCGGCCACCCACGTAACTGGCATAGGAAAACTTCTTTTGCATCGTCGTAACCGAGGCAGTGATTTGGGTCAAAACCACAGTCAGGAGTAATTCTTATCCCTTCTTCTATCTTGCCCCACTCTCTAAAGGTTCATTCAACCGATGAGGGTTGGGTTGTTTTACCTCTGAGTGGCACTTTTTTGCACACCATGGGCTAAATGGCCAGGTCACATGGACCCCGAAGGCTCAGAGAAGGTTGAGGGAGGGGACCCACTGGAACAGCTGTTGGGAGACAGATGGTAGCCTCCCGTCAATTCCATCCAGCGTGTTCTTTAACGTGCACAGGGTATGGCTCTCCCGCACGGGGCCACGGCTTAACCTCCCATCCGACGGATGGCGGTCTTTCCAAGCCCATCGGTGTCCCCTACTGACCGTGTGCAGGGCGGGGAATTTTGCGGAGATAAATCTCAATGCTGACCCAGCTGGGACTCGAACCTGGGAACTACAGATTACGAGCCTGGCGCGGTACCGACTGAGCCACCCCTGCCCTCCAGGTAAATGATGCACACATACCTGGCCGTCCTCATGGTGCAGCGGAAACCAGATTCATCTGACCAGATGAACTTCTTCCAATTATTCAAGGTTCAGTTTTGATGCTTGCATGCCCATTGAAAGCCCTTTGGATGGTGAACAGAGGTTAGCATGGACACTCAGAGCGGCCTCAGGCTACGCAGCCCTATTTTCAGCAGGGTTCGATGTACTGTGTGTTATGACTCCGGTCACCAGCATTCAAATAGCAGGTGAGTTGCGCCTCAGTATCCCTTCTGTTATCTCGTACCATACGGGATAGCCTTCGCTCACCTCTGGCATGCATGAGCCGTGGTCGGGCCAAACCTTGCCGATGGTTCGGGGTTTTTCCCTTCTCGGACCACTTTTTTGAAGGTACTAAACCACGGCTGACCTTGAGCACCCCACAAATTTTGCCATCTCAGAAATGTCTGACCCAGTCGTCTGGCCATTACAATTTGGCCTTTGTCAAACTCACTTAGGTCTGCTTCCTTTCCCATCTGAAGAACAATACCGATTAACTTAGTTCAGTATCAGGTATTATTTATATCGTTTCATGACCTTCACATGAGCCGTCGTTTACCTTCAGCTGCTTCGATTTGCATAAAGACGGTCATAATGTTTTGGCTCTTCCGTATATACACTCAAGTGTCATTGAATTAGGGATAGGAGACATTATCCAAATTCAGCACCGCAAGTCCCGCATTTGCGCGCATGCGTGGCTGAAACTCTGGTCATAGCTGTCAGTTTTGGCTTCCCCAAGCATTCGTCGTGAGAAATGTAATGGGAAAGGCGCGGGGTTTAGATGTTTTTGACAGAGGGTAGATCGTAGGTGCCCAACGGATGGGACACTCGATCTCCGAAATTGTCAACGAACTTGGATTTTCTCGTATGACAGTTTCAGCAGAATTCCATGACAACCAGCCTTGAATGATCATGGGCTTCGCTGTCTGACCTGCATTGTATGGATTGATAGGGGCCAGATATTATCTGAAATCACCTCCCATCTCAACGTGGGTTCCAGCTGGGAAGTCAGTGCATGGACCATGCAACGCTCCCGCTCACTTTATCGTCTCGGCTTCAGGAGCCGCGACCTAGGAGCCGCGACCCAGGAGCCGCGACCTTCCATTGGAAGAGTCCCTCTTCCAATGGCATGACACCGGGCTCAACACTTTGCCTGGGCTGAAGAACATCGAAAATTGGCAACGGATAGTCTGGAGTGATGAATCACAATTTAAACTTCATCACACCATTGAGAGACTAAGGGCATGGCACCAACCCTATGAAACCATAGATCCTGCATGTCAGGTCGGAACAGTACAAGCTTTTGGTGGCTCAGTGATGGCCTGGGGGTCTTCAGTTGGACGCCTGTGGGACCTTTGGTACGTGTACCAACGACTCTCAATGCATCCCGTTACGTAGAACTCATGGCTGACCATTTACACCCATTTATGGCCATCATGCATCCCAATGGAGATGGCGTCTACCAGCAAGACAACTGTTCATCTCACAGGTCCAGTTTGGCTACTGCATGGTTGCAGAAGCATTCTGCTGACTTTGAAATAATGAATTGGCTACCTAGAAGCACAGATTTATATCCCATCGAAAATCTTTGGGATACCGTCGAGCAGAGTGTTCGGACCCATGTCTCATCAGCGACGCCCTTGAGAAAATTGTGGACAGCTCTGGAGGATACATGGGTCACCAAACCTGTGGAACAATTACGCAAGCTTGTAGAGTCCAAGCCTCGTCGTGTGGTGGCTTGGACTCTACAAGCTTGATCATGGGCTTCGCTGTCTGACCTTGAGCACCCCACAAATTTTGCCATCTCGGAAATGCTCAGACCCAGTCGTCTGGCCATTACATTTGGCCTTTGTAAAACCCAAATTGGCCCCTATCAAATCCATACAATGCGGGTCAGACAGTGAACCCATGATCATTAATCATGCTCAAGGTCAGTTATCAGGGCCAGAGTAGTCCAACATGTCACTAGGTTGCTAACCCTAATTCAATGGCACTTCAGTGTATCTTTTTTTTATTTTTTTTTATTTTTTTTAAGTTAATTTTTCTTGCTTTTATGTTAGCAAAATCATTAATAACATCATAAAATTTATTTCTTTAAATAAATCACTTTCAGTAGATAAAATCACTAATCCACTTAGTCTCTCCTAAATGCATGGTAGAACGTAAATACTATTTTACTATTTTGAGTTTACTAAAACTCCATTCACCACTCGATACTGTAACTGAAAGTGTTAAGAGTGTTCTCAAAGCTATAAATATGTTTCGATATCATTCCCACAGTTCTAATTTTACCATAATTTCCAAAATTTCAGAGTGATGCAAGTTGTTTAAATTTTAAAAAAGTATTCGCTTTGATATTTAAAACATTCCGTTTCATTCTTCATCTGCAACAGTCTGACTCTGGATACCCGGAGCACAAATCCGTTAAACAAAATAAAATAATACATCCTTAATAGCGTTTTTTAATTCATTTACTGCTGCAGAAGCTAAATATTTTCCTGTGAGGAAGTCAAATCGCATTGATATCATGGATTCATCATGGATTCATATTCGAAGATTAATTGTTTATTACAACACCCAGAAATTCGTAAAATAATTATTTTAGCTCATCTTCACCTGCCATTGTTTTTGGCTCATCATTAGCTTTTTCGTCGGGTAATGTTTTTCTCTTTAATTTTCTTTTAATCACTGGAAACTGGATTTATTTAATTTTCTTTACATATTTTTACTGTTTCAGTTATAATCTGATCCAACCCATCCGTATCATTTCTAAGATGTTTGAAATCACTTTATAGTCTTTTCAACATTTTTGTTGATCTTCCAACATCTTCTGATTTATTTTGCAACGCTTTTTTAACTGTATTTAATTTCCTTTAAATTTTTATTTTACTTTATTAGTTTGACTATAAAATTATAGCTTTCTATTTGATTATGGAATAATCAGGCGGTGACAACACCGTCCTCATAAGAAAAATCTTCAGAAAATTCTCTTAAAGCGTTCAACACATCTTTTACTTGTATGTAGAGAGCGCTTAAATCATTTGCTTTCGAATACCACCTAAGGGAAATTATTCAAAACTGCTAGCACTAAAACTACAACAACATACTGACGTGGTGCGGTGGTATGGGTATCGACGCATGTTTTTTATTTCGTCATGTGGAATTAGATTTTCTTTGAACTGCGCCGAATGTGGTGTTTGGCCAGATGAGGAACGATTTACCCACTCTATAGTAGAGGACGATCAATTAGTCCCTTCATGACCTTCACCCTTATCTCGGTGAAATAACAGGTTCGCGGGTATCACACTTGTACCGACGACGTATGCCTCAGACTTGCTGCACCAAGTGATGTACAGAGATATGCCCAACAATTCACGCACGAGAACTCTATAGGGACAACACAGTTTATTCATACTTATATACAATCACGTGCTGGGGATGCGCTCGACTCCGTAGCCCTTTGCTGCTTTGCTGCTGCAAACAATTATGCAATGAGATGGAGAGCCGCACTTTGCAGATTCTCGCTTTCCCGACCTCAAACTCGGAGAAAGGATATCCAACTTTTGCCTATAACGTGGTTCCCTAAGAACTCACTTCAGTTCCACAGAATTGTATTTGATTCACCAAGAATCTTGATTCTCACATAAATCGAACCCTCTCCTTAAAGTTTTTGCTTGAGTAAGAGTGGCGTCCCTTGACGCGTGTTCAAACGTCCTTCCCGTTTCACAGCGACGCTCAAGACTTGTTTACTCTCCTTGCCGTAGTCTGCAGCACCCTAACTCACACCCAAGATAAAAAATAAATAAATACCCCCTCAAGCAGCTGCTTGCCACAGAGGTCTGACAGGAACCTATCAGTTTATATGCCATAGAAAAAGGTCTAAGACGATGGCAGGACCTCAGCAGAAAAACGACACATACATCCATGCCTTATCCGGGGCTCGAACCCAGGTCCCTTTGATCAGTAGCCAAGCGCGCTAACCACTCGACCACGGGATGGCTTAACTCACACCCAAGGCTAGTTGTAAAAGGTCATGAAAGAGCCCTTTTGGACTCGTCATGTGCAGACAGTCAGCTCAGACCCTAAAACAGCATCTATGAGTCATATCCCTACAATAGCACTTCCAAAAACACACTTAATACATAAAAATATCTCCAACAACAAAATACAATAGAAATGCAACAATAAATAAAAATAAATATATTATAGGGACATGACATATTCTAGTTCATTCGTCCCAGTCCCAGCTTAGAGACGTCCCCTGCTTAGAGATTTATTCTCTAAGCAGAGGACATCGTTGGTTTTGTTAAGGCTGTCGGCCGTCGTATGGGATGTTAAGCCGTGGTTCCGTGTGCGGGGCATAACCTGTGCACTTTAATGAAAACGCTGAATGGCCTTGACAGGAGGCCAGCATCTATCCAGTGGGTTCCCTCCCCCCGACGTTCTATGAGCCTAGAGTCCCAGTCCCAGCTTAGAGACGTCCCCTGCTTTGAGATTTATTCTCTAAGCAGAGGACATCGTTGGTTTTGTTAAGGCTGTCGGCCGTCGTATGGGATGTTAAGCCGTGGTTCCGTGTGTGGGGCATACCCTGTGCACTTTAATGAAAACGCTGAATGGCCTTGACAGAAGGCCAGCATCTATCCAGTGGGTTCCCTCCCCCCGACGTTCTATGAGCCCTAGAGTGCTTGTGACCTGGCGAATTATTCCATTTTGAGCAAAAAAAATCACTCAGAGGTAAAACAAACAACCAAAACTACAAAAATAACAGGAATTGGTATAATAATATTTGAAAATATTTTTGTGGACATTATGCATTCATTTCTTAATTCTGAGGATTGTTAATCATATGCCTGATTCGCTGCAAAGGCAGATATATGTTTCACATAAAAATAGACATTTCAATTTCTCTAACTGCATCCCACGGACAGGTGTGAACAGTACCATCGACATCTAAAAAAGAAAAGGGGAAAGAGAAGAAGTTGCCCCCCCCTCCATCTGTTCGACACCTGATTTCAAGATTTGATATAATTTTTTTAAAGAATATAATTTTTATTCATAAGAGTAAAGAATACAAATACATTTACAATTTGACCCGCAAAGCTAAATAGCTTATCTGCAGGAAAATTAATAAATTATATTAAACATAGGTCATTCAGCCATAAAAATGGTGTACATCAAATAAATCCACAAAACACAACACATAATAATCAGCTAACTAGAAAATACCAAATAATTTTTTAATTCCGTTTTAAGTGTTCTAAAAGAATCTATATTTAGCAATTCTTTTGGAATAGCATTAAATATAAGTGGTACTTGATATTCGGAGGTATGTTTCCCGTAATTATTTCGAAAATTTTGCAATTTGTAATAACCTTGGATTTGAAGTCTTGTATTTTTGTTATGTTGAATTTTTAGTTTGTAAGTTTCGTCAAAAATTTTTTAATTATTACATTATATTTATATAAATTGCTGTAGGATAAAAGATTTAAATATTTTAATCTATCGGTGGAAGTTTTATAAATTTTTTGCAAATGAAACGGAAAGTTTCATTTGCAACGTTAAGTTAGTTAAGTTATTTTTTTTTAATGAAACGGTAAGTTAGTTGTTCCATGCCCAATTATTCCATAATTTAAAATAGATTCGCATATTGTTTTATAAAATTTTACACAGGTTTCCATATTTAATACGCATTTCAATTTTTGAATTTTTATCGCCGATATTCTCAAGCTTTCACATATGTGGGATACATGGGCATTCCACCTAAAATATTCATCAAAAATGATTCCTAAGTAATTTATTTTATTTACTTGCTCAACAAGTGGGCAACTACATAATGATTCATAATTTGAAGCATCCTTTTTTCTGCAATTTATTTTATGAGTTTTGATAAAGAGGTTTTGATGAATATGAAATCCAGGTGAATGAATAATCATCAATTTTGTTTTTTATCTCATTTAAATAGATTTTCTTATGATTTAACCATCTAATAATATTATTGTAATCTGTTTGAACCTCTGAAATGCTATCATTTAAATATTTCTGACTGTTTATTAAAACAATGTCGTCAGCATATAGATAAATAGCACTATTTAATTTCGTATTAACAAATCATTTATGTATATTAGGAACAGTAAAGACCTAAAATTAAGCCTTGGGGAATTCCACATCGTGTAATTGCTTTTCTGCTGTAGCAGTTTTTTTTTATTTTAGTAATTGTGTATCTGTCTGATAAATAATTTCTAAACCAATCTAACAATATACCGCGAATACCGTAATTTTCCAATTTATTTAGTAAAATGCTATGATCTATTGTATCGTAGGCTTTCTTTAAATCTAAGAACATAGTTACAATTTTTTCCCTATTATTCAATGATTTATTAATATTATTTGCAATTTTGGAAATTAGTTGAATTGTGTTTTTTTTTTTTTTTGAAAGCCAAATTGATTTTCATTAATTATGTTGTGTTTAAGTAAAAAGTTAAAAACAGTATTATAAATATATTTTTCCATTATTTTCGGAAAAATAGGCAGAATTGTTATTGGTCGATAGTTAGAAAAATCTTCCTTAATACCATTTTAAAAATAGGACTTAAAATACCTGTTTTGAGTTCAGTAGGTATGTTCCCAGTAAATATAATCTGATTTATAATTTTTGGTATAATATTAAGTAGTGTCTCTTTATTAAATTTTATATGTTTAATGCAAACATTATCGTAACCAGGTGATTTATTGGTGTCTAATGAAGTAATTATTTCATCAGTTTGTTTTTCAGTGATTTCATGTATATAGATAGATTTTAAAACTCTTTGCATCATGGTTGGAACATAATTTATATCGTCTTGGTGATTTGTATTTCTTATCTGTAAAATTAGTGTATTATAAATGTCATTGTAATTGTTTGCTATTTCTTCCACAGATAATTTCTTTTTGGACATATTGTCAATTATTACATCGTCCGCTGATTTTTTTCTGTTTTCCTTCTACTATTTCATATATTAATTGTCATAATTTTTTCATTATAAGCTAATTCCATAATAAAGTGGTTTCTGATTTCTAATCTGAATATTAACCATATTCCTTAATTTTTTATAGTTATTTCTATATGCATCACTTTTATCATTGTTTTTAAATTTAATCCAAGCTTTATCTCTTTCTTTAATTAATTCTATCGTTCGGTGTTATCCAGTTTTTGCTATGATTTCTTTTTACCTTTCCAACACTCCTCATATATATTCTATTTTTTCCTAAAATTCCATCATAAATGTCTTTAAATACTTTATATAGGTTTAATTCATCCATTGAGTTGTCTCCATAATTTTCTAAATTCCAATTCATTTCAGAAATAGCTTTGTTTACATTGTTATGGTCAAATGACTAATTCTTATTTTCCTAGTCTGTTTCAGTATAATTAGTATTACACAAATTGTTTTTGGTGTTGCTAATCAGTGTTAAAATCATATAGTGATCTGCTATTTTGCTTGTTAGATATGATAGAAACTGTACTATGTGATTCTCACTTTCTTTTCAGAAATAGCTTACATTTCATTAACTCGCAAGGAAGTTTTAATAATCTCTCGGTGAGCTAATTTCCATGCATACTATTGTGTACTCTTAAATAGAAATTGTGTAAGACACTGTCATACAAATGAAATATAGTAATATAAGTATTCCATATTTTTTAAAAACAGAAATGTAGTCACTCTTACTACATTGCGCATAGGTATATGAAAAAATATATCCATCGATTTGCACATGTTTATTTTATTAAGAAAGAGATGAGATAAATATTTCCGTAATATCCTCAGCCGTTTCTTTTTCCATGCTTTACCATGAGAAAGAAAAGGGGCATTTTGGTTCAATATATATATATTGTTTTCGCCGGTTTGTTACAAACATTTGTCGATGGTTTGAAAATTAAAAAAGATTAAAATATTAAACTGGAAATTCAAAGAAAATAGTCTTGAATCTAATACTCAAAGTTTGACGAAAAAGTGTCTTGAACTAGGTGGGTTAGGAACCCACGAGGTTAATATCATTACTAACATAAATCTTGATCGGTTTCCTGTAGATCAATGTTTAAACAGACCTAGATATGTTATCAGGAGATCGTGGGTTTGTATTACACTCAGCTGAAGACAGTTTTTCCTGTAACTTTGAGTTTAATGTTGAAGAGTGTCTTCATCGAATTTCAGTTATACAACATTAGAATCTTATAGAATAAGAATATACTTAATAAAATTTGTTTTCAATCGCCCAAGAATTTCATTCGAGTCATGATCGTTGTACTAACAGAAGTAATATGGCAATACCTTTGTGCTGCCAACTAAAGCAAGTCATAATTGAAATCTAAAGAATTGTATATAAATATTTTTTAAGAAAATGTCATTATTTTAGGAAAAAAACTATTTTGGAGAATACCAAGAGTGGAAAGAAAATGCGCCTAACAAAACATGCTTAAATTATTTTTACCAAAAACAATAAAATTGAAAGTGTACACTGTTTTAGACAACATACTTTTTTTTTTCAGAATTTTAAGTGCCTGAAATTTTTATAGACTTACATTTCATTAACTCGCAATTTAACTCGCATTAACATTTCATTAACTCGCAAAAAAATAAATTATGGGTCAAACAAACCATTCACTCTTCTTGGAAATGAAAGGGTTAAAAATCTTCCCTTGCGTATTTTTGAATAGGGGTTTGAAATATTGAGGTTCGTATAAGCTTATAAGTTATAAATGAAATAGCAACCCTCTATCACCGCATAAAAATATTAGATACGTCATTATTGGAGATTAGATATAAATTCCAGTTTCGTTTTCAGTTCAGTTTGGCTTTGAGAATACCAATAAAGATATGCTAACATAAAAATTTGTTGTTTCGTGCATGTAATATATTAATCCTTTGTTGTGCAGATACCACCTTTTTTTCTCATTAATTTCTCCTGATTTTGAGAAGTTTTCCTCTCGATACTACATATGACAAAGATGGATTAAAATATTTACTTTCACATTTGCTCCAGATAAATTTTCGAAGTTTCTGGATTTTTGCAGGAGTTGAATATTAGAAGCACGAAACATGCGGCAAACATGGCACCTTTGCAGCAAAGGGTTAAATACGCATAATTTAGATGGGACAAAGACAGTTTTCCTCAATAGGCAAGTTTCATCTTTAAACAGAGTTTATTTTACTCTTTACGATTATTGTAATGTACATGACTATTACGGAGTATGTATAACTGAAATCTTCTTACTATGTTCCTTGGGGGCTGTCTCCCAACAGCTGTTCCAGTGGGTCCCCTCCCCCAACCTTCTCTGAGCCTTCGGGGTCCATGTGACCTGGCCATTTAGCCCATGGTGTGCAAAAAAGTGCCGCTCAGAGGTAAAACAACCCAACCCAACTATGTTCCTTTATTTCTGACAGTTGTCTTCTATTCTGTAAAATATTTCACAGTGTATGAACAAGAGTGCTACACTGTTGTTACTGTTACAGCAAGCAAACAATTTTGCAGAACACTAAATTCTTTCACCAAGAGGCTGACTGTAAACTTTGACTGGTTACTGCTTGAGATTGGCTTTAGACTAACTGGGGTTGTGGCATGCTTAAGTTACAGACATTTCTGCTATATTGGAGATTTGTGAGGATTTTCCGTGGGAATCTTTAATTTCTGCCATAAACAAAAGAAGAAGGGTTTCGGAGGCCATGACACTGAAGGGATTAGGGCTTGGAGTCATTAGCAAAGTAAGGAAATGCCATCTCGGATTCTCCCTTTTCAAACTATGGGCGACATTCGGAGTGTTGATGCATCCTCTGCTGGCTATTAAATGTTGACTGATAAAGAAGGCAGTGGAGAATATTTTCCGTGGGGGTAATGCTTGCAGTGAGTGCAGCCGTTGCTGACTAGTGAGTGCCTACCTATAAAGCAGCTCTCTTCAAGGTCACGCAAATCCGATAAGACCACTGTTTCACAATGCGTCTCAGCTGCAAAAAAGGGCAACATTCTACGCCGCCTTCCTTCATATTGCCACCAAAATAGCCACAGTCTATGCAGGACATTGACTCCCAGCCGTGGCAGCAGGAAAGTTCAAACATCCAAGTATTTATATATATGAGCATTTGTATACAATAAGAGTGACATATGAAAATTTCACATGTATACATGAAAATGTCTTTTGGAGCCTAACTGCCCTGGCGCCTATGGCTGGGGCCTAATTGGCCATAGCCTAGATACGGCTCTGGGTCAGCTAACAGCATTCTTCCTAATGGAAACTTTGGATCTCAGAAATCGAATAGCAGACACTCATATTAAACTAATCCCATGCAATCCTAAATATATGCATAGTAATAATCTAATTCTCAATGAAATGAGATAAATACGTTTTCACGAGATTGGGTGGATCATGGCAAGGTATTTGCAGAACTAAATTATATAATCTGCTTCAAGCTTTCTGATCCATAAATGCTTTTGAATTATTTATATTTGTATTTGTGGCGGGTGTATTACATTTCCAAGAGATCTTTTGCAATTTTAACTTTGCTTTTCGATATGTGTTCAGAAATAAAGTAACCTTTGGTAGTTTGTTAAAGATTGCTGAAAATTTATACTTCCTTAGTTTTCTACCGTAATTATTGAAGAAAGAAGGCGAATAATAGCATCTATTTCTCTGTACTCTGCCATTTTCAATTTTTTTTATAATAATAATATCTTTATTAAGCCTTAGTATGGTTATATACATAGATTACCCCTCTAAGTCTTATGGCTTGTCAGCATGCATAAAGGACAATTGAATTCCCAGTAGGTTGAGTAATAATTTCAGCGGCTTTGCATTTATTACATATTGCATAAACGGTAATCACCCTGTCTCACAGAGGTCGTTTACTGTTGACGGGGTACGTGTTGGAAAAGTGCGACATTTTTCATGACATGGCTAATTCGTAGCCCTCACGTGCGATGCTTTCATCCAATGTTCTCCAACAACACTCAACTCTACTTCCAGCGTGCACCGACTGTTTGATGCTCAGTGCAAACGGCGTTTTTGCAAAAACAAAATGCCCGCATAAATTTCAAAAAATACGCAAAGCAAGTGACCGCGTTGTACGAAAAACGCGTTAATTACACCCACATGAATCGGGAACCTACTTATATTTTGTCACAAAAAAACAGGACATTTAGACATCCCAAAGATTTGTTTCGGGATACCGGGACAGTTGTATAAAATTCGTGACATATGGACACCATATGTGTGAGGCCTTTTAGTATAAAGAGTTAACGTCTTCGGCATATGAAGAATGTCTCATTTTTTTCATTACGACTTCAACATTTAATAAATTGTTAAAAGTAATAATAAATACATTAACTTAGATTTTAAACTTTCATTTCAAATTTTCTTAATTAAAATTTCTTAAGGAACACGCTGTTTTGTGTCATTGCCTCTGACGTCAAATACTTCTGTCCGGCCATGACTTCATTATTCATAGACTGCATCCAGGGTCAAATGTAAGTGACTAATAATCTTCGAATAAAAGTTCTCTCTTACAGGATTCGGTTCCAATTATCAGTTTGTCATTTCCTTTGCACGATGTCAATGCATTTTGATTCTGACTATTATTTTTGCATTGGTTACTTCATCATTGACGCATTAAAAAAAAAGAGAGGAATGATGTTTTTTGAGCTAATCCATGTTGTTATTAGTAACACTGACTTAATGGTGTTACTAGCAGGGCCTAGCATATAGGAGGATCTATCTACTTATTTATATTTGATGGATTTAAAAAAAACTCGTAAAAACGGAGGGGGAAATGTTATACTGCATTATAAATGAAATCTCTTGCCCCCCCCCCCTTACCTTTTTTTCGGCTCGATTGTGTTTCGTGACCCCCCACCTCCCTCCTCCATTTTTTCTAGATCCGGGTCTCGTTACTAACATGTTAATATGGGAGATGATCAGAATTCCATGAAAAAGATAAGCATCGTAAACAAAAGAGAAAAAATAGCTTACAAATTGAAAAAGCCATCTACTCTCTGTTGTTTGCATGGTACAGACAAAATGAAAGTTTTTTTTACCTTAATATTAACACCCTCATCTGTGGGCATTGTCGCCTGCACAATGTAGAGATGATATTCGAACGCACAGAAAAGATTGGCTCATTAGCAGGTGGAAGTGGCTTTTCTCTACCCAAAAAAAGACTTCTTATTTCGACTGATCTAGAGAATGAAAAAATGATTTCGTGATTAGGTAATTTATCCTTTACCCAACTACGAAAGGAAAAGAATCCTGTGGGCGTTAGATCTAGTGAGTATGTTGCGTTTCCAATGGTTCCAGCCTTCCTACATGGAAAGGTTTCATACAAAAATTGCCGCATGATTACATCCCGATAATGATGGAAAAGAAGACTTTTTTTGTCTTTTTCTTCCAAAACAACATAATACTGATAAAAGACATTGATTTTCAAATCACCATGATTCTTGTTTGGATCATCTGTGTTCATAAAGATATACTAGTTTTTGATAAATGAGAGTTTCGTTTTTTATCGACACCAAAGTCCACTCTTTTTTCACATAAATCCTTACGAAAAATCATTGTGAATCATTTAATCATCGATCATCAGATACTCACTTGATGATTCAGCTGATTTATTCCTCGTTAACGTTTTATGAACAAATATTGCATTTGGAGTTTAGATTTCTATTGGATGAAATTAAACAAGGAAATACTGTTAGACACACCTCAGCTTCTGAAATAAACTCCCTCGACATTTTCCACTTTTATGCTTGACGACAATTTTGGCATGGTCTGTAGTCGGTTTGGAGAAATTTTTCCCCGCCCCCATCAAGGTCTCCTCACTCCTCCCTTGTTTACTCATCCCCACTTAACCACTGCAACCAGCAGAAATCAAGAGTTGGCGTCACTGACGAGAATGACAAGATTCAGTAGAGTGACTAGCTTCTCATGAATATCTCCTTCCACAAGAACATCCCCACTTTAAAACAGTGCTTTGGAGCATTTCCAATGTACGGATGTCTCATTCGGGGTCCACGTTATTCTTTGACCCCTCCTATATAGTTTTACCCCTGAACAGCGCTTTCGTGCACATAATGGGACAAATCGGAAAATCACAAGGACCACAAGAGCTCAGAGATGCTTAGGGTTGGGTTGGGTTGTTTTACCTCTGAGCGGCACTTTTTTACACACCATGGGCTAAATGTCCAGGTCACATGGACCCCGAAGGCTCCGAGAAGGTTGGGGGAGGGGACCCACTGAAACAGCTGTTGGGAGACAGATGGTAGCCTCCCGTCAAGGCCATCCAACGTGTTCTTTAACGTGCACAGGGTATGTCTCTCCCGCACACGGGGCCACGGCTTAACGTCCCATCCGACGGACGGCGGCCTTTCCAAGCTCATCGGTGTCCCCTACTGACCGTGGGCAGGGCGGGGAATTTTGCGGAGATAAATCTCAACGCTGACCCAACTGGGACTCGAACCTGGGAACTACAGATTACGAGCCTGGCGCACTACCGACTGAGCCACCCCCGCCCCAGATGCTTAGGGGATACAGATATTATCCTCCCGTCAAGGCCATCCAGCATATTCTTTACCGTGCACAAAGTGTGTCTCTCCTGCACAAGGGGCCGTGGCTTAACGTCCATTCCGACAGACGGCGGTTTTTTCCAGCTCATCGGTGTCTCCTATCCGACCGAGGGTAAGGTTGGGGTTAGCGAATATAAATCTGAACGCTGGAACAATTAGGACTCGAACCTGGAAGCAGCAAATTACGAGATTGGAGTGCTAGCGACTTAGCCATCTCCTATCTCCCAACACCCCTACTATTTCACTTACTGCTAGAGACCGAATGGTTACCATGTTTGGCAACGAAGCACAAATACCTGATCTGAATTTTGCATAAGACATGGATGATTGTCTTCCTACTCAGATCTTGTTTCCCTCACAAGCCTTTTTTTTGAGACGCATTACATGGACATTCCATTATAAGACCTATATGACAAAGTGGGCTCTCTGAGAATATTTTTATTGACCGTGGGAAAGCCAAGATCTATGATTGAACTTGACGTTTGGACATTTTTGCGTTTGACGATTTGTTCCAGAATAATTATCGAAAGATTTTATTGATTATTTTTGTTTGTGGAATTCTTTGCAAGGGAAAGGTTTTGGCCTTAAATGGTCCACAGATTTCAAAATATCTGATTTAGATTATGCGGATGATTTAGCCCTGTTGGCCAATGACGTTGATGAGATGAATTCTTTGATTGGGGATGTTGAAGAGAGTGGTAATAGAGTAGGTTTGGTGATATTAAATGATGAAAATTGGTCAGGGTTGGGTTCGGTTGTTTTACATCTGAGCGGCACTTTTTTGCACACCATGGGCTAAATGGCCAGGTCACGTGGACCCCGAAGGCTCAGAGAAGGATTGGGGGAGGGGACCCACTGGAACAGCTGTTTGGAGACAGATGGTAGCCTCCCGTCAAGGCCATCCAGCGTGTTCTTTAACGTGCACAGGGTATGGCTCTCCTATACACGGAGCCACGGCTTAACGTCCCATCCGACGGACGGCGGCCTTTCCAAACCCATCTGTGTCCCCTACTGACCGTGGGCAGGGCGGGGAATTTTGCGAAGATAAATCTCAACGCTGACCCAGCTGGGACTCGAACCTGGGAA
Source organism: Ryuthela nishihirai (assembly GCA_038380435.1). NCBI lineage: Eukaryota > Metazoa > Arthropoda > Arachnida > Araneae > Heptathelidae > Ryuthela > Ryuthela nishihirai. The sequence continues at coordinate 79,072,301 of JAWZYU010000017.1, forward strand.
CTACAGATTACGAACCTGGCGCGCTATCGACTGAGCCACCCCCGCCCCAAAATTGGTCAGGGATATGGTGCTTCGGTTGCTTTGAATGACTATACTCTTGAGCAAGTGCTCAGTTTTATCTTGGGAGCTGTTTAACAGACTCTTGTGATGTGCGGGATAAGAAAAGAAGAATATGGATTGATGCTGAGACCTTTAAGAATCTTTGGATAGTGTGAAAATAGGCGTATACACCTAAGACTAAAATTAAGCGTTACAATAGTTTGATTATTTCTAGGTTGGTTATGGATGCGAAACAAGGACCCTTTGTACGCAGAATAAGAAGAAACTTGATGCGTTTGATTCTAGATGCTTGCGCAGTATCTTAGACATTAGGTGGTTTGTAACTTTGTAAGTAATGATGAGGTTAGAAGAAGTAGTCATCTACCTCCTTTGAGCAATATTTTGTGCAGAGAGAGACTGCATTGGTTTGGCCATGTTCTCCGTATGCACAGCTGCAGATTGGCAAACAGGATTATGAATTGTGTGCCTAAACGCCTCGGGAAATGAGGGAAACCTAAGATTCGTCAGCAGACAATGTCAAACACCACCTTGCTAGAATTGGCCTATAATGGCCAAATGCAGCAGCTGCAGCTCGGAATAGACATGTCTGGAGAACAAAATTGCACAACATGGTAGGACCTCCGTAGCCCATGGCTGCATGAGGATTTTGCACATAAATGTATATTTATATTGTTGCAACAGATGAACGAGCAACAATGAAACCGTGATGTGATGTATCGTTTTGATGCTCGTATGCGTTTCGCGTGAGAATTGCATCACCAACCTCTTCGAACGAACTTAACTTAGAAATAAAGAATAAGAGATTGTAATTAATACTTAAAGATGTAGCTGAGGAAGTTATATGTTAGTCAAACAAGCAGAGCTGATCTCAACTTTTCTGCAGGAAGAGTTCATCATTTGATGCATAGTTATATTTAGTTTGTTTAGGAATTGGTACGGTTATTCTTTATACGTAGATTGCAGGTTTGTTGACAAACATGATTGTGCTACTTATCGACTGTTGTAAAAAGCCTTATTTTATGTATTATAGAATTATATTTAAGAATTATAGAAGAAACATCCCTTAGGAATAGTGAAAAGGTGCTATGTTCTTCTAAAGTAGGGGGTTTTCAACGTGGAATACGCGGTAAAAATTTTTGGGGAACGCCGTGAGAGCTCAAAAGTCGCTAGATCTGAATACCCAGTGAAATGTTTACAATTTTATAACATTTGTTAAGTTGTTTATGTTATTTTTTGTGTTTATCGATATATGCAATTTATGAATACAAAATTTAATGTGTGTGTGTGTATATATATGTTTAATTTTATTCGCATTGTTATACTATACCTATAGTTTTAGCTGAGGTCCTGCCATCCTCTCAGACCTTCTACTTTGGCATATAAACTGACAGGCTCCTGTCAGACCTCTGTGGCAAGCAGCTGCTTGAGAGGGTATTTATTTATTTTTATTTATGGTTTTATCTATGTATACAAGAGGTACGCCTGTTACATACACATTTTCAGGGGGTATGTGAAGCATAAAAGTTTGAGAACCACTGTTCTAAACGCTTATTTTTATACTAATAAAGATTTATGTTGGTTGAATTTAGTTTCTATAAATGTTTTCATTCATACTTTTGTGATAAATTACATTATTTTAGAATTATTGTTATCACTTATTATTTTTGAATTCACGTTCAGTTTCCATCCGTTTTAAATTCATATCATTATGTCTGCATGTATTTGTAGTTGCCTTTGATCTGTTGTCACATGGTTCAGTGAAATTTTGAACAAATTTATGATAACGTTCCTAACGAATTTAAGAAAACTATTATTATTCTGGTTTTCAGAAAAAGTTATTTGCAAGAAGATCAATTTACTTCTATTTCAGGTGAAATTATTTCCATTATTATGCTTCGTAGAATTAAGAAGTTGATTGATGCATTCGAATTGAAGAATATGAACTCAATTTATGATAATTCTAACAAATTAAAAAAAATAATAATTTGAAAACCAGTTTTATGTATGATATTTTGTTTTATCTTTGATTAATTATTTACATACAATTACAATCTTTAGCTAGAATTTAAAAAAAAATGTAGTCCCTCAAGCAGGTGCATGCCACATAGATCTGACAGGAGCCTGTCAGTTTAATCCGCCTTAGTAGAAAGTCTGTGAGGATGGCGGGAACTCAGCAGAAACACAACACAAACATCCATGGCTTACGCGTGGGATTGAACCCAGATCTCTTTGATCAGTAGCCAAGCATACTAACCATTCATCCATCGCTAAAGAAATAAAAAATACCTATATCGAATCTTACCCTTTCACCCGAACCGTAATTTTGCATTTTACTCAGCTATAAAATATTATTTTGGCTATTACCTGATGTAATATAGACAGTGCTTCCTTATAGAAACGTTTTCAGCACAAGCATGAAACCAAAGGGAAGTTTTGAGGAATGACAGTGCAATTAATTCATGTACAGTCGCTCAAAAAAGTATCCGAACACTATGGTGGATTGCAAAATTCAGAAAAAATATCTGGCATTGATTTTTTTAGAAATTTGTCATCTGGCAACCTTCGTATCACGTGGTATCCGAACACTATGGTGGATTGCAAAATTCAGAAAAAATATCTGGCATTGATTTTTTTAGAAATTTGTCATCTGGCAACCTTCGTGTCACGTGACACGAAGGTTGCCAGGTGGCTAATTTCTAAAAAAATCAATGCCAGATATTTTTTCTGAATTTTGCAATCAACCATAGTGTTCGGATACTTCTTTGAGCGACTGTACTATCTCCTCTATCTATATGTTGTTGACAGGTTGCCCATGAGCAAATTGTTTAATGCTTTGAGCAGCCTCTATCAATCAACAGCATGATCATAAAAATGTGTTGGCGAATTGTGAAGATGGAGGGAAGAAAAAATTGCGGAAGGTTCAGAGAGACCAAAATAATAATAATAGTTAGCTAGACTAGAACTACTCAAAGCAGGGGATAAGGCTGGTTTTAATTTAGTAGGAATTTCAAGTGAGCGGAATTCGAACTCTTCTCTCTCTTTCCTCGCGGAAGCAATGCTCTTTTTCCTCTTTTTTCAGCACATGTTAATGGGAATAGGTTTTCTCAGAATGTAGGGAAAATATAGTGAATAACACGACCACAGATTAATTTTTCTTGCTGTATTTTCAGTTCACTTTCCCAATGGATATTTTAGAGAAGTTAATCAGCTTGCTTTGACAACTGATGATGTCTATGGCTTGAATCATTAATTGCAAACCAAAGGTCTTAAGAAAATATGAAAAAGAAAGGTAAATAATTTTAAAAAATCCGTAGAAATTTAATCCTTCCTTATGACTGTAGAGTAAATGTTTTTTGCTGACAAAGACAACAAAAAATGATGTCTTTGATCCCAAATGCTTACGCGCAATGTCTTCAATATTAGCGTTTGTCATATTGCTAATAATGATGACGTCATTAATCTTCTCTGAGCAGTGTTTTGTTTGTGACATTAGTTTCGCTAAGTTGCGAGTTAAAACTTTGCTTATTTATTATGCTCCGATTTTTAAAATTTTAATTATGCAAATGCTTCCAGAGAATTACAATCATTTAAAAAAAAACAGAATTGTGAATGCTTACAAATTTTATCTTTAGGCAAAGATCCCAAATCGCATCTTCCTTTTTCAGAAGAAAACATGTACTGTGTTGTTTGCGGTTTCAATCTTTATTTTCTAATGCCTTTTCGTGAGTGTTCCCTTTCATGAAGCTCTCATCAATCTATATGTAAACGTGAACTACTTTTTGTCCTTTTCTACTTTGATGAATTTTGCTTTTCGGTTTTATTTCATCATTTCACTCTTAATTTTATCAATGAATATTATTGAACGTTTGGTCTTTACAGCTACTTTTAATTTGTCTAACAGTGAAAATATTTTCCCACCTTTACACGAAAATCCCTTCACCCTATTTGCTCTCTTCATAAGAGACGCTCTTTTATTAATCTACTGTATTTGCATGGAATTGAATTAAATATGAGCTATAGCCGTCCCATGGCCGAGTGGTTAGCATGTTTGGCTAGTGATCTAAGGGACCTGGGTTCGAGCCCCGGGTAAGGTATGGATGTATGTGTCGTTTTTCTGCTGAGGTCCTGCCATCCTCACAGACCTTTTACTATAGCATATAAACTGACAGGCTCCTGTCAGACCTCTGTGGCAAGCAACTGCTTGAGGGGGTATTTATTGCCGTCCCATGGCCGAGTGGTTAGCACGCTTGGCTACTAATCTAAGGGACCTGGGTTCGAGCCCCTGGGTAAGGCATGGACTTTTGTGTTGTTTTTCTGCTGAGGGCCTGCCATCCTCTCAGATCTTCTACTATGGCATATAAACTGACAGGCTTCTGTCAAACCTCTGTGGCAAGCAGCTTCTTGAGGGGGTATTTATTTTTTTTTATAGCTGCATTGAGCCCGCTTTTGATTAAGAACTGAAAAAGTAAACTCTGAGCTAAAAACGTAAGTATTCTACGTCACTATGAAGTCATATAAAAGGGGAAAACGCATGGTGGAAAGCAAAATCAAGTGCGTCATGGGTAAAAAGGATGATCTGACTGATTTCGAAAAGGGCACATCGTTCGAGCGTGATGGGTAGGAGCATCCGTAACGAAGGTGATGGAACTCAACAGAAAATAATGGGGCCGATATCCCAAGTGTATGGAAATGGCAAAGGTCCCACAAAACGTCCGTCAATCGCAGCAAATGGGAGAAGAAAAAGGCTCTGACAAACAGGGATAGGCATTTGTTGGCATAAACTGTACGGCAAAATAAAGTTGCTAAAGTTCATCAGCTGAGAGAGATGACAGCTAGCAGTACTTCAAAACTCATTTTAACGAGAACTATGGATAGAGAATTAAAGAAAAAACTTGGGAACTGGGAACAGGAAACTTAAAAAAATGGGAACTATACCATGTTATGAAAGCCTTTTTTTTTTACAAAAAATGCTCAGATGATACACTGTTTTCAATAGATGGCTGGCGTAGAGTGTGGACCCATCATATGCATCTCCCACTGTTCTAGTTACTGAAGGCAATGGAATGGTGTGGGGGAACATTTATGTGTTAAGTTCGGTGATAAATAGAGAGAAAAATTAAAATTATGAAAATTTGTCAGGTAGATGATATTCCAGTTTTTGTTTTTTTTTTGAATGGTCATGCTCTTGAGTAAATTTCTCAATGTTAGTAGCTCAGAAGTTGTGTAACAAACATTGGTGCTGTGGCCATGAGATAAACAAAATAATATGGACTTCTGCTGGACTTTTAAGAATATCTGGAAATTGTGCAAAGCCAGATGAATATATTTGGATATAAAATAATGCCATAAAAATTTATTCCCTTCATAAGTTTGCTAAGGTAAAAAAACTTGGCCCTTCTGTAAGCAAAATAACAGGGAACTTGATTTCTTTCATTCTCTATCATTCCACAGTTAAGTGCTTTCATTACGTATGTAATGATAAAGTTTATGATTGAGTTCATTAATCACCATTAAGTAGTATCTTGTGTAAGGAGAGACTGCGTTTGTTTGGCCGTGTTGCCCATATATATAACTATAGATTAGCTAATAGGGTTATGAACAGTGTGCCCAAAGGTCTCAGAAAAAGTGGGAGACCTAGAGTGGGATGGGTGGACAATGTCAAACAGGACCTTGTTAGAATTGACCTACAGTGGCCAAGGGCAACAGCTGTAGCTCAGGATAGATGTGTAAGAACAACTAATTTGCACAGTATAGTGGCACCTCCGTAATCCATGGCTGTTTCAGGATTATGTATGTATCTATGTACACTGAGATGCCAGTTTATTAGTCTAGTAGCGTGTTGCGCCTACTTTGGCCTTCAGAACAGTTCGAAATTTTAGGGCATGGAACTTACAAGATGCTGGATGCGCTGTGTAGAAATGTTTTATCACGTGGAAATGGTTGTGTTGCACAGTTGCTGCAAATTGGATGGCGGCACAGTCTCACTGCGAACAGCCCTTACTACCTGATCTCAAATATGTTCGATATGGTTTAGATTTGAGGAGTGTGCAGGCCAATGAAGCAAGGAAAACTCGTTGGCATATTCTTAGAACTATTCGGTGAGGATACGTGCCTTGTGAGCAAGTGAGTTATCATGCTCAAGGCATCCATCCGAGTGAGAAGAAACTGTTAGACATGAATGAACATGAATGAACAAGGGACGATGTTCAAATATGTCCTGGTGCTCAAATGTCCTTCGATGTGTAACAGGGGCCTAATGTGTGCCAGGAAAACATGTCCAACACCATCATACTGCCACCACTGGCCTGTGCTGTTGACACCAGAGAAGATGGCTGCATAACATCATGTTGCTTGTGCCGATTTCCCTCACGATGGAAAAGGAACCTTGATTCGTTCACCGAGCTACTTTTTTTCCAGTCCTCAACGGTCTAGCAGTGTTGATACTCCTCTGCGTCCACTGAAGACACGCTTTCGTGTTATTCTTCGCTAATAACATCGGCACGACATGGTCGGCAGCTGTTGTAGCCCATTCGCGACAAGATCCGATACGTAATGCATTCGGAGATGACGTTCTGAACACCAGTGTTTAATTCTGTTGTGATTTGGTTGCTCTTCAGTTCACGTGCACAATTCTCGCCAGTCTCCTTTGACCCACAAGTTGTTTTCGTCCACAGAATCGCCGATCACTGGTAGTTTTTTGCTTTTTGCACTATTCTCGGTAAACCCTTAAAAAAACGGTTGTGCTATAAAATCCTAGAAGGCTGGCCATTTGGGAGATGCTAGAACTGGCACACCTATTACCAACTCTCATGCCACGCTCAGTCGAAAGTCGTTCAGTTCGCTCGTTTTCCCCATTCTGACGGTCAATCCAACTCTAACTGTAACAGACGAAGAGTTGTCTGCCTGATTTATATCGCACACTGAGGTCAAGTGACATTTTACGTGTTGCAAAATCATTTATGTGACGAGGAGTGGTGTACAGTCGCTCAAAAAAGTATCCGAACACTAAGGTTGATTACAGAATTCAGAAAAAATATCTGGCAACGATTTTTTTAGAAATTAGTGATCTGGCAACCTTCGTGTCACGTGATTACAGAATTCAGGAAAAATATCCGGAGCGTGTACAGCAACTGTACACGCTCCAGTTACCGTTCACAGCAAACTGGAGCGTGTGCAGTTACTGCACACGCTCCAGTTTGCTGTGAACGGTAACTGCACACGCTCAATATTTCCGTGAGTGAGCAAACACGACCTAGTATCAAAATAATATGACCACCTACAGTCGCTCAAAAAAGTATCCGAACACTATGGTTGATTACAGAATTCAGAAAAAATATCTGGCAACGATTTTTTTAGAAATTAGTGATCTGGCAACCTTCGTGTCACGTGATAATCACTATAGCCGTGATAATCACGTGACACGAAGGTTGCCAGATCACTAATTTCTAAAAAAAACGTTACCAGATATTTTTTCTGAATTTGTAATCAACCATAGTGTTCGGATACTTTTTTGAGCGACTGTACCTAATAAACTGACATCTCAGTGTATGTATGTTGGTACTGTGATGGAGCTTGCTTTTTATTTAGTTTTCTAAAAAACGAGATAATGTTTTCACTTTGTCGTCTTGTGTATATCTGTCTGTTGACATCCAACTGTTTTGTTTTTAGAGATGAATTAAAAATAAATTCATGTTGAATAAATATTTTTGAAATATTATGATTCGCGCTTTCTAAAATCTTCCAATCTCTCTAACTGCACCCTCTAACGGTGAAAAAGGTTGAAAAATGAAAACTTTTAAACTAATATTATGAAAAAAAAATTAAAAAGAGATGTATTTATGGTAGAAATTCGACATTATTGTGATCGAAAGTGAAGATTATGAGGTTTGCATGGGAAGCAATGAGTTGGTCCCTAACCCCAGGATGAGTGGTAAAATGCCTTTTGCAATTTCAGCCTAGATTCTGAATTCCCTTATTTTCATTTTTTGAAAATGCTTTTCGTCCTCATTCATTTCTCTATAGACAAAAAGGGAGGGGGTGGCTCAGTCGGTAGCGCGCCAGGCTCGTAATCTGTAGTTCCCAGGTTCGAGTCCCAGCTGGGTCAGCGTTGAGATTTATCTCCGCAAAATTCCCCGCCCTGCCCACGGTCAGTAGGGGACACCGATGGGCTTGGAAAGGCCGCCGTCCGTCGGATGGGACGTTAAGCCGTGTGCGGGAGAGCCATACCCTGTGCACGTTAAAGAACACGCTGGATGGCCTTGACTGGAGGCTACCATCTGTCTCCCAACAGCTGTTCCAGTGGGTCCCCTCCCCCAACCTTCTCTGAGCCTTCGGGGTCATTGTGACCTGGCCATTTAGCGCATGGTGTGCAAAAAAGTGCCGCTCAGAGGTAAAACAACCCAACCCAACCTATAGACAAAGAGTCAAGTCTGGATAACCTTTCTTCTGTCCTTTTATTTCCGAGACAATATTTTATCAATATTAATTTTTAAAATGAGCTTTTCGATGTTGCTACTATTACCGGTAGAGTTAAAATGAAGCAAGAGAGCAGTATACACATCTGGAAAACCTAAAATAATAAAATAGTTTGGAATAATCAATAAATTAGCTGCTTCCGCTGTGCTAGAAGTTTTTGCTATTTTCGGTTTTACGCTAGTCCTAGGGGCGGGGGTGGCTCAGTCGGTAGCGCGCCAGGCTCGTAATCTGTAGTTCCCAGGTTCGAGTCCCAGCTGCGTCAGCGTTGAGATTTATCTCCGCAAAATTCCCCGCCTGCCCACGGTCAGTAGGGGACACCGATGGGCTTGGAAAGGCTGCCGTCCGTCGGATGGGACGTTAAGCCGTGGCTCCGTGTGCGGGAGAGCCATACCCTGTGAACGTTAAAGAACACTCTGGATGGCCTTGACGGGAGGCTACCATCTGTCTCCCAACAGCTGTTCCAGTGGGTCCCCTCCCCCAACCTTCTCTGAGCCTTCGGGGTCCATACGACCTGGTCATTTAGCCCATGGTGTGCAAAAAAGTGCCGCTCAGAGGTAAAACAACACAACTAACTGTCACTAAATGATAGAAGCCGAGCATGAAATTACGACGTGAAGTCGGATTCACATTCCTTTTGGGAAGTTCTGCAGCTTCATTTATTCCCCATTAGTCACTACTTATCAAGTTTTTTGATGCACGGTGGCGAAGTTATCAGTCAGCTCATTTTAAACTCTTAAAACGCCTTGTTAGCACCATAATGGCTCTTTCGAAACTGGCCTTGAATACCTCGATTTTGAAGCCACTTTGTTCATTCTTAAGCCTCTGGGACTCACATAGCTCACCATCCATACCTTCCATTTTAGGCACAAGAAGAGGTGAATCTTGGTTTTATGCCTCACATTAATGCCATCTTTTGTGCACTTTCATTTAGATTATTTAAATTGCTCCCCGATTCCTCCTAGCCTTCCAATGCGGTATGCAGCAATTGGGAGGATTTTGAAAGGTCAACATTTGGATATTGCTTCAATTTAGACAGAGCATCTATTGACTGAAAGACGTTTGATAGTATTTCTAGGAGAAAACCGTGAGAAAATATTTGTATCCTTTTCTTAAAATCCTGTTTTCTGGGTGTCAACTGCGCTATTTATTTTGTACAACAGAAATGTAAAATTACTCCTTTTCTGAAAACTGACAAATAAAAATATATTTGCTATCAGCGATTGCAACCTTTTGAAAAGGTAAATTTTCTTGTCCTTATGTTTTTGGGCTACATGAGCTGAGGACCGTGGTGCACCTGCACCGTTGGATGAGACGTCTCTGCTTTTGCCTATCTTAAAGTTTTACCACAGATCTGCTTCCTCAAGGAAATTTACGCCCCCTGAAGATGACTGGGTTTCGACTGCACAGTCGAAAGCTCTCGTCTCTTACAAGCACGTAACTAGCACATTTGAGTGCCATCTTTATATTGGTCTAAGCAAATCTAAACCGGCAGAAAAAAGCGTTAGTCATTCGTATGAGAAAATAAGTAGCGCAAAATAAGAGCCATCTTTTACAGCAACCCAGATTTGCTTTTCGAATGCTTTGAGATTTTCTCCGCAAATAAATCCCCCCCCCCTCTCTTTCAGCTTTCAGTGAAATAGGGTACATCACTGGGCTTGGACAAACTGCCGTCCGTCGGGTGCGACTTTAAGCCTGGGTTTCTTGGGCAGAAATCCATCTCTGTGCACGGAAAAGAACACGCTGAATCTGGGCTGGTGCCAGAGCGGACTTGGGCATATGTCGCCCCTTTCTCCAAGTATACTCTTAGCGATTGTGATTTTTAAGAGAAATTAAAGATAATCTTATCGAAATGTAGCTCGTACCCACCAGAGCCAAACTTCCACCAACTATGATCCTTAGTTTACTCGAAACTTACCGCCTAGTGCGGTCGCCCGTAATGCTCCTAACAGCTTTTCCAAACCTTCTCTGAGCCTTTAGGATCCTTGTGACTTGTGAACAATAAGTCCACTGTATGCAAAAAAGTGCCTCCCAGAAACCAAACAATCCAACCCACTTTGATCCCGGCTGGTATTTAAATCCGTATTTTAAAATCGAAATTTAATTTGTACAATCTCTTGAGTATTGACAAAATAAAACAGATAATTCAGGCAAAACCAGCAGACTTGAATTGTTAAATATTGACGAATATTGTTGAAACTGAAATGACAGATTGAATTTATATGTTAATTCAATATCTATGCCATTGTGTCATAAAATGGTTATTTTTGAAGTTTCTTAGCTTTGAATTTGACTTTCCTCGGACATAATACGGAAATTCACTACCTGTTTGCAGACTTTACGTTTTTTATTACATTATTATTTGATGATATAGATTTATATATTGATAATGTAATCATGAATTACTGATAGTAATATTCATCATGAGAGAAAATATGCATTCAATTTGTGTTCTAAAATAATTTACATTTTATAACAAATTTATTTTTAATTTTTTGGTAGGATTAATAATAACTTTCCCTTAGAAAGCAAAACTAAAATATAAAATCCTCGAAGAGTAGTGTTTAGTGTTTAGAGTTAATTACGATAGTTAAAACTCTACATAAAGCATCAGTTCATTAAAAATGGCAGATGAGATAATCAGCTTTCGACGATTTGCCCCAGATGCCGATTAGCATGATGAAGAGACTCCACTTGCTAAGCTATCGTTCAACATCCTCTGTGGGCATTCTGCATTTCGCCTCCACCACTATGCGGCGCCACTTTATCCTCACTAGGTAGGTCACCTGCAGCGGCGAGATCGGGCCAGTGAACGACCCGGCGCACACTCAGACGTGGCATCTTGACAAGTACACATGGAGAGGCCCGTGCACCGCGTGCTCTGTTGTGGATTACTGCTTCTGCTTCTGCTTCGGGATCCCGTTACCGGGAGGCTGGCGGACACCGACCTCGATCAACTAGTGAAGTTCATGTTAACAGATTCCAGGGATGGACATGAGGACCTTCAATTGCCCGTCAACATCACTGTCCGGCTCGCCGTAGATGGACTGCTGGACAGACTCAAATGTGTTCAACAGGGACTTACGCATCTCGAATGCGCCCAGGTGATTTTCTCTCTCTTTTTCTTCTGATCAGTCAGCATCCAACATCCTTAAGATGCTCCTGAACATCACGTTCAAATGTAATTGAATTCCGTTTATCTGCTTTGTAAACATTTCATAGTCATATAGAAACTTTAGACATATTTACTTCATATTGATTAAACACAATTAAAATAGTTCCGATTCATTCATGATAAAAACCGCCTCAAAATATATTAAATCCATATGTGCTATTCCTGTGCATGATAGGAATATTTATGAAGGTTTGTCTAAGAATGCAAATCTTGTTATAGCTTGTTATTACTATTAAACCTTGTTATTACTGTTAAGCCTTGTTAACATGCTGGGCTATAAATTTTTAAACGTAGATTGATCATAAAAATTTAGAAAATGAATTTTGTGATCAAAATAAATGCGCATTTATGTAGCATAATATATTCCATCAGACTTTAACTTTTGATGCCTAGCTTGTTTTTCATTTATATAAAGAAAATCCACAGAGATAAATATCAGTTAAGGTTTGATCTATTTCGGAGTAGAAGCCTGTTTCTTGAATATGAAAATAAGGTTTTACGTGAAGCAAAATATTCTATTAATAAAACGGTTACTTGAATCCTTCATAAACAATTTGGAACGTAACAACAGGGTCTAAAATTAGCCAAAACGTGTTCACGAAAGCGCCATTAACCTGTTTCGATGCTATCATCGTTGTAAGAACACGAAAGAAAGTTTCGTTTTGGATTTTTTTTTGTCTCGTGTTTCATTACTCTTTGTCGCAAAAAGAAATTTTGCTGTCTTTCCCATCTACCGTCTTCTTATTTAGCAATCCTGGCTGTAACTGCAAATACAGTGATCAATCTTGAAAAAAAGGTTCGTTAACCTCTTTTAAAATCATAAACAAATTATGAGATAATTGCAACTGGTTGTTAAATACGATCACGAACTACTGTTAAAAATTAATGAAATTTAGCAGGAACGTTTTATTTACTTTTCTTATTTCTACACCTTGTTTTTACCTGCCGCCTAATGGTTAGCGCATTGAGCTGTAAATCAAAGGAAACTGGGTTCGAGCTCCAGTTAAAACATAGATGTTTTTCGTTTTGTCTTTCTGCTGAGTCTTGCCATCCTCCCAAATCCTTCTCTATTGCATATTATACCGACAGGCCTCTATGAATGTCAGACCTCTATGAATAAAAGCTGTAGAGAAGTTACTTATTCCTAATTAAAGTGGGCGGGGGTCTCAGTCAGTAGCGCGCCAGGCTCGTAATCTGTAGTTCCCAGGTTCGAGTCCCAGCTGGGTCAGCGTTGAGATTTATCTCCGCAAAATTCCCGCCCTGCCCACGGTCAGTAGGGGACACCGATGGGCTTGGAAAGGCCGCCGTCCGTCGGATGGGACATTAAGCCGTGGCCCCGTGTGCAGGAGAGACATACCCTGTGCACGTTAAAGAACACGCTGGATGGCCTGGACGGGGGGCTACCATCTGTCTCCCAACAGCTGTTCCAGTGGGTCCCCTCCCCCAACCTTCTCTGAGCCTTCGGGGTCCATGTGACCTGGCCATTTAGCCCATGGTGTGCAAAAAAGTGCCGCTCAGAGGTAAAACAACCCAAACAACCCTAATTAAAGTATTTATGAGGAAAATTTCATCCCATTCGAGAGTCGGCGTCCTTTCCAAAGTCATTGCCCATTCTCAACAAGGTCAGAACGGGGTTTGTGGAAAGAATCACAACTGATTCGTCTCAGGTTCGAATCCCAGTGAGGACTCGAGCCCGAAAACATCTGTTTGCAAGCCCGTCACGCAATCGATTGAACAATCACCATCGCCATTATCTTTAAACGGAAGAAAAGTTTTATTTGCTTGTCGATATCTCACAAAGCATTTTACGCTGGGAACATTTATAAGAATGTCACGGAAATTTTACGATGGTCGCATTTGTGGCCATTTCGGTCTTTTTTGCGGTCTTTTTGAAGTCGGACTTCATTTTCTGAATCATTTAAGATGATTGCAAAATAATTCTGGAATGAGACAGAACGTAATAAATGCAAAGTAGAACGGAATTCTTCAAAAGAATAAAAATCAAAACTATAGAATTTGGCAAGAAATTTTATTTTCAGTCAAGTATGTATGATCACACGATCTTGTGTTCTCAAATGCGCTGACTACTAAGTTACCAATTTAGACTATTAAATCTGTGAAAATTTTCAGGCTTTGGAGACACGAAGATTTCATAGTGAAATGTAGATATTATATATGCTAAATGCGGTTTAACTTTGTAGACTATTACATAGGCTAAATACAGCTGATTCGTAAGTAAACTGTTTCGTAAACTATCATATAAATATTAATTTTGCAAAATAAAACACTAAGTGTCGGTAGAAATGTTTAATTTCTAATAAATATTCAGTTCATAAATATCCTTCTTTCAAATTCAGTAGTGAAAGTCTGCATTAACGATGAGTATTTTTCGCGACCTAAAAGAAATATATCAGAAATTGATCTAAGCTGATCTTAAATTGATCTAAGCTTATCTATGAATTAGTGCAAATGAAGTTAGGAATTAGTGCAAATAGAGTTTGACTTAATAAGTCATTAAGCGCTCTGATTGATGGCCTTAGCAGCACACTTGAAAACTCATCAAAAGCATCCATACTTCGATTTACACGGCTTCCGTTATACAAGGTCATGGAAATATAACCAGTTTCGTTTTCTGCGATTATAGTTAGAGCCTGCGCGGATGAGAGAACGATGTTAACACTGATAATAGATAAAACCGCAGGTAAAAAGATTAGATTAATGAACATAGCGGATAAAATCTGGGGGGAGGGGGAAATTGCTTTAGATAAAAAAAACTGTTTTGAAAATTCAGAAGCGATACTCACTTTAAAAAAATATGATTGGATAAAACCACAAATTAAAAAAAAATTATGTCAAAAATTTCTCAAGTGATGCATGGAAAACTTGAAATAAATGTGCGAAAATTTCATTCGTCGGAGATAACGAATTTTTCTTAGTGATTTATAGATGGGAGGTACTGGGCGATGAAAAGTAATCCCAGAATCGCGAATAAGTGCATTTAAAAGAGCAAAATTTACTCGAAAAAATTTGCTAAATTATAGTTTGATATATTTTTATGTAATGTTCATGAAAGCATATTTTTCTGAAACAGATCTTTTTCTTATCACATTGTATTCATTCAGTTAATTATTAGTCATTTTTAAATTATTTACAAGTGCTTGAGCGCTGATGCATGTATCCGAGTAATGATTTCTTTTACTCGGGAGCATATACATCAGACTTCAGTTATTTACAAAATTTCAACGGTTGTAAATTTGCAATATATACGCGGATGCTGATGCAGGTGCGGATAAAACTTTGAAGATGTGGGTTGGGTTGTTGTACCTCTGAGCGGCACTTTTTTGCACACCATGGGCTAAATGGCCAGGTCACATGGACCCCGAAGGCTCAGAGAAGGTTGGGGGAGGGGACCCACTGGAACAGCTGTTGGGAGGCAGATGGTAGCCTCCCGTCAAGGCCATCCAGCCTGTTGTTTAACATGCACAGGTTATGGCTCTCCCGTACACGGGACCACGGTCTAACGTCCCATCCGACGGACGACTGCCTTTCAAAGCCCATCGGTGTCCCCTACTGACCGTGGGCAGGGCGGGGAATTTTGCGGAGAGAAATCTCAACGCTGACCCAGCTGGGACTCGAACCTGGGAACTACAGATTACGAGCCTGACGCGCTACCGACTGAGCCACTCCCGCCCCATTGAAGATGTGGAGAGTGCTGATGCGTATAAAATCTGCGCATGGCCCTAATTACAAGCTCGGTTTTGCACGGTAGCAATTTTTATTATATATGTGGGTATAACACATTTTATGAGTGGCAAATAGCATATCATCAATGGAGATTATTAGATTGGCATCCCAAAGTAAAAATCAACCAAATGATTTTATTTGATGTCATTTATTTTAAAGAATAAATAGATAATAGTAAATTTCAGATTATTAAGATCTTCATCTGTAACATTTATATTCTTTTGCTAAAACTACATTCTTTTTCTATCGTAATGGAATCTGTCTCACGACATCTTATTGAAATGAAATCTATTCTTGAATCGACAGCGAGATCTGAACTTTTCTAGACTGCATTTTCCAAACTAGTGAAAACCGTGCTTTATCTCATTTTTATCAACAAAGACTATTATATAGGATAAATACAGTTGAATCGTAAGTTCACTGTTTCATAAAATATCATATAAATGTTAATTTTACAAACTAAGGTACTAATCTTAATTTCTAATTTATATTCATTTCATAAATATCCTTCTTTCAAATTTTGTTTTTAAATTCGATAGTGTACGCTCACATTACCGATGAGTGTTAATCGTGACCAAAAACAAACTATCAGAAAATATTTAATCTTATCTTAATTAATGCAAATAATGTACGAATAACGTAATATTAATGTTTATTACTGCTGAAGTGAAATTGAGATAAATATATATAAATAAAACTTTCAATGCATATTTTATTGGGGCGGGGGTGGCTCAGTCGGTAGCGCATCAGGCTCGTAATCTGTAGTTCCCACGTTCGAGTCCCAGCTGGGTCAGCGTTGAGATTTATCTCTGCAACAATTCCCCGCACTGCCCACGGTCAGTAGGGGACACCGATGGGCTTGGAAAGATCGCCGTCCGTCGGATGGGACGTTAAGCCGTGGCCCCGTGTGCGGGAGAGCCATACCCTGTGCACGTTAAAGAACACGCTGGATGGCCTTGACGGGCCATGGTGTGCAAAAAAGTGCCGCCCAGAGGTAAAACAACCAACCAATATTTTATTAATAGTTTTTTGCTTTGGAATCTATCTCCCTTTTTTTTTCCATAAGTTATTGTTTTCGTTTTGCAGAGTGATTCCCCAGAACCTCTCTACGTGTAAATTGAGGCTGGGTTTACTCTGAGAATTAAATTGACAGATTATTTTGTCAAGTCAAAAAAACTCTGATCCGAGATCTTTTGACTGCAAATCAAATGCTCTGATAATAGATCTAGCAGAATAAGATCAAATCACTGCTAACAGCGGTTATGAAGCAAAGAGTCTGATCAACAGCCGCCCTTTCCTCACGTTAATTTTGCAAGTGACGGCAAACATATCGTCCATTACAAAGGAAATTCAAATCCAAGCCCGCTTTCAACGTTAATTAAGGAAGCAACAGAATAATTCACACAGATTTGTAAGAGCAATATAGTATTTTGGAAGTTAGAAGAAAATTGATATTGAGCTGGGTACGATTATATCCCTTTATTAACCTACTAAATGCCAGTAACTCAGTGTTCAGATCATTTAACATACACAAATAACTTCCGTAACTCGCTCCGATGTTAAAAATATTGTTTTATCTCCAACCAAACTGTTAAAAATAATTTCTGTTAAAAACAATTTCTTACTCACAACGTGAACGATACATAGCTTGTGAAGCATTCTATTCATAATGAATTATTGTCATGAGAGTTTTGACTACCAAGGTCATCGAAGAGGTGCATGGCTTTGTCGAAGGGGCAGAACTATGACTTCACACGTGATAGTCACGTGAAGCGTGGTTATGACGCATAGCCTAAGAGCTGAAAACAAATATTACGTACCAAAAGGGAAAAAAAAACGTTAAGTAATCGATCCTGGAATTCTGTTTCAGTCGTGATCCAGGGAGTTAGTTTGATTAAGCAGTGCGCTCCGAGAGATTTCACAGTGCATTTTATTTTTCTGTTTAGCTTTTATTTGATTTAGAAGCAAAATTTTAAATAAAAAAATAAATAAATACCCCCTCAAGCAGCTGCTTGCCACAGAGGTCTGACAGGAGCCTATCAGTTTATATGCCACAGTAGAAGATCTGAGAGGATGGCAGGCCCTCAGCAGAAAAACGACACAAACAGCCATGCCTTACCCGGGACTCGAACCCAGGTCCCTTAGATCAGTAGCCAAGTGCGCTAACCTCTCGGCCATGGGACGGCTACAAATCTTTAATTTGGTTTATTTTCTGTGATTCTGTGGTTTACATATCATGAAATATAATTATTTACTCGATTCTCTTGGGGTTGGAGCCCGTAAACTACCTCATTAAAATACAGGGGCTACAGTGGCTCAGTCGGTAGCATGCCAGGCTCGTAATCTGCAGTTCCCAGGTTGGAGTCCAAGCTGAGCCAGCATTGAGACTAATCTTCGAAAAACACCCCGCTCTTCCCACGATCAGTAGGGGACACCGATGGGCTTGGAAAAACTGCCGTCCGTCGGATGGGACGTTAAACCGTGGTGCCATGTGCGAGAGTGCCATACCCTGTGCACGTTAAAAACTCGCTGGATGACATTGACGGGAGGCTACCATTTGTCTCTCAACAGCTGTCCAGTGAGTCCTCTCCCACCAACTTTCTCTGAACCTTCGGGATTCTTGTGACCTGGTCATTTAGCGCATTGCATGCAAAAAAAAGTGCCATTCAGAGATAAAACAACCCAATCCATTAAAATACATAATAACGGGGCGAATGTGGATTATGATTAATGTGGATTTGAAAGGAACCCATCCACCGCGTTAAGCTGGGTTATGTAATCTGAAAGTCGTTAAATAATATTACTTGTAATCTGAAGCATTTTATGTTCATGTAGCAGATAATAAAATAGTCTTTACATATCTGTGTGAGTTAAATGTCGAAAATAAATCATTTTCGGGAAGATGATTAAATACCCAAGACATCCTTCCGGAATGCCACTTCACTGAGATATTATCTTGACGAAATAAAATCAAAGAATAAAAGAAACTTTTAAAAAGACTATAAAATTTCATGCAGATGATGAAATCACATCGCGTAATAGTCGTTGACTTTGAAGACAGTTTCTGTTTGAAAATCAGTCTGGTCATCTTAGTCTGTCCGATGCTCACGACAGTTCCCCAATGACGATATAATAACTCTCACATATATTGCCTGGGGAACAACGCATTTAGCCCCAAGTCTCATCTTCATCAACATAAAGGAAAGTTCAGTGGTGAGGGTGATTCCTTAGAAAGAGTCATTCCAGGATTTTAAACCTATTTTTATTTGCACGAAAACAGACTGAAATCATAGTTGAGTTCTTTACAACTATTTGATGGTTAAAACGAAATATATCACAAAAATGTTTTAGATCGGTTTTACTTTGTTATCTGTAGACATTCAACTTTTTGCTTTTGAAGAAATATGAAACATTCTTTTGACTTAGATAAGTACTAAAGAAATCTCTCGATAGTTCAATTTTCCACCACTAGAAGGACCTAAAGTTGTGAAATGTAAAACTGAAACAAATATTGTAAACGATTCATTCAGGTTAGAGATTTGAACTTTTAATGATCGAGTGGGATGGTCAAGGGACGTTTAGAGCCAAGACTTACAGCCAATGCATGGGAAAATGAAACTTTTCGTTTAATGAGTTAAATGAAAATATTTTATTCTGTTGCATAGGTACTAAAGAAATATTACGGTCGCATTTTCCGAATCATCCACAGGTTCAAATCGAACTTCATTTTTTTTTAAACGAACGTTCCATATTCGCCAGAGGCAATGTCTTCTTCTTTTAGTTATAGTTTCAATTCCCGAGGATTTGTAAATGTCTAATTATCTCGAGGGGCGGGGGTGGCTCAGTCGGTAGCGCGCCAGGCTCGTAATCTGTAGTTCCCAGGTTCGAGTCCCAGCTGGGTCAGCGTTGAGATTTATCTCCGCAAAATTCCCCGCCCTGCCCACGGTCAGTAGGGGACACCGATGGGCTTGGAAAGGCCGCCGTCCTTCGGATGGGCGTTAAGCCGTGTGCGGGAGAGCCATACCCTGTGCACGTTAAAGAACACGCTGGATGGCCTTGACTGGAGGCTACCATCTGTCTCCCAACAGCTGTTCCAGTGGGTCCCCTCCCCCAACCTTCTCTGAGCCTTCGGGGTCCATGTGACCTGGCCATTTAGCCCACGGTGTGCAAAAAAGTGCCGCTCAGAGGTAAAACAACCCAACAATAACAACCCAACCCTAATTATCTCGGGAATCAAGCAATGTATGCTTCACCTCCTAGTTTCATTTCCAGTTCAATATTCATGATGAGAGTAGGACTTTTAAGCCAAGAATATTTTCAAATGAAAAGCATAACTATGTTTTCGGTCCGTGGTTGTCGCCTTGTCTCCTTCTTCCCAATTTTTTTCTAGATCAGGTTGTGTACAGAAACTCTCCTACTTTTAAATCTAACAGGAATTCAGTAATGTTATTATTGGCGATATGCTTTTTTTTTGCTGCAGGGAGATATATATTTTTGTGTTTTGCAATATGAAACGTTGGTATTATACAATGAGAGCACAACGCTCTACTATGAAACCATACATCACGATAGTTGAATAGAAAATTAAACAATGTATCATGGAATCGATTTCAAACTCTAGGCAAAATCTAAAGTGTTTTAGATACAAACTCTAAGACGCTTTTTCGCATATGCTTAGGAAGAGCCAAAGTTAAAGATCGAAGACAAAACCTTCCCACACACCCACCCCACTAAAAGCAATATATAACAGTAAATATGTATGTCGCGCACTTTAAAGCATTTTAAAAAGACCACTGAAACAGGAGTAAATTGCATATTGAATTTTTAAAAGAGAAAATTTTTTATGAAAATATATATATATGTTCAGACTGAATCCAATCACTTGGCCCTACTCTAATTTTATTTTACATCCGGGCCTCACCCTAGGTATTAGTTTTAAAAAATAAGGAAAAATGAGACTTTTTTTTCCTTAATAGATAGAAAATTAAATATATGACTAGTATATAGATTAATAAATTACCGCAACCATACTTTTATCTTGTTTAAAAAAAAAGAACGAAATATTGTGTTTACTTGTCGTCACTCTCTCTATCTATCTATTCGTCTGTAGACATCGAACTTTTTAGTTTTTAGCGATAAAAATTATTTTATGCTAGATAGGAATTTTTTTTCCGAATCTCTTTGAAGCTAAAATTTCCCCCTTTAACGGTGGAAATTTTGGAAAAATTCCAAAATTTAAAACGAATATTGTAAACGATGTATTTATGCTATAAAATTGAAAATTTGGTGGTGAAATGCGAAGATTGTGAAGTCTCCATTGGCAGTAATGACTCCTTAATCACAGGGTCAGTGGGAAATGCAACTGTTTTGTTTTAAGAGATAACTGGAAAACTATTTTTTTTAGTTGTACTAATGAAATATTATAATTTGAATTTTGAAATCTTTAGGTAAAACTAAAAATGGAAACGGCGAAACTATTGATGAATGTTGCAAGTTTTCCGTTTCTGGTAGAACTTTTGTTGGCAGAGTGCCAAGAGATATTTCCCTGACAGCAACAATGTGACTGAATACTATTGCGGTGACGAAAAGAAGAAAAAAGTATGCTCTCGTTTCTCGGAGACGTGTGAGAAAAACATATTTTAACTTAAAGGAATAAAATACAAATGCTTTTTCTGTTGTATAACTACTACTAAAATGCAACTGTTTGCATTTTCCCCATTATCCATTAGTTCAAATGAAAACTTTTAAGGCGTGAAAAAGTAGGTATGTGAATGCGAAAAACTTTATTCTGTTTGAAAACGAGATTCCTCTGCACTAGGTGCGATATGTGTTTTTCTAATTCAATCATCATTCCAATAGTGAATATGGTTTCCGAAAGTTAACGTGGGAAATGAGAAGAACCCCTCCCCTTCTACTTTTCCATCGTAACTCCTTTCGCCTCTGAAATTCACTGCGGAAATTCATCCATTGTAGCATATTTAAGGTCATATTAGTATGCATAATTTCGACGGGAAATGCGCCTTCCTCTCTCGATCCATTCAACATCCCAGAGGAAATGGTCAAATTTAGAGAGCCACATCCCGGATATACAAAAAACGGATTTGTATGGCCGTTACACTTCACTCAAAATAGAATAGGTTTTGATCTGACACATTTCAATTGATTTTTGTCTATGTCGTCGCATTCAGTCGAATAACAATACAGTTCTCAATTTTTATTTCGCCACTTTCGAAAAATAACAAAATCCATCTCTGAGGGTTGATACGAGACAGAGATACAATCTCATCGTTTGCAATTCGTTAACAGAAGACGAGTGTTAAATGTTCCACCAGGATGAATTGACAGACTTTCTTTTAAACCATTGTATTAAAATGCCAAATGCAATGCTTATATATTTCGTATTTTGTCGTTTAGATCAAATCATGCAAAATATTTCACTAATAGCAACGTCATTCACATGAAGATTCCTTTTCTTCTGTTTGTGGCAAATCTATCATTCTTAAATTCTGTTTGTAAAGAACGTTAATCGGCTAGACTTATACTTTCATTAGAATGCTTGTTAAATCATGTTGTTTGGTATGAAAATACTATTTTAATGGTAAAACTATATTTCTCAGAGTTAAGATTACACACAACCTGTTCTCGCACCTCCGCTACCACAACCCTGTTCTCGCTACGAAAGAGGATATCAGTGGGCTTGAAAAAGCCACTGTAGATTACAACGTTGCTCCTTATACAGAAAAATTAGGAGATTACAACGTTACTCCTTATACAGGAAAACCCATATCCTTTGTAGTACAAATAACACTCTGAAAGACCTTGACACGAGCCTTCGATCTGTCTTCTAACAACTGTCCACTGGTTTTCCCAATATTCCCAATGATTCCCCAACTTTCGCTGAGACCTTGGGTCCTTGTGACTTGGCCATTTAGCCCACTGTATGCAAAAGAGTGCCACTCAGAAGTAAAAGAACTCAACCTTTGTCTTCTACCCCCCATTAGTGAAGTCAAAGGTGCAGCATATATTGAATAAACTTTTCCATATGCTTCGATTATTAATCACCAGATGCTGTAGTCTAGAATTTCAAAATTTTGCCAAATCTTCATATCATAAAAAATACTACTTACCGAGAGCTGGAACCTACGTCCCTTTGGGCTGTAGCCAAGCACGCTAAACACTCGGCCACGGGACAGGATCCGAAATATCTGGATGTGAAGTACAGTTCATTAAAATGAAAGATTACAAGCAAGGTAGCAAGTTTGTTTCTTCCCTTAAGACCAGTTAATACAATAAATTTTGCTATTGCATTCCTTATAAATAGTCAAAATTTCATGAAAATCATTAGCTCCATTTAAGTTTTATCTTCCATCCAAGTTTATTAATTTCACCACAACAATCTTCTCCCACTGGTCGACTCTGCAACTGTTGTTTGAATGACTAGTTTTATACCTAATTGGCATAATTGCCCTGCGTTACTGGGACCCTGATATAATGACTCAGAGCAGCAGACGTATTCATAACGAGTGTGCCGGCACTCGTTTACGGCCGCGATGACGTCACCAATGACGGAAGATTTCGGCTCTCCGAAATACCAGGTGCTCGACAGATCCCTAATTTGGTGTGGTGGTCCAACTTAGTTCTTGCATAGTAGGGTTTAGAGATCGATTCCTTGCTGCTGTTGTTGTTGTTGTTGTTTTACCTCTGAGCGGCACATTTTTGCACACCATGGGCTAAATGGCCAGGTCACATGGACCCCGAAGGTTCAGAGAAGGTTGGGGGAGGGGACCCACTGGAACAGCTGTTGAGAGACAGATGGTAGCCTCCCGTCAAGGCCATCCAGCGTGTTCTTTAACGTGCACAGGGTATGGCTCTCCCGCACACGGGGCCACGGCTTAACGTCCCATCCGACGGGCGGCTGCCTTTCCAAGCCCATCGGTGTCCCCTACTGACCGTGGGCAGGGCGGGGAATTTTGCGGAGATAAATCTCAACGCTGACCCAGCTGGGACTCGAACCTGGGAACTACAGGTTACGAGCCTGGCGCGCTACCGACTGAGCCACCCCCGCCCCTGTCCTTGCTGCGGTAGGTGGGGATTTAAACCAGCCACAAGTATCCAAAATCTTTGGAGAGCTGCCGTCTCCTACCTTATGAATGGAGAGTTGAAAGCTATAAAGAAAGAGTTGAAAGTTATGAATGGAATACTCTCTGATCGATGCGAAGAGTTAGCAATGGACATTTTGCCCTTGGACATGTAGACATTTTGCCGCCAACTTTTTGGCGAGAGCCTAATTGTCTGGGTTGAATATTTTACAGTGCACTAAGTTACAGTGAAATGAAGCTACAGACGAATTTTTGTGCTCCTAGCTTTCATCGTCTAGGAGTTCTCGAAACAAACAAACAGACACTCAAACTCTCTAAAGTATATAGTAATTAGATAACGACGATTGTGACTAGTGACTGAATGACAGGATTTTAGCTAATTCTAACTGTGATGCAAAAATGGTAGTGATCTGAAAATTTGCACCTAGGGGTAATATGGATCCTAGATCTCGGGAACAATCCGAAATTTGACATCCGACTTGTCGTTCATGGTCAAACAGAGATCGCGCAGAAATCAAACCTTGATTTATAGCGCCTAGAAACGAGACAATTGGTGTCAAGGGGTGTTTCCGGTTGTAGAGCTCAGAAACTTTACGTAATTTCCGATCCTGCGGTACTTCGAAGTCAAATTTCGATCTACTGATGCTACTGATACTGATGTATTGTGTAGTTAACGCAAGAGATTAGAAGGGGCGATGAGAATGGAGTCCTGTCACTGCAAGTCATCTCGAAATGGTGTACGATGATACTGGATTCTGGGTTGAGGCTGCTACATCTCTCTGGGTGGTAGACAGGGAAGCCGTCAGAGCGGTTCGGGCTTGTCGGACTTTGAGACGATCCTTTCTTCCAGTTGTCCGCCTGGGCTGACCAGAACCTTTCTGTCACGTATTCATACCCTCACGTACCCGCTGCTGTGAACACTGTCTCATTGCTGCATCACTACGGCTCAGTTGGTGAGTGATTCATCGACATGACCAACCTGCTTCCCGCAGTCCAACAATGCGGCCTCTCTCAAATGCGCTCAGTTTTCGTAGGGTCTTCTACTCCGTCGTCGATACACGATTAGCGGCAACTGAAGTGAACTCATCCGATGAAGAATGTTGAGAGCGAACGTCTGACAGCCCTTATCTAGACCACTAGGTGCGCGATTTAAATGCTCTCTTCTGGGAACGACCTGGACTTTCATTGGCAGTGAAACGTTAGTCATTTGCATGCATGGCCAAGAGATATTTGCATAACGACTTTTATTGTTCGCAGATTATTTTATCGGGGTGCGTCGATTTTTTTTGTCTAAGAGTGTATATGAGTCTAAGAGTGTATATAGTGTCTGGAGTGGTGTCATGTCTGTGAGGTAGCAAAATCTTTAATGAATATTATTCATTCTAGAAATCTGAAATTTAGGTAGCAGAATATAACAGTGAAGATAATAAACTGATAGTAGCGATTTGAATTCTACCTCTTTGGCAGTTGGGAGCTAGCTAATATTTTTTTTCGTTACCAGGTAACTGATTTAATTTGATTTTTAGTTGACTAAAAATATCCCTATTCTCATTCCCCGAATGTGGTTTAAATAACTACCTGTTAGATGGAGCTATTTCTGTAAAGTAATAAATTTTATTTGGTTGTAGGTCTGATTGTGGTGGTAGGATTTGACTGTGTGGGACAGGCTTTCTTTAAAATGCCATACGGACCTCCACGAGTATGATGGAGGAGGACTCCCAGGGTCTATGATCGCGATCTGTATCGACCCCTATTTAGTACAGTAAGCGACAATTTCCTACCAATCAATGATAATACCCACCCAAAGAGAGCAAGACTCACCAACCAATATCTTTAGGAAGAAGGTATTCAAAGAATGGAGTGACCTGCATTCTCTTCAGATATCAACTTAATAGAATATCTATGGGAAACCATGGGGAGATGTATAGGCGCTCTTCAATCCGTTCCCCCAACCCTCTAAAACCTCAGGACCGCTCTTATTGAGCAGTGGACTTTATTGCTCTACCATTCTCTGGAGTATTTTATTGAAGGCATGAATCTACATAGTCAGGGCTGCATTATGCTAGAGGGGGGAGGGGGAGCACATATCCTATTTGCCATATATTTCATATTCAAATCTACACCCCCTTTTTCCGTACTTTTCTGTAATCGTTTTTAGGTGTATTCAAATCATATTGTACTAAATTTTTATGACATATCAAAGTATTATTTTTCTATCTTCCTGCGTCATTTGAACAAATTTTCTAAAATATCAACATTTAGTGATATTTTATTCATTCGTGCATAATTTTTAACGAGACAAAGAATATAAAGACAAATCGCCTCTATGGAATGCTTATTTTCAAAGAGAATGAATTGGGCATTTTGTCGAATTTAGTGCCCCCTAACGGTGTAAATTCACACTGATGGACAACCTTGAAAATTAGTGCCTATATAATGCAAAAAAAAAATACAGTTTTCTCTTAAACCAAAAATGTTACGTTTTATCATCCCTTTACAATGAGAAGATAAATCGCTACTGCAAAAATCCTTACTGCCACCATTCCCCACACATATACATACACAACCACCAAATTTCAAGTTTAAAACATGAATAAATCGTTTACAATATTAAAGTTTCGTCAATTTCAAATTTAGTGCCCTATAACGGTGAAAATGAAAACTTTTCATAGATTCAGAAAATGCGAATCCTCTTATTTCCTATGCCCCTACCCAAACCGAAAACAAAATATCTCAAAGCAAAAGCAGATGAATGTCCTGCAGAAAACGAAAGGGACGAACGGCAGACGAAGTGAAAACTTTTTTCATTTTACGAAAACGAGTTGAATACTATGATGATCATTTCCCAGCTGAAAATATGCATAAAGTCTTGCTGTATTCAGAATAAGTTCCTCCGAAGACAGTCTCAATTGGGCATGCGTTGAGAAATTTCTCCACCCATTCCCCATTGAGAAAAAGTGTCTTCTTTCTGTTACGACGTTAGGCCTTGCTCAATGTGTGTATGAGAACCATATTTATACACCAGGCATGTCAAACACGCGGCCCGCCAAGATTGACAAAATACGTTTATTTAACTTTTGACAACACTGAATTCTTTAATTAAAATTATAAGTACGTACACGGTACATGAATTAAATAAACGTATTTCAGAAAACATTTCCATTTATATATAAGGGAAACTATTGCGCATAAATGTATATGTCGGAGCCCGACCGTGGAATTGCGACCAACTATTTTCCACTTTAAAAAATAATAAAACTGCGGAAAGATCAAGATTAACAGACAAGCATGTGCAAGCAATTTTAAAAATAACTACAGCTCAACAAATTCAACCAAATTTTGAAGATTTGGTTAATGAAAAACGTTGCCAAGTTTCTTCAAAAAAAAGATGATATTATTTTATTTAAATAATGTTAAATTGAAAAAAAGAAACTTTCCTACATACATATGTATTTTTTAATATGTTTATATTCTGTGTATTATTATTTTGTATGTATTGATTTGTTTATAATAAAAGCTATGCTTCATCTTTATTTCCATTTTTTTTTTGTTTTGCGGCCCGCGATTTAATATATAATACTTAATATGGCCCTCGGTGGTTAACGAGTTTGACATGCCTGTTATACACTGTAAAGAACATAAAGATGGCCTTGACCCGAATCTTCCGTCTGTCTCCTAACAATTGACCACCTTCTCAAAGCCTCTCTGAGCCCTTGGGGTCCATAACCATTTAACACTCTGTGTGAATAAAAATGCTGCTCAGAGATATAAACAATCCGACCTCAGAAGACAAAAGTTAAGTCCAAAGTTTAAAAAATTTGAATTAGTGTAGTTCACACCTTTGTTCAAATGTACAGTCGCTCAAAAAAGTATCCGAACACTGTGGTCGATTACAGAATTCAGAAAAAATATCTGGCAACGATTTTTTTAGATTTTTAGAAATGAGTGATCTGGCAACCTTCGTGTCACGTGACACGAGGTTGCCAGATCACTCATTTCTAAAAAAATCGTTGCATTAATTCAGACTCTTTAACTCTTTCAGACTGCATTAACTCTGAATTAATGCAACCATCCCTTTCTTATAACCGAATTCCTGAAATCGGAATCGCCCTACATACCACCTTCTAAGTGCCCAAGCTACATTCCCACGCAGAAACGGACATTCTAAAAGTAAGCGTTGAAAGACCCAGCCTAGAGCAACAACTGTATGCAAAGATGACTATATAGGCGTTGCCAAGCAGTGATCAACACGAGTAAGTGGCAGGCGTCTTGAAGCCGACACAAGGAGTGTCTAATAGAAAAGGATTCTAGTTCCCATAGACCCAAAATATAAACTGTGCGA
The DNA here is from genome assembly GCA_038380435.1 of Ryuthela nishihirai. NCBI lineage: Eukaryota > Metazoa > Arthropoda > Arachnida > Araneae > Heptathelidae > Ryuthela > Ryuthela nishihirai. The sequence continues at coordinate 79,100,193 of JAWZYU010000017.1, forward strand.
CTGCTGCACCTTCTAGCACATCCATCATTGTAGTAAAGCCATAGCGTCATAATACAAGAGAAATTTACAGGTTTCCTCTTTAATTGGTGAGTTAGGCTTTTTCATCCATAGGCTAAAAAACGTTAACAAAACGAATGTTCAGTGGTAGGAAATGTAAGCCTTGAACTTTAAGATCTTAGACTAAAGAATCTAAGACTTAAGAAGAAGTTTTTAATTAAATAAATATTTCAGAAAAATTAATGGTAAAAAAATTGGTTATGAAATCTCTATGTACCTTCTAATATAATTATTAAACGATTTTTATATTTTAATAGTGCTTATCAATATTTTTATATATATTTTTCCCTAATATATTTCTACAAAACGCTCTAGTGTTAATTAAATACCACCGAAAGCGTCAACAGTTGCTTTTTTTCTTCAAAACTTTGATTTGGTGGCGCCACTTACACCTAGCTGAACCTTTACTTCTCCTTAAACATTCCTTGGCCGAGAGAGGCGCTCGCTTAACCTTTGTTCTTTGCTGTGTTTTTGACCACGAGTAGCGCAGACATGAGTCTTCACAAGTGTGTCTCAAAGTACACAGACGTTTCTCACCAATTTTTGCCTTCAAGACGAGACCTAAGCCCTGGCCTAGCGTTTCAAAATGGCAAAAAGTAAGGATGTGCACTTCCATGTTTGTGCAGCGAGACTTCGTTTTTCGTGTATAGTTTTCGCACATTAATTTCTTCTTCTGAAATGGAAGTTATGTTCGCCTGTCGTCCAAGCGTTTAGAGTAAACTTCTTTTGTGTTCTCCGGCCCTGATGTCTCTCTAGCAATTAGAGAGAAATCACAGTTTTGCGGACTTTCAGTACAAACTTTTCGTCAGAATTGATGTTTACCTTCCTATGCAAAGGTTGTTGGGTTGGGTTGTTTTACCTCTGAGCGGCACTTTTTTGCACACCATGGGCTAAATGGCCAGGTCACATGGACCCCGAAGGCTCAGAGAAGGTTGGGGGAGGGGACCCACTGGAACAGCTGTTGGGAGACAGATGGTAGCCTCCCGTCAAGGCCATCCAGCGTGTTCTTTAATGTGCACAGGGTATGGCTCTCCCGCACACGGGGCCACAGTTTAACGTCCCATCCGACGGACGGCGGCCTTTCCAAGCCCATCGGTGTCCCCTGCTGACCGTGGGCAGGACGGGGAATTTTGCGGAGATAAATCTCAACGCTGACACAGCTGGGACTCGAACCTGGGAACTACAGATTACGAGCCTAGCGCGCTACCGACTGAGCCACCCCCGCCCCCTATGCAAAGGACGAGGGAAGAGAGATGCATTATTTTCCAAGGAACTTACTGATCGTCGGCTCCAAAGATGAAAGTCGGCAAAACGAATTCATTTTTCGGGAACAAGAAACAGGTCAACTTACCAAATCTTCTACAGTAATCTTGATTTCCACCATACAATTCAAGACCGCTATAGATTCCTTATTCAGTCAGTGAAGAACCAGGACTGACTGGAATTTAATTTGGTAGATATCAGATGACGACAACAGTCTTTATGCTCTGGACTCTTCCAGAACATTTCATCCACTGATACTCTTACTATCTAATAGTCTACCGGTACTCTTATGTTCATTTTGGTATCATTGGTCCCTATAATGCAGCACCATATTACAAGGGCATCGTTGATCCCTTTGGTATTAACTCATTTAGTAATAGGATATTCTATTAAGTTATCGTTGGTCCCTTTAATATGGCACTCTATTTAAGAATACATCATTGGTCCCTTCAGTGTGGCACTTCATTAAGAAGGCATCGTTAGTCCATTTGGTATGACGCTCAATTAAGAAGATATCGTTGGTCCCTTTATTATGGTATTCCATTAAGAAGGCATCGTTGGTCCTTTTAGCATGGCACTCTACTTAAGAAGACATCATTGGTCCCTTCAGTATGGTACTTCAATAACAAGGCATCGTCTCTTTAGTGTGGGGGACGGGAGAGGCTCAGTCGGTAGCGCCAGGCTCATAATGTGTAGTTCCCAGGTTCAAATCCCAGCTGGGTCAGCGTCGAGATTTATCACCGCAAAACTCCCCGTCCTGCCCACGGTCAGTAGGGGACACCGATGGGCTTGGAAAGGCCGTCGTCCGTGGGATGGGACGTTAAGCCGTGACCCCGTGTGCGGGAGAGCCATACCTTGTGCACGTTAAAAACACGCTGGATGGCCTTGACGGGAGGCGACCATCTGTCTCCCAACAGCTGTTCCAGTGGATCCCCTCACCCAACCTTCTCTCAGTCTTCGGGATCCTTGTGACCTGGCCATTTAGCCCATGGTGTGCAAAAAAGTTCCGGTCACAGGTAAAACACCTCAACCCAACTTTAGTGTGGTACTCTATTAAGAAGGTATCTTTAGTCCATTTAGTTTTGTACTCTATTATGAAGTCATCATTGGTTCCTTTGATATGAAACCTTATTAATAAGAAGCAGGCTGGGCAACCTTATTTGAAGAGGGAAACGAAACGACAGAAGCTACTAGCCAATAATAAACTGAAAATCTTCATAGGCTTAACTCTCAAATTCTACGTACACTTCTCATAGACATATTCAATTCAACTTGACATTAGATTAGACATTCAGATATAAATATGTTGTGTCATTTATTTTAATGATGGTTCTGGTGTATATTTTGTTCGTAAGACCTAGTAAGTTGACAACAACTCTGATAGAATCTTGTATAAAACATTTGTGGAAAAAAATTAATGAATTTGAAACAAAGATAATGTTTGAAAATCGTTGTAAGAGCATGTTTTTTTTTTGCCTCTTATTATAACATGAACGAGTTGGAACCAATCGAATTCTTTTTCATTCTATCTATTATTCTATAACATTATACTTGAGCAATAAAGGTGTAACCTGTTGATTCAATGATTAACCTTCGAATGAGGAAAATGCAACAAAACTGTAAGCTTAGTTTAGTTGTCCCTTATGTAAATATTCTTTGCCCTCTTGAATAAAACATTAGATGAAAAAAAAACACGTCTAATGTAATCTGTAGATAGAAATGGAAAAAAATCCTTGGTGCCTGCTATTATGCAATTGATTTATGTACTGATTATGTAATGTTTATGATATTTGGCACGTGGTCTTATAAAGGACTTGGGTTTCAGATCCGGATAAGGAATGGATGTTTCATTTCTTCGTTGTCCTTTCGTCTTCCTCGAAGATCTTCTCTGTGGCTTATTAAGCTAATAAACGTTTTTCAGGCCTCCAAGGAAAGCAGCTGTTTGAGAGGAAATTTTAAAACTTAACGAGGAATTCAAAAGGATAATTCTCTAAACTTGAACTTCCACTCATCCCCTGAAACGTGAAAATGCTCTGAAACACCAAATAACATCACATACCTCTCAGAGGCCGACTTTGCGAGTAGCGCGCTTGCAACTGGAACTGAGTTCGAATCTCAGATATCATATTCTAATGTATATTCTTTTTCTGCTCAGATTTTGCCTTCCTCACAAATTCCTTTATTACAGACTTTTATGAGACCTTTTCAGGAAACTGAATTGCTTGAGGATTCGTTTCAGTTGTTTTTACGTCTGAGCAGCACTTTGGTCTCACAATGAGCTAAGTGGCTTGGTCACAACGACACCGAGGACTCAGAGATGCTTTGGAAAGGGGATTCAGGACAAATGGATCCTCCCTTCAAGGCCACCCAGTGTGTTCTTTAACGTAAATAAGTATGGTTTTCCTGCACAAGAGGACACAGTTTAACGTTCTTTCCAACGGACCGCATTTTTTTTTCAAACTCATGCGAGGCCCCCTTCTCACCGAAGGCAGGGTAAGGATTAACGCAGATAAATCTCAAAAGCTAACACAGTTGGGATTCGAACCTGCGAACATCATATTACGCTGTCGATTGAGACATGCCTAGCCCCATCATCTGAGTAGTTTAATGTAGGTATATTAAGTTCTTATTAAAGAAATTTTATGCTATGTAAGAACAAATCCGAAGCTCTGCAATAAAAATAAAATAAAATAAAAATAATTTTTTTTAATTTGAAATATGTTACAGTAAAACTCTCAAAGCACGTGAGCCCCGAAGATCCATATATTCCATATAGAGCATCATTTTAACTATTTCATTTCAGTTCTTTTCTTTCCGTCCGGTGGAATATTTCAGAAATTGGTAAACCCTACACAAGTCTTATTCTCAGAGACCCTCCCCGAAAAACTAAATTCTTGGACCCCACCCTCCATACACACACACCTCCACCATCAGCCACCACCAAAAACCAAATTCCCCAACCTTCCCCGAAATTAAATTTTAGGCCTTTTAATGGGCAACGTCTCCTACAGGTAAGTAAACTAAATGGTTTCAGAATAACTAACACATATTACAAACATAGCGACATACATAAATACACATGGGTTTCACCTGATGGGCTGCATAAGAATATGATTGATTACATATTAATTAACAGCAAATGGGCTAGTTCTGTTAGGAATACCAGGTCATATAGGGGAGCTGAAATTGGATCTGACAATTACCTTGTTAAAAGTGTCTTGCAACTTAAACTTAAAAAGTGTTGTGCTAGGGTTAAAAAATTTACCTTTAATACTGAAGCTCTGAAAGACCCAGTTATAGCTAAAGCTTACCATGATAGGTTACTTAGTCACTATGACAGTCATGGTTTGCTTAATACTGAAGTTGAGGAAGAATGGGGCCATTTTAAACAGGCTTTTTTGGAAACTAACAGTACTCTTTTAGGAAAAAAGGAGCAGAGCAGGCAGAATTATTTACGTGATAAGGCACTTGAGCTCATTTCAGAAAGAAGGAACTGCAGGAATGTCCTTAATCAGTACCCTACTAGTCCTAATAGAAAGGATTACAGAGAGCTTAATAAACGTGTAAAGGATCAGTTAGCTGCTGATAAGAATCTTTGGCTTGATGGTTTGGCTGACAAAGCTGAGGAAGCAGTTAGGCAGCGCAACAGCAGAGAGCTGTACCAGATAATATTTTATGTGGTAGAAAACGGACAGGCATACAAGGATTGAAGGATAAACAAGGTAAGGTTATAGAAGGTGAGGATTCTGTCATGGCTAGGTGGGCTGAGCATTTCAGTGATGTTCTAAACAATGTGGTTAATTCTACTCCCATTGTTTGTAATGATGATAGATGCATTGGCAGCTTTAATGTTGGCCCTATAACACAATCTGAAGTTATTTTGGCTATCTCTAAACTTAAACTTCATAAATCCCCAGGGGTAGATGAAATTACTACAGAAATGCTCAGAGCTGGGAATGTTTCGGTTACCACTTGGATGACTGTAATTTTGAATAACTTTAATGATAAAGGCATGGTTCCTAAGGATTTTACCAGAGCTATTATTATCCCTATTTTCAAAAAAGGTGATCGCAGTTCTTGTGATAACTATATGGGTATCAGCCTACTCTCTGTTCCAGGTAAAGTTCTTTCCATGATTGTGCTTAATAGAATTAAGAATCTGGTTGACAGGCAATTGCGTGATGAGCAATGTGGATTCAGAAGTGGTAGGGGATGTGTTGATCAGATATTTTCACTTAGGCAGATTCTTGAGAAATGTTTAGAGTTTCAGAAACCTTTGGTTGCTAGCTTTGTTGATTTCAAAAAGGCTTTCGACTCTGTTGATCGTCAAAATTTGTGGTTGATTGTGAGATCATATGGTATACCAGACAAGTTAGTTAACATAATGAAAGCGCTCTATAATAACACTGAGTCGTGTGTGAGAGTTGGTAAGTCTTGTAGCAATTGGTTTAGCATTACGTCTGGTGTTCGACAAGGGTGCATTTTGTCTCCTTTTCTCTTTAGTTTGTTGTTGATTATGTTATGCGAAATTCACTTCAAGGGATAGATTTTGGCCTTAAATGGGCTGGAGATACGAAAATTTCTGATTTAGATTATGCTGATGATTTAGCCCTTTTGGCAAATGATGTTGATGAGATGAACTCTTTCATTCGAGCTGTTGATGAGACTGGTAGTAGAGTAGGTTTGGTTATTAACAGAGAGAAAACTAAAGTGAGGAAAATTGGGCATGCAGGTTGTGATTCAGTTCATCTGAATGGTTGCAGTCTTGAGCAGGTGTCCCAGTTTAATTACCTTGGGAGCTATGTAACTGATACTGGTGATGTGCGGCATGAGATTAACAGACGAATAGGGATTGCTGCCGGGACTTTTAAGAATCTATGGAGATTGTGGAGAAATAGGCGTATACACCTAAAGACTAAAATTAGACTGTATAATAGTTTGGTTCTTTCTAGGGTTAGTTATGGTAGTGAAACTTGGACGCTGTGTAAACAAGATAACCGGAAACTAGATGCTTTTGATTCTAGATGCTTAGGCAGTATCTTGGGTATTAGGTGGTTTAACTTTGTAACTAATGATGAGGTTAGGGAAAGAAGTCTGCAACCTCCTTTAAGCAGCATATTGTGCAGAGAGAGATTCCGCTGGTTTGGCCATGTTGCCCGTATGGATAATTATAGATTGGCGAATAGGGTTATGAACAGTGTTCCTAGAGGCCTCAGAAGGAGGGGGAGACCTAGGATGCGGTGGGCAGACAATGTCAAACAGGACCTTGTTAGAATTGGTGTGCAGTGGCTGGATGCAGCAGATGTAGCTCAGGACAGATATGCTTGGAGAATTAAACTGCGTGGTGTGGTTGGACCTCCGTAGCCCATGGCTGCTTGAGGATGATGATGATGATGATGAAACCAAGTTCTAACTCCCCCCCCCCCCACTAACCTGGGTACGTCTTTGAGTACCCAGGGTTTGGTTTTCGGGGGGGGGGGGTCTGATTCACTATTGTATTCTGATTCGCTATTGTTTCTGATTCAGTATTGTTTCTGATTCACCATTGTATTATCAAAAAGGAATTAAAAAAGTTAAGTATGAAATATGACCTAAAGATTAAATATAATTCAGGCCTTTCAGCAAATGATTAGTTTTCAGTATCTATTTTTTAAAGAAGCTGCTTTCTTCCATTTCAAGTGGTTTGTAATCTGTAAGATATATTCTCTTTTTTCGTCATTTAAATGGAAATAGTTTCCAAGTAATAACTGTATCAAATTACTTATCAGGCAAGAAAGAATTAAATTACTCCAATATTGTATCGTTTACCCTAACGCTTCCCTCTACTCGGGTATCTCTTTATTCTCAATAATATTTATTGCATGTCCTTAATGTGCCCCCAAGTTTCTGAAATGTCCCGACCCCATTAGGAGGGGCAGGGGTGGCTCAGTCGGTAGCGCGCCAGGCTCGTAATCTGTAGTTCCCAGGTTCGAGTCCCAGCTGGGTCAGCGTTGAGATTTATCTCCGCAAAATTCCCCGCCCTGGCCACGGTCAGTAGGGGACACCTATGGGCTTGGAAAGGCCGCCGTCCTTCAGATGGGACGTTAAGCCGTGGCCCCGTGTGCGGGATAGTCATACCCTGTGCACGTTAAAGAACACGCTGGATGGCCTTGACGGGAGGCTACCATCTGTCTCCAAACAGCTGTTCCAGTGGGTCCCCTCCCCCAATCCTTCTCTGAGCCTTCGGGATCCATGTGACCTGGCCATTTAGCCCATGGTGTGCAAAAAAGTACAGCTCAGAGGTAAAACAACACAACCCCATTAGGAATCTATAAAAATTGAAAGCAAGCGTATATTTGGGTCTGCCGTTCACATTTAATTACACCATTACCATTTCCTGTTGTTGTTTTCGTTGTGAGAAGCGTTACCTCTCTTTCGTATTCCCTGTGTAAGTTTCGGCTGTAATGACATCGGTTCATGTCCGAGTGCCCTTTCCTAGAACTGGTTCACGTCTGCTCTAAATGCGTTGCTCAGGACATGCATCAAACGATCAGCTGCATTTCCTCTTGTTGCAGACTTGTTGTAGGCTTGCTATTAGTTTCCATGGGAACATCATAAATGCGGGCGTCTTATTCCATAGAGATCTTTGTTTACACTCAATGAGCATGAGAATCAACTGAGCACATTGACCTCAACAGATTTCTTCATTGTAGTTGTAAATAAAAAAATACAGAAATATATATATATTGCACTTTACACGCAGAAAGCAAAATAATTACTCAGTTATGAAAGTTCTACATATTAAGAATTTAAAAGATAAAGTTGAAGTTTTCGTGTATTTAAATATATAATAATAAAAATGAGGTGTCTGTGTTTGTATTTGTGTGTCTGTGGCAGCCATACTTCATCAATATAGTTTCTTCCCACTATACGGATTCCCCACTAGTGATTTCCCCATATGACGTCACTGACCACGCCCCTTATTAATATTCATAATTAATAAATAATAATTAATTAATATTTAATTAAAAAAAATTCATCCCCTTTATTAAAAAACCTTTATTAAAAATTCCTTCCCCTTTATTAAGCACCCGTGGCGCCATCTAGTGTATATGATGAGTACTATTTTTTAAAAAAAACCTCAATTTTAGTCGTAATTTTTCGAATTTTTGACTCCCCCTCATTAAAAAAAAAACCCTTATCAAAATTCCTCCCTCTTCATTAAAAACCCGTGGGGCCCTCTAGTGTATATGATGAGTACTATTTTTAGAAAAAAGCCTAGATTTTAGTCATAATTTTTGATTCCCAAAACGAGCCACTAAACCTCCTAGTGTTCAGTTCTCTTATTTAATCTATATAGGGTTGAAGGATGTTGCCATCAGATATCTGTGTTTCCGCGTCAGGACTTGTTTTGGAAAGTGGTTTTACGTTAAATCTGCCATGCCTCAATTAATTACTCTCCGTAAGTATGTCTGTTACGCAACATGGTATTATTCCTAATACTTATTACCGCTGTAGCCTCAGTACATGATGCAAACTCGTTCCTAGGAAGTAACACTACACAATAAGATAACAATTTCTTCCTCGGAAGAAAAATCAAATGTGGGAGTCTACAGTTCTAAAAGCTCTCACAGTTTGTAAAAATCATATCTTCCACCGTTTACCGGCGAACATGTGCCTCATCACGCTGATGAAATTCACGTTGTGACGTCAGTACACGCTTGTTCGCTTTACAAGGTCAGCTGTCTTTCATAGGGTAAATTCTGTAAAGAGTTTCTGTATACGGCAGAATGGTATAGAAAGTAAGAATGCTAAAAGTACAATTCACACGTTTCCGCTTACGTTTCTGCTTACGGTACGTAAAAAACTTTAGTTCCAACATGAGTTAATGGAATAGGGAACATTAGTTTTAACAAATACACTAACCTACTATAAAAAACAATACATAAGTGTCACTCGATCGTACCCTCTCAAATTACCTGAGTTAACCCACTGAAATTTTATTTGCAACTGGAGTGATAGTCAAAATTTAGCAAATACTTCAACGATTATATTTATGGAACAAGCTTCTTCGATTCAGCTACATAAAAATCCGCCTAACTATGCTCTGACATATATGTTCTGATCGGGCCTCGGTAAAAGAATTCTGTCCTTTTGTCACGAAAATCGATGTTCTCACGTAGAGCGTACAGGAAATGACAAACAAAAGCTCCTATTATCATTGTCACGTGATCTGAAAGAAATGATATGCGTGCGCAGAAACAGGCAACTGGTGATAAAGGTCACGGGTCAACTCACGCACTGACCTATGGAAAACAGATAAACCGGAAGCCTGTCTAATTCCCTGTGAGAACTGCTCCGTGCTTTATCTTCCTCGAGGATGCCCTAATGAGAAAGTTAAATAATTACTCCTTTCACGATGAGATGCAGCAATTCAAAATAAGGAATTCTTCTGCCGTCTCAAGAGATGCACTTAAAAATTGATAAGAATCTATGAAATTCATAGTTCCAAGGGAGAATGCTGTGTATTTTTCCATATTATTGGGAATGCAATTAATCTTCTTATTTTTGATCATTCCTTGTAGATGGCTGTCCTTTAGGTTATGAAATATAGCTGGAATCTTATTTGGGAGCTTAAAATTGAGATTACACACATTTTGATCAGCTCTTCGGAGACGCGCTAGGGGGAAGAACACTACATCAATGCAATGAAACTCATTCAAACTCATTCGACATAAAAAACGTAAGCCAATATCACGACTTGTACACAAACGTGCTTCTCTTAGCTGATGTGTTTGAGAAAAATATGTGTCAGATACTATGAAATTGATCCCAGTCATATTTGCACAGCCATCTTCATGCCTGAAGATGACAAATATTAAACTAGAGTTGATAACGTACAATGTAGCTTTTCCTGGAAAAAAGGCATACGGCGGGGGGAGGAATTTCAGTGACATGCAACCAACAAGCATTTAGAATGAAAAACTGATAGCAAGTTTGCTTTACTGTCATACAATCTTACAGACAAACTCATTATATAGCTTAATCTTCAGATGCATGTTTCTCAATATCTATTCTTTGCATTTTCTCATACAGCTCGCAAGATAATTAAAGTAACTTGCTCAATCACTGATTCATCTTCCCTATGTGTATATTTACTTTCTAATAAACCATACTTTAACAACCATAGTAGGTAAATCGCAAGCATCATCTGAGTCAGATTATTAATTTTTCCATACATATGCTAATTCTTTACGTTGAAAATCTCACAATAGCCTGTAATGGACACTATTCAGCACTTTACATATGATACAGAATCACCATATGACAAGGTCGTTTAATCAAATTACATGCATAAACGAAAATTAGAAAAAACAACGAAATGGTTGGTAAATTCAATGAGAATCATTAAAATGTAAAGGTTGTTGGAATATATGTAAATTCGCCCACATTGTAGTGGTTGGTAGAATTGGTTGTAAGACACTAAATTACAATGAAATGGATCTCGGAATATCTGTAAATGCGCACACATTTCAGTGGATAGGTGAATATTTTCACAATTTTTTGAAAGACACAATAACTGTAAAATCAAACATAGAGATAGACAATTCGCTGGTAGATATAGAGATAGAGAAGATGATAGAATACCTTCAGCATATGCTGGAATGGATGAGAGAAATAACGGTAAAATCAACAAAGTACATGGGAATAGATCAGTAAATATCTACTAATATATGGATCAGACAGCACAATATCTATAAAACATACTGTGACGAGAGAGAAAAAAAAAGTATAAAAATGCAGTGGGATGGCTGCAAAAAGCGTTTCAAAACAGCAAATTACAGTGCAAATACTGTAAGATAGAAAAAACGACTATTAACAAGCGCCATCTAGTGTGTAAAATAAGTGAACCTAAGGAGTAACTGAGAAAAGTCACTCTATAGCGGAAGGAGTAATACAGGAAAATCATAAAATATTAAGGTATACTAAATCATGGTCCACTGCGTACATTATTATATACGGATGGATGAATATCACAAAATACTTTGCATATAGAAAACATCAGTAAAGAACCACAGAAATGATTGAAAGACACTAGTGTTTGGAAATTTAAATTCTGAAATAATACTCTCTATAAAGGGAACACCATTACCCCAGTAAGCTAGTACTAATTACTCCTCGTTTCTGAAGGAGAGGGCATCCAGAATCGTATCAGTTACACTTAACTATGGATACTCAAACTTCCGAACCTAACACATACAGCGCTAAGTCTTTCATCGGTTCGCCTCAAAACACCCAACAGAGGGCGCCCTATTCCAGCTTGAAAGGCAGCAAGGAGAATATAAGTAACAATAGTTTAACCACAAGTATTCATTTTTAAGTATTAGGGTGTTAATTTTTAACAACAACGTTCATTTCTAGTGAAGATGGAACATTCACTTTTTGTGCAAGCATGTGAATATTATATTTCAGTTGTATGTGAATCAAATATTCACTTTTCTGAACGTGGGTGAAATCGCTCCAATGGAGTGAACTGCAGTGAAATCCTCATACAGGACAAGGCACTCACGTTGGAAATAGGTGATAAATCCTACAGTTCGAGATCAATAGCTGAAGGTTGGCCCGGATCAGAAGGTTGCGGGAGGAGACTGAGGTAGAAGACTGGTACGGGCAGCGATGCTATTTATCGGTGAATTACCAGTATCAGTGTGAGCAGAGTTGTAAGAGCTGGTACAAGGTGAAGGCAAACCGGTATTCTTTCAAACATATATCGTGTCTGCTTCTTCATATCTATATTTCTTTCGAGCACAAATGTTAAAAAAGGAAGATGATATATGCAATAGTCGATTTCGGCATTTAACCAGCGCCATCTATCGGTTACAAAATCCTCAAAACTAAGACACAAATACGTCTTTATTGGTAACAGGGAAATCTATGAACACTACTAGAAAAATCACTGTCCGTAACATTAATTTTTTTATTATATTCATGTATTTCAAACCATTTTCTTGTTACGAGGCATCTGACAGGAAACGTAACGTAAGACAGGTGTGCTAAAAAAAATATTCAAACGTGTTGAAAAATACTTACTTCTACTGAAATATGAGTATTCAAGTTCAAATCAAGAGATGAATGGTATTATACATATTCAACGGATGTCTTTTTAAGTGTAAGTCTCTATGCATACATGAATGCGATTTTTCTTTATATCTTGTCACATACTTGTTTCATGTTTCGTCTCTGTAATTGTATGTTTGGGCGTGCGTGCGTTGCGTGTACATGCGTGCGTGTGCGTATGTTTGTGTGCATATGTTTTCATGTTTGTTTCTGCGAATGTGTTTGTTTCAGTGAATCGAATGTGTGTGCGTGTGTGTGTTCATGTTTGTTTCTATGAATCGTGTGTGAACATGTTATCTGTCAGTTGCTCGTTACAAAAGAGGCTAACACTTTACAAACCTCAACAGATTGGCATTATAGCTATATTAGGAATTTCCAAATCTCATCGAAAAGTCACTAAACAAAAAGATGTATTTTCCCTCTCCAATTTTACACACTAGATGGCGCTTGTTAATAGTCGTTTTTTTTTTTATCTTACAGTATTTGCACTGTAATTTGCTGTTTTGAAACGATTTTTACAGCCATCCCACTGCATTTTTATACTTTTTTTTTCTCTCTCGTCACAGTATGTTTTACAGATATTGTGCTGTCTGATCCATATATTAGTAGATATTTACTGATCTATTGCCATGTACTTTGTTGATTTTACCGTTATTTCTCTCATCCATTCCAGCATATGCTGAAGGTATTCTATCATCTTCTCTATCTCTATGTTTGACTTTACAGTTATTCTGTCTTCCAAAAAATTGTGAAAATATTCACCTATCCACTGAAATGTGTGCGCATTTACATATATTCCGAGATCCATTTCATTGTAATTTAGTGTCTTACAACCAATTCTACCAACCATTACAATGTGGGCGAACACCCTTTACATTTTAGTGATTCTCATTGAATATACCAACCATTTCTTTGTTTTTCTAATTTTCCTTTATGCATGTAATTTGATTAAACGACCTTGTCACATGGTGATTCTGTATTGTGGGTAAAGTACTGAATAGTGTCCATTACAGGCTATTGTGAGATTTTCAACATAAAGAATTAACAGATGTATGGAAAAAATAATAATCTGACTCAGATGATGCTTGCGATTTACCTACTATGATCGTTAAAGTATGGTTTATTAGAAAGTAAATATATACATAGGGAAGATGAACAGTGATTGAGCAAGTTACTTTAATTATCTTACGAGCTGTATGAGAAAATGCAAAGAATAGATATTGAGAAACATGCATCTGAAGATTAAGCTCTATAATGAGTTTGTCTGTAAGATTGTATGACAGTAAAGCAAACTTGCTATCAGTTTTTCATTCTAAATGCTTGTTGGTTGCATGTCACTGAAATTCCTCCCTCCGCCGTATGCCTTTTTTCCAGGAAAAGCTACATTGTACGTTATCAACTCTAGTTTAATATTTGTCATCTTCAGGCATGAAGATGGCTGTGCAAACATGATTGGGATCAATTTCATAGTATCTGACACATAGTTTTCTCAAACACATCAGCTAAGAGAAGCACGTTTGTGTACAAGTCATGATTTTGGCTTACGTTTTTTATGTCGAATGAGTTCAAATGAGTTTCATTGCATGTATATAGTGTTCTTACCCCTGGAGCGTCTCCGAGGAGCCGATCATAATGTGTATAATCTCAATTTTAAGGTCCCAAATAAGATTCCAGTTAAATTTCATAACCTGAAGGACAGCCATCTACAAGGAATGATCAAAAATAAGAAGATTAATTGCATTCCCAATAATATGGAAAAATACACAGCATTCTCCCTTGGAACTATGAATTTCATAGATTCTTATCAATTTTTAAGTGCATCTCTTGAGACGGCAGAAGAATTCCTTATTTTGAATTGCTGCATCTCATCGTGAAAGGAGTAATTATTTAACTTTCTCATTAGGGCATCCTCGAGGAAGATAAAGCACGGAGCAGTTCTCACAGGGAATTAGACAGGCTTCCGGTTTATCTGTTTTCCATAGGTCAGTGCGTGAGTTGACCCGTGACCTTTATCACCAGTTGCCTGTTTCTGCGCACGCATATCATTTCTTTCAGATCACGTGACAATGATAATAGGAGCTTTTGTTTGTCATTTCCTGTACGCTCTACGTGAGAACATCGATTTTCGTGACAAAAGGACAGAATTCTTTTACCGAGGCCCGATCAGAACATATATGTCAGAGCATAGTTAGGCGGATTTTTATGTAGCTGAATCGAAGAAGCTTGTTCCATAAATATAATCGTTGAAGTATTTGCTAAATTTTGACTATCACTCCAGTTGCAAATAAAATTTCAGTGGGTTAACTCAGGTAATTTGAGAGGGTACGATCGAGTGACACTTATGTATTGTTTTTTATAGTAGGTTAGTGTATTTGTTAAAACTAATGTTCCCTATTCCATTAACTCATGTTGGAACTAAAGTTTTTTACGTACCGTAAGCAGAAACGTAAGCGGAAACGTGTGAATTGTACTTTTAGCATTCTTACTTTCTATACCATTCTGCCGTATACAGAAACTCTTTACAGAATTTACCCTATGAAAGACAGCTGACCTTGTAAAGCGAACAAGCGTGTACTGACGTCACAACGTGAATTTCATCAGCGTGATGAGGCACATGTTCGCCGGTAAACGGTGGAAGATATGATTTTTACAAACTGTGAGAGCTTTTAGAACTGTAGACTCCCATATTTGATTTTTCTTCCGAGGAAGAAATTGTTATCTTACTGTGTAGTGTTACTTCCTAGGAACGAGTTTGCATCATGTACTGAGGCTACAGCGGTAATAAGTATTAGGAATAATACCATGTTGCGTAACAGACATACTTACGGAGAGTAATTAATTGAGGCATGGCAGATTTAACATAAAACCACCTTCCAAAACAAGTCCTGACGCGGAAACACAGATATCTGATGGCAACATCCTTCAACCCTATAGAAACTAAATAAGAGAACTCAACACTAGAAGGTTTAGGGGCTCGAAGGGAAATTCTGCCTATGGGGGTAAACAAATAACTGACCTATCATAAATGGGATGTTTTGATAAGAGGATGGAAAACATTGTTTCCATATCCTGTTATGGCCTGAAACGAAAGGAGATTGAAATGAAGTAGACAATATGGGTTTAGTCAGAGGGTCTGGCAACTGTCTCTGGACGTGGAAAAATTTCGAGTCCGAAAACTACGATCGAGAGTGCCCGTGGGTTTTTGTGTTGTAAGACATCGTGCGTGATATGGAAGCAAAGGGGTCAACAGTGCAGAGGGTGATCCAAGATTCATCCATCAATAAAACCCTTGTGATTCCCCGTTTGGAATAATATTTTTTAATTACGAATAATTTATTTTAAATCAGATTTTTTTGCCGTTTTCCTTTTATTAATTTTTTTTATTTTTACCCAATAGCATTTTTTCAATTTCTACGGGACAGTCTTTTAAAACAGTTACTGCAGGATAGTCCTTATTCTAGTGAAGGTCGGATTCGCAAAATATGAGAGTTTGTAATTATTTTTGAGGATTGCATCAATCATCCAGAAGATCATGGAGACTTGCTCGATGGTCACTTCTGCTGGAATCACGGTCCATTTCCAGTGGATCCCTTCCCATGTAGGGATACCTGGAAATGAGCTCGCTGATCACACCACGAAGGAGGCACTGGAGAGTCAGAGGTGTGTAACTAATTACCCTCTCTCTCTCAGAGACTACAAGAGTTCTGTCTCACAACTGCTGAGCCAGTTCCATCTTGCTCAATGGCAGAAGGACACAGGTGTTCTTCATTCAGGTACCTGGTTGAACCATCTCTCACTGCTCCTAACCTCGGTAATCTCCTCAGATCTGAGGAGACCCTCCTTCATTGTCTCCGAGTTGGTGTCATCTACAGCAACTCTACACTGCACACTCTTGGCAGATTTTACAGTCCAGACTGTGCCACTTGCATTACACCTGAGACTGCCGTCCGTCGGATGGGACGTTAAGCCGTGTCCCCGTGTGCGGGAGAGCCATACCCTGTGCACGTTAAAGAACACGCTGGATGGGCTTGACGGGAGGTTACCATCTGTCTCCCAACAGCTGTTCCAGTGGGTTCCCTCCCCTAACCTTCTCTGAGCCTTCGGGGTCCATGTGACCTGGCCATTTAGCCCATGGTGTACAAAAAAGTGCCGCTCAGAGGTAAAACAACCCAACCCTGATTCTAATGCCATAAAGTGGTTACCAACTCTTGTAATAATGGCCCCGCTTCCCACCGCAGGCTCCGACCATTGAGTGTTTACATTAAATGCACTGGCCACTTTCGTGTTCTTGCTACATTCCTTAGCAAATGTCCCTTCTAGTTACAGATAAAGCATGCTCTGGAAGAAAAGCTCTCATTCCGTTTCCTTTTAAAATCGCCACTTTTATTTTTTCGACAATTTGTTTTGCTGGTTCGAATTTTGTCTTAAATTTTTTTGATTAAAATTTAATTTTGCAGTTGAATGGCCAAATTTGTTTCCTCTATTTTCCGATTTAAATTTCTCCCGATAATTAATCTTGCCGGTTCTTTGTGCCTGCAGAAGGTTCTCTGCAATTTCGACAATTTGGTGGCAATTTTTCCACGACCCATTCTCCTGCAACATGATACGTTTTTTCGCATCCGGTGGTAATAGACCTTTAATTTTGTCGGTAAATATCAAATCTTTTAATTTCTGGAAATCATCTAGTTCCCA
The DNA here is from genome assembly GCA_038380435.1 of Ryuthela nishihirai. Lineage (NCBI taxonomy): Eukaryota > Metazoa > Arthropoda > Arachnida > Araneae > Heptathelidae > Ryuthela > Ryuthela nishihirai. Next base: position 79,117,302 of record JAWZYU010000017.1, read on the forward strand.
ACTCTTCAGATAATAATTAAAGTGACTCTTCATTTGAGATGAAAATTGCGTCCACGTTTCAGTAGAGAACTTAACCATAGAATCGAATTCCCTTTTGTACTCCAACAGAGTCAATTTGCTGTCTTTCAACACAGCAGATTTAATTGTTTCATAGATTTGAATATCCTCGACATTCAGCAGAGTAAAAATGTTTCGCACTCCCTCCCCTAGCAAAGGATGTATTTACATTCCTTGCAAGTCATCCATTACGTCGTACTGTTTAAACAATTTCCCTATTGTCACGTAAAAAGCTTCCTCCACTTTTTTCGGTAAGATATAGTTATTAGGGTTTAGAGTCTTCTGAAGCCTTTTTAAATTTATATCTCCCGAATCCACTGAACTTTGACTTCCTCGGCTACTGTTATTTGCTCTTTCTATACCTAATCTTTCTTCTTCTATACGTAATCGTCCAAGTTCTATTTCCCTATCTCTTTCTTCTTTCTCCCTTTTGTATTCCATTTCCAATCTTTTTTCTTCCTATCCTTTTCCTCTCTCTCTCTCTCCGCCATTTCATAATCTCATATTCCATCTCTGAGACCGATTTAGGACCTAAATCACTCATTTCGACCGGATTAGAACCACATCCACTAGCACCCTATTCTACTCCAATATCGCTAATTTTTTCACTTCCCCAGCCTCAATGTGTCTGGTTAAATAAACTCTCCCGTCCTGCTCAGTTCCATCCTCAGTTTTATCGCGACTCCTAGGCATCATTGGCAACTCAAAATTCGTATAAAATTAAAAAAAAACACAAACACCAGAGACTTTTCACTCCCGTCGAAGATCAGCTTCTCCTCACTTGCCTGCTTTGTAGAATTTCCTTCCACAACGAGGAATCTCTTTCACAGTGACGAACCTTGGCATACGGAACATCAGCGAAGATCTCGATGACATAGTACCAGGGGAAAATTACACTCTGTAGAACATTAAACTGGGATGCAGCTTAGCTCACTGAACTGCTTGCAGCTTCCTCACTTTCACGGAATCGCTGACACAGAATCTTTTGAATTTCTTGCACTTTTTCTTCTTTAGCACAACGGAATTTTTTTTACACTTTTTCTTTTATCACAATCGAACTTCATTTCGGAACATGAATGGTAATTTTGTAGTGACTGCACCAAATGTCGCGGTGGGTGGGTGGGGGTGAACGCCGTTTCTTACTTCGTCACTTATAATTGTATAATTGCGTATATGGATTGAACTGCGCCAAATGTAGTGTTGGGATAGATGACATAAACGATTAACTGCTCTTTAGTAGAGGAGATCGCTTAGTCCCTTGTTACAATCACCATTACTTAGGTGAAATCACAGGTTCGCGGATTGTTACACCCGTATCCACATATGTCTGAGACTTGCTGCGCCAAGTTATACACAATTACGTGCTGCGGATGCGCTCGATTCTGTGGGTCTTTGCTGCTTTGCAACTGCAAGCCTTCATGCAATGAAGTGGAAATCTACACTTCACAGATTCTCTTTACTGACCACAAACTTAGTGAGACGATATTTAAACCTTGCCTACTACCTGATTCACAAAGAACCGTACCTGGGGCGGGGGTGGCTCAGTCGGTAGCGCGCCAGGCTCGTAATCTGTAGTTCCCAGGTTCAAGTCCCAGCTGGGTCAGCGTTGAGATTTATCTCCGCAAAATTCCCCGCCCTGCCCATGGTCAGTAGGGGACACCGATGGGCTTGGAAAGGCCGCCATCCATCGGATGGGACGTTATGCCGTTGCCCTGTGTTAAAGAACACGCTGGATGGACCACGTTAAAGAACACGCTGGATGGCCTTGACGGGAGACTACCATCTGTCTCCCAACAGCTGTTCCAGTGGGTCCCCTCCCCCAACCTTCTCTTAACCTTCGGGTCCATGTGACCTGGCCATTTAGCCCATGGTGTGCAAAAAAGTGCCGCTCAGAGGTAAAACAACCCAACCCAGAAATCTACCACGGTTCAAACAGAACCGTACCTTGGTTCACACAGAACCGAACCCTGGTTCACATAGAACCGAACCCTCTCCTTAAGGGTTTCGTTTTTGAGAAAGAGACGCGTCACTTGACGTGCTTGGCAAACGTTCTTTCTCTTTGTCAACGACGCTTAGTCTGACCTTTGTTTTCGCGCTTTACTCCGCGCTCTCATTAGGGCTTCAGGTTAGTTGTAAAAGCACTTTCGCAGCTGTGAACACGTGCAGCGAGCAAGCTCACGCCCGAATAACAATCGTGAGTCACATCCCCATCACAGCACTTCCAAAAATACACTTAATACAGATATATATTTACAATAATAAAAATAACAACAACAAAAATACAATAATAAATAAAAAAAATAAATTAGAGGGACATGACACTACCTAACCAACTCCAAAATATATTTGCCAAAATTTGTTATCTCCAAACTTTCTCAGAATAAAGAGGTTCTCGTAACACTTGGGTTCTTTACATTTGTTGGTTCATTTAAACTGCGGAGTGAGGATCTGCTACTCATTTTAATGCAGAATTATCAACACTGCTGTCACAGTTGTAAATTCTACAAACAATTTTATAAAATTCTTCATTAATTTTCTGATTTCAAATAAAAATAAAAAATAAATACCCCCTCAAGCAGCTTCTTGCCACAGAGGTCTGACAGGAGCATGTCAGTTTATATGCCATAGTAGAAGGATCTGAGAGGATGGCAGGACCTCAGCAGAAAAACGACACACACATCCATGCTTTAACCCGGGGCTCGAACCCAGGTCCCTTGGATCAGTAGCCAAGCGCGCTAACCACTCGGCCATGGGACGGCCAAAAAAACTGAATCTAAAATCTAAATTGTCTGACATTGAGCAAGTTGCCAAATGAAACTGAAATCCTAATTAACTGCAATTTCAAACGGATCGAGTATTATTGCCTTTGAGAAACCACATGAAACTGGGTTAAGGATATAAATTCTTTGAAATGCCAAACTAATTTACATCCCTTGTCTAAGATAAAGGTACTGACAACATTTGCACCTCTGCTTCACTGATCCCTATCACTCTATGAATCACGCCGCTTAACACAATAAGCAAATATTCCTGAAACTCGCCCACTGTAGCCATCGCTACAACTCACACTGAGTGCATACGACTGAAAATCATTCAGGCATGCGACATAAAACACAACTAATGACTCTGTTGTAAGTGCTTTATCAAGATCTAGAAAAAAGCTCAACACAGAATGTTTTTTGATATATATATTTGGAGAGTTACGATAGTTCGCAGCTTAATGGTTAACGTATGTCGTTCATCCGATCTTTACTACTTTTTTATGAGCACATGGATCTATGTTGGAAGTTTCAGAAGGGATCAGAATAAAGATAAGACGTCTTATCTGCAGCTCAGAGGGAAAGATGCAGCAGTTCGGCATTGCACATAAATCATATGTGGCAGCACGTGCAACAGTTGCAGTGAAAGAATCATTCAAGCGCAATATATGTTTTGGATACTCTACATTTTTGTGGTTCGAAAATTCGTAGGCATGCCTGAAAGACACTATACTTACCGGATTTTATGTGTTGTGTGTTAGTCTTAAATGTGTTAGTGATCACAGAACCTGTTCTTCGCTTCAGTGTGCTTGCCCTACTATGAGGAGGATTAAACCTCCTTTATTCAGTTACCTTTTCAAGCAGGTCATTTTTCTTTTGTATTTCAGGATTTTTTGTGAGCCAGAGGTAAAAAAAGAAAATGTAAATTACGTTTTTATCGCGTGTTTCATAGTTTTACCCTTATATTTGTTTCCATATTTATAAAAAAAGAATTTTTTTTGTGAATTAATTGAACAGGTACAAGAATACAAATATCTGAATATTGTTATATATTCTAAATTGAACTACTACAAACTTGAAACTTTATATATTCTTTGGGTTTACGCTAGACTCAAGTATAGTTTATGCAGCTGGAATAGAGTCAATAAAACTAATTTTAAAAAAAATAGCCTTCATAAGAGAATATCAAAATTTGTGTTCCCTCATAGAGTTGCCCAACGTCCAAATTTATTGAATATTAATATTATGAATGCCAGACAATTATACGTGTTTAGAATATCGCTTTTTTTTTCAAAATCAACATTGGATTCAAAATATTAGTAGTAAATAGAATTTTAGATTTGGTGGCTCATTCGTTATTTAAAGTGCCAATGGCACACAAAGGTATAATGCAGAGGCCTTTTATGTGGCTTCTAGATTATATAATTCTTTAGATACAAATCTGAGGAATGAAACCCCAATGGTAAAATTTAAACGAAAATTGGAACTATATTTGTTGATTTTTTTTAATATATTAAATTCTTTATCTCATTTCATTTATCCTCATTCTGTTTCGTCGTAATGTAATATTGTTCATTGTTTTTAAAAAATTCTTCATTATATTTTATTTAGTAACATAAGAAGATGTAAATATAAATTTCATTTCAATGTATACTAATGACACGCAATGTGTTAATGATGTTAATGCAACTTAATTATTCATGCTATAAGGATGCTGAGTTTTAACTTATGTTTATGAGACCAGGACGAGCTGAAACTTTGGTTCCAATTGTAACTACGATATTTGTATTTGTATTTTTATTCCTTTGGTGTTTGGTGTATTTTTTGCATTTTAATTTAGTTAAATAAAGGTATTATTATTATTTATGCACGAATATCCGTTAAGAAATGGCGAATCATCTATGGCAACTTTGGAAGCAATTGCGACAATGAGTTGATTATAAATTACCAATGATTTATAAATTATTGCTTGATCTACAGTTCAGCCAATGAATGATCTACGAAAACTATCGAAGCGTCAACTGCGCAGTCTCATTGTCTCAGCTGTTTCCAAGCCCACGTTTCGTCCCTTCTATTAAAGCCTTATCACTAACATTTTTCTTCCTTGCAGTGTCTGAGCGCCGCAGCTGTGTTGTCCGTCTTGTCACCAGACTTCGCATCAACCGGAACCAGTCACTTGGATATCGAACATCTCAGTGTCGTTCTGCTGCACCATGTCCTCAACTTCCGCTCCACGTGCAAGAACCCGCCCAAAGGAGGCCAGGGCGTCGGGTGCACCTCGTACGGCTCGTGCAGGACTCACGTAACGAAGACGCTGCCGATTAGCGACCTCGGTGACCAGGATGCCAAGACGCTGGAAGCGGTGGAAAATGTCCTCCGAGATGTGAAAGCCGTCTATGAACCAGCTTCTGGACAAAAGGTTAGAGGAAATTTAACTGCAGTGATTTTGGACTTATTCTGTCGATTTCGCTTTCTATTTTCCTTTAGAGAAAAAATGGTATTCGTGCTTTTCATCGAAGGTTGGGTTGGGTTGTTTTACCTCTGAGAGGCACTTTTTTGCACACCATGGGCTAAATGGCCAGGTCACATGGACCCCGAAGGCTCAGAGAAGGTTGGGGGAGGGGACCCACTGGAACAGCTGTTGGCAGACAGATGGTAGCCTCCCGTCAAGGCCACCCAGCCTGTTGTTTAACATGCACAGGTTATGGCTCTCCCGCACACGGGACCACGGTCTAACGTCCCATCCGACGGACGGCTGCCTTTCCAAGCCCAGCGGTGTCCCCTACTGACCGTGGGCAGGGCGGGGAATTTTCATCGAAGGAAGTGAAACCGTAACGAAGACACGATTTTCTTATTCAGCAAAGCTATTTTTTGGTATTCTATGATATTTATATTTTTGCTGAAATGAAAATCGATTTTTCCTTTTAGCATTTCGCATTCATTTGTCTGTTACACAAACCCTTCAATGGATTTTTTTAAAACAAATAAATTCAGTTCATAAAAATACAACTCAAATTTTGAGGATGAATAGATCCGTCTGTTCTCCTTCGTTCATATTATCTCTGCTAATCCTCACTCTCACCTCAGTGATAAAGAAGATACTGAACGGCCTGGATTACAAAAGCCGCCATCCGTCAGATGAGTTGTTAAGCCGTGTTCTGTATACAAGATAGAGCCATGTTCTGTACACTTTAAAGAACAATTTGCATGACATTGATGAGAGGCTTGCATCTGTCTGCTAGATGACCAGTGGATCCCTCTACCAACCAAACTCAGAACCTTTTTATGTGTCCTTGTGACCTTGTCATGGAACCCATTGGGTGCCCAAAAATGTCGCTCAGAGCAAAAATCAATGCTTATTTCAACTCTTTTTTACAGTCTCTTTAACTTTCAGTAGTTCCTCACTGGTAGTATGGAATCTAATATGCAAAATATATAGAGATGCTACCGCTTTTCGACGTTTCATTTCATCAACGTTTTTATACTAACACTCAGGCCCATTCTTAAACGTCAACTTTCACTTATCGAGTTAGAATCTTTGCATCTTCTCTACTACTGCTCAACTCCAAGCAAACAATTTGAAGAGTATTGAATCTTTGCCCCAGATATTGTTTCTTAGACTAGTCCAATGGCCAAATATGCTTTTAACAGATGAGTCCATATTCAGTTTGAACACCAATTCTGAGCGGGTGTTCATCTAGATAGAACAAGGAATTCTTCACAATTGCTGCAACATCAGAGAAATGGATCGTTTTGATAGCTGTGCAATGATCTGGGCTGGCAATCATGATAACTGACTCCACAGAGTTTCGCATCTTTAACAGAGGTGCTATGATTACTCAGCAAATAGAAAGATGATATTCTTGCCCTAAAAGCTTTTCTGTCCCGATTTCATCTATATGGACGAAACTATCCGTTCCCATAGGGGTCATGTGGTCGACGATTTCCTTGAAAGTAAAGGTTTTTATAGGATGAAGCAGCCAACCAGATTCTTATACCGGAATCAAATTGATCATGTTCGGGTCGCCCTGGGGAGGCGAATTGCACGGCCCCCATCACCCTCCCACAGACTTTCATGAACTCAGAACTTTTCTTGTAGAGGAATGGACTTTATTACCACAAATCCTCATCAAAAGCCTCGTCAACAGTTTGGAGAATGCGTTGCATTAGTTGTATGATTGTCATTGCTGATCATATGTCCTATTAATCTCCAATATAAGAATTAATGCTCTCATATAAGATATCCTTTTCACACGACATCTAATTGTATTTAGACACCTATTTTGAGTAATGTACACATTTATGCATTATCCTTTAATTTATAGTGCTTTTTTGTTAGAATTCACCTTCCCAATTGACATGGAGGTGTTCATTTTCCATTCCATTACATCATTTCCATTCTCTTCCCCAAAGCGAATAACAAAGACTGTCTTTCAAAAGCAATTAATTCTTTTTTATCTTTTCATGTCATACAATATTTTATATTATTAAGACTTAATCGATCAGGCCACTGTTTCCTAATTCGAAGGATTTTATGCGGCCCCTGGTGTAGCCGTTAAAATATTCAAATATTTCGTTTTCATCCAGGCATTTGCAAATAATCAACCTCAAGTTTCAGTTAAAGAGCAAAACTTGTAAAAATTTTACAAAAAATTGAATCGTTACGATACCTAGAACGTTTGGAATTTTGCACAAAGATACTTTTAATAAAATTAATCTGAACTTCAACTAGATAACAATTTCAACGAAATAAACAAACTAGATCCAAAAATTTAAATCAAAAAATGGCGACAAACGTCTCAAAGGCTGTGCGTCAAGCATAATTAAGCTTCATTAGACCTCATTCAAAATCCAGTAGATATATTTGACGACTCTTTCACGACTATTTTTTTGCATATGGTTTTGAGAAATCTCAACGCAAATAAGATTTAACAACGTCAGAATTCCGTTTCTCAAATATGTTGAACATTCTAACGTTATTGCTCCATTTCGCCATCGGTTTTCTGAACATAAAGTCCGTAATCTGATCGCACAACATTAATTCTCAAAGCCCTCATTAGTCCATTTATTTAAATATAAATTAATCAAATGAGAAAAGGTTAATTGATATACGACCTAATAATAGTTAACATGATTTTGCATTAATGATCAGAAAAAAAAAACATTAAATAAAATGTGTCATTAAATAATTATTAAATATAGTGAAAAAAAGTATGTAGTATCAGGGAGGTACGCGGGGAGGAAGGTTCGATCCCCCTCCCTCTCCAGAAAACCGCTCTTATACTAAATCTCAATGGGGTGGGGGTGGCTCAGTCGGTAGTGCGCCAGGCTCGTAATCTGTAGTTCCCAGGTTCGAGTCTCAGCTGGGTCAGCGTTGAGATTTATCTCCGCAACAATTCCCCGCCCTGCCCACGGTCAGTAGGGGACACCGATGGGCTTGGAAAGGCCGCCGTCCGTCGGATGGGACGTTAAGCCGTGGCCCGTGTGCGGAAGAGCCATACCCTGTGCACGTTAAAGAACACGCTGGATGGCCTTGACGGGAGGTTACCATCTGTCTCCCAACAGCTGTTCGTTCCAGTGGGTCCCCTCCCCCAACCTTCTCTGAGCCTTCGGGGTCCATGTAACCTGGCCATTTAGCCCATGGTGTGCAAAAAAGTGCCGCTCAGAGGTAAAACAACCCAACCCAACTAAATCTCTCTTGTCTACCTGCTTTGAAATCTAAAACAATTGCCTTTGGATAATTTTTATTTTATCCCCATAGTATATGTCCGACACTAAAAACAGATTTAAAAAAACAACTATAAAAATTAATTTCATTTAGAAAATCATTCTAACATCTCCTGTTCAATGGAATATTTTAACAATTTGGAAACCCTACTCAAGTCTCATTCCCAGACACCCAACTCGCCCGAAACTAAATTCCGGGTTCGTGTCTGTGTTACTACACACTTGTTGCATAGTATGAACTGCAACTAGTTCCCTCATAATAAACAGACAACAAGATATATTAAACATGCTACAAGAAAGCTGCAGCAGTTAGAACAACGATCGTGGAACATAACATGTGTCGTTGTTTCACATCCTCATTTTTAGTCGGTGAACATGCGACCACGAAACATATCGATGCTATTAAGTTTAGGCTATTTCGATATCGCTTAAATTAGAAAACGATACATTGAAGTGCAGGTGCTGTAAAAAATTCGCGGCCTCTGAGATGTCCATGGACCCCAACTTAAGATCCGCCTAGTTGGAGAGAAAAATATTTTCGCTTTAAATTTTTTTTATTAATGTTCGTGTTGTTTTTCTGCTGAGGTACTGCCATCCTCTCAGATCTTCTACTATGGCATATAAACTGACAGGCTCCTGTCAGACCTCTGTGGCAAGCAGCTGCTTGAGGGGCTATTTATTTATTTTTATTTAATGCATGAATTTGCTGAAAAGTCTTTGCAGCTAAAGTTGGTATTTGTTTTAACACTGGTCAATATTTTACATCACTGACCTCGAATTGTTAATCTTGGTGAGCTCATTTTTTGCTACCTGTTTCGTCTTTTAGATATCTCACTGCTTCTGTTGTCTTGTTGTGCCTCCTTTATCTCTGTTATAAAAACACTCCGAAGGACGATATCAGAGGAACGTGGAGGGGGTGGGGAGGAAACGTGGCGCAATCATCAGCCCAGTCACCCTCTGTCTTATCTTCTGAATTCCATCAACAGATAAGAGAGATAAAATTGTCGACTTCGTTATTTACCTTAGGTTACCCCCTTTTAAGCCTCCAAAGTCTCATTTCTTTACTCATCTTATGCGATGATTCTGCATCAAATATTTTTAACTGCAATTCTCTCTCAGTTGACAAGTCTCTACGTGATTTCCAGTCATGGAGAGATGACAATTATTTTTATCAAAGAGAAAATTTGATTCATTTTATTTAAATGCCATAATTTTATGGTCTCTGGAAAGCGCTTGTTGCCTTATCAACCTCAGCATGAAATGAAACCACTTCTTAAATAGGAAACGACATCCAGCGAGTTGCACACAACGATTAGTCAAACAATTAATGTGCATTTCTTGCACAGCCATACTTTTTCGATATTGTTCTGTTGTACATATTTCGTTCAGCATCATTTTAACTCAAACTGAAAAGAGCTTTTGGAGAGTTTAAGTAATGTTTTTGATAAATGTATTTTGCTGAAAATTTATTTCTAAAAAAATTTTCTAAGGGACTATTAAATCCCACTTCACTACCGATTGACTCTACCACTACCTTCGACAATGATCTACTTAGCTTCCTGAAAAAGCAACAAAAAATTCCTCCCATTAATATTATTCTGAACAGAATTCTTTCCTCTTCTTCAGAAGCCAAGCCATTCGACAAATAATAATTAGTCAATCAGGGACTCCAGACAGTGGCGAGGCCGAGGACAGTGTCCGCGGGGAATGATAAAAGAGCGGCTAGGCCCGGGTCTTTGTTACTTATCTCAAGGTCAACCACAGCACGAAGGATGAGTAGGTCTTGGTCAAGGTCAAGCCGCCATCTTGAGCTATTTCCACTGGACAACCCCTTTCGATTCATGAACTCGACACTGCAGGCGCCTGACGAAAAGCAACCGGACGAGTCGGCGTGTGTTGCTGAATTGTTTTCTCCTTAACACGTGATGCGCTCCTCGAGGGTCGCTCTTCTGTCCCAACGGGAAACTTCAAATGAGGATTCGACACGTGGGGATCGAATTTGGTATGCGAAACAGAATGCCAATCGAGAAACAAATCACTTTGGAAAGGGTGTTGCCGGTAAAGGAGGAGGCAAAAAAAATGACACATATGAAATAGTGTGTCTTTAAACAATGCACATCGTGCGGCTTGATTTATTGACGTAAATGACCTAATTTTGCGATCTTTAAAGTGTTTTTTTTATCAGTCCGCTGCCGGCAATAAAGAAAACTGATGACAAACGAAATATACACCTGCTCCTCGATTTACACGGTTTCGGTTTTACACGGTCAAAAAAAAGTGTAGAAAGTTTCGTTTTATAGGGTGATAGACTCGGTTTTGCACAGTCAAGAAACTGAAAATAGTTTGGTTTTACACGATTCTAGACTCGGTACGGATTGAGATTTTTTTTTACGTGTGTAGACATAACACAGTATGAAGTAGCAGTCGTATCGCGTCAAGGGAGATCATTAGACAGTCATCCCAACATAAAAATCAACTAACTGATTTTACTTGATATCATAAATTTTCAAGAATAAATGGATAATAATAAATTCTTATTTTAACAAAAACGTCGTCTGTAACAAGTTATATTTATATTCTTTTGCTAAAATTACGTTCTCTCCATTGTAATCGAATCTGTCTCGCGACATCTAATGAAGTCTCTTTCTGAATCGGCAGCGAGATTGATCACTAGCCAATTCGGCCATTGGCTATATCTGCGTCTTTTAGAAGTAATTCTTTTAACTCTAGTATAACATTTCTTAAGATTGAGTTGTAACACACTTTTGGCAAGGTAATGGTCAAATCCAATTTCATCTCACCTACATAGCCTGGTATTCCTAACAGAACTAGCCCATTTGCTGTTAATTAACATATAATCGATTATGTCTCAAAGCAACCATAAAGGGTTGAGTTGTTTTACCTCTGAGCGGCACTTTTTTGCACACCATGGGTTAATGGCCAGGTCACATGGACCCGAAGGCTCAGAGAAGGTTGGGGGAGGGGACCCACTGGAACAGCTGTTGGGAGACAGATGGTAGCCTCTCGTCAAGGCCATCCAGCGTGTTCTTTAACGTGCACAGGGTATGTCTCTCCCGCACACGGGGCCACGGCTTAACGTCCCATCCGACGGACGGCGGCCTTTCCAAGCCCATCGGTGTCCCCTACTGACCGTGGGCAGGGCGGGGAGTTTTGCGGAGATAAATCTCAACGCTGACCCAGCTGGGACTCGAACCTGGGAACTACAGATTACGAGCCTGGCGCGCTACCGACTGAGCCACCCCCGCCCCAACCATAAAGGGAAATCTAAGTGTGATTTATAAATGTCCCGATGTTTATAGTAAGTGTTAGTCTCTTTCAAATCATTAAGTTTAATTACCTATAGGAGTCATAACCATTGCAACTACCAACGCCAAAAAGACATCACCCCTGCCCAAAGGTCAGAGTCAGTACCAACTTTACTATTAAAGTTACCTAGCACAAAAGTAATATCTCCTTGACGCAATTCCAAATATCCTGCATTTGTCTCTAAAACTTATCTTTCCTCGGTGGAATCAAAATCCTCGGTGGGGGCATAACAACAGATAGAATTCTAGTTTTTAATCCTCGTTTTCAATTTAGATGTAAGAAATCTCTCATTAATGCAGTCATATCCTAGAAAAGCATCACTGACCAATTTGCTGCGAAGCAAACCAAAGCCTTGCAGATGGTTTCTGTCTTCACTTCCTAAAAAAAATTATATTTTTTTTAATTATCTGACCTTTACCTGCGTTATTTACCTGGTATCTTGCATGCACAGAATATCTAGGTTGTATCATTAATATTCCTGTAAGATGACATCAAGTGAATAATATCTGTGCAAAGTCCTCACATTCCACGTACAGTCGCTCAAAAAAGTATCCGAACACTACGGTTGATTACAGAATTCAGAAAAAATATCTGGCAACGATTTTTTTTTTAGAAATTTTTTAGCAACCTTCGTGTCACGTGACACGAAGGTTGCTAAAAAGAATTCTAAAAAAAAATCGTTAATTAGTTTGTTTAGACACGTGACACGAAGGTTGCTAAAAAAATTTCTAAAAAAAAATCGTTGCCAGATATTTTTTCTGAATTCTGTAATCAACCGTAGTGTTCGGATACTTTTTTGAGCGACTGTACCTGTAGAAAGAAAATGGCTAATAGGATTTTAAATGAAACCTTAGCGTCAATCGACGACGATGAATATATTTCTTCTACGGCATGCTGACATTCGTGTCAGCATGCCGTAGAAGGCGTTGCTGACATTCGTGTCAGCATGCCGTAGAAGAAACGTTGGCGTTAAGATGTCTCCAACTAGGCACTCATTGTTGGAGACATCTTAACCCTTTCAGGACCATAAGGTTTCTAAGAGTAAATATTAGTATGTAACTGTTTATTTTAGTTTGTTTAGACGTAAAATAAATAAAAATCATAAGAAAAATACATAACAATGTGTAGTTTTTTTTTAATTTTATGGGAAATATTTTTCCCAATGGACTATAAAGGTAACACAAATTATAGTTAGGCTTATTATGCAATGTCTTTTATTTATTGGTTTATTAGAACAAAATGTTAACTAAAATAATACAAAAGTATGAAATAAAATTACTATACAAAATGATGTGCTAATTATGATATTCTGCGAAGCAATTTCTTTTGGTAGTGAGGCAAAGATGGACATTGCACATAGTACATATATTATGCGTCCTGACAATTCTGTTTTTGTTTTCTAAACGTTCCCGTTTACGTAATTGCGTTCGACATACGTTCTATTTTGACATTCTGTATAAAAAATGCAGATAAGGTTATAATTAAATACGACAATCACCAATTTTAAAATGGGAAAAATGTTTCCCTTAGTCGTGAAAGGGTTAATTACTAAATTACACCTCAGCGCCTGTTGAACTCTATTTTAAGAAATATCTGTCTCCTGTGAAATTGTCAGCGGAGAAACCTATTAGGTGCGACAAAACAATACCCTGCAAACCTTTTTTCTGGCATAGCTAGTCTTAACTATTTCTCTAGATGCAGGCCTGTGTACATATATTTGAAATTCGATGGTATTGTTAGCTGACTGGCAGTACCTTTCCAATGTTCTTGTTCTGATGTGCCTTTTTTTCCCTATTTTAGTGCTTCAGTGCCGAAACCCTTCTCTTCGAAATAGTCAACTTAAATCCCGATCAGGAGAAACCTCATCTTGAACAACTAGCCACTCTGCTGATGGGGCATCTCCTAAATGGTGAGTTACGATGAAATGATTTAACATGATTTTACTTTTCGGGGGGGGGGGGGTCAAAACGATGTCGGTTGTTTTACCTTTCAGCGGCACTTTTTTTGCACACAGTGGACTAAATGACCAGGTCAAAAAGACCCCGAGTTTTTAGCGAAGGTTGGGTGGAGGGTTCCCACTGGACAGCTGTTGGGAGACAGATGGTACCCCCCGTCAAGACCATACAGCGCGTTCTTTAACGTGCATAGGGTATGGCTCTCCCGCACACGGGGCCACTGTTTAATGTCGCTTCCGACGGTCTTTCCAAGTCCATTGGCGTCCCCTACTTACCGAGAGCAAGGCGAGGAGTTTTGGGGAGATAAATCTCAAAGCTGACCCAGGCGGGACTAGAACACGAACTGTAGATTACGAGCTTGGCGTGATACCGACCGAGCCACCCCCGCCCTGAAATGATGGAAAGACACTGTAGAGGAAAATAGGTTACAATCTCTATGCGTTTGGTTGGGTTGTTTTACCTCTGAACGGCACTTTTTTTTTTCACACAGTGGGCTAAATGGCCAGGTCACAAGGACTCAGAGGGTTCAGAAAAGGTTGGGGGAGACCCACTGGACAGCTGTTAGAATACAGATCCATCAAGGCCATCCAGCATGTTCTTTAACGTGAACAGGTATGGCTATCCAGCACACGAATCGAAATAAACTGCCACACTAATGCGGGATTTAGATGCTTTTTTCAATGAAGTAGTTGAAAAAAAAACACAAAAAACAATTGATAGTGAATTTGTATGACATGAAACACGAAAGAAGTATCCACTGACACGAAATGGAAGTTCTTAGAGACCGATATCGACTTTAAGACTGATATTTGAGGGTGACCTCAAATATCAGAGTATTTTGATCATTGTTAATGAACTAACTGAAAACGAATCCTCAAAGGCTTGGATTTCACAACGAAACATCAGGGGAGCCCAACAACGTTTGTTTCCTAGACCATTGGTTCTCAAACTTTTATGCTTCACGTACTCCCTGGAAATGTGTATGTAACTGGCGTACCCCTTATATAGAAAGATAAAACTATAGTTATAGTATAATAATGCCAACTTAGCGACTTTGTTACTAGATCTAGCGACTTTTAAGCTCTCACGGCTTACCCCAAAAATTTTTCCGAGAACCCCTGTCCTAGACGATCGATCTGCCAGAACTGTTGAAGAATCTGAATTTTCATTCTTTTTTAACTACAGATCAAAGTATATAATATTTGCAATGGATGGCATTACGTTCCCTTTAGTAGGCCACAACAGATCTTAATTGAGGAGGAGTCCTACAAATGCAAAAAACCGTTTTCAATTTAATACGTAATCGGCTTTTCTTAAGGACACAATAGGAGAAGCTGGATAAAGAGCGAATATCTCCTTTTTTTAATTCTAAAGGTAATTCACTTCCCCATTTCAAGAAGCCCACTTTTGAGAATGATTGGAAGAGCTAATCATACGCTGAGGATCTGTCGGAAATTAACTTTTTCCACATAAGTCAACAAATATTTATTTTGGCTCTCCCCATAAGTCAACCATAAGTCAATAACACATAAGTCAATCCTTGTTGATATCAGTAAATTTTTAAATATTTCAAAACGTTGACATATCATCTACATATGGACAATAATTCACTGATTGTATCATATATTATCAAACCTTTTTGTATATTTTAATTTTAAGGGATTCTTTTTGTGTCCAGTAATTAAATAAAACTTATGAATATTTAAAGTTTAATTCTTCAATATCGTTCCGTGCAGCAATCGTATACACTACAGGAAAAATAAATGCAACACCTGGAAGGATTAATGCCATTTTATTGAAACGCAGGGAGCTGTTAACATACACTGAGATGTGCGATTGATTACATTATCCAAAAGAAATATGGAAAATTACCACTTTACCTCCCGGAAAAGTACACCCAATTTTGTGTTTACACGGTAGATGGGTTCGCGAAAAAAACGTGTAAAAAATACAGTTCATACGAAAAAATAGAAGGTTGGTTCCAGACGTGAAAACCCAGTACAAATAATAAGCTGTTTTCAAACAAATCATATCAAAATCTTTAATTAAATCTTTATTTGATTTTTATTCATTTAAACACATTTTATATTTTATAAACTTATAAAGATAATTATAGGTACATATATAAAGTAAATTATCCTTCATAAAGAAAATAATATGTCACTAATTCAAGAATACAAAAGTGCAAAAAAATATGACTTACATATGATTATTAATTAGATTTTGTTGGTGGTCACTTTCTGACAATAGAAGCATTCTTTTGCGTAAGACTGGAATTAAATCACTTTCATCGCTTGAAACATTTCGTGCGTCGTGTTCATACTCCAAAGGTGTATCTATAGTACATTTTCAAAGTTAAAACTACTTCGAAAAATGTGATCATAAAAGCGGCATTTTTGTTACAAATTTAAATTCTAGGAATTTTTTCTTGAATAGGAATATTTTTTTAGAATTAAATTCAAATGGAGATTTTTAAAAAGGCGCCGTTTTAACCATGTTAGATCAAAATAAATCGTGTAAAAAGAGAACTGGAATTTTTTTCTAAACCGTGTTACATCAAAATCATGTAAAAAAATCCGTTTAAAAACAGAATTGTGAAGTATAATTAGTATGATCTTGAACACCCCCCCCCCCATACACACACACACGCAACAATGCATTCATAAACATCGCCTGGAAGGTTATCGTACTGCTCTATAATGTCCTCCTGAGAGATAGAACGCCAAATAGCACGAAATTACTGTTCAATTTAGGCGACCGTGGTTGGAGTACCTCTTGGGTGTTGTTGGAGCTGTGGGCCCATCATATCCCAGACGTATTCAATAGGTTAAAGGTAGGTTATAGGTTAATAGGTCAAAACATTCATGGTAGTACCTGAATGTTTTGCTCATGTAGATACTGCAAATAATGCATACAAATGCGGGGATGGGCGTTATCGTGATGGTAAAAGGTTTTGTGCTGCTGAACAAATGGAACAGCCACTGGCTGCAAAATGTTGGTAACATATCGTTGGGCAGTTAGAGATCCCCTTATGATGACCGGTTCTGACCGAGATGTCCGACTAATGGCACCCTACACCAAGACACCAGGTGCTGGAGCTGTGTGATGATGTCGAACACACTGGGTGGCATTTCTTACCCCTGGATGACGGCGAACAGGTTGTCTACTGTCGTGCTGACCAAGACAAAAGCGAGATTCGTCACTAAACACCACGGTCCTCCACTCTTGTTGGTTCAGTTTTGTCTCAAAGGAGTCAAAACTGAACAAATGCGCGAGGCTAAGAGGGGAGATGCGATAGCTAAGAGGGGATTTGGGCTCTCGAGCTAGAATAGGAACCGCAGTTCTCAGGCGACACCACTGAAGACGTGCTTGCATGTGGGAAGATGTAAGAGTACCGGACGATAGGCTCGTAACGCAGTACCGGACGATAGGCTCGTAATGAAAACTGCAAAAACCTGTTGTTTACCGTCCGCCTGGTAGGTATTCGATGTGCTACCTGTTGCCAGTCCCTTTGCAGTTGTGTTGCAGTCACAAATCTGTCACGCAATGCCATGCGTCACAAATGGTTGTCCTGTCGTTCCGTGGTCATACGTCGTCTTCCTGATCCTTGTCGGTGTGTGCTGGATCCTTGAACCCACTGCCGCCATATGTGTACGATGGTGCTGGGATTGCGGCCAACTAGGTTGGCCACATCTCTGCGCGATAAACCAGCTTCTCTAAGACCGATGATTCTTCCACGCTCAAAGTCTATTAACTGTTTAACGGCTGTCGACGTCTGCGTAAGAGCATCTTTAGAGGTTTAGAACAATTTCCACAACGTTTTTCCAACCAGGGAGCTTTGGTTGCATTTATCTGTATTTGACTGCTCCTCACCTATAACGTCAGATCTCGCTTGTCCAATCGTTTCGATCGTGCTGCAAACCTAATCATTTCCATGCATTTCCATGTACTACCGCCTCCTTAACTTTCGTCACATTTGCATAACTTCTTGCAAGTGTTGCATTTTTTATTTCCTCTAGTGTATTTCAACACAATTTCTGATGTTGATAATATAAGCCTGGATTATTTAAATAATTTTTGAATTGGAATTAGTAATATCGTCAGACAGAGTTGAAATCTGTATCTCTAAATCAATGGTGCGCAGATTCTTTTGACATCGAACCGAATAGAAAATATCATGTTTGCCATGGGCAATAGTTGTACGGGGGGGAGGAGGGGGGAGACCTGTGAGGTAAATAAAACAAAAAAAAAGTTTATGTCATTTGTCGAAGCAGTATGTGAAGGATTGGACTGGACCCCGAAAATAAGCTGCTGTGCACTTGGTTTGAATGAAATTGTATTTCATATTTTTGTCTTTCATTTTATTAAAACACCATTCACTTTAGTAGAGGCAGATTTAAAACAATTATTTTATTTTATCGAATTTTCACTCGGGCCGGAAAAAATCGCTAAGTAGGCAGAAGTCTGTGCATGCCTAACTTAAATAATGAGGTATTAAATAGCTTATCATCCAACATATTATGTGTACGACTCATATTTATAACTGTATTAACTAAACCAATTGCAACTTTTCGTTTTAGTAGCATCTCAACCTTTATTTTACTAAACTTCAGATGAGCCATCAGTGATAACTGTCATTCCCTATTTCTGAAAATTTTTCCGAAGGTCAAGGCAATAACCACAACATTTACCATCCACATGTTTCCTAATTGCAATCACATTACGAGGTGTTTGCCTCTCTATTCAGAGAAAACTTTCCCTGAAAATCCACTCTGATTGACAGCTACAAACGTTGCTCAAGCTTTACTATGCCACATGACACACGGACTGACGAAACTTCTTTTCTCCGATCGATCATCAGCAGCAAATGTTTACCTGGAGAGCAAGACAGGAGGCGTTGCGTAGCGACGGGCTGTCCATTCTTACTACTTCGATCAGCAGATGATTTTTGACAGGGGCACAGAAATCCAGCTGTGCGCATCCTCTTTTGCGAACTTAAATGTATGCAGTTACCTCTTACACTGCTTTAGGCAATGCATTTGTACACGTGCACCCCAGTTAAAATCAAAACAAGTAGCTTACAACTGACTGTATGCGAAACGTTCCTTTACGTATTGAAAGCACTGAAATGTAATTTTCTCACGTATTAATATCATGTTATCCTGCTTTACCCTTATGGCGTATATTTTTAATGGAATAAACTATGAATTACTTATATAGCAGCTTTCATATAATTTTAAACGAATCGCCCTCAACCACAACGGTTGCAACTCTATATTTTACCACACATCTGAGAACTTTTTAATGATGAGAGGACCATTTCCTCTTTCTAGCTAAGAGGGGATTTGTGCTCTCGAGCTAGAATGAGAACCGCAATTCACAATATTACCTTATGGTAAAAATTAAAGCAATAGGTCGTGAATTGGAGCAATTGTTTTTACTTTGTCATTCACTTATTAGTCCATTTGTAGCCATTAAATTAGTTCCTTTTTCTTCTTTCTTTTAAAATAAAAAAATTGTCTTTGAGTTCAAAAGTACTGATAATATATGGATTAGGACTCGCACTTTCAGTTTTATTTAATTTCAACAGTTAGATTTAAATTTCTTAAATAAATAGTGTAAACGATCTATTCATGCTAGAAATTTGAGTAATGAGTGGAATGGGTCAAGAGATTTTACATTAATGGCAGAGATTTGGCCCTTTACCCCCTGGGGATGGAAAAACGTTGTTGGGAGACAGATGGTAGTCTCCCGTCAAGGCCATCCAGCGTGTTCTTTAATGTGCACAGAGTATGACTCCCCGCACACGGGGCCACGGCTTAACGTCCCATCCGACGGACGCCGGCCTTTCCAAGCCCATCGGTATCCCCTATTGACTTTGGGCAGGGCGGGGAATTTTGCGGAGATAAATCTCAACGCTGACCCAGCTGGGACTTGCTTGACTGTGGCCAGTTCTCAGTTAACTGTTTTAAGATGATAAAGAAAAATTCCTTTTGATTTAGATAAGTAATAAAAAATTACTGTTTGTATTTTCAAAATCATTAGTTCGTATTTACCACGTAAAAGAGCGTCGAAGATGGAAAATGACAATTCTTATTCTCATTGAAAATCAGCATTTCGTATTGGCCAGAGGAGATTTGTCTTTTTTTCCAGACCAAAATTTATCATGCTTAAAGTAATAGAATCTGTGATATACATTTCGTTACAATGACACCGTCACTTCTTTTACCTTACACTTCAACATCGTCTGCCGAAACTGCACCTACTGTAAAATCTAAGTTACACTTTGTTCATTTCTTTTGGCATCTCTATGCCCCAAAACAACTGACGGAGCTTCCCATTGCTTCTCCCCCTCTGTGAGTTAATTGAAGGTCAGAATACATCTCCATTGGTGAGTATATCGCTCTTCCCCAGACACAAACAAGTTCTTTGCTTCTAGTACCGACGACTTCATTCATTACAAAATAAATCAAATCGGGATCCACCTTTATCTGTAAAACCAGTCTTTATTCTTACTTTCCGTCCTGGGGCGGGGGTGGCTCAGTCGGTAGCGCGCCAGGCTCGTAATCTGCACTTCCCAGGTTCGAGTCTCAGCTGGGTCAGAGTTGAGATTTATCTCCGCAAAATTCCCCGCCCTGCCCACGGTCAATAGGGGATACCGATGGGCTTGGAAAGGCCGGCGTCCGTCGGATGGGACGTTAAGCCGTGCCTCCATGTGCGGGGGAGTCATACCCTGTGCACGTTAAAGAACACGCTGGATGGCCTTGACGGGAGGCTGCTATCTGTCTCCCAACAGCCGTTCCAGTGGGTCCCCTCCCCCCACCTTCTCTGAGCCTTCGGGGTCCTTATGGCCTGGCCATTTAGCCCATGGTGTGCAAAAAAAATGCCGCTCAGAGGTAAAACAACCCACAACAACCCTACTTTCCTTCCTTTAACATTTGTCGCGAGTTTCTAATTCTCGCAATCAGCGCATTATGTTCCTGCATTTAACGAAAGCCATTACCCTTTTTGTAGCATTGAATCTTTGAAGTAGTTTTTCTCGTTGCTTCTCGTTCCATGGTCCCTTGGTAACACTTTACTCTTAGTAGAGTATTTCATTCATTCGAAGTATTCGAAAGTATTTCATTCGTTCCATTAAAATGAATTTTACTTTAATGAATCCCTCGAGCTCTTACCAAATGACACTAGGGACTCTTCTCTCTACTCAGAACTACGTCCTGCCCAAAACATCTGGAGACTCTGTCCTGCTGTTGTTGTTTTACCTCTGAGCAGCACTTTTTTGCACACCATGGGCTAAATGGCCAGGTCACATGGACCCCGAAGGCTCAGAGAAGGTTGGAGGAGGGGACCCACTGGAACAGCTGTTGGGAGACAGATGGTAGCCTCCCGTCAAGGCCATCCAGCGTGTTCTTTAACGTGCACAGGGTATGACTCTCCCGCACATGGGGCCACGGCTTAACGTCCCATCCGAAGGACGGCGGCCTTTCCAAGCCCATCGGTGTCCCCTACTGACCGTGGGCAGGGCGGGGAATTTTGCGGAGATAAATCTCAACGCTGACCCAGCTGGGACTCGAACCTGGGAACTACAGATTACGAGCCTGGCGCGCTACCGACTGAGCCACCCCTCACTCTGTCCTGCAAATACCTGGTTTTGCCAGCAAGCGCCTTACGTCTTCTCTCACTTTCATGAACGCGAGCTCTTGCAACTCTCTTTCTAATTTCTAAATGTGCTCTTTTCCTCCTATCTTCTTTTTTTCTTCACTTTGGTCGTTTCTATGGGAAATGCTCGATCTTTCAGATCCCATTTTCTTTTCCTTTTCTTGCAATGACCATCATTTTGATGCTTATTAGATGATCACGGCGCTCCTCGTGATTTCTTTCTCTTATTGATCTCCATTCAAAAATCCCTTAACAGCTAATTTCAATATTCACCTTTGCATCTGATAATAGTAAATTAATCTTCCTTACAGCGTTCCCGTATCCGAACCCTGATCATTCAGATGTGTCCATCAATATTCAATAATATATATTTCTCTATCTGCTAAAAATAAATTTGTTTCTCCCTGAGTAGGATTCTAATCCACATCGCCTGGATACATGCCAGATGTGCTAATAACTAAAATATCAGCGGCTAGTTTATTTTTAAACTAATTATGATAACAGATTTTCCCGACTTTGTCGCCCATGGTGCCATCTAAGATCGGTTGTGCAACCTTTCAATACTGCCTCAGTGAAAGATGGTAAATATTGGAATAGTCATACACGCTAATAACGTTAATAATGCAAGAATGAATCAATGGTAAAAGCACAGATTACCTGCGAACCTCATCATCATCATCCTCAAGCAGCCATGGGCTAGGGAGGTCCAACCAGACCGTGCAATTTAGTTCTCCAAGCAAGTCTATCCTGAGCTACATCTACTGCATCTGGCCACTGCACACCAATTCTAACAAGGTCCTGTTTGACATTGTCTGCCCACCGCATCCTAGGTCTCCCCTTCTTTCTGAGGCCTTTAGGCACACTGTTCATAACCCTATTCGCCAATCTATAATTATTCATACGGGCAACATGGCCAAACCAACGGAGTCTATCTCTGCACAATATGCTGCTTAAAGGAGGTTGCAAACTCCTTTGCCTAACCTCATCATTAGTTACAAAGTTGAACCACCTAATGCTCAAGATACTGCGTAAGCATCTGGAATCAAAAGCATCTAGTTTCCTGTTATCTTGTTTACAAAGACAATTGGAGAAATATTGGTACCACTCAGAGGGAAACTCTTTTTTTTTTGACAAAATATTTCTTGAATTCTATGTTTACAGATAATCTGTGCCTTTACTTTTCATTGAACTGTTACCATTATAATTTAGTATTTTTTTTATTAATCTAAATTTCTTCACTTTACCTTCCCCTCAAACGAGAACACTGATGTGACTCAGCTATTGCCAGATGAGGTGTTAATTTGTTTTGATGTCCTTCCTTAGAATCTGCAATGAGCTGTCCTTGAACTTTTGCTTTCTCATATCCGAATCGATTCCAATGACCTTTCTGGTTTTCATCCTCACGATTCGAATAACGGAACACATCTAACTGCGAGATATAAATAGTCGTAAGAAAAAACTGCAGCTGGGAAATAAATAAGAAAACTAGCATGTCATCATAAAAATATGTTCGTCGGTTTCAAGATTGAGAGTTTTTTTGATTAAAAAATATCCAAAGTTATCAGTCTAATGCAGGGGTGGACAAATAGCGGCCCGCTAAGACAGTCAGAAAAATCCGCCTTGAACCGAGATTTCCTTCCCGTGCGCGACCGAAGATTCGTCTCGTATTTTCCACTAAAACGGCCACGTCAATACGCATGCACAGTGTAGATACGAAAACAATTGCCCACCCCTGGTCTAATGGATTAATTTCTACTCATTTTTCATTCTTGTGAAGAGCGGAAATAAAGTGAGTTATAAATCCCTCTGGATACGCAAAAAAAAAACACTAAAAATACGTCAATTAAAGTGATTCCTCTTTTCGAAACAGGAAACATATCATTTTATAGGTACAGCTCATCAGAGAAGAGTGCGAGTTGGATCGTAATCTGTTGTTCCCAAGTTCCCAGCTGTGCGAAGGTTACGTTAACTCCTGTTCTGCCCTCGGTGACAAATGAGACACGGTTTGGCTTGGGAAGACAGTTGTAAGTCAGATGGGATGTAAAGCCGCAGTCCAGTGTGCTTGGCATGTTAAAGAACCCGCTGGATGACGTTAAGAAGAGACTTCCATATATCTTCCAGCAACTGTCCAGTGGATGCCCTTCCCCAACCTTTTCTGATTCCCGGGACGACCTTGTGACCTGCCCATTGTGCTCAAAAAAGGGCCGTCAGAAGTAAAACAACCCATCCCTCAACAAGATTTTAACCCTAAAGGCCTCAGAGAAAATGTTGAAGGCCTCAGAGAAAACCCTAAAGGCCTCAGAGAAAATGTTGCTTTCTGAATGAACACATTTAATTTTGTATTTGGTACATTTCAATCGGTGTATTAAAGTATCCAATAAAAGAGTTACGGCGCCAAATTAATTAACAGTACCACTCGCTCTCAAAATATTTCTTTGAAACTGAAAAGTAAAGGAATCATCCAAGCTTTGAAATTTTACTATTAATTGTAAATGATTTGCGATAACAGAAATCATTTACGTTTAGACTTTGGACGATTCTTGGAACGAATGAAATAACGTTTGCGAAATTGTAACTTTCTTTTTACAAGTTTAAATAAGTTAATAGCGATTCAGAGGGTTCAGTTAACGTTCATTAACCTCTACATACTGATACATATAAAATTTTTAAAATTACATCAATTAGTAGAATTTTCAACTAATTTTTTAAACGTTTGAAAAGTTACTGAGTTGTATAAGTTACTCCGGTTGTATAAGATGGAAATTCGCAGTGTGTGCATTATTTTTTCGTTCTCGTGTCAGTAGATACAAAAATGTTGCCTTTTAAAAAGACGCTTCCTGTTTTATTGTGGCATTTGCCAATGCGCGTGACAAGCTAACAACCGAAATAATCCCGCACCCTCTTGCCGTTCATCTGACCTACATCCGCAATGGCGCGTGTGTTCATTCTCCCGCGCACTGAGCATCCTTCCTCTCTTTCTTACGTCACATCAACAAAAGTACGCCAATAGGTGTTCCAGGAAATGACCTCTGACCCCGTTCTTTTTCGCACCTGTTTCAACGCTGCTATGGAAG
The DNA here is from genome assembly GCA_038380435.1 of Ryuthela nishihirai. Lineage (NCBI taxonomy): Eukaryota > Metazoa > Arthropoda > Arachnida > Araneae > Heptathelidae > Ryuthela > Ryuthela nishihirai. Next base: position 79,141,860 of record JAWZYU010000017.1, read on the forward strand.
GATCGTTCTACAGAAAAAGAAGAAATAAAATTCATTCCTCAATAGTTCAGATGTCATTTGATCGTGGGTTTTTCTTTTTCATAATTTAGAACAGTGAATGTTGAAGCCTTCGAAAGTTAAAACGCCACACATAATGCTTGGCCACTTTCGATGTCTGATATCTGTATGAGTCAGAAATAATCTATTGTGCCTGAAACATAAATATTTTGAGTTTATTGTTTTCCTCATTGAGTAACTCTATTACTAAAAAGCAAAGAAATGATGTAATCAACTTTCAAAATCTAGGATAATAGTTCTCAACTCAATACACGTCTACAGTTCGGATTGAAAGCCAACCAGCAAATGTAATCTATGCAGGCTCAGTCGGTAGCATGCCAGGCTCGTAATCTGCAGTTCGCAGGTTTGAGTCCCATCTGAGACAGCGTTGAGATTATCTCTGTTAAACTGCCCACCTGCCTTCGGTCAGTAGGGGACATCATAGGATTTGAAATGTCACCGTCGGTCGGATGGGACGTTTGTAGGAGAACCATACTCTGTGCACGTTAAAGAACACGAAAGATGGAGGCCTTCACAGAAGGCCTCCATCTGTCTCTTATAAAGCTGTCTAGTGCCTCCCAATCTTCTCTGAGCCCTCGGGTCCTTGTGACTTGGCCATTTATCCATTGTGTGCAAAAAAGTGCGCTCAGATGTAAAAATCCATTGTGTGCAAAAAAGTGCGCTCAGATGTAAAATAACCCAACTATGCAGAACACACACCAAATTTTGTTCACGCAAAAGATTCAACTAAACAGATCAACCAAATTTAATCGCTGCAACTGGTTACCAATCAAATTTCATTTGCGCATGTTCTTATCCAACAAATTTCGTTGATTTAATATTTATCGAACAAATTTCATCGGTGGAAAAGGTTAGTCTAACACGCCTAAATCTGAGTTACTGGGAGGAGAGGGTTCGAATCCCACTCACGGCTAAACTCATTTTTTTTCAGCTAACTATTCACGAGTCCCATATGTATAGGACATTTCCTGTAATGCTTTGCTATCGACTAAATATATTTAATTCAAATGGTTATCGACAAAATGTCTTCAATTCAAATGATTATAAATCATATTTCATAGAGCAAATGGTTAGTCACCAAATTTCAGCAGTGAAAATGGTTATTCAGCGTATTTCATACCGATGGGCTTGGAAAGACCGCCGTCCGTCGGATGGGACGTTAAGCCGTGGCCCCGTGTGCGGGAGAGCCATACCCTGTGCACGTTAAAGGACACGCTGGATGTCCTTGACGGGAGGCAACCATCTGTCTCCCAACAGCTATTCCAGTGGGTCCCCTTCCCCAACCTTCTCCGAGCCTTCGGGGTCCATGTGACCTGGCCATTTAGCCCATTGTGTGCAAAAAGTGCCGCTCAGAGGTAAAAACACCCAACCCAGCATATTTCATCCAGGCAAATTATGGACCAGAAAATCAAACACGTGAAAATGACAATCTATCAGATTTCCCCAATACAAATGTTTGCGACGATATCCTTCTGGGCAACACTAGGGGACCAGATTAAGAGTAAATATCGTACTCCGTTCATCTGTTGAATTATGAATTCCATTTTGTTATTTGGGAGAAAATCAACAGCGCATTTTTGTGAAAGTAATATCAACGAAAGAAACTCTGACCTCAAGCTGAACCCGATCCAGACTGATATTGGCATCTCCGACCAGAAAATATGCAATTCCCCAAAGTCAAGCTCTGGAGGATCGAACTCGATACTTTAGCAAGTTGGAAAAACGCTTCTGAAGAGCAATGAAATCATCGATCCGATCATAAATCGATGTTTTAACATCTATTTGCCTTAAAATCCTTTTAAGTTAAATAGTGAGCTTCTAAATGATGTTAATGATAAATTTAATGTAAATGAAACTCACTAAATCCCATGAACGGAAATGGAAATCCATCTAATTTCATCATAGTTCTCATTAGGGACCACAGAGATCAATCTCCAAAAACACTTTCATAATATATATTAAAATATAAATTTTTACTCTGGGTTAGATCGAATAATAAAAATCGGTATCCATTGATTATTCGTTTTCTGCAGTGTTTTGTTATTAACATTTAATATGTATTTAATGAAGTAATATTCTCAAAACTTCCTGCATCTTCTTCCGGGATATCAATGGGCCAGATCAGAGTAGGCCCAAAACATACTCTTATCATTGACAATGTTGAATTGTATCTATCCCAAGCTCCACCACTTGGAAGTTAAAGAGTGATTTCTCTGAGTTCGAAGCGGCCCTTAGCCAATCTTCGACTCAGAATGCAAAGTCAGCTCAGATCACTGATTTCAGCGCCATCACTGCATGGAAAAAAATTCTAAACTTAATAACAATCGCGTCGAGGGTGAAGATTTTTGCAGGAAAATATTACCTTACGACGTAAGTCGTCTTTAAGCCCTACACAAAATTTTAATTAATGCTATGTTTAAGGGCTCGATCAAGTTAGGGCGAAGTGTGTGTGTGGGGGGGGGGGGAAGCCATGAGCGCTACTGTGGCAGACCTCTTCATCTAGCAAGATCATCGGAGTCAGTTCCGTTAGGGGCAGGAGGTGAGAAATGTGCCTAAGGACTGCAGCGGTCGGGAAGTTTCTACCTTCTTGTACATCCCTCGTAAATCTGGTCCTATTTGTAAAGCAAACCTCGGCCTGCTTATCATCAGGACCACGAGCCAATGTCATCTGTGGGTGATGGAGTGAGGGAGAAGGTGTTTAAATTGGTATTTTAAATTATTAGAAGCAAGAGAGGGAGGAAAGGCCGAAAGTTTGCGCATATCTAATTTTGCTCCAAAGATGGTAATTGTCGTGTAAAAAACGTGGAAAGAGAGAGAAAATTGGGGGAAAGGGTAATAATTATTGAGAAAATAGTAATAAGGAGTAAATATTTTAATAATTTTGATCGGGGGATCAGTAATTGAGAGGGGGGGGGGAGAAATTTGGCCAAACATTGGCGTCAGAGTAGCGAGACAGTGAAAATCGATCGCTGGGGCCTCAGCCAATGGGGATGAAGGAATTTAGGCATTGGCTAGGAGCGGGAGCTGGAAGTATGTTAGGTTTGACGCTAACGGAGACGAGCGGCCAAAAGGGTTCTCAGCCAATGAGAGAAAAGGAATTTTGGGATTGGCTGAGAGTGAGGAAAAGAGAGGAGGCTGAAATTTTGATCGCTAAAAGAGGAGAGGGAATGAAAATGACGAATTTGGAATAGAAAGTAATTTAAAAACTGAAGAATATTGGTTTATTTAAATAAAGGAAGGAGATTCTTAACTATTTGGAGGAAGTCCCAAATAGAAAAGCAGTCTCTCTGCGGACATTTGCCTAAAGCAGAGAGGTAGAGGTCTCGAAACTTCGGCGAAATGAAACCGTCTTTAGAAAGCGTTTTTTTGAGTGCTTTAAGGTGGGGGGGGGGGAATTTCCCATTCAGAGGAAGCTAATTTAGGGTTGGAAAGGAATTTTAGAAAATCAAGGAGGTCCTCAAATGTTTCAGTAAAATCAGGGGGGTCTGAATTTAGAATAATGGAGGGAGAGGTGGATCTATCGATGATAAAATTTTGAATATTCCCTATTAATGAGGAGGGCGAGTCAGGAGCAGGCTGTTTTCTCTTCTGAAGAGCAGGAACAGTAGACTCAGTGGCAGTAGGTGAATCTGATGGAGAGGAAAGGTGCTTTCTTTTTTGTTGAATCGGAGTAGGAGGTGCTGGCTCTGCAGGAGCGGAAATTTCCGATGACTGGACCGAAACTTCTTCAATATGAGTGGAGGTTGGTGCCATCTGTTGCGAAGGGACGATGATCGAGGTGGAGTCCGAAATGGGGGTCGATTTTGGTGCAGGTGGCGTCAGAAGAGGAAGGTTCTTCTTGGCGAAGGCAGCACAGTCTTTAATAAGATGACCAGGAAGCCTGCACCACTTACAAAGTCTGATCATGCCGGAGTAGGAAATTGTGGCCGAAAAGGTAGAAATGTGGAGGAAGTTTGGTACCATTTTCTTCATCTCCATGTGGACTACCCTCGTACCCGTCCGGATCGATTCCAAACCCGGGATATTCAGGAACTCGTCTGCTATGCTTGAGATATTGCCGTAAGGCTTGAGGGCGTCCACGATATCTCTGTTGGAGATGAAAAAAGGGAGTTTTGTGATGGTGACCTTTTTGCGAGGGAATCCGAGGCGCTTGAATATGATGGACTGGGCCATGGGAAAGTCCAGGCAAGGATCAGCAGCAAACATATCCGCAGCGTCTTCAGAGGCGAAAGTAACAATGGTGAGATCTTTAGATATGCTTTGGGCGACTTCTATATTAGCTGGGTCCATGTTGTTGGCAAAAGATGTCACAAATGACTCGTAACTCAGTTCGCGATGTAGAAACTTGAAGCATCGGTTTAAACGAGTGTCCATGTTGATATCCATATCTAGCTGAGATCACAAAGAAACACGTGGGAAAACTGGGAGCACAAGAGAACACGTCTTACTAGCTTGAAGTCCGAGGTTGGAATCCTGGAAGTTTCTACCGTGCGTGGAGTATGTGGACGTACCCCATTGGCTGACGAACTCTTGCCTGCCTTGCAAGTCGGATTGGGAATCCTGCTGTCTTGTATGAGTGGCTTGCCGGGCGGCAGTCGCTGTAACTTTTATAGTATTATCGGTGCCTACGTAATGGCAATGCCTGCCGATTTTCGTGATTCTCCGTGTTAGCAAGCGTGCACATGAGGGCAGCACCGTTCCGCGGTAAGCTATCCTAAGCTAATGGTAAATATATAGCGATCTGGTCGAAGTCATATGGTAAAGAATCAGACAGATGGCTAATCAAGTGCAATAAACTAGAATCTTTCTCAGAGATAAATACGGGAATAATGAATCCTTAAATACTAGACGAATGCTGTTGAAAATCGAGATTTAAATAGATAAAATTATAATCTTGAATTTATAGTAAGATTCCCATTCACATAACACAGAAATTTTCTAATATTTTGTTAGGGCAGTGTAACTCCGTTCCATATATTGTAAAGGTTTCTGCGATTCCAAAATATTATTTATTCAAAAGTGATCTCAGAAATTTTTTTCTAATATCTCATGTCATCGTTATGTTGCCGACATACTGATGTAGCCACGTGTCTTGCAGATCCACTTTGGAATAGATTCGATAGAAACTGAGTTTCGCTTCTGCAAAACATCACACAATACTGCATCATCGTTCAGACTTCTACTTAAAAACAGCAGAAAGTAGACAGAATAGTAAATAATTACTTACGAACAAATCCGTATCAGAATCCAATTTCGAAGCAAGCGGTAAACAGCGTAATAACCTATACTGCTAGAAGCAAATAGCAAGCAAAACAGCGGATCGCCAGCGCCAAACAGTACGGCCAAGCGGACGAAAATGTAACTAGCGCTGCTGCCTCTTCATGTCTTGAAATCGGCAGGCATTCCCATTAAGGAAGGCACCGGTATTATATTTGCCTGTGCTCTGTATTGCTGCTGAAGTGGAAATAAATGTATATATGTAAATAATATGCATATGAGTCCAGCTATTGAAACGAAAGGGAAGTGCCATTCTGACGACATAATTATTAGCGAACGTACCGACAGGTAAAAACTCACACACACGGGAAGTAGAAAGAACGAACCCTTATGCTATGCTTTATACATGTACGCTGAATGAACCTCCAGCTTTTAAATTTCGAATGATTATGTATTAACATTTTGAATAAGAGCTATTGATGAATTTATCACGTTAGCTGCTTATGCATTGCTTTTAATGAGGAGTATATGCCATAATAATCCTTTATCTTGGGGGGCGGGGGTGGCTCAGTCGGTAGCGCGCCACGCTCGTAATCTGTAGTTCCCAGGTTCCAGTCCCAGCTGGGTCAGCGTTGAGATTTATCTCCGCAAAATTCCCCGCCCTGCCCACGGTCAGTAGGGGACACCGATGGGCTTGGAAAGGCCGCCGTCCGTCGGATGGGACGTTAAGCCGTGTGCGGGAGAGCCATACCCTGTGCACGTTAAAGAACACGCTGGATGGCCTTGACCGGAGGCTACCATCTGTTTTCCAACAGCTGTTCCAGTGGGTCCCCTCCCCCAACCTTCTCTGAGCCTTCGGGGTCCATGTGACCTGGCCATTTAGCCCATGGTGTGCAAAAAAGTGCCGCTCAGAGGTAAAACAACCCAACCCAATCCTTTATCTTTGTGGCTGGAGAAACGTTCACCATGTACAGTTATTAACGCAGTATTTGGACAGTTTATATGAGTGAAGTAATATTTATAAAGTTGGCAGTTATTGAACATTGAATAATACACGAGCATAAGATATTCCTATTAATCACCTAAAATTCTAAAAGGACAATTTTCGTATCGTGACTAAAATTTGATTCTATTGTTTTCGTGCTAATGCTCTTATTTGTATCTTCAGTGTTTCCACCTTAAAAAGGAATAATAATTAATCTTATTCTTTCGTACAGTTATGTAAAGCATCGGTTTGAAGTCTACGAAAGAAAGACTAAGTTGATCATCAGCGGTTCATTGTGTATTTCAGAATATGAGTCCAAGAATTAGAACATGAGTCCAGATTACAATCTGTTTATGTAATTATGGGAAACCTATGGAAAAAAACTGTAGAAAAGAGTAGAAAAGATGTAAAAAATACTTCTGAAACTGCTAAGGGAACCTTTATTCAAATCGACTAAAACTATCTAGATATGTCCAAATAAGATATCTAAAGTAATCAAAAGTTTCAAAGGTCCAACGAAACCGAATTCTATTTTTATCCAGGCATGTATATCCTAAACAACATCTACCGCATTTGGTCATTGTCCATCCAGCTGCCTCACCTTCACCCACCCCAATTCAAATAAAGTGCTGTAATCTATCCTACTTAATGCTGTCACATCATTTTTGGTCTTACTTTCCTGTTCACTCTTGTAGAAAAAATATCCATAATTCTCTTCACTAGCCTGTCGTTCAGCATGAAGATAACAAGGTCAAACCAAGGTAGTTTCTCTCTCAGAATACTACATGAAAGGAATTGATCAACTCTATCGCTTTAGCCTCACACGTTAAAAACACGCTGGATGGCCTTGTCTGGAAGCTTCCATCTGTCTGCTAACAATTGCCCAATGGGTCCCCTTCTTTCAACCTTCTCTGAGCCATTGGAATCCTTGTGACCTGGCCATTTAGCGAAAGAAGTGCTGTTCAGACGTTTTCCAACCAAAATACAACCCAAAGGCTTGGTCAAGTTATTATTATGATATATTATTATTATTGGTCAAGTTATATTATGAAATCATAATATCCATATTGCTGCATAAACATTTCGAGGCAAAGGCACTAAGCCTGTTGATTTCTTCTTACAGAGAGACATATTTCACATCACAGAATTTTAGTAAAAACCACGTTCTTTAAAAACCTAATTTTAGTCTGGGATTTATGTCTATTTCTCCAAACGCGCACAAATTCTATCTCAAGTCGTGCATCCCCTGTATCGTTCCTACAACAGCCAAGATAATTAACCCGAGAGACTTGCTCCAAGGCATGACCCTTCAAAAAAGTCGAAGCGTCACTCGCACAACCAGTTTTCATCATTTTTGTTTCTTCTTATTAATCTCAGAGCAACCCTTCTGACATCCGTACCAATACGCTAATAAACGAGTTCGTCTCTCGAAAACTATTTGTCAACAGGACCAGATCTTGGCATAAGCTAAATACAATGTTTAATAATCTCCAGATCACCTCAGGTCCTAGTCTCTCCCTTCCATAACTCTTCTCACAACATTCTCAACCACGAAACAAGAGAGAAGCGAGTAGATATAGCCTTCTCTATCTCTAGTTGTGAAAACGAACCATTATTACCGGTTGCACCAATAGTCACTCACGACATCCTATTCTTCAAAACCAGCAGTCGGTTTGTTCGGTTTTTGGTGGGATAAGTATTCTGCAATATCAGCACCTTTTACCTTCAACTATTTTCTTAAAAAAAAAAACTGGAAGAATCATTCCACAAACTTCAATTAATAAAAATATTTCATTGAAACCCTTAGAAAAATGTGAATAAACTTCGGTCATAATTTTCACATAATAAATAATAGAATAAGTGTGTGTTATACGTAGTACTCCACAATAATTTTTTTTTTAATTACGACAGCTGTATAATTACTGTAGTATTTTTTAATGTGTTGTGCATTTTTAAATATGAATATGTATATATTATTTGTTTAGTCATTTGCAAAACAGAGAATTAATGTCATTAGCACAGAGTAATATTCAGAATAATGGTTCGTTGTTACAGGTATAGCTATATATACTATTACAGTATAGAGAAGGCTCTATCAGCCCGCTGCTGTCTTGTTTCGTGACTGAGAATTTTATGAGAAGAGTTCTGGAAGGGAGACACTGGGACCTGAGTGGTGAGACAAAAGGACAGTTAGCAGAAGGCATAGAACGGTCAAAATCAACTTACTTCACTTGCAATATCTTTGAAATGATTTTTGTACACAAAATCAGTGGTCACTAAATTACGATACCCTCCGATGGTGTGGCAGTGGAAGCTAACTTCGAAGCTCCATAACTATTAAAATGGGCATTTTATGAAAAATGTAACTGAAGCTAAATTAAGATCTCATCCAAGTGTATCTAATTCTCGATTTTTCAACAATGTTCCATCAACAATTCGTCTTATTAAAATTGAAAAATATCAAAAGAATTACTTGCACAAACTTTAAATATACATATATTTTATTAAATCGTTTGAAATAATTCTTTTTATAGAAATTGCAGTTGACTTTTGGGGTAAATTCTGATTTTTTTATTTTACTGTTGCTAATGTTCAAACTTCCATGACTCTTTAAATACAAAGCGAATATTGTTCAAAATCGAGATTTAGATAAACTTGAGATCTACAGTCACATTTTTTGATAAAAAGCTTGTATAATAATAATAATAGCTTTTAAATAAATAAATAAAAAAATAAAATATTCCAGTTTTTACATTACCAAACAGAAAGATGGATGACCAATGCGAAAAAGACGAGAAATAGAAGTCTAGACTGTCACAAGGTAAGACTGCCTCGATGTACAGTCGCTCAAAAAAGTATCCGAACACCATGGTTGATTACAGAATTCAGAAAAAATATCTGGCAACGATTTTTTTGGAAATTAGTGAAAACCAAAGAATGTGTGCTCCATATTCTTTGTTGTAGCTTCCATTCCGTGTGGAAATCATGGGATTCATCCACACGCAATCGCGAAGTGAGAATCCTTTTAAAGCAATCGCACTACTTTATAAGTTTTCCTTTTATATGAATCGCATTAAAACAAATTAACTTTGTTCCAAGACTAACTGCACTTCAATTTGCATATTTATTTTCCAAACTCTAGTTCTTTGCCGTCCTGTGACCGAGTGGTTAGCGCGCTTGGCTACTGATCAAAGGGACCTGGGTTCGATCCCCGGGTAAGGCATGGGTGTTTGTGCTGTCTTTCTGCTGTGGTCTCACCTTCCTTAGAGACCTTTTTTTATGGCCAATAAACTGACAGGCTCCTGGTAGACCTCTGTGACAAACAGCTGCTTGAGAGGGTATTAAAATAAATACCTCCTCAAGCAGCTGCTTGCCACAGAGGTCTGACAGGACCCTGTCAGTTTATTTGCCAAAGTAGAAGGTCTGAGAGTATGGCAGGACCTCAGCAGAAAAACGACACAAACATCCTTGCCTTTCCTGGGACTCGAACCCAGGTCCCTTAGATCAGTAACCAAGCGTGCTAACCATTCGGCCATGGGACGGCTGAGAGGGTATTATTTATTATTAATTCTTCGAGCCTTTTAAAAGAACTTCTTGCGCCACCATGGTAGGGAAAGGAAGACCCAGAATTTTAGGAACCATAATTTAACTTATTAAAATCTTTAATAATTTAGAGCAAAAAAGGAACCAGAACTATTTTCAAAACACTTAACAGAAATTTCCTTCTACATTCTGATCACTTTTAAAGGAAAAATTGTCTTGAGCCGGATGGAATACGAACCCACGATTTCCTGACGACATGTGAGGTGCTCTGGCCACTGAGCTACCGATCGCCGATCAGGATCTCCTCTAACTGATATTATGAACTTTCTACAAACAGACAATTTTTTTCCTCCAAAATTGATCGACGTTAAATTCAGAGTGATATCTTCCTTAGTTGAAGAAATACGTCGAAAAATCTCTTCAATTTATTTCCTTCTACAAACTTATTTTGCCACTATGATCGATTTTGCTGGTTCATTAAAATCCAATTACTCTCGACGTCAATTTCTTAATGCATTTCCGTTATGTGATCGCATCTTCTTGATAAGTACAGGAAGCGATACTATCAAGATTGCTGACTTTTGTTTTGTTTCTATTTGCAGGTGAATGCATCGACGTCGGAGAGGCGGTGACTGACTTCCTGGAGGACCTGTTTCTTCACTATGGCGACCGCTGCACTCGGGTCATCACCCAACCAGGTAAGGACATCGACTCAGCCTCACAGTGATCTTGTCCATCATGGTCTTGAAGCTTTCCAGTGGTCAACACAAGGCAAGGTCACTTGAGGCTCCGTTGTGATCTTCTAAATGCATTCAAAACGATTTTGCATACATAACGAGATTTTTGTGGGATGACTTAAGTTAAGACATTATATCTTCAACCCTCTAGATCCTATCATAAACTCGTGCTCTTTTAACAATTTTATCAAGCCTGTGTGGAAAAAGGAAAATATAAAATAATCTTTTAAGTTGGCTCTACTGAAGTGAATGGTAATTTAGTAAGTTTTAATAGTTTTAATAATTTTTTAAGAGTTTTAATAAGACTAAAAGCTGAATAACAATCATACAACTAGCAGTAACATCATCGAAGCTGAATATTCAGCAGCTCATCTCTGAAATTTAGTCCATTTTGCTTCGACAAACCAACTTCAGTTTCGATGTCAAAATAAACTTTATATTAATATTTAATATTTTTTTCTATTATTTTCTACTATACATACGTCAAGTAAACAGTTGAGCATAGTAAAACTTTTTTATTCTTTTTCATTGCACACACGAATTTTTCAATTCGGCACGATGCCAGAAATGTTTGTGCATTCATGCTCTAGTGGTTCTCAACCTTTTATGTTTCACGTATCCCCTGGAAATGTGTATGTAACTGGCGTACCCCTTGTATAGATAGATAAAACTATAGTTATAGTATAACAATGGGAATAAAATAAAACAGATATATATATATAAATATTAAATTTTGTATTCATAAATTACATATATCAATAAACACAAATAATGATATAAACAATTTAACAAATCTTAAAAAATTATAAGCATTTTACTGGGTAATCAAGTTTTGAGCTCTCACGGCGTACCCCAAAAAGTTTTACCGCGTACTCCACGTTGAAAACCCCTAGTCTAGGGAGGCTTGAGCAATGAAAAATTGCTAAATAAGACGAATTCTGGTGAGTCTTGGATTAATAGATTTAGGGCAATTAGCTTTATTGTGCAAATAAATCAGCGACAACTTTAAATATGATAAGTAAATTTGAAGAGGGCGCCATTAAGTTTTCTCAACAGCTCTACTCACAATATTGACTGAAACTGATAATTGTGTAAAAAAACCTTTGGAAAAAATAAAGTTTAACAAATTTCCTTTTTTAGTTTTGTGTTTTATTATAATTATATTTTCTTCTTTTTAATGTTAATTTTACCAGGATTATTTGAAACAAATATATGCAAGACAGAAGAATAATAACGTTGCAATGAAAATTAAAGAAGAGCGAGAAGTTTAAAATGATCCCATTGATTATTTATCAGTGGCGATGTTAAATTTTACTGATAAGCTACATTGTAGTGGTTCGGTTATTTTTAATGATTTTAGTGTCTCGAAAAATAATTCTAGCCCAGCTTTCATTTCTGTAAATATCTTAAATGCGCTGTTGGAAAAGAGTTAAATTGCAACCTTATGTTATGTAAATGGGAAGCTAACGTCGAACCTTTATTACTTCTCAAATATTTGTTTTTGATAACAGATAAAGATCGCAATCAAATATATCAATATCTCTATTTTCCAACAATATTCTTTCAGTATTTAATGAGTTATGGAATTTTGAATATTTAACAAAAATGATGTCAGTTCTAACTAAGATATTATTCAAAATTGGCGAATACTAAAAGATTAATTTGCACAAACTTCTAAAATATACACTTATTTTAAATAATTAAATCGTTTGAAGTAGTAAAAAAGTACTTATAAGTCTTAGGTCTGCGATGAATTCCTATGGCCGGCATTGATATTGTTAAATATTTAAACTTCCATAGCTCATTAAATACTGAACGAATATTGTTGTAAATCGAACTTCTGTAACATTTTTTTCAAACTTATTTTAGAAGTTATAGAGATTCGACTTTAGCTTCCCGATTACAGTCGCTCAAAAAAGTATCCGGACACTATGGTTGATTACAGAATTCGGAAAAAATATCTGGCAAAGTTTTTTTTTGAAATTAGTGATCTGGCAACCTATACAAAGGTTGCCAGATCACTAATTTCTAAAAAAAAAAACGTTGCCAGATATTTTTTCTGAATTCTTTAATCAATTATAGTGTTCGGATACTTTTTTGAGCGACTGTACCTAGCATAGAGTTGTAACTTAACTTTTTTCCACTAGTGTGGAATGATTTCTATTCGAAGTTGGTTAAACGTGTTAGGTACTATATTTGTCCTCATTCATTTCCCGTAGATGTTTCAAAAATTTTGAAGATGGAAATAATTATTGGACAATACATAAGACATGCCGCATACTTCGAAAATTTAATAAACAAACAATAGAAAAACAGTAAGTATATACGTAAGCCTAATTTTCGACCGGTAAGCGTACCTGTTAACTGAACAGATGTGCCGGTAAATCTCTTACATTTCACACTAAAACTGGTAAGCTAATTTCAGCCTTCTGTTCGTTTTTCTACCTCTGTTTGGCGAGCATATAGGCCAATCGATTTTTTTAGAAAAAGAGCCACTGCGTGCATATATATTACCCATATTTTGCAGAAATGTGTTTTTTAAATGGACGCTGAAATGTAAGAGAAAAATACACGTATTGGAACGTACTTTTGGTCGATTCCTGATCAATGCAGCTATTTCTCTCATTCTCCCTCCTTAATGTTATTAGAACCTGAAGCAAATGCGTATTGCCAGTATGCTGTTTAGTAATCAAGGTTCCCTTTAAGCTCACCCGTCCTCGCAGCTACTAAGACGCACCCGCGCACATAGACAACAATTGAGAAAAAAGATTCAGGGCATTAGCTCAAACGAAGATTGTGTTCATTACTAATAATGCAACAAAAAGCATCCGAAATCTTAAAATTAAGGTGTAAATGAATTCTGTTAAAATCAATTTGTACTCTAACAAAAAAATCAATTTGTACTTGCACAAAAATAAATATCAAAATAAAATACTAATGCCGTGACGGCATTAGTATTTTATTTTGATATTTATTTTTGTGCTTTTTCCTCGCTTTGCAGGATTCCAGAAACTAATGAGCGATCTGAAGAGTCAGGGTCACGAAGATCACGAAGATCACGACATGCCGGAAGTGGTGTGCACCCGAGTGATGGCCGAGAACGAGGTGAAGGGCGAGAAGAAAGCTCTTCCGGAGAGACTGAAAGTGCAGAGCGCCACGGTGGGGAGTGTGCAGAAGGATTCAAAGACCGTTTATCTGCTGGCGAGGAACGAGAAGACGCGATCCGTACCCACATCCGAAGATGGAGAGACGAGGAGGAGGAAGAGAGGAATTGTGAAAGTGTTAGACGTAGCTCACGAGCACAGGAGCCTAGCAAGTGAGGTAAGTGAGATACTCGCGATTTTCGCCAGTTTTTTTTTTCAATGGTAAGAAATTGCAGGGGCGTAGCAAAGAGGGGGATGGAGGAGGCTCACCCTCCAAAGTTAAACGGAGTTGGCAAAACTCGAAGCAACTTTGTAAAATGTAGATGAATTCTGAGAAATCGAGATTTTTTTTGGTAAAATGAAGAGGAGTTAGCAAAACCTAAACAACTTGGCAAAAGCTCAGGTAGTTGTCAAATCGAGGCAACTTGGCAAAATCTAGAGCAGTTGGCAGAATTCGAAGCCACTTGGTAAGATACAGGTGACTTGTGAAAATTGGGATTGGTTTTGTGAAATTAAGGAGAGTTAGAAAAATCTTGGGGATTTGGTAAAATCGAGACCACTTGACAAAATCTTGAAGAGTTAGCAACATTCAGGTAAGATATAAAAATTGGGGTTTTTTTCTGTAAAATTATAGAGTTGGCAAAATCTAGGACAGTTGGCAAAATTCGAATTCACTTGGTAAAATACAGGCGAATTGTAAAAATTGGGATTGGTTTTGTGAAATTAAAGAGAGTTGGAAAAATCTTGGGGAGTTGACAAAATCTGGACAACTTGGCAAAATCTTGGGGAGTTGGCAAAATTCAGGTCAGATATAAAAAATGGGAATTTTTCTGTAAAATTATGGCAAATTGGCAAAATCTAGGCAAAATTCGAAACCACCTGGTAAAATACAGCAAATTGTAAATATTGCGATTGTTTTTGTGCAATTACGGAGAGTTGGTGAAATCGAGGAAAGTTGGCAAAATTCGAAGTGACTTGGCAAATTAAGGAGAGATGTGAAATCGGTATTTTTTTTTTCCGTAAAATTTTGATGAGTTGGCCAAATCGCGGTAACTTGTCAAAATCTAAGGCAGTTGGCAAAAACAGGCGAATTGTAAAAACTGGGATTGGTTTTGTGAAATTTAGGAAAGTTGGCAAAATCGGGAATACTTGGACAAATCTTGGGGTGTAGGCGAAATCGGGACAACTTGCTACGCCTCTGGGTAATTGTTCTGTTTACGAGGTGCGTAAAAATTTTAAAAGCGTCGGTTTAAAAAAAAAGTAAAGAAAAGATGACGAATGCAAATTGAAGTGCAAAAAATAAACAATAGGGGGCAGATAAAGGGAACAATGGAAGTATTGTTTTGAATTGAGAAAAAAAACAGCGAAACGTGCAATTGGTGTTTGGCGACATTCCTCCCGTTCTGAAATTGTCGCAGTTTGATCCACGATTGGCAATGTCACTGACGGGGGTACTTTTTTTTTTCAAATGATATTTGTTTTCAAAATATTTCTGACTCCACGTGAAATGAAATGGAAATTTACAAGGTGACTTACAACTTTTTGTTCACACCTCAATGAAAATAGGTCAAATCAGACCAAGCATAAAAAAAAAACACGTCAGACCTCGTTTTTCTAATGTTTCCAGTCAAAACTGCAAGAAACTGATGGAACAGATCAAACTTAGCAGTTGGCGCCGCTAGGGGAACTAAATATAAATCGATCGGTAAATATCCAAAATAAACAGCAAGCAGACGAAAAAAATAAAGAATTAAGTGTTTAAATATAAAATGAATTAAGACTCTAAAAGGAATCGTGATGAAGGAAAAAGACTAAGTGATGCTTCTTGTAGAAGTAGCTTTCAACTCAGCGGCATATAATGAAAATAAGGAAGCTTTCAATAGGGGAAAAACTAATACATAGCATTCTCAAAAATAACTGGATCTGATACCTTAAGCCACCCTATCTGATACTTGAACCTAATCGATAACCAAAAAGAATAAAGATTCTGAGAAAAAATAGAAGCAGCATTATCCAGTGCCAGGCAAATAAACTCGTCTTCAGTTAAGAAATGGAATCATCGAACGATCAAACATAATAAGCCATTCAAAATAATGACGAATCGGGACCAAAAAAAGGAGAGGGGAAAAAAAGAAATATCCGGAAACAAATCAATTCAGTCTCGTCCGTTTTGAAAAGACAGCTGACTAATTTTAAATTCAGTTCGTGTGAAGATGTCAGGAGGTAATGTCAAATGTAGAGTAAGATTTTCATACAATCTATCTTACCTAGAAAGATAAGGCCTACTGAACCCCCTGTGCAAAAAAATGCACTTAAGTGGATCAGGGATGCTCTCAACTGAGACATGGGATCGAACAACTTTTAGTGGAACCAAGTTTATTCATCTATGAATGATCATGTTTCGCCTAGACCTCTAGAGCTAAAGTATACAAAAGGTTAAATATAAGAAATGTTTACATTGTGTCATTTAATAGTTTTATTACTGTAGTAATGTAGTTTGAGCTTGAGTTGTTTTACCTCTGAGATGTATTTTTTTTTCACACATTAAGCTAAATTGCCGGTCACAAGAACTTCTAGGTGGGGCAAATTGGTCCCACTGGAAAACTGTTACGAAACAAATGGAAACCTCCCATCAAGGCCATCCAGAATGTTCCTTAACGTACACAGGATATGGCTGTCTTGCACACGAGGCCACGGACTTATATTCCATGCGATGTCGGCGGCTTTTCCAAGCTCATCCTTGTCCCCTTTCGGACCGAGGGCAGAGTGATGATTTAACGGAGAAAAATCGCAAAACTGGTCAACTCCTCGCTCTGCCCTCGGTCTGTAGGAGACACGATGTGTATGGAAAGACCGCTTTCCCTCGAATAGGACGTTAAGCCGTTGCCCGTGTGAGGGAGAGCCATACATTGTGCACGCTAAAGAACACGCTGGATGGCCTTGACAGGTAGCTACCATCTGTCCCCCAACATCTGTCCAGAGGGTCCTCTCATCCCAACCTTCTCTAAGCCCTCGGGGTCCTTGTGACCTGGCAATTGAGCACATTGTGTTCAAAAATGTGCCGCTGATAGATAAAACAACCCAACGCAAACCTATTCGTTTGATTGTATTTCGTTTTTGACCTTGTTATGAATGCAATGTGTTACTCTGGATTGCTTTCAAGACCGCTTATAATCAAAGTATTACATATGTGACAAATAAGCGTCACTTTCTTTAAGCGAACAGAATTAAATCCGCGATCGGCATTGGCTTCCTGAATTGTGCAATAAATCAGTACTTGTTCCTTACCGAAACTCTGATGCAATGGCATTGATTGTTTGCATTCTTTTAATCAACAGAAAACGGATATGAGCATCACTACAATCAGAAGACTACTTTTGAAAATGCTTCATCTTTCCTTTCGGCATTTCTTGTGACCTTCCTAACCATGAAAGAGCAAAACATCACAGGGGAAATACCCGATTTCTGTTCCTGATTAGCTTTCATCATATTAGTAACAAATTAATCATTTGCTTACAAATACCCCCCCCCCACCACCACCACCACCATCCCTCCCAAGGAAGTGTCTGCAGATAGCCCATCTGTTTGTTTCTTCGAGTTTTGTCTGTCGATTCCTTTCCTCATCGGAGAACATCCTCATTCTCTTCTTTTTCTTGTCATGTGCGCTCACTAGAATCGATTCTTTCCTTATCTCCTGTGATTATCTGATACAGCCCTGAGGCCAAAAGAATGAGCCAATGACTGATGTGTGCTTTACTTCAAAGCACTGATCCTAAAGTGATAAGAATATGAAGGACGGAAAGGAGGAAATACATCTCGCCAGAGGGCTTGATTAGAATTTCACCCATACTCTATTTAAGACTTTACACCGTCACAAAGCTCTCGAACATGTTTTTTGATGTCAGTGACAAATGAAATGAATGAAGTATAAAACGGATGACCTGAGGATCATCCATTTCAATGGCTTTATTCAACTGAGTGAAGATCTCTGCTTCTAGTGAAACATTTTGACATTTCACGTTTGTTCTGCTCTCAGTAACTCTCTACCAGTTGAAGGAATCATTCTCATTTATAATAGCCAATTTCTTTCCATAAAAGCAGTCTCAATACAATAGAGATAGATGGGATTAGAAATGCTGACGTCCATCAAATAGGACTTCAACCCGTGGTCCCATGTGCAAAGGACGGGGGTGGCTCAGTCGGTAGCGCGCCAGGTTCGTAATCTGCAGTTCCCAGGTTCGAGTCCCAGCTGGGTCAGCGTTGATATTTATCTCCGCTAAATTCCCCGCCCTGCCCACGGTCAGTAGGGGACACCGATGGACTTGGAAAGGCCGCCGTCCGTCGGATGGGACGTTAAGCCATGGCTCCGTGTGCAGGAGAGCCATACCCTGTGCACGTTAAAGAACACGCTGGATGTCCTTGACGGGAGACTACCATCTGTCTCCCAACAGCTGTTCCAGTGGGTCCCCTCCCCCAACCTTCTCTGAGCCTTCGGGGTCCATGTGACCTGGCCATTTAGCCCATGGTGTGCAAAAAAGTGCCGCTAAAGAGGTAAAAAAAACCAACCTTTCCATAAAAGCAGTCTCAATACAATAGAGATAGATGGGATTAGAAATGCTGACGTCCATCAAATAGGATTTCAACCCGTGGTCCCATGTGCAAAAGCAACATTCCTGTGCACGTTAAAGAACACAATGGTTGGCCTTGAGGAAATGATTCCATCTGTCTCCTAACAACTTTACAGTGGACCCCTTTCACAACTGAGTCCTTAGACAAATAGAGTCCTAGGTCCTTTTTTATTTCTCGTGACCTGGTCATTTAGTCCACTGTGTGCGTAAAAGTGCTGCTTTGAGGTAAAAGACACAACAAACAACAACAGCGGAAGTTCAATGAGGAACTGATTTTTACCTTCGGAACAGAAGAAGCAACAATATTCGCCCTAGCACACAACAACCAATCAATAATTTATAAATGATGTATATTTCACGGCATTTTTCTGTTGTTTCGAAAATGTTTCACCGAAAGGCAATGGAAAGCGCTGATTACCACATAAAACAACTTCAACTATTATTTTCCGTTGAATGTGTCTTCGCAGCAAAATAAATTTCAGACATTTTAAAGCGATGTGAATGATACGATAATGATATTTTAAACTAAGAAATTTTGTTTGGACAAGAATATGATCTGAACTCAATATCTCTTCATACCATATCAGGTCGTACTACGTCGTCTCTTTTTGCTGAACTATCTGTGCACGTTAAAGAACACACTAAATGGCCTTGACGGGACGCTATCATCTGTCTCCCAACAACTGTTCCAGTGGGTCCCCTTCTCCTAGGCTTCTCTGAGCTCTTGGGGTCCTTGTGATCTGACCATTTAGCCCATTGTGAGCAAAAAAGTATCGCTCACAGTTGAAACATCCGTGAACTCTTCCGACAATGAAGAAATTTACATGTAGCTATGCACGAGTTTCACTGTCAATCAGCAACGGGACGTTACGATTTCTACAGAAAGATATTTGCAGTCAAGAACACGAATCTATCATTTTCAGTAAGAAATTCAGTTTCAGTAATTCAAAGACAAAGTTCTATAGAGATTACAACAAGTGAACAGAAAGTTGAAAAAGTGAGTTTCACTTATTCTAAGTTCTATAAAATATTTTTTTGTTCTTTACAATCCAGACGTTCAGGTTGGGTTGTTTTACCTCTGAGCGGCACGTTTTTGCACACCATGGGCTAAATGGCCAGGTCACATGGACCCCGAAGGCTCAGAGAAGGTTGGGAGAGGGGACCCACTGGAACAGCTGTTGGGAGACATATGGTAGCCTCCCGTCAAGGCCATCCAGCGTGTTCTTTAACGTGCACAGTGTATATATTAACTGTATATATAACCCCGTGGCCCCGCACACGGGGCCACGGCTTAACGTCCCATCCGACGGACGGCGGCCTTTCCAAGCCCATCGGTGTCCCCTACTGACCGTGGGCAGGGCGAGGAGTTATGCGGAGATAAATCTCAACGCTGACCCAGCTGGGACTCGAACCTGGGAACTGCAGATTACGAGCCTGGCGCGCTACCGACTGAGCCACCCCAGCCCCCCAGACGTTCAGAATAAATTTTAAACCCAACGTGCCTTTCTACGAAAATTAAGCACGTTTTTTTTTTCATGTTCCTAAACCGTACCATTTAAATTTTTATGCCTCAAACAAAACAAATGAAGGATTTGAGTACAGTCGCTCAAAAAAGTATCCGAACGCTACGGTTGATTGCAGAATTCAGAAAAAATATATGGCAAGGAATTTTTTAGAAATTAGTGACTGGCAACCTTCGTGTCACGTGACATGAAGGTTGCCAGTCACTAATTTCTAAAAAATTCCTTGCCATATATTTTTTCTGAATTCTGCAATCAACCATAGCGTTCGGATACTTTTTTGAGCGACTGTACATATGGTCTAGTTGTGAATGACTACCGTAATTTTTCTCTTTAATTTTCCAGTGTCTCAGTGCTGATGGTCTCTTACGGAAGTTTGCTCTGAATCCCAGTCAGACAATTTCCCCAACTCAGTTCCTGCAGCTGTGTCCAGCACTCGTGCAGCAGGTAGTCAGTGGCGTGTGCAACCATGCGGAAAATGCTACAGCAGAAGTTCAAGTGGCAGGACCTTCCACCCAGGAATGTAAGTGCGTCATAAACTATGGGAAATTGCAATAGGCAAAAGTTCAAGGGAGATTCTTTCTGTAGGTGGCAAAAAAAATTGAATACGGTAGCAGTAGTTATAGAAAGTTAGTTATCATTAAAAGAATCAACATACAAGGCGGAAAGTAAATCCATATCTAAGCACATATCTAGGGAGTAGATAATAGTACGAATTTAAATAATTGCAGTTGGTCGTAAATAAGCCAGAATGGTGTGATCCAGCATTTTTCAAACTGCGGGTCGAGACCCATTAGTATTTTTTTATTTATTCAACGTTACAGATATTTGAGAGGTCTTTATACAGGCTTTCTCATTATACATTTTTAAAAAATAACTATAATACTTTTTTAGTTAATTTTCATTTTACTCTTTTTGTTTTTGTTTATTTACTTATTTATTTATTTATTAGATTCTGTTCCATAAATCTGTAGAGATTATAAATTCAAATAAAATTTTATAAATTTTAATTTTAGAATCAAAATCTTACTGGTTCAAAATTAAATCAGTTCTAATCTCCCGAAACCGTTGTTCCTCTAGTGATTTAAAGAATTTTTTCCTTTGAGTTGTGTTGTTTATACAGTTAAGTAAAATATGATGAATTGTTTCGGGTACATTACAATTTTTGCAGTTTGGAGAGTTTGAAAGTTTAAGATAAAATTTTGTTTGATTTAGCATTGCTGTATTTGTTCTAAGTCTATAGATGATATTTAATTGTCTTCTTGTAAATGGTAGATTTTGAATATAATTAATATTTTTTGAAAGAACGTATCTAAAGTTGTTATTTTTTAATGATGCTTCAATTTGAAAGAATTGTTCAGTCAATTTAAATTCTATTTTTTTAATATCTTTTTTATAGTGTTATTAAAATTGAAGCAGTTGCAAATTTTGTTAAGTTTATGAGCATTTTTTGCTAATCCATCAACAAATTCATTTTCAATGATCCCTATATGACTAGGGATCCATTGAATTGTAATTTGAATATTTTTGAATTGTTTGTTAAATGTATTAAATGTTAATAGTTTGTAAATGTATATATTATAGTCTGATTGGTATAATTCTTGTTGTACTGTTTGTTTGGCTCCTTTGGAGTCCACAAAAGCTGCAATTTTACAATTATTTAAGTTATTTAAAATCCAATTAAATGTTTCTATTATTGCTATTAATTCTGCATATATTATTGAAGTATTTTTAGGTAATTTAAAAACTGTAGAAATTTATCTTGAGGAACAAAAAATGCAGCTGTAGAGGATCCACTATCTGGTAGTACAGATCCATCTGTAAAAATGTTGAGATGATTTTATATTTTTCTGATTGAAAATTTTTAAAAATTCTTAATGCTGCTTCAGGTGGAATATTCTTTTTAGATGTTATTAGAGGAATTTCACTAAACATTTCGGGTTTTTCATAACACCAATCAGGTATTAGATCTGACAAGTGTCCTTTTAATAATTTTCCTAAATTTACATTAAAAAATTCATGTATAATTATATCATTTTAAATATTTTTAATTAAGGGATTATTATTGAAGTTTTTGTAAAAGGGATGGTTAGGAAGTTTATAATGTAATCTAAGAATATATTTTAGAAGTAAAATTTTTTGTCGAATTTCAAAGCCTTTTCTTCTATAATAGAAATTGTTGGACTAAATTTCGGTACTCCAAGTGCAATTTTAATGCACTGGTTTTGAATTGAGTTTAATTTTTTAAATTTTGTGTTTAAAGCACCTTGAATAAATTCAAGTCCATATTCGATTTTAGAACGTATTAAATTTTTATAAAGTGTAATTAGATAGAATTGATTTGTTCCTCCATTTTTAAAGGTAAAGAATTTTAAAAAAATTTATTAATTTAAGACCAGAATTATAATTTTTTTCCAAATGAGAGTTCCAGTTCAATCTGGAGTCAAGGTTGATTCCTAAAAATTTTCCCTGATAAAGTAAAGGAAGTTTTTCTTTATTAATTTGCAAAGTAAAAGTAGGAATAAATTTTCTCCTTTTAAAGAAGGGGATACAAAATGATTTTTTAACATTAATTTTCAAGTGCCATTTTTGGCAATATTCTTGTAGTAAATTTATTTGTGTTTGTAAATTCCTTTGTAAACGTTTTTCATTTTTATTTGTTGACCAAAAAATAAGGTCGTCAGCAAACCCTGTAAATGTAGGTCGTGAAATTAATTTAGTGGGTCGCGACTAGCCAAGGCCGGACTTACGCATAAGCTAACAAAACTAGAGTTTAGAGTCTCACGAAATGAGGGGGCCTCAAAAAATTTAAAGTTTGAAGTTTATTATGTCGCAAAATGATTTTTATATTCAAATTAATCTATTGTGCAAACACTGTTGGTCTTAGCTTTACACAGTATTTATTGTATAACAATGCTAGTATAATGTTTTTGCCACATCAATTTCATATTTATTTTTTAATTTTCCCTGCAGTCAGAATAATATATATAACTTATTTCGACTTTCGAAATTTTGGGGCCTCTTAACTTGTCATGGGCCTCAGAAGGTCAAAGTCCGGATCTGCGACCAGCATTTTTTTTTTTGAAATAGAATAAAAATATCATAAGTAATGAAACAGAATAGAAAAATATCCGTAACTGTGAAAGAGAAAAGATAAATGTCAATTACATAAAAGTAAGCACAATGAATTTAGTAAGGAACATTGCTCACCAGCCGAGAAATCAATGAACAAGTCGAAAACGACGGAAGAAGAACAGGAAATGAGTTATAGAAGTGCATACTCCATGCGGACTCTTTCGACTGCAATTGATAATTAGAAGCAGATAATTGAATTGGCTCGCATGGCTGTTAGCGTGTCTGAATACAGGATCTACACGCTGCATCAATGCGTTATTATAAGTCCTTCAGATTCTGTGGTATTATGATCTAAACTTAGATTTTAGATATATATAGTGGGACGGGGGTGGCTCAGTCGGTAGCGCGCCACGCTCGTAATCTGTAGTTCCCAGGTTCGAGTCCCAGCTGAGTCAGCGTTGAGATTTATCTCCGTAAAACTCCCCGCCACAGTCAGTAGGGGACACCGATGGGCTTGGAAAGGCCGCCGTTCGTCGGATGTGACGTTAAGCCGTGGCCCCGTGTGCGGGAGAGACATACCCTGTGCACGTTAAAGAACACGCTGGATGGCATTGACGGGAGGCTACCATTTGTTTCCCAACAGCTGTTCCAGTGGGTCCCCTCCCCCAACCTTCTCTGAGCCTTCGGGGTCCATGTGACCTGGCCATTTAGCCCATGGTGTGCAAAAAAGTGCCGCTCAGAGGTGAAACAACCCAACCCAACCCTAGATATATATAGGAAACAAAATGTCTAGCAATCCCAGATATGATGACTTGGGGCAATCATGCCACTGTTCCATTATGCACAATCGAAGGAATTGTCTAATCACTTCCTAACTGCAAATGGATTGTATGATGATTACCAATATCGTTCTTACATATTCTTTAAACTATTGCAAGGCACATCCAACAGAAAGTTTTTACCACTTTTTGTAAATATCTCCACATATTGACTAGTAGTAAGCCTATAGAGGAGGAATGCATTTACACTCTATTGCAAGAAGTGTGCGGACATTTTCACGTTAAGTGAACGAATAGCCACATTCAAATCTACCAAACTTTGAAAATAAGCTTTTTACGGAAAAAGTCACTAGACATGAATTGAATATCTCGGTCAGAGCTCTCTAAATCTCTATTTTCTATAATATTAATCTAATATTTAAAGAGTTATGGAAGCTATAATATTCAACAACAGATGTTATCACACACATCACACTTTCAAAACATTTCCAACAATTGGGGGGGGGGCCCCAAAAAAAAAAACTGATGAAAACTTCAAAAATCCTTACACAAAATTCAAATATCGCCTTTATATTGCGAACAACTTGTTGTAACTGTTCTGATTTAACTTTTTGAAGTAAATTTTCAAAACTAGCAAAAGTTTCACTTAAATGTTTCAGCTTCCATAACTCTTTAAACATTAGATTAATGTTATGGAAAATACAGAATTAGAGAGCTCTGACCGAGATCTTCCATTTACGTCTAGTGACTTTTTTCGTAAAAAGCTTATTTTCAAAGTTAGGTAGATTTGAATGTGGCTATTCGTTCACTTAATATGAAAGTGTCAGGACACTTTTTGCAATAGAGTGTAACCTGAATGTTAGAAAAACCTCACCATACATTTGGTCAACTATTCATCTTATAATAGTTTTGAACTGCAATGCATCTTACTGTGAACATGAACTATTACGCTTAGAGCAACGATTCCCTAACTGTGGTACATAGAGCAACTGCTAGTAATACGCAAGTTTATTTCCAATATTCATTCACATATGGGATTACATAATATTGCAGCATGATAAATGTAAGAAAATTAATCATTTTTCAGTAAAGCATCTTTCGTTAGTGAAACGAGGTTTTTTCAGTTTATATTTTCGTAGCATTGGTACAAAATAATATTTCACGGTATTGGTGGTACGCGAAAAAATATTTCGGAACCTCCGATATAGAGTATTACTCTGTATAGCACATCAGATTTCATTTATTCTGGTTTAAAAGTATTCTTCTCTCATTCCAGTGTACGGTTACAGTTCGTTGGCTGTTCTCATCATCAGTCTGGCATCCCTCTGCGGCATCTTCCTCCTCCCCATCCTCGCCAAGAAATCTTATCACTATGTGATGATGGGCTTCATCGGCCTCTCCTTCGGAACCATGGCTGGAGATGCGCTCTTGCATCTCATTCCACAG
Source organism: Ryuthela nishihirai (assembly GCA_038380435.1). Taxonomy (NCBI): domain Eukaryota; kingdom Metazoa; phylum Arthropoda; class Arachnida; order Araneae; family Heptathelidae; genus Ryuthela; species Ryuthela nishihirai. The sequence goes on from JAWZYU010000017.1 coordinate 79,166,990, forward strand.
GTGAGCATCCACTGTCCTTTTCACCTCCCTCCTAAATCGCCACCATTTTTGCGACGTAGTAATCTGATTGTCATAGAACATGAAGATAGATAATATATTCTAGAAAAAGAGAGATAAACTCAGTTAAGTGACAACTGATAGTCAGTCAAAAATCAGACAAATGTGAAAAATCAATCAAAAGTCCCCTGGGGTCGATTACGGGATCTCCATGCTAAACGACGTTTGTTCTATCAGTTCAGCTAAGATGACAGCTTTTTATACTTACGAGGGAACATTTCATATAAGAATGTTATTCAAACCTAAAATGATCCACGAAGAGCAATTATATATGCTCTCGCATATAATAAAAAATTAGTTTCTGTCAATTATCTAATAATCGTTAAATATAAAAAACACAGGTAAAAATAGAAAAGAAAAGATCTATATTGTTTTTGGTTAAGTGTTATGTATCTCTAAGGACGTACATGAACTGTTAACGGGGAATGAAAAGCTGCAACACAAAAAAAAGCAGCTTTTATATACCAACCGATTATGATATTTAAGAACATACATTTTTGCACATATATTTACAATTTAACTTGCAAATTAGTACATCCCCATCGTGCAAACTCACCAGGAACTTTCCTATATCTTGCAAAACCTCATTGAATGAAATAAAAATATTTTGTTAAAACTTCATCCAGCATCTCCAATTTTAACTCAGCAGTAGCATCTTTGTTCAAACAAAGATTTTCCACTTCATCTGGGATGCTGCTCTTAATAGAAGAACATGTCAACGGAAAATAATATGAGACGAAGCCGATGGGAAATTAATCAATCATCTGAAGTTTAATGATTTGTTCTTTTTAATCGCGATTAGGGAATTTTTAGGCGGTTTACTGTCAAAGAAGTTGACATCAACGATAAATTTTATCTCCGCAAACATATTTGCAATTTGTTCGAGAAACAAATCTTCCAAACAAGATAAAAGCGCCATTTTAAATGCATTACCAGTGCTAAACTGTTATTATTTTTTAAGTTACACTAATCACAAAAAACTATAGGATATGATACTTACGTTTGCAAGCATTATTATGCTTGATTACTTTTGCATTAGAAAACATATACTCTTAATTCGATGTCCAGCGAACAATTCATTTCCGTATACTTTTATGCATACATGACTGTTCTTGACATCTGTGGGGGTGGGGGTTGGGTGGGGGTGGGGGCGGGGGTGGCTCAGTCGGTAGCGCGCCAGGCTCGTAATCTGTAGTTCCCAGGTTCGAATCCCAGCTGGGTCAGCGTTCAAATTTATCTCCGCAAAATTCCCCGCCCTGCCCACCGTCTGTAGGGGACACCGATGAGCTTGAAAAGGACGCCGTCCGTCGGATGGGACGTTAAGCCGTGGCCCCGTGTGGGGGAGAGCCATACCCTGTGCACGTTAAAGAACACGGTGGATGGCCTTGACGGGAGGCTACCATCTGTCTCCCAACAGCTGTTCCAATGGGTCCCCTCCCCCAACCTTCTCTGAGCCTTCGGGGTCCATGTGACCTGGCCATTTAGCCCATGGTGTGCAGAAAACTGCCGCTCAGAGGTAAAACAACCCAACCGAACCTTGACATCTGTTAAAAAATAAATACTCCCATGAAGCGGCTAACCACAGAGATCTGACAGCAACTGTAAGTTTAATACGCCATAGAGAAGATTTTTTGGAAGTTGAATCAGCTTAATTGGGGAGGAAGGTAAACCTTTAACACACAAGACAACAAGACCTTTAACACACAAGCAACACAAGACAACAAGACCTTTAACACACAAGCAACACAAGACAACAAGACCTTTAACACACAAGCAACACAAGACAACAAGACCTTTAACACACAAAACAACACAAGAAAAGAAACATCCATGCCTTTATCCATGGTTCGAACCCAGCTCCCTTTATACGGTAGCTTAGCACACTAACCACTCAGCAGAATGCTAATTATGAGTTGAAATAGAGTCGTACACAGGGAGAGAGAATTTTAGCATCCCAAACTCGATTCTCAATATTAGTTCCTTTTCCATATTTGAACGTATTCGCTATAAAATAATCTGACACGATTCTTTAGCATTGCAAATATTATCATAATTTGCTTTAGCATTGCAAATTATTTTCATAACGGTCACTTGCTATGTTGATTGCAATACTTACAAAAAGGTTATGGTTAATAAAAAATGTGTTTTCATGTAATTACTTTTTTTCGGGGTTTTGTTTTCCTTTTTATGGAGAATGTTTTTTTTCTCTTCGGGGATAAAAAAAGGAGTCTGGAATTTTATTAGCCAGACCTGAGTATGGAATATAAATATAAAATTTTTTATTAACAAAATAACACTTCCTCACACATATTTGTCGTATGCTATAAAACTTAACTTCTTCTGTCGGGTAACGGCTAAGTCAGACCTTTCAGACGTTTCTTTTTCTTTTGATCGATGAATCCAATTCAGTTTTAATTGGGGCAATAGTACCGGTGTAAATGTTGAATAAATTGCAAATAAAGTGTCAGAAAGTAAAAAATTCCTATAAGAGAAATCATCAAAAAGAGAAACGCAACGGAACATTTTCAACATTCAAACTGTTCACCAGCAATCGGCTCGCACCCAACGTGTAAAACTAGACGAGGTCCGATCCACGCCCGAGAACTCCCGCACACCGCACCACGGCTTAACGTCCCATCCGACGGACGGCGAACTTTCCAAGCCCATAGGTATCCCCCACTGACGGTGGGCATGGCGGAGAATTTTGTGGAGATAAATCTCAAAGCTGGCCCAGCTGTGACTCGAACCTGGGACCTACAGATTACGAGCAACCCCCGCCCCCTGGGGGCGCGGGTTGCTCGTAATCTTTAAGCAATATGGTATAATGCTTAAAACCACCAATAGAGGATGATTGCTTGTCGGTCGGTAGCTCAGCAGTCAGAGCATCTAACATTATATCAGGAGGTCGTGGGTTCAGATCCCACCTGGCTAATGACAATTTTTCCTTTCTATTTAGTCAAATTATGTCTGTTGACTTTACTATCACAGAGTAAATTATTATTATTAACCCAACTGATTATGAAGTCAGCAAACTCGAATATAATGGCCAAAAGAAGTGTTCCAAAATATGGTTTTTGCGTTTTGATGTCTTAAATCGTATGGCACCTAAGGGAAGAAGTCGTTCAACTACTGATCAAAGTTGAAAAACTACTAATCAAAGTCGTTCAACTACTGATTCACTACTACCCAAAAGGAATTACTTATATGAAAAAGTGCCAAAAGTAAAATTAAATTATCCCTCAAACAACTGCTTACCACATAGGGCTATAGGAGCCTGTCAATGTAGTTTTTGATCTGTGAAGAAGGCGAGATATCAGCAGAAAGACAACACAGAAACATCCATACCTTATGAAATATCGAATCCAAGCCCCGTTGATCAAAAGCCAAGCTCGCTAACCACTCGACCACTCTGTATTACCTATGCAGATACTATTATATTTGCAATTGCCGAATGCAACCTTAGTTACGTATTATTTTTTAAATGATGAATGTCGAAATATTTAACATTGCTTTAACATTAGATTTAAGTAAAGACTGTACGTATTAAAGATTAATCCAGAAAAATATACTTACAGGAACGACAGAGCGAGGTTTCACTATATTTGCAGTTAAAACAAAGATTATTATGACTTCAAACTCCATCTTATTAATTAACTAGCCCTACTAGATATAGGGGTTAGCAAACCTCACTGCTAAGCCAATTGGCGTGTCGTTGTATGCGTTTTAAAGACGTAAAATGTATGCGTTTTAAAGAAACCAGGACAAGTCTGATAAAGCTTATAGTTATCTTCGTGTTTCGTTTCCTGCTTCCCTCTTCTTTGTTATATAAAAATATAATAAAATTATGACTCTAAGGAAGCTAATTCTCACTAAATTTCTTTTGCTTACTATTTCAGGCACTTGGTCTCCACTCCCATGAAGAAACGGCTGAGAATGACGAAATCGATGCTGGGGTTGCTTTTGATACCATCCCTCCGTATCTATGGAAACAATTGGGAGTCCTGGCTGCCATTTACGGGCTCTTCTTATTCGAGATCATCATGTCAATGATCACAGGAGAACATGAAGTAGGATTTGTTGTGTTTGGGCTTCTTTCTAATTTGCAGCTTCCACTAAAGTTACAATTGCATTTTTAACAGTTCCAACTTCTTAATGCCCTAGAAACTTCCAGGAAATTTCAATAAACTCTTCAGACAACTCTGAAATCTACTAATTTCGAGACTTATGAATAGTTGAATTGTAAAAGCTTTGAAATGAACAAGTACTTTTCATGGTTACTAAATAGTATAATATGAAAACTTTAACTGAATTCTACAATTGCCGAATTTTACTTCCTATTACATTTTTATCCCACCATTGAACTGCACGGCGACTTTAAGTAATCTTAATCATTAATTGCTTATTAAAACTTACAGTTTGATTTCATATTAATTTTGTCTCAATATTTCCTCCCAGAAAAACTCAAATGATGAGATGAAATTTTATTCCTTGTAATACAGTTCTTGTTTATATGACATCATTATAAAAGAGTACCCATATTTTAAAGGGCGATATTTTATTACATAATTAAGTAATAAAAGAAATTGTCTATTCACAAAATGTCAAGAAACTCTCAAAGTTTCGTTTTGCATTCAACAGATTGGGAGCCATTGATGGCGTGATATTCAACTCTCAGTCCATAATCGGCTCGGCATGTCAGGTAATAATACTTGCAAGAACTGCAGGAAATCTTTCCTTTATATGATGGAAATTTGGCATGCTTTCGGAATAAGCGACATTTTTCATGTTTCACCAAAAAAAGAGCAATTGACCAATGCTGTCAAATCGGAACTTCTCGGGAGCCGCAAGATCGTTGAAAGATCTAAAAAAACCGTTGCCAGATATTTTTTCTGAATTCTGTAATCAACCATAGTGTTGGATACTTTTTTGAGCGACTGTACACTCCTGCATTCATTTGCATAATACATGAAAATCATGTGAAAAATCTTACTTTATGCTTCACTGTTTATTGCCTCATATGACAATGTATTGCATTCGAAATCCCATAGCATTTCATTGTCGTGTTATTGAGATCTTACAGAATTTACACATCATGCTTAAATCTCTGACACTTTGTAAATGGGGCAGTCTTCATCTCATCATTAAGTATGCAGTATTAACGAACACGAACCACAACTCGCAAATATTCAAATCAACTCAACTTCAGAGTTGCGAAAACGATTTCGTGTCGTCTTCACCATTCGGAGGAATATTTATGAGACAGGAGAGACCTTCCTGATAGCTACAAAGTGATTTATTGAAGATCTGATCGTCTCCGTATCCAGACTGAAAATCTTCCCCAGGTAAATTATAACAAACAGTGAGGTTTCGAAAATATACATTTACAATAACATGCATATAAATAATAACATGGATATAAAATAAATTCACTCCGAATATTTATATAAATAATAAATCGCAGTGAAATAATCAAATTATTTCACTGAGAATATGTACTTTTTCTCATTCATCCCAGAAGAACCACTTAAAATTACTGTAGATTTTAATAACATCATCCACTTGTAACTTGAAAACAGCTGCAAAAAGTAATTAGAATAATCCCTAAATGTATCTCTGATTTGTATATTCTAATATAAGTATGAGAGATGAGATCTGACCTTAAATTCTTTGATTCATTATCACCTAAAATATTGTCAATTTAATAATTTGTCCCAAATTCCACAAGCTTAAAAGCGGAATACAGGTCACAATATCGAAAACCTCCCACCATTTCAATTCCAATGAATAAAATACCATATTTCTTTCTGAGATTTGTAACAATCTTATAAAATTTTCTGCTTTCGCACAGTGAATTGGCTAATGAACTGCTTGTACATATAACTTGTGAAACTCTTTCAAGTGTACATTCTGTGAAAGAGTGGCAAAATGTGTCAAATATTATTCGCGATGAAGTGCGATGTCGACGAACATAAGCGACAAATTTCACTCTAGCCGTTGACATTATTTTACACTTGGTCACTCCTTCACAAAACCTATGTTGGAAAGAGTTTCACAAGTGATACAAAACATCGACACTCAGGGTCGCATTTAGTGGGAGAGGCATGTTCCCTCCTTCCCACTGAGAATGCTGGTTACCGGAAAGGAGGCGAAAAAGTGTTAAATATAATTATATTAAATGTAATTTAAATTATATATATATGCACATTCCGTCGTATATATAGTTTATTCACTTTTCAAGGAATTATCTAAAAACCACTGAGGAATAATTTTATGTTTGGTGTTTCAGCCCGATTCCCCCTTCCAGTCTTTTCTAGATTTGGGATCTATCCATTCTAAATCTAAATGCTCTCGTCGCATATCATGCCACGCAACTGGTATTTTCATTAGGGCCCATAAAGCATCAAGTTAGCCCTGTTCTCGGTAAAGAAGAGAAAAGAGGAACGGGTGAGCTTCTAATCGTTTGCATTTGATTCCTAACGGTATTTTTATATATTGCTTATATTCCAATAAAAGCGTGATCCTGGATTTTGAGTTCACAATGCTTCGAAATAAAGTGTAAATTATGTACAGTCGCTCAAAAAAGTATCCGAACGCTATGGTTGTATACAAAATTCAGAAAAAAAACTAGCAACGATTTTTTTTAGAAATTAATGATCTGTCAACCTTCGTGTACGGTACACGAAGGTTGCCAGATCATTAATTTCTAAAAAAATCGTTGCCAGTTGTTTTTTCTAAACTTTGTATACAACCATAGCGTTCGGATACTTTTTTGACCGACTGTACGTGAAGCAGGTAAACTTATGGAGTATCAAAACTAGCGCAAATTCTAAGAAAAATATATATTATTTTAAATATTTGAATTTAGAAAAATATTCTTCGGTGGTAATCTAAAATAAAACATACACTAAGGTGCCAGTTTATTAGGTAAACCACCCCTCATCACATAAATGGTTCATTCCATAACGTAATGCGTCACGTGGCAACAATACCAGCTCTTTGAGGATTAGAGTTGAATTTTGCGTCAGAACGGGCAAAACGAAGGGACCTGAGCAACTTTGAACGTCGCATGATAATTGGTGCTAGGCGTGCCAGTTCTAGCGTCTCTCAAAGGGTCGTCCTTCTGGGATTTTCACCACAACCGTTTTAAGGATTTACTGACAATGGTGCGAAAAGCAAAAAACTACTAGTGGTCGGCGATCCTGTGGGCGAAAACAGCTTGTGGATCAGAGGGGTCAAAGGAGATTGGCGAGAATCGTGCAAGCGAACAGACGGGCCTCAACCAGGCAAATCACAACAGAAATAAACTTGGTGTGCGGAAGGTCATATCGGAACACACCTTCTCACGAAAGGGCTACAACAGCCTCCGACCATGTTGAGTGTCGATATTGTAAGCGAAGAACACGAAAGCGCATCCCCAGTGGACACAGGAGATTGACTCTGGACTCTTGAGGACTGGTAAAAAAGTAGCCTGGTCGGACGAATCAATGTTCCTTTTGCGTCATGCTTTTGGAAGGATCAGAATTTGGCGCAAGCAACATGAGACTATGGAACCATTTTCTCTGGTGTCAACAGTAACGATCGGTGGTGGCGGTGTAATGGTGTGAGGAATGTTTTCCTGCCACATATTAGGGAAATATAAGGACATCTGAACACTATGGCGTATTTGAACATCGTTGCTGATCAAGTTCATCTCTTCATGATTACAATTTATCCCCATTCGTTTGGACATGTTCCAATGACAATTCATTCGTTTGGACATTCGTTTGGACAATGATAATGCGCCTGCTCACAAAGCACGTATCATTACCGAATGGTTCCAGGAACATGCCGACGAGTTTTGCTTTCTTCATTGGCCAGCACAATCCTTATATCTAAATCATATCTACCATCTTTGGGATGAGATTTTAAGGGCTGTTCACAGAGATATTGTGTTGCCGTCCAATTCGCAGCAACTGCGCGGCACAATCATTTCTGCATGGTACAACATTTTTGCACATGCATTCAGCATCTTATAAGTTCCATACCCCTATTCATAGGGGTTGTTCTGAAGGCCAAAGAAGGCGCAACACGCTACTAGGTAGGTGTACCTAATAAACTAGCATCTCATTGTATATCTTTTTCTTATTTAATATTAAAGTACACTTTTATGACTTTGAAGTTAACAGTATGGTTATAGTTTTTATTAAATAATATGTAGTTGTTTTAATACCAAAATAACAAATGGCTATAAATGCGTTTTTGATCTTCCTTTGGAATGCTCTCGATAGCCAGTCTGGCAATCAATGTCGTGAATGTTAACTTTTCTCTTTTCTGATTTGCAGGAAGGTCACGGACATAGTCACGTGCCTGACAAACTGCCAGAAGCCTTGTCAATGAAAACCATGAACGCGAAAACGACATCCAGCATGCACTTGGTGAGTCATGGAACGAGAAAAAAATGGGAATAATTATGATGGTCATTATGGACCAACCTGTAGTTAATTATTATGGCCCCTAATTGTTAATGATAATAATAACTCCTTGAATGGTTTTAATATTGCTGTGTGCTGGCATGAACTGGACCACTATAGCATTCAAAAATTAATTGATCAATATTTATCCAAATAGTTTTGGTAATTTAGCTCTTTGAAAGCAAGTGCAAATCATACCAACATAACATTTAAATAAAATTAGTTGCATAGTGAAATCAGAATCTTTAGCTCTTCTCAATAATACGATTAAACTCTTATGATAAACAGAAATCATTTCATGTAAAGAATGATGATATATGGGTCAAAATGGCAACGACGAAATCATTATTTGGTAATAGTATAAGAGATAATGAAGATTCGAAAAACTCTTAGTTCATTTGGCAAAAATAGAAACATCTAAATTTTAGCATTTTTACTTATATTTCACATTAAGTGGGATTGAAAAACCTATTTCTGTTTAACTACTAGCATAAAGCGTGGAATATCGGATGTAGAGATTTGATAGAACTGATTTCCTCATGCAACTTACTTCACACCCTTAACCTCATCCATTTTACTTCATCCGTATATTGGGACTTGTAATTTTATATTGTGTGATGATGAAGGACAACTGACTAAACCACATTTATGTGAGCTCAAAGGTCTTTCTGACCAATATGAACATGATTGGTCATGAGGTACTAATGAAAAGTAGTTTTAATCAGAATAAAAACAGACTTATATCTCATTATCCAAAATAGACATGGGTCTTTTGACTTTTGGATGGAAGGAAGGATCGTAGTCTATAATTTCTTAAATAAATTCATATAGATTGTTTCCAATATTGTTAGAGAAATCTGTAGCATTTCTTTTGATTTTTGGTTGAGTTGTTTTACCTCTGAGTGGCATTTTTTGCGCACCATGGGCTAAATGGCCAGGTCACATGGACCCCGAAGGCTCAGAGATGGTTGGGAGAGGGGACCCACTGGAACAGCTGTTGGGAGACAGATGATATCCTCCCGTCAAGGCCATACAGCGAGTTCTTTAACGTGCACAGGGTATGGCTCTCCCGCAAACGGGGCCACGGTTTAACGTCCCATCTGACGGACGGCGGCCTTTCCAAGCCCATCGGTGTCTCCTACTGACCATGGGCAGGGCGGGGAATTTTGAGGAGATAAATCTAAACGCTGACTAACCAGCTGGGACTCGAACCTGGGAACTGCAGATTACGAGCCTAGCGCACTACCGACTGAGACACCCCCGCCCCATTTCTTTTGATGAATGTGTTGATATGTTCCATTTGCAGATCTTTGTATTGCTGCTTCTTACGTAACATGGGGAGTCAGGAATTTATATAACTTAGGAATTTATTCTGAAAGTCGGCAGTGGGTCTAGAATCGTGTTGATCGCATAGCCCAAGACTTGGCATCCATATGCCATGATAGGTCTGAGTATAGTCTTATTAGCAGCTTGCTCTTGATGGGCATCTTTGAGTTATGTCGAATGAGTGAGTTCTAATTGCATCTAGCTGCCTGAGCTTTGTGAAGTCCTTTTGTGATGTGCAGCATAAACTGTGGTGAAACGTTTTTATACATTTATGTTTCACGTAAATTGTCGAGTGGTTAGCACACTTGACTATGGTTCAAATGGAGCCTGTATTCGAGTCCTGCATAAGTAGGTAAGTTAGGTATGGTTGTTTCCTTCCTTTATTGTGTTTCTGCTTAGATCTATAACCTTCCTCATAAACCTTCTTTACGGAGTAATATAATGACAGATTCTTTCGGATCTGTAGCAAGCAGCTGCTTAAAGGTTAATCACTGTTTTAAAATAATAATAATTAAAAAAATCAAAAGAAATTCTTTCTACTTAAAAACTGCAAACTTTTTAACTACAAAAGTATAAAAAATATTTTTCTCAGAAAAAAAACGGGAAAAAGCGATCTCAGTTTCTACATTTATTTAATTTATAAGAATAAACCAATACAGTCAATGGTCATTTCATTATAACCATCCCAACCTATGTTATGAGAGCAGAATAAAAAGTGGTGTACCCCAATAGTGGGAGCATTCATTTCACGGTGACGTTCTGAGATTTGTGAATTAAAACGTGACACAAATAGTCGAAAAACTGTTGAATTTATCTGACTTTGAAAGAGGTATGATTATTATTGCCTCAATATCGAAAATAGCACGTCTCGTTGGTCGTTCCTCATCAGCACCTGTAATGGTGTATGGGGGACTGGAACACTGATTAAAAAATAACCAGTAAGAACAAGAATTCTGGTGAGCGACAGGTTCAATGTTTTCTGCAAACCAACAGACAAGCAACAGTTGAGATATTCATTTATGAATACAGAACTGGACAGTTCCAATAAATTTCCGGTAGGACAATGCACCAATTCTCAGTCGTTTGAGATATCAGAGTAAACGCCCACAACTGCATCCGCTCCTAACCCCAAAACATTGGAAAGTTAAATTTCTATGGTGCCAGAAACGTCAAGCATGAACAGTGGACAACTGGAAAAAGATCTGCTGGTAAAATGAGTCGTGTTTCATGTTGCACCATTCAGATGAACGACTAAGAGTATTCAGTAGTACATTGCTCAAATTGGAAATCGCAACACCGCGAAGGAAATGATGTGTAGGCCCGAAACCGACAGAATGGAAGCTATGAAGGTACATATGCAAACGATCAAAAAACTGAACGTGAGAACGCAACGTACGGGCGTTTATTACAGATTCATCAGTACATAGTAGGTCCATTCCAGCGGTTAGAGAAGCCCGTAAAAGTCTCGGCATTCCATCAATCAAATAGTTAATGGTGTCCTAAGGTATGGCGTTTCAAACAGAATACAATTGGGCATGAAACTATACCATATTCACCACGGAGGAAGCTGGTGAAGTCGCTGATCCATAAACTCCCACACTTGCTCAATGGGCGAAAAGTCCGAGAAGTATGGCGGCCATGGGAGAATGTCCATACCTTGGAGACTGTTCATCGTTGCACGTGCAGTGAGTGGGGTGGCATTGTCCTGGAGCAGAATCAGTCCACATATGGTGGTAATGGTAAGGTAGGGTCGTGCCACAGAATTAACGATGTCATTGATGTAATATCTCGCTGTTAGTGTGCCAGAAATATGGAGCAGAGGTATCTGGCCACCATATGTGATGAAACCCCATGCCATTGTACTGTGGTAGGGAACTGTATGGAAGCTAATGGAATAGGCTTCCTCATGTCATTGATGAGGCTGACGCGATGCAGAAAAATGGCTCTCTGGCATGCCGAAAGAGAATCGGGACTTGTCTCTGAACAACACTCTCCTCCATTCCGTAGTCCAAGTTGCCTCGCTTGACACCAGTGGAAACGGCATAACCGGTGCTGTCGTTGCAATGGCAGATGCCAGACTGGATGCCTCGCCTTCATTCCTACATCATGCCAACATTGTCTAATGGTTGGTTTGGAGACCATGATACCCATAGCTCTCTGCAAATTACTCTGCAGTACAGTCGCTCTAGTGAAAGGGTCGCGAATACAGAGTTCTTTCCTACAGAGCTTGCGATCTTCACGTCCTGTGGTGTGGCGTGCTGATCCCATACATGTCTTTAGTGTCATTTGGTACTCCGTGATGTTGCATGAGATGCACCGTTGCACTATGCTCACATTGGCCTCAAGGATGTGACGATCACTCGAAGACTCAATCCGAGCTCTTGCATTTCAACAATTCGTTCTCTCTCAGAAGGCATCAATTGTCATATCCAAGGCATATTCCGAACATTTTCTCCGCATGCACTCCAACCTCACTGTCGGTCATGCTCGTGGGTGCCCGGTATTTATCCACGGCTTGGCTGGATGTCATGTGTCTATTCACTGCTGATTTTTGTTCATTTGCATATCTCTGATGGCCGATTGTCTCCTGTGATTCACATATCTCTACTTTTTGGTGTTGCAATTTCCACTTTCAGCAGTCTAAAATATCACAGGAGATGCTCTGTATATCATGAGACTCATGAAATATTTAGCAGAAAAATTTTACTATTACAGTGAGTGAGATTCGAGTAACTTGTCAAGTGTGCAAACAACTACACCATCAGCAGCTGGCCTATTCTTCAGCTAATGTGGCACATAGACTTCCCTGCATATTATTTGATTCACTCTTGTCGCCATTATTCATTTAACTCCATGAGCGTGAGTGACAAATATTAAATTCCCATCATATGAGGCAACCTGGTTGTGCATTTCCCATAATAGGTGACGCACGAGCGAATTAAATAATACTTTGGAAAGTCTATAAGTCAGATTAGCTGAAGAAAAGGTTAGCCACTGATAGTGTAGTGGATAACACATCTGGCATGTTCGTGGAAGACTTGAATTCGAATCCCACTCACGTAAAAACTAAATGTTTTCGCTAAATATTTCATGAGACAGAGTATAGCAAAAGTATCATGATCTCCTGTGCTTTATGTACGGCCATGGCAATGGATAAAATTGTGATCGTATTATCATGGTTTAGGGGATGTTGTGTTGGAACGTGTTGGGTCCTCTGATATAGGTGAAACGATATTAAGTGTGCTAAGTAAACCTTTTTGCATATTAAACGCCCTTTCAATGTTAATGCTGCTCCCTAATAGTGATAACATCTTTCACCAAAACAATAGACCATAGCATAGAGCTCCTTATTGCAAAAGGAATGATTTGTACAACATCCAAACGATTTCTCGTTCATCATATAGCTAGCTGACTCTCCAGATGTCAATTCCGTTGGACATCTGTGGGATGTATGGAAAAATAATCTGGGGAGTTGATACACTAGTTACTATTATTCAAGTAGAGCTGCTTTAGCTTGACAGGATGCAACAACTTCATAGGTGTATGATAACTTAGTAGCATCCATTTGATGTCGTGTTGGAGTCTGATGTGACTCCAGAAGAGCCAATTTCCACAGAGTTCTGATAGGAGTCCATCAGTTTGACACACCAAAGAAAAGATCAATTAGAGGAATGCCAGAGATCAGCAGAAATATAATGGAAGAAATTTAAATATCATCTCTTATCGAGGACTCGAACCCAGGTCTCTTTACTTATCAACTAAGCACCCTAACCACTTGGCCACTGGGAAGGTTTCGTTTGTTTGAAGTTCCAGCTCTAAACTATGCTTTCAACTAAAACCTTGTAATAATATAAAGGAACATTTCCTGTCTCAGTGATCAAGGGACCTGGATTCAATCCCCGGGTAAGGTATGGATGTGTATGTTGCTTTTCTGTTCCTGTCTCGCCTTCCTCACAAACTTTATCTATGGCATATAAACTGGCAGGCTACAGTCAGACCTCTGTGGCAAGCAGCTACTTGAGGAGGATATTTATTTTTTTAACTGCCCTGAAATATATACCCACTGCCTTTCCCACTATTTTCAGATTAGATTTTCTGTGAATTATAGTGGCAATAAATATTCCTGCATTTGCTATCCATGGACCCGTTTTTTTTTTTTTACCAAATAGTGTTTGCAGTATTATTTAATAGTCTGATATTCAGTACTGTCTGATTACAATGATATGATGTTTAAAATTTTGCCTAAATTGCATCCTTTGACGAAATGCAGTCTGCGACAGAGATCTTTTCGGCCAGTTTGAGTACATCCCTGCAAGTATTTGTTTTAATTTAGAATCGTTCATAAGCACAAATTCAAACACTTTGAATATTATAACCAAGATTTTGCAATCACAACATGATGACATGCACGATTTAATACATTTAATTTTATCTCCCTTTATCGTTCTGACAACTAAGTATTAGCCAATAAGTTGTCAAAAGTTTTTTTAGCAGATTCTTATCTGATGATATTGCAGTTTAACCTATGCAAATGTCGTTGTTCATGAGTTACTAACCTCTTCCAATATCAGCAAAATGTATTGTTATCCTAGAAAACAAACTGCCATTCATTCCAGATAAAAATAATATTGCTTTCCAGAATGCTTACAAATGCTATTTTTAGTAAAGCTTTCCAGCTTGTCACGCTAACTGTAGAGAGCTGGTTGCTGACAGACAGCAGCTGATGTAAGCTTGTCCATGAAATCTACTGAGTTCAAGAGCCCTGTCTCTTTATTGATGACAAATGTAGACTCATAAAACGGTGTTCTACATTTTCTTGTCCAAAGACGATGTTCTTTGGCCTAGTTGATCTGATGACTGACCTGCTTTTTATTTTCCAATCACTTCTTCCTGGCCCTGTTAACTTTCAAACTACCTATAAGCAGAGGATAGCAGTTTCTAAACAAAAATCGAAATTTATCAAATCTTGATACAGAATCTCCAGAAATTCGTAGCTATTACTATTATCGGTACAAAAAAGGTAAGCAAATTTGAGGGTAAAATTAAAATTCTATTTTTTCAAATCACTAGTTACTTATTGTGTTCTCAAGTTTTATGCTCATTCATTTCAAATTTCTAACAGTTATTTTTTCACTGCATCTAAGCTAGTTTAATATAGACGATGGTTTAATGAAATTAATTTTAAGTGTGGTGAACTACATAGAAGCGAATTGATATTTTTTCTGTACCATGGGACTGATTGATATTTGGTATTTAAATTTATATATCATCAGTGTACAAATTAATTTCAAGTGAAAGCTTTTCACTTCATTTGTGAAAATTTCACATAAACACTTTATTCACTAAAGTTAAATAAAACTCGGTTCTCTAAGGAATGGAACCTTCGTGTCACGCGACACGAAAGTTGCCAGATCACTAATTTCTAAAAAAATCGTTGCCAGATATTTTTTCTGAATTCTGTAATCAACCATGGTGTTCGGATACTTTTTTGAGCGACTGTAGAAGTGCTACTCCTTCCTGCTGCTTCTGCTCATGGGATCATACAACAAATGATAAGATGTGCCCTCATTGGATTAATATTCTTACACGCATTTTTCGTATTGTCTCGAACCGTTTCTCCGTTGACTTCAGTTTCATTGTCTGATATTCTGGCACCACGTAGTGATTATCGCGGCGGACAATTAGATTTGAGGTGACGCGGAGCAGGGCAATGCCATTTACTTGCCTTGATGGCTCTTATAATAAAAGGTGAAGCCATCTAACAGAAGAAACTTGTACAAAGGGGTGGGTCCTTTCATCTAAACAAAGCACCAAAGGCCTCTGTCAAAGCGTAGTGTCTGGCGCCAAGTCTATGACTCGGACACTACAACACCGGACGCCACCAGGAAATTCTCTGGACCGCTGCTCTACTGTTCCCACGAATGGACAGTCACGTGATTTGGGGGCAAGGATATTGCGGCAAAAACTATTCAGATTTTCATCCCTTAGCAGAGAGAATTGTGGGGACCAATCGACTCTGGATAGCTTCCCTTTGTGTTCAAGAGAGCAAGGAGCAGAGAGAGGAGAGCCGACAGAATGGTTTGGAAACGACGAGAGAGTACAACAGTTTTGGTGAAGAGAAGACCAGGATGTTTCTTTAGGCACAGAATGCTATTAAGTGATGTAAGTTACTATTACTTCCAATACAAAGGGGTTTAAAAATTCCTGAGATAAACTGATTGTAATGTGATTTGAAATATATATAGCACGTTGTAAATAAATATTCTTTTACTCAAAGGGGCGGGGGTGGCTCAGTCGGTAGCGCGCCAGGCTCGTAATCTGTAGTTCCCAGGTTCGAGTCCCAGCTGGGTCAGCGTTGAGATTTATCTCCGCAAAATTCCCCGCCCTGCCCACGGTCAGTAGGGGACACCGATGGGCTTGGAAAGGCCGCCGTCCGTCGGATGGGACGTTAAGCCGTGGCCCCGTGTGCGGGAGAGCCCTACCCTGTGCACGTTAAATAACACGATGGATGGCCTTGACGGGGGGCTACCATCTATCTCCCAACAGCTCTTCCAGTGGGTCCCCTCCCCCAACTTTCTCTGAGCCTTCGGGGTCCATGTGACCTGGCCATTTAGCCCATGGTGTGCAAAAAAGTGCCGCTCAGAGGTAAAACAACCCAACCATTACCTGCCATTATGTATTGAAATCTTCCTTGTGTGTGAGGATAGTTTTTCGTTGGCCTCACGTCTCCTGCTCGATGTTTGGCAGAAGTGAAATTTACTGCCTGAGAGATTTTGGTTCGTCAATAGTCATTCACACGTGATATTACACTTTAAATATTTTTTTTCAAAAAGTGCAACGCAATGCATTGTTAAATCGATCACGGTGAAAAACGTAATAAGGAACCGGAGGATTCTTCCCATCCCCCCCCCCCCGTACATGATTAAAGAAAATGATATCTTAAGATATATACAAATGTACAAATCACGTTTCTTATCAAGAGGCCCGTGCTAAAGTATTTCCATAGAATCTCCCTCTGCATCGGTTACACAAACTTAACATACGACCCATCCGCAAAATTGCCTGCCCTGCCCACGGTCAGTAGGGGACACCGATGGGCTTGGAAAGGCCGCCGTCCGTCGGATGGGACGTTAAGCCGTGGCCCCGTGTGCAGGAGAGCCATACCCTGTGCACGTTAAAGAACACGCTGGATGGCCTTGACGGGAGGCTACCATCTGTCTCCCAACAGCTGTTCCAGTGGGTCCCCTCCCCCAATCTTCTCTGAGCCTTCGGGGTCCATGTGACCTGGCCATTTAGCCCATAGTGTGCAAAAAAGTGCCGCTCAGAAGTAAAACAACCCAACCCCAGAATTTTTGAAGGAATTCTTGGATCAATTTCTCATTAACTTCCAGAGAACCAGTACTGATTATATTTCAGCGGCATTGGAGAAACTAGACACTTTGTTTCACAGAACTACTATTCACAGCAATCTCATCATTTCCACAAGCAGTAGGAAGAGCTGTTCCTCAAATCTCCAAAACAATCACCTTATCAGAAATTCAAGGAATTCTTCAACCTGGAGAACTGTAGTTCAGCAATGTTCTGACACATCTTCCACCATTCTTCAACCAAACCAACCAGACTCATAAACAATTCCCAATTTAAGACTACTTCTAAGTATTCCAGCAATACAACAGCTATGAAGACAAGTATCGAAGCAATGGATGTTTCAGTTACACCTGATATCCATTCCATCCAGGAAGAGTCTCATAACTATGTTCAAGAATAAAAAACAATCGAGATCTCGCTCTGAAAGGAAAACTAAATATTAGTAGTCTTTTCCTTTTCTAGAAAGCTTCCTATTTTTTCTTCTATATTTTCACGAATTTTTCAATGGAATCTTCGCAGCATTCGTGACAATGATAAACTGTTACGTGTGTTACTAGATACTCACACCCCAACTGTAAAAAAAGATCTTTTTAATTCCTATCTTTTCCCAAACGAGAGGTTTGAAGCCAAGGCCTCTTGCATACTTTTGTTTGCAAGATGCCTTGGCTCCAAACAAATTTTCAATTCTATCTACAAAACTGTGTAATTTTTCGAAATAATTTTCCAGGTGGCAGAGGAGGAATTCTCGTTGCAGTACGGAAAGATATTCCATGCAAACTTCTACTTATTACATCGAATGTGGACACAGGATCTAGTGAAATCCAAATAATTTCTATATCTCTACCAGATAGAGACATCATAATACCAAATTGCTGTAATCCTAATGGACAAGATATTGTCAGAGCTCTTGACCTCATTATATCAATTCCTTACAATATAGACTTTATCGTTGGTGGTTTCAACTCTTATCACTATCAATGGGGCTTCTCTTCAACATCAGGTGAAAAGATTAGTGAATGGTTACTCAATAATAACTGGTGCTTAACAAGATGTGGTCATCGGGTACTCTTCAAAAGTGTCAAGTCCATGATTCATGATGTTAAGCAGGCGAAGGTTCCTATTCTGAAATCGGGACATCAACCCGAACACTGTAACAGCTTATCGTCCAATTGCTAAAATAATGGAAAGATTAATCTGATACCGTATCACTTGGATCAGCACCCGTTACTTGGTATTTCCAGAAGCAGTTCATGGATTTATTCCACATAAAAGCATGCTACCTATAAAATAAAAAAAATAAATACCCCCTCAAGCAGCTGCTTGCCACAGAGGTCTGACAGGAGCCTGTCAGTTTATATGCCACAGTAGGAGATCTGAGAGGATGGCAGGACCTCAGCAGAAAACAACACGAACATCCATGCCTTACCCGGGGATCGAACCCAGGTCCCTTAGATCAGTAGCCAAGCGCGCTAACCACTCGGCCATGGGACGGCTTGCTACCTATACTGGCACCTATTTATCTTATGATCATACAAACAATAAAACGACGACAATACTGTATTATAATAAAATTGGACATTTCTCATGCGTACGATTCTGTAAATGTAGAAGCTCTACTACATAAACAGAAGGCTCTTGGATTTCACGGTAAACTACTGATGTGGCTTAAAAACTATCTCTGATCTAGAAACATCATCGTCCGGAGGAGAAACACTTTTTCTTCAAGCAGAGAGGAAAACGTTGACCTTTCTCAGGGTAGTGTTCTCTCACCTTTTCGATTTTCAGGTCTATATTGGATATTACATAGCATATCCCAACACCATGTTAAATAGCAGTGTAATGCAGACGACATTACTATTTTTGGTTCCAGTTCAAATCTTGATCATTTACTTAAAGCCAGTCAAAAGACGTGAAATAACACTTTACAATAGATGAAAGAATGGGACTTAAAGATTGGATTGTTTTACCTCTGAGCGGCACTTTTTTGCACACCATGGGCTAAATGGCCAGGCCACAAGGACCCCGAAGGCTCAGAGAAGGTTGGGGGAGGGGACCCACTGGAAGAGCTGTTGGGAGACAGAGGGTAGCCTCCCGTCAAGGCCATCCAGCGTGTTCTTTAACGTGCACAGGGTATGGCTCTTCCGCACACGGGGCCACGGCTTAACGTCCCATCCGATGGACGGCGGCTTTTCCAAGCCCATCGGTGTCCCCTACTGACCGTGGGCAGGGCGGGGAAATTTTGCGGAGATAAATCTAAACACTGACCCAGCTGGGACTCGAACCTGGGAACTACAGATTACGAGCCTAGCGCGCTACCGACTGAGCCACCCCCGCCCCTAGGACTTAAAGTTATCAGCACCAAAGAGTGTTGCTTTGATTATCACTCGACATCACAACATTAACCCTGATAATCTCCTGCTTGGATCAGACACCATTTCCATGGGTGCCTATGCTGAAGATTTTAGCATTTACTTTCCAAGTCAATAGAACATTGAAGCAACATTTCATTAACGTTAAAAATAAAAGCCTTCGCCTGCTTAACATCATCAGAAGCCTAGCCTCTCCAAGAAATGGTCTTAATAGACACACCTTAATGTTATTAATAACAGCAACCATTAGATCAGCGATAACATACAGCGCTCCACCTCTTACCACAGCTCCTACTTATTACTGGTCTATCGTTTCTCCTGTATATCATGCAGCTCTAAGATCAGAGACTGGCTTACCCAACCCAAAGCTACATCTTTACCACTTCCTTATGCTGAGACGGGAGCACTTCTCCTCACTTCACTGGTTCGTCTTAAGTCTGATAGGAGCACAATAAAGGAAAGGATATCACCGTTACCATCGGATCTACGAACAGTCTGTCGTTTGCCTCAATTTTTAGTTCCATCGCTGGAATTGGGAGGAAAAAACCTTCCCACTCTTAACACTTGCTAGATTGGAATCATTAAATATTAATCACTCTCTTTCAATCAGAAAACTGCCTGCAGTTCCACCATACAAAATTTTTACTGACTCTCTCAGCCTTCAGCAGCTATCTTCACAGCCTACTGCCATTATTAATGGGGCGGGGGTGGCTCAGTCGGTAGCGCGCCAGGCTCGCAATCTGTAGTTCCCACGTTCGAGTCCCAGCTGGGTCAGCGTTGAGATTTATCTCCGCAAAAATTCCCCGCCCTGCCCATGGTCAGTAGGGGACACCGATGGGCTTGGAAAAGCCGCCGTCCGTCGGATGGGACGTTAAGCCGTGGCCCCGTGTGCGGGAGAGCCATACTCTGTGCACGTTAAAGAACACGCTGGATGGCCTTGACGGGAGGCTACCATCTGTCTCCCAACAGCTGTTCCAGTGGGTCTCCTCCCCAACCTTCTCTGAGCCTTCGGGGTCCATGTGACCTGGCCATTTAGCCCATGGTGTGCAAAAAAGTGCCGTTCAGAGGAAAAAACAACCCAACCCAAAGCCATTATTAAAAATAAAAAACACCCCCTCAAGCAGCTGCTTGCCACAGAGGTCTGACAGGAGCCTGTCAGTTTAATACGCCATAGTAGAAGGTCTGTGAGGATGGTGGGACCTCAGCAGAAAAACAGCACACACATCCATGCCTTACCTAGGACTCGAACCCAGGTCCCGTAGATCAGTAGCCAAGCGTGCTAACCACTCGACCACGGGAAGGCCTTTACTAGATAACATTTTTACTCTGAATTAAAACAGAAACGGCCAGAAGCTGTCTGGATCGGAACTGACACTTCAGTATCCAAACAACAAACTGGAATCGGTATCTCCTACCCTTCACGTGCAATCTTCATACGTGAAAAATTACCAACAGGAACATCCATATTCTCAGCTGAATCTACGGCACTTATCAGAGCCATCACCTCTATTATTCAAGAAAATAATCATTATCTTCTATTATTCGATTCCAAATAGATTCTTTATCGATAAAATCACAAACATCTATTCTTGATCTTCGTCATTCTCTTCAACAAGCAACGCTCCAGACTTCTTTAATTGCTTTGCTTTTGGTTCCCGGGCATCGGAACCTTGAGATTAGTGAGGCAGTTCTCCCTAGCAAAAAGAGCAACAAACTTCGAAATTTGCACCCTGAATCAACGTTGTATGCAGAGGACATCATCACTCTATTTCGTAAGAATAGAAACCTGAGGATGGAATGGAAATCATCTTCTCTGCCAAAATATGTTCCCACATCTAAACCGATTCCATGTAAAAACAACCAATGTATATACTTCAAGAAATATGGAAACCTTAATAACTCGTTTACGTCTCGACGTATCCACTCCAAGCATTCCTCCACAGATACCATCTAGCCAATAACAGTGATTGTCCAACTGTGGGGGGGGGGGCAGGGGGGCTCAGTCGGTAGCGCGCCAGGCTCGTAATCTGTAGTTCCCAGGTTCGAGTCCCAGCTGTGTCAGCGTTGAGATTTATCTCCGCAAAATTTCCCGTCCTGCCCACGGTCAGTAGGGGACACCGATGGGCTTGAAAAGGCCACCGTCCGTCGGATGGGACGTTAAGCAGTGGCCCCGTGTGCGGGAGAGCCATACCCTGTGCACGTTAAAGAACACGCTGGATGGACTTGACGGGAGGCAACCATCTGTCTCCCAACAGCTATTCCAGTGGATCCCCTCCCCAAACCTTCTCTGAGCCTTCGGGGTCCATGTGACCTGGCCATTCAGCAATTGGCATGCAAAAAAGTGCCGCTCAGAGGTAAAATAACCCAACCCAACAACCCAACTGTGGACAACGTGAAACTACAGATCACTTCATTCTCCATTGCCCAAGCCTTCGTAAACGTAAGAACTTCAATGATCACATTCTTCAGACTCAATGGACTGAAAATATGTGACCCTTATACCTGCCGGGACATTTTCTCCCTATCTGAAAATATCTACATTCCCAAGCTAGAAAACTTGATCAGACAGATTTCATCAGATATTGCTAAAAACTCACAATTGCAGCATGAAATCCATTCATTTTCTCTCTTTATGATAGGTATAATAATCCTTAGCCATTTCTTCCAACCTCTTAGGTACAGTCGCTCAAAAAAGTATCCGAACACTATGTTTGATTACAAAATTCGGAAAAAATATCTGGTAACGATTTTTTTAGAAATTAGTGATCTGGCAACCTTCGTGTCACGTGACACGAAGGTCCTCGTGTTCCGATGATATTGTAAAAATCATCGGAACACGAGGAACATCTGTCACGTGAACACATCTGTCACGTGACACGAAGGTTGCCAGATCACTAATTTCTAAAAAAATCGTTGCCAGATATTTTTTCTGAATTCTGTAATCAAATATAGTGTTCGGATACTTTTTTGAGCGACTGTACTCCACAGATTGGAATATAAAACCGCAGAGCAAAACATCCCATGAATACAACCAAGACAAGGCAAGATTAATGAAATTAATTTTGAATGCCATTTCTAAACCTCAGATGTTAATTAACGAAATTAATTTTGAATGCCTGCATCCCATTTCTAAACCGCAGATGTCAATTAATGAGATTAAATTTTATTCTTCAGACAGAAAATCAAGGTTCGATCGCCACGCTTGACGCTGAGGGCCTCGAATCGCCTAGCAAACAAGAACCTGTCATCAAATCAACGAACTTATTTTGTGGTAAGTCAATAATATATCATTGTATGGTTAACGAAACTCTGTATAGCTCTAAAATCAAGTACGAAAGCACTCAGTACTGTTTTTTCCTAAATCCAATCATCAATACAAAAATGAATTTTACAAACGAAAAAATTTAACTAGCTGATTATGATAAGATTCCAAGCAAAACTATATCAGTTAGATTTTTCGTTAGCAGTATAAAAACATGGTAAAGACGAAATGATTTCGTGAAACCTTTGCTTAGAGAACTTACTGAAGCGAAAACAAATTGAGTGAAAATTATCAATCTACTAAATTTTGCTTTTTTTAATACTTTCCTTCCAAGAGAAGTAGTGAAAAACAAAAAACTTTTAGGAAAACTTTCATATTTCGCGAATGTGCCATGGTTAAACAGTTCACCAAGTTCATTTTCTGTTCTCGTTTGGAAACCTACGTAATTCAATTTTTAAAACTTATATTCTTTGAAACAATATAAGATGACGTCTTCAAAGGTATTGGATCTCAAAACTGTTCATATCACGACTTGTTTTCTGGTCTCCACGCTTCACAAGATAATCTTTGACACTGCTTAACAAACCCTCCTTTGAAGTAGTTGAACCTCATTCTAGGTGCTTTACATTTTTCTTCCTATTGCTTTTGGTTTGACATTTATCGGTTGGTCGGTTGATCGTTTGTGGATTTCACAAAACGTTGTTCCACCTTATCTTTCAAACGCCATGGAGAAACTTAATGATTTATGTGCCAAATGAAAGCTTGTGACGCAGGAAGAGAGTGTCATAGGCTATAAAAAATTAAACCTCCCGTGCTTTCTTTCCCCTTAAAAGAGGGGATATATGAGAATTATTGTTCCGCTACATCTCCAGAACGCGAATGCCGAAAGTAGCCAACTATACTCAAACGAAAGCTTCTAACTCAGGGAATGTTGTAGGCTAGGAAAAATTGTCTCCCATGCTTTCTACACCCCTAAACAAGGGGGCAGTGGGAAAATGGTTGTTCCTCTATATCTTCTGAATGGGAGTGCGGAAAGTAGCGAGCTATACGTCAAATGAAAGCTTGTGACGCGTATAGTGTCAATGACTACAAAAAAAAAACCCCATGCTTTCTTCCCCCTAAAAACGGGAAACATGAAAGTCTTTTTACAATATCATCGGAACACGAGGGCCTACACTTATGTACGAGTTAGGTGTCAAATGAAAGCTTGTATAATGATGGACGTAAACTATTTCGAATTTTGCCTCCACAATTCCCCCCTGATAAAATTTAGAGGGGCGGATTTTCGCGGGGGTGAACTTTAACGAGTCATATCTCAGATTAAATCTTGTGACGTCTCCAATGTCGTGGACTATTTCAAAGCTGATTCCAAAAGGGGGGAAATGTGCTTGATGTTTATGAGTCATATATCAAAGTTTTTGAAAGTATGGGTTTTTAGTGACAACAAAAAAATTTAAAATATAAAAAAAAACATACCTTCCTATTTTCTTCTTTTTAGAAAATAAACCTAAAGCATATCGATGGTGTAATCAGTCACTGAGTTCAAATTCACTTCAAAGGAAGATATGGCGCCGGTTTACTTACACAATAAGATTGCCGGCGCCCTATTTTCCTTTGAAGTGAATACGAACTCAGTGACTGACGATATGTTTCAGGATTATTTTCTACTTTTTAGGACCCTGTAGGATGGATATTTTTTTTATATTTCAATTCATTTATTTTGATCTTCATAGGACCTTGTCTTCTGATGTTAGTCTTCACATGTCCTTCTTTGATAGCATTGATTTCATATCACCTTTGTTGACCCCGTTCATCTCCATATGGCATTTGTTGATAAAATATTCACATAACCTTCTTTAACACTTTCGATCTTCACATTATTATCTTTAGCGTTGTTGCTCTTCACATTATAATTTTTCCAGCACTTAGTCTCACATACGTTCTTAGACTTTGCTCATAAAATCTTCTCTGACACTGTTGATCTTCAGAATACATTTTTATGTTGATCTTTATACATTAGTTGACGTTACTCATCTTCATTTGAGTTAACTGATGTTCCTGGCCTTCATAAGACACATTTCTTCTTTATATTATCTTCTTTTTGCCCGACGTCATACAATCGTTGACATTACTGATCGCCGTAAACTCTTGTTTCAGACTCTTCAAATATTGACTTCGGAACTGTTGACCTAATACATGACCTTTTTAACATTGTTTTCATAAAATCTTTCTTGACATTATTAGTCTTCAGAAACTTTTTTGCCTTTTTTTAGATCTGTCTTCACAAAGCCTACTTTGAAATGTTTAGTCATTTTCAGGGCCGCCGACAGGGGGGGGGGGCAAGGGGGAATAGTGCATAGGGGCCTGTCAGCAATAAGGGCCCGTCAGATTAAGTGACTCTTTACTTTTTCTTACAAAAATTATTCTTAGTTAAGCTATATGTCGATCCTATAAAATTCCATAAGAACATTATTTGTTATAATATGCTTTTTAAAAGAAACACTAGTTGAATTATGACATATTATCTCATTAATAGTAGTTGAACGAACCATTTCTTAACATCTTCTTTTGTCCGCGTTAACTTACAGCATTTGCTTGTATTTTCCCCGTTAAGCACCCCACCCCTGCAGCAGTAGCAACAGCTGGACTCTCCCAAACCCAACCCGTGCGATCAGGTATATTACATTGCTCATGTTTCGAGTTCCAGTAACATCGTCTGTGGTCTGTGTGTCAGTGTTACAAATTATAACAGTTTAAAAGTCTCTTTTCGGCACATTTGTTTCACCATTTCGTTGTCATTTGTTTAGGAAAATGATATATTCATTGGTGCTATAGTCTAACTGAACAATGGACAAGTATAAGCATAAGTCAGGAGCTGAGAAGCGAAAGGAGAGAAATAAAAAATTGGAAGTTATTAAGAAAGGGAGTAAAACTTTGTTTGAAGTCGGTGTAAAAGTGAATGTGGACAGTGAAGGTGCAAAAAATGCATGCCTGACTGCGCAACAGGCTTTTTTTCCTCTGAATGTCATCATTGTGTCCAGAATAATTGGTATTAATGATTTGTAAAGATAAAAAGTTTTCAGGGGGGGGGGGGGGGGCGAGCATAATATTACATAAGGGCCCATAAATTCTCTCGGCGGCCCTGGTCATTATAAAGACTCCATTCACACAGTTGATATTCATAATCTTTCACAATATCGGTATTCACGGGAGTTGGTCTTCACGTGACTTTTTTACAGTGTTGACCTTAAAATATCTTCTTTAGCAATGTTGCGCAGACTAATTTCTTAAATATTATTGGTGTTTTAAAGATCTTCTTCGGCATAATTGATCTCATACTACCTTCTTTGACATTCTTGGTTTTCACGTGACTTCCTATTTCTTTCACACTTTTGATCTTCACGTTATTTCTTTTAGCATTGTTTATCGTCACATGCCTTTTTTTTTGCTATTGTTGGTCTTTACAAGATCTTCCTTCATACCCTTGAGTTTATAATATTTAATTCTGCATTGTGTTGGTTTTCTCCAGATATTTTTAGTATTGTTAGTCTTGTTTTAACAAGACCTTTTCCATTTCTTTTTTTAGGTTCTTTGTCATTGTTGATAGATGACCGTCTTTGATCCTTTGACTTCAACACTATCTTTCTTGATATTGTTTGGTCTCCTACAACTTTCGTTATCTTTTTTCATCTACAGTATGCCTTCTTTGACAATGTGGATCTTCACAAAACTTTCTTTGATATTGTTGGTTTTCACATTACTGCATTCGACAATCTTTCACTTTGCACATTGATGGCATTCTTTCACTTTGCACACCTTCTTCGAAATGGTTAGTCGTCACAAGATCTTCTTTGATACTCTAAATTTTTAGAATATAATTGTCTATTCTGAACTTCACGTTACCTCCTTTAGCGTTGTTAGTCTTCACAAAACTATTTGCAAATAAAAATTAGAATTTTCATAATACCATCTTTGGCTTTTTTGGTTTTCATGCAACTTTCTCTGTCATTAGTAATCGTCCCTTTCAAAATGCATTTCACTTCGAAACTAACTTTCGAATTTTTCGATCTTCATCAATTCTTTTGAATTTCGATATTGAAAATGCTTTCTCTAATATTGTGAGTCTACAGCAAACTTTCTTAGTCTTGACCTTCACACTATCATCTTTACAATTTCGTTCTTCACACTACACTTTTGGCATCGCTGGTCTTCATCGACATTCTTTGTCTATTGTTGCTTTTCGATAAATTTCTTTCACACATTTTCTTTTTAATGCTCACTGCACCGTCTTCGGTGTTTGTTGATCTGTACACTCCCTCTTTGTCATTCTTTGTTCCCGCATGTTCTTTCTGACATTTTTTTCCTTTGGCATTGATGGTTTTCATACGCTGATCTTCGATAGTTGGTTTTCGCATGACTTTCTTTGACCGTTTGGTCTTGATGCATTTTTCTTTAAAATTTCTGGGTTTCATAAGTTTTTCGATCTACATTTTTAGTTTTCACACCTTTCTCTGAGGCTTGTTGTCTTCACAACACTTTCCAAGCACTGATGCCTGGGAGTTTTTAATTCCCAGCCCTGCAAACGGTCAGTAGGGGACACCGATGAGCTTGGAAAGATCGCCGTTCGTCGGATGGGACGTTAAGCCGTGTCACCGTGTGCGGGAGAGTCTTAACCTGTTCACGTTAAAGAACATGCTGGATGGTCTTGACGGGATGCTACCATCTGTCTCCCAACAGCTGTTCCAGTGGGTCCCATCCCCCAACCTTCTCTGAGCCTTCGGAGTCCATGTGACCTGGCCATTTAGCCCATGGTGTGCAAAAAAGTGCTGCTCAGAGGTAATACAACTCAACCCTACCTAGGAGTTTTGAAGTTCAAGCAGAAATTACCAATAAATACTTGAACACGCTATCAAACTTTAACAACGCAATGACATGCTTTGATGAACAGATGACGCAAGGTAATAAACGAAATGATCTCCAGAATTAGGATTATGAGCTACTAAACTTTTTTTTTTCAATTTTCGCTTGATCTTTGAGAGTTAAGCTTTTCAACCATGATCAGCACTAACTACAGGTTTGGCAATACTCTTTCTAAAAATTGAGAAACACTGGACGCAAACTTCTAAATAAATATGATGAGTGCTAAAGTCCTCTTTTTCTTAATTTGTTATGTCTTGATAGTGGATTCAAATACACAAACATCTTGGATATAATTATTCTTTAATCTGGAGAATGCAAACACATGTGACCACGATTCCTAACCCAAAATCTCAAATCCTATGATTTTCTGTAATCGTTGTTAATTGTCAGCACGCTAAAGAAGTTGCTTGCCTGCAAAAAAAAAAAGAAAAAGAAACAGGAAAATAACACTCATTACGAGATATTGCGTTAATTACAATGGAGGAAAAGACAGATGGGTAAGAAATTTCGGAAATTGTGACCCAGATCATAAAGAAGAAAAATCCACTTCAAATATTTTTAAATTATATTGCAACGCAAAATTTATATAAAAAGCGTTTTACGTTCAAAAATTCAAAGTACATAATTCTGAAAATGAAAAGAAAAAAATCCGTCATTTGTTTCGAATACTTTTCTACATTATGTGGAACTTTGACCTCGTTGATCTTCAGATTATCCTCTTTGTTAGTGGTCAAAGAACATTCCACAATATTGTTGGTCTGCACCTAGAGTGAAGTGGATAGAGAATATCAAACATGACATTATTACTAATTAACTAAGCCTTTATTATTACATTAAACTAAGCCTAACAGAATTTGGCCTGCAGTAGTAAATTGTAGTAGCTACTACTCATGATAGAGAAACTAAACTGTACAGTCGCTCAAAAAAGTATCCGAACACTATGGTTGATTACAGAATTCAGGAAAAATATCTGGAGCGTGTACAGCAACTGTACACGCTCCAGTTACCGTTCACAGCAAACTGGAGCGTGTGCAGTTACTGCACACGCTCCAGTTTGCTGTGAACGGTAACTGCACACGCTCAATATTTCTGTGAGTGAGCCCACACGATCTAGTATCAAAATAATATGACCACCTACAGTCGCTCAAAAAAGTATCCGAACACTATAGTTGATTACAGAATTCAGAGAAAATATCTGGCAACGATTTTTTTTTAGAAATTAGTAATCTGGCAACCTTCGTGTCACGTGACACGAAGGTTGCCAGATTACTAATTTCTTAAAAAAATCGTTGCCAGATATTTTCTCTGAATTCTGTAATCAACCATAGTGTCCGGATACTTTTTTGAGCGACTGTACAATCTAGTTGTATCTCCGCAGCTCTTGGCTATATCAGAATTATTTTTTGTATGCATGTGTATTTTCAGAATAAATTTCACTCATAAAGCCATAATTAATTCCCTAATTACTATGTTCCTTCTCTGACTTGACAGGTTTGACATCATTGGCAGTGGTCATTACTATTGGCGATACCATCCACAACTTCGGCGATGGTCTTGCCATTGGCGCTTCTTTCTCTTCTGGACTCAGAGGAGGACTCTCCACAGCTCTGGCTGTCTTCTGCCACGAGTTACCACACGAATTTGGTAAGAAATATTTCCTTTTCTCACTTCACGAAGATTCTCTCATCTGCAAATTGTATTGAAGGGAAATTTTTCATTTTTAATTATTATTCGTTAACACTGGAAACACCCGGATATTTGAAAGACATATGGAAAACTTTGGTGTCCAGCATTCTTTAACCATATACCTCAGAAAAGATTATGCATTAAAAGAAAAACATTTTATATTAATATATCTTTCTTTTTTTTTCTACCCTGCTGAGGAATGGTCAACCACACTGGGTTCTGGTGATAACTGTATAAACTTACTGAACTGGATTAAGGCTCTGAGTTTGATTACGGATCCTGAATTTGCTGCACTGGTGGGCTTCTGTGGAGGAAAAATCTTCCGCTGTGTTTTTTGTTTCTTTTTGGGTTGACAACCTCAAGTGAATAGATTCACAAGATATGTTTTATCAGCTGGCGGATAATCCTGAGCAAAGGTCATCGCAGGCACCTGAACTCTTGCTTCTACGAGCATCACCAAATTCTACATGTCATCCAGAGTAGATGACTTCAGCCTTTAGTAGTGAGGGAAACAGGTCTTTGCCTCATGCCTGTAATTAGGGGTTGTTTGCTATTGTCGGCATTCACTCTCACATTAAACATAGTTTCTTTAAACATCCCACTAGCCATTTTCTCTCCATAGGTAGTTGGAATGTGAGGTCTTTGCACAGAACTTATTCTCTTGATGTCCTCACACAAGAATTCCACCGCAATAATTTAGATATTCTTGGCTTGGAACAGACCAGATGGACAGATAAAGGTCAGATTCTTAAAAATAATCTTAAATTTCTCTTTTCAGGGAGGGACGACAATAAGCATCACCAAGGTGTGGGTCTGCTTCTCAGCAGACACGTTAGTGATGCTCTTCTAGGATGTGAGTGCATTAATGAAAGGTTTCTTACAGCAAAATTTCACACAAGCATTAAAGACTTGAATGTTATCTGCTGTTATGTCCCCACTGAGGACGCCGATGAGGATGAGAAGGATAGATTTTATGGACAACTGCAAGATATTTTGAATTCTGTCATGAAAGGTGATATTACCCTTGTTCTAGGTGACTTCAATGCCAAAGTTTGTACTGACTCTGACCTTTGGGGAAGGGTGATAGGCCCTTTTGGTATTGGTAGCTGCAATGGAAATGGTAAACGTCTCCTACAGGTAAGTAAACTTAATGGTTTGAGAATAACTAATACTTATTACAAACACTGCGACATACATAAGTACACATGGGTTTCACCAGAAAGGCTACATCAGAATATGATAGATTATATATATTACATACATACAAAATCCTCATGCAGCCATGGCCTAGGGAGGTCCAACCAGACTGTGTAATCTTTCTCTCCAGGCGTGTCTCTTTTGAGCTATAGCTGCTGCATTTGGCCACTCCAGGCCAATCTAGCAAGGTCCTGTTTGACATTGTCTGCCCATCGCATCCTAGGTCTCCCCCTTTTACTGATATCTTTAAGCACACTGTTCGTAATCCTCTTTGCCAATCTGAAGCGATGCATACGGTCAACACGGCCAAACTAACGCAGTCTCTCTCTGCACAATATGCTACTCAAAAGAGATTGATGACTTTTTCTTCTAACCTCATCATTACTTACAAAGTCAAACCACCTAATGCCCAAGATACTGCGTAAGCATCTAGAATCAAAGGCATCAAGTTTCTTGTTATCTGCTTACAAAGAGTCCATGTTTCGCTACCATAACTAACACTAGAAAGAACCAAACTATTATACAGCCTAATTTTAGTCTTTAGTTGTATACGCCTATTTCTCCATACTCTCCATAAATTCTTAAAAGTCCCAGCGGCAATCCCTGGGGCGGGGGTTGCTCAGTCGGTAGTGCGCCAGGCTCGTAATCTGTAGTTCCCAGGTTCGAGTCCCAGCTGGGTAAGCGTTGAGATTTATCTCCGCAAAATTCCCCGCCCTGCCCACGGTCAGTAGGGGACACCGATGGGCTTGGAAAGGCCGCCGTCCGTCGGATGGGACGTTAAGCCATGGCCCCGTGTGCGGGAGAGCCATACCCTGTGCACGTTAAAGAACACGCTGGATGGCCTTGATGGGAGACTACCATCTGTCTCCCAACAGCTGTTCCAGTGGGTCCCCTCTCCCAACCTTCTCTGAGCCTTCGGGGTCCATGTGACCAGACCATTTAGCCCATGGTGTGCAAAAAAGTGCCGCTCAGAGGTAAAACAACCCAACACCCAACAAAAAGCGGCAATCCCTATTCTTCTATTTATCTCATGACGCACATCACCAGTATCTGTTACATAGCTCCCAAGATAATTAAACTGACACACGTGCTCAATAGTACAGCCATTCACAGCAACTGAAGCACCATCTGCCTGACCAAAATTCATCACTTTAGTTTTCTCTATGTTTATCATCAAACCTACTCTATTACCATTCTCATCAACAGCCCTAATGAAAGAATTCATCTTATCAACATCAGTAGCCAACAGAGCCAAATCATCTGCATAATCTGAATCAGAAATTGTGAAATCTCTAGACCATTTAAGGCCAAAATCTTTCCCCCTGCAAAGAATTTCGTACTACATAATCTAAGCATTTCAGTGGTGATTTCGTCCACCCCTGTTGATTTATGCAGTTTTAATTTAGAGATAGCCAATGCGACTTCGGAATGTGAAGTAGGACCATCATAAAAGCCAGTAATACATCTATCCTCATTACAAACAATGAGAGTAGAAATAATCACATTATTTAGAATATCTCTGAAATGCTCAGCCCACCTAGCCATCACAGAATCCTCACCTTCAACCACCTTGCCATATTTATCCCTCAATCCCTGTGTACCTGTCTATTTCTTCCCACATAAAATATTAACAATCTGGTAGAACCCTCTGCTGTTGTGCTATGTAATTGCTTCCTCTGCTTTATCAGCCAAGCTATCAAGCCAAAGATTCTCATCAGCTATTTAACTGATCCTTTACATGTTTATTAAGCTCGTTGGAATGCCTTCTGTTAGGACCAGTTGGGTGTTGATTCATATTAATCCTCCACTTCCTTCTTTCAGAAATAAGTTCCATAGCCTTATCACTCCAATAATTTTGTTTCCTCTTTTCCTTTTTACCCAAAACAGTACTTATTGTTGTTTTCAAGAAAAGCCTATTTAAACTGATCCCATTCTTTCCCAACTTCAGCAGTAAGCAAACCACGATTGTCATAATGACTAAGTAGCCTAATAAGATATTCTTTGGCTATATCTGGATCTTTCAGACCTTCAGTGTTGAAGGTAATTTTCTTAACCTTAGCACAACATTTCTTAAGTTTCAGCTGTAAGACTTTTGACCAGGTAATGGTCAGACTCGAATTTCGGCTCCCCTGTATGATCTGGTATTCCTAACAGAATTGGCCCATTTGCTATTAATTAAAATATAATCATTCATATTCCTGTGCAACCCATCAGGTCAAACCCACGTATATTTATAAAGGTCCCGGTGTTTATAGTATGTATTAGTTATTCGTAAACCATTAAGTTTACTTATCTGTAGGAGACGTTTCCTATTGGAACTAACAATGCCAAAGGGATCTAAAACTCCTGCCCAAAGGTCAGAGTCAGTACCAAATTTAGCATTGAAGTCACCTATCTCAAGAGAAATATTTTCTTTCTTCACAGAATTCAAAATATCCTGAAGCTGGCTGTAAAAAGAATTCTTCTTCTTCTCATCAGAGTCCTCTGTGGGTCATAACAACAAATGACATTCAAGTCTGTAATATTTGTTTTAAATTTTGCTTTAAGAAATCTTTCATTAATGCAGCCATATCCTAAAAGAGCATCACTGGCATGTCTGCTGAGAAGCAAATCTACACCTTGGAGATGCTTTCCATCCTCCCTCCCTGAAAAGAGAAATTTACGGTTATTTTTAAGTATCTCACCTTTAACTGTCCATCTGGTCTCTTGCAAGCCTAGAATATCTAGGTTACAGCGCTGGAATTCCTGCGTGAGGACATCAAGAGTATAATCTCTATGCAATGTACTCACGTTCCTGCAAAGAGAAACAATATCAAACAGCCCCCTGATCGCAGTCATGGGGCAAAGACCTGTTCCTCCTCTGCTAAAGGCTGAAGTCACCGATGCTGGTAGGAACTTCAGCACCACCTTTTCAAGTGGACTTTTTCAAGAGTCATATGGCCTGCCTGAGACACATTACTCCAGTTTAGGCTTGACGATGCCCAACTAGCTAAGTTAGGTTCAGGTACCTGCGATGGCCTCTGATTAGGATTATCCACCAGCTGATATAAGGTATCTCATGCCACTTTTCACTTAGGGCTGGCAACCCAGAAGCAAACAGAAAACACAGCGGTAGATTCTCCCTCAACAGAGGCCCACCAATGCAGCAAGTCCAGGATCAATAATCAAGCACAAATCCATAAACAAATCCAGTCTAGTAGGTATAAATGGTCAGCACCAGGACACTGTGAAGTTGACCACGCCTCAGCAGGCTTGAAAAAAAAAGAAAAAAGTGACCATAGATGACCAGAGCAGTAGGCCATACTAAACTGGCAGCCCTCCTCTTCCGTTTCCTTCCAAAAGAAAATATCTCTTTTGAAAGGGTTCTAACAACCTTCACTACGAGAAGGCGGGGTCGGACATTAGGTGCTAGACCTGGCCGGTTCTGTACATCATCACTGGGGATTAATACACAGTTCTAATTCCAGTTTATGCCTAGCTACCATTTATAGACCATATTAATATATATATATATCTTATTATTATATATTATATATTAATTATATAATTATTATTAATTATATATTAATTTACAGCAAATGGGGTAGTTCTGTTAGGAATACTAGGGCATATAGGGGAGGTGAAATTGGATCTGACCATTATCTTCTTAAAAGTGTCTTCCAACTTAACCTTAAAAAGTGTTGTGCTAAGGTTAAAAAATTTACCTTTAATTCTGAAGCTCTGAAAGACCCAGTTATAGCTAAAGCTTACCGTGATAGATTACTCAGATATATGACAGTCATGGTTTGCTTACTACTGAAGTTGAGGAAGAATGGGGTCATTTTAAACAGGCTTTTTTGGAAACTAACAGTACTCTTTTAGTAAAAAAGGAGCAGAGGAGGCAGGATTATTTGAGTGATAAGGCACTTGAGCTTATTTCAGAAAGAAGGAACTGCAGGAATGTCCTTAATCAATACCCTACTAGTATTAATATAAAGGATTACAGAGAGCTTAATAAACGTATAAAGGATCAGTTAGCTACTGATAAGAATCTTTGGCTTGATGGCCTTGCTGACAAAGCTGAGGAAGCAGTTAGACAGCACAACAGCAGAGAGCTGTACCAGATAGTTAATGTTTTATGTGGTAGAAAACGGACAGGTATACATTGATTAAAGGATAAACAAGGTAAGGTTATAGAAGGTGAGGATTCTGTCATAGCTAGGTAGGCTGAGCATTTCAGTGATATTCTAAACAATGCGGTTAGTTCTATTCCCATTATTTGCAATGATGATAGATGCATTGGTGGCTTTAATGTTGGCCCTATAACACAATCTGAAGTTATTTTGACTGTTTCTAAGCTTAAACTACAGAAATCTCCAGGGGTAGATGAAATTACTGCTGAAATGCTTAGAGCTGCCAATGTTTTGGTTACCTCATGGATGACTGAAATTTTGAATATTTTTTATGATAAAGTCATGGTTCCTAAGGATTTTATCAGAACAATTATTATCCCTCTTTTTAAAAGAGGTGATCGCAGTTCTTGTGATAACTGTAGGGGTATCAGCCAACTTTCTGTTCCTGGTAAAGTTCTTTCCATGATTGTGCTTAATAGAATTAAGAATCTGGTTGACAGGCAATTGCGTGATGAGCAATGTGGATTCAGAAGTGGTAGGGGATGTGTAGATCAGATATTTTCTCTCAGGCTGATTCTTGAGAAATGTTTTGAATTTCAAAAACCTTGGTTGCTAGCTTTGTTGATTTCTAAAAGGGTTTTGACTCTGTTGATCGTCATAATTTGTGGTTGATTGTGAGATCATATGGTATACCAGACAAGTTAGTTAACATAATGAAAGCTCGCTATAATAACACTGAGTCGTATGTGAGAGCTGGTAAGGCTTGTAGCAATTGGTTTAGTGTTTTACGGGGGGAATTGAAATTGATATATACATTATAATCCCTCCACTCCGTATTTATTTTAGCAGTGATCGGTTTTGTTTTGTACATTGCTTTGTTTCTTCTTTAACATACTTAAGAGTCCAGTATCATACTGAGAAAACAGATATCCTCCCACACAAAAGGAGTAACCAAAGCAGGTATGGCTTTTCAACAAATACAGAAACATTTTATTTACAGAGCTATTCCATTTTTGAACACATTTTTTGATCTTAGTAATTTACATAATTTCCATAGTATATGTTCTGCCTCTGTCCTGCGTCCATTAAAACTAAGCAAATCTTTCGTTATTGGAAGCATTCATACCCGACTCACTATCGTGGTCACCTCTCTAAACTATGAAGTTGGTGCTCACTGTCCACCATTCTTGTCTCTCCACTCTCTAGGACTGATCTGCATCCTCTCCCAGATTAGACTGCTGATGTGTGTCCTTGCTCTCTTGAGCACACAAAGAACAGCTATCCAAAGACTATGATTGGTTCCCCCGCAATTCTCTCTACAAGGGGGGGAAAGGACGAAAATAGTCAGTTCTCAATGCGATGTTCTTGTCCCGAAACCACGTGGCTGTCCGTTCGTGGGAATCGTTGAGCAGTGGTTCAGGGGTGTCCTCCCGGGGCATCTGGTGTTGCAGTGTCAGAGCCTCAAATGTGGCGCCAGACGCCACTCTAACCGAAAATTTTCACGGATGAGAGGCGCCTCCTTTTGTACACGTTTCTTGGATTAAACTGGAAGGAAGGCAGGTAAATGGCCTCGCTCTGCTCTGCGGTGCTTCAAACGGAATTGTTCGCCGAGAAAATCGTCCTCATGGCACCATAATGTCTGACAAGGAAGATGAAGGCAACTCGAAACAGTTGTAGGTGAATATGAAAAATTCACGTAGAACATTTGCATTGCTTTTGATGTCCGACAAGGGTGTGCTTTGTCTCCTTTTTCTCTTTAGTATGGTTATTGATTATGTTTTGCGAAATTCTTTGCAAGGGAAAGGTTTTGGCCTTAAATAGGCTGGAGATACGAAACTTTCTGATTTAGATTATGCTGATGATTTAGCCCTTTTGGCAAATGATGTTGATGAGATGAACTCTTTCATTCGACATGTTGATGAGACTGGTAAAGTAGGTTTGGTTATAAAGAGAGAGAAAACCAAATTGACGAAAATTGGTCAGGCAGGTTGTGGTTCATTTAATCTGAATGGCTGCACTCTTGAGAAGGTATCTCAGTTTAATTATCTTGGGAGCTATGTAACAGATAATGGTGATGTGCGGCATGAGATTAACAGACGAACAGGGATTGCTGCCGGGACTTTTAGGAATCTATGGAGAGTGTGGAGAAATAGACTAAACTTAGACTCTATGATAGTTTGGTTCTCTCTATGGTTAGTTATGATAGTGAAAGTTGGACACTTTGTAAGCAAGATAACAGGAAACTTGATGCTTACGCAGTTTCTCGGGCGTTAGGTGGTTTGATTTTGTAAGTAATGATGAAGTTAGGCAAATCAGGCGGCAACCTCCTTTAAGCAGCATATTGTGCAGAGAGAGTCTCTGTTGGTTTGGCCATGTTTCCCGTATGGATTATAGATTGGCGAATAGAGTTATGAACAATGTGCCTAAAAGCCTCAGAAAGAGGGATGGATGATGACCTAGGATGCGGTGGACAATGTTAAAACAAGACTAATGTCAAACAATGCACGGTCTGGTTGGACCTCCGTAGCCAATGGCTGTTTGATGATGATGATGAGGTTTCAGGTTCATCTCAATAAATTCTTATATGAGTTTGTTGCAAAAAAAAATAATCATAAATTAAATATTTCGATCAAATCTACCTAAATCCAAATTTAATTATCAGAAAGATTGTATTCAACAATCAGAATTCTTTCAGTTTTAAACAGTTATGGAAGTTGAGCACATAACAGAAATCTAGCACGTTTTTCGAAAAAGGATTCAAAAGCGGGAAAAACTAAAAGAATAATTTCAATCTCAACTTATGATTTAAAATATAAATCTTCTTCTGCATTATATTTCCTCAGGACGCTTAAATTCTTCTGTTGTGTGTCCAAAACCTATTATCAATTGCTATCGTTTCGCATTTCTTGTTTATTCCATTCTTCAACTACTTCAATCTTCATTTTTTTACTCTGCTTTTTATAACTTTCCTTCTTTATCTGCATTTAGCCATTTTTTATACCTTACGCTTCCAGGATTGTGTAGACATTTTCTGGCGCTAGACACAAAGGCATATCCTTTCCCTTGCTCCTTATTTCGAGGGGCCCTGAGTCATATATATATAATCAGAGCCACATCCCATTCCTCGAAACACACTGGCATCTTTGTTTTTTAAATGCTTTTCAGTCTAGAAATATAATCAATCAATAACTGATTTCAGATTGCCACTTTCTACTACCATGTAAACATATGTACAGTCGCTCAAAAAAGTATCCGAACACTATGGTTGATCGCAGAATTCAGAAAAAAAATATCTGGCAACAATATTTTTAGAAATTCTTTGCGAAATTCTGAGTCTGAAACATCAGCAGTCTAATCTGTCAACTTCGTGTCACGTGACACGAAATTGCCAGATCACTAATTTCTAAAAAAAAATTTTGCCAGATATTTTTTTCTGAATTCTGTGATCAACCATAGGTTTCGGATACTTTTTTGAGCGACTGTACACATTTCTCTGTGTTAGAAGAAAACGTTTTGTATTTTCAAACCAAACTCTCCACATATTTCTATGATTCACTCACCACATTTTGTCACTTGGGACCTCACTTAGTGACCTCACTTGGACATTCAAATCCCTAATTAATTAAAAAAAAAATACCTTTTCTTCATTTTCCCTTACTCTTTCCCACAAATTTTATCATTTTTCTTCCATCTCTGCTAGGACCTCTCTTCCATCCAATGCCATCATTATTCTCCCATTCGTTTCCTCCCAAATTTTAACATTTTTTGTGTACTTCTTATGTGCAATTGATGCTCCTGCTTTTATTCTGTCACTTTTTTTATACTCTCTACACGGATAATGCTTCTTCTTTCTTTCTGACCCTTTCCTTTCTTCTTCGTTTCAATTAATACTTCTAGATCCATCCTCTTCCTCTCCAATTCATCTCTCATCTGCTCTCGTTTGATAAACAAACTTTGTGCATTCCAAGTTCCAGTAATTATCATATTTTTTCTGTTTCCTTTCTTCTTTTAATTCCATCAATCTTACTATTTCATTACTCCCTTTAGCATTTAACATTGAAACTTTTTTACATGAATGAGGAGGTGACCCATTTCACGATCCTCTGCCTGGGAGGACTAGAGATCACTTTTCATCGGACTTTACCCTTCAGTCTATGTCTAAACTTACCAGGAGCACAACCATTCACCAGCACATCTCGCTGGGTCATTGACTTAAACATGCTCCACCTACCCATTAAGGCAGTGGCCTGAGAAGGAGGGGGCGGGGGTGGCTCAGTCGGTAGCGCGCCAGGCTCGTAATCTGTAGTTCCCAGGTTCGAGTCCCAGCTGGGTCAGTGCCGAGATTTATCTCCGCAAAATTTCCCCGCCCTGCCCACGGTCAGTAGGGGAACCGATGGGCTTGAAAAGGCCGCCGTCCGTCGGATGGGACGTTAAGCCGTGGCCCCGTGTGCGGGAAAACCATACCCTGTGCACGTTAAAGAACACGCTGGATGGCCTTAACGGGAGGTTACCATCTGTCTCCCAACAGCTGTTCCAGTGGGTCCCCTCCCCCAACCTTCTCTGAGCCTTCGGGGTCCTTGTGGCCTGGCCATTTAGCCCATGGTGTGCAAAAAAGTGCCGCTCAGACGTAAAACAATCCAATCCAATCCTGA
Source organism: Ryuthela nishihirai (assembly GCA_038380435.1). Classification (NCBI taxonomy): domain Eukaryota; kingdom Metazoa; phylum Arthropoda; class Arachnida; order Araneae; family Heptathelidae; genus Ryuthela; species Ryuthela nishihirai. The sequence continues at coordinate 79,206,389 of JAWZYU010000017.1, forward strand.
GGAGGAGGTCTGCCATTATTGCAGTTAAATATTTTATCCTTCATAAGTCTTTAGATAGTAAATGAATACTGTTAATAATCGAGATTTAGATAGACTTCATTCAGATCTCTCATTTATCTTCAATCACATTTTCCACTAAAAAGCTCAAGGACCTGTTAAAGCTGTTAGTTCCATCCCTAACAGGATGGGAGAATAATAAGATTTGTGGGAAAGAGTAAGGGAATCATTGGGGATTTTCTGAGCTTCCAATTTGTCTATCCTTTGATAAATAATCGAATAAATCTCATAGCATGAGAACGTTTCTAATAAGAGTACCTCTGAGATCATAGCAGCATCAAAAGTCGAAAAATGGAATAAAATGTTTATATAAAACATACACTCCATATATTGAGAACTCCCCCAGAAACATTAGTCCCACTTTTAGCAGTTCCTGGGTTCTGAAAAGAGGATTTTATTCAAAAATTTAATATCATTGAACACAGTCTTTGTGGAATGCTTAATTTTTGAGATTTTTTATGTGCTGCTCCAGAATAGAATCCATTATCGAAAATATGGTGCCCTCTAAGTCGACCAATTGAAAATGAGCTTTTACGTACACTTGATTATTGCTTCATAGAATTCATATTCGCAGCGCTACTAATCCCACTGGATATCTGCCGCAGTTCAAATTTTCAATTCATTTCCTCGATCCATTCGGACACTAGAGAACCGAGCAGACAGATTGCATTTGAAAATCGTTTTTCCGACTTCACCAGAAACCTATTCCTAATAGGAAAATTAGACATCAATTATTTTTACGATCACAATATTTACATCGTTACTGGAAATAAAAAGGAAGTTAATTGCAATAGAAGCCTAGCAAGCGACCGACTCATGTAGTATTTGATATACTGCCAAACTTTCACTTTCTTTTGATAATAATTCTGCTAACTATTCAAGGCACGAATCAACTGCTTCTCAATGAACAATAAGCACGCACACTGACGTCATCACAAGCGACGCATGACATTTTCAATGCCGGAAGCGATTACTAAACAAAGCTGGAAGAATAACTTTTGCCTCTGCCGAATACGCGGGAGGGGGGGGGTACTCTTTTTCAAAGATAAAGTTTTCTATTTTCCGCATTTAGCATTCTCTAACAGTATAAATTTGAATTAAAGGATAATTGGGAAAATGCATATAGTAATATTTTATTAACTCCTCTACGACTCTTAGGGGGCGGGGGGGGGGCTCAGTCGGTAGCGCGCCAGGCTCGTAATCTGTAGTTCCCAGGTTCGAATCCCAGCTGGGTCAGCGTTGAGATTTATCTCCGCAAAATTCCTCGCCCTGCCCACGGTCAGTAGGGGACACCGATGGGCTTGGAAAAGCCGCCGTCCGTCGGATGGGACGTTAAGCCTGGTCCCGTGTGCGGGAAAGCCATACCCTGTGCATGTTAAACAACACGCTGGATGGCCTTGACGGGAGGCTACCATCTGTCTCCCAACAGCTTGTTCCAGTGGGTCCCCTCCCCCAACCTTCTCTGAGCCTTCGGGGTCCATGTGACCTGGCCATTTAGCCCATGGTGTGCAAAAAAGTGCCGCTCAGAGGTAAAACAACCCAACCCAACGCAAACGATGGACGAAGATTAGTTCAATCAGCAGGGCACCAGGTTCACAAGCTGCTGTTGCCATGTTCCGTCTTCAATTTTCCTCCGTTTAGCTTTATTTCCGCTCCCCCCCTACCACCCTCCCCAGGAAAAAAATTATATCTCAGGTTGAACAGCTCTGTTCGAAGCCACTGTAACAGTTTAAATAAACATAATACAAATATAAAAAAAAATTTTAAAATTGCGCTCTTTTACATTCATTAAGTATGCATAAAAACATAACCCTTCCCATGCCCTTGGTGTGAAATTGGACACCGATGGGTTTCGAAAGGCTGCCGTCCGTCGGATGGGACGTAGAGCCGTGACCCCATGTGCAGAGGAGCCATAACCCTGTGAAGAACAAGTTGTATGACCTTAACGAGTGGCTTTTATATGGGACGCCTTCCTTAGTCGAATTCTGAGTCATTGGGTCGCTTATAATTTTTCCCATTGTGTAAAAAACATATCCGTCATCAGAGATAAAATACAACCAAACAATAGCGAAACAAGATGAATGAATAATATAATTAAATTTTTAAATTTAAAAGACAGTGAAACTCAAAAATGAAAATAAATAAATAAATAATTCTGCTTAGCTTCACTATGTTTCAACGCTGTCCAGTAATCCCCCCCCCCCTCCCCAAGAAAAAAATTTATGTCTCGGGTTGAACAACTCTGTTCTAAGCCATTTTAACAATTTAAATAAACATAATAAAAATATAAGAATTGGTTATAAAAATTGTGCTTTTTACATTCATTAAATATGCAAAAAAACATAAAATCACGAATCTTTATAAAATCTCATAATAGCTGAAATTTAAAGTTTGCCTCTAATAAGCTTTCATCTGTGATAATATACACCCAATTCTGTTTTTTCACGGATTTTTTACACGATTCTGATTTAACACGGTTTAGAAAAAAATTCAAATTTTCCTTTTACACGATTTATTTTGATCTAACACGGTTCAAACTGAGCCTTTTTAAAAATCTCCATTTGAATTTAATTCTGAAGAAATGTTCCTATTAAAGAAAGAATTTCTAGAATTTATATTTATAACAAAGATGCCGCTTTTATGGTCACATTTTTCGAAGTAGCTTTAACTTTGAAAATGTACTGTGGATACACATTTTGTGCACTCAAGTCCCCAAAATAAAAACTAAACTAACATTACTACACAACAAGTTTTCTCTCTTTTATTCTCTATCTCATGGAAAAAATTGTACATAACCACTTCATTCGGAATAAAGTGGCAACATTGAGTTACGGGAATTCTCCCCAAATTTTATCTTCAATACATACGTTAGTTTTGGTCTCTCATTTTATGTTTAAAATTAGAAATGTTTAGATGTTTAATAGAAGAAATCGAAAAAAAATATTGTTTTGTTTTTTGAAGTTTCGTCTGCGTAATATAAATTTATTAAATTTTGTTGATAGGTAATTTTCATTTTTCATCATCTGATTTATTAACTACAATTCAAATATTTTTCATAAGCCTTACCACGATGTCGGATAATTCAACTATACAAAAGCAGAAAAGGAAAGATTTGGATACTAAGATCCAAATTTTAGATCGTCTTGCAACTGGAGAAGGTTCAACATCCATAGCAAATATTTTGGTTTGAACGAAACTACTGTAATAATCATCAAGAAAAATAAAGATGCTATTAGGAAATCTGAGCTTTCTGGAACAAAATTGAGCGCTAAGTCGCCATCGTACAAGAGAGATATTGTAAAAGTGAAGATGGAAGTAAGCACTAGTAATGTGGATTAGAAGATAACTCGCAAAAACGAATACCTCTAGACGGAAATACCATCAAACAGATGGCATTACGAATATATAAGCAGATACAAGAAATGGAACCAACCACATCAGATAAGTTAAACAAAAATTATGAATTTTCTGCAAGTACAGGTTGGCTTGCACGATTTCTTCAGACACGCGTTTCATAATGTAAAGATAAAAGGTGAAGTTGTATTTGCAGATGAGCCGGCTGCTGAAGAATTTTGTCCAAAATTGGCCCAAATCATTGAAAATGGTGGATACACTCTTGATCAAGTTTGGAAAGCAGATGAAACTGGTCTTTTTTGGAAAAAATGCCAAGTAGATCATACGTATCAAAATCACAAAAAAACTGTTGTGGCTTTAAAGCAGCTAAGGATCGTGTGACCTTTCTATTTTGCAGCAACGCTTCAGGAGATCATATGTTAAAACCGCTGCTCATCAATCGATCCCTAAGATCGATCTTTAGACAAGGTATAATTTCCACATTTATAACTTACTACGTAAGTCGAACATTCCAATACATTTTGGATAAACTAGATAAGGATAAAACACTAACAGTTATTGATGTGTGGAAAAATTTTCTATTTGAGATTGTATCAGATGTGCTGAATTGACGTTATCAGAATTAAAACCATCAACTTTAAACGCATGCTGGAAAGCTATTTTGTCAGAATGTGTAAAAAGCAAAGATTCTGTACTCCCAAAATACAACTGATTATCCTAATATCATCAGTTTAGCACATGCATATGGTGGAGAAGGATTTGATGATGTGTAGTTTGCAGATATTGATGAATTGCTGGTTGACAAAGCTCTTAGCGAAGATGAAGTAATAGAAATTGTTCTTGAGACTCCCGATGAAAAAAAAAAGTTGATGGTGATGAGATTCCACTCACTGCAAGCTTAATTAAAGAAGGGCTTCAAATGCCTATTAAATTGGAAAGTCATTTTCTTACACATGATCCCATTGTCGAACGAGCTCAACAGTTTAAACGTGAACTGAAGTCATGTATGGCGCGTTATCAAGAATTATACAAAGATCTAGTCAAATCAGGATCTCAACGATTGATTACAGAGTTCGTTGTCAAAACTAACCAAACTTCAGAATCACTGGAAACAAGTGATAATTTGGTTCCCCATGCCACAGAGAGAATTTCACCATTGGAGTATGAACACGACGGCCAAAATGTTTCAAGCGATGAAAGGGATTTAATTCCAGTCTTACCCAAACGAATGCGTCTGTTGTCAGAAAGTTTATATACGAATAAAATATAGTTAATAATCATGTGTAAGTCATATTTTTTTGCACGTTTGTATTCTTGAATTAGTGATATATTATTTTCTTTATGAGGGATAATTTACTTTATATATGTACATATAATTATCTTTATAAGTTTATAAAATAAAAAATATGTTCAAATGAATAAAAATGAAATAAAGATTTAATTAAAAATTTTAATATGATTTGTTTGAAAACAACTTATTATTTGTACTGGGTTTTCACGTCTGGAACCAACCTTCTATTTTTTCATATGCACTGTATTTTTTACACGGTTTTTTCGGGAAACTATCTACCGTGTAAAAACAGAATTGGTTGTATATTTATTTAAAAATACTATATGTACATTAGACTTTGAAACGACTTGATTTTGTATAGATTATAATGTATTTTTCTCAATATTTCAAAGAAAAGGAGGTGGCCCAAGTGCTTCTTTTTCTATGCTGCCCGTGGGTATTGCTGGTGCCATTATGTGTTGGTCATTTTGTTTCTAAAATAAGAATTTTTTTTACAGGAGACTTCGTGGTTCTTCTCTCGACAGGCCTCTCCTTCTGGAAAGCGCTCACTGTGAACTTCCTCTCTGCGCTCTTCAGCTTCGTGGGCCTCTATATTGGGATTCAGTTGGGAGAAGATGTCGAAGCACGAGAGTGGATCCTTACAGCCACGGCGGGAATATTCTTGTACGTGGCCCTCGCCGAAATGGTACGTAACGAACTCTTAATATTGGTTCCTTTCAAAATCCAGATTTCGACCCTTTCTAAGCCGCAACAAAGCTTCTCTCTTCATTGTTTCTTTAATCCATCTCATTTTTAAAAACTGTCCGTCTGTCCATTCGACATACTTCGGTTTGAACCTTCAGGATATCCCAATTCAGCATGTAATCATTTAATTGGAAACCCAGAACGAGACGAATCTCTAAATATTATTCTCGTGCTTAGATATATTTTCAGGGTTGGGTTGTTTTACCTCTGAGCGGCACTTTTTTGCACACCATGGGCTAAATGGCCAGGTCACATGGACCCTGAAGGCTCAGAGAAGGTTGGGGGAAGGGACCCACTGGAACAGCTGTTGGGAGACAGATGGTAGCCTCCCGTCTAGGCCATCCAGCGTGTTCTTTAATGTGCACGGGGTATGGCTCTCCCACAGACGGGGCCACGGCTTAACGTCCCATCCGACGAACGGCGGCCTTTCCAAACCCATCGGTGTCCCCTACTGACCGTGGGCAGGGCGGGGAATTTTGCGGAGATAAATCTCAACGCTGACCCAGCTGGGACTCGAACCTGGGAACTACAGATTACGAGCCTGGCGCGCTACCGACTGAGCCACCCCCGCCTCATATATTTTCAGAAACAGCAGATAAGATAGTGAGTTTCCCCATAGAATTAAGTTATAAATGGTAGCCAAGTTGAACTTCGATATTTGAGTTTTGCATCATTTTGAAGCTAAATATATTTGTTCTTTATGGTATAGTACTAAATGCACTCCACTTAACTGTTGAGAGAGTCGTTTAGAGATAAAAAGTGCTTTTTATTTAAATTAGCTCTTCATATAATTTTAACTGACATTCTAACATATTTTCACACAAAATGATATGATTGGCCAGGATATTCACATGGTTTTAGTCTCCACATCTTTGAACTCATCTATTGTTTTGTGTAGAGACGCGTTTGTATAAAAATGTTTGTTAAAAGTTCCCTATTTTTACGCATTATATGTACTATGCGTTATTAGAATAGTTAGGTAATCTAAAAATGAACGAAACGCTTAGTAATCAGAACTGCACAAGCTACAATACTAATTAGTGAATATAAATACATTTTCTTTTGCATGAACACTTTCAAAACAAGCATTTTTGCATCGATTCACTGAGTAACGAATCGACCGAACTAAGTTGGTTTGATGCGGAAAGCTAGAACTAAGCAGAAACCTTAACGAGAACTAAGAACCTTGACGAGAGGCTACCATCTATCTCCCAATAGCTGTTCCATTGAGTCCCCTCTCCCAACCTTCTCTGAGACTTCAGGTTCCTTGTGACCTGTCCATTTAGCCCGTTGTGTGCAAAAAAAATACCGCCAGAAGTAAAACAGCCCAACGCAACAACTAAGTACTTTCACACTCATTCGCCAGCGCGATCCCCAGACTTCTCCCCAACAGAGACTTTAACTGAAAGTTAACTTTAACTGAGCAGTTTCACACTCATTGTAACTGAGCACTTTCACACTCTTGAAACAACTGAGCACTCTCACACTCTTGAAACACCTGAGCACTCTCACAATCATTGAAACAACTGAGCACTTCCGCATTCATTGAAACAGCTGAGAACTTTCGTATTCATTGAAACAACTGAGCACTTTCATATGCATTGAACAACTGAGCAGTCTCACACTCATTGCAACAACTGAGCACTTTCGCATTCATTGAAACAACTGAGCACTTCCGCATTCATTGAAACATCTGAGCACTCTCGTATTCATTGAACAACTGAGCAGTCTCACACTCATTGCAACAACTGAGCACTTTCGCATTCATTGAAACAACTGAGCACTTTCGTATTCATTGAACAACTGAGCAGTCTCACACTCATTGCAACAACTGAGCAGTTTCGCATTCATTGAAACAACTGAGCACTCTCACAATCATTGAAACAACTGAGCATTTCCGCATTCATTGACACATCTGAGCACTTTCGTATTCATTGAACAACTGAGCAGTCTCACACTCATTGCAACAACTGAACACTTCCACACTCATTTACAGTCTCATTTACCTTTATTTGTTATTCAAATCCTCTTTTTTCTTCAATGAAATAAATCTTATTCTAAACAAATCATTATCCAACTTGTAATTTGACATTAAAGTACGTTTAATTTTTGTGCAGGTTTTAAAAATTAATATGATACTTTTCATTCAAGTGCCACTTTATTTCATCTAAATATGGGTTTGCCATCGGAAACAAATCATCCAAATGCTGATAATGGTTATTCAACGAACAACTCTAAACAAAAGCCTAAAATCAAAAATAATGTGTCTAAAATATTTTATGATACCAAATAAATCATATTAATTTTAAAAAATGAAGTACCATTATTTTGTTAAAACAACAAAATTGACCAATAGAATTAAAGAGTATATCTATCTTTCAAAAATAAATATTTACCATTTTCATGGAATGGGGAATATTGCAATTAAGTCATTTTAAATATTCGGTTTCAAGTAGGAAATCAAGATTAAAGGATCTGTTGTATCAGTTCAAAATGCATCTGTCTTTAAAGCTGAATATTACTTCTTTTAAGGTGTTCAAAAATAAATAAATATTTCATTATAAAAATGTTTCTACAATATTTTTCCCAATTATTGTTTGGTTAATAGTATTAAATAATGATTTATGCCTTTTTTCAAGAGGATATAGCAATCCAAAATATTCGTGCTTTATATTTCTATTCCAGTTCATAGGAATGGATTTCGCTTTATTAGATTTAAAAATTTTCCATTCTCCCGAAAATTTTCAATCATATACAATGTTTCTTTCTCCGAACTAGAAATTTAATCGCTAATCGATCAAAAAATAAATAAATATCCCCTCAATAAGCTGCTTGTCACAGAGGTCTGACAGGAGCCTGTCAGTTTATATACCTTAGTAGAAGATCTGTGAGGATGGCAGGACCTCAGCAGAAAAACGACACCTACATCCATGCCTTACCCGGGACTCGAACCCAGGTCCCTCAGATCAGTAGCCAAGCGTGCCACGGGACGGCTGCTAATCGATAGCAACTAAATAAAAAGATTTATCACTTGAAAATTCGAAAGGATTCCAAACCGATCCATAGAATCGAAGCATCTTATAGTCTTACTGATTGTTTAAAATCATGAAGCAATTGCAAAGCATTAATTAAAGATTCAATATTTTGACCCCTTCGCCCAGTTCAACTCGTAAAATTCATGGATAACGTAACTGTTTGGAGTGAAGTCGTGCCATTGCTCTAAAGTTCTTTAATTAATCACCATCACTTTTTAAAAATCATTGAATAAAAAGTTAAATCAGCAATTTCTTTTATATCTAATATTGCTTGCAAAAATAGACAAGAAAATTAGGAGTGACTGTTAGAATGGAAGAGGGAGATTTGTGCGCATATTTTGGCGCCAGAATATTCTGGTTAGAATAGCAGTAATTTATTTACCCTAAATTAACACTGCCCTTCTGGTTAGAATAGCAGTATTTTTAACCCTAAAGCTGCTGCTTATGATTTTTTATGCCGGTATGTGTGTAATGTTCGATGTATTTGACCGAAGTATTAGTTAATACGGGTCTTTACTGCTTATGGCCAAAAGGTAAATCAAAATCGTCATATTTTTTCGGCGTTAGGCAAACAATCCTGAATAAATTTGTTAAAAAATTGTTAAAAGAATTAAAAATTTGTTAAATCTTGACATTACGTGTTAACGTGCAGCAATTATTCATAAAAGCGTGGGTACTCTGCGTGTTGTGAAGCGTCATAACTGAAATGGAAAAGACATTTGAGTTTGAATTGTAATTCAGTTATAGGATTCTCCTATACTGAGAAGCTGCACGAGCTATTGCCCTGCCAATTTTCATCCTATTATCGGAGGAATTAAAATTCTCGTCTGACTCTTCCAGAGAACAACGACCCCTCATCCTGATGAGCACCTGTTCCATACACTGTCTCTGATTGGTTTTAACCTCTCCTTATTTACAATACCGGTTGCACAAGGTGACTTTTCCAGTTGGCAGAATTCCATATAAGACTAGTTTCTTCCTACGTGGAATTTCGTTGATTAATCTGAACAGTTGGTATTTAAACGTTTGAAACCTTCAAATGAGATGCTATAATGTAGATGGAAATTTCTATTGAAATCGAGAGTCTAAAAATGGAGTGTTACAACTACTTTTCCAAATGTAGGTAATGTTTCATAGTTACCCGAATGCAATATACACGGCTTGACATATAAAATGTCACACAGGAAGTATTTGTCGAACCGCCATGCAAATAGGTGATTATATATTGACATTTTGGTTATGTAAATGAGTGCAGTTGCGAACCAATCACGTGATAGGTGAGGGAGATAACAGGGCATAACGACTCGGCGTAGCTAAATTTGGACATTCTCACTGAGCGTGTGGACCACTGCATTTGAAGGATCTCAGAAGTGAAGGCACATGTTAAGAGCGAGAATGCCTGGGTGATGTTATTGGGAATCCTACCATAACACGGACACCTTTACCTTAGGCTTCATCATAGGGCTACATATGGCTGGTTGGTACCTGCGTTGCATCGCGGCGGAAATACACCAGGATGCAACAACTGTCGGCGGAATTTGGCGACAGTGGTCGAAGAAAGGTAACGTGCATCGACATAGTAGGACTGGTGCATGTAGTCGGACATCCGTTCGCTGCGATCGGCGCATTCGACGGTAAGCTATAGAGCAACCACACAATCCACAGTAGACAATATTCGACGATAAGCTATAGAGCAACCACACAATCCACAGTAGACAACATTCGACGATAAGCTATAGAGCAACCACACAATCCACAGTAGACAACATTCGACGATAAGCCAAAACAGCCACACAGTCCACAGCGGACAACATTCGACGTGGTGTACAGGCAGCTATGGACATCCCCGTGTCGACACAGGTGTCCAGGTGCTGCCTTGGCTAGCGCGATCCCCAGACTTCTCCCCAATACAGAACGTGTGAGACTTCATTGGCAGAAGAATTCACGCCTCTGACTCACAATGTCGATGAACTATGGACACGAGTCAACGATACATGATCTGCGTTCTTGATTTGCGTTTTGTTTTGCGAAACCAAAATGGATGACGCAATACCTCAGCACATCATGCGGGAACTCTTCCACTAGATGCCACGCTGTGTTGCCTAATATACAGCCCAGCATGGCGGTCATACGACCCTAAGCATAAAATAGCGTTTGCAACATTTATCCACCAAAGGATTTGATCGCGCTGGCCAAGGCAGCACCTGGGCACCTTCTAGCCACTATCTGATGGTGTTGGCAATGTACTGACTCAGGCCACATTATACTGTCTCCTCGCCCATCTGGGGTGGCTCAGTCGGTAGCGCGCCAGGCTCGTAATCTGTAGTTCCCAGGTTCGAGTCCCAGCTGGGTCAGCGTTGAGATTTATCTCCGCAAAATTCCCCGCCCTGCCCACGGTCAGTAGGAGACACCGCTGGGCTTGGAAAGGCCGCCGTCCGTCGGATGGGACGTTAAGCCGTGGCCCCCGTGTGCGGGAGAGCCATACCATGTGCACGTTAAAGAACACGCTGGATGGCCTGACGGGAGGCGACCATTTGTCTCCCAGTGGGTCCCCTCCCCCAACCTTCTCTGAGCCTTCGGGGTCCATGTAACCTGTCCATTTAGCCCATGGTGTGCAAAAAAGTGCCGCTCAGAGGTAAAACAATCCAACCCAACCCTCGCCCATCTCATTCATGTAATCCCACAGAAACTAAATCACTTCTTTCCCACCTAATTGTTGTAAGCTTCGTGCATTCCTTCATAGTGTGGCATTTTCTATGTCGAGCAGTGTAAAAGGCGAAACGTCATCGTTGGAATTGTGTGACGCTCTTAGCCTGAGGTTCACATTTCCTGGCTCATACAGAGCATCTTGAGATTCTCATTATTTGACTTTATCTTGGGTTCACTAAGAAAACGTTATCGTATTTGGAAAATTGCTCATATTTATCTTATAATTAGAAGAACGCACATTGCCTTTGGGCAAATATGGAAATCTCGTTTTCAAAGAGAATATAGTTTTTTGTTTACCTATTTCTGCACTCTTTGAAAGTTTTAATTCAAACTAAGGGATGGTTGGGGAAATGCAAATAGAAGTATTAATAATTATACAACATAAAGGGCATTTTTGTTTAATAATTATACAACATAAAGGGCATTTTTGTTTTATACCTTAAATTTAAAAAAAAGTTGCTTTTCTCACATCCCTCTGAGAAAGGGAGCAGAAAGTTGCTTTCAGTGCAATATCTCTTGACATTCCACCAACGAAATTTGTACCATAAACAGATCACTTGCAACATTCGTTCAAATTTTCGCCTTTTCCATATTTAGTGATCTCTAACAATGTACTGCATTCTTGCACATCTTCGTTGCACACTAGGATGTGCGAGATTAACAATGTAGATTAAAACCACCAAAGAATCTGAAAAAAAAAATCGAATTATAATATTTAATTAATACCAATCCAACAAAAAAAAATTTTTCAATTATTTCCTAAAGCAAAAGAGTTGTTTCCCTCCGCCCCTGGGTTTATGGGAGCAACTTATTTTTCTAAATTCAAATCTCAGAAGGTTTTCTCAGGACAAAGCCAAAAAGTTTGAAAACCCCTGATTTAGAGGATAGGTTGCAAATTACTGTTTGCAAACGATTCCCTGAATTGATGCTCCTTCCTTGAGAACGCGTAAGGGGCGGGGGTGGCTCAGTCGGTAGCGCGACATGCTCGTAATCTGTAGTTCCCAGGTTCGAGTCCCAGCTGGGTCGGCGTTGAGATTTATCTCCGCAAAATTCCCCGCCCTGCCCACGGTCAGTAGGGGACACCGATGGGTTTGGAAAGGCCGCCGTCCGTCGGATGGGACGTTAAGCTGTGGCCCAGTGTGCGGAAGAGCCATACCCTGTGCACGTTAAAGAACACGCTGGATGGCCTTGACGGGAGGCTACCATCTGTCTCCCAACAGCTGTTCCATTGGTTAAACCTTCTCTGAGCCTTCGGGGTCCATGTGACCTGGCCATTTAGCCCATAGTGTGCAAAAAAGTGCCGCTCAGAGGTAAAACAACCCAAACAACAACAACCTTGAGAACGCTGACATTCGAAATAGATTTTAATTTCCCCATTATTCTTTACCAACTGAAACTTCGTCTGCTTAAATGGCGACGACCTAAAGCTTTTGATTGTGTAAAGAACAACATGCTAAAATTTCATTTTTACAGATGGAGACTTTCTGAAGCAACGGAAATGTAAAGGGTAACTCATTCAAACTTCATATCTTTAAAAGGAGACCACTAAAGTTTCGGTTTCGAAAGCAGCAAGTCATTAATATTCATCTGTTCAAAGGATGATCCAATAAATAAGGATGATCACATAACATCATAATTTCATGTCATTCATTATAGTACACCCCACATAATTTCACGTAGTGTGTACTGTAATGGGATAGCTGTAGTACACGAACCAGCCATAATTTACTAATGTCTCTACAAAATGCAACATAATTGCGATATATGTAGATGCCGTGCCAAATTAAAAATAACGCTTTTATACCGAAATCTATTTTAGAAAACTCGGTTAGATTCACTTAATTAAAAGGCGTTTAAGAAGACAAAGGCTAATATTCAAAAAATACATCTGTCTGTAATCGGGATCTTGGCAGCCCCCGTAATTTTTTTTCATGTGTCTCGCACATCCTAGTGTGCAGGAATGCAGTGGAAGCAAAAGCCACATAAGCAACGGCGGATGAAAATATGGGAGACGAAATATGGCGTGGAAAGAACAGAAAGGTTAGAGATGATCTTCTCGACATCCAGTGGAAAATTCTGAAGGGTTAATACGAATTTTTTTTAATAATAATAATGTTTATTTGCTCCTAAAATCATATTACACAACAGCATTATATGGTATTTTAGGAAACAAATAAATTATAGCAATAACACCAATTACCAATAAACAAAGAAAATAATAATGATAAAAAAAGACAACTTAGAAAAAGAAAGAAAAATATTTTTTTTTTGACTTAGCAATGTCGAGAACCAATCGAGGAATCAATTTTTTTTTTTGTTGAAAATGAAATTTGCCATTTCTAACATAAAGCATTACTCCTCCTGATTTATTTAAAATCCTCCTTAACCCAGATTTCTGAAAGAATTTTCATATTCACTTTTTGAAAAACATTATAAAATTCTACTAAAAATTGATCAAAAATTTTCTTTACACTTCTTATACAGTATTAGAGTGAATGAAAGTGGGGGCGGGGGTGGTTCAGTCGGTAGCGCGCCAGGCTCGTAATCTGTAGTTCCCAGGTTCGAGTCCCAGCTGGGTCAGCGTTGAGATTTATCTCCGCAAAATTCCCCGCCCTGCCCACGGTCAGTAGGAGACACCGATGGGCTTGGTAAAGGCCGCCGTCCGTCGGATGGGACGTTAAGGCGTGGCGCCGTGTGCGGGAGAGCCATACCCTGTGCACGTTAAAGAACGCGCTGGATGGCCTTGACGGGAGGCTACCATCTGTCTCCCAACAGCTGTTCCAGTGGGTCCCCTCCCCAAACCTTCTCTGAGCCTTCGGGGTCCGTGTGACCTGGCCATTTAGCCCATGGTGTGCAAAAAAAGTGCCGCTCAGAGGTAAAACAACCCAACTGAATGAAAGTGAAATGTGAATCAAGAAATAACCGTGCATCAGTCGGATCCTGCAATACCAGTGTCTTTTTTCTCATTCACCAAAGCCTTCAATATAGAATTTAAATTTTATGTGGCCATAAAAAACAAAGTTCTACAAAACAGCTGAAAAACCTTCAATATATTTATGGCTGTCACTAGTCTAATATTTACTGCTGATAACCTATCTGCTTATACACCGAAGAGCCAAAACATTATGACAACATGCCTAATATGATGTTAGTCATCCACGTGCCCCCAAAACAGCTCTGACCCGGTGAGGCATGGACGCTAAGAGATTTCTAAAGGTGTCTTGTGGTATCTGGTGCCAACACTTTACTAGCAGATCCTTTAACTGGTATAGGGAGCTGGTATAGGGAGCCCCTCATTGGAGGTTAATTTCACCATGAACTTACAACATTTTGACCCTTGATTGATGTCTGGGGAATTTGGAGGCCAGGGTAACACCTGTAAGTCTTTCTCATGTTCCATGAGTTCATGTTCTATTCCCGAACAATCCTGGCAGTGTGGCATGGCGCATCATCCTGCTGAAAGAAGGCACTACTAGAGGGATATACTGTTGCCATGAAAGGATGTACCTGGTCTGCATTGATGTTTAGGTAGGTAGTAGACGTCATAGTTTCCTGCACATGAATGACTGCACCCAGGGTTCCCAGAAGAACATTGCCCAAAGCATTACACTTCCTCCACCGGCTTGTCTTCATCCCACGGTTCATCCTGATGTCAACACTTTCCCAGGTAAACGACGTACACGTACTCCGCCGTCCACATAGTGCAACAGGAAACGAGATTCATCGGGCCAGACGACCTTCCAATCATTCAACGTCCAGTTTTGATACTTGCATGCCCATTACCATTACTGTTCATGGGCACTCGGAGCAGCCTGTGGCTACGCATTCCCATTTTCAACAGTGTTCGATGTACTATATATTGTGACACATTACTCCCGTCACCAGCATTCAAATTACGGGCGAATTATGACAGAGTTGACTCGTACCATACGGGATACTTTCGCTCACCTCTAGCATCGATGAGCCGTGGTCAGCCCAAACCTTACCGGTGGTCCGTTGTCTTTCCCTCCTCGGACCACTTTTTGAAGGTACTAATCACGGCGGACCGTGAGCACCCCACAAGCCTTGCCGTCTCGGAAATGCTCTGACCCAATCATCTGACCATTAAAATTTGGCCTTTGTCAAACTCACTTATGGGGCGGGGGTGGCTCAGTCGGTAGCGCGCCAGGCTCGTAATCTGTAGTTCCCAGGTTCGAGTCCCAGCTGGGTCAGAGTTGAGATTTATCTCCGCAAAATTTCCCCGCCCTGCCCAAGGTCAGTAGGGGACACCGATGGGCTTGTAAAGGCCGCCGTCCGTCGGATGGGACGTTAAGCCGTGGCCCCGTGTGCGGAAGAGCCATACCCTGTGCACATTAAAGAACACGCTGGATGGCCTTGACGGGAGGCTACCATCTGTCTCCCAACAGTTCCAGTGGGTCCCCTCCCCCAACCTTCTCTGAGACTTCGGGGTCCATGTGACCTGGCCATTTAGCCTATGGTGTGCAAAAAAGTGCCGTTCAGAGGTAAAACAACCCAACCCAACCCAAAATCACTTATGTCCGCTGACTTTCCTATCTGAAGAACAAGAATAACACTGATTAACAGAGTTCAGTATCAGGTGTTATTTATACCATTTCATGACATTCACACGCGTCGTCATTTACCTGCAATTGCTTCGATTTACATAAATACGCGCTGGTCATAAAGTTTTGGCGTTGACACTCACTTGTTTTACATTTAGTTGTCTTGTTTACAAATTTGTTTTGCCCTTGTGGCCCCTTTGGGGTTTATGTGTTTTAACTTCTGTTATTGCCAATCAGGCACTATTTTAGACTTCGAGATATAAGCCCTACACTTGGATCTTATAAAATTAATTAAAAATATCAGATATCAGATATTGTTTTGGCTCTTCGATGTATAACCTGCAGTCATTGTTAGGTTATTAACTTTAATTGTGGTATTTCAGTTCTCTAGCATTTAATTGTAATAGAATTTCCTTTTGCAAATCACTTTTGATCTTTCGTATTCAAAGTAGTCAGAATGAAAACTAAAATGACCAAGGGATGCGAAAGTCTTTGATTCCTGAAACATCCGGAATTTTGGATTGGTTTCACCTTCCTCTTCCTCAAACTCTGTGAGTTCCAAATTCTCCTCTGAATTTTATCTTCAAGAGGACCTTGGTCGGATCAACTATTCAGGCGACTGAGTCTACTATTTCGTCATTCCTAACCTTACGAAGCCTTAATTTCCACCTTGCGTCTGATCTCCTCTTTCATTCTACTAATGGTGTTGCCAACTATGCAACTTGACAGTTACTTTCGTCTAGGTGTAAGGAAAGTCATTAATCAAATCTTCAACTATTTTGATTATCCTCCTTGTACTTCACAGAGAATTTTTACGTAGCGCACTCAATAGCATTTCCTTACTAAACTTAGACATCAGTTAAAATCTTGAACCAGATGCATTTTGATTTGGTGAGTTTCTTGAATTCGAAACTCCAATCATTTATTTAATTTTACTTCATGTTTTAACTATTTTTATTTATATTTGCAATTGTCCGTTCAAGCTTATTTTTCGCGTGAAGTCGAAGTTGTAAATAATAAACCCAGTGGAGTGAAAGTGACAAGGCAAATCAGACCTCGGAAGATCCAATACGGCATCTGTGTGAAAAGGTATTCAGAAAGATCCTCGTCCTAGAATAAGGCTTCGAAAAAGGTCAATATCTTCGATCGAAATATCGAAAAAGGTAACACAATCTAAATATAACAATTGATCATAATTTGTAGGAATAGTTATTTCTTCATATTTTTAGAGAGCATGCTTTAGAAATTGCATTGCTTCTGAGGTCCTACTTTTTATTGTTACCATTAAATAGATCTTTTAATGTTGAACAGGTATATTTGAAACAAAAAAAAAGATTTTTTTCAGTCAACATTTTTAGCAGGTAGTTGCTTTATACTACAATTTCAAATGCAAGTTTCCATTTATTGTTAGAGTTAGCTGACTAATCAGTGTTTTAGTAATATAATATCTCATGAAATTCAAAATTTCAAAGTAATGAGTTAATAACTTATATTTGGATGAAATGTTTACTTGTTTCGTTTTTTTTTCCAGCTTCCAGAACTGAAGGGCCACAAAGTAGGAGGACCTTGGAAAATGTTCCTAGTGAAGAACATCGGAGTTTTAATAGGAATTGGTATCATGATCGTCATCGCTATATATGAAGACCATTTCCACATTTAGTTGTCAGTTAACATGAAATGCAAAACACTGCAAAAAGAAGAATAATACTTCAAATACGAATTCTGTGCTTTCTGCTGTTCGGTGAAGTAGCTCTTGCAGCAAGTTGTGAGTGGTAAAGTGTTGGGAGACACTCTCAACCGATGTAAATAGCATCACTGGGGTGCTTCGGATGCTGTGGCCTTTGGAAAAAGATTTTATGTTCATCCTCAGCTGCCTAAATTATTTCTGCTTCAATCCTTCACGAAGTTTGAAGGAGATAAAACTGAAAACTGTACTGGACTCTAGATTTCTTCTAGACGCCAATTAACGAAACAACTTACAGGACAGTTAGAACTCTTAAAGCAAGAATGGCGAGTTTTTTTAAAGATTTCGTTTATATCTAAAGGGCCGTCCATAAATTATGTAACAACTCAAAGCGGGGGGGGGGAGTCAAATGTGATGTTACGTTACGATAAAAAAATAGTACGTAGGTATAAAAACTGTAGTACGCTTTCAGATATAACCAAATGAAGTGTATTATGCTTTTTTTTGTGTTTCTTTTAAAAATGAATCTAATTCAATTTGAACTGGAGGTGATATTGCTAGTATGGAAATTGAATAAACTGTAAATAAAGCGTACAAAAAAAAATAAAAAAGGAAGTGTTAAGGAATATGAAGGGATGAATCCCGCAGAACGTTTCTTCTTGGATTATGTGAGAAAGAGGGGATGATAAATACGTTAAAAAATATGGTCACGAAATATATAAATGCACACTGTAGCTTCAGTCAGTTCTATTTCATTTTATTAGAGAAGTGCTGATGCATACACTTGATACTTATAAACTCCCATAGTCTTTTCTGTAGTCTACGGTTGCATACGTCTAGACAGCATCTCTCTCCACTTCTTTCTATTAAACCAGTCTTCCTATAGAACACCTCTCTTTCTCATCACTTCCACCACACCATTTGTCCATTTCTTTCTTGATTGTTCCACTTCTTCTTCTTCCAGGGGGTACCAATTTCCAGAATTTCTTCCATGTATCATCACACCATTTCTTCCTTGGTATTCCCCTTCATTTTCTTCTTCCAAAGGGTTCTCATTTCCATATATTCTTTGGCTATCTCTCAATTTTCATTCTATTCATATGTCCATATCATCATCAATCTCTTTTTCTGGACTCTGTCCATAGTGTTCTTTTACTCCCACAATTCTTTTAATTTCCTCACTTCTCATTTTATCCATTCTTCTCTTTCTCGCACGTCCTCAGAAATCCATTTCAACTGCTCTTAATTTATATGTTAACCTTTCAGTCAGCGTTCATGGATTTACTCCATGTGTTAAGTCATTCTGTACAGTTGCCTGAAAAATCGCCCTTTATTCTTATTTTACATACTTCTCTCTCATTAAACGGAATTTAGAATTTTTATTGCTTTCGTTTCTTGTTCTTGTTCCTACTTCCTCTTATTCTTCTGTACGACAGATCCCATTTTCTTAAACAGTTGAACCCACTTGTTTTAAACCATTTCTCTATCCACCTAAACTTTTTTCTTCTATTATGTCTTGCTCTAATATAGTTTGCTTTGTTTGTTTGTTTGTTTGTTTGTTTTTTTAATTTATAGCTCCCCATTTTGCACATATTATTTTTTAATCTGCTCATCATATATTCTAAGTCGTTTTCATCCTGTGCAATTATTACCTGATCATCTTCAAAAAATAAAGATCTGTGTCTTCCTACAATTGGTATACCCTTTCCTTCGTACTTTCTATTCCATTTTTATTATCATTTTCATCATATATCTTCAGGTGACAAACAGCATCCCTGTTATAATCCTTTCATCATCATCATCATCATCCTCAAGCAGCCATGGGCTACGGAGGTCCAACCAGACCGTGCAATTTAGTTCTCCAAGCAAGTCTATCCTGAGCTACATCTACTGCATCTGACCACTGCACACCTATTCTAACAAGGTCCTGTTTGACATTGTCTGCCCCCCGCATCCTAGGTCTCCCCCTCTTTCTGAGGCATTTAGGCACACTGTTCATAACCTTATTCGCCAATCTATAATTATTCATACGGGCAACATGGCCAAACCAACGGAGTCTCTCTCTGCACAATATGCTGCTTAAAGGAGGTTGCAAACTCCTTTGCCTAACCTCATCATTAGTTACAAAGTTGAACCACCTAATGCCCAAGATACTGCATAAGCATCTGGAATCAAAAGCATCTAGTTTCCTATTATCTTGTTTACAAAGTGTCCAAGTTTCACTACCATAACTAACCCTAGAAAGAACCAAACTATTATACAGTCTAATTTTAGTCTTTAGGTGTATACGCCTATTTCTCCACACTCTCCATAGGTTCTTAAAAGTCCCGGCAGCAATCCCTATTCGTCTGTTAATCTCATGCCGCACATCACCATTATCTGTTACATAGCTCCCAAGATAATTAAACTGTGATACCTGCTCAAGACTGCAACCATTCAGATTAACTGAATCACAGCCTGCCTGACCAATTTTCATCACTTTAGTATGAAAATTGGTATAATCCTTTAGATGTTTTAAATTCTCTTGCTCCTTCATTTCATTGCCACTTTCTTGATATAAATACTTTACCATCTATATTCATTTTTCTTTTATTCCTACTTCATTTAATGCATTCTACAGTTCTTTTAGAGATCATTATCATACGCGTCTTTCAAATCTACAAAAGCTATATCTAAAAGTATTTATTATTCTGTCCTACTGTGTTTACTATTGTCTGATTATGAAAGTATTGTCAAGACAAAACTTTTTTTTGTCGTACACTCACTCTGTTCCTCAACTGTATTATATTCATCCTCTATTGTGATTAGCCTTCCTACAATTCTTATAATATAAATAACAAATGATAATAAAACAATGATTTTTTTTTTCTAAATGGGTAAATTTTTCTATTTTCCGAACAAATCGTTTCAGAACACTTATATTTCTCATTTCTTTCAGATCATTCGTTTTTTACACTACTTTCTTTCCTCAAGTCACAGACTCGGAAGAAACTTGTCAAATAATGCCTAGTATCAATAATGTTGTCAATAATGGCATTTATTTTTACTTATGATTTTCTTCGGAGTAAGCTTGCAAAACATAGGGAAGGTGAATGTACAGAAAATTATGAGATTTTTAAAAAAGTAGCCTTCTGAAGCATCCGGAGAGCTGATTAAGCCACATTTGAATTCTGTCTTTGTTAGTAATGAAACAGAATATTTTATCATCATCAGTTTCACCCTTTTAACTCCTCAACAACAACGAAGTAGATCTAAGGATCGATCTCAGCCCGAATGAATATCAAATTAGGCCAACTGTACTAAACTATTATCTACTGGTCATTGCATATATATATATTACTTAAACCTATAACAGTATGAGATTAATTGAATTCAAATATCTAAAAGTAAGGGGGCGGGTTTTTCAGTCGGTCGCGCGCCAGGCTCGTAATCTGTAGTTCCCAGGTTCGAGTCCCAGCTCGGTCAGCGTTGAGATTTATCTCCGCAAAATTCCCCGCCCTGCCCAAGGTCAGTAGGGGACACCGATGGGCTTGGAAAGACCGCCGTCCGTCGGATGTGACGTTAAGCCGTGGCCCCGTGTGCGGGAGAGCCATACCCTGTGCACGTTAAAGAACACGCTGGATGGCCTTGACGGGAGGCTACCATCTGTCTCCCAACAGCTGTTCCAGTGGGTCCCCTCCCCCAACCTTCTCTGAGCCTTCGGGGTCCATGTGACCTGGCCATTTAACCCATGGTGTGCAAAAAAGTGCCGCTCAGAGGTGTAACAACCCAAAAACAATCTAAAAGTAAAACTAATTTTTTATAGCATGTGCTAACTTTGGTTCATTTATAGCTATGCAGATGCGTTGTGCCAACTCTTTGCATTCAAAAAAACTTGCAACTTGATAAAAGATATCTTAAAATAATACTAATCATTTTAATACTTTTGTGCAGAATAATTCAGTACAGAATAAATCCGTGATGTAATCTATCAATAATAATTGATGAGTGCATGAAATAAAATATAAAATATGAAGTTATCAATTATTGTTACATCAATATTGAAACATGGAAAATCGTTATCATAGTAGAATACGATAAGTACTAAACCGAATTAGTAAGAATATAAGAGCAAAAAGTGAACATAATAAGCTTAAGCTTTTTCTATATTTAATGCTTCGTGTTTTACCTCAAATTTCATTAGAGCTAAACAAAAGTACAAAAAGTGCTCAAGTGTCAACACTTGAGCACTTTTTGGGGAAACTTGAACACTTGAGCACTTGAGCTTTTTTATCATTATGGTACGAAACATCTCACTGTTTATAAAGATATCATTTCTTCTTAATTGATTTTTAAGGATTCGCGTTTCTTTACTTCATTTCATAATTCACATTAAATCGTAGGTGCAGTATATTCGACAGATCTGTTTCTTATGCATTATCTATGTAGAGATACACTCAAATACTCAAAGAGATGCAGTTCGCAATTGTGAACAGAGGATTGTTCCTGAATCTGTTTCAATCAAGTCCGTACTTGAAGAATAAGCAAAATTTCCGAATATTGATTCATAAATATTATAAACAGGAACATGTACCTCTGAAAATAAATATGACAAAGGATCATAAAATAATTTTACTTAGACTAAAGATTTTACTAATTCTTTCCTGCTAACAACCTAAGTATAAAATACTTTAAAACTCAAATAATCTCTTTCGGGAATTATTCTGAAAGCTTCTTGTTAGACCTCCGTGACAAATGTGACTGCCTTAGGATGTTCTGTGACTGCCTTGGGATAATTTTTTGTCAGTTTTTTTTTTAACTCCGTGAAGTATTTTTGTTAATCTGTAAGATAAAGTTGAGGATTGAAAGTGATAGTGTCATGATTACTAGTTAAACTGTAGTTGATGCAACCAGAATCCATTGCGAAGGGCATTAAAAAAAATCTTAATATCTATTCCAGTTCTTACAGCAAAAAAAATATCGTCAATTGGTTGTGCTATAGTTTTATACACGTTGTCAATTGGTTGTGCTATAGTTTTATACACGTCAGAATAAACAATTTTTGCACTTCTTCATTTTCTACAAAACAGAATCCAATCCAAAGCCTAAATTTCCTTCCAAAATATTGTATTTACAGCTCTAAAAGATTTTCTATGAGATTTTACTGATTTAGATTAAATAAACTCGCGTAGTATCCTACTATTAGAGGAAGCTAAAAAATATTTTCATGTGTGCGCTTGTATTTAAGTTTCATCGATTTCTTCTTAAGATTAGGCGAAAATATTATGATGATCGACAGGCAAATTATGTTTTAGCTATTCTTCTATTTTTGTAAACTGATTTTAAAACTGAACTTTAGATTGAGCGAAATATTTAATAGTTTATAATTAGCCTTCTAAGATAAAAAAAATGTAAATTTAAAAGCACTTTGTATTAACGCACGAAATGCTAAGATATTTATAGACAGGATGCAAAAGTAATCATAAGAAGGACAATTTATTTTTGAAGTCAGAATTGAACTGTTTCAAATCTTGTCGCCGGTTGTGAACAATTTTAATCTCTTTATTGTATACGTATTTTAATATGTGGGCAGCTTTTCCTCATAGCAAAGCGGATTCATTAACCCGTGTGCCCTTGTACATAACAGAGTAAGTCTTCTGCACTTTACGAAAGCAGAAATGTTAGCATTGGTTATTTTTCTTCCAACAAGTGATCACCGTCCTGAGATTTTGAATCATGCTTCCGAGTGCTAAAGAAACCTGTGCGCATTAAATAATTTATATTAGATATACATCCTTGTAAACCAGATGTTTTTCCGTGATGATAATACTTCTTCGAATATAATAAGATGCTATCTTCGTGACTTATATCCATCTAGCAGTTTATCGTCCTATCAAAAAGTATGGACCTAAATTAATTTGGCTCACTAATTTTAGAAACATTTCAGACAAAGGTCTGATTAAGAGCCTTTTTCACCCTTGACTGTTAATCGCTTCTACTTCTACCACAACCACTTTTACCTATTCTCATTCACATACTACAATAGCAGACATGGAGCTAAGTCATATTTCAGAAACACCTGAGCCACACATATCATATTATTATCAGTGATACTCACCGATAATAATATGAGACTAAGATTTCATTATGTATCTAAATAATATACTTTCCTTACCCTGAATCAGAACTTGAATAGCCTAACTGTTAGTACCTAGGAAGCACACTAACAAAATCATTCCTTAAGCGCACCAAATCACCCTTATTCTTTTCCTGCTAACTTCTTCATCCTCCGAGATTCATGAGTGGTCACTGACTACTGTGCTAGTTAAAATTATGACCTATTTTAAGTTACTTAATTTTAAACACTAAGGAAATTTTTAATCTCTAATTCTTTAGGAGAATACATGCGAACATGTGCCTTATACTAGAGAAGACTTATGAATCTAAGAGAGGAGTTAGAAAAGTTTGATAAGCCAAAAACTTTTAAAAAGTTAACTCTACCCTTACCAATCTCCAGGTGTTTTTATGATATTTTGTTTCTCCAGGTGTTTTTATGATATCTAATACTTTAATAAAAGTAAAGCAGACACAAAAACATGGTCTATTGTTATAAAAATATGCAAACAGATTTCCAAGGAAAAAGAATTTTGCATTTCAAGCAAATTATGTGAAGCCTGAATGTTTTCCCTCCATGTGGCTCAGGTGCATCTGTTACAGATAGTTATGCCACTGAGAGTAAATATTCCATTGAACAAGTGATAAGGAATTTCCTGAAAAATATTAATGCTTTTTGTTAAAAGAGAAAAAATGCTGGTTGTATTTCTTTACGAGTTAAGTTGGTTTATATTTACTATGATATATTACAGCATTTGTAAATTGCCTATCGTTGTGTAAATAGTTAACTATTTCAAATGAATGAAATATTGTTATTTGATGACTTTTTAAAGTCTATTTTTATGCGTAATAAATATTTATTTGTTGCTTAGCTTCTTGGTTTTCAAGTTTTTTTTTCTTTTTATCTTGATTTATTTAGGTGACACTGAAAGTGTGATTCGTGTTAAAAACGATTAAATCAATGACATTCAGTCAGGACCGATTGGAGAATTACCACAACGAAACGGAAAGGAATTTGTGGGTCCTACTACTGCACTGGCGGGGGTGGCTCAGTCGGTAGCGCGCCAGGCTCGTAATCTGTAGTTCCCAGTTTCGATTCCCAGCTGGGTCAGCGTTGAGATTTATCTCCGCAAAAATTCCCCGCCCTGCCCACGGTCAATAGGGGACACCGATGGGCTTGCAAAGGCCGCCGTCCGTCGGATGGGACGTTAAGCCGTGGCCCCGTGTGCGGGAGAGCCATACCCTGTGCACGTTAAAGAACACGCTGGATGGCCTTGACGGGAGGCTACCATCTGTCTCCCAACAGCTGTTCCAGTGGGTCCCCTCCCCCAACCTTCTCTGAGCCTACGGGGTCCATGTGACCTGGCCATTTAGCCCATGGTGTACAGAAAAGTGCCGCTCACAGGTAAAACAACCCAACCTACTACTGCAAATGTTGCGGTGATTGCGGTGGTGGGGGGCAGAACTACAAACTTTGCCACACCACCAACCACTGGGAAATTTTTCTGGGTTCTAATTATTTAACGTACTCATCATCATCATTATCATCCTCAAGCAGCCATGGGCTACGGAGGTCCAACCAGACCGTGCAATTTAGTTCTCCAAGCAAGTCTATCCTGTGCTACATCTGCTGCATCTGGCCACTGCACACCAATTCTAACAAGGTCCTGTTTGACATTGTCTGCCCACCGCATCCTAGGTCTCCCCTTCTTTCTGAGGCCTTTAGGCACACTGTTCATAACCCTATTCGCCAATCTATAATTATTCATACGGGCAACATGGCCAAACCAACGGAGTCTCTCTCTGCACAATATGCTGCTTAAAGGAGGTTGCAAACTCCTTTGGCTAATCTCATCATTAGTTACAAAGTTGAACCACCTAATGCCCAAGATACTGCGTAAGCATCTGGAATCAAAAGCATCTAGTTTCCTGTTATCCTGTTTACAAAGTGTCCAAGTTTCACTACCATAACTAACCCTAGAAAGAACCAAACTATTATACAGTCTAATTTTAGTCTTTAGGTGTATACGCCTATTTCTCCACACTCTCCATAGGTTCTTAAAAGTCCCGGCAGCAATCCCTATTCGTCTGTTTTAATCTCATGCCGCACATCACCATTATCTGTTACATAGCTCCCAAGATAATTGAACTGTGACACCTGCTCAAGACTGCAACAATTCAGATTAATTGAATCACAGCCTGCCTGACCAATTTTCATCACTTTAGTTTTCTCTCTGTTTATAACCAAGCCTACTCTACTACCAGTCTCATCAACACCTCAAATGAAAGAGTTCATCTCATCAAGATCATTTGCCAAAAGGGATAAATCATCAGCATAATCTAAATCAGAAATTTTCGTATCTCCAGCCCATTTAAGGCCAAAATCTTTCCCTTGAAGTGAATTTCGCATAACATAATCAATAACCAAGCTAAAGAGAAAAGGAGACAAAATGCACCCTTGCCGAACACCAGAAGTAATGCTAAACCAATTGCTACAAGCCTTACCAACTCTCACACACGACTCATTGTTATTATAGAGAGCTTTCATTATGTTAGCTAACTTGTCAGGTATACCATATGATTTCACAATCAACCACAAATTATGACGATCAACAGAGTCAAAAGCCTTTTTGAAATCAACAAAGCTAGCAACCAAAGGTTTCTGAAACTCTAAACATTTCTCAAGAATCTGCCGAAGTGAAAATATCTGATCCACACATCCCCTACCACTTCTGAATCCACATTGCTCATCACGCAATTGACTGTCAACCAGATTCTTAATTCTATTAAGCACAATCTGGAACAGAGAGTAGGCTGATACCCCTATAGTTATCACAAGAACTGCGATCACCTTTTTTGAAAATAGGGATAACAATAGCTCTGGTGAAATCCTTAGGAACCATGCCTTTATCATAAAAGATATTCAGAATTTCAGTCATCCAAGTGGTAACCGAAACATTCCCAGCTCTAAGCATTTCCGTAGTAATTTCATCTACCCCTGGGGATTTATGAAGTTTAAGTTTAGAAACAGCCAAAATAACTTCAGATTGTGTTATAGGGCCAACATTAAAGCCACCAATGCATCTATCATCATTGCAAACAATGGGAGTAGAACTAAGTACATTGTTTAGAACATCACTGAAATTCTCAGCCCACCTAGCCATGACAGAATCCTCCCCTTCTACAACCTTACCTTGTTTATCCTTCAATCCTTGTATGCCTGTCCGTTTTCTACCACACAAAACATTAACTATCTGGTACAGCTATCTAACTGCTGTTGTGCTGTCTAACTGCTTCCTCGGCTTTGTCAGCCAAACCATCAAGCCAAAGATTCTTATCAGCAGCTAACTGATCCTTTACAAGTTTATTAAGGTCTCTGTAATGCTTTCTATTAGGACTAGTAGGGTATTGATTAAGGGCATTCCTGCAGTTCTTTCTTTCCGAAATAAGCTCAAGTGCCTTATCACTCAGATAATTCTGACTCTTCTGCTCCTTTTTTCCTAAAAGAGTACTGTTGGTGTTCAAATAAGCCTGTTTAAAATGATCCCATTCTTCCTCAACTTCAGTAGTAAGCAAACCATGACTGTCATAATGACTAAGTAACCTATCATGGTAAGCTTTGGCTATAACTGGATCGTTCAGAGCTTCAGTATTAAAAGTAAATTTTTAAACCCTAGCACAACACTTTTTAAGTTTAAGTTGCAACACACTTTTAACAAGGTAATGGTCAGATCCAATTTCAGCTCCCCTATATGCCCTGGTATTCCTAACAGAACTAGCCCATTTGATGTTAATTAATATGTAATCAATCCTATTCTTATGCAGCCCATCAGGTGAAACCCATGTGTACTTATGTATATCGCGGTGTTTGTAATAAGTGTTAGTTATTCTGAATCCATTGAGTTTACTTACCTGTAGGAGACGTTGCCCATTGCCATTGCAGCTACCAATACCAAAAGGGCCTATTACTCCTCCCCAAAGGGCAGAGTCAGTACCAACTTTGGCATTGAAGTCACCAAGAACAAGGGTAATATCTCCTTTCTTGACAGAATTCAAAATATCCTGAAGTTGTTCATAAAACCTATCCTTCTCATCCTCATCGGCATCCTCAGTGGGGACATAACAGCAGATAACATTCAAGTCTTTAACGCTTGTCTGAAATTTTGCTGTAAGAAACCTTTCATTAATGCACTCATATCCTAGAAGAGCATCGCTAGCGTGTCTGCTGAGAAGCAGACCCACGCCTTGGTGATGCTTATTGTCGTCCCTCCCTGAAAAGAGAAATTTAAGATTATTTTTAAGAATCTGACCTTTATCTGTCCATCTGGTCTCTTGCAAGCCGAGAATATCTAAATTATAATGGTGGAATTCTTGTGTGAGGACATCAAGAGAAAAAGCTCTGTGCAGAGTCCTCACATTCCAACTACCTATGGAGAGAAAATGGTTAGTGGGATGTTTAAAGAAACTATGTTTATTGAAAGAAGGAATGCCGACAATATCAAACAGCCCCCTAATCGCAGACATGGGGCAAAGACCCGTTCCCCCACTACTAAAGGCTGAAGCCATCTACACTGGAAGACTTCCTCCAATGTAGAATTTGACGATGCCAATAGAAGCAAAGAGTTCAGGTGCCTGCGATGACTTCTGCTCAGGATTATCCACCAGCTGATAAACATATCCTGTGAATCTATTCACTTGGGGCTGTCAACCCACAAACAAACAGAAAACACAGCGGAAGATTTTCCTTTCACAGAAGCCCACCAGTGCAGCAAAATCAGGATCCATAATCAAGTTTCTTTTTTTCTACCCTGCTGAGGAGTGGTCAACCACACAGGGTCCTGGTGCTGACCACATAAACCTACTGGACTGAACTGATATATGGAACGTACTAGTGTAACTAAAATATGAAAGACCCAATGCAAATATATGTAGATGAAGGCCCGTCTATTTTTCCGTAACTTATATGCATATGGTATCTATAGCACTTCAAAAAATTTTTAAATTAGCATATTTATTACTGCAATTTTTCTTTTTTTTGTCAATAGGCAAAACCAAAATCCAAAATTAATTATATGTAGAAAACATATTATGTTCTTGAACATATAATAAAATTAATGTGAATTAAACAGAACTTACATTAACACATATGTATACATAAAAGTGAACTTGAGAAAAAAAAATACTTTATAATTCCGAGATTTCACGGTGGCGAAGTTATCAATGTTTTGAAAATTCCATACGTTCCGCTTTTTCTGCTTCTACACTTAAGAGAACTAGGTGTGACAGTTTTTTCTGGCCCCATAGCATTTCGAATGTGGTTTTTTAATATCTTCATCTTCAAAAATGTTCGTTGCTCAGATGCCACAAAAACAGGAATCATCAAAAACAGAATTTGCCAACAAACGTCAGAGTAGCTCCTGTTCATGTCACAGATATTAAACCTATTTTAACAAATTTTCTTATGTTGAACTTTTCAATTTCTATTCTCACCGTTTTGACAAAAAAAATACAAGAGATACGAATTATTATCGAACTAATCGAACAAAAAGTTATAAAATGAAAAGTTCGAAATTCTTTAACCTGAAGTTTTTTTCACCCCACACTTCAGTGAGGACCCCAGTGCCATTTCAATGAAGTAGTTACGACACTAATCTAACGGCTTTTTGTATACGAAGCTCCAACATAGACGATGTATCTATAATATTAAAGGGAGATGACTGTCTTTCGCAGCCGTAACTCATTGGGAAATGCTGCAGACGTTTAATGTTTGACAGAGGGTTTTTAGATGTCTTCCAAGTTGCAGTGGCCATTTTCAAAACGAATATCCAAAGAGGGGCTTTCTGGAAGACAATATATTACTTATGGGAAAAAGCAATCTCTGTCAAATCCATTGTTGGCATTGCCGGTTTGAGTTTGTGTGCGTTTATTTCGCAATAACCTTTGAACTGTTGTCTTGATAATCTTGCTCTTTAGTACACTGATTCTTCGTATAAAAGTGCTCATGGTGTTCGAAGATGAAACAGAGCAGTTAATTTAAATAAAAATGCTGCGGTAATCGTCTAAATAGAATGCAAAATTCATAATATATTTCGTTTAACTATAAATGCTACACAAGTACATATATTTAAAATTTGTTTTCTCTTATATGTCGCTTTTTTTCTCATCATTTCATTCGCTTACAGTACGAGGCTATCCTATCAAATACGCGACTTCGCAGCAAACAGATGGAAAACTTCATGTTCGACTGCACATAGGATTTTTGTTTCATGTCTTCTGTTGCACCATCAATTTACAGTTATTTTTCGATGCAGAGAGATTGCAGATAAAATAAAAAAACTGTTCTTATTATTGGCATTTTTTTATGAGAATTCTGGGGAGCAAATTAAAATAGCCTGCAAAATTGCTGGCGCGACAAGGCAATGCATACGAAACTCAAAAAGTATGTGCAATTCAAACACGAAATTTTCAATCTGTTGCTAAGTCGCGTATTTGGTAAGATAGGCTTATACTGTAATCAGATGAAACGATCAGAAAAAAGCGAAATATACAAGAGAGAAAACCTTTTTCAAATATATGCACTGGTTTAGCATTCAGAATGGAGGCGAATAGTTTGGCAGTACAGTCGCTCAAAAAAGTATCCGAACACTATGGTTGATTATAGAATTCAGAAAAAATATCTTGCAACGATTTTTTTAGAAATTAGTGATCTGGCAAACTTCGTGTCACGTGACACGAAGTTTGCCAGATCACTAATTTCTAAAAAAAAATCGTTGCAAGATATTTTTTCTGAATTCTATAATCAACCATAGTGTTCGGATACTTTTTTGAGCGACTGTACATGCTAAAAGACTGAATATTCCCACGTTTTTTCGTTAAGGTAGTCCATTTACAATGGCAGCACAAATATTGTTCAGCGAGAAGTTAAACAATGTGGACGTTTTCCTTCATTGCATTGTAGTACATATTTCTAGCGTTTGGGCTCTCCTTTAGAGGAATTAAGAATAATAGTTGAAATAATTAGCTGAAAAAATTTGGTTTTGCCTGAGTGGGATCCGAACTCACGTCTCCCAGAAATAATCTGGGTATGGTAACCACTACACCATCAGCGTCTAACCATTTTTCTTTTTTCAGTAATGTTGCATGTAGGCATCCCCTCATATTTTTGTTGATTTGCTCCTCGCGCCATCTATGTTGGGAATCGAGCACCAGAATGCCTCGTATGATGGAAATAATATTTGTCACTCACTCTCAAAGCGTTAAGTTAATAATTAATTATCACAAGAAAATGTCCTGTAGACAAGAAACACTTGAAATAATTAAGTGAGTTGGGTCCCACTTTGGGCAAATTCAAATTTTTTTCAGCTAATTCTTTGAAGTGTTTCTTGTCCATAGGACATTTTTCTGTGATATTTTATTATTAAGAACAACAGTTTTTCACCAAACTGGCAATGGTAGCAATCGAAACAACAAACATATGAGGTACTCAGAAATTTTTGATACGTTTACTTTTATCTAAACTAAGCTGGAAAAATAATTATAAATGACGCAAATTTGTCACCCAGTCCTATACTATAGGGTACTGCTCGTTGATAATGGGAAATATGTTGTCAAACGTACAGTTGACATAACTCGAAACGATTTTCAGCAAATGCGATTCAATATGTTATGGAAAGGCATTGTGACATGGCCGAGTTGGGTTGGGTTGTTTTACCTCTGAGCGGCACTTTTTTGCACACAATGGGCTAAATGGCCAGGTCACAAGTACCCCGAAGGCTCATAGAAGGTTGGGGGAGGGGACCCACTGGAACAGCTGTTGGGAGACAGATGGTAGCCTCCCGTCAAGGCCATCCAGCGTGTTGTTTAACGTGCACAGGGTATGGCTCTCCCACACACGGGGCCACGGCTTAACGTCCCATCCGACGGACGGCGGCCTTTCCAAGCCCAGTGGTGTCCCCTACTGACCGTGGGCAGGGCGGGGAATTTTGCGGAGATAAATCTCAACGCTGACCCAGCTGGGACTCGAACCCGGGAACTACAGATTACGAGCCTGGCGCGCTACCGACTGAGCCTCCCCCGCCCCAACCTGGCCGAGTAACAAGTGGGATAATGTCGAAATCGTGTAATATGTGGGAGCGCTGCATATCAGAGCATGATTCCGCAATCCAGCAGCTCGCCTTCGAGGGCATCCCACACATGCTCAATTTGATTCAGTCCTGAAATCTGGCTCGCCATTCCATCCTATGAAGTCCTCATTTTCAAGAAAATCGTCCACCTCATACGCTCTATGGGGGACAGATATGATCATTCATAAATATGGAACCAGGATCTGCAGTACCACTTAAAGTGCAAGAATCTCGCCTCTATCGTTGAGCAGTCAGAGTGCCTCCCTGAAATATATATAGCTCTGTGTTATCAATCATCGTGATGCAAGCCTAAATTTGCAACTAGAGCATATGCAGAGACTTGCAGGACTACACAGTTGCACATCAGGAGTAGCAAGGAGATCAGCATATTCGTTTGTGTGTAAGTGTTGACCAGAGTTGGAAAGCCACAGTCTACTCTGTACTTAACAGATTTTACACATTGGCACTTTTATATCTGAATTAATTTTATTCTTTACTAACTGAACAGCATCCAGAACTGCCCTGGTCTCCTGTTTAATCTGTATATTCTTATTTTTGCTGCGCCAATGGTTAGTTTTGTAAATCTCCACCCCCACCCGTGCGCCCAAGCTCATACCACATAGATTCAATTCGAAGAATTGCACGCTATTGCTGACGTGAGCGCGTGCTCTCCTTCCCAATGTATTCATATCTACGCAAACTATCGAGATTTTTATTTCCATTTCGACACATTTTGGCACCCTGCGGTTCCCGTGATCTCGGCCTAACAGTCCCAAATTTCATACGCAGGAGGGGGAAATCTGTCTGACCCCATGGTGGGTTTAAAAATCAGGTTCCTACCTGCAATGAGGTGCCTTAAAACAGGGGTGGGCAATTGTTTTCGTATCCACACTGCGCATGCATATTGACGTGGCCGTCCTAGTGGAAAATACGAGACGAATCTTCGGTCGCGCACGGGAAGGAAATCTTGGTTCAAGGCGGATTTTTCTGACTCTCTTGGCGGACCACAAAAAACTCTTAGCGGGCCGCTGTTTGCCCACCCCTGCCTTAAAATAATAATGTATTTAGGAATGTGGGGGGATCTGGAAATTACGGCAGATTTAAATATGGTTATAACTCTTACGTTCACAGTTAGGGAGTTTCACAGTTACGTTCACAGTTAGGCAACAGCAGATTTGGCAACAACTTCGGTTTCCCGTAGTCTGGAATAGCTAGTCATTAGGATCGAAAAGGGACCATATGTGTAACCATCATTTCTGCAATCTATACTAAAGTATATAATAAACTCCGAGTTAGAATAAATAATAAAAATAACATTTTTCACGGATATTTGTTTTCTAAAACATCTTATCTTTTTTTTATTTTATTTCAATAAGCCGTTAGTGAAATAATTCACTCGAAACTACCTTGGGTGTCATTAATTATAAGCGCGGGGTATTAAGAGGGAAGCTCTAAGTGTGCCAGAAATTTCCATCATTTACAATACTAAATAAATAAATAAATAAATAAATAAATACACCCTCAAGCAGCTGCTTGCCACAGAGGTCTGACAGGAGCCTGTCAGTTTATATGCCATAGTAGGAGATCTGAGAGGATGGCAGGACCTCAGCAGAAAAACGACACACACATCCATGCCTAATCTGGGGCTCGAATCCAGGTCCCTTAGATCAGTAGCCAAGCGTGCTAACCACTCGGCTACGGGACGGCTCTAGTGTCAATTATTTGCCGTACCGCCTGCAATTGAATGCCAATTAAAGCAAGGGCTGGACAGCTGGGAAGCAGACCCACAACATCCAACAATGCCTAGAGATCATATCGCTGATTACAGCGCCACCAGTAGGTGATTTTAAGAAACCCAACAGTTATTAGCCTGTGATGGAGGAGGCACTATTACTGATGCCTTCAGGAAAATAATATTTTATTATCTAATAAAAATAGATATAGTTATCTACGTTAGTAGTATATATTAGTGAATATAATTAATATATTATTGATTCAGTCGACATTATTGAGAGTATTACTCTGCAGTAAGAAATTTGAAATTATTTTCATACCAACCCTGTAGAGGAGTCACCCCAATATGGCTTTCGAACAAGTGGTATCTGAAGTAATATGTACTATATTAATGAGCTTACTTTTTTAAAACTTTTGTAAATTTCTTTGTGTAATTTAAACGACCATTGTGATTTTAGTGTTCAGTAAATTATCTGTTAATGTTTCAGACAATAGCTACCAATAAAACGATGTTGGCTGTTAATTAATATTTGCATGAGGAACAAAATGGCGCTGCTTCAATCTACATCAGTGGTTTCCAAAGTGGTTCCTACGGACCCCTAGGAGTCCTTGTGACCGCTGAGGGGGTCCGTGGCAAATTAAAATTAATTTAGGTGTGCGTGGACAACGTCGGGGGTCCGCGAAAGGTTTAATATAAAGTAAAATAATTGTGATCCATTACGAAAGTTAAAATAAATAGCAATAAATAAATTGGGAGCGATTTCACGTCCTAAGTAAAATATAAGCGTAGATAGGTATATAAAATACAAGTAATAACAAGCATCGCACGGTGGGAGTAGGGCCGACCGCGGCCGTCTGTCTATATATCTATGCAGATTTAAACAGGAACGATATCTCGCTGCTACATGCAATAACTTGTCTAAAATATGGCACTATAAAAGAGTCGTGCATCTAATCAACAATTTAGTTCTGTTTTGTGCGTGATGTGAAGTGCATGCAACAAATTTTCTTAATTTTGAACAAAAAGCAGTATCATTTTTTTGTATTGTTACGAAGATAGCGTACGTTACGTAAGTATTTTTTAATACAATTGATATCTTCTTTTGTATTAAATTTATTTAAGCAAAGTTATACTTTTGTTAAAGCTAATTTATAAAATAATTTTATTATATAATATTTATCAATATTATATTTTGTTATTTATAAATTTATTGGATAATAATTGAATTATTTATTTTTCAAGAAAAATAAATAATTAAATTAGTAAAAAATGCGTACCTATACAATATGTGACACTTACTTAAAATTTTATCCTTATATCTTAAATAATTAATTGATGCGAGCGTTACTTTGTGGCATTCCATTTTCAAAATAAAACAAAATATTAATAAATAGTGGGGGCGGGGGTGGCTCAGTCGGTAGCGCGCCAGGCTGGTAATCTGTAGTTCCCAGGTTCGAGTCCCAGCTGGGTCAGCGTTGAGATTTATCTCCGCAAAATTCCCCGCCCTGCCCACGGTCAGTAGGGGACACCGATGGGTTTGGAAAGGCCGCCGTCCGTCGGATGGGACGTTAAGCCGTGGCCCCATGTGCGGGAGAGCCATACCCTGTGCACGTTAAAGAACACGCTGGATGGCCTTGACGGGAGGCTACCATCTGTCTCCCAACAGCTGTTCCAGTGGGTCCCCTCCCCAACCTTCTCTGAGTCTTCGGGGTCCATGTGACCTGGCCATTTAGCCCATGGTGTGCAAAAAAGTGCCGCTCAGAGGTAAAACAACCCAACCTTAATAAATAGTGGTTTTTTGCAAAGATATAATTTGTTTTATTTTCTTATATCTTAAATTTGTGGCCTTTTTTTACAGATAACAGTATGAGTGAGCCGAAGAAAAAAATGCTGTTAATATAGTGTTGAATATTTAAAATATGGCTTTATTCCGTTACCAGGAAATAATACTTTACCTATGTGCCTTCTATGCAATAAAACTTTGTCAAACGATTCAATGAAACCTTCTAAGCTTAAGGAACATTTGACAAAAGTCCATAGCGACAAAAAAGATAAAGATTTAGCTTTTTTTAAAACAGTCAAAGAACAATATTTGAAAACACCGTCATTGCGACAACTCTTAGCGACAACATCTGAGCGAGATGACGATGGACTGCGTGCTTCTTATAACATTTCTTTACTGATTGCAAAGTCCGGAAAGCCGCACACCATTAGTGAAGAACTTATTCTACCAGCTGTAAGTGAGGTAATACGCACCGTGCTGCATAAACCAGCTTCCGATATTATAAGAAGAATTCCACTGAGTAATAATACAGTACAAAGAAGGATTGACGAAATGGCTCAGTGCGTAGAAAATTCTTTATGTGAGTACTTAAAAACATCTGAATTCTCTATACAGCTTGACGAGTCAACTTTGCCAGGAAACGAAGCTTTACTTTTAGCTTAAGTGAGATTTGTAAAAGAAGGAAAAATTTCCTAAGAATTGTTATTTGCCAAATGTTTGGAAACTGATACGAAAGGTGAAACAATATTTAATGAATTAAAAAGATTTTTCGATGTAAAAGCTATACCCTTGAGTAATATCCTCTCCGTTGCTACTGACGGTGCTCCAGCAATGGTAGGACGACACCGAGGCTTTCTGGCATACTTAAAACAAGCTAAACCGAATGTATTATCTGTACATTGTGTCATTCATCGACAACATTTAGTCGCCAAAAATCTTAGTGAACGCTTGCATGGCTTACTGGATAATGTCATTAGAGCAGTTAATAAAATCAAAAGGAATGCCTTAAATGAGAAATTATTTGCTCAACTTTGTTTGGAAAATGATGAAGATTATAATCGTTTACTACTTAACACGGAAGTTCGTTGGTTATCTAAGAGTGCATGTTTGGATCGATTTTATGCACTCTTTGATTCAGTGTTGGAATTCCTGGTAAGTAAAGACAATGATTTGCGGCTCAATTTAATTAATTCAAAAAATGACATAGCTTATATGACTGACTTATTTGCCAATTTAACGAAACCAATTTGAAGCTACAAGGTGATCAATTAAATTTAATCAAAACTAAAAGTATAATATCTGCGTTTGTTGCAAAACTTTTTCTATACAAACAAAACTTGGGGAGAGGAGAATGCTCACAGTTTCCAAATCTTTCAAAATTGCAAACACGAGATGAAGATTTGCTTGCTTATTGTCAACACTTATTGTCAACTCTTCATTCTGACCTCAGCCAAAGATTTGAAACATTCTTCACTTGGTTATCCCCGATTGGGTGTTGGACCCTTTTGCAAGTAGACCCACAAACTCAGATGACTCTATACTAATACAGGAGCAATTTATTGAATTATCCACAAATGAGGAGCTGAAACCAATGTTTGAACAAGGATACCACAAATTCTGGTTACAAAAACAGATACCAATTTTATATCCTGCATTATGGGTCACTGTACAGAAGCTGTTGATTGCTTTCCCGTCTTCCTATTTAGTAGAACATGGATTTAGTGCAGTTATCAGCCTCATCACGAAAAAAAGAAACCGACTGGAAATTAGTGCTCGTGGAGACTTACGAATGTTACTCACAAACATAGAGCCGAACATAAATAATCTCATATCATCCCATCAGGTTCACCCATCTCATTGAAAAAAAAATAATGTGTTTTTGTATTTTAAAACAACAGTTATAATTTCAATAAATACTACTTTAAATATCAAAATGTTTTATTTATATTTTATTTTTACGACACCATTTACCATTCAAGACATCAAAATTAAATTTGTAATTTTTCTATTATGCAGTTATGTAGAGTTATTTCCCTTGGGGGTTCATGGTCAGGTTTTTGCTATAAGAAGGGGTCCATGGGTATAGTAAGTTTGGGAACCACTGATCTACATCATATTGCCTATTCATGAGTATTTGAGGACAGCTGCCTAATTAGAATGTCTGTGAATGTGATAGAAATTTGAAAGTGAATTTGCTGTTCAGGTAATACACCCTGAATATCGAGTTAAATAACAGATGAGTCTAAATGCATAAATTAGCATCTAATGCTTGCTTACAAATTTGTATAGGCCATAAGATAGATCCAACGCCAATCGTCGGATATGCATTTGATTAACATCGCACAAATGGTGTATTTATATCAAAATGATTTTTTAACTTAAATTTTGCCAGTTTGTCAAATTCATTTCTATATTTTAGTGATGAACTGACATGTAATCTTATGATGAATCCATTAGCTTGATTTTGTTGCGGAGAGTGTTTTTTCTCATTATCAATTTATTTCTTTAACGTTTACATTCCTCTGGGGCTGTTATTAATTACACACTTCTGACCCAAAGCAATTAAGAAAAAAGGAAAACTTAGGATAAATATATAAAAAAATACCGTTGAACATTGCATTAAGATATGCACAATACAAAAACTTCATATACATCAGGCATGTCAAACTCGTCAACCACCGAGGGTCATATTAAGTATTATATATTAAATCGCGGGCCGCAAAACAAAAAAAAACAAATGGAAATAAAGATGAAGCATAGCTTTTATTTATAAACAAATCAATACATACAATGTACCGTGTACGTACTTATAATTTTAAATAAAGAATCCAGTGTTGTCAAAAGTTAAATAAACGTATTGGATATCAATCGCGGCGGGCCGCAGAACAGTTCCCGGCGGGCCGCGTGTTTGACATGCCTGATATACATTGAAGCGAACTATGAACGTATAACAATGAAAGCGTGACGGCTCACTACGAGACACGAGATTCAACATAGAGTGTGAATTACGTAAAAAATGGATTGGAACACGATTTATTTAAAATGATGAGAATACAGCAGAGTAGAAACGATTTCGTTTCATGTTCTGCTCGGCGATAAATTATCGATATTTGAGTGGTAAGAGTAGTTTTATTTTGAAGAATAACAACAGTGTAACTTTATTAGAGAAGTTAAGGTTATTTCTTTCAAAGTGTTGTTTATCCAGTGAATTATGACTGGCAAGATTTCTGTCTATGCTTTGATTTGTGATTTGGTTTTCGAATGTTCATTTCGATTATCAATGGATGTTTCAAGTAACAAAGATTTTAATGTTAGATGTAAGTTTATTGCCTTACTTATTAAATCAGTTGACTTACTATCTTTTCAAATATATGTACTCAATATGTTGTTTATATATGTTATTAAATATATGTACTCAATATGTTAAAATACATGTTTTCAAATATATGACTTACTATCTGTCTGTTTATTACGAATTCACTCACGATTGTCAAATATTCAAATATAAATAAAAATCTATAACAAATGGTGTCAGGAGGCAGTTAATTTTTAATTCCTTTGACTATACGTACGGAAGAGTTAGAAAATCTTTTCACTAATATGAAAGCCGAACTAGTGACTCGAACTGATGATTTGAAACCCAAAATGGCAGCTCAAAGAAGTGAAATAGCTATTCAAAATAGAGGTCTGAACAATAAAATCAATGAAATAACTAATCAATTTAAAGAGATAAAGAACGAACTTAGAAAACAGTATGATGGTGTAAAAAATGAAATTGATGGTGCAAAAAATGAAACGGATGGTATAAAGTGTAACGTTAATAAAATCACTTGTAACATTACTACTAGATTTAAGAGTGTTAATTAAATTGTGAACGTCAGTTTCAAGTTCTAAGAATTGAACTGTTGTCTTCTGTCTTCTTCTAGCTATAACAGTAATGTTAGTGACAATATTGGGCATATACCTATTACAAGAAGTACATCTAAACCTTCCACTTATGATTGTCAGTCGTCTTGAGGAGTGTTTCAAGCCCAATTCGAAGTTAACGCTAGAGCCAATGGGAAGAAGGATTTCAACAAGGCCAGTTTAACAGACATCTGTGCAAAACTCCCCGCCCTCGGTCCAAAGGGGACATAGATGACCTTGGAAATACGCCGTCCGTCGGATGGAACGTTAAGACTTGCCCCCGTGTGCGGAAGAGCCATCCTTGTGCACGTTAAAGAACACGCTGGATGACCTAGACAGGAGGCTGACAGCTAGCCAGTGCACCCCTTGGGGCCTCTGTGACCTGGTCATTTAGACAACTGTGTGACACGAAGGTTGCCAGATCACTAATTTCTAAAAAAAATCGTTGCCAATTTTTTTTTCTGAATTCTGTAATCAACCATAGTGTTCGGATACTTTTTTGAGCGACTGTAGGTGGTCATATTATTTAGATACTAAATCGTGTGGGCTCACTCACGGAAATATTGAGCGTGTGCAGTTACCGGTCACAGCAAACTGGAGCGTGTGCAGTAACTGTACACGCTCCAGATATTTTTCCTGAATTCTGTAATCAACCATGGGGCCTCTGTGACCTGGTCATTTAGCTAACTGTGTGCAAAAAAAGTGTTGCTCAGAGGTAAAACAAACCCACCTCCACTTTAACATCGTCAACAAGAAATCTTATACACTCTTGGTTATAATATTGTTAAAGACATAGTTCATATCATCTTAAAGTTTTTTCCGATAGGCTTCATATGCTCTATACCAGTGGTCCCTGTAGTCCTAAGGGTCCACGAATTATTTTAAAATTTCAGAAAGCTCTAACGGAAACAATACATTCGCTACGATTGCATAACTACTTTAGATTTAATTGGTTTCTGCTGGAATAATGTCAGCTCAGTATGGCAACACTGGCTATCTCATGCTGATCAAAAGATGCAATTGGCTCTTGATGACATAAGAATTTTTGAAGCATCGATTTTCTTCAATCAAATTTCGAAATAGCTACTAAATGAACTTCAATAAAGAAGATTCATTTTTGGGACTTTTGATGAATCCTCTTTGCGAGGATATTTCAGTTAAACTCTTTCAGCTATTGATAGAAAGAGGGTCTGCAGAAAATGTTAGACTTCGTTGGGGATCCGCAGGAGAGATGGGAATTCGTAGCGGAGGGGAGGTTCTCAGTAGTAATGAAACTTCGTAAGGGTTCGATGCAACCGGAAGATTGGGAACCACTTTTAACATTGTTTCGCATATTGATTATTTATATACAGGGTGATTCAAAACTTATCGTTCAAATTTCGTGGGGAGGTAGGGAATACGTCAGGAAACCGATTTCACATAGGAAAGAATGTCCGCAAATGTACGCATGCGTATGTAGAGGGCGCTGTGTGTACCCAACCAGTGTACAGCTCGCCCGACCACTCCCGCTGTCATCAGTGTACGAGCTGACTTACTAGTGATAAGATGAATCGTTTTACGCATCAAGAGCTAGCGGATATGCATCTCGCATATGGGGCAGCTGGCGAAAGCGGCCGCCGAGCTAGGCAAAGGCAAGTTTACGAAGACCGATACCCCAACAGAAGAATACCGCAGCATCAAATGTTTGCACGTGTGCATCGCAATCTGCGCGAACGTGGTTCACTGCGCAGCAACATGCAGGATACGGGGAGAAGACGACTGACGCTGACTGTCAACGTCACAGAACAAGTCGTACAGTCCATCGAAGATAATCCGAATACCAGCCCATGAGCTATTGCTCAGCAGCTTGGGGTCTCTCAGTCAGTAGTGTGACGGATACTGCACGAGGAACGTGTGCATCCTTACCATCTGCAAAGGGTGCAGTTACTGCATCCTGACGATTATCCGAAGCGTGTGGATTTTGCACAATGGTTCATGCAGAAAGGTGCCATGGACCCCAGTTTTCCAGCTTCTGTCCTTTTTACAGATGAAGCTTCATTCAGTCATGAAGGTGTGTTCAATACACACAATTCACATGTGTGGGCTTACGACAACCCGCATGGTACGAGAATTCACGCTGCGCAACATCGTTTTGACGTAAATGTGTGGGCTGGAATCATTGGTGACTGTTTGTTGGGACCTTACTTGCTACCGCCCCGATTGGACGGCCGGAAATACCTAATATTTCTCGAGACAGTGTTACCGACTTTTCTGGGCGCTGTTCCTGCGCATATCCGCCGAGATATGTGGTATCAACATGACGGGGCTCCAGCCCATAGCACAATTGTTTCGCGTGATTACCTGAACCGAACATTCGGAGCTCGATGGGTCGGTAGAGGTGGACCGATCGCTTGGCCACCCAGGTCACCTGATTTATCGCCCATGGATTTCTTTTTGTGGGGGGCCATGAAATACCATGTGTACGAGACCCCCGTCGACAGTGAAATGGACCTTGTTGCATGAATAGTGGCCGCCGCAGGCATTGTCCGTGATATGCCAGGCGTTTTTGAAAATGTTCGGCGGTCAATGCAACGGCGCTGTGAATCCTGTGTCCGTGTAAATGGTCGCAACTTTGAGCACCTACTGTGAACCTGTACTTTACCTTGTTGGAATAAAAGTCACATTCGTTACTACTTAACTGTACTGTTTCCTTGTGTTCACTTTACTTGTCCATTTTGTTCATGTAGATGACGTTTGCAGACATACTTTCCTATGTGAAATCGGTTTCCTGACGTATTCCCTACCTCCCCACGAAATTTGAACGATAAGTCTTGAATCACCCTGTATACAATTTCCTTTTTCATGATTGGAATTATATATCTTAAGCCACTAAATTTACTATTATAAAATAATTCTTTTACAATCCCCAATGAACTGTTAGAGTAGAAACAATTTAGCATTCTAAAAAGGTATAAATGTTTAAGCAGAAAAATGCCTAAATTACAATATTTTTCAAATTGCACTAAAGTTTTGTAGTTACTCTTCATTATAACATTAATTATTCTGTTTTGAACAGAAACAATATTTCTTAAAATTGTAATATAAGTAACACCCCAACTTAAAAGCATTTTGCACATATCATAATCAATGATCTATGATATTTTTCAAGCAGTAAAACCTTTTTAACAGTTTATCAGTTACATGTTTTATGTGCGGTTTCCATGTTAAATTTGGATCAATTAAAACACCGAGATATAGAAAATTACAAACTTTCTCAATTTCAAGACAAGAACAATTTTTTTTCTTTACATTTTGGTCTATGTATCTGTAGTAGTAACTTATCAAAATTTGCATCTCTTGAATTTTTTTAAACTAAATAGGATATATTTAGTTTTGAACACATTTATAGATAGTTTATTATCATAGAACCACTTTGCAATTTTTCCCAGTTCTGAATTTACCGAAAATTGCAATTCTTCAAAAAGTGCTTGCGTTAAAGGCCAAAACGTATCATCAGCCTAGGCATTAATATAACAATTTAGGTTTTTATGAAATGACAGATCCCTGAGGAATACCATTTTAACTGATATATTGGATCAAAAATAATATTTATGTACTTTTATGCATTCATGATATCACGTGGAGCATTTTAATTGCGTATAAATTAGTAAAATAAATTTAGCGAGAAAGACAAATCTCCGATTTCA
The DNA here is from genome assembly GCA_038380435.1 of Ryuthela nishihirai. Lineage (NCBI taxonomy): Eukaryota > Metazoa > Arthropoda > Arachnida > Araneae > Heptathelidae > Ryuthela > Ryuthela nishihirai. Next base: position 79,249,151 of record JAWZYU010000017.1, read on the forward strand.
TTTTGATGTTATTAAAGTAATTGCAGTGTAGATTATTGACTGTTGCCTGCAAATCACAGTTTACTCAAATTGTTTTCTTACGTTAAATCTCCCATTTTGAGTCTCTATTGCTATTGAAATAAACTTCGGCTATTCACTCTGTGCTTCAAATGTTGATAATCTGATTGATTTTGGATGCTCTCTATTTAGAATCGGGCTAAAATATAATGGAATACAAACTAAACTTGAAATCGCATTTCACTTTGTTAAATGATCGCATTGAAGAGCAATTAGAAAGCATCTTTGCAATATCTTTACCAAGACTGCTTTGAAGTTTAAAACGGGTTGTTATAGATTAGAAAGTTTTTCCGAAAATCAATGTTTCCCTTAATCAAACATCCTATGGACTATTTATGTTATCATTATCTCTCCAAAATTGCTGATTCAAGATGTTGAATATTTTCTCTGATGGATTGGGCTGTTTTACCTCTGAGCGGCAGTTTTTTGCACACCAGGGGCTAAATGGCCAGGTCACATGGACCCCGAAGGCTCAGAGAAGGTTGGGGGAGGGGACCCACTGGAACAGCTGTTGGGAGACAGATGGTAGCCTCCTGTCAAGGCCATCCAGCGTGTTCTTTAACGTGCACAGGGTATGGCTCTCCCGCACACGGGGCCACGGCTTAACGTCCCATCCGACGGACGGTGGCCTTTCCAAGACCATCGGTGTCCCCTACTGACCGTGGGCAGGGCGGGGAATTTCTCTGATGGAAGTATTTGTCTACACACATAAATATATATTCTCATGTAGAAATCACAGAATTTTGTTATTATTTTCTGTTCCTACTAAAATTGTTTTTTTTATTGAGCTTAATAGAATGAAGTCTTTGGTCGAACGAAGACTTCGAGTGAACAGTGAATTTTCAGAAGTGATAGGTGCTGTGTAGATCAATTTTTTTTTACTTCAGTAGATACTTGAGAAATATTTAAAGTTTCAGAAGCTTAATTTTTTTAAGCAGAAACGGATTTATTGTCTTTGATGAATAAAAATCAGAATAATCTCTTGTCGTACTAACTACAATCCGCAAAACAAGAAATAAAACTTTAACATTCAGTTATGCGCATCATATAATCTGTTTCTGCTGCGTGTCGACAGTATGAATGAATTACTTTTTCTGTTTTTCTTATCACCTTCACTAAAGGCATCTGACATCCAACACTGATCAAGGTCACCTTGTTTGTCCACGGATATATACCAAGAACATCCTCGTCCTTTAATCTCCGCAACTGTCAGATCTCTCAGAGCTCATCGGCGGTGACCTTTCCGCTTTGCCGAGACGCCCTTTCCCTCGGCACCATCGGTAACAGGGGTCATCAGCGACTGGAAACTCGCCACGAACCGAGATCGCTATAATAATGCTTTACACGGCTGGTGCTCGGCATGCGCGTAATTAGAGGCATTTGGTTGGAGGAGGGAAAAGTATTTGCAACTGTCAGCGAGAGAGACTCGTTCGCCGTGGGCGGGGGAGCGTCTGCGAGTGGCAGACAACAGAGTTCAGCACCCTCGAAATCAGTCGCATGGGTGGGGCGGCGAGGACGTCCTTTACAGCAATTTCTTCGAAGTGCAAGGAAGCAGATTTCACCGAAGAACAAAACTGCGACGATTCAGATCGTTAAAGGTGTCTTCTGCAATGGAGCTGAAGAAGAATATCCAAAAGCAAAAAAGTTTTTAAACAAGTTGGACGAATTTGATCGAAGAACATTGAGAAGGAGAAATTTGAAAGTCGCAAAGAATGCATTGCAGTGTCCCTTATTCTGGCTACTGAAGAGATTTCAGTTACTCCGAATTCTGCCAACTGAAATGGTTACTAACTTCAAAATCTAATAAGTCCAATTCTGAGTTATTATATCCTCTGCTACAAGAATTCTTAATCATCTATTTGTTGTTAGATTTTCTTCTTTCTTTTATTCACTGTATATTCAGAGTCCACTTATTTCTCGTGAAACTGGATTTGTTTATTAACGGAATGTATTATCAGCCTTTTGGCTGATATATATAGGTATATCCTTACTCAGTATCTTTATCCTTGAATTCATTATCCTTACTCAGCATCTTTATCCTCGCTTTCTTTTCGATTCCTTGTAAGTTTTTTGTATTGTTGTTGTTCCCGTAGATAACGGATTACATCTAGGATATTTTCAGTTTGGGTTTTGTATATCATTTCTACTGCATACTTTTATTATTTGAACTTCCATTTTTTCTTCAATTCACTTTGGTATCTTGATTTGTCACCTAATAGTAATATTTTGTACATATTTTTGTTGTTCAATAACGATATGGCCAATCCTGTCTTTAATTCGCATCTTGTTGCTTTGGTGTATTTTTGTTGCCAAATTTGTTTGATTTCCTCAGAAACTCTTTTATTTTTGTTTTCTTTTATAAGATTGCGTTTGTTTCGTAATTACCCGATTTTCCCAATACAGAACACTACCTTGAGGAAGCTTAATACTCCCTGTCAGTTGTCCAGTTGTGAACTTTTTTCATTTCCTTAATCCTATTTTAATCCTTGAAATGACAGTGGTAGCTATTCGGTTGAGATAACGAAACTGAGCCTCAGCTTGTTGTTGTTTGTTGCTGCTTCAATGTCTGCGAAAAAGCTTCTCACAGGTAGAAGCTGAATCTCGTCATACTCTTCTAACTGATGTATATTTCTTTGCCATCGACCCACAAGTTGCGAAGATGGAGCAACTGTTTTAATAAATCGACAATCAGCGAACGAATGACCCGCTGAAAACAATAGAAAGATAATTGAAAAACTCGTCATTTCATTAATTTCCGATTAATTTTGGGACAAAATGATGTCCGGCAATTAATGAAATGGAGCAAAACGAGAAATTTCCAGATTCCATATTTTTCCGGAAAATTAGCAGGATTGGCGATTAAGCAATTCAGAGCAATTCAAAGAAAAGTAGAATTCCCATTTGCAAAACGCTGTGATCATTTCAGGCAGCGAGTCCGTTTCATGTGTGACTGCTTCACTGAAAGTAATTTACTCAACGGGATGATTTCAAGGAAATTTTGTCTTGAAAGCGAACTTGCTACTCATACAGCCGCAGAGGAGCATCAGAGCAGTGGAAACAGAAAATGATCACATTTTGTTAAAAGAATGATAATTTCTGCATTGCTGAATAACACGGCCAGGGGCTTAACGGGTTTGTAAGGACCCGGATGCAGGTTACTATAGATGTCCCCTCTTCCATTCGCGCACGTGCAACTTATCAACTTTATTAGATAAGAAACGATAGATATAAATATACCATCAAGCACGTAAATATCAAATGCAGTCATCAAATCAGTACAAGTATATAATGATATTTATAGAAGTATATTTGACTCACTTGAAATTTTGAACTTAGTACATTTGACGTCATGATGCTTATGGAATGTACCAGCGATTCCCCTTTGTTCTATAGTAGTTATGCCACTGATTTAAGATATATAATTTAAAGTTTTGGGATACTGGGCAGGATTATGACGAAAACAAGTCATCTAAATTACATTCTTCTTAGAAACGAAAGAAGATATCGCTTTTAGAAGCATTTTATTTTCTTATGTGGTATTGATTGAAATGAATTTAGAGATATATTTAATTATTAAGAAAATGAGATATATACATACGTATATATAGAATTTAGGAGTCGTCATTATCGAAAATTCTGCTACAACACTAATAGGTGAATTTGTTAAATTTAATTATGAGGAAAACTTCTTACCATGAAATTGTCCATAATGGTTTGGAGACATAAAATGAGACAGATAAGTGGGCTGTGTGTGAGACCTCTCCCTATCTTGCATGGTCCGGGTGCGGTCTCACCCGTTGCACCATTATTTTTACGCCACTGAACATGAGTTACCGAACCAAACTGAACTATCACAGGAATTGGCCCGCTTTCACAATATTTCATACTTTTGCAGAATATCTCAAGTTCTAGAGTGATCCGACTGGAAATTTCTTTTTCAACATGTTCCTTATATTTTAGATCTTTTTTGTGTGGATTCAGAAAATTCACAAATGGATATCAAAATCCTGGAAGTTTAATTTTCAATTCATTGTTTACTGCGACTTGTATTTCAATTCTATAATTTATTCTTCTTTGGATTTGCAATTACTAATTTATTACTATCGGAATTTTTAACAAGCATGTATTGCAATAGAATTCTAATTACCATTATCAAATTGAGAAAACTTAAGAGTCCATGCTCTACCTATTGTACTTGCTCTGACTTCTTATCAACTATATTCTCTGACAGTCTCATCCTCCGGGAGTTCGACAAATAAGTGACGCATTTACTTCAGCTCTTATAATCAAATCCGAGATCGGCAACAGTTTCCTATATTTACTGATACTTGCATTAAAAACATTTCAGAAGCAAAGGTATATATGTATTTTTTAAATCTATGCTTCAAAGGGCAATGTTTGCAAATATAATGTAAATAATAATAAAATATGTAATATTATTGTAAATATAATGTAAATAATAATAAAATATGTAATATAATTGTAAATATAATGCAAATAATAATAAAATATGTAATATAATTGTAAATATAATGTAAACAATAATAAAATAGGTAATATAATTGTAAATATAATGTAAATAATTATAAAATATGTAATATAATTGTAAATATAATTGTATATATAATGTAAATATAATTTCAACACTTGGTAGGATTAATGCCATTTTATTGAAACTCAGACAGCTGTTGGCATACACTGAAATGTGCGATTGATTACATTATCAAAAATATTTTTTGGAAAATTACCACTTTACCTACCCGGTAAAGTGGTATAATTAGTATGATGTTAAAGCGCGCCGCGCAGCAGTGTATTCATGAATACAGCGGGAAGGCTATCGTACAGCTCTATAATGTCCTCCAGAGGGATAGAATGCCAAATAATGAGAAGTCGCTGTCCCATTTCAGCGACAGTGGTTGGCGCACCTCTTGGGTGTTGTTGGAGCTGTCGACCCCTCATGTCCCAGAGGTATTCAGTAGGTGAAAGGTCCGGCGATCGTGCTGGTCATGGTAGGACCTGAACGTTTTGCTCGTGTAGATGCTGCACACTAATGCGGGCAATGTGGGGATGGGCATTATCTTGCTGGTAAAAGGTTGCGTGCTGCTGAAAACCACGACAGTGTACCTAGTAAAAAAGTAGCATTATCTCAGGTAACTGATAATTTAAATACCTTGTCTTCTGCCGTACTGATTCATGGGAATAAAAATCCATGTCAGTGCGTCATAGTCTACGCCAGATGTTCTCAACGTGGGGTACACAGTAAAAGTTTTGGGGGTACGCCGTGAGAGCTCAAAAATCGCTAGATCTAGTAAAAAAAAGTCGCTAAATTGGCAATACTGCTGTGCAAAAATGTCATTTTTTGTGTTTATTGACATATTTAATTTATGAATAAAAAATTTAGTGTATATATATTTTATTCCCATTGTTATACTATAACTAGTTTTATCTATCTATACAAGGGGTACGCCAGTTACATACACATTTCCAGGTGGTACGTGAAGTATAAAAGGTTGAAAACTACTGGTCTACGCATTAGAAAATTACAGCAGCAGTTTCAAATTGCTATTAAATACTAAATAAACCAGAGGGGGAAATCTCTGCGTTGAAAACAGGATTATGATCAAAGCAAAAACTGTGGAATAAGTATAAATAGAACAGCAGAATAAAATTTTCAGAATTAACCAAAACCAGGAAAGAAAGTAGATTTTCCATTCGATAACTCTAGGAAATATTTTCTTCGTAAATTGAAAACTATATTTACACCACGTCACATTAAATATTTTTTGGAAGGGACAAAATTTAAACCACTACTCACGGCGACGAAAAATTATATTTTTATTATTTTCATTACGATTATCAACACAGTTGGTAAAAAGATAAGTTGAAATAAAGACTTTGTTTTTTAATTCGATCGAACTGAATTATAAGCTTAAGATCAGAATATTTTCTCAGAATCATCTAATGGAAATTCTGTAGTAATGCAGTGAAAAAATATTCAGACAGAATTTCATTATTCTATATGTGATCAAATCGAAAATCTTTAAAATAGGAGCTCTACTTACAAACAGATACACGTTTGTGAAATCGTATAAAGTAATTAAAAATATTCAGAAAAGCTTCTCGATTATAAGCAAAGCATGACAAAAGCGTAAAGCTCACTGTACGCGGTTAGAAATATAATCTAGCACAGAAATTGTTTAATATAAAAAATTATCTATTTTTAATATGGCTATAGAAGATGAAAGATTTTGTTTAAATTAATAACATTTTATCTGCATTGAATTACTCGCCTATTCGTTAAAGAAAAAAATATTTATTTGAATCCTTCTGAACGAATGGTAGATAAAAAAATGCCCATTTTAAATCAAAAATAACATTTACCAAATTCTTCTGAAATTCCGTGCATTACCAGAATATATGAATATGACTGAATTTTACCTATCGGCAAATTTGAAGTTTAAAAAAAAAGTTTTTCATGAATATTTCCGAAATCGTAAAGAAAAAACAAATGTCAGCAGGTGAGATGATTGACGAAGGGTTCATCTTTTTACTAATATTTGATATTGAAATATTTTACACTCATCTATTATTCAGCGTTTATTTCATTAGAAAAATTAATTTAAAAATTCCTATCACAATCGCATGAATTCTAATAAATTTTTGTTTGCCCTACTGAGAGTAAACTTTGCAGTTAAAACGAAAGTGATACTGGCGCCATTTCTTTTCACGCCAGAAAACAACGGCTGCCATGATAGTTTTATTAGAAGCTGTTATCCGAAATATTGAAATTTAATCTTTCGAACATTAAAACATCAGAATTCATTTCAACTAAACACAGTAATGTTTAATAATCACAAGAGTTTTATTAATATTGTACGAGTATATAATATATACCGTGTTAGACAGCTTGTGTACTAGCCATATTATTATTACTAAATGCCTACGATATGTCTTGCCCCCATTATTGCAAATTTCAAATTGTTTAACTGCCTAGTACTAATAGCTTATATAAACTGAGCAGAAATATACGCCGTAGTATATTATTCGTTAGTATTCTAATGTAATTCTGACACATATTAATCATTGCATAATAAATGATTACTTACCAGATTCCGCAGTTTTAACACAAATGAGATCCACACTGGACGTTCGCCAATTCTAGCTTGATATCACAGTCAAGATTCGATGGGTTAAAATGAACAAAATGTATATATTCTTAGAAAATAAATCTCATAAAATTCACACAATTAACTTGTTAACTATGAGTAATGAAATAATAAACGATGAAATAAAATTTGCAGAATAATCCAAGACCAAAAAAAAAATAGGAGGATGACACATGACCGCTTCGTTTTCACAATCGTTTTCTGTTGTAAATTGGAGGGATGTGCGCTCTCCCTAACAATAAATATTTCCCTGAAAGCTAGATAGACCTCAAACAGTTAAAAAAAAATTAAACTGCAACTTTTGCTCTTTTTCTGCCAACAGAAATCTATCATCCCATATGCTTCTTATAAGCTTTGTTTATCGTCAACTCCCAACTGTGTGGGGCGGGGGTGGCTCAGTCGGTAGGGCGACAGGTTCATAATCTGTAGTTCCCAGGTTCGATCCCCAGCTGGGTCAGCGTTGAAATTTATCTCCGCAAAATTCCCCGCCCTGCCCACGGTCAGTAGGGGACACCGATGGTCTTGGAAAGGCCACCGTCCGTCGGATGGAACGTTAAGCCATGGCCCCGTGTGCGGGAGAGCCATACCCTGTGCACGTTAAAGAACACGCTGGATGGCCTTGACGGGAGGCTACCATCTGTCTCCCAACAGCTGTTCCAGTGGTTCCCCTCCCCCAACCTTCTCTGAGCCTTCGGGGTCCATGTGAACTGGCCATTTAGCCCATGGTGTGCAAAAAAGTGCCGCTCAGAGGTAAAACAACCCAACCCCACTGTGACACCTAGCCAATATGACCGTCAAGAATCGCTTCCTCACGGAGTGGCATCAATTTTCTTTCATTCAGTCTGATCCTCACCATCTATTTAATATATTATCCTGATGTAGGAAAATCTTGATTTTTTATTTTTTGTTTCCCCGTAAAATTTATTTGTCAGACTGAACTACTTATTCATGACTGTCAGAGTCACTCATAAGTGCAATCAAGTTGGTTGGAAATGGGTCAATAAGCTCATTTTTTTTCCTTTCAACCCTTTTGCTTCACACTAAATTTAAAAATCTTAAAATTCTAGCCAGTGATGATTCTTCTTTTACGGACAGTGTGATTATTAATCTGTTTTATAATTTGGTACAGATGACTGATTTACTTTGATATAAACATCTAAACAAAAAAAATCAGAAAATGTTTCGTAACTCTTTGTGTTTTTCTAATTCTTCAACAACATAATATTTAAAAATATATGGCTGCCCGATCTTATAATATACTTTTTTATGCAAAATATATATTATATTTTTTTCTAAACAGCCGGTTCGAACCGAACAACGCGAACGGAGTGGGTGACATCATTGACCGACCCTCGTGTCCCGCTTGTTTTGGTCCTGCTGAAAGAAAATAGTTGGACCAATCTCTTCTGGACAATCATTCCTTCTTATTTTAAAAAGAAAACATTGTTCCCAGACATGACTTTCAAACTCAATCCTTAATTTTAAAAGACGAATTCCTGCTCATATACAAGAAATAGTGAGCAATTTAATGAAAGCTGCATATCACGAATTTATATTTATTTATGATGACTTTTTTATTTTAAAAGCGATGTCTGATTTTATCTCATTTAGCTGAATTCAAAGTGGACAATACAAAATCCGACTTATATTCTTATTTATAAAAACAAAAATAAAAAATAAATACCTCCTCAAGCAGCTGCTTGCCACAGAGGTCTGACAGGAGCCTGTCAGTTTATATGGCATAATAGAAGGACTGAGAGGATTGCAGGCCCTAGAGGACGTTTGAATGCATATTTCCAACAAATACCTTATTTTCTCATTTTTTTTTTGTCTCTCATAAAGCCTTTTTTTCCATTCCAATATCTTACTAGCCTCTTCCTAGAGAAAGTTTCTGCTTAGAAGTTCAAAATTTCCTTGTTCAACTTCCCAAACAAATAGCTTTGCTCTATGATTTGTGAACTTTTTTCTGTGAAGAGATCCGAATTGTGCGTTTGTGAATCAAAATTTTTATGAATCGTTTTTGATGTGTAAGCAGTATGTAGATAACTGGTTTCGAGAAAGGAAAGAGAAGAATCCGGCATCAGTTATGCATGAGAGAAAAAAATAAGATGAAGAAAGAAGACGCCAGGGAAAGGAAGTGATGCTGCAAGTGGAAAAGGAAGCCTGAAACTGACTCATCCGTTTTGAATTCAAATAAAGGAAACGAAATCAGACCTCGCTTCTGATAGAACACGATCACGAAAAATAAATATACATTTCCATGTTGTGTGGCTTTTCATCGAGCTGCAACATTTTGTCGCGGATTTTGAATTCATCTGATCTTCCAACATTCAATGAATCTTAGATGATTAGAAATTTCCTCCATTCTTCTACAACTTCGTTGAAATGCAAAGCTTAATAATTGTGGCGTGTTCATGTTCGACGGAAGAAGTTTCTGTTTTGGTCGATCCTTTCGCATTTCGCGTTGGTTTTTGTGTCTTCTGTACAGAAATCATTTTGATATCAGCGCATCCATTCTATAGCCTCGATTTGACGAACTTGCATAACAAAATTGGAAAAATGACTGCGATAAGTTACTAAGATACATATAACAACCAAAAGAAATTACCTTGATCTTACATTCCAATATAGATTTTCATCATTAAATTTAAAGCGATTCGAAATAAGCACTTTTCTGTAGCTATTTATTGGTATTCAAATATTTGAAAAAATAGACACCATATCAAAAGGGCAAAAATCTCATTTTCCAAATGAGCATATGTTTCGATATTCTGAGTTGATTGTTTTACCTCTGAGTGATAGGGGACCCACTGGACAGCAGTTAGGAGGCAGATGATAGCCTCCCGTCGAGGTCATCCAGAGTGTTCTTTAACATTCACAGGGTATGGCTCTCCCGCACATAGGGCCACTGCTTAACGTCCCATCCGACGGAAAAATTCAAGTCCTTCGGTTCCCCTATTGACCTAGGGGAGAGGCAGTGGAGATAAATTCCAACGCTAGCTCAGCTGGGACTCGAACCTACCTGGGAGCTGCAGATTGCCACCCTAGGGAGCTACCAACTAACTCCACCCCCGACCTTTTAGGCGTTCTGAGGGTATCGTTTTATTGAGTCTGACAATTATTCCGTTCAGGCACTAATTTTCCTGAATACCTCCATAGACTGGTTTATAATGGAATAACAGCACTCCAAATACTTGAACGATATATTTACATTAAAAAGTTGAAATTGGCAAGATCCCTTTGTCCACTAGCCCACTAGTGATACTTCTGACAAATTCAATTCTCTGCCCTGAAGCCTTCGTTAATGAGCCATGAAATTATCGATTCTTAAAAAAATCAAAATAGTCTTTCATTCCATAGAAATTATATTGGCTCATGTCTTCTACCCAGGAGCCTACGTTGCCCTTTATTTTTGAAAGGCCTCATTTTATGACTTAAACTTGAACAAAATTGGCTTAGATTTGCAGATTTTACACGAAATGTTTAGGCGAATGATAAAATGTACTTAGAACGAGAAGGAATCTAAATAATTGTGATCTCGTGGGAAAATTCGGGTGTCCTTTCGGTATCCTTTCTATTTTGAACTCGTCGGTCGTTTCTTTCTACTTTTAACTCGAAACTAGGGTGAAGGAATCTCTTCATTCCCCCCAACTTACCTTTTTCAGTATTCTACTACTTAGAGGTCACGAACATTAGTCGGGGGACAACTAATACAAAATAAAAAACTGACATTAAATTGTGCCATATTATCCTCCTTTATACTCAGAGCAATATCCTTAATTCATCAGTAGTAAATAATCACAGGATAAGTCCTGTAGACATGGAACTCATGAAATGATGAGCTGAAAAAAATTTGGTTTTGCCATGAGTGGGATTCGAACCCCCGTCTCCAAGAAACATAGCATAAGAGGCATGTTTCCTGGAGACGTGGGTTCGAATCCCACTCATGGCAAAACCAAATTTTTTTCAGTTCATCATTTCATGAGATCCTTAATTCATTTTCAATACAAGAAGAAAACCAAAATATGATAGTCATAATGATCTCAGCATGGTAAGTATGGGATGGAAGTTAGCTCATTGAGTAGCACGCCACGTTCATATAATCTGCAGGTTCGAGTCCTAACTGCGCCTGCTTTGAGAATTCTCTCCGTTAAATCCCCCACCCTTCCCTTGGTGAGAAAGGAGACACTCGATTTGCAAAAGCGTTGGTCTCCGAACACGACAATATTAAAACACATTGTAATATGGTCTCTTAACACAATAGTCTTAATTTAGCTGTAATACACTTTAAACAAAGTAATAAGTAGTCTTAGATACTATATATATTCCTTACAGAAACAATTAATTCAATAGTAATCAATGCCATGACTTTGGCAAAACTCTATCCAAACCAGAAAGAAATTTTTGTGTAACACGAAAAGAACTGTTAGCAATAGTAAAAGCAATAGATTATTTTCATCATTATCTCTATGGCCAGAAATTCCTTATATGCACTGATCATGTTGCACTCAGGTGGTTACTAAGCTTTAAAAACCCTGAAGGAGAAATCGCTAGGTGTATACAGCGGTTACAAGAATACGATTTCTCCATCGAGCATTGAAGTGGTAAAATGCATAAGAATGCAGATGATCTTTCCAGACGTCCATGTACTGAAAACTGTAAGAATTGCTATTATGCAGAGTTGAAATTTGGAACAAAAGATGTAATGATCATAACACAAATAACATCAACACAAACAGTTATACTCTTAACATCTGGAGTCCAATAGAAATTAGAACGGTACAACTACACGATGAAGATATAAGACCAATAATGCATTTGATTGAAAAATCTGATGTAAGGCATAATTGGGAGCAAATCTCGAGGTATATTCCAACTCCTAAAAGTTACTGGGCACAGTGGGACTCCTTAGAAGTGAAGGACGGTGTATTATACAGAAGATGGGAGAATCCACTGGACGACTGATCCGTTGGCAGATAATCCTTCCTCGCTCCCGAGTGGACTAGTGATGAAAGATGTGCATGATAGTGCCACTGGAGAACACTTCGGTGTTAGTAAGACATTAGCTAAAGCCAGAGAGCGATTTCATTGGCTGAAAAGTAGGGCAGACGTTGAAAAATGGTGTAGATAATGTGAGGACTGTGCAGGAAAGAAAGGCCCTAAGACTAGGAGTCGGGGTAAGCTGCAGACCTATAACGTTGGTGCCCTTTTTGAAAGAAATAATGGGTCCGTTCCCTAAGACTGATGAAGGAAATCGCTATTTATTAGTGGTAATGGATTATTTCACGAAGAGGCTTGAGGTCTAACCCATCCAAGATCAGGAAGCAACAACAGTGGCAGAGATGATAGAAAAATAACGTGATTAGTAGGAATTGAGTACCTTTGCAGCTTTACTCTGACCAAGGACGGAATTTTGAATCTAACGTGTTTAAAGGCATCTGCCAATTATTAGTCATTCAGAAAACTAGAACAACTCCCCTACACCCTGAGTCGGATGGTATGGTTGAGAGATTCAATAGAACAATTACACAACATCTAGCATTGCTTGTCGACGACCATCAACGTGATTGGAATCGCCATACCACTTCTTTTGTTGACATACTGAACAACAGTGCATGAGACAACTGGACAGACACCTTCCATAATACTCTTTGGAAGAGAGTGACGTCTTCCCTGTGACCTTTTATATGGTCGGCCCGAAGCAATGCCTGTATCCACTCCCCAGTACGTACAAGAATTAAAACAACGACTAGAAGAAATCCATCACTGCGTCACACATAACATCAACTTAGCAAGCGAGAGAACCAAAACAAGCTACAACAGTAAAACAAATGCAACTCTTTTCAATCAAGGAGATCTTGTCTGGCTGTACAATCCACATAGAAAGAAGAGACTTTCACCAAAACTTCAGAAACTTTGGGAAGGTCCGTAGACAGTAGTTTACAGGATTAACGACGTGGTGTATCGCATTCGTCGACGTCCAACTACAAAGTGCAAGGTGGTTCATGTGGATCGTTTGGCCCCGTTTCATCGAAGATCTGAAGCTTCGGAATCCAGAATTGTTCGGGACGAACAAGACCTAAGGAGGGGGCAGTGTTACGACAGATGAACGTGCTGCAGTGACTTTATGAAAAACGTGACATGAACTCTCGCCTATTGTTCTGCATGAGAATTAATGTAACAAACGAATCTGAACATAGAACCGATCTGAAAATTAAGAATTATAGAATTACAATGTTAAAGTTATGGAGTTAGGAAAAGGAGGCATAAAACAATCTTAGTCAGTGCATGATAGTCAAGAAGAAGAGATATTTTTATGTGGCGATTGCGCTGGTGGTTGTTTAGTTTTTATTAGTGTAAAATCTAGTGACATAAAAGGATTGCTTACGCCTGAAGTAAAGATATTCAAGAGACATGGCAATAATTTAGTCGAACAGACAGAGCTGGTCTTAAGTGTTCTGTAGAAAAAGGTTATTACTCTGTGTACGATAGTATTTAGTTTGCTTATAAGTTATTTCATCCATACTTTTGTAATAATTTGCATTGTATTGTAATTTGTATTGTAAAATATACTTATTTATACCCAAGCTCAGTGCTCATCCATTTAAATTTGCAACTCTATATATCAGTTAAAATATATTATATATTCTGTTCAAAAAATGCAAATTTTGATAAGTTACTACTACAGATACATAGACCAAAATGTAAAGATAAAAAATTTGTACTTGTCCTGAAATTGAGAAAGTTTGTAATTTTGATAACTCGGTGTTTTTATTGATCAAAATTTAAGATGGAAACCGCACATAAAACATGTAACTGATAAACTGTTAAAATGGTTTTACTGCTTGAAAAATATTATAGATAATGGATATGTGCGAAATGCTTTATTTTTCATGAGTACAGTCTTTTATCCAATGATATTTTAAGTTAGGGTGATACTTATATTACAAATTTAAGAAGTATTGTTTCTGTTCAAAACAGAATATTTAAGTTTATAGTGAAGAGTAACTACAGAATTCTAGTGCAATTTGAAAAATATTGTAATTTAGGCATTTTTCTGCTGAAACATTTATACATTTTTAGAAGGCTAAATTGTTTCTACTCTAACAGTTCATTGGGGACTGTAAAAGAATTATATTACAATAGTAAATATAGTGGCTTAATGTAGGTAATTAAGATAGGTATTCTACTGTCAGGAGAGAGAATACTTTAAAAAGGGAGTAATCCTTCTACAAGGGTACTAGTTAAAAAAAAACATAATATTGTTGTTACTTAAATAAAGAAATTGCAACATTCAAAAGATGGCATCCCTAGGCTAATGACTGTAACGAAATCCCGGCCTTCCTTACATTTATTTTCTATGAAAAATATTTTTTTTTGCTTGCTGTGATAGATGGATAGTAGTTTGTTTTTATAACAGTATAGATTTTCGTCGAGTACACAATATCCTGATCTAAGTCTTCCTATTCTCACTGTATTTGCTCTAATTAGTTTGCTTGGTGCTATCTTGATTATTTTTGATTCAAGTTGTCTTCTGAAATTATGTTTCTGGTTGAATATAAGTGTTAATTATTTTGTAGCTGCTGTTTATACTGTTATGACAGATCAACATGTGACAATCGCTTGTGACTGGTGTATCATGAACGCTCGCCTATACTTTGCGTGACGATTTACGTTAGTAACTGTTTAGAAAGAGAAAGCTTTGAAATAGTAAGAATTGCGAATAAATAAAATAAATACCCCCTCAAGCAGCTGCTTGAAGTTTTGCACCTGGGCCATCTCTGAAACGAACCATAGCCCATCCTTATGGATGGTGGACAGCGCCGATCGTACGAGAGGACTGATGAAACGTCCAATAGTGGCAAAGATGCTACCGAGCCCATCACCTCTCTGATAACGAGGACCCCTGAACACACCCTGCCCCGTTTGGCTCTTGTAGTAGCTCACATAGGTGTCTGCAGAAGGGGAGACGAATTTAACCCTCATGGCAGAAATATAACTTGACTAAAACTTTACCGAATTTAAAATGCAGAGGTTCTCCGGTGTTGGTACAAAGGAAGATTCTCACACTCTCGAAACTGCTCCTTGCAAGGGGGTAGTAATCAGGTTGCTGATACACTGCAACGATGGCTTCGTTATTACTGGTTCTGACGGCAGTGTTCACAACACGCAACAGTTCACCGTGAGTATCACCTAACAACTGAGGTGCAATCAGGTCTGAATACAAATAAATACCGTACATTCCTCTGTTCATATCGATGGGATAGTCACCCAGGGCTTTATTCAGTGGCATATCTAACTTAGTAATTCCTAGCATGTCTCCTAATCCGGGGTTCGATCGAGAAAATTTAATGAAATGTGACTTGTCTGTATCCATCAATACGGTGTGATCTGCCTGTTGCTTGAAACGGTAAGCTTTTCTCAGCTTGTAGGGTAACATCTGGTTCATTGCATTGAATAATGATTCGACAGTTTCATATCGTCCGTGGGGTACCTTTTGTTCTTGGAAACTACCTGGGGGGATCACGTAGAAATAACACTCGTCATCTATGTCGAATGTTGCCGTATTGCAAAGTTTGGTAGCAAATCGTTGGTGGTAGGGTTTGTCAACTTCTCCCTCACCGATACACAGAAGTTTGCCGAAATTCGTTTTAGGAAACATCAAACCGTATCCCTCACTGGGTTTGAATACCCAGTAACCACTGTTATAGGAAACTATTATTTCTTTGGGGTGTTGTGTGGTGAGATGAGACAACAGTTCCAATCTAGTTATTTTGCCTGATTTAAGCTTGATTTTTCAGTATTCTTCAAAGGGGGCAGGAGCGTAATATTCATACATGTCATTAGAACCGTCCACATTGTACCAGCTCACAGGTAAGTGAACCTCTGCTAGTCCCACTTTCCATTTTCCACTCAGTTTTAGGGGGTGCGCTAGACGAACTATGAAATCACTCTGTGAATTGTTCGGATAAATATTCTGACTAACCGTGGAGGGAAGGGTCAGGTAGAAACTATCCATTTTTTTAGGAATCCAGGAATGCTTGGGATAACCGCGAAATTTGACCAGTGCCTTTTGACCTTTTCTCTCGATTATTTTCTCAACAGTGTAAAGTTCGGGTTCTGTCACTTTTTGAAGTTCCGATTTATAGAATGTGCCTTTCAACACTTCTCCCTCGGAATTCTTTATGACGTATACAGGGGGCTGACGTTGTAACACCTTGTCGACTATAAATATTTCTTCTGTCCACAAATGCGTACCTGCCTTCTTGAATTGTACTTTTACACTGGCTAGTCGAACCTTGTCCCCCACTTTAAATGCCGGTTTTTCTTTTACTTTGTTTGAATCGCGGTAGAGTCGAACCCAGACAACGTCTTCACTGTGTAAGCTCACGTCCTTGGGAGCCATATCGTGTGCACTATGAACAGTGGCATTGTATTCCCATACAACACGTTGTAACACGTCCACGTACCGGTATGTGTTATTGCGTGTATAATATCTCCCCAGTCTCTCTCATAGGGTGCGATTTCTTCTCTCCACCAAAGCTGCTTTTTTGTCAGAGTAGGTGTCAAAGAACCGAATACCTTTCTTTTTCAGGAATTTCTGGAACACTCTGTTGGTAAATTCCGTACCTAGATCCGTATTTAAATTCATGGGAGACCGCCCCTTGGAAAGGATTTTTTTGAAAGCCGACACCATTTCTTTCCCTGTTTTTGCCTTCATGGCCACCACCCACTCGGTACCTCGAGAACACATCAATGACTGTTAATATGTAGCGATAACCGTCATTGAAGTGAGTTAGATTTTTTACGACTACGAGATCCGCTTGCAATTGCTCGTATAAGCCTGTGACGTAAACTTTGTTACGGGGAAACTTTCTGCGAACAGGTTTATGTAGTGTGTAAGTGGGTTGCTTTTCTAACCATTCTCGGACGAGTTTCAGTGGTAGTCCCGTATTCAGAGCTAACGTTTTTACACTACCGAACCCTCTTTCAGGGTCGAAATAATGGGATTCCAAAGTTTTGTTTTCTTCTGCACCCAGACATCGTACCCCACCAGGTTTTGCCATTGATGTAACGAAAGTGTAACACCTGTCACTGTAGGGATGTCTCCTATAAACTGTCTGATGTCCACTGTTAAGTTACACACGCGAATTTTGTATTCACCGTCTAAGGCTTTTGCCTCCCCACACTGAATATTTTTACTAGGGGCTACGAGTTCTAATACAAGCACCACTATCGTTAACACTGTTACGATTACACTACCGACACTAGCTAACGCCTTCTTTCTCCTATCCATACCAAGACTAAAATAGCATAGGATGAAAAGACAGACACATTATATAAGGTTACAATTATTTATTTAATTTATAGATTTCATTTTTTGCCTCGTCGACAATAGTATTATATTTTAAACACAAACCCAGAATCTACAAAATTCAACAGACCTCGTTTCCAGGCCGTATCCACAAATACCTGTGCCAAAGCGTTAATATCCAAGTCACCAGTCCACCCTACGATGGTCGGTATTTTTTCTTCGGGTTGTAGTCCATCTAACTGTATCAGACGCATAAGTTCTTGCTGAAAAATATTCACCAGCAGCGGGTAAACACACTCGGGACCGCCGGAAACAGGTCCCAACAGGAAAGGTCGAACGGATTCTGAATGTTCTATAATAAACGTACAGAGATGATCTTTGAGAGTTCCACACACGTTATGCACAACGCGCATCACTTCATCTACGTGGATAGCCAGCATGAACCACTGTGAAGCGTTCAGCGTTATACAGCGTCTCACAACATGGAACTGTAGAGTTCTTTGGTCAGCTGATTCTATGATGAAGTCGACACAACGTTCACCACCTACATTGCGATACATGTAGGGACGTAAACCAGGCATCACGTGCCATGCCTGCTGATCGGGACCGATTTTCACTTGGTCCTCTATGTGGGGCACCATGGCGCACAAAGCGGTGCCAGGGGTTAAAGCCAGGGGTTAAAAAAAGGGGAAGGAAGGGTTTTTTCAATAAGGGGGAGGAATTTTTAATAAAGGGGGAGTTAAAAATCGGGAAATTAGAGCTAAAATAGGGTTTTTTCCGAAAATAGTACTCCTCATAGTCACCAGATGGCGCCACGGGTTAACGGGGGGGGGAGGAAGGTTTTTTATAAGGGGGAGGAATATTCAATTATGAATCATTACTTATTAATTATAAATTATGATTATTAATAAGGGGGCGTGGTCAGTTATGAATATTAATAAAGGGGCGTGATCAGTGCCATCATAGGGGCGTGGTCAGTGATGTTATAGGGGCGTGGCCGGAAGTGACGTCATAGGGGAAAGCACAGTGCGTGGGGGGTCACCTATTATGCATTGACACTACTTATGTGATACGGCGCATTTAGGTGTACCAATTGAAGAGGCAGAGGAGAGTTTTGCGGCGCCCAAGGTAGCACAATTTTACTTTGGAGAAAACCAGGAGAAAAAGATATCAAACACGCAAATTGCAGTCTGTTTTCACATCAATTGTCAATTGGGTAAATTTGATAAAAACTTTAATTAGTTGGATATTTTTTTTAATTATATTACAATATATTTTTTAACAAAATTTGGCATTAATAATTAAAAAGTTTCATTAGTATTTAAGTCTATTATAGCTGTCTACCTCATTTCCCAACACATTCTTCAATTATGTCATTCAATTATGTCATTCCTTTAGATAACATCTAAAGGAATGAGGATCGAATAGGAACCCATAACCGGAAACATCATGGGAAAGTGGTAGCAGAGGTACAAGATCTGAAAGGATACAAGACAGTGATTAATGGGAAAACATTTATTGGACATAATTATTACAAATGGCGTACTAGATGATATATTTCATAATGTTACACATATGCTCGAAGTTTCCACCATGAGACGCGATTGCATGCGTGACACTGACGGAGCATTGATTGCCGTACACGGTCGAACACACCTGGAGTTTCTTTGAGAGTAACAGCAGCGCAGATGAACCTTGCCACGAGATCCATGTCAGATTCCACAGGCGATTCATACACGGTAGCTTTGAGGACCCCCCACAGAAAGAAATCAATGCTCGTAAAATCAGGTGAGTGTGGGGGCCAGGCAACTGGTCCAGCACGCCCAATCCATCGTTGCCCAAAAGACATATTCAAATGCGCACGAACACACCTTCCATAATGGGGAGGCGCCCCATCATGTTGAAACTACATGTTGCGTCTCACATTTGCTGGAACATGGGCAAGTAAGCCTGGTAGAACCTGTTCCAGAAAGATCAGATACTTCGCGGAGGACATGTGGGATGGTAAAAGGTACGGCCCGACTAAGCAATCGCCAACCAAACCTGCCCACACATTTACTTTCGAAACGATGTTGTGCCGCATGGGTGCGCACACCGTGGGGGTTCTCGTGATCCCACAAATGCGCATTTTGCTGATTGAATACGCCATCTCGAGATAAAACTAACCTCATCAGTAAACAAAACATAAGCTGGGAAATTCACATCTTGGGCACTTTCTTGGAGATACCACTGCGCAAAACGCACATGTGGAGGATGATTTGTGGGGAGAAGTAACTGAACCCTTCGGAGATGAAAGGGGTGTAAGAACTCGCCATGCAAAACGCGCTGTACACTGCAACGAGACTCTCCTAAGGCAGGGGCAATGGCACGTGTGCTGGTACTAGGATTAGCCTCCACGGCATCCAACACACTTTCTTCCATGGCATGAGTACGCATTGATAGTGGCCTGCCTTCACTTCTGCTACCACTTAATGACCCATAATCGCACAAATTTTGAAGCACACGCGCAAACAAACGGTGGCCCGGTACATGTATGTGTGGGAAGCGTTCTTGATACATTCGTTGAGCGGTTCGTCCGTTGCCCTCAGCTACTCCATACACTAAGTGCATGTCTGCCAGCTCCCTGTTCGAATACCTTTGCATGCTCTTCGTAAGCCGACTACCGCTCGAATGAGGAAATCCTAAATTTCCCTCTAGCGCAGTGATGAACAGCGCCGCTTATTGACTTACAGTGACGTTTCCGGTTATGGGCTAATATGCAATTCCCACTCCTTTAGATGTTATCTACGTCCCATAAAAGTTTGTACAAATATTTTTGAGACACCATGTATATAAGTCAATCAAAGCATCTTACCCCATTCAAAAGTTCTTGGCTTGTGAATGCCACACTGAAATTTAAAAATAGGAACAGCAAGGTAAGAGATAGAAATCTCGTAGAAAGACATGTCCCTCTAAGACAGTGAATTCAGTTTTAGGGGGAATGTCTTTGAATTAGAAGACCTATACTCCTTCTACGTCCTGTTTCTTTCAAATACAAAAAGAGTACAATTTTGCTTCTTCGAACTTTGAAGATTAAATTCCTTACAATATAAACTCACATTGAAAGTCTCTCAAAAACGAAAGACCAACCGATACAGGAAAACAGAAGAAAAATTCTTTTTTTGCGCAGAGAAAAATTCCACCCAGAACAAAAGAAAATATACAGGGATGACTCATTTCATGAAGCATTTAATCTCTGAACTGGCGCCCTGCTTTTCCATAAAACAACTACAAAAATAACTGCAAAATAATACCAATAATTACCATTATTGCAGCAGAATTAAGAGTTGTTTTTTATTAACTGCTAAGTTTGTGACACCAGCTGGATCCGAAATTTCGGAGCATTTCTAAGATTTAAGACCTGAAATACTTCTAGGAACCAATTTTCATATTTCAAGCAAGTATAAATCATATTTTTATTCAGAAATTAATAAAAATAATAATTTCGGAACTAAAAAAAATTTTTTTCGACTTCACTCAATTATGTTTAGATTTAATATTTAATGTTAAAAATTGAATTCACTTCATGAAAATATTTCCCTATTACACATGGTAGAAAAGATTGGATAGAGGAGCAAGGATATTCATTTTTAGCCATAATTATATTTGTCCTAACTTTGAAGTAAATTTCTGGCAAATGCGTAGGGGTCGGAATCACAGCCAATCATAAGGCATGCGATTCCTCTATTGAAAAATGGAAGTATAGATTGTGGTCCTCCGATTGGATGTATTTATGGGATTTCAACTGTTGAAATCTTTTATGGGTTTTGGCCAACATGGATCTTTGTCCTGGAAACGCCACTGAAGACTATAATGGGTTGTGATTAGGGGACATTATATCTCATTATCACAAATATAATATTGTGGTCTGATTTCGATGTTTTTGTCAGTAATACTGTTTCAGAGTGCAGGAAAGAAAGATAGGAAGCAAACTAGCTAAGTACTTTGCAGAGAGTTTGGAAAGAAAAAGAGGAAAAAATTTTAGTACCGACTACGAGAGTGCAAACGATATATGGGATTCAACAGAAATATTACAAATCAATGCTACTCATGCAGTCTGTCACAATTGTTTTCTGAGTTATCAGCAACACGTCTATCGAAACTGAAAGAAAGACGGCAATTTTTTGTTCTGTCATATCCCTTCATTAGATAATGATCGCCTAACTTTGGAGAAAATTCTGGCGAATGCACAAGTTATTGGTTTAATTAAGATAAATTGCCTTGTTCATGAATCGTAAGAGAGACTATCGATTGAGGATCAACTCATGGGATAGAAAAGAAAACGAACTTTCAGTTGTTACGATGCACTAACATCAATATTGGAGTGACTTGCTTGAGGCTAACAAGGATTTTTTGCACGTGAGTTGTGAAGTGCATTATTTGTTCACAATTTTGTTTCCAACATTATTTGTTCAGCATTATTTGTTTCGTCTTATGATCATGAGATAATAAGACGTATTTTTGATATCTGACGTCTAGCCAGAATAAACTAACGGGCAAAGGTGAGAATACTTGTGCGATTCACTTAATTTCTTCGTGAAAATAGAGAAAATCTTTTTATATGAACGTCTGTGTCAAAATACCCAGGAAGTTTTCGTTAGAATGAGGTTTCAGAGTGCTGGAAATATAAGTTATAAATCAAAATTATTATGAGATTATCTATATAACATTATAATGAGTTATTGCTATTTTACATTTTGTTTTACATCCAAAGTGCCACAGATAATTTTATTAACAAAAATAAAACAATAATGTGTAGCTTTAAAATAGGTATATTGAAGTGTATAGAATAAAATTTTAAAAAGAATCATACTAATCGTACAATTTATCAGTGTGTTTTTTGTCCAACGTATCGAAATTTGCAGTGGATTTAGCGCATTTAATATCATTGCTTTCAAACTATTGTTTTCCAACCTACAGTAGTACTTTCATATTATCGTTTTCTAACCTGCTCTTGTGCTTGTTTTTAATGAAGATCATGAAAAACTTTTCAGAGTAGAATGGTGAACCAAAAAGCATAATAGCCAGTGCTTCAGGTTCCCGACACCTGCTTTAGAGCATCTGTGGGATGCATTGGGAAGACGGATTGCAGGTCGTTCTCTACACAATGTTTTCTAATACGTTCATATCCATTTCATTTATATTTTTAATATCATGCAGAAACCGATATAGTTTTTGTGATTTTCTTACAACCCGAAGCGTGTCTTCCTAGAAACAAGAGCAGAATTAACGAGTATCAAAAAGTAGCTTATTCGGTATAATTCCTCTACGTTTTCAATAGGTTCTTCATTTCACCAACATGAAAACTTATTCATTTAACATTATTATTATCGCCTCTATTTATAGGTAGCAATCGAAATGTTATTCATTTTCTGGAATGTATATATAAGTCAATCAAAGTATCTTACCCCATTCAAAAGTTCTTGGCTTGTGAACGCCACACTGAAATTTAAAAATAAGAACAGCAAGATAAACGATACAAATCTCGTACAAAGATATGTGCCTCTAAGACAGTGAATTCAGTCTTAGGGGGAATGTCTTTGAATTAGAAGACCTATAATCCTTCTACGTCCTATTTCTTTCAAATACAAAAAGAGTACAATTTTTTTTCTTCCAACTTTGAGCATTAAGTTCCTCACAATGTAAACTCATTTTGAAAGTCTCTCAAAAACGAAACACCAACCGATACAGGAAAACGGAAGTAAAATCTTTTGCACGGAGAAAAATTACATCCAGAACAAAAGAAAATATACAGGGATGACTCATTTCATGAAGCATTTAATCTCTAAACTGGCACCCTGTTTTTCCATAAAACAACTACAAAACTAACTGCAAAATAATACCAATAATTACCATTATTATTGCAGCAGAACTAACAGTTATTCTCGAGGCACTCAACTGAAAGGTCAAAGAGAAACGCTAGAAAATCATCAGTCTACCTGATTGTAAGTCTGCACTGCAAGCAGTCAGCAGCGATCTTCATCAATGCATACACCTAACACTAATATAAAAAAATCTGAAAGCAATAGATAAAAATTCCAAAACAACAAGCAGAAATACAATTGAGATTCAATGGATCCTTAGCTACATTGAGCTGGTGAAAATGAAACTGAGACACATTAATAAAAGATTACAACAAACTCAAAAATACCATAAGCATATAACAAAACATCAACAGGCCATTAAAAGTATAACCAGCAGCTACAAAATAATTAACACTTATAGCCAACCAGAAACACAATTTCAGAAGACAACTTGAATCAAAAATAATCAAGATAGCACCACGGAAACTAATTAGAGCAGACACAGTGAGAATAGCAGGAGTCAGATCAGGATATTGTGTACTCAACGACAATCTTTACCGCTATAAAAACAAACTACTATGCATCTATAACAGCATGCAAAAATAAATATTTTTCCAAAGAAATAAGTGTTACGAAAGCCTGGATTTCGTAATAGGCATTAACCTAGGGAAGCCATTATTTAAATGTTGCAATTTCTTCATTCAAGTAACATCAATATTATGTTTTTTTAACTGGTATCCATGCAGAGGGATTACTCCCTTTTTAAAGTACTCTCTCTCTCCTGACAGTAGATTAGGTTTTTTTACCTCAGAGCGGCACCTTTTTGCACACAATGGGCTAAGTGGCCAGGTCACAAGGACCAAGAAGGCTCAAAGAATGTTGGAGGGAAAGAACCCACTGTTGGGAGACAGATGGTAGCCTCCTGTTAATGCCACCTAAAGTGTTATTTAATGTGCACATGGTACGGTTTAACATCCCATCCGACGGAAGTGAATTTCGCATTACGTAATAAATAACCAATCTAAAGAGAAAAAAGGACAAAATGCACCCTTGTCTAACTCCACTAGCAATGCTAAATTAACCAATTAATAAGCCAATCGCTGCAAGACGTACCAACACACCTTACACGACTCAGTGTTATTATAGAGAGCTTTCATTATGTTAACTAACTTGTCACGATCTCACAATCAACCATAAATTATGATGTCAACAGAATCAATAGCCTTTTTGAAATCAACAAACTAGTAACCAAAAGTTTCTGAAACTGTAAACATTTCTCAAGAATCTGCCTGAGTGAAAATATATGATCAATACATCCCCTACCACTTCTAAATCCACACTTGTCCATCACGCAATTGATTGTCAACCAGATTCTTAATTCTATTAAGCACAATCATGCAAAGAACTTTACCTGGAACATAAAGTAGGCTGATACCCCTATAGTTATCACAAGAACTGCGATCACCTTTTTTTAAAAATAGGAATAATAATAGCTGTGATAAAAATCATTAGGAACCATGCCTTTATTTTAGAAGTAATTTCGCCCACTCCTGGGGATTTATGCAGTTTAAGTTTAGAAATAGCCAAAATAGCTTAAGACTGTGATGTAGAGCCAACATTAAAGCCAGTAATGCATCCATCATCATTACAAACAATGGGAGTAGGACAAACCACATTGTTTAGACTATGGGTTCTCAACGTGGGATACGCGTGAAAGTTTTTTGGGGTACGCCGTGAGAGCTCAAAAGTCACTAGATTTTCCATTGTCCAATAAAGAAGAGTTGATTGAGATATCTTTTGAGAATAGTTTAAAAAGCATTCATTCGAAAAAGCTATTGATTAGTTTTGGATTGGAGTGGAGAAAGAATATCCGACTTTGTCAAGAATTGCAGTCAAATATTTGTTACCTTTCACAATAACTTATTTATGTGAAACTGGTTTTTCATCTCTAAATGCTTTAAAAAATAAATATAGGAACAGGCTGGATGTTGAAGATGACTTGCGACTCTACCTTAGCAAAATAACCCTAAGCATTGATGAACTGTGCAAGCGTAATCAAGCGCAACCATTTCACTAATTGCCCAGTAAAATGTTTATAATTTTATAAGATTTGTTAAATTGTTTATATCTTTTTTTGTGTTTATCTACATGTGTAATTAATGAATACAAAATTTCATATTTATTTATATATATGTTTTATTTTATTCCCATTGATATACTATAACTATAGTTTTATCTATCTATACAAAGGGTACTCCAATTACATACACATTTCCAAGGGGTACGTGAATCATAAAAGGCTGAGATCCACTGGTTTAGACTATTACTGAAATGCTCAGCCCACCTAGCCATGGCAGAATCCTCACTTTCAATAACCATGTCTTTTTATATTTCAATCCCTATATACCTGCCGGTTTTCTACCACACAAAACATTAACTATTTGGTACAGTTCTCTGCTGTTTCGCTGTCTAACTGACCCAAGATAACTAACCCAAAGATTTTTATCAGCTGCTAGCTGATCCTTTCACGTTTATTAAGCTCTTTCTAATGCTTCCTATTTGGAGTACTAGGGTATTGATTAAGGTATTGATTATTTAGAAATAAGGTGAAATGTCTTATCACTCAAATAATTTTGCCTCCTCTACTCTCTTTTACCTAAATGGTACTGTTAGTTTCAAGAAAAGCCTGTTTAAAATGGTCCAATTCTTCCTCAACCTCAGTAGTAAGCAAACCATGACCTCATAATTACTAAACAACTGGTCATGGTAAGCTTTAGCGATAACTGAGTCTATCAGATAACTTCAGTGTTAAAGGTAACTTTTTTATTATAGCACAACACTTATTAAGTTTAAGTTGCAAGACACTTTTAACAAGGTAATGGTCAGATACAATTTCAGCTCTCCTATATGATCAGGTTTTCC
Source organism: Ryuthela nishihirai (assembly GCA_038380435.1). Classification (NCBI taxonomy): domain Eukaryota; kingdom Metazoa; phylum Arthropoda; class Arachnida; order Araneae; family Heptathelidae; genus Ryuthela; species Ryuthela nishihirai. The sequence continues at coordinate 79,275,454 of JAWZYU010000017.1, forward strand.
TAACAGAACTGGTCAATTTGCTGTTAATTAATATATAATCAATCACATTCTTATGCACCCTATCTGGTGAAACCCATGTGTGCATTATGTATATCACGGTATCTGTAATAAGTGTTAGTTATTTTCTAACCATTAAGTTTTCCTACTTGTAGGAGATATTGGCCATTGCCATTGCAGATACCAATACCAAAGGGAGCTATCACCCCTCCTCGAAGGTCAGAGTCAGTAGCAGCTTTGGCATTTAAGTCGCTTAGAAAAAGTGTAATATCTCCTTTTTCGACAGAATTCAAAATATCCTGAAGTTGTCCATAAAACCTATCCTTCTCATCCTCATCGGCATTTTCAGTGGGAGCATAACAGCAGATAACATTCAAGTCTAAAGACTTGAATGTAGTCTGAAAATATGTAGTCTGAAATTTAGCTGTGAGAAGCCTTTCATTAATACACTCATATACTAGAAGAGCATCACTAGCATGTCTGCTGAGAAGCAAATCTACATCTTGGAGATGGTTTTTATCTTGAATGAATGAATGAATAATTATTAGAACAAATTAGTTACAAGTGTAATTTGGATAAGTAATACATAGTATTACTTATCCAAATTTTTGTAGGTAGTTAACCTACAACCTGTTACATTTATTCCATGAACAATTATGAAGTAAACTTCTATTGCAAATAATCAATTTACTATTGCAAATTATTGCCTTTATACACTATGTTACTACAAAAAACAATAAAATTTCCTTGCTTTATTGTTCACAAGGAAATAGAGAATAAAAAATAAATAAATACCCCCTCAAGCAGCTGCTTGCCACAGAGGCCTGACAGTTTATATGCCAAAGTAGAAGATCTGAGAGGATGGCAGGACCTCAGCAGAAAAACGACACATACATCCATGCCTTACCCGAGGCTCGAACCCAGGTCCCCCTTACCCGGGGTCCTTAGATTAGTAGCCAAGCGCGCTAACCGCTCGGCCATGGGACGGCTCAAATAAAGAATAGTAATCATAAATTTCAACTTCGCCTTTCCTCCAAAGTTTTTTATGTATAAGAACAAAGGCATTAATTATTTTCCAACAACAAATGAAGAACATTGCAAATGAAATATACAAAATATTTCGTATGAGTGATTTTTAAATTAGGCTAAAAATAATACAGCAAGATACTTCGTAGATATAATAAACCACTAGAGTATGACTTGTTAGTGCGTGTAATTTTGCATGTTAATACAATTTTCCATACAATATTTTACTACTAACATATGACGTACAATATATTAGCTTTTACACTAATATCTTTTATATTAACATTATATGCATACATACTTTTTCCCAACAGTCCAATCATTACGGACGAAGGTTTTTAAATACTATAATAGCAAAGATTCAATATTGTCAAAAGTTAATTACCATAATTTTACTTGCTTAAGAAAATGTTGTTCATTGTTTATGCTTTTAATTTCATTTGTCAAAGCATTGAATAATTTGCTTGACAAATGAACATAATGTTTAGTAGTAATATTTTTATGAACGCTAATATTAACCAATTGCAAAATATGTGAAGAACGGTTTTTTTTTAACTTTAACAGGTACTCTGATTAAGTTATTATTCCAATTTTGTCTAACATGTTTTATTACGTTACATATATATAGTTTGCGGAGCTGTAAAAGTTGCATCTTAGCGTATTCTTGAACGAAATGATTATATGTTCTTAATTTTGGACTTTATCTATTCATCTGGTCTCTTTCCTGCCAAGAATATCTAAATCAGGCGTGTCCAACCTTTTGACTTTCCTGGGCCACACTGAATGAAGATTTGTCTTCCCTGGGCCATATTGAGTGAAAATGAATTGTTTTGGGCCGCACATAAAATATATAATATAGTTAACGTATATGAATAATAAAACTTCATTTATTTTATGTTTTTTATTATAAAATTAAAAAAGGGGCAACATGAAACTAATGGGATATCAAAAACTCGCTGAAAATCACATAATCATGTTGAAAGCTCATGTCGCAAACACGTAAACTTTACGATTTTGTGGGCCGCATTACTAGCTGTCCAGGGCTGCGGGTTGGACACGCCTGATTTAAATTATAACTGTATAATTCTTGTGTGAGGACATCAAGAGAATAATATCTGTGCAGAGCCTCACATTCCAACTGCCTATGGAGAAAAAATGGTTAGTTGGATGTTTAAAGAAACTTTGCTTATTGAGAGAGGGAATGCCGACAATATCAAACAACCCCTAAGCCTATAGTACAAAGACCCGTTCCCCAACTACTAAAGGCTGAAGCTATCTACACTGGAAGACTTCCTCCAATGTAGGTTTGACGATGCCCGTAGAAGTAAGAGTTCATGTACCTGCGATGACCTCAGATCAAGTTCATCCACCAGCTGATAAAACATATCCTCTGAATCTATTCACTTGGTGCTCTCAACACACAGGAAAATAGAAAACACGACAGATTTTCCCTGAAAAGAGGCTCATTAGTGCAGCAAGTCCGGGATCCTTAATTCAGATTTAAATTTATTTTAACAATATATGCAATTATTAATATACTTAAACACTTCAACCTCTTAAGAAAACTTGTTTGAGGTTGCAAAATTATACAAAAATTTTCAAACAAAAATGACTGACAGCATAGCTTATGCAAGTAAATAATGAGTACTTTCCAATTTCATAAGCCACTCAAAGATGTGTTTTTTAACAAGTTTTTTTATCATTAAACAACACTTCACATTTTAAAGATCTGATATCACTATTTATTGCATAATTTAGAATCAGTATATTGAACATTTTGTTTAAACTTTACTTTATGTAATCTTGGAATTAATAATTTATTTTCATTGTCTGTAATCCAGTATTCAGATGTTTTCATTTGAAATTTGACAGATGTTTATAAATATAAATTAATAGCCTGTATATGTATAATTTTTACAACGGTAATATTCTTCAATCTTGAAAAAAAGGTGCAAAACAAATCATTTTTGAATTTTTTTTTACACTCTTATGATATATTTCTGTAACACTTCCAACTCCTCAGTTGCAGTTTACTTGAACTTCCCCATATTAGAAGGGCATAATTTACGTGAGACTGTACACATGAAAAATAGTACATCACTAAAGTTTGCCAATTTAAAACATTTCTTAATATATAAAATCTGTTATAGCAAATTTTATCTTCTTTATAATGTAATTTATATTACCTTTTCCATGTTAATTGTCTATCAGAATATACACCAAGATAATTTAATTTCTGAAACGTTTTGAATTGATGGACAAATACAATTTCATTCACCTATTGATCGACAAGAATGGAATTCAATTTCATAATTCTCATATAACCTCTTACTTAGTGAAAAATTCATATACTCTGTCTTATTTAAATTTTAAAGCAATTTATTATATGATTACCATTTATAAAGTAAGCGCATATCACTATTTATATATTGAGACATCTGTAAATCATTATCAGTAACATATAATAAGACATTATCATCTGCAAAGGCGATTATTTCACCATGCGAATTAATATAGAAATTATCATTGATAAAAGAGTTAAATAAAATTGGGCCTGTTACGAATGAGACACCCCTGAGACACACCAATATCAATGGGTATAATTACGGTACCATACATCCTTTATTAAAGAGGACAGTCCATTATTTCACTGCTCTGTCCTTTAGATACATTTTTTTCTAAAATGGCTATTTTGTATTTTATTTTGTGATAATATACGTTATTATAGATTTTTACCTATAAATACTAAAACAAAATTTTAGATTTAGAAAAAACCCAAAACATTGATGACAACGTATTTAAAAATGCAATTCATAAATTTTACCAAACCTGCATTGAATGTTAAAATAACTGGGACAGCTCTTTTGTGGAAATGGAAGTACTTGAATGGGTCCTACTACGAGAAATCCCTTTGTGGGCTCTTTTGTGGAAATGGAAGTATTTGAATGGGTCCTTCTACGAGAAATCCCTTTGTGGGCTCTTTTGTAGAAATGGAAGTATTTGAATGGGTCCTACTACGAGAAATCCCTTTGTGGGCTCTTTTGTGGAAATGGAAGTACTTGAATCGGTCCTACTACGAGAAATCCCTTTGTGGGCTCTTTTGTGGAAATGGAAGTATTTGAATGGGTCCTACTACGAGAAATCCCTTTGTAGGCTCTTTTGTGGAAATGGAAGTATTTGAATGGGTCCTACTACGAGAAATCCCTTTGTGGGCTCTTTTGTGGAAATGGAAGTACTTGAATGGGTCCTACTACGAGAAATCTCTCTGTGGGCGAAGATCGAGGAAAGCATTTTGTTCATTTCCAGTCACTGGAACCTAATTATCAATGAAGGTTCCGTTTATAAAATTATATCACCAGTGAAAAGATCGAAAAATGGCGACAAAATGACGAGTCCTGCCAACGTAAATGGGTTTAAATTTTTCAAACATTTCACAAACACGTATCTTTTAAAAACATTTTAAAAATCGTTGAATTTTGCTTAAAAAACGTTGAAATTTTGCTCCCTGGATCTAATGTCCCCACTGAACGAATATTTTCATTAATGAACAATATGTGGACCAGTGAAAGAACCAAATTAAAAATCGAAACATTGAAAACATACGAATACCATGGAATAATGAAATAATGGTTGATCAAAATCAACTTTGACATGAATTGTATACAGTTTGATGAATTTTTAAAACACAAACCTGATTTATTTTTAAAAAATTCATTCTTGTGAAAAGTATCAAAATTAAATTATTTTAAGAAATAATATTATTGTTTACAATGCTATGCATATGCTTATATTTTATAATAAATGTTATAAAGCTTTTTAGTTTTAGTGAAATAAATATATGCAACCTGCCTTTTTTTTATTATGAAACAATTTCTGATCTGTCCTTTATTTTCTCCAAAAAATATGGTCACCTTAGGTATAATAAATACCCCCTCAAGCAGCTGCTTTCCACAGAGGTCTTGCAGGAGCCTGTCAGTTTATTATGCCATAGTAGAAGGTCTGAGAGGATGGCAGGCCCTCAGCAGAATAACGACACAAACAGCCTTGCCCGGGGCTCGCACTCAGGTCCTTTAGATCAGTAGCCAAGCGCGCTAACCAGATATTTCCCATGGCCGAGTGGTTACTCGGCCATGGGAAATATCTCTTAATTAATTATTTAATTTAACCATTTGCTTTCTGTCTGATAGATAAGATGAAATCCATGAATAGCAAGCACCTCTGATTTCCATGTTAAAAAGTTTATTGAATAAAATTTTGTGATTTTTCCAACAAAAATGCCATTTTTAAATCCAAAAAAAAGGCATTTACATTCTTGCCCGTATTTAGTGCATTATATATGTTATCAGTCAAATAGACAAGTGCATCCAAAGTTCCTTTTTGTGCTTTAGATCCAAACTCTCCTTTATTTATGATTTTATATCTATTCGGAAAGTCAACAAATATGTTTTTAAATAATTTTTCAATTACCTTTTGAAAAACTGAGAAATTTGATATTGGTCTATAATTATCCAATTTAATTTTGTTTCCATTTTTATATATTGGTGTAACTATTGAGGTTTTTAGAATATTAGAAAAACTGCCATTGGTAAAATATAAATTGCATAAGTAAGTTAGCAATTCCAATATATAAGGATTAATGGTTACTGAAAGTGAAAGCATTCACATTATCAAGGCCACTAGTGTTCCTCAATGATAATATTTGTGTATGTATCTCTTGTGCAGTTGTAGGATTGAGTACCATCCAATTTGAATAGAAGTAGAGACATGAAAATTATTTTGTATGGGTCCACTATCTATATCTTTCAACAAATCAGTTTCACAAGTAGAGAAGATTTATTAAATGAGTTAAATAGTTTTCGATTAGCCTCAAAATTAATTGTATTTTCACCACACTCTAAAGTGATTAGTTTAGTTTGAACTCTACTATTGTTTGTGAGTTCATTTACTTTATTCCACTTTTTTCTCGTCTCACTTGCTGTTAAAAGTTTGTCATGATAACACTCTTGTTCAGTATTTTTTTATTTGATCTGTTAAAAAATTCCTAAATTTCTCATACTCATTAATATTACATTCACCTTTCTGCAATTTAATATGCATTGTTTTCCTCTCTTTAGTTGCATAAAGTAAAGCATTTGCCATCCGATGTTTTATATTTTATTTCTGCTCTTTATCCTATAATCAAGCTCAGTGTCTTAATTCCGTCCGGTTAGTGTATATGGTCAGCACCAGGACCCTGTTGATTGACCACTCCTCATCAGAGTAGAAAAATAAAGAAAAATAGCTATAGTTGTCGAGATCAGTAGGCTACACTGATCTGGCAGCCCTCCCCTTCCGTTCACTTAATCAAGAATATCATCACTCTTTTGAAAGGTACAGTACTAATGGTCCGCACCACGAGAAGGCGGGGTCAGACATTAGATGCTAGGCCTGGCTGGTTCTATGCATCATCACAGGGGATTAGTGAATGGCTTTCCTTCCAGTGGCTACCTATCTCCCATTTACAGACCCAATACAAGATGCGCAAATTTAATTATTAATATACCCGAATTCCAAGAATTTATAGTTTTACTCTCTACCAATCGGAAAACATTGAAACTAACTGTTCAAAAATGATAATTAGGAAAATTACATTTCACATATAAAAACTTTTATTCCCATTAGTCAGTTCGGAAAAATATATTTTGACTTTTTTATATTTTATTTTCTCCGAATTAACCATTTATTGGCAAATTAGTCAGATTTAAAATCATAACCAAATATTCAACATCCCCATGAGAATTCTCCTGCATAATTAACAATTTTACTATTTAGATTATAAAAATAACAAATAAACCCTCAAGCAGTTGCTTGCCACATAGGTCTAAAAGGAGGTTGTCGGTCATGACAGTCGGATGGCAGGTTTAGACGTATTCCGTGTGCAAACAGACTCATTTCCTTGGTACGATGTTCTGTGTAACAAATGGAACAGAAACAAATAGACATTACAACTTTGCTACTTTAAGTTTAGTTCCACACAACTCCATTTATTTTGGGGACTGTAATGTCCCACTTACTACCGAAATATTGGGACTGTAATGTCCCACTCAGCCGTCCCATGGTCGAGTGGTTAGCGCGCTTGGCTACTGATCTAAGGGACCTGGGTAAGGCATGGCTGCTTGTGTCGTTTTTCTGCTGAGGGCCTGCCATCCTCTCAGAACTTCTACTGTTGCATATAAACTGACAGGCTCCTGTCAGACCTCTGTGGCAAGCAGCTGCTTGAGGGGGTATTTTTTTTAATGTCCCACTCACTACAGAAATTACTTTCTTCTATTTTTTATATTGTATTAGTAATTTCCATACCATGTCACGTATTCATTCGGATATGGAATTTAGTTAGTCGGCAAAAATCGGCATTCGTTTCCAGTGGGATTCCAGATTCATATTAAGGTGAAGGGCTCGCGGAGGTGCGTCTGCCCTGAGGCACCTGATTCTAGGAGGAAGGTCGGACTTGGACTTCGCGGAGGTGGCACGGAAGAGGAAGCCATTAAGTCATTAGGGGACAAATCGTCTATTGGAGACCCACAGACAAAGGAAGACAGGGCGAGAAAGTATCTCGAGACAAAAAGGAGTTCAACCAGAGATTTGGAAGGGGAAACCTGAGCGGTGCGGGAAAACATGAGCGGGCGAACTCCCTTTTTGCCGCACGTGGAGTTCACGGGCACGTCAAAGTGAAGGCGTATCGCAAAAAGCCCTATGGACAGCAGAAAGTGATCGGACAAGGGTCCTTTAAACTTAAGGAAAGATGTAGAAAGAATATTAAGTAACGAACTGGGTGAAAAGAAAAATCACGTGAAAAAATAAATTTGTTTCTCTCTATAAAGTGGAAGTAGAGTGTTACTACAGAACCAGGAAACAACTATCGCCCAGAGTCTCAGGATGCAAATATATATATACCCCCTCAAGCAGCTGCTTGCCACAGAGGTCTGACAGGAGCCTGTCAGTTTATATGCCACAGTAGAAGATCTGAGAGGATGGCAGGACCTCAGCAGAAAAACGACACAAACATCCATGCCTTACCCGGGGCTCGAACCCAGGTCCCTTAGATCAGTAGCCAAGTGCGTTAACCACTCGGCCACGGGACGGCTCCTGACGAATTCCATATACCTAAAGGAGCTGAAATAAAGATTTTCACTAGATTCAAAAGAATTAGTTTGGTGTTTCTTTTCGTAACATCTGTTGAAATCGGTATTCTGTAAAAAGAATCGTGCCTGGGAAATAAGAAAAGCTAGGAAAATACAGAAATGGAGCAGTTACATAAAGTATAGAAGAATCCGCTAGATATTGGCGCAGTAAAATCAAGATAACCCTTACATATTTGATTAGTGACGTCAGGATCTGCTGCTACATATACTACGTCATACAAAAGAGAGGAAGGCGAGCAATCGCCATAAGACACCAAGAGTCTATTAATAGATTAGAGACTTCAACTGAAAGACACACGCCTTTATCCGCTGCTCGAACCCAGGTCTCTGGGCCACGGAGATGGCTTCTTTCAGATTATAAAGTCACAAGTCATTCTTGTAAATAATAAAAAGAAGTAAGAAATTGTAAGAAACCAATCCATAATTAGTCTCTTTGGCTGGAAATTTTAATATTTGAAAAGAGAAATACTGTTCCCGAAATATTTATATTATTTATATTTAATAGTATTTATCCCTATTTCACTGCAACTCCCGGGGCGGGGGTGGCTCAGTCGGTAGTGCGCCAGGCTCGTAATCTGTAGTTCCCAGGTTCGAGTCACTCCTGGGTCAGTGTTGAGATTTATCTCCGCAAAACTCCCCGCCTTGCCCACGGTCAGTAGGGGACACTGATGGGCTTGGAAAGGCCGCCATCCTTCGGATGGGACATTAAGCCGTGTCACCATGTGTGGGAGAGCCATACCCTGTGCACGTTAAAGAACACGCTGGATGACCTTGACGGGAGGCTTCCATCTGTCTCCCAATAGCTATTCCAGTGGGACCCCTCCCCCAACCTTCTCTGAACCTTCGGAGTCCTTGTGACCTGGCCATTTAGCCCATGGTGTGCAAAAAAAGTGCCACTCAGAAGTAAAACAACCTAACTGCAATTCCAATGTGCAAAGAGATGACACCTACCAAAATGAAATCGATATCAATTTTATCACTTAAGTCTCCAAGTACAACAGTAATATCTATTTAAAGAACTCAAACTGTCCTGCTCTTAACTTCAATACTAATCCTTTCACCAAAATCCCAAGAGAGAGCACATAGTCATGCCCTTGTCATAGTGATCACAGCTCAGTAAGTAATATGAAATCCAACGATGACTAGGGCATGCAATGGCCTTGATAAGACACCGAGAGTTCATTAATAGATTAGAGCACAAGGCACACTTTGAACTTTCAATTGAATAATGCATGACTCAGGCTTTCTTAAATTTCGTCCCATTGTCTCCTCCATTTTTCCCCGTGCGCCACCTATCGGTTTACGGAGCTGACAAGTTCCTCCTGGGATTATCTGCTGCCTTTCTTCATCATCACATTCATCGCCTGCGGCAGGGCTCGGAATCCTCTTGTATCAAGTGTCTGCACTTGCTTACTTTCAGATAACGTGAATCTTTGGTGACAATAGAGATGCAAATTTACGTCATAAATCTCCACCCACACGGAACCAGAGATCTTTTAAAACCTCCAAGAAAAAGAACTAAATGTTAGTTCTCTTACCAGAAGCGAGGATAACGGATTCTGCCCTCGGTTCGAAGCGCATCTCGGTTCAGTTAATCGTTTTCCAAGATGACCAAAGAAGACTATAAAAGACGTCTCGTCGTGTTCTTCAGCGAAAAATTAGGTGAGTATATAGGCTCTTAAATTTTAGTATTTTAAAACAGCGTACTTTTCGTTATAAAATTAACTTTCTTGAAGGTATCTAAGGGACCTGTGTTCGAGCCCCGGGTAAGGCATGGATGTATGTGTCGTTTTTCTGCTGAGGTCCTGCCATCCTCTCAGACCTTCTACTCTGCCATGTAAACTGACAGGCTCCTGGCAGACCTCTGTGGCAAGCAGCTGCTTGAGGGGATATTTTTTTAAACACCGTTAGACACAGAAAAAAATTTAATTTCAGAGGTTCAATCCTATCTTTTGTAAAATATTTACGAATGTTTCTATTGCCATCTACAGATTATGAATATATTTTATAATATAGCACAAATAATAGCTGTAGACAGAAAGTAAATTCGAAAGCAATCTCTCTGCAATTCGAACGTAGTGTCTGGCACTCATAGAGAAAGCTTCCTGCTCTTCGCCCTTTCTGCTTGAACGACTTTTTCGACAGCAACTCTGAGTGCTTTCCTCAAAAGGACTGTTGATCTCCGCCCTCCAGGAATTTTGATTCCTCCAAGATGATTCGAATCGCCACTTCTTCCAACACACAGAACATTTCTTCTTAAGAAACAAGTGGGCGCAAGATCAATCCTAAGTATAACTCTGTTTTCTGTTTCGCCGCTGAATGACCCCGTTCCTAAGGGACTTTGCCACCCTGAAGATGACTGCCAAGGTCAATCGAAAGCGATTGGCAACTATCATTCTACTGCAATTGTTAGGGGGTGAAAGGTGGTGTTTTTTCCTCACTAAATAAATTTACATATTTTATTCTATCGCACATAGCGTTGTCTTTCTAGGAATCTATTGGCCGTAGATATTTGTTTTCTATGCTAATCAGTTAAAACACGTCTTAGATAAAACCAAGCAAACTCCTTCTCATATCATAAACGAAAATAATTTAATGATTTGATATCTTTACAGAACCGAGGAGAGGTGTTAAAATCATAGATACCTTTTTATCTCCTGAACTGGGGGCGGGGGTGGCTCAGTCGGTAGCGCGCCAGGCTCGTAATCTGTAGTTCCCAGGTTCGAGTCCCAGCTGGGTCAGCGTTGAGATTTATCTCCGCAAAATTCCCCGCCCTGCCCACGGTCAGTAGGGGACACCGATGGGCTTGGAAAGGCCGCCGTCCGTCGGATGGGACGTTAAGCGGTGGCCCCGTGTGCGGGAGAGCCATACCCTGTGCACGTTAAAGAACACGCTGGATGGCCTTGACGGAAGGCTACCATCTGTCTCCCAACAGCTGTTCCAGTAGGTTCCCTCCCCCAACCTTCTATGAGCCTTCGGGGTCCATGTGACCTGGTCATTTAGCCCATGGTGTGCAAAAAAGTGCCGCTCAGAGGTAACCCAACCCAAATCTCCTGAACTGGAACTTACAATTAAATGAATCATTCCTTTATAAAAACTAACTGAAGTCATTCGGGGCTTCTATGTAGCCCGTGTCGATCAGATACGTGACCTAAAAATTACTGTCACTATTATAAATGTTGAGTTAATTTAAACTAGTACGCGAACTTTCTGATTTTCAAAAGAAACGTGATCGTTTCATACTTCTTATCGTCTCTTCGTCTTCGGCGGCTTTTAACATCATGGGAACAGGAGACAGAGGGCAGACAAACTTTTGTCTTTATCAAGAACTTTTCTCAGAAACATCGTGGTCCCGTGCGACGGTAATCGAAGGGGTAACGTGGAATTTCACACGGCAGCAGGAACGACAGATCACTATAACTTCGGCAGTGAGATGAACATTTTTCTCGATCAGCAGAGAAAGTTTTAACCGAAGATGTCAATCACTTAATGTTCGGCATTCTAGCAACCGTGATTTCAAAGAGAGTTCGAAAACACTTCCCGAAACGAAACTTCGATATTCCTCGCAGTCGCTCCGATCGTCCGCAAACAACGCATTTTACTTTTCGCAAGAGACTCTCACACAGTTTGGTTGAGGGTTGAAAGATGATTTTTTAAAAAGATTTTGATACTTCATAATAACTTTATCACCTTGTATCAGATTTCGAACACTGTTTCCCCTCTGCCACTCCTTATTGCCTTGAAAAATTGAATCTCTACATGTAATAAACCAGATTTCAAACCTTCTTTTTTTCCTGTTTTAATTGTTTTTCGATTTCAGTTTTCATTTATGATATTTAATCTTTCAAATTACTTGACTGCCCAGTTAAAGATTTCGAAACAGAATTCACATTTAAAAATCAGTTTAATATTTGCACTTAACTGAAGAAGGAGGTTGTGGAATTCAAAATTTAAAAAGGAAATTTGCTGATATTTTTATCAAATTGGCTAAATAGCTATTTTTTTTTCAAACTGTGAGTCAGTGTTCAGCCGGTCAAAGTAAACTATATATAATTCAGTATGTCTGGGGTTATTTCAGAACTAAAATATGCTACTGAAATAAAACGTTATGCAGTGCAATATTTTAAGATGTGGGAGCTCATGCGAAAACTATTGTGACAGCCTAAATAACACGTATTGCTCATATAAAACAAAATATCTCCGTTGCAGAGACTTCACTGATTCTTTCTGAGATCATCGGTTTAATTATCAGGAACATCATTCACTTTGGGAAAAATCTTCCTCCTAGAATCTGTCCGTGATTAGTTGGGTGGGTTGTTTTACCTCTGAGCGGCACTTTTTTGCACACCATGGGCTAAATGGCCAGGTCACATGGACCCCGACGGCTCAGAGAAGGTTGGGGAAGGGGACCCACTGGAACAGCTATTGGGAGACAGATGGTAGCCTTCCGTCAAGGCCATTCAGCGTGTTCTTTAACGTGCACAGGGTATAGCTCTCCCACACACGGGGCCATGGCTTAACGTCCCATCCGACGGACGGCGGCTTTCCAAGCCCATCGGTGTCCCCTACTGACCGTGGGCAGGGTGGGGAATTTTCCGGAGATAAATCTCAACGCTGACCCAGATGGGACTCGAGAACTACAGATTACGAGCCTGGTGCGCTACCGACTGAGCCACCCCCGCTCCATCCGTCCGTGATTAGTGCCCAAGAATTTAGCTCATATTTTTCTCCATACACATGGATATTTTTTAAGTACAGAAGAAATAGATGTTAGATGAAAAACAAGATACATAATTTATTCATACAACAGTTAATGTTGCAGTTTGTGTTGAAAAGCAAGACGGTTTAAAAAATAAGTTTAGTAAATCCTCACCAATCGCAGTTTTGTCTGTTTGCAGAAATGTTTTTCTAAAACTAGTTGTGCAATTAGACCTTCCTGCTCTTCGTTATTCATTGCGTACAGAGGCCGATTCAATTCCCAACAACATGGCATCCGTTTCAAGCATTCGATCTGTCTTCACTACACAAAATTGGTGTTAATTAGTGGTTTCTATGATAGGATTCCACAAAACTTGTTCAGCACTTCTTCTCAGGTTATCCCTTTCTTCCATCAGTACACTGCAGTTGAATCTCTGCAAATTTTCGGGTTGACGCTCAAAGCTAATAGTTTTAGTTCCGCAAGTCAGTTATTTTCCACAAACGATTTCTGCAGATTTTAAAAGTGGTTCAGTATATGACAATCCATAAAGATGGAATAAAAGTTGCCTGCCCATCGTCAACAGCATTTTTCCTCATCCTAATCCTAGTTTCAACAATCATCACCACCAGGACGGATCTAGAAAAAAAAAAGGGGGAGGCGCAAAAAACACAATCGAACAGAAAAAATGTAAAGGCCGGGGGGAGGGGAGGGGCAAGAGACGGATTTCCAAGGCAGTGTAACATTTCTTCCTCCGTTTTACAGGTCTTTAAAAGAGGCTTTGGAATATGAGTGAAGTATCAATAAGTTTTTTATTTTGCCTCAATTGCCCTTCCTAGCATTCTGAAAGGACCAGCACTACTACTTCTAGCCTTTGCAGTATTTTCGTCCTCCATGGATGATTCTCAAGAGAGAACCTCAGACTTTTTTTTTTTATTTCGTGTTGTTTGTCAGTTTACCTTTGCAGTACACTTGTAATGATAGTTTGTTCTGTTATAACTGCAGATAAGTTAATAGCTTTGTCAGTCTGATTACAAATTTAAAAAAGCATTTTTTTTTAACAAGTGTCTCCATTCTCTTCAAACATTCATTCTGGTAAGCTTGAATCTTCCCCATTTTTCCATTTAACCAATGAACAGATCTTTTTTTCCCATATAGCATTAATTTCAGTTTCTACGTGTTTTCCCAGAGCATAGCCCTCGGTAATAACGATGATCTGTTTTAATCATTCTGATAATATTTGGACATCCCTTTATTGTCGTTGAGTTGTTTTACCTCTGAGCGGCACTTTTTTGCACACCATGGGCTAAATGGCCAGGTCACAAGTACCCCGAAGGCTCAGAGAATGTTGGGGGAGGGGACCCACTGGAATAGCTGTTTGGAGACAGATGGTAGCCTCCCGTCAAGGCCATCCAGAGTGTTCTTTAACGTGTACAGGGTATGGCTCTCTCCTGAACACGGGACCACGGCTTTACGTCCCATCCGATCGACGGCGACCTTTCCAAACCCATCGGTGTCCCCTACTGACCGTGGGCAGGGCGGGAAATTTTGCGGAGATAAATATCAACGCTGACACAGCTGGAACTCGAACCTGGGAACTACAGATTACGAGCCTGGCGCGCTACCGACTGAGCCACTCCCGCCCCTTTCATTGTCGTAACTAGATACCAAACTCTGGAAGAAAATTCTGTTTGATTTTGGCGTAAACAGCTAAACAATCAGCAAACATATCAATTTAAGTACAATTGAAGTTTTCAATGGCATGAGTGACACTGATGTTAAAAATAGGAGTCTAGCATTCTTTTGTCAGGGGACACAATCTCACCGCGTTTCTAATGATCAGAATTTATATGATTAGGATAAACAACATTTTTTTGTGTACTATCTGTAACGCAACTTGCCAGAGTGGTAGCTCCCCTAACTTCTCCCAAATATTCTAAGATAGGAAAAAAAATGGAAGATTACAGTTTAAGGAACCACCTTATTGTGCGTATTTAGTTATTTTGCAGGCATTTATTGTTGTGTTACGTATATACATACACGGCTTAATGACCTTAGGAGAACAATTTTGAACCATTAGTTAAAATATTTGAAAAAAATTCATTGCCGTCACGGCGGGAATCAAACCCGCATCTCTCCAGATTTTTTTCAGAATATTTTAACTAATGTTTGAAGTCTATCTCTACAGGTAATCTGTGTATTTACTATGGATCCATTTTTAATCATATATACGCTTGAGTGCTATCGACCTTCTCATTAACATCTAAAATTCAATAGCAACGATTGGAAAAAGTTGCATCTCCTTGAGTACAGATGGCGCTGTGTCAGCCACGTCTCAGTGAAGAATTATAAGATCTTATTCTGAAAAATTTCATTGTTCGAGGCGTGGTGTAATGGTAGCGCGCTCTGGCATGAATCTGAAAGGATGCGGGTTCGATTACCGCCGTGTCGGCGATGACTTTCTTTCAGAATGTTTTAACTAATGTTAGAATTCTATCTCTACAGGTAATCTGTGTGTTTACTATTGATCCACTTTCGAACCAGTTGATTTTACTGCCCTCAGAATTAATTAGAAACATTGTTCGTAGCATAAGAAGGGGTGTGAGTCGTTTTTTGCTCTCGGACATCACACTCATTATTATTATTATAGTGAGTTTGGTTCCCTGTTGGACTTACTTTCATACCTTTATATAAATATGAAAATTAATCCTATAAACCAGGCATGGCCAACTGTTTTTGCCCCCGGGCCGGATTGGAAAAAAAAATATTTTCACGGGCCGGACGAAATATTAAAATTGAAAAATGTTAAGCAAAACACTTATTTCTTTAAGTAAACAAAATTTTATTATGAAATTTGTTTATGAATAATTGTAAGTAAATCAATACAACAAATTAACATAATAACTAATGCGACGTGTTGAGGCGGTTTGCATCTCTTATTATTTTTTTAATATCTGGTTCTATACTTGTAGTAGCTATTCTTAACACAGCCTCCAAATGTAAATCATTCAATCTTGATCTTGTTGTACTTTTATTTAGATTCATTAAAGAAAAGGTTTGTTCACAAATATAAGTTGAGCTAAAGATTACTAAATACGTCTTGGCAAGTTTTTTTAAATTTCCATATTTTTCATTATTCAATTGCTTATAAAAATTACACAAATTTTCTTGCTCTTCTCGATATTTCTCATGTAATAATTCATCACATTGTAAATTAATTATTTCTAATTGTATATCAACAGGAACGTCATCAACTTGTACAGAAAATGGATTTCGGATAATAGATAAAATTTTATCAATTTTTTTGAAGCAATCGAATCTCTGCTCGAAATCTGTCATTAGTGCAAGGATGTTTTTATTAAATGTTTTAACCTTTTCTTTTAAAATATTTAAAGATATGGTCTGTAACGTTGGAAAATGATCAAATTTACATTCAGCCAGAATTGTAGAAAAAAGGCTAAGCTTCATTTTAAAAGCTCTTAATTTCTGTATTAAATCATGAGCAAATAAATTTTTTCCTTGTATACATGTGTTAAATTCGTTCAAATGTGTGAGAATATCCAAAGAAAATGCTAAATCACAAATCCAATTTGGATCTAATAATTCATTAAAATCCTCATTTTCTTTAAGCATTAAAAATATTTTTATTTCCTCTTGAAGGTCCCACACATGTCTTAAAACTTTTCCCAAACTTAACCAACGGATTTTATTGTGATATAGTACATCTAAATGACTGGTATTTAGTTCTTCAAGGAGATCAATAAATTGCCTGTGATTTAATCCTTTTGATCGTAGGAAATTCACTAATTTCACAACTACATTTGTAACATGATCGATTTTTAAAATATTTTTGCACTATGCAAAAATATTTTACTCGCCTGCTGGCAACGTCGCTTGAACATCGAGTGCAGATGAGTATAAAAGTTTTAATTCTTTATAACGGAATCTTTTTTAAAAAATATAGAAGTATCGAGAATTCATTCAATTAATTACTAGAAGTTAAATGTTAATATTGAAAAATTGTTCGCGGGCCACATAAATTCATTACGAGGGCCGGATCCAGCCCGCGGGCCGTATGTTGGCCATGCCTGCTATAAACTATTCACCTTGTGATCTTTATTCTTATGAAGAACGTGATCATACTACAACTTACCCAAATATAAATCTCTTTTAAAATCCATAGAGACATGTTTGAAAATCGATGTTTGTTTTGCTTACAACTTAAGTTTTGCGCTGGGTGTACATTGAGCATTCAAATATTAAAGTAGAAGTTCCTTTCATTCACCACGCTACGTTTTAAGAAAGCGATTCAAGTTGTATCAAATGCGATATCATATATAAAGAAATTTTTATTCGCGATGGCTTGTTTCGATGTGTTCTATAACACTCTTCCTGCACAATACAATGAACTGAGGGATCAAGAATCTTCTCTTAAAGCTGTCCAGATTTCTCATATAAGCACATGCCTAAAGAGAGGGCTGTACAGTCGCTCAAAAAAGTATCCGAACCTCCGATAACTAAACAGTTTTTAGGAAATGAAAGATGCGTGTTATTCTGCAACGATTTGATTTTTTTTACTTTCGCTGTTCACATATTAATCTCCACATCTGTTAAGTATTTTGATTTTTAGAAGTTTTCAATCGAATCCGGATTGTGTCTTGGACTGGCTTTCAGAGGAATATTACATGAATATACATTTATTTTAAAGGGAAGGAGGAAGAAACTCTCATACTG
Organism: Ryuthela nishihirai; assembly: GCA_038380435.1. Lineage (NCBI taxonomy): Eukaryota > Metazoa > Arthropoda > Arachnida > Araneae > Heptathelidae > Ryuthela > Ryuthela nishihirai. The sequence goes on from JAWZYU010000017.1 coordinate 79,293,088, forward strand.
TTTCTTATACAACACACAAAGTGATATGACCACTAGTTGAGTAGTCAGATACAGTCGCTCAAAAAAGTATCCGAACACTATGGTTGATTACAGAATTCAGTCACATGACACGAAGGTTGCCAGATCACTAATTTCTAAAAGAAATCGTTGCCAGATATTTTTTCTGAATTCTGTAATCTACCATAGTGTTCGGTATCAATCTTCGCATCGTTACGAAATTTAAATTATCATCGTTATTATAATTAAATAATTAAATTTCGTATCGTTACGATAATTAAACTGAGACACTTGCTCAAGAGTGCAGCCATTCAAAGCAATTGAAGCATATCTGCCTGACCAATTTTCATCACTTTAGTTTTCTCTCCGTTTATCACCAAACCAACTCTTCTACCAGTCTCATCAACAGCTCTATTGAAAGAGTTCATCTCATCAACATCATTTGTCAAAAGGCCCAAATCATCAGTGTTATCTAAATCAGAAACTTTTAAATCTGTAGACTACTTAAGACCAAATTCTTCTCTTTGAAGAGAATTTCGTATAATATAATCAATAGTCAAACTAAAGAGAAATGGAGACATAATGCACCTTTATCTAACTCCATCAGTAATGCTAAACAAATCGCTATAAGCATTACCATCTGACACATGATTCAGTGTCGTTATCGAGAATTTTCATTACGTTACCTGACTTACCTGTTATGCCTTAGACTCTTACAACAACCACAAATTACGATGATCAACAGAGTCAAAAGGCTTTTTAAAATCTACATTACTAGTAACTACAGGTTTCTGAAACTAAACTTTTATCAAGAATCTGCCTAAGCGAAAATATAGATTAAATATTTAGTCTATACATCCCCTACTAGTTTTAAAACCACACTGTTCATTCCACAGTTGTCAATCAACCAAATTCTTAATTCTATTAAGCACAATCATGAACAGAAAGTAGGTTGATATCCCTATATTTATCACAAGAACTGAGAAATCAGGATAATAATAGCTCCGGTAAAATCCTTAGGAACAATCCTTTTATCATAAAAGGTATTGAAGCAGACTATAAACATGCAATAACGAAACCGTGATCGCTTACTGCGCGACACGCGAGATATCGCACATAATGTAATTTAACTACAGATATCAACTAAGTGACACATATTTGATCTGATATGTCTTCCTGTTGAGTAACCAGTGGCGCCATCTATTATCAGAAGTTGGGCAGCCAATCCGCCAGATTTTTGATGGTAGTAATATTTGTCACTAACACTCACAGCTTTATGCACCATATGGCAAAAAGCGTCAGGACACTTTCATGTTAAGTGAACGAATAGCCACATTCAAATCTACCTAACTTTGAAAATAAGCTTTTTACGGAAAAAAGTCACTAGACATAAATTGAAGATCTCGGTCAGAGCTCTCTAAATCTCTATTTTCTGCAATATTAATCTAATATTTAAAGAGTTACGGAAGCTATAATATTCAACAACAGATGTTATCACACACCACACTTCCAAAACATTCCCCCCCCCCCAAATTGATGAAAACTTCAAAAATCCTTACACAAAATTCAAATATCGCATTTATATTGCGAACAACTTGTTGTAACTGTTGTGATTTAACTTTTTGAAGTAAATTTTCAAAACTAGCAAAAGTTTCACTTAAATGTTTCAGCTTCCATAACTCTTTAAACATTAGATTAATCTTATGGAAAATACAGAATTAGAGAGCTCTGACCGAGATCTTCAATTTATGTTTAGTGACTTTTTTTCGTAAAAAGCTTATTTTCAAAGTTACGTAGATTTGAATGTGGCTATTCGTTCACTTACATGAAAGTCATTACATGAAAAAGTTACATGAAAGTGTCCGGACACTTTTTACAAAATAGTGTATAAACTTTTCAGTAATAAATTATCAGAGGAAAAGCCCTGTAGACAAGGAACACTTGAAAAATTGAGTTGAAAATAATTGATTGTCCCAGGATTATTCTGGATTCGAACCCAGGTCTCCCAGAAGCATGCTGAACTTAACTTAGGAAGAAGCATGCCGAGAGACCTGGTTTCGAATCCCAGTCAGCATAATCAATTTTTCTCAACTCAATTTTTCAAGTGTTCCTTGTCTAAAGGATTTTTCCTGTAATATTTATTACTGAATAGTCTATATAACCCTTAGCGTTAGTGACAAATATTACTACCATCAAAAACGTGGCGGCTTGGCTGCCCAACTCCTGATAGTAGATGGCGCCACTGGTGACTCAACAGAAGCTCCCCCCCCCCCCGATAGGGGACCACCTTGTCGTGGTGGGGGGGGCCTAGGGTCCGGCAACCCGGCCGAAGGCTTTGCCAGCCGGATTGGGTCCCCGGCTGAGCATTGCCAAAGCCAACCAAGGTCGAAGATGCTGCCGACCGGTTCTCTGGCCGGTTGGTCGGGCCAGTGTCTGAGACCCACCTATCAGGAGCTCTGGGTAAGCTGTTCGAGGACTCGGCAGAACGGGATTGGCTCCTAGTAAGACAGAGCCCTCACAAACGTCCGGGTCCTACTAAGAGTCTCCACCCCGGGTGCCGATCGAACTTGGATCTATATATCCTTGTTCATGGCTAACCAGGGAATAGATTAAAGTAAGGTTTCTTCCGGTGGTCAGCTTTCCTTTTATAGGACTGCTGCCATGTGAGGCTGGGGTTGAGGTGCGCCTATAGGGCGTATTCCTTGCCCCCGGTTCTAGATAAGCGTGGCTTTTCATAACCAGGTAGTGCTGTACAAGCGGAACCGGGAATTGCCGTGGTTGCATAAGATCGCAACAAAAGAGATTCATTGACATGCATCTGGGAGACATGGGTTCGAATCCTCAGTCACAACAATCAATTTTTCAAGTGTTCCTTGTCTGCAGGACTTTTTCTGTTTTAAGAATAGTTTATTACTAAACTATCAATATTTGGAGTGGTGAGATCAAGCATCTTTGGTACAAAAGTATATTTTAATTTTTTCGTAGAATAAGGTAATTCTTTCACAAGCGATCTTTAACTAGTGAAATATGATTGGTAAGGTTTCTGCTTTTGCCTTGATTTGCAATTGAGTTTTCGAATGTTTTATTTGATTATCTATTGATATTTCAAGTAACCAATTGAAATTTTGTTGTTATTCATATAAGTTTATTGCCTTAGTTATTAAATCACTTGATTTACTATCTGTCTGTTTTTTCGAATTCACGCACGGTTGTCAAATATAAAATATAGAACTTAAAAATCTGTAGTAATTGCTGTCAGGTTCCTGGATAATTTTAATGACCTTCACTAGAAGTATGAAAGAATTGGTGAAACTTGATGAGCGCTGAAATATCCGCTCAAAATGATGATTTGAAAGCCGAAAATAATCTCTCTCAATGTAAATCGATAAAGAATGAAATCATTAGACAGTAATATTGTTTAAAGTATGAAATTGATGGTATAAAAATGGAATTGGTGGTATAAAAATGGAATTGGTGGTATAAAAATGAAATTGGTGGTGTAAAAAATGAAATTGGTGGGGTAAAAATAAAATTTAGGGTGTAAAAAATGAAATTGGTGGTATAACTTGTAACGTTAATGAAATCACTTGTGATTTTAATACTCGATTTGATAGTGTTATGTTAGACTATGCACATCAGATTGATAGTGTTATAACAGATTGTGAACGTCAGTTTCAAGTACTAAGAATTGGATTGTTGTCTTCTTCTAGTTATAATAGTAATCTTACTGATAATATTATGCATACACCTGTTACAAGTAGTACAACCAAACCTTCCACTTATAACTGCTAATAGACTTGGGCACTGTTTCGATCCCAATTCGAAGTTGTCGCTTCGGAATGACTTAACAAGTCGGAAAATCGGTAAATTCGGAATGACTTAACAAGTCCAGTTTCCTTGAAGCTTCTCTACGAAACACTGCTGCAGAGGATTTACAGACTATCCCAGAAGAGTAACGGCTTAATTATCACAGTTTAGTATCTTCTTTAGAATTAAGGTTTGGTGATAGTTATTTCAAACAATATTATGTAACGCAATTCAAACATCGAATACAGGAGAGTGGTAAGACTCTACAAGAACTAGCCAGTGATATTGACTGCCTGGCTACATTACTTTACAGCAACTGTCTATCAGATATCCAGGATTGCTTGTCCCAGCAGTAGTTTGCTGATACTATTACTGACACTGAAACTCAACAATCTCTGAGAATGTTGGACCGTGAAACCTTGAAGTCAGCTGTGGGACATGTTATGTAATGCGAGTGCTCCAAGCCTTCCTGCCGAACGAACAAACGCAGAGTGAGATTTGTAAAAGCTGAAGAAACTGCAGAAAACAAATGTGAAATACAAGCCATACTGTCTGTTTCAAAGCAGGTTAATAATTCATCCCCAAAGGACTTCACCAGAACTTCAGTGTTGGAACTGCAGAAAAACTGGACATATTGAGCCAACTGTAATAAGTAACGAATGAGGAATCCAAGTTCATCTCCTAGACAGCAGGAAAAAGGAAACGGAAATTAGTCACTCTTGAGGAGCAAAGGCTGGCCGTCCCCCAGGAAAAGTCATCTACAGTTCAGCACTGCATGGTGGAGAAAACAGATTGGCCGCTGAAGGTACAGTGAATGAAATGCCATGTTGCATAATAGTAGATACTGGTGCGAAGTGACCTTATTCAGACCTGATACAGTAAAGAAGATAACAACTCAACCAAACGAGTATTCTGGATAGTCAAATATTATTCTGCAAACAGTCACTGGAGATCGTGCTAAAGTCCATGGAAGGATAGAACTCAACATGAGAGTTGATCTTGTACGCCATCCTGTTTACATCGTTGACATCTACGATGAATGCATATTATGCCATGACTTCTTAAAAAGAATAGATTTAATATCAGACTCTGTGACAGTCTACTGATCTAGAAGACAGAAGAAATTCTACACCTTAGCCACAAATCTGACTCTTTATCAACTGTGACCAGAGTATTAGTGACGGAAGACACAGAGATTCTACCACAAAGTGAATAGAAATTATAGTTCATGGACATCGGGCAGAGACTTTTGGGGCCTTTCAATTCAAGGTCATTCCCTGGAAAATGAGCTTTGGCTCATGTCATCCTGGTTGCAAGGACTCTAGTCAAAGTAGATCAAGAACTGATTGCTCTTAGAATGATGAACTGAAACAAAACCAGTCGATTATTCGAAAAAAGTGAAGAACTAGCAATATGTGTGAACCTGTCACATGGGTAACTCGTACAAATACAATGGAAGTTATTGACTTAGAACAACATCAGAGAGAAATCCCACCCCATCTTGCTGAATTATGGAGAGAAACAAGGAAATAATTAACCCAAGACCAAGTTACTAAAGCTGACCACTTACTTAGAGAGTATTCCGACGTTTTCTTAGTTAGGTCAAACGATTATGGCCAGACTAACCTGACAAAGCATATGATCAATACTAGTGATTCTGTCCCATCCATCTACCAGCAAGAAGACATCCATTGAGGAGACAGAACATCTAATAAGTGGCATGGAATCCCAAGACATTACAGAACTAGCTTCCGCTCCCTGGACATCACCAGTTGTCCTTATTAGAAAAAGAATGGATCCACTAGATTTCGTGTGGACTATCGCAGCATAAATGATATAAGGAAGAAGGACTGTTTTCCCTTACCTAGAATTGACTATCGATACTCTATCTGGGACAGAATGGTCCTCGACTTTAGACTTGAATAGAGGTTATTGGCAAGTTTGTATAATCCTGAAAACAGGGAGAAGACAGCTTTTAATACGGAAATGAACTTTGTCAGTTCAAGGTGATGCCATTCGGACTTTCCAATGCAATTAATATGTTTAAACGACTGATGGAGTCAGTGCTCAAGTCACTGACTCGATCAGTCCAAAGGTTTGTCATTGGAGATCTGCATGGTGTTCTTGGACGATATCACCGTCCTTGAAAAGACTTTTGAGGGTCATTTGAAGAATTTTCGCCAAGTGTTTGAGAAGCTTAGGGCAGCCAAGCTAAAATTGGGGCCGAATAAGTGTAAACTGTTCCAATAAGAAGTCCATTACCTTGGTTATGTCATTACTTCATCAAGGATTAAGACTAGTCCTAGTAAGATAGAAGCTATGAGAGACTGGCTTCCACCTCAGGATGTTCATCAGTTCGAAGCTTCATTGAACTGTGCACGTACTACAGAAGATTTGTCAAGGGCTTCTCGAACATCGCAAAGCCATTATATCGTCTAACAGAGGATGCCCGGCTGTTCTTGTTATACACCGAATGTGAAATATCCTTTCAACAACTTATATGACACAGTATCGGCATATCCTCAAGCTGATAAACAAATCACTAGATTCACTAGATACTAAAGCAAGTAACACAAGAATTAGGGCTGTATTCTCGTATTATACGGTGGGAAGGAAAAGAAAAATTCTGATATGCATTCTCACCCAGTCTTAAGTTGGCCGTGATCATTACCCAGTTTCGTTTTAATAAAATCACTTTCATTAATTCAGTTCAATAAATTCTGGGCACTAGACCCCGCTGATATTCCACTCTTCCCCGCTGGAATCTTATCGTACATTACGTTGTTATTTCTAAATCTAAATCTTAATTTGAACTATACACATCCGAAACACTTTTAACAATAGCATAACTAGCATTTATTGGAGTTTACATATTTTTCACAATTAACATGACACTTACATCAGTCAGTTGGTGTGGCTGAAAACATCGGTTCATCACAGCATCGTCTCTCTTTAAGAACGGCCTAACCGATAACGACTTTCTCACACTCTGCTCAAGCTTTTCCTCGTAACCTCCTTTCTCTACCCCTCAAGACTACTTGCCTCGCTCTCTCCAACTTTTTCAGTCCGATCCCCGTTTTCCTCCTCACAAAAGGTGTCATCTGTCCCTTCCATTGGTCAGCATCCACCAATCAGAAGGAGCAAATATTGGTGGGGCTTGATATTTCTTTGATGTTGCGCTCTCTACCACGTGGGTTGCTTTCTTTCCCAGGGACGCAATAATGCCATGGTTCAGATTGCCTCCCTGGGGATGCATCAAGTGGTAGGAGCGCCTTGCACATGTCGAGGCATAGGGGAAGTTGCAGTCTCTGGAGATGTCATCAGCGCTTGCATGAATATAGGACAGCAGACGTGAAGGTAAATTTTGGCGCCAGCCACCCAGAATTTGGCGGAAATGGCTCGCTAGTCTTTGGTCCCTGTACCTAGAATGCTTCACAAAGAACAATTCAGCATTTTCGATATCGTTCTGTGTATGTATATGAAAATCTACGCAGAACACTCCCAGCATCAAGACGGAAAAGAGTCATTCCATACTTCACTAAAGCCTTATCCAAACCTGAATGAAATTATTGTGTTACACGAAAAGAACTCTTAGCAAATAGCGAAAGCCATACAACATTTCCACCATTATCTCAATGGCCAAACGTTTCTTATTCACACTGACCATGCTGCTCTCGAATGGTTACTAAACTTCAAAAATGCTGAAAGACATTGCCAGGCGGATACAGCGGTTGCAAGAATAAGATTTTTCCATTGAGCATCGTTCCAAACTATACAGGAATGCAGATGCACTTTCTAGACGGCCATTCATTGATGACTACAAGCATTACTGTAATGCAGAATTGAGATATGACACTCGATTGCATGAATTGAGATATGACTTCCTAGTATACAGATAACATCAACACAATAAAATAGTGGCACACCTGATATTTGGATCCCGACAGAAATTAGAAAGGCCCAACAGAATGATGAAGATATAAGACCAATATTAAATTTTATTGAAACATCTGTTACGCGAGAGGCGGAGGTGGCTCAGTCGGTAGCGCGTCAGGCTCGTAATCTGCAATTCCCAGGTTCGAGTCCAACTGGCTCAGCGTTGAGACTTATCACCACAAAACTCCCCGCCCTGTCCGTGGTCAGTAGGGGACACCGATGGGCTTGGAAAGGCCGCCGTCTGTCGGATGGGACGTTAAGCCGTGGCCCCATATGAGGAGAGCCATACCCTGTGAATGTTAAAGAACTCGTTAAAGAACTTTCAACTGCTATAGACATTTAGAAAACCTGAACGACTCCCCTGTACCCTCAATCGGATAGCATAGTTGAGAGATTCAACAAAACGATTGCTCCACATCTAGCATTGTTTGTAGAAAATAGACTATGCTATTTTTATTGGCCTACAGCAGAGCAGTGCACGAAATAACTGGACAGACACCTTCCATGATGCTCTCTGGGTGAGAATTACGTCTTCCCTGTGACCTCTTATATAGTCGGCCTGAATCAATGCCTATATCCGCACCACAATATGTACAAGAACAACGAAAACGACTAGAATAAACCCACCTCTCTGTCAGGCAAAACATCAACCTAGCTAGCGAGAGAGCAAAAACGAGGTACGACAGTAAAACAAATGGAACTGTCTTCAACGAAGAATATGTTGCCTGGCTGTGCAATCCACAAAGAAAGAAGAGACTTTCGCCAAACTTCAGAAGCCTTGGGAAGGTGTCTCAAAAATATAGGTAGAAACTTTTAGAGGAGGTAGATAACATCTAAAGGAATGAGAATTGCATAGGAACCCATAACCAGAAACGTCACCGTAAGTCAATAGGTGGCGCTGTTCATCAGTGCGCTAAAGGAGAAATTTCGGATTTCCTCATTCGAGCGGTAGTCGGCTTACGAAGAGCATGCAAAGGTATTCGAACAGGGAGCTGGCAGGCATGCACTTAGTGCAAGGAATAGCTGAGGGAAACGGACGAGCCGCTCAACGAATGTATCAAGAACGCTTCCCACACAGACATGTACTGAGCCACCGTTTGTTTTCGCGTGCGCATCAAAATTTTTGCGATTATGGGTCATTAAGAGGTAGCAGAAGTGAGCGCAGGCCACGGGATACTTCGCGGAGGTTTCATAAGAAACGTGGTTTTTCTCTTGATGTCCTCACACAGGAATTCGATCGACGCGTACTCCCGCCATGGAAGAAAGTGTGTTGGATGCCGTGGAGATTAATCCTATACCAGCACACGTGCCATTGCCTCTGCCTTAGGAGTGTCTCGTTGCGCAACGTTGAGACGACGAGAGTGTCAACGTTATACAACGTGTTTTGCATGGCGAGTCCTTACACCCCTTTCATCTCCAAAGTGTTCAGTTACTTCTCCCCGCAGATCACCCTTCACGTGTACGTTTTGTGCAGTGGTATCTCCAAGAAAGTGCCCAAGATGTGAATTTCCCAGCTTATGTTTTGTTTACTGATGAGGTCAGTTTTATCTCGGGATGGCGTATTCAATCAGCACAATGCGCATTTGTGGGCTCACGAGAACCCCCATGGTGTGTGCACTCATGCGGCACAACATCGTTTCGCAATAAATGTGTGGGCAGGTTTGGTCGGCGATTGCTTAGTCGGGCCGTACCTTTTACCATCCCGCATAACCTCCGCGAAGTATCTGATCTTTCTGGAACAGGTTCTACCAGGCTTACTTGCTCATGTTCCAGCAAATGTGAGATGCAACATGTGGTTTCAACATGATGGGGCGCCTCCCCATTATGGAAGGTGTGTTCGTGCACATTTGAATATGTCTTTTGGGCAACGATGGATTGGGCGTGCTGGATCAGTTGCCTGGCCCTCACACTCACCTGATTTAACGAGCGTTGATTTCTTTCTGTGGGGGGGGCCCTCAAAGCTACCGTGTATGAATCGCCTGTGGAATCTGACATGGATCTCGTGGCAAGGCTCGTCTGCGCTGCTACTACTATCAAAGAAACTCCAGGTGTGTTCGACCGTGTCTGGCAATCAATGCTCCGTCGGTGTCACGCATCCAATCGCGTCTCATGGTGGAAACTTCGAGCATCTGCTGTAACATTATGAAATGTATCATCTAGTACGCCATTCGTAATAATTATGTCCAATAAATGTTTTCCCATTAATCACTGTCTTGTATCCTTTCAGATCTTGTACCTCTGCTACCACTTCCCCATGACGTTTCCGGTTATGGGTTCCTATGCAATTCTCATTCCTTTAGATGTTATCTACCTCCCCTAGAAGTTTGTACCTATATTTTTGAGACACCTTGTATACAGTAGTTACAGGATTAACGACGTAGTGTATCGCATTCGTCGACGTGATCCAAACGATCTCGTGAAAACGTTGATCGTTTGGCCCCGTGCCATGGAAGAAGTCAAGAACTTTCAGATTCCTGGTGTATTCGGGACGAACAAACCCTAAGGTGGAAGCAGTGAAGTGGACTATGAACGCGTGATCAGTAAAATAAAAGCGTGATCGCTTACTACGAGACGCACGAGATATCGCACATAGTGTAATAATGCCTTAAATGTATTGGAATACTGTAAAACTCAAGCAAAACTGTCAAGAACACTGTAAAACTCAAAGCAGGAGAATACAGCAGAAAGTTGGTCATAGTGTGTAAATGAAAGGTTTCCTTTGGTAAATGAATGGAGACAATAAAAAATTTCGATTTATGGTGTTAAAACAATTTTGATCTGGCAAAATAACTGTGCATCTGTATAAGCGTAGAGAGCGTCCTTTCTTTTATGTCTGATGTATAAATAGTGGTACGGTTACTGGTAAACATTCGACCTTTGGTTTGTGAATCGGTTTTCCAGTGTTTTTCATTGGTTTATCGGTTAGTTAAGCATTTATATTTGTCAGGATCATTTTGTATAGATGAATAGCATATTGGCGTTTCGATTGATGAATCAGTTCATTTACAGTCTGTTTAGTTATTACGAATTCACCCTTGGTTATCAAATATCCAAATAAAACTAAAAATCTGTAACAATATAATCAATCATATTCTTATGCAGCCCATCAGGTGAAACCCATATGTACTTATGTATGTCGCGGTGTTTGTAAGAAGTGTTAGTTATTCTGAAACCATTAAGTTTACTTACTTGTAGGAGACGTTGCCCATTGCCATTGCAGCTATCAATACCAAAAGGGCCTATCTCCCCTCCTCAAAGGTCAGAGTCAGTACCAACATTGGCATTTACTTCCTTGACATAATAAAAATATTCTTCTCACCCTCATCGGCATCCTCAGTGGAGGCATAACAACAGATAACATTCAGATCTTTAATGCTTGTCTGAAATTTTGCTGTAAGAAACCTTTCATTAATGCACTCATATCCAGAAGAGCATCGCTAGCGTGTCTGCTGAGAAACAAACCTACGCCTTGGAGATGCTCCTTATCTTCCTTTCCTGAAAAAGAGAAATTTATATTTACGTATACGACTATTATCTATCCATCTGGTCTCTTGCAAGCCGGAATAATTAAGTTATAACTGAGAATTCCTGTGTGAGGACATCAAGAGAATAATATGAGAAATACAGAAACAAACGATCAAAAATATTAAATTAATTGTGTTTGAGAAAGGAGGTCGAGGGGGATAAGGGAACCATACTCCTTCCAGAGTATGGTTTCTTTATCTCTGGTCAGCTCAAAAATTCGAAACATGGAAAAAAACTGAAAGTTTCTAATCTTTTCGAAAATTGAATTCAGTAGCTCTGTTGGCTACAATGTTAACCAAATAAGCCGACGGTTTCATTACCAAACTCCCTCTTTGTATTAGCATCGAAATATTAAAAGCAGTTCCCTAGCCAATTTGACGAAATAGATTGATTAAATGAAATTTTGAGAACAAAATTGTCGTTTCGTGAAGTTCCCAAATGACAGGAAATGTAGTACAATTAAGAAGCGAATTAATGAGAAAAACGAATCAGGAATTGTCATAGATTACTACACTGCTGGCCATTAAATGTGCAACACCAGGAAAGACAAGAGATGTCAAAGTTATATTTAGTTAATACATAGCTTATGTTACATGGATCAAATGATTACAAATGCAACTCCGTTAGACTTGTGGAAGACAAAGAATCAGAATCTTGTGTAGCCACCATGAGAGGCAATAACCGCTGCTATACGGTCCATCATTAACAAGATGAGACGTCAGATGTGTGTTTGGGGAATGTCACGCCATTCAGTTTCGATACGTAGCCAAAGTTCATCTGCTGTAGCAGCTGCTAGTGTATGATGTGCTAGTCGTCGTGAGATCATGGACCAGACATGTTCAACTGGGGACAGATCCGATGAACGCTCAGGCCAAGGCAGAAGTGTCACATGGTGGCTATCCAGGAATTGTTGGACGATGCATGCCACATGTGGTCGGGCATTGTCCTGTTGGTAAATGGCACCAGAGAGCCCCTGGAGATAAAGTACGACCACAGGCTCCAACACCTCAGTGATGTAATGTTGGCTGTTCAAAGTACCGGTAATGCATACGAGGCGCGTACATGAATGGAGTCCAATGGCACTACATATCATAACACCAGGTGCCGGATCTGTATGGCGTTGCATCATGCATGTCCCACTAAGCCTGTCGCCGCGGTACTGCCAGATATGGATCTGTTCATCATGCTGCTGCATACTGAAGAGGGATTCGTCTGAAAAGATGATGCGGTGCCATTTGCATATCCATGCGCGACATTCTTTGCACAACTGCAATCGCATATGCCTGTGTTGTAGAGTCAATGGTAGCCGAAGCAATGGCCGCCCAGCAAAATGTCCCAATGCTGCACACAACGTCGAACCATACGTGCAGACACTGGTTGATGTGCAACACACCCTAACTGTTGAGTGAGGTGTTTGATGTGGCTGTACATTCATTCAAAGCCATGCGCATGAGATGTGTCTTCTCGGACATGTACAAATCACATCAACAGTATAAAGCGAACTGTTGTACTGTTGATGTGAAGATTATCTAAGCATAACAGATCAGTTATACGAGGGTAGAAAGTAAGTTACCTACTTGATTTCTACGGAGAACAGGTAATTTCACGAACACAATATACAGGAAATGTCTCACGTACATATTATTTTTTCACTTAGTCGCCATGTTTTTGAGTCACTTGTTGAGACTGTCGATCTATCAGCTTTTTGAAGCCCTGCCAATAGAAGAACACATTCTACTCCTGAAGTTTGTGACTTCTCTGATGGTATCATCCAGTGGAAAGCATGGTCCTTGGAGATGTTTCTTCAACTCCCCAAACAAATGAAAACCACTGATTGGGTCTTCTGTGCCCACAGACGCCGACTTACTGCTCGGATTTCCAACTTCAAATGCACATGCAACACCTTTGATAAGTTCGCTTCGACTGTGTGCTTCATAGTATGTGTGTGTGCAACATAGACGACTGTGTCCTTCATAGTATGTGTGTGTGCAACATAGACGACTGTGTCCTTCATAGTATGTGTGTGTGCAACATAGACGACTGTGTCCTTCATAGTATGTGTGTGTGCAACATAGACGACTGTGTCCTTCATAGTATGTGTGTGTGCAACATAGACGACTGTGTCCTTCATAGTATGTGTGTGTGCAACATAGACGACTGTGTCCTTCATAGTATGTGTGTGTGCAACATAGACGACTGTGTCCTTCATAGTATGTGTGTGTGCAACATAGACGACTGTGTCCTTCATAGTATGTGTGTGTGCAACATAGACGACTGTGTCCTTCATAGTATGTGTGTGTGCAACATAGACGACTGTGTCCTTCATAGTATGTGTGTGTGCAACATAGACGACTGTGTCCTTCATAGTATGTGTGTGTGCAACATAGACGACTGTGTCCTTCATAGTATGTGTGTGTGCAACATAGACGACTGTGTCCTTCATAGTATGTGTGTGTGCAACATAGACGACTGTGTCCTTCATAGTATGTGTGTGTGCAACATAGACGACTGTGTCCTTCATAGTATGTGTGTGTGCAACATAGACGACTGTGTCCTTCATAGTATGTGTGTGTGCAACATAGACGACTGTGTCCTTCATAGTATGTGTGTGTGCAACATAGACGACTGTGTCCTTCATAGTATGTGTGTGTGCAACATAGACGACTGTGTCCTTCATAGTATGTGTGTGTGCAACATAGACGACTGTGTCCTTCATAGTATGTGTGTGTGCAACATAGACGACTGTGTCCTTCATAGTATGTGTGTGTGCAACATAGACGACTGTGTGCTTCATAGTATGTGTGTGTGCAACATAGACGACTGTGTGCTTCATAGTATGTGTGTGTGTGCAACATAGACGACTGTGTCCTTCATAGTATGTGTGTGTGCAACATAGACGACTGTGTCCGTCATAGTATGTGTGTGTGCAACATAGACGACTGTGTGCTTCATAGTATGTGAGTGTGCATCATAGACGACTGCTGCACTTAGTGACACTATGTGGTGGTGGTGGTCCCGCCCAGATATTTGTTAGTTCAGTTGGGAACCAACTGGGAATCTCATTTTCTGATTTATTTTAGTATTTGCTCTAACGTCGTTTGTTATCTCAATGGACAAAAGTTGTGTAGTTGAAAGGAAGAAATACAGAAATTATTTTTGGCTTAATAATTATATAATAACGGATTTTGATTGGTTTCAGATGCTGACAAGAATGGTTACATTTCGTGGGACGATTATAGACTTTTGGCTTTGGTAAGTTTGTATCTGATTTCTGTAATATAATTTTGATTAGAGTAATCTTCAAATTCTGAGACCTGATACATTTGTCTTCCAAAAGCAGATCTAGTAACTTTGTTATGCATTATGAAAACTGTAAGAAACTGCTTACGACTTTTAATTGCTTAACCACAAGTCTTGAGTACATAGTGGTTAGGGAGCTAGCTACCATTCCTGCAGGGCAAACTTTATATTGATGTGTTAATTCTAACTGAGGCAGTGATCAGCAGTGACTTCGGTCTTAGTAGGGAAGGTCATTCTATGAGAAGGCCTGCGAAAATTAGGAGTAGCTTGCACGATTCTTCTCTGCCCTAAACGTTGCAAATCAAAAAAAAATAATACAAACGTCATAGGGATGAAAACATCGTAGGACAGAAAAGTTGTAGGAGGATGTCGTCGTAGATCAACTTTTAATAGTTAACTTAAGTTTGCTATTGGGGGCGTTCGATCTTTTTCATGGCGATATATTTTTCAATAATGGAGGAAACATGCGGATCAGAATTAATACATTACAGTAAGTGTAAATTAAATTTTGAATTACAGCTCTACTTCGTTTTTAGATACAATTATGAACAACGAAACCAGCAGCTACACACCTATACATACGTGTAAGATGTGCCGATTAAATTCAGAAATTTTCATACAGTTTTATTTTAAATTGAATGCCAATTCTCAATAATGGGAAAATATTATTTCCCATCTACTCCTTGATCAGGGACGAACCTGCTCTGCACGTCCCTATTCTGTTAATAGAATACTTGAATCTTTCTCGTCATACGAATACCTACATATTGGTTTTTCTCAGGAAATTTGAGTGTTATTAAATTTGACATTCACACCTCACCTTATGTACTGCTGCCATAGAGGCCAGTAGAATTTTTTAAAAGGAGAATCAAACCTTGTATGGAGTGAAAACCAGGTATGTGGAGAGTTGGCTTTATTCCTAAAAAATACGTGTAGACTAACAAGAAATAATTCACTTAATTGAGGTTTCTAATTTTTCCATCGTAATTCTTCCCCTACTAATTTCTGTTTTTCCCCCTTTTTCCCTCTTTTGTTTCCCTTCACTTCTACCAACCTTTTTATAATTCAGTTTATTTTAGACATTCCCTACCCTTCTTATAATTAATCCTAACTGATATTTTACGTATTGTATGAAAATTTATAACAATATGTTTCGATATCTTTATCAGTGATATCACTTTATGAAATTGGGAAAAGCAAAATTGCCTTATTTGAAGTCTTTTAGAGTTAACTCTTATGTCCAAGAATTTAACGTTCTCCTAATATAGGATCTCCGACGAAGTTCATAGAGAGAACCGAAAAACACTTCAGGATAATTTGAATTAAGTAAATTTTTTGTCTTTTATAATTTCATAAAGCGGTAATGCTGACTAACGAAAACAGCCACGGATATGATTGTAATAAAATACTTCGTCCATACACTACATTCCATTCATATAACACTAAACATAAATGTGCTATATCGGCAATTTTTTCTAAAATATTAGAAGAGGCAAAGTCCCACTTTCCCCTTATTACGGGCGCCAATGCCAATGGATACATTTAAAGTTCAATACCCAGCTTTCTTCTTGGAAGTTGTGTTTATTACGTACAGTCGCTCAAAAAAGTATCCGAACACTATGGTACAGTACATGAAGGTTGCCAGATCGCTAATTTCTAAAGAAATCCTTGCCAGATATTTTTTTCTGAATTCTGTAATCAACCATAGTGTTCGGATATTTTTTTGAGCGACTGTACAGCTCTGTTTGAAAGTGTTCCCTTACATTATAGGTTTTCTATTCAGTTATTTTCATGCCACCATATTCAGTGGTATTTAAGTTTAATTAACTCCTTTTGTTCTCCAGTTTTACTATTAATTTCACTTCTTCTTCGCCAAAACCATTTTTCCTTTAATACTGAAACAGTTAATATTATCTTCTAATGCCTGGGGCGGGGGTGGCTCAGTCGGTAGTCGCGCCAGGCTCGTAATCTGTAGTTCCCAGGTTCGAGTCCCAGCTGGGTCAGCGTTCAGATTTATCTCCGCAAAATTTCCCCGCCCTGCCCACGGTCAGTAGGGGACACCGATGGGCTTGAAAAGGCCGCCGTCCATCGGATGGGACGTTAAACCGTGGCTCCGTGTGCGGAAGAGCCATACCCTGTGCACGTTAAAGAACACGCTGGATGGCCTTGACGGGAGGCTACCATCTGTCTCCCAACAGCTGTTCCAGTGGGTCCCCTCCCCCAACCTTCTCTGAGCCTTTGGGGTCCATGTGACCTGGCCATTTAGCCCATGGTGTGCAAAAAAGTGCCGCTCAGAGGTAAAGCAACCCAACCCTTCTAATGCCCTTCCTACTTTATGAGTCTTTTTTAACATAAATCTCATGGAAGGGATCCATAAGAAGTATTTCACTCATTTTTTCTGTTCAAACAGTTTCTTCAACATAAAACAATTTAATAATGAAGTTTATTTAATAATTATAGTATGATAATAATGCAAAATTCTACTGGCGATAGTTGTAATGACAATGAAATTCGTTTGATTCTTAACTGGCAGAAAGGAAAACGTTTTGTGTTTGCTCTAACTGAGACAGTGGTCAGCAGTGGGTTGGGTTGTTTTACCTCTGAGTGGCACTTTTTTGCACACCATGGGCTAAATGGCCAGGTCACATGGACCCCCGAAGGCTCAGAGAAAGTTGGGGGAAGGGACCCACTGGAACAGCTGTTGGGAGACAGATGGTAGCCTCCCGTCAAAGCCATCCATCCACACGGGGCCACGGCTTAACGTCCCATTCGATGGACGGCGGCCTTTCCAAGCCCATCGGTGTCCCCTACTGACCGTGGGCAGGGCGGGGAATTTTGCGGAGATAAATCTCAACGCCGACCCAGCTGCGACTCGAACCTGGGAACTACAGATTACGAGCCTGGCGCGCTACCGACTGAACCACCCCCGCACCCCGGTCAGCAGTGACTTCCGTCTTAGTAGCGTATGTCCTTGTATGAGGAGACCTGTAAAAGCTAGGAGTAGCTTCTAGAATTTTTCCCTGTGTTGCAAAATTTAAAAAATATCTAAGAGCCTTTAGAAAAATATTTCATTTAAAGTATTCTCAATTGAAGTCATTAATTTTTAATACAATGATTTGTTTCAAGATCTGCTACATTTTTAATAAGCCCTGTGACTATTATAATTTAATTTCTCACTGATAAAACTGAATTTGCATACACGGCTCATAACTTAGTGCACTTCCCAAAAACTGAAACTGTTTCCTTCTCGACCGCATTTTTGTAGGCTCTCTCCGTTTGTTGCACATATAGCGCCATCTGTCGCAAGAGTTAGCTACCAAGCTCCAGTCAGTTAAAAATATAAACAAGCCCTGATAACTCAGTAGGTAGGGAAGAGAATCAAGGTATCATGGGCCCACATCCCTCCGACTCAAGACTCGGTTTTTCTGCTAACTCTTCACTTCTTACAAAATTTATTAAAAAAGTTTCTTTTATTTCACAGAAACACTCCCCTTAAATCATTTAACATATACAGTGCCGTGAGTAATCCAAAAATAGAAGATGGGCAGAATGCATAAAAACGTTATACCAGTGACGTCACAGCTTCCAACCGAAGGGTTGCAACCCAGGGTAATACCATGATCACACCAGATCAGCTATTATCGTATCATATTTGCCAATTTTAACATCAGGGGAACAGAAAATTAGTTTACTTTTTTAATTTTAAAGGTATGAATTCATTGAATAGCAAATTTTAAACTATCTGTTCCATTTAAATCGTCTACGGATGAGCTTTTATTCGTTTTTCCTTGATTATCAATTGAAGATGGAAAACCGCATGCATCATAATAAGGGCTTTGCATATGAGCACCCGCTATGCCATTTCAAGAGTGTAACTCTGAATCATTCCTGATCTTCAATTGGGATTAAAATGGAATATAGAAATCGTTTGTTTGCTTTTTTGTAGGCATCATTTGAAAGGTTAAAATAAATTCCAAATTTCGTGGGTAGACAAAATATACTCTTTGCCCACTCTGCAAATTCTCAGGGTGGGCAGCTACCCACCTCTTCCACCGCTTCGCACACCACTCTCATAATATCACTAAATTGTCTTTATCACAAACGTGTATGTCTAAAAAACTAATCCAATTCTTTATCATACTTTCCATCGAATTTATTTTATTGCAGCGTACTACTTTCCAGCAGAACAATGGCGAATACAACGAAGGGATCCATAAGAAGTATCTGACTCACAGCTGCCAGATGTGGGAGAGTCTTTGTGCAGATTTGGGGGCAAATAAGGTAAGTCATCATGAATCTGAACATTTCTTATTTACTAGCACACTGCTCATCAAACGTTTGATGGAATGGAAACGAATTTCTCTTCCGGCAGATTTCTCCATTGATGACTACTTCTTTCAAGTAAGTAAGGAAGTAGGTGATGGTGAAGCGATGACAGATCTCACACTGATGAGACATCCTCTACTCTCGAAAAGTCAGTCGAGATTCTAAATAGCATCCCATTATAGGCAGGAATCTGATTTTTTAACCAAAATAGGGTGGCACAGGAGAAACCCGCGTCGAAATTTTGTGACCATTAGGTCAAGTATCTGTACAATGACAGGGGATCGAAATTTGTTGAAATCTATTTCAAATATCTTCAAAAGTTTGCTCAATAATTAAATATCACCAACAATGAATGCATGACGGTCACACTGATAGGCTTCCACCCTGATATCCTTATTATAATAATATATTATATCTAACTCTAAAAACAAAAATGGTAATTCTACATTGAGAAAAATGAATGATTGGAATTTGTCAACCAATAATTATTTCGACATTCAGTCTTAAAATTATTTGATTAAAATTGAATTTTAAGGGCGTTCCGATTTTTCTTCGAAAAATTACACATCAGTTTTATTCCTTTCTTTATTTTAATTTCGTACTACTGAATACTGCATTTCAGTCTGAATCGAAATTGAAAGTATAAAGACTGAAAACGATGAATATTAAAAATTTAAAACCTAATCTATGAATGTAAACTCAGAATTGCTCTAAAGATAGAAATCTTTTAACCTCAGTGAACAGAGGAAACTACGACGACAAATATGAAATATTTATTGTTATTCGTTTTCAGAGCTATCCCTATTACTGGTACCTCCCATGAGAATAAAATTCTGACTGAACGGAACTGGAGACAGACTTACGTTTTATAAAAATAAGATAGATTATTGTTTGAGTGAAACGCTATAACATTTAATTATATCAGCAGATATCCTATAACTGTGAAAAAGAATGAGGAAAGTTCACAATCTTCAGATGCTCTTCTCAAAGTGATTAACATTCGTTCAATGCGATCATTGACAGAGGTTCAAATTTCAACCAACTTGATTCTCGAAAAAGTTTACATTCTGCCAATGCAATCTTTTAACAAATTCGTGTTCCTCAAACGCCGTTCTCAAATAGGTTCACACTCCTCCAATGCGATCCGTGAAGAGTTTCACATTCTTCCAGTACAATTCTCGAGCAGGTTCATGCGCTGACGGATTAGGGTTTGTGAAGGGGGCTCCCTAATCCGCCACCGCATGAACCAGCTCGAGAATTGCTTATCGAATCATTTGTGCCTGCCCCAGGCACAAATGATTCGATAAGCCCCCAACTATCCTGGAGTCTGTGTTAGCGGCGGTATAAAACTGCAAAACATTTTGAAACTCACGAATGGGAAAAATGTATACAACAGATTAAATAAATTGAATTACAAAACTACACAAAAAGAAAATTTAATATGTATTATATAAACTTGCACATACTGAAAAGCGAACAAAAACTACATTATAAACCAAAATAAATATCTGTTCATTTTAGTGCATTTAATAAAAAAAGTATCGTATTTGGTATTAAACTAAGCGAAAGCACGATATGTACATTAATAGTAGATTATACTGATTGTGAAATATTTTAACCAATAAAATATTCGAAACAAACCGAATTTTGACTGTTTTGATGTGAGGAAGTGGTGATTTGACTGTGATGAGTTTTGACTGCTTTGAGGCACCCATGAGTGTCGAAGCCCTAGGTGAAAGCCTCAAACGCCTGTGTTCTAATCCATCTCTGGTTCATAACCCTCAAATGCTGTTGTCGAATATATTCTCATTCCGCCTATATGATCCATGAATAGTTTCACATTCCTTCAGTGTGGTCCACGAAGACGTTCACATTATTACAGTGTGGATTTTGAAGAGGTTCTCATGCTTCCTAGCTATTTTCTAAACGGTTTATTTCCCCCCATTGTGGTACCCATTAGTTCCTCCATTTTGGTCATAGAAGAATATCACATGATTTAATCCGAACTTCGAAAACGTTTCCAAAAATACGATACTCAAAAAGGTCCGCATTCCTCCAAATCGGCCCTCTAATATATAAAATAAAGCGACCCTCTAATAAATAAAATATATATATAAATATATAAATAAATAAAGCGACCCTCTAATATAATCTAATAATAATAATAATGCCTCCATTGTAATCTTCCAAAAGATTCACAGTGCCTCGAGTGCGATCTTCTGAGAGATTCACGATGCCTCCAATAAAACCTTCAAAGAGATTCACAATGCGTCCATTGTAATCTTCATTCACAATGACTCTTATGTAAATTTCAAAGAGATTCACAATGCCTTCAATGCTAAATTCGAATAGATTAACATGGCTGCATTGCGATTCATGAAAAGCTTTCCATTCTCTCAATGCGTTCCTCGAAAAATTTCACATTCCTTGAATGCTATCCCCAGAGAACTAACGTTTTCCCTCCAATGCAAACCATTTTTTTTTTCAGTGTGATTCTCAATAACAACAACTATAGTCCTCTTACTCCGGATTCCGATCAAGACTCCAGAGAATGGTATGGTTGGTCTCTTCCAATCATCTTCGTGGTATTTCTGTACAATAAATTTTAAAGTTAATTAAATTTCGAAAAATTGATATTGCAATATTATTAATTGTAATTATTTTGCAAGAATCCATGTCCATATAATATCATTTAATACCATTATTTATAATTGTACAATATTACTAATGAGCCTCCCCCATTGTCTATATTGGAAAAGAGACCAATTTTGAGATGGAATTGAGTTGGATTAGATGCATACACAGCCACTCCCACAAGATCAGCGTTTTTTCAAACTATGGGACATGAAATCAATTTAGTGGGCCGCAGCCAACATTTTTCTTAATGAATAGAAAATATCAGGGTTTGGATCTCGATGGCAAATACATTTTATATCGAGTTCTTCCGTTCTCTTCCGCAACCCTTGTGGTTCTTCTGACCTGTCTAATCAGTCTATTTTGAAAGCAATCAAGTGCCTTGAAAGCTTACGACCCCAACGGCCCTACCCAAGGAACAGACTATGAGAGACTAAAATTAAGGCATATTCAAATTAATTGAACTCTTAAACCCCAACTACAAAATGAGTAGAACTATTAATCAGTCTTAAATTCATTAATTTTCCATAAAACAGAAATCTCTATGAAAATTAGAATATATGCACTAGAAATATAATCGTACTAGTTAAACCCACTCCAAAAGTTGTCGCGAAACGTACGTACATTGATAACTGTTCCCATCGATAACTTCATTCACAACTTTCTGCCATCAATGCACTACTCACAACGTACTACTCCATTCACAAAGTAGGCGACACCATCTCCGCCGGAAATTTCGGGCACTTTCCGAAGGAATACTCCCGACCCATGGCAGCTAGGAACTCGATCTATTGCCCCAACTGGACTAAATCTAATTCGACCACCACACTAAATTTGAGACCGTTCGCTAGGTACCCGGGGAAACACAAGGAAACAACAATTTCTGCCGTCGATGGCCGCCCAGGAATTACGTCTGTTATACAACATGATGGTTTATTATTATATTTATGATATTAATATGTAACATTTTTATCATTCTGAAAAGAAAAAAAACAATCAGTTTTAAATAAAATATACCTTCCCTTTTCTTTAAATTTCCTCCTTTATTCCAATTATAGCACATTTCTTAGTCGTAGTTTCACAGTTGCAATCATTTACATCCTTCCCACTTCAACTGCTGTGGTTTTCATGCTTGCTTATGAAGAGAGCAAAAATTATTATCTGAAAAATGTCATTGTAAAGGTCATCCGAGGTGAAAGCAAAAGTATCTGGAGTTATACCTTTGCGGAAAAAATGAGTTTTGCAATGAGTGGGACTCGATCCCACGTCACCCAGTTCTATTCCATGTGTTCTAGATTAGGCGTTCTCAACATGGGGTACGCGGTAAATTTTTTGGGGGTAGACCGTGAGAGCTCAAAAGTAGCTACATCTAGTAACAAAGTAAAAATAACCATTGTTATACTATAACTATAGTTTTACCTATCTACACAAGGGATACGCCAGTCACTTACACATTTCCATGGAGTACGTGAAGCATAAAAGTTTGAAAAACCCTCCCTGTTCTAGATCATAAATTATCACCATCTAGTTCTTTTGTTCGCTATTTGTGACTTTAAATCTTCCCGACCTTGTCACCAGTGGTGTCATCTATGATTGGGAACAGCTCCTTTCCAATATTGCTCAGTAAAGGTGTTCATAGGGATGTCACACTATGAACACCTTTTTTATTAATGCAAGAATCAATCAATAGTATATAATACAGAATTACCTGTTAGCATAGAATTACAAGAAACAGTTTTGCAGAAAAATATTGGACAGATTAAAAGTTAGTGGAGAAATGAACTAGCCCGTTAAGTGGTCTACAACATATGGGAGATGTGGATTCGAGTCTCACTCATCGGCGAAACTCATTTTTTCGCAAAAGTATTTCTTGCATTTTATGTCAACAGGTAAGTAATTGACACTAGAAATATAATCGTACTAGTTAAACTATTGTATTTACTGGTGGTTGATTCTTATATGGAGTTATTTTGACTACCTCCAAAGCAAATAATATGGTTATTATGATTAATATCTCACACAACCACAATATCTGTAAAATATCATAAGATATCTAAAATGACAAATATATATCCATTAGACATCTTAGATATTTTATGGATATGTTCTGGATAATATGGTTGTGTGGGATGAAGAATATATTCTTAATATTATTGTTACTTAACTGATTATAAGAAATTTTAACATGCCATGTGTTTAAGATTCTGTTTAATTGTCCTCTTTAGAGCAACTTAGTAAATATTAAAGATGCAAAATTTCTTAGATTTAGATTGTATTTCAAGAGTTGGGAACCTATATTGTGTCAAGAGCCAAAACAGCAGAAAAAAAACAGAATCTGTCTGCCGCAAATTATTATTTTTATTTAATCAAGAACTACAACAAAATGACACAAATTATTACATTTCATTGGGAAAAATTCCAGCAGTAACATATAATTTTAAAACAGGTATATTCAAGTGCATGCAGTAACTGAAACAAATCATTTTTTAAAAATGTCATTAATTAATGTGACTTTTAAGTTGCAGTCTTCTCAGGCGAGTTATTTAAAATTGGAGTGCATTTAGAACATTTGAATTCATCAGTGCTTTCAATTTATTTTCTGCCAATCTACTCCGGTACTTGTCTTTAATGAAATTCATTGAAGGAAAACGTTGTTCAGAGTTGAATTTGTGCCAAAAAAGCATCAAATGCGATGTTTATCGCCCGCTGAGCTCCTCCTGATCCCTATCCTTTTTTTAATTAAACCCCAAAATGGGGAATCTTCTGATTTTAACGCCTATGAAACATAAAATGCATGGTCAATTGGCTTCACATGCTACGTATACAAATAGCAGTCTAGTTTTTTAACTTGATTTCTGCCTTTGTTCAATTTTTAACTCATGACCTCATCCAATAGGATGGCAAAGTTCACTTTACCGACCTTGTGAACTTTATGTACGACATGACCAGCAGAACACGACATTTCGAGGAATTGCCCGACTTTCTGCAAAACTTGTCAATCGAAGTCTTCCATATGGTCGACAAGAAAGGTGAGCAATGAACAGTGACATGGTATGCATAAATTCAAAGCTTTAGTATTTGTTGAAACATGCCTTGTATTTGTTGAAAAATAATTTGCCACGTCATCTCATTAGACAAATATTTTATAACATTATCATTTAGTGCTTTCATTGCTTACTTATGTATCTTATTGCATGGTGTCTCTGTTAGTTCAAAATCTCTTTAAGTCCCAACCATTTAATACTTCAAATTTAGTACTAACTCTAAGAAAACATTTCTGTTGCATGTGCTATCAATTGGATCAAAAAAGTCCCAGTTACGTATGTCCTCAACAAATGTAATTCAGAGAGTAATTTTAATTTAGAACAAAATACAGATGCAATTTGAATATAAGCTCATCATATTGTATAATCTGATATATTTTGAACTTTGGTTTCTGCACCTTGTTAGGTCGGGTCAAGTCAAGACCATCTCCCAATGAATACGGTCTAGAAGGTCTAAATGTGACGTCAGAAACGGTATATGTGAGGTCACAAACGGCATCAGAAAGATGCCGTTTGTGACGTCACATCCTCAAACACTGTTATTACCTTCCATCTAAGTTATTTAATTCTTTTCCACCTGATCTCAGAAATTACATTTGTGAATATTCCAGATATAAAGAAAAACTGAAACAGTTCCTCCAAAATATAACTAATATGGAACCTTACTTTCATACTTTAAGTTGCTCTTAAAAGTTTTACTTTTCTGTCTACACGAACGCAAAAATAAAAGTAATCTGTATATAAAAAAAAAATCATTTATATATTTTACCATTTGTTCGAGGAAAGGATATCTATACTCTTCTGTTAATGCAAATTCAACTATAATTCAAGATGTTTAAGATTTTATATACTATATGTTAAAATATGTTGTCATTACTTTATTACTTTGTTAAATATTTCAATAACCTGGATGAGCTGATGCTCTTGGGTTATTTCATTGTAATAATATACATTTATATAAAAATAAAACCAAAAAGTTCAAAGTAACTATATGGTTTACAATTTTAGAATTTCTCAGATACAATCTGCTAGTGATTTATTAGATACATATAGAGGAAACATTGTCATTAGCTGGGTGGTATTTGAACCCACGACTTCCTGATAACATGCCAGGTGCTCTGACCACTGAGCTACCTACCACCGAATAATCATCCTCTATTAGTGGCTGTAAGCATTATACCATAGAATAGTCATTAGAAATGTAATCGACCTTAACTGACGACTTTGGTCCTGATGGCGCTTAAATGGTTTTTGACGCATAAAGGTAATTGTGTGAAAATGCTTCTTCTTGGAAAGTATAAATATATATATTTTTAGATAACTGGCTACATTATATTTAGAGGACTAGTTACATTAAGTGCTATCGAAAATCACAAGCAAATTTCAGAATTATCACCAAAGAAAAGTATTGGTTTACGCTGATATTTTAGGACTCTTACACTTTTGCAAAGTTATAAAACGTATTATTTTATATTGAAAATACTCTTGATTTATCTTCTCATGTTCATTCAAAACAGTTAAATTATATTATCATTTACTAAATAATCAAAACACAAATTTATGCTTGGAAATTGACTAGAACATGCCTTAAGAACTGCATTTTAAATTTCTTATCTACGTTTAATATACTTCAAAATACAATTTTCTACGAAGAATGCAATTTCTTTTATTGTTTATAGAATATAAAAATCATGAAGCAAGTTAGTGTAGTTGATTCTAAAAAAATTGAGCTATTGTTTTTACTTTCTTATCTGTCTGTCTTTAAAGGAATATTGCAAGCGATCTGTTAATGCTAAAAAGTTAAAATTTCGAATAATCAAATAAGTTATATTATTATAAATAATAAGAGGAAGAGGAGGGTTACATAAAAGAATATATGCGTAGTTAAAAAAACGAATCACTGGGTTTCAAAGCAAGCGAACTCAGAGTACGCAACCCAGATCATACGCGGCTGACCCCAAAAAAGATTGCTAACGTTGCTGGTCAGGTCGGCAGCGAAAGATTCAACAATATGGAAGAAGACGATATAGGAGCATTACTAAACTGTGCTGAGCTAACAGAAGACCTAAAAGAACATGTTGAGAGTGCGAAGGAGGACGAATTAGAAGGGAAGAAAAGACCAATCAGCCATCTGGAGACCACCAAAGTTCAGTGAAGTCTTTCAACTTCTTAAACAGCTAATTGAGAAAGTGCAGAAGAGCGATCCTTCGATGGTAAGGAGTTCAAGGATCACTTGGGAAGTAAACACG
Organism: Ryuthela nishihirai; assembly: GCA_038380435.1. NCBI lineage: Eukaryota > Metazoa > Arthropoda > Arachnida > Araneae > Heptathelidae > Ryuthela > Ryuthela nishihirai. The sequence goes on from JAWZYU010000017.1 coordinate 79,319,906, forward strand.
TGTTTCTCTCAATTAAGAGAGATGTTCAAAGAGCATCAAGTTCTATCACCATGTTCTCAAGAAAACGCAGCAAAAAGCCATCTCTATCCTCTGCCATTGCACAGTCTCACATCGCATCGTCGCAAAGAACCTCCTCGAATACCCCTCTTTGGTTGAATACACGAAAAAAAGTCGCCACATTCGTAAAGCGATAATATTTCTTTTTTTTTAAGTTTAGAGATAATAATTTTTGCAATAATTAAGATAGCCACGTCTGTCAAAACTCAAAGTGAATTTGATCCTCACGATCATCTATGTATTTAGGGATAGGAGGATTAGAATCAAGAATAAAAAAAGATAAAGTTCAGGTATTTTATAAAATTCATATTTTAAAATTTGTGTACTTTAATTTATACAAAAAATTTATATATACACATGCACATGGTTCATAGGAGCATGTAATTTAACCTTAGTATATGTAAAATTGTTTCCTATAGGGGATCAGCAGCTTACGCGGATTCAAACCAGGGGCGATTATAAGTCTCAAGTCTGTAGGAGGCCATTTGGGGACGTGTGAAGAATTTTGTGGTCAAGAAATGGCACTCTTAACTTTAATATTAGATTATTTAGCAATCAAGATCTTTTTAGCAGCTTGTCATTTGGCCTCTCAAGTACTGATGGCGTAGTTCCCCTTCCGGGAAGAGCAAACGGTGACGAAACCCTCAGCAGCTAATCCCTTCAGAAATGCAGGCTGGTAAAAAAAAATACTTGCAGGGGGCCATGACCTCCGTGACCCCCTCCCTATGGCGGCCACTGATTCGCACTTAAGCGACGATACCAGGAACTTAATCCTCACATAACTAGAGACTCTACTGTAATACAAAATATTAGGCTGTTGAAATAGCCTCAAAATTTCTTTTGGAAACAGCGCCTTATGTTGTCAATACATCGAAGCAAATAATGTTAGTATGGAATATTTTTCGGATTTCATTTCCGCTCATGATGCTACAGGGTAGGAATTAGTTGAGAAAACAGTGTCCAAAATTGAAGCACTGGGACTGGAAACCAAATAATTAACCTGGCAGTGTTATGATGAATCGGTAAGTCGTATTATAATAAGAAACTGTATTGTTTCTATCTCCTCCGATGCTACTGAATTCGACCATCGCCAATTAGAACGAATGTCGAAAAGAAGTTCATTAAAGAACATGTTCCAAAAACTAGTCAAAATCTCGCTGTGTCCAAAGATACGAAAGTTTTACGATATTTAAAGAATTTTTGTTTGACAATATTAAAACATTCAAATTGGTATTTCAGCTACTAAACTATATAAATTGAGGACTATTTATTATAGCAATAGATTGCTGAAACATTTGCTTTATTTTTTCATTAGAAGTCATTTAACCACTAAACTTTTTTTCAACTAAATTAAGTGCTTAAGATAGAGATATTGCTTGCTGCCAGGAAACCTAAAGGTCAGTCCTGACACATCCATTGTCTGTGGAGTAGAGAGCTCTAAATCTTGGAATGGTCTATTTCCCGTTTCACTAGTTGGTCGCTATTTTCATATTACAATGCATCTCCAACTCTAAAATGAAAATGCAGATTTTTATTTGGGGAACTCCTTTTTTAGTGGAACTCACTGTTTGAGACTTAATATCCACTTTCTTAACTAAATCTTATCAAACACTTGTCAAACGAAATAACACTTATTTAGTTACTGATTATGCATGAGCGTAAATGCGATAATATATTAATATAAGTAAAATTCTCCTATTTAAGTATTCTATTAAATGTCATTAGGTGATCATCTGTGGGATAAAGATGAATACCGATTTGGATCCGTCATTTGGTGTTACGTCACCGAACTGAAGGATATCGACGAAGCATTCAACTCCATGCTCAGTGTAAGCATTTCTTTGTTTATATCCACAAAACGATTGCATCACTCAACGTAGTAGTGATTTTCAAATTTTTACGTGGCAAACCACCCCTTTAATACACCTTTTAAGAACATGAACCCTTTTACTAAGCTATGCAATAGTCAGTGAACTTCTCATTAAGCAATGCCTGCTCACACCATTCCATTATATTACATATGATTTTATTGACTTTCATTTTGATAGCACAATGGAAAATCATTAATGAGGTTGGTTAATTATGCAGTAATTAAAATATTTATTTACTGATAGTTAAATATTTTAATATAGTTTTCTTTCCCAAACAGAAGGGTAGGGGCAGACGCGGACTGTTAAGGGGCTCTGAGCGCTATACCATGTCGGGCCCTTAGTGTCGCGGGCACCTGGGACCTCATAGGAGTAGAATTTTTTTAGTAGTAATAATTGTTAATTTCGAGTAATTCCATAGAATGGAGGAAACGTAGTTTAAACTTCACGTACACTCGTCAGTATATCCTCAGAAAAAATATCTGGCAATGATTTTTTTAGAAATTAGTGATCTGGCAAACTTCGTGCCACGAAGGTTGCCAGATCACAGAACTGCGATGCCAGATTCTTCTCTTACCAGAACTGCGATGGGAAAACCTTTGCTTCACTTGTTTTCCTATTGTTTTTCGCTCGTCACTTTTTCAGTTTGTCCGTTTGTGGATTCGTCAAAACAGTTGTTCCAAAATATCTTAGAACGCGACGTACAAATTTAACGATTTATGTGTCAAAAGAAACCTTGTGAAACGGGGACTGTATTAAGTTATAAAATATTTACTCATCCCCATGCTTTCTTGTCCCTAAAGAAAAAAAGCGAAACAATGCGAAGAATTTTCTCCTATATCTTTTGAAAGCGACGATCGAATATAACAAGTATGTCAAATGAAAGCTTTTGACGTGGGGAATGTTGTGGACAATGAAAATATATCCCCTCGCTTTCTTCCCCCCTCCCCTAAAAGAAAGGACATATGAAAGTCGTTCTCTATATCTTTCGAATGAGTGGGCCTACAGTTACGAGTAAAGTGTCAAATGAAAGCTCATATGACGACCGTCGTAGACTACTTCGAATTATGTACTCCACCATTCTCCCCTATTCCAAAAAGGGGACGGATATTTCTCGGGGTCGACCTCAGGGACATACGCAAGGGGTCCTGACCACCCTCCCACGAAAATCAGGTCGTTTTATACGAAATCTCAAACCTGTCTACGTGCTTCGAAATCCAAAACAATTGTCTTTGAATATATAATTTTATTTTAGCCCTATATTTTAGATCCGACACTAAAAATAGAAAAAAAAAACAATTATAAAATCTTGTTCCATATATAATATCATTTTAATCTTTCTGTCTGGTGGTATATTTCAGTGATTGGAATACCCTACTCAAGTGTTATTCTCAGATCCCTCCCTCCCCGATATTAAATTCTCTAACCCCCCACCCCCGAAACTAAATCCTGGGTACGTGCCTGGTCGACCTTAACAAGTTATACCACAAATTAAAGGTTGTGATGTCTCCAATGTCATGGGCTACTTCAAACACGACTCCAAGGAACGCGAAAGAAAAATTGTGGTCGATGTTTATTAATCATATATCAAATGGAAGTTCTGAAGGTAAGTATTTTTAGTGACAAAAAATACAACTTAAAAATTAAAAAAAAACTTTTTTCCCATATGCGCCCTAAAATGTAGGAAACAAACCTAAAACATATCAACAGTGCAATCAGTCGCTGAATTCGTATTCACTTCAAAGGAAGGTATTGCGCCGCTTTACCTTTTATCTTTCTTTGAAGTGAATAGGAATTCAGTGACTGATTGCACCATCAGTATCTTTTAAGTTTATTTTCTACGTTTTAGGGCACATATAGGGAGATAGGTATATTTTAAATTTATTTATTTTAAGAGAAAAGTGAAAAACCCTTTTTGTGCTCTGTAAATAGCATGTCAATTACTATGCCATAGTAGAAGTTCCGAGAGGATGGCGGCACCTCAGCAGAAACCAGCACAAGCATCCATGCCTTACCCGGGGCTCTAACCGAGGTCTCTTTGATCAGCAGCCAAGCGCGCCAACCACTCTGCCACGGGACGTCTGTGTTCTTTTAGGTGCTAAAAAATATTACTCTATTCTGAATCATCCATTAGTTCGAAATTTCGGCCTATAGGGTGCTAAATTCAGAAAATGGCAAAATTCAATCTCTTTGAAAACGAGCGATACTATCATTATTGGTTTTTTGTTTGCCGATTTGTTACCGATTTACTACTCGCTTTCCTCACTTTTAGGGAATGGAACCATAAATATCATTATCTTTCCATGGTCTTAGCTATAATACAGTAACCCTTTAATTCTTTGTGGCGTATGCACATATAACAAAAACAAGGAAGTGAGTATATCCACATTTAATGTGATGATAGAAGAATCGACAAGAATTAAAAACTGATTAATTAAATCTGAATGAAACAAACTTCCTTAACGAAAACAAAATAGACAAAAAAATCATTCTCCCAACATGTGGTACGAGTTGGCTCAGTCGTTTTTACCTCTAGGTGGCGCTTTTTTCTTGCACACAGTGGGCTAAATAACTAGGCCTCAAGGACTCCGAGAGTTCAGAGATGGTTGGAGAAGCTGTACTGTACAGCTGTTGTACAGCAGATGGTAGCTGCCCATCAAGGTCATCCAACGTGTTCTTTAACGTTCGTTGGAAATGACTCTCCTGCATAGAGGACCACGGCTTTAACGTGTCATCCGACGAACGGCGGCATTTCCAAGCCCATCGGTTTCCCCTTTTCTGAGTGAGGGCAGGTGATAAATCTCAATGATGACACAGTTGGAACTCGAACCTGAGCACTGCAGATTACGAGTCTGTCTCGCTTCTGACAGAGACACATCCCATTGGCTCAATCGGTAGCGTGACGGGCTCGTAACCTAATGTTCTCATGGTTCGAGTCCCCACTAGTCTACGCTTTAAAATTTTGTCCTCTAACTCCCAGTCTATCCTCTGTGACTAAGGTGATCATGTTGGACTTGGCCTTCTGTCAAATGGGAGCATTAGGCCGTGTCTTCTTGTGAGCGTTAAAGAACACACGGAGTAGCGAAGACGAGAAGCTTCCGTCTCTTTATAATTGTCCTGTAATTCCACCATCCACCTCTGAGCCATTCAGAACCTTATGACCTGTCCATTTAGGCCATTATGTGCAAAACATTGCTACAAACAACTTCAATTCATAAATCATAAGTTATAAATTGTTCCAATGATATACTATAAATATCATTTCTCACAAAATATTACGGTAACTGATATCCTAAAAAATTTATTTGGCATTTTATAGTTTTCCATTTATTTACTTGCTTATAGATGAATATGTCATTTGTATGAATACTATAAATATCATTTCTCACAAAATATAAGTCGACCGATTCAATGATATAATATAAATATCATTTCTCACAAAATATTACGGTAACTGATATCCTAAAAAACTTATTTGGCATTTTATAGTTTTCCATTTATTTACTTGCTTATAGATGAATATGTCATTTGTATGAAATATTTTTCCACTGCATTGATTCTCGATCTTTTTCTTATACGATCTCTCGTAGAGCGATGATAGAAAGAAAGGCGGCATCTCAGTCGACCGATTCAAGGAACTGGTGACCGAGTTCTTCACTTCCATGGATGCCAACACACCAAGCAGGAATATCTTCGGACCTCTCAACCCCAACATGGCGGAAGAAATTCTCTCTCGTGCTGCACCCAGCAGTTGAATTCTTGACCCGAAGAAAGTTCGTTGAAATGAAATTGGTCATTGGCTTACGAAAAAAATAATAGAGCTTTAGTTTTTTAACTTTAGTATCGTGTCTTGCACTCAGTTAAATTATTTTAACTCCTCTTCAGGCATTCGTTAACAAAATATTTTTAACGACACATATATTATATCTTTATATCTGCATTATGAAACCAAAGATAAGTTCTTTCTACACCTGAATGATTACAAAGGTTTAAGTGGTTTCTGCTTTTTGTCTACGATGTACTTAGATGGCTGTAATTGGGTGAAGTCTTCTTTGGTATTTCAGCCAAAAATGTTTCCGTTTCCAGATACCCAATATCTTCTCACAGAATTAATTGGTTGATTTACTGAACAATTAAAAAGTTCTGATTATTACTGAGAAATTTTCGTTTCTGCCCTTAATGACAAAGATTTCGTTTATAAACTATCTCAGTGATGTCTCACCAATCACTTACGAGTGACTGAAAACAGGTATCTCTCTAATTCCCCCAAGGTGGAAGTAAAAACGTTTCCAGAAATAAATTAAATTTCATTTGCTGACTATGATCAAATGGTTGTTATATCAATTTCTGTTATCATTCATTCCTCACCTTCTTAAAAAATGGAACAATCGCCCATTAAAAATTTAGCCCACCCACCCCAATTTCAATCCTAAGAGAAAATCTCTTAGGAATCATAATCATAATCTTATCATTCTGTTTCGAGCTACAGATTAAGGCATGGAAGTTTGTGTTTCCATTCTGTGAGGTCTAGCCTTTCTCACAGATCTTCTTCTATGGCGTATAAACTGGCAGGTTCTTGTTAGACTTCTATGGCAAGCAGCTGATTGAGGGGAGCTGTTAGGAATATTTATTTTTTTATTATTTAACCATAAATACGAATCAAATCAGTGCACATTCATATAATATTCATTTCCCCATTTCTCCTAGTCGAGTACTTGAAATATACATCAAGGGGTGGGCAAACATTTCTAGTATGATGTTCACTTCACGAGCTTTGAAAAGTTTCGCGGGCTGTATACAATACAAATGCAATGAGACTCAATGTAGAAAAAAGTCGGGAGGGGGGGGAAGCAAGAAACACAATCGAGCCTGAAAAATGTAAAGAGGGGCAAGGAGGGACAAGGGGCTGGATTTCCAATGCAGTATAACATTTCCCCTTCCATTTTACAGGTTTTTTAAACATTTCTTGAAAAATGCATGAAATAAAATTAAATTTCATAGATGTTTGCCTCGATTACCCTTCTAGCATTCTGAAACGGGAGGGCATGACCCCCCCCCCCCCCGATCCGGACCTGGATGAAAGTAATCAATGATCCTCAAAAACAGAACAAGTTTTACATTTTTACATACAGTATATAAAGAGTGTATAATTGGCATTTACATCTTATGTGAGGATTAGGTAAAATAAATCAAACCATGAAGCGCAAATTTATACAATGCATACATTTAAAATTATTTCGCAGGATTAACGGGCTGTAATTTTTCCTGTTGCTAGAAACAATAGCTTGCTGGACAGATGATCCACAAGCTTAGGTTGTCCACCCTTGATCTAAATAAACTTTCCTTCTCACTTATAGAACCGAGGAGGTATTCTGCTTGGCTGTCGATCATAATGGATTTGAGTTCTAGCCTAGAATAGAGCATAAATGTTTCCTTTCTTGTATTGTATTTGTATTGCTGTTAAGTGACAGGAAGTCCTCCTTAGTGCAGATTCTCAAGTGACTTTGATTCTAAAGTGATCATTGAATGTGGACAAAACGTAATTCTTTGGTGTTTCTTCAGAAAGGTGTACTGACTACAGCAGTACGTCCACTGCTCTAGTAATAAACATCAACACCCTTCGAAATGAATTGTATAATAATCCTCATGAAACAGTGGAACAGCTTCTGAGTAATACAACAAATAGTAAAGTGAAAACTTCCCACATCCATGACAGTGTTGCAGAATATCAAACCAAGTACAGAATTACGTGATGCGAGTAGCAGTATTCGAAACTGTTTCGCCCTGAGGTTTCTGAAACATAATTTTGCAATCGTCCGTAGTTTGTAAGAAGTAACAACATGGATGCTAATAAAATTAATCCAAAGATAAAACTCAGCAGTAAAAGTAATTATATTCAAAATCCAATGCAAATCTATATACTGACACGACACATTATATGACGAAATTTTACATTAAAGGTAAATAACAATTCAGTGCGAAATTTTGATGCTAAGGAATCTCTGAAATTATAAACGATACATTCTTGAAGTTAAACGGGTTTCTTTTTCTCGTTAGAAAAAAAGCCCCTATCATTTTACGCCTATTTGAAATTAGTACGATTTAAATAACAAATTATTTTATCAAAAATATCTTTTTATTTTCAATTTGTAGAACCTTAATGGGAAGATGGGTATTTCTTAATTGTTCTTAATTCATTTTTTCCTAACTCCTTCGCTGAAAAAAATTTCAAGTAGTAATAACTGATCAAAAAACAGGTTGGACATCCTTAAATTATATCTATTAGAAACGAAAAATTTCACTGCTTCAACTTCATATTTAAGTCTGTCATTTTATTCACATAACTTGTCGTAAATTAATCAACTGTCCATAGTTAATCATTACAGCTAGTAGATAAAAAATCAAAAAAAAATCATAGGCTACCCATTAAAGGTATGTAGTGAGGAAGAGTCCTTTTAAAAAAAATAATTAAAATTTTGCTTTTAGTCTTCATATGAGTTTTAAAATCATTCCTAGCTCTAGTTGATAAATTCTAGCTTGACAGTATGGTTGATGGTTATATGATTGATTACATTAAAATATAATTATTGATGCTTTGCTTAATGTCTATGTGTGGAACAAAAACGTTCTGCTAGCAGTTTCTTTCTTCTATGCATAGACATTAAATGAATTACTGCACAAAGTGATTCATTAATGCTGATTTCAATAGAATGAGCATCACCAACAGCGGGAGTTTTCTCAATTTCGGTCAATAATCCACCATCGAAAGTACGAAATGTGTTTGAAATATTATCGAAACAACCAATCGATTTGTAAATTTTTTGCATTCTTCCATCAGGTTGGTATGGGTCTTAGATTTTTAGCATAGTTTCTGTTTCTTGCATAGTAACTGTTACTTTTTCTGCATGGCAGGTCACTACTTAACAACCGACCTGTAAAGCACTGCATGTCCCAAATTCCTCAATAACGAAATATCCTTTAGCAGTCAAATTTCAGAACCAATTGGCCCTGACAAACTGTAGAATACGAAATACTTTCTCTAATTATTTATTTCAAAATTACACTCTTTCAAAGCTGACTAAACAAATTCTCAACAACCATCACTCCTAAACGGTAGACAGCGAGAATCTTAGAATCCATGGTTATTCGTACTACTTTTTTTTAACTAACAATAATCACTGTGCAAAGACAATCCACAAATCGTGTTCTAAGAGTTGAATCGCGAAACATAATTACTTTCGGCCAAGCCTTAGGAGCGATAAAGAGCAAACCGATGGCGCAGCGTGAGTGGGAGTAGACTCTCATATGTCACAATTAATCCTCCAACAGTTCTCGTAGATCATTGGTTTAGTGGCAGGAGAATGATGAACATTAACCTGTGATTCATGAGAACTGTCGATGCCATATATACGCATGCTCATAACTTCCTCAATTACTACTGATATTAAAACACTAGCAAATATTCCGTCAGGCTTTTAAATGTTCAATTGAAAATATTTTATGAAAATGTAAACGAACTGTATTCTGGATAGAATTAAAAGCAAAAAAAAATGTTAATTTTTCTAAAAATGCGTTTTGTTTCCAAACTACTTAAAAATACCAATTACTCACATTTCGATACTTGTCAAAAATGTTATCGATATACTAGGACACCTCTCTATTCTTGCGATCTTATGCAACCACGGCAATTCCCGATTCCGCCAATACGACACTACCAGTTATGAAAAGCCGTGCTTCTCTAGAGCCGGGGGCAAGGTATACGCCATATAGACGCACCTCAACCCTGGCCTCACATGGCAGCAGTCCTATAGAAGGAAAGCTAACCACCGGAAGAAACCTATTATTTAATCTGTTCCCCGGTTAGCCATGAACAAGGATATATAGTTCCAAGTTCGCCCAGACTTTTAATAGGGCTCGTGCCTACTAGGCGGGCTCAGACAGATCGGCAGAGCCCTTAAACTTGCTCACCCAGAGTACCTGAGGTTGAGGCCTAAGACACCGTCACCATCCAACCGGTCTTCCGACCGGTCAGCGGCATCGTCGGCCTCGGTTGGTCTTGGCTATGTCCAACCGGTACAGCCACTCCACTCGGCACAGCCTTCGACCGAGTTGCTGGGCCCAATGCCCCACCATCACCACCACCACGCCAAGGTGGTCCCCTATCGGGGGGTATATACTGGGACAATATCAAAATTTCAGTTTTATCGTATTGTATGCTGATTTAATCACATAACATTAACAATTTCCCGATTTTTATATTTTATTTTGCGCTATTAGTAAGTTATATTTATTATTGAAAATACATGTAATTTTTTGTGCATTAATAAAAAAATTTTATTCAACATAAACCAATTTTAGATTAATTTATCAATTTCTCCATAGTGGGGGTGAACCAGAGAATATCAGAATACGAACCTAGGGTAGCGTCTTTGGCTAGTACTCTGATATTCTCTGGTTCGAGTTCCTGCAGTGTCTGCATTGAGATTTTCTCCGACTTACCCTACCTATGCCCTCGGTGAGAAAAGGGAGATCGAAAGGGAGACTGAAAGGCAGCCTTAGCTCGGAATGGAAATTAAACTGCAACCATGTGCAAGGAAACAGACGCTGTCCTTGTAAGGGATATACATTGTGCATATTGCTTGATCACAACGGGAACCCATCATGCATAAAAACAGTATCGTTCAGATGCTAAAAACCCGACAACTTGACGAGATTGATTTATATTGGATAATATATTTTTTTTTCAGGAAACATATCTTTTCTTCTTTTCCATCTAGTTTCCGTGCATCCTTAGTTGTGAAATAATGTTCGTTCATGATCGCTGCATCTGCAACTGCAATCATGAACGACAAATCCTGAAAAATTCCTTCCGAACCCATTCTTGTCATCCGATTCACTTTCATTTGTCTCCTAACCAACTGCCTAGCGTATTATTCCTTCATTAATCCATTTATCCACATCTGAGCCTTGGGCTTGATCATTACTGAGCATTGGGGGTCCTTACGCTTGATCATTTAGCGCATTTTGCGCAAAAAATGAAAGCACTTCTAAGTGATAAGCAAAACTGGTGGCTGTCATATTTCGAAATTCCACGAAACAAATTCCTACACAGGGGACGGTTTGTACAGAGACAAAAGTGTAACCCCCAAGAATTTGCATCTGAGAATACAATAGAGCCAGGTTGACCGATTTTTTTCCACACTGGGGGTTTTCTTTTATTTTAAGATATCTTTCGAGGGCTACTAGTTTTTTTACGCTTGAATATAAAGCAATAAAGGGTTATATGCAATAAAGCATCAATAGTAAACAATAGAAAATAAAAAATTTAGCTTCAGCTTGACGTGTAAAAAACACAGTTCTCTATTTGCGATAAATAAATCTAAAAACTTTTAATAGAAAACCATCTAACTCTTAAAAAAACAATTACTCCTTACCATGCGGCAAGCGACTCCTCCTTTGCTAAATAGGGACTGGTAGACCGCAGGCGCCATAATAGGTACCCTTGCAATGGACGTTCTTGAGAACCTGTTCAAAATTCCATCAAGGCCAAATACACAACTTTTTTGAATATTAAATAATTAAGAGGCATATAATGATCCTTATATATTAATCAAAGATCTTGAACTGTAGATTCCATGAGTGCCCTAGCATTACAGATATTGGGATTTTTTTACTAGGGAGTGTTTCAGGATTGACATATTTTCACTTTACTTTTCATTGTTATTATTTTATTTAAAAAAGGGAAGAAGATACTCCCCTACACAAGGGACGGTGATAACATAAAGCTCTACTGTGCTTATCCTGGCTTCTCCTACAACATACAAACATACCCTGGGGAGAAATAAACAACAAACAACATTTCATACCCTGGGGAGAGGGGTGATGCAATTATGACTATACTTTGGTTAATGCTTTGTGTTTATTATTCGTTTTTATATTTCATATCTATAAATTCATCTTAACAGAAAAGAAACGATGATAAAAGTTGCAAAGAAAATGCTTAAATGCAATTTTATATTTTAAAACATAATTGCCGAATAGTGGAGATTGAAAATTAGAAATTGATTATTTTAAAAAATATTACCGAATAATGAAGATTGAAATTGAGAAATTGATTGTTCTGAAAAATATTTTCGAGTAATGAATATAATTAACTTCATGTTTACAAGTATTTTTACTCCATATATGGCGAATTAAAATCATTGACCGTAAGTGGGAATTTGAATATTCGTACATTGTCATCAGTCAGCGCCATATAAAATGTTCTGATTTGTTCACAAATTTATTTTCTATATATATACATACTGAAAAAATACATTTGCATATATAATTACACACATTCTGTGTCATTAGTGATTCAATATCCCATTAGAGTTACAATAATACTCGTCAAAATGATACTTTAATAAAATGGTAAAGAATAAAAAATCTTATTTTAACATACCTTTAAGATTTTTTACATACCTTCAAATGATGTAATTTTAAACAAATTGCATAACTTGAAGGTTTATGCTTAATTAATATCTCTCCTTTATTCTCTCCTTTTGTTTAAGTCTGTCCAGGCTGGTGTATCAAGGTTTGTTGCTCGATCGTAGGAAGTGCAGATTACGAGCGTGGCGCGTGACCGACAGATCCCTAACCCCCCCATCCGACCAGATGAGTGATAATCATTAAAGGAAATGCTAATGGCTCACCAGGTGCCACATATAATTCTAGTCATACATAACTTGTTACGATCGATAGACGACAAACAATTACAATATACACAGTCGTATCAGAAAAATATGACTACCCCCCCCCCCACCATTCCCATTATTAGGTAGGTGGTCATATTATTCTGACACGAATGTGTGGCAGAGACGGGTTTAGGGAGGAAAGAGCAGGATTATGGGGAATCATAACTTTTTCGCCTTTTGAGAATCTTAGAAAGAGTAGTGGAAGACAAAAATTATTATACTATGCATAGTTCAAGCATTTTTTATGAATTTTGTTAAGAAAACCACTAAAACGACAGGAAAACGTTACACTGCAATGGTAATCCAGTTACTTTAACATCCCCCCCTTTTTTGCCTCCATCCCAATTATTTTTTCTAGGTTGTATCCTGGCTCTTGATAGTGCCACTAACAAATGAATTCATTAAACCCCCTTATTAAACCCCCTTATCAAAAAATTTTAAAAACTATGAATATAAACTATAAATATAAATATAAGTTTTACTTATATAAAAATTTCAAAAAACTATAGTTGAGTGTAGCAATGGGAATAAAATAAAACATATATATATATAACATATATCTAGCGACTTTTGAGCTCTCATGGCATACCCCAAAAAAGTTTACCACTTACCACACGTTGATAACCCCTGGCTTAAAGGAATAATTTCTTGCTCTCTTGAAGAGCAAAAAAGGAAATCTTGCAGAGAGTACATTGTGTAGTCTGTTGCTGTGTGGAAATTCCTTGTAAAATCCAAAAGGATAGGTTCAAGGTGTTGTATAAATGGTGAAATTAGCCTTCAAATAATGGGCTCCCTACACCAGTCACAATGGAAGGATGAGATAGAGGATGCAGAAGAAACTGCCTCTCAGGTATCTCTCCTCTCTCCTCTAAAGAAAGAGTACTAATCAGGAGAAAAAATATAAACCTTTAAGAAGAGGCCAATGTTCTGAAAGAAATCAGTGACCATACGGAAGCATGCTCACTGCAGCTTCACATTATGGTTGTTACCAAGAAGGGAGGTGATGGAGTAGTCAGTGAAGCTCCCGGAACAAAGTTTCTCATTCGGCATTGTAGCGGTAGCAGTTGAGCAGAATATGGGATACAGTCTCAGGTGTGCTGCAAGTGGCACAGTCTGGACTGTAAACTCTGCCAAGAGTGTGAATTGTAGAGTTGCTGTAGATGACACCGACTCTGAGACGATGAAGGAGGGTCTCCTCAGATCTGTGGAGATTACCGAGGTTAGGAGCAATGAGAGAAGGTTCAACCAGGTACCTGAATGAGGAACAGCTGCTGTCTTTCTGCCACTGAGCAAGACGAAACCTGCTCATCAGATGTGAGACAGAGCTCTTGCAGTTGTTGAGAGAGAGAGGGTAATTAGTTACACACCTCTGACTCTCCAGCGCTTCCTTCGCAGTGTGATCAGGGAGCTCATTATCAGGTATCCCTACATGAGAAGGGATACACTGGAAATGGACCGTGATTCCGGCAGAAGTGACCATGGTGCAAGTCTCCATTATCTTCTGGATGAGGAAGGGGTTGCATCTTTTGCTGTCTCGCTTCTGGAGAGCTTCCAAGGCTAACATGCAGTCGCAGAGGATGACAAATTTGCCACTCTCGAGGCCGAGGATGAAAATCAATATTATGAAATTCTCGAGGCCTCAAGAATAGCATGAAGCTCTGCACAGGTGGAGGAGGTTAGATGCGGGAGACGAAAACCTCTGGCAATGCCAGTATCGGGGATGGCAAAGGCAGAGGCCGCACGTTGCCTATCCCAGTCCACAGATCCATCAATGTAGACTCAGTACATCTCTCATATCGTTTAGTGACATAGGAGGTGGAGAAAAGTCTGATGGCCAATGGATCAGAGTCGCTCTTCCGAACAAGAGAAGGGATAGTGACATTGATCATAAGATCACTGTTCTTCCAGAGTGGAAGGTCGGGGAAGAGAGTACTGCCAGCATCTAGCATCTGACCTGCCAGCTCGTGTGTCTGAAGCTGGCAGGAAGGACTCGGTCGTAGAAGTCCTTGGCTGACAGGGCGAAGGCAGAGTGAGGTCTGTCATGCAACTTCCTGAGAAGCTTATGGTTAGAGTGCAGGGAATGGAGCCTCGAGATATGACACAGTATGTCTTTCTTCCAGTGCAGTTGGAAAGGCATGTCATCAGCCTCTGCAATGACAGATGCATCAGGTGTGTTAGGGCAGAGTCCGAGGCAGAGGCACAGAGATATAGTGTGAATAGTAGCAAACTTGTGAGCAGTGTAGCAGAGGTATTGCACAGAAGGTGACCACTGTAGTTGACACGGGAGAGGATCAAATGCCGGTATATGACCAGGAGGGTCTTGCAGGAACTTCGCCATTACCCAATGGCGAAGTTCCTACAAGACCCTCCTGGTCTTGCACCAGCAAGAAAAGACAGTATATTTCTCTGCACAGTCGCAACTATCTTAAGATGCTGGATGTGGGGCCCCCAGTTCACCCTGCTGTCCAGGACCACACCAAGGAACTTATGCTGATGGACAGCCTTGATGTGATCTGGCCCAAGCAAGAGTGGAAAAAATCGGAAAGGTGGGTGGAAGGCGTCTCCTCGTGAGAACCATGGCCACCTTATCTTATCAGTGGAAAGAGTGAGGCTTAGGTTGTCGAAGAACTGGACGACTGTGTCCACAGCTCGTTTCATCACGAGCTGAACATAGTAGAGGTCCTGGCTAGGGAACCAGATGCAGATATCTTCTGTGTAAATAGAAATATCCACTCTCTTTTTGAGTCGAGAGGATAGGCCTGACAGCAAGATGTTCAGTAACATCAGGCTGAGGACATCCCCTTGAGGTACTCCGTGATTGATGGTGTGGGACACGCTGAGCATTTTGCCCAGCTTGACGCGAATAGACCTCTTGGAGAGGTATGCTGCAATCCACTGGATAATATTGCCTCTGAGGCCGAGATCATGGAGCCTGCAAGAGAATATCTGAGTGGGACAGGGAATCGAATGCCTTCTGGATGTCGAAGAAGACAGCAACAGTAGTCTCTCCCACGGACCGTGCCTGATCAGCAGCAGAGATGAAGTCGATGAGATTGTCCGACGTGCATCTCCCTTTGCGGAAACCCGAGAGGCTGTCAGAGAGGAGGCCATTAGACTCTAGATACCATTACAGGCTTCCAAGGATCAGTCTCTCTAGGATCTTGCAGAGGCAACATAGAGCCCCAATAGCAGAGGTGAGTTCCTGCAAGGTGAAATGATCATTGTAGCAAGACTCAGTTCGAGAGCAGGGCTGCTGAGCCGTATCCTGATCAATCACCGGCGGAGCATGAAGGGAAGAGGTGAGGTACCGCAAAAAGGCATTAGCAGTGGTGGTTAAGTCCTCCCCCCGGGATAGGGCAAGGTTATGGAAGGAGAGGGCAGGCTGCGGCTTCCCCATCAGATTCCTGATGAACTTCCAGACTTTCCCAGAAGGGGTGAAGGCATTGATGCTGGAGCAGAAGGATTACCACCTGAACCTTTCACGCCAGTTAAGGTTCCTTATGATCGCAGCATATAGCCTTCGAGCATGAAGAATGTCTGGAAACCTACCAGAGTGGCAGGAATGCCTTTCGGCTTGGCAGCGAATAGTGCGAAGCCACTTATAATGGATATCTGGAGGGGGAAGATGCCCGGGCATTGAGATCGTAACAGTGCAGGCATCAGAGGCAGCAGTGAGAGTCTCTGACACTGCGCTGAAATCTGTAGCTTCGATGGCAGCGAGTCCTTCAGACGAGATCTGCTGAAAAAGCTGCCAGTCGGTAAGCTTCGACGTCTTCGATTATGCCTTTTACCTCGCGCCATCTAGTGGAAAAAAAGTGATCCTAAGGCTAGCTGAAACAAAATATTATCGGAAAGTACACTGAAATGAATGATAGAACAACACCAAAATTGCACGAAATAGATGGAGTTGAAGAATGAATATCTACAAAATACCGTAGAATGGAATCCGTATAAAAGCAAAATACACACGAATGACTGACATAACTGCTTCAGTACTAAAATACATGTGCTAAAACGAGTGTGGAATAAATGAAAAATAAAAAAACGCTTATACTCGAAATGGGGCCAGAATACCTAGGAAATATTAGATTACATCGTATTTACTGTCGTATTTTTAAAAGACACTAAAATAAGCTGAGATGGGTGGTGGAATGTATACAAACTTTCATAAAATACAGTGAAAGGGATGTTAGAATAACTAGAAGAAACACAGAGTACTCTAAAATAAAAGCTAGAATATCTTCCTAATATACTAGAATGTATCCCTTAATCACTGCAAAATCTCACTTGGAAAATTGGAATGTCTGTCGGAATTGTTTAAAGAACACTAAAATAAAGTGGCAGATTGAATACAGTTTCGTAAGGTACAGTGAAATGGATGACAAAATAAATATGAAATCACACAAAGTACACAGGAACGGAAAACAGAATCTCTTCAAAATGTAAAGGAATGAAAGCTGCAACATCCGATAATAACTTCGAATGACTGACAGAATTGCGTCAAAAGCAGAAAATATACTGAGATGACTGATGAAATGCATGTAAAATTTCATAAAAAGCAATGAAATAAATATCGGTGAATTTTCAAAGTGATATTATTATCAGTTACGCCAATAATGCAAAATATAATACTTTCAATCAGACATATCTCACTCGAGCTCGTTCCTGGAATGCAAATATATGTATAATATAATAATTTATATATAATTAATATATAATTAAAAATATATTAATATTTTAATTTATATATCATAATTTCTAAAATACTTCAGAAATTATAAAACGTGGGACAACCTTAAATTATAAAACATATGCCAAAAAACTGTTGAATAATGAAGCATAATGAAATACCAAAAAAGGTGACAAAAACTTACATTAATAAAAATAAATAAATAATAATATCCTCTCAAGCACCTGCTTGCCACAGAAACCTGATAGGTGTCTATCAGTTTAATACGCCATACTACAAAAAAGTTGTGTGAGGATGACAAGACCTCAGCAGGAAAATAACAGAAATCTCCATGTCGTATCTGAGCTCGAAACCAGGTCCATTTGATCAGTAGCCAATTGCGCTAACCACTCAGTAATAAATGAAATCATAAAGAATTCCTCAACATCTGAACTATTCACACCTAGTCTTTGATACTAGGTAAAAATATACTGCTCACAAAAATTAGGGGATATTTCAAAATGAATATGAAGCGATAATATATCCCCTAATTTTTGTGAGCAGTATATATTGCATTTCCAAATTCGGTTGCCAAAAATATGTAATTCGCACTAAAATCTATTCTATTTAACCAATATTTTTTTTAATAAAATAATTTCGGATAATCTTGTGCAACTTGAAAATTTCTGATGCTTTTTATAATCTAGTTTAGTCTCAGATGTTTCAATAAACTTAAAAATATATGAAATTTTCTTAATGACTCTATTTATTGTAGCAATTACCTACCACTACATGTAGGGAGTTCCAACAGCCATAATCCACTGGGTTGGGTTATTTTACCTCTGAGCCGCCCTTTTTTGCACATCATCATCATCATCATCATCATCCTCAAGCATCCATGGGCTACGGAGGTCCAACCAGACCGTGCAATTTAGTTCTCCATGCAAGTCTATCCTGAGCTACATCTACTGCATCTGGCCACTGCACACCAATTCTAACAAGGTCCTGTTTGACATTGTCTGCCCACCGCATCCTAGGTCTCCCCTTCTTTCTGAGGCCTTTAGGCACACTGTTCATAACCCTATTCGCCAATCTATAATTATTCATACGGGCAACATGGCCAAACCAACGGAGTCTCTCTCTGCACAATATGCTGCTTAAAGGAGGTTGCAAACTCCTTTGCCTAATCTCATCATTAGTTACAAAGTTGAACCACCTAATGCCCAAGATACTGCGTAAGCATCTGGAATCAAAAGCATCTAGTTTCCTGTTATCTTGTTTACAAAGTGTCCAAGTTTCACTACCATAACTAACCCTAGAAAGAACCAAACTATTATACAGTCTAATTTTAGTCTTTAGGTGTATACGCCTATTTCTCCACACTCTCCGTAGGTTCTTAAAAGTCCCGGCAGCAATCCCTATTCGTCTGTTAATCTCATGCCGCACATCACCATTATCTGTTACATAGCTCCCAAGATAATTAAACTGTGACACCTGCTCAAGACTGCAACCATTCAGATTAACTGAATCACAGCCTGCCTGATCAATTTTCATCACTTTAGTTTTCTCTCTGTTTATAACCAAACCTACTCTACTACCAGTCTCATCAACAGCTCGAATGAAAGAGTTCATCTCATCAACATCATTTGCCAAAAGGGCTAAATCATCAGCATAATCTAAATCAGAAATTTTCGTATCTCCAGCCCATTTAAGGCCAAAATCTTTCCCTTGAAGTGAATTTCGCATAACATAATCAATAACCAAGCTAAAGAGAAAAGGAGACAAAATGCACCCTTGTCGAACACCAGAAGTAATGCTAAACCAATTGCTACAAGCCTTACCAACTCTCACACACGACTCAGTGTTAATATAGAGAGCTTTCATAATGTTAACTAACTTGTCTGGTATACCATATGATCTCACAATCAACCACAAATTATGACGATCAACAGAGTCGAAAGCCTTTTTGAAATCAACAAAGCTAGCAACCAAAGGTTTCTGAAACTCTAAGCATTTCTCAAGAATCTGCCTAAGTGAAAATATCTGATCCACACATCCCCTACCACTTCTGAATCCACATTGCTCATCACGCAATTGACTGTCAACCAGATTTTTAATTCTATTAAGCACAATCATGGAAAGAACTTTACATGGAACAGAGAGTAGGCTGATACTCCTATAGTTATCACAAGAACTGCGATCACCTTTTTTGAAAATAGGGATAACAATAGCTCTGGTAAAATCCTTAGGAACCATGCCTTTATCATAAAAGATATTCAGAATTTCAGTCATCCAAGTGGTAACCGAAACATTCCCAGCTCTAAGCATTTCCGTAGTACTTTCATCTACCCCTGGGGATTTATGAAGTTTAAGTTTAGAAACAGCCAAAATAACTTCAGATTGTGTTATAGGGCCAACATTAAAGCCACCAATGCATCTATCATCATTGCAAACAATGGGAGTATAACTAACTACATTGTTTAGAACATCACTGAAATGCTCAGCCCACCTAGCCATGACAGAATCCTCCCCTTCTATAGTCTTACCTTGTTTATCCTTCAATCCTTGTATGCCTGTCCGTTTTCTACCACACAAAACATTAACTATCTGGTACAGCTCTCTGCTGTTGTGCTGTCTAACGGCTTCCTCGGCTTTGTCAGCCAAACCATCAAGCCAAAGATTCTTATCAGCAGCTAACTGATCCTTTACAAGTATATTAAGGTCTCTGTAATGCTTTCTATTAGGACTAGTAGGGTATTGATTAAGGGCATTCCTGCAGTTCTTTCTTTCCGAAATAAGCTCAAGTGCCTTATCACTCAGATAATTTTGCCTCTTCTGCTCCTTTTTTCCTAAAAGAGTACTGTTAGTGTCCAAAAAAGCCTGTTTAAAATGATCCCATTCTTCCTCAACTTCAGTAGTAAGCAAACCATGACTGTCATAATGACTAAGTAACCTATCATGGTAAGCTTTGGCTATAACGGGATCTTTTAGAGCTTCAGTATTAAAAGTAAATTTTTTAACCCTAGCACAACACTTTTTAAGTTTAAGTTGCAACACACTTTTCACAAGGTAATGGTCAGATCCAATTTCAGCTCCCCTATATGCCCTGGTATTCCTAACAGAACTAGCCCATTTGCTGTTAATTAATATGTAATCAATCATATTCTTATGCAGCCCATCAGGTGAAACCCATGTGTACTTATGTATGTCGCGGTGTTTGTAATAAGTATTAGTTATTCTGAATCCATTGAGTTTACTTACCTGTAGAAGACGTTGCCCATTGCCATTGCAGCTACCAATACCAAAAGGGCCTATTACTCCTCCCCAAAGGTCAGAGTCAGTACCAACTTTGGCATTGAAGTCACCAAGAACAAGGGTAATATCTCCTTTCTTGACAGAATTCAAAATATCCTGAAGTTGTTCATAAAACCTATCCTTCTCATCCTCATCGGCATCCTCAGTGGGGGCATAACAGCAGATAACATTCAAGTCTTTAATGCTTGTCTGAAATTTTGCTGTAAGAAACCTTTCATTAATGAACTCATATCCTAGAAGAGCATCACTAGCGTGTCTGCTGAGAAGCAGACCCACGCCTTGGTGATGCTTATTGTCGTCCCTCCCTGAAAAGAGAAATTTAAGATTATTTTTAAGAATCTGACCTTTATCTGTCCATCTGGTCTCTTGCAAGCCGAGAATATCTAAATTATAACGATGGAATTCTTGTGTGAGGACATCAAGAGAAAAAGCTCTGTGCAGAGTCCTCACATTCCAACTACCTATGGAGAGAAAATGGTTAATGTGATGTTTAAAGAAACTATGTTTATTGAGAGAGGGAATGCCAACAATATCAAACAGCCCCCTAATCGCAGACATGGGGCAAAGACCCGTTCTCCCACTACTAAAGACTGAAGCCATCTACACTGGAAGACTTCCTCCAATGTAGAATTTGACGATGCCAATAGAAGCAAAGAGTTCAGGTGCCTGCGATGACTTCTGCTCAGGATTATCCACCAGCTGATAAACATATCCTGTTAATCTATTCACTTGGGGCTGTCAACCCACAAACAAACAGAAAACACAGCGGAAGATTTTCCCTCCACAGAAGCCCACCAGTGCAGCAAAATCAGGATCCATAATCAAGCTCAGAGCCATATATCTGTCCAGTCCAGTAGGTTTATATGGTCAGCACTAGGACACTGTGTGGTTGACCACTCCTCAGCAGGGTAGAAAAAAAAGAAAAGTAGCCATAGTTGTCCAGATCAGTAGGCCACACTAATCTGGCAGCCCTCCCCTTCCGTTCACTTCCACAAGAGAGTATCTCTTTTGAAAGTTACTAACGGTCCGCACCACGAGAAGGCGGGGTCGGACATTAGGTGCTAGGCCTGGCCGGTTCTATGCATCATCACAGGGGATTGGTGCATAGCTCTCCTTCCAGTGACTACCTAGCTACCATTTTTGCACACCATGTGCTAAATGGCCAGATCACATGGACCCCGAAGGCTCAGAGTAGGTTGGGGTAGGGGACCCACTGGAATAGCTGTTGGGAGACAGATGGCAGACTCCCGTCAAGGCCATCCAGCGTGTTCTTTAACGTGCACAGGGTATGGCTCTCCCGTACACGGTCCACGGCTTAACGTCCCATCAGACGGACGGCGGCCTCCAAGCACATCAGTGTTCACTACTGACCACGGGCAGGGCAGGGAAATATGCGAGATAAATCTCAACGCTGACCCAGCTGGGATTCGAACCTGGGAACTGCAGATTACGATCCTGGCGCACTACTGACTAAGCCACCCCCGCCCCCATTATCCGCTGTCAAACACCTGAGTACAAAATGTTGAATTCGTTTCAAAATTTCGGATTCGTTCTCTGAAACCCACACATTCGTACTTAGTGATAAAAATAATAATAATAAACCTCACCACCACAATGTCCCAAAATCATCATAGGATATTTAAGCTGATAAATGGATATCCATTTGCCATCCTAGATACCTTTCGGACTTTTGTAGATATTGTGGTTGTATGGAAAATATCCCCTCAAGCAGATGTTTGCCACAGATGTGTGACAGCAGCCTGTCAGTTTAATACGCCATAGTATAGTCTGTGAGACCTCTTCAGGAAAAATAACACAATCATCTCATGCCTTGCCAAGGGCTCGAACTCAGACAAGCACATTAACCACTCTGCCATGCGATGGGCTCGAACTCAGCCCCTTTGCTCACTAGCCAAGCACATTAACCACTCTGCCATGCGATGGCTTGGCAATGAAAGAACGAAACAAGGAGGCTTTTCTTTCTAGGGCTAGGTTTTTTATTTCGATATTGGTATTTCATTTGCGTGTCTAAAAACAAAATGTTTTTGAAACTTATTACTATTTCTTCATTTCATTAAATTGAAATTGCGCACGAAGTTGAATAAAATTCAATAGTACTTTAGGTTAGGGATAGGGCTTGAAAGGGGACAATCCTCCCCCCCTTCCGCTCTGAATGTTGGTAAAGTAAATTGAGGCAAAAACATTTCTAATCTTAATAACTTTTCCCTCATATTTCTGGAAATTTTTTAAAGATTTCTGAAACGAAGGGGGAAGTGTTATAACATAATGAAATCCAGTTTTCCCGCCCACCCCTTCCTTTATTAGTTTTTCGCCTCGACTTTGAGCCAAACTATTTGCATATTAAAGCACAGCTTCTATAGATATACAGGAAGGTTTACTTCTGAGCGGCAATTTTTTGCACCCCAAAGGCTAAGTGGCCAGATCGCAGGCACCCTGAGAGCTCAGAAAAGATTGGGAGAGGAGACCCACTGGAACAGTTATTGGGAGACAGATGGTAGCCTCACGTCAAAGCCATCTATAATGTCTTTATGTTGCACACCTGGCAGGGTTTAACGCCTCATTCGACGGGCTGCTACCTTTTCAAGTCCATCGATTTCCCCTACTGGCAGACGGCAAGGCGAGGAGTTTTACGGAGATAAATCTCGAAGCTGATCCAACTGGGACTCGAATCGGGGAGCTGCACATTACGAACCTGGCTGGATATAACCGATATCTTGCCAATCAGTATACATTTTGTACATAAAGTATCCTTTGGATACATCCTAGATTAGAAAAGGAAAGAATAATGCTTGTGAATTAAAGCGAACAATTCACGTATTAAATTATATATTAACTATAAACAAAACGGAAGCATATAACACAATAAAATTTCAAGAGATTCAGAATTATGATGCTTTCATTACATGTATAATTATTTGCCTTATATCGTATCTCAACATCTAGATTTATTACAAAATTCCGTTTCAAATATTTATAATCATTGGTGACTTTTATTCTTATTGCAACCCTAACAGAACGGATCTAGGGAAACAAAAGCAGATCATAGGGCAATAGAACTTGATTTTGGTTAACATTTTCTTAGAAATTAAATCAAAAAATTTCTTTGTTAAAACCTAATAACTTCACAAATATATTAGTATTAAATTCATTTTAATTTGTCGTGCACAGGGTACGGTCTCTCTAAAGCCTCGCGCCAAGACAAAATATCGAACAGGATGCTCAAGCATCTTCCAAAGAAAGCCATTGTGCATCTCTATTCGATATTTAATTATTTACTTAGAAATCTTATATTTTCTGATGTCTGGAGAAATGCTATCGTCAAGCTTTTGCGTAAATCAGGCAAGGACTCCGCTATTCCATCCAGCTACCGCCTTATGAGCTTGCTGTCTGCAATTAATAAGATTTTTGAAAAGATTTTGCTCAATCGTATTGACGACTTTCTTGGCTGCCACCCTATTCTGCCTGAGATCCAGTTTCGTTTCAGGCGGAATCGATCTACCGAACACCAGATCCTTTGGGGGTTGGAGAAAGTCGCCGAATCCCTTAAAAAAAAGGAGTCCTTCCTGGACGTGCCAAAGACTTTGACCGCGTCTGGTTGGAGAGCCATTTACACAAGCTTATACAAGCCGAAGTGCCATCTGGACTAATCTCCATGATCCAATCATATCTCTCCAATAGGACATTTCAAGTCCAAATTAAATCTGCCATGTCTACAAGAAGAGTCGTCTCTGCAGGTGTGCCTCAGGGCTCCCTTTTGGGTCCTAGACTCTTCTCTTTATACGATTTACCTTCCTTTGAAATGGAAGGTAAATCGTATATATTCCTTCTCTTTATACGATTACCTTTCTTTCCTTCTGCGTAAAGTGCAAGATGAATATCTTGCACTTTACGCAGTTGAAGAGTTGATAAAGTGCAAGAAGAATATCTTGTACTTTATCAACTCTTCAAGCTTGATATATTTCAAACAAATATATCAAGCACATCAGTGTTTCCTACTAACCGAGGGCAGGGCGGGGAGTTTTGCGGAAATAAATCTCAACGCTGACCCATCTGAGACTCGAACCTGGGAACTGCAGATTACCAGCCTGGCGAGTTAGCGACTGAAACCACCCCGACTCTAACGACATGCGTAAGCAAAGAAATATTGAAAGAAAACCATCAGCGCATGCGCACTAGTCAGGTCTTTCCATCTTGAGCTCTGATTTCTCGTTATGCCTTTTGTTCTCGACGAGCGTGGAATGCCACAACACCTTTTTACTCATATGAAATTTTAACTGAAATAAAATACAACTGAAATTGAATTGGACTTCTAAAATGTGAATTTCGGTTTCTTTTGTAATAGATGGAAAGGAAAGAATAATTGAATGGGAGAGAAAAAGAATCAAAGTAGGATGAGTCTCTTTTTTTCGAATGTGTCACCTTATTTACTGTAATGTGATCTCATTTCGTTATTAAATGCATTTCTTTATTACATTATTCGGTTAATAACCGGGTTTACGGTACCCATTGGGAATTTGCTAGAAAATCGTCATTATTACACTTTTGATGTCTGTAAATAGAATCATTCATACATTAATATAGTTGATATAGGGTAAAAAGGAAATGAAATCTGGCTCCGTTTATATCAAGTAAAATGAGACAAAAATATTTCAACATTTACAAATCTAATATTTCAAATTTTATATCATTCTTTAAATTCATAGTGAATATTAAAGCAATTGAAAGAGTTGCATCAGCTGCTAACGATAGGCTTTGTCCCTAAACAGCTCAGCGTAAAAAAGTTTCTTTTAATTTTGAAAAATATTTATGCGTACCAATCATTATTTATGAGTCATCTAGAGAGGACTGGACTTCCGTTTAAGAGGTCTTTAAAATAAGTTTTATAATTTTTTACTTTTACTGTTACTTCTAGTATTTTCTCATACCTTACTATGATATTCAAATGGGCGGTGGGGTATGTCTTTTTTTCCCCACTGTAATGCCTTCCCCCCTCGAGAAAGCCCTTTCTTGGAGAGTATGTCACGGAAAGTCCTGTGACGTTCCATCTCCACGTGAATAAAAAGGAACGAGTTTCAGCTCTCCTCTAATTGATTTTTTGTCTTCGGTACTAAATCGATGGGATTAGAAAGGCAACCGTGAGTCTAATATGACGTTAGGTGAGGCTCCATGTGTAAGATTTGAGCCATTTGTGTGCATGTGGTCCTATGAGCCTTTTTGTGTACATGTGGTCCTTTGAGCCATTGGTGTCCGTGTGATATTTTGAACCATTGGTGTTCATGTGATCCTATGAAACATTGGTGCCCATGTGATCCTTTAAACAATTGATGTCCACGTGATCCTTTGAGTCATTAGTGTCAGTGTGATCTTTTGAATCATTAGTGCCCATATGATCCTTTGAGTCATTAGTGTCAGTGTGATCTTTTGAATCATTAGTGCCCATATGATCCTTTGAGTCATTGGTGTCAGTATGATCTTTGGAATCATTGGTGTTAGTAAGATCTTTTGTATCATTGGTGTCCATGTGATCCATTGAGCCATTGATGTTCATGTGATACTTTAAACCATTGGTGTCCATGAGATCCTTTGAGAAATTTGATGTTCATGTGATCCTTTGAGCATTTAGTGTTTGTGTGATCCTTTGAATATTGAGTGTCTGTGTGATCCTTTAAGCCATTGCTGTCAGTGCGATTCTTTGAGCCATTGGTATCTGGGATCATTTGAGACATTGGCGCCCATGCGATCCTCTGAACTCTTGGTGTCCAAGTGATCCTCTGAACCCTTGGTGTCCATGTGATTCTCTGAGCAATTGGTCTTCATGTGATCTAATTTGATCATTGTAATGGTAAAGATATTATTCAGAGATATAAGAACAAACCAAATAAAAAATTATCTCCACGTGTCGAGTATTGTGCAAGTAAGGCTGTAACAAATGCATTTTTTCTCTATACCGATAAGGAAGATAGTTCCAGAAATGAAAATATACCGAAACGACATTCGCTCTGTTCCGTTTCAGTCTAGACCTACATTTTTACAATTTATTTTCCAGTAATCATCTGTTTCTGGTTACGCAGAAACACAAAATTGCCAACTGAATTTTTATAAAGAGTTCAAAGCTCATTATAAAATGATTTTAAATGTTGCAATTTATTGTAAAACAAAATTAGTATGGAAAACCCAAGAAATACTTTATGTGTTGTCACAGGATTTGATGTAGAATTGAGATAGATTTGATGTTGACGCTTTTTTTATAGATTAGAATATTTATAATAAAATGTTTTGCTTTTCTAAAAAACCGCAGCGTTTAATTTATTGAGCAGAAATTCTAGTACGTACCAAAGAGGTACTTTGATACACAAATAAATCACAAAATAATTGAAGGTAGAAAAATATTTTATCTGACATCAGAAACCTTTTGCAATATCTCTAATACCTTTGGCTTTTTCAACGCAATTTGAGAGGAAGAAATATCGGAAACATTTCCTGAAGGCTTATTCCTGTGGCGAGTGGTTAGCCACTTGGCTATTAATCAAAGGGACCTTTTGTTCGAGCCCCCAGTAGGGCGTAGATATTTGTGTTGTCTTTTTGCAGAGGTCTCGCATTTCTCACAGATCTTCTCTATGGTATAATTAAACTGATAGGTTACTCTCCGACTTCTCTGGCAAACAACTGCTTGAGGGAGAGTTCATTTTATTGTTTTATTGAACACAATAGCAATGTACCATCTGCGAAGGTAAATAATAAATGAAAATTCCCTCAAGCAGCTGCTTTGCGGTCTGACAGGAGTCTGTCAGTTTTTTGCGCATTAGTAAAAGATTTGTGAGAAAGGCGTGACCTCAGCAGAAAAACAACACAAACATCCATGACTACTCGGAGCTCGAACACAGGGTTCTTTAGGTCAGTATCCAGGCGCACTAACCTTAGAGATATTTAGAGAGTATGTATATTTATATAGTATATTTAGAGAGTAGGGTCAAAGTCTCCTATATCATAACAAGCCCAGACAGGTGTTTTTGAGTTATGGGCACTGAAAGTACTATACTAGTGGCTTACAGCATTACACCGAAACAAAAAGTTTACTATCTGACCAGGAGGCCACGAATTAGGGTATGAGAACCAAGAGTTCTTTTGGGCATCACAACGCAGTGATGTCCGCTACACAATCCACCGTGCGACGGACGCTGGCACCTGAAACAAAGGACAGGATTAATACATGTAAAAAACTACAATGGAAAGAACACTACACACGACAACGAGAAGAAAGAGAAAGTTTCACTTTAAAACGCAGAGCATCGCCAAAAGGCAGCAGAGAAACGGAGGCTTACAATATTTCTTGGTGAACTCTGACTTCTCTTGTCGGAAGTGTTCGACCCTCAGAGAGTTCCAAACACTTCCGGATACGTTAGCCTTCACGTCCTGAAGGCTCGTCTTCATCTTCTGGAACAGGGCCCTATTCCTCGTCTTCCACAGATGGTACTTCACCTCGCTGGACATCAACAGGAACTGGTACTGGGCCGCTGCCTGTACCGGCAGGGGAGTGACATACAGCACCGAGGTCACTCCCAGCGTAGCGATGCCGAAGACATTGCTAACGTGTCTCCACATGGCCTGGACAAGGAAACAACTGTAGATGGCGTGTATCATCATCTGCACTTTTCCGCAGTGGGGACAACTGTTATTCCGGATGTGACCGAAGCGATAGAGTTAGTCCCTCATGGGGAGGACCTCGTGGGCTATGCGACAATTGAGGTCTTCCCAGCTCTGTATCAGATGGCGATCGGTCACGTTTCCCCAGGCTTCCGTCGAATCCAACTGCGGCTGCCTCCTCTGAACACGAGGCTCAAAGAGAGGCAAGAGGCTAGAATACAGGCTCCTGCTGGTGCTCTGAAACAAATGAAAAAGCATTAGTAACAGAGGAAATGCATTCTACGTTCCTCAGAACATTACTACAGAAACGGATGGGTTTCCCAGACCTGGGACCATTGTATACGAGATCCGGCGACAGGAACCTGAGGGACAGACCTAACCACTAGAACATGAAGTTGGACATGGAGGTATCGGAATTCAAAATCCTGACGACCAAGGAGATTGCTGCAGCAGCAAAGTGGTGTTGGAGATCAGGAATATCCCCTCCACTGGAGTCGATGGCCTGGTTCACTCTGTCTCTCCTCATTAACTCAGGCTTCCCACCCTAAAAGAAGAAGAACAAGAATCTGGCCCAGTGACGGATCACATACAGCGGGAAGGGCAGAAGTTGTGCAGCATAACAGAGACATGGCACGAGGACCTGTCTGATGATGTGGGTGCGAGCTCGGTAGGTCAGATCGTACTCGCCCCTCGCAGAAGCTATTGACTGAACTTTCAGGGTGATAGTCTTCCAGTTCATCCACAGACTACGACCAAAGTAAACGCCTAGAACCTTTACCGGGTCACGGGTACATCGCATGTCGTGGGGGGTTTCGTGGCAACCCCTACTCTGTCCAAGCAATGAGGTGATTGTCGTCTCTTGTTAAGCAGGGCACCTGTGGCCCTGAAGTAACTACCGACTACCCTCAAGGCCCAAGTGAGGGAGTGTTGGTTGGCTAGGAGAAGTGTGACATCATCGGCATACATAACACATTTCAGATCGACAGAAGCATTGCCAGGGACAGTGATGTCCCTGATGTAGCGATTACTCCAGAACTTCCAACCGAGACATTCGATGACCAAAACAAACAAGAGGGGCGACGGAGGACATCCCTGTCAGACCCCACAGGACAACTTGACCTCTTTGGAGAGAAACCCCTTGATGAGAACAAAACTGCGATATTCGGTGTAGGAAAACCGAACCTAACGAATGAAGTTGGGACCAAAGCCGAAGGCACCCAAGCACGCGAACAGGAAGCCGTGATCCACTCGATCGAAAGCTTTGTTCTGATCGAGGTTCACAAGACAGGCTGAAAAGTCTTTGGTGTCGATGTAATCCAAGACCTCTAAACTGTCTCTAACCAGATGGAGAGACTAACAATGGAACATCCCAGGACTGTGCAGGTCTGATCGGGACTTACCAATTGGGAGAGGACACCACCAAGTCGGTTACAAAAAACTTTGGTAAGAATTTTGTAATCGGCGTTAAACAAGGTGATAGGTCTCCAACAGGAGAGGTCGCCCCGCTTTACATCATCCTTGCAAAGACGTTACAACCCTCCTCGCTGGGAGGTGGACATTAAACCTCCGTCAAAGCAACGCTGGTGAACATCAGTAAGGAGTGAGACCGGGGTGGGCCAAAACGTTCGATAAAACTCAACCAATATTCCATCGCTACCAGGACTCTTTCTATTGCGGAGTTGTGAGAGAGCTGTGGTGCACTCCTGTAAAGTAACAGGATGCTCCAACGGCTCGCTCACCTCTTGCTACAGTCGAGTCAACAACTCGAAGAAAGAGTCCCATTCACTGTGATCAACGGTGCCTTCGGCAAACAAATCCTTATAAAAATCCGCGGCATGGGCCAGCATGTCTTCTGTGCGACTAAGCTGCTGACCATCCTGGCTGACTAGGGAAACGAAACCTCTATCCTGACCATTATCTCTTGAAGAAGTGGAGAGAGAATTTCTCCTAAGCATCCAGGTGGGAGGCGCGTGACCGAACGCGATACCCCTCTTACTGCCTATCGAGTAGGCACTGGATCTGGTTCTGTAGAGAGACCAGATCCAACTGGATGGTCGGCACATAGGAGTTTCCACGGGACAGGAGATTGTACATCCAGTACAGCCGTGAAAGCTGTGGTCTCTGTTCCCTGGCCCGCTTATTCCCCCACTTCTTAAAGGACTGATAGAAAAGCCCTTTGCACTCCTCCCATTACTCAGCATCGTGAGAGGACTCTGGGAGGCGGAGGTGAGAAGCTCAAGGAAATTCCGAGAAATTTTCTCATCCTCCGAAAGGGAGGTGAGACATT
Source organism: Ryuthela nishihirai (assembly GCA_038380435.1). Classification (NCBI taxonomy): domain Eukaryota; kingdom Metazoa; phylum Arthropoda; class Arachnida; order Araneae; family Heptathelidae; genus Ryuthela; species Ryuthela nishihirai. The sequence goes on from JAWZYU010000017.1 coordinate 79,350,503, forward strand.
TTTCCATAAACCTGGACCTCTAGGAGAACGAGAGAAATCGTACAACCTGTTGAGTACTAGCTTGTTATCACTAACATGAATAGAAGCGGAACACGTGGGAAATGCGTCACTACTGACAATGTGGGGGACCTGACCTCGTGGTGTGTAGATCTGGTCTAGCCTACAAGACACAACCTTTCCCGACCAAGTGACGCAAGCACCAGTCAGATGGAGGGACTTGTAGACATCAACCATCTCAGAGTCTCAGCAGAGCTCTTGCAGTTTCAGAGACCCAAAAGTGCCGTTCGAAGACAGACCACCCATCTTGTCAATCCTGGGATCCATGATGCAATTCATATCTCTCCCAAGGAAAGTATCCGAACTGTAAAAGAGGAACTCATCGAGTGACCTGAAGAAAGAGGTGCGTTCATGTGTACCGTTAGGGCCATATACGTTAACGAAGCGCAGTGAATGTCTGTGGAGAGAAACGTCAACAGAAATGTTTCTGCCATCCTGGTCTCTATGACTGCTGGTGTCAGAACTCTAGAAGTTGGAAATAAAAATCACCCCACTCCACAGGCACGAAGCGTTCCTAAGCTCCAATAGGAGCAACAACCAAACATTCTCTCCAGTCGCTTGATCTGCATAAAGCGAGTTTTCTGAAGGAAAAGTATATCAATCTAGAAATGACGCATCAAAGAGAAAACAATGTCCTGCTTCTCTCAAAGGAGGAATCCCTGAACATTCAGAGACGCAAGGAGAAGACAAAGATGCGAGAGAACTTGGCGATTTGTTAATCACAAAGTGCTATTATCGACCCAAACAAAGGGAAAAAGGGAAAATACGGATGGAAAAAACCCTGGAAAGCTTCGAAGGAGAGAAACACACCACTAAAAAGTAAATACCTACCACTTAGTTAATGATATTCATCCTTAGCTTCGTGTTACTCTTCCTGCCATTGCTGGACGCAAGGCTGACGTCCTCTCGCGATCGTCGCAGCATGAGGTTCGCCGCCTCTGTCACCTCTCGTGGGACATGAGGAGTCTATGTCTCCATAGCCTCCTCTTCTTCTTCACTGTTTTCTGACCACTCCAAACATGGGCCGGCCACTGACGAAAGGGCTTCATCAGTCTTCTCCTCCGTGCAGGCAGAGCTACTTTGGCTGTTGGCTAGAAGGCCGCCGTCCAACTCTAAGTCCATCCGGACAGATGATTCGCCAGGGGGGGCAGTTGTCTAAGAGGGGGGCTCAGAAACAGTTGGGGAGGTGGGTTCATCAGCAGACCCATTTTCCAGGTGGATGGAGGCAGCTGAATTAGTCCGAGGCAGTGGATGCAACCTTCTTGTCCCCCTTCTTGCCTTTCTTCGCCTCAGTCACTCCGTCGCTACCAGATGGCACATTTGGTGTGGCGGGAGCTCCTTGGCCATCTTCATCCTCCTTGGTCATCTCTTCTACCGCCTCCTTGGTCGTCTCCATCGCACCAGCAGCATTGGATAGAAACGGCACAGGCATGATGACCGGAGATATTGCTCTCCACAGATGCCGCACGTTGATGAGCACTTGCCGGTGGTGTGACCCTTCACCTTGCAGTTACCAAACACAACCTGCGTGCATTCTGCCATGAGATGCTCCGTTGACTCGCACCTGCGACATGCTCTTGCCATCCCAGAGTAGTTTACCATCAAGTGGAAAGTTCCAGCCTGAATGAAATTAGGAACAGGTTGGCTCATCTCCATCTTGACGTAACGGTTTCCCATTTCCCACTTCTCAGACAAGAGATAGCACTCTCTCTCAATTACTTACCACTTTTCCCGTAGCGAGAAAGGCGCGAACTGTTGACCGCGTTGTCGATCTCGACAGATTAATTGAAATTAATTTCTTAAAATCCAAACTGGAAGTAATTTTTTAAAAATTTCTGATGAATTTTTAAACACCGTTAGATATCTAATATAGTCAAAATGAAAAAATTATTTGACTTCACATAGTTTTAAAATAAATCTAGTTCAGTTGAATTTTAGACTAATTAAATCGTTTAAATTTTTATTAAATCTAATTTCATTTCTTTTTCTCAATGACTGTCCAGGCCTGATGTATCAAGGTGATCTTGGCATTGAAAACGTTTCTGAATATTTTTTCTAACACCAAATCCTGGACATTAAAAGATCTTTAGAGAATGCAATTTTTCGGTCCACATGCGCTGATCGCATTCTTCAGCTTTTCATTCTTTATCAACGTCGCCCATTTTGTTTTCTTCTGCAACGCTGATCTTAACAAACATGTCGAGTCATCCAAATTTACTTATTAGTAAAAAATGAGTATCGCTGATGATGCGGGACTCGAACTTCATATATAGGACACAGTGTTCTATCCACAACTAACCACAGGCTCCGTCATTCGTTACCACATCTCATTGTGGTAACGAATTTGAATAAGGCAAAGATAATAACCACCAAAGTGCAATAATAGGAGAAATTAGGGTATTGAGTATTTTTATCTCTGCTGGTAATTCTTTAGCTTATTAAAAAGTCTGACGTTTCTGCCTTGACGTGTGAGTTTAAATAACATTAATGAAATATAAATTAAAAAAATTAATATTCCCTCAAGCAGCTACTTGCTGCCACAGAGGTCTGACAGCAAACTGTCAGTTTATACGCCACAGTTGAAGGTCTGTGAGGATGGCGGACCTCAGCAGAAAAGCAACACAAATATCCATGCCTTACATGGGGCTCGAACCCAGGTCCCTTAGATCACTATAAAAACATTAAATTTTATAACATAAATTTAATATTGTTATATATTATATTATATATTATTTAATTAACTTATAAGACACTACCAATATAAATTAGTTTATACTGATAGTGTCTTATTTACATTATTATATATCTTATTGATAGTTAGATATATAATAATGTTAGGCTAATCCATTTAAAAACATTTGGAAAATAATTAGTTGCCTTTCCATATTATAGATGGCGCCCAGTATCATCCGTGCTCGGGTGATTTATAATTCGCAGTGTGGTAACGAACGACGGAGCCTGTGGTTAGTTGTGGATAGAACACTGTGGCCTATATATGAAGATACCTTGGTTCGAGTCCCGCATCATCAGCGATACTCATTTTTTACTAATAAGTAAATTTGGATGACTCGACATATTTATTAAGATGAGCGTTGCAGAAGAAAACAAATTGGGCGACGTTGATAAAGAATGAAAAGCTAAAGAATGCGATCAGCGCATGCGCACTTATCAAGTCTCATATTCTCTCTCTGAAAGTTGAGATCTAACTTCTCATTTTCCCGTCGGGTAACATGGAAAGGGGGAAAAAAGTTGTTTCTACCCATATGCTGTTTTAACTCAGGTAAACTGGAACTGAACAAGAATTGGAAATCTGAAATGTGAGTTGTATTTCCTCTGAGCAGCACTTTTTTGCACACAATGGGCTAAATGGCCGGTAACAAAAGCCCCTATTGCTCAGAGAGGTTTGGGGGAGGAACCCACTGGAATATCTTTTGGGAGACAGATGGTAGCCAGAGAGTAGACACGTAGTTTCGGCATCATTTATTAAAAATTTGATAAGCGGAATCTAAGTATAGAATTCTATGGTTTCTTACCTTTTAGGTGAAATTAATTCCGCCTTCCGGATTTTTCATGGGGGAGAAATAAAGGTTCGATTGAACCCGAATCAAGCCCTCACGATAATTAAAGTTACGATGAGAGGAAGCAGTAAAGCTAATTGGTCTATCTTAATTTCACGATAATTTTTGGAGGGCTGTTTTTTCCAGGAGGAAAAGGTTGGGTTGTTTTACATCTGAGTGGCACTTTTTTGCACACAATGTAGAAAATGGCCAGGTCCCAAAGACCCCAAAGGCTCAGAGAATGTTGGTGCTGTGGACCCACTGGACAGCTGTTGGGAAACAGACGGTAGCCTCCCCTTCAAGATCATCCAGCGTGTTGTTTATCATGCACAGGGTATGACTATCCTGCTCACGGAGCCACGGTTTGACGTCCCATCCGACAACGGGACCCTTTCCTCGCCCATCGGTATCTCCTACTGACTGTGGGCAAGGCGGGCAGTTTTGCGGGGATAAATCTCATCGCTAGTCCAACTGGGACTCGAACCAGGGAACTTCAGATTGAGAGTGTGGCGTGCTACCGACTAAGCCACCCCCGCCCCTTAGGAGGGAAGGGTAAACTTTTTGGACAGATTTTTTCTATTGCTTCAGCTGATGATAAGAAGAACCTATATGCCGTTGGAGTTATTGTTTTTTGATAGCACTTTTCCTGCACACAAAGGACTAAATGGCCACGTGACAAGTACACCAAGGACTTAGAGAAGGATGGAAAGAACTTCTTCTGAGTCCCCACTGGACAGCTGTTAAGAGACAGATGGAAGAATACCATCAATGTTGTGCAATACGTGATCATGTATTCAGCATAATCGTCAAGGTGCTCAGGATATGATTCTATTTTACACGAGATCACGGCTTAATATCCCATCTGACAAACAACACACTTTCTACGCCTGTCGGTGTCTTCTCCCTGACCAAGGGCAGGGGAAGCTGAAGGAAAGAATTCTCAATTGTAGAACACTTCGCACTCGAACCAGGGAACTGGAGATTACGAAACTGGAGCGTTTCCAATTGCGTCAATGTCCGCCCGTCTTTGTGCAGGACTTTGTTGGTGCCATCTGCCGTCACTTAGGTCGATCAGCAACATAATTTTGTTTATGGGCTCTGGTGAAGAATTGATGTAGACAAACGCCTGTTCCCTTTTATTTATAATAAGAGGAAACTGATACCAAATTTGATGCACCCAATTCATATATTTCGAAAGACTTACAATTTTTAGAAGTTCTTAATCAGACAGACAACGGCTTTCTAAAACCTATAGTAGATTTAGCTTTCAAATTTAAATGCTAATTTTAAGCGAATCTTAAAGAAAATTTATTCAAAGACTGTTATCTGATGTAATGTGTTGTCCAACACGTAATCAAAGAGAGAAAGTCTCAAAACAAAGAGAGAAAGTCTCAAAAACATTTAAGCAAATTGTCGATTCCGCGAACTGCAAAACGAGCAATCAGCTAGAATTATTTTGGAAAATAAAATAAAAACAAATTATACAGGAAGGCGTTCTGGTTCATTTCCGCTTCAATCCAATAACTTGCTCTCCCAACAATCAATTGTTACGAAAAAAATACTGTTAAATAATTTCATTATTTGATCACATAAAGAATTTTGCAAGAATAAAAACGATTGTTAGAAGCAATATTTGCTAAACAAACATACCCATTGTTAAGGGTTTCATGTAACTCACAAAGACTTCAGAGGTCAGGGCAGGCCGGAGAAAAGTGACAGTTTTAGGAGACAGATGGAAGCCTCCCGTGAAGGTCATTCAGTGTGTTCTTGAACGCGCATAGTGTACGACCAAAACCGTCTGAAGGGAAAGCCTGATGTCACATGATTTGTGCTGTGCCATTGTAATCCTATCAGACCATTGGCTTGTACGGCTTGTTTGCTTTGTTTCAGTATTCACTGTCATGCCATTTCTTTTTTCTTAAAGTGTAAGTGCTATTTCTTTATTCTGTTTTATAGATAAATATTAAATTCATATTTCATATATATATATATTGTTTATTATATTGTTGAATTTGAAGGGTATTTATAGTAATTATTATTGTTATCATGCCACGTAAATATTGTATTCCTGGCTGCCGTAGTAATTATGGTGGATCGCCATATGTAACTCTATTTCGTTCTCCTAAAGATGAAACTGCAAAACAGCTATGGCGGAAAAAAATTCCACGGAAAGATTTTATTCCCAGTAAGGAGAGTGTCGTTTGCCAAAAACACTCTGAGGATAAACTCATAACATATTATGATGAACTTCCCAGTGATAAAGGCTCTGTAAAAGTCTTACGAGGCACACCAAAATTAGCTGTAGATGCCTATCCCATTATCTTTCCAAACCTGCCTTCATATTTGTCTGAAGCTAGTAGCTCAACAAAAGTAGCATGCCCAGAAAAAAGAGCTACAGCTCTAGATAAGAGGTACGAAGCTCAGTTTCTGCGTGATATTGAGAATTTAGCACAAAGCAATAAAATTAAAGGTTTTAATGATCGGTTAAAATTTGTTACTAAGGAAGAAAATATTTGCAATAATTGGATTTGTGTCAAAAATACCAGTAAGGGCGAGTTCATTTTATTAGGAAAGGAAAAGCTTCCACCTCAGGTAAAAGCTTATGTTCATATAAGTAATCATTTGTCACATAGTTCTTATATTGATAATCTGTGCTCTTTCTTTCTAATTGACACTGTTGATATCCAATTAGATGATAGTGAAATAAATTTTGTCAAATCATATGTTAATACACATATCAATTTAAAACTAACACAAGGTGAGGTAAATAACATTATATATATTGTTGGCTATGCATGTCACAATGTAAAAAAGGAAACATTTTGTGTTACCTGTGTTGATCATTTAACAACCAAAAGGGATTTAGTATTGGATGTACCTCAGCAGTTAATTAATGTGTGTGACCATGGAGGGCTAACCTATCCTACTGAAAGATAAATAAATGTGGGAATATTATGCTATGCTGTTTTTCAAACACTGATATCTAATAATGTAGAGCAACAATTTGTGAACTGCAAAAATCAATTATTGACATATGTTAATATTGTAAAGCAGGTTTTCAAAAAAGAAACAATGTTTAGCACAGATTTCAGTGCCATTGTGGGAATAAAACAATTGATATGTTACGTAAAAATCATATTAACATGTGGAAATGTGCATATGCATAATTACACCCAATCTGAATATGCACCGAAAAAAAATCATACGAAAGAAAAACTAAGCACTTTGGTAAAATTGTTGAACATATGCTATCTATGTCTATCTGTTAAATTTTACTTGTGTACTAGTCATGTCTAAAATAATAAACTTTGATATATTTGATGTGGCATTCAAATAATTATTTGCCTTAATTACTATCATCAGTATATGGTATTCAATGTTATTATTAAACATTCTTCAATGTTGCACTGAAATCTGTAATTTTTGTATATTACTATGAAGTATATTAGAGACTTCAGTAAGGCTATAATATAGGGCTCCCATTTGGTATTTATTCATTTATGTCTAGTGATATGTCTCAATGATAGACATTAGTTGTCGCCAAATATTTTTTGAAGTATACATATGATGATTTATCATTGGTATTTGATGTGGTATTCAAATAAATATTTGTCTTAGTTACTATCATCGGTATATGGTATTTAATGTTATCATTTTGCTTAACAAGCTGCATGGGTTATATTTCTTGTGATTATGATATACTCCTGGATGCTGCTCTGAATTCTGTAACTATTGTTTTATATGCTATGTAACTGTTATTGTTATGGTATTAGCTTCAGAAACAAGAATATAGAGCTTATATGAACTTCTATTGAAATTTTCTTGTTCTGCTACTCAGTATCAATGATCAACAAAGAGTATCGCAAACTAATTTTTAAAGCACACATTATGATTAAGTTAAAATTGGTGTATTTCATGAATATTTCAATGGTAAACTGCGGTATATGGTAGCATTTCTATCAATTTTCTTAATGATAGGCTGTATGGGATATATTTCTTGTGATTAGGAAAATCTCCTCGATGTTGCACTGAATTCTGTAACTTTTTTATATGCTAATATATTATGATATAAACTTCAGTAAGACAATGATATAGTGCTCATATGTAACAATATATACTTTTCTTAATGTTAAGCTGTATCAGTTATATTTTTTGTGATTATGTAATACTCCTGGATGTTGCAGTGAATTTTATAATTTTTGTTTAAGAAGTTTCAGCTAACACAATGGTATACTTCTCATTCATTCTGTCTTGAAATTTCATTGCTCTACCGGTATGTAGACATTGGTTGTTGCAAACTATTTTTGAAGCATACAATATGAATGAGTTATATTTGATGTAGATTTCAAATACTTATGTCTTATACTTACTATTATGAAGAAATCTCAGTCAATAGCGTTCATTGTTACCATTTGTTCTGAATAATCTGTATGGGTTATATTTCTTTTTATTATGAAACACTCTTCAATGTTACACTGAAATTTGTAATTTTTTTACATTTCTCTGTATTCTGTTATCAACTTCAATAAGGCACTAACATAATGATCATATGTTGTATTATTAAATTTCACTTATATACTGGTAGGTCTCAGTGATAGACATTGGTTGTCACAAACTATTTTCTGAAGCATACCATATGATTGAGTTACATTTTGTATGATTGATGTAGACTTCCAACATTTATTTCTATTGTTGGAGTATGTGCAGTTACTGTTAGCAATATTAATCTTTTATATTTATTTAATATTATTTGAAATAATTGTCTTGCAGATTCATACTGGCTTCATATCTGAAGGGAAAATTGATCCTTTTGAGGTTTTCAATATATTTAGTTGTAAATATTTCAATGCAATCTTGTAAAAATTTCTTCATGTCACCATGTTTGTTAATTAAGTCTTGTTTTGGTGTTTGCATTGGCGTTTGTTTGAATTATTTGATACTGATGATTTTAATTTTAGTATTAAATTGCACTGATCAATTCGTCAACTGTGAATGAAATTCTAATCTCAGTAGCTTTCTACTTAGAACCTAAACTATATGAGATTTAAAAGTTTCAAATGGAATGTAACCATACTTTTAATGAGAGACTATATATATGATATTTATTACTATTGTTAAACCTTATCTGACGTTAGCATAATATATTTTGCTAACAGAATAAATAACTTATCTACACCAATATTTATGGTAATGTTGCTCATATTTACTTTCCAAAAACCTTTGACAAAATAAAAAAATAAAATAAAATTTTGCTGTAAAATTCAGGTTATCTTGTTTTCTTAAAAATATGGTTTACAATTAAATATAATTAATGAAAATAATGTTTATTATTCCTAGATAATATGTTTATTGAATATTTTTGACATCGAGAAATGAAATTTTTTATGTCTGTGAAAATAAAATTTTTTCTGCAAGAATTTAATTTTCTGCAAGAATGAAATCTCCGCATTTATTATAATTTGCTTTATAATTGATGTCTGATAAAATTCAGTTGAAGAAATGAAATCATTTAAAAAACGCACACTTCGAAGAGAAACAAATCAGTCCACTGACAGTGTTTCCCAGCAGGGACGTCTTAGAAATTTATGGGGACGAAATCTTTAATTGGTAGAAATAGAGTAAATTGAATATTGAATAAGTCTTACGTTAAGACATGCATGTTTTGCATATTCATGTAAAAATTCACGAATATAATACACTTGTAAATTAATACTCACGTGAATATTATTCTATACAGGAAAACATATTAATAATAGTAAAATAAATACCTCCTCAAGCAGTTGCTTGCCACAGAGGTCTGACAGGAGCCTGTAAGTTTATACACCATAGTAGAGATCTGAGAGGATGGCGGACCTCAGCAGAAAAATGACACGTACATCCATGCCTTACACGGGGCTCGAACCTAGGTCCCTAAGATCAGTAGCCAAGCATGCTAACCACTCGACCACGGGACGGCTAGTAAGAGAAAATAGGGGAGTTAGGAGAGGTGAAGGAGCCACTAGGCTCAGACACGTTGAGAACAGCTCCCTAGGCGAACAATGCAATAGGAGCTCTCATTCCTACATCTCGAGAGCAGATTCAAGCTGAGTGTTTAGTAAATTGGGAAACATTTCGACACTTTTTACCTTTTAATATATTTAAGCAATGTCATAGCAAAGTGACGCAAGCCCGTGGGACGAGATTTCTTTACTGGACCCTATTCTGAAAATTTTATGTTAGGAAAGAGATTAAGAGCCATTTATAAATCAAATCGTTTTCATAACTAATTAATTAGAATATATAAAACCTTTATTTTTCTCGTTTTATTAATTCAGTTGTATAGTATACACATAGAAATCACCTAACATTCAGTTGAAACACTTCTAAAGTAAAATAAAGCTAAGTATCGAGAACCTGGCCATGATTCAGCTGAACCAATTTTGCAATCCCGTGCGACTGCCTGTGATGTCCGTCTTTTACCATGCCACACAATTTGTACGTCTTTTTAGCACCATTTTTTGTCCATATCACTGCAAGAAGCAAAACAAAAGAGTAGAGATGATAAACAACAAGCAGCGAAGGATGTCGAAAGTCGAATGAATTCCATGACAGTACTTTTACATTTAAAGCAATATATGTGCTCTTTAAACATGATTTTTCTTGCTGTAGGTTTCTGCGCATGAGTTTTATCTGTTTATTCTCTTACTGTATATCTTGTTTAACCAAGCATGGCCTAAGTTGTCTTCAAACTGACATAATGACTTTAAGAGTTGATTTTCATTGTTCCATTTGTATTCTTTCAAAAATTACCTTTTAATTATTTTAAATTTAATTTCTCTTGAATTTTGCGCCCCATTTAACTTGGCGCTGTAGGCGACCACCAAGTTCGCTTACATGAACGGGTCTCTAACAAACCTCCGTCTCATAACGGCCAGTAATCTGCTAGGCTCGTAATTCGCATTTCTCAGTTGTGCTAGGAACTGCGAATTACTCCCGGGGCTACGCAGCCCCATTTTCAGCAGGGTTCGATGTACTGTGTGTTGTGACACATCACTCCAGTCACCTGCATTGAAATTACGGGTGAGTTGCACCACAGTATTAATTGGATAATATTCACTTTTTGTACATGTTTCAGGAAATGACACGTATTGTTTTCTTTGTAGAGAGTATATTAGTATTAATTTTTTTCATTGGCCAAGAGATGTTCTTGTAGATGATATGCCCCTGATGGAAAAGAAGGAACAGGCAGATTTCATAGATATCGTGAAAGAGACAGTCAAATAGTTCGCTTTGCTATTAACCTTCGACTGTTTAATTACCAATCCAGTCATCTTGGCTGTCTCGCTAGTGAAAACTATCACAGAAAATCTATTCCCACATTTAGCACGTATTAGTTATTTCTACACTGTTAGAGTTCGGCATTTGCAGTTATTTAATAATAATCATTATTGCTGCGCATCTTAACTGGTGGGATAACATTTTGTGCGGGAAAATGGAGATATTCAGCCACAATCTCCACAGTTACTTCTACACGTGGGATCTATGCAACAGCTGTAACTTCTTGGTGAACGGTATAGAGCTAATAAACGCAATCCCGTGTTCCATCAGCACTCTGCCTAAATTCACGTGGCCACCTGTAGGAGCTTGCAACACTAGGTCGGGCCAGGTAAATGGCAAGAGCACTTTAATGTTATTTAAATTACTTGAGTGAAGATAGAAAACATCCGTTTTATTAGTTTGATCCAACTGAAGTCAGAATGAGAGTTTCTTAGTTTGTTTTATTACGTAGCATAAAATCACTTTGATAAACAACGTCTGAAAGATATAAAAACACAAAACTCTATAAAACGAAACAATTAGATATGTTTTGAAGAGAACAAATACTTTTATTTGGCATGAATGTCAAAATATGGAGTTAAACAGAATTAATTCACTGGACTCTTCCCTTTATACACTTAACGGTCACTTCATTGGAATAGGGGGCGGGGGTGGCTCAGTCGGTATCGCGCCAGGCTCATAATCTGTAGTTCCCAGATAGGTTCGAGTCCTAGCTGGGTCAGCGTTGAGATTTATCTCCGCAAAATTCCCTGCCCTGCTCACGGTCAGTAGGGGACACCGATGGGCTTGGAAAGGCCGCCGTCCGTCGGCTGGGACGTTAAGCTGTGGCCCGTGTGCGGGAGACTCATACCCTGTGCACGTTAAAGAACACGCTGGATGGCCTTGACGGGAGGCTACCATCTGTCTCCCAACAGCTGTTCCAGTGGGTCACTCCCCCAACCTTCTCTGAGCCTTTGGGGTTCTTGTGACCTGGCCATTTAGCCCATGGTGTGCAAAAAAGTGCCGCTCAGAGATAAAACAACCCAACACAACTCACAGGAATAGATCCATTGAAGACGTGATATAATGTTTCTAACGAATTCGCGATTTAATCTTAATATTTAGAATTATAAAAGCTGGAATATTTAACAGCAGGAATAAAATTGAAACAATTTTCAATAAAAGTAATAATTGTTAAACTTCATTAAAATGTTTAAGCATAGTTTTAATACAGTAAAAATGCCAGATATTCGGCACCTATGAGGAGTCGGTGATGCCAGATTAATGTTGTTTCTAGTTGCTAGACAATCTTAAAATTAAGCTTTAAAATATTAATATACACTATTTATTATTTTTTGTGTCTGAAATAAACTACAGCACACAAAATCCGTAGACTTATGAATATATGTACATCAACATGCAAAAGTAACGTTAAGCCAAATATAACGTATGTACTGTAATTACCTCATAAGAAAATCTTCATAGCCTCGGGTCCTTAATTACTGTTATCTTTCTTTGAAATGAAACATTCTTTAACACACTGCACAGTTAAAATTAAATAGTTCACTTAAAACTAAATATTAATTAAGTTTTGTAAAAAACAGTTTATTGGATGAATTCTAGAGACCTGATACCACATCACGAACATCAACAGAAAATGAAGAATTTTTATGAAGATCAGTTGATGTTATGGTATAGGCCTAGGATAAATAGTAAATGTGATTTCATGGCTGTTCTCTTGAATAATAGCCCAATGTCTGCCTGTTTGCAGGAACTCTTTTTCTACAAATCTAGGATTTGAATGATATGCAATTGCATTATCAGGGAAAAAGTCGAAACATTTACCAACAAGTCGAAATTTGCGTTTTACCTAAAACTATTTTTTAACGCTATTTTGCTTTTTTCTTTCATTTATTTCCTTCCATTTATTCCAATTGCATGAGCTTGCCTCCTGCTTAAAATCCGGATCGTTTTTGGATACTGATCATTTTAATTTTCAACAATTCTGAATGATTTTTTTTTACCAGAATTCTGTTGTTTCAACTTTGAGAAATCTTTAAATGCGAAACTAATGTTGCTTAAAATCTAATCTCAGGTACATTTCATTGAGATCTTTAATTTATATTGAGTAGCATGTTTTCGCAAAAAAGACCATTTAAGATTTCTGAATCTTCTGAATCTGTTCTGATTCTAACTTCACATTTATATAATATGGATCTATCCTAAAATGCGACCAGTAATAGTATTTTAATACGTTCAGTCAATTGTTCATAAAAATCGAGACAATCAAAATTTCATCGACGTATCAATTTCAACTGCAATAGAAAATTTCTAAGAAATGATAATGACATTTTTTGTATTTCTTCTAACCTCTTTTATGATATTGCCTGTAGCCTTCGTCATATATCGGAGTAAACAAATTTGGAAATACATCAGTTATTGTAAAATTGTAATAATCAAACATATTAAGCTTATACATACTGTTACGACAGAAGAATCTGGCAACCGAAAGCAAAGTTTCAGCCAACGAATAGGAACGTTGGGAGAATTTGGAGAAGAAGAGTGGAGCGTTAACGGTCGTTTTGTATTGTAACGGTTGTTGTGTTGTAACGGTCGAAGAGTTCGAAAATGGACGGTGAGCTGTTCTGAGACAGTGCGCGTAAGTATCAAGAGTAACTTGATGTGTTGTGTATACGCGGAAGGATAAAAGTGGGATCTTTTATCGTTAAGTATCAAGAAGTAACTTGATGTGTTGTGTATACGCGGAAGTATAAAAGTGGGAACTTTTATGGCTAACTTCGAATGTCTACACGGACTGTCTTTTGGTTCGGCTAGTGTGTGAAAAGTTATTAGCACAGGACGAGAATTGGTTTACGAGTGAAGATCTTCGGGTGACCTGGTAAATCAAGTAAAAGGTAGTATTTAGTAAAATACACAGAGCTGATATTGTGTGCTCTACGCAGGAAGATTGATGACTTGTGCATGTTAATAGTTGATAAGATACTTCATCCATATTTCCTTTGTAACAATTTACCTTGTATTGAATTTGGTTTTGAAATATAGCTTTTAATACTCACGCTCAGCGGCTATCCATTTTTGTAATCCGCAACATTTGGTGTCAGAAGTGGGATTATAATAATTTATTGAATGCCGTTAACTAGAAGTATGGATGAATTAGTAAAGTTGATAAATGACTTGAAAGCCGATATTAAAGGTGATCTAGCTGCCCAAAGCGATAAAATAGGTGACTTGAAAGCCGATATTAAAGGTGATCTGGCCGCCCTAAGCGATAAAATAGATGATTTGAAAGCCGAAATGGCCGCACGAAATAATGAGTTGAGGACTGAGATAGTTTCTCAAAAAGATGATTTGAAAGCCGAAATGGCCGCACAAAATAATGAGTTGAGAACGGAGATTGTTTCTCGAAAAGATGATTTGAAAGCCGAAATGGCCGCACAAAATACTGAGTTGAGAGCTGAAGTGGCTTCTCGAGTTGGTAAGATTATTGATCACTTCAAGGATCATAAAACCGAACTCAATAGACAATGCAATAGTTTAAATGTTGAATTTGTCAGTGAAAAAGATGATCTTGATAGTGTTAAGTTAGATTGTAAACATGGAAAAGAGAAAGGCAACGCATATAAAAATGTGGATCTGCTACTGGAAATCAAGAATTGTAGAGATAGCGCAGATGATGCCTTTGACCACGCAACTACTGGTAATGCATGGCAGAGTGTCTATGTCGCTGGTGACATGTCTAGGAACTGTGAAGAACAATCACACAGATCAGAGAGCTGTGAGACTATACAGTACGCTTTGCACTTCAAAATACCTAGGTATACAAGTCTGGCACGATCTGAAGAGAGATCCACACGAAAGGTATTCTATTCCTCGCCGTCAGCAAAATGTGTCATGGACATTTATCGCAAAGGCAGAGTAACGAGTGGTAATGAGGGGGAACGAAACAGAGTTTACGTTTCGCAGAGTGGTCCGAGTAAAGAAGAGGCGTCCATTCATCATAGATACATAGTGCCCTTCGTCGTTACCGGGGAAGTCGGAGAGATTTTTCCGAAGCATATAGCCACACTTGAATCGTTTATAGAAAGTGGGGATTTAAGGAAGAGGAATTCCGAAGAATGGCTTAGAAGCATAACAGGTGATGCTAGTAAAAGAGCTTCAGGCAGAGACGGTACTTCAAAGACTAACTTTCTGGATGAAACTAAGCCTCAGAGTTACGATCAGAGAGAAGTAAAGCCCTCAGACAATCTCAACGAAACCATGCTGAATTTCTTTTCTGAACAGTCAATGCGCAGATTTGGACATTATAACCATTTAGATTATAAGGATATAGAAAAGTTTTATCACGATTACAAGAGCTCTAAAGTGGACAATATCATGTTACAGAACTCGTCGCTGATCTCTAGAATGAACAATTTGGCAATCATGACTGATATTTCCCTGGCTAATTACAATGAGAGCTTCAAGAAAGTGAATTCGGAAGAAACAGCAACTATGACCTCCTCGGGTCATGTGTTTTGCTGGAGACCCGAGTGGCGCCATCGGATGGTGGATAAACACAGCACAAGAGGTGTCAGCGACAAAGTGAGTCTTGTCTTAGCTCCTGCACTTGCTGCTTTAGGTCTCAAGGTCCCTATGATCTCCGGTCGTGCTCTCCAATTGAAGGGATATACTCTGGACAAATTGGAATCCATCCCTGGCTTCACAGTCGACTGCACTAAAGATAAAATCGAGCAGATGATGGAAGACGTCGGATGCTGCATCGTAGGACAGACAGTGGAGCTGGTGCCAACAGATAAGGAGATTTACCGCTGCAAGGATCTGACGGCTACCGTAGATAGCGTTCCTCTAAGGAGATGCTCAATTGTGTCCAAAAAGCTGGCTGAAGGAGTGTGCGCTTTGGTTTATGATGTTGAATTCGGAAAAGGAGCTATTGATCTCATCAGTACAGAAGACGCTGTTGATTTAGTTAAGAAAATGGTTGCAGTATCACAAGCTCGTGGAATGAAGAGTTCAGCTGTTATCAGCAACATGGATTCACCTCTTGAAAACTCTGTTGACAACTCTCTGGAAGTGATGGAAGCTGTTCAGTGTTTCCTTGGTAACGGATCCTTGGAACTGCAAGAGCTCGTCGAAGAGTTAGGAGGAGAACTTCTGCGTTTGGTAAACATTGTGGATATAGGGTAGATGAAGCATCACGTGTCTGCAAGGTTCTGCATAACGGCAATGCTTTGAACAAGTTTCGTAACATGTTAATAGAACAAGGAGTATCTGAAGATGTTGCAAGCTGGCTATGTGAAGATAAAACAGAAAAAATATTGCTAGCAGCCCGACACATCACTGATTTCACTTATACAGGAGAAACAGGTAAGGTTGTCGGATTAGAAGCTGCAGTTCTAGCAAGAGTATGGAAGGAGGAGATGGACCGAAGCGCTAAAAAGAATTATGGAGCTGATATAATTGTGAAGCACCTTGGGGATCAAATTGAATCAGGTGAAATATGGCTGAAGGTTCATCACGACAGTTCTGAATTAAGTGAAAGTCAACTGACAAAAGGGTCAGACTGGAGGATGAAACTCCTCCCTAGATTTTATGTCACTAATGACTTTCTTTCCTTGTTACTGTTGATAGAAGTAAAAATCCAAAGAAGAAAACTTTCGACAAAGAAGAAAACTTTTTACAGGTTTTGCACGAAAACTCTTAGTCGATTCTTCTCCCTGCGGAGACATAAACGTGTTCACAAGGGCTATAGGCCTTACACGTATTATATTTGTGGACGAGGCTTCAGTCAGAAAAGAAATCTAAGTCATAATGAGATTCGCTTTCATTTTGACACAGACGTGGAATATCGCATTCGTCGACGTCCAGCTACAAAGAGCAAGGTGGTTCACGTGGATCGTTTGACCCCGTTTCATCGAAGAACTGAAGAAACTTTGGAATCCAGAATTGTTCGGGACGAACAAGACCTAGGAAGGGGGCAGTGTTACGACAGAAGAATCTGGCAACCGAAAGCAAAGTTTCAGCCAACGAATAAGAACGTTGGGAGAATTTGGAGAAGAAGAGTGGAGCGTTAACGGTCGTTTTGTATTGTAACGGTTGTTGTGTTGTAACGGTCGAAGAGTTCGAAAATGGACGGTGAGCTGTTCTGAGACAGTGCGCGTAAGTATCAAGAAGTAACTTGATGTGTTGTGTATACGCGGAAGGATAAAAGTGGGATCTTTTATCGTTAAGTATCAAGAAGTAACTTGATGTGTTGTGTATACGCGGAAGTATAAAAGTGGGAACTTTTATGGCTAACTTCGAATGTCTACACGGACTGTCTTTTGGTTCGGCTAGTGTGTGAAAAGTTATTAGCACAGGACGAGAATTGGTTTACGAGTGAAGATCTTCGGGTGACCTGGTAAATCAAGTAAAAGGTAGTATTTAGTAAAATACACAGAGCTGATATTGTGTGCTCTACGCAGGAAGATTGATGACTTGTGCATGTTAATAGTTGATTTGTTAATAAGATACTTCATCCATATTTCCTTTGTAACAATTTACCTTGTATTGAATTTGGTTTTGAAATATAGCTTTTAATACTCACGCTCAGCGGCTATCCATTTTTGTAATCCGCAACATTTATTCAAAATCCTCATGCAGCCATGGGCTAAGGAGGTCCAACCCAGACTATGTAAATTTACTCTCCAGACGTGTCTGTTCTGAGCTACTGCTGCTGCATTTGACCACTATAGGCCAATTCTAGCAAGGTCCTCATTGGCATTGTCTGCCCATCGCATCTTAGGTCTCACACTTTTTCTGAAACCCTTATGCACACTGTTCATAATCCTCTTTGCCAATCTGCAATTATTCATACGAGCAACATGGCCAAACCAGTGCAGTCTCTCTCTACACAATATGCTGCTCAAAGGAGGTTGATGACTCCTCTTCTAACCTCATCATTACTTACATAGTCAAACCGCATAATGCCCAAAATATTGCGTAAGCATCTAGAATCAAAGGCATCAAGTTTTTCATTATCCTGATTATAAAGGGTCCATGTTTCGCTACCAGATCTATTCCTTAGAAAGAATCAAACTATTATATAGCCCAAATTTAATCTTTACGTGTACACGCCTATTTTTGCACACTTTTCATAGATTCTTAAAAGTCCCAACGGCAATCTCTATTTTCCTATTTATCTCATGCCGCACATCACCAATATCTGTTACATAGCCCCCAAGATAATTAAACTGAGACACTTCCTCAAGACTATAGTCATTCAAAGCAACTGAAGCACTACCTGACTGACAAATTTTCATTACTTTAATTTTTTGTCTGTTTGTCAACAAACTTATGCTATTACCAGTCTCATTAACGGCCCTATTGAAACAATTCATCTCATCAACATCGTCAGCCAACAGGGCCAAGTCATCTGCATAATCTAAATCAGAAATTTTGAAATTTCTAGACCATTTAAGGCCAAAATCTTTCCCTTGCAAAGAATATCGCACAAGTGTATGGGGATGATGCCTGTTTATAGAAAACTGTTACAGGATGGATGCGCTAATTAAGAGAAGGACGGTAGAGCTTTGAAGATATTCCTCGTGCAGGAAGACCGAAAGTTTTAAGACAAGCATAACACCAGCAGCATCTACTGTTAAATATTTCAGCTTCAATAATTTTTTAAATGTTAAACGAATATTTTCTAAATTCGAAATTCAGATAAATTTGAATGAGATATGTAATTTATCTTCCGCAACTTTTTTTTTGTTAGGGAAAAGCTTCTTTTGAAAGTTAGGGAGTTTTGAGCATGATTTTCCGCATACTCAACTCGAAAGTATCCTAGTATATTTAATTATACTTTAGATCCTCACAATCATATTCTTTTAAAAGTTCATGTTCTGCTGTCAGAGGGGACGGGGGTAGCTCAGTCGGTAGCGTGCCAGGCTAGCAATCTGCAGTTCCCAGATTCGAGCCCCAACTGGGTCGCGTTCAGATTATCTCAGCAAAACTCCGTGATCACAGAGAGTACGACAGGTACGTCACGGAGTACCACGGTAGTACTTTCAAGGACAGTAG
Organism: Ryuthela nishihirai; assembly: GCA_038380435.1. Taxonomy (NCBI): domain Eukaryota; kingdom Metazoa; phylum Arthropoda; class Arachnida; order Araneae; family Heptathelidae; genus Ryuthela; species Ryuthela nishihirai. The sequence continues at coordinate 79,369,492 of JAWZYU010000017.1, forward strand.
TTAGATTCTGCTGCTTAGGTATAATTCCATTCTACATGAATCTTAAAAGTTTGGCAACAGGAAAAATATACGAGTAAGTGCACTAATTTGATGCAGAGAGATGGATGAGAAGAGATAGATATTTGCGGGGTTAATATTTTGAAAAAATTCGTCTCTAGAGCAATATTTACATGTAAGAGTGGTTAGTGCGCTTGGCTACTGATCTAAGGGACCTGGGATCGAGCCCCGAGTAAGGCATGGCTGTTTGTGTCGTTTTTCTGCTGAGGGCCTGTCATCCTCTCAGACCTGCTACTATGACATATAAACTGACAGGCTCCTGTCAGACCTCTGTGGCAAGCAGCTGCTTGAGGGGGTATTATATATATTTATTTATTATTAAGAGAAAAGAATAGGCGTAGGGGATATGTATTTTGATAGTATGTGGTAATCTCTAACTTTCCGATAGCAGATGTTTTAACCGTCAAATACAATTTCACACAGTGTGTTTGCTGCAATCTCCGTACTTATGAAACGTAATATATTACTTCGAATTTAAAGAATTTTTTTAAATTAGAAAGGGTGCGAAGTGCCATCAAGATTTTCGTGTTGAGAGGTTTATTAAGAGCTTCAAATGAGAAGCCAGAGGATGAAAGAATTTTTTCTTTCCTCGCTATTGCATACAATCGTTGTCTTTGGTTTTTAATGGAACATTTTCGGGTAAAATTTGGTAACGAAAAGCCGCAGTAGTGAAAAAGTAGGTTTATGTAAGGATTCAAGCAATTTTACAATATGAGAGAATAATGATATACAATCGCAATTATGGTAATTAAACTCTTTTGCATTTAGACTGCAAATGATTAAAGTAATATTTTGTTTGTTTAAGAAGAAAGATAATAAGACGAATGGAAGTGCTTTAGCTGGAGTGTAGGGGGAGGCAGCGAAGAGAAAATAATGGAAGACGCGGAGGGAGGTGGAATTCAATGGGGGGGGGGTTCACATTTCGAAACTGTAATCTTTAAATTCATCCAAAACGAATTAAAAATACATATTGCTAATGAACCTGTTTTTGGATTTCATCAGTAGTTGATAGTTTAACTAAAAATTGAAATTGAGAACAAATGGTTTTTCAATTCTGGTTTGTGATCACCGTGAGATTATTGAAAACCGGGATACAGAGAAGAAAGAGAATTAGAGAAGTAGTAAGGGGAATGAAAGAAAAAAAAATTAGAATTCTAGATGGCACTTCATATCATAAATAATGAAAAAAAATCAATTTTATGTACATTTGCATTTTAATAACGTTTGCTCAATAATTTTTAAACTGAATTTACTCTATTAGATATTTTTTTTAAACATGAGGGATAACTCTGATTCTGTCAATGATGAAGAAATGGTAAACTCCGAAATTTGTTGCTAAAGGTAATTCGGGTAGTAGACATGAGAACAGATTACTAAATTTGAGTTCCTATGGATTCTTTAAGACCAAATTGTTGTAAAAAATTTTTATATTATAACTTATACTTGCTTGAAATTTGAAAATTGGTTCCTAGAAGTATTTCAGGTTTTAAATCTTAGAAATGCTCCGAATTTCCGATCCGGCTGATCTCACAAACTTAGCAGTCAAAAATCAAAAAATCCTATATGTACTAGAAAGATAAAAATTGGTGCCTACGGGTGTTTCAGTTTGTAGATCTCGGAAAAGTTAAAATAATAAGGGATTGGATAAAATAATATAAGGTCGAATAAGGGTCGTATTGACTGTCGGGAAATCAAGAGGCGACATTGACAGGGTTGCCAGATTAGGATAATTATCGCATTTTTACGATGAATTTGGTCAGTTTTTAGTGATGTATGATGTTCGCAAAAACTATTAGTTTCTACGATAATTATGTAATTGGTAAATATTTTACATGTGATTGCATTTCAAAATGTGAAAGTCAAAATATGTAGTTAGTTTGTACGGCATTCGAGTCTAAAAACCTGATTGAAAATGATCCACTCTTACCCGAAAAATCCTGAAGAAAAAGGAAATAAACAACTGTTCTATTGCATATTTCACAGGTTATTTATTTTCCTAGAAGTCTGTAATAGAATTATAAGCTGTTAAAGAACAGATATTTAAAAAAAATAATTTTTTTTTTTAAATATCTCTTCTTTAACAGCCTATAATTCTATTACAGACTTCTACCAAAATATTGAGTAGTTTCTTATAATATCAAAGGCAATCGTGAAAAATCGAAACCGTACACAGTGCAGCAAGTTACGGTGAGATGAAGCTGTAGACGGAATTTGGTGGTTCTAGCTCTGATCGTCTGGAAGGAGTTGTCGAAAAAACAGACAGACACAGACACACAAACAAAACCTATGAAATATGCAATAGGTAGTAAATTGTTTATTTCCTTTCTCTTCAGGAATTTTGGGTAAAGTAGATCATTTTCAATCAAGTTTCTACAGACTCGAATGCGGCACAAACTGAATACATATTTTGACTTTTACATTTTGAAATGCAATCGCACATAAAATATTTACCAATTACATAATTATCGTAGAAACTAAGAGTTTTTTGAGAACATCATACATGACTCGAAACTGACCGAAATCATCGTAAAAATGCGATAATTATCCTACATCTGGCAACCCTGTCAATGTCGCCTCTTGATTTCCCGATAATCCATATGACCCTTATTCGACCTATATTATTTTTCCCAATTCCTTATTTTTTTAACGTTTCCGAGATCTACAAACTGAAATACCCATAGCCACCAATTTTCATCTTTCTAGTACATACAGATTGAACTTTGACTGCTAAATTTGCGAGATCAGCCGGATCCGAAATTTCGGAACATTTCTAAGATTTAAAACCTGAAATACTTCTAGGAACCAATTTTCATATTTCAAGCAAGTATAAGTCATAACATAAGAAATTTTTTACCCCCAATTTGGACTTAAAGAATCCATAGGAACACAAATTTAGTAATCTGTTCTCATATCTACTACCCGATTTACCCTTAGCAACAAATTTCGGAGTTTACCATTTCTTCTTCATGGATAGAATCAGAGTTATCCCTTATCAATCATTCACTCAGTCACAAAGAGATATATATATATCAGTAGTAAATAATCACAGGATAAATCCTGTAGACATGAAACTCATGAAATGATGAGCTGAAAAAAATTTGGTTTTGCCATGAGTGGGATTCGAACCCACGTCTCCAGGAAACATGCCTCTTACGCTGCCACTACACCACCAATGGCTAACCTTTTCTCAGCCTGTGTGACCTTATAAACCTTCCAGATATTATTTATTTGATTCGCACTAGGGGTGCCATCTATAAAGGAAGTGGACAACTCTGTTGCCTCATTAGAGATGGAATTAATATTTGTCACTCACGCTCAGGGCTTTAGATCAATCAATCAGTAGCTTTTTTTCAGCTCATCATTTCAAGACGTTTTTATTCAGAACGTGTGAATCTTATTTCAAGAACAATTATTTGCAAGATACGATATTTACAAGAACGTGTGAAACTTATTTCTAGACTTGACTCCTTGTCCACAGGACGTCACTCCTTGTCTGTCTCATAGGCCAAGTTGGACGACAATAACTGCTGTCAACAAATTCCACTTGACGATGCTTGCAACAATAGAATTTATTATTGTTAACAGCTTCCTATTAAATGACGTAATATATGAGCAGTTTTATTATTATTAAGAGTATATAAATCATTGGTTTGTGTTCTTTAGCACTTTATATTTGTCGTAACTTTGATGTAAATTTCTGGCAAAGGCGTAGGGGTCGGAATTACATGCAATCTTAAGGCATGCGATTCCTCTATTGAAAAATGGAGGTATAGAAGCAAATGTGGTCTTTCTATTGTATATGTTTATGGAATTTCACTGTTGAAGTCTTTTATGGTTTTTGGCCACATGGATCTTTGTCCTGGAAACGCGTCTGAAGACTATAATGGGTTGTGATTAGGGGACATTATATCTCATTATCACAAATATAATATTGTGGTCTGATTTCGAAGTTTTTGTCAGTAATACTGCTTCAGAATGCAGGAAAGAAAGATAGAAAGCAAATTAGCAATAGCGTCAATGTCCAATGAGCGAACTGCATCGTTCAAATAATTATTCAAACAATGTTGTTTATCCTCGGGCTCTATAAGTCTAGTCCCGGGTAGCAAGGCTTGAATTAGATCGTGCACCACAATGTCCGTCAATAGCTGCATCAAATGTCCTTGACCCTCTGCCGGGGGAGTCAAAAGAAGTGCTAGTAGCAGGTCTCTCTGTTTGGCGATGGCGTGTCGCAGGTGAAAATTAACATCGGACCTGCGCTGATGATCCAGGCTGTTCTTCACATCGTCACAACGGTTTCGCATTTCCTCCCACTGGGCAAAGGCGAGGTTCACACCGCAAGATGTCGAACCACGTAGGAATTTGATGATGTCCAGTCGCTGTTACTCATCACTATTACAGTAAGCGCACAACTGTAGGTTGCTCGTCAGGAACCGGACAGGACTGTCTCTTTTGGTGGAATTAGCGACGTCGATTCTGTCTGACACCACTAGTAATTCCTGCCACTCTGGAAGGGTTAGAGTGATCCCTTCCTTCGTCGGGTAAAGTAGACCTCCTTCACTGAAGCTGCAGTAACAACGTACATGGACCTGAAGACGTTCACGGTATAGTCTAGGTACGACGAAAATCTCACCTCCGAGAGTAGCAGTGTTCACTAGCAGGCTGCATGGTGACAACTGATGTGGGCCTTAGATTTTTCAATCGCTTAAGTCTCTGCTGGACAGGGGTGACGTCACGTTTCTCCCTCCTAGGTTGTGCAATTTGCGTCTCTAGTGGAGAATCCTCATACTGGGGAGGGACAGGTTTTCACGTCATTTTCCGCCTAGGTTTTGGCTTGAGGGGTGGGGGGTGCATTGGAACCGGGGACGGTGGGAGAGTCACGGTTGAGACAGATGGTTCTGGGTCCCTCCGTCGTTTAACACATGGAGGGTTGGCTTCATTCCCAGGTGGGGTGTCTTCTTCATTCACAGGAAGACTGCCTTTTTCATTCACAGAAGGGTTGTCTTCAACAGGACTCAGATCTTCAATCATAGGTGGAGCATCCTCGCCAAAATAATCAGGTTCGTCGAACAAATCCCACAAATTCATCAAAGGAAAAGCCTTTAATTGACCGTTCGGTTGACCAATTAACGACCGGTCCATTGCGTAGAGTGCTTCTCGATATACTCCTTCATCCATGTGCTAAATGCTGCTGTCTCGGCTTGTGAAAAATGCACTCCACACCCTTCGTGATAACCGCACTCAGTTCCAGATATTTTAGGAAGGCTTTGTTATTACTGCACATAATAAATAAAACAATAATAATCAAAATAATAGACGAGTCCAACAGGACTCGACTATTATTTTGAGATTAAAAAGATATATGTTATTAAATATTTCCTTTGATTTATCATTTTTCAGAAGCTCAAAGGCTAGGAATGAACCAATTACACTAAATTATAAAGTTGATTGGGTCGTTTTAACGTTGTGTTAATGGAAAAACTACTCAAAATTCCCAATTCTGAACTAAACGTTTTATAGTAAAATTACAGAAGAAATGGAAAATCTTAAAAAATATTTTTATTATATATTTACAATGAGCCATGTTTTCTTATTGTTTAGGGTTCTTGAAATTGTTTAGGTTTCTTATTGTTTAGGGTTCTTATTGAGCCATGTTTTCTTATTGTGTAGGTTTCTGGAAACTGAAACATTTAATATCAGTGTTGCTACTCGTAAGAATTGATCATAAATTATCATAAATCAGAATTTATCATAAATTTATTTCCATATACGATTTGTTATAACAAATCGTATATGGAAATAAATATAACTTTAGAAGTTTGGGTAATGTGTTTTATTTTTAAAAAATAATTATAAAAAATAATTTTAAAAAGTTTATGAAAAGCAGAATAAAAACAACTGATGTGAAATGTTTCAGCTTCAATAATTCTTCAGATAATTTTTTTAAACCAGTGATTTGGTTAAATTTTACTGAAATCTACAATATATCTTCTGCTTCTGTGGGAAGCTTAGTTTTAAAGTTAGGGAGCTTTAAATGCAATTTTATTTTCACATAACATAAAAGTATCAGAATAGGGTTGATAATGGAGTGTGTTAGCTGACAATCCATTTTCTTTTAAACGTTCGCTTTTGTCAGGAAAGAGTTGAAAAGGGGGCAATCTCTCTCTCCATGGATTACTTATTGCTATTATTATGCTTTGTTATTACTGCACATAATAAATAAAACAATAAATGAAATAATAATAATAATTCAATTCAATTTTTATTCAACATAGATATGTATTAATACAAAATTGTAATGAAATATACCCAGCTAAAGTAACTGAATACTTGAGCGCTGGTGTATATTATTATTATATACGTTACATCTTTGGGAGCTCCTTCTTCAGGCTTACCCACCAATATTTTAGAATTAAAGAAGTACATTAGAGAAAAAAACAATATAAAAGTACAAGAGCTATTTTGATGACCAGAATTATATACATTTTAAATGATTCTTCCAAGTGTAGTCGAGAAAATAAAATCTAAAAGTAATTTAAAAATTTTAATGCGTTTAGCTTCAATAGGATGATTTAGTAGAAGATCTGTTCGAATTCAAAAACTTTAATTTTTTCAAGAGCTGTAAAAATTTTTCTCGTTGTTGATCATATTTTTTACAGTTTAGTAATATATGATTAATATTTTCTATAGTTGAACAAGAGGAACAATTTGGTGAATTACTTAATTTAAGTTTGAATTTTATAGAATTTAACATAGCTGTATTGGTACGAAGACGATATAAAATTTTAGTTTCATGTTTGGTAAAAGGTAATAATTTTATTTTTGAAATATTTTTTGAAAGGTGACATCGAAAATTTTCAGTAAAGTGAGCATTATTTTGGAAAAAATCTTTGTGTTAGATTAAATTCAATATTATTAAGTTTATATTTAACTGTATAAAAAAAATATAAATTTTTTTCATGAGTAGTTAGAGAGAGTGCATTTTTTGCCAAAAGGTCAACAAATTCATTTTCTGGGATCCCAACATGACTTGGGATTCATTGTAAAGATATAATATTTTTATTCAATTTGTTGTTAATGGTATTTGGAGATTAAAATAGCATTTAGATAGTATTTATAATTTGAGTTATCTAAGTCTTGTTGAAGAATTTGTATTGCTCCTTTTGAGTCAATATGAATAATAATTTGTGCGTTATTTAAATTTAGTGAAATCCAGTCGAAAGCTTTTAATATAGCGAAAAGTTTGTCCTGAATGATTGAAGTATGAGGAGAAAGTTTGTAAGAATTTGAAATGCCTTTTTGTGGTATATAAATAGCTGCTGAAGCTGAGCTTGTGTCAGTTAAGACTGAGCCATCTGTAAAAATAGAAATATGATTATTAAATTTAATTGACGAGTATGAATTTTAAAGAGAGACAATAATTTCATGTGGAAGATTTTTTGGAAATTAATGAAGGAATTTCAGTATGAAAAAAAGGTTTAATGAGAGTCCGTTCCCGATTAAATCTGGAATGTCCCCTTTAAGTTTTTTTCTGCTTGTTGATTTAAGTAATCATTTAGAGTCAAATCCTGTTGATTTAAGTAATCATTTAGAGTCAAATCCTGTTGAATGACATTGACTATAGTCCTATAAGACTGACTGTAGGATCCTGATGGGTGTCTACAGATTCGACTTTTGTGATGGACATTCCTCAGAACGACGGGAAAACAATTCGTTACGGGCCTACCCTTTTACCCTCGTGCCGGTAAAGTGGTGTGGGAGTATGGGTGCCTGGACGATATTGTACGTCACATCCACGAAAAGTGTCGCAAGCATTTTGCTTCTGTCATCGCTTACAAGGGAGGATTCTACGAGAAGCGACTCTTGACCAGGCTTGGTATAACCTCGCTGGATTTAGAAAAAATTGGCTGTCCACGTTTCAAAGACCTTCCTAAAATATCTGGAACTGAGTGCGGTTATCACGAAGGGTGTGGAGTGCATTTTTCACAAGCCGAGACAGTAGCATTTAGCACATGGATGAAGGAGTATATCGAGAAGCACTCTACGCAATGGACCGGTCGTTAATTGGTCAACCGAACGGTCAATTAAAGGCTTTTCCTTTGATGAATTTGTGGGATTTGTTCGACGAACCTGATTATTTTGGCGAGGATGCTCCACCTATGATTGAAGATCTGAGTCCTGTTGAAGACAACCCTTCTGTGAATGAAGAAGGCAGTCTTCCTGTGAATGAAGAAGACACCCCACCTGGGAATGAAGGCAACCCTCCATGTGTTAAACGACGGAGGGACCCAGAACCATCTGTCTCAACCGTGACTCTCCCACCGTCCCCGGTTCCAATGCACCCCCCACCCCTCAAGCCAAAACCTAGGCGGAAAATGACGTGAAAACCTGTCCCTCCCCAGTATGAGGATTCTCCACTAGAGGCGCAAATTGCACAACCTAGGAGGGAGAAACGTGACGTCACCCCTGTCCAGCAGAGACTTAAGCGATTGAAAAATCTAAGGCCCACATCAGTTGTCACCATGCAGCCTGCTAGTGAACACTGCTACTCTCGGAGGTGAGATTTTCGTCGTACCTAGACTATACCGTGAACGTCTTCAGGTCCATGTGCGTTGTTACTGCAGCTTCAGTGAAGGAGGTCTACTTTACCCGACGAAGGAAGGGATCACTCTAACCCTTCCAGAGTGGCAGGAATTACTAGTGGTGTCAGACAGAATCGACGTCGCTAATTCCACCAAAAGAGACAGTCCTGTCCGGTTCCTGACGAGCAACCTACAGTTGTGCGCTTACTGTAATAGTGATGAGTAACAGCGACTGGACATCATCAAATTCCTACGTGGTTCGACATCTTGCGGTGTGAACCTCGCCTTTGCCCAGTGGGAGGAAATGCGAAACCGTTGTGACGATGTGAAGAACAGCCTGGATCATCAGCGCAGGTCCGATGTTAATTTTCACCTGCGACACGCCATCGCCAAACAGAGAGACCTGCTACTAGCACTTCTTTTGACTCCCCCGGCAGAGGGTCAAGGACATTTGATGCAGCTATTGACGGACATTGTGGTGCACGATCTAATTCAAGCCTTGCTACCCGGGACTAGACTTATAGAGCCCGAGGATAAACAACATTGTTTGAATAATTATTTGAACGATGCAGTTCGCTCATTGGACATTGACGCTATTGCTAATTTGCTTTCTATCTTTCTTTCCTGCATTCTGAAGCAGTATTACTGACAAAAACTTCGAAATCAGACCACAATATTATATTTGTGATAATGAGATATAATGTCCCCTAATCACAACCCATTATAGTCTTCAGACGCGTTTCCAGGACAAAGATCCATGTGGCCAAAAACCATAAAAGACTTCAACAGTGAAATTCCATAAACATATACAATAGAAAGACCACATTTGCTTCTATACCTCCATTTTTCAATAGAGGAATCGCATGCCTTAAGATTGCATGTAATTCCGACCCCTACGCCTTTGCCAGAAATTTACATCAAAGTTACGACAAATATAAAGTGCTAAAGAACACAAACCAATGATTTATATACTCTTAATAATAATAAAACTGCTCATATATTACGTCATTTAATAGGAAGCTGTTAACAATAATAAATTCTATTGTTGCAAGCATCGTCAAGTGGAATTTGTTGACAGCAGTTATTGTCGTCCAACTTGGCCTATGAGACAGACAAGGAGTGACGTCCTGTGGACAAGGAGTCAAGTCTAGAAATAAGTTTCACACGTTCTTGTAAATATCGTATCTTGCAAATAATTGTTCTTGAAATAAGATTCACACGTTCTGAATAAAAACGTCTTGAAATGATGAGCTGAAAAAAAGCTACTGATTGATTGATCTAAAGCCCTGAGCGTGAGTGACAAATATTAATTCCATCTCTAATGAGGCAACAGAGTTGTCCACTTCCTTTATAGATGGCACCCCTAGTGCGAATCAAATAAATAATATCTGGAAGGTTTATAAGGTCACACAGGCTGAGAAAAGGTTAGCCATTGGTGGTGTAGTGGCAGCGTAAGAGGCATGTTTCCTGGAGACGTGGGTTCGAATCCCACTCATGGCAAAACCAAATTTTTTTCAGCTCATCATTTCATGAGTTTCATATCTACAGGATTTATCCTGTGATTATTTACTACTGATATATATATATCTCTTTGTGACTGAGTGAATGATTGATAAGGGATAACTCTGATTCTATCCATGAAGAAGAAATGGTAAACTCCGAAATTTGTTGCTAAGGGTAAATCGGGTAGTAGATATGAGAACAGATTACTAAATTTGTGTTCCTATGGATTCTTTAAGTCCAAATTGGGGGTAAAAAATTTCTTATGTTATGACTTATACTTGCTTGAAATATGAAAATTGGTTCCTAGAAGTATTTCAGGTTTTAAATCTTAGAAATGTTCCGAAATTTCGGATCCGGCTGATCTCGCAAACTTAGCAGTCAAAGTTCAATCTGTATGTACCAGAAAGATGAAAATTGGTAGCTATGGGTATTTCAGTTTGTAGATCTCGGAAACGTTAAAAAATAAGGAATTGGGAAAAATAATATAGGTCGAATAAGGGTCATATGGATTATCGGGAAATCAAGAGGCGACATTGACAGGGTTGCCAGATGTAGGATAATTATCGCATTTTTACAATGATTTTGGTCAGTTTCGAGTCATGTATGATGTTCTCAAAAAACTCTTAGTTTCTACGATAATTATGTAATTGGTAAATATTTTATGTGCGATTGCATTTCAAAATGTAAAAGTCAAAATATGTATTCAGTTTGTGCCGCATTCGAGTCTGTAGAAACTTGATTGAAAATGATCTACTTTACCCAAAATTCCTGAAGAGAAAGGAAATAAACAATTTACTACCTATTGCATATTTCATAGGTTTTGTTTGTGTGTCTGTGTCTGTCTGTTTTTTCGACAACTCCTTCCAGACGATCAGAGCTAGAACCACCAAATTCCGTCTACAGCTTCATCTCACCGTAACTTGCTGCACTGTGTACGGTTTCGATTTTTCACGATTGCCTTTGATATTATAAGAAACTACTCAATATTTTGGTAGAAGTCTGTAATAGAATTATAGGCTGTTAAAGAAGAGATATTTAAAAAAAAAATTATTTTTTTTAAATATCTATTCTTTAACAGCTTATAATTCTATTACAGACTTCTAGGAAAATAAATAACCTGTGAAATATGCAATAGAACAGTTGTTTATTTCCTTTTTCTTCAGGATTTTTCGGGTAAGAGTGGATCATTTTCAATCAGGTTTTTAGACTCGAATGCCGTACAAACTAACTACATATTTTGACTTTCACATTTTGAAATGCAATCACATGTAAAATATTTACCAATTGCATAATTATCGTAGAAACTAATAGTTTTTGCGAACATCATACATCACTCAAAACTGACCAAAATCATGGTAAAAATGCGATAATTATCCTAATCTGGCAACCCTGTCAATGTCGCCTCTTGATTTCCCGACAGTCAATACGACCCTTATTCGACCTTATATTATTTTATCCAATCCCTTATTATTTTAACTTTTCCGAGATCTACAAACTGAAACACCCGTAGGCACCAATTTTTATCTTTCTAGTACATATAGGATTTTTTGATTTTTGACTGCTAAGTTTGTGAGATCAGCCGGATCGGAAATTCGGAGCATTTCTAAGATTTAAAACCTGAAATACTTCTAGGAACCAATTTTCAAATTTCAAGCAAGTATAAGTTATAATATAAAAATTTTTTACAACAATTTGGTCTTAAAGAATCCATAGGAAATCAAATTTAGTAATCTGTTCTCATGTCTACTACCCGAATTACGTTTAGCAACAAATTTCGGAGTTTACCATTTCTTCATCATTGACAGAATCAGAGTTATCCCTCATGTTTTAAAAAAATATCTAATAGAGTAAATTCAGTTTAAAAATTATTGAGCAAACGTTATTAAAATGCAAATGTACATAAAATTGATTTTTTTTCATTATTTATGATATGAAGTGCCATCTAGAATTCTAATTTTTTTTTCTTTCATTCCCCTTACTACTTCTCTAATTCTCTTTCTTCTCTGTATCCCGGTTTTCAATAATCTCACGGTGATCACAAACCAGAATTGAAAAACCATTTGTTCTCAATTTCAATTTTTAGTTAAACTATCAACTACTGATGAAATCCAAAAACAGGTTCATTAGCAATATGTATTTTTAATTCGTTTTGGATGAATTTAAAGATTACAGTTTCGAAATGTGAACCCCCCCCCCCTATTGAATTCCACCTCCCTCCGCGTCTTCCATTATTTTCTCTTCGCTGCCTCCCCCTACACTCCAGCTAAAGCACTTCCATTCGTCTTATTATCTTTCTTCTTAAACAAACAAAATATTACTTTAATCATTTGCAGTCTAAATGCAAAAGAGTTTAATTACCATAATTGCGATTGTATATCATTATTCTCTCATATTGTAAAATTGCTTGAATCCTTACATAAACCTACTTTTTCACTACTGCGGCTTTTCGTTACCAAATTTTACCCGAAAATGTTCCATTAAAAACCAAAGACAACGATTGTATGCAATAGCGAGGAAAGAAAAAATTCTTTCATCCTCTGGCTTCTCATTTGAAGCTCTTAATAAACCTCTCAACACGAAAATCTTGATGGCACTTCGCACCCTTTCTAATTTAAAAAAATTCTTTAAATTCGAAGTAATATATTACGTTTCATAAGTACGGAGATTGCAGCAAACACACTGTGTGAAATTGTATTTGACGGTTAAAACATCTGCTATCGGAAAGTTAGAGATTACCACATACTATCAAAATACATATCCCCTACGCCCATTCTTTTCTCTTAATAATAAATAAATATATATAATACCCCCTCAAGCAGCTGCTTGCCACAGAGGTCTGACAGGAGCCTGTCAGTTTATATGTCATAGTAGCAGGTCTGAGAGGATGACAGGCCCTCAGCAGAAAAACGACACAAACAGCCATGCCTTACTCGGGGCTCGATCCCAGGTCCCTTAGATCAGTAGCCAAGCGCACTAACCACTCTTACATGTAAATATTGCTCTAGAGACGAATTTTTTCAAAATATTAACCCCGCAAATATCTATCTCTTCTCATCCATCTCTCTGCATCAAATTAGTGCACTTACTCGTATATTTTTCCTGTTGCCAAACTTTTAAGATTCATGTAGAATGGAATTATACCTAAGCAGCAGAATCTAACTACTGTCCTTGAAAGTACTACCGTGGTACTCCGTGACGTACCTGTCGTACTCTCTGTGATCACGGAGTTTTGCTGAGATAATCTGAACGCGACCCAGTTGGGGCTCGAATCTGGGAACTGCAGATTGCTAGCCTGGCACGCTACCGACTGAGCTACCCCCGTCCCCTCTGACAGCAGAACATGAACTTTTAAAAGAATATGATTGTGAGGATCTAAAGTATAATTAAATATACTAGGATACTTTCGAGTTGAGTATGCGGAAAATCATGCTCAAAACTCCCTAACTTTCAAAAGAAGCTTTTCCCTAACAAAAAAAAAGTTGCGAAAGATAAATTACATATCTCATTCAAATTTATCTGAATTTCGAATTTAGAAAATATTCGTTTAACATTTAAAAAATTATTGAAGCTGAAATATTTAACAGTAGATGCTGCTGGTGTTATGCTTGTCTTAAAAACTTTCGGTCTTCCTGCACGAGGAATATCTTCAAAGCTCTGCCGTCCTTCTCTTAATTAGCGCATCCATCCTGTAACAGTTTTCTATAAACAGGCATCATCCCCATACACTTGTGCGATATTCTTTGCAAGGGAAAGATTTTGGCCTTAAATGGTCTAGAAATTTCAAAATTTCTGATTTAGATTATGCAGATGACTTGGCCCTGTTGGCTGACGATGTTGATGAGATGAATTGTTTCAATAGGGCCGTTAATGAGACTGGTAATAGCATAAGTTTGGTGACAAACAGACAAAAAATTAAAGTAATGAAAATTTGTCAGTTAGGAAGTGTTTCAGTTGCTTTGAATGACTATAGTCTTGAGGAAGTGTCTCAGTTTAATTATCTTGGGGGCTATGTAACAGATATTGGTGATGTGCGGCATGAGATAAATAGGAAAATAGGGATTGCCGTTGGGACTTTTAAGAATCTATGAAAAGTGTGCAAAAATAGGCGTGTACACGTAAAGATTAAATTTAGGCTATATAATAGTTTGATTCTTTCTAAGGAATAGATCTGGTAGCGAAACATGGACTCTTTATAATCAGGATAATGAAAAACTTGATGCCTTTGATTCTAGATGCTTACGCAATATTTTGGGCGTTATGCGGTTTGACTATGTAAGTAATGATGAGGTTAGAAGAGGAGTCATCAACCTCCTTTGAGCAGCATATTGTGTAGAGAGAGACTGCACTGGTTTGGCCATGTTGCTCGTATGAATAATTGCAGATTGGTAAAGAGGATTATGAACAGTGTGCCTAAGGGTTTCAGAAAATGTGTGAGACATAAGATGCGATGGGCAGACAATGCCAATTTGGCCACTATAGGCCAATTCTAGCAAGGTCCTGACCTTGCTAGAATTGGCCTATAGTGGCCAAATGCAGCAGCAGTAGCTCAGAACAGACACGTCAGGAGAGTAAATTTACATAGTCTGGGTTGGACCTCCTTAGCTCATGGCTGCATGAGGATTTTGAATGTATGTATAAGCTTAATATGTTTGATTATTACAATTTTACAATAACTGATGTATTTCCAAATTTGTTTACTCCGATATATGACGAAGGCTACAGGCAATATCATAAAAGAGGTTAGAAGAAATACAAAAAATGTCATTATCATTTCTTAGAAATTTTCTATTGCAGTTGAAATTGATACGTCGATGAAATTTTGATTGTCTCGATTTTTATGAACAATTGCTGAACGTATTAAAATACTATTACTGGTCGCATTTTAGGATAGATCCATATTATATAAATGTGGAGTTAGAATCAGAACAGATTCAGAAGATTCAGAAATCTTAAATGGTCTTTTTTTTGCGAAAACATGCTACTCAATATAAATTAAAGATCTCAATGAAATGTACCTGAGATTAGATTTTAAGCAACATTAGTTTCGCATTTAAAGATTTCTCAAAGTTGAAACAACACAATTCTGCAAAAAAAAAAAATCATTCAAAATTGTTGAAAATTAAAATGATCAGTATCCAAAAACGATCCGGAATTTAAGCAGGAGGCAAGCTCATGCAATTGGAATATATGGAAGGAAATAAATGAAAGAAAAAAGCAAAAAAGCGTTAAAAAATAGTTTTAGGAAAAACGCAAATTTCGACTTGTTGGTAAATGTTTCGACTTTTTCCGTGATAATGCAATTGCATATCATTCAAATCCTAGATTTGTAGAAAAAGAGTTCCTGCAAACAGGCAGACATTGGGCTATTATTCAAGAGAACAGCCATGAAATCACGTTTACTATTTATCCTAGGCCTATACCATAACATCAACTGATCTTCATAAAAATTCTTCATTTTCTGTTGATGTTCGTGATGTGGTATCAGGTCTCTAGAATTCATCCAATAAACTGTTTTTTACAAAACTTAATTAATATTTAGTTTTAAGTGAACTATTTAATTTTAACTGTGCAGTGTGTTAAAGAATGTTTCATTTCAAAGAAAGATAACAGTAATTAAGGACCCGAGGCTATGAAGATTTTCTTATGAGGTAATTACAGTACATACGTTATATTTGGCTTAACGTTACTTTTGCATGTTGATGTACATATATTCATAAGTCTACGGATTTTGTGTGCTGTAGTTTATTTCACACACAAAAAATAATAAATAGTGTATATTAATATTTTAAAGCTTAATTTTAAGATTGTCTAGCAACTAGAAACAACATTAATCTGGCATCACCGACTCCTCATAGGTGCCGAATATCTGGCATTTTTACTGTATTAAAACTATGCTTAAACATTTTAATGAAGTTTAAAATTATTACCTTTATTGAAAATTGTTTCAATTTTATTCCTGCTGTTAAATATTCCAGCTTTTATAATTCTAAATATTAAGATTAAATCGCGAATTCGTTAGAAACATTATATCACGTCTTCAATGGATCTATTCCTGTGAGTTGTGTTGGGTTGTTTTATCTCTGAGCGGCACTTTTTTGCACACCATGGGCTAAATGGCCAGGTCACAAGAACCCCAAAGGCTCAGAGAAAGTTGGGGGAGTGACCCACTGGAACAGCTGTTGGGAGACAGATGGTAGCCTCCCGTCAAGGCCATCCAGCGTGTTCTTTAACGTGCACAGGGTATGACTCTCCCGCACACGGGGCCACGGCTTAACGTCCCATCCGACGGACGGCGGCCTTTCCAAGCCCATCGGTGTCCCCTACTGACCGTGAGCAGGTCGGGGAATTTTGCGGAGATAAATCTCAACGCTGACCCAGCTGGGACTCAAACCTATCTGGGAACTACAGATTACGAGCCTGGCGCGATACCGACTGAGCCACCCCCGCCCCCTATTCCAATGAAGTGACCGTTAAGTGTATAAAGGGAAGAGTCCAGTGAATTAATTCTGTTTAACTCCATATTTTGACATTCATGCCAAATAAAAGTATTTGTTCTCTTCAAAACATATCTAATTGTTTCGTTTTACAGAGTTTTGTGTTTTTATATCTTTCAGACGTTGTTTATCAAAGTGATTTTATGCTACGTAATAAAACAAACTAAGAAACTCTCAGTCTGACTTCAGTTGGATCAAACTAATAAAAGAGATGTTTTCTATCTTCATTCAAGTAATTTAAATAACATTAAAGTGCTCTTGCCATTTACCTGGCCCGACCTAGTGTTGCAAGCTCCTACAGGTGGCCACGTGAATTTAGGCAGAGTACTGATGGAACACGGGATTGCGTTTATTAGCTCTATACCGTTCACCAAGAAGTTAGAGCTGTTGCATAGATCCCACGTGTAGAAGTAACTGTGGAGATTGTGGCTGAAAATCTCCATTTTCCTGCACAAAATGTTATCCCACCAGTTAAGATGCGCAACAATAATGATTATTATTAAATAACTGCAAATGCCGAACTCTAACAGTGTAGAAATAACTAATACCTGCTAAATGTGGGAATAGATTTTCGGTGATAGTTTTCACTTGCGAGACAACCAAGATGACTGGATTGGTAATTAAACAGTCGAAGGTTAATAGCAAAGCGAACTATTTGACTGTCTCTTTCACGATATCTATGAAATCTGCCTGTTCCTTCTTTTCCATCAGGGGCATATCATCTACAAGAACATCTCTTGGCCAATGAAAGAAATTAATACTAATATACTCTCTACAAAGAAAACAATACGTGTCATTTCCTGAAACATGTACAAAAAGTGAATATTATCCAATTAATACTGTGGTGCAACTCACCCGTAATTTCAATGCAGGTGACTGGAGTGATGTGTCACAACACACAATACATCGAACCCTGCTGAAAATGGGGCTGCGTAGCCCCGGGAGTAATTCGCAGTTCCTAGCACAACTGAGAAATGCGAATTACGAGCCTAGCAGATTACTGACCGTTATGAGACGGAGGTTTGTTAGAGACCCGTTCATATAAGCGAACTTGGTGGTCGCCAACAGCGCCAAGTTAAATGGGGCGCAAAATTCAAGAGAAATCAAACTTAAAATAATTAAAAGGTAATTTTTGAAAGAATACAAATGGAACAATGAAAATCAACTCTTAAAGTCATTATGTCAGTTTGAAGACAACTTAGGCCATGCTTGGTTAAACAAGATATACAGTAAGAGAATAAACAGATAAAACTCATGCGCAGAAACCTACAGCAAGAAAAGTCATGTTTAAAGAGCACATATATTGCTTTAAAGGTAAAAGTACTGTCATGGAATTCATTCGACTTTCGACATCCTTCGCTACTTGTTGTTTATCATCTCTACTCTTTTGTTTTGCTTCTTGCAGTGATATGGACAAAAAATGGTGCTAAAAAGACGTGCAAATTGTGTGGCATGGTAAAAGACGGACATCACAGGCAGTCGCACGGGATTGCAAAATTGGTTCAGCTGAATCATGGCCAGGTTCTCGATACTTAGCTTTATTTTGCTTTAGAAGTGTTTCAACTGAATGTTAGGTGATTTCTATGTGTATACTATACAACTGAATTAATAAAACGAGAAAAATAAAGGTTTTATATATTCTAATTAATTAGTTATGAAAACGATTTGATTTAAAAATGGCTCTTAATCTCTTTCCTAACATAAAATTTTCAGAATAGGGTCCAGTAAAGAAATCTCGTCCCACGGGCTTGCGTCACTTTGCTATGACATTGCTTAAATATATTAAAAGGTAAAAAGTGTCGAAATGTTTCCCAATTTACTAAACACTCAGCTTGAATATGCTCTCGAGACGTAGGAATGAGAGCTCCTATTGCATTGTTCGCCTAGGGAGCGGTTCTCAACGTGTCTGAGCCTAGTGGCTCCTTCACCTCTCCTAACTCCCCTATTTTCTCTTACTAGCCGTCCCGTGACCGAGTGGTTAGCATGTTGGCTACTGATCTTAGGGACCTAGGTTCGAGCCCCGTGTAAGGCATGGATGTACGTGTCATTTTTCTGCTGAGGTCCGCCATCCTCTCAGATCTCTACTATGGTGTATAAACTGACAGGCTCCTGTCAGACCTCTGTGGCAAGCAGCTGCTTGAGGAGATTTGATTTATCATTTTTCAGAAGCTCAAAGGCTAGGAATGAACCAATTACACTAAATTATAAAGTTGATTGGGTCGTTTTAACGTTGTGTTAATGGAAAAACTACTCAAAATTCCCAATTCTGAACTAAACGTTTTATAGTAAAATTACAGAAGAAATGGAAAATCTTAAAAAATATTTTTATTATATCTTTACAATGAGCCATGTTTTCTTATTGTTTAGGGTTCTTGAAATTGTTTAGGTTTCTTATTGTTTAGGGTTCTTATTGAGCCATGTTTTCTTATTGTTTAGGGTTCTGGAAACTGAAACATTTAATATCAGTGTTGCTACTCGTAAGAATTTATCATAAATTATAACAAATCGTATATGGAAATAAATATAACTTTAGAAGTTTGGGTAATGTTTTCACTTTGCATTAATTTTAAAAAAGTGTTTATGAAAAGCAGAATAAAAACAACTGATGTGAAATGTTTCAGCTTCAATAATTCTTCAGATAATTTTTTTAAACCAGTGATTTGGTTAAATTTTACTGAAATCTACAATATATCTTCTGCTTCTGTGGGAAGCTTAGTTTTAAAGTTAGGGAGCTTTAAATGCAATTTTATTTTCACATAACATAAAAGTATCAGAATAGGGTTGATAATGGAGTGTGTTAGCTGACAATCCATTTTCTTTTAAACGTTCGCTTTTGTCAGGAAAGAGTTGAAAAGGGGGCAATCTCTCTCTCCATGGATTACTTATTGCTATTATTATGCTTTGTTATTACTGCACATAATAAATAAAACAATAAATGAAATAATAATAATAATTCAATTCAATTTTTATTCAACATAGATATGTATTAATACAAAATTGTAATGAAATATACCCAGCTAAAGTAACTGAATACTTGAGCGCTGGTGTATATTATTATTATATACGTTACATCTTTGGGAGCTCCTTCTTCAGGCTTACCCACCAATATTTTAGAATTAAAGAAGTACATTAGAGAAAAAAACAATATAAAAGTACAAGAGCAATTTTGATGACCAGAATTATATACATTTTAAATGATTCTTCCAAGTGTAGTCGAGAAAATAAAATCTAAAAGTAATTTAAAAATTTTAATGCGTTTAGCTTCAATAGGATGATTTGGTAGAAGATCTGTTCGAATTCAAAAACTTTAATTTTTTCAAGAGCTGTAAAAAATTTTCTCGTTGTTGATCATATTTTTTACAGTTTAGTAATATATGATTAATATTTTCTATAGTTGAACAAGAGGAACAATTTGGTGAATTACTTAATTTAAGTTTGAATTTTATAGAATTTAACATAGCTGTATTGGTACGAAGACGATATAAAATTTTTGTTTCATGTTTGGTAAAAGGTAATAATTTTATTTTTGAAATATTTTTTGAAAGGTGACATCGAAAATTTTCAGTAAAGTGAGCATTATTTTGGAAAAAATCTTTGTGTTAGATTAAATTCAATATTATTAAGTTTATATTTAACTGTATAAAAAAAATATAAATTTTTTTCATGAGTAGTTAGAGAGAGTGCATTTTTTGCCAAAAGGTCAACAAATTCATTTTCTGGGATCCCAACATGACTTGGGATTCATTGTAAAGATATAATATTTTTATTCAATTTGTTGTTAATGGTATTTGGAGATTAAAATAGCATTTAGATAGTATTTATAATTTGAGTTATCTAAGTCTTGTTGAAGAATTTGTATTGCTCCTTTTGAGTCAATATGAATAATAATTTGTGCGTTATTTAAATTTAGTGAAATCCAGTCGAAAGCTTTTAATATAGCGAAAAGTTTGTCCTGAATGATTGAAGTATGAGGAGAAAGTTTGTAAGAATTTGAAATGCCTTTTTGTGGTATATAAATAGCTGCTGAAGCTGAGCTTGTGTCAGTTAAGACTGAGCCATCTGTAAAAATAGAAATATGATTATTAAATTTAATTGACGAGTATGAATTTTAAAGAGAGACAATAATTTCATGTGGAAGATTTTTTGGAAATTAATGAAGGAATTTCAGTATGAAAAAAAGGTTTAATGAGAGTCCGTTCCCGATTAAATCTGGAATGTCCCCTTTAAGTTTTTTTCTGCTTGTTGATTTAAGTAATCATTTAGAGTCAAATCCTGTTGAATGACGTTGACTATAGTCCTATAAGACTGACTGTAGGATCCTGATGGGTGTCTACAGATTCGACTTTTGTGATGGACATTCCTCATAAGGACGGGAAAACAATTCGTTACGGGCCTACCCTTTTACCCTCGTGCCGGTAAAGTGGTGTGGGAGTATGGGTGCCTGGACGATATTGTACGTCACATCCACGAAAAGTGTCGCAAGCATTTTGCTTCTGTCATCGCTTACAAGGGAGGATTCTACGAGAAGCGACTCTTGACCAGGCTTGGTATAACCTCGCTGGATTTAGAAAAAATTGGCTGTCCACGTTTCAAAGACCTTCCTAAAATATCTGGAACTGAGTGCGGTTATCACGAAGGGTGTGGAGTGCATTTTTCACAAGCCGAGACAGTAGCATTTAGCACATGGATGAAGGAGTATATCGAGAAGCACTCTACGCAATGGACCGGTCGTTAATTGGTCAACCGAACGGTCAATTAAAGGCTTTTCCTTTGATGAATTTGTGGGATTTGTTCGACGAACCTGATTATTTTGGCGAGGATGCTCCACCTATGATTGAAGATCTGAGTCCTGTTGAAGACAACCCTTCTGTGAATGAAGAAGGCAGTCTTCCTGTGAATGAAGAAGACACCCCACCTGGGAATGAAGGCAACCCTCCATGTGTTAAACGACGGAGGGACCCAGAACCATCTGTCTCAACCGTGACTCTCCCACCGTCCCCGGTTCCAATGCACCCCCCACCCCTCAAGCCAAAACCTAGGCGGAAAATGACGTGAAAACCTGTCCCTCCCCAGTATGAGGATTCTCCACTAGAGGCGCAAATTGCACAACCTAGGAGGGAGAAACGTGACGTCACCCCTGTCCAGCAGAGACTTAAGCGACTGAAAAATCTAAGGCCCACATCAGTTGTCACCATGCAGCCTGCTAGTGAACACTGCTACTCTCGGAGGTGAGATTTTCGTCGTACTATACCGTGAACGTCTTCAGGTCCATGTACGTTGTTACTGCAGCTTCAGTGAAGGAGGTCTACTTTACCCGACGAAGGAAGGGATCACTCTAACCCTTCCAGAGTGGCAGGAATTACTAGTGGTGTCAGACAGAATCGACGTCGCTAATTCCACCAAAAGAGACAGTCCTGTCCGGTTCCTGACGAGCAACCTACAGTTGTGCGCTTACTGTAATAGTGATGGGTAACAGCGACTGGACATCATCAAATTCCTACGTGGTTCGACATCTTGCGGTGTGAACCTCGCCTTTGCCCAGTGGGAGGAAATGCGAAACCGTTGTGACGATGTGAAGAACAGCCTGGATCATCAGCGCAGGTCCGATGTTAATTTTCACCTGCGACACGCCATCGCCAAACAGAGAGACCTGCTACTAGCACTTCTTTTGACTCCCCCGGCAGAGGGTCAAGGACATTTGATGCAGCTATTGACGAACATTGTGGTGCACGATCTAATTCAAGCCTTGCTACCCGGGACTAGACTTATAGAGCCCGAGGATAAACATTGTTTGAATAATTATTTGAACGATACAGTTCGCTCATTGGACATTGACGCTATTGCTAATTTTCTTTCTATCTTTCTTTCCTGCATTCTGAAGCAGTATTACTGACAAAAACTTCGAAATCAGACCACAATATTATATTTGTGATAATGAGATATAATGTCCCCTAATCACAACCCATTATAGTCTTCAGACGCGTTTCCAGGACAAAGATCCATGTGGCCAAAAACCATAAAAGACTTCAACAGTGAAATTCCATAAACATATACAATAGAAAGACCACATTTGCTTCTATACCTCCATTTTTCAATAGAGGAATCGCATGCCTTAAGATTGCATGTAATTCCGACCCCTACGCCTTTGCCAGAAATTTACATCAAAGTTACGACAAATATAAAGTGCTAAAGAACACAAACCAATGATTTATATACTCTTAATAATAATAAAACTGCTCATATATTACGTCATTTAATAGGAAGCTGTTAACAATAATAAATTCTATTGTTGCAAGCATCGTCAAGTGGAATTTGTTGACAGCAGTTATTGTCGTCCAACTTGGCCTATGAGACAGACAAGGAGTGACGTCCTGTGGACAAGGAGTCAAGTCTAGAAATAAGTTTCACACGTTCTTGTAAATATCGTATCTTGCAAATAATTGTTCTTGAAATAAGATTCACACGTTCTGAATAAAAACGTCTTGAAATGATGAGCTGAAAAAAAGCTACTGATTGATTGATCTAAAGCCCTGAGCGTGAGTGACAAATATTAATTCCATCTCTAATGAGGCAACAGAGTTGTCCACTTCCTTTATAGATGGCACCCCTAGTGCGAATCAAATAAATAATATCTGGAAGGTTTATAAGGTCACACAGGCTGAGAAAAGGTTAGCCATTGGTGGTGTAGTGGCAGCGTAAGAGGCATGTTTCCTGGAGACGTGGGTTCGAATCCCACTCATGGCAAAACCAAATTTTTTTCAGCTCATCATTTCATGAGTTTCATATCTACAGGATTTATCCTGTGATTATTTACTACTGATATATATATATATCTTTGTGACTGAGTGAATGATTGATAAGGGATAACTCTGATTCTATCCATGAAGAAGAAATGGTAAACTCCGAAATTTGTTGCTAAGGGTAAATCGGGTAGTAGATATGAGAACAGATTACTAAATTTGTGTTCCTATGGATTCTTTAAGTCCAAATTGGGGGTAAAAAATTTCTTATGTTATGACTTATACTTGCTTGAAATATGAAAATTGGTTCCTAGAAGTATTTCAGGTTTTAAATCTTAGAAATGTTCCGAAATTTCGGATCCGGCTGATCTCGCAAACTTAGCAGTCAAAGTTCAATCTGTATGTACCAGAAAGATGAAAATTGGTAGCTATGGGTATTTCAGTTTGTAGATCTCGGAAACGTTAAAAAAATAAGGAATTGGGAAAAATAATATAGGTCGAATAAGGGTCATATGGATTATCGGGAAATCAAGAGGCGACATTGACAGGGTTGCCAGATGTAGGATAATTATCGCATTTTTACAATGATTTTGGTCAGTTTCGAGTCATGTATGATGTTCTCAAAAAACTCTTAGTTTCTACGATAATTATGTAATTGGTAAATATTTTATGTGCGATTGCATTTCAAAATGTAAAAGTCAAAATATGTATTCAGTTTGTGCCGCATTCGAGTATGTAGAAACTTGATTGAAAATGATCTACTTTACCCAAAATTCCTGAAGAGAAAGGAAATAAACAATTTACTACCTATTGCATATTTCATAGGTTTTGTTTGTGTGTCTGTGTCTGTCTGTTTTTTCGACAACTCCTTCCAGACGATCAGAGCTAGAACCACCAAATTCCGTCTACAGCTTCATCTCACCGTAACTTGCTGCACTGTGTACGGTTTCGATTTTTCACGATTGCCTTTGATATTATAAGAAACTACTCAATATTTTGGTAGAAGTCTGTAATAGAATTATAGGCTGTTAAAGAAGAGATACTTAAAAAAAATTTATTTTTTTTAAATATCTGTTCTTTAACAGCTTATAATTCTATTACAGACTTCTAGGAAAATAAATAACCTGTGAAATATGCAATAGAACAGTTGTTTATTTCCTTTTTCTTCAGGATTTTTCGGGTAAGAGTGGATCATTTTCAATCAGGTTTTTAGACTCGAATGCCGTACAAACTAACTACATATTTTGACTTTCACATTTTGAAATGCAATCACATGTAAAATATTTACCAATTACATAATTATCGTAGAAACTAATAGTTTTTGCGAACATCATACATCACTCAAAACTGACCAAAATCATGGTAAAAATGCGATAATTATCCTAATCTGGCAACCCTGTCAATGTCGCCTCTTGATTTCCCGACAGTCAATACGACCCTTATTCGACCTTATATTATTTTATCCAATCCCTTATTATTTTAACTTTTCCGAGATCTACAAACTGAAACACCCGTAGGCACCAATTTTTATCTTTCTAGTACATATAGGATTTTTTGATTTTTGACTGCTAAGTTTGTGAGATCAGCCGGATCGGAAATTCGGAGCATTTCTAAGATTTAAAACCTGAAATACTTCTAGGAACCAATTTTCAAATTTCAAGCAAGTATAAGTTATAATATAAAAATTTTTTACAACAATTTGGTCTTAAAGAATCCATAGGAAATCAAATTTAGTAATCTGTTCTCATGTCTACTACCCGAATTACGTTTAGCAACAAATTTCGGAGTTTACCATTTCTTCATCATTGACAGAATCAGAGTTATCCCTCATGTTTTAAAAAAATATCTAATAGAGTAAATTCAGTTTAAAAATTATTGAGCAAACGTTATTAAAATGCAAATGTACATAAAATTGATTTTTTTTCATTATTTATGATATGAAGTGCCATCTAGAATTCTAATTTTTTTTTCTTTCATTCCCCTTACTACTTCTCTAATTCTCTTTCTTCTCTGTATCCCGGTTTTCAATAATCTCACGGTGATCACAAACCAGAATTGAAAAACCATTTGTTCTCAATTTCAATTTTTAGTTAAACTATCAACTACTGATGAAATCCAAAAACAGGTTCATTAGCAATATGTATTTTTAATTCCTTTTGGATGAATTTAAAGATTACAGTTTCGAAATGTGAACCCCCCCCCCCCCTATTGAATTCCACCTCCCTCCGCGTCTTCCATTATTACGTTCATAATTACGGAGATTGCAGGAAACACACTGTGTGAAATTGTATTTGACGGTTAAAACATCTGCTATCGGAAAGTTAGAGATTACCACATACTATCAAAATACATATCCCCTACGCCCATTCTTTTCTCTTAATAATAAATAAATATATATAATACCCCCTCAAGCAGCTGCTTGCCACAGAGGTCTGACAGGATCCTGTCAGTTTATATGTCATAGTAGCAGGTCTGAGAGGATGACAGGCCCTCAGCAGAAAAACGACACAAACAGCCATGCCTTACTCGGGGCTCGATCCCAGGTCCCTTAGATCAGTAGCCAAGCGCACTAACCACTCTTACATGTAAATATTGCTCTAGAGACGAATTTTTTCAAAATATTAACCCCGCAAATATCTATCTCTTCTCATCCATCTCTCTGCATCAAATTAGTGCACTTACTCGTATATTTTTCCTGTTGCCAAACTTTTAAGATTCATGTAGAATGGAATTATACCTAAGCAGCAGAATCTAACTACTGTCCTTGAAAGTACTACCGTGGTACTCCGTGACGTACCTGTCGTACTCTCTGTGATCACGGAGTTTTGCTGAGATAATCTGAACGCGACCCAGTTGGGGCTCGAATCTGGGAACTGCAGATTGCTAGCCTGGCACGCTACCGACTGAGCTACCCCCGTCCCCTCTGACAGCAGAACATGAACTTTTAAAAGAATATGATTGTGAGGATCTAAAGTATAATTAAATATACTAGGATACTTTCGAGTTGAGTATGCGAAAAATCATGCTCAAAACTCCCTAACTTTCAAAAGAAGCTTTTCCCTAACAAAAAAAAAGTTGCGGAAGATAAATTACATATCTCATTCAAATTTATCTGAATTTCGAATTTAGAAAATATTCGTTTAACATTTAAAAAATTATTGAAGCTGAAATATTTAACAGTAGATGCTGCTGCTGTTACGCTTGTCTTAAAAACTTTCGGTCTTCCTGCACGAGGAATATCTTCAAAGCTCTGCCGTCCTTCTCTTAATTAGCGCATCCATCCTGTAACAGTTTTCTATAAACAGGCATCATCCCCATACACTTGTGCGATATTCTTTGCAAGGGAAAGATTTTGGCCTTAAATGGTCTAGAAATTTCAAAATTTCTGATTTAGATTATGCAGATGACTTGGCCCTGTTGGCTGACGATGTTGATGAGATGAATTGTTTCAATAGGGTCGTTAATGAGACTGGTAATAGCATAAGTTTGGTGACAAACAGACAAAAAATTAAAGTAATGAAAATTTGTCAGTTAGGAAGTGTTTCAGTTGCTTTGAATGACTATAGTCTTGAGGAAGTGTCTCAGTTTAATTATCTTGGGGGCTATGTAACAGATATTGGTGATGTGCGGCATGAGATAAATAAGAAAATAGGGATTGCCGTTGGGACTTTTAAGAATCTATGAAAAGTGTGCAAAAATAGGCGTGTACACGTAAAGATTAAATTTAGGCTATATAATAGTTTGATTCTTTCTAAGAAATAGATCTGGTAGCGAAACATGGACCCTTTATAATCAGGATAATGAAAAACTTGATGCCTTTGATTCTAGATGCTTACGCAATATTTTGGGCATTATGCGGTTTGACTATGTAAGTAATGATGAGGTTAGAAGAGGAGTCATCAACCTCCTTTGAGCAGCATATTGTGTAGAGAGAGACTGCACTGGTTTGGCCATGTTGCTCGTATGAATAATTGCAGATTGGTAAAGAGGATTATGAACAGTGTGCCTAAGGGTTTCAGAAAATGTGTGAGACATAAGATGCGATGGGCAGACAATGCCAATCAGGACCTTGCTAGAATTGGCCTATAGTGGCCAAATGCAGCAGCAGTAGCTCAGAACAGACACGTCAGGAGAGTAAATTTACATAGTCTGGGTTGGACCTCCTTAGCTCATGGCTGCATGAGGATTTTGAATGTATGTATAAGCTTAATATGTTTGATTATTACAATTTTACAATAACTGATGTATTTCCAAATTTGTTTACTCCGATATATGACGAAGGCTACAGGCAATATCATAAAAGAGGTTAGAAGAAATACAAAAAATGTCATTATCATTTATTAGAAATTTCCTATTGCAGTTGAAATTGATACGTCGATGAAATTTTGATTGTCTCGATTTTTATGAACAATTGCTGAACGTATTAAAATACTATTACTGGTCGCATTTTAGGATAGATCCATATTATATAAATGTGGAGTTAGAATCAGAACAGATTCAGAAGATTCAGAAATCTTAAATGGTCTTTTTTTTGCGAAAACATGCTACTCAATATAAATTAAAGATCTCAATGAAATGTACCTGAGATTAGATTTTAAGCAACATTAGTTTCGCATTTAAAGATTTCTCAAAGTTGAAACAACACAATTCTGCAAAAAAAAAAATCATTCAAAATTGTTGAAAATTAAAATGATCAGTATCCAAAAACGATCCGGAATTTAAGCAGGAGGCAAGCTCATGCAATTGGAATAAATGGAAGGAAATAAATGAAAGAAAAAAGCAAAAAAGCGTTAAAAAATAGTTTTAGGAAAAACGCAAATTTCGACTTGTTGGTAAATGTTTCGACTTTTTCCGTGATAATGCAATTGCATATCATTCAAATCCTAGATTTGTAGAAAAAGAGTTCCTGCAAACAGGCAGACATTGGGCTATTATTCAAGAGAACAGCCATGAAATCACGTTTACTATTTATCCTAGGCCTATACCATAACATCAACTTATCTTCATAAAAATTCTTCATTTTCTGTTGATGTTCGTGATGTGGTATCAGGTCTCTAGAATTCATCCAATAAACTGTTCTTTACAAAACTTAATTAATATTTAGTTTTAAGTGAACTATAATTTTAACTGTGCAGTGTGTTAAAGAATGTTTCATTTCAAAGAAAGATAACAGTAATTAAGGACCCGAGGCTATGAAGATTTTCTTATGAGGTAATTACAGTACATACGTTATATTTGGCTTAACGTTACTTTTGCATGTTGATGTACATATATTCATAAGTCTACGGATTTTGTGTGCTGTAGTTTATTTCAGACACAAAAAATAATAAATAGTGTATATTAATATTTTAAAGCTTAATTTTAAGATTGTCTAGCAACTAGAAACAACATTAATCTGGCATCACCGACTCCTCATAGGTGCCGAATATGTGGCATTTTTACTGTATTAAAACTATGCTTAAACATTTTAATGAAGTTTAAAATTATTACCTTTATTGAAAATTGTTTCAATTTTATTCCTGCTGTTAAATATTCCAGCTTTTATAATTCTAAATATTAAGATTAAATCGCGAATTCGTTAGAAACATTATATCACGTCTTCAATGGATCTATTCCTGTGAGTTGTGTTGGGTTGTTTTATCTCTGAGCGGCACTTTTTTGCACACCATGGGCTAAATGGCCAGGTCACAAGAACCCCAAAGGCTCAGAGAAAGTTGGGGGAGTGACCCACTGGAACAGCTGTTGGGAGACAGATGGTAGCCTCCCGTCAAGGCCATCCAGCGTGTTCTTTAACGTGCACAGGGTATGACTCTCCCGCACACGGGGCCACGGCTTAACGTCCCATCCGACGGACGGCGGCCTTTCCAAGCCCATCGGTGTCCCTTACTGACCGTGAGCAGGTCGGGGAATTTTGCGGAGATAAATCTCAACGCTGACCCAGCTGGAACTCAAACCTATCTGGGAACTACAGATTACGAGCCTGGCGCGATACCGACTGAGCCACCCCCACCCCCTATTCCAATGAAGTGACCGTTAAGTGTATAAAGGGAAGAGTCCAGTGAATTAATTCTGTTTAACTCCATATTTTGACATTCATGCCAAATAAAAGTATTTGTTCTCTTCAAAACATATCTAATTGTTTCGTTTTATAGAGTTTTGTGTTTTTATATCTTTCAGACGTTGTTTATCAAAGTGATTTTATGCTACGTAATAAAACAAACTAAGAAACTCTCAGTCTGACTTCAGTTGGATCAAACTAATAAAAGAGATGTTTTCTATCTTCATTCAAGTAATTTAAATAACATTAAAGTGCTCTTGCCATTTACCTGGCCCGACCTAGTGTTGCAAGCTCCTACAGGTGGCCACGTGAATTTACGCAGAGTACTGATGGAACACGGGATTGCGTTTATTAGCTCTATACCGTTCACCAAGAAGTTAGAGCTGTTGCATAGATCCCACGTGTAGAAGTAACTGTGGAGATTGTGGCTGAAAATCTCCATTTTCCCGCACAAAATGTTATCCCACCAGTTAAGATGCGCAACAATAATGATTATTATTAAATAACTGCAAATGCCGAACTCTAACAGTGTAGAAATAACTAATACCTGCTAAATGTGGGAATAGATTTTCGGTGATAGTTTTCACTTGCGAGACAACCAAGATGACTGGATTGGTAATTAAACAGTCGAAGGTTAATAGCAAAGCGAACTATTTGACTGTCTCTTTCACGATATCTATGAAATCTGCCTGTTCCTTCTTTTCCATCAGGGGCATATCATCTACAAGAACATCTCTTGGCCAATGAAAGAAATTAATACTAATATACTCTCTACAAAGAAAACAATACGTGTCATTTCCTGAAACATGTACAAAAAGTGAATATTATCCAATTAATACTGTGGTGCAACTCACCCGTAATTTCAATGCAGGTGACTGGAGTGATGTGTCACAACACACAGTACATCGAACCCTGCTGAAAATGGGGCTGCGTAGCCCCGGGAGTAATTCGCAGTTCCTAGCACAACTGAGAAATGCGAATTACGAGCCTAGCAGATTACTGACCGTTATGAGACGGAGGTTTGTTAGAGACCCGTTCATATAAGCGAACTTGGTGGTCGCCAACAGCGCCAAGTTAAATGGGGCGCAAAATTCAAGAGAAATCAAACTTAAAATAATTAAAAGGTAATTTTTGAAAGAATACAAATGGAACAATGAAAATCAACTCTTAAAGTCATTATGTCAGTTTGAAGACAACTTAGGCCATGCTTGGTTAAACAAGATATACAGTAAGAGAATAAACAGATAAAACTCATGCGCAGAAACCTACAGCAAGAAAAGTCATGTTTAAAGAGCACATATATTGCTTTAAAGGTAAAAGTACTGTCATGGAATTCATTCGACTTTCGACATCCTTCGCTACTTGTTGTTTATCATCTCTACTCTTTTGTTTTGCTTCTTGCAGTGATATGGACAAAAAATGGTGCTAAAAAGACGTGCAAATTGTGTGGCATGGTAAAAGACGGACATCACAGGCAGTCGCACGGGATTGCAAAATTGGTTCAGCTGAATCATGGCCAGGTTCTCGATACTTAGCTTTATTTTACTTTAGAAGTGTTTCAACTGAATGTTAGGTGATTTCTATGTGTATACTATACAACTGAATTAATAAAACGAGAAAAATAAAGGTTTTATATATTCTAATTAATTAGTTATGAAAACGATTTGATTTAAAAATGGCTCTTAATCTCTTCCCTAACATAAAATTTTCAGAATAGGGTCCAGTAAAGAAATCTCGTCCCACGGGCTTGCGTCACTTTGCTATGACATTGCTTAAATATATTAAAAGGTAAAAAGTGTCGAAATGTTTCCCAATTTACTAAACACTCAGCTTGAATCTGCTCTCGAGACGTAGGAATGAGAGCTCCTATTGCATTGTTCGCCTAGGGAGCTGTTCTCAACGTGTCTGAGCCTAGTGGCTCCTTCACCTCTCCTAACTCCCCTATTTTCTCTTACTAGCCGTCCCGTGACCGAGTGGTTAGCATGTTGGCTACTGATCTTAGGGACCTAGGTTCGAGCCCCGTGTAAGGCATGGATGTACGTGTCATTTTTCTGCTGAGGTCCGCCATCCTCTCAGATCTCTACTATGGTGTATAAATTGTCAGACCTCTGTGGCAAGCAGCTGCTTGAGGAGGTATTTATTTACTATTATTAATATGTTTTCCTGTATAGAATAATATTCACGTGAGTATTAATTTACAAGTGTATTATATTCGTGAATTTTTACATGAATATGCAAAACATGCATGTCTTAACGTAAGACTTATTCAATATTCAATTTACTCTATTTCTACCAATTAAAGATTTCGTCCCCATAAATTTCTAAGACGTCCCTGCTGGGAAACACTGTCAGTGGACTGATTTGTTTCTCTTCGAAGTGTGCGTTTTTTAAATGATTTCATTTCTTCAACTGAATTTTATCAGACATCAATTATAAAGCAAATTTTAATAAATGCGGAGATTTCATTCTTGCAGAAAATTAAATTCTTGCAGAAAAAATTTTATTTTCACTGACATAAAAAATTTCATTTCTCGATGTCAAAAATATTCAATAAACATATTATCTAGGAAAACTTAAACATTATTTTCATTAATTATATTTAATTGTAAACCATATTTATAAGAAAACAAGATAACCTGAATTTTAAAGCAAAATTTTATTTTATTTTTTTATTTTGTCAAAGGTTTTTGGAAAGTAAATATGAGCAACATTACCATAAATATTGGTGTAGATAAGTTATTTATTCTGTTAGCAAAATATATTATGCTAACGTCAGATAAGGTTTAACAATAATCATAAATATTATATATACAGTCTCTCATTAAAAGTATGGTTACATTCCATATGAAACTTTTAAATCTCATATAGTTTAGGTTCTAAGTAGAAAGCTACTGAGATTAGAATTTCATTCACAGCTGACGAATTGATCAGTGCAATTTAATACTAAGATTAAAATCATCAGTATCACATAATTCAAACAAACGCCAATGCAAACACCAAAACAAGACTCAATTAACAAACATGGTGACATGAAGAAATTTTTACAAGATTACATTGAAATATTTACAACTAAATATATTGAAAACCTCAAAAGGATAAATTTTCTCTTCAGATATGAGGCCAGTATGAATCTGCAAGACAATCATTTCAAATAATATTAAATGAATAAAAAAAGATTAATATTGCTAACAGTAACTGCACATACTCCAACAATAGAAATAAATGTTGGAAGTCCACATCAATCATACAAAATGTAACTCAATCATATGGTATGCTTCAGAAAATAGTTTGTGACAACCAATGTCTATCACTGAGACCTACCAGTAGATAAGTGAAATTTAATAATACAACATATGATCATTATGTTATTGCCTTACTGAAGTTTATAACAGAATACAAAGAAATGTAAAAAAATTACAAATTCAGTGTAACATTGAAGAGTGTTTCATAATAAAAAGAAATATAACCCATACAGATTTTTCAGAAAAAAATGGTAACAATGAACGCTATTGACTGAGATTTCTTCATAATAGTAAGTATAAGACATAAGTATTTGAAATCTACATCAAATATAACTCATTCATATTGTATGCTTCAAAAAATAGTTTGCAACAACCAATGTCTACATACGGGTAGAGCAATGAAATTTCAAGACAGAATGAATGAGAAGTATACCATTGTGTTAGCTGAAGCTTCTTAAACAAAAATTACAAAATTCACTGCAACATCCAGGAGTATTACATAATCACAAAAATATAACTGATACAGCTTAACATTAAAAATAGTATATATTGATACATATGAGCACTATATCATTGTCTTACTGAAGTTTATATCATAATATATTAGCATATAAAAAAGTTACAGAATTCAGTGCAACATCGAGGAGATTTTCCTAATCACAAGAAATATATCCCATACAGCCTATCATTAAGAAAATTGATAGAAATGCTACCTTACACCGCAGTTTACCATTGAAATATTCATGAAATACACCAATTTTAACTTAATCATAATGTGTGCTTTAAAAATTAGTTTGCGATACTCTTTGTTGATCATTGATACTGAGTAGCAGAACAAGAAAATTTCAATAAAAGTTCATATAAGCTCTATATTCTTGTGTTTCTGAAGTTAATACCATAACAATAACAGTTACATAGCATATAAAACAATAGTTACAGAATTCAGAGCAGAATCCAGGAGTATATCATAATCACAAGAAATATAACCCATGCAGCTTGTTAAGCAAAATGATAACATTAAATACCATATACCGATGATAGTAACTAAGACAAATATTTATTTGAATACCACATCAAATACCAATGATAAATCATCATATGTATACTTCAAAAAATATTTGGCGACAACTAATGTCTATCATTGAGACATATCACTAGACATAAATGAATAAATACCAAATGGGAGCCCTATATTATAGCCTTACTGAAGTCTCTAATATAATTCATAGTAATATACAAAAATTACAGATTTCAGTGCAACATTGAAGAATGTTTAATAATAACATTGAATACCATATACTGATGATAGTAACTAAGGCAAATAATTATTTGAATGCCACATCAAATATATCAAAGTTTATTATTTTAGACATGACTAGTACACAAGTAAAATTTAACAGATAGACATAGATAGCATATGTTCAACAATTTTACCAAAGTGCTTAGTTTTTCTTTCGTATGATTTTTTTTCGGTGCATATTCAGATTGGGTGTAATTATGCATATGCACATTTCCACATGTTAATATGATTTTTACGTAACATATCAATTGTTTTATTCCCACAATGGCACTGAAATCTGTGCTAAACATTGTTTCTTTTTTGAAAACCTGCTTTACAATATTAACATATGTCAATAATTGATTTTTGCAGTTCACAAATTGTTGCTCTACATTATTAGATATCAGTGTTTGAAAAACAGCATAGCATAATATTCCCACATTTATTTATCTTTCAGTAGGATAGGTTAGCCCTCCATGGTCACACATATTAATTAACTGCTGAGGTACATCCAATACTAAATCCCTTTTGGTTGTTAAATGATCAACACAGGTAACACAAAATGTTTCCTTTTTTACATTGTGACATGCATAGCCAACAATATATATAATGTTATTTACCTCACCTTGTGTTAGTTTTAAATTGATATGTGTATTAACATATGATTTGACAAAATTTATTTCACTATCATCTAATTGGATATCAAAAGTGTCAATTAGAAAGAAAGAGCACAGATTATCAATATAAGAACTATGTGACAAATGATTACTTATATGAACATAAGCTTTTACCTGAGGTGGAAGCTTTTCCTTTCCTAATAAAATGAACTCGCCCTTACTGGTATTTTTGACACAAATCCAATTATTGCAAATATTTTCTTCCTTAGTAACAAATTTTAACCGATCATTAAAATCTTTAATTTTATTGCTTTGTGCTAAATTCTCAATATCACGCAGAAACTGAGCTTCGTACCTCTTATCTAGAGCTGTAGCTCTTTTTTCTGGGCATGCTACTTTTGTTGAGCTACTAGCTTCAGACAAATATGAAGGCAGGTTTGGAAAGATAATGGGATAGGCATCTACAGCTAATTTTGGTGTGCCTCGTAAGACTTTTACAGAGCCTTTATCACTGGGAAGTTCATCATAATATGTTATGAGTTTATCCTCAGAGTGTTTTTGGCAAAGGACACTCTCCTTACTGGGAATAAAATCTTTCCGTGGAATTTTTTTCCGCCATAGCTGTTTTGCAGTTTCATCTTTAGGAGAACGAAATAGAGTTACATATGGCGATCCACCATAATTACTACGGCAGCCAGGAATACAATATTTACGTGGCATGATAACAATAATAATTACTATAAATACCCTTCAAATTCAACAATATAATAAACAATATATATATATGAAATATGAATTTAATATTTATCTAAAAAACAGAATAAAGAAATAGCACTTACACTTTAAGAAAAAAGAAATGGCATGACAGTGAATACTGAAACAAAGCAAACAAGCCGTACAAGCCAATGGTCTGATAGGATTACAATGGCACAGCACAAATCATGTGACATCAGGCTTTCCCTTCAGACGGTTTTGGTCGTACACTATGCGCGTTCAAGAACACACTGAATGACCTTCACGGGAGGCTTCCATCTGTCTCCTAAAACTGTCACTTTTCTCCGGCCTGCCCTGACCTCTGAAGTCTTTGTGAGTTACATGAAACCCTTAACAATGGGTATGTTTGTTTAGCAAATATTGCTTCTAACAATCGTTTTTATTCTTGCAAAATTCTTTATGTGATCAAATAATGAAATTATTTAACAGTATTTTTTTCGTAACAATTGATTGTTGGGAGAGCAAGTTATTGGATTGAAGCGGAAATGAACCAGAACGCCTTCCTGTATAATTTGATTTTATTTTATTTTCTAAAATAATTCTAGCTGATTGCTCGTTTTGCAGTTCGCGGATTCGACAATTTGTTTAAATATTTTTGAGACTTTCTCTCTTTGATTACGTATTGGACAACACATTATACCACAAAACAGTCTTTGAATAAATTTTCTTTGAGATTCGCTTAAAATTAACACTTAAATTTGAAAGCTAAATCTACTATAGGTTTTAGAAAGCCGTTGTCTGTCTGATTAAGAACTTCTAAAAATTGTAAGTCTTTCGAAACTATAAAAATTGGGTGCATCAAATTTGGTATCAGTTTCTTCTTATTATAAATAAAAGGGAACAGGCGTTTGTCTACATCAATTCTTCACCAGAGCCCGTAAACAAAATTATGTTGCTGATTGACCTAAGTGACGGCAGATGGCACCAACAAAGTCCTGTACAAAGACGGGCGGACATTGACGCAATTGGAAACGCTCCAGTTTCGTAATCTCCAGTTCCCTGGTTCGAGTGCGAAGTGTTCTACAATTGAGAATTCTTTCCTTCAGCTTCCCCTGCCCTTGGTCAGGGAGAAGACACCGACAGGCGTAGAAAGTGTGTTGTTTGTCAGATGGGATATTAAGCCGTGATCTCGTGTAAAATAGAATCATATCCTGACGATTATGCTGAATACATGATCACGTATTGCACAACATTGATGGTATTCTTCCATCTGTCTCTTAACAGCTGTCCAGTGGGGACTCAGAGGAAGTTCTTTCCATCCTTCTCTAAGCCATTGGTGTACTTGTCACGTGGCCATTTAGTCCTTTGTGTGCAGGAAAAGTGCTATCAAAAAACAATAACTCCAACGGCATATAGGTTCTTCTTATCATCAGCTGAAGCAATAAAATAATTTGTCCAAAAAGTTTACCCTTCCCTCCTAAGGGGCGGGGGTGGCTCAGTCGGTAGCACGCCAGACTCTCAATCTGAAGTTCCCTGGTTCGAGTCCCAGTTGGACTAGCGATGAGATTTATCCCCGCAAAACTGTCCGCCCTGCCCACAGTCAGTAGGAGAAACCGATGGGCGTGGAAAGGGTCCCGTTGTCGGATGGGACGTCAAACCGTGGCTCCGTGAGCAGGATACTCATACCCTGTGCATGATAAACAACACGCTGGATGCAAAGGAAAATATTAGCACGAATCCAAAAAAAATTTCCAATATCTCCTAAAACAAAACAATTGCATTTTCCACACCTCTGAATGAAAGGGACCACTTACTGCAAATGCAATAACTACGTGACCTTCATATTCTCCCATCAAAATTTCGAATTTCTAGCATAAATGCATCGTTTACAACATTTGTTTAAAAGTTTGCATTTTTTTTAATGCATTTGGAAACTATTTTTGAGTGAACCATGAGAATAAAACCTATCGCATTAAGCGGAACGACGGAAGCTTGCCTAAGTGATAAAAAACAATGCAACCCTTTTCAGGGAATTTTGGTTTTATACGCAAGTACTTAGTTTTTTTCTGCATTTTAAAATTCACTAAGAACAGGCTAAAAACGCCAAAAAAAAGTGTAAAAAATGTAGTTCGCAAAAAAATTAAACAGCTGGTGCTTTAAGGTTCCGTACCTAACACATCAAATGGTAAAAATCACATCTGGCATGTAGCAAAGAACGGGGAGGAGAGGATAAAATCAAGCAATCTTTTTATTTAAAAGTTTAACCGTACGTAGAATAACAAGATGTAAATCATTACACCTCAAAATGCATTAAATCTTAACCGCCCTGCAATTCGGACAGTAGGGGGTCACCAATTGTTTTGGAAAAGGTCGCCGTCTGTCCGATGGAACATTAAGCTGTAGCCCTGTGCGCGGGAGAGCCATAAGCTGTGCACGTTAAAGAACACACTTGATGAACTGTCCTTAAAGAACATAATTGTGACATTGATAGCACATGAATGTGCTATCAATGTAACAACAGCTCTGAAGTGGGTGCCCTCCCACACCCTTCTCTGAGCCTTTGTGATCTGGCCATTTATTCCATTCTATGCAGAAAAAAGTTCTGCTCACAGGCAAACCAACTCATTAAATTTTGAACTTAGTTTTTAGCCATACTACAATTTTGAAAATCTTGCCGTATCCCACAATAAACACTAGACGAACTGAGAACGAGGAATTTTCATCTGGTATATTTCAAAATTCATGACCAATTGACATTTTTGGCTATTCTGGATTAATTTTGCCTGTATAGTGCAAGAAAGGTTCTTTATATTAAAAAAAAATGTGTATGTGCATTAAAATTTGATTGCTGAACCTTACCCTCGGAGCAAACTATGCTTTTCTTCCCAATGGTCGAATGACTAGTACTCTTCGCTACGGATGAAAAGAACGGCTACTGGAATGGTTTCAATTTTTAAAAAATGAAAAACGTGAAATATCGATGGGAAATGTGGAAAAATTATTTTAGACACTAATTTCAATAAAATGGATTAAATTAAAATAATTTTTATTATCTTTGCTGTACTTGTAAATATACTTTTCAGCTTAATAATAGGTAATTTCTGGAAAAAATTGTCAAGGAAATAAAATCAAGACTGTAAAGTGGTTTGGCATTTGTAAAATATTTCGATAAATATCTTTATATTTAAAAAAAATCGACTCTTCGATAGCGGTGGTTCTTTACATTGAATCTATTTTGCTTGGATATTATTTAAAAAAAAGGACAGTGATAACCACAAATAAAGGATGAAAAATATTTCATTTCCAGAAATTACGATCCGAGTTTTGTAAAAAACATTCTCCGGTTTTCGCACAGACAAAAAAGCATACACAAAAAAAAATCTATTGAAAGAAATTGGAAAAAGAGTAGTTACCTTATGCTGCTTTGCAGCTTTAGTTGGTTGATTTCACGATGATTTCTTCTGTATATTGCTATTTGAAAATTAAAATGTGAAAGTTTCCACTAACTGACTACACGATATGGAGGTAAAAGACAACCGCAACTAAACCCAACTCACCACAGTCTCATGCACCATAGTAGTGGTACGGCACTCTGAACTGCCCCAGGGCATAAAAAGTCCCCAAACCATGAGCATTCTGCCATGCCCCACTTTTAAAAAGCCCGTTTTTGCCGTTCATCCGTCATCCGATTCTGACGTCCTCACCCAAAGAACTTCCATCGTGAAGTAAGCAAATTTAAAGGTTCCAAATAATTCTAAGTCCCAAGATCTTGGAGTCTGATGTCATCACCCTCGAAATATTCTCACGATTGCATCATCACCCATAGACAGCTAATACTGAAATTTACCAAGTCCAACTAAACCCATCCGTCTCCCAACAGCTGTTTCAATGGGTCCCCTCTCCCAACCTTCTCTGAGCCTTCGGGGTCCATGTGATCTGGCCATTTAGCCCGTGGTGTGCAAAAAGTGCTGCTTAGTTAAAACAACCCAACTAAATTTTCGGTGGTAACGTTCAAGGCATCCCCTCTCAGACCTATTACACAAACCCATGAAGGGTGACGTCATAGACTATGATGCAATCATGTCCAGACCTGTTCACCTCTTTTCACAAAATACTGCACTGCAGCTCACTCTTTTACAAAAAAAAAAACTTCCACAGCTGGGTTCGAACCCGAGACTTCACGCTTATCAACGCAAGACATTTATCAACTACACCACGGGTACTCTATGGCTGTAGTGCTTAAAGATAGGTCTCTTTAAAAGTGAATGAGCAATTATTTTTTTTCCTTGTAATTCACATTTAATCCCGGAATCAATTTTTATTCCTTGTAAATCTCATATAGAAATTTATAACTTCGCATATTATTATTTTCATCCTTTATCGAAGTACATAACAAAAATAAAAAGTTTTTGAAACATCACAGGGAACTACAGTTCTGTCTGGGACAAAGGTTAATTTTTTTATTCCTAGAAATTTAACTTAGGAATAAATTATATTTTTATTCCTTGTAAATCGCATTAAAAAATTTATAGCCTCTGCACATTCTCAGCCTTCACATTTTATTCAAGAACATCGCAAAACGTTTTGAAACATCATATAGGGAACTATATTTCTGACTTTGTTAATTTTTTTTCCTGGAAAATTTAGAATAATATATTTTTTTCTTGTAAATCACTTTTAAATTCTATATTTCTTGTAAATCACTTTTAGAAATACATTTATAACCTCTGTGCACCTCTATCTCACCCCTCCTGTGGACCACGGTTGATTGATGGACGTCCCCAAAACAGAAATGCTTTGAAACATTTTTTTCCCCAATTTACACTCTAGTAATTAGTTACTAGTACTAACTTGCTCTGAGACATATTTTTTTAAATCCTTGTAAATTGCGCATTTTATTCTTGTACTGCAACCTTGTATCTCACTCTTTCATGCCTTCCAAAGGACTACAATGGATGGTAAAAGAATTATTTTTATAACCTGACAACTACGCTCTCGATGATATTTATAGGTGCAACTTTGATATAAATATTTTAAAACGCCTTGCTCTCAATAATTCCGAGAAATACTTTTAGGAATAAACTTTACCAATATGCAAAGTTCTGTCAATTGATTTATGCCATGGAATAATTCTATTTCAAGAATCTGACCAAAAGTCAAGTCCAAAGTCTGACCAAAGTTCAAGAGTCATACGTCGCCTTCATGAATACATGTTAAGCTAATGATGGGCACCAGATAGCATTCTTACACCTTATTGGTCAATGAGTCAACTATGCATGGGAGGAGACCCCCTTGTTACTGTTGGCTGAAGTGGACTCTCCCAGGTAGGGGAGTATAAAAGGTCATGCAGAGGGAGAAGAAATTCATTTGTTCTGATCTACTAGCTGTTGCGTCTCGATTTTCAGTTCTGAGTGTTATCATGTTTAGTTTTAAATCCATCATCCCTGAAGTGGCTAATGAAACCACAATGGAGGAGGAAAGGAAGCAGACAACTTCTGCTTTAGTGGATCAAGTATCCAATTTGAAAGCTCTCATCTGGGACAAAGCATCCTGTTGACTCGGGTAAAATTTCGTGCAGGTGGCACAAGACTGGGGAGAAACCTTCCCCAGTCTGGGTTTCAGCATGCCGCTGATGCTTTGCATCAAGCAAGGATTGTAAGAACAAAGGGTGCCCCTTTACAGCTTCGATACAGCAGGATTGCACTACGTACATGCTACAGCATATGATGGTGCCGTTCCCGGAACTTCCCATGCCATTGATGGAGGAACTTCTTATATCATTAAAAATGTGAGGAACTTCAACTCACGAAAGTTGAAACTACATTTGTGTCCACAACCCTTTAGTTGAAAGGAATGGAGTATGTGGAAGCACATAGTTTCATTCCGGCTCTGCAGGGGATTCATAGTGAAATATTTACAGACTTTGTGCCTCGAGGGGATTATTCTCGCGTGCGTTTGTTTCAGAAGTCTAGACATAAAAAAATCCCGTGAACCTTCCTCTAATACTTCGCAATGATCTCGCAGTTGAGAGGTTCATGAGTGCAATAGAGAGGGTCATCCAGTCAAATGAGGGACTAGGAGGGCACAACGAAATAGAGTTTGATTTCGTATGAGCAGACTTGAAGAAGATACTGGACGCCAACACCAGGCCAAAAATCACTAGTCAATATTGACTTTCCTGACTAACAAAAAATCAGTTTTAAAAATTTCAAACACAGATGAAATGTGTCTAGCCAAGGCTTTGATGGTAGCCAAAGCATTAAACATGAAAATAAAAAAGGGTTGCCAAAAATGGTAAAATAAGGCAA
Organism: Ryuthela nishihirai; assembly: GCA_038380435.1. Classification (NCBI taxonomy): domain Eukaryota; kingdom Metazoa; phylum Arthropoda; class Arachnida; order Araneae; family Heptathelidae; genus Ryuthela; species Ryuthela nishihirai. The sequence continues at coordinate 79,411,083 of JAWZYU010000017.1, forward strand.
AGTCACTATAAACTGCAAGGAAGCGAGGCTGAAAAACTGCACGCAGACGCCAGCATTCCTATTGGTCCTCGTGATATTCCAGAAGTGAAAATGTTTCAACAACACTTGGCTCCAGTTTCGCATTGTCCTGTACTCAGCTGATGACGGATGTGTACCTATTTTCGTGGGAGGAGATGCACCCTAATCCCTCTTTCTGCTGTTCAATAATCAATATTTCGATGTGATAACACCATCAGCTGGACTCTTTGGAGCAAATAATTTCTGTGTGAACTGTTTGAAAGTGCTGCATAACCCAGGTCATGTGTATAAAGGTACGTGCAACGTGTGTTTCCCCCAGCATTGTGCACTAAGGTGATCCCATTCTTTGCCCAGATTGCAACGTTTACCTGCATGGAGCTGAATGTTTTTGGACACATTTATCCTCCATTTGTAAACAGCGTTATCAGTGTGTAAAGTGCATGGACATTGTTTGACCCTGCTAAAGTCATTTCTGCCGTGCAGAAAAACTAAAGTACGTGGATCCTTGCAAATAAGAACCTGTTGAGCAGCAGTATATTTATTTTGACGTTGAAACAGTACAGCAAACCAATGGACATCTGTTACCTATATTGTGTGTGTGGCAACCTATAAAGAGGGATACTAGTGGCACTATATTTCATTTCCTGGCTTTAAAAAATCCATGGACTGACTACTAGCTGAAGAACACCCCAGGGTACAAAGATTCAAAAAGTGCTAGCATACAATTTGAAGGGTTTTGACGGCACCTTCATATTGAATTGCCTGTATAAACGTTTTCTTCAACTTGACCTCATCTTTGAAGGATCAAAAATTTTCGGCATATTCCTAACAGGACTCAAGATCAGGTTCATTGACACCTTATCTTTTATTCAAACACCTAAACGGTCCTTTTCCCAAACCTTTCACCTGGAAGCAGTTAAAGGTTGTTTCCCACATGACCACCAAAGAGAAAAACCTTGGTTATGTCGGCCCCATCCCTGACCCTTCTTTAAACCCGAGGGCATGACGCCAACTGTGAAGAAAGAATTTGAAGAATGGTATGATAAAGCCACTGAAGTGATGTGGGATTTCCAGAAAGAGTTGGAATTTTACTGTAGAGCCGATGTTGAACTCTTGCACAAAGAAGGGCGAAAAATTCCAGCTGGAATTTATTTCTTTAACGGGTGTCAATCCCTTTACCTCGGACCTCACCATTGCTGGAGCCTGTCTGCGAGTGTTTCGTGGGAAATTTCTGTCCAAAAATTCATTGGGTGTTTGCCCAGCTCAAGGGGTACTGGGCCAGCAATGACCGCTAATCCCTCAAGGCACTTGCTTGGCTTGAGCACGTCTCAACAGGAAAAGGTGGAGATCCACACAGCTCGTTCCCCTCAAGGTGAGCATCGTGTGAATCATAATTGCCAAAGCCTGTTCCAAATATTAAGAAAAGATATTCTACGAAGTTTGTAAAAAATGACAGAATCATAACATGAGCTTTTTTAAGCAAATTTTTTAACATTTTATTAGAGATATTATCGTGACCTACTGCTTTTCTGGCTTTAAGATTTTTAACACAAGCGTTTAATTCATTAAAGTACTATATTTAAGTTGCCTAGAAAGTTTGCTTTTTAAAAAAGAAGTAACTATTTGATCTTTTAGTTTCACTGATAAAATTCGAATCTGAGAGATCATCATTTGGAGTAAATTGATCTTCTAAGACGTCAGCAAAAACCTCAGTCGTGCTTTCATCATCATAAAACTGATCCATGTGGCCCATGTATTCGATAATCTATTTCTGTCATCTTTTACGCCATAACCATTTCCCAGCTGGAATTGTCTTCAGAGTTAAGCGAGGTAAGCTTACGAGTCCAGCATTAATTTCTGTATTAATTAATCGATTTTCTAAGTCTAAATTGAAACTGATTTATTTCTGTTTCACCCCGTTGTATGCTTGACTTTTGCCATTTCTTACATTAAGAATTTTTTTATTTTAATCACGATTCTTAGGAAAAGAAGGTAGAGAATTTTAATTTGCATTGATGCTTTTGAACTTGCTTGCCGACTCAAGGGCAAAATGGGGACTAGAGACAAATACTTGAATTTCACTAAAAATATCAGATTTGTTTTGTGCCTTAGACAAACCATTCGATTTAGCATATAGAATTTTCTTATACATATCCCAGTTAGTCTGTAATAATCTGTCTCCTTTTATTTTCATTGCAAATTTTGTCAGAAGTACAGGATTATGATCTGAAGTCAATTCATTAATTGTAATAATATTGCAATTAGAAAAGAAGTTTTTAGTCATTAAAATGTATAGTATGTTTAGTAAGCAAAGTGAGTTTGAAGGGTAAAATGTAGGAGTAACAGGAGCATATATCACAATATTCTTGGCAGTGCAATATTCAAGCAGTTACTTACCACACTTATTAGCGCATTTGAAATTCCAAGCCCGATGTTTTGAATTTAAATCACCAGCAAGTAGAGTGGGGAGATGAGAGTTAAACAGACAGTCAAGGTCTGTAAATAGTAAAAGAGAATTCGGTGGCTTATAAGCGCTGATAATTCTAATATCACCAAAGTTACGACAAGATAAACCAATTACAGAAGGTTCAATAGAGCTGAGATTAGTAATTTTAGTTTCATAGTGTTGAAGAGACTTTTTCATAACTACTGCTGTTCTACCTCCCTTATTTTGATGGCGATCATGTCTATAGCAAATGCAATTAGCAATACTAACCTTATCACAAGGCCTGAGATGCGTTTTACCTAATAGAGCAACATCAATGTGATCTTCTACGAAATCAAAAAATTTATAGAGATCCTTTTTCATTCCAATAAATCAAATTAATATAGTTCCTAATATCCTTGTTATCCATGACCGTTGAAAAAATGGTTGGTGTATTCCAAAACTTTGAAAATAACGCACATTTATCATGCTGATTTTGCTTGTTTAAAATCACATATTTGTTCTCTCAGAATCTTCAAAAGATTTTTGAAGTTAACGTTTGAGAAAAGTGCACAAAGTTCACGACATTGTTCTAGAATACCAAGATCTGACACTTCAATAGGATTCTTTGAATTTTTAAGGCTAACATTTGAATTGCGAGGCTTAGATACAGAATTCTTTGTAATATCTGATGCAACTTCAGCATAAGATTTTCCTGGAATGATTTGGCCGAGATTTGTAGCAGTTTTAGACAGACTATTGTGATCATCAATTTAAGGTTTAATTATATTACGAGTGCCCTTTATTTGAATTTTGGGTAATTTGAACACCCTTTGTAATTAACAGTATGACTTCCACCACAATTCACGCATTTAGGTGGACTATCTTCAACTATTTCAATCCCACAGTCTTGCTGTTACAATACTACTCGCTGTATCAAATATGGGGGAATGCATTTGACTTCTGTGACTGAAATAGTTGAAAATAGTCCACCTAAATGCGTGAATTGTGGTGGAAGTCATACTGTTAATTACAAAGGGTGTTCAAATTACCCAAAATTCAAATAAAGGGCACTCGTAATATAATTAAACCTTAAATTGATGATCACAATAGTCTGTCTAAAACTGCTACAAATCTCGGCCAAATCATTCCAGGAAAATCTTATGCTGAAGTTGCATCAGATATTACAAAGAATTCTGTATCTAAGCCTCGCAATTCAAATGTTAGCCTTAAAAATTCAAAGAATCCTATTGAAGTCTGAGATCTTGGTATTCTAGAACAATGTCGTGAACTTTGTGCACTTTTCTCAAACGTTAACTTCAAAAATCTTTTGAAGATTCTGAGAGAACAAATATGTGATTTTAAACAAGCAAAATCAGCATGATAAATGTGCGTTATTTTCAAAGTTTTTGAATACACCAACCATTTTTCAACGGTCATGGATAACAAGGATATTAGGAACTATATTAATTTGATTTATTGGAATGAAAAAGGATCTCTATAAATTTTTTGATTTCGTAGAAGATCACATTGATGTTGCTCTATTAGGTAAAACGCATCTCAGGCCTTGTGATAAGGTTAGTATTGCTAATTGCATTTGCTATAGACATGATCGCCATCAAAATAAGGGAGGTAGAACAGCAGTAGTTATGAAAAAGTCTCTTCAACACTATGAAACTAAAATTACTAATCTCAGCTCTATTGAACCTTCTGTAATTGGTTTATCTTGTCGTAACTTTGGTGATATTAGAATTATCAGCGCTTATAAGCCACCGAATTCTCTTTTACTATTTACAGACTTTGACTGTCTGTTTAACTCTCATCTCCCCACTCTACTTGCTGGTGATTTAAATTCAAAACATCGGGCTTGGAATTTCAAATGCGCTAATAAGTGTGGTAAGTAACTGCTTGAATATTGCACTGCCAAGAATATTGTGATATATGCTCCTGTTACTCCTACATTTTACCCTTCAAACTCACTTTGCTTACTAAACATACTATACATTTTAATGACTAAAAACTTCTTTTCTAATTGCAATATTATTACAGTTAATGAATTGACTTCAGATCATAATCTTGTACTTCTGACAAAATTTGCAATGAAAATAAAAGGAGACAGATTATTACAGACTAACTGGGATATGTATAAGAAAATTCTATATGCTAAATCGAATGGTTTGTCTAAGGCACAAAACAAATCTGATATTTTTAGTGAAATTCAAGTATTTGTCTCTAGTCCCCATTTTGCCCTTGAGTCGGCAAGCAAGTTCAAAAGCATCAATGCAAATTAAAATTCTCTACCTTCTTTTCCTAAGAATCGTGATTAAAATAAAAAAATTATTAATGTAAGAAATGGCAAAAGTCAAGCATACAACGGGGTGAAACAGAAATAAATCAGTTTCAATTTAGACTTAGAAAATCGATTAATTAATACAGAAATTAATGCTGGACTCGTAAGCTTACCTCGCTTAACTCTGAAGACAATTCCAGCTGGGAAATGGTTATGGCGTAAAAGATGACAGAAATAGATTATCGAATACATGGGCCACATGGATCAGTTTTATGATGATGAAAGCACGACTGAGGTTTTTGCTGACGTCTTAGAAGATCAATTTACTCCAAATGATGATCTCTCAGATTCGAATTTTATCAGTGAAACTAAAAGATCAAATAGTTACTTCTTTTTTAAAAAGCAAACTTTCTAGGCAACTTAAATATAGTACTTTAATGAATTAAACGCTTGTGTTAAAAATCTTAAAGCCAGAAAAGCAGTAGGTCACGATAATATCTCTAATAAAATGTTAAAAAATTTGCTTAAAAAAAGCTCATGTTATGATTCTGTCATTTTTTACAAACTTCGTAGAATATCTTTTCTTAATATTTGGAACATGCTTTGGCAATTATGATTCACACGATGATCACCTTGAGGGGAACGAGCTGTGTGGATCTCCACCTTTTCCTGTTGAGACGGGCTCAAGCCAAGCAAGTGCCTTGAGGGATTGGCGGTCATTGCTGGCCCAGTACCCTTGAGCTGGGCAAACACCCAGTGAATTTTTGGACAGAAATTTCCCACGAAACACTCGCAGACAGGCTCCAGCAATGGTGAGGTCCGAGGTAAAGGGATTGACACCCGTTAAAGAAATAAATTCCAGCTGGAATTTTTCGCCCTTCTTTGTGCAAGAGTTCAACATCGGCTCTACAGTAAAATTCCAACTCTTTCTGGAAATCCCACATCACTTCAGTGGCTTTATCATACCATTCTTCAAATTCTTTCTTCACAGTTGGCGTCATGCCCTCGGGTTTAAAGAAGGGTCAGGGATGGGGCCGACATAACCAAGGTTTTTCTCTTTGGTGGTCATGTGGGAAACAATCTTTAACTGCTTCCAGGTGAAAGGTTTGGGAAAAGGACCGTTTAGGTGTTTGAATAAAAGATAAGGTGTCAATGAACCTGATCTTGAGTCCTGTTAGGAATATGCCGAAAATTTTTGATCCTTCAAAGATGAGGTCAAGTTGAAGAAAACGTTTATACAGGCAATTCAATATGAAGGTGCCGTCAAAACCCTTCAAATTGTATGCTAGCACTTTTTGAATCTTTGTACCCTGGGGTGTTCTTCAGCTAGTAGTCAGTCCATGGATTTTTTAAAGCCAGGAAATGAAATATAGTGCCACTAGTATCCCTCTTTATAGGTTGCCACACACACAATATAGGTAACAGATGTCCATTGGTTTGCTGTACTGTTTCAACGTCAAAATAAATATACTGCTGCTCAACAGGTTCTTATTTGCAAGGATCCACGTACTTTAGTTTTTCTGCACGGCAGAAATGACTTTAGCAGGGTCAAACAATGTCCATGCACTTTACACACTGATAACGCTGTTTACAAATGGAGGATAAATGTGTCCAAAAACATTCAGCTCCATGCAGGTAAACGTTGCAATCTGGGCAAAGAATGGGATCACCTTAGTGCACAATGCTGGGGGAAACACACGTTGCACGTACCTTTATACACATGACCTGGGTTATGCAGCACTTTCAAACAGTTCACACAGAAATTATTTGCTCCAAAGAGTCCAGCTGATGGTGTTATCACATCGAAATATTGATTATTGAACAGCAGAAAGAGGGATTAGGGTGCATCTCCTCCCACGAAAATAGGTACACATCCGTCATCAGCTGAGTACAGGACAATGCGAAACTGGAGCCAAGTGTTGTTGAAACATTTTCACTTCTGGAATATCACGAGGACCAATAGGAATGCTGGCGTCTGCGTGCAGTTTTTCAGCCTCGCTTCCTTGCAGTTTGTAGTGACTTTGCCTTATTTTACCATTTTTGGCAACCCTTTTTTATTTTCATGTTTAATGCTTTGGCTACCATCAAAGCCTTGGCTAGACACATTTCATCTGTGTTTGAAATTTTTAAAACTGATTTTTTGTTAGTCAGGAAAGTCAATATTGACTAGTGATTTTTGGCCTGGTGTTGGCGTCCAGTATCTTCTTCAAGTCTGCTCATACGAAATCAAACTCTATTTCGTTGTGCCCTCCTAGTCCCTCATTTGACTGGATGACCCTCTCTATTGCACTCATAAACCTCTCAACTGCGAGATCATTGCGAAGTATTAGAGGAAGGTTCACAGGATTTTTTTTGTGTCTAGACTTCTGAAACAAACGCACGCGAGAATAATCCCCTCGAGGCACAAAGTCTGTAAATATTTCACTATGAATCCCCTGCAGAGCCGGAATGAAACTATGTGCTTCCACATACTCCATTCCTTTCAACTAAAGGGTTGTGGACACAAATGTAGTTTTCAACTTTCGTGAGTTGAAGTTCCTCACATTTTTAATGATATAAGAAGTTCCTCCATCAATGGCACGGGAAGTTCCGGGAACGGCACCATCATATGCTGTAGCATGTACGTAGTGCAATCCTGCTGTATCGAAGCTGTAAAGGGGCACCCTTTGTTCCTACAATCCTTGCTTGATGCAAAGCATCAGCGGCATGCTGAAACCCAGACTGGGGAAGGTTTCTCCCCAGTCTTGTGCCACCTGCACGAAATTTTACCCGAGTCAACAGGATGCTTTGTCCCAGATGAGAGCTTTCAAATTGGATACTTGATCCACTAAAGCAGAAGTTGTCTGCTTCCTTTCCTCCTCCATTGTGGTTTCATTAGCCACTTCAGGGATGATGGATTTAAAACTAAACATGATAACATTCAGAACTGAAAATCGAGACGCAACAGCTAGTAGATCAGAACAAATGAATTTCTTCTCCCTCTGCATGACCTTTTATACTCCCCTACCTGGGAGAGTCCACTTCAGCCAACAGTAACAAGGGGGTCTCCTCCCATGCATAGTTGACTCATTGACCAATAAGGTGTAAGAATGCTATCTGGTGCCCATCATTAGCTTAACATGTATTCATGAAGGCGACGTATGACTCTTGAACTTTGGTCAGACTTTGGACTTGACTTTTGGTCAGATTCTTGAAATAGAATTATTCCATGGCATAAATCAATTGACAGAACTTTGCATATTGGTAAAGTTTATTCCTAAAAGTATTTCTCGGAATTATTGAGAGCAAGGCGTTTTAAAATATTTATATCAAAGTTGCACCTATAAATATCATCGAGAGCGTAGTTGTCAGGTTATAAAAATAATTCTTTTACCATCCATTGTGGTCCTTTGGAAGGCATGAAAGAGTGAGATACAAGGTTGCAGTACAAGAATAAAATGCGCAATTTACAAGGATTTAAAAAAATATGTCTCAGAGCAAGTTAGTACTAGTAACTAATTACTAGAGTGTAAATTGGGGAAAAAAATGTTTCAAAGCATTTCTGTTTTGGGGACGTCCATCAATCAAACGTGGTCCACAGGAGGGGTGAGATAGAGGTGCACAGAGGTTATAAATGTATTTCTAAAAGTGATTTACAAGAAATATAGAATTTAAAAGTGATTTACAAGAAAAAAATATATTATTCTAAATTTTCCAGGAAAAAAAATTAACAAAGTCAGAAATATAGTTCCCTATATGATGTTTCAAAACGTTTTGCGATGTTCTTGAATAAAATGTGAAGGCTGAGAATGTGCAGAGGCTATAAATTTTTTAATGCGATTTACAAGGAATAAAAATATAATTTATTCCTAAGTTAAATTTCTAGGAATAAAAAAATTAACCTTTGTCCCAGACAGAACTGTAGTTCCCTGTGATGTTTCAAAAACTTTTTATTTTTGTTATGTACTTCGATAAAGGATGAAAATAATAATATGCGAAGTTATAAATTTCTATATGCGATTTACAAGGAATAAAAATTGATTCCGGGATTAAATGTGAATTACAAGGAAAAAAAATAATTGCTCATTCACTTTTAAAGAGACCTATCTTTAAGCACTACAGCCATAGAGTACCCGTGGTGTAGTTGATAAATGTCTTGCGTTGATAAGCGTGAAGTCTCGGGATCGAACCCAGCTGTGGAAGTTTTTTTTTTTTGTAAAAGTGACCTGCAGTGCAGTATTTTGTGAAAAGAGGTGAACAGGTCTGGACATGATTGCATCATAGTCTATGACGTCACCCTTCATGGGTTTGTGTAATAGGTCTGAGAGGGGATGCCTTGAACGTTACCACCGAAAATTTAGTTGGGTTGTTTTAACTAAGCAGCACTTTTTGCACACCACGGGCTAAATAGCCAGATCACATGGACCCCGAAGGCTCAGAGAAGGTTGGGAGAGGGGACCCATTGAAACAGCTGTTGGGAGACGGATGGGTTTAGTTGGACTTGGTAAATTTCAGTATTAGCTGTCTATGGGTGATGATGCAATCGTGAGAATATTTCGAGGGTGATGACATCAGACTCCAAGATCTTGGGACTTAGAATTATTTGGAACCTTTAAATTTGCTTACTTCACGATGGAAGTTCTTTGGGTGAGGACGTCAGAATCGGATGACGGATGAACGGCAAAAGCGGGCTTTTTAAAAGTGGGGCATGGCAGAATGCTCATGGTTTGGGGACTTTTTATGCCCTGGGGCAGTTCAGAGTGCCGTACCACTACTATGGTGCATGAGACTGTGTGGTGAGTTGGGTTTAGTTGCGGTTGTCTTTTACCTCCATATCGTGTAGTCAGTTAGTGGAAACTTTCACATTTTAATTTTCAAATAGCAATATACAGAAGAAATCATCGTGAAATCAACCAACTAAAGCTGCAAAGCAGCATAAGGTAACTACTCTTTTTCCAATTTCTTTCAATAGATTTTTTTTTTGTGTATGCTTTTTTGTCTGTGCGAAAACCGGAGAATGTTTTTTACAAAACTCGGATCGTAATTTCTGGAAATGAAATATTTTTCATCCTTTATTTGTGGTTATCATTGTCCTTTTTTTTAAATAATATCCAAGCAAAATAGATTCAATGTAAAGAACCACCGCTATCGAAGAGTCGATTTTTTTTAAATATAAAGATATTTATCGAAATATTTTACAAATGCCAAACCACTTTACAGTCATGATTTTATTTCCTTGACAATTTTTTCCAGAAATTACCTATTATTAAGCTGAAAAGTATATTTACAAGTACAGCAAAGATAATAAAAATTATTTTAATTTAATCCATTTTATTGAAATTAGTGTCTAAAATAATTTTTCCACATTTCCCATCGATATTTCACGTTTTTCATTTTTTAAAAATTGAAACCATTCCAGTAGCCGTTCTTTTCATCCGTAGCGAAGAGTACTAGTCATTCGACCATTGGGAAGAAAAGCATAGTTTGCTCCGAGGGTAAGGTTCAGCAATCAAATTTTAATGCACATACACATTTTTTTTTAATATAAAGAACCTTTCTTGCACTATACAGGCAAAATTAATCCAGAATAGCCAAAAATGTCAATTGGTCATGAATTTTGAAATATACCAGATGAAAATTCCTCGTTCTCAGTTCGTCTAGTGTTTATTGTGGGATACGGCAAGATTTTCAAAATTGTAGTATGGCTAAAAACTAAGTTCAAAATTTAATGAGTTGGTTTGCCTGTGAGCAGAACTTTTTTTTGCATAGAATGGAATAAATGGCCAGATCACAAAGGCTCAGAGAAGGGTGTGGGAGGGCACCCACTTCAGAGCTGTTGTTACATTGATAGCACATTCATGTGCTATCAATGTCACAATTATGTTCTTTAAGGACAGTTCATCAAGTGTGTTCTTTAACGTGCACAGCTTATGGCTCTCCCGCGCACAGGGCTACAGCTTAATGTTCCATCGGACAGACGGCGACCTTTTCCAAAACAATTGGTGACCCCCTACTGTCCGAATTGCAGGGCGGTTAAGATTTAATGCATTTTGAGGTGTAATGATTTACATCTTATTCTACGTACGGTTAAACTTTTAAATAAAAAGATTGCTTGATCTTATCCTCTCCTCCCCGTTCTTTGCTACATGCCAGATGTGATTTTTACCATTTGATGTGTTAGGTACGGAACCTTAAAGCACCAGCTGTTTAATTTTTTTGCGAACTACATTTTTTACACTTTTGGCGTTTTTAGCCTGTTCTTAGTGAATTTTAAAATGCAGAAAAAAACTAAGTACTTGCGTATAAAACCAAAATTCCCTGAAAAGGGTTGCATTGTTTTTTTTTCACTTAGGCAAGCTTCCGTCGTTCCGCTTTATGCGATAGGTTTGATTCTCATGGTTCACTCAAAAATAGTTTCCAAATGCATTAAAAAAAATGCAAACTTTTAAACAATTGTTGTAAACGATGCATTTATGCTAGAAATTCGAAATTTTGATGGGAGAATATGAAGGTCACGTAGTTATTGGCATTTGCAGTAAGTGGTCCCTTTCATTCAGAGGTGTGGAAAATGCAATTGTTTTGTTTTAGGAGATATTGGAAATTTTTTTTGGATTCCTGCTAATATTTTCCTTTTTCAATTCGTTAGGTAGTTTAATTTACATTGTTAGAGGAATTAGATATGAAAAAGGCAAAACTTTTAACTAATGTTGAAAGTCATTTGTTTATGGTAGAAATTTGAAATTCTGGTGCTAAAATGTCTAAAGATAATTCAAGATCAAGAGATTTCGCTGACAGCCAGGTGCCCCTCTTGTCAGAGGAGTGTGAGAAAGACAACTTTTGTAAACATACGGAATGAAAGATCGGCGGATAATGAACTTTTTAAGTTGCTTAGAATATCTGAGTGGATACGATTCGTTTTTAAAGCGTCATTTGGAAATTTATACGAATTGCGGACAAAAAACATTTATCTCATCAAACATGTAATGAATTCATTCCATGGGTAAAAAAAAAGAGGTAAAATATCTGACGCAAAAGAAGTCGCATTTTTCTATAATTCTTGACTGCTCCTGAGATTACCCATATTGATCAACTAGTTTTTATAATAAGATATATTACAAACGATGGACAACTTAAAGGTTTCTTAGTTTTTTGCCTAAAGCTGCATATTTAGAAGAAATACTGAAAACACAATCAAAATTTTTTCAATAGACATTGAAAATGCAGGGGACAAATTTATGATAATGCGCTAATATGCCAGGGAAATATATAGGATTACAAACTACACTTAGAAGTCACTCTCTAAATTTAATTGAAAACTACACAGCAGAATCTTGTCCTAATGCCGCAAGATTCTTTTACTTTGCAGATTAATATATTTTCTTTTCCAAGTCAGCGCCACAACTAGGACGTTTCATGGAACATTCTGAATCAATGAATACCTACCACGTGAATCTTTATCGTTAAAAAAAATAAGTGATACGAGATAGTTGGTAAGGGTTGATGATATATTGGCATTGAAAAAAGGTTACGAATGCATTAAAAACATTTGGATTAAAATGTCATCATGCCAAAACAAAAAGCCAAATTGCCGATTAGAATCTAAGGAACTGTTGAAGTATTGTATTACGAAATAGCGCTTTTGACTATTTTTTGGAATAAAATATTGCAATGCTTCAAATAAATGTTTGCAGGAACCAGAAATAAATCTAATAAAAGGCACAGTAGAAGCATATAAATATATATTAAGTATGTTTAACATCTTTCTGAAATAGTTAACAGAATTTATTCTAAGGTAAAAAATGATTCTGCATCAATCGGAGTGGAACCAAATCATTAACACAAAAGTATATATAAAAACGATCAATGCTGAATGAAAAAACGCACAATTTTGTTTGACGATACAACGGAAAACGATGGAATTTTGCTTCAAAGATTTATTTGTAGTTAATGCAATTATTATTTGGGACACACTGAATGCAGAAATAAATCGATGAGTAGAAGCATATGCAAGTATTTTAAGTATTGTTTAATGTCTTTTTCGATAAAACTCTGAATGAAGCAGGAGTTCAGTTATATATCAATAAATTAATCAAAATATACGAAAATGAGATTGAAAGCAATCAATTTGAAGAAGTGCTACAATTTTTGTTTTATTAAAGAAAATATATCTTACCCTATGGTCATGTATAAATTCATTGAGGATTTGAGATCGACATTCCCAAGTATGGAAACAATTATTAAAATATTTCTTACAATGCCTGTAGCCAGTGCAAGTGGTGAAATATCATTTTCGGTTTTAAAGAGGATAAAAGATTAATTACGAAATTCACCAGCGCAAACTAAAAGGTCGAATTTATCTTTTAACGTTTATTGAATGTGAGTTGACAAATTCTTTAAATTGTGATCATTTAATTAATGGTTTCGCCAAAGAGAGAGCTCGCAATAAAACCATTTGATGATTTTTGATCGAAAAGTATTTTAATGAATGTTACTAATGTCTATACTTTGGTTTACTGGGATTCAGTTATATTTTTGTGATTATTTTTCTACAATTCTTTAAATATTTTGCTTAAACCAAACACCTCATTTTAACCTAAGGGGCCTCGAATCTAATGTGTGCCTAGGATTTGGGTTGTTTTACCTCTGAGCGGCACTTTTTTTTGCACACAATGGGCTAAATGGCCAGGTCACATGGACCCCGAAGGCTCAGAGAAGGTTGGGGGAGGGGACCCACTGGAACAGCTGTTGGGAGACAGATGGTAGCCTCCCGTCAAGGCCATCCAGCGTGTTCTTTAACGTGCACAGGGTATGGCTCTCCCGCACACTGGGCCACGGCTTGTCCCATCCGATGGACGGCGGCCTTTCCAAGCCATCGGTGTCCCCTACTGACCGTGGGCAGGGCGGGGAAATTTTTCGGAGATAAATCTCAACGCTGACCCAGCTGGGACTCGAACCTGGGAACTACAGATTTCGAGCCTGGCACGCTACCGTTTGAGCTACCCCCGCCCCATGTGTGCCTAGGACCTCAAAACTTTTAGTAGGGGGCCTCATAGTTTAAATCCGGCTCTGCAAGGCACCCGAGGGCCCAGACGTTGGGGAAGGGGACTCACTTGACAGTTAGGAGGTAGATCGTAACCTCCTGTAAAGGTCATCCAGCTTAACATGTACAGGGTATGGCTCTCCCATACGAGAGGCCACATGGACACAGGGGGTGCCCAGGTACCACCTGTAGTTTCGCTTATGATTAAGGTAAATGTACGAGCAGCTCAAGGTATAATTGCACCCTAATGCATAGTCCCTTCTGAGAAAAAAGCTGCCACTTTGTCGAAGCCACTTCTCTGGGTACCTCACTTACCGCTCGCATTGAGCCGGTCCTGGATACAATACACTGGTAGTGAATTTGTGATCAATGGAAACGTGGTAAAAAAAAAATGGCTGATGTGCAAAAGGATTGATATTTGAAAAGTAAGTGTTGATGCAATATATCACCAAACAATCTTAAAGGAATTTTTATGTAAGTAAAAGCAATGAGTTTGGGCTGAAATTAATGTGACTTAACTATACCTAGTGAAAGTGTAATTGCAAAAATAAAATTCCCTAAACAGAACAATTTATTACATTTTTAGTAAAAAAAAAAGCTATTCTTATATACTTATTTCGTTGTTTATTAATCTATTTCTCCGACGTTATCAAACTGGCCACACCTCTCTTAACCTGACACCTCTGTGTAGATGACACTTTATTCCATCTCGCTAGTGTGCTCTTTAGGGAGGTTTCACTGTAGTTGCAAAAATTTATGAAATGAGAAGAAACAAATTTTGTTTCATAAGTGCCAAAATGGAGTATCTTGTTTAATTCATACCTACAAACACCATCAAACGTACTTTATTTACAACAATTTAGTTTTCATACAAATGCACTCATTTAGGATGATGAAATAAGAGAACTTTCTCCTATTTTTACGTTTTTTCCTCAGAATGTATGATACAATAAGCAAAAAATCGTACACTGTATAGAAAATAGCATATTTACTTTATAAAATTACATTATTCATGTGATTTTAAGCTGCCCTTAATGATGAAAATTATTTTAGTCAATGGTTAATTTTGATTGAAACTATTTATCAATTAATTTGTTACAACCTACAAAAACATATTCCTATGTAAAAGTTTACGATAGAAAGATAAAAATTTTTATATAAGAATAATGAAATTTTATTTTATAATAATAAAAGAACAGCAATCTGAAATTTATTAGGTGAAATCTTGTTCCCATTTTTTTCATTAATTAGATGAACAATCCATCAAAATTATCTAGTTCTGTAGGACTTCATCGTTGATTATGCTACTTAGTAGCACTTTACTGGAAAGAAAGAGAAACAATGAAAAATTTGACATTAAAACTTTCAAACCATTAAAAAGATATGTGGGATAGTTGTTGAGAGCATTTTTAATAATTCCAAATTTAGTAGTCGTATTTATATAAATTTTTTCAACATATACTACTTGCAAAATACATAAAAATTTATAATTTACACTATTGGTTGGCTTACATTTTAATATGAAACTAGATACATATTAATTATTACCTAAACTGTACCAGACACTATTCAGGTCACAATTTTAGGATGCATCTGAATAGCTGATATATCTGAATAGCTGATTTTCTCTGCACTAAAGGTTAGTATTTTGAGTACCACAGCTTCCCCCCTCCCCACACACACACAAAACATAGAAAAGGCTCAATGCATATACATGTCACTGTTGTAAAAACGATTAAATGCAGTGTTGTCAGCTCCAAAAGATGAAATATTACTAAATATTTCACAGAAAAACTTTCAAAAAATCACCAGAGTTCATAAATACCACTGGGTGAAAAACACCTAAATTAACCTGCATCTTTATTATTTATTTCCCATTGCTTTTCAACATATTACATAATGTGAGAAAACGATGTGAACAGAAAAGGAAAAAGATTATTACACCAAAACTGCAGAAAACAGAAACAATGGATTTGGCAGCGATTACCATCAGGAATAGCATGATAAATATCTTTACTTCTAGCAACACCCCCCCCCCACACACACACACATACATACATACAACTTTGACTTGAAATTGGACACTGCAACTTGAAAAACAACCAAAAAAAATTTTTTTAGTGTCCACCACAATTTCCCGACGAGTTACAGCTGACATAGACAGATGTCTTTTATTATTACAGATAATGCATTCCCCCCCCCCATGAAATATGCATTCTGCTGCATAAGCATTCCTCTAATATAGTAGTACACAAGATTGTTAAGGTGTCACTTCCCTTGTATTTATGGCAGAACACATTCTTCTACTAGAAATGCAAATTAGAATTGTTAGTTTTCAGAAAGTTGTAATTTAAAAAGTTAGTAATAATTAAAAATGCTACATTAATCATGCTACAGAGATCCACCATGGTGCTTTCTGCATATTGTTTCCTTAAGTGTAAATGCACTGAAAACCCTACTTTATGAATAAATTAGATACTATAAGTTTGACTATTAAAACACACGCATTTACCAAGTAGTTACAATGAACATAGTTTGGCTAGTTAAACCCATGCCAAAGTTTGGCGTGAAATATACATCCATTGATAACTGTTCCTATCAATTTCACAGCTTTCTACTGTTAATGTACTACATTCACAAGGCAGGTGATGGAAGTCCCCCCCCCCCCCCCCACACACACACACACCTTGCCTTGGAATTTCAGATACTTTACAAGGGATGATCCACAGCAGCTAGGAACCCGATCTATTAACTCAAGAGTTGGAACTAAGTGGGACCACCCCATCAAATTTTAGACCAGTCCCTCAAGTACCCATGGAACTGACAATTTCTGCCACCGATGACATCACATCTGCCCGCTGAGGAATTATGGCTACTACATATGATTCTCAAGAGCACATTGCTTGACCATTTGGGGAAACTACAACTGAACAGTGAAATAAATATCCTAGCCTAAATATTTGGAAAGCTGCAAATTTTGGCAATTACTGTCATTTAAACTATTATAACAACCTAAGTTATAATGATACTTCAATAGCAAACTCAGTTATAACATTATTTTTCTGCTAGCAAGAATACATATTTTGTGGGAACATTAAATTTGACTTTTTGGTGGTTGAACCACCCTTGAAATTTCATGTAATGGGGAAGAGAAAGCTTTAAGTTAATACTTAAGGTGTTCATTTTCAATGCCATAGGGTTATACCATGTATGCATCTTATTTTATGAGAGTTTCTTGTTTTCAGAAAATGTTCTCTAATTTCTCAATTAGGATGACATAAGAAGAAAATTCATCTTCAACACTTAAAGCTTAAGATTTGAGAGAAAACCGGTGTAAAACTTTGAAAAAAGTACATATATACACCACAAATATTTACTAGCCACAATAAAATAATTTTTAATACTTAATTAACCCCTTAACAGTTTCTTTTTTCTGCCATATTGTGTCCAAAAATAAGCACATTTTTGATAAACAATTTTGTATTCAAATCGATCATATAAATTCAAATCAGCAGTCAAAACTGTTACAAGTATTGAATTGCATAATTTATGATAATTTTTAATTATAGCAAAAAATTGACATTTTTACTTAAAGTTGGCTTTTTCGAACAAGAACTTTTAATAACACTTGACAGAAATGGATGTGAGAAAAGAGCATGAATTACTACATTTAATACTTACATTTTTATTTAATTCAAAACTCAGCTTTTGTATGATAAATTTTAAAACATGGAGATAAGCAGAGTCCTATATCACAATCGGTTTTTTCACAAAAGTTCCGCACCTGAGTTAGATCATCGGAACTCTGTTCCCTCATCACTAGAGAAGTCCGATAACAAACTTTCACAACTTCCAGAATCATTTAGAGAAATTTCCGATTCATTATCTGATCCAATATCAGAATTATATTCTGTTATGAGCCGCTCACTGTCACTCATTCCCCTTTTATTTTAGCACAAAATTCAAAAGAAATAGTATTCGCAACGTGTGATACACTACACAAGTGAAAACAAAATTCACTCCTTCTCCCGTGTAAACAAAAAGCAGTAAAACCTGATATTAAAACCGGTGTACGCATGTTTTGCATTCCAATCTTTACTGGACTACTAGAGCCATTTATTAGAAACATTGCAAACAAAAAAAGTTAAAAAGCCAGGCAAATCATTGGATTGGCATAGAAAAATAAGATGCCCGAGCGGCGTACAGGCAAATCAGAAAAGTAATCTTTCGCAGACCCGACCAGTGTTTGGGCAAAACTGTTAAGGGGTTAATCAGCTTTCCTCAATTAAAACGCATTTTAACAAATAATACATTATCAGAACAATAAAATTCCCTGTTGTTGAGTCTCATTTATATGTCATCAGTGCCATGCAGAATCCTTAATTGCATGTTCAGTAAGGTTTCTTTAAAGTGTGAAATTTGTATGCATCTTTCAAAATGGCAGTCCTTAGGACCTTTCTGTGCCTTGCAAATTCAATTACAAGGTAAGTGATCAGATAGGGCGATCACACATGCATGAAGCTTCATGCATAACCACACAATTACCAACAAAATACATTTAAAAAACCAACTTATTACATATATTGATAAAAATAACTAGATGGGTACACTTTCATGCATTTACTTCAGCTCTTCAAGCATTGTCTGTGGCAGTAAGTGCACTCGTAGCATAATTTCATTGTAGCATCCATTGTAGTGTTCATGGCTACCATGAACTGGGCAACACATTTAATATATTGGGTACATAAAAAAAGTTCATGCGGATTTTGAAGGTAAAATTAAACCATGCATAAAAAATTAAAGATATTTTATTCAGGAAAGTAAGCACCAGCACAATCTATCAGGTAACCAAGTAACTTTGTGCAGCTTTTTCTATATTATAATTTCAACAAAAAGTACATAAACACAACTGCAAGTGGTGTGCATACATCAATACAGTCAAAACCACATGGCACTCTGAATCAGCTGATGTGTAGCAAGTGTGAAAAGCGGTTCAGTGAAATTTGGAAGGGTGATGAAAACATGTTTGCATTGAATACAATTATTTGAGCATGCTTACTTTAGGAGTTTAAGTTGGGAACTAAAGCAGTGAAGCAGCCTGCAAGACATATATGGTATTTGGAGAGAACATAGTGAGTGAACGGACAGCCCGAAAATGGTTCAGAAATTCTGCATCAGGAGATGAGATACTTGAAGATGCACCCTGTGAGGGAACACCGATTGTCACTGATGACAATGAACTGAAGGTCAGCATTGAGTTGGATTTCCATCAAATGTGCAAAAAGCTTGCAGAAAGGTTCCATGTAAGTAATAAAACCAGTCATTTGCATTTACACTATCTAAGAAAAGTCTAGAGGTTGAGCAAATGGATTCCACTTGAACTGACTGCCAACAACAAACTCCAGCAGCTTATGATCTATTTGTTGCTGCTTTCATGCCACAAGAATGAGCCATTTTTGGATGCTGTCAGTTGATGGTAAAATGAAACCATACATAAAAAGTGGGTAAAGATATTTTATTTCCTACAACACTCCAAAAACATTCTGCACCTGTTCATCGCAAAGGCATCGTGGTCTTTCAGGACAATGCTCAACCTCACACAGTGTGCGACCGACCTGAGACAAATTCCACAGCCTTGATTGGGAAATTCTACCTCACCCTCCGTATTTCCCAGACATCATGCCATCTCCTAGCATCTTTCTTTGGTGCTGGACAATCATATGCTCAATCGAGAAGCACTGGAAATGGAGTTGGCTGCTTTCTTTGCTTCTAAAGATCTACTGTTCTACTGGAGTGGCATTTACAAACATGTATCTCATTGGGAAAAGATCATAGATTGTGCTGGTACTAACTTTCCTGAATAAAGTATCTTAATTTGCTTTCTACATATGGTTTCATTTTTCCTCTTTTTTTTTTTGTTACCTGATATAACCTTTCCACAACAAGATACAAGTTCATAAATGCCACTCTGGTAAAACTCCAGATGTTTAGAAGCGAAAAAAGCAGACAACTCTGTTTCCATTGCTTCTAATTTTTGAAATTGTCATTTGTGCACATGATTGTCCAGCACCAAGAAAAGATGGTAGTCGGATGGCATGATATCTGGGGAATATGGAGAGTGGGGTAAAATTTCCTAACCAAGGCTGTGGCACTTGTCTCAGATCACTCACACTGTGTGAAGATGAGCATTGTCTTGAAGGACCACAATGCATTTGTGGTGAACAAGTGCAGGCTTTTTTTTGGAGCAGTTTTTTTTGGGGGGAGCATCAGTAACCCATTATAGTTGAGCCAAGTAGAAATCCACAGTGATTGTTTAACCAGTGGCCAGAAGCTCATAAAGGATGATACCAGCTGTAGTCCACCAGACACACAAAATTTTCTGTTGGTGGATCCTGGGCTTTGGTGTGTACAGTACAGGTTCACTGGATGACAACCAATGATACAAAAATTTGGTGTTCACATAGACAATTCATTTTTCATTCTTGTGGCATGAAAGCAGTGATGAGCAAATCATAAGCTGCTGGAGTTTGTTGTTGGCAGTCAGTTCCTGCAGAACCCATTTGCTCAGCCTTAAGACTTTTCCTAGGCAGTATAAATACAAACAAATAATTTTGTTATTACATGAAACCTTTCTGCAAGCTATTGGCACCTTTGATGTGAATCCAACTTGTTGCTGTCCTTCAGTTCACTGTCATCAATCAGGTCAGTCTTCTCTCACAGGGTGCATCTTCAAGTGTCAGGCGATGACACACTTGTAGATATCTAACTCATAAAGTAAGTATGCTTGAATAACTGTATTCGACACAAACATTTTTTCATCACCCTTCTAAATTTCACCAAACTGCTTTTCACGCTTGCTACACATCAACTGACTCAGTGTGCCACATGCTTTCAACTGTGTATTGATACATGCACACCACTTGCAATTGTGTCTACACTTTTCATTGAAATGATAACATTGAAAAACCACACAAACTTATTTGGTTACCTGATACATAAATTGAAAGAGGGAAAATGGGAAGGAAAACAAAAACTGAGTATGTTATATCCTAATTTTTTAAATTAAAAAACAGTTATATTATGTAATTAATCATATAAGGGACAATATTTAAAAAGCCTGAAAATAATTAAAATAATGAATGAGAAGGGGAGAGAACAAAGAACATTGTTTATTTTATTCTTTTCACTCACACTCTATTATAAAATTTTTTATTTTTAAAATTTTTTTATAACTTTAATCTTCAGTAGAATTAAATTCTTTACTAAACTCCTAGGAAGAAAACGAAGGGGGGATGGGAATTATGAAATTTGTAATTAAGCAGCATCTCTGACTAACAGTCCCCATGCTGAAGTTTGCAGTTAGGGAGAGATAATATATTATATATATATACAATTTTTGTTTAAGTAAAAAGATAATTTTCTATTGCATTAAGTTGGTATCTTGTAGGTGGTGAAATTAGTACATTACTAAATCAAGTCAGTGCAAAATCAGGTTCAATTCATTATCAATGGCTGTTTGGGTAAGGGCAACAAATTGCAATTTACTTTGATAATTATATTAATGCTCTGAAAGTTGACTTGAAGAATGATGTGTTGTTTAGCACAACTTTCTAAATTTGGTTATGACAGACTAGCAACTATGTCAGTACCAAAAAGCACCCCATATTCACCAGATACATGTTATTTTTCTAGTTTTTACGAGTTTCCAGATGGTGTTCCTAAGGAAAATAAACAGTTTTCAAATGCATTGCTTCATAATTTTAAATGCATTTATCTACTATATATACACACACATATATATAAATTATATATTTCATTTTAGTTTGCTGAGCATGATGGATATGACTGTCTGTTAGTGAATTGATGTCATTTTATACACTCAGCAGCCACTTGATTAGGTACAGTTCCTTCCATGTTATGTCAGTAGTAACTAATAAACAGAGCTCAATAATTTCATAAATAAGCTTTTCATGAAAAAATGTGAGAGAAGATAATTTAAAGTTCTCAATCAAATCTATTCAAATCATGACTTTCAACAACATGCATTCATATTTAAAGAATTATGGAAGGTGAAGCATTTAACAAGTTAGATGTTCTGTAAAAATCAATCAAAATTGACAAAATGTTTATAATTATTATGCAAACTGCTAAAAAATACTCATATACATGTTAGCAATGCTTAACAGTTATTACTTTTGTTTTTATTAACTCTTCAAAAAAGTATCTAAACTGGCATTGTTGCTGTTAAATATTCCAATTTCTGTAAGTCTAAATACTGAATAAATATTATTGAAAATCGAGATAGAAATAAATTTGATTGTGATCTTTAAATTACCTTCAGACACATTTTTTCATAAAAAGCTCATTAAAAGATTACTGAATTCTGTATCCGAGTTACTATTGACACAACATGGAAGTATTAATATGAAACAAAGTCATATAAGAAAAAAATGAGAGGCTGGCAACTCAATCCCAAAAAAATGCAAAAAGAGGGGACAAGAGACAGGAATTCATTGCAGTACAACATTTTCTTCTCCATTTCAAAGGTCTTTAAAAATAAATTTCTTAGAAAATGCTTGGAAATTGCATTCTTAGAGGAGCAGATTCATTTGATATGGCAGTGCAGTACACATACGAAAAGTGAGCTGATAGTAACTAATACCCTGCATTGAAAAACAATACCCCTATAAAAATCTACTATAAATCCAATATTGATAATTATTATATAATATTGATACACTAGATTATAAAAAGTAGTCAGATACTTCCATGTTATGTGAATAGAAAGCTACACTCAAACTTCCTAACTTTGGAAATGTTTTATTATAAAAAAATGTTACTTGAGCAAAACTGAAAATCTTTCTCAAATCTCTCAAAATATTTAATTTTCTGCAATATTCGTTTAATATTAAATGAATTATGGAAGCTGAAACATTTAACTAACTTTTGCTAGTCACAAAATTTACCTCAAAAGTTAAAACATAAGTGTTATAACAAATTATTCACTAACATAAATGCAATATTTGAAGTTTATGTAAAGATTTTTTTCCCCATTTCATCAATGTGTGGAAAAAAATGTTTAAGAAGATTATGATAGCAGCCTTTACTGTTAAATATTACAGCTTCAATAACTCCTTATATATAATATATTCTTGAAAATTAGAGATATTAATCAGATCTTCAATTTATGTTGTGATACTTTTCTGTATAAAGCTTACTTTCAATGTTATGGAGCTTTGAATGTGGCTTTCCATTCATATAACATAGAAGTGTCCAGTTACTTTTCGCAATATAGTGAATATGTTTATGATAGGGCTTTTAATAATAGACTTTATATATACCTTTCGGACATGCTAAATACATCTTATTAAACAATTAACAAACATTACTTACAAATTAATATCAGAATCTTCATAATTCATCCTTTGACAAAGATGGATTACTCAAAAATGCAACAATGTCCTCAGTTGTCCTTTTCAAATTATAATCCATTACAAAACTTCCATTCCTAAATTAAAAATGTAAAAATGTTCGATTTAAAATATACTTGACTTAAAATATATCTAAAAATGTTATAATTTGCTCACATTTAAATTCATTTATATAACAGTTCTAAATAATGCTAATGGAATGTTATACCAATATGCTTTCTTTTCACGGTATTCAAGAGGATATGCACATATTAAGTGTCATTTCTAGATCAGTTAGCAAACGATATTTTAAAAAAATCAAAAGTTGAAGAGCAAAAAACTGTTGAGCAATATACTACTGTTCTATCATTTGATTATAACAAGAGATATGCCTAACAGAAATTGGCAGAATAATGGTTATTAATAACAATGAGCTGGTTGATGATACATACAACATTAAGAAGGTAGAGAGAGATACACAAAACTTAGGAACTTGAGTCGGGGTGAGAGCATTAATTGCAGTAGAAAACTATTTTTTCTTCAGAATTAGCAAATCTACACTGCAATGGAAAAAATGTATCACTTAAAATAGATCTGCCTGGCAAATATATGTTATAATGCCATTGTTGTCCAATATATCTGTCATTTTTGTTTACATAATAGAGGCATGCATGAAATATTGAGGAAGCCTTGAAACAATACTGACATATACTCAATGCAAGCTATTCTTCATTACTGAATAATCAATGTCCTATGAACATATCGAAACATGTTCATGTGCAACAATTGAAGTGTGATTAATGTATTATGAGTTTCATGAGATAGGCACATTCTGTGAAAATGGGGTCATATTGAGGATAGAACACAATTAAGTTTGAATAAACGAAGAGAAGAAAAGTTAGTAGTTAAAATTATTTGACTTGTGTACAGTGTATGTGTTGGCTAGAACTGTCGGTTTATTTATTAGTTTTTCTTCATGAAGAATTGAGCAACTTCTATAGTTTAAAGAAATAGCGAGTACATTGTGTAATAAAGGGGAAAATGGGAACTCTTCTTAGGAAGTGTCAATATTATAATTTACTATGTAGAAATTGTTGTGGTTCAACTTTCTACTGTTATATTCTTTTATCATTTGACATTGACAGATGACAATAGTAATTAGCTATTACTTTAGATAGTCAATTTGCATTTGCTTATTTCTTGTAAATTGATTGTTTTATGTATTAAACAAGTTCACTTATTATCTATTTGGGTATTTCAGACTGATGCACATCCCATCTGGTGGCTTTCCAAACCTATTGGTGTCTTCTACTGATGGTGGGCAGGGCTGGAAGTTTTGTGGAGATAAATCAATGCTGGCCCAGCTGGGACAAACCCAGAACTGCAGATTACGAGCCTGGTGCACTACTGACTAAGCAACTACTACCCCTAGTACAGTAAGTGATAAAAACTAAAATAAATATGATGTTTAAAGTTAGAAGCTGGATATGCGATTAAAAATGCTTGATGGCTAAAATGGTGTCACAAAACTCACACTGAGGTTCATCATCTGCCCATAGAAAAAATGAATGATTTAAGCAGAGCAAGTACAACTTCCTCCCTGCAATGGTCTAATATTAGGCTTGATCTCAAAGGGTTTGTCAGTGATCTGTTACGACCAAGATTATTGCCATTGTGCCTGGGGCTCAGTGAAAAATCACTGCCAAAGTTCAGGTATGGGACCAGCAGTGGAGAGTTGGACAGTGGCATGGCCGACATTTCAGCAGCATCTGCCAATTAATTGTCCCTGTTTCCAACATGACTGGGGCACACAAAGAAGAGAATGGAAGTTGTGGCTGCTAGATGTTGGAGCTGCTGGCAGATCTTTCAGAGAACAGGGTGAGAGCAATGCCTCAACAAGATAAAAGCCTGTAGCAAGCTAAGTGAGTCAGTGTAGAGGACACACTGACAATGATGCTAGCCACTATGTGGTCAAAGGCATGGCTGATAGTGTGCAACTCTGAAGTGAAGATGGAACACTGCTTTTGGATCTGGTCTGCAATGATAGTATCACAGCAGACCAATGCTGATCCCACAGATGTGCTGGACTTCGAGCCATTAGTGAAGATGGGCAAGAAGTCTAGGTGCTCAGTGTGGTGGCTGGCAAAAAGTTGTCGGTGCACATAATCAGGTATAAAGGCCTACCCCATCCTTCAAAAAGATGCAGGATGAATAAACAGAAAGCAACAGTGGAAGTGGTTCAGCTGTCGACTGGGCAAAGCTATCAAGACTGATGTTTATGTCGCTAAGGTCAGTCATGCAAACTGAAAGGATGAAAGGCAGTCAGGCAATTACAGTAAAGCATTTCTCACTGAGGACTGAAAACACAGTCAAAAGTGGGATGGCCTGGCAGGGATTTCAATTTAGACACATACTGTAAAAACAACTGATGACTATGAATCCAAGCAGAATTGTACACAAGGGATCCATAGTTCAGTTTGGGCCAGACAAGTGCAAGGTACAGGTGGGGCAAAGAACATCAGTCTGTACATTGGGACTGGACTGCAAACCAATAGGCCAATGTTCTCTTCTGGTATGAATCCAGATTCAGTTTACAGAGTGATAGTCATTACGTTGTCATCTGGAGAGAACCTGAAATCTGTGATCACCCCTCAAACATCAGAGAAATGCACCATTACAGAGGTAGTGGTTTACTGGTTTGGGGTAGCATTATGTTGCATAGCCACACTGGAGGAACTTTAACATGCCTCAGATAAAGAGACGAAATCATCAAACTCTAAATGAGACTTTTTTTGTGGTGATGCTGGGCTTACAATTCCTGTTAATGGACAATAATGAGCATCCACATAGAGCTGCCTTAGTGAATGATTTCCTTGCAAATGAAGACATCCAGTGTATGCCATGGCCACTCATGGGATGCATTGGGGAGATGGATTTCAGATTGTCAACCTCCACCCTAAACTTTCTTAGAGCTCTGATCTTTCTTGTACAGGAGTGGATTTAATGCCTTGGGACCTTCTTACTGCCCTTGTCAACAGCATGCAATGTCAATGCAACACTTGTATCACTGCAAGGAGTCATTTCTAAGTATCACAGCAGACCATATGACCATATATACCACCAATTGCCACCCTTTTGAACTACAGTCCATTGCTTCAGTTTATCCTATATATTATGTCAGTTATATCACACATTTGTTTCTTCCTTCCATATTCCATCTGCACTATATTGCCCATGTCATTCTATCATCTTGTATTTTTCCTATTATCCATTTTGTAAACTACACTTAACTTTTGGACACAAGTGTACACTTCATTGCAACAGATGATTACAAAGCTGCAGGTGAATAAAATAAAAGATTGGATGATACTGATTGGATCTCAAAACAGCAATTATAATGGAGATTGATATGTACATTCAAATTCATATCGTAATTTTTATTACAATACCATTTTTAATCTGTAATTTTTTCTTCTAAACAACTGATCTTTTCTATCTCAAGCCTGAAAACTGGAATCACTCTAGTCTAATAATTTTCAACTATCAAGCAAAAATTTTAGCTTTTCCATTTAATTTTTCAATTATTTTCTAATTTACTATATTATTCAAATATGAGTATTTCTTAGCCATTTATTATTTTTCTTTAAAAAAATATTACTTGGTTTCTTAACTTTTTCTCAAAATAGGTACTTATATAGCTTATTAAATTACAATTTGCTTAGCAAATGCTAAAATATGCATAACAGTTTAGTGTTGCCAAAAATCAATTTTATTTTTAAAATATGATAATTTGCAAAAAATTTGAAATACATCTGAACTGAGCTAAGAAAAAGAAGAAAAAAATAAAATATATTCAGATTTAACAATACATTAACCTTTTGAAAAGCCTGTTTGCTTAGGTTAAGTTGTTTAGAATAACAATCCTATCAGATAGTTCCAAACTATCTGATAGGATTGTTATTCTAAACATCTAATGTTAGCACAAATAATACAAGGCCTGATCATTTTAGCACAACACTGATGCATGTCACTTATTATTTCATGTAAAGTTAAAATTAAAAGTAATCGTATCATTAAAATCAAATCACTAATCTAATGACAAAAAACAATTCCAGAAAAAAAAGCAGTTTTAAAATCTAAAGGGTGGTAAAATAGAAAGCAAAATTCAAAGTATTTACTTATGAAATGCTTTGATTTCTTCCTACCATAAAATGTTTTTCATTCATAAAACTTTTAACAAAAGTGAACAGCAACAATTAAATTCAAACTAGCAATTGCTAAATTTAGTGCAAGAGCAATAATCTATATGAAAGTGAAGAAGGATGATGGTGATATTACACACTATGTTGAAAAAAGTGTCCAGACACCTGATTGGCAAAGGGAAAATGTAATTTCCAGTCACATGATCAGTACTAGCTGGATATAAGAAGAGCGTTGGCACAGAACAGGCTTCAGTGAGATGTTGATACGAAACATGAGTGAATGTGCTGAGTTAATGGACTTTTCAAGAGGGGTCATTATAGGATGCCATTTGAATAACTTATCTGTGTGTGCGATTGCAGCCAAAGCTAGGTCAACTGTGCAGGATGTGATTACTAAAAGGAAACATGAAGATGTCATGACAGTCAAGAAACGGTTGGGCAGACACAAATACTGATGGAAAGGGATAGAAGAGCTCTGAAATATGTGGTACGCTCTTCTTATTCATCTGCTGCTACCATTACCAAAACGTTTCAAGAGTTCACAGGTGTTAGTGTTTGCAATAAGACAGTTCATACAGAGCTGCATACATTGAATTTCCATGGCCAAGCAGCTGCATACAAACCACTGATAACTCCTAAACATGCACAACAATGTCTAGCCTAGTGCAAAGCTCATCAGAATTGGTCGCTGGACCAATGAAAACAAATTTTATGGAGCAATGAATCATGTTTCATGCTGTTCTGATTCAATGGCCACTGCTGGGTATGGCCAATGCCTGATGAATATTATCTGTCACAGTGTATTGTCCCATCTGTGAATTTCAGTGGTAGTAGCGTGATGGTTTGGAGCTGCATATCGTGCCATGGACTTGGACTGTTGGTTCCTATAGCTGGTAGCATGAATGCCAAGATGTACTTGGACATTCTAGACAATTCTGCGATACCAACACTGTTACAGTACTATGGAGAGGGGCCACACGTCTATCAACATAACGCACATCATACTGCAAGGTCCATTCAGCAGGTCTGCTCAGAGCCCCAATCCTGAATCCAATAGAGGCCCTTTGGGATGAACTCGAACATTGGTTTATGAGCCTTACCAACACATCCCACTTCCCTGTCGACACTAACTACAATGTTGAAGCCACACATTACCAAAAACTGATTGAAGGTATGCCTAAAAGAGTGCAGAGTGTAATTGTGGCCAAAGGTGGGCTGACACTCTACTGAAATTTCAATAAATGTGACATTTTGTCAAGCAGTCTGGTGACTTCTTTCAACATAGTGTTATAGTTTGGGCTTAAACAATGGCAGCCATACTGGTGACAAAAATTATTTATGCCACTATCACATAAATTTAATAATAATAAATAATGTTTATTTCTTTAATTTAACTTTAAATCATATATTTTTATAATTTATATAAAAAAGTTTACTTTAAAAAATTAAGCTTCTTTCAATGCACTAAAGATGCTCATTGGCACTTGTGGAATGTGAGGTCACCACTTTAAAACACCCACAACTGCCTGTGGTTTGGTAGTGTTAAAGTTATTAAAAATATGCAAAAACTAATGAATTAGCAATTAAATTCTGCATTTATTCAGACATAATATTTGCATTGTGGTGAAACACAGCACACACATATTTCTCATTCAAACTCATAAATGCAGTTTTTGCATAGTTATTGCAGGAATTTTTGTCAGAACTGCGAACCTTACTATCTAGATACATTTGAAAAGAAATTCCTATGTGAGGAGAGAATGCATAAATTTAAATTTCTATATTAGGTTAAATAACCTTAACAATATTTTAATTTAGTTGGCAGAAATAATGTTAGAATTTGTTTCATATAAAAGTTGAAAAAATAAATAATAAATCAATAGAACATTAAAAGTCATTAAATATCTAGAGAATGCAAAAGAAAAATTAAAACTTACCTAAAGTATTTAACTGTGGAGAAAAAAAAAACTATATTAGTAAGTATTAAAATCACAGCAATCAAAATGCTAAAATAATAAACTAATAAGAATCTAAAAGAAATTTTGATTTCTGAACACAACATGGATAAAGGTAGCAAATGCATTAGAAGTACAAGAAATAGCAAAAGGAAACCAACTGTTTGGATTCCTTTGGACCACATCTTCTTGTTCAATGTCAATTGTATTGTACCAATCTGTAATTGCACCAATCTTTTACATGCATATTTTTTTGGGATCAAGCTCGCATTGAAGAACAACTAGTGGTTTCATCCAGCCAATTCCTCCTCACTTGTTAAAATATTATTGATTGCTGAACTAAGCATTGAAAAATAGAAAAAATTTTTAAAAAAATAATGATTATTAATAACAGAACAAATGCACATGTATAAAGAAAACATTGTGGTTGTCCTACTTTTACTGACTCTTAAATAAGTGATTCCCCTAATCATTATAGGTTAAAAATTTAGTGTACAAAGTAGAATTTCATAGTGATACAAAATATCAAAATTTTTTTGTCTATTATTAATACATTTTGATGAACAACTTTATGCTATATTTTCACATAAAAATAAGTTTTTTTATAAATACAGAATGCCAATTTTGTGGTTAAATGGTTAGCATGATTGGCTACTGATTACATTTGGTTAATTGGCATGTTGTTTGGTGTTTTATAGTGCATCAGCAACTGAGGCTAAAATGTGGCAAACAAAAGTTAACTCTCATTAACTCAAACCTCTATATTTCGAATTTCTCATTAACTCAATTTGTTTAATTCCCAAACAACCCTTATACATTTACTGCATTTCACTCTCTTAACTCAAATTATTTTTTTCACTGTCATCTTGAAAACTCAAAATATTATGATGATTATTTAAGAAGAAAATCCCTTTTCAATAAGTTTTTCCCTATGAAATTTTGTTATGCTACAGTGATGGTAAGTTGCTCAAATTTTTGCTCAGTGGACAAAGTGATTCTCACTGGCTATATTGGTATGCACTGCTGACAGATAGAAAAACATTCCTCCCATTCTTCAGTAGAAAGTGCTACTGTAGTTTAATTTTAGTTTAGAACTAGTTTCTCTTGATACAAATTTAACTGCATTAGAATGGCAAAAAAGCATAAGTTGAAAGCATTGTCATTAAGTGCAAAAGCAAAAAGTAATCACAGCTGCTGAAAGTAACAGAAAGGAGAAAAAAGACAATAGCAAAGAATTCAAAATTCCCAGCAGTACTCTGTCAACCATTTTAAAGAACAAAAGTATGGTACTAAAACAGCTAGACTGTGATAAAAGAAAAAGGGAATGAGGCATGCAGAATTTTCTGACGTTGAGTAGTGTTTTGCTAAAATAGTTTACTCAATGTAGAAACAAAAATACTCCAGTATGTGGGCATTTATTGCAGGAGAAAGCATCAGAATAAGGCATCAGAATGTTTACAGTAATGTTACAGATGTTTATAGTAAGGAATACAGAATTTACAGTTGGTTCGAAAAGTTTAGAAAAAGGCATATCATTTTTCATAAAGTTTGTGGTGAAAGTGCAAACAGTGGATGTCAGTTGTGCTTAATGGGTGGATAAATTATACCAACTGTGCATGACTATGATCCTGATGACATGTCTAATGCAGATGAAACTGCTTTCATTTTTTAAATGCTTACCAGATAAACTGAGTTTCAAAGGCTTTGGCAGAATGGTTGGGTTGGTTATTTATTTATTCATTTATTTAAAAGTAAAAGAAATGATTTTTGCCATTTTTTTTCTCTGCTTCCATTATTTTAATATAAATAGTTCATAATATTTCTGTTATCACTTAAATCTTTCATTTATTTAATTTTCTTCTTTATTATTTAATACTTATTTCTTTTTTTCTTATAAATTATGCTACATAAATATTGCATAAATTATTTAGTAATTTATGCAAGTATAATGTGCAAGTTTAAGTTTTTAGTTATCAGTATTTGTAAGACTAATAAAGTAGTGCCACAAAAAATTTATCACTTTAAAAACAAGTTATATAAAATTTGACATACATTTAGAAATGCTAGAGAACTATATAAATTTTTTTAGAATATTTCAAAGTGTATAAGGTCAACTTTAACATGTTCACCACCACCTTGATACATACACTTGGAAAGCCACTGGGATGAAGACCAGCCTTGCATACAGATAACTTTAACATCACTCAAGGTGCAACTAGGGTGAGGGGAAACATAGTTAATGCCAGTCAATTCAGGCAGACAAGACTGGATGGTACAAGCATGCCAAGCAGCACTTAGAACAAAGACTACATAATGCATATGCATGTTATGCAGCAGTGACTGTGTTAATTGAAGAATTGAAATTGAGATCAAATCACTTCTAGATCAAGCCACATTGCTGCTACTAAATATTAATTTAAAAATAAGAACAAAAATTTCCTTTGAAATCATGATTTCTCAAAGTTAATTGTGAAATACAGTGAAAAAGCAATTAAAATATTGGTAAAATAAGCAATGGTTAGAGTAACAGTTAAAGAAAACTTTTAAAAAAATCAAGCTTTTCTATAATTCATTATTACCTCAGGCAGCCACCATGTGAAATTAGAAATTAGTAATGTATTACTATTGATAGTGTCCCAAAGACCAAGTGGTTACTGCACATGGCTATTGATCAAAGGAACTTGGATTAAAGTCCCTGATAATGTATGGATGTTTATTTTCTGTGCTGCCATTCTGCTGAGGTCTCACTTTTCTCATGAGTGTTCTCTTTGTGGCATGTTATACTGACAGGCTCCTGTCAGATCTTTGTGTTGAGTGGCTGCTGATAGAAATTCATTACTTTATTACTGTTGTTTAGTTTTTGTTTAGCTTCTTTTTAACAAATTATTGCTCTTTATCAATCAATAATGTCCACAAAAAATGCATTGCATTAAAAAAATCAATAATTAATCAGCAAGGTATAAAAGAAACAATACATAAAAAAATTAAATGTAGCAAGGGCTCCTTAAAATTGTAATGTTGTATACAATAAAAAGAAGCCCAAATTTAACCACGGTAATCTTCACACTAACATTTAATTTTTCTAATCTAAACAAAATAGCACCAATTTCAGCAACTTACTTGTAGGAAATCCTTTAATGCCATATTTTGCTGATAGTCCTTTCTCTATGGTAGCATCAACAGCTGCTAAAACAGAGGTCATCTGGAAAACAATGAAGCTATTTTATTTAATTGAATTTAAGTTAAAATTTTTAAACATTACTAGGTAAAGCCCACAGAAAACTAAAAACTTTAAATGGTATAAAAAAGAATTGGAGAGAAAATTGGTTTTAGGTTCTGTTATAGGTTTCTACTTGGAAGTTTTGATGCAAAAATTTTTTGTTAAAATTAAATAGAGCCCTTTAAACCCACCCCTCTCCCCACCCAAAAATGAAAATAAAAGCGGTTTCAAACTCGAACTCAGGTTCAATTATAAGTGGTGATTTTAATTTATTTACACAACATGCAGACAGACATATAAGAATAATACTCGAGTGGCAATGAGATATGGAGGTTCAACCAGATTGTGCAATTCGGTTCTCCATATACAGCCGTCCCGTGGCTGAGTGGTTAGCACACTTGGCTACTGATCTAAGGGACCTGGGTTCGAGCCCCGGATTAGGCATGGATGTGTGTGTCGTTTTTCTGCTGAGGTCCTGCCATCCTCTCAGATCTCCTACTGTGGCATATTAACTGACAGGCTCCTGTCAGACCTCTGTGGCAAGCAGCTGCTTGAGGGGGTATTTATTTTTTATTTATTTTCTGATGCCTTTAGTCACACTGTTCATAACTCTATTCACTAACCTGTAGTGATGCATGCAGGCAACATGGCCAAATCAAAGTAGTCTCTCCCTGCACAAGATGCTGCTCAATAGTGTTTGATAACTCCTCCATCTAACCTCATGATTACTAACATAGTCAAATGCTAGATTTTGCATAAGCATCTAAAATCAGAGGCATCAATGCTCAAGATATTGCTTAAGCAAAAGATGTTATGTGGGAGTCAAAAAGTGTTAAAACAAATAGAAACCATTTCAGGAACTTGCTCCTAGAAAATCCTTCAAATGTCATATTTTGTTGCTAGTATCTTCTCTATTATCAATAGCTGCCAAAATATGGTCGTCTGAAAAATGATAAACTATAAAAATGGCAGAAAAAGGGTAGTCTGGGGGTTCTAAATTGAAATAGCAGATTTCTGAATTTTTAACACATCACAAGAGAAACCACATACAAAATTTTTGACTAGTTGGTAAAGTACACCTATCCCTCAATTTATGAACTCCTGATTTATAAATTTTTGCTGTAATGAACTAAGCATTTTATTCCCTATAATATGAATTTGTGAAGAAAATTTTCATTACAATGAAGAAATCTCTTTGTCAGTGAGTGATTCATTCTTCATAGGCATCTAGAATCACAGGGTGAGATTAAAATATTAAGAGTCTCTTGTCACAAGTAAATAACTCATTGTCTTCAGTTTATTCTACAGTGAAATGTAAATAATATCTATTCTAAAGACAGTCATGAATTTAATTGTTACCAACTGCAAATACAACAAATGACATGCTCTAAGTTTGTCAACATTATTCTTTATGTGCAAAACTATTCGGTGGTGATCTTGTGGGATTTTTTTTCCCATTCAACATTGCCCTTTATTCCATCAATATGCCTTCCAAATGTGTTGGCAGTGGTGTTGTTATGCCTACAGTAAAGAACTTTGATTTTTTTAAGAATCCGCACTATATTCATCTCTGCTTCCTGCATATCGACTTTGGGGGAACTGGTATTATCAGGTCTTCACTACATGGAGCAGGCCTTATTGCAGATAATATGTTCTAATGTTTGATACTGTGCTTGTTTTTTTTTTTAAAAACATCCCTGATATTTTTGTCATGCAGAAATAGCATAATCAGAATGGTTACAAAGTTCTCACCGCACCATAGGTACAGCAAAAGGCATTCTTTTGAGTTTCCCAGTTAGCCATCCTCAGATTTGTTGTGCAGCTAATACTGCATATATGTGGAGCCCAGGTTCTGTCCTCATTGCCAATCTTGCAACCAAAATATAGAGAATATGCACATTTAATAATGCTTCCACACATAGCAGAAATTATCACGGTGATTCAGACACTTCCTTTGCTTTGATATAAAAAGGCTTCCTTACCTATGCTTAAATAACAATATAATAGTATGCAAAACAGAAGATAAAAACACTATCCAACAGATCATACACATGCTCAAACTATAGCTGTCTCTCTGTAACTGAAAGAGCTGTTGTGTGAGCATGTTCGCAGTTCAACAACATTTTCCGATACATTACTGCCATCTTATGATCAAATACGAACATTATTTGATTACATAACAAATCAGTGTCATGCAAACATAAGTTACTTATTATATTTGCTTACAACAATTATAGGTCATACAACAGATCAGTGTCATATTTTCTTCACTAAATTGTAGATAAGATATAAATAAATAAATACCCCCTCAAGCAGCTGCTTGCTACATAGGTCTGACAGGAGCCTGTCAGTTTATATGCCATAGTAGAAGGTCTGTGAGGATGGCAGGACCTCAGCAGAAAAACAACACACACATCCATGCCTTTTTAGTGGGAAAATATAAAAAAAATCTATATATACAGAAATTGTGATATGAAATTTTTAGTAACATTTTGGAAATCTACACATAAAAACTAATTGAAAATAGTCGATATATTGCTGGAGCTAAAAATCATGTTGGCCAGTATAATTAATAAATATATAGGTGAACTTTTTTTCCACACAACCATTTGTTGATTTATTAATGTTAAAATCAACAGGTAACTCTATGGATATTATTTATTGATTAAATACACAGGCATGATCAATAATACATAGGCCCTGATCAATAATAAATAAATCAATAAATTACAAAAGTTAGCATTACAATGCAGAGGGTATAACAACAAATGTTATTGTGCCCTTTCCTACAGTGATGTTTTGGAGGATGGGAGGGGGGAAGCACTTGGATTGCCACCAGTGGTGGCTTATCATGCAGCATGGGATGCATGTACATTTTAGAGAGTAATGAAAGTTTACCTTAAAGCCAATAATTAATAACCAGCAAACAATACGTAAATATTATTCACTGATTAATAATCGACTAATATGCTCCAAGCAGCATTTTCATGCAGCTCAGGGCACGTTGCAATTTTGTGCTTCCACACATATGGTGGAAGACCACCATATGTGTGGTGGTCTTCCACCATATGTGTGGTGTCCTTGTGTACCAGTTCCACACTTGTGACACAGTATAATTAATCTTCCACACATATGGTGGAAGGTTAATTATACTGTGTCCTTGTGTCTGGTATATGTACCAGATACGGGGTCCTGGTGCTGACCATATAAACTTACCAGACTGGACTCAAATAAAGCTCTGAGCTTGATTGTGGATCTTGATTTTGCTGCACTGGTGGGTTTCTGTGGGGGGAAAATCTTCTGCTGTGTTTTCTGTTTGTTTGTGGGTTGACAGCCCCAAGTGAATAGATTCACAGGATATGTTTATCAGCTGGTGGATAATCCTGAGAAGAGGTCATTGTAGGCACCTGAACTCTTGCTTCTACTGGCATCGTCAAATTCTACATTGGAGGAAGTCTTCCAGTGTAGATGGCTTCAGCCTTCAGTGGTGAGGGAATGGGTCTTTGCCCCATGCCTGCGATTAGGGGGCTGTTTGATATTGTCGGCATTCTCTCTCTCAATAAACATAGTTTCTTTAAACATCCCACTAACCATTTTCTAGCACAGAGCTTATTCTCTTTATGTCCTCATACAAGAATTCCACCGTTACACAGGTTGTTTCAAAAAGGACACAACCCTCTATTGTATTTTCCTATTTAAACTTGACAAAAGACACAAATTTCAAAAGATGCAAATTAGACAAATATCTACCTTTACAACAGATATTGAAAGTGATTTCCTGCAACCTGGATGCGTACCCGTTTCATGACATTTGCAGCCACCTTTCATAATGTTTGTTTTCTTATGTTTAAAATCTCTCAATGTTATTCTTCAAGTCTTCAAGTGTATGAGGATTGTTTTGAAACACTACACATTTGAGATATCTCCAAAGGAAAAAATCTGGAGGAGAAAGATCTGGGGATCTTGTAGACCACAAATTTTTTTAAATCAAATGATCACCAAAAAATTCATGCAACATGACCATTGTGTCATTTGCAGTATGGGTGGTCGTGCCATCTTGTTGAAACCAACACTCTTGTTCATTCACATCCAATAGTGCAATAAACTGTTGGATGAGGTCACGAAAAATTTCACCAGTTACAGTTGAGTCAAAAAATATAGGCCCTATCACACAACGATGGGGAATTGCACACCAAACACCAATTTTTCAGCATGCAATGGTCATTCGTGAAAAGTGTGAGGATTTTCACTGCTCCATATTCGACTGTTTTGACTGTTCCAATTACCCATCCAAGCGAAACCAAGCCTCATCACTGAAATAAACATGATCCAACACCTCAATTCCACTTTCATCAACAAAAGAACGAAACCAACAACAGTAACATAAACACTTTTCATGGTCTGGTTCTTTCAGTTCATAAATGACACCAATGCAATAGGCATGAAATTTTAACTTCTTCATAGCCCTGAAAAGAGTAACTGGTGACAGTTCAACCAGTGAAGATAACTTTCTAAGAGATTTTCTGGGTGAGCGATTTAAATGCTGAGACACATCATCAAGAACTTCAGCAGTTAACAGTGATGGCTGGCCTGGGCTCTTTCGATTCTGTACAGACCCAGTGTCATGAAATTTATTAATCAAACGAGAAATTGTTGATTTGTTGGGAACTGCAGACTGAGGAAACTTCAACTCAAACTCCTCTCTCCCACATTTGTAAGATTTGTATGCACAGTGTCTCAAAAATAAATACATGTTCGTTTTTGGAAAACGACATAGCTGACACAACACAAAGGAATGAATGCTTCAGTGAGACTACCATGTGACAAGGTCATTTCAACTGCTAAAGGCTGTTAACCTTGAGTACAGTAATGCCAACTGACTAATATTATGGCATAAAATGTACATGTGCTTAAGTTCTACTCTCTTATATTTAGGATTGCGTCCTTTTTGAAACACCATGTAATTGAAATATTTTTGGCTTGCAAGAGACCAGATAAACAGATAAAGGTCAGATTCTTAAAAATAATCTTAAATTTCTCTTTTTGGGGAGGAAAGATAATAAGCATCTCCAAAGCGTAGGTCTGCTTCTCAGCAGACACGCCAGTGATGCTCTTCTAGGATATGAGTACATTTATGAAAGGTTCCTTACAGCATATTTCAGACAAGCATTAAAGACTTGAATGTTATCTGCTTTTATGACCCGATGAGGATGAGAAGGATAGGTTTTACGGACAACTTCAGAATATTTTGAATTCTGTCAAGAAAGAAGATATTACCCTTGTTCTAGGAGACTTTAATGCCAAAGCTGGTACTGACTCTGACCTTTGTGGAGGGGTGATATGCCCTTTTGGTATTGGTAGCTGCAATAGCAATGGGCAACATCTCCTACAGGTGAGTAAACTTAATGGTTTGAGAATAACTAACACCTATAGAAACACTGCAACATACATAAGTACACATGGGTTTCACCACATAGGCTGCATAAGAATGTGATAGATTATATATTAATTAACAGCAAATGGGCTAGTTCTGTTAAGAACAGCAGGTCATATAGGGGAGCTGAAATTGGATCTGACCATTACCTTGTTAAAAGTATCTTGCAACTGAAACTTAAGAAGTGTGCTAAGGTTAAAAAATTTACCTTCAATTCTAATGAAAACATTCCCAGCTATCACACTATCATATTGCTCATCACACAATTTCCTGTCAACCAGATTCTTAATTCTATTAAGCACAATCATGCAAAGACTTTTACCTGGAACAGAGAGTAGGCTGATACCCCTATAGTTATCACAAGAACTGTGATCACCTTTTTGAAAATAAGGATAATAATAGCTCTGGTAAAATCCTTAGGAACCATGCCTTTATCATAAAAGGTATTCAAAATTTCAGTCATCCAAGTGGTAACCAAAAGATTCCCAGCTCTAAGCATTTTCATAATAATTTCATCTACCTCTGGGGATTTATCAAGTTTAAGTTTAGAAATAGCCAAAATAACTTCAGATTGTGTTATAGGGCCAACATTAAGGCCACTAATGCATCTGTCATCATTAAAAGCAATGGGAGTAGAACTAACCACATTATTTAGAACATCACTGAAATGCTCAGCCCACCTAGCCATGACAGAATCCTCATGTTCTATAACCTAGCCTTATTTATCCTTCAATCTCTGTATACCTGTCCGTTTTTACCACACAAAACATTAACTATCTGGTACAGCTCTTTGCTGTTTAACTACTTCCTCAGTTTTGTCAGCCAAGACATCAAGCCAAAATTCTTACCAGCAGCTAACTGATATTTTACACTTTTATTAAGCCCTCTGTAATGCTTTCTATTTGGACTAGTAGCACCCTTGAACAAGTGTTTCAATTATCTTGGGAGTTATCTAACAGATACTTGTGATGTGTAGCACGAGATTAACAGGCGAACAGGAATTGCCTCTGGGTCTTTTAGGAATCTATGGATAGTGTGGAGAAATAGGTGTATACACCTAAAGACTAAAATTAGATTGTATAATAGTTTGGTTCTCTCTAGGGTTAGTTATGGTAGTGAAATTTGGATGCTTTGTAAACAAGATAACAGGAAACTAGATGCTTTTGATTCTAGATGCTTACACAGCATCTTGGGCATTAGGTGGTTCAACTTTGATGAGGTTAAGCAAACGAGTTAGCAACCTCCTTTAAGCAGCATATTGTGCAGAGAGAGACTCCATTGGTTTGGTCATGTTGCCGGTATGGATAATTATAGATTAGCGAATAGGGTTATGAACAGTTGCCTAAAGACCTCAGAAAGAGACAGGATGCAGTGGGCAGACAATGTCAATGATGTGCAGTGGCCAGATGCAACAGATATAGCTCAGGACAGATATGCTTGGAGAACTAAATTGTGAACTCTGGTTGGACCTCCGTAGCCCATGGCTGCTTGAGGATGATGTGGTACATTTACCTATGAAATCAGCACTATGCATTGTGTCACGTATGCCATTAAAGTTTTCCCTGGGTTGTAAAGACTATTTTTTCACTTTGTTCAGAAGAAAAAAAAATTTTAGAACGTTTTTACCAAATAACTAATGAGAGAAATTATGATATGTTATTTTCCAACTTAATTAGCTTTTAACTCTGGATTTTCTTAAAATAAAATATTTAACAAAAAAGACAAAGTTTTATTTTAATAAGGCTTTTTTAATCATATAGTAAAAGGAAGCATCTGTCATTGCAAATAAAAATTTATTTAAAAATGTTAATAAACAAAAATAATTATAATGCATATCAATAGAAAGGCTATTTATTTCTTAACAAGAGAAAAATAAATTTTTACTTGAAACAAGAAAATTACTTTCTTTTTGCAACTTTTTTCCTAATACTATATTTCAAGAAAAGTCCAGGCTTTGCACCATGCTGAGTTAAACAAACCAATTTAGAAATGTTTTAACAACTAACCAATTAACAGAAATAGATAATATTATGGAGAACTTTAAAATAGTTCTTAACACCTGTCTGTAAATTTGCACTTGTTCCTCTGAAGCTAATGATTTACAAGTTGTTTGAAAGCTTGTCTAAACTTGTCATTACTTGTTAAAAGCAAAGGTTGTATCATCATTTCTCTCTTCACTGGTGGCACCTAAAGTTCAGTCTGTGAAATCTATTTGTTGTTGCTATGGATCTTTATATTTTCACAAGAATGCAGCTTAGCAAAGACACAAAAATAATTAATGTTGATTTATCATAAGTATATGGGGATTGTACCTGTTTATATGGCACTATTACAGGATGGATGTGCAAATTCAGAGACCTTTTTCATTCAAGAAGACTGAAGGAGGCATGATTGAGAGAACTATTGCTACTGTTCATAAACTTATTAAGGTACAGCTGTAGAACTTGGAAGTACAAATCAATGGTAGAGGATTTTTCTCAAAACAAATCACAAAGCTCCTTCCCATAGTGTCCCCCAAATATATATTATGTCTTGATCTCATGATTATTTTGCCATTGTTGTAGCTTTGTGGCACACATTTCAGCTAACCATGGGCCATATTTGTCCCAGCTACCAAGCCATCCAACTAGTCTTTGTTTTCATAGGACATATGAGAACGTTTGTTCTGCAAACTTTCCCATATGCAATAATATTTTGTTGTGAAAGCCATTATAGTCAACCCAAAAGCATACAACAAATGATCAATCCATTAAGCCCCAATCAATATGCTATGCCTCAAAGTGTTCTCTGAAAATAATCATATCCCCAAACCCCATGATCAGTGTTTTATTACTTACCTTCAGCTCCCTAAGTTTTGAAGCT
This sequence comes from Ryuthela nishihirai, assembly GCA_038380435.1. Taxonomy (NCBI): domain Eukaryota; kingdom Metazoa; phylum Arthropoda; class Arachnida; order Araneae; family Heptathelidae; genus Ryuthela; species Ryuthela nishihirai. The sequence continues at coordinate 79,451,918 of JAWZYU010000017.1, forward strand.
GATTCAGCAAAAGCAGGCTTCATTGCCTTACAATGTCCACACCCTATAAAGTAATGATAAAATATTAACAAGCATAAAAAATTATTTATTTAATTAAATATACAGTACCAAAAACAAACAGGCTTAGATCCAATTCAGATAAAAATTTTCATTTTAAATCCTCTTTCTAGTACAGTATACAAAACCAAAAATGAATTTAAAAAAAGCTTACTTATCCCTTCAATAATATTAAGTACTTCCATTTTAAAATCCATAATTGACAAGTTAAATCCGAACTACCACAATGCTCATTATACAAATTGATAAACCTTGACATAAAACTTTTCATTAGTTGTAAATACATAAATTTGAAAAAATATTCTTTTCCTTAAAACTAGGTATTTTTTTTTTGAATATTAAAACAAATCAAGGACAGCAAATGGGAACAAATCAACTCTATTGTTAAACATTTCATAAAAAAAATAAACATAATAAATCTCTTCAAATATTTAGAAGTACCATTCAAACCTATCACTAAATGTTTTCATTGGTATGTCAGACACATATATGCCAGTTAAAATATATATACCTCATAGACTGTTCTGAATCTTTTCAAGAAACTACATATAATTTTTAAAACAAGGATTCCAAACTAATGATCCATACTCTAACCAATGTTTTTTTTTTAATTTTGATCTGACCAGAAAATCAAACTTTAATCAAACTAATATAAAAAAAAAACTTGTTTTCCTGAAAATATAGCATAAAGCACAATAAGCAGAATTATTGATCCACAGTATATTTGAATTAAAACTAAATTTCAAAGCAAATAAAATTTCCAGTTCACATATCTCACACAACATTTAGAAATATTTAAATGAAACAGATATTAACAGACCAAATATTAAAATTGTTAAATCCATAGTAAATTCAAACAATCATCATAAGATATAATTTGCTTATATAAATTTTCATCATCTGCAAAAATTAAACAATTACTTCAAATTAACTTAATATTACTAGAAAAATATGAATATAAGAAAAAAAACAAGGCTCCTAAATTTGATACTAATGGTACACCTGAATTATTACAAACCCTAGGAAAAGAATCTGTATAATTCATGTAAAGTAGTCAATTGAATAAATCCATTCTAATAAATATAAAATCAATTCTTTCCTTTTCTCAAATCAAAAATTCAAAAATCTATGGGATCAAATGCCTTTGAAAAATCTATGTATACAACATCTAGTTGACTATTTTGATCAACAGCAACAAAAAATTGTTACAAATTGACAACAGATTAGTCAAAATAGAATATTTTGGTAAAAAAACATGTTTATCTTCATACATATAATTTGTTAATCAAATACAAATATTCTAAATACATTATAAATTCAAATATCTTGGGAAAATGCAAATTAATAGCAATCAGTATAAAATTCTCAAGCAATGGTATCTTTCCCTTTTAAATATTGATATTAACTTTGATTCTTTCCAGAAGGAATTTTTTTTAAATTTAAATATGTTAAATACACTATAGGAAATAAAAAAATACAACATTTGCAAGAAGTTATACAAATGTGACGAAATTTAGGGAGGCAGTAGCATATTTAATGCATGGAAATAAGGTTTGCAGGACAATCAAAATGATTGGACAGGCACAAGCTGATGTCACAAGTGCAGAGCAGTCAAACACAGATAAAGGCAACCAAAGCTTCCTGGTTGACAAATGTTGTGTGAATTGTTCTAAACCACTGAAGTTGTCAACGCAGATGTCAACAGCCATTCTAACAGTTAGCAGACTTTGAACGTAGAAGAATCATCGGCCTTAGAGAAACTGGTTTGTCATAGAGATGTGGCCAACCTTATTGGCCACAATTTGGCCACAATCCCAGCACCATCATACACATATGGTGCCACTGGGTTCAAGAAGGATCTAGCACATGCCTACAAGGATCAGGAAGAAGACGTATGACCACAGAGGAGGTTCAACATCACATTAATTATACCACTTTACTGGGTAAGTAAAGTGGTAATTTTCCATATTTTTTGATAATATAATCAATTGCACATCTCAGTGTATGGTGTTGCAATTTTTTTTTCCTGTAGTGTATTATGAGAGAATGTACCAAACTTTCAGAACAATCTTTAATCACATATGCAGGAATCAAATCTGACAGGTGACATAGCAGAAATGCAGGTAGAGGTAGCAAGATGGCTCAATGTGTCAAGAAAGATGGGGTCAACACTTTGGTAACAGTTCCAGGAGACAGGAACCATTACTCATCTCACCAGAACTCATCTAGGTTTCCCGAGAGTTACTTCCACCTGAACTGTTATCTGGCTCTAACATCAATACAGAACAGTACAATAACTTTACATCAAAATTGCAAGGAGTAGCTTCAATGAGGAAGAAGAATGCAAATAACTAAACTTCTAATTAATATTATAACCTGTATGATTAATAAGCACCCAATTAACATGGTAAAACTTCTGCAACTGTTAACCACTATCCAAAAACATTTTGGGCTAAACATTCACGAATCAGGTTATTCAGCACATTAGGCAATGGAATTGTAGAAAGAAAATATAGTTAGAAATGCAATGAATTACCAGCAGCAGTGTTATTTAGAGATATTAAAAAGGCATTTGACAATGTGTAGCAGAATGGGTTGCTTGTTTTACCTCTGAGCAGCACTTTTTTGCACACAATGGGCTAAATGGCCAGGTCACAAGGACCCCGAAGACTCGGAGAAAGGTTTAAAACTCAGCGATTATTTTAAAAACAACTGAAAAAATTTATAAGAAACAAAAACAAGCAAAATGCCAGGAGTCTACTTACTCATAAAAAAAAACTATTCCACAGAAACAAATCAGTATTTCCAATAAAAATCCCGTAACTGAAGCAATCAAGTACAATTAAAGGAAAAATTTTTTATAACCCACGAAATAATGTTTGTATTAAAGAATCTGTTGGAAGTTCTTAAGCAGTGCCCACCACCACATCTCATTCATCTGTGAGGACTTTAATGCTCACAATATGCTGTAGAGTTCACATAAAAATGATGAGAGGAAGTCATTGAGCAACTAGAAGAACTAAAACAAATTATGTACCGCTGAATCTCAGCTCACTCACCTTTTCTTTTTCAGACCTCATTCTAGAGAATCAGCAATTATTCTCTAGTAATTGCTGAAGGCTCAGTAAGCCTTCTCGTGGAATACATTATCAGATAACAAGGGAAGTGATCACTTTCCAATTTTCATATCTCTTCCTGGTATCCACAAGATTAAAAAAAGTAAAAATTGCCAATTGGACAAATTTTCAAGAAGTCACAAAAAATACTAACAACAGAAATGGCAAAAATATAGACATTTATGAAGAATATTAATGAATATCAGTCAGTGCAACAGAATATACACAGAAAAAAATTAATGACTATCACACCATTGAAAACAAGCTATTGCTCTTTGACAAAAATATCAATGAAAAGCCAAAAGATCTAAGGACCTCCATGACAACATGATAGAAAACAAAATAACAGCAAGGGTTAAAAGAAGACTGGAGGCAAATGACTTTCACAAATGAAAACAATTCTCAGCACACCTCTCCTCTTTCATACTATTACAAAAATATGGAAAGTCTTCAATTCTACCTACAAAGAAATGATACCAAATTAAAAAAAAGGCAAAAAAATGCATCCATTTTACCAAAGATAATAAAACTTTAGCATACAAATTCGCTAATCAAATTTTCTTGCAAGACAAAGAGAAACAGAAAATGAAAATAAGAAAATAAAATAAAAATAGTTTTCTAGAACAACAACACCCCAAAGAATGAAAAGCCCATGGGCAAAAATTTCTCACTTCATGAGCAAACGCAAGCAATAAAAATAATAAACAAAAAATTTGTACCAGGCCCAGATGGATTAGCTAATAACACAATTGCAAATTTTCCAGAACAATTAAGCAACAACTATTAGAAATTTTCAATCACATATAGCAAAAAAATATCAGTTACCTGAAGAATGGAAGAATGTGCACAAGTCTAATAAAAAAAAAAGCAGCTCTGAACATGAACTCATATAGGCCAATTACCCTTACTTCAATACTATTCAAATCGTTTGAAATTAAAAAAAAATAAACAAATTCGTTACTTGAGAAAAAAAATTACACTCTGCTTCCCCTCTGGATTTAAAAATAGTAGAAGTGATAATAACTAAACTTGCTATAGATATTCAAAATGCAATGAATTACCAGCAGCAGTGTTATTTAGAGATATTAAAAAGACATTTGACAATGTGTAGCAGAATGGGTTGCTTGTTTTACCTCTGAGCAGCACTTTTTTGCACACAATGGGCTAAATGGCCGGGTCACAAGGACCCTGTAGACTCGGAGAAAGGTTTAAAACTCAGCGATGATTTTAGAAACAACTGAGCTGACTGGTTTCTCAAATGGCAAGATATCTTGGGTTTTTAACAGTGGAGAAATAACCCATGTTGCTTATCTAAGAGGCGTAATTATGGCGTGATGACAATCTGTCAGGAACAAGATCGCTGTAGTCTGAGAAGGCTTGTATGGAGAAACAGGACTTCTATATGCAGCAATTGACTTAAGCATTCAATAAAGGCTGTTCCTGACCCATATCTCAGTAAACTATGTGCAGGGAATTGAAGAGCATTGGTATTAGTCTCATGCCTATATGGAAACCACTGATTTCTGTGAAGAACTGGAAAGTTCATCTACAGTGGTGTCAGGTCACTAGAAGACTGGAAAAAAAAGGCATGTGGTCCGACGGGTCGCAGTACACCTTGTTCTGTACCAATGGTAAGCAGAGGGTTTGGCTGGAGTCCCATGAAGCAATGGACCAGTTTGCCTTGTAAACACAACAAGGTTCTGGAGGCAGTGTCATTGTGTGGGGCACATTCTGTTGGTATGGAACGAGTCCTCTGATATTGCTGGAAGGTCCGGTATCCTCCAAGGATTATCTGAACATTGTTGCTGATCAAGTCCATCCTGTAATGTTGACTCTTTATCCAGCAGGTGACAGTTGTTTCATGGATGATAATGCTACTGTCCATTATGCAAGATGTGTTCAGCAGTGGTTCAGTGAGCATAACAGGGCCTTCCACCATCTTCCTTGGCCACCACAAAGCCCAGATCTGAACTCCATTGAGAATGTATGAGATGTTAGAAAAACAGATCTGGACCTGAGCCAGTTAAAGGAAATTCCAGCCTGGTATGCTGGAAATGTAAAGGCACTCCAACACCTTGTGGAATCTATGCCAAACCACATACATGCTGTAATTTGGGCTAAGGAGGTCCAACTCAGTATTGAACAAAGATTTCTAATTCAGTGGCCGGTGTGTACTACCACTATACAAAAGTACAAGAATAAATCCAACATACAGTATAAAAGTAAATAATCTTCAAATCCCACAGGTGAAAATTTCAAATTCTTTGGCATCACCTTGGATACTAGGCTCAAATGGACCCCACACTTAAATACACTGGTGAGAGCAAGCAAAAAACACTTTCACCTGCTCAGATGTCTTGGAGGCACATGATGGGGCTGCACTCCACCAAACATACTCAACCTGTACACAAATGTATTAAGACCAAAGATAGAATATGAATTTGCAATCACTAATACTACTCCAATTTCAAGCTACAAAAAATTAAAAACTAAGCAAAACAATATTATTAGATTTTGTACAGGGTAGTTAAAACAATGCCCTATCATCTCCCTGCTTGCAGGGACCTTTATTCCTCCACTGACACAAAGGACACAAGATCTTCTTATTCAATCATATGTCATCCTCAACCCACCATACTACTAAAAAAAATAACCAAAAGGAAATCAAGTCAGATATCATCACAGACATCAAAAATCATACCAGTGACAACCAACTAAAAGATGTTAAATTTAATACAGAGGAAGATAGACTACCACAGTGGACAAACGTACATCCCGTTATCTCGAACAATATTCCAGGTATATAAAATAAATCATTGTAAAAGAGAACTATTAATATTAACCAAGGACTATATAGAAAACAAATATAAAGAACATTACAAAATATATACAGATAGCTTACATAATCCTGAGACTGTAAAAACAGCTGAAGCCTACATGCAATAGAGGGCAATTATAAATTTAAAACTAACAGCAACCCTTCTATTATCATTGCAGAACTTATAGCTATACAAGAAGCAATAAAGCTGGTCATTAACTTTGAAAAAAAACGTATTACTATTTCAGACTGCAAATCTGCTATCATGGTATTGTCAGCACTAAAAACAATAATTCATCCAGAAATTATAAAGAATTTTTTTCACTCACAGATATAAATAAGAGAAATACAAGAATAAAATTTTCATCCAATAGACTCCCAGCCATATAGGCTTTCAGGGAAATGATATTGCAGATACACTTGCAAAGGATGCTCTAGACTGCAACAAAATTATAAATATTCCCCACATCAGCAGGCTATAAAAAATCAAATAGAAAAACAGGCTACAGTATATCTAACTCCATCATTTTCAAGTAAACACATCCTACAAAGTAAATCATCAAAGACCAGTTGAAGAGAATTTAACATAATTAAAACCAAACAGCTTTAACAACAGAATGGTAAAATTTTGAGAATCAAAATAAGGTATTGCACACTACACAGCTATTTATATAAAATAAAAAAATATTAACACTCCAAATTGTTCTACTGTAATGCTGCTGAAATATTACATGTTATTGAACTGCCTGAAATATGAAGAAAAATTAAAAAGAATCAATATTCACAATTTTACAATGAAAATATTCTTTCCTCAACAGCAGAGATTCTTTCCCCTTTCACAAGGCAGAAAATAAATAGTTTAGTAATTGAATACTTAAAAAAATAAATATCATCAAATTTAAGAATATGTCAAAATGTTACACACATTTAAAAAAATTTACTTGTTTTGGAATTTAAAATAAGAAAAAGAAAATATCATCATCAGAAACAGAGTTCTTTGGAATTGAATCTCAAAGCAGCTTTCCCAGCAGCACATCAGACAGAGGGAGACACTGGCAAGATTAATCTCTTTTTCATGCTATGAATTAACTTTAATGCCTTAGAATAAAATTTTTCCAAAAATTTTGTAATGGGTTTTTTGACAGAATATTTAGTAAATATCAGATCTGCTTGGATGGAGAATTAAAAAAAAATTTTTTTTTAAATTGTCTCTTGAGGCTTCTACAGCCACATGTAAAAGAATTTCCAGCAGAACAGTCACAAAGGCCCTTCCAATTTTATATTTTTTGTGCAGAATTAAATGCTCTCTCTTAGTATGCCATGTGAACTATTTCATTCATTAGCTGTTTCATAGAAGTTGAGTTGCATTTTTACAGAAATCTCTTTCTGGAACATACTTTCTAGAAAATACCCTTCTCAGGAACTGTAAGGGTTAAAGCAAATAATTAAAGCAATTAATGTCTCAACTGGCCTACTGGTAAGGCTCAACTGGCCTACTGGTAAGGTAAGCTAGTGACTGTTCCAGCAAAGCATACTTTATGTGCTGTGTTAGCTCGAACACAGACAGTGGTCAGCAGTGACTTTGGTTTTAGTAGGGCATGCCTGCAAAAGCTAGGAGTAGCTTCTAGGATTCTTCTCTGTCCTATATGTCACAAAAAATAGGCTCTATGCCATGAGGCCAGTGGTCTGTGTCCCACTAAACCCCAACCACCCAAAAACTCATCTAAACTGGCGCTGCTAACATGTCACTTGGAGCCAGGAACAATGGTTATTCTCTTTTCCAGTGAGTCTCGATTTAGTCTACAGTGATTCTAGATGTTAATCTTGAGAGAATGAAGAATGCCATATCATTTTTACATTATTATAGAATGGGATATTTATGGTAAAGGTGATGTGCTGGTCTAGAATTGCATAACCATCAATGGCAAGATTAATCTTTATGTGTTCAATGGAGACTCTGTAACTGTTCTGAGGTAGAGAGAAGAGATTCTTAAACCTATATGACTTTTTAGGTGTAGGTTGATGATAATGCCCATCTGTATAGAGCTAACCTGGTGGAGGAGCACTTAGAAACAGAAGATATCAAACAAATAACTTGACCAGTAAGGTTGTCAAAACTAAATCTCATCGAACATATATGGGAGGGAGATTGAATGCAAACCATCAGCCACCTCCACTAGGTAACATTTGCATTAGTCGAAAAATTAGATTTGTTGCTTAAAGGCCCTTCTGAGGAATCTTATACTGAGCAAGGATCGATGCTCCTGTTTAGTCATCAGAGGGGATCATCCTCTTTATCGACATCCTATGTGCATATTTTGGAGCATCTGATATCTGAATAGTTCTGAATAGTTTAATGAATAAATCATTAAAATATCATCATCAAAGTTCACCTGAATAGTTTAATGACATAAATACAACACTGGAATATCTATGAATTTTTTTTTTATTGGAATTTTACATTACATTTGGAAACATAATAAAAAGTTATATTGAAACCAGAATAACTAAATATATATGTAATAATGCATAAAAAATATGTTTAATATTAGCAGGTATGATTAGAGCTAAGAAATACATTATCTTCAGTTTGTTTTCAAAAAAAGAGCTATTGTCTTCATTTTGTTGTCTGTCTATAAACATTCAACTTTTTTGTTTTAAGAGATATACAAGAATTTTTTGAATTTGATAGATCCTTAACAATTTCTATTCTCATTTTTTCCCCTTCATTAATTTTAATTTACACCATTAGAGGGTTAAATTTGGTAAAAAGGAATAACTTTAAAAGGTCTTTAGTAAAAGCAAAGTTAATCACAATCATGTGTTATGCTGTGATCTCACATGGTTTACACATACATATGTTTTGTAGCATCAGCAGGAGGAATAGGCAAGCACCAATGCTGTAATAAGCATGTGACATCAAAAGCATGAATTTCTTGCTGTAAGTTATGGTCAAATATTTCTCTGTATTATCAATGTGAATATATACATGTTAAGATGGCTGAATTAATTAAAATAATTTATTTCAAAATGTATGTGGTCACAATCAAAATAAACAGCACATACAAATAGTTGCCCAATTTTTGTGACATCATTGCTTTCATCCAAACATAAGTTGAAAAAAGAATATCACTGAGGTAATACATCCAAGAAGAACCCTAGTACTTTAACCCTTCCAAAGCCCGTGTCAATTATACATATTGAGAGAATCCAAAATGAGAGGCCAGAAACAGCTAATCTGTTTTTAGTACAACACATGACACTTCATTTTCTAAAATAGAAATTGTTGTTTGAAAATTTTGTTAAATGTATCTTATAAAAATACACAAAGTTCAAAAAATAATACTTTCTTCATCTGATGAACACTTTATTAAGTTGTGATACAGATAATTTGATAAAAGTGATCTGATCACCATTTTTAAATACCATGTATGGCAAAGTCAATTTATATGTTTTCATTCTTCTATATTCAAGCAACCTCTTGATTTATTAAGCACACGAGTTTAATCTGAATTACTGCAAACTATTTTTTTTTCTAGAAGCATGTAGTTTTTTATTATGCAAACTATATTAGGAAACAATCTTTTGTCTCCCTAATTGCATTTTTTTTTTAGAATTCAAGTAAAATTTAATAAGAACAAAATAATGATACAAAGACTTGCATGTACAAGCAGAAAACAACATTAGCACAAGTCAGAAAAAGAATAAAATATAAACAAAATAAAAAAACTAAAAATTTACATTTTAGCACTTTTGAGCAATTTGCTCATTTAGAATGCCAAATTGAATTATTACAATCAGATAGATGTCCTTAGTGGCAAAAAAAATGTCTCATTATGTTAGCAACTGTATGATTATTGTACAACTTTGAAGTAATCATTAATATTTAAAGCAGTAATAACAAAATTTTTCACTTTAAATTTAAAAACGCTATATGAGCGTTCATTTTTAATTTCAATAGGTATTGAATTAAATATTCTAGGAGCTAAAAATAAAAAGTGCATATTAGTCATTTCTTTCTTTACTCTAGGAATTAGAAATAAAAGGCCATATTGATGAGTAGCATACTCTTTACATTTAACCTGTAAAAGTGTTGGTTTTTAAAAAATAAAAACAGCTGTAGTATATATATAGTGATCTCAAACTAAGAATTTTATAATCACAAATAACTTTATTCACATAGACTTTATTATTAAACATCATAACTTTTAAGAATTACTGTACTTTAGCAACACATTCAATAATATTCATATAAGTACCTCCCCCCCCTAACTAGTCAAACCATATTTTAAACGAGATTGCACCCAAGCAAAATAAAGAGTAATTAAAAACCTACCAGAGATAATTTTTCTTAAATGGTACAATCTAACTAAGTAAAATCCTACTATATTTACTATCATATTAACATGCAATTTCCATTTCATATTGCTGTCTATTAAAACTCCCAAATATTTTGCAGTTTTAATTTATTTGATTTCTGGGCAATCACGCAAAATTTTGTTGACACAATGTGTACTATGAAATTTTAATTTATTTAAAAAAGTTGTTGAGGTGAGTGAAAAATACAAAAGCACCAGAGTTAATTTTTAATCCATTTTTGTTAAACCAGCTTGCAATAGTTAGAAATATCAAGAAATAAATCACATTGATTTCCTTTTCTGTAAACAAGCACTGTATCATCAGCATATAAAATTGATTTCCCTTTTAAATTTTGATATATATTTTTAAATTTTGATATATATATATTAAAAATAAAATAGGTCCTAAAATAGATCCTTGTGGAACTCCTTTATAAATAAATATTTTAGTACTTTCAACATTATTAATAGAAACCATTTGGTAGCATTCAGATAAATAAGATTTAAACCATCTCCATAAATTTTCCCTAATTCCTAAAAATATAATTTTAATTTTAATATATTAAATGATTATAAATAAATAATTATTTTATCCCAAAATTTTGATATTCTCCCAGAAATTATATAAAAACTGATATTTTTAAAATCGGAGGATTTTGGCAAGCAAGTCTGTTTTCTATTTCTATGTTTTACTAAATATGTAAGTCTATTTTTATTATCTATTCTATTTCTATGTTTTACTAAATATGTAAGTATCTTCTAAATATGTAAGTTCTTCTAAGTCTATTCTATTTCTATGTTTTACTAAATATGTAAGTATATTTTTATTATTAATATCTATTTTTATTATTACTTGTTTTCTTTGAAAACAAGATAACCTTGAAACCTTAAAACAAGATAATTTGTTAACTTTGAAAACAAGATAACCACCTGTTTGTAGAGACTTTTTGTTTACATAGATAAATAAAAATTCCTTTGGTATTGGATAGGTATTGATGTAATATTATGATATGCACTTTCCGAATCTCTCTAAAGCTATAATTATGCACTCTATCAGTGGAAATTTTTGAAAATTGCAAATGAATATTGCAAATGATGTATTTATGCTAGAAATTAAAAATTTTGGTGGTGGAATGTGAAGTTAAGAAATTTCCACTGTCAGCAATAAAGTTGGCATTAGATCCAGGGGGGTGGGAAAATGCAATTTTTTTTGTTTCAGCAAATGTTTGATTTTAGGGATAAATGAAAAATTCTTTATCAGGTTAGAGAGGAATTGATGAAATATTATGATTCACTATTTCGGGTTGGGTTGTTTTACCTGTGAGCGGCACTTTTTTGCACACCACGGGCTAAATGGTCAGGTCACATGGACCCCGAAGGCTCAGAGAAGGTTGGGGGAGGGGACCAACTGGAACTGCTGTTGAGAGATGGTAGCCTCCCGTCAAGGCCATCCAGCATGTTCTTTAACGTGCACAGGGTATGGCTCTCCTGCACACAAGGCCACGGCTTAACGTCCCATCCGACGGACGGCAGCTTTTCCAAGTCCATCGGTGTTCCCTACTGAACGTGGGCAGGGCGGGGAATTTTGCAGAGATAAATCTCAATGTTGATTCATTCTTTCGAATCTTCTGAAAACTATAATTACACCCTCTAATGGTAGGAAATTTTGAAAATTCCAAAATTTCAAACGATTATGGCAAACAATGAATTTATGCCAGAATTTTGAGATTTTGGTAGTGGAATGTGAAAGTCTTGGAATTTTCATTGCCAACATTGAGTTGGCACTTTAGACCTTGGGGTGGGAAAATGCATTTTTTTTTTTGTTTTAGCAGATAATTGTTTGTATTTAAAGATAAATGAAAAAACAAATTAGGTTAGATAGGATTTTATAAAATATTATGATTTGCACTTTTGGAATCTTTCGAACAATATAATTATGCCTTCTAACGGTAAAAAAAAGTTGAGCAGATGAAACGGTAAAAAAAAGTTGAAAAGTTGAGCTGTTTTAGCAGATAATTGTTTGTATTTAAAGATAAATGAAAAAACAAATTAGGTTAGATAGGATTTTATAAAATATTATGATTTGCACTTTTGGAATCTTTCGAACAATATAACTATGCCTTCTAACGGTAAAAAAAAGTTGAAAATTTCAGAAGACATTGCAACGATGTATTAATGATAGAAATTTAAAATTTTGGTGGTGGAATGTCAACGTCATGAAGTTTCCATTGGAAACAATGTAAAAAGATAATTAGAAAACTCTTATTTTAGTTGAATTGGTATTAATGAAATATTACAATTCGCATTTTTCAAATACTTAAGTTGTTTTAACATATATCTTTACAGATCACTAAATGTGGAAATGATAGAGCTGTTATAGAGTTTTTCAAATAATATATATCTATACTCGATATTTTAGAGGTAGCTTTTCAAAAGAAGCCAATAACAGCAATAACCTACCCATATTTTTGAGGTGTGTAGAAAATGCTGCTTTTTAAATTTAAAAATTAAAAGATATATGCCTTTATGTTGTATAATTACTAATAATATTCTATTTACATTTTTCTACCATCCACTAGCTCAAATTAAAACTGTTAAGGAATGAAAGAGTAAGCAAAAGTAAACTTCATTTTCTTTGAAAATGAGATTCTCATATGCACCAGACAATATGCACTCTTCTAGTTTATTTTTGTTTTATGCTCTCTTTTCTGCCTCTTTAAATTTGCCTAAAATTATTATCATTATCATTCATCCCAGCATTCAATGATGCTCTCCAGCTACTAAAACGATAACTTGTTGTTTGTGCAGTTCAACTATGTAAACTAGGTCATGGCCCAGTAAGATGCAGATGACACTAATTAGTAGCCATGCATGGCCCTGTGCTGTGTATAGCAATTGTCAACATTGAATATCTTTTCAATTCTGCTGGGTTGTTTTACCTGTGAGTGGCACTTTTTTGCACACCATGGGCTAAATGGCCAGGTCACATGGACCCCGAAGGCTCAGAGAAGGTTGGGGGAGGAGGCCCGCTGGAACAGCTGTTGGGAGACAGATGGTAGCCTCCCATCAAGGCCATCCAGTGTGTTCTTTAACGTGCACAGAGTATGGCTCTCCCGCACACGGGGCCATGGCTTAATGTCCCATCCGACATCAATTCAGCTGACATTATTTTATATTTTTATAATTAAACCCTGTTTTTATTTGTTTGTTATATCTATTTGATTTTGTTAGATTTAAATGTCACTATCAATCTTACAGAGTTATGTTACATCACTAATTACAATGGTGGCTCGTTTACAACTGGTTGCTGCAGTTTTTTTTTTTTTTTTTTTTTTTCATTATTTCTTCATTTTGAAGTAAAGAAAACTGACCTTGTATCATTTACTGAAAATGAATGAGGTCTTGTATACAAAAGCAAAAATGACATCCTTGGCACAGAAATCGGTCTTCCTACAGTTGGGAGGGCAATTTCAGCAAGAATTTTATGTTATGACCCCCCCTCCCCACCTTCATAAAAAGTTTATTTTTAAACTATTATTAGCTTTTGAGTTTATATTGAATGGTTTAAAAAGGGTCCATCCTCCCTCCTCAATATCTGGCTGTGTGAAGATAATGGCTTCTGTTGGACTCGGTGTGTCAACTATCCATCACTTTGCCAGGACCCCCAAATGCAACACCCAAAGAAAATATGCATAACACTTGGTAAAAGAAAAAGCCAAGAAAGTGTTCCTCCACTTCAAAGACAGGAAGATAGCTCATAAATGTGAACAGTCCAAGTTACCTTGTATAACACTGCCCCATGTTTTAAAATATACCACACTGAAAAGAATTATAAAAGGAAATGAAAATCATGTTTCAGGTACATATTATATTATTAACCCTTTCAGTGTCCAGGTTATACGTATATGTTGACAGAATCTGAAATGCAAGGCTGAGGATGTATGTGTGCATTTTCAGTACAATAAAAAAAAACCTTTAAATAAAAATGCTGTTTCAAAATTTTCTAAATAAATATCTTACAAAAATACATTGTTTATGCTTGAAAAACAATACTTTCTTTTTTCATTTGATATATATATTTTATTAAACTATAATATAAATAATTTGTTAAAGCCATCTGATTGCCATTTGTTAGACCTTATACAGAGTATTGCCGATTTCTTGTTAACATTATTCTATGCTGAAGCAACCCCCTGATTTAAGTTCCTGAGTTTGATTTGAACTATTATCAAAATATTTTTCCTTAAAGTTTCAAAAATATCCTAAAAATTGATTTAAAAAACTGCTATTTTTAAAAACAAGAATTTAAGTATGTAGCTCCATTGAAAAAAACAAAGTAAAAAAAAAGTAAACAGAGCCTTCTTAGGCTTCAAGACTGGCTTGCAGCTGCAACTAGGTCATGGCTCACTGCAGCCGAGGATGTAGGTGGTTCCATAATAGTTTTTTACAGTGTTGTTCCGGCATTGATTGTGGCTTCCACTTTAAATCTTGAATTAAATAATTCTTTAATTTTTTTTTTTACATTAAAGTTGTTGGTCCAACACAACTAGGTGGCTGCAAAAAAGTTTAGTTTTCTGTTCCAATACCTCGGATTGAATTTATGTACGTCACAAGCTCAACTAACGAGACAGATTACAAACTCCCTTTGCAAAGTCAGTATTTACTTTTTTATATTTAAACCTTAGTTTTCATTTCAGTAGATTTATTTTATTTTTGTAAATTATTGATCTTTTGGCCAGCTGATCTATTGATTTTCCAGAGATATGCTATATCGGATGGCCGGATTACAACTTGCTATGGATATTTTATTTAACATCACATTAGGTTATATATTAATTTTTCTTTGTTTTCCAGTAAAAAAAAATTTATTTTGTACCATTTTCTGAAATTCCTGATAATGAATGAGGTCTTGGAAACAGAAGCAAAAAGCACTTCCTTGGCACAGAAATCAGTCCTTCTGTGCAATAATTTAGATAATTAGATAATAAAGTTTACCTAATCTTTATAAGTTAATTTCTAATCATTGTATGTCTGAAAAAGTCCTAATCATTAAGACGAAATCTATCACTTTCTTTATATATTCTGTTAAACTGTTTGATAATCATCTTATCTGTTAATTTTTACATCTTCATTATTAGTGTAAAAAATTTAGTAAGTATAAACTTCTGAAAAGTTTAGCATTCTTATTATTCCATCTACTACACTATTCTACAACAGATGGTGTAACATCATAGATGAAACAATTATAGTGAAACAAACAAAGGGACTATTATATATGTTTGATCAACATTTTTACCAAGATATATTAGTATTATTAACTTGTATCTCATTACATTCGGAGGAACAAGTGCAAATCTACAGACAGGTGTCAAGAACTTTATCAGTGCCCTCCACAATATTACTATTTCTGTTGATTGGTTACTTGTTAAAACATTTCTAAATATGGTTTGTTTAACTCAGCATGGTGCAAAGCCTGGATGTTTCTCAAAATATAGTATTAGGAAAAAAGTTACAAAAAAGAAAGCAATTTTCTTGTTTCAAGTAAAAATTTATATTTTATTTTTGTCTATTAGCTTTTTTAAATAAATTTTTATTTGCAATGACAGATGCTTCCTTTTACTACATGACTAAAGAAGCCTTATTAAAATAAAACTGGTCTTTTTTGTTAAATATTTTTAAAAAATCCAGAGTTAAATGCTAATTAATTTAGAAACTAACATGTCAAACCCTTTCATTAGTTATTTGGTAAAAACGTTGTAAAACTTTTTTTTTTCTTCTGAACAAAGCGAAAAAAAATAGCCTTTGCAGCCCAGTGAAGTACAGAAGCTTCACTTATAGTCTTTCGCACATTTCGACTCTTCAAATGGACTGTGGTTAACATTGACTGCAGACTATTGATGAATTATGGAAAGCTTGTAAAGAGAAATAGGACCAATTAGATATAACAATGCTTTGCAACAGCCTACTACACTGGAAGGTACACTGTAGGGCATTTGTTGCATAATATACCAGATCGAACATGATCAATGGTGGTATAAAGGTAGGCAATATTCTACAGGCCTCTGAAAACATCACGACATATTCAACCTCAGAATTTTTGCAACTAATCATAGGAAAAGCCTTTGCAATGGATATGATTAAACTATTAAAAGCTATCTCTACTAAACTCCAGCGCTGTCCTTGGTCAGATAGGAAACAACGATGGGCTTCATAAGGCAGATGGGATGTAAAGCCATACCCTATGCTTGCTAAAGAAAATGCAGAAGTGCCTTGACAGGAGACTTCCATCTGTCTACTAACAGCAGTCCAGTGGGTCCCTTCCCCAAACCTTCTCCGAGCCTTTGGAGTCCTTGTGACCTGCTCATTTAGCCCATTGTGGCAAAAAGTCCCACTCAGAGGTAAAACAGCCCAACCCAACTATTAAAAATTAGCAGCAAAAGCAAGTTTACAGAGAACTATTGATGATCAAATTCAGGGTCAGACTGGCACTTTTAATTTTCAGGGACACCCAGGTTTCAGTAAAAGTTTTTTTTTTTATTTTTTTTTTATTTTTAATAGTTCAGTATTTACTTTGTTGACAGTTCATATTTACTACTTAAAATAATACCCCATATACAATTCTGTGGAACTTGTGTAAAATAAGAATTTCATTAATACAAAAATCTTGGTCCCAGGGGCCTGCAACATTAAGGGCCTGGGATGCTACAGCATCCCTTGTCAGTCTGTGTCTGATCAAACTACTGCTATTAAACAAGTTAATTTAATTTATGAAAACAATAGTAGACATAAAATGCTTTTCATTCCACAGCAAAATATAAAAAAGTAAGATCCATTGATTGTAGAAGTCAAATAACATTGTTCAACTATTCCACATAGCAGAAGTTTCACAGTTTAATTACAGTTCAACATTTTAAGATAAATTATTTAATAATTTATTATAGATATTTAGATAAATTATTTGATAAATATCCACAATATCACACTGCGATACTTTCACCAAGCAATATTTCCAAGCATATTTCAAAAATTCATAAAAATAATAATCTGAAAAGAACATCTCTCTTCCCTCTCATGTACCTCTTCTAATTCTTAGAGTAACAGTTAACATCTACTACCTCAGAAAATTTTATTTATTTAACAACTCCCAAATATGGTGAAAAGGGAGCACAAAAATGATTCAAGTGAGAATATTTTTTCCAAATATGCATGTTGCTCTTCTCATATTTCTTTTACATGAATGTTCCTTTTTTGGATATCTCTATGATAGGGTAGAGTCATTTTGAGAAAGCAAAATACTTATGCAACAATTCCAGAGAAGAGCTATAATTATCCAAAAACTGTGCTGCATTTAGAAATTTTGGACAGTTTACACAATAACAAGTCCTTGTTGGGTTACAATTGTTTTCTGTACATAAAATGCTAAATGAGAATTAGCATGAATTTTGAATTGTTAACTGAGCTGAATTAAAACCTAAGATATGTTTTATTATACTTAATGTACTCTACTTCCAAGTTATTCCATTTGAAATCTGACCTCTCATAAAAAAAGTTACTACTATAAAAACATTATAGATTTTCAATTGCATTGATTTAGTGAAGGTATCCCGTGGCCGAGTGGTCAGCGCGCTTGACTACTGATCTACGGGACCTGGGTTCGAGCCCCGGGTAAGGCATGGATGTTCGTGTTGTTTTCTGCTGAGGTCCTGCCATCCTCTCAGATCTTCTACTGTGGCATATAAACTGACAGGCTACTGTCAGACCTCTGTGGCAAGCAGCTGCTTGAGGGGGTATTTATTTTTATTTTTATTAATTATAAAAATTTATACAATTCTATGATATCACTGCACACATTTTGTTATTATTTATCTGGCATGGATGACCAGACAGATACTTGTGTGTGACCTAAGTACTAGCTGGAAATTATTTATAAAATTACCAATAAATTAATCTTTAATATCAATTAACTTCTGAAGAAAATGTATAGTAATGATGCACATGGAAAAAAAACATCATTTGCATTGTACTGAAGTTTTTCAGCTTTTTTAGGCACACCTTACTAAAGATTTAACTCCAGGTCATCAAATTTCTTGTTGATTTTGTTTGGAGATGCATGGGGATGGTGTATCATCAAAACAACAGGTAGCTATTGATAGAGAGGGTTTACTAAAGTGAGTAACAGTGTGTTGGTTGGTTGGTAGTTTGGGGTTTTATGATGCATGGGAGACTAGGCCATAATGCGCCAAACAAAACACAATATAAAAAATAAAAGATGTAAAATTTAAAATACAAATAATACATTATAAAATGGTAAAACATCAAATAACAGGTGTATAAAAACAGAGTAAAACAACTTGAAAAATACAGGTTATAACAATCCCAGATATAAAAGACCAGGGTTAGATGTACAAAATACAAGGTAAAATCAAAATCTATTAAAATAACCACAATATTTTAAAAAGGAAGAAATCAGTGGTAAAAAACAATGATCAATTAAAAGGTGTCCGAGTGTGAGAGATTCGGACGTAAAATCCTGAAAGTTAAAATACAGTCTACATTCAAGGTAAAAAACAGGACATGAGATTAAAATATGTTTAATAGTTAAAACAGTGTCACAAAACTCACACTTAGGTTCATTGTCCGCCTGTAGAACAAATGACTGAGTTATAAACGAATGACCTAAGCAGAACTGAGCAAGCACAACTTCCCCTTGCGATTCCTGTAGTAACATGACTGCCATAATTTGATGATATGTTTGATCTCAAAGAGCTTATTGGTAAGCCGTTCTGACCAAGATCTCTGCCACTGTGTCCAGAGCTCGATGGTAAAACGCTGCCAGAAATCCAGATATGGAAACAGCAATGGAGAGCAGGACAGGGGTGTGGCTGACTTAACAGCAGTATCTGCCAAGTCATTGCCCCTGATACCGATATGACCAGGCAACCAATAGAAATGGATGGTGGTTGTGGCTGCCAAACGATGTAGCTGCTGACAGATCTTAAAAAGAACTAGGTGAGGCCGATGCCTCACTGAGATAAAAGCCTGTAGCAAACTAAGCAAGTCACTGTAAAGCACACACTGATGATGATGCTTAGCTGCCATGTGGTCCAAGATGAGGCTTATAGCGTGCAACTCTGCATTAAAGATGGAACACTGCAGTGGGATCTGGTCTGCAATGATCACATCACAGCAGACCATGGCTGATCCCACTGATGTACCAGACTTCGAGCCATCTGTGAAGACAGGCAAGAAGTCTAGGTACTCAGCACGATGGCTGGCAAAGAGTTGCTGGTACACATAGTCGGGTGTAAAGGCCTTCCCCATCTTGCACAGGGAAAAATAACATGAAGGGGAAACAGTGAGCCACGGTGAGAGTGACTTGACTGTCAACTGTGTGATGCTATTGAGACTGGTGTTGATGTCTCTTAGGTAGCCTCGGACTCACAAACCAAAAGGACGAACAGCAGTCGGCCAATTAGGATAAACCATTTCCCACTTTGAACTGAAATGCAGTCCCAAATGGGATGGCCAGGCAGGGATTGCAATCTAGCTGTGTATTGTAGGGACAACTGCTGATGGTGAAGAAATAAAGACGGTTAGTCAGTCTCAATGTAGACTCTGGACCAGTGAGATGTGGAAGGCTCCCATGCAAACATGGAGAGCCTGGTGGAGGGAGTCCAGCACCTTCACTACTGAATCCCAGGTGGATTTGTACACCTGAGATATGTAGTCCAGTTTCGACCAGACAAGTGCACAGTACAGGTGGAGCAGAGAACATTGGTCAGCTCCCCAGAAGAGAGAGAAGAGGACCTTGACAATGTTCAATGCCCACATGCACTTGGACCTGAGATGACGTATGTGTGGTAAAAAGGTCAATTTCTGATCGAAGATCAGACAGAGAAACTTGGTCTCCACCACAACTGGAATAATGTTACCCCCTTGGGATCCAGATTAAGATTACACTTGTGACAAAAGTGCACACAAGCGGTCTTCTATGGGGAGAACTGAAACCCGTTTGCCGTCGTCCAAACCAAAAGATTGTTCAGGGCAATTTGCAGTTGTCTTTCAATGAGCAAAAGATGCTAAAACTGTTAACATAGAAGGCATTGCCTACAGATGGAGGAAGTTGTCTAGTAATAGAATCAATCTTGACAGCAAAAAGCATAACACTCAGAACGCAGCCTTGTGGCACCCCGTTTTTCGGGGTACAGCCACAACAGAGTGTTGTCGACAGGGACACGAAAAGAATGTGCCAATAAGAAGTTGGAGATGAAGATCGGCATGTGACCTCTCAAGCCAAAACTACGGAGGTCACAAAGAATGCTGAATCACCAAGCCATATCGTATGCTTTTTCAATGTTGAAGAAAATTGACACCAGGTGCTCTCTGCATAGTAATGAATTTCTGATAGCAGATTCAAGGCGTATCAGATGGTCAAGTTGACAGTTTCCTGCGAAAGCCACACTGGCTGTTGGAAAGAAGGTTGTGGTGTTCTAAACACAAGATGAGTCTGGCATTTACCATTCTTTCCAACAGCTTGCACACGCAGTTCATCAACGCAATAGGATGATAATTGGAAGGAATCTTGGAATCCTTTCCTGGCTTCAGGAAAGCCAAGATGATGGCCTCCCGCCAGGAGTCCAGAAACTGCTCCTCGAGAAAAATGTGATTGAAAAGATGGAGCTGTCGATCTTACTCAATGGTGAGAGAAGTTGGCATAATGGACATTGTCTGGCCCAGCAGCAGATGCACGAGAGTTGTGCAGAGCAAGGCAAAGCTCCTCCGCTGTGAATGGCTTGTTGTAATGTTCCAGGTCATTTGAGTGTAAGGACAGTGGACGAGCATTCTGCCCTGCTCTTCTGGGCCAGAAACTCAGGGGAGTAAGAAGAAAAAGAGATGGAGGAGAATGACTCCCCCAGAGTGTCGGCAATTGCTTTGGGATCAGCAATTGCCTGTCCATTGTGCTCCAGGATCGATAACAAGTGGGACGTGTAGTTCCCACCCATCTTCAGGACTTTATCCCACATCACTGGCATAATATGAATGTTCTCAAATAATTTGGAAAGGCAGCGATAGAATCATGCAGAATATGTATTTAACATCTTTAACTATAATTAGACTATATTATTAAAGCAGTTTAATTGCATCTTACTTACATGGTGCATAAAACATTACTAATACAGACTCTTGTTCACTAATGGTTTTATCGAATGTTTCTTCTGTTAGATGCTGAACAAACTCCCCTCCTGGAAGCTCAGACCACCACTCTTCTGGAGAAGGGAGTGGAGGAGGAGAGGGGTATGTTGGCATTACTCCATTAACTGATGCTTTCATGTATTCTACAAATTCAGTTTCCTGAAAATAAAAAGATTAAAATTCATTAGAATTAATAGATATAAACTGATTTAAATCTCTTAAATCAAAAATTATAAATGACAAAAATAGCATAAACATACTAGCACCATGATACACCATGACTTGTTATGTGTCATTTCAATATGCATCATTGGCAAACTATGACCCACTTCTATTTGTATCACTGAAAAATTCATAGCTGTGTAGTTTTCTGGGCAACAAATTCAACTACAATGGTAAGTCAGCAGCAGTGGCACTTCATCTGCTAAGCTGTCATGACACAGTGTTGCAAAACAAAAAAATATTGGGGCAAAAGTTGAAAATCAAACTTTTTGTGAATCACACAAACATGTATTATATTGAAACTAAATGTCCATTGTATCTGAAACTGCTAATTTTATTGTGTTTAAATAATTAAAACCTATTATTTTACTCCTAAATTTGGAGGATTGAAAAAACACAAGGTATGATCAAAAAGTTTGGGGACCAAACTAAACGTTGGGAAAATGATGAAGCTTATCAGCTATTCAGATGGATCTCCTTGACAGTGCATACACCGATCGCAATGCTTCTGCAACTTCTGGAAGCATTCTTGCCAGATTTTTTCTTTTTCTTTCTTTTTTTGGAACTGCTAATGGTCCTTGTATCACATACTAAATAATGACTTTTCAAATGGAATTTTGGCTTGGGAAACAAAAATCAAAGATGCTAAATCCTATATCAAAGGGAGCTAAATATTGTCTCTGATCATCAGTGAGGATGCAAGGAACAAACTTCAGCTGCATGTGTTTCATTCCAAATTCGTGTGTTAAAATTGATTGACATGTCCCTTATGATATAACAATTTCACTATAAACTTTGCAAATAGTTAAATGTTAATCATGAACACCAGCAACTGAAAATTGGTTTTTGAAGTTGAAGGACAGCCAGCATGAGGATCATCTTCAACAGACATGCAACCAACTCTCAACTAAATGAACCACTGAGAGATCTTTGAATGACATATAGCAACTTCTCTGAGAGCTGACATTTCATGGTTTCTGTTGTACCTTCCCCTTATTTGAAATAATATTTGATGCATATTCGGTGCTCAGTAAAATCGATCACATTAAAATACAACAAAACACATAAAACACCTTCCATTCAACACGCACTAATTAATACTGACTACAAATTAGCAGTTGATTTTGCAAATTACTATGTCTAGATGAGTCACTAGACATTGTAATTTTGATGTGATAAGTTGAAACTCACTATGTTGCCGCATTTTCATTAATAAGTCAGTCCCCAAACGTTTTTGATCATATCATGTATAATTTTTAATTGATGCATTTTTATGATTAATTTTATATTTTTATTTCCAAATTTGTGCAATTACATTTACAGATTTTTAAAGTATTTTTATACTTTTTACAAATGGCATAAAATTAAAAAAAAAAAAGGGAGATGGGGGTAGGGTTGCTTTTGTGATACAGCGGTAAAAAGATAACATTTTGTGAAAAGAGAAAAAAGAAAAAGTTCGATAAGTCACCATGTACAGTTACATACTATACTATACATTCCTACGGTTCTTTCTTTCTGAAATAAGCACAAGTGCATGACTGAAATTTTGAATATCTTTTATGATAAAGGCATTGTTCCTAAGGAGAATGGTTGTGCCCTTGAGCAAAAGTTGAGCATTTACCAGAGCTATTATTATCCCCATTTTTTAAAAAAGGTGATCGCAGTTCTTGTGATAACTATAGGGGTATCAGCCTACTTTCTGTTCCAGGTAAAGTTCTTTGAATGATTGTGCTTAATAGAATTAAGAATCTGGTTGACAATCAATTGCGTGATGGACAATTGTGGATTTAAAAGTGGTAGAGGATGTGTAGATCAAATATTTTCACTCAGGCAGATTCTTGAGAAATGTTTACAGTTTCAGAAACCTTTGGTTACTAGCTTTGTTGATTTCAAAAAGGCTTTCGATTCTGTTGATAATCCTAATTTGTGGTTGATTGTGAAATCATATGGTATACCTGACAAGTTAGTTAACATAATGAAAGCTCTCTATAATAACACTGAGTCGTGTGTGAGAGTTGGAAAGGCTTGTAGCAATTGGTTTAGTATTACTTCTGGTGTTCAACAAGGGTGCATTTTGTCTCCTTTCTCTTTAGTATGGTTATTGATTATGTTATGCGAAATTCACTTCAAGGGAAAGATTTTGGCATTAAATGGGCTGGAGATATGAAAATTTCTGATTTAGATTATGCTGATGATTTAGCCCTTTTGTCAAATGATGTTCATGAGATGAACTCTTTCATTCGAGCTGTTGATGAGACTGGTAGTAAAGTAGGTTTGGTTATAAACAGAGAGAAAACTAAATGATCAGTCAGTTGAATGATGAAAATTGATGAAAATTGATCAGTCAGTTGGTGCTTCAGTCACTCTGAATAGTTGTGCCCTTGAGCAAGTGTCTCAGTTTAATTATCTTGGGAGTTATGTAACCGATACTGGTGATGTTCAGCATAAGATTAACAGGTGAATAGGAACTGCCTCTGGGACTTTTAGGAATCTATGGAGAGTGTGGAGAAATAGGTGCATTCACCTAAAGACTAAAATTAGACTGTATAATAGTTTGGTTCTTTCTAGGGTTAGTTATGGTAGTGAAACTTGGATGCTTTTAAACAAGATAATAGGAAACTTGATGCTTTTGATTCTAGATGCTTATGAGGTATCTTAGGTGGCTCAACTTTGTAAGTAATGAAGAGGTTAGGCAAAGGAGTAGGCAACCTCCTCTGAGCAGTATGTTGTGCAGAGAGCACAACCTCCTCTGAGCAGTCCGTTGGTTTGGCCATGTTCATATGAATAATCATAGATTAGCAAATAGGGTTAAGAATAGTGTGCCTAAAGGTCTCAGAAAGAGGGGGAGACCTAGGGTGTGGTGGGCAATGTCAAACAGGACCTTGTTAGAATTGGTGTGCAGTGGTCAGATGTAGCAGATGTAGCTCAGAACAGATATGCTTTGAGAACGAAATTGCATGGTCTCGTTGGACCTCTGTAACTCATGGCTGCTTTAGGATGATGATGATTGTGTAATAATGAGAAATATTGTGCAATAACGAGACTTATTGAGTTGTCAACTCAATGTCTCATTATTACATTAGATTTTATTAGATTTTAGCAGCATCTTATGCACAGAAATAAATACTTAGTAAATGATTAAATGCTATTTCACCCTATCATCCCCTGCAAGTTGCTAAATTATAAAATGATATGAAGCATTTTCAGAGAGGATGCCAGAAAGAAAGCCCTTGTGAATTTGCTGGATTGCAAATGAGAAACAGAAGTTTATTAATACTGGACAGAAGTGCAACTACTTCTAATAAGAATAAAATACAGCATAGTTAAATCAATGTATAATCTTCAATTGTATTACAATTTATATTAATATTAATCAATATTTTTAAATCAAATATACACAAATTAACATATACCATTCTTCCGCCTTCATATGCTTTCATAGTTTTATAGTAGCTGAAGTATTTTATTGTGGGATACCCTTGTACTTCATGAGCATTGCAAACAGAACTGTGTATTGTGCAATCCATAGCAGCAAACTCTACCTACAAATAAATAATGTTTCTTCAAATGTAAAATTCCTAGCTAAACAAAAGCATACTTTAATTAAACATACCATCCAGGTTATAAAACATTTTTAAATTCTAATTACTAATATACAGAATATAAAGATATTTTTATAAAAACATTCAATGAAATAAGTTATGAGAAGAATAAATATGCCTTTGGAAATAAAAAAAAATAGCCCTCAAGCAGCTGCTTACCACAGGGGTCTGATAAGAGCCCATCAGTTAAATATATCACAGAGAAGACCTGTGATATTCAGTATCTGTTCACTATGATTTAGCAGACCCAATTCAGGTATTAAGAAGAAAAAAATTAAATATCTTCTGTCAATCACTATCATGTTGTTCACTTTGATCATCCCCTTGTATTGTTATAGGAATATTTCCTTAATAAGCTGCTGCTGGCATACTTATTACCTAGAGGCAACTTATCAAAGAAATATATCATTCCTATTTGTTATTACAAATTTTCATCACCAGTTAAGAGTGTTACTTGTAATGTGTTATCAGAATCAAAGCTTAGGATTAGTGTAGAAACTTGATGAAACAACAGATACAGATGATAGATATATTTTAAGCATTCTTGCTATTCCATGTATAGATCAGTTTTCTATATATAAAATTGAAAACTTGCTAATTGCTAGATTATTTGAATGCATTGTGTTAGAGACTGTGAATTTTAAGACTGTCAAATGAAAAAATTTTTGATGCATAAACAAATTTCAGTTATCTTATTCTGTTGTCACAGCTTTTTTACCAACAATGGATCACACATGTTCAAAGCACGAGAAAAAAAAAAACCTTAAAGTTGTTTTTTAAATGAAGTTCATGTCACATGTAAGTACAGTCTTCTAAATCTTGCTGGTGAGATATGCAACAAGAAGTCATACAAATACTTTGGATGTAGCAGTTAAATGCAGCTTTACTGCTTGCCCTCTGTGTTAAGCTAATTTTAAAGTGTTTCTTCAAAAAAAAAAACGGGGGGGGGGGGGGGGGGGGGGGGGGAGGGAGACAAATCCACCAAACCAACAGTTTCGATTCAAGCAAGGTGGAACAGTTGGCTCCAAGCTGTACTCTATCACTGCAATCATATAGAACAATGCTCCCCAATTGATATGGCATGAACGAGCTTCAGGTGTATGGTGAAAAATTTCCTGACACAAAATTTTCCTCATCCTATTCTCTTCAATTTAAAAAATAATTTTGATATTTAGGAAGTTGAAAGTAGAAATTTTCCTCCATTTATGTTACTAAGGCAAAGAGTTCTTCTTTGTGTACATAATAAGCTCACCAGACAAAAAAATTAGTCATCCCTGGATGAATATCACCTAATAATGCTAACACCTCCATGCAACCGAAATCCTGTCTGGCATAGATGCCATCAATGTGTGGATGTAGTGTACATCAATATCCATCCACTCTTCTAGCAGCAAATGCCGCAGTTCAGCCAGATTGGCTGGAAGGCTGGGGCAGCACTTCACTCATTGCCCCAAATAGTCCCACAAGTTTTCAATAGGATTCAAATCCGATGATTTGGCAGGCCAGTTGAGATGTTCTTAGTTGTTCCAGTTGAGAGAATGCTCATTGTGCCAATCTGACACATTTCGAGCCCTGTGCACATGACAATTGCTGTCTTGGAAGACTGGGGTATCTTTCTGGTGTTCACTCTGAAGATACTGCACAAAAGGCAACATGTGGTCATCCAGTAGCTCCATGTAGCTCTTCTGGTTCAAGTGTGATGTCACCCCAACCTTAAGAACCCATTTCCTCATACGTGAAACACCCCCAGAACATCACAGAGCCTCCTCCAACTTGAACAGAACTTTGCACACAGTCCATATGGAAGGCTTCATGCAGCTTATGATGTACCCCTCACCTCGCATCATTTGAGTACAAGCAAAAACGTGACTCATCCGACCAGATCACACGATTCCAAGAATCAACAGTCCAATCTTTGTGGCACAGCACCCACTATAGCCATGCAGCCTTGTGCAGAGCTGTTAACATGGATCTCTTCTGCAGTACTGTGCTCCAGATATCCCATGGCATGCAGCTCTCTTTGGAGTGTTCATTCAGAAACACCTTGTTGTAGGCCTGCATTGACTGACTGGAGCAGTTCCTGCATTGTTGCAAAGCAGTTTGCCCTAACAGTGCACGACACACTGTGGCAGTCCCATTGGTGGGCACAGTCTTTCTGCCACAGTTCTGGCAATGATTAGTGGTGGACTGCGATGTACAACACTGCTCGAAGACCCTATGGACAGTACGTTTCGATACACCTGCAAAGGCAGCAACTTCTTGTACACTATGCCCTTTGGCTCAGCCAAATGCAATAACACCTTTTTACCACTCATTCACATTTTGGTGCAACCTATGTTTCATGGAGCGACTAACACATACGTGGCACACAACCACTTCTTGTCACTGTATGAACCCCGTAGCGCAAGGCACAACTATTCGTAGGATGTGTTTATTGCTGGTGCACCCTCTGTTGCTGTCAAATGGATGTAACCTTCTTACAGCGGGAAATGACTAATTTTTTTTTGTCCAGTGAGCTTATGTGTGATGGTATGAGGTCACTGCAAGTAAAACTAACATTAATTTTGAAAAGCAGTTATGCATGTTTTTTCCTTGGTGTGCTGTAACCAACTTTCAATACTCAAAACTGTGCTGTGACAATTTTTGACACTTGAAATTGTACTCTGGAAAGAAGGTTGGGAGGCACTGATGCAGAAGATAACAAGGTGTTTTTCAGCAGGAAATGGGAAACACTCCAGAAGTGTATTAAAAGATATCACTGAAATGCCTATAAATTATTCCTTAAGCAATGCTCTGAATCAAATCAAAAAATGTGTCAGATATTTCCAATCCATTTACAATGCCCTGATACACAGTAAGGTCCAAAGTTTGTGGCTCAAGGGTATTAAACAGGTAATAGAATCAAACGATAATTTTTATTTTTCAATATAACCAACCTTTATTTCAATACATTTCTTAAAATGGCTAATTAACTTTTCTACACCACTGAAAAAATAATCTGAATTTTTGTCCTTAAAATGATCTAAAACTGCAGAAATAACTTCATCACTTGTAAATTTTTTCCCATCCAGATCTGACTTCAATTTTGAAAACAAAAAATAGTCACTAGACACTAGGTTGTGGCTGTATGGTGGGTGATTTAATTCCTAGAAACCACATTGCTGAATAGCAGCCTTTGCAGCAACTGAAGTGTGCACTGGCGTATTGTCATGCAACAACCTCACTCACCAGGAAGCTTTCCTCGGCGTTTCTCTTTGATGGTATCTTTCAATTTACACATTAATGATGCATAATATTCACCAGTAACTGTAATTATTTCATTCCTTAAAGTCGACTAGCAGAATCCCCTGAGAATCCCAAAAGATGGTGGCCATGATCTTTTTTTCAGATTGTATCACTTTTGCTTTTTTTGGCCATGGGGATCCAGGATGCCGCCACTCCATAGATTCTCTGTACTCCCTGTTTAGACAGGGAATCTATGGATTACAGGGAATTTATGATGATGATGATCCTTTAGGACCTCTTCTTGCACCAGCGCAATTGTTTCCAGAGTGAGTGTTTCTGCAGGTCTGCCTTGATGAGGTTCATCTTCAATCAAATCTCTCCCTAAGTGAAACTGCTTAGCCCATTCTTTAACCATCAAATATGACGGGGGAAGATTCGCCGTACACAGCAACTAAATGCTGTTTAATTTCTGCCGGGCTTTCGCCTTCTTTCGTCAAAAAATTGATGACCGTGCAATACTCAAGTTTAAACATTTTAAAATATTGGGCAACAGAACTTCTATCTGCAATGCTGCTACTGATGGTAGAGCTGCAAATTTTTAACTGCAGTGCAACAAAACATAGGGTGGGGGATTGACAGAGTTAGATCTGTTAATTCTTGTTCTAACATGTTCGGGCCAGAAACTTATTATAAGCACATAATGATTTGGCAGTAAAATTACTCAATAAAAACCTTGAGCAGGCCTGCACAAACAAAGGCCCACATGCAGCCTGCAAGCTACTGATCAAAAATAAATTTGTAAAAGAGGAAAAAAATTCTTTTGGTTGTTTATACATTTCTTTGGTGGCCCACCCTTCCATTCAGTTTTCTTGGCAGCCTGCCCTTTCATTTCAGTTTTCTATGTGACCTTTCAACTAAAAAGGTTGCCTAGGTCTGACCTTGAGTGTGATCATATACTTGCAAAAAACCCACTCTGTTCATGTTCAGAAAAAAAAAACTGGCAATATTTCAGCAATGAAAAAAACTTGAGATTTTAACGTGGAATAGCTGTTTTTAAAGCATGTCAAATTCTTGATTTCAATCAACTAAAATTCTTGCAAGTAATACTGAAAAAATAGTTTTCAATAATATGCCCCATGTTCAAAGACAGCAATAGCTTGATAGATACATATCAATGTTATGAAAAAACTAAGAGAATTAAATAACATTGACAAATAAAGATTCTCAAAAAAAATATTATTTCCCAGGCTACCTGCAACATTTATCAGTCTCAGCATAATGTTGATGCTGAGTGATATTTTCCTAAGTATACTGGCATTCTGCAAGATGATTGCTAGAGTATAAAATTGGGCAATGCATATCAGTGTATAATACACAGTCGAATCAGAATATGACCATCTACCTAATAATGGGAATAACCACCCTTGGCCCAGATAACAGGGGCAAGACAGCGTGGCATGGACACAATGAGGCCCTGGAAGTTTGCCAGAGGCACATGTGTCCATTCAACCTCCAGCAGAGCACAGAGGTTCCAGAGATAATGTGGTTGTGGGTCCACACACCGAACCTATCGATCCAAATGGTCCCACCAGTGCTCTATGGGATTGGGGTCGGGTGATTTTGCTGGCCAAGGAGAATGGAGATATCATTGTTGTGTTCCTGGAACCAGCCAAGCACCATCTTAGTGACATGGCAGCATGAATTGTCCTGTTGGTAGACACCATCACCACCAGAGTAAACGTCCAACATGAAGGGATGCATGTGGTCAGCAAGGATGGACAGGTAGCCATTGGCATTCAGGGACTCATCCAGTGGTACCAGCAGTCCCAGGTCACACCAGGAAAACATCCCCCAGATATGTATACTGCCACCGCCAGCATGTACTTGACTGACAAGCGTGTCTGGGTGTTGGTTCTTGAATGTATGATGCTGTATCCGCCATTACCTGTCACTTCTGTGGAGTAGAAACCTCAATTCGCCGGAGGAGGCAACCTTTTTTCACTCTTCCAATGTCCAATGACAGTAGTCCCATGCGAACTGCAGGCATTGTTGCCAATGGACTTTGGTTAACATGGGCATCTTTAGGCGGTGTTGACTCCAGAGACCCATGCATAATAGGGTTTGCTCTGTTATCAGAGACACGTACCAGGGTTGGGTTGTTTTACCTTTGAGCGGCAATTTTTTGCACACCATGGGCTAAATAGCCAGGTCACATGGACCCCGTAGGCTCAGAGAAGGTTGGGGGGAGGGGACCCACTGGAACAGCTGTTGGGAGACAGATGGTAGCCTCCCGTCAAAGCCATCCAGCGTGTTCTTTAACGTGCACATGGCTCTCCCACACACGGGGCCACGGCTTAACGTCCCATACGACGGACGGCAGCCTTTCCAAGCCCATCGGTGTCCCCTACTGACCGTGGGCAGGGCAGGGAATTTTGCAGAGATAAATCTCAATGCTGACCCAGCTGGGACTCGAACCTGGGAACTACAGATTACACGTACCAGGGTGTCCCACATCATTTGAGTGGTCAATTGCTGCACTGTAGCACATTGATTGCCCTTTACCAGTCGATGGAGGCGACGTTCTCCTCTGGGGTTGATGGCGTTTGGGGCTCCACAGTTATGACGTCTGGAGGTACTCAGTGTGCCAGCGGTCCATTCTTGGTACACCCTTACTACAGCACCTCACGAACAGTCCACGAAGTCTGCTGTTTCCGAGATGCTCCCACCCTTACAGTGGTAACCAATGATCATTCCTTTTTGAATGTCTGTCAAATCAATACCTCTGCCCATTGTGCTCACATTATGCACTATGGTTCATCTGTCCTGGACGGCTGATTATATCTCCATGTGGTCAACCTTGTCATGTGCATTCTATGATGCTCCTGGCGGGCACACTGTGATTCCATGGGTGGTCATATTATTCTGATACGACTGTGTATGTTGTATCAAAATTCAACATTGCTGACTGATATGTAAGATCTAGTTGAATCTAAATAAAGTCAATCATTTAATATTTGTTCTTTGTTCTTTTTAAGAAGGTACTTGGATCCAACTATCATTATCTTGTTTATGTGCACAGCACATATGTAATTTTTATGACAATGGGAACTGAGATGTGAATGTGAAACTGAGATGTGCAAATTTTGGGCCACAAAATTTGGTGTTGTAAATGCAATTGATCTGCAAATTTTCCTTTTTTTTCCTGGAAAAAATTTACAATACTATCATAATATCTAAATAGGACAGGATTCCATTATTTCCATTTCACATGTCATAGTAATGGATTCAAACACCTTACTCATTTAAATTTTTAATACCTTCTCGAATTTTCTGAGTTGTACAAAAGTATAGAAGTCATCTATGTAGCTTTTATAAAGCAGGACTGTTCCATGAATTACCTTTGTCCTCTATACATTGCATAACTTTTTTCTGATAATATCATAGATAAGAGCAACTCCATAGGAATACAATGTGTTTGCATATATTTTTACATTATAAACTCTGAAACAATTATTATTAGGCAAACAGTTATTATTATGTAAGAAATGTTGCACTCTTATAACTGCTTACATTTACAATGCAGGCCTTTAGTCTGCTCCAATATTTTTTGTGGTGTTATATCCAAGAAAGTAAGAATTTGAATACTTGGTTATAAATTTATACTCTAATTTTTTTTCAGTAGCTAACACTGCTAACTGCATAAATCTCACCCACAATATTGTCCTGAAGTTAAATTATTTCTGGTTTTATTATAGGTTTACTACTAGGTGGAAAATGCAATTTAAGGTATTTACTCATTACCTTTTCTATGTGCATTGTTCACACTGCATGCTTATCTATTAATGGGGGTAGTGTGGCTCAGTCAGTAGCACTCCAAGCTCGTAATCTACAGTTCCCAGGTTCAAGTCCCACCTGGAACTGCACTGAGATTTCTGAAAAACTCTCTACCCTGCCCTGAGTCACTAGGGGGTACCAATAGGCTTGGGAAGGCCAGCATCCATTTGATAGGATGTTAAGCCATGGCCTCATGTGTGGGAGAGCCATAATCTGCAAATGTTAAAGAACACACTAGATAGTCTTGACAGGAGACTATCATCTGTCCCCTAACAGCTGTTTTGTAGATCCTCTTCCCCCAACCTTCTCTGAGCCCTTCGAGTCCTTGTAAACCTGGTCATTTAGCCCATTGTGTGAAAAAGTGTTGCTCAGAGGTAAAACAACCCAACCTATTAATGGGATAAATGTGCATCTTTTTTGTGCACCTTATTAGCCTTAAAAAATAGAACAGGCTTGAGGATATGGGGATTTAACATGACTCATTAAGAATGGGTCATTATACCTAATGCACTCTATTTGCTGCACCAATTACACTAAGTTTTACCTCTGAAGATCAGGGCTTTGGAGATGGAGCAGCTATTTTTTAGTGAAAATAGAGTCAGAGTTCAAAAATGCTGCAAAATTCTCCTGACTTGGGCTCAGACTTTGTTTTAACAGAAGGTAAAAAAATATTAAATTTATCTACTACTGAAAAATTCATTCTTAATTGTAATTTAATGTCAACAATTTAACTGTAAATTCCATAGTTTTAATGTAGATTGTTTTTTAAAATCAATTTTTACTGATCTACAGCTTTTTGGTACTCATAGTTCACATGGGTGCAAGTTTATTATTTAATTGTTCAGGGGTCTTATCAAAAGTTCTATTTTTTATTCTTGACAGATTGTAGATTTGTTCACATACACTGGCAGAAATTGA
The DNA here is from genome assembly GCA_038380435.1 of Ryuthela nishihirai. Classification (NCBI taxonomy): domain Eukaryota; kingdom Metazoa; phylum Arthropoda; class Arachnida; order Araneae; family Heptathelidae; genus Ryuthela; species Ryuthela nishihirai. The sequence continues at coordinate 79,485,261 of JAWZYU010000017.1, forward strand.
AAAAAGAACACCCAGAAGGAATTCCTTTAGGAACGTCATATTATAATAAGTTAATATTTAAGGGCAGCAAAAACTGTGATCAAAATTGAAAGTGATTGGGTGAAATAATGTGATTGGCAGTTTCTGGTTTTTCCCGATTGCAGTCACAGGTTTGTGGCTTCTAAATCTTCATGGTTGCAGGTTTCCATTTTTGATGTCTCTCACCTGTTGAATAGTTGTTGATGGAGGGGATGCTCTGCAATAGTTCTTTTTTTTTTTATCAGTATGGAGTTCCAGAATTAATTTTACAGTTTTTGATAAAAGTTCTTACAAGACTCATATTTTTTTTGTATTGTCCCCATTGTCTTCAGCTGGTTCTGATAAATATGTAATTCCATGAAAAACACTATTCAGTTGAATTTTGTGGGGTCTACAGAGTCTGTTTGTATGCACTGTTATTTATCGGTTGGCACATCAATGGTTCCCATTGTCGCAGATGTATGAAGCTGTGGTGGGTCAGTGTGCTCTCGGGTGAGAAGGAGGGAGCTGGTGTTGAGATGTCCTTAATGCAAATGGAGGTAGTTTTAGTATTGCTGCAGGGGTATGGTGACAGTTCATTAAATTAACTTACAAGGTTGCAAGATGTATGGTTCTCCAGTTTCTTGACAACAGTAGAAGAGAGAAGTTTGTGAATATAGGGTTCTTTGCTGAGGATTAGTATAGTTAAAAAGTTTTTGAAGAACGTTAAACAGATGTTAAAAACACATTTGTCATGACACATTTTGCCGTTTTTTTATTACAGCATCTTCAGATGACTAGAGGGAATGTGGGTTATATAGCATTCTCCCCCTATCAGCATTCACTGAAACATTTCATAATTGCATAATAGTAATCTCCAGGATGAGAGTAAAGGTGTAATATCTGTGTTCGAGTATTTCTTGGTTTACATTAATTAGTAGGTTTTCCATGTAATTGTGTTGCTATCGGGTTGGGAGAGATACGATTATTTTGGTATTTAGAAAAATTTTGGGTAGATTATTGGTAATATGGCTTGTTGTTTGCTAAATCATATTGATGCTCCCCAAGTCTTGTATGAAAGTGTTACCTGTGACTGCACTCTGAAAAACCAGAAGCTGCCAATCACAACCCCCTTCAGTAAGTGCAAAACCCAACTCAAAATCGAACTTTTGACAAGACCCCCTGAACAATTAAATAATAAACCTGCACCCCCTGTGAACTATGAGCACCCAAAAGCTGTAGATTAGTGAAAATTGATTTTAAAATTCAGTCAAAGAATCACAGGATGTGTCGTGTAGACATGGAACTCATCTGAAAGAAAATGGTTTTGCCATGAGTGGGATTCGAAACCACATCTCCTGGAAACATGCCAGTTATGCTAACCACTAAACCATCATTGGTGTGACAATCAAATCAAATAAAAATTTGGAAACTTTATAAGTCACACCAGCTGAAGAAATAACGTTAGCTGATGAAGGTGTAATGGTTAACATAATTGGAATGTTTCCAGGAGAAGTGGGTTTTAAAAATCTAATCCACATTAAAACTGTGGAATTTACAGTGAAATTGTTAACATTAAATTCATTCTTAACTGATAATTAAATATTTTTGTGTATTCTGATCATGGTTGATTGGTAGATAATGCATACATAATCATTTCACAGTAAATAGTTGTAACACAGTAAGTATAGTAAATAATAAAATTTCTCTCAAAATACACAAAATCTTTGTTAACTTTATTTAGGAATTTCTATATGGATATATATCGATAGTTCAAAATGTATGCAAAGTTTTAAAGATTCCATCTGTAAGACACTTGAGAAGATGTCCTAAATATCAAATATAGACAAACCTGTTAATAACAAAGTCAGTAATATTGAAATTACAGCTAAAACAAAGCAACTGTCATTCTCTTCAATTTACGTTTTAAAGCAATGTTGTTTGCACTTTTTATTATGAATACTTTTTCCATTCTTTACTGATATAATGAACAATTCTTTTGTTAAAGATCCTTTAGTCAGAGCATATAGTGTAGTGAAAATTGATATATTTCCCTTCTTTTCCCCCTTCTGAAAGTTAATCCTTTTGCAGTAATACACTTTTCAAGCTGTCTGACCTCTGGGAAATTCTGTCACCTACCCTGGGTGGGTTTTCATTAAGTGCTTCATAACACCCCAGGTGCTGGATTAACACAAACATTCTAAAGAAAGGAATAAACTAAGGTCAACCAGGAACAATGAAACAGTAAAATCCATCAGTCTGCTAACTGTCACATAGGCAGGGTGCATTCCTTGATGATCGGTGGATAGCTGGGGTAAGCGGACAATCTCGTTTAGGAATTTTATTGTGCAGGAGCAGGGCAAGTATACAATGAATCACAAGACATTTCTCATTTACTTTATGTTTCGTGAATTCTACGTTTCAATCTTTGCCAAGTATATAGTCTGACAATTAGCTACTACTAGCTTTGCACTAAGCGTCCAAGAAACAAAAAAATATTGTATTTGGCACAGGAAGGTGAATTTATAAAAAAATGAGGAAGGCCAAATGAAAGCTGATGTTCCCAAGGTGTTTTCACACCTTGAATACTTTCAACCCTCAGATATATTTTTAAATTTTTATTAAAATTATCTCTTTCAACCCTCAGATATATTTTTCAATTTTTATTAAAATTATCTTGTTTTCAAACAAAATGATTTTTGACACTGTTTCTCTAAGGCTTAGAGTTTGCCGATCATAAAAAGTTTAAGCATATGCATAATGACTAAAAATTTTACAAAAACTAAATAAATGAAAGATTTAAGCATTAACAAAAATATTATGAATTGTTGATATTAATAATAAAATAATTTTAAAAACAAAAAGAAAAAAATATATTTTTTCTAAATTTTATAAAGCTAAAATGGAAAAAAAAAATACAGTAAAATTTTGCAATATTTAAGAAAAATGCTTAAAATATTAACTTACCTTTTTTTCTTTGAATTTTCGTCATTTTATTAATCACAATTAAATTTTCTTTCTTTTGGTATATAAACATGACATATTTCCCTTCATTAGTTACTTCAGGATGAGGTTCTGTAGCTATTTATTTTCTGAAAACGTTTTAAAATAGCCACCATAATAAGTTCAGTTTCAGAAACCCAACACTGTAAGGGTTAGATTGGGTGATGGCTCAGTAGATAGTCCACCAGGCTCATAATCTGCAGTTCCCAGGTTTGAGTCCCACCTGGGCCAGCATTGAGATCTCTCTGCTAAACATCCACCCTGCCCTCAATCAGAAAAGTGATACACCAATGGGCTTGGAAAAGCTACCATCCATTGGATGGTATGTAAAGCCATAGCCCTGTGTGCAGGAGAGTAATACCCTGTGAACATGTTAATGGCTTTGACAGGAAGCACTGTCTCCTAACAGCTGCCCAGTGGGTCACCTTACCCAAACCTTCTGTGAGCCCTTGATGTCCTAGTGACCTTTTCATTCAGCCCATTGTGTGCAAAAAGAGTGCTGCTCAGAAGTAAAGCAACCCAATGTGTTTAAGTAGTCTTATTATTTATTCAGTTTGGTCTTTATTTTCTCTCTCTTCTTTTGCTTAAATACATAGTATTTAAAGATAACTTTTCAATCAACATTTATTTCAGGGAATTTATAGATATAACGAAGTTTTTCAACTGTCCCTTCAAATTCGTTATAAGTGGGTTTGACTATATTTACATTCTCAAGAGCTTTATATTATCTCATATATATTAAAGAGTTTATCCATTTCTCTTATTTGTTTCTTTTTGATCAAGAACTCCTCTTAAATAGCAGAAGCTAGGACAAAAAAATTCAATATATCAGCTTCCTCTTATCACGATTTAAAGCAAATGAGTATTTAGTCCCTCAATATTCTCCTCCTCCCTCCTAAAAAAATTTGGGAAAATAATTTATCTTAAGCAGTAAGATATTTTACTAGATTTCCCTTATGTTTAATTTCTACTAGCTTTATTATGTAATATTGGAAATGTGCTATAAGTAACTCATAGTACATTATGCAAAATGCATAAATCAGTTACTGTAAAAAGAATCTAGGAAACCATACAATGAAAACATGACGATATTTATTTCAAGTTTTGGGTTGGGCTGTCACAATCGCACTTCATTTTGGAGAGGTGCATTCTCTTGTACATAATAAATTAACATATAAGTATTGCATTCTCAGTTTTGCATTTTAATATACTCTATGAAAATTTTATGAGAAATTTTATAAATGAATGTAATTGTATCAAATTTGCATGTCACAAGCCAGTGTTGAGTGGCTGTTTATAGTTCTGAAATTCATTATAATGACTTAATACTTTGAATGAAAAATTATCTTTTTGGAGGCTATGCTCTTCCTAGATATGAGTTTTTAATTTTTCATTTCTTGGCTTTCTTCAAAACTGCAAGGAATTACCCAGAGCTGGAGCCAAAGTCAAGTTCCAAGACCCTGGCTTCAAAGCCCTGCTGGAGATGAAGCATGTTTCCTGATTCTTGTGAAATCACTTAATATCATCACATCTTTTAAAAATTGAATGATGCTATACCAACCTCTCAAACAGATCCTGAGAAATAACATGGTTCCATGATTTAATCAGAGTCTCTTCAGTTCCCTCTTTATTACATGCTGTCAAATATTATAATTAACTTACTTTGGATCACAGATTCTTTATTGGATTTGAATCTGGTGATTGTTCAGGACAGGAAATTATATCACCTGTGATATTGTATAAGTGCTGATATTTTAAATATTGTTCATCTGCTGTTATATTACCTTGGTTTGCTATTTCCAAGACAATAATGCCCTTTGTCACCAGACCAAGGTAATATAACAGCAGATACAGGAATTGCATTAACAAAGAATATATATTGTTTGGTAATGCAATTCCTAAAAAAAAATACAAGTTGTTTTCCTTCTGAGCAACATTTTTGGCACATAATGAGCTAAATGGCCAGGTCACAAGAACCCCGAGGGTTCAGAGAGAGTTGGAGGAGGGGGGACCCCATTGACAACTGTCAGATGGTACCTTCCATCAAGGCCATCCAACATATTCTTTAATGCATGCAGAGTATGGCTCTCCCACACATGGGGGCCATTGTTTAATGGTTCCATCCGATGGACAGTAGCCTTTCGAAGCCCATCAGTGTCCCCATACTGACCTAGGGCAGGGAGGGGAGTTGTTGGGTTGTTTTACCTCTGAGCGGCACATTTTTGCACACCATGGGCTAAATGGCCAGGTCACATGGACCCCGAAGGCTCAGAGAAGGTTGGGGGAGGGGACCCACTGGAACAGCTGTTGGGAGACAGATGGTAGCCTCCCGTCAAGGCCATCCAGCATGTTCTTTAACGTGCACAGGGTATGGCTCTCCTGCACAAGGGGCCACGGCTTAACATCCCATCCGACGGACGGCGGCCTTTCCAAGCCCATCGATGTCCCCTGCTGACCGTGGGCAGGGCGGGGAATTTTGCGGAGATAAATCTCAACGCTGACCCAGCGGGGACTCGAACCTGGGAACTACAGATTACGAGCCTGGCGCGCTACCGAATGAGCCACCCCCGCCCCCAGGGAGGGGAGTTTTGCGGAGATAGAACATAGTACAAATGGAATTTTGGTTATTGCAGAAATAAGCAAAATAATTATTAAGGTTTTTTTTTTTCCTCCCAATTACAACCATGCAATAGTTAAATATCTAATCAACACATGCCCATTCAGGGCTCTTGACATGCTAATTTGCACAACTAGTGCCACATAGTAATGTCACCTACTTCAGCCACAACTTTCTGTTGGGTTTAAAAGATTATGTGCTTATGAGCATGTTAAAAACCAGCTCAGTATATCCACCATACCCATTCGAGGGTGGATCTACAGCCAAAGAGCCAATGGAAAGCAACAAGTCATTTTGAATGGTATAAAGGAATAAAATATACTTCAAGTAACTGCTTTATATTGTACTACATATCAAACATTCACACAAAACTAAGTACTTTGAGGCTAATGGCAACTTGCTCCTTGTTATGATGCAATTCCTCAGCAACAGGTACAATGGTCACACTTATCTAACATGAAATGTGATAATGTGCTTATGACATATGGATTTTCTAACTACTTAGGATTTTTGTGAATATTAAAAAATATTCAATCACAGCAATATTAAACACATTTAATTTTCACGATTTTAGCTGTATTTACAATCTAATGTTTAAACCCGAGTAAGGCCTAAGTTACCATTTTGCGCTACTGTCGTTCCATTGCCACAGTGCAATGTGTATAGCATTTCTTAGTTTACAACATTCTAAACTTAAAGTGCATTTTTTATACACATAAAAAAAAGTTCTCTACACAAAAAAGTATCAGTCAATAATAGTTTGATTGATATTACTGTTCTTTACAATAGTGACAGCTGGCTCAGATGATGCATTCTCTTCTGTGGAGAACGATATCATCACCTGTTGATGTACCTGTTACCACTGTTGTTTCAAACATAATTCTTGGTCGATCTCAACAAGAAGATGCATAGCAGTTTGCATAGTAGTTTAGCATAGTTTTTATTAATTACTAGAGGCATCACTATTTTCACTTCTTATGATGTTGTAATCCAAACAGTTTCGATGTAATTTATTATTCAGGCACTGTACTCAAGTTTCATCCCAGACTTTACTAACAATTAAACAACTAAACTCTTTTAAAAGACTTTTTAAAAGCAACGTTTAAAAAATCCACACAGCTACATATGATTAGCATATAAAAGAGCATGAATATGATATAAAAACCAAAAGATCAAATACGGCATATGTCATATTAGAAAACAAACTTAAAATGACTTAAAACATACACCTTTGGCTGCACCTCCCATAAAATTTCAATTGCAAAATGCAGAACAGTTATTGATCAGTTTAAATAAAGAGATTATCTGCAACACGGAGATTCCACCCCTGCCTGCAGCGTGGAAACTCCTGTTGCATGATGACAACATTATCGAAAGAGAACACATCAAAACTGAGTGACACTGACACTAGGGGAGACTCATAACTTGTCTAACAATGGAACAGAGTAGTAGCCTGAAGAAACCCCAAGCTAGTATCAGCAGAGGTTTTAAATTTTTTAAATGCTGCTTTTGTCTTTTAAAAGAGTTTAGTTGTTTAATTGTTAGTAAAGTCTGGGATGAAACTCGAGTACAGTGTCTGAATAATAAATTACATCAAAACTGTTTGGATTACATCATCATAAGAAGTGAAAATAATGATTACCTATGCATCTTCTAGTAGAGATTGACCAAGAATTGTGTTTGAAACAACAGTGGTCAATGTGCAATCTGCTTTCAAGCAGCAAGTAACAACAGTACATCAACAAGAGATGACATTGTTCTCCACAGAAGAGAATGCATCGTCTGAACCAGCTGTCACTACTGCAAAGAACGGTAATATCAATCAAACTATTTTTGACTTTGGTACTTTTTTGTGTAGAGAAAATGAAATGTGTAGAGAATGTTGTAAACTAAGAAACACTATACACATGATGAAGAGAAAAATTTAAATCAGTAAAGGATCGTATTTTAAATATATGTGGCAACAAAAAGATTGCTCCAATATCATAAATTACATAAGAAATCTTTTCAATGCACACAGCAAGTAACTGCTGAAGAATACACTGTAGTTTGTGGAGATATGTAGACAGTACTTAATGCTAAGTATATCCAACATACAAAAAACAAATCATTTGCTACTACAATTTAGTACAAAGGTATGCACTTTCAATAAAGTTTAAAATTAAGAATATTTACCTTTTTTTCACTTATCAATAGAAACTAATTTTCATTTTTTGTTTATGCTACTTCCATGCTGAAATTGATGTAATTTTGAACCTACAATATATGCTGCCGTAGCCTCTGTGGCAAGCAGTTGATTGAGGAAATATATATATATATTTTTAGTACATATTTTTAGTACATATTTTTTTTAAAAGTATCAAAATATATTAAAATCATGATGGATCAGTACTGTAATGGCCCTAAACAACAAATGCCAACAAAGATTTTAAATGGACTCATCCAAACAATGCTATTCCTTCATTATCTTCTAACATCAGTTTGAGCTGCTTTGATCCATTTTAATAAAAAAGATTAAATGTGACTAAATAATGTCATAGTCAGCACAATCTATTTTCATATCTCTAGACCACCACTTTCAAACTGGGTTTGCATCTGAGGTTCTGTGAAATGTTGAAGAAATAAACTGGATACTCAAATAGATCTCAGATTACAACTGTCACCCACTACACCAAATTTCCATGTTCATCAAACAAACTGAATCCTTTTCTCACTGAGAAATTAAAATACAATAAATTTTATTGTATACTTCATTCAGTAAAAGAATTTTTTTATTCCTGATTTTATCTGTGCACACCAATATATGGTTGTATTACCAATTTTACAAAAAACTGGAATTCCACAGAGGATTTGTATTTGAAAAAAGGGTTCTATGGAAGAAAAAGTTTGAAAAGTGCTACTCTTGTCAATTCTGTATAAGTTTCTTACAATTGGCATTACAGATATTAATTATTCAAACTTCCATGACTTTAAATACTAAATGAATAATTTTGAAAATTAAGATTTAGATAGATGTAGTTGAGATCTGAAATTTAGCATTAGTGATATTTTACCATAAAAAGCTTATTTTAGAAATTATGGTGCATCTAAATTTGCTTCCCAATGACATAACATGGAGTGATCATAATTCAATGAACACTGAGTTTATACTAGAGGCTTACAACAGCAGCATTAATTAGTAATTTATAGCAATATATAATGTGATGTGATTCAATAGTAACACAAATATAAATAGTTTATGTAAATTTCTCACAACTAACATTTACTGAAAAAATATCAAAACATTCTATTTTTTTTTAGCTTTAGAGATTGATTCCAATTTCAGTGGAATTTTAAGTTTATGACTAGTGAAAAACACACTCGCAAAGGGATGCAATTTCCCATTCAAGTGAGATTATCATGAAGAGAGAGAGATATGCACCGAAGAGCTATAACATTATGACCACCTGCCTAATATGATGTTGGTCCACCACGTGCCACCAAAACAGCTCTTACCTGATGAGGCATGAACACTATAAGATTTCTAATTTTGTGGTATCTGGTACCAACATGTCACCAGCAGATCCTTTAACTTTTGTAATTTATGTGATTGAGCTGCAACATATCAGCTATGCTGTTCCAACACAAACCACAGATGCTCAATTGGATTGATGTCTGTGGAATTTAGAGTCCAGGGCAATACCTGGAAGTCTTCCTCATGTTCCACAAACCATTCTCAAACAATCTGAGCAGTGTGGCATGGTGCATTATCCTGCTGAAAGTAGGCACTACTAGAGGGATATACTGTTGTCATGAAAGGATGTACCTGGTTTGCAATGATGTTTAGGTAGGTGGTAGACATCATAGTTTCCTGCACATGAATAACTGGACCCAGGGTTTACCAGCAGAAAGCCCAAAGCACTACACTTCCTCCACTTGCTCGTTTTCATCCCACGGTGCATCCTGGTGCCAACACTTCCCCAGGTAAACGATGCACACCTACCTGGCCATCCACATGGTGCAATAGGAAACGAGATTCATCAGACTAGATGACCTCCTTCCAATCTTACGTCCAGTTTTGATGCTCGCAGGCCCATTGGAGGTGCTTTCGATGGTGAACCGAGGTTAGCATGGGCACTCAGAGCAGTCTGTGGCTAGGCAGCCCCATTTTCAGCAGGGTTCTAAGTACTATGTATTGTGACACATTACTCCCATCACAGCATTCAAATTATGGGTGATTTGCACCACAGTATCCCTTCTGTTGGCTTGTGCCATAAGGAATAGCCTTCGCTCACCTCTAGCATCGATGAGCCATGGTTGGCCCACACCTTGCTGCTGGTTTGTGGTTTTTCCCTCCTCAGACCAATTTCTGAAGGTACTAACCATGGCTGATCGTGAGCACCCCACAAGTCTTGCTGTCTCAGAAATGCTCTGACCCAGTCATCTGGCCATTACAATTTGGCCTTTGTCAAACTCACTTAGTCTGCTGTCTTTCCCATCTGAAGAACAAGAATAACATTGATTAACAGAGCTCAGTATCAGGTGTTATTTATGCCATTTCATGACCTTCACATGGGCCACTGTTTACCTGCAGTTGCTTCGATTTGCATAAGGACACACTGGTCATAATGTTTTGGCTCTGTGGTGTACATAGCCAGAAGGCATGATCCTTAATGTGTATGTAGAAGTTAAGATTAAGCGAAAACGATGAGTTAAAAACAGCATAGTTAGAAGTTACAAGTATTCAGTCAGTTAATCTTTTATGTGTTGAGATTACATGCCTGTATGTGGCCAAACAAGTGAAAAATCAGAGTGTTTTACACTGTTTTTTCACTTGAATTGGATTGAGAATAGTGTGTGTGTGGGGGGGGAGCTTTACTTTTCATCCTGCTTTGCTCCCTTCAAGTTAATCCATACAGAAATGAAAGTGACTGTCCTTTGCTCTGTCATCATTCTCTTGAATTATGGCAGATACACCACCAACTGCATAACTTAGTTATATATTCTCTTATGAAACTCAGATTTCTGAAAGTTGGTTGAGTTCATTTACTTGAAACTTAGTGTTAAAACAATAAGAATACATAATACTTAAAAATATGTTACCTGCAATCTGCGATATGCAAACATATGCTTTAGGTAAATGAAAACATTAAATTCAAATGAAAATTTTAAACTTATTAGTTTGTATAATTATTTTATCTCAATTTGCATACATTATATCATTAAGGGGGATACCAAGAAAATCACTGCAAAAATAAATTTGCATTCCTCCAAATTCACTTTCAATAGATCTGAAAAATAAGGATGACACATGGTAGATGAAGTTGAAAAACAGTGGCTTGTGGCTATTGTAGCCAGCAAAAGTGAACAATGACTGACAAGCATGTGCATTTTAAAGTATGCAATCCTAGAGCAGAATTTCCCAAACTTTATATAGCTAGAACTGTTGCTTCCAGTACCTTTTTTTTTTCTGGCCCAAAAAAAATTTTCTGGCCCCTAAGCACATATAAAAGAACAATTAAGAAAAAGAATAAATTTTCACTTTTTAATATTATAACAAAAAGTTAATTTATTATGTGCATGCTTTATTAGTTTTTAAATAACTAAGAACAAAATATGAAACATGGTGGGAACCAGTCATACCTTGCCAAGCTCATGAATGTTGTACAACAATAGTAAAAATTATACATATAAACACATGATCCTAAGAACTGGCACTAGGACATGGACCACACTTTGGAATATGATGTCTTAGAGTACAAAAATTTTATATTCACCATTAGTATTTAGCACTGATCTTTTATAATTTCCATTTATGCACTTTTATTATTTCACCCTATTGTTTAGAGTAACTAGAATATATAACTTGATATTTTATGCTAAATTCAGTTATTACAAAGTTCAGAAACAAGACGTGATAACAAAAGAAATGCGACATCATCAATAAAATTTTATTATTTAAAAATTACAAAAATAAAAAAAAAGGTTATTATCAAAGTACTCCTTATTGGCCCTAAAGTACTTCCCCATTCTCATCTTTAATGGTTCAAAGCATTTTTGGAAAACTTCTTTTGCAAACACCTGTAGGTGCTCTATCTTATGTCACTTTATGTGCTCCACATCATTGAAATGGGTCCCCTTCAGGAAATTGTGTGTTCCATCATTGTAATCTGGTTTAGGGCCAAAAATTGCTTCCCTGATAATGCTGAATGAGAAGCACATTCTCTTCAATCACACATTTTTAACAAGGGTAATAAAACACATTTTACACAAATGTACATAACACTGACACTATTCACTCAATTCGAATATGCAACTGGTTGTCAGAACCAGAAAAAAATGGCATAAACAGATATTGAATCTGTTTGATTGGTGAGTGTTGAATTTGTTTGATTGGTGAGTTAATTACTTAAGCTATAGGTGCAGACTTGTTTCTTTTTACCACACCTCGCATATCAAACTCTCTTTGGGTTTCTATATGTTATATATTAATTTATAGTTTTAAATAAAATCATTAATAAAAATTTTAACTCCTCTAAGTTTAAACTTAAGCTTACAATTCTTAAATAAAAGCACTAAAAATTAAATTTTATTTCTAACACATACTTTTGGATCATCTTTAAAATAAGCAGCAGCAGCTTCAAATTCTGGTTTTGCTTTCTTACAATGACCACACCCTAAAAAAATCACTTGTTATTCAAATAGGAAAAAGATTTGATTTTTGAAGTAAACAAATAATACAGCATAAAGATTAAAAAAAGATATCAATATGTATTGGAAAATTACTATATTTTAAGATGCATTAATGAATATTTCAATTTTAAATTCTTTCTGCTGATGTCTCATTCCTCAAGCAACTTCTCTATGATGTATTATACTGAAACAGGCTCCTGTCAAACCTTTGTACAAGAAGATGCTTGAAACATAATAAAAACAGCAAGATATAGTGCCATTTCTATCTATGGTTGTCATACTTCTTAACTAACACAGAAAATTATAATTTCATAGACAGAGCAATAATACAAAGCATGTGAAATTTGCCACTTGATTTGTAAAACAAGTGGAATAAATCAAAGCTTTTAGATATTAAAAAATTACATAATTGTTAAATTTGACGCAAGTTTCACTGGAAATTTTAATATTTAAAAAAATTTAAATATTTAAGTATTTTCTGTAGCAGTGCCTTCGACAATCCGCAATCAGCAGCACATCAGGTCTCAAAATTTTCCACGAAGAGTCAAATGTGCAAATGGCAAATCCAGGTTTGGCAGGAACCTACTATACTCATAAATTTAAGACTTCCAGGGTCCTGCCTGTAAAACTGGCTTACATTCAGAGGCCCAGCTATTTTTTTATTATGATCAGCCAAAAAAAATTAACTTTAGAACATTATTACCAAATAACTAATGAAATGAATTATGCATGTTATATATCAAATTAATCCACATTTAATACTACATTTTGTGAAAAAGACAGTTTTATTTTAATCATGTAATAAAACATGCATTTAGCAATGCAAATAAAGATTTTTTTTCAAACTAAGACAGATTTGATTACAATGCAATGAATAGAAATGCTATTTTATTTCTGAATAACAAAAAAATTTAATTGAAGCATTAAAATTACTCCCATTTTGTAATTTTTTTTCTAGGTAACATACTTTGAGAGAAGTCCATTTTTTTTTGTCAACTGTGCTGAGTCATCAACTATAAAATTAAAAAAAAAATCAAACAAAATAGGCTATGTTATATACCAAATTAAATATAGTTATTCTTCATAAAATTCTATTAATGATTCATTTCAAGCTGGTATATTTTAAAACATAGGCCAGTGTTATACCAAGTGACAGACTGTTCACATTAATGGAATTTTCCGTATTATTTATGAAATGGAGAAACACTTTCTTGACTGTCTTTTTCACTAAACATTATGAATTTCTTTTTCTTTGGGTGTTGAATTTTATGGATCTTGGCTAAGTGTAGAAAAGTTAGTGAACCAAAGCAAAAAAAAAAAACTTCAATGTTGTTGCAGTGGCACAGCCAAGATATTGGGGGTGGGAGGTAAAAACTTTTAAAACCATTCAATATAAATTTAAAAACTCTTAATTTCAAAATGGAAAACTTTGCCAGGTGTGTGTGTGTGGAGGGGGGGGGTGCTTTCTTGCAAAGACCACACTTAAAAAAAACTTCAATTCTTCGAATAAGATTTTATTTTTGAAGTAAACAAATAATACAGCATAAAGATTTATTTTAATAGGGCATTTTTAGTCGTGTAATAAAAAATCCATCCTGAAATTCCCTATTGCACTTGCATAAAGTCACACATCATCATTGGGAATCTGATCTCTGTACTCTGAGCAGTAATTGTGCCAAAAGGGATCCAAGTCCAAGTAAAAGTCTGTGTGACCACCCAATGAAATGGCTGTCCACATCATAATACTGTCCATTCCATAAGTATCTCTCTCAACGATAATGATGTTTGACGATGTTTGTTCCCTGTTCCCTCGCAGATCAGTGTCGATTTTCAGTTGCTCTGCTATGCAAATCTACACTCTTCAATAAAAAGCACCTGAGTGCCACTGATAACTCAGTCTGATCATGATATTGTTTGGCCTAGTTCAGTTGTTCCCTTCTGTGGCATGGGTGAAGGGCCCACAACATACTGGTCAGTGAGCGTAGAGACCACAGCTCCTGAAGCCTTCTGCTAATATGAGAGATTGAAACAAGGATTACAATAGCCTCATGGAGGTAAGGATACAGTTAAATCAATGTTGTGTGATCATGACTTCAAGTTGTAAGTTGAAGACATTTATTGTCATTTGCTGTTGTTGCTCTTGGGTAACTCTTTGATGGTCTGGAAATGTCATTTGCCTTTCAAAACTGTTGTCATAGTTTGGTAACTACAGAAGAGCTCACATTGAGTTATCTTACAACCTCTACTTGTGATTGTCTTTTTTCAGTTTGTCCAATTGCTATCATCTCAAACTTTCTGGCACATGAGTGTAACAGAAAATCACCTTTCAGCGAGAGAATGCTAGTCAAACATTGAATGATGAAGTTGGTTGGTTGGTTAGAGTTTTATAGTGCATTAGCATCTAAGGCTATAATGTGCCAAACACATGATTAAAAAGGCTAAATGACGTAGACCCTCAACCAAAAGTTAAAAACTACAAAAACAAAGATACTAAGTCATAAAAGGGTAAACAACTATATAAAATATACATACATAAAGAGTAATACGAGCATAAGCATCATGTAAAAGCAAACCAGGTGCATAAAACCTGGGTGAAATATATAGCATAAAATAACAGTAACCCTGCCAGGCCCCTGATGAACACAGGCATTGGCAGAATTCATAATGAATGGCACAAGATGAACACATAAGAGGTTTTTTGCACAACAAAAAAAATCGATTTTAAAAAAAATAGAAATTGCTGTCTGAAAATTTTCTTACATATATCTTATAAAAGCATGTAATTAAAGTTTTAAAAATAATATTTTCTTTTTTTTTTTCATTTGATGCATATTTTATTAAACTACAATATAAATATTTTGTTAAAGCCATCTGATTGCCATTTATTAGAAGCTCTATGCAGTATTGCTGATTGGTTTGTTAAAGTTACTCTATGCTGAACCATCCACCTGATATAAGCTCACAACTAACCAACTTCATCTTTGATTGAACTATTATCAGCATATTTTTCCTTAAAGTTTTAAAAATCTCCTAAAAATGAACAAAAAACTGCTTTAAAAAAAAAACAGCAGATTTTGGTAGTAATTACAAAGAATAACTTTGTTTTGTCCCCTATTTTACTCTCTTTTCTGCCTTAAACCTATTTCACTATTACTAGAATTACTTTTATCCTTTATCCCAGCATTTTATGTGTCTTTCCCACTCTTCAGATTGAAACTGTAACTAAAAGTTTTCATAGAACTTGAAGACTGGCTCAATGCATAGCATCACAGTAGAAGGAGGAAGTAACAGATATTTTAATTGTTTGTTCACACACACACATGCAGCAGTGGGGGAGCCATCTGCTAAGTGTTAAGTTGGTTGGTTGTTTAGGGTTTTATGCCACATTAGCATCTGAGGCTATAATGCACCAAACAAAAGACAAAATAAGCACTAAAAGTCATGAAACCCTGAATCAATTTTAAAAATGAACTATGAAAACGTATATGAAAAAGATATAACACAACAAAATTAATCATAGTGAACAACAATAAATATATTATAAATAGAACTATAAAAGCGACACAGATGTAAAAGATCTGGGTAAAAATATAGAAAATAATAAACAGTGAAGTAAAACTATAGGTGAGTAAAATATCTAGCATATTGTTAAAACCTGAAAAACAGGGGTTAAAAACAATGATCTGATAAAAGATGTCCAAGTGTAATGGGTTTGGATGTAAAATCATGAAACTAAAAATAGAAACGTCTTTCACAGTTAAAAATAATACAATCAATTAATATGTGTTTAATAATTAAAACAGTGTCACTAAACTAGCACTTAGGTTTATCATCCACCCGTAGAAGATATGGATGACCTAAGCAGAGCCGAGCAAGTACAACTTCTCTTTGAGATTCCTGCAAAAACATGACTGCCAAGGTTTGATAACAAATTTGATCTCAAAAAGTTGGTTGGCAGTCTCTTCAGACCAAGATCTCTGCCACTATGTCTGGTGCTCAATGGAAAAATGCTGTTGGAAATCCAAGCATGGGTGACTTGAGAGTAATATCTACCAAGTCATTGCACTTGATTCCAACATGTTCGGGCACCCAACAGAATAGATTGGTGGTGGCGGCTGCCAGATGATGTAGCTGCTGGCAGATCTTGGAAACAACAGGGTGAAGACAATGCCTCACTGAGATCAAAGCCTTTAGCGAACTAAGTGAGTTGGTGTAAAGCACACACCAACAATGACACTTAACCACCTAGTGGTCCAAGGAAGGCTGATAGCATGAAACTGCAGTGAAAATGGAACACTGCAGTGGAATCTGATCTGCAATGCTTACATCACAACAGACTGTGGCTGATCCCACTGATGTGCAAGGTTTCGAGCCATCTGTGAAGCCATCAAAAGCCAATGGAATGAACCAAAGTCATCTGAACAATGGTCTTTCCAATGACTGCAATGGCATAGGAAACCTTGCCAGGTGGGTAGGCAGTACAGCAAGCTTTCTTGCCTCAGAATAAGAAATGCAATTAATTGTTTTGAGGTGTTGAATCTCATTTTCCTCCTTCCACTTGGGACAGTTGATGGAATATGCCAGATGGTCGCTACTACAATTCCCACAGTTTGCCTTGTCTGCTGTGCAATCAGAATCGAGGTGATCCTGGCAGCCACAGTAAACATAAGTGGGTTTACCCAGGCAAGCTGTGCAGGCATGGCCATACCTGACAATGGAAGCAGTGCAGAGGATTAGGAATATATGGATGTACCTCACAGTGAAGGTATCATATGCCTTGATTGAAGTTGGAAGGCAACTCATGTTAACAGTTAGAATCAGTACCTTATTGGGTACCAATTTACCATCACAAGCATCGAAACCTGATGGGCTGCTATTACTCCTTGGGTGGAGAGCTCCGAGAGAATTTCCTCCTCGGTGACTTTGAGAAATCCCCACTCAGAGATCATACTCCATGAGGAATTCAATGATTTGTGGGGTGTGACAGCTACCCCACCAATCTATGAAACCTTAAGGAGCAGTTCTGAATGTTTGAACAAGCAGTCTCAACAAGCAAGTTGCCAGATTGCAGCATTTGATGGATTTTAGCAAACCTGCAAGACCTTCCAACCCATTATTTACGAAAAATGGGGACATGTACCTAGTTACCTGATTACCCATGGAATGGATGATCACAAATCTTTGGGACAAAGACACAGATAAAGATAACGATGGGCTGATGACAAAGACAATTAAGAAGATGGAGCTCATGACAAGCATCTTGGTGACATTGATCAATTCAACTACAGCAATTGAGCCCATGATGTTTTAATTGTGGTTCAGTGCCTATAGTTTCCATCTGCCACAGAGCCCAAGGGTACCAGGTCTGCACATGCATTATACCCACACATACAGTGAGCCAAGCCCTGACAAATAAAAGGAAAAAGACAATTGCGATGAAAATAAAATATCCTCACAAAATGAAGCAAGCAAAAAAAAAATTAATAAAAATTGTGAAGAACCAAACTGCCCTCAGAAAAATAAAGATAATTACAAAAGTATAAAAATGTGTGGGGAAACTCACAAACCTGTACCCAAACATGGTCAAGGCACTCACTGTACTGCATAGTTGGCTCTAGCAAGTCCAGCCCACCAGTCAACTGGTCTTGGGGGCCTAACCTAGGAGCTCCCACTTGCCTTAAGCAGAGTGTAGCAGCAGCTCTTGAAAGCATTGCCTAGCCCAATGAGGAACTGGCTCCCCAATGACAAAACAGACCAAAGGAGACCCAGCTAGTCATGAGCTGGGGAGAGTAGATGAGGATCCTTGAGTAACTACAAGGATTCCTCTTTCCACACACATGGGTCACCACACCTGGCAAACATGCAGGCGAGCACTCAGGATCCTGTAAAGGTACCCAAACCAACAGAACCTTCACAGGGTGGTCCCCACACCACAGACAGTAGCTCGCACTGAGGGATGAATGATGAAGCAATGATTGATGAGCACTTATGAATAAAAAGAAACATGCATATGCACATGTGAACAGCATTAGGTTGGGTTGTTTTACCTCTGAGCAGTGCTTTTTTGCACACAATGGGCTAAATGGCCAGGTCACAAGGACCCTGAAGGTTCAGAGAAGGTTGAGAAAGAGGACCCACTGGAACAGCTGTTAGAAGACAGATGGTAGCCTCCTGTCGAAGCCATCTAGGGTGTTCTTTAAAGTGTACAGGGATGGCTCTCCTGCACATGGAGCCACGGCTTAACGTTCCATCCAATGTACGATGGCTTTTTCAAGCCCATCAGTGTCCCCTACTGATAGTGGACATGGTGTGGAATTTTGCGGAGATAAATCTCAATGCTGACCCAGCTGGGACTCGAACCTGGCATGTGAACAGCACTTAATTACAACTGGTTATCACATTCAATGGCTTTAGTGCAGCATATTTTGGTTATATTTTATCAACATTTGAATTGCTTCAAAATATTAGGAAATTCCCTTTAAATGCAAGACCATGTATAACATGATCATCAGTTGTTCTTTTATAAAATTCAGATAAGATAGTAGCTTTGTATGTCTGATCACACATAATTCACCATGTACTCTAAAGGAAATCAAGATATGGTAAATGAAATCTAGATTACTTCCATCTTAAATGTTGTTTACAGTAAAACTTTAAATCTACTTACATGGTGCATAAAACATCACAAGGACGTGTTTCTTCCTTTTCAGAAAGATTTTAAAATTTTCTTCATTTAAATGAACCACATTACTCTGCATTTCATGCCAAGGTGTCTCTGGAGGAGGTGGAGGAGGAGGCTCCTTAGGACTATCAAACAAGAACAAAAATAAAATCTAAATACATAGCAGTACATTCAGTACTAGATTTATGTACAAGCTATATGATACAGCTTGGGGTCTCACATTATGAGGATCATCTACATATGAAAATCTTGCATAATCTTTTGGAAAAATAATACTAAAAAAAGTAAGACCCTAAAATTGTAATTTTTATTGTGACAATATGGCTAAAATAGACATATAGCAACTTTTTCTTGGTTTTAGAAGGTAATTGTTTTGTTTTTTGAGATTAATTAAAAAAATTCTTTCTGAGTTGGGCAGATATTGATGAAATATTACAATTTACACTTTTAGAATCTCCCAAAAGCTAAAATTGCACCCTCTAATGGTGGGATTTGAAAATAACAAAAATTTTTAATGAGTATGGCAAACGATGTATTTATGCTAGAAATTTAAATTTTGGTATTGGAATGTGGAGGTTATGATGCTTTCATTGGTGACAATAATTTGACCCATTACCCTTAGGGGGTGGGAACAACAAAACATTTTCGTTTTTAGAGATGAATTATAAATTATTTTTGGATTGGCTAGGTATTGATGAAATATTATGATTCACACTTTTTGAGTCTTTCAAATGCTATAACTGTGCCCTTTAATGGTAGACAAGAATTGAAAATTCAAAAATTTAAAGTGAACATTGTATGCTAGAATTTTGGTGGTTGAATGTGACAGTCATGACCTAATCCTTTCAGCATTAGGTGGTTCAACTTTGTAAGTAATGAAGAGGTTAGGTAAAACAGTTGGCAACCTCTTTCAAACAGAATATTGTGCAGAGAGAGACTCCGTTGGTTTGGCCATGTTGTCCATATGGTAATTATAGATTGGTGAATAGGGTTATGAACAGTGTGCCCAAAGGCTTCAGAAAGAGGGGCAGACCCAAGATGGGGTGGACAGACAATGACAAACAAGACCTTGTTAGAATTGGTGTGCAGTGGCCAGATGCAGCAGATGTAGCTCAGGACAGATATGCTTGGAGAACTAAATTGCACTGCTTGGTTGAACCTACGCAGGATATGGCTGCTTGAGGATGATGACAAGTTTGAATTTAAATTGTTATAAGTCAGTAAATGTGGAAATGACAAAACTTTTAATGAATGTTGCAAGTGATCTGTTTATAGTAGAAATCTGGATTGTAGAGTGTCAAGAGATATTCCACTGAAGGTAAAATCTGCCCCCATTTCTCAGAGGGGTATGAGTAAAGCAACTTTTTAAACTGCAGAACAAAGGACAATTATTTTTTCCATTGTTTAAATACTAATAAAATAACCATTGTCTGCAGCATAATCCCTCCATTAGTTCAAATTAAAACTTTTAAGGAGTGAAAAAGTAGATAAATGAAAATTCATTCTCTTTGTAAACAAGATTCCCATTCTTGTTTGGAATTCTTGTTAATAAGAATGGGAATCATTAACAAAATTGAACTTAATAGCTAATAATAAACAATATACAAGCATCATCCAATGTTTAATAATAGATCAAACATTACAATACAGAAAGAACAGCAACAATTATTGCAGCCCTTTCTCCACTGATTTTTTAAGAAAGTGCAGGAATCATAAGCAGTGGCAGCTTGGAATGGGGGATAGAAAACAGTGGCTTGTCACAGCTTTGTCCAAGTTGACAGCATCTGTACTTCTTTGATATTAATGAAAGTTAACTGCTAATAATTAGCCTTTTGGGTGTCCAAGTAGGGTGTACTGTTTTCACTTTTCCCATTCTATTGGTGCATGGAGTGTTTACCATTTCATAATACAAGAAAATAAATTTTAAATTTTTTCAGAACAGACATCAACATTTTGTTTAACTGTTTCTAATCCAATTTTAAAAATAACATTTGTCTGACATATACTTTTTGCTTGTTGATTAGCTTGAAATAATTATGAAAAAATTTTAAAATAAATCTGTTTGAACCTGCAGTGATTGTATATGATACTAATTCATTGTAAATAGCATTGAGTAGCAACAACTAATTTATGCCTTAAATCTCCCACACCACACCTAATTTAAGAATAAAAAGATTAAAATCATCTTTAAATACTGGTATAAAACCTTCTGTGATTCAAATCAATATCTTGTTAATAAAATTGCAACACAAAAAAGATGAAGGTCAATTAGCAGAAGTCCAATTTAATTTCATTGGAAATAAAGTTCATAGAAATAAGAATGATGGTAAATCCTAGATGAACAGACTTGTTGTCACTATTCTGAAGCACTGTAGAGCAATTTCGTGGCAACATCACACAAAATAGTTACAAAACAAGAATGGCAATTAAATCATAAAATAAAAACAAAGTATAAACATATTGTTTACAAACAAAGTATCTAAATTTCGAAGTGTACATTACATTTAAGATGCATGCATATGAAGTATCATTATAGTAGGAGATGAATAGTCGGTTGCATCTATTGTTGTGGCAGGTTGTGAGGAAATTGGTGGTATTTGTTTTTGTCTATTAAGATATTTGGATTAGGGTAGTCTTTTAGTAGAAGTTTCTAGGCTCTAGGTAAAATTGTAATTCATCATTGCAGCAGAATTCTTTGTTAATATGGATTATTAATTTTTCGCTGTATGAAAGTTTGAATTAAGAATCGGGACTGACAATGATTCTGGATTTTTCAGAGGAGTTGCATTATGGTTGATAATAATATTGAATAAAAAAAACACCACTTGGACATATTAGCATGACCTCAAGAAGCTTACAAGAAAGTAATAAAGAACACAAATATGATATAAAGAAAAAAATACCAATGACAGCTTTATCCAATATTGTTATCAACCTTAATGCAATGACCATCTTTGAAGAAGCCAGAATCATTGCCAGTCCTGATTCTCAATTCAAACTTTGATACAGCAAAAAATTAATAATCCACATCAACAAAGAATTCTGCTGCAATGATGAATTACCAATTTTACCTACAGCCTGGAAACTTCTACTAAAAGATATAATGCAACCAACTATCCATCTACTATAATGACACTTAATATGCACACATCTTAAAAATGAATTATATTTCACATCAGTGCTTTTCAAATAAACCTTCTCTTAATAAAATTTGATATAGAACTAACCACCATTTTTCTCATGAAGAATGTAATGTACACTTCAAAATCTAGATACTGTGTTTGTAAATGATATGTTTATTTAATGCTTTTACAATGTGATTTAATCGCCATTCTTGTTTTGTAAATATTTTGCATGATGTTGCCATGAAATTGTTCTTCAACACTTCAGAATAGTTAGCATTAAGTATGTTCTAGGATTTATCTTCATTTCTACTACTGTGAACTGTAAGTGTATCTCCAATGACATTAAATTGGACTTTTGCTGATTTATCTTCATCTTGAATTTGTGTTACAGTTTACTCACAAGATATTGATTTAAATTATACTTTTTATACCAGTGTTTAAAGATGATTTTAATCTTTTTATTCATTAAAGTTTATGTGTCATACTAAAAACATTGGTATAAGCATTGTCTTTTTCTCATTTTGGATTCTGTCAACTTATGTTATGGACAGGGCCTTGGAAGGGTAAATATTCCAAACAAAGTAACAATTAAAAAATATAAATTATTTTAAAAAGTTCAAACTTACTCTTTCATGAATTCCACTATTTTTTCAGCTGTTCTTAAGCTTAAATCAAATGATAATTTTCCATTCCTATAACACAGAATACATATTAATTTATGACTAACATTTACAGTATTTAAGCATTTATAAAAAAAAATTATAGTTATATATTAAGATGATCTGAATCATACATGATCAGAGGTGATTGCAGTTAATATCAAATTAAACCTTCTAAATATAGTTTAATTTCATTTTATAACCCTGGAGATCACATAGAACTCAATACTTTTCTTGGAATTATTTGGCCTGTTTTCTCCAACTTGGATTGTAAGTGGTGATTTCAGTACATACAATCCGTCAGGAGGAACTTCATTAACAAGGGAAAGGTTATTGAAAATATGTTATCTGATTTCTATACCTCATCAATAATGGCTCTATACCTTCTTCAGACCACCTAATCAAATCATAACCTTACTCTAGTTTATCCATGTTAATCTTTTATGATGAAATACTTCAATCTGTCGTATGGGAAACAATAACATTTCCATCCTTTTCAGGATAATGAATATGGAATGTGCTAATAATGAATTGTGCTCAAAAGCTATAAAAACAATTATTTAACAGGAAAAACTTTTATCCATCTTTATTTTAAAAATTTTAAGTCATATTGAAAAAAAACACATCCAACTCTACTGAAATGTATAAAACAATCAATGAAGGTTTAATATCAACATTTCCAAATGTAGAAAAAAAATTCTTAAAATATTTCTTAACATACCTGTAAGCAACACAGGTGTAGAAAGGATCATTTCGGTTCTTAAGCGCATAAAATTTCATTTAAAGAGTTCTATAAACGTTTTCATGGGGGGAAAATTTCGCTGACATACAGGTTCCGTATGCTGGAGAAAAAAATTTTTTCCACAAAAAAGTTTATTGATTTATAGACGTTAAAAAGTCTACAGGTAACACTGAGATTATCAATTATTGTTCAAAGAATTCATTAGCACAAACTAACATGTAAAATTTAACATTTATTGAATGTGATTTGCCAACTTCTTTATGATAGTTTATGGTTTTACAAAAAAAAAACAGCAAAAAAATTTTCATTTCGATTGAAAATATTTTTTTGTTAAATGCTTATTATTATCTATGATGAATTTTGTGATTTGATAGTAAACTGTAATTCATACCAAAAACTGTTAATACCATACTACATAACTGCCATAATTCTGGACAAATGAAGAATGGGTGGGCAGAGACAGTGTGATATCATCAGTGACAGAAATCATCTGTTTCCCTGTGGTTCCATGGGTACTTGAATGATTGGGCCAAAATTTAGTGGGGTGATCCCACTTAGTTCCAACACTGTTGGGGTAACAGATCAGGTCCCTAGCTTCCATGTGTCGGTAGTTATCCATCAAAGAGTGACAGAAATTTCCAGGAGTGCTGCTATTGCCTACCTTGTGAATCAGTAGTATGTTGTGAGTAGTACATTAACAGTGGAAAGCTGTGAACAAATTTATTGGTAGGTATACTTATCAATGGACACAAGTTTCACACTAAACTTTTGCTGTGAGTTTAACTAGCTTATAAGAGATACCTATACTTTTTGTTTACTATGAATATTTTTTGTACAACTTTTGAATAAAATTCATTTAAATTATTAAATGTTTTGCTTGGGTCAAAAAAAAAACCATTAAAAAACTCTAAGGAGCCTCAATTCTAACTGCACTAAGGCATCAGTCAAAATCTAGCACTCATAAACAAACAGTCTACTATGAATATGCAGACATTATACACCGAAGAGCCAAAACATTATGACCAGCATGCCTTTATGCAAAATCGAAGCAACTGCAGGTAAACGACAGCACGTATGAAGATCATGAAACAGTATAAATACACCTGATACTGAGCTCTGTTAATCAATGTTATTCTTGTTCTTCAGATGGGAAAGGCAGCGGACTTAAGTGAGTTTGACAAAGGCCAAATTGTAATGGCCAGACGACTGGGTCAGAGCATTTCCGAGACAGCAATGTTTGTGGGGTGCTCACAGTCAGCTGTGGTTAGTACCTTCAAAAAGTGGTCTGAGGAAGGAAAAACCACAAACTGCCAATAAAGAATGGGCTGACACAGCTCATTGATGCTAGAGGTGAGTGAAGGTTATCCTGCATGGTACAAGCCAACAAAAGGGATACTGTGGAGCAACTCGCCCATAATTTGAATGCAGGTGACGGGAATAATATGTCACAACACACAGTACAGAGAACCTTGCTGAAAATGGGGCTGTGTAGCTGCAGGCTGCTCTGAGTACCCATGCTAACATCAGTTCACCATTGAAAGTACCTACAATGGCCATGCAGGCATCAAAACTGGACCTTGAATGATTGGAAGAAGGTCATCTAATCCAATGAATCTCGTTTCCTATTGCACCATGTGGATGGCCAGGTAGGTGTGCATCGTTTACCTGGGTAAGTGTGGCACCAGGATGCACCGTGGGATGAAAACAAGCAAGTGGAGGAAGTGTAATGCTTTGGGCTTTCTGCTGGGAAACCCTGGGGACAAGTCATTCATGTGCAGGAAACTATTATGTCTATTACCTATCTTAACATCATTGCAGACGAGGTACATCCTTTCATGGCAACAGTATATCCCTCTAGTAGTGCCTTCTTTCAGCAGGATAATGCACCATGCCACACTGCCCGGATTGTTTGAGAATGGTTTGCGGAACATGAGGAAGACTTCCAGGTATTGCCCTGGACTCTAAATTCCACAGACATCAATCCAATTGAGCATCTGTGGTTTGTGTTGGAACAGCATAGCTGATCTGTTGTGGCTCAATCACATAAATTACAAGAGTTAAAGGATCTGCTGGTGACGTGTTGGTACCAGATACCACAAAACACCTTTAGAAATCTTGTAGCATCCATGCCTCACCAGGTAAGAGCTGTTTTGGTGGCACATGGTGGACCAACATCATATTACGCAGGTGGTCATAATGTTTTAGCTCTTTGGTGCTTCCTCTGCTTTATCAGCCAAGCTAACAAGCGAAAAAATTTTGCTGATGGATAATTGCATTATGAAGAGTGGGGATTCAAAAGTGCTAAGGTATATATAGATCAAATGTTTTCATTTAGGTAGATTGTTGAGAAATGTTTAGAGTTTCAGAAACCTATGGTTACTAGTTATACAGATTCCAAAAAAGTTCAACTCTCTTTCTCATCATTTGTGTTGATCAGCAAACTGTATAGAATACTTGACAAGTTAGTTGACACTGAGTCATGTGTGAGAGTTGGTAAGGCTTATCATGATTGGTTTAGTATTGCTAGGGGAGTTAGATAAGGGTTCAGTGTCTCCTTTTCTCTTTAAGTTGGTTATTGATTATGCTATGCAGAATTCTCTGCAAGTGGAAGATTTTGGACAAACGGTCTAGAGTTTTGAAAATTTCTGATTTAGATCATGCTGATGATTTGGTACTTTTAGAAAATGATGATTATGAGATCAACTCTTTCAATAGAGCTGTTAATGAGACTGATAACAGTTAGGTTTAGTGATAAACAGAGAGAAAACTAAAGTGATGAAAATTGGTTAGGTGGGATGTGTTTCAGCTGTTTCAAATTGTTGCACTCTTGAGCAAGTGTCTAAGTTTAATTACCTTGGCAGCTGTGTAACAGAGTTTGGGTGTTTTACCTCTGAGCAGCACTTTTTTTGCACATGATTGGGTTGGGTTGTTTTACCTCTGAGCGGCACTTTTTTGCACACCATGGAATGGCCAGGTCACATGGACCTCGAAAGCTCAGAGAAGGTTGGGGGAGGGGACCCACTGGAACAGCTGTTGGGAGACAGATGGTAGCCTCCCATCAAGGCCATCCAGGGTGTTCTTTAACGTGCACAGTGTATGGCTCTCCTGCACACGGGGCCATGGCTTAACATCCCATCCGACGGACAGCGGCCTCAGTAGGTTGGGGGAGGGGACTCACTAGAACAGCTGTTTGGAGACATTTGGTAGTCTCCAGTCAAAACCATCCAATGTGTTCTTTGAAGTGCACAGCGTATGGCTCTCCCACACACTGGGCCATGACTTAACATTACATCCGACAGACAGTGGCCTTTCCAAGCCAAATGTTGTCCCCTTCTGACCATGGGCATGAAGTTATGTGGAGATAAATCTCAACAATGATCAAGCTGTGAATCAAACCTGGGAACTGCAGATTACGAGCTTGGCTCTGTGTAACAGATACTGGTGATGTGTGGCATGAGATAAATATAATAGGGATTGCTATTGGAACTTTTAAGAATCTATAGAGTGTGTTGGAAAATAGCCATATACACCTAAAGACTAAAATTAGGTTATATAATAGCTTGACCCTTTCTAGAGTTAGTTATGGTAGCGAAACTTCAATCCTTTGTAAACAAGATAACAGGAACTTGATGCCCTAGATGCTTACATAGTATAGAGGAAAATAAATTGCCATTAGGTGGTTTGACTTTGTAGGTAATAAAGTTATCAAAAGAGTTGGCAAACACTTTTGAGTTGCATATTGTATAGAGAGAGACTGCATTAATTTGGCCATGTCACTCATATACATAACTACAGATTGGCCAATAGAGTTATGAGCAGAATGCCTAAAAGCCTCAGAAAAAGGAGGACCTAGGATACAATGAGCAGACAATGTCAAACAGAACCCTGTTAAAATTGGCTGACATGGCCAAATACATCAGCTGCAGTTCAAACATGTCTGAAGACCTAAATTACAGTCTGGTTGGATCTCCATTGCCCATGGCTGCTCACAGAGGGAGTATGCATGCATATAACCCTTTGCATCCATTCATCCAATCAAATTAGTAAAACATCAGGATAAGATATTCAATCTTCACTGTTCACTTCATCACTGCACTGAATCCCATCATTAATGGATTTTAAAAATCCACAGTCTGAATAGGCATTATTTTTTGTAGTGGCAATGATCAACATTAAAGATTAGAAAGGATTAATAACAGGAAACATCAATCTTAACCAATTATAATTGTAATAAGTATTAATATATATGTAGAAAACATAACCAATTAATTATAAAACACAATAATGAACACAAATTATAATTTTTTTTTATATTCTCTTACAGTAAAATATTCATATTTTTTAAAAAAAATTGTCAAAATAGTTTTCTTACTTAAAATATTTTACCGTTGGGTAACCAGTTATCTTATATTGGTCAGCGATTGCCTTTTCTTTAGTAGCATCAACTGCAGCTAGAACACCAGGAATCTGAAACAGTAATCATAGATTAGTTTCTTGAAGTAGTTTGGTTGACAAACTTTTTAAATTTACAATGACCTTTTAACTTGATTTCCTATCTCCTTAATCTTAACAGGCCTTCAGTGAGCACCTTGAGTTTGAATACTCTGTTCCCCCTGGAATTTGACTGTATTAGTCTAACTCAAAGATATTCAAAACAGTAAGCTTTCCAGAATCAAATTCTAAATTAGCAACTTCAAAATGTATTAGTTTCAACCATTATAACTATGTTATCAAAACATTTTGCTCCATTCAACTCAACCCTACATTTTGGTTTTTTGAGTTTTAACTATATTACATTACAAATATCAAGGAAATTTAATTGCATTTGTTCTTCAATTAACACAGAACAAGCATTTTTTTTTTATTTGTTTACTAATCTTTGATCATAGTACAAGTAAATTTTATCATTACAGGTGATCCACAAAGCTTAAAGCTTATCTGCAGGATATAAAATAATTACACTTATAATTTGTTACAACAGTATGATTAGCCTTCTTTCATTTGATGTAGCATTAACATTGTTTGACATTAACATATGATGAATGTAATATTGACATTGAAATGTGACATTTATAATATTTAACAAAGAAATTAATGACATTGACATAGAACATTGATAGTAAAATAAGATTTCGAATTCAAAAGCAAATTCCATGGTATATGTATAGGGTATTTCACATTACAGTGTTTCTCATTTAGCATTAATCTATTTTGTACTACAGAAATCCTTTTCCATGTATAATACAATAAATCTCTTTTCATTTTACTTCAGTTACATATAGTTTCTTTGGGTCTGAGTAATTGGTTACAGTGAATGCTTTTGTTCGTTTCTTTGAATCATTTTTTTAGGATTTCTTTTAGTTTGGGTTTCAATAAAGTAAAAGAGTTAATGGAAAATATTTCTTTTGGTAAGAGGTTAAAAGTATGTGGTATTTTGCAAAAGCTACGACTTATTATGTTCTCTTTTTTTCACCTGTGAACTTATCTGTGTTTTATGTATCAATATATGTTTTGGGTGAACTAAATTTATTCAATTCAGTTCAATTTTCCATAGTTGTTTCTAAAAGTTAGCAATTAAAAATATTTTTTTGTTTCAGTCTTGTACTTTTTTCATGTTCGATTTTTACTTTAATACATAAATAATGAAATAAACTAGACTATTCAATATCTACTAATAAATCAGCACTTTGACATCGATTCAAATTTTAGAGGAAAATTTGACTTGAGCCGGGTGGGATATGAACCCATGACCTCCTGATAACATGTCAGGTGCTCTGGACCACTGAGCTACCGGCCGGCGGTATTATTTTACTTTAATGTTTATCATCAAAAAAATTATTTACTGTTAAGAAGTATTTGTATAAATTTCTAAAGGATAAGATATCTAAATAATCGAATCTTTCTTTTCTTGTAGTTAGATGTGTGCGGTAATTGACAGGTATTATGATTTTGGTGATTGAGGATTGAATTCCCTCAATCTTTTTAATGTTTGTTGAGCTATAAATTGTTATAGCATAGTTTATGATCAATTCACATAGAGTTTTATAGACTATTAAACACATTTAAGTTTTCAAAATATACCTTAATTTATGCAATTTCAAAGAGCAGAATCTTAAACTTCCACAGATTTTTTCTGTCTGTGTCTTCCAGAGTAATATGCTATTAAAGTGTAGACCTAACTATTTTAGTTTCTACTCATTTTATTTCAGTACAGTTACAGTATGTAGCATTAAGAATGTTTCTCTTGCAGAGACAATTGATTTTATGTGTTTTTATACATATATGGTTATTAATGAGAGTTCCTGGAGAATGAAAAAGCATCCATTTGTTTTTTTTAATATTTAAATAAATTCTATCATAATTAAGCCAACATATAACAGTATTGTAATCTTCTTGTAAAATTTTCACAGTGATCTCTTGGTTTTTATTCAAAGTGGCGATTACTAATCACCTGTTTACATAAATAAGTGACTTTTTATATTAGTATCAACCAGGTCATTAATGTACATTAAAAAGAGTAAAGGCTCTATAGATCCTTAGGATATGTATTTTATGCTTTGTGAGAAATGTGTATAGGATGTTATTTATGTATTTTTTCTAGAATCTTATGTATTATGGACAGAATTGCGACATGTTGGTAATTGGCGATATTGGACATCATCTCCTTTGTAAATTTGTCTTAGTGTTGAAATTTTTAGATCTGTTAGAATTTGACTTGTTAATATGCTTTGGTTAACTATTTTGTTATTATATCAGCCACTGCTTCTAAGTTATTTTTATTATGTTTAACTTATATGTTATCACAGCCTGGTGATTTATTTTCTTTTAACGATTTAATTACTTTTATTACATTTATTGTTTCAGCAGGGGGTATAAATAATGATTTGGTGCTCATAAATTTATAGTTTGTTGTGTAATTTTCATCTTGTTCCTGGTTTTCTCCTATAATCTCTGATATCATAGCATAGTATTCATTATTACATTTGTTTGCAATTAGCAATGCTGATAAAGATTTTGGCATATTTTCAGTAATGATATCATCAATAGAATTTGTCTCCTTATCTTCTAACACTTGGTGAATTAAGTCTCAGGTTTGTTCCATATCTTTTCTGTTCAACAGTAGTTGCTTTCCATAAAAGTTTTTTTTTTTTAATTCTAATTTCAACAGTAACTTGGTTTTGTATGTTTTTATATAGGTTTTTGTAAGTTTCATTCATTGTATTGTTTTTGCAATTGATCCAAGCTTTGTCTCTATATTTAATCAAGTTACAAATTTCTGGGGTAATCCATTCTTTACTATTATTACATTTTCAGGTTGCTTTTCTGTCTCCATTTCAGAAATTCTTGTGTTTTATTTAAAATTACTTTGTAATTAAGTTTGAAAAATTTGTAAGAGCTATTGCTATCATTAGCATTGTTGATGTTGCAATAAGGTGGTGTCCAATCAATTATTGTTATATCTTTGTTAATGTTTTTGTGGTTAGATGCACAGACAGTTTCTACTGTATTTAACTATCCCAACAGTGTTTGTATTGTGTATTTTCCCATGGCCTAGTGGTTAGCGTGCTTGGCTACGGATCTAAGGGACCTGGGTTCGAGCCCCGGGTAAGGCATGGATGTATGTGTCGTTTTTCTGCTGAGGTCCTGCCATCCTCTCATCCATCTACTTTGGCATATAAACTGACAGGCTCCTGTCAGACCTCTGTGGCAAGCAGCTGCTTGAGGGGGTATTTATTTTTTTTTTATTTTACTGCATAATATCATTGAATAAATAAAAAAAATTCAAATTTAACATTTAAATGATCAATACATGTTTGGCACAAATAATCCATAGCAACTTCTTCTTGAGTGATGTCAGTATAGAGTTGATCATAACATGATTCTGTTAATATATTTATGTATTTCTCTACAAATTGGTTTTTGTTCACAGTATTAATGTTAAAGTCTCCAATCAATATTTGATTTCTTGTTCTATCATTAAGGTTGAACCAGTTGGCCTATATTCTGTAAAATAGATTTATTCTGTGCTGGGGATATATAAATTGCTAGCACCTTAAAAGTCAATTCATTATATATATATATTTTTAATCTTTAAATGCAAAGTTTCTGCTGGTATAATTTCTGTGTCTAAATTTCACACTGCTGTTGCATTTTGATAGCATATTAAATTTCCTCATCTACTTTTTTGTGCTTTCACTGCAAATTTGTTCAAAGTTGTGCATTTTGCACAAATGTCTTTCAGTGTTTCAAGATATTAGTTACGGTCAGTATGATTCATGTCCACATGTTGTATGTATTCTTTTATGTTAATGTTGAAAATATTGCAATTTTTTAATGCTTCTGATGTTAACATGAATTATTCCTAAATATTTTTTTTTCCCTGTAATTGTTTCGTTCCTGTCAAGAATAATTTTCCGGTTTCAGTATTATTATTATCAGCATAGTAAGTAATATAACTACAGTACTGTACAAATTAGTTGGGACAAGTGAAGGAACGCTAAGTCCCTTCCGCTGCAGAGTCTAAACTGCTGCAAGTCTAAACTTGTTCGTAACCTTCTGCTGCAAGTCTAAACTCGTGCGTGTCCCTGCAATGGACACGTGCAAGTTTAGACTTGCAGCAGAGCAATATCTACAAGTCTAGAATTGTCTGTTGCGTTACTCTGCTATTATTTACACTTCCACTTTAGTCAGAATTGATATTTCATAGGCTGAGGAGGTGATTATGTAAGTAGTTCACAATTTTCATTGGAAACTTTATTAAATATATCATGGACATCATACCTTGTAAACAAGCTAAAATAATCGCTTTAGGCGAAAACACACTTACTGCTAGGCAGATAACAGAAGCAGTTGGCATCGGGAAATCCAGCGTTTCACAGATCATGAAGCTACATAAGGAGACTTCCGTGGACAAGTCCTGTAAAGGACATTGTGGAAGAAAAAGACAAAACCACCCCTAGAGATGACAGTCTAATTTGAAGAATTAGTATCATAGACCCAAAGAAGACCAGTGGAGACATCAAAAGGGAGATTGTGTCTCTTGGGGTAATATAGATGCTTCCACAGTATGTCATCGGCTTCTGGAGTGTGGCCGCTTGGCTCGACGCCCCTCCAAAAAGCAGCTTTTGACACCCACTATGAAGCAAAAAAGGCTATCCTGGGCAAAGAAACATCGAGACTGGACTGTGGAGAATTGGGAAAAAGTAATATTTTCTGACGAAACCCACTTTGAGGTGTATGGCTACAGGTCAAATTTCGTCCGCTGCTCGCCTGGAAAACCTCTTCGATCCAGCAATCCCCCAAACGCCCACCCAAGGTCATGTTTTGGGGATGTTTCACAATTTCCGGGTCACAGACGCTTCAAACCCATTGAAGGAATGATGGAAGCAAAAAGTACACAGGCGTTCTGGAGGCGAAAATGGTCCCAACACTGCAGAAGCTGTTTCCTAACAGCGATGGGGTATTTCAACGGGATCTGGCTCCATGCCACAATTCTAAGCTTGCTAAGAGCATCTTTACCCAGCAACATTTGAAGGTATTGGAGTGGCCAGGAAATTCACCTGATCTAAACCCCATTGAAAATTTGTGGGCCATTATTAAAGCGCGCATGTCTAAGATGCATTGCACGACGAAAACCAAAATGATAGAAAGTGTCATGAAAGTGTGGTACCATGACCCTGAAGTGAAGGAGATGTATGGAAAGCTAGTGGCATCAATGGTTGAGAGGGTGAAAGAAGCAATTAAAGCTAAGGGGGTCACATTAACTATTAACTATGTACACTATTAAACAAATAAATATTTTTGTTGTGTCTTTGTTACTGCATTTTCCTATTGTCCCAACTAATTTGCACAGTACTGTAAACTCTTGTAGAAATGAAATACTGTAGGCTGTCTTGTAGAAATGAAATACTATATGCAGTAGATATTTTCCCCTTTTGTAAATTTAATCACTAAATAAGCAAAGTTACAGCACTGGCACTGACATAACTTATTATGTGAAATGAAACTTATTAGCAAAATTATCATCCCTCTCATTCCAGCAGACCAACTGTACCTCCTCCACAGGACTATATTCTATAGTTTGAAAACCACTGATGTAAACTTTAATGATAACCTTTCACAGTAAACTACAAATATACATAATATCTTCTAAAATAAAGAGGGCCCTAAAGAATTAAGTTTCAGCTCAATGCATATTCTATATTTAAATATACTTCATGACACTATATGAAATATGTTTGAAATACAGGGGTTTATCAAAATAATGGAAACACCAATGGCAACTGGAGTACACGCAATGAGTCATATGCATATCACAGGGATGACATCACCCGCGATGTGAGGTATATAAAGGGGAGAAATGTGATGTTGACTATCATGCAGCAATGCCACAGGTGCAGGTGAAACAGCTGTTGTGGTGTAATTGTTGACAATGTCATATATCAGTGACCTCCAAAAATGCATTATCATTGGTGTGCATCTTGTAGGAGCTTCAGTAACCAGAATGACAGAAATAGTAGGTGTAACACAAAAAACTGTATCAAAGTTTATGACTACCTATCAAAAAGGACATGGCTTTGCCTCCAAACATGCATACTGTGGACACCACATACAAAGTTGTCAGATAGGGATAGGCGAACATTGGCACAGATTGTGCAATGGAAGCACAAGACCATGGCACCACAAGTAGCAGCAGAGTTGAACACCAGTCGGAACGATCCCGTTTCCATCATAACAATTCGATGGGAACTTCATCATGGCGGTATTTATGTCCGTGCTACAATCCACTAACCTCTGATTACCAACATCAATGCAACAAAAAGTGTAAGTGGTGCAAAGCACATAAAAAACTGGTATGCTAAAGACTGACAATGTGTCATCTGGTCTGATGAATAATGTACACATTGTTTCCTGCCACTGGAAGAATGTACGTCTGGCAAAAACCTGCAGAAGCATACCAACCCCAACTGTTTGGTTCCAACTATGAAGTGTGGAGGTAGATCCCTGATGCTGTGGGGTGCCATATCAGACATTCCTTAAAGCCATTAGTTATTCTACAGGGTCGTGTCACATCCACAATGTACGAATCCTTTCTTGGGGACCACCTGCACCCAATGTTGTGGACATTGTTCCCTAATGACCATCCCTGGTTTCAAGCGGACAATGCACCCATGCATTCTGCGAAACATGTCAAGTTGTGGTTTGCAGGGCATGAGGATAAGGTACAGCAGCTACCCTGGCCACCACAATCTCCAGACCTCAATATTATTTAACATTTATCGGAATATATGGAGTGCAAGGTCAGATCCCACTTTCCACCTCCAACATCAATGGCACATTTGGCCCATATTTTACAGGAAGAATGGGCTCACACTCCATTACTGCATGGGCATGACTTGTATAAGTCTATTCCACATCGAATTGCATCTGAAAACCCAAGGTGGGCCTACAGCTTATTAATAAAATGTTCTCCACAAACAGTACATGTTTCCATTATTTTGATAAATCCCTGTATAACTAAGCTGCTTAATTTTATAACTTTATGCTAGTAATAGTAAACAATATACATAAAAGTTTTCAAAAGCTTAGAAAAGCAGTTAAGAGCCTGAAAATCGTAACAGATCTACTTCAGAGACATATCTTAAACCTTAAGCAGTCACAATGGGTGCACACAATACTTGAAGTACTGTTGGTTAACCTACCAAGATTCTCAGGATCTTTCAATGGGATGATGGCTAATGAGTTTTGCTGGTGAGGGTGCACAAGCCAGATCAAAGAAGATAGTAGCAGGAAAAAAACATTGCCCTCACCACCTATACAACAAATTAGTGTAATTAATTGTATAGGTGCTATTAAAATACTAATTAACTGCAAAGGTCCATTTAACCTAAGTAGATCAGAGCTACCAATCTTACATGATGAAATTACAAGTTGGAAGAATGAAAATTAAAAGCAATTACAAGCACTTATGCAAACTAATAGATTCCAATATTTGATGCAATTTATGCATTATAGCAATTATTAATCAATGTATGATGAATATATATATATAATGATTGGTGGTTACTAATTATTAGCAATACTTTTAAAATTTGAAAATGTCAAAAAGTACAAACTATCTCCCATTTGCTTTCAGCAATCCTTCATTTCCCATTTCACTGCCAGCACTACCAGTGACACTTGCCATTGAGAGTCCATGAACTTTTTCAAAAAAATTGGGTAATCAGCATTTCCAGCTTTTCCTTTTTTACTGTAGTGTTAATTAATGCAACATTTAGGTTAATCCATTATTAATCAATGAATGATGCCTACTAGTTAGTGTCAGATACTAATTATTAGTAATTAAATTTTCACTATACTGAAAAGTATGAATGCCACAAACTTGAGCATGTTAGTGATGAGCTGCCCTTGCCCAGTCCCTTGCAGGCTTTAATTCATTACAGATGAAACAAAATAGGTCATCTCATTCAAACAATCCTAGTTTAGTGGTGATCATTTTATGGACCCCATTTACTGATTATGAACTAATTTTCCTATCTCATAACAAAGAGATTACATTGAATTTACATTTTTGCAGTGCAGGAAGTCTACTTTTTGGTATAATGAAATTTAACATAATCACTAATAATCAATATGATGTATTATTCAATGATTAATCCATATATTGCAAAAAAAATGTTGCAATACAGAAATAGCAAAAAATGGCATTGTGTACTTTGTGCAGTGATTATTTGAAAAAGTGCTTGACCATCAACAGTGGCAGCTTGGCATGCGAAGAAGTGGTGGCTTGTAGCAGTCATGACCAAAATCAATACTTTTTAATATTACCAAAACCTAATTTAATCACCAATAATAAATAATAATCAGCAAGTGGCATCATTCATTAATTAATAACTGATTACTAGTTATGTTACATAATTTACATTGCAATGCTGAACTATAAGTGTATGATCTGCTGTTAAACCAACCCAGATAATGATACACATGTGTGAGACTCATTGCAATGCAAAGCATATAATTAGTTGTCCAAAGCAAGGAGAGTGAGTAACAGGTTCATGTTTTATACACTCATTTATATACAATCTATGACCCACAAATTTGTAAAAAATTTAGATGCAACACTTTCCCAGTGATCTGTCTGGAAATGATCAGTTGAACTCTATACATTCTCTCTGATCTACTGGCAGTATTGTGTAGGTGAGCCACAGTCAAACACAGATTAGTAAGTTAGGAACAGAGACACACCTTTAGTGCAATAAAAGAGCCAAAATTGGCACAATTCTTCCTTTTATTACCATTCTCCTTTTGGAATAAGGTGAAAAACTGTACAATTTTAGAGCATATTTTCTTTAAAAGACAAAATTAAAAAAATGCAAAATTTAGATAAAATCTGAAAAATTCGGGCAGTTAGTAACTGCAAGATATTACTAAAAGAAAGTAATAAAACTTGAAATATTAAAAATGCTTCATAATTCCAGAGTGAAATTCTCTGCACAGTCCTAAATAATGCAATAATATTTTCTAAGAAATGAAGCTTATGTTTTAAATATTATTTTTCATGCAGTTAAGTTATATGACCTTAATTTAAAATAATTCTAAACAAAGTATCACTGTGGTAGAATTCACTATGCTAAAAAAAAATGATAAAAACAAACCTACTGCTTCACTCTGTGTGTGTTGCACTGTAAGGCTTCTAATTCTATGGTTATTCTTCCTATGCTTCCATTCATGCTGTTGGTAGCTGGTTTAATGTTATCTTGACGACTACCTTTTCTCTTCACATTCTGCTGATGGCACTATTCCTACCATTTCATTTTTATCCAATGTTAGCATATTTTTTTACAAAGGATTGATTATTACTGTGTGCAAACTCATTCTGCAGACTGTTACACCTTTGACTTTTATTAAAAACCTTTTACTATAAAACACAAGTGTGCTTAAGCCCATGGTGGGCTTTCTTCAGTATGCTACTTCCTTTTGTGATGCTGTTGATGACTTTAACTTAAGTGTGCAGTAAATCTCTTCAATTTGATTGATCCTTATGGGTTGTTTTATGTTATAAAGGTGGTATTGCATGTGCAGCTGATTTTCATTTTTTTCTATTCACCTATTACGAGCTTCCATGTATATGGGGGTGTTATTATGTCATCTATTTATGCAATTATTTTTATATTTATAAATCAGTATCTGTTTCATTACATTTAACTGAAAGTCATTAGGTGAAGTTATCAATATATTGGCTTTTACGAAGTTAGGTTCATATTTCCCTGTTAATACATTGCATGATAATGCTATTGTTTTCTTTTTGTATGCAATATCTCTTTTATGTTTCTCCAGCCCTTCTAGTTTTCCCTATGTAAGGTTGTTCTCTGTCTTCTTCCTTGTTATATAGTGGTATGTTGTTGTCTTCTGATCATTTTCTTTTTTTACTGATCTCTGTCTTCTTTTATGCTTTTAATTATGGTATTGGGTGCTCTGGTTGGGTCCCGTTTCTTTAATGGTCACATACCAGCATTTAAACATTCAATAGCCAAGGAATATTAGGTTGTGTTGTTGTACCTCCAAGCAGAACTTTTTTTCACACAATGGGCTAAATGGTCAGGTCACAAGGACTTTGAAGGCTCAGAAAAGCTTAGGGGAGGGGACCCACTGGAACAGCTGTTGGGAAACAGATCATGGCCATCCAGCATGTTCTTTAACGTGCACAGGGTATGGCTCTCCAACACATGGGGCCATGGTTTAATGTCCCATACAATGGATGGCAGCCTTTTCAAGTCCATCGGTGTCCCCTACTGACTGTGGGCAGGGCAGAAGTTTTACAGAGATAAATCTCAATGATGGTCTAGCTGGAACTAGAACCTGGGAACTGCAGATTACGAGCCTGGCACACTACTGACTGAGTCACCCCTGCCCCAAGGGAATATTAGTTACTGCTGATCTTTCATTTTGCTCTATTTGTCATGCTGCTATTGGTTGTGAGCCACAGTCCACTGCTATTTTTCTCTATCAATTTGAATTATTATTTTTATAGGGTAACCTGTTTCTTGTGCCTCTTTTATAATGTATTTTGTTCTTTTTTGCATAGCTTCTTTGTAGTGGCGCATTGTTTCTCATAAATTCCACTCTGATACCAGATTTTTTTGTGCTGAATTGGATGATGTGAGGTATAGGACAAAACTGACATCAGAAACGCTGGTTTATGGCATACTTCTGTGCTATACCCATTTTTGTTGCTCTTGATCATGATGTCCAGGTACAGAATGTATTCTTGAATTCTGTGCTCTATTGTGTATTTGGTGGTGGAATACATGCTCTCCATTTTTTTTACACAAGTCATCAAGGTTTTAATATGTGGAGTTGTATACTATCAGTCAATTGTATATTAGACCTGATACTGCCGTTTTATAATTTCCTTCTCTGTGCTACTTAGTGCTATCTCCATCATTGTTCCCGATAAGGGCAAGCCCAGCAGTACACCTTTTATTTGCTTGTATATCTTGCTGTTAATTTTTAAAAAATTGTTTTCCACTATTAGGACTCTAATAATCCCTTTGGGGTGAATGTTTGCTAGGCAAGTTTGCTTTCTAAATTATCTTTTACAATTTTAATTGCTTGTGGAACCAGTATATTAGGATACAATGCTGTAACATAAAGTGATGCTAATCTGTATTCTTGTTTTATAGGCAGGACCTTCAATTCTTGCATGACTTGCAAAACTGTTTGTTAGTGCTAATTCATTCCTATCTGATTTGTTTTAGGAATTTTTGCATTTGCCCTTTCCAGATTTATATTCGAGGCTGCATGTTTATCCACTAAATGCCTGAAAGTTATATCTGGTTTTTGTGTGTCTTTGCAAATAATAGTGGTATACTTGGATATAGTGGTGGTAGGCAGTACTTTTGCATTTTTTTGCCTATAAATGAAGAATACAGATTAGAATCACTTGACGTTACAGCATTGTACCCTAATACACCAGTCCCACAAGTAATTTAAAATTATCAAAGAAAATTTATCTCAGCAAACATCTACACCCAAGGGATTATTAGAGCTCTAATGCTTAAAATGGAAAACAAATTTGCTCTCAAGAAATTTGCTATCAAGAACATAAAAGAAATGTATTAGTTACAAAAAGCAAACAACAGTGTTATTACACAATATATTAACAGAAAAATATGAACTTAACTTCAAAAAATAAAAAAGTTGATATATATATATATATTGATAACCCCACCTAATGACTTTTAGTTAAATGTAGTGGAACAGATACTAATTTATAAAAATAAAAATAATTGCATAAATGATGACATAATAACACCCCCATATCTATGGAATCTCTTAACAGATAAACAGAAAGAAAAGAGAATCAGAAGCACATGCAATAGTCTATCATGGTTTGCAAGTTATACAAGAATTGAAGACCCTACCTATGAAACAAGAACACAGATTAGCATCACTTGATGTTACAGCACTGTACCCTAATACACTGGTTCCACAAGTAATTAAAATTATAAAATATAATTTAAAAAGCAAACTTAGCCCAGCAAACATCTACACCCAATGGATTATTAGAGCCCTAACATTTATAGTGGAAAACAATTTTTTTAAATCAACAGCAAGATATGCAAATAAATAAAAGGTGTACTGATGGGCGTGCCCATATAGGGAACAATGACGGAGATACTAGCACTATGTAGCACAGAAAAGGAAATTATACAATCATAGCATCAGGTCTAATATACAATCAAAGGTATATCGATGATATTCTAGTGGTATACAACCTCACATATTTAAATCTTGATGATCTGTGTAAAAAAATTGGGAGTATTTATTCCACCATCAAATATACAATAGAGCACAAAAATCAGGGACCACTTCCGCACCTGGACATCACGATCAAGAGACACAAAAATGGGTATAGCACAGAAGTATATCATAAACCAGCAGCTCTGATATCAGCTATACCTCCAACCATCCAATTCAGCATAGAAAAACAGGTATCAGAGCAGAATTTATGAGAAACTTCCAATATGCCACTACAGAAGAAGCTATGCAAAAAGAGCAAAATACATTATAAAAAAGCACAAGAAGCAGGTTACCCTATAAAAATAATAAAACAAATTGATAGAGAAGAAAAATAGCAATGGATTCCGGATCACAACCGATAGCAGCACAACAAATACAACAAAATGGAAGATATACATCAGCGGTATCTAATATTCCTTGGCTATTGAATGTTTTAAACGCTGGTATGCAACCATTGAAGAAACAGGAACCAACCAAAGCACCCAATACCCCCAATACCATAATTAAAAACATAAAAAAGATAAAGATCAGGAAAAAAAATGATCAGAAGAGTCAACAACATACCATTCTATATCAAGAAGACAGAGAACAACCTTGCATAGGAAAAACTAGAAGGGCAGGAGAAACATAAAAGAGATATCACATACAAAAATCAAACAATAGGATTATCAAGCAATGTATTAACAGGAAAATATGAACCTAACTTTGAAAAAGCAAATATTGATAAACCCCCTAATGACTTTCAGTTAAATGTTGTGAAACAGATGCTAATTTATAAATATAAAAATAATTGCATAAATAGATGACATAATAACACCCCCATATCCATGGAAGCTCTTAACAGATGAACAGAAAGAAAATGAAAATCAGCTGCACATGCAATGCCACCTATATCACATAAACAAAACAACCGGTAAGGACCAATCAAATTGAAGAGATTTATTTCATGCTTAAGTTAAAATCACCAGCAACATCACAAAAGGAAGTAACATGCTGAAGAAGGCTCACTGTGGGCTGAAACACATTTATGTCTTATAGTAAAAGGTTTTTTAATAAAAATCGAAAGTGTAACAGTCTGCAGAATGAGTTTGCACAATGATCATC
Source organism: Ryuthela nishihirai (assembly GCA_038380435.1). Taxonomy (NCBI): domain Eukaryota; kingdom Metazoa; phylum Arthropoda; class Arachnida; order Araneae; family Heptathelidae; genus Ryuthela; species Ryuthela nishihirai. The sequence goes on from JAWZYU010000017.1 coordinate 79,526,665, forward strand.
AATCATTTGTAAAAAAAATATAACATCGAATAAAAATGAACTGGTAAGAGTAGTGCCATCAGCAGAAATTGAAGACAAAAGGTAGTAATCAAAATAACGTCAAATCAGTTACCAACAGCATGAATGGAAGCAAAGGTAGCCATTGGAAAAATAGCTGCATAATTAGAAGCTTTACAATGCAACACAAGCAAACAACAGGTTGTATGTTTCGTTTTTATTTCTTAATTTTTTTTGTTTTATTATGCTTTTAATTATGGTATTTTTTAAACATAGACTGAGTCTACTGTAGTGATACATAGTTTAGAACAGTGTTTTAAATTAAGGTCAGAGGCATACACCAAGGAGCCACAACATTATGACCAGTACGTCTTTATGCAAGTCGAAGCAACTGTACATCTGATACTGAGTTCTGTTAATCAATGTTATTCTTCTTCAGATGAGAAAGGCAGCGAACTTAAGTGAGTTTGACAAAGACCAAATTGTAACGGCCAGACAACAGGATCAGGGCATTTCCGAGACAGCAAGGCTTGTGGGGTGATCACTGTCAGCTGTGGCAAGTACTTTCGAAAAGTGGTCCGAGGAGGGAAAAAAACCACGAACTGCTGGCAAGGTGTGGGCCGACCACGGCTCATGAATGCTAGAGGTGAGCGAAGGCTATCCCTTATGGCATGAGCCAACAAAAAGGATACTGTGGCGCAACTCACCGAAATTTGAATGCTGGTGATGGGAGTAATGTGTCACAACACACAGTACATCAAACTCTGCTGAAAATGGAGCTGTGTAGCCATAGGCAGCTCTGAGTGCAAATGCTAACCTCGACTCACCGTTGAAAAGCGCCTACAATGTGCATGCAAGTGCCAAAACTGGACCTAGAATGATTGGAAGAAGGTCATCTAGTCCAATGAATCACATTTCCTGTTCCACCATGTGGATGACCAGTTACATGTGTATCGTTTACCTGGGGAAGTGTTGGCACCAGGATGCACCGTGGGATGAAAACAAGCCAGTGGAGAAAGTGTAATGCTTTGGGCTTTCTGCTGGGAACCCTGGGGACAAGTCCTTCATGTGCAGGAAACTATTATGTCTACTACCTATCTTAACATCATTGCAGACGAGGTACATCCTTTCACGGCAACAGTATATCCCTCTAATAGTGCCTTCTTTCAGCAGGATAATGCACCATGCCACACTGCCCGGATTGTTTGAGAATGGTTTGCGGAACATGAGGAAGACTTCCAGCTATTGCCCTGGACTCTAAATTCCCCAGACATCAATCCAATCGAGCATCTGTGGTTTGTGATGGAACAGCATATCTGATCAGCGGTGGCTCAACCACATAACTTATAAGAGTTAAAGGATCTGCTGGTAAAATGTTGGTACCAGATACCATAAGACTCCTTTAGAAATCTTGTAGCATCCCTGCCTCACCAGGTAAGAGCTGTTTTGGTGGCACATGGTGGACCAACATCATATTAGGCAGGTGATCATAATATTTTGGCTCTTCAGTGTATGTTTCATTTAGAATTTAGCACTAGCATGTACATAGTAATTGATTAGGTAATAACAGTGTGATTTGTGTCTAATGTCACTGCATAAAGGGTTTACTACATTTTAAAAGTATATTTTACTACTTTACTGCAAGGGCTCTGAAGATACAGATATTTACCATATTATAGGTTATAGTCATTCTGCACACATTATCTGGCAGATAACTCCAAGACTTAATATTAGAACAGTCTATGGTTGGAATTAGCTGATATAGCAACTTTTGAATAGAAACATTCTATTGCTGATTACAGATGGTACATTACTTGCTGTAGTTGGCAGAGATATTATACGCATAATTATGGCTTCCTGTGCTGTTATGTTGATTCACAAATTGTAAACAAGGCAGCAATACTAGTCTGGCACACTCACTTATAGCATTGATCTGCTATAGTCATTGCCAATGTGATGTCATCTTTAAGAGTTGTGACAGAGACAATTCTTAATTAACCAGTTTATATGAAGATTCACTGCAACCAGTTTATATGAAGATTCACTGCAAAGTTTCTTTAGTTGCTAAACTAATTACTACACCTACTAACTTTATTTTCAATTAAACTATCTAGAGAATTTGCATATAAATAAAAATTGTTATTTAACATGCAATACTTAAAAAAATTTTCAGTTATACAGTTAAAAAAAAGTTCTTTACACAATTAAAAAATGAAGTCCATGAAGTTGAAAGCAGAAGTAATGCTGGTGTAAATAATAATTAAAGTAAAAGAACATAGGCTGATGCAATTTAACATTATTCTTCATAAGTAATATGAGTAAAAATACAAAAACTTTAAACTTAAAAACTATATACATTTCTTTTAAATTTATTGTCAAATTACATTTCTCCATGATAATATGCTTTATAGTATCATCATATGCAAGATGATATCAGAGGATGAAGAATTATACATTGTCAGCCTTCTAGCATTGTTTTTAGAAGTTACAGTTGTAACTACACAGGAGATTCCTTAGTGACAGGAGAGCTTTTATAAGTGTTGCATATACAATGACAATTTTTATTTATAGGCAAATTCTCTAGATAGTTTAATTGAAATTAGATAGTAGTTGTAGCAATTATTTTAGCAGCTAATGGAAACTTTGCAGTGAATTTTATTTATCTGAAATTCCTTGTAATCTGTTTCCTTTTCAATTTGGTATAATATAATCAATTTCTTGTTTTAAGGTATTACTTGTAGAGCAATAACAGTATGCTCTATAGAGGTATGCATTAAAAATGACTTCATATGAAAATGGATGACATTAATTTTTTGAATAAAGTTGGAGATGAACTCTGGTTTTCAAATGGAGATTTCAAGTGTTTATTTATTGCTACCTCATTCTGAACATAAATCAAAAAATGGAATACAACCATCAATTTCTTTAATATTGTTGGAAAACAAACAATCAAAATGTTTTCATGAGCAAGTTTAATAAAGCAAAGGCATGCGATTTTCCTCACGACTTTCTTAACTCTTACAGGCTTTAGGCTGAAAAACTGATTTATATCCAGAGGCCCAGCTATTTTTTTCCCTATGTTCAGTTAAAAAGACTAACTTTAGAACTTTTTGCCAAATAACTAATGAAAGAAATTATGGCATGTTATATGCCAAATTAATCAGAATTATTTCCACATTTTATGAAAACAAAATATTTAACAAAAATTACGTTTAATTTTAAGAGCCTTTTTAGAGGAATAGAGTAAAAAAAATACCTGGAAATATAAATAAAACTTCATTTCAAAAATTAATAGACCTAAAATAATTATAATATATATGAATAAAAAGGAAATTCCTTCTGAACAGCAGGAAAAGTTAGTTAAAACAAGAAATTTACTCTCATAATTTTGTTTTTGGTGCAATGAGAAGAGGCCAGACTTTTTGAAAACTGTGCTGAGCCAAATAAACAAGTCAACTTTATAATTTTTTTCCAATAAATAGCCAATAAACAGAAATAGTTCATGTTATATACCAAATTAAGCAGAATTCTATATTTTATGAAAAATAAAAAAAAATAAAAATTTACCCACATTAATTTTAACAAGACTTTATGTAGTGATATAGTGAAAAAATAGTTTAATTTTGAAAAACCTGATTTAAATGAGGTATTGATAAAAATAATTAAATTGCATTTCAATGGAAATGAAATTTCTTTCTGAATAATAAAATATTCACCTAAAACCTGACTGATGTCATTTGTTTTGACATACATATATATATTTTTTTTCATTGTAATACTTTAAAATATGGGCCAGAATTCAACAAGGTGACTTTGTACCGTTCACATTCATGGGATTTTCTGTCCTGTTCATGGAAGTGAGGGAACACTTTCTTGGCTTTTTTTTTCCCTAGCACCATGCAGTTTTATTTGTTTAAATCATACTTGTGATACATTTTGGTGCATCATAGTACATTTTGGGGATCTTGGCAGTGTTAATATGTTAGTGCACGAAGGTTAAAAAAAACTACGATATCCTCAGAGTGGCAAAGTCAAGTACTTGGGAAGAAGGGAGGAATATTTTAAACCATTCAATATAAACTAATACTAATAATATTTTTGAAAAAAATTTTGACAAGGGGAGGTTATAAAAACTCTAAGCAAAGTGGCAGAAATGGGTCAGGGTTTAAAACACACTTGAAGAAATTGCCCTCCCACCCACAGTAGGATTAATTTCCACGCCAAGGAAATCCTTTTCATTTATCTATCCAAGACCTCATTTATTCTCATAAAACTCAATCATTATTCTCAATGAAAGATAATAATTTTTTTGACTGGAAAACCAAGAAATAATTCAAAAAATTCACAAATAACCTAAGGCAATGTTTAAAAAAAATATCTGTAGTAACAATCTGTAAGACTTCCCCCATCATAAAAACTCTGATGTAGCATAACTCCAAAACGTCAATGATAATATATATAAATCTATGGAAATAAAAAATATCTATAGAAATTTAAACAGAGATTCAAAAAATACTAACTGAACAAATGTTTACCAAATTTGAACCAACATTGCAGGCAAGTAAGGCACATATGTAACCAATTAATTTCCACTTGGGCTTCTTGTGCTCTGCCAAGACCTAGTTTGCACAGTATAATTTCCAGAAACATAGGAACAAAAAAATTTTAATTCAATCACAGGAAATTACACACTGAATGCTGGGAAGAATGATAAAAATGATTCTAGAAATGCTGAAATAAGTTTAATGCAGAAAAGAGAAAGTAAAACTGGAAAAAAAAAATGATATAACTTCATAATTGTTATCCAAAATCATCCAATTTTCAAAAAAGCAGTTTTTGGTTAATTTTCATGGCAATTTTAAAACTTTAGGATGAAATGATTTCACAATAATTCAGATCAAACTTGTGAGCTTATATCAGGAGGTTGCTTCAACAAAGAGTAATGAAAAAAAATACATTGGCAATCCCATATATTGAGTCAAAGAAATTGCAACCAACTCACTTTGACAAAATGTTTACATTTGTAGCTTGACAAAATATGCATCAAACGAAAAAGGAAAATATTATTTTTCAAGCTTGAATTATATAGTTTTATAATATATACAAGGAAACTTTAAAATGGTAATGTATATTTTAAACAAATTAAAAGATTTAAAAAATACCGATCTTCCTATATGTGCTCAAAAAAGGTATAGAATAAACTTAAAACATATCAATGGTGCAAGCAATCATTGCATTCATAGTCACTTCAAAGGAAGATAGGGCACCGATTAACCGACCCCGAAGGCCCAGAGAAGGTTGGGGAAGGGGACTCACTGGAACAGCTGTTGGGAGACAGATGGTAGACTCCTGTCAAGGCCATCCAGCATGTTCTTTAACATGCACAGGGTATGACTCTCCCGCACACAGTAGAGGATGTGTAGATCAGATATTTTCACTCAGGCAGATTCTTCAGAAATATTTAGAGTTTCAGAAACTTTTGGTTACTAGCTTCGTTGATTCCAAAATGGCTTTTGACTCTGTTGATCAACATAATTTGTGGCTGAATGTTAGATCATTACCTACTCAATAAAATTGCAGGCACCTTTCTTCCTTTGAATTTAATACAAATCCATTGACATATTGCACCATCCATACATTGCAGGTTTATCTTCTCTTTTTATGACACATATAGAAAGACAGTTATTTTTTAATTTACCGTTTTTTTTTTTAGTCACTTAAAACACCAACTTCAGAAATTTCATTCGATATACCATTCATAAATATTGACTAGATTTTTTCTCCCGAGCTTTGAGATGCAATTCATTAGTTCAACCCCATTTCCCTAAGTTTCTGTCCCCTTTTAGGAGGAGGGGAGATGATGAAGGCATAATTTGAAGTATTAGAATGTCAGTCCTCATATGAACTTTCATTTGACACCTAACTCATAACTGTAAGCCCTTGCATTTGGAAGATATAATAGAAGAATGACTTCCATATTTCCTTGTTTTAGTGTGGAAGAAAACAATAATTTTATTGCCCACAACATTTCCCATAGCACAAGCTTTCATTTGACATAAAACAATGTTACATTTGGCCCCTCACATTCTGAAGATGTAGCAAAACAATTGTTTTCACATTTCCCCTTTTTTTGGGGGGAAGAAAGCGTGAGGGGTCAGTTTTTATATCCCATGACACTCTCCATATCACAAGCTTTTATTTGATGCACTGCTTGATATTTTTGGCACTAGCTTTCTGGAGATATAGCAGAACAGTTATTTGCATATTTCCCATTGGTTATGGGAAAAGAAAGCATGGGGTCAATTTTTCATATTCTATGACACTCCCCATGTCACAAGTTTTCCTTTATGCATAGCCTGCTACTTTTGGCACTTACATTCTGAAGATATAGTAGAACAATTGCTTTCATATTTCCCCTTTTTTAGGGGAAAAGAAAGCATAAGAAGCAATTTTTTTAGCCTATGGTACTCCCTCTGTCACAAGCTTTCATTTGACATATAAATCATTAAGTTTGTCCAGCACATTCGAAATATATGGTGGAACAACTGTTTTCACAAATCCATAAACTGTCAAAGGATGAGCAAAAAGCAATAGGAAGACAGGTAAATTATCAAACATATTGTACCAAAAACTACTTTTCATGTGCTGTACTAAAAATGGATATAGCTGTTTCTGGGCTCTCATTTTGGGTTCTGTCAATGTGTACAGTAAATAGGACCTTGGAAAGGTTAAGGGCATTGAACAATGCAAGTCCGCTCTCTCAGATAATCAGAAAGCTTAAAGGAATATTATTGCTATTATGCTACTGATCTACTAGCTTAAAATAAAAAAACTAAATACCTCCTCAGGCAGCTGCTTGCCACATCCATAAAAGGAGCCTGTCAATTTATATGCCATAGTAGAAGGTCTATGAAGATAGTGGGATCTCAGCAGAAAAACGACACATACATCCATGCCTTACCCAGGGCTCAGCTCAGGTCCCTTAGATCAGTAGCCAAGCATGCTAACCACTCAGTCTCTCTAATTTCTCCATGATTAATTCAATTCTATTCCACTAGCATGTTTCCACCTGCAATTTCGATTTTCTCTCTATGCAAAAATATACACATTGTTGAAGGAATCTTTGTATAATGGCAATCTTTGACATTTCACCTTTTTCACTCTATTTCAACACTTCTAATTTCCCAAATCATTTCTAGATTTCTTTATCTTAAACATCACATAATCACTACTAACACATATGGGATGCATAATGATGAAATTAAGGGAAGTATTCACTATTTGGATGGGGTTTTATGACACAAGGGCAACGAAGGCCACACAAGACATACAATAAAAGAATAAGCAAATAAAAGTCATGCCACCTACAACCAAAGCTAAAAGCAACACACAAAGAGAGTAAACGACACAACAACAATAATAACAAAACTGCTTCTGAAAAACAATGGACAGAAAAATAACCCATGTAGGAAAAAGAAACAACAATGGTATAACATAAAAACTTAGCAATGTGTGCATAGAACCAATGCAAACCTATAAATTACCACTTTGAAGTTGACTTAAATTTTAGAGGAAAATTTGCCTTGAGCTGGGTGGGATACGAACTCACAACCTCCTGATAACATGTCAGGTGCTCTGGACCACTGAGCTACTGGCCGCCAATCAAGATCTCCTCTAATTGATGATATGAACCATTTCAACGTACTTCCTATGTAGGGAGTGTTCAGGTATTTTCAACCACATGTGGTGGCAGACACATGCCATATAGATGTTTATCATCAATTAGAGGAGATCTTGATAGGCGACTTGTAGCTCAGTGGTTCAGAGCACCTGACATGTTATCAGGTCATGGGTTCAGGACCTGGCTCAATGCAATTTTTCCTCTAAAATTTACATCGACTTCAAAGTGGTAATTTATAAATAAATAAATAAATAAATAATATCAAATATGTAGAGTTTATTTATTATTTATCAACTGTATTACTTGTAAGGAAATACTTTCCATCTATATGGCATGTGTCTGCCACATGTGGTGAAAATTGTTTTTACATAGGAAGCAGGTTGAAATGGTTCATATCATCAATTAGAGGAGATCTTGATCGGTGGCCAGTAGCTCAGTGGTCCAGAGCACCTGACATGCTATCAGGATGTCGTGGGTTCGTATCGCACCCAGCTCAAGACAATTTTTCCTCTAAAATTTTTAATCAACTTCAAAGTGGTAATTTATAGGTTAATACCAAATATGTAGAGTTTATTTATTATACTATTTAAGAACCAATGCAAAAAGCAACAAATGTAAAATACAAAATAGAATTTTAAAATATTAAATACATTTAAAGTAAACCACTTGAGCTAAAAAAAAGAACATCAAATTAAAGATGTCTGAATGTAAGAGCAAATGAAGAGAGGTAAAATAATTTTGATGTTCACAATTAAAAGCTGGTTATTCAATTAATATTTGTTTGATGGTTAAAAGAGTGCAACAAAACTCCTACACAGGTTTGTTGTGTATCTGTAAATGAAAAGAATGTGCAACAAAGGAATGACTTGTGCAAGCTCAGCCAAGTATAACTTCCTTCCTGTGATTCTTGTGAAGAGATGATTGCCATGGTTTGACAACAGGCTTGATCTAAAAGAGCTTGCTTTAATCTGTTCAGACCAAGATCTACCATTGTGCCTGAAGCTTAATAGAAAAATACTGCTGGAAGTCCAGATATGGGATCAGTAGCTGAGAGTCAGATAGGGCATGGCAAACTTTGCAACAGAATCTGCAAAGTCACTGCCTCTGATGCCAACATGACCAGCACCCAACACAAAAGAGTGATTGATAATGGCTGCCAAATGATGGACCTGCTAGTTGAGCTTGAAAAGAACTGGATAGGTCCAAGGCTCACCGAGATGCAAGACTGGAGCAAGCTAAGTGAGTCATTGTAAAGCACACACTGATAATGATGCTTAGCTAGCTGCTAATGTGTCCCAAAGCAAGACTGATAGTGTGCAACTCTGCAGTATACATGGAACACTGCAGTGAGATCTAGTCTGCAATGATGACATCATAGCAAACCATGGCCAATCCTGATGTGTTGGACTTCAGTCATCTGGGAAGACAGGCAAGAAGTTCAGGTGCTCAATATGGTGGCTGGCAAAGAGTTGATGGTATATGCAGTCAGTGTAAAAGAAAAAAGAAAAAACCATCCTGCAAATAGAAAAAATCCAGGAAGGGGAAACAGCAAATCAGGGTGGAAATGGTTCTGCTGTCAACTGGAAGACACTATCGAGACTGATGTTAATGTCTCTGATTCTACATTATGAAGAACAACTTACTAACAACCAAAGAGATTTCATTATAGTGAAAATTTTCTTTGTACATTAAAATTAAAGGTAATACAATGCTTGGTTTGTTATAGCGAAAATTCATAAATTGAGAGCATTCATAAATCAAGCAATGGAAGTACTGAAGAATTGCCTACCAGTGAAAAAGACTTAACACTCCCTTTTGACATTTCCTTACAAACAGTCCTACAGTAGCAATATTAAAATCTATCTAAGGTAATTTTCTTTGTTCTACCTGTGAGTGGTACATTTTTGTTTTGCACACAGCAGGCTGAATGGCCATGTGGCAAGGATCCCAAAGGTTCAGAGGGGATTTACTAGACAGCTGTTATGAGATAGAAACAAGCCTTGTATCAAGTCCACCCAACCATATTCATTAATATGCACTTGGTGTGGCTCTCTTGCACATAATACATGGTTCAACTCCATTCTGATGGATAGCACTTTTCCATGCCCATCAGTGGTCTACTTTCTCCCCAAGGGGCAGAATGAGTATTAGTGTAGAAAATCTCAACAGAGGCAATGTACTTTTCTTAAAAGTTTACATTTACATAAATTTTTAATAGTAATCATACTGAAAAAAATATACTAACATTTTGCTGCTTTAAATTTGCTGCTGCCTCCACATATTCTGGTTTCATTTTTTTACAATGTCCACACCCTAAACAATAACACACATTTTTAAGACTGAAAAGCATATAAATATATTTTTCAAACTGCATGTTAAAAGAGTTTAAACATAAATATTAAAAAGCATTGAAAGAACTGAACATTTATTTCATACGATAAACAGAGCATGCACAATGAAAATTCTGAGTCATCCAGGGCAACCAATTTTTTTTTCAGCTAATTATTTTGAAGCATTTCTTGTCTACAGAATATAATCCTGTTATATTTTATTACTGAATTAGAGTAAATTTATTTTAATATTGTACTCCCTACACTACCTTGTTTATGTGCATTTGCAAATGCCTGGTCTAACAGTTGCCACTATGTTATACTAATCCTAGTAATTGCATGATTATACTTAATAGAATTAAGAATTTGGTTGATGGACAACTGCGTGATGAACAGTGTCGATTCAGAAGTGGTATGGGATGTATTGATCAAATATTTTCACTTAGGCAGATTCTTGAGAAATGTTTAGGGTTTCAGAAACACATGGTTGCTAGCTTTATAGATTTCAAAAAGGCTTTTGACTCTGTTAATCGACATAATTTGTGGTTGACTGTTAGATCAGATGGAATACCTGATAAGTTAGTTAGTGTAATGAGAGCTCTCTATAATAACACTGAGTCATGTATGAGAGTTGGTACATTTGCAGCGATTGGTTTAGCATTGCTAGTTGAGTTAGACAAGGGTGCATTTTGTCTCCTTTCTCTTTAGTTTAGTTATTGATTAAATAAATAAAAAATTCTTAGCAAGGGAATGGTCCTGTTGGCTACTGATGTTGATGAGATGAATTCGTTCATTAGAGCTGTTGATGAGACTGGTAGTAGAGTAGGTTTAGTTATAAACAGAGAGAAAACTAAAGTGATAAAAATAGATCAGATAGACTTTGATTCAGTTAATCTGAATGGCTGTACTATTGAGAAGTGTCTCAGTTTATTCATCTTGGAAGTCATGTAACAGATACTGGTGGTGTGCGGCGTGAGATAAATAGAAGAATAGGGATTGCCACTGGGACTTTTAAGAAACTGTGGAAAAATGAGTGTGTGGAAAAATAGGCTTATACATCTAAAGACTAAAATTAGGCTGTATAATAGTTTGGTTCTTTCTAAGGTTAGTTATGGTAATGAAACTTGGACAATTTGTAAACAAAATAACAGGAAACTAGATGCTTTTGACTCTAGATGCTTATGCAGTATCTTGGGCATTAGGTGGTTCAACTTTGTAACTAATGATGAGGTTAGACGAAGGAGTCATCAACCTCCTTTGAGCAGCATATTGTGCAGAGAGAGACTGCTTTGGTTTGGCCATGTTACCCGTATGCATAACTGCAGATTGGCAAAGAGGATTATCAACAGTGTACCTAAGGGTATCAGGAAAAGGGAAAGACCTAGGATACAATGGGCAGATAATGTCAAACATTACCTTGCTAGAATTGGTCTAGAGTGGTCAAATGCAGCAGCTGTAGTTCAAAAGAGACAAGTGTGGAGAGGAAAATTACATAGTCTGGTTGGACCTCTGTAGCCCATGGCTGCATTAGGATTTTATATGTATATGTAGTAATTGAAACAATATGTGAGGAATCATATGTTCACTAATTATTTCAGTGGGGTTACAATAATTAATTTTTAAAAGAAAATTTATTCAATAGTTAACAATGAAAACTTAAGGTAGCTGCTTATAAAAAGTGTTCAGTTTTTAATGTGTAATATTAAAATAATTTTAAATTTAATTAAATTAGTGAGCAAACTTCTTTAGCTATCAAAAAGCACATTTAGAAATCCATATCGAACCAGGGCCGGACTTGTGCATAAGCTAACTAAGCTACAGCTTAGGGCCTCACAATTATGATGAGAACCTCAAATACTGAGTTTGAAATTTACTGTGTGACAAATGTTTTTAATTTAAATTACCCTGGTATGAAAACACTGTCATCTTAGCTCTGCACAGTCATTATTGTATAGCAATGTTAGTATATTGTTTTCATCACATCAGTTTTGCATTTGTTTTTAATGTTCCCTTCAATCAGAAAAATAAATACAATATATTTCGATAAACTTGTGTTTCGCCTATGAATGGAACTCGAACCCATGTTCTTCAGTCACTTCCCAGGTTGAATTCTACGTCAACAGGTAATCTGTGCAATTACTTCTGATTGATTCATATATTTTTACTTTGAAACTTTTGGGGCCTCTAAACCCTGTACCTTAGGCCTCTCAAACTTGTTGTAGCTTAGGCTTCAGAAGGTTGAAGTCTGGCCTGTATCGAATGCTCATCTTCCCAATTTTTTTCCAATGCAACAAAATGTTATGTACTGCATAAGACATTTGCAGTCAAATCCCATTTAATAAATTTAGTTCTAACTCAGAGATATCTATTTATTCCAAAATAAAATTACTATAGCTATCCTTATTAATGAAGCCAGCTTCCACAGAATTTCTGAAAATCAAAGTTTTTCTTTGTGTGTTTATTTTTTTTACATTCAGTTATAATAATTGTGAAACTCAAAGGAAAAAATAACAAACTTTCCTCTTATTACACAGAAAAAATGAATTTCATCCAAGGCCAGACTTACACATAGGCTAACTAAGCTAGAGCTTAGTAATTTAATTCCATGATAAAAGCTGTTACATAAGTATTAAAAGAATTTTAAAACATTAAAACTACAAGGATTGAGGAGTATATTCAAAGAAACAGGTGATTAAAATATGCCGATATGCCCTAAGGCCTGATATCAATGCATTTCACCATTCTTATATTAGCTTACCCTGATTATCGATACCTCATAATATTATCCTTTGGTTTCTATTACACAGGGAATTTGAGCAAAGATAATGTAAAGGTAATTACCAGTAGCAGTTTTTGGCTGGTACAGCGATGGAGTTCAACTTCAGCCTTGTTATTTCACTCGGCTGTTTGATGTCATTTCGTTGAAGATGATAACTTTTTCCTGCTTACCAGTCCTTTTTGATTGTTGAAGGGCAATTATGTTGAACATACAAGATGATTATAGTTGTAGTTGAAATCTTGCACTATTTCCAAGATGGATGTAGTTAACCGTTGTTCTGGCTGTATATGCAGTTCTTTAATGAACTTTAAGAGGAACTTTATTTTGATCCTCATAAAGTTCATTAAAGAACTGCATATATCATTGTGTCATTTGCAATATATTAAACAATATAATACTGCTTAAGCTGGTTGCTTTACCTCTGAGTGGCACTTTTTTGCACACCATGAGCTAAATGGCCAGGTCACAAGGACCCTGAAGGCTCAAAGAAGGTTGGGGGAGGGAACCACTAGAATAACTCTGCATGAAGAAAATATGCTACATAATGAGGAATCACTAACTTCATTTTAGCCAATACATTAATGCTTCATCACTGTTGCTACTGAGTGCAATTAAAGACACATCATTGTTCACACTAAAAAAGTTAAAAGTGCATTTCCCTATTAAACTGTTTACCACTGAACTATATTATTTTGAATAAACTAATAAAAATAAAAAATAATAAAATAAATACCCCCTGAAGCAGCTGCTTGCTAAGGTAGTGTGAATTCAAAATCTTTCCTACTACTTCCCAGACAAGGAGTATGAATTTGCAATTATTGCAATTTTTTCAGTTTTAGTAGCAGTTTTGGTCAATTTATGTAAACATAAATCAAACTAGGCACTTAGTATTCTGTATAGGTATAATAAATATTAAATTAAAATTAATATTGAATAAAAATAGAGAAAAAATTGTCATTAGCCAAGTGGGATTTGAACCCACAACTTCCTGATAACATCAGGTCATGGAGGTAAGAATGAGAAGAGATGCCCTAATGCACTTTCCCCATCCAAAGTCATGATGCCACAAGAGTAGGATGATGGCCAAGTTGATGCTTCCAAAACAAACCTTCTACTGCCACAATCACACCTAGTTTTTGCATACTTGCTTCTACTGTAATATTTACAACTTCTACTATTAATTCTATATTTCAGAAAGTGCACTTACATTATTTCAATTTAATAAAGTTTTTTTCGGCAATTAATTGAATAGCTATAACAGAGTACTATATACATTTTCCATTATATAATTGTTACTTCATTTAACATAAATATATAGATTTGAATGAATGGAATAATAACAAAGAAATGATTACATCATTTTTGAAATTTTATTAATATGTGTAGCCAGTAAACAGTTGAAATGAGTTAAAATAAATGAAATGAGTAAATTGCTTTGAACATTGATAAACTGTACATAACAAATACGTATAACTACATATTATACATAGCTAGATTTAAAGGGTAAGGGTTACAGAGGCAAAAAAATTTATAAATTTGTGCATATTTCATGATTTTTTCACTCCTATATTGAAAATCCGAAAAAATAGGTGTTTAAAAAATTCCTATATTGAAATTTCTTAAACACCTATTTTTAGACAAAACAGAGAAAGAAATGTTATACTGCAATGGAATACAGTCTATTGACTCCTCTCTTTTTACCTCTTTTATTGGTTGACAGTGCCCCCCCCCCCCCCCAATTTTTGTTCAATACAGGTCTGGTAATATGCAATGGCAGAACTGAAATATCAAAATCACAGTGCAACATGCTGTTTCCTATGTTAACTAAACTTTTTATTAATTCTGCAAAAAAAAAACTGCATTTAATGAGATTAAAATCAATAATCTAGAAAATCATAATAGCGATTATTAATTTCTAGGAAATTTCATGTAATTTAATCTTTGGTGAGGACAGAATATAAAACATATCAGCATTGCATGTTAAGATGTAAAGATCAGCATTGCTGAAAAGAACATGTTAAACAACTATGAAATTCACTGTTTAAAACAATTTTGATATCACTGAACAACCTCCTTTAAGCAGCATATTGTGCAGAGAGAGACTCCATTGGTTTGGCCATGTTGCTCATATGAATAATTATAGATTGGCGAATAGGGTTATGAACAGTGTGCCTAAATGCCTCAGAAAGAAGAGGAGACCTAAGATGCGGTGGGCAGACAATGTCAAACAGGACCTTGTTAGAACTGGTGTGCAGTGGCCAGATGCAGTAGATGTAGCTCAGGATAGACTTGCTTGGAGAACTAAATTGCATGGTCTTGTTGGACCTCCGTAGCCCATGGCTGCTTGAGGATGATGATGATGATGTCCAAACAATGCCAACTTTGAGATTTATCTCTTCTAAAACTTCACCCTGCTCTCAGTGAGAAAAGAGACATTGACAGCCTTGAAAATGCTGTCGTATGGAATGCTGACCGCCATATGCAGCAGAGAAAGTGGGGTGTTTTACTTCTGAGCAACACCTTCTTTTTTACAATGAGCAGAATGGCCAGGTCGAAGGACACCAATAGCACAGAGGAGGTTGGGGAAAGAGTGCCCACTGCACAGCTGTTAGGACACAGATGGAACCCTTGCTTCAAAGCCATTCAGTGTGTTCTCTAATGTGCACAGTGTATTGCTTTCCTGCACATGGACCATGGCTTAATGTCCCATCTGTCTTTTCCAAGCCCATTTATGTCCCCTTTCTGACAGAGGACAGCTTTGGGGTCAGCAGATATGAATCTCAATGCTGGAACATTTGGGACTCGAACCAAGGAAGTATTTTTTTTCTACAATGAATAAATTTTTCTTTATATTTATATTCACCTGAGAAGGCCAAACACATAAATCATATATGAATAATTCAGCAATATGTAGACTTTTTTTTTTTAAATAGGCATTTTTTTGCAAATTCAAAAATGGGCTACCCATCTTGCATATTTCAGGACAATCTGATGAAAAAAATACATTTTCAGGACAATCTGATATAAAAATACATTTAATTGCTTTGCAAATTTTATTAGAATTTGCAAAGCAATTAAATGTATTTTTTTCTTAATAGATGTCCCTAATCATAGGGTAAAAGAACATTGCGAATTTTGTGGTAAAAATTACTGCAACTAAATCTGTATTCAAATTTCATGTGGAATGAAATGAAACTACACTGCTGGCCATTAAAAGTGCAACACCAGGAAGAACTCATCAGATTGTCCTGAAATATGCAAGATGGGTAGTCCATGGGAGAACAAGTAAATGATTCAAAGCGCAGCACATACGCACATCATGTGTGACAATAATGCCACCTGGAAGTGGTATAAGAGATTATAAAGAGCCAGTGTAAAGCACTGGAATTGTGTTTGCTCGCAATTCTTGCATACTAAAGGATCTAGTATGTCCCATCAAAGAATACGGCATCCATACGGCATCCATACTGGCATCCAACTTTGATTGAGGGAGAATTGTGGGATTATGAGAAGGCAGATTATCATACCAAGACATTGGTCCTCATGCTGCCACAGTGATGAGAATATGGCGTCAGTGGGTAGAGGAAGAACTAACTCACCAACATGAGGGATCTCAACAGCCCTGTCACACAAACGAGTGAGAGGACAGACATCTTGTGTGCATGGCTTTGAATGATCATACAGCCACATCAAACATCTTAGCTCAACAGTTACGGTATGTTGCACATCAACCAGTGTCCACATGTACGGTTCGACATCGTCTGCAGCATCGGGGCATCTTTGCTAGGCAGCCATTGCTTCAGTTACCAGACTCTACAACACAGGCGTATTCAACTGCAATGGTGCCAGGAACATCGCGCATGGATGTGCGAATGGCATCGCATTGTCTTTTCAGACAAATCCTGCCTCAGTATGCAGCACCATGATGGACGAATCCATATATGGTGGTACCACGACGACAAGCTCAGTGTGATGCAGTGTCATACAGGTCCGGCCCCTGATGTTACGATATGGGGTGCCATTGGACTCCACTCACATACACGCCTCACAAGCATTACCGGCACTTTCAACAGCCAGTGTTACATCACTGAGGTGTTGTGCCATTTACCAACAGGACAATGCCCGACCCCATGTGGCATGCATTGTCCAACAATTCCTGAATATCCAAAACATGCGACACTTCTGCTTTGGCCTGCACATTCACCGGGTCTATCTCCAATTGAACATGTCTGGTCCATGATCTCACGACAACTAGCACACAAACACTAGCAGCTGATACAACAGATAAACTTTGGCTACGCATCGAAACTGCATGGCCTGACATTCCCCAAACACACATCCAATGTGTCATCCTCTCAATGCCAGACCGTATAGCAGTGGATATTGCCACTCATGGTGGCTACACAAGATACTGATTTCTTTGTATTCCACAAGTCTAACTGAGTTGTATTTGTAATCATTTGATCCTTGTAACATAAGCTATGTATTCCCTAAATATGGATTTGATATCTCTTGGTCTTTCTTGGTGTTGCACTTTTAATGGCCAGCAGTGTAATTAAAGCATTTTTTAACAATTAAGGTATGTTAGGTTCTTAGAAATAATAACTAAGAAAAACTGAACGAACTGAAGATAATTTTTTTAGATTTGTTTTGGTAGGAAATTTCAGTCCATTTCATCAGTAAATTTCCTGTATATACGGGAAGAACTGCCATCCATCAGATGGGGCATTAAACCATGGCTCTGTGTGGAAAAAGAGCCGCACCCTGTGCACATTAAACGAAACACTGGATAACCTAGATGTGTAGCTTCCATGTCTCCTAACAGATGAACTTATGGTCTAACCCAGCAAGTTACCTTAGCTAATCTTCTCTGAACCCTTGGTGTCCTTCTGACTTAGCCATTTACCTCATTGTGTGCAGAGAAATTGCACTGGGGTGGAATAAAAGGCAAAATTCTCTGTGGATTTGTATAAAAATGCACTCTGAAATTCCAGAATCAAATGAAAATATCTTTAATGGAATATTATAATTTCTTGCTTAAAGCAAATATATCTGCTTTAATCAAGAACCTGAAGAGAAATTTCAGTTATGAAATAAAATTATTTACTAAGGTATTTCTAGATATACATGTCATTCAATGAGAGTGAGAGATATCTTCAGTCTTGAAATGAAGCATCTCTTTAAATTTAAAATGAAAACTAATATTAATGTTATAAAAATCATATTTAATCACTGATTCATTAGGTGCATTAAACTTAAAGAAATGGAAAAATCTGATTAAATTCAGAAAGGTTTAAATGAAATTAAAACTCATTTCTAACTGTATAAATAAACAGAAAGATGTTTGCACATTTTAAAATTTATTTTATTTTAATAAATTTACTAGTGAAATATAATTTCCAGTACCTGCTTTGAAGGGCAATTGGTACAGCATAATACTGAACAGGAAGCCATAATATAAAAATCGTGAATTGTCAACTTTTTTTAACAGAGTATAGGGCTTTACTTGTATAGGGCCTGTCATGATCAGATGACCTTTGCCATACCAAAACTGCAAGCATTATCTGTGCCTAAGGGGTCAGTCCCCCAAGCCTCAGACGGTTCAATAGGAGCACCGTATCACGACTGCTTGGCAGTGGCTAACAGAGGTCACGTGAGCAGAAGTGACGAGAGAGGGAGAAGAAAGGAAGAAGACGGCAGGCTGCAACCTTGAGGGGGAAAAGGGGTCACAGGGACTAGGTGTGACAGCCAAGGGGACAGTGAGAGAGGTATGCTTGGCTCGGGAAGGAGCGGATAGCGGATTGTCTTTGTCGAAAAATGGCATCAGTAACTGCCGAAGCTCATAGTTTCCTGTAAGCAGGAAGAGTGTGTATATTATATGCTGGATGTAATAGTCTGTAGTATTAAACATCGGTTAAGTTTATCCAGTACCAGTGTCGGTAGTCCGCTCATTTCCAATCTCGCGTTTGCTCGAGACCCCTTTGTTCCCGACAGAAGTGTCGGCACCCTGAGATAACGGTAGCGGCTGACGGCCAGGAGAGACAACCGTTACAGGGCCTAAATCACATCCCAATCATTCTATTACTACAGTTAGAGCTAATGTTTTGAATAGAACATGGCTGTCATGCAGTCACTCCAGCATCATCTTTAAGTGTTAAAAAGCATCTCCTCCTTCCTTCCTCCATGTGTTAGGTGATCTGACGTATCTGACTGCAATTGAAAACATTGGTCTAAAAGGCACTTTCCTTTCCAGGTTAGTTCACACAACCAGTCCACATCAAACATCAAAAGGTATGGTTTTCATCTCACTTTCAAAGAAAAAGAGATAACAGTTTCGCTTTGTCGTCTGTCTGTCTGTAGACATTGAACTTTTTTGTTTACAGAGATAAATTAAAAATTCTTTTTGTGTTGGATAGGTATTGATGAAATATTACAATGTGCACTTTCCGAATCTCTCAAAAGCTATAATTACACCCTCTAGTGGTGGAAAAAGTTGAAAATTCCAAAATTTCAAACTAATATTGCAAACAATGCATTTGTGCTAGAAATTTGAAATTCTAGTAATGGAATGTAAAGGTCATAAAGTTTCCATTGCCAACAATGCAAACTTCAATTGCCAACAATGAGTTGATCCCTTTGACCCAGAAGGGGTGAAAAATACAATTATCTGCTAAAACTAAAAAGGTGTATGTTTTTAGAGATAAATGAAAAAAAAATTTTTTGGGGTTAGATAGGAACTGATAAAATATTATGATTCACACTTTTTAAATCTTCTGAAAACTATAATTGTGCCCTCTAATGGTAGAAAATTTTGCAAATTCCAAAATTTAAAACAAATATTACAATGATGTATTAAAGATAAAAATGTGAAATTTTGATGATGGAATGTGAACGTCATGAAGTTTTCCATTTGAAACAATGAAAATGAT
Organism: Ryuthela nishihirai; assembly: GCA_038380435.1. NCBI lineage: Eukaryota > Metazoa > Arthropoda > Arachnida > Araneae > Heptathelidae > Ryuthela > Ryuthela nishihirai. Next base: position 79,546,381 of record JAWZYU010000017.1, read on the forward strand.
AATTAGAAAACTCTTTTTTAATTTGATTGGTACCAATGAAATATTACAATTAGCATTTTTCAAATATTTAGTAGTTTTAATATATATATATCTTTACAGATCACTAAAATGATGAAACAGCAGAGCTGTTATCGAATATTACAAATATGTACAGAACAGAAATTTGAAAAATTAGTGGGTTTTTATGAGAGATTCCACTGACAGCAATAACCTATCCATTTTTCTGAAAGAGGTGTGGGAAATGCAACTTTGTAGATTTAAGAATTAAAACATGAATACTTTTATGTTGTATAATTACTAATAAAATACTACTTGCATTTTTCCCATCATCCACTAGCTCAAATTAAAGCTTTTAAGGAATGAAACATCAGGTTAAGGAAAAACTTCATTCTATTTGAAAATGAGATTTTCATATGTGCAAGAAGCAACGTGTGTTCCAGTTTTTTTTAAAGCCAACATGCTTTGCATCAAGCATAAGGATTCATGTTGAAATAATAGGAAATCACAGATATGCACCTTTTGGTAGTATGTTGAATAAAAATAGTTATCAGAAGGTCGTGAGTTTGTTGACTAACCCCCCCCCCCCCCACTAATGACAATTTTTCCTCTATTTTTATTCAACATACTACCAACAGATGCATATCTGCAATTTCTTTTAAGATTAATATTATAAATAACTCTCCTAAGATAATTACAACCAAAGATATATTCATGTCTACAATACTCAATTTCTTTGTGATATTCTGAATTAATCATTTTTGATATGTTCACAAGATTAAAAATATCATAAATTTTGTGAAAAGCTGCACTTAACAAAAAAGAAAAATGGTGCACTGCTGAGACATCGTGTCAAATTTATTTCAAATATTTGTTGATTTCATACAGAATCAACCTGTTTACAGATTATTTCATTTAAGTGTTCCTTAACATATGAGTTTTAAAATGCACGATTTCACAAAAAATTCACTTTGAAATTTAACATCAAACATTTTTATAAAAAACTGTGATACTTACATGGTGCATAAAACATAACTAAAACTGAAGATTCTGCTTGAATCTGTGAATCAAATGTAGCTTCGGTGAGATGAACAACATCACTAGGGGTATCTGCCCATTCAGGATCTTTAGGTTTTTCTGGCTGTTTTGAAGGACTGAAGGAAAAATACTTTATTAGTAACATATTATCAGTTACATTATACTAGTATATCGTCATATTGTAAATGCATTATTTTTAACCCTTCCAGTGTCCCCATCTTCTGCACACACTAATAAATTGGGAAACCATAGGCAACAATAGAAAACCTTTTTATTACAAAAAATGCACTGCTGTTCGCAAAAATCAGAACACTGAGAAGAAACAGTACAGTCCATGGCTTGTATAGGGCATGTTTAACACCTACTACTGACGAAGTGTAGATTTTTCAAGGTCATCGGTGCAGTTGTTGACCACAGGCCAATGAAAGCATTCTGGAAAGGGTGCGATTGGGCCCTTCCTACAGGTAAAGGGGTGGTAGCAATTTTCAGCTTATTAGCTCTTGTGCAAGTCATTAGTTCTTGCATCTTTATTAGTTCAAATTCTATAGCCATTGAGAAAGTGTTTAATTCGTTAATGTTGATGCCAGAGGGCAATATTTATTTTCTCCAAATGCAGAAGTGAAGAAAAAAAATAGAGTATAAATTTCTAGGTACAGTATTTACTGGGAGTGAGCTGAAGGATCACACACAATTATCAGTCTTTTTAATTTTTTTATTTAAAAAAGGACTGAAATAACCTGTAAGCTTTTGGCTTGTGTTGATTTCTCATACAAATACACAAGGAATACAACATAGAAATACTTAAGGACATGCCCACTGAAATAGTAGTCAGGTATGCTAACTACTAACCCAGATAGGGCTTAGGTATATATTTGTGTATAAATTCATTCATATGTATAGTTCTTTATACAATTTTTGATGATATTTTCAAAATGTACTATTTTTAAAAATTGTCTATTGTCTCTCAAAAAATCGTGAAGTTTTTATAATTGGATAATGTTACACACCCACGAGTCTGACTTGTTATACAGTTGCAATGGATTAAGATATGCCACCAACTGAGCAAGTTCAACAGAGGGCATATTGTCAGCATGAGAGAAAACAATCTTTCGTATCAAGAAATTGTGGCTCAGTGGACATAGTGTATTTGTTGTGACTTGAATATGCAGAGAATGGTTCAAAGATAGGCAACAAACATGTCAGGAAGGATCTGGACCATGTCCACAGACAACCACCCAGGAGAGTGTCATCTTAGAAGGCTGGCTAAAACAAATCACTCTGCTCTGTCTACAAACTTTGCCCAACAGTGGAGGTCAGTAACACATCTTCCAATGTAGGCAGTAATAGTCAAAGTAATTGATTGCAATTCAGACTGCATGCCCACTGGCCATTGCTAAGATTGCCTCTGATACCTGAATACAAAGCAGTCAGACTACTGCATCGAGTGGTGCATCGAGTGATGGCAGTGACACAATGAATGGTACAACATTATCTTTTCTGATAATGTTGTACCATTCATTTCTGCCTGTTCGAATCTGATGGCAGAATTCTCATCCACCGACAGGTTGGTGAGAGGCATAGAGAGGAGTACATTCTGATAAGATACACAGCACCAACACATGGGATTATAGTGTGCAATCTGTTATGAAAGCAAATCTGCCCTAGTATGAATCCACACCACCATTACCAGGGCTCATTACATCCAACACATTTTACAGCCAATAGGCATTTCCATACTTACAGTGTACCACACACCATATTTCAACAGGATAATGCAAGACCCTATGCAGTAGCTGCCACTGTAGAAAATCTGAGGCAAACGAATGTGCATATCCTTCAGTGGCCCACTAAATCAGTCGTGGTTAATACCATAGCTGAAACTAATAATCAGCCAAGGTTAGCATCTTCAAAAAGTGGTCCAAGGATGAAAAAACCACAAACCGCTGGCAAGGTATGAGCTGACCATGGCTCATTGATGCTATAGGTGAGTGAAGGTTATCCCATAGGGTACAAGTCAACAGAAGGGATACTGTGGCGCAGCTCACCCGCAATTTGAATGCTGATGATGGGAGGAGTGTGTCACAACACATCGAACCCTGTTGAAAATAGGGATGCATAGCCGCAGTGCTCCAATGCTCCAAGTGCCCATACTAACCTTGGTTCACTGCTGAAAGTGCCTATAATGGGCATGCGAGTATCAAAACTGCACCTTGAATGATTGAAAGAAGGTTGTCTGGTCCGATGAATCTCGTTTCCTGTTGCACTATGTGGACGGCTGGGTCATTTACCTGAGGAAGTGTTGGTACCAGGATGCACCGTGGGACGAAAACAAGCCAGTGGAGGAAATGTAATGCTTTGGCCAATGTTCTGCTGGGAAACCCTGAGTCCAGTCATTCATGTGCAGGAAACTATGATGTCTACCACCTACCTAAACATCATTGTAGAGCAGGTACATCCTTTCATGGCAATGGTATTTCCCTCTAGTAGTGCCTTCTTTCAGCAGGATAATGTACCATGCCACACTGCCTGGATTGTTCAAGAATGGTTCACGGAACATGAGGAAGACTTCTAGGTATTGCCCTGGACTCTAAAATTCCTCAGACATCAATCCAATTGAGCATCTGTGATTTGTGTTGGAACAGCATATCCGATCCGCAGTGGCTCAACCATGTTAACTTACAAGAGTTAAAGGATCTGCTGGTAACATGTTGGTACTAGGTACAAGACACCTTTAGAAATCTTGTAGCATCCATGCCTCACCAGGTAAGAGCTGTTTTGGTGTCAGGGGGAGGACCAACATCATATTAGGCAGGTGGTCATAATGTTTTGGCTTTTCGGTGTGTATATATATAAAAACAGTGTTTAAAACTAATAGTTGAAAAATGAGATAACAATTTTAATTCCCAAAATCATATGTAAATATAGATAGTAAAAAAATGAGGTCAACTAACATGACCTATTTCCATTGATTGGTTATTTTTAAAAAAATTCTGAAGTTGACTTGTTTATCTGACTCAGGACAATTTGCTAAAAGCCAGAAATTTTCTTAAAGCACATAAAAATAATAAAAATAAATACCCCCTCAAGCAGCTGCTTGCCACAGAGGTCTGACAGGAGCCTGTCAGTTTATATGCCATAGTAGAAGGTCTGAGAGGATGGCAGGACCTCAGCAGAAAAACGACACAATCAGCCGTGTCTTACCCGGGCTCAAACCCAGGTCCCTTAGATCAGTAGCCAAGCGCGCTAACCACTAGAACTGAGAAAAAAAATTACGAAATGAGAAAAATATTTGCTTGAAACTAAAAAAAATATTTTTTTCGTTATTCAGAAATAGTCTTTTTTATTCATGTGCATTGTCATCATTTCTAGTAGTTTTTTTTTTTTAAACAAATTTTTATTTGTGTTGCCAGATGCATTTTTTTACTACATGACTCTAAAAAAGTCCTATTAAAATGAAACTTTTTTTTGTTTAATATTTTATTTTCAGAAAATCCAGAATTAAATGTTGATTAATTTGCATATAACAAGCCAATTCCTTTCATTATTTATTTGGCAAAAAAGTTTTATTAAAGTTAATTTTTTTGACTGAGTATAGGGAGAAAATAGCTTGGCCTCTGGACTGTCCATTGTCCTGCCTGACCAGTGTTTCAGGCAGGACAATGGAGGAGTTAAAGGGTGCTAAAATTGGAAAAGTTTGTCAGCATTCTTTTTAGTTTGATTACATCATGAGGAAAGCCTTGCAGAGTGGGGTCCACTTTGGCCATGGTCAATAGTAACTTCAATCTTAGTAGGATATGTCATTATATGAGGAGTTCGATAAAAGCTAGGAGTAGCTTCTAGGATTCCTCTCCATCCTATGTGTTGCAAATGAAAAAAAAAAAATCAGAATGAATATTATTAGGTGTTTTTGTCCCATTTGGGGCTAGAGAATTTTAAATTTCAGAAAAAATTTAAAAGAGTGTTTTGTTTTGCAACAAAGTGTCGAATTTAACTAGAAGAAGGCTTGATGCCTCTGGCAAATATGAGAATCTTGTTTTTAAATAGAAATAAGTTTTTCATTTACCTACTTTTGCAGTCTTTAAAAATTCTGATCCAAACTAATGGATGAATGGAAAAATGCAAAATAGTAGTATTTTATAGTACTTATACAGCGTAAAAAATATGTTTTATTCTTAAACTTAAAACGTCACATTCCTCTAAAGAGGGCAGATTGTTGCTATCAGTGGAATATCTCTTAACACTCTACCATGAAATTTCAAATTTCTATCATAAATAAATCCCTTGCAATATTTGTTAAAAGTTTCCCTTTTTTCCATATTTAGTGCCCTCTAAATATGGATTCTGTTTCCATATTTAGTGCCCTCTAATAATCTAAGTATCTCAAAAATACAAATTACAATGCAGGATGTCTGAAAAATAATGGTGGAATTTCAACCAATGCATAAAAATAATATACATATTCATACAAAATAGAAGTAATATTTTAACCCTTTAATGCCCATAATGGCCCAAAACGGCAGACATTTTGAAATGGACTCATCCAAATAGTGATATTCCTTTGTCTTGAATACCCTCTATCCTTTCCTGAAATTTGCTAAGCATTAAAGGGTTAATTGAAATTGTACCTCAATTTGTTTTGAACATAATGGGTAATATTCCTGACCTTGCATATGCTCAATCAGTATTACACTTTTTGCCATACATACTGCTGCGTATCTCAATATTTACTCAGTTGCTTCTTTCATTCTGGCTTTCAAATGATTTAGGTGCAAAATTTTGCCCATTTAAACGTAAATCTTTACAAAATCCAACAAGAAAAAAAAAATCTAAAGGTGTCAAATAAGGCACCTTGGTGATCAAAGAATGGACCAGGGCCACCCCTGCCCACCCATCTGTTAGGAAATGTTTATGCAAGAAGTAGAATGCAATTTTGAACATGTGGAAAGTAACGGAAATTCACCATGTATAATACTATTTGATGTATGCTTTAAATAAAATATTACTTTCTTGAATATGTATATCATTTTCCTACATATTGGTTCTCAAAACCTCACCATTATTTTCTGGACATTAGTACCAATTAAACTAAAAGAGAAATTCCAATTTTCTCTTAAAACTGCTGCATTTCCTACTCCCCTGGATATAAAGGAGCAACTATATTATTGCAAATGCAAACCTCATGACTTTCACATTCTACCATCAAAATTTCAACAATTCATTTAAAATTTTGCAATTTTCAATTTTTTCTACCTTAGAGGGAGCAATTTAAACTTTTGGGAGATTCAGAAAATGTGAATCATAATATTTTATCAACACCTATCCAACCCAAAAGGAATCTTTAACATCGCTAAAAACAAAAAAGTGGGATATCTAGAGAGAGAGATAGATGACAATGTGAAAATATTTTTTTTAACGAGATAAAACACAAAAATTTCTCACCTGAATCTCATCTCATTTTCCTCCTTTACCTGAAGTATCACTTTTGTTTGGTTGGGGATGAGAGTCACACCTGTTTCAGAGTTACAACTTCCAAAATATTATGAATGAAATCTAAAAATGCTGATTTCAACCTAATTTGGCTGAGGCATTAAATTTAAAATTTCTTTGCCTAGCCATTACTTGTCCTATTTCACCTGAAATAAGCATTGATTTGCAGTTCATCTCTTTCAAGAAAACATCTTGATTCAAGAATTCATCTCTTTCAAAGAAACATAAAAGCAAATTTCGACCTCTCAAAGTGGTACTTTTTTTCCACACAATGGGCTAAATGGCCAAGCCACAAAGGCTCAGAGAAAGTTGTGGATGAGGATCCACTAGACAGCTGTTAGGAGACAGAAATTTCCAATTAATGTCATCTAGCATGTCCTTAAATGTGCACAGGGCACTCCTGCACATGGGACCACAGCTTAACATCCCATCCAATTGACAGCAGTTTTCCAAGCTGCCCCCCTCCCCCCAGTATCCCCTTTCTTAGTAAAGTCATGGGAGGGGGGGGGGGTATTGGAGATAAATCTTAATGCTGGCAAAAATGTGCCTCAAACCTGGAAAGTGCAGATTATGAGCCTGACACTACCAACTGAGCCAACACCTGCCCATAAAAAAAAGAGGGAAAAATAGAACAAAAATTATTTTTAGACCCTAATATCACCTCTTCTTTCAGTGTTTTCCCTTTCCAGAAAGTTGAATGCCATTGACTCCACAATCTGTCCTCTGCTGAGCACTTTTGGCACATTGCATATAATTCATTTCCAGCCAATCTCTGATATTGTCAAACCATGTGGTGAATCTCTTCCTCCTAGCTTTCTTTCCCTTTATTTTTCCACCTAACAATATTTTCTGGAGAGAATTATATCTTAGAAAAGTGATCTTTCTTATTTTTATTGCTTTTAGGATCACCTTTTTAATTCTTAATCTCTTCAGGTCATCCTCATTCTTCATCCTGTCTAGACTATTTTTGCTTTCATCATACATCAGGTAGATCCACATTTCAAAAACTTGAATTCTGTTCATTGCAAATGAATTAAGTATTGGATGAGGGTCAAGTCTGATCAAATCTCAGTCTGACTTCTGAGATATCTCTAGAGATCAAACATTCCTCATACTGCCAAATCCATTTTTGCAATATCTATTCATTTCATTATCAGATCTTTTTATAATGTTTAGTATCCTTAAACCATCAGGTAGATGGAAAGGAAAAAATTGTGCATCCAAACCAATGTCATATTAATGCTGGTTTTGAATGAAACATAATTTATGATAGAAGTTCGAACAGAAGAATTATGAAGTGCATGTTCCATCCTTAGCATTGAACAATTAAAGGCTAAATGTCTCCTTAAAAAAAACTCACTGCACTAACAAAGCACTGAGGGCTACTTCGAGGAATACCAACAAACAGGACCACAGCTGGAATGGAGCATGGCAAAAGATTAATAACTTTTGGATTTTTTTATAACAAACTCAATTTGAATGGCCTTACTATTTACAATTAAGAGTCAAAATCTTTAAAGTAAATATAAATACCTGTAACTTAATACAAATTCAAATTTTCCTTATGACCATTTCTATTAAATCAATTGGTTTGATTGTTTGTAATAAGGACTATCATCAGTGAATATCAAGTTCTGAATTTTGACATAATACCTTAATGCAAAAAGGTAGATGTTTAAATCACAATGTTGATCAAAAATTATTGAATTTTCCCTATACACTGTAATTAGTGGAAAAGTTGACAATTAGAGACAATTGGATGGAATTATCATCTAGGTATTTACCTTGGTTTCTTCCTTGCAATGATTTCCAATGGGTAGATAAGTCTATTGTCCTGTGGTGGATAGTATAATCCAGATATGCATCCACTTATATTCTTTATTTTTTTGTTCTCTGAGAGAATGCTGGTGCCAGTTTGATGTCAATTTGGTGCACACGTCAACCAATGTATTTTTTGATTCACAGCTATGTCCCAACTTTTCTGGAAGTGTGAATATTATATGCTACTGCATACTCACTACACGTTTCACATTGTTGCTCCAATGCATCGTCAGACGAAGCAGTTATTTTGCAGCAGGCACAGATGCTATCGTGCTGTGGTCGGTGTTTGTTTAAATTGGGTCGGAGCACGTTGTTTGGAGGGATGGGTGATAGTACATGTGGTGTCCTCTATTGACGGGTTGGGGGGAGTAGAATTTTTAAGTGGGGATATGGAATTTTAGAGTTTCATTTTTTTTTTGTTGGAGCTTTATACATAATTGTGGGAACTTTTGTGTGATGCTGTTGTGTTTCTGTGTGCATGTAGGAAGTGTGGGAAATGTGTGTGAGAGAGAGAGGGGGGGAAGCATGGGGAATGAGTATTAATTTAGTTTAATGATTGGGTATTTGCTGAAGAGTTCATCAACTTCAGCATGGAAAATATTCTTTAATAATTACCCAAATATTAAACTAAATTAAGCAACCCTTCCCCCCCCCATACACACACACATTTGCCATGCTTTCTATATGCACACAAAAACACAACAGCACCACACAAAAGTTCCCACAATTATGTATAAATAAAGCTCCAACAAAAAAACGAAATTCTATATCCCCACCCCTCAATAGAAGGCACCACATGTACTACCACCCATCCCTCCACACAGCATGCTCTGAGCCTAACAAACACCGAACACAGCATGTTAACATCTGTGCCTGCTGCAAAATAACTACTTTGCCTGACAATGCATTGGAGCAACAACGTGAAACGCGTAGCGAGTATGAAGTAGCATATAATATTCGCACTTCCAGAAAAGTTGAGACATAAGCTGTGAATCTAAAAATACATTGGTTGACGTGTGCACCAAATTGGTGTCAAACTGGCACCAGAATTCCCTCAGAGAACAAAAAATAAAGAATATAAGTGAAATTATATCTGGATTATACTACCCACCATGGACCACTCATCTACTCATTGGAAATCATCGCAAGGAAGAAAGCAAGGTAAATATCTAGATGATAATCCATCCAATTGTCTCAACTTTTCCACTAATTACAGTGATATAGAAAAAATTCAATAATTTTCATAATATTTCAATGCCCTCCAAGCTTGTTTTTTTTTTCTCTTCAATTTTCTTCTGTACATAATATGAATATAGTGGAGACAAAATGCATTTCAGATTCAAGCCCCTCCTCTCAATCTTTAAATCTCTTGATTCTCAGTAATAGGTTTGATTCCTATAAATATTTTTATTTATTCTGAGGACCTTTATATCACCTGGTAATTTGGAGAGAAAAATCCATTAGTTCATTATGAAAAGGGCTATCGAAAGCATTGGCATAATTGGGGGAGCAATGGATATACAATAAAAAAAATTGGTTAACACAAAAGGTATCAGCATTTTGCATTAACAGTATACTAATGATTATTTTACACTGTTCACTCCTAATGCTATTCATAGACCAAGCCATCTAATGTACTTATTATGAATAATATTCATAACTTTCATTATGAATTTTAATTGATGCAACTAAGTAATCAATTATAGTAAATCACCATTATTGTTATCTGCAGTATTTTTTATTGAAATCCAATTTCAAATTTAATGAAACTGATATAATTAATCAAATATTAATATCATAATATTTATATGCATTTGTAAACAAAAACGTCAATCCTTGTCTGTTTCCTTTTTTCAACTTACAATTATTTACAAATCATGCAACAAAAATTTATTTTGTGATGATGAAACCATTTTTTTGCATACTGAATCAAAAACACTTTTCTCTTCACCCAACTGCTCCAGTTCATTTATATTTTTTTTATTTTTTTTTTTTTGGAAAGTATGCACTTTGGTTCACTATTATCACTGTGAATTTTACACTCTTATGAAATATGCACCAAAAGTTTGTATACAATATTATTACTAATTTGATGAGTTCAATACTTACTTCTTCATGAAACCAATTATGCTATCTTTGTTATTTTCACCATCATATTTATGTTTAAGGTTTCCATTCCTAAGAAAAAAACAAAGGTTTTTCAAAGGAGCAACACATATTTATTCATCTAAATTTACATCAAAATGCTTAAAAAATTCACTAATAAAATGTTTACCCAAACACATTAAGTATAATCTATTTTACACTGGTGTCCAAAATTTAAAGATAATGGATAAAAATTGGCTTTTAGCAAAGTGTCATACAGAAAGGTACCATGACATGACTAACAGAGAAGTGGGACTGAGTTGTTTTACCTTTGAGCAGCACCATTTTGCAGACAAAGGGCTGAAGAAGGTAGGGGTAAGGGGACCCACTTGACAGCTGTTAGAAGACAGATGGTTGCCTCTGATGATGAACATGCCATCCAGAATGTTCTTTAATGTGCACAGAGTACGGCTCTCCTGCCAATGGAAAAACCCATCTGACAGATGGCAGTTTTTCCAAGCCATCAGTATCTCACACTGACCAAAGTAAGTAGGATAATGATGAAATCATATAATATATATGTGCAAATGCTGCATCATAAGAGCAGGAGTTAGGAGCTGCATAATGGAAATGCAGGAATTAGGGGAAAGGATACATTAATATATATACAATTCTCCAACTGATGTCCAAAACTGGACAAGAACAGTCACTTTCAATGGGGATACAACTGATAATAATTATACAAAGGGAATAAAATTCTACTGTAAAAAAATAACTACTGAAATTCAATTTCAAAAAAAGTAAACAATTAACAAAAATGAAGAATAGTTCTTTTTTTCACATAAACTGGAAAAACATATGACTTCTAATGTATCAGTAAGGCTTGATTTATCACAAATGATTCAGACTTTAGAATATTTCAACTTCTTTAAAAAAAACTGAAATACAGTGGAAATAATTATTATAACTAGAAAAAAAAAACCTTCCTGTGTTTTTTCATTTGCATACATCTCTCCTTTTTTCCTTTCTTTTCTGCAGAACTTGCTGCAGAAGATGTGCCCATCAGACACTTGATGTGGATTCAATTCCTGGAAACCAACCTGCAGATTTCGGACAACAATGGAACATTCAACTCAGAAGTGGCACAACAAATCTTTTTGCAACCCTGTTTGTTTAGCCTAGCTTGGAGGCTTGAAAACAAAGGATTACTATTTATGCTTTCTCCTTGATTAATGTAAACCAGCTTCTTTAACTTAAGACCAGCGATCACATATTTTGATCATTTTAGAAAACTGCTTGAAATTCCAGAAGAGAATAATTGCTTCCAAAATTCTCCAATTTAAAGAGGAAAATTTTTTGGTTAGTTTTTGGAAGAATTTCAAATTTCAAGAAAAAATGTGTTTACAATAGTTCAAATCGAACTTATGACTAAAAATCAGAGGGTTGCTTCAACATGGATGAATGGGAAGTGTCTATGGAATGGCAATCAGAATGCTGGAAGAAATTTATATCATATCTTAATAGAATGTGCATTAAATGAAAAAGATAAGTATTTTTTAAGCTGAAATCTACTTTCATAATATATACTAAAGAAAAAATTACATTTTTAAACAGGAATTTGTATTTTTTAAAAATTGAAGTTTCATTTGTTGTGCCAGTGATGCTAACCAACACCTATGCTTCTGATCCTCAGAAATTTGATATGCACTACAGCACAAGTGGTTTGAAATTATTTAAAATATACACATATATTTAAAAAATAAAAATGCCTTTGTTATAATCTTAATTCTATTCTTTGTAACATCATTCATCAACTTTCATAACCATTAATGTTGCCAACTGTCCATAAATTTGCAGAATGCCCATAAAAATTATTCAAAATTTGACATGTATGTAAACATCCAGTGGCATGGTGGCCACAGCCATTTCCTTCTGTTATAGCAACCCTAATTTGCATTCATATTCCTTTTAAACACTGCAAAAGTTACATTTCATATCATTGTCCTATAATTTTTGAGATACAATATTATCATTAATTTGAGATCCAACGTATAAATATGATTGGAACATGATAGGATTAAACACTAGACTTCTTTTCAGAAGGCAGCCATAGTATCTGAAAATGAACAGTTTAGTAGCTCATAGTTTTCAATAATTTATTTTTACACTTGACACTCTTTTGTTTTTTTATGTGAGAGCTGTTTTACTAATGAACTGTATCACCAAGAGATTGGTCAATTTGAAACATAAGGCCCTTGAGTTAAGTTAGTGCAATCCATGACAAAGTGCTTTTGTGGAACAATATCTCATAAACTTGTTGATTAAAAAGATATGTAGACATGGCATAACTATCAGGATAATTAAAGAGGCATGCAGAAAAATTAAAATTCAACACAATTATTCACACAAACATCACAAAATATTCCATGCATCTTTACAATCAACAATGTACTGCAAGAACTAAGCTCAAGATATTGTTTCATGAAAAATGCTTTCCCAAAAGAATTTCATCAATTATTACTGATGGTATCAAAATTAATATGACTAGAATACAAAACAATATTTGTGACACAAAATATCAATTATGCACTATTATCATTTCATTATTTTAATTCTTTTGTCACCAATTAAATTTATTATGCACATATTTAATGACACTAATATATGACAAAACAGAAAACAAGTAAAGCTGTTTTTGTTGTTGAAAATATACCAGATTTAAAAATTAAGGATTAGAACACAATAGAATATCTGTTGTCAAAGTTATTGATATGATGATCAGAATGTGGCATATGATAGTTAAAACGATGTACATTCATCTCATATTGCACATGTCTCAAATTATTGTTGCATACTGTTTATTGAGGAATTCAAAAAATCATGAGAATCAAAAAGTGTGCTGTAGAGAAGTTCATAGCTCTTGACAAGTTTGTGGAGAAGATGAAATGAAGCATCTCATGCACACTCTACATTAGTAATAACTAAACCTCTTTAGAAAATAAGCACCTTAAACTCAAACCATAATGGTAAGTAACAGCATTATAGTAAAATTCTGAACAAGATAATTTAACCCTTCTGGTGTCCAATTATCTGCAGACACTGACAGATTCCAAAATGACACTGCAGAAACAGACATTTCCAGTACAACATATGAAACTTCAACCTTTAAAAAATATAACTTCACATCTGAATTTATAAATATATATGTTATAAAAAATATAGAGTTAAAAATTTCTTTTACCTTTCTAATTTGGTATAAATTTTAAAGGGGTTTTCACCATCATTTTTTGTTTATTACTACCACATTCTATCAAGCCTCTGATTTCTACCAGTGAGTGTGATCTGAACTGTTGCCAATACATTTGTCCAAAAAGTTTTGAAATATTTCCAAAGTGGAATAAAATCAGAGCATTTGAAAGTATTTACTCACAAGCAAGTACTTCATTATTTTTTTCCCTAATTTGTATTATCTGCCCCCATTTAAATTTATTTCCATACTACTAGAATTATTTTTATCATTCGTCGCATAACTTCCTGAAAGTGGCTAATGTTTCCAGGAACCTACCATGCTCAACTAACAAAGCAGAGATGCAGCTGAACCTCGAATAACTTATGCTAATTAAAGACATATTTTTGTGTGTGGCATTAGCTATGGTCTGTCTATTGCAAAAACTCCACTTTCCCCTTTCAAATACCAGTAAGCTGGGGTTTGAGCACAAGAAGTCTGACATCTGAGATACATTACTTCAATTTAGGATTGTCAATGCTAAAACCAGTTTCAAAATTTCAGATAGTTGTGATGGCTACTAATCATGGACATCTGACAGATGTTATTAAGTAACCTGTGCATCTTTTCAGCTGGAACTGCAACACAAAAAGAAAATGCAGCAGCAGATCTAAAATTGAAATCATAGTCAATAAATAATCAATTAGCATAAACATCAAGACCATGTGAAATTTACCACTCTTCAAAGAGACTGAAAAACAATTGTCACAGGAGTCCAGATCAGTCAGACAAACTTATCTGGCAGTCCTCCCTCTCTGTTCCCCTTCAGGAAAAAGAATATTTCCCAAATGGTACTAATAACATACACAGTGGTAAGTGAACGATTTTATTTCTGACCAGTGGTGATGTGCATTATTATTAGATGAGTCAATATTTTAGATACCATACCAATGCGTTCTTTAGCACCATAAAAAAAATTAAAAAGAGTCACTATCCTCTTTAGTACCATAAAATATTAATATATAAAAAATTCCATAATAACTATCAGTCAGACAAACTTATCTGGCAGTCCTCCCTCTACATTTATTCGTAGTGTATATTAAATAATATATTTAATATACACTACGCATCATCACAGATATATTTTGATATATATATAAAACTTTATCTGGCAGTCCTCCTTCTATATTATATCGTAGTGTATATTAAATAATATATTTAATATACACTAAGCATCATCACAAGGGAATGGTGTGCAATTGTCTTTCCAGTTCATACTTCTCAATCATTTACAGACCCAAGATTACCATAAAAGTTCGTTTCCCTAATAACTTCATTTTGCTTGCAATACTCCTACTACTAAATTATAAATGCCACATTTTCTAGCTTCACAAGACCTAAACAGTCAAACCACACCAAAACTCAGGGTAGAGTTGGGGAAATAGACACACTTTAGAATTGTTAGAGGGTGTTCTGTCAACTCTTCTAGCTTGTTTTTCAATATACATATGGTACAATTCTATATATTGGTCAATGATTAACACTCGTCTGAAAAATAACAGCCTCTGCAAAGCCCATAGCTATTCCTCTCTCATAGAGAAAAGGGTGCAGGCAATGGGGAAATATAACAATACTGTCATATTTGGGGCTTTGGGTTGTTGGGTTGTTTTACCTCTGAGCGGCACTTTTTTGCAACAATGGGTGCACAATTTATCACAATTTGTCACAAGGACCCCGAAGGCTGGGGGAGAGGATCCACTGGAACAGCTGTTGGGAGACAGATGGTCGCCTCCGGTCAAGGCCACCCAAAGTGTTCTTTAGAGTGCAGCAGTATGGCTCTCCCGCACACAGGGCCATGGCTTAATGTCCCATCTGACAGACAGTGGCCTTTTCAAACCCATCGCTGTCCCCTACTGACTGAGGGCAGGGCAAGGAATTTTGCGGAAAAAAATATCAACGCTGACCCAGCTGGGACTCGAACCTGGGAACTACAGATTATGAGCCTGGCACACTACCGACTGAGCCACCCCTGTTCCACACATTTAGGGTATGAGCCTTTGAACTTCATAGTTAGAACCTGGCATGTTATCTAATGCACCCACCATTCACTTTCTAATGTGATGATTGAAAAAGTATCAAATGATGGCCAATATGATGAATATATCAAATGATGGTCACTTCAGACTGTAATACATGAATCACACTAATGCTGCATACTATTTATCAATGCATGAAACTATTAAAATCGTTTTATAATTATAAACCATATACAGGGAGAATTTCTACCACATTGGCTGCCAATGTTTAAGCATTCATCAGTATTCAGTTAACTTGACATTGACCTTTTGGTTGACTTGTACTCATAGACTCGTCTCGTTAATTGTATATCCTAGTTTTTCCAACTAGTTAAATATAAATTTACTACGCATTTCTGTGCAACTGCAAATCATGCATGTAAAGGAGATTATCAGAGTGTGCTCTTGGAGAATCAATGGCAAATTGGAATGAGCATTCAATAAGGATGGATAATCAAATACTTATTTGTTTTTACATCACATAAATAAATACTATAATAAATAATACAGTAACAATGGTATAGCTCTCCTGTGCAAAGTGTCATGCCTTTATATCCCATTCAATGGATGGCAGACTTTTCCAAGATCATCAGTATCCTCTTTCTGACTGAGGGTACAGTAATATAATGAATGACAAAGCCCAGATGCTCCGCAATTCTGAGACTGCACCTATATGGGACATATATGGGACAGTGCCATGTTTATATGGGACATCTATATGGACACAGCCATATAGATGGGACAGTGCCATGTTTACTATCTATATGGGGCAGTGCCATGTTTACTTCTATCCACTGTCAGGCTTGGCAATACTATAGAAGCCCCGCCTTCGGCTAAACCTGGTATTTGCTCTGCGTCCTGGGTCACTCCAGACAAGGATAATGAGGATCCAAGTTGAAACAGAACCCATGATGCCGACTGAGGGTACAAGGTAATATAATAGGTAAATATATATATATATGAGACAAGACCCACTAGTTCTGCCTGAAGCACTACCAGTATAGGGAAATGCCATATTCACCACTAACTACGGTCAGGGGCAAGACAGTACCATATAGATACAGCTCATCCCCGAATACTTAATGGCAAGCAGTACTATAGGAGTAAAGCTCATCCATCGGTCAAAACCTAAATTTCTATATGGGACAGTGCCATGTTTACTTCTATCCACTGTCAGGCTTGGCAATACTATAGAAGCCCCGCCTTCGGCTTAACCTGGTATTTGCTCTGCATCCTGGGTCACTCCAGACAAGGATATTGAGGATCCAAGTTGAAACAGCACCCATGATGCCGACTGAGGGTACAAGGTAATATAATAGGTAAATATATATATGAGACAAGACCCACTAGTTCTGCCTGAAGCACTACCAGTATAGGGAAATGCCATATTCACCACTAACTACGGTCAGGGGCAAGACAGTACCATATAGATACAGCTCATCCCTGAATACTTAATGGCGAGCAGTACTATAAGAGTAAAGCTCATCCATCGGTCGAAACCTAAATTTAATCTGTGCCCTGGTTTGCCACAAACAAGGATATATAGATCCAAGTTGCCTCGGCTCCCGTGGTGGGAACTCTTAGTTGGGCCCAACTGTCTGGGCCCTGTCCAATATGACCGGACCAAGTCAGTCAGCAGGGTCCTCAACTTCTGAGATTGAAGTCTTAGCCTGTCCAACCAGAGCCCAAACCGGTCAGCAGAGCCTTCGAACTCTATGGGCCCTCAAGCCCCCCAACACCACCACAAGGTGGTTCCCTCTCGGGGGGGGGGGGGGGGGCTGAGGGTACAAGTACCCTTTGTTGCTGCACAACACAGCAACCACAGCAATCCCCGGTTCCGTCTCTCGACACTACCAAGTTACGGAAAGCTACGACTATCTACTGTTGGGGGCAAGGCTACACCATATAGATACATCTCATCCCCAACATCCTATGGAGAGCAGTCCTATAGAAGGAAAGCTCATCCATTGGTCAAAACCTAAATTTACTCTGATCCCCAGTTAGCCATGAACAAGGATATGTATATCCAAGTTCGCTCGGCACTCGGGGTGGAGACTCTTAGTGGGACCCAGACTTTGAAAAGGGCCCTTGCCTACTAGGGGACCAATCCATTCTGCAGGGCCCTTGAACTGCTCCACTGAGCACCTGATTTTGAGGTCTTGGCAACGGCCAACCAGGCCTCTAAACCGGTCAGCAATGCCTTCGACCTCGGTTGGTCTTGGCTCTGTCCAACCAGGGCCCATACCGGTCAGCAGTCTTCGACCAGTTGCTGGGCCACAAGTCCCCCCACCACGACAAGGTAGTCCCCTATCGGGGGGGGGGGGGGGGGGGGGGGGGGGGGTTGGACTGAGGGTACACGTAATATGTATGTAGCAATCCCGGTGTACCACAGTTCAAGACTACATACCACCTTGAGGGAGTTGCCACGAAACCACATCAACCATCTAGAGAACATTCCTAGATCTGCCTTCATTGCATTCCTAACTGTGGGAGAAGACCAGTAGAAGAGATAAACACTGCTTTTCAAAGCAAGCCTGTCTGTTGATATAATCATTGAGGTGCAGTGAACGGGATCTTTTAGAATTTTGAAATGTCATGCCTAGGAATTGCCAAATCACTCACTGATTTTTGTCCGAAAAGCTGCCAAAAATAAATCAGATGGTATCTTTAGAATTTTGATGCCAAACTTTGAAGAATTTCCATCTTTTTGGGTGCTCTGCAGCAGAGACTCCCAGGCATCTCCGTCGATGAGCCAAGCCTAATCGGGTCCCCAGTCCTTTCAGCATGACCCTCAACTTCAACCTCTCCATTGAGCCGGGCAACCACAGCCTGCTCACCGTCTCGTCCCTGACCATGCCGATGCCGCATCGGAGCACACTCGACCGGAGTTCTCCCAAAGCCAGTCAACAACCCCGACAAAGCCGTTAGCCTACCAGGGCTTACATGACTGCAGCACTCTGACCCCACTTCTCAGAGGCACCCAGGCCTCTCCACTACGAAAGCCATGTTCTGCCTAAGTTCTCATGTGGGACTCTTAGTTTGGCTTTTCCATCGATAAGTCCGTCGACCAGGTTAGCCACGCCTGGTCGCGAGCCTTCAACTTCATCCTCTCCATTGTGAACGGGCCGAAACTCCCCAGTGAACAATCTTCCGACCCACGATATCATTGAGACCACATCGATGAGCCCACTGTACCGGGCCCTCCAAGTCTGGTCCGCAGGCCCCCAAGTACGGCCCCTCCACAAGGGGGCCACAAGATATCATGAGCTCGAGTGCCAGCGATCCGAACCCAACATCTCAGAGGCACCGTAGGCTACAGTGGGGATTTAGCAGAGATAAATATCAATGCTGGCACAGGTGGGACTCAAATCTGGAAACTACAAATTAGTAGCCTGGAGTGCTGCCACCTGAGCCATCCCCTGCCCCCCTTAACCCATTTATGCCTCATGTTCCATTATTGGAACGGTAGTCATGTGGGCGTTATTTATATCCTACTGCTCATGGTTGTCAACTAGGTCTGATTTTTCACATCTGTCTGCTTCCTAAGGGTAGATGTTATCATGTACTACACAGAGTTAGTCACTGCTGCAGATACTGAGGTGCAGGGATGTTGTCAAAAAGTGATCTGATTTTCGAAAAAGATTTTTGAAGAACCATCCGAAGACAGGTAAATACAACTTCAGTGCATTACACCCTATACTTGTATTTTTTTTTTCTATTACTTCTCTACTAGTTATGCTATTGTTCTGTAAAAAGAAAATACAGAAGTTATTATTCTTGTATTAGTTATTATTCCTGTATTATTATCATTTTCCGTGTTCCATTTTTGAACACTAGGCAAAATCAGTACCACTAGGACTATTATATCTTTTCCCTTGTATTTTTTAATTGAAACCATTTTACAAGTCTCAAGATGCCCCAAACTCTAAGTTTACATGAAATAACTGACCTGTTAGAGACGCATAGAATGTTCCAGCACAGAAGCAAGTGCCATTGTGATACAACCACCTGAAAATGCTACAGCACCTGTTTCTGATGAGGACTCGGGAGATGAAGGTGGAACAATAAATAATCTGCCAGGTTCTTTGCTGCAAGCACCAGCTTATCTTATTCAAGATGGCTCTGACCCAAATAATTCCTCATACATACCTGAAGACGACTCTCCCGTCAATGAAGTTGCATCTACCTCTACTGTGCAGCAACCTCCTCTATCAAAGAGAAAAAAACTCACAAAAATTGTCCAAAAATCGAAAACAGCTGACCTAAATGCACAGCCCATAGCAGGTAGAGTTACACAACTCAGTGCTATCGATTTCTTCACCGAAATGAGAACTCCCACAGATATTCTGGAATTTTTCTTGATGGCGAGGTCGTTGAACTCATTGTCACATATTCCAACTTATACACTGCAAGGGTGTAAATCTTGGCTTAACTCCGAATTCAAATGTTTTCTGGGAATTAGTTTTCTGAGTGGTTACATCTCAGTTCCTAGACGATGTATGTTCTGAGAGCAAAGAACAGATGCGCATAATGTACTCATTAGTGCTGCCATGAGAGGTGACCGCTTTGAAACTATATTTTCTCATTTGCATGTTGCTGACAATGCAAATTTGGACCCAATGGACAAGTTTTTCAAGTTGTGACCTCTCATAAGCAAACTAAATGAGAGATGTATGAAATTTGTTCCAAATGAAACATTTTTCAGCTTTTATGAATCCATGGTTCCTTACTTTGGTTGTCACAGGTGCAAATAATTTATTCGGGGAAAGCCTATTTGGTTCGGCTAAAAGTTTTGGTGTGGTGCAACACGTAGGCTACATTTGTTGGTTTCAGCCTTATCAGGGTAAAAACCCAAATATTAAACCACGGTGTCAGTGGATCAGTTGTCCTTCAGTTTAGTGAGGCACTAACAGAGGCACACCCTGGACAATACCATTTTGTAATTGACAACTTTTTCACCAGTATTGCACTTCTTGATAAGCTCAGTTCAATGGGACATCAGGCAACAGGTACAGTGAGAAAAGATCACATTGACAAAGCTCCATTGGAATCAGATAACGATCTAAAGAAAAAAGAAAGAGGCACATTCGATTATCGAATTGATGGCAAAGGCAGTATTGTCTGCAAATGGCATGATAACAGTGTTGTCACTGTTGCATCATCTGGTGCTGGTATCAATCCTCTGTGTCTTGTCAATCATTATTCCCAGAAACAGAAAAAGAAGATCCAAGTTCAGCAGTCAAATATGATCAAAGTGTATAACCAGTTTATGGGAGGCGTAGACAGAGCCGATGAAAACATTGCTAAGTATCGTGCATCAATCCGTGGAAAGAAATGGTATTCAAACCCTCTTTTGCTTTGTTTTGAATTGGTCTTACAAAATGCTTGGGAACTGCATAAGGCATATGATGAGAAGCCAATGGATCTTCTGAAGTTTCTTCGATGTGTGGCATGCCATTATCTGGAGACTCATGGTCATCCTGCAGAATCAGGCTGAAAAGGAAAACCTTCTTAGAAGCATAACATTGACTCACATTATGATGGCATGAATCATGTGATAGTCAAACAGGGAAAGCAAACACGCTGTGCTGAATGTCATAACACCACCTTTCAACGTGAAAAATGTGATGTTGCCTTACATGTGAAGTGTTCAGTTGAATATCACACTCAATAGCAGGTACCTTCTGAGACATGAAACACGATTTTATACATTGTGTACTGTAGAGCAATGTTTTTGCCTAGTGTTCCATTTTTGGAATGCAATATAACTCAAAAATGGAATGAAATAACAATTTTTTCCTTCAAATTCTTGTTTTTTGAATTTTTCTAGATAACATATATGAATTTCATGCACAAAGTTCAAAAATTTCAACCTCCGGCATGAATGGGTTAAGGTGGGATATATGAAAATAGGTATTATAGTGGGGGCATGTGGATACTGATATATGTTTCTTCTTCTATAGCATGCTGATGTCAATGCATACAGTAATTTAAATATGAAAATTGTTGAGAAACTTCCACTGATAGATTTCACCATCAAGTAAAATCTTAGATACTTGACCAGTTAATCCCAAATTAAGAAGAGTAGAAAACCGATTGAGTCCTTATAACCTGGCCATTTAACAAATTGTGTGCAAAAAAATTTCCACTCTGAGGTAAAACAATCTAACACAATCCACCAAATGTTTGGCATGAATCATCAATCCATTGATAACTTTTCTTATTCTCCATTCATAATAGATTCTCCATTTCATATATCCATGGGACCATGTAGAGATATGTTGGCTCCCTCTGCATGTTAGGATGGGATTTGAGCTGGGTTATTTTACCTCTGAGTGGCACTATTTTGCACACAGTAGGCTAAATGACCAGGTTACAATGACACCGAAGGCTCAGAGAAGGTTGGGGGAGGGAACCCACTGGAACAGCTGTTGGGAGACAGATAGTAGCCTCCAGTCAAAGCCATCCAGCATGTTCTTTAACATGTACAGGGTATGGCTCTCCTGCACATGGGGTCATGGCTTAATGTCCCATCCAATTGACGGCAGCTTTTCTAAGCCCATCGGGTAGGGTTGTTTTACCTCTGAGCGGCACTTTTTTGCACACCATGGGCTAAATGTCCAGGTCACATGGACCCCGAAGTCTAAAAGGAGGTTGGGGGAGGGGACCCACTGGAATAGCTGTGGGGAGACAGATGGTAGCCTCCCGTCAAGACCATGCAGTGTGTTCTTTAACGTGCACAGGGTATGGCTCTCCCGCACACAGGGCCACAGCTTAACATCCCATCCGATGGATGGTGGCCTTTCGAAGTCCATTGGTGTCCCCTATTAATCATGGGCACGATGGGGAGTTTTGCAGCGATAAATACTCAATGCTAGCTCGGACTTAAACCTGGAAACTGCAGATTGCAAGCCTGGTGCGCTACTGATTACTGTCATAGCAATATGTTATACTTGACTTTTATATTAAAAATTACTGTTTAATAAAGATTATTTAATAAATAGTTATAAAACATCTCAAAATGAAAAAAAACACAACATTAAATTAACATTTACCTTAGATTTCAAGTGCAGGACTGATGAAATTGATGGTGGCATAGGGGTGGTGGGTAGGTGTTTATTTAAAAATAATCAAATTTAATTATAGTTCACAAAAATGCACCTTTACACTGAACCACATCAAACAGAAGATAAACATAGAATAACAATGCCCCTTATACATTTCGAAACAAAGTGGGGATGTTGTGATGAACAATAACAAAGACACTAATTGGTTGAGAACAATCATACAAGAATGTATGAGTGATGTTCTTCGCTTCCACCCATAAATTGTTCCCAGCTGTATTGGAAAGCCATCAGTTCCTGCAAATATCATGTCTTTAAAAATGTAAGCTCTTACAGAAGATAAATCAGTTCCTGAGAATATCAGGTCAATGTTAATGGAAGTCAAGACCCTGCTGTATACTTATTTCAGAACCTTAGTAACAGAGTAAATCTGCTAATACACATATAAAGAGACACTTACTCAAAATAAAGAAGAGTAGGAAAACCAGTAATATTAAAATGTCTGCGAACAATTGCATTTTCTGGCTTATTCACATCCATTGCAGCCAGTATCTGAAAATACAAATTATTATTCAAGGTAAAAATAGAATAAAACAGCAAAATACACAAATAAAATTCTGTCTGTGAAATATATATATATGCTGATATTTAGAGCCCTGTGCAGATGACAAAAGTTCTATCCACATACACACCCACAAGGTCTTATTCACATATGCAAAGATTTATCAACAACCAGGTATATTTGCTACTTAATAACCATTGAGGTTTTCCAAATGCTTGAGGGCAATATATGTTTGCAACTGGAAGAAATTAGCCAGAAATACACCCCCCCCCCTCCTCTCACATTTCACTATATAAATTCTATGATTTCCACAAATGAAATTTTCAGATTTAATTAGTTTTCTGCATAACACCAGTAATTTTTTTTAACTTATATTTTACTCTGTCAGAAAAAAAAAGATCACTTCTTTCACATTGATTTTTTTGTGTATGTATGTGTGGTTTATCCCAACGCATTTTTTAAAAGTGGAGATTATTCGAATATTCAAATCATTTTTTTTTTATAGCAGCTTCTTTTCCACTCAAGTCAGCCATAAATAATGTCACATCCTCATTAATTTCTTTTTTATCAGTGGTTTTATCTGCATTAACATAAATCTTTTAAGGAAGATTTAAAGAAATTATTAGTTTAATGTCAATATCAGTTTTAGAGAAAAATTTGTCTTGAGCTGGAAATGTCTCAAGAAGGTGTTGTTCCAGCTGCTCACAAACAGCCTCAGGAAGCAGTAAGGCTCAAGATAATATTTCTTCTAAAATTGATATTGACATTAAACTAAGAATAATGATACTTGTCTTGACAGTTGGAAAAAAGCGTAAAAAATTTTCAATTTAATTGTATACTTGTAGCATAATTGCCATCTTCATGACATACTTGTCATCTGTTTCTTGAGGTTGTTTGTGAGCAGCTGGGAAAATGCCTTCATGAGACACAGAAAATTGTGTACTATAGGTGGAATGTTCATATCAATTAGAGGAGATTTTGATCGACAGCTGGTAACTCAGTGGTCAGAGCACCTGACATGTTATCAAGAGGTCGTGAATTCATATTCACGACCTCTTGATAACATGATTCACCTGGCTCAAGACAATTTTTCCTTTAAACCTGATATCATATTAAACTAAGAATGATACCTTCCTTGACAGTTTAAAAAACCTTCAAGAAATTTCTTCAATTTATTTAACCTTTTATCCACCAAGAGCTTTTAAATGCAGATATCTAAATATACACAGGCCTCTACTAATATTTAGTGAACGTAGTTCAACTAATGGTTGAGGGTTTAATCACTAATAAACTGTATGTACTCAAAATACTGTCATACATAAAAAAAAAAGTACTAAAATGGTACAAGAGCTATTTGCTTACTTGAAAATGTAACTAAGAATGAAAACCCAAGGCAACATGTGAAATAGACTATGAGTAAAGATTATCTTTAACATTATATACTTTAAGTGGGTCTGTAAATGGTAGCTAGGTAGTCACTGGAAGGAGAGCTATGCACCAATTCCCTGTGAAAATGCATAGAACTGGCCAGGCCTAGCACCTAATGTCCGACCCCCACTTCTCGTGGTGCAGGCCATTAGTACCTTTCAAAAGAGATGCACTGTTGTGGAAATGAATGGAAGAGGAGGGCTGCCAGATTAGTGTGACCTACTGATCTGGACAATTATGGCTACTTTTTTTTTACCCTGCTGAGAAGTGGTCAACCACACAGGGTCCTGGTGCTGACCATATAAAACTACCAGACTGGACTGGAATAAGGCTCTGAGCTTGATTATGGATCCTGAATTTGCAGCAACAGTGGGCTTCGGTGGAAGAAAAATCTTCTGCTGTGTTTTCAGTTTGTTTGTGGGTTGACAGCCCGAAGTGAATAGATTCACAGGATATGTTTTATCAGCTGATGGATAATCCTGAGCAGAGGTCATTGCAGGCACCAGAACTCGTGCTTCTGCAGGCATCGTCAAGTTCTACATTGGAGGAACATCCAGTATTACATTCCAGTGTAGATGGCTTCAACCTTTAGTAGATATCCCACTAACCATTTTCTCTCCATAGGTAGTTAGAATGTGAGGACTCTGCACAGAGTTTATTCTTTTGATGTCCTCACACAAGAATTCTACTGTTATAATTTAGATATTCTCGGCTTGCAAGAGACCAGATGGACAGATAAAGATCAGATTCTTAAAAATAACATGAAATTTCCCTTTTCACGGAGGGAAGATAATAAGCATCTCCAAGGCATAGGTCTGCTTCTCAGCAGACATGCTAGTGATGCTCTTCTAGGATATGAGTTCATTAATGAAAGGTTTCTTACAGCAAAATTTCAGATAAGCATTAAAGACTTGAATGTTATCTGCTGTTATGCCCCCACTGAGAATGAGGATGAGAAGGATAGGTTTCACAGACAACTTCAGGACATTTTGAATTCTGTCAAGAAAGGAGATATTACCCTTGTTCTAGGTGACTTCAATGCCAAAGTTGGTACTGACTCTGACCTTTGGAAAGGGGTGATAGGTCCTTTTGGTATTGGTAGCTGCAATGTCTCCTACAGGTGAGTCAACTTAATGGTTTCAGAATAACTAACACTTATTACCAATACTGTAACATACATAAGTATACATGGGTTTCCCCTGATGGACTGCATAAGAATATGATTGAATATATATTAATTAACAGCAAATGGGCTAGTTCTGTTAAAAATACCAGGGCATATAGAGGAGCTGAAATTGGATCTGACCATTACCTTGTTAAAAGTGTCTTGCAACTTAAAAAGTGTTGTGCTAGGGTTAAAAATTTTACCTTTAATTCTGAAGCTCTGAAAGACCCAGTTATAGCTAAAGCTTACCACGATAAGTTACTTAGTCATTATGACAGTTATAGTTTGCTTACTACTGAAGTTGAGGAAGAATGGGGCCATTTTAAACAGGCTTTTTTGGAAACTAACAGTACTCTTTTAGGAAAAAAGGAGCAGAAGAGACAGAATTATCTGAGTGATAAGGCACTTGAGCTTATTTTGGAAAGAAAGAACTGCAGGAATGCCCTTAATGTCCTCACACATGTTACTAATACCCTACTAGTCCTAATAGAAAGCATTACAGAGAGCTTAATAAACGTGTAAAGGATCAGTTAGCTGCTGATAAGAATCTTTGGCTTGATGTCTCGGCTGACAAAGCCGAAGAAGCAGTTAGACAGCACAACAACAGAGAGCTCTACTGAATAGTTAATGTTTTATGTGGTAGAAAACAGACAAATATACAGGGATTGGAGGATAAACCAGGTAAGGTTATAGAAGGTGAGGATTCTGTCATGGCTAGGTGGGCTGAGCATTTCAGTAATGTTCTAAACAATGTGGTTAGTTCTACTCCCATTGTTTGCAATGATGATAGATGCATTGGTGGCTTTAATGTTGGCCCTATAACACAATCTGAAGTTATTTTGGCAATTTCTAAACTTCATAAATCCCCAGGGCTAGATCAAATTACTACAGAAATGCTTAGAGCTGGGAATGTTTCGGTTACCACTTGGATGACTGAAATTCTGAATATCTTTTATGATAAAGGCATGGTTCCTAAGGATTTTACCAGAGCTACTGTTATCCCTATTTTCAAAAAAAGGTGATCGCAGTTCTTAGGATAACTATAGGGGTATCAGCCTACTCTCTGTTCCAGATAAAGTTCTTTCCATGATTGTGCTTAATAGAATCAAGAATCTGGTTGATAGTCAATTGCGTGATGAGCAATGTGGATTCAGAAGTGGTAGGGGATGTGTGGATCAGATATTTTCACTTGGGCAGATTCTTGAGAAATGTTTAGAGTTTCAGAAACCTTTGGTTGCTAGCTTTGTTGATTTCAAAAAGGCTTTCGACTCTGTTGATCGTCATAATTTGTGGTTCATTGTGAGATCATATGGTATACCAGACAAGTTAGTTAACATAATGAAAGCTCTCTATAATAACACTGAGTCGTGTGCGAGAGTTGGTAAGGCTTGTAGCAATTGGTAGCATTACTTCTGGTATTCGACAAGGGTGCATTTTGTCCCCTTTTCTCATTAATTTGGTTATTGATTATGTTATGTGAAATTCACTTCAAGGGAAAGATTTTGGCCTGAAATGGACTGGAGATACGAAAATTTCTGATTTAGATTATGCTGATGATTTAGCCCTTTTGGCAAATGATGTTGATGAGATGAACTCTTTTATTCGAGCTGTTGATGAAACTGGTACTAGAGTAGGTTTGGTTATAAACAGAGAGAAAACTAAAGTGATGAAAATTGGTCAGGCAGGCTGTGATTCAGTTACTCTGAATGGTTGCAGTCTTGAGCAGGTGTCACAGTTTAATTATCTTGGGAGCTATGTAACAGATAACGGTGATGTGTGGCTTGAGATTAACAGACGAATAGGGATTGCTGCCGAGACTTTTAGGAATTTATGGAGAGTGTGGAGAAATAAGTGTTTACACCTAAAGACTAAAATTAGACTGTATAATACTTTGGTTCTTTCTAGGGTTAGTTATGGTAGTGAAACTTGGACAGTTTGTAAACAAAATAACAGGAAACTAGATGCTTTTGACTCTAGATGCTTACGCAGTATCTTGGGCATTAGGTGGTTCAACTTTATAACTAATGATGAGGTTAGGCAAAGGAGTTTGCAACATCCTTTAAGCAGCATATTGTGCAGAGAGAGATTCCGTTGGTTTGGCCATGTTGCCCATATGGATAATTATAGATTGGCAAATAGGGTTATGAACAGTGTGCCTAAAGGCTTCAGAAAGAGGGGGAGACCTAGGATGCGGTGGGAAGACAATGTCAAACAGGACCTTATTAGAATTGGTGTGCAGTGGCTAGATGCAGCAGATGTAGCTCAGGACAGACTTGATTGGAGAACTAAACTGCACGGTCTGGTTGGACCTCCATAGCCCATGGCCGCTTGATGATGATGATGATGATACAGGTACTACCAAAAATTCAGCACTACAGTGAAATGTTACTAAGAGCAACTATAATATATTCGTTACAATGAAATTTTGTTAAGGTGTAGCACAATTAAAAAAAAATGTTAGATGACATTGCATATTGCAAAATAATTTTACTGAAAAAGCTTACTATGAATTAGTGTTGAGATGTTAAACATCAAACTTAGTAAAGACAAAAGGGTATATAGTATTAATGATTTTTCTCCCTTCATTTCATTATAACTTTTACATAAATATATATAGTAAATTGGCAGGATATAATTTCATTTTAATAAATATTCCATTATTCTGGCATTCATTACACCAACTAATTAAAG
Source organism: Ryuthela nishihirai (assembly GCA_038380435.1). NCBI lineage: Eukaryota > Metazoa > Arthropoda > Arachnida > Araneae > Heptathelidae > Ryuthela > Ryuthela nishihirai. Next base: position 79,575,020 of record JAWZYU010000017.1, read on the forward strand.
TTACCAATTAAATGTACCAATTTCAAATAATAAAGTTATCCATGAAAATAATATTAAGTCCTGTTGAAACATTAAGGTTTTGAAGTGGAGAGCATTCAATATGTGGTAATGATTCTCAGAGCCCATTGCAGAACCACATTCACAATAGCCTAGATATAGCTCCCAAAATATATGTCTGTATGAATACATTCTGTATGCTAAAAAATAAGTTCTACAATTTTGCTGTTAGTTAGTAAACTCTTTTGGGTTCAGTTATGAGCAGCAGTTTTTTGCACACAATTGACTAAGTGGCCTGGTCACAAGGACTCCAAGGGTTCAGAGAATGTTGAGAGAATGGGACACATTGGACAGCTCTTAGTAGACAGATAGAAGTTAGTACACTCTTAATGAATATCTTATAAATACTTAGTCCATATAAATGGCATATAATTTTGAAACCCCAGATTCGTTTTGTTTGTTTGTTTTGTACATTATGAACTTTAAGTTGATGCATACCAAATATAATGATTGTTGGATAGTTTTGCCTGTGAACTGTACTTTTGTGTGTAACTGGATTAAAGGACCCAGTCACAAGAACCCCAAAGACCTCTATTTGCAACAAAGGGGCTCTGAGTTGGGTAGGGTAAGGAGACCCACTAGGTGACAAATATGTTCTTTAACTTGCATAGGCCATGGCTTTCCTGCACAAAGGGCCATGATTTAAAGTCCCATCTGATAAATGGTGGTCTTTCCAAACTTTTTGGTGTCTCCCTTTTCTAACCAAGAGAAGAGTTGTAGAAAATTCCCAGTACAGTTGGAATTTCAACCTCACTTATCAGATTAAAAGCTTGACCTACAAATGGCAGAACCAAAGAACATATTTATGCATAGAAGTTGATATTATTTCTACATTTATCCTACATGTAATTGCACAGCTATCACATTGGGAAGGAAAACCTCTAGATAAGTTATGATATTGGGTTTGATTGTTTATGATTTTATGGGTAGTACTGGGAAATGGCAAATATTATTTAACATAAACAATAGCTATTATTCACTAATGCATTTCTCAGAATATACCAAGTATATAAAAACTAATCTTTATTCTTTAACATTTTTAACTATCAAAACTGCATTTTGCATGGAACATGCTTATTAAGGTTAGAAACCAACACTATAATTTATAAGTCTAAAATGAGTTAGAAGCATTTTGAAACAGTTAGGATTCATAAACTGGCGAACACAGATTTCTCTCATACATTCCTCAAGAATTTCTATTTTGTCCAGTTCTTGTCACTAATTAGCTACCCATAGATTAAAAAAAAAACTTGCTCCCAATTTTAACTGGGCAGCAATATGTTTGGAGTTTTACAGTATGCAAAAAGTAGGAAGTGTTCTGCAAGTGCAGGAAGTTTGAGAATTATTGTATTGATTTGTTATTAATAAACAGTGGCAGTCATAAGGAGAGGGTCATGGGGCCATGGTTACCTCCAAGAGACACTTAATTGTTTCATTTTTATATTTCAATTGCGAGTCAATTTCTTTTCCAAAAAGGCAAACCTGTCTCCTTCAGTACCCCATATGAATGCAAACGTATGGACATATAAAGGATTTTGTACTTCAGAACTGACACTTTCCACTACAAAATCCTTTGTATGTCCCTAAATGGCCCCTTCCAGGATTGAGCCTTATGACCACCTGATAAACAAGGTAGAACTTTACTTTTCAAATACATATTCTCTGACAATACAATTTGAGCTGGACCTCTATGTCAGTTAAAGGGTCCCCATTTAAATTTTGAGGCATGAGCCACTGCTATTCATGAGTTTTGTCTTCTGTTGCCTAACATGTTAGATGTTAATGTCCATGGTTGGTGTAAACTAATTTTTATTGCTCTGCTTTATGGTGAGTCTCTAGTTGATTTTCATTGGTGAGTGCTCTTTCAGCAGGATTTTCCATGCTGCTTGGAAGGGATAGAGGAAATGGAATTGTTACACTGAAACAATATTCTGAAAGAACAACCAAGCATAACACTATCACAAACAGCCATAAGTGGAATAATTACAATATTTAATCAAGTATTTGTTACCAGAGCACTCAAAGAAAATTACAGTTGATAGAGAGAGAAATGCTAGAAATTCACTATAAAAAAATTCTGCTGTAACAATGAACCAGTAGTCTAACCTCATCAATATTTACATAATCACACTACTCATACCTAAAATTCTCCTAAACATTAAAGCCTTCTATTGTTACTTTAAAACAGTCCATGATTTCTTACCATTGCAAATTTCACAAAAGACCAGATAATTACATAGCTCAAGTAGTTTTTACGTTTATCTGCATATTTTCCCTTGTTTTCCACAAATTTCTAAAAGTTCTAGTAGCTGTTATTCTTCTTCCTGTCACAAACTGCCATTATCTGTCACATTAGTGTAACTATTCAAAATCTGCTCATTAGTGTAACTATTCAAAAGAACTGACACATCACCTACCTAACCATTGTGTCATTTAGCTTTCTCTATATTTATCATTAAGCCTGCCCTATCACCTGCCTCATTGACAGCTGTTATGAAAAGTTCATCTCATGACATCATTTATCAATGGGATCTATGTCAAATATTTTCAGATTTCTAGACCATCTAAAGGCCTGTCACTTACTTTGCAAAGCTTTCCTCTTAACATAATCAATCATCAAACTAAATAGAAATTATGATAAAATGAGCACTGTTTTACTCTGGTTATAATGATGATCACTGCAGGCCACACCAACTGTTGCATACAGCTCAGTATGCATGTTCTTAATATATTTTGCTTTGCATATCTGTATGTTAAGAAATTTCGATTCATATTAACCATTTGAGTGCCAATTGAGATACATGTCATCAGTACATGTCTTTCACAATTGTTATTGATGTTGGTAATACTTTTCACTCTTATCTATTCATTCATGCCAAATTATGTATGAAATATAATGATCAATCTCATCAATCCTGGCAATTTATGCAAATTTATACTTTATATATTTCATACAAAGAGTGCATTAAAATCGATTCTGACAGAATATACGGTATTTACAAAAGTTCACATGTTTAAAACTTACTGAATGTCCTTTTAATTCTGTTGCAGCTGCTTCATATTCAGGCTTTAATCTCTTGCAAAATCCACACCCTTTGTAATAAAAATAATTCATTATCATTATTATAAATTATAAAGTTTAAACACACTAATAAATAATGGCAATAAATTGGCAATAAATTGAAAATTACATTAAATATAATGTTTAAACATTACATCATGCAAAATAATATACAGCTGTCAGAAAAATCAACTCCTCTATAAAATGTATATGTATGGTATTAGTTCTAATTTAATTACTATGGCAAAACTTTTGAAATTACCATAATTTTAATAGTGGTGTACAGAAATTGTTATGATTCCAAAAGATAGTGAGTCATCAGTAGAGGCTACATGATATACAATCTGTGGTGGTAAGGAAGAGATTCTTCAATTCCCTGCATTAATAGCATAATTTCCATACTAACAAATCAATTTCAAAATATTCCAACTGATGTTTGAAAACCTAGTCAAGGTCATCTAAAATGTACAACTTTTTAAGATGACCATTATCTGGGTCTTTTGGGTCAATAAACAAAGTTCTCATCTTATGTACAACTATCCTACCATCTTATGTACAACACCATAGCAACAACAGGGAATGATTTTTTGTCTGTTTCTACCACGTCCTGAAATTCTTAAGAGTGGACTCTTATACAAGGAAAATAGTTTGTGTAAACTTATTCCTAGGAGTACACAGGACCTATTGAATTGATGCTAACAGCAATCAAATGAGTTCTGCTAAGTTGAGGTATGTCCCTGTTTGCAGATAAGCCCAGCTTCTTGCTACAGAAAATTCAAGATGATTCCTGATGCATAGAGATAATGCCACTACATCTAATTTAGCATTAGAGAATGAGATGCAAATTGGTTGAGGTAGCATGTTTGCTAAGGGGAGATATTTATACTTTGGGGATCCTTAGATGGATGTACTTTCTATGTGCCAGTCTTGTCATCCACAAGTGCCTACCAACATCATGGCTTGCCATGCTGCCCCAGATCTCAACATTCATTTAGATGCTTCATTGTAGATATGGTGCACTGTGAGAGCAAGTTCATTTTCTGTTAAATATAGTGCAAACCATCACTACCAAATATTATTTTTATGTCATCACTCCATATGACCTTTTTCCAGCCTTATATTGCCAATCTGGGAATATTCCTAGCTCATAGAACACTTTCATTGTTGCAAGTTCATACATGGCATCTCACAAGTAATCTGGACATTTAAGAGCTGTTGGGTTGTTTTACCTATGAGTTGCACTTTTTTTGCACACAGTAGGCTAAATGGCAAAGCCACAAGGATCCCAAAGGCTCAGAAAAGGTTGGGGGAGGAGACCCACTGGACAGCTGTTAAGAAACAGATAGTAGCTTCCTATCTAGGCCATCCAGCGTATTCTTTAACATGCACAGGGTATGGCTCTCCAGCACATGGGGCCATGGCTTAATGTCCCATTCTGACAGATGGCACTCTTTCCAAGTCCATCAGTGTCCTTTACTAGCTGTGGGCATTGTGGGGAGTTTGGCAGAGATAAATCTCAACAATGACCCAGCTGGGACTTGAACCTGGGAACTGCAAATTAAAAGTCTGCCACGCTACCAACTAAACAGCCCCTGCCTCTTTTTAAGAGCTAGTTGAGAAATATACTGTGAGCAGTTATATCACTCATTGTTACCACAAAACTATGAAGAATGTTTTGAGTTGCACCCAAAGAAAATTACAGTTGATAGAGAGAGAAATGCTAGAAATTCACTATAAAAAAAAATTCTGCTGTAACATTGAACCAGTAGTCTAACCTCATCAATATTTACATAATCACACTACTCATACCTAAAATTCTCCTAAACATCAACTACTTTATCCTTCTATTGCATCTTGTATGTTCTTTGTTTTGTAAGCACTGTATTGTAGTCTTCAAATCTTTTAACAAGTTTGAAAATTACTTTTTTTTTGCTCTGCTATCAATTAGTTTAGCATTTTCTTCATAACTTTTATTCTCATATTGTCACCTGCTATTTTCTTTGGTATCCAATATTTCATTGGAACAGGAATCACAAATAACTAATTGACAGAGGCCTAGGCAAATTAAGCCTACCATCTCCTTTTGTGCAGCCTGAAAGCTACTGATAATAAATAAATTTCATTTGTAAAAGAGAAAAAGAACACATAGAGGACAAGAAGTCCAACTTTGAAGAAGCAAATTCTCACTAAAATAATTAATTTTAATAAAATTAAATTGTTTATGTTTACTATATTTTGTTTGTATTGGTTATACATATGTTACTGATTTTATAATTCTTTGGTGGCTACCAACTAAGCCACTTCAGTTTTCTTTGCCACCCTTCAGCTAAAAAATTTGGTCAGGTCTGATCTAATACAACAGCATATTGTTCTCCATGTGCAGTCCACTTGCCATAGAGATCCAAGAGAAGTATTTCAGCATAATCCATCATAAACCTCTAACATTGACCATGGTTTTACAGAAAGACTTTGAAAAGAGACAAAAATACCATCTCTGAGATTCAAATCCAGATTCTTTGAATCCACAAGCCAAACATATAACTACTGTCACTGAGAAGGATGTACAAAAAAAATAGAATTATTAAGAAATAACGTTATTTCACAACAAATTTGGTTGCTGCACTGTGTTTACTCAAAATGGCCACAAGTTTTTATTTATACCCTTTTATGACTTTTTTCTTATACAGTAATCCCTCACCAACAACTTTATGGAATTTTAACTTGCTTTATCAACCATGATACACAGTCTCAAGTATCTGTTTCTCCACAAAATAATCTATCAACTGAAATAGTTCATGTTATATGCCAAATTAAATAGAATTTAATTCTGAATTTTATAAAATTAACAAATTTAAACAAATTTACACACACAATGATTTTAATAAGTTTTTTTTTTCACTAAGATATAGTGAAAAAACAGATCAGACTATGCAATTAAAGCTTAATTTTGGAAAACCTGATTAATTAAAAAATTTAATTATATATTAATCAAAAGCAAATTTCTTTCCAAATAATAAATATCTATGTGAAACATGATTATTTATTTATTTTAGTGATTCCTTTCAGTGTGGTATATTTTAAAATATGGGCAAGAATTATACATGATGATTTGGATTGCTAACATTAATGGGTTTTCTGTCCTGTTTATGAAATGGAGGAACACTTTCTTGGCTGCCTTTTTTACTAAACATTATGAATTTTTTTATTGGGTGTTTAATTTTGGGGATCTTGGCTAAGTGGCAAAAAGTTAGTGCATCAAAGCAAAAAGGCCAATGTCATCAGAATGGCACAGCCAAAATACTGGGGGAGATAAATGGTTTTAATTTAAAATCATTCAATATAAACTTAAAAACTTGTAAAAAAAAATTGTCAGGGGGTGGGGTAAACATCCTCAGTGAGTGCAGCAGGAAAGTAAAAACCTGTCGAAATTGCCCTCCCATATTAGGACTGATTTCCATGGCAAGGAAGTCCTTTTTGCTTCCATATCCAAGAGTTCATTTTCAGAAAACAACTTAAGATAAAAGTTTTTTCACTGGAAAATGAAGAAATAATAAAAGATAAAATAACATATAACCAAATGCAATGTTAAATAAAATATCCACAGCAACAAATTGTAGCCAGCCATCCGACATAGCATAACTCCAAAACATCAATGATAACAGATTGACCAAAAATTTAATAATTTTTACAGAAATCTAAGAAACTGATTAATGATATTTTGTGGAAAAAATTTCGCTGACATACAGGACTTGAACCTGCATCTCTCCAGAAACATGCAAAGTATTCTTACCAATTGAACTAATGCTGGCTCATCTTTTTACCACTAATTTAAGACTTTAACTTTTCACCGATGATTTTTGGCGCCAAAAATCATCGGTGTGGCAACTATTTCTTTTTTATATTGCATTGAGTAAGATGGAAATAATAAGGTCTCTTCACGCTATTTAGCATTATTAAGGATTTAAACATAGGTGACAATCACAATGTTACCTGGGTGACATTTTAATGTCAATATATCAATAAATATTTTGTGGGTAAAAATATTTTTTCCACAAAATATTTATTAATATATTGACATTAAAATGTCACCCAAGTAATGCTGTGATTGTCACCTATATGTTTAAATCATTAATAACATTAAACAGTGTGAAGAGACTTTATTTCCATCTTATTCAGTGTGATATAAAAAGAAACAGTTGCCACCCATTGATCATAGATGGTGCCAATGGTTGGTGCCAAAAATCATCAGTGAAAAGTTAAGTCTTAAATTAGTGGGAAAAAGATGAGCCAGCATTAGTTCAATCGGTAAGAATACTCTGGCATGTTTCTGGAGAGATGCAGATTCAAGTCCCATATGTTGGCGAATTTTTTTCCACAAAATATTTATTGATATATTGGCATTAAAATGTCACCCAGGTAATGCTGTGATTGTCACCATGTTTAATTGATTAATAATCTATAGAAATTTATTTCTGTATTATTCTAATTCTGTATAATTAGATTAATAATCTATAGAAATGAAAACTAAGATTTAATTATTAAAAAAATAAAATACTAACTTTATGATTATATCCAATTTATTGAGAGGAAGTATTTAGGCTTAAATAATTCATGCAATTAATTAATATTCACGATTTTTAAGTTGTAATTACATGTTAAGACATTAAAAACCTTGAGGAGTGCTTAAATGCTCATGTTGATTACTATAGCTTGTATTACACCAAAATGGCTTCAGCTTAATGACATCTACATCAATTCTTTTTCTTGTACATTTAATTGAACCTTTCCTATACACCAGCCTTCCTCTTGTCAAGGGAGTCAAGATAGAAAAAGAGGAATATTTACCAATCCAGTGAGCTTTTTTCCACTGGCACAAGTGCAGCCGATTCCAAGTTGATGTTTGTCCTAGTTTTTGTTTTTTCATCTTGTTGATGGCAAAGGTGATGTTATCATCTCCTTAGCTGTATACCAGTCCTGATTGAAGAAGATTACAGTCGTGGATGTTCTTCACACCTTCGTTATCATCATACACCAACATAAGTTAATCTTTTACATATGTCTTCACGCTCCTGGATGTTGCACTCATGGACTGAGCTAACATTTCTTTGGCATATCCTCAAGGATTAAAACATTAAAACTCACTAAACTCCTTAAACTTCACTTAAAAAGTTTTAAAAACCATTCTCTACCTCCTCCAGAGCTATGTGTTTCACCACATATTATTATACATGTTTCACCCATCATATTTATGTCTCCCCACTGACGTTTTCTACTGCTTGCACATTCTTTTAACGTGCTTGCTCATGCAACAGGAGATTCCATGATGCTGGCAGGGGCAATATGTCTGTGTTGCAGAGCATTTGCTTACGAGTGTGAATTAACATGGTTTCTACATATTGTAATTGAAATCTAGTGGATGGAGGCAGAATAGCTGTGAGTCTAATTGATTTAATTCATGTAAACAACTTGCTATGCAGCCACTTAGCAGATGGTTCTATCCACTCTTGCATATGTGAGCTAGAAATTAGAACACCTGCAACTTCCTCCTCTCCCGTGATGCCATGCATTGCAGCCAGTATTGAAGCATTGCCTACGAAGGATTTTTTTTAGTATATTTCGATTTGAAGAGTGGGAAATATGTATAGAATGCTGGGATAAATGCTTTGTGACATGGCCCACTAGGGCAGCCATTGTTGCGATATAATTCAAATGTTGGTTGCCTTTCGCTCTAGGTGGTATTGCCCCACCTGCCTATTAGAAGCTCAAGGTCCACCATTGGATATAAGTCAAACTTATTTCTGCTCGTTAGTGAGTTGAAGAGCAGGTATGAATTTTGGGTGTTTTCCTTCTTTGTACAAACAGTATAGTTCATTGTTAGAAACTTGAAACAATATAAGTTATTAAAAAGAAGTAATGCTTAAAAATTTAATTATACAGAAATTAAAAAGGACTGGTCATTAATATATATTTTAAAAAGTGAAGATAATCAATGTGTAAAAAAATAGAGGAAGGTCCTCAATCTAAACAAAAAATATTGCTAGCAAATATGAAAACTGAGGAGTTGCCTTGCAAACTGCATTGTGGATCAATAAAAGAACACTTTTCAAGCTACAATTTTGCTTTAATAGAAAGCAAATTTTTAAATAGGCTGTTTCATCAAAAGCAGCGTTTTTCTTTTTATAATATGGTAAACAACCAACTACAAAGATGTGTCAAAGCTTGAGACAAGAGATGGTGGAGAGATGTTGGGACACTGAAGAATATAGTGAACTATGAGTAAGCCTTGAGCATAAGGGTGTCCAATCACATGCTTAACATTATTCAACAGTAGAAGTATTTTGCAAGCCCATAATTGTCATTTTTTTTTATTCGGGAGATGGGCTGAAAACAGATCGCAGCACAAAACTTCAAATTTGTGAACCTGAAGAGGATTCATGTAACTTTAATATATGCCTATGATGCTATATTTCAACACTTGGAAATCAAATATTTACTAAAATATTTTAAAGAAATCCTAATTATCTCTACTTATATACTCCATTTTATTTAAGTTGAGACCTACCATAAACAAACTGTATTCATACAAGCAAGTCTTTCCTAGTATCAATGCACACAGAAGTAACTGTTACTGATTACCATTTTAAGTCTCATTTTTAAGCACATATTGAACATGTGGATAAAATACACAGTACCAGTGATGTATTTTGGTTCTATATACACTCATGGACACAAAAATTGTAACACCAATAAAGGATAAATGCAGCGGCACCAAATCATTACTATACATAGAGTTCTATGCAAAGAATTACATTGATGACAGCATGTCATCAGAAAGAACTGGAAATAAAGGTGGCACTGTTGGTCCTGAGACCCCAAATAAAAGCCACCATAGCACACAGAGATACGCCAGTCAAAGTGAAACAGTGCACGTGTTTCAGTTATGCCAAAGCAATGAATGCAAGAAAGTTACTAGCAGCTAGACCCATTCAAAAGGGGCCATATTGTGGAGATGTATGAGGCAAGTTGGTCTGTTTATCATATAGACAACCATCTTGGTTGTGCAGTGAGCACTATAATACACTATTTGGAGCAGTGGATGTGAACAGGTATTGTTTCGTGTCACCATGGGCTCAGGTCCCTGCAGACTTACCACAAAGATTGCCTCATCCACAGACCAATAACTCCCCTGTGTCACATCTACAGCAATCCAGATCAATGTGGCACCTGCAATGCAATCACCAGTGTCCACAATGACATTTGAATAAAGCTGAATTACAGGCATGGTGTACTCCCTGCACAGGTTGCCTCTGACTGCTAATCATCACCAGAATTTTGTCTGTGGTGGACATAGCATGTCATGGGAGAATGAAATTGCACCACATCATCTTCTCCAACGAGTTCTGCTTAAGTTTAGGTGCAGATGATCATCAATCACATCAGGGTTTCGCATAGTCATGACCAGCAGCAGGATCTGGTACACATCCAAGAGTACCAGAGTGGCTGCATTCCCAGCAGGTGCCATCAGTTATGATTCCAGAACACTTCTAGTGTTTGTTCAGGGAACTCTGACAGCTCAAGGATACATCGATGACATTCTGGTGGCCATTGCCTACCATTCTTACAGAGCTCTCCAGGTGCCATTTTTCAGCAGGATAGCAAGCATCCCCAAAGGGTATGCCATGTCCAACAGTGTCTACAGGATGTCAACATCCTACCTTGGCTTGCTATAGCCCTGGATTTCCCATCTATACAGCACAATGGGATGGTGCTGGTCCCAACTGAGTCTGGACATCTCTGACAAAGTAAACAGATAGCACATATACTGAATACCCTGTCTCTCCATTTGGAGGACAAATGGCAGAAAGTGCATCAGGATACTATTAGGGAGCTGTATGCATTGATTCCAATAGGTTATACCCCTTACCAAAAGCTCATATTAGGGGTTCCCCTAAACACACCCTTAACCCTTTTAATGTCAAAGCCCTAACAATTGTTTTCATCTTCCAAATTCTAGTGATGGGAGATTCAAGTTTTGTTCCTATAATACAAAGCTGTAAAAAAAAAATTCCGAATTTTTCTAAGCCATAGGTCTATATCAGGTTTAACTGGAAGTGTAGCAGCACTCCAATTGCAGATTGAGCTAGCAAAGCTACAGACTAAGGAAAGGGCACTGGAAAAAAGTCACGAACTTCAAATGGCAGAGATCCAAGCAAATCAGGTAGAAGGCCTGCATTTGAGACACCTATCTGTGTGGTCTGAATCAGCTACGGGAATGAGGGAAATCAAGATGCTTCAACAATATTCCCAATTCCTGAGGGGTGCAATCTCAAAACCCCCAATAGATTCAGGGAAGCTCCCATTATTTTTCAAAGAGGTGGAGGCAATTTTCGAGATGCACAATATACCAATAGATTATCAGGGCAGGATTTTGACCCCCATACTTGGAGAGTGGATACATTCAGTGCTGGTGATTCTCACTCCCAAGAACGCACAAGACTATGAAAAGTTAAAGTTAGCCGTGCTCTGCATGAGCAAACTCTCAGTACTGGAGTACCACAAACGATATAATGGTGTGAAAAAGCAACCAACAGAGTCTTGGTCTGGGTTCAGCTTCCACCTCCAGGCAATCTTAGATGACTATCTGGAGAGTAGAAAAGCACTGGATGTAGCAAAAAATCAAGAAATTGTGTCAGATCACATAAAAGAAGAATTATTACCTGCTGCAGGCAGTTTGTTTTGCAGAAAGAGGGAGACAGCTGGCTAGCTTCACAAGGGTTAGCTGAATACATCGAGATTCATGCCAATAGTCGCAGTCACCTAGTGCACGATCATCAGAGATGTGAAGAGCCATCTTGATATGTGCCCCCCTGTGACACACATTAAGAGAGACCCAGAGCTCAGGCCTGGAACCAGAAAGAATCTCTTCAACACACTTTACAGGGAGTGAATGTTTTCAATACAGTTCGAAGTATGATTGTCCTAAGAAGAAGGCACAAACAATCTCAGAGGTCCAACATTAGACACATATAAGCTGAACAGCTTAGCAGCAATGGTGAAGCTATTTGTGCATGCATGACACAGTCAGCCTTTTGCCTTGAGGTTGAAAAAGAAAGTGCAATTGCTGGTAAAAATATTACAAGTTCAAAGCTGGAAAAAGGACATGTAATTTGTGGCTCTGCAATGGTAGAGGCAATTCTAAAAAAATGTTGGTTCTGGGTGTAATACGCTCCTGTAATGTGCTGCCAGAATTGTGAAAACCTTGCAACAAAATTTTGTTATAGCCTGCTTTTGGGAAGCCAATTACTACTTCCTTGATCGAGGTATTTATGTGTAAGGAGATGACTGAGGCTGGCAACATTCAGAGTATTCCATAGGTCACTATTACCTGTGCTGTAGTAAATGATCTTACAGCCCTAGTTTTGCTAACCAGTGATGCATTCAAAGCACTATGCACATAAGATCTTGACGATGAGAGAATCAGGGAAGTGCTGGGCAGAAGTGAAGCAGTGAGTGTGGCATTTGTGTACAAAAAATAAGGCTGCTGCAACAGCCAGTGTTTTGACCACTCCCAGGAGTGAAGCTATGGCAAGCAGCAGTAACAGCAAGAATGTGTCACTGCAGACACAATTTTGAGAGAAGAAAAACAGAGGAATTCAAAAAACAGTTTGATGATGTCACTTATTAATCAAACTTTGTGTGATTCACATTGTGGACATAATAATTTCTGTCATTGTGATCATTTGTGCATCAGGGCCAGATTTGACTCTGGGCCTAATGGCCTTTGATGGGTGGAAATGTGAGTGTCAGAAGAGCTGGGACATTTTCAGCTACAGATTCTTAAATGATGAGGTAATAGAGTATGACAGAATTTTATGCAGTCTCCAGAAACATTTCTTGTGCACATATTTCATCAAGGTGTGTGGAGTGACTGAAGAATGTGAATATAGTGCTTTTTTTTTTCTAAAATTACTTATTCTCAAACATAAGGAGTGCAGATGCTCTTACCAATTATTGTTGTAATTACTATATTACAATCACGCATATATATATATATATTGTTGTTATTACAATCACGTATGATCCAAACAGTTGTTTGGATCATACGTGATTGTTATATAGTAATTACAACAATAATTTGTAAGAGCATCTGCACTCATGTTTGACAATAAGTAATTTTAGACAAACTTGTTGAACAGCTTTTATCGTGAATATACTAAGTTTTATCTTATAAGCTGTGTTGAACTTTATTTTTATTCAGCTGTTAAGTATTTATTTTTTCAGCTGTTATTTTTTCAGATTGTTGCATTTCATTTTTTTTGTGTGTGTGTGTGTATGTGTACATGATCAGTGCATGAGAAAGCACCACAATGGGCAAGAGGAGATATTGACTGTATGATAAAACATCTACACCTAGTCACTATTCCACAAGGGGACTTGGAATTAATATCACAAGGCAACGACTGGGCGATATGAATCTTGGTAGGGGGTGTCAGGATCACTCAGGTCAGCTGGGACATTATGTGTTCCCCCCACTTTCTTTCTGTACCTGCAGGTACTCCCACCCCCCTGGAGTGGGACCTCCTTGACGAGGTGGGGGGGGGGGGGCTTACAGTGCCTCTGAGAAGTTGGGCTCGAATCGCTGGCACTCTGGAGTTCTTGAAGTCTGGTGGCCCCCCAGTGGAGGGGGCCTGTTGAGGGCTGGCGGACTTCCTTAGCAAGGCCGGTCCAGTCAGCTTATTGACTTGTCCCAAGAAAAGCTGGGGGTTGCATCCCCAGTTGAGGGACCATTCTAAGGGCCTCGGACAGGCTTGGGGAACCGTCTTCTGTAGGCTTATCGGGGAGTACCGCAGATTGAGTTGTGCACCTCTTCGTACACTCATCCGTTGGGTTGGGTTGTTTTACCTCTGAGCGGCACTTTTTTGCACACCAAAATGGCCAGGTCATATGGACCCCGAAGGCTCAGAGAAGGTTGGGGGAGGGGACCCACTGGAACAGCTGTTGGGAGACAGATGCTGGCCTCCCATCAAGGCCATCCAGCGTGTTCTTTAACATGCACAGGTTATGACTCTCCCACACACGGGGCCATGGCTTAATGTCCCATCCGATGGACGGTGGCCTTTTCAAGCCCATCGGTGTCCCCTACTGACCGTGGGCAGGGTGGGGAATTTTGCGGAGATAAATCTCAATGCTGACCCAGCTTGGACTCAAACCCGGGAACTACAGATTACGAGCCTGGCGCGCTACCGACTGAGCCATCCCCGCCCCACACACACTCGTCCGTGGGCTCTTCGATGCGGTCTCTGTGATATCGAGGTGGACGGATGTTCACTGGGGGGCTTCGGCCCATTCACAATGGAGAGGTAGAAGTTGGAGGCTCGCAGCCGGGTATAGCTGCCCCGGCCAGCGGACTTATCGATGGAAGAGCCAAACTAAGAGTCCCACAGAATTAGATTTGGTCATATATAGCTTTTGCAGTAGAGGAACTTGGGTTCCTCTGCGAAGTGGGGTCCGGGTGCTATGGTCACGTTAGCTCTGGTAGGCTAACGGCTTTGTCGGGGTTATGGGAGGGCCGCCGGCTGGGTTTTCTGGTTTACTGGCCAGGTGTCCCTGAAGTGGCCTCGGTACGGTTAAGGCCGAGACGGCGAGCAGGCTGTGGTTGCCCGACTCGATGGAGAGGACGAAGTTGAAGGTCATGCTGAAAGGATTGGAGCCCCGATTAGGTGTGGCCTATCGATGGAAGTGCCTAAGAGCCTCTGCTGCAGAGGACTCAAAAAGTTAGAACTTCGTTTTATTTTCTGGCTCAAAATTCAAAAGATACCATCTTTTATTTTATTTGTTGGCAAGTTTCTGGACAAATTTCAATGAGTGTTGGGCATATTCCTAGGCACCACTCAAAAATTCAAAAGATCCCACTCTCACTGCACCTCAATGATTATATCTTCAGGTAGGCTATAAAATCCCAAGCAGTACTTTTCTCTTCACACAAGGTCTTCTCCCGCTGTAGGCAGGTACAATGTAAGGCAAGTTTAAAGGACAGGAACCTTTTTAGTCGATAGTGGTTTCAGTGACAATTCCCTTATGGTGATTTGCAGTCATAGTACTGTGGTGCACAGGGATTGTCACGATTTCTTTCGTTGTACCTGCAGGTAAGGTCACCCCTACCTGCATGGAATTTCTCATGGAAGCCCTACCTGCATTCCATGAGAATTAGCTCTGCTGATTGCACAACTGGAGAGAGCCAATAACAGGGGCAGATGAGACAAAGGGAAGCCCAGTCTATAAAGAGGGGTATGATAGTTTAAAAGTCCCAGTGTGTAAAACCTATAATACAAGATTAATATCACCTTAAAAACACTGATATAGATGATGTACTTTATGAAACTTTATGTTACAAGAGATGCACAGATGAGAAACATTGAAGAAAAGTCAATAAAGTTCGATTTAATTAAGCAGCACTCACACTTACAGTTGAAATAGATGAAAATAAATGGTTATTTCTTGATTGGTGAACTTGATTGCAATAATACAAGAATGTAGTAAATTCACTATTGCAAAATCATGCACAATAATAACGAAGAAGTAAATGAAATCATCATCATCCTCAAGCAGCCATGGGCTACGGAGGTCCAACCAGACCGTGCTATTTAGTTCTCCAAGCAAGTCTATCCTGAGCTACATCTACTGCATCTGGCCACTGCACACCAATTCTAACAAGGTCCTGTTTGACATGTCAGCCCACCGCATCCTAGGTCTCCCCTTCTTTCTGAGGCCTTTAGGCACACTGTTCATAACCCTATTCAGCAATCTATAAATATTCATACGGGCAACATGGCCAAACCAACGGAGTCTCTCTCTGCACAATATGCTGCTTAAAGGAGGTTGCAAACTCCTTTGCCTAATCTCATCATTAGTTACAAAGTTGAACCACCTAATGCCCAAGATACTGCGTAAGCATCTGGAATCAAAAGCATCTAGTGTCCTGTTATCTTGTTTACAAAGTGTCCAAGTTTCACTACCATAACTAACCCTAGAAAGAACCAAACTATTATACAGTCTAATTTTAGTCTTTAGGTGTATACGCCAATTTCTCCACACTATCCATAGGTTCTTAAAAGTCCCGGCAGCAATCCCTATTCATCTGTTAATCTCATGCCGCACATCACCATTATCTGTTACATAGCTCCCAAGATAATTAAACTGTGACACCTGCTCAAGACTGCAACCATTCAGATTAACTATCACAGCCTGCCTGACCAATTTTCATCACTTTAGTTTTCTCTCTGTTTATAACCAAACCTACTCTACTACCAGTCTCATCAACATCTCGAATGAAAGAGTTCATCTCATCAACATCATTTGCCAAAAGGGCTAAATCATCAGCATAATCTAAATCAGAAATTTTCGTATCTCCAGCCCATTTAAGGCCAAAATCTTTCCCTTGAAGTAAATTTCACATAACATAATCAATAACCAAGCTAAAAAGGAGACAAAATGCACCCTTGTCGAACACCAGAAGTAATGCTAAACCAATTGCTACAAGCCTTACCAACTCTCACACACGACTCAGTGTTGTTATACAGAGCTTTCATAATGTTAACTAACTTGTCTGGTATACCATATGATCTCACAATCAACCACAAATTATGACGATCAACAGAGTCGAAAGCCTTTTTGAAATCAACAAAGCTAGCAACCAAAGGTTTCTGAAACTCTAAACATTTCTCAAGAATCTGCCTAAGTGAAAATATCTGATCCACACATCCCCTACCACTTCTGAATCCACATTGCTCATCACGCAATTGACTGTCAACCAGATTCTTAATTCTATTAAGCACAATCATGGAAAGAACTTTACCTGGAACAGAGAGTAGGCTGATACCCCTATAGTTATCACAAGAACTGCGATCACCTTTTTTGAAAATAGGGATAACAATAGCTCTGGTAAAATCCTTAGGAACCATGCCTTTATCATAAAAGATATTCAGAATTTCAGTCATCCAAGTGGTAACCGAAACATTCCCAGCTCTAAGCATTTCTGTAGTAATTTCATCTACCACTGGGGATTTATGAAATTTAAGTTTAGAAACAGCCAAAATAATTTCAGATTGTGTTATAGGGCCAACATTAAAGCCACCAATGCATCTATCATCATTGCAAACAATGGGAGTAGAACTAACTGCATTGTTTAGAACATCACTGAAATGCTCAGCCCACCTAGCCATGACAGAATCCTCCCCTTCTATAATCTTACCTTGTTTATCCTTCAATCCTTGTATGCCTGTCCGTTTTCTACCACACAAAACATTAACTATCTGGTACAGCTCTCTGCTGTTGTGCTGTCTAACTGCTTCCTCGGCTTTGTCAGCCAAACCATCAAGCCAAAGATTCTTATCAGCAGCTAACTGATCCTTTACAAGTTTATTAAGGTCTCTGTAATGCTTTCTATTAGGACTAGTAGGGTATTCATTAACGGCATTCCTGCATTTCTTTCTTTCCGAAATAAGCTCAAGTGCCTTATCACTCAGATAATTTTGCCTCTTCTGCTCCTTTTTTCCTAAAAGCGTACTGTTAGTGTCCAAAAAAGCCTGTTTAAAATGATCCCATTCTTCCTCAACTTCAGTAGTAAGCAAACCATGACTGTCATAATGACTAAGTAACCTATCATGGTAAGCTTTGGCTATAACTGGATCTTTCAGAGCTTCAGTATTAAAAGTAAATTTTTTAACCCTAGCACAACACTTTTTAAGTTTAAGTTGCAACACACTTTTAACAAGATAATGGTCAGATCCAATTTCAGCTCCCCTATATGACCTGGTATTCCTAACAGAACTAGCCCATTTGCTGTTAATTAATATGCAATCAATCATGTTCTTATGCAGCCCATCAGATGAAACCCATGTGTACTTATGTATGTCGCGGTGTTTGTAATAAGTGTTAGTTATTCTGAATCCATTGAGTTTACTTACCTGTAGGAGACGTTGCCCATTGCCATTGCAGCTACCAATACCAAAAGGGCCTATTACTCCTCCCCAAAGGTCAGAGTCAGTACCAACTTTGGCATTGAAGTCACCAAGAACAAGGGTAATATCTCCTTTCTTGACAGAATTCAAAATATCCTGAAGTTGTTCATAAAACCTATCCTTCTCATCCTCATCGGCATCCTAAGTGGGGCATAACAGCAGATAACATTCAAGTCTTTAACGCTTGTCTGAAATTTTGCTGTAAGAAACCTTTCATTAATGCACTCATATCCTAGAAGAGCATCACTAGCGTGTCTGCTGAGAAGCAGACCCACGCCTTGGTGATGCTTATTGTCGTCCCTCCCTGAAAAGAGAAATTTAAGATTATTTTTAAGAATCTGACCTTTATCTGTCTCTTGCAAGCCAAGAATATCTAAATTATAACGGTGGAATTCTTGTGTGAGGACATCAAGAGAAAAAGCTCTGTGCAGAGTCCTCACATTCCAACTACCTATGGAGAGAAAATGGTTAGTGGGATGTTTAAAGAAACTATGTTTATTGAGAGAGGGAATGCCGACAATATCAAACAGCCCCCTAATTGCAGACATGGGGCAGAGACCCGTTCCCCCACTACTAAAGGCTGAAGCCATCTACACTGGAAGACTTCCTCCAATGTAGAATTTGACGATGCCAATAGAAGCAAAGAGTTCAGGTGCCTGCGATGACTTCTGCTCAGGATTATCCACCAGCTGATAAACATATCCTGTGAATCTATTCACTTGGGGCTGTCAACCCACAAACAAACAGAAAACACAGCAGAAGATTTTCCCTCCACAGAAGCCCACCAGTGCAGCAAAATCAGGATCCATAATCAAGCTCAGAGCCATATATCTGTCCAGTCCAGTAGGTTTATATGGTCGGCACCAGGATCCTGTGTGGTTGACCACTCCTCAGCAGGGTAGAAAAAAAATAAAAGTAGCCATAGTTGTCCAGATCAGTAGGCCACACTAATCTGGCAGCCCTCCCCTTCCGTTCACTTCCACAAGAGAGTATCTCTTTTGAAAGTTACTAACGGTCCGCACCACGAGAAGGCGGGGTCGGACATTAGGTGCTAGGCCTGGCCGGTTCTATGCATCATATAAAAGTAGTAGAATCTAGATTTCAAAACATACTATATGTTCTTCATCAGCGAAATGGTGGTAGTTTCTGTGTTAAATTATGCTATGAGAAGGTATATTTGAAAGTTTTTTGAAGTAGGATATATTATTGTTGAGATGTACATGTGTGAGATGTAGTATCAGATGATATATATGATGGCACATTTTTATTGTTGTATGTTATTATAAAATTGTCAGTATTTTTTGCTGTTGATGAGATTGTTTGGATTAGGGTAATCTTTTAATAGGAGTTTCCAGGCTGTGAGTAAAATCAGTCGTCATTACAGCAGAAATCCTTGTTGACATGAATTATTATATTTTCACTATATGAAAATTTAAATCTAGTAATTGGATTTGAAATAATTTTGGCTTCTTCAAAGATTGGAGTTGCATTGTGGTTGATAACGATGCTAGATAGAGCAGTTTATTTTTTCTTGATATCATATTGATGTTCTTTAATTCTTTCTGGTAAGTTTCTTGAAGTCATTCTGAAAGTGTTCAAATGGGAAAAAAAAGAAAAATCTATACTTTTTTTTGCATGCATAAATACACTTACAAATAGTGATAAGGTGTTTAAACCTAGAGACAAAGAGCTGTTTGTTAATATCAGGTCTCAACTTAGGTGAAACATAGTATAATTATTTAATGCTTGATACTGGAAAACTCTAAGACCACTTACATGGTGCATAAAACATCATCATAATAGGAATTCTTTCTTTATGAAGTAATTTTCCTAATGCCTGAAAGAAAAAATAAAATTATTTTTCATATTACTGAATATTTACACACCAAAGCTATACAGTATGTGACGAACATTTCAACTGCTTTTAAATAAAGGATCTTGTAGGAATAAGGATTTGCACTTTTTACCTTGTTTTTAAAATAATGAGCAATTATCCCTTTATAAGCTGTCTGTCTATAGCCAATCTACTTTGCTTACAGATAAATTAAAAATTCTTTTTGGGTTGAATAGGTAATGATTAAATATAATTTGTATTTACTGAATCTTCCAATGGTATGGAAAAGAACCCTCGATGAAATATTACAATTTCCATTTGCTAAATTTTCAAATAAGTTCAAAAAATCTCCCTAATAGTGGAAAAAGCTGCAGAATGACAAAACTTAAAAACAAATATTGCAAATGATCTATCCAGGCTCGACACTTGAAATTTTGGTGGTAGAGCTTGAAGGTCAAAAGTACATTGGCAGTGATGATTTACACCTCCTTATCACAAGGAGGATGGGATTTGGGTTGTTTTACCTCTGAGTGGCACTTTTTTTCACACAATGGGCTAAATGGCCAGGTTACAAGAACCCCAAGGGCAAACAGGAATCCACTGGGCAGCTGTTAGGAGACAGATGGTAGTCTTCCATCAAGACCATCCAGAGTGTTCTTTAACCCACAGGGTATGGCATCATTCAACAAGACAATGCTCCGTGTCACACTGCAAAGAAGGTTCAGGAATGGTTCCTAGAACATGAGGAATTCCATTTATTGCCATGGCCCCCAACCAAATTCGGGAGATGAATACTATCAAGCATTTGTGGTTTGAGTTGGAGAAACAGGCATGAGCAGCATCACCCCAATCATGTAATTTAGGGGAACTGTGGACTCTTTACCAAATATCAAGCAACACCTACCAACATTTCATTGCATCTATGCCTCATTGGGTGAGAGTGCTCTTTTGGCAGCAAGAGGAGGACCTACATCATATTAAGTAGGTGGTTTTAATGTTTTGGCTGATCAGTGTATATCCAAAACCTGGATTCTATATTTCTTGTATGTGTTTACCATTGTTAGTGTGCAAGTCCCATACATTGTGATACTATAATCAATGCATATTCACTTGTGCTTCCACATGCTAATTTGTATAAGAGTTTAGATTTTATCAGCATTGTACTTTTTATGCTCAATATACTAAAATGCATGAAGTATGGCTGTACTATCAAGAAATTCATTAAATTTTTTCTTCAATTTAATCCTTGCTATTGACTTTGCACACATCATTTATTGACATCAAATTTAAACCATCTTGGTCATCTTTTATATAATGCTAACTTACATCAGTATTATTGGTCAAATTTTCAGTATTTATTCTCATGTATTGATTTTCGATGCGTTCAAAGTGCACTACGACTAGGGGTATCTGGGTCATTCCAGATCAAGTGATCCAATATTATTTAACTTTTGAATCTTGATCTCTTGGATTTGCATGAAATTTTGTATACTTACTATACCATCATAGATAGTTAAAAATCCTTAATTTTAAATTTTTACACCTATTAGTTTTTGCTATACAGAGACTTAAAATTGAAATAATTTCACAATTCTGACCCAACTGGTAATCATGCTATTGCTAATAACTTAAGTTAGAAATGAGACAAAAAGATAATTAAAATACTGTTTTCTTTTTAAATGGGCTTTATTTAAACTGATATATCACATGATTACTTTCTGACAAGGTCAAATCTCAAGGTCACTATTTCAAGAATTTCACCTTGAATATCTCAAACATGTTAAACTTTTGAAAAAAAATTGTGTTCATTGTTTCATATCTCAAGAATATGAGATCTAAATGGAATCATATCTTAACGGATTTTTAATTGCATTGGTGTCTTTGAAAAAGCATCTCCAAAAATTACGTTTTTTATTGCAAATATTATTAATAAATTTTATTTTTAAGAATAAAACTAAAAGTAAAAATTAAATACCTGTAGTACATATTTCAATTATAGTACACCTAATAAAATTACATTAAAAACTAAAAAATAAATGCAAATAATAAATATATAATAATAAATAAATGTAAATAATGCCAGATAAATCTCTTTCTCTCTTTTTGGAAAAAAAGTAACTTTTTTACTGATGTTAGCAGGAGAAATTCAGTGAAAGTCACAAGAAGCTCAGGTCTAAAGAGGTTCTGGCAGGAACTGACCTGTTCAGAAAAGTATGGGCAAGACACTTTTGTGTAGAGCTGCACTCTTTCATTTACTTTGATGAGGGAAAGATAAAGATTGAGTTGGTATTTTAACTGGAGCTTAAGTTTTTTATTTATTTAATCAAAATATCAAAAAAATGATTTACAGTGTAAATAATAGCAAAAGTGGGATTAGTTTGTGTGCTTATTTTTGAATTTATGATGGCTAAAGCAGTTACAGGTAATTTTAGCATTTACTGTTGCAATTCTTTTAAGGCATAAAACTTGAAGAAATGTTAGACCTGTTTTGGACTAGATGTGTTCAGTAAATGAGTGTAACAAAATTGGAATGAAAATTTGTAACATCTGTGGAAAACAATTAAGTCTAGGGGAAAAAAACCAATGGAAATTTTGGAAGAAAAAGATAGTAACATTCTAGGTCCTATAGATGATGAAAACTTTATAACCAAACACTGAAACTAGCAGCACCTACCATTTGTCTAAATAGGAGATGGATTGCACAATAAATTATTTAGAGAAACTTATACATTGAAAAATAAAAGTGTTTTCATTATATTTTCATCAGTCATCATTCTAGTAAGTTTTAATATTAGTATGCCTTCTAAGTTAGTAAAATAAATTTCTTTTATGTCAGATTTAATTTTATCAATACAGTACTGTGCAAATTAGTTGGAACAATAGAAAAATGCAGTAACAAAGACACAACTAAAATATGTATATGTTTAATAGTGTACATAGTTAATAGTGAATGTGACCCCCCCTTAGCTTTAATTACTTCTTTCACCCTCTCAACCATTGATGCCACCAGCTTTCCACACATCTTCTTCACTTCAGGGTTGTGGTACCACACTTTCATGACACTCTATCATTTTGGTTTTCGCCGTGCAATCCATCATAGATAAGCGTACTTTAATAATGGCCCACAAATTTTCAATGGGGTTTAGAATTGGGTGAATTTCCTGGCCACTCCAATACCTTCAAATGTTGCTGGGTAAAGAAGCTCTTAGCAAACTTAGAATTGTGGCATGGAGAGCCTGTATTCATATCCTGTTGAAATACCCCATCGCCGTTAGGAAACAGCTTCTGCAGTGTTGGGACCATTTTCGCCTTCAGAACGCCTATGTACTTTTTGCTGTCCATCATTCCTTCAATGGGGTGATGCCTCTGTGGCCCGGAAGCTGTGAAACATCCCCAAAACATGACCTTGGGTGGGTGTTTGGGGGATTGCTGGATGTGGCGGAATCTAAGAGGTTCTCCAGGCTTCGCTTGTCCCAACTAATTCACACAGTACTGTATTTATAGTAATAAACCTAATTTTTTGAGAGGGTTTTCAAAGATATCAATGTTATCAAAAAACTGATAAAATATCATCCCAAGTTCAAAATTCATATGCATATTCTTGAGATGTGAAAGAATGAACATGAATTTTTTCAAAATTTTAGCTTTTTTTTACTTTGAGGAATTCAAGGTCAAATTTTTAAAGTGACCTTGAGATTTGACCTTGTTGGAAAGTAGTCACATATCAGTTTAAGGCAAATTAAAAAAGAAAGAAAATGGTACTTTAGCTATCTTTCTATCTTATCTCTAATTCAAGTTATTAGCATTAACATGATTATTAGTAGGGTCAGAATTCTCTCAATTTCAAATCTCTATACAGTAAAAGCTAATTGCCACAAAAAAAATCAGGATTTTAACTATCTATGATGGTATAGTAAGTATACAAAATTTCATGCAAATCAAAAGCACTAGGGTTTTTCTGTTGGATCACTTGACATGGAATGATCGATCTATCAAACAATCTTACCTGGCTCAACTTATGTCTAATAAGTTGGATAAGTTTCAGTGGTCTATTCTGGATAACAGGACAAGGTATGCAATCATAATTTGATGTGTGATGAAAGGGCATTCTGGCATTTTTTTTTTCTTATGATGAAAATCAGTCACAATCAATCATCACACCAAATAAATGTCACTAATTGCTGTAGATGATCGAATTTATTGACCAGAAACACATGAGGTGGGAAAAAGGAAATAAGTCATAATATTTTATTGAAACTTGATTTACATACTACAGGTTAAATGCAAAATCTATAACTAAAATAAATCATAAGGAAGACTTGGTTATCAGAGTTATGGGCACTGCATCTTGCTTTTCTTATATAAATTAGGGCAGAATCTATACACAAAGGCGCCAGGCTCGTAATCTGTAGTTCCCAGGTTCAAGTCCCAGCTGGGTCAGCGTTGAGATTTATCTCGGCAAAATTTCCCCGCCCTGCCCACAGTCAGTAGGGGACACCGATGGGCTTGAAAAGGCCGCCATCCGTCGGATGGGACGTTAAGCCATGGCCCCGTATGCGGGAGAGCCATACCCTGTGCACATTAAAGAACATGCTGGATGGCCTTGACGGGACGCTACCATCTGTCTCCCAACAGCTGTTCCAGTGGGTCCCCTCCCCCAACCTTCTCTGAGCCTTCGGAGTCCTTGTGGCCTGGCTATTTAGCCCATGGTGTGCAAAAAAGTGCCACTCAGAGGTAAAACAATCCAATCCAATATACACAAAGGTCTATAAATTTCTCAACATAATAAGCTCAATGGAATTGACTTTTATAGCAAATGATACTTATGTGGAATTACAATGGCTTGTAATGACACTGCATCTATGAGGATCTGGATTCAAGTCACAGAATGGCGTTGTTCATGTACATATTTGTATGTTATATGAGAAACCAAGACAAACCTGATGGAGTTTCTAGGTTATCTCCATCCTTTGTGTAGTTCTAGGCAAATTGTTCTAATAAAATTTCTTTTGAATAGCAATTTTTTGAAAAACTAATTTTTCAAACAGCAATTTTTCGAATGACCAATTTTCCAGAAACTAGTTTTTCTAAAAGCACGGGACCATTTACATATTATATCAGTTATTTTTTATAGAGATTAAATTTTTTTTTTAATTGTATTTGATTAACAGTAATGAAATCTTAAAATTCACATTTTAAAAAATTTCCAATAGCTTTAATTGTGCCTCTAATAGTGGAAAAGATTGGAAAAAGGACAAAATTTTATATTAATTTATAAATGATTCAATCATGCTTGAAATACTGTTACTATATTTAATGTTTGATTTACTGTTTAATTATCACCATTGTTAGCTGTACATTAAAAAGTTAAAATATTAAAAGTTCAGAGGAGTGCTCGAAAAAATTCATGTAGAGATCCAACAGCATATTATCAACATGGCAGCCTACTTAAGCTCACTACTTTCTACACTAACTTCCTATTTTCTATACCAGGTGATGGTACATATCCTATAGGTCAATCTTTTCCTTAGCAAAGGCAATCTAGTTATAGGACAGAACAGTATTTTGAAATGCTTTATTTATATTTATGCTTCTCTGCTTTAACAATTTCAATTTAAAAGCACTTCACAATTTTCATAAATTACTAATCTGTGAAATGTCGAATTGCTGCTTTTACAATTTCTTTTTTTACTTTTTAATAGTACACTACCATTCCAGGAGGTTTCCGTCTGCTGGTACAGGTGTAGCCAATGGTTGATTATCTTGTTATGCTCAATCTTGTCCTTTCAGCTGTATGATGAGCTTTGACACAGATGATAACGCCGAAGTTATTATCACTCATATGGCTGCATACCATTCATTGTTTAAGTGAGATTAGTTGTCGAAGATCTTAACGATCATTAGATGTTATAGTTCTCACTGATGATTATATATCATCTCTTAACTGGCTGTATTTCACTGCTGGTAATAACTGGCATATTTCAGGCTTTTTAATGTACAGCTAACAATCATGATAATTAAACAGTATTAAACTAGCTGTGAGTCTTATTTATCTGTCAAAGTGTTTACGCTGAGAGCAATGATTTTTCCCCTTACATTGGATGGGGCATTTTTAAGTCAGAAATGAAAAATTCTTTTTTCTTCTTTTATACGTACTAACAGGGCCGAATATAGGGGAAAAAGGAGCAGCCAAGTGATCCTGGTTAGGAGGTGGGGGGGTTCAAGATCTATATAGAATGTCATTCAAATATGATAAGAGTATCAAAATGAAATAAATGTATAACTAAAAATGACAATAACCAAAAATGCAGGGGGGTTGGGGGTGACTTAGTCAGTAGCACACCACACTCATAATCTGCAGTTCCCACATTCAGTCCCAGCTGTGCCAGCATTTAGATTTATCTCCATAAAACTCCCCGCCCTGCCCAAGGTCAGTAGGAGGGCACCGATAGGCTTGGAAAAGCCATCATACATCAGATGAGATGCTAAGCAGCAGTCCACATGCAGGACAGCCATACACTGTGCACATTAAATAACACACTGGATGGCCTTGATGAGAGGCTACTATCTGTCTCCCAACAGCTGTCCAGTGGGACCCCTTCCCTCAACCTTCTCTGAACCCTTGGGGTCCTTGTGGCCTGGCAATTTAGCCCATTGTGTAAAAAAATGCTGCTCAGAGGTAAAACCCAACCCAAAAATGCTGATATATATATATATATACATATATGTCAATAACCAAAAATGCTAATATATATATATGCCGCTTCCTTTTTAGGCCGATAATCAAAAATGCCAAAAACACAATTGCAACATAACACTGTAAATAAAAATGGCTACAGAAATGCTGTGAATAAAAATTCTGATATTAAATAAATGCCATCAGCTTAATAATCCACAAAACTGAAAAAAAACATGATTCTGGTATCGGAAGGAAATATTTAGTGACAGAAAAAAATACTGATGTTAATAGAATTTAAATAGCTTTTTTTTTTAATAGGACAATATATTGGTTTTTTTACAACTATTATACCACCATTTACAACAAATAAAAGTTTATTAAATGAG
Organism: Ryuthela nishihirai; assembly: GCA_038380435.1. Lineage (NCBI taxonomy): Eukaryota > Metazoa > Arthropoda > Arachnida > Araneae > Heptathelidae > Ryuthela > Ryuthela nishihirai. The sequence continues at coordinate 79,602,057 of JAWZYU010000017.1, forward strand.
GCATATCATATGCTATCATAAATTACACTTCTCTCTGAGAGGAGAATAATATTCCGGGGGGGGGGGGGGAGCATTATACCCAGCAATATGTGAATGAAAGCTTGTAACAGGGAGTATATTAACACCTCCTATAACAGAAAGCCAGACCAAATTTATGACATCAGCTTAAGTAGGCCTACAATATGAACAATTCTTATATTTTTGATTTTAATATTAATACCGGTGGATTCTGTGCTAATCTTTATACTAATGTTTATCTATAAATATATTTTACTTTGGAGAAAATTTATTTGTTATTAGTGTTATATTTGATAATAAACACAAATAATTTTCTTCTTAAATAAAATATATTTATAGATAAATATTAGTATAAAATTTAGCACAAGAGTCCACCAATATTAGAATAAAAAACATAAGAATTTTCTATGTAATGACTACTTAGTGATGTCAAAAATTTGGTACATTGGCCTTCTGTTATAGGTGGTGTTGGTATATTACACCCCAAAATTATAGCTTTCCCCATTACATGTGTTCAAGAAATAAGAGAGTAAAATTTAATTGTGTTGATCACAGCTAGTCATAAGTCAAATGATAGCTTGTAAGAAAAGGAATGAAATTTGTAACCCAAATTGTTTCCTTTTCCCCATTACGCCTCCATCAAAGAAGGGAGAGTAAAATTTAATGGTAGTCAATCATAATGACTCATATCAATTGAAAGTTTGGGAATACTAAACACATCCATTACAAAGTTCTCACTGAAAAAGCAAAAAAATGAAGCTTATGAATAAAAAATAAAATACTAAATGATTTTTTATAAATGTGTTCTACAAAACTGAAAAATGAAAGTTGCCAATGGCAAATCACTTACAGAACTCTAACTTCAAAGGAAGACATGGTATCAATTTTTTCCATTAAGTTTTCATTTATAAGAGAATTATTTTTTACTTATTCTGCAATTGAAGTTGATTTGAAAAAGTGATTTTGTGATTGGCAAATATCTATTAGTTTGTACACCTTACATTTTAAGAAACGTCTTTCAATCCCCATAGAAATGTGGTTTTTATAAAGATATAACTGATTGCTTCCCTTACTGCAAAAGAATTTTTTTTTCACTTTAGTGGATAAGTAGCATTGACAATGGATTGCTTTTTGGCTCCTGTGGGGCCTACCAGGATATGCCAGAACAGATGTTGAATAGGAAGGGAAAAAGGAGGAAAATAAAATATGCATAAGGTTGTCAGTGAAATTTCACCCACATATTACAGTATTTTTTGTGATTCTTTTCAATACTTTGTATCTTTATGCAAACATTAACTTTAGAATTATTTTTAGGCAACAAAATTTTCTGGTTGTAGTCAGACCTTGATATAATGTCTCAGAGTAGCAGTAGTATTACTAATGGATGTGTGGGTACTCATTTATTTTAGGGGTGATGCACTGCTGGTGGAAGTTTTCAATATCCACAATTTCTCAGGTACTTGGTCAATCGATCCCAAATTTGGTGTGGTAGTCCCACATAGTTCTGACTATAGAGGGTTTAGAGCTCAGGCTCCCAGTTGTTGTGGATCAGGATTAAACCTGTCACAAGTGTCACACTTTTATGGTATAGGAATCATTCAGTAATATTTTGCAAAAAATATAGGTTGGGAGGATGAAAATTAAAAACTTTACCTATGATGCTTCATCATAATAACATTACAAGAACAAAACTTATTCTTGCACAAAACATGCTCTATCAATTGTTAAATGCATATATTTAATGATTATCCCCTTGATCTTCTGTTTGTTCTTATTGAATCAGAAATAATAATACTTATTTTCCATAATAAGTTAGTGGAAGTGCTAAGTTATTAAGAACTCTCCTATTTCCCATTGTGTATTGTCTCTAACTGTTCACCTAATCATGCAGAAATGTGCACAAACAAAACTATATTGATTGGTAAATATAATTTTTTGAGTTAAAGGAGTGGAGGTGACAACTTAAATGAATTTAACCCCCTGTTTTCCACTGTTTATTTTCTACTCTTCAGCATAATCAAGCAAAAATCAATTTATATACACAATTTCCTACATTCAATTGAGCTAACTTAATGATCACTCCCTTCCTTTCTCTTCTGTTTCTGACTCTAATCATTCACCTAATTGCTTACAAACAAAGCTCTATTGATTTATATGTGAAATTTTCCAAACTTAGTGGAGATGCTAATTTAATGTCCAATTAACAGTTTTCATTTTATGATTGGCTCTTACGTTTGGCCTAATCATGCACAAATAAAATCCTATGTAGTGGTATATACAATTAAGCATTTGAGTAGGAATCACATCACTGTTACATTAGGATCTCACTCAGCTTTTCTGTATTAACTCCTCAAGATATTGCACTCAAACAAAAAATCTTCATGTTCACCCTTCCCTAAACAATGCTTAAATAGTTAAGAAATTGGAGCAACATATATAGGCGCTAGTTTGCAATTCCAATTTGTCCTAAAACACCAGCTGCTTTACCACAAATGAGTAACTACTTCATAATTTCTTAGGAAAGAAATATATATGTGAAAGTACATATAATAATAAATAAGTATGTTTTAATTCCTTAGAGGTTACTTTTTAGCTTCATATTTCCTAAACATTTCTTTGGGATTACATCTGTCACAATTTTCTACATATAGCAGATCGATAAAACTGTCTGTTCTTTTCCCTAAAGTTCACTCCTTTGATTTCTGACTGATTCCACTGGAGGAGAGAGAATAAAAATAAACTGAGCTTTATTGAGATACAAATTTGGAAGACTGAATAAATTTCTTGTTTGTTTCATTTCCCAGAGTTTGAGTTGTATGATTTGTTTGGTTTCCGAGTGGTTTGTTGGGTTGTTTTATCTCTCAAAAGTACTTTTTTTGCACACAATGAGCTAAATGGATAGGTCACAAGGACCTCAAAGAGCTCAGAGAAGATAGGAGGAAGGGGGCTTCTAGACAGCTGTTAGAAGGCAGATAGAAGCTTCCTGTCTAGGCATCCAGCATATTTTTTAACATGCATAGGGTATGGCTCTCCCACACATACGGCCATGCTTTACGTTCCATATGACCGGTAGGGGCATTTCCATCGGGGAACCCCTACTATCTTAGGAGGGGTTGGGGGTTTAACAGAGATAAATTGCAGTGCTGGCACAGGTTGAACTGCCACACCTAAGAACTGCATAAGTGTAGAAGTCAGAATTCCTGGAGTGTGTCTGTTTCATTTCCTACTATTTTGGTCAGAAGGATGACATCTAACAATGAATGTCTTGGATACAAAAGCAAAATAGACCTTGCTACGGAAATCAGTCATCATGTGGGATGGCAATTTAGGGAAGGTGTCCCCTCCGCTAAACTCACTGTGAATGCTTTAATCCCATCTAGAAGAATATATTTTTTTTTAAATTACCACGAGTTTTTATGTTTATATTGAATGATTTTACAGGCAACCCCATTCCCTTTCCTTCAATACCTTGGCTGTGCCACACAGACGATATAATGCTGTAGGGGTTTTTTTTTCCTTTGGTGCACAAACCTCTCTCTTAGCCAAGATCACCAAACTTCAAACACCCAAAGAAAAATTTCATAATGTTTAGCAAAAAAAACAGCCAAGGAAGTTTTTTTCTATTTCATAAACAGTTCAGAAAATAACATTAATGTGAGAAGTCCAAGTCACTTTGCGTAACACTGGCCCTGTTTAAAATATACCATACTGAAATATACAAATTTAACTATTTTTATTCATCAGGTTTTCCAAAATGAAGCCTTAATTACATACAGCGATCTTTTTTTTTTCACCATATCACACTGAAAAAGGCTTATTAAAATCAATGCTTTCAAATTTGTTTATATTATTTATTTTCATAAAATTTGTAATTAAATTCTGTTTAATTTGATATATAATATGACCTATTTCCATTGATTGGTTATTTTTTTTTAATTCTAAATTTGACTTGTTTATTTGACTCAGCACAATTGGCTAAAAGCCTGGAATTTTCTCAAAGTATAGTACCGAGAAAAAAATTAAAAACGAGAAATATTTACTTAAAATAAAAAAATCTTTTGTTATTCAGAAATATATAGCCATTCTATTCATATGCATTGTAATCATTTCTGTCAATTGGGTTTTTTTTAATAAATTTTTATCTGTTGTCAGATGTATTTTTTTAAATACTCTAAAAAAAAGTCCTATTAAAATAAAACATATCTTTTATGTTAAATACTTTATTCCTATAAAATCCAGAATTAAATGTTGATTAATTTGGCATACAACATGCCATAATTCCTTTCATTAGTTATTTGGCAAAAAAGTTCTAAAGATTTTTTTTTTTGGCTGAGTATAAGGAGAAAATAGCTTGGCCTCTGGATGGAAATCTGTTTTCAGGCTGGATACTAAAAGGGTTAAAGAGTGCCATTAAAGCTATTGGGATATTTTGAAAATATGAATTTTAAAATTTCATCACTATCAATCACACCAAAAAATAAGTTTCAATTTATCTCTAAAAACAAAAATGACTCACACAATATGAGGATGGTCCCTTGCATTTAAAAAAACTCTCCGTTTTTGAAAACTTAATCATTCGAAAAATTGCTCTTCAAAACATTGATTTTCTAAAAACTTATCATTCAAAAAACTGAACAATTGATTTTTTGAAAAACTGATTTTTGAAGAATTTATTTTTGAAAAACATGTCTCACACTCCTTTGCATAGGGGAGTAACTTATTCTATTTTTTTTTAATTGGGGGAACATGTCCCTAATAAAAATTATTCCAGAAAATGCATTCCCCAAAGGTTAATATGGTATATACCGCACAGATCACTAGCTACTTTTGCAGCTTTAATTTTGTGCATAGAGAACAGTGATTTTTTTCTCAAGTATTGTGAAGTAGCAAGACATTCATAGATATTGCAACATTTAACCCTTCCAGTGCCCAGCTTCAGAAATTTAATGCAAACACAGAGAAAATTATTTTTTACTGTGATCTGACAAAAAAAATATTTTAACACTCTTCTTTCTTACCAAATAAGGAATGAAAGAAAATAGAGCTTTTTATATAGCAAATTAATCCAACACTTTATTCTAGAATTTATGTAAATAAAATATTTAACAAAATGACAAGTTTAATTTTAAAAGAACTTTTTAGAGTGGTATAGTAAAAAACAGTAACTGGCAATGCAAATAAAAATTTATTTAAAAAAAAGCAAATAAATGAAAACAACTATAATATACATGAATAAAAAAAGTACCTTTCTGAGCAATACAAAAATAAATTTTACTTGAAACAACAAAATTACCCTCTTTTCAAACTTTTTTTTCTCAGTACTTTGAGGAAAATCTAGGCTTTTCACCTACTGTGCCAAGTCAACTTTAGAATTTTCTTAACAAATAATCACTCAACAGAAATAACTCATGTAGCAGTACTGGTACAAGTCATGAACTTAAGCAGGAATATTGATGTCATAACCTATATTACACAATATGAATTATGTGAAGTGTCTGAGAATACGTAAATTGTACAAATTTGTAGCAATGTGTATATAAGATATGCCTTTTCAACATCATGAAGTAATTATCTCTTTTGATACTACAATAAACAATTGTAACTTACATTTGCATCAGATACATGTACAACATCCTGAGCATGTTCATCTTCTTCCCAAGGCATATCTCCAGAAGGATCTTTTAGGAAATTTACCATGGACTGAAAAGAGCAAACTGCTTTTACTATTAAAAACAATATATCTAAATATGCCAACACACATTCCCTTTACATAAAAAGATATACACAACTGAAAATCAACAAATACAAAAACGAAAATTTAGTCAGTACACTCAAAAAACATAAAGAAACTGAATTATATACAGCACATCTGTCAAATGTACTAAGAGTTAGAAAATATTCATACCATGACCTATTAATTTTAGGCGTATAAATAAGCACTGCTACCTTCCCAAATTAGCATGAAATTAAAGTTGCATGGCTACTGTTAAAAAGTTCCAAGTGGCTTACAGGTTTTCCACGTTTATTCAACCATTTGCAATTTTAGTGAAATTGGTTTATTCTAGTTAAAAAAAATAGAAACTCAAAACAGTCTCTTATTCAATCTCATTTTCTCTTGCTGATCTTAATCAAAACAACCATACCAAACAGCATTAATGTGAATAGTTGATGTAAAGTACCTACAGCCTGATTCAAAAATACACAACTGGTGCAATTCTAATAAAAATGTACCAAATAGAAAGCAATACATCAAAACCTGCAAAATGATGACATAGTAACCCCTACCCAACAACACACCATGAAAATTACTGATGAAGCATCTTTACAAATATAACTTAATACTCATAAGGAAAAAATGTAAATAACCCTTCAAGTGTCCACATCATCTGTATGCATTCACAGAATCCGAAATGAGAGGCCAACAACATATGCATACATTTTTAGTACAACATTAAAAAAAAAAGATTTAAAAAATAAAAATTGCAGCTGTAATTTATATATGTGCGTATCTTATAAAAATATAATTCAGGCTTGAAAAATAATATTTTATTAAACAATATACCTAAATAATTTGATAAAGCCATCCAATTCCCATTTCTTAGAAGCATTAAATGGTATTGCCATTTGCTTGTTAACATTCCTATTTGCTGAAGCAACCTTCTGATTTAAGCTCACAAGTTTGCTTTGAAATATTATCAACAAATTTTTCCTTAAATTTTCGAAAATCTCCTAAAAATTAACAAAAAAATACTATTTTTAAAAACAGCATATTTTGGAAGTAATTACAAAGTACGTACCACCATTTTTTCTTTCTTTTTTTGTTTCACAACCTTTTCTGTCATAAACCTATTTCAGTATTCCCAAATTATTTTTATCATTTTTCCCAGCATTCTGTGCATCTTTAACACTCTTAAAACCAAAACTGGAAATAAACACATCCTTTTCAAAAATTCTGGCTGCAGCTTCACTAAATTACATTATGGCTCACTGAGGCAAACAAGAGGCAGATGGCTGACACATGCTATCTCCATTCCGTGTGCTATAAGTGGCTCCCATATTGCTTTGGACCAGCATATTGAATACCCTTTGTAAAATTAATATTTACTTATTTTATATTTAAACCTTAGTTTTCATTTCATTAGATTTATTTTCCGAAATTAGCGATCTTTTGGCTGATCAATAAGTATTTATTTTTCATAGTTACACTACATCAGATGGCCAGCCTACAACTTGTTGCTGTGGATATTTTAACATCACATTAGGCTATACATTAATTTTTATTTTATTATTTATTACTTTCCCAGTAAAACTTTTATCTGGTATCATTTTCTGAAAATAAACGAGATGTTGGATATGGAAACAAAATCATTTCTGTAGATTTACTTCTGTCAGTTAGTGATTTTTCAATCGGCTGATTTATCACTCTTTCTGAGTTATGCTAGATCGAAGTCCGGCTTAAAGGTTTCTGCCGATATTTTAACATCCCATTAGGTCATAGGTAATTTTTCTTTTTTTTTGTTGTTGTTTTTTTTTTAGTAAAAAAAGTTTGAGTTTGTACCGTTTTCTGCAAATGTTTTGGATAAGGAAGCAAAATAGACTTCCTTGCTAGGGAAATCAGCCTTCATATGTAGGAGGACAAATTTGGGAAGGCATCCCCCTCCACTAAACTCACATTGAAAGTTTCTTTCACCCCCACCTCTAGAAAAAAAAATTTTTAATTCGAGTTTTTATATTTATATTGAGTGATTTTAAAGGCAACCCCCCCCCTCCCCCCCAGTACCTTGGCTGTGCCACACAGACAATATGATGCTGTGTGGATTTTTTTTTTTTTTTTTTTTTTGTTTGGTGCACAAAGTCATGATTCACCAAACTTCAACACCCAATGAAAAAATTCATAAAGTTTAGTAAAAAAAGCAGCCAAGGAAGTTTTCTTCTGTTTCATAAGCAGTTCAGAAAATCCTGTTAAAGTGAGAAGTCCAAGTCACTTTATATAACACTGGCCATGTTTAAATATACAATACTGAAAACAATCATTAAAAGAAATAAAAATCATATTTCAGGTTGAATATTATATTATTATGGAGGAAATTTTCTTTTAATTAATATATATTTTTATTCTTCAGGTTTTCCAAAATGAAGCCTTAATTATATACAGCAATCTTTTTTTTCACCATATCACATTGAAAACAGCTTATTCAAATCAATATGCTTATAAATTTTTTTATATTATTTTCATAAAATTCGTAAATTCTACTTAATTTGGTATATAACATGAACTATTTCCATCAATTGTTTTTTTTTTTAATTCTAAAGTTGACTTGTTTATCTGACTCAGCACAATTGGCTAAAAACCCGGGAATTTTCTCAAATTACGATACCGAGAAAAAAATTACAAAACGAGAGAAATATTTACTTGAAACCAAAAAATTAATTTTTTCATTATTCAGAACTAAATAGCCGTTCTATTCATGTGCATTATACTCATTTCTGTCTAATAGTTTATTTTAATAAATTTTCATTTGTGTTGCCAGGTGCATTTTCTTTTATTACATGACTCTAAAAAAGACACTATTAAAATAAAACTTAGCAAAAAAGCTAAATATTTTACTTTCAGAAAACCCAGAATTAAACGCTGATTAATTTGGCATTATAACATGCCATAATTCCTTTCATTAGTTATTTACCAAATAATTTCTAAAATTTTTTTTGGGCTGAGCATAGGAAAAAAATAGTTTGGTCTCTGGATGGAAACCAGATTTTCAGGCTGGACACTGAAAGAGTTAAGCCAACCCCCAACAAGCACCCATATAACCTTTGCCTATTCAATGAGGAAGAGAGAACCGTAAAGAAGGGAACAATACATTTCCAAAATGGGTAAACACTTATTGCCCAATAACTATACCATAGAAATGCTGGCAGAAAGCAGCACCAGAAGAACAGGCCATGTGTATTGTCCTATTACAATTAATTTTAGAATAAGGAAAAAAGACAATATATCTTACAATGTACTAAAAATGGCTAAAAAAAAGTCTAAATCACAAAATTAAAAAAAAAATAACAAAAATATCAGAATTATTGCTTTCCAGAAATTGAAAAAGTGGATAATTCAAATTTAATTCATTTATTGTTTATTCTTACATTTCTGGTGAGAATTCAGGGGGGGGGGGGTAGTTTTATTAATTAACCCTTCCAGTGTCCATGTCATCTGTATATGTTGTGTTGGGTTGTTTTTACCTCTGAGCGGCACTTTTTTGCACACCATGGGCTAAATGGCCAGGTCACATAGACCCCAAAGGCTCAGAGAGAGAGAGAGAGAAGGTTGGGGGAGGGGACCCACTGGAACAGCTGTTGGAAGACAGATGGTAGCCCCCCGTCAAGGCCATCCAGCGTGTTCTTTAACGTGCACAGAGTATGGCTCTCCCGTACACGGGGCCACGGCTTAACGTCCCATCCTACGGACGGCGGCCTTTCCAAGCCCATCGGTGTCCCCTACTGACCGTGGGCAGGGCGGAGAATTTTGCGGAGATAAATCTCAACGCTGACCCAGCTGGGACTCGATCCTGGGAACTACAGATTACGAGCCTGGCGTGCTACCGACTAAGCCACCCCTGCCCCCATCTGTATATGTTCACAGAATCTGTAACGAGAGGCCTAGGAGAGCTGTATATGTTTCAGTACAACAAAAAAATCGTTTTTAAAATAAAAATTGCCATTGTAAATTTTTTTAATATAAAGAAAATAAAAATAAATACCCCCTCAAGCAGCTGCTTGCCACAGAGGTCTGACAGGAGCCTGTCAGTTTATATGCCACAGTAGATCTGAGAGGATGGCAGGACCTCAGCAGAAAAACAACACGAACATCCATGCGTTACCCGGGGCTCGAACCCAGGTTCCATAGATCAGTAGCCAAGCGCGCTAACCCACTCGGCCACGGGACGGTTTTTTAATATATATCTTATAAAAATATATAATTCAGGCTTGAAAAATTATATTTTGTTTTTTTTTTTCATGATGCTTATATATATTTTTATCATTCATTTGATGCAAAATAAAGCACGTCACAGTAGCAGATGCATTTGAGTCTTTTGAGTGCAGTAACCTAGCTATTGCTCACATGTGCAGCAAAGTGACTATAATGGATATTTACAGAAAGAGTTCCTCTCGGATATAGAATAATGTGATCACGATTCTAGTCAATATTAACTTTAATTTTCATTTCTGTACATTTATTTTATTTCTGCAAATTATCGATTTTTTTTCATCAGCTGATCTATCAATCTTTTGGGGTTATGCTACATCAGATGGCTGGCTTTACAAGTCGTTGCTGATATTATTTAACATCGCATTAGGTTATACATTAATATTTCTTTTCATGTAAAAAACTTTGATCTCGAAATAATATTCATCACAGCTAGTATAATAATACTTAATATAATTCAAGATAATTGCTGTACAATATTCTTTAGTCTAAATTACTCAATCTCAAATAAGAGGAGTGCAAGTGCTATTACAAATTGTGAGGCAGCTAGCTGCAATAATAACTGCTTTAGTACAATTACAAATGATCAAAATAAAATTAAAATCAATTCGTCTAAATATTTCCTTATCTACTATATAAAGCATAATAGGCTAATTAACAATAGTTATATATACAAATGAGTAGTAGGCTGGTACATCTACCTGCTCTGGCTCATATGCTGTTACAATGAGACATCAATGACTGATGATCACATTTTGAATTGAAATGATCACATTTTCCATGTAGTCAGTAGGAATTCTAATTACTGTTACATTGAATGTTCTTATACTGTCCATTGATGCTCTTATTTGTGGCCGAAGTTGTTATAACAAGAAACCAGTCCTTTCACAATTGCAGATTTTTTTATAGATGTTAGTTCAATATATTGACACAAAATTATCTTCAGCTTAGTATAGTAGGATAGTATGTTACTACTTGTAGTTTTTAACAAATACTTGTTAGCAAATTTCAAGTCACGCCAAACATCAATTGTGCTATCTGGTTCTGTGGGGCATACAATGTTTTAATCCAAGTTATCGTTTTACTCAGTATATCTTGTAGCTAATAACAATCATGTGCAGTATTTATTGCAAGTTCATTGGCACTTTTCACAGTGATGATAACAGTTGCACTTTCCTCAGTGTTTGAGATATAATTGCGTACTTTAAACATTTAAAAAGTTAAAAACCGATTAACTAAGATATAAAAAACAAGTATAAAAGACTGCTTTCATATCGGTGCTTAGGTGTGGTAGAAGCACAAGCTGCATCGGTGCTCAGACCTTATGGGAGCTATGCGTTTCACCGTTATTCAAGTCTAAGGTGAGGCTCTGCAGGTGTAAGGTGTAGCATCAGCTTATAGGTATCTCACTCGTTATGTCAGTGGTCGGATGATGTTACATAATAACTGGTGATTAGCTGTGTAATAGAAGATTTCATGCTAAGGGAATAGGGGGTATTTCAGTGTTGCATATATTATTACCTTGTGGATAAATTAGCATTTTTTCAGCATAATGCAGTTGAAACTTTGATTTAGGGCTATTAATGGTTTATATTCTATTTTATTTACTTAAATATTGTTTTCTATTATAGTTTGAGCATATGCTGTACTGTAGTTTTCTTTTTTAGATCGAGTTGATGTTCGTTCATTTGGCCTTTGTATTGTCGGTAGGTTTTACCGATGTATTTATTTTTACCGTTCAATATATTTAAGGGATCGGTATATCAAGTTGATATACTCCGCCAGTGGGCAATTTCCTATCACAATTGTTAATTATTAGATTTTTTATTATATTGTGTATTGTAATGGGTAAATTAATGTTATATTTTTTAAGGTAGTTTGTAAAGTATTTGAAATATTTTTCATATAGGGAAAACTTTAGGCGAAGGTTTGTCGTCTTAGTTCGTGATTAGGATTTGGTTGAGAGTTTTTTAATACTATGAATTTTGCGTTATGTTGCCACCTTTTTAATTGTTGAAGGGTGTATCCTGCTTCCTGTGCTATTTTATTTATATAATTTATTTCTGTGTTAAATGTCGAGTCCTCGGAACAGTATCTATATGCCCTTATATAGTGTGGGATTATATTTGCCTTTTTATATTGATACGGATGTGCAGAATTAACTGGTATGTATGATGGGTTGCGAGTTTACTTTCGATATACTGTAGTTTCACGGTAATGTTCTTTATGTGTTATAAGTATATCTAAAAAACGTAATTGTTGCTTTTGTTCAGATTCAATTGTAAAGTTAATAGTAGGTAATATACTATTAATTGTATTTATAAAACCTTTAAGTTTATCCGAGTTGTGGGACCAAAAAATTAATACGTCGTCCATGTAACGCATGTATAAAGAAGGTTTATATATTGCTTTGTTTAGTGTGGTTTCCTTGACATGATGCATAACTACGTCGAACATGAGTCCAGACAGAGGTGATTCCCATGGGTATTCCCCCTCAGTCTGGAACCATGTATGCCCATTCACATCAAAGAAATTAGATGAAGTAGCCTGGTCAAGCACCTCGTGTATACTGAAGTATTCCAGGGCAGTGGGCCTGGCCACTCGTAACTACTCGGCTTTCAGTCGCATCATCGCATCCAACACTGGGGTGTTTGAATACAACATCAAGCGAATGTATAGTAGTATGTTTATTAATTGTTGCATTTTGAATTCTGTGGATTGCTTCTTGACATGATGTAAGGATATTATTTGTAGGAGGAAAATATTCCTTCAAGAAGTTATGTAATACATTCTCTACAGAATAGAACAATTAAAACTCTAGCACAACTAAATTGTCAAGCAGTTATTAATGATCCTATTCCTAACATATTACATAAATTAAATAATTTAAAAAATGATTTCTTACCAAACGAAATTCCTAAGAAATGTATTCCCCCTTTATACCCTGATATCCCTCAACTATTCGTAAAAATTAAATGGCGTAAAGATAATATCCTTTTCGACCATTAGTAAGTAAATGTAAATCTCCTATCATCTAGAGAATGCATTGCATAACTTCTTCAAGAAATATTTTCCTCCTACAAATAATACCATTTTTCTGAGGCCTTTAGGCACACTGTTCATAACCCTATTCACCAATCTATAATTATTCCTACGGGCAACATGGCCAAACCAACGGAGTCTCTCTCTGCACAATATGCTGCTTAAAGGAGGTTGCAAACTCCTTTGCCTAACCTCATCATTAGTTACAAAGTTGAACCACCTAATGCCCAAGATACTGCATAAGCATCTGGAATCAAAAGCATCTAGTGTCCTGTTATCTTGTTTGCAAAGTGTCCAAGTTTCACTACCATAACTAACCCAAGAAAGAACCAAAGTATTATACAGTCTAATATTAGTCTTTAGGTGTATACACCTATTTCTCCACTCTCTCCATAGATCCTTAAAAGTTCCGGCAGCAATCCCTATTCGTTGATTAATCTCATGCCACACATCACCATTATCTCTTACATAGCTCCCAAGATAATTAAACTGCGACACCTTCTCAAGACTGCAACCATTTAGATTAACTGAATCACAGCCTGTCTGACCAATTTTCATCACTTCGGTTTTCTCTTTGTTAATAACCAAACCTACTCTACTACTAGTTTCATCAACAGCTCGAATGAAAGAGTTCATCTCATCATCATTTGCCAAAAGGGCTAAATCATCAGCATAATCTAAATCAGAAATTTTCGTATCTCCAGTCCATTTAAGGCCAAAATCTTTCCCTTGAAGTGAATTTTGCATAACATAATCAATAACCAGCCGTCCCGTGGCCGCGTGGTTAGCACGCTTGGCTACTGATCTAAGGGACCTGGGTTCGAGCCCAGGGTAAGGCATGGATGTGTGTGTCGTTTTTCTGCTGAGGTCCTGCCATCCTGACAGACCTTCTACTATGGCATATAAACTGACAGGCTCCTGTCAGACCTCTGTGGCAAGCAGCTGCTTGACGGGGTATTTATTTTTTTATTATTATAATCAATATCCAAGCTAAAGAGAAAAGGAGACAAAATGCCCCCTTGTTGAACACCAGAAGTAATGCTAAACCAATTGCTATAAGCCTTACCAACTCTCAAGCACAACTCAGTGTTATTATAGAGAGCTTTCATTATGTCAACTAACTTGTCAGGTATACCATACGATCTCACAATCAACCACAAATTATGACGATCAACAGAGTTGAAAGCCTTTTTGAAATCAACAAAGCTAGCAACCAAAGGTTTCTGAAACTCTAAACATTTCTCAAGAATCTGCCGAAGTGAAAATATCTGATCCACACATCCCCTACCACTTCTGAATCCACATTGCTCATCATGCAATTGACTGTCAACCAGATTCTTAATTCTATTAAGCACAATCATGGAAAGAACTTTACCTGGAACAGAGAGTAGGCTGATACCCCTATAGTTATCACAAGAACTGCCATTATCTTTTTTGAAAATAGTGATAATAATAGCTCTGTAAAATCCTTAGGAACCATGCCTTTATCATAAAAGATATTCAGAATTTCAATCATCCAAGTGGTAACCGAAACATTCCCAGCTCTAAGCATTTCTGTAGTAATTTCATCTACCCCTGGAGATTTATCAAGTTTAAGTTTAGAAATAGCCAAACTAACTTCAGATTGTGTTATAAGGCCAACATTAAAGCCACCAATGCATCTATCATTATTTCAAACAATGGGAGTAGAACTAACCGCATTGTTAGAACATCACTGAAATGCTCAGCCCACCTAGCCATGCCAGAATCCTCACCCTCTAAAACCTTACCTTGTTTATCCTTTAATCCCTGTATGCCTGTCCATTTTCTACCACACAAAATATCAACTATCTGGTACAGCTCTCTGCTGTTGTGCTGTCAAACTGCTTCCTCGGCTTTGTCAGCCAAGCCATCAAGCCAAAGATTCTTATCAGCAGCTAACTGATCCTTTACACGTTTATTAAGTTCTCTGTAATGCTTTCTATTAGGACTAGTAGGGTATTGATTAAGGACATTCCTGCAGTTCTTTCTGAAATAAGCTCAAGTGCCTTATCACTCAGATAATTCTGCCTCTTCTGCTCCTGTTTTCCTAAAAGAGTACTGTTAGTGTCCAAAAAAGCCTGTTTAAAATGATCCCCATTCTTCCTCAACTTTAGTAGTAAGCATACCATGACTGTCATAATGACTAAGTAACTTATCGTGGTAAGCTTTGGCTATAACTGGATCTTTCAGAGCTTCAGTATTAAAGGTAAATTTTTTAACCCTAGCAGAACACTTTTAACAAGGCAATGGTCAGATCCAATTTCAGCTCCCCTATATGCCCTGGTATTCCTAACAGAACTAGCCCATTTGCTGTTAATTATTATATAATCAATCATACTCTTATACAGCCTATCAGGTGAAACCCATGTGTACTTATGTATGTCGCAGTGTTTGTAATAAGTGTTAGTTATTCTGAATCCATTGAGTTTACTCACCTGTAGGAAACATTGCCCATTGCCATTACAGCTACCAATACCAAAAGGGTCTATTACTCCTGCCCAAAGGTCAGAGTCAGTACCAACTTTGGCATTGAAGTCACCAAGAACAAGGGTAATATCTCCTTTCTTGACAGAATTCAAAATATCCTGAAGTTGTCCATAAAACCTATCCTTCTCATCGTCATCGGCATCCTCAACAGGGGCATAACAGCAGATAACATTCAAGTCTTAACGCTTGTCTGAAATTTTGCTGTAAGAAACCTTTCATTAATGCACTCATATGCTAGAAGAGCATCACTAGCGTGTCTGTTGAGAAGCAGACCCACGCCTTGGTGATACTTATTGCCGTCCCTCCCTGAAAAGAGAAATTTAAGATTTTTAAGAATCTGACCTTTATCTGTCCATCTGCTCTCTTGCAAGCCGAGAATATCTAAATTATAATGGTGGAATTCTTGTGTGAAGAGAAAAAGCTCTGTGCAGAGTCCTCACATTCCAACTACTTATGGAGAGAAAATGGTTAGTGGGATGTTTATTGAGAGAGGAAATGGTGATAATATGAAACATTCCCCTAATTGCACACATGGGGCAAAACCTGTTCCCCCACCACTAAAGGCTGAAGCCATCTACACTGGAAGTCTTTCTCCAATGTAGAATTTGACGATGCCAATAGAAGCAAAGAGTGTAGGTGCCTGCAATGACCTCTGCTCAGGATTATCCACCAGCTGATAAACACATCCTGTGAATCTATTCACTTGGGGCTGTCAACCCAGAAGCAGAAAACACTGCGGAAGATTTCCCCTCCACAGAAGCCCACCAGTGCAGCAAAATCAGGATCCATAATCAAGCTCAGAGCCATATATCTGTCCAGTCCAGTGGGTCAGGACCCTGTATGGTTGACCACTCCTCAGCAGGGTAGAAAAAAAAAAGAAAAAGTAGCCATAGTTGTCTAGATTAGTAGGCCACACTAATCTGATGGCCCTTCCCTTCCGTTCACTTCCACAAGAGAGTATCTCTTTTGAAAGGTACTAATGGTCTGCACCACGAGAGAGCAGTGTCGGACATTAGGTGCTAGGACTGGCTGGTTCTATGCATCATCACAGGGGATTGGTGCATAGCTCCAGTGATATAGTAATGGTAGCTAGGTAGATCCAGTGACTACCTAGCTATCATTTACAGACCAATCTCATACTCAAAATGACTTAAAATTTTCACATATTTAATTCGTTTTTTAGCAACATTTGAGCAATTTTTTAAATTTATATTCTTTGTCAGCAAAAAAATCCACTTTTTTTTTAAGTGAATGCCATTATTGAATTTTTAAATCATGTTTCCTTTAACCATTATCTCAAGTAGTTTTTTCACTCATGTCAGTCATGCAGATATATCCACATCTGCACAGGGCATGCATTCATTATACACTGCACATCTATTCATTATAACCTGGCCATTTTGGGCATGCAAGGGGCCTTATTGCAATATGCTAAAAATAATCTGAAATGTCTCTTAAAAAAAAATGAATGTTGAAATGTCATCAAGAGAAAAAGCTCTGTGCAGAGTCCTCATATTCCAACTACCTATGGAGAGAAAATGGTTAGTGGGATGTTTAAAGAAACTATGTTTATTGAGAGAGGGAATGCCGACAATATCAAACAGACCCCTAATCGCACACATGGTGCAAAGACCCGTGCACACATGGTGCAAGACTAAAGGCTGAAGCCATCTACACTGGGAGACTTCCTCCAATGTAGAATTTGATGATGCCAATAGAAGCAAAGAGTTCAGGTGCCTGCGATGACCTCTGCTCAGGATTATCCACCAGCTGACAAACATATTCTGTGAATCTATTCACTTGGGGCTGTCAACCCGCAAACAAACAGAAAACACAGCGGATGATTTTCCTCCACAGAAGCCCACCAGTGCAGCAAAATCAGGATCAATAATCAAACTCAGAGCCATAATTCCATTCAGGTTGGTATATATGGTCAGCACCAGGACTCTGTGTGGTTGACCACTCCTCAGCAGGATAGAAAAAAAGGAAAAGTAGCCATAGTTGTCCAGATTAGTAGGCCACACTAATCTGACAGCCCTCCCCTTCTGTTCACTTCCACAAGAGAGTCTCTCTTTTGAAAGGTACTAACGATCTGCATCACGAGAAGGCGGGGTCAGACATTAGGTGTTAGGCCTGGTCAGTTCTATGCATCATCACAGGTATTGGTGCATAGCTCACCTACCAATGACTACCTAGCTACCATTACCTTAAAAAAAATAACATTAATTTACCCATTACAATACACAATACAATAAAAAATCTAATAATTAATGATCGTGATAGGAAATTGCCCACTGGCGGAGTATATCAACTCGATATACAGACCCCTTAATATATGGAATGGTAAAAATAAATACATCGGTAAAACCTACCGACAATACAAAGGCCAAATGAACGAACATCAACTCGATCTAAAAAAGAAAACTACCAGTACAGCATATGCTCAAACTAAAACAATATAAAATATAAACCATTAATAGCCCCTAAATCAAAGTTTCAACTGCATTATGCTGAAAAAATACTAATTTATACACGATGTAATAATATATGCAACACTGAAATACCCCCTATTCCCTCAGCATGGTATCTTCTATTACACAGCTAATCACCAGTTATTACGTAACATCATCCGACCACTGACATAACGAGTGAGATACTTATAAGCTGATGCTACACTTTACACCTACTGAACCTCACCGTAGACTAGAACAACAGTGAAACGCATAGCTCCCATAAGGTCTGAGCGCCGATGCAGCTTGTGCTTCTACCACACCTGAGCACCAGTATGAAAGCAGTCTTTTATACTTGTTTTTTATATCTTAGTTAATCGGTTTTTAACTTTTTAAATGTTTAAAGTGCACAATTATATCTCAAACACTGAGGAAAGTGCAACTGTTATCATCACTGTGAAAAGTGCCAATGAACTTGCAATAAATACTGCACGATTGTTATTAGCTACAACACACACGATTGTTATTAGCTACAACACTGAGTACAACGATAATTTGGATTAAAACATCGTATGCTCCACAGAACCAGATAGCACAATTGACATTTGGCGTGACTTGAAATCAGCTTACAAATATTTGTTATCAACTACAAAGAGTAACATACTATCCTACTATGCTAAGCTGAAGATAATTTTGTGTCAATATATTGAAAAATCTATAAAAAAAATCTGCAATTGTGAAAGGACTGGTTTCTTGTTATAACTTTGGCTGCAAATGAGAGCATCAAAGGACAGTATAAGAACATTCAATATAACAGTAATTAGAATTCCTACTGAATACATAGAAAATGTGACAGTCATTGACGCCTCATTGTAACAGCATACGAGTCAGCGCAAGTAGATGTAGCAGCCTACTACTCATTGGTATATATAACTATTGTTAATTAGCCTATTATGCTTCATATAGTAGATAAGGAAATATTTAGACTAATTAATTCTTATTTCGATCATTTGTAATTGTAATACAGCAGTTGTTATTGCAGCTAGCTGCCTCACAATTTATAATAGCACTTGCACTCCTCTTATTTGAGATTGAGTAATTTAGACTAAATACTGTACAGCAATTATTGTGAATTATATTAAGTATCCCTTGAATTAAGTAATCCCCGTGAATTATATTTTGATCTTGTATCATTTCCTGAATATGAATGAGGTAATTGGATATGGAAGCAAAAAAAAAGACTTTCTTCACACAACAAGTTGTTTTTACATGGATGATTTAACTTAAAAACTTCCTCCCAACGAATTTTATTATAAACTCCCTGCACAAAGTTGATTTTTTATTTCCTTTTTTTTAAATAATTAAACCTTAGTTTTCCTTTCTGTAGATTTACTTTATTTCTGTAAATTATCGATTTTTTAGAGTTATGCTACATCAAATGGCTGGCTTACAACTAGTTGCTGTTGATATTTTATTTAACATCGCATTAGATTATCTGTTAAATTTTCTTTATTATGTATTACTTTGTCAGTAATTATTCAGTTACTTATCATTTCCTGAAAATGAATGAGGTTTTGGTTACTGAAGTAAATTTATTTCTGTCAAATTATTTCCGTAAATTAGTGACATTTCGGTTGGCTGATTTATCAATCTTCCTGAGTTATGCTATATCAGATGGAGAGTTTAAAAGTTGTTCTGAATATTTTATTTAATATCCCTATAGGCTATATGTAATTTTTCTTTTATTATTTCTTCGCACCTTTTATTATTTTCTTTCGCACCCAGATGTGTAAATTCCATGCTGCTGAACAAATGGGACAGCCACTGGCTGTAAAATGTTGGTAACATATCACTAGACAGTTAGAGATCCCCTTATGATGACCAGTTCTGACCGAGATGTCAGACTAATAGCACCCCACACCAAGACATCAGGTGCTGGAGCTGTGTGATGTCTCATGCACTGGGTGGTATTCCTTTCCCCTGGATGACGGCGAACACATTGTCTACCGTCATGCTGACCAAAACAAAAACGAGATTCGGCACTAAACACCATGGTACTCCACTCTTGTTCGTTCCAGTTCTGTCTCAAATGACATCACTGAAGAGTGCTTGCACATGGGCAGATGTGAGGGGCAAACACAGTGCCAGATGATAGGCTCACAATGAAAACTGTAAAAGCTATTGTTTACCATCCACCTGGTAGGTATTCGATGCATTACCTGTTGCCAGTCCCTTTGCAGTTGCATTGTAGTCATGAATCTGTCATGCAATGCCATGCATCGCAAATGGTAGTCCTGTCGCTCCGTGGTCATACGTCATTTTCCTGATCCTTGTAAGCCTGTGCTGGATCCTTCTTGAACCCACTGGCACCATATGTGTACAATGGTGCTGGGATTGCGGTCAACAAGGTTGGCCACATCTCTATATGACAAACCAGCTTCTCTAAGGCAGACGATTCTTCAACGCTCAAAGTCTTAGCTGTTGGAACGGCTGACGGCGTCTGCATAAGGGCTGCTTTAGTTCATCTGCATAAAGGCATCTTTAGCGGTTTAGAACAATTTCCACAATGTTTTGTCAACCTGGGAGCTTTGGTTGCCTTTATCTGTGTTTGGCTGCTCCACACCTGTAACGTAAGCTCGTGCCTGTCCAATCATTTCAATCGTGGTGCAAACCTAATCATTTCCATGCATTTCCATATACTACCACCTCCCTAAATTTCATTACATTTGAATAAAACTTCTTGCATGTGTTGCATTTTTTTTATTTTCTGTAGTGCATTTACTTGAAACAATAAAAAATAATTTTTTGTTATTCAGAAATAAATAGCCTTTCTATTCATGTGCATTATAATCATTTCTATTAGTTTTTTTTTATAAATTTTTATTTGTGTTGCCAGATGCAGTTTTTTATTACATTATTCTACAAAAAAACCTATTAAAATAAAACTAGTAGTCTTTTTTGTTAAATATTATATTTTCAAAAAATCCAGAATTAAATGCTGATTAATTTGGTATATAATATGCCATAATTCCTTTTATCAGTTATTTGGCAAAAAAGTTCTAAAGTTAAATTTTTTTTTTCGCTGAGCATAGAGAGAAAATAGCTTGGCCTCTGGATGGAAACCAGTTTTTGAGGCTGAACACTGGAAGGGTTAAAAAATGCATGACACAAAAACTTATAAATTATATTCAAAGGTTTGAACCCAATTGAAGTTGAAACTGATATCGAAAATAAACCTTGTACTATATTATCAATTTATAACACAGGCTTAAATGTTTCATGTAAAAATTACGAATATGTAATTCAAGTCATATAAATGCGATCGTACAGGCAATGCACTAATAGATTTCATGAAAAAAATTACATGTACTTTCTTAATGATGGTTCCATTATTTTCTGTACACCAGGCTGTAGAGAATCTTCCATTGAAATAATATTACAGACAACTATTTAATTACTTATTTTATATGTCATATATACCTGACTGGAATGGGAGTTAAGTTTGGTTGTATTATTTACCTTTGAGCAGAACAAAAGGGCAAGTGGTCAGGTCACAAGGACTCAGCAATGGGAAAGGGGTTATAGTGGACAGTTGTTAGCAGACAGACAGAAGTCTCCTGTACAAGTCATCCAACACTTCCTACCAAGCACAGGATATGGCACTCTTGCTAATGGGACGATGACTTAAAATCCCATCCAGTAAAAAGTGGCCTTTCCAAATATATCAGTGTCCTTTCTCACCATGGGCAGAGTGATTAAGGGAGAATGATGGAGAATGGCTTAATATCTTAGGGTTAGCAGAAATAAGTCTGTACCATTGGAACACAAACCTGGGAACATCCAACTGCACTGAATATGAATAGAGTTGTTTAAGCTGTGAGCACATTTTTTTTACAAAATGGTCTAAATGACCAAGTCAAAAAGGTCCCAATGGCTCAGAGAAGGTTGGAGGAAGGGAATCCACTGGGCAGCTGTTAGGAGACAGATGGTAGCCTCTCATCAAGGCCATCCAGCATGTTGTACACAAGACGATGGCTTAACACCCTATCCAAAAGATGGCACCTTTCCAAGCCCATGGTGTTGCCTACTGACCAAGGGCACGTCAAGGATTTTGTTGAGATAAATTTCAATGCTGGTCAATACGGGGCTCGAACCAGGGAGCTGCAGATTATGCACTTGGTGCTCTACAATCTGAGCCACCCCTTGGATAGAAGCATTTACCATTCTTTTATAACTGAATCCACTGGTAGCAAACCTGAGAAACATACATTAAAATTAGAAATTGGAATTTACTTTAAAAAAATTCTGATTACTTGGAAATGATATTAACTTGAATAATTTGCATTATTATTATCATTAGTAACTAGGGTACTACAAATATTCATAAGTCTAAAACTCCATATAATGTATGGTGATGAAATATCCCAGTTTTCCAGGATTGTCTGTTTTTAAAGAGAACTCTCCCAATGTCCTGAAACCAATTTTCAGACTGTTTAAATGATCCAGTTTTTTGTGATGATATACAGGTGTTGATTCACACTAATTTAATTAACACAATTTTAGAATAATGCAGTTACCTGTATTTACAGCTTTTTTCAATTTATATGGGCTTTTTTGGAATAAAAGCCTTGCACTGAGGGCCACACAGTTAGTGCACAGTGGCAGAGTAAGTGTTGTCGATGAGATACAAATTTTGCCACAAGCACCACAAATGCAGCTTCAAATTAGCTGTGCTACCAGTAAGTCACACTTCTCTTACACACTTCCAGCAGCAATATAAGTCATGCATTTCTGAGACATAGGCTTACCATCAATCTATGCAGCAATCATACAATTTGTACTTGACACAACTAGAGTGGGTGAATTATTGCTTCCCCCACCTACTGTGAATTGTCCATCATGAATGTGTCATGCCTATTGCAGCATTGTACACAGGACCACTACAAGGGCTGTGGCTGCCAGTGTGCAGCTTAAAAACTGCTCCCCTTTTTAAAATGAATCTAGGATGCTTTCAAAAGATGCATACAAATTCTTTAAGAAATAGTGTTTATATCATGATTAACTCTAATATCAGATTAATTCATTATTATTAAAATTATTGAATTATATTAACTAATTCTTTAATGTAAAGAATGACTCAGTCATTAGTTATTCTTAAAATATTAAGAGGATTAATCGTTTCAGGGGCCCCATCAGTAGAATCCAAAGTAAGAGGCCCAAGATATCTATCTGTTTTTAATACAACAAAAAAATTTTAATAGAAATTTCCACTATAAAATATTCTTGCATATATATTTTATAAAAAATAAGTAATTCAAGCTTGAAAAATATTTTTTTTTCATTTGAAGCATATTTTATTAATCTGTTATAAATAATTTATTAAAGCCATCTGATCACTATTTCCTAGAAATGATATACTTATTACTGATCTGTTTGTTAACGTTACTTTATGATCAAACAACCCTCTGATTTAAGTTCATAGATTTGAATTATTATAACAAAAAAAACTCAAAATTTTAATATTCTCCTGAAAATTAATCAAAAACTACTATTTTGCAATAGGAAGATTTGGTGGAAGTAATTACCAAGTACATACTTCTATTTTATTTTTCATTTTATGCTCTCTTTTCTGCTTTAAAATGATATCAATATGTCTACAATTATTTTTAGCATTTATCCCAGCATTCTATGCACTTATGAGGAAGTCTTAAAACTAGTTGAGGATATTCTTTCGACACCACTTTTATTTTTTTAATTATTTCTTGGCTTTTCAGTGAAAAAAAACTGATCTTTTCTCATTTTCTGATAATGAAGAGGTCTTGAACATGGAAGCAAAATAGTTTTCCCTTGGTATGTGAATCAAACCTCCTGTGGCTGGAAGATGATGCAATTTCATCAAGGGCTTCGTGCCTTTTTTCCTTCTCAACTGTTACACCGATGGGTTTTAATTTTTCACCATTTTGTAGGGCCCATGACACTTGATTGACTGATTCAACCAAAGCAACCAATAGTCAAAAATCTCATTACTTAGCCAAAATCTTC
Source organism: Ryuthela nishihirai (assembly GCA_038380435.1). Taxonomy (NCBI): domain Eukaryota; kingdom Metazoa; phylum Arthropoda; class Arachnida; order Araneae; family Heptathelidae; genus Ryuthela; species Ryuthela nishihirai. The sequence continues at coordinate 79,626,096 of JAWZYU010000017.1, forward strand.
ATCTGATTGTGCCAGCCTCAACAGGCCTAAACTTATTTGACAAGATGTGTTCAATTGAACTAGAACTGGGTTGTGAATTTTTAATTTTGCTAAGGATGCATATTTATGGATGAACAGTTTTAAAAAGAACATTAACTATGAAAACACAAAATGTGTTGAAAATTTGGTCTAAAACAGAATACTAATAATACATTTTAACACAAAATTTCACCAGCAATGCTTAGCTCAGTCGGCTAAGTGTACTCCCTTTGACTTGCAACTCAAAGGTCTCTGGTTCGATACCAGCAACTCTCAAAAAAATTTCCTTGTCTTTTTTCTCATAGTTTATTACCATCTCTTTTTTTTTTAATTTATTCACTATTTTTACAAATTTTTACAATTCATTGCAAAATAAATTAGTATATGTAACAATATATATATATAATTGTAAATTAAATATAACCAAAATAGACAACTGTTCAAGTAATAATTCACTACAAGCAATTCATTTTAAAATAATAAATATGAATTTATAATCTGAACAGAGTCAAAAAAGTAAACCTATATATTAGACATATTTTCACAAATAGCTTTTTAAAATACCACTACAATGGAGAACAAAATACATAACATATAGATAATAGTCATGTGGAGGAGAAAAAATACTGAATTAAAGTAGAAAGAACAAGAACACTTTCTCCATCCCCGTCCCCCCCATAATGTATTTGGAGAATAGCTAGAAAAAAAGAACCTATGCAATCCAATTCAATTCAATTTAATACCAGGAATCTCCCAAAAACTTTTCCCTATATCATGGCCCTGCATGTACTAGGCAAAGTGCCCCACCAAAACTTTTAGTCACGAGCCACTGCAAATACTGCATAATGTGCAGCAAAAAAAAACAAGAATGTGTTACTCTAATTCATAAAGAGGAAAGAAATGCCATTAATTTCAGTAGTCCAAATCACGTTATGTAACATTGGCCTGTGTTTTAAAATATACTATACTAAAAAGAATTGTAAAAATAAATAAAAAATCATGTTTCCGGTAAATATTATATTATTCAGGAAACAATTTCCTTTCAATTCACATGCAATTTAATTGCTTTTATTCATCAGGATTTCCAAAATTAATTAAGCCTTAATTGTGTAGTCAAATTAATATTTTTTTTCTTTATCACTGTGAAAAAGTCTTATTAGAATTAATATATTTGTAAACTGGTCTAATATTTTATTTTCATAAAATTCAGAATTAAATTCTGTTTAATTTGGTTATAACAATCTATTTCTGTTGAGTGGCTATTGTTAAAAAAATTTTGAAAGATGAGTTGTTTATATGACTCAGCAGAGTTCTAAAAAAGCCTACACTATTTTCAAAGTATAGAACGGAGAAAAAACATTACAAAAAAAAAAGAGCAATTTCCTGGTTTTAAATAAAATTTTATTTCTTTTTAGTATTCGGAAATAACCTTCTATTCATATTCATTCATTACAATTATTTTTGCCTATTAGTTCTTTATCAATTTTTATTTACATTGCAAGATGTCATGTAATAAAAAACATGCTCTAAAAAAGCACTAAAAAAGACAAGTTTAATTCTTTTCAGAATTAAACTTATTTTTTGTTAAATAATTTATTTTCACAAAATTCAGATATAAATGCTGATTAATTTGGAATGTAACATGCCATAATTCCTTTCATTAATTATTTGGCAAAAAAGTTCTATCTAATTTTTTTTTTTTTTTTGGGGGGGGGGGGGGGGCTGATAACAGTGAAAAAATAACTTGCTCTGTGGTTACAATCCCATTTTAATTGATATAGGAAAGGTCACTCAGGGTTTAATTTTTTTTTTTTCAATTTCATTTTAATAATTATTTTGGAAGCCTTTTTAGGTTGTTACACAGAGTGCCACAAATGTACATTTTAATCAGTTATGAGACTCATGAATAGTTAATTGAAAAAATTGACTTTTGCTCTGAATGGGATTTGAACCCATACCTCTCAGTTACATAACAGGAGGTCTTGACTACTGCACTATCAGTGGCCATGATGAAACCAATTTTTTAAGCTAACTATTCATGAGTCCCATGTGCACAGGATATCTTTGTGATACTCTACCATTGAACCATCAGTTATGATTACTTTTCAAATTTGAGAACAGAGGAAAACATCATTCGAAATATTATATTCAGACTGCACTCAATAAAGACTAGTCAGGTTCAATTTTATTGCTTGCAAAAAAGATTTTAAAAAGGAGCAAAAATTATCTCTGGGATATCGTAGATTTTACTAATCATATAGAATATAAGTTTTTGACCCATATAACAAATCTAGTTCTTTAGCAAGATCCCATGGCCGAGTGGTTAGCACGCTTGGCTACTGATCTACGGGACCTGGGTTCGAGCCCCGGTATAGGCATCGCTGTTTGTGTTGTTTTTCTGCTGAGGTCCTGCCATCCTCTCAGACCTTCTACTTTGGCATATAAACTGACAGGCTCCAGTCAGACCTCTGTGGCAAGCAGCTGCTTGAGGGGGTATTTTTTTTTGTACAAATTAAGATTCCTATCCATTTTTCATTTCAAGAATGTCTGTTTGAATCCATTTTTTAATTCATGACTTTACTTTTAATGTTTACTTTTTCAATTATCAGTTTAGCATAATGATTCATCTCAATTACCATTATATTCCCATTTTTATCTGTCATAAATAAAGAGTGCAAAACAAAATTTTCCTGGTGAACTGGTACATTTAAATATTATTTCAGTACCATTATATCTCAATTACCATTATATTACATATTTTGTCTGTCACAAATAAAGAGTGCAAAGCAAAATTTTCCTGATGGACTGGTACATTTAAATATTATTTCAGTACTATTACCAAAATATAGAAACAGTTGTTTTACTGCTGGGGAGTACTTTTGTTTACACAATGGGTTAAATGGCCTGACTAGGATACCAAGGGTTTGAGGATGGGAATGGGATCCATTGGATAGTTAGGAGGCAGATGGAAGTCTCCCATTGAGGTCAGCAGCATGTTCTTTAATGTGCAGATGGCATGGCTCTTCTGCATATGGGAACAAGGTTTAACATCCCATTCAATTGATAACAAACTTTCAAAGACCATGGTGTCCTCTTTCTCTCTTAAGTCAGAGAGTAGGGGTTAACAGAAATAAATTTCAATGCTGACACAGTTGGGACTTGCACCTGGGAATAACAGATAGAAACCTGGCATCCTATCAACTGAGCCAGCCCATGGAAACAGGGATACTGTTATCAAGTACAGTTATCCAAATGTACTGCAGAGATTGAACTACTGTTTCACATTCATAAAGTGAAGAACATTCAGTTCCCATTTGATCATCTGTTGATCCGTCTTCAGGCCTTAGAATCTGATAGCTCAGTGCTGTCCAACTAGCGGCCCACACCAGGATTTTTGTGGCCCGCAAACAAAATCAAATTTTTACTTGAAATTTTAAATAAATAACTGTAATCCACCTTATAAATTTTTGTCAACTTATATTACTTTACTTGATATACTCTTTATAGAATGAGTAAGTTGAATTATTCAACTTACTCATTCTATAATGAGTAAGTTGAATGAGTAAAGTTGAATAAAATGAGTAAGTTGAATTATTCAACTTACTCATTCTATAAAGTTTACAAAACATTCTTAAGCCGTCGGCAAACTTCTGAAACCTTTTGAGTGGTGCGGTATCATCAAACAAATGTTTTTATGAAGCTGCAGTAATAAGAAGCATCTAACAACAACACGAATCGCTCTCACTGCGCATGCATATGGCGAGGAATTTTGCCAGACAAAAGTAATCGCTAAAGAGAAGATCATTTTGATCTCCGCTGTGCTAGCAACAACATGAGCTTTCAAATTTAATGAAAATTCAGCTAAATAATTGCATTTGATGAGATGCGTGTGCACTCTAACAGTTTTAAGCAGACGGTTGTGCAAAATGCATTGTTGGTTATTTGCTATTCTGTGAAGCGTTATTTTCAGATGTTTCTGTTGTTTGTTCATGCAATAATTAACTGAATTTCATATTTATTCATAAAATAAATTAATAGTTAAATATGAGTGCAACTAATAAAAGAAAGATTGATAATGAAAATCATGAATTTCAAGAATGGTGGGAGATTGAATATTTATTCATTCTTAACCAGAGAAAGCCACAGTGTTTGGAATGTTTACAGATTATAGCTGTGTGTAAAGAATACAATTTAAAGCACCATACCTTTCAATGCATGAAAAAAGTATTCTTTGTGCACAGGAGACATGAGAATAAGCGCTTGTAAAAAATTAAAAAATCAACAGAATTATCAAACTATTTTTTTAATAATATATCAAAATCTCAAAAAGCATCAGTAGCTGCATCATTTGAGGTTTGTTTAGAAGTAGCAAAAGCAAAAAAGCCATTTTCGAATGGAGAATTAATTAAAAAATGTGCCATAAAAATGGCTCAAGCTTTTGGTGATGAAGAAATAGTACAAAAATTTCAAACTGTTTCACTTTCTCATCAGACCGTAAGTCGACATGTGTCAAACAAATGGAACATGCAGAAGAGATCAGTAGGAATGTCACTAAAAAATGACAAAAAATAATCAATAATTGCTGCCATTTTTCTGTGGCTTTGGAAAAAAGTACAGAATTTCTGATACAAGCCAAATGCTTATTTTTATAAGGACTGTAAATGAAAACTATAGTTATTCAGAACTTTTAAAATTAGGATCACTACATGGAACAACAAAAGGTGAAGACATTTATAAGGAATTAAAATGTGCAGTAGCAGAATATGGCGGATTTGATAAGTGCACGGCTATTGTAACTGACGGTGCCAGAGCTATGACTGGCAAAAATATTGGGCTCACAGGACTGTTACAAAAAGAAGGAATTAATTGTCGAATGTTGCACTGTATTGTGCACCAGGAGACATTGTATGGCATTTCACTGAGACTAAATGACTTAATGGAAAAGGTTGTAAAAATTACCAATTTAATTCATGGCGGAAATTGTTCTCTTACACACAGAAAATTTAAATCTTTTTTGAACGAACTGCATGCTGAGTATGGCGATCTGCTTTTACAAGTAATATTCATTGGTTAAGTGCCAGAAAATGCCTCAAGAGATTTTTTACACTTCGAAAAGAAATTCATCTTTTTCTTACAGAAGTGCATGAATGAAGATTTAATAGCAAGTTTTGTTGATGAAATTTTTCTATGTTCACTTGCTTTCCTAACAGACATTACAAATTATTTAAATGTCTTGAATAAATCCTTACAAGGAAAAGATCAAAACGTGTGCTGTCTTTATAATCATGTTACTGGGTTTAGAAACAAACTACAATTGTTGAAGTCAAATTTGCAGGAAAACAATTTAATTCATTTTGAAACTTGTAAAGAGTTCTACAAAAAAATGAAGCAACTTAGTAAAACAGTTAATTCTGAAAAATTTGTTCCTAAATTAAATATCCTAATTGAAGATTTTAATAGATTTTCTCAATTTGATGACCTTAAGCAAAGTTTAAATTTATTCAGTAATCCATTAAATATTGATATTAGCACCGTAGATCCTAAATATCAAATGGAATTATGTGACCTTCAGGCCAACCCAATTATTGCATCCAATAGAGAAACTGCAATAGAATTGTTCAAACTTTTGTCTAAAGAAAAATATCCAAAAATGAAAGATTTTGGACTCCAAATAATTTCTATGTTCGGAAGTACATATATCTGAGAGCGTGTATTTTCTTAAATAAAATATATAAAATCAAGATACAGAAACTGCTTGAAAGACTACACTTGAACATATACTTTGGCTTGCAACAACAAATATCAATATGGACATATAAGAAATTATTGCCTAACTCCCATTAAATTTATTAAATATTTGATAAGATTTAGAAAATTTATATTGGTTTATTATTATTTATTATTTTTCGTATAAATAAAATAATTTTTTGAGGTGACATGAACTGACTTTTCAATTACCTATCCTATTCTTTTTTTTCACCCGCGAAATATTGGCAAAAGAAAAAATGGCCCAGTCTTAGAGAAGTTGGAAAGTATTGTGATGCCAGTCTTAGAGAAGTTGGAAAGTACTGTGATAGCTAGTCTTGATCTTTGTCTGAATCATCTAAAAGTTCAAGGTAATCTTCAGCATCAACAAGAATTCTAATTGTAGAATATGATGATGAAGTCAACTCTCTAAGGTTTGGCTTCTCCTTGATTTGATTCCCATGATCTGGCTTCCAGTATGCTTTGCAGAATCCATTTGTATCACAAATCATCCCAAACTCATTTACACTACCACTCACAATGGAATACTATTATGGACTAAGCAAAAAAGAACAGAGCTGCTGGTTATATGGTCTGCCTTAATTGCACTTAGCAATAAATCTGTCAAAAACTGCCCTGCCTTGTGTTTTTGCACCTCTCTTTTCAGTTACATTTTTTTAGAAACAGATTATTTAAAAAGTTATGAAGCTCTGAATTTGCTACAGCATTGACATGGGACTGCCTATTTATGGATACTCTCTGAACACTTCAAAATAAAAAAAAAAATGGAAAAAACAAAAAATTATCTCGTTTTTCTTTGAAAAATTTTCAGGTCTACATAGAGTATATTCATATTGTGACTTTATGAAAATAAAGAACAAAAGAATGTTATGCCATCCATAGTTATTATTTTGCAATTAAAAGCACTAACATTTTAAAAATTCTAAATATTTAGCTTTGGTATGAATTTTGTGCTAAATTAGGCATGGTCAAATCATCTGCCCATGGTGCATTATAATATTACAGACTTTAAACTGGTAACCTCATCTAGTAAAAGGAATTCAAACTACTTCAACACCACAAGTTATTGGGGACTCATGATGCACTGTAGAAAAGGCACCAATGAGTCACCTGTGCTTTGTAATACACATAGGCATGATCTTTAGATGTCTCTTCTGAATTTCAGGCTCCTAGATGTAAAAAATACTGTCATGCTTATACAAACTTAACTTTAACATACATACATTTACACATAGACCAGGTTATCAAATAGGATCAAACTAGTGTTATCCAACTTTCCTCACAAATAGGGATTATAAACAAAAATATTAGTCTGCAGAAGACTTACCTGAACTGTGTGTTTTCTGTCATAATCTTTATGGAAATCACCATCCCTGGAATAAAATTTCATTACAACTACATTAAAAATGCTACAACAAAATCTAACATTGCTGACAAATAATTATCAGTCTGCAATAAGAAAAAACCAAGTCACTCACGTCATATGAAATTCAATAATATAAACAATTGATAAAGAGAACAGAACAATTAGAGATACAGAACAATTAGTATATATATATAAATATTTTTTTTTTCTTTTGCATTCACAGCAATCTTCAAATTTATTTGAAGCCACTATTTTTTCTGTTGTATTCTTCTAATACTGGGTATAAGAGAGGGATTGTTTCATGCCAGGTGAATTCTGATCCCATATGGCACGAGGTAATTCCCCCCCCCCCCCCCCATACTTAGTATTAGAAGAATACAACAGTGAAGATAGTTGCTTCAAATAACACTGATGATCACTGTGAATGAAAAAGAAGATGACTGTAGGTTACTAAGCATATACCAATAAGCATAATGCATGGAGAGGTGTTAAAATAAATTGAAAATACCAGATGAATTGCCTTGATGCACTTCTGGTATTGTGTACGGGTCTAAAATAGCTCCGATGAATTGAAGCTTTATCTGCAATCCTAACATCTACTTTAAACTAGGGTATGAGACTTGACAACAAAAAAGGGAAATCTTGATCAATGGCCAATAGCTCAGATGTCAGAATACCTGACATATATCAGGAGGTCATGGGTTCAGATTCCATCCAGCACAACAATTTTTCCCCTATACACGGTATTAGCAGATTACAACAGTGAAGATAATGGCTTCAAATAAGTTAAATATTTTGTAAAAATCAAAGTTCCAATTAAACAATTTATTATGAAATAAATATGTAGTAATATTCTTTTTACTCAAGGCATAAATTTGTACAGTATTAGCAGTGCACAGTCATATCAGAATAATATGACCACTTACCATTCATATTATTAGGTAGGTGGTCATATTATTCTGATACGACTGTGTATAGCATAGTGTGTATTAGAAGCACCCAACAAATGGTGTATTTTTTTACATTTTCATTCATAAAATGCTTTAACCTGTACATATATAAAAAAATTAGATTAAATAGATAAAACATTAAATGACTATGCAAAAAAAGTGGATCTATAAGATACATATATAGCACATGATACAGAACTGCAAACCTTATATATCTGATTAAAGTCAATAAGACAACAAAAATCAGTAAGTTTCAGAGGAGGTTAATAGTTGGTGCTTTGTTGACCAAGGTTACAACAGTACACTACAACTGACTGACACCTTAACCTATATAATCAGGTTCACAAAGCTTGCATATATATATATAGCCATAAACTGTCTTTAGTACTATAAAAAAAATTCAGTTTTTTTAAGAATATTAAAGTTTGAACCAACTTTTTTAGTGTGTTAAAAAGACATTTATGAGCTCCTAAAAAATTCTAATTTTTTTTTCAATTTATTCTGCAATGATGTCTCAGAAAATTAGAAAGGGCTTTTATAATATTTATTACAGCAGCCCTTTCTCTTGCTCAAACTGCTATTAGCACAGGCCAGATAACAGGAAAGCCATAGCTGCTGTCTATTCAACTCATAATAAGCACTTTAGCATCGATTTAAATTTTAGAGGAAAAATTGTCTTGAGCCAGGTGGGATACGAACCCACGACCTCCTGATAATATGTCAGGTGCTCTCGACCACTGAGCTACCGGCCACCTATAAAGATCTCCTCTAACAAGTGCTATGAACATTCCTTTATGTTTCATATGGGCACTATTCTGGCAATATTCTTTAGCCACAAGCGGCATTTATATTAGCCAATAGATGGAATATACTTAAATGTCGATAATGTCGTAAATGTCGATTTAAATTTTTGAGGAAAAATTGTCTTGAGCCGGGTGGGATACGAACCCATGACCTCCTGAGTTGATTTGAAATATGTCGAGCCTATTTCATTAATTATTTATTATCTGCATACTTGTCATACATGCTTCCATCTATTGGCCAATATAAATGCCGCTTATGGCTAAAAAATATTGCCAGAATAGTGCCCATATGAAAGATAAAGGAATGTTCATAGCGTTTGTTAGAGGAGATCTTAATCGGCGGCCGGCAGCTCAGTGGTCCAGAGCACCTGACATGTTATCAGGAGGTCGTGAGTTCGTATCCCACCCAGCTCAAGACAATTTTTCCTCTAAAATTTAAATCGATGCTAAAGTGCCTATTCATTATGAGTTGATTTGAAATACGCCGAGCCTATTTCATTAATTATTTATGCTGTTGTATATTTAGAACAATACCCCCTATGAGCTGGCTGAGAGCTCCAGTGAGTTAACTGATTTGTTTACTAAAGATCTGACCATATGTATTCTAAATAAAATGAAGTCAGATGCCAATTGAACATTTTTTATTTGAGGTTTTCAGTGATTTGCATGAAAACACCATATACAAATACAACCATATACATTTTTGTGTCATTTTAGTATATTTTGCAATTAAAAACTATTCTAGCATTTCTAATTATTTCTATATATTATCACATATCTTTTACGAATGGAATACGAAGAAAAAAAATCGTTATTTCTTTGATCATGTGATCACCAACATCATAGGAGCATGATATCAATCAGTAAACATCTGATTTCGATTTCAAACTTAGTTCACATATTAGATTTGTACTTTCCAAAATATCTGATCTGTACAAAGTGTTTTTGCATTTTCTTTTGATGATGAAATATAGTTCAAAAAATAGTGATGGACAAATACTTTACAGCTTATGTATATTAATCATAATGGATATTAGTTGAACAAGGAAATCGTGATCTTTTTTTCATAAACTACAAAATTTCAGCAACTCTAAAAGTGATTCAGATGAATTCTGGCTTTTCTCAGATTCTGGACAGGTATATTAATTTCAACTACTTTTAGAATTATCTATACTGTCAATTATCTATACTATCCTCCCGTCAAGGCCATTCAGTGTGTTCTTTAATGTGCACAGGGTATGGCTCTCCTGCACATGGGGCCACAGTTTAACATCCCATCCAATGGACGGCAGCCTTTCCAAGCCCATCAGTGTCCCCTACTGACTGTAGGAAAGGCAGGGAGTTATGCAGAGAAAAATCTCAACACTGACCCAACTGGGACTCCATCCTGGGAACTGCAGATTACGAGCATGACACGCTACCGACTTATGCTAAGTGATATTGACCTCTTGGATCATGGGATCTTTATTAAAATTTTCATATCCATAACACAACATGCGATATTATTTATTTTTTGGGGGAGGTACGGACATTTATGATCCCTCTCAAGGGAAGTGCAAGAATAAAAAGGTTAAGAACCACTACCCTAGAGCATTCCACACATGCTCAATCAGATTTAGGTCAGGAGCTTCAATTGGCCACTCCATGCACATAATAATGGTCTACTCTTGAAGGTATTGTTCCACTAATCGAGCTCTGTGTGGATGGGCGTTATTGTCTTGTAAGATGAATGTTTCACCTATTGCATTCATCTTACAATGTTTCACCTATTGCATTGGATGTACATAAGAGTCCAGGATGCCATCTCTATACCTTTGAGCATTGAGGTTTCACTCATCAACACAGAGGTCTATGTGTCCACCTAAGCTACCTCCGACATAACTGTCTCTTTGACGGATGTTACTGGGATGATAGCGAGTACCTCTTTCTCTCCATATCAAACAATGTCCAGAATCACACTGCAATATGTGGACTCATCTGTGAAGAGTACGAACCTCCACTGCTCTTCTGTCCAGTAAACATGCATGCTCAATTCAATCACTCTGTGACGTGACGTGAGGGGTATACAAATTACTGGCCTTCTAGCATACAGACCTTCCTCGTGAAGCCTTCTATGTACAGTAGAAGCTGATACAACCCTCCCAGTGGCTGCTGCAAGAGAGGATCACAGCTGAGAGGGAGTAGACATCCTGCTTCTTGATGCTGTTAATTGCAGATATCGGTCATAACTCTAGCTCTTCCTCAGTTAAACCTCTGAGACGCAGAATCCATGCTAAGAAATTGATTCCACAGTTTATGGACCACAGAAGGACTCACATTTAGCCATTGTGCCTCATCTGACTGACTTTGGCCTATTTGGAGCCAGCCAACAGCTTTCCACTGCAGTTCATTTGGCAAATGATGTCTCAAGGTCATTCCTACAAAATGGCTGTTTCAAATTTCTTGACTCACATTTGCAACACAAAATAACGATCCACTCCAAAACACCCATTTTTATGCCACTACCTGATTATGCAAATTGACGCAACCTAGACTAATTTGCATACAATATGCTGACTCTACAATATTTTACTGGTTACATGAACAAGCTTGGTGAGGATCACACAATTTTTTGGCGAATTATCGAGATTTATCTCATTTTTCCTTAATTTATGGAAACCAGTGTATTTATTGTTATATTATTCTGAGAGTGACTCTTAAATTTTTACCAGGGGTCATGCTAATTAAAATTATTTAATCAGTGATTTTCCTATTTACATTGATATCAGCAATCAAAATAAATGTTTTTTTTAATACTTGGATAAAATGCTACTAGTCTACTGATAACTTAAAAAACACTAGTGCAATAATTCCATTGTCTATTTGTGAAACAATTTTGACTTTCCAATTTTATTCTCACATGTGGAAATTTTTATGAAAAGCATGTTGAGAGAAGAATAGTGACTGTGCTCAGTTCTTGTAGTTTCTCTAAAATAAAGAACAGGGTAAATTATTTACATTACTCCCTCACTGCAGAGTATTGATAATAAATATAAAAATGTATACACAGAAGTTTATTAATATAATTAAAGGTATGTGCAAACTTTGGTTCATCTCTTAAATCAACATAAAAGATAATTAAATTGCTAATTTTACTAAATTCACTTTTATCCTGGTTTACAAAACTTTTTAAATCTAACAAGAACTGAAATTCAATAGTTGAAAACTGAATATAAGAAATGGAAAACAATAAAGAATGGGGGAAGAGTGGTTTAAAGTTTTAAAATCCAGTGGAAAAGTGTAATTTAGGTTCTATCATCGATAGTGGTCTGAATTTTTAAGAGAACAAAGCATAACAAAAGAGGTACACATATGGGAAATTTGAGATCAGTTTGTCAAGTATTTGGGAAGTTACAGGGGGTAGTAGAGGGGGATATAAAAATAATATATAAAATAAATATTCCAAATGATAAACAATACAAAATGGGGAAAAAGGTTGTTCAAAGTTATAAATCAGGTCCTATTGTAGGTAGGAACTATATAACACAGAGTAACAAAGAAATAATGTTTATATAAATATGTAAACCATTTAGCTGATGCAAAAGTAGTGGGAAAAAATGCAAACCATACATTTGCTGTTGTCAGGAAATGTGTCACGATTTTGCAAACAATGTAAAAGAGAGTACATGCATAGCTCCAGTATCTAAACATTCTGCACATATATTTAGTACATACAAGTGGAAAAAGGCATTTCACAATGGTGATGCAAGATGTGTGTATTCATTCCATCATGCTGTATGAATTCAGAGATGGTATAAGTGTCCAAGAGTGTTAATTTAAGATATTTTTTTTTGCAAACTGTGCAAAGCTTATGAGGAAATCTCTAAAAGCACCTGTTACTGGTAGTATGAGAAGTTCCAGTCAAGTGACTTTCAGTTCAGAAATGGAAGTCAAAGCAGCTTACCACTGGAGTAGAACAATGATCATTTAAAGAATCCACTGAAAAAAAAATCCATATCAGACATCCAGGGAATTGGCACAGCTACTGAACACCAATCAGTCCTCTGTTGTCTGACATCTGCAAAATATGGGTTATGTGTCAAAACTAGATACCTAGATCTCATATCAGTTGTCACAGAACATGGAGGCTCGCTACACTGTATGTGGTTCATTGCTTGCTCAGCAAAAAGCCAATGGTTTTCTGGACAAAATGATCACAAAGGAGGAAAAGTGGATCGTTTATGATAATACTGTCTGTAAAAGATCATGGTGCCAAGCATGAAAATCATCCCAGGCTACGGCAAAACCAAAACTGCATTCAAATATGGTGATGCTCTGTTGTGGGTTGTTTTACCTCTGAACGGCACTTTTTTGCACACAATGGGCTAAATGGCCAAGTCACAAGGACCCTGAAGGCTCAGAGAAGGTTGGGGAAGGGGACCCACTGGAACAACTGTTGGGAGACAGATGGTAGCCTCCTGTCAAGGCGATCCAGTGTGTTCTTTAACGTGCACAGGGTATGGCCCTCCTGCACACAGGACCATGGCTTAACGTCCCATCCAACGAACAGCAGCCTTTCCAAGCCCATCGGTGTCTCCTACTGACCATGAGCAGGGCGGGGAGTTATGCAGAGATAAATCTCAATGCTGACCCAGCTGGGATTCGAACCTGGGAACTGCAGATCATATGCAGAACATACATCAAATCATCAAGTCGTATGTCTACTGTGAGCAGCTGGACTGCTTAAGTGCAGCACTGAAGGCTAAACACCTGGTGTTAAAAAACAGAAAAGGTGTGTTCCACCAGAACAACACAAGGCCTCATGTATTATGGACAGAGCAGAAGCTGTGGCAATTGGACTGGGAAATAATAATGCATCCCCAATATTTGCCTGACCTGGCTCCATCAGATTTCCCTCTGTTTCAATCCCTCAATAAATTTAATTTCAGATAGGAAGTTTTAGAATGACAACATGGTGAAAGAGTGCATTGCCAACTTCATTCCCATAAAGGACATGATTTTCTACAAGAATGGCATCTACAAACTTATAGATCATTGGAACATGCTAATATCTATTAATTGTAATAAAATTATTGATTAAATAATGCATAGGTATTAACCTATGCACTATAATATGCATAGGTTATATGCACTATCTATATAATGCATATAACCTATGCATTATATATAACGTATTTCCCTACTATTTTTGAATTAACTTTATATATAACATGAAGATAGAGCAATTAGTTCAATCGAAATAATGCATTTAAACAATATAAGCCATGGGGGCTACAGTAGATTCTGTTTTAACTAGCATTTTCCTTTACATTGCATGTGCATTACACTTAAATATTTGGTCTTACTCATTATAAAAAACATCAAAATAAATATCCTTTTGCTACTAAACTTCCTACATAGTCATATTCTGGAGTACTCATTTGATGTTAGTGATTTCTGCTATTTCAACTGTCCATATCAATTTATACTATGTTCAGACATATATATATACCGTCATATCAGAATAATGTGTGCGGGACCACCCACAAAATCACAGTGAACCCACCCAGGTGCATCACAGAGTGCATACGACAAGGTCAACCACAAGGAAATATAAGCGGTCAGCCAGGAAAGATGAGCCATAGTGCGTAACGTGAGCACAATGGACAGAGGTATTGATTTGACGAACATTCAAAAAGGAATTATCATCAGCTACTGTGCCAAGGGTGGAAGCATCTTGGAAACAGCAGACTTCGTCGGCTGTTCACGAGGTGCTGTAGTAAGGGTGTACCAAGAATGGACCGCTAGCACGCTGAGACCTCCAGACATCATAACTGTGGAGCCCCAAAGGCCATCGACCCCAGAGGAGAACGTCGCCTCCATCGACTGGTATAGGGCAATCGACACACAACAGTGCAGCAACTGACCACCCAAATGAACGCTGGGGCATGCAGGTACTTGTCCCCGATAACAGTAGAGCGAATCCTGTTACGCATGGGTCTCCGGAGTCAATGCTGCATAAAGGCGCCCATGTTAACCAAGGTCCATCGGCAACGATGCCTGCAGTTCACATGGGACTACCGTCATTGGACAGTGGAAAAAAGTTGCCTTCTCCAACGAATTGAGGTTTCTACTCCACAGAAGTGATGGGCAGTGGCAGATACAGTGTCAGACACACAAGAACCAACACCCGGACACACTTGTTGGTCAAGTACAGCCCGGCGGTGGCAGTGTGCATGTCTGGGGTATGTCCATCCTTGCTGACCACATGTATCCCTTCATGTTGGACGTTTATCCTGGTGGTGATGGTGTCTACCAACAGGTCAATGCACTCTGCCATGTCGCTAAGGAGGTGCTGGTTAGTTGGTTGGTTGCTTGGGGTTTTATGGTGCATGAGCTACTGAGGCTGTAATGTGCCAAACAAGGTAAAAATATGCTAAAAGACAGATACCCCTTAACCAAAGTTAAAAACAAATGCTGTAAAAGGCAAAAAACAAAACCAAGAAGATATATAGAACAGAAACAACAAAAAAGGTGTAAAACAACAAATGTTTATATAAATACAGCATAGACAATGGATAAAACTAACCCAGGTGTAAATGACCTAGGTTAAATGGCAAATAAATATCAATAAAATCACAATCTGGTAAAATAACCGGTATACTGTAAAAAGGCAAAAATTGGAGGTAAGAAAAGTATCAGATAAAAGATGTCTGAGTGTAAGTGACTCAGATGTAAAATCGTGAAAAGTAAAATACAAACAACATTCTAGGTTAAAACATGGATATTCAATTAAAATATGTTTGATTGTTAAAATGGTGTCACAAAACTCGCACTTAGATTCATCATCCGCCTTAAGAAGAAATGAATGAGTGATAAATGAGTGAGCTAAGCAGAGCCGCTAAAGTGGTGCATAACTGGTTCCAGGAACTCGACAGCAATGTCTCCATTCTCCCTTGGCTGGCAAAATCGCCTGACCTCAATCCCATAGAGCACTCATGGGACCATTTGGATCGACAGGTTCAGGGCAAGGACCCACAACCACGTCATCTCTGGAACCTCAGTGATCTGCTGGAGTCCGAATGGGCACGTGCCTCTGGCAACCTTCCAGGTCCCTTCTTGAGTCGATGCCACGCCATCTCGCCACTGTCATCCAGGCCAAGGGTGGTTATTCCCATTATTAGGTAGATGGTCATATTCTGATACGACTGTGTATATATACGAATAAAAGCACCAGAACAATTTATTCAAGTTTCAAGTTATTTATCATTACCAACATAAATTGAGAAATATATAAATTAGCCAGTAAATATGATAAATAATATAAGATTTATCACATTTACCAACACACATTGGAAATTATATAAAATAGGCAACAAAAGTAATAAACATCAAATTCAAAACATTTACCAGTTTCTGTGTTAATAAATAAACTCGACATATTTGGCATCTACTAATAAATTACCACTTTGAAGTCAATTCAAATTTTTAGAGGAAAAATTGTCTTGAGCCAGGTGGGACACGAACACACAACCTCCTGATAACATGTCAGGTGCTCCAGACCACTGAGCTACTGGCTGCTGATCAAGATCTCCTCTAATTCAACATCTTCAACCTACATTACATCATATGCAGGGACTGTTCCGGCAATTTTGCCACAAGCGGCAGACAAATGCCATATAGATGGAAAGTATTTCTTACAAGTATACTGTTGACAAATAATAAATAAACTCGACATATTTGGCATCTACTAATAAATTGCCACTCTGAAGTCGATTCAAATTTTTCCTCTAAAAATTTGAATCGACTTCAAAGTGGTAATTTATTAGTTCTGTGTTAATTACACATAATCACCAGATTAAACCCATTTACAGATATATCAAAGACAATCAACTAAATTCTCAAGAGATATTTTACATTAAGTATTTTTGGAGTCAACGATATCTTATGTCCGAGAGAAATCTAAAATATTTCTTTTTAATGCATCATTATATATTGCAATTTTTTTCATTGTGGGAAACTCCCTTTCTATATTAAGCACACAGCAGTTTCTTTAACATTGACTTCAAATAAGTCACTACAAGAAAAATATTCTTATGCTATTAATGTTCTTTTCCCCGAAGCAAATTGGAAGAATCGTGTTTTTTAAACTATGCTCTATTCAATGTTTCAGAATATACTTCCAATTAAACAAAAAAATTATTATAAAGTTTTCTATTATTATATTAAAATTTATTAAAATTATAAAATAATTATTAAAAGTTTTTTTATATGAAGTTGCTATCAAATCTGCTACCGATTGTGTCGATCTTAGATCTGACAACGAGCAGTCTATAATGTTTTGAGTGATCAGGTAGATCTTTTAGTTACACCAACAAATGAACACCTAAATTCAACCTACAAGAAGACTTTTGTTGAGTTTATATCAGCATAAACTTCCTTAACTAGTGAAAGGAAAAGCAAAATACCCTAGAGATAGTGTGGAGTGTAAGCATCTAGTAAAAAAAGTAGATGAGTATGTTTGCAAATTTGTGGTGTTCCGCTTCATAAAGAATGTGTTTCAAATGCAACCATGCAATAAAAAATTCTAAATTAATTGCAATTATTCTTCATTTCTGATTATTTGGCTACATATTATGATACACCATTACTAATGAAAATTTGAACGTACTTTAAGTATACTATGAGACATGATGATTGCGTATTTACAATTTCGATTTAGTCCAAAATTTACATAAGCATTTTTTACTTGAATGGAATTTTCTTGCACTCAAAGAGCTAAATGGCCATGTTACAAGCACCCCAAGGCGCTAGGAGAAGATTAAGAGGAGGAGACGACCCACTGAACAGCTATTAGGAGACATGGAAATCTCCATCACGGCCCTACAGCATGTTCTTTAACATATACAGGTGTGGCTCTCAGCATATTGGATCACAGATTTATGCCCCATCTGACAGACAGTGGGCTTTCCAAGCTCAACAGTGTCCCCTTTCTCAACATGGCCAGGGAAGAGGTTAGAGGAGAAAACTCTCAACAGAAGCCTAGTTGTGACTTAATGTGGCGTACTACACCAGATTACAAGCCTGGCATGCTATTGACTGAGACAACCCCACTGCTATTAACTGAGACAACCCCACCCCTTTTACACTGATATCAGAATAAAATCAAAATGTCCAGCTCATCAAAACTTGCATTTATGCCTTGCTGTGGAAAATCCTGAGGACTCCCAAAACCTGCCAGCTGTACACCAATGTTCAGTTCTTTCAAGAGAACAAGTCCATCTAAGAAAGTAAACATTTCATGTAAACAAGTCCAAGTCCATGTCCACCTCTGTGCTCTACTGTAAATCACTGATCCATGTGTTGTAGGCTCATTGCTTCTACCTTGGACATCCATCTCTACCAATGGCCTCTGTGAATATCCAGACCATCAAATTTCATCATCTTTATTATAACATGGATATTCAATTAAAATATCATCTTCATATTTTATGATACTTATAATGCTGGATGCTTACTATATTAAGACATATATATAAACATAAATTTATTTTTGTAAACCTGTTCACCAAAGCTGGTAAATATAGTTACGCTGTTCTGCTATATCCCATTAATGATAAACATTTCAGGTTTTTTGGTTAAAGGATTGCTCATTTGGAACAACTTTACATTTGGATAAATACTCTGCTCTCATTACTGATGAACTAAATATACTTGTAGAACTCAATAAGATTTTTATGTAACTAAATGCTGGTTTAGAACCTTTCCATCTAGTCCTTAATGGTATTAAGCTGTTCTTGGAGAGCCATTTTTTAACTTTAGTGTTACATCAGATTAAACGGTTTAAATTAACTTAAGTGCATCATGAATGCTTATATAGTAGTAATTTCATAATGAGTTTTTTGGGTGTTTTTAATTTTGCAAAGTTATTTAACCATTTCTGGTCTCATTTGTTGGTGGTTGATTGGTTGCTTCGTAAAATGAAACTAATGAATTCAAATAATTTACTTATGAAACAATTTGTTACAATTATCTCCTGTATGCTGAGAGCACACACCTGTGCATGTTAAAGAACATGCTGGAAGGACTTGATGGAGGCTTCCATGTCTCCTAACAGCTGTTCAGTGAGTCCCCTTCCCTTAATCTTAAACCTTAAAACTTAATCAAAAAACCCAAAAAAACCATGTCCCGCAGCTACTTAACAGTAAACTATCACTTTTCTTTGTAAAAAGAAAGTTAACTTCAGCTAAAAATATTCATACTATTCTTACTGAAACAGGAATAAATGTATATATTAATAATAGAGAGTACTTTGACCACAAGTTATAACTCTTGTGGTTTAAAACTTTCTCATTATATTTTGTGTTTTAATGAACGCAACTTCTGTGTAATGCATAAATTTGTGAAGATAAAAATTGCATTTTATTGTAAATAGGCAGGAAGTCAGAATCAGCTTGTATTTGAGTGGAAAGGGTTAAGAAATATATGGAAGTATTCAATAACTTTAAAATTAAATCTCCCAATGAATCTGATTTCATCCAAAGCACATTTCTTATCCACTCAATATGACTGAATTTAATGAAAAAAATTACAAAATTAAACAGTATTCCCAATATAGATATTGATTCTACCTCCAATATGGCACATGACTCTTTAGGAATCTGCTTCAGTGCAAGTGTGTGCACATCAAGGTTCTTTCCATCTGAAAAAGGGCCTGTCTGGGAGAGAAATGCATTGTGAAATACTGTTTATGTTTGCTGTACTTCTGTTTATGCTACTTTAAAGTCATTAATATTAACCTGCTATTGCATCCAATTTTTATATCACCCTTTCAAGTGTGAAAAGTAACAGGCAGTGAAAAGGACCATCTATACACTGCAGTTCAGTTCCCCTCAGCAAGGTATACAACAAAATATTAGTAAGTTCTGAAGTGGAATTATAATGTCAAGGTTCAATATATTCTAGTTAATTCTACACAAGTATTTCCAACTATCCTACTGCATGACTAGAGGCTAAAATGATGTCATCATTGACTTATACCTGCAACTGAACAACACCATCTCTTACATGGACATATCACCATATAAGAATTCTCACTATAATGAATGTACACCTTTCAAATGCACACAATAAGAATAGCATGTACTCACCAAATAAAATTAATTTCTTCATGGTGTTGCTGCAAACTGCAAAAAATACTATGGTACACTGATTTATTGTAAAGCTTGATGCAATTACAATATATTTAACGCTGCAAAACTAAATGAAGTTTAGTTAGAAGTGATTTTAACTGCTTTTAACACAGAATATAAAATCTTTTAGTGGAATATTTTGAACTATGAATATTCCTACTTTAACAGAAAATAAAAAGCAGACAACTACTCACTTATAATGTTTCAATGATGCTGGTTCTGGAGTAACTTTCAACTTACGGCATAATTTCTTTCCTTCCCTAAAAAAATACATTATGATTTGTTGCTTTTAAAGTTGAATACATAACCACTAAAAACTACAAAGGTTAATCAAATAAAGTTGTTCCAAATCAAATAGTTGTTTCAAAGGCCTACCTGGCTAGTGGTTAGCATACCTGACTACTATTCCAGCAGGCATGTCCTTGTGTAAATGTTTGTATGTTGTATTCCTTGTCTAAGTGTTTGCATAGTGTACGAGAAACCAACACAAGCCAAAAGCTTACAGGTAATCTGCATCCTTTAAAAATTTTTTTAATTTAAAAATGTTATAGGAATGGTAAAATATGCTTTGTTTGAAAAACATCTTCAATTATCACAATTTTAAATATGAACTAATATAAATTCAGTAGTGATCAGGAAATTAACCTGTGAAAAAATATTAAACCTTGCAATATTTAAACTATCACAGGAACAAGTTTATAACTCTGATTACCAAACTGAAACCTTTTCCATATTCCTGTTATTACTGTAGGTGATTTCTAAAGCTTTTTCCCCACAGAATTTTTAAGGAAATTAAAATTTTTGTAGCACATGTAGGAAAGATTAAGTTTTGCAAGCGTTAAGTTTGCAATGAAAGCTACATTACTTCCATTGGTAATGCTTTGTAAATCACTTATTAAAAATTACAATGTTAACTATTGACTTTCAGATATAACAACTGCTTGATGATTCTCTACTAAAACTGCATATATGTTGTTGAGTTGTTTTACCTCTGAGCAGCACTTTTTTGCACACAATGGGCTAAATGGCCAGGTCACAAGGACCTGAAGGCACAGAGAAGGTTGGGAGGGGATCCACTGGGACAGCTGTTGGGAGCCAGATGGTAACCTCCCATCAAGGCCATCCAACGTGTTCTTTAACATGCACAGAGTATGGCTCTCCTGTTACATGTAGGATAGTGAAGAGGAAGGAACAGCATTTAAAATATCAGCAGTTTTGGATGGACATTTGATTTTTTTATGGTAGTGAAAGGATTAAGCCCCCCAGTTCCTTACTTCATCATATATTAACTAATATGTCTTGTCATTGTAAAAGTGTTAAATTGTTCCAATATCCACACTTATTAAAAATTTCAATGCTCTTGTAAAGGTCTAAGTAATTTGCTTTTTAACAAAAGATTCATGAAGGTTAAAAATCTTATAAAACAAATAAAAAAATAAAAAAATTATTTCCAAAAAGAAATTAAGAGTTTTCTTAATATGCTCGGTCCTGTCCTTGCTATATTGAGAAAGCTGAAAATTAGTGGCATAGATAGCTTCAGACCAAACATCCACATCATGTACAAAGTCTACATCTTCAGTAAAAGATTCTATTTTCAACCCCTGGCCAAATGATTATGCCTAATGTGCAAATTTCAATGTCAAAGAATCTTTCTGACTTTTCTTGGCAAAGACATTTGTACATTAACTAAAAACAGTGTTGTTGTTTGTGCCATCTGGGCTTAGTATTAAGCATGTCAGTCAGCTAAACATTACTAAAGATTTGATATTTATTGCAGAATGCATATAAAGAATTATAATATTGTTCCAACAGCTCACTACCAATTCTGCCTTCTGAAGAGAAGAAAAATTGTACTGAGCCAAATGATACATAAATCCATAGCATTCTTGATTTCATTGGGAACTCCAGTACCAAATCCACATGTTGCATATTTCATTCTCATGCAATTTCCCACTACAATGTCAGTCTTACAGAACTTAAGCACCATGGTAGTCACTTGTGCACAATATAATTTAATTCTTTCCTAACTGCAACTCTGCTATGCTATGTTTGTTCAAAGTTTTTTGGGGGGGGTAAGCCATTTTCCAAGTATCAATGAATTTAAAAATTTCCATTGCAGTCAAGAGTCTGTTTCATGGAAAACAAATATAATTGCTTAACAACAATGAAACAAAAATGACCATTCAGAAAGTACTTACAAAAACTGGTTTGTTACAATTTGTGTCAAATAATATAACTAAAAATAATATCATAAATCAACTTTAAAATAAAGGCTAATAAACTAATTTAAAACACTTTCAGGGTGAGTTTTGGCATCATTTTGGAAGCGATAATAAATCATCCATCCACTCAATAATATGGAAGTAGGTGAAGTAATTACAGGAAGCAAACAATAACATGAAAAAACATGCAAATCATACAACAGTTCTTATTGCAGAAAAAGTGATATAAAAATTAACACAAAGCCAAAGTAAATACCTGAGACATATATCAACAATAATTATTCTTTTTTGTCTCTTGCAGAGAAAGCAGTGGATAAGCTTAACTTTCAACTGTATAAAATTCCCACAAAATGTCATTCACTGGAAATAAAGAAATATGTAAGGTACTGTACACATTTCCAATTTCCCCTAAGTGACCATTCTAATCATCTGGATGCATTTTTTTTTTTTTTGGTAAATGAGGCATGGTTTTTCTGTATATAAATTTGTGAAATATCCATTTATGTTAAGTGACCAATCAAATATAATACATGAAAGACAGTTACATTCAGCAGAAACCAGCATTTGATGCACTCTAAGCTAAAATACACACTTCCTTTTTATGGAAACAGTAAATTCAAAACAGTATATAAACATTATTCACAAGTTTCAAGGGAACTTAAGAGAGGATGAAATTCAAGGGGTATAATTTTAACAGACCAGAACCATATGCCACACATCACAGTACAGCATGAAGGAACAGTGGTTAGCTTTGGAGACCATGTTGTGTCCAAAACACTGGCTCCAACATTCTGAATAGAATTTTTCAGCTTGGAAATATATTAAGGAAAATATATACATTATAAATCTGCATATGTTTGATGAATTAAATAGTGAAGTCATTAAAAATTGTTCCACAAAAAATGTTTCAATCTACCTCTCAATGAGAAGCATGGTTTATATGCAGGTACTGAAGAGAAAAATAGAAATAGTTCCATGTTAGGACAATAAGGAGTTAGTTTGAGAGCACAGTAACTTTTCAAACATGCTTTTTATGCTAAAATGTGGCTAAAGATAATAATGCCAATCAAATCTTTCTAAATCTCAACTTACAACAATATTTGATTTAAAATTTGGCATTTAAAAGTTGTGGAAAATGTAATGTTTAAGATTAACTTGATATAAATCATTCTACAAACTGTTTAAAATACACTTTCACTTTTAGTAAAGTTTAATAGTCATACCCTAGTTAACATTGCTCTCAATAATATTGATTCACTGTAACATAAATACATCATAACCACACACCCTACAATATGGGGTGGGGGTGGATCAATCAGTAGCTCGCCAGGCTCGTAATCTGTAGTTCCCAGGTTCAAGTCCCAGCTAGGCCAGCGTAGAGATTTATCTCCATAAAACTCTCCACCCTGCCCATGGTCAGTAGGGATACAGATCAGCATAGAAAGGCCACCATCCATCGTATGGGCCATTAAGCCAGGCCCCGTGCATGCCGGATGGCCTTTACAGGAGGCAACCATCTGTCTCCCAACAGTTGTTCCAGTGGGTCCCCTCGCCCAACCTTCTCCGAGTCTTCGGGGTCCTTGTGACCTGGCCATTTAAGCCCATTATGTGCAAAACAAATTGCTGCTGAGAGGTAAAACAACCCACTGTAATGTCAATTGGCCACTAAGCAATCTGGATATCATCAGCTGGCAATGATATAAACTTGTGACAAACAAGTCATAACTTGTCCAGCAACATGAATGTTTATGTGTGTGCTTAAAAAATGGTGCTTTTACCAATTTAAAAGAATTAATGCTGCTCACTATATGTGATTAAACATTAGTGAATTATATGTATAAATAACCAATGTCCATCAGAGTGTCGATGGTTTGGTTTGGTTGTTTGGGTTTTAATGGCGCATTAGCAACTAAGGCTATAATGCAGTGTGTCGATGAATCACACTTCATCTATATGGCTATTTTACTCATACAGGCAGCCATGAATTTTAAATCACTATTCCAAGCAGCTCATTTAAATCCACCAAAAGTGCCCTTTAAAATCACCCTATAAGAATGATAGAATTAGTCAGATTAATTCGATGACTAACCACATAAACAAAAATTAAAGTTCTTGAAGGAAGATCATTCATCTTTAAAATGTTTGAATGTAAAATTTTGTTATATATGCTTTAAATTTTCTACATATTTTAAAATGTTTTCAATACATTGCATAACTTTTGCCAATAGATGACATAAAGGTTTCTGTATCATGTTAGTAGGCATGATAAAATTGATCAAACATTGATCAATATTGGATACAGATCTTTTTGCTTGATAAGAATTTTAATTACATTACATAATGGCATATTTACATCTTAGCTACTTGTTTGCTTATGAGCAAGTCATAACTTGCTACTGAGGATTTTTTTTTAATTCAGCTTTGGTTATTTTTAAATTTTTTTTAATTGGAAAACCAGAAAAAACTTGGATCATTTATCATTTTTTAATACTTAATAACATTCTCAAAAGTGGGAACAATGAGGATTACCATGGCCTGGTAATCAGCACACACACACACACCTCAAATTATTTATGTTAAGGGGAATGACTGCAATTTCATCAATAGGGGTGTCTCTGCTGCTAGCTGAAGGATGTTTTAACCTTCCCCCTTCTCCCAATAAAATTTTATTTCAAAAACATTAGTTCATGAGTTTGAATTAAAAAACGTTTTGGCTATGCCACTCCCAGGATAATAGAAATTTTGTAGCTTAGTACACCTAAATAGTAGGCATTTTGCTAGGATGATCTCCAAAGCATAA
Source organism: Ryuthela nishihirai (assembly GCA_038380435.1). Classification (NCBI taxonomy): domain Eukaryota; kingdom Metazoa; phylum Arthropoda; class Arachnida; order Araneae; family Heptathelidae; genus Ryuthela; species Ryuthela nishihirai. Next base: position 79,651,192 of record JAWZYU010000017.1, read on the forward strand.
TTGCCAAACAGAATATGTGTGGTGGATATTAAAAAAAATAGCAGCCAAGAAGCAATTGCACAGTTGTCTTGTACAATATTAGTTTTTATTTTAATTTTACTGCACAACAAAAATTACAAAAAACAATTTTCCTCCTTTCAGAGGGGCGGGGGTGGTTCAGTCGGTAGCGCACCAGGCTCGTAATCTGCAGTTCCCAGGTTCGAGCCCCAGCTGGGTCAGCAGTGAGATTTATCTCCGCAAAATTCTCCGCCCTGCCCATGGTCAGTAGGGGACACCGATGGACTTGGAAAGGCCGCCATCCGTAGTATGGAACATTAAGCCATGGCCCTGTGTGTGGGAGAGCCATACCCTGTGCATGTTAAAGAACACGCTGGATGGCCTTGACGGGAGGCTACCATCTGTCTCCCAACAGCTGTTCCAGTGGGTCCCCTCCCCCAACCTTCTCTGAGCCTTCAGTGTCCTTGTGACTGGCCATTTAGCCCACTGTGTGCAAAAAAGTGGTGCTCAGAGGTAAAACAACCCAACCCATTAAGCTTTGTCATACAGAGTGATGTATTGTCAGATTTTTTCCACTACATCACTCTGAAAAAGTCACTGAAATTAATGTTTGTCGTTTTATTCAAATACTCCATTTTCATAAAATTAGGAATTAAATGCTGTTTAATTTGGTATATAACATGGCTTATTTCTATTGATTGGTTATTTGGCAAAAAATTCTCAAATTCACTTTTGTATTTGACTGAGTGTGATAAAAAGCTCCGACCTTTTTCAAAGCATAATAACTGAAAAACTTACAGATAATAAATTTCTTGTTCCAAGTAAAAAAATTATTTCATTGCTGTTCATAAAAAAATTTCCTTTCTATTCATATGCATTATAATAATTTTGGTTTGTTTTTAAATTTAATAAATTTTCATTTGCCTTACTAGGTGCTTTTTTTAATATATCACTGAAAAAGCCTATTGAATTAATACTTACCTTAGTTTATGTTAAACATTTTCATAAAATCGAGAATTAAATTATGTTTAATGTGATATATAACATGAGCCATTTCTGTTCATTGGTTATTTGACAAAAGAGTTCTAAAGAGAGTTTTTCTTTCAGCTGAGCACAGTAAAAATAGCTGGGCATGTGAATGTAATCCAATTTATTTTTGGACTAGATCCTGGAAGGATTGTTAAAATTTAGTTAACATTTTAAAAGTATAACTGCATACTGATTATTATATACACCAGCAAATACATTGTGAGATATAATATATGAGTTTATGGATTGTATCATCCTTCATAGTTATCAGAGTATGATGAACTATTTAATTTCCACACCCAGTAAAAGCAGGGATCAGAGCTGCATCATACCATAAAGACACCAAATGTTCTGAAGCATATATTGTTGATCATCTCAGCATGTTCTTGCTGTAATTTGCACTTGGTGACATTGTGCCTGAATTGCTTCCATGACAACAAAAGATATTGCGGTTTCTCAAGAGCAGGATTTTTTCAAACTTTCTAACACCAGGAATTAAGTTATATATATTGTTGTAAATTTAAATGGATAAGCACTGAGCATGAGTATAAATAAGTATATTTTTACAATACAAATTACAATACAATGAAAATTATTACAATTATATGGATGAAATAACTTATTAGCAAACTACTATCATACATAAGTTAATAACTTTTTTTCTACAAAACATTTAAGACCGACTCTGTTAGACTGAATTATTACCTCTTCATTTTGATTGCCAAGTCTCTTAAATTTCTTCACTTTAGGCATAAAGAATCCTTTTATTTGTGCTAACTCACTAGATTCAAGAAGACATACTAGAAAAACAACCACCCATGCACATACCATATAAAAATATCTCATGTCTTTGACTTATCGTGCATTGACTCACCAAATGTAATCTATACCTTCTTTCTAAATCTCTTCAATTCCAGCATTAAAAATTCTCTTATTCTCTTTTTCAGGTCAGATCTACATTCAAATTTGTTTGTTGTATAAATCTCACGCACAAGTATATGTCACATTTTTTATGGTCACTGCAGCACGTTCATCTGTCATAATAATATATTATAGACAAAGAAGCAGTTAACATTTAATGAGTTCTTCATCATCATCATCCTCAAGCAGCCATGGGCTATGGAGGTCCAACCAGACAGTGCAATTTAGTTCTCCAAGCAAGTCTATCCTGGGCTACATCTACTGCATCTGGCCACTGCACACCAATTCTAACAAGGTCCTGTTTGATATTGTCTGCCCACCGCATCCTAGGTCTCCCCTTCTTTCTGAGGCCTTTAGGTACACTATTCATAACCATATTCGCCAATCTATAATTATCCATACGGGCAACATGGCCAAACCAACGGAGTCTCTCTCTGCACAATATGCTGCTTAAAGGAGGTTGCAAACTCCTTTGCCTAACCTCATCATTAGTTACAAAGTTGAACCACCTAATGCCCAAGATACTGCGTAAGCATCTGGAATCAAAAGCATCTAGTTTCCTGTTATCTTGTTTACAAAGTGGCCAAGTTTCACTACCATAACTAACCCTAGAAAGAACCAAACTATTATACAGTCTAATTTTAGTCTTTAGGTGTATATGCCTATTTCTCCAAACTCTCCATAGATTCTTAAAAGTCCCGGCAGCAATCCCTATTCATCTGCTAATCTCATGCTGCACATCACCATTATCTGTAACATAGCTCCCAAGATAAACTGTGACACCTGCTCAAGACTGCAACCATTCAGAGTAACTGAATCACAGCCTGCCAGACCAATTTTCATCACTTTAGTTTTCTCTCTGTTTATAACCAAACCTACTCTAGTACCAGTTTCATCAACAGCTCGAATAAAAGAGTTCATCTCATCAACATCATTTGCCAAAAAGGCTAAATCATCAGCATAATCTAAATCAGAAATTTTCGTATCTCCAGTCCATTTCAGGCCAAAATCTTTCCCTTGAAGTGAATTTCACATAACATAATCAATAACCAAATTAAAGAGAAAAGGAGACAAAATGCACCCTTGTCGAATACCAGAAGTAATGCTAAACCAATTGCTACAAGCCTTACCAACTCTCGCACACGACTCAGTGTTGTTATAGAGAGCTTTCATTATGTTAACTAACTTGTCAGGTATACCATATGATCTCACAATCAACCACAAATTATGATGATCAACAGAGTCTAAAGCCTTTTTGAAATCAACAAAGCTAGCAACCAAGGGTTTCTGAAACTCTAAACATTTCTCAAGAATCTGCCTAAGTGAAAATATCTGATCCACACATCCCCTACCACTTCTGAATTCCCATTGCTCATCACGCAATTGACTGTCAACCAGAATCTTAATTCTATTAAGCACAATCATGGAAAGAACTTTACCTGAAACAGAGAGTAGGCTGATACCCCTATAGTTATCACAAGAACTGCGATCACCTTTTTTGAAAATAGGGATAACAATAGCTCTGATAAAATCCTTAGGAACCATGCCTTTATCATAAAAGATATTCAGAATTTCAGTCATCCAAGTGGTAACCGAAACATTCCCAGCTCTAAGCATTTCCATAGTAATTTCATCTACCCCTGGGGATTTATGAAGTTTAAGTTTAGAAACAGCCAAAATAACTTCAGATTGTGTTATAGGGCCAACATTAAAGCCACCAATGCATCTATCATCATTGCAAACAATGGGAATAGAACTAACTGCATTGTTTGGAATATCAGTGAAATGCTCAGCCCACTTAGCCATGACAGAATCCTCATCTTCTATAACCTTACCTTGTTTATCCTTCAATCCCTGTATACCTGTCCATTTTCTACCACACAAAACATTAACTATAAGGTACAGCTCTCCGCTGTTGTGCTGTCTAACTGATTCGGCTTTTGTCAGCCAAACCATCAAGCCAAAGATTCTTATCAGCAGCTAACTGATCTTTTACATGTTTATTAATTTCTCTGTAATGATTTCTATTAGGACTAGTAGGGTATTGATTAAGGACATTCCTGCAGTTCTTTCTTTCCAAAATAAGCTCAAGTGCCTTATCACTCAGATAATTCTGTCTCTTCTGATCCTTTTTTCCTAAAAGAGTACTGTTAGTGTCCAAAAAGCCTGTTTAAAATGATCCCATTCTTCCTCACTTCAGTAGTAAGCATACCATGACTATCATAATGACTAAGTAACCTATCATGATAAGCTTTGGCTATAACTGGATCTTTCAGAGCTTCTGTACTAAAAGTAAATTTTTTAACCCTAGCACAACACTTTTTAAGTTTAAGTTGCAAGACACTTTTAACTAGGTAATGGTCAGATCCAATTTCAGCTCCCCTATATGATCTGCTATTCCTAACAGAACTAGCCCATTTGTTGTTAATTAATATATAATCAATCATATTCTTATGCAGCCCAAGGGTGAAACCCATGTGTACTTATGTATGTCACGGTGTTTGTAATAAGTGTTAGTTATTCTGAATCCATTGAGTTTACTTACCTGTAGGAGATGTTGCCCATTGCCATTGCAACTACTAATACCAAAAGGGCCTATTACTCCTCCCCAAAGGTCAGAGTCAGTACCAACTTTGGCATTTACGTCAACTAGAACAAGGGTAATATCTCCTTTCTTGACAGAATTCAAAATATCCTGAAGTTGTCCATAAAACCTATCCTTCTCATCCTCAACGGCATCCTCAGTGGGGGCATAACAGCAGATAACATTCAAGCCTTTAACGCTTGTCTGAAATTTTGCTGTAAGAAACCTTTCATTAATGCACTCATATCCTAGAAGAGCATCACTAGTGTGTCTGCTGAGAAGCAGACCCACGCCTTGGTGATGCTTATTGTCGTCCCTCCCTGAAAAGAGAAATTTAAGATTATTTTTAAGAATCTGACCTTTATCTGTCCGTCTGGTCTCTTGCAAGCCGAGAATATCCCAATTATAACGGTGGAATTCTTGTGTGAGGACAAGAGAAAAAGCTCTGTGCAGAGTCCTCACATTCCAACTACCTATGGAGAGAAAATGGTTAGCAGGATGTTTAAAGAAACTATGTTTAATGAGAGAGGGAATGCAGACAATATCAAACAGCCTCCTAATCGCACACATGGGGCAAAGACCCATTCCCCCACCACTAAAGGCTGAAGCCATCTACACTGGAAGACTTCCTCCAATGTAGAATTTGACGATGCCAATAGAAGCAAAGAGTTCAGGTGCCTGCGATGACCTCTGCTCAGGATTATCCACCAGCTGATAAACATACCCATGAATCTATTCACTTGGGGCTGTCAACCCACAAACAGAAAACACAGCAGAAGATTTTCCCTCCACAGAAGCCCACCAGTGCAGCAAAATCAGGATCCATAATCAAGCTCAGAGCCTTAATTCCATTCAGGTTGGTATATATGGTCAGCACCATGATCCTGTGTGGTTGACCACTCCTCAGCAGGGTAGAAAAAAAAAAGAAAAGTAGCCATAGTTGTCCAGATCAGTAGGCCACACCAATCTGGCAGCCCTCCCCTTCCATTCACTTCCACAAGAGAGTATGTCTTTTGAAAGGTACTAACGGTCTGCACCAAGAGAAGGCATGGTCGGTCATTAGGTGCTAGGCCTGGCCGGTTCTATGCATCATCACAGGGGATTGGTGCATAGCTCTCCTTCCAGTGACTACCTAGCTACCATTTACAGACCCTTAATGAGTTAGTTACACTTAATGACTGTGATTATGGCCCCTATATTCCACCTATTAGAATTTATCTAATTACTCTTAAAGATCAAAATCATATAATTTACCCAAGAAATAATTATTTAGGACATGCCTAAAGATTATTTTAATCAACATTTACAGGAACATAAAAACATTGATAGGAAACTATTTAATATTGCTCTCTCCCAAACAGTATTAAATAACTAACTCAACCTCAATTTTGAAGTAGCAAACTTTTTACTGGAGAGTTCCAGAGTTTCAATTAAATTACATAGAAAATTAGCTTATCAGTATGCTACAGTTGTCCTCCGTAACTTTCATGAAGTATCTTTACCCTCTGCTTGGAGGTTATTGTTTCAGAGCTAAAGACACATCTGCATATGCTGTAACCTAACAGCCAGCATTTGACAGAGCACCAATTTATAGTGTGTTCCTATTCCATCAAATATGCTTGGCAATGCCAGCACTGATGCCTTGCAAAATGGGTTGCAGCTTCTGAAATTATATAGTCAGTTTCTTTGTTAAGCTTTTAGGCAGTTTTTATCTTCTTTTAATATGTGGAACATTGGTATGCCACTGGATGTTTATGCCCAACTAGTACCACAAAGACATTCTGCATTATTTGCTGCCCTGGTTACTTTCTTCTTTCTAAGAAATTTTTAGTTACATTTAGTGATCTGAAGAGCAGTAAAGATACATAGAATGCTGGATAAATGATAAAAATAATTCTGGATAAGTGATAAAAATAATTCTGGAATACTACTTCACCAGACTAGATTATTTCTTTGGCTCTGTGCTTCAATGATTTCACTTGTATTTTCTTTACACTGCTTCTGTTGATAACTGTAATTTGATACATCAACTGCATCTGTAGTCAATACTGCTGCTTCTATCTTGACACTATGACAACAGCTACTGGACAATTCCAACATTCAACAGTATCAGTACTCTTCATAACTGTGAATTCTCTCTTCAGTTGTCAACTTCTACAGTATCTAGTATTTTAACTCCTCTAAACGATTTCCAGTCTAATGTGCTACTACAACAGTCTAATGTGCTACTACAACAATGTAGCAATGATTATCATTGCTGCATTGGGTTGGGTTGTTTTACCTCTGAGTGGCACTTTTTTGCACACCATGGGCTAAATGGCCAGGTCACATGGACCCTGAAGGCTCAGAGAAGTTTGAGGGAGGGGACCCACTGGAACAGCTGTTGGGAGACAAATGGTAGCCTTCTGTCAAGGCCATCCAGCGTGTTCTTTAACGTGCACAGGGTATGGCTCTCCCGAACACGGGGCCATGGCTTAAAGTCCCATCCAACATATGGCAGGCTTTCCAAACCCATTGGTGTCCCCTACTGACAGTGGGCAGGGCGGAGTTTTCTGGAGATGTCTCAACACTGTGAAAAAGCAGACACAGAGCACAGGTTTTAAAGTTTTAATAACAGCTTTATTTTTGATATTATGCATTGATTGCAGTAGTTAGCATCATTAATATAACTATTCTTAAAATAGTCATGCTGATGACTTAGTGATTAGTGTGCTTTTCTCTGGATCAAAGGGACCTTGGTTCCAGCCCCAGATAAATAAATAAAAAATATAAATAAATCCCCCTCAAGCAGCTGCTTGCCACAGAGGTCTGACAGGAGCCTGTCAGTTTATATGCCATAGTAGAAGGTCTGAGAGAATGGCAGGCCCTCAGCAGAAAAACGACACAGACAGCCATGCCTTACCCGGGGCTCGAACCCAGTTCCCTTAGATCAGTAGCCAAGCGCGCTAACCACTCGGCCATGGGACAGCTAGCCCCAGATAAGGTATGAATATTTCTTCTCGTGTTGTTTTTCTACTAAGATCTCATCTTCCTCACAGATCTTCTCTGTGGTGCAGAGTATTGAAAGGTTCCTGCCAGATCTCTGTGAAAAACAGGTGCTTGAGAGATAATTTATTTACTTATTTTATATACTTAAATTCAGTTATCTCCGATATATGTGCCCAATAGTTCATAGAACTGCATCAATAATCTACTCCCCTGAGCTTATCTCTTTCAACTTTTCTAGAATCTCCTTATTTATATTCACTGCTACTTCACTCTCTAGAGAAGCCACTATTGAGACAGAATATTACAAAATGCAAACAACCAATACATGCCAAGATGCTTGAGAATACAGCAAAGGTCAGGACACTTGCTGAGTCCTAATGATATCATCAGTGCTGGTATTTGCTTTTACTGAGTATGTGAAAAGAACAGTTCATTGCTCAATAGCACACATGAAATATGAAAAACATCTTCCATTAACTCATCTTAACCCTTCCTGGGTCACCAACGAACATAGATGGTTGCTTGCTTGGGGTTTTATGGCGCATGAGCTACCAAGGCTATAATGTACCAAACGAGAAACAGACATTGACAGAATCTGAAATGAGAGGTCAAGGATGTGAATAGAAGTCTTTTGTACAACACATGAAACTTTAATTTTTTTTTTCTAATCGCTGTTTGAAAATTTTCTTAGATATATCTTGTAAAAATATGCAATTCAAATTTGAAAAATAATATAAATAATTTGTTAAAGCCATCTGGTTGCCATTTCTTAGAAGAGTTATCAGTATTGCCAATTTGCTTGTTAATGTTACTCTATCCTGAAGCAATCACTTTTGATTTAAGCTCAGGAGTTTGATTTGAACTATTATCAACAAATTTTTCCTTAAAGTTCTGAAATTCTCCTGTAAATTAACAAAAAAACTTATTCTTAAAAACAGGAGATTTTGGAAGTAATTGCGCAGTATGCAGCACCATTTTTCTTTCACCATTTTATACTTCTTTCTGCCATAAACCTATTTCAGTATTCCCCAAATTATTTTCGTCATTTATTCAGTATTCTACGTATCTTTACTGCTCTTCAGATCAAAACTGTAACTAAAGTTTTCTTAGAAAGAAGGAAGTAAACAGAGTTGTTCTAAAGTTAAGTGCAGTATAAAGTAGGCCAAGGTAGCAGGTGCAGTTGTCTTTGGTTGAGTGCAGTGACCTAGTTATTGCTCACATCTACAGTGGATGTTTACAGAGTTTCTCTTGGATATAGGATAATGTGACCATGAATCTAGTCAGTATTAACCTTCATTTTCATTTCTGTAGATTTATTTTATTTCTGAAAATTATCGATTTTTTCATCATTTCCTGAAAATGAATGAGATATTGGATGTGGAAGCAAAAAGGACTTCCTTCATATGGCAAGTTGTTTACATGGCTAATAAGTTAAAAAAATTTCTCCCAACAAATTGGATTATAAATTCTTTGTGTACAGTTGGTATTTTATTTCCTTTTTTCTAATAATTAAACCTTAGTTTTCATTTCTATAGATTTACTTTATTTCGGTAAATTATCAATCTTTATGTAGTCAATTACTATTGATTTTTTTGCAGAGTTATGCTATATCGGATAGCCAGCTTGCAGCTTGTTGCTGTGGATATTTTAATTAACATCACATTAGGTTATTGTTAAATTTTCTTTTATTATTTATTACTTATCAAGTAAAATAAACTTTGATCTGGTATCATTTTTCTGAAAATGAATGAGGTCTTGGATACTGAAGCAAATTTATTTCTGTACATATCTGTAAATTAGTGTTCTTTCGGTGAGCTGATTTATCGATCTTTCTGAGTTATGCTACATCAGATGGCCAGTTTAAAAGCTGTTGTGAATATTTTATTTAATATGTCATTAGGTTATATGTAATTTTTCTTTTATTATTTCTTGGTTTTTAGTAAAAACTTGTACCGTTTTCTTAAAATGAATGAGATCTTGGATATGAAAGCTGTCAGGCTAGATTAGCTTGACTAGATCCCTTTTGTAAATATATTTTGCTTTATACATTATTTTGTGTCTCACCAAAGAGGCATATGAAATGTATTATGCCTTCCATTCCAGCAATGCCATGTTAGTGCAGCACTTGCTGGAATGTTAATCAATGTAGCAGGTGGGTGAGAGAGAGATCCACCCAACTTTTGGTGTCCTCTGACAGTTGGCTGGAGGTCAGTGACTTGCCACATGTCTGAGAGTTTGGGTTGTTTTACCTCTGAGGGCACTTTTTTGCACACCATGGGCTAAATGGCCAGGTCACAAGGACCCCAAAGGCTCAGAAAGGGTTGGGGGAGGGGACCCACTGGAACAGCTTTTGGGAGACAGATGGTAGCCTCCCATCAAAGCCATCCAACGTGTTCTTTAACGTGCACAGGGTATGGCTCTCCCGCACACAGGGCCACGGCTTAATGTTCCATCTAATGGACAGCGGCCTTTCCAAGCCCATCGGTGTCCCCTACTGACCGTGGGCAGGGCGGGGAATTTTGCGGGGATAAATCTCAATGCTGATGCAGCTGGGACTCGAACCTGGGAACTACAGATTACAAGCCTGGTGCACTACCGACTGAGCCACCCCTGCCCATTACGAGTTTGGAGAAAGGGGAGGAGAGTTGGCAATTGATCAACAGAACAGCAGAGCCCGGACGAAGAACAATGCATGAGACACAAGAGTTTTGGTTCCTAAATACCGATTGGAATTAACTCTTCCAGTGTCCACATCACCTATATAGGTTCTCAGAATCCAAAATAGGTCTGTAAGTCCAAAATACGTCTGTAAGTATGTATGTCCAAAATACGTCTGTAATGCCAAAGACGTATGTATACATTTTAAGTACAAGAAAAAATCGATTTTTTAAAAATTAAAATTGCCATTGTAACCGTTTTCTGAAAATGAATATCTTGGATACAAAAGCAAAATAGACCTCCTTGCTACGGAAATCAGTCGTGTGGGAGGGCAATTTCGGGAAAGTGTCCCCTCCACTAAACTCACTGTGAATGTTTTAATCCCCTCTAGAAGAATATAATTTTTTTTTTAAATTACCACGAGTTCTTATGTTTATATTGAATGATTTTAAAGGCAACCTAACACCTTCCCCTCAATACTTTGGCTGTGCCACACAGACGATATAATGCTGCAGATTTTTTTTTTGCTTTGGTGCATAAATCTCTTTGCACTTAACCAAGATCACCAAACTTCAACAACCAAAGAAAAAATTCATCATGTTTAGCAAAAAAAGCAGTCAAGGAAGTTTTTTTTTTTTCTATTTCATAACCAGTTCAGAAAATTCTGTGAATGTGAGAAGTCCAAGTCACTTTGTATAACGCTGGCAGTCTTTAAAATATATATACGATACTGAAAAGAATCATTAAAAGAAATAAAAATCATATTTCAGGTTGAATATTACATTATTCAGAAGGAAATTTCCTTTCGATTAATATACAATTTAACTATTTTCATTCATTGGGCTTTCCAAAATGAAGCCTTAATTATATAGTGTGATCTTTTTTTTCACCATATCACATTGAAAAAGACTTATTAAAATCAATATATTTGTAAATTCGTTTATATTATTCATTTTCATAAAATTTGTAATTAAATTCTGTTTAATTTGGTATATAACATGACCTATTTCTGTTTTGTTTTCGTTTTTTTTTTTGAAAAAAAACTAAAGTTGACCTGTTTATCTGACTCAGCACAATTGGCTTAAAAAACCTGGGCTTTTCTCATAGTATCAAGGAAAAATTACAAAATGGGAGAAATATTTACTTGAAACAAGAAAATCAATTTCTTTATTATAAAGAAATTTATAGCCATTCTTGGTAGTAAATAATCTCAGGATAAGTCCTGTAGACATGGAACTCATGAAATGATGAGCTGAAAAAAAAATTGGTTTTGCCATGAGTGGGATTCGAACCCACATCTCTAGGAAACATGCCTGTTATGCTACCACTACACCACCAATGGCCAACCTTTTCTCAGCTTATGTGACCTTATAAACCTTCTGGATTTTATTTATTTGATTCGCACTAGTGGCGCCATTCTATTCATGTGCACTGTAATCTTTTCTATTAGTTTTTTTAAATAAATTTTTGTGTTGCCAGATGCATTTTTTTACCACATGACTCTAAAAAAGTCCTATTAAAATAAAACTAGTCATCCTTTTGCCAAATATTACACTTTCAGAAAATACAGAATTAAATGCTGATTAATTTGGCATATAACATGCCATAATTCATTTCATTAGTTATTTGGCAAAAAAGTTCTACAGTTAAATTTTTTTTTGGCTGATCACAGGGAGAAAATAGCTTGGCCTCTGGATGGAAACCAGTTTCTCAGGTCGAACACTGGAAGGGTTAATTGTATTGGGCTCTGGGAAAACAGCTGAACAGGTATAGTAGCTGGTGTTGTAAAATAAAATAAATAAAAATAAATACCCCCTCAAGCAGCTGCTTGCCACAGAGAATGCATAGTAAATGAGCAATGGTCTTTGTCCATCAGCCAATGTTTATGTGTTCAAAGTGCAATAAAGAATTGTTTTAAGTGAAGACTGAAGTCAAATCATTTTATTGAGGAGAGTCTCAGTATTGGGTCCCTGCAATTGCCTTAAAATCACAGAAGTCCTAAGAAAGACTCTTTCACCTGTTCGTGTATTGCAATCAAACCAGAGGGATGTCTCAAAGTGATCTCAACAGACCGAAAACCCAAGTTACATCACAAAGTGGCACAGCTGCCAGTATGCAACAGAGGTGGAAGAAGCTGTGAAGGGGCCTGAAGAAGTCAATCAATTGTGAGCCATGGAAGAAGCTGTGAAGGTGACTGAAGAGTTGTGCATCAATTGTGAGCTGACCAATAACAAGGCTGATCCTGTCATGAGTGTTCTTGCTTTGTCCTTCAGGTGGAAGGCTGATAAGGTAGTTCATTCCTGTTGTCTCATTGGAGGAAAGTATCCTCTTATTCTGGAAGTGAGTGGTTAGATATGGTAGAGGCCTGTAAGAATTAAAATGGAGCTTAGGAGTAGTCACGATAGAGCAAGGGAGGAATTAAAGCTAGCTACACAGAAAGGGATAGTGCACAGGGTGGTGCTTTTGGGAGTGAATGAGAAGCGATAGGTAGAATAGACAGAGTCTGAAGCGGTAGAAGACATGAAGGTGTTGAGGGATGATGGCAATAGAAATGATACAGATGTGCTATGGAGTGGGACCAGAAAGCAGAGAGTTAAAGAAAGGAATGGAGATGTTTTTGAATTAGACAGGATGAGGTTAGAAATGCAGTTAAGAAGGGAAGAGAGAGAAGAGTAGTAGAAAGGGAAAAGCAAAAAGAGCATCAATATAGAATGCTGGATCTACAAATGAGGAATGCAGGTGCAGAAAGGGGTGAAGTGCAAATGGTGGCAGTTTCCAATAATTCAGCAGATGCATGGCTGGCTAATTATATTGAGTTGTTTGGGAAATATATTAGTCAAAAGCCCTAGAAATCAGAGGAGATGATAAATCTCTTTGAGATAGCAGAAAGAGGATTTAAAATATATGAAGTACCAGAGGAGTTTCTGGGCAAGAAAATAGTTTCTTCCCTGGACAGTAAATATGCAAACATCTTTCAAAAATTAAATGCAGAAAATTTTACAAATTAAAAAAAAATTAAAGATGCCATATTAAAAGAGTTTAAGCTCACTCCCTCTGTGTACAAGAGAAAATTTGAAACAATCACCAAAGAACCAAATGAGTCCTATAATCAATTACCCTCGAGACTAAGGAATAGCTGGGATTACTTCGTCCGTAGTAGCAATGTAAAAGAATTTGAGGAGCTTATGGATCTGATAGCATTGGATAAATTACTTGATAGCCTTCCCTCAAGACACTTGTGTTTATGTAGTACAGAAAGAGGCAGAGTCCTGGGTGAAGGCAGATGAAATAGCAACATGGGCAGAGACACACTGAACCAGTGTGAGAGGACAGAAACAGCCAAAAAGCTTTACTAAAGTGAATGGATGGCCACAGCAAATAGGAGATACCAATGGTAATTTCCTATTCGTTGTGACCATCATAAAGTCCAGTGAGTCCATTCTTAAGTCCAGTGAAGGGAGGGTCTCGGGATGGATAGTCAATTCAGTCACAATATCACAGATAATTATCCTAGCAATAAGGGTTCACAATAAGAAAATGCCTTAAGTGCAGATCCCAGGAGCATTTGATGCATGTTTGCCCAGTCTGATCTATGGAGTCAAGTGCAAATAATCATCGTGCAAAGGTGAATTGGGTGAGGGAAGTTAAGTCACAAGAGGTGAAGGAAAACAACGAGGTAATGATAGCCAGAGTTAAAATGCCTTTAAGTGAGGTTCTAAGGAAGGAGAAATGACCGAAGGATGAGAGGATGAATTCTGCTGATTATAATTAGCTGGTTAGAGTTAGATGCGGAGAGAAAATGGTGCAAGCAGTGATCGATTCAGGGGCGGAGATAACAGTGGTCGGAAAAGACCTGCTAGAAGGAGAAAAACATTGTAAAGAGCCACATAATATTATGTGGGTCAAAGAAATGAAACGAGCAGACTTTGAGCTTAATAGAAGAGACTGGTTTGCCCAATGCTGGGGTGGAAAAGGAAAAGTTTATGCACAGTAGTTGATGGACTACGAGAAGTACTGCTAAGTGCTGAAACCTTTTGTGATCTATTAAAAGAAAAGGAAAATGTACTAAGGACTATATAGCCTAAGATACAAGTTGTTAATCAAGAGGCCAATCAACAGCAAGATGAGGTACAAGAGGAGCCTGAAGAGGTAAATTGAGAGGAGCCTGAAGACATAAATTGAGAGGAGCCTGAAGATGTAAACTGAGAGGAGCCCAAGACTTTCTCAAACAAAAACTCCTGAAGAAATAAACCCTCTCATTACTAGTGCGTGAGACTGTTTAAAATTCAGCAGAGGAATGATCCCTCACTTAGGATAGCCCATCATGAAGCAAAAGGGAATAAAAATAACTGTTTTTACTTGGACGATTTGCTATACCATAAGGACAAGGTATTAGGAGATACTGTGAATCAGCTGATAGTACCATTTGAAAGACATCATAAAATTTTAGAACTAGCATACAAATCTGTATTTGGAGATCATTTAGGTAGGAAAAAAAGTCAGGAGTGGATTAGATATTCATTCTTTTGGCCCTCACACAAGAAGGATGTTAGGAAGTTTTGCGACTCCTGTCTGAAGTGCCAGTTAAGGACAAAGGTCAAGAAGCAGGATCGAATCCCCATCACCCCGATAGCACACACAAAATTACCTTTTGAAAGGGTAAATCTCGATGCTATTAGTCCAATAGACTCACCATCTGCAAAAGGGCACAGTTCGTATTATCTGATTGATCAGCATACTAGATGGCCTGAGGAAGTGTGCCTAACATCACTTACAGCAAAGAATACCTGCGATGCTCTAATAGATATTTCAGCGGGCAGGCATACCGTCTGTTATTGCAACAAACAGAGAAACAAATTTCATGGCAGAATTAACCCAAGAAATGGAAAGGAGAATTGGAGCTTCACCTTGATTTTCTACTCTGGGATATCCCCAAAGTAACAGCTTAATCGAGAGATAGAATCAGACTCTGAAGAATATGTTGCACTATGTCATTAGAGAGGTACTCAGGCAGTGGAACAAAGTGTTACCATTTTTACTGCGGGCTTACCAGGAGGTACCCAATAGTACTATTAGTATATCTCCATTTCAGTTGATGTATGGAAGACAACCAACAGGGCCACTCTCAATTCTACAGAATAGCTGGACTGATGAGCAAGTCATGCCTGTAGGTATTCCAGTTACTGCTGCTCAATATCTCCAGGAATTCAAGTTAGAAAGGGCAGTATCACAGGTTAAGGATCTAGCAGAAGAGAATCAAAGAAAATATGCACATTTTTACAATAGGAGTGCTCGGGTTAAGAAGTTTAAAGAAGGAAATCAAGTGATACCCTTGATGGCAGACACAAATACCAAGATATATGCCAGGTGGATAGCTCCGGCAACAGTAGTGAGATGCATATTTCTACACAGTTATGAAGGTTACCAGATGGGACAACCAGGCATGTTCATGCAAATAGGATAAGAGAATTAAAAGCTTGTTGTAATGTGGTAGGGGTGATCTTTCATGTATAGCCCATGAATTATGCTTTTCCAAACCTGTCAGCAGAGCAAGCAAAGGAACTGCAGGAGCTTTTAAACGAATTTCCAAGATTTTTTTTTTTAAATCATCCAGGCAGATGCAAGCAAGGGCAGCATACAATAAAAATAAAGGAGGGCAGTCATTTGAAGATGCTACACAGGTACAAGGTAGAAGTAAAACAACCTCAGTGATTATAGTGGGGGTAGGGTAAAAACTTATGCCAAAATTGTCCTTTCACAGAAAGGCTGATTTCCATGCCAAGGAAGTTTTTCTTTTGCTTTTGTATCCAACACCTCATTCGTTTTCAGGAAATGATGCAAGATCAAATTTTTTTACTGAAACACAAAGAAATAATAAAATAAAAATTAATATATAACCTAATGCAATGTTAAATAAAATATCCATAGCAACAGGTTGTGAGCCAGCCATCTGTTATAGCATGACTCTGAAAAAATTGATCAATAGATCAACTACCGAAAGATCGCTAATTTATGGAAATAAATCTACTGAAATGCTAAAGGTTTAAATATAAAAAAAAAAGTATATACTAACTTTACAAAGGTTATCCGATTTATGGTAAAGCATTGTAAACATATTGGAAAAGCACTGTAAACAATTTACTATATATTCCATGTGTTAACATGGAAAGGAGATAGCCCGTGCAAGCCACTTGCCTCCTTGGCTGCAAGGCAGTGAGCTGTGACCTAGTTGCAGCTGCAGCCAGTATTGAAAAGTTTTACCTGAGTGACACTTTTTTGCACACCATGGGCTAAATGGCCAGGTCACATGGACCCCGAAGGCTCAGAGAAGATTGGGGGAGAGGACTCACTGGAACAGCTGTTGGGAGACAAGATGGTAGCCTCCTGTCGAGGCCATCCAGTGTGTTCTTTAACGTGCACAGGGTATGGCTCTCCCGCAAATGGGGCCACAACTTAAAATCCCATCCGACGGACGGGGGCCTTTCCAAGCCCATCGGTGTCCCTTACTGACCGTGGGCAGGGCAGGAAATTTTTCAGATAAATCTCAACGCTGACCCAGCTGGGACTCGAACCTAGGAACTGCAGATTATGAGCCTGGCACGCTACCGATTGAGCCACCCCCGCCCCCATATTGAAAAAGCCTAAAAAAGCTGTTTTTACTTACAGTTTCGATTTTAAGAATGGGAAAGATGCATATAATGCTGGGATAAATGATGAAAATAATTCTTTAACATCCTAATAATGTTAAAATAGGTTTATGGCAGGAAAGAGTATAAAATAGGGGAAAAAATGGTGGTACATACTTTGTAATTGCATCCAAAATCTGCCGTTTTTAAAATTAGCAGTTTTTTGTTAATTTTCAGGAGATTTTCAAAACTGTAAGGAAAAATTTGTTGATAATAGTTCAAATTAAAGTTCTTAGTTTAAAAAAGGGTGTTGCTTCAGCAAAAAGTAATGTTAACAAACAAATCGGCAATATTGTATAACCTTCTAAAAAAATGGCAATCAGATGGCTTTAACCCTTGTCGTGTTGCAGCCCAAAGAATTTCTTTCATCTTTTCCATTCTAGTCATTGAAGAGTGAAGTTTCACTCCCGTAGTACAAGGTTGTGAACAAAATACTTTTTGAATAGAGATCAGAATTTTTTTTTTTTAACTATTTCTAATTAAATATCAAAAACGGCATTTAAATCTATGATATATATTTTCTATTTGTTGATTCCACTTGAAAAAATTTGATAAAGTTTAAAAACAAATCCATTTGAGTCTGCAGTGAATGCATGAGCATGTTCAGTCACCGTAAACAGCATCAAGTAGCGTCAATTAGTTTACGCCTTTATTCTGCTGTCCAATACTCAGATTATCAATCGGTTGCATTTCTGCATATTTGTGCTATTTATAGCTCTATGAGAGTAGTAATGCTTTCTAAACTTTTAACGTAAGGATATTGATTTTTACTACTGGAAATTGCGTCATCCGGGAACTACACACATCAGCTTTCGATCAATATTTTAGCAGACTTCCAATTTTAAAGTTTTTTTTTATTTACTTTAATGCTTCTAAAATGTTTTATTGCTTCTCAAATGGATATTGCGATTATAAACAATAATTAATTAGATATGGTTGAAAGTGAAACTGCTAGTGATCTATAATGGCAGCAATCAGAACAAGCATTAGGATTACTGAGAGGGCAATTTTTAAATGGTAGGACTTTATTTATCAATATTTTTAGTTACATTTAATGCGTATAAACAAATTAAGGTCAGGAAATTGTGATTTTTAACCAAAATTTCTGCTGGAATTTTAGAATTAAACTTTTTTGTAGCAGTTATGCAGTTCGTAATAAAGCAATTCATTCTCAAATTCTGCATATCAGATTAAACTTTAAATGCTTTGAAACTTTTTTATTCTTTTTTTCCATAGTTCTATCTATAATCTAAGTATATCACTTTCCAATATATTTTTCGTTTCTTACTTAAATTATCTAGTTTTTAAAGCAAAATTATTTTTTATGACACTGCTTTACTTAGGCTTAGTTTGCTGATCATCAAAAGTCTAAGAATATGCATGCATTGCATAAATGACAAAACAATTTAGAAACAACAAAATATATAAAAGATTTAAGCAATAATCGAAATATTATGAACTGTTTATATTAAAATAATAAAATATAGAAAAAAACGGGAAAATACATATATTTTTGAAACTTTACTAAAGATAAAGTGGAAAAAAAATACAATAAAATTTTGCAATGTTTTAAAATAATGCTTAAAAAATTTAACCTATTATTCTTTTCTTCAAATTTTTGCCATTTTATTAAGCACAATTATATGCTCTTTCTTTTGTTACATAACACGACATATTTCCATTCATTAGTTACTTCAGGATGAGGTTCTAAAGTCGTTTATTTTATTTTCTGAAAACAAAAATAAATCCAGCCACCACAATGAGTTCAGTTTCAGAAACCTGACAATGCAAGGGTTAACATGTCATTTATATTGTAGTTTAATAAAATATGCATCAAATGAAAAAACAAAATATTTTTCAAGCCTGAATTATATATTTTTATAAGAAAATTAAATATATAAAATTTATATAGAAGAAAATTTTACAATGGCAATTTTAATTTTTTTTTACTAAAAATGAACATAGACATCATGGGCCTCTTATTTTGGATTCTGTCAGGGACCTTAGAAGGGTTAAGGTTTGTTTCTGAGCTGAAAGTCTCCTGATTGAAACTTGTCATACCACAGTAACAGGTGCTTTTAGAGATGACTTTGTCCCCATAAGCTTTGCACAGTGTACACAAACACTCTTGGACACTGACATCATTTTTGAATTTGTACAGCATGATGGAACAAATACACACATCTTGTGTTGCCATTGTGAAATACCTGTTGCCACTTATACAGACTAAATATGATACAGTACATCATTAGATATAGGAGCAATGAATTCACTATTTTTTAAGTTGTGTCCAAGACCACTGCACATTTCCTGACAATGGCAAACATGTGGTTTACATTTTTCCAATTACTTTTACATCAACCCGATTGTTTATATATTACATACCTTTAACATTTCGGGAAGAAAACCTAAGTTATTATTGTGCCAAGATTGTGATAATGGCAACATATAGAAGTATGAATTTTCTTGTTCAATTATTCACAGATTTTATCTGCCTTTTGAAATTGAACTTTATTGATAAATCAATAAATTCTTATTCTGAACTATGATTAATGTAATTTTAAATTCAGTGAAAAATATTTTTCAACATGAGAACTATGGTAGTAATGTACTGTCTTCATACAGGTATCTAGCACATTAAAAGTTGCAGAAATTGTGATATTTTAAATTCATCCTGATAATTGCTTATTCCAATTTCTTCTACATTATATTGTGTTGATACATCAGAACTGCAATGAGTCAAAAAAAAAAACTGACAGTTGGAATGAGATATACTAAAATTTTCTTACACTTCCCAAAATCAAATACTATACCATTAAGAAAAATATCCCACATTTAAATAATCAAAAAAAATCATGGAATAATTTTGTATTATCAGCTGTTGAATATATTGATAGTTCATTTTACTTTAAAAGCTGAGTGAAATACTTTTATTAACACATCACTGTGATGCATTTTTAAACTTACCCACCACAATCAATGTGTGCCAATGTTGCCTGCCCTTTCATCTCTTCTGCAACCTCTGAGAATATATTTGTTAATTCAGCAGTGTCTCTGGCTAAAAACATAAAAAAGAGAATAATGTGAGAAATAAATTAGCCTATATAATATCATATTATAAAAAGTAATAATAAATACCCCCTCAAGCAGCTGCTTGACACAGAGGACTGACAGTTTCTTATTTAACTATCTTTAACGCTCTGCATTTTTTTTTTATATAAAAAGCAATGTAAATTCTGAATGTTATTCTGAACTAATGTAATTAGATGATATCACTTGAGAAAAAGCATTTAATATTAAACAATATAAAAAAATCCAAAGGGAAAAAGGTGGTAATTAAGCATGAAAAATATGCTGAAGGCAAGATCTAATACCCTCACTCCCTTGGGTCACACTCCAAAAATTAGCACTTGAACTTAAAACTATAATTTTTTTTTAATGTCAAATGAGTGTATAAAGTTATCTAAACTTTAGTTTCACTATCTTATTAGGAATGAAAGGTAAGATAAATAAATGGTTAGAGAAAAATGTAAAATATGGATGTATTCCTCAGATATTTTTGGAAAGCAAAAAAATCGCCTTTTAACACTTTAAAAGTTTGCCTACAATTCTAGCAGTTAAAATTTGCATAAAATATAGTGTGTATACATAGATAAATATAACTACATAAGATAAGGCACTAACAACTAGTGAGAGTGCTGCTCTTATCACTACCAGGGTAAACTACTCATATCGTGTTCTGCTTCAGTCGATAATGGTAGTAAGTTTAAGTGCTCGTTCAGTTGCAACTTTTTAAGATTTACATAACCTCAAAGATTATTCTTTCCTAACTTTTAAAATATGTTTGTTGTGAGATATTAAAAGAATACAGAAAAATATTAATAATGTAATTACATCAAGTAAATTCATCTCATATAGCAAACTTCCTCATAACGGCAATAAGCATAATGATGACATGTTAGTTTCCATAAAGTGCTGAAATACAAAGAAACAAAATAATGCTATCAATTAGTTGCTTCATAAAGCTTTCCAGTTTATGCACAATCAATCTTATTACATCATCAAACACAATATGAAAATATTTGCATTGAACATTTGTCTTATAATAAAATCTTAGTATTCCATTTTAACACTTCAATTAACAAGCAGTTGATGGCATAGTGGTATGTCTTCTGGCTTTAAAGGTGAAGGTTCCCGGTTTGATCCCCAGTGTGGGCAAATGATTTTTTTTTCCCCTCAACTTTTGCTTTTACTTGTTTTTATTTCCCTTTAACATGTAAATATATGCAAATATTCAATGTGGCATAACTTACAAAGTTATTTTATAGAAGAACTTGAAGATAGAAAATATTTATCCTGTAAAGAGAAATTGCAAAGCATTGTGATTCCATTCCTTTACATTAAATCCATGGAATCAGAAGGGGAAGAGCTTAAGATGCTCATGCGCATTAACGACTATGTTAGTTACTGCCTGGTGCCAAGATAGCACTGAAAACTCAACAATGGGCCCTATGGGAGTGTTGCATCTCTATGTATTATATTTATCTATGGGGTGTATGTATACAAGGTGTGACAATAAAGTTCATGGAAAGTTACTATAAAAACCATATCTGTATACCCACAATGCTATTGGCTTTCTCACCCTCAAAGCAGCCTCCACAGCAGTGATACTCTAGCCCAATGATGCTGACACTGTTGAAAACATTGCTACAACTCCTCCTGCAAAATAATATCTAGGGTCACAATCACATTTTTTTCGTGATGTTAATGTCTGCAAATTTATAACACTTCAAACCCATCTATGGGGAAACTTTCTTCATGTCCAAATCCTCTATAAAAACCTTCCTCAGTTTCTTTGTCCAAATTTAATTCCTATGTCAACCATATGTTAAAATGTGTCTGAATTCTTTCCATATTTCCAACAGTTTGAGGTTAAAATGACCACTTCTTTTATAATTTTTCAGATCCTCCCAACCCTCTTTAAAACGCTTATGCCATTAGATTTGTATTGCGTTGTTTTGCCTCTGAGTGGCACTTTTTTTGCACACAATGGCTAATGGCCAGGTTACAAGGAACCCAAGAGTTCAGCATAGGTTAGGGGAAGGGGATCCACTCGATAGCTGTTAGGAAACAGATGGTCGCCTCCCATCAAGTTAATACAGCATGTTCTTTAGATTGCACAGAGTATGGCTCTCCCAAAAACAGGGCCACAGTTTAACGTCCCACCCGACAGACGACAGCCTTTCCAAGCCCACTAGCATCCCCTACTGATGCAGGGCATGGAGTTTTATACAGATAAATCTCAACACTGGCCCAAATGGGGCTCGAAGTTGGGAACTAGATTATGAGCCTAGTGCACTACCAGCTGAGCCAATCCCCATCCCATATGCCATTAGAAAATACTTATGGATCAATTGCATTTTTTTTTATAACTTAGCAGAAAACTTTATATTGATTTGTTTCTGCAATCACTCATTTTTATAATGGGTCAGAGAAACACTTATACTCTTGTAACAGTTATTGTGCAGGGACTGGTACAATCGTTTTACAGCTGTAGCATAAGATAGCAAGTGTTGGAATACATTTGTATTACATCATAACACCAGAGACTCTGACATTGAACTGTAAAGGAATTCTGGGAATTTTATTGTCACAGTGTTATGTAGCATGAGGATATGGAACAGATTTTAATAGTGTCTCAGTACTGTGATTAATTGTATCAAATCTTCAATTATTGTTAACACTAAATCAAAATACTAACAGATAAATCAAAGCAGGAATTCACAAATTATTCTAGTCTTGACTGCCAGCTGTTAAGTCTAATCCTACTTAGTACTTTATATATATAAAACTATTAGTGACAAATAGCATCCTGGTGACAGAATTAAATTTATTGTTATCATTGTCTATGTTGAATTATGCTGGCAGGCTCCTGTCGGGTCTCTTTTTGGCAAGCAACTGCTTGAAGAGGAATTTATTTTTATTTATTGGTGACTAAACAACTAAATGCATTTAAAGCACCAAACCACAAAGCATGTTCCAAATTATTTTAAGATTATTATTTAATATTAAATTCAGTCACTATTTTCCCTATTTCCAAACAAATGACATTTGTTCAATGATACACCACCAAAATACTTCTAACAGAAAAATTTGTGAAAGAAAAAAACTATTGGAAAATAACTATCTTAAGTCACGAATATGAAAATTCAATTCTTGACTTTTATAAAATTGTAGAAAAAAATAGCATTTTGATGTCTACCCAAAGGCAGCTTTGTAGGCTTTTAAATAGATGGGGCCAATAAAAAAATTACTTACCACAAAAGTCTGAAAAGAGCCTTCAGTTTAATATATTTTGAATATTTGTGAGGAAGGTAAGACTTCAATATATAGACAACATATGCCTTACAGAGCCCTGGATAGGATAAGGTATTTGAAACATCATCCTTATCTGGACTCAAACCCAGGTTCCCTTATGCCATAACTGGGCATGCTGACTACTTATCACCAATATGGCTTAAAAATAATTACACCAATAAAAATATAGTGATATCAACTACATAACCAGAAATGTGGGAAGAGGAAGGCTAAAATAACTGTAAGGAGCAATATAAAGGGGAAAGGGAAAAAAAATTTACTTGTGGAATATATTTTTACTCTAATAAAATTTATAGATATGAAACAGAAATATTAAAAATGTTAAAAACAAATCAACACACATAAAATTCTTCCCTTGAATCTGAACTTTCTAATTTTTTTATCTCCTGGCTACATATGAGCCGTCCCATGGCCGAGTGGTTAGCGCGCTTGGCTATTGATCTAAGGGACCTGGGTTCGAGCCCCGGGTAAGGCATGGATGTATGTGTCGTTTTTCTGCTGAGGTCCTGCCATCCTCTCAGACCTTCTACTGTGGCATATAAACTGACAGGCTCCTGTCGGACCTCTGTGGCAAGCAGCTGCTTGAGGGGGGGGGGCTACATATCCGAATGTATTTTGAGACTGAAACTCTTATGGACCTTATAGACTCTCTGAACTGAATATTTTTGGTGAGGAAGTCCTACCAAAATAAAGAAAGCACTCAGAAGGCAAGGTCCAGAAGAACTTCTAAATTTCATCTAGGAAATTTGGTACCTGTTTATGATAGATATCCATTTAGTCAAGTAATATTTGTTACACTGAGAGGATCTACACAAAATGTTTCCCCTACTGACTAAGGCAGATAAAAGACGTGAAACCTTGTAACAACTTAACAGTGGCACTAGCTTGAACTAAAGATGTTCTAGGAAGGGTTGGGTTATTTTACCTCTGAGCAGAACTTTTTTTGCACACAATGGGCTAAATGGCCAGGTCACAAGGACCCTGAGGGCACAGAGAAGATGTGGGGGAGGAGACCCACTGGACAGCTGTTGGGAGACAGATGGTATCCTCCTCTCAAGGCCATCCAGAATGTTTGTTTAACGTGCACAGGGAATGGCTCTCCAATAAATTGGGCCACAGCTTAACATCTCATCCGATGGACAGCAGCCTTTACAAGCCCATCGGTGTCACCTACTGACCAAGAGCAGGGCAGGAAGTTTTTCAGTGATAAATCTCAAAGCTGACCAGGTGGAACTCAAACCTGGGAACTGCAGATTACAAACCTGACACATTACTGACACAGCCATGCCATCTTGGAAGGGCAAAAAATCTCAAGTTCCAGTCATGTAACGTTTATTTAAGGAGAATAGCATACAGTTGCACAATGGTATTCAAAAAAATTTTTAGAGTTGGGAAAATAAAGTAAAAGCTATTGAAATGAATGAAAAAAGAGTTTACTCAAAGCAGTTACACAGGAATCTCAAACCTTAGTAACGAAAAATCTTTATTAGAGAAAATATTATGTAGTTCAGTCAGCCATGTGATAACAGAAACATTCAGAACTTTAAGACATTTCAGTAATTAATTCATCCACCACTAGGGATTTGGGTATTTCTCATTAGAGATAGCTAAACTTCAGATCATGATATAGGGCTAACATTGCAATACTTTGGCAAGTTTCTGGAGAGATGTGGGTTCAAGCCCTGTATATGTGAAATTTTTTCCACAAAATATTTATTGATTGTAACTAGTAATGAATTTATCTTCATTACAAACAATGGGAGCTGAATTAAACAAATTGCTCACCCCAACAAATGCTTAGCCCACCTTGTTGTGACAGAATTCTCATTATCAATCATCATGTTTATCCCTTAATGTGTACCATGTTTTTTTTAAATGTTTATTATCTGATTCAACTCTCACTTGTCATGCTGTCTAGTCACTTCCTTTGCCAGCCACACTATCATGTGAAATATTCCTATCAACTTTCAAAAGATACTTTAGGCATTTATTAAGTCTTCTGTAATGCAATCTATTAAGACAAGTAGAGTACTGATTCAATTTGTCCCTGCCCTTCATTCTTTCAAAAATAAATTCCATTGCCTTTACACACAAATAACAATAACATCTGCTTTATTTCATTTTTTAGTTGTTTTTTTTCCAATCAAGTATTGTTTTTTTTTTTTAGAATAGTGTTTAAAAGGGTCCCATTCTTTCTAAACTTCAGTTGTATGATGATTATAATGACTTCATAACTTATCGTAGTAAGCTATGGTTATTTCTGGGTATTTCAGAGCCTCAGTGTTAAAAGTAATTCTTTTAATCTTGGCCCATTTCTTTAGCTTCAGTTAAAAAATATTTAACCATGTAATGATCACACACAATTTCAGTTCCCATATAGAACCATGTAATGATCAGACACAATTTCAGTTCCCATATATAACCATGTAATGATCAGACACAATTTCAGTTCCCATATATAACCATGTTCCTAACAGAGCAAGGCCATTTGGTTTTAATCCCTCCAGTTTCAACCATCCTGAGAAACTGGTTTCATCCAGAGTCCAAGCAATTTTCTCCCCTAAGCTAAAGCAAAATAAAAAGTTAATTTTAGAACCCTTTTGCCAAATAACTAATGAAAGGAATTATGACGTTATATGCCAAATTAATCAGCATTTAATTCTGGATTTTTTGGAAAAAAAATATTTAACAAAAAAGGGGCTAGTTTTATTTTAACAAAACTCTTTCAGAGTCATGTGATAAAAAAAATGCATCTGGCAATGTAAATATATATTATTTACAAAAGTTAATAGGTAGAAATAATTATACTGCATATGAACAGAAAGGCTATTTCTAAATAACAAAAAAATTACTTGAAACAAGAAAATTACTCTCTTTTTGCATTGTTTCTCGGTACTGTTATGAATTAAATGGATGGAAACTGAACATGAGTTCATAAATATTATTTAACAATTATAATTCTAAAATAATGCAATTTATTACAAAAGTATGAATGAAAACATTTATATAAACTCAACTAACAAATTTATATCAGTAAAAAAACCTTCAGAATAACAAAGCACCTGTTTATTATTACTACAAAGAGATGTTTCCTCTATAATCCTTACTATCTCTATTCAAAACATAAAATAATGCTTTTTACAACAGTTGATATGTGACACAATCATATTTGTGAATCTATAAAGAATAACCTTACCAATTCCTAAACAAACTAAATATAACTATACATCAAATGATGAACTCTTCCCACAGAAAAGTTGAGATCAGCTCTATTTGTTCAACTAGCATATGACTTCCTCAGTCATATTTTTAAGCATTCTAAGCACCCTTCTTCTTCTTGCCAGTCTGCTAACAGGAACAACACTGATAAACTTATTTAATCTCCCATGAACACACCAAATAAAATCATTTCTTTTTTTTTATACTTTAGTGGTCGAGTGGTTAGAGTGCTTGACTACTGATCAAAGGAACCTGGGTTCAAGCCCCAGGTAAGGAATAATGACTGTATGTGTCATTTTTCTGCTGAGGTTCTGCCATCCTCTCAGACCTTCTACTATGGCATATAAATTGACAGGCTCCTGTCAGACCTCTGTGGCAAGCAGATGCTTGAGGAGTATTTAGTTTTTTTATTAGTGCACAAACAAACAACGTTTTTCTTCACACTCTAATTCCTCTTAATACAACTCTCTTATTCTTTGTTTTTAAGTTTGTTCAAAGTAGTTTGTGATGCAATTCACACAAGCATCAAGATGAGATACATCACATAAAGTTCATTGTAGCACATTCATCTCTCATAAAAATACTATACTTTGTGTAAAGTCCAGGCTTTTTGCCAACTGTACAAAATCAAACAAACAACTCAAATTTAGAATTTTTTTTTAAAAATAGCGAATCAACATAAATAGGTCATTTTATACATCAAATTGAACAGAATCCGACTCTGAATTTTATGAAAATAAAAAATGCAAATAAATTTAAAAACATGTTAATTTTAATACATACATATAAAATCCTCATGCAGACATGGGCTACGGAGGTTCAACCAGACTAATTTTCCTCTCCAGACATGTCTCTTTTGAGCTACAGCTGCTGCATTTGGCCACTCTAAGCCAATTCTAGCAAGGTTCTGTTTGACATTGTCTGCCCATCACATCCTAGGTCTTCCTCTTTTTCTAATATCCTTAGGTACACTGTTTATAATCCTCTTTGCCAATCTGCAGCTATGCAGATGGGCAACATGGCCAAACCAATGCAGTTTCTCTCTGCACAACATGCTGCTCAAAGGAAGTTGATGACTCCTTCTAACCTCATCATTACTTACAAAGTCAAACCACCTAATGCCCAAGATACTGCATAAGCATCTGGAATCTTGTTATCCTGCTTACAAAGAGTCCATGTTTCGCTACCATAACTAACCTTAGAAAGAACCAAACTATTATACAGCCTAATTTTAGTCTTTAGGTGCATATGCCTATTTTTCCATACTCTCCATAGATTCTTAAAAGTCCCAGTGGCAATACCTATTCTTCTATTTATCTCATGCCGTACATCACCAGTATCTTTTAATAGCTCCCAAGATAAATAAACTGAGACACTTGTTCAAGAGTGCAGCCATTCGAAGCAACTGAAGCACCATCTGCCTGGCCAATTTTCATCATTTTAGTTTTTTCTCTGTTTATCACCAAACCTACTCTATTACCAGTCTAACAAACAGCCCTAATGAACGAATTCATCTCATCAACGTCATTAGCCAACAGGGCCAAATCATCTGCTTAATCTAAATCAGAAATTTTGAAATCTCTAGACCATTTAGGCCAATATATTTCCCTTGCAAAGCATTTCTCGTAACATAATCAATAATGAAACAAAAGAGAAAAGAAGACAAAATGCACCATTGTCTAATTCCACTAGCAATGCTAAACCAATCATTGCAAGATGTACCAACTCTCACACACGACTCAGTGTTATTATAGAGAGCTCTCATTACATTAACTTATTAGGTATTCCATATTATCTAAAAATCAACCACAAATTATGTCGATCAACAGTCAAAAGCGTTTTCAAAATCACAGATTTCTGAAACTCTAAACATTCTCAAGAATCTGCCTAAATGAAAATATTTGATCAATACATCCCTTACCACTTCTGAATCCACACTGTTCATCAAACCATTGTCCATCAACCAAATTCTTAATCCTATTAAGTATAATTATGCAAAGAACTTTACCTGGAACAGAAATTAAACTAATTCCCCTATAATTATCACAAGAACATCGATCAACTTTTTTAAAAATTGGGACAACGATAATTCTAGTAAAATCCTTAGGAACAACACCTTTATCATAAAAAATATTCAAAATTTCAGTCAGCCATGTGACAACACAAACGTTCGCAGCTCTAAGCATTTCAGTGGTAATTTCATCCACCCATAAGGATTCATGCAGTTTTAATTTAGAGATACGCAAAGTGACTTCGGAATGTGATACAAGGCCATAATTAAAGCCAGTAATGCATCTATCCTCATTACAAACAATGAGAGTAGAAATAATCACATTATTTAGAACATCTCTGAAATGTTCAGCCCACCTAGCTATCAGAGAATCCTCACCTTCAACCACCTTGCCATATTTATCCCTCAATCCCCATATACCTGTCTGTTTCTTCCCACATAAAACCTTAACAATCTGGTAAAACCCCCTGTTGTGCTGTCTAACTGCTTCCTCTGCTTTGTCAGCCAAGCTAAAGATTCTTATCAGCTGTTAACTGATCCTTTACATATTTATTAAGTTTGTTGTAATGCCTTCTGTTAGGGCTAGTAGGGTACTGATTTCATATTAATCCTCCACTTCCTTCTTTGAGAAATAAGTTTCATAGCCTTATCACTCAAATAATTTTGTTTCCTCTGTTCCCTTTTACCCAAAAGAGTACTGTTGGTAGTAAATAATCACAGGATAAGTCCTGTAGACATGGAATTCACGAAATGATGAGTTGAAAAAAATTTGGTTTTGCCATGAGTGGGATTCGAACCCACGTCTCCAGGAAACATGCCTGTTATGCTAACCACTACACCATCAATGGTTAACCTTTTCTCAGCTTACGTGACCTTATAAACCTTCTGTATTTTATTTGATTCACACTAGTGCGCCATCTATCAAGAAAAGCCTGTTTAAACTGATCCCATTCTTTCTCAACTTCAGCAGTAACCAAACCACAATTATCATAATGACTAAGTAGCCTATTATGGTATGTTTTGGCTATATCTAGATCTTTCAGACCTTCAGTGTTGAAGGTTATTTTCTTAACCTTAGCACAACATTTCTTAAGCTTCAGCTGCAAGACACTTTTGACCAGGTAATGGTCAGACCCAATTTCGGCTCATCTGTAGATCTGGTATTCCTAACTGAACTAGTCCATTTGCTGTTAATTAAAATATAATCTACCATATTC
Source organism: Ryuthela nishihirai (assembly GCA_038380435.1). Lineage (NCBI taxonomy): Eukaryota > Metazoa > Arthropoda > Arachnida > Araneae > Heptathelidae > Ryuthela > Ryuthela nishihirai. Next base: position 79,680,880 of record JAWZYU010000017.1, read on the forward strand.
CTGTGCAACATATCAGGTGAAACCCATGTATATTTATAAATGCTCCGATGTTTGTAGTATGTGTTAGTTATTCGTAAACCATTAAGTTTACTTACCTGTAGGAGATGTTCCCCATTGCCATTGTAACTACCAATGCCAAAGGGACCTAAAACTCCTGCCCAAAGGTCAGAGTCAGTACCAATTTTAGCATTGAAGTCACCTAGGCACAAAGAGAAATATCTCCTTTCTTCACAGAATTCAAAATATCCTAAAGCTGGCTGTAAAACATATCCTTCTCATCAGTCCTCTGTGGGGGCATAACAACAGATAACATTCAAGTCTTTAATTTCTGTTTTAAATTTTGCTCTAAAAAATCTTTTATTAATGCAGTCATATCCTAGAAAAGCATCACTGGCATGTCTGCTGAGAAGCAAACCTACACCTTGGAGATGCTTTCCATCCTCCCTCCCTGAAAAGAGAAATTTAAAGTTATTTTTAAGTATCTCACCTTTACCTCTCCATCTATTCTCCATCCTATTCTAGTCTTGCAAGACTAGAATATTTAGGTTATAGTGCTGGAATTCATGCGTGAGGACACCAAGAGAATAATCTCTATGTAATGTCCTAAAGTAACTAGGTTTATTGAGATAGGTAGGGCCAAAATATCAAACAGCCCCCTGATCGCAGGAATGGGTCAAAGACCTGTTCTTCCTCTGCTAAAGGCTGAAGTCACCAATGCTGGTAGGAACTTCAGGCACCACCTTTTCAAGTGGACTTTTTCAAGAGCCATATGGCCTGCCTGAGACACATTACTCCAGTTTAGGATTGACAATGCCCAACTAGCTAAGTGAGATTCATGTACCTGCGATGGCCTCTGATCAGGATTATCCACCAGCTGATATAAGATATCCCATGCCTCTGTTCACTTATGTCTGGCAACCCAGAAGCAACAGAAAACACAGTGGCAGATTCTCCCTCAACAGCGGCCCACCCATGCAGCAAATCTAGAATCCATAATCAAGCTCAAATCCATAAACAAGTCCAGTCTAGTAGGTATAAATGGTCAGCTCCAGGACCCTGTAAAGTTGACCACTCCTCAGCGTACATAGTAAATACATAGCAATGTTGACCACTCCTCAGCAGGTTTGTAAAAAAGAAAAAAAGTGTCCATAGATGACCAGATCAGTAGGCCATACTGAACTGGCAGCCCTCCCCTTCCATTCCCTTCCAAAACAGAATCTCTCTTTTGAAAGGTACTAATGGCCTGCACCACAAGATGGCGGGGTAATTTTAATGACTCTTTTTATAATGATATAGTGAAAAAATACATCTGCTCATGCAATTGAGGTTTAACTTTGAAAAATCTGATCATTAAAAACAGTTTAATTATATATTAATCAAAAGGCAATTGCTTTCTGAATATAATATTTACATGAAGTATGATTTTTATTTCTTTTATAATTCTTTTCAGTACATTTTAAAACATGGCCCAGTGTTATACAAGGTATATGATTATCCATACGGGCAACATGGCTAAATCAGAGTCTCTCTCTGCACAATATGATACTTAAAGGAGATTGCCGACTCTTTTGCCTAACCTCGTTATTAGTTACAAAGTTGAACCACCTAATGCCCAAGATACTTCGTAAGCATCTAGAATCAAAAGAATCAAGTTTCTTGTTATCTTGTTTACAAAGTGTCCAAGTTTCACTGCCATAACTAACCTAGAAAGAACCAAATTATTATACAGTCTAATTTTAGTCTTTAGGTGTATATGCCTATTTCTTAAAAGTCCCGGCAGCAATCCTTATTCTTCTGTTAATCTTATGCCGCACATCACCAGTATCTGTTACATAGCTCCCAAGATAATTAAAATGAGACACTTGCTCAGAGTGCAACCATTCAGATTAACTGAATCACAGCCTGCCTGACCAATTTTCATCACTTTAGTTTTCTCTCCGTTTATAACCAAACCTACTCCACTACCAGTCGCATCAACAGCTCGAATGAAAGAGTTCATCTCATCAACATCATTTGCCGAAAGGACTAAATCATTGGCATAACCTAAATCAGAAATTTTCAGATCTCTAGACCATTTAAGGCCAAACCCTGGTCAGACAAGTTGTGGTTCAGTTATTTTGAATAGTTGCCAAATTAACCTCTAGTGGAAGAAAATTTTTAAACCCTTATCAACCTAATAGCCAAACCCAGATAATAATAGACATGAGAGATCCATGCAATGTCAATCATGGCCCACAGATCAGGATCTGCATTATTTCCTTCACTCTGAATTTTCCGATTCTAAGTAACCCAATTACCATTTAGTTGGCCAGAGGAAGAGTTTGTTTTAGGTTCGATAAACACCCATTTAGAAACAATCTATAGCCTTCAACTCTGTAAGAAGAATCTACATGTGGACTTTGCTATGTATTCTGTCTAAAAATGATCAGCTGGAGTCATAGATCTCCTCTGATTGATGTGCAGATGAGCTCACAAGCTAGCATATATTAGGGTTGTTTTACCTCTGAGCGGCACTTTTTTGCACACCATGGGCTAAATGGCCAGGTCACATGGACCCCAAAGGCTCAGAGAAGATTGGGGGAGGGGACCCACTAGAACAGCTGTTGGGAGACAGATGGTAGCCTCCCGTCAAGGCCATCCAGCATGTTCTTTAACGTGCACAGGGTATGGCTCTCCCGCACACAGGGCAACAGCTTAACGTCCCATCCGACAGATGGTAGCCTTTCCAACCCCATCGGTGTCCCCTATTGACCGTGGGCAGGGCAGTGAATTTTTGCGGAGATAAATCTCAACACTGACCAAGCAGGGACTCGAACCTGAACTACAGATTACGAGCCTGGCGAGTTACCGACTGAGCCACCCCCACCCCTAGCATAGATTAGGGAATGGGGCACAGCTACACTTTTAGTACAGTAAAATAAGAAACAATTCTTCCCATTCATTATCATTCTCCTTTTAGGAAAAGGGACAAAAATACTGTAGAATTCGGAAGATTTTCACTAGTGTGAAACTGAAAAAAAACCCTAAAATCTGATTGTCAAAGGCAAAATCAGAGTTTTAGATTTTAAACCAAAAAGCAGAGAAAATCCAATAAAATCAGAGTAGTTGGCAGCTCCATTTAGTGATGAATTCCAGTTTTGTCTAAACCAATTATCACTATTGTATTTATGAAGATGACTAGGTCAGTGCTTCGAATCAGCTGATACTGTTGAATGGCATAATGCCCAAGCAGCAGGAATTATGCTCTGAGATGTGATAAGTCATGATGGAAGGACTTCTCTGGGTGTGTCTACCTGGTCAAACAGGTTGTGGTTGTTATTTTGAATGGTTGCATCCTTGAGCAAGTGTCTCTGTAATTATCATTAGAGCTTATAACAGGTACTGGTGATGTATGGCATGAAGCAAACAGAAGAATAGGGATTTCTGCTAGGACTTTTATCCCTTCCAGGTCCAGCCACAAAATCTGATTTACATCCAATAAGTCTAGTTATTTTTTCACTATAATCTGCCAAAAAATTTAACTTTAGAACTTTTTTGCCAAATGACTAATGAAAGGAATTATGTCATGTTATATGCCAAATTAATCAGCATTTAATTCTGAATTTTCTGAAAATATAAATCTTAGCAAAAAAAGGCAACTTGTGTTATCTTAATAGGGCTTTTATTGAGGCATGTAGTAAAAAATGCATCTGGCAACGCATATTAAAATTTATTTTAAAAAAAACTAACAGACAGAAATTATTATAATGCACATGAATAGAGCCATCCCGTGGCCAAGTGCTTAGCGCACTTGGTTACTGATCTAAGGGACCTGGGTTTGAGCTCTAGGAAAGGCATGGATGTTTGTGATGTTCTTCTGCTGAGGTCCCACCACCCTCTCCGACTCCCCCCGATAGGGGACCACCTTGTCGTGGTGGGGGGGCTTCGGGCCCAGCAACCAGTCGAAGACTTTGCTGACCGGATTGGGTCCCCGGTTGGAAAGAGCCAAGACCAACCGAGGTCGAAGACATCGCTGACCGGTTTTGGTGGCCCAGTTGGACGGTGTCAAGACCTCAACATCAGGCACTCTGCGGAGCAGTTCAAGGGACTGGCTGAACGGATTTGGTCCCCTAGTAGGCACGAGCCCTTTTCAAAGTCTGGGCCCCACTAAGAGTCTCCCCAGGTGCTGAGCAAACTTGGATCTACATATCCTTGTTCATGGCTAACCGGGGAACAGATTAAATTTTAGGTTTCTACCGGTGGTTAGCTTTCCTTCTATAGGACTGCTGCCACGTGAGGTTGGGGATGAGATGCATCTATATGGTGTATTCTTGCTCCCGACTCTAGATAGTCACAGCTTTCTGTTAACTTGATAGTGTCGAAAGGCGAAACCGGGGATTGCTGAGGTTGCCGAACATCTGGCAACAAATAGTACACCTTCTCGGACCTTCTACTGTAGCATATAAATTGGCAGGCTCCTATCAGACCTCTGTGGCAAGCAGCTGCTTGAGAGGGTATTTATTTTATGCCAAATTAAACAGAATTACAAATTTTATGAAAATAAAAAAATTAAGCAAGCAGCTGCTTGAGAGGGTATTTATTTTATGCCAAATTAAACAGAATTACAAATTTTATGAAAATAAAAAAATTAAGCAAATTTTAAAGCATAATAATTTTAATAAAACATTTTACAGTATTGAGGTAAAAAAAAATACTGTAAGGCTTAATTTTGGAAAAACTGATGAATAAAAAAAGTTAAATTATACATTCATCAAAAGTAAATTTCTTCCCAAATAATATTTACATGAAACATGATTTTTATTTCTCTTTAATCATTTCTTTTTCAGTGTGGTATATTTTGGAACATTAGCCAGCTTTATACAAGATATCTGATACAAAATTGCTCGCATTAATGGAATTTTCTGTCCAATTTAGGAAATGGTGGAACAGTTTTTTTGACTGCTTTTTTTTTTACCAAGCATTAGGAATATTTCTTTGGCTGTTAAATTTTGATCTTTACTAAGTGCCAAAAAGTCACCAATCTGCTAAGTGCCGATCAGTCTACCAAAGCAAAAATAATAGTCTATCGTCAGAGTGGCAGAGCCAAGATACTGAGGAAGAGGGGGGGGGGGGTTGAAAATCATTCAATATGAGCATAAAAACTTGACTTAAAAAAAATTAAATTTTGCTAAAGAGAAGGGGAGGGGGGGGGGTAAAACATCTCTTGAGTTTAGTGGAGGGATAAAAATCCTTTCCGAAAAACAGCCCTCCCAAATGAGGACTGATATCCATGACAAGGAAATACATTTTGTTTCTGTGTTCAAGACCTCGATCATTTTCAGGAAAGAATACAAGATCAAAGTTTTTCTTTACTGAAAAAAAGAAATAATAAAAAAAAAATAACATATAACCTAATGTGATGCTAAATAAACTATCCACAGCAACTAGTTGTAAGCCAACCATCTAATGTAAGCATAACTCTAAAAAAAAAATCGATAATTTACAGAAATAAAGTGAATTTACAGGAATGAAAACTAAAGTTTAATTTAAAAAAAAAGAAATAAAATACTAACTTTATACAGAGAGTTTAAAATGCAATTTGTTGGGAGGAAGTATTTGACTTGAATCATCCACATATACAACTTACCATGTCAAGGAATTCCTTTTTTGCTTCCATATCCTATACCTCATTCATTTTCAGGAAACGATACAAGATCAAAGTTCTTTTGCAAGAATAGAATGAAATAAAAGAAATATTAACATATAACCTAATGCAATGTTAAATAATATCCTCAACAACTTGTACAGCCAGCCATCCAATGTAACATAATTCTAAATGATTGACAACTCAGTCAACGGGAAAATTGACAATTTATGGAAATAAAATGAACATACAGAAATAAAAATGAAGGTTAATACTGACTAGAAGCATGGTGCCATTATCCTACATCCCAGAAGAACTCTTTCTGTAAACATCCACTACAGAGACACTTTACTGCACGTGTGAGCAATAACAAGGTCATTGCACTCAACTGCACCTGTTGCCATGATGTACTTTGCAACAACAACTCCAACTAGGCTTGCTGGCTTTGTTTCTAAGGTGCATGTTACTTATAGTTTCGATTTTAAGAGTGGAAAAGATGCATAAAATGCTGGGATAAATGATATAAATGATAAAAATAATTTTGGGAATACTGAAATAGGTTTATGGAAGAAAAGAGTGTAAAACAGAAAAAAAAATGGTGGTACGTACTTCATAATTACTTCCAAAATCTACCACTTTTAAAAGTAGCAGTTTTTTGTTCGTTTTTATGAATTTTCGAAAATTTAAGGAAAAATTTGCTGATAATAGTTCAAATCAAATTGTGAGCTTAAATTAGAAAGGTTGCCTCAGCAAAGAGGAAGGTTATCAAGTAAATCAGCAATACCGTTTAGCACTTCTAAGAAATGGCAATCAGATAACTTTAACAAATTATTTATATTATAGTTTAATAAAATATGCATCAAATGCAAAAAAGAAAATATTACTTTTCAAACTTGAATTGTGTATTTTTAAAAGATGTGACTAAGAAAATTTTAAAATGGCAATTTTCTCTTTTTTTTAAATCGAAGTTTCATGTGTTGTACAACAGACATCTATTGACATCCTTGACCTCTCATTTCAGATTCTGTGAATGTTTATGTTTGACAGTGACCCAGGAATGGTTAAGAATCTATGGAGAGTGTCAAAAAAATTGGTGTATACATCTTAAGACTAAAATTAGCTATATAACAGTTTGGTACTCTCTAAAATTAGTTATGGTAGCAAAACTGGACTCTTTGTAAGTAAGATATCAGGGAACTTGATAACTTTAAATCTACATTTTTATACAATATACTGGATATTATACAATTTGACTTTGTTATCTGCAACCATCGTTGAGCAGATATTATACAGAGACTATATTGGTTTGGTGATGTTTCCAATATGTATATATGTAGTAAAGATAGATTCAGTTAACATTATAAACACTGTAGATGCTGGACTAGTCATGTGTTATCGCAACAAACGATCAGCTCATTGACACTAATGCGATAGCTGACGGTCATAGATCGGTGCAGTGAAGTTCAGGTTAAATAGTCATACCTGCATTTTCTTAGTTCTTCAGAGGTAACTTCATTGGTTGTTCAAGGAGGACAATTCTGGGTTGTGCACTGTTCTCGGTAGTTAATATTTTCACAGGTAGCTACCAAGAACAGCACACAACCCAGAATTGTCTTTCTTGAACAACCGATGAAGATACTGTGATAGTTCACCCATTCACTTTTACTTTTCCTTAACCAGTTTTACTTTATTTACATTATATTTATCATTTTAGGGATTATTTCAGTTGGACTTAATCACATTTCTTTCTTCCAATAAATAAGGAGTTAACTAGCAATGCTAAAGGAGTTGCACATGCACAACTGAGACTTTTAATTGACAGCCACTAATGTGCACATTTAGGACATGCCCCCTCTTGCAGCATATTTAGTACAAGCATGCGATCGTCAGATTATGCAAATATTTTTCCCAGCGTGCAAAACACGTCAGTTGTATGCCGCATGTATACTAAGTGACATTAGGTCACAGAGTCAGTAGATGTCAGAGATGATAGTAGAGAAATAAGATAGTAATGATAGTAGAGGTAGTCAGAAAGTGATGAAAGAGTTAGTAGGAAGGTAGTGATGATAGCAGATAATGAGAACGATGCTATCTGAGAAGTTTTGGAGATGTTTAAATTAATCTTTATTTGCTCAGACTACTTTTGTATTCATCAGTTTATATGGTCATGATTTTTTTTTTTCAAATAAACTATGTTATATGAATATTTTGACTTTGCTATTTTTTCTCTTGAGCAACAATAATTGATTTTGATTAAGACATAATTTTAAAAATTTAATAATCTTTTGATTTCTTACTCAATAAGTAACACCCATATACTTAAACCCTCATTTAACTTTATTTGGGAAGTTAATATTGCCTGGTGCCTGATATGCTATCCAGAGTTTTAATTTAATTTGGATCAGTCAAAAGGTCCAAAGAGAAAAAGTTTAAAAACCTTTTGGAGCGTTACACTACCTCTGAAGAATGAAGAAAATGCAGGGACCTATTTAACCTAAACTTCACCACACCAATCTACGAACATTGATTATCACATTAGTGTCAATTAGCTGTTTGTTAGTCGTGATAACATGTGAATAGTCCTGCATCTACAATGTTTATAAAGTTAACTTTATCTTTAATTCAGCGCACTGTTTTACCCTTCATATTTATATATGTAGTGAATAGAGTTATGAAGAGTGCCAAAAAGCCTCAGAAAAAGAGGGAGACCTATGTTGTGGTGGTCAGACAATGTCAAAGACCTTATAAGAATGTGCCAACAGTGATCAAATGTAGCAGCTATAGCTCAGGACTGTGTTTGGAGGATTAAATTACATAGTCTGGTTGGGCTCCTGAAGTCCTTGGCTGCTTGAGGATACGTTTATACATGTATCACTTTGCATATAAAAATCATATAATTAGAAATATTCATTTTGAAAAACAATTTTAAAATGAATATTTCCAAATGTTTTCATATACAAATAAACAATTTAATAGTTACAGATTTCAAGACATACAATTTTAAAATGAATAGTTGCAAATGTTTGAAATATGCATCTGAACAATTCAATAGTTAACAGTTGTTAATTTTGAAATATACTTACAATTTTTGGTAAATAAAACCAATACATTGTTTTTGGTGCGCAAGAGCTTTTTGAAATCTTTTGGATCAATTACATTTTCAATCAGGAAGCGATTATCATTCCTTTTAGCCTCAGCATTCCAAATAAGCAAACACAAAATCTGGAAAATATATACACAGGTAGTCAGTCATGTATAAAAATGTCTTTTGTAGTACAATAATTTATTTGAACATAATAAAGGCACTCTTAAACTCTAAGAATATGCAAAGTATTACATGCTTTTGCCCCCTTATAGAGGATGACAATCTTTATTTTCAGAAGCCCATAGATTCATATCCTACTTGACTAAAGATAATTTTTCTTCTATAATGAAGATTGTCATAAAAATAAAAGTGTAGAGGAACCTTCCCTAGGATAGAAATGTAACATTTTAAATGTCAATCTTGAATGTTTTCAGTGAACTAAAGTCCATTGTGATATCAACATGCTGCTACAGCAAGGCCAATTTATTAAATTCATAATGAAATTCATCAAACTGGGGCTGCTGTATTTGAAATTAATAATGACTTCCTTGAATTAAGTCTAGAATAGAACAGAGAAGAATGTACTTGGACTTCAGAGACAAAAAATAAACCTTGTGTCAATATGAGTACCAATGGTAATGTAGGCCTTACAAAATTAAATGTTAATACAGTGACTGAGATATCAAAATAAATTTAATACAAAATATCACTGTCATAAGATACTAAACTAAAATAAAAACATAGTGAGCTGAGTATGGTGAAATTTTGAAACAATACACTTGGCAATGGTGACAGCAGCTGTACAAATAAAAGTTTAAGAAGATTAACAAAGTCCACTGCATCTGTTGCAGCTGACACACACAAAGTCACCAGTTCATGTGCTTCTGCTGCTGCATATTGTCGTTTTACCATTTAACTCTTCCAGTGTCCAGCCTGAAAAACTGGTTTCCATTCAGAGGCCACACTATATTCTCCTTATGCTGTCAAAAAAAATTAACTTTAACACTTTTTGCCAAAAAACTAATGAAAGGAATTATGGCATGTTATATGCCAAATTAATCAGCATTTAATTCTGGATTTTCTGAAAATAAAATATTTAGCAAAAAAAAAGACAAGTTTTATTTATAGGACTTTTTAGTCATGTAGTAAAAAAAATGCATCTGGCAACACAAATAAAAATTTATTTAAAAAAAAACTAATAGAAATGATTGTAGTGCACATGACCTAAAAACTTTTAACATACAAATAGTCTGAATGATAAACTTTAAAATTTTATTGCTCAACAACAGAGAATTTTAAGTTATTTTTAATTAGTTTCTGAGCAAGAAGGTCCTTTTAATTGTGCACTTAAGGCAATTTATTTCTGAATAACAAAAAAAAATTTTTGGTTTCAAGTACATATTTCTCTCGTTTCGAAATTTTTTTCTCAGTACCGTACTTTGAGAAAATTCCAGGCTTTTAACTAATTGTGCTGAGTCAGATAAACAAGTCAACTTTAGAATTAAAAAAAAATAACCAATCAATGAAAATAGGTTGTGTTATATACCAAATTAAACAGAATTTAATTATGAATTTTATGAAAATAAATAACAAATTTACAAGCATATTGATTTTAATAAGCTTTTCAATGTGAAATGATGAAGAAAAAAGATTGCACTATACAATTAAGGCTTCGTTTTGGAAAACCTGATGAATAAAAAGTTAAATTATATATTAATCGAAAGGAAATTTCCTCCCGAATAATAAAATATTCAACATGAAATACGACATTTATTTCTTTTAATGATTCCTTTCAGTATTGTACATTTTAAACATGGCCAGTGTTATACAAAATGACTTGGACTTCTCACATTAATGGGATTTTCTGAACTGATTATGAAATAGAAAAAAAAAACTTTCTTGGCTGCTTTTTTTACTAAACATTTTGAATTTTTTCTTTGGGTGTTGAAGTTGGTGATCTTGGCTAAGTGCAGAGAGGTTTGTGCACCAAAACAAAAAAAAACCTACAGTGTTATATCGTCTGTGTAGCACAGCCAAGGTATTGAGGGGAGGGGGGTGGAGTTGCCTTTAAAATCATTCAATATAAACATAAAAACTTAGTAATTTTTTTAAAAATTATATTCTTCTAGACGGATAGGGGAGCAATGTTAACAGTGCATTTAGCAGAGGTGAAGCATTCCTGAAATTGTCCTCCCACATGAAGGCTGATTTCCATAGCCAGAAGGTCTATTATGCTTCCGTATCCAAGACATTCATTTTCAGAAAATGGTACAAGCTCAAGTTTTTTTACTAAAAAAACAAGAAATAATAAAACAAAAATTACATATAACCTAATGGGTGTTAAACAAAATATCTGCAACAACTTTAAGCCGGCCTCTGATGTAGCATTACTCAGATTGATAAAACAGCTGACCGAAAGATCGCTAATTTATGAAAATAAATCTACAGAAGTGAACTTGCTTCCATATCCAAGACCTCATTTATTTTCAGAAAATGATACCAGATCAAAGTTTTACTGAAAAAGCAATAAATAATAAAATAAAAACTAATACATAGCCTAATGCAATGTTAAAATATCGACAGCAACAGGCTTTCCAAGTGTAGGCTGGTCATATGATGTAGCATAACTATGAAAAAATCAATACTTATCCATTGGCCAAAAGATCGCTAATTTCCAAAAATAAACTACTGAAATGAAAACTAAAGTTTAAATATAAAAAAGTAAATACTAACTTTACAAAGGGTATTCAATATGCTGGACCAAAACTGTAAAAAATACTTACAGCATACAGAACAGAGATAGCAGGTGTCAGCCATCTGCATCTTGTTTGCCTCAGTGAAGCATAACTAATTAAATGTAGCTGCAACCAGAATTTCTAAGAAGGATGTGTTTACTTCCAGTTTCGATTTTAGAGCACGAAAGATGCATAGAATAATGGGAAAAATGATAAAAATAACTTAGGAATACTGAAATAGGTTTTATGACAGAAAAGAGAGTGAAATGGGGGAGGGGGAAATGGCAGTACTTACTTTGAGATTACTTCCAAAATCTATCGCTTTTAAAAATAGCATTTTTTTTGTTAATTTTTAGATTTTCGAAAATTTAAGGAAAAATCTGTTAATAATAGTTCAAATCAAAATTGTGAGCTTAAATCAGAAGGTTGCTTCAGCAAATAGGAATGTTAACAAGCAAATCAGCAATACCGTTTAGTGCTTCTAAGAAAAAAAACTTTCTTCAGATGGCTTTATAAAATTATTTATATTGTAGTTTAATAAAATGCATCAATTTAAAAAACAAAATATTATTTTTAAAGCCTGAATTATGTATTTTTATAAAATATATATTAAAAAAATTACAACGGCAATTTTTATTTTTTAAAAAATCGATTTTTTATAGTAATTAATAACACGATAATGCTGTGGTACAAAAGTTAAAAACATTCTTCCAGGGGAGTAGTTTTCAAGCTCAGGGAAGTGCTGTACATTACCATTAATTATTATGGAATATACTTAAAACAACACCTTAAAATTACCCCAATTTTACATTCATACTCAAAGTTAATTCTTCAAATCAGAGACCAACTAGAGTTATATATAAAAGGAACATATTTACCGATTTTGCTGGTACAATTGCATTATCAGCGACGATGTCATGCTGCAGTTGGTAAATATAAATGCTACCAGTCCTAAGGTGGTCTTCCTGTAGTTTTACAATATGTGCATATATGTTATGAACTGAAGAATTTCGTTACATTCCACATTCACGTCAGAAACTTCTTTCAACACTGATGCTTGAAATGCAATTATGATGCCTCCGTAGCCCATGGCTGCTTGAGGATGATGATGAATAAACGAACAGTTGACATACGGTGATGAGCACTTTTTCCCCTGCTTGAAAATGGTCTTTAATAACTCAACTACTGGAAGTCAGCTAATGTCATAATGACCCATTGTTTAACATAGTCAAACGCCATTGCTTTCAGTATGAATGTAAAATTGGGGTAATTTTAAGGTGTTGTTTTAAGTATATTCCATAATAATTAATGGTAATGTACAGCACTTCCCTGAGCTTGAAAACTACTCCCCTGGAAGAATGTTTTTAATTTTTGTACCACAGCATTATCGTGTTATTAAATTATTATAGAATTTTAGCTGTGTTTCATCTTACTATTATAAATTTTTTTGTTGTACTAAAAACATATACATAGGTTCTTGGCCCCTCATTTCAGATTCTATGAACGTATACAGACGACATGGACACTAGAAGGGTTAAAGGCCCTTTTTTGTACACACTGAGCCAAATGGTCATATCACAAGGTTTCTGAGGCTCAGAGAAGATTCATAAAAGGGAACCCACTGGACAGCTATTAAGAGACAGATGGCAGCCTCCTGCCAAGGCCATCCAGTATATTTTTTAACATTCACATGGTTTGACTCTCCAATGTACGAAGCCACAGCTTAATGTCCCGTCTGACAGACGAGTCTTTCCAAGCTAATTGGCGTCTCCTACTAACTGAGAGCAGGAATTTTGGGGAGATAAATCTCAACACTTGCTTTACAAAATTACAAGCCTGACATGCTACCAAGTCCTCCTACCCCCCTTCTGCTGCTGCAGTCAGATACAAAGTGTTCACAATGACAAGATGCAAAAAAGAAACCAGTTCATAAGTGTAAAGTTGCAACAGATCATCACTAATTGTGAATTGGGTTGTTTTATCTCTGAGCAGCACTCTTTTGCATGCAATGGGCTAAATGGTCAAGTTACAAGGACCCTGAGAGCTCAGAGAAAATCTGGAGGAGGCGACCCACAGACAGCTGTTACGAGACATATGGTAGCCTCCATGAGATCATCCATTGTGTTCTTTAATGTGCACAGGGTTACAGCTTAATGTCTCATCCAATGGATGACAGCCTTTCTTAAGTCTATCAATGTTCCCTACTAACCAAAGGCAGGGTGGGGAGTTTTGTAGAGATAATCTCAACACTGGTCCAGGCAGACTGGGAACTACTGATTATGAGCCTAGTGCACTACTGACTGAGCCACCTCCTACCCACTGATGGTGAAGTTATATCACTGATAGCATCTTTAGAGTTATTTGACATTACAGTCAACAGCTATGATGAAAGTTGAAGAGATGTCACTGCTTGGACAGAAATATAAAAGCATTTATTCAAGAATTATGATGATTTTATTAAAAATCCTGAGTAACTCCAATAATTAAAAATATTCACATTTAATAAAGAAAACCTTTTTAACAATATATATATATATAATCATTTAACTCTTTAATGCCCCATAATGGCCAAACATTTTTAATGAACTAGTCCAAATAGGGATATTTCTTTGTCTGGCCATTAAATTGTTGCAAATGTTGTTGGTGCTGTCTTGGGTATTAAAGGGTTAAAAAACATATATACCACTACACATTTTTCCATCAACTATGACAGCATCTTCAGATGACATTGAGATGACTGAGTATTTTAATAGACCAGCTCTCTCTAACAGTGTTCTGCAAAATTGTGATCAAAATTCTTTAACAAAAGATTCCATGCAGCACAATTCACAAGGAAGCATCCAGTTGAGGGAAGAAGCACACCAACTTGTAACCTTTCATAGGTCTTAAAGTTGGTGTGCTCAACAATAAAATTTCTTTTTTTACCCTGTATACTTGTAAGTGTACCAACTGCTAAAAGATCCAATGGGCTTTCACAATCTTCAATTTTTATTTGTATAAGCTGCAAAATTGTAAGCAGATGATAATTTAAACTGACTATTCATGCAATTGAGCTATTTTAAAATAAGGAGGATACACCAATGGTTGGTAGTTTTACCTCTGAGCGACACTTTTTTTGCACACAATGGGCTAAATGGGCAGATCACAAGGACTCCGAAGGCTCAAAAAAGGTTGGGGAAGGGGACCCACTGGAACAGCTGTTGGGAGACAGATGGTAGTATCCCATCAAGGCCATCCAGCGTATTCCTTAATGTGCACATGATATGGCTCTCACGCATATGGGCCACGGCTTTATGTCCCATCCGAAGGACAGCAGCCTTTCCAAGCCCATCAGTGTACCCTACTGACCATGGGCAGGAAGTTTTGCAGAGATAAATCTCAATGCTGACCCAGCTGGGACTCAAACCTGGGAACTGCAGATTACAAGCCTGGCATGCTACCGACTGAGCCACCTCTGCCCAGGCTACACCAATGGCAAGTGCAATGTTTCCAAATAAGCACTGTACTCAGCTATTGGAACCCTCGTAGTTTTATTATTTATTTTTTAGGTATTTCAGTTTAATATCTTATAATAGTGAAACTGTGCGTGTGAAAACTAAATTCATTTTGGTAGTGTAGTACAGCAGATTATAGAGTGAGTTGCAGAACAGAAATGTTTTGGAAGCATCCACTGTGAAATTTATTTTTGCAAATACATTATTACTCTAATGAATGCCAGAATAACAAAATTTTATTTACTTCCTGGTCAATTTACTCTATATCTGTATGTAAAAATGTTTCATTTTAAGGAATGCAATTATAACAAAAATATCATCTAATAAACATTTATCCCAGTACAAAAGACATCAGTATAATGAAATTTGTAAAGAAAATCTTTTAAAGATTTTTTTCATCTTTATGTACTTTGATTTTTTAGCATCTGGCAACACATTTAAATGCTGTGAAATGTCTATTCAATTATGGCACTAAGTATTATGTACTATTGTATATCACAGGGCATGCATTTTTGCCAATCATTTAGCATAGACAATCTCTACATATGCCATTCCAGCACCATGCCTTAACCCTGTCACTACCATACTAGCCCAAAATGACCACGATTTTATACGAACTCGTCCATATCAGTGCTATTCCTTCCTCTTAACTACTTCCTACCTGCAGTTTGGGTCACTTTGAGCCAGCATGGTAGTGAAAGAGATAAAGGTTCCAGCATGGTTCTTAAGTTGCCACATTGATCTAGAATAAAAAGAAAATTTCAGACTTTGGCATCTATGTGATTCTGGTTGTATTGTATTATAACAGTAGGATACAGTTAAAAGTTCTTTTAAAAGCAGTTCCAATCAACAAATTATATTTCATAATTCATTAAGTTTGCATTATTGCTATATTTGTTCATTCATCATCATCATCAAGCAGTCATGGGATACAGATGTCCAACCAGATTGTGCAATTTAGTTCTCCAAACATATCTGTCTTCAGCTCATCTGCACCATACACAAATTCTAACAGGTCTTGTTTGACATTGTCTGCCCACTGCATCCTAGGTATCCCCCTATTTCTGAGGCCTTTATGCACACTGTTTATAACGTTATTTGCTAATCTATAATTATGCATACAAGCAACATAAAGACTAAAATTACACTATATAATAATTCAGTTCTTTCTGGAGTTAGTTATGGTAGTGAAACATTGACACTTTGTAAAGAAGAAAGCAGGAAACTTGATGCTTTTGATACTAGATGCTAATGTAATATCTTCAGCATTAGGTGGTTCAACTTTGTAAGAATGATGAGGTTAGGCATAGGAGTCAGCAACCTCCTTTGAGTAGCATGTTGTGCAGAGAAAGACTCCATTGATTTGGCTGATCTTTCTCTGCACAATATGCTGATCAAAGAAGGTTGCTGACTCTTATTCCTAATCTCATCATTCTTAGAAAGTTGAACCACCTAATGCCCAAGATACTTCATAAGTAACAAATTTCCTGTTATCTCGTTTACAAAGCATCCAAGTTTCATTACCATAACTAACCCTATAAAGAACCAAACTATAATAGTCTAATTTTAGTCTTTAGGTGTATGCCTATTTCTCCACATTCTCTATAGATTCTTAAAAGTACCAGCAGAAATTCCTATATTTTCTATTAATCTCATGTTGTACATCACCAGTATCTGTTACATAGCTCCCAAGATAATTAAAATGAGACACCTGCTCAGAGTGCAACCATTCAGATAACTGAACCACTGCCTGCCTGACCAATTCCAATCCAACTTTACTACCAGTCTCATCAATAGTTCTAATCAAAGAGTTCATCTCATCAACATAAATCATCTGTATTATCTACATCAGAAATTTTCAGATCTCTAAACCATTTAAGCCCAAAATCTTTCCCCTACAGTGAATTTCGCATAATAAGTGAATTTGTAATAAGTGTTAGTTATTCTTAAATCATTAAGTTTACTTACCTGTATATGTTGACCATTGCCATTGAAGCTACCAACACCAAAAGCACTTATCACCTCTCCCCAAAGGTCAGAGTCTGTACCAACTTTGGTAATGAAGTCGCTTAGAACAAGGGTAATATCTCCTTTCTTGACAGAATTCAAAATATCCTGAAGTTGTCCATAAAACCTATCTTTCTCATCTGTATCCTCAGTAGGGGTATAACAACAGATAACATTCAAGTCTTTAATGCTTGTCTGAAATTTACTTGAAAATGATTAGTGGGAATTACTTCAGGATATTTGGAATTCTGTCAAGAAAGGAGATATTACCCTTGTTCTAAGCGACTTCACTGCACTCGTGTCATAGAAGAGCATCACTAGTACATCTGCTGAGAAGCAAACCTATGCCTTGGAGATGCTTTTTATCTTCCCTTCCTGAAAAGAGAAAAATTTAATAATATTTTTCAGAATCTGACCTTTGTCCATCAGGTCTTTTCAAGCTGAGAATACCTAAATTATAATAGTGGAATTCTTGTGCAAGGACATCAACAGAATAATCTCTTATGCAGAGTCCTCACATTCCAATGACCAGTGGAGAGAAAATGGTTAGTGGGATGTTCAAAGAAACTGTGTTTATTGAGAGAAGGTATGGAAACAATATCAAACAGCCCCCTAATCGCAGGCATGGTGCAAAGACCTGTTCCTCCACTACTAAAAGTTGAAGCCATCTACACTGGAAGACTTCCTCCAGGAATATAGGATTCCAATATAGGATTTGGCAATGCCTATAGAAGAAAGAGTTCAGGTACCTGAGAGGGCCTCTGATCAGGATTATGCACCAGCTGATAAAACATATCCTGTGAATCTAATCAGTTCAGGCAGTCAACCCACAAACAAAAAGAACACAGCAGAAGATTTTTCCTCAACAGCAATTCACCAGTGTAACAAATTTAGGAACCATAATTAAGCTCACAGCCATTATTCCATTCATGTTGATACATATGGTTCATCACTTCTCAACAGGAAAGATAAAAAAAAAGTAGCCATAGTAGTCCAGATCAGTATGCCACACTGATCTAGCAGCCCATCCCTTCCACAGTAGCTCTTTCAAAAGATACTAACTGTCTGCAGCATGAGAAGGCAGACTCAAACAGTAATTGCTAGGCCTGACCAGTTCTGTGCATCATCAGAGGATTGGTGAATAGCCCTCCTTGTAGTGACTACCTAGTTACCATTTACAGACCTTCAATGCATTAAAATATGGGGGTCTCTTGTTCATTGTTATTGAATTATATGAGTTTCATAAAACTAAGAAACTTTAAGTTTAGCTAACTGGGTACACAAAAACGTTTGATATGAATTTCATAATAATGAAGAACTTTAGTTCAATTCATTAATTAGCTGTGCATTTGCGCACATTAAAATATGGAGGAGTCAGTTTGGGCACATCGCATTTGCAAAACACAGGAAGCATGCAATGCAAATTTATGCTGACAATATGCTTTGTCAAATATGGGAAGGCTTGTACTCTGTCATTGTTTGCCAAGAAATGGACAAGCAATATTATTAGAGGAGGTAATCCTGCTTTAAGATAGTATTTTTATCCGTCTGCACATGCCTGTACTCCGTCACTGTCACCATAAAGACTACCGGTAATAAGAGCCTTAATAGGCCTAAAAACTTTACCGGTGATCTTGTTTACATAACGCTCCTCATAACTACTGTTCGAAGTTATTCATTGAATTTATACGAAACGAATTTAACGGGGAAAGAACTTTTATACTAGCGGATTTTCAGAATTCTGAAGGACGAAAAACAAAAATAAATTCAACTACAGATACTTTTAACGCTTTCATACCACTTCATCAACTATTGAATATTTAAAATACATTGAGACTCCTTACATTTCCTAAATCTTTTAATATAAATTTCATACCATATCAGTTTTTCAATTAACTATGATTAGTAACAGCAATAAGTGTAATTTATAATTATAGGTATAGCAAAAGAACTCGACTTACTTGAAGTAAAAACAGAAAATACACAAACCCATGCCGTTCACACATAGTCACCATCTTGACACGTCTCTTACACACTGATGCCAACTTTTAACAATAAAATAGGATATGAGAACTAGAGCTTGGCCAAAAATGATGAATAAGACTAGAGGCCATATATAGGTTGGCCATCTCAAAATTGGACACCATGTTTTGTCATCACTCGAAATGTCTGACATGCAAAGCTGAATGGTATTGCACGTTACTTATGGATTCCGGAAAAGGGTAGGATAATATTTGATACAGATTTCAGTGTTCATGATTGGAAGCACTTTAGGAAACAGCTAAAGAAAGGAAAAGTAAATTTTAGGGCTTTTTTTTTTAAAAAAAGATATAATTTCGCTTTTTTGTCTCTCCTTCTGTAGACATCGAACTTTTTATTTAAAAGAAAAAAAAAATACCCCCTCAAGCAGCTGCTTGCCACAGAGGTCTGACAGGAGCCTGTCAGTTTATATGCCACAGTAGAAGATCTGAGAGGAAGGCAGGACCTCAGCAGAAAACAACACGAACATCCATGCCTTACCCGGGGCTCGAACCCAGGTCCCGTAGATCAGTAGCCAAGCGCGCTAACCACTCGGCCACGGGACAGATCTATTTTTTTATTTAAACAGTTAAAAAAAAAATTCTTTTTGTGTTAGATAAGTATTAATGATATATTACTATTTGCATTTTTCGAATCTCCCAAAAGTTATAATTGCGCCCTCTAACGGTGGAAACAGTTTAAAATTCCAAAATATCAAACGAATATTCCGAACGATGTAGTTATGTTAGAAGTTTAAAATTTTGGTGTTGAAATGTGAAAATTACGAAGTTACCGTTGGCAACAATCTCTTGACCATTTAGACCCACTGAGGAGGGGGCGGTGAATGCTACTTTTTTTTGTTTAAAAAAAATGTATGTTTTTAGAGATAAATTACAAATTCTTTTAGGATTCGACAGGTATTGATGAAATATTACAATTTGCATTTCGCGAATTTCCCAAAAGCTATAACTGCGCTCTCTAACGGTAGAAAAAATATCAAAAAATCCCAATATTTAAAACGAATATTGTAAACGATGTAGCTATGCTAGAAATTTGAAATTTGAGTGGTGGAATGTGACAGTCTTGAAAATTCCCATAACAACAATGAGTTGATCCTAAGCCCAAGGTAGGTAAGAAATGGAACGGTTTTGTTTTAATAGATAAATGGAAATCTCTTTTTTAGTTGGTTACTAACGAAATGTAATTCGCATTTTCAAAGGTAGTTTTAATTTATATCATTAGAGATTACTAAATATCAAAACTGCAAAACTTTTAACGAATGTTTCAAGCGATCTGTTTATGTTAGATATTTCGGCGTGTGGAGTTTTGTTATGGTAGAAATTCCCATGGCAGCAATTATCTGCCCACTACTTTCATAGGAGTGAGAGAAAAGCAACTTTTTAAAATTAAGAACTAAAACACAAATACTCTTTATGTTTTATAATTACTAATAAAATACTACTATATGCATTTCACCCATCACACAATAAAAAAAAATAACCCCTCAAGCAGCTGCTTGTACAGAGGTCTGACAGGAGCCTATCAATTTATACGCCATAGTAGAAGGTCCACGAGGATGGTAGGACCTTACCAGAAAAACAACATGAACATCCATAATTAAAACTTTTAAGGAGTGAAAAAGTAGGCAAAGAAAGAATTTCATTCTCTTTGAAAATGAAATTCCCATATGCGCCAGAAGCGATATGCGTTCTTCTAATTATTTTACATTTTCTGTACCCTCTGACAGTGGAAATTCGAACTACTACATAATGGAGAAATTAAACTATTAATATTTTATTAGTACCTGTAATGTGCAAAAAAAGTTTTTCATTTATCTCTTAAAGCCGAAAAGTTGTATTTTACCAAAGGGACAAATCATTACTATTAAGGTAAACCACTTGACCATTGCACTCTATGACCAAAAATTTACGTTTCAAGCAAAAATAGATCGTTTGCGACATTTATTTAAAGATTTGGTATTTTCCAGCTTTTTTCTGCCGTTAGAGGTCGCCTTTCGAGTTTTTATATGCCGCCTTTAGCACTCTCTAACACTGGAAATTCCACTGATAGGGATTTGAAAAATGTAAACATTAATATTCTTGTGGAGAAATATTTCCCCGACATACGGGATTCGAACCCGCATCTCTCCTGAAACATGTCAGAGTATTGTAACCTGTTGAACTAACAACGGCTTTTTTCGCAAAAAACATTTATTGATTTACAGACATTTAAACGTTTACAGGTAATGCTGAAATTATCAAATATTGTTTAAATCATTAATAATTTGTTAGTGCTTGTAAAACGAATATATATATATTGTTTCGTTTATCTCTTGAAAAAAGCTTTATTTCCGCACACCCTTTTGGCTAAGATGACAAAGCCTTGTTGCCTTTGAAAACCTTCTCACCATAACACTGTACTTCCAAAATTTGATATTTCCAGTGTAAATAATTTGTAACATTCGATTGAAATTTTAGTATTTTACATCTTTTCCCATCGCTAGAGGGCGCTATTAAAGCTATTGAAATTTTTCAAAATTGCTAATCGCAATATTTGTTCGACACCTATCCAAACCAAAAAGAATTTTACATTTAGTTCTAAAAGTAAAAAAAAAATTATTGTCTGTAGACAGACAGACAGATGGAAAGACAGATTGACAGACAACAGTCAACAGAGAGACGGACAGACACACGAACAAATATTGGTATAGGCAGAAGACAAAGTAAAAACGTTAGCTCGTTTATATAAATGAATCTTAAAAGAAATTATCTGTTGGTTGTCAGTTAGCTCATTTCACTTTTGCAGCCAAATGCAGTCTTCTGACGGAGTTCCTCAGAAAAAAATATTCATTAACTTATTTCTTTGAGTGAAATTTTTACACCCAAATGCAGCATGCTGAGGTATTCATAAAATAGACAGCTTTTATGGAGAAAAAAAGTGGTAGAAATGTATAAAAGTATAACAACCGAGATGGCCATTTTCTAACTATACAGGACCTCTAGTTCATACTAGAGTCTAATATCCTTCTTTTAAAACTGGACCATTTTGAAAAAGAGACCTTGGCCCCTTTATCATCTGGTCCACGAGAAAAAGTTTTTTTGTGTGCGTCAAAAAGTAGGGACCAGTACAGTGAAGTACAGAAAAGTGAGGGACCAGTACACCTTTGGCCGCAGGCCGCCTAATAATGAAGGAGGTGGTTGAAGTTTCGTGCCAAGGAAGTGCTGCGTCGTAGTTTTGGGGCAAGGGGGTGGAGAGGGTAAAGATTTTTGTAGTAAAATTCTTCTGGGAGTGAAAATTGTAGCGTGTGTGATCACTGTGTGGCCCATGTTGGCCGGAAGTTGGTAAGAAGGGTGCAAGGTAAATATTCAAAATCGCCCCTAATCTCTTACAATTAAAGATGGCCTAAAATGGTCTGCAGATCTTAAAATTTCTGATTTAGAATATGCTGATGATTTAGCTCTTTTGGCAAATGATGTTCATGAGATGAACTCTTTCATTCGAGCTGGTGTCACTACTAGTAATCATTTTTGAAAAAGGGTACTTTGGGAGTTGTAGTCTATTGTTACAGAGTATAATTATGTATATATATTTTTTTTTGAAAACATCAATACAATTGCACTAGGGAAATAAGGTGGTGCAATAATGTGTCCAAAAAGCTTCTTTTTTGTTACTGTAATGGATCTTTTTTTGTCCCTTTGGGTCTTTTTGGCATCTGGATCTTTTGGTGGCCAATGGATCTTTTGAGTAGGAGGTGTCTGCAAGGAGGAGAGTCATATTTCACATATTCAGATGGAGAGTCTGCAGGAAGTTGGAAGGTTAAAGGATTTTGCCAGTACTTTGTATAAAATGGGCCAGGGCACTGATATGTGATTTTGCCTTTGCATGGGTGAGGTTTAGGATGGTCTGTAAGGTGAATGTGGTGACTCCAAATGTAGCAAGTTTGTGATAGAGGGTGTGTCTTTGTTTGTTGTATATTTGACAGTGTAGTAGGTAGTGAGGGATATCGTCTATCACTTGGCAGTTTGGGCAGAGTGCAGAATGTATTTTTCTAATCATAAATAAGTCTTTGTTGATGTTCGCTCTGCCAGTTCGGAGACTGTGTATTGCTGTTTGAGCCCTTCAGGATAGGTAGTTAAGATGTAGTGTGTTTGGAGAGGGTGCTATTGTGGCTCTGAATGTGTTTTTATCTTTAGTGTGTTGTACCCAATTCTGGGCCCATGTGTGATAAAAAAAATTTGTGTATTCTCTTATGTGATGTTTGCATGTAGTGACAGTGTGGTAATTTGGGGTTGTGAGTGTGAGGCCTTGTTTAGCAAGTGAGTCAACAGTCTCATTATGGGTGATGTTGCAATGGGAGGGAATCCAGCATAATGTTAGGGTGTTTCCCTTGTCTATAATGTTGTGTGCTATGTTTTTCTAGTTCATACTAGAGATCCTGTTTCGATGATTCACTGCCATTGGTTGATTGAATCACGTGGTGTATGGACGCCATGTTTTGTCGTACCATGAGATGAAATCCTATGAGTTAGTGTGTGTGTACCTAGTTAAAACTTCTCAGTTTTTACAATTTTATACATTTCTACCGCTTTTTTTTCCCTATAAAATCTTCCATATTTTATCAATGCCTTACTGAGCTGCAGTTGGGTGTAAAAATTCCACTCAGAGAAATAAATTAATGAATAATGTTTTCAAGAAACTGTGCCAGAAGACAAGCAATCGGCTGCAAAAGTGAAAGGAACTAACTGAAAACCAAAAAATTATTTCTTTTAAAGTTCGTTGGAAAAACAGCTAATATTTCCACTTTGTTGTCTGCTTATGCCGATATTTGTTCGTCTGTCTGTCCGTCTCTCTTTTAACTATTGTCTGTCCGTTTGTCTTTCCACCTGTCTCTTTGTCTACAGACAATCAACTTTTTTACTTTTAGAGATAAATGAAAAATTCTTTTTGGTTTGGAGAGATTTCGAAAAAATATTGCGATTTGCAATTTTGAAATCATCCAATAGCGTTACTACGCTCTCTAGCAGTGAAATATGATCGAAAATGCTAAATTTTAAAAGAATATTGCCAGCAAGCAATTATATGAAAAATTCGAAATTTTGGTAGTGCAGTGTTACAATGGCAACAAGGCTTTACACTTTTAGCCAAAAGGAGGTGTGAAATGAAACTTTTTTATTTTAAGAGATAAATGAAACAATCTCCTTTTTCGGGGGGAGGGGGTTTAGAGGTACTAACAAAATATTAACATTTAAATTTTTCAAATCCCCATCAGTTGGAATTTACATTTTTAGAAAATACTAAAGGTGGTAAATAAGAACTCGCAAGGCGGCCTCTAGCGTTTGAAAAAAGCTGGAAATACCAGATCTTTAAATGAATATTGCAAACTATCTATTTATGATAGAAATTAAAATTTTTGGTCATAGAGTGTAATGGTCAAGTAGTTTACACTAACAGTAATAATTTGTCCAGTTATAGCAAGGGGGTGTTTGGTAAAATGCAGCTATTCTGTCGTAAAAGATAAAAGAAAAACATTTTTTGTATTTATAGGTACTAATAAAATATTCATAGTTTATTTTACCAATTATGCAGTAGTTCCAATTTTCATTGCCAGAGGGTACTGAATGTGTAAAATAACTAGAAGAACCATTGAGGTAGTAATACTAGAGACAGGACTCCAATTCCCGTAGCATTGACCGCCATGATCACAGACGGCTCTGTCTGCCGACTGTTTAGTGAGGAAAGATACCCATGATGCCTTGCGAATTGGCTGCAAACAACGATGAAGGCTATTTAAAAATGCTTAACAAATGATTTAAATGAGGCAGAACTTTGCTGTTTTTTATTTCAATGACGTTATTCCAGTGTAGTAATTAAAGCAAAATAGATTTAATTAATACACACTTACTGATTTATATCAGATGAAAAACGAAGACATTGGAAACTGCTACTCTTTCAAATCGAGGTTTTGTACGAAAATTTAAAGAAAATTCGATATGTTCTTAATATGTGATTAAAGCTGAACAAAATTGACTGTAAACTTAACAGACTTTAATTTGAGCCCGTTTAAAACAGGAACAATGGTAAACATATTGTTACGACAGAAGGAATCTGGCAACCGAAAGCAAAAAGTTTCAGCCAACGAATAAGAACGTTGGGAGAATTTGGAGAAGAAGAGTGGAGCGTTAACGGTCGTTTTGTATTGTAACGGTCGTTGTGTATTGTAACGGTCGGTGAGTTCGAAAATGGACGGTGAGCTGTTCTGAGACAGTGCGCGTAAGTATCAAGAAGTAACTTGATGTGTTGTGTATACGCGGAAGGATAAAAGTGGGATCTTTTATCGTTAAGTATCAAGAAGTCACTTGATGTGTTGTGTATACGCGGAAGTATAAAAGTGGGAACTTTTATGGCTAACTTCGAATGTCTACACGGACTGTCTTTTTGTTCGGCTAGTGTGTGAAAAGTTATTAGCACAGGACGAGAATTGGTTTACGAGTGAAGATCTTCGGGTGACCTGGTAAATCAAGTAAAAGGTAGTATTTAGTAAAATACACAGAGCTGATATTGTGTGCTCTACGCAGGAAGATTGATGACTTGTGCATGTTAATAGTTGATTTGTTAATAAGATACTTCATCCATATTTCCTTTGTAACAATTTACCTTGTATTGAATTTGGTTTTGAAATATAGCTTTTAATACTCACGCTCAGTGGCTATCCATTTTTGTAATCCGCAACATTTGGTGTCAGAAGTGGGATTAATTTAATTGAATGCCTTTCACTAGAAGTATGGATGAGTTAATAAAGCTGATGACTGATTTGAAAGCCGATATGGCCGCCCAAAGCGATAAAATAGGTGACTTGAAAGCCGAAATGGCCGCACAAAATAATGAGTTGAGAACGGAGATAGTTTCTCAAAAAGATGACTTGAAAGCCGAAATGGCCGCACAAAATCATGAGTTGAGAACGGAGATAGTTTCTCAAAAAGATGATTTGAAAGCCGAAATAGCCGCACAAAATACTGAGATGAGAGCTGAAGTGGCTTCTCAAATTGATAAGATTTCTGATAAGTGTAAGGACATTATGACCGAACTAAATAGTGTAAAAGATGATCTTGATAGTGTTAAGTTAGATTATAAACATGAAATTGAAATTGTAAAAACTGATTGTGAACGCCAGTTTCAGATTTTGAGAAATGAAATGTTACCTTCTGCCTGTGATAATAATAATTCTAGTGGAAATAATGTTATTACACATATCGCTAAAAATACAACTAAACCTTCTACATATGATGGTCAATCATCTTGGACAGTATTTAAAACACAATTCGAAGTTATCGCTACAGCCAATGAGTGGAATGAATTCCAAAAGGCCAGTTTTCTTGCAGCTTCCTTAAGAAATTCTGCTGCGGAAGTTTTGCAGTCTGTTCCAGAAGAAAAACGACTTGATTATCAAAGTCTAGTTTCTGCATTAGAACTAAGGTTTGGTGATAGTTATTTAAAACAATATTACGTGACTCAATTTAAACATCGCATGCAGAAAAATGGTGAAACTTTGCAAGAGCTTGCTAGTGATATTGAGCGTCTAGCTAGATTGGCTTATAGTAACTGTCCACCAGAAATTCAAGATAATTTAGCTCAATTACAATTTATTGATGCTATTGCTGACCCTGACACTCAGCAATCTCTGAGGATGTTGGAAGGTGAATCCTTAAAGTCAGCTGTGGTACATGCTATGAAATACGAGTGCTCCAGGCTTTCCTCCCGAGCGAACAAACGTGCAGTGAGATTTGTGAGTGCAGAAGGAACTGTAGAAAAGGATAATGAAATGAAAGAACTAACCAAAGCCATACTATCCGTTTTGAAAGATATAAAAGGTTCTTCTTCAAAACCTACAACAGACCTTCAGTGTTGGAATTGTGGCAAGACCGGACACATTCGTAGCAACTGCACTAGGAAACGAATGAGGAGTCCAAGTCCATCAACTAGACAACAGGATCAGGGAAACAGAAATTAGTCAGTCTTGCGGGGCAAAGGCTGGCAGTTGATTGGTTGGCCCCAGGGGAAGTCGCCCACGTTTCAACATTACATGGCGATAATAATGGATTAGTAGCTGATGGAGCCATAAATGGAATACCTTGCCGTATGATAGTCGACACTGGTGCAAATGTAACTTTACTCAGAACGGATATAATAAAGAAAATAATACCTCACCCAAACTTGAATACTACACAGTCTAGAATAAGCCTACAAACGGCCACTGGAGATCGTGCAAAAGTTCATGGAAAAATAGAACTTAATATTCGAGTTGGTAGCTGTCTGGTTCGCCATCCTGTTTACATCGCTGACATCTACGACGAATGCATATTAGGCCTTGATTTTCTTAAGAAACATGGATTCAACATTAGACCCAGTGATAACCTACTCATCTATGAGACAGAAGAGATTCCTCTGCTTAGCCGGACGTCTGATTCTTTATCAAGCGTAACTCCAATATTAGTGACGGAAGACACAGAGATCCCAGCACAAAGTGAAGTTATAGTCCGTGGACATCGGGCGGAGACTTCTGGGGCCTTCCGATTGGCAGTTACTGATGCCTCTGGTAAAGGAGCTTTGGCTCATAACATCCTGGTTGCAAGGACTTTAGTCAGAATAGATAAAGAACAGATCCCTATCAGAGTGATGAACTGTAACAAATCCAATAGAATGTTAAAAAAAGGTGAGGAATTAGCAATATGTGAAGCTGTTACCTGTGTAACAAGTATAAATAAAATAGAAGTTACCGATTCATATCAAAACCATACCGACATCCCGTCTCATCTTACTGAATTATGGAGAGAAACAAGACAAATATTAACTGAAAACCAAACTGTTAAGGCCAAGAACCTATTAAAAGAATTTTCTGACATTTTTTCTGCCACATCAAATGATTATGGCCGTACTAACCTGACAGAACATAAAATCAACACTGGTGATTCTCCTCCAGTCCATCTGCCGGCAAGAAGGCTTCCATTGGCAAAAAGAGAGGAAACGGAACAACTCATAAAGGACATGGAAGCTCAGGGCATTATAGAACCATCACAGAGTCCCTGGACATCACCAGTAGTTCTTGTCAAGAAAAAAGATGGATCTACACGATTTTGTGTAGATTATCGCAGATTAAATGACGTAACAAAGAAAGATTCCTTTCCTTTACCCAGGATTGACGATACACTAGACACTTTATCTGGGTCAGAATGGTTCTCAACATTAGATTTAAAGAGCGGCTATTGGCAAGTTGGTATACGTCCTGAAGACCGTGAGAAAACGGCTTTCAGTACAGGGAATGGACTTTGGCAGTTTAAGGTGATGCCATTTGGACTTTGTAATGCACCTGCCACATTTGAGCGACTAATGGAGTCAGTGCTCAAAGGCTTGTCTTTGGAGGTCTGCCTGGTTTACTTGGACGACATCATAGTTCTTGGAAGAACATTTGAAGAACATTTGAGAAATCTTCGTCAAGTATTTGAAAAACTTAAGGCAGCCAAGTTAAAATTGGGACCGACAAAGTGTAAACTGTTCCAGCAAGAAGTTCATTACCTTGGTCATGTGATCACTACAGCAGGGATTAAGACTGATCCTAGTAAGATAGAAGCTGTAAGAGACTGGCCTCCACCACAAGATGTTCATCAACTTCGTAGTTTTATTGGACTTTGCACCTACTATAGAAGATTTGTCAAAGGTTTCTCCAACATCGCAAGGCCATTACATCGTCTGACAGAAGAGGGCCAGCGGTTTATGTGGACCACCGAATGCGATATAGCCTTTCAACAGCTGAAGAAAACTCTTTCCACAGCACCAGTGCTAGCGTACCCACAAACTGGAAAACAATTCGTAATAGATACTGACGCAAGTAACACAGGAGTAACAAGACGGACAAGAGAGAGTTATTGCATACTTTAGTAAAACTTTATCCAAACCAGAGCGGAATTACTGTGTAACACGCAAAGAACTGTTAGCAATAGTAAAAGCAATAGAACATTTTCATCATTATCTCTATGGCCAGAAATTCCTTATACGTACTGATCATGCTGCACTTAGATGGTTATTAAACTTCAAAAACCCTGAAGGACAAATCGCTAGGTGGATACAACGGTTACAAGAATACGATTTCTCCATCGAACATCGAAGTGGTAAAATGCATAAGAATGCAGATGCTCTTTCCAGGCGCCCATGTATTGACAATTGTAAACATTGCTGTAATGCAGAACTGAAATTTGAAACTAAAGAGATAATGCCCATAAGACAAATAGTATCGACACAAACAAACAGTGACACCCCTAACATCTGGAATCCAATTGAAATCAGGAAGGCTCAACTAGATGATGAAGACATAAAACCAATATTAGAATTGATTGAAAAATCTGATATAAGACCTAATTGGGAGCAAATCTCGAGGTATAGTCCAACTACTAAAAGTTACTGGGCACAGTGGGACTCCTTAAAAATGGAAGACGGAGTATTATACAGAAGATGGGAGAATCCCACTGGACGGCTGACCCGTTGGCAGATAATCCTTCCTCGATCCCGAGTGGAACTTGTGATGAAAGATGTACATGATAGTGCCACTGGAGGACACTTCGGTGTTAATAAGACATTAGCCAAAGCCAGGGAACGATTTCATTGGTTGAAAAGTAGGGCAGACGTTGAGAGATGGTGTAGGCAATGTGAAGCCTGTGCAGCAAAGAAAGGCCCTAAGACTAGGAGTCGGGGTAAGCTGCAGACGTATAACGTTGGTGCCCCTTTTGAAAGAATAGCCATTGATGTAATGGGTCCGTTTCCTAGAACTGATGATGGAAATCGATATTTATTAGTGGTAATGGATTATTTCACAAAGTGGCCTGAGGTATATCCCATCCAAGACCAGGAAGCAACAACAGTGGCTGAGATGATAGTTAATAACTTCATTAGTAGGTATGGAGTACCTTTACAACTCCACTCTGATCAAGGACGGAATTTTGAATCCAATGTGTTTAAAGGCATCTGTCAACTATTAGGCATTCAGAAAACCAGAACAACTCCCTTACACCCTCAGTCGGATGGTATGGTTGAAAGGTTCAATAGAACAATTGCTCAGCATTTAGCATTATTTGTGAACGACCACCAACGTGACTGGGATCGCCATGTACCACTCCTTTTGCTGGCATATAGAACGGCAGTGCATGAGACAACTGGACAGACACCTTCCATGATGATTTTTGGAAGAGAGTTACGTCTTCCCTGTGACCTTTTATATGGTCGGCCCGAAGCAATGCCTGTGTCCACTCCACAATACGTACAAGAATTGCAACAACGACTAGAAGAAATCCATCACTCCGTTAGACATAACATCGACATAATAAGTGACAGAACCAAAACAAGATATGACAGTAAAATAAATGGAACTATTTTCAATCAAGGAGATCTTGTCTGGCTATACAGTCCACATAGAAAGAAAGGACTATCTCCAAAACTTCAGAAACCTTGGGAAGGTCCATATACAATAGTTAACAGGATTAATGACGTGGTATATCGCATTCGTCGACGTCCAGCTATAAAGTGCAAGGTGGTTCACGTGGATCGTTTGGCCCCGTTTCATCGAAGAACTGAAGAAACTTTGGAATCCAGAATTGTTCGGGACGAACAAGACCTAGGAAGGGGGCAGTGTTACGACAGAAGGAATCTGGCAACCGAAAGCAAAAAGTTTCAGCCAACGAATAAGAACGTTGGGAGAATTTGGAGAAGAAGAGTGGAGCGTTAACGGTCGTTTTGTATTGTAACGGTCGTTGTGTATTGTAACGGTCGGTGAGTTCGAAAATGGACGGTGAGCTGTTCTGAGACAGTGCGCGTAAGTATCAAGAAGTAACTTGATGTGTTGTGTATACGCGGAAGGATAAAAGTGGGATCTTTTATCGTTAAGTATCAAGAAGTAACTTGATGTGTTGTGTATACGCGGAAGTATAAAAGTGGGAACTTTTATGGCTAACTTCGAATGTCTACACGGACTGTCTTTTTGTTCGGCTAGTGTGTGAAAAGTTATTAGCACAGGACGAGAATTGGTTTACGAGTGAAGATCTTCGGGTGACCTGGTAAATCAAGTAAAAGGTAGTATTTAGTAAAATACACAGAGCTGATATTGTGTGCTCTACGCAGGAAGATTGATGACTTGTGCATGTTAATAGTTGATTTGTTAATAAGATACTTCATCCATATTTCCTTTGTAACAATTTACCTTGTATTGAATTTGGTTTTGAAATATAGCTTTTAATACTCACGCTCAGTGGCTATCCATTTTTGTAATCCGCAACAATATTTTAAAATCTAATACATGATCAACTCTTTCAGCTTAAGCGAAAGCCCTCAAAATTTATAGACCTTAATAGTGCAAATCCGCGCCTCATTTAAAAAAACATGAAAAGTCACATTTATTTTCTACTTTCATTAAAAAATATTAATTTTTATTAAAAATTGAAAGAAATAATCAGAGAATGTAAACATTTTTTTAATTCAGCTGAGGCAGGAAATCAAATCTCCTCCCAATGAATGACAGAATTTAATTTCATGCTATAAAAAAACCCAAATATCATAAGCTTGCACAATATATAATATGTTACCTAAATAATAATACACTTTGACAAAATAAAAAATGCAAAGCAGACGTCTCATAAATTTAATGCCATATGCTTAATATTTCTTATTGTAATAAAATGTATGAAAACATTCTTTTAATTTCATGTTAATTCAGGCTTTAAATAACCTACTTTACATATGCAAATATTATTAGTTTCATATATTAAAAAATTCGTGAACTACATTCGTTGGGTTGTTGGGTTGTTTTACCTCTGAGCGGCACTTTTTTGCACACCATGGGCTAAATGGCCAGGTCACATGGACCCCGTTAGCTCAGAGAACGTTGGGGGAGGCGACCCACTGGAACAGCTGTTGGGAGACAAATGGTAGCCTCCCATTAAGGCCATCCAGCATGTTCTTTAACATGTACAGGGTATGGCTCTCCCGCACACGGGGCCACGGCTTAACGTCCCATCTGACGGAAGGCGGCCTCTCCAAGCCCATTGGTGTCCCTTACTGACTGTGGGCAGGTCAGGGAATTTTGTGGAGATAAATCTCAACGCTGACCCAGCTGGGACTCGAACCTGGGAACTACAGATTATGAGCCTGGCGTGCTACCGACTGAGCCACCCCCGCCTGAACTACATTCGACTTAGACACAAAAGTATATTGAAAAGTTGACAACCCTTTATTTTTAAATCCCTTAGTTTAACAATTTCAATTTTTCCTTTACAGCATTTATTTTTGCATCCGTACGCTGAGCATGAAGTAGGCATTTCACTGTTTACCTATTAGAAACACCCAACTATTTCCTCACTATCGACTAGGTTTAACATCTGTACGTGTTCATGGCGTCCGTTGCCTGTCCTGTCTCTAGTACTATTACCTCAATGAGAAGAACGCATATGGTAATCTCGTTTTCAAAGAAAATGAAGTTCTTCCTTTGCCTAGTTTTTCATTCCATAAAAGTTTAAATTATGGGTATTCTTGCTATTTTTCTGCTGAGGTCCTGCCATCCTCATGGACCTTCTACTATGGTGTATAAACTGAAAGGCTCCTGTCAGACCTCTGTAGCAAGCAGCTACTTGAGGGGTTATTTATTTATTTTTAGTGTATGATAGGGGTAATGCACATAGCAGTATTTTATTAGTATTTTATTAGTACAACATAAAAAGTATTTGTCTTTTAGTTCTCAAATTAGAAAAGTTGCTTTTCTCCCACTCCTCTGAAAATAATGGGAAGATCATTGCTGACAGCAGAATATCTATCAAAACAGAACGCTACCGCTGAAATTTCAACCATAACGAGATCGCTTGGAACATTCGTTAAAAGTTTTGCAGTTTCGATATTTAGTGATCTCTAATGATATAAATAAAAACTACCTTTGAAAATGCGAATTGCATTTCATTAGTAACCAACTAAAAAAGTGATTTCAATTATCTCTTAAAACAAAACCGCTCCGTTTTTTACCTACCTTGGCAGAGGAGTCAATTCAATGTTGCCAAAGGAACTTCAAGACTGTCACATTCCATGACCAAAATTTCAAATTTCTACTATAACTACATCGTTTGCAATATTCGTTTTAAATTTTGGAATTTTTCGGTTTTTTCCACCGTTAGGGGGTGCAATTATAGCTTTTGGTTATTTCGGATCATGCAAATTGTAATATTTAATCAATACCTGTCCAACCCAAAGAGAGTTTTTAATTTATCTCTAAAAACATACAGTTTTCTGTTAAAACAAAAAAAAAGTTGCATTCAACTCCTCCCCTGGGTCTAAGAGGTCAAGTGATTGTTATCAATGATAACTTCGCAACCTTCACATTTCAAACTTCTAACATAACTATATCATTTGGAATATTCTTTTGATATTTTGGAATTTTCAACTCCTTCCATCGTTAGAGGGCGTAGTTATAACTTTTGAGAGATTCGAAAAATGCAAATTGTAATATTTCATTAATACCTATCCAACACAATAGAATTTTTTATTTATCTGCATAAACAAAAAAGTTCGATGTCTACAGACGAATAGACGGACAGACAACAATGGGGAAATTATCTCTTTTTAAATAAAGAAAAAGCCCTAAAATTTCCTTTTCCCTTTTAGCAGTTTTATAAAGTGCTTCCAAACGTGAGCACTGAAATCTGTATCAAATATTAGCCTATCTGTTTCCGGAATCCATAAGTACTCATGCAATACCATTCAGCTTTGCCCACCAAACAATCCGAACGACGACGAAACATGGTGTCTAATTTTGAAATGACCAACCTCTAAGGGCCTATAGTTTGTCAAGTGTTTGTGCGCCATCTAATGAGATTTTGTATTATAGGAGACTAGCGTAAAGACACATTTTTCGAGCAATTGTTCAGGCCTGTAGTATCATTGTTGGCCAAGCTTTCGTACACTGATAGTAGATCACGGCGGCATACGGCAGGCGAAGCGATAGTACCAGCACCATAACTGAAGGCTACGGAATAATTCATATCTGGACAAGCAATAAACATAGAATCGTTCTTAAATAATGTAATTAAATAATAAATAACTTTGTTAAATAAGTTCGTACCAATCCATTTATCCAACATTTTATGCTGTAGAATTTTTTTAAATCCTTTTCTTCTATAACTTTCAAAAGTTTCGATTTTCTTTCCAATGAAAAGTTATGCTTTCTAAGTGTATTTTGTATATCTCTATCATTTTTTACATATCATCTAATTTGACCATTATTGTGTATAATCAGTTAATAATATTTAAACTAGAGTATTTTTTTATATTATATTATGATTATATAATATGATTCACACATATTATATGATCCACACATCCCCACACATCCCCACACAGATTATATAATATGATCCACACATCCCCTACCACATCTGAATCCACATTGCTCATCACGCAATTGACTGTCAACCAGATTCTTAATTCTATTAAGCACAATCATTCAAAGAACTTTACCTGGAACAGAGCGTAGGCTTATACCCCTATAGTTATCACAAGAACTGCGATCTTTTTTGAAAATAGGGATAGCAATAACTCTGGTAAAATCCTTAGGAACCATGCCTTTATCATAAAAGATATTCAGAATTTCAGTCATCCAAGTGGTAACCGAAACGTTACCAGCTCTAAGCACTTCTGTATTAATTGTGTTGTCTAACTGCTTCCTCGGCTTTGTCAGCCAAGCCATCAAGCCAAATATTCTTATCAGCAGCTAACTGAACTTTTACACGTTTATTAAGTTCTCTGCAATACTTTCCATTAGAACTAGTAGGGTATTGATTAAGGACATTCCTGCAGTTCTTTCTTTCTGAAATAATCTCAAGTGCTTTATCACTCAAATAATTCTGCTCCTCTGCTCCTTTTTTCCTAAAGAGTATTGTTAGTTTACCAAAAAACCTGTTAAAAACGGTCCCATTCTTCCTCAACTTCAGTAGTAAGCAAACTATGACTTTCATAATAGCTAAGCAACCTATCGTGGTAAGCTTTGGCTATAACTGGATCTTTCAGAGCTTCTGTACTAAAAGTAAATTTTTTAACCCTAGCACAACACTTTTTAAGTTTAAGTTGCAAGACACTTTTAACTAGGTAATGGTCAGATC
Organism: Ryuthela nishihirai; assembly: GCA_038380435.1. NCBI lineage: Eukaryota > Metazoa > Arthropoda > Arachnida > Araneae > Heptathelidae > Ryuthela > Ryuthela nishihirai. The sequence continues at coordinate 79,716,021 of JAWZYU010000017.1, forward strand.
CAATTTCAGCTCCCCTATATGACCTGGTATTCCTAACTAGTCCATTTGCTGTTAATCAATATATAATCAATCATATTCTTATGCAGCCCATCGGGTGAAACCCATGTGTACTTCTGTATGTCGCGGTGTTTGTAATAAGTGTTAGTTATTCTGAATCCATTGAGTTTACTTACCTGTAGGAGACGTTGCCCATTGTAATTGCAACTACCAATACCGAAAGGGCCTATTACTCCTCCCCAAAGGTCAGAGTCAGTACCAACTTTGGCATTGAAGTCACCAAGAACAAGGGTAATATTTCCTTTCTTGACAGAATTCAAAATATCCTGAAGTTGTCCATAAAACCTATCCTTCTCATCCTCAACGGCATCCTCAGTGGGGGCATAACAGCAGATAACATTCAACTCTTTAACACTTATCTGAAATTTTGCTGTAAGAAACCTTTCATTAATGCACTCATATCCTAGAAGAGCATCACTAGCATGTCTGCTGAGAAGCAGACCCCTGCCTTGGTGATATTTATTGTCGTCCCTCCCTGAAAAGAGAAATTTAAGATTATTTTTAAGAATCTGACCTTTATCTGTCCATCTGGTCTCTTGCAAGCCGAGAATATCTAAATTATAATGGTGGAATTCTTGTGTGAGGACATCAAGAGAAAAAGCTCTGTGCAGAGTTCTCACATTCCAACTACCAATGGAGAGAAAATGGTTAGTAGGATGTTTAAAGAAACTATGTTTATTGAGAGAGGGAATGCTGACAATATCAAACAGCCCCCTAATCGCACACATGGGACAAAAACCCGTTCCCCCACCACTAAAGGCTGAAGCCATCTACACTGGAAGACTTCCTCCAATGTAGAATTTTATTATGCCAATAGAAGCAAAGAGTTCAGGTCCTGCGATGACCTCTGCTCAGGATTATCCACCAAATGATAAACATATCCTGTGAATCTATTGACTTGGGGCTGTCAACCCACAAACAGAAAACACAGCGGAAGATTTTTCCTCCACAGAAGCCCACCAGTGCAGCAAATTCAGGATCCATAATCAAGATCAGATCCATAATTTAGTCCAGTCCAGTGGGTTTATATGGTCAGCACCAGGACGCTGTGTGGTTTATCACTCCTCAGCAGGGTAGAAAAAAGAAAAGTAGCCAGAATTGTCCAGATCAGTAGGCCAAACTGATCTGGCAGCCCTTTCCTTCCGTTCACTTCCACAAGAGAGTATCTCTTTTGAAAGGTACTAACGGTGTGCACCACGAGAAGGCGAGGTCGGAAATTAGGTGCTAGGGCTGTCCGGTTTTATGCATAATCACAGGGGATTGGTGCATAGTTCTCCTTCCAGTGACTACCTAACTACCATTTACAGACCGGAAAGGTTATATGTCACATTAAATGAAGAAAAACGTTAGTCATTGATGCCTACCTCGGATGTTCTGTGAGACGTAGGTCACACAACTGATACGATCCCACTCACAGCAAAATAAAATTTTCTCACCTGTATATTTTATGACTTATAACCTAAATTTTACATTCGTTACATAATCAACTCCTTTGCATTTCGCTAATTCTAAAAATTTTTCATCGACCGCTGCCTTCATCTAATCGAATTGCAAGCAATACTGATTTGAATTAATCATTTGATTGCTTGGATCCACAAACAAAGGACACACCTTCTTTGGATCCAGTCTGGCATTGGGTTGCGGTAATGGAGGCTCACCGTTTGCTCTAGTATCTTTTTCTTTGGGCGTTGTTAAGGATCCATGTTTTCATCACACGTCACTATAGGGTCGTTTTAATTGCAATGCAGCGGCGAATCTGCATCGCAACGTTTTTTTCGCTCAATCGATGTGGCTGCCACACATCGCATAGATTCACACATCCAAGATGCTTCAATTTATGATATTGCGCTGGTTAGTTTGGTTTTATGTGGCGATTTGGGCGTTGTCAGCTGTAGAGGGACTTCCTTACCATCGGGCATCCTCCAGAGAGAAATTCCCGGTTTTCGAAACTTCGCAAACCACTTCTGACAAGTTCGGTCATTTACGGCATTGTTTTTGTTCACTACACAAATCATTTTTTTTTGTTCCTGTTGCATTTTTACCCTTGTGAAAATAAAACAGAGTGTAAGATGACGAAAATGCACCTTTGTATCTTCCATTTCCTAATTGCCCATATTCAAATACCACTCACTCAGTGTACTCGATTTGTCCTTAGAACACGCTAGCAACTGTACCCTGTCGAAAGCACACACAATTTATAGCTGCCAATGCATGTGGTTATGCATATCATGTCCATTGAAATATCTTGGGAAAAATTCTAACGAATTTTTGGTTCATCCCAATAGTTTGTAACACAATTTGTAAGAGTAATGTTAGAATTGTAGATTTGATTCTAATACAAATAAATTACTGTGGTTTTGTTTCTAAATTTAAAATAATCCAAGTTTGATATACACTATGTGAGCAAGAATGCTGATTCTGTTTCAGTCAACTTCATGACATATAATCGCATACATCATCATCATCATCATCATCCTCAAGCAGCCATAGGCTACGGAGGTCCAACATGATTACGCAATGTAGTCCTCCAATATCTCTCCTGAGCATCACTGCTGCATATCGTCATTGTAGACCAATGCTAACAAGGTCCTATCTAACCTTCCCACCACATCTTAGTTCTCCCGCCTTTTTCTGAGGCCTTTAGGTCCACTGTTCATACCCTATTCACTAAATAATAGCTATGCATATGGGCAACATGGCCAAACCAACAGAGAGCACAATATGATGCTCAAAGGAAATTGTCAACTCCTTTGCCTAACCTCACCATTCTTAAAAAGTTGAACCACCTAATGCCCAAGATACTGCAGAAGCATCTAGTATCAAAAGCATAAAGTCTCCTGCTATCTCCTTTACAAAGGATCTACGTTTCACTACCAAAGTAACTCTAGAATGAACCAAACTAGTATGCAGTCTTATTTTAGTCTTTAGGTGTTGACATGTCCCCCGAATTTTGTTTGTTCATTTATTGATATATTTATATTGTACATTTATTATTGTATATATTTTTATGTATTAAATGTGTTTGTGCGCTGGGATGTGATTCACTGTTGTTGTTTTCGGGTCGGAAGCGGACTGCTTGCATCAAGATCGATTCCAGAAGTTGTTTATGGCCGTAAATGGCCAGCCTAGGGCGCTAGTGCAGCGAGGAGGCTAGGCGGGATTTTTGAGACAACAGTTTGGTGTGAGGTTTCGAACGAGAGAGTCCTTTCGATATGTGTCAGAAGGATGCCGTGCTTTACTCGAAGTAACCCTTGAAGGGAGGGTGTGATTTCAAGAGAGAATCGAGATTCTTGTAGAATCTGATAATAGTTTTGTGGATTCATAGTGAACCACAGTGTAGACAAAGTTTGATTATCCTTTCGCCGAGTTTGAGGTCGGTAAAATGAGAACTTGCAGAGTGTGCGATTCTCCGCCTCATTATTAATGTTTGCAGCAGCAAGTCAGCAAAGTCCCATGGAGTTGAGTGCATCCCCAGCACTTGAATGTATAAACTGTAAATAAAACTGTGTCGTCCATATCTAACTCTCGTGCAGTAAATTAATGGACTATAGTTATTCATCATTCAACGCAGCGAACATCAGGCATACAGTGCCACGGGCCTAAAAACCCGTGAACCTGTCTTTTCACTGAAGTGAGGGTGAAGTTCTCTAAATACTAATCGCATCGTCCTCTGGCGGCCACGACATTTGGCCCAGTCCCATTGCATTCCGGATAGGGAGATCATCACATCTGGCTAAGTCTGAAAGGATCAGATAGCAAGCACGTCACATCTGGCTCAGTCTGGCAGGATACAAGAAAGGGATGATATCACAGGTGTATACGTCTATTTCTACACACTACCATAGATTCTTAAAAGTCCCAGCGGCAATCCCTATTCGTCTGTTAATCTCATGCCACACATCACCAGTATCTGCTACATAGCTCCCAAGAAAATTAAACTGAGACGCCTTCTCAAGAGTGCAGCCATTCAGATTAACTGAAACGCAGCCTGCCTGACCAATTTTCAACACTTTAATTTTCTCCATATTAATCATCAGACCTACTCTACTACCAGTCTCATCAACAGCTCTAATGAAAGAGTTGATCTCATCAATTTCATTTGTCAAAAAAGCTAAATCATCAGCATAATGTACATCAGAAATTTTCGTATCTCCCAAAATACCATTTAAGCCAAAATCTTTTAATCCATTAAAGCCAAAACACCATTTAAGCCAAAAATCTTCCCCTTCCATTGAATTTAGCATTACATAATCAATAACCAAACTAAAGATGAGAGGAAACAAAATGCACCCTTATCGAACACCAGAAGCAATGCTAAACGAATTACTACAAGTTTTTCCAACTCTCACACATGATTTGGTATTATTATAGAGAGCTTTCATTATGTTAACTAACCTGACAGTTATGCCATACGCATCAGAGTCAAAAGCCTTTTTGAAATCAACAAAACTAGTAAACATAGATTTCCGAAATTCTAAACGTTTCTCAAGAATCTGCCTAAGTGAAAAAAGCAGATCTTCATTATCCACTACGACTTCTGAATCCACACTCCGCATCGCGCAGTTATTCGTCAACCAGATGTTTAATTCTATTAAGCACAATCATATAAAGAACTTTACCTGGAACAGAAGGTAGGCTGATACCCCTATAGTTATCACATTAAAAGCAATCACCTTTTTTCAAAACAGTGATAATAATAGCTCTAAGTAAAATCCTTTATACCTCTATCATAAAAGATATTCAAAATTTCAATCAGCCATGTGGTGCCAGAAACATTCCCAGGTCTACCCTATCATCTACCCCCGGGGATTTATGTAGTTTAAATTTAGAAATAGACATAATATTAAAAACAGCTGAAAAAAATATCGCTGATGCAGCAGGAATCGAACCTGCAACTCTCTAGATACATGCCAGAGCGCTCTACCATTAAACAACGCATCAGACGCTAAAGTCTTCTAGAATAAGACCTATAAATCTTCTTCTGGTATGTGGCGGACCTTATGCCATCTACACTTCAGGAGAGGCAACTTTTCCAATTGCTACTAATGATTTAGATGTTAATGAGAATGTCAATCACGCTTAAACATTTATTATTAAAAATCCATCCACAATAAATGCATAGATTACCTGTAGAAAGAGATTTCAACAATTATATAAAACATCTGAAAAAAAATATCGCTGACGTGGCGGGAATCGAACCAGCCACTTGCCTCCACGTCAGCGATAATTTTTTTGACGCTACTGAAAATTGTTGAGGTCTATTTCTACAAGAAATCTGTCTATTTACTAAGGATGGATAGCCATAATAACTTCAGAGTGTGATATAAGGCCAACATTAAAGCTAGTAAGACAACTATCCTCATTACAAACAATGAGAGTAGAACTAACCACATTGTTTAGAACATCTCTGAAATTCTCAGACCACTTAGCCATGACAGAATCCTCACCTTCAATAACCTTATTTTGTTTATCCTTCAACCCCTTATACCTGTCCGTTTCTTCCCACACAAAACATCAACTATCTGGTACAGCTTTCTGCTGTTACACTGTCTATCTGCATCCTCAGTTTTGTCAGCCAAACCATCAAGACAAAAATTCTTATTAGCTTCTAACTTATCCTTTACATGTTTATTAAGATCATTGTAACGCTTTCTGCTAGGAACAGGAGGTTATTGATTAAGGACATTCCCCCAGTTCTTTCTTTCCAAAAGAAGCCCCAGCGCCTTATCACTCAAATAATTTTGCCTCCATTTCGCTCGTTTCCCTTAAAGAGTCTGTTAGTTTAAAGAAAAGGCTGTTTTAAATGGCCTAATTCTCCTCAACTTCATTTGTAGGCAAACCATGACTGTATGTATGTTGCAGTGCTTGTAATAAGTGTTAGTTATTCTCAAACCATTAAGTTTCCTTACCTGTAGAAGATATTGCCCATTGCCATTGCAGCTACAAATATCAAAAGGTCAGAGTCAGTACCAACTTTAGCATTGAAGTCGCCTTGAACAACGGTAATATCTCTTTTCTTTACAGAATTCAAAATATCCTGAAGTTGTCCGTAAACTCTACCTTTCTCATCTCAATGGTATCCTCGGTGAGGGCATAACAACAGAAAACATTCAAGTCTTTACTGCTTGTCTGAAATTTAGCTGCGAGGAACCTGTAATTAATGCACTCATATCTTAAAAGAGCGTGACTAGTGTGTAAGCTGAGAATCAAGCCTATGCCTTCGAGATACTTTTTATCTTCCTTCCCTGAAAAGAGAAATTTAAGATTATTTTTAAGAATCTGATCTTTATCTGCCCATAAAGGTCTCTTGCAAGCCGTTTTGAGCTGGTAGAGTAGTTAAAGGTTTAAAGAAACTATGTTTATTGAGGCAGGAAATGTTGACAATATCAAACAGCCCCCTAATTGCCGGTATGAGGCAAAGACCTGCTTCTCCCACTTTTAAAGGCTGAAACCAACTGCTGCGTTCCTCTAATTTATTTATTATTGTGTTTTTGTTGTTGTTGTATATATATATAAGCTCACCGGCCAAAAAAATTAGTCATCTCGCGCCATAAGAGGGACACATCCGTTCGACAGCAACAGAGGGCGCACCGGTAATAAATGCGTCCTACAAATAGCTGTGTGCTATGGGGTTCATACAGTGACAAGAAGTGGCTCTGTGCCACGTATGTGTTAGTCGCCCTGTGAAACATGAGTGGTGCCAAAGATGAGAATGAGTGGCAAAAAGGTGTTATTGCGTTTGGGCATGCCAAAGGGCATAGTATACGTCTAGTTGTATACGTTAAGTTGCTGTCTTTGCAGATGTGTTGAAATGTACTGTCCAAAGGGTCTTCCAGCATTGATGTACATCGCAGTCCACCGCTAATCGTCGCCAAAACTGTGGCAAAAAGACTGTGCTCACCAATAGGGACTGCTGCAGTGTATCACGCACTGTTAGTGCAAACCGCTTTGCAATGAGGGAGAAATTGCTCCAGTCAGTCAACGAAGGCCTAGAATAGTTTCCGAATGATCACTCCGAAGTGAACTGCATGCCATGATATCTGGAGCAGAGTATCATGGAAGACACCCATGTTAACAGCTCTGCACAAGGCTACATGGCTACAGTGGGTGCGGTGCCACAAAGACTGGACTGTCGACTCTTGGAATCGTGTGATTTGGTCGGATGAGTCACGTTTTTGCTTGTACTCGAATGATGCGAGGCAACGGGTACATCGTAAGTGGCATGAACCATCCATGCGGACTGTTTGCAAGGTTCTGTTCAAGTCTTTCAGGGCATCAGTGTGTCAATGTAAACTTCAACATGTGATTTCTGGGGGTATTTCACGTACGAGGAAATGGATCCTTTGGTTGCATTTAGATCACACTTGAACTAGAAGGACTGTATGGAGCTACTGGATGACTACATGTTGCTTTTTGTGCAGCATCTCCACAGTGAACACCAGGATACCCCAGTCTCCCAAGACGACAACTGTCACGTGCACAAGGCTCGAAGTGTGTCGGATTGGCACAACGGGCATTCTGAAGCCTTCGAACATCTCGACTGGCCCACCAAATCCTCGTATTTGAATCCCATAGAAAACTTGAGGGATTATTTGGGGCAATCTTGCCGAAAATATATCTGGCCAATCTTGCTGAACTGTGGCATTTGCTGCTGGAAGAGGGGATGAATATTGATGTGCACTACATCCGCACATTGGTGGCATCCATGTCAGACAGGATTTTGTCTGTTCTTCGGTTGCATGGAGATGTTACGTGCTATTTGGGGACATTCAGCCAGGGGTGACTAATTTTCGTCCGGTGAGCTTATATATCTGTGTTAAGTGTATTTTTGGGAGTGCTGAGATGTGGATGTGACTCACGAGTTGTTATTTGGGTCTGAGCTGACTGGCTGTGAAAGTGCTTAATGACTCTAGTGCGAGTGAGGGAGAAAAGTGCATGAACAATGAGTGAATAGCACGTAGTCTTGAGTGTCGGTTGACAAACAGCAAGGACGTTTGCTAAACATACCAAGGAATGCTGATCTTTCTCAAAAACAAAACCCTTGAGGAGAGGGTTTGGTTCTGTGTGAACCATGGTATGGTTCTGTGTTAACCAAGGTACGGCTAGGTGCGAACCAGGTAATAAGAAAGAATTAAAGATCCTCTCGCTGAGTTTTCAGGTCAGTAAGCGATTTCTGTTTAGCACAGATTTCTGCCTCACTGTATGAATGCTTAGCAAAACAGTGTTCAGATTAAATATGGGTTAATTGGAGGAAGTCCAAAGAATGTCTAGGGAGCTACATCATTCTGATCTTTAGCGCAGCAAAGGCCAAAAGAATCGAGTCCATCCTCAGTATGTAATTTTACGTGAATGTAAATAAACTGTGTTGTCCATCCACTACTCCCATGCTTGAAATGTTGGTCATCTTTCTACACAACGCTTAGCACAGCAAGTCTGAGGCATATATCTGTATGGGCGTATAACCCGCAATACACTGATTTCACCTAGGTAATGGTGAATGTAATTAAGGGACTAATCGATCTCCTCTACTAATATGGATTCATTTATTTTCCCTCTCACAACACAACATTCATCTGCAATGGAAGAATTCCTGCAATTTAGGTTTGATGATGCCCATAAAAGCAAGAGTTCAGGTAACTGTAGTGACACTCAGATCAAGATTATCCACCAGCTGATGAAACGTATCATGTGAATCTATTCACTTGGGGCTGTCAGCCCACATACAAACACCAAATACAGTAGAATATTTTCCCTCAACAGCAGCCCACCAGAGCAGCAAATTCGGGATCCCTAATCAAGCTGTTCCATTTAGGTTTGTATACATGGTCAGCACCAGTACCCTGTGTGATTGACCACTCTTCAGCAGGGTAGGAAACAAAGTAGTCACAGTAGTCCAGATCAGTAGACCACACTATTCTGGGAGCTCTCCCCTTCCATTCCCTTCCATAAGAGAGTATCTCTTTCGAAAGATACTAACGGTCTGCACCATAAGAAGTTGGGGTCGGACTTTAGGTGCAAGGCATGGCCCGTTCTGTGCAATATCACAGCCGATAGGTGCATAGCTCTCCTTCCAGTGACTACCTAGCTACCATTTACACCAACAGGTAGTGAAGGGGACTGCTGGCTTTTTTTTCTGTGGCCAAGCTTACTATCACTCTGAATTAATGTGGATTTCTTAAAATGAAAATAACTATTAAATAAGTTCTTTCTAATCTATTTATCCAACATTTTGTGTTTTACGTTTTTTTGAATCCTTTTTTTGTACAGCTTTCAAAAGTTTCGTTCTTCTCTACAATGAAATATTTTATGCTGCGTGACTATATATTAGAAATCAATCAGTGCCTGCATCTTGATTTATAGACTGTAAATACGACCCTCATTTGACCCTGAATTTGACACCACATCTGAACACTTTAATTTTTATGAGTTCCACTGTTAAAAATACCCGCAATCACCTACCTTTTAGCTCTCTAGCACCAGAAGATCAGTATTTGACCTTTGCCCTCAAAGGACCCCTGAATCCGAAGTTTAGATACATTTTTGAGATCTACAGCCTGAAACACTACAAGACAGTAACTGTCACGTGTCTAGCACTTGTAGGTCAAGGATTGTCCTTTACGTGATCAAACTTTGACCTCAAAGTACACAATGAAAGTGAAATTTCGAATTCTGCATTAGATCTGCAGCCCAACTGAAATAAACCTTGGTGTATTATGTCCAACGTGAAAATTTTCAGAGTTCTACGATTTCTACATCATAGAATTAGAATGATTCCCTATCAATCAATCAACCATTCACTCACAATTGCCTATATGGAGGGCATTCAAAAGGTTCTCGACAAGTATCTGTAGATTTGCACTAGCTCCTCCGAAGCTGATGAGCTACAACTTGTATGAAAGCTTGTCAAAACTTGTCATTATGTGTTAAAAATAAAAGCATATTATCATCCATCCATAGTAAATGCACAGATTACCTGTAGAAATAGACTTCAACAATTATTACAAACGCGGCGGGAATCGAACCCGCAACTCTCTAAATACATGCCAAAGTGCTCTACCGTTAAACCATGCATCAGACTCTAAAATCTTCCAAAATAAGACCTATAAATCTTTCCCTGAGATGTGGCAGGCCTTGCGCCATCTGTACTTCAGGAGAGGCAACTTTTCCAATTGTTGCTAATGATTTAGAGGTTAACGAGGAGGTCAATCTTTCTCTCTTTGCTGGAGGCATGTAAATTTCAGTCTGTGAGATATGTGCATTGTTCTATGGAGCATACTAAAGATGGGAAAAATATTTTACATTTTCTCAAGTATGCAACTTGGGGACGCCACAGGGAAAACCTTTGTGGAAATTTATCACAAGTATAGGGGAATCGTTCCTGTTCATATGGCACTGTTACAGGATGGATGAGGAAATTCAGAGAAAGACTGGCAGGCAATTCAAAGACCTCCCTTGTGACAGAAGAACGAAGGAGTCCATTAACGAGAAAACCATGGTTGTTGTTATTCTTGAACTCATTAAGGAAAACACCCACATCGTCATAAGGTAATAAGTTTAGATGTCAGTGTATCAATTGGCAGTGTAGAAAAAATTCCGAAAGATCTGTGCCAAATGGATACCCCACAGACAGAAGAGCAAAAAGGCTACAGTCGATTTGTGCATGGAGATGCTGGCAACGTTTGACCTAATGGCGACAAACGCTTAACAGACATTGTCATAGGTGATGAGATGAGGTTTTATTACTATGCAGTTCCCAGAAAGATCGACAACTGTGTTTGGGTTGCAGAAGATGAAACGCATCCCCACATCCTCAAACAATACTTTCACTCAAGAAAAAGGATGTTCATATTTTTTTTAATTCCGAAAGAGTGGTATCCATGGACACCTTACCTGAAACAATGACTATAAATGGCCACTACTACACCAACATTGTTTTGTCCAAAATGGTTCAATAGATGAAAGAGCAGCTTCAACAACAGGGGTATCAAGGGTTCTCCTTCTTCTTGACAATGCCAGTGCTCATAAATCCTGGCAAGTTGAGGCCTATCTGGAGCAGAAAAGAATCGAAGCAACCCCATCCCGCATATTCACCCAATCTTACACCATGCGATTTTTAGTTGTTCCCAAAAAGTTAAGAAGAACTTGCTACCATGCCTTTTGTAAAGGGTGCATGACCTTACAAAATGCTCTCATTCAGAGTTACGGACTTTTCTTCAGCAAGAGTACATCAAGCATTCCTGAATTGGCATATACGTCTGCAACATTGCATAGATGCTGGAGGGGAGGACTTTTAAGAGCAGAAGTTCTGTTGAGGTAAGTGTAATAGTTTTTGCTCTGCTAATGCATGTCAAGAACTTTTTGAACGAATATGAATATCCTTTTTAATTTATTATTTAGTTCAACCATCTAATGTATAAAGGAGAAATTTTTTTGTGTGTTTGTCTGTCCGCTTATGCACTCAGCCTCCAAATGAACTACAGGCACCGAACTTTGCATGAACGTTCTCTTCACCTAGTGGAAGAATATAGGCTATGTGTAAACCCATTGGAGTCAACCGAAATTGAGGTGGGCGGGTGTGAACTTCTCACATTCCCCATATACTACACATGTACACCGATTTCAATGACGGTTGAAAATTATTCAAAATAACTGTTTCCTCCAATAAATTTGATAGAGTGAATGCATCATATTAATTTCTTTCTAATTTCACATAATAAAGTCATTGTTCGGTTTGTTGGGTCAAGACAATCAAGAGCACGAGCATGCATAGATATTAAGTTACTCTACAGTAATTATGCACGATCGGAACACGAGATTCTTTGTTGAAATGAAAGCTTCATAAACTAAGAATTCATATCAGAAATTAAAACCACGAACTTAATTTGAAAAATATGTAAAAAATTAATAAATATTATGTATTAATTAATAAAAATTTTAATATGTTAAGTAATATATAATGTTTTCAATAATAATAATTTTTTGTTATCTATACATTTTTTGGGCATCGCAGACCAATATTTAATTTTCTAAAAGAGAGAGAAAAATTAAACTGAAAGGGATTGATCATAATGATTTTTATGATGAAAGCTTGCGACGTGGGGAGCGCCATCTACTCTATTCTAGAGCAGTGGTTCTCAACCTTTTATGCTTCACGTTCTCCCTGGAAATGTGTTTGTAACTGACGTATCAAACACATTAACATACCTTGTATGTACACATTAACAACCCTTGTATAGATAGATAAAACTATAGTTATAGTATAACAATGGTAATTTTTACTTTGTTACTTGATCTAACAACTTTTGAGCTCTCACGGGGTACCTCAAAAATTTTTACCTCGTACCCCACATTGAGAACCCCTTTTCTAGAGAGTTTCGGATCCTAGCAGTGCCTGGTAAATCTGCTAGTTTATTATAATCACTGACGTGTTTTGTGATATTGAGTAAATAAATACACAACTTGATATCAAATACCAGTGGCAGTAGTAGCATAAATGAGAGTTCTGACACAGTAAAAGGGGCTCGAGAATTCTATGAAAATCCATGGGAAAAGTTATGGGGGATGAGGGAAAAAAAGTGTGTTTCTCCAAAGACAGACATGAGGAATCGGTTACAGACCGATTATTCTTTCGTCAGATTATAGAACTTGATAAACCTCATCTATTACAATTGAAACCATGATCCTAGCACAATTAGAATGGACGTTATAATTCGACAAAATCTTAAAGTGTCGAACCCAGAAAACAAAAACTAAGAGGTCGAGTCCGCTTCCAATACGTTAAACGTATATGCTTCCCGAATGTAATCTAAAGACATTGGTTTGAGATGTGTGGCTTAATAAGAAGCAGAGTTATAAGGATGCAAATTTAAGAGGGTTCGACCCAGTTGCTAGGCTAGGAAACGGATCCAACACCGTTTCCAGCTGAATCAACAAAATGAGTTCCAGTACTAGAACCTAATATTGATGAAAAAACCGAAAATATTTCGAAATCTTAAATGAGAATCAGCAATGTGTGGTAGGCAAAAGGTTTTGAACCCAGAAGACCTTAAGTAACAGGGTCGAGACCAATGCCCACATGTTCAAAGTGTACTACACCCAGAATGAAATCCAATAATATTAGTTTCAAATCTGTAGCTTGATTACAAGACAAGTTATGAGATCATAAATTTAAGAGGGTTCGACCCACTTTCTCTGCTAGGAAAGTGGTCCGAACCCGATCTGATCAGTTCGAAAAATAGTGTCTGCTTAGTATTATTGAACAACACCAGAATGAGCTCTGTAGCATAATTTGATCAAAAGTTATTTCAACTTTTGTAAATTGCAAAGAATTAACCTGTCGAACTAGCTTTTTACAATCGAATAATCCAGTGAAGTGTATGATAACTCAACAAACCACATCATTTTTTTTTATCTCTTTCACACACACACACACCTCATTTTTCTGAAAATTATTTAAAAAAATTAGTTTAAATCTCGTCTGCCCCAAAAAATTTAAATTACTTTTTCTCACACGAAACGACTCGGGTTTTTTCTGATTTTCACAAATACTTTTACAACCGAATAATCCATTGAGGTGTACGATAACTCAACAAAACACATCACTTTTTCTCATATACACACCACTCATATTTCATCCTAATTCATTTAAACTAATTCACAAATTAATTTAAACCTCATCTTTAAAAATAACAGCCAACAAATCTATCCACCCAACCAGCGAATCTGTCCATCCAACCAATAACTCTCTCTGTCCACCCACCCACCCAACGAATCTGCCCAACCAATGACTCTGTCCAACCAAACCAGCCACCCAACAAATCTGTCAATCCACCCACCAATCTGTCCAGACAAACACTGACTCTCTCCACCCAGCCAGCCACCAAGTCTGCCCAACCAACACCCACCCAACGAATCTGCCCCACTCACCCACCGACACAGACAACCAATGACTCTGTTCACCTAGCCAGCCAGCGACTCTATTCACCCCCACCCACCAAATCAATCCAACCAACCAACCACTGAAATTAGTTTAAACCTCATCTTTAAAAAAGTCTCCCATAGGTTAACATGGGATCCCCTATTACTTTAACATTGTGTCAGAACTCTCATTTATGCTACTACTCTGGCAACGAATCTATCTATGGCTGCGAAACTATGGTGCTGGGCTTGGCTGCAATGAAAATTGAAAACGATTATAAAAGGGGACAAAACGGAAAAAAACGCCGACAGATGTTATCAAAACAGTTTCACGGGGACGTTAAACACCTTTCTCTAGATACATGAAGGAAAGCTTACTTAAAGATAAAAATGTTTATAGAAAACTTAACAATAATCTCGTGTAATGAATTGTGCTTTGGAATCGAAAGCTTCTAAAGTAACTTTTAAACTGCTTTTGGTGTGTTACATAGAGGAAAAGTAAAATCTGAAATATATTCCCTGTCTGTCCGAAAGAACATTGAAAAATACTTTCTCCTTCGCCACAAAAATTATTTTTATTTACGGGGCAAGGTAAAATATAAGGCTAAAAATATATTTCTTCTCTATATAAAGAAACAAAATATTATTTCCATCTCCGTGTAAGGAAACTTTGAAATATTTTTTTTCCTTCTCTGTATAAAGAAATTTTGAAAAAAAATTTTTTCGTCTAAATGTCAAAGTCTATGTCAAAAATTACTTTTGTATACCATGTAGGGTAAAAAGAAATAAACTCTGAAAAAAATGTATTTATTCTCTGTGCAACGAAACATCAAAAAATAAGTATTCTCTACATCAGAAATTATTTTTGTGTGACAGTGTAAAAAAAAAACTCGAAAATTAAACAACTTTTGTTTGCTCATAAAAAATACAATAATCACATCTATACTGGGGTTAAACAGCTCTCAGATCTTTTAAAAATATTTTTGATCAACATGTAAAAATATTGTTTTCTCTCTCTTTATTGTACATGTTTTGGGTTTCGCTGTAGACATTATGGACGCTATGGACACTATGAAATTGATTCTAGTTTGTCAAGCAAGACATAACTTTCAAATGGATTTCAGTTTTCTGTAAGAGTACATTACAGAAATATATCGTATATAGTAAGGGGGTGCTTCTAAATGACGCTGTGAAAATCGACTACTCATGTCGGCAACTATGGTATATGATGTGTTGGTGACAGAATTACACGGTAGAGATATTAAAAGTGAAGTTCGTGAGAGTAAAATGTTTAAGAGTGCGAAAGTTGTATAAGAGTTTAGAGGGTTTGTTCACTGTCTTTTTATTCAACAACGTTTATTAAATCTCTTTTATAAGGTTGAGGCTTAAGTATTGAGGAAAAGTGAGTGATAGAAAGAGGAAATGTGAGGGGAACAATAACATATAGTAAGAAGACCTATCAGAGGCGTGCAAGACAGATTGAAATCTATCTCTTAAAGCAACGACTGATAAAGGAATTGTGACGATTGGAAATCCTTTCTACAAGATGTGGGGTTCTTAAAAGAATCTTTCGCCATTTAATTCATTCCACCACTTCAACAATTCCAGCAATTCCACCACTTCAACAATTCCAGCAATTTCGATGGATGTCATAGCATCCTGCACGATGTCTTCATAGGGCATATTGGCAGCGTGCCTAATAAACATTTCCTCTGAGAAACACACCTTACACAAATATTATTGAGCTACCGAATCCAGATCGACTATTTCTGTAGTCTCTCCTCCCTTTATCTAACTCAAGGCTTCCAAGGTTTTTTTTTGTTAGTAACTCCAAAACTATATGGAGGCACTCCTCATAAGTAATGGCCTTCTGATACATAAGGATACCTATGCCCTATACTTTATCCAGACTACTTTTCCAAACGATAGAGATGTTTTCGTCATGTTGTCTAAAGTAAAAGTGAGGGGTTACAGAGGATGGACAAAGACCAGTCACGTGGATACTATGACGTCAACATGAAATTTCTCATTGGTCACAGATGATTAAATAACTGCCTGATGTCTATCTATTGGATGTTTGAGGGGCCACGTGTCTCGGTTATTCTCTGGTTATCTATTGGTTGGTTTATAGTAACATAACTTTGGTGTCTTACAAATGAGATATGTCACCACTCACGAAAGGACATCATTGGTTCGATTGATACCACCTAAAGGCATAAGATAAATGTATTTTTTCTCCTTTTTTCTAAACAGCTGCACATGAATTTAGATACACTGCCAGCATGGATGAAGTAGGTCTAGTAATTGAATTTGATGGATATAATCTCAGATGAAAATTCTATGTTAGGGAATTAGGAATATACCATTGATAAGCCTCGAACCCCAGTCGATACATTTTGGCATGGGTGACTGCAGATTGATTTTTCCAAAAGACATGAAGACGGTCCAGTGTTGTCTTAAATATGTCTGTGGCCTTCCCCTCCATCCCAGAAAGCAGGAAGAAGCACTACCCCAGGCTACCTTCAAAAGGAAACTATCCGAAATTTGTGAATGGTTTCTCAACCCTAAACACCCTGCGGTAGCGTATAAGGGAGATCATTATGACAAAGATGTTCTAGAACAGTGTCTCGCAAACTGTGTGCCGCGGCACAGTAGTGTGCCGCGAAAGATTCCAAGTGTGCCGCGAGAGATTTTCAAATTGACACTAGATATTCCAAAGATTTCATTTTGACTTGACTTGTGTTATCGACGTGCTTTACTAAAAATCTTTCAGATTTTATAAACTGGGATCTTGTAGTATTTATCAAGCTTTTTCCAAATTTTGGTATTAATTTTTGATTATTTCAAGCCATAGAACGGACAAATATTTAAAACAAACACCGAGTTATGAATTAAAGAACGAGAGCAAATCTTCAAGTAAAACCAGGCTGATGACTTCAACAAAGTGCAAATATAATGATTATGTAGAGTTTGCTTTTTTTCTTTTTTAGGTGTGCCGCGGAAAAAAAAAATTAGATTCAGTGTGCCGCGGAAAAAAAATAGATTGAGTGTGCCGCAGAGTAAAAAAGTTTGCGAGACACTGTTCTAGAAGAACTAGGGATTCCACATCTAAACTTGGAACATTTTGGATGTCCTAAGGTGAATAAAATTCATCCTCCTTTGCCATTAGGGATGAGGACTCCATCTCTTTCCATCTCTTCACGTCCTCGTCTTCATGCAGGAACTTTTAAAGACTAGATGGTTTGCAAACTATTTTAAGTGCTTAAAGAAAGGAATTACTGGACGTAGGGAGAAAAATCGTCAGAAACGTTTCTTTTCAGAACCCCCAAATTTTGTCGAAAGGATTTCCAATCGTACTACACTCTATGTTCAAACTCGCTCATTAGTATAAAATTTTTTCACACGTTTCTTAGACATTATAACATTCCATATAATCATAATGGGTTAAGTAATGAATCCATAGGATATAAAAACTTAACACTGAAATACTTTCATTTCCGAATGAGTTAATTGAAGTGAGAGTACACATAAAAAATCATCCTTGAATTTTACTTGCTTGAGACTCCAGTCCCTGGAACAGTGTCGGTTATCTTTTATATATTAGGGCCCAATTGACTAGTTACCAGCTAGTAACATTCATTGTTTTATCCTATATAAAATAATAAGTAATCATCAGTTTATTGACCTTCTAAATTTCAAATATTATGATCTACATTATATACCGTTTACTTACTGTTTCATATTAATTAGATTGTTATGCTATTGTACTGATCATTATCTGTGCTGTATTAGCATTGTGTTGCCTCATAAGTGGAGCAATGGCCATGTTTTCATTGGAATTAATTTCTTACAAATAAGCTGAAATGAATAATAAAGATAAAAATACTTTTATTCCTACGAACTGTGGGTTTTTTTCTGTTTGTTCATCAAACTTCCCTATTAGGTGTAATCAGAAATATATATTATACACTAAGTGGCCACTTTCACTTTATTAGTTAGAGACCCATTTTCTGTTAATAGGGGTGCAGAAATTACTTCAATGTGTGTGTTTTTTTGCAGGAAATCCCGATTGAAAATAAACATGTCAATTAAATGTAAATTTTTAGAAATATCGGTACAGTGTTAAAAATAGTTATGAAATCAGGAATATTTAACAACTTTGGTCATTCAGCAAAAAAACGTTCAAAATTGGCGAAAATTAAAATAATATGCGAACTGCTAAAAATATTCAAACACATTTTACTAAAATTTAATATAATGGTTTTTCAGTTCATTTCACCTGTTTAACTTTTCTTATCAATTATTTAAAGTGGGATTGCTGCTGTAAAATAATCCAATTTCCATAACTCTTTAAATACAAAACGAACTTTAATTTATCTACAGTCATATAATTCCTTAAAAAACTTCAGAAGTTATTGAGCTCTAAAAACTCGTTTACTACTGGTATATCATGGAGCTGATAGTGACCACTGAATGTATATTTATTTAAAATTATATTTAAGAGGGAGATTTGAGTTTTTCAAAAGATTAGAAAAAGATAATAAATTCGTAAATATTAAGAAAAAAAAAACCAATAGATAAATGAAAACCAGTGAAGTATTTTGAATCAATGCCTAGGAGTTACCAGATGTTTAAAAAGCATAAAAATGTAAAAAAAGCTTGAAATGCATATATTTTCGTATACACATGCCTCCAAACCTTCCCATTAAATACGTCCCTGGTTTTCTGATTTTGCTTTTTGCATGATTTCAGAATTCCATAATGTTACTCGTTTTTTTTTATGTTTAAGGAAACGGACGTTGATTTTTTTTAAATTAAGAATATTAAAGTCTAATAAGTAATACGGAAAATTAGATTAAATGTGGGATGAGAAAAGAAAAAAAAACTCTTATGGTGAAATGCATTGAAATTTACATTTTGTTTTTAGATTATGAAAGTTAAATTGGCTTTTCCCAAACGTTCAAAAAATTGTCGAAAAAGAAACAACGTTATTTGTTCTACACAAGGAAGTATATTTTCATGTGATTTAATATCGGAACGAAAAGTAATAAGTCAAAAAATGTCCAAACCAAATGCAGAGTTCTGTGGGAACGACTCTAGCTGCATTGGCAGATACCGCACTAAGCTGATCACGTGACAGCCGAGGATCATCTCAGTGCCATGGCATGTCTTTCTCGTCGGTCACCCTCTTTAGCATCATCGGGAGAGAGGGAGGGATGAATTTCTGGATCTGTTCATATAAGATTAATTCATGTCGAGGAAAAAAATTTATTTCAAGCCTTCTTTAACACCCAACACATCGTTTTTCTAATCCAGTTTGCAAACACACCTCCTTCTGCATGAAATCATAGTGCTACAGGCATAACGCATATTAATTATTGTGCCTTTCATATTTTTCTCAACCTTACATTCACTCTACGAACATGAGTTTATTTCGTAATCGCTGTGACGTAATGCCTCCATGCTTCTATCAATTTTTTATCTTTGCAGAAAGGGAAAATGAAGGGGGAAGACAATAACATGTCCGCACTCGACAACCAAATCCCTCTTGTTGGCATTTTTTGTAACCCATCCTGATGACGACACTCTGCGATATGTGGGGACAGTCATGTGTGGGGGGTTGAAACCACGTGTGTTCAGGCAAGTTGAGGGATTTTTTACATTACCCCTGCAAACACGATGTTTTTTCGATGACAAGTGCACTATAAGTTTTATGCACCAATAAAATTTATAGTGTCCCATCGAGGAGCTCACTATAAGTTTTATTGCCCCCATAAAATTTATAGTGCCCCTCAGAGGTGGTAGCATATTGGGGCCTGACTACTTATACAGGGTGTCTCAAAAATATAGATACAAACTTTTAAGGGAGGTAGATAACATCTAAAGGAATGAGAATTGCATAGGAACCCATAACCGTAAACGTCATGGGACAGTGGTAGCAGAGGTACAAGATCTGAAAGGACACAAGACAGTGATTAATGGGAAAACATTTATTGGACATAATTATTACAAATGGCGTACTAGATGATACATTTCATAATGTTACAGCTCTTAATGACTCATAATCACACAAATTTTGATGTGCACGCACAAACAAACGGTGGCCCGGTACATGTCTGTGTGGGAAGCATTCTTGATACATTCGTTGAGCGGCTGTCAACATTGCCGTCAGCTGTTCCATACACTAAGTGCATGTCTGCCAGCTCCCTGTTCGAATACCTTTGCATGCTCTTCGTCAGCCGACTCCCGCTCGAATTCTAAGGAAATCCGAAATTTCCCCTCTAGCGCACTGATGAACAGCGCCGCCTATTGACTTACGGTGACGTTCCCGGTTATGGGCTCCTATGCAATTCTCATTCCTTTAGATGTTATCTACCTCTCCTAAAAGTTTGTGCCTATATTTTTGAGACACCCTGTATATATATATATATTGTTATGAATTAAGTGGATGGTAACTAAGCGTGAGTTCAGAAATAATAATTAACAACAATTATTCTAAAGTAATGTAATTTATTACATAAGTATCAATAAAAACATTTATATAAAGTCCACCAACACAAATCTTCATCAGTATAAAAATGAACCTTCAGAAGAACAAAGCACCTTTTTACTATTCCTACAAAGAGAAAATAAGGCTTTTACAACAGTCGATAAGGCACAATCATATCTGTGAACAAACCTGCAATCTATACAGAATAACCTTACCAATTCCTAAACTAACTAAATATAACTATGCATCAATTGATGAACTCTTCCTACAGAAAAGTTGAGATCAGTTCTTTTTGTTTGATTAACTTATAGTCTCCTCAGCTACATCTTTAAATGTTCTAAACATCCTTCTTTTTCTTACAGGATCAATTCTAATAAACTTATTTAACCTCCCGCGAACACACCAAATAAAGTCATTTTTTTAATACTTTAGTGCACAAACAAAGAGAAACTACATTTTCCTTCTCACTCTAATTCCGCTGAATTAAAACTCTCCTATATTTTGTTTTTAAATTAAGTTCGTTCGAAGTAGTTAGTGACGTAATTCTCATGCTGTAGTTGACGCGAGCATCAAAACGACACATACATCACATCACAGGTTCATTATAGCACGTTCATCTTTCGGAACAATATATATGAGTGGATGGATATATTTATATATACGGCTGGATGAATGGATGCATATTAATGAGAGGATGGATGGATTATTACTGCACTCTCTGGAATGGTGACGAGTTCAATATGATTTAATCATATACTACAAAATCATCTGTGGACTTCTGCACTTTAATCCCT
Source organism: Ryuthela nishihirai (assembly GCA_038380435.1). Taxonomy (NCBI): domain Eukaryota; kingdom Metazoa; phylum Arthropoda; class Arachnida; order Araneae; family Heptathelidae; genus Ryuthela; species Ryuthela nishihirai. The sequence continues at coordinate 79,737,279 of JAWZYU010000017.1, forward strand.
TTCTTTCATATTGTCAGTAGCAGGACTACACAGTACTCTCTGTGTGTGTATCTATATCCCATTTGCAAGACGAGATTCCAAATACCATTTCTTTGTTTGCAGAGTAGGAAGAGTATAGAATGATATTTCAGAGGGCATTGTCATCTCTCCTACCATAGTCATTTTTAAAACGCATTTGCGAAGCATGGACCTATGTAAATATCTCAAATGTTATCAGTTTTAGATCATGTTGCCTTCTTCTCAAGATTAACAGAAGTTTCATTTATCTGTTGTCAATTTTCTTATGTGATGTTGCCCCCAACCATAGAGTTCATTTTATTTTTGTAATGCTATATATGTTTGCTTTGTAAAATCTTCCAAATGGAGTTGGATTTCCGCAATTAGAAAGTGTGAAATTTTTTAAATGACAAAATATTCTATTATTGTAACACACATATGAGATAGAAATCTCATATTCAGGTGATACAGTGTGTTCGTCAATCGGTTTTCTTTAAATACACCCGATTATCCCCTTCTGTTCAGTGCATGAAGGAAAACTCAACAATCCAAAGATGCTTTGAGTGGGGTTTTCTACTCATAATACTCAAGTACTTCAATATCTGCCGCAGTGAAGTGTGAGAACTGAAGCCTGAAACTCTCAGCAGTACAAGATCCCATCATTTCGGCATTTGCAGGCATTTGTGAAGAGGATTCTAAGTTTGCGTTTAATAAAATAAAAAAATAAATATCCCCTCAAGCAGCTGCTTGCCACAGAGGTCTGACAGGAGCCTGTCAGTTTATATGCCACAGTAGAAGGTCGTGAGGATGGCAGGACCTCAGCAGAAAAACAACACAAACATCCATGCCTTACCCCGGGCTCGAACCAAGGTCCCTTAAATCAGTAGCCAAGCGTGATAACCACTCGGCCATGGGACCGCTTAACATCCGTGAAAATTATGTATGGAGGACATTCTAAAAGTTTCAGAAGTGTCTGTGGATTTCAAATTGTTTCTCCAATGTTAACGAGCTACAACCTGTTTGAAAGCTTGTCTAAACTTGTCATTATGTGTTTAAAAAATGGCAGTATCAGCATTTTTCTTATAGCTGGCGGCGCACAAATTCTGGTCTGCGAAATCGATGCATTGTTGCTATGGAGCCTACTACAGATGGCGAAAGATTTTACATTTTCACAAGGATGAAGCTTGGGGACGAAGCGAAAAAACGTTCTTGCAGATTTATTGGAATTCTATGGGGATCACGCCTGTTCATATGGCACTGGGTATAAATACCTGTGCTCACGCCTGTTCATATGGCATGTGGTATAAATGCACCAATTCAGAAATGGTTGCCAGAGCTTTGTAACGCTCCCTCGTGCAAGAAGACCAAAGGAGACCATGAACGAGAAAATCTTCGCTGCTGTTCGTGAACTCATTTTATGAATCCCACACATCACCTTTTAGGAAATAAGTTTAGATATCAGTGTAGCGATTAGCAGTGGGAAAACTATTAGTCATCAGCATTTAAAGCTCCGAAAGATCTGTAGCAAATGGACAACCCACAAACTGACAGAATAACAAACTAGAAGAACGCATATCGCCTCTGGCCGATATGGGAACCTCAGCTCCGAAGCTAGATCCTTTACACCGCTCCACTTCTCTTTAGGCAGCAGCAGAGGCCAAACTGTGTTCCCCAAAACCCTTCTTTTATATGATGCAAGAATTCATCCCATATAGAAGAGTTGCGCTGCATAGCTCTAATGGCAATTTGATTCTTCCAAAGTGATATCTGACGTATCAGGTACACGTGGACAAAGTAAATGGGCTATATTCACTACACCGTACTAACAAACCAGTTTCCATCCTTACTCGATATTAAAGCTCAGATACTCTGTTGACAAAACCAGCGATCCGCACAAAACTAAGCAACTGTTTCGATCGTGTTACCACAAGTCGGCTATTTAAACGGAGGATCCGTTGTTTGAATTCGGTAAACGGGTGTACGAATTTTTCATCCTTGCATAGTCCTGGCTCATACTCTTGGTAATAAGAGCCCTGACTTATTAAAAGAACAATCGCTCGTCAATATAATAATCACCAGAGCCTCGTATTAGCCATCCATCATTTGCAATTTTCTCCTAAAACTCTTACGTTTAGACTTGTCTGAACAAAAAAAAATCCCAAGGAGAAAGTGGCAACAAAGATAATGAATGTTGACCAGCCCCACCTGCCTCTTTTTAAGTCTAATCCGTGTCTTTATTATCGCGTCCATTAAGTCTAAATCATTCCTTTCTATTTCTTGGCATTACCCATAGAATTAAGTTCAAAGCTCTACTGCATTCCCCCCTCCCCCTCTATTGTGAATTGAGCTTGGCCCCCTTAATTATTAAATTTGATGAAAATTCCAAAGGGATTATTTTTCACAGAAACTATGAAGAATTATCCAAACATTAAAGAAAGCAGTAAAAATAGCATTAACAATACATCGCATTACATGGGAATGATGAACACACCAAAACCACCTCCAAAACGAAATCATCGTCAAAGCATCAACAAATATTTATAAAAAAACATAATGTCAATTTAAAAACAAAACTAAAGGTCAACTTAAAAAACTAAATGTGAATCTTAAAAATAAGCGAAAATCTTTAAAGCAAGACCAAATGTAAATCTTAAAAACACTTCTAAATCACATTTTTAAAACAAAACTAAATGTCAATCTTAAAAACATTTCTAAATGACATTCTTAAAACAAAACTAAATGTCAATCTTAAAAACATTTCTAAATGACATTCTTAAAACAAAACCAAATGTCAATCGTAAAAGCGGAACTAATTGTCAATGTTAAAAACCATACTATATGCAAACTTAAAAGCAGAAAAAACGTCCATTTTAAAAACAAAATATAAATGTCAATTTAAAAAACAAAACTAAATTTGAATTTTAAAAACAAACTAAATGTCAGTCCTGAAACAGAAATAAATGTTAATCTCGAAACAGGAATAAATATTAATATCATGAATTTTAGAACAGGAATAAATGCCAATCTTAGAAACAGAAATAAGAAATAAATTTCATCATAAAAACAAAAATAAACGTTCATCCTAAAAACAGATAAAAACCTCAATCTTAAAAACAGAAATAAACATCATTCTTATACACAGAAATAAATGTCAATCTGAAAAACAGAAATAAATGTCAATCTGAAGGACATAAATAAATGTGAATCTCAAAGCAGAAATAAACATCAATCTTAAAAACAACTAAATGTCACTTTAAAAAACTTAAAAGCAAACAAATATCAATCTTCAAAATATCTGGAAAGCAAAACAAATGTCACTATTAATGGACTAACTGATTATTAATGTTAGCCTTAAAGACTAACTCAAAACCAAACTTAATGACAACTTAAAAAAAAACTGAAACGAAATATTACTGTCAATCTAAAAAATTAGCTTAGAGGAATGTCAGTCGAATAAAATCTTACCTTGGCACTTACCATCAAGTTCGTTTTCTCTTCTTGACTCCAGCATCTTTTCGGGGACGTTTTCTGACTCTCGGATCGTCTTCTTCTGTCTTCCTCTTCCTGCTGGTGGAAAGAGACAGAACATCGGAAATGCGAAGATTTCTGAAAGCAAAGAAGAAGAGAAAAGTGGGAAACCATCTTCGTCAGAATTCCTTAGCATTTGACTGCGATGCATCAATTTCACAATGAATTTTCGATATATTTAGAAACTTTGTGCCTAAAACCTAATATTATTATTTTAACAGAAATTTGGATATATTCATATGAAGCACATCAATACAATATAAATGGTTTTAAATGTTTTTCGTACTATAGTGATGACTATAGAGTTGGTGGTATATTAATTTTTGTTCAATGCGATATAACTGCTATACAACAGAGCATTCAAATCTGTTATATACTGCAGATCTGTTATATTGCATATGGTATTAAATAACGTTGACTATTCATTATTAGCTATCTATATAGATCACCATCAGGAAATATTCATTGCTATAATACTGAATTAAATACTGTTTTAAATTCACTTAATAAAGCAAATATATTGTGTGTAGGTGATATTAAAATTAATTCTGTAAACAATAATCCTAACAATGATGAATATATGGGAATATGGGCTGAAAAATTGGTTTTATAAAATGTTAGATCAACCCAGAAGAATTACAGATAATAGTTCCACTTGTACTGATCATGTGTTTATTAAAAGTAAACTAGTTAAGAATTGTAACATACTTGTTGAAGACAATGGTATTAGAGATCATTTCTTGATTTAGATTAACCTAGAATAAAATACAACAAAAATAGAAAGCAATGTAACAAAAATGCTGGATTTTTATAAATTTAAGGAAATGAGTGCAAAGGTTAGATTGGAATTCAATATTTGTTGAAGAATGCGTAAACACATCTTTTAAAAATTTACATGATACATTGCAATAGTTAATAAATAAGGCTACGATAATCAAAAATAAAAGAATTCGTAAAATTAAACCATGGATTACTAATGAACTGGTACAATTAATTAACTATAGAAACAAACTATATAAAGAAATGAAATAAAAGATCCTACAAACGTATCTATCCTTAAGAATTGTTTTTTTCTGAATTTAGAAATTTTGTAACTAATAAAATTATAGAAACTAAAATGCAATATTACGAAAATAAATTTTTAAAGGCAAATGGTAACTTAAAATAGTAGTGGGATATAGTAAATGAGATAAATGGTGACATGAAAAAAAGGGAAATTTTCCAACTCTGAAAATAATAGCGAAATGATTAGATATAATGATGAACCACAAAAATTTCCAGATTTATTTAATGACTACTTGTAACTATTCCTAAAAAAAAATTGAAAATTTAATATCAGATTTTGATTTCAGAATTTAGAATAAAATTTGCAGTATTAAAAATTCTTTTTTTTATCACCTATACCGATCTTAGAAATTAAAACTCGAATAAGACTATTACCTGAAAACAAATCTCCGGGTTTTGAGGTTTTGATAGGGTTGCGAGTGATTTATTACAATTATTAGCTGAAAAATTCATGAAATTTCTAGTAAGATTATTTAATTTATCTATTGAACAAGGAATATTCTGTGATATATTAAAACAAACAATAATTATTCCTTATTTTCAAACAAGGAAATGAAACTGACTTAGGAAATTTTAGTCGAATTGGTTTACTTTCATTACTGTCTAAAATTTTTGAAAATTTTTAAATGTAAAATTATGTGAATATTAGAATAGAAATCTTTTTTTAGCAGTTTTTTTAGTCAATTTGGTTTTAGAAAGAAATAATAGTCATCATGATGGACAATATTTTTTGATATAGAGAAAGTTTTTGATACTGTAGATTATGGGTTCTCAACATGGGGTACACGGTAAAATTTTTGGGGGTATTCCGTGACAGCTCAAAAGTCGATTACCCAATAAAATGTTTATAACTTTATAAGATTTGTTAAACTGTTTACGTCATTTTTTGTGTTTATCGACATATGTAATTTATGAATACAAAATTTAATGTGTGTGTATATATATATATAAGTTTAATTTTATTCCCATTGTTATACTATAATTATAGTTTTATCTATCTAGTCAAGGGGTATGCCAGTTACATACACGTTTCCAGGGGGTACGTGAAGCATAAAAGGTTGAGAACTACTGTTGTAGATCATAAAAAATTAATAACAAAATTACAGGCTGCTGGATTAAAGGATTACCATTAAAGTGATTTATTAGTTGCCTAAGTAACAGAATAGAGTGCATTATAATAAGAAATATATATAGCAATTGGAGGCAAATTGAATATGATGTACCCCAAGGATCGGTTTTACGACTTTTGTATTAATATGCATAAACGATATAAATTTTATTGGATTAAAAGACAAATTAACATTATTTGCAGATGATACCTGTTTAACATATACAAGAACTATCCTGATGTTTTCAGATGTAAATTCTAATTTTAAAGAATACGTAACTGCTTTAGTACTAATTTATTAGATATTAATTTGATATGGCAAAGAGCTATATTCTTCTATTTAAAGTAAAATAACTTAATCTCAAGTATATTAAATAGTAATAAATTAATTTTTCATGAATTATACTATCAAAAGAACGACGAATGTAATTGTCCTGAAATACTCATAGTATCATCTGTCAAGTGCTTAGGTATATATTGTGATGCTTGTTTAACTTGGAAAGAATATGTAACATGGATTAAAAAGAAAATGTTTCATTATTTATCTCAGTAATATTCGGTAAAAACTATAGTATCACCTAAATTTGTGAACATATTATATTGCACATTAATACATTCCCGATTAACCTATGGAATAAAATCATGAGGTTGTATGTATAATAATAATAACTTGAAGCAATTATTCATTCTTCAGAAATGAGTTATTCATTTAATAGCTAATATTTCATATATGCAACATACATTTCCATTATTTCGACATATGGAAATTTTATCACTGAGACACGATTACATTTTCGAAATTTTCAAATACTTTTATTTTTGAAATGAAAAAATACTTGCTTCCACAAATCAGCATGAGTTAAAGTCAAATAACAATATTAATTATAGGATGCCAAAATTGCATAAAGAAATATTTAGACGTTATTATTTATATTTAGCTCCGTAAATTCTCCGTTTTATCTCGAATGAAATCGAAACAATTATAAATTATCATTTATTGTGCAAAAAATTAAAAGTATATATTTTAAACCTTGATGACATAGAATTTTTTTACATTAGTAAGTTATGTTTATTATTTTCAAATTGATCTAAATTCTTTTTATGCATATTATTTTTCTAAATATAATTGTATTTAATGTTTTTAATTTCCAATATATTATCTACATTTATAAATATATTAATTTTCAGCACTGAAGACTCGCACGAGATTACTCTTGTGAGCTTTTTACTATAATTTTGTATGAATTTATGTATGTGTATAAATAATAAATAAACAATAAAAAATTCCTCTTCACGTCCTATGATGCTGTCTTCCATGGGAGAAGTTCGCCATTCCTCCAGTATCTTCTTCTTTCTGATTATCCACTGCTCGAAAGCTACCTGAAAAAATGTGAAAAAAAGAATCAAGTATGAGATTTCTTGAAACTATTATGATTTTGCATTACATAAGATGGCAACTGTCATCATCTATTGAAAAACCATTGATTTTACGGAACTCACCTTAATGGAAGCAAATTCTGAAATCCTATCTTGAAGAGGAGCATCCTTATTCTCCATCATCTTATTTAAGTTTCTTCTGTTCTTCTGGAGTCTGAAGAGATAAAGAGAAACAATATGAGATGTTTTCGTTTTAATAACGACAGATTTTTGTTCCAGTGAAACAACAAAACTAATTAAGATAGCATATACAATTGAAGGAATTCCACGATTTCTTCTGCAAACAAATTAAAACGCATCTGCATGCACGGGTAACCTCCTGCAGAAAGAAACTTAGTGCGAAATGATGGCCTTATTACGATGTATGGATAAGTTTAAAGCAGAAAAAAATTCGACTTGTTAAAATCAAATCTAATCTATTCGTGGCATGTGGGCATCACTAAGTCTTTACCCAGGAATTGTCATGACTAACGTTTAAGAGCGAGACAACTTGCCTCAAGGCTGAAACATATGAAGGGAGACAAAATTGCGCACTAAACTTAGAAAAGAAATATAAAAATACTCACCCAATCTACTCCACCTTGAGATCTTCAAAATCATCTAACTTGTCTCGTAAAGTCATTTTATTCAACTTTTTTTTGTTTGTTTTGCGCACATTATATCACATTAATCACCATAAGATCCTTCCTAAGATTTTATAAACAAATGATAATGAAACGTCATCGACGACGAAATGCCTGCTGATTGGCTGAGATCATAACTCATTGTTAATTGTTTCATCAATTTAAACCAACGTAACAATGAACCTAAACATTGGGATCATCAAATGACTCCAAACAAAAACAATGAACGAAATGATGCCACTACAGTCATGATAATAGTCAATTTAAGGAATTTCTAATTTATTTTGTCTGAAATTGAATGCCTGTTGCGGTGACCGAGTATAAATAAATACCCAATAAATTAGCTTGCTGACCTGTGGATCGAACCTGGATAAGGAACAAAGGTATCTTGCGTTATAATATGTATTGCATTATATGTATATTGCGAACAAAGGAAGTTTTTTTTTGCTGATGTGTCGTCTTCCTCACAGATCATCTCTCTGCCGTATGACGATAAAAAGTTCCTATCAGAACACTTGCTTGAGAGGCCATTTTAACATCACTTGAAGACATTAACTTAGACAAAATATTCAAATTGTGAAAGATTTCGTGTTGTAGAAGGTCCTGATTTACAGCTCACGTGCCTCTAGACACCAGACAGTAGTAATCCCAATTATATTTCGTCTATTTTTTATTTGTTATATACAAAATTTGTTTTATTTTCACAACCAATGGAAGGGGAAATAATGTAATCTAAATGGATGTAGGAATTCTAAGTAATGCAGATTTGAAACTAAACACTGTAAACATTAACGAAATAAATTAATATGAGACATAGCATGCAAATTTTTTCATTATTTAGTGAAACCTTGCAAAAAATTTCATCTTTGTCGTTTGACTGTATCTATTCGTCTGCATACATGACATGCATGTATATTATATTAATATGTATGTATGTATGTATGTATGGATGGATGGATGGATGGAAGCATGTATATATGGATAGATGATAAATATATGTAAGGATGGAGGGGTGCATAAATATATGTATAGATGGATGGGTGCATGAATGAATATATGGATGAATGGTTGCATGTATGAATGGATCTATGCATTGATAGATGCATGTATGAATGGATATATGCATTGATGGATATATGCATTGATGGATATATGCATTGATGGATGTATGAATGAATCTATGCATTGATGAATGCATGCATGAGTGGATCTATGCTTTGATGGATGCATGTATATATACATGGATGGATGTGTAGATGCATATGGTAGTCGATCAATGGATGAATATATATCAGTCGATGAACGAATGGATATATATGGGTGAATGAATGAATGCATATATATATGGGTAGACGGAAGAATGCATATATATGGGTAGATGGATGAATAAATATTTGTGGAGGAATGGATGCATATACATATATATATATGTGTGTGTGGATGGAAAGATTGATGCATGTATATGAGTAAATGAATGGGTGGATTAATGCATGTATATAGGGATGGTTGGACATACAGGCATGTTGAATTTCCGGGATTAGAAAGTGTAAAATTTTCAAGATGACAAAAATACTTTATTATTGTAATATACACATGAAATATAAATTTAATATTCTGGTGATACAGTGTGTTTGTTATTCTGCTTACATTAAATCAGTGGCGAAGTATTCGTGGAAGCAATGATTCCCTTAAAATTCTTGTGAATAAAAAATATATATATATTTATATTTTACGCATATAGTTTCGTTTAAAAGGTAAATGTATTTTCTTAACCTTAGTTAATTTGAACAAAAAAACTTCAATTTTAAAATATTCTTCGAGTTTCCTGTAATATTACTCTGTATAATAAATAGAATGCCAGTCTACCAAACAAATCGAGGTAGGAATGTATGAAAAATCTCGCTTCACTGCTCACTACCTTTGACATCGCATCACACATTGGATATCTAATTTCTTTCTATCCTCAGCAGGCAGAAATTAATACAAAGGGAGGTGACGGCAACAGTCACTTTTTCGCTTCTCCAGATGTAGCTTGAAACCACCAATCAACGTTCTACTGCAAAACTAATTGAACGCAATAAACACCATTAGTTTGGCTGATGATTATGAAGAAAATATCATCCAAATTCCAAGGTTAGTTGGTTTTTAATACATTTTATGATGGGGTTTTTGTGTGTGTATCCTAGATTGCATAACTTAAATTGAGAGAGATTATTATTGCCAAAGCCTAGGTATTATCGTATGTAATAAATAGTATATCATAAGCATCCTTAGAAATTGTTTTGATTTCCCTGGACAATTCCTACAGCACGGTTTACTGAGGAAGGCGATCAAGGTCTCTAGACGCCTGATGAAAGGACAAGTTCCCTTATTGAACTTTGAACTTGAATTTTATATTACAAATAAATATACATTTGCTTTTCCTATAAACAACCCATAAGCTAAACTTTTCCATGTTGTTATAATACATATTACCTTGTATAGAGATAACATAAATATACACATAGAAACTTAAATACATTAACATGTGCATATACACACATGAAAAATTTCATGCTATCGTAATCCTCAAATATTATAATAATTCAAATGCAAAAGAATTACTAGCTTCAGGATTTCGACATGATTTTCCTTAGTATATTATACATAAACTCAATATCTGCAAACTCCATAAGAAAAACTTTCAACTTTTTTTGGAACAAGAAAATATTGCCAGAGAAATTTCTTAACTCATAAAGTAAGCTATTGAACATTTTGGGGGCTAAATGCATTGAGTGCTTATGCATAATCTCCTTTTTAACTAATGGATCAATACACTGTTTCCCCTCCATATGCAAATGGTGTTCATATTTTTTTTCTTGAAGATAAATGCTATTTCTACATACATATATCATTAGTTTACATACATAAAGATATCTTAAAGGCAATATATTTATACGTACATATCTAAAATGTACATTAGACGACCTATTAATATTTTTTGTCAGACTTTTTATAATTCTGTTTTGTTTAGCGATTAAAGGTTTAAGAATTGTTACATAGGTTCCCCCATACAGCAATAGCCCATAATAAAAGACATTGAATTCAGGAATTATATATAATTGCAATCATTTCTGCATCTACGAATTTGTTTAAGTAATAAATTTTGTATAACATTGATCTTAATTTTATTTTAATTGTATCCACAACGGTTTCCAATAGAATTTATGATCGATTTTTATACCTAAGTAGTCAGTTACATTAATCATTTCGATAGGCTTAAAAATAACAAGCTAAATTGTGATTGCAGGCATCATTATGATTTCTGATATCTAGATCTTCTATAATTCTTCTCTTCAAACTAAATAAATTAATTTCGTTTTATTTAAATTCGAAGTTAATTTATTAATATTAAACCAAATGCAAATAATTTTCAATTCACTGTTGATTAATGTTTTAATTCTGTTCTATTTTTAGCTCAAAAACTTATGGCAGTATCATTAGCAAAACTGGTAATTCTCCCTGTTATGTTCAGCTGAGAAAACTCCTTAATATATATATCAAAAATATAAATCAGAGTGCACATGATTAGGTCGACGACAAGGAGATATAAGTGGCCAGCCAGGACATATGAGCCATAGTGCTTAACGTGAGCACAATGGGCAAAGATATTGATTTGATGGACATTAAAAAAGAACATATTATCTTAATTTCAAATTTTTGCTTACATCCAAACCCCTAACAGAATCCCCTGAAGAGCAAGAAATATATTCTGTATTTGTGTAGAATTTGAAAACTGTAAAAAAAGAAGCGTATTTACTTTTCAAAACGAATTATGACAAGTGGGTGAAAATCGTGAAAATGTAATTTTACTATTAAACCATATATGTAATATCGCTATTAATTTGGTTTTCTGTTTTCAAAACCAAAATATTTTGGCTTTTATATTATTGTTTCCAGCTATAATTTTATTTAACCTTAGACGTATCAGGTAAATTTCCATGATATTTCAATGTACAAGTAATCACCATTTTACACAGGAGATGCATTCCGGAGAGATCCACCTTAAACAGGAAAATTTCATTTGCTTGTTTTTTGCATAAGTTATTACAATTTTTGAAATTCTTTTGTGTTATACTGGTTTTCTCTTGTTGCTTTTTTCAGCAAAAATAATTATGATTCACAATTTTTACTAAAAAAAAGAATAAATCAATAATTTTATGAAATGAGCACATATATGTTCCATTAGTTAATTTCACAAATTATTTCTTAATAAAGAAATCATCTAGCACGATTTACTTATCTCCGTTTGTGCATAATATTTGCAACGTCTGTGTTAGAAAAAATAATTGACACTAATAACTAATGTTGCTAATCGTGTAAACAACTAATTGCGGTTTTCTTGCCGAAATAAGCTATTTACCAATTGAAAAACACGAAACAAGATGCTGTAGTTGATGCTTCTTCAATGAGCTACGCAAAATTATAACAGTAACATCTATAAAAATTGCATATTCTCGTAAATGAAATATTTGTTTACACGCCATAACAAACGGCGGACCTGTGCACAAAATATTTACACATATTTATCTATGTAGAAGATTATGTATAAAACCAAATAGTTTTAAGTGTCTTACTAGTGTGATTAGATGGTCACTTTTAATGTCACAGGCATATTTATGTGATTTGCGAACCAGAAGTCATCAAAACACCCTTAGTACTTCCACTTAGCAGCGACAGAAAACATATTTCTTTAAATTAAGATTCTTTAGTTAGAATTTTAGGAAAAAAATTAAGAATAATAATATATTTATGAAATATATGACTTTTTTTCTTTCATGAAATTTTTTGTGATTTCTGATAAATTATCACAATTGGCTGCATCGCTCTTGTATCGACATTTCATTGCTGACTATTGGAGGTGGACCTAATTTTCTGTGGTTGAAATCCATACAGTGCTCTAAGTTACTGTGAGATGTAGCTGTAGACGAAGTTTGATAATCTTGTCTCTGACCGTCTTGGAGGAGATGGCAAACAAGCAGAGAGACAACATTGTAAAATACTGCTATAAATTAAAATGATGGAAATTGAATATTAGTTCTAAAATAATAACTGGTAACAATAAATCTAAAATAAGGTAATTTATTACAAAAGTATGGACGAAAACATTTATATAAGTAACTTTCAATCAACTCAAATGTCTATCAGCATAAAATAAATCTTCAGAAGAACATATCACCTTCTCTAATCATACAAAAAGTTGTTTCCTCCATAATTCTCAACAGTCGTTAAGTGACACAAATCTATGAATAAAAACGTGTAATTAATAAAGAATAACCTTACCAATTCATAAATAGCTAAATACAACTATGTAACAAAGGATGAACTCTTCCGACAGAAACGTTGAGACAGATCTAATAGTTTGACTTACATAAAACCTTTGTAGATCTTTAAGTGTCTTAAACATCTTTTTCTTATCGGTCCGCTAACTGAATCACTAATTAACTTATTATCTTTCCGCGACCACACACCAAAGAAAAGTACTTCCTATTCACTATACTGCAGCGACTTAAACAACATTGCATGTTTCTTCTTACTCAACTTATTCTTAATTCCAAAAATTAACTCTCAGTTTTCAAGTCCGTTCGATATCGTTTTTGAGGTAATTCCCACGTTGAAGCATACTCGAGCGTTCAAAACGATACATCACATCATAAGTACATTGCAGCATGTTCATTTGTCGTAACAATATATATTAAATAAATCATTTGTTTCCTCATCATACACGCATGCTTTTTGCTGCTCAAAACAAATATTCGATCTGGATTTTCAATTTCCGATTAATGTCCCGATTTGATTATATAAAAATATGGTAAGCCGATGTACAGACAGGAACAAATGCTTTAAAAACTATAGAATTACCCGAACTCAGTGACTCGGAAACATCAAGCACCGGAACAGTGTTCTGTTCCAAATTCTTTTTCGGAAAAGTCAAAGAAGGCCGTTCTCGATCCATGATTTGAAAACGTAAGCAGGGGCGTAGCGATGGTTGTGGGGGGGGGGGGGGAAGAATCAAAAATTTTCCAACTCGAAATTCAAATTTTGCCAACTGAGCAAACTTACCATTTTGCCAACTAACCGTAATTTGACATTTATCTTCCAATTTTGCCAACTAGCCATTATTATTTCACAGACATAATTCCAATATTTACATCTCGTCTGAATTCTAGCAAGTCAGTGTGAATTTTGCCTTCATTTGCATTCATTTGACCAACTCTCCTTAATTTCCCGAAACTAATCCCAACTTTACATCTCTCCTAAATTTGCCAAATCACTTCAAACTTTTCAAACACCCAAAGATTTTGCCAAGTTTTCTCGATTTTGTCAACTCTCCTTAATTTCACAAAAACAATCCCAATGTTCACAAATCGCCCGTATTTTACCAAGTGGATTCGAATTTAGCCAACTGCCCCAGATTTTGCCATCTCGCCACAATTTTACAGAAAAAAATCCCAATTTTACATCACACCTGATTCTTACAAAGTCACTCTGAATTTTGCCAACTTTCCTAGATATTGCGAAGTTGCCTCGATTTTCCCAACACGCCATAATTTTACAGAAAAAAGATTGCAATTTTTACATCTCACCTGAATTTTGTCAACTCTCCATGATTTTGTCAAGTCACTCCGAATTTTGCCAACTGCCCCTAGTTTTTCCAAAAAACTCCCTAAGTTTTGCCAACTCTCCTAGATTTTTCCAACTCGCCATAATTTTACAGAAAAAAAATCCAAATTTTCATATCTCACCTGAATTTTGCCAACTCTCTACGTTTTGCCAACTCGCCATAATTTTACAAAAAAAAATCTTAATTTTTACATCTCACCTTAATTTTTGCCAACTCCTCAAGATTTTGCCAAGTTGTCCCGATTTTGCCAACTTTACCTGTATTTTACTAATTGGCATCGAATTTTGCCAACTGCTATAAATTTTTCTGTCTCTCCATTTTCCAAACTGCCTTACATTTCCCAAGTTGCCTCGATTTTAACAACTCCGCTTAATTTTCCAAAAAAAATTAAAAATTTTCATAACTCACCTAGTTTTTACGAAATCGCTTCTAATCTTGCCAACTTCGAGTTACTTTGGGGGGGAGCCTCCTCCCCAATGGCTACGCCCCTGAACGTAAGTAACATAACGGAGTTTCTATTAATGATTTCGAAATATAAAATATAAGGCGTTCCGTCTCAATGATTTTGAAACATAGTTGCTAAAACGGAGTTCCGGTTTAATGATATTCGTTCTCTTTTGTTGCGATGTTATTCAACCACGGCAATTCCCGGTTCCGTCTGACGACACTACCTGGTTATGAAAAGCCATGACTACCTAGAGCCGGGGGCAAGAATGCGCCATATAGACGCACCTCAACCCCGACCTCACATGGCAACAGTCCTATAAAAGGAAAGTTAACCACAGGAAGAAACCTAACTTTAATCTGTTCCCCGGTTAGCCATGAACAAGGATATGTAGATCCAAGTTCGCTCGGCACCCAGGGTGGAGACTCTTAGTAAGGCCCAAACTTTTGTGAGGGCTCAGGCCTACTAGGGGACCAAATCCGTTCTACCAAGCCCTCGAACTGCTCACCCAGAGCACCTGATAGGTGAGGTCTCACACACCATCTCTATCCAACCAGCATGAGAAACCGGATGGCGGCATTCTCAACCTTGGTTGGTCTTAGCTATGTCCAACCAGGTACCCGATCCAGCCGGCACAGCCTTCAACCAGGTTGCTGGGCCCGAAGCCCCCCCCACCACGTCAAGGTGGTCCCCTGTTGGGGGGGGGGGTAATGATAAGGAAACATAAGTACCGGAACGGCTTTCCAATTAAATTAAGGCAATACGTTGAAAATTGCCTTCCCTACTTAAAAATTCACACTTCGCCACTGGAGAAAAAACTTTATGGGAATCATCATCAAGAACGAAGTTTGGGAAGCTTTTGTCAATCGAAAACCCCAACATTACCTGTTATAATAAAAAATACCAATAAGAATAAGAAATATAGAAAAAAAAATAAGAAAGAATATAATTCGAGATTCCAGCACGATGGGGCACCCGCCCATTTACGCATGGACGTGCATCAGCATCTTAATACCACATTTGGGAACTGATAGATTGGGCGCGGTGGTACCATCCCATGGACCCTGAGATCGTCCGATCTTTCTTGTATCGATTTCTTTATGTGGGTACATTTGAAGAGTGTCATGTACAAGATGCCCGTGCAGTCCGTGGAGGATCTGGTAGCCCGACTGTTCGTCACAGCCGCCAATGTGCGCGACAAGCCCAGTGTCTACGAGCAGGTACGCCAATCACTACTCCGCCGTTGTGCCGCCTGTATCAACGTTGGTGGGCGGACGTTTGAGCATTTTTTGTAATGATCTCCACTAAATGTCACTCTAGAAACCTCTACGTCTGTCCTTCATTTCCGACTCACTGAGTTTGCGGCCGCATGTTCTATGACGAATATTGGTGGGTTCGGTGTGTACTACCATCCCCTCACGTTTGGGCCGTGAATTCAGGAGACCCTTTTAATTTTTTTCACCTTGTGAGTGCCATATAATATAATATGCACTTCAAAAGGAATTTTTTGTATTTACTTTTCCAAATTTCTTTTGTAACCTACTGATTACAACTAAATTTACTGCTAACCGTAAAATAATTTACTTTAAATGCAAATCACAAATGCTAAAGTATTAGTGGTAACGTTGTAAAAGTTAGTATATTCTGTGAAATTTAATATAATTAACTTACATGCGAGATTCAAACTAGAAGAATGCCTATCACCTCTGGCACATATGGGAATCTCGTTTTCAAAGAGAATGAAGTTTCTTTAATTTCAGCTAATGCGTGATGGGAAGAAATACAAATTGTAACACTCTATTAGTAATTATACAACATAAAAAGTATTTGCTTTTTATTTCTTAAATTTAAAAAGACTTCTTTTATCACTCCCCTCTGAGAAAAGGGGAGAGATAATTGCTGTCAGGGGAATATCTCTGGACATTCTATCACCGAAATTTTCAATTTCAACCATAAACAGATTATTTGCAGCATTCTTAAAAGTTTTGCATTCTCCATATTTAATGATCTCTATGATATAAATTAAAACTTGCAAAGAAGCTGAAAAAATTTCGAATTATAATATTTGATTACACCAAACAACTAAAAAAGAATTTTCCAGTTATCTCTTGAAACAGAATAATTGTGTTCCCCAGCGGTCCTGGGCATAATGGTTCCTTCCCACTTACCACTCGCCGCTCGGCAAACCCCCTCTGACGTCACTCTGCTGCACATGCCACTCCGCAAAGGACGGGTATAGCCTTCACCCTAAACTCGAGGTCTGCAATGAAGAACTTAGCTCATTGGTTCTCGCTGCAAGCAAGTGCTTTGCTATGTCTGTGAGATCTACTGCACTTTCTGACATTTCTCTCACTCTATAGTAAATATTATGTCCAGGAAAAGAAGTTGGCTTTTTCGAAAACGATTAATATTACTTGCCTTGGCTAATTATAAGTGTAGAAATAAATAAGTATCGCACTAAATGCTTCACGAGATATTTAATCACAGAAAAAGATTGGGTGATTTTCAAAATTTAATCCCTAATATTCAAGAGGCTGATACTATTACAAAATTTTTGGTGTGTGATACCTGCCGAATTTAAAGAGAGTTTGGGTGTTGTTTATCTAAAGATGTTTCGGCGATTTAAAACAAAGGAAAAGAAATAGAGGAAATTAATTTCTGCATCTCAAAGATTGGAGCTAACAAATAAGGCAAGATGCATTTAGAATTATTATTAGCTCGTTTTCCAAATTGGCAACGGTTTTTACTTTATGCTATGTCAGTAGTAATAAAATACCCCCTCAAGCAGCTGCTTGCCACAGAGGTCTGACAGGAGCCTGTCAGTTTATATGCCATAGTAGAAGGTGTGAGAGGATGGCAGGCCCTCAGCAGAAAAACGACACAAACAGCCATGCCTTACCCAGGGCTCGAACCCAGGTCCCTTAGATCAGTAGCCAAGCGCGCTAACTTTTCGTTTCTAGAGGAAAATTGAAAATTCCTTTTGCGTTTGATAAGATTGATGAACTATTTACAATAATTCACACTTTTTGAAATCTCCCAAAAGTTTTATTGGCACTCTCTAATAAACGATGGAAATTTTGAAAACTGAAAAATTTTAAACGAATATGAAAATGCATTGGAAATTTTGGTGGTGGAATATGAATGCCATGAGGTTTGCATTGATAACAACGAGTGTGTTGTTGAATTATCTGCATTACCTTTGGTTAGTAGAGGGGGGAGGGGAAAATGTTTTGGTTTAAAAGATAATTGGAAAAAAAATTGTTGGATAATTACCGATGAAAAATTATGATTAACATTTTCAAATCTTCAAACAGTTTTTCCATCCTTAGGCAATTCTAAATCTGAAAAATGCAAAATTTTAAAGGAATATTGCAACCTACTTATTTATGTAGAGATTCGAAATTTCGGAGTAGAATGTCAAGAGACATTGCACTAACAGCAACGACTGATAACTACTTTTAAAGTAACCAGTTCATCAGATTGTTTTTAAAAAATAATTGAAGAGCAAAGATAAAAAAAAGTTCTATTTTTATAAAATTATTTCTCTAGCACTTGCATATCTATATTATTTTTAATTAGATTTTAAATGGCATTACTGTAATATAATATAAGTAAATTATTTCCTTTTTAAAATTTTTCTAAAGGTGCACACCAACTGCTTATGTGATGCATATTATTAGTTACATCAAAAATTAATATCTTGACAGGATAGGAATCATAGGCATATACACACTGGCCACCGAATTAGAAACCTTTGTGCAGATGCATGTAAACGTTACTTGCCCAGCGTATATGCAAAATACGTGGTCACGTGCATCACCACATGATCTAAGCAACTGTTTAAGATAATTGAAAACAAAAGTTGAATAATTACTGATGAAAAATTATGATTAACATTTTCAAATCCTCAAACAATTCTTCAGCTCATTGTGATCAATACTTCTGATGAGTACTGATGGGTAGTAATTGTCAGTAGCTACCCGTCAGTAATCGTCACTAGTATTGATCACAATGGGAAAAACAAAGGATTTTTCATGTTTCGATAAAAGGCTTATTGTGGGTGCCCGTCTGACTGGAGCGACGATTTTAAAAACAGCAGAGCTGACTGGTTTCTTAAAAGGAGGAGATATCTCGAGATTTTAATCAGTGAAAAAGTAACCCATGTTACTTGCCTAAGAGGCGTAATGGTGGTGCAAATACAATCTGTCAGGAATGAGATTTCCGTCATCTGAGAAGGCTTGTACAGAGAAACAGGACTTCTCGTGTGTAGCAACTGACCAAAGCTTTCAATTAAGGCTGTTCCCGATACATATCTCAGTGAACTATATGCAGAGAATTGAAGCGGATCGGTATTAGCAGTCGCATGCCTATACGGAAACCCCTGATTTTTTCAAAGAACCGGAAAGTTCGTCTACAGTGGTATCAGGAACACCGTGACTGGACAATTGATCTCTTTTGTTGCGATCTTATGCAACCACGGCAATTCCCGGTTCCGCTTGTACAGCACTACCTGGTTATGAAAAGCCACGCTTATCTAGAACCGGGGGCAAGGAATACGCCCTATAGGCGCACCTCAACCCCAGCCTCACATGGCAGCAGTCCTATAAAAGGAAAGCTGACCACCGGAAGAAACCTTACTTTAATATATTCCCCGGTTAGCCATGAACAAGGATATATAGATCCAAGATCGATCGGCATCCGGGGTGGAGACTCTTAGTAAGACCCAGACTTTTGTGAGGGCTGTGGCCTACTAGGAGCCAAACCCGTTCTGCCGAGCCCTTGAACAGCTCACCCAGAGCTCCTGATAGGTGAGGTCTCAGACGCTGTCACTGACCAACCGGCAAGGGAACCGGTTGGCAGCATCGTCGACCTCGGTTGGCTTTGGCAATGCTCCAGCTGGGGACCCAATCCGGCCGGCAAGGCCTTCAGCTGGTTTGCTGGGCCCTAGGCCCCCCACCACGACAAGGTGGTCCCCTATCGGGCTGGGACCATGACTGGACAATGAATAAGAATCGCGACAACCCTGGTGCACTGCAGTACTGTGACTGCATATCACCTTAAGGGATTGCCACTGAAACCACTATAAACTAAAAAGGCTCCTATCAATTTAGCTTGCCTTAACATTTGCCTATACACAGCGGGAGAAGACCTAATGTGAAGAGAAAAGCACTACTTGGGATTTTGTTAGTCTGCTTGAAGATATAATCATTGAGGTGCAGTGAGAGTGGGATCTTTTAAAATTTTGAGTGCTGCCTAGGAATATGCCCAACACTCACTGAATATAGCCAAAACATGCCATGCCAATAAATAAATAAAAAGATCTTAGTCTTTTGAATTTTGAGCCAGAAAATAAGCAGAAGTCCTAACTTTTAGGGTCCTCCGCAGTAGAGCCCCAAGGTACTTCAGTCGAAAAGCCACACCTCGAGGGACTCCAAACCTTTCGGCATGACCCCCAACTTCGTCCTCTCCATTGAGCCATGCACCACAACCCGCTTGCCGTCTCGGCTTTCACACTGTGCCGAGCCGCTTCGGGGGATACTGGACCAGCACGAGCCAAATCGGTCCGCAACCCTCCCACGACCACGACAAAGCCTTCCGCCTACCGGAGCTCACAACACTGCAGCACCCGGACCCCACTTCACAGAGGAACCAAGTTCCACCACTGCAAAAGCCATAAGGTCCAAATCTCATTCATGTGGGACTCTTAGTTTGGCTGTTCCATCGATAAGCCCGCTGGCCAGCAGTGGCCAACTGAGTCCGCGAGCCTCCAACTTCTACCTCTCCATTGTTCCCGGGCCGAAGCACCCGCGGAACGTCTGTCCACCTCAATATCACTGAGACCGCATCGGGGAGCCCACGAACGAGTGTACGAAGAGGTGCACAACTCAGTCCGCAGTACTCCCCAATAAGCCTGCAGAAGACAGGGTCCTCCCAAGCCCTATCCGAGGCCTTTAGAACGGGCCCTCAACCAAGGCTGCAACCCCCAGCTTTGCAGGGGGACAAGTCAATAAGTTGACTGGACCGGCCAACCCAAGCGGTCCGCCAACCTTCAACAGGCCCCCCTCCACCGGGGCCGCCAGACTTCAGAACCAAAAGGCGCCAGCGATCCGAGCCCAACTTCTCAGAGGCACCGTAAGCCCCCCCTCGTCAAGGAGGTCCCACTCCGGGGGGGGGGGGGGGGGGGCATGACTGGACAGTGGAAAACTGAAAAAGTAATATGGTCCGACGAGTTGGGATACACCTTGTTTTGTACCAACGGTAAGCAGAAAGTTTGATGGGGGCCACATGAAGCAATGCACCCAGCTTGCCTGTAAACACAACTCAAGATTCTGGAGATGGTGTCACGGTGTGGGGCATGTTCTGTTCGTACAGAACGGGTCCCTTGATATTGCTGGAAGGACAAGTGTTCTCCAAGGATTATCTGAACATTGTTGCCAATCAAGTGCATCCTGCAATTGACTTTTTATCCAGCTGGTGACGTTTGTTTCATGGATGACAATGCTACTGTCCATCGCACAACACGTGTTCAGGAGTGGTTCAGGGAGCATGATATCGATTTCCATCATCATCTCTGGCCACCACAAAGCCACGATCTAAACCCCACTGAGAATGTATGGGACATATTAGAAAAACAGATCCGGGAGCAAAGTGTTCTTCCATCGAATTGTGCCAGTTAAAAAACTGTCTGGTGAACGCCTGCTATGCTGGAGATGTAAAGGCACTCCAACCCCTTGTGGAATCTATGCCCAACCACATACACGCTGTAATTCATGCAAAAGGATGTCCAACTTAGCATTGAATAAAGGTTTCTAATTCAGTGGCCGGTATATGTACCTGTAATGCAGTACAGCATTATTTGAACTATCTCAACTTTCCAATTGCAAAAATATGTACAAATTTATTTCAAGCTTCAGATATTCAGCATAGGTAATCAGCAAAACATACAGCTTACATTAGAGTACGCAGTGATTAAATAATGCACGATGATGCATTAAAATTCAAACATTACTGTTATACGATATTATGGAATGCATTGTCTTCCGTTTCGTTCCTTTGTGTAAATAATCAATCTCATCATCAAGTGGAAGCTAAAGTTCATAATTTCACTTTATGCTCGGAAGCGTGGTTAAAGGGGGAAGGGGGGATCGCCCAAAATGCATGCATTTTATTTTTAATGTGCATGCATTTTGCATTGTTTTTAAATGCACATTAAAAATTGAACAATTTTCAGCTTTCTGAAAATTGAACAATTTTCAGCTTTCTTGGAGTAGCTGAAAATTGTTTTTACAATTTTCAGCTACTCCAAGAAAAAGTTCTACTCCCAAGCATATTTCCAAAACTTTATGTGTGGTTACAAAAAAAAACTCGCTCAACGTAAAGATTTATAAGCACAGATATTCCGTTAATGTAATATCTTCAAATGCTCACTATCTTCTTTCACCCAACTGTTCTAGCAACGTCATTCGTCAGCAGCCATTTGATTGGTTCTTGCTTGCAGCGCTTGCATACCACGGCAAGAATAGAAATAGGATGCAATCTCATTTTCTGCTCCACAAGGACGAGTTTTAGAAGATTGTGGATCTTCTGGAGTCAGTAGTCAAGCGTCACTTCCTCTCCACTTGGCTACTGCACAATGCCGGCTGGAATGTTTTCCTGATTACCTATGCTGATTATCTGAAGGTTGAAATAAATTTGTACATATTTTTGCAATTGGAAAGATGAGATAGTTCAAATAATGCCATAGTCTATTGCATGTACATGCCTATGATTCCCATCCTGTCAAGATATTAATTTTTAATGTAACAAATAATATGCAACACATTAGGCAGTTGGTGTGGACCTTTAGAAAATTTTTTAAAAGGAAATATTTTTTTTTTATCTTTGCCCTTCAATTATATTTTCCAAACAATTTGATGGATTGGTTACTTCAAAAGATGTTGTCAGTCATTGCTATTAGTGCAATATCTCTTGACACTCTGCAGCCGAAATTTCGATTTTCTACATAAATAGGTTGCTTGCAATATCCCTTTAAAGCTATTATTGTTATCAGTGCAAATCTCATGGCATTCATATTCCACCAACAAAATTTCCAGCCTATATTAATATTCGTTTAAAATTTTACAATTTTCAAAAATTTTCAACTTTTATTAGAGAGCGCCATTAAAACTATTAGGAGATTTAAAAAAAAGGAATTATCATAATAGTTCATCAATCTTATCAAACCGAAAAGGAATTTTTAATTTTTCTCTAGAAACAAAAAAGTTGACTGTCTACGAACAAAGCATTAAGTAAAAATGTTTGCCAATTTGGAAAACGAGCTAAGAACAATTTTAAATGCATCTTGCCTTATTGTTAGCACCAATCTTTGAGTTGCAGAAACTGATTTCCACAGTTTCGTGTCCTTTGTTCTAAATCGCCAAAATCTCTTTAGATAAACGACAAAAAACAATAGCCTAAATCTCTTTAGATAAACGACAAAAAATAATAGCCAAAATCTGTTTAGATAAACGACAAAAAACAATAGCCAAAATCTGTTTAAATTCGGCAGGTGTCATGCACAAAATTTTTTGTAAAAGTGTCAGCCTCATGAATATTAAGGATTAAATTGTGAAAATCACCTAATATTTTTTCTATCATTGAAAATCTTGTAACCCATTTAATACGATTTTTTTTATTACCATGCCTATGATTAGCCAAGGCAAGTAATATTAACCGTTTGCAAAAGAGCAAACTTCTTTTCCTGGACATAACGTTTACTATAGAGTGAAAGAAATGTCAGAAAGTGCAGTAGATCTGAAAGACATAACAAAACATGCGTTTTTTAGGTGCAGAGAGAACCAGTGAGAATTTTTTCTTTGTTGCAGACCGTATGTTTAGTGTGAAGGCTGGGGAAGGTTACACCCATCGCTTGCGGGAGTGGAGAGTGACGTCATGGTGCGTTTGCCATGAGGCGAGCGGTAACTGAGAAGGCACCCACAGAACCTATTCCAGCTGTTGTCGTGCAGTAGTTAGCAGACAGAAAATGAGTCTTGACTACCGACTCCAGAAGATGCACAATCTACGAAAAATCGTTCAGTACTGTGTTTGCGATACGACACAAACGCCGTATTGGTGCTGTAAAATTTAGAGAGTTTCAGACCTGAGCAATCCTGAGAAAATCTCGTAAAAGTACGGTTTATTCAATTGTTGAGAAACAAGTTATGGAGATGCTGCCAGTGGTCAATTGTAATATTAGGGATTTCACCTGTCATCACAGCAGCATTTATTTAATTCTGGTAGGTCTACCTTATGCAGTACTAAATTATGACGAAGGTAAAAGTATGGATTATTTCATCCCACAGGGTACTCAGCCCAAATACAGCAGATACCACTGTTGTTCACAGGCTACTGCCCAGAGAAAATCGCTTTCTGCTCATCTCAGAACTGTGTACTCCTCCCCAATTTTAAGTGTCGTTCTTCTTCCAAACTGAATAGTCCCCTCCTACTCAAGCTAACAAATTTCCCCTGCAGTCTGGCGTTAATTAGCTCAGCCACTCCTACAAAGCAACACACAATTGTGAACGAACAGACAAATGGCAATGAACACATCAGTGAATGAATGTGTTATGTGTCACAGCACTAATTATTGCATAAGGTAGACCAGAATAAAACCTACCTTTTCCTTTCAGCGTTACCCAGCCCTTCTAGTACTTGAGGATTAACCTTGGGCCATTGCATGTACATCAAAAATATACACTTTTCAGTGCCTCTGTTGTCCATTGCTGATTACACTAAATGAAGGACTGATAGGGATATTACCATCAAGGTTCAAGGTGTTGTAAGATCATGGGGAAATTAGCCCAATGAGTAGCTCCCTACACCAGGTTATTGCCATAGGATCAGAGGTGGGTAAAGGGCACCGCGTTAATGATCGACAGCAGCGCCATCATATTGATTATCTTATTTTTAGTACTCTTTTTGGTACTAGATTTTTCCAATGGAGGCCTTTCCACCCATTCATTTTTTCTGAACCTTAATGTACAGTGTGTCTTTCGCTTCTTTTGGAATAAAATTTCAAGATATGTGGGCACTGATAGAAATAGTGATGGGTTTACCTCTGCTCTATGCAGACTGGGGGAGATGACAGGGGGTAATGATGTTTTATATCCTATGGCAATGCACATAGTATAAGGTTTTATTTGACACAAAATTATTTAAGATCAGCAACTGCATATGGAATACGTAAAAGGAATAAAAATTATCCGATTTGTTTGTTGGGGTAGGAGGAAGGAATATGATAAATGTTATATGATTTATTACTCCCATAGATAAAGGAGAACTAGATAGCTCACAACCTGCAATTTCCTTCTGCAACGTAGGACCCAAATTTTTAATAATCGTGAGCCCAGTTCGCCACTAAATTTGTAGTCTGTCAGTGTAAATTAACAGAGAAAAGCTTAAATTAAAAATATTAGCTCATGGTGAATTATTATAAACCTGAATTTTATTTTTTACTTTTTACCTACTACGAGCATATTATATTATTATTCTCAAGTACGTATAAACCATATTTTTTAAAATTAAGTTCTCTGCAATTCGCTAAACAGCTGTTGGTACTTCTGCGGTTTAAATTACTAGATGGCGCCACGGGAAATATGGGACGATGGGATTTATAATTTGCCTGTCTGTTATGGGGGTTTTTTATAATGCGAATCGGCGGTGAATTGCTTACGATTTTCTTGTTTTTTTACCTTTGTTGTTCTGATAAGATTATTTAGTTCTGGGGGCTTTCTTCATAATACGAATGGATGGTGAATTGTTTAAGATTTTCTTTTTTACGTTTGTTGTCCCTGATGGGATTATGTAGTTCTGGGGACTTTTCTTATAATGTGATTGGACGGGAATTGTTTACGATATTCATGTGTTTTTGGCTTCTTGTCTCTGACGGAAATATTTAAATTTTTGCGATTATTTTAGGTTGCTTCTGATGGGGTTATTTAATTTCTAGGTTCTCTATTACTGCAGATCGGTAATATATTGTTTAAAGATTTAACTTTAAACTAACTCACTCTATAAAAAAATACAGTGGATCGGTAATGAATAGTTTACATTAGACTGTTTCCAATTAGACAGTTTAGGTGCAGAGTTTTCTAAAAAGTGCGTAAGAGTGGTCGTTGTTTAATGGTGTGCTCAGATTAATACGATTGTTTCCGATAAAATATTTCATAGCTTTTTTTTAATTGTGGAACGGCAGTTCGTTGTTTAACATTATGCGCTTTTTAAAATAGCTGTCCACGAAAAGATTATTGATTAGTTGTAATTTTTTTTACGTATTACCAAACGGACATTCGTTAGGGATCACATGCTCTTGAAACAAATAGGCTGGTTGTTTCGCACTGACCGACATTCATTGTACTGCAATCTACGCAGTTAGGAAAAATTGCCTTATGTGTTATTATTTTGTCTGGTTTTATGTGCGGAATCAAAATTTTACATTTAGAAATAGATCCTTATGATTAAATGTTTTATTCGATGTGTTCTCATTTTGCATTGTCTTCACTGCTAGTATTGCAATTTTTTTTAAGCATTGACGGAACGTTTTTGGAAGTTCAATGTTCTTTCTATTGTGATATTACAACCATTTTTCATTAGTTCAAATCGGGTATTTAGTGTTTTTTTTTTAAATAACTTGAACAATTTTAATATTATTCTTCCACAAAAAGAAAATTTGGTCAGTTTGCTATTCAGGGTCCTCTGCCAACAAATGGCACCACTTAAGAAACATCACCCAAAAACGCAAATTATATTGCGCTAAACCATATGGTGGCTGAGTGATCAAAACTGCAGGTCTGTATTATGACTTGCATTCTCTGTCTAGCTTTCATTTGATGAACAACTTGGTAGCATTGTAAGGTGTTAGCTTTGAGGATGTGCTATCAATGAATCAAAAGTTTGCTCTTGTGAGAAACATGAGACAGCTGTTATAACAAATTCTATCAGTCGCTGCCAAAGTTTAAATATAACGAAATTAAAAGAGTTAAAAATTTTTTTTAACTCTTTTAATTTCGATTTAGACTTATCCAAATTAATGCAGTATACGATATCTTAAGTGCAATTTTACAATTTTTAAACAAATTGAATACAATGAAAACGCAATTTAATAATTTTGAAACAGTTCAACACAATGAGAATTACCTGCAGTAGCAATCTTTTTGCCTCCAAAATGGCGGTCTCTATAGCAAGGAAGGCTGGGGCCATGGAGGAAAGAAGGAAGAGGATACGCTCTAAGCACTTAAAGTTGATACTAGAGCGACTGTGGAACAGCCATGTTATTCTAATCAAAACATTAGCTCTGGCTGTAGTAATGGAACGATTTCTGTTCTGTAAAAAGTTGACAATTCGCGATTTTTATATTATGGCTTCCTGTTCAGTATTATGCTGCACAAAGTGTCCTTCAAAGTAGGTACTGGAAATTATATTTCACTAGTATTTTTATCAAAATAATCAAAATGAAATTAATTACGAAACGTGCAAACATCTTTCTATTTATGCAGTTTTGAAATATGAGATTTAATTTCGTTTGGAAATCTTTCTGAATTTTAAATATATTTTTCCATTTCTTTAGGTTTAATGCACTAATGAATCACTGATTAAATGTGAACATGATTTTATAATATTAATATTAGTTTTCATTTTAAATTTAAAGAGATGCCTGATTTCAAGAATGAAGATGTCGTTCGTATTGAATGACATGAATGTCTACAAATACCTTAGCAAATAATTTTATTTAATGACTGAAATTTTTGTTCAGGCTCTTGATTAAAAAATATTTTTGCTTTGAGCAAGAAATTATAATATTCTATTAAAGATATTTTCATTTGATTCTGGAATTTCAGAGTGCATTTTCATACAGATTCACACAGGATTTTGTCCTTTATTCCACCCCTGAGTGCCACTTTTTTTGTACATAAACGGGATAAATGACTAAGTCACAAGGATACCAAGGGCTCAGATTACATTGGCTAAGGTGACCCACTGGCCACAAGTCCATCTGTTAGGAGACAGAGGAAAACTTCCCATCAAGGTTATCAAGCGTTTTGTTTAATCTGCACAGGGTGCGGCTCCTTTCCGCACAGAACCATGGTTTAATATCCCATCCGATGGATTGCAGTTCTTCCCGTACATACAGTAAATTTACTGATGAAATGGATTCAGATTTCTTACCAGAAACAAATCTAAAGAAAAATCAGCTTCAGTTTTTTTACTTATTATTACTAAGAACGTAAATTCGCTAATTTCCTTTCATTTGTAATCAAAGTAACAGTTATATAATGGAAAATGTATATAGTACTCTGCAACAATTATTCAAATAATTGTCAAAAAATATCTTTATTAAATCAAAATAATGTAATGCACTTTTTTTTAAAATATAGAATTAAGAGCAGAAGAGTAAATATTACAATAAAAACGAAAATAGTATGCATAAACTAGCTTAATTGCGGCAGTAGAATGTTTTGGAAGCATCAACATGGCCACAACCCTGCTGCGGTGGCATTATGACCTTGGACAGGGAAAGTGCATTAGGGCATCTCTTATTCTTACCGCCTGGCTGGGGTTACAGTTTTCTTGCTAATGCCCTATCTAGTTCCCCATTACTATAACTATTATTAACTTCTGATCCCGTAAAGTCTGCTTCTTCAATCTTCAAATCTTGTTCAATTCTTCTTTAATCAAAACATCTGCTTTGACAAACACAATGACAAAGGCATATGAAAATGCTAAAAGTAGGCTTTCCCTTTTAAAGAAAGGTTTTTCAACTGTAAAACATATTTCTGTATAAGATGTACCTATACAGCAATTACCTTGCTACTTTGAATTTTGTTTATGAAAAAAAAAATACTGGAGAACCAAAAATCATGACCACCTGTCCAATATGATGTTGGTCCTCCAAGCGCCGACAAAATAGCTCTTTCCTGGCGAGAGATGGACGCTACAAGATTTATAAAGGTATCTTCTAGTATCTGGTACCAACACGTTACAAGTGTTTCTGTTTTAACCCAGGCATGTCAAACTCGTTAACCACCGAGGGCCATATTAAGTATTATATATTAAATCGCGTACCGCAAAACAAAAAAAACAAATGGAAAAAAAGATGAAGCATAGCTTTTATTATAAACAAATCAATACATACAAAATAATAATACACAGAATATAAACATATTAAAAAATACATATGTATGTAGGAAAGTTTCTTTTTTTCAATTTAACATTATTTAAATAAAATAATATCATATTTTTTTTGAAGAAACTTGGCAACGTTTTTCATTAACCATATCTTCAAAATTTGGTTGAATTTGTTGAGCTGTAGTTATTTTTAAAATTGCTTGCACATGCTTGTCTGTTAATCTTGATCTTTCCGCAGTTTTATTATTTTTTAAAGTGGAAAATAGTTGTTCCACAAAATAGTTGTTCGCAATTCTACGATCGGGCTCCGACATATACATTTATGCGCAATAGTTTCCTTTATATATAAATGGAAATGTTTTCTGAAATACATTTATTTAATTCATGTACCATGTACGTACTTATAATTTTAATTAAAGAATCCAATGTTGTCAAAAGTTAAATAAACGTATTGGTTATCAATCTTGGCGGGCCGCGTCTTTGACATGGCTGCTTTAACCCTTGTAATTTATTTGGTTAAGCCGACGCAGGTAGGATATGCTGTTCCAGCATTAACCACAGAAGACTGCACAGAAATGTCAGGTTTTCCGGATTAATGTACGAAAAAAAAAAGGTTTAGAAGATTTTCATGTCGAGAAGCTATCTGTTCTATTATTTATGATGCAAATAAATCATAACGATTTCGAAATTAATTGATAAATGATTATTTGTGAAAATCATGACAACATAATTTCTATTATAAAATATATAATAATCTGAATCTATGACAACATAATTTAAAAAATGTTCAGTGATGCTGCTTCTCTACATATTTTACCTAAAATCATGATATTAATGCATGACAACACTCTGCAGTAGTGATGGGCAAAGATGACTCTTTTCGAAGAATCGATTCTTTTGAATAGACTCACATAAAAGGGTCATTCAAAAAATTTGTTAATTTGACTTATTTGATTCTTTGAGTGACCACTCCGAGTGATTCGAATAAATTGCTCTTTAGTGTAATTTAAATAGGTGAACTAATTTATTTTCAAAAGTTTAATTTTTTTAAATTTTATAAATAAATTATCTTATTTCATCGCATTTTGAAAGAAACACTTTGTAGTTAAATTTTTTAAATTTTGGACAAATATTTCACAATTTTGCACATTATGAATCTTGAATGACAGAAATACAGTAGAATTATATTCAAATCAACTGTTAAAATTGCGTTTAAGTCAACCTTCCCTGGCATTTTACTTCTATTTATTATTAATAAAGAACGCCCATGCAAGATTCATTCGTAGAATCAGAGGAATCAAATGAATCATTTGAATCAGTTCGGAAGATTCATTCTCTCTGATTCACGAAGGAAAGGAATCAAAAGATTCGTTTGAGTCAAAACGGCCGATTCTTCCATTCTGACTCGACTCCTTCGTGAATGACAGGAATCATTTAAAACGATCTATTCAGTACGACCGATCCATTTATTCTGATTCTCAGGAATCACAGGAATCATTTAAACCGATCTATTCAGTACGACCGATCCATTTATTCTGATTCTTTCGTCTTCTTCGAAGCTTTGCATCGAAATAAGGTGATTTTTAATTGCAATAATTTTAGCTTCTGTAGTTTTTCAGTAAATTGGCGACTTTATGACCATGAAATAATCGACCACGAGTGGAACTGATTCCTTCAAAGAATCGATTCTTTTAGAAAAGGAGTCATGAACAAATGACTCACTTAACTGATTCGTTCATTTTGAACGAATCATTCATGAATGATTCATCACTAGCGTGTAGGCTGCAGTCTATCTAAAACCATCTGAGTGTTTACACACAATGTGTCTGAGTATTGTTTTATGAAAATAATAAAATATTATATTAATAATCACTGCACAAGTTTTTTTAATAAAATATAACATAAATATTTTGAATTCTCCTTTACAGTTGTTTAAAAGTGACTGCATCTACTAGCAAAAGAGACCCATCCAAAAATAATGAAGACAATGTTTAAATATAATTCGACCAGCAAAAGGGACCCATCCAAAAATAATGAAAACAATGTTTAAATATAATTCGGAATGGGAAAAAAAATTTCTTGGATTGTCAGGCATCCAAGTGTCAATTGTCCCGATTCATTCTGTCTTGGATTACACTGAAGCGCCATTGAATTAGGGATAACAACCTAGTAACATGTTGGACCCCCTCTGGTCCTGATAACGGCTGCCACACGACGAGGCAAGGATTCTACAAGTTTGCGTAAATGCTCCACAGGTATGGCAACCCACACATCCTCCAGAGCTGTCCACAATTCTCTCCAGTTCGTTGCTGATGGGATGTGGGCCAGAACACTCTGCTCGACAATATCCCAATGATTTTCGATAGGATTTAAATCTGGGCTTCTAGGTGGCCAATTCATTATTTCAAAGTCAGCAGGATGCTCCTGCATCCATGCAGTAGCCAACCTGGATTTGTGAGATGAACAGTTATGTTGCTGGTAGACGTCATCTTTATTGGGATGCATGATGACCATAAATGGGTGTAAATGTCAGCCATAAGTTCTATGTACCGGGATGCATTGAGAGTTGTTGATACACACACCAAAGATCCCACAGACGTCCAACTGAAGACACCCCAGGCTATCACTGAGTCACCACCAGTTTGTACTGTTCCGACCTGACATGCAGGATCCATGGCTTTATAGGGTTGGTGCCATACCCTCAATCTTCCATCGGCATGATGAAGTTTAAATCGGGATTCATCACTCCAGGCTATTTGTTGACAATTTTCGATGGTCTTTAGTGCAGACAAGACGTTGAGCTCGGTGTTGTGCTGTTAGAAGTGGGACTCTTGTAGGTTTGTTGTGCCCACCCCTGTGTATATTTAGGGCGGCACATGCACTTAGGCCATGATTCGTTTACTTGCTGCCAAATCTAGGCAGTTCCCTGACCCAATATTCAAATGAACAGACATTTAGCAAAATGACAACTGAGCTAATTCTGCAGTTAATAATAAAATACAACATTTATTAACAAAATTACTTTCAGACATTTTACACACACAACTATTCCCACTTTTGGGACAATTTTCAAACAAATGGCCATTTTCAGTCAAAGGTAACCTTTGTAGTGGTGGAGGCTAAAACGTTTATCAGAGTTTATGAAAAAGTGAGCCACTCGCTCGTAAAGGTGAACAGTCTTTAACAGTTTATGGTCCCAGTTCGGAACAACGTGACGGTAGTTCACAGAAACACATTCTTGTGAAAAAGCGAAACCAGATCTTAACCAAAAATGTTCCCCCTACCTCACCAAGTCAGAAGACCCTTGGGAAGACACCACTGGGCCACCCGCCTCAAGTTGCTGGGGGCACAGGCTGCTTGGCCTCTCTCCGAACATTCATTACGCACCTCAGGAATCTGCTCGGCTCACTGCAGAGGATCATTGCTGTCGACCACACAGCCCAGACGAGAAAACGAGACTGACTTTTTGAAATTTCTCCGTTGTTTCTTTTTTGCTGGCCCCCCTCTTGGAGGTCACCTCATTGAACCCAGCGTGTACACTGCCCATTTGTTGGACTGGCCGAGGTGCGAAACATGCACCGATCTGGTGTTTTGATGTAGTTTTTGCCGGGTCATGTAGCACCAGCTTTGATACCTGAGGGGGCCAATGCATCCATCGTGAAAGTTCTATGCCAGTGGCGAAGGCCTTCCTCAGCAGGAGCTGAACGCAGAAAAATGTCACTATATGGAGGTCAGCCAAAAATGTCACTATTAAAATGGAAGGCGATGGCGGCTAACAGTCCTCCCTTCATAAAGTCTTCTCCACGTGATAAAATTACAAAATTACGTGGGCATGACAGGTTGGCAGCTTCTGAAGCCGAGATGAAGTGACCATTGCACGGTCAGTGCACTGACTTCCTTGCTGGAACCCGCATTCAAATAGGAGGTGATTTCAGATAATATCTGGCCCCTAACGGTTCGCACGAGGAAGGTCAGACGACAAAGCCAATGATCATTCAAGGTTGGTTTTCCTCTGCAGTTTGTCTGGGTGCTTGTTGTTTTGCCGGAATTTTGAAACTGTCATAGGAGAAAATCCAAGTTCGTTGACAATTTCGGAGATCGAGTGTCCATCTGTCAGGCACCTATGGTCTGCCCTCTGTCAAATTCTTCTAAATCCTGTGCCTTTCTGATTACGCTTCCCACAACGAATGCTTGGGGAAGCCAAAGCTGACAGCTATATATGACCAGAGTTTCAGCCACGCATGCGCGCAAATACAGGACTTGCGGTACTGAATTTGGATAACATCTCCTATCGTTATTTCAATAGCATTTCAGTGTATCAATGTCCGGTTTTGTGATTCACTTCACACTAGCAACTCTTGTATAAATACGTATGCTTCTGACACGTTATTCTTCTTGCAAATTCAAATATACATGGAGTGTGTTACTAATACTGGGACTACTGAGCATAAATACACATGCACTATAACTATGGCTCTTAATATTATTACTACAACATGCTTAAGACAGTAAAAATGCTTTTTGATTAGCGTACTTGGCTACTGATCACAGGGACCAGGTTCAAGCCCTGCATAAGGCATGGGTGTTTTCTTTCTTTTGTTGGTGTTTTACTAAAGTCACGCCTTAGTTACAGATCTGTTCTTCAGTTTATTATACTGACAAGTTCCTGTCAGACCTCTGTGGCAAGCAGTTGCACTCGAGGATTCAGAGGAGGCAGCCGCTCTGAATTCACGAGTGCAGTGGAACTTGTGTACTTGTGCTTGAGCAATACCATTCTGCAACTGCTTATGTTACTTTTGTATAATAAGCAGTCGCAGATTTAATTTTAATTTATAATAAGCAATATTTAGCTTCAGTTTGGTCTGTTGTGGGTGTTACCATGTTTGCATGAGAAAATATATTTAGGTAATCGAAAGATCTTTTCTGTTTCACTCAAAGAATTTAATTATAGTTTATATACACACACATCGTGGAAATCTAGTTAATCGTATCAGTTTTGTTAACAATTGTTTTTCAGTTCTAGGCTTTATATGCTTCAGCTTCATCTCCCACAGACTGATTCATAATTTTTTTGCCACTTAGAGCAAGACAAGGTTCTTCTTCACTTTTGTATAGTTTCGGGCAGAAATACAAGCGAAATTTAACTAATTTTACATTTACTGTTTTTATTTAGATTTTCTCAAAACGAAATTTAAGATTTTGTGGTGATAGAATTCCATAAAAAAGATAAAAACTCTTATATGTCAACGACTCAGGGTGCATAACAGGTTATTTCAACATCATGTTCTCGTACTAATTCATCTTATTACTAGTTTTTGTGCAATAAAAATATAATTTTTTTTTCGAAATAAATGTTTTACATAGTTGTCCATAATTTCTTGTGGACTCATTCTTAAGCCATTAATTCACATGATATTTTAATATTAGCATGTTGTGGACGGACTATGTGACTGTATGTATTTCTATAATTATTAGGCTTGCAGCCGAAAAAAGTCATTCGTTTTCAAAAATTATGGAAGGCGGCTGAAACTGAAACTTATGACTTTCGTCATATATTTACTAATCTACAGTGTGGTATATTTTTATTATACGGCGGGAAGTTTTTGTAGAAATTAATTCGACTTCAGAAACTTCTTCGTGAATGAAAGAAATCAGTCGAACAGTTTCTATGGCTACTGGCGCGATTTTCTTAGAGAATTACGAGTACGAACTAGGACGGAACTAGTAGTCTCTAGAATCTTATGTTAGAAATACTTTCTGTCCAAAAGTGATTGTGCTCTGTAAATAACCACCTACTCATATCTTGATATTAAGCAGAGAACGCTAATCTGCAATCATTTGAAATAAGAAAAAGAAACAAAATACCATAAAAAAATTTCCAAAATTATTTGAATTTAAAAAAACCAAAAAAAAAATTTAAATTACGAAATTTCCCCCAGTGTTACAAGCTAAATCTTTCTTGCAAAAAAAGATGATCATTAAAAAATTTCACTGATGCTTTACATCGTTCAGCGTTTAGGGAGCGATCTTTTTTTAAATGTAAAGGTAATATTTTGATATTCTCACAGCAAATTGTGACCATGTTTGAATATCTTGAACGCCTTTGGAACAATCCGATAGATGGCAGTACCGTCTCGTGATGCTTTTGATGGCTTCGCCAGTTGTTTCCCGCTAAAATTTTGTGACCTCCGACAGTAATTTTCATTGGTTGGAACGGTTCCAAACATTGGTGACGTCTACAGTTGCTAAACGATTGAAGAGTTTTCATGGCCGAAAGTGTTTTGCTGTTCAGGTAGATTGATCAAATATCATTGACATCAGTATATCTACTTTTGTGGTAATGCTTAGGTCAAGTAAAGGTAAAGTAGTAGTTTAAAATATCGTATTATTTCCTTTTGATGTACGTGAAAAATCTATTTTAGCGTTATGATATGATATTACCTGCAGCCGTCTGCTCTTTACAAATCAAAGAGGAATATGTGTCTTTTACATCAATAATATTGATTATAAGTTATTAAAATAATTTAATCTCGCATAGCTAAATCATGCTTTTTCTAGTTTACGAATATTTCTGTAGATATATAATTGTGAGACTGTTGTCAGTTTGGTCTGTTGTGGGTGTTACCATGTTTGCATGAGAAAATATATTTAGGTAATCGAAAGATCTTTTCTGTTTCACTCAAAGAATTTAATTATAGTTTATATACACATACATCGTGGAAATCTAGTTAATCGTATCAGTTTTTACGTTATAACTGACGTTTTAAGAGTTTTTGCTATAAAACTCTACTAACCTTTTAAAGAATTTGTGACAGGAAACCACTGTTTCAGAGTAATCCGTCTTCAACAGTAAAATATATTTTTTACTTGCTTTACTTACAAGGAAAATACTTTAGTTACATTCAGCATATATATATCTTGAGGAATCAAGGGATTATACTAATAAATATGAGTAAATTCTCTTGAAGTACCTTGTTAAAGATGAGAACCGAATTTAATCTGACTTTGGAGAATGAACTATAAAAATGAGAAACTTTCACAAACGTTGTAACAACTTGCTACGGTGTCAACGAATGTATAAGCTTACTGCACTTGCGGCTTTATGAACCCTAAGCTACGGCGAGAGCATTGGTGCCGTGTGCGTCCTGCTTTTAGAACAGGGATGGCGTATCTGTACGACGATACCAGCTGTAAAAGGGAGGTTTCGTATTTGGCGTTATGTTTTAGATATCAGCTGTCTGCGGAATCGGATGTTGAGTCTAATTTCTCTAACATATGATGTGAAATTCCTATTTATTAAAAAACTACAAGTAAAGCAACGTTTGCGTTCTTTAGTGTTTTATTTTTGTACATTCCACCTCTCTTCCCTGCTCTCTGAGGATATGGACGAGTCCACTCTCGTCACGGTTGTGTTTGCGTTTTGGTGCGGCCATGTTCGTTTGTATGCGATAGACATGGAGATCCAGAGAACGTCCGGTAAAAGTGTGTACATTGAGAATGTGCATTTTTTCGTGTGGCGATCAAGGTAATTTATATTAATGTACGTATTATTTGACAAATTTAGAGTAGTTAAATTATGTTTTGAATTGCAACGTTTGTTAAAGCTTGGTAACTGTAAAAGCTTCGTGAACTCTGCCTGGTTTAACAATTCTCATTCTTTTAGGAACGCATTAAAATTAGTTGCTCTTCTTTTGATGAATAATTTTAACTCAAAACGTTATAGTTTGTATTATGTGAAGATACCTGCTTAGTTTTATTGTGCTTATTTGGTTCATTGCACGAATTTAAGTCTTGCTTAAATGACTAGAGTTATTACCTTTTGCTGAATGTGGTTAATCTCGCAATACTTGGTGAAAACAATGAAAAACGCTTAGTGGAGTGTATTCAATCTGATCTGTTTATTATTCACAGTTCAGTTTCTCAAGAAAATTAATTGCTGCTCTGAACAAAAGTTAGAATATAATGAAGTGAAAAAAAAAAGATTTACTAGTTAGAAAGTTTATGAAAGTCTTTTCAAAAGTGCTATACACTAAAGAATTCCATAATTTTGGACTATTTTCTGTTCATATTATAGTTTTTGAGTTTTTTGTGTGTGAGTGAAAACTAGCGATAAAGCTGCTCTTATACTACATCACAATCAAATAATTTGCATTTTCTGGTAATACCAGAAATTGGAACATTTTTTTTATACCTAATCATAATTCTAGCAATGATTCTGATTGCAGTATTACATTATACATTTGATAATGTTTCTTATTCCATACCTAATTTTCATTTCAAAAAGTCCCTTTCTGATCTAAGTTTAGATAACCGAAACTTTTCAATTTTCCATGATTTCAAACCCCAAAATCCCTTAATAATGTCAGTACCATTTGCTAAATATATACCTAATCATTTATCAGTCCATAGCTAGGTGGCAAGTGTTTTATATTGTCTATATTTTGCATGGTGTATACTAATTCAACTTGCATTTGAAATTGTATAAGGTTGTAGTGATGAGGGAATGTATTTTCAAGCATTTGTCAAACTTTATTTTATCTTGTTTCATTTTAAAAATCCATTGTTTTCAAAGGTGGGAGCAATTGATGAAGTTTTGTTCTTCAGTATTTTTAACACCTCAGATTACAATATCTTAACAGATTCTTTTTTTGATAGAGAACATTATTGAACTGTGTGATATGAGATTTATGTGTTGTAAGGAATTCAAATTGTACAGGTTTTCATGTATTATTTTCATTCTTATGTACTCTTTCTCAACCTAGTTCAAAAGCAGTTTTGCCAAAAGATATAGTTAACCTTTTTGTGATTTTTCCTTCAGCTGGTAAAGTATAAATTATTTGCATGCCTTTTTTCTTAATTTCCCCAATGTTTGTAAAGTAAAATAAAAATAACTGCTTGTGTCTTGTTTTTTGAAAATCAGTCAACCATTCTCAAAATTTATAACTCAAACAGCAAATTTTGTTTTTCAAAAATAAAAAGCCAACACAGACCTACTATGGCATATAAACTGACAGGCTACTGACAGAGCTCTGTGGCTAGCTCAAGGGAATATTTTTTATTTATTTATAGAGAAACCACAGTTATGTGTGCATAATGCATATGCATTGGTTGAATCATCGCAGACCTTAACTAGGCAACAATTAATTTTTGCTGCAGTCAAAGTTTTATCACCTTTAGTGTAATAGCTTGGAATAGTTGGTCTGTTGTTGTGTAATTAGTATACAGAACACTAACTTTTTTTTCTCTAATGATAAACACTTTTTTTTGTAATCTTTCAGGAAATCCATATGATTGTGGACAATATATGACTACTTGTAACACGATTATAAACATATTTCTCAAATTTTGCAAATTTTATAGTTTTAAAATACTAGTTGGTGATATGTTGAATTAAATATAGAGGAAAAATTGTCATTAGCCGAGGAAAATTTGTCATCATCAGGGGTCATGGGTTTGGATCCCACCCTTCTAATGACAATTTTCCCTCTATTTATTCAATTTTTATTTTTAAATTTCACACATCTCTTGATTTACACAGTTATATTGTCAAGACAATGCAACCAGTTTTGTTTTTCATGATTATAGACTTTGTTTTATGTGGGGTCATCAAAGGAGACAGACTTAAGTCTTTCCAAAGTAAAATCAACAAAATTGTTTAGTTGAAGAATGATTTGATAATAGTAAATTCCTATATAAAAAAAACATTGGTAACAAGTTGCATTTATATTCTTGGTAAAATTATATTGTCACTGTAATGCAGTCTTTTTCATCACTTCCAAAGCAGTATTCAAAGTAGTTCCCTGTAGTGATTATGATTGTTTGCCTTTACCAAACATCGTAATAAAGAAACACTGCTTTGAATTGGCAGTGAGATCTGACTCTTATAGACTAAATTCTTTCAGTTGGTAATGTAGCTGATTTGTAACTGTACTGTTTTGTAAAAATATCAGAATGCCTTATTTTGCAAAATAAGTTTTTAACTATTGGTACATACCTTAGATTGCTATTAGTATACACTACCTAATTAGCTTCTAAATAATCTAAGGGTATACTATCCTTAGATTGCTTAGATTACTAATTTATATTCAATTAATAAACATCATTATTTAAAATTTTGTCTTGAAATTCTCTGGTATGCCTACTTTAACAAGTATTTTTCATGACAAAAAAAATGATGTATGATAAATTAATATAAACTTATCTGAAGTAGTACAAATAAAATGCGAAATGTTACATTAATGTTTATTACTACTATTAAACTGAAATTTGAACTATATTTGTTCAAATAACTTTCAGTCTGCATTTTATTAATAACAAGGATTTTTTTTAATCTAATCTCTTTGTTCCGTAAATTGTGGTTTTGATTTACACAATGGCTTTCACGAACCTATCTACTGTGTAAAATCGAAGAATGGCTCTATGTGATTCACTGCAGTGTTCCCTTTTTTGGAACAAATTGAGGTAAAATCTTGTTCTTTTTGGGGAAAATCTGATTGACATAAGACTTGTTTTCTGGAAATGATGTCATGTACGTAATAAGAAATCCATGAAAGTTGTTTCCAAGTTTTTAATATGGAGAAATAAGTTTATCACATACTCTTTTCTTCTACGGGCAGATGATGAGCCTAAATGCGAGTTTTTTTACACCATTTTAACTATAAAACATTCTAATCTCACATTCAGCTTTTAACCTTGAACGTTGTGTTCATTTTAACTTTCACAATTTTATGGCTGAGCCCCTTACACTTGGCCACCTTTTATCTGATGACTCTCTTTTAACACCAGTTTTCAACTTTTTACGTTTTACCAGATATTTTACACATCTATAATGTTTTTGCTATTTAGACTTGTTGCTGATTACTGTGGGTCCTTTACACCCATTGGTTTTTGTATTTTACGTTTGTTATTGTTTTCACATTAGTTTTTTTCATGCCTTTTGTTGTTTTACAGTACACTTGTATCTGTTCTTGTTTTGTCATTTGAATATAACTTTAGTAGTTGTGGGTTTCTATGACTTTTATCTCTTTATTTTGTC
Organism: Ryuthela nishihirai; assembly: GCA_038380435.1. Classification (NCBI taxonomy): domain Eukaryota; kingdom Metazoa; phylum Arthropoda; class Arachnida; order Araneae; family Heptathelidae; genus Ryuthela; species Ryuthela nishihirai. Next base: position 79,777,344 of record JAWZYU010000017.1, read on the forward strand.
CTTTACACCTTGTTTGGTTCAATATGGCCTTAGTTGCCATTGCACTATAAAACCCCAAACAATCAACCAATCAGAGAAATAATTAGAAGACTGCTAAAAGCATTGAAATGTACATATTAAGAATTGCAAATAAGTTATAATTGCTCAGAAACACAATTAATTTCTAAAGTATTTGCATAATGTAAATATTCTTACTCTACCAGGAGTGTTCAGATACTTCCATGTTATGTGATTGTAAGCTCTCTAAGTTTAAAAATATGCATTTTAAGGAAAATGTCACTGAATATGCAGCAAAGATCTCAGTGAATTTTACCCAGGTCCAGTTTCAAAATATTTAACATTTAATGAGTTATGGAAGCTGAAACATTTGACAGTAGCATTGCTAATCATTAGAATTTACCTCAAAACTTGAAACAAATAATAATTGTTATAACAAATTGGTTATTAAATTTGAATTTTAGAAGTTTAATGATTTTTTTTTTAACCCTTGAGTGCATGAGTGGGTTGGACTTTTTTTTTGCAACTCCATTTTTCTGAAAATTTTCTTCAGGTATTAATACTAGGTGGGTCTCAGATCCAACTTGTGCACTCACTGGTAAATTTTGCATCAATTTTTAAGAAAGATGTTCAGGATGAACTTTAATAGCAACATCTGCTATTAAATGTTTCACCTTCCATTGCTCCAAATATCAAATGAATATTGTTGAAAATTGAGATTTGAATGTGTATCTCTAGTGACATTTTTCTAAAAAGCTTAATTTTAATAATCTAAGGTTAAAACACAGTGTGAAGAATTAAATGACAAAGATTATGACACTGTAAGTGCTATACTAGTTACAAAGTATCAATGAAAACACCCAGCTCATTGAGAACTAATGGGCTCACTGATAGGCTGTTATTGCCACTGAATTAAAGAAGAAATCATACCGGGCAAGTCTCTTTGGTATGTTTATAGTGTGTTTGGTGGGTCTGCCTTGTGCATTCTGTAGTGAAGAAACATCTAGGGTGTGTCATTCTTTTTGAGTGTTGGTGCTTTTCACTAATTGGTGACAGAGGTTTCATTATGTTGCATTGTTGTTAACATATACACAGCTGCATTTGTGCTGGATGTTCTGTCAGTGCTCCAGTACTCCTCAATGTTGCACTCTTATTATTGTACTGTACTGGTTGGTTATAACAGATAATTGTGACAAACCTTGCTACACATTTCATGCTGTCCACTTCAGCATACTGTAAGGCAAAGCTTATTTTAAAATTAGTGTTCTGAAATGGTTTTTTCATTCACATTACATGAAATTCTTGAAACCCTTTTGGCAATATGATGTATATATAGAAGGTTGCACTTAAAATGTTTGAAATAGCTGTTGTTACATTACAAATACAGTGAAATGCCAGTATAATGAAGTTATCAGGAAACAAATATATTTGTTAGAATGAAATTTTGTAGAATAAAATAAAATCAAAATTACTTATATAAATGCAAAAATAATTGTAGTGAAAGAATCTTATTATGTATTAGTGCTAAAAAACCCCAGTAAAAGTAAAATATTTTGTCATGTATTCGAATTTTTTTTTCCCCAAATTTTGTTATAACTTTAACTTAACAATATATAGTAAATTCTTAGGGGATGGAAAATAATTTCTTTTTTTACTGAATATTTTATTTTTCCGAATTACATTATGCCAACATTTTACTGCAGAATAATTTAGTGAAATAAATGTTTGATATTGTAACTCTCTAAATACTTTTGGTACTTTAGAAATTACTTTGGTGAATTATAGCTTTAGTTGCTAAAGCACTATAAAACTCCAACCAACCAACCAAGAAATGATTGATTTTATTCAGTTATGAAATCTTTTCAAAATAAAGATCACTATATATGAAATTATATAACTGTTAAGATTCTAATATTCAGCAATTTTAGGTATTTCCAAAAACCTCAACTCTACTAATAGGAGTATTGTCCCCATTTTTTTGACTGACTTTTGTAGATGTTACATAGCAAGCTGATATTGGTAAACATTTTAATAAATAAATAATAAATACCTCCTTCAAGTAGCTGCCAGGAGCGGGGGTGGCTCAGTCGGTAGTGCGCCAGGCTCGTAATCTGTAGTTCCCAGGTTCGAGTCCCAGCTGGGTCAGCGTTGAGATTTATCTCCGCAAAATTCCCTGCCCTGCCCACGGTCAGTAGGGGACACCGATGGACTTGGAAAGGCCGCCGTCCGTCGGATGGGACGTTAAGCCGTGGCCCCGTGTGCAGGAGAGACATACCCTGTGCACGTTAAAGAACACGCTGGATGGCCTTGACGGGAGGCTACCATCTGTCTCCCAACAGCTGTTCCAGTGGGTCCCCTCCCCCAACCTTCTCTGAGCCTTCGGGATCCATGTGACCTGGCCCATGGTGTGCAAAAAAGTGCCGCTCAGAGGTAAAACAACCAAACAACCAACCAAGTAGCTGCCTGCCACAGAGGTCTGACAGGAGCCTGTCAGTTTAATATGCCATAGTAGAAGGACCGAGAATGCTGAGCCCTCAGCAGATAAACAATACAAACAACCATGCCTTACCCAGGGCTCGAACCCAGGTCATGCTAAAAAAATTGCATATATTAACTGGGAAATCTCAATGCCCTGATTACTAAATATTTGGATGATCATTCAAACTTTGACTACTTAAATGTTGTTCCAAACTATATTTTAATTTCATGAGTTTTACAGCATAATGAAAAATAATATTACCAATTATATTTTTTTGAAAGTACTTGAGGATTTTGCAGATTGTATAGTATTCCAAAAGTATTTATTGCAATGTAATATAAATAATAGTTGTAATTCATTCTGAGAAGGTGCCTTCCAGACAACATCTGTAACAATGTGATGACATAACATTTTTCAGTGGCAGAGGCATGTGTAGCTTGAGTGTTGAAAAGGTTCTATAAATTTCCAAATACTTGATTGTCCAAGTCTGAAAAATTTGCACACAAGTTTCCCCTGTGCCAATCTGTATTGCATTAACCCTTAAATAGCACCTCATTAGCTGCTGATAAATTCTGAATGACATCCAGAAATTGATACAGATATTAATAGTACAACACATGAAGCTTCCATTAAATATATATATAGAAATTCTTGTTTAAAAATTTTATATGCAGTGAACTGTTCAAAATTCAGCACTTTGCAATTTAGAATTCTTTAAAATCGCATGTTTTACAATCCAGAAATATTAAGGAAGCAAACTGACACTTGCATCTGCAAAATGTTTAAGACTGACATTACAACATTTTCTACAACTTTAGTTATTATCATTTGTTGAGATTTAACAAACTGAACTTTATTTACATTTGTAACCACTACCACTAGTTCCTCTAAATCCAGAAAATGTTTAAAATCTGGCACCTCTCAATCCCCAAGGGGATTGGATTTTAAAGAGTTTACTGTATATCTTTTAAAAATATATAAACTTAAATAATGATTACCTTTTGAATTTGAAACAAATTCTGATGCATTAAAAAAACTTGCTACAATTATGGTCACTATTTTTTTAATACCCATTCTCAGCATCACAGCAATTTTTATTTAATTTATACAAATTTCTATCAAGCCTCCAATTCAAGAGCTTAAATCTGAATTGTTACCAATATATTTTTCCATAAAGTTTTGAATGCTTGTGAAAATTAATCAAAAATATTTTGATAAAAACAAGTAAAATCCAAGGATTTCAGAACCAAGCAAGTGTTTTTATTTTTGGCTAAAGTTCTACAGACATCCTGCTTGACAACAAAACCCATTTTCTGTCAAACCACACACAAGAAGTTTGAAGCATTTTAATGAACATTGCTTATGTGCATTGTTATTGAAATATTTGTAATAAAATTCAATTTTGGTGGTTTTCATGTTGAAAAATATGTTCTACTGATAGAATTCTACTTGGTATTTCATATGGCATCTTTCTGTTTATTAGTTACTTCAAGATGGTTAGTGAGTTTTTTTAATAAAAAAATCTTTGACACTCTAGACATTACAATAGCAGAAAGTTGTATCAGATAGTGAATGTTGTGTGGGAAGAAATAAAACTGGTACACAGAGATTGAGGGAAAAGTATGATAAGGTCGTTGAAGGTGAGGATCTGTTATGGCTAGTAGGTTGAGTATTTGATATGTTCTAAATAGTGGTTAGTTTTACTCCCATTGTTTGTAAAGAGGATAAAGACATTACTGATTTTAATATTGACCCTATTTCACAATCTGAAATTTCTTTGCCTATCTCTAAATTTAAACTAGATAAATTTCAAGATAGATGAAATTATTACTGAAATGTTTAGAACTGGTAATATTTTTGTTGTCACATGGCTGACTGAAATTTTGATTGCTTGTTATGATAAAGGTGTTGTTCCTAAGGATTTACTAGAGCTATTATCATCCCTATTTTTTAAAACGTTATGTGAAATTCTTGTGATAATTATAGGGGAATCAATCTACTTTCTGTTTGTCCCAAGTAAGGATCTTTGCATTATTGTGCTTAATAGAATTAAGAGTTTGGTTGATGGACAACTGCATAATGAACAGTGTAGATTCTAAAGTAGTTAGGGATGTATAGATAAAATATTTTTGCTTAGGCAGATTCTTGAGAAAAGTTTAGAGTTTCAGAAACATGTAGTTACTAGCTTTGAGGATTTCAAAAAGGCTTTTGACTCCATTGATCATGAGATCTTGTGGCATGTTTGACAAGAGTTGGTAAGGCTTGTAGCAGTTGTTATATCATTGCTACTAGAGTTTGAAAAGTATGCATTTAGTTTCCTTTTCTTTTTGGTTATTAATTATGTTTTGTGAAATTCACTACAAGGGGAGAATCTTTGGCCTTAAATGTTGTAGATTTTAAAATTTTTGATTAAAAATTATGCGAATGATTTTTGCTTTTTTGGCAGTGATATTGATGAGATGAACTCTCATTAAAGCTATTGATGTATCTGGTAATAGAATAGGTTTCGTAATAAACAGAAAAAACTAAAATGATGAAAATTGGTCAGGCAGGTTGTGGTGCAGTTAATCTGAATGATTTCACCTTGATCAAGTGTCTTACACTGTTGTTCATAATTTGAGGAAGTTGAAGGAATGCAAATATCTCAAGAAATTCTTTTTACACACACTGGACACTGAATTTAGAAACCTTTACGCAGTTGTACATAAACATCACTTGTGCAGCGTATATGAAAAATGCATGGTCACTTGATCTAGGCAACTATTTAAGACTGCTGCTTGTCAGTAGTGTTAATCACACAAGATAAACAAAGATAAAACAAAGGATATATCAGGGTTCGATAAAGGGCTTATTGTGGGTGCCCATCTGGCTGTAATGACAATTTTAAAAACAGCAGAGCTGACTGGTTTCTCAAAAGGTGAGATATTTCAGGTTTTAATCAGTGAAAAAATAACCCATAATACTTGTCTAAGAGGCATCAGTGTGGCGACAATCTGTCAGGAACAAGATTGCTGTCATCTGAGAAGGCTTGTATGGAGAAACAGGACCCCTGTGTGCAGTAATTGACCAAAACATTCAATGAAGACTGTTCCTGACCCATATCTCAGTGAACTATGCTCAGGAAATTGAAGAGCATCAGTATTAGCAGTCTCATTCCTATACGGAAACCACTGATTTCTGCGAAGAACTGGAAAGTTCATCTACAGTGGTGTCAGGAACACTATGACTGGACACTGGAAGACTGGAAAAAAAAGTTGGATCCGACAAGTCACGGTACACCTTGTTCTGTACCAACAGTAGGCAGAAAGTTTGGCAGTGGTCTCCTTAAGCAATGGACCCAGCTTGCCTTGTAAACACAACTCAAGGTTCTGGAGGGTTCTGTTCATACGGAACAGGTCTGGTATTGCTGGAAGGTCAGGTGTCCTCTACAGATTATTAGAACATTGTTGCCAATCAAGTTCATCTTGCAATGTTGACTTTTTATCCAGCAGGTGACTGCTGTTTCATGGATGACAATGCTACATGTCCATCGTGCAAGTTGTGTTCAGCAGTGGTTCAGCGAGAATGACTTCCACCATCTTCCCTGGCCACCACAAAGCCCAGATCTGAATCTCATTGAGAATGTATGGGACATGTTAGGAAAACAGATCTGGGAGCAAAGTCCTCTTCTGTCAAATCTGAGCCAGTTAAAGAATTGTCTGGTTAACAGCACCTGGTATGCTGGAGATGTAAAGGCACTCCAACACCTTTTGGAATCTATACCAAACTGCATATGTGCTGTAATTTGGGCTAAAGGAGGTCCAACTTGGTATTGAATAAAGGTTTCTAATTCAGTGGCCAGTGTGTCTAGATGCTAATGAAAGTTTCAGAGGTTATTTAACATATATATATATTAATATTTACATTTGAAATAAAGAATATATTGGAATACTAGTCTAGTTATAAAATTTCCAATAAAAGAATATATTGGAAAATTTTTCCAGTTATGAAAAACTATATATCACTGCAGATATTGAAGTTAATGTTATTTAGTAAGGAGTATGATTACCCCTAACAGTAAAACAACTTGCACAATGAGCTCTATTGCTTCTAATAAGGTCATCCAACAATGCAGAGAGCATCAAATCCTGCTCTATAATGGGATTTAGGTCTTGGGACCTCAATAGCCAATATATTCTCTGAATATCTCCATTCCCAAGGCATTCCTCTACTATCTGAGCTCTATGTGGACAAGCATTATCCATAAAAAGGAATTCTGACCCAATGATACCTCTAAAAAATCTCATATAAGACTCTGGGATTTCATCTCTGTATTTTAGGGAACTTAGAGTTCTTTTTGAGAAGACATGCAGGCCAATGCAGCAGTTGATAGTGATACCTCTCAAGATGAACAAACCACTCCTACCAAAACAGTCCCTACAATATTCAGGGATTGGTAACCTGTCCCATGCTCTCTCCCGATGCACTGGCGCTGAGAATCGCTACTTACATTATATTGTGATTCATTCAAATAGAGAATCTATTCTCATTGGACGAATTCAGGTGTTGCCTTCTCCGTTCTAGTTGTGCTGTCCAATGAGTCAAGGTTAGAGGTGATGCATACTACAGATCTTCTAGCATATACCCTCTTTCATGAAGTTGTTGGGATACAGTTACTCTGGATATTGCCCTTCCTGTTACAGCTCTGATGCAAGTTTGCCTACTGACATCATTCTGTTGTACCTTGCAGTTAGGGACAGGAAATTATAATTTGAACTCTTCTTACTCTGGGCCTACCCTGGCTCATTCTTCTATAGCATGTTCCAGTGTCTTGAAAACTTTTCCCTATTTGGAAATTACACTTTCCGCATTCCCGAATCGAGCAACCTCTATCATCCAACTGATGGCTCTCCACCTCTAATTTTTATCCAAAGGTTCATCCTTTGCATTTTAACAAAACTTAATCCAAAATGCTCAATGAAGCTGGACTGAATTTGAAATGAGAAGCACCATTCTTGAAGCTGCTTTTATCACCAGCCTAATTTGTATATTGTCTTTCACATTGAGAAATAAAAATTTAATTGCTGATATATGTGTCTTTTCATGTTTAAATATCCACTGAAACTTGCATTAAATTCCCAAAAGGATTTCTTGCAATATTTGGAATTTCCTTAAATTGTGAACAGCAGTGTAGTTGAATTAACTTGGGAGCTTTGTAACAGATATTGGTATGTCTAGCATAATATAAACAGAATAGGGATTGCTGCTGGGACTTTTAAGAACCTATGTCTTGGAAAGTGTGGAAAAATAGCTGTATGCATAAAGTCTCAAATTAGGTTATATAATAATTTGACCCTTTCTGAAGTTAGGTAGTAAAACTTGGATCCTCTGGAACAAGAGGGCAGGAAACTTTAATGTCTTTAATTCTAGATGCTTACGTAATATCTTGAGCATTAAGTGATTTGACTTCATAAGTTAATGAGGTTAGGCAAAGGAATTAGGAACCTCTTTAGAACAGCATACTGTGCAAAGAGAGACAGCAGTGGTTTGCCATGTTGCTTGTATGTATAGCTGTAGATTGCTGAATAAGATTATGAATTGTGTCTAAAGGCCTCAGGAAAAGGGGGAGACCTAGGATGCAATAGGCAGACTGTCAAACAGAACCTTGATGGCACTGTATCTCAGGACAGACATGTTTGGAGGACTAAATTGTACATTCTAGTTGGATCTACACAGCCTGTGGCTCTTGAAGATTTTGTATATATGTAAGAAATAATTTCTACTGTTTACACCATTAGCCGTCCCGTGGCCGAGTGGTTAGCACGCTTGACTACTGATCTACGGGACCTGGGTTCGAGCCCCGGGTAAGGCATGGATGTTCGTGTTGTTTTCTGCTGAGGTCCTGCCATCCTCTCAGACTTTCTACTGTGGCATATAAACTGACAGGCTCCTGTCAGACCTCTGTGGCAAGCAGCTGCTTGAGGGGGTATTTTTTTTTACACCATTAATTTTAACCATCTATCTCCATCTTCTTTACCACTGTGCCTAATCTTTTCTGACCATATCTTTTGCTTGTTTTTCATCCCAGTATAAAAAACACATTCCGTACGGTAGGTGTTTTATATCAATAGCTACAGTGAGATTACTTCACCTATTAACATATTGCATACCAAATAAAATTTGTAGATGATGACATAATATACAGTGGGCAAATAACAATGAAGTAACACAACCTTCTAGACCAGTTGTTCCTAATCATTTTTTTTTTGTTAAATGGCTAAGCCCTTTTGCCAAATATTATTTTTTCTACCCATCGTTCCCCTCCATGAAAATCTGAGTTAATCTGTATGTAGTATTTGATATTCTATTTATTTCCACAGAAAATCTCTAGAAAGTGCTCTTAAAAATTTCTAAAACTCTCCCTTGGGAATTACTATTTTAGATCAAGCTTACTACTGAAAATGTCCCAATCCACGGAAAATTTTGTTGTGGCCACAGTAGTGTTACAGTATTTTCTTGATATCCATATTTGTGAATGCTGCTTTAATAAATGACACTGCTGACAATGAAATATTTTTCCTAGACCTTTTCATGTTAATTAGTTTGCAAATCTTGTTATTTCATTGTTATGCTTACATTATCAAATTTTACTAATGACACCTGTATATAGTGGATCTACCACCTGCCATCCTCACAGACCTACTATGGCATATAAACTGACAGACCTCTGTGGCATATAAACTCAGACCTCTGTGGCAAGCAGCTGCTTGAGGGGGTATTTATTTTTTTATTTTATTTAATCTGACATCAAAGCTCCATGACTTCTAAAATATGCATCCAATGGAAAAATGTGACTGAAAATAAATTTGAAAATCGTAATCAAATTTATTTAAATCTTGATTTTCAACAGTTTTTGTTCAGTATTTTAAGTAGTTAGAGAAGCTGGGATATTTAGCAAATTATAAAAATATTCATAAATATCTAATATTGAAATAATCATTACGCAAACTTTTAAAATTTATTTTTTTATAAAAAGGTTTGGACAGTACTTATTAAGTTTTGATTAATTCTGAAGTAAATTCTTATTGAGCATTACTGTTGAGGAATATTCTAGCTTCCATAGCTCTTTAAATACTGAATGAATTTTGTTGAAAATCAAGATTTAAATAGATTTGATTATGATCTTTATCTTCAGTCACATTTTTTCATTAAATGCCTGTTTTAGAAGTTACAGTGCTTTGAAGTTAGATTACCATTGACAATGAGCTTATCAAGCAACTGAAACTTCTAAAAAATATCAGAGAATTTCCATTGACCTGGAAATTCTCTGATATTTTGAAAAGGCCTTGTATTCTCATAATCATAACAGAAATTGTGAAAAAGATGAACATATATAAGAAAGAGAGCATAATTTGTGACAGATTAATGAAAAATGTCACTGATAGAAACAAAACTGTAGTATTCACATACAGAATATGTGGTGGCCATAGATTAACTAGCTAGCACAGACAGATATCTGAACATAACTGCTTGCCCTGCCTCCTTTAACAGGTGGCTGTAATTCTGATTTTACCACCAGCTTTCAAAGTCCGTGAATGTTTTGTAGCCATTCTTTGCTTCATAGTTCTGTATCAGACTAGTTATTTATGTTTCCTTTATTGCCTTTATTATTTGAACTGCTTTGAACATATTTTTGGATCTGTTTGATAACTGCATTTGTTATTTTGTCAGAATACTTTAGTCAACTGCATGCCAACATTCTTTCAAGTTCCATTCAATTGTGAAAGATAATCAGTTGCTTTGAATTGTTATGTTTTTCAGTTGTTACACACACACACACATCTTATTGACTTTTGTTCATTTCATCCAACTGCGTAAATTAGCTTTATCATTCAGACGTAATTTGTGTCAGAAATGTTTTGTACATTTAAAAAAATGGGTTCACAGGAGTGAGCACACAAAATTGAAGAGCTGGTTGAGCAGTGCCATTAAGGGTGTAGCAAAAACTCTTGGAGCAGCATTGGTTGGGCCACTGCTCATTAGGAGCACCAGCATTGCTTTTGTACTACAGTTGGCATATATGGAAGTCATTTGTCTGTGTTAGCTACTTAATCAGTGGCAGTGGCCATACTGAAAAATGTCCATAGGGGTATCTACATTTGAGACTAGAGGTTCTGAAACTGCCCCCTTTGGTTCTCTGAGGTAGTGTAAAAGAATTGCAAAAATAGTCCCTTGCCAACTGTACTTCTGGTTGATAAAAGATAGTCCTTGAGAGACATATCAAAGCTATAACAAACAATTCAAGATTAAAAAAAGTATGTTATACTTAAAAACTTGTTTGTTATATAAAAGTTATTCGAAAGTATATAAAAAAAATAAAAGTATCGAGTAAGCAAAAATATTGTACAGTAATGAGGGTGATGAGAACAGTAGTTTTATTGTATTTTCCACAAATGTTTTATGTGTTGTTCTTGCATAATGCTGGCAATACAGATGTCCCATCTGTGCAGGAGTTCCATACATGAATAACCATACCAGCATTAACTGTGGCAACAGCTGCAATAATCCTTACTTTCGTTTATTAGTAATTTGTATTAGGGAGGATTAGTGCACTTGATTCATGATGTACCCCCACAGGAAAAAGTCTGGCTTTTGTACTTGCTTTCTGTATGAATAATCTATTTTGCTTTGCCATTTGTCTACACTTTAAGTGGCAGGACAACTAACCTGGTGAATGAAAACTTCTGTTGTCCTGCAAAAGAATGCACTTTGAAAAAATTGTCTCGTTGGATTCAATGCCCAGCATGCTTCTGGAAGATGCTTCGAATCCTACTCAGGACAACCAATTTTTTTTCAACTAATCATTTTCAAGTGTTTCTTGTCTACAAGATGTTTTCATGTGTACTTCATTACTGAACCATCTTGTTTCATTTTCACAGCTCTATTATTTTCAAAGACGTGTTGGAAATTGACAACCTGTTTAGAAAGACCCTATATAAGTAGTCACCTGGGTATTTGCTATGCATATCACATTGCAGTGTGCTAAAATTAACTAACTGTGTTGTAAAGAACCATGGATACTCAGACTGGATACTATGTTTACTGAAATGGTGTACAATTTATTAACTGGGTACTTAAAATCACAATGGTGAGGGATTATTGAATAGGTCAAAAAACATACAGGTGAATGGATTGGAAAATCTGCTTCCAACAATTTTGCAAGTTCCTTAATGTAAACTTCCTTCTCTGCCCGCCACTGAGTGAACTACCTTGGGTAGGAGCATAAATTGGTACATTTGTTTACTTCTTGTCAGGATGAGGAAAACTCCTTGTGGCATCAATATTGCACTAGACTGATGTGATACATATATACATTTATTTATGTAGAAATATGTACATTATAAGGACCTACAGAAAATGACCAAAGCTCAGCCTGAGATGGCAGCCTGACTTCTTGTTTCATCTCCAAGATGAGACATTCTCTCATCTAATGGGTAATGGGAGAGTCCACCCTCTCCATCACATGACAGATCAGGTCGTATGTAGCGTCTCAAATATCTGGTAGCCTCTCAGCTGACCGTCAATTCCCAGAACTGCTGGCCAAGAGCCCAGGACTTAATTTCCATGAAATGGGAATGCTTTGCCTGGTCTTCACTATTGCAATGGCAACTCCAACCAGCTCTCTCTCTCCCACCCCCCCTTCCGTGCTGCTCATGCAATGTTCCTCTGATGTAATAAGCATATTTGAACCATCCAAAATGTTCAGTTGAGAGAATATGGAAACTTACAAGAGTTGTAGACAATGTGTTAACAGTTACAGTGTTCAGCTGTAAATAATAGTAAGACATCTTGGAGCAATAAAGTTGTTAGCAGATATATGATAGTAAGAGCAAAAGTTACTAAGTTGAAGTGAATCATCTTAAAGTTCCATTGTTTCAAATTCTTGATGGTTACAGTTCGTATAGATGGAACAAATGAATGATTAAGAAATGTACACAAAATTTACAATAAAATAACATTGATAAGTAATGCACAAACAAGGGATTTAGATTTTGGATATATACATATTTCCTTCTTCAGCAAAGATGGTGGAATATTGAAAAAAAAAATAAAAACCAATAGAAGGTTAGATTTGAATAAATAAATGTTATTTTGAAAGGCAATACATAGTATATAAACATCTGAAGTTGAAATTTGATGTTCATGAAGTTTCATCATCACAGTTTTATTGTTGCAGTGTGATATGCAATTTTTGGGGTACTTTCATTGTTGATTTAAATGGGATTTTCCAAGCTGAAGTATGTAGAATGAATATAGTAGGCATTTCTTTTTTACAACATAAATGTTGGTTGAAAATCAAAAGTATAAACATAGTATGCAATTAAATAAAGATTAAAATAACTATGAACACTAGATGCTACGCTAGTCACATGGTGGTATCAGGAAAAACAATCAGCTCATTGACAACTAATGGAGTAATTGATAGTCATTGGTGTGGTGAAGTTCAGGTTAGTCATACCTACATTGGCTTCATTACTGTGTTCTTGAGACAGCCTCTTCATTGTACAACACAAGTTGTACAAGGTAAAGTGTTTCTGCGACACAGAAAATGACATTCCTAAAACATCCTATGACATGGCCATTGCCACCAATCGTTTAGTCACTGCTCCCTTTTGCTTCATTGCCCTTGAAACGTACTTAAATAGCCTGAAACAAAAATGTTTCAGATGTGTTCCCTTACCATAAACCTACAAGTTACACCCACTTCCACTCCCAATTCACCTCTTACAACCCCTCTATTGTAAAACTGTATATTTACTCCGAGTTCTTAATTTTTTCTTCTCTTCATTTAAAGTATCTTTAAAACCCCAAAGAACATTTTTGGAATGGTAAAGACTGAATATTTGATTATATTCTATTATTTAACCTTCCCAGGTCCAGCTATTTTTTCACTCTGATCAGACAAAAAAATTAACTTTAGAACTATTATGCCAAATTAATCAACATTTAATTCTGGATTTTTTGAAAAATAAAATATTTAACAAGAAAGACAATTAGTTTTATTTTAATGGGACTTTTTTAGAGTCATGTAGTAAAAAAATGCATCTGGCAACACAAAAATTTATTTAAAGAACACTAATAAACAGAAATGATTATAATGCACATGAATAGAAAGGCTATTTATTTCTGAATAACAGAAAAAATTTCTTGTTTAAAGTGAGCATTTCTTCCATTTTGTAATTTTTTTTCTCTGTACCATATTTTGAGAAAAGTCCAGGCTTGTTGCAGAGTCCAATAAACAAGTCCACTTTAGAATATTTAAAAAAAAAATAATAAACAGAAATAGGTCATGTTATATATCAAATTAAAGAGAATTTAATTCTGAATTTTATTAAAGTAAAAAATGAACATTGTAGTAACATATTAATTTTAACACTTTTTGCAGTGGTATACTGAAAAAATAGGTATGTATTTCATAATTACTTCCAAAATCTTCGATTTTTAAAAATAGCAGGTTTTTTTGTTAATTTTTAGGATATTTTGGAAAATTTAAGGAAAAATATGTTGATAATAGTTCAAATCAAACTTGTGAGCTTAAATCAGGTAATTGCTTCAATACAGAGTAACATTAACAAACAAATCGGCTATACTGTTGTATAGTGCTTCTAAAATATGACAATCAGATGGCTTTATCGAATTATTTATGTTGTAGTTTAATAAAATATGCATCAAATTAAAAAAATATATATTATTTTTCAAGCTTGAATTACATATATATTTTTAAAATATATATGTAAGAAAATTTTCAAATAGCAATTTTTTTTAAATCAAAGTTTCATGTGTTGTACCAAAAATGTCTATCGACGTCCTTGACCCTGGAAGGGTTAATTGTGACATTCTGTGCCATATTTTTTTTTAAATATATAAATATGTGTTGTATGTATCTAAGTGTGTAGTAAGTTGCCTTTATCTTTATTACTTATAATGTCATATTTTTTTCTATTTGTATGTTCTGTGGATAAGCTACTGTTAGCTTCACAGGTTTACTGTTTGCTAAATGATGTAATTTTTTTAATAGGTTTGTGAATAACATTAATAAATTGTCACATCTGTAATAAAAATGACTTTATATATCCACCGCACAAGCCTTTACTTATGCTGGATTTGTGTTCGTATTCTGATTATGTAACTTTTGACAGTGATCAATAATGATATTAATTATTTCAGAATCTGAGCAATGCTGGGTAAATCTGCTAGTAGCAAATATATTTTTTAATATTCTCAGTAAGAATTTTGTTGATGTGCCATGGATAAAATTGTTTTTGCGCTATGCTTATATTTAGTTGCTTTTAATACTAAGAAAGCAGCACCGACTTCATCAGTTAATCTACTTCGTATGTTTGAATTTATGAAGTTCATGGTGTAAAACACCAACTTGCACAAATAGTGTTGTTTTACCTCTGAAAAGCACTCTTGCACATAGTGGCCTAAATGGTCACAAGGACCTCAAAGGCTCAGAAGATTGAGGGAAGAAGACTCACTGGGTAAGTGTTAGGACAAGAGATGGCAGCCTCTCATCAAAGCCATCCAGTAAGTTCTTTAACATGAACAGGATATGGTTCTCCTGCATGTGGACCACTGCTTAACATCCCATCCAATGAACAGCGACCTTTCTAAGCCTTTCGGTGTTCCCTTCTGACTGAGGGCAGGGTGGGGGTTAATGGAGATATATCTCAACACTGGCACCATTCAGAATTGAACCTGGGAACTGCAGTTATGAACGTGGTGTGCTACAGACTGAGCCACCCTCTCCCCACTCATATAAATAATTAAGTGAATGATAAAAAGTGATACAATAGAGACAACAATATATATATTCTTGAAAAAAATTAATATTTCAGGAATTGCTTTTCACATTTTTAGCATTTCTTTTCCGGTGTTGCTTCTGTTAAGCAATTTTATTCAATAGGTTTTCTCAGTAAAATTCGTCATAAAAAATTTGATCTTTGTATTTGTTCACTTCTGAAAGCTCAATCAGCTGCAGAATTTAGTACCTTAAACATTGTGATTAACATAAATGTTAACACAAGGTACTGATGAACAATAACACACAAAAAAGTTGCTGATGACGTGAAAACATTGCAAATAGCAGTGTTAAAAAAAATTCCCCCTCAAACAGCTGCTTGCAACAGAAATCAAACATAAGCCTTTCAGTTTAATACTGGCATAGGGAAGATCTGTGAGGAAGGCAAGATCTCAGCAAAAAGACATCAACAAACATTCATGCCTTATATGTATGTTAGACAAATATCTAGTATTTAAAAAAACATTATTTTTATATAAATCTTGCATGGCCTCAATATAACTGAAAATGGCTGGTTTTATATGGTCAACTCCTCTACCCTGTATGATATAGAATGATATCCACTCATAGGATCATTACAAACTTGTTGAATATTGAACTAGGTCATTTGTAGATATTTGTGATGATGCAGATCATCACAAATATATATGAGTAACTGTTTTAATAACTGATAGCAGATGCTCTCTTCATCTCTGTGCTAACTCTCCATAGGAATCTTGAGAATTTGTTCAAATCTGGAGGCAGTTGTTACTACCACTCTGCCAGTACTTCTCTTGTGTTATAAAATGTAATAATTCTCTATGATGTATTAACAGGCTCCTGTCAGACCTCGATGGAAAGCAGCTGCTTGAGGGATTTTTTTTTTTGTGTTTGTCACAACTTGATCCAAAATACAAGCATTCAGAAGAACTGGAGCATTTCCCACTTGACCAGTTTATCACTTTTGTTTATGTTGATGACCAAGCTATTGCCAGCTTCATTATGATTAATGAAGCAATTCACATCCAGAGGGCCAAATCATGAGGGCCATTCAAGATATATATTTTCAGATACTTTACCGTCTTGTCCCCATCCTTCTGTTCCAACTTTTTCCTAATAATATAAACACTGACCACATTAAGTGGTAAAGATGGAAAAATTCTGCTTTGTTTAACTCCAGTTCTAATGGCATTGTTAATGTGTTGCAGGCTTTACCAGCTTTTTATGCATAACTCAGTGTTATAATAGCAGTTCATTAATATGCTGACTAACTTTTCAGATTTCCATAAAATTTTGCAGTCAGTCACAAATTATATTACTGAACAGAGTCAAAAGCCTTCTTAAACTATATGGTGTAGCATGGCCTCTGTTGCCCTGGCACCATAAAATCCCAAACAATCAACCTTGAAATATACATGGCTTAATTATGGATTTTTTTTTTTAACTAAACATTTCTGAAGAAACTATTAAGGCGGACGCAGTACCTAAGTGCGAGTTTTGTGACACCGTTTTAACTGTGAAACATATTTTAATTCAGTGTGCAGCTTTTTAACCTTGAACGTAAATTGTATTTTACTTTCCACAATTTTATGGCTGAGCCTCTTACACTCTGCCATCTTTTATCTGATGAATCGTTTTTAACTCCTGTTTTTGACTTTTTACGTTTTACTGGTTATTTTACACGTCTCTGATTTTTACTATATTTTCTAGTTTTACTCTTGTTTGCAATTTTACTTAGGTCCTATACACCCATTTTTATTGTTAACTTCTACTCTTGTTGTTTCTTTTTAGTCTTTTTACTTGTCGTTTTGTTGTGTTCGTTTTAACTTTGGTTGTGGGTTCTGCGACTTTTATCCCTTTTTATCGTTTGTTTGGCGCAATATAGCCTTAGTTGCTGTTGCGCCAATAAACCCCAAACAACCAACCAATTCTGAAGAAACTACTTCAAAAAATTGGTCTTTTCAATCCTTATCACTTTTAAACATGCAAATAGAGCATGTTTAAAAAACCCCAGCAAATGTTGTGATTTAATCCCTTCTGCTTTACCTAGGCTGACTATTAAACTCTTATTGAAAGGTGTTAAAACAGACAGTTGTTTTTCTCATTTAAGAAATGCAATATTAATAATGCTTTAATAGGAGTGAAAACATTATTCACTGAAGTTATACTTCAACTATAATATGTATAGTTATAATAGTGAAAATGAGTGAAGGATTTAAAGATTTCCTAATATGTAGATATTTTCTTTTTTATACTTGCATTGTTCCTTTGAACAGGGTTATGAAACATGTCTACCTATATTTCATTTTGATTTGTTCACTATGTAAAGTAGAATTGTTAACATTAGTAAATAGCTCTTTTTAAGCATAATAAATACTCTTCCTATGCATTTCCAGAGTTGTCAGAGAAAGCTGCTCACTCATTTGGAAAGAATATAGCTATTATATACAGGTTATAAGTTCAATACAAATGCAAGTTTGAAAGTTTAAGCATTGCCATTTTCCTGCTGCTAACAGAATCTGAGTTATTTAGAACATGCTTTTCTCTGATTGCCATCCCATGGCCGAGTGGTTAGCACACTTGGCTACTGGTCTAAGGGACCTGGGTTCAAGCCCCGGGTAAGGCATGGCTGTTTGTGTCGTTTTTCTGTTGAGGACCTGCTATCCTCAGACCTTCTACTATGGCATATAAATTGACAGGCTCCTGTCAGACCTCTGTGGCAAGCAGCTGCTTGAGGGGGTATTTATTTATTTTTATTTTTTTTATTTTCTCTGATTGGTTTCTAACTGCAACTAATTTTGATGTGTGATATGCTTTCTTGGTTATGATAACAATAAGGTATTCATTTAGTGCTGTAAGGAATTAAGCTGTTAATGACAGATTTTTAAATCAAATTATCTAACTTTTAATTTACAATAATTCTTAAAATTTCCCTCACTATAATTAGTGGAAAGTTGAGACAATTAGATGGAATTATTATCTAGATAATTTACCTTGTTTTTTTTTTCTTTGTGATGATGTCTGATGGGTAGATGAGTCTATTGTCCTAGGTGGGAGTATAGTCCAGATATGAGTTCATTTATATTCTTTATTTTTTTGTTCTACAGTTAGGAGAAAACAAATGTGAATGACATCTTGACTGGATGTTCCAGCATCCATAAACATCTAATGCAAAAAAAAAAACTTTCAAGACATGAATAGATTTCATTAGAGTAATTTAAAACTCTAGCCTATTAGGCCATTTTTTTATTATAAAACTTGCAATATTCTGAATTTATCATGCTGTTGACACAGTATGAATGTTTCCATGTACATGTTCAAATATAGTGTATATTTATAAATCCTGAACTTGTGGCTTATATAGCTTCTAACAATATTTTTCCTCTCTCCAGCATGGACTTCCATAGGTGATACCTGCATGTGAAAAATCACATACTAGTATTCAGAGCTTTTGGCTCAAGAAGTAAAAGGTGATATCCAAGCCATGTTCCCTGGACTGAGTTATTTTAATGTAAGTTTATAAAATATTTTATGTAAACTGCTGATTTAAATTTAGAAATTCATTGCAATCTTAAAAAATCAAAATATTCTGAAACATGCACATTAATCTTCAGATTTTAAGGAATAAATTTGAAAGGGATATTCTAAAATAACTGGTCAATATTGAGTAAAATTACATCATCCTTTATTTAAATATGTAACTGAAAATTACTTATTCACAAGTAAAATCATAATACAATTAAAAAGACCTTCTTGCTCAAAAATTAATTTAAAATTCTCTGTCATTGAGCAATAAAATTTTAGAGTTCATCCTTCAAACTATTTGCATGTTGAAAGTTCTTGGAAGAAAACTCTCAGAAGCTTTTCGGAGCAAAGACAGCGCTCCGTCTTCAGTGAAGTGATGCTATGTATTGACGTTAGGTCTGTTTAGACAAAAAGCTTCTTTCTACATGTCATGAAGGGCGATTCCAGTGTCTCGGTTGCAGGTGGGGACGGACGAGGTCATTATTTCAATAGCCTCGCAGACTATGGTTCCGTAGAAAGTGGATGCATGCACAAGAAGTGTGGCGTGCTCCCAGTCTATTGTTACCGTGTGTTGCACTACTAGCTCAGAGGCGGCCGTCGTTAGCTTTTGGCTGACATCAGTTTGGTGCTCCGCAAACCTTGTAAAGAGTGAATGGTTTTGCCGATGTAGTACACAACGGAATTATCCGGCAAATCTAGGGCAAATCAGTATGCGCCTGATTTTTGAAGCAGGCTATATTTGTCCCTGTCCCTTTTGACTAATTTCTTCAAATCTGGAGCTGGGCTGAAAACAATTTTGATATTATGGACTCTGTAATTTGCGGACCGATTCACATAGGACAGGAACGTAAGATATGCCAACAATATATATCCCACGATATGCTTTACGAAGGAGGAGGAGAATAGAAGTGCCATCCCTTATTTAGATATTTTCATCCAAAAAAATGACGCAGGAGTCTTGACGACATCGGTATACCGGAAGCCTACCTATGTCCCTTCTGTCATAAGTGCGGACTCATGTGAACCATTGGTGGACAAAATTGTAGCCTTCCGTTCCCTCACACTTAGGGCTTTCACCGTGTCTTCAAATGAGCAGCTGCTTGAAGAATAAATTTTAAACATCCATTCCACCGCTGCTTCCCATGGTTACAACTCAACAACAAATAGACAAAGTTATCAGTAAATATAGAAACGAAAACAGAAGAAATCCGGCTCTCCTCCCAATCACCGACCCTGAATATACAACTTTTGCCGGACCTATTTCTTACGTTCCTGTCCTATGTGAATCGGTCCGCAAATTACTCAGAGCCCATAATATCAAAATTGTTTTCAGCCCCGCTCCAGATATGAAGAAATTAGTCAAAAGGGACAGGGACAAATATAGCTTACCTCAAAAATCGGGTGTATACTGATTTCCCCTACATTTGCTGGATAATTCTGTTGTGTACTACATCGGCAAAACCATTCGCTCTTTACAAGAAAGGTTCATGGAGCACCAAACTGATGTCAGCCAAAAGAAGCTAACAATGGTCGCCTCTGAGCTAGCAGTGCAACACACGGCAACAATAGACTGGGAGCATGCCACACTTCTTTCTATGGAACCATCGTCCACTTTCTATGAAACCATAGTCCACGAGGATATTGAAATAATGACCTCGTCCGTTCCCACCTGCAACCGAGACACTGGAATTGCCCTTCATGACATGCGGAAAGAAGCTCTTTGTCTAAACAGACCTAACGTCAATACATAGCATCACTTCACTGAAGACGGAGCGCTGTCTTTGCTCCGAAAAGCTTCTGAGAGTTTTCTCCTAAGAACTTTCAACATGTAAATAGTTTGAAGGATAAACTCTAAAATTTTATTGCTCAACGACAGAGAATTTTAAATTACTTTAAAATCATAATACTGAGAGGAAACAAAGTTGTAAATTAGACACATTTCAATTTGCTGTCTAGATACATTATGGCAGCATCCATCCATCATACTCTCTGTTAGAACAAATACTAGCAGTTTCTTGATTGCAGTGCCATATTGTCAAACTTTAAAAGCATGGTTGTTTAGTTTATGATCCATTTAATAAATAATATGTCCTCTAATAGAAAAATATATTGCTCTTGATATGAGCCTAATAAAAAGAAAGTCTAGGCATGTCAATTTCAGAGTAACAAGGATAAAACACTTGAAAAACAAATTTAATTCACCTGTCAAGGAAAATGTAGTTCAATGCCAATATTTGATTTTTCCTCTAAATTTGATATCATCACTGAACTAAGAGCGATACTTTCCTTGACAGTGGAACTAAAACATCAAGAAATTTCTTTAATTTATTCAATTCAAGTATCATATTAGTAGAAATCTGAAACTTAAAATATGTATTTTCATATAAAAGAATATGGATTGTTGTTTTTTGAAAACATATTATTTTAAATAAAAATATTGCTTAAGTTTGGCATCCTGACACTGTTATTTTTAGGAGATTTCAATTCAAAAGTTTCACTGCATTTTTGAGTGAGAGGGGTTATTATTTATACATAAACTGACCATAGGCAGAATATGTGCAACAAGACATTTTTTCATTGTGTTGATTATTAATCTTTCCAAGGTCCCACCTGAAAAACATGCACATTCAGAGGTTCAGCTATTTTTTTTTCATTATGATCAGCCAAAAAAGCAATACTTTAGAACTTTTTTTTTTGTTGATAGATACATGCCAGAGTGCTCCAATATCCATTATTTTTAAATAACTAATAAAGGGAATTAATGGCATGTTGTATGCCAAATTAATCAGCATTTAATTCTGGATTTTCTGAAAATAAAGTATTTAACAAAAAAGACGATATGTTTATATTAATAGGACTTTTTTAGTGTCATGTAGTAAAAAAATGCATCTGGCAACACAAATAAAAATTTTTTTGAAAAAAAAACTAATAGACAGAAATGATTACAATGCACATGAATAGAATGGCTATATATTTCTGAATAGCAAAAAAAATTTTTTTTTGGTTTTTAGTTCTTCGTACCATACTTAATTTTATTCTTCGTACCATACTTTGAGAAAATTCCAGGCTTTGTGCTGAACCAAATAAACAAGTCAACTGTAGAATTTAAAAAAAAAACAACATGCAACAGAAATAGGTCATGTTATATACCAAATTAAACAGAATTTAATTACGAATTTTATGAAAATAAATAATATTAACAAATTTGCAAACATATTGATTTTAATAAGCTTTTTTCAATGTGATATGGTGAGAAAAAGATTACACTGTACAATTAAGGCTTTATTTTGGTAATCCTGATGAATAAAAATAGTTAATTTCCTTTCAATAAATATATAATTTTCCTCCCGAATAATGTAAAATTCAACCTGAAATATGATTTTTATTTCTTTGAATGATTCTTTTCAGTGTCATATATTTTAAACACTGCCACAGTGTTATACAAAGTGACTTGGCCTTCTCACATGCACTGGATTTTGGGAACTAGAAAATATTATGAAATAATTATTGAATATTTATATTATGAAATAGAAAAAACTTCCTTGGCTGCTGTATTTGCTAAACCTTATGAATTTTTTCTTTGTGTGTTGAAGTTTGCTGATCTTGGCAAGTGCAGAAAGGTTTGTGTACCAAAGCAAAAAAACATTATATTGTTTGTGTGGTATAGCCAAGGTACTGGGGGGGGGGGGGGTTAAAACCATTCAATATAAACATAAAAGCTTGTAATTTAAAAAATTATATATATATATTTCTTGATTTGTGGGGGGGGGAGTGAAACTTTCACTGTCAGTTTGGTGGATGGGACAACTTCCCGAAATTACCCTTCCACGTGATGATTGATTTCCATAGCAAGGAAGTCTAATATAATAGCAAGGAATATCTCACTATGACATAGCAAGGAATATCTAAATTATAATTGTGGAATTCTTGTGTGAAGACATCAAGAGAATAAGCTCTGTGCAGAGTCCTCACATTCTGGTAACCTATGGAGAGAAAATGGTTAGTGAGATGTTTAAAGAAACTATGTTTATTGAAAGAGGGAATGCCGACAATATCAAACAACCCCCTAATCGCACGTATGGAGCAAAGACCCATTCCTCCACAATTAAAGGCTGAAGCCATCTACATTGGAAGATTTCCTCCAATGTAGAATTTGATGATGCCCATAGAAGCAAGAGCTCAGGTGCCTGCGATGACCTTTGGTTAGGATTATCCATCAGCTGATAAAACATATCCTGTGAATCTATTCACTTGGGGCTGTCAAACCACAAACAAACAGAAAACACAGCGGTAGATTTTTTCTCCACAGAAGCCCACCAGTGCAGCAAATTCAGGATCCATAATCAAGCTCAGAGCCTTATTCCAGTCCAGTAGGTTTATACGGTCAGCACCAGAACACTGTGTAGTTGACCACTGCTCAGCAAGGTAGAAAAAAAAGTAGCCATAGTTGCCCAGATCAGTAGGCAACACTAATCTGGCAGCCCTTCCTTTCCTTTCCACAAGAGAGTATATCTTTTGAAAGGTAGTATAAGCATTATTATGAATAGTTCCCAACTTAGTTTAAAGTACTTTCAGGATTATATACTGTACTAATTGCTTCATTTAGTGTTCTATTACTGCAAACTTTGCTACAGTTCTCAGTCCAAATAATAATCCATTTTTTCTGCTGAGCAATGAAATAGAGTTCTTCATTCAATTGTATTGCATTTGAACTGTTTAAAGTACTTTATTGCATGTATCTGTTAATTTTAATATGCTAACTTGGTATATCCATCAGATCAGCCCACTGACACTATCATGTGCTCACAAGGTCATGGATCTGTTAAGGACAATGTATTTTTTTATTTAGTTGCTATTTTTTGTGGTTTTTTATTTTTAAAGAAGATTTATTGTTTTTACTTTGTCATCTGTATGTCTCTATTAGACTTTTTGGTTTTTAGAGATGAATTAGGACTTTTTTGAGTTAGATAACACCAATGAAATATTAGGATTCACATTTCCTGTATCTCCCAGTAATTTTAAATTCCAACAGTAGATAGCCCTAAAGTTGGAAAATGCAAAGTTTAAATGAATATTGTAAGTGATGTATTCATGCCAGATATAAATTTAAAAAAAAAAATCAATGTGACATTCAATGTGTTATATTGCAGCAATTGGCTTTTACCCCTAGAGGATGCAAAAAGGTAACTCTTTGGTTTTTAGAAATGAACTAAAGATTCTTTTGGGTTGGATAGGTTCTAATGAAATATTAGGATTCATGTATTCCTTATCTCCTATAGTTTAAATTTCCACCTTTAGAGGGAGTGTCCTAATTTGGAAATTAAATTTTTTAATCAATAATGTAAATAATCTTTAAAGATCTGAAATTTTGGTAGTAGAATGTGGTGAACAAGGGGCTTACACTGACTAGCAATTTTCTACCTTCCAATGATGGTAGGAAAATGAAACTACTTGATTTTAAGAGATAAATGAAGAATTGATTAGGTATTAATTAAATATTATGATTTTCATTTTTTTAAATCATCCATTAGTCTGAATTTCCAACATAGAGGCAGATAAAGTTAAAAATAGTGAACTTTTGTTGTCTTTAAAAATGAGCATTCCATATTTGTCAGAGGCAATATGTTGTTTGTCTAATTAGTTTTATTTCTAGTTATGGGCATCACTACATTAAACATAAAGAGCATCCACAAGCTTAAGAAGAGCAATGTTATGTTCCTTTGTTATGAGATCATAAGAGAATGGCTCACTGGCAGAGTGATTAGTGTGCTTGGCTGCTGATTATAGAAGTATGTTTGAGCACCATATAAACGTAATTCAAAGTATGAATTTTTTGTGTTGTTTTTCAGCTGAGGTACCTTTACAGATATCTCTGTGACATATACCGATAGGTTCCTGTTAGAACTCTATTGTGAGAGCTGCTGGAAGGTTAATATTATTAACCCTCACAGTGTTAGGTTTCTGAAACTGAACTCATTGTGATGTCAGGATTTTTTTCAAAATATTTTCAGAAAATAAAATAAACAGTTTTAAACCTCATCCTGAAGTAACTAATGAATGGTCATGTTAAATACCAAAAGAAAGAACATTTAATTGTACTTAATAAAATGGTAAAAAAAATCAAAGGAAATAATTTGTAATTAAAATTTTTAAGCATTTTTTAAAACATTACAAAATTTTAGTGTTTTTTTCCACTTTAGTAAAATTTCAAATATATATATCCTGTTTTTTATATATTATATTATTATTCTAATATAAACAGTTCATATTTCTCTTATTGCTTAAATCTTTCATTTATTTTGTTTTTTCTAAAATTTGTAGTCATTTATGCATAATGTATATATATATCTTTAGATTTTTGACAATCGCCAAACTCTAAGCCTAAGAAAAGCAGTGTCACTTTTAAAACAACATAATTTAAATGAAAATTGAAAAATATATCATAAAAATGATAAAGAACTATGAAGAAAATTCGATAAAATATTTCAAAGCATTTAAAGTTTAACTGAAGCACTGAATCTGAAAATGAATCGTTTTATCATGAAGCTGCATAACTGCTACAGAAAAGTTTAATTCTAAAATTCCTCAGAAATTTTGGTTAAAAAATCACAATTTCCTGACTTTTATTAGTTTATTTGGTTGAAATGTAATTAAAAGTATTGTTAAATAAAGACCTACCTTTTAAAAATCACGCTTTTAGTAATCCTAAGCCGTCCCATGGCCGAGTGGTTAGTGTGCTTGGCTACTGATCTAAGGGACCTGGGTTTGAGCCCCGGGTAAGGCATGGATGTTTGTGTCGTTTTTCTGCTGAGATCCTGTCATCCTCTCAGACCTACTACTATGGCATATAAATTGACAGGCTCCTGTCAGACCTCTGTGGCAAGCAGCTGCTTGAGGGGGTATTTATTTTTTTTTATTTAATGGACTTTGGACTATTGTCATTTTAGATCACTAGCAATTTGTTTTCAACCATTTCAAGATAATTATTGTTTATAATTGCAGTATTCATTTGAGGAACAATAAAAAATAATTTTAGAAATATTAGAATAAAAAAAGATTTTGAAATTGAAAGTCTGCTAAAATATCAATTGAAAGCCAATATGTGTAGTTCTCAGATGTTGCAAATTCTGGTAGTAATGAAATTAATATCATTACGTTAAAAGTTTAGAAGGCATTACAACTCTAGTAGAGCTATAAAAAGTGCAAAATATGGGGAAATGCAACCGATCTATAATCTAAGCATGGTCATCATCATCATCATCATCCTCAAGCAGCCATGGGCTACGGAGGTCCAACCAGACCATGCAATTTAGTTCTCTAAGCAAGTCTATCCTGAGCTACATCTACTGCATCTGGCCACTGCACACCAATTCTAACAAGGTCCTGTTTGACATTGTCTGCCCACCGCATCCTAGGTCTCCCCTTCTTTCTGAGGCCTTTAGGCACACTGTTCATAACCCTATTCGCCAATCTATAATTACTCATACGGGCAACATGGCCAAACCAACGGAGTCTCTCTCTGCACAATATGCTGCTTAAAGGAGGTTGCAAACTCCTTTGCCTAATCTCATCATTAGTTACAAAGTTGAACCACCTAATGCCCAAGATACTGCGTAAGCATCTGGAATCAAAAGCATCTAGTTTCCTGTTATCTTGTTTACAAAGTGTCCAAGTTTCACTACCATAACTAACACTAGAAAGAACCAAACTATTATATAGTCTAATTTTAGTCTTTAGGTGTATACGCCTATTTCTCCACACTCTCCATAGGTTCTTAAAAGTCCCGGCAGCAATCCCTATTCGTCTGTTAATCTCATGCCGCACATCACCATTATCTGTTACATAGCTCCCAAGATAATTAAACTGTGACACCTGCTCAAGACTGCAACCATTCAGATTAACTGAATCACAGCCTGCCTGACCAATTTTCATCACTTTAGTTTTCTCTCTGTTTATAACCAAACCTACTCTACTACCAGTCTCATCAACAGCTCGAATGAAAGAGTTCATCTCATCAACATCATTTGCCAAAAGGGCTAAATCATCAGCATAATCTAAATCAGAAATTTTCGTATCTCCAGCCCATTTAAGGCCAAAATCTTTCCCTTGAAGTGAATTTCGCATAACATAATCAATAACCAAGCTAAAGAGAAAAGGAGACAAAATGCACCCTTGTCAAACACCAGAAGTAATGCTAAACCAATTGCTACAAGCCTTACCAACTCTCACACACGACTCAGTGTTATTATAGAGAGCTTTCATAATGTTAACTAACTTGTCTGGTATACCATATGATCTCACAATCAACCACAAATTATGACGATCAACAGAGTCGAAAGCCTTTTTGAAATCAACAAAGCTAGCAACCAAAGGTTTCTGAAACTCTAAACATTTCCCAAGAATCTGCCTAAGTGAAAATATTTGATCGACACATCCCCTACCACTTCTGAATCCACATTGCTCATCACGCAATTGACTGTCAACCAGATTCTTAATTCTATTAAGCACAATCATGGAAAGAACTTTACCTGGAGCAGAGAGTAGGCTGATACCCTATAGTTATCACAAGAACTGCGATCACCTTTTTTGAAAATAGGGATAACAATAGCTCTGGTAAAATCCTTAGGAACCATGCCTTTATCATAAAAGATATTCAGAATTTCAGTCATCCAAGTGGTAACCAAAACATTCCCAGCTCTAAGCATTTCCGTAGTAATTTCATCTACCCCTGGGGATTTATGAAGTTTAAGTTTAGAA
This sequence comes from Ryuthela nishihirai, assembly GCA_038380435.1. Classification (NCBI taxonomy): domain Eukaryota; kingdom Metazoa; phylum Arthropoda; class Arachnida; order Araneae; family Heptathelidae; genus Ryuthela; species Ryuthela nishihirai. The sequence continues at coordinate 79,804,925 of JAWZYU010000017.1, forward strand.
ACAGCCAAAATAACTTCAGATTGTGTTATAGGGCCAACATTAAAGCCACCAATGCATCTATCATCATTGCAAACAATGGGAGTAGAACTAACTACATTGTTTAGAACATCACTGAAATGCTCAGCCCACCTAGCCATGACAGAATCCTCCCCTTCTATAACCTTACCTTGTTTATCCTTCAATCCTTGTATGCCTGTCCGTTTTCTACCACACAAAACATTAACTATCTGGTACAGCTCTCTGCTGTTGTGCTGTCTAACTGCTTCCTCGGCTTTGTCAGCCAAACCATCAAGCCAAAGATTCTTATCAACAGCTAACTGATCCTTTACAAGTTTATTAAGGTCTCTGTAATGCTTTCTATTAGGACTAGTAGGGTATTGATTAAGGGCATTCCTGCAGTTCTTTCTTTCCGAAATAAGCTCAAGTGCCTTATCACTCAGATAATTTTGCCTCTTCTGCTCCTTTTTTCCTAAAAGAGTACTGTTAGTGTCCAAAAACGCCTGTTTAAAATGATCCCATTCTTCCTCAACTTCAGTAGTAAGCAAACCATGACTGTCATAATGACTAAGTAACCTATCATGGTAAGCTTTGGCTATAACTGGGTCTTTCAGAGCTTCAGTATTAAAAGCAAATTTTTTAACCCTAGCACAACACTTTTTAAGTTTAATTTGCAACACACTTTTAACAAGGTAATGGTCAGATCCAATTTCAGCTCCCCTATATGTCCTGGTATTCCTAACAGAACTAGCCCATTTGCTGTTAATTAATATGTAATCAATCATATTCTTATGCAGCCCATCAGGTGAAACCCATGTGTACTTATGTATGTTGCGGTGTTTGTAATAAGTGTTAGTTATTCTGAATCCATTGAGTTTACTTACCTGTAGGAGACGTTGCCCATTGCCATTGCAGCTACCAATACCAAAAGGGCCTATTACTCCTCCCCAAAGGTCAGAGTCAGTACCAACTTTGGCATTGAAGTCACCAAGAACAAGGGTAATATCTCCTTTCTTGACAGAATTCAAAATATCCTGAAGTTGTTCATAAAACCTATCCTTCTCATCCTCATCGGCATCCTCAGTGGGGGCATAACAGCAGATAACATTCAAGTCTTTAATGCTTGTCTGAAATTTTGCTGTAAGAAACCTTTCATTAATGCACTCATATCCTAGAAGAGCATCGCTAGCGTGTTTGCTGAGAAGCAGACCCACGCCTTGGTGATGCTTATTGTCGTCCCTCCCTGAAAAGAGAAATTTAAGATTATTTTTAAGAATCTGACCTTTATCTGTCCATCTGGTCTCTTGCAAGCCGAGAATATCTAAATTATAACAGTGAAATTCTTGTGTGAGGACATCAAGAGAAAAAGCTCTGTGCAGAGTCCTCACATTCCAACTACCTATGGAGAGAAAATGGTTAGTGGGATGTTTAAAGAAACTATGTTTAATGAGAGAGGGAATGCCGACAATATCAAACAGCCCCCTAATCGCAGACATGGGGCAAAGACCCGTTCCCCCACTACTAAAGGCTGAAGCCATCTACACTGGAAGACTTCCTCCAATGTAGAATTTGACGATGCCAATAGAAGCAAAGAGTTCAGGTGCCTGCGATGACTTCTGCTCAGGATTATCCACCAGCTGATAAACATATCCTGTGAATCTATTCACTTGGGGCTGTCAACTATTTTTAAACTTTATCATACTTTTTTCAAGCAGAATCAACAGGTAAATATAATATATATATTTAAATGTTATTTTCGATATTTGATTAGCAACAGTTGAAAAAAATTCAGATTTCTATTTGGAAAAATATTTTTTCGCAACCTTACTGTGGGAGCAAAACTTGCATCTCCAATCATTAGAATTCGATAGATGAAAGCATTTCTTCAAACTCCAACACGGAAAGGGTTATTTAATAGTATAGTAAATATTTTTATTTGTTGCAAGAAACCCCCTTTGCTACTGCTTAAAGTTTCATTATTTCAAATGAGACTGGTCTTGCTGGTTGCCACTCTCCTAGCAATCAGGGAATACTGAGCCATCCTGCCCCTTGTGTAGTTGGTTTCACTTTGTGTGTGTATATGTATATACTGGTTGCACACATTTATAGAAGTTCACAAAATGCCACCGACGAAAAAGGTTGTCACTTCACAATCCAAAACTACTTGGCAGTCTGAAAATTGAAACAACACATGAATAAAAAAATAAATACTCCCTTAACCAGCTGATTGCCACTGACAGGAGTCTGTCAGCATAACATGCCATAGAGAAGATCTTTGAGGAAGGTGAGATCTCAGCAGAAAGACAACACAAACATCCATGCTCTACCCAGAGATCAAACTTGGGTCCCTTTGATGAGTAGTCAAGATATATATAGGGTGTTTCAAAACTCTCTGTACAAATTTCAATGGGAGATAAGGAACACCAAGACAAATCTTTTTCGTCTATGACTGTATGTTCGCTGACATAACCCTTCGGTGCTAGAGGGCGCTGACAGAAATATCAGTGTAGCTGATATAATGAGTGGAAACAAGTATGAACAACATGTTTATTTAAAGAAGGTGCCCAAAATTATGACTGGCAACAGCATTGCATGCATGACTGCGTCAAGGCATTGATTGCCGTACATGTTGAAAGATTCCCGGAATTTCACGAACAGTTGCAGCGACGACAGTGATTCTTGCGATGAAGTCTTCATCTGAGTCAATGGGAGTCTCATTCACAAGGTTCTTCTGTGTCTCCAGACGAAGAAATCAATAGATATTTAATCGGGTGATCTTGATGGCCAGACGACTGGGGTCCACCCCAGCCTATTCATCGGCCCCCAAAAGTGGCATTCAGATAAACCCGCACATCATTGCTGTACTGTGCTGGCGCCCCATCGTGTTGAAACCACATTTGTCTGCAAATAGCCATGGGAACATCTTCCAGCAGTCCTGACAAAGTTTTTTAAAGAAATACTCGATAAATCTGTCAACTGTGTCTGGGAGGAGCAGGCATGGCCCAATCAAAATGTCATGGATGAATACCCCCCCCTCCCCCAAACATTGACAGCGAGTCATTGTTGATGACCATGCAACATTGTGGCATGTGGATTTTCATGCACCCAAATGTGAGAATTGTGCATTAAACACACCCTCACGTGTGAAAGAACTCATCTGAGAAGAGCACATGAGCCAGAAAATCAGGCTGCACCGCAGTCTGCTGCAAAAATCAGCGCACTAATTCCACACAAATAGAGTAATCCTGAGGTTGCAATGTCTGGACTCTGATGATGAAATGGATGCAACTGCTGCTTGTGCAACAGCTCGTGTGCTTGTGCCTGGATTGTCCTCAATCTCCCATAGGATCTCTTCTTCCATGTCAGGAGTCTGTATGGTTCTCTCCCGACCAGTGTCATGCATGTTTGCATGGAATGTTCCAGTTTGTCACAGTTGCCAGTGCAAACATGCAAATGTTTGGTGGTTTGGCACACTTCTGTTTGGGAAGCGCTGTTGGTACAACCTTGCAGCAGCTCTTCCGCTTCCATTGGCAGCCCCATACACCAGATGCATGTCAGCCATCCCAGCACTCGTAAAACACTCTATGATACATGTAATGTGTCTGATTTACGAATGCTGACAGCAAACACAAGTCCATTCTCTGTTCCCACTTCGCCTCTCTAGCTAATTGCAGTGCCCTCTAGCACCGAAGGGTTATGTCAGCGGACATTATTCATAGACGAAAATGGTTTGTCTTGGTGTTCCCTATCTCCCATTGAAATTTGTACAGAGTTTTGAAACACCCTGTATATATCTATGTGTCCCATGGCCGAGTGGTTAGCGCACTTGGCTACAGATCTGAGGGACCTAGGTTCGAGCCCCGGGTAAGGCATGGTTGTATGTGTCGTTTTTTCTGCTGAGGGCCTGCCATCCTCTCGGACCTTCTACTATGGCATATAAACTAGCAGGCTCCTGTCAGACCTCTGTGGCAAGCAGCTGCTTGAGGGGGTATTTATTTAATTTATTTATATAAGATAACCACTGTGGTTGCTTCTTTTATTAACTCTTAGGTAGTTCCCTTAAAGTGTTGTTTTGAAGCAATAGTAAAATAAAATTTACAATTGAAGAGAAATAGGTTAATAAATTGGGATGACACTATTGATTAACTTAGTATTATGAAAGCAGCCTCTGAAATTATGGAGTCATCTATATGCACAAGTATGGTAATGTGCTGCAGTGGTGTTTTCATCTTTTGTTGCTTGAATTCTGGCTGCCACACTGGCAGCCAGAATTGTTTGTTAACATTACTCTGTGTAATTGTTATTTGTTTGTTAACATTACTCTGTGCTGAAGCAACCCCCTGACTCATACTCACAAGTTTGGTTTGAATTATTATCAACAAAATTTCCTTAAAAGTTTTGAAAATGTCATGAAAATTAACAAAAAGTTGCTATTTTTAAAAACGGAAGATTTTGGAAGTAATTGCAAGGTACGTAGTAAGGTCCGAAGTTTCCGACCCGAGCATGTTACAACAAGAATTGACAGGTCTAACTCCGTCAACCCCCCACTTTATGTTTTGTTGCATTGCAGTTAAAATTTTGCAGCTCTAGCATCAGTAGCACTCCTGCTAGCATCGCACAGATAGAAGTGCTGTTGCCCAATATTTTAAAATGTTTAAACTTGAGTATTTCATGGTCATTAAATTTTGGACGAAAGAAGGTAAAAGCCTGGCAGAAATGAAACAATGTTTAGATGCTGTGTACAGCGAATCTTTCCCATCATATTCGACGGCATGAAGTTGTCTGCCAATGACATCACATGTGTTCTCTATGTGATGGTCCACCCATTCACTTTTGTTTTTCCTTAACAAGTTTTGCTTTATTTATGTTATATTTATCAGTTTGGGGATTTTAATTCATTTTGTGGACTGTTTCAATCCTTGCTCCGAGCTGCAGGAGTTGCGCATGCGTAACTCCGACCTTTTGACTGACAACCACTAAAACACATGCAGGACATGCCCTCTCTTCCATCATAGTTAGCACGACCGTCAGTTTATGCAAATGTCTTTCCCAGCATGCTAGACACATGCTGCTTTGTGTGCCACTTGTTATAACTTAGTGATGCTAGGTCTAAGAATAGTAGTATTGTAGTGAGGAGTGAAGAGTAGTAAGATATAGTAATTGAGATTGTGATGAAGTAGTGAGAAGTAATGAGATTGTGATGAAGTAGTGAGAAGTAATGAGATTGTGATGAAGTAGTGAGAAGTAATGAGATTGTGATGAAGTAGTGAGAAGTAATGAGATAGAGATGAAGTAGTGAGAAGTAATGAGATAGAGATGTAGTTGCAGAGTTTTTGTTCAAGATTTTCACTTTGAGTTTGGTGAGTTGTATTTTTGGAAATGAACTTTGTTTGTTTTAGAAACTTTTGAAATCTTTGCTATTTTTTCTCTTGAGCAACGTAAATTGATTTTTTTTTATCAGATTGTCAAATTTAAATACAATCATTTTTTAATTCTTACTTGATAAGTAATGCTTGGCAAATAAACGAACCCTATTTCAACTTTATTTGGGAAGTTATTATTGCCTGGCGCCCGATAGAGCTATCCAGAATTTGAATAAATTGGATCAGACAAAAGGTCCAATGAAAAGTTATTGATCATTGGAGCGTTTCATCTATTGGGGAGAAGTCCGTGGATCATGATGGCCAAGGCAGCACCTAGACACCTCGTAGACACTGTCTGCTGATGTTGGCAATGTGCGAGTGGGTGTTATGTTGAAACTGGGCATCAGGGATACCATGGAGATATGGCAACAAAATGGGCTGTAGCACCTCATTGATGTATTATCATGCTGCCATTGTACCCACTATGAGTACAAGTGGTGAACAGCTGTTGAAATTGCCCCATTGTGAAACACCCCAAACCATGACAGACTGAGGAGCTGTATGACACTCACAGATGGCAATAAGATCAACCTGGTGATCACATCGTCTCCAGACTCTCAATTGCTGATTGCAAGCGCTGAGACGAAAGCAAGTCTTGTCACTGAGACATGGTTCCATTCATTCCACCATGCATGTTTGGTATGCACCACTGCAAATTTGCGCAACGATGTGCTGTGGGGAGTGGCAAGAGTGCAAACCTGCCTCAGTCAATCTGTGATTCACAGTCCATGTTGACACGGGAATGTCTGTAACTGCCTATACGCTGCATCAAATGTTGTCCGCTGTGGATTGTGGGGCTGCTATGGCTTGCTGTCGAATGCAGAGATCGAGATGTTCGGACGTCCACCTATGTGCACCAGTCTTAATATGGCAATGCATGTTACCTTCCTCCAACCACTGTCACCAAATTCGGTGAGTTTTTGCATCCTGATTCATTTCTGCCACGATGCAGGGACCAACCAGCCATACTTAGTCCTATGACGAAGCCTCTGGTATAAAGGTGTTCATGTGATGGTAGGATTCCCAATCACATAGCCCAGGCATTCTCACTCCTTACACATGGTTTCGCCCACTAGATCACTCTGATGCAGTGGTCCACAGCCCAGGTGAGGATGACCAAACTTAGCTATGCTGAGCCGTTTTGCCCTGTTATTTCCCTCACCTATCATGTGATTGGTTTGCAACTGCACTCATTTACATAACCCAACTGTCAACATATACCAACCTATTTGCATGGTACTCCGACAAATACTTCCTGGTGTGGCATTTTCTATGTCGAGTAGTGTACATAAAAATATATAAACTTTTTACCTGAAACAGGATTATTATATAGTTTTATATAGTTCCACATTTTTTTTTTCTTGTACATTTGAAAGTTTTGGAGTCATTATTGTGTGTACTTTTACTGTTGGCATTAACATTACGATTAATGCATTGTACAGGTTACTTTTGAGGGAATTTTTAAAAAATCAGATGTAAAAAAAGAAGTTACACGTAGGTCACAGTGGTGTAATGCTTTCGTTCATCATTTGTTTCAACTTTATTAGATATATAAAACATCAAATACATATTTATTATTAAATTTAGTTTGTAAACTTTCAGGAGTAATTAACCCTTTGCACCCAAGGGCACCATAGCAGTGCCATCTTGATTTTATCATAAAACTCACGGGCGCCATAGCAGCAGCACGTTACGATCAGTCTGGTGCTAGCATCAAAAGCAGATGGTTGTGTGTCGTAACTGTTCTCCGCATTATTATTCGTGATCATAATTTTTACCCATAAACATGGGAGATAAAATAAATACCAGCTATAGAAGTTAAGTACAATTGCTAGCAGTGATGAATTTGTTTTCAACAAATGTGATGAAAGAGGAAAACAAGTTAAAAAATTATATTGTAGTTTTTGGTATATGTATTTTGTTCATTTTTTTTGTGGTTTGTTTTGGTATTTATTTATTTTTTGTAAATCACTATTATTTTAAATATGTGTAAATGGTAGCTAGGTAGTCACTGGAAGGAGAGCTATGCACCAATCCCCTGTGATGATGCATAGAACCGGCCAGGCCTAGCACCTAATGTCTGACCCCGCCTTCTCGTGGTGTGGACCGTTAGTAACTTTCAAAAGAGATACTCTCTTGTGGAAGTGAACGGAAGGGGAGGGCTGCCAGATTAGTGTGGCCTACTGATCTGGACAACTATGGCTACTTTCCTTTTTTTTCTACCCTGCTGAGGAGTGGTCAACCACACAGGGTCCTGATGCTGACCATATAAACCTACTGGACTGGACAGATATATGGCTCTGAGCTTGATTATGGATCCTGATTTTGCTGCACTGGTGGGCTTCTGTGGAGGGAAAATCTTCCGCTGTGTTTTCTGTTTGTTTTTGGGTTGACAGCCCCAAGTGAATAGATTCACAGGATATGTTTATCAGCTGGTGGATAATCCTGAGCAGAAGTCATCGCAGGCACCTGAACTCTTTGCTTCTATTGGCATCGTCAAATTCTACATTGGAGGAAGTCTTCCAGTGTAGATGGCTTCAGCCTTTAGTAGTGGGGGAACGGGTCTTTGCCCCATGTCTGCGATTAGGGGGCTGTTTGATATTGTCGGCATTCCCTCTCTCAATAAACATAGTTTCTTTAAACATCCCACTAACCATTTTCTCTCCTTAGGTAGTTGGAATGTGAGGACTCTGCACAGAGCTTTTTCTCTTGATGTCCTCACACAAGAATTCCACCGTTATAATTTAGATATTCTCGGCTTGCAAGAGACCAGATGGACAGATAAAGGTCAGATTCTTAAAAATAATCTTAAATTTCTCTTTTCAGGGAGGGACGACAATAAGCATCACCAAGGCGTGGGTCTGCTTCTCAGCAGACACGCTAGTGATGCTCTTCTAGGATATGAGTGCATTAATGAAAGGTTTCTTGCAGCAAAATTTCAGACAAGCATTAAAGACTTGAATGTTATCTGCTGTTATGCCCCCACTGAGGATGCTGATGAGGATGAGAAGGATAGGTTTTATGAACAACTTCAGGATATTTTGAATTCTGTCAAGAAAGGAGATATTACCCTTGTTCTTGGTGACTTCAATGCCAAAGTTGGTACTGACTCTGACCTTTGGGGAGGAGTAATAGGCCCTTTTGGTATTGGTAGCTGCAATGGCAATGGGCAACGTCTCCTACAGGTAAGTAAACTCAATGGATTCAGAATAACTAACACTTATTACAAACACCGCGACATACATAAGTACACATGGGTTTCACCTGATGGGCTGCATAAGAATATGATTGATTACATATTAATTAACAGCAAATGGGCTAGTTCTGTTAGGAATACCAGGGCATATAGGGGAGCTGAAATTGGATCTGACCATTACCTTGTTAAAAGTGTGTTGCAACTTAAACTTAAAAAGTGTTGTACTAGGGTTAAAAAATTTACTTTTAATACTGAAGCTCTGAAAGATCCAGTTATAGCCAAAGCTTACCATGATAGGTTACTTAGTCATTATGACAGTCATGGTTTGCTTACTACTGAAGTTGAGGAAGAATGGGATCATTTTAAACAGGCGTTTTTGGACACTAACAGTACTCTTTTAGGAAAAAAGGAGCAGAAGAGGCAAAATTATCTGAGTGATAAGGCACTTGAGCTTATTTCGGAAAGAAAGAACTGCAGGAATGCCCTTAATCAATACCCTACTAGTCCTAATAGAAAGCATTACAGAGACCTTAATAAACTTGTAAAGGATCAGTTAGCTGCTGATAAGAATCTTTGGCTTGATGGTTTGGCTGACAAAGCCGAGGAAGCAGTTAGACAGCACAACAGCAGAGAGCTGTACCAGATAGTTAATGTTTTATGTGGTAGAAAACGGACAGGCATACAAGGATTGAAGGATAAACAAGGTAAGGTTATAGAAGGGGAGGATTCTGTCATGGCTAGGTGGGCTGAGCATTTCAGTGATGTTCTAAACAATGTAGTTAGTTCTACTCCCATTGTTTGCAATGATGATAGATGCATTGGTGGCTTTAATGTTGGCCCTATAACACAATCTGAAGTTATTTTGACTGTTTCTAAACTTAAACTTCATAAATCCCCAGGGGTAGATGAAATTACTACGGAAATGCTTAGAGCTGGGAATGTTTCGGTTACCACTTGGTTGACTGAAATTCTGAATATCTTTTATGATAAAGGCATGGTTCCTAAGGATTTTACCAGAGCTATTGTTATCCCTATTTTCAAAAAAGGTGATCGCAGTTCTTGTGATAACTATAGGGGTATCAGCCTACTCTCTGTTCCAGGTAAAGTTCTTTCCATGATTGTGCTTAATAGAATTAAGAATCTGGTTGACAGTCAATTGCGTGATGAGCAATGTGGATTCAGAAGTGGTAGGGGATGTGTGGATCAGATATTTTCACTTAGGCAGATTCTTGAGAAATGTTTAGAGTTTCAGAAACCTTTGGTTGCTAGCTTTGTTGATTTCAAAAAGGCTTTCGACTCTGTTGATCGTCATAATTTGTGGTTGATTGTGAGATCTTATGGTATACCAGACAAGTTAGTTAACATTATGAAAGCTCTCTATAATAACACTGAGTCGTGTGTGAGAGTTGGTAAGGCTTGTAGCAATTGGTTTAGCATTACTTCTGGTGTTCGACAAGGGTGCATTTTGTCTCCTTTTCTCTTTAGCTTGGTTATTGATTATGTTATGCGAAATTCACTTCAAGGGAAAGATTTTGGCCTTAAATGGGCTGGAGATACGAAAATTTCTGATTTAGATTATGCTGATGATTTAGCCCTTTTGGCAAATGATGTTGATGAGATGAACTCTTTCATTCGAGCTGTTGATGAGACTGGTAGTAGAGTAGGTTTGGTTATAAACAGAGAGAAAACTAAAGTGATGAAAATTGGTCAGGCAGGCTGTGATTCAGTTAATCTGAATGGTTGCAGTCTTGAGCAGGTGTCACAGTTTAATTATCTTGGGAGCTATGTAACAGATAATGGTGATGTGCGGCATGAGATTAACAGACGAATAGGGATTGCTGCCGGGACTTTTAAGAACCTATGGAGAGTGTGGAGAAATAGGCATATACACCTAAAGACTAAAATTAGACTGTATAATAGTTTGGTTCTTTCTAGGGTTAGTTATGGTAGTGAAACTTGGACACTTTGTAAACAAGATAACAGGAAACTAGATGCTTTTGATTCCAGATGCTTACGCAGTATCTTGGGCATTAGGTGGTTCAACTTTGTAACTAATGATGAGATTAGGCAAAGGAGTTTGCAACCTCCTTTAAGCAGCATATTGTGCAGAGAGAGACTTCGTTGGTTTGGCCATGTTGCCTGTATGAATAATTATAGATTGGCGAATAGGGTTATGAACAGTGTGCCTAAAGGCCTCAGAAAGAAGGGGAGACCTAGGATGCGGTGGGCAGACAATGTCAAACAGGACCTTGTTAGAATTGGTGTGCAGTGGCCAGATGCAGTAGATGTAGCTCAGGATAGACTTGCTTGGAGAACTAAATTGCACGGTCTGGTTGGACCTCCGTAGCCCATGGCTGCTTGAGGATGATGATGATGATGATGATAAAGATTCTTATCAATAAAAAAATTTTTGCAGGCAAGTATTTTGATAATATTTATATTTAAAAATTTTAAGCTACAATATGAAAAAGCTACTTTTTTTTATCAATATTGCTTTGAGTAACTGGTAACACTTATAAAAAAAACCTCCGAGTGCAAAGGGTTAAAATTAAAATGACCATTTTTAATGGGCTCTGGTAAAGAGTGTCTTTCAGCACTTTAAGATTTAAGATATAATAAAATGCCTCAGCTTATTGAAAGCTTAACTCGTTGTTACAAGAACAAAGAATTATAAAGACATAATTTGACGAAAAAAAATACTACATCTAACAACATATAAGATGCACCCCCAATTCAACAGGGAATATTTAGGGAAAAATGTTATAATGTATTTAAGCATTTAACATTTACTCTTACTAATATAGAACATTGGTTGGTTGTTTTGGGTTTTATGGCGCATAGACGACTAGGCCATAATGCGCCAAACAGAAGACACAATAAATGATAAAAGATGTGCAACCCACAACCAAATTTAAAATAAAAGCAGTACATTGTAAAATGGTAAAACAATAAATAAAAACTGCATATGTACAAAGTAAAACAGCTTGAAAAATACAAGTTATAACAATCCCAGGTGTAAAAGACCTGTGCTATACAAAATACTAGGTAAAATCAAAATCTATTAAAATAACCACAATATTTTAAAAAGGAAAAAACTGGTGGTAAAAAAGCAGTGATCAGGTAAAAGATATCTGAGTGTAAGAGGCTCAGATGCAAAAACATGAAAGTTAAAATGCATTTTACATTCAAAATTAAAAGCTTGACATTCGATTAAAATATGTTTAACAGTTAAAACGGTGTCACAAAACGCGCACTTAAGTACGTCGTCCCCTGTAGAAGAAACAAATGACATAAGTGGAGCCGAGCATGTACAACTTACTCCTTGCGATTCCTGCGGTAACATGAATGCTATGGTTTGATGATAGGTTTGATCTCAAAGAGCTTGTTGGTAAGCTGTTCTGACCAAGATCTCTGCTCCTGTGCCTGGCGCTCGATGGTAAAATGTTGCCGGAAATCCAGATATGGAAGCAGCAACAGAGAGCCGGACAGGGTGTGGCTGACCTGGCAGCAACATCTGCCAAGTCGTTAACTCTGACACCGACATGAACGGGCACCCAACAGAAATGGATGGTGGTTGTGGCTGCCAGGCGTTGTAGCTGCTGGCGGATCTTAGAAAGAACTGGTTGAGGCCAATGCCTCACCGAGATTAAAGCCTGTAGTGAACTAAGTGAGTCAGTGTAAAGCACACACCAACCATGATGCTTAGCCACCACATGCTCCAAGGCAAGGCTGATAGCGTGCAACTCTGCAGTGAAGATGGAACATTATAGTGGGATCTGGTCTGCAATGATTACATCACAGCAGACCATGGCCAATCCCACTGATGTGCCGGAATTCGAGCCATCCATGAAGACAAGAAGTCCGGGTACTCAGCACAATGGCTGGCAAAGAGTTGCCGGTACACACAGTCAGGTGTAAAGGCCTTCCCCGTCCTGCAAAGAGAGAAATCACAGGAAGGGGAAACAGTGAGCCACAGTGGAATTGGCTCAGCTGTCGACTGTGCGACGTTATTGAGATTGGTGTTGATGTCTCTAAGGTAGTCTCGGACATGCAAACCAAAAGAACGAATGGCAGTTGGCCGATTTGTGTAAAGCATTTCCCACTTTGGACTGAAAATGCAGTCCCAAGTGGGATGGTCAGGAAGGGATCACAATTTAGATGCATATTGTAGGGACAATTGATGACGGTTTGTCAGTCTCAAAGACTGGACCGTTAAGATGCGGAAGGATCCCGTGCAAACACGGAGGGCCTGGTGATGGAGGGGGGTCCAGCACCTTCACCACTGAATCCCAGGCGGAGTTGTACACCTGGGATCCATAGTTCAATTTCGATCAGACAAGTGCACGGTACAGGCAGAGCAGAGAACATCGGTCAGCTCCCCACGAGAGACAGGACAGGACCTTGATGATGTTCAATGCCCATGTACACTTGGATCTGAGATGATATGTGTGGTAAAAAGGTCAATTTCTGATCGAAGATCAGGCCGAGAAACTTGGTCTCCACCACAACTGGAATGATGTTACCCCCGAGCTGTAGCTTGGGATCCAGATGAAGATTACACTTCTGACAAAAGTGCACACAAGCGGTCTTCTATGGGGAGAACCGAAACCCGTTTGCCGTCGCCCAAACCTAAAGATTGTTCAGGCCAATTTGCAGTTTCTTTCAATGACCGTCGTGCTGGACAAAGAGCAAAAGATGCTAAAGTCATCAACATAGAGGGCATTGCCTACAGGTGGAGGAAGTTGTCGAGTAATAGAATTAATCGTGACAACGAAAAGCATAACACTCAGAACGCAGCCTTGTGGCACCTCCTGTTCTTGGTGGTACGGCTGCGACAGAATGTTGCCAACACAGACACGAAAAGAATGTGTCGATAAGAAGTTGGAGATGAGACATGTGACCGCTTAAGCCGAAGCTATGGAGGTCATGAAGAATGCCGAATCTCCAAGCCGTGTTGTACACTTTTTTGATGTCGAAGAAAATTGACACCAGGTGCTCTCTTCATAAAAATGAATTTCTGATAGCTGATTTGAGGCGTATCAGATGGTCAAGAGTTGACAGTTGCCTGCGAAAGCCACACTGGGTGATGGAAAGGAGGTTGTGGTGTTCTAAATACCAGATGAGTCTGGCATTTACCATTCTTTCCAATACTTTGCACACGCAGCTCATCAATGCAATGGGACGATGAATGATGTGATGATGAATGATGAAGACGATGAATGATGAAGGAATCTTAGAATCCTTTCCTGGTCTTGGGAAGGCCAAGACAATGGCCTCCAGCCAGGAGTCCTGAAACTGCTCCTCGAGGAAAAGGTGATTGAAAAGTTGGTGCAACCGATCCTTACTCAATGATGAGAGATGTTGAAGCATAGCATAATGGACATTGCCTGGCCCGACAGCTAATGCACGAGAAGTGTGCAGAGCAAGGCGAAGCTCCTCCGCTGTGAATGGCCTGTTGTAAGGCTCCAGGCCATTCAAGTGGAAGGACAGCAGGAGCATTCTGCCCTGCTCTTCTGGGCCAGAAACTTGGGGAATACCCGATAAATCTGCCAACTGTGTCTGGGAGGAGCAGGCATGGCCCAATCAAAATGTCATGGATGAATACCCCCCCTCCCCCAAACATTGTCAGCGAGCCATTGTTGATGACCATGCACCATTGTGACGTGGATTTTCATGCACCCAAATGTGAGAATTGTGCATTAAACACACCCTCACGTGTGAAAGAACTCATCTGAGAAGAGCACATGAGCCAGAAAATCAGGCTGCACCGCAGTCTGCTGCAAAAATCAGCGCACTAATTCCACACAAATAGAGTAATCCTGAGGTTGCAATGTCTGGACTCTGATGATGAAATGGATGTAACTGCTGCTTGTGCAACAGCTCGTGTGCTTGTGCCTGGATTGTTCCCAATCTCCCATAGGATCTCTTCTTCCATGTCAGGAGTCTGTATGGTTCTCTCCCGACCAGTGTCATGCATGTTTGCATGGAATGTTCCAGTTTGTTACAGTTGCCAGTGCAAACATGCAAATGTTTGGTGGTTTGGCACACTTCCGTTTGGGAAGCGCTGTTGGTACAACCTTGCAGCAGCTCTTCCGCTTCCATTGGCAGCCCCATACACCTGATGCATGTCAGCCATCCCAGCACTCGTAAAACACTCTATGTTACATGTAATGTGTCTGATTTACGAATGCTGACAGCAAACACAAGTCCATTCTCTGTTCCCACTTCGCCTCTCTATCTAATTGCAGTGCCGCCAAACAGTGCCCTCTAGCACCGAAGGGTTATGTCAGCGGACATATATTCATGGACGAAAATGGTTTGTCTTGGTGTTCCCTATCTCCCATTGAAATTTGTACAGAGTTTTGAAACACCCTGTATATATCTACGTATATAAGATAACCACTGTGGTTGCTTCTTTTATTAACTCTTAGGTAGTTCCCTTAAAGTGTTGTTTTGAAGCAATAGTAAAATAAAATTTACAATTGAAGAGAAATAGGTTAATAAATTGGGATGACACTATTGATTAACTTAGTATTATGAAAGTAGCCTCTGAAATTATGGAGTCGTCTATATGCACAAGTATGGTAATGTGCTGCAGTGGTGTTTTCATCTTTTGTTGCTTGAATTCTGGCTGCCACACTGGCAGCCAGAATTGTTTGTTAACATTACTCTGTGTAATTGTTATTTGTTTGTTAACATTACTCTGTGCTGAAGCAACCCCCTGACTTATACTCACAAGTTTGGTTTGAATTATTATCAACAAAATTTCCTTAAAAGTTTTGAAAATGTCATGAAAATTAACAAAAAGCTGCTATTTTTAAAAACGGAATATTTTGGAAGTAATTGCAATGTACGTAGTAAGGTCCAAAGTTTCCGACCAGAACATGTTACAACAAGAATTGACAGGTCTAACTCCGTCAACCCCCCACCTTAAGTTTTGTTGCACTGCAGTTAAAATTTTGCAGCTCTAGCATCAGTAGCACTCCTGCTAGCATCGCGCAGATAGAAGTGCTGTTGCCCAATATTTTAAAATGTTTAAACTTGAGTATTTCGCGGTCATTAAATTTTGGATGAAAGAAGGTGAAAGCCTGGCAGAAATGAAACAATGTTTAGATGCTGTGTACAGCGAATCCTCCCCATCATATTTGACAGTTAAAGAATAGGTTAAGCAGTTTCACTTAGGGAGAGATTCAATTGAAGATGAACCTCGTCAAGGCAGACCTGCAGAAACACTCCAGAAACAATTGCACTGGTGCAAGAAGAGGTGCTAAAGGATAGGCGACTGAAAACTAAAGAATTATCAGCAAAATGTGGACTTTCAGAAACCATGGTGCTTCGAATTTTACACAACCATCTTGGGATGAACAAAGTGAGTGCAAAATGGGTCCCAAAACTTTTGAGTGTTGTCCGAAAACAATGTGTGGAATGTTTTACTGAATTTTTAGCACTCTGTGAGGGGCAAGAAAAAGAAGTCATTGATTCAGTTGTCACAGGAGATGAAACTATGGTTCTGTGTCATGATCCTCTGTCTAAATGCAAATCTATGGAGTGGCAGCATCCTGGATTCCCACGGCCAAGAAAATCAAAAGTGACACAATCCCAAAAAAAGATCATGGGCACCATCTTTTGGGATTCTGCTGGTCTACTTTAAGGAACAAAATACTACTGTTACTGGTGAATATTATGCATCATTAATGTACAAATTGAAGGATACCATCAAAGAGAAACACCAACGAAAGCTGACCCGGGGAATGAGGTTATTGCACGGAAATGCACCAGTGCACACTTCAGTTGCTGCAAAGGCTGCTATTCAGCAATGTGGTTTCCAGAAATTAAATCACCCACTGTTGAATTATGGACACAGAACAACAATGCATGGTCTGCGATACCTCAGCACACCATCTGGGGACTTTTTCACTTGATTGCACATTGTGTTGTCGAATGTATAGCCCAGCATGGCGGTCATGCGACTATTGATCAGGCCTACGTTATACTGTCTCCTTGTCCACCACACTCAGGTAATCCATCAGAAATTAAATCACTTATTTCCTACTTACTTGTATACATGTGTGGTAAATTTCATTAAAAGTTATTTAATCTCAAACTACATTGTTAAAATAGCTTTTCAAATGCCCTTGTTGCTCTTTAGCATATTCTAATGTACATCATTGCGATATGTAAAGCAGAGTAGTATTAGCTTACTATCCTATGTACAATAGTACTTCTACAAGAGAAATGCTAAGTGCTGGCCTATTGATACTAGTTTGAGTATTAAAAGTTCTTTATACTCGCATATATTCTAAAAGTGCTATGTTTGTTTAGTCGTGTCCTTTGAAGAGGATGTTTGCACTTCTGTAAACTTGGCTAGTACACTCAACATAGTAATATGATACTTTGTGGAGAAACACAGTCACGGTTCACAGTATCCTTGGTACATGACAGCTTTCATATTGTAGGTAAACACTATGCTTAACACTAGATGTTAAATTCGACATTACCTTTGATGTTTTAACCATCTTAAAGACACTTTTCTGTTGAAATATAATGACATCAGCATGTAGCCTTTTATACTAGTATTGTTAGTCCAAGGTTTAGAGCTGGATGTAATTGTTGTTTAAAGGCATTTGAAAATTTTGAAAACTTTTTCAGCCAAATGCATCAAACCTCCCAGTAAAACATATTAACAGTTAAAAATCCCGTGTTGCAATGTGTTTCAGCATCACTCAGTCTATGGCGTTGTCAGGCAGTGATTATATAAGGCACTCTAGCAGTGAGTCATGCTCTAACCAGTAATTATGCATAAGGATGTTCCATGCTGCTGGTAGGAAGGTTGCGTTGGTGTTACATAACATTTCTTTATGCAAATGTATTATTATTAGATTTTCCATAAAGTTTAGTTGATAATAGCCTTTCCACCCACTAAATATTTTATATTCTAACTTATTTATAGGTAATTTATATTGTATTATTGCTTGCGATAACATGGTATGGTCTTTTCGATATTGAATGACATATTCATATTCCGCAATTCATTCTTCTATGTATTCTATACGATCTATCAATATATTTATTTTTATTACTTAACTAGCTGAACATACCCGACACTGCTCGGGTGTCACTTTTAATCTGTACTAGCTGAACGTATCCCGGCGCTGCCTGGGTATCACTTTTAATCTGTATATTCTTTTCATTGCATTAAAGATAAATTTTGTAAGATCCCCCCCCTCCCCGACATTTTAGTACAGATTTTCAACAGGAAGAAAATTTGCCGGTGTTGACTTGGATCATTGTCAATCTCATGTATCACTTTTAAGCTGCATATTTAGTTGTTTTGTGCACTAATGGTTTGTTTTGTATCCCCCCCCCCCCACATTTCATGACAATTTGAACACCCGGTGTTGCAAACGTCATTGCTGACTTGGCGCATGCTCTCAGAGCCCGTGGCAAACTATCGAGATATTTATTTCGTCAGATTTTGGCATTCTGTAATTCCTTACGTACTTAACCGAAAGGTCCCAAATTTTGCAGGCAGGTTTCCCGTATTTGGCAAGACCCTAGCTGCAATGGAACACCTAAATAATGCTTTTGGGAATGTGGAGAATCTGGCAATGGCATCAGATTTGCAACAGAAGATTTAAATGCTATTTTAACACTTTACTTTCACTGTTAGGGAGCAATAAATGGCAACAGTAGATTTGACAGCGATTCTCATTTCCCATAGGAATAGCTTGGTAAATATTTTTGGTTCTAGCAAGCCCCCTTTTGGACTTTCAACCTGAAATTTGGCACTGCAATCTGGACCACAACCAGAAACTTTCTCTGAAAATTTGGAGCGTGTATGTTGATTTCCTGATGAGTTATGGGTGCCACAGACAGACACCTTCTTTTATTATATAGATTAGATGAATGTACCCCCCCCCCCCCCCGACATTTTAGCACAGATTTTCAACAGGAATAAATTTGCCCAGTGTAGACTTGGATCGCGTCTGAATAGCGCCTATATGTGACATAACAGGAATGTTCATAGCCTTAATTAGAGGAGATCTTGATCAGCGGCCGGTAGCTCAGTGGTCCAGAGCACCTGACTTGTTATCAGAAGTTTGTGGGTTCGTATCCCACCCGGCTCAAAACATTTTTTCCTCAAATTTGAATCGACATCAAACTGCTGATTTATTAGTAGACAGACTCACCTTTTATTATATAGATTATACTGTTAGGGTTATCTAATGTACAGAGTAAATTCTGCTGGAGGGGTGTATTCTATCCCAGTCATTTATCGTTAATAATTTTATAGTGTTGGTAAATATTACTAGGGGTGTTTAAATTATGTGGTTTGAGAATATTTTTAATAGTTTGAGAGAAGCCCTTTATGTATGGGAAACTTGTATTTTTTGTATTACTTTCACTATTTTGAGCCTAATTAATCTGTATATCGGCATGATATTTAAATTTATTTTGTTTTTGGATATTTCGTATAGATGTTTTGGAATATCCAGCTTCGATACCTGTTTTTTATATGAATGAAGTTTAATTCGTTTTCTAAAAGTTGAGTGGTGGAGCAGCATCTATAGGCTTTCAAAAGTATTAAGAGGCTTTTTTATATTAGGGTATGTGGAATTAGCTGGAATGAAATTGAGAATGTATGTAGACTTCATATAGACTGTAGTTTGATATCTTGTGTTTCTTCTTATTAACCCTTTGCACTCGAAGGTTTTTTGCTATAAGGAAGAAGCAACTCGAAGGTTTTTTGCTTAAAAGTTGATGAAATTTTTTACAACTAACACAGAAACAAATCATACATAAACAACGTAAAATCAAACTCTTCACTGCTACTAATTTCATCATTTGGCTCCATTTTTATAACCACAACCCACATGATCTCCATAAAATATCATACGATATCTAAGATGACCCATAGATATCTACTGATCATCTTGCATATCTCATATGGATATTATGTGGAGATTGTGGTTTTTTGTAAAAGAAAAGGGTAGTAAAGATAAAGAAATAGCACTATTTGGACTAGTCTATTTCAAATCTCAGCTGTTCTGGGCGTTAGAAAGGGTTAAAATAATAATTTTAATTAAACGCAATGCTGTACTATGAAGTGCACATAGTCAATAGATTTATTCATCTAAAATGTAAAGAGGAAATATATCTGTTTATAAAACAGTTATTGTTGCCTCTCAAATGTTTATAAACCAATTATTTACGCCATTCAAGTTGCAGTCATCAGTCGCCATTCAAGTTGCTGCATCAAACCAAATGGCGACTGAGGGTTGCCTCTTGAGTGCAAAGGGTTAAAGTTATGTCTAAGCTAGTATAACCAGAGTTTCAACTTCTAGAGTGAATTGTATAGAGGGCATTATATCTGGCCACATCATCCAATTGGTTTCAGATTAATAATCAGTCGTGGATCCAGAGAGAGGGTTCTGAATAGTATAAAAAATAAACTAAAACTAGAGTACATATTTTGTAATTTTTCTCCTTTTTGGGATTAAGAAGATCTTGACTGTTTTTTTACCAGTGGCTAAACACACATTTTGTGTTTGGATGCTGCAATTTAGGGATCATTGTAACAAAATGCTTACATGCATTTTGTTACAATGATCCCTAAATTACAGCTGCACCAAGGCTATGGAAATTTTTAATATCCTCAGATTTCTGGCTTTTTCTGACTAACTCAGCTTTGAGTGACTTATTCTCAGCTAATTGTGACTAAACTTTTTCAATTTTTTTTCTCACTCGTGGTTCCATGTAATGTTGGAAACAGATAACCAAGTTGCCTCAAACGGTGTTAAAAATATGTAATCAATCAATCTCTTGGCATTATGTCAATGATTCAATAGTAGAGCGAAAGTTAATTTTTTCAGTTGATTCTTCATGAAATTTAGCTGTTTGTTTTCTTTTCAGGAAGTTACATATGATGAATGTTAAAAAATGATTCTTGAAATATTGAATTAGGTTTAGATGAGAAAAAAATAGCAAAATTGGAAAAAATGAAGTACTTCGTTAACTGCTTTCAAATCCTCCAATTTAATTTAGAAAAAAAAAGCAAATTAAAAAAACTCATTTTAAAATGTTATGGAAAAATGTATCTGCAATGTTTTAGATGAAACTTATGAGTAGAAATCAAAGATTTGATAGAATGTGCTATTTATTATTTAATAAATAGCAGTTATTCTGATCCTGCAAATCGGTAGTTAGAAATGGTGATCACAAGCATAACATGGATATTTTATTAATTCTAAACTATTTATATTTATAAGATAGGTCTAAAAGAATTTAAAAGGGAATTTATATTTTTATAAATTGAAGTTTCATGTATTAAAAATGGGCTATCCATTTCTGGGCTCTCATTTTAGAATCTGTCTGTTTGCAGTTGATTTAGTTTTTGACAGTGACTTTAGGTAGATACCTCTAATAGTGCTATTAAGTCTAAGTTTTAATAGGCTAAAGAAAATTGAATCAGATGGAGTCCACTTTGGCAATCTTCTAAGCAGCTTTAGCTGAAACAAAATATGCAAATTAGATTAGGAGATTTGGAGTATGTGATTGAGTTCTTGATATTGGAAGTGAAAATATATATGTCATGGTGAAAGTGTGACATGATGATTTTATAAAGTCTCCAAAAGTCTGTGGGAAAGGTTAAAAATATATATATTTGTTACATCATCAATGATTTTTTATAAAATCCTCAAGAGCTGGTGGTGAAAGAAATAAATTACTGATTATGAAAATGAAATATTCATTATATTCTGCCCTGACAAAATATGGAAAATGGGAATATGTATATTAATTTGTGTTTAGACACTTGAAAATAAAAAATGTTTATCACTTACCATGTGAAAAAAAACAACTTCTAAGTGAGGAAAATCTCATTTGGAGAACACAGACAGGAAACAAGCAATATAAAGCCAATTAATGAGTAGACTAATTATACAACAGTGTTGGATTCCTTTGTTTTTATTAAGAATACTCACAAAACACCAATTAAAGGGAATATATGGCACATAAAAGATAGTTATTCATAAGGTTCATCACTACTTTTTGAAACACGGGAAAACTGCCATAACATTTAGAATTACAAATTTCACATTGCTTTCACATTTAGACCTATATTTGACTTGCATTTACCTTTGCACACACATCTTTGTAGCCTTGACACTGGGCTTGGAAGTGTTGTACTCCATTTGATGGAACATTAGCTATGCATCACTCCCAGTAGGGTTACAGCCTGTGCAAGTTAAAGAATGCACTCTATGGCTTTGATGAGAAACTTGCATCCATTTTCTAACAGTTTTTAATGAACTGATATTCAATTACAATCCTTGGTTCATAGAGAAAGTATTCATGTAAACTTATCTACAGTAGTTTTAGATTACTGCATTATAAACTTGGGTTTTAATGTAGATGCTTATTGTTCCATTAACAACTAAATGGTTATTGCTATGTATTATATTTCAAATGATTTTATGTTTATAGATGAATATTTTATCAGAAACTCTTATTTTCCTAACTTGAGGAACTGAAAAAATAGTGTAAATATTCTGTGGCACATAAAAGTGTAATAAAACATTAGAGGTACAATCAAAACTGATTCTAAATCAGATTCACATTTCCACTACAGAAAGTTTTGTTTAAAAATCGCATATATAATTTTATGAACCAATATTAGCTGAACATAAATTATATTACAAATTATTAAAATCTTAATTGTTTTTGTGGTATCCATTGCAGCTTAATCCATCCGCTTACCTCACCCTCTGAGAGATGGCCATGATATACTGGGTCTTGACTGACCGTACTGAAAAAAATAAAGTTTTTAGGTAAAGTTTTTCAAGGTTATCATTTACTATGAATGTACAAGCATACTTGAATATGTATAAGTGCATTTTTGTGAACACGATATCTTCTGTTAAAACCCTAGATATGATTTGCTTGCATGAGTGGTGCATGCTAATGGAAAAAACTGGTAAGCGGATGGGTTAATAAATACGATAAATACAAAATAAAAGTGGGAGCTAATTTACTTTTGTGGCAGAATTAGAAAATATTTTCCATCAAAATCGCATATATTCATATCAGTAATCAATCTAAAAATAGAAAAGCAATTTTAAAAATGAAATTATAGCAAATGCTAAAGTGTACATACTTTTTGAAATATGTAAATTGCCTAGTCAAATCCAGATTTGAGTCCCAACTCTATGCTTATTGAGATCTTCTGCAGTAATCCCATTTGAGATAGTGCATATATGAGAAGAAATGAAATAAAATAGCCTTGGCATTCTGCACAAATTCAAACTGGGAACTGAAAATGTATTTAGCCCTTACCATGCCAGGCCTAAAAAATTGAATTGTACCCTGCGGCAAGCTTTTTTTTTTTCAACTGTGTTCAGCTAAAAAGTTAACTTAGAACAGCTTTTTTTGGAAATTAACTAGTGGAAAAAATTATGGCATGTTGTATGCCAAATTGATCAACATATCTGGATTTTCTGAAAATGAAATATTTAACAAAAAAGATGCCTAGTTTTATAGAGGCATGTAGTAAAAAAAAATGCATCTGTCAATGCAAATAAAAATTATTAAAAAAACAATAGACAAAAAATATAATGCATATTCATATAAAGGTTATTTGTTTATGTACACTGAATGAACAAATTATTATATATTACCCCAATAGCAATATGCAAAGCAGAAGTATCATGGCTAATCACATAGGATGAAACTGACAATGCTTATAAATAGAACACGTCTCTATGCATTGGAAACCAGTCATAGAAAAGTAATCATGGGTAAAGGCAGCAACATAAGTGAGTTTGACCGTGGTCAAATAGTAGGTGTGAGCAAGGTCAGTTGTTCAATCACCGCAACTGCTGAACTGTTGGGATTTCCACATCAGACTGTTGCACATATATACCAAGACTACATGAAATATGACAAAACTTCTAACCAGTTGAATAAATGTGGACATAGACGTGCAATTGACTCTTGCAGTGAGTGCAGATTGTCCCGCATCATTACAAGGAATCGCACAGCTACCATGGAGCAGATAATGTCGGAATTGAATGAGGGTGGGTCTACAAGCTTATGCACAAAGACTATCCATTGTACCATGGAAAAAATAGGCTATGGCAGTTGACATCCACATTGTTCCCCCTTGTTGATTGCGAGGCACAGAAAGATTAGGCTACAGTTTTCAAAGACCTATCACAACTGGAATGTGGAGGACTGGAAACACGTCATCTGGTCTGATGAATCACAGTTTCAACTCTATCACATTAGTGGGAGGGGTATGTATGAGTGGTGTGAACCACACGAAGTGATGGACCCAACTTGCCAAGTTGGGGTCATACAGGCAGATGGAGGTGGTATACCAGTTTGGGATGCCTTTACATGGGCTTCTTTGGGGCCCCTCATACTCATCGAGACCTCCATGACCAGCAAAAGTAATGTGAACATCCTCGCTGACCATCTACACCTATTCATAACTACTTCCCAAGTAGCGACCAATTGACTCCAGGAGCATTCAAGTGAGTTTAACACAGTTGAATGGTCCCCTCAATCACTGGATCTCAACCCCTTTGAGAATTTGTGGGATGAATTGCAAAGATCTGTTCATGCCCTCCAAACCTCCACTGGCAACTGTGGATGCTCTACGACAGGCAATTCTCACTTCATGGGCGGCAATGCTACCTCCGTGTTTTCAACACCTCATTGAGTCATTGCCAAGACATCTGGCTGCTGTTGTGAGGGCAAAAGCAGGAGCAATAGGTTATTGCATAGTGAATGTGTCCATTCAGTTATAAGACGAAAATACATTTTTTCTTAAATGAAGAAAATTACTCACCTTTTTTCGAATTGGTTTGCACAATACTATACTTTCAGAAAAGTCCAGGTGGGCAAATTAAGATAGCAATGTTATAAAATTTTATTTTGCTTTAAAACAATATTATTTAATTAAAAACTGAGAAATAAATAATTTAAAAGGGATAAAGAGCTGTGAAGAAATTAAATAAAAATAATTCCACACAAATATAGTTTATTTTAACTTATTAAATTTGAGAACGAACCCTTCCAGATCAATTTGTATTATATACTGACTACTACAGAAAAGTTAAACTTTTTTTAAAAATAATTTAAAATTCTCTGTCATTGAGCAATAAAATTTTAGAGTTTATCCTTCAAACTATTTGCATGTTGAAAGTTCTTAGGAGAAAACTCTCAGAAGCTTTTTGGAGCAAAGACAGCGCTCCATCTTCAGTGAAGTGATGCTATGTATTGACATTAGGTCTGTTTAGACAAAAGAGCTTCTTTCCACATGTTGTGAAGGGCGATTCCAGTGTCTCGGTTGCAGGTGGGGACGGACAAGGTCATTATTTCGAGCCTTGATGACGTTGGTATACCGGAAGCCTACCTATGTCCCTTCTGTCATACGTGCAGACTCATGCGCCCCATGGGCGTACAAAATTGCAGCCTTCCGTTCCCTCACACATAGGGCTTTCGCCGTGTCTTCAAATGAGCAGCTGCTTGATGAAATTTTAAACATCCATTCCGTCGCTGCTTCCCATGGCTACAACTCAACAGCAATAGACGAAGTTATCAGTAAATATAGAAACAGAAGAGATCCGGCTCTCCTCCCAATCGCCGACCCCGAACGTACAACTTTTGCCAGACCTATTTCTTACGTTCCTGTTCTATGTGAATCGGTCCGCAAATTACTCAGAGCCCATAATATCAAAATTGTTTTCAGCCCCGCTCCAGATTTGAAGAAATTAGTCAAAAGGGACAGGGACAAATATAGCCTACTTCAAAAATTGGGTGTATACCGATTTCCCCTACAGTTGCCAGATAATTCCGTTGTGTACTACATCGGCAAAACCATTCACTCTTTACAAGAAAGGTTCGTGGAGCACCAAACTGATGTCAGCCATAAGAAGCTAACGATGGCTGCCTCTGAGCTAGCAGTGCAACACACGGCAACAATAGACTGGGAGCACGCCGCACTTCTTTCTATGGAACCATAGTCTGCGAGGCTATTAAAATAATGACCTCGTCCGTCCCCACCTGCAACCGAGACACTGGAATTGCCCTTCATGACATGTGGAAAGAAACTCTTTGTCTAAACAGACCTAACGTCAATACATAGCATCATTTCACTGAAGACGGAGCGCTGTCTTTGCTCCGAAAAGCTTCTGAGAGTTTTCTCCTAAGAACTTTCAACATACAAATAGTTTGAAGGATAAACTCTAAAATTTTATTGCTCAATGACAGAATTTTAAATTAATTTTTGAGCAAGAAGGTCTTTTTAATTGTATGCTTAAAGTTAAACTTTATGAAAATGGCAAAAACTTAAAAATTACAAATTCTGAATGCTAGTTATGAACTTATTTTATTTTAATTAAAAGTATACTAAAAAGTTCTATCATTTAAAAATTATTTTTTTAATTTTAATATCCTAATCTAGGGGTTCTTAACGTGGGGTTACACTGTAAAATGTTTTGGGGTACGCCGTGAGAGCTCAAAAGTCATTAGATCTAGTAACAAAATCAGTGTTTTATTTTATTCCCATTGTTATACTATAACTATAGTTTTATCTATCTATACAAGGGGTACGCCAGTTACATACACATTTCCAGGGGGTATGTGAAGCATAAAAGGTTGAGAACCACTGTCCTAATCAGATGTCTCCTAAAGAAGCACCATTTTAAGTCACGTATGCCTGATGATATAATTTTCGGGCAAGCTTCAAATAATTATTTTTTCTGATTGCAGTGTATATTTGAGAAACAATACATATAATTTTATAAGTAGTGGAAATGATATCCCCCTCTTGAAAAGTTGTAAGTGATCTGAATTGGTTGTGACTCTTCCAAGTCAAATGATTCAATAAAATCAGAGTGAGTGAAATATTTTGCGAAAAGCTCGTGATTTTTTTGGTTCAACTTGATAATATCCATTGATTTTATTCTTAGAAAGCTATATTTCATCAGCACAACAAAATGCAAAAACACTTCGTTGCTTTCTGAAATATCTGATCTGTGCAACCTAACAATGCTCACTGAGTTTGAAATCAAAACCAGATGTTTGCTGATTGATTGATGTTCCTATGATGTTGCCAATCACATGATCAAAGAAATACTGATTTTTCTCCTCATATTCCATTTTAAAAGTAGGTAAAAATAATTCAGATGGATAATAGAAAAAATTAATTAAATACTAAACTGGTTTTTAATTGTTATATATATTAAAATGAAGCAAAAACAAATCGACTGTATTTCTGGACAAATCATTGAAAACTGCCAATAATAAAAATGTTCCCTTGGCATCTGGCTTTGTTTTATTCGTAACACATATGGCCAGATCTTTAGTAAACAAATCAATTAACTCACTGGAGTTCTCAACCAGCTAGTGGGGAACTTTTTTTTATTTCAATTCCGGTTGACAAGTTTTTTTTTCTGCTGCAGTATTTTTTATTCTTTGATCATAGTACAAATAAATTTTATTTTTGCTGGTGACCCTCAAAGCTTAAAGCTTATCTGCAAGATGTAACAAATTATAAATGCAATTATTTTATAACAGTATGTTTAGCCTTCTTTCATCTGATGTGATATTATTAATATTTTTGACATTGATATATGATGAATGTAATATTGACATTGAAATGTGACCTTTGTAATATTTAACAAAGAAATTCATGACATTGACATAAATGTCGATAGTAAAATAAAATTTCTAATTTAAAAGCATATTTCTTGGTATATATATAGGGTTTTTCACATTTACAGTGTTCCTCATTTAACAATAATCTATTTTATGCTATAGAAAACCTTTACCAGGTAAAATGCAATAAATCTCTTTACTTTTGTTATGTACAGTGTCTTTAAGTTGAGCAGTTGTTATAGTGAATGTTTTTGTTTGTTCCTTTGAATCTGTTTTTTTAGGACATCTTTTATTTGGGTTCTTGGTAAGAGGTTAAAAATATGTGGTATTTTGTAATTGCTTTTATATTTTCCATGCTTGTTTCTAAAAGTTGGTAACTGAAAATAGTTGGGTTTTTTTCGTGCTAGATTTTAACTTTGTGTATCATCAAAAAAATTATTTACTGTTTGGTTGCATTTACATAAATTTAGAAAGGATAAAATATCTAAATAATCAAATCTTTCTTTAGCTGTAGTTAGATGTGTGCGGTAATTGACAGGCTATTTTTTTAATGTTTAAATAAATTTTATTATAATTATAACAGTATTGTAGTCTTCTTGTAAAACTTTCACAGCTTTCTCTTGGTTTTTATTTGAAGTGGCAATTACTATAATCGGTGACTTCGAATAGATAGAATAATCATTATCTGCATACATAAATCAGTGACTTTTTATATTAGTGTCCACCAGGACTCAATCAGGATTCAGTCATTAACCCTTTAACGGCCCAAAACTGCAGACATTTTGAAATGGGCTCATCCAAATATTGGATGTTGTTATTGCTTTGTATTTAATACCCTCTACCCTTTTCTGAAATTTCTTGGTTGTTAAAGAGTTAATGTATATCAAAAAGAATAAAGGCCTAAAATATATCCTTGGGGTACACTGTGTTTGATGTAACATCTAGAACTAAAAGTTTTGCCTATTTTTGTTATAAAGATCCTATTTGTTAAGTAGTTCCAGAACCAGAGTAGTGGAATGCCTCTAACCCCATAGTTCTTTAATTTATCTAATGAAATATTATAGTCTATATTGTGTCAAATGCTTTTTGTAAGTCAATGAACAATGCTGCTACCTTATCATCCTGATTCAAGGCTTCATAAAGTGTCTGTGAAATCTGTTAGTAATTTTATAGTGCTTTTCCCTTTTTGGAAGCCATATTGTTTATGACTTAGTATTTTATGTTTTATGAGAAATGTGTATAGGATGTTATGAATGTATTTTTCTAGAACTTATGCATTATGGACAGAATTGCGACAGGTCGGTTATTGGCAATATTGGATTATCACCTCCTTTGTAAATTTATCTCAATATTGAAATTTTTAAATGTGTTGGAATTTGACCTATTAAAATGCTTTGGTTAACTATTTTTATTATATCAGCCACTGCTTCTACATTGTTTTTTTAGGTATTTAACTTGTCTGTTATTGTAGCCTGGTGTTTTATTTTCATTTAACGATTTAATTATTTTTATTATATCTATTGTTTCAGTAGGGTGTACAAATAATTATTTGGTGTTCATAAATTTACAGTTGTGTAATTTTCATCTTGATCTTTGTTTTTTTCCCCTCTACTCTCTGACATTATAGTGTTGTATTCAATATTAAATTTGTAATGCTGATAAAGATTTTGGTACATTTTTAGTAATTATATCATCAGTAGTATTTGTCTCCTTATCTTCTAACACTTGGTGAATAAAGTCACAGGTTTGTTGCATATCTTTTCTATGCAGTAATAGTTGTTTTCTATAAAAGTTTTGTTTTTGAACTCTGATTTCAGCAGTAACTTGGTTTTGTAGGTTTTTATATAGGTTTTTGTAAGTTTCATTCATTGTATTGTTTTTATAATTGATCCAAGCTTTGTCTCTACGTTTAATCATGTTATGAATTTCTGGGTTAATCCATTCTTTACTATTATTCGTTTCCTGGATGCTTTTCTGTCTCCATTTCAGAAATTCTTGTTTTTGTTTAAAATTTCTTGATAATTAAGTGGGAAAAATTGTAAGAGCTATCACTATTATTAGCACTGTTGATGTTGCAATTAAGTGGTGTTCAATCAATTAATGTTATGTCTTTTGTTAATAATTTGTGGTTATATGTATAGACAGTTTCTACTGTATTAACTATCTCGACAGTGTTTGTATTGTGTATTTTGTGATCCATCAGTCTGATTGCAGCAGCGACGATGTAATGATTGACTATTTTACTGCATAATATCATTGAATAAAAAAAAATCCAATTTAACATTTAAATGATCAATACATGTTTGGCACAAATGATCAATACATGTTTGGCACAAATGATCAATACATATTTGTCACAAATGATCCATAGCAACTTCTCTAGTGATGCCAGTATAGACTTGGTCATAACCTGATTCTGTAAATATATTTATATATTTATCTACACCTTGTTTTTTGTTGTTCATAGTGTCAGTGTTGAAGTCTTCAATCAATTTTTGATTTCTTGTTCTATCACTAAAGTTGAGCCAGTTAGCTGTGTTCTATAAAATTAGATTTATATCTGTGCTGGGGGATCTATAAATTGCTAGCATCTTGTAGATCAGTTATTCATTTTAATCTTTAAATGCAAAGTTTCTGCTGGTATAATTTCTGTCTCAATTTTGTACTACCATTGTATTTTGATAGTACATTAAAATTCCTCTTCTTTTTTTTGTGTTTTCATTGTAAATTTATTCAAAGTTGTGCATTTTGTACAAATGTCTTTCAGTGTTCAAGATATTAGTTTCAGTCAGTATGATTATGTCCATGTGTTGTATGTTTTCTTTTATGCTAATGTTCAAAATATCCCAATGTTTTTTAACACTTCTGATGTTAGTGTGAATTATTCCTAGACATTTTTTTGTAATTGTTTTGTTTCTGTCAAGAACTATTTTTCTGCATCAGTATTATTATCAGCCTAGTAATTATCATAACTATGTTTATATTGTCTAAGGAAGTAATATTCCTAACCATTTAAGTTGTATGATAAATATACTACAAAGTATTAAAATCATTGTACATATTAATATTAATAATATTATTGCCATCAGCTTTCCAAAGCATAATTTTACTATTTCTGTATCAAACATATTTATAATTTTTGGCTTTTGCTGCTGTTCTCACTTTCCAATAAAGCTCTGTATTAATTGCAATTAAGTTTTTTTTTCAAATACAATGGTAAATCGGTAGCATTCAAGTTTGCATCTACAGTTGAGATCCAGTTGCTCTTTTTCTTTAACTATTCTTCCCAGTCGGCCCTCGATTTAAATTATACAATTATGATGGGAGTTTTCCCTTTTTTCCTTGACGGTAGTCTGTGAATAGCGTCCAGACAATCTTCACTGAGATTTTTTATTTTATAGGCATGGGCAATTTTTACCATCAATTGTTTCAAGGTATGTTTGTCTTCTTTGTCTTGCACTAGTAGGCCATGTAATTCTAGGTTTTTATTCCTTCCATATTGATCTAGGTCTTTAATGTGCAGTTTCATCTGTTTAATTTCATTTGTCAGTTCTGTGTTAGAGTAAGTTTGTTACTCAATTCTATTTGCTGTTTTTCAGAGTTTCGATTTTAAACAGAAGAACATCGTAGCATTGTGAGAAGAACTCTACTTTTTCTTTTAACTCGCTTCCATTTTCAGATAATAGTTCAAGTCACATGTTTTTAATTTTGCGAGATAATGTTGTCCAGGCTCAATATTAAGTCTTGCTCAACAGCACGTTTCAGAGGGGTGTAGATCTCATTTCCCTTAATTTTATTTTTCGAGTGATTCATTTTTGTGCTAAGTGCAGGTTTGGTGATCTTTGAGTTTTTATTTCTTTTCGTTCTCATATGAGAATTCTAAATATGAAAGGGGCGGGGGTGGCTCAGTCGGTAGCGCGCCAGGCTCGTAATCTGTAGTTCCCAGGTTCGAGTCCCAGCTGGGTCAGCGTTGATATTTATCTCCACAAAAATTCTCCGCCCTGCCCACGGTCAGTAGGGAACACCGATGGGCTTGGAAAGGCCGCCATCCGTCGGATGGGACGTTAAGCCGTGGCCCCGTGTGCGGGAGAGCTATACCCTGTGCACGTTAAAGAACATGCTGGATGGCCTTGACGGGAGGCTACCATCTGTCTCCCAACAGCTGTTCCAGTGGGTCCCCTCCCCCAACCTTCTCTGAGCCTTCGGGGTCCATGTGACCTGGCCATTTAGCCCATGGTGTGCAAAAAAGTGCCGCTCAGAGGTAAAACAACCCAACTCTAAATATGAAATAGCAGGTACAGCTTTCTCATGTTAAAAGTAGTTTGAGCAAGAGAAAAGGTTTTTTATTTTCTTAGATATCAAGTTGAGGAATAAATTGAAAAAATTTGCATTTTTTAAGAGCTCTGAAATGTTTATTTATACGCAGGCTTTGTGAAGATAATTTTATAGGTTGTGCCAGCATAAGGGTTAAATTAGAGCCTAAACTTGCCTTTGGATATGTTGGAACAACTGTTGATAGTTTAGTTTAAATTGCTCCTATCTCTTGAGTTGTAAACTAGCATGCATGCATACATACACTTCCTTTTATAAGTATAGATAAATAGAGCCCTGCATGGATGCATATATCCACATTTAAGCATTCTCTGTGGATAAACATTAATGTTAACATTGATAGTAGATAAAACCTTGGGTAAAAAATGTTAAAATGGATAGTAAATAAAATATGTAGGAATATGAAAAAATATTGCTGTAGTATTGATAGTTGACATGTGGAAAAACCACATGATGAAAAAGAAACACAACTTGGCAAATAAAACTGATTTGAAAATGCAATGATGATATGCAATTATAAAAATTTAGAAAATTACTTCTTTTGTATAAAATAATTAACTTTTTTGCTGACAAAGTAAATATAATTTCAAAATATTCTTCGAGTGTTACATACAAAACTGGAATTAAATCTATGAAAATGACGTTAAGCCTTGTCCCCGTGTGCGGGAGAGCCATACCCTGTGCACTTTAAAGAACATGCTGGATGGCCTTGTGGGAGGCTACCAAATGTCTCCAAAAAGCTGTTCTAGTGGGTCCCCTCTCCCAACCTTCTCGGAGCCTTCGGGGTCCTTGTGACCTGGCCATTTAGCCCATGGTGTGCAAAAAAGTGCCACTCAGAGGTAAAGCAACCCCAACAACCCAAAATCTCTGAAAATTTTGAATTTGTCGTGGAGATCATAAAGTTTACAGAGTGAAAGGTAGGTGGGAGTTGCTGGGTAATGAAAAGGAGTGTCTTCCCATAATAGCAGTTAACTGTGTTTAAAACAGCAAAATCACCCTAGAAGAATATTCAAAAATTACATTTAGGTATATATAGGTTTAATAATAAATAGATACCTTCCCCCCCTGAAGCAGCTGCTTGCCACGTAATATGACAGGAGCTTGTCAGTTATATTACATTAGTAAGTAATATGTTTCTGAAATAAAGTTTTTTCTTATCACAATATAAATTTTTCAGGTAAGTATTAGTTATTAATAACCATTAGACTGGTTTCTTTTACTTGAAAACATACATCGTACCTCAAGCATTTGCAAATAAGACCTTGTGGGTGAGATAGAACTTTTGCTATCTGCCCAGGGCTCTGTAGATAAACTATTTTATTTTGAATTTTGGGCAAGTGGTGCAGTCACTAAAAGAGATCTGTTGCATATAAAATCAGCCCAACTGTTACATCAGTATGCATTGTTGGAAGTAATCTGGTGTGGAGAACATGGGGCTTGCCTGACGATAGGAACATTTAGAGAAAATTTAGTTTCATTACTACCATTTAAACCCATCAAGTTGAATTCTCAACTTGGGATTTCAAGGGTGAGCTCTTGAAATCCCAAGTTGTGTGTCTCTGTGTTAATTACAGTTTTTGTTTATGCACGAACTGTAGATATTAGAAATATGATGCCTTGAAAATTGCAAAGATTTTGTGCAAATGTATATATGATCTCCAATGATTTAATTCTTATTTGCATCTGTTTCAATTTTGTGGCATTTCCATGAAAATTTTGGGTCTCAATGAAATAACTGCAGAAAAAAATTGTAAAATATACCTGTAAATGAATAATTTCCCCATAAAAATTTAATTTTGACATATTCTGCACTCCAGGGGGGGGGGGGGGGTCTCATAACAAAGACTCATTTTCATGTTATATTTCTTTTGGGTACTAAAGGATATCAAGTTTAGGCAATTTTTACAGTGATAAAACCACTGGATATTAGATACAAGTAGTTGCTTCTGTAAAAGCCACTGAAGGTATTTCTTAAATGTGTAAACTGAACAACTATTTTGTGGAACCACTGTAAAATGGTATTGGTTGTAATTGTTGAAGAATCCTGTTACTCTGTTCTTTATTAATGATTATCAATTTTGATAATCTTATGAGCAAACTGTAGTGTGCTGGGTTTTACATTTTGTTCTGGTGGACTTGAACTCATTTCGTGTGAGGATTTCTAACTGTATTGTTATGTTCAGTTTTTATATTAATATTAATGGTAAAATTTGCTTTAATAGTGATTACACTGAGTTTTATGTGATTTTTTTTTTTCCTTGTTAGATTAACTTTGTACGGAAAAAAAGATGCGTCGACACCTTGATGATCATTCAAGCTTGAATAGTGGGATTTACACTAACACATCATTGCCAGTCCATTCTGTGGCAGCAACAAATTCTCCAGCTAGAGGAGTAGCAGACATTGATGGTCGAATTGTGAATTCTAACTCTAGCATTCCAGTGACAACTGCAATAGCCAATACATCTTCATCTGTTAATCTTGCACTGCATCAGGGGAGAACTGCAGTTACACCAACAGTCTCCCCAGTAGCTGGGAGTGGTAGTAATAAGTCTTCAGTGCAGAGACAGCCTTTAGCACTTATACAAGAGACAGTTCATGCTGTAGGTTCTTCTGGCAGTACGGAAATGCAAACTGGTGTACAGTTTTCAGTCCAAACAGGATATCAGTAAGTTTGTATATTGGTCTGGTTTTCTTGCTCTCATTTTGCCATTTAAC
Source organism: Ryuthela nishihirai (assembly GCA_038380435.1). NCBI lineage: Eukaryota > Metazoa > Arthropoda > Arachnida > Araneae > Heptathelidae > Ryuthela > Ryuthela nishihirai. The sequence goes on from JAWZYU010000017.1 coordinate 79,839,254, forward strand.
AGCATAATAATAAAACAATATTCCATTCATATATGCATATTTATTCTCTAAAATAGGGGTTCTCAATGTGGGGTACGCCGTGAGAGCTCAAAAGTCGCTAGATCTAGTAACAAAGTAAAAATAACAATTGTTATACTATAACTATAGTTTTATCCATCTTTATAAGGGGTATGCCAGTTACATACACATTTCCAGGGGGTACGTGAAGCATAAAAGGTTGAGAACCACTGCTCTTAAGTATTATACACTGTAAAATCACTTTACTCTGTTTTGAATTAAAAATTTTAAAATAAAAATTAAATTTTAAATTAAAATTTTATTAAAAAGGGCAAGCAGTCTTTTAAATGTGTAGACTGAATATTATCAATTCACATATTTTATTTTGAAATTTGTACAAATTTGCAAATTTTACAGTAAAATGGAATTATATGGTCAGATTTCAGAACAGCGTAATTTACATTTAGTTTTGAAAATGCATCAGTTAAATATAATTTAATATATAAATAAGAAAGTTTGTCATTGCGTCTTTCTGCTTATGCACTTGGCCTCCAGAATAGCTAGTAGAATGCTTATGCAGTTGGCCTCCAGAATAGCCAGATGCACCAAACTTTGCATGAACATTCTCTTCACCAAGGAGAAGAGTATAGGCTATGTACGAATCTGCTGGGGTCAAGCAAAATAGGTGGGTGGGTTTGAATTTCTCAAAATCCCCATAGACTTAAGATTAGCAGTTAAAACTGGTGTCTCATAGATCTGGCATTAGAAGTTACTCAAAATCATGTGGGGAGTGCCATCTGCTACAACTTTTTTTTTTCCCCTAAAGAGGAGGAGAACAAATATACTAAGGGGGGACAAATTTATTGTATGAGTTTTATGCCAAATGAAAACTTCCTGCATTGAAAGTGCCATCTACTATATATAGAGTTTCAGACCTCCTCTAAAGGAGGAATATAAAAAAAAAATTACAGGAGGGGGGGAGCTGAAACATAAGATCATTTTATGTCAGATGAAAGCTTGTGATGTGGGGAGTGTCATCTACTATATACTTTAGACAGTTTCAGACCACTTCTAATTTACCTAAAATAACACCTTAGAGTTTTAAACCTTTATTACACTGAAGTGCCATTGAATTAGGGATAGCAATCTAGTAATGTGTTGGACCTCCTCTGGCCCTGATAACTGCCGCCATACAGTGAGGCAAGGACTCCTCAAGCGTGTGTAAATATTCCACAGGTATAGCGACCCATGCATCCTGCAGAGCTATCCACAATTCTCTCAAGGTCGTCGCTGATGGGACACAGGCCCAAACACTCTGCTCAATGGTATCCCAAAGATTTTCATTGGGGTTTAAATCTGGGCTTCTAGGTGACCAATTCATTATTTCAAAGTCAGCAGAATGCTCCTGCAATCATGCAGTAGCCAACCTGGACCTGTGAGATGAACAGTTGTCTTGCTGGTAGACGCCGTCTCCATTGGGATGCATGATGGCCATAAATGGATGTAAATGGTCACCATGAGTTCTACGTATACTGAGAGTCATTGATACATGTACCAAAGGTCCCACAGACATCCAACTGAAGAAACCCCAGGCCACCACTGAGCCACAACCTGCTTGTACTGTTCCTGACATGAAGGATCCATTGCTTTATGGGCACCATACCCTCAGTCTCCCATCAGCATGATGGAGTTTAAATCAGGATTCATAACTCCAGACTATCCATTGCCAATTTTTGATGGTCCAGTTTTGATGTTCTTTAGCCCAAGAAAAGTGTTGAGCCTGGTTGTTGTGCTGTTAGAAGAGGAACTCTCGTAGGTGAGATGATGAAGTGAGCTTTGGATGGTCCATGCATTGATTTCCCGGCTGGAACCCACGTTCAGATGGGAGGTGATTTTAGATCATGTCTGGATCTGAGATCAGAGATGTCTGGATCTGAGATCAGATAATGTCTGGCCCCTATCAGTCCATATGATGTGGGTCAGACAGCAAATCACACAATCATTCAAGGTTGGTTATCCTTTGCAGTTTGTCTGGGTGCTTGTTTTTTTGCCAGAATTTTCATATTCCCAGAAACACTCTTGAAACTGTCATAGGATAAAATCCAAGTTCGTTGACAATTTTGGAGATCAAGTGTTCCATTTGTCAGGCACCTACGATCTGCCCTCTGTTAAATTCTTCTAAATCCTATGCCTTTCCCATTATGCTTTCCATGACAAATGCTTGGGGAAGCCAAAGCTGACAGCTATATATATGACCAGAGTTTCAGCCATGCATGCGCACAAATGCTAGACTTGAGGTACTGAATTTGGATAATGTCTTCTATCCCTAATTCAATGGCACTTCAGTGTAGAAGAGAGGGATAAAATGTTTAGCATGGTGATAGGGGGGGGGACAAAGCAATCTAGCGAGTTTTATGCCAAATGAAAGCATATGACATAGGGAGTGCATGTACCACACAGTTTAGAGATCTTAAGAGAATAGGAGTAATATGTTGAAGAGGGATAACATTTTTACCATTGTGTGATAGGGGTGGTGGAAACCATTGTATTGAGTTTTGTGCCAAATGAAAGCTTGCTGTTTGGGGAGTGAGTGCCATATACTATTATATATTTTGGAGGGTTTGAGATCTCTACCAAAAGTGTGGGAGAAAATGTTTGCTAGGGGGGGAGCAGGGGGGATTCGGAATAGATTGTTATTAGATTTATGCCAATGAAGCCTTGGACATGGGAAATACCTTCTACTATATACTTTAGAGAGCTTCAGACCCAAGCACTGTTGGTAAATCTGCCAGTGGCCTATATATATAAATATTGCAATTTCAGACTTGCAGTGCATGTCTATTTTAACTTTATGATTAAATAACAAACTGTTGAATTGCATCATTATAGGGTATGAATTATGGGCCCCCACTCAAAGTGAGAGAGTTAAAAATAATAGATTGAAAAATATCAGTTAACTATCCACAATGTTTATTCACATTTTGATGTATGGATAATGATAATTAGTGTAAATATATCTCAGTCCTTGCTTATGACCAGGTAGAAAATCTTCAGTAGTTATAAGATTTTGGCAGGTGAGTAAATCTTAGATAACTTCTTAAGTTTTATTTACTATGAAACAGAAAGATTTAAAAAAGTGATTTTGTGATGTTGATGAGTCTTTAGACTGCAGCAAAAGATTCAAAAAATAGGTCTCATTAAAAAGTGACCTCAAAGACATTTTTCCTGTAATTTTAAATTTAGTAGTTGTTATATCAGCTACATCAAAATTCCTCATATTTTTGTGAATGAATAAAACATGCAATGTTACTTTTAAATTGTTTCTCATTGGAGCTGCATTTGAACTATGCCAATAGTTTGTGATGAATATATGCTCTACTATCCTAGAATCATTATTTGGCAATATAAAGGTTAATTTGATCAGTTTAAAGCACCTCTTTACCACTTAAACATCTATTTTTCGTTTCAAATACTTTTGGAAATTCCAAAATATCCTGATCGGATTCTTAAAGACCATCAATGCTGAGAAGAATCTGATCCCTGCTGAGAAGCAAACCTACGCCTTGCAGGTATTTACCGTCATTTCATCCTGAAAGAGACATTTCAGATTATTTTTAGCATATTGCAATAAGGCCCCTTGCATGCCCAAAATGGCCAGGTATAATGAATAGATGTGCAGTGTATAATGAATGCATGCCCTGTGCAGATGTGGATATATCTGCATGACTGACATGAGTGAAAAAAACTACTTGAGATAATGGTTAAAGGAAACGTGATTTAAAAATTCAATAATGGCATTCACCTAAAAAAAAATAGTGGATTTTTTTGCTGACAAAGAATATAAATTTAAAAAATTGCTCAAATGTTGCTAAAAAACGAATTAAATATGTGAAAATTTTAAGTCATTTTGAGTATGAGATTGGTCTGTAAATGGTAGCTAGGTAGTCACTGGATCTACCTAGCTACCATTACGATCTACCTAGCTACCATTACTATATCACTGGAGCTATTCACCAATCCCCTGTGATGATGCATAGAACCAGTCAGTCCTAGCACCTAATGTCCGTCCCTGCTTTCTCGTGGTGCAGACCATTAGTACCTTTCAAAAGAGATACTCTCTTGTGGAAGTGAACGGAAGGGGAGGGCCATCAGATTAGTGTGGCCTACTAATCTAGACAACTATGGCTACTTTTTCTTTTTTTTTTCTACCCTGCTGAGGAGTGGTCAACCATTACAGGGTCCTGACCCACTGGACTGGACAGATATATGGCTCTGAGCTTGATTATGGATCCTGATTTTGCTGCACTGGTGGGCTTCTGTGGAGGGGAAATCTTCCACTGTGTTTTCTGCTTCTGGGTTGACAGCCCCAAGTGAATAGATTCACAGGATATGTTTATCAGCTGGTGGATAATCCTGAGCAGAGGTCATTGCAGGCACCTACACTCTTTGCTTCTATTGGCATCGTCAAATTCTACATTGGAGAAAGACTTCCAGTGCAGATGGCTTCAGCCTTTAGTGGTGGGGGAACAGGTTTTGCCCCATGTGTGCAATTAGGGGAATGTTTCATATTATCACCATTTCCTCTCTCAATAAACATCCCACTAACCATTTTCTCTCCATAAGTAGTTGGAATGTGAGGACTCTGCACAGAGCTTTTTCTCTTCACACAACAATTCCACCATTATAATTTAGATATTCTCGGCTTGCAAGAGAGCAGATGGACAGATAAAGGTCAGATTCTTAAAAATAATCTTAAATTTCTCTTTTCAGGGAGGGACGGCAATAAGTATCACCAAGGCGTGGGTCTGCTTCTCAGCAGACACGCTAGTGATTCTCTTCTAGGATATTGAGTGCATTAATGAAAGGTTTCTTACAGCAAAATTTCAGACAAGCGTTAAAGACTTGAATGTTATCTGCTGTTATGCCCCCACTGAGGATGCCGATGAGGATGAGAAGGATAGGTTTTATGGACAACTTCAAGATATTTTGAATTCTGTCATTACTCTCGTTCTAGGTGACTTGTTCTAGGTTCTCTCGTTCTAGGTTGGTACTGACTCTGACCTTTGGGTAATGGTGATAGGCCCTTTTGGTATTGGTAGTTGCAATGGGCAACATATCCTACAGGTAAGTAAAACAGTGGTTTCAGAATAACTAACACTTATTACAAACACAACGACATACATAAGTACACATGGATTTCACCTGATGGGCTGCATAAGAATATGATTGATTACGTATTAATGAACAGCAAATGGGCTAGTTCTGTTAGGGATACCAGGTCATATAGGGGAGCTGAAATTGGATCTGACCATTACCTTGTTAAAAGTGTCTTGCAACTTAAACTTAAAAAGTGTAGTGCTAGGGTTAAAAAATTTACTTTTAATACTGAAGCTCTGAAAGACCCAGTTATAGCCAAAGCTTACCATGATAGGTTACATAGTCATTATGACAGTCATGGTATGCTTGCTACTGAAGTTGAGGAAGAATGGGATCATTTTAAACAGGCTTCTTTGAACAATAATAACAGTACTCTTTTAGGAAAAAAGGAGCAGAGGAGGCAGAATTATCTGAGTGATAAGGCACTTGAGCTTATTTCGGAAAGAAAGAACTGCAGGAATGTCCTTTATCAATACCTTACTAGTCCTAATAGAAAGCATTACAGAGAACTTATTAAACATGTAAAAGATCAGTTAGCTGCTGATAAGAATCTTTGGCTTGATGTCTTGGCTGACAAAGCCAAGGAAGCAGTTAGACAGCACAACAGCAGTGAGGTCTACTGAATAGTTAATGTTTTATGTGGTAGAAAACGGACAGGTATACAGAGATTGAAGGATAAACAAGGTAAGGTTATAGAAGGTGAGGATTCTGTCATGGCTAGGTGGGCTGAGCATTTCAGTGATGTTCTAAACAATGTGGTTAGTTCTACTCCCATTGTTTGCAATGATGATAGATGCATTGGTGGCTTTAATGTTGGCCCTATAACACAATCTGAAGTTATTTTGGCTATTTCTAAACTTCATAAATCCCCAGGGGTAGATGAAATTACTACAGAAATGCTTAGAGCTGGGAATGTTTCGGTTACCACTTGGATGACTGAAATTCTGAATATCTTTTATGATAAAGGAATAGTACCAAAGGATTTTACCAGAGCTATTGTTATCCATATTTTTGAAAAAGGTGATCGCAGTTCTTAGGATAACTATAGGGGTATAGCCTACTTTCTGTTCCAGGTAAAGTTCTTTCCATGATTGTGCTTAATAGAATTAAGAATCTGGTTGACAGTCAATTGCGTGATGAGCAATGTGGATTCAGAAGTGGTAGGGGATGTGTATGTGGATCAGATATTTTCACTTAGGCAGATTCTTGAGAAATGTATAGAGTTTCAGAATCCTTTGGTTGCTAGCTTTGTTGATTTCAAAAAGGCTTTCAACTCTGTTGTTCTTCATAATTTGTGGTTGATGTGAGATCATATGGTATACCAGACAAGTTAGTTAGCATAATGAAAGCTCTCTATAATAACACTGAGTCGTGTGTGAGCAATTGGTTTAGCATTCTTTTGATGTTCGACAAGGGTGCATTTTGTCTCCTTTTTAGCTTGGTTATTGATTATGTTATGCGAAATTCGATGCGCCATTAAACCCCAACCAACCAACCAATGTTATGCGAAATTCACTTCAAGGGAAAGATTTTGGCCTTAAACGGACTGGAGATACGAAAATTTCTGATTTAGATTATGCTGATGATTTAGCCCTTTTGGCAAACGATGTTGATGAGATGAACTCTTTCATTCTAGCTGTCGATGAAACTGGTAGTAGAGTAGGTTTGGTTATAAACAGAGAGAAAACTAAAGTGATGAAAATTGGTCAGGCAGGCTGTGATTCAGTTAATCTGAATGGTTGCAGTCTTGAGCAGGTGTCACAGTTTAATTATCTTGGGAGCTATGTAACAGATAATGGTGAAGTGCGGCTTGAGATAAACAGACGAATAGGGAGTGTTGTCGCGACTTTTAAGAATCTATGGAGAGTGTGGAGAAATAGGCGTATACACCTAAAGACTAAAATTAGACTCTATAATAGTTTGGTTCTTTCTAGGGTTAGTTATGGTAGTAAAACTTGGACACTTTGCAAACAAAATAACAGGAAACTAGATGCTTACGTAGTATCTTGAGTATTAGGTGGTTCAACTTTGTAACTAATGATGAGGTTAGGCAAAGGGTCTGCACCTCCTTTAAGCAGCATATTGTGCAGAGAGAGACTCCATTGGTTTGGCCATGTTGCCCATATGAATAATTATAGATTGGCGAATAGGGTTATGAACAGTGTACCTAAAGGCCTCAGAAAGAAGGGGAGACCTAAGATGCGGTGGGCAGACAATGTCAAACAGGACCTTGTTAGAACTGGTGTGCAGTGGCCAGATGCAGTAGATGTAGCTCAGGATAGACTTGCTTGGAGAACTAAATTGCACGGTCTGGTTGGACCTCCATAGCCCATGGCTGCTTGAGGAGGATGATGATATTTCTGCAACATTTGCTCCATATATTACGGATATACTTGTATGATCATTTGCACACATACTGAGTTTCATATAGTTTAAAACTGAAATACCAGTTGACAGTCTGTGATGATACTCAGGATTGTCCCATTTGTTTATTTTATTTATTTTTTTCATTTTTTTTACAACTATTGATAAAAGGGGCAGGCTTAATATTTTTGTCCCCTGCCTGACTGAATACAAGGATATACGGGTCCCAAGGGAAGTGAATGGTTGAATCCAGATTGCTGCTGGCTACCTTCACTTTTACCCAATGTGGGACAATTCTCGATTAGAACTTTTTTGCCAAATAATTAATGAAAGGAATTATGACATGTTGTATGCCAAATTAATCAGCATTTAATTCTGGATTTTCTGAAAATAAAGTATTTAACAAAAAAGATGATATATTTTATTTTAATAAGACTTTTTTAGTGTCATGTAGTAAAAAAATGCATCTGGCAGTGCAAATAAAAATTTATTTAAAACAAACTAATAGACAGAAATCATTACAATGCACATGAATTGCTATATATTTCTGAATAACAAAAAAATTTTTGGTTTTAAGTAAATATTTTTGTCATTTTGTAATTTTTTTCTTGGTACCATACTTTGAGAAAATTCCAGGCTTTTAGCCAATTGTGCTGAATCAAATAAACAAGTCAACTTTAGAATTTTTAAAAAAAATAACCAATCGACAGAAATAGATCATTTTATATACCAAATTAAACAGAATTTAATTACCAATTTTATGAAAATAAATAATATAAACAAATTTGCAAACATATTGATTTTAATAAGCCTTTTTCATTGTGATATGGTGAGAAAAAGATTGCACTGTACAATTAAGGCCTCATTTTGGAAAACCTGATGAATAAAAATAGTTAAATTATATATTTATCGAAAGGAAGTTTCCTCCCAAATAATATAATATTCAACCTGAAATACGATTTTTATTTCTTTTAATGATCCTTTTCAATATCGTGTCTTTTAAACATGGCCAGTGTTATACTAAGGGACTTGAACTTCTCATGCTCACAGGATTTTCTGAACTGGTTATGAAATAGAAAAAAAATTTCCTTGGCTGCTGTTTTTGCTAAACATTACGGATTTTTTCTTTGGGTGTTGAACTGTTGCTGGCAATGGTTAAAATAAATTGAAAGTCATCTGCTACTTGTTCTAAAGACCTGAGATGGCCACACTCCTACAATGGAACTGTCATGGATTCCAGAGGAATACTGATGACATCAATGTCCTCCTGAGGTCACATGAACCCATTTGTGTGTGCCTACAGGAGACATGTCACTGTGTAGATATCCTTGTGATTAGGATATTGGTTATTAATTTCAGCCAGTCATTTGTTGCATCTCCAGGATGGAAGTTTGGCAATTTTGGCTAAATGCAGAAAGGTTTGTGCACGAAGCAAAAAAAAAAAGTGTTATATTGTCTGTGGGCATAGCCAAGATACTGAGGGGGGGGGGGGGGGGTGCGCCTTTAAAATCATTCAATATAAACATAAAAACTCGTAGTTTTAAAAAAAAATATTATATATATATATATTTTTTATGGGGTGGGGGGGGGGAGGAGTGAAACTTTCACTGTGAGTTTAGTCAATGGGATACCTTCCCGAAATTGCCCTCCCACATGACGACTGATTTTTGTAGCAAGGAAGTCTATTTTGCTTCCATATCCAAGACATTCATTTTAAGAAAACAGTACAAGCCCAAAGTTTTTTACAAAAAAAAAACAAGAAATAATAAAAAAAAAAATTACAAAACCTAATGGAATGTTAGATAAACTATCTGCAACAATGTTTAACTGGCCTCTGATCTAGCATAACTCAGAAAGATGATAGATCAGCCGATTGAAAGATCACTAATGGAAATGAATTTGCACCCATATCCATCACATCATCATCCTCAAGCAGCCATGGGCTATGGAGGTCCAATAAGACTGTGCAATTTAGTTCTCCAAGCATATCTGTCCTGAGCTGCATCTGGCCACTGCACACCAATTCTAGCAAGGTCCTGTTTGACATTGTCTGCCAAATCCCAGATCTCATTTATTTTTAGAAAATGATACCAGATCAAATTTTACTGGAAAAGTAAAAAATAATAAAATAAAAATTAACATATAACCTAATGTGCGATGTTAAAATATCCACAGCAGCAAGTTGTAGGCCAGCCATACGATGTAGCATAACTATGAAAAAAAATCAATACTTATCGATCGGCCTAGATTGCTAACTTCCAAAAATAAATCTACTAAAATGAAAACTAAGGTTTAAATATAAAATTAAGAAGTTTTGGAAGGAATATAATTGAAGCCTGAATTATATATTAGAAATATACATATTTGTATATCTTTAATTATGTATTATTATTTAAAATATATATATATTTTAGCGCCTGAATTTTATATTAAAAATATATAATTCAGGCGCTAAAAAAGGCTTTAATCAATACTTATCGATCGGCCTAGATTGCTAACTTCCAAAAATAAATCTACTAAAATGAAAACTAAGGTTTAAATATAAAATTAAGAAGTTTTGGAAGGAATATAATTGAAGCCTGAATTATATATTAGAAATATACATATTTGTATATCTTTAATTATGTATTATTATTTAAAATATATATATTTTAGCGCCTGAATTTTATATTAAAAATATATAATTCAGGCATGCTTTTTAATTTGATTCATATTTTATTAAACTACAATAGAAATAATTTTATAAAGCCATCTGATTGCCATTTCTTAGAAGCACTAAACGATATTGCCGATTTTGCTTGTTAACGTTCCTATTTGCTGAAACAACTTTCTGATTTAAGCTCACAAGTTTGATTTGAACTATTATCAACAAATTTTTCCTTAAATTTTCGAAAATCTCCTGAAAATTAACAAAAAAAAACCTGCTATTTTTAAAAATGATAGATTTTGGAATTAATTACAAAGTATGTTCTGCCATTTTTTTTTTATGTTTCACACTCTTTTCTGTCATAAACCTATTTCAGTATTCCCAAATTATTTTTATCATTTTTCTCAGCATTTTATGCATCTTTCCCGCTCTAAAATCGAAACTAGAAGTAAACACATCCTTATTTGAAATTCTGGTTGTAGCTGCATTTAGTTAGTTATGCTTCACTGAGGCAAACAAGATGCAGATGGCTGACACCTGCTATTTCTGTTCCATGTGCTATAAGTGTTTTTTACAGTTTTGGTTCAGCATATTGGATATCTTTTGTAAAGTTAGTTTATCTCATGCCAGTCAGCATCTATATTCATGATTGCATCACAGATATTATATTCCTTCCAAAACTGCTTTAAGGTAATTACATCTCATTCTGTTGCTGTTAAGGCTTCCTTAGAAGCTCTTCATGTAGCAATAGCTCCCTGATCCATTGGCTATAAGAGGGAGGTAAATCTTGGGAGGCAGGTAGACCATTTTAACATTAAATGAAAACCATCCAGGTGAGGTGGATGGCCAGAAGCATTGTCCAGTACTAACAGGATCTTGAATTGAAGATTGTTTTCAGCACAATACTTTTCTATTTGTGATATGAAGTGTTTGTGAAACCACTCCTTGAAGATTTCGAGAGTAACCCAAGACTTAGACATCCAGATGACTGGAAGTGAAGGCTTGATAATGCCGTTGCATGTGAAAATCCTTCGATTTTCTGCATGGTACACTGACAGTGGTTTGAGTTTGCAGTTGCCGGCAGCATTTTTCCCCTGCAGTAGAGTTGGCAAGTCCTTTGCTGAATTGTAGTACCAGGGCATTTTCTTTTCCTCCTTCGTAATGTACGTGCGATCAGGCAATTTTGAAATATTTTTGTGGAAAAAATTTCACCAACATATGGGACTTGATGAATCTGCACAGGAACTAAGCACACTCTTCACTGCAGCATTGGGGTTTCGGGAACATTATTTTGTGTATGGCTTTGTGCAATTCACAAGTTGCCTAGAGACTAACCAGGCACAAATTTATGGAAAACACATCAATGTGAATAGTATGTACAATTTTTGTTCAAGTATGTATTATACATATTTGAATAGATATATTGAATATATATATATCTTCAGCAAATTCATTTCAATCAAGAATTGAATCATCAAATGCCATTCTCTATTGCGATTGTGCATCATCATTCAGATTTATCTATTTCTGTTAATTGTAAATGTTGTAGTACTATAATTAATACTGTAAAGCAATTAGCAATAAGTGACAGATAGTCAACCCAGCCACAGGTATATATATTCTTGTCATATTAGGTGACCATTCTAAATTGCTGATTAACAAGAACCAGCACACAGGACAAACATATTGAAAGACACAGGAACGTATAACTGAACATGAAACTGATATCCAAAAACTAACAGGTCATACTGCATTGTTGTAGTTTGCAAAATAATTTACAAATTACTAATTACAATATGGATTACTGCATCCTCACCTATGTGTCATCTATTAAACTTTTTAGAGAATCTTATTATAAACTTATATCAACAAACCCTTTGTAACACTGATATTGCACCCTTATTTTCTGCACGAAATCTCCTATTTTGAGGTTGCCATATTAAAGCCATAGAGCAACACCAGGGGGCAGCCAAGTAAAAAGCAACATTACTATCTAGCACATGCCTGGTGAGAATATATGATATAGAAATGCATTGCACACCTTTGTAAAGTTTCAAACTTTATGTTTAACCCTTCCAGGGCTCAATTCTGTTATAAAAGTTGACAGAATCCAAAATGAGAGATACAATGCCTACATCAGTTTTTCAACACACAAAACTTTGATTTAAAAAAAAATGGCCATTTGAAAGTTTTCTTACATATATCGTATAGAAATACATTACTCATGCTTGAAAAATAATGCAGTTTGCATACAAGAATCTGATCCCATTTCTTATGGCACCAATATACATACTAGATTGCTAATTTGTTTCTTAATGTTACTCTATACCAGGGGTCGAAAACCTTTATTGGGTCAAGTGCCAAAACAGCGCAAAAAGGCAACCCAACAAATTTTGAGAGCCATAAATTATAATCTTTATTCAGTTGAGAGCCATAAAAAGAAAATAACAAAAAAAAAGATTATTTATAACAAATAAATCCCAATGTATAATTTTAAAATAGGTAAAGAATTAGTAAATATAAAATTTGCCTTCATCAGTGCAACTTTTAAATTTGAATCTTCTAAACTGACAGGCTCCTGTCAGACCTCTGTGGCAAGCAGCTGCTTGAGGAGGTATTTATTTTTTATTTTATTTTGACCAACTTATTCAAATTTAGATTGCCTTTAAAGCATTTGAATTGCATCAGTGTTTTCAAACTATTACCTACTAATTTGCTTTGGTGCTTGTTTTTAAAGAAAGTAAGAAAATTTTTTTTGAAGTCCAATGTTGAACCAAAATTTGTCAAGGGCCATGTTTTAAAGTGCTAAGAGTCATACTCAGTGTTGAAGCAACCCCCAGATTTTAGCTCACAAGTCTGATTTGAGCTATTATTAAATGTTTTCTTAAATATTTTTGAAAAATTTTTATTTTCAAAAATGTAAAAAAAAAAAAACGATTTTTAAAAGTGAAAGATTTTGGAAGTAATTACAAAGTATGTACCTTTTTTTTCACTCTCGCTATTTTTACACTTTTTTCTGCCTTAAAACCTATTTCAGTATTCCTATAATTATTTTTATCATTTATATTATTTATCCCCAGTATTTTATGCATTGTTTCCTCTATTGAAATCGAAACTATAACTGAAAAAGCCTTTTTAACCAGAGCTGCTTGTTCAAAACTGGCTGCATCAAATCTTGGTCATGGCATCACTGCAGAGGAAGCACAGGTATCACCAATTGCTCGCTCACACATGCAAGAGCCATATGTTAAATGGTTGCATGGCCTGTTGTTTGCATGGTGGATTTAAGTCGAAATACTTTTTCTCCGCACTTTGGATATCATCTCCATTCATACAGTATTTTACTTACTTTTTTTATAATAAACCTAGTTTTCATTTCTGTGGTTTTACTTTATTTCCGTAAGTTATTGATCTTTCTGTGCATCGATCTCTTAGTCCATCAATCTATTTTTCAGAGTTATGCTACATCAGATAGCCAGCTTACAATGTGGCTGTGGATATTTTATTTAACATTTCATTAGGTTATAAGTTATTTTTTCATTTACTATTTCTATGTTTTCCAGTCAGAAAACTTCAATCTCTTATAGTTTCCTGAAAATGAATGAGGAAATTGAGGGTCTTGCATTTGGAAGCAAAAAGGACTTCCTTGTCATGAAAATCAGCCCTCCTGTATGATACCAATTTCAATGTCTTTTTATTACCCCCCCCCCCCCCCCCCTTACATACATACATACACACACACAATTTTATTTTTTTAAAATTTATATTGATTGGTTCTTAATTCTTTAACGAGTTATCCCCCCCCCCCCAACATACACACTCAATATCTTGGCTATGCCATTCAGATGATATAGACTTTTTTTTGGCCTTAGTGCATTAACTTTTCAGCACTTAGCCAAGACACCCAAGGAAAAAAAAATCATAATGTTTAGTAAACAAGGAACCAAGAAAGTATTTTTCCATCTCATAACTAGGACAGAAAATTCGATTAAATATGACCTGTTCAAGTCACCTTGTATAACACTAGCCCGTGTTCCAAAATATACCACACTGAAAAGTATTGTTAAAAGAAATAAAAATCATATTTCAGATAAACATTATAGCATTCGGAAGAAATTTCCTTTCAATTAATATATAATTGTAACATTTTTATTTGTCGGGTTTTCCAAAATTAAGCCTTAATTGTATAATTCAATCTATTTTTTCACCATATCATGTGAAAAAGTCTTATTAAAAATCAATATCTTTATATGTTAGTTTAAATTTTTTATTTTCATAAAATTCAGAATTAAATTCTGTTTAATTTGGCATGTAACATGACCTTTTTTTGGCTGATTGGTTATTTTTTTTAAAAATTAAGTTTGTTTGACTCAGCACAGTTGGCAAAAAGCCTGAGCTTTTCTCAAAGTGTGGTTACCAAGAAAAAATTACGAAATGAGTGAAATTTATTTTGTCTTAGTCAGAAATTAATAGCCTTTCTATTCATATGCATTATAATTATTTCTATTTTTTTAAATAAATTTTCATTGCCATTTGCATATTTTTTTATTACATTACTCTAATAAAAAGCTCTATTAAAATAAAACTGAATCATTTTTTTTTTCTTGTTAAATATTTTATTTTCCAAAAATCCAGAATTAAATGCTGATTAATTTGGATAATAACATGCCATAATTCCTTTCATTAGTCATTTGGCAATAAAAGTTCTGAAGTTCAGTTATTTAGCTATGCATAGTAAAAAAAAAATAGCTTGGCCTCTGAATGTAAACCAGTGTTTCAGGCTGGGCCTTGAAAGGGTTAAAAGGCCTTTGATTTAAAAACTTCGAGAGTGCTTCATTTAAAATTGTCCAGGTCTTGGATTGAAGTGATATCTTACCATCAATAAATACCTCCCCATTCAGTATGTAAAACTATAACTATATGTTAGAATTGATAATATGTAGGATTTATTTTGCAACAGCAGCCTTCTTCTGCATGTGCCAGCCTATAGGAAAAAAGTTGTGATAACATCAACATGGACTGCTTATGGTGTGGGTGGAGTTGCTCAGTTGGTAGCATGCTAGACTCGTAATCTGCAGTTCTCAGGTTTGAGACTGCCTGGACCAGTATTGAGATTTATCTCTGCAAAGTTTCCACCCTGCTCTCAGTCAGTAGCAGACACCAATGGGCTTGGCTATTGGTGTCTGCTACTGATTGAACCACCAAAGCCGCTGTTCCATTGAATGGGACATTAAGCTGTGGTCCCATGTACGGAAGAGCAATACCCTATGCACATTAAAAAACATTCTGGATGGCCTTGATGGGAGGCTATCATCTGTCTCCTAACAGCTGTTTAGTGGGTCCTCTTTCACCAAACATCTCTGACCACTCAAGAGTCCTTGTGACCTGGCTATTGTGTACAAAAAAGTGCTGCTCAGAGGTAAAACAACCCAACTGTTAATTACATTAATAGCTCTTTGATATGTTGCCATTCAATCATACTGTTACGACAGATGAAAGTGCAACGAAGACCATGATGTGATATATCATTTGTGACATTCGCATGTTGTACAGCTTGAGACTAAGTTATAACCATTTAGAACTGAGGGACTCGAAAATAATAATGGTGTGTTTTTAAGGAGAGATTTGTGAAGAAAAAGTTGTTACCAGATTCGAGCATGTTACCATGAAGAAACCCAATTCAAATGATAGTAATAATGTCCATGAAATCTTGTAGAAAAGTCAAAGAGGCTTAGTGTCAATAAGGTGTTGAAGATAAAATACCAGAATTGGAAATCTAAACAATAGGTTTATTTTCAAAGATGATTGTGTCGCTATTTGAATGTTAATTAAGAAACATTTTATGTTTTGAATAAAATCTGTAATAGAGTTCTAGTACGACTGTTTCAAGTGTGGTAGAAATTGCTAGACATTCTTTCAGGTTTAATTTCATGAAATGCATTTGTGATTGGTTTGAATTATTATATTTTTGTACTGTTTGCCTAAGTAATTAAATTAGTTTATTTATAATTTTATCTGGTAAGCATTCTTTTGAATTCACACTCAGTTTTCATCCATTAAATTTATAACAATATCAAGAGCCTTGCAGTGACAATGGTAAAAATCCCTTATGCCATGGTGCGACACAGCTATAATACATCCAACTAGCAAGTATATTCATGACTCTTGTACTTTTCACCCAATCTCTGATACCATGTGGCATATGCTACTTAATTTGCTTCAAGCATTTATTATGCTATTTTGAGCATCTACTTGTGTTACATGTTGCATGAGGCAACTAGAGGTTTAGAAATGAAATTCACATAAGAAAGATAATAAGCTTAATGTTAAGACATTTGAATCTTTTTAACCCTTAAAGTATCAGATTATATATCATTTCTGTTCAATGTGAAAATTTAAAGAGGCTGTAGAATTTTATTCTGAAGTAAGTAACTGATAGAACTTGATCATATTATTGTGCATAATATATTTTTTTAATTTTTATGTGTAATTTAAAAGAACATTTAAAAGAGAAATTTCCTGTCGCAAAATTATAAAAACTTGCAGCAAAGTTCTCTGGGAACTATAATATATTCTAGCACTTTCAGTGAATATGTGATTAAATAATATTTTTACTCACAGTAAATGTATCTTACTATTTTAAAGAAACACATAAGCCCCACAATCCCCCTCCCCCATACTTTTGAATAAAAAAGAGCATGAAGGAATTTCTATTAAACAGTAAAAGCTATGAGCATCGAATCCTCCCCACCTAAAATGAGTGGAAGAATTTCTCCTAAACAGTAAGATTTGGATCTCTAAACTCATTTTCCTTCCATCATCACTCTTCTACTATTCCCCCCCCCCCAAAAAAAAAAAAAAGAGGGAAAGTGCATAAATGGTTATGCATCTCTGAATTGAAAGCTTTTGATATGGAGAATATCATAGGCTACCTCTAATTATGTCCCATCCCTCCCTTCTCTTCCCCCCCACAAAGAAGTTTGGGGAAAATTTTGCAAGTTGATCATAATGAGTTATATAATTGCAATGTGGGGGACATCAATAATTTACTATGTATTGCAGAGATTTTAGTATTTGGCAAGCCTTGGTAAATTGCCAGTTTTAGAAATTATAAATATTATTTTATAGTTTTGTTACAATAAATTGTGCTACTTTATCTAATGGATTTTATCCATCAAATAGCATAATACACAAGTACACAGTCGTATCAGAATAATATGACCACCTACCATAGTATATGTATGGTAGGTCATCATATTATTCTGATATGACTGTGTATATTGTTTCTTTTAAATAAGCTTTTAACATTTTTTGTTCTTTATATTTTTTGTTCTCAAAAGTAATGCACTAAAAAGTTAAAAGCTAACAGTATATATATAGGTTTACATAGCATTATGTAATATAAATTCTTCTACAATCTGTTAATATAGGTCAAGAGTTGCTGCTTCAACACTGTCTCAAGCAAGTCATAGCCATAATCCATCTGCAGCGGGTGTGCATCATCCTCATTCAGTACAAACTCAGGCCCATACTCCTCAGGTTGTACACCAAACCCAAGCTCATTCCCAGGTAAATCAAATAACCAAGGTGTAGTGTAATTCAAGCACATTATTTGTTTTTTGATTCTCTTAATACAGGTATCCCCTGACTTAGGTGATAGAGCTCCCAAGAGTCGGCACATAACTCAATTGTTTTCTTGTTAGCAATAATATTATAAATAAAGGTTACTTACCCAAACAGTTGACCAAATTCGTTTTCCTATATGAAACTTTTATTTCTATCTTTAACCCTATGAGGTCTTATTTTGATTATTCAGAGGTAAAATGTGTAAAAAGTCACAGGTCTGACATAGACTTCAAAGGGTTAACTTATTTATTATTATCCATTAATCATAAATACTCCCTGAATGCTTGGGAATAAAGCTTATGTAATAGAGAAGTTTGTCAAATTCTTACTCTGTATCTTTTGAAGCTCATTTCGATGTCTCTGGCATTCTTTTCCAAATAAATTTTAATTTAGTAATTTTTCATAATTTTTACATATTTTCAGTTGTTTTTGTTACTTCTCTTACTTCAACAATGATTTTAATTCCATTCATTTTAGTCATTTATGAAACCTGATCTTTTGTGTGTGTGTGTGTTTTTTGTTGCACAAAATATATTATTTTTTTAGTCCTCACTGAAATATTTAATGAGCTAAAACTGTATGTGGGGAGAATGTCTTGCCCATCTGTGTTTACATTAGCATTCATATTAAATTGTGCTCATATAAAATTTGCATAAGCTGGGGTTTGTAGGTTGAATATTTCACATTAAAATTTTTGCTTGCTATATTTTATGTAATTTTACTCAAAAACTGCAGTTTAACTGTTCATATATATTTTACAATTTTAGATTGAGGATAGTTTATTATCCCCAAAATTAACAGTGAATTTAAGAATATTTCGTGATATTACAGCATGAAATTTTAACAGATCTCTAGTCATAGGAAATATAATTTGCTAAATACTCTATTTTAACCCATTTCTTCCCAAAAATAAAAATTGTGAAAAAATATGGTATTTTGTCATCAATTTCACTTTAAAATAATTGAAATAACATTATAAATATTAAAAACTAGCAGTATGTGTTGTCATTTGCACCACACATAATGTTGCGCTGGCGCAATTGTTGGGAGTTTCCTGGTAAAAAAATTTAAAAAATTTTTTTTTTCGATCACATGCTTTTATTTGCTCAAAATGTACAACATTGTTGATTATATGAAAAAACTGACCAAAGTTGATGGCATCACTCATGAAATTTTCAAAAACGCTCTGTGTGAAGGTGAACCTGACATTTCTTGCATATGTAGATTGTCTGGCTTTTGCAAATCTTGCATCTCCTCTTTGCATTTTCTTCATTGCGGATTATAATATGGTCAGTCCTGTCCTCCCTCACTGCTCCTGGCAATCTGTTTCTGCTGGGGCATCCAAGGTTGATGTTTTTTCTCTGAGGTTGGTGGTTTACCTCCAGTTCAGATTCTTCTTCAGTTTTCAATAGAGATAATACAATCTGGGATCTGAAGTCAATTTGACTGATAGTAGAGCCTGTTGCCAGTTGGTACATTTTCAGGCATTGACAATAGCACTGTCAATTCCATTGGAGAATAATGGCCACCACCATTTCTTGCCTCTGATTCTATAGTTTGCAATGGCATTGTCATTGTAAATCCACACCTCCCATGCCTTGGTTGTACTGGTGGATAACATTTGGTTGAGGGATTATGTTGTGCTTCTTTTCCTTCTGGTTGTATCTCTTTACATTCATTATTGGCTCAAGGGTACCAAAGTTGGTAACAACTGTTACAACAGAATTGTCATGCCACTTAACAGCGAATACTTTGTTGTTGCCATCAAATCTATAATCAAAGTTCCCTTTTGGTTCTTTCGCTAAGGCTTTTGTTGTTTGAAGTGGACAGGAAGCCACTCTGTTCTCTCTCACTGTACCAGCTGCAAAGAATTTCATTTCTGACAACAAGAATGTAATCTTAATAATAATGGTAAGAAGGTAATGGCTTGTGAAGAAGTTATCAAAAAATATGATATGATTTTCAGGATCATGAACAACTTTCAACAAGTTTGTTACAACCCTTTCACCTAAACCCAGGTTTTCATTAGTCTTCTGTGAAGCTCCACCATAAGGGTCAAACTGATACACATATCCTCCAGCTGAGGCTATACACCACAGTTTGAATCCAAACCTTACTGGTTTCCCTCGTATGAACATCTTAGCAGAATGATGTCCAAAATATGGCACCATCTCTTCATCAATCGATATCTTATGGGAAAATACACCAAACTGCATGTACCGTTTATTTAGTTCATTGAAAAAAGGTCTTAGCTTGGAAAACTTATCAGATTTGTCTAACTTATCATTATCAGAAAGATGAATGTACTTCTTTATTTCATCAAATCTGTTCCATGACATTGTTTTGCGTATGAGAGGGATCCCTTTATCTTCATCTAAACTCCAGTAAAAATTTTGTTTGAGGGAGAGAGTGATAACCAGTGAATATAAGGATACCAATAAATTTTTCCAAGTCAGTACGTGACATAGCAAATGTGTGGTTGTTTTTACTTTGAGCATATTTGATTGAAAACTCTACTATTTCATCCAAAATTGGCTTGTCTAAGAAAAGTTCAAACATTTGTATGGGTGTCAAACTCCCAAACTTATTCTTTATTTCTTCGACACATCTAACTTCACAGTTTTTAGGAGTGTCAGTATAAGTTAGCACACACTTCAGCCATTTTGTTATAGGTTTCTTCTTTTTCTGTTTTGGTTCTTCAGAAGTATTTTGTATAGTTTCAGGTACTGATATATCTGTTTTGTCGTCTAAAGTAGCATGAATTTCAAATGTACCCACCACATCTACTGGTAATCCATCACCCCCATCATTGATAATCATACATCCATCTTCTCTTTCTTCTTCATCAGTAAGTTCGTCTACTTCAGGAGGTATGATGACTGCATCAATGGCTTCTTCTGCCCTAATTCCTCAAGAACAGCTATAATTTCCTCAGCTGTTTGTAATCTCTGTTTGTAGAAAGCCATTTCTAAGTTCTATAATTGAAAAATAAGGCAAAGAATGTATTCTAAAAATGCAACATTGTTTTTACGAAAAACTAAATATCATAAGAAATACGAAAGTCATAATAGAATATTATAATACAATGTACTTACAAGGGAGGTCCGATGCTTCAAAAGTATTCGTGTTAAAACACAAAGCCAGATATAATTCTTAAACTTACAAAGCTTTTAGACTGCAGAACACTTCATTAGCACCAAACATTCAATTCGAGTTCTTATTTTTGACTGCACAGGTCATGACTTGTCACAGAACGAACTTGAGCTGGGCAACTCCCAACATTGCGTCAGCGCAACGGATATATAAATCATTCACTGCTGTGTCCATAGGTCTAATATGTTCAAGAAAAAAAATATCCATGTGTATCCCACATATATAGCATTCAGGAATATGCACATAAAAGTTGAACTAAATATATTTTAACACTTGAAATAAATTATTGAAAAATATTGAAAAAAAACCTGTTTTCAGTAATTTATTTTTTTTCACGAAGTGTTAGACTAATTGTGAAATATAAACACATAGACAGAGAGCTTGTTAATGCCTTTTAACACATGCATGATGAGTTTTGTATAATAAGTTCATTTTGACTGCATTTTGTGAAGTTAAACTTCGTGTTGCGTGTACGCAACACTGGGAAGAAAGGGTTAATGTAATCTTTATAGTAAAATCATTTTTTATGCTTGTTTAAAGCAAACATAGCTTAAAAACCTCCCCCACATTAATTTTTTGTTTTGCAACAGGATGTCAAATTAATGGCTTACAAAGCTATGTCAAGTTCACTTTTGAGAGAAAGGGAAAATGATACTTGTGTAGAATAGTATTTGCAGCATATTAGAAACGTTTTATTTCTGTTACAAAGGTATTATCTCTCTTACATGCCACTCAGTGGTAAAACAACTCAACTCTCACATTTCTGCCTAATCTTATGCCACTAACTTATCAGTTCCTCATAAGCATTGCTATATGTAATAAAAGATTGTCTGTCTCTCTCTCTTTGGCTGCATAATTCTCTGTATAAAGGGGCTAGGAACCTTGAATTTTGGCAGAAGATTGAGAGTAGCATGAGGATGTGCAGTGCAAAATATTAATTTGATAGATTCAGTAAAAATAAAAGTAAAACTCTCCTCAAGCAGCTGCTTGCTACAGAGGTTTGACAGAAATTTGTCAGTTTAATACACCATAGAGATGATCTGTGAAGAAGGTGAGACTTCAGCAGAAAGAACAACACAAACATACATACCTTACATGGGGCTGAACCCAGGTCCCTTTCATTAGTAGCCAAGAGTGCTAACAACTCATCCATTTGAACAGCTAAGTTCAGTAGGTGGTTAGAAATCAGTAATTTGGATAAAATGGGAGTTCTTTCCCATTCATATCTTCTTCATTCACAATTTCTAATTGAGAAAACCCAACTATTGCCAGATCCCTCATATATTCTCAATGGCATTATTATATTTAGCTGTCCCATTATAGGTAAGGATTTGATTTTTTAACCCATTTCAGGGTCACACAGGGGGGAATCCACATGCAGAATTTGGAACCATTTGGTTAAGTATCTCAGGAATTACAGGGGACCAAAATCTGCTGAAACAGAAATAAAACTTTTGACAATACGCTTTGACATGTTATGAGAGGACCAATTGATGTCAGCAATGCTGGTCAATTCTAGTATTAAATTTGGTCATAAACACAAGTTATGCATTTGAACCTTATGGGATAATATAGTTAATCAAGAACCCATCAAGAATTTTTAATGACTCTTATCTACATTCAACTTTTTGTCAACTTCGTATTTTCTGCAATGAAAGGAAACCAACCATTTGTCTGTTTTTTTATTTTTACTAATTTGTACTACGTTAAATTCCTTTCTGCTTTACTTTCTCTTTTTGAAATTAACACATTATTCATTGTTGCAATACAGTAATACCCTTCTTTACAACGATCCGCTCACATGACGATTTTCAATTATGACCATTGCCCATTTTCATGATGCCACATTCAATCGTATGATGATTTTATTGACATGATGTTGCATGACCAAAGCTGGGTAAAAGATAAAGCGTGATGACTGCAAAGTAAAAATGGCGCCATGTTAATGACTGACAGCAGCACCACGAGCTACATTTCTTAAGGCCATGCTGCCAAAATCTGCCCAAAGCAGTTGTTGTTTTGCATAGTGTTGTGTGCGACGACTTTGCATGTGACTCTTTTCATTGGACAATGTTTTCCATTTACTCAGCTTTGGAATAAACTGATGTGCAGTTTTTGATGTCGTTTATTTAAGTTGTCTTTGCTCATTGCATCTCAATGGTGTTTCCCTGTGAATTATAAACTGTTTATAACTATTATTTTATTATTGTTAATAATGGCAGATAAAAATCAAAGTAAGGGTACTGTTGCTTCCAGTGAAAAGAAGACTCGTAAACCTATTGCATTTGATAATAAGATTAAAATTATAAAATTTAGTGACGAGTGAGAGTATTTATAAATGCTTTATTTATGTGAATTATGCATATATACAACTGTTTAAATATTATTAAATCATTACACACATCTACAAGGGAAAACAAGGCAATGATTTGCTGATATCACGGTGGTCTGGCACCTAACATATCATTTGAGTGGGGTGTGCCTATATGCTTTCAGTCCATTTCACTCTTAAAAATGTGATAGTATTAAATTTCAAGAAATAATTATGTGTGGGTCAGTTATTTACAGTGCATAAAATGCAATCTGCAGAAATTTACAGTGATTAGTATAGTCCCAAATATTTACAGTGAATTGAATTGAGCCTACCTGTTTTATGAATGGTATTCTTGTTTTAAACCACCCGGTTCCTAACCATAAAAAATATTCCTGTCCCCCAGCCTCCACCACTGTTTGTTGAACATTCCGTTAGATGCTGAAGAAATTTGTTAAATATGCACAATATTATTTCTTTAGAATTTTGATTTTTTTGTGGAGGCTGCCTGTATGAGGTCTGTATTCATAAAGTGGCATGTGTCCCCCTCACACCCTTAAACAGAAGAGCTCGTTTAACATGGTGCAGACCATTTGGAAACTAAGTAGGTCAGTATGCTTTTCACAAATGAGTCCAATTTCATTTCAAATGCTGATATTTGATGTGTGTTCATCTGGTGAAACAAGAATTCACTATAACAGTTGTTATATTGAAGAAGGGAACCATTTTGATAGTGGTCTTTATTGGATCTTTGATTTTGGTGATGATCTGATCTGGCATTATCATGATGATTGTCTTCACAGCACAGTTTTACATCTGATGAAGTACTTTAAGGTTGTTCTCAGCCTGGATCTTATTTATATGGTTTCCTTCCTCATAGTGTGCATGTGATTGATGATTTCATTAAAAGTTAAGATATTCCTAAGATAGAATGACCAGCTTAGCTATCTGGACTTGAATCCACTTGAACATATGTGGTACACCCTGGGGAGACAAATTACAGGATGCCAGTCCCCTCCTCCTACTCTCCATAATATTAGATAAGCTCTTTTGAAGGAATGATCATTACTACAACAAAACTTCATCAGCAACCTTGTCAATAAATGAGAACATGCTATGTGAATTTGTATGACTGTCATGAGTGATTATTAACCTATGCCTTATATAACATTTTCTGTCCTATAATTCCAACACCTCCATAATAGGAACTGATGCTCACAAGTGTAGCACTTATACATATTGCACAATTTCATCATTATCCCACTTGCTGTTATTCAGTCATGTTACAATTCCTTTTCCGTACAACATTTAACTGTATGAAAATTAACTTGTTTTGAATTAAATGCTTTTTTCATTAAAAATCAATCCAAAGTGAATGCACAATATTCCCTGTTAAGATAGACATCAAACATTAATTAACAGATTCTGAAAAAAATTCATCGCCGCCACAGCAGGAATTGAACCCGCATCTCTCCAGATTCATGCACTCTGGCATGAATCTGGAGAGATGTGGGTCTGATTCCCACCGTGGCGACATTGAATTTTTTTCAGAATTATGCTTTTTTCTCGTACTACCCTTTAATTTTTAGCACCATTGTATGTTTTGTAGATTTACTGAGTTTTCTTTGAGCCCACAATGTATTTTTAATTCAAACTAAATCCATGGAATATTTTTTATTGTTTTTTATATTTTAAGTTTATAAGATAAAATTCAGTAAAACAAAGAAAAAAAGAATTTTTTGCATAGTATTGATTTATAATTAGTACATGTATAAATTTACACATATTTCAAAGATTTAAATTTTTTTAGGCTCATGTTGCACAAATGCAGGGTCAGCAAGTGCAATTTCAAAGGCTGAAAGTGGAAGATGCATTGTCATATTTGGATCAAGTTAAATTTAAATTTGGAAACCAGCCACAAGTTTACAATGATTTTCTGGATATAATGAAGGAATTCAAGTCCCAAAGGTATTTTATGCTCTCTTTTATAATCGCTTGGATTTTGTTTTTATTCACAGTTGTGTAAAAGATATTTATGGATAGCCCCTTTTTTCTCACTGATGAAGAATTGATAAATAATTGTTCTTCCTAAACTCTTAATGTAGGTTTCTAAAAATTAAAAATTTGAAACAGATATTGCAAGCGATGCATTTATGGTAGAATGTATGAAGGTCATGAGGTGTGCACTGACATCAATGAGTTGCCCCTTACACCCAGAAACATGGAAAACACAACTGTTTTAAGACATAATTGGAAAATTCTTTTTAGTTACATTGGTACTAATAAAATATAATTCATACTTTTCAAATTCTTTGGTTGGTTTAATATACATTATTTAGAGATGACTAAATATGGAAAAAGCAACTTTTAACAAATATTTTAACCTTTCTCAGACCCAGCTGTTTTTTCACTCTGGTCTTGCTACAGAGGTCTGACAGGAGGCTGTCAGTTTATATGCCATAGTAGAAACTCGGAGAGGATGGCAAAACCTCAGCAGAAAGCAACACATACATCCAGGGCTTGAACCCAGGTCTCTTAGATCAGTAGCCAAGTGTGCTAACCACTCAACCACAGGCTATTTATTTCTGAATAACAAAAAAAAAATATTTTCTTGTTTAAAGTAAACATTTCTTCCGTTTTATAATTTTTATACCATATTTTGAGAAAGTCCGGGCTTGTTGCAGAGTCCAATAAACAAGTCAACTTTAGAATATTTTTAATAAATAACTAATCAACAGAAATAGGTCATATTATATACCAAATTAAAGAGAATTTAATTCTGAATTTTTTTGAAGTAAAAAATATGAACATTGTAGTAACTTATTAATTTTAATAACACTTTTTACAGTGATATACAAAAAAGGGTACTATTTTATTATTACTTCCAAAATCTTCCATTTTTAAAAATGTCAGTTTTTTGTTAAATTTTAGATTTTCGAAGATTTAAAGAAAATATGTTGATAATAGTTCAAATCAAATTTGTAAGCTTAAATCAGGTGATTGCTTCAATACAGAGCAATATTAACAAGCAAATCGGCAATACCATATAGTGCATCTAAAATATTGCAATCAGATGGTTTTAATAAATTATTTATGTTGTAGTTTAATAAAATATGCATCAAATGAAAATAAAATGTTTTTCAAGCAGAAAATTTTCAACGGCAATTAAAAAAAATATTGAAGTTTCATGTGTTGTATAAAAAGCATCTATAGACATCCTTGACCCTGGAAAGATTAAGGGATCTGTTTATGGTATAAATTTAAAATTTCGGTGGTAGAGTGTCATGTATTCTCCGCCCCCCTTTTTTTAAAAGTGTGCGAGAAACATTTTCTCGCACCCTTTCAAAAAAAAAATGCAGTTCTCTTTAATTCCTTTTTCCATTTTAAGGAATTAAAGAGAATTGCTTTTTGTGTCTTATAAGTGCTAATAAGATACTGCTATTTACATTTTTCCAATCATCCATTAGTACAAAAGTCGGTAATGGAAGCCATCATTCTCTTTAATTCTGTTTCAAACTGAGATTCCCATATTCTATAAAGATGATAAGTGATCCTCTAATATTCCTTTATTATGACTGTAGTTTGGTTAAAGTTTTATTTGTTTATGCCTGTTTCATATATATGTAACTCATTTTTATAGGAAAAAATCATAATGGTAGAAACCAAAAATGTCTAAATGCAATTTTGTTTTAATGCATGGTACTTATAGATTATTGTCAAGTAATGAGGAATGACAATAAAATTATTGTTGTAAAAGTTATTTTTGAATAATGAAGTGACTATGTATACAAACATTTCTATTCATTCAGTTAGGCTCTCTAATGGTGGGAAAAGTTGAAAATTACAAAATTGTAAATGAATATTTCAAGTGATGTATTTATGCTAGAAATTTGAAATTCATGGACTGCAAGTGACCAGAGTTTTGATTTTGTACGATATCTTAAATTCTTCTTGTGTATATTAATATTTACAAACTAATATTTGTTGTGCATTATACTAACCAAAGAAATTAATTGTTGATGAAACATTTGAATGATGTGAAGCTTCTTTTCAATTCAATATTCTCTTACAGTATTGACACACCAGGTGTTATTCAGCGTGTTTCAAATTTGTTTCGTGGTCATCCAGAATTGATAGTGGGCTTCAATACATTTTTGCCCCCTGGTTACAGAATAGAAGTACAACCTAATGAACAAGTTCAAGTTAGTATCCCAGGGTCCAATATTGGTTCTTCTGGATCATCAGGTTCTGCCACAACATCTGTAACTATACATCCTGGTGGAAATCAGAGCAATCACAGTTTACATACTTCTCATGGAAACCAATCTAATCACGCCAGCCATACACCATCATCTCATCCACCACCTAGCAGTGGAAATAAGGTATTATTAATTTAAAATAAATTTTAGGGTAATTTTTGAAATTGTATTTACTGTAAACTTTAGTGTTTTTCAGAATTTAGTGGATTGTGAACCACCCAAAGTTATTTATTGCTTTGAATGGGATATCTGGAAAACATTTTTGTGAAATATATTTATATATACTGGCTGTTATATTTGTAATACATGCATATTATGCATTCCTGTTGAAATAGTTAATAAAACTGGATTAAAAGGCAATTTTACTTCATATATAACATTTGTATTTCTAAAAGATAGATGCATAATAATTAGCTTGCAAAATATAAATTGATATTACTTTTAATGTGTGAATTCTGAACTTGCATATTTGAACAGAGTTATTTATTTTTCAAAATTTTATCAGAGCAAGTCTTGCTATTGATAGGATTCCACTACTGAATAATGGGAAATTTCCTATTTTATCATTTCCAAGGCTAACAATAAATAGAGAATTTTTGTATTATTTTTCCAAATACATTCAGAACATTTAGCTGTGCTGGTGGAACACTGGTTGAAAAACACTACTGTAATCTGTGGAAAAGTTTTTGCATTGATGTAAGACTGCAGATTATTTGCGTTTATATGTTACATAAAATGAAAAGAATTAATAAAATGATGTTAGACACAGCTAATTCGGTAACAATTTAATATATACATGGTAATGCTGTTATACATAAATCATATGAGATCCTTAAGCTAAAATATTTCCAAATCTAGAGGAGTGCTTATCATTAATACTTAGCTACAAAAAACCTGCCCTATTGGCATAGTAGTTCTGAAATTTTGATGTTCAATTCACCCTATGTTACTATTCTACTCTACATAATGCTTTTTACAAAAACAAATTAGAGTGAAAGAAAACCATACCAGTATTCTTGAGGCTGGTACAGTTGCATTATTTGGCACAACCAGTTGGATTTGTTGGCAATGTTTAGTTGAATGCTACCAGTCTTTAAGATTGAGTACATTATTTTTAGCACACGATGTATATGGTGGCTGTTAGTTGGTACATCCTCCTTTCTTGTAGTTAAAATTGTAGCCAGCACTTGTAGTTGACTTCTACATTCTTTTTGAATAACGGTTCCATTATTACACAGGCACAGATATGACTATTTAGCCGGATGACAAACGTCTAACACCGATAGCCTGAAGATGCCATAGGAAAGAGTGGCGAAACGCTTAGCACCAGTAATGAGGCATGTTGTTTTAAATGTTTTTATGGTTGGCTATTGCTATATCATGTGAGTTCTTTTAATGTGATTCCTTTGAAGTTTAAATGTTTAAATTTTGAGGATAGTGCAATAACGAACTTCGTACCAGTGTAAAGCCAAAACATCCTATTCCTATGATGGATTACCAACTGTGAGTGAAGAAACAATTTTAAGCAGAACTGCATATGGTCAACCAATGCAACTTCATAAAGACTGGTAGCATAAGATATAACAGCTTCAGCTAACCTCATTGAGTTATGCTAATAAATGAATGTGTACCAGCCCAAAAAGGAACTGCTTTTATAACGGAACCATCACTCAAAAAGAATGTAGAAGTCAACTACAAGTGCTGACTGCAATTTTAACAACTATAAGAAAGGAGGATGTACCAACTAACAGCCGCTGTATATATCGCGTGCTAAAAATAATGTCCTCAATCTTAAGGACTGGTAGCATTCAACTAAACATTGCCAACAAATCCAACTGGTTGTGCCAAATAATGCAACTGTACCAGCCTCAAGAATACTGGTAAATACCCTTATATGGTTTTCTTTCACTCTAATTTGCCTTTGTAAAAAGCATTATGTAGAGTAGAATAGTAACATAGGGTGAATTGAACATCAAAATTTCAGAACTACTATGGCCAATAGGGCAGGTTTTTTGCAGCTAAGTATTAATGCTAAGCACTCCTCTAGATTTGGAAATATTTTAGTTTAAGGATCTCTTATGATTTATGTATAACAGCATTATCGTGTATATATTAAATTGTTACCAAAGAATAATTTGAAAATTTCTTAGTAAAAGAAATAGCCACTTTGCTGTGTTATGCGATGGGACGTGTTGCTCACCATAGCTGTCAACCACACAGGACTGTTCCAAGTGTCACTTTTGGCTGGTTGTTTGACTACTTTTGAGCTTGTCATGGTAGACTCATGACACCACAGAATGGGAGCAGTTCACCATGGCAGCTGTTGCTGATATACTGGCACCTGAAGTGCCCCGACAATCATACCACACTCGAAGTTGGAAAGATACGATGCCAACCCATTCTTCCACAAAATAACACGAAAAGTGATTGCCATGTGTGCTCTCTACATTTGTATAATGCTATTCCCAATCTTGAACTATCACCGGCACCACAGATTGTTCCATTCCTACACAAAGGGGTGTTGCTAACGCAAAGCCAACTCAGTGTATAGTAGAGATAAGTCAATACCTCCCGATTTCTAGACCAACATTCAACCCTTATATAACCTTGAATTCAACATCAAATCTGACATTTATTTTTTCTGAGATCTATGACCCAAAATTATCCTAAACACAATTTTTTTGCTCTCTAGCACTTGGTGTATTGAAATTTTATCTCATAGGACCCATCACATCCAAAATTTCACATTTCACAGATCTACAACTGGAAATACCCCAAAGGCACCAATTTCCACATTTCTAGCACTCGTAGATCAGGGTTTGACCTGTATTTGAAATTGAAGGACATTTTGAAGGTTAAATTTTGGATTTTTCTTGAGATCTAGGATTCAGATTATCCCTAGGTGCAAGTTTTTAGAGCTGTACCATTTCTGCAAATTAGCATTACTCAATCATTCACAATCACATATGCAGAGTATCCACAAAATAGTGGTGGGATTTCAAGAACCAATATATAGGAAAATATACATTTTCAAAAAAAAATAATGTTTTAATGAAAGCATACCTCAAATAGTTTTGAACATAATTAGCAAATTTCCACATGTGAACCTTTTGTGACCCTGCATATGTCCAGTTGATATGCCACTTCTTGCCATACACATTGCAGCATATCACTTGTTACTTGCTCAGTTGCTTCTTATTCTGAATTTTGAATGACTCAGGTCTCAAATTTGTTCATGCAAACATAATTCTTTACAAAGCCCACAAGAAAAATATCAAGGGGTCTCAAATCAAGGTTCCTTTGTGGTCATAAAATTGGACCACCACTACCAATCCATTTGTTAGGAAATGTTGCATTAAGAGCTTCTGTAACATCTCTTGAGAAATGTGGTAGTGCACAGTCTTGTCTGATCGCCACCTGTGAAGCTGTTTGAGTAACAGAATATACATGTACAACATTCAATGTGATGCTTTTGTGTATTTGGAGACACTGTGCTTGAAACCTCCCATTATTTGTCAGACACCCTGTGCATTAAAGACAAATATTCCCATCATCATTTCACAGCTTGGCTGTCCCCAATCATGATGGTGCCATGAATGTCAGCAGTTGGGAAGTTTATAGTCACAATTAGCTGAAAAATGAGCTACCTGTGATAGCTCAGCATCAGAGCACCTGGCATGCTATCAGAAGAATGTGGTTCATATCCTACTTGGCAAAACTCAGTTTTTTCAGCTAGATATTCATGTTTACAGGACATTTCCTGTGCTTCTCTAATAATTGAGAGCCAAAAATGGCAAGTTTTTGCCATTTTTCAACTAACAATAAAAATGCATAAAGATATTACAAATGATCTGAAACAACAACCTGAAACAATGTTTCAGATATGTTCCCTCTCTCCCTTATCATAAACCTTCAAGTTACACCCACTTCCACTCCCAATCCTCCTCTTACAACCCCTTTATCATAAAATTGTATATTATGCTGAGTTCTTCTTAGTCTTCTTTTTATTTAAAGTATTTTTCAACCCCCTCCCCAAATTGGGGGTTGGTAAAGACTAAATATTTAATTGTAAATTTTATTGTGATCTATTATTTAATTGTGACATTCTGTGCCATATTTTAAAAAATATAATACAACTATTTGTTATAAGTATTTAAATGTAATATGTTGCTTTTATCTTAATTGCTTATAATCTGCCATACTTTTTTTCTATTTGGTGGATAATTTTTTCTATTTGGTGGTTTCGTGGATAAGATACTGTTAGCTTTGCAGATTTACTATTTGCTAAAAACTGTAATTTTTTAATAGATTTGTGAATAACATTAATACTCTTTCTATCCACAATGTATTCTACATCTAAACTGATTACATTTTACCAGCTTATCAACAATCTTCAATTCCATTTTAATATATATTTTACTTTTTTTTTTTCAAGGCAAAAAAAAAACTTTTGCCATATAGATATTGTTTCATAATGGAAAATAAGTTAAAATGTAATGGATTTATTGGGCAGTAAAACTCAAAGTGAACAATCCCTTTTTGATATCCTACCAAATGTTGAACATTGCCTTTCATGGGAGAAGACCACCTCTGGTTTGTGTATATGACCGCCTCAGTGGATTTGCTGGCTTTAGCGTTAAACCTTAGCAGTGTGAAAGACCTGTTTTTCATCCTCTGTCAGAATTTGATCCAAAAATGGCTTTTCAAGTTGTAATTTTTGTAATGAAAGGCAAATACTGATTCATTGCATGAGATTTCACAGCAAAATTTCTTGTGGAACACTAATTGAACTTAGACACTCTTTATATTGCTAAAAGACTGAACTGTTGAATTACTTAATCTGAGTTTGTTAGCGAACTCAGTCAACTTGATAAACAGTATAGTATTAGTATAACTACAACTAACTTGATAAAGAGTATAGTATTGGCATACTAGTTATTAGTATAACAGTTCAACACAGCTAATTTAAATAGTTAATCACTATCTGAGCTGTTTAGTATCATTTTAGTGATTCAGAATAGCATTTTGATTGATGAATACAGGATGGTAGAGATGTTAGTTACTTCTTGTATAGTAGACAAAGTAAGTCCTTTCCTGTTACATGTATCACTCAATAATATTTTGACCACTATCACTTAACATGTTTCGACTTGTAAAATCTTTATCAGAAGCTCTCTGATGAATGAAGACTTTACAAGTCAAAACATGTTAAGTGATAAATTATGAAATTTATGCTTCCCATTCTGTAGGTCAGGGGTTTTTGAATTGTGGGTCACAAACCTCTGATAGTTTTATATTTGCTTTTATTTTTGATGAAAATGTTTTTGCAAATATGTAGTCCTACATCCTAATGAAGAGTGAAGGGGTTGCGTAATTTTATCATTGATCCTAGGGGCTCACATAAATTTATTACAATTCTAGGGTTGCTATTCATATAAATTTATTACAATTCCAAGAAGTCGCATTGTCAAAAAATTGGAGAACCACTACTGTAGGTCAAAAAAATAATGGGACATAGTTTTCTGTTATTATAATATATAAACATATTTTGAGGTTTTTAATATACTAAATTTCATCAAAATGAGATGAATAATGAAACACCATATGATTATTTATATTGAATGATCCTAATAATACTGAAGAAGAGAAAATATTTCTTTCTTTATATTATGTGAGTATGATTCCAGTATTTTAATTGTATGCAAAACCTTCAATATTTTTAATAGCCATCAGGACATCAAATTCCAGTAACAAATAGCCAAACACATCAGACTTCTCAGAATCAGCACACCTACCACCAGAATTCTCCAGCTCATACTCAATCTAGTGCTGCATCACCTAGTGTTCATAGTCCCAGCAGTACTCCTCAGGCCAGTCAACCTGTGGAATTTAACCATGCAATCAACTATGTTAATAAAATAAAGGTAAGGTCAGAATTTTGCAGGAATATTATGTTTAATTTATAATATAAGCCCTGAAAGATATAGTGGTTTAGAGATCTCAGTTACTATTTCAGCTGTTATCTGAAGTAGCGCTTGTACAATTTAACAGTTGAAGAGGGTAATGCTAAAATAGTATTGTTCTGCCTCCTCTGCTCCTTTTTTCCTAAAAGAGTATTGTTAGTTTCCCAAAAAGCTTGTTAAAAACTGTAAATATAATGGAAGGTCAGATCAGTAGGATCAAGTTTTTAAGATTTATTCTGGGTTCAAATGCAGTCAAAACAGAGATATACCCTTAAAGGGCAGCCCATAAAAAGTGGATACTTTCTGTTGATTAAACTAGGGTTCATCATCATCATTGTTCTCAAGCAGCTATGAACTATGGAGGTCCAACCAGACTGCACAATTTAGATCAAGCATATCTGTCCTGAGCTATATCTGCTGCATCTCTCCACTGCACACCAATTCTAACAAGGTCCTGTTTGACATTGCCTGCCCACCACATCCTAGGTCTTCCCCTCTTTCTGAGGCCTTTAGACACACTGTTCATAACCCTATTCGCTAATCTATAATTATGCATATGGGCAACATGGCCAAACCAATGGAGTCTCTCTCTGCACAATATACTACTCGGAGGAGGTTGCTGACTCCTTTGCCTAACCTCTTCATTTCTTACAAAGTTGAACCACCTAATGCCAAGATACTGCGTAAGCATCTAGTTTCCTGTTATCTTGTTTACAAATTGTCCAAGTTTCACTACCATAACTACCTCTAGAAAGAACCAAACTATTATAAATAAAAATATAAAATAAATAAATACCCCCTCAAGCAGCTGCTTGCCACAGAGGTCTGACAGGAGCCTGTCAGTTTATATGCCACAGTAGAAGATCTGAGAGGATGGCAGGACCTCAGCAGAAAACAACACGAACATCCATGCCTTACCCGGGGCTCGAACCCAGGTCCCGTAGATCAGTAGCCAAGCGCGCTAACCACTCGGCCACGGGACGGCTATAAACTATTATACAGTCTAATTTTAGTCTTTAGGTGTATACACCTATTTCTCCACACTCTCCATAGATTTTTAAAAGTCCCAGCAACAATCCTTATTCGTCTGTTAATCTCATGCCACGCATCACCAGTGTCTTGTTATGTAGCTCCCAAGATAATTAAACTGTGACACCTGCTCATGACTGCAACCATTCAGATTAACTGAATCACAGACTGCCTGACCAATTGTCATCATTTAGTTTTCACCCTGTTTGGAACCAAACCTACTATACTACCAGTTTCATCAATCGAATGAAAGAGTTCATCTCATCAACATCATTTGCCAGAAGGGCTAAATCATCAGCATAATCTAAATCAGAAATTTTCATATCTCTAGACTAGAGGTTCTCAACATGGGGTACACGGTAAAAAAATTTGGGGTATGCCTTGAGAGCTCAAAAGTCGCTAATAATGTATATATATATATGTGTGTTTTATTTTATTCCCATTGTTATACTATAACTATAGTTTTGCCTATCTATACAAGGGGTATGCCAGTTACATATACATTTCCAGGGGGTACATGAAGCATAAGAGGTTGAGAACCACTGCTCTAGACCATTTAAGACCAAAATCTTTCCTTTGCAGTGAATTTTGCATAATATAATCAGTAACCAAAGTAAAGAGAAAAGAAAGAAAAATGCACCCTTGTCGAACACCAGAAGCAATGCTAAACCGATTGTTACAAGCCTTACGAACTCTCACACAGGACTCAGTGTTATTATAGAGAGTTCTCATTGTGCTAATTAACTTGTCTGGTATTCCATATGATCTTACAGTAAACCACAAATTATGATGATCAACAGAGTCGAAAGCCTTTTTGAAATCAACAAAGCTAGCAACCAAAGATTTCTGAAACTAAACATTTCTCAAGAATCTGCCTGAGTGAAAATATCTGATCTACACATCCCCTACCACTTCTGAATCTACATTGCTCATCACGCAATTGCCTGTCAACCAGATTATTAATTCTATTAAGCACAATCATGGAAAGAACTTACCTGGAACAGAAAGTAGAATGATACCCCTATATGCAACCTTTTTTAAAAATAGGGATAATAATAGCTCTGGTAAAATCCTTAGGAATCATGCCTTTTATCATAAAAGATATTCAGAATTTCAGTCATCCAAGTGGTAACCAAAACATTCCCAACTCTAAGCATTTCTGTAGTAATTTCATCTATCCCTGGGGACTTATGTAGTTTAAGTTTAGAAACAGCCAAAATAACTTCAGATTGTGTTATAGGGCCAACATTAAAGCCACCAATGCATCTATCATCATTGCAAACAATGGGAATAGAACTAACCACATTGTTTAGAATATCACTGAAATGCTCAGGCCACTAGCCATAACAGAATCCTCACCTTCTATAACTTACCTTGTTTATCCTTCAATCCCTGTATACCTGTCCGTTTTCTACCACACAAAACATTAACTATCTGGTACAGCTCTCTGCTGTTGTGCTGTCTAACTTCTTCCTTGGCTTTGTCAGCCAAGCCATCAAGCCAAAGATTCTTATCAGTAGCTAATTGATCTTTAACACATTTATTAAGCTTTCTATTAGGGCTAGTAGGGTATCGATCAAGGACATTCCTGCAGTTCTTTCTTTCAGAAATAAGCTCAAGTGCCTTATCATTAAAATAATTCTGCCTCCTCTGCTCCTTTTTTTCTAAAAGAGTATTGTTAGTTTCCCAAAAAGCTTGCTAAAAACAGTCCCATTCTTCCTCAACTTCAGTAATAAGCAAACTATGACTGAGTAACCTATCATGGTAATAGCTATCATGGTAAGCTTGCTAAAAACAGTCCCATTCTTCCTCAACTTCAGTAATAAGCAAACTATGACTGAGTAACCTATCATGGTAAGCTTTAGCTATAACTGGATCTTTCAGAGCTTCAGAATTAAAGGTAAATTTTTTAACCTTAGCACAACACTTTTTAAGTTTAAGTTGCAAGATACTTTTAACAAGGTAATGGTCAGATCAGATTTCACCCCCCCCCCCCTATATAACCTGGTATTCCTAACAGAACTAGCCCATTTGCTGTTAATATATAATCTATCATATTCTTATGCAGTCCATCTGGTGAAAGCCGTGTGTAGTTATGTATGTCATGGTGTTTGTAATAAGTGTTAATTATTTTGAAACCATTAAGTTTACTTACATGTAGGAGACGTTCCCATTGCAGCTACCAATACCAAAAGGGCCTATCGCCCCTCTCCTAAAGCTAGAGTCAGTACCAACGTTGTCATAGAAGTTGCCTAGAACAAGGGTAATATCTCCTTTCTTGACAGAATTCAAAATATCCTGAAGTTGTCCATAAAACCTATCCTTCTCATCCTCATCAGCATCCTCAGTGGGGGCATAACAGCAGATAACATTCAAGTCTTTAATGCTTGTCTTAAATTTTGCTGTAAGAAACCTTTCATTAATGCATTCATATCTTAGTATAGCATCACTGGTGTGTCTGCTGAGAAGCTGACCTACGCCTCAGTGATGCTTATTATTTTCCCTCCTTGAAAAGAGAAATTTAAGATTATTTTTAAGAATCTGACCTTTATCTGTCCATCTGGTCTCTTGCAGGCCGAGAATATCTAATTATAACTGTGGAATTCTTGTGTGAGGACATCAAGAGAAAAAGCTCTGTGCAGAGTCCTCACATTCCAACTACCTATGGAGAGAAAATGGTTAGTGGAATGTTTAAAGAAACTATGTTTATTGAGAGAGGAAATGCCGACAATATCAAACAGCCCCCTAATCGCAGGCATGGGGAAAAGACCCGTTCCCCCACCTCTAAAGGCTAAAGCCATCTACACTGGAAGACTTCCTCCAATGTAGAATTTGACGATGCAAGTAGAAGCAAGATTTCATGACCTCTGCTCAGGATTATCCACCAGATGATAAAACATATCGTGTGAATCTATTCACTTGGGGCTGTCAACCCACAAACAAACAGAAAACACAATGGAAGATTCTCTCTCCACAGAAGCCCACCAGTGCAGCAAATTCAGGATCCATAATCAAGCTTAGAGCCATAATTATGTTCAGGTTGGTTGTTTAACAGCCCCTGTATATATGGTCTGCACCAGAACACTGTGTGACCACTCCTCAGCAGGGTAGGAAAATAACAAAAAGTATTAGTTGTCTAGATCAGTAGGCCATGCTGATTTGGCAGCCCTTCCCTTCTGTTCCCTTCCACAAGAGAGTATCTCTTTTGAAAGGTACTAACAGCCTGCACTACGAGAAGGCAGGGTCAGACATTAGGTGCTATGCCTGTCCAGTTCTATGCATCATCATGGGATTGGTGCATAGCTCTCCTTCCAGTGACTACCTAGCTACCATTTACAGACCATGGTTACAGTGAACTGGGGTTAACTGCTACTATTACAAGTATGTGAAGTTCAAATTTCCATACTTAACTATGCAGGTCATCAGAGCTACACAAATTTGAAAGGGATCCATATGGTAACAATTTGGTGATTTAGGGTGGAAAGGGAAGGCAATGGCAAGGAGACTGAAAGGAAGAGAATGGTTATATTATACAGTTAATTCAAGCACAGAGTTATCAGTAACTAGGAGGGATATTCTTTTAACCTTTAACATTCCAAAAGATGATATTAATGTGATAATGGCTTTGCTTTTGGGGCAAATATTTAAACCATCCAATTTTTTTTCTATTAGTATGCCCTGCTCATGCAAATAATCATATCTGTGGATATATTGAAGCTATCCTGTTCACATAAATGCACATATACATATTCAAGCAAGGTCAGATATGGGGGAGGGGGGCATCTCCTTTGAGAATGCTAGTATGCAGACAGTTAATAAAATGAAAAATATAACTTTTTCGAGGAATCATTTAAACTCTAACACTTATGGTTCTCACAGCCAAATGAAGTCTCATATCCATTGGGAACTATAGTTACCAAGATAATATTCTGTAAGAGTTTGTCACCCCCCCCCCCCACACACACACAGAAATTGGCCATTTTTAAATGTTTTTCTTTTAATCAGTCCAGAAAGTTTATGAACTAAATATGATAACACTAGACTAACAAATTGAAACCTTTTTTAGAACATTAGTCAAATAGGATGTTTTTAACTAATTTTGGAGTGCTAAATTTAAATATGGCTGTAAAAAATCTGCAGCATGTAGTTTTTTTTTTAAATTATGGATTGATGTATTTCAAATTTCAATGAATATGCATATCTGGGAAATAAAAATTAATGTGACTATTTTATTAAATTGTAATTTAAAGTTCATTAATTAATTGCATGATTACAGTGAAAAAAAAATTAGAAACATCATAAAGACCACTGAATATAAAGTAACAAATGAAATAATATTGAAATGCAAAGTAAGAAAATATGGATAAGGATCTTTTATACTTACAAGAAGTTTATTTTTGTCTTTTATGTGCTAAAGTATCTTCTTTCCTGAAGAACCATCAGTAGTTACCCATCATTGCTGGGTCCCACCTGCTTTGGTATATCTCCTCCATGGTTCAGTTATCCTGGTGAAATCTTTCCTATTGCTCATCACTGACAGCTCTTAAGTTCTTGGGAAAGAAGTCAAAATGTGAGTGCAAGAAATGGATCTTCAAAGACAATCAGCAACCAAGATTTCCATAGTTTTTGAGAAGATCTTGAATGAGCTGATGGTAGTTTTTCTCTTTGTGATTCCCCAGAAAATAATGGACCACAGACGTCAAGGATTTCCATGTAGCACGCTCCTTCGTATTTGGTTTTTCTTCAAAGACAGTATCATTCAGTTGCTTCCTGATCTGAGGACTAACAAATATCTCTTCTTTGAGTTTGGCATCACTTAGTTTTGGAAATTTTTCCTTCAAGTGCAAAAATCCTTTACCAGTTTTGTCCATAGCCTTTACAAAGTTTTTCATAAGCCCCAGTTTTATGTGGGAGCAGAACATCAGAGCGATCAACTAGAGGCTTATACCTCACATTACTCTTTCCAGGAATAAAAACATCTCTTTAGGGTCAGCCAGTCTTTTATAATGTTCCTTTCTGGCCTACTGTCCCACAAACACAGAAAACAGCAAAATTTTGTGAAGCCACCTTGAAGCCTGAGCAAGAGAGAGATGACTTTTAGGTCACCACATATTGTCCACATAAACTGGTCATATTTTATGGCAGTGAGTATTTTTTCCATGCTTTCATACGTTTCCTTCATTCCTATAGCGTGTGTCACTGGAATGGAAGGTTTTTGGTTTTCTTTATGCCAAAGGACAGCTTTTAAGCTGAATTTTGACGAATCTATAAATAGACGCCATTCCTTAGGGTCATCAGTTGTTCCAATTTCTTCCATCAGCCCTGAAATATCTGTGCAGAAACACAAACCATCTTGCATCTCGTAATAAACTCTGGTACCCTTTGCCAGAAGATTGCACTCTTGAAGTTATTAGCCTAAAGCCTCAGCTTGTTGTTTGGAAAGTCCTAGGTCTCAAACAAGATCAGTTAGTTCATTTTGCTGAATCAGGTTAGGCTCATCTAACTTTTTAGGGGTGTATGTAGGATCAGGATCTCTATGTGTCACAAAGTCTCCCTCTGATGAATGTGAATCCATCTCCTCCCAGTTGGTTGTAGGTGTTGGTATAGGAGGCCTTCAACCATAAGGACAGATCCATGAGGAACTGGCCTTATGGCTGAAGGCACATTTGGATATTGGATTTTGCTTTTACTCTTTTTTGAAAAGCCCGACACTTTAGTTAAAAATAGCAAAGACTAGTTGCAAGTGACTAGTTGGCTCACACCAAACCATTGGAGCTGCAAGGAAAAAATGGATTTTATCTTAGCTTTGAACCATTCAGTCTGGGCAACAAAGGACGAAATGCAGCACGTATGTGGAACCCATGTTTTGTCCTGGTCTCCAACACGACATCCAAAATACAAATTATAGGCTTTCTTCACAATCTTTTTCAAAAAACAACCTGGGATTTTAAGATAATTTCAACACATATAACAAAACTTATCTGACACATTAACACATCCATGACGCTGCCTTTATGCCATTTAAATGCCAAAATTTACTCTTCAGTATACAGCACATGTTCCTCCTACAATGAAAACAACAAGAATGGCAGTCTGAAGTTAGGTTACTGTTAAATGTTTTCTCTGCTTGGCAATCAGTGTTGCCAGGCACAAAAAGTAAAATATCTAGTATTCTCCCAGTTGCCTGGAGGTGTTGGTATAGGAAGAACCTAATAAGAGTCAAAATGACCAATAACATAAAAAATGTGATGTACTAGCCATTTTTTAAGGCCAGATCTGAAATCAGCACCTGAAAAAATAGTTAAAGGAGCTGCAGTTGTTTATGTTATAAAAACTTTGTAAACCAGTGTAATTAATATAAACCTGATGATTTTATATGTCCAAAAAAGTCACATAAAACGATGAAAGAAAGCATTGCACTTCTATGGCAGCCATTACTGTGACTTTTGTTTCCACATCTGAGCGTAAGTTGTTTTCTTCTTTTTTTTACTGTTCCCACATTAAAGTTACATGGAGAGTGTTTTTTGAACTCTTGCTATTATACTTTTTCTTGATTGTAATAAGAGTTTAGCAATAAATGCTAATATAGACAGTGAAAGTGCACAATATAGTGTATCTGATGAAACTTTCAGCAGTGCTGTGCAAGAAAAAACTATATAAGTATCCATCATGTAATTGGTAATCACTCCTTTAATAATTTTCAGTATAACTGCTCAAAATCTACTTTGACTATAATGAT
Source organism: Ryuthela nishihirai (assembly GCA_038380435.1). Taxonomy (NCBI): domain Eukaryota; kingdom Metazoa; phylum Arthropoda; class Arachnida; order Araneae; family Heptathelidae; genus Ryuthela; species Ryuthela nishihirai. The sequence goes on from JAWZYU010000017.1 coordinate 79,880,499, forward strand.
TTATCACTACAAACAAAAGAACATGTCAGTCAAATGCTTCTACCAATGCTTATAATAAAAAACTGATAAGTATAACATTCTAACAAAGTATGTATTGTCATCTTCAAGGACCCTCCAGTAAAAACTTATATATATATATTTAAAATGTAGACCTATAAATGCAGTGACATTGTGAAGCGGTGGAAGGACTGTGGTTAGTAAGTTATTTCAAGAAACTGAATTTATTGAGAGAACAGCTTTTAATTGCAGGTATGGCACAAAGACCTGTTCTCCTTTTGCAACAAGCTGAAACCATCATGCTGGCAGGATCTCAGGCAACCAATGGAGTTCTCTGCTATCAGAATGTACGAGGTTCTTTGAGCACCAACAAGTTGGCATCTCAGAGTTTCATCCAGTTTAATATTGGCCATGCTAGAACTAGTTTCAGTGGTTCAGGTACCTGTGATGGCTTCTGATCAGAATCATCCATCAGCTAATATAAAGTTTTAAAAGAATTAAAATTATTTTTAAAAGATTAACTGAGACTGGCAGTTCACAAACAAGTAGAAAATTTGATGATAGATTTTCTTTCAACAGATGCCCAGCAGTGCAAATTGTCCATAATCCAAAACCCTTAGCCAGTAAATAGTTGGTGTAAATTGCCAGCATTTGAGACCCTGCAAAATTGACTCAGGGGAAATTCAACAGAGTGAAGCAAGAGTAAAAAAAGAAAGGTGTGGGAGTAGTCATTGGGTAATTTTTCTGGCCATTTCTTCACATTGCAGAAGAATAGTGCACACCTCTCCTTGCATTTAGATGAATTTGAAAACAAGTTCAAACATTCTGCTTTTCATCATTTTTATATTATACACCTACCAATAGGTGAAAAGCCAAATTTTCTTGGTATTATATACGAATATACATAACTGTTATATTTATCAAAATATATAGAGATTATATATATATACAGAATAAAAGAAAAAAATGATCCAAAAATGAAATAAAATTAAAACTGTGATCAGTTGTTTCTCTTAAAGTTAAAAATGTTAAAATAATAAGTAAATTATTAAGTAAAATAATATTTTAAATTAATTTTACTTATAAATTCTTTTATTTTACTTAAAATAGGCAGTTAAATTTCAGTTAACTGCCTATTTTAAGTAAAATTGGTTAACTGGTTAAAAAAAAGCGTAATTTTTAGGGTGAAAAGTAATCTAGAACATTTTTTATTAATTTATAATGAAAATTTTCTATTATTTATAACTCTTGTTCATCATTTTAATCGATTTTTTTTTTCCAGCTACTAAACATAACTAACTGATTAGGAGCTTTTACTCATGCAGGTCTGTGTTTAGCCAACCTTTAGCCAAAGCAAGAGTTTTTATGCAACCTCTTAAATAGATCTGGCTCACAGTAATCAAAATTAACCTTATAGTAATTTGAATTCGTGCAGTAGGTTTGATTTGTGCTCAGAGCAGTTGCCCCACTTACCCCTGATTTGGCATGGCCCTGTGTTCATGTTTGGTTAGGTTTGTAGCCTTGGGTGGTCTGGTTCCTCAGTGCAATCAACAAACCCACTAGTGTTTTGGTTTCCACCATTAGAGAGAGATACATTTTTGAAGTAGGAGAGAATGAAAAATAGTTCCAACCCAGGTATTATATATATCATTCACGACCTTGGAACGTGACACCATTTGGCTATACTTGCGCTTCTTTGCATAATGCAGAGGTGGTTTTAATGTATTGGCTGATCAGTGTATTATTTTTGTAATATGTTATTCTTTATATGCCCTGTGAAAATTTGTTAAATTTGTCCAAATATAAATCAATATATGTGCATTTTATTTATCCATGCTTAACTTTTGATGAATAATTTATATATATAATATTTGAAAGTTGGGTGTAAATCCATGTGATGAAAATGCAGTCAACTCTGTCTTACTGCTATTAGTGGAGGGAGTAAACAACTAGCAGAGTTAAAAGCTGCTTTCTGTTAATAGTTTTATCTGTTGAATATGTATATGTGGCAGGTTTTTTTTTTATTGAGTATATATTTTTTTAATATCTGTTATTTGCTTATTTTATACAGAATCGTTTCCAAGGACAACCAGATATTTATAAGCAGTTTTTAGAAATCCTTCATACATATCAAAAAGAACAAAGGAATTTGAAAGAGGTGAGTTTTCAAAATGAAGCGTTTTTGTAATAATGAAGCTAATTACTACTCAAATCACATATTTGTACTGAATAAGACATAATACAAAAGCTTAATCATCATTATGACACTTCTAAGGGTGAACTGTAAAACTGCATCCATCTCCCATTTTACACAGTACAACCTTAGATTTTTTAATGTATATAGTAAATACATATTATGAAGTAGATGTATGAATAGATATACATATTATGAAGTAGCAGTGGCATAGTTAAGGGAGACTATTAGACAAGTCTTCCCAAAGCAAAATGAAATAAATAATTTTTAGTTGATATTTATTTTTTAGAATAAATAGATAATAGTAATTTATATTAAAAAATTTTGATCTCTTAACAAAAGTTGTATTTATATCCTTTCAATAAAATTATATTCTTGCTTTTTTGTAATGCATTCTGTCTTGTGGCATCTTAATAAAATAAAACCTGTTTAGAATCTTCAAATTTACTAGTGTACGCTTGCATTAATGATGAGTATTTTTCATTACCTCAAAGTAATGGATGAGAAGTTAAACTTGCTTGAATTAGTACAAATAAAATCAGAATAATGATACATTAATGTTTATTATTACTGTTAAACTGAAATTTGAGATAAATATGTACAAAGGAAGCGTAAGTGTACATTTTACTTATAACAATTTTTTTTATGGAATATATCCCTATTTCTTCCAAAAGGTGCTGATCTGGAATTTCAGTTTCGATTATACTGTAGTTTTCTGAAACCTACATGTAAATCAAGGAATCAATATACTTTTATGCTAATTTTCATTTTATGAACTTTATTTTGCTCAGTACTAAAACTGCCTGATCAAAAACGAAGTTTTAATGAGAGCTTCACAGCCCACTTCTAAATCTAGTTCATTCATCAGCAAAGTTACGAGGAAACCATTGCCAGCACTCAAAATTGCTGGATTCAAGCGACACTGATCAAATGAATTGCCTTTTCAATCTAGTTACAAGCTGAATATTACATTGTATTCCAAGAATAGTAGAAGCCAGTGAATTTTTAATGATACCAGAATATCTGCAGATTGCAATAAGCACCCAATAGTAAAAGCAAAAATATATTTTAAATCATTGCAAATAATAAGAAAAAAAAAAGATGCAAACATCACCGAGAGTATCTTTAATGTTTAAAGAACGTCATATGACACAAAATGGATTATATTTTATTCCGTTCTGTTCAAGCATTTTATGTATAAGAACAATATCAGAATCATATGATTATAACAGTATTAAGTGTTCACAAAATAAATATCCACGCTGTTAAGTACACATTAAATCCATATGCCATTTTGCTGAGGACCTCTGAAAAAGCCAAGTGAAATGTTCACTCAAATGTGAATGCAAGATATTCATGTTATGTATCATTTGTTGTACCATTTAAGCTAAGGTGGTCGATCTACTTATCAAGATGGAAATGTGTGAAACTTTGAACTGTCTCCAGTGCTGGCTTCACATCAAGCTTGTGTAAACAACTTCCTCAAAAGTTTGTACAGATCACCCATTAACCCTTTCAGTGTCCAACCCGTCTGTATACGTACAGAGAATCTGAATTAAGGGGCCAATGACATGTATATGCATTTAGTACAACAAAAATATATCGGATTTTTTTTTAATAAAATTGCCATTGTAATTTTATATATATATCTTATAAAAATATATGATTCAGGCTTCAAAAATAATATTTTGTTTTTTAATTTGATGCATATTTTATTAAACTGCAATATAAATGATTTGATAAAGCCATCTGATTGCCATTTCTTAGAAGCACTAAATGGTATATCCAATTTGCTTGTTAATGTTCCTATTTGCTGAAGCAACCTTCTGATTTAAGCTCACATATTTGATTTTAACTATTATCAACTATTTTTTTTTTAATTTTTCAAAAATCTCCTAATAATTAAAAAAAAACTGCTATTTTTAAAAATGATAGATTTTGGAAGTAATTACAAAATACTTACTGCCATTTTTTTTTTCCGTTTCACACTCTTTTCTGACATAAAACCTATTTCAGTATTCCCAAGTTATTTTTGTCATTTTTTTCTAGTATTCTATGCATCTTTCCCACTCTAAAATTTAAACTGAAAGTAAAGACATCCTTCTTAGAAATTCTGGTTGCAGCTGCATTTAATTAGTTATGCTTCACTGAGGCAAACAAGACACAGATGGCTGACACATGCTATCTCCATTCCGTGTGCTATAAGTGTATTCCGTGTACTATAAGTGTTTTTTACAGATTTGGTCCAGCATATTGGTTCCCCTTTTGCAAAGTTAGTATTTACTTTTTGATATTTAAACTTTAGTTTTCATTTCAGTAGATTTATTTTCAGAAAATAGGGATCTTTTGGTCGATCGATAAGTATTGATTTTTTTTTATAGTTATGTTATATGGTATGGCCAGCCTACAACTTGTGGCTGTGGATATTTTAACATTGCATTAAGCTAAATGTTAATTTTTATTTTATTATTTATTACTTTTTCAGTAAAACTTTGATAATAGTATCATTTTCTGAAAATAAATGAGGTCTTGGATATGAAAGCAAATTAATTTCTGTATATTTACTTCTGTTAGTTAGCAATCTTCAATCGGCTGTTTTATCGATTTTACGAGTTATGCTAGATTGGCGGCCAGCTTAAAAGTTGTTGCGGATATTTTATTTAACATCCCATTAGGTTATAGGTAATTTTTCCTTTATTATTTCTTATTTTTATAATTAAAAAACTTGAGCTTGTACCGTTTTCTGAAATTGAATGTCTTGGATACGGAAGCAAATAGACTTCCCTGCTACGGAAATCGGCCATCATTTGCGACGCCAATTTCGGGAATAAATAATTTTTCAGAATAATAAATACTGTTATATTCCTTGGTGCATAAATGTTTCTGCACTTAGCCAAGATCGCCAAACTTCAACACCCAAAGAAAAAATTCATAATGTTAGCAAAAAAAGCATCCAAGGAAATTTTTTTCCATTTCATAACCAGTTCAGAAAATCCAGTGAATTTGAGAAGGCCAAGTCACATTGTATAACACTGGCCGTGTTTAAAATATGCAATACTGAAAAGAATCATGAAAAGAAGTAAAAATCATATTTCAGGTTGAATATTATATTATTTGGGAGGAAATTTCCTTTCCATAAATATATAATTCAACTATTTTTTTCATCAGGTTTTCCAAAACGAAGCTTTAATTGTATAGTGTAATCTTTTTTCTCACCATATCACATTGAAAAAAGCTTATTAAAATCAATATGCTTGCAAATTTGCTTATTATTTATTTTCATAAAATCTGTAATTAAATTCTGTTTAATTTTGGTATATAGCATGACCTGTTTCCATCGATTGGTTATATTTTTTAAAAATTCTGAAGTTGACTTGTTTATGTGACTCAGCACAATTGGCTAAAAGCCTGGAATTTTCTCAAAGTATGATACTGAGAAAAAAATTACAAAATGAGAAAAATATTTACTTAAAACCAAAAAAAGTAATTTTTTTGTTATTCAGAAATATATAGTCATTCTATTCATGTGCTTTGCAATTATTTCTGTCTTTTTTTTTTAATAATTTTTTTTGTGTTGCCAGATGCATTTTTTTTTACTACATGACTATAAAAAAGTTCTATTAAAATAAAACATATGGTCTTTTTTGCTAAATATTATAATTTCAGAAAATCCAGAATGAAATGCTGATTAATTTGGCATACCACATTTATGTGACTCAGCACAATTGGCTAAAAGCCTGGAATTTTCTCAAAGTATGGCACTGAGAAAAAATTTACAAAATGAGAAAAATATTTACTTAAAACCAAAAAAAGTAATTTTTTTGTTATTCAGAAATATATAGTCATTCTATTCATGTGCTTTGCAATTATTTCTCTTTTTTTTTTAAATAATTTTTTTGTGTTGCCAGATGCATTATTTTTACCACATGACTATAAAAAAGTTCTATTAAAATAAAACATATGGTCTTTTTTGCTAAATATTATAATTTCAGAAAATCCAGAATGAAATGCTGATTAATTTGGCATACCACATGCCATAATTCTTTTCATTAGTTATTTGATAAAAAAAGTTCTAAAGTTAAGGTTTTATTTTGGTGCCATACTTTGAGAAAATTCCAGGCTTTTAGCCAATTGTGCTGAGTCACATAAACAAGTCAACCATTTTTCATGTTTGCAGTGATTTTGTCTGTAAATTTTTCCAGTAGTAAAGTAGCATTTTTGTTTGCTTGAAACCAGAAGCACTTCTCTGAAATTAGATCGTTTTTAGTTAGAAATTTGGTTAGATGATTGAAAACATGTCGCTTCCTAATTTTCTCCATCACTAGCAAAATTGCTATTTGTGTATAGTTTAGAAATTTGTTTTTGGTCTCCTGATTTATACACCGATCAGCTAATACATTAAAACCACCACTATGTTATGCAAAGAAGCATGCATGCAACCAAACATTGTCACATGCCAAGGTCACGAATGATATATATATATAATACCTGGGTTGGAGCTCTCACAGGCAGTATTTCGTTTCTTCTCAACATGGGAAAAGCAAAGGATTTATCTGATTTCGAAAAAGGCCAGATCATTATGGCAAGACGCCTTGGTAAGAACATCTTCGAAACAGTGACGCTGGTAGGCTGCTCATGCTATGCAGTATTTAGTACCTATCAAAGATGATACGAAACAGGTGACACTTCGAGCCGTCAACAAGGCGTGGGCCGGCCACACCTCATTGATGCCAGAGATCAGTGCAGGCTATCTCATCTTGTCCACAGCAACAGGAGGGCTACTTTGGCTGACATTACCCATAATTTCAATTGTGGTAAAGGGCCAAATATGTCCGAACACACAGTTCATCGTAAGCTCTTGGATATGGGTTTCTGCAGCCACAGACTCATTTGTGTGCCTATGCTCACAGCCATTCACTATCGTCAACGCTTGCAGTGGGTGCATAATTATCAACATCGGATCATAGAAGACTGAAAGAGGGTCGCATGGTCAGATGAATCCCGTTTTCTGTTACACCCTGTGGACAGACGAGCTCATGTGCAATGTTTACCCATGGAAGCCGCCTCACCTGGATGCACTGTGGGACGGATCCAGATGGCTGGAGGGAGTGTGATGGTCTTGGCAATATTTTCTTGGGGAATACTTGGACCAATTATCCCTGTAGAGCAAACTGTGACAGCTGTCACCTACCTGAACATTGTGGCAGACCAAGTACACCCCTTTATGACGACTATATTCCCTGGTGGAGATATGATGTCTTTCAACAATACAGTGTCTCATGTCACACTACGAAGGTTCAGGAAAAGTTTCTAGAACATGATAAGGAATTTCATTTATTGTCATGGCCCCCAAATTCACCAGACATGAATCCTATTGAGCATATGTGGTTTGAGTTGGAGAAATGGATACAAGCAGCATCACCCCAACTACGTAATTTACAAGAACTGCGGGATCTTCTGTTGCTGTCATGGTACCATATCAAGTGACACCTACCAATATCTCGTTAAATCTATGCCTCGTCGGGTGAGAGGAGGATCTACATCATATTAGGTAGGTGGTTTTAATGTTTTCGCTGATCGGTGTATGTCTAGTTTTTATATTATGGAAGGTGCAATTACTTCATTTCTATCATTCAACTTATATTAATGATAATAATTTCACTGTCATATTTAAGGGTGTGCACACTGGATCTAAACCATTAACAGAAGCAGAAGTGTATGCTCAAGTAGCAAAACTATTTCAAAATCAAGAAGATCTTCTTCAGGAATTTGGACAGTTTTTGCCAGATGCAAATGGTGCAGCAAATGCCCTTGTAAGTCTGGTAAGTAATGATTTCACTGTTTTTAAATCCTAGTTGTATAATTATTACATTACTTTTATTATTCTAAACATTGCACTGTATTTGGAAAGGTGTGCATTTGTTTTGTTAATATTATTTGTAATCAAAATTGATAATATTTTTAATGTAACAGAAAATGATGGACAGATGCTCCTAGTGGCATCTGAGTGTTTTCACTTCTCTTTAGAATTTCTATTATGTGCAAAATAAATTGCTCTTTAATTTAATATTAGCAGGACATACCTCTGTTAATAATCTTGTAAGTTCCTAAATTCCCCTTTCACAGTTAAAAAAAAAGACTGACCTGCATGATTCAAATTTTCTTTGTTCATAGGATGGATGCTGTTAAAATCAAATAAGTTCCCTGCAAAAATATTGGGTTAATTCATAAATAATTTCTGATCTTCTCTCCTTTATTCAAAACAATAACAAAAAACATTAGCTTTCAATTAGTAAGATATTCACAGTCATTTTTAATTCTTTTTTTTTTTCATATTTATGGTGACTGGGGATATTTCTTTGTCATGGAACTCTGATTCTTTGCTATCAGAAAAATGAGGACACATTCAGCCTCGTTGAGGAATCACTGATCATTGAGATGATTGTGTTAGGAGCAGAATAGATGAAAATCAGAAGGAGCAAGATCTGGCGAATAGGGGATTTATTTTTACAGTTCATCCAAGCTTCACAAATTTCCTCTGAGTGATTCATGCTATATGTGATCTAGTGTTATTATTAAGGAGGATCACTCTTTTTTTGTTGTTGGCAAGTGCTGTGTGGTTTTCGGTGAGTTCCTTGTGTAGGCATTGCAGCTATTGTGAATACACTTCTGCAATGGTCCTTTGATTATTTATGAGCAGATCAAAATATATGACATCTTGGCAATCCCACCAAACAAACAGCATAATTTTTTGAAGACCATGTTTGGGCTGTTTATCCTGATTTATCTGTTGGCTCTTGTGGCCAACATTAACATGATACACTCAAGAAATGGCTTATTGGCTTGTTGAGAAAGCAGTGAAGTGCCAATGGAGAATTAGTTGGCCTTATTTGTATTAAACAGTTTGTGAGGAATCAATGCACCTAGTTTACTGATCTTTCTAGTAGCATAAAGGTGATGAAAGATAGCCAATTGGGAAGTTTCATTGTCCTTTTGTTAATTCATAAGGGGATTTATATGAATTTGTCTCAATCATTACTTCCAGTGTGCTGTTTTCAGCTTATGAATGGTTCCCATGATGTGATAAATACTTGATCAAGAAATCTACTGACCAGAACTTTTGTAAACCAATTCTTGCGCTGTTTATTGATGATATGTTTCCCAAAGACAAATTTTTATCTTTCCTGCCATCTCCATAGTATTTGAGACAAAATGCAATGTTGAATATGTTTTTTTTTTATTCTTCTATTTCAATCTAAAGTTCAAAAAGGTAAAATTATCAAAGTTTTCTTCCAAGCTTTCTCTACAAAATTAGGTTAGAAATTAGTACAGCACACCTCAAATAAATTGCACCTATCCCCCAATTTACAAAGTACTCGGTTTCAGTTTTACAGTCAAGACGTCGTTTTACACAATTATTGACTCGGGTTTTGCACAGTACGGATTGAGGTTTTTTGCATATATAGATGTAATACATATTATGAAGTAGTGGTATTAGCATCAAGGAAAATTATTGGACTGTCATTCCAAAATGAAAAGCAACTAAATTATTTTAGTTGATATCATATTGAATAAACTCTACTTTTTTGGTATACACTAAGTAATTACCACTTTTGAGTCGATTCAAATTTTTACAGGAAAAATTGTCTTGAGCCGGGTGGGATACGAACCCACAACCTCCTGATGACATGTCAGGTGCTCTGGACCAGTGAGAGCTACGGGCGCCGATCGAGATCTCCTCTAATTGATTCATTATTGTATTAGTTGATATCATTTATTTTCAAGATAATAGTAAATTCCCATATTAATAAGATTATCATCTTAACAAAAGTTATATCTATATTCTTTGAGTAAAATTATATCCATTGTTATGCAATCTGTTTCTCAAGATCTGACTTATAGACTGAATTTTTTAGACTGTTAAAATCCCATGCTGAATCTAATTTTTAGTAGCACATTTAATGTAATTGTAGACTATTATATAGGCTAAATACAGCTGATTTGTAAATACACTGTTTCATAAAATATTGTATGAATATTAGTATTATAAAATACTAAATATTTGTGTGTGTGTGTTTGTGGAACCTATCCCCCTTTTCCCCATAAGTTGGTCTCAATTTGCATAGTGATTTCCTGGAACCTATCTTGTAAATCAAGGGATGGATGCACATTCATTTAACAGAAGGTGATAAGCAGAAATTATTTATGAATTAACCCACTAAGTGAAGTGAAAGATTAATAAAATATAATAAATACCCCTCAAGCAGCTGCTTGCCACAGAGGTCTGACAGGAGCCTGTCAGTTTATATGCCCTAGTAGAAGGTCTGTGAGGATGGCAGGACCTCAGCAGAAAAACAACATGAACATCCATGCCTTGGAACTCGAACCCAGGTCCCTTAGATCACTAGCCAAGTGTGCTAACCACTCGGCCATGGGATGGCTAAGTGAAAGATTATGTTAGGTAAATATGAAAATCAAATGCAAAATTCTGTTGTAATAAACTATATAATAAAAAAAAGTAAATTTTTTTATGTAATGTAAAAAAAAATTACTTGATATGAAAAGGCAGTAAAAATGTTTTCTTGCATAATGTAAAAAGTTGGGAAAAATGTCATAGAAAGGAGTCATACCTTGATGGCTTTGTGATTGATACAAGTAGTAGATACAACCAGTCAAATTTTTGGAGGGGGCATGAAATGGAAAATTCTGGGGGGGTTGGGGTTGTAATGTAGAACTGATGATTTTTTACAAATAAAATTTACAATCTAGGGGGTAATCCATAGCCAATCAATACAAGGATATTTGACTTTGGGTAAATAGGAGAATCTGAGTTCTGCAAGAACTTTTAACTATTTGTGTCCATTCTGAGTTTGCCATTTTCCCTTTTATGATTGCTATTTTCCCTATCTTTCTTTGAAGTAAATACAAACTTGGTGACTGATTGCACCATCAATGATAAACTTTAGGTTTATTTTCTACTTTTAGGGCTATTTAGGAAGATAGGTATTTTTTAATTTATATATATTTTTTTCCACTAAAAACACTTATCTTCAAAAACTTGCATTTGATATATGACTCATAAACACTGACCACATTTTCCCTTCCTTTTGGAGTCATGTTTGAGGTAGCCCATGATATGGTAGATGCAGCAAACTTTAATTTGAGATATGACTTGTTAAGCATTGTGAGTGTGCTTAAGGTCAGAGGTGATCAGTGCTCTTTACTGATGAGTACAGATTTGACGAGCAGAGGAACTTAAGACAAATGCTGATTTATATGAAAAGGGGACAGACCATCACCCATCAAATGCAATGAGAGACCTTATGGAGGGGAATTACCATGTGGTGTGGGCAAGCCTTTCACTGGGTGGTCAAACAGATCTCTTGATTCCTGTTCACATGATGATGACAGAGATGAAGATCTCAACCACTTTTTATGACAGTCCTAATGTGGGTGTAATGGTGTAAATTTCATTTTGCAAGACTATAATGCCCATCTCCACAGAGCTCAACTAGTCAATAATAACTGGAAGTAAACACTATCAACTGCATGGAGTGACTAGCATGTTTTCTTGACCTGAAACCCGTAGAGTGGGCTTGGGATTCTCGGGAAAGTTGTGTTGCATCCCTCAATTTTTTCCTCATTGAACCTACCATGAGTACAAGTGGTCTTTATATGTGAGTAGTACCTCATACCTACTACACTTTGGATAACCTCATATATAGTATGAAGCTTCATTATGATGCTTGTATTGCTGTGAGAAGTGATCACACACCTTATTAGCCTTCAATTTCTTTCCCAAATGGGATATTAATTTGGGCTCTTTTGACACCATTGTAACATTTTCAGGGATAGAAGATATGTTTTTTTGTTACACTTTCAATATTAATTAAACATGTCTACAGACACTTATCACCAACTTTCTTGCAGATTGGTTGAGAATATTTGTTTAATATACCTCTTTTTCTAAAAATTCCCTTCAAACTCCAAGACATTGTATTTAATTAAATTGAAGAAATTTTTCATATGAGAATTTCATATTGAGAATTACATCACCAATGATATTTGTTCAATTATGAAGAAAGATATCAATTTTAGAGGAAAAATTGTTTTGAGCTGGGTGGGATTGGAACCCATGACCTCCTGATAGCATGTGCTCTGGGCATGACATGTTATCAGGCTAAACATTAAATACATTGCTATATGCCAAACATTGTATTTAATGTTTGGCATATAGCAATATTAAACTATCGAGAATACCTTATGCTCAGTGAAAATGACATGTAGAATAGGTCAAAGAACACTAAAATTGGACTCTTGAAAAGTAGGATAATGTATTATTTATTGATTAAACATGATTTTGTATTGGTGAAACCACTGTAACATTTTTCATTCAGCTTTTATTGTTGAAAAATGGTCTGAATTGAGTTAAGTATTCAACAAAAATTATGGTATGAAGATGCATAAGTTCCTGGCAGGTAGGACTGTTTAATTCAGTTCATTCTCAGTTTCATCCATTTAATTTTGTAACAATATTAAAAATCATGAATTAACATGCAACTTTATTTGTCTCTTGCCATTGTTATTTACAGTTACAATACCCATTGTTTATTTTTCAAAGCTACTGGAAACAATATTGAAAGACAGTTGAGGAACAGCAGTCACTAACTGATTTTTTTAGACTTGTTTGAATGGGATTCAACTACAGTTAGAGAGCATCACTGGGTTCAGCAATCATCAGTAGTTCAACAGCACCTCACAGAGAGTTTTGAAGAATGCTATCAAAAGTAATAGAAGTGTTGGCAGTTTTGCTAAGAGAAAGCGGGTATTTCTGTTGAACAGTACAGTTAATATATAAGATGTAGTGGCTAAATATTTTGAAATCAAAATGCTATTTTATTTGTAATCATATGTGTTTATGATAATTATGGGTGTATGGGGAGGAACATTATAAATCTAGAAATTAATGAATTGGCTATAGGATTCTGCATCCACTTATATATTGTTTGTTGCAGACTAATTTTTTTTTGACTGTTAAATTTCAGAATTGTGATATTTTGGTGCAATGAGTTATTTGTTAGAACTATAGTACTGATTTGTTTCCTACTGATTAGCAAAATACAGTAAAAAAAATGTTTGCTTTGAACAGTTTAATTTTAGTAGGTTTTCACATTTCTTGTGCAGAATGTGTTGCATGCTTTTTTCACCCTTTGTGTTCTTTTTATTCTCCCTGGTCCCCAATTTGGCTGCATTAAATGTAAGAAGATATTGCTGTTCCTTTTTATATTTCTTATTGAGTAGGTAAATCAGCTCCCTATCTTCCACTGAAGTGAATACAAATTCAGTGACTGATTGCACCATTAATAAGCTTTAAGTTTATTTCTATTTTTTAGGGCACATATAGGAAGACACATTTTTTTTTATATTATAATTTATAATTTTTTATTATTGTCACTAAAACATCTACCTTCAGAAACTTTCATGTGATGTGCAAGGATGGTTGTAAGAGTGTATATTTTTTACTGCCTACAACACTTCCCTTGTCGTAGCTTTCATTGGTTACATTAAGCTTTTGTGTTTGTAAGGTAGTAGAACAATTTGGAGGAAAAGAGGGAATGGGGTGTATGAATTTTTATAATGCGACATTCCCCATGTCACAAACTTTCATTTGATGCTGTTACTTTCAATCCTCGTGTTCCAAAGATGTAGTGGAGCAATCATTTTCATATTTCCTGTTTTTAGGGGGGAAGGCAGCATGGGGGTGAAATTTTTATAGCCTACGACACTTCATACATCACATGCTTTCATTCGAAGCATAAATTATTAAGTTTGTCGGGTTCAAAAGGTATGGTGGAACAATTGGTTTGACAAACACACAAACTGTAAAATAGAAAAAAAGCATATTTTAATAAAATCATCAGAATCTGTATATTACATTATCAAACATCTATGTATATTCACATGCTTAAGTTCAATAGTACTGTTAATTTGTGTAATAATATTACTCTGAATTTGGGCAAGTTAGAATGACTAATGTTAAGTTTATATTTAAATGATCTAACTTTTTTTTTTATTTGCAGCAGCCTCCAAAGACAGTGAATAATGACCACACTTCAACAGTGAAAAAAACTGTATTGCCAAGCAAGCCTACACCACCTCCAACAAACAACCAAACGAAGCAAGTTCAAGCAATTAAAAGACCACCTCCATCTGTTCCTTCTCAGCCTACAAAGGTTATATCTAGTTAATATATAGTTATAAAAAAAAAGCATTGTTTACCAGTAGTTGGGAAAGTTATTAATTTTCTGCTATTTGAAGTTTGCCAGTGATAAATTTTTATTTGCAATTTGACAAAATCATTACATTGCCAAAGAATTAACTCTTCCAGTGCCCAGGCCATATGCATACATTGATAGAATCTGAAATGAGAGGCCCAGGACTATGCATCTATTTTTAGTACAACAAAAAAATTCGATTTTTAAAAATTAAAAATTGTCATTTGAAATTTTATATACACTACAGGAAATAAAAAATGAAACACTTGCAAGAAGTTATGCAAATGTGATGAAATTTAGGGAGGCGATAGTATATGGAAATGATTAGGTTTGCAGAATGATCGAAATGATTGGACAGGTGCAAGCTGACATCACAGGTGTGGAGCAGTCAAACACAGATAAAGGCAACCAAACTCCCTGGTTGACAAAATGTTGTGGAAATTTTTCTAAATTGTAAAGCTTCCCTTATGCAGACGTCGACCGCCGTTCCAACAGTTTACTTTGAGCGCGGAAGAATCGACTTTAGAGAAGCTGGTTTGTCGTACAGAGATGTGGCCAACCTTGTTGACTGCAATCCCAGCACCATCGTACACATATGGTGAACCTGGTTGACCGCAATCCCTGTACCATCGTACATATATGGCGCCAGTCAGTTCAAGAAGGATCCAGCACAGGCCGACAAGTAACAGGAAGATGACGTATGATCATGGAGCGACAGGACCACCATTTGTGACACATGGCATTGCCTGACAGATTCACAACTACAACGCAATTGCAAAGGGATGCAACAGGTAACACATCGAATACCTACCAGGCGGATGATAAACAACAGCTTTTACAGTTTTCATTGTGAGCCTTTCATCTGGCACTGTGTTTGCCCCTCACATCTGCCCATGTGCAAGCACTCTTCAGTGATTGCCTCAGACAGAACTGGAATGAACAAGAGTGGATTACCTTGGTGTTTAATGATGAATCTCGTTTTTGTCTTGGTCAACAAAACAGTAGACATGTTCACCATCATCCAGAGGAAAGAAACTCCACTCAGTGCATGCGACATTGTCATACAGCTCCAGCACCTGTTGTCTTGGTATAGGGTGCCATTAGTCAGACATCTCAGTCAAAACTGGCCATCTTAAGGGGATCTCTAACTGCCCAGTGATATGTTACCAACATTTTGCAGCCAGTGGCTGTCCCATTTGTTTGGCAGCACAGAACCTTTTATCAGCAAGATAACACCCATCCCCACACAGCCCGCATTAGTGTTCAGGATTTACATGAGCAAAACTTTCAGGTACTGCCATGGCCAGCATGCTCGCTAGACCTTTCACCTATTGAACACATCTGGGACATGATGGGCTGACATGCTCCAACAACACCCAAGAGTTAATTGACACCCAAGAACACACCAATGTTAATATAAACTTAACATTAGTCATTCTAACTTGCCCAAATTCAGAGTAATATTTATTACACAAATTAATAGTACATTAGCCTTCGATGTGTTACCTGTTGCCAACCATTGTTGCTGAAAGGGAACAGTGACTTCACACTCTTTGCTGTTCTATCCCTCAGGAGAACTTTGTAGAGCTGTACAATAGCCTTCCCCACCATGTATCATATACCTTATCATATTTTTACATAAACACTGTGCAACACAGACGTAACCTCCCTGTTGGCGGCATGAAACATCTCGTGCATAATTGCCAGCTGTGACACGTCATTCACCATTAGAGGGCCAGCTTTATATCTACTCAGCTCACACTAGTCAGTTTGCTGATTGATGATGACATCAACTGTAGGATGTTGAAATGCATTGCACTACAGGATGATATTTTAATTGTCAATATATTTTACGTGAAAGTTTAATGTATTCGGTTGAAAGATTTAAGTTTTTTAATTTTCAAATGCCTTTAAAACTTTGGTTATGCTCATAAATCAAAACCTGCTACTAGTAATAGTAAAGAGAAAAGTTGCATACTTGAATTGGACATAAATTAACAGCATAAATCCTTAAAGTGAAAGAACATCTACGGTAACAACAACTGCAAGATCCTGTGATAAAATTGAGACTCAACTACAGCATGAAAGTCAACAACTTCAAATGTATTGTAAACTAATGGGTCTGTGTTTTTCCACAAAAGTGTTGAGTGTATCATCCAAGTCTACAAGACACCTACTTCACGGGATATTAAAGCATGCAAGTACAACAAGCTAGTGCAACTTATATGAGTATATACGAACTTATAAAATACTCGAAATAATAGCAAGGAAACTACCCTTGTAGACGACCATATGTGTTAATGATAATAAGCTAGTACTAGTATATGTTGTAGTACTTAACGATGTATATTAAGAACAAGCTATAGAGCAATAAAGGCATTTGAATAACCCCCTTTTTTAAACAGTGTAGATTGTGATTAAATTTATTTTTAATATTGTATCACTGTGTATTTAACTTTATTTATTTATCTTGGTGTATGCTAACAGCTGCCTACATTTCAATAAAATGTCATTAATTTTTTCAGATGTTGCAATTTATTTTCTTGTATGTATATATATCCTCAGTTGTATCAGGATAATATGACCATCTGTCATACATATATTATGGTAGGTGGTCATATTATTCTGATACGACTGTGTATATCATATAAAAATACATGATTAAAGCTTGAAAAATAATATTTTCTTTTTCATTCGATGCATATTTTATTAAACTACAATATAAGTGATTTGTTAAAGCCATCTGATTGCAATTTAGTAATGCAAATTGAATTGAAATGATATCCAATGTTGACAACTATATATGCAGCACACCATACACATGCTATTAATTGCTGACATGTGTCATGCTTGGCCACTACAATTTATCAACAGATTTACACAAACAAGTTTGGTTATGGTAGTTTCTAGTTTTCAGTTCTGGGATAAATGCCAAAAATAATTTTAGGAATATTGAAATAGGTTTAAGGTGGGAAAGAGTACTTAGTAATTGCTTTTGAAATCTTCTGAATTTAAAAATAGCCATCTTTTTCTTTAATTTTTGGGAGAATTTCAAAACTTTGATTAAGAATTAGTTTCAAAAGTTCAGATCAGACGTGAGCTTAAATCAGGAGGTTGCTTCAATGCAGGAAAATGTAAACAGAACAAATTTGTTTGGCATATGTATATTGCATCTGAAAAATGATCAGATGGTTTTTGCAAATTACTTGCATCACAGCTTAATAAAATGTGCATCAAATGGAAAAAAGAAATTATTTTTCAAGCTTGCATTGTGTATTTTTATAAAATATATGTAAAAAAATAATAGTTTTGTTCGTTAAAAATATAAGTTTCATGTATTGTAGTAAAAACAGATATAGCCATTTCTTGTCTCTCATTTTGGATTCTTTCAATATATTTAATTGATGGGAACCCGGGAAGGGTTAACTGATGGCTCTTCAATTTGTTTCAGAGCTTGCTCTTTCCACAGGAAAGAGAATTTCAAAGTGGATAGTTTTCAAAAGGCTTCAGGAGAGGGAGCTCAATGCAACACAACCAGTGGCATGTGTTCTTTTAACTCCCACAGTAAAGCCCATCTGAATTTGTCTTAGTAACATGTGCAATGATACCCAGTAACACTGTGCAACTGATCTCTTAAGAGATGACTCGAGATTCAGCTACCAGACCGATTCTCAGTAAACATTCATGAACCCTGTATTTTATCCCTCTAACATCAGGAGAAAAGTGTAGTACATAGGAGGTGTTTTGCTGGTCTGGGCAGATATTAGCATCAGTGGCTGCATCAACTTCTGTGTTTTTGATAGCGGATCCCTGATTGCCCAGAGGTATCAGGACAAATCTTTGTAACTCATATTTGCCCATTTGTAGCAGTGGCTCAAGGTTAATTTTAATGGACAAATAATCCTTTCATACACAGAGCTCATATGATGAACCAACTGTTTTAAACAGGAACATTCAAAATCAAAACATGATAATTAATCATAAAGCCATTCAATTTACAGTTTTTATATTCAAATATAATCATACAACTTAACCTCTATATAAAATTTTCTTGAAATCCATAGAGACCTGTTTGAGCAATCAGTATTTTTATGTTTTAACTCAACTTTTTGCATTTGAGTGTATATTGTGTAATGTAGAAAACTATAGGTATGTAGTAACTATGTATTTCTAACAGTTTTTAAGGTAGTAAGCAAATTATATTATGTAAGTTGAGATATTCTATCATTTATGAGCTGTGAGAGGGAGTTAGTAAGTTGCAAATTAAGTGCAAAAAAAAATTAGCAGAAACGTTACGTAAACATAGCATTTACTTTTCAACAGTATCTCCAAAATCATTTGGGGCGGGGGTGGCTCAGTCCTGTGTCATGTACCTGTGTCATGGTGCGCCAGGCTCGTAATCTGTAGTTCCCAGGTTCGAGTCCCAGCTGGGTCAGTGTTGAGATTTATCTCTGCAAAATTCCCCGCCCTGCCCACGGTCAGTAGGGGACACCGATGGGCTTGGAAAGGCCGCCGTCTGTCGAATGGGATGTTAAGCCGTGGCCCCGTGTGCGGGAGAGACATACCCTGTGCACGTTAAAGAACACGCTGGATGGCCTTGACGGGAGGCTACCATCTGTCTCCCAGCAGCTGTTCCAGTGGGTCCATGTGACCTGGCCATTTAGCCCATGGTGTGCAAAAAAGTGCCGCTCAGAGGTAAAACAACCCAACCCAAAATCATTTATATTGTTTATATTTAATCATTTATTATATTAATCATTTATATTATTTTACTTTTCAACAGTATCTCCAAAATCATTTATTTCATTTATATTATCATTGATAAAGCAATGGGAACAAGTATACTTGTTTCCATACTTACAATGTTAACTTGTCCCATTGCTTTATCAACTTACTTGTACCCATTGCTTAATCAAATTCTGGAAGCCACTGTTAAGAGCCATCAGTTGTTGTCTTAACCACTGATGTACCTCATTTTCCACCTCTTTATTGTTAAAAATGTTTGCTTCCCAGGTGATATTTAGGTGGACCAAAGAATTGGAAATTTCTAGGGTCAAGATCAGGGATGTAAGGAGAATAATCAAGAAGTTCCCACCCCAAATCATTAAGTGATTTCTTGGGTTGTATACAGTGTATGTGGTCTTGCACACTATCATGCAAGAGCAATGCTTGATGTCTCAGTAGCCCAGATCATTTTCAGTGAATTGAGTCTCTGAGTTCTTTCAGAAATGCACAGTAAGATGCAGCATTCATACCTTTCAAAAATATAAAAGAAAATGCCTATACATGATACAATTCTCACCATACACCAGAAACATTTCGTTTGTGAATATCCTTGGTCAAACATCCTTTGGTCCACAGAAAATGCATAACATCATGCTGTTCTTCAGTTGTACACTCTTGCAGTATAGTTGCCATCTTTCATTCTTCAAGACTAACAATTCATTGATGCACATGCAAAAAAATGTAGAAGTTTATATCACAAGGGACTGTTAATAACTCACCTAAGTAATTAAAGCTATGTGACAACTGAATGCTTCCCAATGTATTAAAAACGAAATTCAGATTGATAAAAGCTCTTTTCAGTAAGTTTCATTGTACAACTGATGTACATGTGAGATTTTATTTAATCTGTTTGAAGTCATCTTTACCCAGCTGTCTTTAAAATTACCCTTTCCTTCCACAGAAACCAAAAATGACCAGCTTAAAAGATGTCACCTTAGCAGAAGCTGGTAAATATGGTACTTTGAATGAGTTTGCATTCTTTGATAAGGTGAGTATATTTTGCTCTGTTGCAGGTTTTATAATTATATGCTAAAATTTATGACTATTTAATGCTGAAAACTGCATTTTTCTAAATTTCTACCAAATAACACATTTTTTAGCAACATTTCACTATTAAATTTTGATGGCATGATAAAAAGTATACAGAAAAAACTGTTGAAATCATTCTTTGAGCATCAAACTTAAAGTTAGAGGAAAAATTGTCCCCAAGCTGCATGGTATATGAACACATGATGTCATGTAACATGTCGAATGTTTTGACCATTGAGCTACTGGCCACTAATCAAGATTTCTATTAATGACATATGAACCTTCCGCTAGCAGTATACACAATTGCATATACATGTCACATGAAGGTAGGGACTTTGGCTTCCAAACTGTGTCATGGTGAAAGATGGTTAAAATACACCAAAGAGCCAAAACATTTTGACCACCTGCCTAATATGATGTTTCCACCACATGCTGCCAAAACAACTCTTACCTGGCGATGCATGGACACTACAAGATTTCTAAAAGATGTCTTGTAGTATCTGGTACCAACACATTATCAATAGATTCTTTAACTCTTGTAAGTTACGTGATTGAGCTGCCGCAGATCAGATATGCTGTTCCAACACAAACCACAGATGCTCGATTGGATTGAAGTCAGGGGAATTTGGAGGCCAGGGCAATACCTGGATGTCTTCCTCATGTTTCACGAACCATTCTTGAACAATCCGGGCTGTGTGGCATGGCGCATCATCCTTCTGAAGTGCTGCACTACTAGAGGGGTATGCCATTGCCATGAAAGGATGTACCTGGTCTGCAATGATGATGAGGTGTAGGTGGTAGAAGTTATAATTTCCTGCACGTGAATGACTGGACCCAGGATTTCCCTGCAGAACATTGCCCAAAGCAGTATACTTCCTCCAGCGACTTGTTTTCGTCCCATGATGCATCCTGGTGCAAACATTTCCCCAGGTAAATGACACACACGTACCTGTCCTTCCACATGTGCAACAAATGAGATTCATCAGACCAGTCAACCTTTTTCCAATCATTCAAGGTCCAGTT
The DNA here is from genome assembly GCA_038380435.1 of Ryuthela nishihirai. Lineage (NCBI taxonomy): Eukaryota > Metazoa > Arthropoda > Arachnida > Araneae > Heptathelidae > Ryuthela > Ryuthela nishihirai. The sequence goes on from JAWZYU010000017.1 coordinate 79,901,802, forward strand.
TTGATGCTCATGTGCCCATTGTAGGTGCTTTCGACAGTGAACTGAGGTTAACATGGCACTCAGAGCAGCCTGCAGCTACACAACCCCATTTTCAGCAGGGTTCGATGTATTGTGTGTTGTGACACATTCCCGTCACCAGCATTCTAATTATGGGTGAGTTGCGCCACAGTATCCTTTCTGTTGGCTCCTACCATATGGGATAGCCTTTGCTCACCTCTAACATCGATGAGCCATGATCTGACCACACCTTGCCAGTGGTCCATGGTTTTTTCCCTCTTCAGACCACTTTTTGAAGGTACTAACCATGGCCGACCATGAGTACCCTACAAACCTTGCCATCTCTGAAATGCTCTGATCCAGTTGTCTGATCATAAAAATTTGGCCTTTGTCAAACTCAGTTAAGTCCACTGCCTTTCCCATCTGAAGAACAAGAATAACACTGATTAACATAGCTCAGTATCAGGTGTTATATGGTTTCATGATCTTCCCACACTGTCATTTACCGGCAGTTGCTTCGATTTGCATAAACATATGCTGGTCATAATGTTTTGGCTCTTCTATGTATATTCTGATTGTACCAGTATTCAGAAATAGAGATCTAGTATTAATTCAGGCTTTGCCATCTCGGAAATGCTCTGACCCAGTTGTCTGATCATAACAATTTGGCCTTTGTCAAACTCAGTTAAGTCCACTGCCTTTCCCATCTGAAGAACAAGAATAACACTGATTAACAGAGCTCAGTATCAGGTGTTATATGGTTTCATGACCTTCCCACACTGTCATTTACCTGCAGTTGCTTCGATTTGCATAAATATATGCTGGTCATAATGTTTTGGCTCTTCTGTGTATATTCTGATTGTACCAGTATTCAGAAATAGAGATCTAATATTAATTCAGTTGAAATTCAATGAAAGCACTCTTGAGCAACAAACTCAAAGCTAGAAAAAATTGTCTTAATCTGGGTAAGAGAATGAACTCAGAATCTACTGATAACTTGTCAACCTGACCACTAATATTTACCTGCTGCTGATCTGGTATACTCAGAATATACTTCCATCTTCTTTATAACTTACACTGCCTAGCCAAATTATTTTGAACACCTACCTAATACTTCATCATATGTATCATGGTATAAGGATATCATGATACATATGACATTAAATGTTCAGAGTTGATATTGTCAATTCTCTGCACATGGTTCTTGTTGAAATACGTTTTGAAGTTTCCTATCAGTTATCTCTCTTAGCTGATGAACCATAGCAGCCCTGTTTTGGCATACAATTAATGTCTACAAATGCCTGTCCCTTTCTGCCAGAGCCTTTTTACCTCCCACATTTGCCATGATTGGTGGACATTTGTTTTTGAGACCATTACCTTACTCCATACACTTCGAATATTGTGTCCTATAATTTTTCCACTGGATGCCATCACCTCTTTTACAGATGCTCCTGCCCATTGCATTCAACAATGAGCTGTCTTTCGAAATCAGTGAGATCAGCTGTTTTTACCCATGTTGCACTTGATTTTGCTTTCCACCATGCCTGTACAGCTTTTATAGGACTTCATGATAATGTAGAATACTTAAATAAGAATTTTTTTTTTACATTTCCATATTTTGTAGTACTTGGTTCCTGGTGTAGTGTTCATAATAATTTGACCAAGTAGTATAGTTTGGAAGTAAAAGTCCCTGCCCCCATGTGACATGCACATGTAATTGTGTGCTGCTGATAGAGATTCATATCATTACTAAAGGAAATCTTGATTGGTGGTTAGAGCTCAGTGGTTAGAGCACTTGGCACATTATCAGGAAGTTGTGGGTTTGTGTCCCACCCAGCTCAAGACATTTTTCATCTAAATTTGATGTTCAAGACCTTTCTTCCTTTCATACCATATTAACCCAAAATGGCCAAGTTTTTAAATGGGCTTGTTCAATCAATGCTATTCCTTCACTACCTCTTACCTGCTGTTTGGGCATTTTACGATGATGGTTTATGACTTTTGTAAATTATTACAAAAGTCATAAAGAAGACGAAATATATTCTGAGTATACCAGTACTCACAGGTGATTATTGATGTTGATTCAACTGACATTTTGGGTGGTATAGTAGGGAAAGGATTAATTGTATTTTATATGCAAGTAAAAATCTGATGTTATCAGATCATTACTTACTGTTCCAGTACCTTTGCTTATGTATGCAAAACTATTATGGAAATTTAGTGCACTTGGCTACTGATCTAAGGGACCTGGGTTCGAGCCCCGGGTAAGGCATGGCTGTTTGTGTCATTTTTCTGCTGAGGGCCTGCCATCCTCACAGACCTTCTACTATGGCATATAAACTGACAGGCTCCTGTCAGACCTCTGTGGCAAGCAGCTGCTTGAGGGGGTATTTTTATTTTTTATAATATTGCAGCTTTAATATTGGTATAAAGTCCCTATAACAGTTTTTCAGGTACGGGTGAACAGTCAAGTTTATAACTAACTTGGTTGTTCACTGTGAATTAATGTATGCACAGTCTTTAATAGTTCACAATATTGATAGATAGATGTGCTTTAAAAATTCAATAATGATAAGTTACAATAACTTAAAAATATAAAGGCAATCAGATGGGCTCCTTTAATGCATTGTTATAGTTCTATGGAATCTTTGCCAGAGGTCAATAATTGAACAAGCTGATAATTGCTGATAATACATATATTTCTCCTTGCCTGTTAATATGTAGCTATATTATCAGCAGATGATTAACCCTTTGGCTTACGTTGATGTGTTTCAGACATAGAGGAAATTAAGCCCATTCACACACAAACATGTCTCAGATGTTTGAGTAGCTGTAGTTATTTCTTCGAATAACCGCCATCTTATCAATAGGGTGGCATGAGGTGTCAGATATCTTTCTGCAGATGATAGAAAAGTGGTTGCAGAGTGCTTACAGGGATTGGTTTTAAACCAGTTGCAATTATCAGATGCATTTGCATTATAAAAATTGGTAAAATCTAGAATATCACCAGCAAGACTACTATTGGCTCATAAGTCATACGAAATAAAAAGAAAAAAACTTTTCAAGACTGGTGTAGTGTGTAAAGCAAGAAAAAAAAAGGAGCCAATTCAAATGTGAAAAGTGTTTGTGTTGCCTTCCATTTATTCAGACTGTTTTGGGGTTTTCCAGACCAAAAAAAACTTTTTAAATCTCTCAAGGAAACTGCCATCATTTTATCTTGCAAGTAAAAATTCAATTTTTTTTATTCAACCATTTAGCTCTGATTGTATAAAATTAGATATAATAATTAGATTCAACTGAATATTATAAAAATTTGGTGAAATTGCATACTACAAAAATTTGGTAAAACTCGATGTTATACATATTAGGCAAAATTCTACTTCATAAAATAGTAATTCTGGGCACGTTTAATTTAAAAATATTCGTAAGCAATGGGTTAATGGAGCCATTTCCTTTCACAACAGGAGTTCCATTTAACAAAGGATGATAAATTGTATACAGTAGAATGCAGTTTCCAGGTGTGCTATTTCAAGGACAGTGTTGGTGTAGCAAAGGCCAAGTGATGTAACAAGAGAGGCTATCCAAGATGATGTGCTGCTGTTAAGTTCAAAAATTAAGAAACTGTATCTAAGTCTGAGAATGATTGAGGCAGCAGCGTGGGGGATACAATAAGTTATCTCCACCCCTGGAACATTGCTAAGCTCCTGGCTGACTTTGTAAGTGTTGAAGTTACAGCAGTTTGAAACCACTCTTTTCAATTGAATTGATCTTCCATCTTAACCCTTCCTGGGTCAAGGATGTCAATAGACATTTTTTGTACAACACATGAAACTTCGATTTTTCTTTAAAAATTGCATTTGAAAATTTTCTTACATATGCCAAAAAAAATATGTAATTCAAGCTCAAAAGATAATATTTTCTCTTTTCATTCGAAGCATATTTTGTTGAACTGCAATATAAATAATTTGATAAAGCCATCTGATTGCCATATTATAGAAGTGCTATACAGTATTGCCGATTACTTTGTTAACATTACTCTGTATTGAAGCAATCACCTGATTTAAGCTCACAAGTTTGATTCGAACTATTAGCAACATTTTTCCTTAAATTTTCGAAAATCTCCTAAAAATTAGCAAAACTTATTTTAAAAAACGGAAGATTTTGGAAGTAATTGCAATGTACATACCTCTGTCTGCCCCACCCCCCATTTTGCACTCTTTTCTGCCTTAATCCTATTTCACTATTGCAGAATTCTTTTTATCATTTATCCCAACATTCTATGTATCTTTCCCATCCTTCAGATCAAATCTGAAAGCAAAAGTAAGCTTTTGTATTGCTCAATGAACAGTGTCACAATAGGAGGAGGAAGTAGCAGGTGTTCTAATTGCTCACACACGTGCAGCATTGGGAGAGATGTCTGCTAAGTGTTAATGCAAGTTAATTTAAATCAAGTATGCTATACACTCCCTTCGTAAAGTTAGTATTTCATTTCCTTTTATAATTAAATCTTAGTTTTCATTTCTGTGGATTTACTTTATTTCTGTAAGTTATCGATCTTTTGGCCAATCGATGTCAGAGTTATGCTACATTGAATGGCTGGCTTACAACTTTTTGCTCTGTATATTTTAACATAGTATTAGGTTATATGTTATTTTTAACTTTTTTGTCTCTTCATTTTCCAGTACAAAAATTCGATTTTGTATCATTTGCTAAAAATAAAAACTTGTCATGGAATAAGTCCTCGTGTGGGAGGGCAATTTCAGGAAGGGTTTTTAACCCCCCCCCCCCCCCCCTGTTAAACTCACTGAATGTTTCACTTTCCCCTCCCCTAAAATATTTTTATTTAAAAACAAAAATTACGAATTTTTATGTTTTTACATTAAATGATTTAACCTCCCCACCATCACCACCTCAGTATCTAGGGGTTTGGGTACTTTGGTGCACAAACCTTTCTGCACTTAGCCAAGATTGTCAAACTTTTAAACACCCAAAGAAAAATTTCATAATGTTTAGTAAAAAAAAAACCGCCAAGAACGTTTTTTTCCATTTCATAAGTTCAGAAAATACAATGAATGTGAGAAGTCCAAGTCATTTTGCATAGCACTGGCTGTTTTTAAAATATACGATTCTGAAAAGAATCATTAAAAAAATAAAGATCCTGTTTCAGGTTAAATATTATTCAGGAGGAAATTTCCTTTTGATTAATATCTCTGTGACACTATGTCATAGAGAATTAAAAATTTTAATTTTAATTACTGCACTGTGAACCTCTACTGTAATTTTTGTTAAGACTTAATTGTATAGTCCAATCTATTTTTTCACCATGTCACATTGAAAAAGGTTTATTAAAATCAATATACTTGTAAATTTGCTTAAATTATTTATTTTCATTAAATTTGTAATTAAATTCTGTTTAATTTGTTACATAACATGACTTTCTGTTGATTGGTTATTTTTCTTAATTCTAAAGTTGACTTGTTTATCTGACTCAGAACAATTGGCTTAAAAGCCTGGACTTTTCTCAAAGTATAATACCGGGAAAAAAATTCCAAAAAAGGAGTAATTTTCTTATTTCAAGTAAAAATTTATTTTTGTGTTATTCAGAAATTTTTCTATTCATGTGCATTATAATCTTATATCTATTAGTCTTTTTTTTTTAATATATTTTTATTTGTGTTGCCAGATGCATTTTTTTGCTACATGACTAAAAAAAAGTTCTATTAAACTTGTTGCTTTTTTTGTTAAATATTTTATGTTCAGAAAATCCAGAATTAAATGCTGATTAATTTGGCATATTAACATACCATAATTCCTTTCATTAGTTATTTGGCAAAAAAGTTCTAAAGTTAATTTTTTTTGCCTTATCAGAGTGAAAAAATAGCTGAACCTGGGAAGGGTTAACAAACACAAAAAGTTACAAGACCCTTCTGGGCACATTACATATCATACAGAGGAAATTGCTAACTTAGAGGTTATCTGGACCACTCATTTGTAGGGTGAAAGAGTTGAGAAGTAGATGGAAGATCGATGTCAATGAATATGCAGGTTTGGAAATGAAAATGTGTACTTACACCAGTGTATGATAGGAGAGGAGGGAGCTCGAGGACTCAACCTCAGAATTGTCCCGAGGACTGTGGTCTTTGAATTCCTCCAAGGGAGGGGGATTGCAGCTGAAAAATGAGATCATCAAGATGATTCTGGGAGATAGTAAATCCAGCAGGTAGATAGGCAGAGCAGTCAACAAAAATCTCGCATAGAGATGAATGGCAGCCTGTTAAGGGCTGTTGACTGGAGTGGAGAATGATAGCTCACAAAATTTATGCACAAACAGGACTGTTCCAGTCCTGTCAAATTATAGGAGAATACCAAGCATGGTTGTTGTTGCGTTCCAAAAAGGCTTGTCTGTTGCGTGTAAGAACATCTCCCAAAGGCACTTAAGACCTTATATCAGAAGAAGGATCCTAATGTTCTTAAGATTTCAGTGTAATTCATGACAGTTCCATTGTAAAGGATGGCCAATTCAGGTTTTTAAGGATTGATTGGGCAAAGAATTACCTTTTTTAAAATTTAATAAAACCATTGTGCAGATTGTTTTTGAAAATTACAGACAGTTTATGCCCATTCTCATTAGATGGGTCTGACTGATTAGTAGAGGCACAGACTATCATCAGTGTTCATTATGATGATAGTCTGCATCAGTAATTTACATTTTTGCAACCACCATACTGCCATAGGAAACTTTTGTGAGGGATGATGAGTGGTATCGATGGTTTTCTTGCCTTAAGAGATACCATGTACTGTAACGCTCCAAAGAATTGAAAATACTTTTAAATTTTATTTAGTTTTGGACCCTTTGTCTGATCCAATAATTATTTAAGCTGTGGATAGCTGAGTCAGGCACCAGGCAATGATTAACAAATTGCCAAAAAATAAAGTTAATTAGGGTTCGAAATACCAGGGAGCTTAATGAGTAAGAATTCAAAAATATTAAATGATTGTCAAAATTTAATGTTAATATTAATCAAAACAATTAACGTTGCTCAAGAGAAAATATTAGTGTAAAGATTCAAAAAGTTTCTGTAACAAACAAATTTATTTCCAAAAACACTCACCAAAACTTCAATGAAGAAGATACTACATCATTTACTACAAACTCTTCAACAAAACTCCAACACTCAACACCAACTCAAACTGAAGCTACTCTGACAAAACTGTACACTGTTCTACTGTGACTCAAAAACTGTTCTGAATGTGACTAACATGTCACCAGGTCACAAGAGGCTACAAAGCCGGCACGTGTCATGTTGCACGCTGGGAAAGACATTTGCATAAATTGACGAGTGGCGCAAGCTATGATGCAAGAGCAGGCATGTCCTTGTACATGCGCTTTAGCGGGTAACAATCGGAAGTTCGGAGTTGCGCATGCGCAACTCCTGTGCTCTTGGACACGAGCGCTGTGATGCCCAAAATGAAATAAAAAACCCCAAAATGATAAATATAACGTAAATTAAACAAAACTGGTTAAGGTAAAGTGAATGAGGAGACATCACAGTACCAAATTGTGACATACGTGTTTCTCCACTTCTTACAGTTATGGGAGAATGGCAGAAAGTTGCCACTGCAATGTTTCCTGTGTGCATTCCAATGCAATTTTTTTTTCCAAAGATAATTTTTGTTTTTAGAGATAAATTAAAAAGTCTCTAGGTTGGATAGATATTGATGAAATATTATAATTCAAACTTTATGAATACCAAAAGCTATAATTTCACCATCTATCTAACAGTGGAAAAAGCTGAAAAATTCCAAAATTTTTAACTAATATTACAAACGATGTATTTTATAATTCAAACTTTATGACTACCAGAAGCTATAACTGCACCCTCTAACAGCGGAAAAAGTTGAAAAATTCCATAATTTTTAACTAATATTACAAATTATGTATTTAAGCTAGAACTTCAAAATTTTTGTGGTGGAATGTGAAGGTTAAGTTTTCATTGACAACAATGAGTTGATCCTTAACCCATGATGAGGGTAACACAACTTTTCTGTTTATAAATTGAAAAATCTTTTTAGATTGGATAAGTATTGATGAAATATGATTTGCACTTTCAGAATCTCTTGAAAGCTATAATTGTGGCCTTGAAGAAATGAAAAATTCAAAAATTTTAATGAATATTGCAAATGATGTTTTTAGTTGGAAATTTGAAATTTTCATGGTTAAATGTGAAGGTCATGAAGTTTCCATTGGGAACAATGAATTAATTGTTATGCCCATTTAGCTTCCCCCCCCCCCCATCCATGGGCATAACAAGTTAATTCATTGTTCCTCCTCCATGGGGAAGTAAATATAGCTTTTTCATTTTAGGAGATAATTTGAAAACTTTTTGAGTTGGATTGGTGCTAGTGAAATGCAATTCTCATTTTTTCAAATACTTAGGTAGTTTTGATTTGTATCGTTAGAGGTCACTAAATATGGAAATGGCAAAACTTTTAATGAATGTTGCAAGTGATCTGTTTATGGTAGAAATTTTAAATTTCGGTGATTGTCGAGATATTCCACTGACAGCAACAATCTGCCCCCTTTTCTCAGAGGGATGTGAGAAAAGGGAGCAGATTGTTTCACTTTGTTGTTTGTCCATTTGTAGATATTCAATGGGGCGGGGGTGGCTCAGTCGGTAGTGCGCCAGGCTCATAATCTGTATTCCCAGGTTCGAGTCCCAGCTGGGTCAGCATTGAGATTTATCTCCGCAAAATTCCCCGCCCTGCCCGCGGTCAGTAGGGGACACCGATGGGTTTGGAAAGGCCGCCGTCCGTCGGATGGGACGTTAAGCCGTGCAGGAGAGCCATACCCTGTGCACGTTAAAGAACACGCTGGATGGCCTTGATGGGAGGCTACCATCTGTCTCCCAACAGCTGTTCCAGTGGGTCCCCTCCCCCAACCTTCTCTGAGCCTTCGGGGTCCATGTGACCTGGCCATTTAGCCCATGGTGTGCAAAAAAGTGCCGCTCAGAGGTAAAACAACCCAACCCAGATATTCAACTTTTTTTTTTAGAGATAATGAAAAATTCTTTTTTTATTTTGGATTGGTCCTAATGCAGTATTAGGATTCACATATTTTGAATCTACTAATATTCGAATTTCTACCATTAGATTGGCTTAAATTTATAAAATGAAAAACTTTAATCTTAATGTTTATAAGCCATATATTTTATGGAATTTCTTTTAATTTGGAAGATAGTGTAGTGGTCAAAATTTTTATATTGACAGCAGTGAATTGCCTCTTTAGATATGGGACATGAAAAAAGGTAAATTAAAACAAAAGGTAATTATTTTTTTAATTTGGGTTTGATTTTACTAATGAAATTAGTTTTCACATTTTCTGAAATAATTAGTTCAAATTTTCACCATTAGAGGGTGCTAAAGTCTGAAAAGGAGAAACTTTATTCCCTTTGAAAATGAGTGTTAGATATTTTCCAGAAGCAATTTTTGTTATTGTTTTAAAAATTGTAATCATTTCAAAAATTATTTTCAAACTATTACCTAGAACACAGATTTTATTGCACAATTTTTTATTTAATTTCTTTGTTTCCTAAGGCAAAATGTGAAACTTCTCTTAAGGTAGTCAGTTGATAACATTCCAATCATCAACATATCTTGCATCCAGATAGGTGTTGGATACTATAAAATGTTTTATCAATTACAGGGAATTTGAATCCGTGATTCTATGAAGTGCAGTTTTCTAACCATAAAGATATTTGACCACAGAGAATAAATTACATATTGAAATAATGTTTAGAGTAGACACTAAGTCGACTATAAAACTAAAGATATAGAATGCAAAAGGAGACAATGCATATCACTTTAGAGGTAATGAGGTCAGGGAGGTCTATCTTTACAATGATGGAACTTGTAACTCTTCACAGCAGAAAACATGTCTTTTTATTCAAAGTAGACCAAGGCTGAAGTGCCTGGAGCAATAACACATGACCCACTAAAGGGTGACCAATACAAAATAATTAATGATTCACCCGTTTTATGGGTAACCAGTAAAATGTTATTTTTAACCCTTTTAATATTTCATTCATACTCTTAATGTTCTGCTGCACTGTATGTTTCCAAGAGTGCAGAAGAATGAATAATATTTTTGAAATTTTTGTAAGAAATTGTGGGGAAGCTAGGTTACAAAATAAACTTGAACAACAAATTTATATCACATTCATTTACTAATTATATTTACATTCATTTACAAATTTTATATAATTTGAAACATTTGTTTTCTTTTAAAAAATATACTCTGTGAAGGTACATAGCAGAATTTGTTTCAATTTATAATTTTATCTCCTGTTACAGGTAAGGAAATCTTTAAGAAGTCAAGAAGTTTATGATAATTTCCTGCGGTGCTTGGTTTTGTACAATCAAGAGATTATATCTCGAGCAGATCTGGTCCAAATTATTTCACCATTTCTTTCGTAAGTATACTGATTTTTTTTACTCCCATATTGTTTCAGAAATTATTGAATACCAAATAATGACTTACTGTAGTGGTTGCATCATTTTAAAATTTTTTTTAAAGAATCTTATTTTGAAGAAGCACAAAAATGGGTAATGTTATAGAGATGATATAGTTGAGTTCCAAAAAGCCCAATAACAGGGGAACACTGCGGTGTGTTCAGGAATATTGGATAAATATACCTTGTTTGATATAGATGAAAGATAAAAAAGTTTATCTACAGTAGCACCATCTGAAGTGTAGGTGTATCATATATGGGGTGTTTCAAACCTCTCTAAACAAATTTCAATGGGAGATTTGTTTAGAAATTGGGAACACCAAGACAAACCTTTTTCGTCTATGATTGTGTGTCTGCTTACATAACCCTTTGATGCTAGAGGGCACTGCAATTAGCTAGAGGGGCAAAGTGGAACGGACTTGTGTTTGCCGTCAGCATTCGTAGATCAAGCACATTGCATGTAACATGGAGTGTTTCATGACTGCTGAGATGGCTGGCATGTGTCTGGCGTATGGGGCTGCCAATGAAAATGGAAGAGCTGCTCTGAGGTTGTACCAACAGTGCTTCCCAAACAGACATGTGCCAAACCATCAAACATTTGCACTGGCAACTATGAGAAACTGGAACATTCCATGCAAACATGCTTGATACTGGCTTGGAGAGAACCATGGGCACTCCTGATGTGGAAGAAAAGATCCTATGGCGGATTGAGGACAATCCAGGCACAAGCATGCGAGCTTTTGCACGTAGCCTCAGTGCGAACCACGCCCTCATATGCAGAGAGTTGTTGCACGAGCAGCAATTACATCCGTTTCATCGTCAGAGTCCAGACATTGCAATCTCAGGATTATCCTCTTCATGTGGAATTCGTGTGCTGATTTCTGCAGCAGACAGTGGTGCAGCCTGATTTTGCGGCTCACGTGGTCTTCTCAGATGAGGCCTCTTTCACACATGAGGGTGTGTTTAATGCACAATTCTCACATTTGGGTGCATGAAAATCCACATGCCACAATGGCACATGGTCATCAACATTGGTTCACCGTCAATGTTTGGGTGGGTATCATTCATGACATTTTGATTGGGCCATACCTGCTGCCTCCTCGACTCAAAAGGCAGATTTATCAGGTATTTCTTGAATAAACATTGCCGGGACTGCTGGAAGATGTTCTCATGGCTATTTGCGGACGAATGTGGTTTCAACACAACGGGATGCCAGCACACTTCAGAAATGATGTGCAGTATTATCGAACGCCACTTTTGGGGGCCGATGGATAGGCTGGGGGGGACCGGTTGCCTGGCCATCGAGATTACCCAATTTAACATTAGCGATTGCTTCTTCTGGAGACACATGAAGAACCTTATGTACAAGACTCCTGTTGATTCAGATGAAGACCTCGTCACTGTCTCTGCTGCAATTGTTCGCAAAATTCTAGGAATCTTTCAACATGTAAGGCAATCAATGCTTCGACACTGCCATGCATGCAATGCTGTTGCCAGTCACAACTTTGAGCACCTTATTTGAATAAACATGTTGTTCATACTTGTTTCCATTCATGTATGTAGCAGCTACACTGATATTTCTGTCAGCACCCCCTAGCACCAAAGGGTTATGTCAATGGACATTCATTCGTAGACGAAAAAGATTTGTCTTAGTGTTCCCTATCTCCCATTGAAATTTGTACAGAGAGTTTTGAAACACTCTGTATAGTTTCATGTATCTTATTATATAATAGTCATAGTTCCAGGTGGGTGAACGAACAGATGGGCATATGGTGTCATCAGTGGCAAAAATTTTCAGTTTCCTGATTCCACAGTTACTTGAGCAGTCATTCCCAAATTTGATTAGTAGTCCCACTTAGTTGTACTATGTTGGTTTAAGAGATCGGTTTCCTAGCTGCCATGGGTCATGAATAAATTCTCTGCAAGTGTCCATATTTTTTGGGGGCACTGCCGCATCTACTTTGTGAATGGAGTAAGTATGTCATCAATAGCAGTTGTGAATATAGTAGTACATTAATGATGGAAAGCTATGAATGAAGTAGCAAGTTATGGATGGGAAAAATGATCAATGGGTGTATGTTTCACCCCTAACTTTTGGCTAGGTTTAACTAGATTAAAGTCTATTGGCAACATTGAAAGGGAAGGGCTTCCCTTTCAGAATGCTAATAGTGGTAAAAGAGGCAGGAAATTTATGAAACATATTTCATGCATTTTTTGAATAAAACCTTTAAAAACCTCTAAAATGGAGGGGGAAATGTTATACTTCGTTGTAAATCCAGTCACTTGCCTTCCCCCCCCCCCATTTTCCCTGCTTGACTGTGTTTCTTGACCCACCTTCTGATTTTATTTTCTAGATCTGGGCCTGTATACTTAGTATGGTATATCAGTTTGTTATGGTAAGACAGTGGAAGGTACCTAGAGGTGATTGGTTAATATGGAAACATTTAATATAGTTTAAAAGGAATTTTGTAGTTAGTGCACTGTTTAGATACTTCAGATTTGTGAAGTAAATTATCGATAGCTTCTTGTGTTAATGCAGTGACTGGGTTTCGTTTTGAATATCTCTCACATTTCCTCTTTGGACTAAAATGAATGACAACAATAAACTGATTTCTGGATCTCTACGAAGAAGTTTTGTGGTTGGTGGTGGAGCTACTAATACACTGCCATTTTGATCTCTTTATCTGAAGTGATGTCCTCTTAATGCATCTTTCAGTGCTGAGTTTAGTGAATAATGGAGGTTGAGATAACATTTGAAACTTTATCACCTGTATCTGCTCCACTATAGAATGTACAGTATGAAAATGACTTGTTCTCAAGATAACAAACTGTTAGGTTTCCAAATGTTAGTCATAGGCAAATTCAGGAGCCCACTATGGTATTTTGCACATGTTTCTTGTGCCTCCAAGTTGTGTTCCAGAATTACCCTTTTATGATCTATAATGCAGGGAGTAATACTTTTCTGGCTGATTCTTGAGTGTGGACTTGGTTGTGGTGAGTTTGTGTGGCACCACTCTAAACTTGTGTATTTGGTTTCATGTAAAAGATAGTGTGCCCAGAATTCATCACTGGTTACTCTACATTCAAGAAGGCATATACTTCTTACTCATGCTGCCCAAGAAGTTCAGAAAAACACCAACTTTCCATTCTTTTATTTCATGTGTTAAACATTGAGAAATCGAATAACACTTTTCAAAAGTACAATTCTTTACTAATGATGTTACATGCTGAACCAGCACTAACACTCAACACCAAAGCAAGTTATTTTAGTGGAAATGTGACAGTTTTCTTGCTCAAGTTCCACCACTGCTATTTTCTGTTGGTGTCGCTACACGGTCTTATTTGGGTAACAGGGCATCTTCAACACATTATGTAATGTGTTGAAGATGATATAATGTTCTTGAATTTATCCATCTACACAAGACTAGTTGCTTAAGACTTATTCTCTTGCATTATCCACTATACTGAGCCAAAATTCTGCAATAAATTTCGGGCAGTTTTATTTCCTCATTCAGAAATCAGATTACAGATTCAATTTATGTCTTGGTGCATAATTGTAATGGTATTGCCATCTTTTAAGATAGTTAACAAATAATGCCAGGAGATTAACTACATATGAATTAAGTGTTGCCAATAGACTTTAATCAGTATAATGCAAGATTTTGATCATTTTTTCAGGTTATTCATTTTATGATGGTTTTGTAGGTTTTCATTTGAATGACCCTTGTATTTTGAACTTAGGGTCAGATAATTAGAACTCCTTTTTTTGTGTGTGTGTGGGGGAAAGCTCAGTCATTGATAGTTGCTTGAGACTGTGCATGACTTTTAGGTATGGGTAATTCATACTCTAGTACATTTTCTGTAATTTTTGTGAATTTGTGTTACTTTAGGTTTATGTGGGAAAGTAATAGTATATTTATTTTCATTTATCATCACCTTGACTACAATCAGTGCAGAACCTAATAGTAGATAATTATAATAGTACTTTACTATGAGATAGTAGATGAGTAGCTTTCAATCACTCTTGGGTTACCTCCTCTGTCCATGATTCATGGAAGGCTATGCACATAGTCTATCTTGAAGCAGGGAAAACCCATCATTGACCTCTCTTCCTACAGGCCCATTGCTCTTTCCTCTTGCCTCTGCAAGATCTAGAGAGACTTGTCCTTGGACGCCTGGTATGGTAAATGGAGTCCTTCTCCCTGACTTCTCTGGTTTCTGCAAAGGTAGGTACACATCAGATAGCCTGATGGACTTCACCTCTGCCATTGACCAGGCTCTGTCAAAGGGCAGACTACAGTCGCTGTCTTCTTCGACATACAGAAGGCATTTGACTCCCTGTCCCACTTGGATATTCTGTCTCAGAGGCAATATCGTTCACTGGATCATGTCATACCTCTCCAACAGGATGGTATGTGTCAAGCTGGGCAACATACAGTACTGTGCAAATTAGTTGGGACAATAGGAAAATCAGTAACAAAGACACAACTAAAATATTTATTTGTTTAATAGTGTAGTTAATAGTGAATGTGATCCCTCTTAGCTTTAATTACTTCTTCCACCCTCTCAACCATTGATGCCACTAGCTTTCCACACATCTCCTTCACTTCAGGGTTGTGGTACCACACTTTCATGACACTTTCTATCATTTTGGTTTTCGGTTCATTTGGTCAGATGCCTTCTGAACATCTTACTGTCTGACCTACCCTCTTGACTTGAGAATAGAATGGGTATTTCCATCTATGCGGACCACATCTGCATCTGGTTTCCCAGAGGCGGGGTGGCTCAGTCAGTAGCAATCCATCTTAGATATGCACACTTTAATAATGGCCCACAAATTTTCAATGGGGTTTAGATCAGGTGAATTTCCTGGACACTCCAATACCTTCAAATGCTGCTGGGTAAAGAAGCTCTTAGCAAGCCTAGAATTGTGGCATGGAGCCAGATCCTGTTGAAATACCCCATCACCATTGGGAAACAGCTTCTGCAGTGTTGAGACCGTTTTCGCCTCCAGAATGCCTATATACTTTTTGCTGTCCATCATTCCTTCAATGGGGTGAAGCGTCTGTGGCCCTGGAAGCTGTGAAACATCCCCAAAACATGACTTTGGGTGGGTGTTTGGAGGATTGCTGGATGTGGCCGGATCGAAGAGGTTCTCCAGGCTTTGCTTGTCCCAACTGATTTGTACAGTACTGTACACTCAGTACCTCCCACACTGTCAATCATGGAGTACTTCAAGGCGGGTGTCCTCAGCCCAATCCTTCTGAACATCTTGCTGTCAGACCTACCCTCTTGACTTGAGAATAGAATGGGTATTTCCATCTATGCAGACCGCATCTGATTCCCCAGGGGCAGGGTGGCTCAGTCAGTAGCATGTCAGGCTTGTAATCTGTAGTTCCCAGGTTCGATTCCCAGCTGGGTCAGCATTGAGATTTATCTCTGCAAAACTCCCTGCTCTGCCAGTCAGTAGGGGACACTGATGGGCTTGGAAAGGCTGCTGTCCGTCGGATGGGATGTTAAGCCGTGGCCCATGTGCGGGAGAAACATACCCTGTGCACGTTGAAGAACACACTGGATGACCTTGACGGGAGGCTACCATCTGTCTCCCAACAGCTGTTCCAGTGGGTCCCCTTCCCCAACCTTCTCTGAGCCTTCGGGGTCTATGTGACCTGGCTATTTAGTCTATTGTGTGCAAAAAAGTGCTGCTCAGAGGTAAAACAACCCAACCCAAATCTGGTTCCCCAGCCAAGACCCCTCCTATGCTCAGCTCAAGATGAAACAAGCTGTGGCCACAATTGTCAAGTTTTTCAACAATCTAAGCCTCTCTCTTTCCACCGATAAGACTGTGGCCATGGTTCTCATGAAGAGACTCCTCCGCCCACCTTCCCTGGCCTCATGCCTGGACCAGGCCACATCAAGGTCATTAAACAGCGTAAGTTCCTTTGTGTGGACCTGAACAACAGGCTGACCTGAGGATTTCACATCCAGCATCTTAAGGCAATTGCCACTGTGCAGAGAAATATATTGTCTTTCCTTGCTGGTACCCACTGTGGAAGTTCCTGCAAGACCCTCCTAGTCTTGTACCGGCACTTTATTCTCTCCCGCATCAGCTACAGTGGTCACCTTCTGAGCAATGCCTCTGCTTCACTGCTGAGGAAGTTGGCCAATATCCACACTATATCTCTGCGCCTCTGTCTCGGACTCTGCCCTAACACACCAATGCATCTGTCATCACAGAGGCTGATGGCATGCCTTTCCACTTGCACCTGAAGAGAGATATACTGTGTAATCTCTCGAGAATCCATTCCCTTCACTTAACCATAAGCTTCTCAGGAAGTTGCAAGACAGGCCAAACTCTGTCATCGCTGTGTCTGCCACTGACTTTTACAACTGAGTCGTCCCTGCCAGCTTCATTATGGCAATACGCTCGTCCCTGACCTTCCACCACAGAGGAACAGTGATCTTTTGATCAATGTCACTATTCCTTCTCTAGGTCGGAAGAGTGACTCAGATCCAGTGGCCATCAGGTTTCTCACCACCTCCTATGCCACTGCACGATGTGAGAGATTTACTGAAGTCTACACTGACAGATCTATTGACTGGGAGTGGCTACTGCTGCCTCTGCCTTTGCCATTCCTGATATTGATATTGCCAGAATTTCCATCTCCCACATCCCTCGTCCTCCACCTGTGTGGAGCTTCATGCTATCCTTGAAGTTGTACTTTTCATCCTCAGCCTCGAGAGTGGCAACTTTGCCATCCTTTGCGACTCCAAGTCAGCCTTGGAAGCTCTCCAGAAGCAAGACAGCAAGAGTTGCAACCCCTTCCTCATCCAGATGACCATGGAGACATACTCCAAGGTCACACAGGTGATGAGACATGATTTTATTATTACACAACTCCCAGAAAGAAGGCAATGATGTTTGGGTCACAGAAGATGAAACGCATCCCCAAAACCTCTGACAAGACTTTCACTTGATGAAGAGGTGTCACAAATGTTTTCAATTCCCAAGGAGTGGTAGCCATGAACACCTTACCTGAAAAAAAGACTATAAATGGCCAATACTACACCAACATCGTTCTGTCCAAAATGGTTAAAGAGATGAAGGAGCAGCATCCAACAACAGGTGCATCAAGGGTTCTCCTTCATGACAATGCCAGTACTCACAAAACCTGTCAAGTTAAGGCCTACCTGGAGTAGGAAAAAAATTGAACAGGTAATACTATCCTGCATATTCACCCAATCTTGAACCATGATTTGGTTGTTCCTAAAAGTTGGGGGGCGGGGGTGGCTCAGTCGGTAGCGCGCCAGGCTCGTAATCTGTAGTTCCCAGGTTCGAGTCCCAGCTGGGTCAGCGTTGAGATTTATCTCCGCAAAAATTCCCCGCCTTGCCCACGGTCAGTAGGGGACACCGATGGGCTTGGAAAGGCCGCCGTCCGTCGGATGGGACGTTAAGCCGTGGCCCCGTGTGCGGGAGAGCCATACCCTGTGCACGTTAAAGAACACGCTGGATGGCCTTGACGGGAGGCTACCATCTGTCTCCCAACAGCTGTTCCAGTGGGTCCCCTCCCCCAACCTTCTCTGAGCCTTCGGGGTCCATGTGACCTGGCCATTTAGCCCATGGTGTGCAAAAAAGTGCCGCTCAGAGGTAAAACAACCCAACCCAATCCTAAAAGTTGCTGAGTATTACCCAACAGGAGTGTCACCAAGCATTCCAGAATTGGCATAGACGTCTGCAACTTTGCATAAATGCTGAAAAGAAGTACTTTGAAGGACATTAAAAGTTTTGTTGAATTAAATGCAATTGTTTTTGTTCTGCAGATGTATGTCAAGAACGTTTTGAATGCTTGTAAACGTTTTAAACAGATAATCTTTTTGGATTGGTGTTGATAAAATATTATTATTCACAGTTTCCTAATCTCCCAACAGCTTTAACAGTGCTCTCTAATAATGTAAAAAGTTGGAAAATGGAAAGTTTTGGTCATGCGATGATCAAGAGGTTTATTTTGGTAGCAATGATTTAACCCTTACCTTCAGGGGAGGGGAAGAAAAACCATTTTACTTTATTTGATAGATGAAAAAGTTTTAAAAGGTTATTATAGGGCTGCAAATTTATATCTAAATGGGTGTATTCAACTTGAACCCCCATCTTGCTCTGAAGACCATTAATTGCAAATCAGATTGCTTAGAACACCTGTACCTTGAAGCTTCAGGAGGAGGAAGATTCCACAGTTTAGAAAGCTTCCTTGATCTGTAAGCCATGATTGGGATTGCAATGGGAATCATGTATGTCATCGGGGTTGGCACATCTCCAGTTTATGCAGTTTTTGTTCAGTTTTAAGGCATAAAATTTCAAGTTTGGACTATACATAAACATGCTTATAAGCAACTAAATACACTATTTCCTACTGCTTTTGTTGAATGTCAAAAAGTATGCACCAAGTCGCCACTTGTTGCAAGAACTTCCTCAAAAAACAAAGTGGTGTTGAAAGGGTGCAGAAGTGGGTTGTTGCTGTTCTCTTATATTATAATGTTAATTTTTGAAGTATGTTGATAAATATATTATTAATTAAATGATGCCTACATATTGATTATTTGTGACCAAATTAAATTTTGTTACTATCAAAAAACACTTATACCTAGACTTTCGGCACTGCAAAAAATATAAACGAAATTAAGTTGGGTTGTTTTACCTCTGAGTGGCACTATTTTGCACACAAGTTAAGTGGCCAGGCCACAAGGACCCTGAAGGCTTAGAGAAGATTAGGGGAGGGACCCAGTGAAATAGCTGTTGGGAGACAGAGTTGGGAGCACAGGGTATGGCTCTCCCATATACAGGACCATCGCTTAACATCCCATCTGACTACTGGCAGCCTTTCCAAGCCCATCGGTGTCCCCTAACTGACCGTGGGCAGGGCGGGGAGTTTTTTAGAGATAAATATCAACAGTGACCCAGCTGGGACCCGAACCTGGTAACTGCAGATTATGAGCCTGGTGCACTACCAACTGAGCCACCTCTGCCAAAACGAATTTAGTCTCCTTATTATTATCAGATAGGAAATTTAATTCATAATCAGCTAATGGATGTCATAAAATGACCATCGAATCACTATACCACAATCATTTGAATGCAAAGATCAATATTGGTTTCACCTGTAATGGTGGAGGCTTGTAAGATAAAAGGGAATGCAGCAGTGGCAACTCTCAGCATGCATTTTTTTTTATATTATGGAAATTTAAATTGATTGCTAATAATTTGTACAATCAATAGGCATCACTGAACTCACTCTGGTGATCAAAATTTGAGGTGTTTTTAGAAAATAAAATAAATATAACCTCTTCCCTGAATAACAAACAGACAGAAATAGATTATTTATATACCAAAAGAAAGCATTTAATTGTGATAATAAAATGGCAACTATTCTAAGAAAAAGTAAGATAGGCCAAATATTTTTAGGCATATTATTTTCAATTTCAAAATTTTGTGTATATGTCTAGTTGCTGGATGATGCAGCTTCCAACAGTAATGCCAGTTAAGGCATTACTGTTGGAAGCTGCATCATCCAGCAACTAGGCATATTTAGTGAAAAGTCGATGCTTGGTCACATGAAGGGGTCCAAGATATCATCCCTATCTGTGACCCATAGCATTGCTTGTTGGAAGCACAAACAGATCATAACACTAAATAGCAGTCCTCCCTTGGGATTGTCCATTGTCACTTACTATTGAATCGTCTGGATACACCCAGTCCTTGTTGGAATCTCTGCCAAAGTCTGTGCACCACTGATCAATTCACATGAAGCCATCTGGTGATATTTCTCAACTTTGGCCTGTCTTGAACCACCCTATAGCTCACCATCACACTTCTTCTGATAAATGATGTTTGTGGATATAACCAGCAAATATGCAATCTTAACAACTCCACTTTGTGGAAAACAGAAGAACAACTTTGAAATGCCCACTTTTAATGCTCATTGCATTTGTATATACTGTTACCAGCACCATTCATTTGCATAACCATACCGCATCCTACATTGCTGTATGTTACATGTTATATATATGATTTTCATGTTTTTCTATTATCAAAGGTTTACATATAATTTTTCCATTTGTTCCATTATTTTATAGAACCCAGTATTATTTTTATTTTAGTATATATCAAACCATTAAATATGTCATGAGGGTTCTGTATATAAAATGGAATTACACCCATCTGCAAAGTTTTTGCTTGCACGTATTGCTCTGTGCCTTTGATGAGGCTCTGTATTTCCACATATAATGTATTGACTTCTACAAAACAGCTGCTAGTTTTGGAAATGGCAACCCCCAAATTAAATGACCCATCTCATTAACCCTTCCAGTGTCCGGCCTGAAAAACTGGTTTCAATCCAGAGGCCAAGCTATTTTCTCCCTATGCTCAGCCAAAAAAATTTTTCAATTTAGAACTTTTTTTTTGACAAATAACTAATGAAAGGAATTATGGAATTTATATGCCAAATTAATCAGCATTTAATTCATGTTTTTTCTGAAAATAAAATATTTGACAAAAAAGACTACTTGTTTTATTTTAATAGAACATTTTTAGAGTCGTATAGTAAAAAAAATTCATCTGGCAATGCAAATAAAAATTTATTTAAAACAACTAATAGAAATTATTATAATGAACATGAATAGAAAGGCTATTTATTTCTGAATAAGAAAAAAAAAATCTTGTTTAAAGTAAACATTTCTCTCATTTTGTAATTATTTTCTGCAACTATACTTTGAGAAAAGTCCAGGCTAGTTGCAGAGTCCAATAAACAAGTCAAATTTAGAATATTTTTAATAAATAATTAATCAACAGAAATAGGTTGTGTTATATACCAATTTTATTAAAGTAAAAAATTTGAATGTTGTAAAAACATTCATTTTAATTACACTTTTTACAGTGATATACCAAATAAATAGATACATACACTGCTGGCCATTAAAAGTGTAACACCAGGAAAGACAAGATATCAAAGCCATATTTAGTGAATACTTAGCTTATGTTACAAGGATCAAATTATTACAAATACAACTCGGTTAGACTTGTGGACTACAAAGAAATCAGTAACTTCTGTAGCCACCATTAGTGGCAATAACTGCTGCTACACAGTCCGGCATTGAGAGGATGAGACATCGGATGTGTGTTTGGGGAATATAAGTCCATGCAGTTTCGATACATATCCAAAGTTCATCTGTTGTAGCAGTTGCTGGTGTGCTAGTCATTGTGAGATCATGGACCAGGCATGTTCAATTGGGGACAAATCCAGTGAATGCGCAGGCCAAGGCAGAAGTGTCAAATGGTGGTTATCCAGGAATTGTTGGACGACACATTATGATGGTCCACCCATTCACTTTTACTTTTCCTTAACCAGTTTTACTTTATTTTGGGGATTATTATTTCATTTTTTGGACTGATCGCAATTCACGTTTCCGAGCTGTAGGAGTTACATGCATGTAGACGTTCTCTTGCATCATAGCTGGCGTGATCGTCAGATTATGCAAATGTTTTCCCAGCATGCAACAGACGTGCTGGATTTGTATGCAACATGTTATTTTGGATGTATGCAACATGTTATAAGGATTTGTATGCAACATGTTATAACTAAGTGACGTTAAGTCAAAGAGTTAGTGGAGAGAGTGCTGTTGGTGGAAGTTGAGATGTAGAATTGGAATTGTTTTACCAGATTGTTGGAAGGAGCTGAAAAAATGTTGAATCAGTATGTGTTGTATAGATAGAAGGAGTTGTTAATAGAGATTTAGGTAGATGTGAATTGTTAATACTCCAACTTTGTATTCATCAAATAAGTTTGGTGAGTTTTTGAATTTTTTGCAAATAAACTTTGTTTTAGAAGCTTTTGAATTTTTGCTGTTTTTCTCTTGAGCATCGTAAATTGGATTTTTTGATTAGATTTAAATTTTAATTAAACTTGACAATCCTTTTTGAATTCTTACTTGATAAGTAATGCTAGACAAATATTAACGACCCTATTTCAACTTTATTTGGCAAATTAAAATTGCCTGGCACCCAACAAAGCTATCCGGAGTTTTGAATAAATTTGGATCAGACGAAAGGTTCAACTTGAAAAGTTAAAAATCTTTGGAGCATTATAGAGCAAGTAAAGTGGTGCACTGTATATATGTATAAATTGTATATTATTTCATGTGATTGTCAAAGTAGTGAAAGTTTTGAGCTCATTGGTTATATGTATTATTCATAAATTTAATGGCAGATTAAGATGAAAATTTTTGTTGAACAAGAAGCTTAACTTTTGTGTATTAGTCAAAGGTACTGAAGTTTCAGTGCAGTTATTGCTGATAGTTAAGATCTTTATTTTATGTATGTAAAGATTAGAAGTATCAGTACTAATAATTTCCACTGTGTAAATTGATTCAAATACTTAGAGGAAAAATTGTCTTGAGCCGGGTGGGATATGAACCCACGACCTCCTGATAACACGTCAAGTGCTCTGGAAACATAAGACATGCATTCCATTTAAGAAAAGGCATTAAAAAGCTGCTTGAGACGGGATTGCCTGAACACTTCCTACATATTAGGAAAGTAGGTAGAGAAAGTTCATAACATCAGTTAGATTGGATCTTGATTGGCGGCCGGTAGCTCACAGCACCTGACATGTTATCAAAAGGTTGTGGGTTCGTATCCCACCCGGCTCAAGACAGTTTTTCCTCTAAATATTTGAATCAATTTACAGAATGGAAGTTATTAGTATACACTTAATGTGTTGAGTTTAATAATAATTATTTGTAGAAGTGTCAGGACACATGATAGATAAACTTTTTGATAAGCAAATTTATTTGCAAGCTTAATATAACTTTAGTGTTGTATTGCTGTATAGCAGTACCTTTGAGCACTGCTCAAGATAAAAGAATTTCAAAATTTTCAAAATTTTGGCAGACATGTCTGCTGGTAATATGGCCGATTCTGCCATAATGATTGCTGACTTAGAAAAAGTAAAAGATAGGTTGCAGGATGTGATGAAAAAAGCACAAGCGTTAATGAATCTGCTTAAAGAGCCTTGGAAGAAAAGGGGAACAACAACCACCCCTAAATTCGCTGACAATGCTATGTCAGTTCATGAACCAATAATCTTTAAACATAAGGTTCCATTTTTTGTTCCATCAGAAGCAAGTGATAGAACAGAGTATTATCAACCACCTCAACAGCTAGTTGCCAACCCAATTGTTAACTAGTCCTTATGTTAATTGCCCTTTACCTGAGATAAGGTTCGATGGTTCGAACTTTCGTCATCATGGACATTTGTAAAGTCCATGGAAGAGCATTTCCATTTACATGAAGCACCTGGAACAAAAAGGTGGTTTTAGCAGTATCTTGTTTAATTGGATGTGCTAAGCAATGGTGGAATAACATAGGATATCGTCATGGAATAGAGTTTTGGAAAGATTTTAAAAGCAAACTCTTGGAAATCTATCCAGCTTATAATGATTTCACACAGCTACAGAACTGTTTTCATGAAGACAGGGAAGAAGATGATATTGAAAATTTTATCTGGGGTACAGTAGAGTTATACCAGCTGTACGATGCTGATGCCACCGAAATTGACATTTTAAACTGCATTATGTCCCAATTGCTTTTGCCCATTAGGGAATTCTTAGAAGTACGAAATGTAAATTCAACTTCAACTTTTAGTCAAATTGACTCAGCAGTAAATCGCAAGAAGAGAATCTGTAAAAATGACATTAAATCAACAGTGGATGCAATACTTGCCAAAGCAGCGCTATCAGGTTGAGTCTAGCAAAATGACTCCTGGACGACCAGAAGTTGCACGGTTTTTTCGCCTAATTTGCGCCTAAAATGATGCAGAACAAACAAAGCAGAGATTGTTCTGCGTCAAGCTTCGAACAATGACACTAGACCTAAAACTTTTGATATGAATAATAGAGAAACTTTGAGATGTAATTTTTGTGGCCGACCAGGGCTCAAGGAGCAATATTGCTACAGAAGGAATGACAATTCGGGAAACTTAATATAGGATCTCTGAAGCGAAATGCCAAAGTTCCTCGAGAAAAGTCCTCTCATGAGTTAAGTGTTGCCACTGTTGTTTTACCTTTTGGTAAACCTTGTCACGAAAAAACAACTAATAGATCACAACGATACAGAAGCCGATCTTTCATGTTCAAATAAAATTTTCATTTCATTCATCTTTCATGTTCAAAAACAACTAATAGATCACAACGATACAGAAGCCGATCTTTCATGTTCAAATGAGCAAGTTTTAGATGATATTTATGTCAATTGAAATTGCAGCCTCAGTCCAGTGGACTTTTTGAGTTACCTTGTAGTTCAAGAAGAACCTGTAAGAATCCCTATAGTGTAATTAATGTAAATTTAGAGAAACAAGTAGATGATGCAAAGCAAATTGATAATGAGAAATATATTGATATAGTTGTAGAGGAAATTAGTTCTTGAAAAATTTCTGAAGTCGAATTTTTAGAGGAAAATAGTACAAAATTGGTCGATAAAAATTTTTTGAAGTAGGGTTTTAAAGGAAAATAATGTTAGCGAAGAACTATTAGCTAATGAGAAAAGCATCCGAGAAATTGTTTTGAGTGCAAATAATCCTGATGAATCTAACAAGTTAAGAAGTTTTCAACTGTTAAAGCATCATTTAGAAGCAGACAGTAGTAAACCTGGAAAGCAGAAAGCCAGGCTCTTCAAAGACAAGCATGTAGCAACGAGATGTCAACAAAATGACCGCAGCCTGCAGAACGACAACTGGCAAAGAAGTAGTCAACATAGAATAGATGATGTCACCAACAGGATCTTCAGAAGCACTTATACCTAGCTTATTGATCGACGAGGGAAGGATGTCACCTGGAAATGACTGGATGATGATTTATGGCAACAGAGTGCACACAATGAAAATTTAAGTATATTTTTATTCTTTCACTGTGGGACTAATGATTTATAAAATTTTATTTCTTTTCTCTGGAATAGATAAAGATGAAGCGGAGAAGCAATATTTATTGTGATTTATACTTAAAGATTTTAAAATGTTTAATTTCTTGTTGAAACTTTGGAGTTTCAATATTTATTTTTGAAAAGTGAATTTACTATTCAAGGTTTATAGTTTGAGTTTATAATGTGATGTGAATAGAATTTTTTATGTATTCTTGTTCATCTGAAGTTCTAGGTGTTATATTGTGTTAACGTGATTTAAAGAGCATTTATGTATTTTTGTAGATTTTTTCATTTCAGCTAACTGAAAGCTAAAAATGTTGTAAGTTTACATTAAGAAATTTAGAAATTGTAAAATGGTTATGGATATGAATGAAAGAAAATTTATAGTATACAGTGATTAAATATTAGGTGTATTTTGTATTTTGAAGTGAATTTTTTGTATGCAAAGTGTGTTTTCATGTAAAAAGTGGATGGAATTGTATTGGATGAAATGTTAACATCATATATGATAAATTATTGATACAGTTTTTCTTAGATACAATGTATGTATATGTGTTTAAATCTATTCGGTGTCATCAGTAATATTGATGCATCAGTGATGAATAATTATCAGGATCACGGTGACAGCATTTGTTTGCATATATATGAGCTGACTGTGATGTCTACAAGTTTTTGTTACCCTTTTAGAACTGTCCCCAACGACAAAGATTAGTTTGACCCAGATGGTCACTAGCAAAACTCCTTTGGGAGTGGGACATAAAAAAGCTCGATGAGGGGAGGTAACTGGTGCATTTTTTATTTCAGCTAGCTCACGATTATTGTGTTTAGGTGAAGATTTAGCGGATGATTACACTTCCGCTTGTTGTAAAAACTAAATTTTATTAGATTCGCGTGTTTGATGTAGTTGGGAGGATTTAATGGTGTTCCAATACCCCCCTTTTTTGATGCAGAAGATTAGCTTTCAAATATTTGGATTGTTGTTAGGGGAATAAACAGAAGTTATGTACCCCGCATGATATGTCTAATTATGTTCTGTGAAAGAGCAGAATTTGACGTAATTGATTTTTTTTTTTTTGCATTTTTAGAAGTTAAGAAGGACAAGGAGTAATATTAACCAGCTTTTTTTTTTGTACAGGTTATTGTATGCAACTTTTGAAGTTTGTATCAGAATGTGATACTAGGTAGTCCAATAACTCTAGTATGCAGTTAACTGCCACAGCCATTGGTATGTATAGGTAGTAGGTAGCTTTACACATTTGTAGGTGGAAAGGGAGGAGGTACCTTTGGTTGTGATGGAGAATTGTGTCAAAGAAAGTGAGAGTAGATTGTCTTATCAAAATTTGCATAAGCATACTTTTGCTTTATTTTATGTTCAGCAATGTGTAAATGACATGAGAAGTGTCCTTTATTCTAAATTTGCTCATCAAAATCTGTTAGATCAATTTTTGACTCCCTTTGGGAGGGGAGTTGTGATGGTCCACCCATTCACTTTTACTTTTCCTTAACCAGTTTTATTTTATTTACGTTACATTTATCATTTTGGGGATTATTTAATTTTTTTCAACTGATTGCAATTCCAAGTCGTAGGAGTTGCGCATGCACAACTCCGACATTTGATTGTCAGCTGCTAATGCAGGCATCACATGTAGGACATGACCCCTCTTTCATCATAACTAGCACGATCATCAGATTATATAAATGTTTTCCCAGTGTGCAACAGACACGCGCCAAATTTGTACAACACATGTATAACTAAGTGATGTTAGGTCACAGTGTGGGCGGGGGTGCCTCAGTCGGTAGCAAACCAGGCTCATAATCTGTTGTTCCCATCTGTGCAGTGTTGAGATTTATCTCCGCAAAATTCCCCGCCCAGCACGTGGTCAGTAGGGGACACCGATGGGCTTGCGAAAGCCACCCGTCTGTCAGATGGGACATTGAGCTGTGGCCCCATGCACGTTAAAGAACATGCTGGATGGAACTTCCAACAGCTGTTCCAGTGGGTCCCCTCCCCAACCTTCTCTGAGCCATCGGGGTCCATGTAACCTAGCCATTTAGCCCATGGTGTGCAAAAAAGTGCCACTCAGAGGTAAAACAACCCAACCCAAGGTCACAGTGTAGTCAGAATTGACAGTTAGTGGAGAGAATGAGAATTGTCAGTGGAGATGTAGTAGAGATTTAGATAGATGTGAGTTGCTAGTACTCCAACTTTTGTATTCATCAAATAAGTTTGGTGAGTTTTTGAATTGTTTGAAAATAAACTTTGTTTTAGAAACTGAATTTTTGCCATTTTTCTCTTGAGCAACATAAATTGATTTTTTGATTAGATTTAAACTTTAATTAAACTTGACAATTCTTTTTGAATTCTTTCTCAATAAGTAATGCTAGACAAATACCAAACAAATCTATTTCAACTTTATGTGGCAAGTTAATGTTGCCTGGCACCTGACAAAGCTATCCAAAATTTTGAATAAATTTGGATCAGACAAAAGGTCCAACTTGAAAAATTAATAATCTTTCGAATGTTACAGCATGCCACGTGTGGTCGGGCATTATCCTGTTGGTAAATGACACCAAAGAACCCCTTAAGATAAGGTATGACCACAGGCTCCACACCTCAGTGATGTAACACTGGCTGTTCAAAGTACCGGTAATGCGTACGAGGCAAGTGCATAAGTGGAGTCCAATGGTACCTCATAACACCAGGGGCCGGACATGTATGGCGCTGCATCATGCATGTCTCACTGAACCTGTCGCTGTGGCACCACCAGATGTGGATTTGTCCATCATGGTGTTGCATACTGAAGCAGGATTCGTCTGAAAAGACACGATGCCATTCGATGTTCTTGGCACCATTGCAGTCGCATACACCTGTGTTGTAGAGTCAATGAAAGCTGAAGCAATGACCACCTAGCAAAGATACCCTGATGCTGCAGGCAATGTGGAACCATTTGTGCAGACACTGGTTGATGTGCAACACACGCTAACTGTTGAGCTAAGATGTTTGATATGGCTGTATGATAATTCAAAGCCATGTACAAGAGATGTCTGTCCTCTCATTCATATGTGTGACAAGGGTCATTGAGATTCCACATGTTGGTGAGTTCGTTTCTCCTCTACCCACTGATGCCATATTCTCATCACTGTGGCAGCATTCCATCCAATACGAGCACCGATGTCTTGGTATGATAATCCACCTTCTCATAATCTCGCAATTCACCCTTGATCAAAGTCAGAAACCTGGTTGTATGGATCCTGTGTTCTTCGATAGGGCATACTTGATCCTTTAGTGCACAAGAACTGCGAGCAAACACAATTCCAGCGCATTACACCGGCTCTTTGTAATCTCCTGTTATACCACTTCGAGGAGGCATTACTGTCACACATGATGTGCTTATGTGCTGCACCTTTGAATCATTTACTTGTTCTCCCATTGGGTACCCATCTTAACATATTTCGGGACAATCTGATGAGTTCTTCCTGGTATTGCACTTTTAATGGCCAGCAGTGTATTTTATAATTACTTCCAAAATCTTCCATTTTTAAAAATAGCAGTTTTTTGTTAATTATCAGGAGATTTTAAAAACTTTGAGGAAAAATTTGTTTATAATAGTTCAAATCAAACTTCTGAGCTTATATTAGGAGATTGCTTCATCACAGAGTAATGTTAACAAACAAATTGACAATACTTAATATCGTTTGTAAGAAATGGCAATCAGATGACTTTAACTAATATTTATGTCAGAGTTTAATAAAATATGCATCAAATGAAAAAAAAATATTTATCAAGTCTGAATTATATATTTTTTATGAAGATGTTTATAAAAATTTTTAAAATGATATTTTTATTTTAAAAAAATCGATTTTAGTTCTTTTGTTGTTATTGTGCTAAAAACGGATGGATATACGTCCTTGGCCTCTCATTTCAAATTCTGTGAATGTATACAAACGTCCTGGACACTGAAAGGGTTAAATGCTACCTCAAGTAACTGAAACTCAGATCTGGACTTAAATGTTTCACGTCTAATGAACAGGTTCATTAAAAATTAAGAAGACATTCATAATATTAGGAATAAATTAAGAAGCATTTTGTAGCATAAATTCTCATTTTTTTTTAAGATATCCTCAATGTAAATAAAAACTTTTAGATAAAACTCTCATATAATTATTAGGAAAATTATATATTAACCTATATTTATATTAAAAATTAATATTAGAACTATTAAGATTGTTTTAATTCTTCCATATATATATATGCATAAATAATAATTTATTTTATATATATATATATTGTTTTTCAGAAAATACTCTGAACTTTTCAAATGGTTCAAAGATTTCCTGGGATATAAGGAATCTGGCAACACCATAGAAACAGTTCCTAACAAAATAACCACTCAAGAACGTGAAAGAGTCATTGGAGATTTTGCAACTGAAATTGGTAATCTTTCTTCAGTCTTGTAAATTAAAATTCCTGTTTCTAAAATATTTACTACATATAATATCGGTTAATATGGTTTATATAATATTCACAGAATAAAATGTACCCCAGAAGTGTATTTGATTGTATTTGATTTGATATCATTTAAGGTGTGTGTTGGGGAGGGAAGGAGGATACTGACAGTTTTGTTTGTGTTGATATTTGGATTTAATTTGACAGCTCCAGATTTGTAACCATATTCAGGTTTGATCCTTCAGTATTGAAATGGTTTCTGTGTATTAGTTCCCATGTGTTGTGTACTGTCCCTGGTGAGGAATGATTATCGCCATGCAAAGGATTTCTGCCTTTTCCATGTGCTGGTGTCAGTACATGTGTGTTCTACACAGGTCCCTAAAGATAATTCCTTATAGTTATTTGAAACAGTGCAGAAACAGACATTCCTAAATATATCATGTTGAAGTTTGATTTTTTTTTTTATAATATAGATTTCTGTTTTAATTTCTTATATACTGTAAATGTTCCAATAGTAACCTGGGTTACAATTTGTATCCAGCTACATTAGGGTGATTTGATTCTTAATTTTCATTAATTTAATTAACTCTCAAATATGGAATAACTCTGTCACTGTATTTAAGCCTTTTATTTATGCTGACACTTTTTTCTTTTGTGGAATGACAGATTACACTAAGCACCAAACAGTGGGTGCACACTGGTGACATAGTTGTATTTGTTGCCGAGGTAAGAACTTCCCTGAAAGCATGCACATAGGTCTTCGAATTAGCCATCCGTGAGAAAGGTTGGACTTCTCCAACTGCTCCCACTGATAAAGTGCAGCTACGTGGGGCATAAGCCTTACTGTCAATTTATGCAGAATAATTATGCTGTCTGCATTTGGCATACTTAGAGTGGGTGAATTATTGTTTCTCCCATAAACTGCGAATTGTGCGTTATGCATGCTTTTTTTTTTAAATAGCAGTTTTTTGTCAAGTTTTAGATTTTCGAAAATTAAATGAACTATTTGAACAAAATTTGAAAACATACACTTATTTTATTAAA
Source organism: Ryuthela nishihirai (assembly GCA_038380435.1). Lineage (NCBI taxonomy): Eukaryota > Metazoa > Arthropoda > Arachnida > Araneae > Heptathelidae > Ryuthela > Ryuthela nishihirai. The sequence goes on from JAWZYU010000017.1 coordinate 79,932,763, forward strand.
TGGTTTGAAATAATACTTTTTTTAAGTTTTAGTTAACTTCTGACGTGAATTCTTATGATCTACATTTCTGTTACTCAATATTCAATTTTAACTCAGATTTTATTCACTATTCAAACTTCTATAACTCTTTAAGTACTGAACGGATATTCATTGAAGTAAAAAATATGAACATTATAGTAACATATTAATTTTATAACACTTTTTACAGTGGTATAGCGAAAAAATTGGATCCTTGGTGAGAAAGAGAATACTGGGCTTGGTAAGGCCACTGTCCATTGGATGGGACCATGGCTCCATGTTTAGCAGATTCATCATACCCTGCATGTATTTAAAGAAATGTACTTGTGTCTCCTAACAGGTTTCCAGTTCATCTCCTAATTAAACTGTGAGCCCTTGTGACTTGCCATTTTTGTTTTAAGCCCATTGCATGCACAAAAGTACCTGTCAGGTAAAACAGCCCTACTTCTTGAGTGAATAAAGTTTATGAACCAAATATTTCAGAACAGACACTTCATAAAACTAGAATACTATCTAATCCCCATTATGCTTACCAAATTAAACTTGTTTAGAAATGCTTCCTCATATCACTTATATTTTTTAATTTTAGTTTTTTTTTACTTTCAGATTATTCATCATGCAAAAAATATGGTGCCAGTTACAGAGCTGTTCCAAGGAATTATGTGCAACCAAAGTGCAGTGGTCGAACAGCTTTGTGCAAAGAAGTAGGAATTTATTTTGAAATATTTGTTTTTCCTCACTGAATATACTGCATTACTCCAACATATATGAGGCTGTTTTACCTAAAGCACTTGAAAAACAATGTGATCTTGAAATCACAGGCTAAAATAAATCAGTACCACTCATGTTACAAAAATAATGGAGTAAATAGAGCAGTGCTAAGAAAACCAAACTTAGCAAAGAGCCATTTGAAAAAGGCTACGTTCTTAACGTGCCGCAGGGAAATAATTCTTAAAAAAATTTAAATGCATATTTCTAATGGTTTTTTTTTATATATATTCTTTATATTACATACCCCCCCCCCCCCCAAAAAAAAAAAAATGCAAGGGCCTCAAACATTTATGAAAAGAGCCATTCGTTGCCCAGCTATGGTGTAGAAAATAAAATTGGCAGTCTGTTGCACTTTTGAATACATTTGACTGAATTGACTACTTTAAATTTGTTCTAGGTTTTTTTTTTTATTATTATTTTTAGGGTCATACTTTCATCTGTTATCTTACTGTTTGATTCCTTTATTTCATGATGATCATCTAACTGTTATTCACCAACCACAAGACTGCAATATTTTAACACAATTCCAATAGTGTAATCATTAAATACTTCTGTGAGCTTTATTAATTGAAGCAAAGTTTTTTGCATAAATTTTTCTAGCATGTTGCTCTGCAGAATGTGTTAACCAAATTATTTGTCTCATTATGAACCAAATAATATACAAGATCAGGAATAAATTTACTCAATCATCATAATAAACAATAGCAGTATCTGGTCTAGTGGACACTGATGGAGAATGCATGTGTTTCTTCTATGATTCACTGATTGTTGGCTATTGCTATTACTACATAAACTTTTGAAAGAATTTTTTTCTCTGTTTCAAAAAATTTTAGTCCTCTGTAATTTACTGGATACTTGAGTGATTGGTCCCAAATTTCACACACTGGTTTCCCTTGTGTCATTACATGTTACATTAAAAAATTGGGTTCTTGAAATGAGATGTGGTTTAGAACATCAAATTGCTTTCCTTCTGTAGAGGCTGGCAACAGTGGAGGATCTGTCATCACTATGCTACAGCTTTTTCAGCTTTAAATTGTGGATGACGTATCAATGGAGAACTTTGCCAAAAGAGAAATTTGCTTCCATTCCACCACACTTTTGGCAGGCAATGTTCTAATATATAATATGAAAAGTATAGGAAATTGTAAAACAAGCATGCTATGTATGTTTCTGTATCAGTAAAATTGCATAAGTCGGAATTACCTTTGGTACAAAACCACAACAGTTTGTTATTTGTTGTGCTTTACTAGTTGCTATTCAAACATTATATGTGGTACCAGTGGATCATCATTCATCATATGGCATGTTCATTGGATTACATGGCTCATTTTATATTGTTGGGCAGTAAACAAAATTGTTGGTGTTGAAAAACTTGAGGATGGTGGAATTGTATTTTTTCATTTCCACTAATCTCAACTCTCAGTAATTGTAAATTATAATACCTGTCTGGAGACATTGTGTATTACCATGTCTCCAGTGTGTAAATATTCTAACATTTATCATTAACATTTATCATTACCCTTATTCCCAAGCCCTGTTTACCTTGTGATGTTCTATATTGCTCTTACAACTGCTGATGAACAGTCCTCTCACACTAATCCAAACATTAAAATAAGTATCAACTTTGCCCTCAAAATCACACAGCACAATAGTTAATATCTCCTTTCTAGAAATTGAAATATCCTGTAGATGTCTGAAAATTGTCTCCACTCTCATCAATCCTCAATGAGTACATAGCACCAGATAACTTCTAATCCTTATTTAAAGTTAACTATAAGATCCTTTTTATTAATTCAGTTACATCTTAAAAGAGCAAGAGAATAATTCATTATCAAATTAACACAAAAAATGTCTACTTTGGACCTGTCTTTTTTTTTTTTAATGAAATTTGGTATGTTTGTTCTAATTAATGTCATATACACTGAATTTCAGATTTTTACAACAGATGGATTTTGAAAAATAGCGACTCAAAAATGGAAAAAAAAAATATAAATCAAAAAATTTAAAAAATACCTATCTTTCTATAGGGCCCTAAAAAGTAGAAAATAAGCATAAAGCATATCAATGGAACAATCGCTCACTGAGTTCATATTCACTTCAAAAGAAAATAGGGGCCGGCAATGTTGCCAAGTAGGTAAATCGGTGCCCTATCTTCCTTCAAAGCAAATTGGAATTTAGTGACTGACTGCACCATTGATATGCTTTAGGTTTATTTTCTATTTTTTAGGACCCTATGGCCGAGTGGTTAGCACGCTTGGTTACTGATCTAAGGGACCTGGGTTCGAGCCCCGGGTAAGGCATGGATGTGTGTGTGTTGTTTTTCTGCTGAGGTCCTGCCATCCTCACAGACCTTCTACTATGGCATATAAACTGACAGGCTCCTGTCAGACTTCTGTGGCAAGCAGCTGCTTGAGGGGGTATATATATATATAGGAAGATGGGTATTTTGTTTTAATTTTTAATTTTTTTTTTCACTAAAATCACCTACCTTCCAAAACTTTTGATATACGACATAAACATATAAAGCACGTTTTGTACACCTCTGTCTCCCCCACCCTTTTTTTTTGGGGGGGGGGGAGTCAGGTCTGAGGTAGCTCATGACATTGGAGACTTGCAAGCTTTAATTTGAGATATGAATCATTAAAGTCGACCCCTAAGAAATATACCCTCCCTGCATTTTATCAGGGGAAATAGTAGGGATGAAAATCAAAATATTTTACGACCAGCATCGTATAAGCTTTCATTTGACACCGAACTTGTAACTGTAGGCCCCTCGTGTTCCAATGATATAGTAGAATGGCTTTCAGATTTCCTGTTTTTAGTGGGGGGGGGGGGGGAACATGGGAGTCAATTTTTCATAGCCTATGACACTCCCCACATCACAAGCTCTCATTCAACACATAGCTCATTACTTTCCACACTCACATTCAGGAGTGTATGGGAACAATCATTTTCATTTCTCCCTCTTTTTTAGGGGGAAGAAAGCATTGGGGTCAAATTTTCATAGCCTATGATATTCCTTGCATCAGAAGCTTTCATTCAACATATGGCTTGTTATCATTCGGCCTTCACATTCTGTAAGATATAGCTTGCTTAAGAATAATTTTCACATTTCCCCTATTTTAGGAGGAAGTAAGCACATGGGGGGGGGGCAATTTTTTATAGCCTATGACACTTCCCATGTCACAAGTTTTCATTTGGCACATAAATCATTAGTTTCTCCATCGCATTCTAAAGATGTAGTGGAACAACATTTTGTCAAATCCACAAACTGACCAGCTGCCGTCAAAGCCAAAAGCAATAGGAAGATAGGTAAAAAGTGCCAAATTTCCTGTATCTAATTACATTTAAAAGATGAAATTGGTTTCATTTTCAAGTTCTGTTGTTTTGATCTTTAAAATGATATATCTGAACTAAAGTATCTGGCCATAAACAGTTTCAAAGTATTTGTCCAAAAATATTTTACACAAAACCATGAATATATCCTGATAAGAGTCTGAATGCATAATAACTTATTTAAAAAATGTAAAGGCAAATTTGACAAAAATCTTACTGTTCAAATTTAGTAAAAGTTGTTACTGTAATTAATGTGTAAGTCACTCACAATGACTTTTAATCAGGAAGAAACTTAAAGTAGCATTTTTTTTCTTCAGTTGATAAAGTATATTGTTCTTTTAGTAGGAGCACTCTCAATATAAAGGGTGACTTACTAGAATATTATGTACTGTTACTGTAAGGGGCAACTCATTATCTCTCTGGGTCAGACACAAAAATCATTATCATAGGTGGAAGTCGTAGATGGATTGTGAGAAACAGAGAGACTCACTGAGATGCCAATTTATTAGGTACACCACCCCTCTTCACATAAATAGTTCATTTCATCATGTAATGTGTCACATGATCATGTTGTGTGGTATAAATCAGGCAGACTCGCTTTTAGAGTATCAGTTATAGAGTTGTATCGAGCATCAGAATGGGCAACTTTGAACATGACATAATAGTTGGTACTAGGCATGCCGATTCTAGCATATACCAAATGGCCGACCTCCTGAGTTTTTTTCACAATGCTGTTTCAAGAACTTAACCAAGAATGGTGCGAAAAGCAAAATGCCAATGATCTGCAATCCTGTGGACAAAGATAGCTTGTGCATCGGAAAGATCAAAGGAGATTGGCGAGAATTGTTCAAGCGAACAGACAGGCCACACAACCTGACAGATCATAGCAGAATTAAACATTGGTGTGCAGAAGGTCATCTCCGAATGCACCATGTATCAGAACTTTTCGAGATTGGGACTACAATAGCCACCAACCATGCCATGAATGGTCTGCAACAGCTGCCCACCATGTTGAGTGCCAATGTTTTCGGTGAAGAACACAAAAATGCATCTCCAGTTGAGCAAAGGAGCATCAAACTGGACTGTTTGAGGACTGGTAAAAGCAGCCTGGTTGGATGAATCTAGGTTCCTTTTGGTTCATGCTGATGGAAGGATCAGAATTTTTGCAAGCAACCTAAGGCCATCTTGTCTGGTGTCAACAGTACAGGCTGGTGGTGTGATGGTGTGGGGTATGTTTTCCTGGCACACATTAGACTCCCTGATATCAATTAAAGGGGATCTGAATGCCATGGCATAATTGAACATTGTCTCTGACCAAGTTCATCCCTTCATGGCTACATACAGTTTATCTTTACTCAGATGGGCACATTCAGCATGATAATACATCTGCTCACAAAGCACGTAATCGTCACCAAATGGATCCAGGAACATGCCAACTAATTTTTTTTGCTTCGTGGGTCAGCACAATCCCCAGATCTAAACCCTATCAAACATCTTTGGGATGAGGTGGTAAGGACTGGTTGCAGCGAGCTGTACTGCCGTCCAATTTGCAGCAACTTCACAACGCAATCATTTCCGCATGGTACAACATTCCTGCACAGTGCATCCAGTATCTTGTACTTTCCATGCCCCAATGAATTCAGGCTGTTCTGAGTGCCAAAAGAGGCACAACATTCTACTAGGTAGATGTGCCTAATTAGCTGGCATCTCAATGTATATTCAAACTCTTGAACAGTCATTACAGAGCTTGGGGACTTGATTGATCTCTCAGATCATGCAACTTACAACTTTTTGTCACAGATTTTTTTTTAATATTGCATTAGGTAATATATATATATTGTTGATTCTTTATTTTCCAGTGAAAAAAACTGATCTTTTATCATTTCCTGATAATGAATGAGTTCTTGGATATGGAAACAAAAAGCCTTGGCATGAAACTCAATCCTTCAATCCTTTTATGGTTGAGAGCCTCCCTCCCCTTCCTAAAAAACATTAATATCTTGGCTTTGCCACTCTGAATATATTGCCATTTCTTTAGACTTAGAGTATCAACTTTTTGACACTTTGCCAAGATTCCCAAAACAACACCCAAAATAAAAATTCAGCAAAAATAAGGCCAAGAAATTGTTCCTCCACTTTAAAAACAGCACAGGAAACTCCATGAATCTGAGCAGTCTAATACTGAATATAAAAAATATATATCTTCTTTATATAAAAGAAGATATATAGATTGTGTTTCATATAAATATTTTTCAGCAAGAAATTTATTTTAAGTTAATATATAATTTAACTGTTTTTATTCATCAGGATTTCTAAAATTAAGTCCTAATTGCATAGTCAGATCTATTTTGAGTACTACATCACTGTGAAAAAGTCTTACTTATTATTTGTAAATATGTTTTAATTTTTTACTTTCATAAAATTTAGAATGTGTTTAATTTGTTATATAATATGACCTCTTTCTGTTGATTGGTTATTTGTTAAAAAGAATGGCAAAGTTGACTCAGCACAGTCGTCGAAAAGCCTGCACTTTTCTCAAAGTATGGTACTGAGAAAAATAATTGCAAAAATGATAATTTTTTTTTGTTTCAACTGAAACTTTATTTTTCTGTTATTCAGAAATAAATACCTTTTGCATTCATATGCATTATAATAATTTTTTTCTATTAATTTTTGGGTGGGAGTCTCAGTAGATAGTGCTCCAGGCTCCTAATTTCTAGTTCTGAGGTTTGATCCTGCTTGGGCCAGCGTTGATTATCTCTGCAAAATTCCCCTCCCTGCCCTGGTCAATAGATAATATTGATGGACTTGGAAAGGCTACCTCCCATCAGATGGGACCTTAAACCATGGCCCCATGTACAGAGTGTCATACTCTTTGCACATTAAAGAACACAGCTGTCCAGTAGATCCCCCAACCTTTTCTGAGTCCTTGTAACTTGACATTTTAGCTCAATATGTGCAAAAAAGTGCTGCTCAGAAATAAAACAACCTAACACAAATTCTATTAGTTTTTTTTTTAAATGAATTTAATATGCATTGCCAGATGCAATTTTTACTACATGACTAAAATTTAAACTAATCATCTTTTTTTTTTCTTAAATATTTCAGAAAATCCAGAATTAAATGCTGATTAATTTGACATATAACATGCCATAATTCCTTTCATTAGTTATTTGACAAAAGTTCTAAAGTTACCTTTTTTTGGAAGAGATAGTGAAAAAAAAATTGTCATCTGGATGTAAACCAGTATTTCAGCTTGGACCCTGGAAGGTTTAAAGAACTAATGCTCCAAACCAAAAGTTTATATCTCATTCAAAATAATGTTGTGGATAGTTTACAGATATAATTTACTAAGCCAAAAAAATGTGAAATAATATTTAAAATAATTTTCTTGAAACTTTGCATTATTTCAGTAAGCTACTTGTGTCCATATTGTATCAGGCTATATTCATAGTTTTGCACAACCTTGTTTAATTTAAAAATTTAGAACTCTGGAACACATGGCAGTCCCAAAATAAAACATTTCTGACATACTCCTGATGTATATGTATTTCAGCAGAATTATTATTAAAAAAATTAAGCTGGCATGTTTTGAGATATTCAAGGTCAAGTGTTTTGGATATTGACCTTGAGAATTTAATTTACCACAGCCGAAGAATCACTTTCATCTTTCCCATTCTATAGTGGTCTTGACACCAAAGCTTCATTCCCATAATACAAGGTTGTAAAAAAAATTCCTGAATAGAAATCTGAATTTTTTGCAACCATTTCTAATTGGATATCGAAATAACATTTAAATCTATGATATAAATTTTTTTACCTGTTGATTCCACTTCAGAAAATTAAACAGCATCATGTAGCACCTGTTCAGTTCATGCCTTTATTTTATTCTGCCATACCATGCTTAGATTATCAATTGGTTGTGTTTCCCACTCCTTTCTGCTATTTATAGCTCTACTAGAGTTGTAATACTTTCTATCCTTTAACATAAGAATATTGATATTTTTTTTACTACCTGAAATTGTGTCAGCCGAGAACTACGTACATCGGCTTTCGTTCAATATTTTAGCAGACTTTCGATTTTGAAGACTTTTATTTTAATGCTTCTAAAATTATTTTTTATTGCTTCTCAAATGGATACTATGATTATAAACAATAATTAATTAGAAATGATCGAAAGTGAAACTGCTAGCGATCTATAATGGTGCCAATTAGAGCAAACATTTGGATTACTCAGAGTGTGATGACTTTATCAATATTCTTAATTACATTTAAAGCATATAAACAAATTAAAAGTCAGGAAATTTTTTTACCAAAATTTTTGCCAGAATTTTAGAATTAAACTTTTTCATAGCAATTATGCAGCTTCATACTAAAGTAACTCGTTCTCAAATTCAGTGCATCAATTAAACTTTAAATGCTTGGAATCATTTTTTCGTATTTTTTTTTCATAGCTCCTTATCACTTTTCTGATGTTTCATTTTTTATGGCACTGCTTTACTTAGGCTTAGAGTTAGCCAATCATCAAAAGTCTAAGAATATGCATTATGCATTATATGCATAAATGACTAAATAATTTAGAAAAAACGAAATAAATGAAAGATTTAAGCAATAATAAAAATATTAGAATAATAAAATAATGTAGAAAAAAAACAATAAAAATATATGTACTTTTAAAATTTTACTAAAGATAAAGTGGAAAAAATACAGTAAATTTTTGCAATGCTTAAAAAAAATTAGCATACCATTTTTTTTCTTCGAATTTTTGCCATTTTATTAAGACAATTAAATGCTTTTTCTTTTGGTATATAACATGACATATTTCCATTCATTAGTTACTTCAGGATGAGGTTCTAATGATACACTTTAAAATAAATCCAGCCACCACAGTAAGTTCAGTTTCAGACACCTGACACTGTAAAGATTAAATATGTGGAATACCTTGTTTTAAAGAATCTTTTAAGACTTAAAGAGAGGGCAATTTCATTACTTGAGCATGAATAGAATGAGAGTTATAAGCATTTTTAACCTTTAGAATGCCATGCCTGAAAAATTAAATTGGTTGCCAAGCTTTTTTTTCAGCTGGGCTCAGTTAAAAAAAAATATATATTTTTTGGAAAATACCTAATGAAAGGAATTATGACATGTTTTATGTAAATTTAATAAGCGTTTAATTCTGGATTTTGTGAAAAATAAAATATATTACAAAAAAGGTAAGTTTATTTTTAATAGGGCTTTTTTATAGTCAGTGTTGTAAAATATGTTTCTGGCAATACAAATAAAAATTTCTTAAAGGGAAAACTAATCGACAAATATAATACATATGAATAGAAAGCCTATTTATTTTTGAAAGTAAAATACACCGAAGATAAATATTTTGTGGAAAAAATTTCGCCAACATACGGGACTTGAACCCATATCTTTCCAGAAACATGCCAGAGTCAAGTCCCGTATGTCGACAAAATTTTTTCCACAAAATATTTATTGATATATTGACGTTAAAATGTTGCCCAGGTAACGCTGTGATTGTCACCTATGTTTAAATACACCGAAGAGCTGAAACATTATGACCACCTGCCTAATATGATGTTGGTCCTCCATATGCCACCAAAACAGCTCTTACCTGGCGAGGCATGGATGCTACAAGATTTCTAAAGGTGTCTTGTGGTATCTGGTACCAACATATCACCAGCAGATCCTTTAACTCTTGTAATTTATGTGATTGAGCCACAACAGATCAGCTATGCTGTTCCAACACAAACCACAGATGCTCAATTGGATTGATGTCTGTGGAATTAGTCCAGGGCAATAGCTGGAAGTCTTCCTCATGTTCTGCAAACCATTCTCAAACAATCCGGGCAGTGTGGCATGGTGCATTATCTTGCTGAAAGAAGGCACTACTAGAGGGATATACTGTTGCCATGAAAGGATGTACCTGGTCTGCAATGATGTTAAGATAGGTAGTAGCCATAATAGTTTCCTGCACATGAATGACTTGTCCCTAGGGTTTCCAAGCAGAAAGCACAAAGCATTACACTTCCTCCACTGGCTTGTTTTCATCCCACGGTGCATCCTGGTGCCAACACTTCCCCATGTAAACGATGCACACTTACCTGGCCGTCCACATGGTGCAACAGGAAATGAGATTCATATGACCACATGACCTTATTCCAATCATTTAAAGTCCAGTTTTGATGCTCACATGCCCATTGAAGATGCTTTTGACATGACGAGGTTAGCATGTGCACTCAGGTTACAACTCATGTGACAACCGAGGTTAGCATGTGCACTCAGAGCAGCCTGCGACTACGCAGCCCCATTTTCAGCAGGATTTGATGTACTGTGTGTTGTGACACTTTACTCCCATCACCATCATTCAAATTATGGGTGAGTTGTGCCACAGTATCCCTTCTGTTGGCTCGTATCATATAGCATAGCCTTCGCTCACCTTTATCATCGATGAGCTGTGTTAGGCCCACACCTTGCCAGCAGTTTGTGGTTTTTTTCCCTCCTTGGACCACTTTTTGAAAGTACTAGCCACAGCTGACAGTGATCACCCCACAAGTCTTGCTGTCTCGGAAATGCTCTTACCCAGTTATCTGGCCATTACAATTTGACTTTGTCGAACTCACTTAAGTCCGCTGCCTTTCCCATCTGAAGAGCAAGAATAACAAACAGAGCTCAGTATCAGGTGTTATTTATACTGTTTCATGACCTTCACACGCACCATCATTTACCTGCAGTTGCTTGTATTTGCATAAAGACACACTGGTCATAATGTTTTGGCTCTTTGGTGTAGATTTGAATTTGAAGCAAGAAAATTGTTGTCTTTTTCTAATTTTTTTCCTTGCTATTACACTTTAAGAAAAGTCGTCTTTTTGTCAATTTCAGTAAAAAATTTATTTTTTAATTAATTTAATTTTGCCATGTTTTCTAAAGTATTTCATTATTTTAATATGAATAATTCATATTTCTGTCATTGCATAAATCTTAAATTTATTAAATTAAAAAAAATGGTTATTTATGCAAACAACTTGTAATGCATATGCTCGAATTTTATCTGATTGTCAAACTAAGATGGTTAGTAATGTTACAAAGATTGTTTTTCTTTAGAAGCAAGAATAATTTATATAAAAACTGAAAAATTGACTGAAAAAGGATAAAAAAAGAGCTGTGGAAAATTAAAAAAAATTTCAAAACAATTAAAGTGTATTTTAGTCATTGAAATTGATATTGAACCATTCCAGTAGCATTAGATAACTGCTACAGAAAAGTTGAACTTCACAACAACAGCAGAAACTTTATACAAAATTAAACATTTTGATTAAAATAACTTAAAATTCTCTATCAATTGAGCAATAAACTTAAGTTGTTCCAATTTTTGACAGGAACACAAGATTTAGATCTGGCAAAGGTTGCCTGCAATGAGTAGGTAATTGGGAGGAAGCTGAATCTTTTCTGTTTCTATATTTGTTGATTAGCACACTAAGGGCCAAATGGGGTAATTATTTGGGTGAACATTTGCAGTGCCTGACAGTTGGATGGCACTGCACTCTTCTTGGGGAGCCATTGGCTGTTTTTCAACCCGTAAACCTTGTTTTTGAAGCTGCTGAGGTCAGCAGTTAGACTGATGCAATTGGAGCTATTTATAAAGTCCAAAACTTTGGCATTATAGTCATTTTTGTTTGATAACAAACTTACATATTTTGTCAGCTAATGAGATAACAATTCCAGGGGTGTTTCAAACGTTTTTTAAGGCCTGAAAATACTTACATGAGAAATTTCTTTCCGTGTAGGGGAGGGGGAGATTTCTGTCAGGTGTTCATGCATTTGAAGACTTTCTATCTCATTAATTTTATGCTCTTCCAGATGTCTGCTTGCATTACTAATATTTTTTTCAATTTCACCAGTGAACTTTTACTTGTCTAATTTTCTAGGGAATGGGCTGAATTTAGGGCCAAGTTCCAGAGCAGCCAGTTTGTTATGGCAGAAGTTTTCATCAAACAGATTAATAACAGGGTTTAAAAGTAGGACAAAAAGTCTTATCTGAGATATCGGTGAGCCACCGGATCTTCTTCAGATATTTCCATCTGGTGTTATTTTTGCATTTTTTCTTTGTATAAGTGGAAAAAATAGCATTTTAGGAGCTGTGAAATGTTTATTTTTAATATATATATAAATATAAAAGCTGAAAATTTTATATTTAAAAAAAGTTAAGTTTTTTTGTCATTCTAATGACAGTTTTCATGGCCACATATGCAGGCTTTGTGATCCACATTTTTGCAGTCCTGGACCATAAGGTTTAAAGAAAACTCAGGAGTTTTTTGGCAGTTTTTGAAAGGTTATATCTTGAAAACTAATAAACAGAAAAAAAAATTAAACAAATTAGTCTTTTCCGTTTAAACTTTAACTATGAGTATACCAAAAGCCATTGAAATTGGAGTCTTCAAGGTCCAGAACTGCATTGCTTTGACATAAATGATCCATTGCTGGCATTCCTGCCAAACAATACTGTTACTTGCATAGGCTTTTCAAAGTGAAATTTAATGTTTTTTATTCTCTGGATTTTACTTGTCTCCTTCGAGCACAGAATGTCCAGTTTATATCATTGGAACTCTTGTGTGTAAACATCACGAAAATAATTCTATATGAAGTTCACACAGCCTATGTTGTAGAAAGTAGTTAATTGAAAAAAAAAATGTAGATATTGTGAGAGTAGGGTCAGAGTATCAACCTCCTAATCACAGGCATTGGCCAAAGATCAATACTTTGTCAGTTACAGGTCATCACCTGTTTAATATCATAGGTACCTGTGATACATCTGATCATAATCATCTATTGACTGGTAAAAGATATCCTTTGTCTTTATTTCTGGAACTAATAACAACAAACAAATGGAAAACAGAGACAGATTCTCTTTCAACAGAATCTTCCAATGCAGTGAATCCATTGTTCAAGATGATATCCATCAGCAATCAGTAAATAATCCATTTAGTTTTAATGTTCAGCACAAAGACCCGTATGAAGTTGACACCTAGCAGCAAGGTGGGAAACAACCTGGTAATGGGTTTTGACAACCTGGTTTTGACTCTTACTAAATGTTAATAAACAATCATTTTTAACTTTATCTTTCATAATTCCATACTTTTACAAAGAAACAGAAATATTCATTTTATATTTCAACAAAAGTATTTAAAAAAGTTATGAAATTAACACCATGTTGGGAAATACAGAGAATAAAAATAATTGTCATAAAATGCAATTTCTCATTCAGTTGCTATATTTAATGGGAGTTCTGCGTTTATAATTTATCAAAGCATACTTTCAGTGGTCATTGATAAAAATATAAACTGGATGCAATAGTTGAAGGCCATAATAGTGTAATAATTCTTTTAAAAAAATTAGCTTTAATATATGCAATAGAGTCAAAATGATTGTGTTTTTTTTTTGTTTTTTTCTTTCCTGTGCTGCCACATCAAAATGCATTTACTAATTTTTTTTTATGTCTCTGTAACACAAACATTCTGGATCAAGCTATATATATAAGTGAGGACATGCAGAACCTGGAGAATTCATTGTTGCCATCCAAAAATGTATGTGTAGTTGCAAAAAGTCTGATGCATGCCAACTGGTAAGGTAAAAATGTCTGTATATCTAGAAGTTTGGTTCAGAAAGCCAAACCATTTAGATTAGCTCTTTTCTGTTCACTTTCAGAGTAGATACTATCTTCTTTGAAAGGTTCTAATGTCCTGATCTGAAGAAGATGGGGTAGGACTTTTGGAAATTTTTCTTACCAGTTCTGTATATTATCAATGGAATGGTTCAGCATTCTCCTTCCATTGTATGTATGGCTAGCTATTATTTGTTTGAAAAACTGAAATAGAAATTGTCTTTTGACTTCCACGAAATGGTTTCCATTTTTGACTGCCATGTAATTCTATCATTTAGGCATAAAATACTTGAATAGCTGACATGGTGTTCTCTGTTTTGCATTTAGCCTGCCAGAAACAATATGTGTATTGCATATTCTTGTAATTTTGGTTCATTGGTTATATTTTTCACTTGTATTAGTTGATATATTGATGTTTATTTTGAGTAAAATATAAAGGTCCAGATTTAGGAAAAAATCATGGGGGAGCAAGTAACTGGATTTCCAATGTCGTATTATTTTTGCCTCTACTCTTACCATGCTGGGGAAGATAGTAGTCCTTCCCCCTAGACCTGGTTATATATATATTGCATTTTTTGCATTTACAGTCACTTTACTAACGTATGGACAGAAAAGTTTAAACAGCTTATCTCAAATTATACAGCAGCTACATACAGTTCACATGGTTACTACCTTATCATCCTTTTTTTTTTTCTGGTAAACTGAAATTGTAAAATGGAATAAACTAGATTTTCAAGGTCAAGTCGGTTTTACTTTTTGAGAGTATTGAGAGCTCAATTAAAAATTTATTTTCAATTTGCATCAACAAGTCTTTCATATAATGGAGCAATATGTAGTTTAATGGCAATATTTGAATTTATATAATGTAAGAACTTTTGTTTTCAGTATTTTTTGTCACAGGTATTATTATTAAATCTCTGAATAGCTCAACATATAAATTTTGTATGTGTCCATGTTAGAGAATATAAGAATGTGTTGAGAATTTAAGATTTTTTGAAGGAAATGAAAAAGATGCTAAAAGGATTAAAGCACACCCAGTCGCAACTAGTATGATAGCAGAACCTGGTGTTTGACTAAGACAACAAGTCGTTTCGATTTAACCAATTTCTCCAATACTTCTCTACAATCATTTTTTGTTTTACCACATAAGAATACAATTTGGATGTACCATTTGCCTACACAAATTAATGTGTTTAAACAGATATAACATATTTGTGAGTAATATTGTAATTGTCACTGACCTGTATCAATATATGTGTATATAAATTCACCCTGATTAATTAAAAGATTTTAATTTGTCTCATGTAGGATAGAAATGCATGTAACCGTATAGTCAGTCATCCTCATTACTCAATAATTTTTACAGTAATTTCATTTTTAGTTTTCGTTACTCAATAGCCATCTATTATATATGCCATGTATTAAAATAAAACTGCATTTAGACATTTTTTATTACTACCTCTATCACTGTTTCTTTTCCGTAAAATGAAATACATTGAAGGTATAAACACAGTGTACAGAATTAAATATTAAGGTAACTCTAAGAACTGTAGGTGCTATACTAGTCACTTGGTATTGGGAAAAACAATCAGATCATTGACAATTAATGGAGTAACTGATAGTCATATCTCAGTGCAGTGAAGTTCAGTTTAATTAATTATACTTGCATTAGCTTTGTTGAATCTGTGAAAGCACCAGTTCTCATGAGGAACATCACACAATTCAGACTTTTCTTCCTTGTACAACTGAAGAGGCTATCTCAAGAAGAACGCAATAACGAAGCCAATGCAGGTATGACTGACCTGAACGTCACCACACTGATATATGACTATCAATTATTCTATTAGTTGTCAATGAACTGATTGCTCTTCCTGATATCATGGGACTAGTATAGCATTTACAGTGTTTATAGAATTTTTTGTAATTTTTATTTTATGAGTTGCATGTATGCAGTATACATAAATAAAAAACATTCAAAGTATTAACCAAAGTAAACATAGATGATAATCACAGTGTTACCTGTCGCCCTTTTGGCATTGATAAATCAATAAATGTTTAGTGGAAAAAATTTTCGCCGACACACCAGATTTGAATCTGCATCTCTCCAGAAACATGCCAGAGTATTCTTCCAGTTGAACTAATGCCAGCTTGTCTTTTTTCTGCTAATTTTAAGACTATACTCTATCATGGAGATTTTCGGGCCAACCATTCACGCCATCTATGATCTCCGGTGGCAATTATTACCTTAATATTGCACAGAGTGAGATGGAAATAAATAAGTCTCATCACACTATTTAGCATTATTAATGATTTAAACATAGATGATATGATATTGATTTTTCAATGCCAAAAGCGCAACAGGTAACGCTGTGATTATCATCTATGTTTAAATCATTAATAACGTTAAATAGCGTGATGAGACTTATTTATTTCCTTCTCACTCTGTGCAATATTAAGGTTGGGCATTAGGTGGTTTGACTTTCTAAGTAATGATGAGGTTAGAAAAAGGAATCATCAATCTCCTTTGAGCAGCATATTGTGCAGAGAGAGACTGCATTGGTTTGACCATGTTGGCCGTATGCATAGCTGCAGATTAGCAAACAGGATTATGAACAGTGTGCATAAGAGTTTCAGAAAAAGGGGGAGACTTAGGAAGCAGTGGGCTGACAATGTCAAACAGGACCTTTCTAGAATTGGCCTAGAGTGACAAATGCAGCAGCAGTAGCTCAGAACAGACATGTCTGGAGAGGAAAATTACATTCTGGTTGGACCTCTGTAGCCGATGGCTGCATGAGGATTTTGTATGTATGTATGTATGTATGTATGTATGTATGTATGTATGTATGTATGTGTGTGTGTGTGTGCGTGCGTGCGTGCGGCATTGTGCTGTTAACACATTTCATGTATTATGAGCTTCCAGTCAGAATTTAATGATTTATACTAAAAGAATTTTAATTTATTCCAAAATTTTTTAACACATTAGGTACTCAATGATACATGGGTATCATTTCCTTCATGGTCTGAAGATTCAACATTTGTTAGCTCAAGGAAAACACAATATGAAGAGTATATCTACAGATGTGAAGATGAAAGATTTGAGGTAAGTACATTATTATTTTCAAAAATATAATCAGTTAAGCTTCATTATAAAGAAATTCTTAATATAACAGAAAGATGGAGTCTGTTTTGTTTTAAGAAATATTAATATAAGTAATTATCTAATTATTATATATTAATAATTGTAACTACTGATCCCTTTAGGCTGGAGCTCAGTCAGTAGCACACCAGGTTCATTATCTGCAGTGCCTAGGTTCAGTTCCAACTGTGTCAGATTGAGATTTAACTCTGTTAACCCCTACCCTGTTGTTTGTGAGAAAGGAGATAGTGATGGGTTTGGAAAGGTTACACTGTGGTCCAATGTTCAGGGGAATTATATCCTGTGTCTGTGTTAACCTTCCAGTGTCCAGCCTGAAAAACAGGTTTCCATCCACAGGCCAAGCTATTTTCTCCCTATGATCAGCAAAAAAAAAATTTTTAACTTTTAGAACTTTTTTGCCAAATAACTAATAAAAGGAATTATGGTATGTTGTATGCCAAATTAGTCAGCATTAAATTCTGGATTTTCTGAAAATAAAGTATTTAGCAAAACAGACGATATGTTTTATTTTAATAGGACTTTTTTAAGAGTTATGTAGTAAAAAATGCATCTGGCAATGCAAAAAAATTATTTAAAAATAATACTTATAGAAATGATTATAATGCACATGAATAGAATGACTATATATTTCTGAATAGCAAAAAAAATATTTTTGTGGTTTTAAACCTTTAAAATCATTTAATATAAACATAAAACCTCGCGATTTAAAAATATATATATATTTTTGTAGAGAGGGTGATGGTAAAACTTTCTATGTATGTTTAGCGGAGGGGATGCCTTTCCAAAATTGCCCTCCCACATGACAGCTGATTTCCATAACAAGGAAGTCTATTTTGCATCCATATCCAAGACATTCATTTCAGAAAACTGTGCAAGTTAAAATTTTTTTACTAAAATAAGAAATAATAAAAGAAATATACATGTAACCTAATCAGATGTTAAAATATCCGCAACAACTTTTAAGTTGGAATATAACCGATATCTTTTATGATAAAGGCATGGTTCCTAAGGATTTTACCAGAGCTATTATTATTATCCCTATTTTCAAAAAAGGTGATCGCAGTTCTTGTGATAACTATAGGGGTATCAGCCTACTCTCTGTTCCAGGGAAAGTTCTTTGCATGATTATGATTAATAGAATTAAGAATCTGGTTCACATGCAATTGAGTGATGAGCAAGTGGATTCAGAAGTGGTAGGGGAGGTATATATCAGAATTTTTCACTGTGGAAGATTCTTGAGAAATGTTTAGAGTTTCATAAACCGTTGGTTACCAGCTTTGTTAATTTCAAAAAGGCTTTCGACTCTACTGATTTCCATAATTTGTGGTTGATTGTGAGACTGTATGGCATACCAGACAAGTTAGTTAACATAATGAAAGCTCTCTATAATAACACTGAGTCGTGTTAGAGTTGGTAAGGCTTGTAGCAATTGGTTTAGCATTACTTCTGGTGTTCGACAAGGGTGCATCTTGTCTCTTTCTCTTTAGCTTGGTTATTGATTATGTTATGCAAAATTCACTTCAAGGGAAAGATTTTGACCTTAAATGGACTGGAGATACGAAAATGTTTGATTTAGATTATGCTGATGATTTAGCCCTTTTAGCAAATTATGTTGATGAGATGAACTCTTTGATTCGAGCTGTTGATGAGACTGGTAGTAGAATAGGTTTGGTTATAAACAGAGAGAAAACTAAAGTGATGAAAATTGGTCAGGCAGGCTGTGATTCAGTCTGCCTGAATGGTTGCAGTCTTGAGCAGGTGTTAGTTTAATTATCTTGGGAGCTATGTAACAGATACTGGTGATGTGTGGCATGAGATTAACAGATGGATAGGGATTGCTGCAGGGACTTTTAAGAATCTATGAAGAGTGTGGAGAAATAGGCGTATACACCTAAAGACTAAAATTAGACTGTATTAATAGTTTGGTTCTTTCTAGGGTTAGTTATGGTAGTGAAACTTGGACACTTTGTAAACAAGAGGAAACTAGATGCTTTTGATTCTAGATGCTTACATAGTATCTTGGGTATTAGGTGGTTTAACTTTGTAACTAATGATGAGGTTAGGCAAAGGAGTTTGCAAACTCCTTTAAGCAGCATATTGTGCAGAGAGAGACTCCGCTGGTTTGGCCATGTTGCCCGTATGGATAATTATAGATTGGCGAATAGGGTTATGAACAGTGTGCCTAGAGGCCTCAGAAGGAAGGGGAGACCTAGGATGCGGTGGGCAGACAATGTCAAACAGGACCTTGTTAGAATTGGTGTGCAGTGGCTGGATGCAGCAGATGTAGCTCAGGACAGAGAGATGCTTGGAGAATTAAACTGCACTGTCTGGCTGGATCTCCGTAGCCCATGGCTGCTTGAGGATGATGATGATGATCAAAAGTAACATTTAAATCTATAATATATTTAACTGTTTATTCTTTTTGAAATTTTTTTCATAAAGTTTAAAAATTAATCTCTTTGAGCCTGCAGTGATTATAGGTGCATTATTGAGTCACTGTAAATAGCATCAAGTAGCAACCATTTAGTTTATGCCTTTATTCTGCTGTATCATATGCAAATTATTGATCGATTTTGATTTTCATTATTCTGACCTACTTTCCACTCTAGCAGAGTTGTAATGCTTTCTAAGCTTTTAATGTAAGGTATTGTGATTTTATTACAACTGGAAGTTGCATCAGCCAGAAACTATTCACATCACTTTCAATCAATATTTTAGCAGACTTTTCAATTTTGAAAACTGCTTTTTTTTTATAATGCTTCTAGAATTATTTAATGTTCTCAAATATATATATACTGTGATTATATGGAATAATTTGAAATGAATTTGCTAATGATCACTTATGGTGGATATCGAAAGAATCATAGGATTAAAGCTATTAGCCTAAAAGTGTGATTTTTAAAACAAAGGGCATATTTTAGTAATTCTTTTAATTGTATTTTAATCAATTGCACAAATTAACATTAAGAAATTTCATTTTATAACAAAAAATTTGCTGCAATTTTAAAATTCTTTTCCAAGGCAGTTATGCAGCTTCATACAAAAAAAAAATTCTCTCTCAATATTGTTGCTTCAGTTAAAATTTAAATGCTTTGAAATGTTTGTTTTTAAAATATATATATGATGCTATTTTCCTTAGGCTTAGAATTTGGGGAAAAAGACTAAATAAATTAGCCTTAATAGAAATATGAACTATTTAGATTATAATAATAAAATAATTTAGAAAAAATGGTAAAAATAGTTTTTAAATTTACTAAAGTTAAAAGGAAATAAAATTTTGCAATATTTTTAAAAAATGCTTAAAATATTTAACTTACTTTTTTTTTTCTTTGTATTGTTCCCATTTTATTACTCTCAAATGTTCTTTCTTTTGGTACATAAAATGACATATTTCCAGTCATTAATATGTTCAGGATAAAGTCCCAAAGTTGTTTTATTTTCTGAAAATCCTTTAAGGATAAATCCAACCATCAAAGTGAGGTCAGTTTCAGAAACCCAACAGTGTAAGGGTTAATGGTACCACTGTAAGGGAAAATTGGAACCTGTGGGTACCATTTTCTTTTTTTCCTTCTTCCTTTTTTTTTTCCGAAAAAATTCCTTTTTTTTTAAGAGGGCCAAAAAAAGTTGGTTGTCAGAAGGGTATCCAGACTGTAATGTATGGTGGGTGAGAGAGAGATTTGAAATGAAATTTTTTAAAATCATTTATTGCAGCAGAATACTTTTAAATAGCAAACCTCTGAAATCTCATTAGTAGATGAGAATAGCAAGTTTAAGTATCTTCCAACATGGCACAATATCTTGCATTATTGACAGCATCTCCATATTCTTTATCATGATCTGAGAAGGTTTTCATCCCTTACAATTGCAAAAATTTGATCCCAGCAATAATGATTATGCTTCAACTGTACAAAACAGATTGCAAAACAACTGGTGAAGCATATTTAGGCTCGATTACCAATAGTAGATATTAGTGGATGATGGTCTTGGGGGCCTGTTCTGACATGGGGTATTAGTTTTATACACAAATTGCATTTACTCTTTGATTGGCCCTTGTGTGCTCTGATGACATGACTTTAACCAATTATTCAGACTTGCATCAGATTTACAATTCTCACTAATAAAGAGTTACAATATAACTCAGTAATAAGTCTGTACAAAATGTTCAAATAAAATCTTAACACTGATAATAGTGTCACAGCTCATTATAGCAATATACTTTTTTTTTTCTAAGAAGGAGATTATTATCTTCTAAGACAAAGCACACAGTGTTATGAAATTTAGAAGGATGCAAAAGCTTGCATATTACAATTCACCTAATTATTCTTTTTCAGGGAACATCATTTAATGAGCAACTAAAAAATGCACAATATTAAGATTCTTTAAAATTGAGATTTTGGTCTAACATTAAGACCATGGTGAGTCTAAGATGACTAGGTTATATCTCATTAACAAAAGGTTATACTGTATAATTTTCTTAAGAAGCATAAATGAATATATTGTTTGAAGTGGTTGGGAAAGAATTTCACAGCATTCCATTAATTTGATTTTTGCTGATGGTAACTTACAGAAAGAGAATGGATGAGTGAATGTAACAAATGCTACAAGGGTCATAGTTGGCACTTTTTTATTTCCATTAAGCAATGTGATGAATGCAAAAGTGTGAAACTTTATGTGCAATGTCATAACTCAAATAAAGAAATCAGTAATTTAAACTACTTTTCAGTTGTATAGCAGAGTTATTCAACTGGTGATCTGGATGCTGACTCTGAAAAGAAATTTTGTGCACCTCTGCAGCTTCCATTTCAAAATATTTAAGCCACAAATAATAACAGTTAGTGAAGACAACTGATAAAAAAAAATGCAAGGAGAGAAAGGAGTAAAGTTATATTAATAACCATTTAAATTTTTTTTCCATGAACTACAGGAGTTTATCAAAATAATGGAAACACTAATGGCAACTGGAGTACATGCAATGTGCCATATGCATATCACAGGGACAGTATCACCTGCAATATGAGGTATATAAAGGGGAGAAATACAGTGTCAGGTATCACGTAACAGTGCCACAGGTGAAACAGCTGTTGTGGTGTAATTGTTGACAATGTCCAATCTCAGTGGCCTCCAAAAGACGTGATCATTGGCGTGCATCTTGCAGGAACTTCAGTAACCAGAATGACAGAAATAGTAGGTGTAACATGAGGGACTGTATCAAAGATTATGACTGCCTATCGAAAAGGACCGGGCATTGCCTCCAAACATGCAAATTGTGTATGCCATACGAAGTTGTCAGATAGGGATAGGTGAACATTGGCACAATTGTAAATGTAAAACGGAAGCACAAGACCATGGCACTGCAAATAGCAGCAGAGTTGAAACACCAGTCAGAATGATCCCGTTTCCATCATAACAGTTTGTCGGGAACTTCATTGTGCTGGTATTTATGACCGTGCTGCAATCCACAAACCTCTGATTACCACCATCAATGCAACAAAATGTGTAAGGTGATGCAAAGCACATTAAAATTGGGATGCTGGAGACTGGCAACATGTCATCTGGTCTGATGAATCGTACTACACATTGTTTCCCATCACTGATAGATTTGTAGTCTGACGAAAACCTGCAGAAGCGTACCACCCCAACTGTTTGGTTCCAATTGTGAAGCGTGGAGGTGGATCCCTGATGCTTGGGGTGCCATATCATGGCATTTCTTAGAGCCCATTAGTTATTCTACAGGGTCTTGTCACATCCGCAACTTATGAACATTCTCGGGGACCACCTGCACCCAATTTTGCAGGCATTGTTCTCTAATGACCGTCCCTGGTTTCAAGCGGATAATGCACCTGTGCATTGTGCAAAACATGTCAAGTTTTGGTTTGCAGAGCATGAGGATGAGGTACACAGCTATCCTGGCCACCTCAATCTCCAGACCTCAGAGATTATTTTACATTTATGGGAATATCTGGAGCTCAAGGTCAGATCACACTTTCCGCATCCAGCATCATTAGCACAGTTGGGCCATATTTTACAAGAAGAATGGTTCCACATTCCATTATTGTATGTGCGTGACTTGTATAAATCTAGTCCACGTCGAATTGCATCTGTTCTGAATGCCCGAGGTGGGTCTACACCTTATTAATAAAATGTCTCCACAAACAGTACGTTTCAATTATTCTAACCCCCTGTATCTATGAGCTTTTCAGTTTCCACTGATGAAAATTTGGTTCACTGTAAAATTCTTATGAAAATATTTTATAACTAAGGGTGAAATAAATATAAAGAGCTAACCATATGAATTTTAGAAATCTGATGAATGTTTTTAGGACTCATGAAGAATGTTTTAGTCACAACACAAAAATTTTCTAAGTTGTCCAAGGGATCAACATGTTTTTCTATTCCTGTTTATAATAATTTATTCAGTTTTTTTTCAAATGATGTATTATTTAAATGTCTGTGTGGTAGCAGAAACTTTATTTTTCCACATTGATGTGTATAAGTAGTAGACTAATTTTATTTTTTTTTCTTTCCCAATTTCATGGTTTTTGGTAAATGAAATATTTAGCTTGATGTTGTTTTGGAAACAAATTTATCTACTATCCGCATACTGGAATCTGTTCAAAAGAAAATTAACAGAATGACAGCTGAAGAAAAGGGTAGGCTTCGGTTGGATGACACTCTTGGTGGAAGTTCATCTGTTCTTTACCAACGAGCAATAAAAAGGTTTGTGTAAAAAAAAATTCTGCATCACTAACTTATTTTTGTAAGTTTTTTTACTAACTTGTTTTCCATTTATTTGTTTCTTACCCACCTCCAGACCCTTCTGCCTTCTTATATAATGTTTTACAAGCTGGCTATAGATTTCATAATATGCATAGCTGATTACAGATTCACCATCATCCTCAAGTTGTCATGGGCTATGGAGGTCCAACTAGATCATGCAATTTAGTTCTCAAAGCATATCTGTCCTGAACTGCATCTGGCCACTGCACACCATTTCTAACAAGATCCTGTTTGACATTATCTGCCCACTACATCCTTGGTCTCCCCCTCTTCCTGAGGCCTTTAGACACACTGTTCATAACTCTATTCACCAATCTATAATTATCCATACAGGCAACATGGCCAAACCAATGGAGTCTCTCTCTGCACAATTTGCTACTTTAAAGGAAGTTGGAGAAAAAACTTTGCTTTAAAAGAAGTTTCCTTTAAAAAATACTCATTTGTCTAACCACATCATTACTTAAAAAGTTGAACCACCTAAGCCCAAGATACTGTATAAGCATCTAGAATCAAAAGCATCAAGTTTCCTGTTATCTTGTTTACAAAGCATCCAAGTTTCACTACCATAACTAACCCTAGAAAGAACCTAACTATTCTACAGTCTAATTTTAGTCTTTAGGTGTATATGCCTATTTTTCCACACTCTCCATAAATTCTTAAAAGTCCTGGTAACAATCCCTATTCATCCGTTAATCTCATGCCACACGTCACAGTATCTGTTACATAGCTCAAAAGATAATTAACCTGCGACACCTGCTCAAGAGTGGAACAATTCAGATTAATTGAACCTGCTTGACTAATTTTCATCACTTTAGTTTTCTCTCACCTAACATATCCTGACATACTGTACTATAACAGTCTCATCAACAGCTCGGAAGAAAGAGTTCATCTCATCAGCATCATTTGCCAAAGATCTAAATCAGAAATTTTCAATTCTCCAGACCATTTTAAGGCCAAAATCTTTCCCTTGCAGTGAATTTCACATAACATAATCAATAACCAAACTAAAGAGAAAAGGAGACAAAATGCACCCTTGTCAAACACCAGAAGCAATGCTAAGCCAATTGCCAGAAACCTTACCAATTCTCACACACAACTCAGTGTTATTATAGAGAGCTTTCTTTATGTTAACTAACTTGTCTGGTATGCCATATGATCTCACAATCAACCACAAATTATGATGATCAACAAAGTCAAAAGGCTAATAACCAAAGGTTTCTGAAACTAAGTATTTCTAAAAAATCTGCCTAAGTGAAAAAAAAAACTGATCTATACATCCCCTAGCACTTCTGAATCCACACTACTCATCACATAATTGCCCATCAACCAGATTCTTAGTTCTATTAAGCACAGTCATGCAAAGAACTTTACCTTGAAAAGAGATTACCATTTGTAGAAAAGTCGTACTGGCTTCATCTGGTTGTGCATGTTTATAACATTCTTCTGTGATTTTTCTTCGAGTTGTCATTTGAAGAGTTGTCGTTTCACAGATGATTTGAGCAATGATGTAGTTGCTAAGCACTCCAGATACCAGTCCGGGATCATTTTGTTGAAGTCACTATTTCTGTAATGTTGTAGTAATAATGCAATGTTACACATGACTTCTTTCAACAACTTATTGCAATTGAATCACTAGTTAGGAACCATATACACTATCAGATAGAGAGAGAAACTTTGAAAATAAGTAAAATACATGATAGAAAAAAAATAATTTAGGTCATATGCAAAATTTAATAGATAACAATAATATGGAATCAAATGTATATAAGAATAAGACTAAATTCATTAACTTATCTAAAACTAAATTAAATGATGATCAAATTCAAATATTGGAAAAAGGTGCAAAATATGCTTATCCAAAATTAATACCTAAGGTAACAAAATTGATACCCCAGATAGAACAAACGATTCAGAAAATACCAATACTGGATAAAGGTAAAGAGCGATTTAAAATATACCATAGTATAAAACAACAAGAACAAATGCAAGAAAGTAAAAAACCTAATATATTAAAAGAAACGAAAATCTTAAAAGAGTTGAAGATTAATCCTGAAATAAAAATTATATTAGCTGATAAAACAGAACAAATTGTAATCTTGGATAAAACTGACTATGATATAAAAATAGCTCAACTTTTACAAAACTTAAGATGTCAACCATTAAGTAAAAACCCTCTAACTAGAACAATAAAGCATCTCGCTGATCTAAAAAATGAACCACATTTACCCGAGTGTTTAGTCAGAACATGTAAATCACCTGTAATCACCACGTTAAAATTGAATTGCATAAAGATAGCCAACCATTTAGACCTTTGATAAATAAATGCAAGTTTCCAACATATATGTTGGAATGAGCATTATTTGATTTTTTTCAGCCCATACTTTCGACCAACACAACATACTTTGGCATCATGTCAGGATGCTATTAAATATATACAACAAACACGTATCACTGTGACGACAACCATCCTCTCCCTTAACATTGTATTGCTGTACCCGAATACACCCATTTTGGATGCCGCATTGCAACTGAAAGCGGAGTGGCTACTGGTCGCCAGGCCCTCAGCCCAACAATACTTTAGTGTTTCATGAGGCCCTGGACCTGGCTACCTCATCTAATTGGTTTGTTGTTGGTGGTCGACCCTGGGTTCAGACTGAGGGCGTCTCAATGGGATCCCCTCTGTCTGGACTTAAGGCCAACATTGTGATGTGTGATGTCGAAGAAACTGCCCTGAAAAAAGCTTAATATAAACTCTATTATGTCTTTGTTATGTCGATGATATATTATTTTTTTTTGAAATCATTCTATATCTGAACTTAATAAATTAATTGACACATTCAATAGCATTATGCCCACCATAAAATTTGCCCACGAATCTGAAAAGAATGGTGAATTACCATTTCTGGACATATTAATAAAACGTAATCAATTAAATTGTAGTACAGCCATATACTGAAAGCCTACATTCACACCTAACCTAATTCTGTATAATTCAGCGCATCCAATTGGATATAAAAAAAATCAGCTATAAAATCTTACTTTATGCGTGCTTATAGATATATATCCAATAAAACTATATTACATAAAGAATTAAATACAATATGCGATATAACAAGACTAGCTGGATATCCTGATAAATTTGTTAGTAAAATTAAAAAAACAGCCAAATTTAATACACAACAACATCTCAACCTAACCCTGCACAAATAAATGATAAAAATCGATACACACATAGCTTCCCATTTATACCCAGAGTATCAAAAACAATTAAAAATATGCTAGTAAAATATAATTTAAATATGCCATACAAAGTTCATAATACAATTAAAAATTTAATAATCAATGATAGAAATATATGTAAACCAACAGGGGTGGGGGGCTGTATGAAATATCTGATGTGGAAGAGAAACTGGGGGGTAAAGACTTTTACATAGGAAACACATACAGAACATATGACCAACATATAACAGAGCAGCAATCAGACATAAAAAATAAAACTGATAATACTGCTCTATCACAGATAATTAAACAAAGTCAAATACATGTTAATAATTTGACATACAAGCTTTTAATGGCTCCACCTAATAAATTTCAATTACACTATGCAGAAAATATCTTAATTAGCCTGAATAAAGATCGCTTGTGCAATGCAGATATTCCATCCCTACCTGCAGTAATACAGCATTCAAATTTGATAAATAACCAATAGAGGGGGGGGCTCTTATTTAAACACTCAACATCATGGTTTCTTCAACACAACAACACACTCAACACATTGCTGGATGAAACCTCGTACACATCGGGTTGAAACTAGTCGCTATGATAGCTTTGATTGAATGGCACTTCCTTGTTTTAATGTTCAGAATTTAGTAGTTTTTCATTTGAAACATGCACTAAATATGTTGTTCCTAAGGCGTTTTTTAAACAACTTTGAATATGTTGAAAGTGAAATACATTTGGACATTATACATGGAATAGCTTTGTGAGCGCACAGTTTTTCATATAAATAAGTTGTTGAAAGAAGTCATGTGCAACATTGCTATTATTACTACAGCATTACAGAAATAGTGACTTCAACAAAATGATCCTGGGCTGGTATCTGGAGTTCTTAGTAACTACATCATTACTCAAATTATCTGTGAAACAACAACTCTTCAAATGACAACTCGAAGAAAAATCACAGAAGAATGTTATAAACACGCACAACCAACTGAAGCCAGCAGGAGTTTTCTACAAATGGTAATATTTTACAACCTTACTTGGGAACTTTTACTGATGTTAAACCTACCTTAAGTTAATTCTAGCCATGTTTTAACAACTTATACCTAAACTATATACTATAGTCTCAGTGTATTGTGAGATAGCAGCTTTTGAGCTCACATCCTTTTAAAACAGCATAATCATGCATTAAATTATTTTAGTTAAATTATATATTAACAGATAGGAAATTTCCTCTTGAATAATATAACATTCAACCTGAAATATGATATTTGTTTCTTTTAATGATTCTTTTCAGTCTCATATATTTTAAATATGGCCAGTGTTATGCAATGTGACTTGGACTTCTCACATTCACAGGATTTTCTGAACTGATTATGAAAAGATAAAAAAAACTTTCTTGGCTGCTTTTTTACTGAACATTACGAATTTTTTTCTTTGTCTATTAAAGTTTGGTGATCTTGGCTAAGTGCAGAAAAGTGTGGGCACCAAAGCAAAAAACGACATTATATAGTCTGTGTGCCACACCCGAAGTACTGAGGGTAGGGGGTTGCCTTTGAAATCATTCAGTATAAACATAAAAATTCATAATATTTAAAAAATTATATTTTTCTAGAGGGTGAGGGGAGTGAAATGTTCACAGTGAACTTAACAGAGAGGTAGCCTTCCTGAAATTGTCCTCTCACATGACGGCTGATTTCCGTAGCAAGGAAGTCTATTTTGCTTCCATATCCAAGACATTCATTTTTCAGAAAACTACAATCTCAAAGTTTTTTCGCTAAAAAAGAAATAATAAAAGAAAAATTACATATAACCTAATGATATGTTAAATAAAATATCCGCAACAACTTTTAAGCCGGCCTCTGATCTAGCATAACTCGGAAAGATCGATAAATCAGCCGTTCGAAAGATCGCTAACTTACAGAAATAAATCTAGAGAAATGAATTTGCTTCTATATCCAAAACCTCATTTATTTTCAGAAAATGATACCAGATCAAAGTTTTACTGGAAAAGTAATAAATAATAAAAAATTTGCATATAACCTAATGTGATGTTAAAATATCCACAGCAACAAGTTGTAGGCCGGCCATATGATGTAGCATAACTATAAAAAAATCAATACAGTGGACCTTCGTTATAGCGCTGCTCGCTATACTGTGCACTCGGTTATAGCGCGGGCGATGTTTGCGCAGGTCTGTGCGGCGTTAGTGAGTATCGCATTTTATTGTTATTGCGTATTGAGTAATTGTTTATGTATTGAGGCCATATGATGTAGCATAACTATAAAAAAATCAATACAGTGGACCTTCGTTATAGCGCTGCTCGCTATACTGTGCACTCGGTTATAGCGCGGGCGATGTTTGCGCAGGTCCTTGCGGCGTTAGTGAGTATCGCATTTTATTGTTATTGCGTATTGAGTAATTGTTTATGTATTGAGTTCCTGCATGTATTTTGAATAGTGTTTAATTATTGTATGCATGATGAGTAAAAGAAAAGCTTACAGTGTGAAATTTATTGTGTCGCCACCGCGCCGCTCGGTATAACGTGGTTCACCTTATAACGCGGGTGTTGTTTCCCGCCCGACATGCGCGTTATATCGGGAGTCCACTGTACTTAACGATCAGTCAAAAAAAAATCGCTAATTTCCGAAAATAAATCTACTGAAATGAAAATTAAGGTTTAAAAAAAAAAACTAACTTTATAAAGGGTATCCAATATGCTGGACCAAAACTGTAAAAAATACTTATAGCACACGCAATGTAGATTGAATGTGTCAGCCATCTGCATCTTGTTTGCCTCAGTGAAGCATAACTAATTAAATGCAGCTGCAACCGGAATTTCTAATAAGGATGTGTTTACTTCCAGTTTCAATTTTGAAGGTGCGAAAGATGCATAGAATGTTGGGGAAAAATGATAAAAATAACTTGGGAATACTAAAATAGGTTTATGACAGAAAAGAGTGTGAAACAGGAAAAAAATGGCGGTACATATTTTGTAATTACTACCAAAATCTATCGTTTTTAAAAATAAGTTTTTTTGTTAATTTTTAGGAGATTTTCGAAAATTTTAGGAAAATTTTGTCGATAATAGCTCAAATCAAACTTGTGAGCTTAAATCAGAAGGTTGCTTCAGCAAATAGGAACATTGACAAGCAAATCGGCAATACCATTTACTGCTTCTAAGAAATGGCAATCAGATGGCTTTATAAAATTATTTATATTGTAGTTTAATAAAATATGCATCAAATTAAAAAACAAAATATTATTTTTGAAGCCTGAATTATATATTTTTTTAAGCTATATATGTATATTAAATTGATTTTTTTTTTTGGTTGTACTAAAAACGAATACATACGTCCTTGGCCCCACGTTTCAGATTCGGCGAACATTAACAGACCACATGGACACTGGAAGGGTTAAGTTTAAAGACACTTTTAACAAGATAATGGTCAGATCCAATTTCAGCTACCCCTATATGGCCTGATATTTCTAACAGAACTAACCCATTTGCTGTTAATTGATGCATAATTAATCATATTCTTATACAGCCCATCTGGTGAAAACCATGTATCTGTCGCAGTGTTTGTAATAGGTGTTAGTTCTTCTCAAACCATTAAGTTTTTGTACCTGTAGGAGACTTTGCCCATTGCAACTACCAGTACCACAAGGGCCTATCACCCCTCCCCAAGGTCAACCTATCAACCCTCATCAGTACCAACTTTGGCATTGAAGACACCTAGAACAAGGGTAATATCTCCTTCCTCGACAGAATTCAAAATATCCCAAAGTAATACGTAAAATGTATCTTTTTCATCCTAATTGACGTCCTTATCCACATAACATTCAAAAAATTCTGAAATAATTTTTATTTTGTCATGTAGTCCAGAAATATAGAATACTAGACATCTGTCTGTTAGTAACTTTTTTCATTCTCCATCAATAACATATTGCACCATAGCTTTCAAGATAGGCAAAGGGACAATGTCCCCAGAGATTTTGGACTGTTAAAATATGTATTTTCTCCATTTCTCACTATCTTCTATGATTCTTGTGTCAAATGCGTGGAGTCTGTGTCAACAAAGTTCTAACACCTTATAGTAAGCAAGTTCCAGATGAGGTGGGTCAATTACCAATTAGTAGAATTAATAAGCATCATTAATTGATCAAACCCTTTAGAGTATTGAATTTCTGAAACTGAACTCATTCTGGTGACTGAATTAATTTTTGAAGTGTTTTCAGAAAATAAACTTTAGAACCTCTTCCTAAAGTAACAAACAAATATAGGTCATTACACAATAGAAAAAACATTTAATTGTGATCAATAAAATGTCAACCATTCTTAGAAGAAGATAAAAAAGCTTGGTAAAATAATTCGGCTATTTATTTAATTATTTCATTATTCTGATATAAATACTAACTACCCTCTGGCATTGTAGCCAACAGTAATAAATTTTCTTGTTTGAAAATTAAAAAAAAGAGCATTTTACAATCACTTTTTTAAATGTGTTACTGTTGTTGAATACACACAGCAGGAAAACATTATAATGAAGTTTGCATTGGTAGTTAAAATTAAATTTCATTGTTACATTATTCTGCCTGTAGTATATGTGCTCTAATACTTCATACAATAATTCTTTATTGCATATAATATGAATAAATATGGTTATAATCAGTTCTCAGATTTTTTTCCTCTTGCTTTCTTTATAGGATATATGGAGATAAAGCACCAGATGTGATTGAAGGAATAAAAAAAAATCCATTCATAGCAGTGCCTTTGGTATTAAGAAGGTATGTATAGTGCTGAAATGATTTTACATTATATGATAAATATGCATGCATTTTAATTAGGAAGTTTATTTTAAATTTATTGTTCAAAGTTATCTGGACCTACACAGTCACGATTTTCACACCAACCTTGTGACTGTGAAACAGCATCTTCCAACTCTTCTCAGGTGCTCTCTGTTCAATATGGACAAATGCAAAAGGTAGTGCCTGAACAGCCAAACTGATCGATGTTAAAAAAAAAATGAAATCCTCTTTTAATGTTTTTTTTTAATTTAATCAAATCAAAAAAATGTTCATCTGTTCAGATATTTTGTTTTTGAAATATCCTAAATAATTGCATAACAAAAGCAGTGTAGTCATTTCAAATAACTGAGTATACTGAGCCGGGCAATTTTTTTTTCTTTACAAACTTTCCTTATTTGTCTTTTTAAAGAATTTATTTGTTACTTTTTTTTTATCTTTTTTTTTAGGGATTTCAGTTGGGTTGTTTTACCTCTGAGCGGCACTTTTTTGCACACCATGGGCTAAATGGCTAGGGCACAAGAATCCCGAAGGCTCAGAGAAGGTTTGGGGAGGGGACCTACTGGAACAGCTGTTGGGAGACATATGGTAGCCTCCTGTCAAGACCATCCAACGTGTTCTTTAATGTGAACAGGGTATGGCTCTCCCACACATGGAGCCATGGCTTAACATCCCATCTGATGGATGGCGGCTTTCCAAGCCATTCGGTGTCCCTTACTGACCATGAGCAGGATAGGGAATTTTGCAAAGATAAATCTCAATGGCGATCCAGCTAGGACTCGAACCTGGGAACTGCAGATTACAAGCCTGGCACACTACCGACTGAGCCACCCCCACCCTTTTTTAGGGAAAGTAAATGTGATTGCCATGTGTGAGAGTTGGTACTGCTTGTAGTGATTGGTTTAGCATTGCTGGTGTAGTTAGACAAGGGTGCATTTTGTCTCCTTTTCTCTTTAGTTTGGTTGTTCATTATATTATGTGAAATTCTTTGCAGAGGAAATATTGGCTTTAAATGGTCTAGAGATTTCAAAATTTCTGATTTAGATTATGCAGATGATTTAGCTCTTTTGGCAAATGATGTTGATGAGATGAACTCTTTCATTCGAGCTGTTGATGAGACTTCGTTTTTTAATTTGATGAAACCATTTGATTGCCATTTCTTAGAAGCACTAAACAGTATTGCCGATTTGCTTGTTAACATTCCTCTTTGTTGAAGCAACCTTCTGATTTAAGCTCACCAGAGTGATTTGAACTGTTATCAAGAAATTTTTCCTTAAAATTTCCAACATCCCCTAATAAAATTAACTTTTTTGTTAATTTTTGAAACAGATTTTGGAAGTAATTACAAAGAACGTACCGCCATTGAATTTTTCCCTTTCACACTCTTTTCTGTCATAAGCCTATTTCAGTGTTCCCAAAATTATTTTTATTATTTTTCCCAGCATTCTATGCATCTTTCCCACTCTTAAAATCAAAACTGGAAATGAAAACATTCTTCTTAGAAATTCTGGGTGCAGCTGCACTTAATTACATAGTGGCTCAGCAAATAAGAGGCAGATGGCTGACACATGCTATGTCCATTTCGTTTGCTATAAGTGGCTCTCAAATCGTTACAGTTTTGGTCCAGCATATTGGATATCTTTGTAAAGTTAGCATTTACTTTTTTATATTTACACCTTAGTTTTCATTTCAGTAAATTTATTTTTGTATATTAGCGATCTTTTGGCTCATTGATAAGTATTGATTTTTCATTCATTGATAGCTTGGCCTACAACTTGTTGCTATGGATATTGATGTTAAAAAAACCATAACAACAAGTTGTAGGCTGGCTACATCGGATGGCTGGCCTAGAACTTGTTGCTGTGGATATTTTAACATCGCATTAGGCTATATGTTAATTTTTATTTTATTATTTATTATTTTTCCAGTAAAACTTTGATCTGGTATCATTTTCTGAAAATAAATGAGGTCTT
This sequence comes from Ryuthela nishihirai, assembly GCA_038380435.1. NCBI lineage: Eukaryota > Metazoa > Arthropoda > Arachnida > Araneae > Heptathelidae > Ryuthela > Ryuthela nishihirai. The sequence goes on from JAWZYU010000017.1 coordinate 79,966,490, forward strand.
GGATATAGAAGCAAATTTATTTCTCTAGATTTATTTCCATAAGTTAGCGATCTTTTGATTGGCTGATTTATCGATCTTTCCGAGTTATGCTAGATCGGAGGCTGGCTTAAAAGTTGTTGCAGATATTTTATTTATCATCCCGTTAGGTTATATGTAATTTTTCTTTATTATTTCTTGTTTTTTGTAAAAAACTTTAGCTTGTACCATTTACTGAAAATGAATATCTTGGATACAGAAGCAAAATAGACTTTCTTGCTACGGAAATAAATCGTCATGTGGGAGGACAATTTCAGGAAGGCTCTGCTAAGTTCACTGTGAACGTTTACTCTCCTCCCCCTCTAGAAAAATATATATATTTTTAATATTATGAGTTTTTATGTTTATATTGAATTAATTTTAATCCCCCCCCCCCAACCTCAGTACCTTGGTGCTGCCACACAGATGATATAACGCTGTTTTATGCTTTAATGCACAAACCTTTCTGCACTTAGCCAAGATCACCAAACTTCGACACCCAAAGAAAAAAATTCATAACATTTAATAAAAAAGCCAAAAAAAATTTTTTTCATTTCATAACCAGTTCAGAAAATCCCATGAATGTGAGAAGTCCAAGTCACTTTTTATAACACTGGCTGTGTTTAAAATATACAATATTGAAAGGAATCATTAAATGAAATAAAACTTACATTTCAAGTTAGATATTATATTATTTGGGAGGAAATTTTCTTTCAATTAATATATAATTTAACTATTTTTATTCATCAGATTTTTCAAAATTAAGCCTTAACTGTATAGTGCAATCTTTTTTTCACCACATCATATTGAAAAAGGCTTTTTAAAATCAATATGCTTGCAAATTTGTTTACATTATTTATTTTCATAAAATTCGTAATTAAATTCTGTGTAATTTGGTATGTAACACGACCTATTTCCGTTGATTGGTTATTTTTTGAAAAAATTCTAAATTTGACTTATTTATCTGACTCACAATAATTAACGAAAAGCCTGAAATTTTCTCAAAGTATGGTACCAAGAAAAAAATTGCAAAATGAGAGAAATATTTACTTGAAACAAGAAACTCATTTTTTCTCTTATTTAGAAATAATAGCCTTTCTATCCATGTGCATTATAACCACATATGTCTATTAGTTTTTTAAAAATAATTTTTTATTTTCATTGCCAAATACATTTTTTTTAATAAATAATAAAAAAAATAAAATGAATACCCCCTCAAGCAGCTGCTTGCCACAGAGGTCTGACAGGAGCCTGTCAGTTTATATGCCATAGTAGAAGGTCTGAGAGGATGACAGGACCTCAGTAGAAAAACAACACGAACAGCCATGCCTTACCCGGGGCTCGAACCCAGGTCCCTTAGATCAGTAGCCAAGCGCGCTAACCATTCGGCCTACAGGACTCCAAAAAAGTCCTATTAAAATAAAACTTGTCTTTTTTGTTAAATATTTTCAGAAAATTCAGAATGAATGCTGATTACTTTGGCATATAAAATGCGTAATTCCTTTCATTAGTTATTTGTCAAAAAAGTTCTAAAATATTTTTTTTTGGCCAAACATAGGGAGAAAATAGCTTGGCCTCTGGATGGAAACCAGTTTTTCAGGCTGGACACTGGAAGGATTAAACATAGCAAGGATTAAAATGCTTAGACAAACCATTAGAACGTAATGAAAAGAAATGCAGTATTTAGAGCAACAAGTATTTAAACAGTACAATCTGATAGCATCTGAAAATGCAGCAGCAGAAGTTGATGAAATTATGCGATTAACGTTCGAATACATTGAAAACGATAACATCGATATAGATGAAGAGCACAATACTAAAATTTTACAGTTAGGAATAAATCCAAATTCGGCAAAAACAAACAAAAATATCGTGTTTGTCAATTTGACAGACCACCAGTTCGATAAGCAAGAAATGAAAGTCTTGCAAAATGATCTGAAGTTTGTATGTCTGGCACAATTCGTGGCAGTAAAAGAGTTAATTGCCAGTGTAGAACCAATAATTAAGCATATACCCACCCAACATCAGGACATAGCTAGATACCAAGTCTATTGCACCTATCCAGGTAATAAAGAAGTACTTGAAAAGCAAACATATTTATAAAACTTGCCATAATATCAAAAGTAATGAAAACATCAGGATTATCTCAACTGACAAAACTGCCACTATAGTACTCATGAATAACGAATAAATTAATACGAAAATATCAAATCTGATAATAGAATTGGATAGCTCTAATAAAAAAATGACTTAACTAGTGCATAGGATATTGATGAACTACAACTTGAGAGTATCCTAAACTCCTTGAAGCTAATCTCCGAGAACAATTTTTATACTCTAAACAAAAAAATATACCAGCCAAAGAACAGAGTTGCAATGGGTTCCCCCATTTTCTGGGCTCCTGACAGAAGTCATCATGCAGCATGCCATACTAAGGAAAGGTATATCAACGACACTATAATCTTATACTATATGCAACATGACATCAAAAAAATTATAAATGGCTTGAATGATATTTATCCTAATATCAACTTCTCTGCAAAATTAGAAGAAAATTGATTACTACCTTTTCTGGATTATGCACTTGCAATGGTAAGACAAAATAAGCATTCAAGTTTAGCATAAGCCATCTGCCCCTTTCAATTCGTTCCATATAATTCACAGCATCTGCTGGAACAGAAAACAGGAACCCTACATACAGCCTTCTTACGAAATTTATGACATGCCACCTCCAAAGCTGGCCGGATCTGAGAACAGCAATTCATTTTTACTACAGCTCAGAAAGCAGGATCAACAGCCATCATTGCAAGAGCCAAACATGAAGCCAAATGTATCAGAGGCAAATCTTAAAAATACACAAATAACACTGGCACAATGGCAATGTGTTAAAAAATACTTCTACTAATTTTAAAGTTCCAGTAAAAGTAGCATATTTAAAAAAAATCGAGTTAAAAAAAAATTGTTAACTCATTTCGACACCTCATTTTTGGACAAGTTCCTCTAAGTGTTATTTTTTGACGAAAAATGTTTCTAGTGTAAAATATTTTATGTCATTCTGAAACTAACATTTTAATTCATGTTTCCATCAAATTTCATTAAAATCATTCATATTTTTTTGTTTATCATAATTTTTCTGAGTTTTCCTTAATTTATGGAAACCAGTGTAGAATTAAGAATCTAGTTGATGGGCAATTGCATGATGAAAAATGTGGATTCAGAAGTGGTAGGGGATGTTTAAATCCGATTTTTCATTCAGGCAGATTCTTAAGAAATGTTTCATGAAGAAAATTCTTGGCAGATTCTGAGAGATCTGCCAAGATTCTTGAGAAGAGTTTCAGGTACTTTTGGTTACTAGCTTTGTTGATTTCAAAAAGGTCTTTGACTCTGTTCATCATCATAATTTGTGGTTGATTGTGAGGGTATGGCATACCGGACAAGTTGGTTAACATAATGAAAGATCTTTATAATAACACTGAGTTGTGTGTATCATTTGGTAGCAGTTGGTTTAGCATTTCTTCTGGTGTTTGACAAAGATGTAATTTGTCTCCTTTTCTCTTTAGTTTGGTTAGTGATTATGTTATTCAAAATTCACTGCAAGGGAAAGATTTTGGTCTTAAATGGTCTGGAGGACTGAGAGTTTCTTATTTTAGCCCTTTTGGCAAATGTTGTTGATGAAATGAACTCTTTCATTTGAGCTGTTGATGAGACTGGTAGTAGAGTAGGTTTGGTGATAAACAGAGAGAAACCAAAGTCAATGATAAAATACCATATCTTGACATATTGATTAAAAAATATGAATCAAAATGCGAAATAGAAATATATTGAAAACCAAACTTCCCCCCAACATAATACCATTTAGTTCAGCACATCTAATAGCTTATAAAAAATCGACAATCTTTCCTTATTTTCTTAGAACACATCAGTATGTTACGAATGCTAAAGCATTAAAACGATTTAAAATTAATATATGAAATACTATACGAAGCTGGATACCCTAACAACCTTGTAAAAAGATTAGATAAAAAAGTTAAATATCAAAAAAAAAACTTCACAACCAACACCAGATCAACAATTAGACATAAAGCAATATGCTCATAGTTTTCCTTACACGAAAGGAGTGTCTAAAACATTGAATAATATTTTGACTAAATATCATTTGAAATTACTGCACACAGTACCTAAAACAATTAAAAAATTAATAAATGATAGGGACAAAATAGGAAACACAGGGGGAGTTTATAATATAAACATAGTAGACCATGGCAATAGATTAGAAGACAAAAGTAATTATATTGGTAAAACTTTCTGAACTTGTGAACAAAGAATGACCGAACATAATACAGATATTAAAAATAAGAAACCAAACACAGCATTAGTAATAATTGAAAACAATATTCAAGTTAATGAAGTACATTTTGAACCACTAGTTGCACCCCCTACAAAATTTCAACTTCAGTATCCCCAATCTTTATTGATTAATCTACATAAAAATTGTATATGCAATAGGAAAATTCCAACCATGCCTACGGCATGGAACTTCCTGCTGCATAGGCACCCAAACACACTTGTTACGTAGCTACATAATTCTTGAGAGACACCGGTATAAATAGCTCACAGCCAATACCGGCTGTCCACATTAGCACCTGAGGATGGGGTGAAACGCATATAGCATTAACGTCTGTTTTTAACTTGTGCATTGATGTCTGTTTTTAACGTTTTTTAAACATTTTGGTGTTGAAACTTTTTTTAAACTCTTGATGTTAAAAATGTTTATGCATTGATTTGAGGGTTCTAAAGAACCTATTTTTAAATTTGAGCCGCGGACACTCCCAGCTTGAAATAATTCATCTAAATGGAGAATTAAGTTGAAACCTTTGAATATAATGTGAAATAGTTGAAAGTTAACATAAATGATGGACTGGTAACCTTAAATCATCGATGTTAACGAAAAACGACAACTGTAGAAGGCAAAAACTGCCCTAACAGAGAAGATATTAAGTGACTGTGCCAGCCATTGCAACATCAACTGTACAACATCAGCAATACTGAATCACACAACATGTTTGTAGTTTCTCAACTTTAGTATTTTCAAGGCTGAATCATCATTAGCGAATACTTATAGCAGGCAGGAACATCAGTACCAAGAATCAACACTGATGCCAGTGTTGATTCTTGGCAACGTGAACCATGCAGCTGAAAAGTCAACTGAACTGGTGTTATATTATTTCTCCTCCTATGTCTCCTTTATACTAAAATATGGACTTTAGTAGAAATTAGAACTTAATACTTACTATATGGGATGTTATGTTAAATGCAATATACCTGTGATTAAGTAAAAGGTGACCTGTAATTACCATGCAGGGGAGACAGTGACTTAATTGTAATGTCAGGCTAAATATCATGAAAATTAAATTAGTAGTAACTAGCTGTGGTTTTTATTTTATTTAATGTTACAGAAATTTGTTGCATATAACCTCTGCCCAATTTAAAAAGGTTTTAGCTATTATTGTTCAACTGTTTATAATGAAAAAGTACATGATATTGAAGAAGCAAATTCTGCAGCTGAAAAATTGGTTCTAATCATAAGGCAAGATGTATTTAGAATTGTTCTTGCTCATTTTCCAAAATAGGTATTGTTTTTAATTTGTCATCCATCTGTAGACATTCAACTTTTTTGTTTTTAGAGAAATTAAAAATTGCTTTTGGGTTTTAGAGAATTGATGACCTATTACAACAATTTGCACTTTTGAAATCTCCCAAAAGTTTTAATAGCACTCTCTAATAACAATGGAAATTTTAAAAAATGTAAAATTTTAAACAATTGTGTTTTTACGGTGGAAATTTTGGTTGTGGAATTTGAATTTAATGTCATGAGTTTGTTATCTACATTATCTTCAATGTGCGGAGGGGGGGGGGGGGGGCTGCAAATTTTTTGCTTTTAAAGATAATTGGAAAAACTACTGCAAAAAGTACTGATGAAATATTATGATTTGCATTTTCTGATTCCTCAGGTAGTTTTAATTTCCATGTGTAGAGAATGCTAAATGTTCAAAATGTGAAACTTTAAATGAATATTGCAATTGACATATTTATGTAGAAATTTCAGTGGTAGGTGTCAAGAGATATTACGCTAATAGCAATGTAGCACCTTCTTTGAAATGTGACCAATCCATATCAGATCATTAGGAAAAGATCAAACAATAACACTTTTCTTTTTTAATAAAATTATTCTCTAGCACTTTCTCCTCTACATTATTGTAACATTTTAAATAGGATTACGGTAATATATATTATAATATGGGTAATTTATTTCCTTTGTTAAAATTTTCTAAAGGTTCACACCAACTGCCTATAAAGTATTGCATGTTATTTGTTACACTAAAAATTAATGTCTTGATAGGACTGGAATCATAGATCTAATGTAATACAGCATTTAATTGAACTGTCTCACCTTTCTGATTGCATAAATAAATTTATTTTAAGTTTCAGATATTCAGCATAAGTAATCAGGAAAACATACTGCTTAATATTAGAGGAGCAGTAATTAAATCATGCCTGATAATACACTATTTTAAGTATACTAAAACATTACTCAGATATATTATGGAATGCATTGTCTTCTGTTTCGTTCCTTTTTTTTTTTTGAATAATCTTATTATCAAGTGGCACAGCTAAAGTTAAAAACTATGGCTTTATGCCCAGCATGTATTTAAAGGGTGAGGGGGAGAGATTGCCCCAATGTATACATTATAAATTTTATCTGCATTTCTATGTTTTTAAAATATTTAGATATTCCTAAAAAAATCATACTCCCAAAACATATTTTCAAAACCTTACTGGTTAAAAAAGAAAAAAGTCCCTTAAAGATTTATATACTCAGATCATTCCATCTTGCCAATGCACCCAATAAAAAATGCTCACTATCTTCTTTCACACAGCTGTTCCAGCTACGTCATTTGTCAGTGGCCATTTGATTGGCTCTTGCTTGCAGTTGATTTTGTACTGTACAGTGAAAATAGAACCTATTCCAGCTGTGGTCTTGCAGTCTGCACACAGAGCAGAAATGACACTTGACTACCGATTATAGAAGATTCACAGTCTTTGAAAACTTCTGTAGAGTTCTTTTGCAGTGCAGCAAGTGGCTAGTGTGTAGGAACCCTTACTCTAAGAGTAGACAAATTTTGATTTTTAAAGATTGATGCCTGTGCAGTACCATGCTTCAAAACATGTCATATGCAATAGATGTGTCAGTGTAGACATTCATCATATTTTTTACTTTTTTTTTATTATATTTGCACGTATTATATATTAGTTCACTACAGTAGAATTTGTAAGTGTTGCTATTTTATAATACCTTTTCATTAAAGTATCAAAATTCATAAACATCTTTCTGAATGATAGTCCAAAAAACAAAACATCACTTAAAAAATTGTCTAAAATTCTTGTATCATCATAGTGCATTATTGGATGGGTCAATAGTTTGAAATGTGCAATAATAAATGTACATTTTTCTGTTGGAAATCAGAGGGGGGGGGAATGCAGAAGTGACGGAAATTTAAAATTTAGCAGCTCATCTTATTGTGCAAAAATCATTTAAAATGAAATAATTATTATGCATAACTGTTAAAAATACATGCATTTCAAGCAAAGTTTAATGACTATTACTTTTATTTTAGCCTGTTTGAATTAATTGTTCAGCTCATTACCTAACTAGTATTGCTACTGTTAAATATCCCACCTCCATGACTTTGAATGCTGGATGAATATTCTTGAAACAAAGTTTAGTTCTGATGGAAATCTTTATCTTCAGTCACATTATCTCATAAAAAAAATTGTTGCTAGGCTCTGAATAATGACAACTCTGTTAACATGTATGTGCATTTCATTTGTATTTGATATTCATAACATGAATGTACACTATATTGCAAAAAGTAACCAGACATTTTCAAAGCCACATTCAAGCCCATTTTAAAAGTTAGGGTGATTTAAATGTGGAAAGCCACATTTAAACCTCCCTAACTCTGAAATTAAACTTTTTATGGAAAAATGCCACTAGGGATAAATTGAAAATCTCGCTTGAATTTCAGCAAATCTCAATTTTCAATAATATTCACTTAATATGCAAAGAGCAGATATTGCTGTCAACTTCTTCCTAAATAAATGCTGCCCCCCCCCCTCATTTCCATTTGAAGAAAACTAAATAAAATGTCACAGAAACTTTAAGTATTACATTTATATTAGTAAATGACTTGCATCAATTTTGTGTTTTTATCTTTTGGAGTAAATTTTCGTGAGCAAAAAAAGTTGCAGTTAAATGTTTCAGCTTCCATAATTCTAAAGCATTAAATGAATGTGACAATATGTATATATAGTAAATACTGATATTTAGAGATGGGCGAGATCTTCAGTTTATCTCCATTAAAATTTTTTCTTAAACTTATTTTCAAAGCTAGTAACTATGAATGTGGCCCTCCATTCACATAACATGGAAGTGTAATAGTTACTTTTTGTAATGTAGTATAAATCAATAAAAGGTTATTTTTAATATTGTGTCTATTCAATCTGATTAAATAAAATATTGACATGACTTAGAAGGAAAAATTATAATTTATGGATCTTTCAGATTAAAAGCTAAGGAAGAGGAATGGAGAAAGGCTCAAAAAAGTTTCAATAAAATATGGAGAGAACAAAATGAAAAATATTACCTAAAGTCTCTTGATCATCAAGGAATTACTTTCAAACAAAATGATGTGAAGTTTTTGAGATCTAAGAGCATTATGAATGAAATTGAAACAATTTATGAAGAGGTATGTAATATTTGTGTTTGATACTCCAATACTCCAATATATTGTATAATAACCAATAAAATCTGGTATTTTTTATTTCATTTTGTTTTAGCATTACTAAAACTTTAGGAAACAATTTGAGTTTCACCCTGAAGATGTGATTTGTTGAAAGAGAATACTTTTAAATTTTCTTCTCTTGATAACTTTTTTTTACATCTTTTACTTTTGCAAACAATTTAACATTGACACAAAAATTGCAACATCCATAAAGGATGAATGCAGTGATATCAAATATTTACCACTCAGATACTGAAGGTCCAATGCAAATGATTCTGATGACAACAGCATAATGTCATGTGGAACCAGAAATAGTTCAGTCCCAAGACCCCAGTAAAGCCATCTTAGTAGATAACAGGTAAATCAGTGGTAGTGAAACAGTGCATTTGTGTTTACATTATGCTAAGGCAATGAACATGAGCATATTATCAGCATCTAGGCCTGTTTGAACCGGGCCATATCGTGGCAATGCGTGAGGCAGGGTGCAGTGAATGAAGATGAGTACTTCTTCATGTGGTCATCGCTCAGGTCCCACAGGTTTACCACACCATGAGAAGATTGCATCATCTGCTGACAAAGCAACTCTGACCCTTCTGCAGCATTCCAGCTCAATGTGGCATCTGCAATGCATACACCAGTGCCCACACTGATCATCCAATGACATTTTAATGAAGCTGAATTACAGGCACAGCATCCCCTGTGCAGGTTACCTCTGACTGCTAATCATCACCAGGCACATCTGTGGTGCATCAAGTCTGTGTTGTGGGAGGGGGATGGCACCACATCATCTTCGTAGATGAGTCACACTTCTGTTTGGACACAGATGATGGTCGCATCAAGGTTTGGCATTGCCACAGCCAGCGGCCGGAATCCAACACCCATCTGGGAGTGCCACAGTGCCCACACACCTAGCGTGTGGGGTAGTTATGACTAGCATGTGGGGTAGTCATGACTCTATAATATCTTTAGTGTTTGCCCAGGAAACTTACAGCTCAACTATATGTCGATGATGTTCTGGTGCGCTATTGTCTATCCTGTGCAGCTCCCCTTGTGCCATTTTTCAGCAGAATAACACACATCCCCATATGGCACGCATTGTCCAACACTCTCTACAGGATGTCAACATCCTGCCTTGGCCTGCTATGTCCCCAGATTTCTCTCCTTAGAGTCATATGGGATGTGCTCCATCGACATCTCTGACAGTGTCCACAACCAGCACACTGGTGGACACACTGCATCTCCATTTGGAGAATGAATGGCAGAAAGTGACACTATTTGGGACCTGTATTTCTCAATGTCTGCTGCATGCATTGCTGCCAACTAGGGTTATACCCCATGCTGAGAAGCCCATATTGGGGGCCCCCTAAACACTCTTAATATGCACATGCATGCAGGTTGGGCTGGGTTGTTTTACCTGTAAATGACACTTTTGCACACAATGAACTAAATGGCCAGATTCTCTGTGCATTTGGGGTCACAAGGACCCCTAAGGCTGAGAGAAGTTTGGGGGAAGGAACCCACTGGAACAACTGTTGGGAGACAGATGGTAGCCTCCCTTCAAGATCACCCGGCACCAGTGCTCAGAGTCTGGCTCTCCTGCGCAAGGCCACAGTGTAATGTTCCATCTGATGGATGACGGCCTTTCCAAGCTCCATTGGTGTCCCCCTACTGACCGTGGGCTGGGCTGGGAGTTTTGCAGAGATAAATCTCAATGCTGGCCCAGCTGAGACTTGAACCTGGGAATGCAAATTATGAGCCTGGTGTGCTACCAACTGAGCTACCCCCACCCCATATGCATGCAGGTGATAATGCGATTAATCCTTACTATCTTATAACATGCTCTTCCATTCTGCTCAGTTTCACTGAAGTTTGCTTCACGGTGTTGAAATTTTTGTGTCCACAAGTATAAATTAAAAAATGTACATTGAAAATATGATGAAAATTTATGTTAACCTTCTCCAGGGGCCAAATGGTTAGTGCCCTTAGCTATTGAAAAAATGGACCTGGGTTTAAGGCATGGATGCTCGTGCTGTCTTTCTGCTGAAGTTTTGCCTTCCTCACAGATCTCTATGGCATATTAAACTGAGAAACTCCTGTCAGACCTCTATAACAAGTAGCTGTTTGAGGAGCAGTTTGTTTTTATTTTTGATATCAAAATGGAATGTGGTCAACCTTGTCATTCAACTGTATGAAACAGGGAACACTCTAGAAGGTGAGTTCCAAGTTCTCTAGTGTTCACTGAAGGGATGTAAAAAGTATTTTGACTGTTATCTAACTTAGGTAGGACTGGTCCAACAGCACAAGCATTCCAAGTGCCCACTTGGGGCAGCTCATTTTTAAGCTAGTGATTGGATGGATTTATTCTACTTCAACTCAGTGTAAAAAAAACCATAATTTCAAAGTGCAATTATGTGCAAAAGAAATGCCTCTGCATAATTTTGTTAGCATTAATATGTTTGAAATCCTATTAGTTGCTTATTATTTACCTGATATTTATTTCAAAATGTAGACTGAAATAATACTCGTTTGAGGTCACAAAAGTGATAAGATTATTTGGGAAGAATATATATAGATATTACTTTTGTTGAATATGGGATGCTCATTTTCGAAGAAAATAAAGTTTTCCAATTTTGAACTTTTGTGCCTCTAACAGTGGGGAGTTCAAACTAATGGATGATTGGGAAAATTCATATTAGTAGTTCATTCATTTATTATAACCTATGAAAGCCAAAAAATTTCATTCACCTTTTAAAACAAAAGAGTGCCTTTTTTTTTTTACGCCTTCAGATTAAGATTGGTTGGTTGGTTATTTTACCTCTGAGCAGCACTTTTTTGCACATATGGGCTAAATGGCCAGGTCATGAGGACCCAGATGGCTCAGAGCAGATTGGGGGAGGGGACCCACTGGAAAAACTATTGGGAGATAGATGGTAGCCTCCTTTCAAAGCCACCCAGTGCATTCTTTAATGTGCACAGGGTATGGCTCTCATGCACACAGAGCCACAACTTAACATCCCATTCAACAGACGGTTGCCTTTCCAAGCCCATCGTTGTCCACTACTGACTGTGGGCAGGGTAGGGAGTTTTGCAAAGATAAATCTCAACGCTGACCCAACTTGGACTCGAACCTGGGAACTGCAGATTACAATCCTGGCATGCTACCAAATGAGCCACCCCTGCCTCCTTCATATTAAGGGGGCAAATTGTTGGTGTAATTGTAAACCTTGATTAAACATAGAAGAAAAATTGTCATTAGCCAGATGGATCTGAACCCATGTCCTCCTGATAACATATCAGGTGCTCTATCAGGAGGACATGGGTCCAGATCCCACCCAGCTAATGACAATTATTCCTCTATATTTATTCAACATATCACTGATAGGTATATATCTGTCATTTCCCTATTATTTCAATTGTGAACCTCTTGATCACTTATACTCCACCATCAGATTTTCAAATACAGTGAAATATCAGTATAGCAAATTTGAGCAGGTGACAAAAATATATTTGTTATACTAAAATGCAATAAAAAAAAAGTGCTATGATAGTTACCAAAAAGAAGTCAGTAATATTTTTTTTGTCTTCCAACAAGCCATCTTTCTGCAAATTCTTATTTGATATTGCAACTCTGCAGCACATTGGAATATCTTTCCAGGTATGGAAGCAACTGCTGCTTTGCAGGTATGGAAGCAACTGCTTCCATACCTGCATGACAAGCTGCCACTGCTTGCAATAAAAATGCCTTCTCAAAGAAAGATTCACCAGAAAAAAAGAGAGCAACATTTGTTGCTATTCTTTCTGTATTGTAATGTTAACTTTTGCAATATATTGATTTATGTATTTTTGAATAGTGGATGATTCCTTTATATTGGTTATAATCCCTTAAAATGTCCAAGTTTCTGAAACTGGTCTCACTCGGATGGCCAAGTTAATTTTGAAGTGTTTTCAGAAAATATACTACATAACATTAGAACCTCATTCTGAAGTAACTAGTGAAGGGAAAACATATTGTATATAAAAAAATAGCATTTCATTGTGAATGATAAAAATATCAAAAATTAGAATATTTAAAATATAAATTTTTGATGCCTTTTTTAACCCTCCACACAACTGTTGCTTAAGCCTTATTCTGGTGCAATAAATGTGTAACAGAAGGAGGGTTAAAATACTGCAAATTTTCCCTTTATTTTTTCCATTTTTCACTTCATCATCATCATCATCCTCAAGAAACCATGGGCTACATAGGTCCCACCAGACCATGCAATTTAGTTCTCCAAGCATATCTGTCCTGGCTGCATCTGCTGCATCAGACCACTGCACACCAACATTTTGACATTGTCTGCCCACTGCATCCTAGGTCTTCCCCTCTTTCTGAGGCCTTTAGGCACACTGTTCATAACCCTATTCGCCAATATATAATTATCCATACGGTCAATATGCCAAACCAACGGAGTCTCTCTCTGCACAATATTCTGCTTAAAGGAGGTTTCCGACTCCTTTGCTTAATCTCATCGTTAGTTATAAAGTTGAACCACCTAATGCCCAAGATACTGTGTAAGCATCTACTTTCCTGTTATCCTGTTATATTATTGCAAAGCGTCCAAGTTTCATTGCCATAGCTAACTCTAGAAAGAACCAAACTATTGTACAGTCTAATTTTAGTCTTTAGGTGTATACACCTATTTCTCCACACTCTCCATAGATTTTTAAAAGTCCTGGTAACAATCCCTATTCATCTGTTAATCTCATGCCACACATCACCAGTATCTGTTCATAGCTCCCAAGATAATTAAACTGTGACACCTGCTCAAGAGTGGAAAATTCAGATTATTTGAATCTGCCTGACCAATTTTCATCACTTTAGTTTTCTCTCTGTTTATAACCAAACCTATTCTACTACCAGTCTCATCAACAGCTCGAATCAAAGAGTTCATCTCATCAACATAATTTGCTAAAAGGGCTAAATCATCAGCATAATCTAAATCAAACATTTTCGTATCTCCAGTCCATTTAAGGTAAAAATCTTTCCCTTGAAGTGAATTTTGCATAACATAATCAATAACCAAGCTAAAGAGAAAGAGACAAGATGCAATCTTGTAGAACACCAGAAGTAATGCTAAACCAATTGCTACAAGCCTTATCAACTCTCACACACGACTCAATGTTATTGCTTTCTTTATGTTAACTAACTTGTCTGGTATGCCATATGATCTCACATTCAACCAAAAATTATGATGATCAACAGAGTCAAAAGGCTTTTTGAAATCTACAAAGCTAGCAACCAAAGGTTTCTGAAACTCTAAGCATTTCTAAAAAATCTGCCTAAGTGAAAATATCTGATCCACAGATCCCCTACCACTTTTGAATCCACAATGTTCATCATGGAAAGAACTTTACCTGGAACAGAGAGTAGGCTGATAGCCCTATAATTATCACAAGAACTGTGATTAGCTTTTTTGAAAATAGGGATAATAATACCTCTGGTAAAATCTTTAGGAACCATACCTTTATCATAAAAGATATTCAAAATTTCAGTCATCCAAGTGGTAACCGAAAAGTTCCCAGCTCTAAGCATTTCCATAGTAATTTCATCTACCCCTGAAGATTTATGAAGTTTAAGTTTAGAAATAGCCAAAATAACTTCTGACTGTGTTATAGGGCCAACATTAAAGCCACCAATGTATCTATCATCATTACAAACAAGGAGTAGAACTAACCACATTTTTTAGAACATCACTGGAATGCTCAGCCCACCTAGCCATGATAGAATCCTCATCTTCTATAACCTTGTTTATCCTTCAATCCCTGAATATCTGTCCATTTTCTACCACACAAAACATTAACTATCTGGTACAGCTCTCTGCTGTTGTGCTTTCTAAGTGCTTCCTCAGCTTTGTTGACCAAGCTGAAGATTCTTATCAGCAGTTAACTGATCCTTTACATGTTTATTGAGCTCTCTGTAATGCTTTCTATTAGGATTAGTAGGATATTGATTAAAGACATTCCTGCAGTTCTTTCTTTCTGAAATAAGCTCAAGTGCCTTATCACTCAAATAATTCTGCCTTCTCTGCTCCTTTTTTCCTAAAAGAGTACCGTTAGTGTCCAAAAAAGCCTGTTTAAAATGGCCCCATTCTTCCTCAACTTCAGTAGTAAGCATACCATGACTGTCATAATGACCAAGTAACCTATCATGGTACGCTTTAGCTATAACTGGGTCTTTCAGAGCTTTAGAATTAAAGGTAAAGTTTTTAACCTTAGCACAACACTTCTGAAGTTTAAGTTCCAAGATATTTTTAACAAGGTAATGGTCACATCCAATATCAGCTCCCCTATATGACCTGGTATTTCTAACAGAACTAGCCCATTTGCTGTTAATTAATAAATTATATTATCTGTAAATGGTAGCTAGGTAGTCACTGGAAGGAGAGCTATGCACCAATCCCCTGTGATGATGCATAGAACCGGCCAGGCCTAGCACCTAATGTCCGACCCCGCCTTCTCGTGATGCGGACCGTTAGTAACTTTCAAAAGAGTGTCTTGTGGAAGTGAACGAAAGGGGACGGCTGCCAGATTAGTGTGGCCTACTGATCTGGACAACTATGGCTACTTTTCTTTTTTTTCTACCCTGCTGAGGAGTGGTCAACCACACAGGGTCCTGGTGCTGACCATATAAACCTACTGGACCGGACAGATATATGGCTCTGAGCTTGATTATGGATCCTGATTCTGCTGCACTGGTGGGCTTCTGTGGAGGGAAAATCTTCCGCTGTGTTTTCTGTTTGTTTGTGGGTTGACAGCCCCAAGTGAATAGATTCACAGGATATGTTTATCAGCTGGTGGATAATCCTGAGCAGAAGTCATCGCAGGCACCTGAACTCTTTGCTTCTATTGGCATCGTCAAATTCTACATTGGAGGAAGTCTTCCAGTGTAGATGGCTTCAGCCTTTAGTAGTGGGGGAACGGGTCTTTGCCCCATGTCTGCGATTAGGGGGCTGTTTGATATTGTTGGCATTCCCTCTCTCAATAAACATAGTTTCTTTAAACATCCCACTAACCATTTTCTCTCCATAGGTAGTTGGAATGTGAGGACTCTGCACAGAGCTTTTTCTCTTGATGTCCTCACACAAGAATTCCACCATTATAATTTAGATATTCTCGGCTTGCAAGAGACCAGATGGACAGATAAAGGTCAGATTCTTAAAAATAATCTTAAATTTCTCTTTTCAGGGAGGGACGACAAAAAGCATCACCAAGGCGTGGGTCTGCTTCTCAGCAGACACGCTAGCGATGCTCTTCTAGAATATGAGTGCATTAATGAAAGATTTCTTACAGCAAAATTTCAGACAAGCGTTAAAGACTTGAATGTTATCTGCTGTTATGCCCCCACTGAGGATGCCGATGAGGATGAAAAGGATAGGTTTTATGAACAACTTCAGGATATTTTGAATTCTGTCGAAAGGAGATATTTCCCTTGTTCTTGGTGACTTCAATGCCAAAGTTGGTACTGACTCTGACCTTTGGGGAGGAGTAATAGGCCCTTTTGGTATTGGTAGCTGCAATGGGCAACGTCTCCTACAGGTAAGTAAACTCAATGGATTCAGAATAACTAACACATATTACAAACACCGCGACATACATAAGTACACGTGGGTTTCACCTGATGGGCTGCATAAGAATATGATTGATTACATATTAATTAACAGCAAATGGGCTAGTTCTGTTAGGAATACCAGGACATATAGGGGAGCTGAAATTGGATCTGACCATTACCTTGTTAAAAGTGTGTTGCAAATTAAACTTAAAAAGTGTTGTGCTAGGGTTAAAAAATTTGCTTTTAATACTGAAGCTCTGAAAGACCCAGTTATAGCCAAAGCTTACCATGATAGGTTACTTAGTCATTATGACAGTCATGGTATGCTTACTACTGAAGTTGAGGAAGAATGGGATCATTTTAAACAGGCTTTTTTGGACACTAACAGTACTCTTTTAGGAAAAAAGGAGCAGAAGAGACAGAATTATCTGAGTGATAAGGCACTTGAGCTTATTTCGGAAAGAAAGAACTGCAGGAATGTCTTTAATCAATACCCTACTAGTCCTAATAGAAAGCATTACAGAGAACTTAATAAACGTGTAAAAGATCAGTTAGCTGCTGATAAGAATCTTTTTGCTTGATGGTTTGGCTGAGAAAGCCGAGGAAGCAGTTAGACAGCACAACAGCAGAGAGCTGTACCAGATAGTTAATGTTTTGTGTGGTAGAAAACGGACAGGCATACAAGGATTGAAGGATAAACAAGGTAAGGTTATAGAAGGGGAGGATTCTGTCATGGCTAGATGGGCTGAGCATTTCAGTGATGTTCTAAACAATGCGGTTAGTTCTATTCCCATTGTTTGCAATGACGATAGATGCATTGGTGGCTTTAATGTTGGCCCTATAACACAATCTGAAGTTATTTTGGCTGTTTCTAAACTTAAACTTCATAAATCCCCAGGGGTAGATGGAATTACTACGGAAATGCTTAGAGCTGGGAATGTTTCGGTTACCACTTGGATGACTGAAATTCTGAATATCTTTTATGATAAAGGCATGGTTCCTAAGGATTTTACCAGAGCTATTGTTATCCCTATTTTCAAAAAAGGTGATCACAGTTCTTGTGATAACTATAGGGGTATCAGCCTACTCTCTGTTCCAGGTAAAGTTCTTTCCATGATTGTGCTTAATAGAATTAAGAATCTGGCTGACAGTCAATTGCGTGATGAGCAATGTGGATTCAGAAGTGGTAGGGGATGTGTGGATCAGATATTTTCACTTAGGCAGATTCTTGAGAAATGTTTAGAGTTTCAGAAACCTTTGGTTGCTAGCTTTGTTGATTTCAAAAAGGCTTTTGACTCTGTTGATCGTCATAATTTGTGGTTGATTGTGAGATCATATGGTATACCAGACAAGTTAGTTAACATAAAGAAAGCAATAACATTGAGTCATGTGTGAGAGTTGATAAGGCTTGTAGCAATTGGTTTAGCATTACTTCTGGTGTTCTACAAGATTGCATCTTGTCTCTTTCTCTTTAGCTTGGTTATTGATTATGTTATGCGAAATTCACTTCAAGGGAAAGATTTTGGCCTTAAATGGGCTGGAGATATGAAAATTTCTGATTTAGATTATGCTGATGATTTAGCCCTTTTGGCAAATGATGTTGATGAGATGAACTCTTTGATTCGAGCTGTTGATGAGAATGGTAGTAGAGTAGGTTTGGTTATAAACAGAGAGAAAACTAAAGTGATGAAAATTGGTAAGGAAGGCTGTGATTCAGTTAATCTGAATGGTTGCAGGCTTGAGCAGGTGTCATAGTTTAATTATCTTGGGAGCTATGTAACTGATAATGGTGATGTGCGGAATGAGATTAACAGGCGATTAGGAATCGCTGCCGGGACTTTTAAGAATCTATGGAGAGTGTGGAGAAATAGGCGTATACACCTAAAGACTAAAATTAGACTGTATAATAGTTTGGTTCTTTCTAGGGTTAGTTATGGTAGTGAAACTTGGACACTTTGTAAACAAGATAACAGGAAACTAGATGCTTTTGATTCCAGATGCTTACGCAGTATCTTGGGCATTAGGTGGTTCAACTTTGTAACTAATGATGTGGTTAGGCAAAGGAGTTTGCAACCTCCTTTAAGCAGCATATTGTGCAGAGAGAGACTCCGTTGGTTTGGCCATGTTGCCCGTATGAATAATTATAGATTGGCGAATAGGGTTATGAAGAGTGTGCCTAAAGGCCTCAGAAAGAAGGGGGGACCTAGGATGCGGTGGGCAGACAATGTCAAACAGGACCTTGTTAGAATTGGTGTGCAGTGGCCAGATGCAGTAGATGTAGCTCAGGATAGACTTGCTTGGAGAACTAAATTGCACTGTCTGGTTGGACCTCCGTAGCCCATGGCTGCTTGAGGATGATGATGATGATGATGATACTCAGTTATATTCTTATGCAGGCCTTCTGGTGAAACCCATGTGTACTTATGTATGTTACAGTGTTTTAATAAGTGTTAGTTATTCTCAAACCATAAAGTTTACTTACCTGTAGGAGACATTGCCCATTGCAGCTACCAATACCAAAAGGACTTATCACTCCTCCCCAAAGGTCAGAGTCAATACCAACTTTGGCATTGAAGTCACCTAGAACAAGGGTAATATCTCCTTTCTTGACAGAATTCAAAATATCCTGAGTTGTCCGTAAAACCTATCCTTCTAATCCTCATCGGCATCCTCAGTGGGGGCATAACAGCATGTAAGATTCAAGTCTTGAACGCTTGTCTGAAATTTTGCTGTAAGAAACCTTTCATTAATGCAGTCATATCCTAGAAGAGCATCACTAGCGTGTCTGTTGAGAAGCAGACCCACGCCTTGGTGATACTTATTGCAGTCCCTCCCTGAAAAGAGAAATTTAAGATTATTTTTAAGAATTTGACCTTTATCTGTCCATCTGGTGTCTTGCAAGCCGAGAATATCTCAATTATAACTGTGGAATTCTTGTGTGAGGACATCAAGAGAAAAAGCTCTGTGCAGAGTCCTCACATTCCAACTACCTATGGAGAGAAAATGGTTAGTGGGATGTTTAAAGAAACTCTGTTAATTGAGAGAGGGAATGCCGACAATATCAAACAGCCCCCTAATCGCAGACATGGGACGAAGACCTGTTCCCCCACCACTAAAGGCTGAAGCTATCTACACTGGAAGACTTCCTCCAATATAGGATTTGACGATGACCTCTGCTCAGGATTATCCACCAGCTGATAAACATGTCCTGTGAATCTATTCACTTGGGGCTGTCAACCCACAAACAAACAGAAAACACAGCGGAAGATTTTCCCTCCACAGAAGCCCACCAGTGCAGCAAATTCAGGATCCATAATCAAGCTCAGAGCCGTAATTCAGTCCAGTGGGTTTATATGGTCAGCACCAGGACCCTGTGTGGTTGACCACTCCTCAGCAGGGTAGGAAAAAAAAGAAAAGTAGCCATAGTTGTCCAGATTAGTAGGCCACACTAATCTGGCAGCCCTCCCCTTCCGTTCACTTCCACAAGAGAGTCTCTCTTTTGAAAGGTACTAATGGCCTGCACCACGAGAAGTGGGGGTCAGACATTAGGTACTAGGCCTGGCCGGGTCTATGCATCATCACAGGGGATTGGTGCATAGCTCTCCTTCCAGCCTCTTTCAATTAAATCTAAAAAAGTATTTTTTTAGAGCAAGGTAATTAAATAAAATGAATAAAAAGCAGTAAAAATAATTAATATCTCAAATCATTTTAGTATAAAGCTGCATAACTGATAAGAAAAATTTAATTGAAAAAAATGGTTATAAATAACAATTCCAAATGTTTATTAGTGTATTTGGTTAAAATGTAATTTAAAAGTATTGAAATTAGTCCTACCTTTTAAAAATAGCACTTTTAGACTAATTGATCAATCTTATGAATTTTCCGATATCTGCCATTTGAGATCACCATCAGTTCTGTTTTCAATCATTCAAATTGATTATATTTTTTTTTAAATTACATTAAATTTTTGGGAAACAATAAGAAATAATTTCAAAAGCAATAAAGTGAAAAAAAAAGTCTTTGATATTCAAAGTCTGCTAAAATTATGACCCAAAAGCAATGTGTGTGGTTCCTGGATGCTGCAATTTCCAGTAGTAGTAGTAGTAAAATCGCCATCTTATTTTAAAAGTTTGTGAAGCATTACAACTCTGCTAGAGACATGGTGATAAGTAGGTCAGAATACCGTTAATGCAACCAATCAATAGGTTACTTATGGCATAAACTAAATCATTGCTACTTGATGCTATTTACGGTGGCTTAACATCGGCGCAAAATTGCTGTAGGCTCAAAAAAAATATTTTAAAACTTTGTCATTTTTTTCAAGTGAAAGCAACAGGCAAAGAATGTATATCATAGACTGAAATATTATTTTCAGCATTTGATTAGAAACAATTTTTAAAAAAGGGCCAATTTCTGTTCAAAACATTTATAATCTGTACATGATTTTGCTGTAGTAAAATTAAATTAAAGCATTCCTGAGGAGTGGAGTGTAAAAGTTGCTGATATATATCAGCAACCTTTTGCTCCATAGAGTTACTGATACGTATATGTTGCAACATATGCAACATTTACAGTCTTTTATTGAGTTCTTTTGCTTAAAGACACTTTAACACATTGAAAAACTTCCAAAGTAACTAGTTAAATTTACCTGTTAAATTAACTAGTTATTTTACCTAATTAAACCTGGATCTTGTGACTGGCTCAGATAGTTGTTGTTCTTCTTTGGCTATCTTGCTGACAAGTTGTACTTTTCCATGATGGTTACCGATGTTTATATTCACCTTTGTACTTATCTCTAGCTGGAAGATTGCATAGATGTTTACAGAACACCATATACCACTCCTTGTTGTTGACTTTCATCACAACATTGGTGTCCATTACTGAAGTCTCTGTTGTCTCTCCATAATAGTGATCATTGATGGCTACGGTTGGTTTAACGTCCTCGAACACAACTTAATATGAGTTTAGATGGTAATTATTTCCAAATTTTAGACGAGATTTTGTCTTCTCCTTCAGAAACTGCTAAACTCAAGTTGCTTAAAATTCAAACATTTAACAAGCTAATCCTCTTAAAATTTTAACAGAATTACGACCCAAAATAACATTAAGAAACTCTTATTTAAACTTATGAGCGTAAGAGAAACATGTCATGAGTATGTTTAAATTATTTTAAAGTTCGTTTGTTAAATGTTTGAATTATAAACAACTTAAGTAGTTCCTGAAGGAGCTAAGACAAAATCTGATCTAAATTCGTATTAAGTTATATTTGAGGATGTTTAAATCAACTGTAGCCATGAATGATCACTATTACAAAGAGACCTAACGGAGACCTGAATAGCGGACTCGAAAGTTGTGATGAAAAGCCAACAAGGGTTGTTGGGTTGTTTTACCTCTGAGCGGCACTTTTTTGCACACCATGGGCTAAATGGCCAGGTCACATGGACCCCGAAGGCTCAGAGAAGGTTGGGGGAGGGGACCCACTGGAACAGCTGTTGGGAGACAGATGGTAGCCTCCCGTCAAGGCCATCCAGCGTGTTCTTTAACGTGCACAGGGTATGGCTCTCCCGCACACGGGGCCACGGCTTAACATCCGACGGATGGCGGCCTTTCCAAGCCCATCGATGTCCCCTACTGACCGTGGGCCCACTGGAACAGCTGTTGGGAGACAGATGGTAGCCTCCCGTAAAGGCCATCCAGCGTGTTCTTTAATGTGCACAGGGTATGGCTCTCCTGCACACAGGGCCACGGCTTAACATCCGACGGATGGCGGCCTTTCCAAGCCCATCGATGTCCCCTACTGACCGTGGGCAGGGCGGGGAATTTTGCGGAGATAAATCTCAACGCTGACCCAGCTGGGACTCGAACCTGGGAACTACAGATTATGAGCCTGGTGCGCTACCGACTGAGCCACCCCCGCCCCGAAAAGCCAACAAGGACACTGGTATACGGTGTTCTGCAAACATCAGTAACCATCATGGAAAAGAAATGCAACTTGTCAGCGAGATAGCTAAAGAAGCGAAACAACCATTTGAGCTAGCCACAAAATTCAGGTTTAATGGTAACCTGCAACTTTTAACTGGTTACTCTAGAATTTTTTCAGCATGTTAAAAGTGTTTCTAAAAGAACAGCTCAATTAAGAAGCTAAAAATGTTACATATATTGCAACTTATATGTATCAGCAACTTTTTGTCTATAATACACTCCTCAAGAATGTTTTAACTTAATTTTACTGTAGCAAAATAGTGTACAGATTAAATGTTTTAACTAGTTGCTGTGTTTGAATAAAATATTTAAGATCTTGCATTTTTCACTGTGAAATGTAAACCCAGCTTGGACATCCAAAGGGCTAACTATTAGTGGTTAAGTTAGCTTTAGGTAATATCAAAAATGTACAGTTGCTGTTGACTAGGGCGTGTCTGCTGCAAGCCACCATTTTATGCCACTGCTGACTATTCAAGCACGTCATAAAAAAAAATCACTGGAGAAAAGGGTGCAATTATTATTGCTATTCTCTCTGTATTGTAATGTTTGCAATGTATTTCTTGATCTGTTATTAATCATTGGATGATACTGACATATTGTTTATTATTAACAATTAAGTTCATTTTCATTAATATCAAATAAGCATGTCAGATTTTTTTTTCACTGAAATAATGTAACTAAACTGATTTAGGCTTTTTTGTTATAAGATATGAAATTTAATTCATAATTAGTTAATGGATACCATAAAATAGCCATTGCTAAACCACAATTATTTAAATGGGAAAGCCTAATTTGGTTTCACCCATTACCAATCGAAGCTTACAGGGTGCTGAAACTTTTTGATTTTTTATATTATGGAAATTTAATTGCTAATAATTAGTAACCAATGATAAATATATATATTGAAACATTGATTGATAATTGACTTTTTATGGAAATTCTGCAAAATACCATTTAGTTTTTAATATTAGTTTTAATAAGTGGTCGGCATTTCTACAAATTTTTAATCTTCCAAATCATAATTTTTGTCTTTCGAGGTTGATAGCTCTCAATGGTTCATAATGATGTGATTGATTGGATATTTCGCAGCATTTAAATCACTATAGAGTTGCCAGATGCTAAAAACCAAAGCATGTTAAGATGGAAAAATATGCATTGTACATATTATATTGTTTAAGGATTTTCTTTTTGCAGATTTCATTATACTGGTTTTTTTTTTATTGGGAGAAATTTTTGTTTCTTTTAGTAGTATTGATTAAAATGAAACATTTTCCAGTGGATATACATAGTAAATTTGTCGGGGTAAAAATTTTGTTATATTGACATTTTACTGTATTTAGTTTAAATAGATCATTTGCAGTACTCATTAGAAATTTGGCTATTTTCCAACTGTTTCCAGCTCTAGATGGCACTACTAACCCATTGGCTTACAAATATTTATTCACTAAACTTGCCCATAATTACTATTTGGAAAATCTCCTAATTATTATTTTATGAAATGGATCTGCAACTAACATGTATAATATTCAATTTCTCTTTTTTTTTAAAATAAGAAATTTCACCTTTTTTAAATATGTAAATCATTTAAATCAGCCAACTAAAATGCTAAATTAAACAAACAACATTGAAAATTTAATTTTTGTTTACAATATGTTGAAGTGCTTCTGTGGTATTTAAAAGCATTTTGCAGTATGGAACACCTTGTCTTCCAAGGTGTGGGAACACTTTAAACACTCACCAGCATGGAGGGCAACAAAGCACTTCTTACGTTCATACCAATTCATACTCCTTTTCCTTCGTTTCGGCTGCAGCTGTCATCTCAGTACCTTTCTGCCATGAATACTAGCAACTCGTCATCGCTGCAGGAGTGGAAACCGGAGTGTGAACCATCCTCAAGGTTCAAGGTGTTGCAAGTTCATGGTGAAATTATCCTCCAATGTGGAGCTCCCCTACACCAGTGGATCATTCTGAACCCCCTCCTGTTTAGCTCAAGTCACAGAGTTGACAAACATGAACAGCACCTTTACCCTATTGCAACTCTTCCAGGGAATGGCCAATCTCATCTACCCTCCTGTGGCAGGAGTTCTGTAGTCCACTGGGGGCAATTAAGCAGTCTTGCTCTTTGTGGGATTGAAGATGTGCCTCGCCACGGTCTCTGCGGTCGCCTTACATGTTGCTGCTGTTGTGATCCAGAGTAGGAGATGGCAGCAGTTGTAACACTTCAAAGATTATACATTTTTAAAGTTTGGACCTTTTGTCTGATCCAATTTATTCTAATTCCGGATAACTCTATAGAGTACCAGGTAATAATAACTTGCCAAATAAAGTTGAAATAGGGTTCGTAAATGTTTGCCAAACATTACGTATCGAGTAAGAATTCAAAAATGATCGTCAGGTTTAAATATTAAATGCAATCAAAAATTAATTCACATTGCTCAAGAGAAAAAATACCAAAGATTCAAAAGTTTCTAAAACAAAGTTTATTTCAAAAAATTCAACTCACCAAACTCAAAGTGAAAATCTCAACTACATCTTGAACAAAACCTCTGTTACTATATCTCATCACTTCTCACTACTTCATCCCAATCTCAATTACTATATCTTACTACTCTTCACTCCTCACTAACTATTCTTACTACTTCTCAATACTAACTGTGTGACCTAACGTTATAACAAGCAGATACGAAGTCGGCACGTGTTATGTTGCACGCCAGGAAAGACATTTGCATAAACTGTCGATCACACAAGCTATGACGCAAGAGAGGTCGTGTCCTGAACACGGGTGCTTTAGCAGTTATCAGTCAAAAGGTTGGAGTTGCGCATGCGCAACTCCTGCAGCTCAGACAAGGATTGAGACAATCCACAAAAATGAATTAAAATCCCCAAACTGATAAATATAATGTAAATAAAATAAAACTGGTTAAGGAAAAATAAAAGTGAATGGGTGGACCATCACACAGTGTCGTTCAAGGAACAGCTCGATGTCTTCACCACCACAATGTGATGTCATAGCTGCTGGGAAGCTACCTCCCCTTCCAGGAGTGACAGCCTAGTCCAGGTGGAGTTTGCACACTATACACAATTTTGAAAGAGATTCTTCTTTTTGGGGTTAGAACCAGGAAAAACCACATACCAGAAGAATTCAAAAACACCAAAATGAAAAAGGAGAAATAATGGTCCTTTACTCTCAAAAAATGGAAGGGGGAGGATTGGGTTGGGAGGAAAGAATCTTGGGAAATGTGCCCACTGTGTCACCTGTAATCTTGCTGAAGATGTCTGGGGGTACACTGGTAAGGGGATATTTTCTATCATTTGTTCTGCCAATACTACTCTGTGAAGTTTTATCCTCATGATTTTCTGCAACATGGCATAGCTGTTGGGGGAGATAACTAAATTGGTAGCATGTCAGGCTTATAATCTACAGTTCCTAGGTTCAAATTCCATCTGTGCCAGCATCAAGATTTATCTCTGCAAAATTCCCCACTCCGCCTTCGGTCAGTAGGGGATGCTAATGGGCTTGGAAAAGCTGCCATCCATCAGATGGGACATTAGGAAATTTTACTTTGTGATATTTACCTCTGAACGGCACTTTTTCACATGAGAAAGTCACAGTCCACAAAGATGACAAGATGATAGAGAGCTCAGAGGTAAAACAACCCAACCTTGATGGAATTTCTTGCTAGCATCCACTATTATGGATTTTTCTAGAGAAATAATCACCCATGTGTGGGCAGCTCTCTTATTCATACCCTGTGCGTAAAGGACTCACTGATTGCCTTGATTGGAGGCTACCTTCTGTCTCCCAACAATTGTCCAGTGGGTCCCCCCCCCCCCCCAACCTTCTCTGAGCCCTCAGGGTCCCTTGTGTGCAAAAAAGTGCCACTCAGGGATAAAACAACCCAACATATCTGTTGAATGTGGTAGTGTCCATAAGACGGAAAAATATTTTCTTATAACCCTTGACATACCTTCTTTCTCATTATAGGGAATGATCATAACTGTTGGTCTTATTTGTCAATGCATTCATAGAATTATTGTAATCAAGTACTGGTTTAAGTTTTACTACAGCAGTATTGGTTTTCCTGTGCCCATCTCGTCATCTTTGTGGACTGTGAACAGGATGGTGACTGGCTTCCTGTTCATCCATTGAAAGGCCATCATTTTTTGAGAGTAAAGGACCATTATTTCTCCTTTTTCATTTTGGTGTTTTTGAATTCTTCTAGTATGTGGTTTTTCCTGGTTCTAACAGTGTCAATGCATTGAGCTTTCAATGAATGTGAGAAAAAGGAATGGGGGAGGCATACCAGTTGTCTGGGGCCATTCTAGGAGGATATTTACCTCTGAACGGCACTTTTCAGAAGTTGTCTGCAAAAATTATATGTCCCTAGTCCAGGTAAGGTCTAATCAACTTCGTGACTGCCTCTCACTTGATGGGATTGGGACACGGGTGGCTCAGTCGGTAGTGTGCCAGGTTCGTAATCTGCAGTTCCCAGGTTCGAGTCTCAGCTGGGTCAGCATTGAGATTTATCTCTGCAAAACTGCCCACGGTCAGTAGGGGACACCATTGGGCTTGGAAAGGCCATCGCCTGTTAGATGGGACGTTAAGCCTTGGCTCTGTGTGTGGGAGAGCCACACCCTATGCACATTAAAGAATATGCTGGATGGCCTTGACAGGAGGCTATCATCTGTCTCCTAACAGCTGTTCCAGTGGATCCCTTCCCCCAACCTTCTTGAGCCTTCGGAGTCCTTGTGACCTGGCCATTTAGCCCATTGTGTGCAAAAAAGTGCCACTCAGAGGTAAAACAACTGAACCTTGATGGAATTTCTTGCTAGCGTCCACTGTTATGTTTTTTGTTTTTCCTTTTCAGTGTAGATAGAAATGCTCAGACAGTAGGCAGTACCTGACTCACATATTTTGTAAATTTTTACTCCAAATTGTGCTCTCTTTTTGGGATTGAATTTGCATGTAGCACAGTCAACTTCTGAATTTCATGACTTTCATCAATCACTAAGTTGTCTTGGGCATAATACACATCTTTTGAATTTTGTTGTAATTGATTTATCATTAGCTCTAATTTTCCTAATCTCTTTGTAGTGTCAAGCCATTCATTGTCTAAAAAAGTGCATAAATTTTGACAGTAGCAAGAATATGTGGTAGGGCATTACTTCTGAGAAAAATTGAATATTTTTATTTTCTTACTGCCATGTATGATTTAAATTGGCAGTTTCCTGTTGCTTACAATTCAATCCAGATGTTCCAGTAAATTTTAATCTTAAGTTTATCCAGATTTTTATTCCATTTCTATCGATCATTCTTCTTTGTGTGCTGGTTCTGGGGGCATCAGTGTCACTGACTTCTTTGAAGTAAAATTAATTTACACTAAAATTTGAACTTTCTTCTTGGAATTCACCACTGACACCAGCAATAAACATGTTGCTGTCTTCAGTATTATTCTTCAGAATGGCTTGATGCAAAAGTAATGGGAAAAAGCTGAACCATGCATTTGCCGTGGAAATGTGCAGTGGTCTTGTAAACAATGTGAAGAGACAAAGCTCCGTATCTAATGTTCTCTACCTACAATTTAGTCCGTACAAATGCCTCTGGCACTTATACGGAAATGATGTCAGTGTCCAAGAGTGTTTGTGTAAACTGTGCAAAGCTTATGGGGATGAAGGCATCTCGAAAAGCACCTGTTATTGCTGGTATGACAAGTTCCAGTCGTGTGACTTCAGCTCAAAAATGAACCTTTTTGAAAAATAGCAGTTTAACCCTTTCGGCCCTGCCAGTGGCGTTTGCCACCTTAATATATAAAGAGTTCTAGCTACTGGCTGAGTATCTAGTTTCACCATAAAGCACTAGATGTCACCTCTACAAAGTATGTGAAACACATTTCACAACATGGTTCAACAAGAAGTGAATGTTTACATATCTGAGTGACTTGTATTGTTCCGCTATTAAAGATGAATGCTAATAACCTGAACACCATGTTTGGTAAGTACCAATCTAAAATCGAAATCTAAAAATTGTCTCAAAATTGATGGATGGACCTGATGGTGGCATTTGTCATGATTTCCTAGTTTCTAAACCTATGGTGGAAACCCGTTCAAACTTAGTAGGGGAGTCCTTGTATGTCTTTTATATTCAATTATTAATGATCAAAAAAAATTTATTTTTCATATTAAAAATTCAGGGCTGAAAGGGTTAAAGGCACTGCTAATCAGACATTCCAGGAATTGGCACAGCTACTGAACACAAATCAGTCTTCCGTTGTTGGCATCTGCAAAAGCTGGGTTGTGTCAAAACTTGATTCCTGGATCCAGTTTTGACACATAACCCAGATTCAGCCTTTTCCCACCACATCAGTTGTTATAGCAGAACATGATGGTTCACTATATTGCATATGCTTCATTGCTTGCTCAGCTAAAAGCCATTGGTTTTCTTGGCAGAGTGATTACAGGGGTGAAAAACAGATTATGATAATGTTGTCTGTAAAAGATCATAGTGTCAAGCAGGAAAATCATCCCAGGCTACAAGCAATACTAGAACTGCATTCTCTTTAAGGTGCAGCTGTGATTTCAATAGAATTGCAAGGGGTATCCACTATGAACTTTTAACCACTCTGAAAATGTTAACTTGGATGTCTACTGTGAGCAGTTGGAATGCTTAAGTGCAGTACTGAAGGCTAAATGCCTGGCATTAGTAAACAGAAAAGATGTGTTCCACCAGGACAATGCAAGGCCTCATTTATTGCAGACACAGCAGAAGCTATAGCAGTTGGGCTGAAAAAGAAAAAAGGAAATAATGATGCATCCTCCATATTTGCCATAACTGGCTCCCTCATAGTTTCATCTGTTCCTATCCCTGAACAATTTTATTTCTGATAGGAAGAAGTTTCATAAATAATGACGATGAGCGTGTATTGCAGACTTCTTTGCCACAAAGGACAAGAGTTTCTACAGGAATGGCACTTACAAACTTGTAGATCACTGGAACATGATCATATCTATTAATGGTAATTATGTTCTTGGTTAAATAACGCATTGGTTAATCATGGAAATGATTATTCTTTCATGTTTTGTTTTATCCCATTGCTTTTGCATCAACCCTATAGCATATTCAAAGATTAATTCCGCTTTCATACAAAATATTCAAAGTTCCTACACTAGTTGGTGTACATACACTTTGATTTCATTTATGATACTGAAACACCATTTTTGCTACTGAAGAATGCTGGGAAAATCATGGATTTGTATAACACAATTGCAGCTAAGACACTTCATCAGAACAATTCTTATGAGCACTTGTAATGGCTTTTCTTTTTCCTGCTGAAAGGTCTCTCACCTCATGACATCTGTTATAGAGAGGAGATATCTGAAGAAATGACTACAACTGCTTCGACTGTCAGAGAGAAATTTGTGTATGAATGTGCTTCATTGCATTGTACATCTGAGAGAGACATCAATGTAAGCCAAATGGTTAAAACTGTTGGGAGAGTTGAAAAGTGCAAATTCTACTGTTCTATTCATACTTATCCAATTCAAAAAAAAATTATCTCTTAAAATGCCATAAGAAAAAGTTACATTTTCCCATCTACCTGGGGTTAGGGAGGGGGAATACTGTCAATTTAAATGTGTTGTCCGTGCACACCACCACTAAGATTTCAAATTTCTAGCTTAAATATATCATTTGGAATATTTGTTAAAGTGTGGCCATTTCCCACCATTAAGTGCTGTTAAACTGTTAATATTATTATTAAACCTATTGGGCGATTCAAAAAGTGCACATCATAATACTCTCCACCCTGTCCACGGTCAGTAGGGAACACCGATGGGCTTGGAAAGACCACCATCCATTGGATGGGACATTAAGATGTGGCTCCTTGTGCAGGAGAGCCATACTCTGTGCACTTTAAAGAACACACTGGATGGCCTTGATGGGAGGCTATCATCTGGCTCCCAACAGCTGTTCCAGTGGGTCCCCACCCACCACCTTCTCTGAGCCTTTTTGGGGTCCTTGTGACCTGGCCATTTAGCCCATTGTGTGCAAAAAAGTGCCGCTCAGAGTTAAAACAACTAATCACCACATCATAATATTTCATCAATGCCTGTCCAACTCAAAAATAATTTTTCATTTTCCTCTAAAAACAGAAAAATTGAATGTCTACAGAGAATAAACACGAAACGTTAAAAAAAAAAAGCTAAAAATGAATGAGCAACTATTTAAACCCGAACTGAACTAGTTAAAATCTTAGTACAACTGATTCATGTTGTGATGACTTGAAGATTAAATCCTAGTGTGGCAAAAGAGGTTTATTGGTATAACATTAGAGGGGCAACTATTAATATGAATATTCATGTAATAAAAATAAATCTGTTAAAGGAATATTTTTATGCTTTTTTTTTTCCTTGGGTAATCTGAGTTTAGATTAGATATCATTATATATATATTAACAATTTAAATAATAGGTTTTAGACAATAATAATCAAACCCTATCCAAATGAAACATTGATTTGAAAATAAAATGCCTTATAAAATTCTAAGTATATCAAACATTAATAGATTCTGAAAAAAATTCATCGCCGCCACGGCAGGAATCAAATTTGCATCTCTCCAGATTCATGCCAGAGCGCACTACCATTGCACCACGCATCGGACAACGAACTCTTTCAGAATATGACCCATGTTCGTTGTCCGACATGTAGTGCAATGGTAGTGCGCTCTGGCATGAATCTGGAGAGATGTGGGTTCGATTCCCACCGCGGCGGCAATGAATTTTTTTTTCAGAATCTATTAATTAATGTTTGATGTCTATCTTAACAGGGAATACTGTGCATTCACTTTGGATTGATTTTTAATTCTAAGTATAAATTTTTTTATTGCTTTTTTATTACAACAAATTGACATGTTAATAATAACAAATAATTTCAGCATTTTATTATCGCATTAACTTTCAGTCATGGTATATTAAGGTGGGAATCTCGGTTGATTATTTTTATTTTGGGAATGACAAACCAACTTTTTGATTGAAATTAAATATTTTTTTTCTTATTTTAAGCAATAAAACTAAAAAGAAAACAGCATTAAAACTAAGCTTTATGCCATTCTTTTCTATTTAGAGACATGAACAAGCTGAAGAAGGCACTGTAGATATTCCTGTGGGTCCACATATAATTTTGAACTATAAGGATAAGACTCCACTTGAAGATGCTGCTAATCTTATCATTCACCATGTAAAGCGCCAAACTGGTAAAACAAAGTTCTTATTTTCATTGTTCTTGTATTGTTGAATAAATATATCTTTACAAAAGTTAATTTCTTGGTTTTTGTAAATCATGTTTTTAATCATTTTTTTTTTTGCCAATCTTTTTATTGCTTTTCACTTCTCATTTATTTCCCCAATTTGACTGAATTTGTCAGGAGAAAATATTGTTCCATCATATCTCCCCAATTCAGAATATGATTGTAACAGGTTATACATGAAAGTTTTCTCTCACAAGGTACCTCAAATGAAAAGTTGTGGTGGGAGTAGTTTAAAATGAAAATGGTTGTTATGCCAAATTAATCACATTTAAATATGGATTTTATAAAATGAAATATTTAACAAAAAAAAGTAGTTTTTTTTTTGTAATAAAGCTTTTTTAGAGTCAATAAAAAATGCATCTGGCAATGCAAATAGCAATCTCTTTCAACAAAATGATAGACTGAAATAATTATAATGCATATGAATAGAAAGACTATTTATTTTTGAATAACAAAGAAAAAATTTATTTGAAACAAGAAAATTATTATGAGCATCAAAGTAATGGTGACAAGTCCACTTCCAATTTTATACTGAAACTCTAATGTTGGTGAAAGCACACGTCCTTCAGAAGTTGGTTTCAAACCCTCCCTGCTCAGCAGATGAATGATATATACAATGTTTTTGGCCAGTGTACTGCATGAGATAAACAAAAGAATAGGGATTGCTGCTTGGGCTTTTAAGAATCTGTGACAGTATTAAAAAATATGTTTGTACCTAAGGACTAAAATTAGGTTCTATAATAGTTTGGTTCTTTCTAGGATTAGTTATGGGTGTGAAACTTAAATGCTTTGTAATCAAGGTAACAGGAACCTTGATGTCTTTGATTCTAGATGCTTATGCAACATCTTGTGCAGTTGATGGTTTGACTTTATAAATAATTATGAGGGTAAGCAATGGAGCAGCTTCGTTCGAGCATTATTCTGTGCAGAGATAATTGATTACATTAAGCAGTGGAGTTGGAAACTTCATTTGAGCATCATACTGTGCAGAGATAATTGATTGCGTTAAGCAAAGGAGTTGGCAACTTCATTTCAGCAGCATATTGTGTAGAGAGAGGCTATGTTGTTTTAGCCATGTTTCCGATTATGCATAACTACAGATTGGCAAATAGGGTTTATGAACCATGTCTCTAAGAGCCTCAGGAAAAGGAAGAGACCTAGGATGCAGTGGACAAACAATATCAAATATGATCTTGCTGGAATCAGCCTACAGTGGCCAAATGTAACAGCTGTCACTCAAGGATTATTGTAAAGGACATTTGCATGTGTTAATGATTAAATTTCTTGTGTAACAAAGTTTGATCTTTGTGGGAGGGCTATTAAAATTTTTGTTTCATTCAAATTTGTGTGTAATGAGTTATTTATAGTAATTTCTGTTTCAAGTTCTAGCAGTTAGCTTTGACTATTTCTTTCAGAGCTTTAGTGTTAAAGATAATTCTTTTAACCATAGCACAACATTTCTTAATCTTCAGTTGCAAGACACTTTTAATCCTTAAAGTATTGGAAGCTGATTAATCAGTTTTCCAAAATCAATACAAATGAACTTACAACATGTTTTTCATGCTTACAATTACTTTTTTTTTTAATGTTTATATTTTTGGTTCATAATTAAACGTGCTTTCTTTTAGTATGTATTCTAAATTTTTTATTCATTACTTGTTTCATAATAAGGCTCAGAACTTGAGTTATATTTTTAGAGAGAAAAAAACTCACTGTAAGGGTATCGATCTCATGAGAATATTATGAGGTAATGGTCTAACTCAATTTCAGCTGCCCTATATGATCTGGTATTCCTTACCTAGCCATTTGCTGTCATTAATATGTAATATAATGAATCATATTCCTATGCAACCTATCAGGTGAAACCCAAGTATACTTATATTTCAAACATTTGTATTTATTAAATTGGAGAAATTTCTCAGCATTTTGTTCAGCTGTCAAGGAAGATATTACTCTTAGTTTAATTTTGATATCAATTTTAGAGGAATGTTGATGTTAAACTAAGAGTGATACTTTCCTTGACAGTGGAACAAGAAATTTCTTCAATTTATTCAAATGTATACTTATAACATACTTGTAATCTGCTTTTTGAGGCTGTTTGTGAGCAGGTGGGACAATGCCTTCACGAAACACAGAAAGTTGTGTACTATAAGTAGAGGGTTCACAGCATCATTTAAAGGAGATCTTGATCAGGAGGTTGGGGGTTCGTATCCCACTGGCTCAAGACAATTTTTCTTCTAAAAATTGATATTGATGTTAAAGTAAGAGTGATACCTTCCTTGACATATGTATTTTATTCTCAAACGTTTGAATTTACTTAATGGTTTGAGAATAAACCAATACATGCTACTGAGGAGTATTAACCAGTTTTTAAATATCTTCATTTTAGTAAAGCAACGTATTAATTAGTCCGTCCCGTGGCCGAGTGGTTAGCGCGCTTGGCTACTGATCTAAGGGACCTGGGTTCGAGTCCCAGGTAAGGCATGGATGTAGTGTCGTTTTTCTGCTGAGGTCCTGCCTTCCTCTCAGACCTTCTACTATGGCATATAAACTGACAGGCTCCTGTCAGACCTCTGTGGCAAGCAGCTGCTTGAGTGGGTATTTATTTATTTTATTAACATATTAATTAAATTTAGTAATAAAAAATTTGTTTATGTATTTTGTTGAAAAATGTCATTATTTTCAGGAATACATAAAGAAGATAAGCAAAAGATAAAACAATTAATGAGGCAGTTTATTCCTGATTTGTTTTCTGTACCAAGAGGAGAATTGTCTGATGATGAAATAGAGAAAGATGAAGGTAATTTATCGGCATTATAAATATTACACAAAATATTATTCTTTGACATGATATTCAGTGTGAACATTGAATTATGACCATCTGTGTTATGTCGATGGGATGCTAACTTCGACTCTCTATAATTTTTAAAATAAATGTATGGGAAAATGCAATTAAAGATACCAATTCTTAAATATTGATTTTCAACAATATTCCTTCAGTATTCAAAGAGTTATGGAAGGTTCAACATTCAGCAGCAACAATGCTAGACAAAAGAATTTTCCTTTAAAGTTAACTGAAATAAGAAGTATTTTTAAATCATTTCATAAATAACTACATATTTTAAAAGTATGTGTAAATAATTCCTTGATTGTTAGTTTAATTTTTGGATAAATTTCTTAGAACACTGCTGTTACTAAATGTTTTAACCTCCATATCTGCTAAAATACTGAAAGAATATTGTTGAAAATCAAGATTAAGATTTGATTAAGATCTTTAAATATCATCAGCCACAATTTCCCATAAAATGTGTATTGAGAAGTTATGAATCTTCAAAATTAACTTCCCATTGTCAAAACATGGATGGAAAAGTCATAATTCAATGACTGCTAAGTGTGTGTATGTATATATAATTACATAAACATATGAGTTTTATGCAATATATGTTATATCCAAAAGAACTTGTTTTTTTATGTATGCAAGTTTTGATTCATTTGGATAATATGATTTGAAAAGTTGCACTTGGAAACCACTGTGTTTATTTCGTAATTGTCTTTGTTTTGCATTGGCATACTATTGAATTCGAAGTATATATTGATAAAAAGATAGAATAGGACAACATTTCTCACTTCATTTGTCTCTGGGGGTATCATACCAGAATGCCGTCGACATACAAAAACACTTGCAGCATGAATGCCGTCAACCAAAGTACTGATACTATGAAAATACTAAGAAGTACATGAATTCTGTCAGCAAAATTGTCTATGCTGGAAAAATTCATTTAAAATTATTAAACTCATTTATTAAAGACGTGAAATGGACAAGGAAAATGTTATACTGCATTGAGAATTCAGTCCCCCCACCTTTGCATTTTTCTGGCTCAATTGTGTATCTTGTAAACAATTGTCAAGTAGATAAATCACATGTATTGATCAGTGATGAAATATGAAAGCATTTTTATTGAGTAATGCAATGGTTATAGATAGGTTTTGCATGAAATGTCAGCCTTTTCTATCTTCAAACTCTTCAGGATTTCAGTTTTCCTTTAAAAAAAATGATTATTAGTTCATATGTACCCACACAAAAAGTTTGGCATGAAACGCATTGGTAACACTTCCCATCAATAAGTTCATTCACAACTTTCCACCACTCCAGTTGCAATTAAGTCCCACCAAAAGTTCAGTGCCAAAATTATGTCCATTGATAACTTCATTCACATCTTTCCTCTGCACTACTCACAGCTGCATTCAAAGAGTAGACAATTGCAGTGCCCCCAGAAATTTTGGACTCTTTTTGAGGGATCTCTCCTGACCTATGGCAATTCAGAACTCGTTCTGTTACCCCAAGAGGAACTAAGTGGGATCACTCCACCAAATTTGGGACTGATTGCTCATGTAGCTGCGGAACCACAGAGAAACTGCCAATATCTGCAACCTGTGATATCAGACGTATCCATGCTCGTTCATCTGCCTGCCCAGAATTATACCTATTATATAATATGACACGCAAATGTTTCATAAATTGAAGAAATTTCTCGACAATTTTGTTTAACTGTCAAGGAAGGTATCACTCCTAAATGAGAGTGATACCTTCCCTGACAGTTGAATGAAAACGTCAAGAAATTTCTTCATTTTATCTAATTGTATACTCATAGCATACTTGTCACCTGCTTCATGAGATTTGTGAGCAATGAAGACAATGCCATTCATGAGACATGAAAATTGTGTACTGTGAGTGTAAAGTTTATACGTCAAATAGTGATCTTGATTGGTGGTCGGTAGCTCAGTGGTCAGAGCACCTATTATCAGGTGGTATGGGTTCATATCCCACCTAGCTCAAGACAATTTTTCCTCTAAAATAATGTTGGCATTAACTAAGAGTGATACTTTCCTTGGCAGATGTTCTGTAATTATCTTGCCATATTAGGGCTTTTTTAGTAACAAACATAGGTCTTACAGACAAACTGATATGCAGATATCCCCTCCCCCAGTCCTTTGCAAATCCACTATAATGGCACAGTGTTAAATATAATATTTTCCCACCATCAAATTGTTAAAAATATGCAAAAATTATTATCCAAAGAATTTCTTGCACAGAGTGTAAACAACACAGCTGGGGAAACAATCTATCCATGATCCATTGTCATGATCAAAATGTCTCCTGAAAGTGTTGAGAATGTACTTATGCTAGAAATTTTAGTGTTGGAATGGAAGGTCATGAAATTTACATTGGTTGCAATGAGTTGACTTCCTATACCCATTGTGGACAGGAAATGCAACTGTTTTGTTTTAACCCTTCCAGTGTTCAGCCTGAAAAACAGGTTTCCATCCAGGGTCAAGCTGTTTTCTGCCTATGCTCAGCCAAAAAAAAAAACTTGAAATTTATTACAACTTTTTTGCCAAATAACTAATAAAAGGAATTATGGCATGTTATATGCCAAATTAATCAGCATTTAATTCTAGATTTTCTGAAATTATAATATGACAAAAAAAAACAATGTTTCATTTCAATATAGGACTTTTTTACAGTGATGTAGTAAAAAAAATGCATCTGATAACACAAATAAAAATTTATTTAAAAAAAACTAATAGACAGAAATGATTACAATACACATGAATAGAATGACTATATATTTCTGAATAACAAAAAAAAAATTTTTTTGGTTTTAAGTAAATATTTTTCTTGTTTTGTAATTTTTTTCTTGGTACCATACTTTGAGAAAATTCCAGGGTTTGAGCCAACTGTTCTGAGTCAGATAAACAAGTCAACTTTAGAATTTTTTTAAAAATAACCAATCAACGGAAATAGGTCATGTTATATACCAAATTAAACAGAATTTAATTGCGAATTTTATGAAAATAAATAATATAAATAAGTTTGCAAGCATATTGATTTTAATAAGCCTCTTTCAATGTGATATGGTGAAAAAAAAGATCGCACTATACAATTAAGGCTTCATTTTGGAAAGCCTGCTGAATAAAAATAGTTAAATTATATATTTATCAAAAGGAAATTTCCTCCCAAATAATATAATATTCAACTTGAAATATGATTTTTATTTCTTTTAATGGTTCTTTTCAGTATCATACATTTTAAATACAGCCAGAGTTATATAATGTGACTTGGCCTTCTCACATTCACAGAATTTTCTGAACTGCTTATGAAATAGAAAAAAAAAATTCTTTTTGCTGCTTTTTTTTTTACTAAACCTCATCATTTTTTTTTTGGCGTGTTGAAGTTTGGTGATCTTGGCTAAGTGCAGAAAGGTTTGTGCAACCTTCTCGAAATTGCCCTCCCAAATGATGGCCAATTTCCATAGCAAGGAAATCTATTTTGCTTCTGTATCCAAGACATTCAATTTCCGAAAACAGTACAAGCTAAAAGTTTTTTTTTTTTATTAAAAAAGCAAGAAATAATAAAAGAAAAATTACATATAAAGAAATGGGATGTTAAATAAAATATTTACAACAACTTTTAAGCCAGCCTTTGATCTAGCATAACTCAGAAAGATCAATAAATCAGCCAATTGAAGATCGCTAACTAATGGAAGTAAATATACAGAAATGAATTTCCTTTCATATCCAACACCTCATTTATTTTCAGAAAATGATGCTATATCAAAGTTTTACTGGAAAAGTAATAAATAATAAAACAAAAATTAACATATAGCCTAATGCGATGTTAAAATATCCACAGCAACAAGTTGTAGGCCGGCCATACGATATAACATAACTATTAAAAAATCGATACTTATTAATTGGCCAAAAGATCGCTAATTTCCGAGACTAAATATCATCATCATCCTGAAGCAACCACAGGTTACGGAGGTCCATCCAGACCAATTTAGTTCTCCAAGCAAGTCTGTCCTGAGCTACATCTGCTGCATCTGGCCACTGCACACCAATTCTAACAAGGTCCTGTTTGACATTGTCTGCCCACTGCATCCTAGGTCTTCTCCTCTTTCTGAGGCATTTAGGCACACTGTTCATAACCTTATTCTCCAATCTATAATTATCCATACAGGCAACATGGCCAAACTAACGGAATCTCTCTCTGCACAATATGCTGCTTAATGGAGGTTGCAAACTCTTTTGCCTAACCTCATCATTAATTACAAAGTTGAACTACCTAATGCCCACGATATTGTGTAAGCATCTAGAATCAAAAGCATCTAATTTTCTGTTATCTTATTTACACAGTGTCCAAGTTTCACTACCATAACTAACCCTAGAAAGAACCAAACTATTAATACAGTTCAATTTTAGTCTTTAGGTGTATACACCTATTTTCCCACACTCTCCATAGATTCTTAAAAGTCCCTGCAGCAATCCCTATTCGTCTGTTAATCTCATGCCACACATCACCAGTATCTGTTACATAGCTCCCAAGATAATTAAACTGACACCTGCTCAAGACTGCAACCATTCAGGTAGACTGAATCACAGGCTGCCTGACCAATTTTCATCACTTTAGTGTTCTCTCTGTTTATAACCAAACCTATTCTACTACCAGTCTCATCAACAGCTCGAATCAAAAAGTTCATCTCAGCAACATAATTTGCTAAAAGGGCTAAATCATCAGCATAATCTAAATCAAACATTTTTGTATCTCCAGTCCATTTATGGCCAAAATCTTTCCCTTGAAGTGAATTTTGCATAACATAATCAATAACCAAGCTAAAGAGACAAGATGCAATCTTGTAGAACACCAGAAGTAATGCTAAACCAATTGCTACAAGCCTTACCAACTCTCACACACGACTCAGTGTTATTATAGAGAGCTTTCATTATGTTAACTAACTTGTCTGGTATGCCATACAGTCTCACAATCAACCACAAATTATGGAAATCAGTAGAGTCGAAAGCCTTTTTGAAATTAACAAAGCTGGTAACCAACGGTTTATGAAACTCTAAACATTTCTCAAGAATCTTCCACAGTGAAAAATTCTGATATATACCTCCCCTACCACTTCTGAATCCACATTGCTCATCACTCAATTGCATGTGAACCAGATTTTTAATTCTATTAATGCAAAGAACTTTCCCTGGAACAGAGAGTAGGCTGATACCCCTATAGTTATCACAAGAACTGCGATCACCTTTTTTGAAAATAGGGATAATAATAGCTCTGGTAAAATCCTTAGTAACCATGCCTTTATCATAAGAGATATTCAAAATTTCAGTTATCCAAGTGGCAACTGAAACATTTCCAGCTCTAAGCATTTCCATAGTAATTTCATTTACTCCTGGAGATTTATGAAGTTTAAGTTTAGAAATAGCCAAAATAACTACAGATTGTGTTATAGGGCCAATATTAAAGCCACCAATGCATCTATCATCATTACAAACAATGGGAGTAGAACTAACCGCATTGTTTAGAACATCACTGAAATGCTCAGCCCACCTAGCCATGACAGAATCCTCACCTTTTATAACCTTACCATGTTTATCCTTCAATTCCTGTATACCTGTCCATTTTCTACCACACAAAACATTAACCATCTGGTACAGCACTCTGCTTTGTGTTGTCTAACTGCTTCCTTGGCTTTGTCAGGCAGGCCACAAAGCCGAGGATTCTCATCAGCAGCCAGCTGATCCTTTACACATTTATTAAGCTCTCTGTAATGCTTTCTATTAGGACTAGTAGGGTATTGATTAAGGACATTCCTGCAATTCTTTCTTTCTGAAATAAGCTCAAGTGCCTTATCACTCAAATAATTCTGCCTCCTCTACTCCTTTTTTCCTAAAAGAATACCGTTAGTGTCTAAAAAAGCCTGTTTAAAATGGTCCCATTCTTCCTCAACTTCAGTAGTAAGCAAACCATGACTGTCATAATGACTAAGTAACCTATCACGGTAAGCTTTAGCTTTAACTGGGTCTTTCAGAGCTTCAGTATTAAAAGTATTTTTTTCAACCATAGCACAATGCTTTTTAAGTTGCAAGATACTTTTAACAAGGTAATGGTCAGATTCAATTTTAGCTCCCTTATAT
This sequence comes from Ryuthela nishihirai, assembly GCA_038380435.1. Classification (NCBI taxonomy): domain Eukaryota; kingdom Metazoa; phylum Arthropoda; class Arachnida; order Araneae; family Heptathelidae; genus Ryuthela; species Ryuthela nishihirai. The sequence goes on from JAWZYU010000017.1 coordinate 80,007,210, forward strand.
GACCTGGTATTCCTAACAGAACTAGCCCATTTGCTGTTAATTAATATGTAATCAATCACATTCTTATGCAGCCCATCAGGTGAAACCCATGTGTAGTTATGTGTGTCGCAGTGTTTGTAATAAGTGTTAGTTATTCTGAAACAATTGAGTTTACTTCCCTGTAGGAGACTTTGCCCATTGCAACTAACAATTTGGTTATCTTTTGGTTATCTTTTGGTTACCTTTTGGTATTAATAGCAGCAATACCAAAAGGGCCTATCACTCTTTCCCAAAGGTCACAGTCAGTCCAAATTTCACATTGAAGTCACCTAGAACAAGGGTAATATCTCCTTGACAGATTTCAAAATATCCTGAAGTTGTCCGTAAAACTCATCCTTCTTATCCTCATCGGCATCCTCAGTGGGGGCATAATAGCAGATAGCATTCAAGTCTTTAATGCTTGTCTGAAATTTTGTCTGAAATAATGTCTTGGTATTATTATAACTTGGTATTTGAATAATGTCTGAAATTTTACTGTAAGGAACCTTTCATTAACACACACATATCCTAGAAAAGCATCACTAGTGTGTGTCTGCTGAGAAGCAGACCTAAGCCTTGGAGATCTTATTATTTTCCCTCCCTGAAAAGAGAAATTTAAGATTATTTTTAAAAATCAGACCTTTACTGTCCATCTAGTCTCTTGCAAGCCGAGTTTATCTAAATTATAATGATGGAATTCTTGTGTGAGGACATCAAGAGAATAAGCTCTGTGCAGAGACCTCACATTCCAACTACCTATGGAGAGGGAATGGTTAATGGGATGTTTAAAGAAACTATGTTTATTGAGAGAGGGAATGCCGACAATGTCAAACAGCCTCCTAATCGCAGGCATGGGGCAAAGACTCGTTCCCCCACCACTAAAGGCTGAAGCCATCTATGCTTCATCCAATGTAGAATTTGACGATGCCAGTAGAAGCAAAGAGTTCAGGTGCCTGCGATGACCTCTGCTCAGGATTATCCACCAGCTGATAAACATATCCTGTGTATCTATTCACTTGGGGCTGTCAATCCACAGACAGAAAACACAGCGGAAGATTTTCTCTCCACAGAAGTCCACCAGTGCAGCAAAATCAGAATCCATAATCAACCTCAAAGCCATAATTCCGTTCAGGTTGTTATATGTGGTCAGCATCAGGATTCTGTGTGGTTGACCACTCCTCAGCAGGGTAGAAAAAAAAGGTTAATTAGCCATAGTTGTTCAGATCAGTATGCTACACTAATCTGGCAGCCCTCCCCTTTCATTTACTTCCACAAGAGAGTATCTCTTTTGAAAGGTACTAACGGTCTGCACCATGAGAAGGCGGGGTCGGACATTAGGTGCTAGGCCTGGCCGGTTCTATGCATCATCATAGGGGATAGGTGCAATGCTCTCCTTCTAATGACTACCTATCTACCATTTACAGACTAAAGTTACTGAAATGAAAACTAAGGTTTAAATATAAAAAAAAAATACTAACTTTTTAAAGGTTATCCAATATGCTGCACCAAAACTGTAAAAAACACTTATAGCACCGGAACAGAGATAGCATGTGTCAGCCATCTGCGTTTTGTTTGCCTCAGTGAAGCATAACTAATTAAATGCAGTTGCAACCAAAATTTCTAAGAAGAAGAATGTGTTTACCTTCAGTTTCGAGTTGAAGGATGCTGGGAAAAATGATAAAAATAACTTGGGAATACTGAAGTAGGTTTATGACAGAAAAGAGTGTGAAACGGGAGGGGGGGGGGATGTGGTACGTATTTTGTAATTACTTCCAAAATGTATCGCTTTTAAAAATAGCAGTTTTTTTAGATTTTCGAAAATTTAAGGAAAAATTTGTTGATAAGAGCTGAAATTAAACTTGTGAGCTTAAATCAGAAGGTTGCTTCAGCAAAGAGGAATGTTAACAAGCAAATTGGCAATACCGTTTAGTGCTTCTAAAAAATGGCAATCCGATGACTTGATAAAATTATTTATATTATAATTTGATGAAATATGCATCAAATTAAAAAACAAAATATTATTTGTGAAGCCTGAATTATATAGTTTTATAAGATATATATATAAAAAAATTACAACGTCAATTTTTTTTTTAAATCAATGTATTTTTGTTGTACTAAATGCGTATACATACGTCATTGGCCCCTCAATTCAGATTCTTCGTGCATATACAGACAGCTTGGACACTGGAAGGGTTAAGAGATGATAATATCGTCGTATGATAATCCATGAGCATGGTAGAAGAGCAGCTGTAGCAGAAATCTTGGTATGCCTCTGCTTCAATTTTTGAAATGTGTTGTCTTTTCTTTTCGAGCATGGAAAAGCTTTGCCTCTGCAATGCACAACACGCATTGACACAATGATGAAAGACCTTCTTTCTCAAAAAATAATTAAAATAACTGAAAGTTCTCTCTTGTTGTGCAACAAAGTTTTAAAGTTTATCCTTCGAACAATTTGCATCAAAGTGTTTTCAGGAGCAGACTCAAGAGTTTTTTTTTAACAAGGACAGTGCTTTGTATTCAGTGAAGTGGCATTATGTGGTGACATTACTTTTACTATTAAGAACTTATCTCCACATATTGTGGAGATTCCACAAAACTCACCATTCTTCCCTTGGTCAGTAGGGTTGACACCAATGGGCTTGAAAAGCTGCTTTGTGTTGGAACATAAAGCTGTGGCCCCTGTGTGGGAGAGCCATACCCTGTACACATTAAAGAACACACTGGATGGCCTTGATGGGAGGCTTCCAAGTCTCCTAACAGCTGTCCAGTGGGATCCCTCTCCCAATGTTCTATGAGCCATCTGGGTCATTGTGACCTGGTCATTTAACCCACTGTGGGCAAAAAAACTGTTGCTCAGAGGTGAAACAACGAACCCATGTCATGAGGGGTGATTCTAGTGTCTTGGTTGAAGGTGGGGACAGACAAGGTCATTATTTCAATGGCCTTGCAGATGATGGTTGTACATGATAGCAGTGGGGTGTGCTCTGTCTATGGTAGCTACATGTTGAACTGCCAGCTTGGCAGTGAGAGTTGTTGATTTGGTTTAGCTAACATCTGTCTGATGTTATGTGAACCTCTCTTGCATAGAATGTATTGTTTTTTTGATTTAATAACAGAATTATGTGGAAAATGTAGGAGAAATCTGTATATGCCTGATTTTTGTAGAAGGCTAAATTTGTCTCTGCTCCTTTTTATAATTTTTCTTCAGATTTGAAGCTGGGCTGAAAATAATATAGATTTTTGTTTTGTATTTTTTTTTTTTTGGGGGGGGGGGGGGAGTGGGGAGGCTGTGAATAAGTTATGGACTGATTCACACAGTACAGTTGGGTTGTTTTACCTCTGAGTGGCACTTTTTTGCACACTATGAGCTAAATGGCCAGGTCACGAGGACTCCGAAAGCTCAGAGAAGGTTGGGAGAGTGGACCCACTGGAACAACTGTTGGGAAACAGATGGTAACCTCCCGTCAAGGCCATCCAGCATGTTCTTTAACGTGCACAGGATATGGCTCTCCCACACACGGGGCAATGGCTTAACGTCCCATGCTACGGATGGCAGCCTTCCCAAGCCCATCCTTGTCCCCTACTGACCATGGGCAGGGCAAGGAGTTTTGCAGAGATAAATCGCAATGCTGACCCAGCTGGGACTCAAAACTGGGAACTGCAGATTACGAGTCTGGCGTTCTATCAACTGAGCCACCCCCTCCCCAGACAGTACAGTAACATAAGATACAGATCCAGCAAAGGTTGCCTGCTCTGTGTCAATGATTGGGAGGAGACTATATGGCATTTGTCTGCCGCTCATATCAATATTTCGAGTTTATTAATTATTTATCAATTGTATTACTTGTAAGGAAATACTTTCCATCCATATGGCATTTGTCTGCCGCTTGTGGCGAAATTGTCGGAACATTCCCTGCATATGATGTAATGTAGGTTGAAAATGTTCATACCATCAATTAGAGGAGATCTTGTTCGGCTGCCGCTAACTCAGTGGTCCAGAGCACCTGATATGTTACCAGAGATCATGAATTCGTATCCCACCCAGCTCAAGACAATTTTTCTTCTAAAAATTTTTGAATCGACTTCAAAGTGGTAATTTATTAGTAGATAACATTCAATATCATATACTGATGATAGTAACTACAAGACAAATATTTGAAACCCATATCAAATATACCAATGATAACCCAATCATATTGTATGCTTCAAAAAGCATTTTGCAACAACCAATGTCTGTCATTGAGACATATCAGTAGACAAGTGAAAATTAATAAGTACATCAATGGGAATCCTATATTATTTCCATACTGAAGCTTCTAACATAGTAATATAACAAAAATCCCAGATTTCAGTGCAACAGTGAAGTTCCATAATAACAAGAAATATAATGCATGTAGCTTAAGGAAAATGATAACCTTGAATACCATATACTGATGATAATAACTACAAGACAGTTATTTCAAACTCACATCAAATATATACCAATGTCTATCATTTTAGACATGACTAGTAGACCAGTAAATTTAACAGATAGACATAAATGCCATATGATTGATCATTTCACCATTCAGAATTTCTTTGGTTAATATTTGGATGGGTGTAATTATGTATATACACATTTCCACAGTTAATATAATTTTATGTAACAAATCAATTGTTTTATTCTCACATGGACACTTAAATCTGTGCTAAACACTGTTTCTGATGCTTTACAATATTAACATATTCCGATAATTGATTTTTGCAGTTCAGAAATTGCTGCTCTACATTACTAGATGTCAGTGCTTGAAAAACAGCATAATATTCACACATTTATTGAAACTTCAGTAAGATAGGTTAGCCCTCCACGGTCACACATATTAATTAACTGCTGAGGTACATCCAATACTAAATCCGTTTTCGTTGTTAAATTAATATACGAAATACAGTTACATATGGTGATCCACTGTAATTACTATGGCATCCAGGAACACAATATTTATGGGGATGGTAACAATAATAATTACTATGAATACACTTAAATATAAACTCTGTGTAATATAATTTTAATATTTATCTATACAACAGAATAAAAAAATACCTTTAAGCCAAAGAAACTTTGTCTTAAAAGTTTACTACCTTTGAGCCAAAAGAACAGTTACAAACAGCTTGGCGTGATACAAAGCGTACAAGCATAGATACAATCATCATGCGTTGACTGAGCCTCTACTCTGATAGGACTCCAGTGACACAGCCCATATCACATGACATCAGGTTTTTCCTTCAGATGGCTTTGGTGATGCAATGTATGCCTTTCACAAAATCAATCTGTCCTCCCATGGTGTTGTCCTCTGCCTTGGAACTAATCTTTGCTGATGACTGTGTAGCTTCTTGTAACCACTATTGCCAGCATCAAATGATTGTCATTAGGTTGCGGCCAAGACATTTCACTTTATTTACTGTGTAACCCTTTTTTTTTTCTGTTTTGCCAATCGTTTTCATTCATGTGTTAATTATGGTTAAACTTAATATGATTAATAGAAGCTAATGAAAGTATTGAAATTAATTGATTAGTTGTGGGGCTGAATATTTATTGTCTTCAACCAAATATTCTGTTCAACCCTACATATCAAAAATTAACTGAATTCATTTAATAAATAACATGGTTTTCATTAGTATTATTTATGTGTGGTATATTTCAAGACAGTTTGTAATGAAATTTTAAAAAGAGCAGACTTAGTTATTTATACCCTGATCCATGCGTTATCTAGTGGTTACTGTATCTGGCTGCTAAGCCAGCAGACACGTCTCTGTGTAAGTTTCGTACGTTGTATGAGAAATCAAGACAAGCCAATTGAGTTTTTAGGTTATATCTGTCCTTTGTGTTGGGGAGTACCTTCTTCCCTGTTCAAATATATATCTATAGCATACTATCTTCTATTAACCCTTCCAGTGTCCAAGCCATCTGTATACGTATGGAGAATCTGAATTGAGGGGTCAATGACATGTATATGCATTTAGTACAACAAAAATATATCAATTTAAAAAAAAAAAGTTGCCATTGTAATTTTATATATTTATCTTATAAAAATATATAATTCAGGTTTCAAAAATAATATTTTGTTTTTTAATTCGATGCATATTTTATTAAACTGCAATATAAATAATTTTATAAAGCCATCTTATTGCCATTTCTTTGAAGCACTAAATGGTATTGCTGATTTGTTTGTTGACGTTCCTATTTGCTGAAGCAACCTTCTGATTTAAGCTCACAAGTTTGATTTAAGCTATCATCAACAAATTTTTCCTAAAACTTTCGAAAGTCTCCTAAAAATAGCAAAAAAAAACTGCTATTTTTAAAAATGATAGATTTTGAAAGTAATTACAAAATACGTACCGCAATTTTTCCCCCGTTTCACACTGTTTTCTGTCATAAACCTATTTCAGTATTCCTAAGTTATTTTTATCATTTTTCCCAGCATTCTATGCATTTTTCCCACCTTCAAAATCGAAATTGGAAGTAAACACATCCTTCTTAGAAATTCTGGTTTGCAGCTGCATTAATTAGTTATGCTTCACTGAGGCAAACAAGATACAGATGGCTGACACATTCAATCTCCATTGCGTGTGCTATAAGTATTTTTTACAGATTTGGTTCAGCATATTGGATACCCTTTATAAAGTTAGTGTTTTTTTTTAATTTAAAACTTAATTTTCATTTTACTAGATTTATTTTCGGAAATTAGCGATTTTTTTTTGACTGATCGATAAGTACTGATTTTTTCATAGTTATGCTACATCATATGGCTGGCCTACAACTTGTTGCTGTGGATATTTTAACATCGCATTAGGCTATATATTAATTTTTATTTTATTAGTTATTACTTTTTCAGTAAAACTTTGATTTAGTATCATTATCCGAAAATAAATGAGGTTTTGTATATGGAAGTAAATTAATTTCTGTAGATTTACTTCTGCTAGTTAGCGATCTTTCGATCGGCTGATATATCGATCTTTCCAATTTATGCTAGATTGGAGGCCAGCTTAAAAGTTGTTGCAGATATTTTAACATCCCATTAGCTTATATGTAATTTTTATTTTATTATTATTATTTTTTTGTAAAAAAAAACTTTGAGTTTGTACCGTTTCCTGAAAATGAATGTCTTGGATATAGAAGCAAAATTGATTCCTTGCTATGGAAATCGGCAGTCTTGTGGGGGGAGGGCAATTTCGGGAAGGGCTGGTGCTTTGGTGCACAAACTTTTCTGCACTTAGCCAAGATCGCCGAACTTTTCAACACCCAAAGAAAAATTCATAATGTTTAGCAAAAAAAGCAGCCGAGGATGTTTTTTTTTTTATTTCATAACCAGTTCAGAAAATCACGTGAATGTGAGAAGTCCAAGTCACGTTGTATAACACTGGCCGTGTTTAAAATATACAATTCTGAAAAGAATCATTAAAAGAAAAGAAAATATTTCAGGTTGAATATTATATTATTCGGAAGAAAATTTAGATAAATATGTAATTTAACTATTTTTATTCATCAGGTTTTCCAAAGTGAGGCCTTAATTGCCTAGTGCGATCTTTTTTTTCACCATATCACATTGAAAAAGGTTTATTAAAATCAAAATGCTTGGAAATTTATTTCATTTATTTTTATAAAATTTGTAATTAAATTCTGTTTAATTTGATATATAACATGGCCTATTTCTGTTGATTGGTTATTTTTTTTTAATTCTAAAGTTGTCTTGTTTATTTTACTCAGCAAAATTGGCTAAAAGCCTGGAATTTTCTCAGAGTCTGATACCAAGAAAAAAAATTACAAAACAAGAGAAATATATACTAAAACCAAAAAAATAATTTTTTTGTTATTCAGAAATATATAGCCATTCTATTCATGTGCATTGTAATCATTTCTATTAGTTTTTTTTTATATATATATATAAATTTTTATTTGTGTTGCCCAGATGCATTACTTGAATTTCAGAAAATCCAGAATTAAATGCTGATTAATTTGGTATATAACATGCCATAATTCCTTTCATTGGTTATTTGGCAAAAAATGTTCTAAAGTTCAAGTTTTTTTGTTTTGACTGAGCATAGTGAGAAAGTAGCTTGGCCTCTGGATGGAAACCTGTTTTTCAGCCTTCCTCAACGGAAGGGTTAATAGCATTGTGCACATCCAAATTTTGATTGCTGTTTGTATCACTAATAGAGCATAAAGAAATTTAATGATAGATGTATTTTCAAATGTCCCATTATTACTGTTAAATCTATTTGAATTTATTTCTTTAATATATTTATATATCTAATCTTTTATTTATGCAAGTAACATATAAGGAAATTATTTGCTTAAGACCTTTTTGTTTTAATCAACTTTAACAAATAGATATGGAAACAGAAGATGGAAATGATGGCAGGAATACCTGTTCTAATCCAGAAACATACTCTTTGAAGTGTGGTAGTGGAAATAGTAATGATCATACATTTTGCCAAGTTAATGCAGTTAATAATGAATGTACATTGACTGGTGGAAATGAAAAGAATTTTGAAAGAATGCCAAATATCAGAGATCACAGTACTGTCATGGAAAACTCTAATCCTGTAAGTCAAATGTTTAAGAAATTAACATTCTCTAAATAACAATAATGTGTAATATATTTTAAATACAAATATTTAAAATTGAAGCTCCTTAGTTTTTTTACTACATTTTATTTTCATAATTTTTGGTGGCTATGTATAAATATTTGTAATTGATACTCTATTCAATCTTTTCATTTTAACCACCTTGATTCTTTAGACACTTTTAGCAGTTTCACTTTACTTTATTGCCCATGTAAGTGGATGTAATATAGCCAAGATATTGTGGAGAAATTGTTTTTTATTATATGAAATGTTATTCACAAATCAAAATTTAATAAAAAAGCCACTTAATAGAATAGAATCATCTAGTAAAATATAAATCAATTTATATCACCCAAGGAACCAAATAAATCAGTTGTAATAAATGTGTTCTATGGTTTGTGCAATATAATGGTCACATTATCAATTACTTATCTATACTAAAATTTAAGATGTAACTTTTATGAGATAGAAACCTGCCTTAACTGGGAAATTCACCTCCCACTATCAATTAAAATGGTGTTATCAGTTGAACCTTACTTTACCTGAAATGGGAAGGAAACTACTAAAGAAAACTTTGGTTCTAAAAATAAGGGAGATTTTATGTGAATATTTACGTTTACCAAAGTTGTTGAATTGAAAGGATAAGTGATTTTCATTTAGTACATAATAGTGACTCTCTACCAATGGGTCTTTCTTGTGGTGACTATATAGTAGGGATGGAATTGAGTAGGATTGGTGGAAAAGCTGCTGAGGAAGAGCTTGCCATCTGTAATCAATCATTACCTATATCAACTCAATAACACTAATTTTTTTTAGTCACTAAAGATGCTTGAGAAAAAGGGAGCTAGATATGTGATATTGCTAGTTAAAACATAGCTACTTATTTATTTATGAGCTGAATATGTCCAAGTGCTGTTAGAAATGAATCAAATTCTGCACCTGTGTGTAAAATTTTTATAAGATAATTTTTTACAGTTTTTTTTCTATTTAATGCAGTTAGAATAAGAGCCAGTATTACACTGAGCAACTACATTTGCTTCTTGATTTTTTTTTATATCATTTTCAAAGAAAACGAGATAATAGTTTAATTTGTCTTCTGTCTGTTGAAAAAAAAAGCATCGAGCTTTTTTGTACATTTTTTGTGTAGCATCTAACTTTTTTGTTTACAGAGATAAATTAAAAAAACTTTTTGTGTTGGATAGGTATTGATGAAATATTACGATATGCACTTTTCGAATCTCTCTAAAGCTACAATTACACCCTCTAGCAGTGGAAATTTTTGAAATTTTCAAACGAATATTGCAAACGATGTATTTATTTAGAAAATTGAAATGTTGGTGGTGAAATGTGAAGATCACGAAATTTCCATTGTGAACAGTGAGTTGACCCCTTAGATCCAGAGGGGATGGGAAAACACACCTTTTTAATTTTAGCAGATAATTGTTTGTTTTTAGAGATAAATTTCTTTTTGATTTGGATAGAAATTGATAAAATATTATGATTCACACTTTTTAAATCTGCCGAAAACTATAATTGTGCCCTCTAATGCTGGAAAGATTTGCAAATTGCAAACTTTCAAACAAATATTGCAAAACAACGTATTAAAGCTGGAAATTTTAAATTTTGATAGTGGAATGTGAAAATCATGATGCTTCCATTTGCAACAGTGAATTGACCTCTTAGACCTGGGGTTGATTAATTTGTATTATTTTTGTGCCTTTGTAATAAATTACATCATTCGTACTTTAGTTTGATATACATATATGCTATTTTCAAATTCACGCTAAGTTTTCATCTCTTTGAATTCATATCAATATATATATCTTTACATATCATTAAATATGAAATGTCATAGATGTAATCAAGTTTTACAAATAATATGTATGGAATAGAAATTTCAAAAATTAGCGGTTGTTTTTAAGAGAGTAAACACTGACAGGGTTGGGTTGTTTTACCTCTGAGCGGCACTTTTTTGCACACCATGGGCTAAAGGCCAGGTCACATGGACCCTGAAGGCTCAAGGAAGGTTGGGGGAGGGGACCCACTGGAACAGCTGTTGGGAGACAGATGGTAGCCTCCCATCAAGGCCATCCAGCGTGTTTTTTAACGTGCACAGGGTATGACTCCCGCACACGGGGCCATGGCTTAACATCCCATCCGATGGACGGTGGCCTTTCCAAGCACATTGGTGTCCCCTACTGACTGTGGGTAGGATTGGGAATTTTGTGGAGATAAATCTCAACGCTGACCCAGCTGGGACTCAAACCTGGGAACTACAGATTACGAGCCTGGCACGCTACCGACTGAGCCACCCCCGCCCCACCACTGACAGCAATAATCTACCCCCTTTTCTGAGGGAAATGCGGGAAATGCAACATTTAAGATTTAAAAGATGAATACTCTTATGTTGTAGAATTACTAATAAAATATTATTTGCATTTTTCCCATCATCCACTAGCTCAAATTAAAACTTTTAAGGAATGAAACCATAGGTAAAGGAAAAACTTCATTCTCTTTAAAAACGAGATTCTCATATGCACCAGAGGCAATATACATCCTTCTAGTTTTAAATGCATTCTACTCATTTTCTGTTTGACTGTAACACTTTAGAGATCATCCTAGCAAGGTGTTTTAGGCACTTGACTAGGATGATCCCTATATTTACATTTGGTGTACACCAAAATAAAAAAATTCCAATATCTCCTGAGTTGTATAGCCAAAATGTTTTGATGGGTGGAAGGTTAAACTTTTTTTTAACTCTTCATTAAAAACTTATGAGCTAATAATTTTGTAAATAAAATTTAGTCCTCCTCTTTTTTGGGGGGAGATGGAGGTAATCATAAAAGCAAGACTGATTGCTCCCCCCCCCCCCCAAAAAAAAATCACCACCACCATGAAAAAAAGAAGAAAAAAAAGCATTGTATTTGAAGGATGATTTTGGGAGTATCCGGAGGTTATTCTAGCCACGCTTGCAGATGGATCACAAAAGAGTGGTTGATGACACAATAGCAACAATGGGAAGAAAACTATGGGGAGAAAAAATTATAAAAATCACAGAACCCACAACCTACTTTAGAAGTCAAAAGACAGATGAAAAATCCAAAAATATTAAAAGTTAAGAGGTGTAGAAATAACAGAAAGGTAAAAACCGTGAAAACTTATTATTAATAATAAATGAATGATATAGATGCCCAATTAAAAGAAAACATCTAGTATGAAATACAATGATAATGGGTGTATAGGACTCATATATAAAGCAAAAATATAAACAAGTGTTTTAAAAAAAACATTAAATATGTTTAAAATAACCAGGATATAGAAAAAGTCAAAAACAGGTAAAAGCAAATGATTGGATAAAAGATGTCTGAACGTATGGAGCTGGAACATAAAATATTTACAATGCTCAGGGTTTTAAGAAAAACAGTCAAAATATTTTTAATAGTTAATGTGATGTCGCAACTCACACATAGGTTGGGTGTCCATCCAAATGGGAAAAAAGTGCTTTAACCCTTCCAGTGTCATCCTAAAAATTCTATGCTTGGCCAAAAAAAAATTAACTTCAGAACTTTTTTGCCAAGTAACTAATGAAAGGAATTATGGCATGTTATATGCCAAATCAGCATTTAATTCTGGTTTTTCTGAAAATAAAATATTTAACAAAAAAAGCAACTAGTTTTATTTTAATAGGACTTTTTTAGGGTCCTGTATTTAAAAAATATATCTGGCAATGCAAATGAAATTTTTTTTTTTAAAAACTAATAGACAGTGGTTATAATGCACATCGATAGAAAGGCTGTTTATTTCTATATAACAGAAAAAATGATTTTCTTGTTTCAAGTAAATATTTCTCTCATTTTGTAATTTTTTTTCTCTGTACCATACTTTGAGAAAATTCCATGTTCTTTGTTAATTATGCTGAGTCAGATAAACAAGTCAACTTTAGAATTTTTTCAAAAGGTAACCAATCAACAGAAATAGGTCGTGTTGCATACCAAATTACACAGAATTTAATTGCGAATTTTATGAAAATAAATAATGCAAACAAATTTACAAGCATATTGATTTTAAGAAGCCTTTTTCAATATGATGTGGTGAAAAAAAGATTGCACTATACAATTAAGGCATAATTTTGGAAAACCTGATGAATAAAAACAGTTAAATTATATATTTATCGAAAGGAAATTTCCTCCCAAATAATATAATATTTAACCTGAAACATGGTGAAAAAAAAGATTGCACTATACACTTAATGCTTACTAATTTAATTTTCCCAATAATTACAGGTCACCTTTTACTCAATCACAGGTATATTGTGTTTAACACAAGATCCCAGATGGTAAGTATTAAGTTCTGATTTCTATTAAAGTATCTTTTAGTATAAAGGAGACATAGTAGGAGAAATAATATATTACCAGTTCAGTTGACTTTAGCGCTGGTTCACACTGTTGATTCTTGGCACTGATGTTCCTGCCTTGGTGTGAGTATTCGGCAATGATGATTCAGCCTTGATACTACTAAAGTTGAGAGACTCCGAACATGCTGTGTGATGCAGCAATGTCGATGTTGTATAGTTGATGATGTAATGGCTGGCACAGTCGCTTAATATCTTCTCTGTTGGGGCAGTTTTCACCTTCTGCAGTTGTCGTTTTCCATTAGCGTCAACAATTTAAGGTTACCAGTCCATAATTGATGTTTACTTTCAACTATTTCATATTATATTCAAAGGTTTCAACTTATTCTCCCTTTAGGTGAACAGTTTCAAGCTGGGAGTGTCCGTGACTCAAATTTAAAACAGGTTCTTTCGAACCCTCAAATCAATGCATAAACATTTTCACATTAAGAGTTTAAAAAAAGTTTCAACACCATAATGTTTAAAAAATGTTTTAAAAAACTGACGTCAATGCACTACACGTTTCACCCCATCCTCCGCCGGGGTTTCCTCAGGTGCTAATGTGGACAGCCGATATATGGCTGTGAGCTATTTATACTGGTGTCCCTCAAGGATTATGTAATTATGTAGCAAGTGTGTTTGGGTGCTCACGCAGCAGGAGGTTCCGTGCCTCGAGCACAGTTGGAATCTCCATATTGCATATAGAATTTTTATGTAATCAATCAATAAAAATAAAGATTCGGTGTATTGAAGTTGAAATTTTGTAAAGGGGGTGGAGCTAGTGATTTAAAATGTATATCATTAACTTGAATATTGTTTTCAATTATTGCTAATGCTGTGTTGTTTCTTATTTTTAATATCTGTTTTATGTTCAGTCATTCTTTGTTCATAAGTTCAGAAAGTTTTACCAATATACGATTGGTAAAACCAATATACGATTTAAAGTTTAAAGTTTTACCAATATACGATTATAAGTTTAAAGTTTTACCAATATACGATTTAACAATATAGTTATTTTTGCCTTCTAATTTATTATCATGGTCTACTATGTTTATATTATAAACTCCCACTGTGTCATAGGAACCTTGTGTTGTGTTAACACCCAAACACACGTGCTGTGCAGTTACATAATCCTTGAGAGACACCGGTATAAATAGCTCACAGCCATATCGGCTGTCCACATTCACACCTGAGGAAGCCCCGACAGAGGATGGGGTGAAATGCATAGTGTATTGACGTCAGTTTTTAACACTTTTTAAACAATTTGGTGTTGAAACTTTTTTTAAACTCTTAATGTTAAAAATGTTTATGCATTGATTTGAGGGTTCTGAAGACCTGTTTTTAAATTTGAGTCATGGACACTCCCAACTTGAAATCGTTCACCCAAATGAAGACTTTAAGTTGAAGCCTTCGAATATGATGTGAAATAGTTTAAAGTTAACATCAATGATGGACAGGTAACCTTAAATCATCAACATTAACGGAAAACGACAACTGTAGAAGGCAAAAACTGCCCCAACAGAGAAGATATTACAACATCAAACTATGCAACATCCACATTGCTGAATCACACAGCATGTTTTGGAGTCTCTCAGCTTTAGTAGTATCAAGGCTGAATCATCATTGCCAAATAATTGCACCAAGGCAGGAACATCAGTGCCAAGAATCAACAGTTTAAACCAGTGCTAAAGTCAACTGAACTGGTAATATATTATTTCTTCTATGTCTCCTCTAAACTAAAAGATAGACTTTAGTAGAAATTAGAACTTAATACTTACCATCTGGGATCTTGTGTTAAACACAATATACCTGTGATTGAGTAAAAGGTGACCTGTAATTACCGGGCAGGGGAGATAGTGACTCGGATGAATAAAAATGGTTAAATTATATATAATCGAAAGGAAATTTACTCCCGAATAATATAATATTTAACCTGAAACATGAATTTTATTTCATTTAATGATTCCTTTCAGTATTGTATATTTTAAACACTGCAGTGTTTTACATAGTGACTTGGACTTCACACATTCATAAGATTTTCTGAACTGATTATGAAATGGAAAAAAACTTTCTTGGCTACCTTTTTTTATTAAACGTTATGATTTTTTTTTCTTTGGGTGTTGAAGTTTGGTGATCTTGGCTAAGTGCAAAAAGGTTTGGGCACCAAAGTAAAAAAAAAATTTTATATCGTCAGAGTGGCACAGCAAAGATACTAGGGGGTGCTTTTAATATCATTCAGTATAAACATAAAACTCGTAATTTTTTTTTAATGAAAATTTTCTAATGGAGAGCGGGAGTGAAATGTTCATAGTGGGTTTAGCAGGGGGGCGGGGTAAACCCTTCCCCTGAAATTGTGCTCTCATAAGAGGACTGATTTCCATGGCAAGGAAGGCCATTTTGCTTCTTTATCGAAGACCACATTCATTTTCAGAAAACAGTACAAGTTCAAAGTTTTTTTACTAAAAAAAAAACAAGAAATAATAAAAGAAAAATTGCATATAGCTTTATGGGATATTAAATAAAATATTTGCAACAACTTTTAAGCCACCTATCTGATGTAGCAAAACTCAGAAAGATAGATAAATCAGCTGACCGAAAGATCGCTAATTTACGGAAATCAACGAAAATAAATTTTCTTTGGTACCCAAGGCCTCATTAAGTTTCAGAAAATGATACCAGATCGAAGTTTATTTTACTAGAAAAGTAATAAATAATGGAAAAAAATTTAACATCTAACTTAATGCGGTTAAATAAAATATCCACAGCAACAATTTGTAAGCCGGCTGCCCGATGTAGCATAACTCCTCAAAATTCGATAATAATCGATCTACAGAAATGAAAACTAAGATTTAATTATAAAAGAAGGGAAATAAAATACCAACTTCACACAGGGAGTTTATAATCCAATTTGTTGAGAGGAAGATTTTAACTTAAATCAGCCATGTAGACAACTTGCTGTGTGTAAGAACTCCTTTTTGCTCCCATATCCAATACCTCATTCATTTTCAGGAAACAATACAGAATCAAAGTTTTTTTACAAGAAAAGAAATATTAAAAAGAAGTATTAACATATAACCTAATGCGATGTTGCATAACCCCGAATGATCAATAGATCAGCGGATTAAAAAAATCAATAATTTGAGGAGATGAAATAAATCTACAGAAATGAAAACAAAGGTTAATACTGACTTGATAGATGTATGGTCACATTATCCTATATCCAAGAAGAACTCTTTCTGTAAACATTGACTAGAGTCAGTTTACTGCACATGGAGCAATAACAAGGTCACTGCACCAGCTACTTGACCTACTTTGGAATTGCAACTCGGGTTGCTTTCTAAGAAAGCTTTCGTTAGTTACAGTTTAGATCTGAAATTCAGGAAAGATGCACTGAATGCTGGGATAAATGATAAAAATAATTCTATTAGTAATGAAATAGGTTTGTGGCAGAAAGGGGTGTAAAACGAAAAAAAAAATGGTGGTACGTATTTTGCAGTTCCTTTCAAAAGCTTCGTTTTTAAAAAATATTTGTTTTTTGTTAGTTTATAGGAGATTTTCAAAACTTTAAGGAAAAATTGGTTGATAATAGTTCAAATCAAACTAGTGAACTTTAAGTCAGGTGATTGCTTCAGCCTAGGGTAATGTTAACAAATAGGCAATACCGTATAGCACTTCTAAGAAATGGCAATTATAGATGGCTTTAACAAGTGATTTATATTGTAATTTAATAAAATATGCATCAAATGAAAAAATAAAACATTAATTTTCGTCTGAATTATATATTTTTTTCTAAGATATATATTTAAATATTTTTTTGTTGCACTAAAAACATATACAGTTGTCCTCGGCCTCTAATTATGCATTTTGCGAATGTATACAGATGACGTGGACACTGGAAAGGTTAAAAAGTCATGACCTGTGTGAAGCTGAACAAGTACAATTTCTTGTGATTCCTGAAAAACCCCTTGTATAGATAGATAAAATCTAGTTATGGTATAACAGTGGGAATAAAATAAAAGTATATATATATATACACACACACACATTAAATTTTGTATTCATAAATTACATATATCGATAAACACAAAAAAATGACATGAACAATTTAGCAAATCATGTAAAATTATAAATATTTTACTGGGTAATCAGTGAAATGGTTGTGCTTGTTTATGCTAGCACAGTTCATCAGTGGTTGGGGTTATCTTGCTAAGGTAGAGTCGCAAGTCATCCTCAACATCCTGCCAAATTGGCAACTTTGTTACTAGATCTAGCAACTTTTGAGCTCTCACGGCGTATGCCAAAACATTTACCATGTATCCCACATTGAGAACCCCTACCCTAGATCTTTGAGACTGTGCTGGAGCTTTGTTTAATAATAGAAAAGCACAGGTAAGCATCTATAAGTGATGTACATATATTAGATATAGAGGAAAAATTGTCCTAAGTTAGGTAGAATACAACCCCACAACCTCTTGATAACAAGTGCTCTGACTGCTGAGCTACCAGCCATGGGTCAAAGTCTCTGTTGGTGGTTTTAACCCTTTCTCTACCATACTTGCCTAAAATGGCCCAAACTGCAGGTAGGAGGTACTGAAGAAGGAGGAATATCATTGATTGGATGAGTCCATTTAAAAACTGGACCATTTTGGGATGGTATGGGTACAGAAAGGGTTAAGCGTTTGTGTTATCGGGAATTGTTGATTTATATCCCACCTAGCTGAAGACAGTTTTTCCTCTCTATTCCATGAATATAAATCACCTACAGGTGCTTTCCTATGTTTATCTATTATTAAGCATTGCATCCTTACACTTGATTAAAGCATGTTGGCTAAAAAAAAAATACCCTGTCTCTTAACTCTTGAAGTATGAGGTACCTTGAGTTGTGCACTAACTTGGATGGATCTTTACTTACCAGAGTCTTCAATTACAGTCAAGACAGATGCCAATGACTGACTCCATCATAAAATGTTTAAAGCCACCAATAGATATCTTGATCACTGACCAGTAGCTCAGCAGTCAGGAACACCTAACCCACCTGGCTCATGATAATTTTTCATAATACCCAATAAGTGTGCTGGAGTGTGGTGTAAAAATACTACTGGAACTCTTGGTATGGAACTGCCAGAAGAGAACCAGACAGGGATATGGCAGACCTGGCAGCACAACTGCCAAATGATTGCCCAGTGACAGACAGCCAGACGATGAAATTGCTGGCAGATCTTGGAAAGATGAGGCCTCACTGAAATCCTAAAGAACTGGAAAAATAAATAAAATCCTAAAAAAAATCCTCTGAAAGAAATCCTTACCGATCGATCAGTGTTCATTATGGTTGAACTGCAGTTTGTAGTTTCTCAGATTTAAGTCAAAGCATTGTGGAAACTAATTTTTAAATGAGAGCAATAGCAACTGACTTCTGAACTATTCTGAAGACTTGCATAATTTCTACATAGATAATTAACTCTCTTTTACCCCTTATACAACTACATTTTAGAAATTCACTGGCAAAAATTTTGTTATATCAATCTTATCCCAATTTTGACAACAATCTAATTCCCCTTTATTGGCAAAAATATTACTTTTTATTCAAGCTGTTAGCTTAACAATGGTTAAAATGATTGAGACTGAGGATCAATAATTTCAGGCAGGCATGGGCTCGAAAAATTGATTCTGAACTCATCTCTAGTAGGCATCATTCACTGATTAATAATATTGTTACAACAGATGAACGTGCTACAGTGAATTTATGATAAATGTGTCGTGAACGCTCATGTATGCTTCAACATGAAAATTATGTAACCAACGAATTGGAACACAGAACTGATCTGGAAAATAGAAAAGATAGAATTGTTATGTTGGAGTTGTGGATATCCGAAAGCAGGCATAATTAGTTTCAGTATGTACATGATAGATGTATAAAGGGAAGAAGGTGAGTGTGCGGAAGGTTGATTAGTTTATTGGTGTGGATCGTGTTGGTAAACTTAAAGGAAACAAAGAATTCATCATCTTGTGCGTATAGTGATCAACGTCTGAAAAGAATTGGTAAATCCTAAGAAGGAAGTCATTTTGTGTATAGTTATTTAGGAATTGGTAAGGTTATTCTCAAAATATTGCGAGTATTCACATATATGATTCCCGTTAGATTAAAAATTTGTTCACACATAAGATAAACATTGGTATCTTTAGTTTATGTACATGTTTTTATCCATACTTTTGTATTAAATCACATTATTTTAGATTTATTGTTATTAGTTGTTATTTTTGAAATCACACTAAGTTTTCATCTGTTTGAATTCATATTAGTTGGTATCAGGAGTGTAGATATTATTATTATTTGAAAACCTTTAACTAGATGTATGGATGAATTAGTAAAACTGATGACTGACATTAAAGGTGAAATAACTATTTATTGTTACTAGTTGTTATTTTTGAACTCATGCAAAGTTTTCATCTGTTTGAATTCATATCAATATATTTAGCGATGCATTGCAAAAATTAAGATGTAGAGGAAATAGCAGCAAATGATGTAGTGTCCATTTCTCCAGTGGGTTTTTTTAGTTGGACTGCCAGCAGTGACAGCCATGACACAGCATGCAACACTTTTTGATAATAAAAGATGTCTGATTAATGATGAGCAAAACCTGCAGATAATCCAACCCAGATAACAGTAGACATGCTTGAGTCTCATTCCTGTTAAAATGCTAGTCACAGTACCCACAGAGTAAGGAAGTTCCCTAATCTGTGAATGTAGCCTTCTTCATCCTGAAGCACCTATGCAAGGGGGATTCAGGTAATCAGATTGATGATTAGTTGTCCAGATCAGAAAAAGTGGGAAATAGGTTAGGTAGAAATTTGTGGGCCTGTTGGGTTTGTCTGTGAAAGAATTTTGGTTCGACCTTTGCCCAGTGTTCTGTCTGGAAATGGTTGGCTGAAGTTCTTTGGAGTCCCTCTGACCTGCAGGGTCAGAGTTGTAGTTGAGCCCACAGTCGAGAACAGATTAGGAAGCAGGAAAGGAAGCATGCTTTTAGTACAGTAAAAGGGTTAAAATGGAAATAATTCTTCCCTTTTATCATCATTCTTCTTTGGAAAAAGAAAATACTGAAAAATGCAAAAATTCAGATCTGTGACTAATTCAAATATTAAGATAGAATGAAAATTCAAATAAAATGTGGAAAAATTAGAGCAGTTTGAAGCTTTGAGTAACCAATAAATAATCAATATATATTCATGATGAATTAATTTAGTAATTAACGTATTATATAAATTGTTTCAAATATTTGAATTTATTAGTATGCATAAGTGCTTGTGATTGCTCTGAATTTTTGCTAATTTGTAATTCTCATTGTGCAGGGTTGGCAGCTAAGGGTTAAATATGTTCCTAATTTTTTTCATAAGTCATTTAATATTTCAGATTTTACATTCTCAGTAATCTTCAGATATTCAGTCTTCTAAATCAACAAAGGTTTTCTCTACTGATAAAAAGCTACCCTGTACATTTTATTGTTTCAGCCCCTGTGAATGTGCTTTTAGAAAAGCGTAAGGGATGTATCTTGATAATGTTATTTTTTTCCACCTGTCTCATGACACTATTAATCATTTCTTTATTTACTGCTGACTTTCTTTGATTGATAATAATTTCATTGAAAATAATATTGAAGATAGCTCTTATTCAGCATGCTAGGATAAAAAATAATGATGATGCAATAATTCTTTCAGCATCTGTCTTCTGCATCACACCAGCACAATGACCATTGAACATTTGACCAAAGAACATATGTGAACAAGATATAATTTGAAACCAAGTTTAAAGTAAATCATGGTAACAGTGACATCAATGCAGAAAGCACAGCTTTACCTGGGCCCAAGGATAAAATGGCCTACAACCACCCCATTTACTTTTTGCCATTTTCCTCCTTAATAAATAAATATATTGCATCACTCCATATTTGTTTGTAATTTGTTCTGTTACTGATCATAAGGGAAAAGACTGATATAAGCATTATTTTTCCCATATGTCCAATGTTTTAAATTGGTAATTGGTTCATGAGCAGATAAAATTTCAACATTTTGATAGTATTAAGATGCTCCTTTTCAACCAGTGTAAACATGTTGGAAATTGAAAAAATAAATCTTTATGAAAGCATTTGGGAAACTAACGAAAAATTTTGAATCATTGGTGACTTTAGTAATTATAAAATAGGGATACACATTTGTATCAGAATAATATGACCACCCTCAGAATCACAGTGTACCCACCCAGGCGCGTCACAGAGTGCATGTGACAAGGTCGATCGATCACACAGAGATATAAGTGGCCGGCCAGGACATGAGCTATAGTGCGTAACATGAGCACAATGAGCAGAGGTATTGATTTGATGGACGTTCAAAAGGAATGATCATTGGCTACCGCGCCAAGGGTGGAAGCATCTTGGAAACCGCAGACTTCTTGGGCTGTTCACGAGGTGCTGTAGTAAGGGTGTACCAAGAATGGACCACTGGACTACCGAGTACCTCCAGACATAACTGTGGAGCCCCAAAGGCCATCAACCCCAGAGGAAAACATTGCCTCCGTCGACTGGTAAAGAACAATCGACGTGTAACAGTGCAGCAATTGACCACTCAAATGAATGCTGGGGCACCCAGAAACATATCCCCGATAACAGTAGAGCGAACCCTGTTACACATGGGTCTCCAGAGTTGGCAACGACACCTGCAGTTCGCACGGACTACTGTCATTGGACAGTAGAAGAGTGGAAAATGGTTGCCTTCTCCGACGAATCGAGGTTTCTACTCCACAGAAGTGACGGGCGGTGGCAGACATGCATGTCGGGCAAGTACAGGTCCATCCAGTGGACCACTGGTACCACTGGATGGGTCCCTGATCGCCAATGGCTATATCTCCATCCTCGCTGACCACATGCATCACTTCATGTTGGACATTTACCCTGGTGGTGATGGTGTCTACCAACAGGACAATGCGCCCTACCATGTCGCTAAGGTGGTGCATGACTGGTTCCAGGAGCACGACAGCTATGTCGCCGTTCTGCCTTGGCCTGCGAAATCACCCGACCTCAGTCCCATAGAGCATTTATGGAACCATTTGGATCAACAAGTTCGGCATGCAGACCCACAACCACGTCATCTCTGGAACCTCTGTGCTCTGCTGGAGTCCGAATGGGCACTTGTGCCTTTGGCAACCTTCCAGGGCCTTATTGCATCCATGCCATGCTATCATCCAGGCCAAGGGTGGTTATTACCATTATTAGGTAGGTGGTCATATTATTCTGATATGACTGTGTATATTTAGGTAACAGTACTTTATTTTTATAGTCTCCTACTCATTTCATTTTAAAGTACTTAGATTAATAAAAAAGAATGATAAAAATTATTCAAATGAAAAAAAATTCATCTCAGTGGGCATCTTGAGGTTTCATTTGGATGGGGGGGTCTCCACTTTTATATTGTAACTATTCAGCCAAATGGCAAAAAAAAATCTATTTCCTTGTCTCTATTTTCTCTGTCTTCATTAGTCTTCTATTTTCTTGTCACAATGTGGGCAGACTCTCATAGCAGAACACAGGAAATGGAAGAAAGCATTGTGCACTTTTTTCCATTATTAAGGATTCTCTTTGCAACCCAGTCATTTAATTTCTCAGCATCATCTATTTTGCAGCTGCATACAGGGGCGTAGCGAAGGACTATGGTTGGAGGGGGAGATATCAAAAATTTTCCAACTCGAAATTCAAATTTTGCCAACTGAGCAAACTTGCCTAGATTTGGGCAATTTTCACAACTTACTTTTTGCCATTTAACTTGCGTTTTTGCCAGCTAACTGTAATTTGCCATTTAACTTCCAGTTTTGCCAACTAGCCGTAATTTCACAGAAATAATTACAATATTTACATCTCGTCTGAATTGTAGCAAGTCAGTGTGAATTTTCCCTTGATTTTGCCACCTCTCCTTAATTTCACGAAACTAATCCCAATTTTTGCATCTTTCCTAAATTTGCTGAATCACTTCAAACTTTTCAAACTTCCCAAGATTTTGCCAAGTTTACTCGATTTTAGTCAACTATCCTGAATTTCCCAAACCCAATCCCAATTATCACAATTCGCCCATATTTTCCAAGTGGATTCAAATTTTGCCAACTGCGCTGCAATTTGTTAAGTTTCCTCAATTTGCCCAACACTCCTTAATTTCACAATACAGATCTCAATTTTCACAACTAGCTTATATTTTACAAAGTGAATTCGAATTTTGCCAACTTGCTGTAATTTTACAGAAAATAGCGCAGTTTTTACATCTTCTCTGAATTTGCCAAGTCACTTCGAATTTTATCAACTCTCCTTAATTGCACAAAAAATGCACAATTTTCACAACTCCCCTGTATTTTACCAAGTGGCTTCGAATTTTGCCAAGAGTTCTTGGTTTTTCCAACTCTCCTTAATTTCACAAAACTAATCCCAATTTTTACACTCACCTGTACTTTACCAAGGGGTTTCCAGTTTTGCCAACTTCTCTAGATTTTGCCAAGTTTTCTCGATTTTGTCAACTCTCCTTAATTTCACAAAAACAATCCTACTTTTCACAAATTGCTCGTATTTTCCCAAGTGGATTTGAATTTTGCCAAGTTTCCTGGATTTTGCCATCTCGCCACAATTTTACAGAAAAAAAAAATCCTAATTTTTACATCTCACCTGAATTTTGCCAAGTTGTCCCGTTTTGCCAGCTCCCCAAGATTTTACCAAGTCACTCCGAATTTTGCCAAGTTGTCCCAATTTTGCCAACTCGCCTGTATTTTACTAAGTGGCTTCAAATTTTGCCAATTGCCCTAAATTTAGTGGGGCAGGGGTGGCTTACTCGGTAGTGCATCAGACTCGTAATCTGTAGTTCCCAGGTTCGAATCCCAGCTGGGTCAGCATTGAGATTTATCTCTGCAAAATTCCCCGACCTGCCCACGGTCAGTAGGGGACACCGATGGGCTTGGAAAGGCCGCCGTCTGTCGGGTGGGACGATAAGCCGTGGCCCCTTGTACGGGAGAGCCATACCCTGTGCACGTTAAAGAACATGCTGGATGGCCTTGACGGGAGGCTACATCTGTCTCCCAACAGCTGTTCCAGTGGGTCCCCTCCCCCAACTTTCTCTGAGCCTTCGGGGTCCTTGTGACCTGGCCATTTAGCCCATGGTGTGCAAAAAAGTGCCGCTCAGAGGTAAAACAACCCAACCCAAGCCCTAAATTTTGCCATCTCTCCATTTTCCAAACTGCCTTAGATTTGCCAAGTTGCCTTGATTTTGACAACTCCACTTAATTTTCCAAAAAAAAACAACAAATTTTTACATCTCACCTATATTTTACGAAGTCGCTTCGAATTTTGCCAACTCCGAGTTACTTTGGGGGGGACCATCCCCCATCCCCCCATGGCTACGCCCCTGGCTGCAAATGTCCGATAGGCAGAGGCTCAATAGTGCCTTTGTTGTAAGGATTTAAATAATGAAATCATTGTTTTACATTAACTCCACAACTCTAGAAGTGAGACAGAAATTTCTCAAAAACTAATGCAGTTATCTTATTAACATGGATAGAATAAAGTTAATATTTCTTTCTAACAAATAGTGAGGTTATGTTTTTTTTATACATTTGTACTTTAAACAGCATATCAGGGTGATGTGAATTATAAAAATAAGTCAATGAATTAAGTAGTTGTAATTTTAGGTTGTAGCAATTAAAACATGCTTCCATCTTTCATTTATCCAAATTTTATTTTTTGTAAGCTGCCATCTAACTGCTCAAGTGAGAACTGCATCAAAAAATAGTGAGCCATCTTGATAAAATGCAGTTTAGCTCAAGATCTAGCCTTTTTAATTGATATTATAAAGCACTTAATTGATTTGAACATACAACTTCAAGAAAGAAAATAATTAGTTGTATTTCTGTATGATAACATAAAAGCTGTTGAAACAAAATTTTGGCCTTGTGTCATTTGACTAAAAAGTAGTAATTTGTTGCATTTTGAAGCTGCAGATCATTAAGATCAATTCTTTAAATCTGAGTGAGCTACATCTAAAATTCAGTGACTGTGCAAAGTATTGGTGGATTTCTAAGAAATGAGTTAAAAATAAAATTTTGAGATTTTGAACTCTTTGAAGAAAAATTTGCCATGTTTCCTGCAGAATTTAGTTTCAACATTGAAAAGACAGTTGAAGATCTACAATTGGAGCTCAGTTAAACGCAAATGCTGCTTAATTATGAAACAAGTTTAGTGAGGTTGGTGTGCAAAACATTTATATGTGGATTGATATGAATTATTTGTTATATTCATGAACTGAAAAGAAAGTTTCAAAGTTTTTGAATACTTATTCATATTTCCAGATAAATCATGGGCAATTTTCTAAAGTGATGCTGTTGATTAAACTTCTTTTTCCATATTTAATTATTGACTATACTTCCTAGCAGAAAACACCATTTCCAAGACTATTTATGTCTAAGTAGTTTATGGTTTGCATAGATAGAAATTTTAGCAATGATTAGTTTTTAAATGTGTATCAGCTTATATTAGAGGTTATTTGTTCTCATTTCAGGATGACTCTTATGCTCTGCTTTATGTGAATAATAATTGGTATGTTTTTTACCGTTTGCATCATCTGCTCTGTGAACGCCTTGGAAAAATTTATGAGCGATCGCAAATACTTATAACTGAAGAAATAAAAGATCGTAAAGAAAGGAAAGAATCAACAGCTCTTGCACTTAGATTGAAACCTAAGAGTAAGTACAAAAGATTACTTGATTTCTTTTCCTTTACATAGAACAGTTTTGCTATTTTTAATATGCTGCTATATGTTAAAAAAAAGCTTTTGACTTTATTCTTTTGTCATCAACTATAGAGTAGTCCCATAGTAGAAAGAATAAAATTTCTCAGTAGATTTCCAGGGGGAAAACATTTATTAATATTAGGATAAAATGAGTGACCAAAAAAATAGATTTAACCACCTGTGACTTAATTTGAAATACGAATTCTTTATTTTGATATGTATGTTATTTAATAGATTTTACAATTTGATAATAATGTTTTAAAAATTATATTTTTCCTTGATAAAAGCATATTTAATATTGAATTATTAATGTTAATTATATTTAAATATTATGATGAATTTGTCATTGTTTATTATGATGAATTATGAGATAATTGGGACATAAAATTTGCTACTCCCCCCCCCCCCCCCCCACACATAATTTTTCTCCTTTAGGGAGTCTGAAACTCTCTAAAGTTGTAAGTGACACTCCTTATGTGATTTTGAACAACTGCCAATGCTAAGTCTATGAGAAGAGGTACTGGTTTTTAACTGCTAATGTTAGTCTATGCTATATTTTGGGAAATTCAACCCTGCCCACCCCAGCAGGTTCTCACATAGCCTTATTCTTCCCCTGGGTGAAGGGGAAGAATAAGGTGCTTAAGTGGGTGCACAAGTGGTAAAAAACTTAGTGGACAAAAAAAAAACATGGTTGGGTTGTTTTACCTCTGAGTGGTGGCACTCTTTTGCACACAATGGGCTAAATGGCCAGGTCACAAGGACCCCAGTGCTCATAGAACGTTGGGGGAGGGGATCAGTGCCATCCAGTGTGTTTTTTTTAACATGCAAGGAATTTTGTGGAGATAAATCTTAATGCTAACCCAGCCTGGGACTCAAACCTGGTAATTGCAAATTACAAACCTAGTGCAATACCAACTGATCCACCCACCCCACCACCACCTCAGGAAGACAAACAAACTTTCTTCTTTATATATTAGATATTAGTTTATTATTACAGTAAACTCAATTTGTAAGTATGCATTTTTTCTAATAATACTTTTTATTCAGTTATCATAAATCACATTTGTAGTCTTTTAATGATGTTGCCAGAAAAGAGTGTCAAACACAAATCCAAAAAAAGATAGCATCAACAGGGCAATCCTGAGTAGACCAATCTCAAGTGTTTCAAATATGTATTTTTTTTTGGAGCAAAATTCTGTCAAGTTCAAGGTGTTATTTTCTAACAAAATAATGCTTGCTCCCACATAGCCAACATCTCCACATAGCTTTCATCTACTTATTGTAGGTAGCATTTTCTCTTAGATTTGTAACCAGATCTGTCACCAATTGAGTGCATTTGAAACATAATGGACAAGCATTACTTGCATGCTCCATATAGCCCTGTGATGTCAAACTTCTTAACCAATTGCATGGAGAGAGATTCTTCAGTACTCCCATTCAGTACTTGACATTTTTTATGTTTGTATTTCTAGCAAAGCCTATAGTAATTGTGCCTTATTTTGTCTGTGAATATCATTTTTTTGAGATCTGTAATCAACACATACTTACCCATACTGGCTGGGAAGTTTCAGTGTTAAGGAGTATACAGGGGCTTATCAAAATAATGGAAACACCGACAGTGACTGGAGTACATGCAATGCACCGTATGCATATCACAGGGACAACATTTCCTTTGACATGAGGTATATAGCAAAAGTACAATGTCGGCTATCACGTAGCAGTGCCACAGGTACAGGTGAAACAGCTGTTGTGGTGTAATTGTCAACAATGTCAGATCTCAGTGACCTCCAAAAAGGCATGATCATTTGTGCACATCTTGCAGAAGCTTCAGTAACCAGAACGACAGAAATAGTAGGTATAGCACGAGTAACTGTCATAGATTATGACTGCCTATTAAAAGGACAGGGCGTTGCCTCCAAACATACAAATTGTGGATGCCATACGAAGTTGTCAGATAGGGATAGGCGAAGATTGTCATGGATTGTACAATGGCACCACAAATAGCAGTAGAGTTGAACATTATTCAGAATGATCCCATTTCTGTCATAACAGTTCGTCGGAAACTTCATCGTGTCAGTATTTATGGCTGTGCTACAATCCACAAACCTCTGATTGCCAGCATCTATGCAACAAAAAGTGTAAGGTGGTGCAAAGCACATAAAACTAGAATGCTAAAGATGCAGTGTGTCATCTGATCTGATGAATTGTGCTACACATTGTTTCCTGCCACTAGTAGAGTGTACGTCTGGCAAAAACGTGCAGAAGCATACCACCCCAACTGTTTTGTTCTGACTATGAAGCATGCAGGTGGATCCCTAATGCTGTGGGGTGACGTATCATGGCATTCCTTAGGGCCATTAGTTATTCTGCAGGGTCGTGTCACATCCACAATTTACAAATCCATTCTCGGGGACCCCTGCACCCAATGTTTGCAGGCATTGTTCCCTATGACCGTCCCTGGTTTCAAGCGGATAATGCATTTGTAAATTGTGCAAAACATGTCTTGGTTTGCAGAGCATGAGGATGAGGTACATAAGCTATCCTGGCCACCTCAATATTATTGTACATTTGTGGGAATATATGGAGCATAAGGTTAGATTACACTTTCCACCTCCAACATCACTGGCACAGTTAGACCATATTTTACAGGAAGAATGGTTCCACATTCCATTACTGTATGTGCATGACTTGTATGAGTTTTCCATGTCGAATTGTGTGTCTTCTAAACACCTGAGGTGGGCCTACAGCTTATTAATAAAATGTTCTCCACAAACAGTACATGTTTCCATTATTTTGATAAACCCGTGTAATTTATGCTTAAGTTGTATAGTTTTAAAGGTAAAGCTTATAGTAATTGATTTAGAATTGAACTAGACAAAGTTTTATTTTATTGCAATGATCCCATTTCTTTATAATGCGCATGATTACTAGTAAGTAGATTAGTATAATATTTATGTAAATTAGTAAAAAAAAAAGTATTTATGTTAAAAAAGCCTTCACAAAAGAAAGGGATTGCGTAAAGATTAGAAATTTCTGGTTTATATTATGCTGATAATCTAGCCCTCTTTCTAATGATTCAAAAGTTGAATTCTTTTATTGGCTCTATTCAGGCTAATAATAGTCAACAGTGCAGAGAACATTAAGGATTGAAGTGTTAAAGAAATTCTTCAAAGCAAGGTTGTAGTTTAATTACGCTGATATATGTATATGGAATAAACTGGTAAATTAAATTGGAACCTGATAGGTAACGCTGAATTTCTTTGTTAAATGAAGCAGTGATGTGGGGACCTGATTAAATCAATAACTCTTAGGGAGGGCGCACACCTCCGCAATTTGCAACAGCAATGTGATTACAATTTGAAAGCAATCACGATGCAATTGTCGCATTATGAGTGTTGCAAACCATTGCTTACAGAACCCTGCACACTGAAGCAATTATACATTTTCTGCAATTCGATTTGTCTTCGACGTTGCTAGTGCTGTCCCCTTTAGGTAAATTGTAAATAAATGTACTTCATTCTTTCAATAATGTCTGAAATGAGTGATCCTGTGGTGGTAGCTGCGGAGATGAAATAATATAATAGGACAAAAATAAGGAAAAATGGGTAGGCCCATTTCTGAAACAAAATTTATCTTCTATAATGTATGCAGTTTCTCAAGAGGAGGGCCGGATTGGGGGTTGTGGGCAAGGAGCCTTGTCCCCCCTCCCTTCAGAATGTTAATAACAGTAATAGAGGGGGGGGGGGAATATTAAACTTATTTATATTAGATGCATTTTTCAAGAAACCTTTTAAAGACCTGCAAAATGGAGGGAGATATGTTAAAACTCATTGGAAATCCAGTTCCCCCCCCCCCCCTTTTTTTTCCCTGCTCAATTGTATTTCTTGGCTCCTCCTAGTTTTTTTGTTCTAGATCCGGGCCTAGTTCAGAGTCACAAGGTTCGTTTTTTTTTTGTCTCAACTTATGAAAATGAGGTAAAAACAGTTCAGATTACAGCACGCATTCAAAATTGGTTAAAATTGAAAACATCCTGCTCTACTTAAAGTACACTTATGTGGTCCACTGCAGTTTAATATAATTTACACTATTTATGTTTTAATATGTTTGTATCAACTTTCAGATTAATTCAACTAACATCACCACTAGTAAATATTCTAGTTCCATATCTATAAACAGTGAATGGATATTATTATTCGAGATAGATGATATTGAGATATTTAATTTCCTTTAGCCTCATTTTTTGTTTAAAAAAATCTGATTTACGAAGAGCCCCCATTTTTTAATTGAAATTGAGAATTTTTATTAAAATAAGCAGGGCCCATTACATATAAAATGACCACTGACTATTCGTCCAATTTATTAAGAAACAGTAAGGTAACCATATTTTTGGAAAGGGAAGGTTAAATCTTAACATTTTAATGTAATTTTCGGAAAAAAAATTATATCCAAATCTTTCAATTAGACGTTGAGGGGATGGTCGAGGTGCATGCATCTTTGATTTTAAGAGCCTTCTTCAGAAAATACGTTATTCAAACCCTGAAGTTAGGGAGTATAACTCATGCACCATCCCCCTTTGAATATGCCAATGGATGGGAATTTATTAAGAAATAACATTTTCTCCAAGACTCCCTCCCAAAATACACCATTGCCCAAAAGCATATTTACGATAAAAGGACAGCACTTTCCATTGCAATAAAAATCAAAGCAAGATGATCAAAACACATTAGAGGGAGGAGGAAATTTATCCAACCTCACTGGAATTTGGAACCAAATTTTTTTTATAAATACTAATAACAAAATTATTTAAATTTTGAACTATGAAATCATTCTTTTATTTCGCTGAAAAAACAAAACATAACCAGTTTTCTCTTTTATACCTCACAAAAATAATGTAGACAAATTAACAAAGTCTGGTGAGTAGCCATTATATTTTTATGCAGTGAAAAAATATTCAGACAGAATTACATTATTTTATATGCTATAAAATCAGAAATCTTTAAAATAGGAGCTCTACTTGCAAGCTGATAGACATTTGTGAAATCATATAAATTAATTAAAGAATATTCAGAAAAAGCTTTTCAATTATAAGCAAATCATGCCAAAAGCCTAAAGTTAACTGTACGCAAGCAGTTAGAAAATAATCTAGCAGTGAAATAATTTCATATAAAAAAATTATTCATTTTTAATAAGGCTATAGAAGCTGAAACATTTTATCTGCATCGGAATTACTCCTTGTTCATTAAGGGAAAACAAATATTTATTTGAATCATTCTGAACGAATGGGAGACAACATAATTTCTACAGCAAAATAAAGACTGATTTAAAACAAAAGTAACATTTAATAAGCTCTGCAAAAGTTCTGTGCATTACTAGAATATAAAAACACGAAGAAAATTTGCCTATCGGTAAGTTTAAAGATAGAAAATAAAATCTATTTTGAATATTTCCGAGATCGTAATGAAAAATCAAATGTAAACACATGAGAAGATTGGGAAGGGCTCATTTTATCATTAACATTTGATGTTGAAATATTTTACACTCATCTAATAATCAGTGTTTATTTTATTAGCAAAATTACTTTTAAAAAAATCTTATCAGAATCGTATGAATTCTAATGAGTTGTTGTATGCCCTACTGAAAGTAAACTTTGCAGCCAAAAAGAAAGTGATACTAGTGCCATATTCTTCTCGTGTCACAAAACAACAGTTGACATAAGTTTTATTAGTAGCTATTATCTGAAATATTGAAACTTAATTTCCCAAACATTAAAATCTCGATTCATTTCAGCTAAACATAGTACTGTTTTATAAAAACAATAGTTCTATTAATATTTTATGAGTATATATAATATATACAGTACTAGACATCTTGTGTACTATCCACATTGGTACTATTAAATTAATACACTATGGCTTGCTGCCATTATTACAACCTTCAAATTATTTAACTGCATAGTAGTAATAACATATATAAACTGAGCAGAAATGTATGCCTTAGTAGTCCGTTAATATTCTAATGTAATTCTGTCGCATAGTAATCACTACATAATATATGGTTACTTACCAGACTATACAGTTTTAATACAAATAAAATCCATATTGGATGTTTGCGAAGTCTAACTTGATATCATGGTCAAGATTTGATGCTTTAAAATAAGAAAAATTTCATCATCATCCTCATCCTCAAGCAGCCATGGGCTACTAAGGTCCAACCAGATCGTGCAATTTAGTTCTCCAAGCAAGTCTATCCTGAGCTACATCTACTGCATCCTAGGTCTCCCCTTCTTTCTGAGGCCTTTAGGTACACTATTCATAACCCTATTCGCCAATCTATAATTATTATATGGGCAACATGGTCAAACCAATGGAGTCTCTCTCTGCACAATATGCTGCTTAAAGGAGGTTGCAAACTCCTTTGCCTAACCTCATCATTAGTTACACAGTTGAGCCACCTAATACCGAAGATACTGCGTAAGCATCTAGAATCAAAAGCATCTAGTTTCCTATTATCTTGTTTACAAAGTGTCCAAGTTTCACTACCATAACTAACCCTAGAAAGAACCAAACTATTATACAATCTAATTTTAGTCTTTAGGTGTATACGCCTATTTCTCCACACACTCCATAGATTCTTAAAAGTCCCGGCAGCAATCCCTATTTGTCTGTCAATCTCATGCTGCACATCACCATTATCTGTTACATAGCTCCCAAGATAATTAAACTGTGACACCTGCTCAAGGGTGCAACCATTTAGATTAATTGAATCACAGCCTGCCTGACCAATTTTCATCACTTTAATTTTCTCTCTGACAGAATTCAAAATATCCTGAAGTTGTCCGTAAAACCTATCCTTCTCATCCTCATCGGCATCCTCAGTGGGGGCATAACAGCAGATAACATTCAAGTCTTTAATGCTTGTCTGAAATTTTGCTGTAAGAAACCTTTCATTAATGCACTCATATCCTAGAAGAGCATCATCACGCCTTGGTGATGCTTATTGTCGTCCCTCCCTCAAAAAAGAAATTTAAGATTATTTTTAAGAATCTGACCTTTATCTGTCCATCTGGTCTCTTGCAAGCCGAGAATATATAAATTATAATGGTGGAATTCTTGTGTGAGGACATCAAGAGAAAAAGCTCTGTGCAGAATACTCACATTCCAACTACCTATGGAGAGAAAATGGTTAGTAGGATGTTTAAAGAAACTATGATTATTGAGAGAGGGAATGCCGACAATATCAAATAGCCCCCTAATCGCAGACATGGGCAAAGACCCGTTCCCCACCACTAAAGGCTGAAGCCATCTACACTGGAAGACTTCCTCCAATGTAGAATTTGACGATGCCAATAGAAGCAAAGAGTTCAGGTGCCTGCGATGACCTCTGCTCAGGATTATCCACCAGCTGATAAACATATCCTGTGAATCTATTCACTTGGGGCTGTCAACCCACAAACAAACAGAAAACACAGCGGAAGATTTTCCCTCCACAGAAGCCCACCAGTGCAGCAAAATCAGGATCCATAATCAAGCTCAGAGCCATATATCTGTCCAGTCCAGTGGGTTTATATGGTCAGCACCAGGACCCTGTGTGGTTGACCACTCCTCAGCAGGGTAGAAAAAAAGAAAAGTAGCCATAGTTGTCCAGATCAGTAGGCCACACTAATCTGGCAGCCCTCCCATTCGGTTCACTTCCACAAGAGAGTATCTCTTTTGAAAGTTACTAACGGTCCGCACCACGAGAAGGCGGGGTCGGACATTAGGTGCTAGGCCTGGCCGGTTCTATGCATCATCACAGGGGATTGGTGCATAGCTCTCCTTCCAGTGACTACCTAGCTACCATTTACAGAGGAATGTGTAGTGTAACTGCTTTCAGCTATTTAATATTTCATTTCTTTTAATACTAATCAATCTATTTTAAAATCATTTGCTTTTAGTTTCACATTAATCTGTACATTAACGAGACGAGGGATTTTCTAATAGGCTTTCTAAACTAAGTGATTCGACTTTTCCACTGAAAAGCACTCATATTATTATGTTGGAAATCGTGCAAGTACCGTATCCCTATTAATATTCGGTGTTTATGAGTTAAAGGAGATTTCGCAAATAGCGGGAAAACCTGGTGACGTCATAAGCTGCAAGTGTGAGGCAACAGCTGAATGGCATCGGCGTTGGCCTCGTAAATGTTCGCGAGATAATTCCTTTACCAGTTCACGAGTTTTCCCTTGGGCAGATTTTCTTGCAAATTAGGCTTTATGAAATTCGCCTTGCCGTCTATTTAACAGTTTATCCGAGAACTTCAGCTAAAAGGAGTGCATAAGAAACACTTATTTTTGTAACGTTCCACAACCTTCCGAACCTTCCTCAGTGGGGGCATAACAGCAGATAACATTCAAGTCTTTAACGCTTGTCTGAAATTTTGCTGTAAGAAACCTTTCATTAATGCACTCATATCCTAGAAGAGCATCACTGGCGTGTCTGCTGAGAAGCAGACCCATGCTTTGGTGATGCTTATTGTCGTCCCTCCCTGAAAAGAGAAATTTAAGAATATTTTTAAGAATCTGACTTTTATCTGTATCAGTATCAGATTATCTTTATCTGTGTCAGAAAATTTATATTCCTAGAAAATAAATCTCAGAAGATTTACGCAATTATCCTGTTAATGACAAGTAATGGGATAATAAATGATGATATAAAACTTGCAGAATAATCCAAGATCACAAACAAAATAGGAGGATGACATATGACCACTTCGTTCCACAGCATATTGCTAAAATCGTTTGCAACAACTCTCCGAAGAAGTCACCAGTGAAAATTGCAAGTAAACTGCAATTTTTGTGTTGCATCGCAGCTGAGTTGAAATTGCTGCATTGTGCATACCCCAGCCTTGTACATGTATTTTTAAGGAGCAACTGGAATTGCCATCGCATTGCTGTTGCAAATTGCGGCAGTATGCGCCCTCCCTCAGATGTCAGAATAAATGCAACAATTATAGCTGATAGTTATGCTGTGTTATTATGAGGTTTTATTTTTAGTTATAATGCAACACATATTTTAATAATTGTGTGGTTTTTATAAGTAAAATCATATTTTTAATACAGAGATAAAGTTAATTCAATAAGTATAATAATAATCAACCTGTAGTATTAAAAACTATATCTTTTTGCAGATGATATTGATATAGATGATTATTACCCAACATTCCTAGAGATGGTTAAGAATCTTCTAGATGGTAATATGGAGAGCAATCAGTATGAAGATACTTTAAGAGAAATGTTTGGAATTCATGCATACCTTGCATTTACATTGGATAAAGTAATTCAGAATGCTGTGAGACAGGTAAAGAAGAGTTCAGTAATCTTTTCTAACCAATAATTTCCTAACCACTAAGCCTTAACTGGCATAGTGGTTAGGCAGCTAGCGACTGTTCCAGCAAGGCAAACTTTGTGTCTTAGTAGGGCATGTCCTTGTATGAGAATGCCTGTATTAAGCTAGGAGTAGCTTCTAGGATTCTTCTCTGTCCTATTGTCGCAAAAAAAATCTTAACTAATTGTTTTCGTATACAATAACTTTGGGAATAGTAAGGGCTAGTTCACAATTTAGAATTCAGCTGTTAGGCTATGGGTGTATAAGCTTTTAAATTGATGGGCTACTTTTCATAAACTATAATAAAATTTATTAATTACAGCACATTACAATAAATAAAGCAATAAAATTTTAAGATGTTTTATTCTTGTTTTATATTCAAGAAAGACAAAATTTCGAAAATAGGATTTGGAGCACTATTATAAAATATTATTGAGGGGGAAAGTATCTTTGGTGCAATTTCAAATATGCAAAACATTAATAAAGCCACTATAAAACACTTGAAAAAACATTCTAGTAAGAGAATATTAGCTAACATTATGTGATCAATTTTTATTACTATGTGCAAAATCTAGCAATTTCGTGGGTTGTGAAATAACTCTTGTACCAAGCACAAAAATTTGTTCGTCACAGTCCTGGTAATGGACAGATGAAAGAATGCTGCACTACAAAAGTATAAATGTCGTTAAAATATTCTTACATAAAGTCCTAATTATATGAATAAGTCATAAAGTATACACTATGCCATTATTAAGTATAATATCTTATGCAGAGATTACATTGTTCGAGGGCTCTGAAGTAATGTAAAATTCACTCAAAAGTAGAAACCATATGGTCCACATAGATGGCAATGTGGTAGAAGAACCTGGAAATAAAAGTTTGCATGAAGAGAGAAACATAATAATGCTAATGCAGTTTCACGGCCTTGCAAGGTGCTTCAATAGCTATTGTTAAGTGTAAGATATTGATGATCTTTGATGCACGATAATACTTTATATTGATATAATACTTATACTTTATATTGATAAATACTTTATATTGATATAATACTTATATTGATATCTTTGATGCACGACAATACTTTATATGAAATAAATGCTACTAATATAATGAAAAAGTGTGATGCAATTTGGACTCTTATCCACGTAATCCTTTGTCAAGCATGTAGTATATAGTTGTGGTACTCTGTGGTTACTAGGTTCTTGTGCATTCATATGGAATAAATTATGTAGTGTGTTAGAAATTTGTTTGACAGCATTTGTTCATAAAATATTTGTTCAATCAATCAATGTTTTGTCAAAAGATAAAAAAATTGCTTGTGGTATTTTCCTGTAATTCGGTAGATTTCATTTTAGTACATAATTCATGTCTTCCAGACCTTATTTTTGGGGGAGAGTTTTTTTTTTATGTAGCCACTGGATTCATTCAAATGGAAGATATACTCCTGGTATTCACTACTGTACTGATTCACTTCTTCTGTGATCTTATTCCTATGAGAAATATTCTAATGATGGAAATGAAATAATAATAATAATTTGTATATACAGGATGTCAATAAATGATTACCCTGATTTAAGCATGTATTAACTTTTAAATGAACACTGGTAATTAAACACAGTTTTAAACAGAAGTAGATAAGCATACCAAGTTTCGATACATTGTTAATGAACTTCAACTTGTGCACCCCTAGCGAGAATGCATCATGCACCACACATTTTCCAACATTTGTGGGGTAACTGTTATACACTCCTTTTTTTGGGGTAAGTGTATATGAAGGGCAAATGATGTATAATGGGTTTTAACACTAAAATAAGACACCAATTTAGTTAGGATTAATCTAATATTGTTTATTACTATAATTGCACATCATTTCTACGGTCAAAACCGTTCATCAATCGGCAGTACGGTCTTAAATTCAAAATGCCTTCATGGCTCACATCAGTCATTAACGTTGTAATAATTGAATCATAATTTCATAAAGATTTGTGATGTATATATATAATTATCGCTCATTAACATAAGATAATAATTCTCTAACATATGTCGAATAGTGGCCATAGAATCTACTTATATTACAGGATATTTTATAGGATAATCACAATCGGCCTTCAACCTTGATTGAATGTGTATAATTGTCAGATAGGAAATACTTAACTATAATATTTCTAAATTTAAAATATTACTTCGTAAATGTGACAAATTAAAAAATATTACTTCGTAATAATGACAACAAGGTAGATGGAAGTTAATCCATACCTAGTCCCGTAGAACACTGCTGGCATGGGTACTTTTGCTGGTTCAGGGCAATTTCACTTGCTCCTATGGCCCGGACGTAGATGATGGTAAACCTTGGCACAGCACTCTGCATGTTCACAATGAGAATCGCGCACTTGGTAAAGAAATCTCCAAGGTGACCGTACTAGGGAGGGGATAGAGTCATCATAGTATTCAAATCCTTCTCTCTCTCTGTCTCCATCTTGCTCTAGCTAGTTCGTTGCTTAGTTGGCAAGTTGGATAGCTCTGTTTTGTGGTGGCTTGCCTGTGTTTTTATATCGCTCTCTGTTCACCTTTCATCTGTTCTCCCATGTGTGGTGTGTTTGTGAGGTCAAGTGGTCTGTCGGGTTCTGCATGCTTATCGTGTTTGTGTGGAGCTCTGTTCACATGTTGGCCTCTCTCTCTTGCTGTACGTTGGGGGAGAGGAGGAGAACAACTACAGTTCAAGAGTTGAAGTGCCCCGAGTTCACTGGACTGGTTGGATCCCAAAGGTGAAGTGTTGTTGTTTCCTAAAATCATATGTCGAGTGAGTGTGTTTGCGTGAATGAAATGAAAGGGGGGAAACACTTAAGATCTTGCCTAACTTCTAACTTGTGCTATACGTGATGGGAAATGTCACGGGTCCCGTTATAAGGGAATGCCAATAACATAACATAACTGTTGCTATTGCACTTGTAATTTGTTCTCGCAAAGTCCTTATATCTGGAACAACTGTTACATAAAGCACATTTTTAACATAATCCAGCAGGCAGGACCGCTCTAAGTGGGTGTGCAATGCAGATGGGCAACAAGAATGATTGAATAAAAAAATCCTTTAAAGCCTAAAACAAATACATTTTGGTGTAAAAACGTTTCAAAATTGACTTTTTTTAGTATATAATTTTCTGGCTTATAAAAACTTGTAACTTTTTGTTTATTAATATTTTTTTTTCCTTTTTACCTATCTTCCTATTGCTTTTTGTTTGACATTGTTGGTTTGTCAGTTTGTGGATTTGGAGATGGAAAGAAAGAGCAGAAGAGCAATAATAACACATAGTCTCGTGGTAAAACTGGACATTTTGGATCATACTGAGTGTGGGGAAGGAAACAAAGACATCTGTTTAGCAGTGGGTTCATCTAAGTGTACAGTTCATACAATATTTTTCAAAAATGTGAAAATAAAGCAAGTGCTGAAAATTTAAAAGATGAAAAGTTAACAAAAGTGCCAAGAGGGTGAGTAGAGATTTATGAAACTCTAGAAAGACTGCTGGTTCAATAGATTGACTGCTACAGTGATTGAGGCATGCTGTTGGCCATCCTCATCATTCAGGAAAAGGCACTGTTGTTGTTTGAGGATCTGAAGAAAAAGGTGTTGGTGGAACAAGAGGATGAGAATATTGCAGACATGGAATTCAAGGCAAGCATAGAATGTTTTGTCAGATTCAAGAAGAGAGCATATCTTCATAATGTTAAACTAAGGAGATAGGCAGTTTCTGCCAACAGCGACGACCTTCCCCACACATCTCCAAGATATCATCGATGTAGGCAAATATCAACCAAAGCAGATCTTCAACGTGGATATGAAACGGGCCTGTTTTGGAAGGGAATTATAACTTCATGAATGTTTTTCTTTATGATAAATACACTGCAGAGTAGCATTATAATAATGGATAATGTTATTTAGTTATTTATATACACAGTTGTATCAGAATTATATGACCACCTACCATAGTATATGTATGGTAGGTGGTCATATTATTCTGATATGACTGTATATATATATATCGTTTTGGGTTAAAGCCATTCTGGGTTGGAAACTTGTTTAAATTTTCCTCTTAATAATTTTTGAAATGTTTGGATTTCTATATGAATGCTTCCCTTATGAATAGTTTTTCAGAAAAGAATTAGGTTTGTAAAGCAGGATTGGTTTATATTTTTTTTAATTTGCAATCTTTGAAAGAAATGTACAAAATATTTCACTTGCCTTTTTTTTTTTGAATTTTTATTATTTTATTAATCACACTTAAATGCTCTTTTATATATATGTAGCATGACATATTTCTGTTTATTAATGACTTCAGGATAAAGTCCAAAGTTGTTTGTTTTTTGTTTTTGCAGAATCTCAACACTAATGGTTAAAGGAAAAATTTCACTGGAGATAAATTGTAGATCTTCTTCATATTTCTCTAAACCTTTTTTTTTTATGATATAATCAGTATTATATAGGATTTACAGAAGTTGAAACATTTAACAACAGTATTACTTAAACACTGCAACATGCATAAGTACCATGTGGGTTTCACCAGATGGGCTGCATAAGAATATGATTGATTATATATTAACAGTAAATAGGCTAATTCTGTTCGGAATACTAGGTCATATAGGGGAGCTGAAATTGGATCTGACCATTACCTTGTTAAACGTGTCTTGCAACTTAAACTTAACCTTTCCAGTGTCCAAGCCATCTGTATACGTATGGAGAATCTGAATTGAGGGTCCAATGGCGTATATATATGCATTTAGTACAACAAAAATATATCTATTTTTTTTAATAAAAATTGCCGTTATAATTTATATATATATATCTTATAAAAATATATAATTCAGACTTCAAAAATAATATATTTTTTTTAATTTGATGCATATTTTATTAAAATACAATATAAATAATTTTATTAAGCCATCTGAGCCATTTCTTAGAAGCACTAAACGGTATTGCCAATTTGCTTGTTAATGTTCCTATTTGCTGAAGCAACCTTCTGAGTTAAGCTCACAAGTTTGATTTCAGCTATTATCAACAAATTTTTCCTTAAATTTTCGAAAATCTCCTAAAAAATAACAAAAAAAAAACTGCTATTTTTAAAAACGATAGATTTTGGAAATAATTACAAAATACGTACCGCAATTTTTTCCCCTGTTTCACACTCTTTTCTGTCATAAACCTATTTCAGTATTCCCAATTTATTTTTATCATTTTTCTCAGCATTCTATGCATCTTTCCTGCCTTCAAATCAAAACTGAAAATAAACACATCCTTCTTAGAAATTCTGGGTGCAGTTGCATTTAATTAGTTAGATTTCCTAATCAAACAAGACACGGATGACTGACTCATGGTATCTCCGTTCCATGTGCTATAAGTGTTTTTTTTACAGTTTTAGTCCAGCATATTGGATACTCTTTGTAAAGTTAGTATTTTTTTATATTTAAACCTTAGTTTTCATTTCAGTAGATTCATTTTCCGAAATTAGCAATCTTTTGGCCGATGGATAAGTATTGATTTTTTCATAGTTATGTTTTATTGTATGGCCGGCCTACATCTTGTTGCTGTGGATATTTTAACATTGCATTAAGCTATATGTTAATTTTTATTTTATTATTTATTACTTTTCAAGTAAAACTTTGATATAGTATTTTCTGAAAACAAATGAGGTCTTCGATATGAAAGCAAGTTAATTTCTGTATATTTACTTCCATTAGTTAGCTGCCTTCAGTCAGCTGATTTATCTATCTTTCCGAGTTTTGCTAGATCAGAGGCTGGCTTAAAAGTTGTTGCGGATATTTTATTTAACATACCATTAGGTTATATATGTAATTTTTCTTTTATTATTTCTTGCTTTTTTAATAAAAAAAACTTTTAGCTTGTACTATTTTTTGAAATTGAATGTCTTGGATACGGAAGCAAAATATACTTCCTTGCTATTCAAATTGGCCATCATTTGGGAGGGCAATTTCAGGAAGGGCTGATCCTTGGTGGACAAACCTTTCTGCACTTTGCCAAGATCTCCGAAAAAAGCAGCCAAGGATGTTTTTTTTTCTATTTCATAACCAGTTTAGAAAATCACGTGAATGTGAGAAGGCCAAGTCACATTGTATAACACTGGTTGTGTTTAAAGTATATACGATACTGAAAAGAATCATTAAAAGAAATAAATTATTCGGGAGAAAATTTCCTTTCGATAAATATATAATTTAACTATTTTTATTCAGCAGGTTTTCCAAAATGAAGCTTTAATTGTATAGTGCAATCATTTTTTTCACCATATCACATTGAAGAAGGCTTATTAAAATCAATATGCTTGCAAATTTGTTTATATTATTTATTTTCATAAAATTTGTAATTAAATTCTGTTTAATTTGGTATATAACATGACCTATTTCCATTGATAGGTTATTTTTTTTTATTCTAAATTTGACTTGTTTATCTGACTCAGCAAAATTGGCTAAAAACCAGGAATTTTCTCAAAGTATAGTACTGAGAAAAAATTTGAAAAACGAGACGAATATTTACTTAAAACCACAAAAAAAGTAATTTTTTTTTGTTATTCTTAAACATATAGTCATTCTATTCACGTGCATTGTAATAATTTTTTTTTTGTGTGTGTGTGTGTATTGCCAGATGCATTTTTTACTACATGACTCTAAAAAAGTCCTATTAAAATGAAACATATCATCTTTTTTTAAATATCATAATTTCAGAAAATCTAAAAATAAATGCTGATTAATTTGGCATACAACATGCCATAATTCCTTTCATTAATTATTTGGCAAAAAAGTTCTAAGTTAAGGGGTTTTTTTGCTGATCATAGGCAGAAAATAGCTTGGCCCCTGAATGATAGGGTTACGTAGCCATTGTGGCAGTTATGGTTTGCTTACTTCTGAAGTTGAGGAAAAATAGGACCGTTTTAAATAGGCTTTTTTGGAAACTAATAGTACTCTTTTAGGAGAAAAGGAGCAGAGGAGGCAGAATTATTTGAGTGATAAGGCACTTGAGCTTATTTTGGAAAGAAAGAACTGCAGGAATATTCTTAACCAATATCCTACATATATAGATATCCAATATCCTACATGTATAGTCATAATTGAAAGCATTACAGAGAGCTTAATAAACGTGTAAAGGATAAGTTAGCACTTGATAAGAATCTCTGGCTTGATGACTTAGCTGACAAATCAGAGGTAGCAGTTAGCATAATAGCAGATAGTTAATGTTTTCTGTGGCTAAAATATGGATAGATATACAGAGATTGAAGGATAAACAAGGAACAGTTATAGTAGTTGAGTATTCTGCCGTGGCTAGGTGGGCTGAGCATTTCAGTGATGTTCTAAATGATGTAATTAGTTCTACTCCCATTGTCTGTGATGATTGTTTGTGCATTACTGACTTTGATTTAATGTTGCTCTATATCACAGTCTGAAGTTATTTTGACTATTTCTAAACTTAAACTTCATAAATTCCCAAGAGTAGATGAAATTACTACTGAAATGCTTAAATCTGGGAATGTTTCGGTTACCGCATGGATGACTGCAATTGATTTAGCATTGGTTCTGGTGTTCGACAAGGGTGCATTTTGTCTCCTTACCTCTTTAGTTTGGTGATTTATTATGTTATGCAAAATTCACTGTAAGGGAAAGATTTTGGTCTTAAATGGTTTAGAGATCTGAAAATTTCTGATATAGATTATGCTAATGATTTGGCCCTTTTTGTTAAATGATGTTGATTAGATGAACTCTTTAATCCAAGCCATTGATGAGACTTAGTAGAGTTGGTTTGGTGATAAAGAGAAAACTGAAAAGGGGTCAGGAGGTTGTAGTTCGGTTAATCTGAATTGTTCCACTCTTGAGCAGGTGTCTCAGTTTTATTATCTTGGGAGCTATGTAATAGATATTGGTGATGTGTGGTATGAGATAAACAGATGAATGGGGATTGCTGCTGGGACTTTTAAGAATCTAAGAGAATGTGGAGTAATAGTTTAGTTCTTTCTAAAGTTAGTTATGGTAGTGAAACTCGAACTCTTTGTAATAATAAACGCATCAAGTTTTGCAGGATACTTGATGCCTTTTATTCTAATGCTTACACATTATCTGCCATTATTCATTCAACTTCGTAAGTAATGATGAGCTTTGGCAAAGGAGTCAGTAATCTCTTTTGAGCAGCATATTGTGCAGTGAGAGTCCATATGCATAACTACAGATTAGTGAATAGGGTTATGAATAGTGTGTCTAAAGGTTGCAGAAAGAGATGGGGAGACCTGGGATGTGGTGGGCAGACAATGTCAAACAGGACCTTGCTAGAATTTGTATGCAGTGGTGAGATGCAGCAGATGTAGCTCAGGAGATATGTGTTTGGAGAACTAAATTGCATAATCTGGTTGGACCTCTGTATCCATGACTGCTTGAGGATAATGGTGCTGATTACTAATAAGAATTAATGTCAAAAATTACACTCACTCACTCGTTGGTTTGTTCATTCACCATTAAATTTAATGACTAAAGTAATTATATAATTTTTTTGCTATTATATATTTTAAGATTCACAAAGCCTCTCAAATTTGGTTTCCAATAGCGTTATAAAGAAATTAGCGTACACTTTTGACAGTGCTTTTTGCTTGGTTTGGTATTTATATAATACATAAATTAACCCTCAATAGTACCCTCATACTATTGAATTTTCGTTTTTCTCAGTTGCAGCATATTGTAGCAGATGAAATATGTACTCAGTGTACAGCTTTGTATATTGAAGAGCAAAGGAACAAAGCTACTGGAGGACTTTGTGCCACTGCAATCCATCGTGCAGCTGCTGAACTAACTTACCAGAAAAAGGCTGAACAACTTCTTAGTGATGAAGTTTGCTTTAAAATAATATTGGTGAGTTTTACGTTTCTGTTAATATCTATAGTAAACTCTAATGTAAATTTTTGTAGCATAATAATATTGACTTTCCTAGTGTTACAGGTAATAAATATGTACCTGTCATTAAAACTGAATTTTAAAATAATGTTGAAAGCACAGTGACGGGTTATTACATTTAGTTTTTACACATAATCACTATAAACCTACTTCAGCATAGTGAAGTAAACTTTTAAAAAATCACCATCAACCCCAGTCTCATTGCACGAGATAGGTGACAGTCAATTATATCACAGTTGAATACACTTTAAATTATTCTTAAAGTGGTAAGAGAGGAAAGATTTTTTTACCACTTTGTCCAAGTTTGGTGATGAAGTCCTTGGAGTTTACAGGATGATGACATGTAGAAAGACACTGTTACTGATATTTGTGGTCTATCACTTGTTGAGATGCCAATCCTGTTTACATACTCTTGATGAAGTCGACACTGTTGTTGCATGCGCACTCAGTTATTCTGCAGTACTTATCACTCTTCTTATCCATCAACCATGAGGTTACTTCTTACAGTTTTTTGACATACCAATCAAATAACTCAAACATAGGAACTCCCCTTTATTAAATAACA
Source organism: Ryuthela nishihirai (assembly GCA_038380435.1). NCBI lineage: Eukaryota > Metazoa > Arthropoda > Arachnida > Araneae > Heptathelidae > Ryuthela > Ryuthela nishihirai. Next base: position 80,051,893 of record JAWZYU010000017.1, read on the forward strand.
TAAAACTGACATTCCAAGAAACTCAAAACACCAAAAACATCCCCCCCCCCCCCCATTAAAAGTATTACTACGTGCATTTCACCTAAGCTTTTTCAGGCAGTGTACTCGTTCTGATACATTACACTCTTATATAAGGCAGTCCCTTTAGCGGGTATCCAGTGCATATCCTGTTAAGTTATTTAAAATTAATTTTCAAGCTGAGAGTATCGGTGTTGCATAAATTATTCTGATTTTGATAATTAAATTCTCCATATAATTTGGTTGAGTTTTGTTCCAGGGAGGCAATTATTTTCTATTTTAATGTATAGTTATGCAAATTAGCCTGTAGAATAGTTTGTGTTAACACTGTTTTCCCTAATTCATTGGTTAAGTCATATTGGTGCTCTGCCATTTGTGTTGCCATTCTGTCGGTATGTTTTTCCCAATGTATTTAATATTGTCAATTACTGCTTTATTTTCATCTTCAATTTCTATTAAATAAACTCCCTCCCATAGGTATACTTCGATCTCTATCATTAACCACTAATGTTTTTACATTATTAACTACTTTTAAAGGTTACCTTATTTTTTTTTTATATATTTTTCCTAGTACATCCGAAAAAACCAGTGATGTATGGGAAAGGCTATTGTATATATTGTACTTGACTGGGGTAATTAAGTTGGTAATATTTGTGTAGTTGTAAAGTGTTTATTATTTTTTCAGATTTTCTTTTTAATATCCTGCCTGAGTTCCTGTTTTATAAATATAATTTAGTTCTGTATCTAAGGCTTCTTTCGTGAAACAATATCTATATGCTCTCAGAAAATGAGAGTTAAAAATTGATTTCTTGTAATATCCAAGATGGATTGAATTTTCAGGAATTATGTTTGGTATATACATTGGTTTTCTTTAAACTGTTGTTTTGCAGTTTATATTATTACGTGTTATCAGAATATCTAAGTGCGATAATTGCATTTCAATCTCTTTCTCATGAGTGAATTTAATGGAAGGCAGTATACTATTAAAGGTATTAAGTGAGGTTTCTAATTTATTGCAATGATAATATCATAATAATAATACATTATCGATGTATTGTATATACAGACATGGTTTATATTGTATCAACTTTAATGCTTTAGTTTCAACATGTATGATGACAACGTCAGCCATGATCCAGACAGTGGTAATCCCATTGGCATTCCCTCTGTCTGAACCCATGTGCAAATAATCCTGAAACCATTGAATGTTGTGGGCCTGGCCTCCAACCATTTTTTCCTCGTGTGCTTTGCAAAAATGTCTGGAGGAAGCCAGGCCCACAGCAAAGGAGTACTTAAGTGTGCACAATGACCTGGCCAACACATCCTCTAAATAAATGCACCAGCCTGTAAACTCCAAGTACTTTACCACTAAACTTGGACAAAGCAGTAAAAAACATTTTTCTTCTCTTACCACTTTAAGAATAATTTAAAGTGTATTCAACTGTGGTATAATTGACGTTACCTATCTCGTGCAATGAGATTGAGGTTGATAGCGATTTTTTTAAAGGTTTACTCACTATGCTGAAGTAGGTTTACAGTGATTACTTTTGAAAATTAAATGTAAAAACTGAGTTTAAAACTTCTTTGCAAATTGAAATTTTTTTAAGAGGATATTCTAGTATGCTTGGTATCTTTTATTATTCAATGACTAAGCATGGCTTTTTTAATAGGGAAAAAATTAGCAAAAGCAGTGTTCAAATTAAATCAAAATACTGTTTCTGTATTAGCATTTCCAAGTCATTGAACTGGCACATGTAACGCTGCAAAGATTGTTAATTTTCAAGTTGGAGATTTTGTCAGATCCAAATTTTTTCAAATTCTGGATAGCTGTATCAGGCACCAGGCAATAATAACTTGTCAAATAAAGTTGAAATAGGGTTCGTTAATGTATAATATCAGGCATTACTTATCAAGTAAGAATTCAAAAATGATAGTCAAGTTTAATTAAAGTTAAATATAATCAAAAATCATCTAACATTACTCAAGAGAAAAATAGCAAAAATTCAAAAGTTTCTAAAACAAAGTTTATTTCCAAAAAATTCACTCACCAAACTCAATAGTTGGAGAACAAAAGTCGGAGGATTAACAACTCCTTCTATCTACACCACATACTTCATTCACACCTACATCTCTACTTCCTTTCTCATTCTCAATTGTTCTAACTCAGTGACTTATAACATCACTATTATAACAAGCAGTGTACAAAGCCAGCAAGTGTCTGTTGCATGCCGGGAAAGACATTTGTATATGATGATCGCGCTAACTATGACATAAGAGGGGCCGTGTCCTACACACGCTTTAGCGGTTAACAATCAAAAGGTCAGAGTTGCGCATGCACAACTCCTACAGCTCGGAAACGAGAATTGAGATGTCCAAAAAATAATAATCCCCAAAATGATGAATATAATGTAAATAAAGAAAAACTGGTTAAGGAAAAGTAAAAGTGAATGGATGGACCATCACACACACTGCTATGGTACTTAATATTTCCAAATCATTGAGTGCAGATAGTTCCATGTTTTTTAATGCAAACACTCCAGTGATATGGTGAAAAAATAGATCAGAATATAGTAGTACTATATACTGTTGTAGTATAATAGCAAGAAAGAGGATTTAGGGTTTAATTCTCAACATCCTCTTTGTGGAAATTCATTTTTTTAAGAAGTTCATCATTTTGTGGCATGGCCCTGACTATATAGTAGGTAAAAATTATGTATAATTCCCAAATTATACTATTGTTAGTTTTCTTCAAATTATCGCTGTGTTGTACTCTTGAATAAAGGCACTATTATTGTTAACCCTTCCAGTATCCACATCGTTTGTATACATTCGGAGAATCTGAATTGAGGGGCCAAGGACGTAAGTATCTGTTTTTAGTACAACAAAAAAAAAACTTTTTTTTTTTAAATAAATAATTTAGTCTTGAAAAATTATATTTTGTTTTTTTAATTTGATGCATATTTTATTAAACTACAATATAAATAATTTGATAAAGCAATCTGATTGCCATTTCTTAGAAGCACTAAATGGTATTGCCAATTTGATTGTTAACATTCCTCCTTGCTGAAGCAACCTTCTGATCTAAGCTCACAAGTTTGGTTTGAATTATTATCAAAAAATTTTTCTTTAAAATTTCGAAAAACAGGTATTTTTAAAAACGGTAGATTTTGGAAGCAATTACAAAATAAGTATCGCCATTTTTTTTTTCTGTTTCACACTCTTTTGTATCATAAACCTATTTCAGTATTCCCAAAATTATTTTTATCATTTTTCCCAGCATTCTATGCATCTTTCCCACTCTTAAAATCAAAACTGGAAGTAAAAGCATCCTTCTTAGAAATTCTGGGTGCAGCTGCACTTAATTACATAATAGCTCAGCAAGATGGCTGACACATGCTATCTCTGTTTTCCATGTCCTATAAGTGGCTCTCATATTGTTTATAGTTTTGGTCCAGCATATTGGATACCTTTTGTAAATTTAGTATTAACTTTTTTATATTTAAACCGTTTCATTACAGTAGACTTATTTTTGTAAATTAGTGACTTTTGGCCAATCGATTAATATTGATTTTTCTTAGGTATGCTACATTTCATAGTTGCTGTGGATAGTTTAACATCGCATTAAGCTATATAATAATAGTATTTATTAACACATAATACACCCGATTACATTGCTGTAGCCTAGTGGCACAAATATTTCAATGGAAATTCACAGAAATCCACAAGAGTTTAGAAACTTGCCTATATTCTATATATATTAATATTAAATATTATTTATTACTTTTCCGTAAAACTTTGATCTGGTATCATTTTCTGAAAATAATTGAGGTCTTGGATATGGAAGCAAATTCATTTCTGTAGATTTATTTCCGTTAGCGATCTTTCGATCGGCTGATTTATCGATCTTTCTGAATTATGCTAGATCAGAGGCTGGTTAAAATGTGTAGCAGATATTTTATTTAGCATCCTATTAGGTTATATATAATTTTTCTTTTATTTCTTGTTTTTTTTTTTTGTAAAAAAAAAACCTTGAGCTTGTACCTTTCTCTGAAAATGAATATCTTGGATACGGAAGCAAAATAGACTTCCTTGCTACGGAAATCGGTCGTTATGGTGGGAGGGCAATTTTGGGAAGGTGTCCCCGCTGCTAAACTCATGGTGAAAATTTCACCCCCCCCCCCCCATCTAGAAAAATATTTGTTTTAATTACGAACTTTTATGCTTCATTGATTTTAAAGGCAACAACAAGTATTTTGACTGTGCCACACAAAAGACATAACACTGCTTTTTTTTTTTAGTGCACAAACCTTTCTGCACTTATCCAAGATTGCCAAACTTCAATATCCAAAGAAAAAATTCATATGTTTAGCAAAAAAGCAGCAAAGGAATTTTTTTATTTCATAATGAGTTCAGAAAATCTCGTGAATGTAAGAAGTCCAAGTCACTTTGTATAACACTAGCCATGTTTAAAATATACAATACTGAAAAGAATAATTCATCATCATCATCATCATCCTCAAGCAGCCATGGGCTACGGAGGTCCAACCAGACCGTGCAGTTTAGTTCTTCAAGCATATCTATCCTGAGCTACATCTACTGCATTTGGCCACTGCAAACCAATTCTAACAAGGTCCTATTTGACATTATCTGCCCACCTCATCCTAGGTTTCCCCCTCTTTCTGAGGCCTTTAGGCACACTGTTCATAATCCTATTCACCAATTTATAATTATCCATACGGGCAGCATGGCCAAACCAATGGAGTCTCGCTCTGTACAATGTGCTGCTTAAAGGAGGTTACTGACTCCTTTGCCTAACCTCATTATTAGTTACAAAGTTAAACCACCTAATGCCCAAGATACTGCGTAAGCATCTGGAATCAAAAGCATCTAGTTTCCTGTTATCTTGTTTACAAAGTGTCCAAATTTCACTACCATAACTAACCCTAGAAAGAACCAAACTATTATACAGTCTAATTTTAGTCTTTAGGTGTATACGCTCTCCATAGATTCTTAAAAGTCCCGGCAGCAATCCCTATTCGTCTGTTAATCTCATGCCATGCATCACCAGTATCTGTTACATAGCTCCCAAGATAATCAAACTGTGACACCTGTTCAAGATTGCAACCATTCAGATTAACTGAATCACAGCCTGCCTGACCAATTTTCATCACTTTAGTTTTCTCTCTGTTTATAATCAAACCTACTCTAGTACCAGTTTCATCAACAGCTCGAATGAAAGAGTTCATCTCATCAACATCATTTGCCAAAAGGACTAAATCATCAGCATGAACTAAATCAGAAATTTTTGTATCTCCAGCCCATTTAAGGCCAAAATCTTTCCCTTGAAGTGAATGTCGCATTACATAATCAATAACCAAACTAAAGAGAAAAGGAGACAAAATGCACCCTTGTCAAACACCAGAAGTAATGCTAAACCAATTGCTACAAGCCTTACCAACTCTCACACACGACTCAGTGTTATTATAGAGAGCTTCCATTATGTTAACTAACTTGTCTGGTATACCATACGATCTAACAATCAACCACAAATTATGACAATCAACAGAGTCAAAAGCCTTTTTGAGATCAACAAAGCTAGCAACCAAAGGTTTCTGAAACTCTTTTTTCTGAAACTTGTGATCTACACATCACCTACCACTTCTGAATCCACATTGCTTATCACAAACGAAAAGGTTTCTGAAACTCTAAACATTTTCAAGAATCTGCCCAAGTGAAAATATCTGATCTACACATCCCCTGCCACTTCTGAATCCACATTGCTCATCACACAATTGCCTGTCAACCAGATTCTTAATTCTATTATGCACAGTCATGCAAGGAACTTTACCTGCAACAGAGAGTAGGCTGATACCCTTATACTTATCACAAGATCTGTGATCACCTTTTTTGAAAATAGGGATAATAATAGTTCTGGTAAAATCCTTAGGAACCATGCCTTTATCATAAAAGATATTCAAAATTTCAATTATCCCAAGTGGTAACCAAAACATTTCCAGCTCTAAGCATTTCCGTAATAATTTTACTACCCCTGGGGATTTATGAAGTTTAAGTTTAGAAATAAAACCAAAATAACTACAGATTGTGTTATAGGGCCAACATTAAACCCACTAATACATCTATCATCATTACAACAATGGGAGTAGAACTAACCACATTGTTTAGAACATCACTGAAATGCTCAGCCCACCTAGCTATGATAGAATCCTCACCTTCTCTAACTTACCTTGTTTATCCTTCATTCCCTGTATACCTGTCCGTTTTCTGCCACACAAAACATTAACTATTTGGTACAGCCATCAAGCCAAAGATTCTTATCAGCAGTTAACTGATCCTTTACACGTTTATTAAGCTCTCTGTAATGCTTTCTATTAGGACTAGTAGGATATTGATTAAGGACATTCCTGCAGTTCTTTCTTTCTGAAAGAGTTCAAGTTCTTTATCACTCAAATAATTCTTCCTCCTCTGCTCCTTTTTTCCTAAAAGAGTATTGTTTGTTTCCCAAAAAGCCTGCTAAAAACGGTCCCATTCTTCCTCAACTTCTGTAATAAGTTGGGTTAGGTTGTTTTACCTCTGAGCGGCACTTTTTTGCACACCATGGGCTAAATGGCCAGGTCACATGGACCCTGTAGGCTCAGAGAAGGTTGGGGGAAGGGACCCACTGGAACAGCTGTTGGGAGACAGATGGTAGCTTCCCGTCAAGGCCATCCAGCGTGTTCTTTAACGTGCACAGGGTATGGCTCTCCCGCACACGGGGCCACGGTTTAACGTCCCATCTGACAGACGGCGGCCTTTCCAAGCCCATCGGTGTCCCCTACTGACCATGGGCAGGGAATTTTGCGGAGATAAATCTCAATGCTGACTCTTCTCTGGGACTCGAACCTGGGAACTACAAATTGCGAGCCTGACGCGCTACCGACTGAGCCACCCCCGCCCCTCAGTAATAAGCAAACTACGACTGCCATAATAGCTAAATAACCTATCATGGTAAGCTTTAGCTATAACTGGGTCTTTCAGAGCTTCAGTATTAAAGGTATTTTTTTAACCATAGCACAATGCTTTTTAAGTTTAAGTTGCAAGACTCTTTTAACAAGGTAATTGTCAGATCCAATTTCAGCTCCCCTATATGCCCTGGTATTCGTAACAGAACTAGCCCATTTGCTGTTAATTAATATATAATAAGTCATATTCTTATGCAGCCCATCGGGTGAAACCCAGTGTACTTATGTATGTCGCGGTGTTTGTAATAAATGTTAGTTATTCTGAATCCATTGAGTTTACTTACCTGTAGGAGACGTTGCTCATTGCCATTGCAGCTACCAATACCAAAAGGACCTATCACCCCTACACAAAGGTCAGAGTCAGTACCACACAAAGGTCAGAGTCAGTACCAACTTTGACATTGAAGTCACCTAGAACAAGGGCAATATCTCCTTTCTTGACAGAATTAAAAATATCCTGTAGTTGTTCGTAAAACCTATCCTTCTCATCCTCAGCGGCATCCTCAGTGGGGGCATAACAGCAGATAACATTCAAGTCTTTAACGCTTGTCTGAAATTTCTCTGTAAGAAACCTTTTATTAATGCACTCATATCCTAGAAGATCATCACTAGTCACTAAAAGAGCATCACTAATCACTTGTCTGCTGAGAAGCAGACAAGTGATCCTGCCCTGGTATTCCTAACGGAACTAGCCCATTTGCTGTTAATTAATATGTAATTAATCATATTCTTATGCAACCCATCAGGTGAAACCCATGTGTACTTATGTATGTCGCGGAGTTTGTAATAAGTGTTAGTTATTCTGAATTCATTGAGTTTACTTACCTGTAGGAGACGTTGCCCATTGCAGCTACCAATACCAAAAGGGCCTATTACTCCTTCCCAAAGGTCAGAGTCAGTACCAACTATGGCATTGAAGTCACCTAGAACAAGGGTAATATCTCCTTTCTTGACAGAATTCAAAATATCCTGAAGTTGTCCGTAAAACCTATCCTTCTCATCCTCATCGGCATCCTCAGTGGGGGCATAACAGCAGATAACATTCAAGTCTTTAATGCTTGTCTGAAATTTTGCTGTAAGAAACCTTTCATTAATGCACTCGTATCCTAGAAGAGCATCACTGGCATGTCTGCTGAGAAGCAGACCCACTACTTGGTGATGCTTATTATTGTTCCTCGGTGAAAAGAGAAATTTTAGATTATTTTTAAGAATCTGACCTTTTTCTGTCCATCTGGTCTCTTGCAAGCCAAGAATATCTAAATTATAATGGTGGAATTCTTGTGTGAGGACATCAAGAGAATAAGCTCGGTTCAAAGTCCTCACATTCCAAATACCTATAGAGAGAAAATGGTTAGTGGGATGTTCAAAGAAACTAAGCTTATTGAGAGAGGGAATGCCAACAATATCAAACAGCCCCCTAATCACAGGCATGGGGCAAAGTCCTGTTCCCCCACCACTAAAGGCTGAAGACATCTGCACTGGAAGACTTCCTCCAATGTAGAATTTGACAATGCCAATAGAAGCAAGGAGTTCAGATGCCTACAATGACTTCTGCTCAGGATTATCAACCAGCTGATAAACACATCCTGTGAATCTATTCACTTGGGGCTGTCAACCCACAAACAGAAAACACAGCAGAAGATTTTCCCTCCACAGAAGCCCACCAGTGCAGCAAATTCAGGATCCATAATCAAGCTCAGAGCCTTATTTCAGTCCAGTAGGTTTATATGGTCAGCACAAGGACTCTGTGTGGTTGGCCACTCCTCAGCAGGGTAGGGAAAAAAAAGTAGCCATATTTGTCCAGATCAGTAGGCCACATTAATATGTCAGCCCTCCCCTTCCGTTCACTTCCACAAGAGATTATCTCTTTTGAAAAGTACTAACGTACTGCGGGGCGAGGGTGGCTCAGTCGGTAGCGCGCCCGGCTCGTAATCTGTAGTTCCCAGGTTCGAGTCCCAGCTGGGTCAGCGTTGAGATTTATCTCCGCAAAATTCCCTGCCCTGCCCACGGCCAGTAGGGGACACCGATGGGCTTGGAAAGGCTGCCGTCCGTCGGATGGGACGTTAAGCCGTGGCCTTGTGTGCGGGAGAGCCATACCCTGTGCACGTTAAAGAACACACTGGATGGCCTTGACGGGAGGATACCATCTGTCTCCCAACAGCTGTTCCAGTGGGTCCCCTCCCCCAACCTTCTCTGAGCTTTCGGGGTCCATGTGACCTGGCCATTTAGCCCATGGTGTGCAAAAAAGTGCCACTCAGAGGTAAAACAACCCAACCCAGCTGGGTCAGCGTTGAGATTTATCTCTGCAAAAATTCCCGCCCTGCCCACGGTCAGTAGGGGACACCGATGGGCTTGGAAAGGCCGCTGTCCGTCGGACGGGACATTAAGCCGTGACCCCGTGTGCGAGAGAGACATACCTTGTGCACGTTAAAGGACACGCTGGATGGCCTTGACAGGAGGCTACCATCTGTCTCCCAACAGCTGTTCCAGTGGGTCCCCTCTCCCAACCTTCTCTGAGCCTTCAGGGTCCATGTGACCTGGCCATTTAGCCCATGGTGTGCAAAAAAGTGCCGCTCAGAGGTAAAACAACCCAAAACAACTAACGTACTGCACCACGAGACGGCAGGGTTGTACATTAGGTTCTAGGTCTAGCTGTTTCTGTGCATCATCATAGGAGATTGGTGCATAGTAAAACAAATAAAAATCATATTTCAGGTTGAATATTGCATTATCCGGGAGGAAATATCCTTTCAATAAATATATAATTTAACTCTTTTTATTCATCAGGTTTTCCAAAATGAAGCCTTAATTGTATAGTGCAATCCCTTTTTTTTTCCACCATTATCACATTGAAAAGGCTTATTAAAATCAATATGTTTGCAAATTTGTTTATATTATTTATTTTCATAAAATTCGTAATTAAGTTCTGTTTAATTTGATGTATAACATGGCCTATTTCCATTGATTGGTTTTTTTTTTTTAATTCTAAAATCCAGAATTTCCATTTGGCATGTAAAATTATCTGGCAAAAAAGTTCTAAAATTATTTTTTTTTGGCTGAGCATAGGGAGAAAATAGCTTGGCCTCTGGATGGAAACCAGTTTGTCTAATATTGAACTCCATAAACTGACATCTATGGAAGATGCATAATTTTTTCACCAGCTGACATTGGCACATACCAAAAGAGATCATTTTTGTGATACTGCTTATAATATATTGCTTTGGGTGTGACTGTTTTAAAATTAAACAGAAATGAGAGAAAATATTAATTTCATTCTCACCTAATTTGACTTAAATTTAATTTTTAAGTTAATACAATGAAGTATTGCATAAAAGCACCCTATGTCACTGATATTAAATAAAATTGTTTAAGAGTGAAATAGTAAAAAAAAATATTGAATACAAAAACAAGAATTAATAAAAAAAATTATATTATGTAATACATTTCATGAATTTCACCCATTTATTTTCATAGTTTGTTTTCAAAATTCGCCACAGAATGTATTTCAGAGACCTCAGGCAGTTAGTGGCCTTGATATAAGCTAAGGTTTCAAAAATAAGACACTGATCCTTATCCTAAGCTCTAGGGATCAGAATGAACAAAACAAAAAGTCTGTATGTAGTTTCCTTGTCATTTTAATGGTCAACAAGGGCCACCATCCTTCCATCTTTCATTAATATTATAATATGTTTTTATTTGAAGTCATACTGGTTAAATGCCTCCAATATTGTTTTGTTCATTTATTACTACATGTTTTTATTTGAAATCATACTAATTGATTGTCTGTTGAGAATTAATGGGAAATCATAATAAAATTGTGTAATTTTTTTTGAAAAAATTTACTGAAGTTAATAGAAAAATTACAGTAAAATTTTGTAACTTTTTTTTGGTGGGGTGGGGGGATGTTTAAAAAATTAATTTTTTTCTTTGAATTTTTGCCATTTTTTTAACCTTTCCCAGGTCCAGCCTGAAAAACTGATTTACACCCAGAGTCCAGTTATTTTTTCACTCTTTTCAGTCAAAAGGAATTTAACTTTAGAACTTTTTTGTCAAATAACTAATGAAAGGAATTGAGGCATGTTATATTTCTGGATTTTCTGAAAATATAATATTTAATAAAAGATTGACTAGTTTTATTTTAATAGGACTTTTTTTAGAGTCGTAGTAAAAAAATGCATCTGTCAACACAAAAATTTATTTAAAAAAACTAGTAGACAGAAATGATTATAATGCACATGAATAAGAAAGGCTGTTTTTTTTTCTGAATAATAAAAAATATATATATTTATTTGAAGCAAGGAAATTACTCTCATTTTGTAATTTTTTTCTCGATACCATACTTTGAGAAAATTCCAGACTTTTTGTTAATTATGCTAAGTCAGATAAACAAGTCAACTTTAGAATTTTTTCAAAAAATAACCAATCAACAGAAATAGGTTGTGTTACATACCAAATTACACAGAATTTAATTACGAATTTTATGAAAATAAATAATGTAAACAAATTTGCAAGCATATTGATTTTAAGAAGCCTTTTTCAATATGATGTGGTGAAAAAAAGATTGCACTATACAATTAAGGCTTAATTTTGGAAAACCTGATGAATTAAAATAGTTAAATTGTATATTAATCAAAAGGAAATTTCCTCCCAAATAATATAATATTTAACCTAAAACATGGTTTTTATTTCTCTTAATGATTCCTTTCAGTATTGTATATTTTAAACATAGCCAGTATTATCAAAGTGGCTTGAACTTCTCACATTCATGCGATGTTATGAAATGGAAAAAAACTTTCTTGGCTATTTTTTTTACTGAACATTATGAATTTTTTTTCTTTGGGTCTTGAATTTTGGCATTGTTGGCTAAGTGCAGAAAGGTTTGCTCACCAAAGCAAAAGAAAAAAGGTTATATCGTTAGAGTGGTACAACCCAGATACTGAGGTTGTGGGGAGGTTAAATCATTCAATAATATAAACATAAAACTTGCAATTTAAAAAAAAAATTTCTGGGGGAAAACCCTTCCCCAAAATTGCCCTCCCACATGAGGACTGATTTCTGGCCAAGGAAGTCTAGTTTGCTTCTGTTATCCAAAACCTCATTCATTTTCAGAAAACGATACAAACTCAAAGTTTTCTTACTAAAAAAACCAAGAAATAATAATCAAAAAATACATATAACCTAATGGGATGTTAAATAAAATATCTGCAAAAAATTTTAAGTCAGCCATCCAATGTAGCATAACTCAGAAAGATCAATAGATCAGCCAATGGAAAAAAAATCGATAGTTTATGGAAATTTAGTAGATCTACAGAAATGAAAACTAAGGTTTAAATTATAAAAAAGGGAAATAAAATATTAACTTTATGCAGTGAGTTTATTATCTAATTTGTTGGGTGAAATTTTTAACTTAAATCAGCCATGTGAATGAAATCCTTTTAGCTTCCATATCCAATACCTCATTCATTTTCAGGAAACCAATACATGATTAAAGATTTTTTATACAAGAAAAGAAAGAAAAAATAAAATGAATATTAGCATATAGCCTAATGCGATGTTAAATAATATCTCTGCAATGTCTTATAAAGCCAGCCATCTGATGTAGTATAACCACAAAAGATAGATAGATCAGCTGATGAAAAAAATATATAATTTGTGGAAATAAAATAAATCTACAAAAATGAAAATGAAGGTTAATACTGACTTGATAGATACATGGTCACATTATCCTATATTCAAGAACTCTTTCTGTAAACATTCCTTAAAGGGGCACTTTACTGCACATGTGAGTAATAACAAGATCACTACATTCAACTGCACCTGCTATGTGACCTACTTTAGACTGCAGGGAACTTTGGAACTACAACTCGCTTGCATTCTAAGAAAACTTTTGTTAGTTACAGTTTTGATCTGAAAAGCAGGAAAAATGCATAGAATGCTGGGATAAGTGATAAAAATAATTCTAGTGATAGTGAAATAGGTTTGTGGCAGAAAGGAGTGTAAAACTAAAAAAAAAATGGTGGTACGTACTTTGCAATTACTTGCAAACACTTCGTTTTTAAAAATAGCAATTTTTTGTTAGTTTATAGGAGATTTTCAAAACTTTAAGGAAAAATTGATTGATAATAGTTCAAATCAAACTGGTGAGCTTTAAATCAAGTGATTGCTTCAGCATATGGTAACGTTAACAAATAAGCAATACTGTATAGCGCTTCTAAGAGATTTCTTTAACAAGTGATTTATATTGTAGTTTAATAAAACATGCATCAAATTAAAAACAAAAATACTATTTTTCAAACTTGAATTACATATTTTTGAAAGATATGTCTGAGAAAATTTTCAAACTGCAATTTTTTTAATGGAAGTTTTAAGTACTGTACAAAAGACATCTATGTTCGGTGATCTAGGAAGGGTTAATTACACTTAAATAGCCTTTTCTTTTCTTTTTTTGGGGGGTGGAGGGGTTGTTTCTTCAGGATGAGGTTCATCTTAGAGTTTATCTTCTGACAACACTTCAAGATTAACTTGGTAACCAAGGTGAGATTAGTTTCAGAAACATAACACTTTAATATGGAAATTTTTAATTAAGTTATTTTCCCCATTCAGAAATTAATTTAAGTTATTTTCCCCATTCAGAATTAACTCCTTCCATCAAAGTGACAAAAACAAAATAGCTCTGAGAGTTTGGATACTCTTCAAGTAATGTAACCATAGTTGTTATGGGGTCATGAAGTCATTCTTAATATCTATATCAAATTTAGAGAAAAAAATTGTTTTAAGCCAAGCGGGATACAAACCCATGACCGGATAACAAAGCTCTCACACGTTAGCGAGCAGTTTGTAACACCTGTGACTTCCTCTACCATGTGCTGCAGCCAGTCTTGGAATACAAGCTCTGGCTAAGGTTCTTTCTCCATTATAGTTTCAATTTGGGGAGTGGAAGCAATGCATAGAATGCTGAGATAAATGTTATAAATGATAAAAATTAATTCTAGGAATACTGAAACAGGTTTAAGGCAGAGAAGAGTGTAAAACAGCCCCCTCCCCCCTGTTTTACATTCTTCTCTACAGAGGTATATACTTCGTAATTGCTTTCACAATCTTCTGTTTTTAAAAATAGCAGTTTTTTTTTGTTAATTTTCAGTAGATTTTCAAAACTTTAAGGAAAAATTTATTAATAATAATTCAAATCAAACTTATGAGCTTAATTGGGGGGTTGCTTCAGCATAGGTAACATTAACGAACGAATCGGCAATACTGTATAGCACTTCTAAGAAATTGTAATCAGGTGGCTTTAACAATTTATTATAAGGTCATAGTATAATAAAATATGCATCAAATGGAAAAAGAAAGTATTATTTTCCAGTCATTAATAATGTAGTTTTATAAGATATATGTAAGAAAATTTTCAAATGGCAATTTTTTTTTCAAACAAATGGAAGTTTCATGTACTAAAAATTGGTAAAGTCTCTCATTTCGAATTCTGTTAACTTGTATACAAGTTGGAAGGGTTAACTGAGGATTTTAAATTTTTTTGTAACAGTAGTGTTACAGAAAAACTGCTTTTTTAAATTAGTGCATTCCATGCAAAAAAGATTTAAATTTGATATTTCACAGAATATAAGTTTCTGTTAATTTATGTGCATAAATACACATTATGTATATGTATATATTATATCATATAATTTATGCAAAATCTTCACTTTGCAGTGAATTCTTCATAACATAATCAGACCCATATGTTGTGCGTTAATTTGACATTATAAAATTTTTGCATTTTATAATTGGTTTTACTGATTTTATTATATGTGCTAAATTTTATTTCAGTATAAAGATGAAGGTAAGATGACAATTGAGCTTCTAGATACAGACACAGATGCTTCTGAGGATCCTGTAGAAGTTGAAAAGTGGTCTGAATATGTTGAAAAATATATATCAGGTGAAGACTCTGTATCTGATGAATTAAAGGAGCAGCTAGCAAAGAAGCCTGTTTTTCTACCAAGGTAAATGTTCTATAATAGTTGTTTAATTAATTGCTTTAAGTGTATATCATATGAGATGTTTTATGATTTCCTTTGTAATGTAAAGTGTATAAGGAACAATCCACTGTAAAATGGGATATTGAGTAAAATAATCTTCTGTATCTGCTTAATGGATGATAAGTACCATAAATTTTCTATATAATTTTCCTCTTTATCAATGCATTTTTGCCAATATCCCACTAGTAGTTTGTTGCCAGAAGTAAAAAGAGGCTATTTTTTGCCAATATATAGTGATGATCATGATGCCTCATATGTCATCTTCAGATGACTATTTATTAAACTGCAATGTTTCCCATCGCTCAGCACAATTTGTTTTTTAAAAGTTATCTTCTTAAGAAGAATTCAAGCTATTACCTTTCCTTTCATCATGTAATCATAAAAGCCCAGCATCTACATGTTATCCTTGAAATGCCATCTTCCACTCCTTGGTGCACAACAAAATCGATTGTGAATATCTAATGAATCATTGACCACAACTTTTCCTATTAGTAGATTTCTCCAAATTTCTGTGATTGGTGCTGTCATTATTACCATCACGAGTCCAAGAGTGTAAACACACGCATATTTTGCCCACATTACTGCATGTGTATAGAATTTTCCCTGCCATATCATTATTACCATTATGAGTCCAAGAGTAAACACACGCATTTTTTGCCCACATTACTGCATGTGTATAGAATTTCCCTGCCGTAGATTTGAGCATTAATGCTCTGAAAAAGGTGTACTCTTTAGCAGTCGCTTTTGAACTTTTTTCATAACTTCACACTTTTTGGAAAAAAAATGCAGAGGTAGAATATTATGTGCTTTATATTTCATAGAAAGAATTTAATTTAAAAAAAAATCAATAATCCTTTTTTTTTATGTATGTGTTTTATATGCAGTTGCAATCATAATAATAAATCTTTTGCATCCTTTTTTTTTCTCAAATTTACTTTGAATGTTAAACTGCAAAATTGCATAGGAGGCAGTGAAAAAAAAGTATATTATAATAATGACAATAAGTATGCTATGATCCTCTCCACCACACATGATTTTTCCACGGCTCTAGATAAATTGTTCGAAAATCAGTTCTTCGAAAGTCAATTGTTCAAATGACTAGTTTTTCAAACGGCAGTTTTCTGAATGACGTATTTTTCGAAAATGGAAATTTTTTTTTAAACGAGGACCTGTCTACTTATTGCATCAGAGACTTATTTTTTGTTGTTAGAGATAAATTGAAAATTCTTATTGGGTTGAATAGTTATTGATGAAATATGATCATTCGCATTTTCAAAATTTTTCATTAGCTTCAATTGCACCCTCTAATAGTGGAATTTTTTGAAAATGACAAAATTTTAAGAAAATATTATAAATGATTTATTTATGATGGAAATTTGAAATGTTAGTGATGGAATATCACACTCGAGGCATTTCACTGGCAAGCAGTGCTTTGGCTCCTTACACGGAGGGTGAGGGGGAAGCAACTCTCTTGCTTTAAGACATAAATGAAAAATTATTTTTTTCTTGCTTAATAAGACTGAATATAGAAAAAGTGAAGGTGGGTGGTCAAGTAATCCGAGTTGGATGGAAGTGGGCAAGATCTAGCTAGATTGCCATTCCACTGGGCAATTTTTCCCTGTATTTTAATAGTTTGCACAAACATTCTTAAAAAATAAGTTAAATATAAATTTATAATTTTTTCGTCACTGTTTCAATTAATATTCTCAAAGGGGATGGCATAGCACCTTCCACTTTAGATCTGGCTACAGGTACTAATAAAATATTACTATTTTCATTTTTCAAATCATCGATTAGTTCAAATTTCCATTGTTAGAGAATGTTAAAGGCTGAAAAAAAAAAGCTGTCTATAGGTTCCACTAATATTAGGATTGCCAAAAATTTTAATGAATTATTCCAAACAATATATTTATGATCGAAATTTGAAATTTTGATGTAGAGTGTCGTACAAAGGCCATGTACATTTGGCTGCAATGCTTTGCCCCCTTACCCCAAGGGACAACGCTAAAATTTAGTTTTATGAGATAAAGAAAAAATTCCTTTTGTTTTTAACAGTTGTTAGTAGAAGTAAAATTGCACTCTTTGCAATTTCCTGATCGTCATATACTTTGAAATTCTGCTGTTAGAGGGTGCTAAAAGCTAAATATAAATATTTCATTCTCTTTGAAAGTGAGCATTCAATATTTGTGGCCAAGATTAGCTAAAATGTTACAAAGTATGCGATTTCCAAACTTTGGTTAATAATTTCAACACTAGACAGCATTTTGGGGACTGACCATCAACCACCTGCTGTGCACACATCACTCGACAGTCCATTCATTGTTGGCTGACGATTCCCGTGAATGGAATATTACATTATATAAAAGCAAGTCCCAGATGCCCCGCAACATAAGGCTGCACTACATCTATGGGGAGAATGCCGTGAACACAACTACCTACGCTGGGGCAAGATTGCCACAAGGACACAGCTCATTCACTGCTACCTATGGCCAACAATCCTATAGAAGAAAGGTTCATCCATCGGTCAAAACCTAAATTTAATCTGTTCCCTGGTTAGCCACAAAAACCCTGAATGGAACAGTCGGATAACTTGCTTCCCAACAAAATGGAAAGCAAACGGGGACAGGGACTAGTATGGATGTGTTGCTGTTAATTAAGCTGTGTGCCCATAGTAGGATTGATATATTTTTTCTCTTTTATTTTCAACTGATTCCAAAGACCACTTTAAAGGTCAAATTCAAAACTCTGCAAATTTCTTCAGAAAATGTTTTATGAAAAATATGACAGAAGATATATCTTAATACTATCCATTTAAACAATATTTGTTTCGGTATTTAAAGAGTTATGAAAATTTATTTCGAAAGAAAAAAAAAACAATTCTAAATCTGACAAAATTGAAATAGTAACTACAAAAAACAATTGAAAATTTGTTGTTCTAATTTTTAAATTCAAACTCACTTTTGAGATCAGTAATTTGATAACCTTGTTGATGATGTTAAATAATTCTGCTTCCCTAGATATTTTGGTAATGAGTAAGGAATGTTCAAAATCTAAATTGATTACATTCAAAACCGTATCTTAAATCATATTTTCCACAAAAAATTAGCATAAGTATTTGGTAATAATATTTTTAAAATTTATATTATTACAGCTTCGAATTTACCTCCCCAGTGAAACAATATGGGGATATTCCTATTTTAAAGTAGACACTGAGTGTCACTTAAGTAGTGGTGCATACACCTACTGAGTCCATATATATTAAATAAAAACTTGAAAATTTTCAAACATTTTTCAATTTCCATGAAACGTGATAGGCATGAATATTATCAGATTTAGATTAAGAGAAACAAAAGTTTCAAAATCGAAACAATCTTCGAGTTTTATTATTTCTACTACACTGAAGTGCCATTGAATTAGGGATAGGAGACGTTATCCAAATTCAGTACCGCAAGTCCCACATTTGCACACATGCATGGCTGAAACTGTTCATATATAGCTGTCAGCTGTGGCTTCCCCAAACATTCTTCATAAGAAGCATAATGGGAAAGGCACGGGATTTAGATGCATTTGACAGAGGGCAGAACTTAGGTGCCTGATGGATGGGACACTCGATCTCTGAAATTGTCAACAAACTAGGATTTTCTTGTATAACAGTTTCAAGTGTGTTCCGGGAATATGAAAATTCTGGCAGAAAAACAAGCACCCGGACAAACTGCAAAGGACATCCAGTCTTGAATGATCATGGGCTTTGCCGTCTGACCCGCATCGTACGAACTGATAGGGGACAGACATTATCTGAAATCACCTCCCATCTGAACACTGGTTCCAGCCGGGAAGTTGGTGCATGGACCATGCAACGCTCACTTCATCGTCTCAGCTTCAGGAGCTGCTGACCTACAAGAGTCCCACTTCTAACAGCACAGCACCGGGCCCAACTCTTTTCCTGGGCTAAAGAACATCGAAAATTGGCAACGGATAGCCTGGAGTGATGAATCCCAATTTAAACTTCATCACGCTGATGGGAGACTGAGGGTATGGTGCCTACTCCATGAAACCATAGATCCTGCATCTCAGGTCGGAACAGTACAAGCTGGTGATGGCCTGGGGTGTCTTGAGTTGGATGTCTGTGAGACCTTTGGTACGTATACCAATGACTCTCAATGCATCCCGGTACGTAGAACTCATGGCTGACCATTTACACCCATTTATGACCATCATACATCCCAATGGAGATGGCATCTACCAGCAAGACAACTATTTATCTCACTGGTCCAGGTTGGCTAACTGCATGGTTGCAGGAGCATTCTACTGACTTTAAAATAATGAATTTGCCACCTAAAAGCACAGATTTAAATCTCATCAAAATTCTTTGGGATACTGTCGAGCAGAGTGTTCGGGGGCTGTGTCCCATCAGCGACAATCTTGAGAGAATTGTGGATAGCTATGGAGGATGCATGGGTCACCATACCTGTGGAACATTGATGCAAGCTTGTGGAGTCCTTGCCTCGTCATGTGATGGCCATTATCAGGGCCAGAGGAGGTCCAACACATTATTAGGTTGCTATCCCTAATTTAATGGCACTTTAGCGTATACCTAATAATGAACAACCAAAAATTAAATTACGCTTTTATAAAGTTAAAAGCATTTTTACGGTTATACAGCTATTTTTTAATTTCTTACAATATCTTTAAACTGAGAATACCCCCAACTTGGATTACTTGATACCCACCTTAACTTTTTTTATATTCGGCCTTATTAGCAATCAAGAGAGTTGCTTCTCCCTCTTCCCCTGTGTAAGAAGCCGAAGCATTGCTGTCAGTGAAGTGCCTTGAGCACAATACTCCACCACCAACATTTCAAATTTCCATCATAAATAAATCATTTATTATATTTCCCTAAAATTTTGTCATTTTCAAAAACTTCCACCATTAGAGTGCACAATTGAAGCTATTGTAGCAAATTTTTGAAAATGCAAATGATCATATTTCATCAATAACTACCCAACCCAATAATAATTTTTAATTTATCTCTAACAACAAAAAATAAGTGTCTGATGCACTTATAATAATATAATTATTATATAAAAATAAGTAGACAGGACTTCTTTTTTATTTGAAAAATCTCCGTTTTTGAAAAATCTGTCTTTCAGATAATTGATTTTCAAAAAAAATCACCACACACCTTTTTCCACATCACCACAACAATGTATGCTGCTCAAATGACAAAAATCCCTTATTTGAGAACATTCATTTGGTATGTGCATTATTTCAGCTAGACAAGTTGAGCAGATGCTCAAGAGTTAATTTGTTGCATTCCAAAAATGTAAAAAAAAAAACATGGAAAGGTAAATTAGACTAAAGTGCACTTATTCCAGAGTTAAGTACCACATTATGCTGGTCTCTTTCAGGTAGCCAAGTGTAATTGGATAGATACAGGTCTTGGTCACCAAAACGTACTGAATACTCAAGTGTTACAAGTATTGCTAATCACGTCTCAGAAAAAATACTATGTCAAGTCATAGGTTGCTCTTACTGAGTGAAATCCTGTAATTATTATTGACATACTGGTCAGTAGTCCTTAACCAGTAGAAAATGCAATGTGGGGGCATAAGAATTCTAATAGATTACAAGTTGGCAAAATGACTTAGTGGAATTAACAACTCACCACTGTAATACTTTCTCTGTTCATCCAGAGGAAAAAAGGATTGTAATATCAGGGAGAGTAGCCTTTTGTACATAGTACTAGATTTGTACAAGTGAATAAATCATTATATGTAGAGAGTGGTTGATAAAGCAAATGATTAGAGACAAAAGTGGTGAGTATTAATACCACTAAACCATTTCATCAACTAGTAACGTATTATAACTTGCTTACATCCCTGTGTAGTAGTGATGAATGTCGACTTTTTGAGTAGGGTGAACAATTTCAAAAAGAAATGCTTAAATTAAACTGAAATGTTCCAGTATTTGATGCTTCCAAGAGAATTCATTTCAATATTTTTTTATTTTTAAAGCAGATATTTTTGTGATCTCATTAATAGGCCTGGGTTTAAGAAAAAAAATTAGTGAAGGGGGTTAGTGAACAGACCATCCTGTATTCTTTGGCTCAGAAATTGTTCTTTCCAATAGGTCAGAATATGGTCTTTCCCTCCATTCTCACGTTTTTGAAAAAAATATGTGTAATACAGTAGACTCCCGCACAACGCGGGGGATATGTTCGCATTATAGGAAATCGCGTTATACGGGACATGCATTATCAGACGAATTTATTCAAGTTCAAACATGTCTCTAAGTTGTAACTGTGAACGCATATTGCTAGTGAGATGTAAGTCAGTTTGAAATATTATTGCATTGCTAACAGACTGTTAATGTTAGTTAACTTGTTTTAAATAAAGTTTCTTTTAATAAAGGGAAATCAAAACAGAATACAGGTAACTTAATTTTAAAAAAAGGATTTTATATGTTATTATTTTGTATAAGAAAAATTTTCTGTTTTAGCCATGCGTACTTGATAACTTTTAGCCACTGTGCTTGATAAACCTTGACATCTTTTAAAGCTGTTAGCTTCACTGTGCATATATAAACAACAGGTAAGTGTATACATTTGCTTTTCTAAACAAAAAATCAAAAACTATGCCAAAATGTTAAATTTATCTTGCGCATAATACGGGACTGTTTATCGTGCTGTGTGAGTACTAGTTGCAATTTTTCCGTTGCGTTATACGAATTCACGTTATAGGGGAGTGCATTATATGGGAGTCCACTGTATTTTTTTCATTCCAGTTATTTAAATTCTCCAATGACATGATCCCCTTGTCCTGTAGATCTGGCCATATCTGTAATGTATTTATTACACATTCTTTTCTTCTATGGATGGATGATGAACCTATGTGTGAGTTATGTGCCACTATTTTAATTCTAAAACACCTTTTAATCTTGTTTTATTTTAATTGTGAATGGCAAATTTATTTTAGCTTTCTTCATTTGCTGTCTGGCATCTTTTACCTAATGCTTCATTTATAGCTCCAGTGTTTAAATTTTTTAAACATCATGGTTATTTTAAGTGCATTTAACAATTTGCCTCTCTGTTTTGTATTTTTGCATTTGTTAGTTTTGGCCTTTTTACATGAGTTCTATGCACTCGTTAAGTTTTTTTTTTCTTATATTCTCCCAGTATTGTTTCCTTTTATACACAATTTTGTCATTATAACAAAGATATACACTTTTATTGTATATCTTGTTTGGCACAGCACAACCTTAGTTTCCCTTGCACCATAAAACCCCAAACAACCAATCTGTATATTTAACCCTTAGAGTTTGTCCTGAAAAATTTAATTGCACCAAGTAACAGATTTTTTTTCCAGCTGGTCTGTCAATAAAAAAGTTTAGAAGTTGTTTTTTTTTTTCAAAAAAAAAAATCATGAAAGGAAATAGGACATGTTATATATACTGACATTAAATAACATTTTTCTAGAGTATATGAAAATAAAGTTTTGGAAATGAATAAAACATTAATTTTAATAATACTTTTTCAAAGTGATATGTGAAAAAAAAAAAACTTTTTGACCAAAATAGTTACACTGTATATTAGGGGCTCCACTCCTGTTGCCTAGGCTGCCAAGGAGAGCTCTGCTTTTGCTGACTCACTTTGCTCACTTCTTCTGGAGAAGTGGTCCATCAGACAATGCCATGTCAAAATTTGTATTTGTGGATGATGTAACAAGAGGCCAAGATGCTTTTTTAGCCAGTACATTCATTGGTTTGCAGATATATAAAAAACTGCATAGACAACAAAAAATTACAGTAGAGGTTCACAGTGCAGTAATTAAAATTAAGTTGAAATCTTTAATTTTCTATGTCACTGTTAGATGTTTTTAAGAACTTCAACAAATGTTCTATGCCATGAAGCAGTGGTGTCAAACTCAAATAGGAACGCAGGCCACTTAAGCTTGTACCCAAAGTAGTGTGGGCCAAAAAGATGTCACAAAGGACTGCAAAGATACAAAATAATAATTGCTCTCTCTTTTTTTATAGTATCTTACCATATAAAAGATGTTGACAAGTGAGATTTAATAAATGTAGTACATTACACGCATATGTAACCATAAAACTATTAACCTCTGTTTTGCAGGACATAATAAAGATAAATAAATACATTATGTTGTGTTTGATTGTATGGTCAATAGATATAATATTTCTAATCTAAATTAAAAAGTTAAGGTTAAAAGATGATTTATGAATTTTAATTTAAAAATTAAGTATTTTTTTTATAATTTGATAAATATTTGCCAATTGTTGGCACGGGCCACTCTTTCACACCACTGCTATTAAATATCAAAAGTTGTTAAGCAGAAATTTATGTACCATACCATGGAGGATGAGTAGTAAGAGGAACTTCCAGGATGTTTGCGAATGACAAGTTTAATCTTAGATGTTGTTGCCGGCAAGTGATGTCTCAGTAGAGTTTGAGAAGGCGATTAGGAATGCTGATAGTTTATTTGCTTGAGGTTTAGTGAAGGAAATGGCCGATAATACCTTTGGTAGTATAAAGTGCTTAAAAACTTTGAGTTCCGTGAGATGCATTTCGCCCCCTTTGGATGCATTATCAGATGGGAAGTGAGCAGCTTTAGGTATTGCATGAGAGGCAGTTGGTTGTTGAGTGCATGGGGTGTGGTGCCATAAATTCCATTGTCAATGGCTTAACTCTGAGGTTCAGAGTGTCCAGCGGATGTGCAGGCGGTCGTAATGCGATCTGCAAATGAAAAAGGTTGGAAAGAGGGTGTGAGGTTATGGGACCTCTCCTAGATTAGTGAGTCATAAGGAAAGCTTCATTTTGTGCATAGATTAAAAAATGCCTTTGGTTTCATGTGTGTTGTGTTGGGAGTATAATGAGTGACATAATTTTACTAACTTTATAAATTTCGTAAACTAACTTGTAGGGTTAAAAATAAATGTTAGTGTGGACTATAGTAATGGTTTTCATATCGGTAGGGAATTGGGGGAGAAATGTTTTAATCCCGATTCTTAGTTTGCGTTATGGTAGTTTTTTAAGGGTTTGGGGGTATATGTGTTAATGCAGGTTGAGGGGTCAGCAATGAGAAAAGGGGAGTGTGTTAAGGGGGGCATGGTATTTCCAAGGTGTAGGTTATATCTTCTGAGATCATGGGGGGAAATGTGTTGCAGAGTTCAGTTAATTTTACATTAATTAGGATATTTTCTGTGATGGCTAGTTGGAATTTGGCAGATGAGGATAGTGATAAAGTCATGTAATTCATGATTATTGTATCATTTGCATAATAATCATAAGTATGTTGAGAAAACTATAATAACTCTTAAAGCTTGTCTCTCTAGGGTATAAACATATAACACACTTGATTAGAATGTAACATACACACTGTTTACTGTGACAATTCAATCAAGTTGCAATTGAATGAAAACTAATCTGATAATCTAGTGGAAAGCATTTTTAACTGTAGTCAGTTGATTGTTTCTCATGGCAAACCAGACTCTCTTGCACACTGATAGAAGTAGGGTATTATTAGATAGGATTCACTCCTTCAATAGTTTGATACATTTAGGTTCAAAAGTCGTCAGCGCCATGTTTTAAAATTTCTAATGTTACATCAATTATTATTAAAAGTTAATCTATTGCCCATCAGAAGAAATAGAGTTTAGAATTTAACATAAAACTATTTCTTTAAAAATGCAGCTCTTCCATAAAATATTTCATCCATATAATAATAAGTATTCCATAGAATATACTACAGTAATTCACTCGATTAAAGCCATTAGCAAGTAACTTATGAATTGTTTACTGTAACACTGAAGTTGCCATTAGAAGTTATTGTACAAACTATTTACTGTGACAATGAAGTTGCCATTCAATGAAAACTAATCTTTTGATAAACTAGTAAAATGCATTTCGACTTATGGTCAGTTGATAATTTTCTTAATGATCTTAATCTGGCAACTGGACTGCATTATCCACTAATGGAGATGGTGTATTATTTTAGTATTTGAATATAAAGGAAATTTCTTTTTGTATAACAGAAAAGTAAATTTTTACTTGGAACAATAAATTTATTTTTTACTATAAATTTTTTTCCTGAGTGATATTTATAAATTAATTAAGTGATATATAAAAAAAATTCTGCTATGGAAAAGTTGAACTTCACAACAAGGGAAAATTTGTATTTAAAAATAGAAATTATTCTCAGTTAATTAAAAATAGCTGCAAAAATAATCCCTCCCTTATTTAGAAAAAATAGTTTTCTGATATTTCCTGAGGCAGTTGTCATTTGAGGTCATATATGCTTAATAGTTTCATTTTGGATCTAGTTTCAAATTAGTTATTCTGTCTAATCAAAGTATATATATTTGAGGAGCAGTAAATATAATTCTTTACAGCAACAAAGTGGAAAAAAATTGTCATTCATATTGTTCTCTACTTGGAATTGCAATCCCACTTCTGAATAAGGGAAGCCAAAAAATTTATTTAAATTCACTATTGGAATCAATAAAATATTTCTAAAAACAAAATCACTATTTTTGTGGATCAACTTTTATGTAAAACATCTGTCACAAGATTTCATGAACACGTTAAAAAAAAAAAGCAATAATTGCCTAACACTTCTTAGTATCCATAGTACTGCACAGTCATGTTATGCATGAAGTTTCAAATTAAAACCAAACATTAGTCACTATTACTTGCCAATCACAAGTTTAAAGAAAAATTAGTTGGTTTTATCTTCATATTCCCTTTGTAAGATATACCCAATTAGTGATAAAAATATTGTAGAAACATTGAATCAATTTTAAATCTTAACGTTCTACCAATGCAATTTCATTATAACATGGTTTTTTACTTTTTAAAGTAGGGCTTGTATACATAGTAGGGTATCATCCCAAAAAAAAAACAATTTATGAGTCAGTTAACTCATCAGAGCTGACACTCAGCAAATGGGGAAATATGCTATAAATCAGATGCTATGTCGTCATCATCATCCACAAGCAGCCATGGGCTATGGAGTTCCAACCAGACTGTGCAATTTAGTTCTCCAAGCATATTGTCCTCAGCTATATCTGCTGCATCTGGCCTCTGCATCCTAGGCCTCCCCCTCTTTCTGAGGCCTTTAGGCACACTGTTCATAACCCAATTATCTAATCTATAATTATCCATATGGGCAACATGTTCAAACCAACAGAGTCTTTCTCTGCACGATATGCTGCTTAAAGGAGGTTGCCAACTCCTTTGCCTAACCTCTTCATTACTTACAAAGGTGAACCACCTGATTCCCAAGATACTTCATAAGCATCTAGTTTCCTGTTATCTTCTTTACAAAGCATCCAAGTTTCACTACCATGACTAATCATGGAAAAAACAAACTATTGTAACAGTCTAATTTTAATCTTTAGGTGTATATGCCTATTTCTCCACACTCCATAGATTCTTAAAAGTCCCGGCAGCAATCCCTATTCGTCTGTTAATATCATGCCGCACGTCACCAGTATCTGTTACATAGCTCCCAAGATAATCAAACTGTGACACCTGTTTAAGATTGCAACCATTCAGATTAACTGAATCACAGCCTGCCCGACCAATTTTCATCACTTTAGTTTTTTCTCTTTAACCAAACCTACTACTAGTTTCATCAACAGCTCGAATGAAAGAGTTCATCTCATCAACATCATTTGCCAAAAGGGCTAAATCATCAGCATAAGCTAAATCAGAAATTTTCTTATCTCCAGTCCATTTAAGCCCAAAATCTTTCCCTTGAAGTAAATGTCGCATTACATAATCAATAACCAAATTAAAGAGAAAAGGAGACAAAATGCACTCTTGTCGAACACCAGAAGTAATGCTAAACCAATTGCTACAAGCCTTACCAACTCTCACACAAGACTCGGTGTTATTATAGAGAGCTTTCATTATGTTAACTAACTTGTCTGGTATACCATATGATCTAACAATCAACCACAAATTATGACAATCAACAGAGTCAAAAGCCTTTTTGAGATCAACAAAGCTAGCAACCAAAGGTTTCTGAAACTCTAAACATTTCTCAAGAATTTGCCTAAGTGAAAATATCTGATCTACACATCACCTACCACTTCTGAATCCACATTGCTCATCACAAACTAAAAGGTTTCTGAAACTCTAAACATTTCTCAAGAATCTGCCTAAGTGAAAATAACTGATTTACACATCCACCTACCACCTCCTGAATCCACATTGCTCATCACACAACTGACTGTCCAACCAGATTCTTAATTCTATTAAGCACAATCATGAAAAGAACTTTACCTGGAACAGAAAGTAGACTGATACCCCTGTAGTTATCACAAGAACTACAACCTTTTTTTAAAAATAGGGATAACAGTAGCTCTGGTAAAATCCTTAGGAACCATGCCTTTATCGTAAAAGATATTCAAAATTTCTGTCATCCATGTGTTAACCTAAACATTCCCTGCTCTAAGCATTTCCATAGTAATTTCGTCTATCTCTGTGGATTTATGTAGTTTCAATTTAGAAACAACCAAAATAACTTCAGACTATGTTATAGGGACAACATTAAAGTCGGTAATGCATCTATCATCATTGCAAACAATAGGAGTAGAACTAACCACACTGCTTCCTTGGCTTTGTCAGCCAAGCCATCAACCAAAGATTCTTATCAGCAGCTAATTGATTCCCCACCCTGCCCATGGTCAGTAGGGGACACTGATGGGCTTGGAAAGGCCGCTGTCCGTCGGATGGGATATTAAGCTCTGTATATAATGCTTTCTATTAGGACTAGTAAGGTATTGATTAAGGACATTCTTACAGTTCTTTCTTTCTGAAATGGGCTCAAGTGCCTTATCATTCAAATAATTCTGTCTCCTCTGCTCCTTTTTTCCTAAAAGAGTATTGTTAGTGTCCAAAAAAGCCTGTTTAAAATGGTCCCACTCTTCCTTAACTTCAGTAGTAAGCAAACCATGACTGTCATAATGACTAAGTAATCTATCATGGTAAGCTTTAGCTATAACTGGGTCTTTCAGAGCTTTAGAAATAAAGATAAAGTTTTTAACCTTAGCACACTTCTTAAGTTTAAGTTCCAAGACACTTTTAACATGGTATTGGTTATATCCAATATCAGCTCCCCTATATGACCTGGTATTTCTAACAGAACTAGTTCATTTGCTGTTAATTAATAAATTATACACTCAGTTATATTCTTGTGCAGCCCATCTGGTGAAACCCATGTGTACTTATGTATGTTACAGTGTTTTAATAAGTGTTAGTTGTTCTCAAACCATAAAGTTTACTTACCTGTAGAAGACATTGCCCATTGCAGCTACCAATACCAAAAGGGCCTTCACCCCTCCCCAAAGGTCAGAGTTAGTACCAACTTTGGTATTGAAGTCACCTAGAACAAAGGTAATATCTCCTTTCTTGACAGAATTCAAAATATCCTGAAGTTGTCCTTAAAATCTGTGCTTCTCGTCCTTATTGGCATCCTCATTGGGGGCATAATAGCAGATAACATTCAAGTCTTTAATGCTTGTCTTAAATTTTGCTGTAAGAAACCTTTCATTAATGCATTTGTATCCTAGTAGAGCATCACTGGCATGTTTGCTGAGAAGCAGACCTATGCCCTGGAGATGCTTATTATCTTTCCTCCCTGAAAAGAGAAATTTAAGATTACTTTTAAGAATCTGACCTTTATCCCTCCATCTGGTCTCTTTGCAAGCCGAGAATATCTAAATTATAACAGTGGAATTCTTGTTTGAAGACATCAAGAGAATAAGCTCTGTACAGAGTCCTCACATTCCAACTACCTAATGGAGAGAAAATGGTTAGTGGGATGTTTAAAGAAACTATGTTTATTGAGAGAGGGAATGCCAACAATATTAAACAGCTCCCTAATTGCAGGCATGGGACAAAGACCTGTTCCCCCACACTAAAGGCTGAAGCCATCTACACTGGAAGACTTCCTCCAATGTAGAATTTGATGATGCCCGTAGAAGCAAGAGTTCAGGTGCCTGTGATGACTTCTGCTCAGGATTATCCATTCTGTGAATCTATTCACTTGGGGCTATCAACCCACAAACGGAAAACAGTGGCAGATTTTCTGCCCACAGAGGGCCACCAGTGCAGCAAATTCAGGATCCTAATCAAGCTCAGAGCCATTATTCCGTTGATATTGTTATCACCATGACCATGTGGTTCACCACTTCTCAGCAGGGTAGAAAAAAAAGTAGCCATAATAGTCCAGATCAATAGTCATACTCATCTAGCAGCCCTCTCCTTTCATCTTCCACAAGAGAATATCCCTTTTGAAAGGTGCTGATGGCCTACACCATGAGTAGGCATTGTTGGACATTATGTGCTAGGCCTGGCCAGTTCTATGCATCATTACAGGGGATTGGTGCATAGCTAAATACCATTATTTGGACTCTGTTAATGGCAATTTGAAACATTACAACATTTTTTACTTTCAGATGTAAGTTTCAAATTAATTATTATATCTAATCACAGTATTTACAGGGTGCCCAAAAAGTAATGATATGCTTTTGAGAGCCAATATGTAGAAAAATAATATACAAATTAATTATTATATCTAATCACAGTATTTACAGGATGCCCAAAAAGTAATGATATGCTTTTGAGAGCCAATATGTAGAAAAATAATATACATATTCAAGAAAGTAATATTTTAATGGAAAGCTAATTATGTTCTTACTAATTATTACAAATAGTTTTGAACATAATTAGTAAATTTCAATATGTGCACTGTTCAGTACCCTGCATAATGTCCAGTTTATATTCCACTTCTTGCCATAGTTGCTGCAACATATATCTTGTTTCTTAGTTGCTTCTCTTATTCTGGCTTTCAAACGATTCAAGTCTTAAATTTTTTTTCCATGTAAACATAATTCTCTACGAAGCCCACAAGAAAAAAAAAATGAGTGTCAAATCAGGGCTCCTTGGTGGCCATAGAATTGGACCTGTGCCAGTCCATTTGTCACAAAATGTTTACATTAAGAACTTCATTAACATATCCAGAGAAATGTGGCAGTGTACTGTATTGTCTGGTGGCTGCTTGTGAATCTATGTAGGGGAATGTGCAGGTGTACTTCATTGTGATGCCTTTTGTGTCTTCCCAAAATCCCGCCATTTTTTGTTGGACATTCTATTTTTGAGGAACAAATAATAATTATGGAAGCAGCAAAGTGAAAAGGAGTTGAGGAATAAGTAGAAAAGATCGTTATTTAGGAGTTCTGAAATGGCTATTTTTAATATATACACGTGAATATAAAAGTTACCTAAATTTTTACTTAATTTTTTTTTCTCATACTAATTGTCTTATTAAGTGGCTTTGTGAATCACTTATCAATGGCTTTGGCAGCATGTGGGTTAAATGCACTAATTTGTGTAGGCATATGTGAAAAATAGTTTTTTATGTAATGAAATTATGAACAAGGATATGTTGAGACAAGGAAAACATCAAGATGTCTTCTTATATGTAAATGCAACAGTGTGAATAGTTGTAGAGAAGTAATGGCAAAATCTTATTAAATTGAACATACAATAGTGTTAGTTGAGGCAGCCTGCACGGAAACTGAACAAAATGGTATCTGACTATAAAGGTTTGGTGACAATACCATACTGTGTATACAAGCTCTACTTTAAAAAGTAAAAACCATGTTAAACTGAAATTGTATTGATAGAATCTCAGGGACTGAGTGTATTGCTTTTTAGCTTCAAATATAACATAAATAAAATTATCTCCTAAATATTTTTATGTAATGGGTGGCAAACAAGCCTCTTTATTATCCCTCCCACTTGCATATTGTTAACAAATTTGCATAATTTGTATTATCAACATCCAACCACTTGTGTATATTAGGCCAGTAAATATTGTCCATTCCTATCTGATGAAAAAGATTGCACCAGTATGTTTGAGGAAGGTGTCATATATTGGATGGCATGTTAACTTATTAGGTTATCTAGGTATTAACAGCTTGGTTGTATTGATGAATGCAGTAAGCCTTTGATAAAAACTGAATGCAGTAAGCTTTTGACAGTTCCAAAGTCAGTAGAGTTTATATTGAGCTCTCATCCTGCATTTGAGCTGCTGTAGATGATATTTATGTGATAATGCTTTATAAATTTGTTTTTTCATGTACTTTTTGTTTCAGTCATTTTAGTTGTGAAATTTGATTTTTCTTATTTAAATTGCTTTTTTTAATCATAACTTATTTCAGGTAACATTTATTACAATAGCTTCATAAAATTGTTTCAATGCTTCAGTTTATTTAGTAGCATTTACCATATTATTTTTAATTTAATTTCAACTTCAACAATGGGGTATGTTTCCTATTGTAGAGTATTATAGTGTAAGGAAAGGTTATCAACCCTTCATCCTCAGAAATGATCTCAATGTTTCCTGGCATGCTATATATGTGTGTGTAAAATGCCTTTCAAAAAATATATATATATATAAACCATATCACTGCTTCTTTCAGAAAATATAAATAAATTTCAGAATAAATAAATTAATAAAGAGCATTCTTGATATCCTTCATTGGGGGGGGGGGGGCAACCAACTTCCTTTAACAGCTATCCAAGTAGTTCTAAGCCTTTTGGTATCTTATGATGGCCATTTGTCCCATTGTGCAGCAATTTTCCACATGCTGGAACAAATAGCCAGTCATAGTTTTCAGATTTTACAAATGGTTAGCATGCTTGGCTGCTGATCTAAGGAACCTGGGTATGAGCCCTGGGTAAGGCATGGACATTTTCTTCTGAGGTCCCACCATCCTCTCAGACCTACTGTGGCGTATAAACTGACAGGCTCCTGAAGATCTCTGGCAAGCAGCTGCTTCAGGGGATATTATTTATTTATTTATATTGCATGAATATCCATGAACAGCTTACTCTATATATGTGTAATTTTCAAAGCTATAATTACACTCTCTAATGATGGAAATATATGAAAATTCCAAAATTTTAAATGAATATTACAAATGATGTATTTATGCTAGAAATTTGAAATTTTGGGAGTGGAATGTGAAAGTCATGAAGTTTCCATTGGCAACAATGAATTTACCCATTACACCCATGGGGGGGGGGATGACACACAACAGTTTTATTTTAAGAGATAATTAGAAATTTTTTTGTTTTATTAGTGCTAATGAAATATAATATGCATTTTTTAAATACTTAGTTTTAGTTTTTATCATTAGAGGTCACTAAACATGGAAACAATGAAGCTTTAAAAAAATGTCGCAAGTGATTTGTTATGGTAGAAATTGGAAATTTTGTCGGTAGAGTGTTAACGGATGGTCTACTGACAGCAGCAATCTGTCTCCTTTTCTCGATTGGTGTGAGGAAAGCAACTTTTTAAATTGAAGGAATAAAGGACAGATACATTTTATTGTTTTATAAGTACTAATATGATACTCTTTGCATTTTCCCCATCATCCATTAGTTCGAATTAAAACTTATAAGGAATGATAAAATAGTAAATGAAAATCTTCATTCTCTTTGAAAATGAGATTCCCATATGTGCCAGAGGCCATATGCTTTCTTCTAATTTCTCTTTACAAGTAACCAGATTATGTACATTATGCTTTTAAGAGCCATTAAATTATCTATCATAAGGTCTCTTTTTCTTGTGTGCCATATGAAGTTGAAATGTGCACGAGATCAGCCTCCATAACTGTGTGTGCTAAAGATGAGTTCAGTTTCTTCTAATTTTTCTTTACAAGTAACCAGAGTATGTACATTATGCTTTTAAGAACCATTAAATTATCTATCATAAGGTCTCTTTTTCTTGTGTGTTATATGAAGTTGAAATGTGCACGAGATCAGCCTCCATAACTGTGTGTGCTAAAGATGAGTTCAGGCCAAATTTTTCACAACTACAAAAAATTAGAATTTTAAATTATGATTGAGCATGAAATCATATGTGCTATTTGAGCACAACCTGGGCCCAAACTCATCTTTGTACAATTAGTTTCTTATTATACAAATGTTAATATTATTTGCTCATAACATAGAACTAAACAAGAAATATTTAATATAAATTGCTAAGATGATAGTTTAAGCATACATTTTAATTTATTAATTCACTTTTTTTTAGGAATGTAAGAACTTGGAGGCAGCATGCAAGAAAGCAGAATGAAATGGCATTTGATCATAAAGGTGGTGGTGGTGATAAAGGACCGGATAATGATCTAATGCTGAATAATTTGCATGACACAGATGAAGAAAGTAAAATTGACCTAAGTTGTATTGATGATGGAGGTGCTGGTGAGGCTGTTAAAGGCTTAGTAGATCTGAATGCTAAAGCTGTTTTAATGGATAGGGCAAGGCATAAAGTAGTTGAAGATATGGACATAGTCGATAACACACAGTGCAAGTTCAATGTGAATTCTTATAAAATGTTATTTGTTGTACATAGTGAAAGCTACCTATACAAAAGAATGGCTCTTAGACGAGCTCACCAAGTAAGTATTACTTTAGAGTGTGATTTGTAATTTTAATGATAAAACCCTGCTTTTAAATGTCAACAATATTGCTAAATTTATTGGTATGGATATTAGTTGCATCTTATGGTATTTAGAAATATATATGTGGTAGTAAAAAGGCTTATATACATAACAGTAAAAACTATCAAAAATTAAACCTGATTATGGCAAAAACTAGAAAGTTAACTTTTTAGAAATATTTGGAAATTTTTATGCATTTCACCTGTGAAAGGCGAAAAAAAAATATTTTTCGTTTGTGTGTGTGATAAATAATAAATTAAATGTAATAAATACATTTAATTTGGGGGGTGGGGTTGTTGCATTGTTTTTAGGATTTTTTTTTTCTGTTAAGATCAAAGACAGGAAACTTTTTATAAGCATAAAATTTTCTCTGCTTCTGACAGATTTTACTGTATGTGGATACATCTTATAATTTCAACATGCAATACCTTATAATTTGGCTCAAAGTATTTGTTTTTTATATTATGGTATTGAAACTTTTTACAATGCAGTAGTTATTCCATTGTATATATATATATCCTATGGTTCAATAGATTCATTGCCAAATGATACGCACTTGTTCCATTCCCATCTCCTCATTAATTTCAGTATACTCTCAGAAAATAAATATGGCTTGTGCTTATTCCAACATAACACTTCTGCAGTGGTATATTAGTCGAATATGAAAATAAAATTATTGTAGGTGTGTCTCAGGATTCAAGCATGTAATCACTGGAAGTGAGATCAGGACTCTTAAGATGGGTAGCATAGACATACTATCATTGACTGCTATTGTATCCATATATGCATGGTATATATCATTATGCTGTTTAAATACCCTTCTGGTATTTCTCAGCTTAGTAACCTTTCTGTTATTTCTCAGCATAGTAACCAGTACAAGCTACAGAATTTCACAGTAGGACTTTTCAATCATAAAAACCCATCAATGTTTTATAACTACAAAAGATCGCTACTAATATATTTTGATTTTTTTCCTTAGATTTATACATCTATAGAAATAAAAACAAAGATTATATTCAGTGTTGAAGGAAATTGGGTCGATGCTACAAAGAAGCCACCAGACATACCTATTTCCAGTTAATGATATCTCTGCACATTACCTAGTTTTTCCTGTAAAATTCCAGGAAATAAGTGGTTTTGGTTTCAGTTGCAGGATGTTATGCACTGAATGCTGAGATGAATGATAAAAATAATTTTAGGAATATTGAAATAGGTTTAGGGCAGAGAAACGAGTAAAGTGAAAAACTGAATACTTTGCAATTACTTCTAAAATCGTACAATTTAAGAAAAAAACATATTTTTGGTTAACTTTTCAGATTTTCAAAAATAGCAAAAATGTGTTTGCTATGGTTAAGTTCAAATTAATTAGCTTAAATCAGGAGGTTGCTTCAATATAGAGAAAAGAAATAAACCGTGCAGCAGTTCTGTATATTTCATCAAAGAAATGGCAGTCAGATCACTTTAACATATGAAAAACATTTTCAATGAAAAAGTTGCTTTTCTCCACCCCCTTCTGAGAAAAGGGGGCAGTTATTGCTCTCAGTGGAATATCTTTTTACATTCTACCACCAAAATTTCTACCATAAATAGATCACTTGCATTATTCATTAAAAGCTTTAACATATTATTTTTGTTGCAGCTTAATAAAATGTGCATCAAATGGAAAAGGTATTATTTTTCAAGCTATATGCAAGAAATTTTTCGAATGGTAATTTCTATTTTTTAACTAGAACACATATTGCCTCTGCCAAATATAATAATTTAATTTCACTCTTTAAAAGTTTCAGTTAGAACTTTGGGAAACTACAACTAGTATATTTTATTAGTATTATACAATATAAAAATTATTTCTCTTCCTTTAAATAAAAAACTTGCTTTTCTCACACCCCTCTGAGAAAATAGGCAGTTACTGCTGTCAGTGGAATATCTTTTTACACTCTACCACTGAAATTTTTACCATAAATAAATTACTTGCGATATCCATTAAAAGTTTTACCTTTTCCATATTTAGTGCCCTCTAATGATGTAAATTTAAACTAAATAAGGATTTTAAAAAATGCAGATTTTAATAATTTATTTGTCTCTCTCCAACTAATAAAGACATTTTCAAATTATCTCTTGAAACAGTTGTTCCCACCCTGGGTAGAGGGTAACTTATTATGAGCAAACCTCATGACCTTCACATTCCACTGTCAAAGTTTCAGATTTCTAGGATAAATGAATTGCTTTACAATATTCATTTTAAATTTTGCAGTTGTTAACTTTTTACACTTGTTAAAGGGTGCATTTATAGCTCTTGGGAGATTTAGAATATGTGAATCATAAATATGTCATCAGTACCTATTCAACCTAAAAAGAATTTTTAATCTCTAAAAACAAATAATTTTCTTTTAAAGCAAAAAAATTGCATTTACCCAACCATGCCCCCCTGGGGGTAAGTGGAAATCTCATGACTTTCACATTCAGTCATCCAAATTACAGATTTCTTGCATAAATAAATATATTATTTAAAAGTTTGCAATTTGCAACTTTATTCCCTGTTAGAAGGCACAATTCAAACTTTCGTGACATTTGGAAAGCACAAATTGTAATATTTCATCAATACCTACACAACCCAAAAGAATTTTTTAACAAGATAAAAAAAAATTCGGGTATAGTGTGTTGTACTAAAAACGAATATAGCTCTATATGCATTCTCATTTTGAATTCTGTGAGCACATAATAATCAATGAGGACCTGGAAGATTGAGTTGTTTTACCTCTTAGCAGCACTTTTTGCACATAGTTAAAGGGCCAGTCATAAATCCCCAAGGGCTCAGAAAAGATTTAGGGAATGGGACCCACTAGACTGCTGTTAGGAGAGAGATTGTAACCTCCCATCAAGGCCATCTAACATGTTCTTTAATGTGTACAGGGTGTAACATCACATCCAATGGACACCGACCTTTGTAAGCTCATCAGTGTCCCCTACTGACCAAGGGCAGGGTATAGAGTTCTGCAGAAAAAAATCTCGCTGCTGGTCCAGGTGGGATAGAACCTAGGAACTGCAGATTATGAGCCTTGCATTCTACCAACTGAGCCATTCCCACCCCTTCTCTGGAATAATTAAATATAAAAGAATATTGTTGAGATTTAGATTCAGTTGAAACCCTTAGTTATGTTCAGCAACATATTCTCATAAGATGCTTATTTTTGAAATTAACATCCCATTGATGAAACATGGGGTGGAGTGGTCCTAATTCAACAATCAATCATGTATAAAACAACCTAAAGAGCAAATTCCTGGTATATTTTCTACAGTAGTAAAAAATACCAGTTTAAAAAATAATTATTTTATTGATAAACTACTCTTGTTGCCTTTTTAATGTTGTTTTTTTTTTGTTACTTTTATTGCAGTCTCATCAAAAAGTGTCTGATCAACTGAATCAAAGGTTTCATAGTTGGCATAGGGCATGGCTGGAAGAGCATGTTTCAGAAGAACAAGAGAAGATCTGTCAAGACTGGTTACTTGGACTTGGAGAAGACAACTTGCCAACTTTGTGTATAAAGGTGGATAACCCTACCAAGCCACCATATACACATTATAACCGATACAGGTTAGAACCACAAGACAAAACATGAAAAATGTGTGTTTGCTGTAATATTGTAGTCAAAGTCCAAACACAGAATGGGAAGACCCAATTTTGTGATAACAGAAAGTTGTGGCAAAGCATTTAATTCCTACCATCTGCTTTTAAAAATGGTGACTAAACAAATGAGATCTGCACTTCAGTACTCTCACAACATTATAAAGCAGACGATATTTGTTTATTCAGGAAAGTGAGTGGCCATGGCAAAAAAATTTTATAATGTTTTATTTTTACAGCCATCAGGTACTACAAAGACATCAATAATCCAAGAAATGAGCAATCCGAGTGAATCTTGAAGATTGTTCTGATCTACAAATGCAGTATTTGTTTCATCATCATTGTAAATTTCATTATTTTAACTATGACTGATCATATTCCATATATCTTTGCCATACTTCGACAGCTAGCACAAAACAAATGGACAAACAAGAAATCAGATGTAAAATACTTAAAAACTGTAAAAAGAGATTTTCAGAGTAAAGGAATAAAAAGCTGTCAGCTTTTTATTTACGAGACTGTCAAAAGATACTTTCCTAGTTCACAACTATACATATATGTATACAGATATATATATAATAACACACACAAGTGAGAATCTATAAGAATGTATTTAGAACTGATATCAAATTATAGATTCTTAGCACAAGCTACAAGGATGAAATTCATTCTAATGTACAGAGTACTGGGTAGCAAAGTTCCCAAATATTTTACATTGTGGTATTTTTATACCTTGGACTGATGATGCACATACTTCAGAGGCAGAATGAAAGCAGCAGATCCAGAGCCTTGTTATATACTCCAATGATGTTGGTACCATCTGATTCAGAGTCATTTGTAATGATGATATAAGGGTTTGCATTAAGCAGCTTTTTTACTGACCTCTTTACATTCTTGTACATTTCTCATCAGCCATCATAACTTTATTGTGTTGTTTGTCAGTT
Organism: Ryuthela nishihirai; assembly: GCA_038380435.1. NCBI lineage: Eukaryota > Metazoa > Arthropoda > Arachnida > Araneae > Heptathelidae > Ryuthela > Ryuthela nishihirai. The sequence goes on from JAWZYU010000017.1 coordinate 80,090,072, forward strand.
TTGCAATAATTGTTAAATAAAAATGTTCACGAACTGTAAAAATTATTGTGTGTCAGATTGTATTTGCCATTTTAATGATATTAATTCGTGTGTAAACAGATAACATAGTAACATTTACACAATATGAATAAGAATATGCAATGTAATTCATAACAATGTTTATCACTTTCAACACTAAATAAAAACTAAAAGTTTTAATATGCTTCAGTGTACAATGAATATTTACAATGTAAGCATCCAAGAACTACAGTTCATAAGTTCATAGAACATCATTGCAAGTAAACCCATCAGTCATGGAGACAAAATAATCAACTGAAGTTTCAACAATACTGTATCCTTAAGGTAGTTATATTTATAAATTTTGTTTCCTGAATCCTTAAACTGCACAGAACTATGAATGCATACTGTTACTAATTGAAGCAGTTTAACCCATCTGCATACTTAAGTCAGTTTAAACACTTCATGCCAAGGTCTGTTATCAATGCAATTTGGTCAATACTAGATGCAACAAGTACTTGTATGAAATAAAACTCTTGAAAGAGCCCATAAACTAAGAATCGTTTTCATTGACAAACTGAAAAATGCATAGGCAAAGCATTCATGAAAAGTAATTGAAACTGCAGTTGATATGTTGGCAGTTCTCATAAGTCGTTGGCTGATTAAACTTCAGTTGTCAATCAACCAGTGATCTTAAAAATTCATTTGTCATAGCCTATACATCATCAAATCTTGTAAATCAAAAGATATTTGGTTGATTGGCAGTGATAGCTCAATCTACCAGTACTCTGTAAAACTACCAAGGCTTCTTTTTTACCTCTGGAAAAATTATATGTGAATGAATTAATAGCAAAAGTTTCCAAATATTTAATCAAATGATATGAACTTTTAGTTTTCATTAAGTGTTGATATCAATTGTTATGAATTAAATGTTACACTGGGATAATATGTAGTGTATTCTACTTACATATTTCACACCAAAATGGCTGATGAATCCAAGGATAGTAAACTTCTTTATTTAATATTACAATACAATGAATTCTTTATAAGCCGAAAAACAGTGTTAAATGATGGTAAAGTTTTGAATTAATAACGAGGTTTTTTTTGCATGATCATGGGCAAATTAATACAATTTCTGTTGTTTCTGGTTATATGAATGTACTTCAAAAAAAATTTAAGATTTTGTTTAATTTGGAAGATTGTAAAACTTTTGACCATTTTTAAGTACTACGTGCTTTTTTTTTTCTTCTGTATATACAGGCCTCTTAAAATGTAAAAGAAATGCCATAATTTTAGATTAATTTTTGAGGTGTCTTAATATTTTACTTGCTTTATTGAATTTAATATTTTAATTGTGCCATCTCACATTCATCAAGTTCCATCATTCCAAAAGTTGCTTGCATTTCTCATTGTACTTCACTAAATAAGTAAATAAATTATCCTTCAAGCAGTTGCTTACCACAGAGATGTTAAGGAGCCTGTCAGTAACAAAGTTCATTTCCTTTATTTAAAATTTAATCATTTTTCTATGTAAAGGAAATTTACAAGATTTTTGTAGTTTCACTAACAAGTTTTGCAAACTTGTTTAAAAATATGAAACAATTTTCTCTAGCAGTGTTAAGATTTAATTAGGCTAAATGTAGATTTTGCTAACCAAAATATGCTAAATATTCAAGTGCTGCAAAACATCACAGAACATTTATCAGGTAATCCATGGTATAAGTTATTCTGAATAAGTGCATATATTATTAATATGCTGGTTGGTAAGGAATGTCCAACAGCAGGTATGTAAGAGTTCTAAGGGTTGCTAGTTCACAAGATGCAGAGATTTTAATGCAAACTGGGATTAACCCTTTAACTTATATTGACATCTCTCAGATGTATGAGGAAATGAAACCCATTCATACACAAATGTTCAAGCAGCTGTAGTCATTTCTTCAAATAACGTCCTCTTAGATACCATTCCACAGATGATAGATAAACAATTTCAGGGTGCTTATGGGGATTACTTTTATGAATCATCACAATTATCAAATGCGGTTGCATTATAAGAATCAGTAAAGTCTTGAATATTACCAGCAAGACAACATTGGGAACATTTTACAAGATTAATCTTCCCACCTCCTTCCCAAAAAAATTTCTTTCTGAGACTATGTAGCATGTAAAGCAAGAAAAAATTAGAGCCGGTATGAATATGAGAAGTGTTCTGTTGACCTCCATTATTCTGAGTGTTTCAAGGTGTTTACACCAAAAAACTTAACTCTTCCAGAGCCAACCTGGAAAACTGGTTTACATCCGGAGGCCAAGCTATTTTTTCATATGCTCAGCCAAAAAAATTTAATTTTAGAACTTTTGTGCCAAATAACTAATGAAAGGAATTAGTCAGCATTTAATTCTGTATTTTCTGAAAATAAAATATTTAACAAAAAAGATTGCAAGTTTTATTTTAATAGGGCTTTATTTTTAGTCATGTAATAAAAAAAAATACCTCTGGCAATGCAAATAAAAATTTAATTAAAAAAAACTAAAGAAATAATTATAATGCATATTGAATAGAAATGTTATTTATTCCTGAATAAGAAAATTAATCTCTTTTGGTAATTTTTTCTTGGTACCGTACTTTGAGAAAAGTCCAGGCTTCTTGCAAAGTTCAATAAACAAGTCAACTTTAGGATATTTTTAAGAAATGACTAATCAACAGACATAAGCCATGTTATTTACCAAATCTAAACAAAATTTAATTCTGAATTTTACTAAAAAAATTAGGAAATGTAAAAGCATATTGATTTTAATAAGACTTTTTACAGTGATATAGTGAAAAAAATAGGTACATCATGATTTCTTCCAAAATCTCCCATTTTTAAAAATAGCATTTTCTATTAATTTTCAGGAGATTTTTGAAACTTTAAGGAAAGATTTGTTGTTCAAATCAAATTTGTCAGCTTAAATCAGGGGATTCCTTTGTCACAGAGTAATATTAACAAACAAATCGGCAATACCTTAATCACTTTTAGGAAATGGCAGTCGGGTAGCTTTAACAAATTATGTCATAATTTAATAAAATATGCATGAAATGGAAAAAAAAAGTATTATTTTTCAAGTATTAATGATGTATTTTTTATGATATATGTAAGAAATTTTTTAAATGTCATTTTTTTTTAATTGAAGTTTCATATGTTGTACTAAAAACTGATATAGCATCCTTGGTCTCGCATTTCGGATTCTGACAACTTGTTTACAAGTGTGAGCCCTGGAAGGGTTAAATTTCAACATTTTTTTTTATTCATTCACAGCTAAATATAAAAATTTTGGTGAAACTGGGTATTATAAAAATATAGTGAAATTGCATATTATACATGTTAAGCAAAATTTCACTTTATAAATATTTTATAAATTTTGAGCATGTTATATATTAAAATATTCCATAAGCTAGTGGGTTTAATAGTTCATTACTTTACAGTTTGACTAATAATCCTGCTGAGATATGTTGCATAAGAAAATTTATTCAGTCTACTGGTGGTAAATAGCAAGAGCAGTTATCTTTTGTAGCTAATCATTTGGCAGTAGTTGGGACTGTTTTAGAATTACAGTTAAGGGTAAATTCTGTGCACTCTTGAACATCAGAGTGTTATGTGGGGATATTAATCTTTACTGTAGGTCACTAGGTGGGAAGGGTATACTTGGGTTTATGACAAAGAGTTTAGATATAATTGTGTTCCATGCCCATGAAGAGCAAGGAAGGGAACAACTGATAGGATTAACCATCAGAGAGAAGCACTGGGAAGATGCCTCATCTTTTCCTGTCCCATGTTGTGAAATATGATCGATCCACATGGATGGTTTCATTTTTAAAAAAATTAACTGCTGGTGAAAAGTTAACACAGGTGAATTTCATGCCATGAATACAAATTGGTGAACTAATTTTTCAGGGAACAGGACAACAGTCGGATATATCCCATAACCAGGTGAGATTATCATATGATACCAGATGGACTTAACATCTACTACTTGTAGTTGTTGCTGCATATATCTGTTGGCATGGCTGTGTGTTTCGCATGGTGATATCATGTGCTTGTTTTATTTCTGTGTAAAAACCATTATGAGTATGCAAGTACAAGAATTTTGTGTAGGTTGCATTGGTTATAGGATATATTGATAATTTTTAAGTGTTTTCCATGTAAAGGGAAATTTCAAAATATCCAAATTGCATGCATTCTGTTTCTTACAGTATATGATTAAATTTGGAATTTTAAATTAATATTTATTTGGGAGAGTGCAGTCATTTGGAGCTTATAAATATAGTTTTATGTAATGCAAAAGTGGCTAAATGTGAATGGGATAATTTTTTTATTTATATCAGTTTACATTCATTTTAGCATGTAGAAAAAAGTGTAAATGTTTTCCTATAGTAATTTTTGAGATTCTGCTCTAAATGATCTAATTTAGGGTTGACCAACTTCTAACTATTGGAGCATCATTATTCCTAAGTACTTACGCATGGGCTGCAGTATAACTAGGTGTCTGCCTAAGTATGTGGATTTAACTACCCACAGATCATGCATGCTGGACAGCCTTGACAGATGACTTACACCTGTCCAGTGGGTCCCCTTCCCCAACATTCTTGAGATATCCTTGTGACCTGGTCATTTAGCCCATTGTACGCAAAGAAAATGAAATATTTATCTTCCTTTGCAATGATCAAATTTTTTAATTACAGGCCTGCATCTAAAAATATACAGTGAAATGTCAGTATGAGGAAGTTGTACAGGTGACTAAAATATAAATTTGTTTACACTGAAATTTGGTTACAGTGAGAGGCAATAAAGTGCAATGATGGATACATACTACAAAACAATCATAATGAATAGGGGTGGCTCATCCATTTGGATGTCCTGGAGGATGCCCCACCAAAAGTAATCACAAGAAATAATAACCAATTTAAAATTTAGCGTTCATTATTTGCTATATATAAATCAACATAATATAATTTTTGTATTTTGTTATCATTATTTGCCATGTTACATAGACAGTCACAGCATTTACTTTGTGAATCAGTCTTACGTCATCTGCTTCAGTTTATACAATATGAATTCTTCCATTACAATCACCAGCAGGAAACTTTCCAGTTTATTTACTTTTTAAGCTTATTTACAAATTTTGAAAATTTTCAAGATTCAGATCAACTGTTATTCATTCCTTAATTCCTTTGATAAATTCATTTTTATATTTAAATAGTTGTGGTATCTGGTGAAATATATTTCTTAACTATACAGACAGACAGACACACACACAAAATCCTCATGCAGCCATGGGCTATGGAGCTCCAACCAGACTGTGTAATTTTCCACTCCAGACATGTCTGTTCTGAGCTGCTGCATTTGGCCACTCTAGACCAATTCTAGCAATGTTCTATTTGACATTGTCTGCCCATCACTTCCAAGGTCCCCCCTTTTTCTGAAACACTTGGGCACACTGTTCATAATCCTGTTTGCCAATCTGCAGCTATGCATACGGGCAACATGGGCAAACCAATGCAGTCTCTCTGTGCACAATATGCTGCACAAAAGAGATTGATGACTCCTTCTAACTCATCATTACTTACAAAGTCAAACCACCTAATGCCCAAGATACTGCTAAGCATCTAGAATCAAAGTCATCAAGTTTCTTCTTTTCCTGCTTAAAAAGGGTCCATGTTTCGCTACAATAACTAAGAACCAAACTATTATTATACAGCCTAATTTTAGTCTTTAGGTGTACACACCTATTTTTCCACGCTTTCCATAGATTCTTAAAAGTCACAGCAGTAATACCTATTCTTCTATTTATCTCATGGCATACATCACCAGTATTTGTTACATAGTTCCCAAGGTAATTAAACTGAGACACTTACTCGAGAGTGCAGCCATTCAAAGCAACTGAAGCACTATCTGCCTAACCAATTTTCTTAACTCTAGTTTTTTCTCTATTTATCACCAAACCTACTCTATTGCCACTCACATCAAAAGTTCTAATGAAAGAATTCATCTTATCGACATAATTAGGCAACAGGGCCAAATCATCTGCATAATCTAAATCAGAAATTTTGAAACCTCTAGGCCATTAAAGGCCAAAATCTTTCCCTTTCAAAGAATTTTGCATAACAATAAATAACCAAACAGAAAAGGAGACAAAATGCACCTTTATCTAAATCCATTAGCAATGCTAAACCAATCTCTGAAAGATGTACCTACTCTCACACACGACTCACTGTTATTATAGAGAGCTCTCATTACACCAACTTATCAAGTATCCCATATGATCTAACAATCAACCACAAATTATGTCGATCAACAGAATCAAAAACCTTTTTGAAATCTATAAAGCTAGTAACCACAGGTTTCTGAAATTCAAACATTTCTCAAGAATCTGCCTAAGTGAAAATATTTGATCAATACATCCCCTACCACTTCTGAATCCACACTGTTCATCACGCACTTGTCCATCAACCAAATTCTTAATTCTATGAAGTATAATCATGCAAAGAACTTTACCTGGAACAGAAAGTAAATTAATTCCCCAATAATTATCACAAAAACCGTGATCACTTAAACATTGGGGCAATAATAGCTGTAGTAAAATCCTTAGGAACAACACCTTTATCATAAAAAGTATTAAAAATTTCAGTCAGCCATATGACAACACAAATGTTTCCAGCATTTCAGTGGTGATTTCATCCACACCTGGGGATTTATAAACTTTTAATTTAGATATAGTCAAAGTGACTTCGGAATGTGATATAGGGCCATCATTAAAGCAAGTAATGCATCTATCCTTATTGCAAACAATGGGAGTAGAAATAATCACATTATTTAGAACCTCTCTGAAATTAGCCCACCTAGCCATCACAGAATCCTCACCTTGCTGTTATCCCTTAATCCCTTTGTACCCGTCTGTTTCTTCCCGCATAAAACATTAACAATCTGGTAAAACTCTGCAGAGAGAAAATGTTTAGTAGGATTTTTAAAGAAACTAGGTTTATTGAGAGAGGTAGAGCCAACAATATCAACCCCCCCCCCCACAACTCTTGTCGCAAGCATGAGGTAAAGATCTGCCCCTCCATTTAAGGCTGAAGTCACCAGTGCCGGTAGGAACATCAGGCACTACCTTTTCAAGAGCCATATGGCCTGCCTGAGATACATTACTTCAGTTTAGGATTGACGATGCCCAACTAGCTAAGTGAGGGTTCAGGTACTTGCGATGCCCTCTGATCAGGATTATCCACCAGCTGATATAAGGTATCTCGTGCCACTGTTGGGTTGTTTTTCCTCTGAATGGCACTTTTTTTTTGCACACAATGGACTAAATAGCCAGGTCACAAGGACCCCAAAGGCTCAGAGAAGGTTGGGGGAAGAGGACCCACTGGAACAGTTGTTGGGAGACAAATGGTAGCCTCCCGTCAAGGCCACCCAGCCTGTTCTTTAACGTGCACAGGGTATGGCTCTCCTGCACACGGGACCACGACTTAACGTCCCGTCCGACGGACTTTCCAAGCCCATCGGTGTCCCCTGCTGACCGTGGGCAGGGAGTTTTGCTAAGATAAATCCCAATGGTGACCCAGCTGGGGTTCGAACCTGGGAACTGCAGATTACGAGCCTGGTGCACTACCGACTGAGTCACCCTCGCCCCCATCGTGCCACTGTTCACTTAGGGCTAGCAATCCATAAGCAAACAGAAAACAGCGGCAGATTCTCTCTACAGAGGTCAACCAGTGCAGGAAGTCTAGAATTCATAATCAAGCTCAAAATCCATAAACCAGTGCAGATTAGTGGGTATAAATGGTCAGTTCCAAAACCTTGTAAAGTTGATCACTCCTCGGCAGGGTTGAAAAAAAAAAAGTTTCCACACTGAGCTGACAACCCTTCTAAAAGAATATATCTTTTGAAAGGTACTAGCGGCCTGCACCACGAGAAGGTGGGGTCGAACATTCGGTGCTAGACCTGGCCAGTTATGTATCATCCTGGGGATTGGTACTCGCTCTCCTTCCAGTTTATGCCTAGTTACCATTTACAGACCTCTTAACTATAAATTTTTCTAATAATAGATTTTCTAACAACCTGGTATCTACTACAAAATGTCTAATTTTTTGTTTACATTGATTTATATTCCCTTTTTTCATAATCGAATTATGAGATTTTCAACTCCAATGGCTTAATGTATCTCATAGCTCCCACTGAGGAAAAACGTTCATAGCTTAAATAAATTACCCAGACATGGTAAATAATTTTGAGAAGTGAAAAGCCTGCAAATTTCCTGATACAAAGAAAAATTACCTAAAAGTTTCTTATATCATTATTCTCAAATAACGATGCTTTCCAATCTTTTAATAATACTCTGAATTACATAATCTGAGTATTATTTCTTACATGATCAGAAATGCCACTTTAAATTATCCAGTTCGTTTTCTCTGGATTCTGATATATATACAGGGTGATTCAAAACTTATCGTTCAAATTTCGTGGGGAGGTAGGGAATACGTCAGGAAACCGATTTCACATAGGAAAGTATGTCCGCAAACGTCATCTACATGGAACAAAATGGACAAGTAAAGTGAACACAAGGAAACAATACAGTTAAGTGGTAACGAATGTGACTTTTATTCCAACAAGGTAAAGTACAGGTTCACAGTAGGTGCTCAAACGCTGTGAATCCTGTGTCCATTTACACGGACACAGGATTCACAGCGTCGTTGCATTGACCGCCGAACATTTTCAAAAATGCCTGGCATATCACGGCCACTATTCGTGCAACAAGGTCCATTTCACTGTCGACGGGGGTCTCGTACACATGGTATTTCATGGCCCCCCACAAAAAGAAATCCATGGGCGATAAATCAGGTGACCTGGGTGGCCAAGCGATCGCTGATGACAGCGGGAGTGGTCGGGCGAGCTGTACACTGGTTGGGTACACACAGCTCCCTCTACATACGCATGCGTACATTTGCGGACATACTTTCCTATGTGAAATCGGTTTCCTGACGTATTCCCTACCTCCCCACGAAATTTGAACGATAAGTTTTGAATCACCCTGTATACACCGTAATGACAAACTAAAATACTACGTTTTTTATTACATTTTACAATGTATGATTAGAAAATAAATACCCCCTCAAGCAGCTACTTGCCACAAAGGTCTGACAGAAGATATATTCGAAATTTTGGTGGGTGAAATGTGAACTTCCTGAAGTTTCCATAAGCAGCAATTGATTCACCTCTTAGAACCAGAGTGAGTGGGAAATTGCAATTATTTTGCTCTCAGCAAACTTTCTTTATAGAGATAAAACTTTTTTTTGCATTGGACAGGTATTGATGAAATATTATGATTTTCACTTTCCTAGTCTCCCAGAAGTTATAAATGCGCCCTCAAACAGTCGAAAAAGTTAAATTCCAAAATTTCAAATGAATATTGCAAACGATGTATTTATGCTAGAACTTTTAAATCTTGATTGTGGAATTTGAATGAATGTGCGTCCACAAGCTTATGCACAAAGTTTATCCGTTGCCTCATGGAAAAAAATAGACTATGGCCGTCAACGTCCTCATCGTGTTCCCTTGTTCACTGCAAGTCATCAAAAGATTAGGCTGCAGTTTGCAAACGTCCATTGCAACTACAGGTGAAGGAGAGCACAGATTGGTAACTCCCATAGACCCAATGGTTAAAAGGAAGCGATCGCATCGCCACTATGAACGAGTCCCCGTAGCACCAAAGAGCCTGTCACGAAAAAAAAAAACAAACTCGCCACAGCTGGTTTCGAGCCAGGGAGCTCTGTATTGCTAGTCGCAATGCCAAGGGTTGCGTTCAGAATTATTGTGTTCAGAAGTATTTGTGTTTCACTATAAACCACATGCCGAATATACTATTGTATTTTCAAAATTCAGTTTGTTTTTGTGTTATAGTAAGAATGAGATTGCATGAGCGAATGCAAAAAAATAGACAAACTAGTTTCGTAAGATGTTTTTTCAACACTTGACGGCACTCAACACTGAGAACCTTTTCTGTCTTTTTCGTAATATATTAAGAGTAGTTTAACACTAACCTTCCTTTCCTGATATTTTGCTGTATGTCAACACATCTTTCGTCCTTCTGTTGAAAGTTACGAAATGGTGGTCTTTACAAGGCAAGAGCTGAGAGAAAATTAATAAATCGGGCCTCACGTTACATGCTGCAAGTTTGTAATTTCATTTTTATAGTGTTTTTTTTTCTCTTTTTTTTTATATAGATTTCATATTGGTAAACATTAAAAAAAAGGGGGTGGGAGAGTAGGGAAGGGTTTTAGGTAATAATTTAACAGGAAATATTGTTAGGGATAAAAACAGTAAAGAGTTATTTGTTAATGTTTAACAAGAAAAAGCCAAAGGACAGGAAGAGGCTCAAAGCCTACCAAGCAAGTTTGTGTCAGCAAGGAAAAGTAAAAGAGCATCTAGGCAATTTTGTTGAGTTGTAGAGGAAGGGGTAGTAAGTAGAGTGGATAGCGTAGTTACTGATGGAAATTGTTTTAATCTGGTAAATAAGGCTTCTCTTTCATTTGAGTATTTTGGGCAGTTTAGTAATACATGTTGGATGGTTTCAGGGGACAAACAGGTAGAGCATTTATTTGTGTTTGCTTTGTTTATTAGATGTAGGTAATAGTTTAGGCCAGCGCTATCCAACTAGCGGGCTGCATACGGCCCGCACAAGGAGTTTGTCCTGGAACAAAATCAAGTTTTTACTTGAAATTTTAAATAAACATCTTTAATCCACCTTATAATTTTTTGTCAACTTATATTACTTTACTTGATATGCAATCTTCAACTTACTCATTCTATAAAGTTCACAAAACATTCTTTAGCCGATCGGCAAACTTCTGAAACCTTTTAAGAGCGGTGCGGCGCCATCAAACAAATGTTTTTATGAAGCTGCCGTAATAAGAAGCATCTAACTAATAATCGCTCTCGCTGCGCATGCATATGGCATGCATTGTCGAATGCTGCACTGTATTGTGCACCAGGAGACCTTGTGTACATTTCGCTGAGACTAAACGACGAAATGGAAAAGGTTTGTCCAAATTACCAATTTAATTCGTGGCGGAAATCGTTCTCTTACACACGGAAAATTTAAAGCTTTTTTGCACGAACTGCATGCTGAGTATGGTGATCTGCTTTTACATAGTAATATTCGCTGGTTAAGTGCCGGAAAATGTCGCAAGAGATTTTTTACACTTCGAAAAGAAATTTATCTTTTTCTCACAGAAGTGGGCACCGATGAAGATTTAATAGCAAGTTTTATTGATGGAAATTTTCTATGTTCACTTGCTTTCCTAACAGACATTGCAAATTATTTAAATGTCTTGAATAAATCCTTAGAAGGAAAAGATCAAAACGCGTGCTGTCTTTATAATCATATTACTGGTTTAGAAACAAACTACAATTGTTGAAGTCAAATTTGCAGGAAAACAATTTAATTCATTTTGAAACTTGTAAAGAGTTCTAGGAAGAAATGAAGCAACTAAGTAAAACAGTTAATTTTGAAATACTTTGTTCCTAAATTAGATACCTAATTGAAGATTTTAATAGAAGCTTTTCTCAATATGTTGACCTTCAGCAAAGTTTAAATTTATTCAATAATCCATTAACTATTGATATTAGCACCATAGATCCTAAATATCAAATGGAATTATGTGACCTTCAGGCCGACCCAATTATTGCATCTATTGCTTAAAGAAAAATATTCAAAAATGGAAGATTTTGGACTTCAAATAATTTCAATGTTCGGAAGTACATATATCTGAGAGCGCGCATTTTCTGATATGAAACATATAAAATCAAGATACAGAAAATGCTTGAAAAACTCTATACTTGAACGTATACTTCGGCTCACAACAACAAATATCGATATGGACTAAAACAAATTATTGCCCAAAAACTACGGCCACAATGCTCCACTTAAATTTATTAAATATTTGATAAGGTTTAGAAATTCTATCTTGGTTTATTATTACTTATTATTTTTGGTATAAATAAAATTATATTTTGGGGTTTTTGAGGTTATTAATTATTTTTCGTATAAATAAAATAATTTTTTTAAGTGACATGAACTGACTTTTCAATTACCTATCCTATTCTATTCTTTTTTTTTTGGCCCGCGAAATATTGGCAAAAGAAAAAATGGCTTGCAGTCTTAGAGAAGTTGGATAGGATTGGTTTAGGCCAACAAAGCCAATTCTTAAGCGATAAAAGGTTGAGGTTTGTTTTCAGGAAAATTTTGTTTTATTTATTGTGGTTATTTCAGGTTGTAGGAAAAATTTATGGGTACAAAAAATAGGCCATTTATCTTGAAGTATTTTTTTAGTGTTTGATGTTCAAATTTTTGGTTTCATTTTTGAAGTTAACAAAAAAGTGGTGAGTGGGGGTAATGGTAGGAAGGGAGAGGCCTTTTTTGGCATAAAAGTCAGCCCATGAGTTACCTTGAATTCCACAGTGGCTTGGGATCCATTCGAGTGTGATAGAATTATGTTTGATGAAGTTTTGTGTTAAGAGGTAGTAAAAATCAGATATGAGGGCAGGGTAACATGTGTAAAAGTAATCCTGTTTTAGAGTATGGAGGGCCGATTTTGAGTCAGAATATATAATAATATTTGTGTTGATAAGATTTTCATATATCCATTTGATTGAGAATAAAATTGCATATATTTCAGCATGGAGAATATGTGTATGGGAGGCAAATCTAAAGTATGAAATTATTTTTATGTGGGGGAAAAAAAGGCTGCAGAAGATGATTGGTTAGTTGGATCATAGGAGCCATCAGTGTAAATAGGAAAGTAATTTTTGTAGTGGGTATGGCAATATGAGTCGGATAGTAATTTTTGACAGGAAGGAGAAAGGGAGGATTTTTGCAAAAGATTGGGGATATTGTCATATATGATAGGTTGGTAGAAAGACCAGTAAGGTTCCTTGGTAGCGATATCTCCTTTGTTAATAACTGATAAGATGTTTTTATAGATGGGTAATTGTTGTGTACATAGTTTGTAAGGGGCTTTTAGTTTATTGTCTAGCAGGGAGGTTAGGATAGGATTATTACCATGTTTTAGATGAAGCTTCATGATTAATTTTAGTAGTAGGGATTGAGATCTGATTTGAAAATTTGGAATGGAGGTCTTTGCCAGAAGTGCTAGGGAGGGTGAATGTTTCTAAAGGCCTAAGATGAGTTTAATGAATTTGTTTTCCATGGTGTTTAAGTGTTTAAATTTATTGTCAGAGATGCCACAAAGGAATTCAGTGCCATATTCTATCACGCCGATGGGAGGATGCGTGTCTGGCGTAAACCACATGAAGTGATGGACCCAGCTTCCCAAGTTGGAGTCATACATGCAGGTGGCGGCGATGTCACAGTTTGGGGTACGTTTACATGGGCTTCCTTGAGGCCCCTCGTACCCATAGAGACCTACGTCACCGGCACAAGGTATGTGACATCCTCGCCGACCTTCCAGGTGTTTGTAACGATATCCGTTTGTAACGATTCTCTTTCCGCATCGTGACGCCATCTTTCAACAGGACAACTCCACACTAAATAGTTCCCGAGTAGTCGCAAATTGGCTCCAGGAGCATTCCAGTGAGTTTACCACACTCGAATGCCGGATCTTAACCCCATTGAGTATTTGTGTAACGAATTGGGAAGATCTGTTCGAGCCCGCCAATCTCCACCAGCAAATGTGGATGCTCTACGACAGGTGATCCTCGCTTTATGGGCGGCAATACTACCTCCGTATTTTCAACAGTTCACTGAGTCCTTATCAAGACCCCTGGTTGTGTTGTGAGGGCAAAAGGTTGAACAACAGGTTGTTATAGAGGTGTATATAATAATTTGTCCATTCAATTCCCAAAGAATTCTTTGGGAATTTTAGTTTGGCTTTCAGAAAGACTATTAGCTGTTCAACTTCTCCGAGCTCTGAAAACAATTTCTGAGAATTTAAATATGAAAGAGTGGTATGGGTATTTCTGAAAGTTAAAAAAGCGCATGATATGATTTGGCGTTATAGACATATATAAGCTTATTCTGTCACTTTCTTATTACCTTCTCTCAGATCATGAGTTCATTTCTTTGTGATCGGAATTTAAAACCTGAAATTCGAGATACTCGCTCATCTCAGAGAAAAATAAATGTAGCAGTGCCAAGGGCTGTTTTGTCACCAATTGTGCAGTTATTTCACTTCTGATATGCGTTCCCCAGAAGAAATGAAAATTGCATTGTATGCTGATGGCAGCCTTTCTTGCCACTTCTACGAAACCTATGCTTGCATTAGTAACTTGCAAAAGAGAGTCAGTGAACTTGAGGAATGATATTCAAAGTGAAAAATAAATGGAGAAAAAAGTGAATGAATAATTTACACTTATAAAAAGTTGCTATTTCAGACAATATTAACCTTTTTGAAGTTCACATAATTATATACAGTGCAAATTGTGGAGGCCATACGAAGTTGTCAGACAGGGATAGGCGAACATTGGCACGGATTGTACAGTGGAAGCACAAGACCGCAAACTCCGCAAATAGCGAAAGAGTTAAACACCAGTCAGAACGATCCCGTTTTCGGTATAATAGTTCGTCAGGAACTTCATTATGCCGGTATTTATAGCCTTGCTGCAATCCATAAATCTCTGATTACCAACATCAATGCAACAAAACGTGTAAGATGGTGCAAAGCAGTGGCGCACCCAGAGGGGGCACTGGCACCCCCCCCCCCAAAAAAAAAGGAAAAAAAAAAAACACTAGAAAATTTTCCAAAAATCTTTTCCTGATTAAAATTCATTTTTTATATTTATGTTGTGTCGTGTCTTCTATTCCAATACTACTTATGAATTAGTGGTCACATAAGGTGGGAATACCCTATAGCCCTCGGGAATCACGGCCGCTGTGAACACAAGGCGAACGAATCGGGCTGACCGAGCGCTACTTTGCTCTAGCCGGGCCAGTGGGCCCCTCGGCCCTCCCAAGATTAAATTCTGAGTGCGCCACTGGTGCAAAGCACATAAAAATTGGGATGCTAAATGCTGGCAATGTGTCATCTGGTCTGATGAATCGTACTACACATTGTTTCCCCACCAACTGGTAGAGTGTATGTCTGGCAGAAGCGTACCACTCCGACTGTTTGGTTCCGACTCTGAAGCATGAAGGTGGATACCTGATGCTGTGTGGTGCATTATCATGACATTCCTTAAGGCCATTAGTTATTCTGCATTGTGGTGTCACATCCGCCATTCCATCCTCGAGGACCACTTGCACTCAATATTGTGGGCAGTGTCCTCTAATGACCGTCCCTGATTTCAAGTGGATAATTCACCCGTGCAATGTGCGAAATGTGTGAAGTTGTGGTTTGCAGAGCAGCAGCTACCCTGGCTACTTCAAGCTCCAGACCTCAATATTATTGAAGATTTGTGGGAATATTCGGAGCACAAGGCTAGATCACACTTTCCACCTCCAGCATCGCTGGCACAGTTGGGCCATATTTTACCGGAAGAATGGTCCCACATTCCATTACCGTATGTGCACGACTTGTATAAGTCTATTTCACGTCGAATTGCGGCTGTTCTAAACGCCCGAGGTGGGCCTATAGCTTTTTAATAAAATGTTCTCCACAAACAGTTGTGTTTCTATTATTTTGATAAACCCCTGTATGTAAATTGGCAATATACTTGAAGCACAATCTGTCAGAAGAAATTTGAACACACCTATAAGTAGAGTCTCAAAACTCTCCATAACAAATTACTTCTCTATAAAACAAATATTTGACCCACGATCACCTACGCCTGTACTGTCTGGAATCAACCCACTGTCAGAAACTTGAATAAACGTTAAAGACTGCAAAATTCTCTCATCAGAACCAGCAACTTTGGGTGCTCCCTGGGTTATTATGGCTAAAAATATAAAGATCGTTCCTTGGAACACATTAATACTTACATTAAGGAAATTTCTATGAAATTCCTTATTGATACTGGAAAACATGACAGAAATCATCAGACGTCTTTCGCAATGTGATCATTCCGAAACATCATTTACCTTTACAAGTACATAAATGATTGTGAACTTATTTTGACATCAATATCAGATAAATTCATTTTATTTTTCAATTTCATTTCAGGTATATCAAATTTCTGATTCTTTTATTTTGATATTTCTGATTCTTTTTTCCTGATTCTTTTATTTTTGCCATGGTGTGGTTTAAATTTTAAAGGGATCTATCACTCATTCCTTTAACAAAATTCGGTACGATATAGGAGATTAGGGTTATATATTATATGTAAGAAATACCATCAGCAGATTTTATTAAAATGAAAAATATAATGTCTAAATTTTTTTAATTGATTTAGTTTGGAATGACCCGTTTGCTCGTTTGGCAAATTAAACATTGTAAGCTGAATCAATCATATGCATTTTTTTTTGTTCTACAAAGTATTTCGACTGTGTTGGAAAAAGCTTTTTTTTTAATATCGTGCGGAAAAAGAAAGTGTTATTTTATGCTCTAAGTTGTTGGCTGTACCATATCTGTTAAAGAAGAGTTGTTGATCAATGGGATTATAGGACGTTGAACGAAGAGCGGATGTTCTTAATGATCACTAATTAATGTTTTGTTTCTTTTGTGTGTTCAATTGTGGAGCTTACAGTTCATCTTATACATTTATCATCAGAATGGGCGAATTTTAAAACTTTTAACCACATCCCGATGTTTATATCAAAAATAAGGGAAATTCCTTAGAGACGACCGTTGCTTCTGATTAATATCAAGAGAAATTTAAGTGGTATCGCTATTGTATCTGTAAAATACTGGTGTTAGTTGTTGACATATGAAACGAACCTTGTACTTAAAAACAGAAGTCCACGTACTGAAAAGAATGATTGATACGACTTCGGTTAGTAAACCTATTGGAAAGGTAGGGGAAATTAAAGGCGATTATTTTGTTTATATGTAGGTTAGCTTTTATTTTATCGTTTTATACTGTTTATATTCATCGTGTTACATGAAAATAATTCACACTTTCTGTATTCTCTCAGAGGTTTAAATTTAGTCTGAGACAATCGGGAATGGATTTTTTTAAAGACTATTCAAGGCGCAAAAGTGACATACTTATGTATCAAGGGAGCTCTATATTCATATGTGTATTCTGCAATTTTTCAATTACTAATTATAGGAATAATTACTTTATATGCTAATTGTATTATGCAATAATGAGAAACAATGAATAGTTCCTTATGAAATTTGAATCCAGGAGTAGCATGTGATTTTTGGCTTGGTTACCAGATGTTTGTTTTTTTAGCCTCCTCTTACTGAAAGATTTTCTGTAAAGTGCCACTTTTAGACTTAAAACTTGTTTGTATGTGTATATTTTTTTATATTTCACTTAAAATGTAAAAGAAATTCAGCAGTAACTTTGTATTTTATGGTATTGATATTTTGTTGTATATTGTGTTATGGTGAAACACCATGATCTGTTTACTTTTATTCAACGTATTGTAACATTCCTTCTTGACTAAATTCCTGACTTCTTGCCCCTAATGACAACTGGTAGAAGCAGAAAACATTTTCCCCTTCAATAAACATTAAATTCAGCTCTGTAAATTACTCCTGTAAAGAAGATTTACTCTAAATATGCAGCATAAAATTATTAAAAACTGCATATTGCTTACGAGTGTCACTTAAACACAACAATTCTGCACCTGAAAACAGCCCTGCAAATTAATTATCACATCATAAACAACAACTTTTCATTCTGCACTTGAAAACATGTCCAAAAATTAATCTCATCAGAGCATATCACTAAACAACAGATTTTCATTCCACACTAGAAGAAAGCCCCAACAATAAGCACTTTGGAGACAATAATTTTAATCAGAGCTTATCACTAAACAACAGATCATCTTACCAAACTTTTAAAAAAAAAAGCCCCAAAAATATATAATCTCATTGACAACAATTTTAATCAGAGCTTATTGCTAAACAACAAATTTTGGTTCCACACTTAAAAAAAAAAACCCAAAAATAATTTCACCAAAGACAGTTATTTTGAACAGAGCATATCATTAAACAGTAAAAAGCATAAAAAAATTATAAAATCACTTAAATGCAAATGCCTAAAAATCCAAGAAATTCACTTAGTGGAGGCTAGTTACATAGATACACTGCATTATTAAAATTTTAATTTTTAGCCTTAATAAAATCCACACCTTAAATCCATGGGATTAAAGTTCTTCTACATGATAATTTAAAGAAACTCATAAATATTAATTTCAGATCATACCCAAGGCTTTTTTTATAAGTTTAAAAAAATATCAAGTGGGCTTGAAGTTTACAGCCCTCGGGTGCCATTGTTTTAAGTGCAACACAAATTGTGTTGTGATGGGATGCTTGACTCCCAGACTCCTAGTGGTGACTGATAGCCACAAAAAATTTCATTTTTCCAGAATTGTAAGTTTCTTAAAATAAAAATAAATACCCCCTCAAGCAGCTGCTTGCCATAGTGGTCTGACAGGAGCCTATCAGTTTATACACCATGGTAGAAGGGTCTGTGAAGATGGCTGGACCTCAGCAGACAAACGGCACATACAGCATGCCTTACCCGGGGCTCGAATTCGGGTCCCTTAGATCAATACCCAAGGCTTTTTGATCAATACCCAAGGTCCCTTAGATCAATACCCAAGCGTGCTAACAACTCTGCTATGGGACTTCTGTAAAAAAAAAATTCCAACTAAATATGCAAATTAAACTAATCAAAATTTCATTTTTCAATATCACATTAGAAAGACTATTCAACTTCTTGGGAAGTTCTAAAAATAATAAGATAAACAATCATATTACTAGCAGTGAAGAAGTTGTACAATTAGAATACACCAAGTAAAGAATGAATGATAAACACCTATTCCTATGCATAAAATTTTGTTTCTGCAAATAAAAGAAACCATCACAGTAATAGGCATATTTTCATAAGTGCACATATCATTATACAACAAATGTTGGTCAGTACCATCCAAGTTATTTGTTTCAACAGCCTATTATCAGTAACAAATGAATGTTCATTCTGTAATTTAAAAAAAACTTGCAAAAATCAAGTCTCATTGGAGACTGTTGATTTTTCAACAATCCTACAATAATGTACCATTAAACAATGAATTGCTGTTTTGCAATTTAAGAAAACTGCAGAACAGAATTAAGGAGACAACTATTTTAACCTAAACATACTGCTAAACAACAAACTGCAGTTTAGCCCTTTTCAATCCCCCCCTCAAAGTCTTACGAATAAAAAAAAAATACCCTCTCAAGCAGCTGCTTGTCACAGAGGTCTGACAGGAGCCTGTCAGTTTATATGCCATAGTAGAAGGTCTGTGAGGATGGCAGGACCTCGGCAGGAAAACAACACACACACCCATGCCTTACCCATGGCTCAAACCCAGGTCCCTTAGATCAGTAGCCAAGCGTGCTAACCACTCGGCCATGGGATGGCTTAAAGTCTTATAGCAAGTGTAAAAAACAAAATTGTTGACAATTCACTGCCTATTTCACAGTATAATAGTCCTTGGAACAAAATAATCTCATCAAAGAGAACAACCTGAAACACACTAATTATTGTAATTAATACACCACCAATCCATAGTATAAAAGACCCCAACCTAAGTAATCCCATCAGAGACAACAAGTTTTAGAAATATGAATTATCATAAGCAACTTGTCGCCAGTCCTCAGTATAAAAAGTTCCTGGAACTAAATAATCGCATTAGAGAAAACAACCCTTGAACCATTATCATAAACAATTTACCACCAATCTACAGTATAAAAAGCCCCTGGAACTAAATAATTCCATTAGAGATAACAGTCTAAAAAATACAATTGTCATAAACAATGCATTGCATAGCATTCTTAAAATAATTAAAAAAAAAAAACAGAACAAGATAATCTCATCAGAGACAAACATTTTGAACAGAGCACATTCGCTAAAGAAAAAATTGCCCCATTTCCCACTTTTCATGATATAGGGAATATGCATTAACTGAATATAAATTGCCTACAACTTTCAGTATTTATCTTAGGCAATATTTATACCTTTATGCTAATATGTGAATTAAATCCAAATTGCATGAACGAAATACAATTATATGAATAGCCTTTCCATTCCCTGGAAATAAACTCATAACTTTTATTCACTTTAGATGGTTAAACCTGGAAAAGGAACTCAAGAAGCAGAGACTGTAAAATACATACCAACAGACAGTACAATATATCATTCGATATGATGAAAAGCTACCATACTGTACATTATTTAAAAATAATTTAAAATTCTCTCATTGAGCAATAAAATTTAATAGTTTATCCTTCAAACTATTTGCATGGTAAAAGTTTTTCGGAGAAAACTCAGAAGCTTTTCAGAGCAAGCTGTCCTTGCTCCGAAAAGCTGAGTTTTCTCCTAAAAACTTTTATCATGCAAATAGTTAGAAGGATAAACTATAAAATCTTATTGCTCAATGTTAGACAATTTTAGGCTATTATTAATTTATTTCTGAGCAAGAAGATCCTTCCAATTGTATATAGTATTCACTTACATTATATACTTTATGAATGTTCAGTTACCACTTGTGGTCCCATCTAATGAGCCAAGTGTTGTAATCTGCAGGTGTCCCAAATATCAGTTTGAGTGTTTAGAGACTACTGCAAATCTCAGCAGCAGAGAGTATGTTTACCATTCATTTTTTCAGAAATCTAAAACTATTGTATCATATGTTATATTCTCACTTTCATTGAATATATTCATGTAATCTCTACTTATGTGTTGGAAAGGCCACTGTCTGTCAGATGGGATGTTAAGTCATGGCCCCATGTGTGGGAGAGCCATATCCTGTTCTGTTAAAGAACATGCTGGATGGCCTTGATGGGAGTCTACCATCTGTATCCTAACAGCTGTTCAGTGGGTCCCCTCCCACCAACCTTCTCTGAGCCCTGAGAGTCCTTATGACCTAAGGGCGGGGGTGGCTCAGTCGGTAGCGCGCCAGGCTCGTAATCTGTAGTTCCCAGGTTCGAGTCCCAGCTGGGTCAGCGTTGAGATTTATCTCCGCAAAATTCCCCGCCCTGCCCACGGTCAGTAGGGGACACCGATGGGCTTGGAAAGGCCGCCGTCCGTAGGATGGGACGTTAAGCCGTGGCCCCGTGTGCTGGAGAGACATACCCTGTGCATGTTAAAGAACACGCTGGATGGCCTTGACGGGAGGCTACCATCTGTCTCCCAACAGCTGTTCCAGTGGGTCCCCTCCCCCAACCTTCTCTGAGCCTTCGGGGTCCATGTGACCTGGCCATTTAGCCCATGGTGTGCAAAAAAGTGCCGCTCAGAGGTAAAACAACCTAACCTTATGACCTGGCCATTTAGTCCATTGTGTGCAAAAAAGTGCTTCACAGAGGTAAAACAATCCAACTCATGTTGTGATTATCCTCATACTCTCTACTTATGTTTTGATTATTCACATACCCTCTACTTATGTTGCAATTATTCACATACCCGCTACTTACATTTCTTCACATAGTACCACATTGTACCATGAACTGCAGGCTAACTATTAGAAAGATTAGAAAATAAATAGCATTAGGTATATGCTAAAATAAATTTCTTATCTTTCTGAAAGAGCTTTGCATTCATGTAGTACAATTTAATTATATTTAAGTAATATTTTAGTACTTATTCAGTTTAATATTTATACAAAGTTATCATTGATATTAAAACATTTTCTAGGATTTACAAATTATAACGCACCTCACATGGCAGCAAGAGTAGCTCTATAGAATAATTGGCAATTAATATTACATATTACTTTGAAGTCAGTTATCTATTTTTTTTCCAATGCATATAAAAGCAGGAGAAAAATTATCTTCTCCCTACCATGCTGATATATATCTTTGCTCTGATGTATGGTAAAATCTTCTGGTGGATTTTCCCAAAATTTTCCACTGTTTATAAGTGGAAAATAGCCCACTTTGCATCATTTTGGTTTGTATTATTTTTGAAGTTGCATGTGAAACAATTAAGACAACATTATGCTTTGAGTTGTAAAATTCCACATTTGCACTTCACAAGGATCGTGTGACATTTAGTTTCTCATCCCTGACATTTGATGTCACTGCTGTGGGTCACTCAACTCTTCTCATTGGACATGTTTCGCTTTCCCTTTACTCAGCTTTAGTCATTCGAGGAATACCCTTCTTCTTTTAGCAGCAGCTCACAATACGTCATATGGTTACTGCTCCCAGTATGGTGCCACTCGCATATTTTCTGTTGATGTATTATACTGTGCATATTGAATTTAATAGTTACATGCATAAATTTATGTACAACTGTGTTTTGGTGTCCTATTACTTTAAGAAAAAGTACGTAAACCTTTTTAAATTTCTAAGAACATTTTTGGTCTAAATTTTTAATTTGTGTTTAACCCATAGTAATGAGTGGAAAGCACATATCTTCTGATAGTGTTACCAAAACATTGAAAAAAATTCAGTTACTCTAGAGACAAAATTAGATATTTTATGACGATTTCATGCTGAGGAAAAGGTTGTGGAAATAACAAAAGCCTTTGGTTTGGCTCTTAAAACAGAAAGAATTATTTGAGATCATGATGGAAATAAAATCAAGAACTGCTAAATATGCTACACCTTTATATGCTAAGACAGTGATTTGTGTGAGAAGTGCTTTGATGGTGAAAATGGAGACTTTGCTGTCAATTTGGATAGATAAGCAAGTTGCACAGAGAATACCTTTAAGCAAAATGGTAATGCAGGAGAAGGTAAAAACTTTATTGGTGAACTTTAAAATGAGCAAATAAGCAAAGGTATTGCAAGTAGTAGTGTTAATGATCAGGAAGAGATGTTTGAAGAAAGTCAGGTATGGTTTAAGTGATTTAAAGTTCATGCAAATCTATACAGCATTTCATTAAAGGGTGAAGCAGCAAGCATGGATACCATCAGTGCAGAACATTTCTGTGACCAGTTGATTAATGAAGGTGGCTACTCTGCAAAAAAAATATTTAACATAGATGAGACAGGATTATTTTGGAAACTCTTGCTAAATATAACTTTTATTTCCAAATAAGGAAAATCTGCACCTGGATTTAATGCTAGCAAAGACATACTCTTCTTTTGGATGTCAACACAGAGGATGATTTTAAATTTTAAACTTTATCACTCAGAAAATCCTAGAGCTATGAAGGGCTGTTCAAAGAATCTGCTTCCTGTCCACTGGCAAACAAATGAAAAACCTGGATAACAGCAAATCTCATTTCTGTGTGTGCTAAAGAGAACTTGGATTTTAAAGCTTTAATTCTATTAGGTAATGCTCTTGGTCATCCAGTTTGCCTTAATGACTTATCAGAAAATGTAAAGTTTTTATTTTTGCCTCCAAATACTACCTCAATTTTTTAGCCAATGGATCAGAGGGTAATTTCAACCTTTAAAAATGATTATCTAGAAAGTACATTTAACAAACTTCTAAGTGCAACTGATAGACAAGATAAGTCTCCTATGCAGGAGTTTTGAAAAGCATTCAACATAATGAATGCTATAAAATATTTCAGACTCATGGAAGGAGGTAAAACCTTCTTCTATGAATGATGTTTGGTGCAAAATATGGCCAGAATGTGTGTATAAAATAAGTGGTAGTGATGGAGTCCTTTCAGAAGCTGATGATCTAAATATTGTTCATCAAGAAATAGCTAACTTAGGTAGAGAATCTAACATTGTGGGAATGGACGTGAGTGACGTAGATGTATTGTTAGCTCACATAATTGAGAAATGAGCAATGAAGAGCTAATTCAAATGATTTGCAAACAAGTAATAAACAATTTGACATTGAAGAAATTCCCAAGTAATGAAGTCTAACTTCCAAACGGTTTTCCAAAGCCCTGTGATTGATTGGTAAAGGAATTGAGATTTATGAAAATGATGATCCAGACAGGGAAAGAAGCACAAAGGTTGCACTGATGATAGTGCATGATACCTCAAACAAGAATTCCACCATTATAATTTAGATATTCTCGGCTTGCAAGAGACCAGATGGACAGATAAAGGTCAGATTCTTAAAAATAATCTTAAATTTCTCTTATTAGGGAGGGACAACAATAAGCATCTCCAAGGTGTGGGTCTACTTCTCAGCAGACACGCTAGTGATGCTCTTCTAGGATATGAGTGCATTAATGAAAGGTTTCTTACAGCAAAATTTCAGACAAGCGTTAAAGACCTGAATGTTATATGCTGTTATGCCCCCACTGAGGATGCCGATGAGGATGAGAAGGATAGGTTTTACAGACAACTTCAGTATATTTTGAGTTCTGTCAAGAAAGGAGATATTACCCTTGTTCTAGGTGACTTCAATGCCAAAGTTGGTACTGACTCTGACCTTTGGGGAGGAGTAATAGGCCCTTTTGGTATTGGTAGCTGCAATGGCAATGGGCAACATCTCCTACAGGTAAGTAAACTCAATGGATTCAGAATAACACTTATTACGAATACCGCGACATACATAAGTACACATGGGTTTCACCCGATGGGCTGAATAAGAATATGATTGATTATATATTAATTAACAGCAAATGGGTTAGTTCTGTTAGTAATACCAGGTCGTATAGGAGGGATGAAATTGGATCTGATCATTACTTTGTTAAAAGTGTCTTGCAACTTAAACTTAAAAAGTTAAACTTAAAAAGTGTTGTGCTAAAGTTAAAAAATTTGCTTTTAATACTGAAGCTCTGAAAGACCCTGTTACAGCTAAGGCTTACCATGATAGGTTGCTTAGTCATTATGACATTCATGGTTTGCTTACTACTGAAGTTGAAGAAGAATGGGATCATTTTAAACAGGTTTTTTTGGATACTAACAGTACCCTTTTAGGAAAAAAGGAGTAGAGGAGGCAGAATTATCTGAGTGATAAGGCATTTGAACTTATTTCAGAAAGAAAGAACTGCAGGAATGTCCTTAATCAATACCCTACTAGTCCTAATAGAAAGCATTACAGAGAACTTAATAAACATATAAAGGATCAGTTAGCTGCTAAGAATCTTTGGCTTTGATGGCCTGGCTGACAAAGCCAAGGAAGCAGTTAGACAGCACAACAGCAGAGAGCTGTACCAGATAGTTAATGTTTTGTGTGGTAGAAAATAGACAGGTATACAGGGATTGAAGGATAAACAAGGTAAGGTTATAGAGGGTGAGGATTCTGGCATGGCTAGATGGGATGAGCATTTCAGTGATGTTCTAAACAATGTGGTTAGTTCTACTCCCATTGTTTGCAATAATGATAGATGCATTGGTGGCTTTAATGTTGGCCCTATAACACAATCTGAAGTTATTTTGGCTATTTCTAAACTTAAACTTCATAAATCCCCAGGGGTAGATGAAATTACTATGGAAATGCTTAGAGCTGGGAATGTTTCAGTTACCACTTGGATGACGGAAATTTTAAATATCTTTTATGATAAAGGCATAGTTTTTAAGGATTTTACCAAAGTTATTATTATCCCTATTTTCATAAAAGACGATCGCAGTTCTTGTGATAACTATAGGGGTATCAGCCTACTCTCTGTTCCAGGGAAAGTTCTTTGCATGATTGTGCTTAATAGAATTAAAAATCTATTTGGTTGACAGGCAATTGCGTGATGAGCAATGTGGATTCAGAAGTGGTAGGGAATGTGTAGATCAGATATTTTCACTTAGGCAGATTCTTGAGAAATGTTTAGAGTTTCAGAAACCTTGGGTTGCTAGCTTTGTTGATTTCAAAGAGGCGTTCGACTCTGTTGATTGTCTTAATTTGTGGTTGATTGTGAGATCATATGGCATACCAGACAAGTTAGTTAACATAATGAAAGCTCTCTATAATAAAACTGAGTCATATGTGAGAGTTGGTAAGGCTTGAAATAATTGGCTTAGCATTGTTTCTGGTGTTCAACAAGGGTGCGTTTTGTCTCTTTTTTTCTTTAGTTTGGTTATTGATTATGTGATGCGAAATTCACTGCAAGGGAAAGATTTTGGCTTGGTTTGTAGATACAAAAATTTATGATTTAGCTTTGTTGGCTAATGATGTTGATGAGATGAATTATTTCATTATTGATGTTGATGAGACTGGTAATAGAGTTGGTTTGGTGATAAACAGAGAGAAAACTAAAGTGATGAAAATTGGTCAAGCAGTTGGTACTTCAGTCGCTCTTAATGGTTGCTCCCTTGAGCAAGGGTCTTAGTTTAATTATCTTGGGAGTTATGTAACCAATACTGGTGATGTGCAGCATGAGATTAACAGATGAATAGGGATTGCTGCCGGGACTTTTAGGAATCTATGGAGAGTGTGGAGAAATAGGCATATACACCTAAAGACTAAAATTAGATGCTGTGTAAACAAGATAACTGGAAAATAGATGCTTACGCAGTATCTTGGGCATTAGGTGGTTCAACTTTGTAACTAATGATGAGGTTAGGAAAGGAGTTGGCAACATCCTTTATGCAGCATATTGTGCAGAGAGAAAGACTGTTGGTTTGGCCATGTTGCCCAAATGGATAATTATATGTATCAGATTCGCCAAAAATCTTGATTCTCACTTAGAATTGAACCCTCTCCTTAAGGGTTTCTTTCGAATAAGGGCGGCATCCTTTTGACATGTGTCGAAACGTCCTTCCCGCTTTACAGCTATGCTCAAACTGTTCTTCCTTAATTGCGTGCTAGCCTCCTGCGCTGACACTCGTGCCCCCGACTAGTTGTAAAAATGGCCATAAAAGGCTTTTGGAACCCGTGATCTCATGCAGGTAGCCATCTCAGACCCAAAAACATATACAAGTCACATCCCCACAATCACACTTCCAAGAACATACTTAATACATAGAAATATTTACGATAACAAAAATACAATAAAATGTATCAATAAATAAAAATAATTAGAGATGTTTTAAAATATAAAACTATTACCATTGCAAACTATTTCATAAAATGATGACTTGTTCAGTCTTCATTCTCTCTCTCTCTATATATATATACACGATATATAAAATTGGAACGGAAAAAAATTTCATGCATGTGTTTGTTCATTATTTGAATGACCTTGAAATGTGTTCATTTTTCATTTTTTTTTTCTTTCTCTCTTTGTATAAAAAGCATTTATAAAAAATTCAACATTACTGTGGTTAAATAAAAAAAAAAAACAATTTTTTTTTTGTTTTTGATTTTCAATTTTTGTGGAAATTTTAAAAATTGGCTGAAACCCAGTTTTTAGCCGTTTTTTTTTTTAAACCAACACTAATGCACACAAAAAGTTTCAAATCAAAAACAGATGTTTACTGATTTATGTCATACTCCTATCATGTTGCCTGTCATTATTGATTTTCCCCTTTGTATTCCTCTTGTAAAATATATCTGATAATAGATAAAAGTGAATATAACAGATTTAACATAGCTGAGTTAAAACTTAATCACTATCCGAGCTGTTTTAGTATTGTTTTAGTAAATCAAAAAAGCATTTCAGTTGGTGAATGCAAGATAATAGGGATGTTAGTCACTTCTTGTACAGTATGCAAAGTAAGTTCTTTCCTGTTGCACTGATCACACAGTGATATTTAGACCACCGTAACTTGACATGTTTCGACTATTAACATCTTCATCAGAAGTTGTGTAAACAGTTGTACCTTGTATATTGTTGTGAGGCTGCACCATGTGGTTTGCAGAGGGCGATGCTGTTGCAGTGTTATGGCCCTGCCCATGTGCCTCGGGTATTGGTGTGAGTGTGGATGCTTTAGCAATGCTGCACTAATCAAGGAGCAGTTTCCATGGGTGGGTTAGGTGGTAAATTTTTTCATTGCAACACATTTCTCTGTTTTTGGTATATCACCAGTTGTTCAGCAAAATCCAATTGAATCTTGGTCAGGGGGAAAGGGGGCAGAAATAATTTTGGTCTGTTCAAATTGTTGGCTCATTGCTGTATTAGAAATCACTCTTGCCAATGAAATAGTTTGTTTGTGTAAATGTATATTTCTTTCATGTTCTTTTATCCGAGTTCGGCAGGATCCCAAATGTGGTGTGGAGGCATATCTTATGTTTCTTAGGAATGCTATTTTTAGTGCATTTTTTTGTAGGTTAGTGGCTGTTTGGAGGCATATGGAATGATAATGAATGGCACTGTAGGCTTATGGTAGACTGAAATTTACAGTTTTTGCTCCTGCCAATGTAGTAGCATATCCAAAAATGGTAGTTTTTCATCCTTTTCAGCAGTTATTTTAATGGTGGGAAAGACATTATTAAGTTGTGCTTTCAACTCATGTAAAATTTCTGTGTCTTGTCTGTATATATTGATGTACTATACTATCTATATCTACATATCTTTTGTAATATTTTAATTGTTGGAGAGTTTTTAATGACAGTTTTTTCAATATGCTGGAGTGCAATATCTGCTAATAGTGGTGATAGGGGGGGATCCCATAGGTACCCCTTGTTTTTGTAGTCATTAGTTGTCGGTAGATATGGTTATTTATCTCGAAAAAAACTGTTTTATGAAAAAGAAAACGAAAAAATATACCCTGATGCTCAAAATGCGGGTTACCTGCTAAAAATATTAAAACTAACTGAAAACATCTCAAGACAAACTTGGCAAAAAATATTCCACCACCAATGCAGCAGTGCAAGTAAAATAAGTTCACACTGGCATTTAAAACATTCTAAGGCTAGCAAATTCATTGAAAAATGCAATGTAACCTTACAATTACATTGTGCCAATTAAAATCAGCAACACTATAATCAACATAATTAAAACCAGCAACATTATAATCAACATAATTAAAACCAGCAACACTATAATCAACATAATTAAAACCAATCGAGACCAGAACAAAAAACAGGAGGCATATATAAAATCTTGTTACATAAAAGCACTTGCAATAACAATAAACCTTAGTATGGCAAAAAAAAAGATTCTGCTGAACTCTGATAAAAGAACACAAAAGGAATATATGTTTACGCAAACTGCTTCATTGGCAGGAGTGGTTTCTAATACAGGAATGAGCCCACAATTTGAATAGATCAAAATTATTTGTGCTCCCCCCGACTAAGTTTCAGTTGCATCTCACAGATACTGGTGATAGACCAAAACGGAAGCATGCTGTAATAAAGAAACTACCCACCCCACTCATGGAAACTGCTTCTTGATCAGTGCAGTATTGCTAAAGCATCCATATCCCTTAAAAATTAATCCAAAGTGAATGCACAGTATTCCCTGTTAAGAACATTAATTAATAGATTCTGAAAAAAATTCATCACCGCCATGGCGGGAATCGAACCTGCATCTTTCCAGACATGCCAGAGCACGCTACCATTGCACCACACGTCGAACAACGAATATTTTCAGAATATGACCTTATAAATCTTCTTCCTGAGGCGTGACTGAGACAGCGCCATCTATACTCAAGGAGATGCAACTTTTTCAGTTGTTGCATTTGATTATCAGATGTTAATGAGAAGGTCGCTAACGCTAAGACGTTAATATATAATTAAAAATCAATCCAAAGTGAATGCACAGTATTCCCTGTTAAGAACATTAATTAATAGATTCTGAAAAAAATTCATCCCTTTTTGAGGCACATGGGCAGGACCACGAAACCACAACAGCATCACCCACTGTAAACCATATGGCACAACTCCACAACAATACACATGGATGTAGTCTCCAAAGTAGAACTGTTTACACAACTTCTGATGAAGACATTAATAGTCAAAAACACATTGAGTAACGGTGGTCGAAATATCATTGTGTGATCCATGCAACAGGAAAGGATTTGCTTCGCATACTATACGAGAAGTGACTAATATCCTACTATCCTGTATTCACTGATTGAAATGCTATTTGGATTTACTAAAACAGCTCATATAGGATTAAGTTTTATGATAAAAATAATTTATAAACATTAAATTAATGTTTTGTAGCAAAATATACTGAAATGATGCAAAACTGTATACACTGTATTTTTGTGCAAATCACTGAAATCTCCAATAAAAGAAATATTTCTTTGACATCTGACTTTGTTTTATTGAGAACATGGACATATTTTTAGTAAGCAAGTTAATTAACTTAATCGAGGTGTCAGCCAGCTAGTGGGAAAATGTTCTAAATATCTGGACTAAGCTAATAGCAGTTTCAAGAAGTGCAAAGGTTCTTTACTTTCTGAAGCATCAGGTTGAGGAATAAATTGAAAAAATTGGCATTATTTAGGAGAACTGAATATCTATATGAAATATATATAAATATGTAAACTCAAAATTTAATACTTTAAAAAATTTTTTATGGTATTAATGATGGAGTTTACCTTTTATGGCCATATATGTAGCCTTTTTGAACTGAATTTTCAGTCATGGCACCATAAGGTTTAAGTTTTTAATGACTTCCAAAATTTTAATAACTTAATATACACAGTAGTATCAGAATAATATGACCACCTATTATAGTATATGTATGGTAGGTGGTCATATTATTCTGATACGACTGTGTATTTACTCATATTAATTACTTTTATTTATGTTTCACACAGCTTTACACTAATGAAAGCGAGTTCCACAGTATATAATGACACTGATTAACATTGACCAGAATATGCAATAAAATAGATTTTGACAAATGAGGGTGGTGGGATGATATGCACACTCCTCCATTTAACAGATAAAGATTTTTGACTTTATGTCAGATGTGCACTTTAAGTCCTCAACCACCATTTATTTTATGCAGTGTAAGAAAACCGTAATTTTTGATAATACCCACAACCCCTTAGACTAGGGTGACCATAATCTTAGGAATCCAAATATGGACATTTTTTGACACCAAAGGTGGGGCTGAATAGAATAAATGGGTATTTTGCATAATATTTGGCAACATGGGATTATTTGTAAGGAGAAAAAAAAATGCAAAATTCAAGCAGTTTGTGTTTATCGGATAAATTGGTTAAGTCATAAAAATTTGAATTGTTATACCTTATGGTGCTACTTCTGCTAAAATCTAGTACACAAATCCTGCATATATATATGGCCAGAAATGGTAAACTCCATCTTTATCAGCATAAAAATATTAAATTTTGAGCTAACTTTTATAAATATATATATATTTAAAATAGACATTTCAGAGTTCCAAAATAATTATAATTTTTTCAATTTATTCCTCAACTTGATAGAAAAAAAAGCCTATTCTCTTTCTCAAATAACCATTAGCACAGTGCTGGACATGGCATTGCTGCAGGCTAAGTTTAAATTTATTCCACTCTCCCACTAGCTGACAGAGAACTCCTGTGAGTTATTGATGTGTTTACTAAAAATATATCCATTATCCATGTTCTCAATAAAATGAAGTCAGATTCCAAGGGAAATTTTTTTTATTGGAGGATTTCAGTAATTTGCACAAAAAAGACAACGATATCGTTTTTGCTTCATTTTAGTGTATTTTGTGATTAAAAGCTACACTAGACCCTTGATTTACTCTGGGGTTAGGTTCCTGGAGATGCCAGTGTATATCGAAATGGTGTCACCTGTTATTTTTATATTGTAAATTTGAGTTTGCTGCGTGAAATTAGTGAACCAGTCTTTGCTTGCTATGAAAGTTTCATCACCACCTTCCTTATCTTTTATCTCATTAAACAAATTCTTGTCTTTATCACAAGTATGAGAGAAATATTTCATTTAACTTGTTAACCCACAAAGAGAGTAGCTGTCCCATTTTTCCAATCACAGGACCACGTGAGTATCTAAGAGTTGTGGCAGTTTTCCTTCTTGCAGTTTCCATTATCATTTTAATTTTTCAGCATTTTTCATGATTTTTGTTACATGGAGGGGGTGATATGTAGTTCCCTATAACAGTAGGATGTGATTGTCCATCCCCCAATTCTTCTAATAATTTCCATCTTTTCTTTTAATGTTATATGTTTTATTTTTTATTTTATACGACAAATTTATTGGAAATTCTAAGGCACAATGTTAAAGTACAGAATAAACCTCAATGCTGTAGCACAGATAATTATGAACACAGTACAGTATTCAAGTTCACAAACTTTAAAATAAATTCATCATTAAGTAAAGAATCACTACCGAACACAACATAGTACCTGTCCTTAACCTGAAACACTGAGATCTCAGTTTAAACCAAGGTGTTTTATGTTTCAACATCATACATTGCATTTTCCTGTTATGTTTACTTGAGCATCAGCACCTCTTGGCCAAGAACCTTGAACAGCCAACTGGCCATAATTCATATTCAAACATGCACTATTTGTTTTCTTTATTTTTTGATTCAAACAGTTATTTAATTGCATGAATGTCAAAATGGAAATTTTGTTGTTGTTGTGGTTTATTTTTATAGAGTAAAATGCACATACAATTAAAATTAAAGATCGTATTGTTCAGTTTAGTACACTTGTACTCCTTTGGTGTGACATCTCGTGGTCCAGAAATTCTTGTTACAGGAAAATTCTGGAAAATGGCTGGTTGGAGGAAACACCTCTGTGATTTGCTACAGTTAGTGACAGAGACCCTTCTTCTTGATAGTGTTCCAAACTCTCACATCTCACATAGACGTTTGTGTACAAACTTCCATTTAGTGACACAGTTCATTGCTGAATTTACTATTTTTACAGTAATAAGTTTATTTACTCTTGCTATTTTCTGATTACCTATATGAATACATAAGACAATTCTGGTTTATGAATAGTTAGCTGAAAAAAATTGAATTCTGCTGTAAGTGGGACTTGGATCAACGTCTCCTGAATACACGACAGATGTTTTAACCACTAAACTATCAGTGCTAACTCTTTCAGCTAATTGCGATTACAAATGTTTCCAATTTTTTATTCTCTCTCATGGAACCATCTATCTCGTGGAACCATCTTTGTTAGGAATGGACAATCAAGTTGTATTAGTGATGGTGAATAAATAATAAATCAGTAATGCTCTTTGTGTTATATCAACTAAGTCTGTCTGAAAAAAAAAGTCAGGAAGATTTATAGTTACAATTGGATGAAGAAAGAGTTAGCTGCTGATAATTAAGTGTTTTGAACACCTAGCATATATTCAGGAGACATGGGTTCAAGTCTCACTTACAGCAAAAGTCAATTTTTTTCAGCTAACTCTTTGAAGTTCCATATTTATAAGATATTTTCAGTGCTACTTGCTACTGAATATTACAATTGAGTGCATTGCACATTCATTTTATGTTGTCATTGTTACACTTGATATTTAATAAAACATTTTTATTTTCAAATGTGTATGAATATAATACATAATAACCATCATAATATTGGCAGGCAGAACTGCAGTTTATGGTACTCAGGTCCCATTTTTTTTCCTCACAACTTAAAAATGCATACGATTTTCAGATTTCACTATTGATTGATTCTTGTATAATAATGCTTTAATGTGACTGACTTCCTTATTTTCATCTATTTTGAGCAATATTGGAACATTGCCTTTCCCGATCATAGATGCACCATTGAGTGACAAGGTCAGGAAGATTTAAAAGTTACAATTAGCAGATATAATGATGGTCATGTGGTGGTTAGAATACATGGCATGTAACTGGGAGGTGTGGGTTCGAGTCCCATTCATCGACAAAACGTTTTTTACACAAAAGTTTTCCTTGAATTCTATGTTAACAGGCAATCTGCTTATTACTATTGATTGACTATTGCATTAATAATGATTTAGCATGAGTGACTCCTTGTTTATATCTATATTGAACGATATTGGAAAGTTGCCTTTTCCGATCATCAATGGTGCTATGAGCAACAAGATCAGTAAGATTTAAAAGTCACAATTAGTGGATAAATTATGGAGCTGATAATAATTTAATGGTTAAGAACAACTAGGAAGCATACGTTTGGGTCTCACTTATTGGTGAAACTCTTTTTTTCCACAAAAGTATTTAATCTATGTATTTACTATTGATTAATTCTTGCATTAATAATGCTTTAGTGTGAGTGACTTCCTTGTTTACATCTATTGAGCAATATTGAAATGTTGAATGTCCTGATCATAGATGGCACCATGAGTGACAAGGTCAGGAAGATTTAAAAGTTAAAATTAACAGATAGATGATGGACCTGGTGATTGTTTAGTGGTTAGAACACCTGTTATGTAACTGGGAGGTGAGGGTTCAAGTCCCACTCATTGGCAAAACTCATTTTTTCTGCAAACATATTTCTTGAACACAGCACTAGCTCTTCACAGTACTCTAACAATGATGAAATAATTAGCTGAAAAAAATTGCTCTTGCCCTGAGTGGGATTCGAACCTATGTATCCCAGAAACATGATAGGTATGATCATGACAGTATGTATGATGTGTAATGGCATGTTTGATCATGATGCATGTATGTTTGATAGCATGTATGATCATGACGGCATGTGACATGATGGCATGTTTGGTGGGATACATGGCTTGAATACCATTCAGGGCAAAACCAAATTTTTTCAGCTAAAAGTACAGGACATTTTTATGTGATATTTTATTAGCTAACAATGATCCTACTGCTCTGATACTCATTCTGATTCTACTATCTGCTATACTGCTAAGCCACTCAGTTGTATATCAGATGATTTGATGCATGTGCCTGCTGAGAGAGGCACATTATCATTATATTATCACCATGGATGCTTGATGATGCAAGCATTTGTGACAACCTATGTAATACTGGCCAGTGACATTATTGCAAAGCAGTTAATGTTTAGTTCACTAATAACTTTGAGTCAGGAAGAAAGAGGAGGAGCATATCTAAGACATTGCATACTTTAAGTGCATGTATATGATTCTTTATTACTCTTAATGTTGGTGTTTTATCATAATCTGATGTTACTTTATCTATTTTAAAACTACACAAGTTACCAAAGGTAGATAAAATTGCTGCTGAGAATGACACAGAAAAGTTCTTTATAATTTTGGTCTTTAGACAATGAAAAAAATATATATTTTAATTTTCTGTTTTTATATAATTTCAACATGTGTATTTTATTTTGTTTTGTTTTTATTTTCTTTAGTTTTAATCATTTGGCATTTACAAAGTAAATTTGCTCTTTCACTTCATTAGAATTGAGCTATTGCTTCCAGTTACAGATGTGAACATCAAAGCATTATGGAGGTAATTTTTTTAATATTTTTATATCATATATAATACTGGTATGTAAAAGAGTGTATGGCAAGAACATTACTTTTATATTGCTGTTTAAAAAAATTAAAAATTAGTTTGAGAAAATTTACTATGGTACTTTTCATATATTTATTTTTAAATAAATAAGGCTTTTTAGGGTTTTTAATAAATTATTTTTCTCTTTCAGCTTATTGAGTCTTTTAAGTATAATTTTTTTTGCATTCTCTTGTATGCAAAATTTGCTGTGCAACCTTTTTTTAACATTCAGTTGTTTTCTTGTGCAATATAGCAGAAATTACGGAAGCTCTTGAAAACTATCTTGTAATAAATTCAAATGAATAAACCAAAGATGTTTGATATTTTTTGCTGAAAAAATATCAGTTTTTACAGTTGTCTTGCATAGTTACAAAAGTAACAATCATGGGCATCAGCAGGAATATTTTTTGGGGTGGGGTGGGTGGGCAAGAAACAAAACAATTTGCAGTTTTCTGGAAAATGAGCTGGATGCTGTCAGTTTAGTTGTTATCCATTTAGCATGTACTTAGGAAATGTAAATTTGAGTCCCACACATGACAAAACTTGATTTAAAAAAAATATATATATATATGTATTTCTTGAATTGTACTTTTAAAGGTATTTTGCACCTGTAATCCCGTGGCCAAGTGGTTAGCACACTTGGCTACTGATCTACGGGACCTGGGTTCGAGCCCCGGGTAAGGCATGGATGTTCGTGTTTTCTGCTGAGGGCCTGCCATCCTCTCAGATCTTCTACTGTGGCATATAAACTGACAGGCTCCTGTCAGACCTCTGTGGCAAGCAGCTGCTTGAGGGGGTATTTATTTATTTATTATTTAATTGATTCTTGTGATTGAAAAGGGCAACTAGATATGCCATGAGTGACAAAAATCGAGAAGATACATCAATGTAATTTTTTGGGAAGAACACTTGGCATGTTTCAGAAGTCAGTTTTTGAACCCCACACATGACAAAACTCAAATTTTGGACAAAATATTATTTTTTTTGCGTGTTTACAGGACTATTGATAAAGATACTTCCTTTAATTAATAGATTCTGAAAAAAATTCATCGCCGCCACGGCGGGAATTGAACTTGCATCTCTCCAGATTCATGCCAGAGTGCGTTACCATTGCACCACGCGTCGGACAACGAATATTTTCAGAATATGACCTTATAAATCTTCTTCCTGAGACGTGACTGAGACAGTGATTTTTAATTATATATTTAACGCGTTAGCGACTTTCTCATTAACATCTGATAATCAATAGCAACAACTGAAAAAGTTGCATCTCCTTGAGTATAGATGGCGCTGTCTCAGTCACGTCTCAGGAAGAAGATTTATAAGGTCATATTCTGAAAATATTCATTGTCCGACGCGTGGTGCAATGGTAGCACGCTCTGGCATGAATCTGGAGATGTGAGTTCGATTCCCGCCGTGGCCATTTTTTTCAGAATCTATTAATTAATGTTTGATGTCTATCTTAACAGGGAATACTGTGCATTCACTTTGGATTGATTTTTAAAGATACTCGCTTTATAGAAACACCAAAGTTGCTCTTTATGCACAGTAATACATTGTATTTAGTATTCATTAAACCCATTCATGGCTATAAATATGGCAGTGTGAACATATCTTTAACATTTTAGTTGTATATTATGTGCCCTAGAATTGAAGTGTGATCAATCAGCTTTGGATAGCTTTCTAAAAATGCAAAAAACTGTACAAGATGCATTAGTTGTGGCAGAACATCATTGTGAACTAAAACTTGGAAGTACATGAAGAATATTCAACTTCAGTTGATAATGCATCAATTATGATGACTTTTTCTAGTTCTTGCAACTGTAATAATGTGCCTCACAGGAATGATATAGGTAAATATAATGACTAATTTCTTCTATTGATGACAAAATCAGATGTGACCAAATTGTGGAAACTTCCACCTAGATTAAACTTATTTAAAAAAACTTCAACTCATCTTAAAAAAAGAAGGAAGAAAAAATATTATGATTCAATCCTACCTAATCAGTTTTCCATGGCTAGTATACTCCAACTTTAAGAGTATTAAGCCCCTTGTTTTACCTGGGTTTGGTTTTACATGGCCATGAAATTATAACCAGTTTTATTTTACATGGTGATAGACTTGTGTATTGGTCTTTAGACAATGTATTTTATGCACACACTTAAAACTCAGTCAAACAGTTTCTTTTTACATGATTATGGATTCGGTTTTAAAGAATACAAATTAATTTTTTTAAGTGTGTGCATAAAATACACAATTTGAAGTAGCAGTGGCATAGGGTCAAGGGAGAGCATTAGACTGTCATCCCAAAGTTAAAATCAACTAAATGGTTTTAGTTGATTAGTTGTTTTGTTGATATCATTTATTTTTGAGAATAAATACATAGTAAAATCTTATAAAATTGTCATCTGTAACAAGTTACAATCTTTTGCTAAAATTGCATTCTTGCTATTGTAATGCAATCTGAATTCTTTCAGGCTAATAAAAATTGTGTTTTATCTTATTTCTAGCAGCAAGTTTTTATATTATTATACAAATTAGTATATTCAGGGCAGGCGCTAGTTGTTTTGCCTGCCGGAAGTGAATTTGAACTCTACCACCCCTTTCTCCAAGTCTGATCTTAGATAATGATTAATTTAGCTGTATTTAAATGTCATTTTTAAAAGTAATGGAAAAATCATATGTTGAAAAACAAATTGTACATACTCCAATCAAACTTACCACAGTTATGGCAGTTAGTTTGCAAATTTGCAGCCCCTAAAATATTCTACCCGGTGCAGTCACACGTGCTATAGTGCTATCCCTGATTATGTAGACTAAAGACAGATGATTCGTAAGTACACTGTTTCATAAAATCACATAAGTGCTGTAGTTGCAAAATAAAATATTAATTATTGGTACATATGCTTAATTCAAAATTTATAATCAGTTCATAAATATCCTTTTAAATTTCATCTTCAAATTTGATAATGTACTCTACATTAATGATAATATTTTTTGAGGCCAAAAAAACATTTATGCGAAATTAATCTAAGATTATCTGAATCAGTTTTAATAAGATACAAAAAATGTTATATTAATGTTTATTATTTCTGCTTAACTGAAATTTGAAATAAATATGTATAAATAAAATTTTAATGTACTTTTTATTACTAACATGGATATTTTTCAAAATCTATCCCTATTTTTTCCCCGCATAAGTTGTTTGTCTTGATTTGTACAGTTTTGATTTATACGTTAATTTTCAGGACCTATCTACCATGTAAATCTAGGGATGAATGTAATCTTATTTAAATTGTTTAGTGTCAATATATCAATAAATATTTTGTGGAAAAAATTTTGCTGACAAACGGGAATTGAACCCGCATCTCTCCAGAAACATGCCAGAGTATTTTTACTGATTGAACTAGTGTGAAAAAGGACAAGAAATTAGATGTGAATTGGCTGTTTTTTTGGCCAAAACCGTAGTAAGGTTGCAAAATTCTATTTCTCAGCAGGAGATCCCTTAATTCAAAAATTGCACCCTACGTCTTATATTGTCCCCCCTAAAGACATTTTCTGGATCTGCCCCTGCTCCTAGCCTACTTAATTTTTCTA
This sequence comes from Ryuthela nishihirai, assembly GCA_038380435.1. NCBI lineage: Eukaryota > Metazoa > Arthropoda > Arachnida > Araneae > Heptathelidae > Ryuthela > Ryuthela nishihirai. The sequence goes on from JAWZYU010000017.1 coordinate 80,128,872, forward strand.
AACAGTTAATAATAAAATAAAATACATTAAATTCTGCATTTTTCAGAATATATTACATCCAAATCAAGTGGAGTATAACATACACTTATTCCCCTAGCAACATTTCAACACACAAAATCTAATTGTCATCCTATACAAAAGAAGCAGGTTTGGAGTTCTCCACTATAAATCCAATAACACACATTCAACTCAAAACTAAAAATAAAAATTATGGTTAGATACCTACCCTTATTGAGCTTTATATCCTCCTCCCAGAGGAGACACTAGTGACAGACTTGGTCACGTAGACTAGCTCAACAAGGGATGAAATCAACTGGGCCAGGTTCCATCACATCACATATGCAATCAAATGCTGCTAATATTATCCTGATAATTACACATCTTTGCTATATTTATATCATTAATAATGCAATCAGATTTAATTACATATAAGAAAAGTTTGACATCACATCTAAGAGTAAGGAAAATCCATATGAGTAAACAATCATATACTGTATTTATATTTACACCTTACAATTACATCCTTTACATCTCAATAGAAAATATCACTCTAGTGTAAAATACATATAAGATTTACATAACAACTATACATTAAAATATCTCAAGTTCATCATTTACTATGTCAGTTATAATCATAATCACTTTTATATTCCTTTACTATAATTACCACTCACAGAATACATCTATATATTCAACTCAGCTATGAATCAACAAATGCAAATATGATTATACAAAATTCACTACATCATCATGAATAAACTTGAAATAAGGTTATTACAATATACTGGTGTGCCCTCTGTTGCTGTCAAACAGACATAACCCTCTTATGGCGGGAGATGACTAATTTTTTGTCCGGTGAGCTTACATGTGTATACGCTTTTAAGTCTAAAGGTTGTTCCTTGCCTAAGGCAATTCTCTAGTCACTTATATCTAACTAAAATCTCCAGATCAAATCTAGCTAAGCACTCCAAATCTAACTAAAAACTCCTAATCAAATGTAAAAACTCTTAATTTAAATCTATTACTTTACTATACTTTATCTACTTCTAAAAGGGGTAGTAGAATTAGTGGATTGGGGTGAGGTTGGTTCATTTGATAGTGTACCAAGCTCTTAATCTGTAGTTCCCAGGTTCGAGTTCCACCTAGGCCAACATTGAGGTATATCTCCACTAACCCCCACCTTGCCCAAGGTAGAAAAGATGATAATTCGGCCCTTACCAGCTACATCAACTTTACAGAGAATTGAGGTACTGTGAAAGATTCCTTTCCGAGGTCTAGACAGCTGTACTTCTGTTATGATATTTTCTCTCAGTATGTCTTCTTATCTTGATCTCTGATGTGTTTTCCTTTAAATACTGGTAATGGCACTGGGCACATAAAACTGGGCCAGGGATTCCACTGTAGTTAACTTTGAAACAGAAAAGTTACTCTATCTTTAATGAGCGATCTTCCAGTACTGCGAGGGAGGGAGGATGGGTGGGTGTAATTTTGAGTTAGCATGAGCATGTTAGGGAGTACAAGCTAGGTTTCAGCAGACCTGATGGTGAGTTGTTTGATAGGTGCAAAAGATGCTTTATTGACTCCAAAGTTCTTAACTTTGTATCATTGCTCAAAAAGATGGTCGGTGTGTGACGTCACTTGTTTATTGTGTCACACACACTCTTTGGGTGCCTCTCAGCTGCTTTTGAAAAGTGGGGGGGGGGGGGGGTGAAGTGGTGCACTGCTACTGTGTTGATGCCTTGGCTCAAGTTATTTTAAGTTCTTTATTTGCCCACCATGTGGGGGCAGGGTGGCTCATAATCTTCAGTTCAAGTCTCGCCTAGGCTAGTGTTGAGATTTATCTTTGCAAAAGTCCTTGTCTTGCCCTTGGTCAGTAGGGGACACTGATGGGCTTGGAAAGGGCACTGCCCATCAGATGGGACTTTAAGCTGTGGCCCTGTGTGTGGGAGAACCATACCTTGCACATGTTAAAGAGCATTCTGGATGGCCTTGACAGGAGGATACCATCTGTCTCCCAGCAACTACCCAGTGGGTCCCCTCACCCAACCTTTTCTGAGCTCTTGGGGTCTTTTTGGCCTGGTCCTTTTGCCTATTGTGCCCAAAAATGGAACCAATTAGTGGTAAATTTTGAGCCTGGCTCCTACAATACAAATGAAAAGTGCGTTAATTTGGGGCTATAAAACTGATCTAATCTTTTTTTTTCTCATAAAAGCATCTCTTGATTTTGCAAACTCTGCCAACTTTTGTTCTACATTTTTTTTAAGTTATAGATTTAACTAAAGTATAGAAAAACACAACAATTGAAATGATCCTAGAGGCACATGGTGGGCTGGGTTGGGTTGTTTTACTTGTTTTGCTCAGAGGTAAAACAACCCAGCCCACCATGTGCCTCTAGGATCATTCCAATTGTTGTGCTTTTCTATACTTCCATTGTCTTTTCACTGTGTACTTTAGATTATTATAGTTCATTTATGAAAACCTTGTTCTCTTTTGTTGCATTTCATAAGTATACTGTTTCATTTTTTTATTTGCATTGAGATCCTTCACTTTTCAACAAATCCATATTGCCATGTTCCCATACTCTTGACATTTTAATGCTTGATTGGAATACATTTTATTATCACTGATGGTGGCCAACTGTCATTGCAGCTGTGCCTTGTTGATTTTTAATCCAAATGCAGAGTGACTCAACCAACTGTGAAAAAGTAAGGCTCTTGTAGTAGTGATGGGTAAACAGGGAGGGCAAAAATGGCTGCAATCGTGGCTTGGGAATTGTATGCTGCACACCGAAGTTGCAAAACAATGCTAATCAGTGTTCAAACTACTATACTTGTTTTGCACTAAGAGTCCAAGAAATGAAAAATTCTTATATTTGGCACAGGAAGGTGAAATTATAAAACAAAATTGAAAAAGGCCAAAAGAAAGCTGATGTTCCCAAGGTGTGTGAAATTCCATTGAGTTAAATCTATAATTTAAAAAAAAATGTAGAACAAAAGTTGGCAGAGTTTGCAAAATCAAGAGATGCTTCTATGAGAAAAAAAAAAGATTAGATCAGTTTTATAGCCCCAAGTTAAAGCACTTTTCATTTGGATTGTAGGAGCCAGGCTCAAAATTTACCACTAATTGGTCCACTGCTCCAAGCAAAAAGAAAAAGCAATGTTCATTAGATGCATGGCTTGCTTAAAAATTAGTAAATAGTCTTTATTATCTGTGTTTAGTAGATTGGGGTGGAGATTGGTTCAGTTGATAGTGCACCAAGCTCGTAATCTGTAGTTCCCAGATTCGAGTTCCACCTAGGCCAACATTAAGGTATCTCTCCACTAACCCCTACCTTGTCCTCAGTCACAAAGGTGATACCGATGGGCTTGGAAAAACTGCCATCCTTTGGATGGGATGTAAAGCTGTGACTCTGTTTTCAGGAGAGCATTATCCTGTGCATGTACTGAATGGCCTTGAAAGGAGGATACTGTCTTCTAACAGCTTTTCAGTATGTTCCCTTCCCCTAACCTTCTCTGAACTATTGATGTCCTAGTGACCTTTTTCATTTAGCCCATTGTGTGCAAAAAACGTGCTGTTCAGAGGTAAAACAGCCCAATGTGTCTCTCTCAGGTGAGGCACATTTACATAATATTGCAGTGTTGACTAATGCAAGCAGTTGTGACCTTGGCACTTGGTGTGCTGGTGATGTTAAATGTAGATCAACCTGAATAAGTTATTCTGGTAACTTAGAGCTATGGAGAAGAAATTGCACTGGTTCAAATGAAAATATAAGGCCCCCTAAATAATAAGTATTAGGTAAATAAAAATAAAGGGTTATGTAAAGTAAAAGTGTAGGCAAACCATCACAAAGTGAATTTTTGAATTTTTTTGCCAAAAGATTATTAACAAAAATTAGAGTAAAGGTTCACAGTGCAGTAATTAAAATTAAGTTGAAATCTTTAATTCTCTATGACACTGTTATATGTTTTTTATCACTTCAACAAATATTCTATGCTATCAAGTATCAAAAGTTATTAACGGGAAATTTATGTACTGTACTGCAGAGAATGGGTAGTAAGAGGAACTCTCAAGCATCCCAGAAGTTCCACTTACTACCCATCCTCTGTGGTATGGTATGTAAATTTCTCGTTAATAACTTTTGATACTTGATAGCATAGAATATTTGTTGAAGTGCTTAAAAACATATAATGGTATCATAGAGAATTAAAGATTTCAACTTAATTTTTCAAAAGATTATTGTAACAGAATAAAAGATATATTATAGAAGTCAGTAAAATAGTGTTATTAATTCTGATATAATCTTTTCTGCAACTTTTTTTGCCAAAAGATTATTGTAACAAAATAAAAGATTAAAGATTATTTTATAGAAGTCAATAAAATAGCATTATTGATTCTGATATAATCTTTTCTGCATCTGCTTGAAATTCTTGAGAGCAATTTCCTTTGTATAATTTTGCTTACAAAGAATAGTTTTTGATGTTTCCAGATCCATTGACAGAGAGCCACTTGCACTTCAACTTCCACCTGGAAATGTCTACCAGTCTAAATTTATTTGAGAGATCCAAAAATTGCTTCTATAATAAGGTGATTTGCTTGCACTCTGAGATGGATGTACAACACCTCCCCAGTTCTCATTGCCCCATAACATTATTTTTTCTCATATGCTAATTGTGAGGGCCTTCATTGTCAAGCAAAAGTCTTTTTGTCAGTATTCTGGGACATTTGTTCTTGACAGCAATCTGGTGTTTCTCGATTGATGCATTCACTGTGATGCAGCAAGTTAATACTCACATCGTGCATTAGGAAATTCATTAACAGAACTCTATATATCAACCTACATGTGAAGCATAACCTCTTCAGCAGATGCTTACTTTACTTTTTTTTAAGGAGGTTAACTCAAATGTTTCATTTGCTACTGGCATATATTAATTCTGGTTGATACCAGTGACACCAAGTCTCATCATCAATAGGGTGACCAGATTTACAGAAGAAGTTCCAGGGACTTTTGGAAATTCAGCTGTAAGCCAAGAACTAAGATGACTAGACATTCCCATTTTCTGGAAATGTTGGTCACTCTAGTTTGACAACTTCCAATTGGCAACTTTCATTTTAAAATTCTAACCTTAATTTTTCAGTCACTTGCATTACCGAAAGAATTTTTTTTACAAAAGTTTTGCCACTATTACTCTATTACTAAAAGATCTGCTCATATGATAGAGTTAATATATATTTAAAATAATATCTAAAAATAAATTCTGCGGACACAGCTTTTCATTCAGGGACTGTCCCCACAAAATGGGGATGTCTGAAATTTCATTGCAGTGTAATTTTTACCACTTTTTTTTTTAGTTTCTTTTAAAAGTCTTGAAAAATGCATGAGATATGAACAAATTTTAATCATTTTTAGCCTCCATTACCTTTACTGATATTCTCAAGGGAGCGGCGTGACCCTCTTGCCTTGCCCCTCGATCCAGTGCTGGAGTCACCCTCATCACCAATCATAGTGCTTAAAACTTTTTTCATTATGGTCTCAATGCTCTATACAGAGTGTTTTTTTTCTATTTATATTGTTTTCAAATTTTGGTGATCATCCTTAAATTATTGTGTGCACTTGTACACTATAGTTTTTGAAGAGCATTCGTACCATAACCACAGTTAAAGATTGAATTATTGATCTATGCTCTTCTTTGGATGCAACCTCTATAACAAATGCAAGGCTTAAAATGGGCCCCAAATGCATGTTTGATTAACCTGCTGAATACAATTTTCTAGTCACATCCTATACATATGTAATAAACATACCAAATATTTAAACATTCCAAATAGTTTAGCAGCTATCACAGATTTCAATTTTCCCTTTATTATTGACTTTACCATCATCATCATCCTTAAGCAGCCATGGGCTACGGAGGTCCAACCAGACCGTGCAATTTAGTTCTCCAAGCATGTCTGTCCTGAGCTACATCTGCTGTATCCAGCCACTGCACACCAATTCTGACAAGGTCCTGTTTGACATTGTCTGCCCACCACATTCTTGGTCTCCCCCTCTTTCTGAGTCCTTTAGGCACACTGTTCATAACCCTATTCACCAATTTATAATTATCCATATGGGCAACATGGCCAAACCAACGGAGTCTCTCTCTGCTTAAAGGAGGTTGCCGACTCCTTTGCCTAACCTCATCATTAGTTACAAAGTTGAACCACCTAATGCCCAAGATACTGCGTAAGCATCTGGAATCAAAAGCATCTAGTTTCCTGTTACCTTGTTTACACAGCATCCAAGTTTCACTACCATAACTAACCCTAGAAAGAACCAAACTATTATACAGTCTAATTTTAGTCTTTAGGTGTATACGCCTATTTCTCCACACTCTCCATAGATTCTTGGAAGTCCTGGCAGCAATCCCTATTCATCTGTTAATCTCATGCCGCACATCACCATTATCTGCTACACAGCTCCCAAGATAATTAAACTGTGACACCTGCTCAAGACTGCAACCATTCAGATTAACTGAATCACAGCCTGCCTGACCAATTTTCATCACTTTAGTTTTCTCTCTGTTTATAACCAAACCTACTCTACTACCAGTTTCATCAACAGCTCGAATGAAAGAGTTCATCTCATCAACATCATTTGCCAAAAGCGCTAAATCATCAGAATAATCTAAATCAGAAATTTTCATATCTTCAGTCCATTTAAGGCCAAAATCTTTCCCTTGAAGTGAATTTCGCATAGCATAATCAATAACCAAACTAAAGAGAAATGGAGACAAAATGCATCCTTGTCAAACACCAGAAGTAATGTTAAACCAATTGCCACAAGCCTTACCAACTCTCACACATGACTCAGTGTTATTATAGAGAGTTTTCATTATGTTAACTAACTTGTCGGGTATACCATATGATTTCACAATCAACCACAAATTATGACGATCAACAGAGTCGAAAGCCTTTTTGAAATCAACAAAGCTAGCAATCAAAGGTTTCTGAAACTCTAAACATTTCTCAAGAATCTGCCTAAGTGAAAATATCTGATCCACACATCCCCTACCACTTCTGAATCCACATTGCTCATCACGCAATTGACTGTCAACCAGATTCTTAATTCTATTAAGCACAATCATGCAAAGAACTTTCCCTGGAACAGAGAGTAGGCTGATACCCCTATAGTTATCACAAGAACTGCAATCAACATTTTTGAAAATAGGAATAATAAAAGCTCTGGTAAAATCTTTAGGGACCATGCCTTTATCATAAAAGATATTCAAAATTTCAGTCATCCAAGTGGTAACCGAAACATTCCCAGCTCTAAGCATTTCCATAGTAATTTCATCTACCCCTGGGGATTTATGAAGTTTAAGTTTAGAAATAGCCAAAATAACTTCAGATTGTGTTATAGGGTTATTTTTATATGTTATATATCTCCTTTCTTGACAGAATTCAAAATATCCTGAAGTTGTCCATAAAACTTATCCTTCTCATCCTCATCAGCATCCTCAGTGGGGGCATGACAGCAGCTAACATTCAAGTCTTTAATGCTTGTCTGAAATTTTGCTGTAAGAAATCTTCATTAATGCACTCATATCCTAGAGTGTCTGCTGAGAAGCAGACCCACGCCTTGGTGATGTTTATTGTCTTCCCTCTCTGAAAAGAGAAATTTAAGATTATTTTTAAGAATCTGATCTTTATCTGTCCATCTGGTCTCTTGCAGGCTGAGAATATCTAAATTATAATGGTGGAATTTTTGTGTGAGGACATCAAGGGAAAAAGCTCTGTTCAGTCCTCACATTCCAATTGCCTATGGAGAGAAAATGGTTAGTGGGATGTTTAAAGAAACTGTGTTTATTGAGAGAGAGAACGCCAACAATATCAAATTGCCCCCTAATCGCAGATATGGGGTAAAGACCCGTTCCTCCACCACCAAAGGCTGAAGCCATCTGCACTGGAAGACTTCCTCCAATGTAGAATTTGATGATGCCAGTAGAAGCAAAGAGTTCAGGTGCCTGCGGTGGCCTCTGCTCAGTATTATCCACCAGCTTATAAACATATCCTGTGAATCTATTCATTTGGGGCTGTCAACCCACAAACAAGCAGAAAACACAGTGGAAGATTTTCCCTCCACAGAAGCCCACCAGTGCAGCAAAATCAGGATCCATAATCAAGCTCAGAGCCTTAATTCCATTCAGGTTGGTATATATGGTCAGCACCAGGACCCTGTGTTGTTGACCACTCCTCAACAGGGTAGAAAAAAAAAGAAAAGTGGCCATAGTTGTTCAGATCAGTAGGCCACAATAATCTGGCAGCCCTCCCCTTCCGTTCACTTCCACAAGAGAGTATCTCTTTTGAAAGGTACTAACGGTTTGCACCACGAGAAGGCGAGGTCAGACATTAGGTGCTAGGCCTGGCCGGTTCTATTCATCATCACAGGGGATTGGTGCATAGCTTTCCTTCCAGTGACTACCTAGCTACCATTTACAGACCCTTTACTATAGATTGGTCAAAATTTCAACCTTTATTCTTTACTGAAATTTTCAGTGGTATTAAATGTATTTCCCATTGCAATTGTAAATATATTTTATACCTCATTTGTTGTAGGCACTCCTGTGTGTGATTGCTGATATTTTTATCTGTTGTGTTATCAGTTTTTAGTTGTGTTCAACAGTGATTCATACTGTAGTATTTAACTGTTTTTCAAAAATGAATCATTTTTAACTATACTTTAAGTAAGCTTAAAGAATATGATCTTTCTTTGATGCTTAAACTGTAAATTTAGCTTTCGTATTTCCTTTTCAGGAAATAGTGATTTAATGAATGGCATCATGATATATCAATATATCATTGTTAATTTAGATACATGGAGAATGTAAATATTTTGATGACATATTGAAGTGTCATAAAAGTTCTTAATACCAAGTCTAAATTATATCTTAAAAAGACTACAGGTGTAGGTTGTTCTTCAGTTGTTTTGACATTGTGCAGTTATTTTAAATTGAATCATTTTACACAATGGTACCAATATTTAAATAAGAAGGCTAATATTATCTCCACTGGCCTAGAATTTATATTTCCTAATAGTCAATATACAGCAAACTGACAAAAAAGGGTCACCTGCAGCTCTGGGTGGCAGAGTAAGGTTAAATTCCACTAGCCTGTAGATGTTAAATAGTATTTGGGTGCTCAGGTAATTCTTATGTAAGAAATTAACATTTTTCATACAGAGTGAATTATTTAATATAAAACCATTATTCAACCATTTTTGTCAGATGAAAATGAGCACTCTATTTATCAGTTACCTAACTCGGAAGAATGTTAAATTTAAAATCTTTACTATGCCATGACCTGAAATTGAATATTTTTCACTGATTACTTATGTAATAAAATTAACCAAAACAAGTTCACAGTCATTATGATGTTTATTTATCATTTTCATAATTGTCAAGTTTAATAATAGTATATAATAATTTCATATTTATTCCTTATTTAATAATTACCATGAATTTTGCAGCTATCTTTTCGTGGTATTCGTAGCAGCAAGTTCAGGCATGTTTATGGATGTGCAGCTAGAAAAGACAAGTGTTATGAATGCATTAAAATTACCAAGAATGCACATGACAGCAATTTTTGTGCAGTGAATCCAAAGTTTATAGCAGTAGTTACAGAAACAGCTGGAGGGGGATCATTCTTAGTTATTCCTGTTGATAAGGTTAGTTTGAATGTTTCAGAATATAAATTATGTAAATAATGTATTCTGATTTCTATCTCTTCTTATTTTTATGTGACTATATTTTAAAGTTTTGTTATAAAAGTCAAAATATTGTCTAGCTTGCCTCATAAGATATAAACAAGAGTAAAAGTATTTTTAAGATGCGTAGCTTGAAATATAAAGTTAAAACTCCTTTAAGTAGTTGTTGTGATTCATAACTGAATGTTTCTTAGCTAATTATTAAATTTTAACATAAGAAATTTGAGTTTGAAGTTATTGTGTTTCAAAATAAATAAGTGTTATTAGTAAATGTAAAAAAAATTGCAGTTATTAATCATAGTGACATAAGGACAATAATAAGTAGTGAAGAACAGTTGAAAGCCACAATGTGCAAGTTTGAATTATTGATATTCATGTGATACTTAATCAGGAATCCACATTTTTATGTCAGTTTAAATAGTTCAGTGTGTAATTCAGTGGCACCCTCCCATCGCAGAATCTATAAGTTAATTGCTTCCATCATTGCTCAGTTAATATGATGAATTGTGTGTTATTAGAAGATGGCCTGTCATTTTTTTTTTGCATTTACTGATATCCTGGTTAAGAATATAAAAGATATGAAGATGCCTTAGATCAGTGTGTGGTCCAACTGATGTCCCATGGGCTGCATCCAGCCCATGACCACTTAGGTTCTGGCTTGCAAAATTGTTTGTGAATTTGTTACTATAGCAAAGAAGTATTTTAAAGATATGAAGATGCCTTAGATCAGTGTGTGGTCCAACTGATGTCCCATGGGCTGCATCCAGCCCATGACCACTTATGTTCTGGCTTGCAAAATTGTTTGTGAATTTGTTACTATAACAAAGAAGTATTTTAAAGATATGAAGATGCCTTAGATCAGTGTGTGGTCCAACTGATGTCCCATGGGCTGCATCCAGCCCATGACCACTTATGTTCTGGCTTGCAAAATTGTTTGTGAATTTGTTACTATAACAAAGAAATATTTTTTTAATATCTGAGTCTAAACACAATAGATGAGAAAAAGGTATTTCAAAGTCTTTGTGCTATTTTGCTTGCACACTATCCTTTGTAGAAGCACGTGTTTGTCTAACCATGGAGAGAAGACATTCATAAAGAATTCAGGTGCTGATAAGAGATTTACCCTTCAATAATAATTGGCATTATCTCTGACTGTAATTTTGAAAAAGAAGTATAAAAATAGGTCATTAATTTTCAAAAATAGTGTTCCCAAGATATATATTTTTTATGGCATTAAATATTAAGAAGTATGCTAGCTCTAGTTTAAAGATTGTGAAGCACTTGTGTTCAGGTGAAACTGTTTTTGGCCTTAAGAAAGAAAACAGTTGGACTGCAGTCCTTGTATGAAGGCACAGTAGAAAAGTTACAAAAATACCTTACACAGTAGCACATAAGCGAAATTTGTAATGTGCACTACCAAGAAAAAAGTAAGATTTATTTCTACTTAGATCTCATTGAGTTTATGTAACTGATTATATGCAATGATTAGGCAATATGACGGTTTTTTCAGCACTTTTAATTCAAAGGTACAGTCTAGGTGACTACTGCAGTGTGGTTTTTAAATTGTTTCTTGAAGTAGAGAAAATAAAACGTGAACTTCATTCCAAAAATGAATCATATCAATTTGTTTCCATATTGTGCTATTAGTTGGATCTCAAAAGATATTTGGGGCGGGGGTGGCTCAGTCTGTAGCATGCCAGGCTCATAATCTGTAGTTCTCAGGTTCGAGTACCAGCTGGGTCAGCATTGAGATTTATCTCCGCAAAACCCCTTGCCCTGGCCACGGTAGTAGGGGACACTGATGGGCCTGGAAAGACCATCATCCTTCGGATGGGACACTAAGCTGTTGCCTCGTGTGCGGGAGAGTCGTACCCTGTGCACGTTAAAGAGCACACAGGATGGCCTTGATGGAGGCTACCATCTGTCTTCCAACAGCTGTTCCAGTGGGTCCCCTCCCCAACCTTCTCTGAGCTTTTGGGGTCCATGTGACTTGGCCATTTAACCCATGGAGTGCAAAAAAGTGCCGCTCAGAGGTAAAACAAGCAAACCCAACCCAAAAGATATTTGAATTTTTTACCAAACAATAATTCATGTCATTGTTTGCAAAATTTAGTGACCTCTCAAACTTTCTCTCTAGACTTGTAATTCTGGATATCTGTAGTTGAGTTTTTTTCAGATCCAAATAATATCTGAACTGCATAACCACTATTATTTGTTCCTTTGAAAACTTATTATTATTTGGCCTTATTCTGTGCACCATCAAAGTATTAACCCTTACCTACTATGGTTATTTCATTTTCCATAAAGGGTAGCAAGGCTGCATTGAAAGGAGAGTTATTTACCAATCTATTTTGATGGTGCACAGAATTAGTCAGGCACAGCACAAAATAGGATTCTCCTGCTTGGGTGAAGGCTTTTAGTTCATTTCAAGGGCAATGTTCTCTTCTGGAGGGGAAGACAAGGGGAGGACTGCTAGATCAGTTTGGCCTATTGTAATAACTGAAATATTCTATTTGTATGCAATTATGTTAATCTGCTTATGCATCAGAAGGTTATTACAATAAGAGTTTAGTATGTAAGTAATGATGAAGTTAAATCAGGCCTGGACATACTATTGGCCCTTGCAGCCCATCAGATCTTTGTGTGGCCCATGAGCTACTAATTATAAATAAATTTATAAAAGAGGAAAAGAATATATAGAGGACAAGAAGCCCAAGTTCTGCAAAGTGAATTCTCATTAAAATAATTAATTTTAATAAAATTATATTGTTTATGTTTCACTTTAGTTTCTTTTTTTTACTTTTTTTTTTGCTTTCATTATGCATAAGTTATTGATTACATAATTGTTTGGTAGCTTGCCATTCCATTTCAGTTTTCTATATGGCCCCTTCAGCTAAAAGGTTTCCCCAGGCTGGTTTAGAAAAGATGTCTGCAGCTACCTTTAATTAACATCTTACCTAGAGAGAGACTATGTCCATTTTTGTGTTTTGCCACTTTGCCTACATACAGAACTATAGGTTAATTAATTGAATTATCAACAGTGACCCCCAAAAGACTTGGTAGAAAGGGGAAGACCTAGAATGTAGTGGGTAGATAATGTCAAACAGGACCTTGTGACCTACAGTGACCAAATGCAGCAGCTGTTGCTCAGGATAGATCATTTGAAGGACTAAGCTACCATCTGGTTAGAACTCTATAGTCTATGACTACTTGAGGATTATGTATGTATGTCTCTGACCAATCAATGTCCCTGTGCCTGGGTGTGTACATGCATAAATATTTTATGAATGATATAAAGCTTAGGAATGAACACAAAGGCTATATTGTATTTTGTATTAATGTTGCATTGAGTGTCTGTAACGCTCCAAAGAAATGCAAAATACTTTTAAGTTTGGACCTTTTTTCTGATCCAATTAGGTTTATGCTCCGGATAGTTCAGTCGGGCGCCAGGCAATAATTAACAAATTGCCAAATAAATAAATAAAGTTAAATTAGGGTTCAAGATACCAGCGAGCGTTAATGAGTAAGAATCCAATAATGATTGTCAAAATGTAAATATCTAAATATAATCAAAGCTTAATTCACGTTGCTCAAGAGAAAAAGTCAGTAAAGACTCGAAAGGTTTAAATAACAAACAAATTTATTTCCAACAATCACTCACCAAAACTTCAATGAAGAAGATACATCAACTGAGCACTCTTCCGTGCTACATGCTTATGCTCTCTGCGCTACAGTGTGCTCTAACTCTGTGCTACAACTCTCTCTCTACTATGTGCTAACTGTGACAACATGTCACCAGACTTTAGCAAGAGGCTTACAGCGGCCTGCACGTGTCATGTTGCACGCTGGGAAAGACATTTACATAAAATGACGAGCGACGCAAGCTATGACACAAGAGGGGGCGTGTCCTTGTGCACGCGCTTTAGCGGGTGACAGTCGGAAGATCGGAGTTGCGCAAGCGCAACTCCTAACTCTTGGAAACGAGCGCCGTGATGCCAAAAAGGAAATAAAAATTCCCAAGATGATAAATATAACGTAAATTAAGCAAAACTGGTTAAGGTAAAGTAAAAGTGAACGAAGGGGCATCACATGTCCCAATAATTCAGAAGGACAGAGCTGTTAACATGTTAAGCAAATTATGGATATGGTTCTCACTTGGAACAAGAGCCAATTTATTTTTAACTGCCAAAAGTTATTAAATTTGTACATTGTCAAAGATTATCACATTCATGATCATATCCAGATGAATGAAAATCTTTTTACCATTTTTTACTTTTAGACTGGTCGAGTTGATGTATCTGCTGGAAGAGTAACAGGCCATCAGGGTCCTGTTTTGGATCTGAAATGGAATCCTTTTAATGACAATATAATAGCCTCCTGTTCCGATGATTGTACAGTAAGATCTTGCATTCCTTTGCCTCTCATTTAGTTAATGATATTTGAAATATTTTATTCATGATAGATGAAAGTAATTTTTAGTCAAAAGTTTTATAAAGTTAATATATTTTGTATAATAAATAGCAAAGTGGAATCTCCAGTTTAACAAGTATTTTGTGTGATACAGGATAATGAAATTAGAATTAAAATTTAACGTATTTTTGAAAGCAAAATATATTTGAGTTTGCTCTTAGTCAAGGTGCAAATGAGATTTTATATGAACAGTACACAATTCTGACAAATTCCACCTTTCACATCCATGATTTGGGCACAAGATCTTGTTATTTGTAAGTGCTCTTCCAGTTCAGCTAAAGTACTAAGGTGGTGACAATTCACACTTGCTTAAGTAAGGTTATTGATGATAGAAGGCATATTGTTGGCTGCTACCATGCTTCATTTAAACCAATATGAAACAGAGTAAATAACTATATGGTTATTCTGATTCTAGCACTTTCTGTTTATTTCTTGTTAAATAATATCAGCTGTAGGTGGCAGTCCTATTTATGAAGTTATATAACTCATAATTATCATAGTTATGAGCTATGTAATGTTTTATTATGAACTATATAACAGAATTCGCAGTAAGTTATGACTTATTGTGGATTCTGTTATTTCATACTAGAAAGACATCCAAGTTCATTTACCAGCAGTTTTTTTTTAATTCAAAATTTTAATATTTTGTTTTTTGTTGTTTTGAGACTAATTAAGCATATACGTTTAGTTTTATTTAGTTTTATGTTGTTGATTAAAAAATATTGTTTTTATTGTTGTTTAGGATTCAGAACAAATGTGTTTAAATATTTTTGTAATTTTGGTTCCCACTTTTCTTTAACCCTTCCAGTGGCCAGCCTGAAAAACTGGTTTTCATCCAGAGGCCTAGCTATTTTCTTCCTATGCTCAGTCAAAAAAAAATTAACTTTAGAACTTTTTTGACAAATAATTAATGAAAGGAATTATGGCATGTTATATGCCAAATTAATCAGCATTTAATTCTCAATTTTCTAAAAATAAAATATTTAACAAAAAAAAAGACAATATATTTTATTTTAATTGGACTTTTTTAGAGTCATGTAGTAAAAAAATGCATCTGGTAACATAAATAAAAATTTATAAAAACAACAACAACAACAACAGACAAACAAACTAATAGATAGAAATGATTATAATGCACATGACTAGAAAGGCTATTTATTTCCGAATAACAAAAAAATTATTTTTTTGGTTTCAAGTAAATATTTTTCTTGTTTTGTAATTTTTTTCTCAGTACCATAACTTTGAGAAAATTCCAGGCTTTTAGCCATTTGTGCTGAGTCAGATAAGTCAAATTTAGAATTAAAATAAAAAAAACCAATCAACAGAAATAGGTCATGTTATGTACCAAATTAAACAGAATTTAAATACGAATTTTATGAAAATAAATAATAAAACAAATTTGGTCTGTAAATGGTAAATTGTTAGTCACTGGAAGGGGAGCTATGCATCAGTCCCCTGTGATGATGCATAGAACCGGCCAGGCCTAGCACCTAATGTCTGACCTCACCTTCTCGTGGTGCAGACCGTTAGTACCTTTCAAAAGAGATACTCTCTTGTGGAAGTGAACGGAAGGGGAGGGCTGCCAGATTAGTGTGGCTTACTGATCTGGACAACTATGGCCACTTTTCTTTTTTTTCTACCCTGCTGAGGAGTGGTCAACCACACAGGGTCCTGGTGCTGACCATATATACCAACCTGAATGGAATTAAGGCTCTGAGCGTGATTATGGATCCTGATTTTGCTGCACTGGTGGGCTTCTGTGGAGGGAAAATCTTCCACTGTGTTTTCTGCTTGTTTGTGGGTTGACAGCCCCAAATGAATAGATTCACAGGATATGTTTATAAGCTGGTGGATAATCCTGAGTAGAGGTCATTGCAGGCACCTGAACTCTTTGCTTCTACTGGCTTCGTCAAATTCTACATTGGAGGAAGTCTTCCAGTGCAGATGGCTTCAGCCTTTGGTGGTGGAGGAACAGGTCTTTACCCCATATCTGTGATTAGGGGGCAATTTGATATTGTTGGCATTCTCTCTCTCAATAAACACAGTTTCTTTAAATATCCCACTAACCATTTTCTCTCCATAGGCAATTGGAATGTGAGGACTCTGAACAGAGCTTTTTCTCTTGATGTCCTACACAAGAATTCCACCATTATAATGTAGATATTCTCGGCCTGCAAGGGACCAGATGGACAGATAAAGGTCAGATACTTAAAAATAATCTTAAATTTCTCTTTTCAGGGAGGGAAGACAATAAACATCACCAAGGCGTGGGTCTGCTTCTAAGCAGACATGCTACTGACATACATATCACACATCAACAATTGAATGCTCTTCTAGGATATGAGTGCATTAATGAAAGGTTTATTACAGCAAAATTTCAGACAGGCATTAAAGACTTGAATGATATCTGCTGTTATGCCCCCACTGAGGATGCCAATGACGATGAGAATGATAGGTTTTAGGGACAACTTCAGGATATTTTGAGTTCTGTGAAGAAAGGAGATATTACCCTTGTTCTAGGTGACTTCAATGCCAAAGTTGGTACTGACTTTTGGTACTTGACCTTTGGGGAGGAGTGATGGGCCCTTTTGGTATTGGTAGCTGCAATAACAATGGGCAACGTCTCCTACAGGTAAGTAAACTCAATGGTTTCAGAATAACTAACACTTATTACCAACACTGCAACATATATAAGTATACCTGGGTTTCACCTGATGGACTGCATAAGAATATGATTGATTACATATTAATTAACAGGAAATGGGCAAGTTCTGTTAAAAATACCAGGGCATATAGGGGAGCTGAAATTGGATCTGACCATTACCTTGTTAAAAGTGTCTTGCAACTTAAAAAGTGTTGTGCTAGGGTTAAAAATTTTGACTTTAATACTGAAGCTCTGAAAGACCCAGTTATAGCTAAAATTTACCATAATAGGTTACTTAGTCATTATGACAGTCATGGTTTGCTTACTACTGAAGTTGAGGAAGAATGGGACCATTTTAAACAGGCTTTTTTGGAAACTAACAGTACTCTTTTAGGAAAAAAGGAAAACAGAAGGCAAAATTATTTGAGTGATAAGGCACTTGAACTTATTTCAGAAAGGAAGAACTGCAGGAATGTCCTTAATCAATATCCTACTAGTCCTAATAGAAAGCATTACAGAGAGGTTAATAAATATGTAAAGGATCAGTTAACTGCTGATAAGAATCTTTGGCTTGATGGCTTGGCCAACAAAGCTGAGGAAGCAGTTAGGCAGCACAACAGCAGAGTGTTGTACCAGATAGTTAATGTTTTGTATGGTAGAAAATGGACTGGTATAAAGGGATTGAAGGATGAACAAGGTAAGGTTATAGAAGGTGAGGATTCTGTCATGGCTAGGTGGGCTGAGCATTTCAGTGATGTTCTAAACAATGTGGTTAGTTCTACTCCTATTGTTTGCAATAATGATAGATGCATTGGTGGCTTTAATGTTGGCCCTATAACACAATCTGAAGTTATTTTGGCTATCTCTAAACTTAAGCTTCATAAATCTCCAGGAGTAGATGAAATTACTATGGAAATGCTTAGAGCTGGAAATGTTTCAGTTACCACTTGGATGACTGAAATTTTGAATATCGTTTATGATAAAGGCATGGTTCCTAAGGATTTTACCAGAGCTATTATTATCCCTATTTTCAAAAAAGGTGATCGCGGTTTTTGTGATAACTATAGGGGTATCAGCCTACTCTCTGTTTCAGGGAAAGTTCTTTAATGATTGTGCTTAATAGAATTAAGAATCTAGTAGACAGGCAATTGCGTGATGAGCAATGTGGATTCAGAAGTGGTAGGGAATATGTAGATCAGATATTTTCACTGAGGCAGATTCTTTAGAAATGCTTAGTTTCAGAAACTTGGTTGCTAGCTATGTTGATTTCAAAAAGACTTTTGACTCTATTGATCGTCATAATCTGTGGTTGATTGTGAGATCGTATGGCATACCAGAAAAGTTAGTTAACATAATGAAAGCTCTCTATAATAACATTGAGTCTTGCGTCTACTGGCATCGTCAAATTCTACATTGGAGGAAGTCTTCCAGTGTACTTTGGCATTGAAGTCACCTTAGACTTGTGTGAGAGTTGGTAAGGCTTGTAGTAATTGGTTTAGCATTACTTCTAGTGTTTGACAAGGGTTCATTTTGTCTCCTTTTCTCTTTAGTTTGGTAATTGATTATGCTATGTGAAATTCACTTCTAGGGAAAGATTTTGGACTTAAATGGGCTGGAGATATGAAAATTTCTGACTTAGATTATGCCGATGATTTAGCCCTTTTGGCAAATGATGTCGATGAGATGAACTCTTTCATTCGAGCTATTGATGAAACTGGTAGTAGAGTAGGTTTGATTATAAACAGAGAGAAAACTAAAGTGATGAAAATTGGTCAGGCAGGCTGTGATTCAATTAATCTGAATGGTTGCATTCTTGAGCAGGTGTCACAGTTTAATTACCTTGGGAGCTATGTAACAGATACTGGTGATGTGTGGCATGAGATTAACAGACGAATAGGGATTGCTGCCGGGACTTTTAAGAATCTAGGGAGAGTGTGGAGAAATAGGTGTATACACCTAAAGACTAAAATCAGACTTTATAATAGTTTGGTTCTTTCTAGGGTTAGTTATGGTAGTGAAACTTGGATGCTGTGTAAACAAGATAACAGGAAACTAGATGCTTTTGATTCCACATTCTTACGCAGTATCTTGGGCATTAGGTGGTTCAACTTTGTAACTAATGATGAGGTTAGGCAAAGGAGTTTGCAACCTCCTTTAAGCAGCATATTGTGTAGAAAGAGACTCCATTGGTTTGGCCATGTTGCCCATATGGATAATTATTGATTGGTGAATAGGGTTATGAACAGGGTGCCTAAAGGCCTCAGAAAGAGGGGGAGACCTAGGATGCGGTGGGCAGACAATGTCAAACAGGACCTTGTTAGAATTGGTGTGCAGTGGCTGGATGCAGTAGATGTAGCTCAGGACAGACATGCTTGGAGAACTAAATTGCACAGTCTGGTTGGACCTCCGTAGCCCATGGCTGCTTGAGGATGATGATGATAAAATAAATTTGCAAGCATATTGATTTTAATAAGCCTTTTTCAATGTGATATGGTGAATAAAAAGATTGCACTATGCAATTAAGGCTTAATTTTTGGAAACCTGATGAATAAAAATAGTTAAATTATATATTAATCAAAAGGAAATTCCTTCCCGAATAATATATTGATTTCATTAATGCAATATACATTATTTTTATTTCTTTTAATGATTCCTTTCAGTATTGTATATATTAAACACTGCCAGTGTTATACAAAGTGACTTTTCACATTCACAGGATTTTCTGAACTGGTTATGAAATAGAAAAAAAAAAAAAACTTTCTTGCCTGTTTTTCTTTTTACTAAACATTATCAATTTTTTTCTTTGGGTGTTGAAGTTTGGCAATCTTTGCTAAGTGCAGAAAGGTTTGTGCACCAAAGGAAAAAAAAAAGATCATTGTATTGTTTGTGTGGCACAACTAACACAACTAACATACTGAGAGGGGTTAAAAATTTTGCTTCAGTGGATGCTTTAAAATAATTCAATACAAACATAAAAATTCGTAATTTTAAAAAAATTATATTTTTAGAAGGGGGGGGGGGGGGTGAAACATTCACATTTAGTTTACTGGAGGGAGCCTTACCAAAGTTGCACTCCCATGTGATGCCTGTTTTCCCTAGCAAGGGAAATTTGCTTCCATATCCAAGACATTCATTTTCAGAAAATGGTACAAGCTCAAAATATTTTTACTAAAAAAAGAAGAAATAATAAAAGAAAACTTACATATAACTTAATGGGATATTAAATAAAATATCCACAACAACTTTTAAGCCGGCCTCCGATGTAGCATAAGATTGATAAATCAGCCGACCGAAAGATTGCTAACTTATGGAAATAAAACTACAGAAATGAATTTGCTTCCATAACAAAGACTTCATTTATTTTCAGAAAATGATACCAGATCAAAGTTTTACTGGAAAAGTAATAAATAATAAAAATTAACATATAGCCCAATATGACGTTAAAATATCCACAGCAACAAGTTATAAGCCGGCCATCCAATGTACCATAACTCATCATCATCATCCTCAAGCAGCCATGGGCTACGGAGGTCCAACCAGACCATGCAATTTAGTTCTCCAAGCAAGTCTATCCTGAGCTACATCTACTGCATCTGGCCACTGCACACCAATTCTAACAAGGTCCTGTTTGACATTGTCTGCCCACCGCATCCTAGGTCTCCCCCTCTTTCTGAGGCCTTTAGGCACACTGTTCATAACCCTATTCGCCAATCTATAATTATTCATACGGGCAACATGGCCAAACCAACGGAGTCTCTCTCTGCACAATATGCTGCTTAAAGGAGGTTGCAAACTCCTTTGCCTAATCTCATCATTAGTTACAAAGTTGAACCACCTAATGCCCAAGATACTGCGTAAGCATCTAGTTTCCTGTTATCTTGTTTACAAAGTGTCCAAGTTTCATTACCATAACTAACCCTAGAAAGAACCAAACTATTATACAGTCTAATTTTAGTCTTTAGGTGTATACGCCTATTTCTCCACACTCTCCCTAGATTCTTAAAAGTCCTGGCAGCAATCCCTATTTGTCTGTTAATCTCTGGCTCTTAAGCTCTGGTAAAATCCTTAGGAACTATGCCTTTATCATAAAAGACATTCAAAATTTCAGTCATCCAAGTGGTAACCGAAACATTCCCAGCTCTAAGCATTTCTGTAGTAATTTCATCTATCCCAGGGGATTTATGTAGTTTAAGTTTAGAAACAGACAAAATAACTTCAGAATGTGTTATAGGTCCAACATTAAAGCCACCAATGCATCTATCATCATTGCAAACAATGGGAGTAGAACTAACTACATTGTTTAGAATATCACTGAAATGCTCAGCCCACCTAACCATGACAGAATCCTCCCCTTCTATAACCTTACCTTGTTTATCCTTCAATCCTTGTATACCTGTCCGTTTTCTACCACACAAAACCTTAACTATCTGGTACAGCTCTCTGCTCTTGTGCTATCTAACTGCTTCCTCAGCTTTGTCAGCCAAACCATCAAGCCAAAGATTCTTATCAGCAGCTAACTGATCTTTTACACGTTTATTAAGTTCTGTGTAATGCTTTCTATTAGGACTAGTAGGGTATTGATTAAGGACATTCCTGCAGTTCTTTCTTTCCGAAATGAGCTCAAGTGCCTTATCACTCAGATAATTCTGTCTCTTCTGCTCCTCTTTTCCTAAAAGAGTACTGTTAGTGTCCAAAAAAAGCCTGTTTAAAATGATCCCATTCTTCCTCAACTTCAATAGTAAGCATACCATGACTGTCATAATGACTAAGTAACCTATCATGGTAAGCTCTGGCTATAATTGGGTCTTTCAGAGCTTCAGTATTAAAAGCAAATTTTTTAACCCTAGCACAACACTTTTTAAGTTTAAGTTGCAAGACACTTTTAACAAGATACTGGTCAGGTCCAATTTCAGCTCCCCTATAAGATCTGGTATTCCTAACAGAACTAGCCCATTTGCTGTTAATTAATATATAATCAATCATATTCTTATGTAGCCCATCAGGTGAAACCCATGTGTGAAACCCATGTGTACTTATGTATGTCGCAGTGTTTGTAATAAGTGTTAGTTATTCTGAAGCCATTGAGTTTACTTAGCTGCAGCAGACGCTGCCCATTGCCATTGCAGCTACCAATACCAAAAGAGCCTATTACTCCTCCCCAAAGGCCAGAGTCAGTACCAACTTTGGCATTGAAGTCACCAAGAACAAGGGTAATATCTCCTTTCTTGACATAATTCAAAATATCCTGAAGTTGTTCATAAAACCTATCCTTCTCATCCTCATCGGCATCCTCAGTGGGGGTATAACAGCAGATAACATTCAGGTCTTTAACGCTTGTCTGAAATTTTGCTGTAAGAAACCTTTCATTAATGCCCTCATATCCTAGAAGAGCATCACTAGCGTGTCTGCTGAGAAGCAGACTCACACCTTGTTGATGCTTATTGTCGTCCCTTCCTGAAAGAGAAATTTAAGATTATTTTTAAGAATCTGACCTTTATCTGTCCTCTTGCAAGCCGAGAATATCTAAATTATAACAGTGGAATTCTTGTGTGAGGACATCAAGAGAAAAAACTCTGTGCAGAGTCCTCACATTTCAACTACCTATGGAGAGAAAATGGTTAGTGGGATGTTTAAAGAAACTATGTTTATTGAGAGAGGGAATGCTGACAATATCAAACAGCCCCCTAATCGCAGACATGGGGCAAAGACCCATTCTCCCACCACTAAAGGCTGAAGCCATCTACACTGGAAGACTTCCTCCAATGTAGAATTTGACGATGCCAATAGAAGCAAAGAGTTCAGGTCCCTGCGATGACCTCTGCTCAGGATTATCCACCAGCTGATAAACATATCCTGTGAATCTATTCATTTGGGGCTGTCAACCCACAAACAAACAGAAAACACAGAGGAAGATTTTCCCTCCACAGAAGCCCACCAGTGCAGCAAAATCAGGATCCATAATCAAACTCAGAGCCATATATATCTGTCCAGTCCAGTGGGTTTATATGGTCAGCACCAGGACCCTGTGTGGTTGACCACTCCTCAGCAGGGTAGGAAAAAAAAAGAAAAGTAGCCATAGTTGTCCAGATCAGTAGGCCACACTAATCTGGCAGCCCTCCCCTTCCGTTCACTTCCACAAGAGAGTATCTCTTTTGAAAGGTACTAACGGTCTGCACCACGAGAAGGCGGGGTCGGACATTAGGTGCTAGGCCTGGCCGGTTTTATGCATCATCACAGGGGATTGGTGCATAGCTCTCCTTCCAGTGACTACCTAGCTACCATTTACAGACTGTACCATAACTATGGAAAAATAAATACTTCTCGATCGGCCAAAAGATCACTAATTTACGAAAAAAAATCTATTGAAATGAAAACTAAGATTTAAATACAAGAAAGCAAATACTAACTTTAAAAAGGGTATCCAATATGCTTGACCAAAGCTGTAAATAATATGGGAGCCACTTATAGCACACAGAATGGAGATAGCATGTGTCAAACATCTGCGCCTTGTTTGTGTCAGTGAGCCATAAGGTAATTAAATGCAGTTACACCCAGAATTTCTAAGAAGGATGTTTTTACTTCCAGTTTCGATTTTAAGAGTGGGAAAAATATATAGAATGGTAGGAAAAATGATAAACATAATTTTGGGAATACTGAAATAGGTTTATGACACAAAAGCATGTGAAACAGGAAAAAAAATGGAAGTTTACAATTTTTTTTAGAAAAAAATTTTAGAAAAAAAAATTCACTTTGTAATTACTTCCAAAATCTACTGTTTTTAAAAATGGCAGTTTATTTTTTTTGTTAATTTTTAGGAGATTTTCGTAAATTTAAGGAAATTTTTTTTGATAATAGTTCAAATCAAACTTGTGAGCTTAAATCAGAAGGTTGCTTCAGCAAAGAGGAATGTTAACAACCAAATCTCTAATACCGTTTAGTGCTTCTAAGAAATGGCAATCAGATGGCTTTATCAAATTATTTATATTGTACTTTAATAAAATATGTATCAGATTAAGAAAACAAAATTTTTTTTCAGGCCTGAATTATATATTTTTATAAGATATATATATAAATTATAACTGCAATTTTTATTTTTAGAGAAACAATTTTTTTTGTTGTACTAAAAGCGTATACAATTTTGTTCTTGGCCTCTCATTTCGAATTCTCCGAACTTATACAGATGATGTGGACACTGGAAGGGTTAAGCTATTACTCTTCAAAGGAAATTACTTGTTTGGGATTTCATTAATAATATTTATATTGAAGCAATCTTTTCTACTACAGGCAGTAAATTCATAAAGAGAGCAGAAATAAATGATAAGAATAATATATTTTCTCAATTATCTGTTGCATTCAAACATTGCATGAGCCATATCTTATAGATAATAGCTTAAGAAATTCAACATTTTGAACTGTTAAGGAATATTTTCCTTCATATCATCAGTTTTTTTCCTAATGTAAAAAAAAGATTGTACAAAGGTACCAATTACTTCCATTTGAACTTTTATAAAGTAAAAAATAGGGATGATTAAACTTCAGTTTCTTTGACAAATTAAAAGAATATTAGAGTGAAGAGGTGGATTACTGGGTTGTTTTACCTCTGAGTACTGGGATGAATTAAATATTGATGATCATCATAGTATAATCAATGCAGCTTTATATCAACTCCTTGGATGGAGGCACTAATGCATCAGTGTGATAGCAGAGCAAGTATTGTTGCTGGTAAGTATTAATAGAATATGATAAAAATCCAGAGTTTATCTGAGATTACAATTCCAGTTTATCATTATTGATGATTCTGCATCTAGACCATTACAGCCTTGATGGTGGTAATGATTTTAGTAAACAATTTGCTGATATTAACGTTTAAAATTGTGTTATTTTCTACATGCAACTTTAAAGCAGTTAAAGCCCTAATTTAATAAAAGCCTTAATGGAAAATTAACATGTTTCCCATTTATGTGCTTATAATATATACATTTCTTGTGTCTACCATTTATTTTTATTTATGATTATTTTCTTTCTTTTGTATTTTTTTTTCATTATTTTCATTATTTGTTTCCTCTCATCAGTTTATTGCCCTCTACACATTTTTTTTTAATTTACATGTGTAGAACTTGACAGTTATGTTAACCATATGATGTTCAAAATTTTCATTATTATGTTTCTATTTTTAATCTTTTACACTTTACTCTATTTGTGTTTCCTACTTCAGATTAAACTTTGGTACATTCCTGATGAAGGACTCAAGAAATCTAATCTTAATCAACCAGTAATGGATCTTCACTGGCATAAAAGAAGAGTTGGATATATTGAATGGCATCCCACAGCAGAAAATATTCTTTTCAGTGCTGGGTTTGATTATATGGTAAGGTGATTATTTCAAATATTACCTTACATATAATAATTATTTGTATAATATTTATAATAATTAGATGCATGAGATGATGATATAACATAGATAGAGATTTGCATAAGAATATAATAAAAATCTTTAGAAGTATACACAGCAGAAAAAGACTTTGGAATAGTTAGTTGAAGAGAATTTGTCCACTGATGTATAACATTCACAGAATTCAGGAGAATTTTACTTAATGCACAATTTTTTGGGGTTTTACTCAATCCTCTCCCCCCCCCCCCCTGAATTAAACATTTAATATTTGGGTTAGACTCCAAAAAAATAAGGCATTTCATGAATAGCTTTTGCTTTTTCTTATAAAAAAGAAAAGATCAAATTAGTATACTACCAATTCGTTTGAGTTTGTCATTTGCCAATGCTGCATAGACAAAGATAAGATAATTTATTATTATTATTAATTATTCTATTTTATGTGGCAGTGCACACATACTACTGATGTGGGATGCCACAGTACAGTACAATAATACAGGCAGTTCTCACTATAAGAAATTAATTAAATTAATTGGATTGGATTGTTTTATCTCTGAGTGGCACTTTTTCTATACAATGGGCTAAATGGCCAGGTCAGGGGGAACCCAAAGGCTCAGAGAAGGTTAGGGGAGGGAACTCGCTCTACAGCTGTTGGGAGACAGATGGTAGCCTCCCATTAAGGCCTTTCAACATGTTCTTTAACATGCAAAGGCTATGGCACATAGGTCCACAGTTAACATTCCATTCAACAGATGGCAGCCTTTCCATGCCATTGATTTTCCCCGCTGTGGACAGGACAGGGATTTTTGCAGAGGTAAATCTCAATGCTGGACCAGCTGAGGCTTGAACCTGGAAACTGCAGAATATGAGCCTGGTGCACTACTAGCTGAGGAAATTTATTGGTTCCAGAATATGATTCGTTAAATGAAAATGAAAGTCTTATATTAATGTAAGAGAAAGTAGTGTGTTTTTTTCTTGATATACTGCATAATAGCAAAATATTGAAAAATAGTAATAATAATATATTCATTGAAATGTCATTACAGACTGGTAGTAATATAAAACAAGAATGTACCATTTTTCAAACGTTTTCAAAAACACTACTTACTTTTTTCATTTTTTAAAACATTTTCAAACACACTACACTTTTTATAATAGATAGCATTGTAAATAAATATTTAGTAAGATTTTACACAGAATGTAGTGTTTAAAATAATTATTACATTTGACCAGGAGTCACAGAACTAAAGGTGTTTGTACAACCTGACTAGCCTATGACCCCTATTTGAAGGTGGCATGGAAATTATTTGCAAGAGATGCCAGTGATACATATATGTATAAAATATATGTACAAAATATTATTTGTATACTATACACTTTGATATAGTCATATTAGACATAATTGCAATGGGCTGCAATAAACATGGTGTGCCATGGAAAGGAACTAGACAGTAATATAGCCATAGTTTAGTAATAACTATTAGTAATAAGTTGCAGGTCTAATGGTAAAGTATTCCACATTTTTGGCCCTGTTGAGTTTGTTAATATGCATCATTGATGTCTTGATTTATCAGGAATTAATTTGTTTTTATCACATGATCAAAAGTTAGCAAATTCAAGGTATCTCTTTGAATATTTTGGCGAATTCAGTCAAATATAAGGAGGGATATTTTGTATGAATAAAATTTATGAGCGGTAGAATATTATTTGAGTAATTATTATGATTTACATTAATTGTATATGAGAATCCTGTAACTCTAAAAAATATATTTATTAAAATTCGTATTTTGTTGAGGTTAAATTCAGTTGTCTTTTCCCAGACTAGATGACAATAGCTGTATATGAGACATAATTAAAGTATGAAAGAGTAGTAGTTTAATACACCGGTTTCCATAAATTAAGGGAAACTTTAGAAAAATTATGATAACAAAAAATTATATGAATGATTTTAATGAAATTTGATAAAAACATAAATTACAGTGCTAGTTTCAGAATGGCATAAAATATTTTACACTAAAATAATTTTTCGTCACACTTACACAGAAAATAACACAGAAACTTGCCTAAAAATGAGATGTCAGAATACAATGGGCAAAGTTCTTTAATAAGTAGTGTGGTCACCCCCTTACAGCAATGCAGGAACGACTGATGTTCCATGCTGTTTATGATGTTAATCAGCTCAGTAGGGAGTAATAACCAGTGTTCCTTTAAAGCAGTAATTAAGCTCCCCCTTTGTTTCAGGTGGTGGATTGAGGGCAGCAACACATCTCTGTAGAGCATTCCACACATGCTCAATTGGATTTAGGTCAGGAGATTGAGCTGGCCACTCCATGTGCATAATGATCTCCTCTTGAAGGTATTGTTCCACTAGTGAGCTGTGTGGATGAGCATTATGGTCTTGTAAGATGAATGTTTCACCTATTGCACCAGTGTAAGGATGTACATAAGGGTCCAGGATGCCATCTCTATACCTTTGAGCATTGAGGTTCCCACTCATCAACACATAGAGGTCTGTGCGTCCATCTAAGGAAATGCCAGCCCAAACACACATGCTACATCCTCCGTAACTGTCTCTTTGATGGATGTTACTGGGATGATAGTGAGTACCTCATTCTCTCATATCAAACAACGTTTGGAATCACTCTGCAAGCAATATGTGGAATCTGTGAAGAGTATGGACCTCCATTGCTCTTCTGTCCAGTTAACATGCAAGCATACCCAATTCAACCGCTCTCTCCTGTGACATGAGGGGTGTACAAGTTACTGGCCTTCTAGCATAAAGACCTCCCTCATGAAGCTTTCTATACACAGTAGAAGCTGATACAATACTCCCAGTAGCTGCTGCAAGAGAGGATTGTAGTTGAGAGATCATAGCTGTAGTTGAGAGATCATAGCTGAAATTGATTCCACAGTCTATGGACCACAGAAGGACTCACGTTCAGCCATCATGCCACATCTGACTGACTTTGGCATGCTTCGAGCAAGCCAATAGCTCTCTACCACAGTTCATTTGGAAAATGACGTCTCGAGGTCATTCCTGCAAAATGGCTATTTCGAATTTCTTTACTCACATTTACAACACAAAATAATGATCCACTCCAAAACACCCATTTTTATGCTGCTATCTGATTACGCAAATTGATGCAACCTCGGTTAATTTGCATATGATATTCTCTCTCGGCATTACTTTACTGGTTACAAAAATAAGTTTGGTTAGGATTGCACAATTTTTTGGTGAATTTTTGTGATTTTTCTCATTTTTCCTTAATTTATGGAAACCATTGTATTTACTGGTAAGACATGATTGAATTTACTAATTACTCCAATATTTTTACTTATTTTGTTACAGACATAGTTAATATACGAATTCCATTTCGAATGATCTGTCAAAATTGGAGTGGGGTGGCTCAATGAGTAGTATGCCTGGCTTGTAATCTTCAGTTCCAAGGTTCGAGTCCCAGCTGGGCCAGTATTGAGATTTATCTCCGCAAAATTCCCGGCCGTGCCCTCAGTCAGTAGGGGACACCGATGGGCTTGGAAAGGCTGCTATCCATCAGATGGGATGTTAAGCTGTGGTCCCCTGTGCAGGAGAGCCATATCCTGTGCACATTAAAGAACACAGTGGATGGCCTTGACGGGAGGCTGCTATCTGTCTCCCAATAACTGTTCCAGTGGATCCCCTCCCCCAACCTACTCTGAGCCCTCGGGGTCCTTGCCACCTGTCCATTTAGCCCATTGTGTGCAAAAACATGCTGCTCAGAGGTAAAACAACCCAACCCTAATCTATCAAAATTATTCAAAGAAATTTAATTTCATTTACAATGATTATCTGTTGGTTTTCAGACAAACATATTGGTTTATATTTAAAGATTTGTAATGTGATTGGAAAATGATTCCCTTAGTTTTCATATGATCAAGTGTCCAAAGATTACATTGAAATCAGTTTATGTATTTGTTGATTTTGATATTCGGCATTTCTATTGCATTATTAATATTACTATTACTAGTGTCATCTGCATATAAACTGAATGGACAATTTATTATATACACCCCAATAGCAATATGCAAAGCTGAAGTATTTTAGCCCAGTCATGTGGGATGCTAACACTGCCAATGGCTATAAATAGAGTAGGTCTCTACGTATTGGAAATCAGCCATGGAGAAGTAATCACAAGTAAAGGCAACGATGTAAGTGAGTTTGACTGTGGCCAGATAATAGGTGTGAGGAAGAGTGGTTGTTCAATCACCATAAATGTTGAACTGTTGGAATTTCCACATCAGACCATCACATGTGTATACCAAGACTACATGAAATACGGCAAAACGTCCAACCTGTGGGAGAAATATGGACGTAAGCATGCAGTTGACTCTCGAAGTGAGCTCAGAATGTCCCACATCATTACAAGGAATCGCATGGCTACCTTGGAGCAGATAATGTTGGAATTGAATCAGAGTATGTCCACAAGCTTATGCATAAAGACTATCCATCCTACCACACAAAAAATAGGCTATGGCAGCTGATGTCCACATCTTGTCCCCTTGTTGACTGCAAGGCACTGAAAAATCGAGCTGCAGTTTGCAAAGGCCTATCACAACTGGAATGCGGAGGATTGGAAACACATCATCTGGTTTGACTAATCATGATTTCAACTCTATTGAATCGATAGGCGAGTGCGGCATAAACCACATGAAGCGATGGACCCAGCTTGCAAGTTGAGGTCATACAGGCAAGTGGAGGTGATGTAACAGTTTGGGGTGCATTTACATGGGCTTCCTTGGGACTCATTGTACCCATCGAGACCTCCATCACTGGCACAAAGTATGTGAACATCCTCACCAACCATCTGCACCATTTGTAATGCTATCTTGCAACAGGAAAACGCCACACTGCATACTTCCTGAATGGTGACCAATTGGCTCTACCACTTCGTTTTGCAATTGATTGACATCACTATTTAATTTTTTGTTTGCTTCTCTTAGATAGCTATTCTACTTAATTAGTTCTGAGAATTCATTCAACATATCATTAAAACATCTGCACATATTCTCGATGTTATCGTTCATGTAGTATATACCACTTCTACATGTAATATCAGAAATTTCCCTATATAAATGTTCTCCATTAGTCTCAATCTTATCTAATTTCAATTCAGAAAATAAAGCATACATATTGTGATTTGGTAATATGCCTACCGGAGTTTCTTTAGGCAAGAAAGGTAATTCCTCAACACTCGATTGTTTAGAATGAGTTCCTTGACTCTTCTTTAGAATGAGCATTCACATAAGACTCTGACATCTTAAACAATTCTCCTTAAATGTTAATGCTGACAACAATTTAACAGTAGGAATAGCCTTGCATATAGCACAAATTCACTGCTTTCTTCTCCTGAGACATTTTTTTGCAATTGCTGTCATATGTACCAGCACGTGTAAACATGATATTGCTCACTGCAGCTATGACATTTCAAAAAGTTATTTATAGCTGCAATTGCTACTTTACACAAACCATGTTCTTTTATTTTGATCTCCTTCGGCAGTGCTTGCAGACACAGAGTAAAAACATATTTATTAATATTTAAAAAATGTAGATACATTAAAAGTGTAATGGCTACATTAAAAACAACGTTGTAGATGAATATCTGTTACAAATTTAATAGAACTAGGCAGAAGATTTTGTACAGAAGTAATCTCATTGAAGAAACATTGGCAATGCATATGATATTGTTTGCAAATAATAAAAGTATTACCTAAAAATTTTGATTATTTTTGTTTCAACTCAAATTTGAGAAACAATATTAGATCATTATTTTTTTTAACTTTAATTAGAAAAAAAAAATGTTCTATTAAAATACCCACTTGAATGGAATTTTTTAACCCAAAATAAAAGTCATACCTTGTTATTGGTAAATGGCATAATAACAATATAAAAAGCATAAACTTCACTATATTTGAAATATAAGTGCACAATTATTGAAATTTTGGATATTAATAAAATACATCATCAGATTGCTTACATAATATTAAAGTTAGGTTGCAAGTGACAAATGCTTTTTGTGTATTAACATTCATATAATTCATCAAAATATCACATAAAGTAGCAAGTATAATATGCATATTTATCAGTATTCACTGTTGTCAGCCAAAAAAAAAAACTTCAGAACATTTTTGACAAATAATGAACAAAAATATGTCATATTGCATACCAAACTACAGACATACAGACAATCCTCGTGCAGCTATGGAGGTCCAACCAGACTGTGCAATTTAGTCCTTCAAACATGTCTGTCATGAGTTACTGCTTCTGCTTCTGGTCACATGGCCAATTTTAGTTAGTTCTATTTGATATTGTCTGCCACTGCAGCCTAGGCTACCCCTTTTCTTGAGGCCTTTAGGCACAATGTTCATAACCCTATTCCTCAATCTGTAGTTTTGCATATGGACAACATGGCCAAACCAATGCAGTCTGTCTACACGATGTGCTGCTCAAATGAGGTTGATAACTCCTTCACATAACCTTATCATTTGCTTACAAATTCAAACCACCTAATGCCCAAGATACTGCATAAGCATCCGGAATCAAAGGCATCAAGTTCCATGTTGTCTTGCTTGCAAAAGGTCCAAGTTTCACTACCATAACTAACTTTAGAAAAGACCAAACTATTATACAACCTAATTTTAATTTTTTGGTGTCTATGCCTATTTTTCTACACTGTCCATAGATTCTTAAATGTCCAGCAACAATCCTTATTCTTCTGTTTATCTCATGCTACACATCACTCATATCAGTTACACTGTTCCTGAGATAATTGAGACATTTGTTCAAGGGTGCAACCATTCAAAGCAATTGAAGCACCATTTGCCTGACCAGTTTTCATCACTTTATTTTTCTCTGTGTTTATCACCAAACCTACTCTGTTACAGTGGCAAAGCATGACTTTTTGAGTAGGGGAAGCAATTACTAGAAGGAGTGCGGAAACTAAATCAGAACACTGTTCCGGTAATCAGTATTTCCAAAACACTGAACCAGAACCTATTCTGGTGCTCGATGTTTGTGAATCACTAAACCGGAATGCTGTTCTGGTACTTGATGTTTTCAATTTACTGAGCCAGAAAGCCGTTCCGGCACTGGATGTTTCCGAATCATTGAATGGGATCGACAATCTGGTACTTGATGTTTCGTAATTTATGAGTAAAAATAGTTCTCTACTTTTTAAATCAAATATTATTGGAAATTGTATTATGCATTGCATCTTTTCTAGAAAAAATGTGGGGATACTGTGGCCTTGCAACAATTTTATTGCGAGAATAGATAGAGGGTTTCAAAAAATGGCCCAAGCGCATTAAAGAAGTGAAATGTGTATTTTAATATAATTTCATTGTTTTTTACTGGGAAGTTAGAACAAAAGTGCAAATTAATATTACAAAAAAGAGTTAACAAAATCACATTCAGAAAAGTTGTATAGCAAACTCCGAATTTGAGTCATGCATTCTGAAGAATATCTCGATTTTGCCCTAAATTTTTGGTGTGGGCAGTGGAAAATAGGATAAAGAAAAAAATCACAAACTGTACATTAAAAATCTTTTCTTAACAAACTCTCAACTAAAAGGTAATAATTAAATTTTATTCTTTACAGATGAAGACAGGTGGAGATATGGGGTATAACTGTATATCCTCAGGGAAAAAAAAGCCTTTGCGTTATATACAGGTATTGGACAGAAAAATGGAAACAGTTCCACGTTATCTCAATAGAAAAATCACAATCAGAGCTCAATAACTTCTTCAAAATGATTTTTTAAAGAAAAATATGTCTAAAGATCTCAATAAATTCCGTCTAAATCTCGATTTTAAACAATTTTTTTTCTGCATTCAAAGAGTTATAGATGCTGGATATATTTAACAGGCTACAAAAAATTGACCCAAAAATTTAATTAAAACAGGTTAAGACATCAGAGTTGACTCTAGTAGAGCATGGGTGCATTGCACCCATTACTGATATCTTAATCTCTTTTAATGTATTAATTAAAATTTGGCTAATTTTTTATAGCCTATTAAATATTCAAGCATTTATAAATCTTTGAATATGAAAAAAATGTTGTTTGAAACATGGATTTAGGCAGATATGATTGAGATCTTTAATTTACCTTTAGACATATTTTTCACTAAAAATCATATTGAAGAAGTTATTGAGCTCTGAATGTGATTATTCTATTGATAAAACATGGAACTATTTCCATTTTTCAATCCAGTACCTGTATATATAAATATGAGTTATCTCATAGTCACAACTGAGGGTGCAATCTTCCCCTCATTCAGGAAATTTATTTTTAAGCAATCATTTATTCTTTAGCGTCTGGTGGCAGAATGGTTAGCTTGCTTGGCTATTGATCTTAGGAACCTGGGTTTAAGTCCTGCATAAAAGACATGGATATTATGCTGATAGGCTCCTGTAAGATTTACATTGCCAGCATCTGCTTGAGGGGTGTTTATTTATTTGTTCATTAACTTGCATTAATAAAAATGTTAAACAAATTTTTAGTTAATATTATAGTAATTAGTATTTATTAAAATAATTAGAACCTAATGATTTGAAATATTTTGGTTAATCTTGGCTATGCCACTGATTGTATATAAAAGAATTATGTGTGATTCCTAAATTTCATTCTTCTTATTTTTCATTGAATAGATATTGTGTTTGCGCTTGAGTAAAAGCATTATTATTTTCTCTATAATTTCCCCTTCCAATATTGAATTCTATAAACAGATGTGTAGATTTAGGAGCATTATGTATTTTGTTGCCATTCGAAAAACAGTTATGCCCATCATTGCTATGCCAGTTTTGAAACGCTTTACCTCTTAGTGGTACATTTTTATATACAGTGAGCTAAATATCAGGCCACAAGGACCTCCCCCCCAGGGCTCAGAGTTAAGAAAAAGCAGAAGGGGATCCACTGGACAACCATTAGGAGACAGGTGGAAATCTTTTAAAAATCATCTAGCATCTCCTTCAATGTACTCATGTAGTAGGGTTCTCATGAACACGGGGCGGGGATGGCTCACTTGGTAAAATGCTGGCTCGTAATCTTCAGTTTCCAGGTTTGAGTCCCACCTGGGCCAGCATTGAGCTTTATCTCCAAAAAACTCCCCACCCTGCCCTCAGTCAGTAGGGGATATCCATGGACTTGGAAAGGCTGTCGTCCATCGGATGGGACATTATAAGCCATGGGCTGTGCACAGTAAAGAATATGCTGGATGGCCTTGATGGGAGGCTACCACCTGTTTCCTACCATTTGTTTCCTCTTGTCAACAAATGTCCAACAACAAAAGAAGTATGATTTCCACAATAGCAGAGATAACATAGTTCACAATCGTAGAAAAGATAGAACCTGTAGCATTCTAGTCTGCTGGCTGTGTGTGCTCCCACAGTTTTGCACTCACATAATAGCTTTTGCCACTCTTGGCCAATAAAAGCCCTTCCTACAGCAGACTCTTCAGTGAATTGAAATGCTACCCAATCATCTACAAATCTTTTAAATCTCTTTTTCTTATCATACACTTATTTTATTGTCAAAAACAAATCATTGAAAAATAAATTATACTGACGTTCTATTATATATACTACATAAAAATCCATTTTGTACTGATTAAAAATCAAAATGCATTTTATATTTATATTTTATTATAAATACTAACCAAATTTTATTATACACTGAAAATTTCTATAATAAAATACTGCCACTTAAAAAAAAATACTTATGATTTATTATAACTTACTGACCAAATGTATAGTTGCATAAATTTTTTTATAGACCACCATAAAAAAATATAAAAAAAAGTAAAATATCTATAAACTTTTTTTATAGATATAATATCAATGAATTAAAAAAAATTTAAATATCTATCTTTCTATATGTATACAATTAAAAGACCTTCTTGCTCAAAAATTAATTTAAAATAATTTAAAAATTCTCTGTCATTGAGCAATAAAATTTCAGAGTTTATCCTTCAAACTATTTGGATGTTGAAAGTTCTTTTCATTTAATGTATGACTCATAAACATTGATCACTTTCACCTCCTCGCCTTTTTTTGGGGATGGGGGTCAGTTGGTAGCTTGCCAGGCTCATAATCTGCAGTTCACAGGTTCAAGTCCTATCTGGACCAGTGTCGAGATTTACCTATGCGAAACTCCCCTCCCTGCTCATGGTCAGTAGGGGACATTAATGGGCTTTGAAAGGCTGCTGTCCATATGAGAGGATGTAAAATTATGGACAATGTGCTGCAAAGCCATACCCTGTGCACATTAAAGAACACCCTAAGTGGTCTAGAGATTTGAAAATTTTTAATTTAGATTATGTAGATCATTTGCACCTGTTGGCTAATGATATTGACAATTTAAATTTTTCATTAGGGCTGTTGATGAGAATGGTAACAGAGCAGTGGCAAAGTGTCCATGGAAGCAAGGAAAGCAATTGTTCCCTTAGAATTATTGTAAACAAAACAAAAATTATAAATTATGTATATATGTTTCAACATGAAAGTAAAAGTATTTTCTTAACTTCAATAAGTTTATTCTAACATAAATTTTATTTTTTATATAATATTCTTCAATTTTCCTGTTATATTATACTGTATAATTAACAGAAGCACCAATATGTCAGGCCAGTTGAGCTAGAAGTGTATGAAGAACCTCACTTCATCGCTACTGTATTGCACACAATGGAAATACCATTTTCTGTATTCAACCAGCTGAAATTTTTCTTATGGACAGAACCAGCATATATTTTTCTCATGGACTCAACTTATCTCCTCGCTTTTTAGATTACATCATACCTTTCTAACTAACTGCTAGAGGTTGCTGAAGTGTTCATTCTGTAGATTCCACCATTTTCATTCTCCATGAAGTCATCAGAGTCAAGTCTAAGTGTAATTATTTTCTAACTTTTTTTAGGAAAATGTAAAGTAATTCTGCTTTATCCTTAACTGTCATATATATGCCTTGCTTTCCCTCATTCCAAATTATAATGAATTTCTTAATTTTTAATATTTTGTCGACAAAAGTTAATCATGCTTTTCCCGTTCAGATATCATCTAAGCTTAATTCCCTCAGTGCAGATTTGCTAAACAGATAAACTATTACTAAGTTTTACTGTTTTCATCATTACCATAATAACTTGAGATATTTTTATTTTTATTTCTACTATAGGTATAATAGGAAGCAGAAAATATTGATACAATTTTTTGGGAACAAAGTGGAGTAACTTATTAATACTACAGTTCATCAAGGCTATACTCAATACAGGAAAAATATAACTTATGAAACATTTCCACATCAAGATTATAACCATTGTATTATCATTGGCTAAGCTTAATGTTGTATCACTGTACCCATTGCATTGCACTACATTCAATATATGCAATTAGATGCATTGAAAAGTGTAATAGAAACACATGAAAGAAAATTTAAAACTTTAATTGATAACAGAATTGTGCATATAAGTAATCATTGAAATATTTGAAAATGACCTACAGGCAGGTGCTCTGATACAAATGTATTAACAACCGGGTTTTTGCAAATATATTTTTTTTACTTTACTATTATTTTAACGTAGAAAGACACAGAATGCATCTATTGAATCTTTTCGTGTATAAAAATTAGCTTACAACTATGTTGACATACTACTTGTAAATGACGTGCCATGCGATGGCTGATACCAGAAGTGATTGCCAGATATTTCATTTGTGTGAAAACTTTTATCCTAAAGTAACAAATTTATAACAAAATTGTGCATCGCTTCCCTTTTTTTTCAGTATTCACAATTGCTATCGAACCAACATATTGTGCATCATGATAGTTATTTAATTAGCAGTTTTTTTAAACATATAAATATAATGTTAGGTTAGAATTACTCACTTTTCCTATTTAAACAATGTGTGCTTATACCGATGTTTTCCAAGAACTAGGCATAAGCTGTATTGTACTATCTTAAAAGTTCAATTCATATCTATAACAGAATCTAGGTCAAACTTGAAACTAGTTTAAACATTATGTAAATTCTATAGAATCGAAATATCATTCTTTAGAACCACTGTTCCTATTGGCAGAAAAGTTTAAAACAGTTCATATAGAAAATTCTTCTGCATTTCAAAAGTGATTGTTTTAGAATGAAATTATAAACTCTTATTAATATTTCTCATTGAGTTTTCAAGAGGCATTCAATTAGTATGATTCATTTTTTTTCTTCAAATGTATTAATAAACAAAAAACCTAGTCACTGGTAGAGGCCCTTATTAACCATTTCAATGTAAATAAATAACCGATCATTCACTCGCATCCAGTGGTGTCACCCCAATTTATTAACAACTGGTTTCCAACTGGTTTCTGGACGAGCGACAATTTAGTTTGTTAGACAGTGGTACCACATTCGGGGGAGGGGGGAATCCTCCCCTTGGAAAAACGTTTTAAAATATTACACTTGAGATTGCATGATATGTAAGTATCAATATACTATAATTAACTTTAACTACAAAAGTTGTATCTCAATTAAAGCATCATACAGAATGTAGAGTCTATCTAAATATATTAAAAACTAACCCTACCAGGATAAACCTGCAATTAGTGGCAGTGATTCTGTAAATAAATAACTATAAATAAGAGCAATATGTTTTATTTTTCATGCAATTGTAGGATACATATGACAAACATAATATGTGATTAAAGCAAACTCCAAATTTAAATAAAATAGGCGTAAAATAAAATCATTACACCATATACATTTTTGACAAGATGCTAAACTTTCATCTATGGCATATCACTCCTCCTATTCCATATTCTACATACTACTTTTCTTCTTTTTCAAACACAGATGCCACATGGTGATTGTAAGATTGTAAGTAAGAAATTTGGGGATATGTACCAATTATTATGCTCCAGGGTCAAGACACCCATACTTAAAATTCTTGGAAGCAAATCGTTTATTTTTTGTGAAGTGTCATAAATCTTTCTGAGAAATTTGGGGTGATGTTTTAATGCTTATTTATTTTGTCAGAATGATGTGTGGAGAATTCTGTGTAGTGCAGCAACATTTCATGAGCAGTGCACATTCTTTCATTTTCCAGAGGGGCGGGGGTGGCTCAGTCGGTAGCGTGTCAGGCTCGTAATCTGTAGTTCACAGGTTCGAGTCCCAGCTGGGTCAGCGTTGAGATTTATCTCCGCAAAATTCCCCGCCCTGCCCACGGTCAGTAGGGGACACCGATGGGCTTGGAAAGGCCCATCGGTGTCCCCTACTGACCGATGGGCCGTCCGTCGGATGGGACGTTAAGCCGTGGCCCCATGTGCGGGAGAGCCATACTCTGCACATTAAAGAACACACTGGATGGCCTTGACGGGAGGCTACCATCTGTCTCCCAACAGCTATTCCAGTGGGTCCCCTCCCCCAACCTTATCTGAGCCTTCGGGGTCCATGTGACCTGGCCATTTAGCCCATTGTGTGTAAAAAAGTGCCGTTCAGAGGTAAAACAACCCAACTCAATCCAGTTTCTAGAAACCGGCATAAATTTTAACTGGTTTCCAGAAACTGGTGGAAACTGGCTGGGTGACACCACTGCTCGCATCTCGAACATAGGAAATCTTGAAACAGTTTATATCAGGGCTACTAAGTAGCTATCTATAGCATAAGAAATATATTCTTTAGCCCTTGAAAAATTCTGAAAAATACAAAAATTGAGTCTCTTTGAAAACGAACTATAGAAAACAAATGGCTGGAAATCGTAAAACATTAAATGCACATAATTTTATAAATTTCAGCTTTTGCATTCAAGCCATAATTTTTCTGGATATTTTACTATTGTTCTCAAATCATAATTCATTTTTTTTACTATTTTGCTTTCAAACATAAATCTTTTGGCTCTCCTTTTTTTCTGTTTACTAGATGATACAAGTTTATTCAAGGTTAAAGATACATATTGGTGCTTTTGCACAGTATTCAATGTATTAATTTTATAAGACTAAATTTAGTCTAAATAAAATGAGAATCAAATTAATTCTCTGTCATTTCTCCTCAATTTTAGAATGGTCACACTCAAAGCTATACAATACAAACATTTGTACCCTTCTCACTAGTGATGAGTCTTGACTTGAACTTTGTCGAGCTGAGCCAGAGTCTGGCTTGACCGCAAATAGTGCAGACAACTTCAGGCTCAGAGTAATTTATATTTCAAATATTTTTTTAAAATTTTAAAAGGCAGAAATATAAAATATTTTATTATAACTTCAACCTTTAAATTAGTCTTTAGTAATTAAAAATGAGCATCACATAGCTTTTTGTTTTTTTGCATATTCTCTTATTTTTAATAAATTAATGGCATTAAATTTCAGTTTCTGGTAGTATTTCTAGTAATTTTCATTCCAAATAGCATTAACATTCAATTTTGTCATAAAACGATTTTAATTAATATTATAAGAATAAAATAACTGATTAGCAACATTCATTTCAGTATATACATATAAGTTTTGTGATGCATTTGAATTTTTTTCCGCCAGTGCGGTGGTTTTCCCCTCAGGCAGGTGTGGATTCGAAAAACAGCCCGAAAATTATCTCCACTTCTCACTAAACGTTCTCCTTTGATGCTTTGCATATATTTCTCTGACTTCCTAATCAAAAGTCATCATAATAGCTTTTGTGTTTAGGCATGTGGTTGGGGATGTTATTTTGAAGCGTGCCAGACTAGTTTTCTGATGATCGCAGGCTCAAGTCCCAATTGTGATTTATTTCCATTAACCCACATCTAGCTCTCTGTGAGAAAGGGGACACTGAGAGAGTCAGAAAAACTGTCATCTGTTGGATGAGGCGTTAAATTGTCTCTTCTTCAGATTAAGTTGCTTTACCTCTGAGTGGTACATTTTTTGTACAAAATTGGGTAAATGGCTGAGTCACAAGGATCCCAAAGAATCAGAGAAGGTTGGGAGAGGGAACCCACTGAACAGCTGTTAGGAAACAGGTGGTAGCCTTCCATCAAGGCCATCCAGCATATTCTTTACTGTGCCACAGCCCATGGCTTAATGTCCCATCCGATGGACCTAGCCATTTAACCCATTATGTGCAAAAAAGTGCCAATCAGAGGTAAAATAGCAACAGAAGATGAAGATAATGAAGAATGTGGCTTAAAATTCCAATTTCTAATTTCAACTAAAAGTTTACTTCAAAATTACTAAATCAAATTGCATTCATGCTGATACAGCTTATAAACTTATATAGGAAGCTATGCTAGTTATTGTTGGCACAACAAATCTTGATCATCATTTCTATCTGCCTAGTAGAGTACAGTGAAATAGTATAATAAAATTGAGAGGGTGACCAAAATATATCCATTATACTGAAATGCAATAAAAAACAATGCTATGATAGTTACATACTGCAGAATAATCATTTTGAAAGAAATTTACCATGTATTAAATAAAAAATAAAAATAAATACCCCCTCAAGCAGCTGCTTGCCACAGAGGTCTGACAGGAGCCTGTCAGTTTATATGCCACAGTAGGAGATCTGAGAGGATGGCAGGACCTCAGCAGAAAAACGACACATACATCCATGCCTTACCCGGGGCTCGAACCCAGGTCCCTTAGGTCAAGAATTCTTAAAAATTCGGTATTTTTGTTAACTCTCTGTTCTAACAAGAATCTCCATGAATTCTTAAATGATGTTACAGCTCAGCAACATGTTGTCCTGAATATCTTTCCATGTCGTTATGAAATGGTGAAGACTTTATGCCATATTGGATGCTAATAATGAAACTAAATTAATTAATGAGCTTAACTAAAACAAGAAGAGTAAAGAATAAATACAAATGCAACAATAACTTAAATTTGATGAATAATAAAATAAAACATATGGATTCGAAATATTTTGAAAGAATTTTTGCTGACACTACCCTTACTTTCAATGCAATACAATTAGAATTGTGTAGATCTCCAAATTTAAAAATCCCTTTTTATGCTAGAAAAATGTGGCAATGCCTCTTTAAAGCATTATGCCAGCCTGTGTAGAGCATCTTTACCACACTGTTAGATCAGCAAAGAATGCATGCCAAGTGATATAAATAGCACATGATTCTTAGTATTGTGATTGGTTAGATCATTGCAGCCAGGCACATCCCAGGTTTTTGTTTTGGGGGAGGGGGGGGGGTCTAAGAATAAGATTTGAGTAAGGTTTTTCACTTATTAAAATTTTCTACCAGGCAGGAAAGGTATAGGGCATGCATAGCTGTTTTTTTTTTAAATCTATTTTTATTGTCTGAGATATAATGGGCTAAAATAAAATTATACAAAGACACCTGTTTTGGATTTCAAAATTGGATAGACAAGTTTGAGGTTTTGTATTAAGACGACAGGACTTTTTTGGGGGAGGGGATCCAGACTCTCTGGTCCCCCCTGGGTATGTTCTTGATTGCAGCATTGCTAGATGATAAATGCTAAAGCACATAAATATAGAAAAATGTATGTTGTGCATATTGTTTAAGGATTTCCTTTTTACAAATTTAGTTATCATGACTATATTTTTTGTATTGGGATAAATTTATATTTCGTTAAACTTATGTTTTCATTATGCTGGTATTCATTAAAATGAAATATTTTTACATAGAATACGTTTTTCCATATTTATGTGCTTTTGTCATTTATTATCTGGCAATGCTGCAATCAAGGACATATGGGGGGGGGGGCATTGATTGCAGCATTGCTATTTCTCATTGCTTATTCTATTTAAATATTGATTTTTTTAATTCTTTGAGGTTATTTTGCACTATATTAGAAATAAAATCTACAGAACAGTACTATTGAACACTTACAAGTGTTTTTTGAGGACGAGGTCCAGCCCCCCAAGCTGGACCTCCCCCCCCCAAAAAAAAAGTCATCGTTTTAATATGAATGAAATCGACTGGGGTCAGGAAACATTTCTTTATTTTGTCATTCTTTATATCAGCATTTTACTGTAGTATGTTCAAACGAAAAAATGACAGATTTTTGTTTTCAATCTACTGTTGACAACTAAGTAAAATTAATGAGCAAATGGATCTAGATTATCTTGTATCTGATGTCACAAATGCAATTTGAAATGTATTCATTCAAGTATTTGGATTGAATGAAGTTTTAATAATGCGTAATGTTATGAAAAAAAATTTTCATTAGCAGATAAAAGCTTCAAAGACAAAATTATAAATGTCATTGATACATTGCATTTATCTTCAAGTAAAGAAGTATTCTAAAAATTATTCTGTTTGCTTACAAAAAAAAAGTTTTAGAAGAGGCAGGAAGAATTTGTTGAATGAATAAATCTACAATGGTCCACATCACATCAAAATTGCCATAAAGGATACTGTACTTCATAGTCCTTCTATAAGCAGTGTATTAAAGTCTTAATTTAGTCATAAAGAAAAAGAAAACTTTTACTAGAGTTCTTTGTCTTTATTTCTTGAATTATTAAATCAGTAGAAAGTAGTCAAAAGACTATTAAGTAATGATTGAATATTCAAGACAACAATAGTAATTCAACTACATCCAACAGACAAAAGATTATCAGTTGGCAAAAGTCAACATTTCATCAGTTATTTGAGAAATGCAGTATTTTTGTGCACCTCCATGAAAAATTTAGGGTTTCAGGTGCCAGAACATCAACAGTAAAAGAAATTCTCTAGAACACTTTTAATCAATTCAAAAAGTAAACATTCACAGTTTGGATTGTGGATCTACCAAATGAAAAAGAAAATGGATGGATTGTAACTATACATATCCAACCTTTTCAAGAAATTTATAGTCAAGCATATAATGGCTTAGCTATGTGTTTAAAATATGTTAAGCCTCCACCAGTGGCAAAAGTAATACAAAAAGGCAAGAAATGATCAGGAGGAAGGAAAGTTGTTTTGAAATTTGCTTTATTCATATTTATAGTTTTTAAATATCACTGTAAAAAATTGTTAAAAACTGGAATGTTGTTTCTTTTCAGATTCTGGTATGGAATATTGGAGAAGGTATTATGGTTCATGCTATTAATTGCCATCCAGATTCTATTCAGTCAATGTCATTCAATAGAGATGGAAGTTTGTTGGCTACTACTTGTAAAGACAAGAAACTGAGGATAATTGATCCTCGAAAAGGAGCTGTAATTGAGGTATATATATATATTGCAACAATAGCTATTTTCGTAAAAGGGACAGTATAAATGTGTTAAATGATTTTGTGAAGATAAAAACCTGTTAACCCTTTTCAGGGCACTCATGAATGTATCCATTGACAAATTTTGTAAGAAATGGGCAAGTGATTGATGCACTATTTGTAGCACATATAAGAAACTTTTTTTCTTATATAAATATCTGATTCTATTTTTTATTTATATATATTCTGTAAAAAGGTTTTAAAGTTCCAAAATATTGATATTTTTTTAATTCCTTGAGGTTATTTTGCATTGTATTAGAAATAAAATCTACAGAACAGTACTATTGAACACAGGCATA
The DNA here is from genome assembly GCA_038380435.1 of Ryuthela nishihirai. NCBI lineage: Eukaryota > Metazoa > Arthropoda > Arachnida > Araneae > Heptathelidae > Ryuthela > Ryuthela nishihirai. The sequence continues at coordinate 80,172,620 of JAWZYU010000017.1, forward strand.
GTGAAGGACTATGGTTGGGGGTGGAGAGAAATCAAAAATTTTCCAACTCAAAATTCAAATTTTGTTAGCTGAGCAAACTTACTTAGATTTTAGGTTTCAGACAATTTTCACAACTCTCCTGCATAACTTCAAATTTTTCCAACTAGCCATAATTTCACAGAAATAATTCCAATATTTACACCAATTGCTACAAGCCTTACCAACTCTCACACATGACTCAGTGTTATTATAGAGAGCTTTCATTATGTTAACTAACTTGTCTGGTATACCATATGATCTCACAATCAACCACAAATTATGACGATCAACAGAGTCAAAAGCCTTTTTGAAATCAACAAAGCTAGCAATCAAAGGTTTCTGAAACTCTAAACATTTCTCAAGAATCTGCCTAAGTGAAAATATCTGATCCACACATCCCCTACCACTTCTGAATCCACATTGCTCATCACGCAATTGAGTGTCAACCAGATTCTTAATTCTATTAAGCACAATCATGGAAAGAACTTTACCTGGAACAGAGAGTAGGCTGATACCCTTATAGTTATCGCAAGAATGCGATCACCTTTTTTGAAAATAGGGATAACAATAGCTCTGGTAAAATCCTTAGGAACCATGCCTTTATCATAAAAGATATTCAGAATTTCAGTCATCCAAGTGGTAACCAAAACATTCCCAGCTCTAAGCATTTCTGTAGTAATTTCATCTACCCCTGGGGATTTATGAAGTTTAAGTTTAGAAACAGCCAAAATAACTTCAGATTGTGTTATAGGGCCAGCATTAAAGCCACCAATGCATCTATCGTCATTGCAAACAATGGGAATAGAACTAACCGCATTGTTTAGAATATCACTGAAATGCTCAGCCCACCTAGCCATGACAGAATCCTCACCTTCTATAACCTTACCTTGTTTATCCTTCAATCCCTGTATACCTGTCCATTTTCTACCACACAAAACATTAACTATCTGGTACAGCTCTCTGCTGTTGTGCTGTCTAACTGCTTCCTCGGCTTTGTCAGCCAAACCATCAAGCCAAAGATTCTTATCAGCAGCTAACTGATCCTTTACACGTTTATTAAGCTCTCTGTAATGCTTTCTATTAGGACTAGTAGGGTATTGATTAAGGACATTCCTGCAGTTCTTTCTTTCTGAAATAAGCTCAAGTGCCTTATCACTCAGATAATTCTGTCTCTTCTGCTCCTTTTTTCCTAAAAGAGAACTGTTAGTGTCCAAAAAAGCCTGTTTAAAATGATCCCATTCTTCCTCAACTTCAGTAGTAAACATACCATGACTGTCATAATGACTAAGTAACCTATCATGGTAAGCTTTGGCTATAACTGGGTCTTTTAGAGCTTCAGTATTAAAAGCAAATTTTTTAACCCTAGCACAACACTTTTTAAGTTTAAGTTGCAAGACACTTTTAACAAGGTAATGGTCAGATCCAATTTCAGCTCCCCTATATGCCCTGGTATTTCTAACAGAACTAGCCCATTTGATATTTGATATTGATATTGATAATTAATATATAATCAATCATATTCCTATGCAGCCCATCAGGTGAAACCCATGTGTACTTATGTATGTCACAGTGTTTGTAATATGTGTTAGTTATTCTGAAACCATTGAGTTTACTTACCTGTAGGAGACGTTGCCCATTGCAGCTACCAATACCAAAAGGGCCAATCACCCCTCCCAAAGGTCAGAGTCAGTACCAACTTTGGCATTGAAGTCACCAAGAACAAGGGTAATATCTCCTTTCTTGACAGAATTCAAAATATCCTGAAGTTGTTCATAAAACCTATCCTTCTCATCCTCATTGGCATCCTCAGTGGGGGCATAACAGCAGATAACATTCAGATCTTTAACGCTTGTCTGAAATTTTGCTGTAAGAAACCTTTAAAATTTTAGCTGCATCTAAATCAAAACTGTAAAAATGTTCTGTAATTGTTTTTTTTTTTTTCTTGCAAGTGTAAGTTTCATTTTTAAATAGGATTATTTTAATGGTATTTTTAATTAGTTTTTGTGTACTGTTATTTTATGATATTCATAGTAATAATTTTTCTGTAGCAATAATTTAAACTCAAAAGAAGTTTTGAATTGAGCATCACTATATTCAAACATTAAGCTTAAAGTGTTGTGTATTTTGAAATATGAATGAATATATACAGTTTTCCAAAACTTTCCAGAAGACACTAGTTCAAAGATCCAAATGCAGTTCTGTTATTGGATCTTTGAACTTTTTTTACATATAATGGGAAATTGAAGACCACAGTTAAGTAGTATCTCAATGCTGTAGGTATCCAAAGACAAAAAAAAAAGTTCACAAAATCAGTGGCACAATATATTATGTTGCTATAGCTGCCATTACTGAATTTGATGCACCCCTGATTTGCTTTTTAAGTCGTCTATGCAAATTTTGTATGGTCAGGTGAATTTTGAGAGGCGTATGAACGTGCATATATTCTGCTTCATTGACAAATTGCATTTCAATGTAATTTACTAACATTACATTTTGTAATGTTAGCAATTTTAGTTTTGAGATATTTAACAGTTTGTGAATCATGCTTAACTTTTGGTCATTAGTGTATTATTTACAGTGATGTTGATAAGATGGAATTTTTTATTAAAGTTATTAATGAGACTGTTAAAAGGATAGGTCATGAATTCAAAAATATTATTTTATTAGAGCATTTTTATTTTACAGGAAGGAATCTGTCATCATGGTTCAAAAGCATCGAAAGTAGTATTTCTTGGAGATAGTGGGCGTCTTTTTACAACTGGTTTCTCGCGTTATAGTGATAGACAATGGGCTGTTTGGTCACAAGTAAGTATTATAATTCTGATTTCCATATTTAAGATTCCACATAAGAAACTGTAATGTGGAATATCTGGAATGTAATCTAAAATACTTAAATTGAGAAAATAGTTGGGGAAATGTAAAGAATAGAATTTTCAAATCATCCATATTTTTGTAATATATATATGTATACCAATGATATACACATTACATATATAGTTCAATCTAATCTAGTGGTTAGCAAACCTAACTTCTAAGCCAGTGAACATGTATTTTTATAAGTTCACCATTTCATTTTGATCGTAACCTCATTGCAAGAGATTAATGATAATTTGTAGTTTGCAACCTTTTCACCATTTTCTCTCAAAGCTATCAGTCTTCCTGTATACTGCTTTCTTCATGTGTACTATGGTTTCTTAAATTAACTGGTATTTTAATATTAGTGTGTAGGAATGCACATTAATCCTTCAAGGATCTCCATCAATTATACATGTTGACAGAATCTGAAATGAGAGGCCCGAGATGGTTATATTTGTTTTTAGTACAATACATAAAATTCGATTTAAAAAAAAAAAATTGCCATTTGAAAGTTTTCTTGCATATATCTTGTAATATACGTAATATAAAATAAATAATTCGAGCTTGGAAAAATAATACTTTTTTCATTTAATGAATACTTTATTAAGCTACAATTCAAAATTTTTTAGCCTTTACAGGGTCCCACCTGAAAAACTTGTTTACATCCAGAGGCCGAACTATTTTTTTCACTATGTTCACCTCCCCCCCCAAAAAAATTAACTTTAGGACTTTTTTGGCAAATAACTAATGAAGGAATTATGGCATATTATATTCCAAATTAATCAGCATTTAATTCAGGATTTTCTGAAAATAATATATATTTTACAGAAAAAGACAACTAGTTTTATTTTAATAGGGAATTTTTAGAGTCGTGTAGTAAAAATTGCATCTGGCAAGGCAAATAAAATTTTATTAAAAAAAAAACTAATAGGCAGAAATAATTATAATGTACATGAATAGAAAAGCTATTTCTGAATAACCAAAAAAATATATATATATATTTCTTTAAAGCAAGAAAATTACTTCCATTTTGTAATTTTTTCAATACCATACTTTTTGAGAGAAATCCAGGCTTTTACCAACTATGCCGAGTCATATAAACAAGTCAACTTTAGAATTAAAAAAATAATCAGTCAACGGAAAGTTACAGGTAAAAGGTTGCAGGTCATGTTATATACCAAATCAAACAGAATTTAATTCTGAATTTTATAAAAATAAAAAATTTAAACAAATTTATAAACATATTGATTTTAATAAGACTTTTTTTTTACATGATATAGCAAAAAAATAGATCAGACTATGCATTAAGGCTTAATTTTGGAAAACCTAATGGATAAAAACAGTTAAATTATGTAGAGGTACACAGTGTGGTAATTAAAATTAAAGTTTTTAATTCTCTATGACACTATTAAATGTTTTTAAACACTTCAACACCCTTCCCCCATGCTCAACAACCAACTACCTCTCCTGCATTAGCTTAAGCTCCTCACTTCCCACCTGATGAAGTGCCCAAAGTAAGGGTGCGAAACACACATCATGGATCTAAAACTTTTATAAACACTCTATGCTATCAAAGGTATAAATGGTTATTTCTTTTGCCAAGGCAGGTAGACCATCAGCATCAGTTATCCTTCTTTTAATCTCTACTGAGATGTCACTTGCCGGCAAGAACGTCGATTATTAAATTTGTCACTGAAAGCATCCCAGAAGTTCCTGTTACTACCCATCCTCTGCAGTGTGATACATAAATCTCTCCTTAATAACTTTTGATACTTGATATCATAAGTTATTAAGGAGAGATTAAGGAGAGATTATATGTGTTGAAGAGCTTAAAAACATTTAACAGTGTCATGAAGAATTAAAAACTTTAATGTTAAATTATGTAATAATCAAAAGGAAATTTTTTCCTGAATACTATAATATTTACCTGAAACATGATTTTTATTTCTTTTAACGATTCTTTTCAGTATGGTATACTTTAAAACATGGATCAATGTCATACAAGGTGACTTAGACTGCTCATATTAATGGGATTTTTTTGTCCTGTTTATGAAATGGGGGAACACTTTATTGGCTGCTTTTTTTAGTAAACTTTAGGAATGTTTTCTTTGGGTGTTTGGCGATCTTGGCTAAGTGCAGAAAGGTTTGCACACCAAGGGTAAAAAGTAATGTCTATATCATCAGAGTGGCAAAGCCAATATATTGAGGGAGGTAGTGGCTAAAATCTTTTAAAACCATTTAATGTAAACTAAAAAACTTTTTAAAAAATTCTGCTCGGGGGTGGGGATGGGAGTAAAATGGCCTTAGTGTAGCAGAGAGGGGAGCAGAGTAAAAGCACTTTCTGAAATTGCCCTCCCACAGGAAGATTTATTTCCATGCCAAAGAAGTCCTTTTTGCTTTCGTATCCAAGACTTCATTCATTTACTCAGGAAATGATAAGAGATCAAACTTTTTTACTGAGAAATGAAGAAATAATAAAATAAAAATTCACATATAATTTAATGCGATGTTAAATCAAATATTCACAGCAACAAGTTGTAAGCCAGCCATCCGATGTAGTGTAACTGTGGAAAATTGATAATAATCAATCAACCAAATGATCAGTAATTTACAGAAATAAAATAAATCTACAGAAATGAAAATGAAGGTTTAAATATAAAAGTATAAATGTTAACTAGATGCATGGCAAATTTATCCAAAGTAGAACAGTGTTTGCTGTAAACAATTCACTTTGCAGCCACTTGACTGCCACATGTGCCAGCAATTAACTAGGTCAGGGCACCTGGCTCTCCCATTGACACTGCTGCCAGTTTCACAACAATTAAGGCTCTAACAATAACAAGCCCTGGTTTTGCCCTGGCTTACAGTTTTGATTTGAAGAGTAGATGTAATGCTCCAAAGTATGTTAACTTTAATTTGCTGGATAGCTGAAATTTTCGAGCATCAGGCAATTAATCCTGCCAATAAATTAAACAAGAGTTCCTATTTATTAGTGTTAGATGAAAAAAAAAGAACTTAAATAAATGATTGTAAGTTAATGCAAGTTAAAGTAACTCAAATATTAAGCTCTGCTCATGAGAAAAAAAAATAAGAAATTTAAATACAAATTTCATAAAATAAAATAACTGTTTATTCAAAATCTAGACTCACCAAAAAGCAAAAAAGAGAGGCAGTTGGTTGTTGAGCATGGGGGAGGGGTGTTGAAGTTCTCAAACTAAACTTGTTCTTCACTGAGCAGCTCACACAACTAACCTCCTTCTCCCACTTCACATCACCAACTAACAACTCAAAACTAACTCCTCCAACTTTACATCACCAACTCTCTTCGTGACCTAACATCACTTTCTATACACTCCTGGCATGCAAATTGTGGCATGTGTCATCACATGGTGGAAGCCATATTTGCATATGATGATCGTGCTAGATATCATAAGTGAGTGTGTCCTTCCTTGCTCATTTAGCGGCTGTCTGTCATACAAATCAGAGTTGTGCAATCGCAACTCCTCTAATGGAAAGAGTGGGGAGAATGATGGATCAACTAAAAATAAAACCCTAAAATGATAATTATAGCATAATTAATCTTGTCATCCTATATTTACCCTAGTGGTGAAATCAGTCACTGAATTTGTATTCACTTCAAAGGAAGATAGGGTGCTGCAAGTATTTGTTCAGTAGTTAAATCAGTTTTATCACTCTATCTTGCTTTGAAGTGAATATGAATTCAATAAGTGATTTCATCATCAGTACACTTTACTTTTATTTTTAGGGCACATATATCAAATTAAGTTTCTTCAAAAAATTTTATATATGTTTTTTACTTTGTCATTCAAAACACCTATTTTGGGAAGAAAGGATTGCTACTGTGCATATGTTTTCATTTTGGCGTATAACTTAGAAAGATTGAACCCCATTAAATTTCCTTTCCCCTTTTTGGGGGAGAAAGAGAGATTGTAATTTGAAATAGCCCACGTCATTGTCTATGTCACAGATTTTAATTTGAGATTTACCCTTGGAAAATATCTGTTCCCTTTTTTGGGAGGGAAAGAAAGGTGAGGGAAAAACTCAGGGTACTCAATGATAGGGCCCACATCACAAGCTTTTTGACAACTATGTAATGTGTAACTCTTAGATAGATATAGAGGATTTTCACATTTCCCCTTTTTTATAGGGGAAGATAGTATAGGGGATAAATTTCTTATAGCCTATGACACTCCCTACACCATAAGCTTTCATTTGACTTATATTATCAAAAAGAAGCATAACGTTGTGTTTAGTACATTTTGTGGTAAGAATTGCAATCTGTCAATAAATTAGGGAGATGTGATGGAATAGTTATTTTGTCAAACAGACAGAGCAACAAGTGATGAGTGAAAAAGCAATAGGAAGATAGCTGGAAATAGGAACAGTCACAAAGTATTTAAATTGAGATTTAAACTAGAGATGAGGGCAAGTGGGATATCCAGATGTTGATGAGTGTTTGTTGAAGTAGTTCACACAATGTTGAGACAAGACTATTCCTGTAGATTGAGAGTAATGTACATGGAAAAAAATTAAGAATGTGGAAAAGAGCTGAATCACAAAGAATTCAATGCATGCAGCTTGAAAGTTTTAAAAAGAAGTAGCATAATATTGTATTTAGTACATTTTATGATAAGAATTCATCCAGTAATGAGTTTATTTGTGCCAACATGGTGTAACCCTTTGAGGGTCCCTGAAGAATATAGACGTTGACAGAATCCGAAATGGGAGGGCCCAAAACTTTTACGTTCATTTTTAGTACAACGAAAAAAAAAAAAATTCAATCTTTTAAAAATAGAAATGCATTTGAAAATTTATAAAAATACATAATTACAGGACGAAAACTATTTTTTTTTTCATTTGAAGCATATTTTATTAAACTACAATAAAAATGATTTGTTAAAGCCATCTGATTGCCATTTTTTGGAAGTGCTATACGATATTGCTGATTTGTTTGTTAACAGTACTCTTTGCTGAAGCAACTTCCTGATTTAAGCCCACAAATTTGATTTGAACCATTATCAACAAATTTTTCCTCAAAGTTTTGAACAGCTGAAAATTAACAAAAAACTGCAATTTTTAAAAACAGATTTTGGAAGTGATTATGATGTACATATCTCTGTTTTCCCCTCATTTTACTCTTTTCTGCTTTAAACCTATTTCAGTATTTCTAGAATTATTTTTATCATTTATATCATTTATCCCAACATTCTATGCTTTGTTCCCACTTCTCAAATCGAAATTATAACTAAAACTAGAGCTTTCTTAGTCAGAGCTTGTTATTGTTTTATTCAAGACTAGCTGCAGCTCATGTCAGAGGAAAGATGCAGGTGTTACCAATTGCTTGCTCACATGTATGACAGTTGTCTGTTAAGTGGCTGCATGGTAGTTGTTTACATGGACAAATACTTTCCACACATTGGATATCATCTCCCTTCATAAAGTTAGTATTTTATTTACTTTTTTATAATTTAACCTTAGTTTTCATATCTATACATTTACTTTATTTCTGTAAATTATCAGTCCTTCTGTCAATCGATTATTATCATTTTTTGGAATTATGTTATATTGAATTGCCAACTTAAAATTGTTGCTGTGGATATCCAGTGATGTTGAGTGGCTAGCACTCTTGGCTTCTGATCAAAGTGGCCTAGGTTGAGCCCCAGGTAAGGCATGGATGCTTGTGTTGTCTTTCTGCTTTGATCCGCCATCCTCACAGATCTTCTACTATGGTGTATTAAACTGACAGGCTCCTGTCAGACCTCTGTGCTAATTATTTTGGCATATAACATGTTCAAATTTCTTTCATTAGTTATTTGGCAAAAAGGTTCTAAAATTAATATTTTTTTTTGATTGATCATAATGAAAAATTAACTGGGTGTAAACCAGTTTTTCTGGTGGGACCCTGGAAGGATTGAAAGAAGCCAATGGTGCAAAATGCAAGATTAGTTTTAATGACATTTTTAATGCTAGTGAGTTTTTTAAATGCTTGCTTGTTAAAATTATCTTTAAGTATGAACCTGGCTTTAGACGAAGGACTAAAGAGCAACTTAGTTTACATCTGGAGGCAAATATCAGTTAAGAAAAGTTGTCACCCCTTTGATCATTGACAAATTGACAAACCAAGATGTTTTCCCAGACTGAAATTTCTTTGTATGAAATGTAATGCAAATAGAAAAGCAGAGAGACTGAAAATGCTTAGTGCAAAATAACTGGTGTTATGCAACATTTAAAAATTCTAAGTGTGGAGATAAACATTAAAATGCAGTGAGTCATAATCTTAAAATGTTCAGAAGACCTGCATACATGACAACTGGTATCTAGACAATTGGTATCATGATAAATTAGATACAAATCACAGCTTTAATCCTTCCAGTGTCCACGTTGTCTGTATATGGTCGAATAATTTGAATTGAGAGGCCAAGGACATATGTATCCATTTTTAGTAAAAAAAAAATCGATTTTTTAAAAATAAAAATTATCATTGTAATTTTTTTAATATATATCTTATAAAAATATATATAATTCAGGCTTCAAAAATAATATATTTTTTTTAATTTGATGCATATTTTATTAAACTACAATATAAATAATTTTATAAAACCATCTGATTGCCATTTCTTAGAAGCACTAAATGCTATTGCCGATTTTCTTAACGTTCCTATTTGCTGAAGCAACCTTCTGATTTAAGCTCACAAGTTTAATTTGAACTATTATCAACAAATTTTTCCTTAAATTTTCGAAAATTTCCTAAAAAATTAACAAAAAAACTGCTATTTTTAAAAACGATAGATTTTGGAAGTAATTACAAAATATGTACCACCATTTTTTTTCCCATTTCACTCTTTTCTGTCATAAACTAATTTCAGTATTCCCAAAATTATTTTTATCATCTTTCCTAGCATTCTATGCATCTTTTCTGTTCTTAAAATCAAAACTGGAAGTAAACACATCCTTCTTATAAATTTCGCAATTAATTAGTTATGCTTCACTGAAGCAAACAAGAAGATGGCTGACACATGCTATCTCCATTCCATGTGCTATATAGTGGTTTGGACCTGCATATTGGATACCCTTTGTAAAGTTCGTATTTACTTATTTTATATTTAAACCTTAGTTTTCATTTCAGTATATTTATTTTCGGGAATTAGTGATCTTTTGGCCGATCGATGAATATTGATTTTTCATAGTTATGCTACATTGTATGACTGGCTTACAACTTGTTGCTGTGGATATTTTAACATTGCATTAGGCTATATGTTAATTTTTATTTTATTAGTTATTACTTTTCCAGTAAAACTTTGATCTGGTATCATTTTTTTGAAAATAAAAGAGGTCTTGGATGTGGAAGCAAATTCATTTCTGTAGATTTATTTCCATTAGTTATCGATCTTTTGATTGACTGATTTATTAATCTTTCTGAGTTATGCTAGACCGGAGGCCAGTTAAAAGTTGTTGCAGATATTTTGTTTAACATCCCATTAGGTTATACGTAATTTTTTCTTTTATTATTTCTTGTTTTTTTGTAAAAAAACTTTGAGCTTGTACTGTTTTGTGAAAATGAATGTCTTGGATATGGGAGCAAAATAGACTTCCTTGCTATGTAAAACAGCCATCATATGGGAGTGCAATTTTGGGAAGGCTACCCTTCACTAAACTCACTGTGAACGTTTCACCCCCACCTCAAAAAATATATATTTTTTTAAATTACCAGTTTTTTTGTTTATATTGAATTATTTTAAAGGCACCCCCCCACCCCCACCTCAGTACCTTGACTGTGCCACACAGGCGATATAATGCTGTTTTTTTTTTCCTTTGGTGCACAAACCTTTCTGCACTTAGCAAGATTGCCAGACTTCAACACCCAAAGAAGAAATTCATGATGTTTAGTAAAAAAAAAAAGCAGCCAAGAAAGTTTTTTTCCATTTCATAACCAGTTCAAAAAATTCCATGAATGTGAGAAGTCCAAGTCACTTTGTATAACACTGGCTGTGTTTAAAATATACGATACTGAAATGTAATAAATTTAACTATTTTTATTCATCAGGTTTTCCAAAATAAAGCCTTAATTGTATAGTGCAATCTTTTTTTTCCACCATATAACATTGAAAAAGGCTTATTAAAATCAATATGCTTGCAAATTTGTTTATATTATTTATTTTCATAAAATTCGTAATTCTGTTTAATTTGATATATAACATGACCTATTTCTGTTGATTGGTTATTTAAAAAAAAAATTCTAAAGTTGACTTGTTTATCTGACTCAGCACAATTGGCTAAAAACCTGGAATTTTCTCAAAGTATGGTAATGAAAAAAAATTGCAAAATGAGAGAAATATCTATTGAAACCAACAAATTTTTTTTCATTATTCAGAAATAAATAGCCTTTTTATTCATGTGCATTATAATCATTTCTGTCTGTTAGTGTTTTTTTTTAATAAATTTTTATTTGTGTTGCCAGATGCATTTTTTTACTACATGACTCTAAAAAAAGTCATTAAAATAAACTTGTCTTTTTTTGTTAAATATTTTATTTTCAGTAAATCCAGAATTGAATACTGATTAATTTGGTATATAACATGCCATAATTCCTTACATTAGTTATTTGGCAAAAAAGTTCTAAAGTTAAAGTTTTTTTTGGCTGAGCATAGGGAGAAAATAGCTTGGCCTCTGGATGGAAACCTGCTTTTCAGGCTGAACACTGGAAGGGTTAAAGCCAGCCAAACAGTGCATAAATGTGGAAGTTGAATTTCTGCAAAATTTTATAGCAGTAATAGTGACCAGCTGAAGAGGACTGCTGTGTGCATACTAGTTGCCCATAGTTTATGAAGAGTAAAGTAGGAGGAACTTTTATTCTGATACTTTGTGAACAGTAGAATAGAGAAATACAGGGTGAATCTGAAAAAGTGGGCAAAACTTTACGGGGTGGTAGAACGCAGCTATATGAGCAATATTCGTCATAGAATGTATGGTCGGAACGCAAACGGTGAGAAGTTAAAAGGTAGTTTTCCACTGTCGCATTTACAGAATGAACACAAGAAGGAGAGGAGATACTCTGTGCCTCACTTGCATTCCCATCCGCCGCACCGTACACAAAGTGCATATCTGCCATTTCGTGGTTAGTATAACCAGCCATCCTCTCGGCAATCCACGGTAGAAATGCTGTTGGGTGCGAGGACTGACCCTTTTATACCATTTCCAACGCTACCTAGCGGCTTGCCGTTTGCGTTCCGCCCATACTTTCTATGACGAATATTGCTCGTATAGCTGCGTTCTACCACCCCGTAAAGTTTTGCCCACTTTTTCAGATTCACCCTGTATAGGCTATACTCTGAGGCATACAATTACTTAAACATAAGATGATGTTACTGCTCAGCTGTTGTTATTTTTCATTTATTTACACATTAATTAACTTCAGGTATGAAATTTCATGTTTCCATTACACTGAAATCAAGTGTGATCCTTGAGTGAATATCCTGATATTCAGTTTGAAATTTTTATGGATTACCAAGATGCAGATTTTCATTGTCTTAGTATGTCATGTTATGTGTATGGAGCCCCTCGCTGGAAGCTAATTTCACCATGATCTTATAACACTTAGAACCTTGATGAATTGCAATTGTGATTTTTTGGCAAGAGGTAACTGTCATATATTATTTATATCTGATTGTTACTTATTCAATTATTAATATATTTTAAATATGTAACTAATGGAATGTGCATTTTGTGTGACATAGAAGATAAAGCTGATTTAAATTTAGTTCTAACAGTTTTTTCTTGATACCAAAGAAGGTTCTGTGTTCAACATAATTCAGTAACATCAAGGCAAATATGCTTGACTAGAAGAAGATATTGGAAAGATCATTGAAAACAAAAGATATGTTATGGACATATGGATAGAATGGTGGATAAAATAGCAAAATATAGAAATCAAAACTCATTGGAAGAAGAAAGTGAAAGCTGAAGAAGAAATGGAGAGAGGATATGGAAGAAATGAAGAATAAAAAAGAGTTCTTTGAGAGGAAGATTTCATGGATAGAAAGCAGTAGAGTGAGAAGTGTTCTAGACACAGGCAACCCTAAAGTAGAAAAAGATGAGTAAAGTGAAAGTAAAAAAAGCTTTATTCCTATGGAAAACTATTTTTCAATGTGGGCTTAAAGTAATCACTTTATACACAATCCTTATGAAACAAATATATGTTTTGGAAGAACCAAAGTGCACATTTATCTCTGTAGCCCTTGGCTAGTTCAAGATTTTGTGTATATATATACATAAGTACATGTATATACAAGGTGTCCCTGAATTCATGGCCCAAACGTGAGGGGTTGAGAGTATACACCAAATCCATCAATATTCGACATAGAATATGCTGCTGCAAACACAGCCCAGTGCCGGTAGGGGGCGCAGACGAGGTGGCACGGCTTAAAAGCGCTGGATCGGCCAAACCAACATTCTCAGCCTCGACCGGACACGAGATGGAGCAGTTTACGAATGCAGAGAAAGCGGATATGCACCTGATGTACAGCGTAGCCGAGGGCAATGTTAAGAGGCACAAAGACTACCGTGAGCGATATCCTATGTGCGTGTGCCCGATCATAAATTTTTTGCATGACTGCACCGCCAGCTGTCTGAGGCAGGCACATTCCATGTCAGTCGACATGATGTCGGACGAGCACGGACGGTGAGAACACCAGCTATGAGTGTTAAACGCAAGGACATCTTGCGTATGGTGACAGATAACCCAGGTACAAGCACGCAATCCACCACCCGAAGCCTGGGTGTGCATCAGAACAGTGTCTGGCGAGTACTGCATGAAGAAGGGCTACACCCATATCACTTGCAGCGAGTGCAGGCATTGACAGCTGTTGATTATCCCCTGCTCATGGATTTTTCCCAGTGGTTCCTGCAGCAAAGTGCCGCACATTCCAATTTCCCTGCACATGTGTTCTTTACGATGAATCAACATTCTCACGTAAAGGTGTAGTGAATGTCCATAATGCACATTTGTAGGCGGCCCAGAACCCCCATGGTACATGTCCAAATTTGAACCAGCAACGGTTCGCTATCAATGTCTGGGTGGGGATCGTGCATGACTACTTAATTGGACCCTACCTACTGCCGGACCGCCTCGATGGGCGAATGTACCATATTTTTCTGCAACAGGTTTTGCCGGAATTGCTTCAGGATGTTCCAGCTGCAATCTGCGCCTGTATCTGGTTCCAGCACAATGGGGCACCCACCCATTTCAGCATGGACGTGCATCAACATCTTCATACCACATTTGGGAACCAATGGTTTGGGCACGGTGATCCCATCCCATGGCCCCCCAGATCGCCCGATCTTTCTTGTATCGATTTCTTTCTGTGGGGACATTTGAAGAGTATCGTGTACGAGACACATGTGCAGTCCGCGGAGGATCTGATAGCCCGACTGTCCATCGCAGCCGCCGATGTGCACGACAAGCCCAGTGTTTACGAGCAGGTACATCGATCACTACTCTGCTGTTGTGTTGCCTGTATCAACATTGGTGGGTGGACGTTTGAGCATTTGTTGTAATGATCTCCAATAAATGTCACTCTGCAAACCTTCTGTGTCTGTCCTTCATTTCTGACTCCTCACTGCGTTTGCTGCCACATATTCTATGAAGAATATTGGTGGGTTTGGTGTGTACTACCATCCCCTCACGTTTGGGCCATGAATTCAGGGACACCCTGTATACACATGTGTATATATTTCATACTTGTACTTCTCATACAAGGACACATAAGTATATGTGATTGATTGTTTGTAGTTTTATGGCACATGAACAGCTAAATATGTATGTATATATAAGTAATCAATCCAATTTCTACTTGCTTAGACAAGTAGTAACCAAATGTTAAAAATGAACTTGGTTTCAAGTATAATATTAATTATTATTGATATTTGTGAAATGCTTATTACATGTTAACGTTAAAAAATTACTGATATGAAGTGTAAAAATTGGAAGAACATTTAACTTTCAAATGTGATAAATCCTTCATTTTATTGTAGATTGAATAAAATTCATCGATGATTAATGGGTAATCACATGTTGGTACATTGTTGTACAGTTTGTCATTATTTTGTGTGGAAAAATGAAACATTTTAAAAATTGGTTAGTGAAATTGAAAACAGCATTTTTTTAAATTTCTGATGTGAAAATAGTGAAGCAGTAATTTGAAATAAAGACTTAAAGCTTCCTAGAAGTTCACAAATAATGGTGGAAATCATAAGCAATTTTTGGAATGATGATTCTTATAGTATTACTGAAGAGTGTAAGTATGGCTTATTTACAACTAAAATACTCATACCTGCAACAGTTACTAGGTTGTCTAATAATTGTGATGAAAACAACTAGAATATAATCAGGAAATCCTGGATTTGTCACTATTATGAATTCCAATCTGCAGTTAATAAGTTAATGGACTTGATGAATAACTGATGAAGTAAGTTGACCTTTAGTTGTTGGCCAATTCTGTGAAAAAAAGATGTATTAAAAATGAAATAAAGATGGACTTGATTCAGTCAAACCAGTAAGCTGTATTTACTATTCCTCTTACCTATTATTGAAGCTGTGAATTTACCTTCTTGAGCTTCAGAAGTAATGAAAATTTATAATGCTTTGTTCATCTCTCATCATGAAAACTATGAAAAAAAGAGTTTGTAAGCTTCTTTATGTTTGTTTATTTGATTTGTTTTTTATTTTGCAACATATCGAATGGAGAAGAGTTCTAGAAACTACTCCTAGTTTTTTACAGGCCTTCTCATACAAGGATGTGTCCTACTAAGGCCGAAGTTACTGCTGACCACTCACTGCCTCAGTTGGGCTAACAGTACACAGAGAAACAACTCACTGCCTCAGTTGGGCTAACAGTACACAGAGAAACAAGCATGCCATCCTTGATCCTAGTATTTGTAATGTCACCTTGAACCAAGGCAGCTGTGGTCTAATAATTCTTGTACATCTAAATATGTCATCTAGGTAATTGAACCTATTTGACAATGTGTGTCATAAAAAAATTATTTTTTTAATAATGGTAATAATGTTATTTTTTTACCTATTTTGTACCATGTTTATAGGAAATATTTAGCAGCTGTGTTTGTAGTGGGAGTTATACACAGTAATGTCATCAATGTAATTGAACCTATTTGACTGTGTCATAAAAAATAGATTTTTTTAACCATGGTAATAATGTTATTTTTTTACCTATTTTGTACCATGTTTATAGGAAATGTTTAGCAGTTGTTTCAGTAGTGTGAGATATAAACAGTAATATGTGTAGATTACATTAAAAAAATATTTGTAATTCTTGGTATCTCCTTTTCAGCACAATTTAAGTACACCATTACGGATAGAAAACATAGATTCTTCATCTGGAGTACTCTTTCCCTACTATGATCATGATACAAAAATGGTGTATATTGCTGGAAAGGTAACCTAATATCATTTGTAATACTGTAATAACAGAAAAACGATGTAAATATAATTTGATTCAGTTTTATCTTTTATAGTTACTTTGTTGCTTTTGATTTTAATCTTTTTATTTTTATATACTATAAATTCTTCCTGGCAAGTTTCAACTGGGTGATTATCTAAGATAGAAAACTATGAAAAAAGAGTTTGGAGACAAAATAAAATTCTATAAGCAAATAGGTTTTAGAAAACTGTTTTAAAAAATGAAATAAGGAAAATATTAACCACAGAAAGTTTAAGCTAAACTTGGTAATAAAGGCATCTGAAAGTATGAAATGCTCACATATATATTTATATTGAATATTTATTATAACAAGTGTTAATGTTAAGAAAAATGTCCTTGGAATGAGTTTTTTAAAGGTTTTACCAATTATACATACAAGTGCTATTTAAATTCTTTTTAGTAAACTAAATTTAAGGTAAGGCTGACACTAGACAGAAATCTTTTCATATAACAGTACTAATTGTAGAGTTAATTTAAAATATTCGTAATTTTTCTTTGCTTCAATTGTAAAAGAAAGAAGAATAATCTGAATCAGTGTTGTTTTTTGAAGTGCATAATGTAATAATCAGCTTACATAGACACTACTGCCTAACATGGTCTGTTTGCTTCCTGCCCACTTGGTGTTGATGAGCAACCACTCTATCATCCTAGACTTTGCATTAGAATGTATGGTACAGTCACCTTGCACTCACACAAATATTTTAAACATTTTGTTAAGGTTTTTAGATTATAAAATTGTCAAAAACAGAACTCTCCATAGAGTTTAAGATGTCAACATTACCAGACATCGAAATTGGCAGTAAACATTGTTTCTAAGAAACATAATCTTAAGTTTCAACTATATCTCTATCAGCAATTCTGAAGCAGGGCAGAAAATTGAATTCTTATTTCAGAAAAACTAGAACATATCAAGTGATTGCAAATGTCTCAGAGTGACTGCCAACAAGAAGTGGATCAGTTTGTATTTAAGTGGCTTTTTCAAAGAAGAAATGAAGGTCTTGATATAAATAGACTGATTTTGCACAAACATGCTCACAATTATGCTGTAAATCTTAGAGTAAAAAGATTTAAAGCATCTAAAAAGTTGATTGCCTGTTTTTGCAAATGTTAGAATGTAGATTTTTTAAATTAGGTATGTGTGGGGTTGTTGGGCAGAAGGAGGGACAGATGGCCTAGCCCCCCTTCCCCCAAAAAATTGAATACATACATATATAATCAGAGATATCGCTTTCAAATAATAGGCAGAGTATTCACATTTGCTAAGTTTCCTAATTTTTGAGGTACTAATTTTTCTAAAATCCATTGGTTATGAATTGAAATTTTATGCAGAAAAGCTTTTGCAATAAATAGCACCAGCTCACATTATTTCATTAAAGCAAAAAATGTCAGTTGACAATCGTATGTATATCTTTTATCTCGTACACTGTGGAGCCAAAAATTAAAAACCTTACTTCAGTGTCACATAGAGCCCACATGTGCCTTCAGAACAGCTTGAATTTAATATGGCCCAGATTCAGTGAGTGTTTGTAAGATATCTGGTGGATGTGAATCCATTTCTTCTGCAATACAGCATGTAATTTCTTCAGGGCTTAGGTTGTTGGGTTGTTTTACCTCTGAGCAACACTTTTTTGCACACCATGGGCTAAATGGCCAGGTCACATGGACCCCAAAGGCTCAGAGAAGGTTGGGGGAGGGGACCCACTGGAACAGCTGTTGGGAGACAAATGGTAGCCTCCCGTCAAGGCCATCCAGCGTGTTCTTTAACGTGCACAGGGTATGGCTCTCCCGCACACAGGGCCACGGCTTAACGTCCCATCTGACGGACGGCGGCCTTTCCAAGCCCATCAGTGTCCCCTACTGACCGTGGGCAGGGCGGGGAATTTTTGCGGAGATAAATCTCAACGCTGACCCAGCTGGGACTCGAACCTGGGAACTACAGATTACGAGCCTGGCATGCTACCGACTGAGCCACCCCCGCCCCTCAGGGCTTAGGACAATGGAATACATGCCTAAATGTGATGTTCCACCCTCAAAAATTTTTAATGGGATTCAGACAGGCAACTGGAATGGTCAGAGGACTGATGTCATGTTCCTTAAGCCACCTCATAGGAATATTTCACATGATGAATTGTTGTTACATTTCATTCCAAAACTGTCTCAGGGAAAAAATGAAACAGCAGGGTACATATTGGGTTTGTTTAAATAGGCTGCAGCAATTATCGGTTCTTCAGAAATATTAGTGGACCAAGTCTGTGCTGTGTTCCCTTCAGCAGTCTCCCCTTCAGCAGCTTGTACAGTGGATGTAACGCATGAGAGATCTATTATCTCATGCATTTGGTGGCATATTCTAGCTCTGTCATATGTACAAAAGAGCATATATTACAATTCATCTGGCCACATAACCTTTTGCAGTCCTCTAAAGTCCACTCACCTCTCCCATTACTACTGAAGCTTTGCTTTCCAATGTATAGTTGCCTGTCTTAAGCCTTGCTTTCCATTCCAGTTGCCTGTCTTAATACTAAAGGTTTCTGAACAAAGTACCAACTGCTACACCATAAATATCTGTGGTCTTTATTGTTCAAGTGATATGGGTTGATCTCAGCTTATATTGAAAACAGTGGTCATTTGGTTCACATTGATTTTGATTTGACCTCACATGTTTTTTGTAATGCTCAGTGGCCCATCTCCTGTTGTATTAGGCACCTGCCACAATTACTCCTGTCAGCCATTGATCAGCCATAATAACCCAGAGCTGCCACTGCTCCATTTTTTTTGGGAGGGATTTTATTCAAAATATAAGTTTTATAGTTTTGCTTTTTAAAAAAACAGAAAATCAGCTCCTAAATTATATTTTCCCCCCTTCTTTTTACCAAAGGAAGTTGTAATAAAGGAAAAAATTTTTTTCATTTTAGCTCTTTAATTGCATTAAAGTTGCACCTGCATCCCCACTTCTTAATCTGTACCTACTCATAGTACTTACCTTCACACTACAGACTGGATAGGGTCTCAGCTGACCATTTCTTGACAAAACACTAGGAAAAGCACACACATAAATTCTTTTAGAGTTGAAAGCTGCAAATTTGTCTAAATGGCTTTGTACAATTTTAACTTATCCCCACTCTCTCTGCTCTGGACAGCTAGTTGCAAATCATAGTACTTAGAACCCCTGTGTGTTGAAGTTTCAGGGTGAGGGAGGTCACACTCACAGTTTAGAAAGCTTCTCTAATCTGTGGGTCATGAGTTGTATTGCAACAGGAAACAGGAATGGGTCTCATGTATGATTGTTGAGGTCAGGATTAGAATATCCAAAGTTTATGCTGCTTTTGTTCAGTTTTAAGGCATAAAATTCCAAGTTAGGATTATCCATGGGCATTGTTATATTCAAGTCTATACAGTAGTTCCTTCTGCTTTTATTAATACCAAAAAATACACTCCCCATAGGCCAGGGTTCCTAAAGTGGTTGATACCAACCCTTTGGGTCAGTAAAGAGCAAGGGGTTGATAGATGGTTGAAAAGGACCTATGAGTAGAAGAGAAGTTTGCGAGGTTTAGTGTCAAAAATATATTTTTTTACTAAGCAAAGTACAAAATGTTTCTTGGGAAGAAAAAGCCATTTTTAAAAAATTGTTGAAAGTTTGCTTTAAATTACTTTTGTATATATATATATTACTATGGAAAAGTTAAATTTTAAATTGTGGCAAATATTTCATTTAAAAAATTGCAATTTCTTAATGCTAGTCATAGCTTTAAGTAAGTCATAGTCATTAACTAAGTCATAGCTGTTGAAATCTTAATTTGCCAATGTTTTCCATAATCAATGCCATTTGAGACAGCCATATTCCGAAGACAGCATTTTCTGATGTATATTGTCATATAGTTTCATTTCTGGTAGTTTCAAAAAAGTTATTATTCATTTTAATTGTAGTATATATTTGAGGAGCAATAAAATAATTATAAAAGCTGCAAAGAAAGCTGTTTTTAAAATTAAAGGCAGACTCATTCATGTGCCTATGCTCACAGCCATTCACTGTCATCAATGCTTGCAGTGGGCATGTAATCATCGACATTGGACCATAGAAGACTGGAAGAGGGTCGTATGGTCAGACGAATCCCATTTTCTGTTACACCACGTAGACAGACGAGCTCATGTGCAACGTTTACCCACAGAAGCCTTCTCACTTGGATGCACTATGGGACTGATCCAGGGGACTGGAAGGAGTGTGATGGTCTGGGCAATATTTTCATTGGAAACTCTTGGATCAGTTATCCCTGTAGAGCAAACCCTTATAGTTTAGTAGTTATAACTTATAGGTTACAAAACCTTATAGTTAAAACCTTTATAGTTACTCTATCTGAACATCATGGCTGACCAAGTACGCCCATTTATGCTGCTGTATTCGCTGGCGGAGATGGCGTCTTTCAACAAGACAATGCCCCATATCACACTGCGAAGAAGGTTCAGGAATGGTTCCTAGAACATGATGAGGAATTCCATTTATTGCCATGGCCCCCAATTTCGCTGGACATGAATCCTATCAAGCATTTGTGGTTTGAGTTGGAGAAATGGGTATGAGTAGCATCACCCCAACCATGTAATTTAAGGGAATTGCGGGATCTACTGTTGCAGTCATCACCCCACACTTTCTTCCCCCCTAAAAAGTGAAATGTGAAAGTCATTCTATCTTCCATATGCGAGGGCCTACAGTTATAAGTTAGGTGTCAAATGAAGGCTCACATAATGATGGTCATAAACTATTTCAATTTTTGCCCCACTATTCCCCCTTGATAAAATGGGGGGGGGGGGATTTTTGCAGGGTTTGAGTTTAAAAAGTTGTATCTCAAATTGAAGCTTGTGATGTCTCCAATGTTGTGGGCTACCCAGTGTTGAAAGTAGATTTCATTTCTTTCCAGTACACTTCAAAGTATAGCTATGTGTGGAAAATTACACACAGGTGAACACTCCACTGAAGTACAGTGTCCCTTTATTTTGTCTTTCATTCTGTTTTCCACAAATAGCGAATGATTTATGCAATTTTAATGTGAAAAAATATTAATATACCTAAATACTTGCTGATTCTGTTCTATTCTTGGATTTCAGCCTTACGGAAAAAATATAATATGTAGATGTTTTTAAAATTATTTTAGTACTTAATGCAATTTTTTAGAAGGAAAAATAAACTTTTGACTGATATTGTAATTACAATCACTCAACTTGCATAATTTAAACCCAAATGCCAAATATAGGATTTTTTTAGAATAACATTTGTTGAAGATTCAGAGTAACCTTTAAAATTAATAAAGTT
The DNA here is from genome assembly GCA_038380435.1 of Ryuthela nishihirai. Lineage (NCBI taxonomy): Eukaryota > Metazoa > Arthropoda > Arachnida > Araneae > Heptathelidae > Ryuthela > Ryuthela nishihirai. The sequence continues at coordinate 80,194,313 of JAWZYU010000017.1, forward strand.
TAATCAATGATTATAAGAAATACGGAAATTTTGCTTCTGTGATATCCCTAATACTATATATGCAAAACTGCAGGGTTTGCAAATCAAAAATGTGGTAGAAAAAGTGTGCTTTTGTCAAAAAAAGATGCGAGACAATTTTGCTAGGCACTGTTTAGTGCCAAGCAAAATCATCTAGCTTTCCACTCTGGTCACAGCTACCATAGGTTGGCCATACCTGCAGTATGAAAAATAAATTCTTCAGGCCATACCTGCAGAGAGGTAAAATTCATTTTACCTTTACACATGATAGATATATTTCTCTGCATGCTTAACTTTGCATGTGCTTGTTTTAACCTTAATGAAAAATGTTTCATGATTCAGCAGCCCTAAAACCAGAATTAAAATATTTCGTTGGCCAAGTATTGGTCGTGCATTCATACTTTTACCCTTTGGTTACCATTTCAGCCTGATATGCAAAAGACAATTGCATCTCAAAGCCTCCTTATCTGATGCTTGCTTGCTTCCTTTCCCCCTTAAGAGGAAGCTCTAATTGATCATCCGCAACGCCAATCTTTTGATGGACATGGAAGAATTCTTTGTTCTCTCCAAGCCTTAATCCTCTCCAACAAATGAAAGCTTATAAGAAAGGGAATATTAACTTAAAGTAACTTTACATGCATATAATGCAAAAACAGATGGGCTTTTTCTTTTTCGTTCAATTCTACAGCCATTGTTCGTCAAGGTAAAACCCAAATCATGCTTTAAGCATTATTTTTAATAAAAAATTATTTTTTGGTGCAATTAAAAAGTTGATAATAATCTTTATCAGAAGTTGACAATCAAATTTCTTTTTATTTAATTATTATGATTCTGATATTTCGGGATCCAAAATGGCTTTACGTATCTAGTAGGTATATAAATTCTATAGCTTGCAACACTGAAGGTTAAATTCCAAGGGATGTATAAAATGAAAAAGCACTAGAGAAATAAATTCATAGTTGATTAATTTTTTGAACCCCTCAAATAGCTTTTTTCTCACAGGTCTCATAAGAGCATGTCAATTTAAGTTGTCAGAAGACCAGTTATGAAGACAATATCTCAGCAGAAAGACAATATGAGAAAGAAAATTCATAATTACAGGTCCTGAACCCAGGTCCCACTTGATTTAGTGAAGTATATTTGAAGTGAAGCGTGCAAACCACTTGATCACCAGGTTAATGATTACAACTAAATATATTTTACAAATGCCGATTAACAACGCCACACTTTTTGTTAATCACTTTGAATCCTTTTGGGCCTTATTCATGAACTAGCTTCTTTATCATTAACTATCCATTATTTTAAATTTCTTTTTTACCGATGACACTGTTGACATGCTGCAGGTCAATACTAACAAATATACTGATCTACAAAATATTTTTTGTAGGGCCTAAAGCTAAACTTCTGAGGAGCAAGATAAGTAGGAGATAAAGTAATAGAATTTCAGAGTGTGCATGCTCTCTGTGTATGTATACTCTGAATGCATATCTGTTAAAACCCTCATACGTTTAGGAGATGGCAAAACAGACCATCAGTTGAAACAGACCAAATGACAGACCACCAGTCCAGCAAAACAGACCAAATTGCTAGGGAGGACAATTTAATATTTAAAATTCATAAAAAATATTCCTGCCTTAGAAGGAGTGGCTACTATGAGTTATTCAGAATGAATAATAAATGGGGGCATTTCTTCCGGGCCACACACTAATATAAGATAAGTAGTGCTCCAAAATCGAGAAGCACAGATGAAAAATTTATCCAATAAGAAGGAAAAGGAAAATGCTTTTTTTTTTCATCTTATATTTTTGTAGATTTCTTCATTATTATTTCCATAAGGATGATATTCAATAGCAAAAGAGAGGGGCAGGGGAGGGTTGTATAAACTGATAGCTACATTTGCAGAAGAGGGAAGTGGTGCGACTTTCCATGAAGAGGGGAGAAGGTCCACCTTTATTCCGTGTCTCTGGAAGAAAAGGGAATATTTCGTATTTTGATCCAGACCCCTAAAGGCTTTTGTATTGTCCTGGGTGTGCCATTGGACCAAAAGCACAATAGTAAAGTAGGTCTATATATGGTATTTTGAAAAAATATTTTTTTCAAGTTATTTTAATTATTTATTTTAGCTAATTTTTTCGAGAAATTTATATTCAACTAATTTAGTATGAAGTTGTCATGTGACTGAGTGGTTAGTGTACTTGGGTACTGATGAAAAGGACCTGGGTTTGAGCCTTGGATAATGCATGGATTCTTGTGTTGTTTTTCTACTGAGGTCCCCCCATACTCACAGATATACCCTATGGTATATAAACTGACAGACTCCTGTCAGACCTCTGGCAAGCAGCTGTTTGGGGGGAGGGGGGTATATATTTTTATAATTTAGTATGAAGATATCTTGCTTGTTCTTTCTACTGCCCACATAACACTACCACATGATCTATTCAATTGTATCAATATTTTTTTTGCAGTGTTATAACAATTTACAAGCCACCTCAGTGTGTAGTGGTATCATGTTACCTAGCGGTGACACTGCAGCAGCTGGGATCCAGGTTCGAATTCTAGTAGGGGCATGGTTGTTTATTCTGCGCTACTACTGTACAAGAAGGCCTTTATAATCTAGAAGTAGCTTCAACTGCCCTTCTCTGTTCTCTATGCAACTTATCAAGAAAAAAGAAAGTTATAAATACTTTGCCTACAGTTAGGGATGCCACCTTTCCGGTTTTCATCCGGAGACTCCATGTTTCGAAATCTATCTCAAGACTCCGGTTTTTGAAAGCAAATTTCTGTTTTCTGCAATTATGGTTTTGAAATGATCAAAGAGATGCCGCCATTTGTACTACCATGGCCTACACAAGTTATGAAATGTGCAAAATCATAGATTGTACACACGATTACCAGATTCAACCAAGCTCAACTTGCTAAAATGGCTAGAGAAGCCAGCTTCAAAAATTAGCATTGATTTTTAAGGGAAGTGCTGAGCACATTTTGTTTAAAATCTATTATGAAAGCCAAAACAGAAAAGGCCCAATTTCTTTTTTTCTTGTGAGTATGTGGGGGAACTCAGTAGAAAAACAATACAAGTGTCCACGCATTATCTGGGCTCGAACCTAGGGATTGGTCCGAAATGAAAAAAGGCCCTATGTTTCAATCTAAAAAAACCCAACAAGTTTTGAATGAAAGCAGAATTATGCGCAAAAACTGATTATAATGTGAATTGTGCAAATTTTTTAGAATATATTCAGAAACCAGAACAAAAAGTTTCTAAAAAGGTTGTAAAGATAATTGAATGTATGAATCTAAATTTAAAAAATAATATAGATTTTTTATTAATTAATAAAATTTTGAAACAGAAATACTGATTGATTATTTTTAAATAAATATATTTTTATTAGGGTTTTTTTGGAGGAAGAGCGGAATTTACTTAAAGCCAACTTTACAATCTCTGGATATTTAAATCTCAAAAGGTGGCAGCCCTATTTATAGTGCTAATTGAAAATTATATTTAAGAAAAATAATGGCCAACTTTTATGGGACAATAAAATTAAAGGAACGTGTATTAGTTTCTGTATTATGCTACTCCGGTAGCGTAATGCAAGGTGATTAATTAATAAAAGTAATTTTCAAGGATCTATTTTTCTGTGAATTTATAGTAATAAAAAAAGCAAATTTTAGCCCCTCCCCCAAACTTCAAACTCATTAGTTAAATTTGAGGAAGTATGTGCTCCATTGCCCCCATTAAATTACCTTCTGTTATGCTCAGAAATGTTAGAATTTTCAATTCAGCAAAATATAAATTATTTGCAAAAATATATTTATACCAGATGCAGCTGCTTGCCACAGAGGATTAACAGGAACTTATTAGTTATATTCCATAGTAGAAGGTCTGTGAGGATGGCAGGACCTCAGCAGAAATAACAATACAAACATCCATGCTATACCCGGGTCTCAAACCCAGTTCCCTTAGATTAAAAAGACGAAAATTAGAAAACCACAAATATTATCTTGAAAAGGATTACATTTCAACATCTAAGTCAGTTCATATCCTTTGATATATCCTGTTTTCCCATTTCTGCTTCTGGTAGTGATTGAGACCGAATTCAGACAGCTACGGCAGATGTGCATTGTCCATGGATACTTAACGACTCCCCGAGCAGGGCCGTGCCGTGCTATGATGCAGAGAGGCGGCCGCATCAGGCGGCACCGTAAGGGGGCGGCATAAGCAGCGAAATCAAAATACATTTTGAACCATTTAATAATTAAAAATCTTTACGCAACGCTTTTCTATATTGGTCTATGTTATTCCGATATTGATGTATACGATTTATGATTTATCGTACGCCTCTGCCTAAGCGCTTTCGGTACCTTTCGATCTCGGTTTCTGGTGCAAGTGCATTGTTGGTGAGCGCTCGCCGAAAGACTTTTGATCTGACAGTGCGAAGTTATTATTTTTGTTTGTAATATACCGCGCGGCCGCTCCTAAAAGCTGAGGCGGCAATTATCACAAAAGACAATTGCACGTGTTACATGTTGATAGTTCTGCTTTGAGCTTACAATTATTGACAATATTTGATTTTAATGTTAGTTTGTCATGAGAAGTGGCAAGTGGCTGTGCTGTATTTAAATCAGTAAATCAGATATATACTATATCTGTATCAGTATAATATTTGTGCATTTATACTAATTCAGTTTTTGTGTTTAAAACGTAGATCAGGTAAGATAATTATTGTTTTTTACAGCAATGTAGTTACTTATTATCACGGAAAATGATTATGTTATGACAATAGGGACTTGAATTAAAAAGTAGCATTTGCATGGACTGGGTATATCTCAGGTGCGAAACGTGGGCCTCTGTGTGATAGATAGAAAGTTATTTAGGTAATATTGGGCTACTTTTGCCTTCTGTGTGTGATAGAGAGAGAGAGTTCTTAGGAAATATTTGCATTTGCCTACTTTTGCGTTTGTTATTTATTGCTCTATTTTTACCAAATTCATATACGTTGAAGTGGAGACAATACAATAACAAGTTAAAGAAAGGCATTTGTCAAAACGGCTGCTAGCCGTCAATTTGACAGATATTCGTTATCTATTTATTATGTTCTGTTACTTACAAATCTTACTAGCTTTGCAACTCATTTCTATCGTTATTTTATCTACCCTATTTTAATAGCATGATAAGCATCATCATATTTAATCATTTTCAATGACCCCCCCCCCCCCCCCGGTTGCATTTTTGCGAAGGACTGTGAATTTTTATTTAATATTTTTATTACAGTATGGAACAGAAAAGGAAAAAATTGTCTGTAAGTCAATATAAAAAGAAACGCTTAAAGAAAGAGGAACAAGGAAGAAAGCTATGCTACGTTATGAAGGAATTCTTAGTACAAAAGTCCTGTTTAGATGAGTCATCCACATCAACAGCTACTGCTTTGGATTTGGCAAATAAAAACTCAGTGCCCAATCACTTCCAGAAGAAGTTGTTGAAGAAAGCCAAAAAATAACACCATCAGAAGTTCATCAAGAGCCGGGTAGCAGTAGCAGTGGCAGCCAGCAGATATTAAACGAAATTCCTTCTGATCCTGCATTATGGAATGCTTTCTGCATGTCATCTGAAACTCGTCAAATACTGGTTGAGAGGGTTCCACATCAAATTAAAGAATTCGAGTTTCCTATTAATAAAGGAAGGCGTAGATTTTCGCCCTCGCATTATTTGAAAGTGTTGAGCAATAGTGAAGTCGTTGAGAGAAGTTGGTTGATTTACTCTGTTACAAATGATGCCGTTTTTTGCTTTTGTTGTATATTATTTGATAATTCGTCTGCTATTAATGACTGGCCCAAAAAAGGTTATTCTGACTGGGGAAATCTTATAAGAGCTCTCACAATGCACGAAAAGTCTGTAAATCACAGAAATGCTTTTAGAGCATGGAAAGAATTGGACATTCGATTAAAGCAGAAAATAACTATTGACGCTGAATACCAACGAATTATGGATATGGAAATTCAGCATTGGAGAGGAGTTCTAAAAAGAATTATGTCAATAATTAGACTATTGGCCTCACAATGCTTAGCTTTTCGTGGAACAACTGAACATTTGTTTCAGCCTAATAACGGAAACTTTCTAAAGTTGGTAGAATTGCTTTCTGAGTTTGATCCAGTTATGGAAGAACATATCAGGAGAGTTCAACGCGAGTCTGATAAATGGTCTGTGACTTATCTAAGCAATAATATACAAGATGAATTGATGAATTTGATGGGAAATGTAATTTTAAGCAAAATTGTCGAAATAACAAAAATCGCTAAATATTTTGCGATAATCGCCGATTGTACCCCAGACGTAAGTCATATTGAACAGCTCTCATTAACAATAAGAATTGTCGCTTTAAACTCCATTCAAAATAAATATGAAATTGAAGAATTCTTTATTGGTTTTTTTGAAGCTAGTGATTCAACCTGAGAGGGTTTGGCAGAACTTATTCTGACACATTTGGAAAAGTTAGGTTTTGAGTTAAAGTGGCTTAGAGGACAAGGCTATGACAACGGAGCTAATATGAAAGGAGTAAGAAAGGGTGTACAAAATAGAATATTTGAAAAATATCCAAGGGTGTTTTATGTGCCCTGCGCATGTCATTCTTTAAATGTAGTTGTTAATGATGCAGCGTCTTCTTCTACAGAAACAACAACTTTTTTTTTTCCATTGTACAATAACTTTACACTTTTTTTTTCTGGTTCTACAAAGCGTTGGGAAGTGCTAAAAAAAGTTTCACAATTAACTCTAAAACCATTGAGTGCTACTAGGTGGTCAAGCACAGTAGATGCGTTAAAACTTTTACGATTTCAACTTTGCGAAATCTATGATGCATTATTCCAAATAATAGAAGACATCAACAGAGATGCAGAAACTAAAGTTAAAGTAAGATGATTAGCAAAAAATATTAAAAATTACAAATTTATTAATTAATATCCCCTCAAGCAGCTGCTTGCCACAGAGATCTGACAGGAGCCCTGTCAGTTTATATGCCATAGTAGAAGGTCTGAGAGGATGGCAGGACCTCAGCAGAAAAACGACACGAACAGCCATGCCTTACCCGGGGCTCGAACCCAGATCCCTTAGATCAGTAGCCAAGCGCGCTAACCACTCGGCCATATGCGGTGTAATTCTTTGGTATGATATTTTATTTGAAGCTATTGCAATCTATAACTATAAATTTGTCAGATTGTGTAAGGATGTTATCAGAAACCATACAAAAAGTGAAAAGTTATAGACAATCTGGATATGATCAGATGAAAATTGCTGCTAATGAGATTGCAGAGAATCTTGAATGCAGTGCAGAATTTCCTGCCGAAACTGAAGTTAGAGCCAGAAGGAAAAAGCGTCAATTTGACTATGAAGAAGCTGTCGATCAACCCTTAGCAGAGGAGAATAAATTAAAAAAAAAACTTTTTTAATTATATTTTGGACATTACCCTTAATTCTCTGAATGAACGATTCATGCTTCTGGAAACCCATAGCAAAAATTTTCAGTTTTTATATGACATTTTAAAATTCAAGGATATAGATGACAAAACGCTAGAAAATTATTGTACCAGTCTCCAGTCAATACTTCCGGTCGAAAATGAATCAGATATAAATGCAAATGATCTGCAAGAAGAATTACGTGATGTATCCCGAATGCTACCATATTCTATGAAACCTTTGGATGTTTTAAATTATTTGTGCCAAAATAACTTAATTGCTTTGTATCTGAATACTGTTGTAGCTCTGAGAATTTTATTAACACTCCCTGTCTCTGTAGCTAGGGGGAAAGAAGTTTTTCCAAATTAAAATTAATAAAACACTACTTAAGAAGTTCAATAAGCCAAACAAAACTTAGAAATCTGTCATTAATTTCTATTGAATCTACATTGGTTGCCACTCTAGACTACACATCTCTAATTAACGAATTTGTTAAAGTTAGAAGGGTAAAACTGTAGTAGATTGTTGTAGTTGATATCATTCTTTTAAAGTAGTTTTTATTTTCAAATTAAAAAGAGTATTCGTACATTTTGTGCAGTTTTTTTTTTTAAATCACAATCGAAGGTTATTTTAAAGAAAAAACATTTAAGGGGCGGCATTTCGAAGACTTGCATCATAATGAAAAAATCTACCGCACCGCCCTGTCCCCGAGGCACAGCTTTGGTTGGAATCACCTTTGTTGTCTAGTTCTGCTCTCTTTTCCCAGTCTGCTTTTGCTAATCGTTCAAAGAGAGAAAGCACTACTACAAATATTTGGATTAGCACTCCCCCTTGGTACTCCCTGTCAGCAGAAATGGAACCTCAAGTTCCTCAAGTATGTGGTTTTCAAGCAGCAGGTATCTAAAGGGTTAAACTATAATAAATAAATAAATACCCCCTCAAGCAGCTGCTTGCCACAGATGTCTGACAGGAGCCTGTCAGTTTATATAATAGTGTAATTAAAAAACAAGGAATTTTTCTTAAAAAGAACGATTCGCTTTTTAAAAAATTAAATGCTTGGTTGAAACAGCATTAATGTGTAAAGAAAATCATTAACAGAGCCACTACTGAAAAATATTTTACTGGTATGGCGCACTGGCCTACTTTCACCACTGGGGCTACCTCAAACATGACTCCAAAAGGGGAGTAAATGTGTTCGATGTTTATGAGTCCTATATCAAAGTTTTTGAAGGTAAGTGTTTTTAGTGACAAAAAAAAATGTAAATTAAAAAATTTAAAAATACTTATTTTTTTATAGAGCCCTAATGGAAAATAAATCTAAAGCATATCAATGGTGTGCAATCAATCACTGAGTTCGTATTCACTTCAAAGAAAGATAGGGCATTGATTTTCCTACTCAACAAAATTGCTGACACCCTATCTTCCTTTGAAGTGAATATGAACTCAGTGACTGATTGCACCATTGATATGCTTTAGGTTTATTTTCTACTTTTTAGCACCCTATTGGAAGATAGGTATTGTTTAAATATTTACTTCCAATAGGTGCCAGTACTGTTTATTCCTTGGAGATGTTGATATGCCTTTTTTGCAGAAATTTTGTAGAATGTTTATGGACTCTTGTAAGTTTTCCTCTAGCTTGTGCAATGAAGTGTTGCTGCACCAGATGGTAATATCGTCTGCATACAGGGATAATTTAGTATGGACAAGAAGCAGATCATGGAAATATAAGTTAAATAAGAGAGGGGAAATGATCTTCCCTGCATGACTCCAATATTATAAGCTGTCTTTTTCTAGAGAGTACATTCCCTAGTTTGATTTGTATTGTTTTATTTTTAATAATTTGAGAAAGTTTGAAAGCAGTGTCCATATATGCCCACTTTTTTTTTTAATTTTGTACCATATGCCTTCTTGCCACACATTAAAGGCACCCTTAAGATCAAGAAAAATGATTGCATTGAGCAGGTTGTAGTGGAGGGCTTGCTGAAGGTCCAGGGTAAGATGCAGTAAATTGTCTTATGTGCATCTGACTGTTCAGAATCCGGTAGAGAGCTCACTAATGATGTTATGCTTTTCTAGGTACCAATTTAGTCTGGCCTTAATCATTTTTTCAAAGATTTCTTAAGAAACAAGAACTCAAAGTAATAGGTTGAGATGGAATTTTATTCATTTTTCTGATTAATACAGTATGTGTTATGTTCCATTTCTCAGGGAAAGTTTTGTCATACCAGTGATAATTGAAATTTTTTAGAAGGATGTGGATGTGACAACATTAGGCCCTGGATAAGATTTTCATTTAAGTTTTGTGGAGCATAGGATAGTTCTGTTTTTGTGAAGTCTTCATTCAAGTTTTAAGAGTACTCTCTGAAGTATTTTTTGAAGCTATCCTCTTCAAGTTCTTTTAGAATGGAGTGGTCTGAGGTGAGAGGGCTTTGCTAGATATTTTCTGAGTAAAAGTAAACCAAGAATTCATTTGCAAGCTCTTCAGTGGACAAATTTTTCTGTAAAGAGATTTTGTGCTACTTGTGTGAGGGCTTTATTTCTTTGGTCAGGGAATTAAAGATGGACCAGATATTTTGTTGAAGGAGTGAAAAGGGGCGAAATCTCATGTAAACATTTTCCATGTTGATTTATCATTTCAAATAATTTTTTTCTGAATTCTGGTGTTAGTAATTTTAGCATCTAATGTATAGAAAAAAAGATTCCTAGATCTTCTTGGCTTCCTCTCTTTCCTTCTTCTAATGGCTGTGAAATTTTTTTTTGTGTCCCATGTTATTTACGAGACATGTTTTAATTTCATAGGAAGTGGTTGAGGCTTCCCAGTTAAAAAAATATATTTTTTCAGTAATATTGTGGTAGTTGATGTTGGATAAATCTTGATTTTTCCACACTTCCTGATACTTTGTCCAGTTGGTCATTTTAACTTTTCTGTAATTTAGCTCAGTAGGTTTATTTTCTGGTAAGGTGACCACTATGGGGAAGTGATCACTTCCCAGTGTCAGGTAGTTTTTTCAAATAAGTGAAACATACATGCTAGGGTTAGTTAGGGTTAACTTGATAGCACAGTTATTGTAGAGCCGGATCTATGGAAATTAGAGGAGCAGTCATTGAGTAAAGTAAGGTAGTTTTTTTTCATGAAGGATTCCATAATATTTCCCCTACTGTCAGTTTTATGCAAGTCCCAATGGAGGCTATGGGCATTAAAATACGTACATATTTTGACTGGCTTGGACTTTCTGATTTAAGTTCACAAGTTTGATTTGAACTATTATCAACAAATTTTTCTTTAAATTTTCGAAAATTTCCTAAAAAATTAACAAAAAAAAGTTGCTATTTTTAAAAACAGTAGATTTTGGAAGTAATTACAAAGTAAATACCACCATTTTTTCTCGTTTCACATGCTTTTCTGTCCACTGATGGGCTTGGAAAGGCCGCCGTCCGTCGGATGGGACGTTAAGCTGTGACCCCACGTGCGGGAGAGCCATACCCTGTGCACATTAAAGAACACGCTGGAATGCCTTGATGGGAGGCTACCATCTGTCTCCCAACAACTGTTCCAGTGGGTCCCCTCCCCCAACCTTCTCTGAGCCTTCGGGGTCCATGTGACCTGGCCATTTAGCCCATGGTGTGCAAAAAAGTGCCGCTCAGAGGTAAAACAACCCAACATGCTTTTCTGTCATTAACCTATTTCAGTATTCCCAAAATTATTTTTATCATTTTTCCTAGCATTCTATACATTATTCCCACTTTTAAAATCGAAATTGGAAGTAAAAACATTCTTCTTAGAAATTCTGGGTGTAACTGCATTTATTTACCTTATGGCTCACTGACACAAACAAGGAGCAGATGTTTGACACATGCTATCCCCGTTCTGTTTGCTATAAGTGGCTCCCATATTATTTACAGCTTTGGTCAAGCATATTGGATACCCTTTTAAAGTTAGTATTTGCTTTCTTGTATTTAAATCTTAGTTTTCATTTCAATAGATTTTTTTAGTAAATTAGTGATCTTTTGGCCGATCGAGAAGTATTCATTTTTCCATAGTTATGGTACATTGGATGGCTGGCTTATAACTTGTTGCTATGGATATTTTAATATCACATTGGGCTATATGCTAATTTTTATTATTTATTACTTTTCCAGTAAAACTTTGATCTGGTATCATTTTCTGAAAATAAATGAGGTCTTTGATATGAAAGCAAATTCATTTCTGTAGTTTTATTTCCATAAGTTAGCAATCTTTCGGTCGGCTGATTTACCAATCTTATGCTACATCGGAGGCCGGCTTAAAAGTTGTTGTGGATATTTTATTTAATATCCCATTAAGTTATATGTAAGTTTTCTTTTATTATTTCTTGTTTTTTTAGCAAAAAAAAAAAACTTTGAGCTTGTACCATTTTCTGAAAATGAATGTCTTGGATATGGAAGCAAAATAGACATCCTTGCTATGGAAAACAGCTGTCACGTGAATGTTTCACCCCCCCCCCCTCCTCCCTTGAAAAATGTAATTTTTTTTAAATTACGAGTTTTTATGTTTATAGTGAATGATTTTAAAGCTTGTGCCACACAGAAGATATAATGTTTTTTTTTGGCTTCGGTGCACAAACCTTTCTGCACTTAGCAAAGATCACTAAACTTCAGCACCCAAAGAAAAAATTCATAATGTTTAGTAAAATAACAGTCAAGAAATTTTTTTTTTCTATTTTGTAACCAGTTCAGAAAATCCTGTGAATGTGAGAAGTCACTTTGTATAATACTGGCAATGTTTAAAATATACAATACTGAAAGGAATCATTAAAAGAAATAAAAAACGTGTATCATGTATTAATAAAAAAATATTATATTATTCGGGAGGAAATTTACTTTTGATTAATATATAATTTAACTATTTTTATTCATCAGGTTTTCTGAAATGAAGCCTTAATTGTATGAATGCAATCTTTTTTTCACCATAGCACGCTTAGCTACTGATCTAAGGGACCTGGGTTCGAGCCCCGGATAAGGCATGGATGTTTGTGTCGTTTTTCTGCTGAGGGCCTGCCATCCTCTCAGACCTTCTACTATGGTATATAAACTGACAGGCTCCTGTCAGACCTCTGTGGCAAGCAGGTGCTTGAGGGGGTACTTAATTTTTTATTATTTATTACATTCGAAAAGGCTTATTGAAATCAATATGCTTGTAAATTTGTTTATATTATTTATTTTCGTAAAATTGGTAATTAAGTTCTGTTTAATTTGATATATAACATGACCTATTTCCATTGATTGGTTATTTTTTTAAAAAATTCTAAAGTTGACTTGTTATCTGACTCAGCACAATTGGCTAAAAGCCTGGAATTTTCTCAAAGTATGGTACAAGAAAAAAAATTACAAAACGAGAGAAATATCTACTTGAAACCAAAAAAAATTTTTTTCATTATTCAGAAATAAAGAGCCTTTCTATACATGTGCATTATAATCATTTCTGTCTATCAGTTTTTTATTTATGTTGCCAGATTCGTTTTTTTTACTACATAAATCTAAAAAAAGTCCCATTAAAATAAAACACGTAGTCATTTTTGTTAAATATTTTATTTTCAGAAAATAGAGAATTAAATGCTGATTAATTTGGCATATAGCGTGCCATAATTCCTTTCATTAGTTATTTGGCAAAAAAGTTCTAAAGTTAAATTTTTTTTGGCTGAGCATAAGGGAGAAAATAACTTGGCCTCTGAATGGAACCAGTTTTTCAGGCTGGACACTGGAAGGGTTAAACACAATTTCACTGTTAAAATTGAGTATTATAGCAATACAATAGTTTACTTAGGCAGTTTCATACATTATTTCTGTATTAATGTTAATATAACTTTTAGAAGCTGGAACTTTAGAGAAACTGTCAACTTAAATAGTCTTGGTCCTCTAGTAGTATTGCAAACCTTGCACAGCCAGTTCAAGAGTAGGTTCCATGCAGATGGTAATGATGTGATGTCTGTGTTACATATTGTTTCCTTATGCAAAGTAATCAGCAAATTTTCCATTTAATTTATCACTCTGCCTGTTAAAGCCCTGCAAGTGACAGGGTGAAACGCATCGCATTTAACATCATGGCTTTTAACCAGATGACTTCGCTTTTTAGTAATGAGATTATTATTTGTCTTTAAGTTATGTGAGTGCTAAGGGATAGTTGTATTATAGTGCAAATTGCTTTAAGTAAGTTCTGCAACATCTTGAATTACATTCTATGTGCTCCATAAGTGCACAGAAAATTGTAGTTACTGGTACTGAGGCAATAGAAAAATATCAGTATCTACCAGAAAAAAAAATTGTTGGATGGAATGTTAAGTCATGGCTTCGTGTGCAGGAGAGCCATACTCTGTGCACATTAAAGAACATGCCGAATGGCCTTGAAGGGAGGCTAACATCTGTCTCCCAACAACTGTTCCAGTGGGTCCTCCAACCTTCTCTGAGCCTTTGGGATCCGTGTGACCTGGCCATTTAGTCCATTGTATGAAAAAAAGTGCTGCTCAGAAGTAAAACAACCCAACAACCCAACCAGAAAAATCGTGTGATTACAAGGACTGGACAACATTTTAATGACATCAATGAGTGTGCCAGCCCACAATGAACTTCAACAATATCACTGTTTACTATAGTTTCTTCTGTATCTTGAAACCCAGGACTGTATATAAAAGGATTGAGCACCAACAGAACTTATACCAACCAACAGCTACAAACAAGAGTAATAACTTGTATAAGGATAATATTTTATGTATTTCACGATTACTTTGTAAGATACGATTTACTTACATTTTGGTGATAAAAATGTTATGTTAGATTAAAATAGTAATAAGAAAGGTTATATTAACATTGATACAGCAGTAATGTATCAGACTGTCTAAGTAAACTATTTTATTGCTATAATACTCAATTTTAACAGTGAAATTGTGTTTAACCCTTCCAGTGTCCAGCCTGAAAAACTGGTTCCATTCAGAGGCCAAGTTATTTTCTCCCTTATGCTCAGCCAAAAAAAATTTAACTTTAGAACTTTTTTGCCAAATAACTAATGAAAGGAATTATGGCACGCTATATGCCAAATTAATCAGCATTTAATTCTCTATAATTGTAATTTTTGCAGATGTAATTTTCGTTCCTTGCAGTGCAAGAATTTTTATGTTGTAGAAGTTGCAGATATGTTTTATAATAGTTTTCTTATGCTTAAACATCCTGAAGTTTCACTGTAGTAGGTGACTGTTAGGAGGAGTATTATTTTTCTCCATGCTGTAATTTTGTGGCCTGGTCTAAGATTTTCTCAATTTCTTTTCCATTTTGTGTAGGACTGGATAATAGAATCTTTATGATGTTGATAAGTGTGGTATGAGATTCACTGAATTGGAGGTTTCTGCATTTTTTATCTTGAGAGATTCAATTTTTTTGAGACTGCAACTTTTTTTCTCTCTAAATGTTTTTGTGTAAAAATTTTTGCCAACATACAGGATTTGAACTCACATCTCTCCAGAAATATGCCAGAGTATTCTAACCTGTTTAACTAATCCCGGTTCAGTCTCTTTTCCACTAATAATGACTCTTCCGCAAACTCTTCCCGTGAATTTTGGGCACCTTCTTTTGGTGCCATCTGTGGCAACTATTTCTTTTTAGTGCTCTGAGTAAGATGGTAATAAATAATGAAGTCACATCACTCTATATAGGTGTGTTATTAATGATTTAAACAATAATTGACAATCTTAGCGTTACCTGTAGACATTTAAACATTTACAGTTAATGCTGCGATTGTCAATTATTGTTTTTTCTCTTTGGTGTTTGGAGATCTTGGTTGGATTTTTTTAAAGTGCAGGGACTATATTGACTGTATCAGCTTCTTGGAGAAGTTGTCTTAGTCTGGCTTGCTCTTTTTCATATTCAACGATTTCTTGGAATATAATTATTTAAAAACTAAAAGAATTACATGTTCTTAACTAATAATAGAGATTTTCAATGTGTAAAAAGTATAAATTTAAAATAAAAAAAATACCCATCTTTCTATATGCACCCTAAAGAATAGAAAATAACCCTAAAGCATGTTTATGATGCAGTCAGTCACTGAATTTGTATTCTCTTCAGAGGAAGAGAGGGAGCCACCATTCTTGTTGACTAAGTAAATCAGTGCCTTATCCTCCTTTGAAGTGAATATGAATTCAGTGACTGATTGCATCATTGATATGTTTTTGGTTTATTTTCTACTTTTTAGGGTGCATATTAGGAAGATAGGTATTTTTAAATTTTTTTTTTATATATTTCTTTTTTTTTCACCAAAAGTACCTGTTTTGAAAAACTTGCATCTGATATATGACTCATAAACATTGACCACCACATTTCTTCCCCCCCCCCCCCTTGTTTTTTCTTGGGAGGGGGGGTCACATTTGAGATATCCCATGATATTGAAGATGTTACAAGCTTTAATTTGAGATATAACTCATTAAGGTTGACCCCAGCAAAATTTCTGCCCCCTTTTGATAGGGGGAGAGTAATGGGGGGCATAATTTGAAATAGTCTATGATGGTTCTCATATGGTCTTTCATTTGACACCTAACTCATAACTGTAGGTCCTCATGTTTGGAATTATAGTTAGAATGACTTTCACATTTCCCCTTTTTTAGACAGGAAGAAAGCTAGGGGGCAGGTATTTTTTTTTTGGTCCAAAACACTCCCCATGGCCCAAGTTTTCATTTGACATATGACTTGTTATGTTAGCCCTTGCATTCAAAAGATATAGTAGAACAATCCTTCATATACTTTCCCTCTTTTTTTAGAGGGGGGGGAGAAAGCATGGGGGGCAATTTTTATAATCTGTGACACTCCACATACCACAAGCTTTCATTTGAACATAACTTGTTACTTTTGGTTCTCTCGTTCCAAAGATATAGTGGACCATTCGTTTTTGCATTTCCCCCTTTTTTGGGGGGAAAGAGAAAGTATTGTGGGTAAAATTTTTATGGCCTGTTACACTCCTACTTGCTTTACAAGCTTTTATTTGACACACAAATAATTAAGTTTCTCCATTGCATTCAAAAGAAAAGGTGGAACAACTGTTTTGACAAATGCACAAATTTACGAACTGATAAATAAACCAATAAATGACGAGTGAAAAGCAATAGGAGGATAGGTAAAAATGCAAACACTAGTTACTGTATGGGGACCTGCTAGTATCCTTGCAAAATTAATTTGGAATAACACAATTCAAGTGATAAATGTGCAGTCACCTTACTAGGACAAATGGCTGGTGTTGCTTTAGGGAGGTAGCAAAAGTTTGAGCAGTGTAGCCAATTGTTGCAGAACATTAGGTGCAATTTTATAGGAGTGGGGTCCACTATACTTCCACATTGTGTCTACTAGGTTAAATAACATACACAATGACCTTGACAAAAGGTATCCTCTTGTCTCTTACACAACTATCCAGTAGATCTCCTTCCCCAACCTTCTCCAAATCCTTGGAGTCCTTGTGGCCTGGCCATTTCACTCATGTGCACCAAATGCTGCTTGGAGATAAAACAACTCAGCTGAAAAAAATGCTAATTCGAAAATTTGTTGCCAAATTTGATTTTATTCTAAAAGGTATACAATACTGCCTTATGAATGAAATAAGGAAATAAAATATATTTTTTTACTTATAGGTTATAGGTACTATTTCAAGCTATGGGATGCTGAGAAGCACAGTATTGCATATACTATGCATATATGTCCAAAATTCAATGAGGCAGGGATGGTTCAGTCGACAGCACACCAAGCTTGTAATCTGCAGTTTCCAGGTTCAAGTTCCCCCTGGGCCAGCTTTGAGATTTATCTCTGCAAAACTCCCCACCTTGCCCTTAGTCAGTAGGGGACACCGATGGGCTTGGAAAGGCCACTGTCTGATAGATGGGATGTTAAATCATGGCCCTGCTTGCAGGAGAGCCATAACCTGTGTAGGTTAAAGAACATACAGGATGGCCTTGATGGGAGGCTGCCATCTGTCTCCTAACAGATGTCCAGTGAGTCCCCTCCCCCAACCTTCTCTGAGCCCCTGCAGTCCATTTGACCTGGCCATTTAGCCTGTTGTGTGCAAAAATGTGCTGCTCAGAGGTAAAATAACCCAACCTAAAAGTAAATGATTATGTATAAACTTCTACTTAGCAGTTGTACCACACATAAAATTATCAGAAATATTGCATCATTCCTCCTTATTACAGAACGAAAGTAGCACAAAAAAAATTACTCAGTTGAGATTATACATTCTTTCTGTATAAACATAAAGGCCACAAATCAGCTATTATAGCTTATGCGATAGTTCTAAGGTCTAGTAAATGTAAAACTTCAAACAATATTTAATTTTGTTTAAAACATTTTCTGTTCTTTTTTTAATTCTGCATATGATGTGAAATTAAATAGTTTTCATTTCAGGGAGATGGAAATGTAAGATACTATGAAATAGTAGGAGAATCACCATGGTGCTATTATCTCAATCAATTTCTAACTGGATTTCCTCAAAGAGGTTTAGGTATCATGCCAAAACGTGGCCTTGAGGTGCTACGTTGTGAAGTTTTTCGGTTTTATAAACTTCATGCTACTAAAGGAGCCTGTGAGCCTATTTCTATGATTGTGCCTAGAAAGGTTTGTATTTTAATGTAAACCTACATAAAATATACTGCTCACAAAAATTAGGGGATATATTATCACTTCATATTCATTTTGAAATATCCCCTAATTTTTGTGAGCAGTATATATGTGTCAAATCTAATATTTTTGTTATGTGACTACTGTTGACTATGTAATGAAATATTTGTAAATGTTTAAACTTTTTATGATTGCATATTATAATGCACTGGAGAGTAAAAAAAAGTGCATTTTAGCTGAAACTAGGCATAAATAGATGAATAACAAAGCAAAATATTATACAGTTCAGCTTAAAGGACAGTGATTTAAAGCTTGAGAGTAAATAAACTTAGTATGAGATAAAAGTACAGGGTGTCCATAAGGTCTCTTTACAATTTAAAAAATTTATTAAAAAATCAAATGAAAAGATAAATATTTGAAAATTACTACAAAATGAGAAGTAGATATCGAAGTTTTTTTCCGTCATTTAATACACCTCTGTATGGGCACCATTAGTTGCACGAAGCACATCAAGATGGTACTCGATTTCTTGCCACGTTCGCTGTAGCATAGCCTCATCGATGGTGGCAATGGCATCAGTGATCTTTTGCTTTAGGTCAGTGATGTCCCGTATCTTTGTTTGATACATGATATCTTTAACATAACCCCATAGAAAGAAGTCCAGGGGAGTGATATCTGGTGAACGAGGTGGCCAGGGAATTGGGCCATCCCTTCCAATCCACCAGTCTGGAAATGTTTGATTTAGGAACCCACAGACTTGCAGTCCCCAATGTGGTGGTGCACCATCTTGCTGGAAAATGATGGTTGGTTGAAGGTCATCTAGTTGTGGTGCCACATATTCAGTCAAAAGGTCAAAGTAAACATTTGCAGTAATTGATGCCTCATTGAAGAAAAATGGACCAAGGATTCGATTGCCCATGATCCCACACCACACATTAACCTTTGGACTATCTTGGTGAAGTTCACTAGTCACATGGGGGTGTTCTGATCTCCAGATTCTCACATTATGTGTGTTCAGTTTCCCTGAGACATGAAAGGTTGCCTCATCACTAAATCAAACTCAGGTGAGGAACGTTTCATTCTCAGAAATTCGTTCCAGCATGTTAACTGCAAGCTCTTTTCATCTTGATTTATCATTTGGCTCGAGTGCCTGTAAGAGTTGCACTTTGTAAGCGTACAATCGCAAATTTTTGTGTAGGACTTTGTGCACTGTTGAACGTGGTAGCTCTAACTGTCTGGCAGCAGTACGGATGGACGTTGTGGGAGATCGACTAATGGCTTGTCTTACATGATCGATGTTTTCCTCAGATGTTCTTGGTCGTCCACTCCTCCCTTTATCCAACACTGTCCCTGTCTCCATAAATTTCTTGTGCCATGCACGAATTGACGGATGTGATGGTGAATCTCTTCCATACTTAGTTCTGTAGTTTCCCTGAGTCTGCGTATCCGATTTCGTTTCAATAAACCATGATACACATTGTGCCTTCTTTTGAGGAGTAGCCATTTTTTAGAGTTTCTTTTAAAAATACCTCTTTCATCAACGTGGTACCTGAAATACACAAATGCAATGTGATTAAAAACTTTGATAACCACTTAGTATATAGAACAAATTTGATTAAGATATCTCATCAATTGCCTTTGTAATAAATTTTTTAAATTGTAAAGAGACTTTATGGACACCGTGTACTTCCTGCAGCAATGCAAGATGGCATACAGTGAGAGATTCCATCATTTATGTTGTATATCTTACAGTAGATCATATCACACTAACCCAATATGATGCCATGGTTATATCATTGAATATTCTAGATATGTATTTGTGATAGGTTACATGCAGTGGAGAAAATGCTAGTATATAACCAAGGTCATTCAAAAAATTTTGATGGTAAAGCTTTAGAGACAAAAGCAAATAACAGAATGATTTGTTAAGGGTAGGTTTTGAAATTCACAATTTGTTTTTCACTTATTAATATACAAATTATTTTCTTTTATATTGATTAGTAGACATTAATTTCTACTGTGGGAAACAAATATCTCTTTTTGCCCTCTTTCCATTCAACAGCCATGAAGGAACAAAAATACCTGACATGAAAATTTTTTAATGTAAATGTATGAAATTTTTTTATGTAAATACATGAAAACAAGCTCAGATCTAAGAAAAAAAATAAAGGGGGGGGGGGGGGTGGATGACAAGTGATGCAATTGAGCTTGAAAGAAGTGGGGGAAGGGCAAGTGATATATTTGATCCTGATAAAAGTTGTTTAATTGTGAATTTTATGAAAATAAAAAGATTAAACAAATTTTCGTAACACAATAATTTTAATAAGACTTTTTCACAGTGATATATATCAAATATATACACTTGATATATATCACTGTGAATATATGTGATATATTTTTGAGTGAATATATACACTCAAATATATACACAGTGATATATACAACAAAGCCGTCCCGTGGCTGAGTGGTTAGCGCGCTTGGCTACTGATCTGCGGGACCTGGGTTCGAGCCCCGGGTAAGGCATGGATGTTCGTGTTGTTTTCTGCTAAGGTCCTGCCATCCTCTCAGATCTTCTTCTGTGGCACATAAACTGACAGGCTCCTGTCAGACCTCTGTGGCAAGCAGCTGCTTGAGGGGGTATTTATTTTTTTTTATATACAACAAAGATATAGTCAAAAAAAAAAAAAAAACAGATCTGACTATGCAAATAAGGCTTAATTGTAGAAAACTTGATGATAATACAACTAAATTATATATTTTAGAACAGAAATTCTGTCCCGAGTAATTTAAGATTTACTTGAAACATGATTTTTATTTCTTTTTATAATTCTTTTTAGTATATTTTAAAACATGGACCAGTCTTATAGAAGGTGACTTGGACTGCTCATATTCATGGGGTTATTTTGCCCTGTTTATGAAGTGAGGAACACTTTCTTGACTTTTTTACTGAACATTAGCATTTTTCCTTTGGGTGTTGCTTTTTTGAAGATCTTGGAAAGTGCTGAAAAGTTAATGCACAAAGGCTAAAAAAAATCCATATCCTCAGAGTTGCACAGGCAAGATATTGAGAAGGAGGGGAGGTAAACTCTTTTAAAGCCATTTAGTGTAAATGGAAAAAACTAATAATTGTTTTAAAAAATTAGATTTTTCCAGAAGGGTGGGGGGAATGCCCATATCATAGTGGTGGCGAAGGGGGGTGGGGAGCTATAACACCCTTGCTTATAAATACATCCATATCTCTCCCAATTGCATGAAGACATTTTCATGTCAAAGTCCTTTTTGCTTCTGTATCCAAGACCTCATTCAATTTCAGGAAATGATAGCAGATCAGTTTTTTAACTGGAAAACAAAGAAGTAATAAAAAAAAATTAACATATAACCTAATGCAATATTAAAAATTTTTTGGCAGCAACAAGCTGTAAACCAGCCATTGTCAACTAGTGATGTAGCATAACTTTGAAAGATCAATAATAAAATAAAATCCAAATGGATAAATAGAAATAAAAATGAAGATTTAATTATAAAAGTATAAATAAAATACTAATTGAATGGAAAAAAAACTATCAATGTTGATGACTTTATATGCACCACAATGGCAGGGGTAGCTTAGTCGATAGCATGCCAGACTTGTAATCTGCAGTTCCCAGGTTCAGTCCCAGCTGAGCTAGTGTTGAGATTTATCTCTGCAAAACTTCCTGCCCTCAGTTAGTAGGGGACACCATCTGTCGGATGGGACATAAAGCCATGGCCCTATATGTGGGAGAGCTATATATCCATGCAGGTTAAAGAACACATTGGATGATTTTGAGGGTGGCTACCATGTCTCCTAACAGCTGTCCAATGGGTACAATGGTACTGTAATGGTAGTAAAAAAGTCAAGAAAGTGTTCCTCACTTCATAAACAGGGCAAAATAACCCCATGAATATGAGCAGTCCAAGTTCCCCTTCCACCAACCTTCTCTGAGCCCTCAAGGGTCCTTGTGACCTGCCCATTTAGTCCATTGTGTGCAAAAAAGTTCCACTCAGAGATAAAACAATCCAACTACACATATACTCACTCATGCCTATTTATTTCTGCCATCTGCATCTTGCCAAGCTGTGACCTAGTGTACACAGCTTCTGTATAAACAACAAATTGTGGTTTTGGTTTCAGTAGTGGGAGAACATTATTGGATGTTGGGATGAATGATTAATATATTTCTTAGCATATTGAAGTAGGTTTCTGGCAGAAAAGAGAGCTGTAAAATGAAAAAAAAAATGAAAAACTAGACATATATACTTTGTAATTGCTTCCAAAAGTTTTCAATTTTAAAAATAGCAGTTTTTGGTAAATTTTTGGGGGAATTTCAAAACTTTATAGAAAAATGAGTTTGCAGTAGTTCAAATTAAACTTCTGAGCTTAAATCATGAAGTTAGTTGAATGTAAAAAAAATGGAAGCTTTGCAAATCAACATGGCCATATACCATATTTCATCTAAAAATGGTGATCAGATCACTTATAAACAAGTTATTTATATCATAGCTTAACAAAATATTCATCAATAAATGAAAAAAAGTATCATTTTTCAAGCTTGAATTATATATTTTTATAAGATATATGTAAGAAAATTTTCAAACAGAAATTTCTATTTTTAAAAAGCCGAAGTTTCATATACCAAAAACAGATATAGACATTTCTGGATTCTCATTTGGATTCTGTTAATATGCATAATCGGCAAGGGAGCCTAGAAGGGTTAATGAAGAATTTCTTTCAGCTAAATTTAAAACTACGATTAAAGATTTGAATGCTATTTGTTGTTATGCCCCCACGGTGGACTCTGATGAGGGTGAGAAGGTTGGGTTCAAACATTATGATATTTTGAATTCTGTCAAGAAAGGAGATATTACTCTTGTGATAAGTGACTTCAATGTGTAAAGTAAAATAAAGTTGCTATTATGACCTTTGGGTAGGGGTAATAGGACTTTATGGCATTGGTAGTTGCAATGGGGAATGTCTCTTACAGAAAGTAAAATTAATGGTTTGAGATTAACTAACATTTACTAGAAACACTTTGACATTTATAAATACACATGGGTTTCAACTGATGGACTGCATAGGAATATGATTCATTTATATAGAAATTAACAGCAAATGGGCTATTTCTCTTAGGAATACCAGGTTCTATAGAAGACTCAAAATTAAATCTGACCATTACCTTGTCTAGTGTCTTGGAACTGAAGCTTCAGAAATGTACTGAGTTTAAGAGAATTACCTTTAACATTGAAGCTCTGAAAGACCCAAATGTAACCAAAGCATACCATGATAGGCTGCTTAGCCATTATGACAGTCATGGTGTACTTACTACTGAAATTGAGAAAGAATGGGTTCCGTTTAAACAGGCTTTTCTTGTAACTTATAGTACTATTTTGGATAAAATGAAACAGAGGAAATAAAGTCATTTGAGTGATAAGACTGTGGAGCTTATTTCTGAAAGAAGGAATTGCAGGAAATAACATGAATCAACACCCTACTATTCCCAACAGACAGCATTACCAAGAGTGTAATAATATCTGGCTAGAATCTGTGGCTTGATAGCTTAGCTGACGAAGCAGAGGAAGCAAGTAAACAGTACAGCAGAGAGTTGTGCCAGATAATTAACCTTTTGTGTAGGAAGAAACAGGCTGACATATAGAAATAAAGATATAAATATGGTAAAGTTATTGGAGGTGAAATTTCTGTCATGGTTAGGTGGGCTGATTATTTCAGAGATGTTCTAAACAATGTTTAGTAATAAATAAATTAGTTTTTTTATTTGTATATGAGTCCTGCAGGTATATAAAGGTTCATAAAAATTGGATAGGTTCAGATTGGAACCTGTGGCATTAATCATATTATATTTTACTACAGTTTCATATATGATGTTAAACATTACTTTGCATTTTTTAAAGTTATTTAGTGCATTTTTTTGTTGGTTTTCATAAATATGTGATGATTTGAAAGTAAAACAATTTTAATTGTCTTTTATAATTTACCTAGTCTGAACAATTTCAAGAAGATCTTTACCCAGATACAGCAGCTCCAACTCCTTCATTAACTGCCAAAGAATGGTTGGATGGGAAGAATAGAAATCCTATCCTAATTTCCTTAAAGGTAGTAATGTTTTAAGTATTGTTTAATGTGTATTTGAAAGTTTTTGGTAAACTGTTGATTCTTTTAGTACTCAAAAGTTAGTTTACAGTGAATCAATGAATATTATTTAGAAAATAACCTAAAAAATTCCATTTTTTAAATAAAAATATTTTTTGATGATAAAAGTTAAAAACTGTAAGGTCTTAATTTATGTTTAAACTTCTTTTGCTCTTTTGAAAACAGTCAAACCCGAGTGGTTGGTCATCAGGAATGTATTTCCATAGCATTCATTAGTATTTATAGTCTGACAAATATATCTTATATGTGCTAAAACTAAACATCCAAAACATCATACCATTCAGTTCTGTACACTTGTGTAAAGCAGGCTTCGAATTTTAACTGTAACAAAAACAATGAGATTGTTAACGAATATGCAGCCAACTTTGCTGTTATCTCTGATATTTCTGGCCCAAAATACTTGGTGACATTCATAAGAGAGATGAAAAGCCAAGTTATTTTATTTTACAACAAGCCATTGTTGTAAAATATGCTCTATTTTAATAAGTTCAGCTTGTTGTGTTATAAATATGAAATGCTCTTTACTACTACTGCTATTTATATTCAAATGTACTGAATCACTATATATATAGTATTGTTCAATACATTCAATTCATATTTATTTGATTATCAGATGTACTTTTAAAATTAATTAAGCTGAAAAATCTGAAGCATGCTTTTACAGAGCTGTGTATTTTGGGGTATCAGCAATCAATCATATGTCAAGATATTACATTAACAGTACACTTGGCAGCATCTGTTCTAAGCTTCAAATTATGAAACTGAAATTAAGACCATTTTATTATAGTACATTACTGAGGAAGAATTAGTTTAAGTACACTATAACATCTTTAGTTTGGTAACACTGGTTTACAAGGTTTTTATAACATGAACAATTGTAGCTGCTTTTAATTATTTTTCAGGTGCTGATTTCAGATCTGGCATTAAAAATGGCTAGCACATCATGTTTTTATGTTATTGGTCATTTTGACTCCTATTAAGATCTCATACCAACACCTCCAGGCAATTGGGAGGAGGGCTGGAGCCACAAAAAGAAAAAAGATATTTTGCTTTTTGTGACTGGAAAAACTGATTGCCAAGTGAGAGAAAACATGTAACAGTAACCTAACCTCAGACCACCATTCTTGTTGTTTTCATTGTAGGAGGAACATGTGCTATACATTGAAGAGTGAATTTTGGCATTTAAATGGCACAAAGGCAGAATTTTGGGAATATTAATGTGCCAGATAAGTTTTGTATGTGTGTGGAAATTTATATTAAAATCACAGGATTGTTCTTTGACAAAGATTGTGAAGAAAGCCTATAACTTGTATTTTGGATGTCATGTTGGAGATCAGGACAAAACATGGGCTCCACATGTGTGTTGCATTTCATGCTTTGTTGGCCTGAGTGAATGGTTAAAAGCTAAGGTAAAATCCATACCTTTGCAGTTCCAATGGTTTGGCATGGACCAACTAATCACTTGCATAATTGCTATTTTTATTTAACTAAAGTGTAGGGCTTTTCAAAAAAGTACAAAAGCAAAATGTTCCTTCAGCCATAAGGCCAATTTCTCATGGAAAAAATCGTCCTATACCAACACCTCCAACCACCAACTGGTAGAAGATGGAGTCACATTCATCAGAGGAAGACTTTAGGCACATACAGATCCTAATCCTACATACACCCCTAAAAAGTTAGACGAGCCTCATCTGATTAAGCAAAATGAACTAAATGATCTTGTTTGATACCTAGGATTTTTCAAACAACAAGCTGAGGTTTTAGGCTCAAGACTTCAAGAGTGGAATCTTCTGGCCAAAGGTACCAGAGTTCCTCTGTTCAGAAAGAGAAATTTGGCTTTATCTGCTTATTACGAGATGCAAGATGGTTTGTGTCTGCACAGATATTTCAGGGGCTGATGGAAGAAATTGGAACAACTCACAACCCTAAGGAATGGCGTCTATTTATAGATTCATCAAAATTTAGTTTAAAAACTGTCCTTTTGCACAAAGGAAACCAAAAACCTTCCAATCCAGTGACACATGCTGTATGAATGAAGGAAACTTATGAAAGCATGGAAAAAATACTCACTGCTATAAAATATGACCAGTTTAAGTGGACAATATGTGGTGACCTAAAAGTCATATCTCTCTTGCCTTGGGCTTCAAGGAAGCTTCACAAAATTTTCCTGTTTTCTGTATTTGTGGGACAGTAGGGCCAGAAAGGAACACTAAAAACAAAAGACTGTCCAAAAATGATGTTTTATTCTTGGAAAGAGTAATGTGAGGTATAAGCCTCTAGTTGACCTCTCTGATGTTCTGCTCCCACTTTTTTTGCTGCTACACATCAAACTGGGGCTTATGAAAAACTTTGTAAAGGCTATGGACAAAACTGGTAAAGGATTTTTGCACTTGAAGGAAAAATTTCCAAAACTAAATGATGCCAAACTCAAAGAAGAGATCTATGTTGGTCCTCAGATCAGGAAGCTGCTGAATGATGCTGTCTTTGAAGAAAAACTGAATATGAAGGAAAATGCTGCATGGAAATCCTTGACATCTGTGGTCCATTATTTTCTGGGGAATCACAAAGAGGAAAACTACCATCAGCTCATTCAAGATCTTCTCAAAAACTATGGAAATCTTGGCTGCTGAATGTCTTTGAAGATCCATTTCTTGCACTCACATCTTGACTTCTTTCCCAAGAACTTATGAGCTGTTAGTGATGAGCAAGGGAAAATATTTCACCAGGATAACTGAACCATGGAGAAGATATACCAAAGCAGGTGGACCCAGCAATGATGAGTGACTACTGATGGTTCTTGCATAAGGAAGATACCTCAGTGCATAAAATGCAAAAATGAACTTCTGGTAAGTATAAAAGATCCTTACCCATGTTTTCTTATTTTGCATTTCAATATTATTTCATTTGTTACTTTATATTAAATGGTCTATAACTATGATGTTTCTAATTTTTTCACTGTAATCATGTAATTAATTAATGAATTTTAAATTGCAATTTAATAAAATAGTCACATTTATTTTCATTTCCCAGATATGCATATTCATTGAAATTTGAATTACATCAATCCATAATTTAAAAAAAACTACATGCTGCAGATTTTTTACAGCCATATTTGAATTCAGCACCCCAAAATTAGTTAAAAACATCCTATTTGATCGTTGTTATAAAAAAAGTTTCAATTTGTTGTCTAGTGTAATTAAAATGTGTTCAGTAGTATTTAAAAAATTAATAATAATAAAATAAAGCTGCTACTGTATTAACCCTTACAGGGTCCAACCTGAAAAACTGATTTACATCCAGAGGTCCACCTATTTTTTCGCTATGATCAACCAAACAAAAATTAACTTTAGAACTTTTTTTGCCCAATAACTAATGAAAGGAATTATTGGCATGTTATTTGCCAAATTAATCAGCATTTAATTCTGGATTTTTTTAAAATAAAATATTTTACAAAAATGATGAGTTTTATTTTAATATGGCTTTTTTAGAGTCATGTAGCAAAAAATGCATCTGGCAATGCGAATAAATATTTATTTAAAAAAAAAACAAAACTAATAGACAGAAATGATTATAATGCATATCAATAGAAATGCTATTTATTTCTGAATAACTAAAAAAAAATATTTGCTTGAAGCAAGAAACTTACTCTCTTTTTATAATTTTTTCTCTGTACCATACTATGAGAAAAGGCCAGGATTTTTGCCCACTGTGCTAAGTCAAATAAACAAGTCAAATTTGGAAGTTTTTTGAAAAAATAACTAATCAACTCAAATATGTCATGTTATATACCAAATTAAACAGAATTTAATTAAGAATTTTATGAAAATAAAAAATTTAAGCATTTTGTAAAGCATAGTAATTGTAATAAGACTTTTTTACAGTGATAAAGTAAAAAAAACGGATTGACTATGCAATTAAGGCTTTATTTTGGTAAACCTGATGAATAAAAATAGTTAAATTATATATTCATTGAACGTTGTGCAATATTCCAATATCAAATATTGTGCTACCCATTGTAAAATAGCTGGAACAATATCTTCCTTTGAAACAATATGCAACTTGATTTTTACCTTATTTTTTGCTTTTTAAAAATCTATATTTACTTTATTGTTTTGCTTTTGTTTTAAATCTATTTTTAAGGCACATATAATGAGCTTTAAAAGATGACCATATAATAAAGGCAACTTTTTAAGGTGACTATAAAATAAAGGAAGAGAAAGAAAACATGTTTTTTTTTTACAACAAAAAAAGAACTTTTTTATTTCTGAAGATGCAATAATTGCTAATGATGCAATGCCAATAATCATGGCCAAGATATTGTAAATGAAGAATCACTAAACAATCATGGTTTTAGAGATAAATTGTCTTGAACCAGGTGGAATGTGAATTCATAATTTTCTGATTAATGTTTATTTGAATTTTAATTTATCTGATAATATATTCTTTCAGTTCAATTTTCTATAAAAACCTCATACAGAATGATTTCTTGCAATTATAAGTTATGATCATTGTTCCACATAAATAAATAAATAAAATAAAGACCCCCCTCAAGCAGCTGCTTGCCACAGAGGTCTGACAGGAGCCTGTCAGTTTATATGCCATAGTAGAAGGTCTGTGAGGAAAGCAGGACCTCAGCACAAAAACAACACAAACGTCTATGCCTTGTCTGGAGCTCGAACCCAGGTCCCTTAGATCAGTAGCCAAGTGTGCTAACAACTCAGCCATGGGACTGCTTGTTCCACATAGAGCTGATATTTTTAATTTGTTTCTTTTCTTTATATATTATGATCCTATCATCAAATATATTCTTTCAACATTTGAATTCTGTACAGCAATAGCAAATGAAAAGTGGTATTATTGGAAAAATCTTTGAATGAAATCCAGCATGTTTGGTTTTTTAAAAATATTTTGCCCTTTTGTTACTGGGTAATATTTTTTGAAGACAAGATTATTCTATTCAGTTGGATTTCATTAAAATCGAATAACATAAATTTCCACATATTTTGATGAATTGTTAAAACCAGATTCAGATGAAAAAAGGAACAAAAAATTGTTTAGACTGATCCAATATTTGTTCTATTAATTCCAATTGTAGCTTAATATTATTGTTGAATTAAATTTCTTGTGAAGGAGAAGATGAAACCTGCTTAAATTTTGCAAAGATTGCAACCACAGTATGGGGATAAAGCACTGTCAAAGGCAAGTATCTATGATTGGTGCAAAAGTTTTCTGAAGGTTGAGAAAGAGCAGCAAATGAACCACATGGGCATGTGTCAGCTACTGTTGTGACCAAAGTGAACATCGATCATATGCAACAGATTATTTTGGAAAACAGGAGGGTAAGGGTATGTGGCATAGCTGCAATAGTCGACATGAGTGTTGGTAATCTGGAAAAAACCATCCATGAGCATCTGCTGTTCAGAAAAGTGTGTGCATTTTGGGTACCAAAGGCATTGACATTTGATTAGAAATTGTTTGTGTCACCATTTGCACAGAGCTTTTGCATCGCTTTAAGTCTGAGGAAGATGCATTTCTATAGCAGATCACGGCCAATGATGAAACCTGAATTTATTATTTTACTCCAGAAACCAAGTGAGCCAGCTGTGAATGGCTCAACAAGGTTTCCCCACAGCTGAAGAAATTCAAGGCAGTGCCATCTGCAGGAAAGCTATTGGTTACTGTATTCTGGGATACAAACAAGGTACTCCTGGTGGATTTTTTGACACAGGGAACAACAATGAATATACAGTATGTTACCTTGTAAAAGAGAAGCTTTGACCTGTCATCAGCAAGAAGAAGCTAGGAAATTGTTGAAACAGGTCATCCTGTTGCATTGCAATGTTAGGTCACATATGGCTCACATGACAACAACAGCTATCAATGGGTTGGGAAATACTCAGCCATCCCCCCTACAATCCTGATTTGGCTCCAAATGATTTCCACCTATTCAGCTCACTTAAGGAGCATTTAGGAGGAAAGAAATTTATTACAGATGAACAACTACAGGAATGTAGCCTACAATTGCTATGACAGCAACCTAAATCCATCTGCATGGCTGGAATACAGTCTTCACAAAGATGGGACAAGTTTGTTAATGTTAAGGGAGAATACCTAGAGACCCATAGTTTGGCAAGTGTATTCCTATTTGCTTCTTTTGTACAAAAAAAGTGCAGGTAACCTTGAACCACCTACATACCATCAGCCCAAACCAGCACTAGTATTTTATTGTGTCTACATTGTTATTATGGTAAAGTTGTACTCTGAGCATTTTATGAATTTTCCAATAGATTCAGTTTCCATTGTTAGGAACTGCAAAATTTAAAAAAATGGCAAGACCAATGTTGTAAACAGTCTATTCATGTTAGAAATTTGTCTGTAAATATCATCAGCTCAAACCAGTACTATTATTTTATTTTGCATACAATGTTATTATTATGATAAATTTATACTATGAGTACTTCTTAATCTTCCAATAGATTGTTTTCATTGTTAGGAATTGCAAAATTTTAAAAATGGCAAGACTTTAAATCAATGTTGTAAACAGCCTATTTATGTTAGAAATTTGAGTTACTTGTAGAATTTTGTGATCAAAGGATTTATATTGACAGCAGCAATATGTGAAATGAAACTTTTTTGTTTTAAGTGATAGATGAAAACTTCTGGATTGAACAGGTATCAGTAAAATATTATTATTATCATATTATTATCTTCCATTTGTTTAAATTTCCTTGCTAAAGACATTACAATTTGAAAAAATTAACAACACTTTTTTTTCTTTGAAAGTGGGATTTTCTATCACCAGAGACAGTTGGACTTTTCAGTTGAATCATATCTCTAACTACAATTTCATCAAAATCTATTATAAGGTTTTTGAATATTCAAGTGTTTGTGTTTGGTCCTTGACTTTTGTACACCATTGAATTTTGTTTCTTTACTCCACCCAGGCACATTTTTAAAACATTAAGTCAAGATATTTATACAAAATCAAATTCAACACAAAATTATACTTGTATACACATGGAAAAATAAAAATTTATACATCTGATATAAATGCACATATTATTAAAAAAAAGATAAACCAAACATTATAGATTAAAGTAATGCACTTAATTTTAAATGTTTCAGTTTTTATTTGGTAGTCTCTCAAATTTTCCTACTGGTGTTGATTGGGAAATTTGAAATGGACCAATCCAAATAGTGTTATTGCTTTGTCTTTACTCTCTCTGCCCTTTTCTTTTCTGCTTTTTTAGGCATTAAAGAGTTTAACAAAGATTACAGTAGAGGTTCACAGTGTAGTAATTGAAATTAAGCGAAATCTTTAATTCTCTGTGACATTGTTAAATGTGTCATAGAGAACTAAATATTTCAAGTTAAAGAGTTTAATGGTCACTGAAACTTGCTAAACCCACTAGAAAAAAAACATTTTTTTTTATCTTTACTAAATCAAAGCATAGCACTTTTAAACTAGTTTGCATATCATAGCAGGAATGCATTCACCTGTTCAAAAGTGATTCATGCACACAAATGTAATATTTGGTAGAGAAATGACAGCATACGGCTGTTATGTGCACATGCATCATTTGTTTAAACACATGCACCAGTGCTGATCTAAGCTCACTGTAATGTTCCCTTGAAATTGCAACTTGTAACTTCTATTCCTAAACATCTAAAAATCAAAGTGAATTAAAAAATAAAAATTTAAAATATGATATTAAGGATTTGAGTTCATAAAGTCATTACTAAAAAAATTAAGAAAAAAGAAATTAAATCTAGCAAAATTTTAATTGCATTTGTGGTCAGCAGGAGTTTCGGATGTTAGTTGTGGACTCAGTATTTTACTATGCAAAACAGGACAATCTGCACAAATCAGGATATCTAACAACCCTGACTCCACCTTTCCTTGAGTTTTGAGATCTGCATGATCTAGCTATTTTGTGCTTTCTCTATTGCATTATAGGTTAGCCCACAGATTACTTAAAATAGATGTGAAACTGTTGACTGTCGAAGGTGGTGAAACCTTTCATTTAACCAGGAATTGCTCATTTTCAACTGAACAGGGATGAGGGCTCAAACAAGTCCTCATTACAGCACATAGATGTAGATGCCGCATGTGCATATGGATAGGGCTAGGAATACTGCAACTTGAGTATGGCAGAAAACTTTACAGTTGGAATACACATTTCAGATTTCAAAGATCATTATGACAGAATGGAGTGCCAAGCCATGGGCACATAATCTCCTTCAACTAAAGATTTTGAAACATGACCAAAAGAAAAAAGACTAAATTGGTTAAATCTGGAGCTCAAAAGAGCTAAAAATTTGAATAAATTTTGAGATCGAAAAGATCAGGCTTCTAAAGAGAAGAGAATTGGTGTACTGAGAGATTTGGATGTCTCAGTGAGCTAATCTGAACTGGATATAGATAGAAAGGAAAAGGAGGAACAGATAAAATGGAAAAGGGAAAGAAAACAAGTATGGGAAAAGGAAAGCAGGAAAGAACTCAACACTCACTTTATCTGTGGACTAACTGCTTGAGCACTTTTAATGATTCCAATGCCAAACTCATTAATGATGGCATAAAATGGAAAAGCATTTCCATAAAAAATTCTGGTCCTAGCAAATAGTACTTGTTTGTAATTTCTTGGGCGAATTCAGCAAATTCAGGCTTCGGATTTCCTTCGAAGTTGTTAGGTTGGGTTGTTTTACCTCTGAGCGGCACTTTTTTGCACACCATGGGCTAAATGACCAAGTCACAAGTACTCTGAAGGCTCAGAGAAGGTTGGGGGAGGGGACCCGCTGGAACAGCTGTTGGGAGACAGATGGTAGCCTCCCGTCAAGGCTATCCAGTGCATTCTTTAACGTGCACTGGGTATGGCTCTCCCGCACACGTGGCCACGGTTTAACAAACCACTCGATGGACAGCGGCCTTTCCAAGCCCTTCAAAGTCTAGTATGCAATGCATTTCTTTAACTGTTTCAGTGAATTTCACTATTGATTCATTCTTCTGTCCAGGAGCAATTGCCTTAAAACATTTTTTAAGTTGCTTTCCTTGTCCAATTTCCAACATTTGCAATGGTGTTTTCTTCTATTTTTTTTTTTGCTTTTTGGGAGTATTTTCTGTAGTTTTCCAAAATTTTGAATGAATAGGTGTATTTGCTGAATTTTTTCTATCTTCATCAATTACAAGATTTCCTTCAGGGATTTCTACAGCATTTTCACTTTGCATTTGTTCTGGATCAATAGAAATTGGTGGGACCACCTTTTCTGTATTTTCTGGAATATTCTGCAATTTTTCTTTACTTGTGGAACAGTTCTCGTTAATTATATTGGCTCCTTTGGCGTTTTCACTAACAGTTTTTGTGTATGATTTAGCCCTATAGCCAATATTTGGGCACTTAGCTGCAAAATTGCAAGGTTTTCTGTACTTCCTACACAGTTTTTTATTCCTGCATAAAATGTAGTCACCATTAATCATAATGAAATTTTAAGAATTTCATTCTCCATTTTTATGATGACTATTCTATTTCTGGTTAAAATCTTCTGGAATTTCTCCTTGATATTTTTCACTGGATATTTCTTGAATCAGCTCATAATTGGAGAGCTCTTTTTCAATGTCCTCATTAGTGACAAAGAATGGTAGTTTAGACACTATAAATTTCTTGACGGGTGATCCAAGATATTGCATATCATATTTGATATCACCAATGTGGATTTCATTTGTAGCCAAAATCATATCTGCTGCCTCTCTAGTTGCAAGCATGAGAATGGATATAGATTCACTAATCTACTACTTCTATGCCATCCTCTCCACATACTCTTGAAATTTAGAGATGACATCTTGAATTTCAATCTCCAGATGTTTCATATGAAATGTCTTATATGCTCATCAGTTGAGAGCAACATGTGTTGTGAAGACAGTTATTTCAAAAAGTTGATCAGATGGTGGCAAACAAAGAAGAACCTCATCCAGGCAACTGCAGTTAATAAATCATGGAGCTCGCTTCAAACACATCTTACTCATACACCAGCTCAACTGTCACTGACTGCTACTGCCATTTCAGATTTTTGAAGCAGTATTCTAAAGGCAAATTTATAATTAAAATATTATTTTATATTCTCAAATTCATTTTGCATTCATGTGTTGTGCTATTAGGCCTACTGACAAATTGCAGCATTATCATTATGTTCATACCCTTTGTAACTTTGTGCAGATTTTCATGGACTTAAACATTGTATTTTCTGTTACTACTACTGTATTTTAAAAATATTATTTACTGAGCCAAATATGTTTATTGATTTAAACTGCATAGAATGATGTTTTCATATTGTAAAGGTTTTTTTTTTCAATACATACGACATCCAAACAAAATGTTAGGAATGAGAATGTTCTCATTATCCAGCAAAAGACCAGGACCAAAGCAGCAATGCATGATCAAGGTCTGTGTTGCTCTCTCCCATTGGTGATAGGCAAGTAATCATTTATATCCATTTTAATGGGTTAATGCTATTGATATACAAAATTAGATTACAGCCTATAATGGAAGTGAGGTCTGTAAACGGTAGCTAGGCATAAACTGAAAAGGAGAGCTATCTACCAATCCCTAGTGATGATGCACTGAACCTGCCAGGTCTAGCACCTAATGTCCGACCCCGCCTTCTCATGGTGCAGGCCATTAGTACCTTTCAAAAGAGAGATTCTCTTTTGGAAGGGAACAGAAGGGGAGGGCTGCCAGTTCAGTTTGGCCTACTGATCTGGTCATCTATGGACACTTTTTTCTTTTTTTTTCAACCCTGCTGAGGAGTGGTCAACTTCACAGGGTCCTGGTGCTGACCATTTATACCTACTAGACTGGACTTGTTTATGGGTTTGAGCTTGATTATGTATCCTGGACTTGCTGCACTGGTGGACCTCTGTTGAGGGAGAATCTGCTGCTGTGTTTTCTGTTTGCTTCTGGGTTGCCAGCCATAAGTGAACAGAGGCATGGGATATCTTATATCAGCTGGTGGATAATCCTGATCAGAGACCATCGCAGGTACCTGAACCTTACTTAGCTAGTTGGGCATCGTCAAGCCTAAACTGGAGTAATGTGTCTCAGGCAGGCCATATGGCTCTTGAAAAAGTCCACTTCGAAAGGTGGTGCCTGAAGTTCCTACCAGTATCGGGGACTTCAGCCTTTAGCGGAGGAGGAACAGGTCTTTGCCCCATGCCTGTGATCAGGGGGCTGTTTGACATTGTTGGCCCTACCAATCTCAATAAACCTAATTTCTTTAAAAATCCTACTAATCATTTTCTCTCTGCAGGAATGTGGAACATGAGGACATTACATAGAGATTATTCTCTTGATGTCCTCAATAAGGAATTCCAGCACTATAACCTAGATATTCTAGGCTTGCAACAGACCAGATCGACAGGTAAAGGTGAAATACTTAAAAATAACCTTAAATTTCTCTTTACAGGGAGGGAAGATGGAAAGCATCACCAAGGCGTGGGTCTGCTGCTCAGCAGACTTGCTAGTGATGCTCTTCTAGGATATGAGTGCATTAATGAAAGGTTTCTTACAGCAAAATTTCAGACAAGCATTAAAGACTTGAATGTTGTCTGCTGTTATGCCCCCACTGAGGATGCTGATGAGGATGAGGATAGGTTTTACAGACAACATCAGGATATTTTGAATTCTGTCAAGAAAGGAGATATTACCCTTGTTCTAGGTGACTTTAATGCCAAAGTTGGTACTGACTCTAACCTTTGGGGAAGGGTGATAGGCCCTTTTGGTATTGGTAGCTGCAATGGCAATGGGCAACGTCTCCTACAGGTAAGTAAACTCAATGGTTTCAGAATAACTAACACTTATTACAAACACCGTGACATACATAAGTACACATGGGTTTCACCTGATGGGCTGCATAAGAATATGATTGATTATATATTAATTAACAGCAAATGTGCTAGTTCTGTTAGGAATACCAGGGCATATAGGGGAGCTGAAATTGGATCTGACCATTACCTTGTTAAAAGTTTCTTGCAACTTAAACTTAAAAAGTGTTGTGCTAGGGTTAAAAAATTTACTTTTAATACTGAAGCTCTGAAAGACCCAGTTATAGCTAAAGCTTACCATGATAGGTTACTTAGTCATTATGGCAGTCATGGTTTGCTTATTACTGAAGTTGAGGAAGAATGGGTCCGTTTTAAACAGCTTTTTTGGAAACTGACTCTTTTAGGAAAAAAGGAGCAGAGGAGGAAGAATTACTTGAGTGATAAGGCACTTAGCTTATTTCAGGAAGAAGGAACTGCAGGAATGTCCTTAATTAGTACCCTACTAGTCCTAATAGAAAGGATTACAGAGAGCTTAATAAACGTGTAAAGGATCAGTTAGTTACTGATAAGAATCTTTGGCTTGATGGTTTGGCTGACAAAGCCGAGGAAGCAGTTAGACAGCACAACAGCAGAGATCTATACCAGATAGTTAATGTTTTATGTGGTAGAAAACGGACAGGTATACAGGGATCGAAGGATAAACAAGGTAAGGTTATAGAAGGTGAGGATTCTGTCATGGCTAGGTGGGCTGAGCAGTTCAGTGATGTTCTAAACAATGTGGTTAGTTCTACTCCCATTGTTTGTAATGATGATAGATGCATTGGTAGCTTTAATGTTGGCCTTATAACACAATCTGAAGTTATTTTGGCTATTTCTAAACTTAAACTTCATAAATCCCCAGAGGTAGATGAAATTACTACAGAAATGCTTAGAGCTAGGAATGTTTTGGTTACCACTTGGATGACTGAAAATTTGCATATCTTTTATGATAAAGGCATGGTTCCTAAAGATTTTACCGGAGCTATTATTATCCCTATTTTCAAAAAAGGAGTTCGCAGTTCTTGTGATAACTATAGGGGTATCAGCCTACTCTCTGTTCCAGGGAAAGTTCTTTCCATGATTGTGCTTAATAGAATTAAGAATCTGGTTGACAGACAATTGCATGATGAGCAATGTGGATTCAAAAGTGGTAGGGGATGAGTAGATCAAATATTTTCACTTAGGCAGATTCTTGAGAAATGTTTAGAGTTTCAGAAACCTTTGGTTGCTAGCTTTGTTGATTTCAAAAAGCTTTCGACTCTGTTGATCGTCATAATTTGTGGTTGATTGTGAGATCATATGGTATACTAGACAAGTTAGTTAACATAATGAAAGCTCTCTATAATAACACTGAGTCATGTGTGAGAGTTGGTAAGGCTTGTAGCAATTGGTTTAGCATTACTTCTGGTGTTGGGCAAGGGTGCATTTTGTCTCCTTTTCTCTTTAGTTTGGTTATTGATCATGTAATGCGAAATTCACTTCAACAGAAAGATTTTGGCTTTAAATGGGCTGGAGATACAAAAATTTCTGATTTAGATTATGCTGATGATTTAGCCCTTTTGGCAAATGATGTTGATGAGATGAACTCTTTCATTTGAGCTGTTGATGAAACTGGTTTGGTTATAAACAGAGAGAAAACTAAAGTGATGAAAATTGGTCAGGCAGGCTGTGATTCAGTTAATCTGAATGGTTGCAGTCTTGAGCAGGTGTCACAGTTTAATTATCTTGGGAGCTATGTAACAGATACTGGTGATGTGTGGCATGAGATTAACAGACGAATAGGGATTGCTGCAGGGACTTTTAAGAATCTATGGAGAGTGTGGGAAAATAGGTGTATACACCTAAAGACTAAAATTGAACTGTATTAATAGTTTGGTTCTTTCTAGGGTTAGTTATGGTAGTGAAACTTGGACACTGTGTAAACAAGATAACAGAAAACTAGATGCTTTTGATTCCAGATGCTTACGCAGTATCTTGGGCATTAGGTGGTTCAACTTTGTAACTAATGATGAGGTTAGGCAAAGGAGTTTGCAACCTCCTTTAAGCAGCATATTGTGCAGAGAGAGACTCCGTTGGTTTGGCCATGTTGCCCGTATGAATAATTATAGATTGGCGAATAGGGTTATGAACAGTGTGCCTAGAGGCCTCAGAAAGAAGGGAAGACCTAGGATGCGGTGGGCAGACAATGTCAAACAGGACCTTGTTAGAATTGGTGTGCAGTGGCCAGATGCAGCAGATGTAGCTCAGGACAGATATGCTTGGAGAATTAAACTGCACAGTCTGATTGGACCTCTGTAGTCCATGGCTGCTTGATGATGATGATGATGATGATGATGATGATGATGATGATGATGATGATGATGAATGGAAGTGACTATAAAAAATTACTGAAGTCATTAGATTAAAGGAATGTAGCAGAAGCAATTTGCTGCAATAATAAGTCTTGAATTTTGAATGAAATAGCATTTCATAAAATATAACACTTGAATGTAAAATAAATTTGTAAATAAATCAGTAGTATTATTTCGATTATAAATGTTACAGTTCATAATCTTTGTTCAAATGATTGAAAATGTAAAGTACAATATGAATGGTTTTTACAAATAAAGTTTTAAAAGAATATTTATGAGATATAATGCAGATAAATATATCTAAATTATATCAAAATTATAAATGAATGTAAAGTATTTAGCTTAAGGCTATACAACTATCCCTCGATTTACACAGTACTTGTTTACACAATTTCAGTTTTATACTGTCAAAAAAGTGAAAATGGTTTCGTTTTTACATGATGATAGACTCAATATTGCATGGTCAAGAAAATGCAACTAGTTTCATTTTACACAGTTATGGGCTTGGTTTTACACAGTACGGGTTGATATTTTTTTATGTATGTAGATATAATACATATTATGAAATAGTGATATAGCACCAAAAACGATTATTAGATTGTCATATCAAAGCAAAAACCAACCAAGCAGTTTTACCTGATATAATTTATTTTCAAGAATAAATAGATAATAATAAATTTCTATATCAGTGAAATTTTCATCTGTAACAAGTTATATTTATATTCTTTTGGAAAAAAAAATGTTCTTACTAATGTAATGCAGTCTGTCTTGAGACATCTTAGTGAAATGAAGCATGTTTTGAATCAGCAGTGAGATTTGACTTTTCTAAACTGAATGTTTTAAACTAGTAGAAGCAGAGTTTTATATCATTTTTAGCAACAAGCTTAACTTTGTAGACTATTATATAGGCTAAATACTAATTCACAAAATAAAGCACCAAGTGTTGGTGCAAATGCGTAATTTCTAATTTATATTCAGTTCATAAATATCCTTCTTTCAAATTTCTCTTCAAATTCGATAGTGAATGTTTACATTAATGATGAGTATTTTTTGTGACCAAAAAGAAATGTATGAGGAATTACAAAATAATGTTACATTAATGCTACTTTAATGCTTATTTTTACTGCTGAACATAAATTTGAGATAAACATGTAATAAAACTTTCAATGTACTTTTTATTCATAATAAGAATTATTTCAAAACCTATTGCCCTCTTTTCTGTAAGTTATTGGTTTTGATTTACACAGTGATTTCCCAGAACCATCTGCCATGTAAATCAAGGGATGGGTGTATATTAACAAATGTAGCTATTTAAATGGGTTGTAAGCACAACAGATGTAACAGCAAAGGTATTGGGGATTGAGGCAAAAACTGGAACCATGGTAGTTTCAAGTCAAGCCACTGATGGCTCTGCTAACACTTTTTATTACAATCGGAATTGCGCTTCTGTATTTTCTGATCTGTGAGGTTAGTCTCTGATGCAACAGAAAAATGATGCTTTGCAATATAATCCATTTTAAAACAATGAAAAATTAAATATTTTCTAAAGTTAGCTAAAATTTAGTACATAAAACTTCAGATTTTCTGGTTTTACCTTTCAGATTCTCTTTGTGATATATTGTACTGAAAAGCGTCTGTCAGATCTTCATGACAAATATTCTACTTGAGGAGTAGTTTTTTGGTTTGTCATCTAGTAATTTGCTATTTGTTGTCAGCTAATTATTGTGTATATGTTTTCTTAACAATAACTTGTCATATTTCAGTCAGGTGCAGGAGCACGAACTCACAAACCTGTGTTGTACAAGCCTGATAGACAATATCTAGTAACAGCAGACAGGAATAATGAACGAAAATTTATTTTTATATCAGAAGGCAACCAGGTTGATTATAGGGAACTCCTGAATGTGAATGGCAACAACAATGTATTAAACAACAACACAGCTCTTGACAAGTAAGTTGTTTTATATGTCCTTGAGATTTTTTTTTACTAGCATAATTATAACTTACAATTCTACAATCATGCAAAAGTATAGTAATTAATATTTTGAGTCATAAAACATTTTGCTTCTAAGTGCAGGATAGTGCCAGTTTAGTTAAATGCAGAACATTTCAGTATTCATATATAAATAAGCCATGATTAGATTTATTCTTATGGGTTTGAATATTAGGATCTTATGCTTTTGTTCAGACTTTACTGTGGTTAGTAGCTTGGTTACTGATCAAAGAGGCCTGAGTTCGAGCTCCAGATAAAGTATGGATATAAGATAAGGTATATCAAATTTTGCAATCTTAGCTGTTACCATTTAGAAGGAGTTCTAATTTTTGGGGGATGGGAATTTGCTCAGTCATAGTGCATCACACATAATTTACTGTTCCAGGTTCTAGTTACAACTACGTCTGCATTGATCATTTTTTCCTCTGATCCCCATACTGCCCTCAATGCGGAAGGGGACACTGATGGATTGGAAAGATTGCTATCTGTTGGATGGGACATTAAGCTGTGACTTTGCATGCAACAGAACCACATCCTGTGCACGTTAAGGAACATGCTGAATAACATGATGGGAATGATTCAACTTTAGATTTTTGTGGGACTGGAAGGTTGAGTGTCTTTGTCATTTTAATGTTTGTCAAAAGTGAAATAATTCTGTTTTCTTTTAGTGGTAGGTAAATATTCAATATCTGAATTACTATTTGTGAATATTATGTATTCATTTTCAAAATTAATCGATTCACAGTTTATGAGTGATTTACAGTGCCAAGTTTTTGAAACTGAGTACTCTGGTGGCTGAAAATTTTTACAAGTGTTTTAAGAAAACAAACAACTATAGAACCTTATTCTGAAGTAACAATCAGAAATCTGTCATATATCAAAAGAAAGTATCTGTGGAGAGAAAATATATTTAGTACATTTTCTTTTGATGGGAACAAAAATTTAAGGTTGGATCATTTCCATCAAAAGAAAGAGCATTTAATTTTAAGTAGTGGTACCAATCCCCTGTGATGATATGCAAAATCAGCCAGACGTAGCACTTTGTCTTCTCATGGTGTGAACAAATGTTTTTCTCTTGATGGATTGCATAAAAATATGATCATTGTTATGAGGGGCATTCAAAAAGTTCTTGACATGCATCTGCAAAGCAAAAAACCATTGTACTTACTTCAACCAACCTTTGCCTTCTCACCATTAATACATTTTGGAAGAGATACTCTGGTGTGGAAGGGGAGGGATTTCAGATCAATGTGGCCTATTGATCTGGACTACTGTGGCTACTTTTGCATATTTTTATACCATGCTGAGGTGTAAACCACACAGGGCGTTTCAACCAGAATGGAGCATGGCTTTGAGCTTGATTACAGAACCTGAACTTACTGCACTGGTGGCTCCTGTTGAGGGAAAAATATTTCACTGTATTTTCTGTATGTTTGTGAGTTGGCAGCCCCAACTGAATAGATGAACAGGATACCTTATATCAGCCAGTGGATAATGCTGATCAGAGGCCATTGCAAGTATTTTAACATACATTGTCATACTTAACCCTTTTGTGTTGGGGGAGGAAACAGGTCTTTGCCCCATGCCTGTGATTAGCCAGCTGTTTGATATTGTCAGTATTTCCTCTCTGAATGAACATAGTTTCTTTAAAGATCCTACTAACCAATTTCTCTCCATAGGTACTTGGTATGTGAAGACTGTACATATATTATTCTCTTGCTGTCTTCACACAAGAATTCCAATGTTACAACCTAGATATTCTGAGCTTATGAGCGATCAGATGGATAGGTAAAGGTCAATTACTTAAAAATAATCTTAAATTTCTCTTTTCAGGGAGGGAGGATGGGGAAAGCATCTTCAAGGCATAGGTTTGCTTCATAGCAGATGTATTAGTCATATTCTTCTAGGATATAACAGCATTAATGAAAGGTTTATTACAGCTAAATTTAAAACTGGGATTAAGGACTTGAATGTTATCTGATGTTTACACCCACCGAGGACTCCAATGAGGATGAAAATAATTGGTTTTACAAACAACTTCAGAATGTTTTGTATTTTGTCAAGAAAGGAAATATTACCCTTGTGCTAGCAACTTCAACGCTGAAGTTGATGCAAACTCTGACCTTTGGCGAAGGATTATTTCCCTTTGGTTTTGGTAGTTGCAATAGCTATGGGGAAATTTTTGATTATATCAAAAGTTAAGCTTGTTGCTAACTCAGTTTTTATTAGTCTGAACATTCAGTTTAGAAAAGTCGGATCTCGCTGCTGATTCAAAACAGGCTTCATTTCACTAAGATGTCACAAGATAGACTATATTACAATGGCAGTCTTTGACAGGTAATTAAATTTAATGGTTTGAGAATAATTAATACTTATTACAAACACTGGCAACGTATATAAATACACATAAGTTTCTCCTGATGTGTTGCAAAAGAATATGCTCATTGTTACGAGGGGCATTTGAAATGTTTAAACCTAATGACTCCAAACGGATTCTTGACATGCATCTGCAAAACAAAAACTATTATACTTACCTCAACGAAACTTTTACTGTCCTTCAAAGTACTCCCCTCCAGCATCTATGCAAAGTTGCAGATGTCTACACCAATTTTGGAACACTTGGTGATACTCCTGATGGGGAGTACTCTGCAACTCTGAATGAATGCATTTTGAAAAGTCTTGCAAACTTGAAAAAGGTTTCTCAACAAGTTCCTTTTTAAGTTTTGGAAACAACCAAAAATCTCATGGTGCAAGATCAGGTGAATATGCAGGATAGGGTTGCTGTTTGATTTTTTCCTGCTCTAGATAGGCTGTAATTTTTCAGGTTTTGTGAGCACTAGCATTGTCATGAAAAAAAGAGAATCCTAGATAAGCCTCTTGTTGAACGTTGCTCCTTCATCTCCTTAACCATTTTAGGCAGAATAATGTTCATGTAATATTGGCCATTTATAGTAATTTTTTCAGATAAGCTGTCAATGGCTACCACTACTTGGGAATTGAAAAAAATTATGAACATCCTCTTCCTTGAGTGAAAGTCTTGTTGTGAAGGATTTGGGGATGCGTTTCATCTTCTGCAACCCAAACATAGTTCTCTATCTCTCTGGGAATTTTATAGTAATAGAATCACATCTCATTACCTGTGGCAAGTCTGTTAACCCTTCCAGGGCCCAGGCTGAAAAAGGTTTCTATCCACGGGCCAAGCTATCTTCTTTAACTTTAGAACTTTTTTGCCAAATAACTAATGAAAGGAATTATGGCATGTTGTATGCCAAGTTAATCAGCATTTCATTCTGGATTTTCTGAAATTTAATATTTAACAAAAAAGACTATGTTTTATTTTAATAGGACTTTTTTACAATCATGTAGTAAAAAAAATGCATCTGATAACACAAATAAAAATTTATTTAAAAAAAACTAATAGACAGAAATGATTACAATACACATGAATAGAATGAATATATATTTCTGAATAACAAAAAAATAATTTTTTTGGTTTTAAGTAAATATTTTTCTTGTTTTGTAATTTTTTTCTCGGTACCATACTTTGAGAAAATTCCAGGGTTTGAGCCAACTGTGCTGAGTCAGATAAACAAGTCAGCTTTAGAATTTTTTTAAAAATAACCAATCAACGGAAATAGGTCATGTTATATACCAAATTAAACAGAATTTAATTACGAATTTTATGAAAATAAATAATATAAATAAGTTTACAAGCATATTGATTTTAATAAGCCTCTTTCAATGTGATATGGTGAAAAAAAGATCGCACTATACAATTAAGGCTTCATTTTGGAAAGCCTGCTGAATAAAAATAGTTGGATTATATATTTATCGAAAGGAAATTTCCTCCTGAATAATATAATATTCAACCTGAAATATGATTTTTATTTCTTTTAATGATTCTTTTCAGTATCATATATTTTAAACATGACCAGCGTTATACAACGTGACTTGGACTTCTCACATTCACGGGATTTTCTGAACTGGTTATAAAATTAAAAAAAAATTCCTAGGCTGTTTTTTTTTCTAAATATTATGAATTTTTTCTTTGGGTGTTGAATTTTGGCAATCTTGGCTAAGTGCAGAAAGGTTTGTTCACCAAGGACCAGCCCTTCCTGAAATTACCCTCCCAAGTGATGGACGATTTCCGTAGTAAGGAAATCTATTTGCTTCCATATCCAAGACATTCGTTTTCAGAAAACGATACAAGCTCAATATTTTTTTACTTAAAAAAACAAGAAATAATAAAATAAAAATTACATATAGCCTAATGGAACGTTAAATAAAATATCTGCAACAACTTTTAACCAACCTCCAATTTAGCGTATCTCAGAAACATAAATCAGCCGATCATAAGATCGCTAACTGATGGAAGTAAATTTGCTTTCGCATCCAAAAACTCATTTTTCTTTTTCAGAAAATGATACTAGATCAAAGTTTTACT
The DNA here is from genome assembly GCA_038380435.1 of Ryuthela nishihirai. Lineage (NCBI taxonomy): Eukaryota > Metazoa > Arthropoda > Arachnida > Araneae > Heptathelidae > Ryuthela > Ryuthela nishihirai. The sequence goes on from JAWZYU010000017.1 coordinate 80,239,230, forward strand.
GGAAAAGTAATAAATAATAAAATAAAAATTAACCTATAGCCTAACATGACATTAAAATATCCACAGCAACAAGTTGTAGGCTGGTCATACAGTATAACATACTATGAAAAAAAAATCAATACTTATTGATCGGCCAAAAGACCACTAATTTCCAAAAATAAATCTACTGAAATTAAAACTAACTATGGTTTAAATATAAAAAAATAATACTAACTTGACAAAGAGTATCCAATATACTGGACCAAAACTGTAAACAACACATAGCACAAGCAATGGATATTGCATCAGCCATCTGCATCATGTTTGCCTCAGTTAAGCATAACTAATTAAATGCAGGTGCAACCAGAATTTCTAAGACGGACGTGTTTACTTTTAGTTTCGATTTGAAGGTGGGAAAGATACATAGAATGCTGGGAAAAATGATAAAAATAACTTGAGAATGCTGACTAGGTTTTTGACAGAAAAGAGTGTGAAAAGGAAAAAAGAAATGGCGGTACGTATTTTGTAATTTTTTTTTTTTATTGATTTGATTTGCGACATATAGGACAGAGAAGAATCCTAGAAGTACTCCTAGCTTTTACAGGCCTTCTCATACAAGGACATGCCCTACTAAGACCAAAGTCACTGCTGACCACTGCCATAGCTAACACAACACACAAAGTTTGCCTTGTTGGAACAGTCGCTAGCTGCCTAACCACTATGCCAGTTAAGGCTTCCAAAATCTAGGTTTTTAAAAATAGCAGTTTCTTTTGTTAATTTTTAGGAGATTTTCGAAAATTTAGGGAAAAATTTGTTGATAATAGCTCAAATCAAACTTGTGAGCTTAAATCAGAAGATTGCTTCAGCAATTAGGAATGTTAACAAGCAAATCAGTAATACCGTTTAGTGCTTCTAAAAAATGGCAATCAGATAGTTTTATAAAATTATTTATATTGTAGTTTAGTAAAATATGCATCAAATTAAAAAACAAAATATTATTTTTGAAGCCTAAATTATATATTTTTATAAGATATATATAAAAAAATATTACAACGGCAATTTTTATTTTTAAAAAATCGATATATTTTTGTTGTACTAAGACCGTATGCATACGTCATTGACACTCGCAATTTAGACTCTCCATACATATACATACAGGTTAGGCCCTGGAAGGGTTAACCGTTTGGAGTCACTAGGTTCAAACATTACCAGCATCTGCTTGCACGAGTCTATTCAAGGCCATTTTTGCTGTTCTGTCACTTTGTAGAGTACCCATTTCGCACAGATCTTTCAGAATTTTAAATTTTGATGAACAGTTCTTTCCACACTGCCAGTTGATACACTGATATCTAACCTTATTGCCTGAATGGTGATGTGTGGGTTTTCCTTAATAAGTTCATGAAAAGCAGCAATTGTTCTCTCGTTTACAGCCTCCTTCAGTCTTCCTGCACAAGAGAGATCTTCGAAGTTCTGCCATCCTTCTCTGAATTTTCACATCCATCCAGTAACAGTGCCATATGAGCAGGCATGATTCCCATATACACTGGTTTCCATATTTTAAGGAAAAATGAGAAAACTCGTGATAATTCACCAACAGTTGTGTGATCCTCACCAAACTTATTCATGTAACCAGTAAGGTAATGCCAAGTGAGCATATTGTATGCAAATTACTCTAGGTTGTGTCAATTTGTGTAATCGGATAGTGGCATAAAAACGAGTGTTTTAAGGTGGGTTGTTATTTTGTGTTGTAAATGTGAATAAAGAAATTTGAAATAGCCAATTTTTTAGGAATGACCTAGAGACATCATTTGCCAAATGAACTGCAGTGGAGAGAGCTATTGGCTGGCTCAAAGCAGGCCAAAGTCAGTCAGACATGGCACGATGGCTGAATGCGAGTCCTTCTGTAGTCCATAGACTGTGGAATAAATTTCTTAGCACGGATTCTGCATTTCAGAGGTTTAGCCAAGAAAGGGCTTTAGTTACTGTACAAGACCAATATTTGTGATTAATAACATGAAGGAGCAGGACGTCTACTCCCTCTCTGCTATGATCGTCTCTTGCAGCAGCCACTGGGAGGGTTGATCAGCTTCTACTGTGCATAGAAGGCTTCATGAGGGAGGTCTGTATGCTAGAAGGCCAGTAACTTGTATACCCCTCATGTCACGTCACAGGAGAGAGCTGTTGAATTGGACATGCACACATGTTAACTGGACAGAAGAACAATGGGGGTCGTATTCTTCACAGATGAGCTCAGATATTGCTTGCAAAGTAATTCCAGACATTGTTTGATACGGAGAGAACGAAGTACCCGCTATCATCCCAGTAACATCCGTCAAAGAGATGGTTACAGCGGAAGTAGCATGTGTGTTTGGGGTGGAATTTCCTTAGGTGGATGCACAGACCTCTGTGTGTTGACAAGTGGGAACCTCAATGCTCAAAGGTATAGAGATGATATCCTGGACCCTTATGTACATCCTTACACTGGTGCAATAGGTGAAACATTCATCTTACAAGACGATAATACTCATCCACACAGAGTTCGACTAGTGGAACAATACCTTTATGAGGAGACCATTATGCACATGAAGTGGCCAGCTTGATCTCCCGACCTAAATCCAATTGAACATGTGTGGGATGCTCTAAGGAGAAGTGTTGTTGCCCTCAACTTGCCACCTACAACAAAGTGGGGAGCTTATTACTGCTTTAAAGGAACAATGGTCATTACTCCCTACTGTCTGATTCACAACATCATAAACAGCATGGAATATCACTGTCGTGCCTTCATTGCTGTAAGGGGGTGACCACACTCCTTTTAAAGAACTTTGCCCATTGCATTCTGACACCTCATTTTTGGACAAGTTCCTGTAAGTGTTATTTTTTGACAAAAAATGTTTCTAGTGTAAAATATTTTATGCCATTCTGAAACTAGCATTGTAATTCATGTTTCCATCAAATTTCATTAAAATCATTCATATATTTTTTTGTTCATCATAATTTTTCTCAGTTTTCCTTAATTTATGGTAACCAGTAATTATTATGTTATGATAAGTCAGCATAAATTTTTTTCACATTGTCCCTAAGCCTTGTGTCCTTGTGAAAATGTAAATTCTTTCCCTGTGTTTAGTAGGCTCCATAGCAACAATGCACAGATTTTGCAGACCAAACTTTACACCCTGCCAGCAGAGAGATGTGATGATACAACCTTTGTTTTTAACATGTAATGATAAGTTTAGACAAGCTTTCAAACAAGTCAGAACTCATTAACTTCAGAGTAATGAGTGCAGATCAATCACACATGTCAAGAACTTTTTGAATGCCCTCTGTAATTAATAGCAATGGGCTGGGCCTGTTAGGAATACCAGGTCATATATGGGAGCTGAAATTGGATTTGACCATTACCTTGTTGAAATTGTCTTGCAACTGAAGAAATGTCCTAAGGTGAAACAAATTAGTTTGAACAGTGAAGCTCTGAAAGACCTAATTATAGGCAAATCAAACAAGAGAAATAACTGCAGTGGGCAGTCATTCCTATAATATGGTGGGTAGACAATGTCAAGCAGGACCTTGTTAGAATTAATGTGCAGTCACCAAATGCAGCAGATGTAGCCAAGGACAGATAGGCTTGGAGAATTAAATTGCACAATCTGGTTGGACCTCCATAGAACATGGCTGCTTGATTATGATGATGATGATCTTTGCTGTTGTATGATGCTAATACTGAGTATAGGGGAAAAATTGTCTTGAGCTGAATGGGATCTGAACTCACAACTTCCTGATAACATGCTAGGGTTCTGATCACTGATCTACCTGACATGTTATTAGGAGATCGTGAGTTTGGATCCCACCGGACTCGACAATTTTCCCCCAATACCCAGTATTTCCAGAATACAACAGCAAAGATAGTGGCTTCAAATAAACCTAATAATTGTTTCGAATAACAAAAGTTGATTATGATGACTCCATAATACCATTGAGTGATGTGTGAGAGTTGGTAAGGCTTGTAGCAATTGGTTGAGCATTACTACTGTTGTTGAACAAGGGTACATTTTGTCTCCTTATTTCTTTAGTTTAATTATTATGCCAAGGGGAAGAGTTTTGGCCTTAAATGGTCTAGAGATTTGAAAATTTCTGATTTAAATTTTACTTATGATTTTCCTCTTTTGCAAATGGTGTTGATGAGATCAACTCTTTTATTAGAGCAGTTGATGAGACTGGTAGTAAGAGTAGGTTTGGTGATAAACAGAGAGAAATTAAAATCCTGAAAATTGGTGAGACAGGTTATTCAGTTATTTTGAATGGTTGCACTCTTGAGCAAGTGTCTCAGTTTAATTATCTTGGCAGTTGTGTAACAGATACTGGTGTTGTGTGGCATGAGATAAAGAAAGGAGTAGGGTTTTTTGTTTTAATGCTGGACCTTTAGGAATCTTTGGAGAGTGTGGAGAAATAGGTGTATCTAATTAAAATCAATCCAAAGTGAATGCACAGTATTCCCTGTTAAGAAACATTAATTAATAGATTCTGAAAAGAAAATTCATCGCTGCCACGGCGGGAATCGAACCCGCATCTCTCCAGATTCATGCCAGAGTGCGCTAACCATTGCACCACACGTTGGACAACGAATATTTTCAGAATGTGACCCTATAAATTTTCTTCTTGAGACGTGACTGAGACAGCGCCATCTATACTCAAGGAGATGCAACGTTTTCAATCATTGCATTTGATTATCAGATGTTAATGAGAAGGTCGCTAATGCTACCGCGTTAAATATATAATTAAAATCAATCCAAAGTGAATGCACAGTATTCCCTGTTAAGAAACATTAATTAATAGATTCTGAAAAAAATTCATTGCCGCCACGGCGGGAATCGAACCCACATCTCTTCAGATTCATGCCAGAGCGCACTAACCATTGCATCTCCTTGAGTCTATTGTGTATATTGTGTATAGTTATTTAGGAATTGGTAAGGTTATTCTCGAGATATTTCAAGTATTCACATATATGATTCTCATTAGATTAAAAATTTGTTCACACATAAGATAAACATTCATATCTTTAGTTTATGTACATTTTTATCCATACTTTTGTATTAAATCACATTATTTTAGATTATTGTTACTAGTTGTTATTTTTGAACTCTTGCTAAGTTTTCATCTGTTTGAATTCATATCAATATTAATATTTCGTTTTTTTTTTGTAGTTTAATTATTTCCAATAGAAATAGTTCTAAATGTTTTAGTCATTCATGCAAATAATTTATGATGTATATTGCTTAGATTTTTGGTGATGAACAAAATTTAAGACTATAGATAATGCCACAAAAAATTTATTCTTCTTTAGGAAAAGATAATATAAATGAAAACTGAAAGGTATATCTAAAAAGAGACAAATAGCAAAGAAAAGATTAAGCAAAAATGTTTTAAATTATATAAAGTTTATCTTAAGCATTGAAATTGAGATCAAATTGAGAATCACGTGAATCATTTCCAGATCAAGTTATATTACTGCTACAAAAAAGTTAAATTTTGAAACAGTGAAAAAAATTTCATTTGAAAATGGCAATTTCTAAATGCTAATTAAGAAATTGCTTTCAATGTAATTACAAATATGAAAAAATAAGTCTTACCTTTTATAATAAAGGTTTTGCAATTACACAAGTTCCTGAGGCAGGTACCATTTGAGGCCAGCATATACCATAATACTTTTTGTTTAATTTTCAAATTATTTATTATTACTAGAGGCATAGATTTACCTCTTAACATGGAATTCAATAAATAGTTTTTGTTGAAAAAATTTGAGTTTTGCTAATGGAAGTCAAACCCATATCTCCTGATTATGTGCCAGCTGTTCTAAACACTAAACTATTAGTGGCTAGCTTTTCCGAGCAAATTTGACTATAAATCTTCATATTTTGCGTGATTGACTATTTAATCATTTATCATTGTATTTAATCAGTATACCGTATATTCAATGAGCAATAAACTAATTTCTAGAAATAGCAAACTAAAACTAGAAGAATAACATATAATCTAATTGTGTGTTGTGTTAGCTCTAACTAAGGCAGTGGTCAGCAGTGACTTCGGTCTTAGTAGGGCATGTCCTTGTATGAGAAGGCCTGTATTAAGCTAGGAGTAGCTTCCAGGATTCTTCTCTGTCCTATGTGTCGCAAATCAAAAAATAAAAAAAAAAACTGGCAAATATGGAATGCTGGTTTTCAAACAGAACAAATATGATGACTTAATTTTTGACTCTAATAATAGAAATTCATACTAATGGATAATCACAAATCAGAATATTTTTTAATACTTAACAAATCGGATTATATTTTAATACTAATTAGTTCAAAAATATTGTTGATTTATCTCTTAAAATAGTTCTTTTTTTCCACTCACTCCCTGAGGGAATGGGGGCTTATCATTACTGTCAGTTTAAATGCTCTGACCATCACATTTCATTAGCAAAATCCCAAATCTTTAGCATGAATAGATTGATTACAATATCTGTTTATATTTTTGAATTTTCCAACTTTAGGGCCCTCTTATGGTGGAATTTAAAGCTGCTGGAAGATTCAGAAAATGTGAATCACTTGTATTTCATTAATACCTAAATACTCTAAAAAAGAATTTTTAATTTATCTCTACAAGAAAAAACCCCCAAGATATTTGAATCTCTATAGAGACAGACAAATGAAAAGAAGCAAAAACTGTACCACATTTTTTTTATTATAAACAAGCTAAAAATGGAAATGAATCAAACAATTGTTCAAAAATAATTGTGGGAGAAACAAAATTATGAAGAAATGTGAAAGGTCAAAAGGTGCACTAGAATCAGAAATCTCTGTCAATTTTTTGGTTTAAAGCATCTTTTTTGTGAAGTTGATTTGAATCCCCAATTATATAGAAGAATAATATATAGACTCTGGTATATAAGGGATGCTCATTATCAGAGAATGAAGTTTTTATTTTCTATCTTTATCACTCCTTAACAGCAGAAATTATAACTAATGGATGACTGGGAAAATGCAAGTAGTGATATATTATTAATACTGTACAATGTAAAAAGAATTTTTCATTTATCTTTGAAAAAGGAAAGTTTTGGTGTCAATGTAAACCTCTTGAACATCACTCTCACCAAAATTTTTGAATTTCTAGCATAAACAATACAGTACAATATTTCTTTAAAATTTTGGCATTTTTACAACTTTTTCCACCATTAGAGAGTGCTATTTTAAAGATAATGGTAGATTTGAAAAATGCAAATCGTCACATTTCATCAGTACCTATCCAACCCAAAAGGAATTTTTAACAGAAAGTTGAATATCTACAGATGGAAAAACAAACAATGAAGCGAAAACATTAGTTCTTTTTTTTAAACAAGCTAAAATTTCATTTTTTAAAGTTGAAAGTCTGCTGAAATATTGACCAAAAATGATGCTATATATTTGCTGCTTTAGGCAGTTTCTGCTAGTAATAAAAGTTTATATCTGCCATTTAAGTGTAGAAAGTATTGCAGCATTGCTGGATGGGAAATGAGGTCAGTAACTGCGAAATCATAACCGATTGAAATCTGTGTGTGGCACATAAGAGGATAATCGTAAACATATGCTTTGATAATTGATACTACTTATGGTGACTTTACCTTGCCAAGGTTCAGCCTGAAAAACGGGTTTACATCCAGAAGCCAAGCTATTTTTTCACTTTGCTCAGCCAAAAGAAAAAAAAAATTTAGAACTTTTTTGAACAATAACTAATAAAAGGAGTTGTGACATATTATATTCCAAATTAAACAGCATTTAATCTTAGATTTTCTGGAAATAAAATTTTTAGCAAAAAAAAAGATCAGTTTTATTAGGTTTTTTTTAGTCATTACTAAAAAAAGCATCTGGCAATGCAGATAAAAATTTATTGAAAAAACTAATATAACAGAAATAATCATTATATATATGAATAAAAATCATCCTCATCATCCTCAAGCAGCCATGGGCTAATTAGGTCCAACCAGATAGTGCAATTTAGTTCTCCAAGCAAGTCTGTCCTGAGCTACATCAACTGCATCTGGCCACTGCACACCAATTCTAATAAGGTCCTGTTTGACATTGTCTGCCCACCGCATCCTAGGTCTCCCCCTCCTTCTGCGACCTCTAGGCACACTGTTCATAACCCTATTCGCCAATCTATAATTACCCATACGGGCAACATGGCCAAACCAACGGAGTCTCTCTCTGCACAATATACTGCTTAAAGGAGGTTGCAGACTCCTTTGCCTAACCTCATCATTAGTTACAAAGTTAAACCACCTAATACCCAAGATACTATGTAAGCATCTAGAATCAAAAGCATCTAGTTTCCTGTTGTTTACACAGCGTCCAAGTTTCCCTACCATAACTAACCCTAGAAAGAACCAAACTATTATACAGTCTAATTTTAGTCTTTAGGTGTATACACCTATTTCTCCACAATCTCCATAGATTCTTAAAAGTCCCGGCAGCAATACCTATTTGTCTGTTAATCTCATGCCGCACATCACCAGTAACTGTTACATAGCTCCCAAGATAATTAAACTGTGACACCTGCTCAAGACTGCAACCATTCAGATTAACTGAATCACCACCTTCTTGACCAATTTTCATCACTTTAGTTTTCTCTCTGTTTATAACCAAACCAGTTTCATCAACAGCTCAAATGAAAGAGTTCATCTCAGCAACATCATTTGCCAAAAGGGCTAAATCATCAGCATAATCTAAATCAGAAATTTTCGTATCTCCAGCCCATTCAAAGCCAAAATCTTTCTGTTGAAGTGAATTTCGCATTACATGATCAATTACCAAACTAAAGAGAAAAGGAGACAAAATGCACCCTTGCCCAACACCAGAAGTAATGCTAAACCAATTGCTACAAGCCTTACCAACTTTCACACATGCCTCAATGTTATTATAGAGAGCTTTCATTATGTTAACTAACTTGTCTGGTATACCATATGATCTCACAATCAACCACAAATTATGACGATCAACAGAGTCGAAAGCTTTTTGAAATCAACAAAGCTAGCAACCAAAGGTTTCTGAAACTCTAAACATTTCTCAAGAATCTGCCTAAGTGAAAATATTTGATCTACTCATCCCCTACCACTTTTGAATCCACATTGCTCATCATGCAATTGTCTGTCAACCAGATTCTTAATTCTATTAAGCATAATCATGCAAAGAACTTTCCCTGGAACAGACAGTAGGCTGATACCACTATAGTTATCACAAGAACTGTGATCACCTTTTTTGAAAATAGGGATAATAATAGCTCTGGTAAAATCCTTACGAACCATGTCCATATCATAAAAGATATTTTCCCCACCACTGAAGGCTGAAGCCATCTACACTGGAAGACTTCCTCCAATGTAGAATTTGATGATGCCAATAGAAGCAAAGAGTTCAGGTGCCTGCGATGGCCTCTGCTCAGGATTATCCACCAGCTGATAAACATATCCTGTGAATCTATTCACTTGGAGCTGTCAACCCACAAACAAACAGAAAACACCGCGGAAGATTTTCCCTCCACAGAATCCCACCAGTGCAGCAAATTCAGGATCCATAATCAAGCTCAGAGCCATATATCAGTCCAGTCCAGTAGGTTTTTATAGTTAGCACCAGGACCCTGTGGGGTTGACCACTCCTCAGCAGTGTGGAAAAAAAAAGGAAAGTCCAGATCAGTAGGCCACACTAATCTGGCAGCCCAATTTACAAACATATTACACTAGTGCTCAAAGGTTAAGCAACAAGCACAACACACGAATTAGAGATGTCCTACATTGGATTTCAGTGAAACATACAGGTGAAATCCATGATCATAGATCCAACTAATACCTGAAAAGCAAACGAATATTCCTGTATATAATGAGATATTTAAATTAGAATATCATTACCTCAAAATGGCATAAAAATGTTCAATGATAGCATACCTTTAATATAGTGTGTGATCACCTCGGATAGCAATACAGGCTGCACAACAGCCCATTATTTTGCAAATCAGGGTGTCAATGAGGGTTTGAGGGAGTAATTTTCATCCATGCATGAGTGCAGATTGGAGTTTCTGGAAGGTCCTGGGAGGTGGATTGCCACCAGCGATGCATCATCCTAGAGCATTCCAAACATGTTCTGTTGGATTTAGGTTATGTGATATAAGGCCATTCCATATGGCTTATGGTTTCACTCCCTAGGTATTGGTCCACCAAGCGAGCTCTGTAAGGGCGAGTATTATCATCCATTAACATAGAATCAGCACCCATTGCTGCAAGAAATGGATGAACATAAGATTTGAGAATCTCTCTGTGATACCTTATAGCTGTTTACAGTCCTCCTGGGAAGACAGGTATGTGCAACCATTGAAAATGATGCCTACCCACACCAACATGCCACCAGCTCCAAAACTGTCTCTTTTCTGGATGTTAATGGGATGATATCTGGTTTCAGGCTGTCTTCAGACAATGGTCATTGAGAATTAGTTTTCAGACTAAATTGGGATTCATCAATATACAGAACATTGCCCATTGGCACTGAGTCCAGTTGCAATGTTGTCAAGATCCATTCATTTGGACTCTGCAGTAGCTGGAAGACAAAGGGACATGCACAACTGATTCTCATGCATTAAGATAACGTTCATGCCTTCTGGACACAGTTCGTTAGGATACAGCCCATCCTGTGGATGTAGCGAGGTAGAAAGTGAGCTGGTATGCTATGTGGGTTCTATGGCAAGTTGCATTTGGATCAAGTAATGGTTGTCACTAGGTGATGTGGTCCTCGGACATCCAGGAATAGGTCTTCAAGTGATGGTTTGGCTTGTTTGAAATCAATTCCAAAAGCGGTTTACAATGCTACATTTCACATTTTACCATCTGGCTACCTCAGGCTAATGCTTTCCAGCCTCGAGCCTCCTGATTGCTCACAAACTCATTTCTTCACTCAAAAGATTTATTCTGGTTATTATCTAACAGTTGGCTATCTCAGATGTCGTACGTTAAGACTCTAGCACAAACTGACACTCACGTACACATGAGATGCATTTTATACTTACCTCTTTTGCATGCATGACTGTGCAGATTTGAACTCAGTGTCATTTTTTGTAAAAAAACTGACTTTTGTCAATTATCACACAAGATATGCAGATTTTTGCATTTGTTGCTTAACTTTTGAGCACCAGTGTAATTTTAATTAGACTTTTTCACAGTGATATAATAAAATAGTATATCTGACTAGGCAGTTAAAGATTAATTGGAAAAAAAACCTCATGAATTAAAAGAATTATTTATTAATTGAAAGGAATTTTCTTTCAGAATAATATAATATTTATTTGAAACATAATTTTTTTTATAATTCTTTTTAGTATGGTATATTTTAAAACATATGCCATTTATACAATGCGACTTAGATTGCTCACATTCATGGGATTTTCTGTCCTGGTTATGAAAGGAGGAACACTTTCTTGGCTTTTTTTTACTAAACATATTGGGGATGCCAAAAAGTTAGTGCAACAAAGCAAAAATAATGTCAATGTCCTCACAATGGCACAGCTCAAGCCATTTTTTATTTGGGAGGAGGGGGGAGTAAACCTTTGTCGAACTTGCTGGAAATGAAAAAAAGTTATGTCAGGAAAAGGACAGAATCTGTCCAATTCCATATAGATGGCGCCAGTGGAGAATCAACAAATAATGTAGATATGCTTATGTTACATTGTTGAAGAAAACAGTTTGTCTGTGGTGGCCTAACAGTTACTAACTAACTAAACCTAAACAACTGGTATGTTTCTGGGAGAAAAGGGTTCGAATCCCACTCAGGGCAACCAATTTTTTCCAGCTAATTATTTCAAGTGTTTCTTGTCTACAGGACATTTACCTGTGATACTAGGGGCGGGGGAGTCAGTAGTGCACCAGGCTCATAATCTGCAGTTGTCAGGTTCGAGTCCCAGCTGGGTCAGCGTTGAGATTTATCTCCTCAAAACTCCCGACCCTGCCCATGGTCAGTAGGGGGACACCGATGGGCTTGGAAAGACTGCATTAAGCCATGGTCCCATGTGCAGGAGAGCTATACTCTGTGCACATTAAAGAACACGCTGGATGGCCTTGACGGGAGGCTACCATCTGTCTCCCAACAGCTGTTCCAGTGGGTCCCCGCCCCAACCTTCTCTGAGCCTTCGGGTCCATGTGACCTGGCCATTTAGCCCACGGTGTGCAAAAAAGTGCCACTCAGAGGTAAAACAACCCAACCTGTGATACTTTATTCCTAAATTATTTATATAATGTTGTGTGCAACGAATATTACTTCCATCATAACAAGGCAGCTTGGCTGCCCCATTCCTAACACAGATGGTGCTAGTGGCAAACAACAAAAAATGCAGGAATGCTTATATGTCACATTGTTGAAGAAAATAATTAGTCTCTGGTGATCTAGCAGTTATGATACCTGGCATGCTTCTGGGAGACGTGGGTTCAAATCCCACTCAGGGCAACCAATTTTTTTTATCTAATTGTTTCAAGTGTTTGTTGTGTACAGGACATTTTCCTGTGATACCTTATTACTGAATTTTCTTGAGCTGTTGTAGTCCTGGTCTGTGACTAACTTCTTTTGTTTCTTGAAACTGTCTTCAAAGTCTTCAGAGGACATTTTGTGATACATATAACCTACACTGCACAGAATCAACTAAGTGTTCTTTGTGACATGGTTAAATCAAATTCCTACCCAGTTAATTTCAGGCAGGCTGGAGTAGAAATGAGTCTTTTATGGAAGATTTAATTTGCATGCTCATGTTCAAATCAGTTAAATATGCACATATTTTGTTTTTCCACATTGCAAAATTTACATGAACTTTCCTTTATGTACTTAGTAATTCCTTTATATGACAATTTCCCTGATTTTTGAGCCCCACTCTATTTTATGTATACATTGCGTCTATCATATTCATGTTCATTCAATGAATTCCCACTATAATAAAATACCAAATTTTAAAATTAATCATATGAAACAATGAATAAATGATTGCCATTGACAGGTTAGAAATAGTGTACTGGTTACCTAAAGATATTAATAAGTGCTTTCAATACCCTTTGCATACTGGGCTTTATTTTTAAGTGACATCTGTTACCATGTTGAAGTTACTAGACTGGTTCAGAATGACTTATTCAAGATCTTAACTTTGAGAGTTCAGGTATGTTTTAGTTACTAGCATTTCCATCGGATGTATCATCTGCCATAAAACTATGGTTGCTTGTAACTGAAGAAATTTGTGTGCATAGACACACCCTGCTTGACTTTTTAAATATTAAAGAACTTGTTTATGGCAAACTTGAAAGGTTTAAAAGTAAAAATTGCAAACACATTTGCACAGATAACTCCATGCATATTAGATTGCACATGGCAATTGTTAACATTGTTATCGATATCAGTAGAGCACCAAGGGTATCCAGCTACATTAAGGTGTAATATCTCAGAGCAAATATATTGAGTTAATTCCTATGTTTGCCAAGTTTGACTCATTTTTGAAACATTTTAATTCTTAAGTTTCAGATGGCATTTAAAACATTACATTTTTAGAGGCTTATTTTGAATCCTTTGGTGAAGTTTTTGAAATTTTAAAATTATGAATGCACTATAGTTGTTAGAGTTATTGGTATTACTAAAGTAGTAAAATATTTCACATCTTTAAAATTCTGTGAACAGATTAACCACAAAGTCTCTGAACATTTTTTTTTCAAGTGTAAACCAAAATGTATTTATGCCTGTTGAGAAGAAATTTCCTTGGTCTCAAGAGTTATCACCTACAAGCAGCAGTATGAAATCTGATATAGTATCAACTCACACACTACCAGTCGCTACTTTTGTTACTATACAAGATAATGATAGCTCTAGTGATGCAGAAGTTGAAATGATCAATGCACCAAAAACAGAGAAGGAAGTAAGTATTCTTTTATATAAAAGTAGACCTTTTGTTCTTTATGTTTTTTTGAAAAGTGACCATTTCTGATTAGCAGTTGATAGGTCCAGATCTAGAAAAAAATAAGAGGTGGAGGTGGGGGGACAAGTGATCCAAGTGAAAGGGGCAAGTTCAAATCATTCAGCATGAAATGGTTTCAAACAGGAAATTTATATATATGTGTAGTGCAACCTCAATAACAACTAATTAATGCACAGGTGTGTTTAGACTATCAATTCATTTGGATTACTGGATGTCGAAAGAATGTGTTTTTTACTAAAATTATCTGTTTAAAAGAATTTTAGGTACATTTTTTATTAATTTTTAAAAATTTTTTATAGAAGATTACATTTTGATAAGGTAGTCATCAACCTACTATTGTTCATTTCGTATGCTTCCTAATGCTCTTTCAAAAGCAACTGATGAAGTAAAGAATTCGATGAGTAGATATTTCATTTTCTTTTACCTACTTTAAATAAGTACTGAAACTGAAAATGACATCTTTGTAATTTGCTATTTTTTTTTCATCATAAATATCAGTTACATTATTTTCTTCATCGTCTGACTCCATCTTATCTTTGTTTTCTTTCAAAACATTTTCAATAATTTCATTATCAGTCAACATTTGCATACAGTCATTTTTACCCTGTGCAGTAGCCATTATTTAACTTTTATGTGATTCACATTTGTACCCAAAGAAACTCTGTTAACATGTTCTATTAGTATAATTAAGTCATCATTGTTCTCAAAGCATTTGCCAGATTTAATTTCTTATATATATATATCAGGGTTGGGCAACCTGGCTCTTCTCATATTTTTTTTTGCATTATATAAAATATTTTCCTTTGGTTATAATTTTTTTCTTTCGATTTTTTGTGTAACTTCAATTTTATAAATTCATTGCTCATTTTTGTAATCAGAATTGTATGTTGAGGATCATCAGCAACTGAAATCTGTTTTGTAATATTCTGTAAACATTAAGAGAAAAGCAGATGATTATATTTTGCTTGTATTAGATTCGAATTTCCATAGTAGAAAATAGCAAGAAATCCTGTTACAGCTAAGAATTTTCCTGTGGCTCTTTAACCCTTCAGGTGTCAAGGCTGAAAAACAGGTTTCCATCCAGAGGCCAAGCTATTTTCTCACTGATGCTCAGGCAAAAAAAAACTTTAACTTTAGAACTTTTTTACCAAATAACTAATGAAAGGAATTATGGCATATTGTATATCAAATTAATCAGCATTTAATTCTGAATTTTCTAAAAATCAAGTATTTAACAAAAAGCACGACATGTTTTATAGGACTTTTTTAGAGTCATGTAGTAAAAAAATGCATCTTGCAATGCAAATAAAAATTTATTTAAAACAAAACTAATAGACAGAAATTATTACAGTGCACATGAATAGAACAGCTATATATTTCTGAATAACAAAAAAATTTTTTTTGGTTTTAAATAAATATTTCTCTTGTTTTGTAATTTTTTTCTTGGTACCATACTTTGAGAAAATTTCAGACTTTTATCCAATTGTGCTGAGTCAAATAAACAAGTCAACTTTAGAATTTTTTTTAAAAATAACTGATCAACAGAAATAGGTCATGTTATATATCAAATTAAACAGAATTTAATTATGAATTGTATAAAAATAAATAATATAAATGAATTTCTAAGCATATTGATTTTTAATAAGCCTTTTTCAATGTGATATGGTGAAAAAAAAGATTGCACTATACAATTAAGGCTTCATTTTGGAAAACCTGATGAATAAAAATAGTTAAATTATATATTTCTCGAAAGGAAATTTCTTCCTGAATAATATAATATTCAACCTGAAATACGATTTTTATTTATTTTAATGATTCTTTTCAGATTTGTATATTTTAAACACGACGAGTGTTATACAAAGTGATTTGGACTTCTCACATTCATGGTATTTTCTGAATTGGTTATGAAATAGAAAAATTCTTTGGCTGCTTTTTTTTACTAAATATTATGAATTTTTTCTTTGGGTGTTGAAGTTTGGTGATCTTGGCTAAATGCAGAAAGGTTTGTGCACCAAGGAAATTCACACACACACTTCCCGAAATTGCCCTCCCAAATGATGGCCAATTTCTGTAGCAAGGAAGTCTATTTTGCTTCCGTATCCAAGACATTCAATTTCAGAAAACAGTACAAGCTCAAAGTTTTTTTTATTTAAACAAAGAAGAAATAATAAAGAAAAATTACATTTTACCTAATGGGATGTTAAATAAAATAGCTGCAATTACTTTTAAGCTGGCCTCTGAACTAGCATAACTTGGAAAGATTGATAAATCAGCCAATCGAAAGATTGCTAGCTAACGGAAGTAAATATACAGAAATGAATTTGCTTCCATATCCAAGACCTCATTTGTTTTCAGAAAATGATACTAGATCAAAGTTTTACTGGAAAAGTAATAAATAATAAAATAAAAATTAGCATATAGCCTAATGCAATGTTAAAATATCCACAGCAACAAGTTGTAGGCTGGCTATGTGATGTAGCATAACTATGAAAAAATCAATATTTATCGATTGGTAAAAAGATCGCTAATTTCCGAAAATAAATCTACTGAAATGAAAACTAACTAAGGTTTAAATATAAAAAAAATACTAACTTTACAAAGAGTATCCAAAATGCTGGACCAAAACTGTAAAAAATACTTATAGCACTCGGAATGGAGATAGCATGTGTCAGCCATCTGCATCTTGTTTACCTCAGTGAAGCATAACTAATTAAATGTAGTTGCAACCAGAATTTCTAAGAAGGATGTGTTTACTTCCAGTTTCGATTTTGAAGGTGGGAAAGATGCATAGAATGCTGGGAAAAATGATAAAAATAACTTGGGAATATTGAAATAGGTTTATGACAGAAAAGAGTTTGAAATGGAAAAAAAATGGCGATACATATTTTGTAATTACTTCCAAAATCTGTTGTTTTTAAAAATAGCGTTTTGTTTTTTGTTAATTTTTAGGAGATTTTCGAAAATTTAAGAAAATATTTGATAATAGTTCAAATCAAACTTGTGAGCTTAAATCAGAAGGTTGCTTCAGCATGTAGGAACGTTAACAAGCAAATCGGCAACGCCGTTTAGTGCTTCTAAGAAATGGCAATCAGATGGCTTTATAAAATTATTTATATTGTAGTTTAATAAAATATGCATCAAATTAAAAACAAAATATTATTTTTGAAGCCTGAATTATATATTTTTATAAGATATATATATAAATTACAATGGCAATTAAATTATTTATATTGTAGTTTAATAAAATATGCATCAAATTAAAAACAAAATATTATTTTTGAAGCCTGAATTATATATTTTTATAAGATATATATATAAATTACAATGGCAATTTTTATTTTTAAAAATCAATATTTTTTTATTGTACTAAAAACGTATACATATGTCCTTGGCACCTGAATTCAGATTCTCCAGATGTATACAGACAACATGGACACTGGAAGGGTAAAGATTATATATATATATTTAATGGCTTTTTGCAAAGTTTAAGTTTCCCAGCCCTGATCTGTATAATCATTTTGTGTAATCCATAGCTTATCCCAAGATTTTTCGATGACACTTGGGCTTAGTGTATTTATTTGTTCCTCTGTATTTGTCTTCTGTGCATGTCTTAACCTGCATTTACTGCTTCTGCCCTGCACAATTGTCAAAGATTAATTCAGTGACTCAGCATGTTTGGATTATCAAAGTTGCCCTGTATATGTAAAAACATTTCTGCATGGTTGAGAAGTGGTCAACTTTACAGGACTAGTGCTGACCAGTTAAACCCATTATACTGGCTAAATAGTAATAATATGATTAAAAATAATAGTTTTGAACTTGATTATGGATCCTGAACTTGCTGCAATGGTGGGCCTCTTGTTGAGGGAAAAATCTACCATTATTTTTTCTGTTTATTGTGAGTTACCAGCTCCAGATTGAACAGGATAACTAATGCTTGTGGGTGGATAATACTGATTGGAAGCCATCACCTGAACCCTTACTTCTATGGACATCACCAACCCTACCCTGGAGTAAAATGTTTCAGGCTGGTTGGTTTCTTCTTTGATTCTGGTTATTGATAAGGTCCACTTGTAAAGGTGGTGCCTTTAGTAGTGGGAGAATGGGTTTTTCCTCCATGCCTGCAATTAGGAGGCTATTTGATATTATTGGCTCTCTCTCAATAAACATAGTTTTTTTTAAATCCCACCAACAATTTTCTTTCACAAGTATGTGGAATATGAGAACTCTACATAGAGATTATTCACTTAAAGATGTCCTCATACAAGAATTCCAAAGTTATAGCCTACATATTCTGGGCCTGCAAGAGACAGACAACCTGTTGATGTAGAATTCAAGAAATACTTTCTCTAAAAAAATGAATTTTGACATGAATGGGACATGAAACCACTTCTCCTAGATATATGCTGGGTATTCTGACCACTAAATTGTCAATGGCTAGTCCATTCTTTGGCTAATTGTGACTCTAAATCTTCCTGACCTTGTCGCTTATGATGCCATCTATGATCGAGAATGATAACCTTTCATTATTGTTCAGAAGTGGTGTAAATTGGATAGTCAAGCTGAAATGTTATTAACCCTTATAGTGTTGGGTTTCAGAAACTAAAACTCACTATTGACCAAATTTGTTTTAAAGTGTTTTCAGAAAATAAACAGCTTTAGAACCTCATCTTGAAGTAACTAATGAATGGAAATATGTCATGTTTTAAAGCAAAAGAAAGAATGCTTAATTGTGCTTAATAAATTACCAAAAATTCGAAGAAGAAAAATGAAAATTGAATTAATTAAAGAACCAATAGTTTTTGTGAAGGTATTTATTGTACTAGGGTGATTCATAAGTCTGTACATTTTTCGATCCAACTTCCAACAATCAATCATCTCCCACTTCCCATATTTCTTGCAATGTTTTGGTAGCTTTTAATTCTTTTTTACAGTAACAATGTTAAAATTGCACGAATTTCAATATTACTACCGCAAACTGCATAATCCTGGAACTACATACATCGTCTTTCAGTCAATATTTTAGCAGACTTTCAAATTTAAATTTTTTAAGCATTTTTTTAAAACATTGCAAAAATTTACTGTTTTTTCACTTTATCTTTAGTAAAATTAATTTTTTTTTCTATTTTTTATTTTAATGTAAACAATTAATATTTCTATTAATGCTTAAATCTTTCATTTATTTAGTGTTTTTTTTTCCCAAAATTTTGTCATTTATGCATATAGTGCATAATACCTAATCTTAGACTTTTGATGATTAGCAAACTCTAAGCCTAAGAAAAGCAGTATCATAAAAAAACATTTTGCTTTAAAAAACAAGGTAATGTAAATTAAAAAAAATAAAATAAATATCCCCTCAAGCAGCTGCTTGCCATAGAGGTCTGACAGGCACCTGTCAATTTATATGCCTTAGTAGAAGGTCTGTGAGGATGTCAGGACCTCAGCAGAAAAATAATGCAAACATCCATGCCTTAGCCAGGGCTCGAACCCAGGTCCCTTAGATCAGCAGCCAAGCACACTAACCACTCGAAAAATTGAAAAATATATCTCAAAAGTGATAAAAAAAATTTGTGATAAAAGTGAATTTGTGATGAAGAAAAGTGTTAAAAAATTCATTAAAATGTTTCAAAGGAGGAGGAGGATTTTCTTCCTTCTTCTGTCAAATCACAAATATGAGCAATATGAAATATTGCAAGGTTTAAACTGCTTATTGCAAGATCAATTGTATGAGTCAAATGACATATCATTATGAATTCATTCCTATTGCTAGAGAAAAAAAATTACTCTGTACTTATTCAGTTGCATTTTTAAAACTGTTTTTCTCAGTGCCTTTGTATAATTTAACCAGCTTTTTATCATCAAATTCAAAATTGATGATATTTAATGGGTTAGCTAAAAACAATTTTTGTGTTATAAAGGCAAGAGACTGCCAGCTAAAGATTAAGAAACAAAAACTTTTTCATTTCTGAGGAAAATATAAGTTTTTTTCTGTATAATAATAAAAGAAGTATATTTTAAATATGAACCAATAATTTAAAAAGAAACATAAGTTACTGATTTCAAGGAGAGAAAACTGTAATTTTTTAGGACATAAAACTATTGTGCAATTTAAATATTTGTTCAGGTTATGAAATGAAAAACAACAACAATAATTTGAATTTAAATGCAATATTACTAGGGAGGAATGTATGATAATTTGGGAACAAAATATAATTCATCCTTAAATACGATAATTCTATGAACAATTTAGGATAATCTTCATAAAAAAATTACCAATCCTCATATTGATGCATGCTTGCCACTTTCAATTATGCTCACATAATTTTCATTTAAATGATAGTATTGCAAAAACAAACCTGAATTTTTTGGTTGATCATTGTGTAGTTTAATAATTAATATTAAGAATTTGCAATTTTTAAATGAAAAAGTATGCCGCTGATTTGAAACTAAACTTTTCCTTAGTAGTAACGCAATTTGAGCCAGAAATGATTCAGTTGCAATTTCAATGCTTTAAACCTTTTGAAAATCCCTACTTCTATGTCTCATTTTAGCTATATATTTTTCATTTTTTTTTATATCATTTATATTGTTTTTAAAGCAAAATAAATTTTTGTGACACTATTTCTTTAATCAGAGAATTATTGCCAGAAACTAAGCATATATACACCAAAGAGCCAAAACATTATGACCACCATAATACCGTCGAAATGAAAAAATATTCTGAATTACAGAAAACCTGCTTCTAATTTAATATGATGTTGGTCCTCCATGTGCTGCTAAAACAGCTTTTACCTGGTGAGGCATGGACGCTATAATATTTCTAAAGGTGTCTTGTGGTATCTGGTGCCAACATGCTACCAGCAGATCCTTTAATTCTTGCAAGTTATATGGTTGAGCCGCCACAGGTTGGATATGCTGTTCCAACACAAACCACAGATGCTCAATTGAATTGATGTCTGGAGAATTTAGTGACCAGGGCAATACCTGGTAGTCTTCCTCATATTCTGTGAACCATTCTCGAACAATCCAAGCAGTGTGGCATGGCGCATTATCCTGCTGAAAGAAGTCACTAGAGTTGAATGCCATTGCCATGAAGGATGTACCTGGTCTGCAAATAGTGCAAGTAATTCTGATGTTTAGGTAGGTGGTAGATGTCATAGTTTCCTGCACCTGAATGACTGGACCCAGAGTTTCCCAGCAGAACATTGCCCAAAACATTACACTTCCTCCACTGGCTTGTTTTTGTCCCATGATGTGCATCCTGGTATCAACACTTCCCCAGGCAAACAACACACACGTACCCGGCTGTCCATATGGTGCAACAGGAAACGAGATTCATCAAGGTCCAGTTTTGATGCTCACATGCCCATTGCAGGTGCTTTCGATGGTGAACCAATGTTAGCATAGGCACTCAGAGCAGCCTATGATCTACACAGCCCCATTTTCAGCAGGGTTCAATGTACTGTGTGTTGTGACACATTACTCCCATCACCAGCATTCAAATTATGGGCAAGTTGCACCACAGTTTCCCTTCTGTTGGCTCGTACCATATGGGATAGCTTTTGCTCACCTCTTAGCATTGATGAGCCATGGTCAGCCCCACACCTTGCCAGCAGTTCGTGGTTTTTCCCTCCTCAGACCACTTTTTGAAGGTACTAACCATGGCTGACTGTGAGCATCCCACAAGCCTTGCCGTCTCAGAAATGCTCTGACCCAGTTGTTTGGCCATTACAATTTAGCTTTTGTCAAACTTCTTCAGTGGGAAAGGCAGCAAAAAAAAAGTTTGCTGCCTTTCCCACTGAAGAACGAGAATAGCACTGATTAACAGAACTCAGTATCAGGTGTTATTTATATCGTTTCATGATCTTCACATGTGCTGTCGTTTACCTGCAGTTGCTTCTATTTCCATAAAGATCATAATGTTTTGACTCTTTGGTGTATTTTGTGTTATTTTCATAAATGCCTAAAAGAATTAAATGACATATGTTAATTGCAATAGAATTATTATGAAGTATATATATTAGAATAATAAAATAATTTAGAAAAAATGGAAATTAAAAAAAAAAAAATTACTGAAGTGAAAAATAAAAAAAAATGCAGAAAAAATTTTCAGTTTAAAAAAATATGTGTAGGAAACTTACCTTTATTTCTCTTTTCATTTTTGCTATTTTATTAATCACAAATCAATACACTTTTGATATATAGCATGACCTATTTCTGTTTCTTAGTTATTTCTGAATATGGTTCTAAATTTATTATTTTTATCTTGTTTAAAAAAGTGAGATAATATTTTCACTTTGTCATTTGTCTGTTCATCAGTAAACATTCACCTTTTTCGTTTTTATAATGAATTAAAATTAGTTTACAATTTAATTCACAATAGATGAAAATCATAGGTTACCTGTTGACTTTTTTAACATCAATATATCAATAAATATTTTGTGGAAAAAATTTTGCCAACATACAGGATTTGATTAAACACAAGTTTCAATGAACATTTAGCAGAAACACGAAGAATAAGAAACATACAAATGCATTACCTAATACAGTAAACAAAAATTACAGTAGAGG
The DNA here is from genome assembly GCA_038380435.1 of Ryuthela nishihirai. Lineage (NCBI taxonomy): Eukaryota > Metazoa > Arthropoda > Arachnida > Araneae > Heptathelidae > Ryuthela > Ryuthela nishihirai. Next base: position 80,261,775 of record JAWZYU010000017.1, read on the forward strand.
TGCACAGTGCGGTAATTAAAGTAAAGTAATTTAATTCTCTATGACACTGTTAAATGTTTTTAAGCACTTCAACACATGGACTATGCTATCAAGTGTCAATAATTATTATAGAGAGATTTACGTACCATGCCATAGAGGATGGGAAGTAACAGGAGCTTCTTGGAATGCTTTTGGTGAGAAATTTAAAATTTGACGTTCTTGCCGGCAAGTGACGTCTCAGTGGAGATTAAGATAATGATGATTGCTGCCAATGGTCTACCCACATTGGCGAATGACATAATTATTTATACTTTTTGATAGCATAGGGTGCTTAAAAAGTTTTAGATCCATGACGTGCATTTCGCGCTGTTCCTATCGATGCTTCATCAGGTGGGAAGTGAGGGACTTAATGAAGGAGAGGCAGTTGGTGAGCGCGGGGAAGGGGTGGGGTGCCATAAATTGACATGTCAGTGGTTCAACTTCGAGGATTGGAGCGGTCGGCGGAAGTGCAGGTGGCGGTAATGCGATCTGCATGTAATGGAGGTTGGGAGAGTGTGGGATTATGGGAAATCACCAAGATATGCGTATGTTGAGGGAAGCATCGCTGTTTCTGGGTAGTAATTCATCTTTATGAAGAGTGGGGTACTTTTAGTGAATTAATAAATTTGGGTTAAGATAATTATGTTATTGAGGGTCTGAATAATGGTTTTCTTATAGGTATTACTATAGGGAGTTTTTTTTTTTTGGGGGGGGGGTACATTGATCGCCGATTTTAGGAGGTATTATGGAGATGTTCTAAAGGGTTAGGTGGGTGTGTATTATTGCAGGTGGCAAATGGGGATCGACGATGAGAGTGGAGAGTGTTTAGGGGTGCATGGAATTTTCGAGGTGTATGTTATATCCCCTAAGTATCAGACACCACGCTGGGGGGAGGGGGACAATATCAGTATTGCAGAGTTCGGTCAGTTTTACGTTAATGAGGATATTTTCTGTGACGGCTAGTTGGAATTTGGTAGGTGGGGATACTATAATTTTAGCGGAGTAAAATCAGTGGGCAGATTGTTTTCGGTGATTGCTTAAGATAGTGCGGTTTTTTGTAGTTTATTTAAGATGTCATATTTGTGCTCTTTAAGTCGGGCATTAAATGGGCGTGGAGTTTTACCTATGTATTTGTCTTTGGGGAAGATTTTACCTGTGGGATCATTGAGTTGAATGTAGTAAACTCCTCCAGAGCTGGGTATATGGTTGCGATCGTTTCGAATGAGTTTGGATATAGTGTGAGACATTTTAATTGGGACTTTATAATGGAAAGATTTTTAGGTTATTTTTAACAGAGTATGTGAAATTATTATTTATGTATGGTAGGGTTATTGTGTATTTTTGCATTTCTTTGTTTACAGGTGTTGGAGGGTTTTGGCATTGTTTGCATTGTTTGTGAATTTGATTTGTTTGTGAATTTCGTTGATGGTGTGTGAGGTATATCCGCCCTGTTCAGCAAGTTCAAAAATATATTTTATTTCGTTGTTGAGTTCTTTTTGCCTATTGCAGTATTTATAGGCTCTGGTAAAGTGTAAATAGAAGGTTGATAATTTGTAGTTGTTTGGGTGGGCGGAGGTGCTAGTTATTATGTTGGGTATGAATGTAGGTTTTCTGTATACAGATGTGTATAGTTTAGTGGGGGTACGGTGTAAGTTGATGTCTAAGAACAGTAGGTGTCCATTTTGTTCCTCTTTGTGTGTAAATTTAATGGTTGGGAGGACTGCGTTAAATTCAGAAAGTAATTTTGTTAATTCATCTTTGGAGTGTTGTCAGATGATTAAAATATCATCAATATATCGGGCATATAGTAGTGGGTGGATTTGACGTGCATGGAGAACTGTGGATTCGGCATGACATAGGATGGCTTCCGCCAACAATCCAGAGAGTGGGGAGCCCATTGGGACACCTTGGTTTTGGATGAATATTTTGCCATCGGCTTGAAACCAGTTGCTTTTAGCAGCCAGGTCGAGGGCCTCCTGTGTATTGAAGTATTCAGGTGCTGTGGGTCTGGCCACTTCAAGCCATTTAGCTTTAAGTCACATAGTTGCATCGAGTACCAGTATGTTAGGGTAGAGTGCGACGACGTCAAATGAATGTAGGTTGCAGTCGGGGGTAAGAGTTATGGTTTTAAGTTTGTTAATTAGGTCTGCACCTGACTGTATGGTACTGGGTGTGGGTGGAAAATATGGGGTGAAGAACTGAAAGAGTGCTTTTTCTAGATTATATGTGGGAGAATTTCGTTTGGCCACTAGTGATCTGAAGGGTTTTAGTGGTTTGTGTAGTTTAATTTTGACAAATAACTGGGGTATATTCTGGTAAAATCGGGGTTTGCAGGCTTTGGCTAAGTTTGCCGATAAATAAGGGTCAGTTTTCAAGTGTGCTAATTTAGTTAAACTTGTAGGGAGTGGGTCGTATGCGATTTCCGATGCTTGTAGTTCGTCAAGGGTCAGTTTTAATTTACTGATGTAATCATTTGCGTCTAATATTACCAACTGATCAGTTTTATCAGCAAGTACTATTTTAATGTTATTATCTGTTTTTAGGTTTTGGAGCGTTTTGATTTCATTTAGAGTGTTGGTATCAGGTTGGGTATTGTTGTATGCCTGAATGCTGCGATAGAATTTAAATCTTAATTTGTCTTTGTGTAGTTCAGGTATAGGGTTTATTTGTTCTAACTGTGGAATAATTTTGTGCAGGGGTGCAGGGTTTTAGCCAGGTATGCAAACTTCGACCCTTGTTGTAACAGCTTTTCTTGTTGTTGCGTTAGTTGTAAGGACGAGAGGTTCAGGAATGGAATGGGTTAGGTGTTGGGTTATTAATACGATGTCTATTATATGTTGTGGGATGGTGGTTATGGACTTTAGGATTTTTAATTATCAATTTTTGTCGGGTGTTGGTGTTGATCTGTGAGGAACATGTGTTATGGGTTGGTGGGGGTTGGATGTGAGTTGCAGTGGTATTAGGATCTCCGGGATGGGGGAATGTAGGTGAGAGTGGGTTGTTACAGTTGTTTGGGTTGAGATGCTTATGTGGAGTTGGGGTGTGGTATCTCTGTTGTAAATTTATAAGGTTATTAAGTTCATGGTTGTGTGTCTTGAGTATTTGTTCTGTGTCTCAATCTATAAAGGTTATGCATTCATTCAAGGAGACAGTCAAAATCTTTATTGTATAACTGAGTGGTGAGTAACAAATATTGGGAATATGTTTTTTGCTCCACATAACTAATTTGTTTTCTTAGATGTCTTATGGTTGCATTAATTAATTTAGTTTCGGCTGTGCGAATTGTGTGTGCCAGATAATATGGGAATTTGGATATGGGTAGTTGTATCCATTTAGGGATTACATGGTAACTCTTACAGGTTTTTAGAAACCTAAGGTGCAGTAATAATCTGTTCAACTGCCTACATAAGCTGATGAGCTGTTTAGATGGATTCATAGCACGTTTAACTAGAGTGTGATTTAACAAAAATTACTCTATAATAATTATTGACACTTGATAGCATAGTTCATGTGTTGAAGTGCTTAAAAACATTTAACAGTGTTATAGAGAATTAAATTACTTTAATACAATAAAACCTAGTTAATTTGAAATTCAATGAAAAAATATTCTGAATTACAGAAAACCTGAATAATTAGTCTTAAAATTAGTGGAAAAAAGATGAGTCAGCATTAGTTCAATGGTAGAATACTCTGGCATGTTTCTGGAGAGATGCAGGTTCAAGTCCTGTATGTTGGCAAAATTTTTTACACAAAATATTTATTAATTCACAAAACCAATACAGTGAAATTGTGAATTAAATTTTTATTTTTGGTTTTTAGAGATAACTTAAAAATTCTTGTTGGGTTGGATAAGTATTGATAAAATATTATGATTCACACTTTCCAAATCACCAAAAGTTTAAATTGCACCCTCTAAAAGAAGGTGAAATTTAACTTTTGACTTAGCAGTGAAAAAAGTTAAAAATTGCAAAACTTTAAATGAATATCGCAAACAAGGTATTTATAATAGAAATTTTAAAATTTGGTGGTGGAATGTCATGAGATTCATGTCATGAGAATGTCATGTCATTCAGAATGTCTTGAGGTCATGAGATTTGCATTGCCAGCAATAAATTGCTCCCTTACCCCCAAGGATTCAACTTCTGCTGTGGAATGCAACTGCTTTAAGAGATAATTGGAAAATTTTCTTTTAGTTGGGTTGGTACTAACAAAATATTATGATTCACATTTTTCAAACTCTTAGGTAGTTTTAATTTGTATCATTAGAGGTACTAGATATCAAAAAGGCAAACCCTTAATGAATATTGCAAATGATCTGTGTATGGTAGAAATTTCAGTGGTAGAGTGTAAAAGGATAATTCCGCTGACAGCAATAATCTGCCCCCTTTTCTCAGTGTGGTATGGGAAAAGCAGCTTTTTTATTTTAAGGAATAAAAGAGAAATACTTTCTATGTTGTATAAGTATTAATAAAATACTGTTATTTGCATTTTCCCATCATCTATTAGTTTGAATTAAAACTTTTTAAAAGTGCAAAAGTTGGTAAATGAAAAACTTCATTTTGTTTGAAAACAAGATTTCTTTGTTTACCAGAGGTGATATATATGTTCTTCACGTTATTTTCTGAAGACACTTTAAAATTAACTAGGCCACCAGAGTGAGTTCAGTTGCTAGCTTGACCCTTTAAGGATACAATGCAAATAATTGTAGAAATAATAAATATGGTTTTAAAACCTAAAAAGTATTGAAATTGAAAGCTGATATTTAAAGTATTTGCCAAAATCTTCAATTTCCACATATCAGTAAATATATTCATTGATGATAATTGTTTAAAATTTTTAGAAAAACTTAAAGGCAATACTTTTGGAGTTCCTTTTTTTGTGTTTTATGAAGCAGAACCACCTTAGAGCTGACAACAAATATGGAAAGTGATTATCTGTAATGCTAGCTACAGGGACAGATATCTGCCTAAAATAATTTTTAGGTTAATATGCACCATTTTTTCCATATTTTAAATAGATGATTATTATTTAGAAACTTTGACATTTTTTTTGGTTTGATAAATAATTTAATTAAGTAATTAATATTTTAAAAAAGTTCCTTTTTATTAAACTGCAGTTAATTAAACCAGGCTAGTGCACTGACAACTTTGTCATCCATTCAACTGCACAAGGGTGTATTAAGGACTAATATTCTAATTTTTATATCTACCAGTAGAAAGCCTGCTGAAATTCAATGCCAATAACTGACAATTGGTAATGGAAATGACAAAATTAAAAAGGAGGGGGTTGAGGTGAGGGAGTGGTTCCAGGTTTTGAAATCAGATTTTATTGTAGCTAGGTTTTAATGCAATACATTTTCTGTTGAAATTTAATGGGTCTCTTAAAAATAATGGCAGAAATTTCAGTTAAAAATCGAAATTTCCTAATGTTAATGTATTTAGTTAAAATGTAATTAAGAACATTATTAAAATAAGTCATACCTTTTAAAAATTCAGTTTTTCGTTGGAATTCTGTAATGATGTTTCCTGTCAGTTGCCATATGAGACTAGTAGTGTGTTGTAGTGTTTTTGTACAGGTTTCAAATTATTTATTATTATTCTTGATAGCAGGATAATATTTGAGGAGTTACAAAATATTCAAATTTTATAACAATAAAAATATTAAATTTTATTTGAGGTGTGATAAAAATAATTCAAGGACCAGCAAAGTAAAAAAAAAATTAATTGAATGTTTATCAAAATAACTTAAAATTCTCTGTCATTGAACAATAAAATTTTTAAGTTTATTTTTCAAAATATTTGCATGTTAAAAGTTTTGACCCTTCATGACACGTGAAAAGAAGCTCTAAACAGCCCTAATGTCACCATATAATGTCACTTCACTAAAGATGGAGCACTGTCCTTACTCTGAAAAGCTTCTGAGTTTTCTCCTAAAAACTTTTAACATGCAAATAGTTTGAACGATAAACTTAAAAATTTTATCGCTCAATGACAGAGAATTTTAAGTTATTTGGATCATGAATGTGTTTTTAATTTAATGTTCATCAAAATATTGATTTAGCTGCTTGATGATGCAACTGTTAGTAATAAACATTTATATCTTCTGTTGATTCCATTAAAAGTTATGGAAGCCTTTCAACTTTTTTATATGTAGAATGGCATCAACAGCTGTTAAATCAAAACTGATCAAAAATTTATGTATGGAACAATAGACGTAAAGTGTAAATATATGTATCAGTAATTGTGATGCTGTTTACAGTGACTAAAACATGTGAGAGTAATTGCTACAGATACAGAGGGAATTGTTTCTTCATTTATTAGCATTTCCTATCAGTAGGTTTTGATTTGAATTTTTACACATTTATAGTCTGAAATGTAAATTTACATATTTGATTGGAAAAAGTAAAATGAAAAAAATTGATGCTTTTTAGTAAGGAAGAAAAAGTTGCAACTTTTTACTATAGAAACAAGTATTGTTTCCACATCACCATAATTCAAAAAGTGAAAATGAGATCTCAGCTTCCAAACTTAGAATATTAAAGATTTATTCAACAGTAATATTTCTCAAAGTTAAAATCCTTAAATTCAATAAACAGCTTGAAACTGTAGGATAACATTGTTGTGTCGACAGTTCAGAAGAAACCACTTAGAATCAAGTTGCTCATGATTTTATAATATATGTCACTATAGCTTATAATGGCCCATTATACATCAGTCAATGGGAAGTATATTAGCAGTCATATTGGCATTGTAATTTGGTGTCTGTTATGATGAACTGTTTTCAGGTAGAGCAAATGCAGTTATTAGAGGAATATCAGAATGGGGTTAAAACTGGTAAGTCTCACCAATGCTGATGTGTAGAAACACTGCAAGATTGCCATATCAACTGTGAACCTGCTTTGTTATCAGGCAGGTAATGAGGAAGCATCCTAAGGCAATAACTAGATGTTGTATAAGGTAGGTCTTGACGGCCCCTATGAAGTCCTAGGTTGCTTTGGTGCCTCGATGGAGAGGTTTTTTCAGAGGGCCTGCTGACTGGATGGATCCCCAGTCAGGTGGGCTCCAACATCGCCCCTGCGAAGTCTGTGGTGCCATGGAGCTGGAATAAAGTGGCCTTGTGGGGGCCTGCAGACTAGGATGGAGTCCTTGGTCATGTGGGTTACTCATCTCAGCCGCAGCGAAGTCTGGGTTCGAGGTATTGCTGGGGAGGCTGCCGGTTGGTGTCCTGGTGGAAAGGACGAAGTCGAGGGTCATGCTGAACTAGTGCACGATCCTATTAAGCATGACTCATCGATGGGATAACCTATTGGGACTCTCCATCACGATAGCTTTCCAAGTTCCAAAAGTTAGGATCCCTATTTGAAGTTTGACATCTAAATTCAAAAATTTACCATCTGTTATCTGGTTTGTCAAATTGAATGTGGACAAAATTCAGTGAGTTATTTGGCTTATTTAGGCAATGTTCAAAATTCGAAACACCACTCACTGCACTTCAATGATTATCTCAACAGACTTGTTTCTAAAAGTAAGGTCTCTCTCTTCACCAGGTCTTCTCCTGCATGAAGGCAAGATCCACAGAATGTTCTCTAGAGAGTGGATGGTGGTTTCATGGCAACTCCCTCAAGGTGTAGTGCTGTCTTGTATAGCGGAACACCGGGATTGCCATACTATACTAAGTTATGACTGTTAGCTATAATGATGTGAGACATGGATGAATAATACAAAGTCCAGTATCCAAGCTTCGATGTATATTACAATTCACTACCAATAATTCTGGCTGCTACAGAAGTTACTAACTTTACGTTAGTGATAATTACGATATAGTTATTATTTATTCCGCCATGGGAATTTCAAGCAATTAAACCAGCTGATTAAAAAGTAAGAAAAAAAATGGTGCTCTAGCATTATGCATTTTCAACACACATCTGGCTGCTTTTTTAAGGGATAACGTAGGAAAATTTTTAAAGTCCTTTTGTAGGAGATGAGCTCTCTCTAGTGATGTTCATTCTGTGGTTTGCTTAATGTAATGGAATATGGTAAACTGGTAAAACTTTTGCATATTATTATTATTGAAATGTGCATATGGTTGGATTTTAGTCATGTAATTTGGTTTCACAAGACTAAAAATGATAAAATACAAATATAATGAAATCCAGTTTAAATACCATTCTAAAGACAAACTATAAGTGGGGTGATGCAGAATGAAAAAGGTTGAAAATCTAAGTAGATTTGTTTAGAAGAATGCAGTTAAATTCAAGTTAGCCTCTTTACTAATATTTAATATTGTCTTCAGAATACACATTTTAATTATTACTTTAGTTGTATGCATGAAGAGTTGACCTGTTACAGTATTCTAGTTTAGTTATCATTTATGTATTTTTTATATATAGGTTTTGGTATTAGTTATTCATTGCAATATATAAGTATTGGGAATATTATTAATATAAATAAAAAATCAATAAAATAATAATTAAATACTACTTTTTTGAAATTTTGTGTTTGACTTTTTGCAGTTTCAAGAAGCTTATAAGCAACAGTCAACTGAAATTAAAGATTTAAAAGAAAAATTGCTCCAGAAAGACAAGAAGATCAAAGAACTAGAAGACCAACTGCAGAAACTAATGATGAACAGCCACCAGCTAATTTAACTGCTGTCATACCAAAGAATTGTGATCTGAAAAATGTTTAGCCTTTGCCAACAAAACTTTGAAAACATTTTATACTATTATACCAATAAAGAAACAACTTACAGTAGTTTCACAGCCTTCACATGCTGACTTCTTGCCACATATACCCAGTTCTAGTTCTAGACTATCTTTGATAATAAATAGAAAGATAATCCAGAGGGAAAATTATCTTTAGTGAAAATCTTAGATTGAAATCAAATTTAAATACATTCATAAATTAAAGAACAAGCCCTTTTATTTCCTGGAAAAAAAAGAAAAAAAATTTGAAGTGCATTTACATAATATTAGAGCAACTTAGAAGTTTGAGATTTTGCAATTTTTTTGTCATGTAATCAGACCTGGAAAACTAGCAGCCTATCTGCAGGTTATTACAGAACAAATTGAAAAAAAAAAAAATTCTAAAGAGAAACTGGTAATGAGGTAATGCAGAACAAAAAAAGTTTTAAAACCTTAGCAAAATTTCTTTAGAAGAATAGAGTTAAATTTAAGTTAGCCTCCTTATTACCATGCTTCAAGCTTGCAAACCACAGCATCACTGTGAGTCAACACAATAGATACCATTGTGCCACAAAGTAATTAATACATTCTACCATCATAATTCAGTAAAAGTGCTAGTTTAAAGTCCTTTCAGTGAGTTTCTTGTCTGGGATATATAGCTTATGCTGTTCTCCAATAGGGTATCTGGTTATGATTAACATCTGATAAGCAGAGGTGGGGAAATTTGGAAATGTCTGACCAGCCCACGGTGTTTATTAGACACTGTGAACAGACAAAGTACAAGACGTACCAACATGTAAGGGAGGAGCAAAATATTTTTCCCAATTTTATATGCATTAATTAAAGCGTGCACTGAAAAGAATGATACTGCATTCAGTGGTGAATGTTGATTATCTTTCCCCTGGAAATGTAATTTTTTTTGTAGCTTTGAAAGTACAAGCCAGGCCATAAAATTTGCTTACCATTGTATTGTGCTACCTCTGGGCAGCATTTTTTTTGCACACTATAGATTAAATGGCCTGGTCACAAGGGCTCAAAGAAGGTTGTGGGAGGAAACCCATTGGACAGCTGTTAGGATATGGAGGCCTCCCACCAAGGCCATCTAGCATGTTCTTTAACTGCACTGGGTGTGGTAATCCTGTACATGGGACCATGATCCAATGGACAGTAGCCTTTCCAAACTATTCGTTGTCCCCTTTCTGAGGGCAGGGTGAGTTTAGCAGAGATAAATCTCAAAGCTGGCCTAGGTGGGACTCAAACCAAGGAACTACAGATTACAAGCCTGGCACACTATTGACTGAATTAATCCCTGTCCTTACTTTGTGAGTGGGTTTCTGCAGCCCTGCTGATAAGTATAAATGCGTTTTGCATAAAAATTTTCAAGTTCCTTTAACTTTAAGAAGTTCATGATAGCATCCTGGCTTTGTGAACTAGAGTAGAGAAAGAGAAAGCCTACTACCACTTCCTTCATAACTTAGGCATGAAAATTTACCTCAGACAGGTTAGTAAGTTTGGTTTCTAACTTCGCTAATAGCATACTCAGTCAGTATATTATTAGTTTCTGTTTGTATACTAATATGTCCAATAGCTTAACTGGTAGAGCAACTGGAGCTTAACTGGTAGAGCAACTGGCCTAATCAGAGGTTTGAAGTTTCAGTCTGGATGGTAGATTGTGCATTTTTTTTTTCATACTTGCCTTTCTCTGATTAGTATCCTGGTGTAAACTTTACAAATTTCTAAAATTATGTTAATAATAATTTTATATAAAGTTTCCAATTAACCTCTTAATCATTTTCTAACATAATCAGTGATATTTGTTATAAGTAAAAGTTTGCCTACTTTGTGAGCTTTTATAACTTTAATGACTAAAAGATCTGATATGATGAAAAGATTCAGTGCTTAATTATACTTAATAAAGCATTTAGAGAAAAAATTCTGTTGCAGCTAATGCAGTTTAGCAAACTAGGTTTCAAGAGTAGTTTTATATTCTCCATGTAATATCATTATTAGAATCATGGTGTAAAGGTTTTGCAAGTATCAAAAGTGCAGTCACATACAGAAGAACTTTTTTTGATTTAACTACTAGAATGTCCTAAAGCAGTGACCCTTAATTTTGCTTCTGACCTCCCAAATAGCATAGTCAGTACATTACTAGTTTCTGTTTATATATGATTGGTGAAGTTTGTTTACATTAAGCAGGTTATTTATTTCTCTGTGAATGATACACATACTGATCCTTTTATTTGGTTGACTGTTGAAGAATTTTAAAAGATATTGATTCTACCTAACGTGGGAGTTAGCACCAGAAAGCTAATATACATGCACATATCCAGTGATATTTTGACAAAGTAGAATGGCCATTAATTTTGTTCTAATTTTTAAGCACCCCTTGTCATAGTTGATATGCATATTGTGTACTGATAAGTGTGAGGTTCCGCAATCGAGCCCAGGGTTGTTCAGAGTTTTTTTCTGCCTGGTTTTGTTTGCAGCGTATTTTATTAATGGCCAGATATAAACCCAAGGAAGGTCAATAGAGAGAGAGAGAGAATAATTAGAACACAGTGATGTATTTGGTGTGTAGATTTTATAATAATGAATTTTTTTTTTTTGTTCTTTTCTTTATTTAATAAATTACAGTACACGAGTTAGCAACATTCTGATATTTCAAAATTAATATTTTAAGTGTTTTTTTTTTAGATATGTTCATCTATTTGGATAAATGCTAGTTTTTTGGGGGGTTTTTTATATAAAAGGTGATTTACTCTGTATAAGTTAGTTTTATACATATATGTACTAATTGTAATCAAAATGGATGCATGATATCGTGCTTTATCTATATTTAGTTGTTTTTTTTTAAATGACTACCATGCACATCACATCACAGCTGAATGCAGTGTTCCTTGTTCACAGCTACTTACATAACATTGGTACATCATTCACATTTACCACTAATGTTATATTTGCATTTAGAGCTTCAGTATCCTCTGGATTGTTTCAGGTATACTCCTTTTTTCAAGTAGCTCATAAATAATGATAGAGTCAAATCAGTCTACTGGTGTATAGCTGACTAAAATACTGCTGATAATATTTATACATTTATATTATTATTAATATATATATTCTATATTAGAATTTTCTCAAGGACAGATCATTTATAAGGGTCTTTAAATCATAAGTTCTTGGAGTTTTCAGACCTTCATATAAATGACATTGTCCTCACAAAAAAAATCCTCAATTTGTATCGTGCTTTGTTGTAAGCATGTCTCGTTTATATCAAAGTTGTGACAAGTGCCATTATCTTTCTTGAAATACTCTGTACAACATTCAGTGTTATCCAACTGGTTTACCTAGTGAAAATCATTATTTATTGCTTGATGTTCAAAGTTGTTTTGAAAAATATTGGCACAGCAATCTTTACTGATGTCATTATATATACCATGCTCTGACCTTTTAAAATTGAGCAGCTCTTCATGACTAGCATTCAGATTTTTGGTAACCTAATGCTCTGAATTTTATAAATGATGTATCCAGGGAATGTGTCGTTAACCATGTTTCATCCATGAAAAATATTTTTCGGATTTATTTAGATTAAGATTGCAATGTATTACGTAGCACAAGAAATATATGGACAAATAAAAATGCATTGAAGAAATACCAAACAAACAAAACATATATATCATTATATGTGCCATATAACTTTTCACATTAATATATGTAATAGCCTGCTTGAGTTGTACTTGTTTTTGGGTCAAATAATAGCTTTAACAAAAATATTTTGATGATATATGTGAACCTTTTGCTAAATTAATAATAATCGATTAAAATATTCTACAGCACAAAAAAAATTCATACAGTAATAATAATATGAAATTATTGAAAAAATACTTTAAACTCTTTTGTAATCCATTTTCTAAGTCTGTTATTGAAATCATTTAAAGGTCCCCTAATTTTCAAACTGTTTGGTAGCACTTTAAACAATTTAGTTGTAATATATATATACATAGTTTTTAGTAAAAATGTCCCTCTTTACAGGTATCTCTACTAATAATGTATTCTCTGATAATCTCATAAGCAAAAGCCCTAATTCTATTTATTCCCTCATGTTCATTTTGGTATCACTGGATTTACAGCAACCAATTCTTGAAACCATCTGTAATAGCACACACTTTTTTTTTAAATAATATCTCGTGGAAGCAGTTGATGAACGACTACTAATGCAATGAGATGAATATGGGCTTTCTTGGTTTACCCACTGCAAGGATGCACATGAAAGTATGTATCCTGAGACAGTCTACATAAATTACTTTCATGGGAAACAGAACATCTCACACATCATCCACTGTATCTGCCAACATTGCATGTTGTTCCATGTCATGGGAATCTGAGAGAATGCTAGTTATCTCTAACTTCTGCATCAAGCAGTAGATTGTTGTATCAGCTGGAGCTGACTTACCTCCATACTTCTTTTTAAACTTTGAATTTTTAGAATGAATCTCATTACCCAATACATTGAGTAAGGAAACTGCACTAAGCAGGAGAGTATAACAGTATATTTCATCTCTCTTTGTGCAGGTACACAATGAAAGGAAAACATAGTTGCCATTCATCGTTATTAATGTACCTATTTTTTTTATTGAAAATCATGCCAGTTTTATGATATACAGAATAATTTGTAATATATGATTCTTTTTTCATACGATTACCTTTAAAATCAATGTAGATATGAAATAATCAGAACCAAGTGCAGTGAGCAGATCATCTTTATTTTGACTATAAAAATTTGCAGGACAAAGAATTCTTGTTTTCCACTGTTTACTGATTCATATCTTTATAATTTATTTTTTAATTATTATGACTGTTAAATTTTTTAAGCAGACATTCCTAAATTCTTTGTATGACTTATGGTAAATAATTGTAGAAACTAACATTATAATTTTATTAGCAAATGTTGGAAACCTCTTGAAAAGTAAATATCCAATCACAAGCTTTAGTTAGTCCTACTTCTCATGCTATTTTAGAGTAATTAGTGAAGTTGAAATTACTCATTCATTTTCAAGGGTAGAGATGGATGTTTGCTCAGTCAATAGTAGTGCACCAGGCTCATGATCTAAGGTTCCCATGTTCTCGAGCCTGAGGATTTTCTGCACTTATTCTTTCCTGCCTATTGAAGGAATATATCAAATCATGGCTCAATGTGCAAGAAAGCCATACCCTGTATACATTAAAGAACACACTGGATGACATTGACAGGCGGCTTCCTCTGTTTCCTAACAGCTGTCCAATGGATTCCCCTTTCTCAACTATTCTGATCCCTTGGAGTCCTTATGACCTAGCCATTTAGCCCATTGTGTGCAAAAAAGGAGCTACTCAGAGATAACCCAAATCCCAAATTATTCATTATTCTTGTTGCAGATTTGATCTTAGTTTAACAGAGTATTTAAAGTTTACGAGGTATGGCAAAAAAATATAGTGAAATGCAGTGCATTTAATTTTCAAAAGTAAAGAAAAAAACGTTTTAATTCATTCCAGGAGTATTATGAAATTACTGACCTCCGATTCATTTTCCACAGTAGTAGTAGTATACAATACAAATTAATCACTGCTTTTTGAACAGCTTTGTCACAGCATCAAACTAAATGATAAAAATATTAAAATCGGAAGTCTTTATTTTTTGGTAGCTGGCTATCTTTTTCATTTGAAGACATTTTTATTTGATGCTGAATCGATAATTTTTATAGAAAATGTATTTCCAGAAAGGAAAAATGTCTGAATTGATGTATTTTAAATGCTATCTTATTGTTTCTTAAAGGCAAGTGCTCTGGGTTTTTTTTTTTTTTCCGTTTTAGTTATTGGTAATGGTTGTATATTAGGGTAGTATGTTAGACAAATAAAGGAGATGTCATAATAAATCTTGAGAGTTATAAATCCTGACTCCTGCTATAAATACTTATCACATTTCACCAAAATTATAAATTCCATCCTATGACACTTCAGCATGATCACTTCAAACCATAAGATATAATTGATCTCATAAGATAAACTGTCTTGCATCCACCATTTGAACACTTCATTGTATAGTGCAGAAGTCTTCAACTTATGGACCATTAGTGCATATCCTAAAGGAAAGCAAAAATAAGTAAGTCTGATAAATATCCCCATGTCTGATGAGGTCCAGTACTTAACCATGCAGTATGCAAAGTAGCTTACATGCTTTTAGGAAACAGGTGATCAGAAATAACACAGAAAGACAAAGTTACATCTTACATATACTATACCAGGAATTTTTAGCCTTTTAATGTTAAAGATCCCTGGTATAGTGTATGCCGTGTGTGTGAATTGCTTATTTGGTGAATAACAATCAAATTCAGCCATCTTAATCAAGATGGAAACAGTTCTCTGTAAGACAAGCAGCTGGAAATAGTGATCAAGAGAAATTGCTGAATTCTAATGGGAATATGACTATTATGAAATTTCGGTTCGCATATTGTGTCAAATTGTAATACTCCAAAGTATTTTAAACTGCTGGGTAGCTTGTAATTCGGACATCAGGAAAATAATCTTACCGAAAAAAGAAAAAAAATTAGGGTTATTTATTAGAATTAGTGTAAGATCTGAAAAATTTAACGACTGTCCAAAAATGATGTTAATCCAATAGCACTAAACTTATCTTTGCTCAAGAGGAAAAAATAAAGTCAAGTGCAATTTCTTAAAATATAAAAGTTTTATTTTTTAAGAAATTGCTCTTAAAATAATTCATTCTACAAAACACTTTATGTACTGACTTCCACAAACTAAACTATCAACTACTCTTTCACCAACAACCCTCTACTCCACTCCACTTCACTTTACAAACTTCTCTAACACCAAACTCTACTAACTCTCCACTCACAAATCTCTCTACTTAACCTCACACTGGCTTAAGTCAAATGTGGCATGTGTTCATCATGCCTGTGAGCTATATTTGCATACGAGATCATGTGCTAAAGATGATGCAAATGGTTAGTGGCTGTCAATCAAAAAGAGTTGTGCAATTGGCAACTTCTAATGGATGGACTGAAGTGATGGTTCAAAGAAAATGAAAAGCCTCAAAATAATAATCATAATGTAAATAAACTGGTTAGGGAACATAAGAGTGAATGGTGAACCATCACAAAATCAGTTTCAACTGTTTTATAGGAGCATGCAACAAATTTTGGTATTATAATAACCCTTCACTTTTGATTTTTTGGGGTTAAACTCTGTTAAACTTAGATCAAATCTGCTGCAAGAAAAATGAATGATTTGGGTTGTTTCATCTCTGAGTTGCCTTTTTTTGCACATAATGAGATAAATGGCTAGATCATAAGGACTTCAATTCTTATGTAAGTGGGGTTCAGAGTGCAAGCAAAATGAATTTTGTGTGAGTGGTTAATATGAAATGAAGAAAAAAAAATTAATGCCAAAAATGAATAGTCTTTCTGCCTTAATTACATTTAAAATTATCTGAAAATAAATTATTATCTGAAAATTATACCATGCATGAAGTAATATCAATTTCAGAATCACAAATTGTTCTTATAATTTAAACCTATGTGCCATTCCATCAGCATGAGATAACTCATTAATCTGAATGTATTCTAATAATATAATTAGACATGTCACTATACATGATAGGGCAGTTTACTCTGACCACTATGAAACGCAACCAGCATTAAATCATTCACAAACAGTCACAAGTAAGCCAAACTTTAAGTATACTTTACCACTTTTGAACATATGTTAAGCCCACATGCCATTCCATCAGATAACTCATTAATCTGAATGTATTCTAATAATATAATTAGACATGTCACTATACATGATAGGGCAGGTTACTCTGACCACTACAAAACACAACCAGCACTAAATCGTTCACAAACAGTCACAAGTAAGACAAACTTTATTTAGCATACTTTATATTAACAGTTTTAGATTATATTTATTGTAAATTACTTGCTACGGATATAGCACAAAAATTATATAATCTATATGTAAGTAATAGAATATTTTACAGTGAGGAAAAACTTCAATTTAATTTTTTTAAATGCTTTTCATACTAATAATTAATCCTGTTCATGTGTGACTTCAGGTCTAAACAATTAGAAAATGAGCTTTTTTCCATTTCATATTTTTGATTCCTCAATAATTGAAGGAATAAGTGTATCCAAGAGAATGCATACAACATGCAATACAAAAGTTCCCGAACTGTACTAATAAAAAAATTTTGGTTTACCTTAGGTTTTAATCACTGTTATCCCCTGCAAAGTAGGCCCCTTAGGAACTAATACAGTGAGCTCAGCACTTTTCTCACTGCTGAAACCACCTCTGAAACTCCTGTTTTGAGATGTTCAGCACCTCCTTTGATTCTGCTTGAATCACTTCAAATGCAGTCAAATTGTCAACCCTTAAGGTGGAACTTCATCTTGGGGAACAGGAAGAAGTTGCAGGGGTGAGGTCTGTTGAGTAGGGGGGGGGGGATTATTTTGGGTAAAAAAGCTGTTAACAGACAGAGCAGTGTAGGCCAGTGCATTGTCATGATGCATCACCCTAATCCTGTGCATGCCATTTTCTTCGACATTTCTGCCTCACACTCTGCCTCAAACACTTCAGAATCTTGATATAGTAGTATTGATTCACTGAATGGCCTTTAAGAACAAACTCCTTGTGCTCAATTCCCTCCACATCAAAGAAACAGATCAACATCCTCTTCGCATTGCTTTTCACCCTCCTTGCTTTCCTTGGTTGCAGTGAAGAGGGACATTTCCACTGGGATGATTTGTTTTGTTTCTGGATCATTCCCATCAACCCAGCTTTCATCACCAGTTATGACTTTAGAAAGGAAGTTTCAGTCCCTTTTGACTTGCTCTTGAAGCACCCTCACACACACTGAGTCAAAGTTGTGTTTGATCGTGAGTCAACAGTTGAGTCATAAATTCGGCAGCAATCTGCCTCATGTTGAATTCCTCTGTTAGCATGATCAATCTGTATATTAGTCCAACAAGTCCAATTAATTGTTCAGTCACAGTTCTCATGGATGGTCTTATTCACTTTCTCTGCATTCTCATCTGTTTGGTTTGTTGAGGGCCAAGTTTTGAAAAGAATTTTAAATTTTCTATCATTCAATTCTGACAACAAGGCATATATTACCTTGTTGTCAGAATGTCAAAAGCTAACAATATATATGTGTTTCTTGAAGTGTGAACTATGCACTTCAGGGGAGGGGGGGGGAGGTTGTGAATCTTTTGCCAGACTCAGAGGTTAATACTGGATAAAAAAGATTTTTCAAAAAGCAAAATGCCTTTTGCTGTAGCAGTATCCCTTGCTATAAATTTTTTATTATTACATTAATTAGTTTATATGTACTAAGTTAATGTCACATTTCCTGAAATATTAACTTGCCAGTTTCTTCACGCAGTTCATGCTGAATAAAAGTAATTTTTTGGAGCATGTATTATAAAATAATTAGTGTAACCACTACCAATCTGATTTATGTAATATTTTATTTCTGGGTTTTATATCTATAATTTTTCTGAATTTTCTTTGAAATGCAGGTTTTTTGGTGAAGTAAATGTCAATAAAAGGAAAGAAATGCAAAAGAATATTTTTCCCTTAAATTTACTAAAAGTAATTGAAATATAAAATCTCAAAATTTATATGCTTAACCTATTACCTTACATATTAGTTTATGTTTTTGCCTTGTTTCAGAGTTACAGATTGTTTGATTGAATTTGAAACTTAATAAAATCCCTTCCTTCCTCTTAAGAATATTTAACAGTGTTTAAGAGTCATAATAATGAAGTTATGGTACCTATACAAATATATTTGATTAATTCTGTAATAAACAACACACATGTATAATATGTCTTAAGCAAATGTAAATAAAACTTTTAAATTTGTAATTTTTTGTTAGTAAAATCACAGATTATATCTTCTAGTTTAATATTTTTTTTTTGCAAATGCTTACTCTCAATTGAGAGTAGAGCAGGTGAAGAAAGTCATTTCTAATCCCATGGTTGACCAAAGACTGTTATTTTTACTTTTTAACTTGGATACATTTAGCCCTATATACTGCCACTGCTGAACTCCTGAGAAATACCATTTAGGATTGCTGTTACATATTTTTGAATGTCCTCATTGTCTGCAAATCTATGGCCCTTCAGAGCAGTCTTCAGTTTTTGGAAAAGCCAAAAACTATAGGGGGCTAAATCAGTATAATAAAATGGATAGGCTTGCTTTGTGATGGACTTGTTTGCCATAAATTGCCTGACAGTGAGTGCATCATAAGCCAGGAGCATTATTGTGGTGCTAGATTTATCGGTGTGTGTAGAGTTAAGATCTCTCGCAATGAATAGAATCGGTAGCCTTTTTAATATTTCCACACTGATTTTGTGGGATGAACTTGAAGTGAACAACACCTTTGGAATCAAAGAAACTAATCAGCATGTCTCCATTTTGGCTCTTGGTTTGCATGCATTTTTTGGTCTCAGAGTTGCACATGCCAGACAAGGTAAGACCTGATTAGATAAATAAATGGTTAATTGAAAATAAAATTAAATGTGAACTATTAGAGTGGGCAACATAATCACTAGAATATACTATTGTAGTAGCATCTGCATAACACATTAATGATTGACTTAAAATGTAATTTACAAAAATCATGGATAAAAATTTGAAATTAAACTGTACCAACTATTGAACCCTGTAGAACCCCTCTTTTAAATTCCATAACTCTTTGTCTAAATTTAATATCTCTGTCATCAGCCATGTGCTTAAATGCCTGTCTAACTGTACCAAAATCCATTTTCTTTTCACATTTCCACTTGTTCTATGAGTTTTTAGTGACCACTTCTTCCATTATCATTCACATACTCCCGACCCACTTTAAATCCCTTATGCCATTAAAAAAAAAAACATTGATTTTTTCATCATTATATACCCATAAAGAGCTGATAATGTCTCCATAGTTTCATTTGCACATTTGCCTAACTTTGCACAAAACTTGATATTGATTCATTGCCCTAACCAGCACTCACTGCTCTTCATGATATGACCAATAAATGCTCTTATTATCAACGTGACTGTTTTGCAAGGATTGACATGATTGTTTTACAACTGCAGTGTATAAGGAAGTGCAGACATGTTGGAATATGTCCATATTATGTCATAATACCCAGGCAATAGATACAGAACTGTATAAAAGCATTCTGGGAACTTGATTGTCACAGTGTTATATATATATTTCAAACATCTCCATAAAATTTACTATTTTAAAAAATAGGAAAGAAGCAAATGGTACAGTGACTTCATTTATTAAATATCTGTTAAATTTCATAAATGGTTGTTTTTGAAGTGAAAAAAGTTTGCCCATTTCCAACTTTAAGACCTTTTAATAGTGATTCAGAAAATGTGAATTGTAAAATGTGAATGTACTCTAATGGTTCCATTAGTACCTATCATAAACTTAGCTTCTGAGTAGTAATGCAGTGCTGGATGTAGGGAAGCATATACATGTTTTGAACAGATTTAGTGAAATACTGCTTAATTCAGGTACTTTAGCCAGGCCAAACTTATTTTTTGAAAATAAGTAAAAACAAGAGGATAATTGTTTACTAGTGAATAGCTAGTGTTGAAAATTATTATAAAAACAAATTATGAATAAGGATTAAAAAATTAAATCCTTCTGCCAGTGGTTTACCAAGACAATTCTAATGTGAGGGGTTTTGATGTGATGTGACCATTCACAAGCTTGAGGCAATAATTTTTTGGGACTGGCTTAGAAAATATATGAAATTTAAGCCCTCAAGGATGGGTTGTAACTAATAGTAAATTAATAATTTTGGGTTGAAGAAACTCTGAGTAATTCTGTTATTTTGTTTTTAAAAAGTGATATAGGCATTAAATTTTGAGTAGAATTCTTCTGATATAGATGCAGTAATTTTATAACTAAAGAAAAAAATACTATGATGAAAATCATGTCACTTATCTCCAAATGAGTAATGATATCATATGATCATGTTTAGCTCTCATGTAGAAGTGTTTTACACCTCTACATGAAGTTCACTTCATATGTTATTGATAATTTTACCAAAGTTTACTTTAAATATTATTGTTCTGTTAGTTTTCATTTGTATATTTTTTTAATTAGCATTTTATGGTATTCATTCATATTAATTTATGTGTATATGCTATAACTTTGCATAGATTGAGATGTTTAGCCCGTTTTTGCCTATAAGCTTTAAAATCTCTTGCATATAGAACATATTTCATATCTGCTTCTTTTTTTTGTTTCCTTCAAAGGTAATAGTTGTACACCTTATTCTGGAGATAATACATCATTGGTAACAAAGAAATTTGTTCTGAATTAGAGCTTGTACTAGTGAATCTTCATTCTTTCCAATAATAGTCACTCATTCCAACACAGAAGATCTTTTCCATTTTATTCAAGGTATTTGCTTCTGAAATTTCACAGTATACAATATAGCTGTTCATTAGCAAATATTCATCAAATTATTTCACATTCATTTTACATGTGTACATGGGTATTGGAGTAATTTTTCCAAGGGGGAGCTTGGAAAGGCCACCGTCCGTCGGATGGGACGTTAAGCCGTGGCCCCGTGTGCGGGAGAGCCATACCCTGTGCACGTTAAAGAACACACTGGATGGCCTTGACGGGAAGCTACCATCTGTCTCCCAACAGCTGTTCCAGTGGGTCCCCTCCCCCAACCTTCTCTGAGCCTTTGGGGTCCATGTGCCCTGGCCATTTAGCCCATGGTGTGCACAAAAATGCCACTCAGAGGTAAAACAAACAAACCAAACCAAGGGGAAGCAAAAATGGTTTCAGGATAGGGCAAAAAAAACAATCTTGTTTTAAGATAGAAATGTATAGGCTAAACAGTTCATTAACAAGTGCAGTTATGAATACAGCAAATGTGCATATATCATACACATGCCATTAAAAAAAAAAATTAGGGAAATGTGTTATTGAAAATGCATGCAAAACGTGTTTTTTCATAATTAATAAATGAAAACAATATGCTTCCAAAAACAAAAGAGAACTTAAAAAAAATTACATTTCATTAAGGGAAAAAAAGACATTAATTTTTCATACACATGATTTCAGTTTTCTTCTGGTGTAGTGCACTATAGCCAGAATTGATTGTGCAATATAAAACTCGAGAACCGAAAATAATCAGGGCCATCATTTTTATGATGCATATTCTGCTTTATTTGTTTCACACATAAATTAATTATAATACTGAACTTGCACATTCAATAATTCTTATTTTATCCCATCTTTCTGTTAGAAAAAAAAAGAGAAATTAAATGAGCATCGATTGCATAAGAAATATCAACTAAAAATGTATAGATGCATTGTTTGGATGTTTACATAAGGAAAGAATGAATCTCGAAATGTGTTTGACATTATTTTTAGTGTCCTACAGGTCACTAAAGCAAACTTGACCAACCAGCAGCTCATTGCAAAAGAACTTGCAGCTAATAAAACAAATCACCACTATATGGAATCTGGCTCTTTTATTTTTTTAGCCAAATATTTTTAGATGATTTTGGCAATTCATATTACTCAGTAAAAATGTGTATTTTTTTTTGGTAATAAAGATATTTTCTTGATTCCTTAAAAATATGGGCAGTTAATAGTAAATACTCAGAAATACCTGTTGACACAGAAGTCAATGAATAGTTTTGTGGATTAAATTAATTTTTGCCAGACCATGGGGTTTGCTCTGTCAGTAGCATGTCATACTCCTAAGCTGATGTTCCCAGGTTCAAGTCCCAACTGGCCAACATTGAGAATTTTCTCTGCTAATTCCCATTCTGCCTTCAGTGAGAAAGGGGACACCAGCAGGCTTGGAAAGGCTGTCATCCATCAGATGAGACATTAAGTGTGGCCCTGTGTCCAGGAGAACCATACCTGTGCACATTAAAAAACATGATGGATGGTCTCGATGGGTGCTACCATCTGTTTCCAAACTGTTGTCCAATGGATCCACTTCCCCAACCTTCTCTTAGTATTTGAAGCCCTTGTGATCTGGCCATTTAGCCCAAAAAATCAGGTCACAAGGATCCAAAGGGTCTTGTGACTTGGTCTTTTTTAAAAAGTGCTGCTCAGTGGTAAAACGACCCAATCATAGAAATATTGTTTTCCCAATTCATTGCTCATTAGAAATGTTTGTCTTCATTTTTAAATACAGAATTTTTCTTATGGCTCATTAACAATATAGTTTTTTTTCCCTAGTGGCTCTTCATTAAGTAATGGTTGCCCAGCCCCATCATAAATGACATAAAAGTCCCACTTTGTGTCTTCATCCTTTCATATTTTTAATCTTTATTAAATACTCAATATCTACTGATCAAATATATAACTGAAACTAATATATACTAAACCTTTTAATAATGATGTCTAGCAAACATTTTATGTTAAATAGCTTATTACCAAGTTTTTCTTCAAGCTTTCCAACTATCAACTGTTCTTTCATGAACATGTGATTTTTATCAATTCAAAAGCAGTATATAGTGACTTTAGCATCACAATAGTAATTTATGAGGGGAAGTTTAGAATGCCACAAATCTCTTATTAGAATTGTATGGGAGATAAAGGTATCTTGGAGGAATAAATTCATTTATCATCAGAACACCTGTTGTGATGGTCCACCCATTCACTTTTACTTTTCCTTAACCAGTTTTACTTTATTTACATTATATTTATTATTTTGAGGATTATTTCATTTGTTTTTTGTACATCGCAATTCTCATTTCCGAGCGTAGGAGTTGCCATGCGCAACTCCGACCTTTTGATTGTCAGCCGCTAATGCGCGCTTGTAGAGCATGACCCCTCTTGCATCATAGCTAATGCAATCGTCCGGCATGCAATAGATGTGCTGGATTTATGCACAGCATGTTATTACTAAGTGACGTTAGGTCATAGAGTCAGAAGTAGTCAGAATTGACAGTTGGTGGAGAGAGTGCTGTTAGTGGAACTTGAGATTTAGATGGATATGAGTTGTTAGTACTCCAACTTTTTTATTGAATTTGGTGAGTCTTTGAATTTTTTGGAAATAAACTTTGTTTTAGAAACTTTTGAATTTTTGCTATTTTTCTCTTGAGCAATGTTAATTGATTTTTGATTAGATTTAAACTTTAATTAACTTGACAATCCTTTTTTCGAATTCTTACTCAATAAGTAACCCTATATACATAACGAACCCTATTTCAACTTTATTTGGAAAGTAAAAATTGCCTGGCGCCCAACAAAGTTATCCGGAATTTTGAATAAATTTTGATTAGAAGAAAGGTCCAACTTGAAAAGTTAAAAATCATTGGAGAGTTACAGAGAAAGTAAAGAAAGTGGTGCTCCAAACAGGGGCCTGACAAAAAAGAAAGTGGTGCACTGAACACAGGGACTGTATATATATATGTATAAATTGTATATG
Source organism: Ryuthela nishihirai (assembly GCA_038380435.1). Lineage (NCBI taxonomy): Eukaryota > Metazoa > Arthropoda > Arachnida > Araneae > Heptathelidae > Ryuthela > Ryuthela nishihirai. Next base: position 80,285,943 of record JAWZYU010000017.1, read on the forward strand.
TTATTAAATGTGATTGTCAAAGATAACAAATTTTTGAGCTCATTAGTTATATGTACTATTCATAGATTTAATGGCAGCTTAAGCCAAAATTTTTGTTGAGCAAGAAGCTTAACTTTTGTGTATTAGTCAAAGGTACTGAAATTTCAGCACAGTTATTGCTGATAGTTAAGATCTTTATTGTATGTATGTAAAGATTAGAAGTGTCCGGACACATGATAGATAAACTTTTTGATAAGCAAGTTTATTTGCAAGTTTAGTATAGCTTTAGTATCGTATTGTTGTATAGCAGTACCTTTAAGTACTGCTCAAGATAAAAAAAGTTTCTAAATTTCCAAAATTAAAATTTTTTGCAGACTACTAAACATGTCTGGTAGTAATATGGCCAATTCTGCCATACTTTTTTCCATTAGTTTAAAAATAATTTGCAGTTCTATCTGTTATCTTGTTCTCAATTCATACCAACCAAAAATAAGTAAAACAGAAAAAATTGGTTTTAAATCGAAATCTAAAATACTGTCTAAAATGTTTTTACCAATGGTAAAATGTTATGATTAGCAAAAATTGGGCAATCTTTAGCATATAACTATGCAGTTATTTAGTGCACAAACCAATGGTTTTGAACATTGCAGATGTGACATGATTCTATTGGGGTGTAATTCATAATGGAATTGCTTAAGACACCAATACTTTTGTTGTGTAGTGAAGTTCCCATTTGTATAAAGTTATACATCAGTGAGCACCCATTAATTTTCATGAATAAAACCTTGTTACATAATAATAAACAACATAATGTTGCTTAATAATTGCACAGCTCCTAAAACTTGGCATTAACAGGACACCTGAAGATAATGAGTTTGGCTTGGTGTTTCACAGTGCCTGAAAATAAAGATGATTAATAATTTCTCCTACTGGAGGAGAAACGGTTTTGTTAGTAGCACTATGTTAATATTCAGAGCTAAACTAAAAAGTGGAGATTAACCAATCTCCACTTTTTAGTGGAGAATAAAAAGTGGAGATTAACCAATTAAACAAAGTGGTTGAACTTTCGAAAATGAGTAGAGTTTGCAATGGTATTGGAAACATATTTGAGGTGTCTTAAATACGGACATTTCAGTTGTGACAAAAGCTTTAAACCGCTGGCATAAATCAATAAGAAATATCATTATTTCTTTATGTAATGTGTTATTTTTAGCCATTGCTACAGTTCAGATCAAAATTTGCAAATCCAATTGCATAATAGACTCTCTCGTATTCTCAATTTAAATAAGGACAACTTTGTGAACTGCATTTTCTGGCAGTACTCGACTTTTGGACATGCATTCCTGAAAATGTGTTTGTAAGTCAAGTGATAGACTTGCATGTTATAATGGAGGTTCTGCTAGCAGAGAACCAAAAAATGTAAAATCCCTAATTATGGTATAAATTTTCAATGTATACAGAATATTTTTAAATATTTAAAAGTTATATTTGACATGGAGCCGTCCCGTGGCCAAGTGGTTAGTACGCTTGGCTACTGATCTAAGGGACCTGGGTTCGAGCCCCGGGTAAGGCATGGTTGTTTGTGTTGTTTTTCGCTGAGGTCCTCCATCCTCTCAGATATGGCATATAAATTATCTCTACTGTGGCATATAAACTGGCAGACTCCTGTCAGACCTCTGTAGCAAGCAGCTGCTTGAGGAGGTATTTATTTTATTTTTTTACATTTGACATCAAATGTAATCAGTAAAATTAATTGCAACTACCACTTTCTTTCCATATAATCAATTTGTCTCAGCTTACTATGGGAATAACTTGTCTCAGTTGTGAGGATCCTGCAGAGGATTGTGATGCAGACTAGATGTTGTAGTTCTAGTCTGCATCACAATCCTCTGCTGCTAACAGAGAAAGCTCTGCTGCTAACTTTGATAGTGTCTCATTAGCTTTCTTGAAAAATTTGCCAAGATAAAGTTGAACATATGCCTTCTTGGTAAAGAAGTTTATATTTATAGAAGGTATCTCTCAACATCTCTTTGGACCACTGAACTTCTTTCTACATTGGAGTCAAATTCTTTCACAATGTTTAAAAATGTTTAAGATAAGTGAAGTTATTTGCATTCAAAGTCTTTGTGGGAGGATTTTGAATGATTTCATTGTCATCTTGGTCTTCAGGTGGTGACTTATTTGCTTCTTGCATGGCAATCAGATCTTCATTGGACATAGACTGTGAATGAGATGCATTCAATTCATCCACATTTTCAGTGCTGACATCCAAGTCTAGTTGTTTCATAAGGTGAACAACTTCCTTTCTGGCAACTTCAGGGATCTCCTCAAAACCTTTGAAATTTTTAATTTGCTCGGGGCACAACTACTTCCAGCAAACATTCATTGTTGATTTTTTTTTTATCTCAGCCCAAGACTCTCCAGTGATGTTGATTGCATTCCTGATGTTATAACTTTTCCTGAATTCTTTCAAGATAGGGTCACTTGCTCTTGTTAGTCTGGTTGATTGTTTTGCCTCATATAGTACCACTTGAACGTGGCTCTGACTGATCATCAAGAGGCTGAATATTGGTGGCATAAACACAGCTTTACTTCTGGATAAGATCTTCTAATGAATGTGAATGTCCGGGAACATTGTCCAAAACCAATGATGCCTTGAATGCTAGATTGTTTTTGCTGCAATATTGTCTAACTGCAGGAACAAAATAAAAGACTAAACTACTGAAAATTTGTTCCAATAACTCAGGCATTTGAATTAGATATCCAAATGACTGGTAACATACATTTCACTTTCTCCTTCAAAGCTCTAGGATTTTTCAAACGGTTGATTACCATCAACCATTTGAATCCAACAATCAGAATTTAACGTCTCCTGTTGCATTGCCGCAAATCATCGTTGTCACTTGTCCATAGCTACCTTGTGCCCAGTTGCAACTTGATCCTCTTTTTTGCCAAATAGGTTTGTGCTTTTTATAGGTTTTTGCCAAATATCTTTTTCCAAAATAATCCTGTATTATCAGTATTAAAAATTTGATGAGCAGAATAACTCCCCTCTTCAACAATTTTGACAAACGTTTTTGTTAATTCTAGGAGGATTCTTCACTCAATAAAATATTTTGTAACTTAGCCTAATTCTTGAACAATTCAAAACAGCCTTCGATTGCATGAAATATGGAATATTAGTGGCACTTTTATCCAAAAGTCGTCCCGTGGCCGAGTGGTTAGCACGCTTGGCTACTGATCTAAGGGACCTGGGTTCGAGCCCCAGGTAAGGCATGGATGTGTATGTGTTGTTTTTCTGCTGAGGTCCTGCCATCCTCTCAGACCTTCTACTTTGGCATATAAACTGACAGGCTCCTGTCAGACCTCTGTGGCAAGCAGCTGCTTGAGGGGGTATTTATTATTATTATTTTTTTATCCAAACATTTCATTGAATTACTATACAAACTCATAGTCTTAACTTAAATGATTGAAAGACTTGAATTCTAATGCAAAACACTTTTTTGCCAAATAAGGTTTGTGCAGGCATCTTTTTCCAAAATAATCCTGTATTATCAGCATTAAAAATTTGATGAGCAGAATAACTCCCTTCTTCAACAATTTTGACAAAGACTTTCCAGTAAGCAGTAAGCTCACTGGAAAGACACTAGAATTCTAATGCAATATGCTATCTCTTAGAAGCCAAGATGCTTAACTTCGCTGTTTGCTGCTGAAACTGTTGGAAGGAAGGCCAAACAACATGTGGTGACTTGCAATGTTCATTCGCCAATGTTCAAAAGTCAAGGACTGCCTGTATATAAAATGCTTCATTCTTATAGAAGTTTCACAGTTGTATATTTAATTGAATAACAAGATTTTTTTTTTTCCTTTTTTGTTTGAAATCACAATAATTATTTATTTATTTTTGAAGAAATACTTTAGATTTTATAATATAAACTTTATGGTTGCTACTGTTGCATAAAGCATGAGAAATTTTGTATTAATGTGAAATAGTACAGTATAAGAAATAAAATTATTTAAAATGGTGATCCATCATTCAGAGCATCTCATTCAGACTCGATCAGCACAATATGCAAGATAATAACTGTTTCATTGAATACTTAATCATATTTTACATTAAGATTTTCATACTCTGAACATGATACATGGTAATCAAACATAAATAATAGTGGTAATCCATTTCCAGATATTGTCCATTTTCCATAGTTCCATTTACTTCCATAGTTGTCTGCTTGCCTTCCAAGTGATGTCCACAAACAAACATGTTGACTTGACCAATGGAGGCATCATATGCTTACTCTTGAAAGATTGTTCTCTTTTTTTTTAACAGTGATGCCCCCTTCCCAACTATTTGACCACTGCGTTCTAAATTTCAATAGATTTCACCCATCCAGTGTTGTATTAGCAATGCTAAGCTATAATAGAACATTTTCACCATCGCCCCCTTTCTGTAACTTCCAAATATCTTACCCAGTGTTACATTAAAAATTTAAGTCTCCACTTCCTATAAAACCTGAAATTAAAACCATTTTTCTTTTTCCACTTCAAAGACCCACTGAATTTCAACAAGAAATTTGTAGTGGATAAAAAATATTGTGATTTTCATTTCTAATTGACTGTATTTATTAAGAGTTGAATTTCCTTAATTTTTTTAAAGTTGATGAAGCTGTTATCTTAAATATGTGTAGTTTTCACGCATAAGTCTTCCTTAACCCTTTCAGTGCCCATGTGGGAATATTACTTGAAAAACTATTTTTAACCAATATAAAACTGTTAAAGTGCATTTTCAGATATTGTTTCCTATATGAGAACTTATGTGTACAATTAATAAAGGAAATCATATTTTTTTTTGTTTTCTGCAAACTATATTTATTTGGTTACAAATATCCCTCCAATAATATACTCCAAATAGAGTTAGATGAACCAAATTAAATTGGGGCTGAAAGAGTTAACATACATAACAAACACATTAGCATAGAATTTTTTCCTTCACTTCCTACTGGCATAGTAGATGGACATTTGAAAAAATTATGATTTTAAAATGTGTTTAACATAATATTTTTTTAATTTTAAGAAACTTAGAGCAGCTAAATTTATAATTATACTCTTAGATATTTATATATATCTGAGATGATCGTAATGCAATGAGTACAATTTGTAAGCAGTATGAAAATGCTATATTTATACTACTTGATACATTTTTATGTAACTTCTGCAAATGCAAACTGTAACTATTTTGTATGATTGAAGTATGTTTTGTTTGATGTTTTTATAATGCATGAAAAAAAATTTGTAAAACAGGGCATTAATGGCAAGGCTGTAAATATTACATTCACTGGTTTACTCCTTTTGTAGAACTGTTATTTAAAATTTTGGTAGTAAGACCAATTATCTATATTTTATACTATATTTTTTATTGCTGCTTGTGTAGTATTTGTATTACTTGACAATCTATTTTTGTAGTTATTTCTAAGGCTGTTATACCATTGATTATCAAATGTTATAATTCATTACTGTGTTGTTAACATGTTAGGAATAGCAGCTTAGTTATTACTGCATTTATGCCATTCTGTTAAATAGTTAATATGCTTGTTGTATGTAATTATTAAAAGCATCATAAATTGTAAAAATACCAAATGTCCTTCAATATGAACTTTTTCTCACAGATTTTTATTAAAATGCTTCTCTTTAAAAAAAATTCATTTTTGCAAAATTTATTCATGCTTTTATTCTGTTTGTTGCAATTATTTATTAATGATTTTAGAATGTGTCCTTCCTTAAATATAAAATAGCTAATAGATGTATGTGTAAAGTGCTAAGTGAGAATCGTGATTTTAGCAATTCAAAAAGATTCTTACTAAAATGTGTTGTAAACTCATGCTCACTGTTCTGCTAAGGATAATTACTATTCCCATTTAGGATATGTTAGACCAATATTTTTTCGTTAACAGAAATTTTTATTTTAGCGTAGTGGGATATTGACTTAGGTAAAATGCAGGTATTCTAAATCAATGCAGTACAATGATGACACTACAGGAATACATCACTATTTCATATGCTGAATGGATAAATTTTGCTCCATCTTTTTCCCTCACAATAAGCAGTGAGATGTCTTGATAAGGACACAACAGAGGGGTATTGCCGCCCATGAAGCGAGGATCGCTTGTCATAGAGCATCCAGAGTTGCCGGTGGGGGTTGGTGGGCTCGAACAGATCTTTCCAATTCATCCCACAAATTCTCAATGGGGTTGAGAAATGAGGTCCGGTGTTTGAGGGGGCCATTTGAGATGGTCACTTGAATGCTCCTGGAGCCAATTGGTTGCCACTCAGGAAGTATGCAGTATGGCATTTTCCTGTTGAAAGATGGTGATACGGTGCAGAAAGAGAATCATTACAAACGAATGTAGATGGTTAGTGAGGATATTCACATACCTTGTGCCAGTGACGGAGGTCTTGACGGGTACGAGGGGCCCCAAAGAAGCCCATATAAATGCACCCCAAACTGTTACATCACCTCCACTTCCCTCTATGACTCCAACTTGCAAACTGGGTCCATCGCTTCATGTGGTTTATGTCACACACGCACTCTCCCATCGGTGTGATAGAGTTAAAACCATGATTAGTCAGACCAGATGATGTGTTTCCAGACCTCCACATTCCAGTTGCGATAAATAATAAATACCCCCTGAAGCAACTGCTTGCCACAGAGGTCTGACAGCAGCCTGTCAGTTCATATGCTACAGTAGAAGTTCTGAGAGGATGACAGGACCTCAGCAGAAAAACAACACATACATCCATGTCTTACCCGGGGTTCGAACCCAGGTCCCTTAGATTAGCCAGTTGAGATAGGCTTTTGCAAATTGCAGCTTGACCTTTCAGTGCCTTGCAGTTAACAAGGGAACACAATGTGTACTTTGACTGCCATCGCCTATTTTTTGCATGATACGATGGATAGTCTGTGCATAAGCTTGTGGATGCACCCTCATTCAATTCCAATGTTATCTGCTTCACAGTAGCTGTGTGATTCCTTGTAACGTTGCAGGACAGTCTGCACTCAGCTCAAGAGTCAATTGCCTGTTTACATCCAAATTTCTCCTCCCTGGTTGGAGGTTTTGCTTATATCACATAGTCTTGGTATGCACATGTGATTGTCTGACATGGAAATCCAAACAGTTCAGCAGTTGCAGTGATTGAACAGCCAGCTTTCCTCATACCTACTATCTGGCCATGGTCAAACTCACTTACGTTCTGCCTTTACCCATGATTACTTCTCCGTGACCAGTTTCCAATGTATATAGACCTGCTCTATTTATAGGCATTGCCGGTTTCAGCATCCCACGTGACTGCATGCAATACTTCTGCTTTGCCTATTGTTATTGGGGTGTATATAATAATTTGTACATTCAGTGTATAATCTCAAGTTTTTTAGCGCATTTAATCTTGATGTTAATTTCTAGCATATAACATTTTATACTGCATTCACAGATTTGTGGCAGGATTTTGCTTTTACTGACAGAAATCTGATGGACTTGGAAAAGCCACTGTCCATAAGCTGTTAAGCCATGGCACCATTTGCAGGAGAGCCATACACTGTGCATGCTAAAGAATATTCTGGATGGCCTTGATGGGAGGCTCCCATCTGTCTCCTTATGGCTGTCCAATGGTTTCCTTCCCCAACCATTTTGGGGTTATATGACTTGACTATTTAGCCCATTGTGTGTGAAAAAGTGCAGCTCAGAGGTAAAACAACAACTGGTACAAATTTTATTCACTCTGATGCAATATTATTGAATTTTAAGTAAAAAGTCTTTCCCCAAGTATCTTTGAAAAGGATTAAAATAATTTATATCTTAAAATATGAGTGGTTGATTATTTTTTACTCTTTTGAAATATAATTATATGGTTAACATAATTATGTGAATTGTTTATAAATTAACGAATGTTATTTTAATAGACTTTTTACATGAATTAATCATTTTAAAGAATCTAGATCCAAGCAACGGTACGTAAAGTCATGGACAGCAACTTTATGGTTGTAATGGACACATGCCACACACAAATTATTAAAATGGGTAGCAGAGTATAATGTACAAATAAATACACTGCATGACATTGAAATTGCCCCACCCAGAAGGAGTGAGGGGATAGCGGTGAAATGTAGCACACACATTCATATCAGCATATCATGATTTAATTTGCAACCACTTACAGTGGTTAGATGAGATAATGCAGTACAATGTGACTGCCTCAGTAGGTGGTTGCACCGCCATGAACGGCAATACAGGCAGTAATACGGCGTCACATGGAGTCGTACAGTCGATGGATATGGTCCTAAGAAATTTCACACCATGCAGCATTAACTTGTTCCCATAATTCATCAAGATTCCACACCGGCCAGTGAGAAGATTGCACATGTCATCCAATGTGGTCCCACAGATTTTCTTTGGGGATAAATCTGGAGATCCTGCTGGCCATAGCAATATTTGAACATGCTGCAAACATTATCTGGAGATCCTAGCATGGTGATCCTGGGTGTTGTCATGCTGGAAAATGGCCGCTGCATGCCACCTAGGAACGGAACAAAGAGGCTACAGAACTGTGTTGACCTTGTGCAGCTGTCAGTGTTCCCATGATGCAGATAAGAGGTGACCTGCTGTCATATCCAATAGCACCTCATACCATTATGCGTGGCTGATGCGTGGTGTGCCGGTCCGGTCGTGAACAAAAGCTGGATCCGTCCTCTCGCCAGGTTGTTGCCATACACGGACCCATCAATCATCAGCACCCAGACAGAAACAGGATTCATCACTAAACAACAGTGTTCCATTTGTGACTCAACTTCAAAAACTTCGATGACAGTTCACACGACTTCAGCACCAAGCCAGACGAGCGCTGCAATGGTTTGCAGTCGACGTAATGGTTGCTTAGAGCACAGGTGTGCCTCATGCAACCTTCGGTTTACCATTCGGGTAGTTATGGGGATGTCCATTGCTGCTGACACAGCTCGTTGAATATCTCCTGCAGTGCTCTGAAGTGACGAACGAGTATGTCAAACAATGTGCCTATCAAGCCATACTTACCATCGGACGACACCACTCCCTCTGCAACACATGCTAGAACCTTCATTTCGCCACTGTTGCCAACAGCATCCAACAGTTCATGCATCCCAATGAATATGGGCAGCGACACGATGTGTAGTCAATTCAGCTTCACATAGGCCTATAATTCTTTCTCTCTCAAAAGCATCCAAATGGTTATAAACCTGCTGATGGTGTGTACCAGGCATTTTCGGCCTTCGCTGAACAATTTCAAAGCCGAACCACCTAATCTCAACCGTTCGCACGACTTCCATCTGCATAAGTACAATACTGCACCCTGTTCCTTCTTGCACCTTTTATCTCTTGAGTCACACACGTCATTGGCTCTGGATTATCATCATTTGCATATCTCAACTGTGCACATCCACCCTTTTATTTGCATGTTTGTACAACGTCCTGGATGGGGCACTTTCAATGTCGAACAGTGTATTTCATTTTTTGTATTAATGAAATTTATATCTTAATATCAGAGCATTTCTCTGTCCTTCAATGGTATTAACTGCTAAGCCTTGTTGTGGAATGCATCTACTTGATTTTATACTAGTTCATATCCAAAAACAAATAGGGCGGGGGCGGCTCAGTAGGTAGCGCGCCAGGCTCGTAATCTGTAGTTCCCAGGTTCGAGTCCCAGCTGGGTCAGCGTTGAGATTTATCTCCGCAAAATTCCCCGCCCTGCCCACGGTCAGTAGGGGACACAGATGGGCTTGGAAAGTCCGTCGGATGGGACGTTAAGCCGTGGCCCCGTGTATGGGGAGAGCGATACCCTGTGCACGTTAAAGAACACGCTGGATGGCTTTGACGGGAGGCTACCATCTGTCTCCCAACAGCTGTTCCAGTGGGTCCCCTCCCCCAACCTTCTCTGAGCCTTCGGGGTCCATGTGACCTGGCCATTTAGCCCATGGTGTGCAAAAAAGTGCCGCTCAGAGGTAAAACAACCCAACCCAACCCAAAAACAAATAAATTGATATGAAAGTATATAAATAAAATATAAACGAAAAAATATATATATTTTCCTATAATACAAGTGTCTTCAACTTACAAATCAAAGTGTAATAGAATTTCAAAAAAGAAATTTGATCCAAATTATAATTTACCATTACCAGTTGCAGAAATATAATTTCTGATTGCTTGGAAAAAGTGCTTTCGAAATATGTGATGTACATTGCTCATAAAGCTTAATAAAAAAAAATGAAGCAACATAAGTTTTGAATATAGTACTAGCTGAGAGATTTAAGTGCAGCAATTACAGCAAGGATGGGCAACATTTTTTCACTGAAGGGCTGGGTGAGGATATTTTCAGTGTAGTAAGCAGAAACCGCACACCTGCCGCAGTATCTACTTGGGTTCATTCTTCAACATTATTCACAGCTAAAGTATGTTTAATAATTCAAGTGGAAAGAATAAGAATTTCGATATTTTTATTTGTCAAGAGTAACCATATTCATTATTTCTGGATTTTCAGAACCATTAGAAAACTTTAGTTATTGCATAAAACACTCTATCCCCCTCCCCCCTCCCAGACCCTGAGTAGACTATATATTTTTTTATAATCAAACATTAGAAATATTGATTATGATTATGTAAATAATTAAATTTTCATAAATACATATTATAAAAAAGAACATGGAAAATAAATAATATACAAGAAATTAAAGATGAACAGCATAATTAAGATAAAAATAGAATGCATGTTAATGTAACTTTTGCAGTTGACTTTTCAAATGAAAAATATTGATTTTTCACAAATTAGTTGATTGATTGAACAATTAAAAAAAACGGAATAATTTTTACAGCAAATAGTCTTTGCCCTATCTGCCCGCTAATTGCCTATGACTGATTTAAAGTTTCAAAATTTTTCAGAATGACTGAATTTAGAAGCATTGATTAAGGTGCATATACTAAACAATGAAAGATTTATTTTAAACGTGTTGTATAACTGAAAATATGTGTGCTTTCGTGAGCTACGTTAAATTGTACTTATTCCAATACTTTTAAAAATTCATCAAAGGCCGCTTTTTTTGCTTCATAGGTTTTGTGTAATTTCATTTAGTAGATTGTACTGATACCTTGGATAAGTCAACTTGTGATTATAAAAGGTATGGCTAGCCTTACAGTAATGGTGATTGTCTCAGGTCATATGGCTACTTAGAAAATTGGGTATTCATAAATTAATACAGTCATATATAATTAATTGTATATGATGCAATTTTCCTAACAGTGGCGGCTCGCGTATAGGCACTGTGGAACGGCAACACCCCCAATTTCAACTTGATATTATCGATAACATTTAATATAATGAGTCATTATTTCTTTAATTCTTTCTTTATACTTGTACAATATATAATCCTTAAGCTTAATGTCAGTAGCCATCCCCCAGTTTATGAAAAAGATACAAAAATCTTTGTATGGAACTGTGCGCTTCACAGTACTAGCGGCGAGGTGTTTGACTGTTGTGCGCATGCGCACTAGGAAGCTACACGCGAGGATGCAAGGGAGAGAGAGCACTGTCGTTCCCGCAGTGCCGACCCTGGTGTGCTGGTTGAAGGTAGTTTTACACAATTTTAAAACAAAGGCTAAAAATTTTCTGGAGCAGCACCCCCACTAATTTTAGCTACGAGCCGCCACTGGTTCCTAAACTAATTCAATGATTTCAAAAACCTGTATTATGGCAGTTTTTTAATTCAAATTTTACTTGGAACAGGCTTTTTAAAAATTAAAATATGACCATTGCATGTATGTAAAAGTTTATTAGGAATTTGATGGTCAGTTTTCATTTTTAAAATTTTTATCATATATGTTCAGTAATTGCAAAATGTGTCCCTCCCTTACCCAGTTGCCTAAACTTTGCATACTCAAAACTGCACCTGGCATTGGTTATTTAGTTACACCTCTAATATTCCCAATGCATACTTTTCACCATATGCAAAAGATGTAGTATATCAAGGGTTTATGTTATTGGTCTTTAAAAGGGTTGTGAATGAACATGCGAAGCTAAGAAAATTAAATACACAGATTGTCTAACAGGTAGCATGCCATCTTTCCTGTCAGAAATTCTCTGGTTTCATTCTCAATATTTCTGGCAATAAAGTTTTCCCTGTTTGTCTTTGCATTATCCTTATTGAGAAAGGAGAAAATAATGGCCACGTAGAGCATGGCTTAGCCGTCCCATGGCCGAGTGGTTAGCGCGCTTGGGTACTGACCTAAGGGACCTGGGTTCGAGCCTCGGGTAAGGCATGGACGTATGTGTCGTTTTTCTGCTGAGGCCCTGCCATACTCTCAGATCCTTCTACTATGGCATATAAACTGACAGGCTCCTGTCAGACCTCTGTGGCAAGCAGCTACCTGTTTAAGGGTATTTATTTTTTATTTAGAGTTAAGTGTCTTAAATTGGATGATAAGATGTGTTTATATATTCAAGAAAGCCATACCATATTCTAGTAAAGAATTCACAGGGATCTAAGGCAGACCGCCATCTACGCTGAACAACTGTCCGTTTGCTTAATTGAATATCCATGACTAATTGAATTAGTTAACCCCTTAAGTTTGATGTGAATGGGTTCTAAAATAGACAACTCTTGTTATTATAAAAAAAAAATAAATACCCCCTCAAGCAGCTGCTTGCCACAGAGGTCTGACAGGAGCCTGTCAGTTTATATGCCATAGTAGAAGATCTGAGAGGATGGCAGGACCTCAGCAGAAAACAATACGAACATCCATGCCTTACCCGGGGCTCGAACCCAGGTCCCGTAGATCAGTAGCCTTACCTATGGTAAAAGCTGTACTTTTTTTTTTCTAAGCTGTTCGAGTAACCCTGGGCTTTTTAGAGGTCTTCGTGACTTGACTATTCTGTTGTGTAGCAAAAAAAAAAACATGTTTAAAGTGATCTAACTTAATACACAAGTGAAATATGTGTCTCAGTATTTTTAAACATAAAATGATTCACTAAAATTGTGTAGAAATGTTTAAAGCATTTTATAAAAATAAATATGACAAACATTATTATGTAAAAGTTGAGGAGAAAAAATCTATCCTGGAATATTATGAATATTTAATTAAATGGTTGCATTAGAATTTTACTCACACAAGTTCGCAAACTTTTGAAACACGTAAGTTTGATTGTGTATTCAGAATCCTAAGGGAATACAGAAATGCTTCAACTGGTTTGCAAACAGATGAAATAGTAGCTCCTCGGGCTTCTTTATCATCAAAGCCGACTTAGAATGATGTGCTTGGTGTTGTGATAATAAATTTTAATTTGCTGGGCAAATTAAATTTCAGAAAGATAAAATACGTGTGTTTATCTACACAGACGTATTCACACTAAACGTTTTATCAGTTCCTGATATTTTGACAAATTGATCAATTTTCAAACAATTCTCTATTATGTGTGCTGGATTTATTATCAGAATGTAGGAAAAACCTTTTGAATTCAACTATAGTATGATGTATGGTGATTGATGTAAGGTTTAAACATGCACATTAAATTGTTACATATGAATATTTTAGTTTTATTAATATATTTTGCTGACATTAAAATAACTTCATGTGGACTAATCATTAAACCTGTGATATTAAGTTCATCTAAGGTCATGTTCTCTTTGATTCTGAATTTCAATTATAGATCATCATGTTGCATTCCATAATGATATATAATTGCAGAAGTTTGATTATTGCTATTAAGTACTGTGTAAGTGGCAGATAAATGCATTTCTATAATAAACGTTTCTTATTGTAAGATTATCCACTAGCTTTTTTTTTTTGTTTTTAATAAGATATTTGTCTGTTGAAGCAATAGTGCATTTCATTTTTCTTTTCCATAACTGTTCTATATAGTGGCACTGGAATATACAGAAAATTGCGAATACTAAAATTTAAGGTAGCGAAATTGAATACCAGAATCTGCCATCTCAGAGGCTGGAAGGTTTTCATCGAATTATCAGGGAGAAAAGTCGTAATGAACTTGGAAGATTTCCGATACTTTAAACCATGTGTGTACCCTGCATGATGATGGATCTTTGAAAAAAAAAGGTTCATTATTCCATTTACCCCTAAGGGACACCAGGTGTCTTTTAATTTATCCACTTTTAGGATCGAGGTCTTAGTCGATAAATTCCCACGTTCTCCTTTCTTCCATTGTGACTATAGATATAACTGTGCTTCTTAAGAGGACCTATTACTTGGTGATAAGGAAGGCTTTCCGAAATTGGGTTTCAGGTTTGGATTTGGAGACATGCTTGTGTTAAGAGGCAGCTATTGATTAAATATATCAACCTCTACAGCGTTTCTGACAGTTCTATAAGATCAGCCTCACCTAGAATTGCTTGGACGAGCAATTTGAAATACACTCAAAGATTTTTTTCTTCAAAGATCCATCATCATGCAGGGTAAACACATGGTTTAATAACCTTTCCATACATTTGAACGTGAAAACCGCCGGGTTTTCTCACATTCACGTGTATTTTTAAAATTATATACGTCGTGCGATAGAGTTGTTGACCGTTTAACTGAAATTAGAAACCGAAGTTCTTTTCTCACACACAGGGTGTGTATTTCAAATAGCGCGTCCAAACAATTCTAGGCGAGACTGATAGAACTGTTAGAAACGCTGTACTGGTTCATATATTTAATCAATGTCTGCCTCTCAACACAAGCATGTCGTCAAATCCAAACCTGAAACACCCTTATGGAAAGCCTTCCTTATCACCAAGTAAGAGGTCCCCTTAAGAAGCACAGTTATATCTATAGTCACAATCGAAGAAAGGAGAACGTGGGGATTTATCGACTAAGACCTCGATCCTAAAAGTGGATGAAATGAAAGACACCTGGTGTCCCTTTGGGGTAAATGCAATAATGAACCTTTTTTTTTCAGAGATCCATCATCATGCAGGGTACACACATGATTAAATAACCTTTCCATACATTTGAACGTGAAAACCTCTGGGGTGTTTTTCACATTCACGTGTATTTTTAAAATTATATACGTCGTGCGATAGAGTTGTTGACCGTTTAACTGAAATTAGAAACGGAAGTTGTTTTCTCACACACAGGGTGTGTATTACAAATTGCCCTTCCAAGCAATTCTAGGTGAGACTGAACTTATAGAACTGTTAGAAACGCTGTAGAGGTTGATATTTTTAATCAATATCTGCCTCTCAACACAAGCATGTCGCCAAATCCAAACCTGAAACCCACTTTCGGAAAGCCTTCCTTATCACCAAGTAACAGGTCCTCTTAAGAAGCACAGTTATATCTATAGTCACAATCGAAGAAAGAACGTGGGAATTTATTGACTAAGACCTCGACCCTAAACGTGGATGAATTAAAAGACACCTGGTGTCCCTTAGGGGTAAATGCAATAATGAAACTTTTTTTTTTTTCAAAGATCCATCATCATGCAGGGTACACAAATGGTTTAATAACCTTTCCATACATTTGAAGGTGAAAACCCCTGGGGTGTTTCTCACATTCACGTGTATTTTTAAAATTATATACGTCGTGCGAAAGAGTGGTTGACCGTTTAACTGAAATTAGGAACGGAAGTTGTTTTCTCACACACAGGGTGTGTATTTCAAATTGCGCGTCCAAGCAATTCTAGGTGAGACTGATCTTATAGAACTGTTAGAAACGCTGTAGAGGTTGATATTTTTAATCAAAATCTGCCTCTCAACACAAGCATGTCTCCAAATCCAAACCTGAAACCCACTTTCGGAAAGCCTTCCTTATCACGAAGCAACAGGTCCTCTTAAGAAGCACAGTTATATCTATAGTCACAATCGAAGAAAGGAGAACGTGGGTTTTTTCGACTAAGACCTCGATCCTAAATGTGGCTGAATTAAAAGACACCTGGTGTCCCTTAGGGGTAAATGCAATAATGAACCTTTTTTTTTCAAAGATCCATCATCATGCAGGGTACACATATGGTTTAATAACATTTCCATACATTTGAACGTGAAAACCCCTGGGGTGTTTCTCACATTCACATGCTTATGTTGAGACAAGCTTGTGTTGACAGGCAGATATTGATTAAAAATATCAACCTCTACAGCGTTTCTAACAGTTCTATAAGATCAGACACGTAGAATTGCTTGGACGCGCAATTTGAAATACACACCCTGTGTGTGAGAAAACAACTTCCGTTCCTAATTTCAGTTAAACGGTCAACAACTCTATCTCACAACGTATATAATTTTAAAAATACACGTGAATGTGAGAAACACCCCAGGGGTTTTCACGTTCAAATGTATGGAAAGGTTATTAAACCATGTGTGTACCCTGCATGATGATGGATCTTTGAAAAAAAAAGGTTCATTTTTGCATTTAACCCTAAGGGACACCAGGTGTCATTTAATTCATCGACGTTTAGGATCGAGGTCAATCGATAAATCCCCACGTTTTCCTTTTTTCGATTATGACTATAGATATAACTATACTTATTAAGAGGACTTGGTAATAAGGAAGGCTTTCTGAAAGTCGGTTTCAAGTTTGGATTTAGCGACATGCTTGCGTTGAGAGGTAGATATTGATTAAATATATCAACCTCTACAGCGTTTCTAAGAGTTCTATAACATCAGTTTCACCTAGAATTGCTTGGACGCGCAATTTGAAATACACACCCTGTGTGTGAGAAAACTTCCGTTTCTAATTTCAGTTATACGGTCAACAACTCTATCGCACGACGTATATAATTTTAAAAATACATGTGAATGTGAGAAACGCCCGAGGGCTTTTCACGTTCAAATCTATGGAAAGGTTATTAAATCATGTGTGTACTCTACATAATAATGGATCTTTGAAAAAAAGATTCATTATTGCATTTACCTCAAAGGGATACCAGTTGTCTTTTAATTCATCCACGTTTAGGATCGAAGTCAATCCATAAATCCCCACGTTCTCCTTTTTTCGATTATGACTATAGATATAACTATACTTATTAAGAGGACCTGGTACTTGGTAATAAGGAAGGCTTTCCATAAGGGGGTTTCAGGTTTGGATTTGGCGACATGCTTGTGTTGAGAGGCAGACACTGATTAAATATATCAACCACTACAGCGTTTCTAACAGTTCTATAAGTCTCACCTAGAATTGCTTGGTTGTGCAATTTGAAATACACAACCTGTGTGTGAGAAAACAACTTTCGTTTTTAATTTCAGTCAAACGGTTAACAACTCTATCACACGACATATATAATTTTAAAAATACACGTGAATATGAGAAACACCCCAGGGGTTTTTACGTTCAAATGTATGGAAAGGTTATTAAATATGTGTGTACCCTGTATGATGAAGGATCTTTGAAAAAAAAGCTTCATTATTGGATTTACCCGTAAGGGACACCAGGTGTCTTTTAATTCATCCACGTTTAGGATCGAGGTCTTAGTCGATAAATCCCCACGTTCTGCTTTCTTCGATTGTGACTATACATATAACTGTGCTTCTTAAGAGGACCTGTTACTTGCTGATAAGGAAGGCTTTCCGAAATTGGGTTTCAGGTGTGGATTTGGAGACATGCTTGTGTTGAGAGGCGGCTATTGATTAAATATATCAACCTGTACAGCGTTTCTAACAGTTCTATAAGATCAGCCTCACCTAGAATTGCTTGGACGAGCAATTTGAAATACACACCCTGGGTGTGAGAAAACAATTTCGTTTTTGATTTCAGTCAAACGGTTAACAACTCTATCACACGACGTATATAATTTTAAAAATACACGTGAATGTGAGAAACACCCCATTGGTTTTCACGTTCAAATTTATGGACAGGTTATTAAATCATGTGTGTACTCCACATAATAACGGATCTTTGATAAAAAAGGTTCATTATTGCATTTACCCCAAAGGGACACCACGTGTCTTTTAATTCATCCAAGTTTAGGATCGAGGTCTTTGTAAATCCCCACGTTCTCCTTTCTTCGATTGTGACTATAGATATAACTATGCTTCTTAAGAGGACCTGTTACTTGGTGATAAGGAAGGCTTTCCGAAAGGGGGTTTCAGGTGTGGATTTGGCGACATGCTTGTGTTGAGAGGTAGATATTGATTAAAAATATCAACCTCTAGAGCGTTTCTAACAGTTCTATAAGTTCAGTCTCACGTAGAATTGCTTGGACGCGCAATTTGAAATACACACCCTGTGTGTGAGAAAACATCTTCCGTTTCTAATTTCAGTTAAACGGTCAACAACTCTATCGCACGACGTATATAATTTTAAAAATACACGTGAATGTGAGAAACGCCCCAGGGATTTTCACGTTCAAATGTATGAAAAGGTTATTAAATCATGTGTGTACTCTACATAATAATGGATCTTTGAAAAAAAGGTTCATTATTGCATTTACCTCAAAGGGATACCAGGTATCTTTTAATTCATCCACGTTTAGGATCGAAGTCAATCGATAAATCCCCACGTTCTCCTTTCTTTGATTGTGACTATAGATATAACTGTGCTTCTTAAGAGGACCTGTTACTTGGTGTAAGGAAGGCTTTCCGAAGGGGGTTTCAGGTGTGGATTTGGCGACATTCTTGTGTTGAGAGGCAGATATTGATTAATTATATCAACATCTACAGCGTTTCTAAGAGTTCTATAAGATCAATTTCACCTACAATTGCTTGGACGCGCAATTTGAAATACACACCCTATGTGTGAGAAAACAATTTCCGTTTCTAATTTCAGTTAAACGGTAAACAATTCTATCACACGATATCTATAATTTTAAAAATACACGTGAATGTGAGAAACACCCCAGGGGTTTTCACGTTCAAATGCATGGAAAGGTAGCTAGGTAGTCACTGGAAGGAGAGCTATGCACCAATCCCCTGTGATGATGCATAGAACCGGCCAGGCCTAGCACCTAATGTCCGACCCCGCCTTCTCGTGGTGCGGACCGTTAGTAACTTTCAAAAGAGATACTCTCTTGTGGAAGTGAACGGAATGGGAGGGCTGCCAGATTAGTGTGGCCTACTGATCTGGACAACTATGGCTACTTTTCTTTTTTTCTACCCTGCTGAGGAGTGGTCAACCACACAGGGTCCTGGTGCTGACCATATAAACCCACTGGACTGGACAGATATATGGCTCTGAGCTTGATTATGGATCCTGATTTTGCTGCACTGGTGGGCTTCTGTGGAGGGAAAATCTTCCGCTGTGTTTTCTGTTTGTTTGTGGGTTGACAGCCCCAAGTGAATAGATTCACAGGATATGTTTATCAGCTGGTGGATAATCCTGAGCAGAGGTCATCGCAAGCACCTGAACTCTTTGCTTCTATTGGCATCGTCAAATTCTACATTGGAGGAAGTCTTCCAGTGTAGATGGCTTCAGCCTTTAGTGGTGGGGGAACGGGTCTTTGCCCCATGTCTGCGATTAGGGGGCTGTTTGATATTGTCGGCATTCCCTCTCTCGATAAACATAGTTTCTTTAAACGTCCTACTAACCATTTTCTCTCCATAGGTAGTTGGAATGTGAGGACTCTGCACAGAGCATTTTCTCTTGATGTCCTCACACAAGAATTCCACCGTTATAATTTAGATATTCTCGGCTTGCAAGAGACCAGATGGACAGATAAAGGTCAGATTCTTAAAAATATTCTGAAATTTCTCTTTTCAGGGAGGGACGACAATAAGCATCACCAAGGCGTGGGTCTGCTTCTCAGCAGACACGCTAGCGATGCTCTTCTAGGATATGAGTGCATTAATGAAAGGTTTCTTACAGCAAAATTTCAGACAAGCGTTAAAGACTTGAATGTTATCTGCTGTTATGCCCCCACTGAGGATGCCGATGAGGATGAGAAGGATAGGTTTTATGAACAACTTCAGGATATTTTGAATTCTGTCAAGAAAGGAGATATTACCCTTGTTCTTGGTGACTTCAATGCCAAAGTTGGTACTGACTCTGACGTTTGGGGAGGAGTAATAGGCCCTTTTGGTATTGGTAGCTGCAATGGCAATGGGCAACGTCTCCTACAGGTAAGTAAACTCAATGGATTCAGAATAACTAACACTTATTACAATCACCGCGACATACATAAGTACACATGGGTTTCACCTGATGGGCTGCATAAGAATATGATTGATTGCATATTAATTAACAGCAAATGGGCTAGTTCTGTTAGGAATACCAGGGCATATAGGGGAGCTGAAATTGGATCTGACCATTACCTTGTTAAAAGTGTGCTGCAACTTAAACTTAAAAAGTGTTGTGCTAGGGTTAAAAAATTTACTTTTAATACTGAAGCTCTGAAAGATCCAGTTATAGCCAAAGCTTACCATGATAGGTTACTTAGTCATTATGACAGTCATGGTTTGCTTACTACTGAAGTTGAGGAAGAATGGGATCATTTTAAACAGGCTTTTTTGGACACTAACAGTACTCTTTTAGGAAAAAAGGAGCAGAAGAGGCAAAATTATCTGAGTGATAAGGCACTTGAGCTTATTTCGGAAAGAAAGAACTGCAGGAATGCCCTTAATCAACACCCTACTAGTCCTAATAGAAAGCATTACAGAGACCTTAATAAACTTGTAAAGGATCAGTTAGCTGCTGATAAGAATCTTTGGCTTGATGGTTTGGCTAACAAAGCCGAGGAAGCAGTTAGACAGCACAACATCAGAGAGCTGTACCAGATAGTTAATGTTTTGTGTGGTAGAAAACGGACAGGCATACAAGGATTGAAGGATAAACAAGGTAAGGTTATAGAAGGGGAGGATTCTGTCATGGCTAGGTGGGCTGAGCATTTCAGTGATGTTCTAAACAATGTAGTTAGTTCTACTCCCATTGTTTGCAATGATGATAGATGCATTGGTGGCTTTAATGTTGGCCCTATAACACAATCTGAAGTTATTTTGGCTGTTTCTAAACTTAAACTTCATAAATCCCCAGGGGTAGATGAAATTACTACGGAAATGCTTAGAGCTGGGAATGTTTCGGTTACCACTTGGATGACTGAAATTCTGAATATCTTTTATGATAAAGGCATGGTTCCTAAGGATTTTACCAGAGCTATTGTTATCCCTATTTTCAAAAAAGGTGATCGCAGTTCTTGTGATAACTATAGGGGTATCAGCCTACTCTCTGTTCCAGGTAAAGTTCTTTCCATGATTGTGCTTAATAGAATTAAGAATCTGGTTGACAGTCAATTGCGTGACGAGCAATGTGGATTCAGAAGTGGTAGGGGATGTGTGGATCAGATATTTTCACTTAGGCAGATTCTTGAGAAATGTTTAGAGTTTCCGAAACCTTTGGTTGCTAGCTTTGTTGATTTCAAAAAGGCTTTCGACTCTGTTGATCGTCATAATTTGTGGTTGATTGTGAAATCATATGGTATACCAGACAAGTTAGTTAACATTATGAAAGCTCTCTATAATAACACTGAGTCGTGTGTGAGAGTTGGTAAGGCTTGTAGCAATTGGTTTAGTATTACTTCTGGTGTTCGACAAGGGTGCATTTTGTCTCCTTTTCTCTTTAGCTTGGTTATTGATTATGTTATGCGAAATTCACTTCAAGGGAAAGATTTTGGCCTTAAATGGGCTGGAGATACGAAAATTTCTGATTTAGATTATGCTGATGATTTAGCCCTTTTGGCAAATGATGTTGATGAGATGAACTCTTTCATTCGAGCTGTTGATGAGACTGGTAGTAGAGTAGGTTTGGTTATAAACAGAGAGAAAACTAAAGTGATGAAAATTGGTCAGGCAGGCTGTGATTCAGTTAATCTGAATGGTTGCAGTCTTGAGCAGGTGTCACAGTTTAATTACCTTGGGAGCTATGTAACTGATACTGGTGATGTGCGGCATGAGATTAACAGACGAATAGGGATTGCTGCCGGGACTTTTAAGAACCCATGGAGAGTGTGGAGAAATAGGCGTATACACCTAAAGACTAAAATTAGACTGTACAATAGTTTGGTTCTTTCTAGGGTTAGTTATGGTAGTGAAACTTGGACACTTTGTAAACAAGATAACAGGAAACTAGATGCTTTTGATTCCAGATGCTTACGCAGTATCTTGGGCATTAGGTGGTTCAACTTTGTAACTAATGATGAGGTTAGGCAAAGGAGTTTGCAACCTCCTTTAAGCAGCATATTGTGCAGAGAGAGACTCCGTTGGTTTGGCCATGTTGCCCGTATGAATAATTATAGATTGGCGAATAGGGTTATGAACAGTGTGCCTAAAGGCCTCAGAAAGAAGGGGAGACCTAGGATGCGGTGGGCAGACAATGTCAAACAGGACCTTGTTAGAATTGGTGTGCAGTTGCCAGATGCAGTAGATGTAGCTCAGGATAGACTTGCTTGGAGAACTAAATTGCACGGTCTGGTTGGACCTCCGTAGCCCATGGCTGCTTGGGGATGATGATGATGATGATAATGATGTACTCTACATAATAATTGATCTTTGAAAAAAAAGGTTCATTATTGCATTTACCCCTAAGGAACACCAGGTGTCATTTAATTCATCCACGTTTAGTATCGAAGTTTTAATCGATAAATCCCCACGTTCTCCTTTTTTCGATTATGACTATAGATATAACTATACTTCTTAAGAGGACCTGTTACTTGGTAATAAGGAAGGCTTTTTGAAAGTGGTTTTCAAGTTTGAATTTAGCGATATGCTTGTGTTGAGAGATAGATATTCATTAAATATATCAACCTCTACAGCATTTCTAAGAGTTCTATTAGATCAATTTCACATAGCATTGCTTGGACGCGCAAATTCAAATATACACCCTGTGTATGAGAAAAAAATTTTCCTTTTAAATTTCAGTCAAACGGTGAACAATTCTATCACACGACATATATAATTTTAAATATACACGTGAATGTGAGAAACACTCCAGGGGTTTTCACGTTCAAATGTATGGAAATGTTATTAAACCATATGTGTACCCTGAATGATGATGGATCTTTAAAAAAAAGGTTCATTATTGCATTTACCCCTAAGGGACACCTGGTGTCTCTTAATTCAGCCACGTTTAGGATCGAGGTCTTAGTCGATAAATCCCCACGTTCTCCTTTCTTCGATTGTGACTATAGATCTAACTGTGCTTCTTTAGAGGACCTGTTACTTGGTGATAAGGAAGGCTTTCCGAAAGTGGGTTTGGATTTGGCGACATGCTTGTGTTGAGAGGTAGATATTGATTAAAAATATCAACCTCTACAGCGTTTCTAACAGTTCTGTAAGATCAGTCTCACGTAGAATTGCTTGGACGCGCAATTTGAAATACACACCCTGATGTGAGAAAACAATATCCGTTCCTAATTTCATTTAAACGGTCAACAACTCTATCGCAGGACGTTTATAATTTTAAAAATACACTTGAATGTGAGAAACACCCCAAGTGTTTTCATGTTCAAATGTATGGAAAGGTTATTAAACCATGTGTGTACCCTGCATGATGAATGATTTTTGAAAAAAAATGGTTCATTATTGCATTTACCCCTAAGGGACACCAGGTGTCTTTTAATTCATCCATATTTAGGATCAAAGTTTTAATCGATAAATCCCTACGTTATCCTTTCTTCGATTATGACTATAGATATAACTATACTACTTAAGAGGACCTGTTACTTGGTAATAAGGAAGGCTTTCTGAAAGTGGCTTTCAAGTTTGGATTATTGACATGCTTGCGTTGAGAGGTAGATATTGATTAAATATATCAACCACTACAGCGTTTCTAACCCTTTTGTAAGATCACTATCACCTAGAATTGCTTGGACGCGCAAATTGAAATACACATCCTGTGGGTGGGAAAACAACTTCCCTTTCTAATTTCAGTTAAACGGTCAAGAACTCTATCGCACGACGTACATAATTTCAAAAATACAGGTGAATGTGAGAAACACCCCAGGGGTTTTCACGTTCAAATGTACGGAAAGGTTATCAAACCATGTGTGTACCCTGCATGATGATGGATCTTTGAAAAAAAGGTTCATTATTGCATTTACCCCTAAGGAACACCAGGTGTCATTTAATTCATCGACGTTTACGATCGAGGTCAATCGATAAATCCCCACGTTCTCCTTTTTTCCATTATGACTATAGATATAACTATACTTCTTAAGAGGATCTGGTACTTGGTAATAAGGAAGGCTTTCTGAAAGTGGGTTTCAAGTTTGGATTTAGCGACATGCTTGTGTTGAGAGGTAGATATTGATTAAATATATCAACCTCTACAGCGTTTCTAAGAGTTCTATAACATCAATTTCACCTAGAATTGCTTGGACGCGCAAATTGAAATACACATCCTGTGTGTGAGAAAACAACTTCCCTTTCTAATTTCAGTTAAACGGTCAAGAACTCTATCGCACGACGTATATAATTTTAAAAATACACGTGAATGTGAGAAACACCCCAGGGGTTTTCACGTTCAAATGCATGGAAAGGTTATTAAATCATGTGTGTACTCTACATAATAATGGATGTTTGAAAAAAAGGTTCATAATTGCATTTTCCTCAAAGGGATAACAGGTATCTTTTAATTCATCCACGTTTAGGATCGAAGTTTTAATCGATAAATCCCCACGTTCTCCTTTTTTCGATTATGACTATAGATATAACTGTACTTCTTAAGAAGACCTGGTACTTGGTAATAAGGAAGGCTTTCTGAAAGTGGGTTTCAAGTTTGGATTTAGCGACATGCTTGTGTTGAGAGGTATATATTGATTAAATATGTCAACCACTACAGCGTTTCTAACAGTTCTGTAAGATCAGTCTCACCTAGAATTGCTTGGACGCACAATTTGAAATACACACCCTGTGTGTGAGAAAACAACTTCCGTTTCTAATTTCAGTTAAACGGTCAACAACTCTATCGCACGACGTATATACCCCCTCAAGCAGCTGCTTGCCACAGAGGTCTGACAGGAGCCTGTCACTTTATATGCCACAGTAGAAGATCTGAGAGGATGGCAGGATCTCAGCACGACGTATATAATTTTAAAAATACACGTGAATGTGAGAAACCCCCCGGGGGTTTTCACGTTGAAATGTATGGAAAGGTTATTAAATCATGTGTGTACACTATATAATAATGGATCTTTGAAAGAAAGGTTCATTATTGCATTTACCTCAAAGGGATACCAGGTATCTTTTAATTCATCCACAATTAGGATCGAAGTCAATCGATAAATCCCCACGTTCTCCTCTTTTCGGTTATGACTATAGATATAACTATACTACTTAAGAGGACCTGTTACTTGGTAATAAGGAAGGCTTTCTGAAAGTGGGTTTCAAGTATGGATTTAGCGACATGCTTGTGTTGAGAGGTAGATATTGATTAAATATATCAACCTCTACAGCGTTTCTAACAGTTCTATAAAATCAGTGTCAGGTAGAATTGCTTGGACGCGCAATTTGAAATACACACCCTGTGTGTGAGAAAACAACTTCCGTTTCTAATTTCAGTTAAACGGTCAACAACTCTATCGCACGATGTATATAATTTTAAAAATACACGTGAATGTGAGAAACACCCCAGGTGTTTTCACTTTTGAATGTATCGAAAGGTTATTAAACCATGTGTGTATCCTGCATGATGATGGATCTTCGAAAAAAAAGGTTCATTATTGCATTTACCCCAAAGGGACACCAGGTGTGTTTTACTTCATCCAGGTTCAGGATCGAGGTCTTAGTCGATAAATCACCACGTTGTTCTTTCTTCGATTGTGACTATAGATATAACTCTGCTTCTTAAGAGGACCTGTTACTTGGTAATAAGGAAGACTTTCCGAAAGGGGGATTCTGGTTAGGA
Source organism: Ryuthela nishihirai (assembly GCA_038380435.1). Lineage (NCBI taxonomy): Eukaryota > Metazoa > Arthropoda > Arachnida > Araneae > Heptathelidae > Ryuthela > Ryuthela nishihirai. Next base: position 80,311,754 of record JAWZYU010000017.1, read on the forward strand.
TTTGGCGACATGCTTGTGTTGAGAGGCAGACATTGATTAAATATATCAACCTCTACAGCGTTTCTAACAGTTCTATAAGTTCAGTCTCACGTAGAATTGCTTGGACGCGCAATTTGAAATACACACCCTGTGTGTGAGAAAACAACTTCCGTTTCTAATTTCAGTTAAACGGTTAACAACTCTATCGCATGACGTATATAATTTTAAAAATACACGTGAATGTGAGAAACACCCAGCGGTTTTCACGTTCGAATGTATGGAAAGGTTATTAAATCATGTGTGTACTCTACATAATAATGGTTTTTTAAAAAAAGGTTCATTATTGCATTTCTCTCAAAGGGATACCAGGTATCTTTTAATTCATCCACGTTTAGGATCGAAGTCAATCGATAAATCCCCACGTTCTCCTTTCTTCGATTGTGACTATAGATATAACTATACTACTTAAGAGGACCTGTTACTTGGTAATAAGGAAGGCTTTCTGAAAGTGGGTTTCAAGTTCGGATTTAGCGACATGCTTGTGTTGAGAGGCAGATATTGATTAAATATATCAACCTCTACAGCGTTTCTTACAGTTCTATAAGATCAGTCGCACCTAGAATTGCTTGGACGCGCAATTTGAAATACACACCCTGTGTGTGAGAAAACAACTTCCGTTTCTAATTTCAGTTAAACGGTCAACAACTCTATCGCACGACGTATATACCCCCTCAAGCAGCTGCTTGCCACAGAGGGATGACAGGAGCCTGTCAGTTTATATGCCACAATAGAAGATCTGAGAGGATGGCAGGACCTCAGCACGACGTATATAATTTTAAAAATACACGTGAATGTGAGAAAACCCCCCGGTGGTTTCCACGTTCAAATGTATGGAAAGTTATTAAATCATATGTGTACTCTACATACTAATGGATCTTTGAAAAAAATGTTCATTATTGCATTTTCCTGAAAGGGATACCAGGTGTCTTTTAATTCATCCACCTTTAGGATCGAGGTCTTAGTCGATAAATCCCCACGTTCTCCTTTTTTCGATTGTGACTATAGATATAACTTTATTTCTTAAGAGGGCCTGTTACTTTGTAATAAGAAAGGATTTCTGAAAGTGGGTTTCAAGTTTGGATTTAGCGACATGCTTGTGTTGAGAGGTAGATATTGATTAAATATATCAACCAATACAGCGTTTCTAAGAGTTCTATAAGATCAATTTCACCTACAATTGCTTGGACGCGCAATTTGAAATACACACCCTGTGTATGATAAAACAATTTTCGTTTTTAATTTCAGTCAAACGGTTAACAACTCTATCACACGACATATATAATTTTAAAAATACACGTGAATGTGAGAAACACCCCAGGGGTTTTCACGTTCAAATGTATGGAAAGGTTATTAAATCATCTGTGTACTCTACATAATAATGGATCTTTGAAAAAAAGGTTCAGTATTGCATTTTCCTCAAAGGGATACCAGGTATCTTTTAATTCATCCACGTTTAGGATCGAAGTCTTAATGGATAAATCCCCACGTTCTCCTTTTTTCGATTATGACTATAGATATAACTTTACCTCTTAAGAGGACCTGTTACTTGGTAGTAAGGAAAGCTTTCTGAAAGTGAGTTTCAAGTTTGGATTTAGCGACATGCTTCTGATGATAGGTAGATATTGATTAAATATTTCAACCTCTACAGCGTTTCTAAGAGTTCTATAAGATAAATTTCAGCTAGAATTTCTTGGACGCGCAATTTGAAATATACACCCTGTGTATGAGAAAACAATTTTCGTTTTAAATTTCAGTTACACGGTTAACAACTCTATCACACGACATATATAATTTTAAAAATACACGTGAATGTGAGAAACACCCCAGGGGTTTTCACGTTCAAATGTATGGAAAGGTTATTAAATCATGTGTGTACTCTACATAATAACGGATCTTTGAAAAAAAGGTATATTTTTGCTTTTACCTCTAAGGAAATTGATGTACCTTTTACTTGATCCACGTTTTGGAACGAAGTCTTAAACCATAAATCCACTCCTTCCCCTTTTTTGGATTATGACTATACATATAACTATACTTTCTAAGTAGATAAGACAGATTGGTCAGCTTTGTGATTTATCTCTGCAAAATTTCCTGCCCTGCCACGGTCAGTAGGGTGACTCCGATGGTCTTGGAAAGGTCGTCTTCCTTCGGATGGGACGTTAAGCTGTGGCCCCAATGCGGGAGATCCATACCTTTTGCACGATAAAGAACACGCTGGATGGCCTTGACAGGAGGCTACCATCTATCTCCCAACAGCTGTTCCAGTTGGTCCCCTCCCTCCAACCTTCTGTGAACCTTCGGGGTCCACGTGACTTGGCCATTTAGCTCATGGTGAACAAAAAAGTGCAACTTAGAGGTAGAACAATCCAACCCAGCTGTTTTTCTTCAGATGGGACGTTAAGTCGTGGTACCGTGTGCGGGATAGCCATACCTTGTACATGCTAAAGATCACGCTGGATGGATTTTACCGGAGGCTACCATGTGTCTCTCAAGAACTCTACAGTGTGTCACCTCCCCCAACGTTCTCTGAGCCTTCCTGCTGATTGTGACCCGGCCATTTAGAACATTGTGTGCAAAAAGTGTCGCTAGGAGGTAAAATAGTTCAACCCACATTGTAAAAAAAAAGCCATCAAAAAATATAAGATCGCAGCGGGAGTGAATCGGTAAAAAAAATCGCCATTATTCGAAAATATAACGAGGTATAAAAATGGTCGCCAGTTACTACCAAGACATTATTTAGTTACCGAATCTTTTCGGAAAATCGGAACCGTAGCTTTCTCATGACACCTTTAATCAAACTAAGTTAACTTCCACCCATGAAATTATCGAGAAATATGACGTAGCTCAACGTTCTCACAAGATATGTAGAAAAATGTTGCAAAATTATTTTATATTGACCAATATATGTATGTATTTAGTTATTCATATCAACGTTAATTAATTTATAAATAGTTATGAATTCGATAAACGATCACTTTTCTATTCAGACTATATTTTTGTAACCATGAATTTGAGTGCGAAAATAATAACAATACAGAACTGTTAGTATTTTTCAAATTCGGTTCATAAACGGTAAAATAAAGACTTTTAAAATGTAGACATTAAATCGAAGTTTAGCTTCCCAAATAATACATAATTAATAGCCTTTAAACACAATTCTTAACAATTCACTTTCCATCTTATAAGCTGGGATTAATTACTGCAGTTGTCTTTAGTTCATTGGGAAGCCAAAATATGAGGGACTTAACCCCCAACAATCCTGGTCTTACGTAGCCTTGCCTCGTGAAAACGAGAAAATTGCATTGCCTTAGAAACCAGCCTTCTCGCAATCCTTTGTTCCATGGATTATAGTTCTAGAACTCAAAATCTTGTTCGCAACTTATTTATTAATTTATTTCCGTTCATTGAATATTATAGGCAGTAAGCCTATAATAATTTATTTGCTTCCTTTAATTTTAGTTATTTATTCATTCCTAGGTTATTAACTGTGATTCCACAAACTGACTAATATTTATGACTGTGAAATCACCGTACCCACACATTCTCACAGAAATTAATTCCTACTTATAAATTTAGAAATCTTTACACTTCAATTAGCAATAATATTACTCAAATTAAATAGTGTTGCAAATCCTCATAATTATTGACATTCATTATATCATCAATTAACATTTATTTCTTCAATTATATGTATTTATTTGTTAGTATCGTGAAAACCGCATTATGATTTTTCAGTTAACTAACCGTTAACTTTTTATAGCCATTCACGCTTAATTTCTTCTCATATAACTGGCAACAGCGGCATTGCGTTTGATGCAGGCAATGATAGACGTAAGAGCTCAACACTTGTCACGCGTCAATAATAGAGCATGCGGAAGTATGTAAATGACGGAGTGACATCAAGTAGATGTTTTCAAAAACTCAGAGAACTCTTGTCAGTGAGTTGTATTTCAACTTGGATTGTTTCAGTTGACATCGTCTTATTGTGAATGTAGAACTGCAATTCTTGAGCACTCTTTTGCTATAGATATTTATATAATTAAAAGTTAGATTAGTACTTTTACATTTTACTTTTAATAGCTATATTATCTTAAACTTGTTTGTGATTTACCCTAGATTGTTTTGCGCTTTCTCCACTTGTAATATATTTAATTGCAACACTCAAGTTTCCGAGTATCTGGCGCCAATTGGGTACCTCAAAATATTTATTTGTTAGTATCGTGAAAACCGCATTGTGATTTTTCAGTTAACTAACCGTTAACTTTTTATTTCCATTCACTCTTAATTTCTTCTCATATAACTGGCAACAGCGGCATTGCGAAGAATGAAAAGAATTTTAAGAAATAATATAATATATAACACAATTTTACATTTCCTAAACTAGTAGCTTTCGAAGTGAACTTCCTGATGTTCATTCATGCATTTAATCTGTACAAAAGTTGCACTAATCACACTACAATACATAACACAAACTTTATTTATTTATTCATTGCAACTCTTTGTACAGTAATTCACTGTACACATGAAAATTAATTAGTTTTTGCAAGCACTTAGCTGTGGTGACTATACAGGTTTAGGATCACATAAAAATACCTTGCATCTGAATGGACGTCCAAAAGATTTTTGTAGGTGGGGGATGTGACAACAATTGGAAAATATTATTTTTATCACAGGGTTAAGCTCGAATTTTAAATTTACAGTCTATGGTTTGCATTAATTTCTTTTTTTCCGGTTGGAAGTCAGAAATTACTGTTTTGTCCTCCCCACTCTGCCATCTTCTTGAGAACGTTCATGATTTCTACTTCATTAAGACACGAATGTATCAGTGTCGCATTTAGTAACCATTCTGTAACAAAACTATCAGGTGGTAATGCAGTGAATTATTTCCCTCTGCTAATCGTGCATGATTAATTCAATTAACAAAATAACAATTTCGAAACAAATTAGGGTCGGTGGTGGCTCAGTTGGTAGCGCGCCAGGCGCGTAATCTGTAGTTCCCAGGTTCGAGTCCCAGCTGGGTTAGCGTTGAGATTTATCTCGCAAAATTCCCCGCCCTGCCCACGGTCAGTAGGGGACACCGATGGGCTTGGAAATGCCGCCGTCCGTCGGATGGGACGTTAAACCGTGCGCGGAGAGCCATACCCTGTGCACGTTGAAGAACACGCTGCATGGCATTGACTGGAGGCTACCATCTGTCTCCTAACAGCTGTTCTAGTGGGTCCCCTCCCCCAACCTCCTCTGAGCTTTCAGGGTTCTTGTGACCTGGCCATTTTGCCCATAGTGTGCAAAAAAGTGTCGCTCAGAGGTAAAACAACCCAACTCAAAATAAGTTCTCTAAATGTAAAAATAATAATTATTTTTTATGACAAAATTTGGTTAAACTTATCTTGATCGCACTCGGAGGTCATGTTGCGTCTTTTTGCTCTAAATGTTTTCTTTCTGAAATCCTTACTGAACTCAGTAAGCATAACAATGTGATCAAACAGAAAACAGTTTAAGCATTACTAGACATTAAGGAAATTCAATTAATTATTTAAACACTAAAGAAAAATTATAAATTATTACAGTAAGTGCAAAGATTTCTAAATGGATAAGAGATAAATTGATCTGACCTTTCCAATGTCGTTGCATTGAAGACAGAACACGGGAGAAGATCCTAGAGGGATCCTTGAAGGGGAAACAGCTCATGGGGATCAGTTGAAGATCAGCAACTCCACGGAAAATGATGATCTTCCCTCATCAGCATCAGCCATCAACATCCTCGGGATCATGTGAAAACGATTGAAGACAACGGGAAGGGGGGCGGGGAATACTTTCTACTGCGAGATCCGACCTCCAACTGAAATAAATTTCGTTTCTGGTTAACAATGCTTTCAAAGTAATATCCTGTTGCATGAAAAACTGCTTCATTCTTAATATCATTGTTGCGTCCATTTTCATCTCTTCAACCGATTCATTGTTGCCATTGCATTGTTTCGTTTCATCATATCAGAAATTTAAATTTGAAATCTCATGTCACGTCAAGGAAATTTATTCAGTACAAAAAAAAATGTTAAATACGCATTTTAAAAGCCGGTTTCTTACTAATGCTACTAAAATAAAGCAACATTTATGTGTTTTTTTCTCGCATCGTCGTTTATGTGCCTGACAAATACAATTTTCTTTTAAATAAAAACAAAATTAATAAAAGAGGTATTTTTTTTTCTTTGGATAAGTTCTAACAAAAAATAAATCTTCCCATTTTTCGAATTTCCAGAAGTTTGAATTTCGGAAGTTACAAGGATGCTTGAATCGTAATGTGACAAACCTTTAAATCAATATTGTTTTTATTTATTTATTAATAGGGATATTTTTTTGCGATAAAGTATGGCAAAAGAGATGTTTAAATTGACAGGAGAGATTTCCCCCTCTCTCGTGGGGTGTCTGGGAGGAAAGGCGAATTAATTTCGGAAATTTAACATTTCGTTTTAGACAGACGTAATTGCTACTTTTTACATGCATTCCATAATTGAAATGTCATTTTTTAAGCAAAAAAAAATACTTTGGCTAAATTTTCCATCTGTCTTTGTCAAAAATATTTTTTTTTATCACAAAGCCCATATGTGAGGATTATTATTATTATTATTGCAAACAATAAGATAAATATGAAATGAACATTCCCTCAAGCAACTGTTTGGCCCAGAGGTCTGACAGGAGACTGTCAGCTTACTTGCCCTAGAGAAGATCTGTGAGGAAGGCGAGACCTCAGCAGAAAGACAACACAAACATCCACGCCTTATCCGGGACTCGAACCAGGTCCCTTTGATCAATAGCCAAGTATGGTAACCACTTGGTAACCGAGATGGCAAAATATTTATTTCACACTTTAAAATAATTGCACTCATTTTATGACAAAATTAAAACGTTTAATGTTATTTGGAACGAAAATTATTAGAAATATTGGAAGTGGAAATTTCGTAGGTTGGGTTGTTTTATCTCTGGCAGGCACTTTTTTTTGCACACAGTGGGCTAAATAACTACTCACAAGGATTCCGAGGGCTCAGAGAAGGTTGGGGAGCACACTATACAGCTGTTGGGAGACAGATGTAGACTCCCGTCAAGCCATCAAACCTGTTTCTTAACGTGCATAGGGTATGGCCCGCCCATGGCTTTACATCCATAACGACGGAAGGTTTCCTTTGCAAGCCCATCGGTGTTACCTTTGCTGACCGAGGACAGGGAGGGGAGTTTTAATACATCTCAATGCTGGCCCACTGGATTGGTTGTTTTACATCTGAGGGGAATCTTTTTGCAGACAATGGGCTAAATAGCCAGGTCAGGTGGATACCGAGGGCTCAGAGAAGGTTGGGGAGTGGGAACTCACTGGCCAGTTATTACGGCACAGATGGTAGCCTCGCGTCAAAGCCATCCAGCGTGTTCTTTATGATGTACAAGTAGGGACCTTCCGCACACGGAGGCACAGCTTAAGTTGCAATTCGATAGACGGCGGTCTTTCCAACCTCATCGATGGCTCCTATTAACCAAGGGCAGAACAGGGAGTTGGCAGAAATAAATCTCATCACTGACTCTAACCTCTGAACTTCAGATTGTGAGCGTGGCGCGCTGTCGACTGTAATCGAATCTCTACACACCGATCAACAGACGATAAAATCAAGATTATAAATCGTCTGCGAAAACGATCTAAAAATTAAATGAAATTAACAATGAATGAATCACTTATTCGATTTATTTTAATTTTAAAGAAAGTTAGGGAGCTGATAAGGTATTTCGTCCTACAAAAGAACTCGACTTTTAGAGACATTTTTCCTGAACATGAATTGCTCAATTGATTTCATCATTGGCAATATGCTTCACCTTAACAACTTAGGTTTCACAATACAAGAAGAAAGATGGTTCTAAAAGGCGATACAGGAGAAAGCTTCTTTCAGAAATTCTACAGCGAACCGAAATTGACAGAATAGGACTTTTAAATGCTTTGAAACTTTGTCAACTAATGATTAACGACCTCAAGGAACCATTTTGTGATGCATTTAATATGGGTATATACGTTGTCGATGCCCAAATCTTTATGAAGTTGTCTGTTAGTAACAAACCAAGCGACATCAACAGCATATCTCAATATTTTATTTTGCAAGAACTAAATCTTTTGTATATTCGTGGACAACTAATCTCAGCAAAATTTGTTTTTCTTATAAAGGATGGACATAGTGTTGAAATACATCCGTGATATATCGTTTCGTGTCTGCTACCCTGTCACTGGGGATTGAACGAACTAAAGTTAATTTAATCAAATAGTTTTATAAAACAGGTGGTAGTTAATTGTCAAATTTCATTTCTCTTTTTAACTTATTTTCTGATTGTCCTTCACTCGTAATTTGTTGTGGTTGCAATTTGTTTTAATAATTCGTAATTTGTCAAATCACTAGATTAAATAAAGAAATTGAACGCCATATCAATTCTATCTTCTGTTGAAAGCTACGAAAGGAGACATTAATGGCGGTCTTAAAATGACGAGAGCAGAGAGAAAATGAGTAATTCGGACCTTACGTTAGGTAGCGCTGCACTACAATTTCAGTTCGGTACTTCTATGTCTTCCCCTTTGTTTGTGAACTTTACAGTTCTCTTATTCGTGAACCACTTGCCCAAAGGGACATCACCCGATGGTATCTTGACCTAGTGGCGTGACTTGCCGTGCACGTGGCAAGAGCAGCATTCGTATGCAGATGGAAATGGAGAGCGGAAGCGGTGCTATGCAACTTTCGAGAAGTCTGCCTAGCTCCTCTTCTTTTTTTTCTCATGGAAACAGGTCAGGAGGGAGAAACAAAGGATCGAGAGAGGGGAAAAGGCAAAAGGAGGCATTTCATTTCGAAATGGGGCCAGTTGGAGGATGTAGACAAAAATGGCGAAACCGGATCCAAAGGCATACGATTACGACACTCCTCACAAGATAAGCTTTCATTTGACAACCTAACTGTGGATGCTCATATTCGGAAGATGGAAGAACGATTTGCATAAATCTCCTTTTTTATGGGTGGAAAATTTGGGGGGGGGGGGGGATTTTTGCATTGAATAACGCTTCTGACACCCAAGTATTCATTTAATGCAGAATGTAGTACGTTTGGTGGAACAATTGTCTTGAGAAAAACACAAAGTAATATAATATACAGAGTAATATAAAAATAATAAGCTGAAAAAAATTGCCACGATAGACAAATATTAAAATTCAGCTTTAAGAGACAACATAGTTTCCCACGCACCGATAGATGGCGCCACTATTCGAATCAAATAAAAAATGCGGGAAAGTTAAATCATATTAGCTGAAGAAGAAACGTTAGTAGTTGATGGTGTAATGGTTAGCATACCTTGCCGGTTAATGGAAGATGTGGGTTCGAATCCGACTCATAGCACAACTATTTCTCATCTTATTACTTTGTTTTACATATGTACAGGAAATTTGTGACACTTTACCACGCAAAGTAACATCATTTGTCGGTTTGTGTGTTTGTCACATAACCGATAAACAAACAGACATATCACAAGGAAAAACAATAAGAAAATAGGTAAAACATATACCAAAAAGACGTGAAATGATCATTAAGGTGAAGAACTTGGTTGTGACATATTGATTTTAAAATATCAAATATTCTCGTTAAGATGGGTAACAAATGCTGAAATAGTAATTAAAATGAGATTATAATTAAATAATTCACAAAAATTTAGTTTTTTTTTCAATTTATCAGTAAGCCATATTCTCATACAATTTCTAGTTGAATGCTTTCAGGTAATTCATAACAGAAAATAAAATTTTGAAATCTGATTAAAAAATACTTTAGAATGAATATTAAAATTAATACATGTTTAATTAATTCTTGGCTTGAAATCCACAGAACAGATAAACATTCGAAAACAAAGGTGTGTTTAGGACATTCTATCCCCCAGTAAATTTTTCATAATAATATTAACAGTTTATTCAACAACAAAACGACATATACTTTTACAATGAATTTGCTATTACATGTCATATAAAGTTCATAAGGTTTTGAAATAAATGGGAAAAGAAGCAAAATTGTTAACACTAAAATTTCATAACTCCCACTCGAGAAGTTCTCGCGTGTGAGAGTAATGAAGAGTTGCGTTATAGATTATCGTAACATTGTGAAAACCATAACTTGTAATGATAAGGAAAGAACAAATTAACCTTAAGCAGTTCCTTGACTCAGAACTCCGACAAGAGCCTTTAGGGATTAATACATCATAGTTAAATAATAACATCATAGTAAGTTAATTTAATACACCATAGAAGTCTGAGCAAGCCGAGAACTCAGGAAAATAATTTTTCAGTAGTGGTTTGAACCCAGTCACTTTTATCCATAGACAAGCACTGTAACCACTTGGCCATATGCATATATCATATCATAATCGTTTAATGAAGTACTTGGGAATTATTCTATACTTTCGTGCTCAAGATATGAATTGTTTACCGACCATAACCCATTTTTCTATTATTTTTTGCATTTTTTACGGTTATAAGCAAATTCAGAATTTAAATTGCCACTCTGACCTGAACACTGTGAATGTTATTTCAATCCCGAGCATGAACCAAGTGTACTGGGCAACGAAGGGACTGAATAATAATAGCTTGGAAAAGCCGCAGTCCATTAATCAGACTTTAAGCCTTGACTCAGTGTACAAGAGAGCCATATCCTGTGCGCCTTAAAGAGCATGTGGATTTAAATCACCAGGGCGTGATCTAGGTGGAAGCATGCCCCCCCCCCCCCCCTCACTTTCAGGGTTGGGTTGTTTTACCTCTGAGCGGCACTTTTTTGCACATCATGGGCTAAATGGCCAGGTCACATGGACCCCGAAGGCTCAGAGGAGGTTGGGGGAGGGAACCCACTGGAACAGCTGTTGGGAGACAGATGGTAGCCTCCCGCCAAGGCCATCCAGCGTGTTCTTTAACGTGCACAGGGTATGGCTCTCCCGCACACGGGGCCACGTCTTAACGTCCCATCCGACGGACGGCGGTCTTTCCAAGCCCATCGGTGTCCCCTACTGACCGTGGGCAGGGCAGGGAATTTTGAGGAGATAAATCTCAACGCTGACCCAGCTGGGACTCGAACCTGGGAACTACAGATTACGAGTCTGGCGCGCTACCGACTGAGCCCCCCCCGCACCCCCTCACTTTCAGAATGCTAGTAACGGTAACAGAGGCTAGTAATGGTAACAGAGGCAAACATTATTAAACATATTTATATTTCATGCATTTTTCGAGAAATATTTAAGGAAGATCTCAAAAATTGAGGGAGAATGTTATGCTGCATTGGAAATCCAGTCTCTTGCATTCCCCCATCCTTTACATTATTTCGATTTGATTGTGTTTAAGATCTCTCCCCCTTTATTATTTCTGGATCCGGTCCTGTTAACTATCATCTCTTCGCTAACAGCTGTCCAGTCAGTCCTCTTCCCACAACTTTCTCTCAGCCTTCCGGGATCTTGTTACCTGTCTATACACTGAAAAAATAAAAAATGTTTTATGCTTTAAGAAGAAAATTGAGTTCGAAATTTCGAATGAATACGGAAAGGTTCATCCATCGCATGATAGCGTAATGAAATGGGTCAACGATAATTGAGTGGGAGTCAATTGCACTGATCATATGAACAATTTTATGACAATTCAGTGGACTACAATTGGGTGGATTGCAATTCAATGGATACGACGACTGGGAAGATACGACAATTGGATGGATAACGACAACTAGGGGGATACGACAATTGGGATCTGGGGGGTAGGATCTGAGTACATGAGAACTCTTTGGGGGGATCTGGGGGAGGATCTGAGTACATGAGGACTCTTTGGGGGATCTGGGGGTAGGATCTGAGTACATGAGAACTCTTTGGGGATCTGGGGGGAGGATCTCAGTACATGAGGACTCTTTGGGGGATCTGGGGGGAGGATCTGAGTACATGAGGACTCTTTGGGGGGATCTGGGGGAGGATCTGAGTACATGAGGAAGAGAGGGCAGAGGGGAGGAGGGGACAGAGAGAGGAAGAGGGGGCAGACGGGAGGAGGGGAGAGAGATAGGAAGAGAGGGCAGAGGTTAGGAGCGGGCATAGAGAGGAAGAGAGGGCAGAGGGGAGGGTGACAGAGGGGAGGATGGAACAGAGAGAGGAAAAGAGGGCAGAGGTTAGGAGGGGACAGAGAGAGGAAGAGAGGGCAGACGGGAGGAGGGGAGAGAGATAGGAAGAGAGGGCAGAGGTTAGGAGGGGACATAGAGAGGAAGAGAGGGCAGAGGGGAGGGTGACAGAGGGGAGGATGGAACAGAGAGAGGAAAAGAGGGCAGAGGTTAGGAGGGGACAGAGAGAGGAAGAGAGGGCAGACGGGAGGAGGGGAGAGAGATAGGAAGAGAGGGCAGAGGTTAGGAGGGGACAGAGAGAGGAAGAGAGGGCAGAGGGGAGGGTGACAGAGGGGAGGATGGAACAGAGAGAGGAAAAGAGGGCAGAGGTTAGGAGGGGACAGAGAGAGGAGAGAGGGCAGATGGGAGGAGGGGAGAGAGATAGGAAGAGAGGGCAGAGGTTAGGAGGGGACATAGAGAGGAAGAGAGGGCAGAGGGGAGGGGGGAAAGAGAGAGCAGAGGGGAGGAGGGGACAGAGAGAGGAAGAGAGGGGAGGTGGGACAGAGAGAGGAAGAGAGGGCAGAGGTTAGGAGGGGACAGAGAGAGGGCAGACGGGAGGAGGGGAGAGAGATAGGAAGAGAGGGCAGCGGTTAGGAGGGGACATAGAGAGGAAGAGAGGGGAGGGGGGACAGAGAAAGCAGAAGGGAGGAGGGGACAGAGAGAGGAAGGGAGGGCAGAGGGGAGGGGGGACAGAGAGAGGAAGAGAGGGAAGGTGGGACAGAGAGAGGAAGAGAGGGCAGAGGTTAGGAGGGGACAGTGAGAGGAAGAGAGGGCAGAGGGTATGAGGGGAGAGAGAGAGGAAGAGAGGGGAGGATGGGAGAGAGAGGAAGAGAGGGGAGAAGGGGAGAGAGAGGAAGAGAGGGCAGAGGGGAGGAGGGAACAGAGAGAGGAAGAGGGGAGGAAGTGACAGAGAGAGGAAAAGGGGCAGGAGGGGAGAGAGAGGGGAAGAGAGGTATCAGAGGGGAGGAAGTGACAGAGAGAGGAAAAGGGGCAGGAGGGGAGAGAGAGGGGAAGAGAGGTATCAGAGGGGAGGAGGGGACAGAGACAGGAAGAGAGGGCAGACGGGAGGAGGAGACAAAGAGAGAGGAAGAGAGGACAGAGGGGAGGAGGTGACAAAGAGAGAGGAAGAGGGGAGGAGGGGACATAGAGAGGAAGAGAGGACATAGGGGAGAAGGGGACAGAAAGAGGAAGAGAGGGGAGGAGGGGAGAGAGAGAGGAAGAGAGGGCAGAAGGGAGGGGGGACAGAGAGAGGAAGAGAGGGTAGAGGTTAGGAGAGGACAGAGAGAGGATGAGAGGGCAGAGGTTAGGAGGGGACAGAAAGAGGAAAAGAGGGGAGGAGGGGACAGAGAGAGGAAGAGATGGCAGAGGAGAAGAGGGAACAGAGAGAGGAAGAGAGGTATCAGAGGATAGGAGGGGACAGAGAGAGGAAGAGAGGGCAGAGGGGAGTAGGGGAGAGAGAGAGGAAGAGAGTGCAGAGGAGAGGAAGAGATGACAGAGGGGAGGAGGTGACAAAGAGAGAGGAAGAGAGGGCAGAGGGGAAGAGGGGACAGAGAGAGGAAGAGGGGGCAGAGGGGAGGAGGGGAGAGAGAGGGGAACAGAGGTATCAGAGGGGAGGAGGGGACAGAGATAGGAAGAGAGGGCAGAGGGGAGGAGGTGACAAAGAGAGAGGAAGAGAGGGCAGAGTGGAGAGGACAGAGAGAGGAAGAGGGGGAGGAGGGGAAAGAGAGGGGAAGAGAGGTATCAGAGGGGAGGAGGGGACAGAGACATGAAGAGAGGGCAGAGGGGAGGAGGTGACAAAGAGAGAGGACAGAGGGGAGGAGGGGAGAGAGTGGAAGAGAGGGCAGAGGGGAGGAGGGGACAGAGAGAGGAAGAGAGGGCAGAGGGGAGGAGGTGACAAAGAGAGAGGAAGAGAGGGCAGAGGGGAGGAGGTGACAAAGAGAGAGGAAGAGAGGGCAGAGGGGAGGGGGGACAGAGAGAGGAAGAGAGGTATCAGAGGAAAGGAGGGGACAGAGAGAGGAAGAGGGGACAGAAAGAGGAAGAGAGGGCAGAGGGGAGTAGGGGAGAGAGAGAGGAAGAGAGTGCAGAGGAGAGGAGGGGACAGAGAGAGAAAGAGGGGGCAGAGGGGAGGAGGGGACATAGAGAGGAAGAGAGGACAGAGGGGAGGAGGGGAGAGAGAGAGGAAGAGAGGTATCAGAGGAAAGGAGGGGACAGAGAGAGAAAAGGGGGCAGAGGGGAGAGAGCGAGGAAGAGATGGCAAAGGGGAGGAATGGACAGAGAGAGGAAGAGGGGGCAGAGGGGAGGAGGGGAGAGAGAGAGGAAGAGGGAGCAGAGGGGAGGAGGGGAGGAGGGGAGAGAGAGAGGAAGAGAGGTATCAGAGGAAAGGAGGGGACAGAGAGAGGAAGAGGGGGCAGGGGGGAGGAGGGGAGAGAGAGAGGAAGAGGGGGCAGAGGGGAGGAGGGGAGAGAGAGAGGAAGAGAGGTATCAGAGGAAAGGAGGGGACAGAGAGAGAAAAGGGGGCAGAGGGAAGGAGGGTAGAGAGAGGAACAGAGGGCAGAGGGGAGGAGGGATTACGTTACGATTATTGCTGATTATACAACTGCCTTCGTTAATTTTTTTCTGTGCGGTCACAACTTCCAAAGGAAAATGACACTAATTCATTAAACTTAAATAGGAATCATAACTAAACTGTACTAGTTTAAGCTTTCTAATGTTTGGATATTTACTTAAATATCCTGGTTTGATATTATTATGCTTAAATATCCTGGCTTTTATTACTTACTTAAATATCCTGGTATTTTATTTAAATATCCTGGTTTTTATTAAGTGAAATCTGGACACCCTAGGTCTAACAGAATATTAGTTACTCATGCTATAATAGATTAAGATATGCAGTATATTTCAGTGGAACCGTTATTATGTGATTTAGAAATTGCATTTTGGTAAAACCCTTTCTCCCCATCTGCACCATCTTCAACGAATATGTAACAAACTGTAATCATCATCATCATCATCCTCAATCATCCATGGGGTACGGAGGTCCAACCAGAACGTGCAATTTAGTTCTCCAAGCATATCTGTCCTGAGCTACAGCTGTTGCATCTGGCCACAACACAACAATTCTAATAAGGTCCTGTTTGACATTGTCTGCCACCGCATCCTAGGTCTCACCCTCTTTCTGAGGCCTTTAGTCACACTGTTCATAACCTTATTCACCAATCTATAATTATTCATACGGGTAACATGGACAAACCAACGGAGTCTCTCGCTGCACAATATGCTGCTTAAAGGAGGTTGCAAACTCCTTTGCCTAACCTCATCATTAGTTACAAAGTTGAACCACCTAATGCCCAAAATACTGCGAAAGCATCTAGTTTCTTGTTATTTTGTTTACAAAGTGTCCACGTTTCACTATCATAACTAACCCTAGAAAGAACCAAACTATTATACAGTCTAATTTTAGTCTTTAGGTGTATACGCCTATTTCTCCACACTCTCCATAGATTCTTAAAAGTCCCAGCAGCAATCCCTATTCGTCTGTTAATCTCATGCCGCACATCACCATTATCCGTTACATAGCTCCCAAGATAATTAAACTGTGACACCTGCTCAAGACTGCAACCATTCAGATTAACTGAATCACAGCCTGCCTGACCAATTTTCATCACTTTAGTTTTCTCTCTGTTTATAACCAAACCTACTCTAGTAGCAGTTTCATCAACAGCTCGAATGAAAGAGTTCATCTCATCAACATCATTTGTCAAAAGGGCTAAATCATCAGCATAATCTAAATCAGAAATTTTCGTATCTCCAGTCCATTTAAGGCCAAAATCTTTCCCTTGAAGTGAATTTCGCATAACATAATCAATAATCAAGCTAAAGAGAAAAGGAGACAAAATGCACCCTTGTCGAACACCAGAAGTAATGCTAAACCAATTGCTACAAGCCTTACCAACTCTCACACACGACTCAGTGTTATTATAGAGAGCTTTCATTATGTTAACTAACTTGTCTGGTATACCATATGATCTCACAATCAACCACAAATTATGACGATCAACAGAGTCGAAAGCCTTTTTGAAATCAACAAAGCTAGCAACCAAAGGTTTCTGAAACTGTAAACATTTCTCAAGAATCTGCCTAAGTGAAAATATCTGATCCACACATCCCCTACCACTTCTGAATCCACATTGCTCATCTCGCAATTGAGTGTCAACCAGATTCTTCGTTCTATTAAATACAATCATGCAGAGAACTTTACCTGGAACGGAGAATAGGCTGATACCCCTATAGTTATCACAAGAACTGCGATCACCTTTTTTGAAAATAGGGATAATGATAGCTCTGATAAAATCCTAAGGAAACATGCCTTTATCATAAAAAACAAATAAATAAATATATAAATACCCCCTCAAGCAGTTGCTTGCCACAGAGATCTGACAGGAGCCTGTCAGTTTATATGCCATAGTAGATGGTCTGAGAGGATGGCAGGAGCTCAGCAAAAAAACAACACAAACAAGCCATGCCTTACCCGGGGCTCGAACCCAGGTCCCTTAGATCAGTAGCCAAGCACTGTAACCACTCGGCAGACTGTTATAGGTGTCTATTCGTGGGGAGGGTGCTAAAGCACTTCCCCTAAAAAATCTTTGAAAGCTCAATATTAAAAAATGATAAAATTATTTATAGGCACAGTTCATTGTTTTGGAAAAAACTCTGTTATTTGAAAGTGCGTATGAAAGAAAACAAAGAAGTTGCAGCTTGTCAGCTGGGGCGGCGTTGTTCCACGGGTTGCACTTTTTAGGGGCGGCAAATTTGCATGCAAATTAATGACCATAGCTGTAGTAAGATTAAACAGAATGAGTAAGACCTATTTTTTAGAGAAAATTTTCAGTCTGTTAAAAAATCACATTAAAATTAATTAAATTAAACTTTCATGTCTATGATGAGATCTGGAGAAAGGGGCGGCAGAGTCCAAGCAAGAGAATTGATTTCCATTGCAATATAAAGTTTTCCCATCCCCATGTGATTAGAGGATTTGAAAACTTTCTTGAAATGCATGTGAAATATGCACGATTATAATAATATTTTGCTTCCATCAGACTTACTACATTTTAAAGGGGGAGGCATGCCCCCTACACTCGACCCTGATTGATCACAATGTCAGTTATTTTCCCCAAACCCTTCAGTTCAATATTTTACTACCACAAGGCAGGACATAACTCGATTTGGAATATCAAACAGATAAGCATTATACATGGAACTGATATTCGTAAGCAATGACCGAAACTGCTTTTATATATAAGCAATCAAATTTCCATTTTAGTCATAATTTTTAATATCTTCAAGACGTTGCAATCCAAATTATGTGTAAAAACAAATTGTTTGAGAAAGATGCACTTGAGTATTAAAAAGTTCAAAGTTCAAATACTGGAAATTCTACCTCAGTTGCATTTTAATTCGAAGTACCAAATTTATTACTTTTCCAGTAATCTTTGCTCCTTATTAGTTTTTGTGGAAGGCATGGGATTAGCAAGGGAACTGTTTCATAATGCCATTCAAAGACGCAGGTCGCTTGTGTATTAAAATTTATTATTTGAAGTTTTGCAATTATCAGTAAGAGTATTAAACCTTCTTAGCCACTGCACTCCTAAATGCATTATCTTAGCAATAACTAACATTTTACCATTTAGTCCTTTGTGCATTATGCTTCATTCGGATCTATAATAACTAATAATTTCGGAAACTGGCTTTAATGCTGTTTTTCGTAAAGATCAGTGCAAATGTACATTAAAAAAATCACGATGTATTTAAAAGTGAATTTGAAAGTAGATTTCAAAGTTTTAAGAAGCACGGTGAAATGTTTACATTTATAATAAAGCCGACAAAAATAGAGGAAAATGTTTTAGATTTGCAATATTTTGAATAACTTAAAATTGACAATTTAAGTTTAGAAATGATTGATTTTAAAAGTTCAACGTTGTGGACGGACAAATTCAAGACATTGCGGAAAGATTTAGAAAACAGGAAAGATAATCACCTTCTCATGATATCATCGCGTTGGGCATCACTTCCTACGATGTTTTCATCTTTGAAAAAAAATGGCTTTGCCATTTTGTTCGCGTTCGGTTCTACTTCTAAATGTGAACAAATATTTTCACACATGAAATTTATTTTAAGTAAGAACAGGAGCAGATTAACTACAGAAAATTCAGACGCTTGTATTCATCGTAAGGTGACTAAGTATGAACCAGACTTGACTAAATTGACGTCACAAATTCAGCATCAGGAGAACCATTGATAACGAAGAGAACGCTTATAAATAAAGTTCATAAATTATTAATGAACTAAAACTTGACAATTATATTGTTTTTATAATAATTAGAATTATAATTTTGTTTTTTTTTATGTTTTGAGTTTAATAGCATATTGTAATAGTTTTCTCAATAAAAGTTATCTTATTATTCACTAAGGGACTGTTTTAAAATGAAAATACTCATTGACCCGAACTGTCTTCTTAATAATCACATTTTCGTTGATTTTGACCCGCAGCCAAAAAAGGTTGCCGACGTCTGGTTTAGAACATCACTGAAATGCTCAGCCCACCTAGCCATGATAGAATCATCCCCTTCTATAACCTTACCTTGTTTATCCTTCAATCCTTGTATGCTTGTCCGTTTTCTACCACACAAAACATTAACTGTCTGGTACAGCTCTCTGCTGTTGTGCTGTCTAACTGCTTCCTCGGCTTTGTCAGCCAAACTATCAAGCCAAAGATTCTTATCAGCAGCTAACTGATCTTTTACACGTTTATTACGTTCTCTGTAATGCTTTCTATTAGGACTAGTAGGGTATTGATTAAGGACATTCCTGCAGTTCTTTCATTCCGAAATAAGCTCAAGTGCCTTATCACTCAGATAATTCTGTCTCCTCTGCTCCTTTTTTTCTAAAAGAGTACTGTTAGTGTCCAAAAAAGCCCGTTTAAAATGATCCCATTCGTCCTCAACTTCAGTAGTAAGAATACAATGACTGTCATAAGGACTAAGTAACCTATGATGGTAAGCTTTAGCTATAACTGGGTCTTTCAGAGCTTCAGTATTAGAGGTAAATTTTTTAACCTTAGCATAACACTTTTTAAGTTTAACTTGCAGGATGCTTTTAACAAGGTAATGGTCAGATCCAATTTCAGCTCCCCTATATGACCTGGTATTCCTAACAGAACTAGTCCATTTGCTGTTAATTAATATATAATCAATCATATTCCTATGCAGCCCATCGGGTGAAACCCATATGTACTTATGTATGTCGCGGTGTTTGTAATAAGTGTTAGTTATTCTGAATCCATTGAGTTTACTTACCTGTAGGAGACGTTGCTCATTGCCATTGCAGCTACCAATACCAAAAGGACCTATCACCCCTACACAAAGGTCAGAGTCAGTACCACACAAAGGTCAGAGTCAGTACCAACTTTGACATTGAAGTCACCTAGAACAAGGGCAATATCTCCTTTCTTGACAGAATTAAAAATATCCTGTAGTTGTTCGTAAAACCTATCCTTCTCATCCTCAGCGGCATCCTCAGTGGGGGCATAACAGCAGATAACATTCAAGTCTTTAACGCTTGTCTGAAATTTCTCTGTAAGAAACCTTTTATTAATGCACTCATATCCTAGAAGATCATCACTAGTCACTAAAAGAGCATCACTAATCACTTGTCTGCTGAGAAGCTGACCCACGCCTTGGTGAAGGTTTTTATCGTTCCTCCCTGAAAATAGAAATTTAAGATTATTTTTATGTATCTCACCTTTACCTGTCCATCAGGTCTCTTGCAAGCCGAGAATATCTAAATTATAACAGTGGAATTCTTGTGTGAGGACATCAAGAGAAAAAGCTCTGTGCAGAATCCTGACATTCCAACTACGTATGGAGAGAAAATGGTTAGTGGGATGTTTAAAGAAACTATGTTTATTGAGAGAGAGAATGCTGACAATATCAAGCAACCCTCTAATCGCAGGCATTGGGCAAAGACCTGTTCCCCCACCACTAAAGGCTGAAGCATCTATACTGGAAGACTTCCTCCAATGTAGAATTTGACGATGCCAGTAGAAGCAAAGAGTTCATGTGCTTGCGATGACCTCTGCTCAGGATTGTCCACCAGCTGATAAACATATCCTGTGAATCTATTCACTTGGGGCTGTCAACCCACAAACAAACAGAAAACACAGCGGTAGCTTTTCCCTCCACAGAAGCCCACCAGTGCAGCAAATTCAGGATCTATAATCAAGGCTCAGAGCCATAATTCCGTTCAGGTTGGTATACATGGTCAGCACCAGGATTCTGTGTGGATGACCACTCCTCAGCAGGGGGGGGGGAAGAAAAGTAGTCACAGTAGGCCACACTAATCTGGCAGCGCTCCGCTTCCGTTCACTTCCACAAGAGAGTATCTCTTGTGAAAGGTACTAACGGTCTGCATCACAAGAAAGAATCGGACTTCTGAAATAAATGTCAGCAACAGTTTTACGTTGAACATAAAAATCTATGTAGTGAAGAATTCAATTAGTTTTCGTGGGTTTTTATTACAGTTCTTTAATGAGTTAGTACGTCAGAAGTGGAAGAGTGTGAATGCATCAACACTGTGACCTCATGTGCCATCTTAATTCTCCAGTACATGTCTATGAAGAGGGTTAAACAGAGAACATCTGATCCAAGCAGCATTATGAGAACTATCAGTACTGTACATGATTACGAAATCATAGGAACAAATAACGCAAACAGGTCAAACACTAACTCTACAATTTAAGCACACATTTAAGCATGTTTCAATAAATGTTTATATCTGTGTTTTATAAACATATATATATGTATTATCATATCTATATGTATATATATAATCGATCAGGGTTGAATAAATAATCATGGTTCATATTTTTGATTTGATTTTTACATTTCTTGTTATACATTTTCAGTATACATTAAACATTTATTATCTTTAACTTTCTTCATGAACACTCGTTAATGTGCTACTAAGGAAATGAAGATAATTATGATTGAAGCAATAAGTACCTCTGACTGTCGTAGGGATAATTCTTTTGATAGTTTCAGCTACAGATTAGGAAGTCATAAATGGGTTGTTGGGTTGTTTTACGGCAATTTTTTGCACACAATGGGCTAAATGGCCACGTCACATGGACCCCGAAGGCTCAGAGAAGGTTGGGGGAGGGGACCCACTGGAACAGCTGTTGGGAGACAGATTGTAGCCTCCCGTCAAGGCCATCCAGCGTGTTCTTTAACGTGCACAGGGTATGGCTCTCCCGCACACGGGGCCAAGGCTTAACGTCCCATCCGACGGACGGCGGCCTGTGGGAGCTCTCTGGCAGTGCGGGGGTGCTAATCAGCACACCACTGTTCGAAGCTTTCTATAACTTCTAAAATATGCATTTAATGAAAAAATTTGATTGAAGATAAATTAATGATCATAAACAAATCTATTTAAATCTTGATTTTTCAACGCTATTCGTTCAGTATTTAAATAGTTATGCAAGGCTAGATTTACCCCAGGAATTAATCAAGACTTATCTAATAAGCATTGTTTCAAATCATTTAATAAACTAAATATGCATTTTAGAAGTTTTCGCAACGATTATTTCAATGTTAGACAAATATGAATTAATTTATTGTTAAATATTTCAACTTCCATTATTCTAAATACTGAACAAATACTGTTGAAAATCGAGATTCATAAGTTTCATTACGATCTTCACCTTCAGTCACATTTTTCCACTAAATGCATATTTTGAAAGTTATAGTGCTTCGAAGTTAGATTCCCATTGACATAACACGAAAATTTTATAATATTTTGATAGGGCAGTGTATTTCATTATTTACCAATGATTCTTTGTATTTATAATAAATATTTATGAATGCTTTATATCGACAGAAAAACTTAGAAATTGATGGATGCATTATAAAAATATTCGTAAAATTTTACGCAAGGTAAATACATTTTCAACTAGTTTTATACAGGAAAAATTATTTTGATTTCCAAGAAGTGGGCGTTAGGAAATATTACCTGGAGAAAGGGACGTTGGGGATAAAATTTTTAATAATCGCTAAAGTAGACCAAACGAAACAGAGTACAAGTAATTAAGCAATTACCAACGCAACACTAGGAGATTCTTGTCAATTATTTGAAGTCACTTCCAGTTTTAAACAATAACAGGATTGTTAGAATGGATTAATATTTTTCGGTCTTTGTTGATCAGACAGCTTTAGCCTTTGGAGCTGTTGGGTTTTTTTTTTTAAATCTGAGCATCATTTCTTTGCTTCGTAACGAGCTAAATATTTAGGTCACAAGGACTCTCATAAGTCTCAGAAAAGGTTTGGGAGTGGAATAATAGGAAGCAAATATGTTCCTCTAATAACTTTTATGCAGAGTTGTTAGGGGAAGATATTTGCCGCGCATTAATACCATTCAAAATGTTTTCAAACGTGTACATAATATGTGGCTTTCCTGCATACAGCGCCACAACTTTAAGTATTCAACCAACGAAAAGTGAATTTTTTTAAGACTATCAGTCGCCATTTCTCAGCATGGGGAGGGAATAGGCAAGTAAAGACACTCTTCATCAGCAAGCTCTTCTGGGTAAGTATAGGTAAGTATATTTTATTTATTTTTTTTTAATTCCAAAGTGACTAAATGGTCACAGGAACCATTCATTCCGGTGACTTAGCAGTACTTTCTGATCACCGGCCACTAGTGGACAGTCGCCTGCAGATCAGGGAAGGTGCATCATAGAAGGATTCTGCCACTGGAAGGGATGGGGGCAAGGTCTAATTTTATTCTTTTTTTTAATTAGATCTTGCACAAGATGCTGCAAAATATTCCAGTAAATGTGTTCAACAGAGAATTCTGTTTGACGATTTAATGCAACTTTGTGGTTCTTGATCCCTCTTTTTCCTTCCACACTAGCTGCCTATGTGTGGAGGGGTTTTCTCCTGGTTAGAGCAAAACACTCTGACGTGGATGGTGCCTTGACGTGGCGTCAGAGCTTTTCACTAAACCATCTGGCAGACATATTTCTATGTAACAGAAAATGCTGATTGACACTTTAATGCAACTTTGTAGGATCTTTATCCCTCTTTTTCCGCCTACCTTATTTGGTCAATCGGTAGCGCGTCAGGCTCGTAATATGTAAATCCCGGGTTCGAGTCCCACCTGGGCCAACGTTGAGATTTATCTCCGCAAAACTCTGTCAGTAAGGGACACCGATGGGCTTGGAAAAGTCGCCATCGGATGGGACGTAATGTCGTGGCCCCGTCTGTGGGAGACCCTGTGAACTTTAAAAACATGCTGGATGGCCTTGACGGGAGCTACAATCTGTCCAGTGAATTCTCTTCCCTCAACCGTCTTTGAGCCCTCGGGGTTCTTTTGACCTGGCCATTTACCCCATTTTGGACAAAAAAGTGTAATTCAGAGGTAAAACCATTGACGATCCTATTTTTTCGTTTTCGGCTGTCCGTAGTTGCGTTAGAGTAAGATGCAGGCATAATTGCTATATTTGTAACTGCGCTCATTAGTGAACGGCTTAAATATTTCACTCTTGAAACATTGATTTGTTTATTGCCCCTCCCCTCCTTTGAAGCCTTTTGTAGCCCTTGAAAGATCCACCCCCCACCCGCCCTCTGAAAAAGTCTTTCCTAATGCCCATTGGAAGTTTCTACCTGAAATATTTAGTGCGATGCCTTGACGTAATTCGAAATGGTTTTACAAAAATTTGATATCTAAGGTATGCGAAAATAACTGTACAAAATAATCTCTGAATGCTTTTGAATATCGTAAGAAATGTAATACCGATTATTAACATTTTTCCAAATACCATTCCTTTGTTGAATTTTAAATTTTTACGTGAAATTTGTTTATAAATGAGCAAATGAAATTCAAGTGCTCAAATATGTAATTAATTTTTTTTCAGATTCCTAACTATGTATCTTGAATTTAGGCTCTCTGAGATGAGTTCGAGCGATCTTGGGCTCAGAATAATTTAAGTTTCAAATATATAGTAATTTGAAATAAACACCATGTGGGTTTCGATTTTTTCTTTTTACATATTCTCTAGCGTTTTTAAATGAATAGCTCTTTTTGTTTAACAGGAGGCCTACGAATTTTCAGTCTCTACAAGTATTTCCATTTTTTCGTTTCAAATACCATTAACATTTTAATTTTATCATAAAATGATTATAATTAATAAGAATAAATAATTAGCGACATGCATTTCTCTGTATACGTAGGTCTTATGATGCGTCAGAGAACGTTTTCTCCAAATGGGTCTCGGGCTCAAATAATTGATGAAATGGACTCCGGGCTCAGTAATTGACGAAATGGTTCAGGCTCAGACGGACTCGGGCTCAATAATTCAAGAAATGATTCAGGCGGTATCGGATTCAACAGCTTTGAGCTCGGGGTGATAAAATTGATCCCGTCCTGAACTCGTTTATGCTAAGCTTCATTACAACTATACCAATGAGAGAGTTGATGTGATGAACGTAAGAATGTCTCAAGTGGAATGGGATGAGTTGTTCACGCTTTGTATAAAATTTTATGAGCGAAGTATTCTTTGAATTACTCATCCAGATCCATAACCATTGTTAGTTTATTAAAGTGTCTCAAGACAGACAACAGTGGAATACGATTTTGGCGGAAGAATAGAAACATAATTCATTACAGCTCACAGAATGTTTATTTCATTTTCAAAAAAAAAAAGCCACCAATGTTTTGGCTTTGTCGTGTGTAGATATTCACTATTTTGTTTTTACAGAAAACTCTTTTTGAGTTGGATAGATATTGATGAAATGTTACGATTCGTATTTTTCGAATATCCCAATAGTTTTCATACAAAACCTAGGCACATAATAGGCACATAATACAAACAAAAAAATGACGATTCTGATTCATTTCTAGAAATTTTTTGAGCAAATACTATTAGGTGCATAATAATCAGTTCATAGTATTCATCAAAAATGTATGTTTTTGGTTCTTAATCATAATATTTTAATAATTGCTAAAAAATAGCGTTTTTTCTAATTTATTACTTAATAGAATTGTATTTTTTCGGTTTAAGAGAGAGACGTTTTCCTGCGGCTGTTTCAGAATATAGTTTTTTATTTTCCTAGTGGCTCTTCACTAAGTTTGGGTTGGACTCGATTTTTAACAGCATATCGTAAAAATCGAGGTCAGTGAACCAGTAAGGCCGCAAAGTTTGCATAAAAAATATAAAAAATAATTTCACATTTTCTTTGCGTCCGATAGATGCCACTAGTTCACTTTAGAGTAGGGGTTCTCAATTTGGGGTACGCGGTAAATTGTTTTGGGGTACGCCGTGAGAGCTCAAAAGTCGCTAGATATATGTTATATATATATATGTTTTATGTTTATAGTTTTATCTATCTACACAAGGGGTACGCCAGTTACATACACATTTCCAGGGGGTACGTGAAGCATAAAAGGTTGAGAACCACTGATATATATGTTATATTTTATTCCAATTGTTATACTATAACTATAGTTTTATCTATCTATACAAGGGGTACGCCAGTTACATACACATTATCAGGGGGTACGTGAAGCATAAAAGGGTGAGAACCACTGATATATTGTTTTATTTTATTCCCATTGTTATACTATAACTATAGATTTATCTATCTATACAAGGGGTACGCCAGTTACATACACATTTCCAGGGCGTACGTGAAGCATAAAAGGTTGAGAACCACTGACATATATGTTTTATTTTATTCCCATTGTTATAACTATAGTTTCATCTATCTATACAAGGGGTACGCCAGTTACATACACATTTCCAGGGGGTACGTGAAGCATAAAAGGTTGAGAACCACTGATATATATGTTTTACTTTATTCCCATTGTTATACTATAACTATAGTTTTATCTATCTATACAAGACGTACGCCAGTTACATATACATTTCCAGGGGGTACGTGAAGCATAAAAGGTTGAGAAACACTGATATACATGTTTTATTTTATTCCCATTGTTATATTATAACTATAGTTTTATCTATCTATACAAGAGGTACGCCAGTTACATATACATTTCCAGGGGTTACGTGAAGCATAAAAGGTTGAGAACCACTGATATACATGTTTTATTTTATTCCCATTGTTATACTATAACTATAGTTTTATCTATCTATACAAGAGGTACGCCAGTTACATATACATTTCCAGGGGGTACGTGAAGCATAAAAGGTTGAGAACCACTGATATATATGTTTTATCCCATTGTTATACTATAACTATAGTTTTATCTATCTATACAAGAGGTACGCCAGTTACATATACATTTCCGGGGGTACGTGAAGCATAAAAGGTTGAGAACCACTGATATATATGTTTTATATTATTCCCATTGTTATACTATAACTATAGTTTTATCTATCTATACAAGAGGTACGCCTGTTACATATACATTTCCAGGAGGTACGTGAAGCATAAACGTTGAGAACCACTGATATATATATGCTTTATTCCAATTGTTATACTATAACTATAGTTTTATCTATCTATACAAGAGGTACGCCAGTTACATATACATTTCCAGGGGGTACGTGAAGCATAAAAGGTTTAGAACCACTGATATATATCTTTTATTCCCATTGTTATACTATAACTATAGTTTTATCTATCTATACAAGAGGTACGCCAGTTACATATACATTTCCACGGGGTACGTGAAGCATAAAAGGTTAAGAACCACTGATATATATGTTTTATTTTATTCCCATTGTTATACTGTAACTATAGTTTTATCTATCTATACAAGAGGTACGCCAGTTACATGTACATTTCCAGGGGGTACGTGAAGCATAAAAGGTTGAGAACCACTGATATATATATTTTATTCCCATTGTTATACTATAAATATAGTTTTATCTATCTATACAAGAGGTACGCCAGTTACATGTACATTTCCAGGGGGTACGTGAAGCGTAAAAGGTTGAGAACCACTGATATATACGTTTTATTTTATTCCCATTGTTATACTATAACTATAGTTTTATCTATCTATACAAGAGGTACGCCAGTTACATATACGTTTCCAGGGGGTACGTGAAGCATAAAAGGTTGAGAACCACTGATATACATATTTTATTCCCATTGTTATACTATAACTATAGTTTTATCTATCTATACAAGAGGTACGCCAGTTACATATACATTTCCAGGGGGTACGTGAAGCATAAAAGATTGAGAACCACTGATATATATCTTTTATTCCCATTGTTATACTATAACTATAGTTTTATTTATCTATACAAGAGGTACGCCAGTTACATATACATTTCCAGGGGGTACGTGAAGCATAAAAGGTTGAGAACCACATATATATATATATGTTTTATTTTATTCCCATTGTTATACTATAACTATAGTTTATCTATCTATACAAGAGGTACGCCAGTTACATATACATTTCCAGGGGGTACGTGAAGCATAAAAGGTTGAGAACCACTGATATATATGTTTTATTTTATTCCCATTGTTTTACTATAACTATAGTTTTATCTATCTATACAAGGGGTACGCCAGTTACATTCACATTTCCAGGGGGTACGTGAAGCATAAAAGGTTGAGAACCACTGATATACATGTTTTATTTTATTCCCATAGTTAAACTATTACTATAGTTTTATCTATCTATACAAGAGGTACGCCAGTTACATATACATTTCCAGGGGATACGGGAAGCATAAAAGGTTGAGAACCACATATATATATGTTTTATTTTATTCCAATTGTTATACTATAACAATAGTTTTATCTATCTATACAAGAGGTACGCCAGTTACATATACATTTCCAGGGGGTACGTGAAGCATAAAAGGTTGAGAACCACTGATATATATGTTTTATTTTATTCCCATGTAATACTATAACTATAGTTTTATCTATCTATACAAGAGGTACGCCAGTTACATATACATTTCCAGGGGGTACGGGAAGCATAAAAGGTTGAGAACCACTGATATATATATGTTTTATTTTATTCCCATGTAATACTATAACTATAGATTTATCTATCTATACAAGGGGTACGCCAGTTACATACACATTTCCAGGGGGGTACGTGAAGCATAAAAGGTTGAGAACCACTGACATATATGTTTTATTTTATTCCCATTGTTATAACTATAGTTTCATCTGTCTATACAAGAGGTACGCCAGTTACATATACATTTCCAGGGGGTACGTGAAGCATAAAAGGTTGAGAAACACTGATATACATGTTTTATTTTATTCCCATGTAATACTATAACTATAGTTTTATCTATCTATACAAGGGGTACGCCAGTTACATACACATTTCCAGGGGATACGTGAAGCATAAAAGGTTGAGAACCACTGATATACATGTTATATTTTATTCCAATTGTTATACTATAACTATAGTTTTATCTATCTATACAAGGGGTACGCCAGTTACATACACATTTCCAGGGGGTACGTGAAGCATAAAAGGTTGAGAACCATTGTTCTGAACGATCGTTATATGATGGAATTAAATACACTGATTTTCATAAATTAAGGAAAATCCCTACGTTAACCCTTTGGATACCAAGCTGTTAATAAATACTAAGCTACTACAATTTAAATTAAAAAATTCAAATATTTCCCCTTCTTAAAAGTGAAGCTGTCGTGTCTCTCTAAATTATTTTCATATTTATTGTTATTGTATTTATCTACGATATAAGCTTATATATAAAATATATATCGGGGATGCCATAAATGACTTTAAGGCATCTCCGTCACTAGCCGGAGAGATAAGGTTTGAGTGACCGAGAGGAACGACGGTGAGACAAAGAAAATTAAGGGTAAAGAAGGAAATGTTCCATAGATGGAATGTAAAATGAACGACCTGCAGCGCTTATATATAAAATATATAACGGGGATGCCATAAATGACTTTAAGGCATCTCCGTCACTAGCCGGAGAGATAAGGTTTGAGTGACCGAGAGGAACGACGGTGAGACAAAGAAAATTAAGGGTAAAGAAGGAAATGTTCCATAGATGGAATGTAAAATGAACGACTGCAGCGCCGTTCTCGGTAGAGCATGCAACGTGCTTGGTAGAAAAGCCGATATCCAGGCAATGCTATTCCATTCACTATATTCGAAACTAGCAAGTAATAGTAAAAATCTTATTCGTAAATTACTTTTAAAAAAATCAAACTGAAATAAGTTATTAATTAGTTATTGAGGAACTTAAATTTAATCTTATTAATTATATTCATTAATATATTATAAAAATTATATTTTATTCAGATGAAACCAGAAGAAAACTTTTATTTTTGTCATTTTCAGTAAAGTCTTTTACTAGATGTAATTCGTTTTCTATGCAAAAAAAAAATCTAAAGATAGCAATTTAAATGTACTGCAAAAAGTATAAAAATACCATTGTTTTCATGCTATTCTATAAAAAAAATTATCTTACTTTATTTCTGTCGAACTTCCCAAATAATATTCCGATGTTTACGTTTTCCTTGAATACAAGTGACCAAAAAATTGTTTTTTCTTTCTTTGTTGGTTGAAAATTGTCATTTAATGTTGGAGGCTTTCCTGGAAACCTGAATTTAACGGGCAATTAACAGGAAATTTAATTGGAAAATACAAAGAACTGGTATCTACTTTGAAGTTTGCGTTCAACCATGCACATTATCTTTAGAGTAATTCCCTGGATCTATGCATATTAATACTTTTTAAGTTCCAGATATTTTTTTGCATACAACCGCTGTCATTAAAAAAACTATTAAATAATCGAATTATTCTATTCTATTATTTACTAGTATTTCATTTATATTAAAAATCAACAAACGAAATTACGTTTTAAAGCTGAATTATTAATAAAAATCACAGAATGTAAAATTTAGCATTAATGTAATTTTTTTACGAAAATTTCAATCCCACAGCAGTGACAGCTAACCATTAGGAGTTGTTATTCCAAATCTTTTTAGTCTCACAGTAGCAAAATAACATATATTCTAGAATTTTGTTTTTAGGCGTAGATGGCAGGATATGATTTTGTTGTATTTCCTTCGGTTTTGCTCACAACCACAGAAAATGCCCTTACAGCTGCTTGACCACTTACACTTTAGTGGTTATAAGAAGCATATTATTGTTAATAATGTTTCCACTTCATGTTAATATTGAACAGCACTACACACAAAACAAATTTTAAATCGCATTTTTATTTAGGTGTAAAATTCAGTTACTATTAAGTGTAAAATTTATGTGATACATGAGATGGCAAATTTGGAATTAATCCCAAGGCTGCCGATAATGTCAGTAACCATCCTTGAAGACATGGAAAGTGAATCTTTTTGTCCCCGGTCTGAAACTGAATGCTGCAGATGACTCAATGAAAGTTTTCCACGAACTCAAGCGTCCAAAGTTTGCTATCAATGCTGAGATTTTATTCTGTGTTTAAATATGCTACTATTCAAAATGTCAAACAGATTATTTGTGATGTAACAAAAATCAGCAATATGGCTAGCACTGGCTGGCAGATGCTTTAATACACTTAAATAGCATAAGGCAGTGGCTACTGATTGTCTGAAAACTTGAGATGCAAGGCAGTGGCGACTCGTAGCTAAAATTAGTGGGGGTGCTGCTCCAGAAAATTTTTACCCTTTGTTTTAAAATTGTGTAAAACGAAACAAACATGTATAAAAAGAAAATTTTTTCAGAAACTTGATAAAATCCTAAAAGAACAAAATCAAACATTTTTTACTTACTTTAACCTTAATTGTTACAGTTCGAGCTTAATCTATTCATTTAAAAATGAAATCCATTCTTCTTGTTTTAATTTGCGCGAAAAAAAATGAATCAAATAGAATAGCTGGAAGCAGGATAATAATCTAATTCTACACTTTATCACATTCAAAAATATGGTACACGGTTTTTAAGCACAACACACGCGGAGTAAAAAAAAACTACCTTCAACCAGCACGCCAGGGTTGGCACTGCGGGAACGACAGCGCTCTCTCTCCCTTGCAGCCTCGCGTGTAGCTTCCTATGTGCGCATGCGCACAACAGTCAAACACCTCGCCGCTAGTACTGTGAAGCGCACAGTTCCATACAAAGATTTTTGTATCTTTTTCAAAAACTGGGGGATGGCTACTGACCTTAAGCTTAAGGATTATATATTGTACAAGTATAAAGAAAGAATTAAAGAAAAAATTACTCATTATATTAAATGTTATCGATAATATCAAGTTGCAATTGGGGGTGCTGCAGTTCCACAGTGCCTATACGCGAGCCGCCACTGATGCAAGGTTTACTCGCATTACACTCAAGCCATCGATAATAACATGTTTTTTTGTTAGTTTGAGCACAATATGGTGTGGCAGCAGTGCCGGCTCAAGGTACCGGCAACTCGGGCAGTTGCCCGGGCGCGTAGTGTGCTTAGGGGCGCCATCAAAGATTTTCCAAAAAAAAGAAAAAGTGAAAATAATAAATATTTTTTCAATCTGACGTTTTTAAGATGGAAAAACAGCAGGTGATGTGTATATATGTAGAGAGAGAGTGTGAGTGTCACTTTTAACGACACGCAAAGATGCTCGGTTGTCAAATCTCTAGTGTAAGTTCACGCGGAGTTTATTATTGATATTGGCGTTACTGTACGATACGTTTTTACACTAGAAAGGCAACAAAGTATCTGTTCAGTATCTTCTCAGACGTCAAAGTGACAACTGTCAGTTTTTCTTTTGCTTCTGAGATTGTTCTTGTGTTTTTGGTTTCTGCCATTTATAATGATATACCGTAGTGTTTTTATTTGTTTTCTTTAGACATTTTCGATTTATTTTATTTTTTACTACTCCTAAAATTAGGTAATGCCTCCAAAAATGTTATCCGGCTATGAAAACAGAAAAGGACGTCTTCAACAAGAAGAAGCAGTCAAGAAACACCCAAAGGTATCAAGTTTTTTCAGTCCTAAGTCAAACAGTGGGAACAATGCAGGCTCAACTTCTTCAGCTACATATATCTGTCCAGATTTGTCATCTAATGATTGTGAAGTCAAACCCACTGAAGATACTGTACTTTCTGAAGAAAAGAACAACTGCATGCATGAATTGAAAGATCAGGATCACAACTGTAATGTGGCTGAAGACAGTCTTAGGCAATAATGTCACACTCACAGCAGGGAATACTGGGAAAGTTGAAAGTAAATTTGAAAACTCAATCAAAATAAATGTCAAATACAATGATCCAGCACAATGGCCAGATGAATTATCAATAGCTGAAAGTGATCACATCATTATGAATGGGCCACATCCTATTAATAAACAGTACAGTTTTCCAAAAGATACAAATATACGTAGTTTCTATGTGACAATGATGTATAGGAAAATAAACAATGGTGAGAATTTTCTTAGAAGGTAGCTTATTTATTCAGAGAGAAACAATAAAATTTATTGCTTTTGTTGCAAAATTTTTGGCTTCGCCAGTCAGTGTTAGGAAAATCTGGAATTAATGACTGGAAGCATGCTCATGAATACTTACAGTCACATGAAAATTTCAGTTTTGGAGAATAAGTTAAGGTACTAAGAAAATAATGATATAAATGGATGTGATCTCTTGACTGAACTAGATATAGCCAAAGAATTATTTCCTGAAGATGTAAAGCTTCCAATAGAAGACGCTAGGTTCATAAACACTAATAAGTTACAGGATGTCGTGCCAAATCTGTGGGTTGCATTAAGAATAATGCTTACAATGCCTATTACTGTGGCCGCTGGCGAGAGAAGCTTTAGTAAACTAAAGCTTATAAAAACATACTTACGGTCATCCATGTCTCAAGACAGAATGAATTCTTTGGCAATTTTGTCTATAGAAAATGATATTGCAAAGAATATAAATATAGAAAGTGCCATGAAAAGATTTGCTGATCTAAAGGATAGAAAAAAAATGTTTTAGGTAGGCTAATTGTTCATACTGTCCAAATACTGGTTCAGAAAAAAAAAAACACAATATTATTGTTCATTGTTTGTTACAAAACAACCCAGGTAATAAACTCATTTCTATATTTTTAGTTTTTTCCTTGTGAAAATGTTTATAATTATACTTAAAAAGGGCGCCGAATTTCAGCTTGCCCAGGGTGCCAGCAACCATAGGGCCGGCCCTGCATGTACCACAGCTGATTTTAAGGTTTCACCTTCCAACATCCACAGAGATTGTTGAGTCTCAGGGTCAGTAACAGAATCAATAAATTGCAATTGAGCTAAGTTATCTTGAATATCTGGTGGACAGTTACTATAAGCTAAACTAGGTAGACGCTCAGTATCACTAGCAAATTCTTGCCGTTTCACCATTCTTCTATATACATTGTTTCAATTGTGTCATTAGTATTGTTTTAAATACACGCTGCGTATATTTGCATGTTGTCGTCCTCAGTGACGTCATTATTTCATCCAATGACTTTCAATCTTGGATCACGGTTTCTGCTGCCCTTAACTATTAACATATGACGTTCCTAAAGGAATTCCTTCTGGGTGTTCTTTTTTCAATGCTGTTGATGTGTGTTCAACCCCAGTCTTAGCAAATGCGGGGTTCATTAGTTCAAAAACAAATAACAATGAAACAAAAGCTAAACTGCTAAAACATTTACACTGCACACAAATATCAATTTTCTAGCCGAAATAAATCATTAGAAATATTAGTTTGAAGTTTTCAAATTTTCCCCCCTTTCAAAGGACGCATTTTAAACTTTCGAGAGATTCGAAAAGAATGAATCGTAATAGTTTATCAATTCCTATGGAACCCAAAATAATTTTTTATTCATCCCTAAGAACTACATAATTGCGTTTCTCTCCCCCCCGGAGGTATTGGTGAAAATCATTTCTTCAATTCAAAACGTCATGACCTTCACATTTCACTAACAAATTTTTTAAATTGTAACATAATAACATCATTTGAAATATTCGTTTAAATTTTGCCGATTCGAAATTTCTCCACCGTCAGACAATGCAATTGTGACTTTTACGACATTACGAAAGTGCAGATCATAATATTTCGTCAACACCTATCCAACACAAAAAACGTTTTTAATATATCACTAAAAACAAAGAAGATGAATGTCTGCAAACGGACAGCCATATATGCAGAAGACAAAGTGAAAACATTAACTCGTCTTTGTTTTTCTTTAGAATGAAAAACAGCTAAAAATAACGATTTTTAAATAATATATTCGTAACGATGTGATGTTCTTAATTTTTTTTGTTTGTAAGGTTCGTTGTTTATTAATTCTGAATTTGTTTCAAGTTTAAGCAAAATATTACTTTGTGCAATTGAAGAACCAAAAAAATGTGGAATATCTATCCAGTCAGTTTGTTAGAAATCGTTTGGGATTAGTTGTAACAGAATAAAAAGTTTTCGACATAAAATAAAAGTCTTTTTAGATATGTAAATGATTATGAAATGTATCTGTTAAAATATTGGACTACATATATGAGATAATCTTCGCAACTTTAGTTAATGGTTTGCGAAATGGGTTCGTTAATTGCTACTTGAAAACTGAAACCTAAATTGAGTAGTTTTATCGAACCATGAATAAAATTTCGTTTTCTGTATTGGTCAAAATTGTATGAAAACGGATTGCAACTGATTTAGTGACAACATGTCTTTTAACGAACAAACTGATCCAAACACGATTTTGATATTTATGAGCTATGAAAAGAAAAACGAAATTAAAAATGCATTCATTTCGTAAAATGTGAATTTTTATATTAAAAATAAAATTTTAGATGACACTTTTATTTAGAAAATATTTTATAGCAAATTGAGAATGAAAAAAGTACAGAATTTGTAACCACCTGCCCTTGGCTACCATTTTATTATTAAATGAAAGGAAAATTACTCAACACAATTCCGATGACGTCACCGAATCAGTGGATTTAGCAGAACAAAAAAAATAATTGTTTACATCGATACGTAACAATGGTCGAAACTCAAAAATAAAAGCAAATGGGAAAAAAACTATTTGATGTTTTAGCATTGTATGACGAGAATTGTGTGCTTGGTGTCTATGAATTTTGAGTAGAGGTAAGTCCTTATGAGTTGAATTAGTGATAAATAAAGATGTTTAAGAGTGCGCATGTTATTGACGCGTCTTTGGACTTGCTTAAACGTAAGGATGAATATGAATTCCTCCATGATATTGGAGAAGGAGGATTCGGTAAGGTCATAGCGTTGTATGACAAAATAAATGCTCGTGAAGTAGCAGCCAAGATAGTGGCAGAAGCTTCTAATGGCGAAAATATGTTTTGGCCTCATTTATACCACGACAACATTGTCTGTTTGTTTGAAACAATGCCTCTAATAAGCAACGCAAAGGCATTCTTTATGCCCTTAATGGGTACCGATCTCTTTAATTTAATACATGAACGTGAATTTTTTACTGCTCCAGATTGCATAACAAGAAAAAAGGGTTTTGTTTTTGATTTTCTCAAAGGATTGGATTATTTACATAATCAAGGATTAACTCACAATGACTTAAAAGAGGAGAACATCCTCATTAATAGAGAAATGAATAAAGCTGTCATAACTGATTTCTCATTTCTAAACAAAGCAAGAGAAACAGACTTTAGCAAAATAGCCGCCCCTTTTCGGTATTTACCACCGGAAATTGTATCTGCTAGAATGCACGGCCCATTTGATGCCATAGATGCTGAGCTCTGGGTGGCAGGAATCGTAAGTCTTCAGATAATGACAAAACAAGCGTTTTCAAAATGCATTAAACTTTGTGCACCTTGTCCCACTTTCGACAGTCACGTTAAACCGATGCTCACGAGCATGAAAGATCCTCGGTTCATGTGTTCGCTTCTGTTAAAGGCTAATCCTGCTTCACCCATTAAAATTGAAGCTGCTAATCAACTAATCACCTTTTTAGATCTCTTTATTTGTGAAGAGCCGCAGAAAAGAGTAAGGGCGAAAGCAGCGCTACTTCATGATTTCTTCTTGAAAGATGAAGATAATAAGGTTGAGTGTGATGGTGCAAAAGTGATGGACCCCTGTTTTCGTGTGATACCAAGAGGCGCTCATGCTAATAAAGCTGAAGGTTGGAAAAAGCCAAAAACTGTTTCGTCCAATAAAAATACAGATGTTGAAATGAAAGAATGTGATAAAGCTTCACCAACTAATGATGGTAGAAGGATGATACAATTACGCAAATGCGTCGCACGATTTTTCAGGAGAATATTCCGCATGAGTTGCTGCTGTACGTCTACTAATAAAAGGCAAGATTTTAAGATCGGCAAAGTGAATGAACTGCCTCCTGATGAAATGGATCCTAAAAGATTAATGATAGGTTATAAGCAGCCAGATTCCGTTTCTGATGGTGTTAGTAATGAGAGCAAGAAGAATTCCGGGGTGAAGAAAAAAATCAAAAGAAAGTTAACTGAAAGGCCCAAAAGTGGGGTGTGTGAAAAGTGGAGTGTGTGTGGGAAGAAATGTGTGAAGCAAAAAGAAAGTAAAGATAAAGAATGTGAAAAGAATTTAAAGAAAATGAGAAGAGAGCAAAGGGACCGTGTCAAAGGAAATGCAAATGAGGCAGAAAGCAGTGGTGAGAAAAGTGAAGAAAGTGAATTGGGTCGTAGTTTAGATGAGAAGAAGGCCAGTAGTGGGTAAAGGAGAGTTCTGAGCCAGTGGCGGATCAATGTTAATCCTATGGGATCCGCCACCCATGTGTTTTAAGCTGGTGGCGGATGATTATCAATCACATTAGTCATGCAATGTCAAAAAGAATACCTCCCTCCAGTGATGTAATAATCTGAAATTATATTATTCAGTTAAATTGCAGATAATCCATTAGTAATTACCACCGACGTCCATCTTGGTTTCTACCCTCATCCGAAATTTCTAAGTCCAGACTCTGCCATTTTGAATCCTGACTCACCTATTAGAAGTTCTGCCTTTCAAAGTATTTTTACCCAATAGCTTTGTTTCTTTTCGTTTCTGCAGGACAGTTTTTTTTTATTCCAGTTTCTGCGGGATAGTCCTTCTTCTAGTATAAATACGGCATTCATCCGTACCCCCACTAGTGCTTTCCCCCTATGACGTCACCGACCACGCCCCCTATGACGCAACATGGCGTAATCATTACATAATCATTACGAAACGGGCCACGCCCCTTTATTAATAATTCCTCCCCCTTTATTAAACCCCCTCCCCCCTCAGTGGCGCCATCTGTTGACAGTGAGAAGTACTATTTTCCCCCAAAAAAACCCTATTTTTATTCCAATTCTTCGATTTTTTGATTTCCCCCTTTATAAAAAAATTCCTCCCCCCTTATGAAAAAACCCCTGGCGTCATCTGGTGCCTGTGAGGAACACTAATTCTCCAAAAACCCTTATTTTAATTCTTTGATTTCCCCCTCCTATTAAAAATTACTCCCCCCTATTAAAAATTTCTTCCCCCTTATGAATAAACCCTGATGCCTTCTGTTGACAATGAAGAGTACTATTTTCGGAAAAACCTCCTTATTTTAACTCTAATTCCCGATTTTTCTTTATTTTGTCCCAATGGTTGACCTATATTTTAAGCCCTCCCCCTTATGAAAAACCCTCTGGTTGACCATTTTAAGGCCCCACTCCTTCACTCGGCTGATGCAAGTCTCAGAATAATTGCATGGAACGATTGACTGGTCTTAGAATAATTGTACAGAAAAGGATGATACAAAATTCCTTAGTAATTAAACACTCATCAAAATTCCCTTACCTCTATTAAAAATCATCCTACAGTTGAAACTCATTTTACTCTTACTGTTTCCATAGAAAATACCATAGGGTGAAATTAATAATGGTTTAAATTATTCGTAGGGATGGCATGTTAAATCTGCTTTTAGAACACACGTCTGCAGTGGAAAAATTTTCAAACTCCGTTAATCAACTCCCTAGTAATTAAACACTCGTCAAAATATTCCTCACCTTTATTAAAATCACGGTCGAAATAAAAATCAGTTTTTCTGTAGATGTGTTTCACCGGAAAAAAAAAAAAATCGTCCCTCGCTCTGGGGATTCCGTCCGACTGTCTTGGGTTCCCGGACTATATACCGTGTACTTGCTGTGGTTTAGATGCGGGTCAGACATTTGAGATATTAACCTAGCTTTTTCTATGTATTTCTTACATCAAAGCCAACACTAGCACTGAATTCTTTTGAATGTAGATCTCAAATTGTAAATCAACTCACAGAGTTGTATTTATTCCTTAGTAATTAAAATCCTTTGCTATTCATTTAGCCAGGACGACTAAACGATTCCTTTATAATTAAAATTCCCTGCTATTAAACTCCCTAGTAATTAAACACTCATCAAAATTCCCTTACCTTTATTAAAAAAAAAAACAGTTTTCTGTAGAGGTGTTTTATGGAAAAAAAAAAAACTTCTCCTCGGCAACGAGAGTCGAACGCGCTACCCAAGCTTCACTCTGTGAACTCCTAACAAGAACCAACCTGCAATGGAAAAGGCATTTCTGAAGTCGTACGTGGAGTCATGCCCACACGTGTCCGTTTACCGGTCAGGTAGCAACGAAACATCTCCTGACACAATCGCCCCGGGAGGTTGAGTGTCCAGCGCTCAGTGTGGTGACTCATACGATGTTGTTCTCTGAGGGTAGGTGACGTCGCAACAAGGGGAAAGTAACGTGGAGTGACCAGCGAGTGACACGTATCGGAAGACTGAGCACTGGGGATGTTTAACCTTCAGTATAATTTTACACAGTGTGTTAGGATTAACAACTCTTATAGCATAGTTATTGCGGGTAGGCTCCCTCTCCCACTTTTAAAATTTAGATCTTACACCGACAGTCTTTTCATATACGTATTTTTATAACCATTTTAAAACCAACACTTATTTCTTTTATCCCTAGCGATTACTGGTTGTTGCATTTTTTACTAGAAGAAACCCTACCCCTGCAGTAACAGCCCCCGCAGAAAATAAAAAAAATGCTATCGGGCGAAAAATTAATAAAATCTGATTTTATTCGTCGTGATGAAAAATATTGATGGGGTAATAGGTTCGACTTAAAAGACTTCGTGTTCGGATCCTCACCATGGACAACCTCTCGCTGAAGGACGGTTAAACCCTACGAAATTATTCCAAACGGGGAATCACAAGGTTTTTATTGACGAATGAATCTTGGACCTGTACTGCTTCCGTACATCGTGAAAACCCATTCACAGCCTTGATCCGTGTTCCCAATTTCCTTTACTAAGTCACTTCAAAAAACATTGTG
Source organism: Ryuthela nishihirai (assembly GCA_038380435.1). NCBI lineage: Eukaryota > Metazoa > Arthropoda > Arachnida > Araneae > Heptathelidae > Ryuthela > Ryuthela nishihirai. Next base: position 80,351,260 of record JAWZYU010000017.1, read on the forward strand.
ATTGCAAAAGTATGACTAACAGTTTTATTACGCCACGTTTTAAAAATACTTATTACTGCTGTATCCGCGGTACGGGAGAGTAACACTGTTCGAAGAAAAATCAGGTAAAACAGTTTTAAAAAAAAAAATCGTTTTCTCCGTCGTTTGCGTATGTCTCATCACGCTGGTGAAACCGGGTGAAAAAATATTTTTTTTTTTGTACGAGGTAGAATGTTAAAAGTACGTCGTGTGCAAAAACTTTAGTTCCATCACGAATGCACATTAATAGAGTAGGAAGGTCGTAGTTTAATACTTCAGCTATAAAAAAAAATAATGCAATGTCTCACACACACCTCTCAACTTGTCTACACTAATCCGCTGAAATTTCATTTGCAACGGAGGCTGATACTTCGAATCCGCTATATGTTCCGGAGCTGCAGTGGAATGCATGGCTCCTGCTGAATGCTACGCTATCAGAAGTCCATGTGGCTGTCACGTTCTCCAAGCGCTCAGAATATTACTATACTTATAACTGATCTAAAGTCCGTTTTAATCAATACTTATTTCTTTCAACTCTGCGACTATTGGGCCGGCACATTTTCACTAGAAGGACCGCCTCACAGTGGCAATCCCGCAGAAAAAATTAATAAAAGGAAAAAATCTGATTTTATTCCTCCTGATGAAAAATATTGAAGGTAATAGGGTCGACCTAAAAGGCCCGTGTTCGGATCCTTGCCCCGAATTGTTTTTAACAAAAGTCCTACGAAATTAAAAACTATCCCGTTACACGACGGCGTTGTTTAAAAATATTTATTATGGCTGTATCCTCAGCAAACTCTTTCCTAGGAAGTAACGCTACTCGATGCAGCCCCAGTTATATGCTTTTACCGGGTAAAGACTGTGCGTCAGAATGTTAAAAGTAGAATTCATACGTTTCCGTAAAAAAAAAAAACTTTAGTTCCTGCTTAAAGGAGTATGGTTCGATTCAGGAAGAATAGGATTTGACCTCGTGCATTAGAAAAGGGAACAAATCCGTCCCCGGTGTCCTTTGTTAGGTTGTAGTATTAGTATCCTTATACAAGCTCACTTCAAATTTTCATGTGACATTCTGGGGTTGAGTTTCAACCTTTTTATTTTTTCCAACCGCGATAATGCGCAGTTTTCTGCGGAACGCGAGCGACTTCGACGCCAAGGACGACCCGCACTAAACGATACGACCGTGCACTAGAAAACCGTGAACGGACTTGTGTGAAACGTAATGTACAGAGCTTGACAACAGTAATATAGACTGGGATCCTCGCTCACTATACTATCATAACCCTCGAGAAATTATCAAATATGAATAGACCTCTGTAAAGTTCCGACCCCACAATCTTCTGAGTTCATTCCCCGGTCGATGCGGTCAGGATCACAAGGGATGTTTTACACATTAACGACTTTTTCTGACATTCGCTAATCAAAGTGTCTATCTACACATCAGACTTGTCATTACATCGACAAACTACCTGTCCATAGGCTGAGTAAGCATTTAGAATGAAAGATTGAGTCTGCTTCACGACACAGATTCGTAAAACGCTCATTAATTATTTTGTGAGAGAAAGCATGCATAAAGTTCAAACACTAATACATCTTCCCTTTCTAATAAACCATACGATCATAGTAGATAAATTGCAAGCATCATCGGATCTGATTCCGTATATCTGCTTACGACGAAAATCTCACAATAGCCTATTCAGTACTTTAACCCCCCGATACAGTATGTGACTAGGTCGTTTAACTAAATTACGTGCATAAACGAAAATGTAAAGGAATATCTGTAAATTCGCACAACGGGATAGGTGAATATTTTCACAATTCTTTTGAAGGCAGAATAACTGTGACGAGAGAGAAAGTATAAAAATGCAGCGGGATGGCTGTAAAAACAACAGATTACAGCGCAAATACTGTAAGATAGAAAAAACGACTATTAACAAGTGTCATATAAGGAGCGACCGATAAAAGTCACACCGTAGCGGAAGGAGTAATACAGGAAAAATCATAAAATACTAACCCCCCTCCCCTCCCCCACGCTGGTAAATCACGGTCCATTGCGTACACACGGATGAATATCACAAAAATACTTTGCATATAGTAAAGAACCACCGAAGTTTGGAAATTTAAAATCTGAAAACTCACTTTTTATAGTATTTCCGTGAAAAGTCACCCCCCAGAAACGAGATCTAGCTCTGTCGCCAGTTATTCCAGCGTACTATCTCTTTTCAGCACGTTTGAATAAGTGCATGTGAAGGTGGCTAGCTGCAGACACAAGCTTTTCGACAAAGATAGGATGTTTCACTACAATCTAACACGGAGATGTCTGTTAAGTTATTTTCCTCCTATTTCTACACTAGTGTCGAAGTCTTAGAACAAGTGGTTCGGGTTAGCACACGTTTTTGATATTATCTTGTTTGGCAATCTGAAAGACACTGTCTGTGGAACATTACCCCCCTGCAAGCTAGTACTAATTACTTTACGATTCTGAGGGACGAAGGTTGAAATCGTTGGCAGATATTTTTCAGAAATATGTAATCAACCATAGTGTTCGGATATTTGATCCATAGTAAGACATGAACGATGTTTACCTGCCATCAGCGACCCCTTCTACGGATCGTATGAGAGGTAATTGTTACGACAATTAGCTACGTGAAGTCGTGTTTATTTTTAAAAGCAAAGACACACTAATTACCGACTAGCTAGAGAACGATATATTAACCTACTAAAGTTTGATTTTAACGATCAGATAGTGTATATATCATCACTTTTTTAGTTCATAATAATATTCCAACTTTTAAAGGAAATATTGTCTTGTTATAAGCGATTACATACAAAGAAATACACACTCTATACTTTAAATCTATAGAGACAACGATCACTATCCCAGGAACACATCTGTGAAATATCACCACATTTTTGTTTTTAACGTACGGTTGAATCGTTCTACGATGCTAGCTTTGGTTTCCCATCCCTTTCTTTTACACCCACCCGATATAAAACATTCGATTCAACATAGCTTGCTAGCTGTGCGAGGTCTTGATACAGAGAACAATATTAACACTTCTAAGGCTGACCTTAAAATCCCCGTTAACTATACAAAAGAAATCACATTGACAAAAATATCAGAGACATTCATATTTATTTACATTAAGGTCACATTAATATTTAGTTCGTACATACCAGTTCACCGTGCACCTCTTTTAGTACTGTTGCAAAGTTCAATTTAGACATAAACGCGACATTAGCAGGACGATTTAGTTCGATACATGATTCTTCCACAAAACTTACGGCAATATCAGTTAGATTAACGTTTCTTACCACTTCGGGGAAATAATCGTAAGCTGATTCAGCGTTTATGGTGAGGCACGAATGGCGAAGTTGACTCGGATGATCCACTTCACACCCGAAACAGTTCTTACGTAGCAGCGTAAACAGTTCTTTTCGGAGATCTGTTTTCAAAGTCCGCTTTAAACAGTCCATAAGCTTTACGAAATCACTGCTGTCTTGTTCAAGGGGTCGATCGTTAGATGGTGGGCTTCGAGGAAGATTTGCCGCTAATTCTACCTTCCGCACTGCATTCCAAAATTTACCGTTTTCAAACTTCAGAGCCATCAAACTGTAGGTGATTGGATCGCATAAATCTGTCAACCGATGCCACTGTTCGACGCTGAGCCGAACCGATGACGAAAATACAAGTCCTCCGTCACGGGGGATGCTTTTTTTAATGACCACGCCGTGTCCACCTTTGAGCACGACGAGGCAAACCATAGCGTCCAGTTCATACTCGCCGTATTCGACATCTTCGAACGCTTCGACGATTGTAGACGCATACGAAACCAGTCCATGCCACTGCTCTTCAGACAGCATCACACCGTCCTTTGTAGGATATAGTTTTAACGAGTCATGACTCTGGAACACACGTATGTGCACTTTAGGATATGACCGATATTCACAAACGCTCGCAAACAAATCCGATCCGAGTTGAAACATATGGCTATCATCATCTCTAACAGCAAGTCGCTTCGCAGGAAGATCACCATCGGTCAGGGAACGTTTAGCACAAGCCGTAGCAAGTCGATACTGGAAAAAATAATGCCTTACAGCCCGTCGAAGGGTAATACTTATACCTTAAACCTGTGACGTGTCCCTGTAACTCCATCCCATTGGTCGAGATCTGGTAGATTTGCCATCTCTTAGTAAACATGATGACGTCTACAAATATTTACGAGCCTGTATAGACGTGCTTTCGAAATATGCATGTGGTGCTCCTTTAAAACGGAAATCGTGGGAGCTTTTGATCACAAAAACCTTTCAGAATATCTCTGAAATTACAAACAGATAAGGGGGGTTGATTCATTAACAGAGTATTTCAAAAGTATCTTAAAAACACACTCATAATGAAACCAAAGCTAGCATCGTAGAACGATTCAACCGTACGTTAAAAACAAAAACGTGGTGATATTTCACAGGTGTGCTCCATGGAGGCGCCACTGAGGGGGAAAGGGGGGTGTTTTAATAAGGGGAGTGGCCTGTTACGTATTCATACGTAATGAATACGTAACAGGCCACTCCCCTTATTAAAACACCCCCCTTTCCCCCTCAGTGGCGCCTCCATGGAGCACACCTGTGAAATATCACCACGTTTTTGTTTTTAACGTACGGTTGAATCGTTCTACGATGCTAGCTTTGGTTTCATTATGAGTGTGTTTTTAAGATACTTTTGAAATACTCTGTTAATGAATCAACCCCCCTTATCTGTTTGTAATTTCAGAGATATTCTGAAAGGTTTTTGTGATCAAAAGCTCCCACGATTTCCGTTTTAAAGGAGCACCACATGCATATTTCGAAAGCACGTCTATACAGGCTCGTAAATATTTGTAGACGTCATCATGTTTACTAAGAGATGGCAAATCTACCAGATCTCGACCAATGGGATGGAGTTACAGGGACACGTCACAGGTTTAAGGTATAAGTATTACCCTTCGACGGGCTGTAAGGCATTATTTTTTCCAGTATCGACTTGCTACGGCTTGTGCTAAACGTTCCCTGACCGATGGTAATCTTCCTGCGAAGCGACTTGCTGTTAGAGATGATGATAGCCATATGTTTCAACTCGGATCGGATTTGTTTGCGAGCGTTTGTGAATATCGGTCATATCCTAAAGTGCACATACGTGTGTTCCAGAGTCATGACTCGTTAAAACTATATCCTACAAAGGACGGTGTGATGCTGTCTGAAGAGCAGTGGCATGGACTGGTTTCGTATGCGTCTACAATCGTCGAAGCGTTCGAAGATGTCGAATACGGCGAGTATGAACTGGACGCTATGGTTTGCCTCGTCGTGCTCAAAGGTGGACACGGCGTGGTCATTAAAAAAAGCATCCCCCGTGACGGAGGACTTGTATTTTCGTCATCGGTTCGGCTCAGCGTCGAACAGTGGCATCGGTTGACAGATTTATGCGATCCAATCACCTACAGTTTGATGGCTCTGAAGTTTGAAAACGGTAAATTTTGGAATGCAGTGCGGAAGGTAGAATTAGCGGCAAATCTTCCTCGAAGCCCACCATCTAACGATCGACCCCTTGAACAAGACAGCAGTGATTTCGTAAAGCTTATGGACTGTTTAAAGCGGACTTTGAAAACAGATCTCCGAAAAGAACTGTTTACGCTGCTACGTAAGAACTGTTTCGGGTGTGAAGTGGATCATCCGAGTCAACTTCGCCATTCGTGCCTCACCATAAACGCTGAATCAGCTTACGATTATTTCCCCGAAGTGGTAAGAAACGTTAATCTAACTGATATTGCCGTAAGTTTTGTGGAAGAATCATGTATCGAACTAAATCGTCCTGCTAATGTCGCGTTTATGTCTAAATTGAACTTTGCAACAGTACTAAAAGAGGTGCACGGTGAACTGGTATGTACGAACTAAATATTAATGTGACCTTAATGTAAATAAATATGAATGTCTCTGATATTTTTGTCAATGTGATTTCTTTTGTATAGTTAACGGGGATTTTAAGGTCAGCCTTAGAAGTGTTAATATTGTTCTCTGTATCAAGACCTCGCACAGCTAGCAAGCTATGTTGAATCGAATGTTTTATATCGGGTGGGTGTAAAAGAAAGGGATGGGAAACCAAAGCTAGCATCGTAGAACGATTCAACCGTACGTTAAAAACAAAAATGTGGTGATATTTCACAGATGTGTTCCTGGGATAGTGATCGTTGTCTCTATAGATTTAAAGTATAGAGTGTGTATTTCTTTGTATGTAATCGCTTATAACAAGACAATATTTCCTTTAAAAGTTGGAATATTATTATGAACTAAAAAAGTGATGATATATACACTATCTGATCGTTAAAATCAAACTTTAGTAGGTTAATATATCGTTCTCTAGCTAGTCGGTAATTAGTGTGTCTTTGCTTTTAAAAATAAACACGACTTCACGTAGCTAATTGTCGTAACAATTACCTCTCATACGATCCGTAGAAGGGGTCGCTGATGGCAGGTAAACATCGTTCATGTCTTACTATGGATCAAATATCCGAACACTATGGTTGATTACATATTTCTGAAAAATATCTGCCAACGATTTCAACCTTCGTCCCTCAGAATCGTAAAGTAATTAGTACTAGCTTGCAGGGGGGTAATGTTCCACAGACAGTGTCTTTCAGATTGCCAAACAAGATAATATCAAAAACGTGTGCTAACCCGAACCACTTGTTCTAAGACTTCGACACTAGTGTAGAAATAGGAGGAAAATAACTTAACAGACATCTCCGTGTTAGATTGTAGTGAAACATCCTATCTTTGTCGAAAAGCTTGTGTCTGCAGCTAGCCACCTTCACATGCACTTATTCAAACGTGCTGAAAAGAGATAGTACGCTGGAATAACTGGCGACAGAGCTAGATCTCGTTTCTGGGGGGTGACTTTTCACGGAAATACTATAAAAAGTGAGTTTTCAGATTTTAAATTTCCAAACTTCGGTGGTTCTTTACTATATGCAAAGTATTTTTGTGATATTCATCCGTGTGTACGCAATGGACCGTGATTTACCAGCGTGGGGGAGGGGAGGGGGGTTAGTATTTTATGATTTTTCCTGTATTACTCCTTCCGCTACGGTGTGACTTTTATCGGTCGCTCCTTATATGACACTTGTTAATAGTCGTTTTTTCTATCTTACAGTATTTGCGCTGTAATCTGTTGTTTTTACAGCCATCCCGCTGCATTTTTATACTTTCTCTCTCGTCACAGTTATTCTGCCTTCAAAAGAATTGTGAAAATATTCACCTATCCCGTTGTGCGAATTTACAGATATTCCTTTACATTTTCGTTTATGCACGTAATTTAGTTAAACGACCTAGTCACATACTGTATCGGGGGGTTAAAGTACTGAATAGGCTATTGTGAGATTTTCGTCGTAAGCAGATATACGGAATCAGATCCGATGATGCTTGCAATTTATCTACTATGATCGTATGGTTTATTAGAAAGGGAAGATGTATTAGTGTTTGAACTTTATGCATGCTTTCTCTCACAAAATAATTAATGAGCGTTTTACGAATCTGTGTCGTGAAGCAGACTCAATCTTTCATTCTAAATGCTTACTCAGCCTATGGACAGGTAGTTTGTCGATGTAATGACAAGTCTGATGTGTAGATAGACACTTTGATTAGCGAATGTCAGAAAAAGTCGTTAATGTGTAAAACATCCCTTGTGATCCTGACCGCATCGACCGGGGAATGAACTCAGAAGATTGTGGGGTCGGAACTTTACAGAGGTCTATTCATATTTGATAATTTCTCGAGGGTTATGATAGTATAGTGAGCGAGGATCCCAGTCTATATTACTGTTGTCAAGCTCTGTACATTACGTTTCACACAAGTCCGTTCACGGTTTTCTAGTGCACGGTCGTATCGTTTAGTGCGGGTCGTCCTTGGCGTCGAAGTCGCTCGCGTTCCGCAGAAAACTGCGCATTATCGCGGTTGGAAAAAATAAAAAGGTTGAAACTCAACCCCAGAATGTCACATGAAAATTTGAAGTGAGCTTGTATAAGGATACTAATACTACAACCTAACAAAGGACACCGGGGACGGATTTGTTCCCTTTTCTAATGCACGAGGTCAAATCCTATTCTTCCTGAATCGAACCATACTCCTTTAAGCAGGAACTAAAGTTTTTTTTTTTTACGGAAACGTATGAATTCTACTTTTAACATTCTGACGCACAGTCTTTACCCGGTAAAAGCATATAACTGGGGCTGCATCGAGTAGCGTTACTTCCTAGGAAAGAGTTTGCTGAGGATACAGCCATAATAAATATTTTTAAACAACGCCGTCGTGTAACGGGATAGTTTTTAATTTCGTAGGACTTTTGTTAAAAACCATTCGGGGCAAGGATCCGAACACGGGCCTTTTAGGTCGACCCTATTACCTTCAATATTTTTCATCAGGAGGAATAAAATCAGATTTTTTCCTTTTATTAATTTTTTCTGCGGGATTGCCACTGTGAGGCGGTCCTTCTAGTGAAAATGTGCCGGCCCAATAGTCGCAGAGTTGAAAGAAATAAGTATTGATTAAAACGGACTTTAGATCAGTTATAAGTATAGTAATATTCTGAGCGCTTGGAGAACGTGACAGCCACATGGACTTCTGATAGCGTAGCATTCAGCAGGAGCCATGCATTCCACTGCAGCTCCGGAACATATAGCGGATTCGAAGTATCAGCCTCCGTTGCAAATGAAATTTCAGCGGATTAGTGTAGACAAGTTGAGAGGTGTGTGTGAGACATTGCATTATTTTTTTTATAGCTGAAGTATTAAACTACGACCTTCCTACTCTATTAATGTGCATTCGTGATGGAACTAAAGTTTTTGCACACGACGTACTTTTAACATTCTACCTCGTACAAAAAAAAAAATATTTTTTCACCCGGTTTCACCAGCGTGATGAGACATACGCAAACGACGGAGAAAACGATTTTTTTTTTTAAAACTGTTTTACCTGATTTTTCTTCGAACAGTGTTACTCTCCCGTACCGCGGATACAGCAGTAATAAGTATTTTTAAAACGTGGCGTAATAAAACTGTTAGTCATACTTTTGCAATCACAATGTTTTTTGAAGTGACTTAGTAAAGGAAATTGGGAACACGGATCAAGGCTGTGAATGGGTTTTCACGATGTACGGAAGCAGTACAGGTCCAAGATTCATTCGTCAATAAAAACCTTGTGATTCCCCGTTTGGAATAATTTCGTAGGGTTTAACCGTCCTTCAGCGAGAGGTTGTCCATGGTGAGGATCCGAACACGAAGTCTTTTAAGTCGAACCTATTACCCCATCAATATTTTTCATCACGACGAATAAAATCAGATTTTATTAATTTTTCGCCCGATAGCATTTTTTTTATTTTCTGCGGGGGCTGTTACTGCAGGGGTAGGGTTTCTTCTAGTAAAAAATGCAACAACCAGTAATCGCTAGGGATAAAAGAAATAAGTGTTGGTTTTAAAATGGTTATAAAAATACGTATATGAAAAGACTGTCGGTGTAAGATCTAAATTTTAAAAGTGGGAGAGGGAGCCTACCCGCAATAACTATGCTATAAGAGTTGTTAATCCTAACACACTGTGTAAAATTATACTGAAGGTTAAACATCCCCAGTGCTCAGTCTTCCGATATGTGTCACTCGCTGGTCACTCCACGTTACTTTCCCCTTGTTGCGACGTCACCTACCCTCAGAGAACAACATCGTATGAGTCACCACACTGAGCGCTGGACACTCAACCTCCCGGGGCGATTGTGTCAGGAGATGTTTCGTTGCTACCTGACCGGTAAACGGACACGTGTGGGCATGACTCCACGTACGACTTCAGGAATGCCTTTTCCATTGCAGGTTGGTTCTTGTTAGGAGCTCACAGAGTGAAGCTTGGGTAGCGCGTTCGACTCTCGTTGCCGAGGAGAAGTTTTTTTTTTTTCCATAAAACACCTCTACAGAAAACTGTTTTTTTTTTTAATAAAGGTAAGGGAATTTTGATGAGTGTTTAATTACTAGGGAGTTTAATAGCAGGGAATTTTAATTATAAAGGAATCGTTTAGTCGTCCTGGCTAAATGAATAGCAAAGGATTTTAATTACTAAGGAATAAATACAACTCTGTGAGTTGATTTACAATTTGAGATCTACATTCAAAAGAATTCAGTGCTAGTGTTGGCTTTGATGTAAGAAATACATAGAAAAAGCTAGGTTAATATCTCAAATGTCTGACCCGCATCTAAACCACAGCAAGTACACGGTATATAGTCCGGGAACCCAAGACAGTCGGACGGAATCCCCAGAGCGAGGGACGATTTTTTTTTTTTTTCCGGTGAAACACATCTACAGAAAAACTGATTTTTATTTCGACCGTGATTTTAATAAAGGTGAGGAATATTTTGACGAGTGTTTAATTACTAGGGAGTTGATTAACGGAGTTTGAAAATTTTTCCACTGCAGACGTGTGTTCTAAAAGCAGATTTAACATGCCATCCCTACGAATAATTTAAACCATTATTAATTTCACCCTATGGTATTTTCTATGGAAACAGTAAGAGTAAAATGAGTTTCAACTGTAGGATGATTTTTAATAGAGGTAAGGGAATTTTGATGAGTGTTTAATTACTAAGGAATTTTGTATCATCCTTTTCTGTACAATTATTCTAAGACCAGTCAATCGTTCCATGCAATTATTCTGAGACTTGCATCAGTCGAGTGAAGGAGTGGGGCCTTAAAATGGTCAACCAGAGGGTTTTTCATAAGGGGGAGGGCTTAAAATATAGGTCAACCATTGGGACAAAATAAAGAAAAATCGGGAATTAGAGTTAAAATAAGGAGGTTTTTCCGAAAATAGTACTCTTCATTGTCAACAGAAGGCATCAGGGTTTATTCATAAGGGGGAAGAAATTTTTAATAGGGGGGAGTAATTTTTAATAGGAGGGGGAAATCAAAGAATTAAAATAAGGGTTTTTGGAGAATTAGTGTTCCTCACAGGCACCAGATGACGCCAGGGGTTTTTTCATAAGGGGGGAGGAATTTTTTTATAAAGGGGGAAATCAAAAAATCGAAGAATTGGAATAAAAATAGGGTTTTTTTGGGGGAAAATAGTACTTCTCACTGTCAACAGATGGCGCCACTGAGGGGGGAGGGGGTTTAATAAAGGGGGAGGAATTATTAATAAAGGGGCGTGGCCCGTTTCGTAATGATTATGTAATGATTACGCCATGTTGCGTCATAGGGGGCGTGGTCGGTGACGTCATAGGGGGAAAGCACTAGTGGGGGTACGGATGAATGCCGTATTTATACTAGAAGAAGGACTATCCCGCAGAAACTGGAATAAAAAAAAACTGTCCTGCAGAAACGAAAAGAAACAAAGCTATTGGGTAAAAATACTTTGAAAGGCAGAACTTCTAATAGGTGAGTCAGGATTCAAAATGGCAGAGTCTGGACTTAGAAATTTCGGATGAGGGTAGAAACCAAGATGGACGTCGGTGGTAATTACTAATGGATTATCTGCAATTTAACTGAATAATATAATTTCAGATTATTACATCACTGGAGGGAGGTATTCTTTTTGACATTGCATGACTAATGTGATTGATAATCATCCGCCACCAGCTTAAAACACATGGGTGGCGGATCCCATAGGATTAACATTGATCCGCCACTGGCTCAGAACTCTCCTTTACCCACTACTAAGGCCCAAAGAAAACTGGGAAGAAGTAAACTATAAATCAACACACCCAAAACAATAGGCTCTTTTAAGAGACACATATTGTGTAGAAAGGATGCCCGATCGTACAAAGTAAATTATCTAGTAAAGTGGCATTTTCACTGCTCTAAGAAATCTTTGAAGGAAAATCCGAAAACGATACTTGGTATGCGAATTAGCTGGATCAGCATTCTCCTTAAGTGTTGAAGAAGAGAAATTTCCTTGATCCCTCTTTTTCCTTCCACACTAACTGCCTACGTGTGGAGGGGTTTTCTCCAGGTTAGAGCAAAACACTCTGACATGGATGGTGCCTTGACGTGGCGTCAGAGCTTTTCACTAAACCATCTGGCAAACATATTTCTATGTAACAGAAAATGCTGATTGACACTTTATGTAACTTTGTAGTATATTTCTCCCTCTTTTTCCTCCCACGTTAGTTGCCTATATGGCTCAATCGGTAACGCGCTAGGCTCGTAATCTGTAAATCCCAGGTTCGAGTCCCACCTTGGCCAACGTCGAGATTTATCTCCGCAAAACTCTCAGTCAGTAAGGGACACCGATGGGTTTGGAAAAGTCGCCGTCCGTCGGATGGGACGTAAAGTCGTGGCCCCGTCTCAGTGAGACCCTGTGAACTTTAAAAACATGCTGGATGGCCTTGACGGGAGCTACAATCTGTCCAGTGAAACTGTCTTTGAGCCCGCGGGGTTCTTTTGATCTGGCCATTTAGCTCATTTTGGACAAAAAAAGTTTAATTCAGAGGTAAAACCATTGACGATCCTATTTTTTCGTTTTCGGCTGTCCGTAGTTGCGTTAGAGTAAGATGTAGGCATAATTGCTGTATTTGTAACTGCGCTCATTAGTGAACGGCTTAAATATTTCACTCTTGAAACATTGATCCACCCCCCTACCCTCTGAAAAAGTCTTTCCTAATGCCCATTGGAAGTTTCTAGCTGAAATATTTAGTGCGTTGCCTTGACCTAATTCGAAATGGTTTTACACAAATTTGACATCTAAAGTATGCGAAAATAACTGTACAAAATAATCTCTGAATGCTTTTGAATATCGTAAGAAATGAAATACCGATTATTAACATTTTTCTAAATACCATTCCTTTGTTGAATTTTAAATTTTTACCTGAAATTTGTTTATAAATGAGCAAATGAAATTCAAGTGCTCAAATATGTAATTAATTTTTTTTCAGATTCCTAACTATATATATTGAACTTAGACTCTCTGAGATGAGTTCGAGCTCGAGCGAGCTTGGGCCAGAATAATTTAAGTTTCAAATATATAACAATTTGAAATAAACACCATGTGGGTTTCGATTTTTTTTTTACATATTCTCTAGCGTTTTTAAATGAATAGCTCTTTGCGTTTAGCAGGAGGCCTACGAATTTTCAGTCTCTACTAGTATTTCAATTTTTTCGTTTCAAATACCATTAACATTTTAATTTTATCATAAAATGATTATAATTAATAAGAATAAATAATTAGCGACATGCATTTCTCTGTATACGTAGGTCTTATGATGCGTCAGAGAACGTTTTCTCCAAATGGGTCTCGGGCTCAAATAATTGACGAAATGGACTCCGGGCTCAGTAATTGACGAAATGGTTCAGGCTCAGAAGGACTCGGGCTCAATAATTCAAGAAATGATTCAGGCGGTATCGGATTCAATAGCTTTGAGCTCGGGGTGATAAAATTGATCCCGTCCTGAACTCGTTTCTGCTAAGCTTCATTGCAACTGTACCAATGAGAGAGTTGATGTGATGAACGTAAGAATGTCTCAAGTGGAATGGGATGAGTTCACACTTTGTATAAAATTTTATGAGCGAAGAATTCTTTGAATTCCTCTTCCAGATCCATAACCAATGTTAGTCTATTAAAGTGTCTCAAGACAGACAACAGTGGAATACGATATTGGCTGAAGAATAGAAATATAATTCATTACAGCTCACACATTTTCAAAAAAAAAAAGCCATCAATGTTTTCACTTTGTAGACATTCACTATTTTGTTTTTACAGAGAATTCTTTTTGAGTTGGATAGATATTGATGAAATGTTACGATTCGTATTTTTGGAATATCCCAATAGTTTTCATACCAAACCTAGGCACATAATACGAACAATGAAAATGACGATTCTGATCCGTTTCTAGAAAATGTTTTGACCAATACTTTTAGATGCATAATAATCAGTTCATAGCACTCATCAAAAATGCATATTTTTGGTTCTTAATCAAAATATTTTAATAATTGCAAACCCATCGGTGTTCCCTACTGATTGAGAGTTTTGCGGAGACAAATCTCAACGCTGGCCCAGGTGGGACTAGAACCTGGGATCTACCGATTGAGCCATATAGACAGCTAGCATGAGAGACAAAAGAGGGATAAAGATCCTACAAAGTTGCATTAAAGTGTCAATCAGCATTTTCTGTTACATAGAAATATGTCTGCCAGATGGTTTAGTGAAAATCTCTGACGCCACGTCAAGGCACCATCCATGTCAGAGTGTTTTGCTCTAACCTGGAGAAAACCCCTCCACACATAGGCAGCTAGTGTGGAAGGAAAAAGAGGGATCAAGAACCACAAAGTTGCATTAAATCGTCAAACAGCATTCTCTGTTGAGCACATTTAATGGAATATTTTGCAGTATCTTGTGCAAGATCTAATTTAAAAAAAAACAATTAGACCTTGCCCCCATCCCTTCCAGTGGCAGAATCCATTATGATGCACCTTCCCATATCAGCAGGCGACTGTCCACTAGGTCTTTCACCACTAGTGGCAGGTGATCAGAAAGTACTGCTAAGTCACCGGAATGAATGGTTCCGTGTGACCATTTAGCCACTTTGAAATTTTAAAAAATAAATAAATAAAATATACTTACCTATACTTACACAGAAGAGCTTGCTGATGAGAAGTAGAGTGTTTTTTCCAATTCATTAGAATTGTATTTTTTCGTTTTTAGAGATATAAATTTTCTTGCGCTCTTTCAGAATATAGTTTTTTTTTTCCTGGTGGCTCTTCACTAAGTTTGGGTTGGATTCGATTTTTAACAGAATATGGTAAAAATCGAGGTCAGTAATCCAGTAAGGCCGCAAAGTTTGCAAAAAAGTATTGAAATGAATTTCACATTTTCTATTCGTCCGACAGGTGCCACTAATTCACTTTAAAGTAGGGGTTCTCAATGTGGGGTACGCGGTAAAATTTTTTGGGGTACGCCGTGAGAGCTCAAAAGTTGCTAGATATATGTTATATATACAGGGTGTCCCTGAATTCATGGCCCAAATGTGAAGGGATGGTAGTACACACTGAACCCACCAATATTCGCCATAGAATATGCGGCCGCAAACGCAGTGAGGAGTCAGAAATGAAGGACAGACACAGAGGTTTCCAGTGTGACATTTATTGGAGATCATTACAACAAATGCTCAAATGTCCGCCCACCAACGTTGATACAGGCGGCACAATGGCGGAGTAGTGATCGGCGTACCTGCTTGTAAACACCGGGCTTGCCGCGCACATCGGCGGCTGAGAATGCTGGGGTTTGGCCGATCCAGCGCTTTTAAGCCATGCCGCCTTGTCTGCGCCCACTACCAGCACTGGGCTGCATTTGCGGCCGCATATTCCATGACAAATATTGGTGAGTTCGGTGTGTACTACCATCCCCTCTCGTTTGGGCCATGAATTCAGGGACACCCTGTATATATGTTTTACGTTATTCCCATTGTTATACTATAACTATAGTTTTATCTTTCTATGCAAGAGGTACAGTCGGTCAAAAAAGTATCCGAACATTGTGGTTGATTACAGAATTCAGAAAAAATATCTGGCAACGAGTTTTTAGAAATTAGTGATCTGGCAACCTTCGTATCACGTGACACGAAGGTTGCCAGATCAATAATTCCTAAAAAAATCGTTGCCAGATATTTTTTCTGAATTCTGTAATCAACCACAGTGTTCGGATACTTTTTTGACCGACTGTACGCCAGTTATATACACATTTACAGGGGGTAAGTGAAGCATACAAGGTTGAGAACCACTGGTCAATATTATGGTTTTTGTGTGCCACATAGTATCATCTTTCCACGTTATTACGTAAGGCGAACTATTTCTAATCTTGCTTTATTTTTCGCTAATTCCATTTGAACGGTAGTTTGCAATGGCTGTCTAGAGCGTTATTAAAAACAACGTATTATAGAACTTCCTTTTTGCTCTTGGACGTTAATTCTGGCTTGCCTGATCCTCAACCGCCAGGATCCCCTTTTCCACATTACGGGTCTCCACCCACGGTAAACTGATGGGCCACTCATTGGCGTGGCGACCATGATATATCTCCCCACTTGCCCTTATGGGCCTATCATAATCTGCTCCACTGGCCACCTCTTTCCCTATTAGATATATTGACCAATTCCGGTCAATCTAAGGCCAGGAACCTCTCAAGAGTCAGCTTCGGAGGTGAGGCCCGCACACCTAGGACGTATTAGGGTGCAAATTTCCGCCCAAGTTCCTGGCAGCTTCAACACAGAAACGGAAAATTGGCGGAGTAAAAAGGGGGGAGGACAGGAATCCATGTCCAAAGGACCAAGGACTCCTATCCTCCCCCGTGTTAAAGAGATACGACCTCAACCTAAACTCGCCGAATGACACAGAGACCTGTGAACCTGAAAAAGAAATAGAAACTATGGGAGGGAGACTTGTATCTCTTGACACAAGCTCCCTCCCCTGAATTTAACCGACCTGTAAGTTTTTGGGCTCTCCCCTTAGCCTCATGGCGTCTGTACGCCTCTCCTCTTTTATAGTACGTTCACTGTCACTGCACTTTTTAACATCCTCAGTCCTTATACTGCAGTACTCCTTTTTGTACTGCCAGTATTGTTTTTGCCTTATCTCAATTCTCATCCAACTCAATAACTCGTTTTACTCCACCAATCCATACATCTCTCATTCTTTTCCAACACCTTTAATTCATTATCTTGTGCTTTCATCGCACTTTCCTCCTTTCCATTTCACTTTATTCCATTTCTGCTTCACATCACTTCTTTCTTACTTACAGCCCACCTCCAGCTGTGCTCGAGCACATTGGCTGTTGACCTTTAGTCAACTGACCACCACGCACCTTTTTGTGCTACCCTTGTGGGGTCGTCTCTGATAGGGAACTCTTAGTCTGGCCTTTCCGTTTCGGCCTGTCTGACACGAGTGACTCTAGTCGGCTTAGCCCTCCACTACACTAAGGCACGCAAGCTTCCCCCACCACATCAAGGTGGTTCCCGTCGAGGGGGGAACACTCCTACAGTGGGCACGCAAGCATCAAAACTGGACCTTGAATGATTGGAAGAAGGTCGCCTGTCCAAAGAATCTCGTTTTCTGTTGCACCACGTGGACAGTCCAGTAAGTGTGCATCATTTACTAGGGAAGTGTTGATACCAGGATGCACCGTGGGACGTCTGGTGGAGGAAGTGTAATGCTTTGGGCAATGTTCTGCTGGAAAATCCTGGGTCCAGTCATTCATGTGCAGGAAACTATAACGTCTACCACCAATCTAAACATCATTGCAGAACAGATACATCCTTTCATGGCAATGGTAAATTCCTCTAGTAATGCCTTCTCTCAGCAGGATAATGCACCATGCCATATGCCCAGTTTGTTCGAGAATGGTTTGCAGAATATGAGGAAGACTTCCAGGTCCTTCAAATTCCCCAGACATCAATCCAATCGAGCATCTGTGGTTTGTGTTTGGAGATCTGTGGAGGTTAAACCACGTAACTTACAAGAGTTAAAGGATCTGCTGGTAACATGTTGGTACCAGATTCTACAAGACACCTTTAGAAATCTTGTAGCGTCCATGCCTCGCCGGGTAACAGCTGTTTTGAAGGCACTTGGAGGATCAACATCATATTAGGAAGGTGGTTGTAATGTTTTCGATCTTCGGTGTATGTTTTTATGTATTAAGTATTATTATTTATGTATTATTGGATTATTGTGAATGTCAGAGAATAAAAAGTTCTTACTTTTTAGGGCGATACAGCATGATAGGTATTCTTAAAAATTTCACATTTATAATTTTTTCTTTGTCACTAAAATCACCCACCTTCAAACATTTTCATCTAATATACACAGTCATATCAGAATAATATGACCACCCATGAAATCACAGTGTACCTGCCCAGGCGCATCACAGAGCACACATGACAAGGTCGACCAAACATGAGATAGAAGTGGCAGGCCAGAACAGGTGAGTCATAGTGCGTAACGTGAGCACAATAGGCAGAGTTATTGATTTGAAAGACGTTCAAAAAGGAATGATCATCTGCTACCATGCCAAGAGTGGAAGCATCTCGAAAACAGCAGATTTCATGGGCTGTTCGCGAGGTGCTGTAGTAAGGGTGTACCAAGAATGGACTGCTGGCACACCGAGTACCTACAGACGCCATAACTGTGGAGCCAGAAAGGCCATTGACCCCAGAGGAGAACGTCGCCTCCGTCGACTAAAATTGACGCGCAATAATGCAGACATTTACCACTCAAATGAATGCTGGGGCAGCCAAGAACATGTCCCCGATAACAGTAGAGAGAACCCTATTACACATGGATCTCTGGAGTCGATGCTGCGTAAAGGCAGCCATGTTAACCCAGATCCTTCGGCAATGACACCTGCAGTTTGCATGGTACTACCGTTGGACAGTGGAAAAGGGAAAAATTGGACAGTGGAAAAGTGGAAAAAGGTTGCCTTCTCTGAAGAATCGAGGTTTCTACTCCACAGAAGTGACAGGCGGTGGCGGATACGGCATCAGACACACGAGAACCAACACCCGTACATGCTAGTCGGTCAAGTACAGTCTGGTGGTAGCAGTGTGCATGTCTGGGGGACGTTTTCCTGGTATGATCTGGGATCGCTGGTACCAACGGATGGGTCCCTGAACGCCAATGTCTATCTGTCCATCCTCGCTGACCACATGCATCCCTTCACGTTGAACATTTACCCTGATGGTGATGGTATCTACCAATAGGACATGTGCCCTGCCATGTCACTAAGGTGGTGTGTGACTGGTTCCAGGAACACGACAGCGATGTCTCTGTTCTCCTATTGGCGGCGAAATCGCCCGACCTCAAGCCCATAGAGCACTTGTGGGACCATTTGGATCGACAGGTTCGGTGTGCGGACACACAACCACGTCATCTCCAGAACCTCGGTGCTCTGCTGGAGTCCGAATGCGCACATGTGCTTCTGGCAACCTACAAGGGCCTCATTGCATCCATGCCACGCAGTCTCGCAATTGTCACCCGGGCCAAGGGTGATTATTTCCATTATTAGGTAGGTGGTCATATTATTCTCCTACGACTGTGCATATAGACAAATGTGAGTGATTGACTGACAGGTAATCACGCTAATTCTAACTATGATGCAGAAATGGTAGAACTCTGAATATTTGCACCTAATTGTAACGGGTCGTAGATCTCGGAAGTAATCTTATTTGACCTCCTACGTGTCCTTCAAGGTCAAATATAGCAGGTCCACTCAATCTGAGACTCATAATAATACATGCAAAAAAACATACTAAATCTGGCACATTCATTCAAATTATTCGACCAAACATATTTAGATGCATTACAAAACGATTTTACCTAATACTAATTTAAAAAGATTATTTGTGTTTCGAATGAAGATATTTTCTTGATTCTTTAAAAGTAGTTTTTTTTCTAATTCCTTTGAAATATATGTTTTCGTTTTTCTGTTGAGAATCGTTCCCTGCTAATCTTCACAATATATATTTTTAGTGTTTCTCCAATAAGTTTCCGTTGTAAGGTCCTGATCTAAAGGGAAACAAAATAAATACAAATCTAAATTGGAACCCTATCGAGAATATTAATGAAATATGGGAATTCTTCAGCTTAGTAAATTACAAAAATTCCTCGCTTAAAAGATTATTGTTCTGATAATCCCATTTCGAGGGAAGATCAATCACGATGAAGAGGCAAATGCATCTTGATCGATTTGATGATCCTGAGGTATTTTAACCTGTATGATTGAAGTTCGGTTCACCCACGAGAATAGGCATAACGCAATCAATAGGGTCGTAAATGTGAATCAACTTTTCACCCTCCTTCTTGGGGCACTAGTAGAAGGGGGAGGGGGGAGGGTCGATGATTTTCCTTCCTCCCCTGGACCCACAACTGGAGTGCGCCCTGCAGCGCATTCCCGACCTACCCTTCTTTCCCAGGAGCTGACAAAGGCATTGCCAATAAGAGAGGAAAGAGCAGTTCAGTTAGCGTGCGCTTCCCTTATCTGTAGTCTGTTGAAGGCTTCAAGCAAGCCGGAGTAGCTCAGTTGGGAGAGCGTTAGACTGAAGATCTAAAGGTCCCTGGTTCGATCCCGGGTTCCGGCATCTATCTCATATTCCTCGGTAGTATAGTGGTCAGTATCCCCGCCTGTCACGCGGGAAACCGGGGTTCGATTCCCCACCGGGGAGAGTTTTTTTCTTCAATTACAGAATAAATAATTTACAGAATATTTCTGTAATAAAAATATTCTGTTAGAGAAACGTATTATTAAAGAGTTTTTTTTATTCTGTTACAGAATAAATAATTTACAGAATATTTCTGTCTGTTAGAGAAGCGTTTTTTTAGCAATGGTAGTAAGGGACAAATCCAATCGTTGCTAAAAGAAAGTTTCTGTAATAACTAGCTTTTCATGGTATCCACTACGATTTCGAAATTTTTTGTTAGATGAATTATTTCATGCTAAATCAATGCATTCTCTAATAAAATGGAAGTACATATCATATGAAGGCTTTTAGTTAATCTCCGAGATCGATAGTTGTAAGAAAAGATGGCGGATATCCAAGTTTTCCGCTCTTTCAGAAAACTCTACCTTTAGCGAAATAACTTATAAATCGGGGATTGAGGTGGTAAAGTCAGTAGGGTGCCAGGAAAAGTTTTCTAATTTTCCTAAGAATCTGCAATTCTTTGGTTCGAGTTCGAACTGTGCCCCGGGGCTTAGTTATGATTCGGGATTAAGGGAGGCTCCCCCCCTCCCCCCAAAGTTACTCGGAGTTGGCAAAATTCGCAGGAACTTCGAAAAATCTAGGTGAGTTGTGAAAATTCCTAATCTTTTTTGTGTAAAATTAAGGGGATGTGTCAAAATCCAGGCAACTTGTCAAATCTAGGGCAGTTGAGAAAATGGAGAGACTGCAAAATAAAGAGCAGTTGGGAAAATAAGACACTTAGTATCAGGTGAGTTGGCAAAATCGTGGAGAGTTCACAATATTCAAGTGAGATGTAAAAATTTGGATTGCTTTTCTGTAAAATTGTGGCGAGTTGGCAAAACTTAGGGAATTGGCAAAAACTATGGGCAGTTTGCAAAATTCGGAGTGACTTGGCAAAATCGTGGGGAGTTCACAAAATTCAAGTGAAATGTAAAAATCAGGATTTTTTTCTGTAAAATTATGGCGTGTTGCCAAAATCGGGGCAACTTCGCAATATCTAGGAGAGTTGGCAAATATTTGGGGAGATGGCAAAATTCAGAGTGACTTTGCAAAAATGAGGAGAGATGTAAAAATGGGATTGTTTTTCTGTAAAATTGTGGCGAGTTGGCAAAGTGGAGGAAACTGCAAAATCTAGGGCAGTTGTCAAAATTCGAATCCACTTGGTACAATACGGGCGAGTATATAAAAAAAATACGTGCGAATAAATATATAATGTTCATTTTATTGGGAAAGTTTTTGTTAAATTAAGGAGAGTTGACAAAATCGAAGGCACCTTGGCAAAATCAAGGGAATTTGACAAAACTGGAAAGCACTTGGTAAAGCAGACGTGAGTTGTAAAAATTGGGATTTGTATTCTGAAATTAAGAAGAGTTGGACAAATTGAGGAAACTTGAAATGTAGGGCAGTTGGCAAAATTCGAATCCACTTGGAAAATACAGGCGAGTTGTGATAATTGGGATTGGGTTTGTGAAAGTAAGAAGAGTTATCCAAATCAAGGGGAGTTGGAAAAATTCTCACTGACTTGCTACAATTGAGGTGAGATGTAAATATTGGGATTATTTCTGTGAAATTATGGCCAGGTCACAATGACTCCAAGGCTCAGTAGAGGCTGGGGGAAGTGGACTCACTATACAGCTATTAGGAGACAGATGGTAGACCTTGTTCAGTATTTTCTTCAACATGCACAACATATGGATCTCCTGAACACTGCTTAACATCCCATCCAACAGACGTCAGACTTTACAAGCCAATTGGTATTCCGTTTCTTAATGAGGAGAACAGGGTGGGTAATAAAGGTTATCCTCAAGGCTGGCACAGCCAGGGGCGTAACGAAGGACTATGGTTCGAAGGGAGAAATCGTCAAATGGCAAAATTGCCTCATTCCCACGTAGCGAAATCTAGGTACGAACCATCGATTTCTCCCCTCCAACAAGAGTCCTACGATACACCCCTGACTGTGCCAACCTTGAGAATTACCTTTACTACCCACACCCTGTCCTCCTCATTCAGAAACGGAATACCAATGGGATTGGAAAATCTGACGTCTGTTGGATAGGATGTTAAGCAGTGTTCAGGAGATCCATATGTTTTACATGTTAAAGAAAATACTGAACAAGGTCTACCATCTGTCTCCTAATAGCTGTATAGTGGGTGCACTTCCCCCAGCCTCTACTGAGCCCTTGGAGTCATTGTGACCTGGCCATAATTTCACAGAAATAATTCCAATATTTACACCTTCCTAAGGGACCTGGGTTCGAGACCCGGAATTAGGCATGGATGTGTGTGTCGTTTTTCTGCTGAGGTCCTGCCATCCTCTCAGATCTCCTACTGTGGCATATAAACTGACAGGCTCCTGTCAGACCTCTGTGGCAAGCAGCTGCTTGAGGGGGTATTTATTTTTTTATTCTCAATTGTAGCAAGTCAGTGAGAATTTTTCCAATCCCCTTGATTTGGCCAACTCTCCTTACTTTCACAAACCCAATCCCAATTATCACAACTCGCCTGTATTTTCCAAGTGGATTCGAATTTTGCCAACTGCCCTACATTTCAAGTTTCCTCAATTTGTCCAACTCTTCTTAATTTCAGAATACAAATCCCAATTTTTACAACTCACGTCTGCTTTACCAAGTGCTTTCCAGTTTTGTCAAATTCCCTTGATTTTGCCAAGGTGCCTTCGATTTTGTCAACTCTCCTTAATTTAACAAAAACTTTCCCAATAAAATGAACATTATATATTTATTCGCACGTATTTTTTTTATATACTCGCCTGTATTGTACCAAGTGGATTCGAATTTTGACAACTGCCCTAGATTTTGCAGTTTCCTCGACGTTGCCAACTCGCCACAATTTTACAGAAAAACAATCCCATTTTTACATCTCTCCTGTTTTTTGCAGTCACTCTGAATTTTGCCATCTCCCCAAAGATTTGCCAACTCTCCTAGATATTGCGAAGTTGCCCCGATTTTGGCAACACGCCATAATTTTACAGAAAAAAATCCCGATTTTTACATTTCACTTGAATTTTGTGAACTCCCCACGATTTTGCCAAGTCACTCCGAATTTTGCAAACTGCCCCTAGATTTTGCCAATTCCCTAAGTTTTGCCAACTCGCCACAATTTTACAGAAAAACAATCCAAATTTTTACATCTCACTTGAATATTGTGAACTCCCCACGATTTTGCAAACTCACCTGATACTAAGTGTCTTATTTTCCCAACTGCCCTAGATTTGACAAGTTGCCTCGATTTTGATACATCCCCTTAATTTTACACAAAAAAAGATTACGAATTTTCACAACTCACCTAGATTTTTCGAAGTTCCTGCGAATTTTGCCAACTCCGAGTAACTTTGGGGGGAGGGGGGGAGCCTCCCTTAATCCCGCCTCATAACTAAGCCCCGGGGCACAGTTCGAACTCGAACCAAAGAATTGCAGATTCTTAGGAAAATTAGAAAACTTCTCCAGGCACCTTAC
This sequence comes from Ryuthela nishihirai, assembly GCA_038380435.1. Lineage (NCBI taxonomy): Eukaryota > Metazoa > Arthropoda > Arachnida > Araneae > Heptathelidae > Ryuthela > Ryuthela nishihirai. Next base: position 80,374,966 of record JAWZYU010000017.1, read on the forward strand.
TGACTTTACCACCTCAATCCCCGATTTATGTTATTTTGCTAAAGGTAGAGTTTTCTGAAAGAGCGGAAAACTTGGATATCCGCCATTTTTTCTTACAACTATCGATCTAGGAGATTAACTGAAAGCCTTCATATGATATGTACTTCCATTTTATTAGAGAATGCATTGATTTAGCATGAAATAATTCATCTAACAAAAAATTTCGAAATCGTAGTGGATACCATGAAAAGCTAGTTATTACAGAAACTTTCTTTTAGCAACGATTGGATTTGCCCCTTACTACCATTGCTAAAAAAAACGTTTCTCTAACAGACAGAAATATTCTGTAAATTATTTATTCTGTGACAGAATAAAAACACTCTTTAATAATACATTTCTCTAATAGAATATTTCTATTACAGAAATATTCTGTAAATTATTTATTCTGTAATAGAAGAAAAAAACTCTCCCCGGCGGGTAATCGAACCCCGGTCTCCCGCGTGACAGGCGGGGATACTGACCACTATACTAAAGAGGAATATCAAATAGATGCCGGAACCCGGGACCTTTAGACTAACGCTCTCCCAACTGAGCTATTCCGGCTTGCTTGAAACCTTCAACAGACTACAGATAAGGGAAGCGCACGCTAACTGAACTGCTCTTTCCTCTCTTATTGGCAATGCCTTTGTCAGCTCCTGGGAAAGAAGGGTAGGTCGGGAATGCGCTGCAGGGCGCACTCCAGTTGTGGGTCCAGGGGAGGAAGGAAAATCATCGACCCTCCCCCCTCCCCCTTCTACTAGTGCCCCAAGAAGGAGGGTGAAAAGTTGATTCACATTTACGACCCTATTGATTGCGTTATGCCTATTCTCGTGGGTGAACCGAACTTCAATCATACAGGTTAAAATACCTCAGGATCATCAAATCGATCAAGATGCATTTGCCTCTTCATCGTGATTGATCTTCCCTCGAAATGGGATTATCAGAACAATAATCTTTTAAGCGAGGAATTTTTGAAATTTTCTAAACTAAGGAATTCCCATATTTCATTAATATTATCGAAAGGGTTCCAATTTAGATTCGTATTTATTTTTTTTCCCTTTTGATCAGGACCTTACAACGGAAACTTATTGGAGAAGCACTAAAAATATATATTTTCACAGATTAGCAGGGAAAAATTCTCAACAGAAAAACGAAAACATATCTTTCAATGGAATTAGAAAAAAAAACTACTTGTAAAGAATCAGGAAAATATCTTCATTGGAATCCTCCCCTGGACGCACAACTGGAGTGCGCCCTGCAGCGAATTCCCGACCTACCCTTCATTCCCAGGAGCTGACAAAGGCATTGCCAATAAGAGAGGAAAGAGCAGTTCAGTGAGCGTGCGCTTCGCTTATCTGTAGTCTGTTGAAAGTTTCAAACAAGCCGGAATAGCTCAGTTGGGAGAGCGTTAGACTGAAGATCTAAAGGTCCCTGGTTCGATCCCGGGTTCCGGCATCTATCTCATATTCCTCGGTAGTATAGTGGTCAGTATCCCCGCCTGTCACGCGGTAGACCGGGGTTCGATTCCCCGCCGGGGAGAGTTTTTTTCTTCAATTACAGAATAAATAATTTATAGAATATTTCTGTAATAAAAATATTCTGTTAGAGAAACGTATTATTAAAGAGTTTTTTTTATTCTGTTACAGAATAAATAATTTACAGAATATTTCTGTAACGTTTTTTTAACAATGGTAGTAAGGGGCAAATCCAATCGTTGCTAAAAGAAAGTTTCTGTAATAACTAGCTTTTCATGGTATCCACTACGATTTCGAAATTTTTTGTTAGATGAATTATTTCATGCCAAATCAATGCATTCGGTAATAAAATGGAAGCACGTATCACATGAAGGTTTTCAGTCAATCTCCTAGATCGATAGTTCTAAGTTGGGTTGTTTTTCCTCTGAGCGGCACTTTTTGCACACCATGGCCAATGCCACCAATGGCCAGGTCACATGGAGCCCGAAGGCTCAGAGAAGGTTGGGGGAGGGGACCCACTGGAACAGCTGTTGGGAGACAGATTGTAGCCTCCCCGTCAAGGCCATCCAGCGTGTTCTTTAACGTGCACAGGATATGGCTCTCCCGCACACGGGACCACGGCTTAACGTCCCATCCGACGGACGGCGGCCTTACCAAACCCATTCGGCGTCCCCTACTGACCGTGGGCAGGGCGGGGAATTTTGCGGAGATAAATCTCAACGCTGACCGAGCTGGGACTAGAACCTGGGAACTACAGATTACGAGCCTGGCGCGCTACCGACTGAGCCACCCCCGCCCCGATAGTTGTAAGAAAAGGTGGCTTGCGGATATCCAAGTTTTCCGCTTATTCAGAAAATTCTACCTTTAGCAAAATAACTTATAAATCGGGCATTGAGGTGGTAAAGTCAGTCGGGTGCCACGAAAAGTTCTCTAGTTTTCCTAAGAATCTGCAAATCTTTGGTTCAGGTCCGAACTGTGCCCCGGGGCTTAGTTATGTGGAGGGATTAAGGGAGGCTCCCCCCAAAAGTTACTCGGAGTTGGCAAAATTCGAAGCAACTTCGTAAAGTCCCATGGCCGAGTGGTTAGAGCGCTTGGCTACTGATCTAAGGGACCTGGGTTCGAGCCCCGAATTAGGCATGGCTGTATTGTGTCGTTTTTCTGCTGAGGTCCTGCCATCCTCTCAGACTTTCTACTATGTCATATAAACTGACAGGCTCCTGTCAGACTTCTGTGGCAAGCAGCTGCTTGAGGGGATATTTTATTATTTCGTAAAATCTAGGTGAGTTGTAAAAATTTGTAATCTTTCTTTTTGTAACTTTAAGGGGATGTGTCAAATTCGAGGCAACTTTGCAAATCTAGGGTAGTTGGGAAAATGGAGAGAGGGCAAAATATAGAGCCGTTCGGAAAATGCGTCTTGATCGATTTGATGATAATGAGGTATTTTAACCTGTATGATTGAAGTTCGGTTCTCCCACGAGAATAGGCATAACGCAATCAATACGTTCGTAAATGTGAATCAACTTTTCACCGTCCTTCTTGGAGCACTAGTAGAAGGGGGAGGGGGGGAGGGGCGATGATTTTCCTTCCTCCCCTGGACCCACAACTGGAGTGCGCCTTGCAGCGCATTCCCGACCTACCCTTCTTTCCCAGGAGCTGACAAAGGCATTGCCAATAAGAGAGGAAAGAGCAGTTCAGTTAGCGTGCGCTTCCCTTATCTGTAGTCTGTTGAAGGTTTCAAGCAAGCCGGAATAGCTCAGTTGGGAGAGCGTTAGACTGAAGATCTAAAGGTCCCTGGTTCGATCCCGGGTTCCGGCATCTATCTCATATTCCTCGGTAGTATAGTGGTCAGTATCCCCGCCTGTCACGCGGGAGACCGGGGTTCGATTCCCCGCCGGGGAGAGATCTTTTTTTTTTTTTTTCTATTACGGAATTAAATAATTTACAGAATATTTCTGTAATAGAAATATTCTATTAGAGAAACTTTTTTTTTAGCATTGCTAAAAAAACGTTTCTGTAATAACTAGCTTTTCATGGTATCCATTACGATTTTGAATTTCTTTGTCAGATGAATTATTTCATGCCAAATCAATGCATTCGGTAATAAAATGGAAGCACGTATCACTTGAAGGTTTTCAGTTAATCTCCTAGATCGATAGTTGTAAGAAAAGATGGCTTGCGGATATCCAAGTTTTCCGCTTATTCAGAAAATTCGACCTTTAGGAAAATAACTTATAAATCGGGGATTGAGGTGGTAAAGTCAGTCGGGTGCCACGAAAAGTTTTCTAGTTTACCTAAGAATCTGCAAATCTGTGGTTCAAGTTCGAACTGTGCCCCGGGGCTTAGTTATGTGGACGGATTAAGGGAGGCTCCCCCCCCTCCCCCCAAAAGTTACTCGGAGTTGGCAAAATTCGAAGCAAGTTCGTAAAATCTAGGTGAGTTGTAAAAATTTGTAATCTTTTTTTTGTAACTTTAAGGGATGTGTCAAAATCGAGGCATCTTAGCAAATCTAGGGCAGTTGCGAAAATGGAGAGAGAGAGCAAAATATAGAGCAGTTCGGAAAATAAGACACTTAGCATCAGGTGAGTTGGCAAAATCTTGGGGAGTTGGCAAAATTCGGAGTGACTTCGCAAAATCGCGGGTGAGTTCACAAAATACAATTGAGACGTAAAGATTTTTTTTTTCTGTAAAATTATGGAGTGATGGGAAAATCGGGGCAACTTCGCAATATCTAGGAGAGTTGGCAAATCTTGGAGGAGATGTCAAAATTCAGAGTGTCTTGGCAAATCTTGGGGGAGATGGCAAAATTCAGAGTGTCTTGGCAAAAATCAGGAGAGATGTAAAAATGTGATGGTTTTTCTGTAAAATTGTGGCGAGATGGGAAAGTCGACGAAACTGCAAAATCTAGGGCAGTTGGCAAAATTCGAACCCACTTGGGAAAATACGGGCGAGAGTATATATATATATAGTTCATTTTATTGGGATAGTTTTTGTGAAATTAAGGAGAATTGATAAAATCGAGTCAACTTCACAAAATCTAGGTAATTTGGCAAAACTGGAAACCACTTGGTAAAGTACACGTGAGTTGTAAAAATTGAGATTGCTTTCCTGAAATTAAGGAGAGTTGGAGAAATTGAGGAAACTTAACAGAATGTAGGGCAGTTGGCAAAATTCGAATCCACTTGGAAAATACAGGCGAGTTGTGATAATTGGGATTGGGTTTGTGAAAGTAAGGAGAGTTGGCCAAATCAAGGGGAGTTGGAAAAATTCTCACTGACTTGCTACAATTGAGGTGAGATGTAAATATTGGGATTATTTCGGTGAAATTACGGCCAGGTTACAATGACTCCAAGGGCTCAGTAGAGGCTGAGGGAAGTGGACCCACTATACAGCTATTAGGAGACAGATGGTAGACTCTGTTCAGTATTTTCTTTAACATGCACAACATATGGCTCTCCTGAACACTGCTTAACATCCCATCCAACAGACGTCAGACTTTCCAAGCCCATTGGTATTCCGTTTCTGAATGAGGAGGACAGGGTGGGTAGTAGAGGTAATCCTCAAGCTGGCACAGTCAGAGGCGTATCGAAGGACAATGTTTGGAAGGGAGAAATCGTCAAATGGCAAAATTGCCTCACTCCCACGGAGCGAAATCTAGGTACGAATCATCGATTTCTCCCCTCCAACAATAGTCCTACGATACTCCCTTGACTATGACAACCTTGAGGATTGCCTTTACTACCCACCCTGTTCTCTTCATTCAGAAACGGAATACCAATGCGCTTGGAATGTCTGATGTCTGTTGGATGGGATGTTAAGCAGTGTTCAGGAGAGCCATATGTTTTGCGTGTTAAAGAAAATACTGGACAGAGGCTGCCATTTGTCTCTTAACAGCTGTCCAGTGGGTCCACGTCCCCCTATCTCTACTGAGCCCTTGGAGTCATTGTGACTTGGCTATTTAGCCTATTGTTCGTTATCTGATGGGACGGGGGTGGCTCAGCGAAAGGTGGGGAGGCGCCAGATTCGTAATCTACAGTTTCCAGGCTCGAGTCCGAGCTGAGCCAGCGTTGAAAATTTTCTCCGCAAAACTCATCGCCTTCCCCTCAGTCAGTAGGGGACATCATGGACTTAGAAAGACCGCCGTCCGTCTGATTGGACGTTAAGCCATGGCCCCGTGTTCAAGAACCATACCTCGGCTCATGCACACGGGGCCATGGCTCGTGCACGTTGAAGAACACGCTTCATGACGCTCTTAGGAGGCTACCATCTGTTCCAGTGGGTTCCCTCTCCTGACCTTCTCTGAGCCTTCGGGGTCCTTGTGAGCTGGCCATTTGTTTGCAAAAAAAAAAGTGCCATTAAGAGGTAAAACAACCCAACTCTCCTTATGTGAGAGCTTCCGTGCTTCATCTGAAATCCCTTAGCCACGCAAGTGAAGGTTATTGGAATTTAATCTGTCTGCCGTGCTTCATTTGAACATGATAAACTTTTCATTTGAAAATCCTTGACTAGTGATCTAATCTTTGATTGCAAAATGAGAGCCGATTATATTAACTAATAAAATAAATTGTTATTTCAAATTATAGCTGCGCATATTTTTCCTTGCTGTGCCTTGATAATTTTGGATTTTCTAAATTGTGTCGTGGGACTCAAAAAAAATTGCTAAGCACTGAACTAAAAGACCAGGTCAAAATCCTTCGAAAATTTGAGGGAATCGACTGGGCAGTTGTTACGAAACACAGACGAAAATTTTCCATCAAGGCCATGCAAAGTATTCTTTAGCATACACAAAATTATTAAATAATTATTAAAAAATTAAAATTAAATTACAAAAAAACCAAAATCGAACTAAAAAATACATTATAATTAACGGAAGGAAAATTTTCACTATTTACGTTCACGGCAGACATTTGTTATAGCAGTTTAAAAATATAACTTTAATGAAAGCTCTGCAACAGAAAGATATCACTAATCTTTACCGGAAAAAGAGGTTCCGTTCCATTTTGTTTCTGACTAGGGCATTTCTTGTTGACGGACCTACGCAGTCCAATTTGCTTCCTTTGTGTAAAAGTCTGTCCTACTTTGAGCAGAGGATATACGCTATCCTACCGAAATATTAGAGAATTTCCAAGTCATGTGAGTGGGAAAACGCATCTTTTTGTCTTCAGAGAATAACGGAAAATTCTTTTTGACCTTAGTAAGTTACTAGAGAAATCTGACGATTCATTAAGGACATATGTGGAAAGAAAAAAACATATTGTAGACGGTGACGAATTTTATATCTATAGGTATGCTATGTATTCACTATGGAATGACGAAGCAGAGTTTTTAAATCCTCCTATTGACTCTAATTTACATCTCTAGAGGGCGCTAAATGACATATATATGAAGTTAGAAGTAACACGTAAACGATATATTTATGCTACAAATTGGAAATTCTGGTAATATAATTGTATTCATGAACAAAATAATTGATAGTTATATGTGTTTTAATTACATTTGGTTGACTTTCGACCGGCACCTCCTTATTTTTATAAATTTAGTATTACTTGATTATAAAATTTTCAATAATACTTCGATATAGAAAATCTAAAATGAAATAATTTATGTACATCGGATGATTTATCCCTTAACCCTAGGGCAGTGTCTCACAAACTGTGTGCCGCGAGAGATTTCAAATTGACACTAGATATTCCAAAGATTTCATTTTGACTTGACTTGTGTTATCGACGTGCTTTAATAAAAATCTTTCAGATTTTATCAACTGGGATCTAGTAAGTATTTATCAAGCTTTTGAGCCAAGAATAATGCAAATTTGTTCGCAGAAGCAATCTCATACATCCCATTGAAATATGTTCATATCTAAATTTTAAATAAAATGCATTTAACGAAACTTCAATTTTCCTCTTTTTACTTAACCATCAAAAATTCTTTTTTAGGTGTGCCGCGGGGAAAAAAATTAGATTCAGTGTGCCGCGGGAAAAAAAATTAGATTCAGTGTGCCGCGGAAAAAAAATTAGATTCAGTGTGCCGCGGAAAAAAAATTAGATTCAGTGTGCCGCGGGAAAAAAATTAGATTCAGTGTGCCGCGGAAAAAAAATTAGATTCAGTGTGCCGCAGAGTAAAAAAGTTTTCGAGACATTGCCCTAGGGTATGGGTTCTCAATGTCGGGTACACGGTGAAATTTTTTGGGGTACGCGATGAGAGCTCCCCTTTTTTAGAAAGTCTGTGAAGATGGCAGGACCGCAGCAGACAAACAACACAAACGTCCATGCCTTGTCCGGGGTTCGAACCCAGGTCCCTTAGGTCAGTAACCAAGTGCGCTTACCACTCGGCTATGGAACAAAGTTTTATTACCTTTGTTATACTATAACTATAGTTTTATCTATCTGTACAAGGGGTTCACATTTCCAGGGGGTACGTGAAGCATAAAAGGTTGAGAACCTCGTCCTAGGGGATGAGGAAATCCAACATTTATTCCATTTTAAAGAATAATGTTGCGCTCCGAAGCAAATTCGCTTTTCACAGGGCCCTTTCAAGGCGTGTTTAAAGTCGCCTCATTGTCTAAGGCGCTGCTATGCGGTGCTTCAACTGACTCTGTCTGGATTCAATATCTCATTTTCATAATACTTTTACGTTTCATACCTTAACAGAAATTGAAATTATTTCTGATTTCGAGAACAGACTCACTGCACTAGCAAAAAAAGCTATCGAATGGATGGCGGGAGCCCATTCCCGACGTACCCTTCTTTACCCAGGAGCTGCAAAGGCATTGCCATTGGCTGTAAGGACAGAAAGGCCAGCTCAATTACCAAGGGGTGCAGTTATCGCGCGCTTCACTTATCAGTTTTCTGTTGAAGATTTCACCCAAACCGGAATAGCTCAATTGGGAGAGCGTTAGACCTAAAAGTCCCGGGTTCCGGCATCTATCTCTTGTTCCTCGGTAGTATAGTGGTCAGTATCCCCGCTTGTCACGCGGGAAACCGGGGTTCGATTCGTCGCCGGGAAGAAATTTTTTTTTCCTTCCTGATCTAATCTTTGATCTTGATTAAGAGATATTTTTAATTAACATAAAAAGTGGAGTATCCAGTCATACATCATCTCCTCCACGGTCTCTTATTTATCAAGGTTAGTGAGTTGGGTTGGGTTGTTTTACCTCTGAGCGGCACTTTTTTGCACACCATGGGCTAAATGGCCAGGTCACAAGGACCCCGAAGGCTCAGAGAAAGTTGGGAGAGGGGACCCACTGGAACAGCTGTTGGGAGACAGATGGTAGCCTCCCGTCAAGGCCATCCAGCGTGTTCTTTAACGTGCACAGGGTATGACTCTCCCGCACACGGGGCCACGGCTTAACGTCCCATCCGACGGACGGCGGCCTTTCCAAGCCCATCGGTGTCCCCTACTGACCGTGGGCAGGGCGGGGAATTTTGCGGAGATAAATCTCAACGCTGACCCAGCTGGGACTCGAACCTGGGAACTACAGATTACGAGCCTGGCGCGCTACCGACTGAGCCACCCCCGCCCCTAAGGTTAGTGAGAGTCCCCTTGTACAATCATCATACAAGTTATTTCCGTGTTTTCCTTTCAGTTGTTTTTCTCTCTTGTGTCCTTTCTTTAGCTTGCCTCAATCGGTAGCGCGCCAGGCTCGTAATGTGTAGTTCCCAGGTTCGAGTCCAAGGAAAATATTCTTAATGACAAGACCCATTGGTTCCGCCTAAAGCACTACCAGTATTGGATAATGTCATGTTGACCACTCTCTAATGGTCAGGGACATACACTACCATATAGGTAAAGCACAGCCCGCGACAATCTAGGGTGAACAGTACTATAGGAGTAAAGCTCAACCCACGGCATAACCCGCTGCAAAACCTGGAGTTTAATCTAAGTCCCGGATCGCCACGAACAAGGATATAGAGATCCAAGTTGCCTCGGCTCCCGTGACGGGAACTCTTAGTCCGGCTGTTCCGTCTTGGCCTGTCTGACATTGAACACCACTAGTCAGCAGACCTTCAATTTCATTAAGGCCCTCAAGCTCCCTCACCTCGACAAAGGTGGTTCCGTATCGAGGGGGGGGGGGGGGGGGGGGGGGGGGGGGGGTTCGAGTCCCAGCTTGGTCAGCGTTGAGATTTATCTCCGCATAATCCCCCGCTCTGCCCACGGTCAGTAGGGAACACCGATGGGCTTGGAAATGCCGTCGTTCGTCGGACGGGACGTTAAGCCGTGACCCCGTGTGCAGGAGAGCCATACTCTGTGCACGTTAAAGAACACGCTGGATGGCCTTCACGGGAAGGCTACCATCTGTCTCTCAACAGCTGTTCCAGTGGGTTTCCTCTCCCAACCTTCTCTGAGCCTTCGAGGTCCATGGGCCCTGGCCATTTAGGCCCGTGGTGTGCAGAAAAGTGCCGCTCAGAGGTGAAACAACCCAACTTGTTTAGCTCGTTGGAATAAAAAAAAAACTTACAAATGTTCTCAACTTGTGTGTAAAGATCAAAATTTTTTGTTTTAGGAGATAAATTAAAAATTTATCTTTGGTTGGATAGGTACTGATGAAATATTACGATTCGCACTTGAATCTTCGAATAGCTACAAATGTGCTCCCTAACGGTGGAAAAGTTGAACATGGCAAAAATTTAATCGAATATGGAAAATTGAAATTACGTCTCGAGCAGCTGCTTGCTGACGAGGTCTGGCAGGAGCCTGTCAATTTAATATACCATGGAGAAGAAAAATCTATGAGGAAGGCGAGACCTGAGCAGAAAGACAAAGCGAGGCAATCATGTTGGGAACATGAAATTTCGGTGGTGAAATGTAGAGGTCGCCACATTTGCAAGACTAGGATGATTTTCGTCCTTACTACCAAGAAGTGGTGGGAAAACGTTTTTTTTTTCCAATGAATAATTTGTGGGAAAAAACTTTTTATGCCAATACGCAGACTCGAACCCACATCTCCCCAGATTCATGCTAGAATGTCGTTAACCATTAAAACTGTCACCAGTTCCGTTAATTTTCCACTAATGTGACTAAAGAATCTTCTGAAGGTCTCTCGTAGCGCCATCTATGATCGTAAAAGGCAACTTCGTGTTCCAAAGTTTGCTCAGATGTAAATAATCAAATATCTTTCGTTAAAGTAATATTAATGAAATAATCAATCAATTGTAAATTAAGACATATAAGTATCGTATTTTTGATTATTATTATTGCCAAAATAAAATGCTTATTTTCCAGTAATAGCATGAAAAAATGCTTTCATAATTGTAGAGGCTTTGGGTTGATTTACCTCTGAGCCGCACTTGTTTGCACACTATGGGCTAAATGGCCAGGTTGGGTTGGGTTGTTTTACCTCTGAGCGGCACTTTTTTGCACACCATGAGCTAAATGGCCATATCACATGGACCCCGAAGGCTCGGAGAAGGTTAGGGGAGGGGACCCACTGGAACAGCTGTTGGGAGACAGATGGTAGCCTCCCGTCAAGGCCATCCAGCGTGTTCTTTAACGTGCACAGGGTATGGCTCTCCCGCACACGGGGCCACGGCTTAACGTCCCATCCGACGGACGGCGGTCTTTCCAAGCCCATCGGTGTCCCCTACTGACCGTGGGCAGGGCGGGGAATTTTGCGGAGATAAAATGGCCAGGTCACATGGACCCCGAAGACTCAGAGAAGGTTGGGACCCACTGGAACAGCTGTTGGGAGACAGATGGTAGCTTCCCGTCAAGGCCATCCAACGTGTTCTTTAACGTGCACAGGGTATGGCTCTCCCGCACACAGGACTACGGCTTAACGTCCCATCCGACGGACTTTCCAAACCCATCGTCGTCCCCTAATGACCGTGGGCAGGGCGGGGAATTTTGCGGAGATAAATCTCAACGCTGACCCAGTTGGGACTCGAACCTGGGAACTACAGATTACGAGCCTGGCGCGCTACTGACTGCGCCACCCCCGCTAGCCTGTAGAGGCAATTTCAACTGCACATTACAGGGTCGCTAACTCTTGCTCCGATCAGGGTTCCTGGACATCTCAATCCGCTACTGGATCGAATTATGATCCAAAAGAGATAGATAGTTGTATGTTCCAGTCAAGACCAGCTGAAATAATGTTTTCACCCAGAAGCAAATGCTACTTCCAGCTCGCCATTCGAGACATTTTAAATTCGTCTCATTGTCGAAATCGCTTCTATGTGGTGCTTACAGGCTTGAGCTTCTCTGGATCGAATACTTCCCTTTTCATGGTACTTTTACGTTTCATATCTTAGCAGAAAATAAAATTATTGCTGATTTCGTGAACAAACTCACTGGTATAACAACAAGGAGGGGCGGGGGTCATAGTCTTAAGCCTGGAGGGAGGCCATTTAAGGATGTATGGATTTCGGTTGGGATGTTTTTTCCTCTGAGCGGCACTTTTCACACAGATCCCCCCCGAAGGCTCAGAGAACATTGGGGGAGGAGACCCACTGGAACAGCTGTTGGAAGACAGATGGTAGTCTCCAGTCAAGGCCATCCAGTGTGTTCTTTAACGTGCACAGGGTATGGCTCTCCCATCAAGGGGCCACGGCTAACGTCCCATCCGACGGACGGCGGTCTTTCCAAGCCCATCGGTGTCCGCTACTGACCGTAAGCAAGGCGGGGAGCTGGCCGTAAGCCCATCTTGGACTCGAACCTGGGAACTGCAGATTACGAGTCTGGCGCGCCACCGACTGAACCACCCCCGTCCCATTTGAAAAGTGAAAATACCTGATATTCTAATCTAGTTCTCTTTCGATCGTAATAGAAAGCAGTAAATAGAGCCCTGTGATGATAACAAACATTTTGCCCGCATCCTCAAAACTTTATCAACATCCCCTTATATTGGCAATTTCATAACCGTCGAGATTTTCCAAATGCTTGAGGTCTGATGTTTGCGACTAAAATAAATGGTTTATTAAAGACGTACTGTTAACTCAAAAAATATATTGTGATAATAAGCAAGCCTTCAGTTCATAAATATTCCTTACTTAATATTCCTACAACTGTCCATTATACGGGTTCGAATCCCTGATGGCATGGTAGTTTTTTTCTGTTATGTACATTGTGATTATCCCTCATACGTGGTCAATTCTGTATATATGTTAAAAATGGCATATTCTCACTTGGGACATAAAGCAAAACGCTATAAATCCAATCAAACCAATTAGAAAAAATGCTCATATATAAGCTTTCTTTTAGAGTGGAATAGCAACTTTCATAAAGCCTTTCTCAGTTTTACACGTCATAGGCGTAACAAAAGTTATCCCCTTGGAGCAGGGGGGGGGGGCGGGGGGGGGGCTCAGTCGGTAGCGCGTCAGTCTCGTAATCTGTAATTCCCAGGTTCGAGTCCCAGCTGGGTCAGCGTTGAGATTTATCTCCGCAAAAATTCCCCGCCCTGCCCACGGTCAGTAGGGGACACCGATGGGCTTGGAAAGGCCACCGTCCGTCGGATGGGACGTTAAACCGTGGCCCCGTGTGCGGGAGAGCCATACCCTGTGCACGTTAAAGAACACGCTGGATGGCCTTGACGGGAGGCTACCATCTGTCTCCCAACAGCTATTCCAGTGGGTCCCCTCCCCCAACCTTCTCTGAGCCTTCGGGGTCCATGTGACCTGGCCATTTAGCCCATGGTGTGCAAAAAAGTGCCGCTCAGAGGTAAAACAACCCAACAACCCAACCCTTGGAGCAGGGACTGGTTTAGTCTATAGTGTACCAGATATATAATCTGTTTCCAGGTTCGAATCCCAACTACGTCAGGCTTGAGATTTATATCTGTTATCGGAGAGAAAGGGGACATCGATGGGCTTTAAAATATCTCTATCGGATGGCCATCAGCTGTTCTCTCGTATGTAAGAGATTATGACTCCCCATAATTTGGCATGTGTTAACGTATTGGATGGCCTAAATGGGAGGCTGCCATATGTCTCCAAAAAGTACGGCTCAGAGGTAAAACAATCCAACCTAGAGCCCCCTCCCCTTGGAGAGAGGTTTGGTTCACTCGGTAGCGCATCAGGCTCGTAATTTGGTAATGACTCAAGGTACAAGCTCTCTGTAATCGTTTTTGTAACACTACACAAAACTACTCGAAACTAATACTCAAGGTAGAGTCGTATCTCCATATATTAATATGTGCTCTTTTTGTGGAACATTGTTAACTAGCTAAAGGCTATCGAAAAGTAAGTTGCACTTAGCGCTACCTGTCGTCGTAGTAAAGAAACAACATTTGTGCTTGGGAGGGATGTATGATGTAGTACAACTGTCAGACCAGGGTAGCTGCAGCAAACGAATGTGCATAGCGCGTTCCTATCATTCGTGAATGATGGCGCGTCAACTCGATATTTACTCACAAATTAGAAGTCCGTTGAACAGTTCTTTTTTTGCTGGCGAAAAAGTTGAATTGTACGGAAAACCATCGGGAAATATATCCGCCGTATGCGGGAAAAATGTGATGTCTCGTTAGGCTATCGTTAAGTGATGCCAACAGTTTGAAAACGGCAGTACAGATGTGGGTTGGGTTGTTTTGCCTCTGAACGGCACTTTTTTGCACACCACGGGCTAAATGGCCAGGTCACATGGATCCCGAAGGCTCAGAGAAAGTTGGGGGAGGGGTCCCATTGGAACAGCTGTTGGGAGACAAATGGTAGCCTCCCGTGAAGGCCATCCAGCGTGTTCTTTAACGTGCACACGGAATGGCGCTCCCGTACACGGGGCCACGGCTTAACGTCCCATCCGACGGACGGCGGCCTTTCCAAGCCCATCGGTGTCCCCTACTGACCGTGGGCAGGACGGGGAATTTTGCGGAGATAGATCTCAACGCTGACCCAGCTGGGACTCGAACCTGGGAACTACAGATTACGAGCCTGGCGCGCTACCGACTGAGCCACCCCCGCCCCAGTACAGATGTGACAGACGAGTACCGGAGAGGCAGATCATCGACGTTCATCACTTCTGATCACGTTTCGCGAGTTAATAAGATGATTCGGTATAATCGCCGGATTACAGTCAAGGAAACTGTGACTATCATTGACATATATTCGTTAAATTGAAAGAGCATCTGAGAGGACAGAGGTTTTCGTCAGATGAAAACGTCAAAGAAGCAGTTTTGGCCAGGTTGGTGGACCAAATTAAAACGTCAAATAAAAAGTTTTGGCCAAATTACGAACCTGATGCGCTACCGAGTGAACCAAACCTCGCTCCAAGGGGAGGGGGGCTTTAAGTTGGACACGGGTTGGGTTGTTTTACCTCTGAGCGGCACTTTTTTGCACACCATGGGCTAAATGGCCAGGTCACATGGACCCCGAATGCTCAGAGAAGGTTGGGGGAGGGAACCCACTGGAACAGCTGTTGGGAGACAGATGGTAGCCTCCCGTCAAGGCCATCCAGCGTGTTCTTTAACGTGCAAAGGGTGTGGCTCTCCCACACACGGGGCCACGGCTTAACGTCCCATCCGACGGACGGCGGCCTTTCCAAGCCCATCGGTGTCCCCTACTGACCGTGGGCAGGGCGGGGAATTTTGCGGAGATAAATCTCAACGCTGACCCAGGTGGGACTCGAACCTGGGAACTACAGATTACGAGTCTGGCGCGCTACCGACTGAGCCACCCCCGCCCCAGGTTGGTCACGAATGATTAATTGGTGGAGTAGATTTGTACCCTCAGGGAATAAACAAATTAATCGCACGTTCGGATAAGTGCATAACCTAGGCGACTATGTGGAGATGTAGATTCAAAAAATATCTTTAACCCAATATATTTGCCGTTCTCATATACTTTGTTGTTTGTATTCATGAGTGCAACATATTTTTTGATACGTCCTCGTATTTCGAATATTGCTATGGAATTTTTTGCACTGCTATAATGGACACTTTTATATAATTTAACATGAATATTTTTGTTTATTTCGAAGTCTACAGTAACAGAATTTTCTTCTTAAACCTACCACAACGAACAGCAAAAAGAAACAAAAATTTTACCTTTTAGCATCTACAACTGTCTAAACATTAAAAGAAAATAATAATCTCATGTTAAAACGTGTTTATGTTTCTAATATATATGAGCCAAGTTTCTTGCTATTTGTTGCAAAAAAATTTGAGGAAATATTCCTTTAAAACAAGAAAAACTGATTTTGAGGAATTGAAGTTTAAATGTATAAATAATAAGATATTTAATAAGATATTATTTAAAGCAAACGTCTGAAATTTCTTTTAAAACAAAAAAAAAAATCGAAATTTTGAGTGTGTTTTCTGCATTAGTTCCCTTAACGTCCTATACAAATGTAAGGGTTGTTGTTGTTGTTTTACCTCTGAGCGGTACTTTTTTGCACACCATGGGCTAAATGACCAGGTCACATGGACCCCGAAGGCTCAGAGAAGGTTGGGGGAGGGGACCCACTGGAACAGCTGTTGGGAGACAGATGGTAGCCCCCCGTCAAGGCCGTCCAGCGTGTTCTTTAACGTGCACAGGGTATGGCTCTCCCGCACACGGGCCACGGCGTAACGTCCCATCCGACGGACGGTGGCCTTTCCAAGCCCATCGGTGTCCCCTACTGACCGTGGGCAGGGCGGGGAATTTTGCGGAGAGAAATCTCAACGCTGACCCAACTGGGAATCGAACCTGGGAACTACAGATTACGAGCCTGGCGCGCTACCGACTGAGCCACCCCCGCCAACAAATGTAAGGGTATGGGTGGTTCAGTCAGTAACGCGTCAGTCTCGTAATCTGCAGTACCCAGGCTCGAGTCCTCAGAGAGTGATCAGTTCAGCTTCTGAGACCTGTTACATTAACCACTTTGCTATCCGAGAAAAATAAAGAAAATTTTGGTCACCCATCTAACCATTGAAATCGACATGCGTATAAAAATGAATCCGCCAAAGGGCCTAAGAAAGAAAATGCCTAAGGTTTACAGGGACCTTAATCCGGCCCAGAGGTTACTAGAAACCTGATGGTTGAAAACTCGACCTCAGCAGCGGAAATGGGAGACACAAGAGGATAGGTTGAAACGTTTTTATTTTTGCCAAAATAGGTCAACTTTGTTTTTCTTGTTTTCTTTTACCAACAACGCGTAAATGTTCGAGGTATTATCACTTGCCAACTCATTTTTTATATTTCATTATATTATAAAACAAATTGACACGTTAATGCTATGTTCTAAGCCGATAATAAACTGCATTTGTTCAGCTTTTTCCACTTAGCGGGGAATGGTGGTTGGCTCTTTGACATATCAGGATCTGACGGGAGGAGAGAGGCGCTGCGATCGTTTTATTGTAAACATGGGATCAACTCGAGTTATCTATCTGTACTCTATCTGTGATTAAGCTGACGTCAGCGCAAGCTCTCGCCGTCCGTTCGAGAGATCAAAAATTTCTCCCCAAATGTACAAAGTTCAAATTAATAAAAACAGAACGGTGCCTCAGTATGAAAGAAAATGACATTAATGGTTAATTACTGTATTCAAATAGCATTCTTAGTCATTAGCGTACGCATAAAACTGTTATATCATTAAAGCTGTATAGAAAATGCATACGCTCTTCTTCCTCTCCTCAAGTTCAATTAAATTTCACTTATACGCTCTCCTTTCTCTCCTCAAGTTCAATTAATTTTCGCTTATACGCTCTACTCAAGTTCAATTAATTTTTGCTTATACGCTCTCCTTTCTTTTCCTCAAGTTAAACTAATTTTCACTTATACGCTTTCCTTTCTCTCCTCAAGTTAAACTAATATTCACTTATACACTCTCCTTTCTCTCCTCAAGTTAAATTAATTTTCACTTGTACGCTCTCCTTTCTCACCTCAAGTCAAACTAATTTTCACATCTACGCTTTCCTTTCTCTCCTCAAGTTCACTTAATTTTCACTTATACGCTCTCCTTCCTCTCCTAAAGTTCAATTAATTTTCACTTATACGCTCTCCTTTCCTCTCCTCAAGTTAAACTAATTTTCACTTATTCGTTCTCCTTTCTCTCCTCAAGTTAAACTAATTTTCACTTATACACTCTCCTTCCTCTCCTCAAGTTTAATTAATTTTCACTTATACGCTCTCCTTTCTTTCCTCAAGTTAAACTAATTTTCACTTATACACTCTCCTTTCTCTCCTTCTCCCAAAGTTGCCACCCTGAGGCTATGGATGAAAGTTACAGCCTAAAGGATAGCATGAAGCTCAGCACTGGTAGAGGAAGTGTGATGCGGGAGATGGAAGCCTCCATGATCTTCTGAATAAGGAAGGGGTTCGAGATATGCTCCAAGTTCACTTCTGTCAGTATCACGATTCACTTACAGTGGATCCCTCCCATGTTGGGATACCTGACAACAAGCTTGCTGATCGGACTGCTAAAGAGGCACTTGAAAGTCAGAGGTATGTTACTAATTTCCCTCTTTCTCTCAGCGACTGCAAGATTTTTGTCTCAGAACAGATGATCCAATATTGTCTTGCTCAGTGGCAGAAGGACTCCAGTTGTTCCTCATTTAGGTACCTGGTAGTTCCCTCACTCACTGCTCCTAACCTTGCTAACTCAACCGTTCTGAGGAGACCCTCCTACATCGTCTCAGAGTTGAAGTCATCTACAGCAACTCTACTCTTCACACTCTCGGCAGAGTCCACAGTCCTAACTGTGCCACATACAGCACACCTGAAACTGTATCTCACATTCTACTTAACTGTTTCTGCTACAATTCTGAAAGAGCAGTTTTGTTTCGGAAGCTTCATGTTATCGGAACCATGGATTACTGATTACCCCCTTCTTGGCACTCACCAGAACAAGAAGCTGCTGCAAACATGCATGCAACTTCTCACTGATTTCTTTCAGAACATCGGCCTTTTCTGCAGAGTCTAATGTCTTTGATTTTGTTCTCTTTTTTTCTCTATCATATTTTACTACTGATCTATGTGATATAGCAGAGATGTAGTATTTTCTGCTATCTCACCCTTCTGTTGTGACTGGTGTAGGTAGCTCCTCATTGGAGGCTAATTTCACCAGGTTCTTACATCACCTTGAACCTTGCATTTTTTGACAAGGCTGTTGATGAGATTTTATGGTAAGAAAGCCCACTCTTCCAAAATAACAGCTTTCAGTTCATGAAGAATTCTTGAAAGAGACTGGCCACGTGCACGATTCCTCAAGGTGTCCCATGCATGCTCAATTGGATTAGGTGTGAGGATTTGATTCACCATTCCGTCCCATGAATATCTTCAATTCCAAAGAAATCACTGACTACATGAGTTCTATGGGAATAGACATTATTCTACTGAAAAAGAAAATGATACAACTGAACAGCTTCAAATAGGAAGAAAAATCTCGTATCTATATCACTGAACAGTTAGAGTGCCTCCCTGAGAGATGTGAAACCAGATCCTATATTAATGCCACCAAATTGATTCATTTTTTCATACATAATGGCTTTGGCAACTTCTCACAAGAATATATATTAAAACTGAATCTGAACTCACATTTAAAAACCACATTTGTCCAGTTACAAAAGGATCAAAAGTTGATGTCTGCACCATATTAAATGAGCTTTTCTGTTGAAGGGGTTGATAGAGATAGAGCCATTGATTTTTACACATACAGACTTCGTTTATATAGCTGTCTGCACGCAGTATGTCTTGGCACTGCTTTTCCTGTGGCCACAGATAAACTTAAGATATTTGTCTACCTGAGATTTCATGTCATCTTGTTGTTAAAGACAAATAGCAATCATATTGAGCAGTTGTGGCCCTGGAACAACCTTGTTCTGGTCTTTGACTGTTTCTTCAAATTGTCTCCAAAGTATTGAGAAGACATTTCCTGGTGCATTTAGGGCCCTGGATACCTCACAGTCTAAGACTGTTATGCTTCCATTCTAACTGTTGCTCTTCACTATGTACGGGGCGGGGGTGGCTCAGTCGGTAGCTCGCCAGGCTCGTAATCTGCAGTTCCCAGGTTCGAATCCCAGCTGGGTCAGCGTTGAGATTTATCTCCGCACAATTCCCCCGCCCTGCCCACGGTCAGTAGGGGACACCGATGGGCTTGGAAAGGCCGCCGTCCGTCGGATGGGACGTTAAGCCGTGGCCCCGTGTGCGGGAGAGCCATACCCTGTGCACGTTAAAGAACACGCTGGATGGCCTTGACGGGAGGCTACCATCTGTCTCCCAACAGCTATTCCAGTGGGTCCCCTCCCTCAACCTTCTCTGAGCCTTCGGGGTCCATGTGACCTGGCCATTTAGCCCATGGTGTGCAAAAAAGTGCCGTTCAGAGGTAAAACAACCCAACCCAACCTAAAATGATAACAAATTGAGGAGAGGAGCTAAAAAGAAGAATAAAAAATTTAAGATAGAAGCGATTTGAGAAAAGTATATGTATAAGAATTAAGCATTTAATCGCTCCACTCAAATGTAGGCAAGTGATAATTAAGCAGAGTGCGAGATTTACTGCTGCAGTTAAGAAACTCAATTGCCTTATGACCTTTGGCTAGAGAATCAAACTGCACGTTGTGAGCCCTGAGTTTAGCCATCACTCAAGAAAACGAAGAGTCTTCAGGGCTGTGATGCCAAATGTTTAACAACCAGTTTGCATATGTTTAACAAATGGCTTACAAAATGTGGTAACAACTGGCTTGCTCTGTTAAGCAAATTTGAATGATGCAAAAAAAAATTTTAATTGAAAATGTGTAGGCAACTATCTTTGAAAAACTCCAGTTTTTGTTCCACCAAATTGGAGTTTCTTAAAAAATGTAACTATTGGCTCCCTGGGAGTCTTTATGAGCATCTTAAACAAAAACAGGGGGAAAGTTTAATGCTGAGCCTTTCAAATGCAAGTTGGTGTTACTTTATTAGACTTAAAGCAGAGTCTAATTGCATAATATCAAGGCAACTGGTGAAGAAACTTACACTTTCCTGAGACATTAACCTAGATTATTATAGAGTGAGGATGGTGTACCTATCAAGCATTTAATGTGGATAAAACTGGATTCTGTTCATAAAAAAAATTCGGAACTAATAAAATATTTCCACCAATATATAACAAAACACTTAAAAATATTCCCACAAAAAAAAATCATTGCCAATGTACAAGATTACTGTGGATGGACTCATTCTTTTGATTGCAACAACATAATGCACATGACACATAATGCAACTTCAGTCTTTGCATCTAGACGAATCTTTTTTTGGTGGACTATATCAGATTATTTTAACCCTTCAAGCATTACATTTAATGACGGATTTCACACCAAAGAAGCCACCTTTTTTCCTAAGAAT
The DNA here is from genome assembly GCA_038380435.1 of Ryuthela nishihirai. Taxonomy (NCBI): domain Eukaryota; kingdom Metazoa; phylum Arthropoda; class Arachnida; order Araneae; family Heptathelidae; genus Ryuthela; species Ryuthela nishihirai. The sequence goes on from JAWZYU010000017.1 coordinate 80,395,682, forward strand.
TTTTTAATAAAATAATAAATGCTTTATTTTTTATTATTTCAACCACTAAACATATAAAAACAATTCCTAGAAAAACTGTATTTACCAAATGAGATAATGGCCATTACATCTTTTTCCCCTTACCTACCATTATTCTGGCATATCAGTACTAAGAGTCTCATACTTTGTGATAAATTTTGAAACATAGCATGACACATAATGCAACTTCAGTCTCTGCATCTAAACAAATCTTTTTTGGTGGACCAATACCATTTCTCTATATGTTTATGGATGATTCCTTGAAGAACCACCATGCCAAAGTAACATCAATTCTTTTAAGAGTTGTATACACGATTTGGTTCATGAAAACTTACTCATGCATTGGCAAAATGATTCATTTCTAAGCATTTGTTACAATAGTACAGAGTCAAAAAGTCTGAGTAGGTCAAGAGGTTTGAAGCACTGCACATCTGTATTTATTCCTGTATAACCACTAACCCATACCTGGTCTAGTAGTTAGCATATCAGAACAGAGGACACAGCAAGCCCCTGACTAAGTGCTTGTATGAGAAACCAGGACAAGCCTAATAGAGCTTCTAGGTTGTCTCTATCCGTTATATAGGAAATACCACCTTCCCTTTTTTTTTAAATAATTTTTTTACCTGTAAATGGGAAGTGAGGAGGGGGAGCTAGAAGTAGTCTATCAATTTAAAAAACGTAATGAATTGATCACTTCACCTTATATTCTTGTTCTTTGTTTTAAAATAAAAATTTCAGAAGTGGAGATATTTCTTTCGTTTTGTGCACACCACTGGGAAACTGATGCAAAACCTTCTTCATCAAATGATTTCCCCAAGCTCTGAATCAGAAAATATAATGTCCTCAAAATCTTCTACCACTTCAAAATCACTCTCTACAGACACATCACCATCGAATTTAATCTAAATAAGAATGGTACCTACAGAGCATTTTTATGCTGCCAACAAACATCACACTGGCAAATTTTCTTTGTCTATTTCCAATTGTTTAAAATAAATTATTTTCCCATGCTTGACTAGGCATATAAAACCAAAGATCAGCAATGAAAGGGATAGGTGCTACCATCGGGAACTTTATAAAGAGTATAAATTCCTTGTTTACATAAAAGTGCATATGACAGGAAATCTCATCTTAATCTCTTCAGTAGAGAGCAAAAAGGGCATGTGATGAGATGCCATTGTAAGCATTTGATGACAAGGTAATTCATCATAACCACTAAAAGGGTTAAAGTCAAACAAATTGTTGCTTTCATAATTGAAAAAAAAATGAAAGCTATATAATACTCAGAAACCATAGATCTCCCATAGATTATTCAAAGAGATTCCTTCCAACCTTTCTGGAAATTCAACCCCTGAGATCATTTTTTGAGAACTGGTTTAGCCATAATTCTATGCCAGTTCTCAAGCATGCAAATTAAGATTGCTATAAAAGAGTGTACAGCTTCAATCTCCACTCATTTCTGTTCCAGCCTGGCATTAAGTTAGGGAGAAATTTGCTCATGTCACAAAGAAAATGTATGGATACCATAAAGTAGCATCAGTTACATATGCGTATGTTTACTCCTATCTTCTGCTGTTCCATAAATAGATTATGATGATTTGGTTTCACACTTTTTGACATCATTTTACACATAGCAAAATCACAATGCCTTCAAACATTAGATTATGGAAAACTGGAAAACATGATTTTCAACAGGTAGGACTTATTTTAAAGTATATTGGTCATTGTTTTAATTAAAGATAGATTAAGTTATTCTATAAACACTGTAGGTGTTATAATTTTATAAACACTACAAGTCATGTGTTATTGCGACAAACAATCGGCTCATTGACACTAATGGGGTAATTGATGGTCATAGGTCGGTGCAGTGAAGTTTAGGTTAAATAGTCATAAATACGTGTTTTTTTCTTTTGTTTTTCTAGAGGAAGCTTCGTTATTTGTTCAAGGAGGACAATTCTGGGTTGTGTGCTGTTCTTGGTAGCTGATGTTTTCGCAGGTTCGGTACTGTTGTCTCCAACTTGGTAGAGTTCTTATGTGCAGAGGTGTTGCACTTTGCTGCCTCTTTGGTATGAGTCACTGGATGTCATTCTAAATTTTGTGCTCCTATTAGTGCACTAAGTCGGTTGCCTATACGAGATGTTGGTGACCAGGCATTGTGATGTGTTTCATGTTGTCGGATTTGGCACGTTGTCAGGCAAGGACTGTCCTGGTTGTGGGGTGATATAGAGACATGATGCACTCAATCGGTGGATGCACATGTGGCCTACACAGGGTCACCAAGGCGAAGCACAGACTGGGCATATCCCTGAGGTGCTGTGAAAGGGGGATGATTCGGAAGTGCTCTCCAAGCTGCACTGCATCTGTGTGATTGAGTGTTTAAAAGATCAATCCAGAATTTCAATACTATATGGTAGAACATTGTGAATAAGTTGAATAAGTTACAGAATTTAAATTACTGAAGTATCAGGTGAACTGCAACTCACAGCCATCACACAAACTACTCTCACTAAAGAAACTACTCCACAGTTCAACGTGGCCAAAATATAAGCTCTCTACGAACTAGATACCAGCTGGAAATAATGGAAGACCTCCTCATCTACATCAATAGGAATTTTGTATACAACACCACCTCCTGCAGCCTGTGTATGTGTATTATCACCTCCTGCAGCCTGGAAACTGTTGCTAGAAGGAATGCATAAACTCCTTATTTCACTACCTTCTGCACATCAGGCAAACCTGTATTCTGCTGACAATTAGACTAGGGCTTGCATCCTGAAACTGCTGCCGGAAATCAATGGGTGAACATCACAACCAGGGAAATGGAGGGGGGTGGGAGTCATAAACATCAGAAAATTAAAACCATACTGTAGACAGGCTCCTTCTCTGCCTGTCTGGGCTGGGTTGTTTTCTGACTATGTGTGTGAGAGCATTTGGAGAAAGGTACTTGTCCCTATCTCATCAGGATGATTTACTTAGGCGGCCGAATACACACTCTGTTATTTCATCTATTTACATTCATTCACACTTTAAACTATATACATACATGACTGCCCATCCAGTATAGTCACTGGCCAAATACAACACAGGCTATGCTAAGACTCAGCGGTCCCACTGCTAGATAGAGAACAAAGCTTAAGCAAGCCACAGACAATCTGTCAAACATCCGGTAGGTCTTGTGGTCTGCGCGCAAGTCCCAGTTTGAACAACCCCACCGGATGAGGTCACATGTCCTTTGGGGGATGTTAGAGTGTCTCGACCAATAGGGTATGGACACAGTTCCCAGTGTCACATCTACTTTTGTCGTCAAGCTCCCAAAACTGGCTCTGCTGCCAAAATGGCGATTCTGGGCCTCATTCTATCTGCCCTAGCTGCCGATCCCCCCCCCCCCCCTTATTTAAGAAATTCGAGGCAGACGTCCCCTGCCTCAATTTCTAATTCAGTCACTCAGGGACTCGAACCTGTCCCTCGTGAACGAGTCACTGTTCATCAAACTGCAGAGTTCACACAAATGTTCGCACAAAGAAAGTTTGTAGTGCACAAATAATTTAAGACACATGTCACAAAGTCACCGATGACCACGAAAGTCCTCCTTTTTTTTTAACGAGGGCCAAGAAGAATCGCAATTTGCATCAATCTGGTTGCCACACAGTTCGTAAAATATTCACGCACAATGCAGACATAGCCAAGTCAATAGGTTTACCAAATTGTTCACGCCAAATTGTTGATACAGTTATGGCACAAAGTTTCTGACGAAGTCCATATTTGGACACCACGCTCATCACTGAAGGTAAACATTCAGACACATGATCTTTGCTGTCCGCTAGGAGGAGTTTGTTACCTTGGGGAGACTGCAGCTCAACCCAAGTCCATCGAGTCGTCGATGCCCAACTGTCATCCTGCACAATGTACTCCCCCCTAACAGGGTCTTCCTCATTACTCTGTCGTAATCTGTAGTTCCCAGGTTCGAGTCCCAGCTGGGTCAGCGTTGAGATTTATCTCCGCAAAATTCCCCGCCCTGCCCACGGTCAGTAGGGGACACCGATTGGCTTGGAAAGGCCGCCGTTCGTCGGATGGGACGTTAAGCCGTGGCCCCGTGTGCGGGAGAGCCATACCCTGTGCACGTTAAAGAACACGCTGGATGGCCGTGACGGGAGGCTACCATCTGTCTCCCAACAGCTATTTCAGTGGGTCCCCTCCCCCAACCTTCTCTGAGCCTTCGGGGTCCATGTGTCCTGGCCATTTAACCCATGGTGTGCAAAAAAGTGCCGCTCAGAGGTAAAACAACCCAACCCAAATCCTTTATGAATGCAGTTATAGATCGTTACGTATGCTTGGATGAATTAACTTATCGAAGTGTCACACTTTTAGCGTGGTGCTGCTGTTTTACTACGAGTTTCAAAATCTATGAGATATGTTGCGGTTTGTCCAACGAGATTAAAATTCTCAAAAAAGCAAATTCTACCTCTACTTGCCCTTTTGTTCTTTGATAAATCGTTTATAACTCCTTTCATTCTGGCATACCTCACCAGACAGGAAGTGGAATAACTCCTGCTCCATTTTGTGCCGGATGAAACCTAAACGTTAATTACTGTGTTTATTATTGCATATAACTATTATTATTTTATTAAACGTTCATTACACTGTTTATTATTGTATATAACTATTATTATTTTATTAAACGTTCATTACACTGTTTATTATTGTATATAACTATTATTATTTTATTAAACTTTCGTTACTGTGCTTATTATTGTATATTCAAATTCAAACTTATAACCACAGAGAAATACACGAGGACAATAAACACACAATGCAATTATTATTATTGTACTTAACTAATGTTATTTTTAAATCAGCCTCCGAAGAAGCTTGCAAAAATTGCCTCTGCCGACGGTATTTCACGTCGCCATGGCGGGGTATTGGGAAAAGTTTTCAACTAGCAATAGTCACCTCATTGGCTATGACACTGCCTCTGCGCAAAGCTACCGAAATTTTGGGAAGGCTAGCTTCTCCTAAAACTTAAACTAATTTAAAACTGGTAGTTGTGGGTTAAACAAATCTATTTTTAAATATGTATATATTACAGTTATTATAGTTTAATACAATTATAGTTTAAAAAATTTTGTTAACTAAGTATGTGAAATATTATTTGTGTATTTTGAAAAAAAATTTTTTTTTGAATTACAATTATATAGTGAGAGAATTTTTCACCATTTTTAAGGAATTTTTCCTGAAATAGTCCACTTGATATCGCCGTCTGACATGAGGCTGTTAGTTATACAGTCGACGCCCGTTAACTCCAACCTATACATATCGAATTTTGTCGTCAACTCGATCCTTTATATCTCAAATACCTCGTTAACTCGTGCCTCTATATCTCAAATACCACGTTAAAACAAGCCTCTCTATCTCGAATGCCTCATTAACTCGAATCTTTTTATCTCGAAATTCTCTAACTCGAATCTCTATATCTCATATACCTCGTTAAATCGAACCTCTCTATCTCGAATACCTCGTTAACTCGAATCCCTGTATCTCGGATACATCGTTATTTCGAACCTCCATATCTCGAAAACCTCGTTATAACTCGAACCTCCATATCTCGAATTTATCGTTAACTCAATTTTTTAATTCCCAACCGAATCATTATGCATTTGTTGTATTTTTTTCTCTCTTTAACTCGAAATTTTATGAAGAATGTTTGAAAGAAAATCCCTTTCTGATGTTTTTTTGATGAAAATTTGTTTTGTTACTGAAGATGGGAAGGTCTGAAATATTTGCCACGTATACAAAATGATTCGAATTGCACGTCTTGAACGTGCTATCTGAATTTTAGTTTAGAGCTAGTTTCTCTTAGTACAAATTTAGCAATAGATGATTAACAGTATTACAACGTAATAACGTCACTGTCATTAAGTGATGGTTGGGTTGTTTTACCTCTGAGCGGCACTTTTTTGCCCACCATGGGCTAAATGGGCAGGTCACAAGGACCCTCGAAGGCTCAGAAGAAGGTTGGGGGAGGGGACCCACTGGAACAGCTGTTGGGAGACAGATGGTAGCCTTCCGTCAAGGCCATCCAGCGTGTTACTTTAACGTGCACAGGGTATGTCTCTCCCGCACACGGAACCACGGCTCAACGTCCCATCCGATGGACGATTGTATTTCCAACCCTATCGGTGTTCCCTACTGACAGCGGGCAGGGCGGGGAATTTTGTGGAGATAAATCTCAACGCTGACCCCCAGATAAACCCAGCAGCGATTCTTGTGATTTTCGTGTATACCGTAGAAGGGGGGGTATACACAGTTCCAAGAAAAGTGAAAATTGGGATTATCAACGCGTTAAAAATTTCCGCCCTTTTAGAGATCGAAAGGTCTCTATCCCCCCAAAGTTCGCATGTTTTCTCCGCTTTGGCTATGGCCCAATTTCCATGTGCTTGGATCGCATCCCTCCCAATTGATATGCACACCTAGAGGAGTCTTAAGGGCTCTGAGGCGGATTTGACGTGTTTCCACACCGAAGGACCCCACTTGCCCCAAGCCATAATTTTGGTTTTGTCTCTATTAATTAGAGCCCCACTGCAATCTGAGTATTTTTTAAAAAATCTTAAAAATTAGCTATTGAAGCTTCATCCGAAAAGGTAAACGTGACATCATCGGCGTACGCAACGTATTTCAGCTGCGTACGATGTCCAGGTACTATGACACCTTTAAATTTTGGGTCCGCTTGGATTTTCCTAAGCAATGTCTCCAGAGAGAGTACAAATAGCAGAGTGGAAAACGGACAGTCTTGTCGAACACCCCTCGCAACGGAGAAGCGTTGTGTAAGGTGCCCGTTAACCAAAACTTGGCTTGTTACATTTTTATACATATTATTAAATAAATTGCAAATTCTAGGGCCAAAGTTGTGAGCTTTCAATAGTTTTCGCATGAAGTCATGCGAAACCCGATCAAAAGCTTTGTTTTGGTCAATTGCCAGAAAACTGAATTTCGTTTTTTTTGAAAAATTAAATTCGAAGCAATCTCGAATAAGCCGAATGTTGTGTTGAATCTGCCTGCCAGGGACACTGCAAGCTTGGCATTCGCCAATGATTTCACACAGAATTTTTCCAAAACGGTTGGTTATGATTTTGGCCAAGATTTTGTAATCACAGTTTAGCAAAGAAATCGGACGCCAATTCGTTAGGTTGTGACCATTTGGCGACTTTTTTAACAAAGTTACAATAGCATTTTCTATTCCTGTAATTTCTACTTCGTTTGTCAGCAAGTTGTTATAGAAATCGCTTAGTGTCTTCCATAACAGGTCCACGAATTTTTTGTAGAACTCTGCTACAAAGCCGTCTTCGCCCGGACTCTTGTTGCTGTTTTACAGCAATCCGTATCTCCTTTTCTCTGATGTCATCCTCTAACCGAGACGTCACTCCGTTGGCGATCCGTGGCATGTTTGGAAAATAAAATCTGAAAACCCACTATTTATGTGTAAAATAGCGAGAATTCTCAGTGGTTCCATGATAAGTTCGACTTGCTTCGTGACTCTAAAGAGATTGGCTCCTTTGAAATCACTCAGCTTGACTTAACTTTGCATTCTCAGACAACTTCAACCGCCGAAAAAAACGTAAGTTCCTCGGCGATTATTTCACACACCAGGCATCTCATTAAAGAAAAAAGAGAGCTGGAAACGAAAAGAGAAGTAGCAGGAAAGAGATAGGAAAGCTTTCCTAAGTACATTCTCACTTTAAAGACACAAAAGTAAAAAACAAAACACTCAACAATCGCAAACGTAAAGGCAACAAGCGCTGGAAAAAACGGCCACGATACGCCACACGGGTCAGCCCGACAGAGGGCGCCCTGCGCATCGTCTCCGTGCCTTGCGAAGGGCAGCAGAGAGCAAGCGTCACTCACACAGGAGGGGCCAGCGCTCAACACAGATCCAAGCCCGATCATTGGCTCAGCGTGCCGGGCGCCGGCTCCTCCCCCCAGTCGGTCGGAGACGAGTGGCGCCAGTGACGTCAGGCCTCTCCGCCGACTGAGAAACGAATGTTATGGTTTTGGACTTAGAAAAAACAGCGCTCGCTCGCGTAAACGGACGGACGCTGCTCAATCAAGCCTTTTTGGAGCGAAAAAACAAAATTTTGGCCGGAGCCAAGCAAAAAACCATACTAGAAACTAAAATTCTACCGTCCAATAAAGGACACTAAAGTAAAAACGGGCACGCAGGCCACTTGGAACATATTAAAAAACACTACAAGAAAAGAAAATCTTTCCAATTTTTCCAGAAGAGGGGTTTTTTTTTGAAACCTTTATCAAGGCTTCGCCTCTTCTGGACACATTTACAAATAACATGAAAGGTAGTACTGGGCAACCAATAATTATTATTAAAATGTCGATAGCATCGGCACTTCCAAAGCAGCGCTTTCGTCGTGCCGAGTACTATATTCATGACATAATTACTTCTCCTGGTCCCATTAGTGTGGAAAAGGACTTCTTCTAACGAGAGGCTCTGGATTTTCATCCATTTACATATGTCCTTCCAAACCGCTGCCGCAAATGGACAATGATAAAGAATATGGCCAATATCTTCGATATTATCGCAAAATTGACATTTATCGGAGATAAAGGCCACTCTACTATGTAGAATAATCCGGGTCGGAAGGGCATTGTGAGCCGCTAGCCAGTTAATGTCCCGATATTCAGTAATGGTACCAGGATTATAAATATTGTCCCAGGCTTTAGCCCAGTCGATATTGGGATATCGATAGGCGATGGGAGCCACCCAGGGCGGCAGAAAAGACAAATACAGGTCCCTTAGAGGCATTTCGCTGACCGAAGCACCGCTACTCAGCCTCTCACAGAACCTGTATACGTCCGCCAGCTCTCTATAGCGTTGGGACATGTTTACAGATTTCGGACCACGATATTCTGCCACCTGGCTTCCCAAGTCACAGAATTTCCAGCCCAAATAGTTACTGAAAGCGGCTCCTGGAAAATCAACACTACTAATATTAATAAGTGCCGTTTGCAGGGAAACTGCTTTCTGCCAAGAACCGGGATGTTTAATATTCAAACCTCCTTCCTTACAGGGGCGATAGAGCATGAATCGTGAGATTTTAGCCTTCGTGCCCTGCCAAATGAAGTCAAAAATAATTTTCGTAAAGTCCGAAAGGAACTGCGTTGGAGGCCTGAAGACGCTGCCTAACAGAGTGAATTTCGAAATCAAAATTGCATTTGCCAATTTGGCACGGTTGGCGAGAGATAAGTCAACTCCAATCCAAATCTGTTGACTTTCTTTTGCTTTTTTTAGCACTTCGGTCCAAGTTTTATAATGGCAACCTGTTCTATCAAAATAAACGCCAAGTATTTTGATAGGCTCATTAATTGGCACAAAAATATTATACATATTTTCTTTCCACTTGCCCCATGTCAGAGCTCTTGTCTTATCCAGATTAAGCTCCGCCCCAGTGGCTTTCGAATAAATTTTGAAGATGTTAAAAAACCTATCTAGAGAATATTCATTCTCAAAAAAGAAATTTATGTCGTCGGCATAGGCGACATATTTAAGCTGGACGCTGGTCCTTCCCGGAAGTGCAATTCCCTGGAAGAGCCTGTCAGCTTGAATTTTCCTAGCTAGCGTTTCAATGGTCAAAACAAAAACCAACGGCGACAGAGGGCATCCCTGTCTTACTCCTTTGGAGATACGGAAGAAGGCAGAGATGCTCCCATTAACACTGACACTACTCTCAATATTTTTATATAAACATTTGAGAGTGCTTATAAAATTGTCACCGAAATTATGGGCTTTAAATAGGTGCCACAAAAAATTATGCGACACTCTATCAAAAGCCTTATTTTGATCCACAGAGAGTAAGCAGCATTTGCTACGTTTTAAATTTACATAGTCCACTGCATCAGCTAAAATGCTCAAATTTTGGTTATTTTCCTTCCCCCCACTGAGCAAGTTTGCAAAGGCCCAATAAGAGTCGAAAGAACTTTACTCAATCTGATCATAATTTTTGCGAAAATCTTATAATCACTATTTAAGACAGAAATGGGTCTCCAATCATTTACAGAGATATTATTTCCATCGGATCTTTTACCTAATAGTGCAATTTTTACTCTTTTCATATTGGTGGACATCTCACCAGCAGCTATAAGATTATTAAATAATCGTGCTAATGGGACTCGCAGAGTCCTAATATAAGCTTTGTAGAATTCGATCGGGAAGCCATCTGTACCAGCTGCGCTTCCCGATTTCATCTTTTTAATTGCTCTTTCCACTTCTCCTGCCGTTATTGTTTCTTCAAGCAGTTCTTTTTGCTGATCTAAGAGTTGTGGGCAATCCACCAGCCAATTCAGCATGTCTTCCTCATGAAGCTGATCTTTACAAAACAGATGTTCGTAAAATTTAACAAAAACTTTTTTAATATTTTCGGTGCCAAAAAATTCTCTCCCTCCCTCTCCCAATTCGCGAATAGAAGTGATGGAGGTAACTTCCCGATTTTTTGGGGCCGCATGATTAAAAACAGAGGAAAAATTTTCCTCCATCTCGATTTTTTTTACTACCGAAATCTGTTTTGCAGAAAGACCAGTTGACAAATAAATTTCATTTATTTCACTCTTAATTGATTGCACTAAAAGGTTATTTGTCTCACTGTGACATCCTCCTCTGTTAAGACTCACAGTCATCCGTTTCAGGAAATTTAACCGTTCCCTTTTCTTACGTGCGAGTTGCCTTCCCTCTGTTTGTAAACAAACGCGAAGCTTTCCCTTAAGCCCCTCCCACCAGGAGCCAGTGAATGAGTCGGCTAGCGCGATGTCAGAATCTATAATATCAGTCAAAGTTTGCTTCAAATTCACATTTTCCAAATGGGAAATGTTCATTTTCCACAAACCTTTGCCCGTCCTATCCGCCCTCGGAAAGGTTATATTTCCTGAAATGATCCGATGGTCGCTGACGTAATAACTCTGGCAGTTTACGTCAGCGATTTCAAAATCAGAACAATAAGGTAGGAATTGGCCCGAGACGTAAATTCGATCAATTCGCCGCTGAATCTGGCCATCAGAAGTCGCCCAGGTAGCTGCGAATTGATCATCGTTTTTGCATCTCCAGACGTCCACTAGATTAAATTCGCCCACCAGACGAGCCAGCTGTAATCGGCTTCTTCTTCTTCTTCTTGCACATCCCTCATTTTTCTGGTCCTATTTGTAAAGCAAACCTCAGCCTGCTTATCATCAGGACCACGAGCCAATGTCTTCTGTGGGTGATAGGGTGAGGGAGAAGGTGTTTAAATTGGAAATTTAAATTATTGGATGCAAGAGGAAGGAAAGGCCGAAAGTAAGCGCAGATCTAATTTTGCTCCAAAGATGGTAAGTGTCGTGTGTGTCGTGGAAAGAGAGAGAGAAACGGGGGAGAGGGGAATAATTTTGAGTGAAATTAGTGTTAGTGAGAATAAACCTTAAAATTTTGTTCAGAGAAGTCATAATTAAAGATGGGGGGTGAGAAATTTAGCTAAAAATTTAGCGTCAGAGTAGCGAGACGGTAGCTTAAACATAAATCTCTTCTTTCAAATCTGGACCACTTTGTACCATATTCCAGTGGAATCAGGATCATCTGGTCCATACGCAAGGGTCGTCAGAGGATGCTGGATGGGAATGCAAGACAGAAGCTAACATAGCGTAGCACAGTGTACTTACAATCTGGCGAAGGCGTGTGGCCGCAGGCCGCCTAAAGTTGAAGGAGAGATGGCAACAGGTGTGAAAAGATGACTCAGGGTCAATGAAAAAGGGAAATAGGAGAGTGTCCAAAATCCAAGGAAAATGATCAAATGAGTGAGTGTCCAGTGTGGGCTCTCAGGGAAGAGAGAATGAAAAATTATATAAAAAAAAAATTTGTCCTCATATTAATATGGGAATTTTTTTTTTTTGTTATAAAATTAAAAAAAAAAACATTAATCTCACAAGAGAGGAGTGGGAGGGGGTGTAAATGGGATAGGGGGAAGAGGGGGCAGGTGGGGTAAGGTGAGGTAAAAAAGCAAAGAACAAAAAGTTCAATAATGGGTGTCAGCATTAATAAAAAAAATTTTTTTTTTTTTTTTTTTTTGAAATTTAAAATTTTTTATTAATCAAAAATCAAAATTTCAACCTCCTCAGGCAGGGGCTTGCCCAAGGGGTGAGATATGGTGAAGAGGGTGGGGGGGGAGGGGGTCAGTCCCAAAGTAATGGGGGGAATATCAGGGAGTGAGTGGATGAGAAGAGGAAATTATTATATGGGAAAATGACAAAACCACGTGCACTGTAGTGCAGTGAAAACCTGGCAAAGGGGTAGAGAAAAGTAAGGCCAGACAAAGGGCCATGCAAAATTCTTTAAGAAATGTTGCAAAATGAGTTTGAAAGTGGGGATTAGGGTAAAGGTGGATAATGTGTCTGTAAATTGGAGGTGAGTGGGAGATAATTGTTCAGACTAATGGGAGATGAAAAAGGGGTGGGAAGGTAGAGAAGCAGTGAAGTGTGTGAGTGGTGTATATGGATAAAAATGAATAAAAAAGTAAGCAGGGGCAATATGTGGGTATACTGTGGAAGGAATCAGAGATCAGACAATGGGTAAATCAGTAAAAATAATAATACATCAGTAAATAAGCAGATTATATTGCATTTTTTTTTCTTTTTTTTTTGGTATATATATATTTGAACATAAAATTTTTTTTTTTTTTTTTGAACATGAATATTTTTGAGAAGTTATTAGCTTTGGCTTAACAAAATTATAGCCAGTGAAAGGTTACAGTAAATGCAAGTCAGGTGTCCAAAGAGCATCTTTTTGTCCTTAAATGGATCTTTTTGTCCAATGGATCTTTTTGGCTCCTGGATCTTTAAGTTTGTCCAAATGGATCTTTTAAAAAACAAAGTACAGCAAAGCAGATGGTAAGGAGGGGGAAGGGCTAAATGGATTTGCCAGAAAGGTGAATGTAGGAAGCAAGGGCAGAAAAGTGGGCCTGTTTGTGTTTGTGGGAGGGATTGAGTATTGTTTGAATGTTGTATGTGTGGACTCCAAGTTTTGCAAGTTGGTGATAGAAGTTGTTTCTTTGTGTAGTGAAGAGTGAACAATGTAGAAGAAAGTGAGGAATATCTTCAATCACCTGGCAGTTGGGGCAGAGTGCTGAGGGGACCTTGTTTATAAGGAAAAGATCCCTATTAAGGTTAGTTCTGCCCGTGCGGAGTCTGTGTATGGAGGTTTGAGAGTGTCTGGGTAAGTAGTGAAAAAAGATTTCATTGGGAGTGTTTGTTACAGTGGCTCTGAAAGTGTTTTTGATGCTGGTGTGTTGGGCCCATGATTCTGCCCATGTGTTGTGAAAGTTGGTTTTATGGGATTTAATATGTTGGGTACAAGGTGTGAAAGTGTGGTAATTAGGTGTGGGAAGTGTAAGGGCTTGTTTGGCTAGGTGGTCAGCAGTGTCATTATGGGGAATGTTGCAGTGGGAAGGAATCCAATGGAAAGTGATGGTATGACCAGTCATAATTAAATTGTGAGCAAGTTTTTGAATGTGGTAAAGGGAAAAGTTTTGTGTGTTATCAATGTTGGTTTGTTTGATGCTTTGTAGGGCAGGCTTTGAGTCAGTGAAGATGTGTATATGTTGTTTGTTGAGGGGGGTAGCCCATTCAAGTGCCCTGTGTATTGCTGCAAGTTCTGTGTTGGTGCTATTGAAGGCAAGGTTAAGTTTAATTTTGTGTGAGAAGTGTAGGTTAGGACAGTGAAATGCAGCGGATCCATTTGTGGTGTTGGGGATGTAGGAACCATCAGTAAAAATGGTGATATCAGTGGGGGGGATGGTAGATATTATGTGTTCAGCTGCAGTTTGTAGTTCAAGAGGGTGGTGGTGTTTTTTCTGAGTGATGTTGGGGAGATTGAGTTCAATGTGGGGGGTCTTAATTTGCCAGAAGGGAAGTGTGTGTTTAGGAGAGAAAATTTTAATATGTTTCCAGGTGAGATATGCAGGGTGTTGTTTAATAATGTATGCAGTGGGAGTAGTGTTGTTAGGTGAGTCAATTCTTCTAAGTGCAGGGTGTGTGGGATTGAAATGTTTCATTTTTATGTAGTGATTGCATGTGAGTAATTGTCGTTTAATTGTAAGGGGGGGCATGTTAGCTTCTGCCCAAGTGGCCAGGTTTGGGCAGCCAGCTTTGAGGCCCAGTGCTAGTCTAATGGCTCTTGTTTGAATTGTTTCAAGTTTTTGGATATGAGTGTGTGTGGCAGTGTTCAGTGATGAGAGACCATATTCAAGTTTTGAGTTCAGGAAAGCCTTAATAAAAGTGATCATGGCTCTATCACTGGCACCCCATGTTGTCCTAGTTATGGAAGTGAGTATGTTGAGTGCTCCATTACATGTGTGTTTAATGTAATTTGTGTGGTGATTCCATGTCAGCTTGCGATCAATAATTAACCCTAAGTATTTGTAGTGTGTGACAATGGGGATAGTAGAATTATGAATTGTAATTGTAGGGGAGTTGGGGGGTATGTGTTTGCGGGTGATGGGTAGGACCGCAGATTTAGGTGCAGAGATGGCTAGTCCCCATTTGGTGGTGAAGTCAAGGACCTGGTTGACTGCTTTTTGTAGGTGGCACTGGATGTTGTTTATGTTTTTTCCTGAGGTCCATAGGACAATGTCATCAGCAAAGATGGAGCAAGAAATATGTTTGGGTAGTAATGCAGGTAGATCATGTAGAAGTATGTTGAAAAGTGTAGGAGAGACCACACTGCCCTGTGGTAATCCCCTTTTTAGATTATGTGTGTCAGAAAACGTAGTCCCCAGCTGGACTTTGATTTTTCTGTGTGTGAGAAAATTATTGAAAAAATGGAGCATGTTACCTGTGATGCCAATATGATGTAGTTTGTAAAGAATGCTGGTGTGTGAGGCAGTATCAAAAGCAGAGGTGAGGTCTAGAAAGACACAGCATAGAATTTCTTTGTTGTTGATAGCAAGTTCTGCTGAGGTGATGATGTCAAAGAAATTGTCTGTGGTTGACCTGTGCTCTCTAAAGCCAGTTTGGCATGTGGGGAGAGTGTTATTTGCATGGAGGAAGAATTTTAGTCTTGAGAGCACCATTCTTTCTAGAACTTTTAGTATGCATGATGTTAGGGCTATTGGTCTATAAGAAGAAACTTCTACTGCTGGTTTGTGAGGTTTTAAAATAGGGATTATGTGTATGTCTTCCCATTCTGATGGGAAGGTGTGTGTTTGCCAGCAGTTATTGTAAATATGAAGCAAAGTGCTGAGTGTAGAGGGTCCTAAATTTTTTATGGCTTTGTATGTAATGTGATCAGGGCCAGGAGTACTTTTAGATTTGGCTTGCTGAATTGCAGTGTTTAATTCATGTAGAGAGAAAGGGAGGTTAATAGCGGGAAGTTTGCAGGTATCGTCGAAATTAATAGTGCTTTCTATGTGTGTGCAATGGGTTTGGTAGATATGTGTATTTGCTTGCGGGGGGGTGGTGGTGAGATGTGTGACAAAGAGATTTGCCCCTTGCTTAGTGGAAAGATTATTCTTCCAGATGATACTATGCCAAGGGGCAAGTGGTTGTGCCTGGGACTTGAGTGATCTGATAGTTGCCCAAATGAGTGTTGAGTCTGTTCTAGGGTTGATATTGTTGCAGTATTGTCTCCACTCCTTTCTTTTAGTGGTGAGTCTTAGTTTTCTGAGTTTAGCATTGGCATGGTTGAATGTTGTGATGGCAGGAATTGTGGGGTGTCGTCTGGCAGTGTATTCTGTTTGTCTCCTAATTTCAAGTTGGGAAGTTATGGCTGGATAATTTTTAACAAACCCAGTCATATGTTTTGTGGTGAATTTATTTGTTTGGAAGCTTTGGTTTATGCATGTGTAAAGAGATGTGATGTTGTTTGGTGTATGTGTAGTGATAGTGTTTTCACATGTGGTGGAGAAATTGTGCCAGTTGATATGTGTCTTTGTAGTGTAGGCAGTTGGCTTGAGGCCTTGTATAGTGATGAATATAGGGAAATGATCACTATGCCATGTTGAGTGGTGTACCTGCCATGAGATAATAGGTGATATGGTAGGAGTGGAGAGTGTGAGGTCAAGAACAGACTCATAGGGGGGTTTGCTGAAGGTGGGGGTACCATCATTATGTATGGCCAAGTTGAAGTGGTGTGAGAATTGTTCAATGGTAGTGCCTCTGTTATTGGTGTGGGTGCTACCCCATGTTGCATTGTGTGCATTGAAATCTCCCAGTACAATGTTTGGTCCTGGAGAGAGAGAAAAAATGTGGGTGAAATCATTAATGAGTGTGTTTAGGGAGATGTGCAGTGTGGGGAAGAAATAAACATTATAAAAATTAAAGCAGGTGTCCTGTATTTTGATATTAACTCCAATTATTTCCATGTAAGAATAAGTGTTGGGATTTGGGATAGCACAATGGGGGAATTTTTTATGAATGAGTGTGGTGGCATAGGAGTGTTTCTTTGTGGTGGTGGAGTTATGAATGATGTAGTGTTTATATTTGAAAGTATTTGGAATTCTGGCTTCATTTAGTGCAATAATGGGTAGGATGTGTGTGTCGGTGACTGATTTTAATTCATGTATTTTATTAGGGAGGGATCTGCAGTTCCATTGGATGCAAGTGTAGTTAGGAGTGTTGGGAGGGGGGAACAAAAAGGGACTATAGCAGGGGTAGGGGAAAGAGGGAGAAGTTAATTAATGTGCTGGAGAAGGGAAAAAATGGTTTGGAGAGCCAAGTTAAGTTGGGGGGATCTGGATTTAGGTGGTAGAAGAGCATCAATGAGGGGTATAAGGACTTGAATTAGGTGTGGAACCAGGGAGTGTTGTTTAGTGGTTTGGGAGGTGGTTTTAGTTTGTGAAGGAGTTTTCTTGGACCTGGTTCTTCTAAGATAATTATTTTTTGCTCGTCTACTGGTGAACTTTGGTGAGGGAGGGGAAGGCTGGAGTGTGATAGTTTGTGTGTTAGATTCATCCTCAGATGAGATGGCAATAGTGGTTGGCTTAGTAGGTAGGGGTGGGAAGTTAGCAAGAGAATCAGTGGCAGGGGGGGGAGGTGCAATGTATGAGGTGGATGGGATGGGTTTGTGTTGTGTAGCAACCTTTGTTGGGGTGGAAGTTGGGATTGGTAGTGGATGTATAGTAGGGGCAGTTGTAGGATTGCTGTTATAAGGTGTCCTGGTGCTGGATTTGTGTGCAGTGGGATGGGATTTGGTTGTAGTGGTGGCGGTAGCAGCAGCTTTTATTTGAATAGCCCTTAATCTGGCAAGGCATTTGCCATAGGTGGCCACATGGTCACCTCCACAATTGCAGCAGAGGAGGGGTTTGTCTCTCTTGCATTCTGTAGACATGTGGGGCTGAGCACAAAATTTGCAACGGGCTGCGGAACGACAAATTTTAATGATGTGGCCATGTCTCTGGCACTTTAAGCATTGGGGGGGTGGGTTTGTGTATGGGGTTACAGTGTATGTGGAGTGTCCAAGCTCAACAGAAGTGGGTAGGGGAAGGGTATTAAAATACAGAATAACTTTGTCTGTGTTTCTCCTTACCATCTGTCCTTCCACAGTTTTGTGTGCATATGTGAGACGTTTGATTTTATGCACATCGTAGTCAGTGAGGGCATCTAAAATACTATCATTTTCCAAGAATTTGTCGACACCCTCAATACTGCCATAAGGTTTAATGTAGGATTCTGGGTGTTTGGTGGATATGGGAATTTTTCCAATGTGTGAGAGGGACATCAATTTTTTTGCTTGGATAGGATTTCTAACTTTTACAAGAAATTCACCTCTGTGTGTGAATCTGGACTCGATGGGCTTCTCAATTATTGCATTAATTTCTTTTGCAAGAAGATTGATATTTAAATTTTTTAGAAGTTCTTTAGGAGAAGAAAATAATAAAACAGGAACATAGTCTTCTTCAGTGTAAGTCTCACTGCAAAAGTCGTTTTCCGAATTAGTGGACGGTTTTCTGGATCGTTTCCGATTTTGCACAACAGTCCATGAGTGATCAGAGTCCTGGGAAATCATAGGTTCACTATCATTACAAGAAGTAGCGTTTTTATTAGATATCAAATGTTTGGAGGAAGAAGGATTAGAAGTTGTTGATATTTGTATTGGAAGGGAATTGGAATTTTTGTTCAAATTTAGGCCTGAAAAACTCGTGTTAGAGGGTATTAAATTGTTGCCTAAGGAAATCGCCGGTACACTGATACTAGCGCTAACGCTAGGTTCGCTCACAGACGCCATACAGACCTGATTGGCAGCTTGGGAAGGCATCTGCTGGCAGCACGTGGCATCGTCGTTTCCGTTGTTAGAAGAAATGGAAGATGTCCTGGATGATGTCCTAGTAGATCTACTGGATGGAGCATGCATGATAACACTCTAAAAGGTGAAAGTAGTCTTGAAAAAGACTCCAAAACTCAGAGTAAAAAAAAACAACCTCTCAGTTTGAAAGCTAAAACAGGAATCAGCGAGACGGTAGAAATCGATCGCAGAGGGCCTCAGCCAATGAGAAAGGAGAAATTTTGGCATTGGCTGATAGCGGGAGCTGGAAGTTAGTTTGGTTATGACGCTAACGGAGTCGAGTGGGCAAGAGGGGACTCAGCCAATGAGAGGAAAGGAATTTTGGGATTGGCTGAGAGTGAGGAAAAGGAGAAGTGGCTGAATTTTGATCGCTAAAAGAGAAATGGGAATGAAAAGACGAATTTTGACTAGAGAAGAATTTAAAAAACGGAAGAATATAGAGTTATTTAAATAAAGGGAGGAGATTCTTAACTATTTGGAGGAAGTCCCAAATAGAAAAGCAGTCTCTCTGCGGGCATTTGCCTAAAGCAGAGAGGTAGAGGTCTCGAAACTTCGGCAAAATGAGACCGTCTTTGGAAAGCGTTTTTTTAAGTGCTTTGAGGTGGGGGGGAATTTCCCATTCAGAGGAAGCTAGTTTAGGGTTGGAAAGGAATTTAAGGAAATCAAGGAGGTCATCAAATGTTTCTAAAAAATCAGGAGGGTCAGAATTTAGAATAATGGAGGGGGAGGTGGAGCTATCGATAATAAAATTTTGGATATTACCAATTAATGAGGAAGGCGAGTCAGTAGCTGGCAGTTTCCTCTTCTGATGTGCTGGAACAGTGGGTTCAGAGGCAGTAGGCGAGTCCGATGGAGAGGAAAGGTGCTTTCTTTTTTGTTGATTCGGGGTAGGAGGTGCTGGTTCTGCTAGAGCAGGAATTTCAGATGTCTGGGCCGGTACTTCTTCAATATGGTTGGAAGTTGGTGCCGGCTGTTGCGTAGAGTCTATGGTCGTTGTAGCGTCTGAGATGGGGGTCGATTTTGGAGCCTGTGGCGTCCGAAGAGGGAGATTCTTTTTGGCGAAGGCAGCACAGTCTTTAATAAGATGACCAGGAAGCCTGCACCACTTACAAAGTCTGGTCATGCCGTTGTAGTTAATTGTGGCCGAAAAAGTAGAAATGTGGAGGAAGTTAGGTACCATTTTCTTCATCTCCATGTGGGCTACCCTCGTTCCCGTCCGGATCGATTCCAATCCCGGGAGATTCAGGAACTCGTCTGCAATGCTTGTAATAGTGCCGTATGGCTTGAGGGCGTCCACGATTTCGCTATTTGAGACGAAAAACGGAAGTTTGGTGATGGTGACCTTTTTGCGGGGGAATCCAAGTCGCTTGAATGCGATGGGCTGGTCCGTGAGAACGTCCAGGTTCGGATCTGCAGCAAACTTGTCCGCAGCTTCTTCTGAGACGAAAGTAACAATGGTGAGTTCTTTGGTAATGCTTTGAGCAACTTCAATATTCACTGCGTCCATTTCGTTGGCAAGTGTTGACACAAAAGACTCGTAACTCAGTTCGCGATGAAGAAACTTGAAACATCGGTTTAATCGAGTGTCCATGTTGATATCCATATCTAACTGAGATCACCAAACACGTGGGAAAACTGGGAGCACAAGAGAACACGTCTTACTAGCTTGAAATCCGGGTTGGAATCCCCTGTAATCGGCTGCTGTCCGTCTGATTGGCGGATCCACCGCAAACGTCTAAATCTACATCAACGACTGAATTAAAGTCTCCTGCCAAAACCAGACAATCATACGAGTCATTCAAAAAATAATATAGATTATTAATAAACTCAGTTCTCTCCTTCGATCTGTTGGGACTATAAATATTGACCAAACAGACACGTAAGTCTTCCAATTTTACCACAAGCTTTATGATCCGTCCATCAATGTCATTTTCAAATTTTATGATGTTAAAGTTGCGATGGCGATTTTGAATAATAGCAACACCACAAGAGTTCGTAGTTCCAAAAGAAAAAAAAGATCGATGTTTATCTTGTCTTAAGAGTTCTTTCGCCCATGAGGCAGAGTCCAGATGAGTTTCCTGTAGAAACATGAAATCCAAATCGTTTTTGTCCATGAAGCCACGGATCCACTGCTGTTTTTTAGCAGATCTGGCCCCACAAACATTTAAGGAGGCAATTTTAAGTTGTGGTCCCATCGAAAGGAGAGAAAAGCACAGTACTATATAAAAAAAAAACACACAAAGTAAAAACAAAAACCAAAGGGCGAAAAAACGCCCAGTACTACCAAACGAAAAAACTCTAGCTCTCTCAGAGGTTCGGAGAATCGCTGTCTGAATCCGACAGCATCATTCTTTTCATTCTTTTCAAAGAATGTGATCTTTTTAACAATATTTAAATTCTCCATCCAAACAACTCAAGCAACATGAAGATAACTCTCCCACAAAAACAACTAACCATATCATCTATACAACATGAAGAATACACAACAAACTACCCCTGTAAAGTGAACTCACTCACAACAACATGAAGAAAACATAACACATATATAAAAACACACATGCCCAAACTGGGTTTTTTTTTTTTTTTTTTTTTGCAAATTAACAAGTCCTGAATGAGTCAGAATAGCACGACTATTCTGGAAATATTCAATTTGGCGAGAAGTATCATCATCATCATCATAATCCCTTCCAAAATCTCTGAGGCCGAAATCGTCTCAGGGTCTGGGGTGGGAGAAATGGATTGACCATCAGAAACTTCCTCCATAATATCCTGAGGGGCCTCCACTCTAATTATCTCAGTCACAGGTTCTTTTTTTAAAAAGTCAGACTTCGGCGATGCCGAAGACAGTTCAACGCCAACTTTTTTCGTCTTCTTGGCTGGCGCCGGTGTCGTCTTTCCAGCGGAGTTTCCTCTTTTCATGATCGAGACGACACTCTTTTTTTCCACCTGAGGCGGGACCATTGCTGGAGATTTACCTGCTTCAGAGCCTTTAGTAACCTTCGGGGGGGGGGGGGATTAGAAGATTGAGCCACTACCCCAGTCGGTTTCGTATTGCTTTTCACACTTTCGGTAGTTGTCGCCGGTAACTTTTCAGTTTCGGCCGCAACTTCGGCCGCTGGCTGCTGTGCGGCGGACGGGACAACGTTTTGTGGCGGTTTTTTATTTGCCACAGCATCAGCAAAGGACCTAAATTGGCAGGAGCCGATAGTATGGCCTGCTGTATTGCATTTTTTGCAGGGAAGCACACAATTCTTTTCCAAATGTGTGCTTGCCCTGCAATTTTTGCACACGATTGCCGAACACTGGGCAGCAAAATGCCCTTGAAGATTGCACTTTTTGCACGTGACAATCACTCCGTTGTATACGAGGATCGCCGGACATCTCGCAATTGTCATGGTATTTGGCACAGTACGTGCCATATCCATAACGACGATCCTAGAGCCCGTGCAAGCTCCTTTAAACCGACCATCCTTTTCGGTCTCATGTGTGATTGAGATTATTTTGCCGTAAGGCGCGAGGGCAGCTGCGATTACTTCATTCGCAGCTTCGTACATGACTCGATGTACCATAACAGTAATGACGTTTGAGCCAGCCCTCTCGATGTTAATTTTTTTCCCTCCAACCTCTAATTCTCCGAGTGCTAGCAGTTGGGTCATTAAATCCATCGAGCTCATGGTAACCAGAAGCTGGTTCCCGTTCCAGGCCTGAATCGCCTTTAAGTTCTTATCTCCGAACTTTTCAGCGATGACGCCTAACGTCTGCAGTTGTGAGACTCCAGTGGTGTTCAACTTCACTGTTAGCGGGTAATTGTTAAACGAAGCCATGAGAAAAAATCGATGTGACACTTTAACGTGAAAGACAAATTTGACAGTTCTGTTGACAAGCTGCGTACTGTCCTAGCTGAGGCTATAAGCTACAACCTTAATCGTAATGCACAGATTATCTTCAACAAACTCAACTCACCCAAGATAAACACAAATTTAAGCTTTTCCTGACGGTTGTTTGGAAATTAATATCTGAAAACCCACTATTTATTATTTAAAATAGCGAGAATTCTCAGTAGTTCCATGAAAAGTACGACCTGCTTCGTGATTCTTAGAGTTTGGCTCCTTAAATCACTCAGCTTGACTTAACTGTGCATTCTCATAAACTTCAACCGCCAAGAAAACGTAACGTAAGAAAACGCAAGTTCCTCGGCGATTATTTCACACACCAGACATCTCCTTACAGAAAAAAGAGAGCTGGAAACGAAAAGAGAAGTATCAGGAAAGAGATAGGAAAGCTTTCCTAAACACATTCTCACATTACAAGAGACGAGAGTATAAAAATTACGATACTCAATTTCACACGCAAACGTAAAGGCAAACAAGCGCTCGAAAACGGCCACGATGCGCCACACGGGTCAGCCCGACAGAGGGCGCCCTGCGCATCGTCTCCGTGCCTTGCGAAGGGCAGCAGAGAGCAAGCGTCACTCACACAGGAGGGGCAGACGCTCGGCACAGATCCAAGCCCGATCATTGGCTTAGCGCGCCGGGCGCCAGCTCCTCCCCTCAGTCGGTCGGAGACGAGAGGCGCCAGTGACGTCAGGCCTCTCCGCCGACTGAGAACCGAATGTTATGGTTTTGGACTTAGAAAAAACAGCGCTCGCTCGCGTAAACGGACGGACGCTGCTCAATCAAGCCTTTTTGGAGCGAAAAAACAAAATTTTGGCCGGAGCCAAGCAAAAAACCATACTAGAAACTAAAATTCTACCGTCCAATAAAGGACACTAAAGTAAAAACGGGCACGCAGGCCACTTGGAACATATTAAAAAACACTACAAGAAAAGAAAATCTTTCCAATTTTTCCAGAAGAGGGGTTTTTTTTTGAAACCTCTATCGAGGCTTCGCCTCTTCTGGACACATTTACAAATTACATGAAAGGTAGTACTGGGCAACCAATAATTATTGTTGAAACCACGATAGCATCGGCACTTCCAAAGCAGCGCTTTCGTCGTGCCGAGAACTATATTCATAACATAATTATTTCTCCTGGTCCCACTAGTGTGAAAAAGGACCTCTTCAAACGAGAGGCTCTGGATTTTCATCCATTTACATATGTCCTTCCAAACCGCTGCCGCAAAGGGACAGTGATAAAGAATATGACCTATATCCTCGATATCTCCACAAATTTGGCATTTATCGGAGATAAAGGTCATTCTACTGTGTAGAATAAACCGGGTCGGAAGGGCATTGTGAGCCGCTAGCCAGTTGATGTCCCTAAACTCTGTAGTGGTACCAGGATTATAAATATTGTCCCAGGCTTTTTCCCAGTCGATATTAAAGTATCGATAAGTAATGGGAGCCACCCAGGGCGGCAGAAAAGACAGATACAGGTTCCTTAGAGACATTTCGCCGACCGAAGCACCGCTACTCAGCCTCGCGCAGAATCTGTATACGTCCGCCAGCTCGCTATAACGTTGAGACATTTTTACAGCCTTTGGGCCTCGATATTCTGCTACCTGGCTTCCCAGTTCGCAGAATTTCCAGCCAAGATAATTACTGAAAGCAGCTCCTGGATGATCAACATCATTAATATTAGCGAGTGCCTCTCGCAGTGAAACTGCTTTTTGCCAAGAACCGGGATGTTTAATATTCAGACCTCCCTCTGAACAGGGGCGATAAAGCATAAATCGTGAGACTTTTGCCCTCGTGCCCTGCCAAATAAGGTCAAAAACAATTTTTGTAAAGTCCGAAAGGAACTGAATAGGAGGTCTGAAAACGCTTCCTATCAATGTAAATTTCGATATCAAAATAGAGTTAGCCAATTTGGCTCTGTTGGCGAGTGATAAGTCAATTCCAAGCCAAATTTGTTGACTTTCCTTTGCTTTTTTTAGCACTTCGGTCCACGTCTTATAATGGCATCCTGTTCTATCAAAATACACGCCTAATATTTTGATAGGTTCGTTAAACGGCACTATAATATTATTCGTGCATCTCGCCCATTTACCCCATGTCAGAGCTCTTGTCTTATCCAGATTAAGCTCCGCCCCTGTGGCTTTTGAATAAATTTTAAAAACATTAAAAAATCTATCTAGAGAAAATTCATTCTCAAAAAAGAAATTGATGTCGTCTGCATAGGCGACATACTTTAGCTGGACACTGGTCCTTCCAGGGAGAGAAATGCCCTGGAAGAGCCGGTCAGCTTGAATTTTCCTAGCTAAAGTTTCAATAGTCAAAACAAAAACCAGAGGTGACAGAGGGCATCCCTGTCTCACTCCTTTGGAGACTCGGAAAAAGTCAGAAATGCTCCCATTCACACTGACACCACTTTCAATATTTTTATATAAACATTTAAGAGTGTTTATGAAATTATTACCGAAGTTATGGGCTTTAAATAGGCGCCACAAAAAGGTATGAGACACTCTATCAAAAGCCTTATTTTGATCAACAGAGAGTAAGCAGCATTTACTACGCTTTAAAATTATGTAGTCTACTGCGTCAGCTAAAATGCTCAAATTTCGATTAATTTTTCTTCCCCCCACCGAGCAAGTTTGCAAAGGCCCAATAAGAGTCGAAAGAATTTTACTCAATCTGATCATAATAACTTTTGCAAAAATCTTATAATCACTGTTCAACACAGAAATTGGTCTCCAATCATTAACTGAAAAATTTTTTCCATCAGGTCGTTTACCTAAAAGTGCAATTTTTGCTCTTCTCATATTTGTTGACATTTCTCCTGCTTCAATCAAGCTGTTAAATAAATAGATTGGCTAGCGGGATCCGAAGTGGCTTACAGAAGGCTTTATAAAATTCTATCGGGAAGCCGTCAGTGCCGGCGGCGCTTCCCGATTTCATTTTTTTAATAGCTTTTTCCACCTCATGACCAGTGATTGGTTCGTCGAGCATCAATTTCTGATCTTCTGAAATTTTTGGACAATTCATTAGCCAGTTTTCCATGTCGTCTTCGTGGAGCTGGTCCTCACAAAACAGTTTTTCGAAAAATTTAACAAATTCTTTTTTTATATTTTCAGTGCCTAAAATTCCCCCCCCCCCCCCCTCTCAGCATCGCGAATAGAAGTAATGGAGGAGACTTCTAGTTTTTTTGGGGCCGCATGTTCAAAGACAGAGGTAAAATTTTCCTCCATTTCAATTTTTTTTCTTACCGAAAACTGTTCTGCTTTGAGGCCAGTTGACAAATAAATTTCACTAATTTCATTTTTTATCGATTGCACTAATAAGTGGTTAGCCTCACTTTGACATCCTCCTCTGTAAAGATTCAAAGCAATACTCCTCAGGAAACGTAATCTATCCCTTTTCTTATTGGCGAGTTGCCTTCCCTCATTTTGTAAATAATCACGTAACCTTCCCTTAAGCCCCTCCCACCAGGAGCCAGTAAAAGATTCGGCTAACGCGATGTCTGATTCAATAATATCAGTCAAGGACTGTTTGAAATTTGCATTTTCCAAATGGGAAATGTTCATTCTCCACAGGCCCTTGCCCCTCCTTTCCGCCCTGGGAATAATTATGTCACCTGAGGCGATCCGATGGTCGCTGACGTGAAAACTCTGGCTGTTCACATCAGCGATATTAAAATTAACACATTGTGGGAGGTATTGGCTTGAGACGTAAATTCGATCAATTCTTCGCCGTATCTGGCCGTCCGAAGTCTGCCAGGTGGCGTCGAATTGATCATCGTTTTTGCATCTCCAAACATCCTCCAGATGGTATCCATTCACCAGTCTTGACAGCCTAATTCGACTGCTGTCGCTCCGGTCAATGGATCCTCCACAGGCGTCCAGATTTGCATCCACGACTGAATTAAAGTCCCCTGCCAATACCAGACAATCATATGAATCAGATAAAAAATATGCTAGAGTATTATAAATCTCAATTCTCTCTTTCGATCTGTTGGGGCAGTAGACGTTCACCAAACAAATGCGAAATTCATTAAAACTAACCACCAGCTTGAGTATTCGACCCTCTACGTCGCTCTCAAACTTGCAAATTTTAACATTATTATTTTTCTTTTCACGACCTTGAATAATTGCGACTCCACGGGCGTGATTCGACCCAAAAGAAAAATATGAGCGATGTTTATCGTGTTTCGATAAGTCCTTCGCCCAACAGGCAGAGTCTAGGTGAGTCTCTTGCACGAACAGAAAATCAATATCATGAGAGTCCATGTATCCTCGTAACCAACTCTGTTTTCGAGGTGCTCTTGCACCTTGCACGTTGAGAGTGGCAAGTCGAATAGTGGGCCCCATCGAAAAGAGAGAAAAGCACAAAAAACCAAACAAACAGAAAAACTACAGGCAAAAGCCCAGTACTACCGAAAACTAACACTAATAGCTCACTCCAAGGTCCGGAGAATCTCCGTCCGAATCCGAATGGAGTGCCGGATCAATGGAATTTTTTAAGATTCCCTCAAGTAGCGCTGCAGCTGTATTTGTCTCAAAGTCCATCACCAATGGTTCCGGGCTAATCGGCGGCTGGTCCTGGGGGGGATCTTTTAAAAAATCAGTCCTTGTGGAGGACGAAGAAAGTTCCACAGTTTTGTTGACTGTTTTCGTTTTTTTTGCGGGTGCGGGCGTTGTCTTCCCACTTGCGTTCACACGTTTATTGGCAGTAGACGCGGCTTTTTTTTCCACTTGCGGTGGGACAAAAGGGGCCGATTTTTGTGTTTCCACATTTTTGACTGGTTTGGTGGAGTTAGTGGCTCCATTGGGAATAACACTTGTAGGTTTAGGAGATGATTTTTTTCCTTCTATGCTCGCCGGAACCGTTGTTGAAGTTTCGGCCGTAGATTCGGCCGAGTCGGCTTCCGGCTGTTTATCCTTTTCGCCCGTCTTTGGAGGCGGCTTTTTACTTGCTACAGCGTCAGCGAAAGTGCGTACGGAACATGAACTCAAAGTGTGGCCCATGGTATTGCACTTTTTGCACGCCAACACACAATCCTTTTCCAGATGCGTGCTGGCGCGACAATTTTTGCATATTATAGCGGTGCATTGCGCCGCAAAATGCCCTTGAAGGGAGCACTTTTTACAGGTGATGATGACACCGTTATACACTAAGATTGCGTTACAGCGAGCAATGGACATAGTATTTGGCACTGTGCGTGCCATGTCCATTACTACAATTCGAGAACCCGTGAAAGTGCCCTTGAAACGGCCGTCTTTCTTCGTCTCGTATTCTATCGATAACACTTTTCCGTACGGCGATAGGGCCGCTGAGATTACCTCATTTGCGACTTCGAATAACACTCTGTGTACCGTAATGGTCACTATATTCGAGCCGGCTCTCTCTATATTAACTTTCTTGCCGTCGACTTCAAGTTCGCCCATGGCAAGCATTTTCATCATCAAATCCATCGACTGCATAGTGATGAATAGATTGTGGCCATTCCAGGCCTGGATCGCCTTCATACATTTCTCGCCAAATAAATCGGCGATCACGCCCAGTGTGCTGAGCTGAGATATGCCTGTGGTCGAGCATCGCACAGTCAGCGGATAGTTGTTTGTTGACGACATTTATGCAGACGAAAGTGGCACAAACCAACGAGGAAAGGAGTGATTGACAGATCCCTAATTGATATTTGGAGGGAAGGTGAAGGAGTGATTTTTTTTTCTGAGATCGCAGCAATAATATCAGATCCTGTGTCTGATTGGGCAGGGTTGGGAGTAGATTTATTTCTGGCTAAAACGTGATTTATAACTTGGGTGAGACTTTCGATAAATGAGATCAAGATGTTTTGCATTTTGAGTTGCAGTTCGGTTACAATGACGTGCAATTTCTCTGCATCAGTGAGCGAAACATCTGATCCTGCGGATGAGATGGATAAGCATTCTTCTTCTATATTGGAAGTTGAATTGGAGGTTATGTTGCTGCTATGCAAAGAAGGGAATTCCATTTCTTGGCTATTTTGTATGTTCCTTAATCTAGAAATAGGCCTATCGAACTGTGTTTTAGGTTTAGGCGCAGAATATCTCGAGGAGGATGGTCGTTCAAAATTGCCCTCCCCCCCCGAATATTGATTTTCGGATTTTTTCCCATACTTTCGTCTGTAGATGGCCGCAGCTTGAGACCATGAGAGGTTTTTATCTATTTGAATTTTCCTGATTTTATTCGCCAAGTATCTGGCTTCGCATCCTCCGTAAGTCGCGCAGTGATTGCCGTGACAATTGGGGCATTTAGAGGTTCGATAGTTACGGTATTCGAAAGCGTGAGCCCCACTACATTTTTTGCAGCGAACTCTGCTGCGGCAGCCTATGGCAGAATGTCCGAATCTGAAACATCTGAAACACAGAAGAGGGAGCGAGTAATGATTCTGAACTTAGAAATAAAAATCATCTATTTTAATAAAATCTTGTCTAGGTTTGGCTGCAAACGTGAAAATGATACCTTGGGAGATAGTGGTGATTCGTTGGTCAGGGTTCATGCTTTTTTCACTGTAGGTAATCCTTGCACTTGAGATTATCTTTGTTCGTTAAACATGTGCTTTTTGGGGAAGCGTAGGATGACTCTGTGCCCCATGATATGCGTGATATTCTTGCAAATCTTAGTGGTTCTTTGTGTCCAGTTCCATAAGAATATTTTTCTTCGAGTTAGTCTTAATTTTTTTGTCAAAAATCAATTTTATTTCGTTCCGAAGATTCGCTGTGCCATAGACTGCGATATCTGCCTCACTACAGCTAATGATGCGTATTGTATTTTCTTTAAGTATATGGTCTTCTTCTGAATCTGGGATCATGATAGCGGGTTCTGTACAAATGTCATTATTATTATCTATGACAGTGATATTTTTGCTACTGCAGGGAGCTACTTCACTTTGGGGGAGGTATTTTTTGTAATACGGGGGTTGGTGGTGGGGGACTGCATGAAACTCGAGGGTTATCGTCTTCTAACAGAAAGCCGTTTTTCGCTTAAAGTCTGGTATGCATTTGGATGGGCGGCAAAGAGAAAGTAAAAAACACGACCTAAGCCGAATCAGTTTCTTCCTGGATCCAGAAAATCCTATATAACTTTTCTAATCTAACCGTTAAGTCTGAAAAGAGCTGTGGAATGTGTTCCTAAAAGTTAGGTTTAAAGCTAAGTTAACCTGACTACACAGATAACAAACGCGGCTCAACCGCACCTAGCCTAATCCCTACTCGTCCTCCCCGGTGTAATATAGATTTGCGAACATATCTTGGTGCTGTAGTAACTGAGCGGTGCCTACGTGATGGGAATGCCTGCCGATTTCTGCGATTCTCCGTGTTAGCAAACGCGCACATGAGGGCAGCACCGTTCCGCGGTAAACTAACCTTACGCTAATGGTACAGTACTATGCGAATTAGTTGGGACAAGCGAAGCCTGGAGAACCTCTTCGATCTGGCCACATCCAGCAATCCCCCAAACACCCACCACAGGTCATGTTTTGGGGATGTTTCACAGCTTCCGGGCCACAGACGCTTCACCCCATTGAAGGAATGATGGACAGCAAAAAGTACATAGGCGTTCTGGAGGCAAAAATGGTCCCAACACTGCAGAAGCTGTTTCCTAACGGTGATGGTGTATTTCAACAGGATCTGGCTCCATGCCACAATTCTAAGTTGCTAAGAGCTTCTTTACCCAGCAACATTTGAAGATATTGGAGTGGCCAGGAAATTCACCCGATCTAAACCCCATTGAAAATCTGTGAGCCATTATTAAAGCACGCATATCTAAGATGGATTGCACGACGAAAACCAAAATGATAGAAAGTGTCATGAAAGTGTGGTACCACGACCATGAAGTGAAGGAGATGTGTGGAAAGCTAGTGGCATCAATGGTTGAGAGGGTGAAAGAAGTAATTAAAGCTAAGGGGGGTCACATTCATTATTAACTACACTATTAAACAAATAAATATTTTAGTTGTGTCTTTGTTACTGCATTTTCCTATTGTCCTAACTAATTTGCACAGTACTGTAAGTATATAGCGATCTGGTCGAAGTCATATGGTAAAGAATCAGACAGATGGCAAATCAAGTACAATAGACTAGAATCTTTCTCAGAGATACAAATGGGAATAATGAATCCTTAAATACTAGACGAATACTGTTGAAAATCGAGATTTAAATAGATAAAATTATAATCTTGAATTTATAGTAAGATTCCCATTCACATAACACAGAAATTCTCTAATATTTTGTTAGGGCAGTGTAACTTAGTTCCATATTACAAAGGTTTCTGCGATTCCAAAATATTATTTATTCAAAAGTGATCTCAGAAATTTTTTCCATTTACTCATGTCATCGTTACGTTGCCGACATATTGATGCAGCCACCTGTCTTGCAGAACCAATTTGGAATAGATTCGATAGAAACTGAGTTTCGCTTCTGCAAAAACATCACAGAATACTGCATCATCGTTCAGACTTCTAGTTAAAAACAGCAGAAAGTAGACTTTTGGGTTGTTTAACCTCTGAGCGGCACTTTTTTGCACACCATGGGCTAAATGGCCAGGTCACATGGACCCCGAAGGCTCAGAGAAGGTTGGGGGAGGGGACCCACTGGAACAGCTGTTGGGAGACAGATGGCAGCCTCCCGTCAAGGCCATCCAGCGTGTTCTTTAACGTGCACAGGGTATGGCTTTCCCTCGCACGGGGCCACGGCTTAACGTCCCATCCGACGGACGGCGGCCTTTCCAAGCCCATCGCTGTCCCCTACTGACCGTGGGCAGGGCGGGGAATTTTGCGGAGATAA
Source organism: Ryuthela nishihirai (assembly GCA_038380435.1). Classification (NCBI taxonomy): domain Eukaryota; kingdom Metazoa; phylum Arthropoda; class Arachnida; order Araneae; family Heptathelidae; genus Ryuthela; species Ryuthela nishihirai. The sequence continues at coordinate 80,426,701 of JAWZYU010000017.1, forward strand.
ATCTCAACGCTGACCCAGCTGGGACTCGAACCTGGGAACTTCAGATTACGAGCCTGGCGCGCTACCGACTGAGCCACCCCCCCAAGCCCATCGGTGTCCCCTACTGACCGTGGGCAGGGCGGGGAATTTTGCGGAGATAAATCTCAACGCTGACCCAGCTGGAACTCGAACCTGGGAACTACAGATTACGAGCCTGGCGCGCTACCGACTGAGCCACCCCCGCCCCAGCAGAAAGTAGACAGAATAGTAAATAATCACATATGAACAAATCTGTATCAGAATCCAATTTTGAAGCAAGCGGTAAACAGCGTAATAACTTATACTGCTATGAAGCAAGTAACAAGCAAAACAGCGGATCGCAAGAGCCAAGCGGAGGAAAATGTAACTAGCCCTGCTGCCTCTTGAAATCTGCAGGCATTCCCATTACGTAGGCACCGATCTCATGTTGCGGCACCGATCTCAGGTTGCGGTTTTAAAAAACTTACAATTTCTTGATCTTGTCCTCACTGCTGTATCCCTATACAGGTGCTGCGTACAGTAGGATAGGTCTAAAAATAAATTTATAGAGAAGCATTTTGTTTTCAATTGCCAGTGCAGATTTTCCGTATAACAGTGAGTTTAGTTGGTAATTAACCGACTGTGCTTTCGTGATGACTTCATTAATGTGGTTTGACCAGTTTAGTGTTTTGTGCAAAAAAATTCCAAGATATTTTGCAGAGTCGCACCAGTCAATATATGTATCAAATATTTCGATACGAGGGAGAATATGCACTTTTCCTGATGGAAAGAAGGGCTGAGCTTTTGTTGCGTTTAGTTTTATCCTCCATTTAGTACACCACATCTGAAAGAGTGTTAACAACTGTTGCAATCGGCGAATAGTGATGAGGCAATCATAGCTGTAACCTCCGCGTAAAGAGCCAACTTCACATTACACATGGTTGGGATGTCATATAGATAAATGTTAAAATAAATGTCCCCAGTATTGGGCCCTGAGGCACTCCAGCTAAGATCTGTTTCAAAGTAGAAAATGATCTTCCAAACCTGACTTTGAAAGTTCTATTTCTGAGGTAGTCTGAAATGAGATGAATCAACGCATCTGGGAATTTTACGTCAATAAGTTTTTTAATGAGACCATCTATCCAGATCCGGTCCAATGCTTCGGCAACATCCAAAAGCACAAGGAGCAGAGGATTCTTTTTTATTCAGTGCTTCTGACACTGTTTCCACCACTCTCAGAGTTTCATGGACAGTGGAGTGAGATTTTCTAAAGCCAAACTGTTCTGGCTGAATAACATTTGTGTTGTCCAAAAAAGTGTCAATTCTATTTAGAACAATTTTCTCAAATAATTTTGCAAGGCAGGACAGCAGTCTGATGGGTCTGTAGTTTTGTGGAAACACGGGATCTTGGCCTGATTTGTGAATCATGGAAATTTCTGCGTGTTTCCATTCATCAGGGAAGCTTGACTTTTTTTCTTACGGAAAAATGGTGTGTGAAAACCGTCAAACTGACGTACGTTTTATACGTTACGTTCACAAGACGTATGAGTTACGATGAAATTAGATCAATGCTTTGCCGATCATAGTTGGGGGTCGCTCCCCCCCAAAACTGAAAGGCATTTCATTGTTTCATTATGGAATTACTGAAATGGAGTTTTCTTCTATAGAAATGCCACCACAGCCATCGGGAAAAGCTGTCAAAAAAGCAGCAAAGTCACAAAAAGCCGTTCGTGCTGGCGATAAGACTACTACACAACTGATTAGTAACAGCGTAGTCAGATTTTGATGAAAGATGAGGCGTGATATTTCATTTACCAACGATGATGTTCTATATACGGTATTTAACTGATTATATCAGTTAGTTAATAATTTGTGCTCAAGGTTGTAAAGTGTTTAGCTTAAATTCAAATTTCGTTAATTACCAAATCTCGTTACATTTCTGATAATCATTTAGTTCTCAGTTTAGTCACCAGATGGCACTTATATTTCTAGACTTTATATTTCTTATCTATTGATCGTTGAGGGAACTGTTTCAATCTGACAATATTATTCTCAGGATCCTTATTTGAAACAACCCTCATCATTCCTATGCATATAATTTAATTCAGATGGTAGACTCCCGTCAAAGACATCCAATGTGTTCTTTAACGCACCCAACCTTTTTCCTATTGGCTGTCAAGGTAAATTGATCACACTTTCGAGAATATTCGACTTCAAATATATTCTTGTAGAGACACATATATTTTCAAAAATTCCACTCAGGCTCCTTTATCGAGTTTTCACACATTTCATCATTAGATTAGAAACTTTACATATAAGTAATTGTCAGCAATTTATGTTGTTTATTCCATTTTCACTGCACATAAATAAGCCAAGGACGCCATCTCGTCTTCATCGAGAGTTGCTGATTTTAGTTTCGTATTTCATGCTCAATTTCATAAATCTTCTGATTGTTAGTATTAAGTGTTATCGTTTAAGTGCATCATCTAGCAACAAAATAAAGTAGATTAAATTTATTTTTCCTGACCATGCATTGTTGAAATCAATATATCCGAGAACTCTACACTTATTTTCTTATGCGGACAAATACACCTATAAGTAGTGACAAGATCTTTAGCCAATAAGCAAACAGCTGTTGAAATCAGGTCTTAGGTGAAACGGAGTATATACTAATCAAAGAAGGTCTAAGGAGAAGAAGGCTAACTTCGCACAAAGCGTAAGTGGAACGCAGAACGGCGGTTCTGCGGAATTTTACCGAAGCTGAACGTGGCAAATTGATGTGCAGACACAAAAACTGTAAGGGGCGATCTGCGCATGCGCAGTGCAATCATTTTAGCCCAATGCAGCTGTGGTTTGTCTTACTATTGGTACGTATTTTGCGATTTAACCAGTGTTTCCAAATGTCTAACAGCCATGGCTGTTTGGCACAGTGATAGCTGACTCTAAAGTTATTCAATGAGTGTTTTATCTCGTTCAGGAGTACATTTTACGATACCTGGAAAAACAGTTGTATGTTTATTTTGAGTAAATTTGCAGAATTTTTAAAATTAATATGTAAATTAATACATTTAATCATCTTGCGAACATGTAAGTCAATGTATGTTGCAGTTTTGTGTTCTCTGGAGCATATCGATGTATAGGTGTCTGCAGTTTGTTCTAATAGTAAATTTTTTTACGGTTGATACGAGAAGTGCCTGCTGCCATCTATTGACAATTTATACAACTAAGAAACTCGATATGACTTTTATTGAAAATGTCTATAATTCTATAAAATATAATTAAACAAAACATGTTATCTCGCATAGAGCCATAAATTTTAATTTATTATAATACATTAAATATTGTAGAATATTCAAAATATTAAAATTCTTTTCTTGAGTATAGCTACTATCTGTTTTACAAAATGGGATTTTATTAAAGAAAATATTTCATTGGACAGTGGAAGAGTGGAAAAAGGTTGCCTTCTCTGACAAATCGAGGTTTCTACTCCAGAGTAATGACAGGCGGATACGAGTCAGAAACATGAGAACCAACACCCGGACACGCTTCTTGTTTAAGTACAGGTCGCCAGTGGCAGTGTGGATGTATGGGGGATGTTTTCCTGGTATGACCTGGGACTGCTGGTACCATTGGATGGGTCCCTGAACGCCAATGGCTACCTGTCCATCCACGCTGACCACATGCATCCCTTCATGTTGGAGGTTTACCTTGGTGGTGATGGTATTTACCAACAGGACAATGCACGCTGCTATGTCGCTAAGGTGGTGCGTGACTGGTTCCAGGAACACGACAGTGATGTATTCTCCCTTGGCTGGCAAAATCGCCAGACCTCAATCCCATAGAACACTTGTGGGACCATTTGAATCGACAGGTACGGCATGCGGACCCACAACCACGTCATTTCCGGAACCATTGTGTTCTGCTGGAATCCGAATGGGCACATGTGCCTCTGGCAACCTTCCAGGGCCTCATTGCGTCCATGCCACGCCATCTCGGTACTGTCATCCGGGCCAAGGGTGGTTATTCCCATTATTATGTAGGTGGTCATGTTATTCTGATACGACTGTGTATAGTAACAATATATATATATACACACACACACTGGTTTCCATAAATTAAAGAAAAATGGGAAAAATCCCAATAATTCGCCAAAACATTGTGTGATCCTCACCAAACTTGTTCATGTAACCAGCAAAGTAATGCCGAGTGAACATATTGTATGCAAATTAGTATAAGTTGTGTGAATTTGAGTAATCGGATAGCGGCATAAAAACGGGTGTTTCCGAGTGGATTGTTATTTTGTGTGGTAAATGTGAGTAAAGAAATTCGAAATAGCCATTTTGTAGGAATGACCTCGAAACATCATTTGCCAAGTGCACTGCGGTGGAGAGCTATTGGCCGGCTCGAAACGGGCTAAAATCAATCAGACATGGCACGATGGCTGAATGTGAGTCCTTCTGTCGTCCATAGACTGTGAAATGAATTTCTTAGCACAGATTCCACGTCTCAGAGGTTTAGCCGAGGAAGGGCCAGAGTTACGACTGCAGTAAAAGACCGATATTTGCGATTAATAGCACGAAGGAGCAGGACATCTACTCCCTGTCAGTTACAATCCTCTCTTGCAACAGCCACTGGGAGGGTTGTATTAGCGTCTTCTGTGCGCAGAAGGCTTCATATGGGAGGTCTGTAAGCTAGAAGACCAATAATTTGAATACCTCTCACGTCACGTCACAGGAGGGAGAAGTTGAATTGGGCATGCATGCATATTAACTGGACAGAAGAGCAATGGAGGTCCGTGAGGGAGGTCTGTACGCTAGAAGGCCAGTAATTTGTATACCCCTCACATCGTCAGAGGAGAGATAGGTTGAATTGGGCATGTATGCATGTTAATTGGAAGAGCAATGGAGGTTCATACTCTTCACAGATGAGTCCAGATATTGCTTGCAGAGTGATTCCAGACATTATTTGACATGGAGAGAACGAGGTACAGCTATCATCCCAGTAACATCCGTCAAAGAGACAGTTTCGGCGGAGGTAGCGTGTGTGTTTGGAGTGGTAGTTCTTTAGGTGGACGCACAGACCTCTATGTGTTCACGAGTAGGAACCTCAATGCTCAGAGGTATAGAGATGACATCCTGGATGTACGTCCTTACGCTGGTGCAATAGGTAAAACATTCATCTTATAAGATGATAACGCTCGCCTACTCAGAGCTCGACTAGTGGAACAATACCTTCAAGAGGAGACCAATATGCGCATGGAATGGCCAGTTCGATCTCCCGACATAAATCCGATTGAACATGTGTGGGATGCCCTAGGGAGATGTATTGCTGCCCTCAACCCACCACCAGAAACAAAGGGGGAGCTTATTACTGCTTTAAGACACAGCTTTCTGTTACTCCCTAATGAGCTGATTCACAACATCATAAACAACATGGAACATCGCTGTCGTGCCTGCATTGCTGTAAGGAATACACGCACTCCTTATTAAAGAGCTTTGGCCATTGCAATCTTACACCTCATTTTTGGACAAGTTTCTGTAAGTGTTATTTTTTGACGAAAAATATTTCGTGTGAAATATTTTATGCCGTTCTCAAACTAGCATTGTTATTCATGTTTTATCAAATTTCATTAAAATCATTTATATAGTTTTTTCGTTTATCGTAATTTTTCTGAGTTTCCTTTAATTTATGAAAACCAGTGTATATAAATATAATAAAAAAATTAAAAAATAATTGATATCTTTTGGTATGTGCTCCAAATAGTAGGAAATAAATCTACATGATATGATGATGGAATCAGTCACTGAGTTTCGTATTCGCTTCAAAGGAATATAGGGCGCCTATTCAAAAAGATTGCCAGTGCCCTATCTTCCTTTGCAGTGAATACGAATTCAGTGACTGATTGCACCATCGATATGCTTGAATTTTGTTTTCTTTTTTAGGGCATTACAGGTAGATAGGTATTTTTTAATTTATTTAAATTTTTTTTTTCAAGTTCTTCTCTCACTTTCAGTTTGCTAACGATAGTTAAAGCAACCTGATTTCTTTTTATCCGTTCTTCAAATGCTTAAGATCCATAGTTTAAAAAAAATACCTTTTTGCTCAATTAAATAGCAGAGCACAAATTATGCGCTATAAGAAAAACACCCGTAAACTCACAGCAATCTGTCCACCAATCGGGATTAGAAGACATGCGGATTAGCTGTAACCACGCTTACGAGGGTTACTGTATTTGGAAGTTTTTATCATCAACAAATCTAATTGGAAATAAAATATTAATGAAGTAATAAAAGAGATTAATAGAGCAATATGTAGTTATTGGGAATTTCTTTCATATTTTAACTTTGAAACCATTTATTAAGCGTGGATTAAACGATATATTAATCATATAATAGAAAGTTCTCAAAAATTAATAGATATGCTATTGGAATGATGTCTGCCAGATGGTTTAGTGAAAAGCTCTGACGCCACGTCAAGGCACCATCCATGTCAGAGTGTTTTGCTCTAACCAGGAGAAAACCCCTCCACACATAGGCAGCAAGTGTGGAAGGAAAAAGAGGGATGCAGATGCTAAAAAGCATCCATTAAAGCATGAATCGGAATTTATTTTCTCTTGAGCGAATTTAATGGAAATATTTTCCGAAAGATTTAATTAAAAAAAGAATTAGAACTTGCTCTCATCGGTACAAGACCAGCGATAAAACACCTTTATTTATCTACTACCAACTCTGCTGTAGAACCTTCGCGTAATTTTGTTACAAGGAAACTGCATTGTCATCTCCTTTATTTCCGTTAACACAGATTTCGCCACCCTATGTCTCCCGTGATATTCGTCCGCAAGGTCCAAATTTCCTTCACAGCGTCCCCTGTTTGCCACAGTGATTGGTTTAAAAATCAGGATTCCACTTGGCCCGTGGCTTCGTTTCTACACAAATTGTGACAGCTCGTGTCTCACTTTTAATCTGCATATTCTGTTGTTTCCTGCACTAATGGTCACTTTTGTGTATTCTTCCGTCCCTCCGACATTTTACACAGTTTGAACACGAGGAATTTAATGGTGATGCAAAAGTCATTGCTCACTCGGCGCTCTCTCTCAGAGCCCGTGGCAAACGATCGAGATAATTATTTCGTCAGATTTTGGCATTCTGTTATTCCCGATGTACTTTACCAAAAAGTCCCCAATTTCGTAGGCGTATTCCCCCTACCTTACCCCATGTTTGGTTAGAAAATCAAGTCCCTAACTGCAATGTAACGCCTAAATAATGCTTTTGGAAATGTGGAGAATCTGGCAAAGTCAGCAGATTTAAATGTTTATTTTAACTCTTTACTTTCACAGTTAGGGAGCAATAAATGGCAACAATAGATTTGACAGCGATTATCGTTTTCCGTAATAATAGCACGGTACATATCTTTGCCTCTAGCAAGCTCCCCTTTTGGATGTTTGACTTGATATTTGGCATTGCAATCCGGACCACAGCTAGCAACATTATCTGAAAATTTGCAGCCTCTACGTTGAATTCCCAATGAGTTATGGCTGCCAAAGCTACAACAGACACCTTTTGTTATATAGATTTAAATGGGCAAATAAAATTGGGCGAATTTTTAAAATCCCCGACCCTCCTATATAACAGGCTTTTATTTGGTAGGTAGCATGTTGCTAGTGGTCAATTTGACAAACATATAGAACTGAAAAACCAAGAAATGATGGACGAAAACCATAAGAAAATTGAAATGCGAAAGTTTTATCGCAACTACCACCCGATTTATAATAAAATTTAATATAAATTATTTCATTTCGTTCTATCATCACGGTTCTTTCAAGTTCAATAAATAAGTCCATAACAGATATATCATTACGATATATCTAAGTTAAAGAAAATTAGATATTATTTGGAAATAGAATGGTTGTTCTGGAACTGTTCACGATCAGCCAAAAGTTTAAATTTTAGTAAGAATTTTGACTCTGTTGATCGTTATAATTTGTAGTTTAACGATAGCAGGTTAAGATGATGGAATTTTTGGCACCAATCCCGGCTTCAATGAAAATAAGAATTTTATCAGAGGAAAGATATTGACCAACTCGGAGATGTTTTCAATAATGTGATTTGTTCCGAATTATTATTTGAAGCCTTGACAAAAGATATGTAAACTTAACTAGCATTAATAATGGCTCTATAATAAAGACTGCTACTACGTCTTTCATAGTTGTTTCAGCAGTCTCAAAATTAAGGTTACAAAAAATCACCAGATGCAGATGAACTGCTGAAAACTGGAAGGAGTCGGTGGTCGTATGAATGAAATATTGAATATTTTCTGTAATAAAGGTATCGTTTTAAATGATTTTATTTGATTTATAATTATTCCCATTTTCAATCAGAAAATGTTATCTTTATTCTTATTATGATTACTACGGTATCAGTCTGCATTCTGTTCCCGATAAATTGTTTTCCTCTTTTCTACAAAAACCAGTTAAACATTTGTTTTACTGAAACAATTTATAGAAAAATGTTTACAGTTTCAAAGTATGGCTTTACGTATTTTAAACGTTTGCTGCCTCTTGATCGACATAGTGTGTGGTTAGTCGTCCAAAGGGCGAGATTAAAGTTATCTGGTCTTCAGAGTTGGAGTACTTAGGAATTTTTGGATCTCTAATGATATCAAAAGGTAGGGAGGGCGTTAATCTGCAGCGTACCAGGTTTCTCAATCTGCAGTTCCCAGGTTCAAGTCCCAACTGGGCCAACGTTGAGATCTACCTCCGCACCGATGGGCTTGGAAAGGCTACCGTCCGTCGGATGGGACGTTAAGTCGTGGCCCCGTGTGTGGGATTTGGGTTGGGTTGTTTTACCTCTGAGCGGCACTTTTTTGCACACCATATGCTAAATGGCCAGGTCACAAGGACCCCAAAGGTTCAGAGAAGGTTGGGGGAGGGGATCCACTGGAACTGCTGTTGGGAGACAGATGGTAGCCTCCCGTCAAGGCCATCCAGCGTGTTCTTTAACGTGCACAGGGTATGGCTCTCCCGCACACGGGGCCACGGCTTAACGTCCCATCCGACGGACGGCGGCCTTTCCAAGCCCATCGGTGTCCCCTACTGACCGTGGGCAGGGCGGGGAATTTTGCGGAGATAAATCTCAACGCTGACCGAACTGGGACTCGAACCTGGGAACGCAGACTACGAGCCTGGCCCATGTGCGGGAGACATGGGCCAGGCTCTCACACATGGACGTTAAAGAACAGGCTGGATAGCCTAGACGGGATGCTGCTATATGTCTCCTAATAGCTGTTCCTCCCCCAATCTTCTCTGAGCCCTCGGGGTCCTTGTAACCTGCCCATTTAACACATTATATGCAAAAACGTTCCCTCTGAGGTAAAACAACCCAAAAGGTACTAGAAATGAATCATAATTAAGTAACCAAGTAAATAAGTAAGCTAAAAGAGAGCACTTTAACTTAATGAGACAGTTACATTTTCGAAAATCTTTCGAAAACATTTACATTTTCGAACATTTTTTTTTACTCTTATGAAATTGGTTAACTAAATGTGTTCAAACCTTCTGATATATTTTGTAAAAGTTAATTCGCTCTCAATGCTTAAATGGTTAGAAAACAGTTGGTGACAAAGAATAACTAAGGCGGAAGTTGGCTCAGTCGGTAGCGCTCTTATTCGAGTTGCAGCGTTAGGCACTTTCTTTTCTAAACCTTTCGTTTGTGAGAAAGGCGATTCTGATGGGTTGAAAAGGCCACCGTCCGTCTGATGGAACGTTAAACTGTAGCCCCTTATCTAGGAGAGAGTCTGTGCACGTTAAAGAGCACTTTAGGTGGCCTGTCTCCTAATGGCCGTGCAGTGGGTCCTCTCTCCTAAACCTTCCCTGAGCCTTTGGGGGTCCTTGTAATCTGTCATTTAGCCCATTGTGGGCAAAAAAAAGTGCACATAGGTAAAACAACCCACCCAAGCAAAACTCTTAAATGTAAGAAAAAAAAGTGAACATTTTTTAGAAAAATTCGCTTTAGCAATGAATTCTATTTCTAAGGACAATTCTTAAGAACGAAAAGCGGAATGATATTTGAATATTAATTAGGTAGTTTTTTGCCCAAAGTGGGAAGAAAGTTATTAGAAAAGCAATCCTGCCTGTTTGGGAACAAGTGAATTTCACCGGACCAAATATTCTGTTTCCTTGCGTGAAAAGTAAAATAAACTAATATTGATTTTAAAGAGATCCTTATGGGATCAGCAATGGTTTGTTTACTTACCTGTTGAAACAGCTGAATCACACCACTTTCTGGACGATGCTGGAACAAGCCGAGGCCTGGAGTCAAATGTCCTTTCCGATGGTGAAAGGCAGGAAGTAGCTTTGCGTAACAATGCAGGAACTGACTTTTGACGCAACCGATCTTTACATAACCATCCAACAATGTGAATTGTATCGATTTTTCTCTCTTGCGGGCCAAAAATGAAGCGGTGTTAACAATGCCTTCTTAAAGTTGGTATAAGGATTTGCTTGAGAGGGCAAACACAGCGAGGTTCAAAAAGTAAATTGTTTTATTGCTGATGTAGGTCATTCGAAAATCAGAGTTGGGTTGTTTTACCTCTGAGCGGCACTTTTTTGCACACCATGGGCTAAATTGCCAGGTCACATGAACCCCGAAGACTCAGAGAAGGTTGGGGACTCACTGGAACAGCCGTTGGGAGACAGATGGTAGCCTCCCGTCAAGGCCATCCAGCGTGTTCTTTAATGTGCACAGGGTATGGCTCTCCCGCACACGGGGCCACGGCTTAACGTCCTATCCGACGGACGGCGCCCTTTCCAAGCCCATAGGTGTCCCCTACTGACCGCGGGCAGGGCGGGGAAATTTTGCGGAGATAAATCTCAACGCTGAGCCATCTGGGACTCGAACCGGGGAACTACAGATTACGAGCCTGGCGCGCTACCGACTGAGCCACCCCTGCCCCGAAAAATCAGAGGAAGGAGATAGTATCTGTATGATAATAAGCAGCGCACTCTTATTGCAACTGTTATTACATTACATTGTTATTTGTAACATTCATTCTGGTAGTAGACATTAGACATTTATTCCCATTGAATAGACAAGTTATACATTTCTTATAAAGAATTTTGCATAACATATTTTCTAAAAATTATGTATTCAACTTTAGGAATTTAGTTAATTTAGTAGTAGCAGTATTTTTATTTTCTATAATTGTTAATAGTATAAAAGCAGGAAACTTGATGCTTTTGATTCTAGATGCTTACGCAGTATTTTGGGCATTAGGTGGTTCAACTTTGTAAGTAATGATGAGGTTAGGAAAAGGAGTCGATAATCTCCTTTAAATAGCATATTGGGCAGAGAAAGACTCCGTTGGTTTGGTCATGTTGCCCGTAAGGATAATTATAGAACACTGAATAGGGTTATGAAGAGTGTGCCTAAAGGCCTCAGAAAGAGAGGGGAAGCCTAGGATGCGGTGGGCAGACAATGTCAAACAGGACCTTATTAGAATTGGTGTGCAGTGGCCAGATGCAGCAGATGTAACTCAGGACAGATATGCTTGGAGAACTAAATTGTACGGTTTGGTTGGACTTCCGTAGCCCATGGCTGCTTGAGGATGATGATGATGATAAAAGCAGATTTTGGCATCTCAAAAGAGTAGATTCGTTCGTGAGATCTTCATAGAGAAACAATTTAAATTGTCAACATCAGATGTTAGACTGAAGAAAACACACACAAAAAAATAAATCAGGAACAAAATAAAAATGCGAATAAAATTTCTAGTAATCCAAAAAGTGCAAAAAAAAAAAACTATGCCTAGAATTTTAATGCAAAAAGAAAAAGGTTCCACATCATCTAGTTTCAAAATGTAATTCTTGATAACTTTACTAAACTACTATAACTACAAACTACTACTAACAACCCAAAGAATTAACGAAATGGATCGGTTCCAACATCTTAGTTCGCTCGGAATTAATCTGCAAGCCTGTTGTACATACTTGATCATCGAAGCCTGTTGTACATACTTGATCATCAAAGCCTGTTGTACATACTTGATCATCGGAGCCTGTTGCACATATTTGAGCATCACAGCCTGTTGCAAATATTTGATCATCAATGCCTGTTATACATACTTGATAATCGAAGCCTGTTATACATACTTGATCATCAAAGCCTGTTGTACATACTTGATCATCAAAGCCTGTTGTACATACTTGATCATCAAAGCCTGTTGTACATACTTGATCATCAAAGCCTGTTGTACATACTTGATCATCAAAGCCTGTTGTACATACTTGATCATCCAAGCCTGTTGTACATACTTGATCATCAAAGCCAGTTGTACATACTTGATCATCAAAGCCTGTTGCACATACTTGATCATCAAAGCCTGTTGTACATACTTGATCATCAAAGCCTGTTGTACATACTTGATCATCAGAGCCTGTTGCACATATTTGAGCATCACAGCCTGTTGCAAATATTTGATCATCAATGCCTGTTGTACATACTTGATCATCAAAGCCTGTTGTACCATGAAACTCATCAACGACTTTAATGATAGAGTTCATCTCCGAACATCACTTTCCAAATGAAACAAGCATTAGCATAATTTAAATGGAATACTTTTAGATTTGTGGATCAGTGATCTTCAAAATTTCTCACTGAAGAACTCTGAAAAAACCACGTAGATTCTATTTATTTTTATTTTAAACTTGCAGCATAGACGTAATAGCTCACTAATTCCAACTTAAGTAACAAACCATTGTAGTGACCATAGAAAGACATTTTCAGTTTTATTTACGTGCATTGCAAGTTGACGAATCCTACTCTAATCTGATGAATACTGCATCTAAGATCCCAATCTCTCCTTTCTAAAACTTTCCCCGGAACATCGCAAAATGTTCAATCAATCGCAAAATAACACGATAAACGCGACGAAACACGGTCTTATCCATCTCCTGTTCTAACACTAAATTAATCACTTGAAACCTTAACAATTTTAACAAACGACTATAAGCTGAATGTAAATTAACAGAATCTTAATTAATAGTTTAACCGCAAGGTTACCTTAATGTAGTAACACGAAAACCATCATCCCCCCCCCCCCCGCTTACACAGAACACCCAACCACCATCGGGTGATGGGGCGGGGGGTGGCTCAGTCGGTAGCGCGCCAGGCTCGTAATCTGTAGTTCCCAGGTTCGAGTCCCAGCTGGGTCAGCGTTGAGATTTATCTCCGCAAAATTCCCCGTCCTGCCCACGGTCAGTAGGGGACACCGATGGGCTTGGAAAGGCCGCCGTCCGTCGGATGGGACGTTAAGCCGTGGCCCCGTGTGCGGGAGAGCCATACCCTGTGCACGTTAAAGAACACGCTGGATGGCCTTGACGGGAGGCTACCATCTGTCTCCCAACAGCTGTTCCAGTGGGTCCCCTCCCCAAACCTTCTCTGAGCCTTCGGGGTCCATGTGACCTGGTCATTTAGCCCATGGTGTGCAAAAAAGTGCCGCTCAGAGGTAAAACAACCCAACCCAACCCATCGGGTGATTAATATAAAGAAGAAAATTATACTAAAGTGGGAACATCTGATCTTACAGAGCCGAAGGGACTGTTTAAAAAGGTTGAGTTGTGTTACCTCTGAGCGGTACTTCCTTTGCATACAAATGGGCTAAATGGCCAGGCCACAAGAACCCCGAGAGTTTAGAGAAGCATTGATAAAAGGGGATGGACTCGACAGCTGTTAGGAGACAGATGGTAGTCTTCCGTCAAGCCCATCCAACTGATCTTTAAAGTTCACAGGATATGGCTCTCCCGCACACGAGGCACGGTTACAGTCCCATCCGATGGACGGCGACCTGTCCAAACCCATCGATGTACCCTGTATTTAGCAAGGTATCCATATATCATGGGTCAAGTCATTCCTACGATGTAGGGGAGCGGGAGTGGCTCAGTTGGTAGCGCACCAGGCTCGTAATCTGCAGTTCCCAGGTAAACTCACCGCCTTGTCTACGGTCAGTAGTGATACCGCTGGGCTTGGAAAGGTCGTCGTCCGTCGGATGGGACGTTAAGCCGTTGCTCCGTGTGCGGGACAACCATACCCTGTGCACGTTAAAGAACACGCTGGTTGGCCTTGACGGGAGGCTAACATCTATCTCCTAACAGCTGTTTCATTGTGTCCCATCCCCAATCTTCTCTGAGCCTTCGGGGTCCTTGTGACCTGGCCATTTAGCCCATTTGTGTGCAAAGAAAGTACCGCTCAGAGGTAAAACAACTCAACCCAACCTACGATGTAGCAACCGCAGATCCGATCGCCAGGACCTTTCAGAAGAGAGAAGAGGAGGAGGGGGGGGGGGGGGTCCTGGACCTCTCCTCCCCGAAAATCAGGTCATCTTGTACGAAATCTCAAACTTGTCTGCCTGCTTTGAAATCCCAAATAATTAGCCCCATAGTATACGACCGACATTAAAATTAGATTTAAAAAACAACGACATTATTTCATTTCATTCCATACAGAATATCTTTTTAACCTTTCTTGTTCGGTGGAATATTTTAGAAATTGAGAAACCTTTCTTCTCCGGATCCCCCCCCCCCGGGGGGGATAAGGCACGGATGTTTCTTTTCTGGTGACTTTCTACTGAGATCTCTCCTTACACTTATATACCTTTTTTACTTCACATTACAATAACAAGCTCCTTTTGGAGCTGCTTGAGGGCTAAAAACATTTATGCAGATTTTACTAAATTTTAATTACAAATATTTTAAATAATAATAATGACTTGATTTTCATTTTGGCTAGCGGTGTCAAAAGTTGAAAATGACCTACGCGTCTCTGGACCTGTGACAGCAGGCACGTGCTCAGGATTTAGTTTCGAGAGGAGGGGAGAATTTTGTTTTGGGGAGGTCCGAGAATTTAGCTTCGGAAGAGGGGGCATCTGAAAATAAGACGAGTAGGGTTTTCCAGTTACTAAAATATTCCACCGAAAAGGAAAGGTTAAAATAATATTCTATACGGAATGAGATTTTATAGTTTTTTTTTTTCTAATCTAATTTTTGTAGAGAGATTTTATAGTAGTTTTTTTTATGTAATTTCTGTGTCGGATATAAAATGTGGGGCTAAAATGAAATTATATAATTATACAAAGACAAATTGTTTTGGATTTCAAAGCAAGTAGACAATTTTAATTTTGAGATTTAATATAAGGCAACAAGATTTCCGGGAGGGGATTATGATATTCCGGACTCCTCCCCCCCCCCCCCCTCTAGTACGTCCCTGTGTGAGAAGACCTGCCGCTCTACATTCTTAAACTCATCATCATCATCATCCTCAAGCAGCCATGGGCTACGGAGGTCCAACCAGACCGTGCAGTTTAATTCTCCAAGCATATCTGTCCTGAGCTACATCTGCTGCATCCGGCCACTGCACACCAATTCTAACAAGGTCCTGTTTGACATTGTCTGCCCACCGCATCCTCGGTCTCCCCCTCTTTCTGAGGCCTTTAGGCACACTGTTCATAACCCTATTCGCCAATCTATAATTATCCATACGGGCAACATGGCCAAACCAGCGGAGTCTCTCTCTGCACAATATGCTGCTTAAAGGAGGTTGAAGACTCCTTTGCCTAACCTCATCATTAGTTACAAAGTTAAACCACCTAATACCCAAGATACTGCGTAAGCATCTAGAATCAAAAGCATCTAGTTTCCTGTTATCATGTTTACACAGCGTCCAAGTTTCACTACCATAACTAACCCTAGAAAGAACCAAACTATTATACAGTCTAATTTTAGTCTTTAGGGTATGCGCCTATTTCTCCACAATCTTCATAGATTCTTAAAAGTCCCGGCAGCAATACCTATTCGTCTGTTAATCTCAGCCGCACATCACCAGTATCAGTTACGTAGCTCCCAAGGAAATTAAACTGTGACACCTGCTCAAGACTGCAACCATTCAGATTAACTGAATCACAACCTGCCTGACCAATTTTCATCACTTTAGTTTTCTCTCTGTTTATAACCAAACCTACTCTACTACCAGTCTCATCAACAGCTCGAATGAAAGAGTTCATCCCATCAACATCATTTGCCAAAAGGGCTAAATCATCAGCATAATCTAAATCAGAAATTTTCGTATCTCCAGCCCAATTAAGGCCAAAATCTTTCCCTTGAAGTGAATTTCGCATAACATAATCAACAACCAAACTAAAGAGAAAAGGAGACAAGATGCACTCTTGTCGAACACCAGACGTAATGCTAAACCAATTGCTACAAGACTTACCAACTCTCACACATGACTCAGTGTTATTATAGAGAGCTTTCATTATGTTAACTAACTTGTCTGGTATACCATATGATCTCACAATCAACCACAAATTATGACGATCAACAGAGTCGAAAGCCTTTTTGAAATCAACAAAGCTAGCAACCAAAGGTTTCTGAAACTCTAAACATTTCTCAAGAATCGCCAGGCTCGTAATCTGTAGTTCCCAGGTTCGAGTCCCAGCTGGGTCAGCGTTGAGATTTATCTCCGCAAAATTCCCCGTCCTGCCCACGGTCAGTAGGGGACACTAATGGGCTTGGAATAGGCCGCCGTCCGTCGGATGGGACGTTAAGCCGTGGCCCCGTGTGCAGGAGAACCATACCCTGGGCACGTTAAAGAACACGCTGGATGGCCTTGACGGGAGGCTACCATCTGTCTCCCAACAGCTGTTCCAGTGGGTCCTCTCCCCCAACCTTCTCTGAGCCTTCGGGGTCCATGTGACCTGGCCATTTAGCCCATGGTGTGCAAAAAAGTGCCGCTCAGAGGTAAAACAACACAACCCAACTCTTTTCTATAACTCTATAACTCATGATACTACTGTCTGTAAATGGTAGCTAAGCATAAACTAGGAGGAGAGCTGTGCACCAATCCCTAGTGATGATGCACAGAACCGGCCAGGTCTAGCGCCTAATGTCCGACCCCGCCTTCTCGTGGGGCAGGCTGTTAGTACCTTTCAAAAGAGATATTCTCTTTTGGAAGGGAACGGAAGGGGAGGGCTGCCAGTTCAGTATGGCCTACTGATCTGGTCATCTATGGCCACTTTTTTCTTTTTTTTTTTCAATCCTGCTGAGGAGTGGTCAACTTCACAGGTCCTGGTGCTGACCATTTATAACTACTAGACTGGACTTGTTTATGGATTTGAGCTTGTTTATGGATTTTGGACGCTGCACTGGTGGGCCTCTGTTGAGGGAGAATCTGCCGCTGTGTTTTCTTCTGGGTTGCCAGCCCTAATTGAACAGAGGCATGGGATACCTTATATCAGCTGGTGGATAATCCTAATCAGAGGCCATCGCAGGTATCTGAACCTTACTTAGGTAGTTGGGCATCGTCAAGCCTAAACTGGAGTAATGTGTCTCAGGCAGGCCATATGGCTCTTGAAAAAGTCCACTTGAAAAGATAGTGCCTGAAGTTTCTACCAGCATCGGTGACTTCAGCAATTAGCGGAGGAGGAACAGGTCTTTGCCCCATGCCTGCGATCAGGGGGCTGTTTGATATTGTTGGCCCTACTTATCTCAATCAACATAGTTTCTTTAAACATCCCACTAACCATTTTCTCTCCATAAGTAGTTGGAATGTGAGGACTCTGCACAGAGCTTTTTCTCTTGATGTCCTCACACAAGAATTCCACCGTTATAATTTAGATATTCTCAGCTTGCAAGAGTCCAGATGGACAAATAAAGGTCAGATTCTTAAAAATAATCTTAAATTTCACTTTTCAGGGTGGGACGACAATAAGCATCACCAAGGCATGGGTCTGCTGGGATACGAGTGGATATCTTCTAAGATACGAGTGCATTAATGTTTCTTACAGCAAAACTTCAGACAAGCGTTAAAGACTTGAATGTTATCTGCTGTTATGCCCCCACTGAGGATGACGATGAGGATGAGAAGGATAGGTTTTACGGACAACTTCAGTATATTTTGAATTCTGTCAAGAAAGGAGATATTATCCTTGTTCTTGGTAACTTCAATGCCAAAGTTGGTACTGACTCTGACCTTTGGGGAGGAGTAATAGGCCCTTTTGGTATTGGTAGCTGCAATGGCAATTAGCAACGTCTCCTACAGGTAAGTAAACTCAATGGTTTCAGAATAACTAACACTTATTACAAACACCGCGACATACATAAGTACACATGGGTTTCACCTGATGGGCTGCATAAGAATATGATTGATTATATATTAATTAACAGCAAATGGGCTAGTTCTGTTAGGAATACCAGGACATATAGGGGAGCTGAAATTGGATCTGACCATTACCTTGTTAAAAGTGTTAGAATTGGTGTGCAGTGGCCAGATGCAGCAGATATAGCTCAGGACAGATATGCTTGGAAAATTAAACTGCACGGTCTGGTTGGACCTCAGTAGCCCATGGCTGCTTGAGGATGATGATGACTAAAGTAACAACTGGGCAAATTTGCGAAAAGACTCTTTTTTTTTTCACAAAAGAGCCCAAGGCGCGAACCATAACCATAGGATTAGCTTTTAGAGGTGATATGTAGCACCAATTTTTCAGGGTTCTACTTTATTGGTTTGCCTCTGATCAGATACTTTATGTACACACTAGAGACATTTGATGGGGAAAACCGTGCTTCGGAAACTAAATGGTACATTATGATTGGACCTCCGTAGCTTATTATGTACAGTCGTCTTAGTTGGTAGTTTGTCAGGATAGTGATCTATAGTTCCCAAATTCAAATCCCACCTGTTCCAGTCTAGAGAGTTATCTCCGTAATTGACGAGAATGGGAACACCGATGGGCTTGAAAAAGCCGCCATCTTTAGGATGGGACATAAAGCCAGTCATGAGCGATCTTAAGCAAGGAGTGTATAGTACAAAAATCAACTATCTCTTTACCGAAGAAGGTCTAAGGAGAAGAAGACTAACTTCGCACAAGCGTAAGTGGCGCCGTTCTGCGGAATTTTACCGAAGCTGAACGTGGCAAATTGATGTGCAGGTACAAAAACAACTGTAGGGAGCGATCTGCGCATGCGCAGTGTAATCATTTTAGACAACTGCAGCTATGGTTTGTCTTACTATTGATATATATATTGCGATTTAACCAGTGCTTCCAAATGTCTAGGGCACGCTACCGACTGAGCAAATGTCTCAGTCGGTAGCGCGCCAGGCTCGTAATCTGTAGTTCCCAGGTTCGAGTCCCAGCTGGGTCAGCGTTGAGATTTATCTCCGCAAAATTCCCCGCTCTGCCCACAGTCAGTAGGGGACACCGATGGGCTTGGAAAGGCCGCCGTCCGTCGGATGGGACGTTAAGCCGTGGCCCCGTGTGCGGGAGAGCCATACCCTGTGCACGTTAAAGAACACGCTGGATGGCCTTGACGGGAGGCTACCATCTGTCTCCCAACAGCTGTTCCAGTGGGTCCCCTCCCCCAACCTTCTCTGAGCCTTCGGGGTCCATGTGACCTGGCTTTGGGTTGTTTTACCTCAGAGCGGCACTTTTTTGCACACCACGGGCTAAATGGCCAGGTCACATGGACCCCGAAGGCTCAGAGAAGGTTGGGGGAGGGGACCCACTGGAACAAGCTGTTGGGAGACAGATGGTAGCCTCCCGTCAAGGCCATCCAGCGTGTTCTTTAACGTGCACAGGGTATGGCTCTCCCGCACACGAGGCCATGGCTTAACGTCCCATCCGACGGACGGCGGCCTTTCCAAGCCCATCGGTGTCCCCTACTGACCGTGGGCAGGGCGGGGAATTTTGCGGAGATAAATCTCAACGCTGACCCAGCTGGGACTCGAACCTGGGAACTACAGATTACGAGCCTGGCGCGCTGCCGACTGAGCCACCCCCGCGACCTGGCCATTTAGCCCATGGTGTGCAAAAAAGTGCCGCTCAGAGGTAAAACAAACCAAACCAAACCAAATGTCTAACAGCCATGTTTTTTGGCACACTGGTAGCTGACCCTAAAGTTATTCAATGAGTGTTTTATCCCATTCAGGAGTACATTTTACGATACCTGGAAAAGCCGTTGTATGTTTATTTTGAGTAAATTTGCAGAATTTTTTAAATTAATATGTAATTAATACATTTAATCATCTTCCGAATATATATATACGTTAATGTATGTTGCAGGTTTGTGTTCCCTGGAGCATATCGATGTACATTGGCTTATGCACTGTGCTCTAACAGTGTAATTCTTTTTTATGGTTGATACGGGAAGTGCCTGCTGCCATCTGCTGAACTTTTATACAAGTAAAAAACTCCATTTGTCCAAAGACCAGTTTGTATGAAGACCAGTTTGTATGAAAAATATCTACAATTTTATAAAATGTAAAATATGTTATCGTGCATTATTGACTTATAAATTTCAATTTATTATAATATACTAAATAATGTAGAGTGCTCAAAATATTAAAATTTCCTTCTTCAGCATAACTACTACCAGTTTTACAAAATATGATTTTATTAAAAAAGTAATTTTGATCACACTTTTTATTTTCTTTCTAAACGAAAAGAAAGTCAACCACTGAGAATGGTTTTCAGATTTAAATTTCCAAACAGTAGTTTTAATTTCCAAACATCGTATATAAAATTAGTCACGTGGTGTAAGCATCTGAAAACCTCGCTCGGAAGTGGAAAAATAATGCAGGGAACTCGCTCCTCTCTAATATATATATATTTTTTTTAAATATGCTCTCTTTATTTTTAAATGAAGAAACTTATAATTATTTATTTTACCTAATAATGACTGAGTTCAGTTTACGTCTAGAGACTCATCTCCGTAATAGGTGTACCGGTTGGGTTGTTGGGTTGTTTTACCTCTGAGCAACACTTTTTTGCACACCATGGGCTAAATGGCCAGGTCACAAGGACCCCGAAGGCTCAGAGAAGGTTGGGCGAGGGGACCTACTGGAACAGCTGTTGGGAGACAGATGGTAGCCTCCCGTCAAGGCCATCCAGCGTGTTCTTTAACGTACACAGGGTATGGCTCTCCCGCACACGGGGCCACAGCTTAACGTCCCATCCGACGGACGGCGCCTTTGCAAGCCCATCGGTGTCCTCTACTGACCGTGGGCAGGGCGGGGAGTTTTGCGGAGATAAATCTCAACGCTGACCCAGCTGGGACTCGAACCTGGGAACTGCAGATTACGAGCCTGGCGCGCTACCGACTGAGCTACCCCCGCCCAGGTGTACCGGTAACGTTCACTTGTTGTCCAAACAGTACCTGATGAAATGCAAATTGCTACTAACTGTACTTTTAACTAAGGTGACTGGCTTTTGTATTACCTTTTAGATAACATTTCGAAAATATTAACTACGCCAAAACGACATGAACTCTTTTAGGCACCTAATTGTTACTGACCTCCTAGTTTAAAATGCAGAAACGGCGGGGAATTTTGCGGAGATAAATCTCAACGCTAACCCAGCTGGGACTCGAACCTGGGAACTACAGATTACGAGCCTGGCGCGCTACCGACTGAGCCACCCCCGCCCCAGTTTGATATCTGGAAAAATACATTGAGTTCTGTGTACTGGATGTTGTAATCATATCTGGAAAGTCGCCATTGAAAAGATCTTTTCCCTTTAGGTCAGACACATATAATGAAATAGTTACTGACGTTTTCTACGATTTGACCAGTTGTCCAATCTTTTGACATATTCTTTAAGCTTACATCATCGGTATTCCTTTTGACGCTTACGCCAGTAATTTCATTGATGTAATTCCTGTTTTTAGCATTATCAGCAGAATTTTAGTTAACTTAAAGGAAAACCGTTTTGTACAACTACATGATCGATATACACGTACGGGCAACTGATCGTTTCTGATTTCCACTCTTTTATGGAAATTCTCTAGATCTATGGGCGGGGGTGGCTCAGTCGGTAGCGCGCCAGACTCGTAATCTGTAGTTCCCAGGTTCGAGTCCCAGCTGGGTCAGCGTTGAGATTTATCTCCGCAAAATTCCCCGCCCTGCCCACGGTCAGTAGGGGACACCGATGGGCTTGGAAAGGCCGCCGTCCGTCGGATGGGACGTTAAGCCGTGGCTCCGTGTGCGGGAGAGCCATACCCTGTGCACGTTAAAGAACACGCTGGATGGCCTTGACGGGAGGCTACAATCTGTCTCCCAACAGCTGTTCCAGTGGGTCCCCTCCCCCAACCTTCTCTGAGCCTTCGGGGTCCATGTGACCTGGCCATTTAGCCCATTGTGTGCAAAAAAGTGCCGCTCAGAGGTAAAACAACCCAACCCCAACTCTTGATCTATCATTTGATCATTTCCAAAATTTGTTATAACATTTCTATAGACCTTTACCCCAGATTTATGCGGATTTTTAACATCAATATTAAAATCCTCAATTAAAAGCACCTCAGATAGAATCTGATTTTCTTTAAACCAGTTTGTTAAATTTGAAAAAAAAAGCTTAAAATCAGAGCTAGGGTATCTGTATATTGCAACAATACAAGTGTTTGGAAAATAAAATCTGAAAACCCAGTATTTATATATAAAATAGCGAGAATTCTCAGTAGATCCATGATAAGTACGACTTGCTTCGTGACTCTAAAAGAGTTTGGCTCCCTGAAATCACTCAGCTTGACTTAACTTTGCATTCTCAGTAAACTTCAGCCGCCGAAAAACCGTAACGTAGAAACGTACGTTCCTCGGCGATTTTTTCACACACCAGGCATCTCATTAAAGAAAAAAAGAGAGCTGGAAAAGGAAAAGAGAAGTAGCAGAAAAGAGATAGAAAATCTTTTCTAATACCATTCTCCCTTTAGAAGACATAAACGGTACATTAAAAAGGACCCAAACACTCGATCGCAAACGTAAAGACAACAAGCGCTCAAAAACCGGCCACGATACGCTACACGGGTCAGCCCGATAGAGGGCGCCCTACGCATCGCCTCCGTGCCATGGGAAGAGCAGCAGAGAGCAAGCGTCACTCACAGTTCAACATTGAATTTCTTTATAGAGATTATCGTGATATTGATCATGGTTTTTTTATTAGATTATTGTAAAAGATAATATATTCCAATGACTTGGGCGCTTTAAAAAATATTTTTTTTTATTTGCGACATATAGGACAGAGAAGAATCCTAGAAGCTAGCTACTCCTAGCTTTTTACAGGCCTTCTCATACAAGGACATGCCCTACTACGACCGAAGTCACTGCTGACGATATTCGAATAATACTTTTCTAGTTTTAGATTTTTCTCATGCCTAGACAGCTAATCTCTTCCTCGGTAGTAGTTTGATGGTGCCATCTAGTGGTACTAAAGCAGAAAACTCTCTAACTTGCACCTTTGGTTACATGACAAACTGTAAAAGAGGTAAATCCATTACTAGAATGCTGTTCACGTCCACATATATGCAAAAATTCCAATATATGGAAAAAAATAATAGATATATTTATGCGCATTTCACATTTATGTACTCTGATGTATATCGGATTGTGATCAGGGCCGGTTCTAATGGAGGGGGAAGCCCTTTCAGAATGAGTAAAGAGGCAAAGTAGCTGTGATTCGAGCTGTTGATGAGACTGGTAGTAGAGTAGGCTTGATTATAAACGGAGAGAAAACTAAAATGATGAAAATTGGTCAGGCAGGCTGTGATTCAGTTAATCTGAATGGTTGCAGTCTTGAGCAGGTGTCACAGTTTAATTATCTTGGGAGCTATGTAACAGATAATGGTGATGTGCGGCATGAGATTAACAGACGAATAGGGATTGCTGTCGGGACTTTTAAGAATCTAGGGAGAGTGTGAAGAAATAGGCGCATACACCTAAAGACTAAAATTAGACTGTATAATAGTTTGGTTCTTTCTAGGGTTAGTTATGGTAGTGAAACTTGGACGCTTTCTAAACAAGATAACAGGAAACTAGATGCTTTTGATTCCAGATGCTGACGCAGTATCTTGGGCATTAGGTGGTTCAACTTTGTAACTAATGATGAGGTTAAGCAAAGGAGTTTGCAACCTCCTTTAAGCAGCATATTGTGCAGAGAGAGACTCCGTTGGTTTGGCCATGTTACCCGTATGGATAATTATAGATTGGCGAATAGGGTTATGAACAATGTGCCTAAAGGCCTCAGAAAGAAGGGGAGACCGAGGATGCGGTGGGCAGACAATGTCAAACAGGACCTTGTTAGAATTGGTGTGCAGTGGCCAAATGCAGTAGATGTAGCTCAGGATAGGCTTGCTTGGAGAACTAAATTGCACGGTCTGGTTGGACCTCCGTAGCCCATGGCTGCTTGAGGATGATGATGATATTTTATGCCTTTTTCAAGAATTCTTTTAAAAACCCGTAAAACGGCGCAGAAATGTTATACTGCATTGGAAATCAATCCCCCACCCCTTTACACTTTTTCGGCTCGATTATTTCTTGCCCTCTCCCTCGTCCCCTCGAATTTTTTCTAGATTCGCGCCTGATTGCGAGTGATTGGCTGACAGGACTGACAGGGGATCGTACTAATTTTATTTTGCAGCAGAAATGAAATGCGCATGCATTACATTATTAGAAAGTACAGAAAGTGTACAGTTCTGAAAATTTGCACATACAGATAATCCAGGTCGTAAATCTCGAAACAAAAATCCGAAATTTGACCAAATTAAAAGTGAAATGGAGCTTTGTAGAGGTCAAACCTTGATCTAAGAGTGCTAGAAACACAGGGCCAAACTTTGACCTTCTGAAGACCTAGGCTATTGTAAGTTTAAGAGGCGTCAAAATCGAAATTTGGCCCGGATCTAGGACGGGGAGGGAGTACCCCCTCCCCAACATCACCGCTTTGAGAATGCTAGTAACGATAATGGAGATAAAGCATTATTAAACTTGTGCACATTTTACTACATTTAAACAAATCATTTAAAGATTTTAAAACTACGGTAAACGTGTTATACTGCAAAGGAAATTTAGTCTCCTGTCTTTTTTTCGGCTCAACTGCGTCACTTAACGAACCCTCCCTCCCCTTACATTTTCCTAGATCCTGGTCTGGTAGAAATATGGATTTATTCTTTATATTGAATGGAACATTAAAACGTAAATACGAAATAGATGTGATTAAAACATTATAGTAGCATTGGTATATAATAATGCTGGTTGGTTGGTTTACCTCTGAGCGGCACTTTTTTGCACACGATGGGCTAAATGGTCAGGTCACAAGGACCCCGAAGGCTTATAGAAGGTTGGGGGAGGGGACTCACTGGAACGGCTGTTGGGAGACAGATGGTAGCCTCTCGTCAAGGCCATCCAGCGTGTTTTCTTCTTTATATTGAAGGGAACATTAAAACGTAAATACGCAATAGATGTGGTAAAACATTATAGTAGCATTGGTATATAATAATGCTGGTTGGTTGGTTTACCTCTGAGCGGCACTTTTTTTGCACACAATGGGCTAAATGGCCAGGTCACAAGGACCCCGAAGGCTTAGAGAGGCTTAGAGAAGGTTGGGGGAGGGGACCCACTGGAACAGCTGTTGGGAGACAGATGGTAGCCTCCCGTCAAGGCCATCCAGCGTGTTCTTTAACGTGCACAGGGTATGGCTCTCCCACACACGGGGCCACGGCTTAACGTCCCATCCGACGGACGGCGGCCTTTCCAAGCCCATCGGTGTCCCCTACTGACCGTGGGCAGGGCAGGGAATTTTGCGGAGATAACTCTCAACGCTGACCCAGCTGGGACTCGAACCCATAAAATGATGACTGCTGCGGACAGCTGAGATAAAAAATTGTTTGCAGAATAGATTAATTTAAATATAAAAAAATCTTTGACACAGTAAACTTGAAATTTGATTATCTGAGGCCCCTCATAAATGTGAGGCTCTAAGGTGTAGCTTAGTTAGCTTATGCGGAGGTCCGGCCTGTAGAAACATGCAAATTGGTATCTGGGGGTTTCGGATTGTAGATCTCAGAAATGCTAAGAAAATTCTGTTCGGGATGGCCCTTTGAGGGCAAATTTAGATCTACCAGTGCTAGAGAGCTAAAATATAATTCCTGGGTGCATTCTGAGCTGTACATCTCAGAAATGTAAAATTTTGGATGTACCGAGTCCTTCAAGGTCAAAGGTCAAATAAAGAGCTATCAGTTTTAAATATAAATAAATACCCCCTCAAGCAGCTGCTTTGCCACAGAGGTCTGACAGGAGCCTGTCAGTTTATATGCCACAGTAGGATATCTGAGAGGATGGCAGGACCTCAGCAGAAAAACGACACACACATCCATGCCTAATTCCGGGGCTCGAACCCAGGTCCCTTAGATCAGTAGCCAAGCGTGCTAACCACTCGGCCACGGGACGGCTATCAGTTTTAAGGGGCTAAAAATTATGCCACATTTCGGATGCACCGGGTTGTTTTAGGTCCAAGTTAAAATAGAAAGCTGCCAGTGTTAGAGAGCTAAAAATTGGTACCTAGGGATATTTTGAGTCGTAGATCTCAGAAATTATGCCAAATTTTGGATGTGATGGATCCTTCAAGGTCAAATTTCGAAAAACCAATGCTAGAGCCAAAAATTGGAGAATTTCCAGGTCTCCTATTTCAGGGTGTAGAACTTGGAAATAAGAGGAGTTTTCAGATTCGGTGTTGCATTCAAGGTCAAACAGGAGTCAGAGTGACAGGTTAGAAATCAAGAGGTGTCGAAGGCACCGATTGATTTTGGGAGTCCATGATGTGAGGAAGGCAAGACCTCAGCAGAAAGACAACATAAACATCCATGCTTTACCTGGGGCTAGAACCCAGGTCTCTTGACATTTTACGGGATCGCATTGACGATTTCATAGAGTCGCACTGTTGGTTTTATGACAGCATCCAGATTCCCGTCAATGATTTATCAAGTTGGTGATCAGTAGCCAAGCATGCTAACCACTCTGCCATCAGGATGGCTTAGGTGATGTTGATACTATACTTAGCATTTAATAGTCTTACAAAGAGTTCTAAATATTCTTTGAAGATTTCTTATGTGGTATTTTTTTCCTACATTTGGGTTAAACTATAATAAAGGTGTGAACAACATATTTGAGCTTTTACATTAAAAATAAAATTACTTTATTCAGATGTTTACAAGCATAATCCTCCCCTATTTTCATACAATCATAACAGGATCTTTATCCTCTTTTGAAGCCAACACACTAACTCCATTTAATTTTGATTGTAACACTTTAACTAATTCATTTAAAAATCCCCTTTCTGTATTGCTATGTTCACACAAAATAACAGTCATTCCACAATGTGCAGCATCTAGTAATTCATGATGTGACATTTCTCCAGTGAGATACAAATCAGCTTTAACACCACGTAAAACACCAGCACCTGATCCTGCACACACTGCTACAGAAGTTATTGATGATTCTATAATAAAAAATAATTATACATATGTATTATGCAACGTAATTGGAATATTAACTATGGAATCAGAAAATGAAATATCTTCTTCTAAACCGCAATTCTTTTCATAAATTATTCTATATGTTAACTAAATCTGACATTAATGCTAATTTAATAAGCATTACTAAAAACCAAGCTTAATTCTTTATAATTTTTTTACAATACATAAAATTCACTCTTAATTTTGCCGAAATGTTAAATTCAAAATCATGGCTGAATACTAAAATGCCTGATTACAGAAATTTAATTTCTCAACAAAGCAAGCATATGCAAGTCACTTTTCACACATCAAACCAATGCATGGACCAGAACTTTAATAAATATACTAATTTAAAGGTAAAATAAATAATATTTTAAAGAAAAAAATACAGATACATACTTAAAAATATGCAATTTAAATACTGTAATACTAATACTAATTTAAAGGTAAAAGTTTTTTTGAAATAACAGAGCATATTTTTCAAATAATTATTTAAAAAAAAACTTGCAAAGCCTAATCTATTATCAGGAGTTAGGCACCCAAGCTGCCACATTTTTGATGATAGTAATATTTGTTACTCACGCTCACAGCGTTATATAAACTATTCAGAAATAAATTATCACAGGAAAAGCCCTTTAGCCAAGGAACACTTGAAAATAGAGATGGAAAAAAAAAATTGGTTGTCTTGACAGATTCGAACCCAGGTCTCCTAGAAGGATGTCGGGCATCTTAACCGCTAGACCACCGAGGAACTGACCATTTCTTCAACTAAGTGATATGTAGGCCTTCCTGTTGATTCACCAGTGGCGCCATCTTCTTGTATCAAGAGCTGGCTGATTGAATTCGGAAACTTTCCTAGTTTCTCTACAAGAATAAAGATTAAATGCTTTAAATTTAATGCCATTTTCCAGCCACCTGAAAATATTAACATTCTCAATATTCACTCAGCAGGTTGAACAACTTTGTTTCGCAAGCTGGAGCTATAGGTTCCATATCCCTGTCATCAAAAACAATTAGCGTTTAATAAGCTCCAATTTTGAAACAGTGGCATGATACATAAGCAATAAAAGACCAGTTACCAGTATAACAAATACGTTGCTAGTCTGGCAGCCTTTTCACATTCAGGAAACTAAAAGGCTTCACTAACTAGTAAAGACCACAACGAATCCACTGAAAGTTTTAATAAATGATTGGTTTTTTAATCATTTATTTATTCAAGCAATTTCAAATAAATTATTTTTGTTTACAAATGTCCCACAAAGCTAACAGCTTATCTGCAGGAGAGGATAATACATTGACAAAATAGTATTTCACACCTTCGTTCTGTATTCATCCGCTAATCTTAATACAGTTACATGTTGTTGCACTATTTCATTTGAAAATTTCAACATTAAATAATTTGCTCTCTTTACTAAAATTTTTACCTTTTTTTTTTTCATTTAGAATATATCAAAATGAAGTTGGGTTTTTATATTCATATTCAGCACTACATAATTTGCTAGTAGGTGTTAATATTAATTTGCTAATTTATATATAAACTATTTAATTCGCGTCTTAATTCCCTAAAAGAACTTACGGCTAGCATTTCCCTTGGTAAGAGATTAAAATTGTATTGAATTTTGTAGTCACTTGGACACTTTCCATAGTTATTTGTAAAATTCGGAAGTTGAAAATAATTTTTTTCTTTAAATCATGTTAGATTTTTATGTGTGCTCAAAAAATTACATATATTTATATGAGTTCTGATAAGGTAAAACATCCAAGAAAATAAATCTATTTTGGTCGGTAATTTGATGTGTAGGGAATTTTAATTGGTATAATATTTCTAGCTATTGAGGATTGAATATGTTCTATTTTCCTATTTGTTAAGTTGCTTGTACCATGTATCATTATGGCATAAAATATGGCTTTATAAAACATAATACATGTTGTGTTGGTATCCATCATGGAGGTAGGAAGATAAGAGGAGGAGCCCTAAGCACTTGAAAATGATGCTTCGGCGACTGCGCGGCAGCCATGCTGTTCTATTCAAACATTGATCAGTAGTATAGGTGAGTAATGAAGTGTTGTGGAAAAAAATTAAATTTTTATAGCGCATTTGTATTACGGCAGCCTGTTCAGCTTACGGCTGAAAGAATCGCCCTTCAAAAAAGATACCAGGAATTACCTTTCATCGGTAAGTTTTGTCATATTTATAAAAGTTTAAATAATTATATAATGATACAAGCAACTTCGTGTTGAAATTACGCCGCTATGAAATCGGTTTTATTTCGAGTTACAAACCTCGATTCTTCACCAGATTTTTTTTCTATTTTCTTCGGATTGTACTCAGTGATAAATGTGAAGATGTACTTCTTATATTGATTGATTGATTGATTGATTTTACGTTACACTTATTTGAGAATTCCTTCTGCAGGCTTTCTCAGTTAAAACATTTTGTTGGCTGTAATTGAATATTAGTGTGTATTCTATTTAATGGATGATGAATTTACATACTTTTAAATAGAGGTGATTAAAATATCAAGGAGTTTCTTTTTTGTTTTTTATTTTATTTTAGGTGGAAGTATTAGATATTATTTTGTTTAAATGTTTCAGTGTTTAAATTCCTCTCTCTTCATGATTTAATAAGTTCAGTGTAAGAAGGGAAAAGTAAATTACAATAAAGTATTTTCATAAGGTGAGAAATATTATCTTTCTTTTTTTTAAAATTTTGATAGCATTGAAGGGTTTTGTTTAAATGCCCCCTTTTTTTCTTGGATTGGAGTCTTATATTTTTGAATTTCTTTTTAGATTAATTTAGTGTATCTGGTGTAAATTGTCATAGGTGAGTGACAGCGATCATTAGTTAGGGTGAAAATTTTTCAAATTGTTTAAATAATTTTAGTTAAAAGAGGAGAGAAGAGTGTAATGCTTTTCTCCTTTTCGTTAATTCTTCTGATAGGGTTCTAATTGTCCCTTTTAAGGTGAATACTGAATTTATTTAATTCTGTATGAATTTCAAATAGAGCGAGTTTATTGCTTGTAGTTATTTTATTTTTACTTTGGTTGATGGGTAGGTTAGGCGTACATGAAGGGAGATATGAGAGACTGAGGAGTCAGGCACTGAGATGTCGGGTTCAAGCCACTGTCTGGAACGTTGCCTTTTTTTTTTTTAAATGGATATTATATTCCCTTCACCCTGTGGATATATATTTTTTTCTTTTTTTTATATTTTTTAAATTTTTTATTATTTTTGCTTAGTATAATTTTTAGTTGCTTTATTTTTTTCATATAATTTTTTCAGATATTATTTTGAAAATTTCCTTTGTGGCTGAGGAAGGATGTATTTCAATCCTTACGAGATTTTTTTTTTGTTGAGAGATTGTAATAATTGTGTATTTTGTATTGATTGTTAACTCTGGTTGAGGGAGGAGAATGAGCATGAGATGGGGGAGAGATGTGAAGCTCAGGGTGCAAACATAGAGCTGGTGGTTTTTTTTTTTTTATAAATATATATATTTTTTTAGTTCTTTTTTTTACTTCTTATACTATTGGCTTTATTTAGTTTTGTTAAGCAAATTTTTTTTTTTTTATTTTTGTGGAATGAGAATTTTTTTAACGTAAAACAGCTATTTTCTTAATTTTACAAACGTAATTTTTTGCGGTTTAAATGCTGCTATTGCATATAACTTTTATGTTTTATCCATAAAATATTTTCTATTGTTATCAGTGTAGTATAAATAAACTTTTAAAATCTTTAAATTGTTTGTTATTGTCGTATTCAACGAAATTCATAAATAGTTCTGCTATATAGTAATTCTGTATGGAAATATTCATTGCATTAAAAAAAAGCAATATAAATTCCAAATAGCTTAAATGGGCTTTCTCTTAGTCGTAAAAAAATAATATTCCCGTATGTAACGCACAGTAAAACTGAGTATAGCACGTGAAAAGTAGGCTTGATTGCAGCGGCAGACGGTTTGTTTTGAATGCAACAATATGGCTACCGCCCTGCTACCTAAGCATCA
This sequence comes from Ryuthela nishihirai, assembly GCA_038380435.1. Lineage (NCBI taxonomy): Eukaryota > Metazoa > Arthropoda > Arachnida > Araneae > Heptathelidae > Ryuthela > Ryuthela nishihirai. Next base: position 80,458,024 of record JAWZYU010000017.1, read on the forward strand.
ATTTCCTTGGACAGGGAAAGCGCGTTAGGGCCTCTCCTTATCTTCCTACCTCCATGGTATCCATAATATATAATAATTTATTTAATTTCAAAGAACAAAGCTTTAATTTTAATTACAAATAAAATTTTGCAATTTCGTCATTATAACTTTTTTAAGCTGCATTGGAATATGGTATCTGATACAAGAGTAAGCAAGACTAATTGCAATATATATCTTTCAAAAAAAAGAGGGAAGTTGAAGTTTTATGAATTCTTTATCTTCAGTTCCCTTAAGCAATTCATCATTATCTTCAAGCAGCCATGTGCAACGGAGGTCCAACCAGATCATGCAATTTAGTTTCTCAAGCATATTTGTCCTGAGATAACATCTGCTGCATTTGGCCACTGCACACCAATTCTAACAAGGTCCTGTTTGACATTGTCTGCCCACCGCATACTAGGTCTCCCCCTTTCTGAAGCCTTTAGGCACAATGTTCATAACTCTATTCGCTAATCTACAATTATCCATATGGGCAACATGATCAAACCAACGGAGTCTCTCATCACAATATGCTGCTCAAATGAGGTTGCCGACTCCTTTGCCTAATCACATCATTACTTAAAAAGCTGAACCACCAAATGCCCAAGATACTGCACAAGCATCTAGTATCAAAAGCATCAAGTTTCCTGTTATTTGTTTATAAAGGGTCTAACTCATAACTCTAGAAAGAACCAAACTATTATAGTCTAATTAGGTGTATACGCTTATTTCTCCAAACTCTCCATAGATTCATAAAAGACTCTGCAACAATCCCTATTCGACTATTAATCTGAAGCCACACATCATCAATATCGGTTACATAGTTCCCAATAAAATTAAACTGAGACACTTCCTCAATAGTGGAACTATTCAGATTAACTGAATCACAGCCTGCCTGACCAATTTTCATCACTTTAGTTTTCTCTCTGTTTATCACCAAACCTACTCTATTATATCTTATCAACAATTCGAATGAAAGAGTTCATCTCTATCAACATCATTTGCCAAAAGGGCTAAATCAGCAGCATAATCTAAATCAGAAAGTTTCATATCTCCACACCATTTAATGCCAAAATCTTTCCCTTGTAGTGAATTTCGCATAGCATAATAAATAACCAAACAAAAGAGAAAAGGAGACGAAATGCACTCTTGTCGAACACAAGATGCAATGCTAAACTAATTGTTACAAGCCTTACCAACTCTCACACACGACTCAGTGTTATTATAGACAGCTTTCATTATGTTAACTAACTTGTCTGGTATGCCATATGATCTCACAATCAACCACAAATTATGATACTCAACAGAGTGAAAAGACTTTTTGAAATCAACAAAGCTAGTAACCAAAGGTTTCTGAAACTCTAAACATTTCTCAAGAATCTGCCTGTGAAAAAATCTGATCTACACCCCCCCCCCCCCCTTACCACTTCTTAATCCACACTGCTCATCATGCAATTGTCCATCAACCAGATTCTTAATTCTGTTGAGCACATTCGTGCAAAGAACTTTACCTGGAACAGAAAATAGGCTGATACCCTTTCAGTTATCACAACAATTGCGATCACCTTTTTTAAATAGGGATAATAGCTCTAGTAAAATCCTTAGGAACCATGCCTTTATCATAAAACATATTCAAAATTTCGGTCATTCATGTGGTAACCAAAACATTCCCAGCTCTATGCATTTCAGTAGTAATTTCATCTACTCCTGGGGTTTTATGTAGTTTAAATTTAGAAACAGCTAAAATAACTTCAGAATGTGTTATAGGGCCAACATTAAAGCCAGTAATGCATCTATCATCATTACAAACAATGGGAGTAGAACTAATCACATTGTTTAGAACATCACTGAAATGCTCAGTACACCTAGCCATGACAGAATCCTCACCTTCTATAACCTTGTTTATCCTTCAATCCCTGTATACTTGTCCATTTTCTACCACACAAAACGTTTACTATCTGGTACAGCTCTCTGCTGTTGTGCTGTCTAACTGCTTCCTCGGCTTTGTCAATCAACCAGATTCTTAATTCTTTTAAGCACAATCATGGAAAGAACTTTACCTGGAACAGAGAGGAAGCTGATAGCCCTATAGTTATCACAAGAACTGCGATCTCCATTTTTGAAAATAGGGATAACAATAGCTCTGATAAAGTCCTTAGGAACCATGCCTTTATCATAAAAGATATTTAAAATTTCAGTCATCCAAGTGGTAACCGAAACATTTCCAGCTCTAAGCATTTCCGTAGTAATTTCATCTACCCCTGGGGATTTATGAAATTTAAGTTTAGAAATAGCCAAACTAATTTCAGATTGTGTTATAGGGCCAACATTAAAGCCACCAATGCATCTATCATCATTGCAAACAATGGGAGTAGAACTAACTACATTGTTTAGAACATCACTGAAATGCTCAGCCCACCTAGCCATGAAAGAATCCTCCCCTTCTATAACCTTACCTTGTTTATCCTTCAATCCTTGTATGCCTGTCCGTTTTCTACCACACAAAACATTAACTATCTGGTACAGCTCTCTGCTGTTGTGCTGTCTAACTGCTTCCTCGGCTTTGTCAGCCAAACCATCAAGCCAAAGATTCTTATCAGCAGCTAACTGATCTTTTACACGTTTATTAAGTTCTCTGTAATGCTTTCTATTAGGACTAGTAGGGTATTGATTAAGGACATTCCTGCAGTTCTTTCTTTCTGAAATAAGCTCAAGTGCCTTATCACTCAGATAATTCTGCCTCCTCTTCTCCTTTTTTCCTAAAAGAGTACTGTTAGTTTCCAAAAAAGTCTTTTAAAATGATCCCATTCTTCTTCAACTCAAGTAATAAGCAAACTATGACTGTTATAATAACTAAGTAATCTATCATGGTAAGCTTTAGCTATAACTGGGTCTTTCAAAACTTCAGTATTAATGGTAAATTTTTTAACCTTAGCACAACACTTCTTAAGTTGCAAGACACTTAACAAGGTAAGATCAGATTCAATTTCATCTCCTCTATATGACCTGGAATTCCTAACAGAATTAGTACATTTATTGTTAATTGATATATAATGTCATATTCTTATGTAGCCCATCTGGTGAAACCCAAGTGTATTTATGTGTGTCGCAGTGTTTGTAATAAGTGCTAATTATTCTAAAACCATTAAGTTTACTTATCTGTAGGAGACGTTGACCATTGCCATTTCAGCTACCAATATCAAAAGGGCTTATTACCCCTCCCCAGGGGTCCCTCCTCAGAGTCAGTGCCAACTATGGCATGAAGTCACCTAGAACAAGGATAATATCTCCTTTCTTGACAGAATTCAAATATGCTGAAGTTGTCTGTAAAACCTATCCTTATCCTCATCGACATCCTCAGTGGGGGAATAGTAGCATATAACATTCTCTATAATGCTTGTCTGAAATTTAGCTGTAAGAAACCTTTCAATAATGCACTCATATCCTACACATACTGGTCACTGAATTAGAAACCCTTATTTAGTACTGAGTTGGACCTCCTATCGTCCGAATTACAGAACATATGCGGTTTGGAATAGATTCCACAAGGTGTTGGAGTGCCTTTACATCTACAGTATGCCAGGAAAGACCACCCGACAGCCCATTAACTGGCTCAGATTTGATGGAAGAGGACTTTGCTCCCAGATTTGTTTTTCTAACATGTCCCATACATTCTCAATGGGGTTCAGATCTGGGCTTTGTGGTGGCCAGGGAAGGTGGTGCAAGTCTCTGTCATGCTCGCTGAACCACTGCTGAACACATCTTGTGCGTTGGACAGTAGCTTTGTCGTCCATAAAAAGCCGTTACCTGCTGGATAAAATGTCAACATTGCAGGATGGACTTGATTGGCAACAATGTTCAGATAATCCTTGGCGGACACCCAATCTTTCAGCAATATCAAGGGACCAGTTCGGTATCAACAGAACATGCCCCACACCATGCCTCCAGAAACTTGAGTTGTGATTACAAGGCAAGCTGGGTCCATTGCTTTATGGGGCTCCTGCCAAACTCTCTGTCAAACATCGGTACAGGTGTACCATGACTCATCAGACCAGATTTTTTACAGTCTTCCAGTGTCCAGTCACGGTGTTCCTGACACCACTGTAAATGAACTTTCCAGTTCTTCGCAGAAATCAGTAATTTTCGTATAGGCATGCAACTGCTAATACAGTTCAACTCCCTGCGCATAGTTAATTGAGATATGGGTTGGGAAGAGTCTTCATTGAATTCTTCGGTCAATTGCTGCACACAGGAAGTCCTGTTTCTCCGTACAAGCCTTCTTAGACAACAGCCATCTTGTTCCTGACAGATTGTCATTGCGCCACACTTACGCCTGTTAGACAAGCAATGTGGGAAATTTTTCCACTGATTAAAAAACCGAGATATCTCACCTTTTGAGAAATCATCAGATCTGCTGTTTTTAAATTTGTCTCTCCAACCAGACGGGCACCCACAATAAGCTCTTTATCGAACCGTGAAAGATTCGTTTTTCCCATTGTGATCAACATTACAGACGAGCAGCAGTCTTAAATAGTTGCCTAGATCACGTGGTGATGCACATGACCACCTATTGTGCACATACACTGTGCAAGTGACGTTTACATGCATTTGCATAAAGGTTTCTAATTCAGTGGCCGGTGTGTGTAGAAGAGCATCAGTAGCGTGTGCTGAGAAGCAAATCTATGCCTTGGAGATATCTTTTATCTTCCCTCCCTAAAGAGAGAAATTTAAGATTATTTTTAAGAAAATGACATCTGTCCATCTGGTCTGTTGCAAGCCAAGAATATCTAAATTACAATGCTGAAATTCTTGAGTGAGGACATCAAAGGTATAATCTCTGTGAAGAGTCCTCACATTCCAACAACCTATGGAGAGAAAATGGTTAGTGGGATTTTTAAAGAAATTATATTTATTGAGAGGGGAATGCTGACAATATCAAACAGCCACTAATCAATGGGGCAATGATCCATTCCCCCACTACTAAAGGCTGATGATGAAAACACAGCAGATGATTATTCCCTCCACAGAAACTCACCAGTACAGTAAATTCAAGATCCACACACATCCAGAAAATTCAAGATCCTACCCTAGAAGACTTCATTCAATGTAAGATTTGACGATGCCCATAGAAGCAAGAGTTCAGGTGCATGTGATGGCCTCTGATCAGGATTATCCACCTGCTGATAAAATGTATCCTGTGAATCTATTCACTTGAGGCTGTTAACCCTTAAACAGAAAACACAGCAGATGATTTTCCCTCCACAGAAACCCACCAGTACAGCAAATTCAAGATCCATAATCCAGCTCAGAGCCATTATTCCATTCAGGTTGATATATATGGTCAGCACCAGGACTCTGTATGGTTGACCACTTCTCATCCGGGGTTAGAAAAAAAAAGTAGTCATAGTTGTCCAGATCAGTAGGCCACACTGATCTGGCAGCCTTGCACTTCCGTTCACTTCCACAAGAGAGTATCTCTTTTGAAAGGTATTAACAGTCTGCACCATAAGAAGGCAGGCCAGACGTTAGCATAAATGGCCGGTTCTAAGCATCATCACAGGGGATTGGTGCATATCTTTCCTTCCATGACTACCTTAATAGGTAGATACAGGTTAAAGCATTATTAAAAATTTGATCTATAAGGGTCATTCAAATAAAAACATGTACAAATCAGAAATGAAGTATAAATCATTTATTGAGATGTGCAAATTTGCCAAGATTATTGAGACATGTTCCCAAACGAAACTAGCAACTGATGATACCATCTTTCCTAGTGACTTTGGTGACCGTCACCTGCTGGATTAAAAAGTGTGTCACAGTGCAATCATCCAATTTCCTTCTTTTCATGGCATTTTTAGAGGGTCAGAAATGTGAAAATCTAATATGGAAATGCCAGGACTATAGAGATGTTCGAGGCATATCCAATCATACCTATTTGACATTGTTATTGTTATTTGAGCACTATGGGCTCCACTCAGAAGTAAAACAACCCAAACAAAGCAGTATGGGAGTGGATGTTATCATTCTACAAAACAACTATTTTACTGAAAAGTTTCAAGCACTTAAACTGTATTCCCTGCCTTCAAATGCCCACAGTTTCACAATATCATTACGGAGTCCAACAACCAATTAACAACAGACCCTGATAGTCATATTAAAATATCAGTATATGACACATTGTTGATACGCTTCTGTGGGTTTTGTCTGGAATCCACACATCACCTATCACATTCGAGCTGATACTTGCCACTAGGCCAGGATCTAGGAGAGCCTACCCCCATCTTGAGAATACTAGTAAAGGTAATGGAAACCAAAAATGACTCAATATGTGCATATTTCACATATTTTTCATGAATTATTTTTAAAAAAAACCTTTGAAACAAAGGGGAAATTTTACACTGCAATGGAAGTCATCTTCTGACACCACCTTTTAATTTTTTCCAGATCGATTTTAGCACTTGCTCCCCCCCACCCTCGTTTATTTATTTTCCAGATCTGGACCTGCTTGCCACTGATTTTAGTATTGATGAGTTCCTTTCTGTTTACCTATTTCCTGTTTGAGAAGGATAGATATAAGGGTTATTCATATTTCATTTGAATGATCTTTATATATAAGTTTAGCCATTCCAGTGGCAGAATGGTTAGCATGATTGATTATTGTTAAAAGGGACCAGGGTTCGAACCCCAGGTAAGGCATGCATGTTTGTGTGGTTTTTCTGCTGAAGTCTCACCTTCCTCACAGATCTTCTCTATGGCATGTTAAGCTGACAGGGTCCTATCAGACCTCTGTGGCAAGCAGCTGCTTGAGGAGTAATTTATTATTAAAAGTAATTCCACGTCTAAATTTCATCAATAAAATGCAGAATAAATAGAGTATAAAACTTTTATTTTACAAAATCTGATTACCCTTTTGTCATAGTGAACGCTATGTACTTAAGTTTCTTCACAATATCAACTTAATGGAAATTTAATTAGTATCACCATAATTTATATTGTTTACAAGGATTTTCAATACTTGATTAGTTACCATTGTAATTACTATTTAAGAAGTCAATAATCATTTGCAATCATAAGCCTTAATTGGCATAGTGGTTAGGGAGCTAGCTACTATTCCAGAAGGCAAGCAAACTTTGTGCATTACATTTGCTCTGAGGCAGTGGTCATCAGTGATTTTAGTCTTATTAGGGCATGTCATTGTATGAAAAGATCTCTAAAGGAATCACTTCTATTCATTATCCTATATGTTCCAAACAGAAAAAAAATTGTTCCTTATATAGAGGCAATAATAATACATTGCTGTTTATAATTAAGAAATAATGAATAAAAGTGTACTTAAGCTCAAAATGGTTTTCAGCATAAATTAAATGTATAGAAAAGCATTGTGATATGGCTGAGTAAGAGTAAGTGAGACAATGATGGAATTGTAACATGAAAGAGTGCTGCATATGTGGGCACAAATTCCCATAATGGAGATGTTGGAATTGGTGGATACAAGATTTTAATAAGGTGTATGATCATTCCTGACAGGCACACATCTTATCGCCTTTCCGACTGCATCTGAAGAGGGATCTACTGTGTCATTTTTCGAGACTCCACACCCTCCATTTCAATCATGAGCTGCTCAGGAAGCTGCACGACAGACCAGACTCTGCCATTGCCCTGTCTGCCACTGACTTCTACAGCTGAGTCCTTCCTGCTAGCTCCACTGCTGGCAATATGCTCGTTCCTGATCTTTCACCCTGGAAGAACAGTGATCTTAAGATCAATGTCTACATCCCTTCAATAGGCTGAAAGAGCAACTCAGAACCCTGTGGTTGTCAGACTCCTCTCCACCTCCTATGTCACTGCACGATATAAGAGGTATACTGAGGTCTACACTGACAGATCTGTTAATTGGGAAAGACTGTGTGCTGCCTCTGCATTTGCCATCCTCAATACTGATATTATCAGAGGCTTCCGTCTCCTGCATATCACTTCCTCCACCAGTGCTGAGCTTCATGTTATCCTTGAGGCTTAACTTTCATCCACAGCTTCAAGGTGGCAACTTTGTCATCCTCTGTGACTCCAAGTCAGCCCTAAAGAAGAGAGACAGCTAGAGTTCATGATCTTCTGAATAAGGATGGGGTTCAACTCTTGCTGTCTCTCTTCTGGAGGGCTGACGTGGAGTCACAGAGGATGACAAAGTTGCCACCCTGAGGCTATGGATGAAAGTTACAGCCTCAAGGATAGCATGAAGCTCAGCCCTGGTAGAGGAAGTGTGATGCGGGAGATGGAAGCCTCTGAACTTGGAGCATGTCTCCATGATCTTCTGAATAAGGAAGGGGTTCGAGATATGCTCCAAGTTCACTTCTGTCAGTATCACGATTCACTTACAGTGGATCCCTCCCATGTTGGGATACCTGACAACAAGCTTGCTGATCGGACTGCTAAAGAGGCACTTGAAAGTCAGAGGTATGTTACTAATTTCCCTCTTTCTCTCAGCGACTGCAAGATTTTTGTCTCAGAACAGATGATCCAATATTGTCTTGCTCAGTGGCAGAAGGACTCCAGTTGTTCCTCATTTAGGTACCTGGTAGTTCCCTCACTCACTGCTCCTAACCTTGCTAACTCAACCGTTCTGAGGAGACCCTCCTACATCGTCTCAGAGTTGAAGTCATCTACAGCAACTCTACTCTTCACACTCTCGGCAGAGTCCACAGTCCTAACTGTGCCACATACAGCACACCTGAAACTGTATCTCACATTCTACTTAACTGTTTCTGCTACAATTCTGAAAGAGCAGTTTTGTTTCGGAAGCTTCATGTTATCGGAACCATGGATTACTGATTACCCCCTTCTTGGCACTCACCAGAACAAGAAGCTGCTGCAAACATGCATGCAACTTCTCACTGATTTCTTTCAGAACATCGGCCTTTTCTGCAGAGTCTAATGTCTTTGATTTTGTTCTCTTTTTTTCTCTATCATATTTTACTACTGATCTATGTGATATAGCAGAGATGTAGTATTTTCTGCTATCTCACCCTTCTGTTGTGACTGGTGTAGGTAGCTCCTCATTGGAGGCTAATTTCACCAGGTTCTTACATCACCTTGAACCTTGCATTTTTTGACAAGGCTGTTGATGAGATTTTATGGTAAGAAAGCCCACTCTTCCAAAATAACAGCTTTCAGTTCATGAAGAATTCTTGAAAGAGACTGGCCACGTGCACGATTCCTCAAGGTGTCCCATGCATGCTCAATTGGATTTAGGTGTGAGGATTTGATTCACCATTCCGTCCCATGAATATCTTCAATTCCAAAGAAATCACTGACTACATGAGTTCTATGGGAATAGACATTATTCTACTGAAAAAGAAAATGATACAACTGAACAGCTTCAAATAGGAAGAAAAATCTCGTATCTATATCACTGAACAGTTAGAGTGCCTCCCTGAGAGATGTGAAACCAGATCCTATATTAATGCCACCAAATTGATTAATTTTTTCATGCATAATGGCTTTGGCAACTTCTCACAAGAGTATATATTAAAACTGAATCTGAACTCACATTTAAAAACCACATTTGTCCAGTTACAAAAGGATCAAAAGTTGATGTCTGCACCAAATTAAATGAGCTTTTCTGTTGAAGGGGTTGATAGAGATAGAGCCATTGACTTTTACACATACAGACTTCGTTTATGTAGCTGTCTGCACGCAGTACGTCTTGGCACTGCTTTTCCTGTGGCCACAGATAAACTGTAAGATATTTGTCTAGCTGAGATTTCATGTCATCTTGTTGTTAAAGACAAATAGCAATCATATTGAGCAGTTGTGGCCCTGGAACAACCTTGTTCTGGTCTTTGACCAGCCTCTACTGTTTCTTCAAATTGTCTCCAAAGTTTTGAGAAGACATTTCCTGGTGCATTTAAGGCCCTGGATACCTCACAGTCTAAGACTGTTATGCTTCCATTCTAACTGTTGCTCTTCACTATGTACGGGGCGGGGGTGGCTCAGTCGGTAGCTCGCCAGGCTCGTAATCTGCAGTTCCCAGGTTCGAATCCCAGCTGGGCCAGCGTTGAGATTTATCTCCGCACAATACCCCTGCCCACGGTCAGTAGGGGACACCGATGGGCTTGGAAAGGCCGCCGTCCGTCGGATGGGACGTTAAGCCATGGCCCCGTGTGCGGGAGAGCCATACCCTCTGCACGTTAAAGAACACGCTGGATGGCCTTGACGGGAGGCTGCCATCTGTCTTCCAACAGCTGTTCCAGTAGGTCCCCTCCCCCAACCTTCTCTGAGCCTTCCGGATCCATGTGACCTGGCCATTTAGCCCATGGTGTGCAAAAAAGTGCCGCTCAGAGGTAAAACAACCCAACCCAGCTCTTCACTATGCACAATCATTTGTACATCATCTTTTAGCATGGTGAAATCAAATTGCTACCAAAGTTAATGTAAGGATGGCTGGAATGGAAATGAGTGGCAATGCAGCCACACACTCTTTTGTAGCAACCTATTTATAAGCTCATGGTCATATTAGTTGAATGTGCATACCAGTCATTCATTTATATGCTTTTTGGCATATGACATTATTCTTGAATGTTGAGCATCAGAGTATATACGATGGACATTAAATCTATGTATATGATTTTTTTGAATTTTTCTTTTTTTTTTACTTTACAGAAATTTTGCATCTATAATATCAAATTAAGACAAAGCAGTAAAATATTTAACGCTATTGGACATGAAGCACATACAATAATCTGCTACAAGCACAGTGACAACCTTTGTTATGATTACAAAACTTTTACTTTTGTCCAATTCCAAAAAAAAAATACTGTTATTACAACGAGAACAAAGATGGGCATAATCAAGTGTTCTCAAAAAGATGTGACACCTACCAAAATAAGTCAAGCCTTGAATATTCCTCATATGTCAGTGATAGTAATCCTAAAATGATAAATCTGTAGTTCCCAGGTTCGAGTAACGGATCCGTATAACGGAATAATACTACTAATGTTCTTCACGGAAGATAAATTCACTAATGTGGAGTTTAATTCACACAAATGTTTATTTTTCTCCGAGATAAACGTGCAGATTTGCGAGTTATAACTCAGTTGAGAGCTATCCATAGAGACTTGAGCTCCAGAGGTCTCTGTGTTGTTTGCAGTGACGTCAAATCTAGAGCAGCTCTTTGTGTGGGGCGCACTGGAAAAATCAGTAACGTCAAAATTTGACATTTTGAAAGCTTTGAAATTTGAAATTTTCAAATAAAAAGTGGTTAACAAAAGTGAAATAAGTATAAAAAATAGACTAAAATAGAAGTCAGTTTAAAGAAAAAGAACACATTTACATAAATATATGTAAAACATTCGACTTTTTCGAACGCAAAAACTCACAGTTACAACAGTAAGAAACCGGTACAAACCGGAATTTGAAAAGGACGGATTTCCGTAAAATACCAGAAATCTATCCAAAAACAATCAAAATTTTTAATTTTAAAACTAAGTATAGAAATACCAAATTAAAAATGTACAACTATAAATTTAGTAAGGAACGAACGGTAAGTAGTGAAAAGCTAGTCTCCCAGTAGCGACTGGAAACGCAGCTAAGACTAAGGAATTAGATAAACAAACTAGGAACTTAAACAAACTAGTGAACCTAGACAGAGGTTTCAACGCAGATTTGTTTACCTATACAGTAGAAAAAATATATTTCCAAGTCGTGAGGTAGTTCTGATTGAAAACCTTAAAAGAGAAAACGTCACTAACATCCCAGCGTTACTTCTATTATGAGAAATATGAACACTATATATAAAATAAAAATAAATACCCCCTCAAGCAGCTGCTTGCCACAGAGATCTGACAGGAGCCTGTCAGTTTATATGCCATAGTAGAAGGTCTGAGTGAATGGCAGGACCTCAGCAGAAAACAACACGAACATCCATGGATTGTATTGTTTTACCTCTGAGCGGCACTTTTTTTGCACACAATGGGCTAAATGGCCAGGTCACATGGACCCCGAAGGCTCAGAGAAGGTTGGGGGGGGGACCCACTGGAACAGCTGTTGGGAGACAGATGGTAGTCTCCCGTCAAGGCCATCCAGCGTGTTCTTTAACGTGCACAGGGTATGGCTCTCCTGCACACTGGGCCACGGCTTAACGCCCCATCCGACGGACGGCGGCCTTTTCAAGCCCATCGGTGTCCCCTACTGATCGTGGGCAGGGCGGGGAAATGAACATCCATGCCTTACCCGGAGTTCGAACCCAGGTCCCTTAGTCAGTAGCCAAGCGCACTAACCACTAGGCCATGTGGAATAGATATTTTATTTATTTTTTTTCTTATTTAATTAATGCATTGCATATACACTGGAAATACGAATAGATAGATAGATAGATACTCTATAGAATGAGATGATTAATTGTGACGCACTCGTTCGAACAACAGAGATTTTAAGAAGTTCCGGTCGAGGGTTCTGTTGCATAACAGAAGCAATCGGTTTAGAACTCTCCTGATGACGCGGGAAATTTTACATTTTGTAAATGTTTTTGTGAGGCGCAGAAAAAGGATTCTGTAGCTAAAGAATATAATAAGTTGAAACGATTAGTTAGCAGTTGATTGAGGATTTTGGATTAGAGTAGCAGTTTTATAGGTATGTAAACATTTTATACCTCACATAATTTTAAAACAAATCACAATATTTTTGACTCCAAAATACAAAACTTGTGTCAGTTGCATATTGTTTATTTGGGATTCGCATTCAGTTTCTTATTTAGGTATGGTAGATCTGTTGCATTCACTAGTCTCCTACGGTGTACAATTTCAGAATTCATACAGTTCTTATTACGTAGAATGATATTTGATAAATAGAATATTAGTTGATTTTAAGTTTTATTAAAAAATATTTTAAAAGGCAACGATATAATTATTATATTATTGTTTTTATATAAGAAACAAATTGACTTTGTAAAAGTTAAGTCTTTTTCCCAATGATTTGTAACTCGTAATTATCGACACGTGGTTTCGTTTTCGAAATAACTAAAATCGAAACAAGATAATTTTGTTTTTGATTCTAATTCTTTAAAGTTGGGCTTGCAAAATATTGCTCTTAATTTCACACTATCAATATTATTAAATAAAAGTCATACGTTAATATCTAGTTATTTCTTATGCATATGAGGTTGTTCATTGCGAGTCTTGTTAAACTGATTGAATCCATTTACTTTCAAAAAGATCTCTTAAATGACAGAAGCATTTTTATTTCTAGTGGAAACGAGAAGATGAAATATAAAGAAGGGTGCGTCCAGAATATTAGTAGATGGATGTTATTTAAAGTCTTAACTGAGGCATTGGATGAGATAACGATTGAGGTGAGTGCTGTATTCAAAACAGTACCCTAAACTAATTTTAACAATTTTATAGTACCTAACTATATTTAACAATAGTACCTAATTTTAACCCTAAACTAATACTAGTACCCTAACTAATTTTAACAATTTTATTTCAAGTTAATTTTCTTGAAATTCAATTTAATTTTATTTTACCAAGTTTTAAGGCCTCACTCTCTCTCAAAAACATTCTATCAAAGAATCAAAAGCGAATACAATTCGCTTCCACGGAATTTCTATAGAGTATATATCTATTCTAAAATATCAAAATGGTTATTAATTCCCTTGAAATGGAAGTAGGTTGATGGAGATATATTTTAGCACTCAAGTGAGTATATAGGAAACTTTTTTTAATAAATAGTTGAAGGGGGAAACAACTGCAACGGATAACGAAAAATCTGAAGTAGCAAAATAGTTCTTTACACTTTATTTTGTGGGGGAATCTGACCTTTGACTAGGCAGCGAACACTTTTTCTGATTTTATCTGATGAAAACATTTTTCTTGTTAAGATACTACACAAAACAAGGGGCAGGAAATTAATGAAGACAAAACCCAGATGCTCCGCTAACTGACCATAGCACTACATCTATCGGGATAATGCCATAATCTCCGCTACCTACGTCGAGGGCAAGACAACACCATATAGATGCAGCTCGCCCCACGACTACCTGTGGCGAACAGTCCTACAGAAGGAAAGTTCATCCATCGGTCAAAACCTAAATTTAATCTGTTCCCCGGTTAGCCACAAACAAAGATATATAGATCAAAGTTGACTCGGCTCCCGGGGTGGAGACTCTTAGTTTGGCTTTTCCATCGATAAGCCCGTCAACCGGGAATCCCACTCCCAGTCGCAAGCCCTCACCTTCGTCCTCTCCATCAGAGCCACGAACCCGCGGCCCTCAGCAGCAGTCTGCCGACCCGAAACTTCACTGAGGCTGCACCGATGAGCCGCTTGACCAGGTTCCCCAAGCCCAGTCAGCAGAACCCTCAGTCACAGCCCCTCCATTGGGGCTGCAACCCGGAACATCTCGGGGGACAAGCCGATGAGCCCGCTTGACTAGCGACTCCCTTCCAGTCAGTCCCACAACAGGCCCCTCCATCAGAGGCTACAAGCTGTCGTGCAAACCACGGACCAACGAGCCAGAACCCTACTTCACATAGGCACCGTAGACCACCCACCACGTCAAGGTGGTCCCCTATCGGGGGGGGGGGGACAAGGGGCAGGAATTAACTCAGTCGTCAGCGTGTTTGAATCATAACCTGACGATCCAAGGTTTGAGTCCCCACTGTGCTTGAATCAAGATTTTCTTCGCAAAGCCCCGCTATGCCTTCGGTGAGTAAAAGAACAGCGATGGCTTTGTAAAGGATGTCGTCCGTCAATGCGACATTAAGCTGTGAATCCGTGTGCAGGAAGCCATAATCTTCTCATGTTAAAGAGTTCGCTGAATGACCTTGACGAGAGGTTCCATCTGTTTCCTAACTGTTGAAGTGGAAACCATTATATTATGTTCAAAAATCCCGCTCCAAGGTGAAATGACTCAATTTGCAACATGCTTAAACCACTTCAAGAAATCATTTACGCTATCACTATTGCTTCTGTGTGAATTTATCTTTTTTAAAATTTGTTTATTTTGCTTTGATCATAGTACAAGTCAATTTTATCATTACAGGTGACCCGCAAAGCTTAAAGCTTATTTGCAGGATACAGAATAATTACATTTATTATTTGTTACAATAGTATGATTAGCCTTCTTTCGTGATCATTACAAAGAGTTTTCATTTGCATTTTCAGCAAGTAGCACGAAAGGTGCTGGATGCAGTGATAAATGAAGTATGCAGGAAAGACAGCTGCGTTGGATACAAGGCATCGAAGCCCTCAGTGGGCAATAAGGTAAAAGACACTAAACGAGTCGTGGTAATAAAAATAAATGTATCTTCATAGTATATTTTTATGGGTGTTTTACACAATATTAAGAATGAATTAATTATTAAGAATTGTCAATAATCTATATTAAACATCAAAGGTAAATTAGGCAGAAGAGATTTTTTTCTCAATGGATAACGCATCGATTTCTGCTTGCCTTCCTTCTTAGGCGTATCTTTGTATTAAATAATTTGAAAAATATCCCATCCCTTTTTGAATTATGTAAGAGATGCATAATCATCTCGATTCCATTAGATGTTTTAATTCTTTACGTAAAAACTGCAGTAAAGAACAGTTTGATTTCGGATATTCTTATTTTATCTGTCTTTTCTATCAGTTTTAGAATTGTTAAAAGAATGAATTGGCCTCTCATAATTAGCTTAAAGTCATTGAAAGTTACAATATATTTTAAGGAAAACCAGCTATTTTAAGATCGCCATTACTAATATAGCAGCTGCAGAAATGAGTTTATGTAAAATTAGTGTCAGGCGCGGATCTAGAAAAAAAAAATAGAGGGGGGGACAAATGAAGCAGTCGAGTCAGAAAAACAAAATAAAGGGGATTGGAATTCCATTTTAATATAGCACATTATCCATCGTTTTATAGTACTTTAAATCATTTCTTGAAAAACGCGTAAAAGAGCAAAAGTTTAATAATTGTTTTGCCTTTATTACCATTACCGATATTTGGAAAGGGGGAGGGCCATAGCTCATTGCCCCCCCCCCTGGATCCCACCCTTTTGCTGCAGATATTTTTTTCCCTCTGAATATGAAATTCAGTGTCTCAAGAGAAACAAAACACGTTTATTTATCTCTCTTCATCATTTCTTTAGGATTACGTTTTGTGTTAACTGAGCGAGAGTTCCTTTGTATATGATTTTCCTATATTTGATAAAGGAATGGTTACAGGATGCAATTCTGAACTCTGTGTGACAATAGAGTTTAACTTCTAAAATTTATTTATTATGGAATGAAAGCAGAGGTAGTTGTTAAAATATTTATGTGATTACGTTCCAAACTTGAATTTGTAATTCTTCTTCGCTATTAAACACATTGCTCGTTAGTGAAATTGCTCTAACCAGAAGGAATGGCTGGAATTTTGCGAAACTCTTCACAGACAAGGATGATGAGATTTGTATCACATGATCTTATTTACATCTGAATGCAATGAACTGAACGAAAGGGTTAAAGTAAAATGCACCTAATATAATATGTACTGAAATCATTTTATTAGTGATGCATTCAGCAGCACATTGCTGCATTGATGTGTAAAGATTTCTGACGTTGTCCTGAGGAATATCTCACCACCCACGTGCATGTGGTATGGGCCAGTTGAGAGTGAGCTTGCAGAGAAAGTCCGATCATGTCGCAAACATGCTCGGTGGGGGGGGGGGGAAATGATTGGCCACGGAATAGTCTGGAATTGTCCTTGTAGACAACATCCTGGACAGGAGTAGTGTTATCATGCTGGCAGGTGTCATTAGAGCTAATCGCTTGAAATACGACGGGGGCCATAGGCATCGACATATCAACCAGAAATTCGTATTACCTCTTACACCTACCAGAAGTGATCTGTTTTTGTAACTGATGGCTAACGTAATCATTTACATAAAATTTTTACAACAGATTATTATTTACATAGTAACCTCTGCTATTACATGTTTATTTACGTGTAAAGTCGACCGTACCTGCTGAGTTGGACAATTTTATCTTTCATCAGTGTACTTTCGGAGTTCTATTTTCCATTTAAAATTTAATACCAAGCTGTTGATTTTGATTTGCCTAAAGTGATATTAACAAATGAAATGGTTAATGTTAAGATGAAATTGTACTAAATATTTAGTGACAGTTATTCGTCACGAACTGCACCCGAACATGCTCCGGCACATTTATGCCGCTGCTTATAATAATTTCATTCATCCTCATAATTATATATCATCATTACTGAATTCATTAAGTGTTTATTAACATTCACATGCCCAGAGATAAACATCATAACATGCTCTGAGGGCTGGTTTTCAGGAACAAAGGTTATACATTACTTGCAATTAGCACATAGAGCAAATACAGTAAGACACTATAAACTTTTGTTATATAGTATAGTATTGTTGGGTTGTTTTACCTCTGGGCGGCGCTTTTTTGTAGACAATGGAGTCCTTGTGACCTGGCCATTTAGCCCAAAGTCTCAGAAGATTGGGGGAGGGGACACACTGGAACAGCTGTCAGGAGACAGCTGGTAGCCTCCCGTCAAGGCCATCCAGCGTGTTCTTTAACGTGTGCCGGGTATGGCTCTTCCGCACACGGGACCACGGCTTAACGTCCCATGCGACGGTCGGAGACTTTTCCAAGCCATCGATATCCCCTACTGACCATGGTAGGGCGGAAAGTTTTGCAGAGATAAATCTCAACGCTGACCCAGCTGTGACTCGAACCTGGGAACTACAGATTACGAGCCTGGTGCGCTACCGACTGAGCCACGCCCACCCTATAGTATAGTAAATCATACTATAATGTTACGTACAAAATTTATAATATTATTACACTAAACATTACCGTATTCAGAAGAAAATACTAAAAATATTTTCACCGGATGAGAAATATTCAATTTCCGGTTTTCTAAGGAGTTTGCTTTATATACTTTATGAACCCCCAACCTCGACGCGATATGCGTTTATTTGAAGGTCGCGGCTTGTCTTAAACAGCAACGTTGTTCCCAAATTGTAGTAACCATCGTATGCGTATGCATAGGTATTTTCTCCACTTCTTCTGCCGCTCTAGAGAAAGGGAAACAGATGGGCTTGAAAAGGATGCCTTCGGTCGGATGAGATGTTAAGCCGTGGCCACGTATGCATGATAGCCAACTCTGTGCACGTTAAAGAACACGCAGAATGGCCCTGGAGGATGCTTCCACCTATCTCCTAACAGATATCCAATGACTCCATTTCCTTTGCCAACACTTTAGGGATCATTGTGACCTGGCCACTCGGTGATAAAACGTTCTAACCCAAAACAAGTGGACGTTTTCCTTTAAGATGCTATTTGTTAGCAACTGAGCTCTGTGACGGGATATTTCGAAACAACTTTATTTCGGACAAATTGAATTCCTTAGTGAAGACATTACCCAGCTCGATTTTTCGTAATTCTCGTTTAATATTTAAAAAGTGACAAAACCTGAAATATTTAATATTCAATCAAGATCATGGACATCGAACACAATCCAGTGAGCGACTGATTAAGCTACGAACAACAACTGAATTGACGAGTTTTAATTGATAGTGGGTTGAATATGCTGATTGGAATAATGCAAAGCAGATACGAAGATTATGATACAGCCTATAGATGAGAGAACGCTGACCACTTTCAACTAATGATGACGTATTTGAGTGAACTGTTCTTTCGATAAAATGATGAAAGCGTTATATTAGTACTGCGCCAGATTCTCACGCCTAAGTTTCACAGATTCCAGTCACAACTATACCAACCTTAATGTTACATTAGTTTGTCCCTGGTCCACCGTGAATGCGAAAGTAGACATTATTGCCTTCCGAATTTTATGTAACTGATGAAAGCGTTCTGTTAGTACTGCACCAGAATTTTACACATTCCAATCTCAACCGTACCAACTTTAAGGTTTAATCAATTAGTCCCTGGTCCTCCGTCAACGAGAGAGTATCGTAGGTTTCATTGGCCTACGAACATCCTATGGCCGAGTGGTAAGCATGATTGGCTACTGATCAAAGGGACCTGGGTTCGAGCCCCTGTAAGACACGATTGCTTGTGTTGTTTTTCTGCTGTGTTCTCGCTATCCTCGCAGACCTCCTACGATGGCTCCTGTCAGACCTCTGTGGCAAGCAGCTGCTTGAGGGGATATTTATTTCATTTTTTTTATTAAATCTTAAAGAATAAATTTAAAAAATGCTCTACCTGAAAACTACAATTATTTTGCTCGTGATCCTCTTCCTCCAACTCTTCAACAGGCAGGCGAGCGAAGGGGTCGACTTCGGCTTCAGTTTTGGCTGGCGTTTTGGTCGGATATTTCACGACCTTTATTCATGCAGTCAGCGAAGCAGGAGTGTACGAGGATGCTCTGTGACTGGATGCAGTGAGAGACTGAACGAGAGCAGAAAATGGAGATGGCGTTCTTTGCAACACTTTCTTCTAGAATATGCTGCTTCTTCTTGCAGTGGAATTCCTTGAACAACTCTTTTGTCGGAAAGAGACATATGTTCACGTCTCGAGTGAACCTTAAACTTCTTTCCATCAAAGGATCGTATTCCTGCACCTTATCAATTGGCTGTTTTACGAGTTGAAAGACTTCGCTGAACTTATGCCTGTCCGATCTCTTCTAATAATTCTTGCTAATCTTTTCCTGTTAACTCGTCCATATTCAGAAATTCTTCTATATCGTCCTTCGTCCTGTCGATGATCTCTTTACCTACCTGCCTGAAAACAACATTAACTATCGTTTCGCGGATTAATCGCGCGTTAGCGGGTTCCCGTGCTCTCAGTTCGCGTACTTTGCGACACATCTGTATTCGATGAACCTAAACCCGTGATATCATAAGAAACCAAAATAACATGCAGAAGTAATTTTTCAGTTTGTCTGTTTAAAATTCCAAAACAAACTATAATGTTGAAGTTTTAGTTCCCGGAATGGTATAAAGTATTTTAAAACAACAGCAAAGGAAATATCAATTACCTGACTGAAATTCAGCTTAGAATACAGGGAAGTATCCAGGAAGGGATCAGAGGTCCCGACCCCACCCCACTAAAAATCGATCGTTTTATGAGAAATCTTAAAGCTGTCTACCTGCTTTGAAATCCAAAGCAGTTGTCTTTGTATAATTTTATTTTAGCCTCATAGCATATTCCCGACGCTAAATTAGGTTTAACAAATAATTATAAAACTTTATTCAATATAGAAATGTAGAATATCATTTTAATCTTTCCTGTCTGGTGGAATATTTTAGTAACTGGAAAACTACTCATGTTTTATTCTCAGAACACCCCAAGCGAGGTTAAATTCTCGAACCATCGCTTAAACTAAATTCTCGGACCTCTCCCACCCTCCTCTGAACGTGTCTATTACAATACTTAAAATACTTAATGTTTATTTGCACTTACTTTTCCAATGAAAAGTCATTGCTGTCATAACTAATTTTCCATTCGACGGGAATGAATGTTCCAAGTATCGATGGGGCGGGGGTGGCTCAGTCGGTAGCGCGCCAGGCTCGTAATCTGTAGTTCCCAGGTTCGAGTCCCAGCTGGGTCAGCGTTGAGATTTATCTCCGCAAAATTCCCCGCCCTGCCCACGGTCAGTAGGGGACACCGATGGGCTTGGAAAGGCCGCCGTCCGCCGGATGGGACGTTAAGCCGTGGCTCCGTGTGCGGGAGAGCCATACCCTGTGCACGTTAAAGAACACGCTGGATGGCCTTGACGGGAGGCTACCATCTGTCTCCCAACAGCTGTTCCAGTGGGTCCCCTCTCCCAACCTTCTCTGAGCCTTCGGGGTCCATGTGACCTGGCCATTTAGCCCATGGTGTGCAAAAAAGTGCCGCTCAGAGGTAAAACAACCCAACCCAACCCAAGTATCGAAATGTTCATTTCCTGGAAGTTGTCTAGGGATGCTAAGCGAACATGACTCTTAGAGCAGCGCCCCCTCGATATCATCAGATAATGCTTAGCAATGCATTTCTCAATACCTTTGTCTGTTCGAAGCTTCAAAATGGATCGCATTCTCAAAAGCCTCATTTCAGCTTTGGAGTGATTGTGACTGGCTATAACAAAAACACTGATGATTGATTAAACAACACAAACATACAGTTTATGAAACAACTGTATAAACTAATGCAAGAAAAAATTCCACTTTGACGAGGGATTTAGAACAAATTTTACAATGCTGATTGCTTATTACATTTTTTTACACAGGTTTTCACATCTCGCATAAGTATGTCGGTTTCATTAAAATTTAAACAGGAAAAGAAAATTAAACGTATTTATCGGATCATCGTTTCAGTTAGTTCCATTGCAGTTTAACTTCGACTGTCCTACAAAAAATGCTTCCTTTAAGGAAATATTTTGACTCTTAACGACAAGACTCCAACGAAACGATTAAGAAAGTTTATGCTGATGATTCCAATGTAGAGTGTTACACACATTGCCTGGTCAAACTTTTATGGCCCACTACTTCGTCGTATGTATCAGGCTACAGTCCCTGAAAATGAAATTTTCTAATTCTCTGTGAATATTTCTTGTTGAGATGGGATTTTAAGTACTACTAGAGGTCATCTCGCTCGTCCTGATAAATTGTAGCATCTCTAATAGCATATCGAACAAACGCCTGTCCCTGTCTGTCAGGCCTTTTTTTATTCCCGCATTTTGTCACGATTGGCAGACGTTTCTTTAGAACAGGCACGTCAAACACGCGGCCCGCCGGGAACTGTTCTGCGGCCCGCCAAGATTGATAAACAATATGTTTATTTAACTTTTCACAACACTGGATTCTTTAATTAAAATTATAAGTAGGTACACGGTACATAATTAAATAAACGTATTTAAGAAAACATTTCCATTTATATATAAGGGAAAAAAAGCTATGCTTCATCTTTATTTCCATTTGTTTTTTGTTTTTTTTGCGGCCCGCGATTCAATATATATTACTTAATATGACCCTCAGTGGTTAACGAGTTTGACATGCCTGCTTTAGATCATTGCCATTCTCCATACACTAGGGATATGGGTTGGGTTGTTTTACCTCTGAGCGGCACTTTTTTGCACACCATGGGCTAAATGGCCAGGTCACATGGACCCCGAAGGCTCAGAGAAGATTGGGGGAGGGGAACAGCTGTTGAAGAGAACAGCTGTTGGGAGACAGATGGTAGCCTCCCGTCCAGGCCATCCAGCGTGTTCTTTAACGCGCATAGGGTATGGCTCTCCCGCACACGGGGCCACGGCTTAACGTCCCATCCGGCGGACGGCGGCCTTTCCAAGCCCATCGGTGTCCCCTACTGACCGTGGGCAGGGCGGGGAATTTTGCGGAGATAAATCTCAACGCTGACCCAGCTGGGACTCGAACCTGGGAACTACAGATTACGAGCCTGACGCGCCACCGACTGAGCCACCCCCTCGCCTCATTACAAAAGAGGTATAGTGAAAAGAATATAAGTCCAAATCTTAGTTTTTTGTATTACGGCAGTATATATCAATTTATTGTTTAACAAGTTGTGTATATATATATACCTATAAAGTTTGCAATGTTTTCTAATTAAATGCTCTTGACTTTTCAGAAGAAAGTGGCTTTCACAGGAGTCACTGAAGTCCGTCTTTATGTAAGTTTATTTCGATGATTATTTTAAAATACTTTGGAAAATGATAGTGCTGCTAAACTTCTGAAGATCTTTAAGATAGGATTAGTAGAGACTTTTAGAATAGTAGGGATCTTTAGAACAGTAAATGAAGTATTCCCAAATTGTTGCATGCGGTAACCCATTTTCATTTCTATTAAATTTTCTTACTTTAAATATTAATAGAAATTTTATGTGTTATCCACAAAATATTAACTATTAATGTTGAGAGTCTGCATTTTATTCACTCATTTTTTTAAAAGTAAAAGTTTGTGAACTCCTGTTATTACCATCTTAATAATTATATGAACAAAGATCTGTCAGCCAATGATAACGAAAAATATTTTTTTTAATAATTGAACTTTTAAAAATATAATATTGTTATTAATATAATTTTAATGTCTAAAGGTAAATGCAATAGTTTCACTTGATGTGATTAGAATAACCACTGCAATCACTTACAATTATGTTCCGTTTATAGGACGTATGGAAGGCTCCAAAGAAGTCCTCCTTCCTCGCCTATAGTGAGTACCTATTTATGCTGCTTTCGTTGTGATATCGTTTCGTCTTTGTCGATGTTTGCGATTGTTATTTTTGTCACCGTCGTTCATGTTTTAATTATACATTTTCCCCACCAACTTGGCTCAGTTGATTATTCTTTCGTATTTTAAATTTCCTTTGCTTTCTTTTAAATATCTTTTATACCTTCTAATAATTATTGTTGTATAATAACAAATGGTTGGATTGTTTTATCTCTGAGCGGCCCAATATGGGCTAAATGACCAGGCCACAAAGACCCGAGGGCTCGGAGTAAATTGGGGGAAAGGGACACACTGTACAGCTGTTGGGAGCCAGATGGTAGCCTCCAGTCAAGGCCATCCAGCGTGTTTTTAACGTTCGTAGGGTCTGGCTCTCCCGCACACGGGGTCAAGGCTAACGACGGACAAACGATGCCTCTACAAGCCCATCGGTATATGTGATGACCCGCCTGACCGAGGATAGGGTGAGGAGTTTTGCAGAGATAAATCTCAAAGCTGTCCTAGACGGGACTCGACCCTGAGAACTGCACATTACGAGCCTGGAGCGCTATCTACTGAGCTATCCCTGCCCCCTAGAATAACAATGGCTTCTAAATGTAAATATATAGTCATTAATATGAATCGTAGTGTCGTATACACAAAATTTGGGGTAGGAGGTTAAACGCAATTTTGTGCAGTAGTGAACAAATGTCTTTTTCTACACTTCAATATCTGTTTCATCCATAAACATAGCCCTATGTGATGTTCGGTCGATTAATCTCTTTTGCTTTGCTGAAGTATTTGTGCGTTGAGATCTTGTCTCTACCACATATTATATAACTTAAAATTCACATATTTTTTAACATTTTATTAGAAGAAAACAGATCAGGATCTACGGGGGAGGGGGCATGACCACCTTCCCCTGTAGCTTTGCCTTTGGGGGCTTCTGAATCTGCCCCTGTGGGCTCGGTAGAAATTTCTAAACAAACGTGGCATGTTGCAGAAAATGGTTGGCCACCGTGGTTGCCATCATGATGCTCAAGATTATCTGTTTCTGCTCATTATACTTATTGTTTCAAACAATATTGAGATTTGAATTTTGTCTTCAAACAAATTTAAGTGTTTTAAAATTTCAATGGCGTATATTCTAAAGAATTTAAAAGAAAAAGTTATAGCTAGATACATTTTTGCATATATAAATCTTGCGACGTCATAATTTCTCTTTTAACAGAGATCGATATCCAAAATTTGAACCCTAACTTATCTCTAATACAGACGTTAAAGTTGTTAGAGAGAGCAAAATTATCATCATAGTTTCCCTAAACACTGGTCAGCCGTAGCCAAAAATATTTATTAAAGTACTAATCCTGTTAACCTCTAAGATCTATAAAAAAAAACGAAATTGTAGCCAGAAAATTTTTATCTTTCTTACAGCAGAAAAAATAAATGGACTTTAAAACTTTCTCTAGATATTCAGCCATGTTATGTACTAAATGAAAGTGAATTTTATTTTGAATGACAATGAATATTAAAATAAAAATTAAACTAAGTTAGGCCGAATGTTTAATAAAAAAAATGTTTAACTGGCTTTAGATGGGTTAAAGAAATGGGATTTTTATATATTTATTAACCAATTTATTCTGGTTTCTCGAGTACTTCAGTTTTCTAAAATACGTATATAATAAATGACACTTACAAAGTTGCAATGCATTTGGCATTTAAATCATTAGGATCAACTCTCGTGGAACTTCTCTTATAGTGGAAGAGAACGGAAAGGGGGGGGGGGGAAATTTGAAAAATCCCATGATTCCGTACTTCAGAAGCTTTCATTTAGCATTAGGCTCTGTAATAGTTTAAGCTTTTCCCGTTTCTTAATAAGTTCTTTTGCTGGTTTATTGGAGACAAATCCCTACAATGTTTATGATGTAAAGTAACTAACTACACTGGCAGAAATTGAAAAAAGAACACCATAAACAATTGAAGCGTAATCTATGAGATTCATTTAGTAGAAACAACTTGTTGAGAAAGGATAGTGATCACACGTGTGAAGTGATTCAATGTTTATTTTACCTTTACACGAGTATTACATTTTGCAGAAGGCACATTTTAATAAGGTGTTGAACCTCCTCGAGCAGCAATACAGCTTCCAATCTGGCATGCAAATGCTGGATATCACGCTGGGGGATACCATTCCATGCCCTTTCAACTTGAACGCGCAATTCAGCGATGGTCGTTGCCTGCCGCGGTCAGCGGAAGAGTCTTTGTCCGATCCAGTCCCAGACATGCTCGATTGGAGACAAGTCTGGAGAGTGTGCTGGCCAAGGGAGTTGGTGGGACGGAGTGAGGGTGGGCGTTATCCTGCTGGAATATCGCATTTGAGATTACACTGAAATATGGCAAGACGACCGGTTGTACGATGTCGCTGATGTACGTAATGCTACTCAGTGTACCCTGTACAAACACCAGCCACGTATGAGAATGATAACTAATCGCTCTCTATATCAAGATGCCCGGGCATCGGCCCTGTGCGTCACTGTGGATGCACGATGTAAGAAGCCGCTCACCTTGTCGCCTTCGGATGCGTAAACCACCATCAGAGCTCCTAAGCAGAATCGGCTTTCATCACTGAAGACCACAGACTGCCATTCTTCCTTCCAGTGACCTCGTTCTTGACACCACTGCAAACGTGCTCGACACTGACGAGTGGTAACCATGCCAGCGGCACACGTACCCGTAGTCCTGCTTCCAAAAGACGATTGCGTATCATTCTTGTAGACATTCTTGGTAGGACAGAGGATCGAATTTGTGATGCCGTAGTCGTCCGCTCTGCCACACCCTCCCTCTTGATGCACCGATCCTCTCGTGCGTTCATAACTCTGCGTTGGCCGGAACCACGTCTGCGAGGGTGCGAATGCTCGTCTGACCATCGATGCCACCATCATACCACTTCTGATACCCCTCGTCCAACGCGGTGTGCAACTTGACGAAAAGACCGACCTGCTTCCCTAAGACCCACTATATGACCTCGCTCAAACTGCGCTAATGAACAAACGTTGTGCGTCTGCATCGTTCAGGCATGGTAGCTTCTTCAAAGAGCACTGAACAACATGACACAAGACGAATAACTTTTTTCTTCACATCCTAGTCCTTAAATACACGCTGCCGACATTTGCATGTTGTCGTCCTTAGTGACGTCTTTACTTCATCAAATGACTTTCAATCCTGGCTCACTGTTTCTGCTGCCCTTAACTATTAAAGTATTATATTATGACGTTCCTAAAGAAATACCTTCTGGGTGTTCATTTTTCAATTTCCGCCAGTGGATATGCAGAATTTGGTGGTCGTTTAGGAGGAATTGCTCTCCCTGTTTTTGTGAGGGGGGGGGGGAAGGAACAAAGTTTAAGGACTAAACATTTACGCTGTTCTTAGGTACTATAAGAGAAAACTGTATGTGGACTTACCTTTTATGAGGAAAGAAAAAAAGTTTGGCGGTTAACTATGATGAACGTCTCAGTTGACAGTCGTCCCCTTCCCCATTGACTCATGTCATCTTTAATTCTTCATATGACTTTTATGCAGAATGAGCTGTTTCAGATGAAAATTGTAAGAGAGCAATTGAAGATGCGCCGTAGAACACTTAACAGATCGTCCCGTTCTTATTGAATTTCTAAATTTCAAATATAGATATTTCTTACTCATATTTCGCAACTAATAAACATTGTAAAGTTGCATTTTCCTCTTTTTTTCAGACACCATAATGGCAGAAGAGCCCGCCAAAAGGCGAGAGGTCAAACGGCGTAGCTGGAAACCGAAAAAAACTTGGAAAAGCCGTTTGGCCAATTGGATAGGAGACACATTCTGCAGCCTCTGCTGCCTCTGCCAATGAGAATGGCAGATGAAGACACTACAGGCAGGGATAACCACTATAAAAGGTATTTTTAACATATTTGTTTTGTAGTTAAAATCGTTATTTTCCTAAATAGTGATTTAATCTTTTAAAGTAACTGAAATTGCATATTTATCGCATCGCAATTAGATTTTACATAGGTGTTTTACATTGTATTTTTAAATTCTATAAGATTTTTTCCCTTGTAATGGGTGGAATTTAATGAACTGTATTTATGTTATCGTAGGTCATTCCCATACACGAGAAATCGGGATTTCGTTTTTGTAGTCAAAGTGAAATCCTTATTTTCATAGCGCTATATTTGGCTTTAAACACAGTGAAGTATTTGTTAAAGCCAATGCAAAAACAATCGATATTTTATATATTTGCTGCAACAAGGAAGTTTACATTTCGCCTTTTTAATAATGAGAAATTTAAAAGCACCTACCTAGAAGAATTTTCTTCAGTTGAAATATTGCGACATCCCATAGTTGAAAGCCATTGATATAAACTGTTCAAATGCAAAAATGTTATTTCGATGAAGCTGGTCTTTGGGAATTATTGATGCTCGCCAAGTCCGTCTTTGGACACCTCGCTGCTCTCCTCCCAAAATGTTTGAAGGCCTGATGCAGCATTATAGAATTTAGGAAAGGGTATATGAAAGTGAAACGTAATAGATACATACATATAAGGATAGGATACTTTATTCGAAATAACATTTGATGCGAGTTAAGAAAGCGGCATGCTACAGTAATCTCTCGCCAACTGTGGAGGTTACGTTCCTGAAAGTATCGCATTTGGCAACACTAAGGTGCAATAGAAAACCATGAAGAGTTAGGGGGAAAACGATGAACATGCCATAAAAAGATTAAAAAGAGAAACGCAAATTTTGTTTTTCATTTATACAACATGAAAACGCTAATAAAGGTTGACCATACAATAAGTTAAACAAATAGGAATCAGTTTATATATAAAGCTATACATACATGAAATATCGACTATCCTCCTTTGGCAGCATCCTCATTTGATACGGTGACGTTTAAGAATCTGACCTTTATCTGTCATCTGATTTTCTTGTGTGAGGACATTAAGAGATTAATCTCTGTGCACATTCCAACTACCGACGGAGACAAAATGGTTGGTGGTATGTTTAAAGAAATTATGTCTATTGAGAGAGGAAATGTCTACAATATCAAACAGCCCCCTAATCGCAAGAATGGGGCAAAGATCTGTTCCGCTGCTACTAAAGGCTAAAGCCATTTACACTGGAAGACTTCCACCAATGTAGGTTTGGCGATGTCCATAGAAGCAATAGTTCAATTGGCACGCGATATCAAAACTCGACCTCGAATGATTGGAAGAAGGTCATATGGTTCGATGAATTTTGTTTTCTGTTGCACCATATGGACGGCTGGTACAGTCGCTCAAAAATATTCGAACACTATGGTTGATTACAGAATTCAGAAAAAATATCTGGCAACGATTATTTTAGGAGTAAGTGATCTGGCAACCTTCTGTACACGAAGGTTGCCAGATCACTCACTGTAATCAACCATAGTGTTCGAAAATTTTTTTGAGAGAGAGCGTGTGCATCATTTACCCGGGGAAGTGTTGGTACCAGGATGCACCGTGGGATGAAAACAAGCCGGTGGAGGAAGTGTAATGTTTTGGGCAATGTTTTGCCGGGAAACCCTATTTCCAGTCATTCATGTGCAGGAAACTGTGACATCTACCACCTACCTAAATGACATTGCTGCCCAGGTACATCCTTTCATGGCTACAGTATACCCTTCTAGTAGTGCCTTCTTTCAACAGATAATGCGCCATGCCACACTGTCCGGATTGTTTGAAAATGGTTTGCGGAACATGAGGAAGACTTCCAGGTATTCCTGACCTCCAAATTCCCCAGACACCAATCCAATCGAGCATCTGTGGTTTGTGTTGGAACAGCATATCCGATCTGCGGCGGCGCAACCACGTAACTTACAAGAGTTAAAGGATTTGCTGGTAATGTGTTGGTATCAGATACCACAAGACACCTTTAGAAATCTTGTAGCGTCCATGCCTCGCCGGGTAAGAGCTGTTTTTGCGGCACGTGGAGGACCAACATCATATTTGGCAGGTGTTCATAATGTTTTCACTCTTTCGGCGTAAATAACAGGAATCTCATTCACTTTCATTTCATTTTTATATGCTTTCATTAAAATATCCAGAAGTTTTGCCAAGTTGGATTCATGCGACCAATGAGAGACTGGGAGCCCTCTAACTTCAATAAGCTGTTTAGTGCTCATTTCACAAAGGCCAAGAGTATGGTGCCCATTATTAAAAGAGCATTCACAAATATTTTGTATCAAGGAGAACTAATGTTGGATTTAAATGCAGTATTTCAAATAGTACAGTTTAGTAAAACGATCACCAATATCAGTTAATTAATGAAAGACAAAGATAAAAAGGTATTAGCAGGATTTTCAACTGTGACTGCCCTGGTGGCCAACTACATAGTGTGCTCGTCTACTAATAAAAAGGATCCTCTTTTCAAGCCCCGTATAAGGAATGGATATTTTCTTTCTTGTGTTGTCCTTCAGTTCATAAGTCTTCTCTATGGTTATTAATCTGCTAACCTTTTGTAGACCTTTGTGGCAAGCAGCTGATTCAGAGATAATTTATTTATTGTTCAACACTTTTCTCAATATGAATTTGCAATCTCTTTTGCACATTCAGTAAATTGAGACTTTTAATTTGACGATTGGCATACCGTAATGATTAAAAAAAATTGCAACGTTAAATAAAAATAATTATACTCACTCAGGGCCGCATCAAGTGGGCGGGTGGGGGTAAGAGGACCCCCCCTTTGGAGAATGCTAATAATAGTAATAGAGGAAAAAATTGTTACACCTCTTTACGTATATTTCAAGCATTTTGCAAATTGTTTTTTAAGAGCTTTAAAATGTAGGGTGAAATGTTATACTGCATGGAAATAATCTTTTTTTTCTACAGGGTGTCCCGAGTCGCCGAGGCATTCCTCTCTATGAAGGAACAGTTTCGCTGTCGGCTTAGTGTCATCAATCAATAATGACATTTAATGGAGCCTTCTCCCTCTTTTTCCTTCCACATTAGCTGCCTATGTGTCGAGGGGTTTTCTCCTGGGTTAGAGCAAAACACTCTGACATATCAGTAATGACATTTAATGGAGCCGGATCCCTCTTTTTCCTTCCACATTAGCTGCCTATGTGTCGAGGGGTTTTCTCCTGGGTTAGAGCAAAACACTCTGACATATCAGTAATGACATTTAATGGAGCCGGATCCCTCTTTTTCCTTCCACATTACCTGCCTATGTGTGGAGGGGTTTTCTCCTGGGTTAGAGCAAAACACTCTGACATGGATGGTGCCTTGACGTGGCGTCAGAGCTTTTCACTAAACCATCCGGCAGATAACTGTGGCAGTGAGAGCTGCAATCATAAAATAATTCTACTATGAGTGAGCATATAGTCGAAGGGAGACACCAACCGGCAATTCTTCCCTAAATTATAGTAAGGGGGGAAAGGGACCGGAACTAAGAGGCTTTCGCCAAATTGAACAGTTCATTCTGCAAGAATCGTTACCTCGCCTTGGACCGAAAAACAACTTGGATAGACGACAGCGATCAGCGGCAGCTGTTGCAGAGCATCACCTCGGTCGAAAGTTTGGGCGAGACTAGTTAAGCTTAGTTTTATTGCCTGTTTTAATTTTCTCTCAGTGCTATTGTGTGTTATGTATTATACGAGGAGGGCAACGAAAACGCTGGATCAGTACAGCGACGATGCAAACTCGGAAAAGGACACACAACACTCGACTCTATTACCTGACACAGACATGGGGGGAGGTGAATGCTAACGGAGGGGAGGAAGATTGCCCTTGGAGTGAAGACGGGGATGATACGACTTTTACCAGTCGACTAGCTGCATCGAGAGCGCAGTCTGTGAGAGTGAGTACGCCTGGGGAGATGAATGCGTATCATATGAAGCAGATGGAGATGCAACTTAGGAGGGAAGAGAGAGAAGATAGAATAAGGGAGCAAGAAAGGGAAGATTAGGAAAGAATTAGACCGAGCTCCTGAATTGGAGCTAGCGAAATTGAGGCTCAGGAGAGACAGCTCAGCCTCGGGCGACGATATGACAGCCTTGGCTATGGAAGGAGCCGACCCCAAAATTCGGGAATTGGATAGGCTGCGTAGGTATTCCCAGCTACTAAAGCATACATTGGGCAACGCTCCACAAGAGGTTGGCGAGGTGCCTTTGTTTTTCCAGCAAGTGGAGGCAGTTTATGAGACTCATTATTTCCCTGCTTCCATAAGAGGAGAACTGTTAGCACCACTATTAGGCGAGAAATTGCGGCCGGTTATCGCTTAGGTACCGCCAGCAGAGGCAGGAGATTATGAGCAGCTGAAAAAGATAATTTTACGTCAGTGTCGATTGACAGCCACATAGTATCACCGGCGTTTCGAAGAAGCAAAAAAGGTGGATAGCGAAAGCTGGACGGAATTTTCGGGTAGAATTTCTGCTGTGCTTTTACTATGGCGTCCAAAGGAAGTAAATCTGATTCTCCTGCACCCAGTAAGAAATGGAAAACGATATCTTTGGAATGTAAACTTAACATTATCAAGGATTTTGATAGCAGAATGAAAATTTATGAATCGGCAATGAAGT
This sequence comes from Ryuthela nishihirai, assembly GCA_038380435.1. Classification (NCBI taxonomy): domain Eukaryota; kingdom Metazoa; phylum Arthropoda; class Arachnida; order Araneae; family Heptathelidae; genus Ryuthela; species Ryuthela nishihirai. The sequence continues at coordinate 80,489,759 of JAWZYU010000017.1, forward strand.
TTGAGCTACCGGAATCCACAGTAAGAACAATCATAAAAGATAAAGAAAGAATTCTCGATGCGGTGAAGAATGCTCAATCCTTGAACTCAAGCATAATTCGTAAACGTCATGGTATTATTGCTGAGATGAAAACAATGCTGAAATTATGGTGTGATAATCAAGTAAAAGTGAAGAATTGTCCAGTCGATCAGAACACTGTGTGCTATCAAGCTAAGCTGATTTTTGAGAGGTTGAAAGAAGAAGCTGGGGAGGCGAGCGAAGATGAAAACTTTGTTTGAATTATGCTTGAGTTCATGTAGCTAGTAACGGTTGGTTCAACCGAAATAAAACCTCTCTAATTGGCACAGCATCGCGGCGAGTGGAGAGGCGGCAAGTGCCGATAAAGAAGCTGCGTCTTCTTTTCCTGAGACACTCACGGCTATGATAGAAGAAGATGACTATAGCAGTGAAACCGTATTTAACGTGTATGATACTGGTCTGTTCTGGAAGAAGATACCTAAAAGAAAAAAACTTTCCAGGTTTTAAGATTTCTAAAGACCAATTGACAGTGATGGTTGGCGGGAATGCAGCTGGTGACTGCAAGTTAAAACCTCTCTTAATTTATCGCCCCGAAAACCCAAGAGCCTTAAACAATATATCTAAAATTAGCTTACCAGTGATTTGGAAGTCAAATCATAAAGCTTGGGTGACAGCTTTCGTTTCTGAGGACTGGTTTGGTCACCACTTCATACCCGAAGTCGAAAGTTATTGCAAGTCTAAACAGATTCCATTTAAAGTGATGCTTCTTATTGACAATGCAACCGGTCACCCTCCTGCCACCCTAATTGATTTCGACCCACGTGTGAAAGTTGTGTTTTTGCCTCCAAACACAACCAGCTTGCTTCAACCGATGGACCAGGGAGTCATCAAAACATTCAAGGATTACTACACGAGGCGTTCGTTTGCACATCTGAATGAAGCTATGAGGCAAAACAGTGAGATATCTGTTAAAGACTTTTGGAAACAATTCAATGTTTTAGATGCCATAAGAATCATTGGAAAATCTTGGGATGAAATTTCCCAAAACACATTGAATGGTGTCTGGAAGAAACTTTGTCCATTTTTTTTCAAAAACGAGACGGAAACAACGCCAGAAACTGATCATGTCGCTCATGTGATAGAAGAAGTTGTTAATCTTGCCAGGCAATTAAATTTGGAAGTCAATGGTGATGATGTCAACGAGCTGTTGGATTCATAGTCAGGAGCTGACAATTGATGAGCTCATAGAGATGCGTGAGCAAAACGTCACTGAAGTATCCGACACTTCAGACCCAGTTCCACCAGAAAAGCACATGACAATTGCAAGCTTCACAGAAGGTCTCAGCTCAATTGAAAAGGGCTTAAAAATTTTAGAAAACATAGACTCCAACGAAGAACGCGTTATAGCTACAAAGAAATTCTGCGTGAAATAAAGAAGGCATTGTGTCGTCTGACGAATTTGTTAGATATCATGAAGCCATCGACATCGAAATAACATTTTTACGTAACTCATTTATTTTTTTTATATTTTTTATTAATATTTATAAAGAACTGAACTTTTATTAAATACTATTCTTCTAAACTAGTGTTTTGGTTAGTCCTTGGTCCCAATTAAACAATATTTATATGTATTTATATGTAAAGTTGTACCCCGACTTACGCGAATTCGATTTAAGCGATTTTCGTCAGACCCACCTATAGCGTAACTTCGGGGTATTACTGTATTTAAATATAAAATTAGTATTCACATTACTTAGTACAATTATCAGTATGTAGTAATAGCCGTCCACATAACAAAGATTTTATTCTACGTATTTGTTCTGCAAAATTCTCTGTGTTAATGATCAATGTACCTTCGCCGTGTTTCTACGCAAATTGGCGCCTAGGAGAGTTGAGTAGGGCTAAGGGGCGTAGTGATGATGGGGAGGCTCCCCCTCCAAAGTAACTGGGTGATGGCAAAATTCGAAGTGACTTCGTAAAATCTAGGTGAGTTGTGAAAATTTGTAATCTTTTTTTTTTGGTAAAATTGAGGGAGTTGTCAAAATCGAGGCAACTTGACAAATCTAGGGCGGTTTGGAAAGTGGCGAGACGGCAAAATCTAGAGCAGTTGGCAAAATTCGAAGCCACTTAGTAAAATACAAGTGAGATGGCAAAATAGGGACAAGTTGGCAAAATCTTGGGGAGTTGGCAAAATTCAGAGTGACTTGGCAAAATCTTGGGAACTGACAAAATTCGTGGTGACTTGGGAAAATTGTGGGGGCTTGGCAAAATTCAGGTGAGATGTAAAAATTACAATCTTTTTTATGTAAAATTATGGCGTGTTGGCAAAATCGAGGCAACTTCGCAATATCTAGGAGAGTTGGCAAAATTCAGAATGACTTTGCAAAAATCAAGTGAGATGTAAACTCTGGGATTTTTTTCTGCAAAATTGTGGCGAATTGGCAAATTGAGGAAACATGGCAAAATCTAGGGGAGTTGGCAAAATTCGAAGCCACTTGGTAAAATATAGGCGAGTCGTGAAAATTGGGATTTGCTTTGTGAAATTAAGGAGAGTTGACCAAATTGTGAAAACTTGGCAAAATCTTGGGGAGTTTGAAAAATATGAAGTGGGTTGGGTTGTTTTACCTCTGAGCTGCACTTTTATGCACACAATGAGCTAAATGACCATGTCACAAGGACCCCGAAGGCTCAGAGAAGGTTGGGGGAGGGGACCTACTGGAACAGCTGTTAGGAGACAGATGGTAGCCTCCCGTCAAGGCCATCCAACGTGTTCTTTAACGTGCAGAGGGTATGGCTCCCCCGCACACGGAACCACGGCTTAACGTCCCATCCGACGGACAGCGGCCTTTTCAAGCCCATCGGTGTCCCTTACTGACCATGGACAGAGCGGGGAATTTTGCGGAGATAAATCTCAACGCTGACCCAGCTGGTAATTTGAAGTGACTTGCCAAATTTAGGAGACATATAAAGATTGGGATTGGTTTTGTGAAATTAAGGAGAGTTGGCCAAATCAACAAGAGTTGTGAAAATTCATGCTAGAAATCAGACGAGACGTAAATTAACGTATTAATTGGAATTATTTCTGTGAAATTATGGCTAGTTGGCAAAATTGGAAGTCAAATGGTCAATTGGAAGTCTATGCATCATCGCATAGAACCGGCCAGGCCTAGCACCTAATGTCCGACCCTGCCTTCTCGTGGTGCAGACCGTTAGTACCTTTCGAAAGAGATACTCTCTTGCGGAAGTGAACGGAAGACGTGGGCTGCCCGATTAGTGTGGTCTACTGATCTCGACAACTATGGCTACTTTTCTTTTTTTCTACCCTGCTGAGGAGTGGTCAACCACACAGGGTCCTAGTGCTGACCATATATACCAACCTGAATAGAATTATGCCTCTGAGCTTGATTATGGATCCTGATTTTGATGCACTGGTGGGCTTCTGTGGAGGGAATATCTTCCGCTGTGTTTTTTGTTTGTTTGTGGGTTGACAGCCCCAAGTGAATAGATTCACAGGATATATTTATCAGCTGGTGGATAATCCTGAGCAGAGGTCATCGCAGGCACCTGAACTCTTTGCTTCTATTGGCATCGTCAAATTCTACATTGGAGGAAGTCTTCCAGTTCAGCCTTTAGTGGTGAGGGAACGGGTCTTTGCTCCATGTCTGCGATTAGAGGGCTGTTTGATGTTGTAGACATTTCCTCTCTCAATAAACATAGTTTCTTTAAACATCCCACTAACCATTTTCTCTCCATAGGTAGTTGGAATGTGAGGACTCTGCACAGAGCTTTTTCTCTTGATGTCCTCACACAAGAATTCCACAGTTATAATTTAGATATTCTCTGCTTGCAAGAGACCAGATGGACAGATAATGGTCAAATTCTTAAAATTAATCTTAAAGTTCACTTTTCGGGGAGGGACGACAATAAGCATCACCAAGGCGTGGGTCTGCTTCTCAGCAGACACGCTAGTGATGATCTTCTTGGATATGAGTGCATTAATGAAAGATTTCTTATAGCAAAATTTCAGACAAGCGTTAAAGACTTGAATGTTATCTGCTGTTATGTCCTCACTGAGGATGCTGATGACGATGCGAAGGATGGGTTTTACGGATAACTTTAGGATATTTTGAATTCTGTCAAGAAAGGAGTTATTACCCTTGTTCTAGGTGACTTCAATGCTAACGTTAGTACCGACTCTGACCTTTGGGGAGGGGTGATAGGTCCTTTTGGTATTGGTAGGTGCAATGGCAATGGGCAGCGTCTCCTACAGGTAAGTAAACTAAATGGTTTCAGAATAACTAACACTTATTACAAACAGCGTGATATATATATAAGTACACGTGGGTTTCCCCTGATGGGCTGCATAAGAATATGATTGATTATATATTAATTAACAGCAAATGGGCTAGTTCTGTTAGGAATACCAGGTCATAGGGAAGCTGAAATTGGATCTGACCATTACCTTGTTAAAAGTGCTTTGGAAGTTAAACTTAAAAAGTGTTGTGCTAGGGTTAAAAACTTTACCTATGATACTGAAGCTCTGAAAGACCCAGTTAGAGCTAAAGCTTAACATGATAGGTTACTTAGTGATTATGACAGTCATGGTTTGCTTTCTACTGAAGTTGAGGAAATATGGAACCATTTTAAACAGGCTTTTTTCGGAAACAATCACAGTAACCAGTGAGTGTAAATACTCTTGCGCATTTAACAATTTAATTAAATCACTGTTTTATACTTTTGTGGGAATGGGAATAAACCGGTGAATTAAATATATAACGCAAATCTATCTCAATCAAGAATGTCAACAATGTTCATTTCAGTATTTAAAGAGTTATGACAGGTACTGGAAATCGAGTTTTTGAACTAAGGGTAAAGCAAAGTACATCGATTCTCTGCCTCCCACAAAAAACAAAACAAAATCACATAGCAGGTTGAAGCGGAGAGTAACGCGGCTTCCCTTTTCTTATATTTAGTTGTTCAATAGCTAGTTTTTTCATCTTCTGAACTAGTTACACCTCTTTATGATTACATTTACACCTCTTTATGACAGCTGTAATATTTCAGAGCAGCTCCTTCCTTAACAAATTTCGTCACAATTGATTAAAATTGAAAGAAGAATTACCCGACTTCCTAAACATTTCTTGATATAATAATTTACTCCCCTTTGATTAACTGTTGAAATAAATTCCTATTACTAGACACCTTTGCTGCAAAATGTTCCAGCTTCTATAACATTTTAAAAATTGAACAAATATAGATGAATTTCAAGATTTAGATGAACGCGAATAAGATCTGTAATTTACCTTCAGTCTTATTCCCATAAAAGTTTATTTTTCTTGATATTCAGATTTTAATTTAGCTTTTCATAAGCCTAACATGGGTATTCTCTGATTTGATTTCCATATCTTTGTTTGCGAAATAATACACTCAAAATTGCTTTTTAAAAAAATAGAATTGCTAAATTTTAAAGAATATAATTCTTTCAAACTTTTCAAATGTTTTAGAATTAATAATGTTCTCGTTAATAAATATTTATTATGTGGTTAATAATATAGTTTGCTCAAAAACAGTTGAACAAATGCCAGAGAGTGTTTGAGGATGTTCAATAGTAATGTTTTCGTAACTCAGACAAGACATAGTAATTTAAGTGCAATCGATGTTTGAAAATGAATTTATTCCGTGAAAATACCCCCATTGTTTGTAATGATGATAGATGCATTGGCAGCTTTAATGTTGGCCCTATAACACAATCTGAAGTTATTTTGGCTATTTCTAAACTTAAACTTCATAAATCCCCAGGGGTAGATGAAATTACTACAGAAATGCTCAGAGCTGGGAATGTTTCGGTTACCACTTGGATGATTGAAATTTTGAATAACATTTATGATAAAGGTATGGTTCCTAAAGATTTTACCAGAGCTATTGTTATCCCTATTTTCAAAAAAGGTGATCGCAGTTCTTGTGATAACTACAGGGGTATAAGCCTACTCTCTGTTCCAGGTAAAGTTCTTTCCATGATTGTACTTAATAGAATTAAGAATCTGGTTGACAGGCAATTGCGTGATGAGCAATGTGGATTCAGAAGTGGTAAGGGATGTGTAGATCAGATATTTTCACTTAGGCAGATTCTTGAGAAATGTTTAGAGTTTCAGAAAACTGTGGTTGGTAGCTTTGTTGATTTCAAAAAGGCTTTCGAATCTGTTGATCGTCATAATTTGTGGTTGATTGTGCGATCATATGGTATACCAGACAAGATAGTTAACATAATGAAAGCTCTCTATAATAACACTGAGTCGTGTGTGAGAGTTGGTAAGTCGTGTAGCAATTGGTTTAGCATTACTTCTGGTGTTCGAGAAGGGTGCATTCTGTCTCCTTTTCACTTTAGTTTGGTTGTTGATTATGTTATGCGAAATTCACTTCAAGGGAAAGATTTTGGCCTTAAATGGGCTGGAGATACGAAAATTTCTGATTTAGATTATGCTGATGATTTAGCACTTTTGGCAAATGATGTTGATGAGATGATGTTGATCATTCGAGCTGCTGATGAGACTGGTAGTAGAGTAGGTTTGGTTATAAACAGAGAGAAAACTAAAGTGATGAAAATTGGTCAGGCAGGTTGTGATTCAGTTAATCTGAATGGTTGCAGTCTTGAGCAGGTGTCACAGTTTAATTACCTTGGGAGCTATGTAACTGATATTGGTGATGTGCGGCATGAGATTAACAGACGAATAGGGATTGCTGCCGGGACTTTTAAGAATCTATGGAGATTGTGGAGAAATAGGCGTATACACCTAAAGACTAAAATTAGACTGTATAATAGTTTGGTTCTTTCTAGGGTTAGTTATGGTAGTGAAACTTGGACGCTGTGTAAACAAGATAACAGGAAACTAGATGCTTTTGATTCTAGATGCTTACGCAGTATCTTGGGTATTAGGTGGTTTAACTTTGTAACTAATGATGAGGTTAGGCAAAGGAGTCTGCAACCTTTTTTAAGCAGCATATTGTGCAGAGAGAGACTCCGCTGGTTTGGCCATGTTGCCCGTATGGATAATTATAGATTGGCGAATAAGGTTATGAACAGTATGCCTAGAGGCCTCAGAAGGAGGGGGAGACCTAGGATGCGGTGGACAGACAATGTCAAACAGGACCTTGTTAGAATTGGTGTGCAGTGGCCGGATGCAGCAGATGTAGCTCAGGACAGATATGGATAGCTCAGGACAGATGCTTGGAGAATTAAACTGCGCGGTCTGGTTGGACCTCCGTAGCCCATGGCTGCTTGAGGATGATGATGATGATGATGAACAGATTTTTTCTCTATATTACAGTTAATTTACAGACTTGAGAATTTTATTTTTGCTGAATAGTTTTGCATTTAAATTAAGGAGGCGAGAAGAGAAATAGAACTTTCCTAAATCCACCCAAAAACCAGAGCATTGGGTTTGTTTTATGTTCATGGATTAATTCAAGTTAAATTAGTTGGACTTATTTAATTAATCGTTTAGTCGTATTTAATAGACGTAAAAATTGTGGGTAATTATGTCAGATGTATGAATGTTGCCTACTACTACTTTAAAGGATAAAAACGATTTTCAGACGCACGCGCTCTTGACCCATCGAACTGAACAATGAGTTTATCACGCGGAATCAGAAAGAAATCAGTTTGATGCATTCATTATTTCAAATTTAATGGTGGCAACAGTTATTTTGAATAACTTCAACTGTTAAAGTTTAATCATGCAAAATCAGATATTAGTTTAGTTTGATGTATTCCTTTTTTCGAATTTATTAGTGGATTTTGCCAACTTCCCACGATTTTGTCAAGTGACTCCGAATTTTGCCAACTCACCAAGATTTGCGTACTCTCCTAGATTTTGCCAACTTGCCATAATTTTACAGAAAAGAAATCACAATTTTTACATCACCTGAATTTTGCCAACTCCCCAAGGTTTTGCCAAGTCACTCCGAATTTTGTCAACCCTACATAGTTATGCCAAGTCACTCCGAATTTCGCCAACTTCCCCTAGAATTTGCCAAGTTTCTTCAATTTTCCCAACTCGCCATAATTTTACAGAAAAAAATCCCAATTTTTACATCTCACCTGAATTTTGCTTACTCCCCACGATTTTGCCAAGTCACTCCGAATTTTTCCAACTGCTCTAGATTTTGCAGTCTCGAATTTCTCAACTGTCCTAGATTTGCCAAATTGCCTCGATTTTGACAACTCCTTTTAATTTTACAAAAAAAGATTACAAATTTTCACAACTCGCCTAGATTTTACGAAGTCGCTTCGAAATTTGCCAACTCTGGATTGCTTTTTGGGGGGAGCTTCCCCCATCCCCCATAGCTACTCCCCTAGGGCTGAGTGATTAAGCGGACAGATACACAAACAAACAAACTTTCTTCTTTATATATTAGATCAGGGGTTCTCAAAGTGGGGTATGCGGTAAAAGTTTTTGGGCTATGCCGTGAGAGCTCAAAAGTCGCTAGATCTAGTAACAAAGTCAGTGTTTAATTTTATTCCCAGTGTTATATTATAACTAAAGTTTTATCTATCTATACAAAGGGGTACGACAGTTGCATACACATTTCTAGGAGGTACGTGAAGCATAAAAGGTTGTATCAGAGGACCACCTGCCTAATAATGAGATCTAATATATAATTAGACGACCACCTACCATAATAATATGACGACCACCTACCTAATAATGGGAATGGGGGGGGGGGTCATATTATTCTGATACGACTGTGTACATGCTTCTTTATTCTTATTTCTATAACATACTTAATGCATTGATGTTGGGTTGTTTTATCTATGAGGGGTACTTTTTTCTCACATTGAGCGATGCCTTGAGTTGGCGGGGGGGAGAGAAAGTGTGTTGGGGCTCTGTTACGTCGCATTACAAGAGGAGAGGGCGACAATGGCGTAACCCGAAAGCTCCAAATATGGCGGGAAGGGGAGTTGGCGATGTAATCTGATTTAGACTTCCTTAGAAAAGGTTAAAATGATATTCTTTATGGAATGAGATTTTATAGTCTTTTTTTTTCAATCTATTTTTAGTGTCGCCATAAAATATGGGGCTAAAATAAAATTTTAAAAAGACGTCTGTTTTTGGATTTCAAAGCGGGTAGACAAGTTTGAGATAATTTGTCTGTTCGCTTTGTTAGTTTAGTATAAGTTGGGTTGAGGGAACGTTTTTTACACACAATGGATTAAATGACCAGGTACAAGGACCACAAGGGCTCAGAGAAGGTTTGGGGAGAGAACCCACTGAAACAGCTAATGGGAGACGACAGATGGTAGACTCTCGCCAAGGTCATCCAGCATGTTCTCTAACGCTCTCGCAGCACTCCCGCACACGGGTCACGGATTAACGTCCCATCTGACGGACGGCGACCTTTCCAAGCCCATCGGTGTCCTTCTCTGAGCGTGGGCAGGGCGAATAGTTTTGCGGACATAAATCTCAACGCCGGCCCAGCTGGTTTAGTATAATATAATAGATTTTTGGGGTCCATCAGTTTTGTGGGACCAGGGACGCACACAGAGGGAGGGGAGGAGTAATCCTTGGCGCTACAGTTCATACGTTCCGATAGCAAAGATGATATCGTGCGGGGGAGGTAAGTATAATGCGCATACACATACACCGTAGAGCTAATTATGACCATGACGTCTTTATGCAAATCGAAGCAAATGCAGGTGAAGGACGGCGCGTGAAACGGTATAAATAACACCTGATAACTGAGCTTTGTTAATCAGTGTTATTCTTGTTCTTCAGATGGGAAAGGCAGCGGACTTAAGTGAGTTTGAGGAAGGCCAAATTGTAATGGCCAGACGACTGGGTCAGAGGATTTCTGAGACGGCAAGGCTTGTGGGGTGCTCACGGTCAGCAGTGATTAGTACCTTCAAAAAGTGGTCCGAGGAGGAAAAAACCATGAACCTCTGACAAGGTGTCTGCCGACCACGGTTCATCGATGCTAGAGATGAGCGAAGGCTATCTCATATGGTACGAGCCAACAGAAGGGATACTGTGGCGCAACTCGCCCGTAATTTGAATGCTGCTGACAGGAGTAATGTGTCACAACACACAGTACATCGAACCCTGCTGAAAATGAGGCGAAGTAGCTGCAGGCCACTCCGAGTGCCCATGCTAACCTCAGTTCACAGTCAAAAGTGCCTATAATGGGCATGTGAGCATCGAAACTGGACCTTTAATGATTGAAAGAAGGTCGTCTGGTCCGATGAATCTCATTTCCTGTTGCACCATGTGGATGGCTGGGTATATGTGCGTTGTTTGCCTTGGGAAGTGTTGTCACCAGGATGCACTGTGCGACGAAAACAAGCTACTGGGGGAAGTGTAATGCTTTGGGCAATGTTCTGCTGGGAAACCCTGGGTCCAGTCATTCATGTTCAGGAAACTATGATATCTAACTATCTAAACATCATTGCAGACCACGTACATCCTTTCATGGTAACGGTATTCCCTCTAGTAGAGTCTTCTTTCATCAGAATAATGCGCCATGCCGTACTATTTGTGATAGATTGTATTTGTGTATAGATTGTTCGGGAATGGTTTGCGGAACATGAGGAAGCTACCAGGCATTGCCCTGGCCTCCAAATTCCCCAGACATTAATCCAGTCGAGCAGCTGTGGTTTGTGTTGGAACAGCATATCCGATCTGCGGCGGCTCAACCGCGTAACTTACAAGAGTTAAAGGATCTGCTGGTAACGTGTTGGTACCAGATACCACAAAACACCTTTAGAAATCTTGTAGTGTCTTGCCTCGCCGGGTAAGAGCTGTTTTAGCGGCACGTGGAGGACCAACATCATATTTAATTTAATTGAATTGAATGACAAAACCCAGATGTATCGCAATTCAAGGACTGCACACCATCTATAGGGATAATTCCAAAATCTCCGCTACCTACGGTCGAGGGCAAGACAGCACCATATAGATACATCTCACCCCACGAGTACAGTCGCTCAAAAAAGTATCCGAACACTACGGTTGATTACAAAATTCAGAAAAAATATCTGGCAACGATTTTTTTTTTTGGAAATTAGTGAAAAAAATCGTGTCACGTGACACGAAGGTTGCCAGAGTAGTCCGACCTGTCCAAACCGGTGCCACTCCAGTCAGCAACGCCTTCAACTTCATTTAAGCCCTCAAGCCCCCACCTCGACAAGGTGGCTCCTATTCGGGGGGACCAACATTATATTAGGCAGGTGGTCATAATATTTTGGCTCTTCTGTGTATAACGTTTCTTGAGACAACACATGACCAGAAGGTCCAGGCGCATGCGCTATCACGCTACACCGGTCACTGGCACAAAAAAAACTGTCGGTTCGCCACTTGAGAGAGTTTGAGAAGCGCCACACTACACCATCGACAACTCAGGCGTTATCTGACATGGTATATTTTTAAAGTCAATCACGCCTTATCAAGCGTAGAGATGATATAATTACTAATAGGCAAACTCAGATATTAAAATTCTCAAGTAACTAAATAATCTCATGTGAGAGGTTTTGACATCTAATCAGAAAGTCGTGGGTTCTTATCCCACTCTGTTCAGGACAATTTTTCCTCTGCACTTGAGATTACCCTTAATATGTTAAATAACTCTTCCACTACAGAGAAATATTTACCGCAACCTTAATTCAAATATTTCTATTAAACTTATATATTGGATCAATATAACCTAAAATCAATTATTTATTTCTCCTTCGTGGAAGTAGGAAATAAATTTGGATGAATGAAGATATTAGTATTAGTGATAAAAAGAATGCAATTTAGAAAGACAAAAAGCGTAGTCAGTTAAATTTCCTGAAGGAGCAAAATGCCTGTTCATGTCATTTCCAGAAAGAACGGGAATAAAAAGGTGGGCGGGGGGGTGACGTTCTCTTCCCCCTTCATTTCAAAGATCCAACTTTCAACACTCTGCATTGAATCTTATCTCCGCCCTTCCCACGGTCAGTAAGGGACTCCGATGGCTTGGAAAGGCCGCCATCCGTTGGATGGGACGTTAAGCCGTGGCCCCGTGTGCGGGAGAGCCATACCCTGTCACGTTAAAGAAGACGCTGGATGGTCCTTGACGGGAGGCTACCATCTGTCTCCCAACAGCTGTTCCAGTGGATCCCCTCCCCCAACCTTCTCTCAGCCTTCTGGGTCCTTGTGACCTGACCATTTAGCCCATGGTGTGCAAAAAAGTACCGCTCAGAGGTAAAACAACCCAACCCAACTCAACACTCTTTCAATTACTCTCCATTACAAATTTTGTCAACCAGAAATGGGTTAATCCACATATAACTTATTTCATATTTGGACAGGGTTGTCAATTTCAATTATTACCTTCCTTTACTTAAAGATTGAGGAATCCAAATGCTACAAAATGTCACTGAAGGAATTAAATGCCTGTATTGGGAAGGTTCAAATAATAGCAATTTAGCTTAGAAATTAGTGATCTGGCAACCTTCGTGTCACGTGACACGAAGGTTGCCAGATCACTAATTTCTAAAAAAAAAACGTTGCCAGATATTTTTTCTGAATTCTGTAATCAACCATAGTGTTTGGATACTTTATTGAGCGACTGTATTCCGAATGCGATACCCGTTTCTTGTATTTCCAGGTTGACATAACTGGGGGGTGGAAGTTTATGGCTCCCTGTAATTCGGTAGACACTTGACCAATAGGTCCCAAATTTGACATGGTGGTCCCACTTGCGTCCTTCTGCAGAAGGTTTATAGATCGGGTTCCTAGTTGCTGTGTTTATTGTCGTCCCTCCCCGAAAAGAGATTCGGGCCTATTGATGTCGTCCCTCCCCGAAAAAGAAAAGTAGCCATAGTTGTTAATTCGGAGCCTATTGAATTAGTTAAATAGTCAAATTCTACATTGGGGGAAGTCTTCCAGTGTAGATGGCTTCAGCCATTAGTTGTGGGGGAACGGGTCTTTGCCCCATGTCTGCGATTAGGGTCTGTTTGATATTGTCGCCATTTCCTCTCTCAATAAACATAGTTTCTTAAACATGCCAGCCTTATGAATACAGAGTTTAGAATTATGAATGGATGCGTTCTTCTCGATAGGGAGAGTTATCAGTGGACGAACGTTTTGCGACAAACGTTTGGGGGAGGGTTTTCTAAAATTCAATAAGTTCGATCAGATGGGTCTGTAAATGGTAGCTAGGTAGTCACTGGAAGGAGAGCTATGCACCAATCCCTCGACCAGGCCTAGCACCTAATGTCCGACCGTGCCTTCTTGTGTTGCAGACCGTTAGTACCTTTCAAAAGAGATACTTTCTTGTGGAACTGAACGGAAGGGGAGGGCTGCCAGATTAGTGTGGCCTACTAATCTGGACAACTATGGCTACTTTTCTTTTTTTTCTACCCTGATGAGGAGTGGTCAACCACACAGGGTCCTGGTGCTGACCATATATACCAACCTGAACGGAATTATGGCCCTGAGCTTGATTATGGATCCTGATTTTGCTGCACTGGTAGGCTTCTGTGGAGGGAAAATCTTCCGCTGTGTTTTCTGTTTATTTTTGTGTTGACAGTCCCAAGTGAATAGATTCATAGGATATGTTTATCAGCTGGTGGATAATCCTGAGCAGAGGTCATCGCAGGCACCGGAACTCTGCTTCTACTGGCATCGTCAAATTCTACATTGGGGGAAGTCTTCCAGTGTAGATGGCTTCAGCCATTAGTTGTGGGGGAACGGGTCTTTGCCCCATGTCTGCGATTAGGGGGCTGTTTGATATTGTCGCCATTTCCTCTCTCAATAAACATAGTTTCTTAAACATCCCACTAACCATTTTCTCTCCATAGGTAGTTGGAATGTAAGGACTCTGCACAGAGCTTTTTCTCTTGATGTCCTCACACAAGAATTCCACGTTATAATTTAGATATTCTCGGTTTGCAAGAGACCAGATGGACATATAAAGGCCAGATTCTTAAAAATAATCTTAAAGTTCTCTTTTCGGGGAGGGACGACAATAAACATCACCAAGGCGTGGGTCTGCTTCTCAACAGACACGCTAGTGATGCTCTTCTAGGATATGAGTGCATTAATGAAAGGTTTCTTACAACAAAATTTCAGACAAACATTAAAGACTTGAATGTTATCTGCTGTTATGCCCCCACTGAGAATGCTGATGAGGATGCGAAGGACAGGTTTTACGGATAACTTCAGGATATTTTGAATTCTGTCAAGAAAGGAATTATTACCCTTGTTCTAGGTGACTTCAATGCCAAAGTTGGTACTGACTCTGACCTTTGGGGAGGGGTTGTAGGCCCTTTTGTTACTGGTAGCTGCAATGGAATGGGCAACGTCTCCTACAGGTAAGTAAACTCAATGGTTTCAGAATAATTAACACTTATTACAAACACCGCGACATACATAAATATACATGGGTTTGACATGACGGGCTGCATAAGAATATGATTGATTATATATTAATTAACAACAAATGGGCTAGTTCTGTTAGGAATACCAGGTCATATAGGGGAGCTGAAATTGGATCTCACCATTACCTTGTTAAAAGTGTCTTGCAAGTTAAACTTAAAAAGTGTTGAGCTAGGGTTAAAAAAATTTTACCTTTAATGCTGAAGCTCTGAAAGACCCAGTTATAGCTAAAGCTTACCATGATAGGTTACTTAGTCATTATGACAGTCATGGTTTGCTTACTACTGAAGTTGAAGAAGAATGGGACCATTTTAAACAAGCTTTTTTGGAAACTAACAGTACTCTTTTAGGAAAAAAGGAGCAGAGGAGGCAGAATTATTTGAGAGATAAGGCACTGAGCTTATTTCAGAAAGAAAGAGTTGCATTAATGTCCTTTATTAATATTCTACTAATCCTAATAGAAAGCATTACAGAGAGCTTAATAAACGTGTAAACGTCAGTTAGATGCTAAGGAATCTTTGGCTTGATGGCTTGGCTGACAAAGCCGAAGAAGCAGTTAGGCAGCACAACAGCAGAGAGCTGTACCAGATAGTTAATGTTTTGTGTGGTAGAAAACGGACAGGTTACGGGGATTGAAGGATAAACAAGGTAATATTATAGAAGATGAGGATTCTGTCCTGGCCAGGTGGGCTGAACATTGCAGTGATGTTCTAAACAATGGGGATAGTTCTATTCCCATTGTTTGCAATGATGATAGATGCATTGGTGGCTTTAATGTTGGTCCTATAACACAATCTGGAGTTATTTTGGCTGTTTCTAAACTTAATGTACATAAATCCTCAGGTGTAGAAGAAATTATTGCGGAAATGCTTAGAGCTGGGAATGTTTCTGTTACCACTTGGATGACTAAAATTTTGAATACTTTTAAGATAAAGGCACGGTCCCTAAGGATTTTACCCGAGCTATTATTATCCCTATTTTCAAAAAAGGTGATCGCAGTTCTTGTGATAACTATAGGGGTATCAGCCTACTCTCTGTTCCAGGTAAAGTTCTTTGCATGATGATGCTTAATAGAATTAAGAATCTGTTTGACAGACAATTGTGTGATGAGCATTGTGGATTCAGAAGTGGTAGGGGATGTGTGGATCAGATATTTTCACTTATGCAGATTCTTGAGAAATGTTTAGAGTTCCAAAAACCTTTGGTTGGTAGCTTTGTTGATTTCAAAAAGGCTTCCGACTCTGTTGATCGTCATAATTTGTGGTTGATTGTGGGATCATATGGTATACCTGACAAGTTAGTTAACATAATGGAAGCTCTCTATAATAACACTGAGTCGTGTGTGAGAGTTGGTAAGGCTTGTAGCAATTGGTTTAGCATTACTTCTGGTGTTCGACAAGGGTGCATTTGGTCTCTTTTTCTCTTTAGCTTGGTTATTGATTATGTTATGCGAAATTCACTTCAAGGGAAAGATTTTGGCCTTAAATGGACTGGAGATACGAAAATTTCTGATATAGATTATGCTGATGATTTAACCCTTTTAGCAAATGATGTTGATGAGATGAACTCTTTCATTCGTGCTGTTGATGAGACTGGTAGTAGAATAGGTTTGGTTATAAACGGAGAGAAAAGATAGAAAAGTGATGGAAATTGGTCAGGCAGGCTGTGATTCAGTTAATCTGAATGGTTGCAGTCTTGAGCAGGTGTCACAGTTTAATTATCTTGGGAGCTATGTAACAGATACTGGTGATGAGCGGCATGTGATTACCAGACGAATAGGGATTGCTGCCGGGACTTTTAAGAATCTATGGAGAGTGTGGAGAAATAGCCTTATATACCCAAAGACTAAAATTAGACTGTATAATAGTTTGGTTCTTTCTAGGGTTAGTTATGGTAGTGAAACTTTGACATTGTGTAAATTTGGTAACAGGAAACTAGATGCTTTTGATTCTAGATGCTTACGCAGTATCTTGGGCATTAGTTGGTTCAGCTTTGTAGTTAATGATGAGGTTAGGCAAAGGAGTCTGCAACCTCCTTTAAGCAGCATATTGTGCAGAGAGAGAGTCCGCTGGTTTGGCCATGTTGCCCGTATGGATAATTAAAGATTGGCGAATAGGATTATGGACAGTGTGCCTAAAGGCTTCAGAAAGAGGGGGAGACCTAGGATGCGGTGGGAAGACAATGTCAAACAGGATCTTGTTAGAATTGGTGTGCAGTGATCAGATGCAGCAGATGTAGCTCAGGACAGACTTGCTTGGAGAACTAAATTGCACGGTCTGGTTGGACCTCCGTAGCCCATGGCTGCTTGATGATGATGATGATGATGACGATCAGATGAAGCTGTAGACGAAGCTTAGTGGTATTAGCTCTCCCAATAAAGGAGGAGTTCTCGAACAAACAGACAGATACACAGACAAACGTTTTAAAATATATGAGATTTGAGCAGGGTGCCATTCATATGACGTGCTGAAGCCATATCAATCGTTCCGAATAACCCTATATGTATATTGCTAAGATGCGGCCAATGAAACCAAATCTGCACGTATCAATCCGGCTACTTGCTTTGCTTACCACGATTTGTTTAACAAATCATGAGGTTTGGTTGATTGTTTACCTTTAATCGGTGTCTAAAAGTAAGGCTTGGCTGACAAATGTGAGGAAGCTGTTAGACAGCACAACAGCAGAGAGCTGCACCAGATAGTTAATGTTTATAATAATATATAATTTTTTAATTGAATAATTTTTTTATAATTTTTATATTAATACGAACTTTCAAAAGCATTCGAAATTCAATTTTTGTGTCCACTGAATTGTAAACACTTGCAAAGTAATTTCAGGAGAAAGGTTTTTCTTTCTCCATTCCGGTAAGTAGATGTCTTTTCGGGAATGGAAAGCTATTGATTCTTGGTTGCAGGTGAATTTACGAGTTTCTAAATACTTCCTCCGTTCACTTGGTAAGGGAGATATCAGGCTGCCGACAAATGGTCGATTAGCGAGAGGCATAATTATGTGGTCGATCGATTAAACAAATATCCGCAGAAAGAGGCATCTTAAGGTAGAGCAGATGGCGAAGCAAGAGGGATGGGAAACGATCAACTCGGACTGAGTTAATCAGCAGCAAAACTCCTAAGCCTGGTCGATGGAGCAAAGGAAACTGACTCATGAAGCTTGGACTTCATTATACGACCTGCAGATGGAAACGGAAGCT
The DNA here is from genome assembly GCA_038380435.1 of Ryuthela nishihirai. Lineage (NCBI taxonomy): Eukaryota > Metazoa > Arthropoda > Arachnida > Araneae > Heptathelidae > Ryuthela > Ryuthela nishihirai. The sequence continues at coordinate 80,507,378 of JAWZYU010000017.1, forward strand.
CTCCGACGAAATGGTAAATGACGGCAAATCGGTGTTAATTGAAGAGATACGATACAACCTAATGTGGACCTGTCGCTTTCGAGAAAAAAGGATTATAGTCGATTAAAATTGTTTGCTTCTGAACTTTGAAAAAGTTCGAAACGGAAACTTTGTCTGATTGGAGAGTTTTAATTTTGAAATGATTGAATAATTAATTAAGGGAGGAGAATGTATAAGAAAAGGATCATTTGGTTAGTCAGTTTCTAGGTAGTTTGAAGGAAGAGAATGTTTTGAATAAGAAGCGAAAGAGGTTTAATGTGATAAAAATTATATTTGAAATGTACATCTAGGATTTGGTTGTTTTACTCCTGAGCGGCACTTTTTTTGCACATAACGGGCTAAATGGCCAGGTCACAAACACTCCAACTGCTCGGAAAAGGTTGGGGAAAGGGGATATACTGGAGAGCCTGTTAGGAGACAGATGGAAGCCTCTCGTCAAGACCATCCAGCGTGTTCTTTAAATGAGAAGAGGGTATGGCTCTCATGCACACGGAACCACGGCTTAACGTCCAATTCGAAGGACAGCGCCAGGGGTTCGATACGTCGACCGTTCCGATTCGTCAGAAAACTGGCAACTTAATGAGCCAATGGTAGCGCGACATGTATGGAAAACTGAGTTAAATTGTCTGGAAAAATCAATTTTTTAACCCTATTCTGCATTCACATATACCGCGATAAACAACAAAAAATTACATACTATTTAAAATTAATAGATAGAGTAAAACACTTTAAAATATGATTTATCACTTTCCAGCAGCTTTATAAACACAATGTACATGCTCAGTTTTTCTCTTTCAAAATTTTGACTTTGCAAAGCACAGCTTTTTCTCCGTTACCCTAAATCTAAGTTTGATGTGACGTATAAACGAAGTGTACTATAAGAGAATAAGTACTTAAACGATTTCTTTATTAACACCCAAGATTTCTTTCTAAGAATGTGCTTCAGAGTTAAGTGATTTGGTGAGAACAAAGTGAACACCTTGTTTCAAAATTGGCGCTTTCCAGGTTCTGTTGGGTTGTTTTACTTCTGAGCGGCACTTTTTTGCACACCATGGGCTAAATGGTCAGGTCACATGGACCCCGAGGTCTCAGAGATGGTTAGGGAGGAGACCCTCTGGAACAGCTGTTGGGAGACAAGATGGTAGTCTCCCCTCAAGGCCATCCAGTGTGTTCTTTAACGTGCACATGGTATGGCTCTCCCGCACACGGCGCCACGGCTTAACGTCCCATCCGACAGACGGCGGCCTTTCCAAGCCCATCGGTGTCCCCTACTGACTGTGGGCAGGGCGGGGAATTTTGCGGAGATAAATCTCAACGCTGACCCATCTGGGACTCGAACTTGGCGCGCTACCGACTGAGCCACCCCTGCTTGGGGAGGGGTGATAGGCCCTTTCGGTATTGGTAGCTGCAATGGCAATGGGCAACGTCTCCTACAGGTAAGTAAACTCAATGGATTCAGAATAACTAACACATATTACAAACACCGCGACATACATAAGTACACAGGGTTTCACCTGATGGGCTGTATCAGGGTATGATTGATTATATATTAATTAACAGCAAATGGGCTAGTTCTGTTAGGAATACCAGGTCATATAGGGGAGCTAAAATTGGATCTGACCATTAACTTGTTAAAAGTGTCTTGCAACTTAAACTTAAAATGTGTTGTGCTAGGGTTAAAATATTTTACCTTTAATGCTAAAGCTTTGAATGATCCAGTTATAGTTGAAGCTTACCATGATAGGTTACTTAGTCATTATGACAGTCATTGTATTCTTACTACTACTATTAATTAACAGCAAATGGGCTAGTTCTGTTAGGAATACCAGGTCATATAGGGGAGCTAAAATTGGATCTGACCATTAACTTGTTAAAAGTGTCTTGCAACTTAAACTTAAAATGTGTTGTGCTAGGGTTAAAATATTTTACCTTTAATGCTAAAGCTCTGAATGACCCAGTTATAGTTGAAGCTTACCATGATAGGTTACTTAGTCATTATGACAGTCATTGTATTCTTACTACTGAAGTTCAGGACGAATGGGATCATTTTAAATAGGCTTTTTTGGACACTAACAGTACTCTTTTAGAAAAAAAGGTGCAGAGGAGACAGAATTATCTGAGTGATAAGGCACTTGAGCTTATTTCGGAAAGAAAGAACTGCAGGAATGTCCTTAATCAATACACTACTAGTCATAATAGAAAGCATTACAGAGAGCTTAATAAACGCTTAAAAGATCAGTTAGCTGCTGATAAGAATCTTTGGCTTGATGGTTTGGCTGACAAAGCCGAGGAAGCTGTTAGACAGCACAACAGCAGAGAGCTGTACCAGATAGTTAATGTTTTGTGTGGTAGAAAACGGACAGGTATACAGGGATTGAAGGATAAACAAGGTAAGGTTATAGAAGGTGACGATTATGTCATGGTAAGATGGGCTGAGCATTTCAGTGAAGTTCTAAACAATGTGATTAGTTCTACTCCCATTGTTTACAATGATGACAAATGCATTGGTGGCTTTAATGTTATTTTGGCTATTTCTAAACTTAACTTCATAAATCCCCAGGGGTAGATGAAATTACTATGGAAATGCTTAGAGCTGGGAATGTTTCGGTTACTACTTGGATGACTGAAATTCTGAATAACCTTTATGATAAAGGCATGGTTCCTAAGGATTTTACCAGAGCTATCGTTTTCCCTATTTTCAAAAACGGTGATCGCAGTTCTTGTGATAACTATAGGGGTATCAGCCTACTCTCTGTTCCAGGTAAAGTTCTTTGCATGATTGTCCGTAATAGAAATAAGAATCTGGTTGACAGGCAATTGCGTGATGAGCAATGTGCATTCAGAAGTGGTAGGGTATGTGTGGATCAGATATTTTCACTTAGGCAGTTTTTTGAGAAATGTTTACAGTTTCAGAAGCCTTTGGTTGCTAGCTTTGTTGATTTCAAAAAGGCTTTCGACTCTGTTGATCGTCATAATTTGTGGTTGATTGTGAGATCATATGGTATAGCTGACAAGTTAGTTAACATAATGAAAGCTCTCTATAATAACACTGAGTCGTGGGTGAGAGTTGGTAAGGCTTGTAGCAATTGGTTTAGCATTACTTTTGGTGTTCGATACGGGTGCATTTTGTCTCATTTTCTCTTTAGTTTGGCAAATGATGTTGATGAGATGAACTCTTTCATTCGAGCTGTTGATGAAAATAGTAGTAGAATAGGTTTGGTTATAAACGGAGAGAAAAGATAGAAAAGTGATGGAAATGGGTCAGGCAGGCTGTGATTCAGTTAATCTGAATGGTTGCAGTCTTGAGCAGGTGTCACAGTTTAATTATCTTGGGAGCTATGTAACAGATACTGGTGATGTGTGGCATGAGATTAACAGACGAATATGGATTACGGCTGGGACTTTTAAGAATCTATGGAGAGTGTGGAGAAATAGGTGTATACACCTAAAGACTAAAATTAAACTGTATAATAGTTTGGTTCTTTCTAGGGTTAGTTATGGTAGTGAAACTTGGACACTTTATAAACATGATAACTGGAAACTAGATGCTTTTTATTCTAGATGGTTACGCAGTATCTTGGGCATTAGGTGGTTCACACTTTGTAACTAATGATGAGGTTAGGCAAAGGAGTCGGCAACCTCCTTTAAGCAGCATATTGTGCAGAGAGAGAGTCCGCTGGTTTGGCCATGTTGCCCGTATGGATAATTATAGATTGGTGAATAGGGTTATGAACAGTGTGCTTAAAAACCTCAGAAAGAGGGGGAGACCTAGGATGCTGTGGACAGACAATATCAAACAGGACCTTGTTAGAATTGGTGTGCAGTGGCCAGATGCAGCAGATCTAGCTCAGAAGAGACTTGCTTGGAGAACTAAATTGCACGCTCTGGTTGGACCTCCGTAACCCATGGCTGCATGAGGATGATGATGTTTTATTCATCACGTTTTCTAACGTTAAGCCTTACTTGCATAATCGAATCTATTTTTTCACTATATCAATGTGAAAATGTCATTTGATAAAACACATATATCAATGAAAAAACAATGTTATTAAAATTAATATGTTTGTAAATTCGTTTATTTTTTTTATTTTTATAGGATTTGGAGTTAAATTCTGTCTAATTTGGTAAATAACATGACCTATTTCTATTGATTGGTTATTTTTTTAAATTCTAAAGTTGACTTGTTTATCTGACTCAGCACAATTAGCTAAAAGCCGAACTTTTTTCAAAGTATGGTAAACTGAGAAAAAATTAGAAAATGATAAATATTCACTTGAAACAAGAAAATTAAATTTTTGCTTTTTCAGAAATAAATAACCTTTCTATTCATGTGCATTATAATCAATTCTATCTATTAGTTTTTTGTTGCCAGATGCTTTTTTTTTACTATGTGCTTTCAAAATATCCTAGTAAAATAAAACTAATCATTTTTTTTTGTTAAATATTCTATTTTCATAAAATCCAGAATTAAATGCTGATTAATTTGGCATATAACATGCCATAATTCCTTTCTTTAGTTATTTGGAAAAAAAGTTCAAAAATATTTTTTTTGCCTGATCAGAGTGAAAAAAATTGCTGGAACTCTGGATGTAAATCAGTTTTTCAGGCTGGACCTGGAAGGGTTAACTATGCCAAGCTACATGGGAGTGAATTTTATCTAGAACTGAAAGAATTAGAGCCATACCTTACAATGCATACAAAAACATACAGCCATACCTTACAATGCAAGCAACCTGCTTAGATGGGCCACTAAAAATCAAAATTGATGCTTATATAGGTACTAATTTGCTTATCTCTGCAAGTTAAACCCAATTTTTCTGCTATTATTCCTTGTGAAATTAACTCAAAACAGAGTAATTGATCCCAAAGACTGAGGAGTTCCCACTGACAGATGGACACTATATGAATTATGAAACTGGATGTATGAAATCATGATGGCCTCCTCACTAATCATCGTGAATTGTGGAGTTTTCATATTTACTTTGCACAAATAGTCTGACCCCGGGGATCACCACATAGTAGATGTTTGGCAGATTCTGGTAAAATTGCTAAACCCTCTGCACTTTTTAGAATAAAAAGAAAAGGCATGTTCCCAATTCATTTTCCAAATCAATTTTTTATTATTTTACTTTGTAAAGCATGAGACAGAGATGAATCGTAGAAGTTACTCCTAGCTTTTGCAGGGCTTCTCATAAAAGGACATACCTTACTAAGACCAACGTCACTGCTGACCACTACCTTAATTAGAGCTAACACAACATACAATGTAGAGAGTGTAGTGGTAAATTCCATTAACCAAGCTGACAAAGGTGGAATCTACCTCATTCTCCTAACCCCATTTCACTTTCAGATACCCACCCCTCTTTCCATATCGGCTGCACTACACGTACTCTAAAACAAAGGATAGATGAGCATAAATGGGACATTAAAACAAAACTTCATGAACCACCTTTCCTAAAATAATCCTGGATGACAATGTAGTCCCCCAGTTCGACTCCACATTCATCTCCTCCACCTACTCCAAAACTCAATGTATTTTCCATGAAACCCTCAAAATTTCTGCCTTCAGAGATATGTGTTCCAACTTTAACACACCCCTTCTTCCGGCAAGCCTGGTGCATCTTGCTATATGACTTCCCACCCTCACCATCCCCCCCATTGGCGAACCAGCAGCACCCCTCCCTTCCCCACTGCACAAGACTAATTTGGCACTTCAACTGCCCCAGCATTTCTCCTTTGAAGTTAGTGACTGGCATGTGGGAAAATGACTCACTATTCTGCACCTCTCACTACTGTCAAGAGATTACATCAAGTGCTACTGGTAAAGCACCAAACTTCTGATACTCAGCGACTTTTGCTCCATTACAAACATGCTGAAACTTCCATCACCTGCAGGACTCTCTTCAGTGAAAATATCTTCAAGAAAAAGGTATTACTTTTGCCTATCTCAATGATTCACCAACGATTCACTTCCCAAGGAACTGTGCGCAGCCCTGAAGATGACTGCTGAGTGCAGTCAAAAGCACTCGGCTCCTATAAGCATGTAACTAGCATTCTGTAGTGCCTCGTTTAAACTTATTATGTATATAAATTTAATTGACAATAAAACATTATCCATTCTTATGAGTTAACAACATACAACATTTGTCTGCTGGAAGAGCAGCTATAATCAATATACAGTTTATATAACCAATATACCAGTTATGCCAGTTAAAGCTGAACTGGTATAACCAATATACCAGTATACCAGTTAAAGCTGAACTGGATTTCTAAACCAATATACCAGTTAAAGCTGAACTGGATTTATGAAGTGGATAACCAGGAAATGATAATGTAGGAAGTGGAAATAGAGTATTGTGCAGAGGTCAGTTTGTTAACAAGATAGGAGAATTTTGGTTATTTACAGACACACTTATAAATTAAAGATTCAATGTTGTGGTCCACACTCACCATGCAGAACAACAACATGGTGTCTAGCTGCAAGCCAGCGCAACATGTACACTACAAAGAGAGGGAGATCTTACAAGGAATAAATATCAGTAAGAAAACTCTCCTGAGCTGCATGACAACCCTCGCATAGACAACTGATCCTTGAGAAGTGGAAGGGAACACTCCAGAAATCATTTACTTTTCTATAGCAGAGACCAAACTGATGTTTTGAAGGTATTGCCTCTCCAGCACTACTAAACAGTGTGTTAGAGGTCTTTGTTCCATTATAACTAGTGATAATTCGGATTAATTTTTTTTGCAATATTACGACATTTATTTACTATTTAGCTGTAGTTGTTTAAAGAAATGATCACTGCACACCAATTCTAACAAGGTCCTGTTTGACATTGTCTGCCAACCGCATCCTACGTCTCCCCCTCCTTCTGAAGCCTTTAGGCACACTATTCATAACCCTATTCGCAAATCTATAATTATTCATACGGGCAACATGGCCAAAACAACGGAGTCTGTCTCTGCACAATATGCTGCTTAAAGGAGGTTGTCGACTCCCTTTCCTAACCTCATCATTAGTTACAAAGTTAAACCAACTAATGCCCAAGATACTGCATAAGTATCTAGAATCCAAAAGCATCTAGATTCCTGTTACTATATTTACACAATGTACAAGTTTCACTACCATAAATAACCCTAAAAAGAACCAAACTATTATACAGTCTACTTTTAGTCCTTAGGTATATACGCCTATTTCTCCACACTCTCCATAGATTCTTAAAAGTCCCGGCAGCAATCCCTATTCGTCTGTTAATCTCATGCCGCACATCACCAGTATCTGTTACATAGCTCCCAAGATAATTAAACTGTGACACCTACTCAAGACTGCAACCATTCAGATTAACTGAACCACAGCCTGCCTGACCAATTTTCATCATTTTAGTTTTCTCTCAGTTAATAACCAAACTTACACTACTACCAGTCTCATCAACAGCTCTAATGAAAGAGTTCAACACATCAACACCATTTGCCAAAAGGGCTATATCACCAGCATAATCTAAATCAGAAATGTTCCTATCTCCAGACCATTTAAGGCCAAAAATTTTCCCTTGCAGTGAATTTCGCATAACATAATCAATAACCAAACTAAAGAGAAAAGGAGACAAGGACCCTTGTAGAACACCAGAGGTAATGCTAAACCAATTTCTTAAAGACTTACCTACATCTCACACACGACTCAGTGTTATTATAGAGAGCTTTCATTATGTTAACTAACTTGTCAGGTATACCATATGATCTCACAATCAACCACAAATTATGACGATCAACAGAGTCGAAAGCCTTTTTGAAATCAACAAAGCTAGCAACCAAAGGTTTCTGAAACTGTAAACATTTCTCAAAAATCTGCCTAAGTGAAAATATCTGATCCACACATCCCCTACCACTTCTGAATGCACATTGCTCATCACGCAATTGCTTGTCAACCAGATTCTTATTTCTATTAATCACAATCATGCAAAGAACTTTCCCTGGAACAGAGAGTAGGCTGATACCCCTATGGTTATCACAAGATCTGCGATCACCTTTTTTGAAAATAGGAATAAAGATAGCTCTGGTAAAATCCTTAGGATCAATACCTTTATCATAAAATATATTTAAAATTTCAGTGAGATATATGGTAACAGAAACATTTCCAGCTGTAAGCATTTCAAAAGTAATTTCATCTACCCCTGGGATTTATGAAGTTTATGTTTATAAATAGCCAAAATAACTTCAGATTGTGTTATAGGACCAACATTAAAGCCAGCAATGCAGCTATCTTCATTGCAAACAATGGGAGTAGAACTAACCACATTGTTTAGAACATCACTGAAATGCTCAGCCCACCTAGCCATGACAGAATCCTCACCTTCTATAACCTTACCTTGTTTATCCTTCAATCCCTGTATACTGGTCCGTTTTCTACCACACAAAACATTAACTATCTGATACAGCTCTCTGCTGTTGTACTGTCTAACTGCTTCCTCGGTTTTGTCAGCCAGGTCATCAAGCCAAAGATTCTTATCAAGCAGCTAACTGATCCTTTACACGTTTATTAAACTCTCTGTAATGCTATCTATTATGACTGGTAGGGTATTAAGGACATTCCTGCAGTTCTTTCTTTCCGAAATAAGCTCAAGTGCCTTACCACTCAAATAATTCTGCCTCCTCTGCTGATTTTTTCCTAAAAGAGTACTGTTAGTTTCCGAAAAAGTCTGTTTAAAATGGTCTCATTCTTCCTCAACTTCCGTGGTAAACAAACCACGATTGTCATAATGACTAAGGAACCTATCATGGTAAGCTTTAGCTATAACTGGGTCTTTCAGAGCTTCAGTATTAAAGGTAAATTTTTTAACCCTAGTACAACACATTTTAAGTTTAAGTTGCAAGACACGTTTAACAAGGTAATGGTCAGATCCAATTTCAGCTCCCCTATATGAAGTGGTATTCCTAACAGAACTAGCCCATTTGCTGTTATTTAATATATAATCAATCATATTCTTATGCAGCCTATCAGGTGAAACCCATGTGTACTTATGTATGTCACAATGTTTGTAATAAGTGTTAGTTATTCTCAAACAATTGAGTTTACTTACCTGTAGATGTTGCCCATTGCCATTGCAGCTACCAATACCAAAATGACCTATCACCCCTCCCTAAAGGTCAGTATCAGTACCAACGTTTAACATTGAAGTCACCTAGAAAAAGAGTAATATCTCCCTTCTTGACAGAATTCAAAATATCCTGAAATTGTCTGTAAAACCTATCTTTCTCATTCTCATCAATATCCTCAGTGTGGGCGTAACAAAAGATAACAATCAAGTCTCTAATGCTTGTCTGAAATCTTGCTGTAAGAAACCTTTCATTAATGCACTCATATCCTAGAAGAGCATCACTAGCGTGTCTGCTGAGAAGCAGACCCACGCCTTGGTGATGCTTGTTATCGATCCTCCGTGAAAAGAGAAATTTCAGATTTTTTTTATGAATCTGACCTTTATATGTCCATCTGGTCTCTTGCAAGCCGAGAATATCTAAATTATAACGGTGGAATTCTTGTGTGAGGACATCAAGAGAATACGTTATCTGCAGAGTACTCACATTCCAACTACCTATAAAGAGAAAGTGTTTAGTGGGATATTAAAGAAACTAAGTTTATTGAGAGAGGATGTGCTGAGAATATCAAACAGACCCCTAATTGCAGGCATGAAGCAAAGACCTGTTTCCCTCACTATTAAAATCTACACTGGAAGACTTCCCCCAATGGCGAGTTGATGTTGCCCGTAAAAGCAAGGATTGAGGTACCTGCGATGGCCTCAGATTAGGATTATCTACCAGCTGATAAAACATATCATGTGAATCTATCCACTTGGGGTTGTCAAATCCACAAACAAACAGAAAACACAGTAGAAGATTTTCCCTCCACAGAAGCCCACCAATGCAGCAAAATCAGTATCCATAATCAAGCTCAGAGCCATAATTCCGTTCAGGTTGGTGTATATGGTCAGCACCAGGACCCTGTGTGGTTGACCTCTCCTCAGAGGGTAGAAAAAAAGTAGCCATAGTTGTTCAAATCAGTAGGCGACACTAGACATATTTCTATTAATGGTTAAATATTTCATTTATTCAGTTTTTTCAAAAATTTTTAGTCAGTTACACAACTAACACCTAATGCATACGCTTAGAATTTTGATGATCAGCAAACTCTAAGCCTATGGAAAGTAATGTCATAAAAAATTCATTTTGCTTCAAAAATGAGATAATTAAAAAAAACTGAAAAATATATCTAACACAAGATAAAGAACTGTAAAAAATTAAATAAGATATTTCAAATCATTTAACGTTTAACTGAACATTGAGTATGAATCATTTTAGTATAAAGGTGTGTAACTACTATGGATAAGTTTAATTTTAAAATTACGGCAAAAATTTTGGTTAAAAATTGCATTTTCCTAACTATAATTAGTGTATTTGGTTGAAATGAAAACAAAAGTAATCACTAATATACGTTCTACCTTTTAAAAAACACATTTTTAGGCAAATAGCTTTTAATCCTTTGAATCTTCTGAAATCTACTATTATAGATCTCTTGCAGTTTCGTTTCAGATCATTTCAAATTAATATTTCTTTATAATCGCAGTATACATTTGAGAAGCAAAAAAAAATATTATAGAAGCATTGAGAAAAAAGGTTTTTAAAATCCAAAATTGTTAACATATTGACCAAAAGCGATGTATGTAGTTCATGGATGATGCGACCTCCGGTAGCAATAAAACCTATCTCCTATGTTAAAAGTTTAGAAAGCATTACAACTCTGTTAAAGCAATAAGTCGGTCAGAAGACTGGAAATCACAACTGATTAATAATCTATACATGGTATGGCATAATAAAGGAGTAAATTAAAGCATAATTACTTGATGCTATTTACTGTGACTGAACATGTACAGAAGATCAGATAGAGCACATGGTAAATACAACAAGATCAGGTAGAGCACTCTGGCATGCATCTAGAGAGTTGAGGGTTCGATTCCCGCCACTTCAGCGATAATTTTTTCCAGATGTTTTTAATAATTGTTGAAGTCTATTTCTACAGGTAATCTGTGTATTTACCATGGATGAAGCTCAGGTAGATTTATTTTTAAATTTTATCATAATTTTTTCAAGCAGATAAACAGGTAAAAAAACTATATATCATAGATTTAAATGTTATTTTCGATATTTGAATATATACAATTTATAAAAATGCTGATTTTTATTCAGGTAAAAAGTTTTTTTTACAACCTTGAACTATGGTAGCAATGTTTAATTCCCAGGTCACTGGAATTCGAATGATGAAACTGGTTAATACTGCTCTGACATGGAAAGGGACATTGTTATAAATACCTTTAGCACATTTATGAATATTGTCCAAATTCCAGGTCCTCAAAATTACATTGTGTTCATATACTCACCTCAGTGCCACTTTATTAGGTACACCTACCTAATATTGAGTAGCTCTCCATTTTGCCTTCAGAACAGCCTGACTTCATCAGGGCAAGGGCTCAAGGAGGTATCAAAATTATGCCACAGGGATGCTGGTCCATGTCAAACACTGCTGCTTCCCATAGATGTTACAAATAGGCTGGTGGTGCATCTCTACTCTGTAATATTCATTCCATTTCATACCACAGGTGCTCGATTGGATTGAGAGCTAATGACTTGGGAGTCCATTGCAGTAAGTTGAAGTCATATGTTCCCAGAATCATTCCAGGGCAATTTTAGCCTTGTAAGATGGATCATTATCCTGCTGAAAGAACCAACTCATAAATGAATATAGTGCTGCCTTAAAGCCATGTAGTTGATTGCCAATGATGTTCGGTTATCCTGTGGCATTCAAACATTGCTCTATTGATATAGAGAGATGCAAGTGTTCCATGAAAACATTTTACCATTACTACCACCAGCAGATGACCATCTAATAGATGTCAGCCCTTCTAAGCCCATCAGTGTCCCCTTTCTCGCCAGGAACAGGAGTTAGAGAAGATTTACAACTCAGGTACAGTTGGGACTCGAACCTGTGAAATGCAGATTTTGAGCCTGATGTGCTACTGATTGTACCAAACCACCACCCCATTTGTTCCAAGGGTTACATTCTTCACGAAAGGCAAACATGTGGATGGCCATTTTGGCAACAACAAAAATAATCAGACAAGTATTAATATCACATACATGTTTCCATAACAAGAGGTTCTTTATGTGATTCAGGTTATATTCTGCTAAGATATTTATAAATATGAATTAGATATTTCTGATATGTCATTAATTTAACACAATTCTCTAAGTAGCTTCTCTTTGGTATTGGTACTGTAACTTGATCCCAATTGAATTTGAAATAAAAATGTACAAATGCAAGAATTAAATGCATTGTTATAAATACCTTTAACACAATTAGTTACTATTATTTATAATTCAGGTTCTCCAGAGCAGCACTGCATATCAGTGGAATTTCACTAGAGCTGCACCAATATATCAGTGGAATTTCTTTCTGTTGCACTTTTTTTGAACAACACAAAACAGTTTGTTTCATCAATGCACAAGTGTTTTGATTGAGAAAATGCAGCCACAACCCACTGGTCACTTCAGATCTGATCCAGATTGGAATATCACCTAGTAGGCTCAACTACCATTCATGTACGAGCTCTTGAAGATGACTGCACAGTACTTGAAACTAGTAAGCATGTGAACTAACATTCCAGCCAGGCCCCAATACAAAGAATATCAGCAAATTGCGACAGTATTTTCCCAAATGGGAAGACATGTTATATGTTAATGGAACAAACTGTTTCATGCAGTGCAAAATAAGATAACAACAGAAGAAACTTTCCGCTTCTATATGAACACAAGGAAACTTTGCCCTTCTATATAAACACAATGAAACTTTCAGGACTGGGATTTTAGACAACTGTCACTAAATGTGCTAAAGGTTTTTATAAAAATATCGTCATCCTCAACCAGGAATGGGCTACAGAGGTCCAAACAGATTGTGCAATTTAGTTCTTCAAACATGTCTGTCTTGAGCTACATCTGCTGCATCTGGCCACTGCAGCCCAATTCCAAGGTCCTGTTTGACATTGTCTGCCCACCGCATCCTAGGTCTTCCCCTCTTTCTGAGGCCTTTAGGCACACTCTTCATAACAATATTTGCTAATCTGTAATTATCCACATGGGCAACATGGACAAACCAATAATCTCTCTGTACAATATACTACTCAAAGGAAGTTGCAGACTATTTTGCCTAACCTGATCATTACTTACAAAGTTGAACCACCTAATGCCCAAGGTATTGTGCATACGTCTAGAATGAAAAGCATCAATTTTCCTGTTATCTTGTTTACAAAATGTCTCCACACTCTCCATTGATCCTCAAAAGTTCCGGCAGCAATCTCTATTCGTCTGTTAATCTCATGCCGCACATCATCAGTATCTGTTACATAGTTCCCAAATTAATTAAACTGTGACACCTGCTCAAGACTGCAACCATTCAGATTAATAGAATCAGAGCCTGCCTGATCAATTTTCATCACTTTAGTTTTGAATCTGTTTATAACCAAACTTACTCTATTACCAGTCTCATCAACAGCTCGAATGAAAGAGTTCATCTCATCAACATCATTTGCCAAAAGGGCTAAATCATCAGCATAATCTAAATCAGAAATTTTCGTATCTCCAGCCCATTTAAGGCCAAAATATTTCCCTCTAAGTGAATTTCGCATAACATAATCAATAACCAAGCTAAAGAGAAAAGCAGACAATATGCACCCAAGTAGAACACCAGAAGTAATGCTAAACCAATTGCTACAAGCCTTACCAACTCTCGCACACGACTCAGTGTTATTACAGAGAGCTTTCATTATGCTAACAGTAGTTTGTTGCCATTATACGGTACCCCCTTTGCACAGTGCTTTCCCCCCCTGTGTCGCAATCGTCCACGTTGCCTTCTTGCCTTGGACCCCCTATGTCGCAATCGACCGGAAATTGACCTGTGCTGGGCCACGTTGCCTTCTGAACTTTGACCCTTATATTGCAATCAACAGGAAATTGACCCTGGCGTTGCAACTGTCACGGTATTAATAATTCATAATTAAAAATTCCTCCCCCTTTTAACCCCTGGTGCTATCTAGTTTTTAACTCTAATTTTAAGCTCCCCTTCTCGAATAGTCTCGATTTTTCTTTATTTCAGACTCACCTATATTTTAAACCCTCGATTTTGCAAACCCCCTGGTTGACCTATATTTTAAGCCCTACCTATATTTTAACCCCCCTTCTCGAATAGTCTGGATTTTTCTTTATTTCAGACTCGCCTTTTATTTTAAAACCTCGATTTTGCAAACCCCCTGGTTGAGCTATATTTTAAGCTCCCCTTCTCGAATAGCCTCGATTTTCTTGATTAGACCCCTACACATATTTTAAGCCCTCTTCATAGACCCCCTGGTTGTCCAATATTTTAAGCTCTACCTATATTTTAAGGCCCCTCCTTCCCTCGGACCGGCTGATGCACGCCTCAGAATAATTGCACAGAAAAGGATGATACAAGTCTCAATTGTAAAATCAACTCCCAAAGTTGTATTCTTATTAAACCTCCCTCCCCTTAAAAAACTAATCGGTGGTGTCCAATACGTATTTTAGTACATCTCCTGTATTTAAAAACTCTCTAGGTATTCATCTGAAATTTTACAAGACCACTCAACTCTTTCTGAATGACAACGGTCAGAATGCCTAATGCAGCTCTCTAAATAAAACTTTCTTTAACAGAAAATCAGCTCTCAAAGTTGTATTCTTATTAATTAAACACTCACCAAAACCACACATCCCTTCTATTAAAAGTTACCTCTATTAAAACTTCACAAACTCACGTCCTTTTACAAGTTCTCTAAACATGTTGTATATTCTCTGTATTTATTCCTTATAATTAAACACTCATCAAAAATTCTCTCACCTTTATTAAAAAATCACTCCACGGTCGTAATAAAAAAGTTTTCTGTAGATGGGTTTCATCCAAAAAAAAAAAAATCCTCCACCTGCAGTGAGATTCGAACCGACTATCTTGGGCTCGATAGCCGGACGCACTCGACTATGGTTTGTACTTAATGTGGCCTAGAAAGGTGTCGAACGGATCAGACATTTCAAATATTAACCTAATACGTTTTTTACAACCTTCGTATTCTTTATAACTAGTTTTTTCTACGTATTTCTTATAATGAACCCGATAGTCCTTTCACATTAACATATGTATTTTTTATAACTCACGTATTTTAAGTCCGTTTCAGTAACACTTATTTCTTTTAACTCCGTGACTGTTGGCTGTCGCTTACTAGGACTATCCACAGTAACTATTTTTAAAAGACTGGCCCGCAGAAAATGCCGATGGGTTAAAAATTAATAAAAACTGATTATACTCGTCATGATGAAAAATATTGAGGGGTAGTAGGGCCGACCTAAAAGACTCAGTGTTCGGATCCTCACCCTGGACTACGTTTCACTGACGGATGGTTAAGTCCTGTGAAATTATTCCAAACGGGGAATCACAAGGGTTTTATTAACGAATGAATCTTGGATCTGTGCTGCTTCCGTGTCAGGAGCACTACCCTACATCGTGAAAACCCACTAGCACTCTTTATCGTGGTTTTCGGACTCGATATTTTTCCAAGTCCCGAGACGGTTCTCCCAATTCTATCCTTTACGATACAAGGGCGTTTCAATGTACCCAATGTAGACAAACCCTTTTGAAATGACGCGTCCTAAACCTCCAAGTGCTGGGCTTATTAAAATTAGTCTCCATCGGGTTGGTCCCGTCAGATATCTGTGTTTCCACGTAGTAATGCTACACTGAAGAAAAGTCGGCTAAAAAACCGTCTTTAACATCGTTTGCGTGCGAACGTATGCAGCATCACGCTGTTGAAATCGGGTAAAAAAATAACTTTTTTTTTTTTTGTACGCAGTAGAATGTTCAAAGTACGTTGCAGTTACTGTTGCGTAAAAACTTTAGCTCCATCACGAATGCACGTTAACGGTGTAGGGGAACATTAGTTTTAGCAAATACTTCAACTATAAAAAAAAATAATACAATGTCTCACGCACCCTTTCAACTTACCTGCACTAATCCACTGATATTTTATTTGCAGCTGGACTGATAGTCAAAATTTAGCAAATATTACAAAGAATCTCTCAATTGTAAAAATCAACTCTCAAAGTTGTATTCTTATTAATTAAAACCCTTTCTATTAAAAGTTACCTCTATTAAAAATCTTTTGCTATTCATTTTGCCAGGACTGCTAAACGATTCCCTTTTATTAAATTTCAATTCTTTGGGATTCATTTTTTCCACCCCCGTTAATCGATCCCCTAGTAAATAAAAACTCTCACTCACCTTTATTAAAATCATCCAGCGCTCGTAATAAATCAGTTTAATCGGGAAAAAAAAAAAAAAAATCATTCCCTCGCTAGCGTACCTCAACGTTAATTTCGGGAAAAAGTCTCATCGGATCCAAGGTTCACGTATTTTACTAGAAGAATGACACAGTAACTGTTCCACAGAAAAATTAATAAAATTTGGTTTAAATTATTCGTAGGACTTGTATATAAGATCTACCTTGCAATAGACGTTCAACAGCCTAAAAGTTTTCCAAGTCCGTTATCAGTGTATCGGAAATCGTACATTTCCTGTTGACATCCTTCAGATCGTTTATCCGTGGGTAACAACAGCACTTTCGCCACATCACACGATATGGTGCAATCCTTTCTCAGCTGGAAGATCAAAAGGTCAAATGTCCAGCGCTTCACTGTGTCTGCATTTGACACTGATAAGGTTTAAAAATAGATGTTTCCTAGAATCCACATTGCCTTCTCAGATTGGACTTTGAACCCTATGTCGCAACCGACCATATTTTAAGTCCTCTTCATAGAACCCCTGGTTGACTTATATTTTAAGTCCCTTTCTCGAATTTTCTTGTTTTTCCCCTGTTTAACCCATATTTTAAGCCCTCCCCTCTTCATAGACCAACCTATTGATCCACCTATATTTTAAGCCCTCCCCTCTTTAAACCAAATCAGTTTTTGCGCATTTAATCGGTGTCATCCAACGTCCATACTATTTTTAGTACGTCTCCTGTATTTAAAAAAAAAAAAAATATTGGCTTTCGTCGCCGTATTTGAACGCGCTACCTCAATGCCGATAGCTGAAGTGTCATCGCCAGGGCGCGGATTTTTGCGGAGCTAAATCTCAACTCTGGCCCTGCTATCCGCTCGACAATATTTGCTACTGATAAAACGATTTCCTTCATTAAAAATAAAAACTAATTAAATAATGGGGTATCACTGGGAAAATACTGGGAAGAACCCAAACTGATTTCGTGCTAAAACATCTCCAGATTTCAGCTTACTTGAAAAACTATTGTTAGAAATGAACCAGTGACTTGAATCACTCAACTTCCATAAGAATACACAATTATGGTACAGTGTCGGGAAGAAATATGTTTCAACGAAATTCAATTGCATGTATTACGATCAGAAAAATAATTTAGTGGACAAAGTTTAAAATAGTTATTAAATGGTACCTTACAGTGCAAGTGCGCTTCAGGCGAAAAGCCTCCCCTTCGAACACTGCACCCCGTTTTTCCGAAGTAACTGTGTCACAAGTCTTCCTACATCATCCCTAAACAGAGAATCGGATTCAATGTGCAAGAAGATCAAGACCTCATTTGAAGGAGCACATAGTGGATACTGTACTCCATAGTGAAATGAACATTGGCCTCTTGCGGGACCTAGTTATATCCCTACTCCAAGAGAATTACTAATGAAAACGTGCTATTGTTAATGTATGTAATTCCGACAAAAAATGTTTTGTCTGTTTTAGCCACTTTGTATCCTGCAATAGGAAACACTGAACACTTTAACAACTATATACATTTAGAAGAAAACACATCAGGTCTAATTTTCCCTTTAACAATAAATCAAATATCTAAATTCGAAAAAATTAACATTTCTGTCTGGATACGAGAAAGAGATGTTCCCACTCTACATCACACCATTCAGATTTAAAGCGCACGCAAATCTCCTACTGTTATCAGACGATGAAAAGCAGCATTATTGTTCCATTAAGAATTTGTTTCTATGAAATTCAAAGGGAGAATGCTGTTTTCCATATTATAGGGAATGCAATTAATAATTCCTTGCAGAAGGTTGTCCTTTAGGTTATGAAATAATCTTATTAGAATGCTTAAAATTGAGATGACACACATTAGCTCCTCGGAGAAGCGCTAGCGGGTAGAAGACTATACCCGTGTAATGAAAATATTCATTCGACATAAAAAACCTACGCCAATATCGCGTACACTGACGTGCTCCTCTTAGCTGATGTGTTTGGTGGCAGATACTGACCTATGCTATGTTTACACAGCTCCTGCCTTCATACCTGAAGATGACAAATACTAGAGTTGATAACCTACAATGTATCTTTTCGGAAGGCATACGAGGAGGAATTTCGGCGATATGCAGACAACAAGCATTTAGAATGAAAAACTGATTGCAAGTTTGCTTTACTGTCATACAAACCTGAAAAGAGATGAAATGGGTAGTACTTTACCCATGATACACCCTGTGAGCAGGTCGTTAAGTCAAATTACATGCATAAACGAAAATTAGAAAAACAACGAAATGGTTGGTAAATTCAATGAGAATCACTAAAATGTAAAGAGTGTTGGAATATCTGTAAATGCACACACATTTCAGTGGATAGGTGAATATTTTCACAATTCTTTGGAAGTGGAAGGCACAATAACTGTAAAACATACTGTGACGAGAGAGAAAGTATAAAAATGTAGTGGGATGGTTGTAAAAAATCGCTTCAAAACAGAAAATTACAACGCAAATACTGTAAGATAGAAAAAAAAAAGACTATTCGACGGTTATTCCAAGCCGCTATCTCACGCTCTTTTCAGATTTCCTGGTTCTATAGTTCCCTGGTACGTAACGCATAAGTGTGGGTGTAGATGGCTATTTTTCGTTGCAAACACAAGTTGTTTTCACTATTAGTTATTTTTCCTGCATGAGAATACACATTTCTATACTACATTGCGTACACACGGATGGACGAATATCACAAAATACTTTGCATATAGAAAACATCAGCAAAGAACCACAGAAGTTTGGAAATTTAAAATCTGAAAACTCAGTGTTTATAAGAAAACAACAATATTTTCAGTACTTCCATGAAAAGTTGAATCCCAGAATCGATCCGCTAGACCCGACTTTGCATTCTCTGACTTCAACCACTAATAAAACGTAATGTAAGCTCTCTCGTCAGTTATCCCAAGCCGCTATCTCTTTTCAGAGTTTCTGCCCCCCTCGGTACGTTTGAATAAGGGCATAAGTGTGGGTGAAAATGGCTATTTTTCGCTGCAAACACAAGTTTTTCGACAAAGATAGGGTGTTTCACTACAATCTAACACGGGATTTCATGTGTGTTTAGTTATTTTTCCTGCATGAGAATATTTCTAATCCTTCTCATAGACAGCAGGTTAGTTACTTCGGATCTAACAAAGCCAAGGTTTGAGATCCATAATAAGACATGAACGTTTGTGTTGTTTTCCTACCAAGATCCCGACATCCTCTCACCCCCTTCTACTAGGTCGTATGAAAAAATCCTGTAACTGTTACGACAATTAGCTGCGTGAAGGCGTATTTATTTTTAAAGCAAAGACACACTAATTTCGGACTCGCTAGCTAGAGAATGATATATTAACTTGCTAAAGTTTGATTTTAATGATCAGATAGTGTATACATCACCACTTTTTTAGTTCATACTAATATCTTCTAACTTTCAAAGGAAATATTGTCTCATTATAAGCGATTTCATACAAAGAGATGCGCACTCTATGCTTCACATTTAAATCTATAGAGATAACGATCACTGCCCATGGAACACATCTGTGAAAAACACGCTATGATAGGGTTTGAGGAAGATTTTTAGTCCATGGGGGTGCTGCACTGCAGGAAAGCACATTATCTTTGAGATCAGAACCTACATGAAAGTTATACTGTTTGGGTTTGAGAAAGATTCTTTAGTTCACGGGACACTGCATGAATAAGTGCATAAGTGTGGGTGAAGACGGCTATTTTTCGCTGCAAACACAAGTTTTCGACAAAGATAGGGTGTTTCACTACAGTCTAACACGGGATTTCATGTGTGTTTAGTTATTTTTCCTGCATGAGAATATTTCTAATCTATCTCATAGACAGCAGGTTAGTTACTTCGGATCTAACAAAGCCAAGGTCTGAGATCCATAGTAAGACATGAACGTTTGTGTTGTTTTCCTACCAAGGTCCCGACATCCTCTCACATGAAATATTACTGTACTAGGATCTAGAAAAATCACTATCCATTACATTAATTTTTTTATTACATTCATGTATTTCACCCCCATTTTCTTGTCAAGAGCTAAAATTATTTGATGAATGAACGACAAAATATCTTCAAATGCAGTGGACGCATGACAGAATAACTTCAAAATAAGTTCCAATAGCTGAAAAAACAACTGTAAAAATTAGATAAATACAGGGATAGGGAAAGACAGAATTGCTTTCAAATCATTAAAATACCTTAAATGTGTGGTTGAATCACCACCAAATATCTCCAGCACACTTTTAAAGGAAATATTTTCTCATTATAAGCGATTTCATACAAAGAGATACGCACTCTATGCTTCACATTTAAATCTATAGAGATAACGATCACTGCCCATGGAACACATCTGTGAAAAAACACACTACGATTGGGTTTGAGAAAGATTTTTAGCCCATGGGGGTGCTGCACTGCAAGAAGACACATTATCTTTGATATCAGAACGTACGTGAAAGTTATACTGTTTGGGTTTGAGAAAGATTCTTTAGTTCACAGGGCACCGCATTACACTAAAGCACACTGTCTTGTACGTATGTCTATCTGTATGTTTGTTTCTCTCTCTCTCTCTGTGTGTGTGTGTGTGTGTGTTTGTGTCTATGTGTAAATATGTATGTTACTACGAAATGTGTGTACGTGTAGATGTGTGCATATATGTCAAGATGTAACTGTGTCTGCATGTTTGTTTCTCTCTAGGTGTGTGTGTGTGTTTCAGTGAATCGTGTATGTGTGCGTATGTGAGTGTGTGTATGTTCATGTATGTTAATATGTTTCTTTATATGTATATGTTTTCGTGCGTATGTGTTAAGATGTCTGTGTGCACATAGTCGTTTCTCTGTATGTGTATACGTCTTCATGTTTGTCTCTCTCTGTGGGTGTGTGAGTGTGTTAAAGTGTCTGTATGTATTTCATCTTTATGTGCATATGTTATCGTATGTGTGTGTGTGTGTGTGTTCACATGCACGAATAAACATATTGTCTTACGGACACTTGCTTGCTACAGAACAAGCTAACAATTTAAAACGAGACTTGTGGTTATGCAAAATATTTCATGTGTGCGTATGTGAGTGTGTGTATGTTCATGTATGTTAATATGTTTCTTTATATGTATATGTTTTCGTGTGTATGTGTTAAGATGTCTGTGTACCCATAGTCGTTTCTCTGTATGTGTATACGTCTTCATGTTTGTCTCTCTGTGTGTGTGTGTGTTAAAGTGTCTGTATGTGTTTCATCTTTATGTGCATATGTTATCGTATGTGTGTGTGTGTTTGTTCACATGCAAGAATAAACATATTGTCTTACGGACACTTGCTTGCTACAGAAGAAGCTAACAATTTAAAACGAGAGTTGTGGCTATGCAAAATGTTTCATCACAGATCTTAACTTGAATACTCATATTTCAGGAGATGTAAGGATTTTTCTTCAGCACGTTCGAATATTTTTTGAACACGACTGTCTTATGTTACGTTTCCTGTCAGATGTCTCGTAACGAGCAAAGCGTGTGTGTGTGTGTTCTGCTAATACAGAAGAGGACATTCAACCGAGAATATTTCAAACTTAGAATAATACGACATCCTGAAGTTTGAAATATTCTCGGTTGAAAATTCTCTTCTGTATTAGCAGAACACACACACACACGCTTTGCTCGTTACGAGACATCTGACAGGAAACGTAACATAAGATAGTCGTGTTCAAAAAATATTCGAACGTGCTGAAGAAAAATCCTTACATCTCCTGAAATATGAGTATTCAAGTTAAGATCTGTGATGAAACATTTTGCATAGCCACAACTCTCGTTTTAAATTGTTAGCTTCTTCTGTAGCAAGCAAGTGTCCGTAAGACAATATGTTTATTCTTGCATGTGAACAAACACACACACACACATACGATAACATATGCACATAAAGATGAAACACATACAGACACTTTAACACACACACACACAGAGAGACAAACATGAAGACGTATACACATACAGAGAAACGACTATGGGTACACAGACATCTTAACACATACACACGAAAACATATACATATAAAGAAACATATTAACATACATGAACATACACACACTCACATACGCACACATGAAATATTTTGCATAACCACAAGTCTCGTTTTAAATTGTTAGCTTGTTCTGTAGCAAGCAAGTGTCCGTAAGACAATATGTTTATTCGTGCATGTGAACACACACACACACATACGATAACATATGCACATAAAGATGAAATACATACAGACACTTTAACACACTCACACACCCACAGAGAGAGACAAACATGAAGACGTATACACATACAGAGAAACGACTATGTGCACACAGACATCTTAACACATACGCACGAAAACATATACATATAAAGAAACATATTAACATACATGAACATACACACACTCACATACGCACACATACACGATTCACTGAAACACACACACACACCTAGAGAGAAACAAACATGCAGACACAGTTACATCTTGACATATATGCACACATCTACACGTACACACATTTCGTAGTAACATACATATTTACACATAGACACAAACACACACACACACACACACACACAGAGAGAGAGAGAAACAAACATACAGATAGACATACGTACAAGACAGTGTGCTTTAGTGTAATGCGGTGCCCTGTGAACTAAAGAATCTTTCTCAAACCCAAACAGTATAACTTTCACGTACGTTCTGATATCAAAGATAATGTGTCTTCTTGCAGTGCAGCACCCCCATGGGCTAAAAATCTTTCTCAAACCCAATCGTAGTGTGTTTTTTCACAGATGTGTTCCATGGGCAGTGATCGTTATCTCTATAGATTTAAATGTGAAGCATAGAGTGCGTATCTCTTTGTATGAAATCGCTTATAATGAGAAAATATTTCCTTTAAAAGTGTGCTGGAGATATTTGGTGGTGATTCAACCACACATTTAAGGTATTTTAATGATTTGAAAGCAATTCTGTCTTTCCCTATCCCTGTATTTATCTAATTTTTACAGTTGTTTTTTCAGCTATTGGAACTTATTTTGAAGTTATTCTGTCATGCGTCCACTGCATTTGAAGATATTTTGTCGTTCATTCATCAAATAATTTTAGCTCTTGACAAGAAAATGGGGGTGAAATACATGAATGTAATAAAAAAATTAATGTAATGGATAGTGATTTTTCTAGATCCTAGTACAGTAATATTTCATGTGAGAGGATGTCGGGACCTTGGTAGGAAAACAACACAAACGTTCATGTCTTACTATGGATCTCAGACCTTGGCTTTGTTAGATCCGAAGTAACTAACCTGCTGTCTATGAGATAGATTAGAAATATTCTCATGCAGGAAAAATAACTAAACACACATGAAATCCCGTGTTAGACTGTAGTGAAACACCCTATCTTTGTCGAAAACTTGTGTTTGCAGCGAAAAATAGCCGTCTTCACCCACACTTATGCACTTATTCATGCAGTGTCCCGTGAACTAAAGAATCTTTCTCAAACCCAAACAGTATAACTTTCATGTAGGTTCTGATCTCAAAGATAATGTGCTTTCCTGCAGTGCAGCACCCCCATGGACTAAAAATCTTCCTCAAACCCTATCATAGCGTGTTTTTCACAGATGTGTTCCATGGGCAGTGATCGTTATCTCTATAGATTTAAATGTGAAGCATAGAGTGCGCATCTCTTTGTATGAAATCGCTTATAATGAGACAATATTTCCTTTGAAAGTTAGAAGATATTAGTATGAACTAAAAAAGTGGTGATGTATACACTATCTGATCATTAAAATCAAACTTTAGCAAGTTAATATATCATTCTCTAGCTAGCGAGTCCGAAATTAGTGTGTCTTTGCTTTAAAAATAAATACGCCTTCACGCAGCTAATTGTCGTAACAGTTACAGGATTTTTTCATACGACCTAGTAGAAGGGGGTGAGAGGATGTCGGGATCTTGGTAGGAAAACAACACAAACGTTCATGTCTTATTATGGATCTCAAACCTTGGCTTTGTTAGATCCGAAGTAACTAACCTGCTGTCTATGAGAAGGATTAGAAATATTCTCATGCAGGAAAAATAACTAAACACACATGAAATCCCGTGTTAGATTGTAGTGAAACACCCTATCTTTGTCGAAAAACTTGTGTTTGCAGCGAAAAATAGCCATTTTCACCCACACTTATGCCCTTATTCAAACGTACCGAGGGGGGCAGAAACTCTGAAAAGAGATAGCGGCTTGGGATAACTGACGAGAGAGCTTACATTACGTTTTATTAGTGGTTGAAGTCAGAGAATGCAAAGTCGGGTCTAGCGGATCGATTCTGGGATTCAACTTTTCATGGAAGTACTGAAAATATTGTTGTTTTCTTATAAACACTGAGTTTTCAGATTTTAAATTTCCAAACTTCTGTGGTTCTTTGCTGATGTTTTCTATATGCAAAGTATTTTGTGATATTCGTCCATCCGTGTGTACGCAATGTAGTATAGAAATGTGTATTCTCATGCAGGAAAAATAACTAATAGTGAAAACAACTTGTGTTTGCAACGAAAAATAGCCATCTACACCCACACTTATGCGTTACGTACCAGGGAACTATAGAACCAGGAAATCTGAAAAGAGCGTGAGATAGCGGCTTGGAATAACCGTCGAATAGTCTTTTTTTTTTCTATCTTACAGTATTTGCGTTGTAATTTTCTGTTTTGAAGCGATTTTTTACAACCATCCCACTACATTTTTATACTTTCTCTCTCGTCACAGTATGTTTTACAGTTATTGTGCCTTCCACTTCCAAAGAATTGTGAAAATATTCACCTATCCACTGAAATGTGTGTGCATTTACAGATATTCCAACACTCTTTACATTTTAGTGATTCTCATTGAATTTACCAACCATTTCGTTGTTTTTCTAATTTTCGTTTATGCATGTAATTTGACTTAACGACCTGCTCACAGGGTGTATCATGGGTAAAGTACTACCCATTTCATCTCTTTTCAGGTTTGTATGACAGTAAAGCAAACTTGCAATCAGTTTTTCATTCTAAATGCTTGTTGTCTGCATATCGCCGAAATTCCTCCTCGTATGCCTTCCGAAAAGATACATTGTAGGTTATCAACTCTAGTATTTGTCATCTTCAGGTATGAAGGCAGGAGCTGTGTAAACATAGCATAGGTCAGTATCTGCCACCAAACACATCAGCTAAGAGGAGCACGTCAGTGTACGCGATATTGGCGTAGGTTTTTTATGTCGAATGAATATTTTCATTACACGGGTATAGTCTTCTACCCGCTAGCGCTTCTCCGAGGAGCTAATGTGTGTCATCTCAATTTTAAGCATTCTAATAAGATTATTTCATAACCTAAAGGACAACCTTCTGCAAGGAATTATTAATTGCATTCCCTATAATATGGAAAACAGCATTCTCCCTTTGAATTTCATAGAAACAAATTCTTAATGGAACAATAATGCTGCTTTTCATCGTCTGATAACAGTAGGAGATTTGCGTGCGCTTTAAATCTGAATGGTGTGATGTAGAGTGGGAACATCTCTTTCTCGTATCCAGACAGAAATGTTAATTTTTTCGAATTTAGATATTTGATTTATTGTTAAAGGGAAAATTAGACCTGATGTGTTTTCTTCTAAATGTATATAGTTGTTAAAGTGTTCAGTGTTTCCTATTGCAGGATACAAAGTGGCTAAAACAGACAAAACATTTTTTGTCGGAATTACATACATTAACAATAGCACGTTTTCATTAGTAATTCTCTTGGAGTAGGGATATAACTAGGTCCCGCAAGAGGCCAATGTTCATTTCACTATGGAGTACAGTATCCACTATGTGCTCCTTCAAATGAGGTCTTGATCTTCTTGCACATTGAATCCGATTCTCTGTTTAGGGATGATGTAGGAAGACTTGTGACACAGTTACTTCGGAAAAACGGGGTGCAGTGTTCGAAGGGGAGGCTTTTCGCCTGAAGCGCACTTGCACTGTAAGGTACCATTTAATAACTATTTTAAACTTTGTCCACTAAATTATTTTTCTGATCGTAATACATGCAATTGAATTTCGTTGAAACATATTTCTTCCCGACACTGTACCATAATTGTGTATTCTTATGGAAGTTGAGTGATTCAAGTCACTGGTTCATTTCTAACAATAGTTTTTCAAGTAAGCTGAAATCTGGAGATGTTTTAGCACGAAATCAGTTTGGGTTCTTCCCAGTATTTTCCCAGTGATACCCCATTATTTAATTAGTTTTTATTTTTAATGAAGGAAATCGTTTTATCAGTAGCAAATATTGTCGAGCGGATAGCAGGGCCAGAGTTGAGATTTAGCTCCGCAAAAATCCGCGCCCTGGCGATGACACTTCAGCTATCGGCATTGAGGTAGCGCGTTCAAATACGGCGACGAAAGCCAATATTTTTTTTTTTTTTAAATACAGGAGACGTACTAAAAATAGTATGGACGTTGGATGACACCGATTAAATGCGCAAAAACTGATTTGGTTTAAAGAGGGGAGGGCTTAAAATATAGGTGGATCAATAGGTTGGTCTATGAAGAGGGGAGGGCTTAAAATATGGGTTAAACAGGGGAAAAACAAGAAAATTCGAGAAAGGGACTTAAAATATAAGTCAACCAGGGGTTCTATGAAGAGGACTTAAAATATGGTCGGTTGCGACATAGGGTTCAAAGTCCAATCTGAGAAGGCAATGTGGATTCTAGGAAACATCTATTTTTAAACCTTATCAGTGTCAAATGCAGACACAGTGAAGCGCTGGACATTTGACCTTTTGATCTTCCAGCTGAGAAAGGATTGCACCATATCGTGTGATGTGGCGAAAGTGCTGTTGTTACCCACGGATAAACGATCTGAAGGATGTCAACAGGAAATGTACGATTTCCGATACACTGATAACGGACTTGGAAAACTTTTAGGCTGTTGAACGTCTATTGCAAGGTAGATCTTATATACAAGTCCTACGAATAATTTAAACCAAATTTTATTAATTTTTCTGTGGAACAGTTACTGTGTCATTCTTCTAGTAAAATACGTGAACCTTGGATCCGATGAGACTTTTTCCCGAAATTAACGTTGAGGTACGCTAGCGAGGGAATGATTTTTTTTTTTTTTTTCCCGATTAAACTGATTTATTACGAGCGCTGGATGATTTTAATAAAGGTGAGTGAGAGTTTTTATTTACTAGGGGATCGATTAACGGGGGTGGAAAAAATGAATCCCAAAGAATTGAAATTTAATAAAAGGGAATCGTTTAGCAGTCCTGGCAAAATGAATAGCAAAAGATTTTTAATAGAGGTAACTTTTAATAGAAAGGGTTTTAATTAATAAGAATACAACTTTGAGAGTTGATTTTTACAATTGAGAGATTCTTTGTAATATTTGCTAAATTTTGACTATCAGTCCAGCTGCAAATAAAATATCAGTGGATTAGTGCAGGTAAGTTGAAAGGGTGCGTGAGACATTGTATTATTTTTTTTTTTATAGTTGAAGTATTTGCTAAAACTAATGTTCCCCTACACCGTTAACGTGCATTCGTGATGGAGCTAAAGTTTTTACGCAACAGTAACTGCAACGTACTTTGAACATTCTACTGCGTACAAAAAAAAAAAGTTATTTTTTTACCCGATTTCAACAGCGTGATGCTGCATACGTTCGCACGCAAACGATGTTAAAGACGGTTTTTTAGCCGACTTTTCTTCAGTGTAGCATTACTACGTGGAAACACAGATATCTGACGGGACCAACCCGATGGAGACTAATTTTAATAAGCCCAGCACTTGGAGGTTTAGGACGCGTCATTTCAAAAGGGTTTGTCTACATTGGGTACATTGAAACGCCCTTGTATCGTAAAGGATAGAATTGGGAGAACCGTCTCGGGACTTGGAAAAATATCGAGTCCGAAAACCACGATAAAGAGTGCTAGTGGGTTTTCACGATGTAGGGTAGTGCTCCTGACACGGAAGCAGCACAGATCCAAGATTCATTCGTTAATAAAACCCTTGTGATTCCCCGTTTGGAATAATTTCACAGGACTTAACCATCCGTCAGTGAAACGTAGTCCAGGGTGAGGATCCGAACACTGAGTCTTTTAGGTCGGCCCTACTACCCCTCAATATTTTTCATCATGACGAGTATAATCAGTTTTTATTAATTTTTAACCCATCGGCATTTTCTGCGGGCCAGTCTTTTAAAAATAGTTACTGTGGATAGTCCTAGTAAGCGACAGCCAACAGTCACGGAGTTAAAAGAAATAAGTGTTACTGAAACGGACTTAAAATACGTGAGTTATAAAAAATACATATGTTAATGTGAAAGGACTATCGGGTTCATTATAAGAAATACGTAGAAAAAACTAGTTATAAAGAATACGAAGGTTGTAAAAAACGTATTAGGTTAATATTTGAAATGTCTGATCCGTTCGACACCTTTCTAGGCCACATTAAGTACAAACCATAGTCGAGTGCGTCCGGCTATCGAGCCCAAGATAGTCGGTTCGAATCTCACTGCAGGTGGAGGATTTTTTTTTTTTTGGATGAAACCCATCTACAGAAAACTTTTTTATTACGACCGTGGAGTGATTTTTTAATAAAGGTGAGAGAATTTTTGATGAGTGTTTAATTATAAGGAATAAATACAGAGAATATACAACATGTTTAGAGAACTTGTAAAAGGACGTGAGTTTGTGAAGTTTTAATAGAGGTAACTTTTAATAGAAGGGATGTGTGGTTTTGGTGAGTGTTTAATTAATAAGAATACAACTTTGAGAGCTGATTTTCTGTTAAAGAAAGTTTTATTTAGAGAGCTGCATTAGGCATTCTGACCGTTGTCATTCAGAAAGAGTTGAGTGGTCTTGTAAAATTTCAGATGAATACCTAGAGAGTTTTTAAATACAGGAGATGTACTAAAATACGTATTGGACACCACCGATTAGTTTTTTAAGGGGAGGGAGGTTTAATAAGAATACAACTTTGGGAGTTGATTTTACAATTGAGACTTGTATCATCCTTTTCTGTGCAATTATTCTGAGGCGTGCATCAGCCGGTCCGAGGGAAGGAGGGGCCTTAAAATATAGGTAGAGCTTAAAATATTGGACAACCAGGGGGTCTATGAAGAGGGCTTAAAATATGTGTAGGGGTCTAATCAAGAAAATCGAGGCAGCTTTCATTATGCTAACTAATTTCTCTGGTATAATATATGATCTCACAATCAACCACAAATTATGACGATCAACAGAGTCGAAAGCCTTTTTGAAATCAACAAAGCTAGCAACCAAAGGTTTCTGAAACTCTAAACATTTCTCAAGAATCTGCCTAAGTGAAAAAATCTGATCTACACATCCCCTACAACTTCTGAATCCACAATGCTCATCACACAATTGTCTGTCAAACAGATTCTTAATTCTATTAAGCATCATCATGCAAAGAACTTTACCTGGAACAGAAAGTAGGCTGATACCCATATAGTTATCACAAAAACTGTGATAACATTTTTTTTAAAAATAGGAATAATAATAGCTCTAGTAAAACCCTTAGAATCAATGCATTTATCATAAAAGATATTTAAAATTTCAGTGAGTCATATGGTAACAGAAACATTTCCAGCTGTAAGCATTTCAGTAGTAATTTCATCTACCCCTGGGGATTTATGTAGTTTAAGTTTAGAAATAGTCATACGGTGACTATTTCTAAAATTAGAAAAGATAAATTATAACGGCGGAATTCTTGTGTGAGGACATCAAGAGAATAAGTTATCTGCAGAGTCCTCACATTCCAAATACCTATAAAGAGAAAGTGTTTAGTGGGATGTTAAATAAACTACGTTTATTGAGAGAGGATGTGCTGACAATATCAAACAGACTCCTAATTGCAGGCATGAGGCAAAGACCTGTTTCCCTCACTATTAAAGGCTGAAGCCATCTACACTAGAAGACTTCCTCCAATGGCGATCTGATGATGTCCGTAGAAGCAAGAATTGAAGTACCTGCGATGGCCTCAGATTAGGATTATGTACCAGCTGATAAAACATATCCTGTGAATCTATCCACTTGGGGTGGTCAACCCAGAAACAAAGCAAAAGATTCTCTCTCAACAGAAGCCCACCTGTGCAGAAATATCAGGATCTATAGTCGAGCTTAGATGTAATTAATATATTTGCATGCTTTTAAATAAACTACAGATACTGACTGAGCCCACCCCATTTTTAATAAACATATTAATACTGCAAAAAAGTGGTTATTTTAACCAATTATTATGAAACAAAGACCTTGGAGTTCCATAAGCATGTCACTGATGCCAGAAATAAAAGGCATTTTGAACCTAAACAAATTGTAAACATTGATAAAGTTTTTTGCAGCTTATACTGTCCCATCTAATAAAACAGTGGCCATAAAAACTGAAAGACCATCACAAATTATCTCACTAAAATTAGCCTAAGAGAAAAAAAACTACTGCATTATTAACGTTTAAGGGAAAATTATATCAGAGAAAGAAACTTGAGATGAATTTGCTCATATCTACAACTAATGAATGGAATGGTGGATGGAGGAATGAATACATGTAGAGTTATAAAGTGGTCAAGACATAAATGTCTTTATAGGAAAAAATAGATAGCATTTGGCCAGTTTTCATCACATATAACTGAAGCTATAAAATAGAAAGCTGTCTAATTAAAGGAACAATTAGCTGAGATTCTAGATAGTTTGAGAAGTAAACTGTAGCCTTTGGACATTTAAGTCAACAAACTCCTTAAAGCATTCAAATGAATTTGCATTTCTTAATTTCAGTTATTCTACCTTAATTCCAGTTAGCAAAGGCAGCTATAAATGTATTTATTAATGAACAGTGGAATACGTAAATGCTTAATGCAATCAAGGACTGAAAACTTTTGGAAAAAATCTTATCAGCAAACCGTTTTTATCACAACCCAGAGCAAAGACTTATACCGAATTGGTAAAGGAGAGGGGCAAAAAACTTTCCCTGCTTTTAGGTGCATTAAAAAAGGGCATACAACAAAATTACAAAGGATGTTCAAAAGGTTCTTGACATGCATCTGCAGAATCAAAACCATTACCCTTACCTCAATGAAACTTTTACTGTCCTTCTATCCAGCATCCATGCAAAATTGCCGACATCTAAGCCAATTCTGGCTTGGTGGTACTCCTATTGGGGAATACTCTGCAACTGTTAATGAATGCATTTTCAAGGTCTTGCATCTTTAAAAAAGGCAAATGAAATTGTTAGGAAAATAATTTCATTTTTGATTTTTGAAAACAACCAAAAATCACATGGAGCAAGATGGGGTGAATATGCAGGATTGGGTAGCTGTTTGATTTTCCCCTGCTTCAAATAGGCGTAACTTGCCGGGTTTTATAAGCATTGGTATTGTCACGAAGAAGGAGAACACATAACATGACTGTTTTCTGCTCCTTCATCTCCTTAATCATTTTGGGCAAAACAATGTTGGTGAAGTATTGGCCATTTGGAGTCATTTTTTAAGATTAGTTGTCAGTGGCTACCACGCCCTGGGAATTGAAAAAAAATTGTGAACATCCCCTTCCTTGACCGAAAGTCTTGTCGAAGGATTTGGGAACACCGTTCATCTCCACAATCCAAACATAGTTGTTGATATTTCTGGGAGTAATGAAACCACATCTCATTCCCTGTGACAATGTCTGTTAACTGTTTGGGGCCACTAGGTTCAAACATTGCTAGCATCTTCTTGCACGAGTTGATTCTGGCCCCTTTTTTTTGCCCGTTCTATCAGTTTATGCGGTACTCATTGGCACAGATCTTTCAAAACTTTAAATGTTGATGAATAATTATTTCCATACTGATTCAAAATCTTTAATGGGTAAGCCTGTGCAAGGAACTCCCAATTTCTGTGACGTTATACATACATACATACATACATTTCCATACTGCCAATCGATACCCTGACATCCAAATGTATTACCTGAATTTGTGAGTTTTCCTTAATGAGTTCACAAACAGCAGTGATGGTTCTCTAGTTCACAGCCTCTTTCAGATCTTTGTTGCATCCATCTCATAACAGTGCAATATAAATTGGCAGGAATTTTTTTTGTCATCCTCAAGATGCATTTTTTGTGAAAATGTAAAATCTTTCCCCATTTTTAGAACGTTCTATAGCAACAATGCACAGATTTTGCAAGACCGAACTTTATGCACCACCAGCGAAGAGAGAAATGATAATATGGCCTTCGTTTTTAACATGTAGACAAATTTAGACAAGCTTTCAAAGAAGTCATAACTTGTTAACTTTGGGAGAATGAGTGCAAATCTACAGACATGTGAAGAACTTTTTAAATGCCCTCGATAATAATAATGCGTTCAAAGGTAAAAGTTGACATTCTTTCAGCTGAAAATATTTTGTGTTGTAATATTTTCTAGCTTTGAAAGTAACCTGGAAAATTTGAAATAATCACTTTGCTGTTGTTGAGTGGATTTCCCCAGCCCTGAATGTAATTAATATCAAGATATGAAATTACAACTAATTAAAATTTTTGAATGTTAAATATAGAGATATTTTCTTCATATTTATCCATAACACTGATCATTCAGTCAAAAGAAAGTATGGAAAAATTTGGACTTCAAACAAAATTATTTCTTTCAATATGATCATGAATTGGGGCACTCGACCAGAGTCCCGTGCTGATGGGGACTCTTGTAGCCCCAGATTTAATCCCCTCGTTATTTGTAAGATATTCTTAAAATAAACTAGAAATGTCGTTGTATTATTATGCAATTCTCATTAAAATAATGACAAATTCGAGAATAGTGAGGATTTTAATTTGCTAACATTTTATTGTTTTTCATTATTAAAAATTATACAAAGAGATGTTCCAGAAAATTATTTACTCGAGAGCCCAGTAATAGATTGGCCCATCCGTCACAAGAAAAAATAAACTATAATGATAGGATTTCTGTTCACTGACTCTGAATAATTGATTTCGTTCAAACGAACAGCTCTGTGGTATTTTTTGAGAACTGCTGGTGAAATACAGAACGAGGGGGAATGATTATGGGATGCTATCTTAGTGTGCACCACTCATACTGGTAAAATTACTTCCCCCTACTGAAGTTGATAAAAACAAGATTATTTCTCTCAGTGTGTAGGTTTAAGACCACAACATTGTACTTAAAAGCTGCTGATTTAATGGAAAAGTAATTTAAAAGGGGAAAAAGAAAACTCTGGAAATAAAAAGAAACTTTTTTGGTGTGCCATAATTATGATATGATTGACGTTGAAGTAATTGACTTGAAAATTATATCACACAACTGAGGAACGGATGAAGCCAGATTCATTGGATCGTGCAGATCCGTGAGACGGTTGGACTGTAATTATGATTCTGCGTGATCTACAGTCGCTCAAAAAAGTATCCAAACACTATGGTTGATTACAGAATTCTGAAAAAATATCTGTCAACGATTTTTTTAGAAATGTGATCTAGCAACCTTCGTGTCACGTGACACGAATGCTGTCAGATCACCAATTTCTAAAAAAATCGTTGCCAGATATTTGAAAGTTTACTTTTGTCTAAAAATGCAGCTTTACGTCTGAGTAAAGTTGCGATTTTTTTATGTCAATTTTTCGTACGACTCTTTAAGAATATATATATTTTTTTTCTAGTAGTTCTTCGCTGAGTTCCGGTTGTTCACCATTGATTTAAAATATTCAGTTCATAAAAAATGTAATTTTGACTTACTCTGTCTGCATATTATTTTATACATTTTGTACATTATTTGTTTAAAACCTTATTTTAAACAACCTGAGCCTCATTATGAAATAACTAATGAATAAAACAGTTTACATTACATAATAAGAGAAATAGCGTTTCATTTTGAATAAAAAGTATAAAAATGAAAAGGAAAACAAAATGGTAGGTAAACCCAAAAAAACATGCTGCAAGTTCATTTGTAGCGATTTTTGGCGAACAAATTAATAGCGTCCAATACTTTAAAGGTTAAGCATTAAAGATTCAATCCGATATCTACAATAGAATACGAGTTTGAACAGGATTTTGAAATGGAATGAATGTAATAGCTTGCTGTCAAAAATCAATTTCACATAGATACATATCCACATGAGTTTTGATTTTATAAATAAGATAAAAATATATTAATCTATCATATTAAGTTAGAGAACTGCATTTGAATGTTTATCATTCTGTTCAGTCTAGTATATTAAATTAGTAGAATCAGCTTTCCGACAGAAACCCAAAGCAAGGATAATTTCCATCCAGTTTCACTATCACTGAAAGAACATGCGGCTTTTTTGCGCAGCTTAAACAGCCTACTGTAAAGTATACCTACGGTAAACCTCAAAAGCAAAAAAGGCGAGTTGAAAAGACGCTGCTCGATTTTTTTCTAACCTTTGAATTTCGGTTTTCACTTTCATATTTTTTCCAATGTCACTCGGAGGTAAAAACAACACATTATCTGATTTCTGATATCATGTAAGGCATGTCGTTTTCATGAAAGAATATTAAACATTAATCTCAAAATGCCCTATACACGACAATACTTTTTTGTCCCTTAGATTTTTTTTTAAATTGAAGCCAGAATGAACTGAAATAACAGCAGTTTTAAAATAAAAGAAGACTTGGCTGAGTGGTCAGCGCGCTTGGCTATTAACCAAAGGTACAAGGCACGGATGTTCGTGTCGTTTTTCTGCTCAGGTCCCGCCATCATCACAGACCTTCTGCTATGGCGTATAAACTGACACGCTCCTGTCAGACCTCTGTGGCAAGCAGCTGCTTGAAGGGTATTATCGGGTATATCCCGTAAAAAATCGAGGCTTTTCACCACCTCCGAATTGTGCATTTATTTTATTATTAAAAGAGAGTCATTTCTATTGTCTTTTTTGGTGCAATGGTATTAAAAGGTCCTTTATTGCTCTAGTAAGAAATCGAGTGCATACGGGTGTCAGAAATATAATGGCGAGATTTCGAGACAAATATATACACTACAGGAAATACAAAATGCAACACTTGCAAGAAGTCACGCAAAGGTGACGAAATTTAGGGACTCGGTAGTATATGGAAATGAATGGAAATGATTAGGTTTATAGGAAATCGAAACGATTGGACAGGTGCAAGCTGACGTCACAGGTGCGGAGCAATCAAACACAGATAAAGGCAACTAAAGCTCTCTGGTTGACGAAACATTGTGGAAATTGTTCTAAACCGCTAAAGATGACCTTACGCAAACGTCGACAGCCGTTCCAACAGTTAACAGACTTTGAACGTGGAAGAATCATCGGCCTTAGAGAAGCTGGCTTGTCATACAGAGATGTGGCCAACCTTATTGGCTGCAATCCCAGCACCATCGTACACATATGGCACCAGTGGGTTCAAGAAGGATCCAGCACACGCGACAAGGATCAGGAAGACGACATATGACTACGGAGAGACAAGACAGCATTTGTGATGCATAGTATTGCGTGACAGATTCGCGACTATAATGCAACTATAAAGGGACTGGCAACAGGTAGCACATCGAATACCTACCAGGAGGAAGGTAAACAATAGGCTTTTACAATTTTCATTGCGAGCCTATCGTCCGGCAGTGAGTATGCCTCTCGCATCTGCCCACATGCAAGCACGTCTTCAGTGCTGTCGCCTTAGACAGAATTCGAAAGAACAAGAGTGGAGAACCGTGGTGTTTAGTGACGAATCTCGTTTTTGTCTTGGTCAGCACGACAATAGACAACGTGTTCGCAGTCATCCAGGTGAAAGGAACGCCACCCAGTGCGTGCGACATCATCACACAGCTCTAGCAACTGGTGTCTTGGTGTGGGGTGCCATTAGTCGGACAATTCGGTCAGAACTGGTCGTCATAAGGTTATCTCTAACTTCCCAACTACATGTTACCAACATTTAGCAGCCAGTGGCTGCCCCATTTGTTCAGCAGCACGGAACCTTTTAAAAGCAAGATAACGCCCGTCCCCACACAGCCCGCATTAATCTGCCATTATCTACACGAGCTAAACGTTCAGGTTCTACCATGGCCAGCACGCTTGCCAGACCTCACCTACTGACTGGGACATGATGGACCGATAGCTCCAACAACACCCAAGAGGTGGACCAACCACTGTCGCTGAAATGGAACAGCGACTTCGCGCTATTTGGCGTTCAGTCCCTCAGGAGGACGTTATAGAGCTGTACGATAGCCTTCTCCGCAGTGTTCATGAATACATTGCTGTGCGGGACGGTTCAAGATCATACTAATTATACCACTTTACAGGGTAGGTAAAGTGGTAATTTTCCATATATTTTTTTCGATAATGTAATCAATCGCACATTTCAGCGTATGCTAGTAGCTGCCTGCGTTTCGATAAAATGACATTAATTCTTCCAGGTGTTTCAATTTTTTTCCCTGTAGTATATATAGGAAAATAATACGCATATTCAAGAAAGTAATATTTTAAATGAAAGCATATCCCAAACAGTTTCGAACATGATTTTTATGGCCACCAAGGAGCCCTGATTTGACACCCATTTTTTTTTCTTGCGGGGATTTATAAAGAAATGTTTACGAGGACAAAGTTGAAGACCTGAATCATTCGAAAGCCATAATAAGAGAAACAACTGAGCAAGAAACAAGAGACATATTGCAGGGTGCATGGCAAGAAGAGGGATACCGATTGGACGTTTTGCAGGATCACGAACGGTGAACATTTTGCTCAAAACCAGGGCCGGATCTAGGAGGTAAGGGGGACATGACCTCCCCCCCACACACACACGCACGCACGCACATACGCACTTTGAGAATGCTAATAAAGACAAAACATTATGAAGCTTATTTGTTTTCCGGCACTTTTCAAGAAGTTTTTAAAGATATCTAAAATGGAGAAGGGAGAAATGAATCCTTCAGTGGAATCAAGACATCCCCCCTTTTTTTTATTTTTTTTCCTGTTTAACTAGTTTCTTACACCCCCCCCCCCCCCCCACCCCCTGCTCTTACTTTTGTCAAATCCGAACCTGTTCAAAACTATTTGAGGTACGGTTTCAATTAAAATATTACTTTCTTATATATTGGTTCTCAAAACTCCGACATTATTTTTCGGACACCCTTATAACACTACATAAATATATTTTTCCCAGGATTGTATTCCTGGGAAAATATTATTAATTTGAAATGACAATTAAAATTAACGCATAAATAATGAAGTAATTAAATTTTTAAAACGGATTTCGATCTATCATGGGTAGATCTATCACATATTGACTCTCATGTTCGTCCTAAAATAAATTTCAGTCTTAAAATGTTAAAAGTAATGAATCTCTAGGAATCTCCGAACTTAGGATCTAGCTCTGAAAATGCCAATAAACAATGAGGGTCGATAATTAGTAGTGTGTCATAATTTATGATATATGTACAATCGTAAAAGTCCCAAATGCCTCGTCGTTTCAGCATCATTGTGGGCGTAGACGACACAGAATTCCAGTAAGAGCCATAAATAATCTCATAAAAGATCTGAAACAAGTCATTAAGAACAGATCAGTTCATGGAATATATTTTTGTCGCTTCTGGAGCAAGTCAAGAACGCTCCTTCGATGCAGTCCCCAGAATGGAGGGCAATGCGGATTCATAGGAATAACAGCTATGTTGATATGAAGGTAAATCGGCCCAAATCACTGAAGCAACAAGGAAGAGCTGTGACGCTCAACTGAAATAACAATAGGCAGGAAAACAAAATATATTAAAAAAGCTAGTCCTTTATGTATCCAAAAAAAGTAAGAAATGAAACTAGAAGTAAACGGCCGGATAATTTCCTGAAATCATGTTAATTTCAAGGAAATACTGAGTTGTGTTACCTCTGAGCAGCACTTTTCTGTGCTAAATGGACAGGTCAAAAGGACTCTCAGTGAAGGTTGGGGAAGGTAAGACACTGGAACAGCTGTTAGGAGACAGATGGAAGGTTGCTATCTAGGCCATCTAGAGTTGTCTTTAACGTGCACAGCGTATGGCTCTCCTGCACGCGGAGCTACGACTTAATGTCCTATCCGACGGACGGACGGCTTTTCCAAGCTCATTAGAGTCCCGTTTCTCATCGAGGAAACTTTTTCAAGCTCATCAGAGTCCCATTTCCCATCGAGGAAAGGGTTGGGGTTTAGCAGAGATAAATATCAATGCTGCCCATTCGGGATTCGAACCTGGAAACTGCAAATTACGAGCCTGGTGCGCTAACAACAGAACCAACGTCCCCCACCACAATGACTAATGACTTACTTATGTTATATACTTTTAATTTCTAGTATATTTAATTCTCATTTATTTTTCGCAAAAATGCATATGTGAAAGTTAAACTGATTTAAAATGAGCATAAGAAAAGCTATTAATATATATATTGCTCACTTTTCCCAACATCTGCATTTCGTTATATCGAAACTAATTGTATGACTTTTTGGTGGTGAAATCAAAAAATATTTTTATTTACATTTTTATTACTTTTATTATTTTACCAATTAGAAAATTATATATTCATTTAGTTTTAAAGCATTTGTTTAAAAATTGGTCGGACCAAAATATAAACTTTGCTACTTATAAAACAAGATACAGTAACTCTGTAAATCTCGTTGAAATGCTACCTAGGAAGACTGTGTTTAAAAATAATTACATTTTTTTGCGCCATAATTATTAAATTTTTTCCAGACAACATAAAAATGGGAAAAATTATGAATAGATTTACTTTAAACCTTTTAAAATGGCTTTAAAATATTGAAAATATTAAATTATATGTTTTATAAAATAAATTTATATTTTTCGATTGCTGTTCAGACTTTTCTCTTTATTTTTGCTCAAATTATTTGTTCTTTACTTTAAAAAAGCTTAATACTCTTATGAATTTAAACAGATAAAAACTGAGCGTGAGTTTATAAATAGTATTTAGCAATCATAATTCTGAAATAATGTAATTTATTATAAAGGTATGAATGAAAACAAATATATAAATTCAACTAACATAAATTTATATCAGTATGAAAATAAATCTTCAGAAGATCATAGCATTATATCACTATTCCTACAAAGAGTTGTTTCTCTATAAATTTTTACTATCTGTACTCAAAGCATAAAATAAGGCGTGTACAGCGCTCAATAAATTACACCATCATATTTGTGAACGAACCTGTAATCTACCAAGAATAACCTTACCAATTTTTGTAAACAAACTAAAGATAACTAGGCATTAAACGAAGAACTCTTCCTACAGAAAAGTTGAGATCAGATCTGCTTGTTCGACTAGCATATAACCTCCTCAGCCACATCTTTAAGTGTTCTAAGCATCCTTCTTTTTCTTACCAGTCCAGAACAGGATCCACATTAATAAACTTTTTTTAACCACCCGCGAAATACACCAAATAAAATCATTTCTTTTTTTCATACTTTAGTGCACAGACAAACTACGTTTTCCTTCACACCCTAATTCCTCTTAATACAACTCTCTTATTCTTTGTTTTTTTCAGTTCGTTCGAAGTGGTTGGTGACGTAATTCTCACGCTGTAGTTCACGCGAGCATCAAGATGACACATCACATCACGGTTCATTGTAGCACGTTTATCTGTTGTTTAATAAAGTCCACAGGATAATTTTGAAACTCTTGTGTATTTCCATAAATTTTCCAATAATTTGAAATAATTGTGCCCCCTGGGTAGAGCAGTCTTAGTTCTCAGTTTAAAGGTTTTAAATTTTACTTTTTGTTACTCTCCAATACAAGGCTTCTTTTACAGGTGGGTTGCCAATGCAAACGTTTGCTATATCTTTGTCATAGGCTCGTGTTTCCAGCTCTTATTTTCATAAAAAATCTTTACCTAGTGTGAAAAAGGATCATTCCCTACCCATATTAAAGTTGGTAGCTCAGTCGGATCACGAACATAGTGGTAGCTCAGTCGGTAGCGCGCCAGGATCGCAAAGTGCAGTTCCTAGGTTCGAGTCTCAGCTGGGCCAGCGTCGAGATGTATCTCTGCTAAACCCCCACCCTGCCACCGATGAGCTTGGAAATGCTGCCGTCCGTCGGATAGGACGTTAAGCAGTGATCCCGTGTGCTTGAGACCCATACCCTCTGCACATTAAAGAACAAGCTTCATGACCTTGACAGCAGGCTACTATCTGACACCGAACGGTTGCCCAGAGAGTTCCCTCCCCAAAACATTCTCTAAGCTCTCGGGGTCCTTGTGACCTTGGCAATTAGCCTACTGTGGGCAAAAAAATGTGTCGCTCAGAGTTCAACAGCTGAACCCTACCCATATTAAAGAACATTTTGAATAGCCTTAGTAGAAACTCCATCTCCATCCATGAGCCACAAAGTGTCAAATGGATCTCTAACCCGATCTTTATTATCCTGACCTTTGCGATGAGCCTACTGAGCAGGCAAATAAGTGTCACTCTCGAGTGACGAACTGAACGCAACAGAAGGATTCGGAAAACAGGATTCTCCGCTCCTGTCCTCTAAAGGACTCCTAAAATAGACTTTCCTGCTCTGAATGTACAAACAAAACTCGGAAGCAAGGTTTGCCTTCTTGCCACAGGTCAGCGGACCGAACAGCGGAAGAAAATCTCTTGGCGCCCATGTTCCGAGTCTGGTTTACGCCTGATGAGCAAACAGAGCACGACCAAAAGAACCTTCCCGTCATTCTCTTCCTTCCTGCCACTCGATTAAACCTTCGCATCGGTTTGGAACACATCCAAATCTAATGAACATCTTTCCGGGCATATTGCACGAGGCCACCTGTAGCAAGAAGATTAATTTGCTACCACGGATTACATATTGAGAAAGCTAACTTGTTCCTATTCGTTCTTCTTTCTATTACATACCAGAATTAAATCAATGTGGAACTGGTTTCGAATTAAACGACAGCAATTAGAGGTGCTTCGTTCCAAAATAAATCTCAGTCGCTTTATTGAAAGCGAT
This sequence comes from Ryuthela nishihirai, assembly GCA_038380435.1. Classification (NCBI taxonomy): domain Eukaryota; kingdom Metazoa; phylum Arthropoda; class Arachnida; order Araneae; family Heptathelidae; genus Ryuthela; species Ryuthela nishihirai. The sequence continues at coordinate 80,548,766 of JAWZYU010000017.1, forward strand.
ATTAAGAGAGAATGGAAACATTGTTGTTTGATCTTTAGATTGGGTTGAGTTGTTTTACCTCTGAACGGAACTTTTTTGCACACCATGGGCTAAATCCAGGTCACAAGAACCCCGAAGGCTCAGAAAGGGCTGGGGGAGGGGACCCGCTGTTGGGAGACAGATGGTAGCCTCCCGTCAAGGCCATCCAGCATGTTCTTTAACGTGCACAGGGTATAGCTCTCCCGCACACGGGGGCCACGGCTTAACGACCCATCCGACGGACGGCGGCCTTTCCAAGCCCATCGGTGTACCCTACTAACCGTGGGCAGGGCGGGGAATTTTGCGGAGATAAATCTCAACGCTGACCCAGCTGGGACTCGAACCTGGGAACTACATATTACGAGCCTGGCGCGCTACCGACTGAGTCACCCCCGCCCCTTGGATCTGTAGTGCCACTCATTATGTCAAACGATATAATCCTTGGACAAATGGATGTTTTCATAAGAAAAATACCGTGATTGGGAGGGCAGGGGTTCACAATCGTTAGCGCGCAAAATTCGTAATCTGAAGTTTCCAGGTTCGAATTCCAACTGTGGCTATGTTGAATTTTATTATTATTTATTTATTTTAAACGAAGTTGGGTTGGGGTGTTTTACCTCTGAGGGGCAATTTTTTTTTAGCACAATGGACTAAATGGCAGGATCACAATGATCCCGATGGCTTAGAGAAGGTTTTGGGGAGAGGGGACCCACGGAACAACTATCGGATGACATATAATAGCCTCCCATCAAGGACATCCAGCGTGTTCTTTAAGTGCACAGAGTATGTCTCTCCTGCACACGGGATCACGGTTTAACGTCCCATTCGACGGAAGGTGGCCCTTTCAAACCTATCGATGCCTAATCGTGTCACGTGTCACGAAGGTTTCCAGATCACTAATTTCTAAAAAAAAAACGTTGCCAGATATTTTTTCTGAATTCTGTAATCAACCATTAGTGTTCGGATATTTTTTGAGCGACTGTACTGGAAATCAATATGGTGCCAAGAACAATTTCGTGCTGTTCAACTCAATTAATATTAATATTCCTCAGTTATAAAGGTAACGTAAAATGGTGACGATATTAATAAAAATTCAATTCAACATTGATAACATTTTTACTCCCTCCCGTAGAAAAATATTCTTTCTGACGCTCGTGTCTATGCAATTCTCTTCTAATAATAACGTGACTAGAGAGAACGAAAGTTTTTTGAAGATATATTTAAGCAATTACAGTATTGATGACATTTTTAATTCGTGTTGAATGCAATTCTTCAGTTAATACAATTTTGAAACGTGCAAAAACTCTACTAATAATGTGTCTGCTGTTTCTTTTCAGGAGCTACAGTATATCATCGTGTTAGAAGTGGCCTTAGATTCTGTAACAAGATAACCATTCCCGAAGCTCTTCTTGAACTGGACTGCCCCTTGCGGCTAGGCTTCCACGCTGGATTCCCTATTGAAGGTAGGTCATCTCCGCTAATGAGGTAAAGACACAACATAGCAATAAAGTAGAGGAAGTAGTATCATGCTTGATGTAAAATCAATTCTGTTTTATCGATAATAAATATTGTTCTAATCATCAGAAAGCCCAGATTCCTGAGGGCGAGGTTGTGAATGCTCGTTCGCTCGAGGTATTGGTCATCAGCTATCAAATTTGAGACTGGTGTAATACTTTGTTTACAGACTAAAGGCATTCATTTGCAAAATGAACGATCGCTGCATAAGACAATTAGCTTGGTTGGAATCATCATATAGCGCCAATAAGTTCAGTTTGGTTTAGATTATCTTTAATGCTCATCGAGAGGATTCAGACGACAGGAAACGAATTATGATTGATAAAATGTTCTGAAGCGATCATCAAAATATTGACGTAATTGCTTCAGCAGAGTGAAGAACTGAAGATAGAACTGCTGAGACAAAAAATCATTTCAGGTCTAGTTGGCTTCCTTTGCTTTACGTCAGACTGAACAAAAATCCATATCCAGGATTTAGTTACGAGGAGAGGGTTTCAGTATTTAGTTTCGGGGATAATTTGAGAAAATTTTCCGAGGAAGGAGAACGAGAATTTTACTTATACACTGACGTGATTGTAGTTCCATGTACCTCATTAGTATACACATTTTGGGATTATAACATTTTGTTAGGTTATTTAACATAATCGTCATAAGCGTCTGAATGCTTTGTCTCCGAGTGAAATGTTTGCCTAAAATAATGGGTCTTGGTATGAGGAAATATAACTAATTTCTGTTTTTCAAGTAGTCCGAAAAAAAGTAGAATTAAAAGCTATGATTTAAAATTTATTTAAAAAAATTTTAACTGCAAATTCTGGATACTTAGGTTATTTTATTCAAATTTACTTTGAATTGTTTTTCAAATTCATTTAATGTATTCAAATTGCTTAAGTTGCATTTTGAAACTATAGGACCAAAGATTTTCGGATGATTGGTACAGGCGCCAATATAATTCATGCAATTAGGTATATTTGAATTAATACTCTATTTTTTGGGGTCATTCAAATTATTTTCTCTCCTCACTAGTTAAGCGGCAATTTTTTGCGCTCAATGATCTAAATGGCCAAGTCATCAGGATCCCGATAGCTCAGAGAAGGTTCGGGAAGAAGAACCGCTAAACAGCTGTTGGAAGACAGAGGGTAACATCCCATCAAGACTCTCCAGTGTGTTCTTTAACATGCACAAGGTATGGCTCTCTTGAACACTGAACTATGGTTTAACATCTCAACCGATAGATGATGGAGAGGAGGTTGGCTCAGTCTCCGCTAACCCCCCTCCCCCGCCAACCCCCTTCCTTCAGTTAGAAATGAGACACTGATGGACTTGGAAAGACCGTCGTCCTTCGGATGTGAGATTAAGTTTTGGTCCTCGTATAGGATCTACAGAATATCTTTCAAAACATACTGTATGGTCTTGACGAGAGACTATCAGTGGATCTATCCCCTTTCTCTAACAAACTTTTAGCTCTTGGAGTCCTTGTGACCTGGCCATTTAGCCCATTGTGTTAAAAAAATTGATACCCAGAGGATAAACAGTCAACCCGTCTTGTCTTAAAATAAATGAATTAATCAATCCCCCCCCTCAAGCAGCTGCTTTCCACAGAGGTTTGACAGGAGCCTGTCAGTTTAATGCGCCATACAGAAGATCTATGAGGAAGGTGAGACCTCAGCAGAAAGACAACACAGAAATCGTCCATACTTTATCCTGGCTCGACCCCGGGATCCTTGGATCAGTAGCCAGGCGTTCCAACCAATTAAAAGCAATTTAATCATTTTTTTCTGCACTTGTTTGTATATTAGAAAATGCAGAACCGCAGTTTTTGTTACTCAAATATCAACCAGTGGTAAATTCCGCCTTTATATTAAATTTCCCCGTGCAATGCATATCGATAAAAATTTCATCATCGAATGAGTGTTTTTCTTTTCTGTGTCTGTTTGCTTTGCTCGTTGATGTTCCTCTTCTGTGCTATTTTTAGCAAATTCGAGATGCTGACGACCGGAGAAAGAAGCTGTAAGAGCAGCAAGGAGCGACGGTGGCTGAACTCAAGGAAAAGAAAGAGATTAAAATCCTATCAAGGTGCAGTGAACCGGAAAAGCAGAAAGCGATGGAAAATATCCAAACTTTAGAGGTAGAAAACTCTCCTTTGAAATCTCTTTTTCCATTCTTTCTTGTTACGAATGAAAAGGATTTGGCAGTCGTAGGAAGAACAGCAGATATATGTTGCTCAGAATAAGAAATTGATCTCTCATCTTCAACATAAAAGATCTTTTGCATGTTTCTTCTTTCTTTTGCTTTCTTTGTTCAAACGACATCTTCTTGGCTATTCAACGATTTAAAATGCCACTGTTGTTAAATTTGCTTAAATGCCGTGGTTTCTTTAGCTTGGTAACATTTTTCAGCTTCTTTTACACTTGGTATAAGCACTGTCAAGCACAATGTTACATTGTTTCGTTACGTGCATATGATATTGCGAATAATTCGGTTTGGGTTGGTTGCCAACTTGTTCTTTTTTGTTTTATAAAAGTGCATCAAGTCAAAAAGTGAAAACAAGAAAGGCTGAGCTGTCAGTAGTGCTTCAGATTTACAACCTGCGATTGCAATTTCGCTTCTTGTTTTACCTCTGAGGGATACTTTTGTATACGCAAGAGGCTAAATGGCCGGGCCACAAGGATCTCAAGGGATCAGAGAAAGTTGGGGAGGAGATCCAATAGATTGCTGTTAGGAGACAGATGGAGGCATTTCACACAGCTCATCCAGGGTGTTTCATTAACGTGCAGAAAATATGGTTCTCCTGCACGTGGGAGTGGGGGTGACTCAGTCGGTAGCGCGCCAGGCTCGTAATCTGCAGTTCCCAGGTTCGAGTCCCAGCTGGGTCAGCGTTGAGATTTATCTCCGCAAAATTCCCCGCCCTGCCCATGGTCAGTAGAGGACACCGATGGGCTTGGAAAGACCGCCGTCTCTCGGATGGGACGTTAAGCCGTGGCCCCATGTGCGGGTTAAAGAACACGCTGGATGGCTTTGACGGGAGGCTACCATCTGTCTCTTAACAGCTGTTCCAGTGGGTCTCCTCTCCCAAGGACTTCTCTGAGCCTTCGGAGTCCTTGTGACCTGGTCATTTTGCCTATTGTGTGCAAAAAAGTGCCGCTCAGAGGTATAACAACCTAAACAACCTGCACATGGAGACCTAAGTTAGCATACTATCCGATAGATGATTCTCTCCAAGCCCATCACTCTCCTCCTTTTCACCGAGGATATAATTGGAATTAGGAGAAAATATCTCAACCCAGTTATAGTTGAGACTCCGTTAACAGATTATGAACTACATAACATTAAAACATACCAATCTCTCCCATTTCAATTTTCTGGCTACGCTACTGAATGGATGCGTCCTATCTTTCATCAACTACTGTTGCGAGCTTGAACATCGCTTTTTTCCACTTGAATTCATTAGCAAGATCACAAACAAAAAAGTTGAGACATGTCATCATTAATTGCGAATCCCCTCCAGCGAGAAAGCAAACACTCGATAACATCCACTTTCTATTTAAAAAAAGCCAATTTTCCAAACAGTTGCCAGAAATTAAGTCACTTTTTGTCTACAGGGCAGAAAACACAGATAATTTATTTTATATCATCATTAATCGAATCCTCATGAACCCATTGCTTCATAGACCTTGCCTGATCTGGAGGATCGTCTTGCAAAATATCTGTTCTTACCACAAACTAATCAGTCGAGTTTCTTATTTATGCCATCATCGTCGTCGTCGTCGTCGTCATCATCATCATCATCATCGTCATCATCATCATCATCATCATCATCATCATCATCATCATCATCAAGCAGCCATGGGCTACGGAGGTCCAACCAGACCGTGCAATTTAGTTCTCCAAGCAAGTCTATCCTGAGCTACATCTACTGCATCTGGCCACTGCACACCAATTCTAACAAGGTCCTGTTTGACATTGTCTGCCCACCGCATCCTAGGTCTCCCCTTCTTTCTGAGACCTTTAGGCACACTGTTCATAACCGTATTCGCCAATCTATAATTATTCATACGGGCAACATGGCCAAACCAACGGAGTCTCTCTCTGCACAATATGCTGCTTAAAGGAGGTTGCAAACTCCTTTGCCTAACCTCATCATTAGTTACAAAGTTGAACCACCTAATGCCCAAGATACTGCGTAAGCATCTGGAATCAAAAGCATCTAGTTTCCTGTTATCATGTTTACAAAGTGTCCAAGTTTCACTACCATAACTAACCTTAGAAAGAACCAAATTATTATACAGTCTAATTTTAGTCTTTAGGTGTATACGCCTATTTCTCCACACTCTCCATAGATTCTTATAAGTCCCGGCAGCAATCCCTATTCGTCTGTTAATCTCATGCCGCACATCACCATTATCTGTTACATAGCTCCCAAGATAATTAAACTGTGACACCTGCTCAAGACTGCAACCATTCAGATTAACTGAATCACAGCCTGCCTGACCAATTTTCATCATTTTAGTTTTCTCTCCGTTTATAATCAAGCCTACTCTACTACCAGTCTCATCAACAGCTCGAATGAAAGAGTTCATCTCATCAACATCATTTGCCAAAAGGGCTAAATCATCAGCATAATCTAAATCAGAAATTTTCGTATCTCCAGCCCATTTAAGGCCAAAATCTTTCCCTTGAAGTGAATTTCGCATAACATAATCAATAACCAAGCTAAAGAGAAAAGGAGACAAAATGCACCCTTGTCGAACACCAGAAGTAATGCTAAACCAATTGCTACAAGCCTTACCAACTCTCACACACGACTCAGTGTTATTATAGAGAGCTTTCATAATGTTAACTAACTTGTCTGGTATACCATATGATCTCACAATCAACCACAAATTATGACGATCAACAGATTCGAAAGCCTTTTTGAAATCAACAAAGCTAGCAACCAAAGGTTTCTGAAACTCTAAACATTTCTCAAGAATCTGCATAAGTGAAACTATCTGATCCACACATCCCCTACCACTTCTGAATCCACATTGTTCATCACGCAATTGACTGTCAACCAGATTCTTAATTCTATTAAGCACAATCATGGAAAGAACTTTACCTGGAACAGAGAGTAGGCTGATACCTCTACAGTTATCACAAGAACTGCGATCACCTTTTTTGAAAATAGGGATAAAAATAGCTCTGGTAAAATCCTTAGGGACCGTGCCTTTATCATAAAAGATATTCAAAATTTCAGTCATCCAAGTGGTAACAGAAACGTTCCCAGCTCTAAGCATTTCCGTAGTAATTTCATTTACCCTTGGGGATTTATGTAGATTAAGTTTAGAAACAGCCAAAATAACTCCAGATTGTGTTATAGGGCCAACATTAAAGCCACCAATGCATTTATCATCATTGCAAACAAAGGGAATAGAACTAACCCCATTGTTTAGAACATCACTGCAATGTTCAGCCCACCTAGCCATGACAGAATCCTCACATTCTATAACCTTACCTTGTTTATTCTTCAATCCCCGTAACCTGTCCGTTTTCTACCACACAAAACATTAACTATCTGGTACAGCTCTCTGCTGTTGTGCTGTCTAACTGCTTCCTCGGCTTTGTCAGCCAAACCATCAAGCCAAAGATTCTTATCAGCAGCTAACTGATCTTTTACACGTTTATTAAGTTCTCTGTAGTGCTTTCTATTAGGACTAGTAGGGTATTGATTAAAGACATTCCTGCAGTTCTTTCTTTCCGAAATAAGCTCAAGTGCCTTATCACTCAGATAATTCTGTCTCTTCTGCTCCTTTTTTCCTAAAAGAGTACTGGTAGTGTCCAAAAAAGCCTGTTTAAAATGATCCCATTCTTCCTCAACTTCAGTGGTAAGCAAACCATGACTGTCATAATGACTAAGTAACCTATCATGGTAAGCTTTGGCTATAACTGGATCTTTCAGAGCTTCAGTATTAAAAGTAAATTTTTTAACCCTAGCACAACACTTTTTAAGTTTAAGTTGCAATACACTTTTAACAAGGTAATGGTCAGATCCAATTTCAGCTCCCCTATATGCCCTGGTATTCCTAACGGAACTAGCCCATTTGCTGTTAATTAATATGTAATTAATCATATTCTTATGCAACCCATCAGGTGAAACCCATGTGTACTTATGTATGTCGCGGAGTTTGTAATAAGTGTTAGTTATTCTGAATTCATTGAGTTTACTTACCTGTAGGAGACGTTGCCCATTGCAGCTACCAATACCAAAAGGGCCTATCACCCCTCCCCAAAGGTCAGAGTCAATACCAACTTTGGCATTGAAGTCACCTAGAACAAAGGTAATATCTCCTTTCTTGACAGAATTCAAAATATCCTGAAGTTGTCCATTAAACCTATCCTTCTCGTCCTAATCGACATCCTCAGTGAGGGGCATAACAGAAGATAACATTCAGGTCTTTAACGCTTGTCTGAAATTTTGCTGTAAGAAACCTTTCATTAATGCACTCATATGCTAGAAGAGCATCACTAGTGTGTGTGCTGAGAAGCAGACCCACGCCCTGGTGATGCTTATTGTCGTCCCTCCCTGAAAAGAGAAATTTAAGATTATTTTTAAGAATCTGACCTTTATCTGTCTATCTGGTCTCTTGCAAGCCGAGAATATCTAAATTATAATGGTGGAATTCTTGTGTGAGGACATCAAGAGAAAAAGCTCTGTGCAGAGTCCTCACATTCCAGCTACCTATGGAGAGAAAATGGTTAGTGGGATGTTTAAAGAAACTATGTTTATTGAAAGAGGGAATGCCGACAATATCGAACAGCCCCCTAATCGCAGACATGGGGCAAAGACCCGTTCCCCCACCACTAAAGGCTGAAGCCATCTACACTGGAAGACTTCCTCCAAATGTAGAATTTGACGATGTCAATAGAAGCAAAGAGTTCAGGTGCCTGCGATGACCTCTGCTCAGGATTATCCACCAGCTGATAAACATATCCTGTGAATCTATTCACTTGGGGCTGTCAACCCACAAACAAACAGAAAACACAGCGGAAGATTTTCCCTCCACAGAAGCCCACCAGTGCAGCAAAATCAGGATCCATAATCAAGCTCAGAGCCATATATCTGTCCAGTCCAGTGGGTTTATATGGTCAGCACCAGGACCCTGTGTGGTTGACCACTCCTCAGCAGGGTAGAAAAAAAAGAAAAGTAGCCATAGTTGTCCAGATCAGTAGGCCACACTAATCTGGCAGCCCACCCCTTCCGTTCACTTCCACAAGAGAGTATCTCTTTTGAAAGTTACTAACGGTCCGCACCACGAGAAGGCGGGGTCGGACATTAGGTTCTAGGCCTGGCCGGTTCTATGCATCATCACAGGGGATTGGTGCATAGCTCTCCTTCCAGTGACTACCTAGCTACCATTTACAGACCATTTATGCTATAACATATGGTTTTATATCTCTTTGGTTCACTAAGTAATGACTTTCGTGTGCTTCGAAATGTTGATACCGGAGTTGAAAGTGAAAGAACTACACATTAATTAAGAGCCAATTGTGAATCGTAATTATTTGAAAGTTGAGGCGAAATACTTTTCCGTAAATACACCGACGTCATGTCCCATAATTTGTGTCGTCATTTTTCCATCAAATGATAAATTGCCGTTCGATTCTTGAAAACTTTATCTCTCCGAAAACTCCTAATGACTTTCGGGTGTGTTTGAAGCTTTAGTAATATTCAATATTTTAACAAGAAAATTAAAAGATTTTTCAAGGTTTCAGCTATAGGCTATAGTTGTGATGGCTTACGAGAAACACTGGGTTTATTGGCAAGTGAAATATTAGGGGGAACAGTATAATTTAGCAACTGAATTGTTATCAATTCATCAATCAAAAAACTTCATTTTCCACAGATTATACTATACATTTAATAATATATAAACAACCTAAAAACATTCGCTTACCTAGATTGTTATAGTTAGCAATACGCGGAACAGCAAAAAAAGAAAATTCAACTTATTTCCCAGAAATTAATTAGAATATAAAGATCCAAGCATCGGTTGATTTTGACAAACTATTACTAAGTTATCTGTAAATGGTAGCTAGGTAGTCACTGGAAGGAGAGGTATGCACCAATCCCCTGTGATGATGCATAGAACCGGCCAGGCCTAGCACCTAATGTCCGACCCCGCCTTCTCGTGGTGCAGACCTTTAGTACCTTTCAAAAGACATACTCTCTTGTGGAAGTGAACGGAGGGGAGGGCTGCCAGATTAGTGTGGCCTACTGATCTGGACAACTATGGCTACTTTTCTTTATTTCTACCCTGCTGAGGAGTGGTCAACCACACAGGGTCCTGGTGCTGACCATATAAACCAACTGGACTGGACAGATATATGGCTCTGAGCTTGATTATGGATCCTGATTTTGCTGCACTGGTGGGCTTCTGTGGAGGGAAAATCTTCCGCTGTGTTTTCTGTTTGTTTGTGGGTTGACAGCCCCAAGTGAATAGATTCACAGGATATGTTTATCAGCTGGTGGCTATCCTGAGCAGAAGTCATCGCAGGCACCTGAAATCTTTGCTTCTATTGGCATCGTCAAATTCTACATTGGAGGAAGTCTTCCAGTGTAGATGGCTTCAGCCTTTAGTGGTGGGGGAATGGGTCTTTGCCCCATGTCTGCGATTAGGGGGCTGTTTGATATTGTCGGCATTCCCTCTCTCAATAAACATAGTTTCTTTAAACATCCCACTAACCATTTCTCTCCATAGGTAGTTGGAATGTGAGGATTCTGCACAGAGCTTTTTCTCTTGATGTCCTCACACAAGAATTCCACCATTATAATTTAGATATTCTCGGCTTGCAATAGACCAGATGGACAGATAAAGGTCAGATTCTTAAAAATAATCTTAAATTTCTCTTTTCAGGGAGGGACGAAAATAAGCATCACCAAGGCATGGATCTGCTTCTCAGCAGACACGCTAGTGATGCTCTTTTAGGATATGAGTGTATTAATGAAAGGTTTCTTACAGCAAAATTTCAGACAAGCGTTAAAGACCTGAATGTTATCTGCTGTTATGCCCCCACTGAGGATGGCGATGAGGATGTGAAGGATAGGTTTTATGAACAATTTCAGGATATTTTGAATTCTGTCAAGAAAGGAGATATTACCCTTGTTCTTGGTGACTTCAATGCCAAAGTTGGTACTGACTCTGACCTTTGGGGAGTGGTGATTGGCCCTTTTGGTATTGGTAGCTGCAATGGCAATGGGCAACGTCTCCTACAGGTAAGTAAACTCAATGGTTTCAGAATAACTAACACATGTTACAAACACAGCGACATACATAAGTACACATGGGTTTCACCTGAAGGGCTGCATAGGAATATGATTGATTATATATTAATTAACAGCAAATGGGCTAGTCTGTTAAGAATACCAGGTCATATAGGGGAGCTGAAATTGGATCTGACCATTATCTTGCTAAAAGTGTCTTGCAACTTAAACTTAAAAAGTGTTGTGCTAGGGTTAAAAAATTTGCTTTTAATACTGAAGCTCTGAAAGACCCAGTTATAGCCAAAGCTTACCATGATAGGTTACTTATTCATTATGACAGTCATGGTATGCATACTACTGAAGTTGAGGAAGAATGGGATCATTTTAAACAGGCTTTTTTGGACACTAACAGTATTCTTTTAGGAAAAAAGGAGCAGAAGAGACAGAATTATCTGAGTGATAAGGCACTTGAGCTTATTTCGGAAAGAAAGAACTGCAGGAATGTCCTTAATCAATACCCTACTAGTCCTAATAGAAAGCATTACAGAGAACTTAATAAACAAGTAAAAGATCAGTTAGCTGCTGATAAGAATCTTTGGCTTGATGGTTTGGCTGACAAAGCCGAGGAAGCAGTTAGACAGCACAACAGCAGAGAGCTGTACCAGATAGTTAATGTTTTGTGTGGTAGAAAACGGACAGGTATACAGGCATTGAAGGATAAACAAGGTAAGGTTATAGAATGTGAGGATTCTGTCATGTCTAGGTGGGCTGAGCATTTCAGTGATATTGTAAACAATGCGGTTAGTTTTATTCCGGTTGTTTGCAATGATGATAGATGCATTGGTGGCTTTAATGTTGGCCCTGTAACAGAATCTGAAGTTATATTGGCTGTTTCTAAACTTAAACTTCATAAATCCCCAGGGGTAGATGAAATTACTACCGAAATGCTCAGAGCTGGGAATGTTTCGGTTACCACTTGGATGACTGAAATTCTGAATAACTTTTATGATAAAGGCATTGTTCCTAAAGATTTTACCAGAGCTACCGTTATCCCTATTTTCAAAAAAGGTGATCGCAGTTCTTGTGATAACTATAGGGGTATCAGCCTACTCTCTGTTCCAGGTAAAGTTCTTTGCATGATTGTGCTTAATAGAATTAAAAATCTGGTTGACAGTCAATTGTGTGATGAGCAATGTGGATTCAGAAGTGGTAGGGGATGTGTAGATCAAATATGTTTACTTATGCAGATTCTTGAGAAATGTTTACAGTTTCAGAAACCTTTGGTTGCTAGCTTTGTTGATTTCAAAAAGGCTTTCGACTCTGTTGATCGTCATAATTTGTGGTTGATTGTGAGATCATATGGTATACCAGACAAGTTAGTTAACATTATGAAAGCTCTCTATAATAACACTGAGTCGTGTGTGAGAGTTGGTAAGGCTTCTAGCAATTGGTTTAGCATTACGTCTCGTGTTCGACAAGGGTGCATTTTGTCTCCTTTTCTCATTAGCTTGGTTATTGATTACGTTATGCGAAATTCACTTCAAGGGAAAGATTTTGGCCTTAAATGGGCTGGAGATACTAAAATTTCTGATTTAGATTATGCTGATGATTTAGCCCTTTTGGCAAATGATGAGATGAACTCTTTCATTCGAGCTGTTGATGAGACTGGTAGTAGAGTAGGTTTGGTTATAAATAGAGAGAAAACTAAAGTGATGAAAATTGGTCAGGAAGGCTGTGATTCAGTTAATCTGAATGGTTGCAGTCTTGAGCAGGTGTCACAGTTTAATTATCTTGGGAGCTATGTAACAGATAATGGTGATGTGCGGCATGAGATTAACAGACGAATAGGGATTGCTGCCGGGACTTTTAAGAATCTATGGAGAGTGTGGAGAAATAGGCGTATACACCTAAAGACTAAAATTAGACTGTATAATAATTTGGTTCTTTCTAGGGTTAGTTATGGCAGTGAAACTTGGACACTTTGTAAACAAGATAACAGGAAACTAGATGCTTTTGATTCCAGATGCTTACGCAGTATCTTGGGCATTAGGTGGTTCAACTTTGTAACTAATGATGAGGTTAGGCAAAGGAGTTTGCAACCTCCTTTAAGCAGTAAATTGTGCAGAGAGAGACTCCGTTGGTTTGGCCATGTTGCCCGTATGAATAATTATAGATTGGCGAATAGGGTTATGAACAGTGTGCCTAAAGGCCTCAGAAAAAAGGGGAGACCTAGGATGCGGCGGGCAGACAATGTCAAACAGGGGAATTGGTGTGCAGTGGCCAAATGAAGTAGATGTAGCTCAGGATAGACTTGCTTGGAGAACTAAATTGCATGGTCTGGTTGGACCTGCGTAGCCCATGGCTACTTGAGAATGATGATGATGATGATGATTAATATTTGCACATTTTTCCAAATGTAAGGAAAAGCATTTTTATTTAAATACTAAGAAAAAAAAACACACGTTTACTATAGTACAATACAGTACGAAAAGTGTACAAGCAATACAAATTTGAATTCAAACTTTAATGTAGAATTGTAAACATAAAATCTGAGTCCATTGTATGTGAAAAGTATATATTTTTTCTTAATAATTAACACTTCACCAATATAACTTAGAAGTTTGCTAAGTAAGAAATTAAAAATTTTAAGTGCTAAATATAAAATATATTTATGTATTTTATGTTAATATAAAATATGTTATGTATTTATATATATATATATTTGCATACGGTATTATTCTTAGAGTAATTTCTAAATAATTTTTTCCGGGGATATTGAGCCATTTTTTGTGACTAAAATACTTCAAGAAACGCTGACTGATATTTTATTAAATAACATTTTTGCAGAATGTAAAAGGGCGCAAACATACTTTTTAAATTAAGTTGACTCATGTCTTATTAAAAAAAAACATTTTCATAGAATATAAAAGAGAGCAAAGTACTTTCCAAATTGAAAAAATTAGAAGTTTGCAGCTGGGCCGTTAAAAGCAACATAACAGGATTTAAAAACGATCAGTTACACTCATGTGCACAAAAATTGCAAAAATCCATAAATGATGAATACAGTGACACCAAATCAATATCACACGTAGTAGCACAGGTCCTATGTAAATGATTCCAGTGACAATAGCATGACGTCACATGGAACCGAAATTACAGGCAGTGTTGTCAGTCCTGACACTCCAATAAATGCCACCATAGCAGGTAGGTAAGTGGAAGTGAAACAGTGAACGCGTATTTCAGTTATGCTAAGGCAATGAACATGAATGCGTTATCAGCAGCTAGCCCGGTAAAAAGGGGCCGTATCGTGGGGATGCATGAAGCAGGTTGGTCTACCTGTCATATGGTCGCAATGAGCACTTTAACACGCTGTTTGGAGCAGTGGACGAGGACAGGTACCGTTTGACATCGACATAGCTCAAGTCCCCACACCACTAGAAGATCGCTAATCTGCCGACAAGCAACCTCCAACGCCTGTGTAACATCTACAGCAATCCATCGCAAGTGACACTTGCGATGCCATTTGATGGTCCGCGATGACACCAGTGTCCATGGGGACCATCCAATGACTTTTAAATGAAACTGAATTACAGGCACAGCATTCCTGCGCAGGTTTCCCCTGATTGCTAATCATCACCAGGCACGTCGTGGTTTGATGCATTGAGTGCGTTTCGTGGGAGGGGAAATGGCACATCACCTTCTTGGATGAGCCATGCTTCTGTTTGGGTGTAAATGACGGTGCATCTGAGTTTGGTGTCGCCACAACCTGTTCCAGGATACCCACACACCAGGCGTTCTAGTGTAGGGTGCTGCCACCCCAACCCCAGAACTATTGTAGAGAGGGTTGACTTCAGGGAAATATGAACAAAGATGGAAAAGGGGAAAAATTCCGTTGTGATGACATCCCTCCTGTGTTTTAGTCATGTTTAAATTATTGAAAATCGCTATGAGATTCACACATATAAGTTATTTAACTTGACACACTTTATTTCAAAATTATTTCTGGCACCTCTCTGGTGGCCAGGTGGTGCGTTACAATCCCTCACCCCCCCTAGACTCTTGTGCACGTTAAAGAACACGCTGGATATCCTTGAAGGAAGTCTACTATATGTCTCCTAAGGCTGTGCAGTGGTTCCCCTTCCCCTGACCTTCTCTGAGCCCTCGGGGTTCTTGTGACCTTGCTGTTTAGATCGTTTTGTGCAAAAAGTGCCGCTCAAAGATAAACCAACCCAACTTTTAAATAAAAATAAAAATAAATACCCCCTCAAGCAGCTGCTTGCCACAGAGGTCTGACAGGAGCCTGTCAGTTTATATGCCAGACAAATGACAAATTCACACTTTCAGTATTAAATGTTTTATGATAATTTAAGCCTCTTTAAAGTGTTCTGTGGAAATGAAACTTGGATCCTTTTCAAATGAAGTAACAGGAGGACTATTAGAGCCAGAGCGGAATTGAGTAAAATGATATTCCTCCATTAAGTAAAAAATACTCTTAATTTTACTAAAAGAAAAAACTTTACATTTATCATGTCACTCTTGTAGTAGTCTGCCGTGAGTTTTTAAGAAATATTTTTCTTATTCAATATATGCAGACATTTTTTTGCGAAACTATCAGTGACAGCCTAAGAAAAGCTGAAAACACCATCCTTCCAAGAGAGATCAGAAGTACACTAAGAATCTACGAACTCTGTTAACAAAATTTTCCTTAGATTTCCATGATTCAATTTGCCTTTGTGGAGACTAAAATAAGAATATTTCCTAATTTAAAATAAGGAAAAAATACTATACATATGGCCGAGTGGTTAGCGCGCTTGGCTACTGATCTCAGGGACCTGGGTTCAATCCCCGGATAAGGCATGGATGTATGTGTCGTTTTTCTGCTGAGGTCCTGCCATCCTCACAGACCTTCTACTCTGGCATATAAACTGACAGGCTCCTGTCAGACCTCTGTGGCAAGCAGCTGCTTGAGGGGGTATTTATTTATTTTTTTTTAATAATGCATAAAATTTATTTTATGATTATCTACTGCGTTTTGATTATCCTTATTATTACTAATAAAATGAATCTTTAAAAATCAGATAGCTTCACTTACCTCATTTCACTTCGTTTTTTGACTTCATTTTCAATAGAAGTCCAATAAGATTTTCACTAATGTTTATATCGCTTGATTACACTAGACAACAAATTGAAATTTTTTTAAACATTGGTTAAAGCGGATGTTTTAACTAATTTTGGGGTGCTGAATTCAAATATGGCTGTGAAAAATCTGCAGAATGTATAGAATTTTTTTAAATTATGGATTGATGTATTTCAAATATCAATGAATATGCATATTTGGGAAATGAAAATAAATGTGACTATTTTATTAAATTGCAACTTAAAACTCATTAATTAATTACATGACTACAGTAAAAAAATTAGAAATATCATAGTTATAGACCACTGAATATAAAGTAACAAATGAAATAATATTAAAACATGGAAAAATAAAGAAAACATGGGTAAGGATCTTTATACTTACAAGTTCATTTTTGTCTTTTATTTGATTATCTTCCTTCTCCAAGAACCAGCAGTAGTCACCCATCATTGCTGGATCCCCTACCTTGGTATCTCTCCTCCATGGTTCGGATATCCTGGTGAAATCTTTCCCTTTGCTCATCACTGACAACTCCTAAGTTCTTGGGAAAGGAGTTGAGATGCGAGTGCAAGAATTGGATCTTCAAAGACAATCGGCAGCCAAGATTTTCATAGCTTTTGACCAGATCTTAAATCATCAAATGGTAGTTTTCCTCTTTGTGATTCCACAGAAAACTCTAGACTACAGACGTGAAGGATTTCCATGCAGTACACTCCTTTATATTCAGTTTTTCTTCGAAGACAATATCATTCAGTAGCTTCCTGATCTGAAGACCAACAAAGATCCCTTCTTTGAGTTTGACATCACTTAGTTTTGGAAATTTTTCCTTCAAGTGCAAAAACTCTTTACCAGTTTTGACCATAGCCTTTACAAAGTTTTTCATAAGCTCCAGTTTGATGTGTAGTGGTGGGAGCAGAATATCAGAGGAGTCAACTAGAAGCTTATACTTCACATTATTCTTTCCAGGAATCAAAATACCTCTTTTGGGCCAGTCTTTTGTTTTGTAGTGTTCCTTTCTTCATTACTGTCCCACAAACACAGAAAACAGCAAAATTTTGTGAAGCCTCCTTGAAGCCCGAGCAAGAGAAATATAACTTTTAGGTCACCACATATTGTCCACTTAAACTGGTCATATTTTATAGCCGTGAGTATTTATTCCATGCTTTTATAAGTTTCCTTCATTCCCATAGCGTGTGTCACTGGAATGGAAGTTTTTTGGTTTCCTTTATGCAAAAGGACAGCTTTTGAACTGAATTTTAACGAATCAATAAAGAGATGCCAATCCTTGGTGTCGTATTTATTCCAATTTCTTCCATCATCCCTGAAATATCTGTGCAGAAACACAAACCATCTTGCATCTCGTAATAAGCAGATAAAGCCAAATTTCTCTTTCTGAACAGAGAAACTCTAGTACCCTTGGCCAGAATATTACACTCTTGAAGTCTTGAACCTAAAACCTCAGCTTGTTGTTTGGGAAGTCCTAGGTTTCGAACAAGATCATTTAGTTCATTTGCTGAATCAGATGAGACTCATCTAACTTTTAGGGGTGTATGTAGGATCGGGATCTGTATGTGCCTCAAAGTCTTCCTCTGATGAATGGGAATCCATCTCCTCCCAGTTAGTTGGAGGTGTTGGTATAGGAATATCTTCTACATGAGGAACTGGCCTTATGACTGAAAGCACATTTTGATATTGTATTTTGCTTTTGTTCTTTTTTGAAAAGCACGACACTTTAGTTAAACAAAAATAGAAATCATGCAAATGACTAGTTGGCTAATTCCAAATCATTGGAACTGCAAAGAGCATGGATTTTATCTTACCTTTCTCAACTATTCACTCAAAGCAACAATGCACGAAATGCAGCACACATGTGGAGCCCATGTTTTGTCCTGATCTCCAACATGACATCCAAAATACAAGTTATAGGCAATATTTGTCAGAGATCGACCCTGGGATTTTAAAATATAATTTCCACACACATAACAAAATTTATCTGGCACAATAACACATTTACGATGCTGACTTTGTGCCATTTAAATGCCAAAATTCACTCTTCAAGATACAGCACATGTTCCTCCTATAATGAAAACAACAAATGGCGGTCTGAGGTTAGATTACTGTTACATGTTTTCTCCCACTTCGCAATCAGTGTTTCTAGCCACAAAAAGTAAAATATCCAGTATCCACTCAGTTTCCTGGAAGTGTTAAGTATAGGAAGATTCTAACACGAGTCAAAATTACCAATAACATAAAAACGTGGCGTGCTAGCCATTTTTTAAGGCCAGATCTGAAATCAGCACCTGAAAAATAGTTAAAGGCAGTTATAAAATCCTTGTAAACCAGTGTTATTAAGGATTACTTTAGGAACTTTACTTAAGAAACCATTTTAGGAAAAATACCAAAAATCCTCATTCTAAGAAATGTTGAAATGAAGTTTATTTTTATTCGTTTTCGCTACTTAAGGTTCTTTAAAGTACTTTTCAGAAATGTTTCCTATTCCTTCCAGTCCAAAGTACGGAAATTGGGGAAGAAATGCGAATTAGAAAGTGTTCTCCATGAAGAACTGAGTTTGGAAATCGAAGCATTGCAGCGATTGCAAACTAAAGTTACCTGGATCACATCGTGGTCTCAGACTTCAGAGGCGAGTGCTAATATTTGTCTATTCTCTATGTTGACTTTATTTTATCAGGGCATTCTATGTCATGTAAGTGTTTGTATAAAAGAATCAACGGTTAAGATTTATTTTTCTTTTATAAACAGACGATTCTTCTTAAATAATGCTTTTATAATTGTTTGGTCCCCTAAAATTCTCTGTGGTAGGAAAATTTACACCATGTAAATAAGCCAACCGGAGGACTATTGGTTTGAAACATGGATCACCCAAGACCAGGTGTGACCAGCATTTTCCTACAGTGTAATGGATATTGATCCTTATACTATGATGGATATTGATCCTTATATTATAATGGATATTGATCCTTATACTGTAATCGATATTGATCCTTATACTATGATGGAAATGTGCTATATATATATATTATGTTCAGTCAAGTGATAATTAATATTGAGTCCAGTGTTAATCCAGTGATAATTAAATCGGAACACTTGCTCAAGGGTGAAACGAATTAAAGTGCCACCTGCCTGACCAATTTTCATCACTTTAGTTTCTCTCTGTCACCAACACCTTACCAGTCTCATCAACAGCTCCAATGAAAGTAATTTTTTAGTGGTGTATTAAAACTTTTTAACTCGTTTTTCATCCTGCTCTTTTCATTGTTCAGAAGTCATCACGTGAATGGCCACAAAATAAGTTTTCAAGATCCGTAAACAAAGAAGTCACTGAATTCCTTTATTCTCTATCTTCCTACTACGCTTCTACCTATATCCGAAGTTAATATAAACAATTGGTAATAATAAATTAAAAAATTACATTTTAATGAAATAGAGAATTAATTATCATTTTTTTCCTTACTAGATTTCCAGCGAGATAATTCTTTTCACGTCACCAAGAGTGAAGTAGATCCCCTTGCATCCAGTTCTCTTCCAAGTGGCTCTTCCAGCATCCCAACTTCTGCTCCTTCTGTTCCAGTCTCCCCCTCCTCCTCCTCCACCACCACCATCCTTCGAGATCAGACTCCTCCAAAGGCAACAGCTTCCTCTCCTTGTGCTTTCCATTCAAGTTCTTACCTCGCAGAAGGTGACTGGATTTGTAGCTTGCTTACTTTGTTTCCGCTTTTCTAATAACATGCAACAAAATGGGCCAAGTGATGCAAACGAGCCCGTAAAAAATAAAGGGGGGGGGGGACAAGAGACTGTATTTCGATTGTAGTCTAACCTTTTCCCTCCTTTTTAGAGCTCTTTAAAACATTTCTTGAAAAATGCGTGAAATATGCATAAGTTTAATGATTTTTGCCTATATCTTTACTAGCGTTTTAAAATTTTTTTGTTTATATTAAAATGGGGAAGTTTTAAAATGGTGAGGGGCATGACCCCTTGTCTTCTCCCACTACCACTATCAGATTTGACCTTGCTATACAGCCGTATCAAATCATTATAAAGCTCAAGAGTAAAGAGATACAGATTACTTCTAAGTATAGAATTCAAGAAATATTTTTACTCAAAACATGGGTTGAGTTGTTTGGGTTGTTTTATCTCTGAGTTGTACTTTTGTGCACACAATAGGCTAAATGGCCAGGTTACGATGTTCACGAGGGCTCAGAGAAGGTTGGGCCCACAGGACAGCTGTTAGGAGACAGATGGTAACCTCTCATAACGGCCATCCAGCATGTTCCTTAACGTGCACAGGGTATGGCTCTCCCACACATGGGCCCACGGCTTAACATCCCATCTGATGGAAGCGACCTTTCCAAGCCCATCGCTATCCCCTAATCTTGGAACTGAAGATTACAAGCCTGGCATGCTGCCAACTGAGCCACCCCCACCCCAATCTCAAAACATAAGTTTCCCCCTGAGCGATACTCAAACCCACATCTCCTGAATACATTCCAGGTGTTCTAACCACTATACCATCAACAGCTAGTTTTTTTTCCGGACAATTATGACTATAGATTATCCCATTTTGTCGCTGTTCGTAGCGCCATCTGTGATTTGGAACGTGAAACATTTGAACATTGCAACAAATTTTCCCTTGGGCAAATATAGAAATATTTATCGTTCTCGATCATAGATGGCGCCAAGAGCGCGAAAAATTGTAATGATTTATAGGCACCATTGTGAGAGAAATGAAGAAGCTGCTGATAACTGAGTGGTTAGAACACCTGGCATTCAACGTTCTCTCTCATTTTTGGAGATAGTGCCCGCAGAAGAAATTCTTCGTGCGCCGGGCTGTTGGGTTCATCTTTTGCGAACTTTCGTACACGGAGAATGATGGATCTGCGCAAGGCCCATCTTGGCAGTGTCTTCGCATCGTAGAGGGAACGTTGTTGGCATGTAAATATACAGAAGACGTGGGTTCGAGTTTCACTCAGGGCAAAACTTGTTTTTTCAGAAAAAATATATAATTCATTAGAGAGCTTTCAAAGCGAAATACTGAATGTCCTTCATTTGTAAAATATTTTTTTTCGAAAAATGACACCAAAGATAATTTGAATGTCCAAAATTCATATATCATGTATTTCAATGCATGCTATTTGAAGAATTTGAATAGTCAAGAGAAAAATCAATCATCCTGGAACTTTATGCAATATTACAAATTATTGTTTCTAATCTATAAAAATTCAATTATTTTAGCCAAAACCAGAATTAATACAAAACGTGTCCAGAACACGTACGTATTTATTTCCTAAACAAAAAAAAAGTTGCGCTTTCCAACTCCCACATTGTATATCCCTTTGCCCATCATAATCTACCATTAATCCTTTGGATACCAAGCTGTCTGAATACTCCTATCGCCACGATCCAGCTTACCGGCCGAGAGTTTTCAGTATTGCTTTCCCTCTCTGAACGATTAGCAATGAGAATGGCAATGAGGGATTAACGAGGGAGGCAAAAGGGGCGTCGTCAACCATTCCCTCGGGGGAGCTGTAAAGTGTCACTGACAATATTCGCTTGCATCCCGTTGTTCAGTGTGAGTTCGGTAGTAATTTCCACCAGAGGCAAAGCTGGGTAGGGAGTAAGAGCGAAGCTTGTAGGGAAGTTGGGTCTAACACTGCGAAATATTTCTGCTAGTGGATTGTTGATCTTTACGATTTCCAGATTATTGTTTTAACGCTTACTATATCTTTATCAGAAGAGAAATGGCATTCATATTTTCGTAACATTTATTTTTTTTCTCTTAAAATTTTTTTTTAATTTAAAAATGAGATAATTTTAAGAATTATATGTTTTAACTTCATGGCGATAGAGAACTTCACAAATTTTCCAAATGAGTGTGGTAGTGGGAAAAAGAAATAGGGAAGTAAAATATTTAGTAACGCTCCTATTAACATAAATTAATGGGGACTCCCCGCCCTGCCCACGGTCAGTAGGGGACACCGATGGGCTTGGAAAGGCCGCCGTCCGTCGGATGGGACGTTAAGCCGTGGCCCCGTGTGCGGGAGAGCCATACCCTGTGCACGTTAAAGAACACACTGGATGGCCTTGACGGGGGGCTACCATCTGTCTCCCAACAGCTGTTCCAGTGGGTCCCCTCCCCCAACCTTCTCTGAGCCTTCGGGGTCCATGTGACCTGGCCATTTAGCCCATGGTGTGCAAAAAAGTGCCGCTCAGAGGTAAAACAACCCAAACAACAAATAAATTAATGGGCAAATTATATCTTTAGAAATTAATATTTTAAAAGCTTTTTAAACGTTACTTGTCCTACACTATTTTCGATTAGTATAATATATAACATAAAAAAGACATTTTTCCCTTTTTGCTCCCCATAAAATTTCAATCTAGTAAGTTATTAGTTTTTTAGACAGCTTAATTTTTGGTCAACATTTAAACAAAATATTTAATCCACTTGCAAATTGCTCTGACATTTGGGAAAAATCATAATACCATGGAATAGATAAGTAGTTATCAACTTTTTCTAAGCCAAAGACAAACACAAAAGAGAAAAATATTGGGCAAAAGTTTAAAATCGAGTGCTATATTTTTTTGAAAACAATATGAGCCTCATTTTTTTTCCTAAAGCTGGATTATTGAAACATTAAGGTTTTTAAGAGTAAAAGTCTTTGCAAGATTAATTTCATACATTTATATCAAATGTATGAAATTAATCTTGCAAAGACTTTATGTGAAATTATTTTATGAATATTTCAAATTTCTTTCTTTCCGCTGTTTACAATGGACTAAAATAAAATAAAATTTTTGTGGGCAGGATTTGTTTTCTGCATCTTTTTGTGGTATAATAAAAATGAAAAATAAATTTAAAAAACTGGCCTACCTATAAACACCTTAAAACGTAGACAATAAACCTGAAATATATGGATAGTGCAATCAGTCACTGAGTTCGTATTCCCTTCAAAAGAAGATAGTTAGCCCGCAAGGCCGGATTTAGCTTCAGGACGATCCAAGAATTTCGTTTCAGTGGGAGGGAGATTGTTTTGGGGAGGTCCGAGATTTTTGTTTTGAGAAGAGTGCGAAAATTCAGTTTCGGGAAATCTCACTTGTGTATGATTTCTCATTTGCCAAACTAAATAGTATGAGATTTTATATTTTTTTAAATTTAATATTTTGGTGCCGGACATGAAATTAAAGACTGAAATAAAATTATGTAAAAACAAGTGTTTTGGATTTCAAAGCGGTAATGAAGTTTGAGATTTAATATGACAGCTGGAGGTTCGAAGGGGAGGGGGCGAACTTTTCAGGAGCGTGGGTTTCTAGGTACTTCTTTGGAATTACTCTTGTTGAGTAGGTAAATTGGCGCTTTATCTCACATTGTAGTAAATGCGAATTCAATGACTGATTACATCAATATTCTTTAGGTTTATTTTGTATGTTTTGAGCGTATGTAGGAAGTAGGTACTTTAACGAAAGCCATCTCAAACAATAAAATCGAATATAAAAATTTTAACTCAACTCTAATATTATATCAAAGAATTTTTAACAGCTGCAGAAGCTCCAATCTCCAAAATACGTTCGTGTTATCTATTCTTCATTTCCTTTTCGTTTAGCGCAAACATCTGAGTCATACCAGATGAAGTTAGAACTGAAAGGTCCAGGATCAAAGCTACCTCACCGTGCTGCAAATTTGCCAATAAGCTAATAGTAGTGTATTCGCAGGATAATACCCCCCCCCCCCACAGACAGTGCTTTGCCCCTATGACGTCACACATCCGCTTACGTCATAGGTACATTATAAGCAATTAATTTTTTTAATTCCTTATAGGCAAAATATGTGCATCATCACATTTGCTTCTTACACGTGCATGTTTTTGTTTTTATTAATTCGTTTAATTATATGACTTTGTAACAATATCAAAGGCTTTATGTTATTTCGATATGCTCCTCCTATCCCAAGAGAGTACCGTATTTCTTCGATTCTAAGACGCACTTTTTTCCCACATAAACGTCTCTAAAAACGGGGTGCGTCTGAGAATCGCAGAAAAGACGGCTCAGAAGTTTCAGACTCTGATATTGATTCAGAAGGAAGTGATGAATAGAATACTTACTGATAAATAAGTACTATTGTTGTTAGTAAATTGAATTCTATTATAATAAAAATATTTGTTAGATATATTTTAGCAATTATTTATTTTTTATTTCTTAGAATCAAAACTTTTTGTCTGTTGGTGGTGCTGAAATTAAAGTGGGTCTTAGAATCGATGGCGTCTTAGAATCGAAGAAATAAGGTAATACACAGTTAAGGTAGAATTTAACCTCTGGTTAATACGGGGTGGGGAGTGGGTCCCGAAGGACCCACTCCCCATGGGGAAAGCACGTGCTCCGTCTCACGACACTACACGTGCATAGCAACTAGAGGCTTGGAAATAGAAGATGAAGTTTGTCTCAGAGGAGACCAGTCAGGACATGGAGTATGGGTGGTGTTAAAGGGGGTGCTGAGTGCAGCCAGGGAAGGAGGTTGGAAAATAAGTCAAAGAGAGAAAGCAGCCACGGAACTCAAAGGAGAGAGTCCCGAAGCCGGCAGACAAGCCAGCCTATGTCCCTCAAGTGCGCCCTGACACGGGCGCTCTCGATGGACACAGAGACCAGTTCGCCTGCTACCTCATTGATCGCTTGGGAGTCCCTGAGTTCGTTAGCGAACCCCTCAGTAATCGGACATCTGAGGATATAGTGCCCGACGTCTGCATCTGGAGCCCCACAGCCGCAGTAACTGTGGGCAGAGATTTTGAAACGCTCCAGGTATTTGGGGAAGCTCCCATGTCCTGTTAGGACCTGCGTCAAATAGTGGTCAGAGGATCTCAGGGATAGACTGACCCTTTTTAAGAATGTCTTTGTTTGAAGACCATTCTCAGTCGTATCCCAGAGCCTCTGCCACTCCTTGGTGGTACATTGGCCAATTATAGACTTCAGGGTAGTTTTAGAAGTCTTTACCGCTATCACAGGTTGAGTGTTATTACCTGCGGAACGGGCCAGTTGGTCGGCCCGCTCGTTACCTTCATGTCCTACGTGTGCCCTAATCCAGGAGAAGGATACCCTGGGCATGCCCTGATTGCCCAGAATGCACTTAATCTCATTCACAATTTGATGCCTGTTGGCTGCATCTTCAAGTGCATGCAGAGCTGCTTGGCTGTCTGTGTACAGCCTTATGTCGTTGGTCAGACCGCCGTCATTGAGGGCCCAATTAAGGGCCTCTCTGATAGCGAGCAGCTCTGCTTGGAAGGCCGAGCCATTGTTTGAAACCTTCCTCTGAAAATCATACACTTTGGCCCTTTGATTGAAGACAGTGAAGGCTAAGCCCACACCCTCCTCACTCTTGGAACCGTCGGTGTATATTTCAGTATCTGTACCTGATGGTAACTCCGTGGACCAGGACACACATAGTCTCCTTGTGGGATGCAGATCCCACTTAGCGGTATTTTCCTCAAAATCCTCAGGGTCATACTGGACTCCGAGGAATGTTGCTTTTTCCTTGGCCTGCAGGACTCTGAAAATGGTCGCTTCTTTACCGACCGTCAAAAATAGCGGAGGGATCCCTGCAAGTACCAGGAGGGCATCCGTAGATGTCGTCCTATAAGCCCTGGTAATTCGCAGTAAAGCTGGTCGTTGGGCTGCAAGCAGCTTTCTACACATAATGGAGTGGTCCGTCGGGCGCCACCAGGCACCCGCACCATATGTTAGGATCCTCTCCGTTCCCCTAAGATAAATTTCTTTGAGGACCTCACTTCTGAGTCCCCATGAGACGCGAGCCATACGCCCTAGTTTACACATAACATTTGTGCATTTAGCTTTGAGGTCCTGCAGGTGTGGGATCCAGCTCATCCTCTCATCCAGAGTGATCCCCAGGTACTTTAATGTTGTCGCATGGCGGATATTTTCGCCTTTTAGTTTGAAAATAGGGTACCTCTTCTTGAGGACACCCTCCTTAGCAATAGTCATTGATGTAGTCTTTGCAACGCTGAACCCAAGCTTATTGCGCAGACTCCATCCTTCTAGTAATTTAATTGCTGCGTTGCCAGCATCCTCCAGCTTAGCTCTGGAGGACGCTGTTATGGCAAGCAGCAAGTCATCTGCGTACGCCTGGAGCCAGACTCCCTCGGGCATAGTCAACTCCAGAGCAGAATCAGCGACTAAGTTCCAGAGGAACGGTCCACTGCACGACCCTTGTGGGCAGCCTCTTTCCAAGTTTCTTGAGGCCGTCCCGCTAGCATGTGAGTATGTGACCATCCTCTCGCTGAGGTAATTGGCCACTAGAATGAATATGTTCCTGGGACAGGAACATTCCTTTAATTTATTCAAGATTGCAGGCCACCAGACGTTGTCGAACGCGCCTGTCACATCCAAGGCGATGAGAGAGGTGTGCAACTTGTGCACTTTATTTATCTGAACAATGTCCACCACCTGTTTGATTGCAGCGGTGGTGGACTGGTCTGTTCTGAACCCAAATTGCTTGGGGTTCAAGAAACCGTTCTTATGGCAGTGGTAATACATCCTGTTTGTCAGGAGTTTATCTAGCACTTTTCCCAACACCGGCAGCAGACATATCGGTCTGTAGGATCTTGCATCCGCCAGATCTCTACCTGCCTTGTTAAAAAGGACAAGGTCCGCCTGTTTCCAGGCGGTTGGGAAGGCTCCCAGATTCAAGCACTTGTTGAAGAGCTGGGTGAACAAGCTTTTATGTTCATTAAACACCTGAGAAACGATCTCCACTGTCAGACCATCATTACCCGGGGCTTTGCCCCGGGCCATTTCCCTGATTACCTCTCTCACCTCCTCTTCTGTAAACGGGACGTCATCCGGCGTATCCGGTGGAGTCCTGCTATTTTCCCTAAGGAGTTGATGTTCTGCATCATCAGAGCTCCTGTCATCTTTAGGGAATAAATTATCTAATAGTACCTGGATGGTCTCGCCAAAGGAAGTGGTCTTGGATCCATCTTCCTTGCGAACATAAGCGATTTCCAGGGGTTTAAAATCTTTATCCGTGGCTAGCCTATACTGTAATGTGAAAGGGTTCTGTGCAGAGACCTCGCTGCAGAATTTCTGCCAGGAAGTCAGCTGCGCCTCTCGTATGGCGAGCTTGTACTTTGCTTGTTCCTTCCTGTACAGTTCCTCTCTGGCACTTCTTTCCACATTGTGGCACCTTTGATATCTCCGTCTGAGAGCTCTTACTCTTTTCCTTGTAATTGTGAGCTCAGGTGTCCACCAGGGCACTGATTTATTGCCCACTCTGGGTTGCCTTTTAAACCCGAAGGTCATCTCACATCCAGTACATAAACATTCAGTCAGATCTCCCAAGATATTATTTAGAGAACTGCTATCTCCTATGTCACTGACGCGCTGGCCGATCTTCGCCAGCTCCGGTGACACACAGCGCATGAGCTTGCACCAAACAGGAGCTTTGCCCACCGCAAACCGTCGTGCATGCCGTGGTGGGGATGATGTTCCGCCCACCTGGAACATGATGTAATTATGGTCTTTGTTAGTGACCATGTCGCTGACGCACCAGCCCTGAATCAGGGGAAACAACCGAGGTGAAACCAGGGTCAAGTCTATCCAGCTCTGCCCTCTTGGGCCAGTAAATGTAGCTGGAGTATCCCAATCATTTAATAAATACATGTCAGTCGAGTTGATAAAATCTAGAGTCATATCACCTCTGACATCTTGTCGGTTTGAACCCCACAGGGGATGCTTCGCGTTGAAGTCCCCGCCGATAATTACGGTCTTAGAGTTAATCCGAGCCAGGACGTTTTGCAGCTCGGTTAACAAGTCCTCAATGTTGTTGTTTGGAGGACAGTAAATGGAGATGGCGTGTACTATTAACCGTCCGTACCCAATCTCCACTACTACAATTTTATCTGTGTGATATGCCAGGATGGCATTCACCTTGGGGTTCAAAACAACAATTCCAGCTTTTGGCTTGGTGCCTTTTTCACCAAATTGCCTGCTAGTCAGAGGGAGCCCTCTAATGACGTTCTCTGTGCAGTAGTGTTCCTGCACAAGAGCAACATCGACTCCTTCCTCTTTTATCACCTGGCTGAACTGGGCCATTGCGGCCCTAGCCCCATTTAGATTTATTTGAACAAATTTAAGACTTACCCCTCGAACACCTGGAGGCCTACTGCCCATAGTCGGTGCGTCTTCGCAACAACTTCATCTCACGACAGTACGACGGACACTTCGTGTCCATCGCACTGTGGCCAATGTCATACTTGGCCCCATGCTCCCTATTGGCGGTTTTACAAACAATGCACTTCGGTTTGGGCTTCGTGCACTCCTTGTAAGAGTGCTTGCCCGCACACTGTGAGCACTGTTGCGTCTTTAACTCGCACTCGGTCTGCTTGTGCCCAAATGCATAGCATTTGTAGCACCGCAGAACCCTGATGTAGTCCTTGACTATACATCTTGACCAACCCACATTTAGCTTACCTACAGCTAATATTTTCCTGTGCGAGGCGCTAGTGGCCTCCACCACCCAGTGGACCGTGTTCTCCACTCGGGCCTTTATCGAGAATAGTGGGTTTATGTCCACCTCTTCTTCACCTAGATTATTTTGGCTGCGGATAATCTTCTGGAGGTCCTCGCGGGGAACGTCCTTATCCACACTACAGATCATTATCTTAGGCTTCAGCCTTACGGCAGATTTGGCCTCTAGAGTATTCTTGAGCGATTCATGGCTGTCCACTGCGTTTTTAAGACAGGCCATGTCGCTCTCCGAGCTACATTCCACTATTACTCCGTTTGCCCTCATTGGCTTAACGGTCATAACCCCCAGATTCAGGTCTGCGGGGTTGATGTTACTCTTCAGGCTATCCCTTACCTGCAATGCTGTCGTTTTCTTGTTCTTGGAATAGATCAGCAGGGTATGCCTGGTTTTCTTTACAGGGGGGGTGGGCTTTGGAGCTACCACCGAACCTCCCTTGCCCTTTCCTTGACCACCAACTGCCTTCGCGTAAGTTGGTGGCCTCTCCTTTACTACTTGTGGATGTGTAGCTCGTTCCTTCAGCTGTCCACTCATGGTCGCGAGTTCTATCTCTTGCTCGCAAATTATGGTGTGTAGCTTTCGTGCTACACCCATGACCATGCTCTTCAGATCTGTGTCTACCCTGTGGCGGAACAGCTCCACCGCGAGTTCCTCCAGTAGGCCAGCCGCATTGGCCAACCTACCTGAGCCCATCTCGTTTCCGTTGGACTCTTCTTGTGTATCCGGGGCTGCCTCTTTGGCTATGCACCCTTCATCCCCGCCTATATTTGGGTTCTCTCCTTCCTTTGGAGGAACCTTTACCTCTTCCGTATCACTTGTGGTGGGAGGGGGAGTCTCTGGGACTTCCTCCACTACCACTTCTAGATCAGCAGCCTCCTTGGGCTTGCTGTCTTTTCTACTTGTCCTTTTATCCCGATCACCTGAAGCCGTCATTACGCGTTGATATCTCATGTTGAGGTATATTGTTCGACCCAGGCGGTCTCCACCCACAACGGAGCCCTACAAGGGGAGGCCTCAGAGTTAAATTCGTCGCTCGAGGTACCTCAGAGATACGCCCAGGTTATACCCAGACTTTGGCTCTCCCCTCGGACCAGAGCATGATCCGGGCCGAGGCCCGGAACTTGTCCGGGCCCCGGTCCGGACCCAACCCCTATCGTCAAGAATCACCTCCACCCGGTTGACTCAGCAACCGCCCCTGACCCATCCCGGTCAAGGGGTGGGACAGGGGATGCCTCACGTACCGATTGATCCGAGTGAGCCAGCTCGGACCTCCCGTTTTACTGAAGCGGAGGCCAAGGACGGTGTATTGGGATACCAGCTTGCCTGTCCCTCAACCGCCAGGACCCTCTTTTCCATGTTACGGGTCTCCACCCACGGTAGAACAGGTGGGCCACTCATAGGCGTGGCGACCATGATACATTCTCCCCACCTTGCCCATCAGGGCTCTCACCAAACCTAAACACTGGCTACCATTTCCCTATTAGATACATTGTTCAATTTGAACAATCTCGGCCAGTCTCCTTCCTTGAGTCCAACTAGGAAGTAGGCCCGCGCCTCCGGGACGTCTTGAGGCGCGTACTCCGGGTAGAGTTCATCCTAACCTCCACCCGGAAACGGAAAAACTTAGAGGCGTAAAAATGGAGGAGGACGGAAGTCCCCTGTCCAAAGGACAAGGACTCCCATCCTCCCCCGTGTTAATGAAACGACCTCAGCCTAATCTCTACGAATGATCTTATCGGTGACCAGTGAACCTAAAAAGAAAATAAAAACGGGTTGGAGAGGAGCCTGTGCCTTTCGACACAGACCGCCTCTCCCCTTTGACAACAGACCTGTAATATCGGCTCTCCTCTTAGCCACAGGCGTCTGTACGCCTTTACCTCTGTAGTGTGTTCACCCTCCACACTTTCCATTTCCTAAACTTTACTGCAGTCATTCTAAGAACCTTGACTGCAGTAATTAAAAATTTTCCTTAACAAATTTCGTCCGTCTCATCAACCTTACTTCACACCTCCATTCCAATCATTCTCCCTTCATTCGTGCTGCCTTTTGCACTGCACTAACTCTCCTGTTTTATCATACTCCACATGTCTTCTCTCCAATCCTCAGTCCTCTTTCACAGCCCACCTCCAGCTGTACTCAAGTAATAACATAGTTGGCCTCGCCAACTGACCACCACACACCTTGGTGTTCTCCTGTGGGGTCCCACTTTCCTCATCGCCTTTCACCACATCACTTTTTGCTCTCTTTCTTCGTCTGTCCTTACTTGGGAACTCTTAGTCTGGCCTTTTCATCTTGGCCTGTCCGACATGAGTAACTCTGGTCAGCATAGCCCTCGACTTCATTAAGGCACGCAAGCCCCCCCACCACGACAAGGTGGTTCCCTTCGAGGGGGGTAGAATTTAACCATAAACTTTAATCTAAACATTTCTGTTCCACTGAAGTTAAATTCTCGGAGTCTCCCCCAAACTGAATTCTCGGACCCCCCATACCGCCTGGTTGGACTATACATCTCTCCCCTCCCTCCTCCGCCGTCCCATAGATCCGGCCTGGGGCCCGGTATACTTAATATAAAGTAATAATAATGTAAAATGGTTTAGAACATATTTTTACCACAAATTTCAAAAAATAGCAAAGACCTTCATTTTCCATTAATATTTTCCAATCCATATCAATAGTATGTTGAATATTGTTCTCAAAAATTCAGCATTCCACAAATGGCTTATCATTCAATTTTTCCATTCAAATTCAATATATCAATTTTAATTTCCAGGTCAGAATATCGTATCTTTGTGATGAGAAGTTTGCGTCGGCACATGCTACTTATGAATAAACAGCAAAAATCACTCTTTGAGCAGTTGACCAAAATTAGTTAGATGATTCTTCATCTGAATTTCGAGAGAGTCTCAGCTATTTAAAGAGTGGGGTTGCACAGATAAGTGGAGTTTGAACTGCCATAAGGCTCATATTCGACCTAATGCACGTCATGTGATCGACAGTATTCTCGGATCAGTCAATGCGGTGTCCCATATGGCTTTGGTACGGCAAGCAGGATAAATATTGATGATGCGGGACAGTTGGCAACACTAAGCGTACCCAAGTGTGCTTATGTTGGGGGGTGTTAAGGTTGTGGATCTCAGTACCATACGCTTTTTAATGAAGTCTCCAGAAATGAAACACTCAAGCATACAATAAAAGAAATTACAAATAGACCAAAACATGTTAACTCCCATTGAAAGTTTCTGAGTATACCTTTGGCAACGCAGATAAGACTTTGTAAATAACTAAGACATCAATTGCGTTGACTTCACTATTGTTATACGTAACAAACCAAGTCGTAGAATCGTGTTGTACGCAACAGAATAATTCATTACGAAACAATGAAAAATACGTTAACGTTGGAGAAGAGGCCATGTCTCTCTGTTAGAATTGCCTACAACTCCTCGTCGTCGAGGTCGTTCTCCTTCGCATCCTCATCTAATCAAAGTAGGTCTGAACTTCAATATACCATTTATCTAGTTAGGGAACTTATGTGTTTATGCCGTAGTGAATTTATGTTAGTGCATACTTGTTGTATTTCTTTTAGCCAATATCCTTGCTGTTTGTCGAGCGTTGGGCGCTCAGAAGATTGGTTGCACCGCATTAAGTGCGGACGTCTGTAAAATCGCGGTGGTAAGAAATCGTAATATACTGGGGAATATTTAATGTATTGGAAGTTAAATGGGGAATAAGATTTCTGTTATTGTTTAAGTATACTTTAGCTCAGGAGTTATTTGTTATGTGTTCAGTTACATATTATATCTATGTGTTAACCGAGTAGACGGAGACGTGCAAGGCTTACACCCTTGGTAATCCAACCTTCGTTTAGCCTGTTAACAAGACGTTCAATATACTAAATAGTAAGTAAATATATTTGGGTCGATTTGTAGTAACACAGGTGGATCTGATTTATACCCTGCATTCACAGAAATCGATATTTTATTACATCTGGTCTGGAAATCGGGTTTCAATTATTTTAAACATCATTCTGTTGTTTATCATTTAACAACAGATAAAAATGCTCAATTATTTTTTACCAAATGTTTCGAAATATATTCAATTATGGCAAATTACATTAATAACAATTGCATTAATATTAACAATAATTATATTAGTATTAATAATATTTACATTAATATTAATAAAAATGCATTAACCTGTAAATAATGCTTTTCCTTTTCATTGTATATTACATTATTAAAAATAATAAATAATAAATACCCCCTCAAGCAGCTGCTTGCCACAGAGGTCGAGTACGTACAAATTTTCTGCACAACTTAAACCCACCATAGCACAATTTGCCCATATTTAATTTTATTTCGTTATAGAATTTCTATGACTGACAAATTGTATCCAAGTGCTGCAACTTGAATTGAAATACGAAATTATTTGAAAAATTCCATTTTGTGAATGAGACAATATGGTTTTTTCGGGTTTAGAAACTTCTGACGTGGAGACTATGTTCGGAATCCCAAAATACATCCACTTCTTCCCTCCCCAAAAAGAGGGGGGGGGCGAAATTTTATTAGTAGAGGAGAATCAATCGTAAGCGTTTTGTGCGAAATGAAAGCTTGCGAGGTGGAGAGTGAAATCTCATATACTTTAGAGCAGTGGTTCTCAAAGGATGTGCCGAGAAATTTGGAATGGAATTGTAGATAAAAGGAAATTTAGAAACCATTTTGTTGCTCCTTCCTGAAACTGATCCTTCATTTAACTTTTTTCCGTTTAATAAAAAACTTATCCATATGAAAATGGGATAACATGCAGGGCACAAAGCGGGGACGGATCTAGGGGGTGCAAAGGGACCAGCCCCCCCCCCTTCCTTTCAGAATACAATAAGGGTAAAAGAGGGAAAACTTATTAAATTTATTTATATTTTATGCATTTTTGAAGATTTTTTTTAAAAACCTTCAAGTAGAGGATGAAATGTTAGAGTGCATTGGAAATGAAGTCTCTTGGCCTCCCCTTTGACATTTTTTTTTTGACTCGATTTT
Organism: Ryuthela nishihirai; assembly: GCA_038380435.1. NCBI lineage: Eukaryota > Metazoa > Arthropoda > Arachnida > Araneae > Heptathelidae > Ryuthela > Ryuthela nishihirai. The sequence goes on from JAWZYU010000017.1 coordinate 80,582,251, forward strand.
GTTTCTTGGGGCCTGCCTCGATTTTTTTCTAGATACGAGCCTTACACAAAGCATACCGTTAATACATACAGCGTAGTACTAACCTTAATACACGTCAGAACTTAAAAAAAATAGTTCTCTGCGTTTACAAACGACTCCACAAAAATGGCTCTTATTGAAGACAAATTGCGCATGTGCGAATTTCCCGTAGTATTACCACCAAATTTTTAGTGCCATCAGTATTCACGGCGAAATATACGATGTGCCGTGAGCAAAAAAAAAGTTTGGGTATCACTGCTTTAAAGAGAGAGAAAAACCCGAGCAACAGAAGATAAATTTGCTTGTTAATCATAATGCACGAAAATGTGAAGTTGTACAATAAACAAAAGGTTATATATAAATAAGTCAGAGGACCTAAAGATATCCTAGCTTTGGGTCTCAAGTAAGAGTCATCTGGCCCTGACTGAAAGGTTAAAGTAGCGTCCAAAGGATAATTTGCTTTTGACAGAGTCATAAGCGAAAGGCTTCCTCTGGGAGACTTTTTTTGTTCCTTTTCAGAAACAAAAGAGCGAATGCTTCACTTTGTCGTCTGTCTGTCAAATTCTTTGTTTTTAGAAACGGATCAAAAATTCTTTTGCGTTGGTTAGGTATTGTGAAATAGTACGATTCGTACTTGCGAAATCTCCATGCAACTAATTGCGCCATCAAACAGCGAAAAAAGTTGAAAATGGCAAACATTTCAATATTGTAATCGATGTAATTATATTAGAAATTTTTAATATTAATGGTAACATTTCACCATCAGCACAAGCACAATTTTTCTTGTTTTTAGTGATAATATTTATTTCCAAACGCAAAGAATTATTTTTTCGTTGAATAGGTATTTGATAAACTATTATGATTCATAGTTTTTGAATCTCCCAAAAGTTTTAATTGCAATCTCTGACGGTGGAATAATTCCAAAATTTCAAATATTTAACATATATTGCAAAAGATATGATGTTTTACTGATAAAATATCACAATCAAGGACTTAACACGTGCAGCAACAATTTGTCCCTTCACTTCGGGAGGGGGGGGGGTGCAGGGAGTGACGAAACTTTTGTTTTAAGAGATTAATGAAAGTTCTTTTTGAGTTGAACCGGTACTAACGAAATATGATGATTCATAGTTTTCAAACCCTTCAAAAGGCTTTAATTTACATCGTTAGAGGGCGCTAAATGTAGAAGTAACATTGTAAACGATATATTTGTGCTAGAAATTCTGGTGGTAGAATCTTTCATCAAGAACAGATACCCAGATACCAGGTTGGGTTGTTTTACCTCTGAGTGGCACTTTTTTGCACACATTGGGCTAAATGACCAGGTCACAAGGACCCCGAATGGCTCAGAGAAGGCTGGGGGAGGGGACCCACTGGAACAGCTGTTGGATGGTAGTCTTCCGTCAAGACAATCCAGCGTACAAGAACAGATACCCAGATACAAGGAATGTGATAGAACTGAGAAAGGGGTTCATTTAGAGTCCCTTTGATACACCAGGCCTGGACCAAAAGAAGGGAAATTAAATATGCATAAAAGATTTAAGTCATTTAATTTGTCTAAACTTCAATTACAAGCAACTCATTTTTAAACAGCATGAAGTATAATAATTTGCTAATCATTAATTTAACTGAAATATTTATGAATATTTTAAAATTAATTACGAATATTTAAAAATATAATGCTACCAGATAAATTTGAAAAGATACAGCTTTAATTTAAAACTCTAATTTATTTACAAATTAATTCTCCCCTTAGTGCACTCTTCAGACCCGGTATGGGTCTGAGGCTGTGATTTACCCAACCCTTAATCTTATTGATCTTACGTCACCCTCTTTAGTTTTTTGGTTGTGTCATGAATGACAGCTGGCTAAACCACATTTCTGTAGGTGTTGAGGCTGTTTAATTAAATTACATTGGTTAAGATTCGACAGGTTACCAGAGGTGTATTGAGAGTCCACGCGATGCGGGATAGGGGGTGGGACATGGTTAGGAGGGCTTCTGCAAAAGTGTTTTACAAAAATTGTGGAAAAAATTGATACAGAACTATCTAAAGGAATAGCCCAGATTTTTCTACAGCTTTGAACGAATAATAATGATCGCGAAAAATCAGTTTCGTTTTCCATTCTAGAACTTTCTCTTTGCTGCTTGTGGATTAGAACTCATTGTCTCAAAGCCTTTCCTTAAGGAGTGAAATTGACGAGATATGTTTAGCTTTTGGATAAGTTTTTATGTAGGCATTTAGTGTAATTATAACACTAAGATAGCTTTTTAATCATAACTCATACATTTGTATTTTATGCAGTAAAGTATAATAGTTTTGGTTTTATCTTTTATTTTGGATTCTAAAAATTTATATTATTAAAAATCATATCGCTAGTAGAAAGACTACTGTAAGTCTATAACGAAAATGATTGTTAGAAGTGATATTGGCTAAACAAATGCTCATATTTTTAGGAGTTGTTCTAAATCTGCTGTCCAGTTTGTAGTCCAGGGGAGCGAGAGGGGGAGGGAGTGTAAAAATGCAATAAAACCAATGGCATGATGTTAGTGAGAACTGGAGAGACTATGAGATTGCGCAGTGGAAGCTTGTTGGTACTTGTTGAAGAACCGACTGCAGTCTCCCAGGTTGCAACTGACGTTTCGCTTCTGGACTAATATTTTGAGAAGATTGATTGTTTTACCTCTGAGGAGCACTTTGGCTAAATGGCCAGATCATAAAGATCCCAAGGAGCAGGTTGGGGGAAGGGATTGATCAACTGGACAGCTGTTAGGATACAGATGGTAGCTTCCCTTCAAGATCATTCAGTATGTTGTTTAACGTGCACAGGGTATGGATCTCCTGCAACGGTTTCACGTCCCAACTGCCTGGCGGCCTCCTTTACCAGCCCAATGTTGTCCAGGAGTTAACTGGAGAAACTTCTCAACTCAGAAAAGGATGCGATTCGAACCTGGGGACTGCAGATTACGAGCCAGTTGTGCTACCGAGAGACCCAACCCCAATCCCTGGGAATAAGGTAAGTCCATTAAGGAATCAGGTAAGTTAACATCTTTCATTTTTAGTAATATTATTTTAGGAACAACCCCAGATATTTCGGAAATCACGAAGATTTTCCGTCACTTCGTCAGTAAACGTTGTGGAAACCTTACACTTAACATACCATCTTACGATCAGCTGTGGCAGCTTCCTAGTTCGTAGCTATTCAGTTATTCCAAGCGATACCCAAATTCTGCTGATGAAACACACAATTAACAGTTAGGCTTAAAATTTTTTTAGAGATGCAGCTAACCATTCGAATGAACTCATCCAGTACACAATTAACTACGATATATCCCATGGCATGAAACACAAACGATACAAATCACTTCTGCTTTCTGTCCTTGTTATCTAAAAAGTAAATTATAAACCCAATAACTTCAGATTTCAAATATTGATCAATCTTGCTTCATAATTACATATTAGTAGAACGGGCCCCCGACTGACCAGATTCAAGAATTTGCTGAGAGAATTTTCTCTCTGCCGACTCCTTCAATTATATACGAGTGTAAGAAATTTTTATCCAGAGCGGAAGTCTCTGACTCGGCAATTCCAGTCGATTTACTCTGTATTATATCATGTAGCAAACGTATTCAATGAAGTCTTATGATCTCTGAACTCTGAGAGAAATCTCCCAGTGCTGTTTCCAATGCCCTTGCTTTGCGAGCGTACCGAAGATCGCATTATTGACAGTACAGTTGAGATATTGGCAAGCATCGTAGTCGCCAGTGATTCGATTTCTTGTCGAACTTCTGAATTTTTTGTTCTAAAAGGAAGAGGAAGGAGCCACAGAATGATATGTGCAGTGATTGGATTGTTTCAACGAATAGCAGAGGTAGGCCTTCCTAAGAGAACTAGTGCCTCACTCAAGAATTAAATGTAGCTTAATATATACCTAGATTCAGAAGTAGCTTATTCGTACTTTAGTTTAAATAAACTATCATTAAGCATAATTGCCAGACTTGAGTAGTTTATACAGTTGAGTGCATTTTTGGCTGAAGCCGAATTACTCTGACGAGAAGCCACTCGCCAGGTGGTCGTTGCTGATTTTGATAAATAAAATCTTAACATTAGCATGCAGTGCAGTATTCTCAAAAAATTCTGTTTAATAATGTTCAAATACGGTCTCTAGCCATATCCAAATATATGATCAAATCAGTTCAAGTAAAGAAGAAAGCAATACAGGAAACAAATATTTCTCAGATACGGAATGCATAGTAAAGTAATGGCTGCAACACAAGTACTTCCACACATTTTGAAAGACTGCGGGAAAATGAGAATTTCGACTGATTACCACAGATGGCGCAGCAAGCAGTGGTGCTTTAGGATCAGTCATCTATCTGTGCTAGCCAGTTATTCTGTGATTCGTCCACACATCTATCCAAACAATGTTTCCGAGATCAGACACAGACATGAAGTTTTCAGAATACATTTCTACACGATATGCTAGATCATATTTCCGTCCCATTTCAAATAAAAATATTTTTATAATTTATATTTTTAAGAATCGAAAATTACTTTAATGCTGTCTTGTTTTAAATGCCAATAGTAGCACGCCCAATATAAGAAGTAAGAAACCTCAAACGTTAGCCTGTACTTACAAACATAATGGCAAAAAGGAATGCATTACAATTTTAATCAGAGTATATTTAGGTACCTTTCAAACACTCTGAGTTCTTAAAGCATGATATTTCTTACCTTAAGTCTTGGTGCATGACTTTTATCTGTTTATTTCTCTTATTGTATATTTTGTTTACTGCATCATTTAGTTGCCTTTATGCCATAAAACCTCAAACACCAACGAAGCTCTAAGTTTTCGTTTTATAGTTTAATTTGCATATTTTCAACTTTTCCATTTATTTTAAACTTGAACCATTTAACTTGTCGGCCTATTTCGCTTATATGAGAGGGCCTAACGAACCTTCCCCCCATAAAGGAGCTGGATTTGGTTTCGTCAGTAGTGTGCTAGGTTTATAATCTTTAGTTCCCAGGTTCGAGTCCCAGTTGTACCGGCATTAAGATTTATCCCCGGTACCCCTGCCCCCAGTAGGAATGGGGACACCATTTCGCTTGGAAGGCCACTGTCCATTGAATGGAACATTAAGCTGTATCCTCGTGTGCCGAAGAACCATAATCTGTGCACATTAAAGAATAAGCTGGATGGCTTTGAGGGGAGGATCCCATCTGTCACCTAACACCTATTCAGTGAGTCCCCTACCCAACTCTGAGCCGTTTAAGATTGTTGTGGCCTGGCCATTTTGTTCAATGTGTGCAGAAAAAGTGCCTCTGGAAGCTAATTTTGACTGATAATATTATGCAAATCTCCGCTCTCCAACGGATAAAGGAGTCCTAACAGGATATCCTACTATCTCTGGGGAATATTACAAATTCCAATCCCTCTGTATCGAAAAGTGGTGTGGCTATTCAGTGAAAGTGTGAATAATCAGGTCTCACAAGTTAAAAATATCTGTGTAAAAGCAATACTCAAAAATCGAGAAATTATGGCTATCCATACTAATTTAAAAGTACATAAGCAAAACACTGAATTCGTTCACTCTATAAGATTATTTTTATATAAGAATTTGAAATATACTGTTTTTATCCACTGTTTTTTATGTAATGTTTACTTTCAAGACAATATTTGTGCATTTTATTCTATATGTAATGCCATTTTTGTACATACTGTACTCTTTGTGTCTATATTATTTTTGTAATAAACACATTCCATTGTGAAGAATTTTATTGCTTCATAAATCGAAAGTGATTAACGACTTTTTGCCGGAATTGTGTGATATTGTGTGACTATTGTTATTGGTTGTTGTATTGTTAAAAGAAATAACGTTCTTCATATTTAATTTAATATTATCTGTAGTAATAAGCGTAACTATATCGCATATTACTAACGAAATGTAATAAAGTGACAAATGATTTCCCCGCAGCAAACAAGAAATGAATTGCTGCTATGGGAACAATTGTATCATTAGTGCTCATCGTTCAGATCAGTCATGTATATATCCGGTTCTTTAAACAATGAGAAAATTCGAAAATACAAAAATATTTCTTTTTTGTATCTCGCTTTACTAAAGTGAATATTTTTTAATAAGAGGAAATTTTCAATCATATCATACAACGTCACTGAGGTCGTTCGTTGAAAGTTCAGCAATTCGTTTTAGGGACAGAGTCGCATCTTCCACATTATGCTTCGACAAGCCAACTGAGTTTTACCGTTAAAATGAATTTTATATTAATATTTGAATTTTTATTGACTATTTTGTACCCATAAACATGACAAGTAGAATGTAATAAAGTTGAACTTTAATGTACATTATATTGCACCCCCTATCAATCATTATTATTCAAGATCATAGCCTAAACTGGCCTAGTGGTTGTTAGGAAGCTAGCCATTGTTCCAGCAAGGCAAACTTTGTGTTAGCTCTAACTGAGGCAGTTGTCAGCAGTGACTTTGATCTTAGTAGGGAGTATATTTGTATGAGAAGGCCTGTAAAAGCTAGGAGTAGCTTTTAGGATTTTTCTCTGTCCCAAATGTTGCAAAGCAAAAACATATAATGGCACAATTCAATTTCAAATCGGGCAGAGTTTGTCAGGTGACCTTTAGCGGTTTCTATAGAAAAATATATGTGAGAATAGACTTCATAAGAACATCGGAATAGTATCTTGTTTCGATCAAAAAATTTTAAAAAATTGTCATCTATAAATGGCCACTTGAACATAATGGTTCTAAAACGGCATGTTCTGTATTCCTAGGGGGCGGGGATGGCTCAGTCGGTAGCGCGCCAGGCTCGTAATCTGTAGTTCCCAGGTTCGAGTCCCAGCTGGGTCAGCGTTGAGATTTATCTCCGCAAAATTCCCCGCCCTGCCCACGGTCAGTAGGGGACACCGATGGGCTTGGAAAGGCCGCCGTCCGTCGGATGGGACGTTAAGCCGTGGCCCCGTGTGCGGGAGAGCCATACCTTGTGCACGTTAAAGAACACGCTGGATGGCCTTGACGGGAGGCTACCATCTGTCTCCCAACAGCTGTTCCAGTGGGTCCCCTCCCCCAACCTTCTCTGAGCCTTCGGGGTCCATGTGACCTGGCCATTTAGCCCATGGTGTGCAAAAAAGTGCCGCTCAGAGGTGAAACAACCCAACCCAAAATCTGTATTCCTAATGTAACAAAAATTATTTATGAAAGTTTTTCATTTACTTTTATTTAAGAGACTCTATCTGGCACACATACATATGAAAGTGATTGGTTCTTTATCATTAATAGAAAGTTTATGAAAAATTGTCAAAATAAGATTAAATTTTGACTTTTTCTTGTTCTTGTTTACATTACAGTTTCAAATCTTAAAAATGATTATATTACTTGGTAGTAAACGTAGTCATCTCTCCAGACAAACTCGAACGTATATTATTGATCAGTTTGATTTTTCACGAATTTGTCCCACTTTTCGATCTAGTAAAATTGTAATGCTTTCTGAGCGTTAAACGTGAGATATTGATTCTTATTACTACGGGAAGATGCATCATCTAGAAACTACATCCATAACTGTGCTGCATCTAGAATTAATTTTTACTTCCCCTCAAATATATACTGCGATACACGAGAAATTAATATTTTAAAACTGTATTCCGTTATACGTCAGAAATTGCTGTCCTCCAAATGCGGCTGTGTCAAGTAATATCGATTAAGGATTCCGTTACAAAACACGATTTTGACCTGTCTTCCTGTTGCTTTTCATACGTCAATTGTGTGCTTTTCAAAACAGTTGTTCCTCCGTATCTTTCGAACACGACGGACAAAATTTGATTTATGTGGAAACGAAAGTTTGTGCTGCCAGGATTATGATAGGCTATAAAATATTTATCCCCATGATTCCCCCCTCTAAAGAGGGGTAATATTAAAACGATTGTTCTGCTATATCTTTGGAACGCGAGGGCCGAACGTAATAAGTTGTACGTCAAATGAAAATTTGTGTCGTGGAATGTTGTGCCAATTTTGAGTATCCATTAAAGATTTATATATTTGTTTTAAAAGAAGTTTTTTTTATTTCTTAAAAATAGTGTTTTTTTTTTGGGGGGGGGGGATTCAGTATTTGTTAAAATTGTATGTTTTTGTTTTTTAAATAGATAATATTTCTTGCAGCTCTTTAAGAATATAGCTTTTTCTTCGCTGCTCTTCACTAAATTTTGACCGGGCTATCTTAAAACTGCCCTTCAACAAAAATCACGAAGATCAGATATCAATACCAAACGAAGGGGTACACTTTTAGGGTTTATTATTCCAGGTTAAATTAAAAGGTAGAGTGCCAAAAATAGACTTACAACAAACCAGATGGGTAAAGCCATAGCCCGGAAGTGAGATGTCAGTACCAAAGGATGGAACTCATTTCTAGTGCGAAAAAAAATTCCCTCTCCACACGCGCTCCCAGCCCCATCTCTAACCGTATAGCACGGAGATCAGATTATAATAAGGAATCGAGCTAAATTTTCCTATCGAACAATACATGTATAATTTAAAAGCACACTTCCCAGATACCGAGCTTTCCCCCCGTGCCACCTGTGCAGTGCTATAGAAGGTGTCAGATATCAATACCAGTGCAAGGGTCCAATTTCAGGTCAAACAATTCCCTGACAATTCTGAAAATTAAAGGCACAGTGTCTAAATATAAATAAAACCCTCTCCATGCAACCTGTGTAATGGTACAGATATCAGTATCAATAGATGGTGTCCAGTTACAGCTTCAACAATTTCCGACATTTAAAGGCACAATGCCGATTATAGAATCCTACCCATGCAACCTGTGTAATGGTTTAGCATGGAAGTGAGATATCAATATCAATGGATGTATTTTTAGTGTCAAATGATCCCCGGAAAATTGTGCCAAGATATAGAGCACAAGTGATAAAATTGTGAATAGAAAAAGAATATCATAAATATCACAGATTTACACTACAAATAATAAGAAATATTAACAACTAAAAATAACTGCATGATGTATGTATTATAGCAATGTTTCCCTTAATAATACAAATCATTGTTTAATTTTGCACGGCATACGACATTAATGACACAGTCAAGTATGAAATGGGTTAAGCAAAAAATAAACAATAACTGGTAAAGTACAAGATTACATGACCTCACATGATGACGAGGCATTTGGCAAAAAATTCCTCAAATATAAGATAACAAAGCGCCTTTTCTCTTCATTCTTTCACAGAAACAACTTCAGTCCTATCTATAACAGATTCCAATCCCCAACATTCCCTCAGGAGTGCTTGTGACTTCGTTATTTAACCCATTGTGGGCAAAATTTAATAGAATGTGAAGTACAAGTTCTCTTCGAATTTTGAGCAATATATTATCTGACTTCGAAATGATTTAACAATTGCTGAGGCTTTAAAATGTAGTTTCCATCATCATCATCATCTCTCATCATTATTCGATAAGGGCAAAATCTCTTTGGAGAAAGTTTATTTGGAAAAATTAAAACCTAATTTTAAGGTTTATGAGGAAATCGAGTAAATCTCCGATTTTTTAATATATTTTGTTCCTATTTCCGTTCCTCTTTTTGTTCAGATACCATCACTACCCTCACGTCAGCACGTCACCACTGCCCTCAAGAAGTGGATAGATGTACCCCGTGAAGGGAAGAAGGCGAAAACGGGTGACAACAACGGTACTTATTTAAATATTTTTATATTCAATCAGAAATTCAAATTTTCTTCGCAGAATCTAGTATAGAAATATCTTTCTCTATATTTGCGTTTACATGTGTTCATAGATGTGCATTTTGTGAATTGAATTCTCATACGAACTTTTGTCTTTTTACCAGATATAAAGTTGCACTCGTACGAGCCTCCAAGAAGGCATGAACAAGAACAAATTCCATAACGAAGGTAGGCTTTTCTCATTCAATATCTCAATTACTTGCCTAGAAATGTAATTTTTCATTTTCTATTGAAAATGATTGTTTCATGTCTATCTTTTTCAAGTAAATTAGACATTCTGATTTGTGGTGTTCTGAGAACACAGGACAGGAATCGGGTTTCGGCCACGTCTGAGGAAAGTGGAAAAAATATGATTAAAAATTCAGTTTTAATTTCATTACAGGAGGAGTGGTACACAGCTCTCCTTCTATGCCTTTTACGTATAGCCCCATTTGCCTTTTATGTATAGCCCCATTTGCTGTCAGATTATATTAAGTACTCTTCCTTAATCTAAATGTTACTCGTTGAGATTTATCTCTGTTAATCCCCACACAGCACTCAATGAGAAAGTGGACACCAATGGACTGGAAATGCTGTTGTCCGTTGGATGGAACGTCAAGTTGTAGCCCGTGTGTAGGATAGGACATACTGGATAGCCTTAAAGGGGTCCCTTGTCTCCGCCATATTCTCAGCTCATGGAATCCTTTCGACCTGGTCATTTAGCAGTGGCCTTGAATGGGTTTCAAAGTAGAGGAGAGAACTTGCCATAGGCGAATTCTTTTGTTACGTTAGATGGCACGCATTGGTCTTTTCGCCCCGACTGACGCACTTGAGATTTTTAAAATGTCTTTTTTCACTTTATTTTTTGAAAAAAGACACAAATATTTTATCACGGCGTAAAATGGAACTGAACGGTTCGAAAGCAAAAGAAAAAAAGACATGATGTTGTTTTTAAGCTCCTTTATGCTTTCTGGTAACATAAAAACACTTCCGTTCTAATTACACAAAAGATATTAGCTTATTATATGAAAGCTATTATTATCTTAATATTCAGTAATAATTTTCTCTATTAATAAAAGCAACAATGTCCACTCTGATATATTATCCATATTTTGTAAATCATCTGTTTTTAACAAGGATGACGAAATGCTATAGAGCAATCTCCTGATTATCAGTGATTAAGTGGCGTAAGAATAACCTGAAGGATTGACAAATGTGAAACGTTTTACATATTTTGAATAAATATAAAAAATTTACATGCGTTTAGTTTCTACTCTTGAAAATATCACTTTAATTAACACGAAAATAGATCTTAATTTACCAGTTCTTACTACTTCAATATTCTTACAATTACATTCAAATGAAAATCGTGCAACTTCGAATTTTGTAATCAGCTCGTAGTTCGTTTCATATCAATTGCTCTACGTTAGAACTGCAAAAGTTCTATGCAAGTTGATTGACAAAGTAATTGAGTACTACTTCGATAAATGAAATAGGTCTTTTTTTTTGAAATTACACTACTTTATATGCATAACGTACAAAATACGGATACACACATTTCTGTCATAACTATTACAGAAGTACAAAAATTTTAATGCAATCAAAAATAAAATTATCAAAATATCAAAAATAATTCAAATTGCACGGTTTGATAATAATTAATTTCAAATATGCGAATGAGTCTCGATTCTAAGAATTTAAGCGGTTAATAGTTTACTAACTGAATAAAAAATTTAGCACCCCTCTTTTTTTAAAAAATCTGCTTTGATTAAGATTTGTTTTTTTTATTTTTTTTTAAAGACATCAATTGCTTCTATTTCTGATAGCAATCTCTTTTGCTAAAGATGCTGTAATATGATATCACGTGACACTTCTTCTTGTCGAACTTGAGATGAAAGTGTAATGCTTCAGTTTCGTGGCCAGATTCAGTAGACCGAAGCGTGCACAAACTCGTGTCCGCAGACCAATCCCTGGCCTTTAAACAGTTTTATCATGCCCGCGTGAAAAATATCAAATATGTTTTCCTTCATCTGGCACAGTTAGATTGAATGATGAATTAATAAGATGAAAGACGAAAATTTTAATAACATTATAAAAGCAGCTACAACATCATTGAAACCGAATATTCAGCAGTTCCTTTCTGGGATCCAGTCCCATTCTTCACATACTGCTTCGACAAATCTTCTTCAGTTTTCACGTTAAAATGAATTTTGTATCAATGTTTATTTTCATTTATTATATTGTACTTATATATATGACAAATAAAATGTAATAAACGTAACTAAACATTTTTGTTCTTTTAGTACCACCCCAATTATTAGCTCACAGCAAACGTAATATTTTTCTTTCTGCTGAACGCCAAAAACGTTTGTGTATCCTAGACAGTGTTAGTTTGTTAATATGTCGGGAGAGAAGGGTATTATACACTGAAGAAGGCAATTTCAGTGAAAAAATGTCAATATAATTGTCATATATGAGCAATGTTTCTTTCAACATTGTAATATATTATCACTAATAAAAATAAAGCTTGTTAACTTAATTATTGTAGTTAATTATCTTCAGGGATTCTTGGTTTCATATTGTCCCCTGATTCTACGATAATGCCATTTAGACCATTGTCGGCAAAACTTACTCAAATGTAGAAAAAACGTTATTTTCAAATTTTGGCCATTACATCTAAATTTTAACTGATTTAATAACTGGTGATACTTTAAAATGCAGTTTCCATCACCACTTCTCGGGATTAATTGATAAGGGTAAAATCTCTTTGTAGAAAGTATATATTTCTATGACCGTCCTTTCTGCTTTAACTTGATTGTTATCTACTATCAATTAAAAATAATAAATACTATTTAACCAGCTCTATCAAAGACCTAAATCGCTTTTCACACTTTATTAATAAGAACTTCTCGTTTTGTGTTTTCGAAGAGTAAAAATCGATTGCATAAAGAATGTATATTTTAATGTTTATTTTGATTTAAAAAAAAATGAGAACTTAATTTTAAGGTTTCGAAAGAGTCCAGAAAATCTATTTCTTATTATTTTATGTTCCTCTTTTTGTTCAGATCATCACCGCCCTCAAGACGTGGACATATGTACCAAGCATTGAGGGCAGTGCCAATGAAGATCTGGACCTGGACATATGAGCAGACTGGACAGCCCTCAAGACGTGGACATATGTACCAAGTATTAAGGGCAGTACCCTTGAGGGCAGTTCCAATGAAGACCTGGACCTGGACAGATGTAGCCCATGAAGACCTGGACCTGGATAGATGTACCCCATGAAGACCTGGACCTGGATAGATGTACCCCATGAAGACCTGGACCTGGACAGAAGAACTCTTACAGATGTGCCCCGTGAAGGGAAGAAGGCGAAAACGGGTGACAACAACGGTGCTTATTTAAATATTTTTGTATTCAATCAGAAATTGAAATTGTCTTCGTTCAATTTAGTTTAGAAATATCTTTCTCTATATGTGCGTGTACATGTGTTCATACATATGAATTTTGTGAATTGAATTCTCATACGAACTTTCATTTTCTCTCCAGATATAAAGTTGCACCCGTACGAGCCTCCAAAGAGGCTGATGTCAATGAAGCACGAGCACAATATCCCCCTAACGAAGGTAAACTTTTTTTTGAGTATTGCATTTCATATATTTGTATTCAATATTGTATTCATTATCTCAATTACTTGGCTAGAAGTGTAATTTTTCATTTTATATTGAAATTGCTGTTTCATGTCTATTATTCTCAAGTAAATTAGACTTTCTGATTTGTCGTGATCTGAGAACACAGAACAGAAATCGGGCTTCGGGCCACGTCTGTAAAAATTTGTAAAATGGTTTCATAATGTGAACAAATTTAGTGTTTTAATTTTGTGATTTTAAATTAGTGTGGATAGCCATAATTTCGCGAGTTTTGAGTATTGCTTTCACATAGGCCTTTTCTCGCTGAATAGTATGTTAAGCTTAGTAGCTTGTGAGGCCTGATCTTGTTCAGCCTTTAGCTGCATAGACTCTCCAATTTTGTGTACAGGGAGATTGAAATTTCGAATATTTCCCATGGACAGGGGGATATCCTATTAGGGATCCTTTATCCGTTGGATAGCGGAGATTTCCATAATACAACAATTAACCGACTGAAGACTATAAAAACTCTATTGTTTGTAATCAGTTTTCAAACCAAATATTTGCCAATGAGATTTACTTAACTCTCAGTTAAATGTTTGGAGAGTGCTATTTCAGTGCATCAAGTGGGATATCAGTAATCCACACTCTTCTTTGCTGCTCAAATAAAGCTACCACAAAAGTGGCTCCCTGGGATGAGGAATCACAACTTCTATCTAAAGAATCTAAAGAAACGAAAATTGTCTAGTATAAGAATATAATGATTGCTTAAGGATGTGTTTTCTAACACTCTGAGCTGTCTCCAATGGCTTACTGGATGTCGCTGGATTGGTGGGAGGTGGGATTTACAGGGTTAAGGGTTCACCTGGGTCAGATGACTGAGTAAGCGAACGTGCAGTTTGCCTCCTACATCAACTGGAACCTGTTAATTCGTGATAGAGGGTTGAGGTTAAGGTTTTTGTTTTCATTTTTAAACTGAACTAGTGCTCACTTCGGGATCATTCATTCTTGTGAGTCAGCAGACCTTCCTGATCACCAGCCATTAGTGGCGAAAGCTCTAATGGAAAGTCGCTTGTCGAGAAGTGAAGGTGCATCATTCGAGCGAGGTTTCTGCTGATGAGAACAAGATCCAACCGGTTTTAATTAGATGTTGCTCAAGACACCATAAAATATTTCCCATTAAATTCACTCAGTCACTCAACAGGAAATAAATTCTGATTGAGGCTTTAATAAAAGTTTTATGGTAATAATGTATTCATGGCTGTCTTAGAATGGTAGTATACGTTAAAAACTTAAGACTAATGGATTCATTTACTTGCGAGTAACTTTCCTAATATTTCGACTCCTGACTTGGGACGTCCTCCGAGGAGTTGATCCCTCTTTTTCCTCCCACACTAACTGCCTATGTGTGGAAGGGTTTTCTCCAGGTTAGAGCAAAACACTCTGACATGGATGGTGCCTTGACGTGGCGTCAGAGCTTTTCACTAAACCATCCGGCAGACATCTTTTTTATGTCATAGTACTTATATTAATCTTTGTAAACCTTCAATTTATTCCTTTATACAGTTGAACAGATGTATTTCCTAGTAATTCAGTTTTATTTTACATTTTGCATACATATAACTTTATGACGAACTAGCAGATTTACTCGGTGTTGCTCGGGTTTGAACTTTCTAAAATGTAGAGTATATGGCCCTCCCCACGTCGTAATCTCTCATTTGGCATAAATATCATTATACTCCATCTCCTCCCCCTTCCGGGAGGTGGGGGCTCAGTTGGTAGCGCCGAAGTCACATAATCTGTGGCTCCCAGGTTCGAGTCCCATCTGGTTCAGCGTTAAGATTTACCTCCGCAAAACGTCTTGCCCTGCTCACCGTCAGTAGGGGGACACCGATGGGCTGCCGCCATATCGGATGGAACGTTAAGCAGTGGCTCCGTGTGCGGGAGAGCCATACCCTGTGCATGTTAAAGAACCCACTGGATGACCATGATGGGAGACTACCATCTGTCTTCCAACAGCTGTTCCAATGGGTCCCCTCCCCCAACCTTCTCTAAGCCATCAGAGGCCTTGTGACCTGCCATTTATCCTATTGTGTGAAAAAAAGTGCAGCTCAAAGGTAAACAACCCAACTTCCCCCTCCGGTTAAAATTTTATCCCTCTCTTTTAGGGGAGAAACGAAATGGACATAGTTCGAGGTACCCATAATCCTTCGCACGTCAGAAGTTTCTAAACCGAAAAACGAAATTTCCTCGCTCAGATAATCGAACTTTTCAAATCACTTCTTACCCACCAGATTCCTCAGATACAATTTGCCAGGCATATGTAACTTTATATCAAAAGAAAATTAATTGTGATCTGAGGTGCATAAAAAATGTAAAGGTACAAAAATACTTTTATTAAACAAAATTATTTATTAGCATAATATTTAAACCATTTATTAATGATATGTACTTCCTTTTATTAGCTTTTGCATATTTTTCGAATTAAGTTAATGGTTTAAATTTCCGATACGAATTTTGTATTTGAAGCTTTCATTTCAAGAAAGAGTCTCGTGTTCCGCTCGTGCTTAATTAGAACAACTTCAATATCCACGGACGACAGCGCTCATGACCCAGCAAACTGAACAATGAGTTTATTACCGTGATGCATTCATTATTTCAAATTCAATGGTGGTAACAGTTATTATGAATAATTTTCAATTGTTAACGTTTAATCACGGGAAATCAGTAATTAGTTTAGTCTGATTTATTCCTTTTTTCAAAATTATTGGTGGCAACAGTTATTTTGAATAAATTTCATGCTTTAATGTTAAGTCTATGGCAGGGGTTCTCAAAGTGGGGTACGGGATAAAATTTTTTGAGGTACGTCGTGAAAACTCAAAAGTCGCTAGATCTAGTAACAAAGTCGCTAAGTTGGTAACACTGCTGTGCAAAAATGTCATTTTTTGTGTTTATAGATATATTAATTTATGAATTCAAAATGTGTGTTTTATTTTATTCCCATCGTTATACTATAACTATAGTTTTATCTATCTATACAAGATGTACGTCAGTTACATACACATTTCAAGGGGATACGTGAAGCATAAAATGCTGAGAACCATTGCTATAATCAATTCTGAAATTATTAAGCAGTATTTTTATGTGTAAAAAATCAAATATTTTTTCAATTGTTTCCGTGTAAAATAAATTCTAAGAGTTTGGCCCTTTTACCTCTGAGCGGCATTTTTTGCAAACAATTGTCTAAGTGGTCAGCTCATAAGGATCCTAAAGGCTCGGACAAGGCTGGGGGAAAGGGGACCTAATGGAGAGCTGTTAAGAGACAGATGGGAGCCTCACGTCAAAGCCATGCAGATTATTCTTTGATGTACACAGGGTGTAGCTCTCCTGCACAAGAGGCCACGGATTTACATTCCATCCGACAGAAGGCTGACTTTCCAAACCGATGGGGTCCCCTACTTAACGCTGGCTAGGTGGGGACTCGAACCTTAGGGGATTAGAAAGTGCGGATTACTAGCCTAGCCCGCTAGCGACTGCCCCGTCGTGAAATTCTAAAAGATACCAGAGTGTAAAATAAACTGTATGTCTGAATCTATTTGGAATCCACGCTTATTTTAAACTGACAGCATCTTCATATCTTTGTTTCTTATTGCAAAGCAAAAGCGCAAAACCAAGTAAGGGAAATGGCGCAATGGTAAGAACTGTTATTGCTGAATCATGTCTCTTTGATCCAGCTAAGAGTACGCACTTTTTAAGCCCAAATTATGATTGCTACTAGTGCCATCAGGTGGTGCTGAGTGGAAGCGTACACCCATTTGTCTCAACTTTCTCCTGTAAAACAATCTTTTCTGGACAACTCTTTGAACCGTCAAGTATGAGGGCGTCTTAGATTACCTCTTGGAGCCTTCCCTTCTTATTCCTATTACTTTTTTTTGGTTCAGGTTCCAGTTCTTCCTTTGAAACTTCGTCTTCCTTTCTATGGTCTTCGAGCTCCATTAAATCTTCATTGTTCATTTCCTTTGCCTGACATTGTAACAATTCAACAAAATAATTTTCCTCGAGATTTAATTCTAATCTCACTGCTTGTTTCCATGAGATTATTAATTACATCTTGTTTTTCAAATCCGGTACAGCCTTGAACAAAGTGGAGGTGAGATTTTTTTCAGATATTAGACGATAATAAATGTGTTTCCCTGTATATCCGATATTAAAGACCGCAGAAGTCGAAGTACCTAAACTGTTTAAATAAAAAAAAGCCTAAACGCGTATCCATTGATCGGTATAACTCCAATCCGTCTAAGTCAATAACCTAGTGTATTTAATTTTATTGATGAAGGAATTGAATGCTATCGTATAAAGAGTGATCTTTATACTTCGGCCTCATGTGCTGGATTTGTAAAAAAAAATTCTTTAAGTCGAAAGAGCTTAATCTCGTTCTCAATACTGCTGAGGAATTAAAGGACGAAACTATAAATGATGAAGAAGGCAAATTCACATACGAAAAGGATAAAAAGCAATACTGCAGAGCAGCTTAAACTTTACATCATTATTATGTATATTAGCAATAAAGTATCTCAACTAAATTAATTCAATGCTTTCTAATTCTCAGAAACACTGAAGAAACTTATTAGTAGCGAATTATACCAAAACGATTACCTCTTATTGAAACTGAATAAATAACTTTATTTGCAAAATTAAAGCTCTAAATACTTTGCTTGGATTAGATATCATCTCTGGAGAGACAGATGATGACAACACTGCTTAAGTTTCGTGTACATATTAGTCTTTAAATTAGAATTTTTGATTCCCAAAAACCGAACAGCGGTCTTTCAACCAGAAGGATAATTCGATTCTCGCCCATCCCTGACGCAAAAGAGGCAGAAAGGCAGTTAGTAATCGAAGAATAATTGACATTTAAAAATATTGCAGATAGTATTAAAGTTGCTCTTCTTGGATTCAAGGTCAAAGACTATCTTAATACGCTTTAAATGTCAGCGCTTCCGGCATGTTACAGCCACTTGCTATAGCAGGATAAGGGAATGGTTGGTGATCAAGCCTAGTTCACCCAATAGTAAGGGAGCTCACCTTGCAACATGACCAAGAAGTCCAAACAAGATTAGTGTCGGTATCACAGAAGTCATCTTCATAAAAGAAGGAATTACTTTGGCTGAAGCTGTCAGCGTTTGAAGACGTTGTGTTAATGAAAATACAACGTCTTCAAACGAAACGCCTGACACGATTCAAGATACCAGTGAATCATATGACACATTATTGATTCACGAATTAGTCGTTCTAATCAGGGCTGCACTTTGACCTTCTGAGGCCCTAAGCTAAGGCATATTTAAGAGGCATAAGCTATTCAAATGTAAGAGGCCCAAAAAAATTCGAAAGTCAAAATATAAATCATTATTCTGATTGAGGGGAACATAAAAAAATAAAAAAGAAATTAAAGTGGTGAAAACACTATTCTAGCATTGGTAATTAAAGATGAAGTGTTTGCACAATAGATTACGATTTTTTTTTCTTCATATTTAATACATTAAAAACTTGAAATACATTTCTTTGAGACCTCTGATATCGTGAGGCCCTAAGCTGTAGTTTAGTTAGCTTTTGCGTAAGTCCGGCCCTGATTTCTAATAAATGCGATG
Source organism: Ryuthela nishihirai (assembly GCA_038380435.1). NCBI lineage: Eukaryota > Metazoa > Arthropoda > Arachnida > Araneae > Heptathelidae > Ryuthela > Ryuthela nishihirai. Next base: position 80,601,292 of record JAWZYU010000017.1, read on the forward strand.
AGAAATGTGTCAGTAGATGTGGTGATAAACAGGGAGGCACAAAAGAAAAATACAAGTTCTGCTGTTCATCAGAGAATCACATCAAAATCTAGTACTGTTAAATAGGAAAACATAACCTTTGCTAAGCTGACCATATCCAATATAGAACAAAAATTAGAGCCGGGTGGGATACGAGACAATGATCTTTGATATCGATGCTAAATGTGACTTCATATCTTTCACTTGAAGAAACAAAGAGCTTTATGAAATAATTAATTAATTATACTCGTAGCATACACTGCCATCTTCTTCAGGAAGCTGTTTCTAAGCAGAGAAGACACTCTTTTCAAGTGGTACATATATTTCAGTTGTTAACTGCAAGTAGAATGATTCATATCATTAAATAACGGAGATCTTGATCGGCGGCCTATAGCTCAGAGATCAGAGCACCTGACATGATTTCAGGAGGTCGTGGTTTCGTATCCCATCTGTATAGACAATATTTCCTTTAAATTTGATAACGAAGCTAAAAATGCAATTCAGAACGTCTCAGAAATTGCCTAAACTTTATGAAACTGAGGCTTAACAAATAATTACAGATATCTGAATGTTTTTTCCGTCATAGCATTTTCAAATGGAACTCTATAGAATAAATAAGAAGAAATTTTTAAGAAACATACAGAATAACAAACTATTCTCATTTCTGCTCTTTCTGAGGAAAGGTCAAAATCTGTGATAGAAATCATCCAGTGCATAACTTACATCTCTGGCAGAAACAATAATTCCAAAAGATGAGGAATCTGTTTTTTTGCCGAGTGGTCAGCGCGCTTGGCTACTGATCTAAGGGACCTGGTTTCGACTCCCGAATAAGTCATGGATGTTCGTGTTGTTTATCTGCTGAGGTTACTGTCAAACCTCTGTGGCAAGCAGCTGCTTGAGGGGGTATTTTTTTTATTTCGGGGACATAGATTTCCCAGAAATAAAACTTTCCATCCTTTAAAGATATACGATTAAGGTATGTTTTATTCAAGGATGAATATAAACAGAACGATATTTCCTCATTCATGTCTCTTTATAATCCAGGAGCTACTATCGAAGGACAGGAAGTTTTTGGTATCACTTACCGTTCCCTCGTTTGAGGACATTTCAAGTCCCATAACCAATTTGCGAATGCCAGTCTACTGACACCAAAGCTATCGAAGACTTCGCGAACTAACTGAACCTACCCTCTTTCAACAGAATACCTAAATCTACCCTTTCTCAACAATAGATCTCCTACTTTTGAGCTAACAACGGAAAATTCGGTCTTGAAAATTTCCACTTCAATTTGTACCCCTTCCGTGATACTTTGGGCAGCTACTATTTCTCAATAGTTATTTCCCCATCTCAATATCCAATCAAATACACTTATAAGCTAAAGCACAAAATTGGCAAGAACATCCGTGTTTGGAGAACATATCTGTATCATTGCACATTCTGAAATAATTTCGCTCTACTATCGAGGATACAGTACAAAAAATATCAAATATTACACTGGTGCTCGATATTAAAGTATAATAAATAAAACTACACATAAGTCAAACTGGATTTCTCCCAAATACAAAGGGCGGGGGTGGCTCAGTCGGTAGCGCGTCAGGCTCGTAATCTACAGTTCCCAGGTTCGAGTCCCAGCTGTCCCAGCTGAGACTCGAACCTGGGAACTGCAGATTATCTGCGCAAAATTCCCCGCCCTGCCCACGGTCACTAGAGGACACCGATGGGCTTGACAAACCCCGCAGCCCGTCTGATGGGACCTTAAGCCATCGTTCCGTGTATGGGAGAGCCATGCCCTGTGCTCGTTAAAGAACACGCTGGATGGGAGACTACCATCTGTCTCCCAACAGCTGTTCTAGTGGTTCTCCTCCCCCCAACCTTCTCTGAGCCTTGTGACCTGGACATTTAGCCCTTGTGTGCAAAAAAAGTGCCGCTCAGAGGTAAAACAACCAACAACCAAAAAATCCCAAATACAAATAAATTTAGTTTGGAAAGGTATTGGAATATGACTGAATAACAGGAAGTTGAATAACGATGAAATAGAGTAATATGAATGATTTTACATATGAGAGCATGATTTCCCATTATGGTGTGGCTGGATATATAAAAAAATAATAAATACCCCCTCAAGCAGCAGCTTGCCACAGAGGTCTGACAGTTTATATGCCAGAGTAGAAGGTCTGAGAGGATGGCAGGACCTCAGCAGAAAAACAACACGAACATCCATGCCTTACCCGGGGCTCGAACCCAGGTCCCGTAGATCAGTAGCCAAGCGCGCTAACCACTCGGCCACGGGACGGATTGGCTGGATATATAGAACATGAAATATTACTAAAGGCATATGAAAAATCATTAGAGTAAGGACTCCCGCATACGTTCTGTTCTGATGTTGACGAGGTTTCTAATTTGGTTTTGTGGTAATAAAACCCATTATCTCGCAAGAGCAGATCTGAAATCATGAAAGGCTCTAGGAGGGGACTAGTATCCTGCAATTTGCATCCCTAGGACGTTTCCAAAACATTCGCAAATCATTCAGTTCAAGAAATCTGGCTGTCAATAGGTCAAAACCGACGTCAATAGGGGACACCGATGGATTGGAGAAGCTGCCGTCCGTCGGATGGGACGTTAAACCGTTGCGCCGTGAATGGGAGAGCCGTAACCTGTGCACGTTAAAGAATACGCTGGTGGCCTTGACGGGAGCCTACCATCTCTCTCCCAATAGCTGTTCCAGTGGGTCCCCTCCCACAACCTTCTCTGAGCCTTCGGGGTCCATGGAACCTGGCCATTTAGTCCATGGTGTACAAAAAAGTGCCGCCCAGAGGTAAAACAACTCAAACAACCATATATTTAAATGATATTCTGTTAATTAATGTAAAAGCATAGATATGCCAATCGCTTACATCAATTTCTAAGCTACAATCAGAATCTGAAAAGTCACATTTAATTTAATAATATTAATATAATAATGAATAAAAATAATGCTTTTTAATATAATAAAAAAGTTTATTATTTTTGTTACTTTAAGAAATGAAAATGATTTTTTTAAATTTTTTTTCCCGCTAAACTACTACGCTGAGAAGCAATTAACCAAACGCAAAGAATGAACCTAATTGCTCGGATGTGAGTCCTCTTCAAGCTTTCAATGCAACCGGAAACAAATTCTTTTGTCAGGGTATACCGAGTAGCGCGCTTCGCTATTGATCTAAGGGACCTGGATTCGAGCCCCAGGTAAGGCGTGGTTATTTGTGATGTCTTTCTGCTGAGATCCCGCCATCCTCACAGACTTCTACTGTGGCATATTAAATTGGCAGGCTCCTATCAGACATCCATGGCTATTTATTATTATGTCCACATCGCCACTGTACTGCAGGCGGTACAGGATGACCCACTCCCTCTATGCGCTCTACGCCGCCAGCAGCGCGAGTCAAAACACCCTGATTTCTTTTCTCCAAGGAGGAATTCCAAAAGTGTCCCAGCCGCTGTGAAAAGTTCAATACAAGTTAATGTGTTGCGGTACCTTTACAAGAGCTCTTTGACCATTGGAAATCCGCTTCCCATACTTTGAAATGATGGACTTGGAAAAGCCGCTCTCCATCGATTGGAAAGCTAATGCCATTGCTTCGTGGACAAGAGATCCATATACAAGGACTCTGTATAAAGAACACGTTGGATGACTGTTCATCTGCCTCCCAATAACTTCCCTGAGTCCCTTGTGACACAGCCCAGGCCAGGCTCGTATCTAATGGATTTCCATTCCAGTATGAATTTCCACCTCCTTTTTTTGTGTTACCGTTTTCTTTAAAAATGCATAAGACTCGGACCTAGAAAAATACTAAGGGTTGGGTGGAACGTTATTGATCTGGAGCTGATCGGAACACCATTCGTAAACGTAGCATTTTCCTTCTGTTTCAGTGATATTTTAAAACAATGTTCTTGAAAAACATATGTGGTATTTATTAGTTTAAGGAACGGGGAGGATGCTCTGTTCTTATCACCCCCCGAGATCGGTTTCTCATGAGTTAACCTTTTCATTATTTTTCTATTACATGTCATTAAAAAGTTTAGCAAAAGAAAATTTAAAAAATATTAACCCTTGCAGGATTTTTAATACCACCAACCGCTGAATAAATTATCTTCCGGTCTTTCGTAAAAGAATTTCTGACTACATTTCAAGTTGCTTAATGATGATTACATTTTTTCTTTCAAGGCAGTGATTTCTTTTATTGAATTGGAAGCGAATGCATCACATTTTTACTTTTTGTAAATAACAATGCTTAATTTCCAAAATTGAATTACAATAGCTAATTTAAAATATTTGTCGTAGCTAAGAATATAACGTTTCTAATTATAAATGATGTCTAAAATATAACTGGGGAGCATAGTATGTGAATAAAAAAATATAAATACCTCTTCAAGCAGCTTCTTGCCGCAAAGTTCTGACAGGAGCCTGTCAGTTTACATGACATAGTCGAAGGCTGTGAGGATGGCGGGAACCCAACAGAAAGTCAACGTGATTATCGCGCTTGGCTACTGATCAAAGAGAAATGGCTCGAACCCAGGTCCCTTTAATCAGTAACCAAGAGCGGTAACCACGCAACCAAAAAACGGATGGGGTAAGACATGCCCCGATATACAATCAAAATTGGACTCGATATAGGTATCTGTATACAGACATTACTATTATATATTTAGTGTTGAAAACGTTACGTCTACATTGGTATTATAATGTAACATTACAATAATTGTACTTCATGTGGTGTGTACAGTGAAATGGTTCTGTATGTGATTGTTGTTCTTCATTAGGCAATGTAAAGTTTATTTTCATATCAGTATTTTGTTAATAATCAATAAATAAATAAAATACAATAAAAAGCTAATATATAGTCGTCTGAAATAACAGTGATAATAAAATGGCACTCTCCTAAACAAAAATAAAAATTGGAATCAGCCAAAGCCCAGCAATTTTCGCATAAAGTGTATGTCAGTGGTTAGGGAAAGAATATTTTTATGGGGTAGGCAGTTAGCGTATGAAATGCATTCTGGAGTCAGACGAAATAATTTTATATAGACAACAGGCCACCAAAAAGAGTATTATACAACCTTTCTGCTCCTTTGAGGGATTAATCGATATTTATATTTGGTAGTGCCTGAAAATCAGAGAAGTGAACATATCAACCCTCCCCCTCACCAATATATTAAAACACGCTCTTTTCACAACCTTTAGAACTAGCTGGATACACCACGGTATATAGGTGGAGCAAATTTTGTTTATTTCTGATAAAATTAATAATTTCTTACCTCTAGTGGGCGAGTGGTTAGCGTGATTGGTTACTGATCAAAGGGACCTAAGTTCGGGCCCTGGTTAAGGGATAGATTTTTTTGTCTTTCTGCAGAGGTCCCGCCATCCTCACAGACCTTATACTATGGCGTATAAACTGCTAGACTCATGTTAGACCTCTGTTACAAGCATATCCTTGAGAAGGTATTTTTTTTAAATATAATATTCTATAAATTTGCCATATTAATATGCATTTATTATATATCATATCCAGAACCTACCGAACAACTTTTAAGAGTATATGTTATAGAAGATACAACCAAATAAATCGCAGAAGAATATTTAGGTTTTATAAATAAGTATTATGCTTTCAATTTCCCACAATATTAATAACAATTAAAACAAGGTAAGCAAAGACAAATTCTACAGTGCTCACATTCCCAAGAACTTTCCACTTGACTTCCAGAAGGAGTTCTCTGATTCAGTTTTCGACACTTTGCGCATGTTCTATTTCTACCCGTGATTTTTCTTCTTTTATGAATATGATTATTATGGTCGTCGATTGTGGCTGTTCGTTTTCGACTTGAGAAATCTTTCGGCAACTCGTCAATTATTTCTATTTTAAAATCCCGAAGTGATTTGGGCCATTTTTTAAGTCGAAAATTTGTTGTTGTGTAAATAATAAATAAATTGTTCACCGCCGTGTCCAACATGAACCGTGAAACAAACGTTTGTTGACAACCGTTGAAACAACCGTAAAACAACAAAAATGTTGAACCACAGCGGAGAAAATTAACTTTTTCTAAGCCTTTGGAACTACTAATTTCGCGAGAACAACAAATGCGCAAGTGATTCGCCGGAAGCTGAGTCGCAAATAACAAAGACTTCCTTTGGAAATTAATGGCTGTGGGAAGAAAGAAGTGAGCACCTTCTTAAATCTATGACGATCTCTAATCCAATGAAATGTTTCCTTTGTAGTTTGCAGCAAATCACCTTAAGCTTCAATCTGTATTCATTGTTGAATACAATTATGTTCATTGTATTCATTGTTCAATCTGTATTCACCTTTGAATAATATTTAAAACTATTTTCCTATATGAAGGTTTATGCCTTTCTACGTAATCCGCTATCCAGAAAGAAGAAAAAATACCCCCTCAAGCAGCTGCTTGCCACAGAGGTCTGACAAGAGCCTGTCAGTTTATATGCCATAGTATAAGGTCCGAGAGGATGGCAGAACCTCAGCAGAAAGACGACACAAACATCCATGCCTTACCCAGAGCTCGAAACCAGGTCCTTTAAATCAGAAAAAGAAGCGAGCTAACCACTCGGCCACTGAGGGCCCTAAAAAATAGAAAATAAACCCAAAATATATCGATGGTGCAATCAGTCACTGAGTTCGTATTCGCTTCGAAGGAAGTAGGGCGCCGATTTTCCTAGTCGACAAGATTCCCGGACACCTTATCTTCCTTTGAAGTGAATACGAACTCAGTGACTGATTGCACCATCGATATACTTTAGGTATACAAAAAAAAAATAAATAAATACTTAAAACATTTGTTGACTATTGTTGCCAAAATTATAAATTATACATATGAAATATGATAAAATTCCACAGGCGAGTTATTAACTCTTGTGGATTTCTGTAAGATTCAATTGTAATATTTGTGCTCACTGGGCTGGACCAATGTAATCGGATGTATTATGTATTAAATAAATATTATTATTATTATATTTTCTTCTTTTTAGAGCCCTATAGGAAGATAGGTAGTTTTTAAAAATTTTAATTTATAGTTTTGAATTATTCACACTCTAATAACGGGAATTCGAACTAAGAAATGATTAGGGAGATCCAAATGCCAATTATATTAGCACCTGTAAAATGCGAAAAAAATTTATTCATATCTTAAAAATTTTGCATTTCCTCTACCTGGAGTTGAGACGTAGTTCTTGAGTTCACATTTCGCGATCCAAATTCTTAATTCCTCGCATACACAGATTGTTTCCAATACCTTTTAAAATTTTTTCATTTTTCAAAATTTTCCACCATCCGTTAGAGAATGACATTAAAACTGAGAAATTAGGGAAGCACGAAATTTAATATTTCTTTAACTCATATCCATGGGGGCGGCTCAGTCGGTAGCGCACCAGGCTCGTAATCTGTAGTTCCTAGGTTCGAGTCCCAGCGGGGTCAGCATTGAGTTTTATCTCCGCAAAATTCCCCACCATGCCCACGGTCAGTATGGGACACCGATGGTCTTTTAAAGGCCGCCGTCCGTCGGTTGAGACGTTATGCCGTGGCACCGTGTTCGGGAGAGCCATACCCTGTGCATTGAACACTCTGGATGGCCTTGACCGGAGGCTACCATCTGTCTCCCCACAGTTGTTACACTTGGTCCCCTCCCCCAACCTTCTCTGAGCCTTCGGGGTCCATATGACCTGGCCATTTAGCCTATGGTGTGCAAAAAAGTGCCGCTCAGAGGTTAAACAACCCAATGCATATCCAAATGAAAAACGATTTTTCGTTTATCACTATAAACAAAGACGTTGAGAGACGTCTAGAGATTGATGACGAGATGAAAACAATTGGCATTTTTTCAAAAACGAGTAAAAATAAATTGTTGCGGTTGATTTAATAAATATTACCTTCTTTTGGAAATTTTAATTTAATAAAAAAATTCTTAATGGACTTTTCAGTTGGAGTTTCCTCATTTGTTTAACCCTGAGAAATTTATGTTTACAATTTTAGCGTATTAAAATCGTTACCCAACTTCTTTGAATTTCGTTAACGCAACACCCATTGTTCAGGGATTTTCTGCTTAAACAACCAAAAACGTTAAGTTCTTAAAAACGGAATTGAAACTGAGTAAAAGAATAATTTGATAAACAGGTTTTAGGTGATTATATTAGAAAAAAAAAATCCCCAGAACATTTCTTCACAGTTGAATTTGCATTATAAAACATATTTACTCTTAGTCTGTAAATAAATTGAAATTGTGTAAATCACAGGCTTACACAAACACACTCACGAAAAAAAGAACTCTTCCTGAAGCAGTGGCGATATTCCGTATATTCCTATATATTTAATATATGTAATAATATTTATGTAATATTCGAATAACATGATTTATTCTTTTCACGAAGAAGGGTTATGGGAAACACCAAAGCCAGGTGAAGAGGGGAATCACTCCTCCCCCACCTTCAATACATCAGTGGTGTAATGCAATTATCTTTTATTCATTATGATTGGAAAAGAAATATTTTTATTATTGGCGATTAGAAGAGAAACATTTTTATTAGTGGTGATTGGAAAACAAATATTTTTATTCATGGTGATTGGAAAAGAAATATTTTTATTATTGGTGATTGGAAAAGAAATATTTTTTTTTCAAGTTGGTTACTTGTAAATATTTTAATGAATGATTTGAGCACCAAATGTCATTTAGACACCAATAGTTAAATTTTAAAGCCAATTTTTTGAATGATGAACAAAGAGTGACGTCACACTAGAAGAAAACTACCAAACACTATCTGTTTGACGCAACAGTATATTATCATTATATATCTCCATTATTATTGAAAGAAACATTGTCCAGCATTTCTCCTAAACATTTCCGTTCCAGCCATTGCTTTGGGCAGACATGTTGAGTGTTTCCTAAGATAGAACTTATTTAATGATTGGAGGACGGCATGAACGCTAGGAGTTAAGAGGTAGGAATAGATTTACGAAAAATACTTAAAAAAGTTTAGAATTATAATGCTGATTTGACTGATTATTAGTATTAATGGTCCATTGCTAGTTATTTTTCGCCATTATTATTTGAGAAGTGAAGGCTTTTTTTAAAAGCAGTTGTAATGGTAATTAGAATATTTGAATAAATTGTAAAAATTTTAGAATATTTTAATTCAATCCAATTAATTATTTCAATTTGTCAAACAAGATGGTTTATCAATATTTAGTCGTAAGCTTAAAGAATGTTGAAAAGATTAATTTAAACATGCTACACATTAATTGTTACTTAATAGCAAAGAATCTCATAATTTAATTTGTATTTAGATGTAGTACCAAAATGATACCAGTTATATTCATCACTTACTAATTCGGGTTTCACATGAGCGAATTTTTTCTTTAGCAAATATTAACATCCCACTGGTATTTGTAAATCGGAATATTATCAAAGGAGAATGGGGTGAGAGATTGTGTTACGCCACATTAGATAACGGAATAACAGGTGATGCTCGCAATCATGAAAACACTGCAACATACTACTACTACGAGCACGTAGTTAACGTTTAATGTTTATTGCCTTCAAAGTAGTTCCTGTGTATTATCAGAGGTCATTTTAATGTTGACAAAAATTGGCGTAAACAGCGTTGTGCTTGGGAAAGACAATTAAAATTTCTCATATGCACATCTATAAAGCATATGACGCTTAGCAAGTCAAGATTTTTTTAATTGAAAAACGTCTTATTTGTGTTTGTCAGCTTTATTGCTAGTTTTTCTTGTGACCTTTATCAGCAGATCTTCTTGTCCCCTTAAATTATTCGTTCCTGTCAACTTTATTCCTAATTTTTTCTTGTTGACTTTATTGCTAATTGCTCTGGGAAGTTATTTTTTACCTAGTTCCTCTCGTCACCTTTATTGGTAGTTAGTAGAAGAGTTAAAAATTAACAAAAGCGACTGAGAATGTGGAGCCACAATCCATAAACCTGTTATATAAAAAAACTATGGACAGAAATCAACGCGTGCAAGGGGATCGAGATTATGAGGCTCCAGAAATCGGTCCTTTAAAAAAATGTATATATAGTGAAAAAAAAAGGAAAACAAAAAAATGGCTAGAAAGGGATCGAGATTACGGGGCTTCAGAAATCGGTCCTCTGAAAAGTGAAAGAGGTAAAAATTACCAAAAGCGACTGAGAATGTGGGGCCACACTCCAGAAACCTGTCATATATAAAACAAGTATGGACACAAAGCAACGCGTGCAAGGGGATCGAGATTATGAGGCTCCAGAAATCGGTCCTTTAAAAAAAAATGTATATGTAGTGAAAAAAAAAGAAAACAAAAAAATGGCTAGAAAGGGATTCGAGATTACTGGGTTTCAGAAATCGGTCCTCTGAAAAGTGAAAGAGGTAAAAAAATTACCAAAAGCGACGGAGAATGTGGGGCCACACTCCAGAAACCTGTCATATATAAAACAAGTATGGACACAAAGCAACGCGTGCAAGAGGATCGAGATTATGAGGCTCCAGAAATCGGTCCTTTAAAAAAATGTATATAAAGCGAAAAAAAGAAAAGAAAAAAAATCGCTAGAAAGGGATCGAGATTATGGGGCTTCAGAAATCGGTCCTATGAAAAGTGAAAGAGGTAAAAATTACCAAAAGCGACTGAGAATGTGGGACCACACTCCAGAAACCTGTCATATATAAAACAAGTATGGACACAAAGCAACGCATGCAAGGGGATCGAGATTATGAGGCTCCAGAAATCGGTCCTTTAAAAAAAAATGTATATATATATATAGTGAAAAAAAAAAGAAAACAAAAAAATGGCTAGAAAGGGATCGAGATTACGGGGCTTCAGAAATCGGTCCTCTGAAAAGTGAAAGAGGTAAAAAAATTACCAAAAGCGACTGAGAATGTGGGGCCACACTCCAGAAACCTGTCATATATAAAACAAGTATGGACACAAAGCAACGCGTGCACGGGGATCGAGATTATGAGGCTCCAGAAATCGGTCCTTTAAAAAAATGTATATAAAGCGAAAAAAAGAAAAGAAAAAAAATGGTAGAAAGGGATCGAGATTACGGGGCTTCAGAAATCGGTCCTCTGAAAAGTGAAAGAGGTAAAAAACCAAAAGCGACTGAGAATGTGGGGCCACACTCCAGAAACCTGTCATATATAAAACAAGTATGGACACAAAGCAACGCATGCAAGGGGATCGAGATTATGAGGCTCCAGAAATCGGTCCTTTAAAAAAAATGTATATATATATATAGTGAAAAAAAACAAAAACAAAAAAATGGCTAGAAAGGGATCGAGATTACGGGGCTTCAGAAATCGGTCCTCTGAAAAGTGAAAGAAGTAAAAAAATTACCAAAAGCGACTAAGAATGTGGGGCCACACTCCAGAAACCTGTCATATATAAAACAAGTATGGACACAAAGCAACGCATGCAAGGGGATCGAGATTATGAGTCTCCAGAAATCGGTCCTTTAATAAAAAATGTATATATATAGTGAAAAAAAAAGAAAACAAAAAATGGCTAGGAAGGGATCGAGATTACGGGGCTTCAGAAATCGGTCCTCTGAAAAGTGAAAGAAGTAAAAAAATTACCAAAAGCGACTGAGAATGTGGGGCCACACTCCAGAAACCTGTCGTATATAAAACAAGTATGGACACAAAGTAACGCGTGCAAGGGGATCGAGATTATGAGGCTCCAGAAATCGGTCCTTTAAAAAAATGTATATATAGTGAAAAAAAAAGAAAAACAAAAAAAAAAATGGCTAGAAAGGGATCGAGATTACGGGGCTTCAGAAATCGGTCCTCTGAAAAGTGAAAGAGGTAAAAAAATTACCAAAAGCGACGGAGAATGTGAGGCCACACTCCAGAAACCTGTCATATATAAAACAAGTATGGACACAAAGCAACGCATGCAAGGGGATCGAGATTATGAGGCTCCAGAAATCGGTCCTTAAAAAAAATGTATATAAAGTGAAAAAAAGAAAACAAAAAATGGCTAGAAAGGGATTCGAGATTACGGGGCTTCAGAAATCGGTCCTCTGAAAAGTGAAAGAGGTAAAAATTACCAAAAGCGACTGAGAATGTGGGGCCACACTCCAGAAACCTGTCTCATATAAATAAAACAAGTATGGACACAAAGCAACGCGTGCAAGGGGATCGAGATTATGAGGCTCCAGAAATAGGTCCTTTAAAAAAATGTATATATAGTGAAAAAAAAAGAAAAAAAATGGCTAGAAAGGGATCGAGATTACGGGGCTTCAGAAATCGGTCCTCTGAAAAGTGAAAGAGGTAAAAAAATTACCAAAAGCGACGGAGAATGTGAGGCCACACTCCAGAAACCTGTCATATATAAAACAAGTATGGACAGAAAGCAACGCGTGCAAGGGGATCGAGATTATGAGGCTCCAGAAATCGGTCCTTTAAAAAAATGTATATATAGTGAAAAAAAAAGAAAAAAAAATGGCTAGAAAGGGATCGAGATTACGGGGCTTCAGAAATCGGTCCTCTGAAAAGTGAAAGAGGTAAAAAAATTACCAAAAGCGACTGAGAATGTGGGGCCACACTCCAGAAACCTGTCGTATATAAAACAAGTATGGACATAAAGCAACGCGTGCAAGGGGATCGAGATTATGAGGCTCCAGAAATCGGTCCTTTAAAAAAATGTATATAAAGTGAAAAATAGAAAATAAAAAATGGTTAGAAAGGGATCGAGATTACGGGGCTTCAGAAATCGGTCCTCTGAAAAGTGAAAGAGGTAAAAAAATTACCAAAAGCGACGGAGAATGTGGGGCCACACTCCAGAAACCTGTCATATAAAACAAGTATGGACACAAAGCAACGCGTGCAAGGGGATCGAGATTATTTGATTCCAGAAATACGTTCTTTTGTAAAAAAAAATAATGTGTAAATGGGATCGAGATTACGGGGCTGTTGAAATAACATAAACTGTTAGTCAATGTTATTTCTAGTATAATGTTATTTCTTACAGAATTAGAATTGCAGGTTTGGAGGTTTAATGTAGTGATAAAATATACTTTTTAAAGTAAACTGAAACCAAATGAACAAACGATGAACGAATTAAATTTTTATATACAGGGTGAATCTGAAAAAGTGGGCAAAACTTTACGGGGTTGTAGAACGCAGCTATACGAGCAAAATTCGTCATAGAATGTATGGTCGGAACGCAAGCGGTGAGAAGTTAAAAGGTAGTCTTCCACTATCACATTTAAAGAATGAACACAAGAAGGAGAGGAGATACTTCAGAAAACATTTTATTAACAGGAATGTAATTGAGGTACATGCTCAAAGAAATTGCTCAAAAGAGCTGCCGCCAGCTGTAATGCAGGCATCACACCTGCGGGATAGGGACCGACGCACATTTGCGAAGACACCAGACATTTCCCGAATATCGCCGGCAACAACGGCGATCCTGGCGACTAGATCCATATCGGTTTCACTTGCATTCCCGTCCGCCGCACCGTACACAAAGTGCATATCCGCCATTTCGTGGTTAGTATAACCAGCCATCCTATCGGAAATCCACGGTAGAAATGCCGTTGGGTGCGAGGACCGACCTTTTTATACCATTTCCAACGCCACCTAGCGGCTCGCCGTTTGCGTTCCGCCCATACTTTCTATGACGAATATTGCTCGTATAGCTGCGTTCTACCACCCCGTAAAGGTTTGCCCACTTTTTCAGATTCACCCTGTATATCCCCCGATTTGGGAGTTGTACCTGGTAATTCCGGATGAAAACTGAACAATACTTAAGCAGATAACTTGAGTAGTATGGACAATGTAATTTGGTAAATATAATCTTAATAGAAATATTCCGGGGAATTTCTGTATCTCATTTCCGGAGTCGAAATATTACTGGACCTTCCTTCACTTCAATGAACGTGTAATAATTTTTTTTGTTCCTTTCAATAAATAAGATAGAGAAGAATCCTGGAAGCTGTTTCTATTTTAGCATGCCTTCTCATATGAGCATCTGTCATTGTAATATCGAAATTTTTTCTGAGTAGAAAGATTAATTACTAAGTGTATTAAGTGGCCCTTTGGCGCCCAATTGTTATAGAATTGCTTTCGTAATATTTAGGCCGTTTGAGCTATATACCACAGGACTCCTTTATTTTTTTTTCCGCTTGAGGCCCCTGGACCTCTAGATCCGATACATTTGATCACTGACTCAGTACAGAACGTTTGCTCTCTGGAACAATAATTTGGCTACCAGCTACTCTTCCACTTAAGGCTAATTTAGTAGACGATAACAGCTACTCCAGGGGAAAATAAGTAAAAGTTATAGAATAATTAACAAAAACAGGGCTCTTGCACATCACTTATATGCATTATATATATTCACCATAGCCAAATTACGAGTGATTTTTATGGTTAAGCACAAGTAGCTCTGTTAGTAGGATTTGTAATAAAAATATAATTTTTTGTTTCTTTAGATTTATTTATTCTCCTCATCTCTTAGAGCTGGAAATATTTTCTCTATTTGTTTTTCTTACAAATAAGTCTCGTAGCTACCACTGTTTTAATTCGACTTTGATAATTTTTTTATTTCTTTATTAAGTTTTCTTGGATTTCTAATAAAAACGTCCCATCATTGATCAATCCTTAAAAGTTGAATATGGTCACAGAAGCGAGTATTCTGTTGGCTCGGAAAACAGCACCCCCCCCTCCCCAGCATTGGAAGGGTCAACTTCCTGAAAGGACCCCTATCTGCTTCTACGCTGGAATGACTAGTTGTGGGCAAAATACAGTTTTCGATTAAGATATAGTTTTTTTATCGATATTATAATGTATTTTTGCAGTTGCAGAAGCTGCGATATTACTCTTTTTGTTCCACGTGGAGACATCCACGAACGCAATCGGTGAGCTGAAGAAGATGAGAGGGGACTTTTATTCTAGTGAACTGCAATCACATCTATCCACGGAACATCAGGAATCCTTCAACTCTCTACATACCGAGACAGAATCTGCAGATCTATCTTGCCGGTGCACTGAGCACTACGACTTCGAAGGCCACTACGTTTACTTTTGAGTTTTATCTAATATAAAGGACGATTGCTTCTGTACGAATTTAAGGGCAAGGAGGCTGGATGGAACATTGGTTAAGGAGTTTATATTTGTGTGAATAATGTCAATGTCATTAATTTAAGCATAAAATATTTGTATTAATTAATTTAATAAATATTGAGCGTTGTTTTATAGATATTATCTCAATCGTTATTTTGTGTTCGTTGTTCATAATATCATTGTGGGATTGATTCAGTTTAGTGGCCGGGGTAGCTCAGTCGGTAGTGCTCCAGGCTCATAATATACAGTTCCCTGGTTCGATGGGTTGTTTTAACTCTGAGCGGAAATTTTTAACACACACTGAATTGTGCAGGACCACGAGGGCTCGGAGAAGGTTGGCGAAGGAGACCAATTGGTCAGCCATTACTTCCTATAACGGAAGGCCAGTGGACCGAACCATGACGTCACCATAGTTAGTTCTTAACTCGCACTTCGTCAAATATTTTTTTCTCATTTTTGAGCTGTTCCTTTGGTTTTCTTCAGAGCAAAGTTTTTTCAAAAATCTTATTTCAGTTTTTCGTATTTTTGAGAACCATTTGAAGTTTTATAATCCTATTATGGAAGATACGATATGAATACTTCTAGCAAGTAACTGAATCTGTAACTTTTATGGTCATTTTTCTCCTCAAAAGTATTAGAAACAGAGCTTTGAAATTAACTTTTAAGGAAAATTAAGTGTATCATTTTGTGCCAGAGCTAAAGCTTGTGACTACAGCAAAATGTAGTATAATATAATATCTTTTTATTCTCGGTGAATGTTAAAAAAATTTCTCACAATCTTAACCATACTTATATTTTTTAAACCAGTTTCTTCATGTATAGGTGGGAAACTGGTAAATGGTTTCTTTAAAGCTTCGGTCAACTTCCAAAAGGAATTTTCGGTTCTAGACAATGATTCAACTTTCCTATTCCATTGTTCACTTCTAAAAGCTTTGAGACTGGATTTTACCTTGAGCTTTAAAGAGTTGTAAAGCCTCTTATCAGATGTAAATCCATGTCTCTGCCATGCATTTCTTATCTTGTTTTTCTCCTTAATGAGGCAAGAGAGATGCAATGGCAGGACATAAAAATCTCGCTTTGGTGTAAAAACGAAGCCAGCTTCGGTTTTGGAAGTTAGCAATAGGGTTGTAAAGTCATTTATGGCATCATTAATGGATCTACCATTAGAAAGTTGGCAGGTTCCAAGAATCGTGCTGTTTACAAGAACCTTATAAAATTGCCAGTCAGTCCGACTAAACGAACCAGGCACAAGAGGCGTGGAAAGGTGTAAAATCAGACAGACCGGCAAATGATCAGAGTTGAGTTGGTTCACGACACTAAGATCATAGTTTGGCAAGAAACTGCCAAAAATGGCCAGGTCAAGAACGTCAGGTCTATGCATAGTATTGAAGGGGTAAAACGTCGGCTCACAGGGAGCGTAGACAATGAATCCCTTGTCAATAGTATATTGGAGTAAAATACCTCCATTTTTGTTGCAGGCCCTTGAATACCAAGCAGTATTTTTGTCATTAAGGTCACCTACAAGCACTGTAAGAAGATTGGAGTCAAAAATGGAGTTCAGATCATCATTCATAAGCGTAGCATTTGGTAGCTTATATGCAGCAACTAGGTGTACAGTTCCTATGTTGGTATCTAAAATAGCCGTGGCTGTGACTTCAAGAGCTATGGGTCTAAAGTAGGTAAAAGATGATGGTGAATCGACCGTTTGAACATAACAGCTGTGCCTCCGCTACTGTTATGCAAACGGTCTGTACGATATACCTCATAGTTAGGCATTTTAAAGACATCTGAGGCACGCAGATGCGTCTCACCAAGTAAGGCAATGTCTGCCGGAGTATCTGTCAGAAATGAACAGAACTCCGATAGATCATTAAGAATTCCGTGGCAATTCCAGAAATAAATCTGAAGATGATCCCTTATACATTTATCTGCCATCTGAGACAAAAGTTGAGAGTATAGTATCAAGAGCTTTCATGCCAATTGTATGTTTGGCCATTAGGTCATTCTGTTAGTCGGCCATAAAAGACTTGACAGTAAATGGTATCTTCGGAATATTAAAATTTGCTACCGTTTGAGTTTTACAACTAACACCTATAGAATAGAAATTTGAAAAATTAGTGGTAGTTTTTAACAGACACTAGCAGAAATAATGTACCCACGTTTTTGAGAGAGGTGTGACCAGGGCCGTGCGGTAGATTTTTTCATTATGATGCAAGTCTTCGAAATGCCGCTCCTTAAATGTTTTTTCTTTAAAATAACCTTCGATTGTGATTTAAAAAAAAAACTGCACAAAATGTACGAATACTCTTTTTAATTTGAAAATATAAACTACTTTAAAAGAATGATATCAACTGCAACAATCTACTACAGTTTTACCCTTCTAACTTTAACAAATTCGTTAATTAGAAATGTGTAGTCAAAATAGAGTGGCAGCCAATGTAGATTCAATAGAAATTAATGACAGATTTCTAAGTTTTGTTTGGCTTATTGAACTTCTTAAGTAGTGTTTTATTAATTTTAATTTGGAAAAACTTCTTTCCCCCTAGCTACAGAGACAGGGAGTGTTAATAAAATTCTCAGAGCTACAACAGTATTCGGATACAAAGCAATTAAGTTATTTTGGCACAAATAATTTAAAACATCCAAAGGTTTCATAGAATATGGTAGCATTCGGGATACATCACGTAATTCTTCTTGAAGATCATTTGCATTTATATCTGATTCATTTTCGACCGAAAGTATTGACTGGAGACTGGTGCAATAATTTTCTAGCGTTTTGTCATCTATATCCTTGAGTTTTAAAATGTCATATAAAAACTGAAAATTTTTGCTATGGGTTTCCAGAAGCGTGAATCGTTCATTCAGAGAATTAAGGGTAATGTCCAGAATATAATTGAAAAAGCTTATTATAAATTTATTCTCCTCTGTTGAGGGTTGATCGACAGCTTCTTCATAGTCAAATTGACGCTTTTTCCTTCTGGCTCTAAACTTCGGTTTCGGCAGGAAATTCTGCACTGCATTCAAGATTCTCTGCAATCTCATTAGCAGCAATTTTCATCTGATCATATCCAGATTGTCTATAACTTTTCACTTTTTGTATGGTTTCTGATAACATCCTTACACAATCTGAAAAATTTATAGTTACAGATTGCACTAGCTTCGAGACTGAATTTATTTCAAATAAAATATCATACCAAAGAATTACACCGCATATAAACTTGTAATTTTTAATATTTTTTGCTAGCCCTCTTGCTTTAACTTTAGTTTCTGCATCTCTGCTGATGTCTTCTATTATTTGGAATAATGCATCATAGATTTCGCAAAGTTGAAATAGTAAAGGTTTTAACGCATCTACTGTGCTTGACCACCTAGTAGCACTCAATGGTTTTAGAGTTAATTGTGAAACATATTTTTTAGCACTTCCCAACGCTTTGTAGAACCAGAAAAAAAGTGTAAAGTTGTTGTACAATGGAAAAAAATTTGTTGTTTCTGTAGAAGAAGACGCTGCATCAATCACAACTAGGTTTAAAGAATGACATGCACAGGGCATATAAAACGTCCTTGGACATTTTTCAAGTATTCTATTTTGTACACCCTTTCTTACTCCTTTCATATTAGTCATAGCCTTGTCCTCTAAGCCACTTTAACTAAAAACCTAACTTTTCCAAATGTGTCAGAATAAGTTCTGTCAAACCCTCTCCGGTTGAATCACTAGCTTCAAAAAAACCAATAAAGAATTCTTCAATTTCCTATTTGTTTTGAATGGAGTTTAAAGCGACAACTCTTATTGTTAATGAGAGCTGTTCAATATGACTTACGTCTGGGGTACAATCGGCGATTATCGAAAAATATTTAGCGATTTTTGTTATTTCGACAATTTTGCTTAAAATTACATTTCCCATCAAATTTATCAATTCGTCTTGTATATTATTACTTAGATAAGTCACAGACCATTTATCAGACTCTCGTTGAACTCTCCTGATATGTTCTTCCATAACTGGATCAAACTCAGAAAGCAATTCTACCAACTTTAGGAAGTTTCCGTTATTAGGCTGAAACAAATGTTCAGTTGCTCCACGAAAAGCTAAGCATTGTGAGGCCAATAGTCTAATTATTGACATAATTCTTTTTAGAACTCCTCTCCAATGCTGAATTTCCATATCCATAATTCGTTGATATTCAGCGTCAATAGTTTTTTTTTTTGCTTTAATCGAATGTCCAATTCTTTCCATGCTCTAAAAGCATTTCTGTGATTTACAGACTTTTCGTGCATTGTGAGGGCTCTTATAAGATTTCCCCTGTCAGAATAACCTTTTTTGGGCCAGTCATTAATAGCAGACCAATTATCAAATAATATACAACAAAAGCAAAAAACGGCATCATTTGTAACAGAGTAAATCAACCAACTTCTCTCAACGATTCACTATTGCTCAATACTTTCAAATAATGCGAGGGCGAAAATCTACGCCTTCCCTTTATTAATAGGAAACTCGAATTCTTTAATTTGATGTGGACCCCTCTCAACCAGTATTTGACGAGTTTCAGATGACATGCAGAAAGCATTCCACAATGTAGGATCAGAAGCAATTTCGTTTAATATCTGCTGGCTGCTACTGCTACCCGGCTCTTGATGAACTTCTGATAGTGTTATTTTTGGCTCTCTTCAACAACTTCTTATGGAGGTGATTGGGGCGGCACTGAGTTTTTATTTGCCAAATCCTAAGCAGTCGCTGTTGATGTGGATGTGGACGGCTCATCTAAACAGGACTTTTGTACTAAGAATTCCTTCATAACATAGCTTAGCTTTCTTCCTTGTTCCTCTTTCTTTATGTGTTTCTTTTTATATTGACTTCCAGACAATTTTTTCCTTTTCTGTTCCATACTGTAATAAAAATATTAAATAAAAATTCACAGTCCTTCGCAAAAATGCAACCGGGGGGGGGGGGGGTCATTGAAAATTATTAAATATGATGATGCTTATCATGCTATTAAAATAGGGTAAATAAAATAACGATAGAAATGAGTTTCAAAGCTAATAAGATTTGTAGTTAACAGAGCATAATAAATAGATAACGAAAATCTGTCAAATTGACAGCTAGCAGCCGTTTTGACATATGCCTTTCTTTAACTTGTTATTGTATTGTCTCCACTTCAACGTATATGAATTAGGTAAAAATAGAGCAATAAATAACGAACGCAAAAATAGACAAATGCAAATATTTCCTAAGCAACTCTCTCTCTATCACACACAGAACGCAAAAGTAGCCTAATATTACCTAAATATCTCTCTATCTATCACACAGAGGCACACGTTCCACACCTGAGATATACCCAGTCCATGCAAATGTTACTTTTTAATTCGAGTCCCTATTGTCATAACATAATCATTTTCAATGATAATAAGTAACTACAATTGCTGTAAAAAACAATAATTCTCTTACCTGATCTACTTTTTAAACACAAAAACCGAATTAGTATAAATGCACAAATATTATACTGATACAGATATATATCTGATTTACTGATTTAACTGATTTAAATACAGCACAGCCACTTGCCACTTCTCATGACAAACTAACATTAAAATCAAATATTGTCAATAATTGTAAGCTCAAAGCAGAACTATCAACACGTAACACGTGCAATTGTCTTTTGTGATAATTGCCGCCTCAGCTTTTAGGAGCGGCCGCGCGGTATGTTACAAACAAAAATAATAACTTCGCGCTGTCAGATCAAAAGTCTTTCGGCGAGCGCTCACCAACAATGCACTTGCACCAGAAACCGAGATCAAAGGGTACCGAAAGCACTGAGGCAGAGGCGTACGATAAATCATAAATCGTATACATCAATATCGGAATAACATAGATCAATATAGAAAAGCGTTGCGTAAAGATTTTTAATTATTAAATGGTTCAAAATGTATTTTGATTTTGCTGCTTATGCCGCCCCCTTACGGTGCCGCCTGATGCGGCCGCCTCTCTGCATCATAGCACGGCACGGCCCTGGGTGTGACAAATGCGACTTTTTTTATTTAAAAATTAAAAGACGAATGATTTTATGTTGTATAATTAATAATAAAATACGATTTACATTTTTACCATTCCGCTATCTCAAATTAAAACTTTTAAGGAATGAAACCGTTGATAAAGGAAAATCTGATTCTCTTTGAAAACGAGATGACATATGCGCCAGAAGTAATATGTGTCCTTCTAGTTATATTGATCAAAAGTAATTTAAGAGATACTGTTCCCATATTAGCAAATAGGAATGTCAGGTTCTTTCACATCTGAATAGCACTTTTTTTACACACAATTGACTAAATGTCCAGATCACAAAGATTCCAAGAACTCAGAGTTGGGTAGGGGAAGGGAAACCGACTGGGCAGCTTTTAGGAGACAGATGGAAGCTTCCCTTCAAGGCCATCCAGCGTATTCTTTACTGCAAAAAGCCTGTGGTTCTACACAAAACGCCACAGCTTTACGTCTCATCCAACGGACGGCGGCCTTTCCAAGTCCATCGTTCCCTTTGTCACCGTCAGCGAGCTGGGGATATAGCGGAGACAAGCTTCAAAGTATGCACATGGAGATTAAGAGAGTTCAGGTACTTATCGGAAGTTAAATTTTCCGAATCTAAGTGATCGGAAGTTAAATTTTCTGGATCGAAACGTTCTTTGATCGAAACTCCGAAATGATATTATATTCATATTCGAACTTCTATATTTCATTCATAGTTTTAGTATATAATCAGGGCCAGAGCTAGGGATATGGTTGGGGGGGGGGGGGGGGGGCAAGCGTCCATGCCCCCCTTTGAGAATGCTATTAAGCGTAAAGGAAGCGAAAAAAATATTAAACTCCAAGGTACTTAAACTAGTATCCTAGTATCTAAAATTACTTGCATATTAGTTTTACTTTAACCCCTAGCATGGAATAAATTATAACAATAATATAAACAATCCAGCCCCTTGGGGATTCAGAGAGTTTTCTGATTTTAGAGCAGGTGAGTAGTTTTGGAGAAATAATTATTAACAATTGAACTTATTTACATCTATATCATTTAATAATGATTAAAAGATGTGGCTAATGATTTACATATCATATGTAATTAACAGTTGAGTTTGTGAAATACAAACAAATGACAATTACTCGTCATAATTCAACGATGGAGTAGATCTTTTGCAATCAAATAGCAGAAGTGAATCCTTCGCTGATGTCTGACGATAATTGTTACATGAAATGTTTGGTGGTGGCAAAAGCCGAAAATTCTTAAAATCACGTGCCATTATGATTCGAGTGACATATTACTTTCTTAATATTTCCAGATCGTAAAATAATATCGTTATTTTGTTTTTTTGGAAAATATGCCGGATTTTACTGAGTTTTCTGTATTTATTTTACCTATTTTTTTATAATTGTTAAAGACCACTAAAACAGAGAGGAAAATTTTCGCCTGAACAACGTTCCGGTTTATTCCTACTCGACTTTTTCCCCCCTCCTCCGTTCACTCGGTTCACTTGACACACACATTGTTTTTTTTTTAGATCCTGGCCTGAAATATATGGATGAACTATATAAAATAATAGTCTGCCGCATTTTTCTGGGAGCGGGACGGGCTTAATCCGTAGCGCGCCGGTTTGCACTCTGCAGTTCTCAGACTCGAGTCGCAATTGAGAGATTCTCCGCTGATTCAGATTCTGCCCTTAGTCAGAAATGGGACATCGATTAGCTTCGAATCAAGCAGCTCGTCGAATGGAATGTTTAGCCTCGGCTCTGCGTATAGGAGATCCATTTAATACAAAGTGTATAGAGATTATGACTGACCAATCGACTGACTGATTGATTGACAGAGGACAAGCTAATTCTAACTATGATGCAGAAATGGTAGTGGTCTGAAAATTTGAACCTAGGGGTAATCCTGATCGTAGATCTCGAGAAAAATCTGAAATGCGACTTCCGTATATCCTTTAGGGTCAAATGGAGGTCATGCAGAGGTCAAACCTTAATAAATTAAGAATAACTTTTCAGTCTCCTCAAAATGGAAGAATTTTACATTAATCGTGGTTTCCAATCGATTACACTTTCAAAGCATCCTACATTCACCTAAAAGGCTCTATTAAATTAGTTATTAGTGTGAGTGAGTTAGAAACTTATATCTATTAACCGTAACCTCAATTGACTACGAATTAATAGTGGAATATTTCTTCATCTTTCATCACTTTGATAAAGTTTATTGGTAACGCTTTCAGGTTGACTCATCCAATCAGCAATCACGTTACCTTGGCATTTAGCACTAGAAATTAAGTTCCCAAAGTTTTTGTTAACTGCACGGATTTAGATATTCATTAAATATGAAAATACGTATTAAAAATTATATTTTAGATATTTACATTTGTATTAAGGGCATTATACTTCATTTTTGCTATCATTGCTTTTAACTGCATTTTTATTTTAACTAAGGCTTGAAAACAAGATTTTATCTACTGCATTTGGTTTCTCTAAAACTATTTCTCATACTATAAGCATATTCATCTAACCGACAACCTCCGTTCTCCATTCCCGTTCACTCCGGATAATCGAGAGTTCACTGTATTTCTCATTTGCGATATCTTAGATGTATATTCAAACAATGTTATTACTCCTCTCACTTTGTTGCTTACAGTTACTGTCAGGCGTTTAATACTACATTTTAAAATAAAAATATTTGTTTTGTTATTACAATTAAGAAGTTGTCATGAAAGGCTTCTGCTCATGTGGAAACTAAATTGTTAATTAAAATCAAGATTAGACAAACTTAGTGAAGAATCATTTAAAAAAGAAACTATACAACGAAATACTTTGGTACTTCAAAATATTCATGTAAGGAAAAATCGTG
The DNA here is from genome assembly GCA_038380435.1 of Ryuthela nishihirai. Taxonomy (NCBI): domain Eukaryota; kingdom Metazoa; phylum Arthropoda; class Arachnida; order Araneae; family Heptathelidae; genus Ryuthela; species Ryuthela nishihirai. Next base: position 80,625,273 of record JAWZYU010000017.1, read on the forward strand.
TTAGTCGGATTCAAATTTCCCTTAAGGAAAAATGTAATTAGGGAGGATACTTTCCAGAATCATAGCATTAATGATATATTTTTAATTACATTCCTTTATTATCACCAGGCATGAATCTAGAAGAAAAAAAAGAGCTGATTGGTGGGGGGGGGGGATAAGAAACTCAAACGATCCGGAAATATACGATGTGGGAGAGATTGAATTTCCATTGCAGAATATTATTTATCCATCCGTTTTAGAGGTATGTAAAAAATCTTGAAATATGCCTGAAATATACCTAAGTTAAAGATTGAAGGGTGATAGAAATGATTTAAAAGAATTATAGACCCATTTCGATTTTATCGATTATTTTGAAGCTTAATCTTTGATGAAAAACAGAGTAATTTATTAAATTCTTTGCTTTTATTCGGAAAATCAGTGTGGTTTTAAAACAGGTTTAGGTACTGAGGAAACTGTTTTAAATTTTAATTCTCTAGTTTATTATAGTATTAATAAGGGTAAATATACTACGTCTCTATTTCTGGATATAGTGAAAGCTTTAGATTGTACAAATCATAAACTATTTATTCCAAAATTTAATTAAGGCATGAGGTGAATAGTAAAAAAATAGTTTAAATCATATTTAGAAAACAGAGAACAATATGTAACATTTATAAACTTAGCTGGCAATAGTTTTGTTCTAAATATTAGTGTACCTCAAGGATCCATTTTGAGTCCAATATTATTTTTGATATACACAAATCATTTATGCAATCTTGAAATAAGTGGAAAAACTGATATCATTCGCGGATGATATTGCAATCGTTTATAGTGAAGAAAATATTGATAGTTTGATATATAAAATAAATGATGATGTAAAGAAACTAAATTGGTGATTTTCATATAATAAATTATAAATAAATCTAAATAAAAAAATACATATATTTTAGTCTGGCAAATAAAAATAATCAAAATATGATTTTAAAGTGGCATGATTTCAATTATGTTAGTGAAAGTAATTGTTATTGCCATCTATTAAAAAGCTACTTCAGTAAAATATTTAAGTATACATGTAGATAATAATATGAAATGGAAAACGCATATATCATATTTAGTAAATAAATTATATTATTTGCAAAATTCATCATATAAAAATGTTAATCTCTTAAGAGATGTTTATAATTATTTTTAAATAAATTCTGAAATTCATTATAACATAATATTATGAGGTGATGATTATAATAGAAATGTACAACCGTTAATTAAATTGAAAAATAAATTTCTAAGGGCCATGTCATATTTCGAGATCAATTGAGTATCGAAATTATATATGTAAATATTTAAATGTCATTTAATTTCAATGAATGACGTATGGCTTATGTAGGAGAACCAATATGTTGATAGTGCCAAAACCAAATGATGAAAATATTCGTAAAACGTCTTCATAAAACGTTCTCATTAATGATAATAATTCCCTACGCTTTTATGAGCAAAGAAACTTCATACTAAAGAATTACGTCTGGAGGCGTCTGAAGTCACATTTTGTGAACGAAGTTTCAAAACAAATACCAAAATTTCTTTAGCTTCGGAGGTTTCCAAAGAAATAAGTAAATGAAGAATTAAATTTTGACTAATTGGGCGAATGGAAAAAAAAACCTCTACCGTCTGCTGGACATCACAGCGAGATCTCCTGCCTACTGGGCGGTTGCTCTACCGACTGTGGTAAGGGGGTGGCGATTTCCATTCGTTTAAGTAAGGTTGTGATGGTAATTAGATGCTATGAAGCCCTACTGTGTAATTCAAGTTGTCGGGGAGTCACCAATCGCTATTTAAACAGACGGTAAACAAGTATTAATATATTTTAATGATCTGATGCTGACTACATCGGGGCACTGGATGTTAATAACCTTTAGGAACCTTTGCACAGCAGTCATTTTGATATGATACATGAGGAACACGAGCGTAACCAGGGGATTAATGAGAAATATTGAAAGCAACTGACGTTTTGGCTCCAAGATGAGTCACGTTTATTAATGTAAGTATATTTTTACTATTTCCACCAAGGAGCCCAAAGATTCCTGCTTTGGAGTTCGGAAGCAGGGTTGTTTTGTTCTATTTTACACACTTACCCAATTATTAAAAGATGAATGTCTATTGTGAAAATCACAGAAGTGAGCTCTACCATCAGAAAGAGGATTTGTTCTTGCTGTAATTCCGATGTAAGCGCAGGGTATTGGTGTTCTGTTTTTCGCTTGTATTATTCATCTGCAAGCACCGGTTGGTTTATAGATCACTTCTAGTTCTGTTGCCCAGGAGCACCTTCGAAAAAAGGAACAGCCCGAGAATATTCTTAAGCCATCAGTGGTAATCAATCTCATCTTTACATGTAACACTTTCTCCAGGCCAAAACTATGATGTGCCTAGATGAATCACGTTTATAACGTAAGTATATTTTTATCATTTCCACAAAGCAATTTCTAAGTTCATGTATTAAAACCAAAATATTGTAAGGAGAAAAAGTTTGTACCAACATTATTAAGTCTTTTGTTTCACTCTAGCCAACGTCATTTCTGCGAACTCTAATAGAGTGTAGGAAAAGAGTATTCAACGTCATTCCTGCCAAATCGCTCGAAGAATAGAGTGAGGAAGAGAGAGTCAACTCCTCGCCCTTTCTGACTGGAGCCCATAGAGGGCTTATGCCCTAATGCATTGGGTGGACGAAAAAAATCCAAATTCTAGCGGCATATTCTAACCATGAGAACATAATTTATAACTTTAAATTTCAAATGCCTTCTCTAAATCAAGTTGCTGACAATTGTTGTATTTGACAAAATTTTAATTATTATAATATGATTACACTTCTGTCGAATGAAGTAAAAATATTTTTAAGATATTGAAATTTGGAAAGAATTTTGTTTATTTTGTCTTGAAGAGTATGTGGCATTTCCAGGGTCAGAATATGACATACATGGCACATGCGCGCCCCCCTCAACGTTTTGAGAATGCTATAAGAGTAATAGAGGCAAAAGATTGATAGAATTATGTATATTTCTTGCATTTTCAAGAAAAATTTCAAATACCTCTAAAACAGAGGGGGAAATGTTATACTGCAATGATAATCCAGTCTCTTAAACCTTTTAAGCTTTTCAGGCTCGATTGAGTTTATTGCCGCCACTCCCCCTCCCTTTTTTCCTACATCCAGGCTGAACATGTGTCACTTATTGAACCACTTATATAGACTTTGTCCTGTAACGTAGAAATAAAATTTAAATATTTACTAATCAATGAATATTTATCGAAATAGTCCTCGTTTTCATCTCACACGACAGAATGTCTTGTGTTTCTATTTGTCTCCCCTCACTAATCGCCACAAAATTCTTTAAAGAATTTGAATAAAATAAAATACATTGAAAAGATGCTACCATTTTCATAATAGGGAGAAATATTGGGTGTAAACGTTTACAAAAAATGCCATTTATTATTTAAAAATATTTTCCTTGTTAAATTTGATTAGATATTCAACAATAATAGTAGTGTCGTTATTTGCCATATCCTCCTCTCATCAGTCTTGTAATTTAAAAGCCTACAAAGCTAAAAATAATATTATAACTAATTGAAATTTCAAAAAGGAATATTGAATGCTTCGAAGAATTCAGGAAATCTTCCTCACAATCTCGTGCGATTTGAATATTTTTTTCTTTTCTAGTATGCAATCTTATTAAATAACAAAATAAATTCTCCCTCAAGCAGCTGCTTGCCACAGAGGTCTGACAGGATCCTGTCAGTTTATACGACATAGTAGTGGTTCCGTGAGGAATGCGAGATTTCAGTAGTAAAACAAAACAAACATCCATTCCTTGTCCTGGGCTCGAATAGAGGTCCCTTTGATCAATAGTCAAGCACGCTAACCACTCGGCCACAGGATAGCTTGTAATCTTATTATCAGACGAAAATTATTCAGAAAATGTACTTTATCGATGCTAAGATAAGAGATCATCAACAGAAAGTTGTTTAAAATCGATACAAGAATATTGACCATAATAAACCCTAACTTTCTGGGGCGAGAGTGGCTCAGTCGATAGTGTGCCAGGTTCGTAATCTGTAGTTCCCTGGTTCGAGTCCCAGGCGTGGGAACGTTGATATTTATATCCACTAAACCTCCACCTCACCCTAGGTATGAAAGGGAACACCGATAGGCTTGGAAAGGCCCTCATCCGTCAAATGAGACTTAAAACAATCGCTCCGAGTGTAGGAGAGCCATACCCAGCATACGTTAAAAAACACTCTAGGTGGCCTTGACGGGAGACTTCCATCTGTCTCCTAATAGCTGTCCAGTGGGTCCCTTTCCTTCAACCATTTAACCCATCGTGTGAAAAAAAAAATTGCCGCTAATTGGTAAAACAACTCAGCCCTAATTTTATGCGTTCTGGTAGTACATATGCTTATCATTTAGTTTTGAAAATAATGAGTCTATTCTAAATGACGATGATGATGACATCAGTAGTCTATAATTTAAAAGTATTTTCCAATAGGAAGTTGATTTTTGTTATTTAAGCTATAATAACTTCGCATGTCACATCAATAGTTGAAAAATATGTTAATAATTTATTCTTGTAATATCCATGGTAAATTTAAATGAAAAATCATAAGTCACTAAACCAATAAAATACCCCCTCAAGCAGCTTCTTGCCACAAAGGTCTGTCAGGAGCCTGTCAGTTTATATGCCATAGTAGAAGGTCCGTGAGGATGGCGGAACCTCAGCAGAAAAACAGCACAAACATTTATGCCTTACCGGGACTCAAACTAAATCCCTTTGATTAGTAGCCAAGCCCGCTAACCACTCGGCCGCGTAATCGGAAAATATAAAGTTTAGCGCTAACCAGAAAATTATGTTCACAATTTCTTTACATGCGAAACATTATAAGAATATTTTATAGCTTCTAAATGAATCCTTTGTGTGGTGGAAATGTGTTTGACTTCAGTCATCAAAAACAAATAATTTAGAAACTTAATCGAAGAACTGTCAATTCGTCGACTTTCTCCTTGTCGAAACGATAAATTAAAAAAAAAAACATTTATCAATTGCAATCGAAATTTACCAAGTTCAACTTCTGTTTGACTGAACAACAAAATTTCAGATTGAAACGAAATCACGTAAACATGGCATGTTTCCTATGAGAAATTCCCCCATTTAACAGCTTTATGTTAAAAAAGAATTCGACGTGTCATTGAATGAGTTTAGGTGTGCAACAGAAATATTCTGTTATCGGTGGCATGTCGTTTAAAATCCGACCTCCCAAATCAAATGGATCCTATCTTCGCGAAGCTGTCATTCACCCCGTTGACCTACCCTGCGGGATGCATTCCCAGACATCAAATGCAATTATTAGTTTACTGTGAAGAGAGGATCTCCTTCGAGAGCATTCTCCATCGTAGAGCGCGTGTCCGATCTCTATAGTTGAAGTCTCCATTCAGATAACGGCGTAGCGGATATCTCGAGGCCACGGGGGAATTCGCCGCGAGTTTCCACTGAGGCGAGGCAACGGTCCATGCAGATTCCCAAGTTGATGGAGTGACAAAGCTCAGCTGTTACGTCGATGGGGACAGTCAATGAAGTGATACACGTAACATGTGTCGTCGTTTCAAGGGCATAAATGATACTGGAATAATAACTCCCAGGTACACCGATCGCAATGAATGATGAATAGGAAAATGTCTCCGGATTTTTGTTGGGTTGGGTTGTTTTACCTCTGAGCGGCACTTTTTTGCACACCATGGGCTAAATGGCCAGGTCACATGGACCCCGAAGGCTCAGAGAAGGTTGGGGGAGGGGACCCACTGGAACAGCTATTGGGAGACAGATGGTAGCCTCCCGTCAAGGCCATCCAGCGTGTTCTTTAACGTGCACAAGGTATGGCTCTCCCGCACACGGGGCCACGGCTTAACGTCCCATCCGACGGACGGCAGCCTTTCCAAGCCCATCGGTGTCCCCTACCTACCGTGGGCAGGGCGGGGAATTTTGCGGAGATAAATCTCAACGCTGACCCAGCTGGGACTCGAACCTGGGAACTACAGATTACGAGCCTGGCGCGCTACCGACTGAGCCACCCCCGCCCCGCGGATTTTTGTAGAAATATATAAAGAAATTGATATTTAGATGACAAAGGGAGACATGAAAAAAGAGGTCGTTCCTCATTAGTGTATTTTCATGATGTAGGAGTTCAAGCCCTGGGTAAGGCATGGATGCTTGTGTTGTCTTTATGCTGAGTTCTCGCCATTCTCACAGACCTTCTACTATGGCGTATTAAACTGACAGGCTCCTGCAAGACCTCTGTGACAAGCAGTTGCTTGAGAGGATATTTATGATGCATTCAATGTTGGGTTGTTTTACCTCTGAGCGGCACTTTTTTGCACACCGTGGGCTAAATGGCCAGGTCACAAGGACCCCGAAGGCTCAGAGAAGGTTGGGGGAGGGGACCCATTGGAACAGCTGTTGGGAGATAGATAGTAGCCTCCTATAGAAGAATAGAAGGCCATCCACAGGGTATGGCTCTCCCGCACACGGGGACACGGCTTTACGTCTCATCCGACGGACGGCGGCCTTTCCAAGCCCATCGGTGTCTCCTACTGACCGTGGGCAGGGCGGATAATTTTGCGGAGATAAGTCTCAACGCTTCCCAGCTGGGACTCGAACCTGAGAACTACAGACTGATTACGAGACTAACGCGCTACCGACTGAGCCACCCCCGCCTCAATGCATTAAATGTCGTGATATGTGTTTTAAGCATTGGCAAAGCCAAACTAACGTGCAAGTAGCTAAACAATATTGGAATGGAAAAATGCGCAGACCTGTCGCACAATAATTCTAGAAGCATTTGGGAACTAGAACAGCCTTTTGCACTGGGCAGTGGTCAAATATTTAATCATTAAAGGCAAATCGTAAGCAGTGGTTGGCTGGTTTGTTAGGATGGTGGAAGACAGGTACAAACCTAGGATTTAGTTGGGGAAGGGATCCGAGAATTTAGTTTCGGCGGGAGGGGGTAAGGAATTTTGTTTTTCTTTAAGTGGAGGTCCGAGAATAAGATTTATCAATTATGTACTAAAATATTTTACCGGACAGGAAAGGATAAAATTGCGGCGCTCGCGAGCAACTGGTAAGAATCACCCACGGCATGGTAAGGAGTTAATTTTTAATGTTGTTTTTTCTAAAAATTTTTTATTTTACCCCATAAATAGAAATGTGTTTTTAATACGTTAAGCGGTAGTTAAATTATTTATTTTAAATTGTTTACTACTGATGGTACCCCACTTTATTGCTTTATGTTGAAGTCAAAATAAAAATTCAGTAGCGTCCGGTATGAAAATATCTGGGAATCTTTGCTATGTGGAATGAAATTTTATAATTTTTTAAATTTAATTTTAGCGTCAGACATATAATGTGGCACTAAAACAATTATACAAAGACAAATGTTTTGGATTTCAAAGGAGGTAGACAAGTATGAGATTTCGTTAAAGACGACCGGATTATCGGATGATGTGAGGGGGGGGGGGTGTCCGGATCCATGGGTACGTCCTTGGTGCAAGATCCCCGAGCAGCTCTGCCCCATGTCGGGTTTTCATCACACTTTAAAGTATTTTACATCTGTACTATATTCCTTTAAAAAAAATTACTGTGTTCTTGTTCCAACGCTTAATATTAATATTTTCCATTTAATTGAGAAATATTAGAATAGGTTTACAGTCTGATAAGAATATATAGAAGTATTTTGGATAATGTCGACTGAAAGTGCACTACTTGAAGAAACATAATTCTATAATTGCGCATTTATATTGAAAATATTAAAATAGTTGTATGCATCTTGTAAATAATAATTTGATAGTATTTTAGCGATTCGTTTTAAATTTAATTTTCTTGGTTTGATTTGTTTTACCTCTGAGCGGCACTTTTTTTGCCCACCATGGGCTAAATGGTCAGGTCACAAGGACCCCGAAGGCTCAGAGAAGTTTGGGGGAGGGGACTCACTGGAACAGCTGTTAGGAGACAGATGATAGCCTCCCATAAAGGCCATCCAGCGTGTTCTTTAACGTGCACAGGGTGTGGCTTTCCCGCACACGGAGCAACGGCTTAACGTCCCATCCGAGGGACAACATCCTTTCCAAGCCCATCGGTGTCCCCTATGACCGTGGGAAGGGCGGGGAGTTTTGCGGATATAAATCTCAACGCTGGCCCAGCTGGGACTCGAACCTGGGAACTGCAGATTACGAGCCTGAAGCGATACCAACTGAGCCACCCCTGCCCCATTTAATTTTTTTTTATCTCGTTAAAAAATGTTATTATAACTTATTAAAGGCATTTGAAATAATTTGCTGAAAAATAATTTCGTTTCGTCCTGAGCGGGATATGAACACACGTCTTCCAGAAGCATGCCATGAAATTTTACCGCCATTTTCACTTTGTCACTTGTTCATTTGTCTGCTCGTAAATATTTTACTTTCCTTTTTGTTTTTGTGTAATTGTTGATAAAATACTACTATTCCCATTTCCCGAATCTTCCATTATGGTTCCATTATCGTTCATGTGGTGTTACCTGACGCTAGGCCACACTGGACAAGCTTTTTCAAGAGTAGAGCGAATATACAGACCTTCGTCTTGTACAGATTTCAGGCCCATTAGAAATGCATGGGGCGAAATGGGTTGAGTTGTTTTATCTCTGAGCGGCACATTTTGCACACAATGGACTAAATGGCCAGGTCACAATGGCCCCAAAGTCTCAGAGAAGGTTGTGGAGGGAAGGGACTCACTGGACAGATGTTAGGAGACAGATGGTAGCTTTTTGTCTAGGTCATCAAATGTGTCTTTTAAAGTGTACAGAATATGGCTCTCTCGTACACGGGTACCACGGCTTTACGTCCCATCTAATGGATGGCAGCCTTTCCAAGCCCTTTGAAAAGGACGTATTCCAAAGGCGGGGGGAGAGGAGGGGTCCGGAGGCCTGGACGCTCCCCGAAAACTTGTCGTTTTATGCTAAATCTCAAACTTTTCTATCTGCTTTGAAATCCAAAACAGTTGCCTTTATATAATTTTATTTTAGCCCCATATTTTATGTCCGATAATAGAAAGAGATTAAAAAAACAAATATCAACTCTCATTCCATATAGAATATCATTTAACCTTTCTTCTTCGGTGGAATATTTTAGTAATTGAGAAACCTTACTCAAGCATTATTCTCAGATACCCCCACCCCTACCCGAAACCTAATCCTGGGTACATGCCTGTCCATCGGTGTCTCCTACTGACCGAGGACAGGGCGGGGAGTTTTGCAAAGATAAATCTCAATGCTGGCCCAAGTGGGACTCGAACCTGGGAAAATGTGCAGACCGGTTTGAACATTGATTCTGGAGGCTTGGACTAGGATTCCGCACTAGGGACCTCTGAGCAGTGGCTGGAGCTCCATGGAACTGCAGATTACGAGACTCAAGAAATGAGACGACAAGCTACGTTACTCCAATCACCTACCACTTCCTTTTAACTCCTGGCTACAGCATGCATTTATTCCTGGAGTTCCATCCACATTGTCACCATGGATACATACTCCCAAGATCATATTCTCTCGATAGCCATGTTGAGTTGTTTTGCGCGTGCTTTCGAATATTATTTCAGTTCCCTTCTGGAGAAGTGTCTGATACCTTTCCGGATCGTTTCCAAATCTATTACCACATTTAAGCTGTTTCGGTTTTCAATCACACGATACTTTAAGATCTGTTTTTTTTTTTGCAGAATATGTTCTGATCTGTTTTAATAATCTGTATAAAAAGTTTTTATACAGATTATAACTAATTTTAAGCAATTTTTAGTTTATCTAATTTTGAAAATGAGTAGACGTCTGTTACAAAGGGAAGAAAGAATGTGGGTGTCCTTTCATGTGTTTCAGAATATTACTTATGAAGTATACTGGACAAACTTAACATTCTAGAAACAAAATCTGTAAAGAAGATTTATTCCTGTTTAGTTACTAATCAACTTAACATTAGACGTAAGAATACGGAAGTTTTATTCATATCCTATTGCTAAGACGATTTAAAATAAAGGTTCAAAGAAGAAAAATGGTCATTAATGTCAACAAAAAATTTTAATTTAGTCAACTTAACATTTTATGCAAAAATAATGAAGTTTTTTTGACATTATCATATATTATGAATCATAGCATGTTAAACTGATATGTAATTTACATAGCTCATATTTTCAGACTAGTTTGCTTTGCCACTATGGCTCATTTCTTACATTCGATCTAACGCACATCACCATGGCTTACATTCGATCTAACGGACATCATTATGGCTTACATTCGATCCAACAGACATGACTATGACTTGCATTCGATTCAACGGACATCACTATGGCTTATATTCGATCTAACGAACATCACTATGGATTACATTCGATTTAAAGTACATCACTACAGCTCATTTATTACTTTCGATCATTACTACGATTACATCACTACGGCTCATTTATTACTTTCGATCTAAGTCACTATGGCTCATTTATTAATTTCGATCTGTCATTATGGCTCATTTCTTATATTCTATTTAATACACGTCATGTGATCGGCAGTATTCTTGGATCAGTCAATGAGGAGTCCCGTATGGAGTTGGTACGGCAAGCGGCATAAATATTGATGATGCGGGACAGTTGGCAACCCCAGGCGTAACTCAAGTGTGTTTATGTTGGGGTGCGGGAGAAGATTGTGGCTATAATCCCTAACTTGTGGATCTGAGTACCATATTTTTTTAATGAAGTCTAAAATTTGAGACTGAAGCATACAATAAACGAAATCCCAAATAGACCTAAACATGTCAATCCCCATTCGAAGTTTCTGCCCATGCAATTGGCAACGGAGATAAGTCGTTGTAAATAACAAATTGCATTTATTTCACTGTTGTTATTCGTAACAAACCAAGTCTTAGAATCTTGTTGTACGCAACAGAATAATTCATTACGAAACAATGAAAGACGCATTAACGTTGAAAAAGGGCCCATGTCTCTCTGTTAGAATTGCCTACAGTTCCTCGCCTTCGGGTTCGTGTTCCTTCGCACCCTCAGCTAACCAAGGTAGGCCTTATTTTCAATACCCCATTTATCTAGTCAGGAGTTTATATATCTATGCCGTAGTGAATATATGTAGTGCATACTTGTTCTATTTCTTTAGCCAATATCCTTGCTGTTTGTGGGGCGTTGGACGCCCAGAAGATTGGTTGCACCGCATTAAGTGCGGACGTCTGTAAAATCGCGTTGGTAAGAAATGGTAACATACTGGGGAATATTTAATGCATTGGGATTTGAATGGGGAATAAGCAATCATTCTGTTGTTATTTGATAATATTTTAGCTCAGGAGTTATTTTTCATGCATATAATTATAATATCTAGGTGTTAGCCGAGTAGATAGAGACATGCAAGGCTTACACCCTTGGAAATCCAACCTTTGTTTAGCCGGCTAACAGGAAGTTAAAATCAAATATTACTACTAACTATAGGAAGTAATAAATGCATTTTATTTGCAATACCCCAGAGGAAAAGGGGATCTGATTTAAATCCTTCATTTACAACAATGGATGTTTCATTTGATTTGAACCCAAAATCGGGTTAAAATTATTTTAACCATCTTTCTGTTGTTCGTCATTCAACAACACAAAAAAATACCCAATTGTGTCTTCCGAATGTTTCGAAATGTATTCAATTATACAGCAAATTACTTTAATATTAATAAGTAGCAGATTTATCCGGCGTTGCTCGGGTGTGAAACTCTTTAGAATATAGAGTAGATGACACTCCCCACGTCGCAAGCTTTCATTTGACATAAATATCATTACGATCGATTTCCTCCCCCTCCGGTTAAAATTTCCTCTCTCTCTTTTAGGGGAGGTAAGAAATGAGCAAAGTTTAAGGTACCCATAATCCTCCCACGTCAAAGGTTTCTAAACCACAAAACGTAATATCCTCGCTCAGATAATCGAACTTTTCAAATCACTTCGTACCCACCCGAGTTCCTCGGATACAACATGCAAAATATACGTAAATTTATAGCAAAAGAAAATTAACTACGGCCTGAGATGCATAAAAAATGTAAAATACTGAGATAGTTGCTATTATTAAAAAAAATCATTAATTACTTAACATAATATTTAAAACATTTATTAAATAATATATCTGATGAAATATACGTTTATTAACTCTTGCATATTTTTCAAATTAAGTTCATGATTTTAGCTTCCGACACAAATTCTTAGTTTATAAAGCTTTCATTTCAACAAAAAATCTCGTGTTCAGCTCGTATTTAATTAGAACTACTTCAATACCCACTGACGCACGTGCTCTTGAACCAACAACATGAACAATGACTTTATCATGCGAAAGCAGAAAGAAATTAGTTTCATGCATTCCTTCTTTCAAATTTATTGGTGGCAACAGTTATTTTGAATAAATTTCAACCGCTAATGTTAAATCTATGGGATTTTGAGGAATTCAAGCCCGCCCACCCCAATTTTGGTTGACCCCAGAAGTTTCGCACGCAGCCCTGGATGAAGGGAACTTTCATGCAAAGTTTGGGGTCTCTAGCTCTTCTGGGGCCGAATGCATAAGCTGACAGACAAACATACAAACCTTTCTCTTTCTATATTAGATAATATATTAAGCTACAAATAACGCTTTCCCTTTTCATAGTGCATTACATTATTAGTACGTACAAATTGTCAGCCCAACTTAGACCCGCCATACACAATTTGCCCATATTTTATTTTGTTCTAAAATTACTTATGACTGGCAAATTGTATATACTAAAATACTAAATAGTTGCTATTATTAAAAAAAATCATTAATTACTTAACATAATATTTAAAACATTTATTAAATAATATATCTGATGACGTTTATTAACTCTTGCATATTTTTCAAATTAAGTTCATCATTCTGCTGAGTACGAAATGATCTAAAAAAAATTTTTTTTTTTTTGAGTGAGACAATGTTGTTTTTTCGGGTTTAGAAACTTCTGACGTGGAGACAGACTATCGTTTGGAATCCAAAAATAGATCCACTTCTTCCTCCCCTAAAGGAACAGTGGGGAAAGAAATTTTATTGGTAAAGGCGAATCAATCGTACGCGTTTTATGCAAAATGAAAGATTGCGACGTGGAGAGTGAAATCTCACTTCCTTCAGACCAATGGTTCTCAAAGGATGTGCCGAGAAATTTCGGATGGAATTGTAGATAAAAGGCAATTTCTAAACCATTTTGTTGCTACTTTCTGACACTGATTCTTCCTTTAACTCTTTCGTTTAATCAAAGACTTATCCGTATTAAATCGGTATTAACTCAAAACATGCTCATAACATGTACGCACTAACCTCAATACACGCCAAAACTTGAACAGAGCAGTTCTGTATTTACAAAACTTTTTAAAAAAAATGGCTATTATTGAAGACAAACTGCACTTGCGCTACTCTCCCGTAGTGTTGCCGACAAATTTTGAGTGTGGTGTGAGCAAACAAGTTTTTGAATCACTGTTTTAGAGAGAGAATGAAATCCGAGCAACAGAATATAAATTTACTTATTAATCATTATTCACGAAAATATGAAGTTATAAAAAACAAAAGGCTATAAATAAGTTAGGAGACCTAAAGATATTCTAACTTTGGGTCTCTAGTAACAGTCAGCAGACTCTGACTCAAATATGTTGGGGCATCGTCCAATGGACAATTTGCTTTTCAAGCAGCACGAGTCAAAGCCTTCCTCTGTGGAACTTTTTTAGCTCCTTTTCAGACATAAAAGAGGGAATGTTTCACTTTGTGGTCTGCCAGTCCATCTGCAGACATTTAAATTCTTCGATTTTAGAGATAAATTAAAAATTTTTTTGTGTTGGTTAGGTATTGATTAAACAGTACAGTTCGTACTTTTTAAATCCTCCAACGGTGAAAAAGTTGAAAATAGCAAACATTTTAAACAACTATTGTAAGCGATGTAATTACGTTAGAAATTTGAAATGTTGATGGTAACATTTCACCATCAATGATTTCATCAACGATTTCGTTTTATGAAATACTTATTTGGTTTTAGAGATAAATTAAAAATTATTTTTTCGTTGGATAGGTATCGATAAACTATTGCGATTCATATTTTGGAATCTCCCGAAAGTTTTAATTGCGATCTCTGCCTTTTTGAGTTGAATAGATACAACGAAATACGATGAGTCAAAGTTTCCGTTAGAGGGCGCAAATGTAAAACTTGGAAAAATTGTAAACCAGGGGTTCTCAACGTGGGGTACACGGGAAAAGTTTTTGGAGTATGCAATGAGAGCTCAAAGGTCGCTAGATCTAGTAACAAAGTTGTTAAGTTGGCATTATTATACTATAACTGTAGTTTTAACTATCTGTTTAAGGGGTACGCCAGTTACAAACACATTTCCAGGGGGTACGTGAAGCATAAAAGGTTGAGAACCATTTTTGTAAACGATATATATTTATGCTAAAAATTCTGGTGGCAGAATGTGTTAATAAAGAACAGATACCCGGATTTATTTGATTCGGAATTCCGAGTTTATCCAGAGTCACTTAGACACACCGGACCTGAACAGCCATTGAACAAAAGAAGGGAAATTCAATATACGTAAAAGATTTCAGTGAATTAATTTATCCCAATTTTAATTACAATTAACTTATTTTAAACATCATAAAGTGTAATAATTTGCTAATTATCCATTTATTGATATTATTTAAAATATTTGAATTTATTTAAATATTTAAAATAATATCACTAAATACATAATGTAATACCAATTGAATTTTAAAAGACAGAACTACAGTTTGAAACTCCTATTTATTTAAAAATTAATTCTTTTCTTAATGCACTGTTCAGATCCGGTAATGGTTATTATTATCGATCTTCACCTTTTTCATTTTTTTTGTTGCGAATAACAGTTGTCTAAATCACATTTTTCGGGGGGGGGGGCAGAGGCTGTTTAATTTACATGTATTTCAGTGGTTAGTGCGCTTGGCTACTGATGTAAGGGACCTGGTTCGAATCCTGGGTAAGGCATGGTTGTTTGTGTTGTCTTTCTGCTGAGGTACCGCCATCCTCACAGATCTTCTACTATGGTGTATGTCTTCTGTGGCAAGCTGCTGCTTGAGGGAATATTTATTTATATTTTTATTTTTTAAATTATATTGGTTAAAATTTGATAGGTTGCCAGAGGCATACTGAGAGCCATCGGAACCTCCGCGATTCGGAGGTTTCTACAAAAATTTATGAGAAAAATTGCTACATCACTATTTAAAGGAATAGCCAGAATTTTATATATAACTTTGAACGAATAATAATAGATCGTGAACAATCAGCTTCTTTACCATTCTAGAATTCGCTCCCTATGTTGCCTGTGGCTCAGAACTCATTGTCTCAAAGCCGTTCCTTAACCCTTTCAGGACCATAAGGTTTCTAAGAGTAAATATTAGTATGTAACTGTTTATTTTAGTTTGTTTAGACGTAAAATAAATAAAAATCATAAGAAAAATACATAACAATGTGTAGCTTTTTTGGAATTTTATGGAAAATATTTTTCCCAATGGACTATAAAGGTAATACAAATTATAGTTAGGCTTATTATGCAATGTCTTTTATTTATAGGTTTATTAGAACAAAATGTTAACTAATATAATACAAAATTATGAAATAAAATTACTATACAAAATGATGTGCTAATTATGATATTCTGCGAAGCAATTTCTTTTGGTAGTGAGGCAAAGATGGACATTGCACATAGTACATATATTATGCGTCCTGACAGTTCTGTTTTTTTTTCTTCTAAACGTTCCCGTTTACGTAATTGCGTTCGGCATACGTCTATTTTGACATTCTGTATAAAAAATGCAGATAAGGTTATAATTAAATACGACAATCACCAAATTTAAAATGGGAAAAATGTTTCCCTTGGTCGTGAAAGGGTTAAGGAATGAAATTAACGCGATATATTTAGCTTTTGGATAAGTTTTTATTTAGGCATTTAGTGCAATTTTAACATTAAGATATCGTTTTACTCAAAACTCACTTGTATTTTATGCAACAAAATATAATAATTTTGGTTTTAAGTTCTATTGCGAATTGTAAATAAATAAATGAAATATAATAAATAACAATGTCTCAAGCAGCTGCTTGCTACAGAGGTCTGAGCCTGTCATTTTAATACGCCATAGTATGTAGTAGGTCTGTTAGATGGCGGGACTTCAGCAGAAAGACAACACAAACATCCATGCCTTATCCAGGGCTCGAACCCTGTTCACTTTGATCAGTGGCCAAGCACGCTAACCATTCGGCCACAAAATTTCAATTATTAAAAACTACACAAAATCTTACAGGTATTAACATTTAGTATAATTATAAAATTGGAATAATTGAAAGCAAATGTATTTTTTGTAAAAGGGCCCGCGAGACTTTTTTTTTTGGAGGAGAGATTTTCCGGTACGCCTCTACAATTGCTATTTATTTTTGGAAAGTTAGTAATTATTTCTTTTTTTTTCATTAATTTAACTCGCCGTACATCCCCTAATTGCGACTTTTAAAATTTTCCCGAACTTTTTACTCATGGTACCTCTATGATTGTGAAGGCAACTTTCCAATACTGCTCAGTATGGATGTCATTCACGCTGAAGAGTTATTCATTCGAAGAATCAATCAATAGTAAATATACATATTACCTGTTGTCAACTTTTCAACTTTAACAAGTAATCTCTGCATTTACTATTCATTGATTTTTTTCATTAACTGCTCTTGAGAGTGCGACTTCTCATCTGAGCAATATTGGAGAGTTGACATTCCCGATCACAGATGGCGCAATGAACTATAAAGTCGGGAAGGGTTAAAAGTAATGATTAGTGGGGGAATGATTGAGCTGGTGATAGTTTAGCGGTTAGAACACCTGGCAAGTAACTGTGGGAAGTGGGTTCAAGTTCCACTCATCAGTGACATTTATTTTGCTTCCACAAAAATATACTTTAGAAGTTTGCGAATAACCTGCTCAAAACTTAACCAAAAATGCCTGTTATGCCAAAAGAATAAATGAAGATCCCTAATTCCGAAAATATCTTTGCTTTATAAAAACGAATGGCATCGGAGAAAGGGACTTGGAACGACCGACAGCAGTCGGATGGGAAGTTAAGCCGTGGCGCCATGCACAAAAGAGCCATATCCTGTGCACGTTAAAGAACACATTGGATGGCCTTGATGGAAGATTACATTCTGTCTTCTAACAGCTGTCCAATGGGTTCCCTTCCGTCAACATTCTCTGAGCCCTTCACAGAAATAATAACAAATATAGAAGAAATTTTCCTTAACTCTGTAAATGTTCAACCAGTAAAGCCACAAAAATTTTCTAGGAAGCTTTTCTTTCATTTCTGACCGATGAGTTTTTCGAAGCGAATCAACCAAGGTATAGGTGGAAAGGGGCCCTCTGTGAATTTTTATAAGTTGCACAACACTTCTTAAATTTTTAATAAGCGGAATATAAGTACCAAATTCTATGGTATCTTACGATTTAAGCGAAATTCATCCCCCCTCCCCCAATTTTTCCATGGGGGAGGAATAAAGGTTAGATTGCACACGAATTCCGCTCTTACGACACTTAAAGTTACGATGGAATGAAGCTGTATAGCGAATTCTAACTTTTTTCGTTTAGGAGGACTCTGTCAAGGCCATCCAGAGTATTACTTTAACGTGAACAGGTCTCCCGTGCAAGAAACCACGGAATAATGTCCATGACGTTTTTTGGAAAACCATTTTTCAGGGGAAAAGAAATAAATTTTTGAGCAAAACTATTTTGCTGCTTTAGCTTATGAAAAGAGGAAGCTGTATATCGTTGGGTGTTTTATCTCTGACGGCACATTTCTTGTACGCAATGAGCTAAATAGCCAGATCATATGTACCCCAAAGGGTTAAAGAAGGTTAGGGGACTTTTCTCTGAACCCCACTAGAACGCTGTTGACAGACAAATGGAAGTTTCCCACCAATGTCACCCAGAGCGTTATTTTAACTTGCACAGAATATAGCTCTCTTTTGCACTGTGCCACGGCCGATTTCTTTTCCAAGCCCACTGTGTCCCTTTTCTCACCGATGGTAACGGTGTAGCAAATATGATCTCACCTCTTGTACACTTGGGACTCGAAACTGAGAACTGCAGATTACGAAAGTGGTGCGCTACCGACTGAATCAACCTCCGTCATGCCTTATACCGAATTCGTTGGTCTTATCTGTCATCGCTTAGGAGGATCACCAATGCAACTTCTTTTTAGGGAATGTGGAGGTCAATTTGCTGGTACCAGACACTTTTATCGTTTGAATTATAATAAGAGGAAACTGATAACGAATTTGGTGCTCTCAGTTCTTACGGTTTCCAAGGAGTTCTTAATCAGACAGAAAAATAGCAGAATAGATTTAGCTAATGCGAAATCTGATTAAAATTTCAGTGATAATTTTAAACTATGTTGCATGTTACATGCTGCAGAAAATTTATTCAGAGACTGTTAATTTAGCGTGTTTCTTAACGTGTACAGGGTATGGCTCTCCTGTACATGGGGCCACCGCTTAACGTTCCATCCGACTGACGGTGGTGTTTCCGAAAATTGTAGAATACGCAAAACCAGCAATCGGCGAGAATTATTTTTAAGTAATGAAAAATGCACAGGAACTGGGTTTTGTTTTATTGTTTTTCATTTCAAGCCAGTAATTTGCTCTCACCAACAACTAGTTGTTATATGAAAAAAAAAAAAACACTATGTTAGAGTTCTATTTTCGCTAGTAGAAAGATTATTGTAAGTCTATAACGAAAACGATTGTTAAAAGTGATATTGGCTAAGCAAATGCTCACATTTTTAGGATTTGTTATAAATCTGCTGTCCAGTTTGCAGTCCAGGGGAGCGGGAAGGGGGAGTGCAAAAATGTAATAAAACCAGTGGCATGATGTTAGTGACAACTGCGGAGACTATGAGATTGCGCAGTTGAAGTTTCGACAATTCTGTCGTCATCGATCATCAGTCGATTGACAGATTACTGATACCTCACTTACCAACGATGATCATTGCGACTTGATGAAGAACCGACTGCAGTCTCCTCAGTTGCAAGTGACGTTTCGCTATTGGACTAATATTTTCAGGAGATGGATTGTTTTACCTTTGAGTGGCACTTTGGTTAAATGGCCAGGTCACAAAGATCCCAAGAATCGGAGCAGGTTGGGGGAAGGGATTGAATCAACTGGACAGCTATTAGGATACAAATGGTAGCTTCCCTCCAAGATCATTCAACATGTTCTTTAATGTGCACAGGGTATGGATCTCCTGCAAAGCGGCGGCCTCCTTTACCAGCCCAAAGATGTCCAGGAGTTAACTGGAGAAACTTCTCAACTCAGAAAAGGATGGGATTCGAACCTGGGGACTGCAGATTACGAGTCTGGTGTGCTCCCGACAACTCCAGGGAATAAGGTAAGTCCATTAAGGAATGAGGTAAGTTAAACATTATCTTTACATTTTTAGTAGTATTATTTTAGAAATAGGTGGGAAGAGTTAAATGACTCATGCTCAGTGAGATCTAAGAGCTCAACTCATTAAAAATTTAATGGACAAGGTCTCTTTCCCGTCTTTCTTTGCAAAATACAACTCGAGTTATTTCGGAAATCACGAGGATTTTTAGTCCATTCATCAGTAAACGTTGTGAAAACTCCATTCCCAAGCACGAGCGAGCCTTTTTCGAACCCTCAAGATTATCTAATGCATGCTTAAATCGCCACTTGTGGCCACTGGTCTTGGTAAACAAAATCTTAATATTAACGTGCAGTTAAGTGCAGTATTCTAAGAAAATTCTGTTTCACAATGACGAATATGTTCTCTAGACATATCCAAATATATGATAAAATCAGTTCAAGTAAGAAGAAAGCAATACAGAAAAAAAATAGTAGTCAGACATGGAACTGCCCAGAAAGCAATGGCTGAAACGCAATTATCTACTTCCACACAGTTTGAAAGAGGGCTGGAAAATGAGAATTACCTCCGATTACTATAGATGGAGCAGCAAGCAGCGGTGCTTTAGGATCAGTGTGTTGTTGGGTTCGGTTGTTTTACCTCTGAGTGGCACTTTTTTGCCCACAATGGGCTAAATGGCCAGGTCACATGGACTCCGAAGGCTCAGAGAAGGTTGGAGGAGGGGACCCACTGGAACAGCTGTTAGGAGACAGATGGCAGCCTCTCGTCAAGGCCATCCAACGTGTTCTTTAACGTGGACAGGATATGGTTCTACCGCACACGGCACTACGGCTTAACTTCCCATCCGACGGACGGCGGCCTTTCCAAGCCCACCGGAGTCCCCTACTGACCGTGGGCAGGGAAATTTGTGGAAATAAATCTCAACGCTGACCCAGCTGGGACTCGAATCTGGGAACTACAGATTACGAGCCTGGCGCGCTACCGACTGAACCATCCCCCCCACCCCAATCTGTGCGTTTGTGCTAGCCAGTTAGTTATTCTGTGATTCGTCCACACATCTGCCAAAATAATTACACAGGCTCTCTTGTTCACGAGGATGTCCTCGTGAAAAGGAGAGTCCATATCCTGTGTACATTAAAGAATAAGCTGCATAGCTTGGAGAGGAGGAATTCCATCTGTCTCCTAACATCTCTCCGGTGGGTTCGCTGGCCATTTGACCCAATGAGTGTGCAAAAAGTGCCTGTGAAAGCTAATTTGACTATGATATTACGCAAATCCCCACTATCCAACGGATAAAGGATTCTTAACAGGATATCCTCCTATCTCTGAGGAATATTGCGAATTCCAATCTCTCTGTATCGAATGTGGAGGGGCTATGCAGCGAAAGAGTGAATAAGATCAGGTCTCACAAGATAATAGCAACTTAATATACCATTCAGCGAGAAAAGGACCTATGCGAAAGCAATACTCAAAACCAGAGAAATTATGACTTCCCACACTAATTTAAAAGTACCTAAGTAAAACACTGAATTTTTCCACTCTTAAGATTATTTCTGTATAAGAATTTAGTGTACTTTTCTTATCCCATGTTCTTATGTCAAGTTTACTTACAAAACAATATTTGTGTATTTTATTCTATTGGTAACGTCTTTTCTGTACATACTGTATACTTTGTTTCTACGTTGCTTCTGTAAGTTATACATTATCAATTACACGTTCCATTTTAGAATTTATTATTTCATAAATCAATAGTGATTAAGAATTTTTTTGTCAGAAGCGTTATTTCCTATGTCGTGTGAGTACTGTTTTTGGTTGTCGTATTTTTGAAAGAAATAACATTCTTGACATTTAATATTGCCAATAGTAATGTACATAACAGAAATGAAGTGACTAAACATTTCCTCGCAGCAAACAACAAATGAATTGTTGCTATGGAAACAATTATATCATCAGTGTTCATCGTTTAGATCAGTCATGAACATATTCGGTTGTTTTAACAATTTTTGCAGGCTAGTGT
Organism: Ryuthela nishihirai; assembly: GCA_038380435.1. Lineage (NCBI taxonomy): Eukaryota > Metazoa > Arthropoda > Arachnida > Araneae > Heptathelidae > Ryuthela > Ryuthela nishihirai. The sequence continues at coordinate 80,646,781 of JAWZYU010000017.1, forward strand.
GAAAGTTTAAAAATATTATTTTTTTTATATCTGGCTCTAATAAATTGAGTGGTGATTTCTTTAATAAGACGAAATTCGAATAATATCATGAAACTAGCTATAACTTCACTGAAGGCGTTGACTGGATGTTTAGTAAATCATTTCGAGGTTATATTCGTATCTTTCACATACTGCTTTGACAAACGAACTGAGTTTGAACGTTAAAACAACTGGGTAATATCAATATTGATATAAAACAAATTAATAATGTATAACTTGATTTATATAAAACTTTATATCAATATTTAATCTTTTCCTACTTTTAGTACTATTTCGTATCCATTTAAATTAATGCATTAAATGCATTAAAGAAAGTTAACATTTTTCGTTCGTTATATTGCCCCTCCTTACAACTATTTCAGCAGAGCAAACATAACGGAGCCATTTCATTTCAAATTAGACAGAGGGTGTCACGTGACCCTCGCTGATTCTATTAGAAAAAAATACGTCTGAGAGTATTCTTCATAAGAACATCGGAATGGCATCTGCTTTCGATATGAAAATTTAAAAAATCGGCGATTTAAAAATGGCCACTCGAAAATTATGGTTCAAAAATAGAAAGTGTTGTATTCCTAACGTTTAAAAAATTATTTATTAAAACTTTTTTTAATTCAAGAGCTTTGTCTGACACATACGCACGTACATATATATATACATGAAAGTCATTGGTGCTTTATCGTTAATAGAAAGTTTATGAAAAATCGTCATAATAAGATTAAAATTTGAATTTTTCTTGTTCTTGTTTACGTTATAGATTAAAATTTTAAAAATGGTTACATTACTTGATAGTAAACAAGTCATCTGTCCACAAATTCGTACATATATTATTGATCAGTTTGATTTTCAAGAATTTGTCCTACTTTTCCATCTAGTAAAATTGTAATACTTTCTAAAGTTTTAACTTGAGATATTGACAGGCTCCTGTCAGACCTCTTGGCAAGCAGCTGCTTGAGGAGATATTTATTTTATTATTGATTCTCATTACTGCAGGAAGATACGTCATTTAGAAACTACACCCATAATCTTGCTGCATCTAGAATTATTTTTTTTCTCCTCAATTATATACTACGATTAAAATGAGAAATATATATTTTAAAACTATATTCCGGTATACATCAGAAATTTCTCTCCTCAAAACGCAGCTTTCTATAGTTGTCAAAACAGTTTTTCCACCATATCTTTCGAACACGACGGAAAAACTTATGATTTATGTGCAAATGAAAGTTTGTGATGTGGGCAGTGTGATAGGCTATAGAACATTTACCCCCATGCTTTCTTTCCTCCTCCCCTAAAGAGGGGAAATATGAAAACTATTGTTCTGCTATATCTTCGGAAAGTTTGTGCTTTCGGAAAGGGCGGGCCGAAATTAAAGGGCTATTCGCCAAATGAAGGTTTCTGACCTGAGGAATGTTACAATTCGTAAAAATTTCTCCCATTACCTTCTTCGCCCCCTAAAAGAGGGTGAAACATGAAAATGATTATTCCGCTACATTTGTGGAAAGGACACTACACAGGTGGAATGAGGGAGAGCTTGATCTCACGGCAGTGCGACGTTAATTATCCGGATATTGTTTGATACGAAAATTTGTCTCGATCCCTTAGTATTGTAATCTGATTTCCGTGCTATACGATTAGAAATGTGGCTAAGGGGGAGGGATGGTGGAGGGCAGATCATTACACACTAGACATGAATCCAATTCTTTGGTATTAATTGTCTCCTTTCCCTACTGTAGATTTCCACAGCTGGCTTTGTGTAAGTCTATTTTTGGCGCTACCTTTTAATTTACCCGGCATTGTTAAACACTAAAAGTGTCCCCATGCAGCCAGTGTAATGGTTTAGCATGGAGGTGAGGTAGTAGTACCAATGAATGGAGCGTAATTCTAGTATCAAATGATCACAGGACAATAAAAGACATTGCCCAAGATATAGAGCACAAGAGATGAAATTATGAATAGAAAAAGAATGTCACAAATATCACAGATTTACACTACAAATAAGAAGAAATATTAATAACTAAAATGACTGCATGGATATATATATATATAAATATTTCACTAAATAATACAAATTATTAATTAATTCTGCAGGGGATACGACGTTAATGACAGAGTCAAGTATGAAATGAGTCAAATTAAAAATAAACAATAATTGGTAAAGTACAAGATTACAGGACCTCACTACGAAAAATACTTCAAATGTATGATAACAAAGCCTTTTCTCTTCATTCTTTTACATAAACAACTTCAATCATATCTATAACAGATTCCATTCCCCAACATTCCCTCAGGAGTGATTGTGACTTCTCTATTTAACCCATTGTGGGCAAAATTTAATAGGATGTGAAGTAAAAGTTCTCTTCGAATTTTGACCAATATATTATCTGACTTCGAACTGATTTAACAATTGCTGAGGCTTTAAAATGTAGTTTCCATCATCATCATCTCTCATCATTAATCGATAAGGGTAAAATCTCTTTTAAGGTTTAACCTAATTTTAAGGTTTATGAGGAAATCGAGTAAATCTCCGATTTTTTAATATATTTTGTTCTTATTTCTGTTCCTCTTTTTGTTCAGATACCATCACTACCCTCACGTCAGCACGTCACCACTGCCCTCAAGAAGTGGATAGATGTACCCCGTGAAGGGAAGAAGGCGAAAACGGGTGACAACAACGGTACTTATTTAAATATTTTTATATTCAATCAGAAATTCAAATTTTCTTCGCAGAATCTAGTATAGAAATATCTTTCTCTATATTTGCGTTTACATGTGTTCATAGATGTGCAGTTCGTGAATTGAATTATCATACGAACTTTTGCCTTTTTACCAGATATAAAGTTGCACTCGTACGAGCCTCCAAAGAGGCATGAACAAGAACAATATCCATAACGAAGGTAAGCTTTTCTCATTCAATATATCAATTACTTGGCTAGAAAAGTAATTTTTCATTTTCTATTGAAATTGCTCTTTCATGTCTATCTTTTTCAAGTAAATTAGACTTCTGATTTATGGTGTTCTGAGAACACAGGACAGGAATCGGGTTTCGGCCACTTCTGAGAAAAGTGGTAAAAATATGATTAAAAATTCAGTTTTAATTTCATTACAGGAGGATTGGTACACAGCTCTCCTTCTAGCCTTTTATGTATAGCCCCATTTGCTGTCAGATTATATTAAGTACTCTTTCTTAATCTAAATGTTACTCGTTGAGATTTATCTACGTTAATCCCCACCCGGCACTCAATGAGAAAGTGGACACCAATGGACTGAAAATACTGTTGTCCGTTGGATGGAACGTCAAGTTGTAGCCCGTGTGTAGGAAAGGACCTACTGGATAGCCTTAAAGGGGTCCCATGTCTCCGCCATATTCTCAGCCCATGGAATCCTTTCGACCTGGTCATTTAGCAATGGCCAGGGCCTTGAATGGGTTTCAAAGTAGAGGAGAGAACTTGCCATAGGCGAATTCTTTTGTTACGTTAGATGGCACGCATTGGTCTATTCGCCCCGACTGACGCACTTGAGATTTTTAAAATGTCTTTTTTCACTTTATTTTTTGAAAAAAGACACAAATATTTTATCACGGCGTAAAATGGAACTGAACGGTTCGAAAGCAAAAGAAAAAAAGACATGATGTTGTTTCTAAGCTCCTTTATGCTTTCTGGTAACATAAAAACACTTCCGTTCTAATTACACAAAAGATATTAGCTTATTATATGAAAGCTATTATTATCTTAACATTCAGTAATAATTTTCTCTATTAATAAAAGCAACAATGTCCACTCTGATATATTATCCATATTTTGTAAATCATTTGTTTTTAACAAGGATGACGAAATACTATAGAGCAATCTCCTGATTATCAGTGATTAAGTGGCGTAAGAATAACCTGAAGGGTTGACAAATGTGAAATGTTTTTACATATTTTGAATAAATATAAAAAATTTACATGCGTTTTAGTTTCTACTCTTGAAAATATCACTTTAATTAACACGAAAAAGGATTTTAATTCACCAGTTCTTACAACTTCAATCTTCTTACAATTACCTTCAATTGAAAATCGTGCAACTTCGAATTTTGTAATCAGTTCGTAGTTCGTTTCATATCAATTGCTCTGTGTTAGAACTGCAAAAGTTCTATGTAAGTTGATTGACAAAGTAATTGAGTACTAATTCGATAAATGAAGTAGATTTTTTATTTTTGATATTACACTACTTTATATGCATAACGTACAAAATACGGATACACACATTTCTGTCATAACTATTACAGAAGTACAAAAATGGTAATGCAATCAAAAATAAAATTATCAAAATATCAAAAATAATTCAAATTGTACTGTTTGATAATAATTAATTTCAAATATGCGAATGAGTCTCGATTCTAAGAATTTAAGCGGTTAACAGTTTACTAACTGAATAAAAAATTTAGCACCCCTCTTTTTTTTAAAAATCTGCTTTGATTAAGATTTATTTTTTTTTAAAGACATCAATTGCTTCTATTTCTGATAGCAATCTCCTTTGCTAAAGATGCTGTAATATCATATCACGTGACACTTCTTCTTGTCGAACTTGAGATGAAAGTGTAATGCTTCAGTTTCGTGGCCAGATTCAGTAGACCGAAGCGTGCACAAACTCGTGTCCGCGGACCAATCCCTGGCCTTTAAACAATTTTATCCTGCCGGCGCAAAAAATATCAACTATGTTTTCCTTAATCTGGCACAGTTAGATGGAAAAATTATTTAATTTAGACGAAAGACGAAAATTTTAGTAACATTATAAAAGTAGCAAAACATCATTGAAATCGAATATTCAGCAGCTCCGTTCTGGGATCCAGTCCCATTCTTCACATACTGCTTCGACAAATCTACTTCAGTTTTGATATTAAAATGAATTTTGTATTAATGTTTATTTTCATTTATTATATTGTACTTATATATATATGACAAAATGTAATAAACGTAACTAAACATTTTTGTTCTTTTAGTACCACCCGAATTATTGGCTCACAGCAAACGTAATATTTTTCTTTCTGCTGAACGCCAAAAACGTTTGTGTATCCTAGACAGTGTTAGTTTGTTAATATGTCGGAAGAGAAGGGTATTATACACTGAAGAAGGCAATTTCAGTGAAAAAATGTCAATATAATTGTCACATATGAGCAATGTTTCTTTCAACATTGTAATATATTATCACTAATAAAAATAATGCTTGTTAACTTAATTATTGTAGTTAATTATCCTTAGGGAGTCTTGGTTTCATATTGTCCCCTGATTCTACGATAATGCCATTTAGACCATTGTCGGCAAAACTTACTCAAATGTAGAAAAAAACGTTATTTTCAAATTTTGGTAATTACATCTAAATTCGAACTGATTTAATAACTGGTGATACTTTAAAATGCAGTTTCCATCACCACTTCTCGGCATTAATTGATAAGGGTAAAATCTCTTTGGAGAAAGTATATTTTTCTATGACCGTCTTTTCTGCTTTAACTTAATTGTTATCTACTATCAATTAAAAATAATAAATACTATTTAACCAGCTCTATCAAAGACCTAAATCGCTTTTCACACTTTATTAAAAGAACTTCTCGTTTTGTGTTTTCGAAGAGTAAAAATCGATTGCATAAAGCATGTATATTTTAATGTTTATTTTTATTTAAAAAAAATTATAACTTAATTTTAAGGTTTCGAAAGAGTCCAGAAAATCTATTTCTTATTATTTTATGTTCCTCTTTTTGTTCAGATCATCACCGCCCTCAAGACGTGGACATATGTACCAAGCATTGAGGGCAGTGCCAATGAAGACCTGGACCTGGACATATGAGCAGACTGGACAGCCCTCAAGACGTGGACATATGTACCAAGTATTAAGGGCAGTACCCTTGAGGGCAGTGCCAATGAAGACCTGGACCTGGACAGATGTAGCCCATGAAGACCTGGACCTGGATAGATGTACCCCATGAAGACCTGGACCTGGATAGATGTACCCCATGAAGACCTGGACCTAGACAGAAGAACTCTTACAGATGTGCCCCGTGAAGGGAAGAAGGCGAAAATGGGTGACAACAACGGTGCTTATTTAAATATTTTTGCATTCAATCAGAAATTGAAATTGTCTTCGTTCAATTTAGTTTAGAAATATCTTTCTCTATATGTGCGTGTACATGTGTTCATACATATGAATTTTGTGAATTGAATTTTCATACGAACTTTCATTTCCTCTCCAGATATAAAGTTGCACCCGTACGAGCCTCCAAAGAGGCTGATGTCAATGAAGCACGAGCACAATTTCCCCCTAACGAAGGTAAACTTTTTTTTGAGTATTGCATTTCATATATTTGTATTCAATATTGTATTGATTATCTCAATTACTTGGCTAGAAGTGTAATTTTTCATTTTATATTGAAATTGCTGTTTCATGTCTATTATTCTCAAGTAAATTAGACTTTCTGATTTGTGGTGATCTGAGAACACAGAACAGAAATCGGGCTTCGGGCCACGTCTGTAAAAATTTGTAAAATGGTTTCATAATGTGAACACATTTAGTGTTTTAATTTTGTGATTTTAAATTAGTGTGGATAGCCATAATTTCGCGAGTTTTGAGTATTGCTTTCACATAGGCCTTTTCTCGCTGAATAGTATGTTAAGCTTAGTAGCTTGTGTGGCCTGATCTTGTTCAGCCTTTAGCTGCATAGACTCTCCAATTTTGTGTACAGGGAGATTGAAATTTCGAATATTTCCCATGGATAGGGGGATATCCTATTAGGGATCCTTTATCCGTTGGATAGCGGAGATTTCCATAATACAACAATTAACCGACTGAAGACTATAAAAACTCTATTGTTGGTAATCAGTTTTCAAACCAAATATTTGCCAATGAGATTTACTTAACTATCAGTTAAGTGTTTGGAGAGTGCTATTTCAGTGCATCAAGTGGGATATCAGTAATCCACACTCTTCATTTGCTGCTCAAATAAAGCTACCACAAAAGTGGCTCCCTGGGATGAGGAATCACAACTTCTATCTAAAGAATCTAAAGAAACGAAAATTGTCTAGAATAAGAATATAATGATTGCTTAAGGATCTGTTTTCTAACACTCTGAGCTGTCTCCAATGGCTTACTGGATGTCGCTGATTGGTGGGAGGTGGGATTAACAGGGTTAAGGGGTCACCTGGGTCAGATGACTGAGTAAGCGAACGTGTAGTTTGCCTCCTACATCAACTGGAACCTGTTAATTCGTGATAGAGGGTTGAGGTTAAGGTTTTTGTTTTCATTTTTAAACTGAACTAGTGCTCACTTCGGGATCATTCATTCTTGTGAGTCAGCAGACCTTCCTGATCACCAGCCATTAGTGGCGAAAGCTCTAATGGAAAGTCGCTTGTCGAGAAGTGAAGGTGCATCATTCGAGCGAGGTTTCTGCTGATGAGAACAAGATCTAACCGGTTTTAATTAGATGTTGCCCAAGACACCATAAAATATTTTCCATTAAATTCACTCAGTCACTCAACAGGAAATAAATTCTGATTGAGGCTTTAATAAAAGTTTTATGGTAATAATGTATTCATGGCTGTCTTAGAATGGGTAGTGTATTATACGTTAAAAACTTAAGACTAATGGATTCATTTACTTGCGAGTAACTTTCCTAATATTTCGACTCCTGACTTGGGACGTCCTCCGAGGAGTTGATCCCTCTTTTTCCTCCCACACTAACTGCCTATGTGTGGAAGGGTTTTCTCCAGGTTAGAGCAAAACCCTCTGACATGGATGGTGCCTTGACGTGGCGTCAGAGCTTTTCACTAAACCATCTGGCAGATATCATTTTTTATGTCACAGTACTTATATTAAACTCTGTAAACCTTCATTTTATTCATTTTCAGAGTTGAATAAATGCATTTCCTAGTAATTCAGTTTTATTTTACATTTTGCATACATATAACTTTATGAAGAACTAACAGATTTACCCGGCGTTGCATGGGTATGAAACTTCCTAAAACGTAGAATAGATGGTCCTCCCCACGTCGCAAGCTCTCATTTGGCATAAATATCAATATACTCCATCTCTTCCACCCTCCAGGATATGGGGGTGACTCAGTCCGTAGCGTCCCAGCCACGTAATCTCTAGTTCCCAGGTTCGAGTCCCAACTGGTTCATCGTTGAGATTTACCTCCGCAAAACTCCCCTCCCTGCCCACAGTCAGTAGGGGACACCGATGGGCTTGGATAGGCGGTAGTCTTTCGGATTGGACTTTAGGCACTGGCTCCGTGTGCGGGAGAGCCATATCATGTGAATGTTAAAGAACCCACTGGATGGCCATGACGGGAGATTACCATCTGTCTCCCAACAGCTGTTCCAATGGGTCCCCTCCCCAACCTTCTCTAAACCTTCAGGGTCATTTGTGGCCCACCATTAAATTTGAAATAATGAATGCATCAAAGTAATTTCTTTCTGATTTCGCGTGATAATCTCATTTTTCAGTTTGCTGGGTAAAGAGCGCGAACGTCCGTAGATATTGAAGTCGTTTTAATTAAGCACGAGCGGAACACGAGTTTTTTTGTTGAAATGAGCACTTCAAAAACTAAATTCGTACCGGAAGTTAAAATCACTAACTTAATTTGAAAAATGTGCAAAAGCTAATAAAAGTATTTGCAAATAATTAGTTAATGTTTTAAATACTATGTTAAGTAATAAATAATTTTGTTTAATAAAAGTATTTTTGCACCTTTACATTTTTTATGCATCTCAGGTCACAGTTAATTTTCTTTTGATATAAAGTTACATATGCTTGGAAATTGTATCCGAGGAACTGTGGTGGGTACGAAGGGATTTGAAAAGGTCGATTATCTGAGTGAGGGAATTCCGGCTTTTGGTTTAGAAACTTCACATGGGGAGGATTATGGGTGCCTCGAACTATGTCCATTTCGTTTCTCCCATAAAAGAGAGGGAGAAAATATAAACCGGAGGAGGGGGACAAGTTGGGTTGAAGAAGAAGCCTGAAGGCTTAGAGAAGGTTGGGGAGGGGACCCATTGGAACAGCTGTTGGAAGACAGATGGTAGTCTCCCGTCATGGCCATCCAGTGGGTTCTTTAACGTGCATAGAGTATGTCTCTCCCACACACAGAGCTACTGCTTAAAGTCCCATCCGATGGACTGCCGCCTATCCAAGCCCATCGGTGTCCCCAACTGACTGTGGGCAGGGCGAAGAGTTTTAAGGAGGTAAAATCAACCTGGGACTCGAACCTGAGAACTACAGATTACGTGGCTGGGTCGCTACCGACTGAACCACCTCACCTCCGGGAGGAGATGGAGTATAATGATATTTTTGCCAAATGGAAGCTTGCAGTATGGGGACGGCCATGTACTCTATGTTTGAGAAAGTTTCACACCCGAAGAACTGAGGGTAAATCTGCTATAGATTTATACAGGTGGAAGCTAGAACGATAAGACATTATTCTATGCCAGTGCTACGGTTTATGGTTAGAGTAACTCGCCATTCGATTAAATATAGTTTTTAAAACTTTGGTTTTAGTAAGTGAGCGAAGTTAAATGAAAATAAAAAGATCTCTGTCCAGGACATCAACTTTGTGATCCGGTGAAGCTGAAGCTAAATTCTGTCCCAATTTTTTTCTCTCTTGTTCCGACTACTGGAGTTAAAAATCTCTGGTTTGTAGAGGATTTAGCGTCGTGAACCTGTTGCATTTGTTCAAATACAGCTCATTAATATAATTCAGAAATATTTTTTCTGAATATTTGCACTTTTCAGAAACGGATTTTACGGCACTTCAGAATACGATATTGATTTTATATCTGATATTATTTCCGAGTACAAGCATGTGTTAGTTGCTCACTTGCAACAATATCTGTTCTTGTAATATTGGCATGTGATGTTTAGTAATGTTCGTATTGCAATTTGTAAGGAGCAGCGGCCATTCAGGTGAATTACAGTGAAATGTATATTTTATTGTAGAACAATAAAGTTTTTGAACGCCAAAAGTATTATCACTGATTTTTGTAGAAACCCATAAGAGTGGCATGAGCATTGGTAGGCAAAAGTTAAGATCGAATAGGTTATTTGTTCGCAAAGTTCTATATATACTACAGACCATTGTCCAACAGTGCCATATGCCGCAGTGAGTGCATCTACTTAAGCAAATAGGATCCCTGTAGTGTACACTGCGTGGTCAAATTATTATTATATATATACCTAATACTTCATCATATGTATCGTGGTAGCAAATTTTTCAATTCTCTCTGCATAGTACTCGTTGAAATGAGTTTGGAAGTACCGCTAGCGATAATCTCTCTCATCTGATGAACTGTAGCAGCTGTTTTGCCATAGAGTTCGTGCCAATAAATTCCTGTCCCTGTCTCTGAGAGCCATTTTTTCACTTGCATTTGCCAAGATTGGCAGGCGTTTTTGAGACCATTGCCATTCTCCATACACATTGAATTCCGTATCGTGATTTTCCACTCAGTTCCATCACCTCTGTAACAGATGTTCCTACCCATCGCACTCCAATGAGGAGTCTCCTTACGAAGCCAGTCAGATCAGTCTCGTTACCTATGTCGCACATGACTTTGTTCTTCATTATGCGTTTACGGCTTTTATAGGACTTCATAGTGACGCAGAATACCTAAGTCAGTAAGAAATTTTCCGCACATTAGTATGCTTCATGGCATTTCATACACGATAATATATAATTGCCAGGCAGCATACACTGAGATGCCAGTATATTTGTACACCTATCTAGTTTAACACCAGAAATATATATACAGGTAGCCCTTGTTTGGTACGAAAGATGCATTGTCCGAATTTCCACGTTAAACGGGGAGTATTTTTATTTGCTTCTTTGCATGTCATATTTTAACAAATTGATTATACCCAGATTTTATTTAAAAAAATTACTTAAATGTGTACATGAGTGAACAATTTGTTAATTTTACAATTTATTTCTAAACAAGGAAAGTATTTATCGCGAGCAGTGTTAACTACTGAAAGGCATTTTCACAAAATGATGGCCGTTGTTCCCCCCCCCCCCCCCCCACGCCCCGAGCGCTGTGGAATCATCCTAGTTAATGTTTCCCTGGGTCTGAGATGCATTCGTGCTTTTAACCTGTTCGGTGCCAAAAACTCAACACGAGTGGAGAAATTTTGTGACCTTGAATGCCAACCACTCAATATTTGAGTGCAAGCAGTGGAACGTTTTTCGCGATGTTTTTCCTCCATGTTGTTAGCTTTAATCGTTCTGGTTTTTTACTGAAGGGTAGAATGTATTTTCACCTGTTTTCCGATTTTTTTTTCAAAATGGTGTAGCTTATGATTATTTTAATAATTGGTTTTAATAGTAACGGAATTTCTTTACCAAGAGAACGACGGTAAGGGAAGGCGCAAGGATACATGTACGACGTCATGACGTCGTACATGTATCCTTGCTCCCTCACCCCGTTTCCTCATAGCTTCGATGCACGGGGTTCTGAAGGTTGGGTTGCTTTACCTCTGAGCGGCACTTTTTTGCACACCATGGGCTAAATGGCCAGGTCACAAGGACCCCGAAGGTTCAGAGAAGGTTTGGGGAGGGGACCCACTGGAACAGCTGTTGGGAGACAGATGGTAGACTCCCGTCAAGGCCATCCAGCGTGTTCTTTAACGTGTACAGGGTATAGCTCTCACGCAGCCACTGCTTAACGTCCCATACGACGAAAGGCGGCCTTTCCAAGCCCATCGGTGTCCCCTACTGACCGTGGGAAGGCGTAGAGTTTTGCAGAGATAAGTTTCAAAGCTGACCCAGCTGGGACTCGAACCTGGAAACTGCAGATTACGAGCTTGGCGCGCTACTGACTAAGCTACCCCAGGCCCCAGATTCTGAAGGTAATCTAATTGGCAGTCAGTTTTCTAACGTGAAGTCGTAAACACCCTTTGAACGCTAGATGCGAAGCTCTTTTTACCTTTCATCTTCAACTCGTGTCCTTAAGCTGTTTATAAAACGCTTGTATGTTCGTCCAATTTTCGGAGCTTGTTTAAATTTTTTTTCTACGTAATAACTTTTAAAATCCCTTTCTAATCTGTTTTTATACTTAATAATTGGCATAAGATTTAAATTATGAGTTCGTATAATCATCGACGATTTTTGAAAGATGACAAAATTTTTGAATATTTTTACACTTTGGATTCTAATGTTAGTTCCCTAATATCCAGTGAACAGCACGCTACTAATGAGATATTCAGTGGTGGAATTTGGCCGTACCCGTGCCCTAGGGCCCGTTGAGAGGGCTCGGATTAATTTTCAAGAAACATTATTTTTAAATGGAAATGGTTAGTTTTCTAATATAAGTCGAAATGGACTGAGAACGTGTTAAAGGTCCGGGCCCCTTTGTAATGATTTCTACAGTAACCATTTATTTTTATTGACACAATACAAGATACTTCAAACAGAGTTAAAATAAGTTTAATTTTGGTTACGTAAAACTTTCGTCCTCCCCTAATGAAAATTCTCGTCAATTAGAATTGAGCAATCGTTTTCAGTATTTTGGACAGCTATTGAACAATCTTCCTCTCGCTTAAAGAAACAGACAGTTCGTTTTATCGAAGAGAGGAGCAATGATTTAAAGAAATATGGTGAGGATGTTATTCGGGTGTTCAATCCAGGATTTCCAAGAAAGAAACTTAAGCTGAATATGTTTATTGTGGGGGTTATTTTAAACCTCGCCCTTAATGACTTACAAACGTTTCATAATTAAAACATTTTCTACGAAATAATTGGAGAAATCTAATGTTTTTGGGACATAATACAAAAAGAATAGAGTAACTAGGTTCAGTATCTGACGTACTCAAGAAAAGTAACTTTTATATTATACGTTATAAAATGGGAGTAAATAAAATAAAAACTTTGAAGCAGATGTCAGAGTCTATAAAAAAGGATTGCTGATCACTATGGAATATTAATTAGAACAAAAATAAAATCCTTAATTTCTAGAGATAAAAATCCTAAAATAAGAATAACGCTTACTTAGGTACATATGTCGATGATAAAAAACTTTCCCAAAAACTAGGATTAATAGATAGGAATGTTATTGGAACTGAGGTTACTAATCCGAAAGACTTGTTAAAATTGATATTAGATAAAATTAACGAAATTAGGAATCAGTGTTATTTCAAAACATCTAGAGTTAAAAATTTCAAAAGGAAACCGAAAGAATGGATAACTGAAGGGATAATTAAGGCTATTGAAGAAAGAGATCTGTTGTGGGTTAAATATAAAAATAATATGCAAAGTACGATATTATATGATGAATATAAAAAAGTTAGGAACACTGTAAATAGTTTGATAAGGAAACAAAAATGTTTTTATTACAGAAATAAAATCGATTTAAATAAAGATAACAATAAGAAATTTTGGGAGCTGGTAAAAGATATTATTAATGATAAAAAGAAATTATCTGTTGACATGCAAATAAAACGCTATTTTGGTAAAAATAAAGCGATGGAGTTGATAGTGGATGATTTTAACAATTACTTTGCAAGTGTTACAGAAAATTTAGTACTGAAATATTCAAAAAATATAAATATAGCTGTCAACGAGATTATTACACCTTCTAATTCACATTCCATTTTTATACCCGAAGCAAATAGAGATGAGGTAGTACAGATCATTAGCAATTTAAAAACTAGTAATGCAGTGGGCTATGATATGGTGAAATCTTCATATATAAAAAGCAATGCAGATGTTTTTTCTGAGATCCTGCAACGCTTGATTAATTTGAGTTTGAACACTGGCATTGTACCTAACATACTCAAAACTGCAATTGTGCGTCCTATATTTAAAAAGGGATCACGAAATATATATAGTAATTATAGACCAATCATGATCTTATCAGTTATTGAAAAAGTTTTAGAAAAATATGTATACAAATATGTTAATAATTTTTTTAGAAAAATGTAAAATAATTACAGATAGGCAGTACGGGTTTAGGAAGAACAGAGGATTTATTATTATTGAAGAAAGAGATTGATTTATTAGAGCATTTCTCACAATACCTTAATACAGCACTCAATTCTGGAAAAAAGGTTTGTGCTATATTTATGGATTTGAATAAAGCATTTGACACGGTTAACCATGACATATTATTGAAAAAGTTATCATTGGTGGAAATTCGAGGTTCACTGAATAAATGGTTCAAACATTACTTGTCTAATAGGACTATCATCACAAGGATTGAAAATTGTGAGAGTAGAGATAAAATTTTAAATTCAGGTGTACCACAGGGGGCTCAGTTTTAGGGCCACTTTTATTTGCAATTTATATAAATGATTTAGCAGAAATAAATTTTCAGGATAATTTGTTTATGTTTGCTGACGATACCGTTCTGCTGAACGCAGGTATGCAGGTAGAAGAAGTAGTTAGATGTGCACAGAACGACTATAATGTAGCAAATTCTTGGTTTCAGAAAAACAAACTCTTCTTAAATGAAGAAAAAACCAAATATATGATCATTCAGAGTAGGCACAAGTTAAATAACTTATGCATTAAAACACATAATTATAACTGTCAATATAAATTAATAATTAACCGAAACGTATGTTCCTGCCCAATTGTGGAAGAGGTTCATAAAATTCAATATTTAGGGATTTATATTGACCAAGAATTTAAATGGAAATCGCACATGAAATATACTTGTGATAAACTAAGGTATGCATCTTACAAAGTGTTGAAGTTGAATACACTTATTCCACTGAATGTCATAACAATGATATATAAAGCTCTCTGTGAATCAATCATTAGGTATGGTATCAGTATATATGGATGCACATATAAATCTGTTTTAAATAAAATTAAACGAATACAAAAAGGTACTCTAAATAATATTGTTAAATTCAATAAACATGTAATTAATGAAGATTACATTGGCAATATTTTTCATTATCTGAACATTTTACCAGTTGACTTCTTATATATTTATGTAACTATCTTTAGAAATTACATTAAAAATGAACACAAGGAGAAAATTTTGCATGTGATCAATACAAGACGAAAGTGTGAAAATTATTTTGTTCAACCAATTTTTCACAATAATTTATGGAAAAGCGCGGATATCTTATCAAATACCCAAAATTTTTAATTCTCTACCGAGAGATCTGTTATGTCTGAGCACTTATTCAGAAATTAAAACTAAAGTTTCGAAATGGTTACGATGTAAATAATTGAAAGTAATGTTTAAAAAGTCATATCCTGTATCTGGTATCCTTTAAGCAAGTGCAGTTTTAATGCGAAATGATGACTTGTACCATAGGTGATAGTTTTGTGCAATATGTGCTGTAATCCGAAATTCTATAGGTTTATTTTATAAATGTGTTTAACTTTTCATGTCTGTGTTTTAATATGTGTTTTTTTTGTTGTTATTGTTTTAGTTTCTTTTTTTAATTATGTGTTTATTTTCCATTATACATGTCATATTCTTTAATAAACCTGTCGAGTGATTGAAAGGAATCCTGCTGACAAAGCCATAAGGCTTAGCGGGGTAATCTATATATATATAACCATACTAAGGCTTAATAAAAATATTATTATTATTATTAAACTCGGGAGTGGGGCGGTTGTGATTCAAAGTTATTGTTCTTTATTGGGATCACACAGTATAATTTATTTGTAATCTTTTCTAGAGGTTCTTCGCCTCTCTCTATCCGCTAATCTCTCGGCTTAGGTGATGAGAAAGAAAACCACAAGAGTACTGCATGCAATAAGAGAACAGGCAACTGATTCAGCTTTTCTGTGATTTAGATTATGCTGATGATTTAGTCCTTTTGGCAAATGATGTCGATGAGATGAATTCTTTCATTCGAGCTGGTGATGAAACTGGCAGTAGAGTAGCTTTGGTAATAAACAGAGAGAAAACAAAGTAATGAAAATTGGTCAAACAGGCTGTGGTTCAGTTAATATGAATAGTGTTCTACTCTTGATCAGGTGTCTCAGTTTAATTATCTTGGGAGCTATGTAACAGATACTGGTGACAGGGGCGTAGCCATGGGCGGACGGGGGGGACGCTCCCCCCAAAATAACTCGGAGTTGGCAAAATTCGGAGTGACTTGGTAAAATCTTGGGGAGTTGGCAAATTTCGGAGTGACTTGACAAAATCGTGGGGAGTTGGCAAAATTCAGGTGAGATGAAAAAATTAGGATTTCTTTGTGTAAAATTATGGCGAGTTGGCAAAATCGGGGCAAGTTCGCAATATCTAGGAGAGTTGGCAAATCTTGGCGGAGTTGGCAAAATTTAGAGTGGCTTTGCAAAAATCAGGTGTGATGTAAAATTGGGATTTTTTTTTCTGTAAAATTGTGGCGAGATGGTAAAATCGAGGAAACTTGGCAAAATCTAGGGCAGTTGGCAAAACTCGAATCCACTTGGTAAAATAAGGGCGATTGGTGAAAATTGGGATTTATTTTGTGAAATTAAGGAGAGTTGACAAAATCGAGAAAACTTGGCAAAATCTAGGGAAGTTGGCAAAACTGGAAACCACTTGGTAAAGTACAGGTGAGTTGTAAAACTTGGGATTGGTTTTGTGAAATTAAGGAGAGTTGGAAAAATCAAGAACTCTTGGCAAAATCTAGGGGAGTTGGCAAAATTCGAATTTTTGATTTCTCCCCCCTCTAACCATAATCCTTCGCTACGCCCCTGGTTATGATCACACTAGAAATCAGCTATTACGTACTGTATTTGCCAATCTTAACATTAGAATATATTGATCACCAAATGACATTTCAAGAGTGTAGCTCTGATTCATCTCTGATCTGTAATTGGACTTAAAATAGAGGAATCGTTCCCTGGATCTTTTGAAAGATTAAAATCAGAATCCCAAATTCATGGTCGGGCAAAATGGATCCTCTCCAATTTTTCAGAATGGGCAACTGCCCACCTTGCCCACTTCCTTTGCACATCACTGTTTGCCCACTATGCATTCATTCACATCATAAAAATTAGAAAATTTCAGAGGATGGGAAAACCAGTAGTTATATAATCAACTATTGATTTATGTCAGAGTTGCATTCTTCAAAAATGGCAGCGTCAAAATTAATAAAAAGAACACTAATTGGCGAATATTGAAATAAGCTTACGGAAACTTCTAAAACGTATATTTTTAAATAAATCAATAGTAAATACACGGATCACCTGTTGACATAGAATTCAAGAAATACAGTGAAATATCAGCATAACGAAATCGAACGGGTGAACAAAATATATTCGTAATACGGAAATGCAATAGTAAAATGCTATGATAGTTTTCTTACCACAAAATAATCATTACGAATCATTTTCACCGTGTATTAAAGTTTATTTCTTATAAAAGTCGTTAATATTTTTAAATGTTGTTGCAAGCATCTCTTCGTAAATTCTTAAAATTTTTAAAGTGCAGGAAGACATCCGTAGGTTCCCAGAGTCAAATGCAATCTCATATCCATTGGGAATTATATATTGTTCTCAAGATAGCATGCTCTAAGAGCTTATTTTATTTCCCATAGAAATTGCCCAAATGGGCAATTTCTATGGGAAACAAAAAATCATGTTAATAATTAATATGAACCTGGTGATTTATATATTCAATAAATTAAAAATGAGAAAAGAAACAAATTGCACTGCTGCCTCAGCCATTACTGTGATTTTTTTTGCACGGAAGTAATTTAGTTGTTTTCTTCCTTTTAAACGTTCCCAAACTAAACTTTCATGGAGATTGTTCTTCCGAATCTGATTTATAAATAATAATATATAATAATACTAAAGCTTTTCTGTTTGACTTTTTACCAACAGTGATAGTACACGATGCATTGATTCTGAAGAAACTTCCTGCAGTACTTTACAAGAAAAAATATCGAACTATATAATTATCCTGTTTCAAAGAAATCTGTTTATATTTCATTAAGTAGAATCAAATGCTAGTTATTTGCCATTAGTTATTTCAGAATAGTGTTCAAACCCAATGAAATAAGTCCTTTTTTCCTATATAATTTTAAAACGTACTGTTGAAATTAATATACTTTCTGCTTTTCTGTAATATTTTATTTTCTTGAAATTCAGAATTAAAAGTTCTTTGTTTTAGTATATGACATATCTATTTTAATCAATTAGTTCTTTCAATATAATATTTTAAAATTATTCTTTAATTCTGCTGGAAGCAGTTCAAAATTAACCCAGCAACTAGAATGAATTCTGCTTTATAAAGCCCGCATGTTAAAGGTTAAATGATGTCGCAACAGTGAGACACAATGTCAGGAATTTCTTTCCATTTCATTAAGAAATGGCTAAGATTTCGCGCCATATTGGCTGCAAATAACGAGACTAAACTAATTAACCAACTTGACTGAAACAAAGATGATAACGAAGTAATATAACAATAGCTTAAATTTAACTAATGAAAGGAGTGCATTAGAAGTGCTTTCAAATTACTTTCCGCTGACGGAATCGTTATCTGTAATGAAATAGAAACAGAATTGCCTAGATCTATGGGGCGGGGGTGGCTCAGTAGGTAGCGCGCCAGGTTCTTGATTGCAGTTCCCATGTTCGAGTCCCAACTGGGTCAGCGTTGAGGCTTCTCTCCGCAAAACTCCCCGCCCTGTCCACGGTCAGCAGGGAACATCGATGGCTTGGAAAGGTCGCTCGTCCGTTGGATAGGACGTTATACGTAGCCTCGTGTGCGGGAGAGCCATACCCTGCCCACGCTAGATGGCCTTGACCAGATGTTACCATCTGTCTCCCAACACTGTTCCAGTGGGTCCCCTCTCCCAACCTTCTCTTAGCCTTCGGGGTCCTTGTGACCAGGCCATTTAGCCCATGGTGTGAAAAAAAGTGCCGCTCAGAGGTAAAACAACCCAACCCAGCATAGATCTATAAATTTGGAAATACACTTTTATGCTAGAAAATTGTGTCAACACCGTTTCGAAGTATTATACAGGCACGCATGTGGAGAGAGTATCGATATTGGAGCGGAGAGCAGAATGCGGAGAGCAGTAATTTCATTTGGTAGATAAAAAACTTATTCTTAGTACAAGAAATGGGGAATAAATAACGCACACTCACCATACACTGCTTCAGTAAAATGACCACAAAAATGTTTCCATTGGCACAAGGTTCATCTAGTTGGTTTTCTTTGCACCGACACAGAATAAGATAATAATAAACACTTCAAAAAGTGGTCCGAGGAGGGAAAAACCACGAACCGCCGGCAAGGTGTGGGACGACCATAGCTCATCGATGTTAGAGGTGAGCGAAGGTATCCTGTATGGTACGATATAACAGAAGGGATACTGTGGCGCAACTCCCCGTAATTTGAATTCTGATAACGGGAGTAATGTGTCACAACACACGTACATGGAACCCTGCTGAAAATGGGGCTGCGTAGCCGCAGGCCGCTCCGAGTGCCCATGTTAACCTCGGTTCACCATCGAAAGCGCCTACAATGGGCCCACGAGCATCAAAACTGGACCTTGAATGATTGGAAGATGGCTGTCTGGTCCGACGAATCTCGTTTCCAGTTGCACCATGTAGACAGCCAAGCAAGTGTGCATCGTTTATCTGGGGAAGTGTTGCACCAGGATCAACCGTGGGACAAAAACGAGCCAGTTGAGGAAGTGTAATGCTTTGGGCAATGTTCTGCTGGGAAACCTGGGTCCAGTCATTCATGTGCAGGAAATTGCGACGTCTACCACCTACCTAAACATCATTTCGGACTAGGTACATCCTTTCATGGCAACGGTATTCCCCTCTAGTATTGCCTTCTTTCAGCAGGATAATGTGCCATTGCCACACTACCCGGATGTTCGAGAATGTTTCATGGAATATGAGGAAGACTTACAGGTATTGCTCTGGCCTCCAAATTACCCAGACATCAATCCAATCGAGCAACTGTGGTTTGTGTTGGAACAGCATATCAGCTCTGCGGCGGCTAACTTACAAGAGTTAAAGAATCTGTTCATAACATGTTGGTACCAGATACCACAAGACACTTTTAAGTAATTTTTAAGTAATCTTATAGCATCCATGCCTCGGCGGGTAAGAGCTTTTTTGGTGGCAGATAGAGGACCAACATCATATTTGGCAGGTGGTCATAATGATTTGGTTCTTCAGTGTATTTGCCTCAAAGCGATGATCGAATTTTCGCTTTGAAGCAAATATTCAATGAAATCGTTGAACTAATCACCTACAGATATACACATTTCTGTTATAACTGTTATAGAAGTATAGAAATGTTAATGCAATTAAAAATACAATTAGCGAAATATCGAAAATAATTCGAATTGTACCATTTGATAATAATAAATTTCAAATACACAAGCGAGTGTCCATTCTAAAAATTTAAGCGGTTAACGGTTTACAAATTGCATGCAAAGTTTACCTCCCATGTTAAAATTGCTTCAAACAGATGTTCCATTGCTTCTGTCTCTGAGAGCAATCTCTTTCACTAAAATACTCCAACAGCATATCACATGACATTTGGGGCGTAACTTTTTCGGACACTGTAACGCTACAGTGTTGTTGCCAGATTCCGAATACTTCCCATGCACAATTATAAATATTTCTATATGTATATACATTTTGTTGACAAAAGTATCCAGACGTGTTATGTGAATAGAAAGCCACTTTCAAAGCTCCCTAACTTTGAAAATAAAACTTTTACGCAAAAACTGTTATTAGCGATAAATATCAGATGTCACTCAAATCTCTCTAAATATATTTCCCGCAATATTCGTTTAATATTCGAAAATGAATGAAAGTTGAAGCATTCATCTTCAACCTTTGACACTTGTGAAAAAATACTCCAATTGTAAAACACAACTCCTGTAACTAACCTAAATTAAATATCTGAAGTTTCTATGATGATTTTTTAAGATTTCATCAATTTGGAGGCAATGTGACAGTGTCGCCTGTTGTTAAATGGACCCGTTTCAATGCCTCTTTAAAAATTGATCGAAGATTGTTGAAAATTGACAGTGTCACATTACCTCCAAATTGATGAAATCTTGAAAGATCGTCATACAAACTTCAGATATTTAAATTATATTAGTGAACAAATTGTTACAAGAGTTGTGTTTTATCTATTGAAATATTTTTTCACAAGTGTCAAAAATTGAAGATGAATGTTTCAGCTTCCATTAATTCTTTAAATATTAAACGAATATTACGGGAAATATATTTAGAGAGATTTGAATGACATCTACAATTTATCGCTAATAACAGTTTTTGCGAAAGGGTTTATTTTCAATGTTAGGAAGTTTTGAAAGTGGCTTTCCATTCACATATCAGTGTCCGGACACTTTTTTCAACATAGTGTATTGTATTTGTATTGAATTATAAAAATATTCCGCCCTACACAAATTGAGGTCCGGGGGCATTCACTGTCCCTTAAAGAGTTTCTCCGTCTTTTTGTTTTCCATCTGGCACTTGTAAATTAAATGATGTATTAATAAAACGCAAGACAATAATTTGAACAACATCGTACAACTTGTTTCAAGGTTATTAAAGCCGAATGTTCAGAAGCTCATTTCTAGGATCCATTCCTCTAACATACTGGTTCGAGAAAATTCCTTCAGTTTTCACGTTATAATAAATTTTATATTAACGTTTATTTCTCCTTACACTTTTTTGTATATATCAGAAGTAAAATGCAATAAACGTTTTTTTTATATTACACCCACCTCCCCAAATATTGTCTCACAGTAAACAATATATTTTTCCGTTCAAACCAATAGCAACAAAGTTTGTGCACACCTGGGACAGTCTTTATTGTTTTATTAATATTTCGCGACACATAATTTTAGAAGTAAGAATACAATTTCAGTGGATAAATGCAAATATAATTTGTCATACAAGACGATTATTTCTATTAGCATTGGAATATGTTATTATTAATAAATTATAATATTGTTAACTGAATTTTTGTAGCTAATTTTCGTTTGTCGAGTATTAGTTTCGTATTCTCCTCTGATGTTACGATACTGATATTTAGTCCATTGTGGGCAAAATTAATCAAATATAAAGTAAAAGTTCTTTCATATTGGGCGAATATATCTAACTTCTAACTGATTTAGCAAATGATGATACTGTAAAATATATTTTTTATCACTATCTCCCGTCATTAATCAATAAGTGTAAAAGTTATTTAGAGAAAGTTCATTTTTCGATGGCCTTCTTTTTGCATTAATTTTATTATCCGATATCTAGTATCAATTAAAACTATTAAATAATAGTTAACCAGCTCTATCAGATACTTAAATCGCGTTTCACATTTTATTAATAAGCACTTTTCATTTTGTTAATATTTGAACAGTAAAATTATTTACATGAAGCATATAATTTTAAAATTTTGTTATAAAGAGAAAATCTGGTGCTTTTAAAGTTCAGAAAAATTCGACAAATCTACTACTCTTTAAAAATTTACGTTTCTTTTTTTGTTCAGATACATGGCCGAATGGTTAGCTCGCTTGTACTGATCTAAAGGACCTGAGTTCGAGCCCTGGTTAAGGCAGGGATGTATATTTTCGTTTTTCTGCTGAGGTCTTGCCATCCTTGCCAGAGTACAAGGCATATGAACTGACAGGCTCCTCTCAGACCTCTGTGACAAGCAGCTGCTTAATGCGGAATTTATTTATTATCATCCTGCTCTCAAGACCCGGACAGATGTACCCCGTGAAGGGAAGAATGCGAAAATGAGTGACAACAAAGGTATTTTAAATATTGTTATATTTAGTCAGAAATTCGAACTTTCTTCATCTGAACCTAGTCTTGAAATATCGTTCTCTATGTATGTGTCTGTATAAGTGTCTCTATATAAGTGCTTTCGGCAATTGATTACTCATGTGAGCCTTTTCTTACCAGATATAAAGCTGCACTCATACGAACCTCCAAAGAGGTTGATATAAATGAAGTACAAGCGCATAATCACTCGAACCAAGGTAGGCCCCTCTAATTCGATATCTTAGTTGCTTGATTAGAATTGTAATGTTTCATTACCGTTTTTACATTTTTCATTTTATACTGAAATTGCTCTTTCATGTCCATCTCTCTCAAGCCAATTATCCTTTCTGATTTGTAATGTTCTGGAAACACAGAACAGGAGTCAGGCTTCGGACCACATTTGTAAACACTGGTAAAATGATCTTAGAGTAAATAAATTTGGTGTTTTATTTTGGTGTCTTAAGAATGTTTCGGAGAGCAGTAATTTCCTTTGCGAAAGCAAATATCTTATTCATAATACATTAAGTGGGAATAAATAATCCATGCTCACCATATATTGCTCCAGTAAAGTGACCACAAAAATGTCTCCATTGGCACAAAGTTCGCCTATTTGGCTTCCGTTCCAGAATAGGGACTGTGCAGAAGATAAAATTTTACCGAATTATATTTTTGAAAAAAAAAAAACTATTTTTCTAAGTTAGAATGTTTTTAATAGGGTTTTGAATTCACACTAGCAGAAGAAAAATATTAATTATAAAATGTAAATATACTGTATTAGATAGAAGAAAAATTGTCATTTGGTAGGTGGGATCTGAGCCCACGACCTCCTAATAATATGTCAGGTGCTCAGACCACTAAGCTACTGGTTGCCGAACAATCGTCCTCTATTAGGGACTTTAAGCATTATACCATAGAATTAGGCATTGGAAATGTAGTTGACTGTAATTGAAGAAGAAATTAAACTGGAAAGTGCCCAGAAGGCACTTTCCAGTTTAGTGCACACGGCCAACCCATATCAAGTATCAAACGGCATGGTATTTTTTTAAGCAGAGAATCGAGTGTAAGCAATGTTGTTGAAATAATAGAATCTCTCAGATACACCTGGTAGTAATTTGTTAGATAAATATAAAGTAAAAATTATCATTAGCCGGGTGGGATATGAACCCACGACCTCCTGCTAACATGTAAGGTGCTCTGACCTGTTTGTGATGATTGTTCGGCAGCTCAGTGGTCAGAGCACCCATGTTATCAGGAGGTCGTAGGTTCGGATTCCACCCGGCTAATGATAATTTTCCTCTATATTTATCTAACAAATTTCTACCAGGTGTATCTAACATATTCTATTATTTCAATGTACTATATGTATTTGTAAAAACAATGTCAAGGAAAAACATTGTGAAATTATAATCATTTACTCAACTTTTATCTATATGGAAATTAAAAATCACTCTATTTATGTCTATGAATCAAACATGGAATCGAAGTAATATATGCTGCTTGCTTACGTTTGCAGAAGGCGAACGTATGTGTGAAGGCGTCTTTAGACAATAGGTCACCTGCATTAGGCAATGAGGAGGCGTGCTGCAATCGCATTACTGACCTAGATTGCTAAAGCGGAAACGTGTATTGTACGTTCTCGCTTTCTGCGTAATCCTACATTTCTAGTTTACCCAAAGAATAGGTGGAATTTCATTGTGACAAGACAACATCTACAAAGAGATGAAAAACACATTTAATGATTTTTTTTCTCCTGTTCATGTCATTAACTTTCATTTCTTGTGTCTAATCAAGTATTTATTAATGTTCAAATTGTTTTAACTAAATTGCAATTTTTCTGTATATGATTGGAGGCATATTATAGTGTTTCCGTTATTAAATTCTATCTCGCGTCAGGAAGACACTGCGAGAGCAAAAATCTTATTAATCACTGAACCTACTATACTACCAGCCTCATTGCATTGTCAAATGAGAGATATTTTATTAAAATATCGCGAGACACAAAATTTTATAAGTAAGAATAAAATTTCGGTGGAGAAATGCAAATATAATTTGTCATACAAGACGAATGTTTCTTTCAATATTGAAATATATATTATTTATAAAACTAAAGTTTGTTAACTGAATTTTTGCAGCTAATTTTCATTTGTTGAGTATTAGTTTCGTATTCCCTCTGATACTACGATACTGATATTTAGTCCATTGTGGGCAAAATTAATCAAATGTAAAGGAAAAGTTATTTTATTTTGGGCGAATATATCTAACTTCGAATTGATTTAGCAAATGATGATACTGTAAAATATATTTTTTTATCAATATCTCTCGTCATTAATCGATATGTGTAAAAGTTTTTCAGAGAAAGTCTATTTTTCGATGGCCTTCCTTTTTGCATTAATGTGATTGGTTGATATCTAGTATCAATTAAAACTATTAAATAATAGTTAACCAGCTCTATCACATACTTAAATCGCGTTTCACATTTTATTAATAAGAACGTTTCATTTTGTTAATTTTTGAACAGTAAAATTACTTACATGAAGCATATAATTTTTAATTTTGGTTATAAAGGGAAACTTGGTATTTTTAAAGTTCAGAAAATTCGAGCAAATCAACTACTCTTTAATATTTTATGTTTTTTTGTTTTTTTTTTTTGTTCAGATACATGGCCGAGTGGTTAGCTCGCTTGTACTAATCTAAGGTACCTGAGTTCGAGCCGTGGGTAAGGCATGGATGTATGGTTTGTTTTTCCTTCTGAGGTCCTGCCATCCATGCCAGAGTAGAAGGCATATGAACTGATAGGTTCCTCTCAGACCTCTGTGACAAGCAGCTGCTTGAGGTGGTATTTATTTATTATCATCCTTCCTTCAAGACCCGGACAGATGTACCCCGTGAAGGGAAGAAGGTAAAAATGGGTGGCAACAAAGGTACTTCTTTAATTATTTTTCCATTTAATTCAAATTTTATTAGCTGAAATTTTATTCGCTTCGAAATATCTTTCGTTCTCTATGTGTGTGTATATATGAATTTTTGTCATCTGATTTCTCATAAGACTATTTTTTTACCAGACACAAAGTTCCACCCATACGAGCCTCCAAAGAGACTGATGAATATAAATGAGAGAAGCCAAGTCGTCAACAACGAGGATATGATCGACTAAGAGAATACCACCGAAGCGAGGGATACAGAGGAGGCACCTCCTAACGAAGGTAGATCTATATCACTAAATATTTGAATTTCTTGTCAATGAATATAATTTTTTATTACTGTTTTGTATTTTTCATTTTATATTGAAATTGTTGTTTCATGTCTATGGTTCTTAAGAAAATTAGCCTTGGTGATTTATCGTGTTCTGGGAATACAGAACAGGAATTAGGCTGCTGGTCACATCTGTGAAAACTGGTAACTCGGGTTTCATATAGTGTAAAAATTCAGGGTTTAACTTACCTCTGAGAGGCACTTTTCGCACACAATGGGCTGAATAGCCAGGTCACAACCATCTGAAGTGCTTAGAGAAGATTGAGGATAGAATTAACACTTCACAGATGTTAGATTATCCGGTGTGTTCTCTTCACATTGGACAACCAATAATGCACTTTTAAATTAGTGAGGAATTCTCATTTTCGGATCATTCAATGTAAGTGACCCAGCAGACCTTCCTGATCATAGCCACTAGTGGCGAATGCTCTAGTGGACAGTCGCTAACAGAGAAGCGAAGGTACTCATGGAGGTTTTTAACTATTGGTGCAAGGTGTATTTTTTCTCTTTTTTATATTACATCTTGCGCAAGATAACATAAAACATTTCCATTAAATTCATTCAACAAAAAATTCTGACTGACGCTTTAATTGCCGTTTTGTGGTATCTGCAGCCCTCTTTTTCCTTCCACACTAGCTGCCTATGTGTGGAGGGGGTTTCTCCAGGTTAGAGCAAAACACTCTGACATGGATGGTGCTTTGACGTGGCGTCAGAGCTTTTCACTAAACTATCTGGCAGATATCGTTTCAATGTTGCAGTGAGTGTTGTAATCATAAAATTCTCTACTATGAGTTAGCATATAGTCGAAGGGGAACATGAACTGCAATCCTTCCAGAAATTCTATATGGCAAAAACAAAAAGAAAATAAGATGTTTCCAAAATTCCAAAAGCAAAAAGTCTGTATTCTTTACCTATTGATCTACATTACGCATTTAACTCAGAACTGTATGAACATTACACCCAAAATCTCTGTTCTATTTTATTTCTACTCAACTGAGTTGCGGTGGACAAGCTACTATGCCGTGAATCCTCTATCAATATCGATAATAAAGTTTTATTTACCAGACCTGGCCCGGATCTAGAAAACAACAAAAGTGGGAGGAAGGCAAGTGAGTTGATCTAGCAGGAAAACGTGGAGCAAGTAGCTGCAATTGCATTGAAGTATAACATTTCCCCCTACTTCTTAAAGGTCTTTAAAAATTTCTTAAAAATCTATACCTGTACTAAATATACATACCTATAAGTAAAATTACAAAACTTTAAAAATGTTTTGCTCGATTACACTAATGAGCATTCTCTAACGGTAAGACTAATTTGAAATGCAAGAATATCAAAATGTGGTAATTTCAAATCAGCAGAAATTATCACAACTCTGTCATTATACAGAGTGTACGGAATATAACGTAACAAAATTAAACAGCAATTACTCATAATATAATGAACATATCTTTATACTGGTGTTGTTAGAAAGTAAAAAAATGTGGCAGTTATTTTATGCAACAACTACATGAGCACAATTCGTTATACGGGCAATATCCAATCGGTAATCGGTCTTAATCCATTCTCTTTAAAGTATATCTGGAGTGATGGTGAAAATGTTGTTAGAGGATCACGTTCGTTTCAACAAAATGTGGATTGTTTCAACAAAATGTGGTTGGGAGGCTGACTTTTCTCGTCTTATGAAGAACATTCCGCTGAGAGAATTTCTCGGGACTTGGATTGGTCTAAATGGGCAATCGTTTGGTTTCAATGGCTCCCAAAATTTTAACCCTCTTGACCCTTTTGTTTGGTTCTATGTGGAAGATATCGTGTAAACTAATCCTGCTACTGCTCTTCCGAAGCCGAGCAACAGGATCTCCACTGTCATTTTCACGATCACGCCAGATATGCTTCAACGAACATTGATTGCGATTGCTCTTAAGTTCAACGAATGGTTACCATGTGGAAGTTATTGCATAAAATATCCCTATGGCTTATGACTTTGCAACACCATTCAGTGTAATGATACATTCATTATTTCACGAGATGTTATATTTTATTTTGTGATATTATTTTGTGTACACCCTGTATTATTTTTCAAACTATCTATCTCCTTTCCCTGTCTTCCTCAACTATGACGGGAAGATTGAAAACCTTCTCGAAGACAACAACGTGGGTGTTACTTTTCACATGACGCATTATAGCCTGTTTCTGATAGGCCATAAAACTCAAAACAGCAAAAACCATCAAATTTTTATGCTTCGAAAAAAAGAAGAATATTAGGTAAAGTTTGTCATTCTTGTTTCCTTTTACCTACAAAGCGAAAGTATCAAATACAGGAATAAGTCTATCCGAACGGGAGACTCACGGATGGGAGAGTGATTTAAAGGACACCGATGTAAGAGTGTTTCTTCTACGGAACCTTGATTTAGAAGGAAAAAGTATGAAAATACTTCAAGATAATGCCGATTGCAATAGATAAATCAGAAAAAAAAAATCAATTCCAGGTACAGAAAATGCATTTGGCTTTATTTGCGACAGAGTGCAGAATGATTTGTAACTTCCTGCTTTGACGTGCCTTGCCACTGCATGACATGTTGGTTAGTTTTCCCAAAAATATTCCTTTTCAAAATTTTAAAATTTTATATTGACCTCTCTTGGACCTCTCTCTGCACTTGTCCCTTCCTTACCGTTGCGTGTATGTTACATTGCGTGGTTCCTGCGCTAGGTTGTGTGATGGATGCGCTACATTTCGTCAATTTTTTTTTTTTTATTTTTACTTCATTTTTCACAGTTGACCTTTGTCCAAGACATTACCACATTTTTCACCTTCGAACAAAAATAGGGGGCTTAATTAAAATTTGTTTAACTTTTGTGTTATTTATTCACGGTCCTGGAGACGTCAACAAATGCACGTATTGAGAAGTTGCCATTACCAAATTTCGCTGTAAAATGGTAGCTAGGTAATCACTCTGGAAGGAGAGCTATGCAGCAGTCCCCTGTGATGATGTATAGAACCGGCCAGACCTAGCACCTAATGTCCGACCCCGCCTTCTCGTGGGGCAGGCCGTTAGTACCTTTCAAAAGAGATACTCTCTTGTGGAAGTGAACGGAGAAGGAGGGCTGCCTGATTAGTGTGGCCTACTGATCTGGACAACTGGCTACTTTCCATTTTTTTCTACCCTGCTGAGGAGTGGTCAACCGCACAGAGTCCTGGTGCTCACCCAAAGGGCGTAGCTATGGGTTGATGGGGGGGGGGGGGGCTCCTTTCCAAAGTAACTCGAAGTTGGCAAAATTCGAAGCGACTTCGTAAAATCTAGGTGAGTTGTAAAAAATTTGTAATGTTTTCTTTTTCGTAAAATTAAGGGGAGTTGTAAAAATCGAAGCAACTTCGCAAATCTAGGACAGTTTGTAAAATAGAGAGAAGACAAAATTTAGAGCTGTTCGCAAAATTCGAAGCTACTTTAGTAAAATACAAGTGAGTTTGCAAAATCGGGACAACTTGGCAAAACCTTGGGGAGTTGGCGAAATTCGAAGCTACTTGGCAAAATCGTGGGGAGTTGACAAAATTCAGGTGAGATGAAAAAATTGGGATTTTTTTCTATAAAATTAGGGCGAGTTGGCAAAATCTAGGAGAGTTGGCAAAACGTAGGGAGTTGGCGAAATCTAGGGGCAGTTTGCAAAATTCGGAGTGACTTGGCAAAATCGTGGAGAATTGGAAAAATTCGCAGTGTCTTAGGAAAATTGAGAGGGGGGGGGGGGGTTGGCAAAATTCAGGTGAGATGTAAAAATTGCAATATTTTTTCTATAAAATTATGGCGTGTTGTCAAAATCGAGCCTACTTCCCATATATCTAGGAGAGTTGGCAAATCTTGGGGGAGTTGGCAAAATTCAGAGTGACTTTCAAAAATCAGGTGAGATGTAAAAATTGGGATTCTTTTCTGTAAAATTGCGGCGAGTTGGCAAAATTCGAATCCATTTGGTAAAATACGGGTGAGTTGTGAAAATTGGGATTGTTTTTGGGAAATTAAGGCGAGTTGACAAAATCGAGAAAACTTGGCAAAATTTTGGGGAGTTTCAAAAATTTGAAGTGACTTGGCATTTTCAGGAGAAATGTAAAAATTAGGTTTGTTTTGCGAAAATAAGGAGAAGTGGTAAAATCGAGACAACTTGGCAAAATCTAGGGAAGTTGGCAAAACTGGAAACCACTTGGTAAAGTACAGGTGAGTTGTAAAATACTGGGATTGGTTTTGTGAAATTAAGGAGAGAGAAAAACCAAGAAATCTTGGCAAAATCTAGAGGAGTTGGTAAAATTCGAAGCCACTTGGTGAAACACAGGGGAGTTGAGTAAATCGTGATTTTCTTCTGCAATTAAGAAGAGTTGTTAAAATTCCAAGTGACTTGGCAAATTCAGGGAAAATATAAAAATTTCGATTTTTTTCTGTAAAATTACGGCGAGTTTGCAAAATCTAGAGGAGTTGGTAAAATTCGAAGCCACTTGGTGAAACACAGGGGAGTTGAGTAAATTGTGCTTTTCTTCTGCAATTAAGAAGTGTTGTTAAAATTCCAAGTGACTTGGCAAATTCAGGGAAAATGTAAAAATTGCGGTTTTTTTCTGTAAAATTACGGCGAGTTTGCAAAATCTAGAGTAGTTGGCAAAATTATAATCCACTTGGTACAATATAGGCGATTTTTGAAAATTGGGATTTGTTTTGGGAAATTAAGGAGTGTTGGACAAATCGAGAGAACTGAACAAAATGGAGGGCAGTTGGCAAAATTCGAATCCACTTGGAAAATACGGGCGAGTTGTGATAATTGGGATTGGGTTTGTGAAATTAAGGAGAGTTGACAAAATTGAGAAAACTTGGCAAAATCTTGGGGAGTTTGAAAATTCTGAAGTGACTTGGGAAATTTAGGAGAGACGTAAAAATTGAGATTGGTTTTGTGAAATTAAGGAGAGTTTCCCAAATCAAGGGAAAATTCACATTGACTTGCTACAATTCACACGAGATGTAAATATTGGGATTATTTCTGTGAAATTATGGCTACTTGGCAAAATTGGAAGTCATATTGCCTGACCTCCACCTCCCCTCTCCCACACACACACGGAGACAAAATCTAGGTAAAACGTGACAGAGACATTATTTGCGCAGTTGGCAAAATTTGATTTACGTGTTGGAAAATGTTTTGATTTCATCCCCCCCCCCCCCAACCATAGTCCTTCGCTTCGCCCCTGTGCTGACCATATAAACCTACTGGACTGAATTATAAGGCTCTGAGCTTATAATGGATTCTGAATTTGCTCCACTGGTGGGCTTCTGTGGAGGGAAAATCTTCCGCTGTGTTTTCTGTTTGTGGGTTGACAGCCCCAAGTGAATAGATTCACAGGACATGTTTATCAGCTGGTGGATAATCCTGAGCAGAGGTCATCGCAGGCACCTGAACTCTTTGTTTCTATTGGCATCGCCAAATTCTACATTGGAAGAAGTCTTCCAGTGTAGATGGCTTCAGACTTTAGTGGTGGGGGGAATGGGTCTTTGTCCCTTTCCTGCGATTAGGGGGCTGTTTAATATTGTCAGCACATCCTATCTCAATAAACATAGTTACTTTAAACATCTCACTAACCATTTTCTCTCCATAGGAAGTTGAAATGTGAGGACTCTGCACAGAGCTTATTCTTTTGATGTCCTCACAAAATAATTTTACTGTTATAATTTAGATATTCTCGGCTTGAAAGAGACCAGATGGACAGATAAAGGTCAGATTCTTAAAAATAATCTTAAATTTCTCTTTTCAGGGAGGGACGACAATAAGCATCACCAATCTGCTTCTCAGCAGACACGCCAGTGATGCTCTTCTAGGATATGAATGCATTAATGAAAGGTTTTTCACAGCAAAATTTCAGACAAGCATTAAAGGCTTGAATGTTATCTGCTGTTATACCCCTACTGAGGATACTGAGGATAAAGAAGGATATGTTTTACAGACAACTTCAGGATATTTTGAATTCTATAAAAGGGATATATTACCTTGTTCTAGGTGACTTCAATGCCAAAGTTGGTACTGACTCTGACCTTTGGGGAAGATTAATAGGCCCTTTTCGCATTGGTAGCTGCAATGGCAATGGGCAACGTCTCCTACAGGTAAGTAAACTCAATGGATTCAGAATAACTAACACTTATTACAAACACCGCGACATACATAAGTACACATTGGTTTCACCCGATAGGCTACATAAGAATATGATTGATTATATATTAATTAACAGCAAATGGTCTAGTTCTGTTAGGAATACCAGGTCATATAGGGGAGCTGAAATTGGAGCTGACCATTAACCGTGTTAAAAGTGTCTTGCAACTTAAACATAAAAAGTGTTGTGTTAGGATTAAAAATTTTACTTTTAATACTGAAGCTCTGAAAGACCCAGTTATAGCCAAAGCCTACCATGATAGGTTACTTAGTCATTATGACAGTCATGGTATGCCTACTACTGAAATTGAGGAAGAATGGGATCATTTTAAATAGGCTTTTTTGGAACAGTACTCTTTTAGGAAAAAAGGAGCAGAGGCAGAATTATCTGAGTGATAAGGCACTTGAGCTTATTTCAGAAAGAAAGAACTGCAGGAATGCCCTTAATCAACACCCTACTAGCCAAACAAGGTAAGGTTATAGAAGGTGAGGATACTGTCATGGCTAGGTGGGCTGAACATTTCAGTGATGTTCTAAACAATGTGATTAGTTCTACTCCCATTGTTTGTAATGATGATAGATGCATTGGGGGCTTTAATGTTGCCCTATAACACAATCTGAAGTTATTTTAGCTATTTCTAAGCTTAAACTTCATAAATTCCAAGGTGTACATGAAATTACTTATGCAATGCTTAGAGCTGGGAATGTTTCGGTTACCATTTGGATGACTGAAATTTTTTTCCTAAGCATTTTAACATTTTTCCCAATTTTCAAAAAAGGTGATAGCAGTTCTTGTGATAACTATAGGGGTATCAGCCTACTCTCCATTCCAGGTAAAGTTCTTTCCATGATTGTGCTTAATAGAATTAAGAATCTGGTTGACAGGCAATTGCGTGATGAGCAGTGTGGATTCAGAAGTGGTAGAGGATGTGTGGATCAGATATTTTCACTTAGGCAGATTCTTGAGAAATGTTTACAGTTTCAGAAACTTTTTTTTTTATCAACCCTATTGTTTGTGATAACTATAGGGGTATCAGCCTCCTCTCTGTTCCAGGGAAAGTTATTTGCATGATTGTGCTTAATAGAATTAAGAATCTGGTTGACAGGGAATTGCATGATAAGCAATGTGGATTCAGAAGTGGTAGGGGATGTGTGGATCAGATATTTTCACTTAGGCAGATTCTTGAGAAATGTTTACAGTTTCAGAACCCTACTTCAGAATCTGCCTTTCTCAACAATCTACCTCAGAAACCTTTGGTTCCTAGGTTTGTTGATTACAAAAAGGCTTTCGACTCTCTTGATCGTCATAATTTGTGGTTGATTGTGAAATCATATGGTATACCAGACAAATTAGTTAACATAATGAAAGCTCTCTATAATAACACTGAATCGTGTGTGAGTTGGTAAGTCTTGTAGCAATTGGTTTAGCATTACGTCTAGTGTTCGACAAGGGTGCATTTTTACTCCTTTTCTCTTTAGCTTGGTTATTGATTATGTTATGCGAATTCACTTCAAGGGAAATATTTAGGCCTTAAATTGACTGGGGATACGAAAATTTATGATTTAGATTATGCTGATGATTTAGCCCTTTTGGCAAATGATGTTGATGAGATGAACTCTTTCATTAGAGCTTTTGATGAGACTGGTAGTAGTGTAAGTTTGGTTATTAACTGAGAGAAAACTAAAGTGATGAAAATTGGTCAGGTAGGCTGTGGTTCAGTTAATCTGAATGGTTACAGTCTTGAGCAGGTGTCACAGTTTAATTATCTTGGGATCTATGTAACAGATACTGGTGATGTGTGGCAGGAGATTAACAGACGAACAGGGATTGCTGCCGGGACTTTTACGAATCTATGGAGAGTGTGGAGGAATAAGCGAATGCACCTAAAGACAAAAATTAGACTGTATAATAGTTTGGTTCTTTCTAGAGTTAGTTATGGTCGTGAAACTTGGACGCTTTGTAAACAAGATAACTGGAAACTAGATGCTTTTGATTCTAGATGCTGACGCAGTATATTTGGCATTAAGTGGTTCAACTTTGTAACTAATGATGAGGTTAAGCAAAAGAGACGGCAATCTCCTTTAAACATCATATTGTGCAGAGAGAGACTCCGTTGGTTTGGCGAATAGGATTAGGAACACTGTGTCTAAAGGTCTCAGTAAGAGGGGGAGACCTAGGATGCGGTGGGTAAACAATGTGAAACAGGACCTTGTTAGAATTGGTATGCAGTGGCCAGATACAGCAGATGTAGCTCAGGAGAGATATGCTTGGAGAACTAAATTGCATAGTCTGGTTGGACCTCCGTAGCCCTTGCTGCTTGAGGATGGTGGTGGTGATGATGATGATGACGATGATGATGCAATTTCACGGATACTTTAGCAATTGGTCCCATATTTTTTTGCATATCCGTCCCGTGGCCAAGTGGTTAGCGCGCCTGGCTACTGATTTAAGGGACCTGGGTTCGAGCCCCGGATAAGGCATGGCGTCTGTGATGTTTTTCTGCTGAGGTCCTGCCATCCTCATAGACCTTCTACTATGACGTATAAACTGACAGGCTCTGTCAGACCACTGTGGCAAAGCAGCTGCTTGAGGGATTATTTACTTTTTATTTTTATTTTTGGTGTCACCCATGACCGTCTATATACCTACCAGGCTTGAACGTACACAATTGTAACGTCACACATGTAGTGCTACTTCGCAGCAATATGTAATTGTCTGCTCGCGTGCAGTATGTATTAAAACTGTGTTTACAAACCTAAAATGATTATATTACTCAAAGGAAAGTTACAATTATTTTTATTTTAAGCTTCTATTTCTTAGTTTTTGTTAATAATGTAATTTATTATAATAATTTAGCTGTGTTTACCATACCTGAAATTAGGCCTACTTTTAAGGATGAGCGGTAAATTTAAATTTTAAGCCACGAACTATTAAGTTATATTTACTGATTAATAAATGAAAGCGAAGTGGTGAAGTAAAGAACTATAGGTCACAGCTGTAAAGACCATAAATATTTAAACTTTTATTTAAAACCAAAATAACTGCTATAGTTTAAAATACAGTGTTCTTCAGTAAATCGTCTCAAGTGTACATAAGGAGATTTTTATGTTTATTGAATACGATACTTTGTGTGTGTGTGTATATATATATACACACACAGTTGTATCAGAATAATATGACCACCTACCATAGTATATGTGTGGTAGGTGGTCATATTTTTCCGATACGACTGTGTATAGCTTCCGTTCGCGTGGGCCGAGAGTAGTCTTGATAACGGAGCTACGACATTCAAACGCGTCGACACAGTGGTTCATTGAATTAGTCTGCAGAGGAAGAAGTGGAAATATCTCTTTTGTGCAATAGGCAATTGACAAACGATCGGACAGAAGTGAACGATAGTAAAAAAAACTGCTGGAAGTGTGGACGGAGCAAGCGGATCGCCTAAAACATAAGTAACCACAGCAAATGCTAAAAGAAGGACTTTAGAGTGTAATAGTAGTACATGCTTATATATCTGTGAATCATACTCATATTCATTTAAGTCTAGATTTCCAACCAAATTCGTTCAGTATTTAAAAAGTTACGGAAGCTAGAATATTTAAGAGTAAATTTTTTTTCACAAAAATCATTCATAATTACCTAATATTGAAATAATCATTAGGAAAACTTTTAAAATGCATATTTTATTAAATTGATTAGCATACCCGGCCAGTTTCTGGGAGATGTGGGTTCGAATACCACTCACGTTGGAAACGATACTTGATATTTAATTAACTTCTGAGATTTTACTCTGTATTAAATTAATATATAAGGCAATTTCTTATGACAAAAGCTTTAGCTCTAAAATTCAAAATTAAATAATAAACTCTACAATTCTTTTGAGGAGAG
Organism: Ryuthela nishihirai; assembly: GCA_038380435.1. Classification (NCBI taxonomy): domain Eukaryota; kingdom Metazoa; phylum Arthropoda; class Arachnida; order Araneae; family Heptathelidae; genus Ryuthela; species Ryuthela nishihirai. The sequence continues at coordinate 80,682,840 of JAWZYU010000017.1, forward strand.
TTGTGGAAAGTGAATAAAATCTTATGTCTATATATCACAAGCCAAAGCTTTCCTCTGTGGGTCTCTACTTTTGCTCTTTTTCAGAAACAAAAGAACTAATGTTTCATTTTATCGTTTATATAGTTATATATCTTTTGTCGTCCCTATAGCTGTAATTTGCCTCTCTAGCAATGAAAAAGTTGAATATGGCAAAATTTAAACGAATATTGAAAGCGATGTAATTATGTTAGAAACTTGAAATGTTGATGGTGAAATGTGAAGGTCACGAAGTTTGCATTGACAACATTGATTTTAACCTATACTCCCAGGGGGTTGGGGTCAGAATTTTTTTTTTTGCAGAGATAATTGTTTGTTTATGGAGATAAATTAAAGGCTATTTTTGCTTTGGATAGGTATTGATATTCGAATATTTGGATAGGTATTCATACTTTTCGAATCGCCCAAAGGTTTCAATTGCGCCCTGCGAGGGTTGAATAATTTGAAAATTTCAAATATTTAATGTATATTTCAAACGATCTTTTGTGCTAGATTGACACAAATATAAAGTTGCCATAAATATGATACTGATGACATGTGACATATGATATTTTAGTGGTGGAGTGTGATGATCAAATAGTTTACATTGACAGCAACAATTTGTCTCTTCACTCCTGGGGAGGGGGCGATGCAACGTTTTTAAAAGAGGTTAATTAAAAATTATTTTCGAGTTGAATAGGTACTAACGAAATATGATAATTCATAGTTTCCAAACCCTTCAGAAGGCTTTAATTTACATCATTTTAGGACGTTTCTGGTGATAGAATGTGTTGATCAAAAACAGATATCCAGATGATTTACTAGGAAGTAATTGATATTACAAATCATATCAAATAATAATAACTAATGAGCATCGGGTTTATCTAGCGTCCCTTAGATACACCGGGCACGGACAGCCATCGAACAAAAGAAGGGAAATTAAATATGTGTAAAATACTTAAATGATTTAATTTGTCTAAATTTTAATTACAATCAACCTATTTTTAAACAGTACAAAGTATAATTAATTTGCTAATTATGAATTATTAAATTTATGAATATTTTAAGATTAATTACGAATTTTTAAAAATATACAACTGTTAGTTGAATTTTAAAAGATAGAACTTTAATTCAAAACTCCTATTTATTCAAAAATTAATTCGTCTCTTAGGGCACAGTCCATGTCCGGTATGGTGTAGGTGGCTCTGATTTATCCAACCCTGTGGCCGAGTGGTTAGCGCGCTTGGCTACTGATCTACGGGACCTGGGTTCGAGCCCCGGTAAGGCATGGATGTTCGTGTTGTTTTCTGCTGAGGTCCTGCCATCCTCTCAGATCTTCTACTGTGGCATATAAACTGACAGGCTCCTGTCAGACCTCTGTGGCAAGCAGCTGCTTGAGGGGGTATTTATTTTTTTATTTTTTTTATTTTTAACTTTATTATTCTGACTTCACCCTCTTTAAATTTTTTGTTGTGTCATGAATGACAGCTGGCTAAACCAGCTGTCTGTGGGCTTTGGGTTGGGTTGTTTTACATCTGAGCGGCACTTTTTGCACACCATGGGCTAAATGGCCAGGTCACAAGGACCCCGAAGGCTCAGAGAAGGTTGGGGGAGGGGACCCACTGGAACAGCTGTTGGGAGACAGATGGTAGTCTCCCGTCAAGGCCATCCAGCGTGTTCTTTAACGTGCACAGGTTATGGCTCTCCCGCATACGGGGCCACGGCTTAACGTCCCATCCGACGGACGGCGGCCTTTCCAAGCCCATCGGTTTCCCCTACTGACCGTGGGCAGGGTGGGGGAGTTTTGCGGAGATAAATCTCAACGCTGACCCAGCTGGGACTCGAACCTGGGAACTACAGATCACAAGCCTAGCGCGCTACCGACTGAGCCACCCCCGCCCCTGTCTGTGGGCGCAGAGGCTTTTTAATTTACGTGTGTTTTAATTAAATTATATTGGTTAAAATTATTGGTTAAAAAACGACACAGGCTATCAGAGGCGTACTGTGAGTCCTCGTTAACCCGCGCTGCGGGGGTGGGGGTACTACGTTTAGGGAGACCTAGGCAAAAACGTTTTTACAAAAATCTATGGGGAAAGCTGATACAGAACGTTTTAAAGGAATATCCCAGGATTTTTTCTAAAGCTTTGAAAAAATAATAATGGATCGGAACAATCAGCTTCATATTCCATTCTATAATTTCCTCTCCTTGCTGCCTGCGGGTCAAATCTTATTGATTCAAAGCCTTTCCTTGAGGAATGAAATTTACACGATATGTTTAGCTTTTGGATAAGTTTTTATATAGATATTTAGTATAAGTAAACACTGAGATAATCGTTTTAATCTAAACTCTGAGATAATCGTTTTAATCTAAATTTCTGTTTTTTGCAGCAAAATATAATAATTGTGATTTTACGTTTTATTTTGGGTTCTACAAAATTTTATTATTTAAAATTACAGAAATCTTACAGCTAACAATATTAAATCTAATTATAAAATTTTAATAATTGAAAACTAATAGATTTTTGCAAAAGGAGTTGAAAATTTTTTAAAAAGTCTAACCAATTTAAATTGTTGGAATTTTATTACAAAACTTGAGTAGCCATTAGTTGTTAAAATACTGTACTAACTTCTAAATTGAAGAAAAAAAAATGCGCCCTGCACTCAAAATATGCAAAATGGTTGGTGGAAATTTATATTTTACTCCAAGACAGTTCCAAACTGGGTATCACACTTCTCTGAATAATAATTTATCAGAAAAATTTCTCAATCTATTAATCTATTATTTTTATTAAAACCGTCGCTTAATACCTACGGGAAAAAACGATTCAAAAATATTAATAAAAAAAGGGGCACGAATCACGTTTGAAACATATTTGTTAAAAAATATGGGTTTTGATCCAAGAAAAAATTACTTCACAATTTAAAAACGCTATTCTCTATTTTAAGCATCTACTAAAAACCTACAAGTTTCAACATGTATTATTTCATATCAGTTAACCTCTCTTGATGACAAAGTTCATGGGGATGACTTGAGGGTTCACAGATTGAAGTCCAGAAGAACGCTGGCTGAGTAAATCTCTGAAATACTTTTACTTGTTACTGATAAGATCTGATAAGATATTTCCTTCATTAGCGGACATCCAAAACCTGCAGCTCATAAAACAAATAATCAATATACTGAATCTGGCTCATTTTTAGGCCTGGCGTATCATGGTGTTCTTGATCAGACTAGGGATCAAGATTGGGAAAATCTTTTGGGGCGGGTGTGGCTCAGTCGGTAGCGCGCCAGGCTCGTAACCTGTAATTCCCAGGTTCGAGTCCCAGCTGGGTCAGCGTTTAAAATTTTCTCCGCAAAATTCCCCACCCTGTCCACGATCAGTAGGGGACACCGATGGGCTTGGAAAGGCCGCCGTCCATCGGATGGGACGTTAAGCGGTGGCCATGTGTGCGGGAGAGCCATACCCTGTGCACGTTAAAGAACACGCTGTATGGCCTTGACGGGAGGCTACCATCTGTCTCCCAACAGCTGTTCCAGTGGGTCCCCTCCCCCAAACTTCTCTGAGCCTTCGGAGTCCATATGACCTGGCCATTTAGCCCATGGTGTGCACAAAAGTGCCGCTCAGAGGTAAAACAATCCAACAACCCAAACCTTCATTAGCGACAGAAATAGAAATATTTAGAAACATTATTTCTCCCAAAATGGGATTTACACTCTTAGCTCTGAATAATATTATCATCGAAATTTATTTAAGGAAAACTATTTCTTGGAAATAAACTTTTCCATTCTATGAACCAGAAAACCCTGACATCTGATTAATACCATCATTTATTTCAACATTTATTCCAACACAGAAAGGAGAGTATTCAGTTGACAAAAACTAAGATAGGTTAAGATTACATCTTTTCTAAAAGAGCTATGAAAGAAAGAACCGAACACTTCTCCACACTGAGAAGGACTGTGCAAAGATATTCGGACATAATTTAAGCTAGATAGGCTTTTAAAGGCTGTGAAGAAATTTGACTCTTGTCGCCTTCTATAAGTTGACGGGGAATAACGAATTTGGAAAAATGAATTCGTACGTCTTTATGAAGATCAGAAAACTGTTCGGTGGAAAAGGTTTTAAACATTCATATACCAGATTTTACTTGTAAAAATAAGGACAGAATTTTTGCGAGATAGTGACTTGAAACGTCCTACGGAAAATACATTCAATTGCTTTCATTAAGAACATAAACGGATTTCATGCTAAAACTGAAAACATCTTCTTTCATACCAGATTTTAGCTTACTTTGAAAACTAAGGTTAAAAATTTATGTGAGCTAGTGATTAATATTGATATGTAAAAATCTGAGTGTCAATGATGTTGCTAAAATGTTTAGGAAACAAGTAGGACCTGAGTTAATTGCATTTCGTAGATCATCTTTTCTGCCAACATTAAACTTTAGAACTTTGCTGAACAAACTCTATGATGAACTGGTGTATACTCCTGAAACGTTTATTTAGCTTAGATCGAAGTTAAATCTTGAAAAGATTTGATTTAGACATGTTTGGTCATGATGCAATCCATTCAAGTTCTGACATTAATTTGTGACACAGCAACAAGTTCGATAACGTGATGTGACCGCTAAATTTCAACAGTCATATAACGGTTCTGATATTCTAACCAATGTTGGTGACATGGCCCTCCCTTGGTGGTAGCTGACGAATCAGTTTGTCGTTGGTCACCATGGAGAAAACTTTGTTATCCTTTGGCGAGGTAGTTAGATCTCATTCAGAGAGTAGGAAATCACTTATGAAGAATGTCTCCAGATCCTGATGCAGATTCTGACAGGAAAGATTCTCGAAGCCTTCTCCATCATAAGTGAAGGAGAAATTCTCATATATTGCATCGAAGTTGACGAAATTGCATTCGAATATATATGCCAAGTGTATTTCTCAGGCGAATTAGGCATGAGGCATGTGGAAAGCATGAACTACGGAAACGTAATTCAAGATGCAATGACGTCCATAGAGATAGCAGGAATCATGGAAGTGTCACCGTGAGAAACTAACAAGAAACCAAAAGGTTCTTTTAAGAACCACTTGATTTTGTAGGGAGAATTACCTATCGTACAATTTCTTCTTTCTGTCCGTTTTCGTAACTCTTACTTCTCTATCTATGCGAAACGATTCTTCTTTATCTCCACAATCAACCCATTGTCTCTCTGATTAGCAGGGTGAACTTTATACCCTATTATGGTGTTTAACGTTCAATTAAAATAATAATTTTACACACTGTAATAGGATTAAACCACTCTTATAGTGTTAACCCAGAGGAGTTTTTGTTGCTAGGATCCCTCTCCACTCTTTTTAGATTCTAGATGTTACACATTCTTGTAGAATTAATTTTCTCCCTCTCGTAATTTCGCACACATTTATTACAAGTATCAGCTTTTCTATGAATTCAAATCAGTTTAATAAACAGTAATGGGTATATATTTGGAGAAAATCAAAGGAACAAGTTTCTTGCCTCCTCAAAAGGGAATAGGACATCTGAGCTTAAAGATCAGTCCTCCCTTCCCGTCGCGTGGCATGCATATTCTTAGTATTCCACACAGTCTTAATATTTTCTTTCGAATTTTATTACAGACATGGAAAAACAAAATTGCTGGGGATCTTATGTTCTATACCAAAAGTAATTATATTGGTGAATTTCAATGCTTATTCTCAAAATAATAAAATATTATTTATGTATTAAGTTTTGCCAATATGAGGATGGTGGGTAAATTTTGAGTAAGAGTAAATATCGAACGAAACAGTTTTCATATTTAATTTTGAAGCAAATACAGTGGACCTCCGCTTTACGATTGGTATGCACTTTTACGATTGTTAAGAAAAATTGTAACATATAAATATAATGTTGCCTTAAATGGTGGCGGAGGAAATTGTCACTTTTTACGAGTCATTGGATCTGGAGATTGATGCAGAGGATGTGGAGGAGTTAACTGAGGATGATGGAAGGGAGTTGACATGAGAGGAGATCCAGGAATTAGAGATCAGTGAGAGTGATGGTGGAGAGGGGGAACGTAAGAAAGAGAACCATGTAGTAATACCTAAAGAAATTTAAGATATGTTTGCTGCGTGGGACATTGTGAAGCGAACAGCAACAAAAACCCAGATATTGAAACCATTGAATAGATGACCACAGAATTTCTGATGCTAAGTTACTTCAAGAATTTCCAAAGAAATCTATAAATCTATAAATCCAATGAAATCTATAAATCTATATCTATAAATGCTAAGTTACTTCAAGAATTTCCAAATAATCTGATGCTAAGTTACTTCAAGAATTTCCAAAGAAAGGGCCAAAATCAAACGACTTTGGACGTTATTTTCACAGAAGTAGCAAGAGGCAGCGATCAGAAAGAACAAAAGATCCTGAAGCTTGTTCTAACATCGTTGCATGCAGTATGTAACCTCTTCTTCACCAAATCCATCACCACACCACCGTTGATTTTTAAGGAGCAGCTTTTCCAGTCTAAGTTAAATCTTAATTTATTGCTGTTTTTTTTTAAACATTTATAACCTGCATTTATCATATCAAACACATTTTTGTTAAAAATAAATAAGTAAAAAAGTGACTGCATTAGCATTTTTTTAAAATCTTATTTCCCTTTTCTTAAGTTTTTATCATATATTTTGCATCTAATTATTTAATATTCTATATGAAAATATTTTCATTGCAAAAATCAACTTTTCGAGAGCAAAAATACCTTAATTAAGTGGCGAAATTTCAGCTTCCGATGTGTTAGAAGGAATTAATAAAAACAATGTGCATTTTAATATAATTAAGCGGGGTCGACTGCACTCTCATTTTCACAATACCAAATAATTTTTTTATTCATTTTTCGTTTTAGGTGTAGAATAAATAATTTTAATCTAAACAATACAAATATATTTATCACTATCATTATATCGTATTTATGGCACATAATCTGATGTTTCTTGATTGGAATTTCCACGGTGCCTGCATTGAGATTTTCTCTGCTAACCATCACTTTGCCTCGGTGAGAATGGGAACATCGATGGGCTCGGAAAGGCAGTCGATCATCGAATGGGATTCTAAGCAGTGGCACCGTGTGCAGGAGAGCCATATCCTGTACACTTTTAAGAACATGTTGGAAGGTATTGACTGTAAGCTTCCAACTGTCTTCTAACTGCTGTCCACTGAATGCCTCTTTCTTTCTCAACCGTGGCATTCTTGTGACTTACAATTTCATTCATTGTGTGCAAAATAATGCAGCTCAGAGGTAAAGCAATCAACTTCTTCTACTCTAACAACATGCAAATTTGTTATCAATAGTTTGATCCCATTATATATATTTCGTTCAATAAAAATCCCCTACAACGTAAGCTTTTTTTGCAGAAACTATCGCTTGCTAAAATGTGTTAAAGGGTAATATGTTCACTTTACATATAAATTTATTGCTAACGCGCTAAAAGTTTAGACACTATTTTTTGGGAGCTAACAGTTGTATTTCGTCTGAAATGGTATTATGAAATTTGGGAATGACAAGAATTAAACGCATTAATTAAAACGTATTAAGAGTAAACATGGTAAAGACATTTTATTCTGAATAAGTTTCAGAAAAGGAAATTTCTATTATTTCAAAATCTTTATTTCTATCATTGAGAAACATCTCATTTGTAACATACCAAAATGTTATTCTCCCTTACTATTCTTTGCGACAGTATCATGGGAATTGTAAGAAGGGATTGTAAGAAGAGGAAGGTGGTATTCTTCTTCCTCTTGAAAACCAGTAACACTGTCAATTGCATGAGTTCACATTTTTGCTTTTTACGTCTAAGAACATGCAAAACAGAACGAAATAAAATTCGCCTCTCTGGAAACCCTAAAATCCACTTGCAATTCATTGAGATTCCTTAATCTGGAATCCTAATAATCTCTTCTCTGGAAGAAAAGGAGACGAGCAAAATCCTAAAGAGTTATTTTATTCGTCTCCTTTTGATCTGAAAATATTTTCTTGCCAACGCCAAGAAGAAAATTAAATCTATATCTTTTTGGTTTAGATTTCTAAGCTGAAAAAACTGAAACAGCCTCTCAAGTAATCATTATAATATCATAATAATATATAATAGGTTGGCTCAGCCGGTAGTTCAATAAGCTTGTATTCTACAGTTCCAAGATTCGAGTTTCAACTGTGCGTTGAGAATTTCCACGACTAACTACCATTCTATCCGCGGCCAGAAAGGGGATACCAATGAGTTTAGAAAGGCCGCCGTCTGTTAGATGGGACGTTTAGCTGTTGCTCCACGTGCACAAGAGCCATACCCTGTGCACATTAAAAATATGATGGATGGCCTTGATGAGAGGCTAACATCTCCCAACAGCGGTTCAGTGGGTTTCCTTTCTCAATCTTCCCTGAATTCCTTGGGGTTTAACCCCATTTTTGTTTATCATTGCCATTGGGTGCACAAAAGTGCCGCTCAGAGGACTCCATGAGATGATCCAACTCAACTCATGAATATACGGTATCAAAAGGCATGGACAGGCAACTAATGGGCAAATGAACACTAGTAGAGAATGCACTAAGACGCTTTCATCGGCACTGTGCATTATTTTACGCAAACGTTTAAGGGATTTTATCTGTGTTTCAATAGTTTCCGATCCTTTATAATTTTCCCCAGATACTTGATCAAATGGTCCCAAATTTCGCAGGAAGGTTTACACTTTATCACCCCGCGTCATGTTAAAACTCAGGCTCCTACATCTGATGCATACTGTTTAGAAATCAAATGTCAGATCCACCGTAGCAGATATGTCACTTCTGGTGACTTTCTAAGCTATAAATTGTGAACGAAGAAGTTGTCAGCGTAGAAATCTGCTTGAGGAAATACTCGATTCCAATCCGTCAAACGTTTAGACTATGATATGCTAGTAGTCAATGATTTATTGTGGTAATAATCCTAAATACAAATCGAAACACAAACAGATTAAAGATTAGATTTCTGAAATTACATTTTGATTTCTTACGCTTGCTAAATGACTCAGAAATCTTAAAAGGAAATAAGAAAATTAAAAGGAATATGCATTTTATAGTTTATCGGTTGAATTTAATAATATATGCCTACAAAGGCGTGCCAAAACAATAGAATATTTTACTGTGAATTGACGACACTATTTAAAATTCGCGCGAAGGTACCCATTGGTTAATCTTATTGTAACCATGACAACCGTCATTTAGTTTTTCGGGTGTCCTATTAGGCACAGAAATCGTTTGAAGTGAGGATATCTTCGTAGTCGTCTGTTAAAGGCCGCTACGAAAATATCATCATCATCCTCAAGCAGCCATGGGCTACGGAGGTCCAACCAGACCGTGCAATTTAGTTCTCCAAGCAAGTCTATCCTGAGCTACATCTACTGCATCTGGCCACTGCACACCAATTCTAACAAGGTCCTGTTTGACATTGTCTGCCCACCGCATCCTAGGTCTCCCCTTCTTTCTGAGGCCTTTACGCACACTGTTCATAACCCTATTCGCCAATCTATAACTATTCATACGGGCAACATGGCCAAACCAGCGGAGTCTCTCTCTGCACAATATGCTGCTTAAAGGAGGTTGCAGACTCCTTTGCCTAACCTCATCATTAGTTACAAAGTTGAACCACCTAATGCCCAAGATACTGCGTAAGCATCTAGAATCAAAAGCATCTAGTTTCCTGTTATCTTGTTTACAAGTGTCCACGTTTCACTACCATAACTAACCCTGGAAAGAACCAAACTATTATACAGTCTAATTTTAGTCTTTAGGTGTATACGCCTATTTCTCCACACTCTCCATAGATTCTTAAAAGTCCCGGCAGCAATCCCTATTCGTCTGTTAATCTCATGCCGCATATCACCAGTATCTGTTACATAGCTCCCAAGATAATTAAACTGTGACACCTGCTCAAGACTGCAACCATTCAGATTAACTGAATCACAGCCTGCCTGACCAATTTTCATCACTTTAGTTTTCTCTCTGTTTATAACCAAACCTACTCTACTAGCAGTCTCATCAACAGCTCGAATGAAAGAGTTCATCTCACCAACATCATTTGCCAAAAGGGCCAAATCATCGGCAAAATCTAAATCAGAAATCTTCCTATCTCCAGTCCATTTAAGGCCAAAAGCTTTCCCTTGAAGTGAATTTCGCATAACATAATCAATAACCAAGCTAAAGAGAAAAGGAGACAAATGCACCCTTGTCGAACACCAGAGGTAATGCTAAACCAATTGCTACAAGCCTTACCAACTCTCACACACGACTCAGTGTTATTATAGAGAGCTTTCATTATGTTAACTAACTTGTCAGGTATACCATATGATCTCACAATCAACCACAAATTATGGCGATCAACAGAGTCGAAAGCCTTTTTGAAATCAACAAAGCTAGCAACCAAAGGTTTCTGAAACTCTAAACATTTCTCGAAAATCTGCCTAAGTGAACACATCTGATCCACACATCCCCAACCACTTCTGAATCCACATTGCTCATCACGCAATTGACTGTCAACCAGATTCTTAATTCTATTAAGCACAATCATGGAAAGAACTTTACCTGGAACAGAGAGTAGGCTGATACCCCTATAGTTATCACAAGAACTGCGATCACCTTTTTTGAAAATAGGGATAACAATAGCTCTGGTAAAATCCTTAGGAACCATGCCTTTATCATAAAAGATATTCAGAATTTCAGTCACACAAGTGGTAACCGTAACATTCCCAGCTCTAAGCATTTCTGTAGTAATTTCATCTACCCCTGGGGATTTATGAAGTTTAAGTTTAGAAACAGCCAAAATAACTTCAGATTGTGTTATAGGGCCAACATTAAAGCCACCAATGCATCTAACCGCATTGTTTAGAATATTACTGAAATGCTCAGCCCACCTAGCCATGACAGAATCCTCACCTTCTTTAACCTTACCTTGTTTATTCTTCAATCCCTGTATACCTGTCCGTTTTCTACCACACAAAACATTAACTATCTGGTACAGCTCTCTGCTGTTGTGCTGTCTAACTGCTTCCTCGCGTTGTCTGCCAAACCATCAAGCCAAAGATTCTTATCAGCAGCTAACTGATCTTTTACACGTTTATTAAGTTCTCTGTAATGCTTTCTATTAGGACTAGTAGGGTATTGATTAAGGACATTCCTGCAGTTCTTTCTTTCCGAAATAAGCTCAAGTGCCTTATCACTCAGATAATTCTGTCTCTTCTGCTCCTTTTTTCCTAAAAGAGTACTGTTGGTGTCCAAAAAAGCCTGTTCAAAATGATCCCATTCTTCCTCAACTTCATTAGTAAGCATACCATGACTGTCATAATGACTAAGTAACCTATCATAGTAAGCTTTGGCTATAACTGGGTCTTTCAGAGCTTCAGTATTAAAAGCAATTTTTTTAACCCTAGCACAACACTTTTTAAGTTTAAGTTGCAAGGCACTTTTAACAAGATAATCGTCAGATCCAATTTCAGCTCCCCTATATGACCTGGTATTCGTAACAGAACTAGTCCATTTGCTGTTAATTAATATATAATCAATCATATTCTTATGCAGCCCATCGGGTGAAACCCATGTGTACTTATGAATGTCGCGGTGTTTGTAATAAGTGTTAGTTATTCTGAATCCATTGAGTTTACTTACCTGTAGGAGACGTTGCCCATTGCAGCTACCAATACCAAAAGGGCCTATCACCCCTCCCCAAAGATCAGAGTCAATACCAACTTTGGCATTGAAGTGACCTAGAACAAAGGTAATATCTCCTTTCTTGACAGAATTCAAAATATCCTGAAGTTGTTCATTAAACCTATCGTTCTCGTCCTAGTCGACATCCTCAGTGGGGACATAACAGCAGATAACATTCAGGTCTTTAACGCTTGTCTGAAATTTTGCTGTAAGAAACCTTTCATTAATGCACTCATATCCTAGAAGAGCATCACTAGTGTGTGTGCTGAGAAGCAGACCCACGCCCTGGTGATGCTTATTGTCGTCCCTCCCTGAAAAGAGAAATTTAAGATTATTTTTAAGAATCTGACCTTTATCTGTCCATCTGGTCTCTTGCAAGCCGAGAATATCTAAATTATAATGGTGGAATTCTTGTGTGAGGACATCAAGAGAAAAAGCTCTGTGCAGAGTCCTCACATTCCAGCTACCTATGAAGAGAAAATGGTTAGTGGGATGTTTAAAGAAACTATTTTTATTGAGAGAGGGAATGCCGACAATATCGAACAGCCCCCTAATCGCAGACATGGGGCAAAGACCCGTTCCCCCACCACTAAAGGCTGAAGCCATCTACACTGGAAGACTTCCTGCAAATGTAGAATTTGACGATGCCAATAGAAGCAAAGAGTTCAGGTGCCTGCGATGACCTCTGCTCAGGATTATCCACCAGCTGATAAACATATCCTGTGAATCTATTCACTTTGGGCTGTCAACCCACAAACAAACAGAAAACACAGCGGAAGATTTTCCTTCCACAGAAGCCCACCAGTGCAGCAAAATCAAGATCCATAATCAAGCTCAGAGCCATATATCTGTCCAGTCCAGTGGGTTTATATGGTCAGCACCAGGACCCTGTGTGGTTGACCACTCCTCAGCAGGGTAGAAAAAAAAGAAAAGTAGCCATAGTTGTCCAGATCAGTAGGCCACACTAATCTGGCAGCCCTCCCCTTCCGTTCACTTCCACAAGAGAGTATCTCTTTTGAAAGGTACTAATGGTGCACCACGAGAAGGCGGGGTCGGACATTAGGTGCTAGGCCTGGCCGGTTCTATGCATCATCACAGGGGATTGGTGCATAGCTCTCCTTCCAGTGACTACCTAGCTACCATTTACAGACGATGAAAATTTAACACTATAGATATTAAAATTATTATATAATAATAATTTTTATGGATATTAAAAATATCAATCATTATGGATATTAAAAATTATTATCTCTAGAACGTTATATATATATAACGTTATGAATATTAAAACTGAACAGCTTTGTGAGATAACATTTTACCTGCCGACTTATAAAAAATGTGCAATCATTGAAAGACTGGTCCCACCGTTCCTGCCATTTCTTTGTTGCTATTTGGAACGGCCTTCCAAATCGCCTGTGCGTACCACTTTTGGCGACCACATCCGAATCAACGCTGAGTTTCCGTCTTCACATTGTTTTTTAATGAAAACAACCATAAGTCACATAGTGACAGAGCTCGAACGACAGATCTGAATCGCACAACGCTGCTCAATTTTGATATCCATAACCTAAAAAACTTGAAAGAATTAGTTACAAAAAAGTGTTTAACAAGGGCATACGAAGATACCTCACTTCAAACGCTTTCTATACGTAATAGAACACCGCTAGAAACAACGACGGTTGTCATGGATATGAGACAGTATTATTAACCAATGGGTACACTCGCGAGGCTTCTAAGCAGTGCTGACAATTTACAGTAAAAATATTCTGTTATTTTGGAACACCCTTTGTAATATGTATATTTATTATATTATAATAATATACGTAGACAATCCACGCTTTACCTAAGGGTACGTTCTGCAAAACATTACGCAAAGCAAGTTTTACATGTCATATACCGGGTGATCCAAAAGTAACAGAAAAAGTAAAAATGCAATAATTCGAAAAGTATAGACAGTAGCACGATGCGGTTTTCACAGAAATGCACAGAAAAAGACATGGGATTTATTTTATAACAAAAAAAAATTATTGACAGAATAGTTTCATTTGTCACCGACAGGTGACGCCTCAGTTGTGTCAGTAGTTTGTACAGTGGCGCAGCACAATTCGCAACGCAGCTAAGATTACAAATGTTCAATGTGATGTCCATCATTCATGAGAATGGCCGTCAGACATCTCACGAAACTCTGCACAGCATCGAAGAGGGTTTTTTGCCAGTTCGTCTTGAAATTTCACACATTCTGCATTCCCCATGTTCGTAAGTTGCCGATTGTGTGTCAGCCTCGTCTTCGACCTCGTGCAACGGCAATAGTTTTTTGGGTCTCCCACTTCTTGCACGTGCTTCCAAACTGCCAGTGTCCTCAAACCTTTTCATCATAGCAATCAGTGAGGAACAAGACATCGGTCCCTTTCCACTTCTAATACCCCGCATCGAACGATAGGTGCGCAAAGCTGCCCTTGCACATTTGGAGTTCTGATAGTACAGCTTAACTAAAAGTGCTTTATCTCGTAACGATAACATGCCTCACCTTGGCAGAACGTTTAACTTCGGTAATAAATGTTAAATTTTGAAAGTTTAACTTCAGTATCTCACTATATCTGAAATTTACGTACCTCACAGCAAAGTCAGATTGATCAATGTTCGCAGTTTCGCACCGTCTGAGGAGCGGCAGCCGGCGGATCTGTTTAAATAGTGACAGGCAGCAGCTCCGGGATCGCTACAACGCCACCTGTCGGTGACAAATGTAACTATTCTGGCAATAAAATTTTTCGTTATTAAAAAAAATCCTATGTCTTTCTGTGCATTTCTGTGAAAACCGCATCGTGCTACTGTCTGTACTTTTCGTATTATTGCATTTTTACTTTTCTGTTACTTTTGGATCACCTGGTACTTAAATATGTACATTTCTCATATTATATACTTTGATAGTACTATACAGGTAGTAACGATAATTTAACGGTAATATATACATAACATACCTTAGTTCTCACTGGTAGTTTGTGTTGTTGATAATAAAAAATGTTGATGATAATAATTTTATTTAGAAAATCATGAAATAAACTATTAAAAGTAACGTATCATGAATCTATCTCTAATACACCCTTAATATAATTCGTAGTAGTTCGTGCAAAATAAGGACGCATGTAGAAAATATTTTATTTCTAAAATTTATGGAATAAAGTTACTATTAATTGAATGACAATTATCTTTATTCTTAGTGTTGGCTTGCTCATATGAAGCGAATAATGTATTAGTAATATGTTGGCTTAATTATTAGATGGTTGAAAGAGGATGGGGAAAAAGGATAAATGTTCCTCCACTGCAAGTAGCGGCAAATTTGGAAGGTGTGCTAATCGTTCAGGCTTCCTTACGAACTTCTCAAGAGTAATCAAGAGTCTGCAAAGTGTAGCTTGTCAGTGCAAGTAGGTCACTTACCTGCAAACATAATTTTCCGCAACTCGAAATTTTCGGAATTTTAAAATATTTTTTTTTACGTACAGTCAAATTTGTGTAAGACGAATCTGCGAAATTCAGTGGGTATTAACCCGTTTTCTTAAGGATTCGTTTGCGCAAAAATTGGAATACACGTTACAACTCATCAATTAACAAAATTAAATTGTAAGAATTTCTATTATTTAAAATCAGTAACAGTTATATTCCACCTAATCACTCCAATAAGTATCAATACATCTCCAACTTCTTTCACAATATTAGCTCAATTCTGGCAACCCAAGTTCCAGCAGATGGCTTTAATCTAATTGGAATTTACTGGAATACCTCTTGCCAAGAGTTCATCACAATGAGAGCAATATCTCAATTCCACTTTAACCGTTTCCGGCAATTTGTTGATTTCCCAACAAGAGGCAATAACTTTATTAATTGGTATTTCGTACTGATGCATTTGCTTACAATGTATAAGTTTTCGACCTCTTCTCCCACAGCGACTCACCACCGCATATTACTATCTCATTAAATCTTAATTTCAACACTCAACAATCTTGCAAACAAAAGTATCATGATTATCTTAACACTATGACTTTATAACCAACATAATCACTGATATATTTTCACACTTAGATGCGAGCAATATTCATAATACCAGCAATTTTGATGAAGTTTATTTAGAATTTACCCTTTGTATAAAAAAAATGCTTAGCAACAACAACCTTTCTTACAATCGCGAAACATTGTACCTAATGAACAGTTCGAATTCTTGTCTAAGCGTTCTACTATTCAACTACTCAATAATTTGCATTCGTGAACTTCACTTTTAGATAATAATATCCTTGTTGATGTAATTTTCCTGGACTTTGAAAAGGCCTTCGATAAATTCAAACGATCCTTTTTGATTTAACATTTCTGAACCTTGGTATAGTTAGTCTAATTGTGAGGTTCTTTCCTACCTGATTACTCATCGGATACAACAAGTTCGAGTTGGGAACAATTTA
The DNA here is from genome assembly GCA_038380435.1 of Ryuthela nishihirai. Taxonomy (NCBI): domain Eukaryota; kingdom Metazoa; phylum Arthropoda; class Arachnida; order Araneae; family Heptathelidae; genus Ryuthela; species Ryuthela nishihirai. Next base: position 80,699,027 of record JAWZYU010000017.1, read on the forward strand.
TTCTCCATTGGAACGGTCGAATGTGGAGTCATACAAGGGTCCGTTCTAGTTCTGTTCTTCATAATCTTTACCTCTGAAATTCCTAGTATTTTTCGTTCTATCCAATGTACAAGATATGCAGATGACATTAATTTCTTTTGTACATCCAACAATGAAAAAGAATGCAATTCATTACAAACTCTTTGTCGCGATTTCCAGTGGAGTGTAAAGTACGAACTACCTATATCAAAAGACAAATCAAGTGTTCTGTACATTGGTTGCAAGAATCCTCATTATAAATATTTCAAAAACGACCCGAATAGAAATATGCAAACACAGAAAACTTAGGAGTCTTAATCTTATCACAGTTAACTTTGGTGACCATTGTGATAGTATTGATAGAAAGGCTTATTGCAGCGTTTTCTTAATTCTGAAAGTTATGTTAAATGTGGCATATATTCCCTAATTCGCGCATTTGTGACTTTCATCAGATCCTCGCTAGAATATGTGTCATCTGTATGGACACCATCTAATATCAGACATCAAAAATCTTGACCGCGCGTAGAGATGGTTTACAAAAAGACTTTCTGGATTTTACAATATGCTATATGAAGAAAGGTTGAAAAGGCTCTCTTTGCATTCCTTGGAGTGGAGAAGGCTAATGTTCGACATAAAAACATGGAGTAGAAACACTTGGAGAAACTCACTATAACGTAGATACTCCTATAATCAACCTAGCAAATAGACGTACAAGAGGTCATACTCTTACTTTCGATTTACCTTTTGCTCGAAAGAACGTAAAGTACCTTCTTTTGTATGGAATTCCCTTTCCAATGAGGTTCACTTCTACAAATATTAATGTTTTTACTTTTAGACTGAAGAGGTTTGAGTTATCACCATTTCTCAAATGTTTAAAATTTTGATGTTTTTTCCTTTTCCAGTATCAGTGTACTGAATTCTGTAATAATAATAATTATAATATAGTATTTAATGCATATTATAATTAGCATTATTATGAATATTAATTATAATATTATGCATATATAATATTATATAAATGTACGAAGAAGTTTTTTAGTTACTTAGTATTTTTAGTTTAGACAAAGGAATTTTAATGTTCTAAAACTGTAATACTTTTTCCTTACTTTAGGCATAATGATTAGCAAATGGCCCGTAGTCTGTGATCGTCGTGCAACGCTTTTTCCTAGGTGCACTTCTTCTGTCACATCAGTTGAAACACTTTTCCCTTGACAGTTATTCGCACATAGTGGGGTTGAACATCAACGTCTACAAGAGGGGTGGTCCAAATATCTGGAAAATCATATACATAGGATGAGAAAATATTTAATCCTTTGTCCTTAATTGGTCAATCAATGTTCTATCTTTACTAATATGTAATGTATTTTTAGTTACTGCAAGTTTCAATTTTTTGGGTTGTTTTACCTCTGAGCGGACGTTTTTGCACACCATCAACTAAATGGCCAGGTCACAAGGACTCCGAAGGCTCAGAGAAGGATGGGAGAGGGGACCCACTGGAACAGCTGTTGGGAGACAGATGGTAGCCTCCCGTCAAGGCCATCCATTGTGTTCTTTAACGTGCACAGGATATGGCTCTCCCACACACCGAGCCGCGGCTTAACGTCACATCCGACGGATGACGGCCTTTCTAAGCCCATCGGTGTTACCTACTGACCGTGGGCAGGGCGGGGAATTTTGCGGAGATAAATCTCAACGCTGACCCAGCTGGGACTCGAACCTGGGAACTGCAGATTACGAGCCTGGCGCGCTACTGACTGAGCCATCCCCGCCCCTCAAGTTTCAATAAGTAACAATCATTCTTAAATTTAAATACAGATTGATAAAGCTGATCGAGGGTTACAGTTTTCTTTTTTTTTTCTACTAGTGTTTTTTTATACTTTCTTTGGTAGGACATGACATTTTAAATTTGGTGGAGTCCGTTTTAAGGATCTGCAGTTCCAAAGTTCGAGTTCCAGTTTTGCCAGCATTGATATTTACCTCCGTTAGTCCCACTCTACCTGCATTAAGAAAAAAGATACTTATGCGCTTTCAAAAGGACGCCATCCGTCGGATAGGATGTTAAACCATGACTTGTGTTTAGCAGTTCCATGCCCTGTGCACGTTAAAGAATACGCTGGATGGCCTTGACTGAGGTTACCACCTGTTTGCTACTAGCTGCCTAATGGGCCCCTTTTCTCAATCTTCTCTGTGTGTCTCTTCTTTGAGGTCTATTCATTTAACTCACTGTGTGGAAAAACGTGAAGCTCAGAGGTAAAACAACCAATCAGTTATAGTAGGGGAGCCCCTTGCCCGAACTTTACGAGGGGATCCTTTTCCTAAAGCTCAAATATACCTCTATAAAATGTGCCATGCCCTGTGCACGTTAAAAAAAAAGCTGGATGAACTTGACGAAAGGCTCCCATCAAGTTCATCCAGCTTTTTTTTTTCCAGCTTTTTTTATCCAGCTTTTTTTATGCAGAAAGTACGCCTGTACTTTCTGCATAAAATTGCAATCGTTTCTACGGAGCGATTCACTGCAATGATCATTTAAATGACATCAATTCTTTCTCATAATAGATATCTCTAGTTACTGGACAGCTGTTAGCAGAGAATGGAATGCCCATCCGTCTGCTAACAGCTGTCCAGTGGATCTCTAACTTACTCTGCGTCCTTGGGTTCTTATGACCTGGCCATTTAAGCATTGTGTTAAAAAAGTACCACTCGTAGGTAAAACAATCAATCAAAGCTCAATGCTAATTTTTAAGTGGGGGTGCTTACTAGTATGACAAACATGTAAAATTTTACTTGACAATGGTGGGGCGGAGGTGGCTCAGTTGGTAGAGCGCCAGGCTCGTAATCTGCAGTTTCCAGGTTCGAGTCCCAGCTGGGTCAGCATTGAGATTTATCTCCGCAAAATTCCCCCGCCCTGCCCACGGTCAGTAGGGGACACCGATGGCCTTGGAAAGGCCGCCGTCCGTCGAATGGGACGTTAACCCTGGCCCCGTGTACGGGAGAGCCATACCCTGTGCACGTTAAAGAACACGCTGGATGGCCTTGACGGGAGGCTACCATCTGTCTCCCAACAGCTGTTCCAGTGGATCCCCTCCCCCAACCTTCTCTGAGCCTTCGGGGTCCTTGTGACCTGGCCATTTAACTCATGGTGTGCAAAAAAGTGCGGCTCAGAGATAAAACAATCTAACAACAACTCGACAGAGGATTTCAGCAGGTGCGTTAACAATGTTGCTGTATTACCTAATATACGTGTAATTAACGATCGAATTGGGAATGTTTGCAAGGATTTCTGTTAGTAATAAATAAATATTCCGCCTGTACTTTCTGCATAAAATTGCAATCGTTTCTACGGAGCGATTCACTGCAATGATCATTTAAATGACATCAATTCTTTCTCATAATAGATATCTCTAGTTACTTTTCGATTGTAATGGGATGTCTGTGACAAATTCCTTCAACAGTAAAAGAGGCTGCGAAAAATTACATTCCTGATAAGGAGGGGGAGGGGAGGATTTTGTTATAAATTCTTTCAAGGTAATGAGGAGCGTGAAAAATTCTATCATCGGTAAGGACGGAGGGCGTGATTGAAAACGTTGAGAACCACTGGTTTAGATAACTCGTTAAGGTGCCACTGAAAGAATGGAATGCCACCACAAGCCATACAACAGTCATATCCTCTTGGAATGTCTGGTATCTGGCTTTAACTCCCCGGGTTGTCATAGGGTACTGACAGCTTCCCAATTTGCTTCGGAGTCTGTTTTCACCACAAGAAGAAGAATTTCAAAGTTGACGCTTTCCAGAAGGCTCAGGAGAGGGAACTCTATGCAAAGCTATCGTGGTAAGTGTTCCCTTAATTCCTTACCAGTGAAGACACCGTTCAAATTGTTCTCAGCAATTTGATATCTAGATGATACCTAGAAACAATGCGCATAGATGAATGATATCTAGAAACAATGCGCATAGATGAATGATACCTAGAAACAATGTGCATAGATGAATGATACCTAGAAACAACGCGCGATTGTTTTCTTCAGAGATGAGTCGAGATTTCAGAGACGAACAATCTGCGGGAGAAAATGCAAGACATGTTATCATTCCTCTGACAAGAGAAAATGTAGTGACCGTATATGGAGGTAGGTTTTGAGGTTTTGGCAGGCACCAACATCAGTGGCTATGCTGATTGAGCATCTCTGGGACACCGTGGAGAGATGGATCATTAATCTCCGCTTTCTTCCCAAAAGCCGCAATGATCTTAGAACAGATTTTACATCAGTGAACCTTTACTGCTTTCAGAAATGATTGGAGACATTATTAGCATTATGACGTAGTGTTGCTGTCAGGGGTTATCATACCCATTAAAAAGGTAAGTTTTTTATTCATTTATTTAGATTTCCTTTTGAAATCTTCATGAAACATGGTAATTACTCATACAAATGTTGTATGAGACTCATAAAAATATTAAGGTAACACTATTTAACAGAAATGAAATCATACTGCATCTTATTAATATGCAAATATTTCTCAAAATGTGTAGACACCAATTTGATAAATCGGCAGTATTTTGTTTCAAATGTAATTTTCCGGTGAAACGCATGTTTTAATAATACTAACACTGATGTATCAACCCTTTGGATTGCAATTTCTGCATATCCCAGTTTTTCAATGGGTTTGAAATCTGGAAGTGTTCGCTGGATATTTGAGAAAGCTGAAATTGTCCGAATTTTCTACAAACTTTTCCTGCACAATATGCGCCGATATCATGGTACACTGTCTTTTTTAAAGATGCCATCGCCATTGGGAACAACACTGAAATTGAAGGTCATACCTCATCTGCAACATTGTTCAAATAGTTTACAATCACAAATGTTGTCGTACCTGTATCGAAAAACTCAACGCATCCCAACACTGCTAAATCTTGACACCATTGCCTTTATAATGTATATGGGTTGGGTTGTTTTACCTCCGAGCGGCACTATTTTGCATATAATTGGCTAAACAGCCAGATAACGAGAAGGGCCCGGAGGGCTCATAGAAGGATGGGGGAAAGGGACCCAGTGGATGGTTATTCGGAAGCAGATGGTAGCCTCCCGTTAAGATCATCCAGCCGAGGGTAGGGTGGAGATTAGTGGAAATCGATCTCATCGCAAGCACAAACAAGGGGGCGGGTTGGCCACAAACAAAACCGCTGGAACTCAAACCTGGAAACTGCAGATACGAGACTGATACTCGACATTGTGTAGATTCCAGACAAACCCTGCATCGAAGCATCCAAAGTTAAGCAATGTGAGGTATAATGACGTTTCAAGTAGGCTATCAGGATCAGGTGTTCACTGAGTTCTGGACCGTGAGTAGTAGTCAATAAAGTGAAAAGTAGTGAAAGTAGTCAATAAAGTCGAAGCACCCAGATTATTCAGTTGGTTGAAATTTTATAGCGCAAGTGTAACAAAGGTATATTGCACCAAACAACAGAAACATTAAAAGAATTAACAAATAAAAATCATTTAAGAATCAGAACCAAAGTTAAAAGCAAAATGTGGACGTTTGAGTAAGAAGGTTGTTCTATTGCATGACAACTTTCGCTCTCATACTGCCCAAATAACAATAACAAATATGGTTGAGAATACTTGGAGCATTCTTACTATATCCTGGCATCTCCCTATTGGATTTCCACATATCTCGACCTCTAAGAAACGCCATGAAAAGAGGGAAGTTAAAGCTAGACGAAAAGGTGCACTGCTAATATAAATAATTGTGTTTACTATTTTTTGAAAGTAAACACACTTATTTATATTAGCACAAGTACACATTTTATTAATAACGCCTGAGTAGGCGATATAAATAGGGAGACACTACTTATTATACTGATAGGGAGACACTTTATTTATAACACCCGAGTAGCTAAAATAAAGGTTTGCGGAGACTGCAACAATAAAGGACCAAAAATGTGATGAGAAACATAAGGTGAGTTTACGAAGTGAGAAACGAATCCGCCGCCTTCTGGAGACCAGCAACAGTCATAGTTTTTGGCACTTGCATTGCATATACGACACTAGAGAGTCATAAAAGATTTCCAGTAAAACAATGTGCCAAATTCTCCCCCATTTGACATATTTGAGTAGACGCTTACAACGACATCTGTACCTAACTGAACAAGAAAAACTGCGACTAACATGATGCCTGGAACATCACACTTGGACCGTAGTGATGATAAAAATCTGCTAGTTTGATGAATTTTTTTTTGTTTTATACTATGCAGATGGATGGATATGCTTTTAGAAGTAAACTACATTTCAATCAGAGTGTAATTTTAAAGATCGCTCAAATGAAAAGAGGACAAGTCAGAAATGAAGCATAAATCAATTATTAATCTGTTCAAACTCCCATGCCTATCGAGACATTTGGCCTTACATGAAATCAAAAATATGATATCCTTTTCCTAGAGCGACTCCGGCTGTTCCATCTGTGTCCAAGAGAAATTTTCAAGAAATTTATTAAAAACCACTAAAACGGAGGGGAAAAGTTTATACTAGACGGCGCACCAATTTGTCTTGACTCTATATTGTCCCCCAGACTCACTTTGACAACTTGCTCCCCCTCCTTCTTCAGGCACATTATTTTTTTTTCAATATACCTTTCTAAATTACAGGTAAAAAATTAATAAAAATATGCCCAGCTACTTCAGGGCCTGGCACCAACAATCTCTTCCAAATTCTGCAAAATCCCATCGTTTGCTTATTATCTGTACTACTTTTAAATTTACATGTCTCACAAACTTCCCCACTAACCGAATTCTGCCATTCCTGGCACATACAAGCTTTTATTCGGCTTGGACAGTTTGTGCTTCAGCATATAGTTGGGTGGACAAAACTTTAATGTCCATTGAATATATAAAGTTTATGGGAAGTTACAGAAATCCGTCAGAAAGCAATTACCTGTGATCTGTTTAAACCAATTGCATCGAATTACAGTGGTAACGCATGATACGGAATTGCAAATTTAATGCTTGTGGGTAGTCTAAAATCTATTTAACGCTAGTAGGTAGTCTAAAATTTATGTAATGCCCGTGTGTAGTAAACATTTAGAAATGCATCTCACTGAGTAAGGGCGCAGCGGTGACTCAGTCAGCAGCAAACCAGTCTAGTAAACTGTTGTTCCCAGGTTCTAGTTCTCATCTGGAACAGCGTTGAAATTTATCTCTGTAAAATCTCCACTCTACCCTCAGTCAGTAGAGAGCACCTATGGGCTTGAAAAGGCCACCGTCCATTGGATGGGATGCACGTCATAGCCCAGTGTGTGATAGAGCTAAATCCTGTGCAAGGTAAATAACTGGATAGCCTTAACGCGATACTTCCGTAAGTGGTTCTAACATCTATCCAGTGGGTCCTCTTCCATCAACCTCATCTGAGCTCTTGGGATCCTTGTGTCCTAGCCATTTAGCCCATTGTGTGCAAAAAAGTGCTGATCAGAGCTAAAACAACAACAAAGCCGAGTAACAGAATGATGGCTACCCTTCCAGTCGATCATTTCGATTTCTCTCATTTTTTGGTGGAACTGATTTGAAATATGATATGCCATAACTTACGATCACCTACAAATCTATATATAGTTGGTAATCTACACTTCAGTGCATTGCCACATTCACTGATATGTTACTGCTAACAGTTTCATGCCATGTAAGGGCGCATTAGTTGAAACTACAGAGCTCACGTATTTCGATTGAAACATCCTTATATAAATATCAACGAGGGTGGATAATTTAATTCTAAGACTGCCGTTGCCAACAGTTATCAGCAATTCGTAAGAGTAAATACACGATATGTGGGAACACTGAGACTCTTCAAGGGAACAGAGTAGTGTCTGCAAGCTGGAACATGTTGCGATAAAGTCACAAGGAAAGCAGAACACACAATCAAGCACTGTCGTTTTCTCGTTTTAGAAAGGTGTTGGATTTTGTGTGCTATGGCTTATACGGATATTTTGCATGCTATGGCTTATATGGAAGCTGAACAGTGGCGAAGCGTAATGGAAGCAATTGAGACAATGAGACTGCGCAGTTGAAGAAACAATGATTCTGCTAGATCATTGGCTGATTAAGCTGTCACTCACTTTTCGATCAACCAATGATCTATGATGCAATTGTTGATCCATGACATTATTGGTTGATTGACAAATAACTGATAATTCGGTAAATCGATCACCTGTAAATATCATAGATGTCTTAACTGTGCAGTCTCAAGATCTCAATCGCTTCTACTCACGCTTCACGCCTAAAGCTGAGAAGTGGTACATGATACATCACGTTGTCTGGCGAGGCCTAAATTGTACACAGGACATTTAAAGAAATAACTCATGTGTATGGAGACAGTGCTTGAGACGTAGCCTGATTTTCAAGTGGTACAACGCTTCAGAGACAGGAGCGATTCTGTGGACGCGCTTGAATCATTTCAGTGATTGTCCGTGCGCTACTTAAGCCTCGCCAAACACAGTAATGTATCATATATACCTTTGCTGTTTTCAGATCAGCCATAGCCTCCGAAATATCACAAATAAAAAATTAAGACCTTTCCAAAGTGAGAAAACGACAGAGACTAACTGCTTACTAGTTTGCTGTTACTTGTGATCTTTTCGCAATGTGTTTTCAACTTCTATACATTGCTCCGCGCTCTTGAGGAGTCACTGTGTTGCTATATACCATATATTAACTCGTACGAAAAGCTGCAAATTGTTGACGTCAGATCACGAATTAAATTATCCACCTTGTATATATTTTAGAATAGATATATGAACTAACCACTTGCGAGTATCGTGGAAACACATGGTTTCCATCTTTACCCATGATTTTTCTCTCGACTTCAGACCAGAAAAACCCCAGAGGTAAAAAAAATGAAAACTCTTTGATTTTAACATTCCTCTGATTATATTCTTTAAAATAGTGTGTAAACAGTAATAATATATTAAACATTTGATGTTGATGGCTTCAAATTTTTCTTCGTTAAGATTTTCTTTTTTTCTTCGTTTTTTAATGTAAATTGGAAAAAATGTCAGAGTAGAAACTCAAATAGGTGACTGTCAATTATATTGATATTAACCCCTTCATATATTGTGTATACATTACAATGTAGGGGTGGGGGTGGCTCAGTCGGGAGTGCACCAGGCTCGTAATCTGCAGTTTCCAAGTTCGAGTCCCAGCTGGGTCAGCGTTGAGATTTATTTCCGCAAAATTCCAAGCCCTGTCCACGGTCAGTAGGGGACACCGATGGGCTTGGAAATTCCGCCGTCCGTCGGATGGGACGTTAAGCAGTGACCCCGTATGCGGGAGAGCCATACCTGTGTACGTTAAAGAACACGCTGGATGGCCTTGACGGGAGGCTACCACCTGTCTCCCAACAGCTGTTTCAGTGTTGTGTTTCTCCCCCAACCTTCTCTGAGCCTTTGGGGTTCATGTGACTTGGCCATTTAGCCCATGGTGTGCAAAAAAGTGCCGCTCAGAGGTAAAACAACCCAACCCATTACAATGTACATTAGTTTTTAGAATTTTTTTAAACAAATCTATGCTTGTTGTCGTGCGATGTTTGCAAAGTGTAGACCAGGCATCGGCAACCTATGACCCGCGGGTCACCAAGTGACCCATTTGATAATTTCAAGTGACCCACTTGAGTTCCGCAAATAAAGAATAATATATAAAAACAAATTATAAAACATAAACATGAAACAAACACTTTGAGAAAGTATAAATAATAAGATTAACATTTTGGTGTGATTACAAAGTTGCAGAAATTAACATAGGCGGAATACAGCGACATTGTCCGAACGAATCTCATCTGTTTATTCACGTTAAAGACGAAGTAGATGTAAACAAGAGTAGATGTGTGATCAGGGCTCCTATTGGTCGGCTGGGCTCTCTGACTGCGTGTCACCTGCAGCCGACTAATAGGAGCCCTGCCCACCTACCGATCATGCATCTACTCTTGTCTACGTTTATTTCGTCTTTAACGTGAATAAACAGTAGTTCAGAAGCGCGAGAACAGTTACCTAAGCGAAATAATTATTATTTTTATTACCATGGACAAACAAAAAGCAAAAAAGGGATTATTTCAAGATGTGTGGACTGAAAAGTATGGATGTATGGAAAATGGTGACAAATTGATATGTACTTTATGTACAGATATAATTACCGCCAGGACACAAATTGAGCGACACTAATATTCCGACTATTTAATATTCCGACTATTTAATATTAGGGGAAATGGAATATAATTTCCTAAATAGATCTGAGATCTATTAAGGAAATTTCTACAAAAATTTAGACATTTCTACAAAACTTACTATTGTTTAAAACATATTAACAAATAGCATAAATAATTGGACTGAATATATTTTAATGAAGAGTATACAGAACTCCTCACTGTAAGGCTAACACTAAATATAAATAAATTCCATGCTTTAAAAATGTCACGAACTTAATATATATAGAGAGAGAATTGCCAGCATAATAGCTTTCCAGATTTTGACTATAATCTTGAGCTATGAGTTTAGATAGAAAATTCCGTGGGTGGCGCTTCTTATCAAACATTTTTATCTTTTCTTCTTCTATTACATTTTATTTCTTCTGCGAAAGAATAATAATGTAGCATTTTATCTTTTTCATGGGGAATTATATTCTGCCAACCTGGCAATAATGTCTAAGGCAGGAGTTCTTAAGATTTTTTCAGGTTCCCCCCCCCACATAGATGAATGGAAGGCTCGCATCCCCATTTTTAGGTCTTCTTGCTTAGTTCACTCTTAAAAATATATAAAATGTAAAAAATCCGATTTCAAAATGTTCCTCTCCTGTTCCACGCTAAAAACCACTGGTCTATGGTTTTACACTACTCATTGCAATAAGTGTCTAACAGTTATTCTTACGTTAGGAAAATGGAATTTTCAAATGAAATATGAAGAAGTGATTGTGAACTTTAAATGTAGACAGGCATTTTACTCTCCGAAACTATAAACTGCGACGTTAAACAAGTATTAATTTTGCCTGAAATTTTCTTTTACAAACATTTCCCGAATAACACTAGAGTATAACCTCGATTTTCTGTCACCTTTTTATCCGTTACATTCTGTTAACCATCACTATATAATTGTTTTGTTTCAGAGTTAGAACTCAAAAAATTCTGTTACAGTCGCTCAAAAAAGTATCCGAACACTATGGTTGACTACAGAATTCATGAAAAATATCTGGCAATGGATTTTTAGAAATTAGTGATCTGGCAACCTTCGTGTCACGTCACACGAAGGTTGCCATATCACTAATTTCTAAAAATGTCGTTGCCAGATTTTTTTTTGAATTTTGTAATCAGCCATAGTGTTCGGGTATTTATTTGAGCGACTGTACAATTACTTATATAAATTGGCATTAGTATATATTTCAAACATTCTTAAAAAAAAAAAACTGTCTACACTACTCACATATGATTCTCGGAATAGATTATTGTTTGAAATTTACCTGATTCTTGTTAAAGATGAGTGGAATGGATTATCTTCAGGTCGACCAAAATTTTACAAATTAATCATTGCAGCATACAATTTGAAGAGGAGAGTTTTAATTATTAATTCAGCGTGAGAAAGGAATATATTTTTTCTGCACAGTTTATGAACTTTTGGGCAAATTTTGGAAAACGAAACTACCAGCTCTTCTTTTATTGAAACATATATGATTTCTCTGTTCATTCTTACATTTGTTAGAGATCAAAAAGCTGTTTTACACATATAAATGGCTAAAAACTGAAGAAAAAGACAGCTGTTTTTGAAATTTCAGGATTCGTAGCCCGGGAATCTAGACATTTAACGAAACTCCGGTTGGTAAAAGCTGATGCACAGATTTCCGGGAAAAAATCAGTGTAGTAATCGTTTTTATATATGTACAGTCGCTCAGAAAGTATCCGAACACTGTGGTTGATTGCATAATTCAGAAAAAATATCTGGTAAAGATTTTTTAGAAATAGTGATCTGGCAACCTTCGTACGTGTGTTCGGATACTTTTTTGAGCGATTGTACTTTTCGAATTAAAAGTGGTTGTGTTCTATGATTTTTTTGTAACTGTCTAAGACATTGTGTAAGACCCTTTGAGATATGCCATAGTTAAGACCTGTAAGAGAGGTTAACACATGTTAATAAAACACACTTTATTACTGAAGAATCATTTGCGATTCCTCCTCAAAACGTTAGATTTAATAACAGAGTAGAGGAGTTAACTCAAGGTGCTACATCAGGTTATGTCTCTTAAATATCAGTGGTGATTAAATTGATATTTAAAGCCCCATATTTTAGACGACAATGTCTGAGTATGCATGCATGTATAAAAATCGCGAAGGTTACGTCAAATCCTCCTAAATAAGTCTAGACGGCAGTTTATGCTTAAGAAAAGTGGCATTTTGCCTTCTAAATCTCTGAAGACAAATTCTTTAAAATTCCAATATTTCAAATTATTGCAAATCATATTGAATAATGTAAAAGAGAATGGGTTTGTTTCAGAGTTAGAACTTAAAAATGTTTATGTTAAATGTTAAAGGTTTATATCATAAAATATAAAAATTTAATATCAAACAGTTTTAAGATTTTAAATTTCCTTGTTAAAATAAATGCTTTTAGGTGATTACTAGATGGCAGCCATTATTTAATCTCGGATCCATGAACCAAACAATGGTCATTGTTATGTGACGGCGCATGCTCAACAGTTAACGTCATAAACAATACTGTTGTTGCTAAGCAACAACAGTATTGTTTATGACGTTAAATCAACAGAAAAAGAACTTAATGGAAATTATCGAACACCCGGTACCATTTCGTGGCTTTCTTTGATGTTATCAAGTCGTAAAAAGTTTAATCTGATAATTTAGTGAAGAATGGCGTCTTCAAGTGAGGAAAAACAAGGTATATTTGGTTGCAGATGCACTTATGTTTCCACTCTCTCAAAAGGAGTTCGACTAACGAAGAAGACTGATCCGGCAGGAAGTCTGAAGGTGACGATAAATAGTGGGAGCGCAAAGGAAAGGGCTTGGAACCAATGGGCCACAATGCAAGTGCTGCAGAGGAAGGAACTCATGGTTCGACGGAGTCCAGCAAGCCTGTTGAAGAAATTGCAGGAAAAAGTGGGAAGGCCAATGATTGAAAATGATAGGCCCTCAACGAATCGAAAATTTCAAGCTGCAATACTTTTCAAGAGTGAGGATTCAGAGGTCAGAAAGAGCAGAGAGATTGTGAATGGAAGAGGATTGAAGAGACGGTCAGAAAAGGAGATTAAAGGAAAAGAAGAGGTGCAAGTTAAGAAGAGTGCAGTGTGTTTGCGTGGAAAGAGTAAAGTACATGAGAATATGAATACAAATGATGGGAGAAAGGCGAAAGAAAAGGGATGTCTCGTGCCAGCTACACTCTTGTCTCTAGCAAAGAAGAAAGTCTGCCAGCTGCAACAGGAAGTGAATAAGGGACAAAGACAGGAGGGAGAAAAAACATCGGCATACGTAATGAAGCAAAATGAACTCATCGTTATCAATGCCAAGCGACAAATAACCCACGTTCCTGGGAAAATAATCAGCCAGTGGAAGGAAAGGATGTTTTCAAAGGCGGCCGAACAAAGAGACAAAAAGGGTGCTCGTGTGGATAAAAGCCGTGCCAAAGTCAACCCAGAAGTTAACATCAAGACAGTGAAGCGCCCTCTAACTGTTAGTGATACTGAACATTTCAAGAAGAAACGCTCACGGCTGGACCAGAATCAAGGCGCCATCATCTGCCCTGTTGATTCAAAGAGGAAGAAAGTGTGTCACCATCTTTAAGTGCAGCTAGTACAAAATCAGTCTATTATGATCTAAATGACTGAATATATATATGTATTTTGTATATAGTAGCTTTAAGCATTTAGTAATAAGGATTGTAAATAAGGATCATAAGACATTAAACAGAAATACATGTGGCTGATGATTTATTTTATTTTTATATTGATTTTATGACAAAATTAAAAAGTCAATGTCTCTTGGAACGAAAAATATTAGAAATACTAATAGAAACCGAAAATGCGTGGGTAAAAGTATTATAAAATCAAAAAGACATTCATTTTTTAAAGATAGAAAACAGGTAAATATTAATCAAAAGCCCCATTATGCTTATTTTTAAATACTACAAACTGATTAAAAGGTTACAATTATAATAAAAATATTTTTACTTATTTTTTTTCACAATTTCACGAAATATTTGAATGATTCTGAATCCGAGCTCACCTCTATTGCTTAAGAATCATAAAGGTACTATTCTAATGGGCTTCTCTTGAAAAATCTACTGCTGTTTTCAATTTCATCGTGACTTGCTAACCCTGTGAACAGGTGCCCAAGATACCTTATATCAGTTGGTGGATAATCTTGGTCAGAGGATATCGCAGGTACAGTCGCTCAAAAAAGTATCCAAACGCTATGGTTGATTACAAAATTCGGAAAAATATCTGGCAACTATTTTTTTAGAAATTAGTGATCTGGCCACCTTCGTGTCACATGCCACGAAGGTTGCCAGATCCCTAATTTCTAAAAAAAATCGTTGCCAGATATTTTTTCCGAATTTTGTAATCAACCATAGCGTTCGGATACTTTTTTGAGCGACTGTACTTAATCCTTGCTTCTAGTGGCACCACCAACCTACAATGAACTAATGTTTCTTAGGCAGATCAGTTTCTCTTTGAAATCTGGTTCTTCGAAAAATCAGCATGTTAATGTGGTGCATAAATTTCCTGCCTACATTACTGGGTTCAGCATTTAGAAGTTGTGGGGTGAATGGGTCGCTGCCACATGGGTATAGTTAGGGGGCTATTACATATCTTTTGGCCTCCGTCTTTCACAGAAAACCTAGTTTCTTCAAACATTCTAATAAAATATCTTTTCAACAGGTAACTGGAATGAGAGGTTTCTGCATCACAGACCCTACACGATCATTGGTATAATGTTTTGGAGATATTATATATATATTTCCGTATCTCCTATTTTTGCTTACTATTACCAAAACAACAGAATTTCTTGAAGTAAAAAATGATAAAACACAGTCAGATCTGGAGTATCAAATGCTATCATTTACGTGACATTCGTTTAAAGACACCTAGTGTCAACTTTCTTTAGCCTTTTGGAAATAAATTAAAAATTCTTTAGCAGATTGTATAGAAATTCTTACAGAATTACTTTTCGTATTCTTCGAAACAGTTAATTCGAACAGATATTGCACATGACCTATTATACCAGAAATATGAACTTTTTGTGATAGAGTGTGGCGGTCAGGAGACTTATATTGGCAGCAATCATTTGTCTCCTCACCCCCAGTGGGGGGTGGTAATATTTTTTAAGAGATAAATGAAAAATTATTTTTCGTGTAACCTAGGTACTAGTAAAATACTGTCAACTCTCGTTAACTCGAAACAGAAAAGAAACAAAATCACTTCGAATTATCGAATCTGTGCTAAAATGACACATAAGCAGTTTAAAAACCGTTACAGAACACGCAACATATACCCATATATTGGAAAGGTTTTACTCTTGCATTTAGTAAACCGTTTTAACAACTTTACTGATCTATATCAGGAAATTCTGCACGACACATTCTTTTTCTTTTTCCTTTATCGCATTCTAGCAGTTACAGTACCATATCTTTGCTCTTTAAATGGTTGACAGAGTACAGCTACGAATTCCGAATTGTTTGACAATATATTTTTTCTTCTTTCTGCAGCTTTCAACAGCTAGGATCATCTTTCTTTATCCCTTAATGACAAGGAATTAAACTTATGCTTTCTGCCATTGTAATATAATTAAATGCAAAAAGATAAATTAGCTCACCAAGAGATATTAGCTCTAAACTGAAATTAAACCAGCATTTTCTATGGCGAATGGTAGGAATGCTTACCTGTGAGTCGTGCGGGAGAGTAGTGTCTAGAGCAGTGGATCTCAACCTTTTATGCTTCATGTACCGCTTGGAAATGTGTATGTAACTGACGTACCCCTTATATAGATAGATAAAACTATAGTTATAGTATAGCAATGGGAACAAAATAAAACGTTTATATATATATATACGCATTAAATTGTATTCAAAAATTACATTAATCGATAAACACAAAAATGACATAAGCAATTTAAAAAATCTTATAAAATTATAAACATTTTACTGGGTAATCAGTGAAATGGTTAGGCTTGTTTACGCTTGCACAGTTCATTAATGGTTGGGGCCAACTTACTGACTTTGTTACTAGATCTAGCGACTTTTGAGCTCTCACGGCGTACCCCAAAAACTTTTTACCGCATACCCCAAGGGGTACCCGTAACGTTGAGAACTCCTACTATAGACTATATACCAACCTACCTATCCACTGTTTACTTACCTACCTACTTTTCACTATTCTACCACCTATCCACTATATATCTACCTAACACCTATCTATATATCGACTCACTGTTTACCTACCAATTCATGTATCTACCTTCCACTTCTTTATCTATCAACTTACCTATCTACCTACAGATTTATCTAGCTATCTACCCACATCCATCTCCTCCATAGTCATTTACCTATACCCATCCACCCGTTTACCTATCTATCTAGATACCTACCTATCTGCCAGAGGCAAAGCGTAGTGGAAGCAATTGACAGAATAAGACTTCGCAGTTGACGAAACGATGATTCTAGTAGATTATTGGCTGATTGAGCTATCAGTAACTTTTCAATCAACCAATGATATATGATGTAACTGTTGGTCCATGACACTATTGGCTGATTGACAATTAACTGGTAATTCGGTAAATATGAGATACCTGTGAAAATCATAGATATCTCAACTGCGCAGTCTCAAGGTCTCAATTGCTCCCATTCACGCCTCGCGCTTGCTATCTACATACTCAACTATCCATCTACCCACATAACTACTCCCCTAGTTATCAACCCGCCCACCCACCTATTCAACTAACCATCTACCTACCCATCCATTTATCTACCTATCCATCTTTCTCTACATATTCATCCATCCAACCGCTTACCTCCTCACCAATCTACCTGCCTTCATATTCATCAGTCCATTTACACATGTTCCTATCTGCCTGCCTGTTGCCTTGACATCTATCTATCTGTGGCTGCCTGCCTATCTACCAGTGGCGAAGCGTAGTGGAAGCAATTGATACAATGAGACTGTGCAGTTCACGAAATGATGATTCTCGTAGATCATTGGCTGATTGAGGTATCAGCCACTGTTCAATCAACCAACGATCTATCATGCAATTGTTGATCCATGACACTATTGTCTAATTGACATGTGACCGATAATTCGGAAGATCAATCACCTGTAAGATTTATAGCTGTCTAAACTGCGCAGTCTCAAGGTCTAAACTGCTTCCACTAACGCTTCGCGCCTGCTACCTATCTATTTAACCAACTACTTGTCATCTAATCTACCCATCTGTCTGTATAACAAGCTCATATCTATCTTACTAACCAACTATCTATTTACTACTTAGCTATCACTCTGTCTGTCTGTCTTTCTATCTGTCTCTCTACACACACATATGGCCTGTAAATGTTAGTTAGGAATATACTGGAAAGAAAAAAATGTTTATTTTTCAAATTGGCCCGCGACTTCCAAAAGGTTGAGCACCCCTGCTCTAAGCAATTAGACAATGGTGTGGTCAGCAGCAAGATTGTGAAGTTGTCCATTCTTGAGCAGGAATATACTGGAAAGGAGATAAGTGCTAAATCCCGTGTGTTTGTGCAAAGAACCAGCCAGGCCTAACACCTAATGTCTGATCCCGCCTTCTCGTAGTTCAGGATGTTAGTACCTTTCAAAAGAGATATTCTCTTCTGGAAGGGAACCGAAGAGAGGTACTACCAGATCAGTGGGGCGTACAGATCTGGTCATCTAACGCCGTATTTTCTGCCGCTCAGAGGTAAAACAACCCAAGCCATATTTTCTTTCTTTATTTGCCCTGCTCAAGAATGGACAACTTTAAAATCTTGCTGCTGACACGATTGTCTAATTGCTTAGAGCAGGGGTGCTCAACCTTTTGGAAGTCGCCAGCCAATTTGAAAGTTTGGTACATGTGGTATTATATATATATTTTTTTTTAATATTTTTTGGAAGCTTCGTCATATTCGCGGGCCACAATTAAGGGTCCGGCAGGAAGCCATCTTTGAGCACCCGGGCTTAGAGCATTGTTACTAGGGATCACTTTAGACACACTTATTCTAGGCCGAAACCGCCTGAATCCGGACGAGCCTGATTTCGGAAAATAGGTTTTCTGATGCATCATATTAAACAGATGTGCAAATGATTTGTTTTATTCCTAGAGTATTAATTTTATTCATTTCATGACATAATTAAGATGTTAATGATTTTTGGGACGAAAAATGTTAGAAATAGTAGTAGAAACCCAAAGTATTCTGTGTAACAGCATTTTAAACTCGAAGACTCATTCATTTTTTAAAGAAAAAAAATACGAAAATATTAATCAATAGCAGCATGATGCTTAATTTTAATTACTAGAGACCGATTAAAAGGTTGAAATTATAATAAAAAATATTTCATATTGTTACTTATTTTTTTTATACAAATACAAGGGATATTTGATATTTGAATGATTATGAGCAGGAGCCCGAACTCATCTGTACTATTTTGAGCACCGAGCTCGAAATGATTTCCAATGATTACAGATCTTTAACTTGCTACGCTGCTGTGCTTCTGTTGTTAAAAATTCTACTGCCGTGTTTGCAGTTTGTTTGTGGGTTACGGGCCCGAAATAACAGGTTCTTAAGATATCTTATATCATCTGGTGAATAATCTTGGTCAGAGGCTATTATCCTCACTCCTCATGGCATCACCAACCTACAATCGAGTAATGCGTCTCAGACAGATTAGTTTCTCTTTGGATTCTAGTTCTTGAAAAGTCCAGTTTTAAAGGGGTGCCTGTATTTCCTACCTACATTAGTGGGTTAAGCGTTTAGTGGTGGGGAGAAGGAGTCTAACCCATGGCAATGGTTAAGGAGCTGCTACATATTGTTTGACCCACCTTTCACAACAAATCTAGTTTCTTAAAAAATCCTATAATAATTTCCTTTCCACAGGTACCTGTACAAGGTTCCACAGGTACGTATACAACTGGAGTTCGACAAGACCAGTGATTTCCAGGAGATTTTATCTCCTTTCTTCTTTACTTTGCATATTGATTGCATTTTAGGGGCAAGGGTCATATTAGGATCTAAAGAGATCCCAGAGACTTGAAAATTTCTGAAATTGTATTGTGGCTGGTAAATTGTAATTGTATCTGGCTCCTTTAGCAAATGATGTTCACGATATAAACATCTGCATTTGGGAAGTTGTTCAGAACGGTAATAGAGGGAGCTTTGGTAAGAAACAGATAAAAATCTTAAGCATGGGAGAGACGGGTTTGTCAAGGCCTGGATGCATGTTATTAACAGAACTCCACTTTCCCTATCAGGCACGTAGAACTCACCGACTCTAGTATATAATAAACAATATATATATATGTGTAAATATGAAGTGTAATCATCAACATTGAAATGTCAGTATAATTAAATCGAGCAGGTGAACAAAATACATTCTTTATACTGAAATGAAATAAAAATAAAGCGCTATGATAGTTACACCCAAAATAATAATTACGGAAAAAATTTACAGTGTATTACAGTTTACAGCTTGAAAACAGTCGGTAATTTCTTAATTATCTGTTCCAACAATACATCTCTCCTGAATTCTTAAATGATGTCGCAAACTTCTAACATATTTTCCGGAATATACTTCCTTGCCATAAGGAAGACGGCGAAGACTTAGCATTAGGTATAATTAAAAATTTCCTATGTTGCTATAATGTTTAAGGATTTTTTTGCAGATTTCTTATTCTGATCATACTTTTTGTATCGATCTTTTCGTTAAAATGAAACATTTTTACCTAGAGAGGCATAGCAAATTCGCCGGGGTCGGGAAAAAATTTCGTTATACTTAATATTTCTTTACTCTGACTTTCGCCGTGTCAACATTTCACTGTAGATATAATAATAATATATGTAGGTAGGTATATTACAGAGATATATTTCATACCCGGAAAACACCACTTTGACTCTCAAGGCCAGTAGCATCCCTTTGCTCTGTGGTTGTTAAACCTCTGGCTTTATGTCTAAATCATAAATAAAGCATGCAGTTCAGAAATATTGACCTATAGATAATACATAGAGAGACATATAAAATATTAAACAATTACGGAAAAATAATATGCAGATTAATTGAATATTTCTTTCATAGAAAGTATTAATCTTTATAATGTTAAAGGCATTTTTTCAGCGTTTTTAATACTTTAAAGCCATCGAATACCATCTTTTGTCCTAGCTCTTAGGGTACTCAAAACCCATGCTGCGCAGCTATATGACAATGTATCACGAATTCAACAGACATTTTCATTGCAATACACATATCCCCTTAGTTTTAGAGTTTTATTTTTATTTAATTTCATGAAAAATGGGTGAAATATGCGCAAGTCTCATAATTTTTGACTTCCATTACCCTTATTAGAATTTTCAAAGGAAGGGTGGGATTTGGGGCACTTGCTACCCGCCCCAAGATCCGGCCCTGCTTGCGCAATATATTGGGCATTAAGAAGTGTGGCTTTATAAAGAATAATGAGTTTAGGCGAAAGAGTCATCCTTCGTTCTTTGAACGGTGTTTTTTAACCCTTATCTTACTGGCCCTATCATGTATGAACAGCATTATGTTCCCTCTACACAAGAGACTGAGGTGGTTTGGCCTGTTGCCCATGTGAAGGCTGCTGCAAACGTCGTGCGAAGTGTGTGCACAGCACACCTACGGCTATTTTAAGGACTACACTTTAATAAAAATAATAAAGGAAAAATAAGTACCACTTAAAATATTAAATAAAAATATAAATTATCGCAGTATTATTACAGATTATAGAATGATGGAATAATCGCAGTTAATTATATCTATTTTAGTGGTGAGGATGAAACTCCCTCCCTCTTTAGTGAATTCTCTGAAGCATGCATTTCTTTGAATCTTCTTCGCACCTTACGCAGATTCTGACCGTGAACTGCTGCATATGTCCTTTATTTTAACTGAACCCATCGAAGTATTTAGAAGGGAGACTGAAGAGCTCAAACCATTTGACTCTCTCACGTTTATGCATTTTCTGGTTGAAAGCGACATTACAATGCGATCTTTTTAGTTCCAGTTTTCTTTCCCTCAAAAAAAAAAACTGCATAACACATTTCGAACTGTAGATGAAATGGTTAGCATTTTTGCATTGACATCTCTTGATCGGATCTGAAACTATCGCTTTATTTTTCATTAGATTTGAAACTATTATAGCGTTTGTCACCGGATTTGAAATTATCGTATAGTTTTTCAACGAAATTGAAACTTTTTATCAATTGTTATCGGATTTCAAATATTCAATCAATTATCATCGGATTTGAAACTATTGTATCATTTGTCATCGAATTTGAAACTATCATTTCACTTAACAAGAGAAACATAAGAGAAAGTTAGATTGGAATCGAAAGTAAAACTCAGATTCTGTGTAGACTCTCAGATTCAGACTCTCCTTTTGTGTCGCGAAGGTGAAATGCGTAATCATTTACAAGTATTTTCGTTAACGATTTTCTACTGATTTTCGCTCATCATTTCTCGGTTTTGTCAGTTGGTAGATTGTCAAAATAGTTCCTCCACCATAACTTTCGAACGAGACGGACAAACTTAATGATTTATGTGTCAAATCGAAGCTTGTGAAGCGGGGAGTATTTTATGCTATTAAAATTTATCCCGATTCTTTCTTCCCCTCCTGCCCTAGCCGTCCCGTGGACGAGTGCTAATCGTGCTTGACTACTGCTCAAAAAGTACATGGGTTCGAGACGGCATGGATGTTTGTGTTGTTTTTGTGCTGAGGTCTGGGGTCATCCTCTCAGACCTTACATTATGGCGTATAAACTGACAGTATCTGCCAGACCTCAACAGCTGCATGAGGGAATATTTATTTTATATTATTATGTTTTCGTCCACTAAAGAAGAGGGAATGTGAAAACAATTGTTCCGCTATATTTTCGGAAAGGGAAGGCCAAACGCAACAGGCTATGACTGAAATGAAAGCTTGCAAAATGAGGAGTGTCGAATAAAATCATATTCACCCTACTTTTCTTTCCATTTAAAAAAGAAGAAATTATGAAGTCGTTCTTTTACTATATCTTCCGAACGCGAGGGCCTACAGTTAGGAGTTAGGTGCCAAATTAAAGCTCGTATGAGGACCGTAGTAGACAGCTTCGAATTATGCCCCCAACTATTCTCCCCTTTCCCAAAATAAAAAAATATCCCCTCAAGCAGCTGCTTGCCACAGAGGTCTGACAGGAGCCTGTCAGTTTATATGCCACAGTAGGAGGTCTGAGAGGATGGCAGGACCTCAGCAGAAAAACGACACATACATCCATGCCTTACCCGGGGCTCGAACCCAGGTCCCTTAGATCACTAGCCAAGGGGACGGAATTGCAATCTTAAAGAGTTATATCTCAAATTAAACCTTATGATATCTCCAATGTCATGGGCTACTTCAAATACAACTCCAAAAAATGTTGAAGAAAAAATATAATCGATGTGTATGAGTCACATATCAGACGAAAATTTCTGAAGGTCAAACGTTGCACCTACTTGGGTGTAATGTTTATCATCCGATTTGAAACTATTGCATCGTTTGTCGACGACCTACAGTCAGTACTATTGACCATTTAGTGACAAATATATAAATAAAATAAAATAAATACTTATCTTCCTAAATGCTTTTAAAAAAGAGAAAAATATTCTTTTCTCGATCTTCGAGTTCGGCTTTAACAAGTCTTATCTCAAATTAAAGCTTGTTACGTCTCCAATGTCATCGGCTACCTCAAACATGGCTCCAAATGTGGGAAAATGTACTCAATATTTATGAATCATATATCAAATGAAATTTTCTGAAAGTAGGTGTTTTAGTGGCAAAAAATATAAACAAATTAAAGTTTAAAAAAAAATACTAATCTCCCTATAGGGCTCTAAAAAGAAGAAAATAACCGAAAGCATATCGATGTCGAGCCCCGGGTAAGGCATGGATGTTCGTGTTGTTTTTCTGCTGAGGTCCTGCCATCCTCTCAGACCTTCTACTCTGGCATATAAACTGACAGGCTCCTGTCAGACCTCTGTGGCAAGCAGCTGCTTGAGGAGGTATTTATTTATTTATTTATATAATTTATTTATATATTACCTATTTTGATATAGGGTTTTTAAGGATTTTATTGAAATTTTGGAAATAATTTATTTAATTATTATAACTGTACGTGTCACTGGCTCGACTTTAGAAAAACAATAGTGGGGAGGCAAAATAGAGCCGAACATCGGAAAGAAGAAAGAAAATTTTTCCGGCAACGTTTTTCTCACAGTTTTAGTAAAATCACTAATACACTGTTGGACCGCCACGTGAGTCTAGTACATACTGTATACGTTGGAGCATTTAATCTACCAGTATCTGAAAGTCAGCAAGAGGGATACGACACCATTTGTTCACAAGAAACGTGATCAATTCCTGCTTGTTCGATAGAGCTGGAAATCGCTACCTCGGACATCGTTCAGAAGTTCCTATAGATTTCCCAGCGGGTTTGATATCTGGTGACTTCAGTGGCCATGGTATCTGAAAATGTTCAGTCTCATGCTCCTAAATACAATGGGCGACTTTATGTGCAATGTGGATAGAATTGTCATCCCGAAAGATATATTGAACCATTAGATGAAGATGATCACTTAGGACTGTCAAACAGCGATTGGCATTAATCTTGCCTTCTTTTCATTTTGTCGTTTGTTGCCCAACTTTTTTTTTGTTTTAAGAGATAAATGAAAAATTCGATTTTTAGTTACTAATGAAATATTAGCCGTCCCGTGGCCGAGTGGTTAGCGCGCTTGGCTATTAATCTACGGGACCTGGGTTCGAGCCCCGGGTAAGGCATGGATGTTCGTGTTGTTTTCTGCTGAGGTCCTGCCATCCTCTCAGATCTTCTACTATGGCATATAAACTGACAGGCTCCTGTCAGTCTGTGGCAAGCAGCTGCTTGAGGGGGTATTTATTTTACTTATTTTTAATGAAATATTAATATTCATATTTTCGGAATTTCCCAACAATTGTAATTTCCACCATCAGAGCAGAGTAAATATGGAAAATGACAAACCTCTAAACAGTTTGGCTGCTGGGACAGAAGTCGTCAGTTGTCTACTGTTCAAGCAGGCTTTGTGGGGCGGGGGCGCGCCAGGCTCGTAATCTGTACTTCCCAGGTTCGAGTCCCAGCTGGGTCAGCGTTGAGATTTATCTCCGCAAAACTTCCCGCCCTGCCCACGGTCAGTAGGGGACAACCGATGGGCTCGGAAAGGCCGCCGTCCGTCGGATGGGCTGTTAAGCCGTGTCCCCGTGTGCGGGAGAGCCATACTCTGTGCACGTTGAAGAACACGCTGGATGACCTTGACGGGAGGTTACCATCTGTCTCAAACAGCCGTTCCAGTGGGTCCCCTCCCCCAACTTTCTCTGAGCCTTCGGGGTCCATGTGATCTGGCCATTTAGCCCATTGTGTGCAAAAAAAGTGCCGCTCAGAGGTAAAACAACCCAACCAACCAGGTTTTATGTTTCAAGAGCAACACGGGCTATGTTAAGCTAAACGAGAGTTAATAAAGGTAAAAGACGGCAACTAAAATTAGAAACAGTATACAAAAGAGGAAAGCAACGAAAATTGAAACCACATAATGAGAAAGAAAAGTGTAGAACAAGCAATATGTATAAAAAACCTGGGTAAAAAGAGTGAACAATTGTCAAACTACAAAATCAACAATGAGTTTATAGGACCCATAGAATAAAAACTAGTCTAAATAACAAAAGATTAAAACATTAAAACGAGTAAAATAACCATTACAATGCAAAAAGTCAAAGACTGGTGTTAAAAACGATTCAATAGATAAAAGATGTCCGAGTGTACCGACGTATTCAGCAGACAAACATTGTGTGATGTGCTATTTCTGAAGCAGTGGTAAAAAATGACTTCGAGTTTAGTAAAGCATGTCCTTCTGTGAGAAGGCCTATAAAACCTATGAGTAGCTTCTAGTATTCTTCTCTGTACTAATGTCGCAAATGAAAAAAAAATCAGTAAATATATTCGGAAGTTTAAAAAATACGTCAATAGTTGCTTGCAAATCCTTCCCACAATGGCAACATGGAGATAATTTTATGTTTGATGAATGTGCAGTGCACAGACCAGAGCAACCACATAAATGTGCACTTGTAGGTACCCTACAAGACAATCCCAGAAGTGACAGTCAATTGATATATGTCATGTGTGAAATTTGTGATTTGGTGATCGTAGGTGACTGCAAAGGAATGTGTAAGAGAGCCTTTACGCTCTCCTGGAAATTCATCAGTATTAAAAATATGGTCAATAACAGTGAATAAAAGGAGGGATATTTCCCATTCCTGAAAACTCCAGTTGATTTGCGCTTCTGTATGTGATTAATAAAAAAAAACCTCTTCGAAATGCTAGTAAGAAGTACGGCGAATGAAGATATTTACAAAGTATATTCTGATAACTTCTGTTACACTAAGTTGCATCTAATTTAACTCGGAGAAAAAATTAATTTTCATTTTCAGCTTTAGAAATGTGATTTTTCCTATTCATGACTGATTATGTCTGTTAAATATAATATTTCGACACAAAAATTACTCGGTTCTGTTATCGTTGCTTGGTGTGTGTATGCCACACCAAATGTTGTTATATCTATTTATTCCTAAAACGAGATTCCACATAGGTACTTAGCAGTCAGGTTTTTGAAACATAAAATAAACTTCTTAATTCGAACATTTTCGGAGCTGCTCTTCTCCGAATTAATCGACAGCAGTATGTAATAGATTTTAGATACACACATAAATAATATCGTCAATATACAGTATGTTCATCATAAAATACAACAAAATTGGAATATCAAAAATCTACATGTATTCTTGTTTTATACACCTTCTATAAAATTTGCTCTTTTTTAGAATGATTTATTAATTGCCATCTTTTATATTACAGCAAAATACAAAAAAAATCATTTTAGCAACACAAATTAACACGACAATGTATTGTATGTTTTAACATAATAAATATTTGTTACTCACTTTGCTTCATTAGCATTTAGTACTCTGCCATCATCTGTTATTAGTTTCCTTGGGCGTTTTTACCTTCGAGTTTTCTGCTTTTCTGAATAAGAATAAGAAAATTCTAGCTGTATTGAATCAAACAAAATAAAAATATCAGATATAATAAAAATAAACTGGCGGAAATTGCAAAAAGAACACCATTAACAATTGAAGCGTAATCTTTGAGATTTATTTAGTAGAAAAAACTTGTTGACAAAGGAGAGTGATCACACGTGTGAAGTGATTCAATGTTTATTTTACCTTTTAATGAGTATTACATTTTACTGAAGGCACATTTTAATAAGGTGTACCTCCTCGAGCAGCAATACAAGCTTCCAATCGGGCATGCAATCGGTCATACAAATGTTGGATATCGCGCTGGGGGATAGCATTTCATGAGCTTTCAACTTGGACACATAATGCAGTGATGGTCGTTGCCGGCCGCGCTCCGCAAAGGAGTCATCGATCCAATCCCAAACAAGCTCTATTGGAGACAAGTCCGGAGAGCGAGCTGGTCAAGGGAGTTGGTGCACTGCCTGAAGAGCATATTGAGTTGCCCGGGCAGAGTGTGGGCGAGCATTATCCTGCTGGAATATCGCATTTTGGATCACACTCAAATATGGCGTGACGACCGGCTGTACAATATCGCTGACGTACGTATTCTATTCAGTGTACCCTGTACAAACACCAGACACGTACGAGAATGATAGCTAATCGCTCCCCACACCATGATGTCGGGCGTGAGCCCTATGTGTCGCTGGCGAATGTACGATGGAAGAAGCCACTCACCTTGTCGCCTTCGGACGCGTAAACGACCATCAGATGCTCCTAAGCAGAATCGACTAAGCATCCACAGACTGCCATTCTTCCCTCCAATGAACTCGTTCTTGACACCACTGCAAACATGCTCGACAGTGACGAGGTGACAGTGGTAATCGTGCCCGTAGTCTTGCTTCCAAAAGACGGTTGTGTATCGTTCTTGTAGACACCCTTGGTATGAGAGAGGATCGAATTTGTGACGCTGTAGCCGTTCATTCTGCCACCGCCGCCCTCCTGATCCGTTCGTGCGTCCGTAAATTGCACAGAACCACATCAGCGAGTGTGCGAATGCTCTTCTGACCATCGACGCCACCATCGTACCACTGCCGATACCTCTCGTCTAATGCGGTGTGTAATTTGACGAAAAGACCAACCTGCTTTCCGAAGACCCACCATATGACCTCGCTCAAACTCCGCTAACTGAACAAATGTTGTGCGCCTGCATTATCCAGGCATTATAACTTCTTCAAAGAGCACTGAACAACACGACACGACGAATAACTTCTTTCTTCACGCCCTACTCCTTAAATACACGCTGCGTATATTTGCATGTTATCGTCCTCAGTTATGTCATATTTCATTCAATGACTTTCAATCTTGGATCACGGTTTGTGCTGCCCTTAGCTATTAGCATAATATGACGTTCCTAAAGGAATTCCTTCTGGGTGTTCTTTATTCAATTTCCGCCAGTGTAGCTTCATACCTTTTATTTTAGAAGAGTCCCTTATGTATTCATTATCAATCCACACAACAAATTCTTTGTTTAGTATCATACTGAGTTCTAGAATATTAGCAAATATCCCTTGGTACTAGTGCAGGACTGAGCAAACTACGGATAGCTGCCGCATGTGGCTCATCACCTCTTTTAGTAAGACCAGCGAACTATTGATGACAAATAAATTAAATTTGCAAAAGTGAAAAATAAACGTATAGAGGACAAGAAGTCCAAATTCGGTAAAGCGAATTCTCATTAATACATTTAATTTTAATGAAAATGTATTGTTTAAGTTTCACTTTAGATATTCTTTTTCCTTTGGTTATACTTACATTACTGATTATGGATTATATATTTCTTTGGCAGCCCGATCTTCCTTCAGTTTTCTTCAGTAGCCCACCCTTCCATTTCAGTTTTCTATGCAGCCCTTTAGCTAAAACGTTTGTCGAGCCTGTACTAATGGTTTCGGTTCTTTTACCTCTGAGAGGCACCATTTTTGCACACAATGGGCAAAGTGTTAGCAAAAGTTATTGTCAGAGAGACCCCAAGGATTCAAATAAAAAAAGTTTGAAGAAGAGGTCCCATTACACAACTGTTAGGAGACAGATGGAAGCTTCCTGTTAAGGTTATCCAGAGTGCTCTTTAAAATGCACATGAAGGCACGACTTAACATTTCATCCGAAAGGCGACGTCCTTTCCAAGCCATTCGGGTCTACTTTCACACAGTGGGCAGTATGGAGGTCAGCGTAGATAAATTTTAACGCTGGCACAATTGAGATTCAAACCTGGGAACTTCATACTGCTAGCTTGGCAGTCTACTGGCTGAACCAATCCCCCCTGCGGGACTAGTAATATACCGCTTGATGGGAGAATGATTCCAATGAACTCCAAAATTCACATTAAATTAAAAACTAGCATGAATTTATAAAGTCGTTAATATCTCTGTTATCTTTTAAATTATAGTTTTACTATATAATAAACTGAATGAAATAGTTTTCGCTTCATTTCAAATATTCCAGTAGTTTTTACCTTTTTCAAAAGAAAAGAGTTCTGATTATCGAAAACAAGAAAAAAATTTAAAAAAAATTCTAATAAGTGTTACAAGAAAATTACATCAACCCCTCAGATCAAAAAGGATTGGACTTTTTGTTTCTAAGCAGCACTTTTGTGCAGGTAATGGGATAAATCACAAGGACTTCAATAGCTGAGAGTTCGATTAAGTGTATTGGTGTGGTTCTATAGCAGTCATGGGCAACCCGCGAATATTGACACGAAAATTATTAAATTTACTTTCTCTTATTTTTGAACAACTACTTTATGGAATATTTTTTTTTCTTTCTCAATATATCCTTACCTCTTTTCGAAATGGTCCTTCATTAGTAGCCCAAATTGAATTTACAGTGAAATCAACCCGGTCACGTTTACAGTCACTCTAATAGAGTTAAACATTTTAAGAAGGAGGGGATCGGCTGGATTATTGTTTATGTAAGACACCTCCACTGAGTTGGTTAAAATTGCTTCCTCGTACGCTATTTTTGGGAATGAACTGCCCCACGGGGCTGGGTATCGGAAATGTGTCACTTATGTTATGCCATTCGTGCAGCGGCGAAGCGTAGTGGAAGCAATTGAGACAATGAGACTGCTCAGTTCACGAAACGATTCTCGTAGATCATTAGCTGACTGAACTATCAATACCTTTTCAATCAATTAATGATCTATAATACAGCTGTTTATCCATAACGCTATTGGATGATTGACAAGTGATGGATAATTCGGTGAATTATGTAAGAATCATAAATGTTTCAACTGCGCAGCCACAAGGTCTCAATTGCTTCCACTCACGCTTCGCGCCCATTCGTGTTAGGCACATGTCGTTTGTCACATTTTACAGGTGGAAAGTAATTATTCTTATAAACGTTTTATCCCTGAAATGTCATCGAAGAAAACTAGATGGCAGAGCCGTATCCAGGTTTAACATAATAATTTTATGGTATAATAATCAGAAATGCGCTTTTTTAAGTGACTATGGCATAATAATCAGAAATGCGCTTTTTTAAGTGACTATGGCATAATAATCAGAAATGCGCTTTTTAGAGTAAAAATATTAAATAAAAAATAAATAATAAATACCCCCTCAAGCAGCTGCTTGCCACAGAGGTCTGACAGGAGCCTGTCAGTTTATATGCCACAGATTAACTTTGAAAAATTAAAATGCACGTTTCTTATACAGTAGAAGAAAAACTTAAAAGTGATAGTATGGTATTACAAGACAAAAATTTACGGATAGATTTATAATGATTATTCTACATATAAAAAAAATTCATTAAAAAAGAGGATTTTTTTTCAAGTAAATTTTTCTTTGTGTTGGCGAAAGCGTTTTTGACATCATCAAATTGATTTTTTGAAATAAAGCACTTTCAAAGAATAAATATGATATGAGAAAGCTTTTTTATTCTTTTTTGGCTCATTTAAAAAACAAAACAAAAAAACTAATGTTTTCAACCTTTTGATTGTATGTAGGTCTGTCCTATCTGTAGACTTTCAACTTTTTTGTTTTCTAAGAGAAAAAAAAATATTTTTGTATTGGATGAGTTAACAAAATACCTATTAGGATCCACATTTTCAGAAGCATCCAAAAGCTATAATTTAATTTTCCACCTAAAGTTGTATAAAGCTGAAATTTGAAATTGACAAAATAGTAAATGAATATTGGAAGCCAGGCCCAGATCCAGAAAAAAAAATAAAGCGGGTGGGGAGGAATGCCAAAAAAACTCAATAGAGCAGAAAGAGTAAAAAAAAATGATTCCCAGAGACTGAATTTCCTTGCATTATAACATTTCCCCTCTGTTTTAGAGGACTTTAAAAAGTTTCTTAAAAATGCATGAAATATAAGCTGAAGAATGTTTTCCCTCTATCATCCTTACCAGCATTCTGAAAGGGAAAAATGGAGCAGAAATAGCTCCCTTGTCCTCCCCTACTTAGATCCAACCTTATTGTAAAAGATGTAGTTATGCTAGAATTTTTGTAATATTATGATGAAATGTTTAGACCATGAAGTTTGCATTCACAACCGATTTGATGATTGACCTCTTACCCTCACAGAGGTGAGAAAAGGAACTTGCATAAAAGAAAATTGATTTTAGATATAAATTGAAATCCTTTTTAGGTTGCATTAGTATTGATGCAATGTTACGATCCAGAGTTTCCGCAATCTCCTAAGTTTTAATTGCACCCTCTAACGGTGGAAAAGTTTGGAAAATTCAAAACTTAAACGAATATTGCAAACCATCAATTTTGGCTAAAAGTTTTATATTTTAATAGTGGAGTGTGATTATCAAGATTTGACCTTTTGATGGTGGAATGTGATTATCCAGATTTGACCATTGGATGGTGGAATGTGATTATCAAAAGGTTTAGACTGACAGCAAAGCAAAGGATAAGGAAGACAGCAAAGATTCGCTTCTTCTCCGAGGGAGGAAGGGGAACACAGTCTATTCTTTTACGATATAAATGAAAAATTATTTTTTGAGTTGAAAGTATACTAATGAAATATTATGATTCATATATTTCAAATCCTCCAAAGGGCTTTGATTTACATCGTTAGAAGCTGTTAAGTGTTTAAAATATAAAACTTGAAATAATATTTATGTTACAAATTTGAAATTCCATGGGCAAGAATGGTTTACGTACCATACAGATTGTTTTCATATTTCGATTTACATGTGCTTTAACTAAATTACTATTAGATAAATTTCGAACTTTTGATCTCATTTTTAAAAAAACTAAGAAATTCAGTTAAAAATTTTCAGACTTTTTAATATAGTAATAAAATTTTTATTTTACATTATTTTAAATTAATAGCTTAAGTGAAAAATAATATTATTTGAAACTATTATAATACTTTTGTAGTTAAATTTTAAAGAATTAAATCACTTAGTAAACTTTTTGAAAAGATTTTGCTCATTCGTATTGACGACTTTCTCGGCTGACACCCTATTCTGCCTGAGATCCAGTTTGGTTTCAGACGGAATCGATCTACCGAACACCAGGTCCTTAGGGTGGTGGAGAAAGTCGCCGAATCCCTTAACAAAAAGGAGACTGTTGCAGCTGTCTTCCTGGACGTGGCCAAAGCCTTTGACCGCGTGTGGTTGGACGGCCTTTTACACAAGTTCATACAAGCTGAAGTGCCATCTGGACTCATCTGTTTGAGCCAATCATATCTCTCCAATACGACATTTCAAGCAGAAATTAAATCTGTCATGCCTACAAGAAGAGTTATCTTTGCAGGAGTGCTTCAGGGCTTCTTTTGAGTCCTACACTCTTTTCTTTATACTTATACGATTTACCTTCCTTTGATCGTATTCACCTTGCACTTTACGCAGATGACCTTGCCTTACTATCTCCCTCCCTCCCTCGGTCCTGCTATCGCTGTGAAGAGGCTGCATCATAGCTTGAATGAGCTGGGCACATGGTAGGAAAAATGGAAGATAAAGATTAACTCTGACAAGAGTTCTGCCATCTGTTTTACTGGAAAGCGTATTATGAATCCCACTTGCCTCCATTTACAAGATATTCCCATTGATTGGAGTGATTCAGTCAAATACCTTGGGGTTGTTATACATAAGATGTTAAAGTGCGACTATCTCAAATAATATAATCTCCAAAGTGAATTCATTGAGGAGCCAGTTAGGCCCACTCCTTAGGAGAAATTCCATTTTAATGATTGACCATAAGCTTTAACTCTATGATATGATCGTCAGACCGGTGATTCTCTATGCTTCATCCATATGGGCGAATACTACACCCACCAATATTCGTAAGATTCAGGTCTTACAGAACAAGATTTTGAGAACTGCGGTCGATGCCCCCTGGTTTGTCACTAACAGACAACTCCATAAAGACCTGGGCGTCGACCATATATATACATATAAAACGCACCTCAAAAAGATTTTTTGAGGCTGTAAGCAATAATCCCAATGAGATTATTTCTTCTCTGATTCTTTACCATCATACTGTTTTGAACAAGTACAAGGGGCCTAAAACTGTAGCGTTCTCTGAGAAGACCTACCCGTTTTAGGTCTCTTATACAATTTTACTGCTATTTTTAGCTTTTCTTAAGTTTGCGCTTAGGAACCCCACCTAAGGGTGGTTTACCTATATATATTCTGTTCTTACTCATACTAAATAGGCATATCTTTATGATGGAGATGGTTAGGGGTAAAATTATTACCCAGTACATCGAATATGATCATACGATCTACGATACATATATAATAAATTACGGTTCCGTTAAGTTATCGAATGTCTGTTTTTGATCAACACATTCTACAACTAGAATTTAAAATTTGTAGCTTAAATAGATATTTTGTAATGCTACTTCTACACTTTCTGTATTTAACACCCTCAATACTTTCTGTATTTTACCCTAACGAGGTAAATTAAAGTCTTTTGGAGGATTTGAAAACTATAATTCATCATATTTCATTAGTACCTATTCAACTCAAAAAGGATTTTTCATTAATCTCTTAAAACAAAAAAATTGCATTTTCCCACTCACCTGGGACTGAAAATACAAATTGTTGCTGCCAATGATCATTACACTCCATCACTAAAATATCAAATTCACAGATTTCTAGCCTAAAATACATCGTTCGCAATATTCGTTTAAAATTTTGAAATTTCCAAAAATTTCCACCGTCAGAGGGCGCAATTAAAGCCTTTGGGGAAATCTGGAATTGATAATCGTAATATTTCATTAATCCATCGACGAAGCGTAGTGTGAACCAATTGAGACACTGAGACTGCGCAGTTGACGAAACAATGATTCTCGTAGATCACTGATTGAGCTATCATATATCCTTTCAATCAACCAATGATATATGATACAATTACTGATCCATGACACTATTAGCTGATTGACAAGTAACTGACAATTCCGTAAAACCACCTGTAAGATTCAGAGATATCTCAACTGCGCAGTCTCAAGATCTCAATTGCTTCCACTCACGTTTCGTGCTGCTCTATACCTATCGAAACCAAAAATAATTTTTAATTTATCTCTAAAAGTAAAGAAGTTGAATGTCTATAGACAGAAGGATAAACGACAAAATGAAAACATTAGCCCTTTTATTTTTGAAAACGAACTAAAAATAAAAATACATTCGGGTGAAATACAGTACATATATATGACTGAAAGAAATCAGTTTTGTGGCGTTTTATCTTCCTTTGAATTGGATATGATCAGAGCAAGTAATTTCATTAGTCGCATATATTTCACTTTAATTTTTTTTACATTTTATGATGCATATAGAAAGGTAGGATTTTTATTTTTTATTTTATAGGGCACATATAAAAAGATCTGATTTTTTTTATTTTTAATGATAATTTGTAGATAATAAAATGTGCCATTGCCATGATTTCGAGGTGGAATTATTGTATTCCCTATGACATTCTGCAAGCCCTAAGCCTTTGTTCATATAACCCATTATGATTGGAAGCTGTATGGGGAGATATTTACGGAAGAATCATTTACACACTACCCCTTTTAAATTGAGGGAAGAAAGATGAGGGATAATTTTTTATAAACTACGTCACTCCTTTTGTTATAAGTTTTCATTCGACATATAACTAAGGTGACAATATGTAACGGTTTCAAACCTCATGTTCTGATATCCAAAAATATTTTAAAAAACGTTACAACTGTTCTTGCTTTAAAATTTACCGCGTTAAAGGAAAAAAATGGAAATATAATTTCACTCTCAAATTGCAAAATCGTAATTTGAATAGGAAACGAGGAGGCATATTATTTTTAACAATGACCAATTAATGGGCAAAGGTAGCCTGTTAATGGGCAACAATGAGCTGTTAATGAGCAACGATGACCTGTTAATGAGCAGCGATGACCTTTCAATGTGCAATAATGGCATGTTAATAATAATAACCAGTTAATATGTCCAATGCGTGTTTACGTGTCCTGCATATTTATCTATTTAATGTGGTTTTGCATGGGTGATGTATCTACATAGCTTCTTTTAATTATATCTTTCTTTTTGAGAAAATATCTGGTAACACAAAAAATAATGAAATAAAAATGAAAATGTAAAATAACGAAATTATAATGAAATGCAGAAAACAACAAAATAATAATAAAATAGGAAAAATAACGAAATAATAATGAAATGCGTATGCGAAATATCAGAGATCACCGTAGAAAATGTAAATTAAAGAGTGATTTTTCAGTAAGAGTAGTGTTTAGTTATACATAGGTAGTCCCGAATCGTATGCTCATATATATTTCAAATATACAGTAATTATGGTATGTTTGTAGTTATTCGGGTCTGTAAATGGTAGCTAGGTAGTCACTGGAAGGAGAGCTATGCACCAATCCCCTGTGATGATGCATAGAACCGGCCAGGCCTAGCACCTAATGTCCGACCCCGCCTACTCGTGGTGCAGAACGTTAGTACCTTTCAAAAGAGATACTCTCTTGTGGAAGTGAACGGAAGGGGAGGGGTGCCAGATTAGTGTGGCCTACTGATCTGGACAACTATGGCTACTTTTCTTTTTTTTTCTACCCTGGTGAGGAGTGGTCAACCACACAGGGTCCTGGTGCTGACCATATAAACCCACTGGACTGGACAGATATATGGCTCTGAGCTTGATTATGGATCTTGATTTTGCTGCACTGGTGGGCTTCTGTGGAAGGAAAATCTTCCGCTGTGTTTTCTGTTTGTTTGTGGGTTGACAGCCCCAAGTGAATAGATTCACAGGATATGTTTATCAGCTGGTGGATAATCCTGAGCAGAGGTCATCGCAGGCACCTGAACTCTTTGCTTCTATTGGCATCGTCAAATTCTACATTTGGAGGAAGTCTTCCAGTGTAGATGGCTTCAGCCTTTAGTGGTGGGGGAACGGGTCTTTGCCCCATGTCTGCGATTAGGGGGCTGTTCGATATTGTCCGCATTCCCTCTCTCAATAAACATAGTTTCTTTAAACATCCCACTAACCATTTTCTCTTCATAGGTAGCTGGAATGTGAGGACTCTGCACAGAGCTTTTTCTCTTGATGTCCTCACACAAGAATTCCACCATTATAATTTAGATATTCTCGGCTTGCAAGAGACCAGATAGACAGATAAAGGTCAGATTCTTAAAAATAATCTTAAATTTCTCTTTTCAGGAAGGGACGACAATAATCATCACCTGGGCGTGGGTCTGCTTCTCAGCACACACACTAGTGATGCTCTTCTAGGATATGAGTGCATTAATGAAAGGTTTCTTACAGCAAAATTTCAGACAAGCGTTAAAGACCTGAATGTTATCTGCTGTTATGTCCCCACTGAGGATGTCGATTAGGACGAGAACGATAGGTTTAATGGACAACTTCAGGATATTTTGAATTCTGTCAAGAAAGGAGATATTACCTTTGTTCTAGGTGACTTCAATGCCAAAGTTGGTATTGACTCTGACCTTTGGGGAGGGGTGATAGGCCCTTTTGGTATTGGTAGCTGCAATGGGCAACGTCTCCTACAGGTAAGTAAACTCAATGGATTCAGAATAACTAACACTTATTACAAACACCGCGACATTCATAAGTACACATGGGTTTCACCCGATGGGCTGCATAAGAATATGATTGATTATATATTAATTAACAGCAAATGGGCTAGTTCTGTTAGGAATACCAGGTCATATAGGGGAGCTGAAATTGGATCTGACCATTATCTTGTTAAAAGTGTTTTGCAACTTAAACTTAAAAAGTTTTGTGCTAGGGTTAAAAAATTTGCTTTTAATACTGAAGCTCTGAAAGACCCAGTTATAGCCAAAGCTTACCATGATAGGTTACTTAGTCATTATGACAGTCATGGTATGCTTACTACTGAAGTTGAGGAAGAATGGGATCATTTTAAACAGGCTTTTTTGGACACTAACAGTACTCTTTTAGGAAAAAAGGAGCAGAAGAGACAGAATTATCTGAGTGATAAGGCACTTGGGCTTATTTCGGAAAGAAAGAACTGCAGGAATGTCCTTAATCAATACCCTACTAGTCCTAATAGAAAGCATTACAGATAGAATACTAATAGAAAGCATTACAGAGAACTTAATAAACGTGTAAAAGATCAGTTAGCTGCTGATCAGAATCTTTGGATTGATGGTTTGGCAGACAAAGCCGAGGAAGCAGTTAGACAGCACAACAGCAGAGAGCTGTACCAGATAGTTAATGTTTTGTATGGTAGAAAACGGACAGGTATACAGGTGGCTTTAATGTTGGCCCTATAACACAATCTGAAGTTATTTTGCCTGTTTGTAAACATAAACTTCATAAATCCCCAGGGGTAGATGAAATTACTACAGAAAAGCTTAGAGCTGGGAATGTTTCGGTTACCACTTGGATGACTGAAATTCTGAATATCATTTATGATAAAGCCATGGTTCCTAAGGATTTTACGAGAGCTATTGTTATCCCTATTTTCAAAAAAGGTTATCGCAGTTCTTTTGATAACTATAGGGGTATCAGCCTACTCTCTGTTCCAGGTAAAGTTCTTTCCATGATTGTGCTTAATAGAATTAAGAATCTGGTTGAGAGGCAATTGCGTGATGAGCAATGTGGATTCAGAAGTGGTAGGGGAAGTGTGGATCAGATAATTTCACTTAGGCAGATTCTTGAGAAATGTTTAGAGTTTCAGAAACCTTTGGTTGCTAGCTTTGTTGATTTGAAAAAGGCTTTCGACTCTGTTGATCGTCATAATTTGTGGTTCATTGTGAAATCATATGGTATACCTGACAAGTTAGTTAACATAATGAAAGCTCTTTATAATAACACTCAGTCGTGTGTGAGAGTTGGGAAGGCTTGTAACAATTGGTTTAGCATTACTTCTGGTGTTCGACAAGGGTGCATTTTGTCTCCTTTTCTCTTTAACTTGGTTATTGATTATGTTATGCGAAATTCACTTCAAGGAAAAGATTTTGGCCTTAAACGGACTGGACATGAGAAAATTTCTGATTTAAATTATGCTAATGGTTTAGCCCTCTTGACAAATGATGTTGATGAGATGAACTCTTTCATTGGAGCTGTTGATGAAACTGGTACTAGAGTAGGTTTGGTTATAAACAGAGAGAAAACTAAAGTGATGAAAATTGGTCAGGCAGGTTGTGATTCAGTTAATCTGAATGGTTGCAGTCTTGAGCAGGTGTCACAGTTTAATTACCTTGGGAGCTATGTAACACATACTGGTGATGTGCGGCATAAGATTAACAGACGAATAGGGATTGCTGCCGGGACCTTTAAGAATCTATGGAGAGTGTGGAGAAATAGGCGTATACACCTAAGGACTAAAATTAGACTGTATAATAGTTTGGTTCTTTCTAGGGTTAGTTATGGTAGTGAAACCTGGACGCTGTGTAAACAAGATAATGGGAAACTAGATGCTTTTGATTCCAGATGCTTACGCAGTATCTTGGGCATTTGGTGGTTCAACTTTGTAACTAATGATGAAGTTAGGCAAAGGAGTTGGCAACCTCCTTTAAGCAGCACATTGTGCAGACAGAGACTCCGTTGGTTTGGCCATGTTGCCCGTATGAATAATTATAGAATGGCGAATAGGGTTATGAACAATGTGCCTAAAGGCCTCAGAAAGAGGGGGAGACCCAGGATGCGGTGGACACACCGGCACAGGGCCTTATTAGAATTGGTGTGCAGTGGCCAGATGCAGTAGATGTAGCTCAGGACATAGTTGCTTGGAGAACTAAATTACACTGTCTGGTTGGACCTCCGTAGCCCATGGCTGCTTGAGGATGATGAGGATGATGTAGTTATTCGTAGTCATGCATAAAGTTGGAAATACTTAACCAGATAGACGATTGTTAAAATGGTCGGATTACACTTCTGTCGGACTGCACCGCAGCTAAACAGCGAAGTGTCATTCGTTTTAAACTGTCAGAAGTCAAAAGAAGTGAATTTAGGGTAAAATGTGTGCACAATATAGGAATAGTTGTTTATCATCGAAAAATGCGCACAGGTGGTGAGAACGTTTCAGAAATGGTCGCACAAGTGTAATAGATGAACATCGACTTGATAGAGCAGTAGAAGCAAAACCTGATACTGTATTGTTAATGAACTTGTTCAGGAGAATCGTAATTATTTTGGAAGAAATTTGTTCTAAACTGAATGTTAGCCATGGGACAATTCGTTCAAAATGCGGTGCATAATTAGTTACGCTCTTTGAAGAAAATCTTTTTTTCTCATTGAATCAGAAAACGTGGCAACAGTTGGACTAAATATGTCGAGAGAGGATACGATTTCACTGAAAAAGAGTGTATATATATGAATATGTTTAAGGAGTCAATGGTGTTGATGCTGTACTGAAATTCACCTTATTTATTGTCGTATAATGACTAGTGATTTCAACGTCAATTTTACGGTGTATTTTTTAATTAATTTAATTTTATTAAATTGAATGCAATACTAGATATTTTCTTTTTAGACACTCGTATGCGAAAAATCACGAATTACCGTAGAAAATATAAAGTAAACAATGATTTGAAGAAAAAGTACAGTACTGTTACGAATCGTAAGCCTATATTTATTATGGACACCCGATTCGGGACTATTTGTGTATAAGAATTGTAAAGAAATCAATTTCTCAGATTGTAACTGGTTTTGAATGAACTGTTGTGTCCCGGTTTCAGTAAGGAAAAACCGGGAGTCACTAAAATATCGCGGTTGGTAATCTTCAGTGGCGAAGCGTAGTGGAAGCAATTGAGACAATGAGACTACGCAGTTGACGAAACGATGATTCTCGTAGATCTTTGGGTGATTGAGCTATCACTTACTTTTCAATCAACCAGTGATCTCTTATGCAATTGTTGATCCATAACACTATTGGATGATTGAAAAGTAATTGATAATTCGGTAAATCAACCACCTGTAAGAATCACAGATGTCTGAACTGCGCAGTCTCAAGGTCTCTATTCGCTTCCACTCATGTTTCGCGCCTAGTAATCTTACGAATAACTCGTTAGGATTGGATACCATATTAGGAAGAGATAGTGGAATATTAATTTAGGCATTACCACTTTTTAAGGAAAGAATAAATAGCGAAGTCAAATTTTTTGTGATGTTCCATACTTTATAAGCTTTCATTTGATAGATTTAATAATTTATTCGAATATTATCCATAGAATTTTAAATCCTGAGTGCGTATGCATATGTGTAATTTTCGTGCTTAATTTTTAGCTTTTAGAGATCAGCGAGTTCAATTTTGCTTTACGTATGAGTGGAACGTTTTTGCACACAATAGACTTAAAGGCCAGGACACAAGGACCCCAAGGCTTAGAGAAGATTAAAGAAAGGACACCCACTAGACAACTGTTAGGAGACAGATGGAAGCTACCCTTCAAGGACTTTCAGAATATTCTTTAAAGTGCACAGGATATGGCTCTTTCCTGAACACGGAACCACGGCTTAACTTTCCATCTGATGGAGAGCTGCCTTTCCAAGCCCATCGGTGTAGCCTCTCTCAGATAGGGAACGTGGGTTAGCGGAACTAAATCTAAACGCTAACACGGTTGGGTCTCAAACATGCAAACTGCAGATAACGATCTCGGCGCGCTACTAACTGAACCATCCTTGCCCAGACACCAGTGAAACGATAGCTCCTGAATTTAAGATTTCCAATAGAGTTCAGGAATCTTCTTTTGCCTTTATAAGTAGGTCAATCCTGGGACGTATTGAATATGCCTCTGCCATGAGCGGACATTCTTCTTCATCTTTCCTTCCCTTCCTCCTCAAATTACAGATGCATGATTAAAAAGAAATATTGAATATATATATGTATCTTGATATTGATGTTTACGTTATGAAACAATATTTAAAGTCATTTCCTTATGCTTCTATAAGCACAATAAAGGGAATATTATAATTAAATATTACTGATATTCAAAACTAAAATTATGCTACTATACATAGGGATAATAAAAGGTTCTTTCATAAACAGAAATTACAACTTCAACTTAATGTGAAACTAAATAAATAAATTACCCTCAAGTCTTGTAAGAGCAAACGTAGCTCAGCCTTATTTCACACACATTTACAGAAAAATTACAAAAATGCTAATATGCTGGAAATTTAAAGTTTAAGCTTCATATTAAGTTGGCGCTGTAATTTCTGTTATCAATGAACCTTTTATTATAAATATATAGTAGCTTAGTTTAAGTTTTGAATATCAGTAATATTTAATTTTTATATATTGATTTATATGTATCTTATAATATATATATAATGATTTTTGATGTATCAAAAAAATTTGACTTTTATGTATCAATAATACATATATTTTTATTATTGATACATAATTGATTTTTATTATCAATTATATATATTGATAATATATTGTTTTTTATGTATCAATAATTATTTTAGTTAAAAATGTAAACTTGCCATTCGTTATTAATTGTTTAATTAGTTAAAAAACTTTGTTATACATGCGTGATCGCGTATGACACATTGCAAAAAAAAAAGGATCTATCAGTATGTGTATAAAATAAAAATATAAATACCCCCTCAAGCAGCTGCTTGCCACAGAGGTCTGACAGGAGCCTGTCAGTTTATATGCCATAGTAGAAGGTCTGAGAGGATGGCATGCCCTCAGCAGAAAACCGACACAAACAGCCGTGCCTTACCCGGGGCTCGAACCCAGGTCCCTTAGATCAGTAGCTTCCTTAGATCCTTAGATCAGTTTCGCCATGGGACGGCAAAAAAGGGTTTGTTGTAATAATTATAAGGCTTCTACTCTTAGTTACCTTATAAAAATTTCATTCTGTCCTCGTCATTTTCACAGGTTGCTCATGATGATTGAAAGGATTACAAATATCTGGATTACTATTAATCCGAAACTGAATGTACTCACTTTTAGCATTTGGCCCCGGATGGCAGGCTGCCCATCCTCCTTCCCCACAACCCGATTCTTGACCAATCAGCCATATATCAGCCATATTATAAACTAGGAATGCCAAATACTTGGCTCGCTAAGCCACATATGCTACGGTGCTCACACAACAATTTAAAGCTGCTCTAGAAAATTGTTCCACATTTTAGTGTTACTGTCGTGTTCACATTTGGTGTCAAAATGTGGACACGACATATCGGTATTAGCGGAGTCTCGTCCGCTATTTTCTGCTGATTGATAGTGTCAGCTTTTTCTGCCATTTTGCTCGGAACTCCGACAACGAGGGAAAACGTCGCAGCCAGCACCGAAATACAGCCACATTTTCTCTGATCTGTTGTCCCAACTTAAGTAGCATAATTGTCACCGCCCCGTTGCCTAGAGAGATCCTTTGGAGCCGTTGATGTTCCCGGCTCCGCACGAACTCTATGCTTATATTAGCTTAGGGCCTTAGAAAATCACGTGAAAGCTAAATACAGCGCTGAGCTCACTGGTAGGAAGTCCTCTTATGAAATTTGTCAAGCAAATGTGTTCCTATGTTAAACACTTTAGAAGTTTTCTGATGAAATGACCTAAATAAATGTGCTTTTATGCTGAAGCAATTTCTATTGAAGTGTATTGATGTGTGATGTTCCTCGGTTGACCACAATGCTATTTTTCCTAGCCTCCTCATTTTTTTTTTATAAGTTCGCCCCTAACGTCAATCAACCACTGCCAAAATACTAAAGGGTGGTTATGACATTGTATGCCGAACAAAAATGACTCTCAGACAATCTTAACTCGCGAGAATACACAATATAACAAGCTGGCAGACAGACGACATGTCAGCACTCAACTGGATATTTAAAAAGTATTAAATGTGAAATCTGTCATTTCTAAAATCTATTTCTAGAGTGCTAATATTTTTAATGTAAATAGTGTTATGCGTTTTTTTTTTTGAGAAACTAAATAAAAAAATGCTTGAATTAAAATATAAATACGCTTTCTTTCAAATTATTTGATAAAAATATTTAGTAATAAATTTGCTATCACTTACAATCTCACATTATTTTATATACAGATATTAAATTAGATCGCCAGTGAAAAATCTTCAGTTATCAAAGTGGCTCGCAGTAAGTCACTTGTTGTGTACCATTGTCCTATAACATTTTTTATAGATTTTGACGTTTGAAATTGTTACGTATAAATGATTCAATAAGCGACGAATAAAATAACATTTTGGCCATTCCGATGACTTAGAGGTTAGCACACGAGGCTGTGGATTAAGAGGACATAGGTTCGAGCCCAGAAAAGGCATAGACGTTTCTTGTTTTTTTTTATGATGGGATCTGTTAGTCACAAATCATCTCTTTGACATTTTATACTGACAGGCTGTAGTTAAGTCTGTGACAAGTAGCTCTTTGAGGGATAATTTATTTATTTAATAACTCTTCATATAATAAAGAATGAAGCAAACTAGCAAAGGCATACATAGCATTTTTTGCATAAACTGATATTTTGGGAGATTGCTTTAGACAAGACATTATTTTGGAAAGAAAACTGGTCAATACATTTCACTTTTTATTGCAGTGATTTACTCGGCTGTAGTCAGGTATTACACTGTTAAAACGTATGATAATAAAATATATGAAACGCATATATAAATAATATGTAAAAATAATACAATATATGAAAACTAGTCAATGTTTGTTTTCATTATTAAAAATATTGTTTATGTTTTGACAGGAAGTATTTTAAATTGTGAGTGACGGCATATATTCTGGCTCTCCTACTAAATGAACCAAAAGAACTAGCAAATACAGGTAAGCATCTTTGCTTTACAGCAAATACTGTAAAGCATCAAGCAAATACAGGTAAACAAATGTAGTCTATGAACATTCTTAATTGTAGTAGTGGAAAACATCCTGAGCTGGGTGGGATGCATACACAAAACTTTCTTTTAACTAGGAAACACTTTTATTTCTAATTACACTACTTACATTGTAAAAAATTATTTAATAGAAATACTTACAGGTCTTTCAAGTTGTAGTTTTCCTTCAAAGTTTCAACTGAGGTCAGTTCTCCAATAACATTTATAGTTAGATCAAGTTTCCTTAAAGATTCACAACCTATGAAATAGAGTTGATAATGAATAAGCAAATATTAGCAAGGAAACTT
This sequence comes from Ryuthela nishihirai, assembly GCA_038380435.1. Lineage (NCBI taxonomy): Eukaryota > Metazoa > Arthropoda > Arachnida > Araneae > Heptathelidae > Ryuthela > Ryuthela nishihirai. The sequence goes on from JAWZYU010000017.1 coordinate 80,742,918, forward strand.
TATTAAACTCTCACATTCATATACTCAAAACAAAAGGTTATCAGTAGCAGATATGCTCTGTTTATAATACATATATAGTCAGAACCTGAATATTGCTAATTAATCATACGATAAAGGATTAATAATAAATAATTATATCGATAGTTTCCTAATTTCAGTTTTGATTCCTCTAAAACACATGAGTTCAGAAATAAAATAACCCTGAGTAGTTAATTAAAAATACTCTAATTTTATTTTCTTCTTTTCATATAATGTTTCGTTTTTAGGTTTTTAATAACAGCAGTTTTATATTTAAAGTGCTGAAAAAACAAGCTTAAATTCCTTTATGTTTACGAAATAGAAGCGGGTCTTCAATACAAATTACAAGGATAATCTTGAAGTATGTAGCTTGTATTGGTTTCTCACCCAACATACAAATACTTAGAATGAGTTATGCCCACCGGTTTAAAAGGTTCAGGTTCCATAAACACTACACTAAATTTGACTTAGTTGAATTAATGAAACGATTTCGTATATCTGGTTCTTAACGAAACGTTCTGGTTCTAAATGACGTACTTTACGAAAACCATTCGTAATGATCAAAAAGTATTCGTTAGATGAAAATTCATAAGTCGAGGCCTAAAATGCCACTAATTCTTGTGCCATTTCTTAAGAATAATGTAAAATGAAAAAAAAATTGCACCATTCCATGTTTTCGAAGGAAAAGTCACTTAATAAATTTAGTTAAAAACTACTTTTGTACAAGTTAAACATTAATTTTTAATGAAGAATTATCAGCAAAATGTAATCGTATTCTTCAGGAGTATCATTGTGTACCCTTCAAGAAAGCTGACGTCTGAAGCAGAAATCTGGTAGCAGTCCCATGCAGTTTATTGTCAGTGGGGCTCTGAGCGAAGCCATTTTCTACCTAAGAAATGTGACTTTTGAGAAAATTGGACTTTGGGTGTCCCTCGGATGATACCTATAAATCCGCCCCTGGTAGTAATGGCTGATTGAGCAGTCATTTCAAGGTGAGTGATGGGAGTAGTGACGAAAGGAATGTTTCCATTGTTTCGCCATCGGTTAACATAGCCTCTTCTTCAGTGGCCATTGAAGTTTGCTCTTATTTTGAAAAGGAAAGCTTGTTTCCAAATAAGGGCCATGCGAAGGCATGAGTGCATGCGATATTTCTCCCTGGAGAAAATCAAACCTAGAGTTCAAATTCTAATTATTACACGGTCATTTTACATTACTATGGACAAAAATCTGCTTCTGTACAATTGTATAAAAGTAGATTGATAAGTTGCAAAAAAACTCTTGCTCATTGTGTTAACATCTGCCGTCATTTTCCATGGGCCCAAAATTGGCTAGGCACGGCTCCTTGTACAGATGCATTTTTTCTTTCTATCATAGGGCAGAGATTGTCTCTATGATAATATACCTATGATGATAGCGCTCCATGAGTGTAATCTTTAGTACTCAGGTTCGAGTCCCAACTGAGATTGTTTTGAGAATGTTCTCCGCTAGCTCACGTTCTGCCCTTGGTGAGAAAGGTGCAATGGTGAATTTGAAAAGGCCACTGTCCATAGGATAGGACGTTAAGCCCGAAGATTGATTTAGTCTGAATATTCAATCACAATTCGTCAGCGAAGAGCACAACGGTCTGGAGTACAGTCACGATCTGCATCAGGCGCGAAGCGTGACTGGAAGCAATCTAGACCTTGAGACTGCACAATTAAGACATCTATGATTCTTTACAGGTGATTGATTTACCGAATTATCAGTTACTTATCAATCAGCCAATAATGTAATCGATCAACAATTACATCGTAGATCATTGGATCATTGAAAAGTTGTTGATAGTTTAATCAGCAATGATCTATGAGAATCATCATTTCCTTAACTGCGCAGTCTCATTGTCTAAATTACTTCCACTAAGCTTCGCCGCTGATCTGCACTCCTGTGGGAAGGATTGAGCGTTCATCGTGCCCTGTTTTCACTCTTGGGACGAACTTGCACTCCTATTAAAATCGTCTCAAAAGTGTTGAAAGCATTGATATGAGGACATTTACAGTTCTAGACACATTAGTCTGGAATCAGTCAAACCAGCACATCGATTTCTCTACTATATGTAAAAGCATCCATATCATATGTCTGTGCCATACTGTTGTTATGAAATGCTCTATCAACATTAAACAACGTTACTCAGAGGAAATGAGAGTTGCACAATCAGAGATATTTTTACAGCCTCCCGGATTTGGTTTTCGAGTCACGCAGAAAAGTTTTGTCCTGTAATTTTGGGAGTTTTGGGTTGTTTTACCTCTGAGCGGCACTTTTTTGCACACCATGAGCTAAATGGCGAGGTCACATGGTCCCCGAAGGGTCAGAGAATGTTGGGGGAGGGGACCCACTGGAACAGCTGTTGGGAGACAGATGGTAGCCTCCCGTCAAGGCCATCCACCGTGTTCTTTTAACGTGCACAGGGTATGGCTCTCACGCACACGGAGACACGTCTCAACGTCTCATCCGACGGACGATGGCCTTTCCAAGCCCATCGGTGTCCCCTACTGACCATGGTCAGAGCGGGTAATTTTCCGGAGATAAATCTCAACGCTGACCCAGCTGGGACTCGAACCTGGGAACTACAGATTACGAGCCTGGAGCGCTACCTACTGAGCCACCCCCGCCCCGATTTTGAGAGACTTAAGACCTTGTTTATATTTTATTTAACTGACACAGAAAATATAATGTTAATAATTTCCAAATGTTTGTGAGATGTTTAACAATTTGTAAATTACGCTTAATTCTTTGATACAGTATATTAAAATCTCGCCATTTAAACCGTACATTATGATTTAAAAGTTTGTACTAAAGCTGCCCGTTGACAATGAAATATTCTCACACGAAACATTTCATTATGGGTTAATTCTATCAAACATAGTACATAATACAATTTAAATCTTAACAACTTCAGATATAAGCATATAATGAGAGGAATGTCTCCTTGAATACTAAGTGAATCATACGACTCCTCTACTATGAACCCATTTCTCTACCGTCATTGTGAATTAGTTCGTTAATGACTGAAAATATGAACTTATGAACATGAATGTATTTATCTTTATGAATAGAACTTATGAACATGAATGTACGACCACACACGGATGTAGAAAAAAATCTATGGCCGGGGGGGGGGAGAGACAGGAGACCGGATTTCTAGCGCAGTATAACCTTTCCCTCTACGCTTTACAGTTTTTACAAAATACAGAAATAAGTTTAATCAATTTAGCCTAATCACCATTACTAGCATTCTGAAGGGGAGTGTTGACTCCCTTGCCCCCCCCCCCAGATCCGGCATTGTGTATCACCATTTATAATCTGTTATGGTATCATATACAACGTAACAACGTGAGCAATGCTTTCCACGAAAGGCTTTCTCGCATCCAGAATATTTCCTCAGAAAACCTTCCTTTACATCCAGACCTAAATTTTTTTAGAGCAGCTAGAAAATATGTAGTTATGGAAATATTATCAATATATAAATTATGGTTAGTGATGTTAGTAATTTCGATTTTTTTTAATCCTCTTTCCTAAATAACAAATCGTTATTTAATTTCACTTTTACGCAACTGTACTGTTCTGGATAAAATGAGAAGAGACAGAGTTCTTTGAATGATAAGGCTAGGCAGCTTATTTCTAAACATAAGATGTGCAGGACGAAATTGAATCAACACTTATTTGTTTTAACACACAGCATTACGCAAGACGTAATAAACATGTAATAAACAGGTGAAAGCTGTCTAGTATCTTTGATTTGATAACCTAGCTGAATGAGCAGAGTAAGCATTAGAGAGTAAAACAATGAGTTGTATTAGGGAGTAAATATTTTGTGAGAGAAAAACACTGGTATACAGAGACTGAGGAATAAAAATGGTAAGGTTATTGAAGTTGAGTAGTCTGTCATAACAAGGTGAGCTGAGCATTTCATCCATTGTATACTCCTATTATGTACTATAAAGATCGATGTATTGCTGGTTTCACGTCGGACCAATTCCACGATCTGAAGTTACTTGGCTGTCTTCGAAATTAAAACTACAAAAGAATGCAGAGGGGACGTATAGTTTTGCTCGTAGTACTTACCGTTTCAAAGATTCACCGTGTTGTAAGGGTGTAAAAATTTGGGAATCTAAACGGTTGTTGTTTTAGTTTATGATAAAATAAGTTGAATTTGTTGGCGCTATCCTTATTGTTTAGGAGGAGTTCTGAATCAAATAGGCAACCGGCATTTCTAACATATGTGTTATAGTAAACTAGCAGACTTACCCGGTGTTGCTCGGATTTGTAAAACAAATGGATGATACTCCCCACATCAGAAGCTTTAATATCAAATATATCCCGCAATTAAATTATACTAGACAAAAAATTGAAACTTTTTTCTTATAACATTGGTCAAATAGGATCTTTTTAACTAATTTTGGGGTGCTGAATTCAAATATGGCTGTAAGAAATCTGCAGCACGTAGTTTTTTTTTCTAATTTACGGATTCATGTATTTCAAATTTCAATCAATATGCATATCTCGGAAATGAATATAAATGTGACTATTTTATTAAATTTCAACTTAAAACTCATGAATTAATTACATGATTACAGTGAAAAAATTAGAAACATCATAGTTATAGACCACTGAATATAAAGTAACAAATGAAATAATATTGAAACGCAAAAGAAGAAATCATGGCTAAGGATCTTTTATACTTAATGATAAATAATAATAATAAATATCCCCTCAAGCAGCTGCTTGCCACAGAGGTCTGACAGGAGCCTGTCAGTTTATATGCCATAATAGGTCTGTGAGGATGGCAGGACCTCAGCAGAAAAACAACACAAACATCCATGCCTTATCCAGGGCTCGAACCCAGTTCCCTTAGATCAGCAGCCAATCGCGCTAACCACTCGGCCACTTACAAGAAGTTCATTTTTGTCTTTTATGTGCTGAGGTATCTTCCTTCTGCAAGAATCAGCAGCAGTCACCCATCATTGCTGGTTCTCACCTTCCTTGGTCTCTCTCCTCCATGGTTCGGACATCCTGGTGAAATTTTTCCCCTTGCTCATCATTAACAGTTCCTAAGTTCTTGGAAAAGAAGTCGAGATGCGAGTGCAAGAAATGGATCTTCAAAGACATTCGGCAGACAATGTTTTCATAGCTTTTGAGATCTTGAATGAGATGATTGTAGTTTTCCTCTTTGTGATTCCCTAGAAAACTATGGACCACAGACGTGAAGGATTTCCATGCAGCACGCTCCTTCTTATTCAGTTTTTCTTCGAATACAGAATCATTCAGTAGCTTCCTGATCCGAGGACCAACAAAGATCCCTTCTTTGAGTTTGGCATCACTTAGTTTTGGTAAATTTTCCTTCAAGTGCAAACACCCTTTACCAGTTTTGTCCATAGCCTTTACAAAGTTTTTCATTAGCCCCAGTTTGATGTGTACTGGTGGGAGCAGAACATCAGAGAGGTCAACTAGAGGCTTATACCTCACATATTGTTTTCAGGGGGAAAAACATCACTTTTGGGTCTGTCTTGTTTTGTAGTGTTCCTTTCGGGCCCTAGTCCCACAAACATAGAACACAGCAAAATTTTGTGAAGACTCCTTGAAGTCCGAGCAATAGAGATATGACCTTTAGGTTACCATATATAGTCCACTTAAACTGGTCATATTTTACAGCAGCGACTATTTTTTCCATGCTTTCATAAGCTTCCTTCATTGCCACAGCATATGTTACTGTAATGGTAGGTGTTTTGTTTCCTTTATGCAAAAGGACAGCTTTTAAGCTGAAGTCTTGAACCTGAAACCTCAGCTTGTTGTTTGGGAAGTCCTAAGTCTCGAACAAGATCATTTAATTCATTTTGCTGAATCATATGAGGCTCGTCTAATTTTTTAGGAATGGATGTAGGATCAGGATCTGTATGTGTCTCAAAGTCTTCCTCTGATGAATGTGAATCCATCTCCTCCTAATAGGTTGGAGGTGTTGGAAATCTCCATGAGGAACTGGCCTTATGGTTGAAGGCACATTTGGATATTGTATTTTGCTTTTGTTCTTTTTTAAAAAGCCCAACACTTTAGCTAAACGAAAATAGCAATCATGCAAGTGGCTAGTTGGCTCACGCCAAACCATTGGAACTGCAAAGGACATGGATTTTATGCTCCCTTTCAACCATTCACTCAGGCCAACAAATCACGAAATGCAGTACACTTGTGGAGCCATGTTTTGTCCTGATTACCATGACATCCAAAATACAAGTCTAGACTTTTTTCACAATCTTTGTCAAAGAACGACCTGGTATTTAAAATATAATTTCCACACACATAACAAAACTTATCTGGCACATTAACAAATCCGCGACGCTGCCTTTGTGCCATTTAAACTCCAAAATTTACTCTTCAAAATACAGCACGTGTTTCTCCCACAATGAAAACAAGAATGGCTTCTGAGGTTAGGTTATTGTTACATGTTTTCTCCCACTTAGTAATCAGTGTTGCCAGCCACAAAAAGTAAAATATCTAGTATCCTCCCAGTTGCCTGGAGGTGGTATAAGTAGATCATAACAGGAGTCAAAATGACCAATAACAAAATAACGTGACGTGATAGCCATTTTTAGGGTCAGATCCGAAATCAGCACCTGAAAAATAGTTAAAGGCAGCTATAATTGTTCATGTTATAAAAACCTTGTAAACCAGTTAGTTAGTGTTATTATTAAAATGGAAGAAGGTACTTCCCTACTAAAAGGATGGGGATAATCTAGAAGCTATATATAGGCTTGTCCTGGTTTCTCACACAACATACAAACACTTACACAAGGACATACCCTGCTGGTCTTAGTAGTCAGATACGCTAACCACCAAATCAGGTAGGGTCTATAATACTCGGCAATCTTTTATTCATCCTCTTTTTTTTGAAGGGAGCAGAAAAGAAGGAAACTTTATGTTGGTAAACTATTAAAAGTAAATACTTATGAAAGGGGTGGAAACAGGCGCGAAGCAAGCATTGAGACCTTGAGACTGCACATTTGAGACATTTATGATTCTTACAGGTGATTGATTCACCGAATTATCCGTTACTTGTCAATCATCCAATAGCGTTATGGATCAACAACTTCATCCTAGATCATTGGTTGACTAAAAAGGAATTGATAGTTCAGTCATCTAATGATCTACGAGAATCATGGTTTCGTTTCGTGAACTGCGCAGTGTCATTGTCTCAATTGCTTCCACTATGCTTTGCCGCTGGGTGTAATATTTATGTTGCTTTTAATTATCACAAGAGGAAGTTGTAAACTGAATTCAGTGGTCCGTGCTCATACCGTTTAGGTGAAATTCTTTTCCCACGTTCTTGCGAGAAACATTTCTAAGGGAACGTGAAAGGCCGAAAAACATAATGTGATACTGAAATAATATGCATTTCAATATACCGTGCATAAAAATACATTTCTCTTTACACTCCGAATTAAACTAAAATACAGCGGCGAAGCGTAATGTAAACAATTGAGACAATGAGACTGCGTAGTTGACGAAGCTATGATTCTCATTCTTCACTGGATGATTGAGCCATCAGTCACTTTTCTCATCAACCAATGATCCATGATACACACTATTGGCTGACTGACAAGTAACTGATAATTCGGTAAATCAATCACTTGCAAGAATCACAGATTTCTCAACTGCCCAGTCTCAAGATATCACCTACTTCCACTCACGCTTCGCTCCTGCTAAAATCTGTACACTTTCCAAATATTTTTGCGTTAAAATTAACTAAATTTCTCTTCTCATGTCTTTCAGTTTCGTTTTCATATTCTTTTCATTATTTTGTTGTTAGCTAACCCTAACTTTTATTAAAGGATGCCCTCAGATTTCCACTCCAAGTGGCTATTGAAGAAATCGTGAATTTTCTAAGAAAAATTCATTCTATTAAAATATTGAATGGGAGCTATTTTCATGAACAAATTACGTTTTAGTAACTGCAAATACTTCAGTGACGTTTATATAAGTAAAAATCTGATATTATATAGAAACTCGATGAAAACGATATTAATGATCTTCTAACTATGAATATAAACTCATAGAGGAAAAATTGCGTCGAGTCGGATAAGAACCCACATCAGCACCTAACCTCTTAACAAATATCAGGAGTTCAGGTGCTGTGTGGGTTCGTATCCTACCCGGCTAAAGACAACTATTCCTCTGAGTTCAATATTTAAGAGTGTGGTGATTATTTCTACGAAAATAAGAATTTCTAGTGAAACAATATAACAAATGACAAGCCGCAAAGTGTTAAACAAATACTTAGAAATCTAAGAAAAGAACTAAAATTAATGAAAAATTTTTGTATTTAATTAGGTACGAAAGATTTATTTAAAAACCAAATTGAAAGCTGAACAAAAACAAAAAAAATGTTAGCATTAAACAAAACTTAAACAATATTAAAAAATCATGCATTTCAATGTGTTGTAAACGCTTCTTGAATGTGTGCATAAAGTTCTCTTTGAACGCTAAACATACTGATATATGAATCTGAACACTGAAAATCTCACCTTCCAGGTTTTCGATATTCTCAATATTGTTCAAAGTAAAGTTAATATATTCGAGCTTCTTTAGGCGTCCTATATTTTCTAAAACAACAAAAATATCCAAATTACTTTAATTTTTAAAATAATTTTAATACGAAGACAATTTAATTAAAAATTTGTATAAAATTCTCATAATTTTTAAAATACAATTCTTCATTCAGTGGATAATTAATTATGACTACTATTAATGCATGTGCGACCTCTTCGTTCGAATAACTTCCTGAACAGACGTGGTACGGATTCTATCATGTTATATTTCTGAAAACATGTCCAGACTTATCAGGAGTCCCCCCCCACCTCCATATGAGTAAGGATAAATATTATTTACTGGAAATGGAATTTAATTGCTTCATTCGTCTTAAACAATACGTGTAGCCGTCTATGTGAATGGTGCAAAGGAAAACGGGGTTCATTGGACTAGCAGACCTTTTCCAATCGTCCATGATCCATGCTTGATGTTTCTGACACCATGCAAGTTGGTTTAATATTTTCGGGTTAGAAGTGGATATCGTTGTAAGCATCTACTCTGATATTCCAAATGATGAAGGGTTCGACTGAATTTTCCTATTGGAAATCTGAAATGACTTTCACTAATGCAGTACAAAATTCGGATAATGAAAAATTTCATTTTCTCTGAAAAATGATCATCTTATATTCTCCAGAGGCAATCTATTATTCTTATAATTTAAAGTTTGCTACGCTTGTGAAACTTCGACTCTTTCTAAGCAAGATGACAGTAAACTTGATGTCTTTGATTTTAGATGCTTATGCAGTATCTTGGGCATTAATGATTTGAATACATAAACGGAGGTGAGGTTAGGTAAAGGAGTCGGAAACAACCTTTGAGGAGTTAGTTTCGCCATGCTGTCTTGTATCGGAGGGCGTTTCAAAATTTCTTGACACGTTTCTGTAGATTTGTACTCGTTCCCCCGAAGTTAAGAAGTAACGACACATTTGAAAGCTTATCTAAACATGTCATTACGTGTTGAAAACAAATGCCGTATCATCAATTCAATCTTCGCTGGCGGCGAGTAAAGTTCGGTGTGCAAAATCTGTGCAATATGTCTATGAGGACTACTAAAGACAGGGAAATATTTTGCATTTAAACAAGGATGCAACTTGAGGACGACGCGAAAAAAATTTTGCTGATTTATCAAATATATATGAGGATCATAAGTGTTCATAAGGCGCTGTTACAGGATGGATGAGCAAATTCAGAGAAGGATGGCAAAGCTTCGAAGACCTTCCTCGTGCAGGAAGACCGAAGGAGGCCGTGAAAGAGAGAACCATCGCTGCTGTTCGTGAACTCGTTAAAGAAAACGAACACATTATCGTTCAGGTAATAAGTTTAAATATCAGTGTATCTATTCGCAGCGTGGAAACAATTAATCAACATTTAAAGTTCCTAAAGATCTGTGCTAAATGGGTACCCTACCAAGTGACAGAAGAGCAAAAATGGACTAGAGTCGACTCGCGCAAGGCGATGCTGAGACTGTTTGAACCCAGTAACCCCAAACAGTTAACAGACATTGTCAGGGGTGATGGAACGTGTTTTAAACGTGTTTGTAAAACTCCTAGAAAGATCGACAACTATGTTTGGGGTGCAGAAGACGATTCGCTTTCCCAAATCCTCCGACAAAACTTTCGTTCAAAGAAGAGGATGTTTACATTTCCTTCAAATCCCAAGGAGTGGTAGCCAAGACACCTTACCTGAAAAAATGACTATAAATGGCAAATACTGCAGCAATATTGTTTTGCCCGAAATGGTTGAGGAGATGAAGGAGGAGTGTCCAACAGGCATGTGAAGGATTCACCTTCTTCATGAGAATGCCAGTGCTCATAACACCCGCCAAGTTACGGCTCATCTGGAGCAGGAAAAAAATCAAACATTTACCACATCATGCACATTCACCCGATCTTGCACTATGAAATTTTTGCTTGTTTCCGAAAGTTAAAAAGGAACTTGCTGGGAAGCCATTTTTAAGGGTGCAAGGCAAAATGCATTCATTCAGAGTTGTGTTAGTATTCCCCAAAAGGAATACCGCCAAATGTTCCAGAATTCACATAGACATCTGCAACTTGATATAAATGCTGGAGTCGAGTACTATAAAGGATACGTACAAGGAACAAAGTTTTGTTGAGGTAAATGCAATTGTTTTTGTTCTGCAGATTCATGTCAAAAACCTTTTGAACGATCCTCGTATAAATACAGACCAAATAAGGCTAAGAACACTATGCAATGGGCAGACAATATCAAACAGGAACTTTAAAAATTGGCCTACAGTGTCCAAATACAACTTAGGATAGATATGTTTGGAAGCCAAAATGACACAGTCTGGTTGGACCTTCGTAGCCTCCGCCGCTAGAAGATTAAGTACACGTTTGCATGCTCAGACAGAAAATGACACTAATGTTGCAGGAAAGATCTTTAAGCTTCGGTCAGTTTTATTTTCCACTCTGCATTGTCGAAAGATTGTAATATAGTAGTTGTAATTTCGTGGTTAAATCTGCAGGGGTCTAAATTGTATTTAGCCTAGGGGTTAACATCAGAAACAATCTCTGATTACACCCGTCCTTCAAACATCCATTGCTCTCTACCTGGCTGCCCGTTGGAAAACATTCTCAAGGAATAATTTTATCCCAGTTTTTTAGTATATGAATTAAAAAAAGTTGCTTAAATGCTAAAATGCATAATACAAATAAAAATTTGTCTTTTACTCTGGTAAGAAAGAGTATTAATATCTATTTCTAAAGGGCAATTGAATTTATCACAAAGGAATAAGATATTTCTTTTTACTTTTACATACGAATTCTTCAAAAACAACAGTTACATAACTATTTTAGATATCAAATTATTATGAAGATATAGCATCTTGAGATCACGACAACACTTGTCGATATGCTGAAAAATATATTTACAATTATCGTTGCCTCGCTGGGAAGAACATATTAAACATATCGCTGAGAAACATATATCACAAAACTGTGATTATTTAATGATTTAATTTCCATTGATATTATCTACTTTCATAAAAATTGGAACACCCAAAAATTCGATACTAGAAATCAATTGCGATCTTCGGCATCTCCTGATTTCTCGACCGTCACCGAAAACTTTGAGCCTTTGAACCTAATACCGGATTTAAAACTTTTTAATTCTATAACCCCAAATACCCTTATACATCAAATCTCTTCTTTGTAGTTCAGGCAGAAATTTTACCTTTGATTTCAAGGAATCCATTCGATTGAAATTTTCTAACATTTCTAAGATGTAGAAATGGAAAGTACCTCCAGGCGCCAATTTTCCCACTTCGAAACATATATAGATCAAAATTTGACCTCTGATTCCATTTAATGAGTATCTAGGGATGGAGGCAGATGTCACATTCCCAGAGTAATTAAATTAGTCAACAACTGAGGGATGGACTAAGAGGATGGCAAGAACGATGTTTGTTCCCGCTCGAGTCTCTCGCTAGTTGAAGCTATGTTCGTGGCCAATATTCTAAGAAATTGATTTTTCTCGCATTCTTTTATAGCTGGAGAGTTCTTATGCATGTGTCCTATTCTGCATAACACAGTTCATATACTTATAACCTCTTTCTTCACATAAAAAAGAACATCAGTGAGTCGGTTAAATTCAACGTGTCCTTGAAGTTGAAAAACAGAAGTGATTTTAAACTCGGACATCAGGTGATGACCGAGATAGTGACTCGAATTTTTAATGCAATAGTGGTGGTTCAAGATAAACTCACGTACCAAATTTGGGACCGGCCAGTCAAGTACTTTGAGAAATTAAGGGAGGTGAGGGTCCAAATCTGTTCAAAAATGGAATCAAATTCTCAAATTCTAAGTGCACGTTGGCAAACGACCAAGTCACATGCACTGTTGTAGAACGCGAAAGGGGTGCGAAAAGCCTTTGTTGTTTTACTTCTGAGCGGTACTTTAGTGCCCACAATGGGCTAAATAACGAGATCATAAAGATCTCGAGGGCTCAGAGAAAGTTAGGGTATGGGATCCACTGGCTAACTGTTAGGAAACAGATGGAAACCTCGGCAATACCATCGAGTGTTACTTTAACGTGCATAGGGTATGGCTCTTCCGTACTTAACACGACTTAACATCTCATCCGACGGATGGTGGCTTTCTCAAGCCCATCAATGCCCCTTTGTCACAGAAGGCAGAGAGGAAGATAGGAGAGAAAAATTCTCAACTCGAACCTGGGAATTGCAGATTACCAGCCTAGTACTACCAACATATAAATGCCTCGGAGGTTGTTATTATTTATAATGATTTTGGCGAAAATTAAGCGCATATTGTTCTCGTAAAACGTATCTACAAAACTATGGTTGGGCTAATTTTTATTAGAATTCTGACCTTTCGTTTGGCTTTGTGTATATTTATTAAAACATAGTTTGTTTTGCGTTTTAAAAAATCTTGCTCACACACTGGAATTTTGGGAAAAAAACTTTATGAATTCAGCGAAAATGAAGGCCACAGTTTTATTGTTAATATGTCTGGCCCCTGGTTTCTGACAATAACATAATATTAATACAGGCATGATTTCAATAGATTAAACTAACAAGCAATCAAAGGCAAAGTTTTGCTTTTAAGAAATATTAGGTGTCCAAATAAATTCGTGTGGTTTTTGCATGATTGATGTTCTTATGCAAATTAAATTTATGATTAATTAAAATTATGATTGAAGTTCAATTGCAAATTAAAAATTATGGAACACCATCAAATCATACTAGAGCCAGACATGTACAACGGTTACGTTTTCATAAGCTAGGAAAAGTGTGCAAACTTTCCAAGTGTAGACTTCAAAAAGTTCTCAAGAACTTTTTGAAGCACTTGAGGTTATCTGCTTGCATATCGCTGCTTTCACGACACTATAAAGAATCTTTCTGATCGGTTGGTGACTTGTGATGAAAAATGGATCACGTACCGCAACCATCGACAGGAGAAAATGATCTGCACACATCAAAACCCACCTTCATCAGAAGAAAATTATGCTGTATGTTGTGGCATAGGACAGAAGCGTGCACTGTGAACTCTTAACCCCATGACCAAACTATCATAGGGAATGCAAAAGAAGCCTACACTCGCGAATAGGGAAGGTGTCTTTCAGCATGATGTTGCGAAACCGACCCAAAATTAAATTCCCGGCCTTGGATGGGAGACTTTGTATCACCCATCTTATTATCATATATAATCAATTCACCGGTTTTTATCATTATATAATCATTTGCACAAAACATTTCAGAAACCAAAAGGTTAAAAACGGAGTTAGATTTTCATTATTTCACACTAAAGCCGACATCTGATAAGAAAATACTGAAATTATCACAAAAAATTCCCCTTCTCAAAGTGTAAAATGGATGAATGTTTTCATACTAGAGTAATAACAAATACTACACCTGAATCAAATTTTAATAACTGGAATACGACTTTTATTTCAACGTCACAAACAACTGAGAAAACTAGGCGAAATACCTCTCGCTCAGGGTTGGGTTTTCTACCTGAGCTGCACTTCTTTTCCATACAAAGGGTTAAATGGCCAGGTCACAAGGATAAGAGTTTGGGGGAAGGTGACCCACTGGGCAGTGGTTAGGAAACAAATGCCAACATCTCATCAAGGACATCCAGTGTGTTCGTTCGAGTGATTTGTGCTCTCCTATGTTCTGTGAATTTCTTACCTGTCATCCTGTCAACTTGTGATGTGCTCTATTTTTGTTTGGAATTACTTTACTTAAGGTACATTATACGTATTTCGCACTGAAAAGTCTACTTGTGAAGAAATTAATTTTTCTTTTCGTCAAACTTGATTTTTCCCCCCGAGTTTTCACCGTTGTGAAATTTGAACTGTTTTATCGTTGCGTTATTTGAATTTTGTGTATTAAACTATACTTTTTCGTGTACCAAACTAAACATGCCTAACAACGGAACTAAAAAAACGAAAACCTATCCTTCTGGATCTAGTTTTAAGATCAGAATAAAACGTAATAAAATTGGAAACTCTAAGAAACTAAACACAACAACAACAAATGAAATATTACTGATTCTAACAATTCCATTCTCATGGAAGATTTAAAAATGTCATCGGAGTCTGAAACATGGATCTGAAAATGTGGATCCTATTATGGAAACATCACCATCTAAATCCAACGATGACAATATTTCATTGTGTGAAGGTCAAAATGAAGATCAAATAGAATGTGATGATAATATCAACCTTAACACAACCTTCAACATAACTCTAATAAGAACACTGCTTATCAACATAATCCGAAATTCATAAGATCGATGACTCTTTCAACAACATCAAAGGCTCCACGGTCATACAAAACATTCCTAGAGATAAATTAACAGTTGTCATTTCAGGTACAAAATCAAGTCTTAGAGACATTGGGACAAAAAACCTTGCCTCCTTTTTCTTTATACTGCTAAATGACCATATAGCTGGAAGATTCATCAATGGTGACAAACTACTACTCTTTCCTAATAATGAAAACCAACGTCTAAAACTCTTAGACATCCAAAAAATTAAAAATGAAGTTGTCGCTGAGACACCTAAAAGAAAAGTCAATCTTAGGTACCATTGCAGGCGTTAGCCTTGCATTAGACGATGAATCTATTATTGATCTCTTAAGTGATCAAAGGGTCATCGGTTTGAGAAAAATGATTAATGTGGATCCTATTATGGATAAAAAAAAGATGAAGTCATATGCAATCCAACTAACATTGTAATTTTAGAATTTGAAACTGATGTGTTACCTGATTTTGTTTATCTTGGCTTTAATAGGCATCATGTCAGAAGTTACACTCTTCCACCAGTCTCTGTCTACGATGCTACATATTTGGTCACACAATAGCAAAATGTAATGGTAAACTTACTTGCAAGAGATGTAGCGGAGGACATCATCACAGCACCTGTAAAAGCACTGCATTAAAATGCCCAAATTGTTCGGGCAATCATCCAGCGACATGGTCAAAATGCAAGGTGAAAATCATTGCCTGCAAGGCTAAAGCCTTATTGCAACATGAAAATCTCAATTGGAATCAAGCTTTTCAGAAGGCAAAAAAAGCTTTCCTGGAGGAACATAAACTATCTGCTAATCATCTATCCCTTCGCAACTCTTCATATTACATGCCTTCAATTACAGAACCTCGCTATATGCAAAATCCTAATTGGAATCTACAAGATCCTTCTGCTTTTCCTAATATACCTTCGGTGAGACTCATTACTCATGGTCAATGCCAACTCTACCTCGAACTCTTTCACAAATGAGAAAACTTTCGCCAACACTGTCAAGAAACACAGCTCTGGCCTTCTTCTTGTCTTCAAATATATCATGCCCTGGTCCTTCTAGGTCTGCTGATTCTCATACTTCTAAACCAGCACAACTTATTCCTGAAGAAGGCCTAGCTTTCAACTTACAGTCCAAAGGAGAAATAATAAGTCTCATCTTAAAATTTCTAAATCTTGTGTTACCAAGCAGCCCACATCTGCCATTGATAAATGACATACTTCTTTCTTCTATAAATTGTGCTGCATGAACTCTGATCCAAGGATAATCCAGTGGAATTATTGAGAGGTATCAAATCTAAAATTCATATCCTCAAACATATTTCCAGAACTCAAAATGTATCCATTTTTATGTTACAAAAAGCTCAGACATCAGACATTCCCAAGCTAAACAATTATGTCACATATTTCCAAAAGAATACAGTACACTCCAGAGGTATAATCGCATATATAAAAAATATCCCACAAATCAGGATATACCTATTCTCAAACAATCTTTGGAAATTATTGCTGTCAAGATTAACTTACACAAAAAAAATATTTTTATTGTAAACTGTTATATTTCAGGTGAACTGATAAGTGAATGCATTTACTCAAAACTTCTTACATATATCCCTGGAGAAATGTTACTCTGTGGTGATTTTAATGCCCATCATGCCATGTGGCATTCTGGAAAAACTAATCATAAAGGAACACAGCTTCTGCAATTCATCGAAAAACACAACCTAATAATTTTAAATGACAAAAATAAAACCATACACAATAAATTAAATTTACAATCAGTAATTGACCTCACAATAGTATCTCCAAGTTTATCAAATTTTTTCAAATGGTATATATCACAAGATACTCTAGGTAGTGATCATTGTCCTATTACTTTGTTACTACCATAAAAGGTCAAGAAAAACCTAATCTAAACTTAACCAATAGGCCTCAATTCAAACATGATTTAAATAATTATAACCTTCACGATTCTTCTTTCACTTATGATGATTTCATTAATACATCAAAAACAGCATTAAATACAAATACAAAATCACCCTAAAAATACCATATAACAATTCTCATACTATTTTTGCAAATAAACTAATTGCCATCAGAAGGAAGGCAGAGAGGACCATGAACAGAAACAAACACTCAGAGATGGCCAAAACTTCAACAGATTATCAACCATCATTAATAAAAAAATCAAAAATATTCAAAAGTCCAATTGGCATTCATTTACAGAAACACTCTCCCCATACACTCTTACATCCAACTTGTGGAAAACATTTAAACACTTACACAACAATTTAAATCCCACTTCAACATCCAAACCAGTTAACTCACTAGCTTTACATAATAATGATAGTCTTTTTAATCACAGCAGAGAAATTTGCATCACATCACATACATAAGGTAAATAACTCTTCATACCTAAAAAAATATGACTCTGAAACCTTCATTCATCAATACTAAATATAATAAATAATAAATACCCGTTCAAGCAGCTGCTTGCCACAGAGGTATGACAGGAGCCTGTCAGTTTATATGCCACAGTAGGAGATCTGAGAGGATGGCAGGACCTCAGCAGAAAAGAGACACACACATCCATGCCTAATCCGGGGCTCGAACCCAGGTCCCTTAGATCAGTAGCCAAGCGTGCTAACCACTCGGCCACGGGACGCTCATCAATACTACAAAGGGAAAAATGATATCATAAATTCACCTTTTACATTTCATGAACTCAAAAATGCAATAAAATGCTTAAAAAACAAAACAGCCAATGGTCCAGATAGAGTCTCAAATAAACTAATCAAAAATTTACCAGATAATTGGCTATTATCCCTTTTAACATACTTTAACAAGATATGGAATTCTGGTAATTATCTACCCCAGTGGTTTGATAATCATATGATATTTCTCCATAAATCTAAAAAAGATGAAACAGACATAAACTCATATAGACCTATATGTCTATCTTCAAATATTTTTAAATTATTTGAGAGAATGGTAAATTTTAGACTCTCATGGTATGTCAAACATAATAATATTCTTACTGAGCATTTTTATGGATAGAGGCCTTGTAAATCAACCAAAGATCTGTTACTAAACCTACTAAGTGACATTGAATTCTCCTTTTCAAACAATCTTTACTTAGTATCCATCATCATAGACATAAAACATGCATTTGATTCTGTTAATCACAATGCACTCCTACATAAAATCAAACTTATTAAACTTCATAGAAACATATACAAAACAATCTTTAATATCATCACCAAAAAAAATTTAAAGTCAAAATTGACAATCACTATTCTAATGAATATTCTATACAAACAGGAGTTTTACAGTGAGATATACTTTCACCTACCCTCTTTAATTTATTCCTATATGATTTACCTACCTGTTTCACTCCAGAGATAAAATGTGGAATCTATGCTGACGACATCATCCTTTGGCTTTATGGTATCAATCCTCATGTTATAGAACACTTCCTACAAAAAATATTAATAATCTTAATTATTATTGTAACACATGGAATCTTCACATATCTATTGACAAAACATTAATTCTACCTTTTCACAAAACAAAACTACTTCCCAAAACATTTAATATACAATTACAAAATTCTAATCTCAAAATTGTAAATAATGCAAAATTTCTAGATCTACACTTTGATCATCACTTAACATGGAAATATCACATTAACAAAGCAACAATCACAGGTAACATGCTCTTTCACTTCTTCAGATTCCTTGGACATGCCAAGTGGGGAAGTAACATAAAATATATACTCCTCCTATACAACAATATAATTGCACCTAAATATCAATATGGTATTGAATTACTGTTTAATATCTCTCAAACTAAAATCAATAAATTAGAAAAAATTCAAACAAAGATTATTAGACATACACTAGGCATCCCACCTGGTAGCAAATCAATAGATTTATATGCTGAAACAGCCATTCCTCCTATAAGCATAAAATCAAAATACTTATTATCAACTTTAATCTACAGAATTATTTCTAAAACATAAATCATCCAATAAAAAAATCTTATCCGGATCAGTTGACTCCATCTTAAATAAAATTCACCTTAAAGATCAAATTCTACAAATAATCAATCTTAACTCAAATGGAGACATACCCTCAATTTTTCCCATCTGGATTAGCTTTCTCCAATTATCTCAACAAACATTCAAGGAATTTTTAATAAAAAATCTCAAAATTCTATTTCATTAAAAAAACTAACAGAATTTCATATAGAACAATTATTTAAACATCACATCAAAATTTTCACTGATGGATCTCATTGTGATATCAATGGCCTATCTGCTGGAGCATTCACATGTCCTGCCTCCAACTTCTCTTATTCATTTAAATTTAATATGAGAACACCCATAATTTTAGCTGAAGTTTCAGCTATCATATTTGCTGCTGAATGGGTCCTAATATTCAATAACTCTTCCATTGTTATATTTTCAGACTGCAAGTCTGCAATAGAACTACTTAATCAAAATCCAAACAAATCAAAATATCCTATATTCTCAAATGATATTCATATTCTCACCTATAAAGATATTATTCAAAACAACTTTTTACATATTCAATGGTTACCATCACACATAGGTATAACAGGAAATGAGCAGGCAGACTCATTAGCTAAAAAGGCATTAAATGAAAACAATGAAATTACAACTCCTACATTCACATATCTACACAAACAAGAAAATAAAAAATCACAATTTTTAAAAACCCAAGCTTACTTTCAAACTTCAGCATACAACTTTCATAGATTTAACATTTCCAATCAAATCTCAACATTTAATGACTATGGCTTAAACGAAAAAGAAATAAATTTAATTACAAAAATTAAAACAAACTATGCATTAACAAATACAACTTTATTTAAACTTAAACAAAGAAATTTTCCTAACTGCAATTTTTGTCAAATTCCTCACACCCTTGAGCACATCATTTTTCACTGTAAAGACTACAACTCCCAAAGAATTAATTACCTTAATAAATTACATAAGTACAAAATCACTGAACACACATTTCAAGCAATACTTCATCATGATAACATTAAGACATATATTAAATTATTTAAATTTTTAATTGACTTTTTTAAAGATTGTTCACTCTTTGACAAGTTATAAAGTTATAATGCTTAATTACATATAAAAAAAAATTTCTTCCAATTTATTATCAACACTAACCACATGAACTCTACACCCACTATTTACTTTTCTTTTCACACACCTTTTTTCACACAACATAAACAACATGAAAAAAAGATATTTTTGACATAAAAAACTAAATATTAATTAAGGAAAATAGTTGTTTTTCCTTTTTCACATTTTTTCTCAACCTGAAGAATTATTACATATTCACTTTTAATCTCAACACTGGAAGAAAAAAAAAATACAAAATACTTTATTTTTTTTTTTGTTAAAAAGACCTGAATGAGTCAGAACGGTTTATTCGTTCTGAAATATTCAATTTTGTGGGGCGTTTCATCATCATCATCATCTCCCGCACACGGAGCCACGGCTTAACAGTTCATCCGAAGGGCTTGGAAAGTCCGGTGTCTTCTACTGACGGTGGGCAGGGTTGGGGTTTTGCGGATTTAAATTTCAACGCTGCTAGCCCAGGTCGGACTCGAATCTGGGAACTGCAGATTGCGAACCTGGCATGCTACCGACTGAGCCACCCTCGGCCCTCTTACTCGGGAACATGACAATCACCATGTTGAGACATTAAGCTATTTAAAGAAAGCTTAAGGCAACTCGAAGTAAACAAAAGTAGTATTTAAACATAATTCAACGCAAATAAAAGTACTATCTAAATACAATTCCAAGTAAGCAAAAGTACTATATCTCAATAAACTCACTGTTCATTTCTACCCCATGTATTATTAATTATTAACATTATTAATATTGGGGTTTACCTCAATATTACTGGTTCACTTACGAACAAAATTAGCCTTAAAAGGAATCTACTTTTTAAATTCCATTTTACTTTTAAATATGATTTTAATTTTATTACAGAGAGACACTCTGTCCATTTTTCGAAATGTCGACTCCCCGAAGGAGAAGCATGTTTTTAAAGACCAAAATTTTAGTATTACTGGTGTTCTAGTGCGGAAATTTGTCCTTATTCTTCCCTGCTACGGGGATTGCTCAGTCGGTAGCGCGCCAGGCTCGTAATCTGCAATTCCCAGGTTCGAGTCTCAGCTGTGTCAGCATTGAGCTTTATCTCCGCAAAACTCCCCGCCTGCCCATGGTCAACAGGGGACACCGATGGGCTTGGAAAGGCCGCCGTTCGTCGGATTGGACGTAAAGTCGTGGTCCCGTGTGCGGGAGAGCCATACCCTGTGCACGTTAAAGAACACACTGAATGGTCTTAACGGGACCATCTGTCTCCTAACAGCTGTTCCAGTGGGTTCCCTCCCCCAACCTTTTCTGAGCCTTCGGGGTCCTTGTGACCTGGCCATTTAGCCCATGATGTGCAAAAAAGTGCCGCTCAGAGGTAAAACAACCCAATCCTTCCCTGCTACCGGCATTTTAGTTCGCCTTGAATATACTATTTTTGCATACTATAAAAAAATATCAATGTTAAATATGTTATCGTCGTGCACGAAATTATTATAAAATTCCTATTTAGGTAAATGTTATTAAGGATGAAATGAATAATATTCTATAAATCACGGAGGACAGAGCTAACCTTAGATAAAAATGGAGCTTCTAGACTGGAGAATATCTGCAGCCTTTTAAAACACTTGATCGTACACTATTACGTCGTTTCCTAGTCATACTAATTGGACTTCCTTCTCGATTCCTTCTTGATGCAGAGACAACTCCTCCAGACTAAAGAATTCGCATTCATTGTGCTCAGCCTTTTTCTGGATAAGGCTCTCAGTAACTAAAAGAGAAAAAAATCATTTCAGAAAAACAGAGGATGAATTATAACTTTTCTTAAATTGTTTCAGACATATATTATGAAGAGCTATTAAGACAGTGGAATAGCCTATGTGTAAATTTGAGATACCTTCAGGTTTTAAAGGGGTGTCCCTAATTATCATATTGCACGGATTGTTGGAGTAAGAGTGATCTATATTCATTTCACAAGGTACTGATTAGCGGCTAAGCCTAACAACACTCGGGGTGGGGACTGATTCAATAGGTAGCGCCCCAGATTCGTTCCCAGGTTCCAGTCTCCATTACGCTAGCATTGAGATCTATCTCAACTAACCCTCACTCCATCCACTCTCGGTGAGAAAGGAAACACCAATGAGCTTAGAAATCCCGTCGGATGGGACATTAAACCATGGCTGTAGTAGAATCAAATCCTGTGCAAGTTAGAAAGCACTGGATGCCGTTGAGGGAATGTCTCCAAAGGATGGAATGCCTCCTTTCCAAAGGAGGGAATGCCTCCGTGAGGGAATGTCTCCACGTTGAGGGAATGTCAACAAATCCCCTATATAGCTGCTAAGAGGTATCTTAGCAGCTATATAGGGGATTTGTTTGTTCAAACATTTCTGAACGTTTAAGACTAATGTAACTTAGCTATTTAGCCAATCATGTGCACAAAGGAACAACTCCCCAGTTAAATTAACCAAACACAAAATCACTTAGCACTTTGTGCAAAGTGATTTTGTGTTTTTGTTGTGCTAAGTGATCTGTCTGCAGGAGAGCCATATCTTGTGAATTGAAATTTAAACGTTGAGGTTTAAAACCCCAAATCTTCCCTAGCTCAGACAGGAGACACCAATTGTTTTGCAAAGACCGTCATCCGTCAGATGCAATGTTAAGCTGTCGTCCCGTATACAGAAGAGAACCATACCCTGTGCACGTTAAAGGACACACTGGATTGTCGTTATAGATACTTCATTTGTTGTCAACAGCTGTCCAATGGGTCCCTCTGTTTCCCTATTTTATTATCTAATTTATTTTTTGTGCATGTCTCTGTTATATATATTTTTTTTTTTCACCGGCGTCTTGGATGGGAATGTTGCTCATGCGATATCATTCATGGCCTAGCTGTTTTTCTAGATGCCTGACGAAGTGAACGCCAATTGTTTTATTGCACCTTTATCACTCAACTCCCTTCATATAGCCAGGGGGGTTAAGATGTGAGTCACTGAGAGGGGCAACAGGGAGGAAGAAGTAGCCAATGCAGAAAAAGGGTAGCTGAGGATAAGAAGTTCATCTCATGTAGCGAGTCAAAAGCAGCATAGCTGTTTCTCAAAAACTCTAAAGGATCAGTGTTCGGTTCTGCGTGAACCAAGTCATTTAGGCAGGTATTATATCCTCTCGCCGAGTTTTGCGGTCTGTAGAGCTATTTATGTATGGAAAGCACAGATTTCCACCTCATTAAGTGAATGCCTGCTAAAGCAGAGCAGCATTCAAGCTATGATAAGCTCATTGGAGAACGTATCCAAAACGTATCAAATAAAGCAATTTCATTCAGCAAAGTGTTGATCGCAATTAAGGCCCATAGAATCAAGCACATTCCCATATTGTATATACATTTGTGTGAATGTAAGAAATGTAAATTAATGGTGTGTCGTCCTCCACCTAGTGCATTGGGCATTCACTTCTTTCATCGAGTTCAACACTACATCCGGAGCACATCAAGTCTGATGCATATCGAAGCATGGGTGTAACAACCGGCGATCTGTAGATTCACCTATAATCACGGGTGAAAACCAATTATGTCAAATAATAAAGAATTAGACAGAGTAAGTGGGCACTACGTGCCCGTAGTACCCACAAAAATGACGCTCAAAGGTAAATTAGCACAAACTTTCATTTCTGAGGTAACCTGTTACGCTTTAGAATGGTTTATGCATGCACCGTTGTTTGGAAGGAAGTTTTTTATTTTTCGGAGGGCAGTGGGAGTTGAAGGGCCAAGCCCTTGAGGTGCTTAAAGTTATGGTAAAAGGAAGCAGATATTCAATTTCATGATCCTATTCCTTGTCATATATAAGGTGAAACTCGTCCCCCTTTTTTATGAATGTAGTGATAAAATAACATATATAGCATCCCACCTACACTACACTCCGTAAAACAAATAAATAAGTAAACGAATGAAAAGAGCAAGCCTGGATGTAGAAAAAAGAAAGAAGAAAGGGCAAGTGATTGAATCGAGAAGAAAAAATATAGAGAGAGGCCCAAATGTTTAACTAAATTACCGTTTCAGTATAAAAATAATCCCTCCGTTTTAGTCTCTCTAAATCATTTATTGAAAAAATTCAAGTGATACATATGAATAAATTATTCACCTCTATTTCGGTTACTAGCAGTCTCAAAAGAAGCGCATGCCCTTTTTCATTATTATTAATATTATTATTATTTATAAAGTATTCTGCGGAATAATTACCAATTCTTATTATGCATGGCTGTTGTGAAATATTGTAGGTTCCTCAACTTTTTATATATTAATTTTTTTAATTATTATTCATTTGACAATACAGAATGCATTTATAAAATCATGTTTATCATCTGTATTATTCGTTTAAGTAAACCCCTAATATGTTCATCGAATATAATAAATTACGATTTCGAGAACGCATCTTCATAGGGACTATGCTATAAGCTCTGATTATATATTACTATAAGCTATTATTACTATTACTATAAGCTATTATTACTATTACTATAAGCTATTATTATTAATATAAGCTCTGATTACATATTAATATAAGCTCTGATTCAATTAGCGCTCCCATTGCACGGAAAGCATTCCTCTTCACTGAACGAGGTATGCTTGTAACCCAATCAGGAAAAACTCTTTCTGACTAACACCTACTTGTATTCATATGCTACATTATGTTTCCATCATCTTCATGCGCTTATATGACTCACAACATCATTGACATTTTCTCATCAGTAATATGCCTCAGTAAAAAGACAGTAAAAGTACAAAAACGTTTTTTTTATAAGTCAGAAATATTCATTTCTGTGCTTTCCTATCAAAAACAAACTTATTTACAATTTTTTCCGATTCCGTCAAACTTTTTAATAATACACTACACTGTGCTAAATAATTATCCTAAATCAATGTTTCTCAAACTGTGAGTCGGGATCCCTTGGGGGATCGCTAGCACCTTAGAAAGGAGTGGCAGCAAGATACGGTTGAACTCGTAAAATTGAGGGTAAAGTTCGGCATGCTACAAACACTCGCTTCGCTAACTAAATCACAAGACACAATTCCCTTTTTCCACTCTCTGTCCCTCTCCGCTCTGGCTCTCTGAGAGAGAGCGACAGTAACATTCCATACTACACGACACTAAAATGCTAGCCACAAGCCCTCCTCTACTCCCCTCACCTTGTAGCGTTACCAGCTGATTCTAACTCACATACACATCTTCCCCCGTCCGTTTTTAAATTGGCCACTCCAGGCCCCTTAGTTTACATAACTTTCTGGTGCTGGGAATGTATGAGACAATTTACATCAATGGTAGGGGAGTGGGTGACAAATCTCATCAATAGTAAAAGGGAGCCGCGAATAGTTTCATCAATGGAAAGGGAGGAGGACAAAATTTCGTTAACAGTAAGGAGAGTCGCGAACATTTCTGTCAACAGTAAGGAACTGAGACTGGAATTTCGGCGTAGTTATCTTTTTGGTTATTTTGGGGAAACATTAGCTAATCAGATTATGAACGATTTTCTAATTCCACACTTTACTGATTCATTTCCTCTGCGACTTTATTTTTTTGTGGCTTTTTTTTCTTCTTATAATGCTGCAGACCGATTCATATGGCAAGGAAATTTACGACTGTACGATTAAATATTTATAAAATTTTAATATAAACTTAACACAGACGGTGCATATTTCACATCGCCATTATTCAAAACGATCGATAAAATTGGTGACGTTACTAGCCAGGGCGAGTAAGCAGATTAATGAAATTATATTTTTAATTAATAATATTTTTTTATAATTATTTCGCGATAAATATTCGAAGTACATGAAACGAGAATTCATGACTACACCATTAATTATAAAATTTTAATATCATCTTATTAAAACAAACGATTCATATTCCAGATCGCCATTGTCAAAACGACAGATAAAAATGGCGATGGTTACTAGCCAGAGCGTGGTAATCCACCAAAAAATATAAGGTCACAGCGGGAGTGAATCAGCAAAAAATCGCCATTGCTCGAAAAATTGACGAGCTATAAAAATGACGGCCGTTACTACACAGATATAATCTTGTCACCGAATGTTTTTATCCGAACTTTAAGACTCGAAATACTCTGAAAACTCCTGCCCTAACTATCGCTTGTGCAATCAAATATATACATAATACTCAATATAACACGGATACTAAAATTTATTAGTCATGTTCTCATAAATATGAAATTATTGAGTTCAAAATTAGAGCTCAACTAGTTCACATCATATATTAATTATCATCGTTTACTACTGGCATATGACAAAATAAATGACATCATATTAATATAAACTACTACCCTGCCCTACTGAAATAAAGAATTTCTATATTATGTCTAATGGGATTTTAACTAATTTTAGAAGCTGTATAACTTATAAAATATGCATTTAATGAACCATGTGCACGTTAAAGAACATGTTGGATGGCCTTGATGACAATGCCACCATCTGTTTCCTAACAGCTATCTAGTGGGTCCCCTGCCCCAAACATTCTCTGAATACTCGGGGTCCTTTTTTGCACACAATGAGCTAAATGGCCAGGTCACAAGGAAACCATTTTAAGCCCATTGCGTGCAAAAAAACTGCCGCTCAGAGGTAAAACAACCCAACACTATATCGCTAGCTTAAAAATTTAAACAGTACATTGCCGATCTATTTAAAAAAAAGCCCCTTAAAGTAAAGACATCAGAGTGAAATAGTTAAAAAAATACAAAATTTATTAATACTTTAGCTAAGTTAATACTGATTATTTAATTTTGAAATTTTCTTTTAAGTGGATCGGCGTGTATTGCTTACTTTTTTGCGTTTTTAAGCTCACTTTTATAATAAAATGGACATGTTTCATCCGATCGTTAATTTCATAGCAGTAGTGTCCTATGCGTTATGAAGTTTTAAGGTTTAAAATATTAACGAATTATGGAATTATACCATCCCTTCCTTACCCGTTCCAGAAGATTTCTACATTTTTTTTAACTGGAAATAGTTTGTTTTAAAAGTAAATCGTAAATATATCTAGCTCCAAAATAAATACTTTATATACATTTAGTACCATACGAATGCGCTAAAATATTTTTAATACTTCGCTCAGTCGGGCCTATGTGATATACATGCCTGCCGACTATGTCGCGTAGGCAGTGACGTATTTATAGGGTTGGTTTAATGTCCTCAATATTCCTACCCCCCCCCCCCCCAAATATATACGTTTCAAAAATTATTTTGCATTTTTATGATTTTGAAGCCTTTAGCAACAAAGTCTTGATACAAAATGCACGATTAGTTTCAATTTACTTATTACTTGCATTTTTTTTTATATTTACGTATTATCTGTTTCAATCTTTTGAAAAAAATCATTCACTTCCCCCAAAAAGAACTGTCACCCGCAACTTTTCCTCTTCAGGGAATGCGACATGAACTAAAATTATATTCGCGTTTATCAAAAATAATTATCCAATACTCTCTAACTGCAACTGTGATGAGTAGAGGATTTAATAATAGACAAATGCAAATTTGGTTTATACAATAATAATAAAAAAGATTTAAATTTATTTAAAATTTGAAAATCATCATAATTCCTCCACCAACTTATAAGGGTGGATAAATCCACATTACAATACGTTATCATATTTCCAACCCACTCGAATAACTTTAATTATAAAGTGACAGTCAAAATATTAAAGAAAAGTGACAACAATCAGATTAATATGAATTAAAATGATTATACCTTGATTGAAGATATATCCATAACGAAAACGTAGTTCCACTGGACTACAGTTGTGCACTAAGAAATTATAAACATTAATTTATAATATATTTTAATTTATTAAGTTTATATAAACAAACATTATATTCGAAGACAGGATCCAACACAGGTCCTATTAGCACCATCACCTCGCACAGAATCCCTTCCCCGGTTGAAGCGAGGCAACTCCGGGAATTCTCCAACACTAGGGGCCAATCAGATGCCATCCCCGGGCAAAAACAACGTCCGCAGTTATTACACGTGTGGGACGGAGTCTTGTTGCCAGATCCCAAAAGTAAAAAAAATTAAATTACAAATACCAATAGGTCCGCGACCTATCAGAACATATTTTCAAAACACACTACTGAGAGTTTCTTTAATATTCATATGGAATTATCATACTTGTAGTACTATATCATTATGTTCAATATTTTAATAATTGGTTCAGTTTAATATTTATACGGAATTATCATACTTGTAGCACGATTGTTTAAATATTTCGTTTAATATAATATTTATACGGAATTAGCGATACTAAGGCGTTTTCTACGATAATTCTGAACCGTAAAACTCTCTAGAAAACATCATAACATTTTGTATTCCATCAAACGATTCCCTACTCAAAACAATATGGCGGCCTGGAGTAGTTCTGCAGAATTACCAATTATTATGACGCATTTTTCTTGTAAAACATTAGTTTCCTCAACTCTTTAAATACAGAATGAATATTTTTAGAAATCTGGATTTAAATAGAGATGATTAAAATATGTAATTTATCCTCAATCATATTTTTCCACTAAATGCATATTTTAGAAATTAAAAAGGTTCGATATTAGATTCCCATTGACATAATTTGGAAATTCTCTAATATTTTGGTAGGGCATTGTATAATGAACATATATTTTAACTGTTCAGTTCTGATAAAAGGTGTGTCTACTTATTGTGATAATAGATCATTAAGCTTCCAAAAAATATAAACCTATACTTCCTAATTCGTGTATAAACAAGTAACCTGTTTTACAAACTAAGCCTATCATTAAACGTTTTCTTAACACTATGTATCTAATTAAACCTTTAAGCCATGATACGGAAATAACATATATACAACTTAGAGCACTTTTTAAAAAGGTTATTGCTTACTTCGCACCATGATTTTAAATCTTAACGTCACTGGCAAAGAAACTTCTGTTTTCACCTCCTCTGACTTTGCTGTTGTGGAAATATGCTTCTGGGTGTTGCTAAGGAAGCGATGATTGCCAAGGATCACGTGCTATTCATTCTCGTGCGCTGCTACGTAATCACGTTCTATGGATATTGTTAAGTTGTAGAACAGAATCAATGCAAAGAGTTTTGGAGTTCAAATCTCATGAAAGATATAGAACGCGAGTCTTTTAAATCTTTTGATGAACGTAACGAAGCATTTTAATCGAAGAATTAATTACCTGAATTAAAAACCGACATCGGATACTAAAATTAGGCTGAAAAAGACCTATATAAATATTATTATAAATTCAAATAAAGGCAGTGAAAAGCATCAAGTCAGGTTTTCTAAAATCTTGTTTAATTTCAAGTGACAGTGTTTTTATTTACTTAATTAGGTGCTTATTTATTGCGTTAACTATAGATCAGGTACAGATGCAAAAATACATTGCAAAAAGATTAATAAAGTATAAACTTCCACACAAAAAACTAATATTTTAAAAATGAGGTGTCACTTGAAAATAATAAACCAAAAAAGTGATTTTATTCATGATTTTACGAAACATGGGCATCGGGAGGCATAATTTCCTAGAGACCTTGCAAATATAATATTTAGACAGCAGTGACAATAGGGTGAGAGATAATTATCAGCTTCAAAATTGAGAAAGTATTTTGTTAATCCTATTATATAATTTTTCTGTTATGTTTCTTAAATAAGGTGTTTTAGTCTTCAGGTCTAGCTCTTCGCCGGGTTGGGCTATTTTACCTCTGAGAGGCACTTCTCTGCACACAATGGGCTAAACGGTCAGGTCATAAGGACTCCAAAGGCTTAGAGAAGATTGGGGAAGGGAAACACTGCACAGCTGTTAGTAAAGCCAAGGTTCTGGTAATTTCCGATATTAATTTAAACGTTTCCCTTCGAGCTTCGTTCTTTACATACATCTTGAATAAGGTGGATTAACGTCTCATACGAAATAACAGGAATTAAAAGAAACCCGAGGGATATTTCTAAAAGTGTTAGGATAATTTGATAAGTATGAGAAATTTATATCTAGCGATCTGAAGGATGTGTGTGTGTGGGGGGGTGGGTCGGAAAGTTAAGGTTTCACCCTAGAGATGACAATAGTAGTTAAAGACCGTTTAACTGAAAGTGCTGTGAAAGAAGTTTGATATCTATTGTTAACGTAACCTGGATAAGGTGCATTTAGGCACGGATCTAGAAAAAGAATCATAATATGACACAATCGAGCCGTAAAAAGGTAAAAAACAAAAGGGAGTGAAGAGGCTGGTTTTCCAATGCACTGTAACTTTTCCCTCTCCTGTTAAAAGTCTTTAAAAATTTCTTGAAAAATACATGAAGTATAAATACATTTAATCATATTTTGCCTCTATTTCCCTTACTAGCATTCTGAAAGAGGGCCGGAGCATGGGTGCATTTGTAGGCATGGTGCATGGTACATGGTGTGCGACACTGTGTGCATTTGTAGCATGGTTGACCCACCTCATACTTTGATTATAATATGAATTATTTCCGGTATGTGTACATCTATCTAGATTTGCAAAGTGAAATTTGTTAACTAACTTATAAGGCATATCATACGAAGTATCATAAACCGTTTTGATACCAAAGAAGTTAGTAATAATTAGTTTTTGAAATTCTAAAAAGTTTTCAAAAGATCAGCCTTTGTGAAAACATTTGATCTTTGCATCTCCTACCACTATTGAACCACACTGTTTATCTTGAAGCTGTGCATCAACTAAATTATTATTTCTATTAATTACAATCATGCAAAGGATTTTATCTGGAACAGAAAGTAGAACGATCCCTCTGTAATTACCGTGTTTCCCCGAAAATAAGACCGGGTCTTATATTAATTTTTGCTCCAAAAGACGCATTAGGGCTTTTTTTTTTCAGAGGATATCTTATTTTTTCGTGTACAACAATCTACATTTATTCATGTACAAAAATTACATTTATTCAAATAGTCATGTCATCTTCTTCTCGAACATCATCATAACTCTCCAAACCCCGAATTCCGGTCTGAATTCCTTGCGACTCCATTTCCTGTAGAATTATTGGCCCCAATCTCTCATGTTCAGCAATAGAGCTCTCCTTAAATGAGCACTTCTTGTCCATGAGCCTGCTCTTAGTGCATTGGCAACACAGCTGTCAGTGATATTTATCTGTTTACATAGCGTTTACCTCTCGTCCAAAGGCGCCCGCTTGGGTATTTACAAATGCTTAATTATAATTTATATTATCATTTCTTTAAGTATTAATGTCAATAATATTATTTATTTATATTTAAATATATATTAATATTATTATTTTATAATTCAATACGTCCGTCGTGTGTTTGCAACGGATGTAATAAATGCGTCCGCCTGGCTGACGATCTTAACTGGGGCTTATTTTTGGGGTAGGGCTTATATTACGAGCATCCTGAAAAATCATGCTAGGGCTTGTTTTCCGGTTAGGTCTTATTTTCGGGGAAATACGGTATCACACGAACTGAGATCTCTGCCACTTCCAGCATCTCCCAAACGACCGTCCTCTTGGTTTTTCACTCACAACCGTTTCAAGAGTTTACCGAGAATGATGCGAAAAGCAAAACAATACCAGTGATCAGCAATCCTGTGGACGAAACGGTTCGTGGATGAGAGGAGTCACAGAAGAGTAACGAGAATCGTGCAAGCAAACAGACGGTCTATACAACCAGACAGATCATAGAAGAATTAAACATTGGTGTGCAGTTGGTCATCTCAGAATGCCCCACGTAGCCCATTCGCGACAAGGTCAAATACAAGAGCCGCCAACCATGTTGAGTGCGAAGCTGTCCGCGAAGAACACAATAACGTGTCTAGTGGAGCAGAAATATTGATACTGGACCGTTGAGGACTAGTAAAATGTAGCCTAATCTAATGAATCAAGGTTCCTTTTGCATCATGCTCATAGAAGGATCAGAATTTGGTGCAAATAACATGAGACCATGAAGCCATCTTGTTCGAGTTGGGTTGTTTTACTTCTGAGCTGCACTTTTTTGCACATAATGGGCTAAATGGCCAGGTAACAAGGACCCCGAAGGCTCAGAGAAGGTTGGGGGAGGGTATCTACTGGAACAGTTGTTGGGAGATAAACAACTGTAGGAACAGCTGTTGGGAGGGTATCTACTGGAACAGCTGTTGGCCGTCAAGGCCATCCAGTGTGTTCTTTAATGGGCACAGGGTATGGCTGTCCCTGCACACGGGACCACGGCTTAACGTCCCATCCGACGGACGGCGGTCTTTCCAAGCCCATCGGTGTCCCCTACTGACCGGGGGCAGGGCGGGGAGTCTTGCGGAGACAAGTCTCAACGCTGACCCAGCTGGGACATCTTGTTTGGTGTTAATAGTACAGGCCAGTGATGGCGGTGTGATGGTGTGAGGAATGTTTTTATGGTGAATAACATTAGGCTTTCTGATACCCGAACGAATGTGCCATAGTCCAATTTGCAAAAACTGCGTGACACAATTACACAATCATTTTCGCATGGTACAACATTCCTGCACAACGCATCCAGTGTCTTGTAAATTCCATACCCCGACGAATTCGGGCTGTTCTGAAGGCCAAAAAAGTCGCAA
This sequence comes from Ryuthela nishihirai, assembly GCA_038380435.1. Taxonomy (NCBI): domain Eukaryota; kingdom Metazoa; phylum Arthropoda; class Arachnida; order Araneae; family Heptathelidae; genus Ryuthela; species Ryuthela nishihirai. Next base: position 80,775,558 of record JAWZYU010000017.1, read on the forward strand.
CATGATACTAGGTAGGTTTACTTAATAAACTGGCATCTCAGTGTATATGTATGCAAGTATACAATCAAGTACGTAAATGTAAAGTGTAATCATGAAATCAATACAGTGAATTTGTGAATGATAGTATAAAGAAGAAAAACGCTGGATCAAAATATACTCTTTATAACGAAATGCAGTAATAAAAAGCGCTGCAATAGTTACATATTACAAAATAATCATTATAAAGGAAATTTACCGAAATTGGAATTTACTTCTTAAAAAAGTCGGCAATATTTTAATTGTCTGTTCCGACAAGCATCTCTCTCTGAATTCTTAAATACTGTCGCAACCTTCTAACACATACATACAATATCCTCCTACAGCCATATGTTACGAAGGTTCTTCCAAACTGAGTAATTTTGTTCTCCAGACATGTCTGTCCTCAGTTACAGTTGCTGCATTTGGACACTGTGTACCATTTCCAGCAAGATCCTGTTTGACACTATCTGTCCATTGCATCCTAGGTCTCCCCTTTTTCGTGAAGCCTTTACACACTCTGTTCCTTTTACTATTTGACCATATGCAGCTACGCACAAAGGCAAGTGGCGAAACTAACGCAGTCTCTTTTTGAACAATATCCTTCTCAAAAGAGGCTGCCTACTCATTTGCCTAACTACATCATTACTTATAAAATCAAACTGCTTAATGCTCAAGACACTGCTAAGCATCTAGAATCAAAGGCATCAAGTTCCTTGTTATACTACTTACAAAGGGTCCATGTTTCACTATCATAACTAACCTTAGAAACAACCAAATTATTATACCAACTAAATTTAGTCTTTAGGTGTATATGCTTATTTTTCCACACTCTCCATAGATTCTTAAAAGTCCCCAGCAATCCCTATTCTTCTCTTAATCGGATACCGCACATCACCAGTTTCTGTTACACAGCACTCGAGATAATTAAACTGAGACACTTGCTCAAGAGCGCAGCCATTCAAAACAACTGAAGCACCATCTGCTTGATCCATATTCATCATTTTAGTTTTATCTTTAATTATCACAAAACCTATTCTCTTACCAGTTTCATTAACAGCCCTAGTGAAAGAATTCATCTCATCAACATCATTAGGCAACAAGGTCAAATCATCTGTAAATATAAAAAATAAACACCCCATCAAGCAGCTGCTTTCCACAGAAGTTTGACAGGAGCCTGTCAGTTTATATGCCGTAGTAGAAGGTCTGTCAGGATGGCAGGACCTCAGCAGAAAAACGACAAACACATCCATGTCTTACCCGGGGCTCGAACCCAGGTTTCTTAGATCAGTAGCCAGGCGCGCTAACGACTCGGCCATGGGACGGCCAAAAATCATCTGTAGAATCGAAATAAGATATTGCAAAATTTCTGCACCTTTTGAGGCCAAAATCTTCCCCATGCATATAATTCCGCATAACATGATTAATAAAAAATGAGACTGATAAATAGAAAAGGAGACAAAATGCACCGTTGTGTAACTCCACTAGCAATGCTAAACCAATCACTACGATACTTACCAACGCTAACACACGACTCATTGTTATTATAGAGAGCTTACAGTATATTTGCTAACTTGTCTACAAATTATAAACGATCAACCGAGTCAAAAGCATTTTTGAAATCTATACAGCTAGTAATCATAGGTTTCTGAAACAAACATTTCCCAAGAATCCGTTTAAGTGAATATATTTGATCAATACATCACCTACCACTTCTAAATCCATACTGTATATAATCTCAGAACTATGCATCTGGCCACTGCACACCAATTCTAACAAGATCCTGCTTGACATCGTCTTCCCACCGCATCCCGGCCTCACTCCCCCCCCCCCCCCTCTCTCTGAGGCCTATAGGCACATTGTTCATAACCCTATTCGCAAATCTATAATTATCCATAGGGCAACATGGCTAAAGCTACGGAGTCTCTCTCTGCACGATATGCTGCTTAAAGGAGTTTGCCGACACCTTTGTCTAACCTCATCATTAGTTACAAAGTTGAACCATCTAATGCCCAAGATACTGCGTAAGCATCTAGAATTAAAAGCATCTAGTTTCCTGTTATCTTGTTTACAAAGTGTCCACGTTTCACTACCATAACTAACCCTGGAAAGAACCAAACTATTGTACAGTCTAATTTTAGTCTTTAGGTGTATACGCCTATTTCTCCACACTCTCCATAGATTCTTAAAAGTCCCGGCAGCAATTCCTATCCGTCTGTTAATCTCCTGCCACACATCACCAGTATCTGTTACATAGCTCCCAAGGTAATTGAACTGTGGCACCTGTTCAAGACTACAACCATTCAGATTAACTGAATCACAGCCTGCCTGATCAATCTTCATCACTTTAATTTTCTCTCTGTTTATAACCAAACCTACTCTACTACCAGTTTCATCAACAGCCCTAATGAAAGAGTTCATCTAATCAACATCATTTGCTAAGAGGGCTAAATCATCAACATAATCTAAATCAGAACTTTTCGTATCTCCAGACCATTTAAAGCGAAACTGTTTGCAGTGAATTTCGCATAATATAATCGATAACCAAACTAAAGAAAAAAGGAGACAAAATGCACTCTTGTCGAACACCAGAAGCATTGCTAAAGTAATTGCTACAAGCTTTACCAACTCTCATACACGACTCAGTGTTATTATAGAGAGCTTTCATTATGTTAAATAATTTGTCTGGTATGCCATACGATCTTAAGTCAACCACAAATTATGACGATCAACAGAGTCAAAAGCCTTTTTGAAATCAAGAAAGCTAGTAACCAAAGGTTTTTGAACCTATGGTTACTTCATTCTTAAACATTGTGAACTTCTTACCTCGTTCTCCACATTCTGAAACTTTGGTTCCTTTCATTTCTCAAGAATCTGTTTGAGTGAAAATATCTGATGTACACATCTCCTACCACTTCTGAATCCACATTGCTCATCACGCAATTGCCTGTCAACCAGATTCTTAATTCTATTAAGCACAATCATGCAAAGAACTTTACCTGGAATACACAGTAGGCTGATACCCAATAGTTATCACAAGGACTCTGATCACCTTTTTTGAAAATAGGGATAATAATAGTTCTGGTACAATTCTTAGGAACCATGCCTTTATCATAAAAGATATTCAAAATTTCAGTCATCCAAGTGGTAACAGAAACATTCCCAGCTGTAAGCATTTCCGTAGTAATTTCATCTACCACTGGGGATTTATGAAGTTTAAGTTTAGAAAGAGCCAAAATAGCTTCAGATTGTGTTATAGGGCCAACGTTAAAGCCAGTAATGCATCTATCACCATTACAAACAATTGAGAGTAGAACTAACAACATTGTTTAGAACATCACTGAAATACTATCCCACCTAGCCATGACAGAATTCTCACCTTCTATACCTTACCTTGTTCCATTCTTGCTCAACTTCAACAATAAGAAAACCATGATGCCCCCAAACAGTTATCGGGCATTAAGTAGTATAGTAAATGAGAGCTCTGGGCAAATGTTAAAGTATAGGGGATCCCATGCTAACCTATGGGACACTTTTGGGGAGATGAGCGTTGACGTGGTGTTCGGAATTTTTAAACTAATTTTTGGGAAGACGTTCTGTGTGAAAACAGGGCACGAGTGGGTTTTATTGAGAAAATGTTGCAGTTATCAACACTTCACTGAATTATTGGACTGTTGGGGTGTAAAAAGTGGTAAAAAATAGGAGAAATTGAGAAAAAGCAAGACATTTTGGAAAATTAGTTTAAAAAATATGACAGTTCAAAATCAATAGGTAAAATGAGGTTTTCGAGGGCTGCGGGAGAAAAATATTACGGAAAAATAGATTTTTGGGTGTTATCTGTGAATGTATGGATTTTTTACGTTCCAGTAAGGATGAGGACTAATTACACTTTTTAAGTTAATTAGACATTAGTGGGAAAAAGCCCCCTGTTTTTGGTCAAGAGGGTCTATTTCATATTTTTCCATCCACAGGGTCTATTGCAGCATCAGCTGTTGTGTTCAGTATACATTGCAGAGGGGGTCACCGACTTCAGCATGAGGTCTGCAGAAAATATTATTAATAAGCTCTGCTGATAATTTCTTCGTGGGGAAGGCTACCAAGACAGATGATATATCTACTGCTCCAAATGTGTTTGCGTTGCCGTGACACTGGGTGCTGACTGAAACTCTGTTAGATACCTCTTTATATCAATTAATGAAGACTTAAAAAATCACTCAGGCGTTGAGGGAAAAAAAGCTGAATTCATATGGGGGAGTTTTTAAACTCTTCATTCCTTTTTCTCCTTGCTTCTCTCCCATTGTATCTAGTCCCTTTATATACACTTATTTCGTGCGCAGAACTGTGAAAGCGATGCTTTGCTTATGATAGCGATGCTTCCTGTTCAAATCTGCAGTATGACGTAATGAATGTATTCTGAGAGACTTCTTGTTGACGCTAACGGAAATCTTGTTTGGCGCTGAGCAATGGCTGGCTCACTCGGTTCAAAAAGGAGATAAAGATTGGGATGTATCTCTTCGCAATGCAACTCCATTCGAGATTACTCAATTGTGGGTTACTGATATCATAAGCATGATGCTTGCTTAGTATTCGTCCGAATCATTTAGTGCAAAACTTGACTTGTTTTACCAGTGTCTCGAAATAACACCACTATCCGACCTCTTCCGGTGTAGCGGTGTATATCTGCAATAAGGATCTCGGTTGGCTTAACATTCATGATTTCTAAAAAAAAAATATTGCTGGATAAAATGTTGGGGAACATTTGTTTTTTGGTAGAAGGGTAGTCACTGGAAGGAGAGCTATGCACCAATCCCCTGTGATGATGCATTGAACCGGCCAGGCCTAGCACCTAATGTCCGACCCCGCCTTCTCGTGGTGCAGACCGTTAGTACCTTTCAAAAGAGATACTCTCTCGTGGAAGTGAACGGAAGGGGAGGGGAGGGCTGTCAGATTAGTGTGGCCTACTGATCTGGACAACTATGGCTACTTTTCTTTTTTTCTACCCTGCTGAGGAGTGATCAACCACACAGGGTCCTCGTGCTGACCATGTAAACCCACTGGACTGGACAGATTTATGGCTCTGAGCTTGATTATGGATCCTGATTTTGCTGCACTGGTGGGCTTCTGTGGAGGGAAAATCTTCCGCTGTGTTTTCTGTTTGTTTGTGGGTTGACAGCCCCAAGTGAATAGATTCACAGAATATGTATATCAGCTGGTGGATAATCCTGAGCAGAGGTCATCGCAGGCACCTGAACACTTTGCTTCTATTGGCATCGTCAAATTCTACATTGGAGGAAGTCTTCCAGTGTAGATGGCTTCAGCCTTTACTGGTAGGGGAACGGGTCTTTGCCCCATGTCTGCGATTAGGGGCCTGTTTGATATTGTTGGCATTCCCTCTCTCAATAAACATAGTTTCTTTAAACATCCCACTAACCATTTTCTCTCCATAGGTAGTTGGAATGTGAGGACTCTGCACAGAGCTTTTTCTCTTGATGTCCTCACACAAGCATTCCACCATTATAATTTAGATATTCTCGGCTTGCAAGAGACCAGATGGAGAGATAAAGGTCAGATTCTTAAAAATAATCTTAAATTTCTCTTTTCAGGGAGGGACGACAAAATGCATCACCAAGGCGTGGGTCTGCTGCTCAGCAGACACGCTAGTGATGCTCTTCTAGGATATGAGTGCATTAATGAAAGGTTTCTTACAGCAAAATTTCAGACAAGCGTTAAAGACTTGAATGTTATCTGCTGTTATGCCCCCACTGAGGATGCCGATGAGGATGAAAAGGATAGGTTTTATGAACAACTTCAGAATATTTTGAATTCTGTCAAGAAAGGAGATATTACCCTTGTTCTTGGTGACTTCAATGCCAAAGTTGGTACTGACTCTGACCTTTGGGGAGGAGTAATAGGCCCTTTTGGTATTGGTAGCTGCAATGACAATGGGCAACGTCTAATACAGGTAAGTAAACTCAATGGATTCAGAATAACTAACACTTATTACAAACACCGCGACATACATAAGTACACATGGGTTTCACCTGATGGGCTGCATAAGAATCTGATTGATTACATATTAATTAACAGCAAATGGGCTAGTTCTGTTAGGAATACCAGGGCGTATAGGGGAGCTGAAATTGGATCTGACCATTACCTTGTTAAAAGTGTCTTGCAACTTAAACTTAAAAAGTGTTGTGCTAAGGTTAAAAAATTTACTTTTAATACTGAAGCTCTGAAAGATCCAGTTATAGCCAAAGCTTACCATGATAGGTTACTTAGTCATTATGACAGTCATGGTATGCTTACTACTGAAGTTGAGGCAGAATGGGATAATTTTAAACAGGCTTTTTTGGACACTAACAGTACTCTTTTAGGAAAAAACGAGCAGAAGAGACAGAATTATCTGAGTGATAAGGCACTTGAGCTTATTTCGGAAAGAAAGAACTGCAGGAATGTCCTTAATCAATACCCTACTAGCCCTAATAGAAAACATTACAGAGAACTTAATAAACGTGTAAAAGATCAGTTAGCTGCTGATAAGAATCTTTGGCTTGATGGTTTGGCTGACAAAGCCGAGGAAGCAGTTAGACAGCACAACAGCAAAGAGCTGTACCAGACAGTTAGTGTTTCGTGTGGTAGAAAACGGACAGGCATACAAGGATTGAAGGATAAACAAGATAAGGTTATAGAAAGGGAGGATTCTGTCATGGCTAGGTAGGCTGAGCATTTCAGTGATGTTCTAAGCAATGTAGTTAGTTCTACTCCCATTGTTTGCAATGATGATAGATGCATTGGTGGCTTTAATGTTGGCCCTATAACACAATCTGAAGTTATTTTGGCTGTTTCTAAACTTAAACTTCATAAATCCCCAGGGGTAGATGAAATTACTACCGAAATGCTCAGAGCTGGGAATGTTTCGGTTACCACTTGGATGACTGAAATTCTGAATATCTTTTATGATAAAGGCATTGTTCCTAAGGATTTTACCAGAGCTATTGTTATCCCTATTTTCAAATAAGGTGATCGCAGTTCTTGTGATAACTATAGGGGTATCAGCCTACTCTCTGTTCCAGGTAAAGTTCTTTCCATGATTGTGCTTAATAGATTTAAGAATTTGGTTGACAGTCAATTGCGTGATGAGCAATGTGGATTCTGAAGTGGTAGGGGATGTGTGGATCAGATATTTTCACTTAGGCAGATTCTTCAGAAATGTTTAGAGTTTCAGAAACCTTTGGTTGCTAGCTTTGTTGATTTCAAAAAGGGATTTGACTCTGTTGATCGCCATAATTTGTGGTTGATTGTGAGATCATATGGTATACCTGACAAGTTTGTTAACATAATAAAAGCTCTCTATAATAACACTGAGTCGTGTGTGAGAGTTGGTAAGGCTTGTAGCAATTGGTTTAGCATTACTTCTGGTGTTCGACAAGGGTGCATTTTGTCTCCTTTCCTCTTTAGCTTGGATATTGATTATGTTATGCGAAATTCTCTTCAAGGGAATGATTTTGGCCTTAAATGGACTGGAGATACGAAAATTTCTGATTTAGATTATGCTGATGATTTAGCCCTTTTAGCAAATGATGTGGATGAGATGAACTCTTTCATTCGAGCTGTTGATGAAACTGGTAGTAAAATAGGTTTGGTTATAAACAGAGAGAAAACTAAAGTGATGAAAATTGGTCAGGCAGGCTGTGATTCAGTTAATCTGAATGGTTGCAGTCTTGAGCAGGTGTCACAGTTTAATTATCTTGGGAGCTATGTAACAGATAATGGTGATGTGAGGCATGAGATTAGCAGACGAATAGGGATTGCTGCCGGGACTTTTAAGAATCTATGGAGAGTGTGGAGAAATAGGCGTATACACATAAAGACTAAAATTAGACTGTATAATAGTTTGGTTCTTTCTAGGGTTAGTTATGGTAGTGAAACTTGGACACTTTGTAAACAAGGTAACAGGAAACTAGATGCTTTTGATTCCAGTTGTTTACGCAGTATCTTGGGAATTAGGTGGTTCAACTTTGTAACTAATGATGAGGTTAGGCAAAGGAGTTTGCAACCTCCTTTAAGCAGCATATTGTGCAGAGAGAGACTCCGTTGGTTTGACCATGTTGCCCGTATGAATAATTATAGATTGGTGAATAGGTTTATGAACAGTGTGCCTAAAGGGCTCAGAAAGAAGGGGAGACCTAAGATGCGGTGGGCAGACAATGTCAAACAGGACCTTGTTAGAATTGGTGTGCAGTGGCCAGATGCAGTAGATGTTGCTCAGGATAGACTTGCTTGGAGAGCTAAATTGCATGGTCTGGTTGGACCTCCGTAGCCCCTGGCTGATTGAGGATGATGATGACGATGATGAGAAAGTCTATTATTAGTGGTAAGTTTTCTTATTAATTTTGCTATTTCTATAATGGGAGATTTATTATATGGATAGAACTGGACAGCAAATATTTATGGTTTCTAAAAAGCAACAATATTGTTGAATAATATTTTATGTTCTTTTTCGTTTCTTAGTAAAATATCCAAAATTTCAACAATTTCGTTTACAACTTCTGTACTGGAATTTCCAGCTCGTTTACTGGCAACCAAAACTGATAATATTTCTCGAATATCGTCGAAATTCTGATATAATCCGGAACCGAAATTTTGAATTTCTATTACGGTTAGTATCATTTTAATCATTCTTAAATATTTTCTAAGTGCGTCAATGTGATTTTCGATAATTTGATATTTCTCAGTAGTTCTACCAGAACGTTTCGTTTCAATATCTTTATTGCCCCCTAGCTTCTGAAGATGGCCGATTCTTTTATAAATCATTTCTTTCAGTTCAGGAGTGGAATTGCTCGCCTGTAAGATTTCACTCGGAAGTTTTAATTTATATTGGTTTAATATTTCATTTTGCAAGTTGGAATCTGGATTATACATGAACGATTTTTCGTGCATCTCGGTTTGCTCTTCCGGTTCTAAAGTTTTTACGGCTTCTTATATATTTTCCATTGTTTTCTCACGGACTGTTTCCAAATTTTTTAATTTTTCTACCACCGGTTTCTGAAAATCTTCGAGCGTTTCCTTAACTTGCTCTTCTTCCAAAATTTTATGCCCTGAACTTAACTACAAATCTCAATTTAGATTTGATTCTCCTACTTTTATCATTTCAGAATTATATGCTTTAATTTAAGCAATTAAACTCGTTTAGCAAAAGAAAAAGTGACAAAAAAGAGCGCTAATATTTTCATTTTCTCGTCTGTTTGTCTGTCCATCAGTAGAAAATCAATAATTTGGTTTTCATAAGGAAATTGAAAATTTCTTTAAAGTGGGATAGGCAGGAGCGACGCTACCGCGCGTGCAACAGTATCGGGCGGCATTTATTTTGCTTTTTACTAAAAGCAATGTTAATTAAAATTTCGAACATTAAATTAAGGCGTTTGATACTCAAAAATTGAGAAGAAATAGCATGAATTTTGTAACTGTATGTTTTGTATATTGTATAAATTTCAGGCAATTTTTTGCATTTTATGATCACTTATATAATATTAATAATGAAAGTTAAGAATGCATAGTAGTAAATATATTGTCTCTAGTGCATTTTCTTTATATGCGGAAATATATGTTAATAATTAAATGAATGAACACTGAGCGTGAGTTCAAGTAAAGATATCACAATGATAATTACAAAACAATGCAATTTATTACAAAGACATGGATGAAATTATTTATACAAACTAAGTCAACCGGCACGAAAAACTATATCAATATAAAGATAAGCTTTCAGAAGAATCCATTATCTTATCAAAAAAAATTTATCTTATCTAAACAATATGAACAATATTTGAGTAAAATACAAAATAAAAACGAACAAAAATTAGTGTGAGTAACGAATTTCACTTTCATAGAGATAACAGAATTTACGTTTTAGCGTGCAAAACACGCGTTCGAGAGGAAATTTTTGAAAACTTAATTTGTGTTGAAACAAGACGCGTGTTCTCATACATTTTTCGTTAAAAACATAAAGACAAAATTTATGCAGAAATATTAAACGATCAAAAAAGTTGTATGGTGAAATTTTACTTCTCATAGGGATAACATGGGATTTAATGTACAAATTTTGTGTCGGATACAAAAACATTTTAAACATAAAATTGGTTTGGTGATGAAACACAAAACTGGAAACGTGTTCTTATTTTAAACCAAATTTTAACTTAGTTAAGAAATAAGATCAAAATTTTGGTGAGCGAGTGATTAGAAACGTTCAAAAAAGATAGGAAGAAATCTGACAGGCATTGATCTGCATAAGTGTGCACATACGGAACGCATTTATGTAGCATTACATTCGCTAACATCAATTAAGAACTGTCTAGATGGAGAACGAAAAGTATGTTCTTATTTCGTACCAAATTTCTGCTTTCAGAACGAAATTTATGTAAGGATTTACAGAGATATTTCACCATTATAACAATAACATTCATATACTCATGAGAATTGCAGTGATATCGTGTTTAAAAACTAACTTGGCTGAGGCACGAACTGTTAGGTTTGAAAAGCCGGTGGAATGCGACATAAAGTCCTGTCTCAAAAGGTACAATGAAATGGATAATACTGGAAAATGCGATGAAATGGGAAGAAAATATAAAAATGGGAGGATGAAGAAGCGTAAATGACACCATTACATCATTATTAAAATATACTGAAATGTGTAGTGCTGCAAAATCACACAAAGTACATAAGAATGGATGGCCAGAATACTGAGATGGAAGAATAACTGGAATCTGAAAGATATTAGAAAGTACACTGAAATTGTGTAAAATACATGGGAAAGAAAATATCTTCAAAATGTCCTGGAAACCGAATAACAGTAAGATGCACAAAAATGACTGATGTAATCGCTTCAGAAATAAGATATTGAATAGTGGAAAATAGCAAACTGCACACAAAAACTTTAAAAGCACGCAAGGTATATCGACGATAGACTATCACTGGAAACAATGACAGAATAACTCCAAAATATATCGCATCGGGTGAGAGAGTTGCTTAAAAAGAGTAATTTATAGCGGACAATCACATTAGAAAGGACGATAGAATAAGTGCAAAAATCTCAGAGAATGCACTGAAACGGGGATCACACAGAGTTTGGTTGAGAAATGCCTATACTAGATGGCTGAAAAACCGCACGCAGCAGAGTGGAATGAATGAAACGCATAGCGAGGGATGGCGGGCTTTCTCCGTTATTATTAGGGAAATATAGGACACTAACAAAAATAGTTTCTGTTATTTAATCCCCTGCTTTATGTAAGAAATGGAGAAAAGTTTTGATATATTCGTGAATCTGCACAGATATATTTCCATGATTAGCGTGAAATCTTTCGCGGTGTGCGACCGTCGCCTGCATATTTTTCGTGAAGATGTTTGTCCTAAACTTTTATCGAATTTGCGCAAATTTTTACGGTATTTTTCGTACTATGACACAAGTTTTCCAACATATTAATATCGGTTTATCACGTTTTTCTGTTCAAGTAGATGCATTTTTGTTAATGCTCTGAAAGTGCTCTATCGATGGTTTTACCCTTAATTTAGAAAGAAAATTTGTTTTTCCATGTCTGAAATTAAAAAAAATCGAATGAAAATTATTAAGACTGTGTGGAATGTGCATGCCACACGACGGGAAGGGAGGTCTGATCTTTAAGCTGAGATTTTTTCGTGAGGAAGCAAGAAACTTGTCCCTTTGATTTTCTCCAAATATTTCCATTACTGTTGATTAAACTGATTCATAGTAAAACTGATACTTTTAATAAATGTGTGCGAAATTACGAGAGGGAGTAAATTAATTCTATAAGAATGTGTAACATCTAAGTTTTAAAAGTGGAGAGGGATCCTAGCAACAAAATCTACTTATACACCTACAAGAGTTGTTGATCCTATCATAGTGTGTAAAATTATAATTTTAACTGAAGGTTAAACACCCTATAATGCATAAAATTCACTCTGTTAATCGGGGGGACAATGGGTTGACTATGGAGATATAGAAGAATCGCTTCGTGTAGATAGAGAAGTAAGAGTTGCGAACAGAAAGAAGAAATTGTACGATTGGTAATCCTTTCTACACAAATGAAGTGGTTCTAAAAAGAACCTTTTTCTTTCTTGTGTTATGCCACCACTTCAACAGTTTGTTATTTCTATGGAGGTCATAGCATCCTCCACCACGGCCCGATAGTACATGCTTCCTGCATGCTTTACTGACATTTCTTCTGCAAAACAGACTCTGCATAGATATTCATGTGCTACTTCATCCGGTTCAATGGTGATGGTCTCTTCATCACACATGATGCTTAAGGCTTGCAAATGTTTTTCTGTTAACATTTGCATTAAAATTTGTAGACATTCTTCATATGATATGAGCTTTTGGTACGACGGGATACCAACGCTCTCGAGCATAGATCGAACAACTTCACCGAAGGATAACGTAATTTTCTCCATGGTGACCAACGACAAACTGATCCGTCAGCTACCACCAAGAAGGACCACGTCACCAGCTGTCTCCCCATTGGTTAGAATATCAGCAGCCGTTATCTGACTGTTGAAATCTAGCTGTCACATCACACTTGTTGCAAACTCCTGTCAGAACTTGAATGAATTACATCACGAGCAAACATGTCGAAATTAAGTCTTTTCAAGATTTGACTTCGATTTAAACTAAATAAATGTTTCAGGAGAATACACCAGTTCATCATAGAGGTCGTTTAGCAAAGTTCTAAAATTTAATGTTGTCAGAAAAGATGCTTTACAAATTGCAATTAATTCAGGTCCTACTTGTTTCCTAAACATTTCAGCAACATAATTGACACTCAAATTTTTAACGGCATCTGGGAAATCAGTATCCATTGGCTTGTCTGCGATTTTTACTCATAAATGGCATAAATCTTCACCCTCAACACCCTCTTCACACTAGGGGACCATCTTGTGGTGGTGAGGGGGCTTGTGGCCCAGCAACTGGTCGAAAACTCTGCTGACCAGTATAGGCCCCGGTTGGACAGAGCCAAGACCAACCAAGGTCGAAGGCATCGCTGACCAGTTTAGTGGCCCGGTTGGACGGTGCCAAGACCTCAAAATTAGGCGCTCAGTGGAGCACTTCAAGGGCCCTGCGGAACGGATTGTTCTCCTAATAAGCAAGGGCCCTTTTCAAAGTCTGGGTCCTACTAAGAATCTCCACCCCGAGTGCCGAGTGAACTTGGATCTACATATCCTTGTTCATGGCTAACCGGGGAACAGAGTAAATTCCAGGTTTTGACCGATGGATGAGCTTTCCTTCTACAGGACTGCTCGCCATATGATGTCGGGGATGAGATGCATCTATATGGTGTAGCCTTGTCCCCGACAGTAGATAGTCGCGGCTTTCCATTCAACTTGGTAGTGTCGAAAGACAGAATCGGGGATTGCCGTGGTTGTTGTGTTGTGCAGCAACAAAGAGTAAGTACTTTGTTGCTGCAAAATGCAAGACATTTTCTTTTTTATTGCTGATCTCAGCGTTTCTTTCAACTCATCAATTACCTCTTAGCAAACTGCACGTAACCGACTTGCTCATGTCAGTCAATGTTTCCCATTGCTCCACACTGAGCTGTATTGACGATGTGACTGGTGCATTGCCTATCCAAGGAATAGTTTTTTTAATCAACACCCCATGCATTACCTTTGAGCACTACAAGACAAATCGTAGAGTCCAACTCATATTCAGCATATTCCATACCATTAAAAGCATCGGAGATTATAGATATATAAGGAAACCAGTTCATACCACATTTCTTCAGATATCATCACACCATCCTTTGTGGGATACAGTTTTAATGAATAATTATACCTCTTAAACAGACGTATATGCACTTTTGGATAATTCTTCTATTCACAAGTCTTCACATACACATTGGAACCCAATTCAAACATATGTTGATCATCATCATTTCTAGTAGCAAGCCGTTTCACAGGGATATTGTTATCAGACAGAAAATGCTTAACACAGGCCATGGCTCCAAACTGTGCCTTATCACATCGTTATACTACTTGTATCTAAAACATTTGTGACGTTCACCTGCAACAGTCTTCCATTGATCCATATCTGACGCTAGATGGAGCTGTTATTTCTACCACTCCTTTATTGAATATTTACATTAGACACAAGGTGTCGCTTTGGAACAATCTATCACGATATCCCAGTTAATATATTTCGACATGTTTCGTCATGATGTAATCCCTTCAAGTTCTGACTGGAGTTTGCAACACGTGTGGTGTGACCGCTAGATTTCAACAGTCAGATAACGGCTGCTGATATTCTAACCAATGGGGAGACAGCTGGTGACGTGGCCCTTCTTGGTGGTAGCTGACGGATCAGTTTGTCGTTGGTCACCATGGAGAAAATTACGTTATCCTTCGGTGAAGTTGTTCGATCTATGCTCGAGAGCGTTGGTATCCCGTCGTACCAAAAGCTCATATCATATGAAGAATGTCTACAAATTTTAATGCAAATGTTAACAGAAAAACATTTGCAAGCCTTAAGCATCATGTGTGATGAAGAGACCATCACCATTGAACCGGATGAAGTAGCACATGAATATCTATGCAGAGTCTGTTTTGCAGAAGAAATGTCAGTAAAGCATGCAGGAAGCATGTACTATCGGGCCGTGGTGGAGGATGCTATGACCTCCATAGAAATAACAAACTGTTGAAGTGGTGGCATAACACAAGAAAGAAAAAGGTTCTTTTTAGAACCACTTCATTTGTGTAGAAAGGATTACCAATCGTACAATTTCTTCTTTCTGTTCGCAACTCTTACTTCTCTACTTACACGAAGCGATTCTTCTATATCTCCACAGTCAACCCATTGTCCCCCGATTAACAGAGTGAATTTTGTGCATTATAGGGTGTTTAACCTTCAGTTAAAATTATAATTTTACACACTATGATAGGATTAACAACTCTTGTAGATGTATAAGTAGATTTTGTTGCTAGGATCCCTCTCCACTTTTAAAACTTAGATGTTACACATTCTTATAGAATTAATTTACTCCCTCTCGTAATTTCGCACACATTTATTAAAAGTATCAGTTTTACTATGAATCAGTTTAATCAACAGTAATGGAAATATTTGGAGAAAATCAAAGGGACAAGTTTCTTGCTTCCTCACGAAAAAATCTCAGCTTAAAGATCAGACCTCCCTTCCCGTCGTGTGGCATGCACCATTCCACACAGTCTTAATAATTTTCATTCGATTTTTTTTAATTTCAGACATGGAAAAACAAATTTTCTTTCTAAATTAAGGGTAAAACCATCGATAGAGCACTTTCAGAGCATTAACAAAAATGCATCTACTTGAACAGAAAAACGTGATAAACCGATATTAACATGTTGGAAAACTTGTGTCATAGTACGAAAAATACCGTACAAATTTGCGCAAATTCGATAAAAGTTTAGGACAAACATCTTCACGAAAAATATGCAGGCGACGGTCGCACACCGCGAAAGATTTCACGCTAATCATGGAAATATATCTGTGCAGATTCACGAATATATCAAAACTTTTCTCCATTTCTTACATAAAGCAGGAGATTAAATAACAGAAACTATTTTTGTTAGTGTCCTATATTTCCCTAATAATAACGGAGAAAGCCCGCCATCCCTCGCTATGCGTTTCATTCATTCCACTCTGCTGCGTGCGGTTTTTCAGCCATCTAGTATAGGCATTTCTCAACCAAACTCTGTGTGATCCCCGTTTCAGTGCATTCTCTGAGATTTTTGCACTTATTCTATCGTCCTTTCCAATGTGATTGTCCGCTATAAATTACTCTTTTTAAGCAACTCTCTCACCCGATGCGATATATTTTGGAGTTATTCTGTCATTGTTTCCAGTGATAGTCTATCGTCGATATACCTTGCGTGCTTTTAAAGTTTTTGTGTGCAGTTTGCTATTTTCCACTATTCAATATCTTATTTCTGAAGCGATTATATCAGTCATTTTTGTGCATCTTACTGTTATTCGGTTTCCAGGACATTTTGAAGATATTTTCTTTCCCATGTACTTTGCACAATTTCAGTGTACTTTCTAATATCTTTCAGATTCCAGTTATTCTTCCATCTCAGTATTCTGGCCATCCATTCTTATGTACTTTGTGTGATTTTGCAGCACTACACATTTCAGTATATTTTAATAGTGATGTAATGGTGTCATTTACGCTTCTTCATCCTCCCATTTTTATATTTTCTTCCCATTTCATCGCATTTTCCAGTATTATCCATTTCATTGTACCTTTTGAGACAGGACTTTATGTCGCATTCCACCGGCTTTTCAAACCTAACAGTTCGTGCCTCAGCCATGTTAATTTTTAAACACGATATCACTGCAATTCTCATGAGTATATGAATGTTATTGTTATAATGGTGAAATATCTCTGTAAATCCTTACATAAATTTCGTTCTGAAAGCAGAAATTTGGTACGAAATAAGAACATACTTTTCGTTCTCCATCTAGACAGTTCTTAATTGATGTTAGCGAATGTAATGCTACATAAATGCGTTCCGTATGTGCACACTTATGCAGATCAATGCCTGTCAGATTTCTTCCTATCTTTTTTGAACGTTTCTAATCACTCGCTCACCAAAATTTTGATCTTATTTCTTAACTAAGTTAAAATTTGGTTTAAAATAAGAACACGTTTCCAGTTTTGTGTTTCATCACCAAACCAATTTTATGTTTAAAATGTTTTTGTATCCGACACAAAATTTATACATTAAGTCCCATGTTATCCCTATGAGAAGTAAAATTTCACCATACAACTTTTTTTGATCGTTTAATATTTCTGCATAAATTTTGTCTTTATTTTTTTAACGAAAAATGTGTAGAAGAACACGCGACTTGTTTCAACACAAATTAAGTTTTCAAAAAATTTCCTCTCGAACGCTTGTTTTACACGCTAAAACCTAAATTCTGTTATCTCTATGGAAGTGAAATTCGTTACTCACACTAATTTTTGTTCGTTTTAATTTTGTATATTACTCAAATTTTGTACATATTGTTTAGATAAGATAAAAATGTGGTGTGAAATAAGAACATGTTTTCTTGTTTAAAATTTGTCCACTAAATTATTTTTCTGAGCGTAATATATGCAATTCAATGATTTTTTCATTGAATCATATTTTTTCCCGACTCTATGCCATAATCGTATATTCTTAAGAAAATGAGTGTTTCTATCTGTCAAGTCGCTAGCTCACATAAATTTTTAACCTTAGTTTTCCAAGTAAGCTTAAATCTGGTGTGAAAGAAGATGTTTTAGCATGAAATCCGTTTGTGCTCTTAAAGAATGCAATTGAATGTATTTTCCGTAGGACTGTTTCAAGTCACTATCTCGCAAAAATCCTGTCCTTATTTTTTCAAAGTAAAATCTCATATGTTCATGTTTTCGAACATTTTCCATCGTTTTCCTGAAATACGTATGAATGCATTTCCCTAAATATCGTTCTTCCCCGTTAAGGTGACAAGAGTCAAATTTCTTCACAGCATTTAAAAGCCTATATGGCTGAAATTTTTTCCGTATCACATAGTTTTTCTCAATAGGGGAAGTGTTCGGTTTTACGGTCATAGGTCTTTATGGACTGGAGTTCAAACTAATACATTCCTCTTCCTTTCCAACCCGTAATATACGCCAAATCAGTCATCCTTGCCCTGTCAGCGTCTGATAAACACCGAGCTCAAGAGAAATTTTAAGATACATTCCCTAACCTTCGAAGTCGACAAATGTCTAGAGCGGGGGAAAGTGGCACCATTTGTTTCAAAGGATTATTTACTCAAGCTCTTTCGTTAATGAAGGGAAATAGCTGATCAGCAGCAATGCAAATATTGCGAAGCAGCAAGTTCTCGAGTTCAATCTCCAGTCACCCCCTTGACCCCTCCGATAAGAAGAGACCATGACCTCTGTCACGATAAAAGGTTAACATGACGTGTTAAAACTTGTAGTAGATGCTTAAAATAAGTGTTTTTAAAAGGTAAAGTAATTTTTATCTTGGATCCATACTTTTTAACAAATATGTTTCGAATGCGATTCTAGACCCTTTTTAATTGATTTTTTAATCTCCCAGGAATTAACGATGGTATTAATCAGTTCTGAGAACTCTGTATTTCACAGATCAGGAAAGTTTATTGCAAATTATTTTTCAGAGACGTGATTTGTAATAATATTTTTTAATTTCGCAGGACCCGTCAATAAAACGTGGTTGAGAATGTTCGAGTTAGTTTATTTCTTGGTCTGTTTCATTTTTGTTCTCAGATTGGGAAAGTATTTCCAAACAAATTACGCTGATAATTTTTATTCCTAAGATGTGCACTTGGAAAATATAGTGTTTATTTTTAGGTCTCTTTCGCAGTACCATCCGTCATTAAAAAGTGATACCGTGCAAACAGAGGATGATAGGAGGGCGAAAAAAATCGGACTCCAGGACTTTCCACAGATTGTTGAAATAATGCTTATGGTAGCAACGACCATCAATAAAACGTGGTTCTGTGAAAATGCAGAATGATAGGGGGGGGGGGGGGGAAATCAGCCACCAGCAGAATGTGGGCTCGATAATTGGGACTTTTGAAAACAGTTATTTCTTTTTCAAGCATTTATTTCTGCTATTGCGACGTTCGTGAATAAAATGTGGTCCCTCAGAAGACGTGAGATAGGGAGACGATGTGTGATGAAGACATAAATTTATTTCTTGGTCTATTTCATTTAGTTCACAGAATGGGAAAGTTTATTTCTAAAAATATTTCTCAGAATCGCACCACTAATGATTATACGGAGCAAAGAGGTGTACTTCTTTGGAAAAAATAATGTTTCAAAATATTTCGCAGCACTTTTCAGATTCATCCCTCAATAAAACGTGGTCCACAGTAGGGGGTGAGTAGTCAACGTGAAATAAAAAATTTATAAAAATATATTCCCAAGTTAAACGTGATTTTTCAGGAATAAAAATTCATTTCCAAGTTAAATGTGATTTACACGGAATAAAAATTCATTACATAGTTGGTTCTATGTTAAATGCGGTTTTCTAAGAATAAAAATATAATTTATTCGTAAGTCAATTAATAAGGAATAAAAAATTCATTTATAATTTATTCCCATTTTTCACAGTAAAGAGTCTAATTCCCGTGGGATAAAATATTTATTTAGCAGGACTTTTCAGATTCATCCGTCAGTAAAACGTGGTCCACAGTAGGGGTGAGATGTTGACGTGCTTATTTCCAAATGGGAAATAAAAAACATTTATGAAAATAATATATTCGTAGGTTGAAACATAATTTCTTTTATAAAAATAATGTATTCCTAATTTACAAGGAATATTACATTTATTCGTAAGTTAAAGGTGATTTTAAAATAATTATTTCCAAGTTAAATGTAATTTACAATGAATAAAAATATAATTATTCTTATGTTACAGGTGGTTTTCTAAGAATAAAAATATAATTTATACGTAAGTCATTTAATATGGAATAAAAAAAATTCGTTTATAATTTATCCCCAAGTTAAATGTGGTTTTCTAAGAATAAAAAATACGTTTTTTCAATTTCAAAGAGATCATCTATCTTCAAGCATTTTAATCCATATAAAACCCATGGTGTAGTGGGTTAGATACTTCTTGTTAAACCTGAAGTCGCGGGAAAGAGCCCAACAGACCATGAGACTTTTTTTTAAACTATAGTACTTATGTTATACACTAAATGGCGCCATCAGAAATAAATTACAAAAATCGAGACTTTTTCAGAGGGGGCTTAAAAATATAAGTGGGTCAACCAGGGGTTCTTTAAATAGGGGGCTTAAAAATACAGGTCTGTAATCAAGAAAAATCGGGAACTTTTCGAGAAAGGGGCGTGGTCGAAAGCGCGATAACGGGAACTGGTCTTTAAACGATTACGATTATTATATCGATATATATCGATTTACTGATAGCGGTAGTGCATTGATACTACTCACGTTTATCATAAATTCATTGAAGCACGTTCATCTGTCGTAACAATATCAATTAGAATGAGAATTAAGTAGTCTTGACACAATTTACACGAAACCCAATGGTCCAAGACATCGGGAATAAGTATAGCATTCGTAGGCTAAAATTTAACTTAAATTAATGATCCATTCCATCCATAATCCGAAACTCTTTATGATGAAGTTGACAGGAATAAATCATCTAGTGAAAATTTGTAGCAAAAGACCACATATCGCAATATTTTATCCAGCTAGAAACAAAGTGAAGCACGAAATCGATCTCGACTCATATTTCAATCCTAATTATCATTATGAAAATCATGATCGTAACTCAATTACAACAGACATCGCCATTCGTAAATTCTAAAAGTGTCGAACCTTTTAGAACCTAAAAGAGTAAATCACAACTTGCCGGTTGATACTGCTTCCGATATATTCAATTTGTAATATTCGTCGAACGGAATCCAACTACATTAATTTGAGGTCTGTCTCTTGATTAAAAGCCAAATTATGAAGATGCAAATTTGAAAGGCTTAAAACCCAGAAAATCATAATTAAAGGGTCGAGGCCACTTCTCAGGCGTTCATAGTACAACCCGAATTAAATCCGAGAACATTAATTTGAATATTTTGAAGTCTTCATCTCATTTAGGAGACAAATTATGAGCAACAAATTTAAGAGGGTTCGATCCACTTTTTCGGCTAGCTAATGGTTCTCAACTAGATTCCAATTTCCTCAAAATATAATTCCTGGTTTGTGTTATGAGCAATTTAATAATGTACAGTGTAGGAAAATTACATCAAAGTTATCTCAACTTCTTTACATTGGCAAAAAATCTCATATTTTAGCGTTCTATATAAACCCCTAGTGGGTCGCATAAACTCTTACGGTAAGGGTGCTAGTTTCACCCTTAGTAATAAATATTATTTTATAAAAGATCGATATTGCAAATTAAATATTTGCAATGAATACTATAAACGGAAAGAAAAAGAGAAACATTAGAAAAACTTATTACTCTACATCTGGCATCATTATTAAATCAACATATACACTGCTTGGGCAGATAATTATTATTAAGATAATACTTCGCTGCACCTCCTAGAGCGGAGATGACAGTCCGTACTCGACATGGAAAGTTTTCCACATGCTTACGAAATAGAGCACGAGGAATTTTGAATCACTCTTCGTGCAAAATGACTTGAGCATCTCGAAGAAGAAAAAGGTTTAAGCATTGAACTAGCGAGTCCCAAACTGTCTCATATGTTTTCCAACGGAAATTTTTCAAACTGTAATTCGAAGATAACTGCAATTGCCTCTTAAAAATGCGTGTACAAAACTGGGGGTATCGCACATCGCAGCAATCGCAACTGGCTAGCGACTCGACTGCAACTTTCCTGCGTCTTGCACTGGCAACGTCTTCGGAGTGTAGTTGAAAACTATTTGAGCGAAGCTTGATGGCAATTTTTATTTTTTTATTTCGACTAAGAAATGGATATTTATAGGTGGTTCAAACATAAACCGGATTTTCTCTAAAACATTTTGATCAAATTTTTGGGTCAAAACTAATATTTATCTTTTGGCATCTTCTTCTATAAATGTATATAATGTATAATTCTATAAATATCAATAAATGTAGAAAATTGCTTGGATTGGGAGTACTTAGTGTTTCCTTCTGCACAGGGGAGTAGCCATGGGGGGATGGGGAGGGAGGCTCCCCCCCAAAAGTAACTCGGAGTTGGCAAAATTCGAAGTGACTTCGTAAAATCTAAGTGAGTTGCGAAAATTTGTATTTTTTTTGGGGGGGGGGAATTAAGGGGAATTGTAAAAATCGAGGCAACTTAGCAAATCTAAGACAATTTGGAAAATGGAGATACGGCAAAATTTAGAGCAGTTGGCAAAATTCGAAGCCACTTAGTAAAATACAGGTGAGTTGGCAAAATCTTAGGGAGTTGGCAAAATTCGGAGTGACTTGGTAAAATATTCGGGAGTTGGCAAAATTCGGAGTGACTTGACAAAATTTTCGGGAGTTTAACAAAATTCAGAGTGACTTGGCCAAATCGTAGGGAGTTGGCAAAATTCAGGTGAGATGTAAAAATTAGTATTTTTTTTCTGTAAAATTATGGCGAGTTGGCAAAACTTAGGGAGTTGCAAAATCTAGGGACAGTTGGCAAAATTCGGAGTGACTTGGCAAAATCGTGGGGAGTTAGCAAAATTCAGGTGAGATGTGAAAATTTGGATTTTTTTTCTGTAAAATTATGGCGAGTTGGCAAAATCGTGGAGAGTCGGCAAAATTCAGGTGAGCTGTAAAAATTGCAATCTTTTTCTGTAAAATTATGGCGTGTTGACAAAATCGAGGCAGCTTCGCAATATCTAGGAGAGTTGGAAAATCATGGAGGAGTTGGGAAAAATTCAGAGTGGCTTTGCAAAAATCAGGTGACGTATAAAATTGGGATTTTTTTCTGTAAAATTGTGGCGAGATTGCAAAATTGAGGAAACTTGGCAAAATCCAGGGCAGTTGGCAAAATTCGAATCCACTTGGTAAAGTACAGGTGAGTTGTAAAAATTGGAATTGGTTTTTGAAATTAAGGAGAATTGGAGAAACCAAGAACTCTTGGGAAAATCTAGGGGAATTGGCAAAATTCGAAGCCACTTTATAAAATACAGGGGAGTTGTGAAAATTGTGCCTTTCTTGTGCAATTCAGGAGAGTTGATAAAATTCGAAGTGGCTTGGCAAATTCAGGAAAGATGTAAAAATTGTGATTTTTTTCTGTAAAATTACAGCGAGTTGGCAAAATCTAGAGTAGTAGGCAAAACTCGAATCCACTTGGTAAAATATAGGCGAGTTGTGGAAAATGAGATTTGTTTTGTGAAATTAAGGAGTGTTGGACAAATTGAGGAAACTTAACAAAATGAAGGGCAGTTGGCAAAAATATGAATCCGCTTTGAAACTATGGTGGAGTTGTGATAATTGGGATTGGGTTTGGGAAATTCAGGAAGGTTGACCAAAATCGAGAAAACTTGGTCAAATCTTGGGGAGTTTGAAAAGTTTGAATTGAGAAGAGTTGGCCAAAACAAGGGAAAATTCACAGTGACATGATACAATGCAGACGAGATGTAAATATTGAAATTATTTCTGTGAAATTGTGGCTAGTTGGGAAAATCGGAAGTTAAATGGCAAATAACGGTTAGTTGGCAAAAATCGTAAGTCAAATGGTAAAATGCAAGAGAGTTGTGAAAAATGCCTCAACCCTCCCCCCCCCCCCACCTACGGAGCGAAAATAATTTTAGTAAGGTTTTTCAGTGCTGTTGGCAAAATTTTAATTTCGAGTTGGAAAATTTTGGATTTTTGACTCCTTTCCCCCCCCCCCCCCAACCATAGTCCTTCGCTGCGCCCCTGCTTGTGGTATCTGCACGTTACCAGCAAAACCTTTAACTCTTGCAAGTTACGTGGTTGAGCCACGCCGATCGGATATGCTGTTCCAACACAAACCACAGATGCTCGATTTGATTGATGTTTGGGGAATTTTGAGGTCAGGACAATACTGGAAGTCTACCTCATGTTCTGCGAACCATTTCGAAAACTCCGGGCAGTGTGACATGACCTGCTGAAAGAAAGCACTACTAGAAGGATTTTCCGTTGCCATGAAAGGGTGTACAGTCGCTCAAAAAAGTATCCGAACACGATGGTTGATTACAGAATTAAGAAAAAAATATCTGTCAACGATTTTTTTTAAAATTAGTGATCTGGCAACCTTTGTGTACTATACACGAAGGTTGCCAGATCACTAATTTCTAAAACAATCGTTGACAGATACATTTTCTGAATAAATTAATCAACCATAGTGTTCGGATACTTTTTTGAGTGACTGTACCTCGTCTGCAATGATGTTTAGGTAGGTGATAGACGTCATCGTTTCCTTCACAAGAAATATTGGATTCAGGGTTTCCCAGCAGAACATTGCCCAAAGCATTACACTTCCTCCACAGGCTTATTTTCGTCCCACAGTGCATCCTGCTTCCAACTCTTCACCAGGTAAAGGATGTACGCATACTCCACTGTCCATATGGTGTAACAGGAAACAAGATTAATCGGACGAGATTCATCGGACCAGACGACCTTCTTCCAATCATTCAAGGTCCAGTTTTGATGGCTCGGATGCCCATTGTAGGCACTTTCGCTGGTGAACCGAGGTTAGCATGGGCACTCGGAGCGGCCTGTTGCTACGTAGCCCCATTTTCAGCAGGGTTAGATGTACTGTGTGTTTAGATGTACTGTGTGTTGTGTCATCCGTATGGTATGAGACAGCAGATATATTCTGCTGTCTCATACCATACGGGATAACCTTCGCTCATCTCTAGCATTGATTAGCCATGAACGGCTCACACCTTGCCGGCGGATGATACATTACTCACGTCACCAGCATTCAGACCATGGGCGAGTTGCGCCACAGTATCCCTTCTGCTGTCTCATACCATACAGGATAACCTTCGCTCACCTCTAGCATTGATTAGCCATGAACAGCTCACACCTTGCCGGCGGCTCGTGGTTTTTCCTTCCTCAGGTCACTTTTTGAAGATACTAACCGCTGCTGACCGTGAGCACCCCACAAGCCTTGCCATCTCGGAAATGCTCTGACCCAGTCGTCTGGCCATTACAATTTGGTCTTTGTCAAACTCACTTAGGTCCGCTGCCTTTCCCATCTGAAGAACAAGAATAACCTTGATTAACAGAGCTCAGTATCAGGTGTTACTTATACCGTTTCATGACCTTCACACGCGCCGTCGTTTGCATGCAGTTGCTTCAATTTGCATAAAGACGTGCTGGTCATAAGGTTTTGGCTCTTCGGTGTATAATCGGAGTTCCTAGCATGGCAATCATCTATACTGAAACTTAAATCGATATTTCCAAGGACACCATTCATTGGAAGAGTGGATTTCATTTACAGTTGTGTTTGATAATTTTCGAGTGCATAACTCTTGTGTCGTTTAGAAACATCAGTATTTTTTATTAACAAAATCATGTTATGTGTACGAGAGAAATTTTTATATTCTGATTAGCACGGCTCTGATTCTGAAATCTGTATTAAGTTAGGACTAATGAAATTTTATCCCAAAATTTCAATTTCGCAAACTCTGAATTATTTGTTTAAAAAAAGATTTTAAATTAAAAGGCCCAAACTGATTTTAATATATATGGAAAATGGCCACCATAAAAAGTAAATATTAATATGCGAAAATGATGCTCATTGTTATATGCATCTGGCATTAGAAACATTTAGCAAACGCAACAAGGGAAGTTCTTAATTATTGAAAATTCTGAACAATGTAAGTGAAAAACAATTCAACTGTTCAAAGCATATTTTTCGTTAGAAGCGTTAAGTTCAAATACGTCTTTGGTGTATTAGTGAGTATATTATCGTTTGTGAATTGATTGTACGCGAATATTGAACAAGTTAGTAGAGAGTGTTTATTTGCATTGCCTTTTATATTATTGATTATATTGGCAGTATGTCAACTGCCAATTGTATGCGCAGAGCGCGTAATGTACGCCAAAGCGCTTCACAATTTGTTAGGAGGCGCCGAGAATGCCTCCGTACTGGATGGCGGCGCTTTAAAAAGACTGTCATCTGTTGTTTCGGATCATGTTGCAAAGGGAGAAAGAGCGAAGGGAGAAATGATGAAGGGAGTAGCATGGAAGGGAGAAATGATGAAGGGAGTAGCATGGAAGGGAGAAATATCAATATCCGACCTTCACCACGATCTATATTTACTCTCGCCACCACTCACAATGTCTGTAATGCCTCGAGCATTGATTCATTAGACATTCCAGAGGAAGGCTTTTCCTCAGACTCTTCTTTTGTTGATTCAGACTTCCTTCGTGAACTTGAACGATTTCGTTCATTCGTCATGATAAATAGAGCTCCTGAAGAGTTTTCTGCCACTTCTGAATCAGCAACTTCCGATGAAGATTATAGTTCCACCTCTGCTGGCGGAAGTGAAGAAATGAACGATGAGTTTTTCGAAAGAGATGAAAGTTTTTCTGCTGAAGACAGTGAAGTTGATCAGATCACCAATGACAGGGAATCAACTCCATCAGTAGATGAGGAAGATGATGAAAACACACCTGCAACTTCATATGAACCATCTCCATTGCAGGCAAAGGAAGATTTGCACTCGAAAGAAGCTAACGATGTTTGTCTTTGTGATACACAAGATCTCCGTGAGGTCACATGTGACGATATTGGATATGAAGATGATTTCCTCCTGTTGCTTATCATTGTATTTATCTTGAAACTGTTCTTGCCTTGGATTATCTTGTTTGATGTCTTCAGAGATTAACGAACTTCTAATTAACGACATGTAAAATCAGGTGGAAAAAATGAAACAAATGTCATTTTGAAAAAAAAAAAAGTTGAAACATGAAATTAAGGAGAACAAAATAAAAACAGAAATATTTGAATAAAAAAAGATAAAAAAAAAGATAATAAAAAATGTCTCCTACAAAATCCATCCTCAGACGTCCCCGATCGTGGGAGACGGGCAACATCCATGATCTCTTGATTTTCCCATAAGTTCATTTCACCTTTAGAGGAGGGAAAGCAGTGCCAAAGATAAGAACGGGGAGAGATGTAGAGGAGAAGCACTACCACGAGAACATCCTGCTACAAAACTTATTAAACTTTCTCCTCCATCAGAATTGCAAAAGGCACATCCCGGTACGATAGAAGCTTTTACCAAAGAAAACAGAGAAATGACTGACAAGAAGAAGAATATAATGAACACTTGGAGATTACAGCAAATGTCGCCAGATCCTTCTACCAAGACATTTCTTAAACCACCACATTTGGAAATAGGACATCTTGGTAGGATTCAAAGTCCTGCAACATAGAACAGTGTAAACAGTGAAAAAGATAAGATTATGAAGAGTTGGAAAAGTGAGATATTGTCAACAGATCCTTCTACTAAGAGAGTTCTTAAACAGCCTCCTCCAAAGCTTGGAAAAGTGTATCCTGGTACGATAAAAGTTCCTGCCTGTGATAACAAAGGAATGAGTGCCAAGGAGAAGATCTTAAAGAGCTGGAGCGGCGAAACATTGCCAAGAAATCCTTCTGCGAAGAGACCTATTAAATCGCCTCCACAACAGTTCCCAAAGGTACCTTCTGGTTTGATAGAAGTTCCTACCCCAGAATGCAGCAGAATGAGTGCCAAGGAGAAAATTATGAATATGTGGGGAAAAGGACAGGAAAGTGCAGACAATTATACTAGAGGACAGGTCAAACGGTCAAGTAAGATGAGTGAAATGGACTATAATGCACTCTATAAGTCGATATTCGTCCCAGTGCCCTTGAAAGGAAAGTCCCAGCAGGTTCCTAGATTAAAAAAAGAAGGAAACTCTCTTTGTTCCATTTAAGGCGGTTGACTCCATGATGAAATCGAAAAAATGGGATGGAGAAAGGAAAGAAAACTGTTAAGAAAGCTTATTTATGATCCCTCTTTTTCCTTCCACATTAGCTGCCTATGTGTGGAGGTGTTTTCTCCTGGGTTAGAGCAAAACACTCTGACATATCAGTAATGACATTTAATGGAGCCGGATCCCTCTTTTTCCTTCCACATTAGCTGCCTATGTGTGGAGGGGTTTTCTCCTGGGTTAGAGCAAAACACTCTGACATATCAGTAATGACATTTAATGGAGCCGGTTCCCTCTTTTTCCTTCCACATTACCTGCCTATGTGTGGAGGGGTTTTCTCCTGGGTTAGAGCAAAACACTCTGACATATTAGTAATGACATTTAATGGAGCCGGTTCCCTCTTTTTCCTTCCACATTAGCTGCCTATGTGTGGAGGGGTTTTCTCCTGGGTTAGAGCAAAACACTCTGACATATCAGTAATGACATTTAATGGAGCCGGATCCCTCTTTTTCCTTCCACATTAGCTGCCTATGTGTAGAGGGGTTTTCTCCTGGGTTAGAGCAAAACACTCTGACATATCAGTAATGACATTTAATGGAGCCGGTTCCCTCTTTTTCCTTCCACATTAGCTGCCTATGTGTGGAGGGGTTTTCTCCTGGGTTAGAGCAAAACACTCTGACATATCAGTAATGACATTTAATGGAGCCGGATCCCTCTTTTTCCTTCCACATTAGCTGCCTATGTGTGGAGGGGTTTTCTCCTGGGTTAGAGCAAAACACTCTGACATATTAGTAATGACATTTAATGGAGCCGGTTCCCTCTTTTTCCTTCCACATTAGCTGCCTATGTGTGGAGGGGTTTTCTCCTGGGTTAGAGCAAAACACTCTGACATATCAGTAATGACATTTAATGGAGCCGGATCCCTCTTTTTCCTTCCACATTAGCTGCCTATGTGTCGAGGGGTTTTCTCCTGGGTTAGAGCAAAACACTCTGACATATCAGTAATGACATTTAATGGAGCCGGATCCCTCTTTTTCCTTCCACATTAGCTGCCTATGTGTGGAGGGGTTTTCTCCTGGGTTAGAGCAAAACACTCTGAAATGGATGGTGCCTTGACGTGGCGTCAGAGCTTTTCACTAAACCATCCGGCAGATAACTGTTGCAGTGAGAGCTGTAATCATAAAAAAAATCTACTATGAGTGAGCACATAGTCGAAGGGGTACACCAACCGGCAATTCTTCCCTAAATTATAGTATGGGGGAAAAAAGGGACCGGCACTAAGAGGCTTTCGCCAAATTGAACAGTTCATTCCGAAAGAGCCTTGTTGCCTCGCCTTGGAGCGGAAGACAACTTGAATAAACGACAGCGATCAGCGTCAGCTATTGCAGAGCATCACCTCGGTCGAAAGTTTGGGCGAGACTAGTTAAACTTAGTTTTATTGCCTGTTTTGATTTTCTCTCAGTGCTATTGTTCAGGGGCGTAGCGAAGGACTATGGTTGTGGGGATAAAAATAAAAAATTTTCCAACTCGAAAATCAAATTTTGCCAACTGAGCAAATAATGTTTAGATTTTCGCTCGGGGAGGGGGGGGGGGCAAATTTTCACAACTCTATTGAATTTTGCCAACTAGCCATAATTTCACGGAAATTATCCCAATATTCATATCTCGTCGGAATTGTAGCAAGCCAGTGTGAATTTTGTCTGATTTGGCCAAATCTCCTTAATTTCACAAAATTAATACCAATCCTATCTTTGCATCTCTCCTTCTTTGTCAAGTCACTTCAAAATTTTCAAACTCCCCAATATTTTGCCAAGTTTTCTCGATTATGTCAACTCTCCTTAATTTCACAAACCCAATCCCAATTATCACACCTCGCCTATATTTCACCAAGTGGATTCGAATTTTGCCAACTACCCTAGATTTTGCCAACTCGCCTATATTTTACCCAGTGGATTCGAATTTCACCAACTCCCCTATGTTTTGCCAACTCGCCATAATTTTACAGAAAAAAATCGCAATTTTTACATCTTCCCTGTATTTGCCAAGTCACTTCGAATTTTATCAACTCTCCTTAATTGCAAAAGAAAGGCACAATTTTCACAAATCCCTTGTATTTTACCAAGTTGGCTTCGAATTTTGCCAACTCCCCTAAATTTTGCCAAGAGTTCTCGATTTTTGCCAACTCTCCTTAATTTCACAAAACCAATCCCAATTTTTACCACTCACCTGTACTTTACCAAGTGGATTCGAATTTTGCCAAGAGTTCTAGGTTTTAGCACCTCTTTTTAATTTCACAAAACAATCCCAAATTTTACATCTCTCCTGAATTTGCCAAATCATTTCTAATTTTTCAAACTCCCCAAAATTTTCCCAAGTTTTCTCGATTTTGTCAACTCTCCTTAATTTCACAAAAACAATCGCAATTTTCGCAACTCGCCCGTATTTTACCAAGTGGCTTCCAATTTTGCCAACTCCCTAGATTTTGCCAAGAGTTCTTGGTTTTTCCAACTCTCCTTAATTTCACAAAAACCAATCCCAATTTTTACAACTCATCTGTACTATACCAAGTGGTTTCCAGCTTTGCTAACTTCCCTAGATTTTGCCAAGTTTTCTCGATTTTGTCAACTCTCCTTAATTTCACAAAAACAATCCCAATTTTCGCAACTCGCCCGTATTTTACCAAGTGGGTTCGAATTTTGTCAACTGCCCTAGATTTTGCCAAGTTTCCTCGATTTTACCATCTCGCCACAATTGTACAGAAAACAAAATCCAAATTTTTACATCTCACCTAATTTTTGCAAAGTCATTCCGAATTTTGCCAGCTCCCCCAAGATTTGCCAACTCTCCTAAATATTGCGAAGTTGCCTCGATTTTGCCAACACGGCAAAATTTTACAGAAAAAAGATTGCAATTTTCACATCTCACCTGAATTTTGTCAAGTCTCCACGATTTTGTCAAGTCACTCCGAATTTTGCCAACTTCCCATAATTTTACAAAAAAAATCCCAACTTTTATATCTCATCTGAATTTTGCCAACTCCCCACGATTTTGCCAAGTCACTCCGAATTTTGCCAACTGCCCTCAGATTTTGCCAACTCGCCATAATTTTGCAGAAAAAAATCCAAATTTTTACATCTCACCTGAATTTTGCCAACTGCCCTCAGATTTTTCCAAGTCACTCCGTATTTTGCCAACTTCCCATAATTTTACAAAAAAAATCCCAATTTTTATATCTCATCTGAATTTTGCCAACTCCCTACGATTTTGCCAAGTCACTCCGAATTTTGCCAACTGCCCCTAGATTTTGCCAACTCCCTAAGTTTTGCCAACTAGCAATAATTTTACAGAAAAAAATCCCTATTTTTACATCTCACCTGAATTTTTCCAACTCCCTACGATTTTGAAAAGTCACTCCGAATTTTGACAACTCCCCACGATTTTACCAAGTCACTCCGAATTTTGCCAGCTTCCCCTAGATTTTGCCAAATCCCTAAGTTTTGCCAACTAGCAATAATTTTACAGAAAAAAATCCCTATTTTTACATCTCACCTGAATTTTTCCAAATCCCCACGATTTTGCCAAGTCACTTCGATTTTGGCCAACTTCCCATAGATTTTGCCAACTCCCGAAGTTTTGTCAACTCGTCATAATTTTACATAAAAAATCCAAATTTTTACATCTCACCTGAATTTTGCCAACTCCCCACGATTTTTCCAAGTCACTTCGAATTTTGCCAACTTTCCATAGATTTTTGCCAACTCCCTAAGTTTTGACAACTCGCCATAATTTTACAGAAAAAAATCCCAATTTTACATCTCACCTGAATTTTGCCAACTCCCCACGATTTTGCCAAGTCACTTCGAATTTTGTCAACTCCCCATAGACTTTGCCAACTCCCTAAGTTTTGTTAACTCGCCATAATTTTACAGAAAAAAATCCCAATTTTTACATCTCACCTGAATTTTGCCAACTCCCCACGATTTTGCCAAGTCACTCCGAATTTTGCAAACTGCCCCTAAATTTTGCCAACTTGCCATAATTTTACAGAAAAAAAATCAAAATTTTTACATCTCACATGAATTTTGCCATCTCCTCACGATTCTGCCAAGTCACTCCGAATTTTGCCAACTCCTTAAGATTTTGCCAAGTTGTCCCAATTTTGCCAACTCACCTGTATTTTACTAAGTGGCTTCGAATTTTGCCAACTGCTCTAAATTTTGACGTCTCTCCATTTCCCAAACTGCCCTAGATTTGCCAAATTGCCTCGATTTTGACAAGTCCAATTATGCAAAAAAAAAGATCACAAATTTTCACAACTCATCTATATTTTACGAAGTCGCTTCGAATTTTACCAACTCCGAGTTATTTTGGGTGGAGCCTCCCCCCATTCCCCCCCCCCCATGGCTACGCCCCTGTACATAACAGTATGCAAATGGCCACACAGGTTATTCTGGTGATGTAATTTCACAGCTCGCGGAGTTGCGCGCAACATGGAGTTAACTATAAAACCCTTCACAACATTCCGACCTATCATTTTTCAACTGATAACGAACATCATTATGTTCGTTATCAGTTGAACAATGTATTGACGTGTGAACACACATCAAAGATCATCTGATTTATCGGACATTGAGCCTGCAGATATCTCATGCAATAGTTATGAAGCATGATGGTATAACCATTGCCATCGGCCAAATATATTTTGCTAATGATTGGTACGGGTCCTATGCATCCTCAGAAGTCATTTCTTCCGCAAAAATATTCCTTGAATTTTATTGCAACAGGAAATCTCTGCATTTGCTACTGATTGATAGAGCAGCTTATTGAAATAATGATAAGCAACCATAGTACACACCACAGATTGCCTGTAGAAATAAACTTCAGTAATTTTTCATCTGAAAAAAAAAAATTATCGGTCACGCGGCGGGGGAATTGAACCTGTAACTTTCTAGATACATACATGCCAGAGCGCTCTACCGTTAAACCATGCATTAGAAGCTAATAATCTTCCAGGATTTATCCAGATCTCCTCTATAGGACTTAAGGACCCCAAAGGCTCCGAGAAGGACACCGCACAGCTCTTAGGAGACATATGGTGGCCCTGTGAGCCATCTCCTGTGCATGTTAAGGAACACGCCGTCTTGACGGGGGGCTTCCATATGTCTCCTAAAAGCTGTCCGGTTTTCTTCTCGGAGCCTTTGGGGTCCTTAAGACCTATAGAGGAGACCTGGATAAATCCTGGAAGATTATTAGCTTCTAATGCGTGGTTTAACTTCTAATGCGTAACTTTAGATCCGACCCATCGAACGGCGGCTTTTCCAACCCCATCGATGTCCCCTTTCTCACCTTGGGGAGGGGGAGGATTAGCAAAGATAATTCTGAATGCTCTCATAGTCGAAACTACGAAGTGCAGATAACGAGGCTTACACGCTTCCGACTGAGAGACCCTTCTCTTCTATGTATCAGTGAAATATCCGGTGCTGCCAAGGAACAGCAAGAAGCAGATGGCCCTTATGGTTTGTAACCGGTGCGTAAAATGCTTATTTTTACTTGTTCTGTCTCATCATTGGTGTTTAAAATACTCTCTATCCACCACTGCTTTCTATATTCAAAAATCGCATCATTTAAAGTTCCAAATCACCATACCATGTAATGATTTCTGCTTTTGAGCTTGGAGAAATGGATTAATGTTTTGTTGCTTTGTTTGCAACTTTTATATTGTCTTTCTGACCTGTCCGAAAAGTATACAATTACTCAGGTTTAATTTGAACTTCTTCGTTTAAAAAACCAATTAAATGTTAATGAACAGAATGAACTGTTGTGAATGATTATAATGAAAATAATGGGATAGTATAACAAAGCTTTCATGACAAATGTTCTTAGTTCCTACTAATAGTAAACTACGAAAAGGTGCATTGTGGCCTGTGCATTATTCCAGAGGATTCCTTTTTGTCTCATAATATGAATGATGAATTTTCAGAAGTCGCAAATTATGATGCTATTTAAAATAATGATCGTTTACCTGAAATGCATTTCTCTGTTCTGCTTGAAATAATGATTGTTCGATGGCAATAAATGAATGACCTATCAGAGTTGATAATTTTTCCTTGATTTTGAAAAATTCTTCGATATTTTTGGTTAATGGTTTTAAGCGTTGATCTGTCGACTGTTGTACGTTATACGTTGAATGCATTCAATTAAAATTATCTGTAAGTCTTGGGCACAGTAAACTTTCTTCAAGAAGGCATCTTAGGTGAAAAGGGTCATATATGAGATCCTTGGATAGTCAGCCGTAACTATCATTACTGGCAGTTTAGATACAATGAGCAGATATTTAATGGATTAGAAAAACCGCAAACGCTATGTATTCCATTTCCCGAACTGAAATACAGTTTTTTTTTTACTGCAACTCAGCAAACTTCGAAAATCCAATAGAAATAACAGTTGAATTCATAACACTCTTAGAATAAGTATTTAAATTCAATATAAGAAAAATATAACTTTATTTACTTGTGATTTCTATCCCTGACAGTGATCGTTCTCCGAGGAAGTTACAGTCTTGTTGGAACTCTCTTCTTTCTTCCAACAAGACTGAAATTCCCCGGAAAGCGATGCCAGTCGGGGATAGGAATATAAGGAGTAATTGTTCACAAGTGAATAAAGTTATTTGCTAAGTGTTACCTATATTGAATTTAAATCCAACAGAGAGATATGGATTATTCTTTTTAAAGAGTGGTCAGAAGGCAGGGATGGCTCAGTTGAAAGCGCATCAGGGTCGTAAACTGCAGTTCCCAGGTTCAAGTCAAAACAGACCAGCGTTTAGATTTATCACCGCCATGCCCACAATCAGTAAGGTCCACCGATGGGCTTGGAAAGGCCGCCATCCATCGGATGGACGTTAAACCTTGGCTCCGTGTGCAGGATAGCCATACCTTGTGCACGATAAACAACACCCTGTATTGTCTTGACGGGAGGCTACCATCTGTCTCCTAACAGCTGTACAGTAGGTCCCCTTCCCCCAACCTTCTCTGAACCTTCGGGGCCCTTGTACTTGCCATTTAACCAATTGTGTGTAAAAAAAAGTGCCCCTCAGAGGGAAAAAAAAAAACAAATTTAAAGAATGCATATAGTTATTTAAAGCAAGCTTTTCTAAACATGCTGTCTTTTACCTTCCTTTCTAATAAATACAAAAGAGTTTCTTCATTCTTGGTTGTTGGGTTGCTTTTACCTTTAAAGCTACCCTTAGAACTGTTCTGCACACAATGGTTAAATGGTAGGTCAAAAGGACCGCAAGGGTTCAACGAATGTTGGAAAAGAGCACACTGGTCGGCTGTTAAGAGACAGATGGAAGCGCCTGTCAATGTCATTCACCGTGCTCTCTAGCGCACACAGTGAATGAATCTCCTGCCACATCTTTGGGTCTCATCAAAGGAGGGCGGCCTTTCCAAGACCATCGGTGTACTCTTTCTGACTTAGGGAAGGGGAGTAACGCTGGCCCAGGTGGCACTCGAACCTGGAAACTGTAGATTACGAGCCTCACGTGCTATTGAATGAGCCAACCAGCCCCTTTATTTTCATGACATAATCTTTTCTCTTTCACAGTCTTTGGCACTTCTTATCTGGACGTTTCCAGATAAGAATTATTCTTACTGGACGTTCCAAACTCTTCTTGAATTTATCTTATGCTCCATTTCTTTGCCAAATTGAAGTTTTTGTATTCCACTTCTGAATCACTTTGAGAAGACATATTGTTCAACAGTGTCACTTGTCATAGATTTCGTATTGTTGTTTTTGGTCAGATACACCATCCATTGTAAGTCAGGTCTTAAACTATTTCTTATATCATGTTTTCTTCTCTAAATGGGTTATAGCAATGTACAGGGTGATTATAATTAAACTGATATTACTCAGAGCGATGTAGAGAAGGATCTACTCGGCTGATCACAACGAAAAGTGGTGGATACCTTAATAAAAACATGGAGTAGAGAATTTTCGAATAAAAAATAGTTATTTTTAATGCCACCAGGTGGCGAGGGTGCGCTAAAATAAAGAAAATACGAGGTTGAACAAACATAACCTTTTTTTTTAAAATCAAGATTCTCAAAATGCGAACCCTTCGTATGCAACATGTGTTTGAAACGTTATACGGCATGATCCACAGTTGCTTGAAACATTTGCTATTGTTGCGTTAAATTCAGCAAGCGATTCAACATTGCTTTAGTAAATTCGTCTTTTCAAATAACCCCATAACCAAAAATCGCATGGGTTTAGGTCGGAGGAATGTGGTGGCCAAGCATTGGAAAAAGTTCGAAAAATTATTCTCTCTTCACCAAATGTCGTACGCAACAATTGCGTTGCCGTAAGTGCAGTATGGGGTGGCTTTTCTCTGGGTGAATTTCTTTCTTACAAAGCCGAAATAATCTTGCGGTGGAGAAGGTCTGTGTCACGTGATCCACTCACCGATCGACGCACGGAGGCTTAAGGCGTGATCTCCTCAACGAAAAATGACTCGATTATAAATTTTGTGTTAAACCTGAACCATACAGTTACATAGTCGGAATGTAGGGACACATCATGCACAGCATGCGAATGTGTAGGTCCCCATATTCGAAAGTTGTGCGTATTCACTGTTCCATGTAGGAAAAAATGCGCCTCATCGGTCCATAAGACTTTCGAAGGGCACCTTCGAATCCTCGCCAGAAATCGCAAAGCGAAGTCGGCGCGTTGTTCTTTGTCACGTGGTTGCAGCTGCTGCACCCTATACATTTTTAAAGGATACCATTTCAGGATGAACCGTATAACTTTACAGACAGTTGACCACGGAAGTTGCAGTTGCCGGGACACCTGTCTTGCACAAACTACGGATAGTTCCGATTGTGACTGGATTTCTGCAACGGTAAGTGCGACGTCTTCCATATTGCTTTTTGCAACAGGTCACCGGCCTCTACCCGGAGCCACACCCTTGCCTGTTCGTCCTGGTCCACACCTTTGTCTGTCGGAGCCACACCCTTGCCGGTTGCCACACCCACGTCTGTTTCTTCGAATTTCTGTATCATATTCTTCAGTCCGTTTAGCGACAAAGGTCCTTTTCTCATAATTTTCAGACGAAGATATTCACGTAATGCAGCGGCGGCATTACTGCCGTTTTGGTAAAAGAGTTTCACTAGCAAAGCTCGATCCTTATTGCAGATACCCATGGTTCCTTTTACCGATTACAGGGAAGACATCGCATTTTATAGTGTGCCTCATGCGACTCTCACATGTAATTTGCTGCAATGTCACGAGAAATTGGCGTGTTCTACTACGCTTTCAGCGCGCCCACACCACCTGATGGCATTAACACTATAACTATTTTTTTTTATTCTCAGTTCTCTACCCCATGTTCTTATTAAGATATCCAGCACTTGTTGCTTGATCCGTCGAGTAGATCCTTCTCTACATCGCTCTGAGTAATGTCAGTTTAATTATAACCACCCTGTATGTTAAAAGAAACAGAATCCGTTTCAAAAAACACTTTATTTTTTTTCCAACTGCTCATGTTAGACTTCTCTCTGCACTGAGCTTTCTTATACCAATGCACAGAACCTCAACACGAATTTTCCACCCTCCTTAAAAATTAATTACTATAAGAAATGATTCACTGACCTTCTGGACCAGAAACAAAGCCCATTAACATTTGCATGAAATCATGGAAAGGTGTATGAGAAATGGAGTAATTTACCCCCCCCCCCCCAACTGAACGAAAATAATTTAAGTAAGTTTTTTCAGTGCTGTTGGCAAATTTTTAATTTCGAGTTGGAAAAATTTTGGATTTTTGACTCCTTTCCCCCCCCAAACATAGTCCTTCGCTACGCCCCTGCTGGTGGTATCTGGTACCAACACGTTACTAGCAGAATCTTTAATTCTTGCAAGTTACGTGGTTGAGCCACCGCTGATCGGATATGCTGTTCCAACACAAACCACAGATGCTCGATTTGATTGATGTCTGGGGAATTTTGAGGCCAGGACAATACTGGAAGTCTACCTCATGTTCTGCGAAGCATTTTAGAAAACTCCGGGCAGTGTGGGTTGGGTTGTTTTACCTCTGAGCGGCACTTTTTTGCACACTATGGGTAAATGGGCAGGTCACATGGACCCCGAAGGCTCAGAGAAGGTTGGGGGAGGGGACCCACTGGAACAGCTGTTGGGAGACAGATGGTAGCCTCCCGTCAAGGCCATCCAGCGTGTTCTTTAACGTGCACAGGGTATGGCTCTCCCACACACGGGGCCACGGCTTAACGTCCCATCCGACGGACGGCTGCCTTTCCAAGCCCATCGGTGTCCCCTACTGACCGTGGGCAGGGCGGGGAATTTTGCGGAGATAAATCTCAACGCTGACCCAGCTGGGACTCGAATCTGGGAACTACAGATTACGAGCCTGGCGCGCTACCGACTGAGCCACCCCCGCCCCCGGGCAGTGTGACATGACCTGCTGAAAGAAAGCACAACTAGAAGGATTTTCCGCTGCCATGAAAGGGTGTACCTGGCCTGCAATGATGTTTAGGTAGTTGGTAGACGTCATAGTTTCCTGAACATGAATGACTGGACCCAGGGTTTCTCAGCAGAACATTGCCCAAAGCATTACACTTCCTCCACAGGCTTGTTTTCGTCCCACGGTGTATCCTGGTGCCAACTCTTCCCCAGGTAAATGACGCACACATACTCCACTGTCCATATGGTGTAACAGGAAACAAGATTAATCGGACGAGATTCATCGGACCAGACGACCTTCTTCCAATTATTCAAGGTCCAGTTTTGGAGGGTTAGCCCCATTTTCAGCAGGGTTAGACTCCCTTTTCTGCAACCCTACATTGACTATGGAGATAGGATGAAGCCTCGAGGTGGGGGGTGGTGGCTAAAACCTTTGAACCCTGAAACTTTGATTGGATGACTTCATTCTGGTCACAGTTAAGATAATTTTGTAAAGGAAAATGAGCCAGGTGCTCTTTAGATAAAATCTCCCGTATCCATGGTCCGAAATGAAATGTCCCGTATCCATGGCCCGAAATGAAAGATTACACTTAAATCTTTCATTTTGTGTTATGGATACGGAAGGGACTAAGATGAGTGTGGTGCACTGTCGTGCAAACGAGAATCGCACTTAGGATTAAAGGAAAACCTTCCACGCCAGGTGCTCTTTAGATAAAAGTCTACCGCATCACGAAATACCAGAGTACAGAATAGGGACTAAGATAATTGTTAGACTGTTAAACTGATAATTTAAGAAATAGTTTCAGGACCAAAAGTTACATGGAGGCTGGAAAATCTTCCAAGTGTGGTGATTGATTGATATAAGACCGTCGCATCGGTAGGTTAGACTAAACAAGGTGAATGCGCAACAACGTAAAGATAATTATCAACTTAGGGTTAAACAAAACTGTCCAGAAAATAACGAAGCTATAAAAAGTACGCTAAGGATTGTCGTCAGGATGTCTGTTGTAAAGATCATTTATGGAGTGTCAACTGGTGTCGGAGTTAAGAGAAAAAACAAAGAGTTTCGATGGGGAAAACGCTAAGTGTCTAAAGGGAAACTTCCAAGAATAAAATCTAGGTCAAGCGTTTAAAGTGTCAGGAGACGTCC
This sequence comes from Ryuthela nishihirai, assembly GCA_038380435.1. Taxonomy (NCBI): domain Eukaryota; kingdom Metazoa; phylum Arthropoda; class Arachnida; order Araneae; family Heptathelidae; genus Ryuthela; species Ryuthela nishihirai. Next base: position 80,814,601 of record JAWZYU010000017.1, read on the forward strand.
AACCGGGGTGTGAAGAAGCCGCCAGACTTTCAGGATGGGTGAGCATCGCAACGAATGCCGCCCTATACAGCAGACGGTTACAGAGAATGCTACTGCCGGAGATCGTGGAAACTATCTCGAATTAATTTCTAGACCGGCTCAGACAATAAATCAAGTTGTGGATCTGATTAAGGTCAGACTAATTATTAGAAAAAATGAAAATAGAAATAGGTTAGGGAGAATTATAAAAGGGAAAACCCATAAATGGGGTACAACTTTCTCGTCAAGAGAGCCAAAAGTTCTGAGAAAGTGAGCAAAAATACTTCTCAAATTCGTAAAACCATAATCAGAACTGAAAGAGGGCAGTGGACAGAGACATTTCCGTTATTCACAGAGAAACTCGCATGTAGTAGTGACCACAAGGACAGGTGAGGAGTGCAGAGATTTGGGTTGTTACATTGACCTGCATGACGGTCCCTGTGTTGTCTGAAGGCCTATGCAGTCTCACGGGAGATGAAATGACACTTTCACGCGATTCCAACTTAAAATGCCAAAACTATCAGTTTTTAAAATCGATTTTAAACATCAGTCAGGGGTATTTTGTATAGCTCAAATCGAAGAAGGCTAAATAAATATGTATAGCTTATTAAATACAAATAATTTGAAATACTAGGTGAAGATACATAATTGACATCACCTTAAACACAAAAATGCATTTATGGAGTGAATAATAGAAGAGCTATTGAGTAGTACTTAAAAAACAATTTGTTAAGTGAATGGATTAAATTACTATCTATTATATGCAATAACTCTCCATTGCGAGAAATGGAATAAATCTCTAACTAAGGTCTCTTATACACAAATAGATTAACTCTGTTAAGTGAGTGGATTAGAATTACATATGACATGCATGGCATGTGGAATAAAAGTGATCCAAATATATTTATGTGAATGTGACGTCATATATTTACGTGAATATACTTTTATTGCTAAGTGAGGTATGTGGTGATTCGAGCGCATATTTATCTATTATAATTAAAAAGTATAGTGTTTACTAGATAATAAATACTAATAATTTGAAATACTAGGTGAAGGACATAACTGACATCAACTTCAACGCAAAGGTGCGTTTACAGAGTGAATAATACAAGAAACTGATATTAACTCGTGGAATTATATACGGCATACATGATATATAGAATAAAAGTGAAATATATGAATCGGATGCGTATTTTAGGTAAGAGTACGGTTTGCGGAAAAGTTACAATCAGACATTAGACAAACTAGTAGTTTTCAGTGAACCTTGCGTATAGATTATGTATATTCTCTTTTCTAATTAATTAATAACCCGTAAACCCGATATTTTCCAATGAACATATTGTATTGATTATGTATTAATGCTCTTAATAAAAATTTATTTACTCAAAGGTTTTTTTTCTTTACTCACTGCAACTTTACACCGAAAATAAATAGCATGCTTCACTTTTTGAAAGAGTAATTTGAAATACTTACTTCATAAAGTGATACTTACCTCAAAAAGTAAAGAATACTATTTATTTATCCCCCAAGAAAAACGATTTCTTACGTAACCAGCCAGCGCATCAGGAAAGTGAGTTCATGTTCCACAAACTTTTCAGTCCTGATTTAATACATATATGTATCTTTCGCAAAATTAATGAATCAGTTGCAAATATATTCTCGTAGGGGAGAAAATATGTATTGACTACAAATATTTTTTGCCACAGAACACTCGTTTGATATTGAGGTGACATAAAGTTTAGTCTCTGGTATCGAAGATGGGGTTTTTCTCGCAATACACTCTTTTCACCCATGGACTAAAGAATCTTTCGTCAAACTCATCCAGTGTAATTTTGACATAGTGTCTGATATCGGAGCTGTAGATAAATACCGGGGCCTACAAGTTCATATCATAGCATGACTGACAGTGAGGTTGAATTGTATGCTACGAAAAAGTTCGGAACATGCCTTGGAGCTCCCAGGGAGATCCTTCTGTGCAATTTACGCCTTCTGAGAGAGCGAATCGTCGATATGCGAGAGCTCGGATTGAGCCTTCAAGTGATCAACGCATGCATGGGGCGCACTGTGAGCACAGTGCATCTCAAGCGACATCATGAAGTAACAAATGACAGGTAGGTTAGGTACGGGACCAGTATTCCACACCACAAGACATGAAGATTGCATGCTCCATAGGAGGGCCATTCGTGACCCTTTCACCACAACAATTGTGCTGCAGAGTGATTTGCTGACTGCTACAGGTACAGTGGTCTCCATGCAAACCACAGGGTCACGTTTGCATGATGCAGGAATGAAGGCGATACGTCCAGTTCGGCATCTGCCATTGCAGCGACATCACTGGTTATGCTGTCTCCACTTGTGTTGAGCGAGGAAACATTGAACTACAGAATGCAGAAGAGTGTTGTTCACAGATGAATCCCAATTCCGTTTTGGCATGCCGGATGGCCATTTGTCGGCATGGTGTCGGAGTCGTCAACAGCATGAGGAATTCCATTAGCTGTTATACAGTTCTGCACTGTGGTACAATGGTATGGGGTGGCATCACATATGACAGCTGGACAACTCTGCTCCATGTTTCTGCCACGCCAATGGCGAGATGTTACACCATTAACATCGTTAATCCTGTTTCATGACCCTTCCTTACTGCACATGTAACAATGGACAGTCTCCATGTGTGGCCATTCTCCCAAGGCCACTTAGCTTATATAACTGCCCGAAATGGGCTTTCTATGTGCTGATGAATATGCAATTAACGCACATACCTTGCATTCTCATGTTCTGTTTTTTGATCATATGCACATCTACCCTCATAGCTCCGGGCTTGTCAGTTTCGGGCGTATATGTCACTTTCTTCGCGGTTTTCAGATTTCCACTTTGAGCAGTGTAATTAATGTTTCAATTGGGGTAGTTGCTATGTCAGCAGCTTCATTAATAAACATTTACAAACCCTAGAGAACCAATAAACTGGATTCACTCTGTCAGAAATGCACTTTCCTTCAACAGTGAATGAATGTAGCTAGAATGAATGTAAATAGATACCAAAAAGATTTACCAGACTTATAATACGATTGGCAGTATGCCAATAGCTGGAGAATGTAAACTTCATTTTAGAATTATGTGTAAAGTTAATTCATGTAAAGTGAGGAAGAAGATACTTTTCATTGGGAATAGTACTCAGTTGTCGAACCATATTTGTTCAAGAGAGATTTCCGAGCACTTGTGAGAGTATTTCTCAACTTTGTTTTGCTCATGGTTCCCTTCTACGCTTCATTTACCTTCAGCTCATAGCTACTGGAAATTAGGTACCATTTACACTATTTATTTATAATTTTAATATTCTATTAATCGCTACTTTATTTCTAAGTAGCAAATACATAAAAACATCAAATGTGTAAGACTTGTTAACAAAAAATATTCTGTGCTTACACTAGAGTACAACAAAACAAACTGCGGAGTTCAGTTCATATTCACAGCATTCGATTTCTTTAAACGCTTCGCTTCGACGATTGTAGATGCTTAAGAAACCACTCCAAACTACTCTTTTCAGAAAGTATCACACCATCCCTTATGGAATATATATTTTAATGGGTTGTTACTACACCTCTTAAACAGACGAATGTGCACTTTGCGATAGTTCCTGGCGAAGCCTAGCTGAAACATATGTTGTTCATCATATTCTCTAGCAAACCGCTTCACCGAGAAATCACCTTCATCCGACAGGGAACCGCTTAATGTAGGCCATGGCTGACACCTCAATACTGCAAAACTGTCCACCCCTCACACCTAAACCTGTGACGTTATTCTGCAATAGCCATCCATTGGTCAAGAGCTGATTAGCGTTGATTGGTCAGATACTTTGATTTAAATTATAAATACTGCTGCGTGCCTAGGTCTATAATTATAATCGTTTGCTGTCAGGAAGCGACTCTCTCTGTTAAACATGGCAGAACAAAAGAACGACCCTGTTTCGAATTATTGCAAAAACTACTCAAAGGGAAAAGGGTTTCACGTCGTTTGTTTACAGCATAACAAGGACGTCATGGAACTTGTATCGAGCGTTTAGCGTCATCACTCTAAGGGTAAAAGCTTTAACATCTTTGGAATGCTAGACCAGCAAATTTCATCTGTGATGAACTCTTCGCAAACGGACAAAATGGACACTATCTCATGGTCATACAAGCTCATCTAGAGGCCTTTGTAACCAATCTAAGGTTTCAACGATGGAAAGTGAATGAATTATTTATTGAAATGGAGCTCTATCCACTTATACTCTGCGTCATTCAGTTAAGAATGTAAATGAATTTACTGAAAGAAGCATGGTGGAAGAACAATGTGCCAGACAGCTTTGCGGAAATAAAATAACTTTTTTTCGATTCTACGTAGGAACTACATCGGGTGGGAAGTAAATCGCCTGAGTCAACTTCATATGTGTCTTGCCATGACTGTTGAATCGGTTGTTGCTGTTTCATGGACGCAGTAAGAAACATCCATATGATTGATGTGGCTCATCGTTTTGTGTGAAAGGTAGGAGCTGAAAATAATGTCTCATTTATGTCTGAATGGAACTTTTTAATGCTACTGAAAGAAGTGCACGATGAACTGGTATGTGCATCTTAATACGTACTAACGAAATATTAATATGACCTTATTGTAAAAATGACAATTTGTCACTAAGCAAATCGCATTTAATATCTGATTTTTCCTCATTATGATTTCTTTCTTCGTGCAGTTTATATTAAGGCGAGAAATGAAAGTTTACAACATCCTGAAGTCTCTGGGCGTAAACGGTGGATGCTTTATATCGGCCCATAAAAAGGGTGGAAAATAGTGGGACGGTTATGAGCGATTCACAAACCCGTAAAAGCAGGATGAGAGTGGGTTCTGTAGGATGATATATAACAACGGCTATAAATATTGACTGGCATGTGAAATTTTATATCACGCAAAACAATTATGTTTTGAAAATAATATGTATGACCGTAGGAAAGAAGTGAGGATTCGTAGAAAAGGGGACGTGACCACTATTCAATAGGATCTACTACTGACCACTGTGACACCTTATGATGATGCAGAGCTTCTTAAACATTCCCGGGAGACAACCAGAGACAGCCTATTTTGTGCTGACAGGTAATGATAGGCAACCACACCCAGCGTCATTAGCTGTAGGAAGAGAAGGCAGGGAAATAACCCGCGGCTGTTTCATCAAGAAGTTCCGAGTCCAAAGTGTGTGCCATTCCACGAACTTCGTGATCGTCATAGTTAAAGTGTTACTTCTCCATCTCCGAGCAAACCATAGCATGAACAGTAAATTGACGAACATGCGCGTGATCCACAGGTATGAACCGTTAGTGAATTAATGTCTCACCTCCTGAATCAGCTAATTTCTTTGAGTTAATAAATATAGTAGTACTTAAACCTTAAACTTAACTTAGTTAAGATCAATTAGCCATTTAGTTAAACTTAACTTAGTTTAACTAAACATTTAGTTAAACTTAAACTTAGTTAAGATCAATTAGCCATTTAGTCTACAATATATTGCATAATTCAGTTCGTTCGTAAGTCATTAGGACGTTAATTTGATTGGAAATATTTAGACATTGCATAAAGTGTCGTCTGAAGTTTGGAATTGTATTTTTATGTGCTAAGTGTATTCCTTTAGGTTGCTCTATGTCAAGGAACGAGATGAGAACCGTTATATCATATTCTCTGTACTAACTTTAGACTAATAAACTAGGCTTGTTTTATTTCACATGCCAGATTTTACAAAGTGTGTTAAATCATTGGCTGATGGTGAAAATATCAGTGACAGTCCGCAGTTTCGCTTCCTGAGTACCCAGGACCTCGCCAGTCGTGATAATTCACAGACGTCATAGTGTCAACAGCAGAGGGAAGGATACCAATTCAGCCAAATTACTATTCAGTTTCGTTTTAATAAAGTAATTTATAACAGTGTATATAGTGCAAATTAAAGGGATTTGATAACTGAGGTATCCTCCACAGGAAGGTACTAGATGGAACGAGCAAAGAACTGCTCTTATTTGCTCATTTTGTGTAAATTTCAAGTTGATCTCTACGCGAGCACAACGAGGTCACCATACATTTTGGTTTTGCACAGTTGAGCTACGCAACACCATAGTCCCCCCCACCCCCACCATAAGTTTGGATTCATTTTTACCCAAGTGGGCTACCCCTTATGTCCATATGATCTGCCCTATGGAAAGTGTGCGACATCAGCATTGAAGTCCTTGATGCTGTATCCAGGTTATGCAAGGATATATTCGTAACTAAGCGTGATAGTTTTCAATAGAATATGTCTTTTCCCATTTCTGAAGCATTTTGGTGCATAGACAGTGGTAATGGTAATTTTTATATTCGCATTTTATCTAATGTTTAAAATTCTTTCAGATATTTTTCGCTATTGATAGGATTCTGTTATTCTTCAGGGTGAGTCAAAAAGAATTAAACACTTTCAAAAATTTATTACTCAGTAACTAGGTGACTGACAAGATGTGACTTCTTGTGGGGATACGTCAAGAACCTCGTGTTGGAACCACCTCTTCCTCGCAGCCTTAAGGAAATGAAGGAATGCATCGTGGCTGCCATTTCGACCATCGACAGTGATATGCTACAAAGTCTCTGGCATCAATTAGACTATAGGATTGATGTGTGTCATGTAACACACGGGGGACATATTGAGCATTTGTCAGATTAGAGAAATAACTGTGATAGTTCCTTTACAAATTGGCTTTGACTACATGTTCATATATAATCTAGTTACTGAGTAATAAATTTTTGAAAGTGTTCAATTCTTTTTGAATCACCCTGTATAATTATTTACGTACAAGAATTCCAGCTCCATTCATTCCATTTCTATTTGCTGATGAATATATGTGTCACTAGTTTTCGTTGTGAAATATATGCAAATACGTAATAGGAAATCCATTTTACTGAAATTTTATATTACTTTAATTAGATATCAAATATTTTTCAATTGAACAATGGAAAAATACATTAATCGGAAAAACATTTTTACGGTGTAATAATATGCTGCAAGGAGATTTTTCCTCATAGGATATTTTTCATTCGCCTTGCACAATTATAACATCATCAGTATTGCCATCGAATATTTTCTAATGCTGGTGGATTTGTTTTTGCAACAGCTGAGCCAGGCCACTCAGTATTGCGCGTATATGACAACCAAGAGCAATTTTGGACAGACGATGCGGCAGAAGTCGAGAATCCAGAATTATAATCCTTGGGCGAAGACAGACGACTTCAACAGAGGAACGATGTGTGCTATCACCAAAATAAAGCCCAACCAACCATTAGCGATGCCGCTTTATAGGGTAAGTCTTTTACATTCTTAAAATATTTCACCGCTTGACTCAGTAGTTATGAATACATAAGATATGGAAAAAGCCCATTCAAGCAAATTCCTTCTGATTCCTATATATTTAATATGGTATAGGATGATTCTCAACTACGTGAAAAAATTTTTTATTTAGCATTCTAGCAATTTCCAAACATCCCTGTTTGAAGTGGAGGAAATTAATCCAAAAATATCTGGATCCAGGTTTTTTAATGTTTTTCAGGTTCCGCACCTCTTGCCGTGATGTGTTGAAACCTCGCGCTACAATTTACCATATCTCCTTGCTTGGTTTATTTTTGAAAATAAATGAAAAAAATCTGATTTGTAAATGATCTCGCACCCATTGAACCCTTTCCCTCATCCCAAGTTATGAACCCCTCATCTAGACTAATATTTGTCAATTCTCTGTTCGCGACACTCCTACTTATCATGCCATCTTCAAACTCCTCCACACACAAACCATTTTCAATTTGTTTCACGCCTTCCTTCAAAATAAATTAAACTTCCTACCTCACGCTCAAATAAATATTCACAAATTAATAAGCTCAAAATCTTATTTATATGCGCATAATATGTATAGCGGAACAAAGGTCAACTGTCGAACCTCGTGTTGTACCACCTCTTCCTCTCGAGATCGTTGCCGAATCTCTGATTCAAATTTTTTTAATTTTTTTAAGTTTTCTTTTCTAACCTTCTCTCTTCACCTTGGTTGTGAAACATTGAGTTAAATGTTTCTTATATTTTAGATTTCTTTCATTTAACTTCATTTTCTGTTGAATTCAAAGCCCATTGCACAACGAGGATAATTTTTGCTGCGATCTCAGTTTATTCGTATTTCCTTCCTTCTTCCTCTAGATCATAGATTCCCAACGGGGGCGATACCGCCCCCCCAGTGGGCGCTGGAGCCTTCCATGGGGGCGGTATTATGATTTTTAATAGATAAATAAACGAATAAATTAGGTACAGATAATATGCAACAATATTTTTATTCATATAAAATTAACTATTATGGACTAGGGGGGCGTTGAAATTTTTGTTCTCTTCTAAAGGGGGCGATGGTCCAGAAAAGGTTGGGAATCACTGCTCTAGATCTTAATAATGGACGATGCACTAGTCTATTCACTGAACATAAGTCGACATAAATTATCGTATATAATGCATTTAGATCTATAGTGCCCATCTAGACCTTTAATTTGTGAGCACTAAAAAGAAGCATTTTGGAAATAATTTCAGTCGTATTTTCAATATCAATACATTTTTTCAACTAGAATAAAGCATAAAAAGCAAACATTTAAAAAATACCTAATTATCATCGCTATTATTGGGACCAAGAAGTCACCAGATCTCATGTAAATAGATATGGTATGCAACAAAATTTTCTAATTTACCAATTTTTTCTAATTTACCAATTTTCTAATTTTACAAGGACTGATTTGCTAAACAAGGATTAATTGATAGCTCAGTCAACCACTAACCTATGAGAACTGTCAACTTTGTAGTGTGATTGTTTCAACAGATTTCAAAGTTGCCATGTTTCTTTCGCCATTGCTTTCATAGCTGTAAAACAAACTAAAGGAAGACCAATATAGAGCAGATTTTTTGATATAAGTACGTTTCTTAAAAAAAAACATTCAGCTGAAAACCTATTGCAAACGACAAAATCTGAAAATGGAAGGAAAACTGATTTGAAGTTTTAAATCTGGTTCTATTACACGAAAGAATCTACATTTTTAATGTAAGGCAGAGGAGCACGGCCAAAAATCGATGTGTGAAATGTGGACCGATAAGTCAAGTATTTCGGACATTGCAGAGGGTATCCACATCTGATAAAAGAAAGAGAGCAACTTTTCAACATTCAAGTACCCACGCGTTCATTTAGAATGCCATGCTTTGAATCTGCCAAGCGCTGTGTCAACATGCATTGTGGCCACTTTGCTTGCAAGAAACATCCTTGCACGTGCCATTTTTCAAAGTTAGAAAAAAAATATTCATGGACTATAAGTGGGAGTTTTTTTTAAATCTGAAAACCATGGCCCACTCTATGTATATTGTGAAACTATTATTCCAAGAATCAACGTTCAACTACCGATATTCTCCGTGATCTCGCGCTACAAAAAAATATCACCTGACAGGACAAAATTTCCGTACTTGACTCGAAAAGCTAATCCGGGGTACTATGAAATCTGGCTTTTATTCCGTGCCACTCATTTCCTGTTGAGCAAGCATTGTATTCATGTTGTTAGAGCATTTTGCAACAACATGGTATGGAGACATTATATGGATGCTTTTACATAATGGTAGAACAATCAGTAAGTTAGAATCCGGCCGATTCAAAACCGATGTGGCTATGACTGTAAATATCACCCAGTCAGTGCTTTCAAGACTTTGGAGACGATTCCAACAGACAGGAGACGTTAGCCATAGACGAATGCAAGGTCGACCAAGAGTGACAGCAGTGCAGGATAACCACTATCTTGCGCTAAGAGACCGACGTTATAACTCGGTGTCAGCCAGATAACATTCTCTGAAACTTTCTGCACCCATTAGGATACTCGGCCACCGAGACGGAAGTAAGTTGGAAATTGTTTTTTTATGTGTACGATTTAGCAGTGGTAGCAGTTTAGAATCTTGACAATGTTTCCTGCACGGGGCATAGCAGAAAACGGAAGCAAAACAGAGATATTAAACAATCACACACACATCTATCCGCTTATTTAGAAGTTTTGAGAGTAAAAGCTTGTGACCCATTTTTTCAAATGATAACAATTTGAAAACCATAAATCAAAGACTCTGTGCCCCACAAATAAATGTCCCTGGAAGTGTACCCGGAATTCGGTTTTAGATATTTTTTTAAATATTAAATTGACTGTACAGCTTGAGCAGATCTTTACCAATGGAGTAATAGTGGCAACACTGTGACAGATTTCAGCGCCCAGTAGTTCCTCAGATACTGTTCCCAGATACAGTTTCCCCTGGGTAACCCTATGTACTGACTCCCAACTTGTAATACGACAAGCAAAGGGGCAGTCAGCTTGTAAACAAAGAAATCGATGAAGAATACTTCCAGAGGAAAATTTTTCATCCAATTGAAAGGTTGTTTTTTTTCTAACATTAATTTAATACGGATGGAGGAGAAATCATGTATAAAAGTGCAAAACGTGAAGACTTTGCTGCAAGTGAAAACAAAGTTTCGTGTCTCATAAAATATTTAGTGCAAATTTGCGAAAATTAAATTATTTTACAGAAAATCCTTTCGTGTAAAAAATTCACAAAATAACATTTAACTTTTGTTAATTAACCATGTTCCAAATGGAAAAGATTGTGTTATATTTTAACATAGTAAGGGTCCGAAAATCCGGACTGCTCGGGGATTGGGGTGATCCGAATTCTCAGGGGTGACTTTGAGATTCAAATTTAAGGAGGGATGAAAAAAAGAAAACAAGTAAATCATGATAGTGTTTTAACTACGAAATAATAAAGTACGAATTTATTCTGGAAATCATTCACAAAAGAAACATTTTTATTAAAAAACTAAAAAAAATATTTCTTCATTTTGACGACTTCATGTGCATCTGGTGCACTACTTGCGGATGGAACATTTGTTTTATCGGTAGACGTCTCAACAGCTTTTTTAAGAAAGTTTCTTATGTCGCTTTTTTTAGGAGATTGTAATTTCTCTCTGAGCAAATAGTTTTTTACCATACATGCACATGCATGACATCTTGAAGACTGAAGCAGTGGTTATGTTCCACGAATTTTATGACATTTTCTGTACTCTTTTCTGCACAATCCCAAGTTATCTTTTTTTCTTGAACTACATTTTCTTCTTCACCAGGATATTCGGAACAGTCCTCTTTTATTGGGAGTTGTGATACTTTCAATGATTTGTTAATCAGTGAAAGTGTCTGTGACTTCAATATCATTATCAATTCTTATACACCCATCCATGTCGTCGTTATTAAGTTTAGATAGAGGGTGATCTTCAGATGATAATTTAAGTTTCCATAAGTTCTTGCATTTCCTGTTCTCTCTGTCTTATTCGAAACTCTTCAAAATCTTCATTTTTATCCAACTCTTGATCAGCCAACATTACGTTTGGCCATAACTTTCGCCACGCTTTAAAAAGAGTTACAGGTTTCACCACCTCCCATGCGTTCGCTAATGAATAATTTGTGTCTTTAATTGTAAAACCGCGTTGAAATTCTCGAGTTTCCATATTCTTATTCATCATTTTCATCATGAAATCATTTTTATAATGATAGTTAAAGTTTCGTATAACTCCCTGATGCATTGATTAAGTGAGGTTATATTTGATGGCAAATAACAAGCAAAAATATTCCCGCAATCCGACACTAATTTTCATTCATGTGGAGTAGTTGTCGAGAAGTAAAAGGCACTTTGTATTTTTAAGCTTCCCCAATTTAATCAGGTTCTGACGAACAGATGGAACAAAATGACGAATGAACCAGTCTCGAAATATTTCTTTGTCCATCCAAGTATTTTGTTGTGCTTTATAGGCGACAGGCAAGTGCACAATCCCTTTTAAAGCCCGTGAACGCTGAAATTTTCGAATCACCAAAAGCTCAATTCTGTGCTGACCTGAAGCATTGGCACACGTAAGCAGGGCCGCGTTTTCGCCTAGGGAAACTAGGCACGTGCCTAGGGCCGTTGAATCTGAGAGCTCGGAATGTCATTGGTAGCTCATAAGGCATTATTTTATAGGAATCTTTCGTGTATATGACCTATCAATTCTAATATTTTTTTCTTTATAGGAAATCTTTCGTATCATCGCCTATCAATTCTAATAATTTCGTGACTTACAACCCCACTGTAATAGAGTCGGAGTAAATTGGCATTCTCAAATCCATTTTATAAATTTTTGTCATGAAATTTTTCTTCAAGATCATTTTATCACTGTATTTTATCTCTTGTCACTTTCTTACAGGTTGGAAGTGATTCCAAAATCTTCGTATCATTTCGCTTCGCTCAAGAAAAGTCTATGAAATGAGTAGCAACTAACTATTCTGTGCGGGACCGTATCTAGAAAAAACGGGTTGGGGTGGAAGAAACAGAACCGAGCTGCAAAAAGTAAAAGGGAGTGACAAGAGACTGGATTTTCAATGCAGCATAACATTTTCCCCTCCATTTTACAGGTCTTTAAAAATGTATTGAAAAATTCATGAAACATAAATAAGTATTATATTTTCTTGCCTCTGTTACTCTTACTAACATTCTGAAAAAGGGGAGGATATGGTTCCTTGCACCACCCTCCTTAGATCCCGCTCTGCATGAAGCACTCTGGGTATGTGTGACTTCCACTTCAAACGCCGTATCCGATGAACACTGATTTTACAGATACCACTCTCATGTGAGTATTGCCCTACAGGCTATTTCAAAAATCTTATGAAGCATCAGGGAGTATCACTTTCGCAGGACTTCCATCGTCAGTTGAACGTCTTGCCCTTCGAGATCGTCCCCTGTTTACGTTTCGCACTCTTCCATCAGCTTCAAAATTTCACGTATCCTAGTATCGTTACCCTTATCAGGTGTGCAGGGGCATATTGAGGTTATTTTTAACGGGGTGCTGAACCTCAGATTTCTTTAGGGGTTGATTAGATTAGATTACAGGAAAGATTTCTTTTGAACCTGTAAATAATAGCTAGGTAGTCACCAGAAGAAGAGCTATGCACCAATCTCCTGTAATGATGCATAGAACCGGTCAGGCCTAGCACCAACCCCCCAACCCCCTTCTCGTTGGTGCAGGCCGTTAGTATATTTCAAAAGAGATACTCTATTGTGGAAGGGAACGGATGGGGAGTGCTGCCAGATCAGTATGGCCTACAGATCTGGACAGCTACGGCTACTTTCTTTTTCTCTACCCTGCTGAGGAGTGGTCAACCATACAGGATCCTGGTAACCTGACCATATAAACTGACTGGACTGGACTGAAATAAGGCTCTGAGCTTGATTATGGATACTGAATTTGGTGCACTGATGGGTTTCTGTGGAGGGAAAATCTTCCGCTTGAAGATATTTTCTGTTTGTTTCTGGGTTGACAGCCCCAATGAATAGATTCACAGGATATGTTTTATCAACTGGTGAATAATCCTGAACAAAGTCATCGCAGGCACCGGAATTCTAACTTCTACGGTCATCGTCAAATTCTACATTGGAGGAAGTCTTCCAGTATAGATGGCTTCAGCCTTTAGATGTGGAGGAACGGGTCTTTGCCCCATGTCTGCGATTAGGACTGTTTGATATTGTCGGCATTCCCTCTCTCAATAAACATAATTTCTTTAAACATCCCACTAACCATTTTCTCCCCATAGGTAGTTGGAATGTGAGGACTCTGCACAGAGCTTTTTCTCTTGATGTCCTCACACAAGAATTCCACCATTATAATTTAGATATTCTCGGCTTGTAAGAGACCAGATGGACAGATAAAGGTCAGATTCTTAAAAATAATTTTAAATTTCTCTTTTCAGGAGAGAGACGATAATAAGCATCACCAAGGCGTGGGTCTGCTTCTCAGCAGACATGCTAGTGATGCTCTTCTAAGATACGAGTGCATTAATGAAAGGTTTCTTACAGCAAAATTTCAGACAAGCGTTGAAGACTTGAATGTTATCTGCTGTTATGTCCCCACTGAGGATGCCGATGAGGATGAGAAGGATAGGTTTTACGGATAACTTCAGGATATTTTGAATTCTGTCAAGAAAGGAGATATTACCCTTGTTCTTGGTGACTTCAATGCCAAAGTTGGTACTAACTCTGACCTTTGGGGAGGGGTGATGGCCCTTTTGGTATTGGTAGCTGCAAATGCAATGGGCAACGTCTCTTACAGGTAAGTAAACTCAATGGATTCAGAATAACTAACACTTATTACAAACACTGCGACATACATAAGTACACATGGGTTTCACCTGATGGGCTGCATAAGAAAATGATTATATATTAATTAACAGCAAATGGGCTAGTTCTGTTAGAAATACCAGGTCATATAGGGGAGCTGAAATTGGATCTGACCATTACCTTGTTAAAAATGTCTTGCATCTTAAACTTAAAAAGTGTTGTGCAAGGGTTAAAAATTTTACTTTTAATACTGACTTGTAACAATTGGTTTAGCATTACTTCTGGTGTTCGACAAGGATGCATTTTGTCTACTTTTCTGTTTAATTTGTTTATTGATTATGTTATGGGAAATTCACTGCAAGGGAAACATTTTGGCCTTAAATGGTCGGGGATTCTGGACATTTCTGATTTAGATTATGCTGATGATTTAGCCCTTTTGGCAAATGATATTGATGAGATGAACTCTTTCATTCACGCTGTTGAGAGACTGGTAATAGAGTAGTTTGGTTATAAACAGAGAGAAAACTAAAGTGATGAAAATTGGTCAGGCAGGCTGTGATTCAGTTAATCTGAATGGTTGCGCTCTTGAGCAGGTGTCACAGTTTAATTATCTTGGAAGCTATGTAACAGATACTGGTGACGTGCGGCACGAGATTAACAGACGAATAGGGTATTTAACTGCTGGGACTTTTAAGAATACCAGGTCATATAGGGGACCTGGTATGGACCTATGGAGAGTGTGAAGAAATAAGCCTTACTAAAATAATATTTAAAGTCCAGAATTAGACTGTATAATAGTTTGGTTCTTTCTAAGGTTAGTTAAGGTAGTGAAACTTCGACGCTTTGAAACAAGATAACAGAAACTTGATGCTTTTGATTCTGGATGCTTACTCAGTATCTTGGGCATTAGGTGGTTCAACTTTGTAACTAATGATGAGGTTAGGCAAAGGAGTCTGCAACCTCCTTTAAGCAGCATATTGTGCAGAGACTCCGTTGATTTGTCCATATTGCCTGTATGGATAATTATAGATTGGCGAAAGGATTATGAACAGTGTGCCTAAAGGCCTCAGAAAGAGTGGATACGTAAGAAGCGGTGGGCAGACAATGTCAAACAGAACATTTAGAATTGATGTTCAGTGACCAGATGCAGCAGTTGTAGCTCAGGACAGATGAGCTTGGAGAACTGAATGACACAGTCTGGTTGGACCTCCGTAGCCCATGGCTGCTTGAGGATGATGAGGATGTATATATGAAAATAAAAAGATGCTAATCAAATTATCCGCAGACACGTTTTAACCTCATAAAGAAAATAACAATTTAAACAACTTAATTATCGCCTTGTGTGTCTTGAAAGAGGTATGTGGAAATGTTTTCAATTCTGCTGTCGGGAAGTTTATTCTCTAAGGACTCTGTATATTCCTGAACTGAAGTTCTATACACATAATTGTTGCGGAGATAATTAATAGGGAATTGTGTTACTTTATTTCCTCCCTTCATTGAAGAACAATTCATTTTATGCAAGCCAACTCATAGCTGAAATAAAAAAGGGAATTAGAAAAGA
Organism: Ryuthela nishihirai; assembly: GCA_038380435.1. Lineage (NCBI taxonomy): Eukaryota > Metazoa > Arthropoda > Arachnida > Araneae > Heptathelidae > Ryuthela > Ryuthela nishihirai. The sequence goes on from JAWZYU010000017.1 coordinate 80,830,398, forward strand.
ATTCGACCAGAGCCTCATTAGCCGTCATCAGCTGAGCTTCTTTTTATTTGTCTTTTAAGAGGGAGATCGAGAAATGGTCAGCCAATGACGTTGCCCACCTCTCACGCACGGGGACGTTGAGGTTGGATTTTGAGAAGCAGACGTCCATGCCTTATCCAGGATTCGAACCCGGGCCTTGTTGGCGGCTCAAAGACATACGAAAAAAAACGAAAAGTCATGTAAAATAAAACAAATTGCATAAAAAACTATTTTTTGTTAAAATAAACGAAAAATCAGCAATGGTAAAATAAAAATCAAATTATATAAAAAACTTTTTTATTAAAAAAAGGAAACATGAAAAGGAAAAAACTCATAAAAAACTATTTTTTATTAAAAAAACGAAAATAACACATACCAAAAGATGATAAAAAATTCCAAAATGCCAAAAAAACACAGACCTGGGAGTTGTGCCGAGAATGGTTAGGGATTCGGCCACAAATAAAGGAGCGAGCATATGCCTTGCCCCCATTTGAAAAGAAATTAAAGAAACATTGAGGAAGCATAAAGCTTTTACTAATTTCCATTACCAGCTTCATCGCTGCTGGATTTCGCTGAAAAAGAGGAGCAAAAGAAATTCAGAATTCATGTTTGAAACAGGTTCTCATTTCAAAAGATGTAAATGATAACTATTACAGTTTAGAAGAGAACATCATATCATACATAAGTATCAATCTTAATCATATAAATTTAATTTTCCTGCTTCTATTCCTGCTGAATAGATCACAGATTGAAACTGAAAACGAGACTGATACGTTACTGACTGAACTACTTGGTCCAGATTATTATTAATTACTGACAGCTATTGGTGAATGTTTAATGAGGTTCAACTCTCAAACAAACAATTTCCTGACATTCTTGTCATGTGATCGCTTATGAAATGAGGAAGTATAATCAAATGTAATAAATAAGTTCATTCAAAACTATTCCAATGGAGAAGCAATTAGATTCTGCATTGAAATCGAATTAAATAATCATAGCAAGACATAAATGTTTCCCGCGAAATGAGGAGCCAATCACAAGCCGAGTCTTCACCAATATGAATTTCAACTGCGATTCTTTCCTCCTCCCCCCCCCCCCTCTCCCGTGAAAATGGACAAACGAACCGAAGATACTTTTTCTCAATTTCCACCACTTTTGGGTTCCAAGTTTCTTATAAATATCATGTTATTTTGTTTCAATGTTACACAAAGACACAAAAAATTCATTGATCACTTGATTGTTTCAAACAGAAACGCGATACAATTATATAATATTTATATATTTAGTTTCAGTTACGTAATTCCTACGTACTAATAATATGCAATACACAATACTTATGTATTTTTTGTCTTAATTCAATTTTATGAATATTTTGAAATCATTAATAAACTAATTATAAAAGTTTATGTGAAAAGTGAATTAAAGCCCATGTAATAATTATTGATAAGGAAACTTTTACAGAAAGAAATGTGACGTTTGAAAAAATGTCTGATGATTTTTTCAATTTTTTGGTTATTTTGAGGGAACAATGTTTAGGATGAGTGTTACAACATCGCCTGCCGTTAATTATTTGAATTTCAATTTCTCTTCTTTTATATTAAAACAAACATTGTTGAAAATCGAAATTTGGAGAATTTTAAATCAGATCTTCAGTTTATTTTCAGAGGCATTTTTCTCTGATGATTTTATGAATATTTTATGAATATTTTGAAACGGTCTGGAATTTGAAACGGTTTATGAATATTTGAAACGGTCTGTATTTTATGAATATTTTATGAATATTTTGAAACGGTCTGCACGGTCTGGACTACCTGACCTGCAGATACTGCAGGTCAGGTAGTCCAGACCGTGCAGTCCAGACCGTGCAGACCAGTGCAGACCAGACCGTGCAATTACCAGACCTGAGATGTAGCTCAGGATAGATATCCAAGCAAATCTATCCTGAGCTACATCTACTGCATCTGGCCACTGCACACCAATTCTAACAAGGTCCTGTTTGACATTGTCTGCCCACCGCATCCTAGGTCTCCCCTTCTTTCTGAGGCCTTTAGGCACACTGTTCATAACCCTATTCGCCAATCTATAATTATTCATACGGGCAACATGGCCAAACCAACGGAGTCTATCTATGCACAATATGCTGCTTAAAGGAGGTTGCAAACTCCTTTGCCTAACCTCATCATTAGTTACAAAGTTGAACCACCTAATGCCCAAGATACTGCGTAAGCATCTGGAATCAAAAGCATCTAGTTTCCTGTTATCTTGTTTACAAAGTGTCCAGGTTTCACTACCATAACTAACCCTAGAAAGAACCAAACTATTATACAGTCTAATTTCAGTCTTTAGGTGTATATGCCTATTTCTCCACACTCTCCATAGGTTCTTAAAAGTCCCGGCAGCAATCCCTATTCGTCTGTTAATCTCATGCCGCACATCACCATTATCTGTTACATAGCTCCCAAGATAATTAAACTGTGACACCTGCTCAAGACTGCAACCATTCAGATTAACTGAATCACAGCCTGCCTAACCAATTTTCATCACTTTAGTTTTCTCTCTGTTTATAACCAAACCTACTCTACTACAAGTCTCATCAACAGCTCGAATGAAAGAGTTCATCTCATCAACATAATTTGCCAAAAGGGCTAAATCATCAGCATAATCTAAATCAGAAATTTTCGTATCTCCAGCCCATTTAAGGCCAAAATCTTTCCCTTGAAGTGAATTTCGCATAACATAATCAATAACCAAGCTAAAGAGAAGAGACAAAATGCACCCTTGTCGAACATCAGAAGTAATGCTAAACCAATTGCTACAAGCCTTACCAACTCTCACACACGACTCAGTGTTATTATAGAGAGCTTTCATAATGTTAACTAACTTGTCTGGTATACCATATGATTTCACAATCAACCACAAATTATGACGATCAATAGAGTCGAAAGCCTTTTTGAAATCAACAAAGCTAGCAACCAAAGGTTTCTGAAACTCTAAACATTTCTCAAGAATCTGCCTAAGTGAAAATATCTGATCCACACATCTCCTACCACTTCTGAATCCACATTGCTCATCACGCAATTGACTGTCAACCAGATTCTTAATTCTATTAAGCACAATCATGGAAAGAACTTTACCTGGAACAGAGAGTAGGCTGATACCCCTATAGTTATCACAAGAACTGCGATAACCTTTTTTGAAAATAGGGATAACAATAGCTCTGGTAAAATCCTTAGGAACCATGCCTTTATCATAAAAGATATTCAGAATTTCAGTCATCGAAGTGGTAACCGAAACATTCCCAGCTCTAAGCATTTCCGTAGTAATTTCATCTACCCCTGGGAATTTATGAAGTTTAAGTTTAGAAACAGCCAAAATAACTTCAGATTGTGTTAGAGGGCCAACATTAAAGCCACCAATGCATCTATCATCATTGCAAACAATGGGAGTAGAACTAACTACATTGTTTAGAACATCACTGAAATGCTCAGCCCACCTAGCCATGACAGAATCCTCCCCTTGTATAACCTTACCTTGTTTATCCTTCAATCCTTGTATGCCTGTCCGTTTTCTACCACACAAAACATTAACTATCTGGTACAGCTCTCTGCTGTTGTGCTGTCTAACTGCTTCCTCAGCTTTGTCAGCCAAACCATCAAGTCAAAGATTCTTATCAGCAGCTAACTGATCCTTTACAAGTTTATTAAGGTCTCTGTAATGCTTTCTATTAGGACTAGTAGGGTATTGATTAAGTGCATTCCTGCAGTTCTTTCTTTCCGAAATAAGCTCAAGAGCCTTATCACTCAGATAATTCTGACTCTTTTTTCCTAAAAGAGTACTGTTAGTGTCCGAAAAAGCCTGTTTAAAATGATCCCATTCTTCCTCAACTTCAGTAGTAAGCAAACCATGACTGTCATAATGACTAAGTAACCTATCATGGTAAGCTTTGGCTATAACTGGATCTTTCAGAGCTTTAGTATTAAAAGTAAATTTTTTAACCCTAGCACAACACTTTTTAAGTTTAAGTTGCAACACACTTTTAACAAGGTAATGGTCAGATCCAATTTCAGCTCCCCTATATACCCTGGTATTCCTAACAGAACTAGCCCATTTGCTGTTAATTAATATGTAATCAATCATATTCTTATGCAGCCCATCAGGTGAAACCCATGTGTACTTATGTATGTCGCGGTGTTTGTAATAAGTGTTAGTTATTCTGAATCCATTGAGTTTACTTATCTGTAAGAGACGTTGCCCATTGCCATTGCAGCTACCAATACCAAAAGGGCCTATTACTCCTCCCCAAAGGTCAGAGTCAGTACCAACTTTGGCATTGAAGTCACCAAGAACAAAGGTAATGGTCTGTAAATGGTAGCTAGGTAGTCACTGGAAGGAGAGCTATGCACCAATCCCCTGTGATGATGCATAGAACCGTCCAGGCCTAGCACCTAATGTCCGACCCCGCCTTCTCGTGGTGCGGACCGTTAGTATCTTTCAAAAGATATACTCTCTTGTGGAAGTGAACGGAAGGGGAGGGCTGCCAGATTAGTGTGGCCTACTGATCTGGACAACTATGGCTACTTTTCTTTTTTTTCTACCCTGCTGAGGAGTGGTCAACCACACAGGGTCCTGGTGCTGACCATATAAACCTACTGGACTGGACAGATATAAGGCTCTGAGCTTGATTATGGATCCTGATTTTGCTGCACTGGTGGGCTTCTGTGGAGGGAAAATCTTCCGCTGTGTTTTCTGTTTGTTTGTGGGTTGACAGCCCCAAGTGAATAGATTCACAGGATATGTTTATCAGCTGGTGGATAATCCTGAGCAGAAGTCATCGCAGGCACCTGAACTCTTTGCTTCTATGGCAACGTCAAATTCTACATTGGAGGAAGTCTTCCAGTGTAGATGGCTTCAGCCTTTAGTAGTGGGGGAACGGGTCTTTGCCCCATGTCTGCGATTAGGGGGCTGTTTGATATTGTCGGCATTCCCTCTCTCAATAAACATAGTTTCTTTAAACATCCCACTAACTATTTTCTCTCCATAGGTAGTTGGAATGTGAGGACTCTGCACAGAGCTTTTTCTCTTGATGTCCTCACACAAGAATTCCACCGTTATAATTTAGATATTCTCGGCTTGCAAGAGACCAGATGGACAGATAAAGGTCAGATTCTTAAAAATAATCTTAAATTTCTCTTTTCAGGGAGGGACGACAATAAGCATCACCAAGGCGTGGGTCTGCTTCTCAGCAGACATGCTAGTGATGCTCTTCTAGGATATGAGTGCATTAATGAAAGGTTTCTTACAGCAAAATTTCAGACAAGCGTTAAAGACTTGAATGTTATCTGCTGTTATGCCCCCACTGAGGATGCCGATGAGGATGAGAAGGATAGGTTTTATGAACAACTTCAGGATATTTTGAATTCTGTCAAGAAAGGAGATATTACCCTTGTTCTTGGTGACTTTCTGTAAAAGCGTTTTTTAAAAGTTAGTTTTTAACGTGGATTTCTATTCACACAACATGGAAATGTTGCAATACACGTTGGAAGGTAGTCTAAGTCCGTTTCTGTTCGTTTCATCTCTGAGCGCCCCCTATCTTTCTTCATAGAATGAGCCAAATGGTCAGGGCACGATCGCAAAGCCTGAGAGAAAAGATGGGGAAAGGAACAACTGTTAGGAGACAGAGGGTAACCTCCGTCAAGGTCATACAGCGAATTATTTAAAGTGCACAGGGTACGGCTCTCTCCTGCACACAGCGTTACGGCTTAATGTCGCATCGGACGGACGGTATCCTCTCCAAGCCCAATGATGTCTCTTTTATCACCGTGGACAGAATGGGGTTTAATGGAGAAAATTCTCAACGCCGGCCCAGTTGGGACTCGAATCTCTGAACTTCAGATGACGAGTCTGGCGCGCTACCCACTGAACCATAGTGTGTCTTGTCGTTTTCTAAGTATGGTGATTATAATTTTTTAACACACGAATTGAATAGATTTTTATTTATTAGGATTCTGATTCAGTTATTTAAAAATAAAAAAATTAATCCCCCTCAAGCAGCTGCTTGCCACAAAATTCTGACAGGAGCCTGTCAGTTTATATGCTATAGTAGAAGGTCTGCGAGGATTGTAGGACCTCAGCAGAAAAACGACACTAACGTCCATTGAAATTATCCGGGGTTCGAACGCGGTCCCTTAGATCAGTAGCCAAGCGCGTTAACCACTCGGCCACGGAACGAAAAAAAGAAATCACTTCTGTTAATTTGTTTGGTTGTGTGAGCTTATCTAATGTATATAGTTCATTATGATAATCATCCGAATAATTCTTATTATAAAGTACCTTGTTAATTCGTCGAAGTATTGCATTAATTCTAGTAAGTACGTAGTGTACCAAGCTCTAAGTATAAAGTTTGATTTGAGCACTTGATGAAAGAGATAAAATAAATGGCATTAGAATTAGCTGATGTCTTTCACATGGGATATTAAGCATTGGCAAAACTTGATCCTCTGTACAGCAGAGATCTAATTGATACAATTGAAGACGACATCCTATTTTCATATCCAGTGATTTCCTTCCCAGATTTGAGGACTTCTCAACCTCGCCTTGTACCAAAAGAGGGCAAAGCACTCTTTATCTTTCAAGCGGAAAATTTCAAGCAGTAAAAACACTAACAAAATTTCGAGAAATATTTTTGCTAAAAAAAATGAGGTTTCTCCCTGAGTGGGATTCTAATCGTCTTCTGAATATATGCCATGGGATCTAACCATTAATCGATCAGTGCTGTTCCACTTTTTAACTCTCTTTTCATTGGAGGCAGGGGCGGGGGTGGCTCAGTCGGTAGCGCGCCAGGCTCGTAATCTGTAGTTCCCAGGTTCGAGTCCCAGCTGGGTCAGCGTTGAGATTTATCTCCGCAAAATTCCCCGCCCTGCCCACGGTCAGTAGGGGACACCGATGGGCTTGGAAAGGCCGCCGTCCGTCGGATGGGACGTTAAGCCGTGGCCCCGTGTGCGGGAGAGCCATACCCTGTGCACGTTAAAGAACACGCTGGATGGCCTTGACGGGAGGCTACCATCTGTCTCCCAACAGCTGTTCCAGTGGGTCCCCTCCCCCAACCTTCTCTGAGCCTTCGGGGTCCATGTGACCTGGCCATTTAGCCCATGGTGTGCAAAAAAGTGCCGCTCAGAGGTAAAACAACCCAACCCAACTCATTGGAGGCAATGTTGAAAGTTTGACGGCTCCCGACTATAGATGGCGCCAAGAGCGATAAAAATATGCGGGAAGATTTATAATCACAATTAGTTAAAAATGAACTAGCTGTTGTTAGTTGAGTGGTTAAATCATTCAGGAGATGTCGCTTCCTTTCGTACTTCGGGAGACTCATTTTCTCTTTAGAAGAAAGGTGTGTCTTTACTATTGATAACAAAGATTCATCTGAGGCATAATATTTAAATGCATCAATAACATAAAATTTAGATTTTATGTGTTCGCAGTATGATTATAATTAATCTAATAACATTTGTAAAATATCATTGCTAAGAAACATCAATTTAAAAATGCGAATAATATTTAGATATATAATGCATTGCATCAATTTAAACTGAAGTTGTAAGAAGACTATTTGCAACTTGAATGGAAAGCAAAGAATAAAAATGAAATTGAAATAAAAGCAAATCCTTACCTATCTTTTTGTATGCAGCCGTCTCGACCCGGCGGCCCATTTGTATGGAGCCTCCTTCTTGGGCAACGGAACCTCCCAGGGGAGCCACCAAGAAGGCTTGCGGAGAAGGCTTGAAGGGCCCTTACGGACCCTTCAAGAAAAGGTTCTAAGGAAACATTAAGAAAGCTCAAGGCTTTTAGCCCATAAGGTTAAGTAGTCAGTACGATAGCGCAGCTGATTGCTGAACCGGGGAGGGGAGGGAGCTCAGTCAGTAGTGCGCCAGGCTCGTAATATGCAGTTCCCAGGTCGAGTTTCAGAACTGGGCCATCGTTGAGATTTATCTCCGCAAATTCCCCGCCCTGCCCTCGGTCTGTAGGGTACACCGATGGACATGGAAAAACCACTGTCCGTCGGATGGGACGCCAAGCCGTCCCTTGTGTGGGAGCGCCATACCCTGTGCATGTTAAAGAACACGCTGGATGGCATTGACGGGATACTACCATCTGTCTCCCAAAAGCTGTCCAGTGGGTCTCCTCCCCCCCAAACTGGAGCGGGGGTGGCTCAGTCGGTTGCGTGCCAGGCTCGTAATTTGCAGTTCCCAGGTTCGAGTCCCAGCTGGGTCAGCGTTGAGATTAATCTCCACAAAACTCCCCTCCCTTCCCATGGTCAGTAGGGGACATCGATGGGCTTGGAAAGGCCGCTGTCCATCGGATGGTACGTTAAGCCGTGAGCCCATGTACGGGAGAGCCATACCTGTGCACGTTAAAGAACACGCTGGATGGCATTGACGGGAGGCTACCATTTGTCTCCCAACAGCTGTTCCAGTTGGTCCCCTCCCCCAACCTTCTCTGAACCTTCGTGGTCCTTGTGACCTGGCCATTTAGCTCATTTTGTGCAACTCGGAGATAAAACAACCCAGCCCAAACCTAAACCAGCGGGAATGTCCCTCTTTGTATGTTGTACGAGAAGTAATGAATGAAGCTAAGCGACACACTATTTCACACGTACATGGTAAGACTATTACTGGCTGTTGTGGCAGAAATGAGCACAATGTTTTTTGCAGCTATTTCTTTTCCTCATTTCTCGCTTTCTCAACGATACAATTATTTTTTTTTTACAATTCTTTTGCTTCTTACGGTTTTGAAATGAAATGTTTGATTTTTACCGACAGAACGGGAGGAAAAAAATAGCTTCAAATGTTTATAGTTAGCTAGCAGTGGTGCAGGTGAGTGACTTCTCTAAGCCCTCGGGGTCCTTGTGACCTGGCCATTTAGTGTATTGTATGCAAAATAGTGCCGTTCAGAGGTAAAACAACCCAAACAACCCAGGTGAATGGCAACTGGAGAGACTTTGAGACTGCGCAGTTGATGATTTGACACTTCACACAGATCATAGATAGATGATCACTCAACAGACCTGACTTATGTTTCAGAAATGTCAAATCGTGAACTGCGCAGTCTCATAGTGTCAACTGTTGCCATTCACTCTAAGCCAATTGCACACGGGTATTTATTTTTATTATTTATTTATAGAGCAGGCTTTTTCAGACTCCTTTTGCGATTGTTTAAAACTTTACCGAAATGTTTAATTCAAGAAAAAAGCAGCAATAATACATACGTCATAAGCTTGAAAATATAATATTAATTCAATTTTCACTGTTTATGTAAGGCTTTAAAGAGCATCAACAGTATCTTTGTCCTAAGTGTATTTAATAACCACTGTTGTGTTAAATTAATCTCCAAAATGTACCTAAAGTATTTCCCATTTCGTATTTAACCATCCAAATTCCATTGAAGAAGAAACTTCATACACAATCATCATATTTTACTTCTGCACAAGAAGAAACGAAATGCCGAGATAGAGTGACAAGAGAGCCACTAGAGAGCTCAGTCGAAGCCTTGACGTTCTTAAGATCGCGAGTCGATTACCTATTAGCCAACTTATTATTATCTATAGGAACTCCGCAAAATTCCCCGCCCTGCGCACGGTCAGTAGGGGACACCGATGGGCTTGGAAAGGCCGCCGTCCGTCGGATGGGACGTTAAGCCGTGGTACCGTGTGCGGGAGAGCCATACCCTGTGCACGTTAAAGAACACGCTGGATGGCCTTGACGGGAGGCTACCATCTGTCTTCCAACAGCTGTCCCAGTGGGTCCCCTCCCCCAACCTTCTCTGAGCCTTCGGGGTCCATGTGACCTGGCCATTTAGCCCATGGTGTGCAAAAAAGTGCCGCTCAGAGGTAAAACAACATAACCCAACCCATCTATAGGAACTTTCGAAGCGTCTGCTGTTCATTCTCTGTCTTATGTAGTTGACAAAAACTTTTTACCACTTCTACGCAGACATCAAAACTCCTTCGGAAACATTCTTGTGGATTATTCACTTTCTCTTGCTTGTTTGTGCTCATTTCCATTTCCATTGGATCATTTTCCCAAAAACATTCGCAGTATATGACTGGTTTATTTCCATACATTCAATCAATCATCGACTTAACTCTAAGCAAAGGTGTATTTCCAAAGCAACTTCGATCTGACATGAACAGGATCACATAAGTGATTGCTTAATATTCAGATTTCGGGAGATGTTCAGATTAGTCCTAACACAGAAATTAGTTTTGTGTTTACTGGAAAAGAGTCCGAGCAATCTGTTTTAAAATGTTCTGATGTTCCTCAAATTATCTTAAGGCACTTTGCAAAGTCATATTTATTAGCTAAATAGCCAAATTTTTTACTTCAGTTATTTCATATTTAAAAAAGGGTCTACCATTAGGCATTGTTTTTGAAAGCGATAGAAATATTATTTAACCTTTTGAAGGTTAATGACATAACACGAAAACTGAAAGAGTTAAAATACACATTATTTTATCTTAATGATTTTCTCTTAACTGATGGCGGAATAATGGAAAATAATGTGTATCATAGTGTGTATCAATAATGGAATAATATGTATCAATATGGAAATAATATGTATCATTAGTGTGTAGATTTGAGCGATCACTATGCGAGAAAATACCAAATCAAGGGATTCCGTTAATCTTTCTATTTAATTCACCACGTATTAACTTAAATCGTACAAAATAAAACTTCTAATATAACAAAACAGAAATTTGACATGATATATTAATTTAATTATTACGATAATAATTAAAAAAGAAAGATTAAATAATACTTTTATTAAAACCAGCAATCGGTGTTAAAATAATAGCTCTAGGGGTATAAAGAAAAATCCACTCGTATTCGAATTCGAAACTAAGTATTACGGCGAAACAACGCTGTACAAAAAGATTGTAAAGTCGGACAAGAGTCTTACCTAACTTTTGGAATGCTGCTTGGCCCCCTCCGACGTCCCATTGGCATGGGGACTCCTTCTTCAGCAAGCGCTTCCGGGTGACTGCGAAGGTTAACAGAACAACAAAGCCTAAATTGATTGTGGAAGATATTGTGACGATTCATTCAAGTGTTGAAATAATCGATACTCTCGTTACGTCTTTTACATTGTGACGATTGCTCAGAAGATATCTGGGTTTCAGACATCTATCGAATGGAAACTTTTTGATTCGTAAAGAAAATGAAAAGGTCTGAAATTCAGAAAAGTTTTTTTTTAATAGGTTTTGCTTTTGCGATGCCACCTAATTGGACATCAAAACAAGAAAAATGGCGTATCGCTTCTGCAAATATGGGCGATGCACGGTTGCGATTCTACACTTTTGATCCATTTAGTGGTGATAATTCAAACTAATGGACGATTTGGAAAATGCAAACAGTAATAGAGCTAACCTCTCGATTAACCGGGATAATGGGGGATAGGACGCAGGGAGGTTACGGGTAACACAAAATCAAGGTTAAAATAAAACTGGTCAAAATGCGGGACATAATTGAATTCGTATAAGCCTATTCAGTTAAAATTCAACCCAATATTTAGGAACATATTTGCCGCGTTACAGACGTCAAGTGCAATAGTTTAGGGACTCAAAACATTACATGAATTGCTTGACGAAAAACGCCAAACAGTTACTTATGCAGTCTATTATATATATTTTTTTAACCCGTTTAATCCGCAAATCGGTTTATCCGCCCCCAGATAACCCGAGAGTTGCCTGTAGTGTATTTAGTACCTAAGAAACGTAAAAAGAAAGCCCTTTTATTTCTTCCAACAAAAAATATCGTTTCCTCCCCTCAGGAGGAAAGGGGGCGAATAATTGCCATCAATTTTAACCTATTAATCCTCACACTCCATAGCCAAAAATTCGATTTTATTCTTCTAATTATCCGCACAACTAAATATAATAAATTTGAAAGAAGTTAAATAAAAAACTGCCCTACGTACTAATAAAAAATTGGCACGAAATTGAGTTATTTTAAGAGTATTTTCATTGTTAATGCTGTGCAGTGGTACCAAGGGAAGCAACGGTTCCCTTAAAACCTTCATGAATAAAAAGGAAAAAAGAATATATTTTACGCATATATTTTCTATATTTTCGTTCAAAAAGTAAGAGTATTTTCTTAACTTTAGTTAATTTGAACAAAAAACTTCTTTTTTATGAATATTCTTCGAATTTCCTTGTTATATCACTCTGTATAATAAGTAGAAGCGCCAGTCTCCAGGCAAATCGTTGTAGGAGTGTATGAAAAATCTCGCTCCACTGCTACTGCCTTCGCATCGCACACTGGATATCCAAATTTCTGTCCTCAGCAGGTAGAAATTAATAGAGACGGAGGCGACGGCAGCAGTCGCTTTTTTTGTTCATTACCGGCTCTAACACAACCTATTTCTGCTGCGGACGTACAACGCATGCTCCAGACCTAGCTTGAAGCAACCAATAAGCGTTCTTTTGCAAGCCTAATTGGAATTTGTAACCGCCATTAGTTTTTTTTTTTGCGAAGACTATGAAAAAAAAAACTACAGTAAAAAAACCCCTACAAACTCATTTTTTCGAGGACTACCTAGGAAAATATGTTAACTGTAGCCCCTAGAAGAAGAGGTTTATAACCCCCCACGGGTATGCCACCTGATGAGACATAATGTTAATGATTTCTGATTATTTGTTGTTCAATTTAATCCTTTTATGTCCTATATTTTGTTGCTGCTTTAAAGCACCGACGTACTTTAAAATTAAAACTAATATAAACTTTTATGCATTTTGCATTATTAACTTAAGATACGCATATTTCATATTTAATTCACGTATTTAAGCTTAAATGTTACATATGACATTGAGTTGTGCTCTTAAATAGGTTAAATAATTTTTTTAATTATTGGGCCACAAGTTTTGGAAACGATCACAATTTTTCCAATGAACAAGATTTTAAAATTCTGCGCTTAAAGAAACAAATGAAGTTAAATGGGTTGGAAAGTTTTGGAAAAACTTTTTGTCAAAAAAAAAAAGCATTGGAGAAAATAAATTCTGGAAATTTAAGGGTCAAAAGTTATATACACAGTCTTATCAGAATAATGTGACCACCTTACCATACATATACTGTGGTAGGTGGTCATATTATTCTGATTCGACTGTGTACATGCTGTACATATTAAAATATTGGAGAAAGAACATAGATATTGTTTTCACTGAAATTGTTAACAGCAGGGTCTCTTCAATTATATCAACAATCTATTACTGTTAGTTCTTGTGTGCAAAATGTATCACGCGCTACTATTTTCGGTTTCGACTTCGCCGAATACCTTCGGCGAAGTCGAAACCGAAAATATTTGCCAGATCGTTAAGTTTATGCAGAAACATTTGCTCTTAAGGTAGCAAATTTATTACGAATTGTGCACGTTCTTTGGTTCTCACGAATTGCTGTTTGTAAATATGGTCGCAATATGATTTAATGAAATAAAATATAAATACCCCCTCAAGCAGCTGCTTGTCACAGAGGTCTGACAGGAGCTTGTCATTTTATACGCCATAGTAGAGGGTCTATGGGGATGGCGGAACCTAAACGTAAAACACAATCATGCATACCTCACCCGGGGCTTGAACCCAGGTCCCTTTGATCTGTAGCCAAGCACGTTAACCACTCGACCACAGAACGGCAATTTGAATTAATTTCATGTATTTTATTAATGCATAAATATGATTTAGGGTCTAGAGTGCAATTCCCGTTTCTTCTGGAACAAAGTCTTCCTATATGTCAGTGTTTTCCAGAAACGCGTCACGGAGCATAAATCACCTCGTACTGTATTGAAAATTAAACCCTGTAACTAAAGTAGAACCCAGGTTCGATCTTGCAACTACTGTAAATTTTAACGCAAGTTTTAAGTAGGAATTGATAAATAAAGAATATCAAAACTGGCAGGGATGATCGAAGTAGTTAATATAAAAAATCTTTCACGTTCCAAAAAACCTTCACGTAGAATGAAATTGCACATTTTTATCGGGATTTCACATTGAATTCCCAACAGGAATTTCACTCTTATGATTTCGAATGAAACTATGTTGCAGTTTGGAAGAAAAATTATAAGTGGGATGGATCATTTGTAGAGCATAGGAAACGGAGACTGTCCGGATCTAAAAATAAAGAAATGGAGGGAAAGTGATTCGATCTAGCTGGAGAAGAAGCGAAATATAGAAAGCAAGATACTGGAATTCTTTTGCAGTAGACCTACTGTGGCATATAAACTGCTAGGCTCCTGTCAGACCTCTGTGGCAAGCAGCTCCTTGAGGGGATATTTATTTATTTTTATATATAATTTCGCCATTAATTATTGTTTCCTGCTATAATTTTGTTTAAAAGGGCGGGGGTGGCTCAGTCGGTAGCGCGCCAGGCTCATAATCTGTAGTTCCCAGGTTGGGGTCCCAGATGGGCCAGCGTTGAGATTTATCGCCGCAAAATTCCCCTTCCTGCCCACGGTCAGTAGGGGACACCGCTGGGCTTCGAAAGACCACCGTCCATCGGATGGGACGTTAATCTTGTGGTCCCCGTGCGTGGGAGAGCCATACCCTGTGCACGTTAAAGAACACACTGGATGGCCTTGACGGGAGGCTACCATCTGTCTCCCAACAGCTCTTCCAGTGGGTCTCCTCCCCCAAACTTCATTGAGACATCGGGGTTCTTGTAACCTGGCCATTTAACCCATTGTCTGCTATGGTGTTTTATTTAACATTAATTGCATAAGGTGATTTTCCAACATAGTTCAATGTACAAGTAATCCCCGTTTAACACGGGAGATGCTTTCCGGAATGATCCGCCTTAAAAGGGGAAATTTCGTTTGCTTGCTTTTTGCTCTTTTAGAAATATTTTCTTGTATTACACGTTTCTATAGCAAAAATAATTATAATTCACAATTTTTATTAAAAAAACAAATAATGTGTGAAATGCGAAAATGAATACTTGTATAAAATGGGCACATATGTGATCCATAAGTTAATTTTAGAATTTATTTCTTAATAAGGAAACCATCTAGCGTGATTTGCTTGTCTCTTTTTGTGCGTTATATTTCAAACATTGTATATTAGAAAAAAATAGTTGACATTAGTAACTATTGTTGCTAAGCATCTAAGCAATTAATTGGTTTTTTGTGGTTTTCAAGACTAGATAAGGAGCTGTATCCTTATCTAGTCTTGAAAAAGATTTATCTGTAAGTAATCCTAGATAAGGAGCTGTAGTTGACGCTTCTTCGACGAGCTACGCAAAATTAAAGCTTATCAGCAAAGTTATGACTGACATCTGTAAAAATTGTATGTTCTAGTAAATGAAATATTTGCATGCCACGACAAACGGCGGATCGATACACAAATATTTACGCGTATTTATCTCTGAATAAGATTTTTAAAAGAATTTTTTCTAAAAAATAGGAAAAGAAACCAAGTTATAGACAATCCGCTTTAAACGGGTATTACCTGTATTAATATACTGTATGGGGCTGATTTAGGTGAGTTTAAAATTAATAACATTTGTTCACATCCTATAAACAGTTAAACGGCCATACTAAAACAATGCACTACAATCAGTCTTAAGTGTCTCACTAGGTGGTCAGTTTTGATGTCCCAGATAAAGTTCTGTGATCTGCGAATCAGAAGTCATCAAAATACACTCAGTACTTCCGCTTAGCAGCGATAGAAAACATCTGTGTTTCCTTAACATGAAGATTCTTTAACTAGCATTATATAAAATAATTAATAATGATGAAATATTTATGATAAAATATGAATTTTTTAATGGATATTTTTTGGGGATTCTGATAAACTAACAGAATTGCCCGCGTCGATCCAGTATCGATATTTCGAGACCGACGTTTGGGGTTGGGCTTAATTTTCTGGAGTTGAAACCCATAGAGTGCTCTAAGTTATTGCGAGATGAAGCTGTAGACGAAGTTTGATGTTCCTGGCTCTGACCGTCTTGGAAGAGATGGCGAACAAGCAGAGAGACAAACAATCTAAAATATATATTAAATAAATGATTTGTTCGCTCATTTTTTTTTTAATGAGTGAACCTTGGTGGTGGTGACCACCATTATAATTTAGATATTCTCGGCTTACAAGAGACCAGGTGGACAAATAAAGGTGAGATACTTAAAAATAACTTTAAATTTCTCTTTACAGGGAAGGAGGATGGAAAGCATCACCAAGACGTGGGTCTGCTGCTCAGCAGACATGCTAGTGATGCTCTTCTAGGATATGAGTGCATTAATGAAAGGTTTCTTACAGCAAACGTTTAGACAGCATTAAAGACTTGAATGTTATCTGCTGTTACACCCCCACTGAGGATGCCGATGAGGATGAGAAGGAAACTTTTACGGACAACTTCAGGATATTTTCGATTCTGTCAAGAAAGGAGATATTACCCTTGTTCTAGGTGACTTCAATGCAAAAGTTGGTACTGACCCTGACCTTTGGGGAGGGGTGATAGGCCCTTTTTGGTATTGGTAGCTGCAATGGGCAACGTCTCATATAGGTAAGTAAACTTAATGGTTTGAGAATAACCAACACTTATTACAAACACTGTGACATATACAGGGTGATTGTAAACTCTTTCAACAAAAAAGAGGGGTGATAGTACACATCAAGACGATCAGTTGTTGCAATGGAACCTAGGGTCGTATTCCACTTCTTCCGCCAGAGAAGTGTAACGTTACATATCCACGTTGATCCTTTAGCAGTGAAAACAAAGGCACTTAACTAATTTATGAGTTGCTTAATTATATTCGCCTCAGAGAAAGACTCAAAGTAGCTGCTCAAAGTGGCGTCCGAGGGGGATGTTGCACAGCCCACACCGGCGAATGAAGGACTGTCGCACCCTCTCGTAGACTCCTGGTGTGGTGTTGGTCTTGTCCACTGCAACACCGATTCTCACGACGAGATCTTCCAGGGTGTCCACAGGTGTCTCGTACACAAATGTTTTCATGTGCCCCCAGAAGAAGAAGTCTAGTGGATTGGATCTGGGGAGCGTGGAGGCCAAGCCACAGTTTATATCTACAAACATAGTTTATATCTACAAAGTAATTTGAAGTGTAGGAGGCCATATGTAACTTTGTGACTAGGGACGAAAATGTCTAAACGCGGCACTTCATTTAAGAACTGTTAATCTGGCCTTGTTAGTCATTATGACAGTCATGGTTTGCTTACTACTGAAGTTGAGGAAGAATGGGACAATTTTACACAGGCATTTTTCGAAACTAACAGTACTCTTTTAGGTAAAAAGGAGCAGAGGAGGCAAAATTATTTGAGTGATAAGGCAGTTCAGCTTATTTCAGAAAGAAAGAACTGCAGGAATGTCCTTAATCAATACCCTACTACTCCTAATAGAAAGCATTACAAAAATCTTATGAATGTGTAAAGGATCAGTTAGCTGCTGATAAGTATCTTTGGCTTGATTTGATGGTTTGGCTGATAAAGCCGAGGAAGCAGTTAGACAGCACAACAGCAGAGAGCTGTACCAGAGAGTTAATGTTTTGTATGGTAGGAAACGGACAGCTATACAGGGATTGAAGAATAAACAAGGTAAGGTTATAGAAGTTGAGGATTGTTATGGGTAGTTGGGCTGAGCATTTCAGTGATGTTCTAAACAATGTGGTTAGTTCTACTTCGATTGTTTGTAATGATGATAGATGCATTACTGGCTTTAATGTTGGCCCTATAACATAGTCTGAAGTTATTTTGGCTATTTCGTAGCTTAAATATATAAATTTTCTGTTGGAAAAATGATTTTACTACGGAAATGCTTAGAGCTAGGAATATTTCTGTTACCTTATGGCTGACTGAAATTTTAAATATCTTTTATGATAAAGGCATTGTTCCTAAGGATTTTACCAGAGCTGTTATTATCCCTATTTTTAAAAAAGACGATCGCAGTTCTTGTGATAACTATAGGGGTATCAGCCTACTTTCTGTCCCAGGTAAAGTTCTTTGCATGATTGTGCTTAATAGAATTAGGAATCTGGTTGATGGGCAATTGCGTGATGAGCAATGTGGATTCAGAAGTGATAGGGGATGTATAGATCAGATTTTTTCACTTAGTCAGATTCTTGAGAAATGTTTAGAGTTTCAGAAACCTTTGGTTGCTAGCTTTGTTGATTTCAAAAAAGCTTTTGACTCTGTTGATCTTCATAATTTGTGGTAGATTGTGGGATTGTATGGCATACCAGATAACTTAACTAACATAATGAAAGCTCTTTATAAGAACACTGAGTTGTGTGTGGGAATTGGTAAAGCGTGTAGCAATTGGTTTAACATTGCTTCTGGTGTTCGACAAGGGTGCGTTTTATCTCTTTTGTTTCGTAATTGATTATGTTATGCGAAATTCACTGCAAGGGAAATTTTTGACCTTAAATGGTCTGGAGAGATGAAAATTTCTGATTTAGATTATGCTCATGATTTGGCCCTTTTGGCAAATGATGTTGATGAGATGAACTCTTTCATTCGATCTGTTGATAAAACTGGTAGTAGAGTAGGTTTGGTTATAAACAGAGAGAAAACTAAAGTGATGAAAATTGGTCAGTCTGGCTGTAAATCAGTTAATCTGAATAGTTACAGTCTTGAGTAGGTGTTACAATTTAATTATCTTGGCAGCTATGTAACAGATACTGGTGATGTGCGGCATGAGATTAACAGACGAATAGGGATTGCTGCCGGGACTTTTAAGAATCTATGGAGAATGTGGAGAAATAGACGTATACACCTAAAGACTAAAATTAGACTGTATAAATAGTTTGGTTCTTTCTAGGGTTAATTATAGTAGTGAATGTAAGGGGTAGTAAAAGTAGTTCTAGATACTTACGCTATATCTTGGGCTTTAGGTGGTTCAACTTTGTAAGTAATGATGAGGTTATGCAAAGGATTCAGCAACCACTTTTCAGCAGCATATTGTTCAGAGAGAGACTCCGTTGGTTTGGCTATGTTGCCCGTATGGATAATTATAGATTAGCGAATAGGGTTATGAACAGTGTGCCTAAAGACCTCAGAAAGAGGGGGAGACCTAGGAGCGGTGGGCAGACAATGTCAAACAGGACCTTGTTAGAATTGGTGTGCAGTGGCCAGATGCAGCAGGTATAGCTTAGGACAGATATGCTTGGAGAACTAAATTGTACAGTCTGGTTGGACCTCCGCAGCCCATGGCTGCTTGATGATGATGATGAAAAACGTTTATGCTTGGCACTTATTGACATTTATGTATGAGACACTTATTCTCCCATTTTAACCACAAAAATTATTTTGCCATCTTGAAAACAACGCTATCTGCGCCGGTATCTCACATATTAAACAAATTTATTGACAAATTTTTGGCTGACTGATTAGTGTCTTACTTAATGTTTATTCTTTCGTGGTTGCAGATTAAAAATCAGAGGTAGGAAATCTACACTTTCTGTACCCTGAAAAACTACAACTGTTTTATTATGTTTTTTATTGAATTTCAGTTGAACACGGCTTTTTACTCAAACCCTTGAACCTCGCATATAAAAGCTTTATCGTTTTCAATTTCGAGTTTTCAACGATTTAGAAGGGTGCTTTAACACTTTTAGCACCCCCTCTAAATACGCGCCTGCCTGTCAGAGTGGTGGTACTTCATTTCGCCAATGTCTTTGCACATCAATCATATTCGTTTGCAGTAACACTTAAAAATATATTCACGTTGCTAACACGTCAGTTGCTCCGCCATTTTGCTTTGAACAGGGAAATGTCCCCGAGCGGCGTTTACAAACAACCTTATAATACTTTACTTCAAAATATTAGCATTCTGGCTCTATTTATATATGTGTTATTAACATCTGAAAGTTATATACATTTTATTGGGATGCCCTGCATATTAGGCTTGTCATGTATTGTCTTTTCGTGGAGAAAAAAGAAAATTTTCCTTAGGAGAAATTTTATTTGTAATTTGGAGTATTTGGCAGATTTTAACTTATTTTTGCGAATACATTGAAATGCTGAGGCTAACTTAGGAAAAGGAAAGGTTCATCATTTGTCTTCATTTCCAATGAATTTCTTACTATTCTAATTAGTGGCAAAAATAGGAAATGAGATCGTAAAAGAACTGAAAACAAAACAAAACAAAGTTTCTTCTCAATAATTGTAGATACCACTCCAGTGTCAGTGATATTGACTGTAATAGTTCGTTATGTCCTGCACACTAAAGCATAAGAAAGATTTCTCCCCATTTTTTTCCATAACTTCGCATGACGGAAAACATTTAAAAACCGTTATACTGGAGATCTTTAAAATAAATACAAACAAACTGTAGGAATCAAAGTTAAGACATTGGGTCGAAAATACCCAATGTTATGAAGACAAATGCCTTAGTTCAGAGGCAAGCCTAATGATTACGGAAATACGTTGATTCGTATCCCCTTCATAATGTGTTATCGTAGCCCATCGATGGAATTTATTTCTTGTGCAAGCTCCTGAAATTTAGTTGAAGGCCAGATATCGAGAGTTGTGTAGAAGTGAAAAACGTTTTCAGTGCGGTTGAAGAACTTTCTTTTCTCTAAATCAACTCCTCTATGGTATGTTTTGAAAAGTTATTATTAGGAAAAAAATATTTTACTATAAAACCATTATCAAATACTAGGTGATATGCATCCACTTACGCAGTACAGGCATCAAACGAAAATTACGGTGAGATTAAAGACTTTCTAATTCACTCTCATTAAGTCATCTGTGACTGGAGCAGAAACTACACGACTATAAAAAAAATATTGAGTTAGAGTTTTTTTTATTGATATATACTAGGAATAAAATATTAAGTAACAAAAATTTTGTTAATAAATCTTTGCAATCGTCTACTGCAGTGATTCCAAAGGGCGTTTTCTTGATTTTTTTTTTTTTGTGCAAATAGATTAAATAAAAATCGAATATTTCTTAGATTAACAACTTCTTTAAAGGGCGTTAAAAGAATAATGTTTGGTAAAATGTCGGCCCAAAACGATTGGAACCACTGGTCAAAAGGATCATTATTAATAGTTCTGCCATTGCATAATAGGTTAATTGGGTTTTTTCAAAATACCCGTAACTTTAACAATGTTGAAAGTGAAGCGTGAAAAATTGCATGCAATAAAACTTTTGAAAATAAATCAAATGATGTTAAATTAGAAGATGAAAAAGATTTCAGAGTAAAATTTCTTTTGTTGTGGTGATAAACAATTTTTGATATTAACAGAAGAAGCCAAGTTTTTAAGGACGTTAACAAGAAATTTGATAAGTTGTTTTATTAAAATAAAGAAAATTGCAGAATCTTATAATAGTGATTTCAATTTTCGATGTCGACGAATTGAAAGCAGATTTTGATATTTTGTCAAAATCAGATCTAAACACTTCCCTTATAGAGCTTAATCACGATATAAAAGTTATTTCTTCATTCTCAAATGTTGAAATTAAGATTATTTTTAGTCCCCAATGAGTAACACTGAAGAAGAGCGTTTATTTTCCGAACCGAAAATTGTTAAAAACTATTCGCGAAATATACTCATAGAGCTAAAATTGAATGCTCTGACTATTTTCTACATAGAAAAAGGAAATTCAGTATATCAGAGTTAAATTAGGATAAATTAATTAACGATTTTAGCTAGTCGAAAATTCGAAAGAAAATGTAATTATTTGTTTTTTAAGTTTAATTGAAATATTTTGCATACAAAATATTAAATACTTTTATATTAAACTTTTTTCGCAATTTTATGCGATTATGGATTAAAAATTATATATATATAGTTTATATCTACAAAGCAATTTGAAGTGTGGGACGGCCATATGTAACTTTGTGGCTAGGGACGAAAATGCCTAAACGCGGCACTGCATTTAAGAACTGTTAATCTGTCCTTGTTAGGCTTAAACGTAGTAGCATTTTGTTCTGTACACCAAGCCAGAGTTTTAATTGGCAACCACTTCCAATAAACCCCTGTTTCGTCAGCATTATAAATTCGGCTATGAGATCATAATCCTTAATAATTATCTCAAATGTTGCACTGTATTTTGCTGCTGCTTCTGCATCTGCTGACTGTCTTTCTCCAGCAATATCTAAACTGCCTAATGCCACGACGAACTTGAAATATCTAAGTCATCCATCCCTAAATGAACATTCAGAATCAATGCTCGTTTGCTCCTTAAAAAATTCGCTTTAGCAATAAGAATAAGTTCAGAAATTGCCATACCTTCTGATAGATTTAACAAAAACCATCATGCAATACTTTATCAAGGTTTTCTAGTTTTGGTTTATCCAAACGTTTTCTTTCAGCAATTTCATTGTTAGGTTCCGAAGATGCAGTGAATTCTAAAATTTTCCTCTTTGCATTCTTTATATTGTAAATTATTGACTTACTATGTTGTAAGTTTCTATTAGACCAGATTGCTTACATCACCCTCTTTTTCTTAACTATTTCAAGTTTTACACTCAGTATTTTTAATGTGGTTTTAACTCTATCTACTTTTGGAGCCATTATTATGGTGTTAATAAAAATTTGTAAATGGTACGTGTACACTGTATTTGTAAATGAAAGCAATAGGACAGACAAATAATACACTAAGCATTGCCACAGATCGACTGACTTATATGTTTCAAAATCGTGAATCATCGCAGATGAAAAATAGAGTTACCACAAAGCGCCATCCTTTGGCTCTTCAACCAGAATTCTATAATACGTGGGGAAATAACAGACCGCGAAATTCACAAAAGTTTGCTAGCATTTTAAAAAGTTCGGATTCTCAGATATTAGGTAGTGACTAGATTATAAAATTTCATGATAATACATCAAATATTTTTGTTTTGAAGACGTTTTAAAAAGACTCTTTTTTCACTGAAACTATTTAGCACGTTCTTGATGTTTTGTATTTAATACGTTGAAGCACAGTACAAAACCAAATGACAGTAGTTTAATTTTGTAGAGCAACATTTATAAAGGTTTTCTTTTTCTTTATCTATGTTTTAATGGTTTATAAACAGTGTTCGGATTGGAAAAAAAAATAACTACAAGAACGCTTGGAATATCTTAGAAGGTTATTGAATGCCATTATAGTGGATGATCTATCAGAGAAGGATCATAAAAAAAAGGTATATTTCAAACTGATTTTAATTGCTCTCCCCCCCAAATAAAACTTCTAACTCATATTTAGCTACACTTTTATGAGATAAACATTTACAATGGCATTTATTTAATTAATTACATCTGCAAAAAGATTAAAGAACGACCGTAATTGGTTCTGTTGCATTTGATCCCAGTCCGAGCACTGGTCAGAATAATTTACATCCCAGCATTAATGAAATCTTTCTCTCCTCGTAGGCAGTTACTCCGAAAGGCTGGGTAGTTTCCCAGTGCATCCTTGACATGGCGAAAATGAATAAAGATAAAACAAGACAAATGTTGAAGGTAAGAAATCGAGGGGAGGTGCTACAGGTTGTACAGTAATACAGAATAACAAATTATCTCTTGCAGATGGCAACTGGAAACGTAAATGAACAGAAACGCCAATTGAAAGAACGAATAAATTTAAGTACATGGGATATCAAAATTTCTTTCCCTTACTGAACTGAATCGCTTCATAAAACGTTTCCTCTTTTCCTGTTGTCTGTGGGAAGGAGAAATTAAACAGTCAATCTTTTTTTTTTACCGAATATTTGCCAACATACAGGCAGATATTCTGCTAAAGAAATGCGATTCATTTATGGTTTTCTTTTTAGGCGATTAAACAATGTTATGTAAGCAGATTTACTCTCCCCATATGTCATAGTGAATGGCGAATAAGTCTAATGTACTTCATTAATTGTACTCAGCTGACACTTTCTATCAACTCCATTGCTCCTCTTCTACGTGGTCAGCAGTGGAAAGGGAGATTTACTCCAGGAAAGTTTTTGGGCAAAAACAATATACCCGAAGAAGTCAGAAATTTCACAAACAGAAATTAAGAAAAATTATCTCACTGAAACTCAAGTCCGAACCGAACTTGAAATATTTTTTAAATGGGAGATGAAAAGTTCTGGTAAAGTGGCAAAAAAGAAACCAATCAGCGTTACGGATGTAAAAACGAACTTCCAACACAATTGAATCCTTTCATTCCGTTGAGCTCTGAATTTTTATAGCAAGCAATGCGAGATTGGATTTACATTCATTTTCCAAAAGTATAATACGTCGTACTATATATAATATGAAGTAAAAGCAATTCTGCTTTGTTATGGACGCAATTCGCTTCTAATATCAAATTTTTATTATCGTCAACTCTAGACAGTAGGGTCGGATCTAGAGGGGAGGACAAGGAAACCATGCTTCTCCCCCAATGTATAAGAAGGAATAATGGAGGTAAAGAATGATAAAACTTGTGCATATTACATGCATTTTTTAAGAAATTTTTAAAGACCTCGAAAAGGGAGGGCAAAATATTATAGTGCAATGAAATCCTCTTTATTGTTTTCTATATCTGGGTTTGCTTTAGAGAGGAATGAAATTTAGTTGGTAAAGAAATCGAGTGATTTGTTACGATATTAGGCCTGATGTTTAGGTTCGCAATATTAATGGAAAGTTAATGGCGGAGAAAAATATATCTCATTGATTACGATAAATTCTTTTAACAAAATACAAAGCATAAAACGTTCTAGTTCATATCTTCAGTAAATTAAATAGAGAGGAATTTTATTTAATATGATGATTAAACATTGCTGGAACTTGGGTTATTTTTGATCAAAATGGACAAAACACAAAATAATACTTAATTCGACATTTTTCTATTTCATTTACCTATTCCGCTGAAGAGATTTTCTCCATGGGAAGAATTTTTTTAGAAATTAGTGATCTGGCAAACTTCGTGTCACGTGACACGAAGGTTGCCAGATCACTAATTTCTAAAACAATCGTTGCCAGATATTTTTTTCTTAATTCTGTAATCAACCATAGCGTTCGGATACTTTTTTGAGCGACTGTAGCATGTACATTTGTAATGACTCCCTCATTACAAATGTACATGCTAATTAACTCTTCATACGAAATACTGGTACATAGAGAGGTACTGTGGAAGACAACTTTATGAAAGCAATTCTAGACTCATCAGTTGTTTCCGGAGTGGTCTTTATATGATGACCCGCAAACCTGTAACCTTGTCTAGATTGGTTTCGGATAGGTAGTGAACAATCAGAAAAAATATTTATTTTATGAATTTCATTAAATACCAAAGGAATATTATAATTCTTCAGCTATTCACCGAAGTTTATATTACTTTTTTTTTCCTCTTTAGGCGTTTGTGTTTATAAGTACTATGAAAAATGTTTTTCAAATAATGCAATATTCGCAAAGATTTTGTACAGTTCAGGTGGTTACATAATCCAGTCTATTTAATTTTGTTGTTGTTGTGCTAGATTATGTCGTAGAAAATAAGGAAAGCATTTATCTACGTGGGAGCAATTGTGACAGTGAGGTGACGCAGTTCACGCGTCGATGATTTCGATAGATCGTCGTTTAATTGAGCTACCAATCACTTATGAATGAACCAGTGATCCCTAATGTAAGAGATCATTGGTTGATTGATAGCAACTGATAGCTCAGTCAACCAATAACCTCTGAAAGCTACCAGTTCGTAGCAGTAACATTGGCTAATTATTAATTCACAGTGATTAACGGAGCACTGGAAAAGTTGCTTATCTGCAACAGATTGCAATTTAGACAGTATAAAAGAACACAAGCATTGCTTTTACACAAATTTATTGTCTATGATTGTTCCACCTGAAAGTGTAGCCCAAGTATTATATAATTCACCATATTTAAACTATTGGCTTGCATTTTTTAACAGCCAAGTTTTTCATATTTTTTTAAATTTCGGATCCTTTGTGGATCTAAGGGTAGAATGAAAAACGTACGAGGGACAAAGGGGAAAAGAAAAAGAAAACGATTTATATTGTGTTTCGTATTTTATTCTGATTTTTGTTTACATATCCGTCCCGTGGCCGAGTGGTTGGCGCGCTTGGTTTCTGATCTACGGGACCTGGGTTCCAGCCCCGAGTAAGGCATGGATATTCGTGTTGTTTTTCTGCTGAGGTCCTGACATCCTCTCAGATCTTCTACTATGGCATATAAACTGACAGGCTCCTGTCAGACCTCTGTGGCAAGCAGCTGCTTGAGGGGGTATTCATTCATATATATACATTTGTTTTGCGAAAGGAAATGCGGTTTTATTTTTCCCCAAGTATTCTTCGGGGTCTGTGGGCCCCATTGGAATAGCTCTTGTCTAAGATGTTGAAAGACTTTTGTCATCATAAAGGAAAGATTGTGTTGAGCCGGGGGGAAGGAGGGGGAAGAGATAGGATTTCATAATTTCCCACGCTCTCTCGTAACGTGTCAGGTGCTCCGCCGCTGTTATCGACCGCTGATCAACCCTTCCTCATTAAATGGCTATAAGCTTTATGCCATGTAATCATTGTCATCTCTTAATATTTACATCTCTTAATAAATATACAGACACCCGTTAAACATGGGAATAAATACAGATAATTCGTTTACCCGTGACTTATTAATATCGATTAAAACACTTCTCGTAGAGTTTGAAATTTTTCGCACTTTTGGAAACTTTCTCGAATATTTCGATGATTTTAACATAGATCGGTTGGCTTTATGCAGTGTATCATATATCTTGTCAGTGACGTAGGAACATTTCATACTATTTTGAAAACGATCCAGGAGATGGAATTTGACGTGAAGCAGTTCCGTTTGCAGTGCTGCACTTCGGCCAAAAAAAGAGAATAACTCACCTGGACATAAAGGAATTTCTTAACACCAGATGGAGAATAAACTGGGGGGCGAACACAGTTCTTTGCAATAGTCATTCCCATAATCTAAAATGGGAAAGAAATAGGGTCGATAGAAAAATCGCCTGAAATGTTGGAAGCATAGAGCCAAAAATAATTCACCAGAAATGAAAGAGAATTTAAGAAGAGGTAATTAAACAAACTAGAAAAATGCATATTGCACTGGCGAACATGGGAATCTCGTTTTCAAAGAGAAAGAAGTTGCCTACTTTTTCACCCCTTAAAAGTTTTAATTCGAGCTGATAGATGTTGAGGAAAATGCAAATAGCGGTATTTCATTAGAACTTGTGCAACATAAAGATTATTTCCCTTTTATTTCCTAAATTTAAAAAGTTGCTTTTCTCACACCTCTCAAAGAGAAGGGGGCAGATTGTTGCTTACAGTAGAATATTTCTTGGCACTCCAACACAGAAATTTCGAATTTCTACCATAACTACATTGCTTGCAATATTTGTTTAAAATTTTAAAATCTTAAACTTTTTCCATTGTTAGAGGGCACTATTACAGCTTTTGGGAGATTCGGAAAGTTTGGAATCGTAACATTTCATCAATATCTGACCCAAAAAGAATTTTTAATAATCTCTAAAACAATAAAGTTCGATATCTACAAACGGAGAGACAGATGACAAAATGAAAACTTTATTTCTTTTTTGAAAATTAGATAAAAAAAAATATGTATAAATTAAAAAGTTAAAAAAATTATTATCTTTTGATATGCGCCATAAAAAGTAAAAAATAAAACTAAATCTCAATGAAATCGTATCCACTTGAAATGAAGTAAGCCAGTTTGGACTCTCTATCTTTCCTTCAAAGTGGAGATTGAGAGATTTCATCATCGATATGCTTTAGTTTTATTTTTTACCTTTTAAGATGCATAATGAAAGGTATTTTTTTAAACTATTTAATTCATATATTTTATTTTGTCACTGAAAACCTCTATACAGGTAGCGGTAAAAAAAGGGGAAATAGCCACATAAAATCACTAATGATATTGGGCCGCCACGTGAGTCCAGTGCAGCCTGTAAGCATCGTGATATATATAGTCTACCAGTGTCTGAAAGTCATCAGGTGGGATACGACCTATTCGTCCACAAGAAACGTGATCAATTACTGCTTATTCGATGGATCTAGAAAACGCTGCCTGAGACGTCGTTCCAGAAGTTCCCATAGATTTTCCAACTGGCTGATATGTGGTGAATGCGGTAGCCATGGTATGTGAAAACGTTCAGTTTCTTACTGCTCAAATCACTGGGTGACCACATATGTGGATGGAGCATAGTCATCCTGAAAGACAGCTCTCTGTTCATGAAAGAAATGCTGTACCATTTGATAAAGGTGATTAACTCAGGACTGTCAAATAGCGATTGCCATTGATCTTGCCTTCTAACGGAATGATGGCACCCAAACCATGCCACGAGAAAGCACCTCACACCATTACAAAATGGCCAAAACCCTTAAGAGTAGGAAACAAGCAATCGGCGTTGTAAGCTTCCTTCAGTTGGCTCCACATGCGTACTCGTCCATTTGTCGGAAATAAAATGAAATAATAAGAAATCACAAATATGCACCTGTTGGCAGTATGTTGAATAAATGGAGAGGAAAAATTGTCATTAGCCGGGTGGGATCTGACATATGACCTTCTGATGACCTCTAAACCCATGACCTCAGATATTGTGACAACTGAACTACCTGCCGCAGAACAACGTCCTGTATTTAGTGGCTTTACATATACCATAGAATTAGTCATTGGAAATGTAGTTGACAATAATTGAAGACTCTGGTGTAGAAGGCACTTTCCGGGTTAGTGCCCACGACCAGCCCACATCAAACTTCAAGAGGGCATGGTATTTTGTGTATATATTCTTCTATTTATTTCATTATAGGAAGACCTTAATGTTGCAACATTAATCCTTACGCTTGATACATGGCTTAAAAAAATATACAATGCCTCTTGATGCGGGCTGGCTGTATGCATTAACCTGGACAGTGCTTCAAGACGGAGTCTTCAATTACAGTCAAATACATTTCCAATGACTAATTCTATGGTATAATGCTTAAAACCACTAACAGAAGATGATTGCGAGGTAGACGGTGGCTCAGTGATCAGAGCACCTGACATGTTAGCAGAAGGTCGTGGATTTAGATCCCACCCGGTTAATGACAGGCTTGTGAAGGCTAGGCAATAACAGGCAAGTTCAAGTAGACCATGATACGCAGCTCTATGGAATTCTCGACGTATTGTTTTTGACAAAACTGGCCTCTCAAGTCCTACGTTAAAATCCGTGGACAACTGATCAACTGTAGCTCACCGGTTTCGCTTTTCACATCGTACTAAAGCGCAAACGTCTCGATTCTGGAGTATGTTGTTTCGCCCACTGTTGCCTTCTGCAGACGATGCCTTCCTTTTAGATTCCCATGCAGACATGACCTTGCAAACTGTTCCTAGTGAAACATTAACTAGTTCAGCTGAATTGAGACTCCTGCTAAACGCTCCGACCATCGTGACCTTTTCCAAATCGCTAAGAGCTTCTCTCGATGATATGATACCAATAGTTATTATACATGCTATTGGACGCATCTATACGACGGGTTTGTCTATATAGACATCACGATAAGCATGCTGGGATGTCATTTGCATGTTTCATGTATTCGTCAGTGGCACGTAGAGCTGATATTTAAAATAAACCGAAAGCTTTCTGCAAATCTTGGTGTTTCTACTTTTTTGTCCACTACTTGTATCTTCAAATGAGAAAATGCTCCTTTGCTACACTGACTTCTTCAAGCTTTCATTTGCCATACAACTCCTAAAGATTGACCCTCGTTATATTTTCTTCCCCTTAATTAGGAGGAGTCAGAGGGAACGTAATTTAATTTAGCACACGATATTCTAGAAGTCAAGTTTTAATTTGAGATATAATAGTTGAGATCTACCCCCGTAAAATTTCCGTTCCTCTCTTTTGGTAAAGGAGAAGAAGCAATATTGTAAGATAGTCTACGGCTATCCCCTCACATCGCAAGATTTCATTTGACACCTATCTAGTAACTCTCAGCCCCTAGCTTTTGGATGATATAATTGGAACGATTTTGAGGAGGGAAAAACGGGGAGGGAGTATTGTTTTTAATAGTCTCTGATACTTTTCGCGTCACAAGCTTTCATTCGACATATAAACCCTGCGATCGGGAAAGGGTTGGGGAGATCTGATGGGAATTGACAAATGGCGAGCTGGTTATCAAATAGGACGATTGGTAACAGTAAAAAAAAAAGAATATAGCTGATCATTCGGAGAAAACTTGGAAGAATCGAAGGAATTATAGGAAAGATAAAGATTCCTTAACCATTAGGTTTCTTATTATGTGGTCACTTGAGTGAATACATGAGCACTGCTGTATATAGGAATTGCTTATTTTTTGGCACATAATAACAGTGGTCAAAAATAATACATGGAGGTATGGGATCGATACGCTCACAAAAATCGAAAATCCAATGCGTCGTTGTTGTATGTACATTTCGGAAATCGAGGAACTACACTATGTTATATTTATCAAGGAATTATTGATGGTTAGATTCGTTGATGCAAAATTTTATATTCGCATTTGAAGGCATAGTTGCTACTTGGCCAAAAAAACCTCAAGCAACTGAACCAAATCCTAACTCTAAGGTATGGAATTTCAGTTTCAATTTAAATTTAATATTTTTTATTACTGTATCTTCTATTTTGTACATTAATAGAAATTCACACACATGTTCATGAGTTTACTATTGTGTATATCAGGAGTTCTCAACGTGTGGTACGCGGTAAAATTTTTGGAGGTACGCCGTGAGAGCTCAAACGTCGCTAGATCTAGTAACAAAGTCGCTAAGTTGGCATTATCATACTATAACTGTAGTTTTATCTATCTATATAAGGATACGCAAGTTACATACACATTTCCAGGGTGTATGTGAAGCATAAAAGGTTGAGAACCACTGGTGTATAGAATAGTTTTAAAGGTATAAATTACACTATACAGTAGAAACTCTTTTATTCGGATTGCGTGCCACATATTGGAAAAACTATTACTGTACAATTTTTTGATATTTTGTATGTAAATTTTCCCTTTATTTGTATAAATACCCAAAATTTAGTTAAATGCTTCTTGTTGCAATATTTTCTTTAATATCAAAAACATTTATATACATAATGCATATACGAATCGATTATCCAAATTATCTACATCCCCAATTATTCCAGATAATTTAGTTTTTACTGTATGTCTAATTGTTCCTGCAGAACAAGTTTATGAATCTGGAAAATTTATGAATCGTACTCTTGGGTGCTGCATTGTATTTATTATTTGTAAATAAGCTGATAAATAAATTTAAAAGTTTTGTTCCAATTATACTTGCAATTGTATTAACTTATTTTCTATTCAAATTTTTTTTCCAGAACTGTTGCTAACTAAATAGAATGGATTTCTTGGTAAGTATCACTGGTTGCATTTTGCTTCTATCTAAATTACTGAAATTTATTATTAAACAATTCAATAGTGAATTTTAATAGAAATTCAATAGTCAATTCAGTAGTGGTCTTAGTGATATGGATTTAGGGACAGAGGTCAAGAATAATTTCATTTTGAATATTCGTCAACAGTTATTCCCATTTTGATTACTTATTATTATCTATTTATATTTGATTATTTATTTTTCCTGTTCTAACAGGAAGTAATATTGCAATTGGATTTTTTTCTCTGTTTCAGGCTGCACATAATACAGTCGTTTTAAAATATGATTGATTGGTGTTGGAAGAAATTTAAATATTAATAGTAATGCAAATAGGATCGAAAGTTATCGTTTTTTAAATAATAAATAATCAAAATAAATTATTTTCAATTTATAAAAAAATTGCGTGCAATAGTGTTGCAATATTTTTAAATTAATATTTTTATAACGATTTTAGTAGCAAATGAATAATTATTGAAATATGAAAATTAGCTGCCTTTGCAAATTAATTTTCCTGCTAATGAATAACAAAATATATCAAGCGCATAATTCAATTTGCCGCCAGTATAAAATGCTTTAAACATAATCTGAACTGGCGCTCAAAAGTTAGGAAAAAACAAAAATCTTAATCATCAAAATCCTTTTACAGGCCTTTTAAAAGCAAAACAAATAATCGATAGCATAAAGATGATTGTGACTGATTAATGACTGACTGACTGACACGAGATTCATCATCATCATCCTCAAGTAGCATGGGCTACGGAGGTCCAACCAGACCGTGCAATTTAGTTCTCCAAGCAAGTCTATCCTGAGCTACATCTACTGCATCTGGCCACTGCACACCAATTCTAACAAGGTCCTGTTTGACATTGTCAGCCCACCGCATCCTAGGTCTCCCCCTCCTTCTGAGGCCTTTAGGCACACTGTTCATAACCCTATTCGCCAACCTATAATTATCCATACGGGCAACATGGCCAAACCAACGGAGTCTGTCTCTGCACAATATGCTGCTTAAAGGAGGTTGCAAACTCCTTTGCCTAATCTCTTCATTAGTTACAAAGTTGAACCACCTAATGCCCAAGATACTGCGTAAGCATCTGGAATCAAAAGCATCTAGTTTCCTGTTATCTTGTTTACAAAGTGTCCATGTTTCACTACCATAACTAACCCTAGAAAGAACCAAACTATTATACAGCCTAATTTTAGTCTTTAGGTGTATACGCCTATTTCTCCACACTCTCCATAGATTCTTAAAAGTCCCGGCAGCAATCCCTATTCGTCTGTTAATCTCATGCCGCACATCACCATTATCTGTTACATAGCTCCCAAGATAATTAAACTGTGACACTTGCTCAAGACTGCAACCATTCAGATTAACTGAATCACATCCTGCCTGACCAATTTTCATCACTTTAGTTTTCTCTCTGTTTATAACCAAACCTACTCTACTACCAGTCTCATCAACAGCTCGAATGAAAGAGTTCATCTCATCAACATTATTTGCCAAAAGGGCTAAATCATCAGCATAATCTAAATCAGAAATTTGCATATCTCCAGCCCATTTAAGGCCAAAATCTTTCCCTTGAAGTGAATTTCGCATAACGTAATCAATAACCAAACTAAAGAGAAAAGGAGACAAATGCACCCTTCTCGAACACCAGAGGTAATGCTAAACCAATTGCTACAAGCCTTACCAACACTCACACACGACTCAGTGTTATTATAGAGAGCTTTCATTATGTTAACTAACTTCTCTGGTATACCATATGATTACACAATCAACCACAAATTATGACGATCAACAGAGTCGAAAGCCTTTTTGAAATCAGCAAAGCTAGCAACCAAAGGTTTCTGAAACTCGAAACATTTCTCAAGAATCTGCCTAAGTGAAAATATCTGATCCACACATCCTCTACCACTTCTGAATCCACATTGCTCATCACGCAATTCACTGTCAACCAGATTCTTAATCCTATTAAGCACAATCATGGAAAGAACTTTACCTGGAACAGAGAGTAGGCTAATACCCCTATAGTTGTCACAAGAACTGCGATCACCATTTTTGAAAATAGGGATAACAATAGCTCTGGTAAAATCCTTAGAAACCATGCCTTTATCATAAAAGAAATTCAGAATTTCAGTCATCCTAGTGGTAATCGAAACATTTCCAGCTCTAAGCATTTCTGTAGTAATTTCATCTACCCCCGGGGATTTATGAAGTTTAAGTTTAGAAACAGCCAAAATAACTTCAAATTGTGTTATAGGGCCAACATTAAAGCCACCAATGCATCTATTATCATTGCAAACAATGGGAATAGAACTAACCGCATTGTTTAGAATATCACTGAAATGCTCAGCCCACCTAGCCATGACAGAATCCTCACCTTCTATAACCTTAACTTGTTTATCCTTCAATCCCTGTATGCCTGTCCGTTTTCTACCACACAAAACATTTACTATCTGGTACAGCTCTCTGCTGTTGTGCTGTCTAACTGCTTCCTCGGCTTTGTCAGCCAAACCATCAAGCGAAAGATTCTTATCAGCAGATAACTGATCTTTTACACGTTTATTAAGTTTTCTGTAATGCTTTCTATTAGTACTAGTAGGGTATTGATTAAGGACATTCCTGCAGTTCTTTCTTTCCGAAATAAGCTCAAGTGCCTTATCACTCAGATAATTCTGCCTCTTCTGCTCCTTTTTTCCTAAAAGAGTACTGTTAGTGTCCAAAAACGCCTGTTTAAAATGATCCTTCCTCAACTTCAGTAGTAAGCATACCATGACTGTCATAATGACTAAGTAACCTATCATGGTAAGCTTTGGCTATAACTGGGTCTTTCAGAGCTTCAGTATCAAAAGCAAATTTTTTAACCCAGCACAACATTTTTTAAGTTTAAGTTGCAAGACACTTTTAACTAGGTAATGGTCAGATCCAATTTCAGCTCCCCTACATGTCCTGGTATTTCTAACAGAACTAGCCCATTTGCTGTTAATTAATATATAATCAATCATATTCCTATGCAGCCCATCAAGTGAAACCCATGTGTACTTATGTATGTCGCGGTGTTTGTAATATGTGTTAGTTATTCTGAAACCATTGAGTTTACTTACCTGAAGGAGACGCTGCCCATTGCCATTGCAGCTACCAATACCAAAAGGGCCTATTACTCCTGCCCAAAGGTCAGAGTCAGTACCAACTTTGGCATTGAAGTCACCAAGAACAAGGGTAATATCTCCTTTCTTGACATAATTCAAAATATCCTGAAGTTGTTCATAAAACCTATCCTTCTCATCCTTATCGGCATCCTCAGTGGGGGCATAACAGCAGATAACATTCAAGTCTTTAACGCTTGTCTGAAATTTTGCTGTAAGAAACCTTTCATTAATGCACTCATATCCTAGAAGAGCATCACTAGCGTGTCTGCTGAGAAGCAGACCCACGCCTTGGTGATGCTTATTGTCGTCCCTCCCTGAAAAGAGAAATTTAAGATTATTTTTAAGAATCTGACCTTTATCTGTCCATCTGGTCTCTTGCAAGCCGAGAATATCTAAATTATAATGGTGGAATTCTTGTGTGAGGACATCAAGAGAAAAAGCTCTGTGCAGAGTCCTCACATTCCAACTACCTATGGAGAGAAAATGGTTAGTGGGATGTTTAAAGAAACTATGTTTATTGAGAGAGGGAATGCCGACAATATCAAACAGTCCCCTAATCGCAGACATGGGGCAAAGACCCGTTCCCCCACCACTAAAGGCTGAAGCCATCTACACTGGAAGACTTCCTCCAATGTAGAATTTGACGATGCCAATAGAAGATATTATGCTAATTGTAATTGTGATCCAGAACTGGTAGAGCTCTGAAAATTTGTACCTAGGGCTAATTCGGGTCCTAGATCTCGGCAACAATCCTAAATTTGACCTCTCACGTGCCCTTCAAGGCCAACTAGAGGTCACGTAGAAGTCAAACCTTAATCTACCAGCGCTAGAAACGTGCAAATGGTGTCCAGAAGTGTTTCAGGCTCTAGATGTTCCTACGTCTAGAGCCTGAAACATTACGAATTTTCGGATTCGGAAGGTCCTCGGAGGTCGAAAAGCCAAATTTAGATCTATCGATTCTAGAGTGCTGAAAAAATGGTGTTGAGGTTATTTTGAGTCGTAGATGTCGGAAATTATGGAAAATTTAGGATGCGATGTGTATTTGGAGGTCAAAGGTCAAATCTCAATATACCGTTGCTGGAGAACTACATTTTGGTGAACGGGGCTCTTTCCGGCAGTAGAACTCAGAAATGAGAAGGATTTTCAGATCCTATGGAGCATTTGAGGTCAAATAGGGTTTGGAGTGACCGGCTAGAAAAATCAAGTAGTGTCCAAGGAACTGACTGATTTCGAGTACTGAATATGGCTCATGAATTGCAATTTTTTTGACCAAATATTCGAATGTGCATCACTGAACGATTTTGACAATTTATAATGCTTATTAAAAATAATTTTTTTTTATTTGAAGCCACTATCATCACTCTTGTATTCTACTAATATTGGGCATTAGTTATATATTATATGTCATCAGGAGGACGAGGGTTCGGATCTCCGGCTAATGACAATTTTCCCCTAAACACAGTATTAGCAGAATGCAATAGCGAAGAGAGTGACTCTAAATAATCCTAATGATCGTTGTGAATGCAAAAAAAAAGATATGCGTGTTTTTCAATCAAGATATTTTCTTGATTCCTTAAAATAAAGTTTTTTTTTTGGTTTATTTTTCATTAAAAATGTATGATTTCGTTTCAAGCACAGAATTTTTCTTTCGGCTCCTTAAGAATATAGATTATTTTTTCCTACTGGCTTTTCAGTAAGTTTGGGTTGGACAGGACTGCTCTATAATACATCTTGATTTAAATTAGAGTGAGTATGCGTTATGATAGGAAATAATGATTCTAATATTTGACACAAAAAGGTACATCAAGAACCGGCAATCGAGATCCAAACATCAAATGAAAATGTTTCCAAGTTGGTTATATTTTTACCAAGTTATATTTTTATCGCACGATTTTTCTCGCTATTTTTTTATTTGGAATAGAGCACAAATAGAATTATAACTTCCTGTTTTTATTCGCTGCTGAGGTCATAGGTAAAAATTTTAATAGACGAAATAAGACGACTGTTTACTATATCCATGTTTTGGGAACTGAATTTCTTTGCAAAAATAAGAGTAAAACTTTATAAACAATTTTTGAAACAACAACCTGCGCCGAGTTCGCCGGCCTGCTGCTGTAATCCTTCGCATGGGAAGATGATGGCTATTGAATCATTAATTTCGACAATTCTCTCAGACGAACACAATGAGAAGCTGACGGTGCAAGATGGCTTATTATGTCTCTAAATGTGATCTCAAGGCTCTGGAAACGATTGAAAGAGGCAGCTGATGTTGTGCCTCCAAACAAACGCAAAACTTCGAGACTATCGATAATATGCAATTACCAGACATTATCCGGATTTGACAATTTGTTTCGGATCATTCTGCATCCACAGGGCAAACAGTATCAAGACAGAGTGCATCAGGAAAGATTTATGGATGATTATCATTTTCATTTCCTTTGACTTTCTCTTCTTAAGCGGCAGGGACATGATAATTTCAAAGACATTTTGGCTCGTTATGGGAATTTTCTTTGTCGTAAAATGTTGCAAGATAAATCATAATTAATTCAATTTCAGAGACAGCACTCTTTGCTTTTAATTTCATTAATTTAAACAGTTTTAACTGAGATGTATTACTTTTAGTTCTTTCTGCTGGAATCTTCATATATTAATTGTTTAAATTATTCTCCCAGATATAAACTTTCACTTTATGAGAAACATTATTGCTGTGTATTAATATATAATATTATTCTTGGTCTGTATGTATATAGACAGATATACACTGGAAGGAGAGCTGTGTACCAATCTCCTGCGATGATACCCACAACAGCGATGCCTAGCACCTGAAGTCCGACTGCGCCTTCTCATGGTGCAGGCGGTTAGTACGTTTCAAAAGATATGTTCTCTTCTATAAGGGAATGGAAGGGGTTGGCTCAACATCTCCTATAACAGAAAGCCAGTGTACCAAATTTATGACGTTACATAAGTAGTCCTACCATATAAACAAGTCTTATATATTTGATTCTAATATTATTACTGGTTGACTCTTGTGTTAATCTTCATACTAATGTTTATCCAAAAATATATTTTACTTAGAAAAATTATTTATATTAATTAGAATTATGATATTTGATATTATATACGAATAATCTTCTTTCTAACTAAAATACATCTATAGATAAACAATAGAAAGTAGATTAACACAGTTGTCCACCAGTAATATTAACAGAAATTAAAATATAAGAACGACCTAGATAGTAGGACTAATTTAGAAGCTAATGTCATAACTTGGCCCACTGGAGATTCCGGGGAGCTCCGACGTGGAAGGAAGCGGACGTGTGTTTGCCTAGCTCCAAGAAATGAAATTTAGTTAGCTAAACCTTTACTTAAATTGCCTAATAGCCTTGGGCAAGATCGGGTATCTAACCCCGGTGGAGCCCTTGGTCGGCAGGATAGGTTAGAAATAGGTTAATATTTTATTTGAACTTTAGTATGTGTTTAGGATTTTAGAGATTTCAATTTGAAATCTCTACATATTCTGCGAATTGCAGTCTTTTGACTGCATATTTTATTGTTCGTTCTTAATTTCTCTTGGAGATTAATTATATATTTTCTGTTTCTGACAATTTTACAATTGTCAGAATTTTAGAGCCTTGTAAACTTCCATTGAAGTTGTCTTATAAGTTATACTGTTCCGATAAAGGAATCTACTTCGACTAATATAAGCTCGAATTGTTTCGAAATTGCTGTATCTGTTATCTAGTTATATTAAATATCAGTATTACTTTATTGTATACAACCAAGCCTGGTTGTATACAATAAAGCAATATTGATATTTAATCAACTTGTGAAAGAGTTTACAAGTTCCAAATTCACTTGTAAAACGTTTTTACAATTATTCACTATTGTTTTTCAATAAATTGGAGCTTGACCTTCGTTTTGTTTCGTGAAATTCATATTAAATTTCACGATGTCAGCTACCGCTAAAATTCTAAAAAATCAGATCGGACCGCACAGATGCATCCGAAGCTATAATTTGGAAATCGAACCACCCAGAGAGTTCGGATTCTGGGAAAACTATACTTAGCTGTCAATTCCTTGATCAACAAAAGAAAATTTTAAAAGCACTCAATAAAAAGATTGAGTTGC
Organism: Ryuthela nishihirai; assembly: GCA_038380435.1. NCBI lineage: Eukaryota > Metazoa > Arthropoda > Arachnida > Araneae > Heptathelidae > Ryuthela > Ryuthela nishihirai. The sequence continues at coordinate 80,869,035 of JAWZYU010000017.1, forward strand.
TTCCTCCATTTCATATTTATTAATGAGTCCAGAGCAAGCTGAAGAACTTAACCAGGCTATTTTTCAGGGTTTTTATTTAGAAAAAGCAGCTAAAGAGTGTTACAGTAATGAGTTAGAGGAACTCTACTCATTGACTGCTCTGAGAAATGTTACAGTAATGATACTATGCAGCTCATTGCTGCCACCAGTGTTGATATTACGGATCCTTCACCTATTGAAGATAATGAAAAAAGCAAGTTAGATGAGAGTGATCAAGGTTTCAAACCTGTTAAAAAGGGATGCAATAGGCTATTAAATACAGATGAACCTTGTATCATTAGTCAAAATAAGTATTCCTTACTCTCTAGCCAGTGTGCTTCAGAGGAACAATATGACATAAGTGACGACGTAGGAATATCTTCACAAGCACACAAATTCTCCTCACTTCAGAATAACGTTAAGAGGGACAAAATACCACCAATAATTTTGAGGCAACTAAAAATTGGCTGAATACTCACAAAAAGCTGTTTATATTGGCTCTCGAAACATTTACAGCAAATAAATATGGTGAGACCATTAGAGTCCAAACGAAATGTAGCCAAGACTATAGAGCATTTACCAATTTCTTTGAAAAAGAAAAGTTTACCTTTCATACAAACCAACTGAAGTCAGAAAAGAACTTGAAGGTGATCATCAAGAACATTCCAGATGACATCGCTTTTGAAGACCTGGCACAAGAGTTGTCCGGAATGGGCATCATAACCCTTAAGATTTCTCAGCTTGAGAGATACAGGGACAAGACTCCCTTACCTATATTTCTCATTGAGTTGGCAAAAACAGATGCCAACCAACAGATCTTCAACCTGATTTATCTTTTCCATCTAAAGATCACGGTTGAGTCCTTTCAAAGGAGGAAAAGATCAACACAATGTCACAAATGTCAACGTTATGGGCACACTCAAGGTAACTGCTTCAACACCCCGAGATGTGTCAAATGCGCTGTGCCAGGACACATAAGGATGGTCCACCGACCTATGCTTACTGTGGGAAAGAGCACACGGCCAATTACAGAGCTGTGAGCTCTTGCCCAAACTTCCCAATAGAGGAGTTCCTTCCGAAAAACCCAAGAAGGATAAAAATAAGATACCCCAATATGTATAACCCAATAAGATCTACGCACAAGCTACTAGACTTCCTGAAGAGATATCAGGAAAATCTAACATTGCTCCATCAGTTACTAAGCCTTTAGACAAAGGGAAGGCCACAATTAATGTACAAACTAAAAAGAGCAAAGCAAATGAGGAGGAAACGTAACTAGGGACTAAAGATTCTTGATCTATTACGATCCCTTGGTTTTGAACCAGTTCAAGCATTCAAAGTTAATGGTGTTTGACACTGGCTTGTTTTACTTTTAGTTGTGCTTTTTTAGCAAATTTGCTTTACCCTTGTGGCTCCTTTGGGGTTTATGTGTTTTAACGTTGGTTATTGGCAATCAGGCACTAGTTTAGACTTCGAGATATAACCCCAGGATTGGAGCTCATAAAATGAATTAAATATATCAGATGGTCCACTGGACTTCTGCTATAGGAGGTGTTGGTTGGCTGCCAGATCAGTGTGGCCTATTGTATCAGATGAATATTTTATACTCATCCAACTCCAAAAATATTTTTAATTTATATCGAAAAGCAAAAAAATCACTGTCTGCAGACGGACAGATAAAACTTCAAACAACAAAGCAAAAAGAAAGCGTTTTTTTTTAAACCAGCGTGTGCGAAGCGTGTTAACGCACACAGAAAACGGAAAGCGAAACGACATCCCAACAAAAAGAAGCCTACTGATGAGAAAAATAAAGTTTAACAAAAACTGATTATATATCTATATCAATTTACTTAAATTTATTTATTTATTTTAAATTCAGTATAGTTATACTTTTTAGTTATAGTCATCTTTATCTTCCTGTTATTTTCCTCCTTTCTTTATTTGTGAAAAACCAGGGCAGGATCTGTGGGGGGAGTCGGACAAGAGGGGCCATGTCCTCCCCCTCATTTTTTTTAAGAATGGTAGTAAGGGTAATGAGGCCAAAATTATTAAACATGTGCATATTTTACACACTTTTTTGGGGGAAATTTTTTAAAAACATCTGAACGAAGGGGAGATGCAGCACTCCAATCGAAGTCTTTCCCCCTCCCCCTCCTCGCACCTTTTTCTGGCTTCATTGCTACACTTGCCACCCCCCCACCGCACCCCCACCCCTTTGCTTATTTTTTTCTAGATCCGGGCCTATGTATGATAAACCTTAACTGGCATAGTGATTAAGGAGTTAGCTACTGTTTCAAGAGCCAAACTTTGTGTTAGCTGTAGCAACGTCAGCAATGATTTCAATCTTAGTAAGGCATGCCCTTTATGAGAAGTCCATGTGCATAAGATATGACTAACTTCTAGAAAAGGCTAATTATATTCATCGCAAGAAAACGCATTAATTTTATGAAATCATAAGGCAAGATTTATGGGAAAATCGTCCTTTTTTATGTTTAATATTTTTCATCATTATATAATGGACACAGAATTTTAGGCAAAATAGTTTTGCTTTGGCTGATGCTCGCTGTATTAGCCGACATGTCACGCATCAATCCAAGCTGATTAAAATGCATTATTAGATCTTAAAGTCAGATACTTCTGGAATATAAACGGTCTCCACTGCCGGATATAAACAGACTAGGTAAGTAATATTCAATATATGAAATAAAGCAATGTTTTTTAAAATATACTCGAATGAATGTGAGATATACACTTTGTTCTCAACGTATAGGTCGACACCAATATTTTGTATTTTTTCAGCTTCAAAGGTATACGATAAGATGAATATTTACAAAGCACGACTCACAGGGATCAAGGCCTGTTTTGGGGACTCGAATCGATCTCACTCATTATGGACTGTTATTTTCCTCTTCTAATAATATGAGTTTCAACCCCTTTGAGATATATATATATATATTACGGTTTGTTCAAAGGAAGCTCATCCAGAGGACAATTCAAGTAAATAAATATCGCCCACAGAACACGATGAGCAGCCATATTGGTTTCACAGCTGTGTGACAAGAACACTGCTGTGAATCCCATAATGCTTCCCAACTCGAAAAACTTCTGTGGCTTCCCAATTCCTTGTAAACATTTAGAAGTGTTTCATTCATTGAAAAAAAATTCATTCATTCGTGAAACATTACACATAAGCAGATTATCATAGGTTTCCATTATTCAACGGCTACTTAAAATAAACATTATTAGTATAATAGATATATATTTATGCAAACTCTGAAGATTTATTCGATACAAGAAGACATCATTGATATGTGATACTGTCAGCCGAAATAATTAACAATGTGATGTTTCAATTTCTACATTTCACTGGAGTTTATGAAATGAAATTCAAATCTCCTTCCTCATTAAAAAGAACATTGTTCTACCATGATTTTTTTTAATAAGTGACAGCTTTCATAAACTCAATACGTTTTCAGTCAACCTTCGCATTTTTTTCAAAACGTTAGTGTCGTTTCATACTTTATTGAGCTACTTTGTAAAGATATCCATGGTTTTACTAAACATGCCTTTTTCGAATATTTATAACTCAGGAACCCATTTTCGTCTGAAAATACACTGGTTTCCATAAATTAAAGACAATCCGTATATTAAGTCAATAGGAAGTTAACGTTAAAGCGCTATAACTCCTAAAATAAGTATTTTTATTTTGAAAAATGTGATTGCAGACAAAGATATCAATGAAATAAATCAATATCTCGATTTTCAACAACATTCGTTCAATATTTAATGAGTTATGAAAGTTTGACTATTTAACAACAGCAATGCCAGTCTTATGAAACTTATATAAAACTATAGTGATATTAGAATATTGAAAGAATTCTTTACACAAAGATCTAAAATATAAATTTATTTTATTAAACACTTTGATACAATACTTATTACTAAGTTTTAATTAGTCCAGCAAATGAGCATTATTGTTCATTAACACGGAATCAGAACCCATTCATTGCTACGAGAAACGGACCACCATAAGTTTCGAGGATCTCATTGCGATGCCTTAGAGCTCTTACAGTCTCTCCTGAGAAGACACGTAGGTCTGTGCGGCCATTGATAGCGATGCCTCCTTCCATAATTCATTAAATACTAAATGAATATTGTTGAAAATCGAGATATTGATTTATTTGATTGAGATCTTTATTATCTGCAATCACATATTTCAAAACGAAAAACTTATTTTAGAAGTTATAGAGCATTGACGTTAGCTTCCCATTGACTTAACATAGGGATTTTCCTTAATTTATGGAAACCAATGTAAATGCTAAATACGTTTCGACAGACTTTATTTTAAAAAACATACACAGGAGACCACATTTCGAAATATTCAAAGTCAAATTTTAAGGTCAGTAATCTTATGAAGTTTTAATTCTGTTAATTTCAAGCACTTCATTTTAAAAGCAGAAGAAAAAGTTTAAAAACGAAACCAATTTAATATGCACTAATGTTCAAAATTTAAGCAACAAATGCAAGAATCAGCGTATCTTATGTATAATTGACAATAAATAACAAAAGTCAGATTTTTTACATAAAAAAACGACGCTGAGTTCAAATATGTACAGGAAATTTTCATTAAATACAGTCGCACATGCGAAACAGATCAGTATAAAAAGCACCTCATTTGTACGTACACGTCAGTTCGTGATAGTTTTGACGTACGACATCTCAGATAACCAACCGTTAGATAATGGCCAGAAGAAATCTTTTGAGGGAAGAAATGAGATGGCGAGCAATCGATTGTCAGAAGGCTAAATGTGAATTGTAGCTTTGTAAACCGCCTTTGGGATCGATTTCAAACAGGACAAACCATCATTAGAAGACCTGACCTGTTCCTGGACGTCCAAGGGCTAAGGACGACCGTTGCCTGCTCCTAAATGCAAGGTGGCATAGACACCACACAACATGCCAGCTCACTTTCGACCTCACTGCATAAATGGAATGGGTGTATCCTAGCAAACCGTGTCCAGAAGGCTCCAGGGTTGAGTTGGGTTGTTTTATCTCTGAGCGGCACTTTTTTGCACACCATGGGCTAAATGGCCAGGTCACATGGACCCCGAAGGCTCAGGAAGGGTGGGTTAGGGGACCCACTGGAACAGCTGTTGGGAGACAGATGGTAGCCTCCCGTCAAGGCCATCCAGCATGTTCTTTAACGTGCACAGGGTATGGCTCTCCCACACACGGGGCCACGGCTTAACGGCCCATCCGACGGATGGCGGCCTTTCCAAGCCCATCGGTGTCCCCTACTGACCGTGGGCAGGGCGGGGAATTTTGCGGAGATAAATCTCAACGCTGACCCAGCTGGGACTCGAACCTGGGAACTACAGATTACCAGCCTGGCGCTCTACCAACTGAGCCACCCCGCCCCCAAAGGCTCCAGGCAAGTCATCTTTATGCAAGATGGCCAGTTGTTTCATTCATTGAAAAAATTTGTACATTCGTAAAACATTACACAAGCGATTATCATAGGTTCGCATTCAATGGCTACTTAAAATGAACTTTATTAGTATAATAGATATATATTTACGCAAACTTGACGTCCAGCCAGCTTAGAGCCCAACTGAATTGGTCTCGACAACATCGCAACTGGACTCAACGTCAATGGGGTCAATGTTCTTTTCATTGATGAATCCCGATTTAGTCTGCAGATTCCCAAAGACTATTCGTCTGGAAACAGATATCACCCCATTGACCTCTGAGAAAGAGTTTTGAAACTTAGTGTGTTGGTGTGGACAGGCATCGCTATCAATGGCCTCACAGACCTACGTGTCTTCCCAGGAGAGACTGTAACAGCTGTAAGGCATCGCAATGAGATCCTCGAAACTTATGGTGGTCCATTTCTCGTAGCAATGGGTTCTGGTTCCGTGTTAATGGACAATAATGCTCTCTTGGTGGACCAATCCCTTGAGAGTGAAACCATAAGCCTTATGAACTGGCCTTCTCGATCGCCTGACCTAAGTCCAATAGATCATGTTTGGGATGCTCTAGGACGACGCATCACCGGTTGTAATCCATCTCCCAGAAATTCACTTCCGATCTGCACTCATGCATGAATGGCAAATACTTCCTCAAACTGTCATTGGCATCCTGATTAGCAGCAGGATGAGTCGTTGTGCAGCCTGTATTGCTGTCTGAGGTGTTCACACACCATATTAAAACGATCACTGAATTTTATATCCCATTTTGAGGAAATGATTTTCTGATTTGAATATCTCATTAAATGTTCATGGCAATTCGTTTATTTTTCAGGTATTAGTGCGATATATGATCATAGACTTCATCTGTTCGTTACATTGCATTGAAATCCAACGAAGGATTTGTTTGTAATTCGTGCTTTTGTGTTTGCTGCTTAATTTTTGAGCACCGGTATAGTTTAATTAGGATCATGATATCTTTCCAAATAAAAGTCGGATTGCAGAAATTCGTTAGTTCTCGAGATTTTTTTTTTGATCGAACATTTATCGCAATCCTTTGATAATAAAGAAAATCAAAATTTGTCAGAAGTAGTTTTCTATAAGTATATAGTTCTGCGATAAAAATTAGAATTCACATTTTTATTGCTTGTACATTTCTTGTCCTCTATTGTAGTAAATGTGTTTTCTTTTCTTTCTTTTTTTCTTTGTTTTTAAATGAAAATAGTCATTTTTATATCTGCAAAAATGCGAGAATTCTTGTTTGTCACACTCAACTGATGTGTGGATCATTTGGTTGTAATTAATTTGTTAGAAATGAGCTTTCTGTGTTTTGTTATTTCATGCAATGTTAACTATAACAACCTAGATAAGCGAATGCTTTTGGGTTGTTTATATTGTACTATATATATAGTCTAAAGTGCTGAAAATAAAGTATTTTAATTGATTAAAGTATAATAAACACCAAATTTCATTAAAATAAAAAGATCATTAAATATTTCCTATTCTGTATGTGTTCATTTGATATACACCATTTTTGAGGAACAGTTTCAGACTGACACTCAATAGACGTTGAATTATGACCACCCGAGTATGCATCTATGATGAGGGGCAACGAGACAGTGCTCTCCTTGAGAATGGTAGTAAGAGTAAGAGTCAAAAAATTTATCTCTTGCATATTTCACTCATTTTTCAAGAAATTTCTTTAAAAACCTCTGAAATGGAGGAGGAGATATTATTCTGCAATGGAAATGTTGTGTTTTCTGGATGTGAACTAGCTGTGTTCAGTAATGAACTGTGCGAACGGAATTTAAGCTGGAGTACTACGCCAACAGTTACAACTTTCAGTTGGTTGTGAAGTGTGTGAGACGTGTGTGCTAAAAGGTGACGTAATCAAATGGCTAAACCGCGAAATTTATCGAATTCAAAAGAGGTCGGATTATTGGTGCTCGATGTTCGACTGTCTCTGTCTCATAAACCGTAAGAGTCACTGATTGTTTCAGAACAGCTTTGCAAGGTGTATGGGGATAGGAACGCATTGGATTTCGCATTGGACGCGCAGCAATTCTGATGGGAAACAATATATCTATACGAACGGCAGGATGAGTCAACTTTTTCTGAAGACGAACAATTGAGACATCCACCTGAGAATCCAACGCTGTACATTCCCAACTGATTTCCTGTAGAACAATGCGCCGAATCCGTCATCATTTTGTACATGATAGTCCACATGTCGTTTCTTCTTCATCCAAAACTCTGACATGAATGGTGCCTGGAACATCACACATAGAAAGTGGACGATTGGGAAAAGGTGTGATGCGAGTGATGAATCCCTTTTCCTTTTGCTTCATGAAGATGAACGGCTGCAGGGAGGCGAAAGCAGCGTGTGATAATGATTCCGATGTGCTTTGCACAGCCACTGCAGGCCAATGGTTCAGTCTCAGATTTGGTGGGGATGGTCCCACTTAGTTCTGTCCCTGTTGGGGTAACAGATTGGGTTCGTAGCTGCCGTGGGTCGAGAGTGATCCATCGAATAGCATCTGATATTTCTGGGGGTAATGTCGTCGCCTACCTTGTGAATGGAATAGTAGTAGTGAGTAAAGGAGAGTTCTGGAACAGTGGCGGATCAATGTTAATCCTATGGGATCCGCCACCCATGTGTTTTAAGCTGGTGGCGGATGATTATCAATCACATTAGTCATGCAGTGTCAAAAAGAATACCTCCCTCCAGTGATGTAATAATCTGAAATTATATTATTCAGTTAAATTGCAGATAATCCATTAGTAATTTCCACCGACGTCCATCTTGGTTTCCACAAAGTCCGATTTTTTTTTTTTCAATTCCACCATTTTGGAATCTGACGTCACCGATTAGCAGTTCTACCTTTTAAAGTATTTTTACCCAATAGCATTGTTTCTTTCCGTTTCTGCAGGTCAATCTTTTATTCCAGTTTCTGCGGGATAGTCATTCTTCTAGTATAAATACGACATCCATCGGTCAGATTCCTCATTCTGTTGTCAGACATTGACAGTGACGGCTCTCTGCTGCTGCTTCTCCGTGATTTTTCCAACGGCAATAGTGATAGTTCTCGACGTCCTCGTGTAGTATCAGCTATTTTACAACTCTGCTACATAATGTATCCATGTGATATATGTGAGAAGGCTTTCACACTCAAGACAAATCTGATTCGTCATATGAGAAATCACGATGGAAATAGCCTGTTTAAGTGCTCTGAGTGCGAATCGACATTCTCAAGGAGAGATGATGTCCGACGTCATGAGTTATCCCACACCTCCAGGAAAACCTACAAATGTGAAGAATGTGCAATGGAGTTTGGGCGAAAAGACAGTCTTTTGCGCCATCAAAGAAAGCCCCACAATAATAAGCGAAAACGTTCTGAAGATGAAAGGATTCCGCAGAAGAAGCAAAAACCAGACCCTGAAGACCCCTGTCAGTTTACAGAAGAAATGAAAAGGACCCTATCAACACATAAACTGACGGCAACGGAAGAAACATCAGTTGACCTCACCTTTTTCCTCGAATCCTCGCGGGAGTCACTCCTAACTCATCTGAAAGAAGAATTGACCTCGAAAGGTAGCATTAAATGGTACCTTGTCGTGCAAGTGCGATTCAGGCGAAAAGTTTCCCCTTCTACCTTTGAACACTGTACCCCGTTTTTCCGAAGTAACTGTGTCACAAGCCTACCTACATCATCCCTAAACAGAGAATTGGATTCAGCGTATAAGAAGATTAAGACCTCATTTGAAGAATTTGAAGGAGCACATAGTGGATGGACACTGGATGCCGTACTCCACGCTGAAATGAACATTGGAAAATATATCCCTCTTGCAGGATCTAGTTATATCCCTACTCCAAGAGAATTACTGCTAAAACACGCTATTGTCAATGTATGTAATTCTGACCAAAAATGTTTTGTCTGGTCTGTTTTAGCCTCTTTGTATCCTGCCACAGATAATCCGCAGCGCCTTAACAACTATATACATTTAGAAGACAAATTAAACACATCGGGCTTAATTTTCCCTGTTACAATAAATCAAATATCTAAATTCGAAAAAATGAACAATATTTCTGTTAATGTTTTTGGATATGAGAAAGAGGTGTTCCCACTCTACATCACACCATTCAGATTTAAAGCGCATGCAAATCTCCTTCTGTTATCGGATGATGAAAAGCAGCATTATTGCTCCATTAAGAATATGAGTAGACTTCTCAGTCCTCTCACCAAACATAACGGTGTACGTTTCTACTGTGATTACTGCCTTCACCGTTTCGCAAATGAATCCCTCTTGAAGGATCATGTTCCCTATTGTCGAGAACATGGACCTCAGAGAGTAGAACTCCCAACTGAAGAAGAGAAATGGTTGAAATTCACAAATTTTAAGTTTCAGCAGCTCGTTCCATACGTGATTTATGCCGACTTTGAATCATTCCTAGTGAAAGTGGACACTTGTATGCCTAACCCTGAAAAATCTCACACCACTATCACGGCAAATCATGAACCCTGTGGATTTGCATATCTTGTTGTTGGACATGATGGCTGCAGCTATAAGCCTCCAGTAGTTTATAGAGGTCCTAATGTAGTAGAAGAATTTTTAGAATGTCTGCTTAAAGAAGAAGAAAACATTAAAAATTTACTGTCGATGATAAAGCCAATGCAGCTCTCGAATCATGAAGAGGAATCATTTCACAACGCTACTGACTGTCATATTTGTAAGCATGCCCTAGGAGCAGATCGTGTGAGAGATCACGATCATATAACAGGTAAATTCCGAGGAGCTGCCCATAATTCCTGTAATCTGAACTTTAAGTTAACCAATAGGATTCCAGTTATCTTTCACAACCTAAAGGGATATGACAGCCACCTTATTATGCAGGGAATCGGCAGAATCAAAAATAAGAAGATTAATTGCATTCCCAATAACATGGAAACATACATAACCTTCTCCTTAGGGACATTACATTTTATAGACTCCTATCAGTTTTTAAGCACATCCCTTGAGAAGCTAGTAAATAATTTATCACCAGATGAGTTCCATATTTTAAAGGAACATGTTGAAACTGAACGGTTACACCTGGTTTTGAGAAAAGGAGTTTACCCCTATGATTATATTGACAACAGTGAAAAGTTTGAACAAATAGTATTACCACCACGTGAAGCATTTTACAACCAACTCACAGAAGAAGCACTAGGGGAAGAAGACTATACCCATGCAATAAGAGTATGGAATACATTCAACATAAAAAATCTAGGCCAGTATCATGACTTGTACCTGAAGACAGACGTGCTCCTCTTAGCTGATGTTTTCGAAAGTTTCAGAAAACTATGCATCAGATACTATGAAATCGATCCCTGCCATGTTTACACAGCTCCTGGATTAGCCTGGCAAGCATGCTTAAAAATGACAAATGTAAATCTTGAGTTGATAACTGACCCTACAATGTACCTTTTCCTGGAAAAAGGCATACGAGGGGGAATTTCTGTGATATGCAATCGTCTTAGTACAGCAAACAACAAGTATTTGGACACCTATGATCCTCAGTTACCCTCTAAATACATTATGTACTATGATGCCAACAATCTTTATGGATGGGCAATGTCACAATGCCTCCCTCAAAGCGATTTTCGATGGCTTAATAAAGAAGAAATAGCAGATCTAAATATTACGACAATTGCTGACGATGCGAATAAAGGATACATATTGGAAGTTGATTTAGATTATCCAGTTTCTCTACACGACAAGCATAATGATTATCCACTAGCCCCTGAGAAACTTCAGATTACCAGCAGCATGCTATCCCCATATTGTCAAGAGGTTGCCCAAAGCCTTGGAATAAATACAAACCATTCAGTCGTGAAATTAGCCCCAAATCTAAATTCTAAGGAAAAATATGTCCTTCATTATCGAAATCTCAAACAATATTTAACCTTCGGTATGCAGCTGAAGAACATACATCGCGTTTTAGAATTTAATCAGTCTTGCTGGCTAAAACCATATATAGAATTTAATACAGATCAGCGGAAGAAAGCTAGAAACGACTTCGAGAAGGACTTCTTCAAACTGATGAATAATGCTGTGTTTGGAAAAACGATGGAAAATTTGAGAAATCGAGTGAAAATTGAATTGACTCAGAGCCCGAAGAGAGTATGCAAGCTCGTAGCATCCCCTGCTTTTCACGCTTTTCGTGTTTTTGACAACGACCTTGCATGTGTGCAATCAAAGCTAACTAAATTGAAACTCAACAGGCCTATTTATGCTGGTTTCAGTATTCTAGATATTAGTAAACTATTGATGTATAGCTTTCATTATGACTATATTAGTCCGAAATATGGAGAAAAAGCTAAATTATTGTTTACTGATACAGATTCACTGTGCTACGAGCTTCAAACCGAGGACGTGTATGCTGATATGAAAGACGATATAGATCATTTTGACACGTCCGACTATCACATTGATCATGTTTTGCATAGTACACATAATAAAAAGGTACTAGGTAAAATGAAAGATGAACTTTCGGGAGTACCTATCAAACAATTTGCAGGCCTTCGTTCTAAAATGTATTCCCTTCAGAGTTTACATGAGGAGAAGAAGACGGGGAAAGGAGTCCCCAAATACATCGTAAAAAGAACCCTTCGTCACAAGGATTACAGAGACTGCTTAATAAACAAATCACCTTGTCGAGTAGATTTGACAAGGATTCAAAGTAGCAGCCACCATCTTCATACAGTGAAAGGTGTAAAGCTTGGTTTGTCACCATTTGACGATAAAAGATATATTTTAGAAAATGGTTATGACACCCTTTCGTACGGTCACTACAAAACATTGAAAAAATAACATAGCAGAAAAAACGAATATTTCACTGTGATTTTTAATATGCTTGAGCTATTTATGTATAAAAAATATGATAATTTTATCCAAATGTGTGCATATAACCCCCTATATATGTAAAAATAATACATGTTATTATTATATGTAGATAGCTGTATGTAAAAACCATTTCCTCTGTTAACCTGCATTTTTTTTTTTTGTAAGCAGGCTGTAAAGTATAATCAATGTGAAAAAGCATCATTGTGAAATGTATAAAATTGTAAACCAATGGAAATCATTACATGTGCACGCATTGTCATTGTTTCACCTAATACTTTGAAATCAATAAAAATTTTTAAATGAAATATATGTGTCGTCTGAGTCTTATCCTTGGCAAGTGGAGTGATAAACAAGCGTTAGCCGCTTCTCACGTGACTTACTCCGCATGCACCTGTGATGCTGACTCACTTCCAACCGCTCATATCCTGTTGGAAGGTCAGACCTCACTCACTGCGAGAAAGCTCTTCTAGGATCCATTTCTGGGATTACACTTATAATGAAAGGTGAGTAATTCTCTAAATTTTCATGGTTTATCAAACATTACTTATAATTTCGTGATGTAGTGACGTTCTCAAGTATTAAGAAGTGATGAAAACATAAGATTTCCTTTCAAAGTTATCGTAACTCGCTTGCTTGCTTGTTACCGGAACAAGCCTCCTAGAAATCAACGTCTTTTTTTTAAAGCAATCACCTCTCAAAAGCACCGGGACTTCAATAAATGCTCTGAGTGCTGTGTTTATGAAAAATATATCAGTACGGGATGAAATTCTAATTTTTACTTTGCAGAGACGAGAACTTTACGTAGATTTTTACAGAGAAATAATCGAAATTATTGCATCAGCCATTTAGCGATAAAGTATTTTAGAGCAGATTTTTACTGAATATTAATACTTTAGAATAAAGGATAATTTCCTGTATATAATACAGAGGTGTACAGACGAATTTTATTTCCTACGAATAAAAAACAAAAATAGGATTTTCATACTGTTATTCGAATTACTCACTTACCACTTGTTTCAACTGTTTAGTAAAAAAAAAAATACATTTAATTCCCAGTTTTTTAACGACTGAGATAAAAAAAAATATGCTTACCTACATTAAATACAATGTAAAATAGCGAAATTCACCACTTATTTCAACTGTTTAGTAAAAAAAATACATTTAATTCCCAGATTTTTAACGACTGAGATAAAAAAAATATGCTTACCTACATTAAATACAATGTAAAATAGCGAAATTCACCACTAATTTCAGCTGCTTAATATCAAGAAATACAGGCGATTTCCTGTTTTTTTTTTTAGCATTGCACATAAGAGAAAAAAAAAGACTAGCGAACGTATTAACATGTATACCTCTGGTACTTAAATATGACATGCTCTGTGTTTCAATATTACACATTTTTTCAGTAGTTTACACATTAATTACTAATTTTTTTTTTCATTCAACAGTTAAGTATCACAATTGGAAGTAATGTGCGCAATATTTCCTGTTTAAATGCATCTCTCTACAAAAAAAGATTTCCTTTCAAAATTATCGTAACTCGCTTGCTTGCTAGTACATTACATGGCCCGAATCGAGCCACCTCGAAATCAACGTTTTTTTTTTGAAGCGATCACTTCTCAGAAGTGGAAGACTTCAATAAATGCACCGAGTGCTGTGTTTATGAGAAAATTATCAGCACGGAATGAAAATCTAATTTTTTTTACTTGCAGAGACGAGAACTTTACGTAGATTTTTACAGAGAAATAATCGAAATTATTGCATCAGCCATTTAGCGATAAAGTGTTTTACTGAATATTAATACTTTAGAATAAAGCATAATTTCCGGTGTATAATACCGAGGTGTACAGACGAATTTTATTTCCTATGAATAAAAAAATAGGATTTTGATACCGTTATTCGAATTACTCAGTTAATTCACCACTTATTTCAACTGTAAAAAAAATACATTTAATTCCCAGATTTTTTAACGACTGAGATAAAAAAAATAATATGCTTACCTACATTAAATACAATGTAAAATAGCGAAAATTCACCACTAATTTCAGCTGCTTAATATCAAGAAATACAAACGATTTCCTGTTTCTTTTTTTTTTTAGCATTGCACATAAGAAAAAAAGACTAGCGAACGTATCAACATGTACCTCTGAGACTTAAATATGACATGCTCTGTGTTTCAATATTACACATTTTTTTCAGTATTTTACACATTAATTACTTACTTTTTTTCATTCAACAGTTAAGTACCCAATTGGAAGTAATGTTAGCAATATTTCCTGTTTAAATACATCTCCAGAAATCCGCTTTAAAACATTTTCTTATAATTTAAGGGGAAAATAAAGAATTTTAATTGAATTTCTTTTAACACTATATACTTAATATATTGTAATCAACGTATTCTATATACAAAACGAATTAATACAGCCTAGTTACTGGAAATTAACATGATGTTGAAGTGCTTTCTACCTAAAGATTTAAAAAAAACCTGAAGACTTTAATTTTAATTACATTTTCAGCCACTAGATGGCGACACAGTTACTATTAGACCTTGGGACAGACGAGAGAAACTTGAAGCCTTTGCTCAGAGCGCCACCTAGCGGGATTTTCAGTAGTTTATTCACAACCCACCGATCCCCTTTGCACAGTGCTTTCCCCTCTGACGTCACCACGTGGACTTTGACCCAAGGGGGACCGTCCGGTTGCGACTAAACTACTGAAAATCCCGCTAGGTGGCGCTCTGAGCAAAGGCTTCAAGTTTCTCTCGTCTGTCCCAAGGTCTAATAGTAACTGTGTCGCCATCTAGTGGCTGAAAATGTAATTAAAATTAAAGTCTTCAGGTTTTTTTTAAATCTTTAGGTAGAAAGCACTTCAACATCATGTTAATTTCCAGTAACTAGGCTGTATTAATTCGTTTTGTATATAGAATACGTTGATTACAATATATTAAGTATATAGTGTTAAAAGAAATTCAATTAAAATTCTTTATTTTCCCCTTAAATTATAAGAAAATGTTTTAAAGCGGATTTCTGGAGATGTATTTAAACAGGAAATATTGCTAACATTACTTCCAATTGGGTACTTAACTGTTGAATGAAAAAAAGTAAGTAATTAATGTGTAAAATACTGAAAAAAATGTGTAATATTGAAACACAGAGCATGTCATATTTAAGTCTCAGAGGTACATGTTGATACGTTCGCTAGTCTTTTTTTCTTATGTGCAATGCTAAAAAAAAAAGAAACAGGAAATCGTTTGTATTTCTTGATATTAAGCAGCTGAAATTAGTGGTGAATTTTCGCTATTTTACATTGTATTTAATGTAGGTAAGCATATTATTTTTTTTATCTCAGTCGTTAAAAAATCTGGGAATTAAATGTATTTTTTTTTACAGTTGAAATAAGTGGTGAATTAACTGAGTAATTCGAATAACGGTATCAAAATCCTATTTTTTTATTCATAGGAAATAAAATTCGTCTGTACACCTCGGTATTATACACCGGAAATTATGCTTTATTCTAAAGTATTAATATTCAGTAAAACACTTTATCGCTAAATGGCTGATGCAATAATTTCGATTATTTCTCTGTAAAAATCTACGTAAAGTTCTCGTCTCTGCAAGTAAAAAAAATTAGATTTTCATTCCGTGCTGATAATTTTCTCATAAACACAGCACTCGGTGCATTTATTGAAGTCTTCCACTTCTGAGAAGTGATCGCTTCAAAAAAAAAACGTTGATTTCGAGGTGGCTCGATTCGGGCCATGTAATGTACTAGCAAGCAAGCGAGTTACGATAATTTTGAAAGGAAATCTTTTTTTGTAGAGAGATGCATTTAAACAGGAAATATTGCGCACATTACTTCCAATTGTGATACTTAACTGTTGAATGAAAAAAAAATTAGTAATTAATGTGTAAACTACTGAAAAAATGTGTAATATTGAAACACAGAGCATGTCATATTTAAGTACCAGAGGTATACATGTTAATACGTTCGCTAGTCTTTTTTTTTCTCTTATGTGCAATGCTAAAAAAAAAAACAGGAAATCGCCTGTATTTCTTGATATTAAGCAGCTGAAATTAGTGGTGAATTTCGCTATTTTACATTGTATTTAATGTAGGTAAGCATATTTTTTTTATCTCAGTCGTTAAAAATCTGGGAATTAAATGTATTTTTTTTACTAAACAGTTGAAATAAGTGGTGAATTTCGCTATTTTACATTGTATTTAATGTAGGTAAGCATATTTTTTTTTATCTCAGTCGTTAAAAAACTGGGAATTAAATGTATTTTTTTTTTTACTAAACAGTTGAAACAAGTGGTAAGTGAGTAATTCGAATAACAGTATGAAAATCCTATTTTTGTTTTTTATTCGTAGGAAATAAAATTCGTCTGTACACCTCTGTATTATATACAGGAAATTATCCTTTATTCTAAAGTATTAATATTCAGTAAAAATCTGCTCTAAAATACTTTATCGCTAAATGGCTGATGCAATAATTTCGATTATTTCTCTGTAAAAATCTACGTAAAGTTCTCGTCTCTGCAAAGTAAAAATTAGAATTTCATCCCGTACTGATATATTTTTCATAAACACAGCACTCAGAGCATTTATTGAAGTCCCGGTGCTTTTGAGAGGTGATTGCTTTAAAAAAAAGACGTTGATTTCTAGGAGGCTTGTTCCGGTAACAAGCAAGCAAGCGAGTTACGATAACTTTGAAAGGAAATCTTATGTTTTCATCACTTCTTAATACTTGAGAACGTCACTACATCACGAAATTATAAGTAATGTTTGATAAACCATGAAAATTTAGAGAATTACTCACCTTTCATTATAAGTGTAATCCCAGAAATGGATCCTAGAAGAGCTTTCTCGCAGTGAGTGAGGTCTGACCTTCCAACAGGATATGAGCGGTTGGAAGTGAGTCAGCATCACAGGTGCATGCGGAGTAAGTCACGTGAGAAGCGGCTAACGCTTGTTTATCACTCCACTTGCCAAGGATAAGACTCAGACGACACATATATTTCATTTAAAAATTTTTATTGATTTCAAAGTATTAGGTGAAACAATGACAATGCGTGCACATGTAATGATTTCCATTGGTTTACAATTTTATACATTTCACAATGATGCTTTTTCACATTGATTATACTTTACAGCCTGCTTACAAAAAAAAAAAATGCAGGTTAACAGAGGAAATGGTTTTTACATACAGCTATCTACATAT
Organism: Ryuthela nishihirai; assembly: GCA_038380435.1. Taxonomy (NCBI): domain Eukaryota; kingdom Metazoa; phylum Arthropoda; class Arachnida; order Araneae; family Heptathelidae; genus Ryuthela; species Ryuthela nishihirai. The sequence continues at coordinate 80,886,623 of JAWZYU010000017.1, forward strand.
AATAATAACATGTATTATTTTTACATATATAGGGGGTTATATGCACACATTTGGATAAAATTATCATATTTTTTATACATAAATAGCTCAAGCATATTAAAAATCACAGTGAAATATTCGTTTTTTCTGCTATGTTATTTTTTCAATGTTTTGTAGTGACCGTACGAAAGGGTGTCATAACCATTTTCTAAAATATATCTTTTATCGTCAAATGGTGACAAACCAAGCTTTACACCTTTCACTGTATGAAGATGGTGGCTGCTACTTTGAATCCTTGTCAAATCTACTCGACAAGGTGATTTGTTTATTAAGCAGTCTCTGTAATCCTTGTGACGAAGGGTTCTTTTTACGATGTATTTGGGGACTCCTTTCCCCGTCTTCTTCTCCTCATGTAAACTCTGAAGGGAATACATTTTAGAACGAAGGCCTGCAAATTGTTTGATAGGTACTCCCGAAAGTTCATCTTTCATTTTACCTAGTACCTTTTTATTATGTGTACTATGCAAAACATGATCAATGTGATAGTCGGACGTGTCAAAATGATCTATATCGTCTTTCATATCAGCATACACGTCCTCGGTTTGAAGCTCGTAGCACAGTGAATCTGTATCAGTAAACAATAATTTAGCTTTTTCTCCATATTTCGGACTAATATAGTCATAATGAAAGCTATACATCAATAGTTTACTAATATCTAGAATACTGAAACCAGCATAAATAGGCCTGTTGAGTTTCAATTTAGTTAGCTTTGATTGCACACATGCAAGGTCGTTGTCAAAAACACGAAAAGCGTGAAAAGCAGGGGATGCTACGAGCTTGCATACTCTCTTCGGGCTCTGAGTCAATTCAATTTTCACTCGATTTCTCAAATTTTCCATCGTTTTTCCAAACACAGCATTATTCATCAGTTTGAAGAAGTCCTTCTCGAAGTCGTTTCTAGCTTTCTTCCGCTGATCTGTATTAAATTCTATATATGGTTTTAGCCAGCAAGACTGATTAAATTCTAAAACGCGATGTATGTTCTTCAGCTGCATACCGAAGGTTAAATATTGTTTGAGATTTCGATAATGAAGGACATATTTTTCCTTAGAATTTAGATTTGGGGCTAATTTCACGACTGAATGGTTTGTATTTATTCCAAGGCTTTGGGCAACCTCTTGACAATATGGGGATAGCATGCTGCTGGTAATCTGAAGTTTCTCAGGGGCTAGTGGATAATCATTATGCTTGTCGTGTAGAGAAACTGGATAATCTAAATCAACTTCCAATATGTATCCTTTATTCGCATCGTCAGCAATTGTCGTAATATTTAGATCTGCTATTTCTTCTTTATTAAGCCATCGAAAATCGCTTTGAGGGAGGCATTGTGACATTGCCCATCCATAAAGATTGTTGGCATCATAGTACATAATGTATTTAGAGGGTAACTGAGGATCATAGGTGTCCAAATACTTGTTGTTTGCTGTACTAAGACGATTGCATATCACAGAAATTCCCCCTCGTATGCCTTTTTCCAGGAAAAGGTACATTGTAGGGTCAGTTATCAACTCAAGATTTACATTTGTCATTTTTAAGCATGCTTGCCAGGCTAATCCAGGAGCTGTGTAAACATGGCAGGGATCGATTTCATAGTATCTGATGCATAGTTTTCTGAAACTTTCGAAAACATCAGCTAAGAGGAGCACGTCTGTCTTCAGGTACAAGTCATGATACTGGCCTAGATTTTTTATGTTGAATGTATTCCATACTCTTATTGCATGGGTATAGTCTTCTTCCCCTAGTGCTTCTTCTGTGAGTTGGTTGTAAAATGCTTCACGTGGTGGTAATACTATTTGTTCAAACTTTTCACTGTTGTCAATATAATCATAGGGGTAAACTCCTTTTCTCAAAACCAGGTGTAACCGTTCAGTTTCAACATGTTCCTTTAAAATATGGAACTCATCTGGTGATAAATTATTTACTAGCTTCTCAAGGGATGTGCTTAAAAACTGATAGGAGTCTATAAAATGTAATGTCCCTAAGGAGAAGGTTATGTATGTTTCCATGTTATTGGGAATGCAATTAATCTTCTTATTTTTGATTCTGCCGATTCCCTGCATAATAAGGTGGCTGTCATATCCCTTTAGGTTGTGAAAGATAACTGGAATCCTATTGGTTAACTTAAAGTTCAGATTACAGGAATTATGGGCAGCTCCTCGGAATTTACCTGTTATATGATCGTGATCTCTCACACGATCTGCTCCTAGGGCATGCTTACAAATATGACAGTCAGTAGCGTTGTGAAATGATTCCTCTTCATGATTCGAGAGCTGCATTGGCTTTATCATCGACAGTAAATTTTTAATGTTTTCTTCTTCTTTAAGCAGACATTCTAAAAATTCTTCTACTACATTAGGACCTCTATAAACTACTGGAGGCTTATAGCTGCAGCCATCATGTCCAACAACAAGATATGCAAATCCACAGGGTTCATGATTTGCCGTGATAGTGGTGTGAGATTTTTCAGGGTTAGGCATACAAGTGTCCACTTTCACTAGGAATGATTCAAAGTCGGCATAAATCACGTATGGAACGAGCTGCTGAAACTTAAAATTTGTGAATTTCAACCATTTCTCTTCTTCAGTTGGGAGTTCTACTCTCTGAGGTCCATGTTCTCGACAATAGGGAACATGATCCTTCAAGAGGGATTCATTTGCGAAACGGTGAAGGCAGTAATCACAGTAGAAACGTACACCGTTATGTTTGGTGAGAGGACTGAGAAGTCTACTCATATTCTTAATGGAGCAATAATGCTGCTTTTCATCATCCGATAACAGAAGGAGATTTGCATGCGCTTTAAATCTGAATGGTGTGATGTAGAGTGGGAACACCTCTTTCTCATATCCAAAAACATTAACAGAAATATTGTTCATTTTTTCGAATTTAGATATTTGATTTATTGTAACAGGGAAAATTAAGCCCGATGTGTTTAATTTGTCTTCTAAATGTATATAGTTGTTAAGGCGCTGCGGATTATCTGTGGCAGGATACAAAGAGGCTAAAACAGACCAGACAAAACATTTTTGGTCAGAATTACATACATTGACAATAGCGTGTTTTAGCAGTAATTCTCTTGGAGTAGGGATATAACTAGATCCTGCAAGAGGGATATATTTTCCAATGTTCATTTCAGCGTGGAGTACGGCATCCAGTGTCCATCCACTATGTGCTCCTTCAAATTCTTCAAATGAGGTCTTAATCTTCTTATACGCTGAATCCAATTCTCTGTTTAGGGATGATGTAGGTAGGCTTGTGACACAGTTACTTCGGAAAAACGGGGTACAGTGTTCAAAGGTAGAAGGGGAAACTTTTCGCCTGAATCGCACTTGCACGACAAGGTACCATTTAATGCTACCTTTCGAGGTCAATTCTTCTTTCAGATGAGTTAGGAGTGACTCCCGCGAGGATTCGAGGAAAAAGGTGAGGTCAACTGATGTTTCTTCCGTTGCCGTCAGTTTATGTGTTGATAGGGTCCTTTTCATTTCTTCTGTAAACTGACAGGGGTCTTCAGGGTCTGGTTTTTGCTTCTTCTGCGGAATCCTTTCATCTTCAGAACGTTTTCGCTTATTATTGTGGGGCTTTCTTTGATGGCGCAAAAGACTGTCTTTTCGCCCAAACTCCATTGCACATTCTTCACATTTGTAGGTTTTCCTGGAGGTGTGGGATAACTCATGACGTCGGACATCATCTCTCCTTGAGAATGTCGATTCGCACTCAGAGCACTTAAACAGGCTATTTCCATCGTGATTTCTCATATGACGAATCAGATTTGTCTTGAGTGTGAAAGCCTTCTCACATATATCACATGGATACATTATGTAGCAGAGTTGTAAAATAGCTGATACTACACGAGGACGTCGAGAACTATCACTATTGCCGTTGGAAAAATCACGGAGAAGCAGCAGCAGAGAGCCGTCACTGTCAATGTCTGACAACAGAATGAGGAATCTGACCGATGGATGTCGTATTTATACTAGAAGAATGACTATCCCGCAGAAACTGGAATAAAAGATTGACCTGCAGAAACGGAAAGAAACAATGCTATTGGGTAAAAATACTTTAAAAGGTAGAACTGCTAATCGGTGACGTCAGATTCCAAAATGGTGGAATTGAAAAAAAAAAATCGGACTTTGTGGAAACCAAGATGGACGTCGGTGGAAATTACTAATGGATTATCTGCAATTTAACTGAATAATATAATTTCAGATTATTACATCACTGGAGGGAGGTATTCTTTTTGACACTGCATGACTAATGTGATTGATAATCATCCGCCACCAGCTTAAAACACATGGGTGGCGGATCCCATAGGATTAACATTGATCCGCCACTGTTCCAGAACTCTCCTTTACTCACTACTAATAGTTCGTTGTGAGTAGTACGGTGGAAAGCTGTGAATGAAATTATCAATGGACATATGCTTGGCGTGCCTTTGACTAGTCTATTAATATAACACAGAGAAATTCTCAGCAGAAGGATAAACATATGGAAAGAAACATTCAGGCCTTATCGGGGGATCGAATACCCCTCGGGATCAAATACCTACCTTGCCCCTCGGCCAGTGGTTAATTTTCTTAATCAAATGAATTTTAGAGAGAAGACAGATGAAGCTCAGCCTTTTATACTCCTACGCCTCAAGAGATGTACCACTACAAAATCCGCTTATTAAAAAAGACTACTACTACTTGAACAGGTCCAATGGCCTCTTAATCCTCTAAATCCTTTACTCCAAAAACTTTCCAAATTCAGTTCGTGGTCCGAAAAAAAAGTCACTCTGTTTGTTGACAGAATCGTTAACTTCCGTTATTCCCTCTCACAGGTCCAGAGAGGCCTAGGTCACAAGCAAACTTTGAAACTCTAGCCAATGTGAAAACTGATTATCGTTAATATTTACCAAAGATTTTAATGCTAATTTAACAAAAATCTGTATAAAAATTTACCTCTCGAAAAAGCAGAAGTCCGATAGTAACTTGTTAATTTAATACGCCATAGAGAAGGTTTGTGAGTAACACGAGACCTCAGCAGAAAGACAACACTAGAAAAGAAACATCTATGCCGTATCCGAGGCTCGTCTGTTAAAAATTACATCTTTTGCTAAATTACACCACTAGCATTTAGCCCATTGTGTGCAAAAAATGTGAAGCACCGAGGTAAAATAATGCAACCTAAATTTAACATGAAAAATTCACAAGTTGTTCAAATTGCATAAACGTAATTCTATTCCTTGTGGGTGGGGCAATTTTTTTTATATAAGAAGTGTATGTTTCAGATTCCTTTCTCCTCCGTTCCAGTTATTAGCCACCCTAGATCCCTCCTCCCCCCTCTCCCTAGATCCCTCCTCCCCCTCTCCTAGATCCCTCCTCCCCTCTCCTAGATCCCTCCTCCCCTCTCCCTAGATCCCTCCTCCCCCTCTCCCTAGATCTCTCCCCCCTCTCCCTAGATCCCTCCTCCCCCCTCTCCCTAGATCCCTCCTCCCCCTCTCCCTAGATCTCTCCTCCCCCTCTCCCTAGATCCCTCCCCCCTTACTCTAGATCCCTTCTCCCCCCTCTCCCTAGATCCCTCCTCCCCCCTCTCCCTAGATCCCTCCTCCCCTCTCCATAGATTCCCTCTCTCCTCTCCCTAGATCCGGTCTTGTGTAAGACGTTATTAAGACTCCGGTATACAGGATAAAAGAATCTGGCCAATAGGACCATACTGGACCCCTTAAATAGATATTAGGACACAAACGCTAAAACTGATCAACAGTCTTTTATTCTTTTCTCGTCTGCTGCCTTTTAATTGGCAAAGTACAGAAGATCAGCTTCGTGCCTCGAGGGCCACGAGGAGAAAAAACGCCATTATTGTTGATTCTAGCATGACGTCACATAATGGATAATTCAATTTGACCTTGTACAACGCAGATCAAGATTTTTTTTTATAAAACAAAAATAATTGTGTTAAAATTAGATCCATGTTAGTATGAGCTTGTGAGGACAGAGTAATATGTGTTTAGTGTGAGTGCTTTTTTTAAATGCCCATTTGTTTTATTCGCAAGTGTAAAACCCACTAAATAATCTCCTAAATTCCAGACCATTTCATTTTCCTAACGAATCAAAAAGTTCCCTTTTAGTTAGAAATTATTCCAAGCAATCGTCACAATGTAAAAGGCGTAACGAGAGTATCGATTATTTCAACACTTGAATGAATCGTCACAATATTGTTGCGGATTTCAAAAAAATGGATAGCCACTGAGCGAGAGTATTAAAAGCTATATTTCAAAATCAAATTCAATACAAGGTAAATTGTTACAAAGGAAATATGGATGAAGTATCTTATTAACAAATCAACTATTAACATGCACAAGTCATCAATCTTCCTGCGTAGAGCACACAATATCAGCTCTGTGTATTTTACTAAATACTACCTTTTACTTGATTTACCAGGTCACCCGAAGATCTTCACTCGTAAACCAATTCTCGTCCTGTGCTAATAACTTTTCACACAATAGCCGAACAAAAAGACAGTCCGTGTAGACATTCGAAGTTAGCCATAAAAGTTCCCACTTTTATACTTCCGCGTATACACAACACATCAAGTTACTTCTTGATACTTAACGATAAAAGATCCCACTTTTATCCTTCCGCGCGTATACACAACACATCAAGTTACTTCTTGATACTTACGCGCACTGTCTCAGAACAGCTCACCGTCCATTTTCGAACTCACCGACCGTTACAATACACAACGACCGTTACAATACAAAACGACCGTTAACGCTCCACTCTTCTTCTCCAAATTCTCCCAAAGTTCCATTCGTTGGCTGAAACTTTGCTTTCGGTTGCCAGATTCTTCTGTCGTAACACTGCCCCCTTCCTAGGTCTTGTTCGTCCCGAACAATTCTGGATTCCAAAGCTTCTTCAGTTCTTCGATGAAACGGGGCCAAATGATCCACGTGAACCACCTTGCACTTTGTAGCTGGACATCGACGAATGCGATATACCACGTCTGTGTCAAAATGAAAGCGAATCTCATTATGACGTAGATTTCTTTTCTGAGTGAAGCCTCGTCCACAAATATAATACGTGTAAGGCCTATAGCCCTTGTGAACACGTTTATGTCTCCGCAGGGAGAAGAATCGACTAAGAGTTTTCGTGCAAAACCTGTAAAAAGTTTTCTTCTTTGTCGAAAGTTTTCTTCTTTGGATTTTTACTTCTATCAACAGTAACAAGGAATGAAAGTCATTAGTGACATAAAATCTAGGGAGAAGTTTCATCCTCCAGTCTGACCCTTTTGTCAGTTGACTTTCCCTTAATTCAGAACTGTCGTGATGAACCTTCAGCCATATTTCACCTGATTCCATTTGATCCCCAAGGTGCTTCACAAATATAATATCAGCTCCATAATTCTTTTTAGCTCTTCGGTCCATCTCCTCCTTCCATACTCTTGCTAGAACTGCAGCTTCTAATCCGACAACCTTACCTGTTTCTCCTGTATAAGTGAAATCAGTGATGTGTCGGGCTGCTAGCAATATTTTTTCTGTTTTATCTTCACATAGCCAGCTTGCAACATCTTCAGATACTCCTTGTTCTATTAACATGTTACGAAACTTGTTCAAAGCATTGCCGTTATGCAGAACCTTGCGGACACGTGATGCTTCATCTACCCTATTATCCACAATGTTCACCAAACGCAGAAGTTCTCCTCCTAACTCTTCGACGAGCTCTTGCAGTTCCAAGGATCCGTCACCAAGGAAACACTGAACAGCTTCCATCACTTCCAGAGAGTTGTCAACAGAGTTTTCAAGAGGTGAATCCATGTTGCTGATAACAGCTGAACAACTCAAACTCTTCATTCCACGAGCTTGTGATGCTGCAACCATTTTCTTAACTAAATCAACAGCAACATCTTCTGTACTGATGAGATCAATAGCTCCTTTTCCGAATTCAACATCATAAACCAAAGCGCACACTCCTTCAGCCAGCTTTTTGGACACAATTGAGCATCTCCTTAGAGGAACGCTATCTACGGTAGCCGTCAGATCCTTGCAGCGGTAAATCTCCTTATCTGTTGGCACCAGCTCCTCTGTCTGTCCTACGATGCAGCATCCGACGTCTTCCATCATCTGCTCGATTTTATCTTTAGTGCAGTCGACTGTGAAGCCAGGGATGGATTCCAATTTGTCCAGAGTATCTCCCTTCAATTGGAGAGCACGACCGGAGATCATAGGGACCTTGAGACCTAAAGCAGCAAGTGCAGGAGCCAAGACAAGACTCACTTTGTCGCCGACACCTCCTGTACCGTATTTATCTACCATCCGATGGCGCCACTCGGGTCTCCAGCAAAACACATGACCCGAGGAGGTCATAGTTGCTGTTTCTTCGGAATTCACTTTCTTGGAGCTCTCATTGTAATTAGCCAGGGAAACATCAGTCATGATTGCCAAATTGTTCATTCTGGAGATCAGCGACGAGTTTTGTAACATGATATTGTCCACTTTAGAGCTCTTGTAGTCGTGATAAAACTTTTCTATATCCTTATAATCTAAATGGTTATAATGTCCAAATCTGCGCATTGACTGTTCAGAAAAGAAATTCAGCATGGTTTCGTTGAGATTGTCTGAGGGCTTTACTTCTCTCTGATCGTAACTCTGAGGCTTAGTTTCATCCAGAAAGTTAGTCTTTGAAGTACCGTCTCTGCCTGAAGCTCTTTTACTAGCATCACCTGTTATGCTTCTAAGCCATTCTTCGGAATTCCTCTTCCTTAAATCCCCACTTTCTATAAACGATTCAAGTGTGGCTATATGCTTCGGAAAAATCTCTCCGACTTCCCCGGTAACGACGCAGGGCACTTTGTATCTATGATGAATGGACGCCTCTTCTTTACTCGGACCACTCTGCGAAACGTAAACTCTGTTTCGTTCCCCCTCATTACCACTCGTTACTCTGCCTTTGCGATAATTGTCCATGACACATTTTGCTGACGGCGAGGAATAGAATACCTTTCGTGTGGATCTCTCTTCAGATCGTGCCAGACTTGTATACCTAGGTATTTTGAAGTGCAAAGCGTACTGTATAGTCTCACAGCTCTCTGATCTGTGTGATTGTTCTTCACAGTTCCTAGACATGTCACCAGCGACATGGACACTCTGCCATGCATCACCAGTAGTTGCGTGGTCAAAGGCATTATCTGCGCTATCTCTACGATTCTTGATTTCCAGTAGCAGATCCACATTTTTATATGCGTTGCCTTTCTCTTTTCCATGTTTACAATCTAACTTAACACTATCAAGATCATCTTTTTCACTGACAAATTCAACATTTAAACTATTGCATTGTCTATTGAGTTCGGTTTTATGATCCTTGAAGTGATCAATAATCTTACCAACTCGAGAAGCCACTTCAGCTCTCATCTCAGTATTTTGTGCGGCTATTTCGGCTTTCAAGTCAGTCCTCAACTCATTATTTTGTGCGGCCATATCGGCTTTCAAGTCAGTCCTCAACTCATTATTTTGTGCGGCCATATCGGCTTTCAAATCACCTATTTTATCGCTTTGGGCGGCCATATCGGCTTTCAAATCATCTTTTTGAGAAACTATCTCCGTTCTCAACTCATTTATCAACTTTACTAATTCATCCATACTTCTAGTTAACGGCATTCAATAAATTATCCCACTTCTGACACCAAATGTTGCGGATTTCAAAAAAATGGATAGCCACTGAGCGAGAGTATTAAAAGCTATATTTCAAAATCAAATTCAATACAAGGTAAATTGTTACAAAGGAAATATGGATGAAGTATCTTATTAACAAATCAACTATTAACATGCACAAGTCATCAATCTTCCTGCGTAGAGCACACAATATCAGCTCTGTGTATTTTACTAAATACTACCTTTTACTTGATTTACCAGGTCACCCGAAGATCTTCACTCGTAAACCAATTCTCGTCCTGTGCTAATAACTTTTCACACAATAGCCGAACAAAAAGACAGTCCGTGTAGACATTCGAAGTTAGCCATAAAAGTTCCCACTTTTATACTTCCGCGTATACACAACACATCAAGTTACTTCTTGATACTTAACGATAAAAGATCCCACTTTTATCCTTCCGCGCGTATACACAACACATCAAGTTACTTCTTGATACTTACGCGCACTGTCTCAGAACAGCTCACCGTCCATTTTCGAACTCACCGACCGTTACAATACACAACGACCGTTACAATACAAAACGACCGTTAACGCTCCACTCTTCTTCTCCAAATTCTCCCAAAGTTCCATTCGTTGGCTGAAACTTTGCTTTCGGTTGCCAGATTCTTCTGTCGTAACAATATCTTCCCCAATCAATTTAGGCTTTGTTGTTTCGTTAACCTTCGCAGTTACCCGGAAGCGCTTGCTGAGGAAGGAGTCTCCATGCCAATGGGACGCCGGAGGGGGCCAAGCAGCATTCCAAAAGTTAGGTAAGATTCATTTCATGAGCATTGCTGAGGCGATTTTACACTCTTTTATTTATAGCGTTGTTTCATGGTTACACTTGAGGTCCGGGTTAGAATCCCCAGTGGGTTTTGCTTTGGGTCTCAGGGTTGTTATTTTAACAAAGAAAGTCAATTTTCAATAAAAGTTTCACTTATTCCAATTCTTTTGTAATTATTAGTCTTAATTTAAGTAAAAAAACAACAATTCATTTCTGTGTCAAATTAATATTCTTAGTTTAATAAAGTAGAAAAAGTATTTGATTCGATTTGCCGCCTGTATTGTGTAGGATATTGCACTGTTCCGCGGGAAGGTGGAAATCCGGGTTAGAATCCTGAGTGTATTCTGCCCAATGTTTGTGTTATTCAACACACAGCTGTTATTTCAACAAATAATATAATTTCCAAACAGATCTAGATATTAGATTTCATTTAAGTAACGAAATGAATTTCTCGAATGAAATTAATGCTTGTATTTTGTCAAATTAGAAAAGCTAAACTTTTTTTAGCTCTTAAGGAAATGAAATTTACTTTTCATGCCTCAAAGGACAATTCCGAGCAATCGATAAAGCCAGATTTTTTCACATGGCGTCGCGCAGAATTTTTAAAACATCGTTCATGTGAAAAAAAAATTCTTTTTTCACAAGCTTAACAGTCGCGTTTCATTTTTACAAAAAACCGAAACTGAAACTGGAATAAGTAATGAACTATTCTTTTCCATATTTCTAGCAATTTCGCCTAAATTGTCATTTTTAGTTTTCCATGTTAATAAAACTATAAACGTCTTCCCTCACCGAATCTTACAAAGCATTACTCTCATAATGTTATTGCTCTTTTTTAATATAGAAAAATGAACTTAAAAGTGCTACTCTGTTAAGTTTTAGCAATATCAATTTTTTTATCAGATTGTTTAGACGTTCTCGGTCATTAAATAATCTCTACCTTCTGGCCATCAGCCTAATTCGAACATTAACGGATAATTCTGTGATCCTGTTAATATCAGATCCAAACAGCTTTGGAAATATATTGGGTAATAGGCATCAGTTTTTTATTGGTTGAATGCTTTAAAGCAATCAACCGCAGATATCATGAAAACAAACAAAATATTAATAGAAATGAACGAGTGCTTTCATTTTCGAAAGAGTTTTCGTGTCTTTGTATCAAAAAGGCTTAACGCCTAACGCTTAACTAGGAGAGACAATCAGACAATGCGCATGCGCAGCAGATGCTCTCACATATGAGCAATTGAGTGAAAAGCTTCCGAGCCTTCTTCGACTGCTGCGGCGCAGTTGTCACTCGGGTTACGTCTTTCTAGATATTTAAGAAAATTAATCTGGCAATTGCAAATCAACTTTCTTTTTCGAGGGAGGAAGTAAGAGACGGGAAATGCTTTCTCTCTCGCACACTAATAATGCTAAGTTTAAAAAACAGATTGTTTGTTACATTTTTTTGCCATTTCACTGAACGTGTGAAACTCACATCGTAGTTTTCAGATTAGGATTGTTGATTAGGGTTATATCTTTTCGCACGAAATGTTTTAAAAAATTGAGAGATGAAGTATATTTCGGGGTGATAAGAAAAGCACGTGCGCATCTGTCCCAATGGTCCACACTTGTGCGTTTTACGTGCCCTAGACGCACACGCTGTGGCGCATGCGCCTCAAATCAGTTGAACGGCGCCGTTTTCAGTGACGCATGCAGTAGCGCACGTACTTCCACCAGTAGTGGATTTTTGTTCAACATTCCGTGCAATTTCGTAGTTTGTCTAGAAGATTTCGTTCTGTTTTTGTAATTATTGACCTTGTGTTTTTTGTTCACCATGTCGTCAGAACAAACATTGGCCATTATTGAAGATTATAGGTTAAATAATTTATCAGATTATAGAATACATCATATATAATCATCAGAGACATGAATATTGAATCATCGGTATACATCATCAGAGACATGAATATTGAATCATCGGTAGCCAAATATCTAAGTGTGATCGCTAATTTCCCTTCAGCTGGTATTGCTTCTCTGAAACGATTATTTTTTTTTTTCGATCTTCGGTTCCACCATTCCCAAAAGCAAATAGAAGTTTGTTCTAGACATTCGGGTAAAGTTCTTAAAAAGAACGTTTTCATTTGATTCCAATTCCCTCATTATCCCAAAATTCCGCGTTTTAAAATAATCTTTCATCCATATCGATCGCGGGTATTTTTCACGACTTTTTCTCACTTTTTTCAGCACTAAAATTGCAGCACTTATATCCGCTAACATAGCAGCATAAGTTACGTCCATTGCAACATCACGTCTACACCGGTGAAAAATTGAAAACTATTTGACGCACAAGTGTAGACAGTTGAAGGCATTCCATCTAAGGCATGCGCTAGACTACTCGGTGTTGAAAAGAGGAGTTTCAAGTGAAGTTGAAGATGAAAGCGCACAAGTGGGGACATAGCCATTCAGGTATTTCTTTGCATCCTTAGTGAGTTCCGTGGAAAACTTCACATGGCATTATTGCGTAATATCAACAAACGTTAAAGTTTCATTTATTGTCTTAATTTATAGTACACTATATTTAAACTTTTTTTCATCTATCTGGCAACTGACAAAATTTTGTTGTAGTGCAAAAGAAATTATTTAATATTACTATATATAAAATAAAACTTTCAATTATTATGGAATTTGCTTTCACATTTTTTGGCTCTTATGCCAAAGAATTGAAAAAAACAGAAGTGTTCAATGAATCTCGCATTGGGCGTTGCTGTTGCATCCACTGCGAAAGGAAGGACTAGGAGTGCAGAAGTCTTTTGTTGCATCCACTGCGAAAGGAAGGACTAGGAGTGCAGAAGTCTTTTGTTGCCTCCTTAAGCAGTCTATTGACTTTGCTGACGACAACTGATGATGTTACGAAATATCTCTCAGGCAAAATACAAAATTACCTCCAAATGTCCAAAGGCATATCGTGTTGTTGTACGAACACTTATTGCAAAATCGCGTATTTGATAAGTTAACTCAAAACTGGAAAAGGATTCTGATTATTTTATAACTGTGAAAAGATATTCTTTATTTCTAGCAACAGAATATTAATATAGGAAATGAATACGCTGTGACACATTTAAATCTCATTTCTCAGACTGACAATTGCTTATACATATTTTAATGAATATCCATTGAATTGCTGAAAGAGTAATCTTTTAAGAGTCTTAAAATTTGTTTTGTTTTCTTGCAGGCAAAATCCAGCAGCTTTGACGGCTGGTAAGGAAATTGTTAAAAGCCTTCAGCTTTCTTAATGTTTCCTTAGAACCTTTTCTTGAAGGGTCCGTAAGGGCCCTTCATTTGCTGCAGGCTCCCCAAGCCTTCTCCGCAAGCCTTCTTGGTGGCTCCCCTGGAAGGTTCCGTTGCCCAAGAAGGAGGCTCGATACAAATGGGCCGCCGGGTCGAGACGGCTGCATACAAAAAGATAGGTAAGGATTTGCCTTCATTCCACTCTTATGCATTCAAAATGAAAATATTCTCCTTAAGAGGTCAATTCAGTTTAAGTTATTTCAATTAATTGGAGATCGAAATATTATTCGCATTTGTAAATTGATGTTTCTTACCTATGATATTCCACAAATCTGATTACATCAAAACTTATATCTCATAACAGATCGATTCACCAATCAAGACCGAGCTTAAGCATCAGCTAACTAAGCTACAGCTTAGAGTCTCACAATATGAGGGACCTAAAGAAATGCATTTTAAATTTTACTGTGTAATAAATTATTTTATTATTTAAAATTATCTATTGTGCAAACATTATTCATCTTAGTTTTACACGGTCGTCATTTATATGTCAATACTAGTATAATGGTTTCATAAAAACAGCTTCATTTTTAACCTTTAATCTTCCACTCAAACAGAATAATAAATATATATATATTTCGATTTTCCGTTTTTAGGACCTCTTAAACATTTCTGCTGAGGTCCAGTCATCCTCATAGACCTACTATGGCTTAGAAAATTAAAGGCTCTTGTGAAATGTATGTGGCAAGCAGCTGCTTGAAGGAGTAGTTCTTTTTAATTCAAATTCCAGGGAGAACGAGCGAGCGCCTCTTTGCCACTCCCCTAAGAAGGTCGATATTTAAGAAAACATCAAATATTTTGTCCAGCGATTTATGTTTTTTACTCAAGACTTGATACTTCGGAGGAGAAAAAAAAAACATTTCTGTTTAACTTATGAGTTAAATACGAACACTTCACACAACCTTTTGCTCTTGTGGGCCACTTTTAAATCCCCCCTGCCCTCTCCCCCTCCCTCTGGGGTAGTTAACAAATTCTGCAGCAATTGCAAGCAGGCCCAAATCTTGGAAAAAAGAAAGGGTACGGAGGAGGGAAGAGACGGATGTCCGTTGCAGGCGTTATCATTTTCTCCTTTGTTTTAGAAGTTATCAAAAAATTTCTTGCAGCATACGTGAAATATGCGCAAGCTGATTAACTTTTGGCCTCCATTACCCTTACTATCAGTCTCAAATGGCGGGTGTGGTCCCCTTGGCCCGTCCTCACACTCCCACCTAGATCCTGCCATGATTGTAAGCAATTTATTAAACAGAGCCATATTCTTCTGTTTAAGTGTGAGATTATAGCATCGTGCATGACTGAGCTCTGATATTAAAACTATTAAAGTGGAAAATCACACTGTTACTCTGTTTTAAAAATTTACTTCAAGCTTCTAACTGATTTAAATTTAGCAGCCACAGGTTAGCCATCACAGCACTGTAATATTGATATTCTGAATTGGAAACCAAATTTTATCGAAAATTTCCTTTGTGATGAAATTTGATTGGAAAGGTGAAAACCCACCATCTGTACTTTACCCCCATTTTGCTGTGAGATTACCCACAGCATAGAATCGTGTTTTCGCAATCCCCTCCCGAAATGTGTTATTACCGTAATATGTAAATAGCCCCTTTGATGATGATCTGGATGGGTTTTACCTCTGTTGCACACAATGGGCTAAATGGCCAGGTGATAAGGACCCTGAGGGCTCAGAGAAAGTTTGGGGGAGGGGACTCACTGGAAAGCTGTTAGGAGGTAGATGGAAGTCTCCCGTCAAGACCATCCAGCGTGTTCTTTAACGTGCACACGGGGCCACGGTTTAACGTCCCATCCGATCAACGGCGGCCTTTCTCAAGCCAATCGGTGTCCCCTCCTACTCATAGTGACCAGGGGGAGGAGTTTTGCGGAGATAAAGTTCGACGCTGACTCAGGTAGAACTCGAACCTGGGAATTGCAGATTACGAGTCTGGCGCGCTACCGACAGAGACCCGCCCCCGCGATCTAATAAACAGGATCATAAAATCCCAGAGTAGCCAAACACCAAAAGATAGTTAAATTTCTCTCGTTATGGATGATACTCATGCATAGACGATAGTTAGTGTTAGCAGAAGAAATTTTCATTAAAGTATGTCTTGTAAAAAAGAGTATTGAACTTCAAACAAGAATTCTGAGTTTGCTTTGTTCTTCTTTTTCAGCGAAATCCAGCAGCGATGAAGCTGGTAATGGAAATTAGTAAAAGCTTTATGCTTCCTCAACGTTTCTTTAATTTCTTTTCAAATGGGGGCAAGGCATACGCTCGCTCCTTTATTTGTGGCCGAATCCCTAACCATTCTCGGCACAACTCCCAGGTCTGTGTTTTTTTGGCATTTTCGAATTATTTATCATCTTTTGGTATGTGTTATCCGAATCCCTAACCATTCTCGGCACAACTCCCAGGTCTGTGTTTTTTTGGCATTTTCGAATTTTTTATCATCTTTTGGTATGTGTTATTTTCGTTTTTTTAATAAAAAATAGTTTTTTATGAGTTTTTTCCTTTTCATGTTTTCTTTTTTTAATAAAAAAGTTTTTTATATAATTTGATTTTCATTTTACCATTGCTGACTTTTAGTTTATTTTAACAAAAAATAGTTTTTTATGCAATTTGTTTTATTTTACATGACTTTTCGTTTTTTTTCGTATGTCCTTGAGCCGCCAACAAGGCCCGGGTTCGAATCCTGGATAAGGCATGGACGTCTGCTTCTCAAAATCCAACCTCAACGTCCCCGTGCGTGAGAGGTGGGCAACGTCATTGGCTGACCATTTCTCGATCTCCCTCTTAAAAGACAAATAAAAAGAAGCTCAGCTGATGACGGCTAATGAGGCTCTGGTCGAATTCTTTTCTAATTCCCTTTTTTATTTCAGCTATGAGTTGGCTTGCATAATACCATGCTCTTTACTTTAAAATAAAATGCTTTCTTTTTGCAGAATTTCTATTAATTAGTGTGATTAATTCAGAGATATCATAAGATTTTCCATTAATTATCTCAGTAGCAATTCTATGTACAGAATCCACTTCAAGTGTGTACAGAGCCCTTGGAGAGTTACCTTCCCGAGAGCAGAATTGAGAGCATTTTCTTGTACCTCTTCCAAGACACATAAGGCGACTATTTACATTGTTTAGATTGTTGTTCTTGTTCTGAAATTAAAAAGTGTCTCTGGATAGTGTGCGTAGAATATTTCTTCATACCAATTATAAGCCAAATTTCCTCAATTTTCGTGCAAGAAATTCTATAAAACCGATCCTTAAGCTCTGCCAAGTAAATGACATAGTCATCCAAATTGTTTCTCCCATTCAAAGACAGACACATTCAGAGAATATTACAATGGACATAACAAGCTTCCTATCTTTTATCATTGCTTGATTTTGACCCCATAAAATATCAACTTTAAAATCCCCATTTATCCTTCACTTTCACAAACATTGACACTTAGCATCATCATCATCCTCAAGCAGCCATTGATTACGGAGGTCAAACCAGACCGTGCAATTTAGTTCTCCAACAAGTCTATCCTGAGTACATCTACTGCATCTGGCCATTGCACACCAATTCTAACAAGGTCCTGTTTGACATTGTCTGCCCACCGCATCCTAGGTCTCCCCCTCCTTCTGAGGCCTCTAGGCACACTGTTCATAACCTTATTCGCCAATCTATAATTATCCATACGAGCAACATGGCCAAACCAGCGGAGTCTCTCTCTGCACAATATGCTGCTTAAAGGAGGTAAACTTAATTTTAGTAAGCACAACTCATTTGCCTAACCTCATCATTAGTTACAATGTTGAACCACCTAATGCCCAAGATACTGCGTAAGCATCTGGAATCAAAAGCATCTAGTTTCCTGTTATCTTGTTTACAAAGTGTCCAAGTTTCACTACCATAACTAACCCTAGAAAGAACCAAACTATTATACAGTCTAATTTTAGTCTTTAGGTGTATACGCCTATTTCTCCACACTCTCCATAGATACTTAAAAGTCCCTGCAGCAATCCCTATTCGTCTGTTAATCTCATGCCGCACATCACCATTATCTGTTACTAACTCCCAAGATAATTAAACTGAGACACTTGCTCAAGAGTGTAGCGATTCAAAGCAACTGAAGCACCATCTGCCTAAACAATTTTCATCACTTTAGCATTATCTCTGTTTATAACCAAACCTACTCTCTCATCAACAGCCCTGATGAAAGAATTCACTCATCAGCATCATTAGCCAACATGGTCAAATCATCAGCATAATCTAAATCAGAAATTTTCGTATCTCCAGTCCATTTAAGGCCAAAATCTTTCCCTTGAAGTAAATTTCGCATAACATAATCAATAATCAAGCTAAAGAGAAAAGGAGACAAAATGTACCCTTGTCGAACACTAGAAATAATGCTAAGCCAATTGCTACAAGACTTACCAACTCTCGCACACGAATCAGTGTTATTATAGAGAGCTTTCATTATGTTAACTAACTTGTCAGGCATACAAATATGATCTCACAATCAACCACAAATTATGACGATCAACAGAGTCGAAAGCCTTTTTGAAATCAACAAAGCTAGCAACCAAAGGTTTCTGAAACTCTAAACATTTCTCAAGAATCTGCCTAAATGAAAATATCTGATCCACACATCCCCTACCACTTCTGAATCCACATGGCTCATCACGCAATTGACTGTCAACCAGATTCTTAATTCTAGTAAGCACAATCATGCAAAAAACTTTACCTGGAACAGAAAGTAGGCTGATATCTATACAGTTACCATAAGAACTGCGATCACCTTTTTTAAATATGGGGATTAATAATAGCTGTGGTAAAATCCTTAGGAATCGCACCTTTATCATAAAAGATATTCAAACACTTAACACTTTTTTCAAATTCTTTTTCATTTAGCCTAGGTTAGTACTAGAAGTCTTAGTACTAGAAGATACCTTTTTAAACTGAAGAAATTGGATAGAACACAGAATAACAAATGGAAGTATTGTTCTACCTTACTCCACCAGATCTATTGATGGGGGGTAAGAACTAGGGGCAACCGATAGGTCAGGCCCCAAAGTACTTCTGATGATTGCGTTGTGTTTTGTTTTAATGCTATTTGTGAGGGAGCTTTCCTTCTTCGAAGTGAGCAGTCATACGTACAGGAAGGTGCATGGCAAACATAATTTATTATTCAAAATACACGACCTGTTATCTGGGGTCGGATCACAACACATTAATATGGTACACGCCAGGCAATTTGGCCTTATGGGCAAAATATACTGGGAGACGCAGAGAGAAGGGGGACACTCAGGGACAATTATTGGAGAGATAAAAACTAAAAGAATCTCAGAAAAACGGCTGCTGACCTTTTTATATTAGTCTGCTCAATCGCTGGGATCTTCCTGGTCTACTGTGATAGGGCCTGGCAAAGGGGCGATCATCCACGCTCTGGGTGTTGCAGTTTGGGCTCCGTTAATGGCACAAACAGTTCATCGCGAAACACATCGTAAGTCCGTTGCTGTCAAGGCTACAGGTGCCGGCAGGTGACTTGGCGGGTAACTTAGCAGGTGACTTCGTCTCTCCCTGCGAGCACAGGAAGCTCCAGGGCTGGGTTGCTCGCTGTATTCCGGGTTGGTGTCTGTTGCTCACCGAACTAGTGAGCTCTTTCTTCACCCTTTTTCCTAATCGTCTGCTGTGGTGCACGGGTTGTCTTCCTGCCCGCTTCTCCTTTTTCTGGTTTCCCAGTTGTGACCCTTGCAGTCTCTGTCTTTTTCAAGCCTGCATTCTTTTTCCTAGCCGATTACATTCTCTGGTATCTGCCGCTCTGTCTCTAATTTCTTTGGCCATTACTTAGCTGTTGCACTTTCCATCTTCGCGGGTCTATTGTCTCTTTGTGCTCAGGACTCACTCCTTGTTGTACGTCCGCACTCTAGCGCACACACTTCTCTTCTCCCTTGGTCGCACTTGTCGATTTCAAAAAGGACCCCGCTGCCACTTCTCATTGGACAGCAAAGTTCGTCGGTGACAGCGGTGGCCAAAGTTCATTGGCACGGTCCGATTTTTATTGGAGGTCCCAGCCTCTGGCGTGATTCTGAGTCATTCTTGTCCCGTTCTTGGTGACCATTGCTGCGCGCATTCGAAAATCTCCCTTTCCCCTTTTTATGGGCCTGTTTACTCTTTTCTTGGACGGGGTGCCGTGTGCAAAAGGCCCAGATGGTCCGTCGTTCTCAGCATGGCGGCTCAAGTTGTCTTTTCAGCCGTTTTACTTAGGGAAAGGTCGGGTGGTTGGAAGAAAATGGCGACAGATAGTTACGTCGAACTCGGGATTGCAAAATTCCGAGTACGATAGTGTGTCATGTTGCGAAGTTCATAGTGGCGAAGAGTTCGTAAACTATCACAGATTGCTGAATCATCCTCTTGATGTATCTCATGCTTATTGTGAGGATAAGAAAATGCATCTATTTACAGAGTTAAATAAGTATTCCCTGAAGTACAGAGAAGTATAAAGGTATGGCTGGTTCAACTAAATAATATCCACATAAGCTTTAATAACCCTGTTAGGTTTCATCAAATGGCAAAACCTTTCCTAGAAAATGTCCTGCATGCTTTATCAAGGACTGTCCTCCATTCAAATGAGTAATGGAAAAAAATACCTTTCAAATAATTATTTCAAATAATAATTATATTCAAATAATAATTTCTTTATTATTGATTATTAAAAAAACCTTTAAAGATAATGTTGACTACTTTTTCAAAACATTAAAAATTCTAACCTTCTTCAGAATATAGAATTACTTATCGTGAAACACAACGATTGTACACCGAAAAGCCAAAACACTATGACGACCTGCCTAATATGATGTTAGTCTTCCATTTTTCCATGTCGCTTGTGCCGCCAAAACATCTCTTACCCTCCTAGGCATGGACGCTACAAAATTTCTAAAGGTGTCTTGAATCTGGTACCAACACGTTACCAGCAAATACTTTTACTAACATCATTTTCTTCCCATGGTTCCAACACAAACCACAGATGCTCGATTGGATTAATGTCTGCGGAATTTGGAGGCCAGGGCAATACCTGGAAGTCTTCCTCATGTTCTGCGAACCATTCTGAAACAATTCGGGCAGTGTGGCATGATGCATTATCCTGCTGAAAGAAGAGACTACTTGAGGGGAATACCATTGCCATGAAAGGATGCATCTGGTCTGCAATGATGTTTAGCTAAGTGGTAGACATCATAGTTTCCTGCATATGAATGACTGGACCCAGGGTTTCCCAGCAGAACATTGCTCAAAGCATTACATTTCCTCCACGAGCTTGTTTTCTTCCCATGGTGCATCCTATATATCATATACAACATAGTAACACTACTCCAGGTAAACGACGCACACATATCCGGCCGTCCACATGGTGCAACGGGAAATGAGATTCATTGGACCAGACGACCTTCTTTCAATCATTCAAGGTCCACGTTTGATGCTCGCATGCCCATTGTAGGCGCTTTTGACAGTGAATCGAGGTTATCATGAGAACTGTCCTGCGGCTATGCAGCCTCATTTTCAGCAGGGTTCGATGTACTGTGTGTTGTGACGCATTACTCTCATCACCATCATTCAAATTACGGGCGTGTTGCACCACAACATCCCTTCTGTTGACTCGTACCATACGGGATAGCCTTCGCTCACCTCTAGCATCGATGACCCGTGGTCGGTCCACACCTTACCAGCGGTTCGTGTTTTTTCCCTCCTCGGACCACTCTTTGAAGGTACTAACCACGACTCATCGTGAGTACCCCACAAGCTGTGTCATCTTGGAAATGCTCTGACCCAATCGTCTGGACATTACAATTTGGCCTTTATCGAACTCACTTAAGTCTGCTGCATTTCCCATCTGAACAACAAGAATAACACTGATTAACAGCGAACAGTATCAGACGTTTTTTATACCGTTTCATGACCTTCACACGCGCCGTCGTTTACCTGCAGTTGCTTGTCTTGCTGGTCATAATGTTTTGGCTCTTCGGTGTATATTAACATCAATTGCTTGGACCATGCGGAGTTATAATACACTAAATAGAAAAGTAGTCCCATATTATGTGAAAATATCCATATCAAAGAAAAAGGTTTTTTAGAGAAACACTGTGAATAATTTGTTTTTTTACACTGTGAATAAATGGAAAATTTCACCCTTCTCTCTAAAGCTCTCGTAACCCTTTCAAGACCATAAGGTTTCTAAGAGTAAATATTAGTATGTAACTGTTTATTTTAGTTTGTTTAGACGTTAAATAAATAAAAATCATAAGAAAAATACATAACAATGTGTAGTTTTTTTGGAATTTTATGGGAAATATTTTTCCCAATGGACTATAAAGGTAACACAAATTATAGTTAGGCTTATTATGCAATGTCTTTTATTTATTGGTTTATTAGAACAAAATGTTAACTAAAATAATACAAAATTATGAAATAAAATTACTATACAAAATGATGTGCTAATTATGATATTCTGCGAAGCAATTTCTTTTGGTAGTGAGGCAAAGATGGACATTGCACATAGTACATATATTATGCGTCCTGACAATTCTGTTTTTGTTTTCTAAACGTTCCCGTTTACGTAATTGCGTTCGGCATACGTTCTATTTTGACATTCTGTATAAAAAATGCAGATAAGGTTATAATTAAATACGACAATCACCAATTTTAAAATGGGAAAAATGTTTCCCTTAGTCGTGAAAGGGTTAACAACAATATTAGTTTACTAGGTCTTTAAAATGTTATTTAACATTTCGAAACAGATGCTCCTGCTTCTCATATCCTTAATTTCTTTCTTTGAAACTGACGACAACTAAAAGAAGCATTACACGAAAAAACTGCAACTAGTATAACAATTCATCAGATCAATAATAATCTCTAATTATGTATCAACACAATTAAACATAGTAAACCTTAAATATCATATTATTAGGAAAAAAAATCGTGCTACTAAGAAAAAGTCTATAACTGCTATCAGGTTGTCGTTCTCTTATATCTTCCGAACACGAGGGCCTACAGTTATGAGTTAAGTGTCAAATGAAACCTCGTATAAGGACAGTTGTAAACTATACCCCCTGTTAAAATGTGGGGGGGGGGTTGATTTTCGCGGGGTTCGAATTTAACGAGTCATAGCTCAAATTAAACCTTGTGGCGTTTCCGATGTCGTGGGCGATCTCAAATATGGCTCCTAAAGCTGGGTAAATGTACTTATTGTTTATGAGTCATATATCAAATAAAAGGTTTTGAAGGTAAGTGTTTTCAGTGAAAAAATATAAATAAATTAAAAAATTAAAAAAAACCTGTCTTCCTATAGAGCCCTAAAAAGCAGAAAATAAATCTAAAGCATAGTCACCGAGTTCGTATTCACTTCAAAGGAAGGTAGGGCTCCGATTTATGTACTCAACAAGATTGTCGGGGCCCTACCTTCCTTTGAAGTGAATTCGAACTCAGTGACTGATGGTACCATCGATATGCTTTAGATTTATTTCCTACTTTTTAGG
Source organism: Ryuthela nishihirai (assembly GCA_038380435.1). Classification (NCBI taxonomy): domain Eukaryota; kingdom Metazoa; phylum Arthropoda; class Arachnida; order Araneae; family Heptathelidae; genus Ryuthela; species Ryuthela nishihirai. The sequence goes on from JAWZYU010000017.1 coordinate 80,909,955, forward strand.
GCCCATTTAGGAAGCTAAGTATTTTTTTTAATTTTTAATTTATTTATATTTTTTTTATCTCTCCATTATCTGATAATCGAAATTTGACCCTTTAATAACGATTTGACCTTCGATTCATCGGATCCAAACTTTCACAGCTTTTCTAAATCCCAATATACTTCCAGGCACTAATTTTCAGTTTTTTAGCACGTAAAGATCGAAATTTGCCCTTTGAACTCGAAGGATAGCCGAATCGGAAATTTCGTAATGTTTTTGAGATCTACGACCCCAACACCTTTAGGGATAAATTTTTACGTTTCTGGCACTTATATACATCAAATCTTGACCAATATGTAATCTCTATTTGACCTTGAAGTTCAAGTTGGCGATCAATTTCCGATTTTATTCCGAGATCTACAACTTTGATTACTCCTACGTGCAAATGTCAAGATCTCCTTCATTTGTGAATGATAGTTAGAATTAGTGTGATCCCATGTCACTCTACACTCACTCGATCACTCACAATCGTTGGGTTCTTTTACCTCTGAGCGGCAATTTGTTGCACACGATGGGCTAAATGGCCAGGTTGCAAAGACCCCGAGGGATAATAGATGATTGGAAGGAGGGGACCCACTGGACAGTTGTTGGGAGACATACACCGAAGAGCAAAGCATTATGACCACGGCATCTTAATGCAAATCGAAGCAACTGCAACAACTTCATGACAGCGCGTGTTAATGCCATGAAACGGTATAAATAACACCTGTTACTGAACTCTGTTAATCAGTGTTATTCTTGTTCTTCAGCTGGGAAAGGCAGCAGACTTAAGTGAGTTTGACAAAGGCAAAATTGTAATGGCCAGATGACTGGGTCATCTCTCAACAATTGGGGTGGGGGGCGGGTTCCGAAAGGCCCGCCCCCCATAAATTGTATTCTGTCGTTAGACACTACACGAGTGGCATGGAAGCCTGGAAGCAGAAGATTAAGGTTTTTCTCAGAGGAGACCGGGGGGACTTGGAGTATAGGTGGCATTAAAGGGAGGGCGAAGTGCAGCCCAGCTAGAAAGATATGGAAGGTAAGTGGGAGAGTGAAAGCAGCTTCGGTGTCAAAGGAGTGAGTCTTGGAGCCGGCAGATGAGCTTATTATTAATGTCACTCAGGTCACAATGCTCACAATGTCCCTCAGGTGCGCCCTGACTCGAGAGCTCCTGATGAACACTGTGACTGCCCCCCCCCCCCCACCTGCTACCTAACTGATCGCTTGAGAGCTTCTGAGTTCGTTAGCGAACCCTTCTGTGATCGAACAGTGGAGGATGTAGTGCTCGACATCTGTGTCTGGAGCCCCAAAGCGCAGTAACTGTGGGCAGAGATCTTAAATCGCTACAGATACGGTGTGAAGCTCCCATCAGTCAGTACCTGCGTGAGATAGTTGTCCAAGGACATCAAGGATAGACCGACCCTTTGAAGAATGTCTTTGTTTGAAGACCATTCTCGATCGTATCCCAGAGCCTCTGCCACTCGCCCATAACTCTTTGACCTAAAATAGATCTCAGGGTATTTTTGGAAGTCTTGACTGCTATCTCAGGTTGAGTGTCAGTACCTGCTGAGTGGGCCAGTTGGTCTGCCGTTCGTTCCCTCCATGACCTACGTGCGCCTTGAATCAGGAGAAGGAGATCCTGGGCATGTTCTTAGAGAAGGAGATCCTGGGTATGCTTAGGAGGCGCTTTACCTCGTTAACCGTATGACGCCTGTTGTTCGCATCTTCAAGCGCTTGCAGAGCTGCCCGGCTGTCGGTATACAGCCAGATGTCATTATTGTGACTGCAGACATTAAGGGCCAAATTAAGGGCCTCCTATAATGGCAAGCAGCTCTGCTTGGAAGGCTGAGTCATTTACAGAGACCTTCCTCTTATAATCAGACACTTTGGCTCCCCCTACTGTAGACAGTGTTGGCTAAGCCCACACCATCTGATCTCTTGGGGCCGTCTGTATAGATTTCTACTCCTTGACCTGATGGTAACTCCATAGACCATTACACACGCAGTATCTTGGTGGGATAAATATCCCACCTAGCGGTATTTGCCTCGTAAACCTCGGGATCATACTGGACTTCGAGAAATGTTGCCTTTTCCCTAGCCTGCAGAACTCTGAATATGGCCGCTTCTTTGCCAACCATTAAATACAGAGGCAGGATCCCTTCTCTCACCAGGAGAGCATCTGTAGATGTGGTCCTTTAAGCCCTGGTGATTCGCAGTAAAGCTGGCCTCTGGGCTGCAAGCAGCTTTCTACACATAACAGAGTGGTCGGTCGGGCGCCACCAGGCACCCTCCCCATATGTCAGGATCCTCTCTGTTCCCCTTACATAAATTTCTTTCGGTACCTCCTCCAGGAGGCCCCACGATACACGAGCCACACGCCCAAGTTTGCACATTACATTAGTGCATTTTGTCGTTAGGCCTTACAAGTGTCGGATCCAGCGCATCCTTTCATCCAGAGTGATACTTAAGTATTTGAAAGGCGTCTTGTGGCAGATAGTATTGCCATTAAGTTTAAAGATGGGGTACCTCTTGTTGAGGGAACCCTCTTATGCCATGGGCATTGATGTAGTCTTCACACAGCTGAACCCAAGCTTGTAGCAAAGACTCCGTCCTTTGAACACCGACAGGGCTGCATTGCCGGCAATCTCCAGTCTCGCTCTGGAGGAGGCCGATACGACAAAAAGCATGTCGTCTGCATAAGCCTGTAGCCAGACACCCTGTAGGGTCAACTCCAGAGCCATGTCTGCAACTAAGTTCCAGAGAACGGGCAACTGCACGAACCTCGGGCGCCCCTGTCCCAGTTCTTTGAGACTGCTCCATTGGCATGGGAATAGATGACCATTCTCTCACTGAGATAATTGGACACCAGATTGAAACTGTTCTTGTGACAAGAAGAATCTTTTAGCTTACTTTGCATTGCAGGCCACCAGACATTATCAAATGCGCCTGTCACATCTAAGGCGATGAGAGAAGTGTGCAATTTGTTATCCCTGTTCACCTTAACAATATCCACCACTTGTTTGATAGCGGCAGTGGTGGATTGGTCTGTCCTGAACCCGAATTGTCTGTTATTCAGGAAGTTGTTCTTATTACAGTGGTAGTTCATCTTATATGTGAGCAGTTTGTCTAAAATCTTTCCCATCACTGGCAGCAGACATATTGGTCTGTAAGATCTCACGTCTGCCGGATCTCTACCCGCCTTACTGAATAGGACTAGGTCGGCATATTTCCAGGCCTTTGGGAAGTTTCCCAGTCTCCGATAGTTGTTAAAGAGCTGGGTGAACAGATCTTTGTGTTCTTTAAACAACTGCATCACAATCTCCACTGTCAGACCATCGTGGCCAGGAGCTTTACCCCTGGCCATAGCACGAATCACCTCTCCGACCTCTTCTTCCATGAACGGAACGTCATCTTCCGTGTCAGGTGGAATCCTGCTGTACTCTCTCCAGAGATGATGTTGGGCATCATCAGAGCTCCTACCATCGTCAGGGAATAATCCCTCTATTAAAACCTGGATAATTTTGCAAAAAGTGGTGGTCTTCGACCTATCCTATTTGCATACATACTCAATATCTAGGGGTTTTATGTCCTTCTCTGTTGCTAGCTTGTACTGCAGAGTAAAAGGGTTCTGTGAAAAGCATTTCCGAGATGGCAAGGCTTGATGGTCAGCCATGGTTAGTACCTTTAAAGAGTGGCTCATCAATGTTACAGGAGAGCAAAGGCTATCCCGTATGGTACGAGCCAACAGAAGGGATACTGTGGTGCAATTCACCCATAATTTGAATGCTGGTGACGGAACTAATGTGTCACAACACACAGTACATCGAACCCTACAGAAAATAGGGCTGCGATTCCGCGGGCCGCTCGGAGTGCCCATGCTAACCTTGGTTCACCATCGAAAGCGCCTACAATGGGCATGCGAGCATCAAAACTGGACCTTGAATGAATGAAAGAAGGTCGTCTGGTCCGATGAATCTCGTTTCCTGTTGCACCATGTGGACGACCGGGTATATGTGCGTCGTTTACCTGGGGAAGTGTTGGCACTAGTATGCACCATGGGACAAAAACAAACCGATGGAGGAAGTGTAATGTTTTAGGTAATGTTCTGCTGGGAAAGCCTGGGCCCAGCCATTCATGTGCAGGAAACTATGACGTCTACCACCTACCTAAACATCATTGCAGACCATATACAACCTTTCATGGCAATGGTATTCACCCTCTAGTAGTGGCTTCGTTCAGCAGGATAATGCGCCATGCCACACTGCCCGGATTGTTCGAGAATGGTTTGTGGAACATGAGGAAGACTTCCAGGTTCCAGACTCCCTGGCCTCCAAATTCCCCAGATATCAATCCAATCGAGCATCTTCGGTTTGTGTTGGAACAGCATATCCGATCTGTGGCGGCTCAATCACATAACTTACAAGAGTTAAAGGATCTGCTGGTAATGTGTTGGTACCAGATACCACAGGACACCTTTAAAAATATTGTAGCATTCATGCCTCGCTGGGTAGAGCTATTTTGTCAGCACGTGGCGGACTAACATCATATTTGGCAGGTGGCCATAATGTTTTGGTTCTTAGGTGTGTATACTAGCCTCCCATCAAGGCTATCCAGTGTATTCTTTATGGAGGGATTTCAAAAAATTCTTGTCAGGTGCCTGTAGGTTTGCACTCTGAATTTAACTTGTTTGAATGCTTGCCTAAACTTGTCATTACATTAAAAACAAAGGCGACGCACAGTTCAGTCTGTAAAGTTTGCGTTGTCGCTATAGAGCCTAATAAAGAAGGGAAAAGATTTTACGTTTTAACAAGAATGCAACTTTGGGACGACGCGAAAAACTTCATGCCGATTTATCGCAACTTAATAAGGCTTAGTGGTGTTTATGTCCCCATACCACGTTTAGTCTCCATGGTTTTCTTAACTACAGAAAAGAAGTGTCCTTTTCACGAATTCCCGTCGTTTGGAATAGTTATCTCTGGATTATTCTAATACGATGAGGCCACAAGTCAGTTCCGTTTCACACCTAAAACCACCGAGGCTAAATAATTTAATCTCTAAGATTTTACAGTTTTCCTGAATAAATTATAACAATGAGTAAATGGGAGCAACAATGGCTAAGTCGGTAGCACACCAAACTCTTAATCTGCAGTTCTCAGGTTAGAGTCCCGCTTGGGCCAGGATTGAAATTTATCTCCGCAAAACTCCCCGCTCTACCCTCGGTCAGTAAGGGACACCGATGGTCTTGAAAGTCTTGTCGTACCTCAGATGGAACGTTAAGCCGTGGTCCTTGTATCTGAGAGCCATACTCTGTGCACGTTAAAGAAGAAGCTGGATGGCCTTGACGGGAGACTACTTCTCTCTCCCAACAGCTGTCCAATGGTTTCTCCCCCGAAAGGGGGGGAAAGGGACCTTGTCGTAGTGGGGGGGCTGTAGGGCCTGTGTGAAGTTGAGGGGTCCGCTGACTGGTATTGGGAGGTATCTGGTTGGACAGAGTCCCGATGGAACGGCTCGGTCTTGGTGAAGTTGAGGGCCCCGCTGACTGGTGTTGGGGGTCACCTAGGTTGGATGGGGCCCCGGCAGAGGGGTCTGGTAAGGCCTGACTAAGCGTTCCCACCACGGGAGCCGAGGCAACTTAGATCTATATATCTTTGTTCATGGCCAACCTGGGCGCAGATTAAATTTAGGCTTTGACCGATGGATGAACTTTTCTTCTATAGAACTGTTCGCCATAGGTAGTCGTGAGGCGAGCTGCATCTATATGGTGTTGTCTTGCCCTCGACGTAGGTAGTGGAGATTATGGCATTCCCCCCATAGATGGTGTGCAGCCATATGCTGCGGTACATCTGAGACTTTCCAGTTACCTAATTTCCTGTCCAATGGGTCCCCTCCCTCCAAACCTTCTCGGAGCTCTCAGGGTCCTTGTGACCGGCCATTTAGCCCATTGTATGCAAAAAAATGCCTCTCAGAGGTAAAAACAACCCACCCAAAGAGTAAATGTTCTTTACACCCACACCAAATTTACAGACTATCATTAGTAATATCGCTAACTCAAACCACTCCAGAACTATGCAATCCTCAACGATTCATATCCGTTCCATTCCACCAACTCAAAACCCAAGCGACAACAATTGTTTGCGTTAGATTACGTCGAATTTCATCATTATATTTAAAATACTTTTTTTAAAAAAGTAAAAATCATTTCGATAAAATTCGTAATTGCAATATGTCAATCATTGCATGCAATAATCATTTCGATAAAATTCGTAATTGCAGATATTGGAGCACCAAATATCTGCACAGGAGGACCAGTCCAGAGTTATTAACCCCTTTGTGCATAAGCTCACTAGTCGTGTGTTAATGGCGAATTTATCATCAAAATTCAATAGATCCCATGAACACTCCCAACTGAAAAAGAAATATATTTCCTCAAGCAGCTGCTTCCCACAGAGGTCTGACTCAGGAGCCTGTCAGTGAAATAAGCTCTAAGAGAAGGAGGCATGACCTCTGCAGAAAGACTACAGAAACATCCATGCTTTACAAAGTGCTCGAACCCAGGTCCCTTTGAGTAGTAGTCAGACACGCTAACCACTCGGCTAGGAACGGCTCCTCTCAACTAGAAAGTGTGAAAATAAATATGGTTTTCAAATCGAACCCAATTTTGCCAAAGCTGGAGACTTGAATTAGAGACTTCCTATATTTTGTTGATTTTTTTCGTGTTGTCTCCACTATTCAAAACTTTTCATGTGTTTAAAATTTTCCTGATATACTGTATATGTATTGATTATAAGTGGAAATAAAGCCTATTATTAATACTAATTCTCTTGGAAACAAACATCACTTATTTGCAAGAGACATGTTTCTTTTGTTTAATCGTCTGTTTATGTTGTTTCGCAAAAGTAAAACGTATTAAAAATATTCCATATTTCTAATTTTTCCATTTTCTTTACAAATCAAAAAGTTTCCATTCGATAGATGTCTGAAACCCAGATATCTTCTGAGCAATCGTCACAATGTAAAAGACGTAACGAGAGTATCGATTATTTCAACACTTGAATGAATCGTCACAATATCTTCCCCAATCAATTTAGGCTTTGTTGTTCTGTTAACCTTCGTAGTCACCCGGAAGCGCTTGCTGAGGAAGGAGTCTCCATGCCAATGGGACGCCGGAGGGGGCAAAGCAGCATTCCAAAAGTTAGGTAAGATTCATTTCATGAGCATTGCTGAGGCGATTTTACACTCTTTTATTTATAGCGTTGTTTCATGGTTACACTTGAGGTCCGGGTTAGAATCCCCAGTGGGTTTTGCTTTGGGTCTCAGAGTTGTTATTTTAACAAAGAAAGTTAATTTTCAATAAAAGTTTCTTATCGTAATAATTAAATTAATATATCAGGTCAAATTAATGTTCGTGTTATGTTATATTACAAAAGTTTATATTTTTATGATTTAAGTTAATAAGTGAATTAGACAGAAATATTAAGGGAATCCCATAATTCACAAAGTATTTTAAGGTAGAAAAGTATTTTTGTTATATCTCTTTTTCCTTTACAGCAATAAATTATTTTAAAAATCTACTCAGGAATGAATTACTCTTCTCTCTGATCTGATGCACCATTAGTTAACAGATAATCTTATCGTAAAATAATGCGTACTTAAAACTTACGTTAGCGCATTGAACTGCGAAAAGTTATTAGATATTTCTATCGCTTTCAAAAAGAAATACCTAATGGTTGACCCATTATTTTATATAGAGAATAACAAATAAAAAATGTCACTATTGTGCAAATAAATATGACGTTGCAAAATGCCTGAAGTCTCGGACCCTTTTCAGGTAGAGAAAAAAAATGATTTCTGTGTTAGGGTTAATCTCAACATCAGCCGAAATACATTTATGAATATTAGCCATCGGTTGTATTGATCCTGTTCATGTCAGATGGAAATATCTTTGGAAATGCTCTGGTGCTTAGGGCGAATTGGTTGAATGCAAGAAAACACATCATTCATATGCTACGAATGTTAACGGGAAAGAATCCAATAAAAGTTAAAGAGTGCAAAGGCAAGCAGCAGAAAGTGAATGAGCCACGAGAATGTTTTACGAAAGGGTTTTGGTTTATTTGTAGCAGTGGTGGAGAGTTGGGGGCAATTAGGGAGACTGCGAGAATGCGCAGTAAAAGATTCGACAGTTCCCATAGATCATAGGTTAATTGACATGCTGTGAACACGTGACCTGTGAGAACCGTTGAGGCATCTACTGCGCATGCTCCTAGTCTTTCCAGCTGCCACCGTTTTCTGGGTATATCTTTGATGGGGTTCAGAAGAAGAATGTGGTAATTTCGATGCAGATTTCCTCCTCAATGGACTTTTGCTCGATAAAATACGAAAATGCGGTTTGGTGATTAATTGTAACGTAATTTTTAAATAAGCTTATGACAAAGATAGCCTGGGCGCGCCTTCAGACGTTACATAAATAGTGGAAATTCAATTCAAATAATATTTTCAAGTTTACGATGTATGACATCAGTGTTATACATCGTAACACTGATGTATCACATCGTAACACGTACATTTCGATAAAGTTTTAAGCAATCGGGAGAAATGTGGAAGTTGATGCATTTTTCTGGGGCTGAATGAAAGAGCGCATGCGCATTTATTGTTATTGTGCTCTTGTGGAAAACGTCACACAGCATAATTGCGTGAAGTCAATAGACGCTAAAATTTTGATTGTTGATTTGAATTACGTTCATTTTACTGATATTTTTATATCAATATGGAAGCTGGCAACTGAAAAAAAGTAGCAGTTTCAAAGAAATAAGAGAACGTTTTTAAACTAGATTTTTTATCACCGGGAAATGAGATGATCAGATCCAGTTATTTAATTAATCATTTATTATAATTGATTTATTACATGAATGTTTTCAAACATAAATTTGCATTGTTTTATTACAGTGAGAAGATTTTGCTGCCGATTTGAGGGTTGCAAACTCTATTTGAAAAACTTTAGTGTAAAGGATGTAATGAATGAGAACCTATCCTTTACACTAAGGTTTTTCAAAATTAGTTTGCGACCCTCAAATCGGCAGCAAAATCTTTGGAAAGGGCTGGGAAAATATTAAATTTTAATTTTGAATTTTCTTACTGTAATGAAAAATGCCAATTTATGTTTTGAAAACATTCATGTCATAAATCAATTATAATAAATGAATAATTAAATGGCTGGATCTGATTGAAATGGAAAGAAACCAAATTTTTTTATAACTAGTTCAACATTCATAAAACTTATATAGTTCATGTTTTTTTTTTGCTTTTTTTTATAGGCTTTTCACTCATTATGGTGACGACCTCGTTGAAATTAAATCGAATTATATTAAACAACACAAATATCATATAAAACAATTTCTATCAATACTAAAATTTTGTTTCACATTTAGTGTTGTGCTTAACATTCTGTATTTTTCAGAGTGGGGAAGTCAGTTAGTAGCGCGTCTCGTAATTTGCAGTTTTCCAGTCTTGAGATTTTTATCCGCTGATCCCCATCCTCCCCTAAGTCAAAAAGGGGACATCGATGGGCATCGAGAGGCTGCCGTCCGTAAGATGGGTCATAAAGCCATGGCGCTGGTGCTAGGTGCATGCAAGCTGGGTTCCCTTGACGAGAGGCATCTGTCTCCTTACAGTTGCCCAATGGGTCTCCTTTCCCAAACTTTCTCCTAGTCTTGGGGTTCTTGCGACCTGAGTGCCCCTCAGAGCTAAAATAAATTGATTCATACTCTAGAGGCTACTCTTATTTTGGGGAGTTGCTCAGAAAAAACTTTTGAAAAACCTTCCCTATCCTACTGTGTGAGTGGCTTAGAATTGCCACTCACTCTACAGTGGCAATTGGAGAGACTAGGAGACTGCGCAGTTCACGATTCCACATTTCTCAAGTATAATTAAAATCTATTGAGCGTTGAATGATAGGTCATCGATCTATCTATGAGAAGTGTTAAATCATCAACTGCGCAGTCTCATAGTCTCCCCAGTTGCCACTCACCTGCACCACTGCTAGTTCCTATGAACATATCAAGGTATTTTTCGGCCTATCTTATCTATCGGCAAAATTATGTTTCATTCCAAAAGCAAATTTGTCAAAATGTTTAAAAATATCGAGAATGAATGAATTTTTCATTCATTATTTTGTTAAATCTGCCAAAACCCTCTGCATTACATGGGTATTAGCCGGGAGGGGGGGAAGAGCAGTTATTCCCACCCTTCCAAAAATTGATCAGTTGATTGAAAATTCATTTTTATTGAATACTATCAGGTGTACTAAATATTAATGTCGTTTCTCCTTAACTAAATGTAATTTGATTCTTTTTTTTTACATTTTCGTTCGTTTTCGGATTTATTTTTATTTATTAATACGAGAAAAACAATTTTCCATGCAATCTCAATAATGTTTCCTTTTTTTTTTTCGTTTTGTTTTCTTGCATCCTTGCATGATTGATGTTTTCACAACTGCATTAATTAATGAACTGCTCGACTAAATATTTCTAATTTGCAGCATTAATTATCGCCCCCCCCCCACGACTTCTTCTTGTCCCTAACGGAAAAAATCCTACCGATGCGCATGCTGCATTTCTATTTTTTCCCGATTAATTTTTTACTCGTTTTTTCTGAAAACAGAATATTTAAATAGATATTCGATGTAGTGTGAGACATTTAACATTTATCCCTCATTTCACAGTTTGAGTGATGTATATTCACATGTCAGTTGTAAACACTCGAAATATCCACTGAATTACGACTCCTATGTCCTAAGTTCCCTTTGATCTCTCTTGCAGGCAAAATCCAGCAGCTTTGACGGCTGGTAAGGAAATTGTTAAAAGCCTTGAGCTTTCTTAATGTTTCCTTAGAACCTTTTCTTGAAGGGTCCGTAAGGGCCCTTCATTTGCTGCAGGCTCCCCAAGCCTTCTCCGCAAGCCTTCTTGGTGGCTCCCCTGGGAGGTTCCGTTGCCCAAGAAGGAGGCTCGATACAAATGGGCCGCCGGGTCGAGACGGCTGCATACAAAGGGATAGGTAAGGATTTGCTTTCATTCCACTCTTATGCATTCAAGATGAAAATATTTTTCTTACAACTTCAGTTTAAATTGATGCAATGCATTATAGATCTAAATGTTATTCGCATTTTTAAATTCACGTTACTTAGAAATGATACTTTGCATATATTATTAGATTAATTATAACCATAGATACAAACATATAAAACATATAATTGAAAACTGTTAGTATTATTAATGTATTTAAATGTCTCTGATGAATCGTTGTTAATCAATTACTAAAGGCACAGATTACCTGTAAACGAAGAATCAAAAGAATTAGAGTCGATCGGAGTAGGAATCGAACTAACATCTTCTGACTACATACCAGGTGTTTTAACCACTCAACAAACAACAGCCTGTTCAGTTTTTACTAATTGTGATTATAAATCTTCGCGAATTTTTTTGTCGTTCTTGGCGCCATCTATGAACTAGAGCCGGCAATCATTCAACAATTACCTCCATGAAAAGAGAGCTGAGAAGTGAACTAGCCACTGATAGTTTAATGATTAGATCACGTGGCATATATTAAGAAGACGATTAGAATCCCATTCGCGAATTCTAATGTTTTTTTCAGCAAAAATATTTCTTGAATCTTTGTAATTTCTTTTTACTGTTGTAAACTTTTCGCTTGAAAGATAAAGGGTGCTTTTCCCGTTTTTTGGTGCATGGCGAGGTTGAGAAGTTCTCAAGTCTGGGAAGAAAATCACTGGATATGAAAATAGGATGTCGTCTTCAATTGTATCAACTAGATCTCTGCTGTACAGAGGATAAAGTTTTCTCAATGCTTAACATCCCACATGGAGGGCATCAGCTAATTCTAATGCCATTCATTTCATCTCTCTGATGAAGAGATCAAATCAAACTTTACTCTTAGAGCTTGTAACCCTGCGTACTGAACTCTCCCCACCTTCCAAAATAAAGGAAAGCTTACTAGAATTAATGCCATACTTCGACGAATTTACAAGGTACTTTATAATAAGAATTAATGGCATAATTATCAGAATGAACTATATACATTAGATAACCTCACAGGACCAAACAAATTAAGAGAAGTGATTTCTTTTTCGTATAACTGAATGAGAATCCCAATGACCAAGAAACTTTACAATTCGTGTGTAACAAAATTATAATCACCATACTTAGGGGACGGCAAGATACATTATGGATCAGTGGGAGCGTGCTAAACTCGTCATCTGCAGTTCTCAGGTTCGGGTTCCAACTGGGCCAGCGTTTGAGAATTTTCTCCGCTAAACACCATTCTGATCGCGGTGAGAAAGGAGACGTCACTGGGCTGTGAAAGGTTCAGTCATGTTGTCTGAATAGAAAATCACACTAAAAGCTAACTTAAAAGTAAAGCTTTGTACAGAAAAATGACTCTCCAAATAATCCGACTTAATATTAAAAGAGAAATGGAAATTGAAATTGTTAACGGCAAGCGATGCTGTAACACTCGTCCTAAGCATTGTTCTCTAAAAATAACCGAAAATTGAAAGAATCCTAATACAATTTTTCTAAAATTACATTTATGTCAGTAAACATGTTATTATTATAATAATTGTTAATGCGTTTCGAATCACTTTTCGCATAACTTTCTCATGACTAGTTTATTAATAGTTTTAAAATGTTCATAAATTTGATTTAAGACAAAGACATACAAACTGCCAATATTGTGTAAAATACTAATACGTAGTAAGTACGTAACTGAAACAAATATTCAAACATATTTGTCATGCTATAATTGGTTAATTCATTTTCAAAATAGAATCTAATTTCATCTTCGAAAAGGGTTGGATGAAATGTTTATTACATTCCACACTTCCTCATTTCATAAACGATTACATGCCAAAAGTAAACTAAATATTTTTTTCAAAAGCTGCTAAACTTGTAATCTAAATGATCAAAAAATCATTTTTGTTTGAGCGTTGAACTTCATTAAACATTCGCCAATATCAATAGCTCAGTCAGTGACAATCAGTCTCGTTTTCAGTTTCAATCTGTAATCTATTCAGCAGGATCAATAACTGCAGGAATAGAAGCAGGAAAATTAAATTTATATGATTAGGATTCATTTTTATGAATCAGCAAGATAATCATTTGTAAAAGCTTGAAATAATCATTAAATTATGTCTTGTAAAAAACAGTATTGAACTTCAAACAAGAATTCTGAGTTTGCTTTGTTCTTCTTTTTCAGCGAAATCCAGCAGCGATGAAGCTGGTAATGGAAATTAGTAAAAGCTTTATGCTTCCTCAATGTTTCTTTAATTTCTTTTCAAATGGGGGCAAGGCATATGCTCGCTCCTTTATTTGTGGCCGAATCCCTAACCATTCTCGGCACAACTCCCAGGTCTGTGTTTTTTTGGCATTTTGGAATTTTTTATCATCTTTTGGTATGTGTTATTTTCGTTTTTTTAATAAAAAATAGTTTTTTATGAGTTTTTTCCTTTTCATGTTTTCTTTTTTTAATAAAAAAGTTTTTTATATAATTTGATTTTCATTTTACCATTGCTGACTTTTAGTTTATTTTAACAAAAAATAGTTTTTTATGCAATTTGTTTTATTTTACATGACATTTCGTTTTTTTTCGTATGTCCTTGAGCCGCCAACAAGGCCCGGGTTCGAATCCTGGATAAGGCATGGACGTCTGCTTCTCAAAATCCAACCTCAACGTCCCCGTGCGTGAGAGGTGGGCAACGTCATTGGCTGACCATTTCTCGATCTCCCTCTTAAAAGACAAATAAAAAGCTCAGCTGATGACGGCTAATGAGGCTCTGGTCGAATTCTTTTCTAATCCCTTTTTAATTTCAGCTATGAGTTGGCTTGCATAATACCATGCTCTTTACTTTAAAATAAAATGCTTTCTTTTTGCAGAATTTCTATTAATTAGTGTGATTAATTCAGAGATATCATAAGATTTTCCATTAATTATCTCAGTAGCAATTCTATGTACAGAATCCACTTCAAGTGTGTACAGAGCCCTTGGAGAGTTACCTTCCCGAGAGCAGAATTGAGAGCATTTTCTTGTACCTCTTCCAAGACACATAAGGCGACTATTTACATTGTTTAGATTGTTGTTCTTGTTCTGAAATTAAAAAGTGTCTCTGGATAGTGTGCGTAGAATATTTCTTCATACCAATCATAAGCGAAATTTCCTCAATTTTCGTGCAAGAAATCCAATAAAACAAACAGTTACCACTTTATTAAACATTACATCAATCACATATGCAGGATGATTACGAAGTAATGTTACAACTTTATACATTTATAACTAGTTACTCTGTCATGCGATAAGAAAACAAATGATAACGAAGAACTCTAATTTACTGATGCTCAATGTGGTCGCCAGAGATAAAGCTGCAGACATTCCCAGTGAATTAAAATTCCTCCCCCATTCCATTTAACAAATCAAATGCTACTTAACACTGAGCAGGCAGAAGAACTGCCATAATGGCCAGTGATAAACCGTATCTTAGTTGAAACCTCATATAGAAAGAAATCGAGTGGGTTTAAGTCTAAAGAGTCAAGAGGTCACTGAAGAGTTGGGCTCTACGTTCTATCCAGCTAATTGGAAATTAGTGATTTTCACCATCACTCACTTGCAACTGGTAACGGGGAGACACGCTGCATTTCGATTGCTGACATTTTTTTATAAACAGGTTTCTTAAACCAGAACACACGTTATGCTTTCTCGATGCCTGTGCAATACGCCATTTCCAATTTTGCTAAAACAGCGTTTCTATTAAACACGACCATAAATACAAACTGACTGTCCATGCAAGAAGTTTTGTTATTATTAAAAACATAATGTTTCGCAAGAAACTTGATGGAAAAATTAAATTTCGTCGTAGTTGGGATACGAGCCCACGATCTCCTGATAACTTGCCAGGTGCTCTACCACTTAACTAACGCAGCTAGCTCATTTTTTATGCGAATTCTGACTCTGAGCCTTCTCACCTTTTTTCGCTCGTGGCTCCATCTGTGATCGGGAATGGACAGCTCAGCTGTATTTATATATAACTGTATGCAAAAAAGAGCCACTCAGAGGTAAAACAACCCAACCCTTGTAAGTTATGTGGTTGAGCCGCTGCAGATCGGATATGCTGTTCCAACACAAACCACAGATGCTCGATTGGATTAATGTCTGGGGAATTTGGAGGCCAGGGCAATACCTGAAAGTCTTCCTCATGTTCCACAAACCATTCTCGAACAATCCGGGCAGTTTAGCATGGCGCATTTTCTGCTAAAAGAAGGCATTACTAGAGGGAACTATCGTTGCCATGAAAGGATGTACCTGTTTTGCAATGATGTTGAGGCAGGTGGTAGACGTCATAGTTTCCTACACATGAATGACTGGACCCAGGGTTTCCCAGCAGAACTTGCCAAAAGCATTACACTTCCTCCATCAGCTTGTTTTCCTCCCATGGTGCATCCTGTGCTAACACTTCCCCAGGTAAACGACGCACACGTACCTGGCCGTTCATATGGTGCAACAGGAAATGAGATTCATCAGACCAGATGACCTCCTTCCAAACATTCAAGGTACAAGTTTGAAGCTTGCATGCCCATTTTCGGCGCTTTCGACGGTGAACCGAGGTTAGCATGCGCACTCGGAGTGGCCTGCTACTACGCAACCCTATTTTCAGCAAGGTTCGATGTACTGTGTGTTGTGATGCATTACTCCCATCACCAGCATTCAAATCACGGGCGTGTTGCACCACAATATCCCTTCTGTTGACTCGTACCATACGGGATAGCCTTCGCTCACCTATAGCATCGATGAACCATGGTCGTCCCACACCTTGCCGGTGGTTCGTGTGTTTTCCCTCCTCGGATCACTCTTTGAAGGTACTAACCACTGCTGACTGTGAGCACCCCACAAGCTTTGCCATCTTGGAAATACTCTGTGTGATGTCCTCCCCACTAAGATCCTTTCTGACTGAGCCAGATGTGATGTACTCCCTATTCGGAATTTGATAGGAATCGGCCAAATGTTGTGGCCGCTGGAGGGTGATGCGATTAGTACTTAGAGAACTTCACCCTCACTTCGGTGAAAAGACAGGTTCGCGGGATTTTAGGCTCGTGTCACTGTATGCCTGATGTTTGCTGCGTTGAATGATGAATAACAATAGTCCATTAATGAACTGCACGAGAGTTGGATAGGGATGACTCGGTTTATTTACACTTTATACACTCAAGTGCTGGGGATGCGCTCAACTCCGTAGGTCTTTACTGCCTTGCTGCTGCAAACAATAATGAGGTGGAGAATCGCACACTCTGCAAGTTCTCACTTTACAGACTTCAAACTCGGCGAAAGGATAATCAACCTTTGCCTACACTGTGGTTCACTCTGAATCCACAAAACTATTTTCAGATTCTCCAAGAATATCGATTCCCTCCTGGAATCACACCCTCACTTCAAGGGTTACTTCGAGTAAGACACGGCGCCCTTCTGACAGGTAATGAAACGACCCCTTCGGTTGAAAGCTCACACCAACCGTTGTCTCAAAAATCCCGTCTAGCCTCCTCGCTGCACTAGCGCCCTAGTCCAGTCATTTACGGCCATAAACAACTTCTGGAATCGACCTTGATGCAAGCAGCCCGCTTCCAACCCGAAAACAACAACAGTGAGTCACATCCCAGTGCAAAAACACAGTTAATACATAAAAATATATACAATAATAAATATACAATAGAAATATATCAATAAATAAACAAACATAAAATTCGGGGGCATGACACTCTGACCCAGTTGTCTGGCCATTACAATTTGGACTTTATCGAACTCACTTAAGTCTGCTGCCTTTCCCACCTGAAGGACAAGAATAACACTGATTAACACAGAACAGTATGAGGTGTTTTTTATAGTTTCATGACCTTAACACACGCCGTCGCTTACCTGCAGTTGCTTCGATTTACATAAAGACGCGCTGGTCATAATGTTTTAGCTCTTCGGTGTATATTAACATCAATTGCTTGCGACCATGCGGAATTACAATACACTGAATAGAAAAGTAGTCCCATATTATGTGAAAACATCCATAACAAAAAAAAAAGGTGTTTTAGGGAAACTGTGAATATTTTTTGTACACTGTGAATAAATTGAAAATTTCACCCTTCTCTCTAAAACTCTATTAACAACAATATTCGTTTACTAGGTCTTTAAAATGTTATTTAACATTTCGAAACAGATGTTATTGCTTCTCATATCCTTAATTTCTTTCATTGAAACTGACGACAACTAAAAGAAGCACTACACGAAAAAAATGCAACTAGTATAACAATTCATCAGATCAATAATAATCTCTAATTATGTATCAACACAATTAAACATAGTCAACCTTAAATATCATATTATTAGGAAAAAAAATCGTGCTACTAAGAAAAAGTCTATAACTGCTATCAGGTTGTGTAAATAATTAGAGTTACCACTATTAAACTTTAAACCAATCACATGAAGGATAAATACGAAGTAACTTTACAACTCCAAACGTTTATAATTAGAGCATCTGTCATGCGATAAAAAAACAAATGGCAACGAAGAGAGAGAAATATGTCCATTTTACTGATGCTCAATTTAGTCGCCAGAAGTGAAGCTGCAGACATTCCAGCAAATTCTATTTGCTTCCCCATTCCATGGAACAAATCAGATAATATATAAAATATATAAAAATATCCAGTTAACTGGGAATGAGTGATTTACACCGTCACTCAATTGCAACTGGTAACGGGGAGACACGCTGCATTTCGATTGCTGACATTTTTCATACATAGATTTCCCAAACCAAAACACTTGTTATACTTTCTCGACACCTGTGGAATACGCCATTTCCAGTTTTTCAAAAACAGCGCTTCTCTTCAGAAAAAAAAACTGCAGACTGATTGTCCATACAAAAAATTAGCTTTTGCCTACAAACAATTTTTTGCAACAAATTTGATGTGAAAATTAAATTTCGCCGTGGGTAAGATACGAGTCCACGTTCTCCTGATAGCATGTTACGTGTTCTACCACTTAACACAATCTGAAGTTATTTTTGGCTATTTCTAAACTAACACAGCTAACTCTTTTTATTTACTAACCATTTGACAACTTTTTATTTCTAAACGAACACAGCTAACTCGTTTTTCGGCGAATTCTGTCCCTGACCTTCCCCATCTTCTGCCGCTTGTGGCACCATCTATGATCCGGAACGAACAACTAAGCTGCCCCACGAGGTGAAATTATTCAGTTCAACACATTATCGTTATTATATCAATACAATATTCCATAGAGAGTATATAATGCAAACATGTGGCTCAAACTCAGACGAGTACCTTGTTTACAGGATATTTACTGTGCTACTCTACTATTAAAATTTGATGTATGTTATGGCCGAGTGGTTAGTGCGCTTGGCTACTGATCTAAGGGACCTGGGTTCGAGCCCAGGGTAAGGCATGGCTGTTTCCGTCGTTTTTCTGCTGAGGTCTTGCCATCCTCTCATACCTTCTATTCTGGCATATAAACTAACAGGCTCCTGTCAGATTTCTGTGGCAAGCAGCTGCTTGAGGGGCGTATGGGTATTAATAAACTATAGGCAACTCTCGATTATCTGGGGCAGGATCAATCGATTTGCGAATTAACCGGGTTATCTATATAATAGACTGTGCATAAGTAACTGTTTGACGTTTTTCGTCTAGGCTTGCAAGAGACCAGATGGAAAGGTAAAGGTGAGATATTTAAAAATAACTTTAAATTTCTCTTTTCAGGGAGAGAAAATAAGAAGCATCACCAAGGCATAGGTTTTCTTCTCAGCAGAGATACTAGTGATGCTCTTCTAGGACATGAGTGCATTAATGAAAGGTTTCTTACAGCAAAATTTCAGACAAGAATTAAAGACTTGAGTGTTATCTGCTGTTATGCTCCCACTGAGGATGCTGATGAGGATGAGAAGGATAGGTGTTACGGACAACTTCAGGATATTTTGAATTCTGTCAAGAAAGGAGATATTACCCTTGTTCTCGGTGACTTCAGTTCCAAAGTTGGTACTGCCTCTGACCTTTGGGGAGGGGTGATAGGCCCTTTAGGTGTTGGTAGCTGCAATGACAATGGGCAACGTCTCCTACAGGTAAGTAAACTCAATGGATTCAGAATAACTAACACTTATTACAAATACCGTGACATAATATAAGTACACATGATTTCACCTGATGGGGCTGCATAAGAATATGATTGATTACATATTGATTAACAGCAAATGGGCTAGTTCTGTTAGAAATACCAGGGCATATAGGGGAGCTGAAATTGGATCTGACCATTACCTTGTTAAAAGTGTCTTGCAATTTAAACTTAAAAAGTGTTGTACTAAGGTTAAAAAATTTACTTTCAATACTGAAGCTCTGAAAGATCCAGTTATAGCCAAAGCTTACCATGATAGGTTACTTAGTCATCATTACCCTCATGGTTTGCTTACTACTGAAGTTGAGGAAGAATGGGGCCGTTTTAAACAGGCTTTTTTGGAAACTAACAGTACTCTTTTAGGAAACAAGGAGCAGAGGAGACAGAATTATTTAAGTGATAAGGCACTTGAGCTTATTTCAGAAAGAAAGAACTGCAGGAATGTCCTTAATCAATACCCTACTAGTCCTAATAGAAAGAATTGCAGAGAGCTTAATAAACGTGTAAAGGATCAGTTAGCTACTGATAAGAATCTTTGGCTTGATGGCTTGACTGACAAAGCTGAGGAAGCAGTTAGACAGCACAACAGCAGAGAGCTGTACCAGACAGTTAATGTTTTGTGTGGTAGAAAACGGACAGGCATACAAGAATTGAAGGATAAACAAGGTAAGGTTATAGAAGGGGAGGATTCTGTCATGGCTAGGTGGGCTGAGCATTTCAGTGATGTTCTAAACAATGTAGTTAGTTCCACTCGCATTGTTTGCAATGATGATAGATGCATTGGTGGCTTTAATGTTGGCCCTATAACACAATCTGAAGTTATTTTGGCTGTTTCTAAACTTAAACTTCATAAATCCCCAGGGATAGATGAAATTACTACGGAAATGCTTAGAGCTTGGGAATGTTTCAGTTACCAATTGGATGACTGAAATTCTGAATATCTTTTATGATAAAGGCATGGTTCCTCAGGATTATACCAGAGCTATTATTATCCCTATTTTCAAAAAAGGTTATCGCAGTTCTTTTGATAACTATAGGGATATCAGCCTACTCTCTGTTCCAGGTAAAGTTCTTTCCATGATTGTGCTTAATAGAATTAAGAATCTGGTTGAGAGGCAATTGCGTGATGAGCAATGTGGATTCAGAAGTGGTAGGGGAAGTGTGGATCAGATAATTTCACTTAGGCAGATTCTTGAGAAATGTTTAGAGTTTCAGAAACCTTTGGTTGCTAGCTTTGTTGATTTGAAAAAGGCTTTCGACTCTGTTGATCGTCATAATTTGTGGTTGATTGTGAAATCATATGGTATACCTGACAAGTTAGTTAACATAATGAAAGCTCTTTATAATAACACTCAGTCGTGTGTGAGAGTTGGGAAGGCTTGTAACAATTGGTTTAGCATTACTTCTGGTGTTCGACAAGGGTGCATTTTGTCTCCTTTTCTCTTTAGTTTGGTTATTGATTATGTTATGCGAAATTCACTTCAAGGGAAAGATTTTGGCCTTAAAGTGACTGGAGATACGAAAATTTCTGATATAGATTATGCTGATGATTTAGCCCTTTTGGCAAATGATGTTGATGAGATGAACTCTTTCATTCGAGATGTTTATGAGACTGGTAGTGCAGTAGGTTTCGTTATAAACAGAGAGAAAACTAAAGTGATGAAAATTGGTCAGGCAGGCTGTGATTCAGTTAATCTGAATGGTTGCAGTCTTGAGCAGGTGTCACAGTTTAATTATCTTGGGAGCTATGTAACAGATAATGGTGATGTGCGGCATGAGATTAACAGACGAATAGGGATTGCTACCGGGACTTTTAAGAATCTATGGAGATTGTGGAGAAATAGGCGTATACACCTAAAGACTAAAATTAGACTGTATAATAGTTTGGTTCTTTCTAGTGTTAGTTATGGTAGTGAAACTTGGACACTTTGTAAACATGATAACAGGAAACTAGATGCTTTTGATTCCAGATGTTTACGCAGTATCTTGGGTATTAGGTGGTTTAACTTTGTAACTAATGATGAGGTTAGGCAAAGGAGTTTGCAACCTCCTTTAAGCAGCATATTGTGCAGAGAGAGACTCCGCTGATTTGGCCATGTTGCCCGTATGAATAATTATAGATTGGCGAATAGGGTTATGAACAGTGTGCCTAAAGGCCTCAGAAAGAAGGGGAGACCTAGGATGCTGTGGGCAGACAGTGTCAAACAGGACCTTGTTAAAATTGGTGTGCAGTGGCCAGATGCAGCTCAGGACAGATGTGCTTGGAGAATTAGACTGCACAGTCTGGTTGGACCTCCGTAGCCCATGGCTGCTTGGGGATGATGATGATGATGATGATGATGATGATGATGATGATGATGATGATGATGATGATGATGATGATGATGATGACGACGACGACGACGACGACGATGATGATGATGATGATGATGATGATGATGAGGATGATGATGATGATGATGATGATGATGATGATGATGATGATGATGCCAAAAGTTAGTTCAGTAAACAATAATTGACAATCACAGAGTTACCTGTTGACTTTGTAATGTCTATAAATCAATAAACGTTTTGTGGAAAAAATTTGACCCATATTTGGGATTCAAACGCACATCTCTCCAGAAACATGCCAGAGTATTCTACCGTTGAACTAATGCTAGTACTGTCTTTTCCCATTTAGTATGACTTTTCACCTTTTCTGTGATTTTTGGCACCTGTACCTGGTGCCATCTTTTAACTTGGTTGACAACTATTTCTTTTTTAAAGTGCTGAGTAAGTTGGAAATAAATAATGAAATCATTTCATGCTATTTAGCATTATTAATGATTTAAACAATAAATGACAATCACAGAATTACCTGTTGACTTTTTAACATCTATAAATCAATAAATGTTTTCTGGAAAAAATTTCGCCAACATATAGTACTTGAACCTGTATCTCTCCTGAAACATGCCAGAGTATTCTACCATTGAACTAATGCCAACACTATCTTTTTTCCTCTTAGTATGACTTTTCCTTCTTTCTACGGTTTTCAGCATCTTCACTTGGTGTCATCTATGATCTCGGGTGGCAATTATTTCTTTTTTTATTGTGCTGAGTAAGATGGAAATAGAATAATTGGTAGTGACTTCATTATTTATTTCCATCTTACTCAGCACGATAAAAAAAAATAGTTGCCACCCGAGATCATAAATGGCACCAAGTGTAGGTTCTGAAAATCACGGGAAGAGTGAAAAGTCATACTAAGTGGAAAAGAGACAGTGCTGGTAGAACAATAGAATACTCTGACATGTTTCTAGAGAGATGCAGATTCAAATCTTGTATGTCTGTGAAAAAAATTTTTCCCACAAACATTTATTGATTTATAGATGTTAAAAAGTCAACAGGTAACTCTGTGATTGTCATTTATTGTTTAAATCATCAGTAATACTAAAGAGTGTGAAGTGACTTCATTATTTATTTCCATTTCACTTAGTGCAATAAAAAAGGAAATAGTTGCCACCTGAGATCATAGTGGTACCAAGTGTAGGTGTCGAAAATCACGTGAAAAGGGAAAAGTCATGCTAAGTGAAAAAAAGACAGTGTTGGCAGTAGTTCAATGGTAGAATACTCTGGCATGTTTTGGGAGAGATGTGGGATTGAGTCCTGTATGTTGATGAAATTTTTTCCATAAAATATTTATTGAAGTTAGTGCACCAAAACAAAAAGCCTGTCTGTATCATCAGAGTGGCACAGCCAAGATACTGAGGTGGGGGAGGTAATTACTTGTAAAATCGTTCAATACAAACATAAAAACCCTTAATTAAAAAACATAATTTTGCCTGGGTGGGGTGGGGGTTAAAATATCCTCAGTGAGTGTAGTGAGGGGAGAACCCTAGCTGAAATTGATCTCTCACATAAGAACTGAATTCTGTGCCAAGGGAAGTGACTTTTGCTTCCATAGCCAGACCTCATTCATTTTCAGAAAATGATACGGTCAAATTTTTTTACTGGAAAACAAAGAAATAATAAAAGAAAAAAATAGCATATAATCTACTGACCGTGGGAAGGGCGGGGAGTTTTGTGGAGATAAATCTCGACACTGACCCAGCTAGGACTCGAACATGGGAACTACAGATTACGAGCCTGGCGCGCTACCGACTGAGCCACACCCGCCCCATATATAGAGGAAAAAGAAAGACCAGTATGAGGTAGGATCTGAGGTAAGAAGTGGAGCACTGTATGTTGTGGCTGATCTATTGGTTGCTGTTATTAATAGCATTAAGGTGCGTCTATTAAGACCATTTCTTTGAGTGGCTAGGCTTCTGATGATGTTAAGTGGGCGAAGGCTTTTGCTTTTAACGTTAATGAAATGTTGCTTCAACGTTCCATTGACTTGGAAAGTAAATCCTAAAATCTTCAGCATAGAGAGCCATGGAATAAGTGTCAATGCTGAAAGCATTCTACCTAAAGCATATCGATGGTACAATCAGTCACTGCGTTCGCATTCACTTCAAAGGAAGATAGGGAAGTCGATTTACCTACTCCACAAGATTGCCGACACCCTATCTATCCTCCCATACAGAGATATAATATTAATGTGAGAGAAATATTTTCTTTTAAAGATATAACACAATCAGCAGTAAGTGCTCCCTAAATCAATCATCAAGTGCTGAAAAGAGTTCCGAAAAGAGTTCTCGGCTACAGCTCCGAGTAAGGCCCATGCCTTAACCGGAGCTCCAGCCGAGGTCCCTTTGATCAGCATTCCCATTTAGTGGCAAAATTAGTTTATTTAGTTTAGCTCCTATAATTTTAGAGGCAATCATTTTGGAATGCACGTGCATTCAATGATTATTGCATCTATTTTTATTTCGTTTATATTTATATCTTTATTTTAATTATATTAATTTCTTTATTTTCTTCGATCATGTGATCACCAGGTTATTTTCTCCTGAAGAGGTTTTTGTCTTAAATAAATTAAACGTTTTCACGATCATTTACGTGGAGTAAAGAAAACGATAAATACCTAATTGGTGTGACCAGAGAGCTTCACAGAGCCGGACTCTATACCCGTCGATCCCTTGTATCCATCCCTTTATCTTCAAATAGAGACCCGTTTGAAATGGTGTCTCGATTACATACAAATTTAAAAAATGCAAAATTCACAAAATATCAAATATAAAGGAATTTTGGAATTATTTCACTAATCTTTTTGTCAAATATTTGATATGTTCATCCCAATTTAACCGACTGTCTATATCATCATCATCATCATTATCAAGCAGCCACCATTCTCAAACATATGGTGGTCCAACCAGATTGTGCAATTTAGTTCTCCAAACACGCCTGTCCTGAGCCTACCGCATCACAGGTCTCCCCCTCTTTCTGCGGCCTTTAGGAATTTATCGCCATTCTGTAGTTATGCGTATGGGCAACATGGCCCAACCTGGAGGAGCTTAGGGTGCCTTTGCGACGTTGAGGTACCTGCTCGATTGGTGTCTCTGGGTGCCACAGTAGGCTGCAGCCCCGATGTAGAGGCCTGTTGTTGATGGCCCTGCTGACTGGGATTGGGGTCCCCGGTCAAGCGAGATCATCGACGCAGCCTCTGCGAAGTTGAGGGTCCCAACTGGCTGGTAATGCTGGGGTGCTGTCAGGTGGCAGCCCTGATGGAAAAGGCGGGATTGAGGGCCATGCTGAACGGGAGTGGGATCCCCTATTAGGCTGCTCATCGATGGAAAGCCATCTAAGAGTCTCCACCAGGTAGCATCCCACAGTAGAAAAAGTGATGAATTTATTATTGAAATAAAATTATTTAAAATATATCTAAATTCAAAATTTACCATTAAAGTTCAGTGTCTGTTTATGTTTAGCAATTTATATTTGAAGGAAATTTTACTGATATGTTTTGCTTTGATGTTTAGGCAACGCTCAAAATTCGAAAAGATCTCTCACTCACCTCTATGATTAAACAAACAGACATAACATGAATTATCAGTAAAGTCTTGCTCGTTAAGAAAGGTCCTTTCTCCGCTATATGTTTTGCATTAATTGATTGAAGGACTCTCTAGATACAGATAGGAGAAACATGGCATCACCCAAAAAGATGTAGTGCTATCTCTGAATAGCGGGAGATCGGGTGTTGCCATACAAATACTACAATTGTCCTTTCTTTAACCTCATCATTATTTTCAGTTTAACCACCTAACGCCAAAGATACTTCGTAAGCATCTAGAATCAAAAGCATTAAGTTTCCTGTTATTCTTCCTTATCTCCTGCAGTTCTTTCTTTCTGAAATAAACTCAAATGTCTTACCACTCAAATAATTCTGTCTCCTCTGCTCCTTTTTTCCTAAAAGAGTACTCTTAGTTTCCAAAAAAGCCTGTTTAAAATGGTCCCATTCTTCCTCAACTTCAGTAGTAAGCAAACCATGACTGTCATAATGGCTAAGTAACCTATCATGGTAAGCTTTTATAACTGAGTCTTTCAGAGCTTCAGTATTAAAAGTAAATTTTTTAACCCTAGCACAACACTTTTTAAGTTTAAGTTGCAGCACACTTTTAACAAGGTAATGGTCAGATCCAATTTCAGCTCCCCTATATGCCCTGGTATTCCTAACAGAACTAGCCCATTTGCTGTTAATTACTATGTAATCAATCATATTCTTATGCAGCCCATCGGGTGAAACCCATATGTACTTATGTATATCGCGGTGTTTGTAATAAGTGTTAGTTATTCTGAATCCATTGAGTTACCTGTAGGAGTTACCTATCACCCCTCCCCAAAGGTCAGAGTCATTACCAACTTTGGCATTGAAATCACCTAGAACAAGGGTAATATCTCCTTTCTTGACAGAATTTAAAATATCCTGAAGTTGTCCATAAAACCTATCCTTCCCATCCTCATCGACATCCTCAGTGGGGCATAACAGCAGATAACATTCAAGTCTTTAACGCTTGTCTGAAATTTTGCTGTAAGAAACCTTCATTTGTTCGGATATTTATTTGGGCGACTGTACTTATTCCAGAATTTGAGCTAGCAAGAATTTCTAGGAATAATTCAACCTGAGCGTTGCGACGCTTTAAGCTGGAATGTTGATGAATGGGGCTGGTCTTCATCACTGGGTATATTAAAGATGAGGATTCTCGCATGGCTAGGTTGGCTGAGCATTTCAAAGATTTTTTTTGAGCGACTGTACTTATTCCAGATTTTGAACTAGCAAGAATTTCTAGGAATAATTCAACCTCAGCGTTGCGACGCTTTAAGCTGGAATGTTGATGAATGGGGCTGGTATTCATCACTGGGTATATTAAAGATGAGGATTCTCGCATGGCTAGGTTGGCTGAGCATTTCAAAGATTTTTTTTGAGCGACTGTACTCATTCCAGAATTTGAGCTAGCAAGAATTTCTAGGAATAATTCAACCTCAGCGTTGCGACGCTTTAAGTTGGAATGTTCATGAATGGGGATGGTCTTCATCACTGGGTATATTAAAGATAAGGATTCTCGCATGGCTAGGTTGGCTGAGCATTTCAAAGATTTTTTTGAGCGACTGTACTTATTCCAGAATTTGAGCTAGCAAGAATTTCTAGGAATAATTCAACCTCAGCGTTGCGACGCTTTAAGCTGGAATGTTGATGAATGGGGCTGGTCTTCATCACTGGGTATATTAAAGATGAAGATTCTCGCATGGCTAGGTTGGCTGAGCATTTCAAAGATTTTTTTTGAGCGACTGTACTTATTCCAGAATTTGAGCTAGCAAGAATTTCTAGGAATAATTCAACCTCAGCGTTGCGACGCTTTAAGCTGGAATGTTGATGAATGGGGATGGTCTTCATCACTGGGTATATTAAAGATGAGGATTCTCGCATGGCTAGGTTGGCTGAGCATTTCAAAGATTTTTTTTGAGCGACTGTACTTATTCCAGAATTTGAGCTAGCAAGAATTTCTAGGAATAATTCAACCTCAGCGTTGCGACGCTTTAAGTTGGAATGTTGATGAATGGGGCTGGTCTTCATCGTTGGGTATGTTAAAGGTGATGAATGGGGCTGGTCTTCATCGTTGGGTATATTAAAGATGAGGATTCTCGCATGGCTAGGTTGGCTGAGCACTTCAAAGATTTTTTTTGAGCGACTGTACTTATTCCAGAATTTGAGCTAGCAAGAATTTCTAGGAATAATTCAACCTCAGCGTTGCGACGCTTTAAGCTGGAATGTTGATGAATGGGGATGGTCTTCATCACTGGGTATATTAAAGATGAGGATTCTCGCATGGCTAGGTTGGCTGAGCATTTCAAAGATTTTTTTTGAGCGACTGTACTTATTCCAGAATTTGAGCTAGCAAGAATTTCTAGGAATAATTCAACCTCAGCGTTGCGACGCTTTAAGTTGGAATGTTGATGAATGGGGCTGGTCTTCATCGTTGGGTATGTTAAAGGTGATGAATGGGGCTGGTCTTCATCGTTGGGTATATTAAAGATGAGGATTCTCGCATGGCTAGGTTGGCTGAGCATTTCAAAGATTTTTTTTGAGCGACTGTACTTATTCCAGAATTTGAGCTAGCAAGAATTTCTAGGAATAATTCAACCTCAGCGTTGCGACGCTTTAAGCTGGAATGTTGATGAATGGGGATGGTCTTCATCACTGGGTATATTAAAGATGAGGATTCTCGCATGGCTAGGTTGGCTGAGCATTTCAAAGATTTTTTTTGAGCGACTGTACTTATTCCAGAATTTGAGCTAGCAAGAATTTCTAGGAATAATTCAACCTCAGCGTTGCGACGCTTTAAGCTGGAATGTTGATGAATGGGGCTGGTCTTCATCGTTGGGTATGTTAAAGGTGATGAATGGGGCTGGTCTTCATCGTTGGGTATATTAAAGATGAGGATTCTCGCATGGCTAGGTTGGCTGAGCATTTCAAAGATTTTTTTTGAGCGACTGTACTTATTCCAGAATTTGAGCTAGCAAGAATTTCTAGGAATAATTCAACCTCAGCGTTGCGACGCTTTAAGTTGGAATGTTCATGAATGGGGATGGTCTTCATCACTGGGTATATTAAAGATAAGGATTCTCGCATGGCTAGGTTGGCTGAGCATTTCAAAGATTTTTTTGAGCGACTGTACTTATTCCAGAATTTGAGCTAGCAAGAATTTCTAGGAATAATTCAACCTCAGCGTTGCGACGCTTTAAGCTGGAATGTTGATGAATGGGGCTGGTCTTCATCACTGGGTATATTAAAGATGAAGATTCTCGCATGGCTAGGTTGGCTGAGCATTTCAAAGATTTTTTTTGAGCGACTGTACTTATTCCAGAATTTGAGCTAGCAAGAATTTCTAGGAATAATTCAACCTCAGCGTTGCGACGCTTTAAGCTGGAATGTTGATGAATGGGGATGGTCTTCATCACTGGGTATATTAAAGATGAGGATTCTCGCATGGCTAGGTTGGCTGAGCATTTCAAAGATTTTTTTTGAGCGACTGTACTTATTCCAGAATTTGAGCTAGCAAGAATTTCTAGGAATAATTCAACCTCAGCGTTGCGACGCTTTAAGTTGGAATGTTGATGAATGGGGCTGGTCTTCATCGTTGGGTATGTTAAAGGTGATGAATGGGGCTGGTCTTCATCGTTGGGTATATTAAAGATGAGAATTCTCGCATGGCTAGGTTGGCTGAGCACTTCAAAGATTTTTTTTGAGCGACTGTACTTATTCCAGAATTTGAGCTAGCAAGAATTTCTAGGAATAATTCAACCTCAGCGTTGCGACGCTTTAAGCTGGAAT
The DNA here is from genome assembly GCA_038380435.1 of Ryuthela nishihirai. NCBI lineage: Eukaryota > Metazoa > Arthropoda > Arachnida > Araneae > Heptathelidae > Ryuthela > Ryuthela nishihirai. The sequence continues at coordinate 80,938,942 of JAWZYU010000017.1, forward strand.
GTTGATGAATGGGGATGGTCTTCATCACTGGGTATATTAAAGATGAGGATTCTCGCATGGCTAGGTTGGCTGAGCATTTCAAAGTTTTTTTTTGAGCGACTGTACTTATTCCAGAATTTGAGCTAGCAAGAATTTCTAGGAATAATTCAACCTCAGCGTTGCGACGCTTTAAGTTGGAATGTTGATGAATGGGGCTGGTCTTCATCGTTGGGTATGTTAAAGGTGATGAATGGGGCTGGTCTTCATCGTTGGGTATATTAAAGATGAGGATTCTCGCATGGCTAGGTTGGCTGAGCATTTCAAAGATTTTTTTTGAGCGACTGTACTTATTCCAGAATTTGAGCTAGCAAGAATTTCTAGGAATAATTCAACCTCAGCGTTGCGACGCTTTAAGCTGGAATGTTGATGAATGGGGATGGTCTTCATCACTGGGTATATTAAAGATGAGGATTCTCGCATGGCTAGGTTGGCTGAGCATTTCAAAGATTTTTTTTGAGCGACTGTACTTATTCCAGAATTTGAGCTAGCAAGAATTTCTAGGAATAATTCAACCTCAGCGTTGCGACGCTTTAAGCTGGAATGTTGATGAATGGGGCTGGTCTTCATCGTTGGGTATGTTAAAGGTGATGAATGGGGCTGGTCTTCATCGTTGGGTATATTAAAGATGAGGATTCTCGCATGGCTAGGTTGACTGAGCATTTCAAAGATTTTTTTTGAGCGACTGTACTTATTCCAGAATTTGAGCTAGCAAGAATTTCTAGGAATAATTCAACCTCAGCGTTGCGACGCTTTAAGTTGGAATGTTCATGAATGGGGATGGTCTTCATCACTGGGTATATTAAAGATAAGGATTCTCGCATGGCTAGGTTGGCTCAGCATTTCAAAGATTTTTTTGAGCGACTGTACTTATTCCAGAATTTGAGCTAGCAAGAATTTCTAGGAATAATTCAACCTCAGCGTTGCGACGCTTTAAGCTGGAATGTTGATGAATGGGGCTGGTCTTCATCACTGGGTATATTAAAGGTGATGAATGGGGCTGGTCTTCATCGTTGGGTATATTAAAGATGAGGATTCTCGCATGGCTAGGTTGGCTGAGCATTTCAAAGATTTTTTTTGAGCGACTGTACTTATTCCAGAATTTGAGCTAGCAAGAATTTCTAGGAATAATTCAACCTCAGCGTTGCGACGCTTTAAGTTGGAATGTTGATGAATGGGGCTGGTCTTCATCGTTGGGTATGTTAAAGGTGATGAATGGGGCTGGTCTTCATCGTTGGGTATATTAAAGATGAGGATTCTCGCATGGCTAGGTTGGCTGAGCATTTCAAAGATTTTTTTTGAGCGACTGTACTTATTCCAGAATTTGAGCTAGCAAGAATTTCTAGGAATAATTCAACCTCAGCGTTGCGACGCTTTAAGTTGGAATGTTCATGAATGGGGATGGTCTTCATCACTGGGTATATTAAAGATAAGGATTCTCGCATGGCTAGGTTGGCTGAGCATTTCAAAGATTTTTTTGAGCGACTGTACTTATTCCAGAATTTGAGCTAGCAAGAATTTCTAGGAATAATTCAACCTCAGCGTTGCGACGCTTTAAGCTGGAATGTTGATGAATGGGGCTGGTCTTCATCGTTGGGTATGTTAAAGGTGATGAATGGGGCTGGTCTTCATCGTTGGGTATATTAAAGATGAGGATTCTCGCATGGCTAGGTTGGCTGAGCATTTCAAAGATTTTTTTCGAGCGACTGTACTTATTCCAGAATTTGAGCTAGCAAGAATTTCTAGGAATAATTCAACCTCAGCGTTGCGACGCTTTAAGTTGGAATGTTCATGAATGGGGATGGTCTTCATCACTGGGTATATTAAAGATAAGGATTCTCGCATGGCTAGGTTGGCTGAGCATTTCAAAGATTTTTTTGAGCGACTGTACTTATTCCAGAATTTGAGCTAGCAAGAATTTCTAGGAATAATTCAACCTCAGCGTTGCGACGCTTTAAGTTGGAATGTTGATGAATGGGGCTGGTCTTCATCGTTGGGTATGTTAAAGGTGATGAATGGGGCTGGTCTTCATCGTTGGGTATATTAAAGATGAGGATTCTCGCATGGCTAGGTTGGCTGAGCATTTCAAAGATTTTTTTTGAGCGACTGTACTTATTCCAGAATTTGAGCTAGCAAGAATTTCTAGGAATAATTCAACCTCAGCGTTGCGACGCTTTAAGCTGGAATGTTGATGAATGGGGATGGTCTTCATCACTGGGTATATTAAAGATGAGGATTCTCGCATGGCTAGGTTGGCTGAGCATTTCAAAGATTTTTTTTGAGCGACTGTACTTATTCCAGAATTTGAGCTAGCAAGAATTTCTAGGAATAATTCAACCTCAGCGTTGCGACGCTTTAAGTTGGAATGTTGATGAATGGGGCTGGTCTTCATCGTTGGGTATGTTAAAGGTGATGAATGGGGCTGGTCTTCATCGTTGGGTATATTAAAGATGAGGATTCTCGCATGGCTAGGTTGGCTGAGCATTTCAAAGATTTTTTTGAGCGACTGTACTTATTCCAGAATTTGAGCTAGCAAGAATTTCTAGGAATAATTCAACCTCAGCGTTGCGACGCTTTAAGCTGGAATGTTGATGAATGGGGATGGTCTTCATCACTGGGTATATTAAAGATGAGGATTCTCGCATGGCTAGGTTGGCTGAGCATTTCAAAGATTTTTTTTGAGCGACTGTACTTATTCCAGAATTTGAGCTAGCAAGAATTTCTAGGAATAATTCAACCTCAGCGTTGCGACGCTTTAAGCTGGAATGTTGATGAATGGGGATGGTCTTCATCACTGGGTATATTAAAGATGAGGATTCTCGCATGGCTAGGTTGGCTGAGCATTTCAAAGATTTTTTTTGAGCGACTGTACTTATTCCAGAATTTGAGCTAGCAAGAATTTCTAGGAATAATTCATCCTCAGCGTTGCGACGCTTTAAGTTGGAATGTTGATGAATGGGGCTGGTCTTCATCACTGGGTATATTAAAGATGAGGATTCTCGCATGGCTAGGTTGGCTGAGCATTTCAAAGTTTTTTTGAGCGACTGTACTTATTCTAGAATTTGAGCTAGCAAGAATTTCTAGGAATAATTCAACCTCAGCGTTGCGACGCTTTAAGCTGGAATATTGATAAATGGGGATGGTCTTCATCACTGGGTATATTAAACATGAGGATTCTCGCATGGCTAGGTTGGCTGAGCATTTCAAAGATTTTTTTGAGCGACTGTACTTATTCCAGAATTTGAGCTAGCAAGAATTTCTAGGAATACTTCAACCTCAGCGTTGCGACGCTTTAAGCTGGAATGTTGATGAATGGGGATGGTCTTCATCACTGGGTATATTAAAGATGAGGATTCTCGCATGGCTAGGTTGGCTGAGCATTTCAAAGATTTTTTTTTGAGCGACTGTACTTATTCCAGAATTTGAGCTAGCAAGAATTTCTAGGAATAATTCAACCTCAGCGTTGCGACGCTTTAAGCTGGAATGTTGATGAATGGGGCTGGTCTTCATCGTTGGGTATGTTAAAGGTGATGAATGGGGCTGGTCTTCATCGTTGGGTATATTAAAGATGAGGATTCTCACATGGCTAGGTTGGCTGAGCATTTCAAAGTTTTTTTGAGCGACTGTACTTATTCCAGAATTTGAGCTAGCAAGAATTTCTAGGAATAATTCAACCTCAGCGTTGCGACGCTTTAAGCTGTAATGTTGATGAATGGGGATGGTCTTCATCACTGGGTATATTAAAGATGAGGATTCTCGCATGGCTAGGTTGGCTGAGCATTTCAAAGATTTTTTTTGAGCGACTGTACTTATTCCAGAATTTGAGCTAGCAAGAATTTCTAGGAATAATTCAACCTCAGCGTTGCGACGCTTTAAGTTGGAATGTTGATGAATGGGGCTGGTCTTCATCGTTGGGTATGTTAAAGGTGATGAATGGGGCTGGTCTTCATCGTTGAGTATATTAAAGATGAGGATTCTCGCATGGCTAGGTTGGCTGAGCATTTCAAAGATTTTTTTTGAGCGACTGTACTTATTCCAGAATTTGAGCTAGCAAGAATTTCTAGGAATAATTCAACCTCAGCGTTGCGACGCTTTAAGCTGGAATGTTGATGAATGGGGATGGTCTTCATCACTGGGTATATTAAAGATGAGGATTCTCGCATGGCTAGGTTGGCTGAGCATTTCAAAGATTTTTTTTGAGCGACTGTACTTATTCCAGAATTTGAGCTAGCAAGAATTTCTAGGAATAATTCAACCTCAGCGTTGCGACGCTTTAAGCTGGAATGTTGATGAATGGGGCTGGTCTTCATCGTTGGGTATGTTAAAGGTGATGAATGGGGCTGGTCTTCATCGTTGGGTATATTAAAGATGAGGATTCTCGCATGGCTAGGTTGACTGAGCATTTCAAAGATTTTTTTTGAGCGACTGTACTTATTCCAGAATTTGAGCTAGCAAGAATTTCTAGGAATAATTCAACCTCAGCGTTGCGACGCTTTAAGTTGGAATGTTCATGAATGGGGATGGTCTTCATCACTGGGTATATTAAAGATAAGGATTCTCGCATGGCTAGGTTGGCTGAGCATTTCAAAGATTTTTTTGAGCGACTGTACTTATTCCAGAATTTGAGCTAGCAAGAATTTCTAGGAATAATTCAACCTCAGCGTTGCGACGCTTTAAGCTGGAATGTTGATGAATGGGGCTGGTCTTCATCACTGGGTATATTAAAGGTGATGAATGGGGCTGGTCTTCATCGTTGGGTATATTAAAGATGAGGATTCTCGCATGGCTAGGTTGGCTGAGCATTTCAAAGATTTTTTTTGAGCGACTGTACTTATTCCAGAATTTGAGCTAGCAAGAATTTCTAGGAATAATTCAACCTCAGCGTTGCGACGCTTTAAGTTGGAATGTTGATGAATGGGGCTGGTCTTCATCGTTGGGTATGTTAAAGGTGATGAATGGGGCTGGTCTTCATCGTTGGGTATATTAAAGATGAGGATTCTCGCATGGCTAGGTTGGCTGAGCATTTCAAAGATTTTTTTTGAGCGACTGTACTTATTCCAGAATTTGAGCTAGCAAGAATTTCTAGGAATAATTCAACCTCAGCGTTGCGACGCTTTAAGTTGGAATGTTCATGAATGGGGATGGTCTTCATCACTGGGTATATTAAAGATAAGGATTCTCGCATGGCTAGGTTGGCTGAGCATTTCAAAGATTTTTTTGAGCGACTGTACTTATTCCAGAATTTGAGCTAGCAAGAATTTCTAGGAATAATTCAACCTCAGCGTTGCGACGCTTTAAGCTGGAATGTTGATGAATGGGGCTGGTCTTCATCGTTGGGTATGTTAAAGGTGATGAATGGGGCTGGTCTTCATCGTTGGGTATATTAAAGATGAGGATTCTCGCATGGCTAGGTTGGCTGAGCATTTCAAAGATTTTTTTCGAGCGACTGTACTTATTCCAGAATTTGAGCTAGCAAGAATTTCTAGGAATAATTCAACCTCAGCGTTGCGACGCTTTAAGTTGGAATGTTCATGAATGGGGATGGTCTTCATCACTGGGTATATTAAAGATAAGGATTCTCGCATGGCTAGGTTGGCTGAGCATTTCAAAGATTTTTTTGAGCGACTGTACTTATTCCAGAATTTGAGCTAGCAAGAATTTCTAGGAATAATTCAACCTCAGCGTTGCGACGCTTTAAGCTGGAATGTTGATGAATGGGGCTGGTCTTCATCACTGGGTATATTAAAGATGAAGATTCTCGCATGGCTAGGTTGGCTGAGCATTTCAAAGATTTTTTTTGAGCGACTGTACTTATTCCAGAATTTGAGCTAGCAAGAATTTCTAGGAATAATTCAACCTCAGGGTTGCGACGCTTTAAGTTGGAATGTTGATGAATGGGGCTGGTCTTCATCGTTGGGTATGTTAAAGGTGATGAATGGGGCTGGTCTTCATCGTTGGGTATATTAAAGATGAGGATTCTCGCATGGCTAGGTTGGCTGAGCATTTCAAAGATTTTTTTTGAGCGACTGTACTTATTCCAGAATTTGAGCTAGCAAGAATTTCTAGGAATAATTCAACCTCAGCGTTGCGACGCTTTAAGCTGGAATGTTGATGAATGGGGATGGTCTTCATCACTGGGTATATTAAAGATGAGGATTCTCGCATGGCTAGGTTGGCTGAGCATTTCAAAGATTTTTTTTGAGCGACTGTACTTATTCCAGAATTTGAGCTAGCAAGAATTTCTAGGAATAATTCAACCTCAGCGTTGCGACGCTTTAAGTTGGAATGTTGATGAATGGGGCTGGTCTTCATCGTTGGGTATGTTAAAGGTGATGAATGGGGCTGGTCTTCATCGTTGGGTATATTAAAGATGAGGATTCTCGCATGGCTAGGTTGGCTGAGCATTTCAAAGATTTTTTTGAGCGACTGTACTTATTCCAGAATTTGAGCTAGCAAGAATTTCTAGGAATAATTCAACCTCAGCGTTGCGACGCTTTAAGCTGGAATGTTGATGAATGGGGATGGTCTTCATCACTGGGTATATTAAAGATGAGGATTCTCGCATGGCTAGGTTGGCTGAGCATTTCAAAGATTTTTTTTGAGCGACTGTACTTATTCCAGAATTTGAGCTAGCAAGAATTTCTAGGAATAATTCAACCTCAGCGTTGCGACGCTTTAAGCTGGAATGTTGATGAATGGGGATGGTCTTCATCACTGGGTATATTAAAGATGAGGATTCTCGCATGGCTAGGTTGGCTGAGCATTTCAAAGATTTTTTTTGAGCGACTGTACTTATTCCAGAATTTGAGCTAGCAAGAATTTCTAGGAATAATTCATCCTCAGCGTTGCGACGCTTTAAGTTGGAATGTTGATGAATGGGGCTGGTCTTCATCACTGGGTATATTAAAGATGAGGATTCTCGCATGGCTAGGTTGGCTGAGCATTTCAAAGTTTTTTTGAGCGACTGTACTTATTCTAGAATTTGAGCTAGCAAGAATTTCTAGGAATAATTCAACCTCAGCGTTGCGACGCTTTAAGCTGGAATATTGATAAATGGGGATGGTCTTCATCACTGGGTATATTAAACATGAGGATTCTCGCATGGCTAGGTTGGCTGAGCATTTCAAAGATTTTTTTGAGCGACTGTACTTATTCCAGAATTTGAGCTAGCAAGAATTTCTAGGAATACTTCAACCTCAGCGTTGGGACGCTTTAAGCTGGAATGTTGATGAATGGGGATGGTCTTCATCACTGGGTATATTAAAGATGAGGATTCTCGCATGGCTAGGTTGGCTGAGCATTTCAAAGATTTTTTTTTGAGCGACTGTACTTATTCCAGAATTTGAGCTAGCAAGAATTTCTAGGAATAATTCAACCTCAGCGTTGCGACGCTTTAAGCTGGAATGTTGATGAATGGGGCTGGTCTTCATCGTTGGGTATGTTAAAGGTGATGAATGGGGCTGGTCTTCATCGTTGGGTATATTAAAGATGAGGATTCTCACATGGCTAGGTTGGCTGAGCATTTCAAAGTTTTTTTGAGCGACTGTACTTATTCCAGAATTTGAGCTAGCAAGAATTTCTAGGAATAATTCAACCTCAGCGTTGCGACGCTTTAAGCTGTAATGTTGATGAATGGGGATGGTCTTCATCACTGGGTATATTAAAGATGAGGATTCTCGCATGGCTAGGTTGGCTGAGCATTTCAAAGATTTTTTTTGAGCGACTGTACTTATTCCAGAATTTGAGCTAGCAAGAATTTCTAGGAATAATTCAACCTCAGCGTTGCGACGCTTTAAGTTGGAATGTTGATGAATGGGGCTGGTCTTCATCGTTGGGTATGTTAAAGGTGATGAATGGGGCTGGTCTTCATCGTTGAGTATATTAAAGATGAGGATTCTCGCATGGCTAGGTTGGCTGAGCATTTCAAAGATTTTTTTTGAGCGACTGTACTTATTCCAGAATTTGAGCTAGCAAGAATTTCTAGGAATAATTCAACCTCAGCGTTGTGACGCTTTAAGCTGGAATGTTGATGAATGGGGATGGTCTTCATCACTGGGTATATTAAAGATGAGGATTCTCGCATGGCTAGGTTGGCTGAGCATTTCAAAGATTTTTTTTGAGCGACTGTACTTATTCCAGAATTTGAGCTAGCAAGAATTTCTAGGAATAATTCAACCTCAGCGTTGCGACGCTTTAAGTTGGAATGTTGATGAATGGGGCTGGTCTTCATCGTTGGGTATGTTAAAGGTGATGAATGGGGCTGGTCTTCATCGTTGGGTATATTAAAGATGAGGATTCTCGCATGGCTAGGTTGGCTGAGCATTTCAAAGATTTTTTTGAGCGACTGTACTTATTCCAGAATTTGAGCTAGCAAGAATTTCTAGGAATAATTCAACCTCAGCGTTGCGACGCTTTAAGCTGGAATGTTGATGAATGGGGATGGTCTTCATCACTGGGTATATTAAAGATGAGGATTCTCGCATGGCTAGGTTGGCTGAGCATTTCAAAGATTTTTTTTGAGCGACTGTACTTATTCCAGAATTTGAGCTAGCAAGAATTTCTAGGAATAATTCAACCTCAGCGTTGCGACGCTTTAAGCTGAAATGTTGATGAATGGGGATGGTCTTCATCACTGGGTATATTAAAGATGAGGATTCTCGCATGGCTAGGTTGGCTGAGCATTTCAAAGATTTTTTTTGAGCGACTGTACTTATTCCAGAATTTGAGCTAGCAAGAATTTCTAGGAATAATTCATCCTCAGCGTTGCGACGCTTTAAGTTGGAATGTTGATGAATGGGGCTGGTCTTCATCACTGGGTATATTAAAGATGAGGATTCTCGCATGGCTAGGTTGGCTGAGCATTTCAAAGTTTTTTTGAGCGACTGTACTTATTCTAGAATTTGAGCTAGCAAGAATTTCTAGGAATAATTCAACCTCAGCGTTGCGACGCTTTAAGCTGGAATGTTGATAAATGGGGATGGTCTTCATCACTGGGTATATTAAAGATGAGGATTCTCGCATGGCTAGGTTGGCTGAGCATTTCAAAGATTTTTTTGAGCGACTGTACTTATTCCAGAATTTGAGCTAGCAAGAATTTCTAGGAATAATTCAACCTCAGCCTTGCGACGCTTTAAGCTGGAATGTTGATGAATGGGGATGGTCTTCATCACTGGGTATATTAAAGATGAGGATTCTCGCATGGCTAGGTTGGCTGAGCATTTCAAAGATTTTTTTTTGAGCGACTGTACTTATTCCAGAATTTGAGCTAGCAAGAATTTCTAGGAATAATTCAACCTCAGCGTTGCGACGCTTTAAGCTGGAATGTTGATGAATGGGCTGGTCTTCATCGTTGGGTATGTTAAAGGTGATGAATGGGGCTGGTCTTCATCGTTGGGTATATTAAAGATGAGGATTCTCGCATGGCTAGGTTGGCTGAGCATTTCAAAGATTTTTTTTGAGCGACTGTACTTATTCCAGAATTTGAGCTAGCAAGAATTTCTAGGAATAATTCAACCTCAGCGTTGCGACGCTTTAAGTTGAAATGTTGATGAATGGGGCTGGTCTTCATCACTGGGTATATTAAAGATGAGGATTCTCGCATGGCTAGGTTGGCTGAGCATTTCAAAGATTTTTTTTGAGCGACTGTACTTATTCCAGAATTTGAGCTAGCAAGAATTTCTAGGAATAATTCATCCTCAGCGTTGCGACGCTTTAAGTTGGAATGTTGATGAATGGGGCTGGTCTTCATCACTGGGTATATTAAAGATGAGGATTCTCGCATGGCTAGGTTGGCTGAGCATTTCAAAGTTTTTTTGAGCGACTGTACTTATTCTAGAATTTGAGCTAGCAAGAATTTCTAGGAATAATTCAACCTCAGCGTTGCGACGCTTTAAGCTGGAATGTTGATAAATGGGGATGGTCTTCATCACTGGGTATATTAAAGATGAGGATTCTCGCATGGCTAGGTTGGCTGAGCATTTCAAAGATTTTTTTGAGCGACTGTACTTATTCCAGAATTTGAGCTAGCAAGAATTTCTAGGAATAATTCAACCTCAGCCTTGCGACGCTTTAAGCTGGAATGTTGATGAATGGGGATGGTCTTCATCACTGGGTATATTAAAGATGAGGATTCTCGCATGGCTAGGTTGGCTGAGCATTTCAAAGATTTTTTTTTGAGCGACTGTACTTATTCCAGAATTTGAGCTAGCAAGAATTTCTAGGAATAATTCAACCTCAGCGTTGCGACGCTTTAAGCTGGAATGTTGATGAATGGGCTGGTCTTCATCGTTGGGTATGTTAAAGGTGATGAATGGGGCTGGTCTTCATCGTTGGGTATATTAAAGATGAGGATTCTCGCATGGCTAGGTTGGCTGAGCATTTCAAAGATTTTTTTTGAGCGACTGTACTTATTCCAGAATTTGAGCTAGCAAGAATTTCTAGGAATAATTCAACCTCAGCGTTGCGACGCTTTAAGTTGAAATGTTGATGAATGGGGCTGGTCTTCATCACTGGGTATATTAAAGATGAGGATTCTCGCATGGCTAGGTTGGCTGAGCATTTCAAAGATTTTTTTTGAGCGACTGTACTTATTCCAGAATTTGAGCTAGCAAGAATTTCTAGGAATAATTCAACCTCAGCGTTGCGACGCTTTAAGCTGGAATGTTGATGAATGGGGATGGTCTTCATCACTGGGTATATTAAAGATGAGGATTCTCGCATGGCTAGGTTGGCTGAGTATTTCAAAGATTTTTTTTGAGCGACTGTACTTATTCCAGAATTTGAGCTAGCAAGAATTTCTAGGAATAATTCATCCTCAGCGTTGCGACGCTTTAAGTTGGAATGTTGATGAATGGGGCTGGTCTTCATCACTGGGTATATTAAAGATGAGGATTCTCGCATGGCTAGGTTGGCTGAGCATTTCAAAGTTTTTTTGAGCGACTGTACTTATTCCAGAATTTGAGCTAGCAAGAATTTCTAGGAATAATTCAACCTCAGCGTTGCGACGCTTTAAGCTGGAATGTTGATGAATGGGGATGGTCTTCATCACTGGGTATATTAAAGATGAGGATTCTCGCATGGCTAGGTTGGCTGAGCATTTCAAAGATTTTTTTTGAGCGACTGTACTTATTCCAGAATTTGAGCTAGCAAGAATTTCTAGGAATAATTCAACCTCAGCGTTGCGACGCTTTAAGTTGGAATGTTGATGAATGGGGCTGGTCTTCATCGTTGGGTATGTTAAAGGTGATGAATGGGGCTGGTCTTCATAGTTGGGTATATTAAAGATGAGGATTCTCGCATGGCTAGGTTGGCTGAGCATTTCAAAGATTTTTTTTGAGCGACTGTACTTATTCCAGAATTTGAGCTAGCAAGAATTTCTAGGAATAATTCAACCTGAGCGTTGCGACGCTTTAAGTTGGAATGTTGATGAATGGGGCTGGTCTTCATCGTTGGGTATATTAAAAGTGATGAATGGGGCTGGTCTTCATCGTTGGGTATATTAAAAGTGATGAATGGGGCTGGTCTTCATCTTTGGGTATGTTAAAGGTGAGTATTCTCGCATGGCTAGGTTGGCTGAGAATTTCGAAAATGTCCTAAACAATGTAGTTAGTTCTACTTCCATTGTTTGTAATGAGGATAGATGTATTACTGTCTTTAATGTTGGTCTTACATCAAAGCATGAAGTATTTTGGCTAGATCTAAACTTAAAATGCAGAAATCCCTAGAGGTAACTGAAATTCTTAGAGCTACAAATGTTTCTATTATCACACGGCTGCCGGAAATTTCGCATTTTTCTTTATTCTTAAGAAATGTGTTTTTTTAAAAGATTTTATAGAACTGTTAACTATTTTTTTCCCAACTTTCACACAAGCAAAAAACAGAAAAGCAAAAACAGGTAATCGGAGTCAGTAAAGGGCCTATCACCCTCCCCAAAAGTCAGAGTCATTACCAACTTTGGCATTGAAGTCAACCTAGAACACGGTTAATATCTCCTTTCTTGACAGAATTCAAAATGTCTTGAAGTTGTCCGTAAAACCTATCCTTCTCATCCTCATCGGCATCCTCAGTGGGGGCATAACAGCAGATAACATTCAAGTTTTTAATTTTTGTCTGAAATTTTGATGTAAGAAACCTTTCATTAATGCACTCGTATCCTAAAAGAGCATCACTGGCGTGTCTGCTGAGAAGCAGACCTACGCTTTGGTGATCCCTCCCTGAAAAGAGAAATTTAAGATATTTTTAAGTATCTGACCTTTATCTGTCCATGTGGTCTCTTGCTAGCCGAGAATATCTAAGTTGTAGCATGGTGTGAAAACATCAAGAGAATAATCTCTGTGCAGAGACTTCGCATTCCAACTACCTATAGAGAGAAAATGGTTAGTGGGATGTTTAAAGAAACTGTTTATTGAGAGCGGGAATGGTGGTGTTCCTATTGTAGAAGCAAGAGTTCAAGTACCTGCGATGGCCTCAGGTCGAGATTATCCACCAACTGACAAAACACATCCTGTGAATCTGTTCACTTGGTGTTGTCAATCCACAATCAAATAGAAAACACAGCAGAAGATTTTCCCTCAACAGAAGCCCACCAGTGCAGCAAATTCAGGTTCCATAATCACGCTCAGAGTCATTATTCCATTCAGGTTGGTATATATGGACCACCAGGACACTGTGTGGTTGATCATTCCTCAGCAGGGTAGAAAAAAAGAAAAGTAACATAGTTGCCCAGATCAGTAGACCACACTAATCTGTCATCCCTCGCCTTCTGTTCCCTTCCACAAGAGAGTATCTCTTTTGAAAGGTACTAACGGTCCGAACCACGAGAATGTGGGTCGGACATTAGATCTTAGGCCTGGCCGTTCTGTTCACCATCATAGGGGATTAGTGCATAGCTCTCCTTCCTGTGACTGCCTAGCTGCCATTTAATACATACATACATACATACATACATTGGAAATAATCTCTATAGAGTAAAGGAGACAAAACTCATCCTTGTGGAATACCAGTAGCTATGTTGAAAGAATCGATACAATCTTTGCCAACTTACATGCATGATTCAGTTTTATTATAAAGAGCATTATTTATGGTAGCTACATTAATTATATGCCATACATCTCATAATTAACCAGAAAATTTGACGACCAACGAGGTCTAAAGCTTTTTGAAAATATATAAATATCTGAAACTCTAAACATTTCTCAAAAGTCTGCCTAATTGAAACTATTTGATATGTACATCCCCTATCACTTCTGAATACACAGTGTGTATAATAGGGTAGTCCAACAACCAAATTCATAATGCTTTTAACCCTTTCAGGACCATAAGGTTTCTAAGAGTAAATATTAGTATGCAACTGTTTATTTTAGTTTGTTTAGACGTAAAATAAATAAAAATCATAAGAAAAATGCATAACAATGTGTAGTTATTTTGGAATTTTATGGGAAATATTTTTCCCAATGGACTATAAAGGTAACACAAATTATAGTTAGGCTTATTATGCAATGTCTTTTATTTATTGGTTTATTAGAACAAAATGTTAACTAAAATAATACAAAATTATGAAATAAAATTACTGTCAGGCTAGAGGCCTTTTTAGATTTTTTTTGTTCAGGCTGTGTATATTTATTTTGGATTTCGCCAAAATAGTCATATGCTACGGGGAGGCCCTCTGTCCCGGCATCTGGAAAGTTAATTGAAGGGGCAGTGCCCCGAGGGACGGAGGTCGCCCAACTGCTAGCGGACGGCCCAGATGGTGAGGCAGAGAAAGAAAGGAAGGAAGGGTTTGGCAACGAGGAGAGGAGAGCCGGTCGAGTTTCGGAAGGAGACGGACGAGAAGTTGTAAAGCTGGGAAATGCCGACAGGTAATAGCGGCATTGGCTCTGTAAATACTTCTGAACAGGCATAGTAAGCTGGTGTTGTTGTAATCTATGTAATTGAGCATATGTCCTCGTCCAGCAAGTATGTTTGGAAGGTTAAATAAATCTTTGTTATTTTTAAGTAAAGTCTGAAGTTGAACTAATTTATGGGGGAGGAGCCTCAGTATCGAGTCTCTGCAATTGTGAATAAACCGTTGATTTTATCCGAAAGACTCTTTCACCCGTCGCGTATAGCGATCGAACCGAGGGAACGTCCTAAGTGGTCCCAATAGACCGACAAACGAAGAGTTAACATCACAATTACTATACAAAATGATGTGCTAATTATGATATTCTGCGAAGCAATTTCTTTTGGTAGTGAGGCAAAGATGGACATTGCACATAGTACATATATTATGCATCCTGACAGTTCTGTTTTTGTTTTCTAAAGGTTCCCGTTTACGTAATTGCGTTCGGCATACGTTCTATTTTGTCATTCTGTATAAAAAAATGCAGATAAGGTTATAATTAAATACGACAATCACCAATTTTAAAATGTGAAAAATGTTTCCCTTAGTCGTGAAAGGGTTAAGAGAATAATTAGAAGAACGTTACCTAGAACAGAAAGTTGACTGATTCCACTATAATTATCACAAGAACTGCAATCACTTTTTTAAAAATAGGGATAATAATAGCTCTGGTAAAATTCTTAGGAATCATGCCTTTATCATAAAAAGTATTTAAAATTTCAGTTATCTATTTGGTAACCGAAACATTCCCAGCTCTAAGCATTTCCGTAGTAATTTCATCTACCCCTGGGGATTTATTTAGTCTTAATTTAGAGATGGCCAAAGTGACTTGGGACTGTGATACAAGTCCAGCATTGAAGCTAGTAATGCATCTATCATTATGATAAACAATGGGATAAAATGGCCACATTGTTCAAAGCAGCACTGAAATGCTCAGCCTACCTTGCCATGACAGGATCGTCATCTTCAATGGCTTTGCCATTAGAGGATCCTCACCTTCAATGACCTTGCCATGACTGAATCCTTACCTTTAATGATCTTACCATGTTTATCCTTCAATCTCTTTTAGACCCTACCTAATTTAGACCCAGAAACTAAAAGAATTTTTTAGTAACGCAGTTGAAATACTTCTCATGCATTTTTGCTCAAGCAACAAAAATGTTGTGCTTAAAAGTAAATTTCATTGCGCTAGGAAAAAGAAAAAAAAGCAGATGTCGTTAATGCAAAGTATGTTCTATTCTCTCTTGACCTCGCAATTTATGCATTTACTTAATAAATATTTAGATATATAATGTAAACATTAATAATTATACCACTGAATAAGTAGTCTTCAAGCAAATCTTAAACTGCAATAGTGTAAAAAGAAATTTTGTCTATTTTACGCTTATAACGTCCAGTTTAACAATGGCAGACAATTTAAAATCAAAAGCTCCGGATGCGAAATAAAGCCGAATAATATTTATCCTTTTAACTATTGCAACGTTTTTGATTTATGATGGCCAATCAGTAAGTAGGAGGGTGCTGGTCCTTTCAATTCAACCAATTAGTAACCAATTAGTAAGTTTGGTAGAGTGGTACCGGCTCAACCAATCCAACCAACCAGTAAGGAGAGTGGCGCTGGCTCTAAGAATGCAACCAACCAGTAAATAGAGTGGTGCCTGCCCTATCAATCCAACCAAGCAGTAAGTAGAGTTCCGTTTGCTTTACCAATCTAACCAAGCAGTAAGTAGAGTTGCGATTGCTCCACCAATCTAACCAACCAGTAGGTACAGTGATGCCGACTCAACCAATCCAACCAACCAGTAAGTAGAGTGATGCCGGCCCTACCAATTCAACTAACCAGTAAGCAGAGTGATGCCGGCTCTATCAATCCAACCAATCAGGCCCGAATTTAGGGAGGAGCGTTTTCCTACCGTTTCAAATGGGCTAATTGCCACAATGGGCAAAATGGCCAGGTCACAAGGACCCCGAAGGCTCAGAGAAGGTTGGGGGAGGGGACCCACTGGACAGCTGTTTTGAGACAGAAAAAAAATGAAAATATCGGTTGCAGAGGCTCGTTAATTGCTATGCTACTACACCACTACTAAGTGGAATGAAGGCGAAAAAATATTAAGCATATGTGTTATACGCATTTTTAAAGAATTTTTTTAAAACTATTAGAGTGTATATTTTTTTATACTGAAACGTCAATCCACTCACTTGACCTTCTTTATTTTTTTCTGCTTCTATCCTTTCTCTTACAAGGTGTACCTTGTCAAGCATACATGTAAAAATACTAGAAATCCATCATCGCCTTTTGATTTCTAGACCACCACTCCGACTCCGATGATTGAATGCAATACCGGGTCTAAATTTCTTAAAAATGTCTGAGATCAACTGCTCGAAATAGTTCAATGCATCAATTGTTAGCTCTAGGGTAGCCAGTGGCGCATTCAGGATTTAATCTTGGGAGGGGGGAGGGGCTCGCTGGCCCGGCTAGGGCAAACGAAGTAGTGCTCGGTCCGCCCGATTCGTTCTCCTTGTGTTCACAGCGGCCGTGATTCCCGAAAGCTATTGGGTATTCCCACCTTATGTGACCGCTAATTCATAAGTAGTATAGAAATAGAAGACATGACACAACATAAATATAAAAAAATAAATTATAATTAGGAAAAGATTTTTGGAAAAATTTCTAGTTATTTTTTTTCTTTTTCCTTTGGGGGTGCCAGGGCCCCTTGCCCCCACCCCCCCTCTGGGTGCGCCACTGGGTGTAGCTATGTGGAAGAGCTACTCCCCAAAGTGAATCGGAGTTCGCAAAATTCGAAGCGATTTTGTAAAATTCAAGTGAGTTGTGAAAATTTACATTTTTTGTTGTAAAATTAAAGGGAGTTAGCAAAATCTAAGGTAATTGTCAAAATCGAGGCAACTTGGGAAAATCTAGGACAGTTGGTAGAATTCGAATTCATTTGGTAAAATACAGGTGAATTGGCAAAATCGGGACAACTTGGCGAAATCTTGGGGAGTTGGCAAAATTCGAAATTATAAATAAAATAAATACCCCCTCAAGCAGCTGCTTGCCACAGAGGTCCGACAGGAGCCTGTCAGTTTATATGCCATAGTAGAAGGTCTGAGAGGATGGCAGGACCTCAGCAAAAAACGACACACACATCCATGCCTTACCCGGGGCTCGAACCCAGGTCCCTTAGATCAGTAGCCAAGCACGCTAACCACTCGGCCATGGGATGGTAAATTCGAAACTACTTGGCAAAATTCAGGTAAGATGTAAAATTGTGATTTTTTTCTGTAAAATTATGGTGAGTTGGCAAAATCTAGGACAGTTAGCAAATTCGAATCCACTTGGTAAAATACAGGCGCGTTCTGTAAAATGGGATTGCTTTTGGGAAATTAAGGAGAGTTGGCAAAATCTAGAGGAATTGGCAAAATTGGAAACCACTTGGCAAAATAATGCAAGTTTGCAAAATCTTGAAGAGTTCTCAAATTTTGAAGTGACTTGGCAAATTCAGGGAAGATGTAAAAATTTGGATTTGTTTTCTGTAAAATTAATGCGAGTTGACAAAATCTTGGACAGTTGGGCAAAATTGAAAGCGCTTGGTAAAATACAGGTGAGTTGTAAAAATTGCGATTGGTTTTGTAAAATTAAGCAGAATTGGCAAAATCGAGAAAACTTGGCAAAATCTTGTGGAGTTGGCAAAACTCGAAGCCACTCGGTAAAAAAAAAAGTGATTTGTGAATTAAAAAATATAATCTATTTTCCTAACAAGAAGAAAATAACCTCAAGCATATCGATGGTGCAATCAGTCACCGAGTTCGTATAACATACCATATACCATATTTATACCCCCCATACCATATTTTTATATATATAAATATAAATATGGTATGGGGGGGGGGGGGTAATAGGTGGACAAAATTCGAAATAATTTACGAGCTATCATTTGACACCTAACACGTAACTGTAGCCTTCGATTCGCAAAATATAATAGAGCGACTTTCACTCTTCCAGTGTTTTCGGGAGGAAGAAATCATGTGGTGGGGGGTGGAGGTGGAGCCAATTGTTGATAGCCTATGACCAGTGTCGTCTTAACAGTATTGTAGGCCTCTGGGCAAAGCAATGCACTGGGGCCCCTACCCACCCACCTACGCGAATAAAAATGTAAACGGTCTATAAAATTAAGCCTATAGATTTATTGGTACTTTTAACAAAATCAATGTTTAAACATAAAAAAAACATGCTGTAAAGCGAGGATTAATCAACACAAACTTTTGCGAAATTTAGAATCGTTGGGGATCCTGGGCAATTATGCAGTGTGCCCATGCGTTAATACGGCCCTGCCTATGACACTCCCTGAGTCACAAGCTCAGGCGAAATCTTGGGTTTCATTTGACACATAGCTAGCACTCGCGTTTAGGAGATAAAGGGGAACAATCATTTTCAAATTTACCCTCCCCCTTTTCAGGTGGATAGAAAGCACGGGGAATCAATATTTTATAGTCCATGACTCTCCCCACGTCACAAGGTTTCATTTGGTACATAAATCATTAAGTTTCTCCATTGCGTTCGAAAGATATGGTGGAACAACGTTTTGTCAAATCCACAAATCGACCAACGGACAAATGTCAAAGTCAAAAGGAATAGGAAGATAGGTAAAAATGTGATTGGTTTTGTGAAATTAAGCAGAGCTTGTACAATGGAGAAAGCTTGGCAAAATCTTGTGGAGCTGACAAAATTTGAAGCCACTTGATGAGTTGTGAAAGATGGGATTGGCTTTGTGAAATTAAGGAGTGTTGGTACAATCGAGAAAACTGGGTAAAATCTTGTGAAGTTGGCAAAATTTGACGGTACTTGGTATAATTTAGGAGAGTTAACAAAATAAAATGGGGATTTTTATTTTGAAATTCATGGCAAAATTACAAAATCGAGACAATTGGTAAAACCCAAAATTTATGGAAGCTGCCAGCCCCCCTCCCCCTCCTCCCATTCAGCACCCCACTGAACGAAATTCTGGATACGTCAGCGACAGGAGATACATAATTAAATTTATGTAAAGTACTTATTTTCTTAGTTGGCAAAATTTGATTTTCGAGTTGGAAAATTTTCGTGTTCCACCCCCCAACCATAGTCACTTCGCTACTCCCCTGCATAGACCCTCTGTAAACAAGATAACAGGAAGCTTGGTGCCTTTGATTTTAAATTCTTACCCAGTATCTTGGACATCAGGTGGTTCAACTTTAGGCAAAGAAGTATGAAACCTCCTTTGAGTAGTATATTGTGCAGAGAGAGACTACATTGCCCGTCCGAATAACTATAGATTAGCGAACAGGGTTATGAACACTGTGTCTAAAGGTCTCAGAAAGAGAGGGAGATCTAGGATGCGGTAGGCAAACAATGTCAAACAGGACCTTGTAAGAATTGGTCTTGAGTGAGCAAATGCAGCTCGGTATTTATGCCTTTGGAGAATTAAGTTGCAAAATCTGATTACACCGCCGTAACCATGGCTGCTTGAAGATTCCATATGTATGTATGCATCATGTTAAAAAAATGGGGACATAAATAACTTGCATTAAAATTTTACTTTCCTTAATTTAGTTTATATCGTTTTCCATAGAAAAAGGTTGATTTGAAATGCTCATTTGTTCATTATGAATTCTGTTCATCAGGAAATTAAATGCATGATGGTAGAAAAATTTATGTGCTTTAATTTTTGTATAACCTTCACAAGAGAAGTTTAAATTTTGTGGAGTTTCAATGTATTTTATTATAAACTTTAAAAAATATATATATATTAACTATAAAAAAATTCAAAACTTCAGTAGTAAAGAATCACAGGATATGTCCTGTAGACATGGAACTCATGAAATAATAAACTGAAAAAAATTGATTTTGCCATGAGTGGGATTCGAACCCACGTCTCCAGGAAACATGCCTGTTATGCTACCACTACACCACCAATGGCTAACCCTTTTCTCAGCTTGTGTGATCTTATAAACTTTCAGGATTTTTTTTGCTTTATTCCCACACTGACGCCATCTATCGGGTAAGTGTACAACTCTTCTGCCTCATACAGTTTTTGTCACTCACGATCACGGCGTTAAATCAATAAATCAGTATTAAAGAATCACGGGATATGTCCTGTACCTGTGGGTTCGAATCTCACTCATGGCAAAGCCAATTTTTTTCAGTTTATTATTTCATGAGTTCCATGTCTACAGGACATATCCTGTGATTCTTTACTTCTGATTTATTGATTAACGCCATGAGCGTGAGTGCCAAATATTAATTCCATCTGTATGAGGCAACAGAGTTGTCCACTACCTGAATAGATGGCGCTACTGTGCGAATCAAATTAAAAAAAATCCGAAAACTTTTAAGGTCACACAAGCTGAGAAAAGGTTAGCCATTGGTGGTGTAGTGGTAGCATAACAGGCATGTTCCGTGGGTTCGAATCCCACTCATGGCAAAACCAATTTTTTTTACAGCTTATTATTTTATGAGACATTCAAAATTGTTATCAACCTCAAAACTCTAAATTGTGATACCTTTTGTCTTCCTAATATTGGATGTAAAATTTAATTGGTATATGTGTATACTAATTAAATTGCATTAATTGGCGTTGTAAAAATTGTATTAATTGGTTTATGCAAAAAAGAATTAATTCGTATTGATGTATATGTGCCGAATGTGAGACATTAAATGCCAGGGCCTAAAGAGTAATTTGCGCTCAAACAGTAGTCGGTTCTTTAAGGCAGAATTTATTAATTCACGGACGTCTTACACAGGGATGCCAGACGTCCCCGGAATCTGCTGGAAGATCCAATAAGGCACAATTTCCTAACTTTCTCATTGCACACTTTTGTTTTTTTGCGAAACCCTCATGCCTCCTCACTTCTGATTTATCATCAGCCAACCTCTTTTTACTAATAATTTCGATTCATAGTTGGGAATTAAAAGTAAACAAATATTTTCACATCCTTGTCCTCCCGTTGGAATGCCGCAGAAGATCAATTTGTTTTGCATCTCCCCCATCCCACCAATAACCATGAAATGCCGGCGAAATTCATTCCTATTAAGATGGTTCACATGGTGCAACAAGAACAATATTCGTCCGACCAGACGACCTTCTTTCATTCATTCAAGGTCAGTTTTGATGCTCGCGTGCCCATTCTAGGAGCATTGGACAGTGATCCGAGGTTAGCATGGGCACTCGGAGTAGCCTGCGGCTACACAGTTTCTTTTTCAGCAGGGTTAGATGTACTGTGTGTTTTGTGACACATTACTCCCGTCACCAGCATTTAAATTACGGGTGAGTTGTACCACAGTATCCTTTCTGTTAGCTCGTATTATAGAGGATAGCCTTCGCTCACCTTTAGCATCGATGAGCCGTAGTCGGCCCACACCTTTTCCGGCGGCGGTTCGTGGTTTTTCCCTCATCCGACCACTTTTTGAAGGTACTAACCATGGCTGACCGTGAGCACCCCACAAACCTTGCCTTGCCGTCTCTGGAAATACTTTGTCAAACTCACTAAGGTCCGCTGCTTTCCCATCCGAAGAACAAGAATAACATTGAGTAACAGAGCTCAGTATCAGGTGTTATACCGTGTCATGACCTTCACAAGCCACCGTTTAACTGTAGTTGCTTCCATTTTCATAAACATGCGCTGGTCAATAATGTTTTGGCTCTTCGTTGTATTAAACGTTGGGGCCTAAAGAAATATTACCCTGATAGGCTCACTTTAGGGGGCTGCGATTTCTTTTTCAAGAAGTTCTTTAGAAACACTAAATTAGGTGGATAAAGGGATCTAAGAAACCCCTCTTCTTCCCACCCACCTTAAAAAAACATCCTTTCAGACTACTATTTATTTAGGTCCTGGCGTTTAATATATCACGTATGGAATACGGAATTAATTTGAACAGCGCAGGCCTTAAATATTAGCATGTGCTTGAAAAGTCAGATACTAGCAAGAAATTGTAAATATTAGCCCTGGCAATTATTCGAATACTTCGAGTATATTAATATGTGGAAATGATTCTCATTGTTTCCTGCATCTGGCATCAGAAACGTTTCGCAAACGCAACAAGTGAAGATCTTAAATATTCAAAATTCTTAACAATGTAAATGGGGAACAATTGAAGAGTTGAAAGAATATGTTTCCCAAGAATCATTCAATCGAATTTTGTTTGGTAAGAGAGTCAAGCGTAGTTTAGCGGATAAAGGTGATATTTGCTACGAATTGTAGTTGTACTTATTTGGTGAGTATATATGATAGTTTGCGCTGATATTTGTATTGAAAAATCGCTGAGTTATTGTTAGTCATCGATTGATTTTATTGTATATATTGGATTATTGCAGGATGCTAAACGCTGCACATTCTGAGTGCCAAGCGTTGTCTGTACGCGAGCGCACTCTGCGATTTGGAAGGAGGCGCCGAGAAGGCCTCCGCAAATTCTGGAAGCGCCTGAGAAAGGCTTCCGTATGCTGTGCCAACTGCAGTGGAGAGGAGAGTGAAGTGTATATGCCGACGTCATCACACACACGCAGCATCTTCTACCTCCCCACCACCAGTGATGTCAGATCCACCAGTGATGTCAGATCCACCAGTGATGTCGGATCCACCAGTGATGTCAGATCCACCAGTGATGTCGGATCCACCAGTGATGTCGGATCCACCAGTGATGTCGGATCCACCAGTGATGTCGGATCCACCAGTGATGTCGAATCCACCAGTAATGTCGGATCCACCAGTGATGTCGGATCCACCAGTGATGTCGGATCCACCAGTGATGTCGGATCCACCAGTGATGTCGGATCCACCAGTGATGTCGAATCCACCAGTGATGTCGGATCCACCAGTGATGTCGAATCCACCAGTGATGTCGGATCCACCAGTGATGTCGGATCCCTCGATACCTCTCCCTCCGTGGATAGCAGAGATATTCCACCCGAAGGCAGAGTAATAACTCCTGAGGAAGACTCCATATCCTCCATTTCATTGTATGAAGAGAGCTCTAGCGAAATAGAAGATGACACCTCAATCCACATCCTTGAAGGGGAGTCTCTATTGGGAAAAATTATGATTTGGATGACCATTTTATTCATGATGCTCGATTATATTGCTACTGATATCTACAGATCTGTTCTCTCTTACTTCTCTTTTCCTTCAGTATAATCCTCACCACAGAAATAGATATTCGCTTGTATGAAACTCCATGTATGACTCTAAATCAAAATCTGAAATCAAAATCTGGAAAACACAACAGAAATAATCAGATGGTAAAAAAAGGATTAAAAACTATCACAAAAGTGAAAGAAATAGAAACAATGAAATAAAAAGACAAATAATAAGTTAAAAAGATTAAAAGAAAAAAATTAATAAAAAAATGTCTCCCCTAAAAGCCATCCTCAGACGTCCCAGATCGTGGGAGACGGGCAACATCCACTATCTGTTGATTTCCCCAAGAGTTCATTTCATCTTTAGGGAAAACCTCAGATAATGAATGGTTAACATGAGGCTCTGGTACATCACATACATACCATAATATACCAATCATGCATATAATAATATACATACCATACATATAATATACATATCATAATATAAATATCATACATATCATAAATCAAATGTATATAATACATATCATACATAAAAATGTATATAAATAAAAAAAATAAATAAATACCCCCTCAAGCAGCTGCTTGCCACAGAGGTCTGACAGGAGCCTGTCAGTTTATATGCCACAGTAGGAGATCTGTGAGAGGATGGCAGGACCTCAGCAGAAAAACGACACACACATCCATGCCTAATCCGGGGCTCGAACCCAGGTCCCTTAGATCAGTAGCCAAGCGTGCTAACCACTCGGCCACGGGACGGCATATAATACATATCATATCACACATATCATGCATATCATAACACATATATCATGGTATCATAACATATCATAAATACATCATCATCATCCTCAAGCAGCCATGGGCTAACGGAGGTCCAACCAGGCCGTGCAATTTAGTTCTCACAGCAAGTCTATCCTGAGCTACATCTACTGCATCTGGCCATTACACACCAATTCTAACAAGGTTCTGTTTGACATTGTCTGCCCACCGCATCCTAGGTCTCCCCTTCCTTCTGAGGCCTCTAGGCACATTGTTCATAACCCTATTCGCCAATCTATAATTATCCATACGGGCAACATGGTCAAACCAGCGGAGTCTCTCTCTGCACAATATGCTGCTTAAAGGAGCTTGCAGACTCCTTTGCATAACCTCATCATTAGTTACAAAGTTAAACCACCTAATACCCAAGATACTACGTAAGCATCTAGAATCAAAAGCATCTAGTTTCCTGTTATCTTGTTTACACAGCGTCCAAGTTTCACTACCATAACTAACCCTAGAGAGAAGCAAACTATTATACAGTCTAATTTTAGTCTTTAGGTGTATACGCCTATTTCTCCACACTCTCCATAGATTCTTAAAAGTCCCGGCAGCAATCCCTATTCGTCTGTTAATCTCAGGCCGCACATCACCAGTATCTGTTACAGAGCTCCCAAGGTAATTAAACTGTGACACCTGCTCAACACTGCAACCATTCAGATTAACTGAATCACAATCTGCCTGACCAATTTTCACCACTTTAGTTTTCTCTCTGTTTATAGCCAAACCTACTCTACTACCAGTTTCTCAACAGTCGAATGAAAGAGTTCATCTCATCAACATCATTTGCCAAAAGGGCTAAATCATCAGCATAATCTAAATCAGATATTTTCGCATCTCCAGCCCATTTATGGCCAAAATCTTTCCCTTGAAGTGAATTTCGCAGAACATAATCAATAACCAAACTAAGGAGAAAAGGAGACAAAATGCACCCTTGTCGAACACCAGAAGTAATGCTAAACCAATTGCTACAAGACTTAACAACTCTCACACATGACTCAGTGTTATTATAGAGAGCTTTGATTGTATTAACTAACTTGTCTGGTATACCATATGATTTCACAATCAACCACAAATTATGTCGCTCAGCATAGTCGAAAGCCTTTTTGAAATCAACAAAGCTAGCAACCAAAGTTTTTCTGAAACTCTAAACATTCCTCAAGAATCTGCCTAAGTAAAAATATCTGATCCACACATCCCCTACCGCTTCTGAATCCACATTGCTCATCACGCAATTGACTGTCAAGCAGATTCTTAATTCTATTAAGCACAATCATGCAAAGAACTTTCCCTGGAACAGAGAGTAGGCTGATACCCCTATAGTTATCACAAGAACTGCGATCACCTTTTTTGAAAATAGGGATAATAATAGCTCTGGTAAAATCCTTAGGAACCATGCCTTTATCATAAAAGATATTCAAAATTTCAGTCATCCAAGTGGTAACCGAAATATTCCCAGCTCTAAGCATTTCAGTAGTAATTTCATCTACCCCCGGGGATTTATGAAGTCTAAGTTTAGAAATAGCCAAAATAACTTCAGACTGTGATATAGAACGAACATTAACGCCACCAATGCATCTATCATCATTGCAAACAATGGGAGTAGAACTAACTACATTGTTTAGAACATCACTGAAATGCTCACCCCACCTAGCCATGAGAGAAACCTCCCCTTCTATAACCTTACCTTGTTTATCCTTCAATCCTTGTATGCCTGTACGTTTTCTACCACATAAAACATTAACTATCTGGTACAGCTCTCTGCTGTTGTGCTGCCTAACTGCTTCCTCAGCTTTGTCAGCCAAGCATCAAGCCAAAGATTCTTATCAGTAGATAACTGATCTTTTACACATTTATTAAGCTCTCTGTAATCCTTTCTATTAGGACTAGTAGGGTACTGATTAAGGACATTCCTGCAGTTCCTTCTCTCTGAAATAAGCTCAAGTGCCTTATCACTTAAATAATTCTGTCTCCTCTGCTCCTTTTTTCCTAAAAGAGGACTGTTAGTTTCCAAAAAAGCCTGTTTAAAATAACCCCATTCTTCCTCAACTTCAGTAGTAAGCAAACCATGACTGTCATAATGACTAAGTAACCTATCATGGTAAGCTTTGGCTATATCTGAATCTTTCAGAGCTTCAGTATTAAAAGTAAATTTTTTAACCCTAGCACAACACTTTTTAAGTTTAAGTTGCAACACACTTTTAACAATGTAATTGTCAGATCCAATTTCAGCTCCCCTATATGCCTGGTATTCCTAACAGAACTAGCCCATTTGTTGTTAATTAATATATAATCAACCCATATTCTTGTAGAGCCCATCGGGTGAAACCCATGTGTACTTATGTATGTTGCGGTGTTTGTAATAAGTGTTAGTTATTCTGAATCCATTGAGTTTACTTACCTGAAGGAGACGTTGCCCATTGTCATTGCAGCTACCAATACCAAAAGGGCCTATCACCCCTCCCCAAAGGTTAGAGTCAGTACCAACTTTGGCATTGAAGTCACCTAGAACAAGGGTAATATTTCCTTTCTTGACAGAATTCAAAATATCCTGAAGTTGTCTGTAAAACGTATCCTTCTCATCCTCATCAGCGTCCTCAGTGGGGGCATAACAGCAGATAACATTCAAGTCTTTAATGCTTGTCTGAAATTTTGCTGTAAGAAACCTTTCATTAATGCACTCATATCCTAGAAGGGCATCACTAGCATGTCTGCTGAGCAGCAGACCCACGCCTTGGTGATGCTTTCCATCCACCCTTCTTGTAAAGAGAAATTTAAAGTTATTTTTAAGTATCCCACCTTTACCTGTCCATCTTGTCTCTTGCAAGCCTAGAATATCTAGGTTATAGCGCAGGAATTCCTGCGTGAGGATATCAAGAGAATAATCTCTATGTAATGTCCTAACGTTCCACGTTCCTGCAGAGAGAAAATGATTAGTAGGATTTTTAAAGAAATTAGGTTTATTGAGATTGGTAGGGCCAACAATATCAAACAGCCCCCTGATCGCAGGCATGGGGCAAAGACCTGTTCCTCCTCCGCTAAAGGCTGAAGTCACCGATGCTGGTAGGAACTTCAGGCACCACCTTTTCAAATGAACTTTTTCAAGAGCCATATGGCCTGCCTGAGACACATTACTCCAGTTTAGGCTTGACGATGCCCAACTAGCTAAGTAAGGTTCAGGTACCTGCGATGGCTTCTGATTAGGATTATCCACCAGCTGATATAAGGTATTCCATGCCTCTGTTCATTTAGGGCTAGCAACCCAGAAGGAAACAGAAAACACAGCGGCAGACTCTCCCTCAACAGAGGCCCACCAGTGCAGCAAATCCAGGTTCAATAATCAAGCTCAAATCCATAAACAAGTCCAGTCTAGTAGGTATAAATGATCAGCACCAGGACCCTGTGAAGTTGACCACTCCCCAGTAGGTTAGAAAAAAAAGAAAAAAGTGGCCATAGATGAGCAGATCAGTACGCCATACTGAACTGGCAGCCCTCCCCTTCCGTTCCCTTCCAAAAGAGAATATCTCTTTTGAAAGGTACTAACGGCCTGCACCACGAGAAGGCCGGGTCGGACATTAGGTGCTAGACCTGGCCCGTTCTGTACATCATCACTAGGGATTGGTACACAGCTCTCCTTCCAGTTTATGCCTAGCTACCATTTACCGGCCCATAAATACATACTATATATCATACATTTTACATACATTCATACATTTAATATATATACATATCATGCATTTAACATATATACATATCATGTATTTAATATATATACATATCAAACAATACATAGCAATATATACATACAATGATGATTTAGCATATATACATACATGGTTTGAGGCGGGCATATATACATATCAAACTATATATTATATCATATCAA
This sequence comes from Ryuthela nishihirai, assembly GCA_038380435.1. Classification (NCBI taxonomy): domain Eukaryota; kingdom Metazoa; phylum Arthropoda; class Arachnida; order Araneae; family Heptathelidae; genus Ryuthela; species Ryuthela nishihirai. The sequence goes on from JAWZYU010000017.1 coordinate 80,966,675, forward strand.
ACTATATATCATTTAATATATATATATAAAAATCAGCTAGGACTCGAACCTTGAACTACAGATTACGAGCCTGGCGCGCTACCGAATGAACCATTCATTAGTAGTTCATTCGGTAGCGCGCCAGGCTCGTAATCTGTAGTTCCCAGGTTCGAGTCCTAGCTGGGTCAGCGTTGAGATTTATCTCCTGCCCACAGTCAGTAGGAGACACCGATGGGCTTGGAAAGGTCGCCGTCCGTAGGATGGGACGTTAAGCGGTGGTCCCGCATGCGGCAGAGTCATACCTTGTGCACGTTAAAGAATACGCTGGATGGCCTTGACGGGAGGCTACCATCTGTCTCCCAACAGCTGATCCAGTGGATCCCCTCCCCCAACCTTCTCTGAGCTTCGGGGTCCATGTGACCTGACCATTTAGCTCATGGTGTGCAAAAACGTGCCGCTCAGAGGTAAAACAATCCAACCCAACATACATAGCTCCAAAAGTTTTTTGTTCCGTGAACGCCTTTCAACCGAAAAATATTACATTATAATTATAATTATAAAATATAAAATTTTACTACCTATAATTAACAAACCTCTAAAATTTAGAATCGATGCAGAAACAAATCTATAATGCTTCAAACATGCACATGCTTGTTGTCACAAAAAGCAGATGCATATATTTATAACATAATTGGACAATTCTTTATTGCTTAAGGCGCCATTACAGAATTTTTAGCGTGAAAAAAATAACGAAATGAAAAAAAAAAAACGAACCACCAAAATGGGAATCACTGTTGTATGAGAAACAATGACAAGCCCAGTAGAGCTTTCAGGTTATGTCCGTCCTTTGTGTATGGGGAGTAACTTCTTTCCCTTAAAATAAAGAGAAAAAAAAGGATGATTTGGCATCACTGCCAGAGAGATAACATCCCCCACGTGTTTACTGATAATATGGGTATCCGATTACAGTAGAAATACGATTAATCTACCTGCATGTGGATCGGGAACATCGAAATATCGGATATTTGACAGAAAATGTAAATAATTAAGAAAGTCTGCGGAAAAAATGAAAATGTAATTTAATCCTGAGTAATTAAAGGAAATGTAAACAAAAGACCATGTTAATAAGGCATAATGATAAAATTATAACGAGAGAGTTATTCCTCATAGTGAATAGTTGTCAAAGAGAATTAACATCATCTTAACACTGTGAAGCAGCTGCTACAATGAAGCGTAATATAATTCAATCAAATGTTCTCCTTTTGTATAACAGTGATTTCAGCTAATAATCGGAATAATTTTTCCGTCCATGATGAAAACTTTTAAGAAACTTTTTCGGGTGCAATTAATCAGGAAAAAGGAGGTCTCCATTGCGAAAGTAAATACCTTATATTAAATTTTACTGAAAAAATTAATGCTAAAATTGAAAATTTATTGATTATAATCTACTGTGTTTCCTCTAAGATGTTCTTAACACTATCATGAAGGAGTTTGGGGGAGAAGAGCTAGGAAAAGTAGCTCTATCACTGTGTGGCAGCTGTAACAAAATTCTACACTCAACACTGACCGGTTAAAACAATAATCTAGAGTCGGTTAATCGAGGTCGCATTGTTTGTCAACAACCTGTCCCCTCCTAAGAAACTATACTGGCTAACCCCCTGCTCAGAACACACCTCCCCTTCCGTTAATGAAATCAATTAAATATCTTCTTACCTAAGGATTGTAAATAATAATTTAGGATAACTCATAAAAAATGCCAGGCAATTGATCCCATAGAGCAGTGGTCCTCAAACTTTCCTATACCACGAACAACAAAGGTGTAGACTGTCAACCTAACACGGACCACCTACCTTGGCACCTCTTCCATTCTAGTACCAAAATGTAGGAAAAATGATTTAACTCATTAAAATGCATTGTCATCATAAAAACTTGTTGTTAAAGTTATTTCATTGTAGAAAAGTTAAAAATAAATTAAGAAAAAAGTACTGGTTTTTTATTATATTTCAAAACACAAAAGAGCATGGCAAACACTAAACATAAAAGAACAAACCACATTATCAAGATTTAGAACTAGGCATCTGAAATCAATGAAAATACTTGATGGCACAAAAGTCTGTACAAAATGTAATGCAAAAGAATCAACACCAAACCACATCTTTCGATATATAGGCGTCAATAAGAAAATAATTCAAGATGATGAACAAAAGTTAACAAGTGGATTAAAAAAATATAACCTTATGGAACTGTTTAAGACCAAGGGATAAGAAACAACAACAGCATAATTATTTTTAGAATTAAAATAGTATCAGCACATTTCAAGAAAGTAAGCCGTCCCGTGGCCGAGTGGTTAGCACGCTTGGCTACTAATCTAAGGGACCTGGGTTCGAGCCCCGGAATTAGGCATGGATGTGTGTGTCGTTTTTCTGCTGAGGTCCTGCCATCCTCTCAGATCTCCTACTGTGGCATATAAACTGACAGGCTCCTGTCAGACCTCTGTGGCAAGCAGCTGCTTGAGGGGGTATTTATTTATTATTTTTAAATAAACGAATAAATTTTTTTCTCTCCATTTTAATGTGAAGAATGGTGTTGTTTGCAATCTTTGACCAGTTTGGTTACATCAGGTGCAATGGAAGATAGTTTCAGTCTTAAGTCAGGCTCAACATTAAGCATGTTCCTTTTCACACTTTTTAGTCCAACCAGGGCAGAAAATCCTCTTTCACAATTGTACGTTGTGGGAAACGGTAGCAGGTGCTTGATGGCACTGTTGACGAGTTCAGGGTACTCTGATTTCACATGGATCCAGAAGTGTGTGAGGGATTTCTCACTAAACGCGATTTTCAGTGCTCCATCAGATGCCAATTCAATAAGCTGATCACAGATACGAACTGAAAGGTACAAGGACTCAATCACAGATGCAGCACTGAAAGGATTCCTAATCCATTCCTTACTTTCATCAGGATGTGGAAAATATTTTTTATGCTATCTTGCAGAGTTGTTATGTGGTTCTGAAATAATTGTACTAATTCATCATCGATTAGTTCTCCTGAAAACAGCAAAAAAAATCAAGTGCTGAAAATGAATCATACTCCCCACGACCAAACCGTTTAACTCCAAAGTTCACATTTCTGTAGAAATGCTTTTATTTTATCTTGCACCTTAAAAATGGTTACATCGCAACCCTGAAGTGACAGATTTAGGCTGTCCAGGATGCTAAAAACATCGCTGAGATATGCCACCTGCGCCAGCCACTTGAAATCGTGGAAAAGAGATTTACTTACTTTATCAGTGTCATGAAGGAAGATCTTGATCTCATCCCTCAGCTCGAAAACTCTTGAAAGCACTCCGCAAAATTCCCAGCCCTGCTCACTGTCAGTAGGGGATACCAATGGACTTGGAAAAGTCGCCGCCCGTCGGATGGGACGTTAAGCCGTGGTCCCGTGTGCGGGAGAGCCATACCCTGTGCACTTTAAAAAACACGCTGGATGGCCTTGACGGGACGTTACCATCTGTCTCCCAATAGCTGTTCCAGTGGTTCCCCTGCCCCAACCTTCTCTGAACCTTCGGGGTCCATGTGACCTGGCCATTTAGTCCATGTTGTGCAAAAAAGTGCCGCTAAGAGGTAAAACATCTCAACCCAACTTTGAAACCTCTTTCCTCCTTGACAACCACCGTACTTCGGTGTGGAAAAGTAAATTTTTGTGCACACTTCCCATTTCTTCCCACAATACAAAGGAGGGAGTCCATTGACCGTAATTTAATTAAATTAACCACTTTAACTACTTGTTTCGATACAAGATCCAGTTCCGAAGGCATTCCTTTTACCGCTAATTGTTCTCTGTGGATAAAGCAGTGAGTTGAACTACACTCTGCCACTTAACTCTTTTATCTTTTCTGTAAAACCCTTTCTTTTCCCACACAAAGCTGGCGCACTGTCAGTACTGACTCCGACACATTTGTTCCAATCCAAATTGTGTGTTATGAAATAATCATTAACCATGCCAAAAATATCATCTCCTGTACTGTGAGTTTTTAAAGATAAACAAAACAAAAAGTCATCATGAACTTCAGTTTCGTAAATGTATCTTACATATACTAAAAGTTGACACAAGTTTCGCGCAATTGTAAAGCAAAATCACTACTACCACGCATGATTAATTGCTCCTCCACATTAGATACGAAAGATGTTATGCGATACTGAATTGTATCATTCGACAAAGGAATCTTGTCTATTGCTCGTCCTGCCTTTTTCCCCAAGCATAATAATATTCACCACCAATTTATCCGCTGGCTTTACAAGAGTTTCAGCGTCGGTATGCCCTTGACCAGTTTTTGCCACAAGTAAAGCCACTTGGAATGATGCCTCTGTAGTTTTACTCTCTTCCCCACCCGTGGCAACAGAAGTCATTGATTTCTGTGATGACAGAATCACTTTACGTTTGTTTTGAAAATATTCAACAGGTTTGTGGGCCAAACCTGCATGTTTTGTTTGAAAATGCCGTGAAAGTTTTGAAGGTTTCATCGCGTCGTTAGACAAAGTGTCATAGCACACAACACAAAGAGGGTTAGGTGCAAGTTGGTCACCGGTCCAATAAAATCCCATTTTCAGATAATCTTCACCATATTTCCTGTTTACACATTTCTTTTGTTTTTTTGGCGATAACAGAGCAACTGGCTTGAAAACGATCGTCAATGATTTTAGTTTTTTGATGGAATGTTTTTTTGGTGGTGGAATGTGAACGCAATGATGTTTCTAGTGGCAAAATTGAATTGACCTCTGAGACAGAGGGAGGTGGGAAAAATATTTTTTTGTTTTAGCAGATAATTGTTTCTATTTAGAGATAATTAAAAAAAATTAGAGTTAGGTAAGAATTGAAAAAATATTATGATTCGCACTTTCGTAATCTTTCGAACACTATAATTGCACTCTCTAACGGTGGAAAAGATTGAAAATTCCGAAATTTCAAAGCATATTGCAACAATGTATTAATTATAGAAATACGAAATTTTGGATGTGAAGGTCATGAAATTTCAATTGGAAACAACGAAAATGATAATTAGAAAACTTTTTTTGTTTGATTGATACTAATGAAATATCATAATTCATATTTTTCAAATACTTAGTAGTTTTAATACATGATTATTTTTCTTTACAAATCAATGAAACGATGAAACAACAGAGCTGTTATCAAGTTTTACAAATAACATATATGGAATAGAAATTTGAAAAATTAGTGGAATTTTTATCAGATACTCCACTGACAGTAATAAACTATCGACTTTTCTGAGAGAGGTGTGGGAAATGCACCATTTTAGATTTAAGAATTAAATGACCAATACTTTTAAGTTGTATATTTACTAATGAAATATTATTTGCATTTTTCCCATCATTCCATAGCTCAAATTAAAACTTTTAAGTAATGAAACAGTTGGTAACGTAAAAAAAATTCTTTTTGAAAACGCGATTCTCATATGCTTTAGAGACTATATGCATCCTTCTGCTTATTACTAATAAATAAATTTTTATTATCAATAAACCTTCGAAAGAATTTTGTATAGCAATCTAGTATCAGTGCCATTATCAGTGGCATTCTTAGATATGCATAAATTTGAAAAATTCTGTTGCTTGACATAATGTTCAAAATTACAGCAATTGATGCATGTGCTATTTTTACGTTTGAGTGAAATACTGTTTATTGAACGTACAATATATTCAAATTTACTTTACCTGCTATTGGCATATGATCAGTCATACTGTCATCAACAGTGACATTTTTTGCCTTTTCTGAAAAATGCATGGTCTAAATAACGATATCTGTTTGTACTAAATCTAGTCGGTTCATTTGCATACTGTTTTAGTCGTAATTTAGATATCAAACTTAAGAAATTATTGACATCATTAGAAATCTTCAGGAAATCAATATTAAAATTCTTAATTAATACAAAATTTTCTTCATGTATGTACTTTAAACATTCACTTAACGCTTTCAGAAATGAATCTGTTGTGAAATATGGGATCTATAAATATGAATGACAGGCACATCAGCCACAGGATCAAAAAAATGAACAGTTTATTCACTTATCACTTCAATTTTTTTGTTGAAATTTAAATTTGTCATTTCTCATATAAAGCATTACTCCTCCTGATTTATTTAAAATTCTGAAATTGAAATAAAATTAAAATTCTGAAATTGAAACAAAATTAAAATTCTGAAATTGAAATAAGTGAACCAATTTTATAATATAATAGGTAATCTATAGGCAATTTATAATAGGTTTTGTATAATAGGTTTGTATAATTAAGTATAGTAGGTTGAATACAACCATCTATTTCATAAAGAGGTATCTCTTCCTCAGCCCAGATTTCTGAAAAAGTATCGTATATACTCTTTGAAAAACAATTTCAAATTCTATTAAAAATTCGTTAAAATTTTGTTTTCCACTTCTAATATTATAGTGAATGAAAGTGAAATCTGAACGTGAATCGGATCCTTCAATGTCAATGTCTCTTCCTCATTCAACAAAGCATCAAATAGAGATTGCAAATTTTAAGTGGCCATAAAAAGCAAAGTTTTACAGAAAAATACTGCAAACCATTAATGAATTTAGGACTGTCACTAGTCTATTATTTACTGCTGGTAACCATGCTATATTTACCTACTACTTTCTACTATGTATAAAAATTTAAACTTTTCATTATCACGATCCATCCAAGTTTCATAAGATTTCACAAGTAGAGAAACAATTTTCAGAATAGTTATCCTGGTCATGATTGCCAACATTAATGTAATATAACTCCTTATTACTGTTAGTATCCTATGTGCAGATATTGGTTTATAAAGTCCTTCTAAAAGTAGCAAGGAATCAATTTTTTTTTGTCCTATTCAAATACAGAGGCACAATATTTATAGGTATACTGAATATGTCCAATATAGCTGTTGTATATAACTGACATCAATGAAATTTTAATGATTCAGATTCAAAAGCTTGTTTAAATATCAAATACCTACTTTCTGTTGGATAAATAATCTTTTTACTGTTATTATCATAAAAACCTTGTATCTGAAATACTAGTAGTAAGATAATTTATGAAATAAAGCTTAATTTTATTCAAAATAATTAACGTAACCAATGTGCTACCATTAACTTACTTAATACCAAAGGTAATATGTTTCTAGCTTTTATTGTTATATTTTCTCTTTTTTCATTAAAATATTTAAATGTTTAAATTATCTAAATGTTAAAATATCTCTTTAACAGTCAATTTAGATGCTACTTTTAAAATTTACGAGGATAATTTGATGTGGAATAAAGACGGCATTCTCTCCCAAACACAAAGTTTGACTCTTCTAGGAAGAAGTGGATCTACCCTCTAGTAAGTTTTGATAATGACTTTCGAGACAGTAACGAATCATTTCGTTCTGTTTCATCTTATTTATGTGAGGAGCAGGAAACGAAAGAAGTCAACCTTGGGGAATGGGAAATAATATTGCATAATTATCTTCTCTCACTCGACAAAGAAGATAGGAAGCGAAGAGTTGGATTCTTCCGCAGGATTCTTCGAGCAATACACAAGAGATTGTCCTCGTGCTGCTCGTGTTCCTGTGAGTAGTGAAGGACCCGCCCTGGTAATTTATGCATAACCCTTCCTTCCAGAGCAGGTGTTTTCGGTGCTGGTGTTTCCGGTGCAGATGTTTCCCAGCTGTTATAAGATGGCGGGGGGGGGGGGGGGGGAATTTCCTCCCATGCTCTGGATGTCTGACTTATTGAAACCATTGTAAAGAGCATCTGTATAAAAAATTATGAGTCGAAGCCTTCCCCTAGCGTATATACGACGTTATCGTTCCTTTACTGAAGGTGGTTTGCTTTATCCGACAAAAGAGGGGATCGCAAAAGAGGGGATTCCTTCTCGCACCTCCTGCTGTACGAGAAGGTCAGTTGATAGAGTTCTTGTCGGACATTATTCATCAAGATCTGCTGCATCACTTACTCCCCACCCAGTACGAGAACTGTGGAACCTGAAGGTAAAGAACAATGTTTTAATCTCTACTTGAACGATGCAGTTCGTGCCTTAAACATTGATGATATAGCTTTGTGAATTCTGTATGGACCTGTGGATGACATCTTCCTCGCATCTCTCTCCTATACGGATTTGTTAGAGAGTGTAAAGGAAAATCTGTATATTTCAAATTCGTGGTTTTATAAATAAAAGTTTGATATTACCTACTGTATAATGACTTATGTTCTCATTTCACATGATGTGGTCACGTAAGCTAATACTAGGTATAATAATAATAATAATAATAGCATGTTTGATTATAGGGGGAGCTCTATGGTTAGAAATTGCGTTTTCTCAAGACTATTTAATCACTAGTTGTGGCGAATCCCGACATTTGGGAAGAAATATTTATTTAAGTATCTGCAATCAAACAGTGGATATAAGATTATTTTTACGTCTGAAACCTACTGTGAAAGGAATTAGTCTGACTTATGAACAGTGGAAGAAACTAGTTTCTTATAGTCATTGGGTTCGAAAGCATGTTGTGGGCTCTGAGCTATTGCTTTTGTCTAGTGAACACAGAGACAAAAGATCTTTACTACGAGCACCCCATCATTTACACATCGAGAAAACTGTGTGAAGAAGCGGCAGAGCGACTTTCCATTGATGTTCCCGATTCGTTATCACTCGAGCTCTGCGTTAAAGAAGGAAAATTTCTACTAGTCGATGAATTCAAAGTTGGAGAAAGTTTACTACCAACCAGAGAACCCTGGGAGTTATGGGGGAGTAACACGATTATCCCAGAGTACTGGACTGCCCCAAAAGAGAGTCAAAGAATGGTTGTTGGGGGAGGAGACTTACACTCTCCACAAGCCGTCGAGAACAAACTTCCGAAGAAACAAGACGTTCGTGACAGGGCTAGACCAGCAATGGCAAGCAGATTTAATGATTGTGAAAAATATCTCACGATTTAATGAAGGTTACAGCTACATATTAGTAGCTATTGACATTTTGTCTCGATATGCATGGACCTACCTTTGAAGACCAAGACAGGAAAAGCAATGAAAGATGCATTCGAAAAGATTATTTCCCAAGACAGAATTCCATGGCTCTTAATACAGATCAAGGCACAGAATTCACGAATCGAATCTTTCGAAAATATTTGAAGGATAAAAACATTCATTTCTTTGTTTCTTATGGGGACAAGAAAGCTGTCTTAGCAGAACGTTTGAATCGTACATTGAGAGAAAAACTATGGAGATATTTTACAAAACATAAACATTTCAACTTCATCAGTGTTTTGCCACGTATAATGGAAAGTTATAATGCGCCTAAGCATAGAGCTCACGGAATGGCTCCCAAAGATGTGAATATTCATAACGAAAGTATGGTTTGGAATCGACTCTGTGGAAGCCCTGAGAAAAAGATAAGTCCTCTTTTTAAAGTTTGAGATCATGTACGTTTAAGCAGTCTCAAGCATCCATTCAAGAAGGGTGCATCTCAACAGTGGACTAGAGAAATATTTCAAGTACGTAGAGTAATACATAGAAATCCTCCTGTATATGACGTGATCGACAGTGGCGGACAGAAAAGGGACTTTCTACAACGAAGAATTACAGAAAGTTAAATCTCCAGAACTTTACGCTGTGGAAAACATTTTGGCTAAAGACCGAAAAAAGAGAGTGTTGGTAAAGTGGGCAGATTACAGCACCCCTTCGTGGATCCCTGAAAAATGGCTTTCTATTTGACGTTACCTTCTACAGCCAGTGTTAACATTTATCCAGACAACAGACAATCGGATTATACTACACAGCTTGCACAGTCTGTTAAACTCCAAGGACAGTGGGAAGTCGGATTGGCAGAGGTTCACATACCTGTCAGTTGGTATAATATAGATTCATCTAACGACACTTTTGCAATTAAATATGACACAACCAGAAAAGAAGAAAGAACGAGAGTGAGAGAATTAGCTTCTTTGGACGATGTAAAAGTTACCTTACCTAAACGAGTCTATAATGGTCGTTACATATATCGTGCGTTGAGAGACAACTTACCTGCAGAAGCCAAAGAAAATATTCAATTTAAATATGAGAATGAGAAAACTATTACTGTAACACTCGCCAATAATTATGGGATACGATTTCCAAAAGAGTCAAAAACTTTCATGAATACCCTATTTGGATTGCAAGATAATTATATAGGTCGTAATCTGTTTGGTAGTTTTACTTCTGAAATACCTATACCTCTAACATCCTCAGGACCTCGCATACAAGTGACTGATGATACCTACAGTTTGTATGTACTACGTCCTACTGCGACTGAAGAATATACAGAGACGGTGGATGTTGTAGAGACATCCACACCTCTAATACACATACATCACGGACGATATGATAATGCAGTGAGTCTTTTTGAAGAAATGAGATTAGCGATACCTAATGATGTGAGACACTTTTTCCGATTCCTTTTACTTCCAAATGGGAAGACTTACGTGTTGGGAAGAGGATCAGGGCGTATCATGTTTCCTAAGAGACATCCTGGATTAGGAGAGATGTTAGGATTTGATCATATGGAGACATGGTTTGAAGAATCTACATCCCGTTATGCTATGGATTTAGAAAGAGGTATAGACGGACTGTACATTTATTCCGACCTCATCATACCCCAACTAGTGGGTGATGCTCACGGGGAACTCTTAAGAGTGATCAATCCTTCTGTGCGTACTAGGAATGAGGAAAGTATCGTGAATATTTACGAGAGACCAGACTATTGTCCACTAGCCCGTAATGTTTTCGAAAGCGTACGCATTTTCATGAGAACAGATAGTAGCGATAGATAGTTCATCAAAGGTTTATCATCTCTCCAATTTAGTCCAGAAAAACATGCACTTCTTATTCTGGATGACCTCATAGCTGAATCAGCGAATAATCAAAGAGTCGCAGATTTGTTTACACGAGGTTCGCATCATTTGAATGTAACAGTGGTTTTAATCACTCAGAACTTATTTTTTCAAGGCAAGTGTTCAAGAAATACATCTCGCAATATATCGTACTCTTCAAGAATCCCAGAGATAAGGGTCCATTATCTTATTTAGCAAGACAGATGTATCCGGGAGAAACCAAAGTTTTACTAGATGCATATACGCTAGCGACTTTCGATTCACGTGGCTATTTGTTCATCGACTGTAGAGTGACAACAAACGATAGTGAAAGATTGCGATCAAGAATATTGCCATTTGAAGCGCCAGAAATATTATTTATAAGAGATGAGAATTAAACATCATGGCTCATTCTTACATTATCTGCGTTCTGTATCACCGAAGAAAAGAGCAGATTTGCTCAAAAGTGCTACGGAGAAAGAGATATTAGCCATCTGTGAACTCTGTCATAATCTTTTGAAGAATAATATACCTTTGAAAGCTGAAACCTTGCGACGGTTATCAAAACATAGATGTATGATACGAAAATTAGCTTCGAAAGAAATCAGTGTGAGAAGTAAGAAGAAATTAATTCGTCAAAAGGGGTCAGGATTTTTGTTCCCCCTATTAGCCGCAGCCCTCCCTCTGTTAACAAGCATATTTTCAAAGTGACATTTGCTGTAAGACCAGTTGAAAAGGCTTCTATTAAGCGTAAACTATCATCTATCGATAGCGAAATGAAAAAAATTTTGGAATCCAGCGAGAATGCAGAAAAAAAAGCTGGCGATTATTTGTCAGCCTTAAGAAAATATTTGGAATTTGGTCGACAGAATGAAGTACCAGATGAATTTATATTTAAAAAGACATTGTCTGAACACGATATCCTCGATATGATTCCTAAATATTATCAACAAAAGGTTCGTGAACGACTGAAAGAGCATCCAGAATATGTAAAGTGGGATGATAGAGGGCGTCTGATTCATGAAAATAGACCCATAGGACAGAGTCATTTCTTGATTTATTATTGGATAGTGTTAAAAGAAAAAAGTAGAATCTTCCCGGATCCCAAGAATTTAAAACTCAGCTGAATTGGGAATCTTTCTAATATGTAATCCTTCTCGTTATGTAATCAGATATATAAAATAAAAACTATTTTAATAAAACTGTATGCTTTTAGTTTTTTAAATCTGCTACAGACAAAGAACACTTTTTAAGACGTTAACGGAACATCCGCTACCGATCGCATGCCTGAGGGGTTTACGAAAATGCAATGAGGGTTATGCCTGAGGGGTTTACGAAAATGCAATCGCATGCCTGAGGAAACATCAATACCATATAGCCCTTCTGGTTCACGTGTGACGTCACTGTAACCAAAAGATCCATTTCCTTGTACGTGAAACACCCTCAGAACATTACAGAGCCTCCTCCAGCTTGAACAGAACCTTGCCCACGATCCGCATGGAAGGCTTTATGCGGCATACGCTGCACCTGTCGCTTTGCATCATTCGAGTATAGGCAAAAAACGTGACTCATCCGACCAGATCACACGCCTCCAAGAGTTGACAGTCCAGTCTTTGTGGCGCCGTGCCCACTGTAGCTGTGCAGCCTTGTGCAGAACTGTTAACATGGGTCTCTTCCACAGTACTCTGCTCCAGATATCCATGGCATGCAGTTCCCTTCGGAATGTTATTTGGAAACAGCTTGTTGTAGGCCTGCATTAACTGACTGGAGAAATTCCTGCCTCGTCGCAAATCGATGTGCTCTAACAGTGCGTGACACACTGCGGCGGGCCCTATTGGTGAGCAAAGTCTTTCTGCCGCAGTTTTGGCGACGATTAGCGGTTGACTGCAATCTGTATGTACGCCACTGCTGGAAGACCCTTTGGAGAGTACGTTTCGATACACCTGCAAAGGCAGCAACTTCTTGTACACTATGCCCTTTGGCTTGCAATGACACTTTTTGCCCCTCATTCACATCTTTGGTGCGACCCATGTTTCACGGAGCGACTAACACACACGTGCACCAACCACTTCTTGTCACTGTATGAACCCCGTAGCTCACGGCACAGCTATTTGTGTGATTCCTTTATTATTGATGCGCCCTCTGTTGCTGTCGAACGGATGTAACCCTCTTATGGTGAGAGATGACTAATTTTTTATCCGGTGAGCTTATACTAGAGAAACGTTGGAGGGGAGCGCCCCCTCTAGTTCCTAATGGCGAGCCGACACTGGTGTCAACCGTATTTACATAACAGGCGAAACTCAAAGATCTGAGAGTAAAAAGTGATTCCAAACGAAAATGCCATTCTAGTCATTTTTATGGATTTTATCTCTTTATTAATATTAAAATTTATTCCATGCCTGGGAGTTATAGTAGAGCGAACATACAGGTAATTTTAAATGCTATAGGATACGAATTTAAATTTCCAAGTGGCTTGATGCTCTAATACATTTGTAAAATTAAAATTAAATATTTAGGGCAATGCAAAAATGTAAACGTTACACAAATTGCATAACTATTTAATGCATAAGTATCATAGACGAAGCCAAACATAATATGAAAGTAAATATGATAATGAAAGTAAAGTAAAAAAAAAAGGAATATATAAAACTATGCCCATCAAGAAAAAAATTAAGAACAGGGAGTAACATTAGATGATGAGAAAAAGGATTGCGAACAATCCAGAAAACAAGATAGGGTTGCGGTGGGCGTTAGGGAGGTGGGGGGGGGGGGGGAGCGTGTTGGTCATACCATCCATTATTTTATTAAGAGTGGAGTTACCTATTGTTTTTAATTTTATTTTGGAATTTACCATGTTTTTTTTCTATTTTTGAATTTACCATCTCTATTTATGCTTTATTGTGTTTAGAACAGCCTTCTCTATAAAAGTCTAAGGTTTATCATGTAATTACATTACCCTATAGCGACCTATCAACATAACGACCGTTGTTTCAGAAAGCTCCACGGTCGTCACAGACACCTTATTACATTTTAAAAATGTTAATTTTTGAAAAGTTTAATGAACTGTTCATTAACATTTTCAAAGGGAAGGAGTGGAGCGTGCTTTTTTATATCCGACCCTACTTATTACAATTCTCGAAATGGCTAGATGTCCAGCTGATAAGGACTCCGAAGACTCAGGGAAGGTTGGGGGAGGGGATCCATTGGAATAGATGTTGGGAAACAGATGGTAGCCTCTCGTCAATGCAAGGTCATCCAACGTGTTCTTTAATGTGCACAGGGTATGGCCATGATTTAATCTTGATTTAATTTATGCAGCCAAATTATATAGCCATGATTCAATCTCCCATATGACGGACGGTGGCCTTTCCATGCCATCGGTGTCCCCTACTGACCATGGGCAGTGCGGGAAGTTTTGAGGAGATAAATCTCAATACGGCCCAGCGGGACTCGAATCCGCGAACTGCAGATTATGAACCTAGTGCGCTACAGACTGTGGCACCCCCGCCCCCTTAAAACAGGGTACCAGTTATAGAGTTATACATTAAATAACGGCTTATGTTGATAAGATTACTATATACAGACCCGCCACCCTTCGAAGTATAAGGTGTCTATAATTTATGCCAAGTAAATGATATGTTCTACGAATGCATGTTCTGAAAAGCGATGATTAAAATATATTATACAACTTTAAAACGATTTCGAAAATTCAATCGCAATTTACTATAAGTAAGAATCATTAATTTTTCATTTTCATTAGTACTTTAAATTAATATTAATTTTCAAACAAATAAGTCAATTTAGTTGAAATTTGCCATCACTTCAGGTTGGAAAAAACGAATAAATATTACAAGGTCATTTGGCAAGAAATTTCCGGTCATAATATGCAGTATTCATAATATGTTAATTCTGCAGTTAACAATAAAACACACCATTTATTAACAAAATTACTTTTAGACATTTTACACACATGTAGGTCCACTCATCGGACAATTTCATCAGGTGCCCTCGGCGCAACTCTTCTCAATTTACGGCCCCAGCGATAGCGCAGCACAGTTCATAAGTTACTTAAATTCAGTTTCGAAAGGTGAGCTTTAACAGTTTATGGTCCCAGTCGGGACAACGTGACGGCAGTTCACAGAACCACATTTGTGTGGGAAAAGCGAAACGAAATCTTAGTAAGAATGTTCCCCCTACCTCGTCAAGTCAGAAGCCCCTAGGGAAAGTCACCACTCGGCAGGCCGCCTCTACTCGCTGGGAGCACGGGCTACTGAGCACTCGCTCTGAACATTCATTACGCACACTTCGGGATTCTGCTCGGCTCACTGGAGAGCAGTGGCGGCTCGCGTATAAGCACTGTGGAACTGCAGCACCCCCAATTTCAACTTGATATTATCGATAACATTTAATATAATGAGTTCTTTTTTCTTTAATTCTTTCTTTATACTTGTACAATATATAATCCTTAAGCTTAATGTCAGTAGCCATCCCCCAGTTTATGAAAAAGATACAAAAATCTTTGTATGGAACTGTGCGCTTCACAGTGCTAGCGGCGAGATGTTTGACTGTGGTGCGCATGCGCACATAAGAAGCTATGCGCTAGGCTGCAATGGAGAGAGAGCACTGTGGTTCCCGCAGTGCCGACCCTGGCGTGCTGGTTGAAGGTAGTTTTTTTACTCCGCGTGTGTTGTGCTTAAAAACCGTGTACCATATTCTTGAATGTGATAAAGTGTAGAATTAGATTATTATCTTGCTTCCAGCTATTCTATTTGATTAATTTTTTTTCGCGCAAATTAAAACAAGAAGAATGGATTTCATTTTTAAATGAATAGATTAAACTTGAACTGTAACAATTTAGGTTAAAGTAGTCTTTTTATACATGTTTGTTTCCTTTTACACAATTTTAAAACAAAGGCTAAAAATTTTCTGGAGCAGCACCCCCACTAATTTTAGCTACGAGCCGCCACTGCTGGAGAGGATCATTGCTGTCGACCACACAGCCCAGACGAGAAGAAGAGACTGTTGCTTTTTCAATTTCCTCCGTTGTTCCTTTTCGCTGCCCCCCCCCCCCTCTCTAACCCGGCGTGGACGATGTCTATTGGTTGGGCTGGCCGAGGTGCGATATATGCACCACATCGGGTCACAAGGACCCCGAAGGCTCAGAGAAAGTTGGGGGAGGGGACCCACTGGAACAGCTGTTGGGGGACAGATGGTAGCCTCCCGTCAAGGCCATCCAGGGTATTCTTTAACGTGCACAGGGTATGGCTCTCGCACACTGGCCCCGGCTTAACATCCCATCTGACGGACGGTGGTCTTTCCAAGCCCATCGGTGTCCTGCCCGTGGGCAATGCAGGGAATTTTGCGGAGATAAATCTCAATCCTTACCCAGCTGGGACTCGAACCTGGAAACTACAGATTACGAGCCTGACGCGCTACCGACTGAACCACCCCCATCCCTGTTTTTACAGAACCCGTTGGCTGTTGCCCATTGAGAGATTGTTCAGGGCAGTTTACAGTTGTAGTTCAATGACCCTCATACTGGACGATGAGCAAAAGATTCTAAAATTGTCAACATAGAGTCATTGCCTAGTCGAATGAAGTTGTTTAGTAATGGAATTTATCTTGACAGTGAAAAGCATAACACTCAGGATTCAGCCTTGTGTCACCCCCTGTTCTTGGGGGAAAGACTGCGACAGTGTTCCCAACATGGGCATGAAAAGAAAGAGAAGGCAAAAAATATGAATATTGGCATGTGATCTCAAGCCAAAGGCATGGAGGTCATGAAGAATGCTGTCGTATGTTTTTTTCCGATGTTGAGATATATTAACCCCAGGTGCTCTCTACATAAAAACGAATTCCTGATAATAAGCAAATCAGATGGTCTAAGGTAGACCTTTGGTTGTGAAAGCCACACTGGGTGTTGGAAAGAAAGTTGTAGTGTTCCAAATACCAGGAAAGTCTGGCATTTACCATTCTTTCAAATACTTTGCACACCCAGCTCGTCAAAGGGATCACACGATAATTTGAAGGATTCTTGGTATCTTTTCCTGGCTTGGGAAGCCCAATATGATGGCCAGCAGTCTAGAAACTGCTCCATGAGAAAAATACTTTTGAAAATTTCGAGCAACCAATCCGTACTCGATGGTGAGAGATGTTGGAGCATAATGGACATTTGTCTGACCCGATGGTAGATGCATTGGAAGAATGCAGAACAAGGCAAAAACACTACTGCTGTGAATGGCCTATTGTAATGCTCCATGTCATTCAAGTGGAAAGATTGCAGAGAGCTTTTGGCCCTGCTCTTCAGGGCCAGAAACTTGGGGAAATACAAAGATGAGATGGGGTGAAATAACTCCTCCATACTGTCTGCAATTGCCTGAGGAATGCTTGAATGATTCAAAGTTGGGGTATATCAGATATCTCCAAATATCCACCAAACCTTGTTCTGAGCCTTATGAGCTGCAGTGCAATCAGGATTCCACCAGTTTCGGAATCGTGGAAACCGGGTCGAAGTGTGGGGAATGGTCAATGCAGCTTCATGGACGATACAGTTCATCATCTCTGCCACTGCAACATTGGTTGTCTCCTGACTAAGTGTTCATGAAGCTCACAAAGAAGTTCGAAGCCACCTCAGTCAGCCTGATCAAGCCTTCACTACGAAATGCATGAAGGATTGCAAACTTGATGAAAATTGAGCAAAGAGGGTTCATATCGAGCCCTATTTGCTGCAATGCCAGAATTAATTCCATTAATGGAACTCGTGGTTGTTGATTGATGGTTCAGTGCCCATGATCCCCCCCGCCCCCATAGAGCCCAACAAGGGGATGTTCATTTGGCTATCAGTGCTGAACTGGCACTATACCCACACAGCCAATGAGCCAAGCCCTCACAAATGAAGAAAAAGAAATCCATGAATTGAAATTTCCTTGTTAGAGAGTGCTAAAGGCGGTAAATTAAAACACATAAAGCAGCCTCTAGCGGCAGAAAAAGATGGAAAATACCAAATATTTAAATGAAATTGCAAACGATCTAGTATATATGCTAGAAATCTAAAATTTTGGAGATTGACTGTAATGATCAAGTGGTTTACACTAATAGTAATGATTTGCCCCCTTATACCAAGGGGGTGTTGGTAAAATGCAACATCTCTGTTTTAAGAATTATATTTTTTGTGTTGTAGAAGTACTAATAAAAGATTAATAGTTTATTTTTCCAAAAATCATTTGTTCGAATTTCCAAAGTTAGAGTGTTACTGAATGTGCAAAATAACAAGAAGAACGCATTTCACCTGTAGATTTGGATTGGATTGTTTTACCTCTGAGTGGCACTTTTTTGCACACCATGGGCTAAATTGCCAAGTCACATAGACCCCGAAGGCTCAGAGAAAGTTGGTGGAGGGGACCCACTGGAACAGCTGTTGAGAGACAGATGGTAGCCTCCCGTCAAGGCCATCCGACGTGTTCTTTAACGTGCACAGGGTATGGCTTTCCCGCACACGGGGCCACGGCTTAACGTCCCATCCGACGGACGGCGGCCTTTCCAAGCCCATCGGTGTCCCCTACTGACCGTGGGCAGGGCGGGGAATTTTTGCGGAGATAAATCTCAACGCTGACCCAGCTGGGACTCGAACCTGGGAACTACAGTTTCACCTGTGGAGTACATAGGAATCTTGTTTCCAAATAGAATAAAGTTTTCCATTTACGTACTTTTAAAATCCTTAAAATTTTAAGTTCAGCTAATGGGTCATGGGGGAAGGGTATGCACACAGTAGTGTTTTATTAGTAATCATACAACATAATAGTATTTGTCTTTCAGTTCTTAAATTTCAAATGTTACTTTTCTCACACCTCTCTGAAATAAAGGGCAGATTTATTATAGATTAATACTGCTGTTAGTGGAATGTCTCTGACACTCTATAGCCAAAGTTTAAAATTTCTACCATGTACAGATCATTTGAACAATTCATTAAAATTTTTGCCATTTGTATATTTAATTATGTCTAACGATATAAATTAAAACTACCTTTAAAAATGCGAATTATAACATATTATTAATACCAACTAAATCAGGGATGTGAAACTCAATCTTGTAAAATGCCAATTTTTCTTTCAAAGTATATCAGCGGGCCGAGATTCAATTAAACGCTAATTTTACATAAAAAAAACTTTTATTTAAATTTAAAGTATACATCAAAATTAAAATGTCATTAAGTCATAACGATTAAAAAACAGCGCATTATTTCGAAGTTCCAGATACATGACATCTTTTCAGTTTCTTTTCTTTAATCTGTACTTATGTGTTCAATGTATAGAAAAACTATTCATGAAATTCGAGTATTTACTAATTGAGGTCGCGGGCCGCATCTAAATGCGTCCGGGGCCACTCATGGCCCGCGGGCCGTATTTTTGACATGCCTGAACTAAATAGTTTCCAATTATCTCTTAAAACAAAAAAGTTGCATTTCCTACCTCATCATCATCATCATCCTCAAGCAGCCATGGGCTACGGAGGTCCAACCAGACCACGCAGTTTAATTCTCCAAGCATACCTGTCCTGAGCTACATCTGCTGCATCTGGCCACTGCACACCAATTCTAACAAGGTCCTGTTTGACATTGTCTGCCCACCGCATCCTAGGTCTCCCCCTCCTTCTGAGGCCTCTAGGCATACTGTTCATAACCCTATTCGCCAATCTATAATTATCCATACGAGCAACATGTCCAAACCAGCGGAGTCTCTCTCTGCACAATATGCTGCTTAAAGGGGGTTGCAGACTCCTTTGCCTAACCTCATCATTAGTTACAAAGTTAAACCACCTAATACCCAAGATACTGCGTAAGCATCTAGAATCAAAAGCATCTAGTTTCCTGTTATCTTGTTTACAAAGTGTCCACGTTTCACTACCATAACTAACCCTAGAAAGAACCAAACTATCATACAGT
Organism: Ryuthela nishihirai; assembly: GCA_038380435.1. Lineage (NCBI taxonomy): Eukaryota > Metazoa > Arthropoda > Arachnida > Araneae > Heptathelidae > Ryuthela > Ryuthela nishihirai. The sequence continues at coordinate 80,986,469 of JAWZYU010000017.1, forward strand.
CTAATTTTAGTCTTTAGGTGTATACGCCTATTTCTCCACAATCTCCATAGATTCTTAAAAGTCCCGGCAGCAATACCTATTCGTCTGTTAATCTCATGCCGCACATCACCAGTATCAGTTACATAGCTCCCAAGGTAATTAAACTGTGACACCTGCTCAAGATTGCAACCATTCAGATTAACTGAATCACAACCTGCCTGACCAATTTTCATCACTTTAGTTTTCTCTCTGTTTATAACCAAACCTACTCTACTACCAGTCTCATCAACAGCTCGAATGAAAGAGTTCATCTCATCAACATCATTTGCCAAAAGGGCTAAATCATCAGCATAATCTAAATCAGAAATTTTCGTATCTCCAGCCCATTTAAGGCCAAAATCTTTCCCTTGAAGTGAATTTCGCATAACATAATCAACAACCAAACTAAAGAGAAAAGGAGACAAAATACACCCTTGTCGAACACCAGACGTAATGCTAAACCAATTGCTACAAGACTTACCAACTCTCACACATGACTCAGTGTTATTATAGAGAGCTTTCATTATGTTAACTAACTTGTCTGGTATACCATATGATCTCACAATCAACCACAAATTATGACGATCAACAGAGTCAAAAGCCTTTTTGAAATCAACAAAGCTAGCAACCAAAGGTTTCTGAAACTCTAAACATTTCTCAAGAATCTGCCTAAGTGAAAATATCTGATCTTCACATCCCCTACCACTTCTGAATCCACATTGCTCGTCACGCAATTGCCTGTCAACCAGATTCTTAATTCTATTAAGCACAATCATGGAAAGAACTTTACCTGGAACAGAGAGTAGGCTGATACCCCTATAGTTATCACAAGAACTGCGATCACCTTTTTTGAAGATAGGGATAATAATAGCTCTGGTAAAATCTTTAGGAACAATGCCTTTATCATAAAAGTTATTCAAAATTTCAGTCATCCAAGTGGTAACCAAAGCATTCCCAGCTCTGAGCATTTCTGTAGTAATTTCATCTACCCCTGGGGATTTATGAAGTTTAAGTTTAGAGATAGCCAAACTAACTTCAGATTGTGTTATAGGGCCAACATTAAAGCTGCCAATGCATCTATCGTCATTACAAACAATGGGAGTAGAACTAACCACATTGTTTAGAACATCACTGAAATGCTCAGCCCACCTAGCCATGACAGAATCCTCACCTTCTATAACCTTACCTTGTTTATCCTTCAATCCCTGTATGCCTGTCCGTTTTCTACCACATAAAACATTAACTATCTGGTACAGCTCTCTGCTGTTGTGCTGCCTAACTGCTTCCTCAGCTTTGTCAGCCAAGCTATCAAGCCAAAGATTTTTATCAGTAGCTAACTGATCCTTTACACGTTTATTAAGCTCTCTGTAATCTTTTCTATTAGGACTAGTAGGGTACTGATTAAGGACATTCCTGTAGTTCCTTCTTTCTGAAATAAGTTCAAGTGCCTTATCACTTAAATAATTCTGTCTCCTCTGCTTTTTTTTTCCTAAAAGAGTACTGTTAGTTTCCAAAAAAGCCTGTTTAAAATGGCCCCATTCTTCCTCAACTTCAGTATTAAGTAAACCATGACTGTCATAATGACTAAGTAACCTATCATGGTAAGCTTTAGCTATAACTGGGTCTTTCAGAGCTTCAGTATTAAAGGTAAATTTTTTAACCCTAGCACAACACTTTTTAAGTTTAAGTTGCAAGACACTTTTAACAAGGTAATGGTCAGATCCAATTTCAGCTCCCCTATATGCCCTGGTATTTCTAACAGAACTAGCCCATTTGCTGTTAATTAATATATAATCAATCATATTCCTATGCAGCCCATCAGGTGAGACCCATGTGTATTTATATATGTCGCGGTGTTTGTAATATGTGTTAGTTATTCTGAAACCATTGAGTTTACTTACCTGTAGGAGATGTTGCCCATTGCCATTGCAGCTACCAATACCAAAAGGGCCTATCACCCCTCCCCAAAGATCAGAGTCAGTACCAACTTTGGCATTGAAGTCAAGAAAGGAGTCATTTCTGTCAAGAAAGGAGATATTACCCTTGTTCTTGGAACAAGGTATAATATCTCCTTTCTTGACAGAATTCAAAATATCCTGAAGTTGTCCGTAAAACCTATCCTTCTCATCCTCATCAGCATCCTCAGTGGGGGCATAACAGCAGATAACATTCAAGTCTTTAATGCCTGTCTGAAATTTTGCTGTAAGAAACCTTTCATTAATGCACTCATATCCTAGAAGAGCATCACTAGCATGTCTGCTGAGCAGCAGACCCACGCCTTGGTGATGCTTTCCATCCTCCCTCCCTGTAAAGAGAAATTTAAAGTTATTTTTAAGTATCTCACCTTTACCTGTCCATCTGGTGTCTTGCAAGCCTAGAATATCTAGGTTATAGCGCTGGAATTCCTGCATGAGGAGATCAAGAGAATAATCTCTATGTAATGTCCTCACGTTCCACGTTCCTGCAGAGAGAAAATGATTAGTAGGATTTTTAAAGAAATTAGGTTTATTGAGATTGGTAGGGCCAACAATATCAAACAGCCCCCTGATCGCAGGCATGGGGCAAAGACCCGTTCCTCCTCCGCTAAAGGCTGAAGTCACCAATGCAGGTAGGAACTTCAGGCACCACCTTTTCAAGTGGACTTTTTCAAGAGCCACATGGCCTGCCTGAGACGCATTACTCCAGTTTAGGCTTGACGATGCCCAACTAGCTAAGTAAGGTTCAGGTACCTGCGATGGCCTCTGATTAGGATTATCCACCAGCTGATATAAGGTATCCCATCAATGAAATTTTCAATACCGCCACATTCCACCACCAAAATTTAAAACTTTTGGCATAATTGCATATTTTGCAATAATTGTTTTATTTTGGAAATATTCAAAATTTTCCATCGTTAGGGGGCGCGATTATAGCTTTTGGGAGATTCGGAAAGTGAAAATCGTAATATTTCATCAATACCTATGCAACACAAAAATAATTTGTAATGTATCTCTAGAAACATACACTTTTCTGCTAAAGCAAAAAAAGCTGCACCCCCTGGAGCTAAAGGGTTAAACTCATTGTTGTCAACGTAACTTCATATTCCAACATAAAAATTCCAAATTTTCGTTCGTTTGAAATATTCATTTGAAATAAATATTGAAATATTGGTTCGAAATTTTTGAATTTTCAAAATTTTCCACCGTTAGACGGCGAGGGAAGAGGAGTGTATGTGACCAAACCTAGTGTATTACCAGTCTCATCAACAGCCCTAATGAAAGAATTCATCTCATCAACATCATTAGACAATAGAGCCAAATCATCTGCATAACCTAAATCCCTTTAACAGCTCTAATGAAAGAGTTCATTTCATCATCATTTGCCAAAAGGGCTAAATCATCAGCATAATCTAAATCAGAAATTTGCAGATCTCTAGACCACTTAAGACCAAAATCTTTCCCTTGCAAAGAATACCGCAAAAAGTAATCAATAACCCAACTGAAGACAAAAAGAGTTAAAATACACCCTTGTCTAAATCCACTAGCAATGCTTTACCAATCTCTTCAAATATGCTATATCAATCCCTACTATACATACTATACCAACACTCACACATGATTCAGTATTATACTAGAGAGATTCCAAGTTACGTTAACTAATTTGTTAAAAATATATTCCATATGATATAACGATCAACCACAAATAAGTCGATCGAAAGAGTCAAAAGCCCTTTCGAAATCTATATAAAGCTAGTAACTACAGGTTTCTGGAACTCCAAAGATTTCTCAAGAATATACCTAAATGAAACTATTTTGATATTGGTAGTTCCAATAGCATTGGGGAAAGTCTCCTACAGGTAAGTAAACTTAATCGTTTGCAAATAACTAACACGTACCACAAACACAGGGACATTTATAAATACACATGGGTTTCACCTGATGGGCTGCACAGGAATGTGATAAATTATATTTTAATTAACAGCAAATGGACTAGTTCGGTTAGGAATACCAGATCATAAAAGGGAGCCGAAATTCGGTTCGACCGTTACCTGGTCAAAAGTGTCTCGAACTGAAGCTTAAGAAATGTTGTGCCAAGTTTAAAAGAATTACTTTTAACAACGAAACCTTTGAAAGATCCAGATGTAGTCAAAGCAGACCATGATAAGCTAATTAGTCATTATGACAATCGTGGTTTGCTTACTGCTGAAGTTGAGAAAGAATGGGGTCAGTTTAAATAGTGTTTTGTTGAAACCTACAGTACCCTTGTAGGCAAAAAGAAACAAAGGAAACAAATTTATTTGAGTGACTATGGGACCTTATTTCTGAAAGAAGGAAGTGCAGGAATAATATGAATCAACACTCTACAAGTCCTAACAGATGGTATTCATCATCATCATCATCATCCTCAAGCAGCCATGAGCTACGGAGGTCCAACCAAATCATGCAATCTAGTTCTCCAAACACATCTCTCCTGAGCTACATCTTCCGCATCTTGCCACTGTAGACCAATTCTAACAAGATCCTGTTTAATATTGTTTGTCGACCGCATCCTAAGTCTCTCCCTCTTTCTGAGGCCTTTAGGTACACTTTTCATAACCGTATTCGCTAATCTATAGGTAGGCATATGGGCAACATGACCATACCAACAGAATCTATCTCTGAACAATATGCTGATCAAAGGAGGATGACGACCCATTTGCCTAACCTCATTATTACTTACAAATTTAAACCACCTAATGTCCAATATACTGCGTAAGCATCTAGATCAAAACCATCAACAACCTAAAGAAAAAATAAAACGCACCCTTTTCGAACACCAGATTCAATGCTAAACCAATTGCTTTACCAACTCTCAACATCAGAAGCACAACCAAATTACAAGCTTTACGAACTCTCACACATGACTCTTATTATAGAGGATTTCTATTACCTTAACTGCAGGGGTTTATCAAAATAATGAAAACACGTACTGTTTGTCGAGAACATTTTATTAATAAGCTGTAGGCCCACCTCGGGCGTTCAGAACAGACGCAGTTCAACATGGAATAGACCTATACAAGTCATGCACATACGATATTGGAATGCGGAACCATTCTTCCTGTAAAATATGGCCCAACTATGCCAGTGATGCCGGAGGAAGAGTGTCATCGGACCTTGCGCTCCAGATATTCCCACAAATGTTCAATAATATTGAGGTCTGGAGAAGGAGGTTGCCAGGGTAGCTGCTGTACCTCATCCTCATGCTCTGCAAACCACAAATGGACACGTTTCACATAATGCACGTGTCGCATAAGAATATAAGTGAGTAGGCATACCACTTACGCACGGAATGTCAGAGATAGCATTTGGTGGAATATTGGCCTACCAAACATGGTAAGGTTATTGATGATAAAACTACCATCATGGCTAAATGGGATGAGCATTTGAGAGTTGTGACCGGTGCTGAGCGATCTATGTACGGCCTGTGGGCCAAATGCATTCATGATAATGTCCAAAAATAGAAGGAATATTTTTTAAACAGGTACACGAAATATTTGTAAATACAGTAAAAAAACTTAAATGGAAAAAAACAGAAAATAAAACATATATAAGAAGAATAATTACAAAGCAAATAGTTTGCGTATTTTTTTTTCCTTTTTTAATGTCATTTATCATTGTTTTTATTGTTTTTTCATTATTCTGTGTTATTATTAATATTATTTGGAGTATTTTAATTGCAACTTGTAATCTAATTCGAGAGACAACCATTCATGCGCATTTCCCATCTTCGCAACATGGGAAATATCACGAATGTCTATTTCTTGATGTAACGAAAGAATAACCGATGCGAGACTGTTCTAAACTAATTTATTACATTACCTGATTGTCATTGTAAAAGCGTTTTGCTCCACCTTGCTTTGTTTATAAAAAGTTGTTAATGGAATTATTATTAATTTTTGTTGAAATTATAAAATTTTGTTAACCTAAGTTTGAGCAAGATTCTTTACTAATGTGGTAAAGATTAAACAAATAAATTCCAGTCACACATATTTATTTCATACTACTTATGTTTTATAAAAAGTGAATATTTTTGATTCTATTCATTTTTCGCAAAAGATCGTCATCATCATCATGCTCAAGCAGCCATGGGATACGGAGGTCCAACCAGACCGCGCAATCTAGTTCTCCAAGCATATCTGTCCTGAACTATATCTGCTACATCTCTCCACTGCACACCAATTCTAACAAGGTCCTGTTTGACATTGTCTGCCCACCTCATCCTACGTCTCCCCCTCTCTCTGAGCCCTTTAGGCACACTATTTATAACCCTATTCACTAATCTTTAATTATCCATACGTGCAACATGGCCAAACCAACAGAGTCTCTCTGTGCACAGTATACTGCTCACAGGAGGTTGCCGACTCCTTTGCCTAACCTCTGCGTTACTTACAAAGTTGAACCACCTAATACCCAAGATAGTGCGTAAGCATCTAAAATCAAAAGCATCAAGTTTCCTGTTATCTTGTTTACAAAGCGTCCAAGTTTCACTACCATAACTGACCTTAGAAAGAACCAAACGTGTGTTAAAATGGTAGATTTGCACTAAGGATGTCTATATTTTCGGACCCATTCTCATACTGTTTTCAGGGTTCCGTGGGTATTTCTACAATTATTTTCACTGCTACATTTGAACAAGCGCGTACGCAAACTGTGTGTGTATAAGGGTGAAGGTGGTTATTTTTCTCTGCAAACACATGTTTTCCAACAATGATATATATTCCCATACGTGTTTCACTACGTGAATATATCTAACACGCGCATTTCATTTCTAAGTAAGAATTGGTTTAGTTATTTTTCCCGCATGAGAATGCATATTTCTATACCAGTATGGAATTCTTAGAACAAGTATGTAAGTATACCATGTTTGTGTAAGTGTGAAAGTGGTTGTTTTTCCCCCAACAGGGCGGAATTCTTCGAACAAGTGTGTAAGTACACTCACTATATTTGTATTGGTGTAAAAGTGGTTGTTTTTCCTGCAAGGACACGTTTTTTGATAATGCTATGTATTCATACATGTGTTTTACTACGCGAGTAACTCTAACATGCACATTTCATGTTTAAGTAAGAGTGACCGCACGAGTATGTATATTTCTGTATTTTTTAAGTGTAATAGTGATTATTTTTCCTGCAAGGGCTCGTTTTTTCGACAGTGATATGTATTCACCTATGCGTTTCATTACACGAGTAAATCAATCATGCATATTTAATGTTCAACTAAGAAAGGTTTATTTATTTTTCCCGCATGAGAATGAATGTTTCTTTACGTTTGAAACTTTTTTCCCACTTTATTGCAAGTATGTGCACGTGCGGAGTACAGTAGTAACGATAGTTTAACCGCAAGTATTCATTATTTAAGTATTAGGGCGTCAATGCCACATTTACTTTTCTTGCAACAACGTTCATTTCGAGGGAGATGCAAATCAGCAATGTCATTTTTCCTGCAAAGATTCACTTTTTTGTGTAAGCATATGAATTTTACATGTGCCATTTCAGTTGTATGTGAATAAAATATTCACTTTTCTGAACAAGGGTGAAATACATACACTGTGTATAACATTTTATTTGTAAGTTTCACCCAATTTGGATAATTTTCACGCAAACGCTTGAACATGTGAGACCTACTATGTTTTTCGGAGTGTTCGAACCTGCATATATGAAATTAGTTTTTTCCACGAGTTTCGAAGAAGCAGAAACATTTTTTTTTGTTCAAAATTGATTATTGCAAAATATTTCGCCACTGATTTGAACTTGAATATTCATATTTCGGTAGGTGTAAGGATTCTTCTTCAATGCGTTTGAATCTTTTTGAGCACGACTGTCTTACGTTACGTTTTCTGTCAGATGTCTCGTAACGAACGAAACGTGTGTGTTTTTGTTAATACAGAAGATGACATGAGAGCGGTTAGGTTTAAGAACCTGGAAAAAAAAACGGCCCATAACGGAGCGCTGTTCAGAGCACGAAATACGATAGAAACTAGCGACAGCCCGAGAATTTTCAAACTTAGAAAAATCCAAAACTTGTAGAGGGCATGAAATGCATTAAGAACGCGGCGGAGGGATGGTAAAAGGTGAACCATGACCTGACACTGGCGAAATCCTGTTGTTTCGTGCAAACAGTGAAGGATGATAAAACATGTAATAATAAAATGAAAATGGAGATCCAGTTGTTTCAGAAAAGAGGACTGAGCGATCCTTTTGTGGCACAAGGATTTTGACCCTTTTCATGGATATTACCTTTTATCACCTCTTCAACCTTCGTGCGAAGAAACAAGGATTTAACCCGTGTCAGGTCATGGTTTATAGGAAATTCATTTTTATATGAAATTCATTTTTATAGGAAATTCATTTTTGTAGGAAATTCTTGAGCGCGAGTTCAAAAGTCCATTTTAAAATATGTTTATCTCTAAAAAAGAAAAAGCAAAAAACAAAACTATACGCAGAGACAGATGGCAAAAGGAAAGCATTAGCTCATTTTTCTTTTTTTCGAAAAGGAGTTAAAAAGTTTTTTCAGAGTGTTCATTTCGGATAATCATCGCTCGACACCTAAATATTATCTTGCATTGGAAACCTAGAGATTATAATTAAATTGAATTTCATTTAATTCTCTTGCCTTAACAAATATTACCTTAACAAATCATTTGGTAATAAGTAAAAAACATTTGACGGTATTGCGTAGACAATACGCAAGAACGCAAGCGTGTCATTAGACGTCATAATTATTTGAAAAATCGTTGTTAAGGAACGTCACCTGTCGAAGTTACATGACGTTGATTTCCTCTAATCTGTTGTCATTAATTGATTTGATTTTGTGATAGCAAATGCGTGAATAAGTTATTGTAAAAGACAAAAGTTAATAAGATGTCAGGAAGAAAAAGAAAATGGAATATAGTAGAAGTTACTGAGTAAGTACAACGATTTTTTTCATTAAATCAGAATTTCCTAGTTATTTTCATAAAGTTTTTATTCGCTGTTCCCGTCTAAAAATTATATATATATATACTTAATGGCTATCCTGAGTTATCTCTTTCATTTTCACTGCAATGATCTTACTAGTGACGGTAATCGATAGGTGCTGGAGTCATTCGGTCTAATGTTCAACTGCTTTTAGGGACGAGACTACAGTATTAATTTTTTTCCCGTCAATTGGGTGAAAAAAATTAATAGCCTTAAAGTCCAGCCAAAGTTTACCTCACTGACAGAGAAACTGAAAGAATTAACTGAAGCTGAATATAACGTTTGGGTTGTTTACCTTTAAGTGACTCTTTTGTGCACTCAATGGGCTAAACCGCCAGGTCATAAGGAATACAAAGGTTCAGAGAAGGTTGGGGAAGGGGACCCACTGGATTACACTTGGCAGACAGATGAGAGCTTTCTGTCTGGGCCTTCCAGCATGTTCTGTAACGTGCACAGGGTATGGCTCTCCTTCACACATGGTCAGGGCTCAACAACCCATCAGAATGACCGCGACCTTTGTAATCTCATCGGTGTTCCCTTTCACACCGAGAGTAGGGTGGAGCTTATGGGAGATAAATCTCAACGCTGATACAGTGGGAACTCGAAATTGGGAATATCGCATTACTAGTCTGGTGCTGGTGATTATGATTCAGGCAAGACATGGTGGCTACCTCAGGTACCAAAGTTTCAGTTTATGCTTCTGTTCAGGAGACTTCAAAATAGCTTGTTCCCTTCAATCGGGTTAGCTAGATAATCAGCGTTATCTGCTCTCTGATTGGCCCATTCAACACACCGAAATTGTCTTTCATTTTGAGAGTTTAAACTCTCTAGATCGCTCCTTGAGCTGAGTTTGATTAAATTGACATCGAATGTCAGCGAATACACTGAGATCTTTAAGCTGATCGCAGTGCTATGACTTTACTCTTTTTACCTACGGGGTACCGAGATTTATGAAAATTACATGATAAAATTCAAAGCAGTATTTATATAGCTTACTAGTAATAAGAGCCAAAAAAAGTAACATCAAGTACCAGGTTACCAATTTAAAACCCATTAACACCTGATAAATAATGAATAATGACGCAACTCAGATAAAACATGGCGATATGTTTTGGCAGTTCCGGAAGGTTGTCATTCTCAAGTGTAAAAGATATATTTTGAAAGACGTGGAGCTGGCCATTGCGTTGCAATACGAGAACACGGTGCAATTCCAAGTTATCATGCAAACTGCCTTTGTGTTTCACATAAAGAATACGTTATTTTTATTTACTTTTTATTGCGTGCAAACTTTAACAGCTTTAGTACAATTCATTGTTAAGATGATTTTCAAATGTGATTTAATACACAAATTCCATGTGATTAATTTTTTAGAGAATGCGTTTAATAACAAGTTAGTTTACCTCACGACTGTTTATACACTGTAGTGCGTACTCAACATCTTCTCATGTAAGAAAAGTTGAGGGGTTTTGATACTTTGGCGACTAGGAGCTACCATATTCCATAAATACTTCTCTTAATATGCATAAAGTATATATTTAAGTGGGTAATAGAGAATTACAACTTGTATCTTAATCCTTGCGTAATCTACCAACACGTTACCATATGGAGACAATAAAATCTTAGAATTTATACCTTGGGATGAGTTACCTGTTTTCGTTTTACAATTATCACTTACAGATCCACAAAGGTTGATAGGAATGGCATTCTGTGTAGGTTAAATTTCTTCAGAACAATCTGAAATATATTCCATAAGACTGGAATCAAGGATTGAAACTGCCAAGATAGATACAGCAGATCACTGGGATGCTCCCGAAATCACTCATGACCCGTTGAAATATGGACGTGATCATGACTACCATGTCAAAGGGAACCACGTCGATCTCAGTCCTTAATAACTGCCATTTTGTCCACAGATACAATGGATGCCAATAGAAACTTCCCATGCTATAATATCCCTAACATGAGCCAGAGGTTTGGGATTGAAACAATCTGAGCGATGTTTCACTTCATCCGCAACACACCTTGGACGTTCTTTATGAGATTTTTTTTCCATTATGAGAATTTGAAATGAGAAGTGATAATGGCTTAATTAACAACGCTGCATGCAATCAATTGGTCACTTGAAGGGATTTAAAGCAATTTACTAAAGAAATTCGCAGCCCACTGCAAATGGTTGCCTAGTTCCTTATCTAAGTGAGCTCTTTACGGTAAATCCACGGCGAGAACTTCATTCACTTTGGAGATGGCGAAATCATTTCTTCTCTTACAATATTTAAATGTGGGCTCAGATAGGAAAGATTTTGTGCAATAATATTAGAATGATATCATTGGTGGTCATTGCATCTCTTTCGTCTTCATAATCTATCTGCAGAACCATCACATTGATTACAAAATCACATTAATTACCTTTACCTATTTATAAGAGAGATGCAAACGATTCAACCCTTCGCTTCAAGAAGCGTGATCACAGAGCCAGGATGGGTCTTTCTCCTGATGCTTTAATGGGATATTAATTATTTGAATAAATGCTTTCGTACTAGGGGTGTGTGCATGACAAACAATACACATTGTGTATTCAAATGACACTTATAAGTCAGATTGGTTTACATTTGCTTCATCGATTCGACTTTTTAAAAAATATTTTTAACAAATCGGGGATATGTTTTGCAACGGATAGCCGAGATTAGATATTTGTTACAAATCATCGACATCTATCGAAACTACATTGATTATTCCCTAAAATAATGATGATGCTGATGGGCTTAGAAAGACTGTCATCCATCAGATAGGACGTTAATGCAAGGCCCGTATGCAGGAGAACAATACTCTGTGCACGTTGAAGAACAGGGAGACTTCCATCTATTTCTTAACAGCTGTCCAAAAGATCTCTTTCACCAACCTTCTCTGAATCCTTTATGTCTTTTGTGTCCTTTAGGTCTCTGTTCATTTAACGCATTGTATGAGAAAAAGTGTCTTTAGGTGGCAAAAAAAAATCGAACATTTCTATGTTTACATTTTAGGAAAAATAATTATTTCAAAAATAACCCTGGTGTTCGTTTGAGGAAATACTTGAGATTTCTTCTCGTGTATCATGTATTCGTTTAAAGTTTATATCTTATGATGAATAATTTTTCTTTAATTGGTAACGTACGGCATGCAAATTATAATCTTATTAGTTCTGTTTGCGATTTATATTCAGTTGTCGCCGAATGTGAGACTCATTATTATTTACTATTAAATTCTGACAGATTGAGCAACATTTGATTCTCTTTCTCTGTTTTATGTAGGTATGATGTGAAGAAGCAGTACGAAGACCCCGAACAGTCCGGGGCGAAAAGGACCTGTCCACCACGCTGGCGTGAGGACGTTATGATGGAGCAAGACATCGACAACTTACCAGGCGCTCCTGAAGGGGTAGGAACAACGGACTTCTTTCGAAATATAGAAGCGTCTATCAGATCTCGGAGTCTACGCTGTCGCGGAAAGCAGTAAGTTGACATACTTCATTCGTTTGCTGATATTGAATTAGTTATTAATCGTCTGAGTTTCTATTAGAGGCAAAACACAGTTAAATGGGGATAATGAACTCTGAACAATATTAGAAATAGGATTATCTGAAGTTTTAGATTTTTAACACGAATTCTTTAAAGGAAACATAATCTGAAACAGCTCATACTCTAAAATTAGCGAAGATGGCAAATGCTTAAGAAATAATTGTTTGACAAAGCATTCTCTTTTGGTCGATTGAAAGAAATCTCATTTTGCAGTGAGAATGACATAGGAGTTGATTAAACTAAATATCTTTAAAAGAAAAAATCTGAAATCGCTTTCGATCAGTAATTGTCGGCAGTGATAAGCAACTTTCGTTTTATAAAATAAAAAATATATATATTAATTTATTAGTATAATAAAAATAAAAACTAATCTCGAAATTATTAATTATTTAAATATACGATTGCTTTGAATTTTACTTGAAATTAAAACAAAAGTTTAATACTTGTTTGAACTTGAGACTTAACAAAATGCTTCTACCTTACAGATGCACAGCGAATGGGAGCAATGACCCCTTAGAAGACGTCCATGGAGAGTACCTTTTTGGACCTCCACAGAAAAAAATGATCCCCACTTCCTACACCGATGACGATGTGAAAAGGATATTGGGTAGGTTTATCCCACCTGAAATTAAGTTGTATTATCCTGAACTAACTAGGCGTTACATTCCTAACGATGAGAGGAAAGAGCAGAGCGACAGATTGCAAAAGCGAAAAGCCATGTTGAGTATACAGAAAGATCGAGTGAAGGAAGAAGTGCAGATACAAGCTCCTGGCCCAGAAAGCAGGGAAAGCAGTGCCAAAGATAAGAACGGGAAGAGATGTAGAGGAGAAGCACTAGCACGAGAACATCCTGCTACAAAACTTATTAAACTTTCTCCTCCATCAGAATTGCAAAAGGCACATCCCGGTACGATAGAAGCTTTTACCAAAGAAAACAGAGAAATAACTGACAAGAAGAAGAAGATAATGAACACTTGGAGATTACAGCAATTGTCGCCAGATCCTTCTACCAAGACATTTCTTAAACCACCACATTTGGAAATAGGACATCTTGGTAGGATTCAAAGTCCTGCAACAGAGAACAGTGTAAACAGTGAAAAAGATAAGATTATGAAGAGTTGGAAAAGTGAGATATTGTCAACAGATCCTTCTACTAAGAGAGTTCTTAAACCGCCTCCACCAAAGCTGGGTAAAGTTTATCCTGGTACGATAAAAGTTCCTGCTTGTGATAACAAAGGAATGAGTGCCAAGGAGAAGATCTTAAAGAACTGGAGCGGCGAAACATTGCCAAGAAATCCTTCTGCGAAGAGACCTATTAAATCGCCTCCACAACAATTCCCAAAGGTACCTTCTGGTATGATAGAAGTTCCTACCCCAGAATGCAGCAGAATGAGTGCCAAGGAGAAAATTATGAATATGTGGGGAAAAGGACAGGAAAGTGCAGATAATTATACTAGAGGACAGGTCAAACGGTCAAGTAAGATGAGTGAAATGGACTATAATGCACTCTATAAGTCGATATTCGTCCCAGTGCCCTTGAAAGGAAAGTCCCAGCAGGTTCCTAGATTAAAAAAGAAGGAAACTCCCTTTGCTCCATTTAAGGCGGTTGACTCCATGATGAACACATCGAATAAATGGGATGGAGAAAGGAAAGAAAACTGTTAAGAAAGCTTATTTATGATCCCTCTTTTTCCTTCCACATTAGCTGCCTATGTGTGGAGGTGTTTTCTCCTGGGTTAGAGCAAAACACTCTGACATATCAGTAATGACATTTAATGGAGCCGGATCCCTCTTTTTCCTTCCACATTAGCTGCCTATGTGTGGAGGTGTTTTCTCCTGGGTTAGAGCAAAACACTCTGACATATCAGTAATGACATTTAATGGAGCCGGATCCCTCTTTTTCCTTCCACATTAGCTGCCTATGTGTGGAGGTGTTTTCTCCTGGGTTAGAGCAAAACACTCTGACATATCAGTAATGACATTTAATGGAGCCGGATCCCTCTTTTTCCTTCCACATTAGCTGCCTATGTGTGGAGGGGTTTTCTCCTGGGTTAGAGCAAAACACTCTGACATATCAGTAATGACATTTAATGGAGCCGGATCCCTCTTTTTCCTTCCACATTAGCTGCCTATGTGTGGAGGGGTTTTCTCCTGGGTTCGAGCAAAACACTCTGACATATCAGTAATGACATTTAATGGAGCCGGTTCCCTCTTTTTCCTTCCACATTAGCTGCCTATGTGTGGAGGGGTTTTCTCCTGGGTTAGAGCAAAACACTCTGACATATCAGTAATGACATTTAATGGAGCCGGTTCCCTCTTTTCCCTTCCACATTAGCTGCCTATGTGTCGAGGGGTTTTCTCCTGGGTTAGAGCAAAACACTCTGACATGTCAGTAATGACATTTAATGGAGCCGGATCCCTCTTTTTCCTTCCACATTAGCTGCCTATGTGTGGAGGGGTTTTCTCCTGGGTTAGAGCAAAACACTCTGACATGGATGGTGCCTTGACGTGGCGTCAGAGCTTTTCACTAAACCATCCGGCAGATAAATGTTGCAGTGAGAGCTGTAATCATAAAAAAAATTCTACTATGAGTGAACATATAGTCGAAGGGGGACACCAACCGCCAATTCTTCCCTAAATTATAGTATGGGGGAAAAAAAGGACCGGAACTAAGAGGCTTTCGGCAAATTGAACAGTTCATTCTGCAAGAATCATGACCTCGCCTTGGAGCGGAAGACAACTTGGATAGACGACAGCGATCAGCGTCAGCTGTTGCAGTGCATCACCTCGGTCGAAAGTTTGGGCGAGACTAGTTAAGCTTAGTTTTATTGACTGTTTTGATTTTCTCTGTGTTATTGTGCAGGGGCATAGCGAAGGACTATGGTTGTAGGGAGGGGATGGAAATAAAAAAAATTCCAACTCGGAAATCAAATTTTGCCAACTGAGCAAATAATGTATAGATTTTCGCTCGGTGGGGGTGGGGGGAAATTTTCACGACTCTATTGAATTTTGCCAACTAGCCATAATTTCACGGAAATTATCCCAATATTCATATCTCGTCGGAATTGTAGCAGCCAGTGTGAATTTTGCCTGATTTGGCCAAATCTCCTTAATTTCACAAACCTAATACTAGTCCTATCTTTGTATCTCTCCTTCTTTGTCAAGTGACTTCAACATTTTCAAAGTTCCCAATATTTTGCTAAGTTTTCTCTATTTTGTCAACTCTTTTTAATTTCACAAACCCAATCCCAATTTTCATACCTCGCCTATATTTCATCAAGTGGATTCGCATTTTGCCAACTACCCTAGATTTTGCCAACTCGCCTATATTTTACCCAGTGGATTCGAATTTCGCCAACTCCCCTAATTCGCCATAATTTTACCGAAAAAAATCGCAATTTTTACATCTACCCTGTATTTGCCAAGTCACTTCGAATTTTATCAACTCTCCTTAATTGCACAAGAAAGGCACAATTTTCACAAATCCCTTGTATTTTACCAAGTTGGCTTCGAATTTTGCCAACTCCCCTAAATTTTGCCAAGAGTTCTCGATTTTGCCAACTCTCCTTAATTTCACAAAACCAATCCCAATTTTTACCACTCACCTGTACCAAGTGGATTCGAATTTTGCCAAGAGTTCTAGGTTTTAGCACCTCTCCTTAATTTCACAAAACAATCCCAATTTTACATCTCTCCTGAATTTGCCAAATCATTTCAAATTTTTCAAACTCCCCAAAATTTTTCCAAGTTTTCTCGATTTTGTCAACTCTCCTAAGTTTCACAAAAACAATCCCAATTTTCGGAACTCGCCCGTATTTTACCAAGTGGATTCGAATTTTGTCAACTGCCCTAGATTTTGCCAAGTTTCCTCGATTTTACCATCTCGCCACAATTGTACAGAAAACAAAATTCAAATTTTTACATCTCACCTGATTTTTGCAAAGTCATTCTGAATATTGCCAGCTCCCCCAAGATTTGCCAACTCTCCTAAATATTGCGAAGTTGCCTCGATTTTGCCAACACGACATAATTTTATAGAAAAAAGATTGCAATTTTTACATCTCACCTGAATTTTGTCGTCTCCACGATTTTGTCAAGTCACTCCGAATTTTGCCAACTTTCCATAATTTTACAAAAAAAATCCCAATTTTTATATCTCATCTGAATTTTGCCAACCCCCCACGATTTTGCCAAGTCACTCCGAATTTTGCTAACTGCCCCTAGATTTTGCCAACTCCCTACGTTTTGCCAACTAGCAATAATTTTACAGAAAAAAATCCCTATTTTTATAGCTCACCTGAATTTTGCCAACTCCCTACGATTTTGAAAAGTCACTCCGAATTTTGACAACTCCCCACGATTTTACCAAATCACTCTGAATTTTGCCAGCTTCCCCTAGATTTTGTCAACTCCCTAAGTTTTGTCAACTCGTCATAATTTTACATAAAACATCCCAATTTTTACATCTCACCTGAATTTTGCCAACTCCCCACGATTTTGCCAGGTCGCTCCGAATTTTGCCAACTTTTCATAGATTTTTGCCAACTTCTTAAGTTTTCTCAACTCGCCATAATTTTACAGAAAAAAATCCCAATTTTACATCTCACCTGAATTTTGCCAACTTCCCACGATTTTGTGGGCGGGGGTGGCTCAGTCGGTAGCGCGCCAGGCTCGTAATCTGTACTTCCCAGGTTCGAGTCCCAGCTGGGTCAGCGTTGAGATTTATCTCCGCAAAATTCCCCGCCCTGCCCACGGTCAGTAGGGGACACCGATGGGCTTGGAAAGGCCGCCGTCCGTCGGAGGGGACGTTAAGCCGTGGCCCCGTGTGCGGGAGAGCTATACCCTGTGCACGTTAAAGAACACGCTCGATGGCCTTGACGGAGGCTATCATCTGTCTCCCACAACTGTTCCAGTGGGTCCCCTCTCCCAACCTTCTCTGAGCCTTCGGGATCCATGTGACCTGGCCATTTAGCCCATGGTGTGCAAAAAAGTGCCGCTCAGGGGTAAAACAACCCACCAACCCAACTCCCCACGATTTTGCCAAGTCTCTCCGAATTTTGCCAACTCCTTAAGATTTTGTCAAGTTGTCCCAATTTTTCCCACTCACCTGTATTTTACGAAGTGGCTTCGAATTTTGCCAACTGCTCTAAATTTTGATGTCTCTCCATTTTCCAAACTCCCTAGATTTGCCAAATTGCCTCGATTTTGACAAGTCCCCTTAATTTTGCAAAAAAAGATCACAAATTTTCACAACTCATCTAGATTTTACGAAGTCGCTTCGAATTTTACCAACTCCGAGTTATTTTGGGTGGAGCCTCCCCCCATCCCCCCGTGGCTACGCCCCTGTACATAACAATATGCAAATGGCCACACAGGTTATTCTGGTGATGTAATTTCACAGCTCGCGGAGTTGCGCGCAACATGGATTTAACTATAAAACCGTTCACAACGTTCCGACCTATCATTTTTGATATTTTTGATCATTTTTGATTTCAACTGATAACGAACATCATTATGTTCGTTATCAGTTGAACAATGTATTGACGTGTGAACACACATCAAAGATCATCTGATTTATCGGACGTTGAGCCTGCAGATATCTCATGCAATAGTTATGAAGCATGATGGTATAACCATTGCCATCGGCCAAATATATTTTGCTAATGATTGGTACGGGTCCTATGCATCCTCAGAAGTCATTTCTTCCGCAAAAATATTCCTTGAATTCTATTGCAACAGGAAATTTCTGCATTTGCTACTGATTGATAGAGCAGCTTATTGAAATAATGATAGGCAACATTAGTACACACCACAGATTGCCTGTAGAAATAAACTTCAGTAATTTTTCATCTGAAAAAAAAAATTATCGGTCACGCGGGGGGGGGGGGTGGATTTAACCCGTAACTTTCTAGATACATACATGCCAGAGCGCTCTACCGTTAAACCACGCATTAGAAGCTAATGATCTTCCAGGATTTATCCAGGTCTCCTCTATAGGTCTTAAGGACCCCAAAGTCTCCGAGAAGGACACCAGACAGCTCTTAGAAGACATATGGTGGCCCTGTGAGCAAGAGAGCCATCTCCTGTGCATGTTAAGGAACACGCCGTCTTGACGGGGGGCTTCCATATGTCTCCTAAGAGCTGTCCGGTGTCCTTCTCGGAGCCATTGGGGTCCTTAAGACCTATAGAGGAGACCTGGATAAATCCTGGAAGATTATTAGCTTCTAATGCGTGGTTTAACTTCTAATGCGTAACTTTAGATCCGACCCATCGAACGGCGGCTTTTCCAACCCCATCGATGTCCCCTTTCTCACCTTGGGGAGGGGGAGGATTAGCAAAGATAATTCTGAATGCTCTCATAGTCGAAACTACGAAGTGCAGATAACGAGGCTTACACGCTTCCGACTGAGAGACCCTTCTCTTCTATGTATCAGTGAAATATCCGGTGCTGCCAAGGAACAGCAAGAAGCAGATGGCCCTTATGGTTTGTAACCGGTGCGTAAAATGCTTATTTTTACTTGTTCTGTATCATCATTGGTGTTTAAAATACTGTTGCGAATTACAAAATACGGATATGCACTGGACGTGAGTAATAATAACTATATTTTAAAGCCAAATGTAATACAATGCAAATCGTTACAAAGAAAATATGGATGTAGTTTTTCATAAACAAATCGACTACTAACATGCAAAAGTCATTAACATTCCTGCACAGAGTACACAACACAGCTCAGTCTATACTACTAAACTTTTACCTCTATACTGTCTGTCGTGTCTCTTGAATACCTTATATACCAGGTATAAAGAATCCTTCTTCTTGTTAGATCACTAGACGTATCCTCTAGCAAAACATAACTACCGCCCGTGCACACACCAATACAAGATACTTCTTGACTTTTACTTATCGCGCACAGACTCAAACCATCTGAACAACCTTTCAGATCTCAGAACTTTAACACACTGCACACTGCTATATTTTCATTCTTCTTCTTCTCAACTGTTCTAAGTTCCAAATCGTTGGCTAATTGAATCTCACGTAGAAGCACACACGAGGGTTACAATCACGTTAACTCGTGAAGTCACTGTAGCGCGTTCATCTGTCGTAACAATACTCTCTATCCACCACTGCTTTCTATATTCAAAACTCGCATCATTTAAAGTTCCAAATCACCATACCATGTAATGATTTCTGCTTTTGAGCTTGGAGAAATGAATTAATGTTTTGTTGCTTTGTTTGCAACTTTTATACATATTGTCTTTCTGACCTGTCCGAAAAGTATACAATTACTCAGGTTTAATTTGAACTTCTTCGTTTAAAAAATCAATTAAATGTTAATGAACAGAATGAACTGTTGTGAATGATTATGATGAAAATAATGGGATAGTATATCAAAGCTTTCATGACAGTTCCTACTAATAGTAAACTACGAAAAGGTGCATTGTGGCCTGTGCATTATTCCAGAGGATTCCTTTTTGTCTCATAATATGAATGAGGAATTTTAAGAAGTCGCAAATTATGATGCTATTTAAAATAATGATCGTTTACCTGAAATGCATTTCTCTGTTCTGCTTGAAATAATGATTGTTCGATGGCAATAAATGAATGACCTATCAGAGTTGATAATTTTTCCTTGATTTTGAAAAATTTTTCGATATCTTTGGTTAATGGTTTTAAGCGTTGATCTGTCGACTGTTGTACGTTATACGTTGAATGCATTCAATTAAAATTATCTGTAAGTCTTGGGCACAGTAAACATTCTTCAAGAAGGCATCTTAGGTGAAAAGGGTCATATATGAGATCCTTGGATAGTCAGCCGTAACTATCATTACTGGCAGTTTAGATGCAATGAGCAGATATTTAACGGATTAGAAAAACCGCAAACGCTATGTGTTCCATTTCCCGAGCTGAAATAGTTTTTTTTTTTTTACTGCAACTGAGCAAACTTCGAAAATCCAATAGAAATAACAGTTGAATTCATAACACTCTTAGAATAAGTATTTAAATTCAATACAGGAAAAATATAACTTTATTTACTTGTGATTTCTATCCCTGACAGTGATCGTTCTCCGAGGAAGTTACAGTCCTGTTGGAACTCTCTTCTTTCTTCCAACAAGACTGAAATTCCTCGGAAAGCGATGCCAGTCGGGGATAGGAATATAAGGAGTAATTGTTCACAAGTGAATAAAGTTATTTGCTAAGTGTTACCTATATTGAATTTAAATCCAACAGAGAGATATGGATTATTCTTTCTAAAGAGTGGTCAGAAGGCAGGGATGGCTCAGTTGAAAGTACATCAGGGTCGTAAACTGCAGTTCCCATGTTCAAGTCCCAACAGACCAGCGTTTAGATTTATCACCGCCATGCCCACATTCAGTAAGGTCCACCGATGGGCTTGGAAAGGCCGCCATCCATCGGATGGACGTTAAACCTTGGCTCCGTGTGCAGGATAGCCATACCTTGTGCACGATAAACAACACCCTGTATTGTCTTGACGGGAGGCTACCATCTGTCTCCTAACAGCTGTCCAGTAGGTCCCCTTCCCCCAACCTTCTCTGAACCTTCGGGGTCCTTGTGACTTGGCCATTTAACCAATTGTGTGTAAAAAAAAAGTGCCCCTCAGAGGTAAAAAAAAACAAATTTAAAGAATGCATATAGTTATTTAAAGCAAGCTTTTCTAAACATGCTGTATTTTACCTTCCTTTCTAATAAATACAAAAGAGTTTCTTCATTCATGGTTGTTGGGTTGCTTTTACCTTTAAAGCTACCCTTAGAACTGTTTTGCACACAATGGTTAAATGGCAGGTCAAAAGGACCGCAAGGGTTCAACGAATGTTGGAAAGGAGCTCACTGGACGGCTGTTAAGAGACAGATGGAAGCGCCTGTCAATGTCATTCACCGTGCTCTCTAGCGCACACAGTGAATGAATCTCCTGCCACATCTTTGGGTCTCATCAAAGGAGGGCGGCCTTTCCAAGCCCATCGGTGTACTCTTTCTGACTTAGGGAAAGGGGGGGGGGGTAACGCTGGCCCAGGTGGCACTCGAACCTGGAAACTGTAGATTACGAGCCTCACGTGCTATTGAATGAGCCAACCAACCCCTTTATTTTCATGACATAATCATTTCTCTTTCACAATCTTTGGCATTTCTTATCTGGACGTTTCCAGATAAGAATTATTCTTACTGGACGTTCCAAACTCTTCTAGAATTTATCTTATGCTCCATTTCTTTGCCAAATTGAAGTTTTCGTATTCCACTTATTGTTCAACAGTGTCACTTGTCATAGATTTCGTATTGTTGTTTTTGGTCAGATACACCATCCATTGTAAGTCAGGTCTTAAACAATTTCTTACATCATGTTTTCTTCTCTAAATGGGTTATAGCAATGTACAGGGTGATTATAATTAAACTGGTATTACTCAGAGCGATGTAGAGAAGGATCTACTCGGCTGATCACAGCGAAAAGTGGTGGATACCTTAATAAAAACATAGAGTAGAGAATTTTCGAATAAAAAATAGTTATTTTTAATGCCACCAGGTGGCGTGGGTGTGCTAAAATAAAGAACATACGAAGTTGAACAAACATAACCTTTTTTAAAAATCAAGATTCTCATAATGTGAACCCTTCGTATGCAACATGTGCTGGAAACGTTATACGGCATGATCCACAGTTGCTTGAAACATTGGCTGCAGCATGCTTTGCTATTCTTGCGTTAATTTCAGCAAGCGATTCAACATTGCTTTAGTAAATTCGTCTTTTCAAATAACCCCATAACCAAAAATCGCATGGGTTTATGTCGGAGGAATGTGGTGGCCAAGCATTGGAAAAAGTTCGAAAAATTATTTCATTTGGTGAAGACCACGGAAGTCTTCACCAAATGTGGTACGCAACAATTGCGTTGCCGTAAGTGCAGTATGGGGTGGCTTTTCTATGGGTGAATTTCTTTCTTACAAAGCCGGAATAATCTTGCGGTGGAGAAGGTCTGTGTCACGTGATCCACTCACCGATCGACGCACGGAGGCTTAAGGCGTGATCTCCTCAACGAAAAATGACTCGATTATAAATTTTGCGGTAAACCTGAACCATACAGTTACATAGTCGGAATATAGGGACACATCATACACAGCATGCGGATGTGTAGGTCCCCATATTCGAAAGTTGTGCGTATTCACTGTTCCATGTACGAAAAAATGCGCCTCATCGGTCCATAAGACTTTCGAAGGGTTCATTTCATCCACCTGCATCCTCGCCAGAAATCGCAAAGCGAAGTCGGCGCCTTGTTTTTTGTTACGTGGTTGCAGCTGCTGCACCCTATACATTTTTAAAGGATACCATTTCAAGATGAACCGTATAACTTTACAGACAGTTGACCACGGAAGTTGCAGTTGCCGGGATACCTGTCTTGCACAAACTATGGATAGTTCCGATTGTGACTGGATTTCTGCAACGGTAAGTGCGACGTATTCCATATTGCTTTTTGCAACAGGTCACCAGCCTCTACCCGGAGCCACACCCTTGCCTGTTCGTCCTGGTCCACACCCTTGCCTGTCGGAGCCACACCCTTGCCGGTTGCCACACCAACGCCTGTTTCTTCGAATTTCTGTATCATATTCTTCAGCGTTTAGCGACAAAGGTACTTTTCTCATAATTTTCAGACGAGATATTCACGTAATGCAGCGGCGGCATTACTGCCGTTTTGGTAAAAGAGTTTCACTAGCAAAGCTCGATCCTTATTGCAGATACCTATGGTTCCTTTTACCGATTACAGGGAAGACATCGCATTTTATAGTGTGCCTCATGCGACTCTCACATGTAATTTATTGCAATGTCACGAGAAATTGGCATGTTCTACTACGCTTTTAGCGCGTCCACACCACCTGATGGCACTAACACTATAACTATTTTTTTTATTTGCAGTTCTCTACCCCATGTTCTTATTAAGATATCCAACACTTGTTGCTTGATCCGTCGAGTAGATCCTTCTCTCATCATTACGCAAATCTTTCTTCATCATTACGCAAATCGCTCTGAGTAATGTCAGTTTAATTATAACCACCCTGTATGTTAAAATAAACAGAATCCGTTTCAAAAAACACTTTATTTTTTTTTCAAACTGCTCATGCCAGACTTCTCTTTGCACTGAGCCTTCTTATACCAATGCGCAGAACCTCAACATGAATTTTCCACCCTCCTTAAAAATTAATTATTATAAGAAATGATTCACTGACCTTCTGGATCAGAAACAAAGCCCATTAACATTTGGATGAAATCATGGAAAGGTGTATGAGAAACGGAGTAAATCTGTCTATTAGTAAACAAAATAAAGGCAAAATTTTAAAATTTAACCATGCACAGCTTCTGCGAGATCGTACACATTCTCCATTGAACAAACTAATGCTACAATTCAAAAGTTGATATCTCATTCCAAACGATATTTTCTGTAGTTTGAGATATATCGTACTAAGTAAGAAAGTTCTCAAAGGTTATTTGAAAAGTTTCCTTCGTTTACTGTTCATCCACATCATCAATACCATCACGGAGGTCCAACCAGATCGTGCAATTTAGTTCTCCAAGCATATCTGTCCTGAACTATATCTGCTGCATCGGACCACTGCACACCAATTCCAACAAAGTCCTGTTTGACATTGTCTGTCCGTCACATCGTAAGTCTCCCCCTCTTTCTGAGGCCTTTAGGACACTGTTCATAACCCTATTTGCTAATCTACAATTATCCATACGGGCAATATCGCCAAGGGAGAATCAACGGCAGTCTCTCGCTGCAGAATATGCGGCTCAGAGTAGGTTGCCGACTCCTTTGCCTAACCTCTTCATTATTTACAAGGTTGAACCACCTAATTCCCAAGATACTGCGTAAGCATCTAGAATCAAAGATATCAAGTTTGTGTTATCTTGTTTACAAAGTGTCCAAGTTTCACTACCATAACTAACCCTAGAAAGAACCAAACAATTATAGAGACTAATTTTAGTCTTTAGGCGTATACGCCTATTTCTCCACACTCTCCATAGATTCTTAAAAGTTCCGGCAGCAATCCCAATTCGTCTATTAATCTTATGCTGCACATCATCACTATCTGTTACATAAGCTCCCAAGATAATTAAACTATAACACATACTGAAGACGATTAACTGAATCACAGACTGCCTGACTAACTTTAGTTTTCTCTCTGTTTATCAACAAACCTACTTTAGTACCAGTCTCATCAACAACGTGATAATACGTGACAATCCCGGTGCACCGCAATACGGAGACTGCATATCACCATAGGGAGTTGTCACTGAAATCATCATAAGAATTTATCTCATCAACATCATTTCGCAAAAGGGCTAAATCATCAGCATAATCTAAATCAGAAATTGTCGTATGCCCAGATCATTTAAGGCCTAAATATTTCCCTTGTAGTGAGTTTTGCATAACATATTCAATAACCACACTAAAGAGAAAAGGAGACAAAATGCACCCTTGTCGAACACCAGAAGTAATGCTAAACCAATTGCTACAAGCCTTACCAACTCTCACACACGACTCAGTGTTATTATAGAGAGCTTTCATTATGTTAACTAATTTGTCTGGTATGCCATACCATTTCACAATCAACCACAAATTACGACTATCAACAGAGTCGGAAGCCTTTTTGAAATCAAAAAACTAATAACTAAAGGTTTCTGAAACTCTAAATATTTCTCAAGAATCTGCCTAAGTGAAAATATCTGATCCACACATCCTCTACCACTTCTGAATCCACATTGCTCATCACGCAATTGCCTGTCAACCAGATTCTTAATTCTATTAAGACCTTCAAAATTCAAATCAGACAAGCACTGCAGCATTATCGTGCAGAGAGAGACTCCCGTGGTTTGGCCGTGTTGCCCGTATGGATAATTATAGATTGGCGAATAGGGTTATCAACAGTGTGTCTAAAGTCTTCAGAAAGAAGGGGATACCTAGATAGCGGGGTGGACACACAATGTCGGACAGTACCCTGTTAGAATTGGTGTGCAGTGGCCAGATTCAGCAGATGTAGCTCTGGACTGAAATGCATAGAAACCTAAATTGCACGTTCTGGTTGGACTTCCATATAGCCCATGGTTGGTTGATTACGATGATGAGTTCTGCATCTGAGTTACTATTGACATAACATAGCCTAACATGCTTAATGAAATGACCTTTAGTCTTTTCATGAATGAGTTCATAAATAGTGCATGTATTATTTAGTGTACATGCGCTCTTTAGGGACTCGTCTGCAAATTTCGTAATGATTTTAGGAAAGAGGATATGTTCCAATGTGGAACTCCTTACCTTTTAATATAAATATATTACTGTTTTTAATGTTATAGACATTAATGTCTATAAAATAATAAATAATTAAAATGCTTTATTTATAAAAATAATTTTAATTAAAATAATTTTAAATTACTAATTAAAAAAATAAAATAATTTTAAAATGCTATATTTATTTTTGCGATTAGTGTATTTTTGAAGTCTCCGATTACAAAAATCAGTTTTTTACATATATTATCCCTTGTAATTAACTGTTACTACCTTAACAATGATTTGATATGCTTAAATCAGTACAAAAGGTTTCTTACACAACAACATATGTTACGTAAATGAAAGTGACGATCCAGTTTTGATTGGGATGCTAAATTAGTCTGATGCGACATTATTTAAGTTACGGAAGACTTGCTATGAAAATTATTAGTGATATATTTTTATGTTAATTTGTAGCGACTTTACACTGAAAGTCACTGAACTAGAATCCGATTTGAACATCGTGAAAGTGCATGTGATTAAACGGAGGTATAAAACTACACTAAAAAATGCTATGATTTATACTGGTAGCCATTTTTACTCCTCTTTTAATGATCTTTCTTTAACTGAAAGCATAACATAAAACGAAATTTTAGTGTTTCATTTAATGATATACAGAAATATCTGAAATTTTTATGGTAAGTTAAAAGTTATGAAATTGTCTTTATAATTACACTGATCAGCTCAGAATAAAATAAAAAATATTATTTTTTCTAAACTATGTCCCTTTATCTTTATATATGAAGTGACCCAAAAAAAACTTATATCCACTAAGTAATAACTTAGTGGATATAAGAAATATATGAAATTTATACATTTTAAATCACTGTTGAAGCACTACATAAAACCTAAGGTTTCAT
Source organism: Ryuthela nishihirai (assembly GCA_038380435.1). Classification (NCBI taxonomy): domain Eukaryota; kingdom Metazoa; phylum Arthropoda; class Arachnida; order Araneae; family Heptathelidae; genus Ryuthela; species Ryuthela nishihirai. The sequence continues at coordinate 81,013,202 of JAWZYU010000017.1, forward strand.
GTTTTACAAATGGAGGGAATGTAATTTTCGATATTAGAAGAAGCACAGAAAATGACCTGTAAACATGAGACTCATCGCAACTACCTCAGGGTTATATCTGGAAGGTGTTTTGTCGACCAGCATCTTCAATTGTAGTTAAGGCAACTTGCAATGACTGACTCCGTGGTATAAAGCAATCAATAGAAGATATCTCGGTGAAGAGCTGGTGGCTGAGGAATCAGAGTACCTGACATGCAATCAGAACGTCGTAGGTTCGTACTCCACCCGGATCAAGTTAATATTTCCTCTATGCTTAGAATTGTTCATCCTGCTTATTATTTACGATTTTGTTTCATTTAGTTAAATAATAATATACGTTAATGCACTATTTATCGGATTTTTTAAAATACTTCTCTAAAATGTACATCGTGTAACTCTATTTTATGTATTGTAAATAGAAAGAATCGTATAGGAAGCCTTCTACGTTTGGAGTTTGAGGTGGTTTCCTCATTAGCCTATTCCTAAGCAGATCATATCTGATCACTCATTCACGCCATGTAATTAATCGAGTGTTTTGCATCAAATTGAAACTTAAACATGAACTCTAATTTGGTATTAAAGGAATTCCCATATCTTTCCCTGTTTGCACTTTTCTCAAATTCCAGCATGTAGCATAACTATGATTTTTCGAAGTAACAGGATAAAAAAAACCCTAACCTTCTCCGTCTGTGGGTGTCCAAATAGTGGCATGAGTCGCAAAGGACAAGACAAAGATCACCAAACGGTGGAGCGCCAAGGGCCAGATTTTCAAATTCTTTGAGCCGAGTGGTTAGCGCGCTTGGCTGCTGATGTAAGGGACCTGGGTTCGAGCCAAGGGTAAGGCATGGTTGTATGTGTTGTTTTTCTGCTGAGGTCCTGCCATCCTCTCAGACCTTCTACTATGGCATATAAACTGACAGGCTCCTGTCAGACCTCTGTGGCAAGCAGCTGCTTGAGGGGGTATTTATATTTTATTTATTTATTTAAATACTGTGGGGTAGGGATTCTCGGACATATGGCTCATGAAGTCATTTTTGTAGTTCACAAGGAATACGTTTCATCGTAATCAAGGCAGCTGCTATAATGATCTCACGCGAATATATTCACCTTCAGCCGAAAATGAAACCACAATCAATGAAATCAGGTCTCTTTCATCTTATGGTTTTGTGACAAGAAAGGCATTTTAAACTTTTTTATCAGTATGCAACTTGTTGCATTACCAAAACAGTCCTCCTGACCTACAGCTTTAGCGGCCATACCCCTAGCTTTAAGCGTTTCAGTTGATATATATTGCCTAGATAACAAAGTAACGAATTTTTGTCATATCACAAGAAAGCCAAATTCGATTATCCGCAGCTTCTAAAATTTGCATTTTATGGTAAATTTTGACGTAATATAAAGTTATCTGTCTAATATATTTATACCGAAGAGCCAAAGTATTATGAACAGCTGCCTAATATGATGTTGGTCCTCCATGTGCCGCTAAAACAGCTATTACCCGGCAAAGGCATGGACGCTACAAGATTTCTAAAGGTGTCTTGTGGTATCTGGTACCAACACGTTACCAGCAGATCCTTTAACTCTTGTAAGGTACATGGTTTAGCCACCACAGATCGGATATGCTGTTCCAACACAAACCACAGATGCTCGATTAGATGCTGTCTGAGGAATTTGGAAGTCAGGGCAGTACCTGAAAGTCTTCTTCATGTTCCGCAAACCATTCTTGAACAATTCGGCCAGTGCAGCATGGTGCATTATCCTGCTGAAAAAAGGCACTATTAGATGGGTATACCGTTGCTATGAAAGCATGTACCTGGTCTGCAATGATGTTAAGGTAGATGGTAGACGTCATAGTTTCCTGTACATGAATGACTAGATCCAGGATTTCCCAGCAGAATATTGCCCAAAGCTTTCTCCACTGGTGTGCATCGTTTACCTGGGGAAGTGCCAACACTTCCCCAGGCAAACGAATGCACACCTACACCGCCGTCCACATGGTGCCACAGGAAACGAGATTCATAGGATCATACAACCTTCTTTCAATCATTCAAGGTCCAGTTTTGATGCTGGCGTGCCCATTGTAGGCGCTTTCGATGGTAAACTGAAGTTAGTATGGGCACTCGGAGCTGCCAGCGGCTACGCAACTCCGTTTTCAGCAGGGTTCGATGAACTGCGTTTTGTGACACATTACTCCCGGCACCAGCATTAGAATTACGGATGAGTTCCACCACAGTATTCCTTCTGTTGGCTCGTACCATATGGGCTAGCCTTCGCTCAGTTCTAGCATCGATGAGCTGTGGTTGACCCACACCTTGCTGGTGGTTTGTGGGTTTTCCCTCCTCAGACCAATTTCTGAAGGTACTAACCACGGCTGACCGTGAACACCCAACAAGACTTCCATCTCAGAAATGCTCTGGACCAGTCGTCTGTACATTACAATTTGGCATTTGTCAAAATCACTTTTATCCGCTGTTTTTCTCATCTGAAGAATACGAATAACACTGATTAACAGAGCTCAGCATCAGGTGTTATTTATACCGTTTCATGACCTTCACACGCGCCGTCGTTTACCTGCAGTTGCTTCGATTTGCATAAAGACTCGGTGGTCATAATGTTTTGGCTCTTTGGTGTATATTTTAATTTTCAACAATATTACTTCAATATTTGAAGAATTATTAAAGATCGGCATTTGAACAGCAGCAATAAAAAAATGCCCCTCAAGCAGCTGCTTTCCATAGAGGTCTGACAGGAGCCTGTCAGTTTATATTCCATAGGAGAAGGTCTGTGAGGATGGCAGGACCTCAGCAGAAAAACGACACAAACAGCCATGCCTTACCCGGGGCTCGAACCCAGGTCCTTAGATCAGTAGCCAAGCGTTCAAGGAGAATTTTAGCAAGGGCGATTCGTGGAATTGTGTTTCTAATGTCCCGTTTATGCTCGTCTATCTTGTGTTTTAGGGTGCGTTTAGTGCAGTCGATATAGAGAGCGGGGACATCGGGGGTGAAATGGAGATTAGGGGAATGAAGTAGATTCCGCCTGCTTAAGAATTTAAATGGGATCTTTGCCATGCTTAAGAATTTAAATAGATTCGGTGGTGTTTTGAAAGGAACTTTTAGGTTAAATGGTTTTAGGTTGGTATAACAAGGGGTTCAATATTGAGGAAGGTAATGGAGGCGGTGAATTTATGATGTGGCTACAGGGTGATGGAGAGTGATTATGAAATTTATGCTTAGCTTTGTGAAGAATTCTATTGGTAAAGGTGTTAGTATAACCAGCATTGCGCCCAGTGGCAACGATAAATCTGATTTTATTTTGCCGGTTGGTTGGGGAATCACAGGCGCGGAAAGCGAGATAAAATGCGGAGTAGAAAAAGACACTTTTAAATTGGGTGGGAGGAAAGGCGGAAACTTTTGTTACCTGAATTTCTTTTCCTATTTGAGTTACCTTACAATTTTATTCGTTTTTCTCTTAATGCTGCTGCAGCTCATTTGTTCGCGCTGTAATGCGACAACGAAAAAATATCTCCTCTTGACTACTACTATAGATGCTGAAGTGTCGGTGGTTTGACTAAGCAAATAATGATGTGGTTAGAAGATGGAGACATCAACAACTTTTGACTAGCTTCTTGTGTAACGAGAGAGACAGGGACATACCCAGGGGGCTCGGAATATTGTATTGTTTTGTGCGTACAAATTTGTATTGTTATCCACCCATTCCGTTTTCCGTGGTCCCTGGTCTTAGGTTGGTACACGCTGACTCTCCCCCTCCCCTACACACACTCTGCCATGGTTACTGGCTTTAGGCATGGGCCATGCTCTTGTCCTTTTCCATCCTCTCTGCTTGTTTTAGTCATTTGCTTAATTGAATCACTTACTGAATTACTTTCCAATGTAATTCAAAAATAATGATACACAATTTCATTCTTTTCACCCTCCCAAGTTCAGGCTGTGTGGTCCAGATCAACTCTCTCTCTCTCTCCACTTATATTTATCTTTGCAATCTTGGTCTTGTATTATTCATATCTCAGACTTCTCTACCTGCTTTGAAATCGAAAACATTTGCATTTGGAACTAAAAATAGATAGAGTTGCATATGGAACACTAAAAGTAGATTAAAAATAAACTAAAAAAAATTTATTATTATTTATTAGCATGTTTGTCTACTGATCAAAGGGACCTGGGTTTAGAGCCCCGGATAAGGCATGGATGTTTGTGTTGTTCTTCTGCTGAGGACCAGCCATCCTCACAAATCCCTTCTACTATGGCTTATTAAACTGAAAGACTCCTGTCAGACTTCTGTGACAAGCAGCTGTTTGACGAGGGTATATAGATAATATCTACCCTGCCCTCGGGGAGAAAATATGACACTGAGGGGATTGGGAAGGCCGACGTCAGTTAAATGGGAAGTAAAATTTTAGCCTTGTGTGCAGGATAACTATAGCCTGTGCCATTAAAACAGTAAGATTGAGGCAGGCTTCAATCTGTCTCCTAACAGCTGTACATGGGTCTTTGCTTTGTGACCAGGACATTTAGCCCATTATGCAGAAAACAGAGCCGCTCAGATGAAATATGTTAACTCAAGCATCATTCCATCCTCCTCACCCCAATAGACATGAGCAGACCCGGATCTGGAAAAAAAAAATCGAGAAGAGAGGGAAACAAGAAACACAATCGAGCAGAAAAAACGGAAAGGGGGGGCGGGGACAAGAGGCTGTATTTCCAATGCAATATATCATTTCCCCCTTGTTTTTTAAATTTTTAAATTTTTTTTTGAAAAATCCATGAAACATAAATAAGTTTAGTAATATTTATTTCTATTACCCTTACTATGATTCTGAAAGGAATAGGAGATGCCCCCCCCCCTCCCTAGATCTTGTCCATGGACTCGAGTATGTCCACCCATAAGACTTTTTAGGCACATTACTGATATCTGAAATGTAAAATAGAACAGACTACTTTTGATTTAATCATTTGCTGAATTGAATCACTTACTCAATTACTTAACAATGTATTCTATAAAAAGTATAATGATAGAAAATTTTATTCTTTTCACCCTCCCAAGTTTAAGCTGTGTGGTCCCAGTCATCTCTCTCTATCCACTTATTTTTATCTTTGCAATCTTGCTCTTGAAGTCCTCTTTTCGGCATTCTTTTTTTCATACCATTTTTCCATCTCTTTCACCGTCTTCTTCCTGCGGGTTCTAATTTCCATATTAAATTTAGCCCTCTTCCTTTATCCATCATATTCATAAGTCTTTCTCATTTTGATAATATTTTTTACACCTCCAATATTTTTATGTAATCTCTGATTGCTTTAGTTTCTTTATTTCTCATTTTATCTAGTCTTTGCTTCCTCGGATATCTTTTGCAATATCCACTTCGATTACTTTTATCTCAGATGCAAACCTTTCTCACAAAATTATTTTTGATTCTTATTGCTGTGCACCCCACCTGCTCTCGGAGATAGGGTGGACACAACTAGGGGAGAAATTAGCTTGTAACTTCAATTCCCCAAATACGACTGTGAATTGCGTTGTGTATTTTACTCTTTTAATTTCTCTGTTGACAAAGCCAGGTTCGTTTCCCTCTAACATTTAAAATAATAGACATTCCTAAGCGGCCGATCTTTTCCTCTCCTGTTAGGACATAACTCGACAAGACAAAGGGGTACCAAACAAACATTATTTTATTATTTTGATCTCTTAACTAGACATAGAAGAAGTCATACAATTCTGGATAAATTACTGAATTCAGTCGCCTCCCTCTACTTGTTCGAAAAAGTCCTTACTAGATGCTCAAAAATTCCCTTAAACTAAGAACTGTCTTTAAAGTCACTGTCCTGGCCAAAAACTCGGGCCAAATGTTCGGAGCATTAAAACCAAATGTTCGCTATGGGAGTTTTAGTGACGGCGGCTGAACACTGCATAATCGAAATGGGAGCCCATAGCTGATAGAATTTTTCCCTTACCTCCTTCCTTGTCCAGCTATTGTTGTTCTGTCCGTAGGGTAGCATCGTTGTCCATGCTTTTTGTCTGTCCGCAGCGCAGGCACCAGGCGTCCTGCAACATCTTAACAACTCGCAGCCTAAAACTTACGTCTTACACCGAGAACGATAGTCGCACACAAGAAGGCCGAAGCTTGATTGCTTCTCGCTCAGGAAGGCTCTCTTGGCCTTTGTTCTCGTCTTTTCACCAATCGTCTTTCCTTAGGCGCGATGTGTTTTTCGCTGATTGGTCAACTGGGGAAGATCCAATGTAAGTGATCTCCCCCCCCCCCTTTTTCCTCTCCGTGTTCCTTGGCGTGGGTCCGAAACGGAGGCGTCCTCCGCGCTCGCCGCTGCGGGGGAGGGGGGTCAGGAGGTCACCTTGACCTTCGCTTGCGTGTCCTGCCGAATTTGTGAAATGGCGGCTGGCTCCACGGCCAGTGTTCTGGAACCTTCCGGCCTCCCAAAGTCGTGTCCACAGGGGGAATTCGCTGTGAGCACGACATTATGTTAGAGTACTATCTACAATTGTATTAAAATCTATTCTTTAAAAATCAATTCAGCACTCTTACTGCTTTCTATTTTTGGTCTTCTATTTTAATAATCTTTCTTTAATTTTTTTTCATCATACATTCGACTATTAATAACAGCTTTCTCTTTGCTGGGTGTTAGAAAACTGACATCAGAATCCAAAAAATGGAAACATTGGAAACTTTTTTCTTTGAAAAATTTCAAATCATGACATCTATTTTATGTAAAAAGATGTAATCCAAGTAATTACAACCTTATGCCAGTTTTTAAGTAGAAAAACAAATTTAAATAGCTTTTAAAAGTTATTATTAAAAAATAATAATGAAAAAACTTTTCAAATATCGACAAATATGCATGCGTTTTAAAAACTGTTTTGGGAAAGGAGTTAAGAGTAAATGTCACAGGAGTCTGATATCTCGTGTTCAATGGGTAGTAGCTCATGACCATATGGGTTTCGAGGTGAAGGGATGCTCAGCTTAATGAGAGGCAATTTACGGAGTGGAAGGGAGCTCTGCCTGGCTTGGCTGCGGTTAACTCCTTCGCCCTTCGGGTGAAGGAAGGGGGGACGACAAACTAGGAAGAGTCCATTTCAAAACTCGGCCGGTTTGGTATTCTGAGGTACTTCGTTTTCCAAGGTCTGTGGTAGTTAAAGGGTTAAAGGTAAAAATGCTACTTTTTAAAAAGTACACGATTATTTACTTCTCATAAAGTTTAATCTAAACACTATTTTAGTTTAAAATAGTATTAAGGAGAAAGGTTAACCAAGCGAAGCAGAGGCGTAACTAGGGTATGGCAGGCATGGCACGTGCCATGGGCGCCACTGAAGGGGGGGGGGGCGCGAAAACGCGCCTAACGTATAAATACGAAAATGAAAATAAAAAAATATTTTTGTAGATATAAATATGTGTATTAAAAGACTCCAAGCATGCGTTTTTCGTTTGTTTGTCACGGTTCTCTAGGCCTCTAGCTCTCTTTCTGTCTACAAATGTGATTTTGTACTTGAAAAAAAAGACATGCAGAATAGTAGCGTGTGCAGTGTTGTGTTAAAGCCGTTCGGAATATGGGGAATCCCCGTCGTGGATTTTCCGTCGCGTAGCACGTGCATCGGTATTATAACGTAGATACGATAGCCGAGAGTCGGTCTCTTTAATTCTGTTGTAATGTTTTTTTTGTTTTTCGTTGTTGCTCAATTCAAATTCCGAATAACGTTCGCATTATACATAGTTGATAGTTACCCGATCCTGAATAATATCTAAATTACGTTTTAAACTACAAATTTGTTGAGTGTTAAAGTGGCCAGTGTTTTTTTATAAATCTAAGAGATATTAAGGAAAATATATATTTTTATATTTTTTTAAGTAGTTAAAATTGGTTTTAAATTTCAATTCTATTCTACTTAAGAGGGAACATTAATAAAAATGTTAATTTCTTTACTATTAGGATATTGAAGTCAAATTTGTAAATGATATACTTCTTGAAGAATATCATATATTTATTCATACGTTTATCAAATTTTATTTCGTGATTTTTGAAAAATGGCTGTTAACCAGGGTTCGTATTTAAAACAATATTTTTTCCGCAAATCGCAAATTATAAATAATTGTTTTCTTTTTTAAACTTTGGAAAATATTACCTGAGAACTGAAAACTATGAAACGTTCATTTGGATATGAGAAGAAGAAAGAAAGCGGAGCTGCAGGTCGAAAAAGACGCGTGTTAGAGGCAAAAGAAGTAGAAAAAAGCAGCAAAATTTTTAAGACGTTTTTACAAAAATCAAGCACAAACACGACTTCTTCAGAATGTTCTGAAAAATCTGCAAATTCTAAAGAATTAGAAGATGCTGGGTCAAGTTCAACCGAGAAAGAATTCGTTACGGCATCTAATGATGCAGAAAAGATATCTGAAAATATGTTGACAAGGCCTTCAGAGAATTCTAATTCTAGAAAGTCTGCTACTTCTGAAGAATTAGAAGATGGGTCTGACAAAGAAATAGATATTGATGACGTTGAAGTAAATAAAAACTTGATATACAAAGACGCAGAAAATATTAAAAATCCCATATCTAGATCGATTGAAGAACACGACATCGGTCTTCTTAAGTTTAGTGAAGAATCAAGAAAGGCAATTGTAACTGATGGATTGAGAATAGAAATAATAAAACTCGGTTCTAAGTATTTCCAAAACATCGATGGTCCTTTGTTGCCCAATAACAATCGTTCTATGAACAAAACTTGGTTCAAAAAAACATTAGGAAATGGTCTTGGTGAGCAAGTGATGCGCTCATGGTTAGTTTATTCACCTTCCAAAAAGTCTGCCTTTTGTATTTGCTGTCTTCTTTTTTCCCGGTTCGATAATCAATCTAGTTTGGAGCAAGAAAGCGGATTTAAGCAATGGACAGCACCTGAGAGAATGAGTGTTCATGAAAATTCCAAAAATCATCGACAATGCTTTACTCAGTGGAAAGAAATGGAAAGAAATTTACTTAACAACAGAGGCATAATTGATGCAGAACTTCAAGAGCAAATTCAAAGAGAAAGTCAGAAGTGGTGTAATATTTTGAAAAGACTTTTACACTGCATCAAATACCTTGTGATACAAAACCTGGCTTTGCGAGGCCACAGTGCGTCACTTCAGTCAGATTTTAATACAGGAAATTTACTTGGTTTGTTGAAACTAATTTCTAATTTTGACCCTGTCGTAAAAGAACACATAAGATTTGCGGAGAGCCATCCCGGATCCACTTCATATCTTTCACCGAAAATACAGAACGAGTTTATACACATCATGGCATCCACTTTTCGTGATAGTTTGCTAGAAAGAATACGTAAAGCAAAGTATTATGGACTAATGTTTGACTCAACTCCTGATCAAGCTCATCGTGAACAAATGTCTGAGGTAGTAAGATATGTTGACATAAATTTTGAGAAAAAAACTGTTCAGATTAAAGAATCATTTCTCGGTTTTATACAAATAAGCGGTAAGGACGCTGCAAGCTTGGTTCAAGAAATATTGAAGCAGCTAGAGAAAGACAATATGAATTTACAAGATTGTAGGTCACAGTGCTATGATAATGCGTCTGTTATGGAGTGTGCAGACACAAGACCGGACACAAGACTGGTGTTCATCAAAGAATCAAGGAAAGAAACAACATGGCTATATTTGTGAATTGTGATAATCATTCACTCAATTTGGTAGGCGTCCATGCAGCCAAAGAAGAAGTAATTATGGTAACTTTTTTCGGAACCATCGATGCACTTTATGTTTTCTTCTCTCGTTCAACCCAGCGCTGGGAAAAGCTCAAAGCTGTTGTACCTGTGGCTTTAAAGTCTGACTCCGATACCAGGTAGAGCGCAAAAACGGAATCAGTAAAACCTGTTAACAAATATCTCGAGGAAATAGTTGAAGTTCTCCAGAACATAATGGACGATGAAAGCGAGACTAGTGAAACTAAAAGCGACGCAAAGCAACTCTATAATCGAATATTAACATATGACTTTCTAACGTTGCTTGGATTTTGGAACAAGATCTTAATTCGTATTGACCGCGTTCAAAAGAGGTTGCAGGATCCTAAAATGAACTTTCATGATGCAGCTTTAGATTTAAAAGCTCTCCAAAATTATTTTCATGATGAAAGAGAAGTGTTAGTTAGTGACTCACTGAAAGAAGGAATTCGAATTTGCAATGAATGGGACATTGAATTTGAAAGACGTCAAAGAAGAAAGAAAAGAATGGATGGCGAAACATCGAGAGATGCTGCTTTATCAGCTAAAGAAGACATGGAAAGAGTTATGAAAGGGACTTGCGACCGTCTATTCAATGAATTAAAAAGCAGAAGCGTTCGTTTACAAGAAATTGATGAAAATTTTGGATTTCTACTTGATATAGAAGGGTTGTGTTTTAAAACTGAAACAAGCTACTTGAAAGAGCGTTGTGAAAAATTTGGAGAAGCCTACAGTTGTGATGTGGATGGGCAAGAATTATATGAAGAAATTTTGGATTTTAGAAAGCTGCTAACAAGCCGTACCGAAAAAATATCAAGACCCGAACAATTACTTAATTTTATAGTTCAGTATGGAGATGAAAACGTTTTTCCGAATATGCATATAGCATTGCAAATATTGCTGACAATCGCGGTTTCTATTGCCAGTTGTGAAAGATCATTTAGCAAATTAAAATTGATACTTTCACATTTGAGAGCCACGATGGGCGAAAGTCGATTATGTGATCTTGCATTACTGAGCATAGAACGAGAAATGATTGAAGAAATTGACTTTGATAATATAATTAAACAATTTGCGTCAGCTAAAGCAAGAAAGATAAATTTGTAATAAAGTTTAGTAGATTTAATTTGTGTGCTTTTTTTACCCAGTTTTAAAGTAGTTTTTTAGAAAATAAAACGTAAGCAACCTATCGTCGGACGGTCGGAGAGGGGCGCAAAATCGGTGTTTGCCATAGGCGCCAGTTACCCTAGGTACGCCTCTGAAGCGAAGTACAAAGAAAGGAACGAAAGAACAGACGATAATGTAAATCCTTTAGCTCAGCTGTCCCCCGCTGGCCATGGGTAGCTCCGGGTGACGTTAAGGTAATATTATTTCCTCGTTCATGGTTGGGCGCATGGGCAGCGGCCTGAAGTAGGCTGCCCAATAGTGCATGGTTTTTTCACATGGTGATGTAACTTTTGGAAGTTTTCCAACGTGCGCTAGCTTCGAATATTATCAGTGAGAGGTCAATAACTATATAAACTGTCGAAATATATTTACCTTTTTTAAACAGAATTCGGCCCTTCCAATACCTAAAATACTTGATCTCTTGTCCGCAATTTTGCAATTTTTTTCCCTTCTTCCACCCAGTGTTGAATTAATATTCTTTGTCTTTATCTGTAGCAGTATGCGATTTAGATTCAATAATACTTTTTTTTTACCCCTTTTGTACATTTGTTTGACTAAACGTTTTAATTCGCTCTTTTACTAACCTTGTAGCTACACAAAGACTTGTCTGTGCCTCCCCCAAATTCCTTCTATGATATCCTCTCTGCCACCCCATATTGCATTATAACAATTGTGCTTCTATCATAAAACCCGAGTTCAAGACAGCTAATAGTTCTGCAATTCAAGAATGCGTTGTACAGTCACTGAAAAATATATCCGAACACTATGGTTGATTACAGAATTCAGGAAAAATATGTAGCAACGATTTTTTTAGAAATTAGTGATCTGAAACCTTCGTGTACTGTACACGAAAGTTGCCAGATCACTAATTTCTAAATAAAATAGTTGCCAGATATTTTTTCTGAATTCTGTAATCAACCATAGTGTTCGGATAATTTTTGTGCGACTGTACTTCAACGGAAGAGATCCTAGTATGTATCCAACCCTGAGATGCATTGAGGAAGTGAAAAGGCTACATTTTAATGAATGAAATATACATTTATTTCAAAATATCGTATTGTACAACACTATTACACTTAATAAGTTGTCGGTGTCGGTTCGTTGAGGTATCCGCTTGCTTCAAATGTGGAAAATACAGAAGATTCACATGAAATTGAGTGTTGAAACAGATGTACGCAGGGTTAGGTCGAGAGATGGATTCAGAAATGTTGAATTATCTCTTTGGCATCAGGACACTAAAGGATCTCTTCAAAGATGTAGAAAAGGCTTCTTCTGCTTTATTTTCTAGCTTCATTGCGAATTCATTGTTGCCGATGGAATAAAGGTCCAAGTCACAAGACTCCAATGCTCAGAAGAGAATATGGAAATGGAAGAATTACATCGAAATTAATTATATGCTTATAATTTACTAAATTATGTTAGTTATTATTATGGTTATGAAAACAAAGGCTATTGAAATACTTTGCTTATTACAGTTTATGCATAAATCCCTGGATAGAAAAAATGAGAAAAGTTTTATGATAACAGTGGGAACGAAGAAAAGTCTATTATGTCGCGTATGCCTCAGCTTTGGAGTATGTTGAAGTACGTTAAGTGATTTGATGTGGAAGCGTAATAGACATTATCAATAAAATTGAAAGCGAGGTTTATAGTTATAGAGAAAACTACAAACAAGGAAATTACCATTAAAAAACTTGCATCAAAGAATAAAAAGCGACAATGCATATCTGTTATAGTACTTTTAGTGTAAAAAGAATATTTACTCTACGATAAACGACTTTGCATCGTGATATTGCTTTGTAACGGGTGGTGTCTTCAAAGACGTAAAGAGAATCCATTGTATATGGGTTTTGTTTTTGAAATATATTATTTTCGTGTTTACACATCAATAATTTGTTGTTTAAATCGGACCTTTATATTCATTGCAAACACATATTATATATAATATTGTTTCGACAGATGAACGTGCTGCAATGAGTTTGTGATGGGCGTGTCATGAACTTGTGTGTGCGTGAGAAATAATTAACCAACGAATTGGAACATAGAACCGATCTGAAATATAAGAAAGATAGAAGTGTGTTGTTGAAGTTGTGAGATCCAAAAGGAGGCATAATTAAGAGTCTCTACACGATAGTTTAACGAATAAATGTTTTTATTAAGTGTGTGCGCTGGAGATTGACTATTTTATTGGTATGGATTATATTGCTAAGCTGGTGTATAAAAACGAAAAATATTGTCGTTTTGTGCACGGTGATCAACGTATGAAAAGAATTAGTTCTGAAAAACCAGCACACTTAGTCGCAGTTTTGTGCATAGTCATTTAATTATTTAATAGATTCTTCTGAAAGCTATTCTTTATATTAATATAGAGTTTCAATCCGGTTGACTTTGTTTATAAATTATTTTATCCTTACTTTTGTAATAAATTGCATTGTATGTAATTTTCATCGACCAATTTTTACTTGAATCCACGCTCTGTGCTCATCCATTTTAAATTCCCACAATAATATAAAAATAACATATTAAAAATAATTATATAATTACATATAATAATCGGTATACTTTTATTGAAACATATATAACATTTATTTGAGGTTTGCATGCTACTACAGTGTCAATTAATAGCTACCGGTCAAATGATTTTAAGACTTCCGTAATGTAAATATTCGATTCAATTCACAACATTCGACATTTTAACGTCAAACTATCCGAAAAGGATTTCTGTATAGAGCAGAAATTGAAATTAACAATACTAGATGCAATTACAACATGGAGAAACTTCTCTTTCTAATGTTTAGCCTCTTGCTTATTATTTTTATGTGATGCCAACAATTCAATAATATTCACTTTAATGAATGAATTCTGCCTTATTCAAGACACTCATAGACAAAGGTTGCGTGGTCTTATTGCAGCCATGTCATTCATTTTCATGGGCTATTTTTCAAATTATCTTGTGTGGATTAAACTATTATGAATTATAATGCATAAAAAAAACCTCAAGCATCTCTTTCCACAGAGGAACTTTTAACACAAACTACTAGAAGTTTGTGAGAATGAAGGGACCTTAGCAGAAAGTTAGCACAAAAATCCATTCCTTTCATGGGGCTCGAATATAAGTCCTTTTGACCAGAAACCAAGTGCGCTAGCCACGAGACGACCTCATAATGAATATATTTTTTTTAATATCTGTATCTTATAATGTTGATGCATAGTTATAATATCTGAATTTTATAATGTTGATGCATAGCTATGTATATTATAACGTCAAAGCTTAGTTTCCATACCTGAATAATTAAAGCTATTAATCAAAGGGTGGAATTAGAAAAATGCGCATTTTAAACTGTTAATGTGTAACTGAAGGTCACTGGTTCAAAAAGCAACTGCGTTCAGCCTCTTGGACGAACAGCAATCACCCTCAAGAGCAGACAACGGACGCGTGCAGTCATCATAGCGAACACCCGAATAATTAGGTTATCACTATGCATTGGCTTTTAAATGTGTTGTTGTGTACCTAGTGAAAAGTGTCAAAGCTGTTAATCTAAGGATGAAATCAGACAAATACATATTTTAATCTGTTAATATGTATCTGAGGGTAACTGGTTTAATAGGTGACTGCGTTCAACCCCTTGGACGAACAGCAATCATCCTCAACAGAAGATATAGAACGCGTGCAGCCATTATAGCTCACAGCGGAATAATTAATTTATCCCTATTCGTTGGCGTTTAAGCGTGTTGTTGTGTACCTAGTGGAAAGAATAAAAGCAGGTAATCAAAGTGTGAAATCACACAAATACGTATTTTAATCTGTTAATGTGTATCTGAGGGTCACTGGTAGAATAGGTGACTGCGTTCAGCCCCTTTGGACGAACAGCAATCACACTCAACACAAGAAATAGAACGCGTGCAGCCATTATAGTGCAGAGCGGAATAATTAATTTATCATTATTCGTTGGCGTTTAAGTGCGTTGTTGTGTACCTAGTGGAAAGGGTTAAAGCAGGTAATCAAAGTGCGAAATCAGACAAATACGTATTTTAGTCTGTTAATGTGTATCTCAGCGTCACTGGTTGAATAGGTGACTCCGTTCAGTCCTTTGGATGAACAGCAATCACACTCAACAGAAGATATAGAACGCGTGCAGCCATTATAGCGCACAGCGGAAATATTAAATTATCCCTATTCGTTGGCGTTTAAGTGTGTTGTTGTGTACCTAGTGGAAAGGGTTAAAGCAGGTAATCAAATTGTGAAATCAGACAAACACGTATTTTAATCTGTTAATGTGTATCTGAGGGTCACTGCTTGAATAGGTGACTGCGTTCAGCCCTTTGGACGAACAGCAATCACCCTCAACAGAAGATATAGAACGCGTGCAGCCATTATAGCGCAAAGCGGAATAATTAATTTATCACTATTCGTTGGCGTTTAAGTGTGTTGTTGTGTACCTAGTGGAAACGGTTAAAGCAGGTAATCAAAGTGTGAAATCAGACAAATACGTATTTTAATCAGCTAATGTGTATCTGAGGGTCACTGGATGAATAGGTGACTGCGTTCAGCCCTTTGGACGAACAGCAATCACCCTCAAAAGAAGATATAGAACGCGTGCAGCCATTATAGCGCACAGTGGAAAAATTAAATTATCCCTATTCGTTGGCGTTTAAGTGTGTTGTTGTGTACCTAGTGGAAACGGTTAAAGAAGATAATCAAAGTGTGAAATCAGACAAATACGTATTTTAATCTGTTAATGTGTATCTGTAGGTCACTGGTTGAATAGGTGACTGCGTTCAGCCCTTTGGACGAACAGCAATCACCCTCAACAGAAGATATAGAACGCGTGCAGGAATTGTAGGACACAGTGGAAATATTAATTTATCATTATTCGTTTGCGTTTAAGTGTGATGTTGTGTACCTAGGGAAAGGGTTAAAACAGGTAATCAAAGTGTGAAATCAGACAAATACGTATTTTAATCTGCTAATGTGTATCTGAGGGTCATTCGTTGAATAGGTGACTGCGTTCAGCCCTTTGGACGAACAGCAATCACCCTCAAAAGAAGATATAGAACGCGTGCAGCCATTATAGCGCACAGTGGGATAATTAATTTATCATTAATCGTTGGCGTTTAAGTGTGTTGTGTACCTAGTGGAAAGGGTTAAAGCAGGTAATCAAACTGTGAAATCAGACAAATACGTATTTTAATCTGTTAATGTGTATCTGAGGGTCACTGGTTGAATAGGTGACTGCATTCAGCGCTTTGGACCAACAGCAATCACCCTCAACAGAAGATATAGAACGCGTGCAGCCATTATAGCGCACAGCGGAATAATTAATTTATCCTTATTCGTTGGCGTTTAAGTGTGTTGTTGTGTACCTAGTGGAAACGGTTAAAGCAGGTAATCAAAGTGTGAAATCAGACAAATACGTATTTTAATCAGGTAATGTGCATCTGAGGGTCACTGGTTGAATAGGTGACTGCGTTCAGCCCTTTGGACGAACAGCAATCACCCTGAACAGAAGATATAGAACGCGTGCAGCCATTATAGCGCACAGTGGGATAATTAATTTATCATTATTCGTTGGCGTTTAAGTGTGTTCTTGTGTACCTTGTGGAAACGGTTAAAGCAGGTAATCAAAGTGTGAAATCAGACAAATACGTATTTTAATCAGCTAATGTGCATCTGAGGGTCACTGGTTGAATAGGTGACTACGTTCAGCCCTTTGGACGAACAGCAATCACCCTCAACAGAAGATATAGAACGCGTGCAGCCATTATAGCGCACAGCGGAATAATTAATTTATCCCTATTCCTTGGCGTTTGAGTGTGTTGTTGTGTACCTAGTGGAAAGGGTTAAAGCAGGTAATCAAAGTGTGAAATCAGACGTATATTGATCTGTTAATCTGTATCTGAGGGTCACTGGTTGAATAGGTGACTGCGTTCAGCCCTTTGGACGAACAGCAATCACCCTCAACAGAAGATATAGAACGCGTGCAGCCATTATAGCGCACAGTGGGATAATTAATTTATCATTATTCGTTAGCGTTTAAGTGTGTTGTTGTGTACCTATTGGAAAGAGTTAAAGCAGGTAATCAAACTGTGAAATCAGACAAATGCGTATTTTAATCTGTTAATGTCTATCTGAGGGTCACTGGTTGAATAGGTGACAACGTTCAGCCCTTTGGACGAACAGCAATCACCCTCAACAGAAGATATAGAACGCGTCCATCCATTATAGCGCACAGTGGAATAATTAATTTATTATTATTCGTTGGCGTTTAAGTGTGTTGTGTACCTAGTGGAAAGGGTTCAAGTAAGTAATCAAAGTGTGAAATGAGACAAATACGTATTTTAATCTGTTAATGTGTATCTCAGGGTCACTGGTTGAATATATGACTGCTTTCAGCCCTTTGGACCAACAGCAATCTCCATCAACAGAAGATATAAAACGCGTGCAGCCATTATAGCGCACAGTGGAATAAATAATTTATCATTATTCGTTGGCGTTTAAATGTGTTGTTGTGTACCTAGTGGAAACGGTTAAAGCAGGTAATCAAACTGTAAAATCAGACAAATACGTATTTTAATCAGTTAATATGTATCTGAGGGACACTGGTTGAATAGGTGACTCCGATCAGTCATTTGGATGAACAGCAATCACGCTCAACAGAAGATATACAACGCATGCAGCCATTATAGTGCACAGCGGAATAATTAATTTATCCTCATTGATTGGCGTTTAAGTGTGTTGTTGTGTACCTAGTGGAAATGGTTAGAGCAAGTGATCAAACTGTGAAATCAGACAAATACGTATTGTAATCTGTTAATGTGTATCTGAGGGTCACTGGATGAATAGCTGACTGCGTTCAGCCCTTTGGACGCACAGCAATCACCCTCAACAGAAGATATAGAACGCGTGCAGCCATTATAGCGCAAACCGGAATAATTAATTTTGCCCTATTCATGGCATTTAAGTGTGTTTTTGTGTACCTATTCGAAAGGGTTAAAGCAGGTAATCAAAGTGTGAAATCAGAGAAATACGTATTTTAATCTGTTAATGTGTATCTGAGGGTTACTGGTTGAATAGGTGACTGCGTTCAGCCCATTGGACGAACAGCAATCACCCTCAACAGAAGATATAGAACGCCTGCAGCCACTATAGCGCACAGCGGAATAATTAATTTATCATTATTCGTTGGCGTTTAAGTGTGTTGTTGTGTACCTAGGGAAAAGTGTTAAAGCAGGTAATCAAAGTGTGAAATCAGACAAATACGTATTTTAATCTGTTATTGTGTATCTGAGGGTCACTGGTTGAATAGGTGACGGCGTTCAGCCCTTTGAACGAAGAGCAGTCACCCTCAACAGAAGATATAGAACGCGTGCAGCCATTATAAGGCACAGCGGAATAATTAATTCATCCCTATTCGTTGGGTTTTAAGTGTGTGGTTGTGTACCTATTGGAAAGGGTTGAAGCAGGTAATAAAAGTGTGAAATCAGAGAAATACGTATTTTAATCAGTTAACGTGTATCTGAGGGTCACTGGTTGAATAGGTGACTGCGTTCAGCCCTTTGGCCGAACAGCAATCACCCTCAACAGAAGACATAGAACGCGTGCAGCCATTATAGTGCACAGTGGAATAATTAATTTATGACTATTCATTGGCGTTTACGTGTGTTGTTGTTTACCTAGTGGAAAGGGTTAAAGCAGGTAATCAAAGTGTGAAAGAGACAAATACGTATTTTAATCTGTTGATGTGTATCTGTCGGTCACTGGTTGAATAGGTGACTGCGTTCAGCCCTTTGGACGAACAGCAATCACCCTCAACAGAAGATATAGAACGCATGCAGCCATTATAGCGCACAGCGGAATAATTAATTTATCCTTATTCATTGGCATTGAAGTGTGTTGTTGTGTACCTAGCGGAAAGGGTTAAAGCAGGAAATCAAACTGTGAAATCAGAAAAATAGGTATTTTCATCTGTTAATGTGTATCTGTGGGTCACTGGTTGAATAGGTGACTGCGTTCAGCCCTTTGGACGAAGAGCAGTCACCCTCAACAGAAGATATAGAACGCGTGTAGCCATTATAGGGCACAGCGGAATAAATAATTTATCCCTATTCATTGGCGTTTAAGTGTGTGTTGTTGTGTACCTAGTTAAAAGGTTTAAAGCAGGTAATCAAAGTGTGAAATCAGACAAATGCGTATATTAATCTGTTAATCTGTATCTGAGGGTCACTGGATGAATAGGTGACTGCGTTCAGCCCTTTGGAAGAAGAGCAATCACCCTCAACAGGACATATAGAACGCGTGCAGCCATTATAGCGCACAGCGGAATAATTAATTTATCCCTATTCGTTGCCCTATAAGTGTGTTGTTGTGTACCTAGTGGAAAGGGTTAAAGCAGGTAATCGAAGTGTGAAATCAGACAAATGCCTATATTAATCTGTTAATCTGTATCTGAGGGTCACTGGTTGAATAGGTGACTGTGTTCAGCCATTTCGACGAACAGCAATCACCCTGAACAGAAGATATAGAACGCGTGCAGCCATTATAGGGCACTGCGGAATAATTAATTTATCCCTATTCATTGGCGTTTGAGTGTGTTGTTGTGTACCTAGTGGAAAGGGTTAAAGCAGGTAATCAAAGTGTGAAATCAGACTTATATTAATCTGTTAATCTGTATCTGAGGGTCACTGGTTGAATTTGTGACTGCGTTCAGCCCTTTGGACGAACAGCAATCACCCTCAACAGAAGATATAGAACGCGTGCAGCCATTAGAGCGCATAGCGGAATAATTAATTGATCCCTATTCGCTGACGTATAAGTGTGTTGTTGTGTACCTAGCGGAAAGGGTTAAAGCTGGTAATCAAAGTGTGAAATCAGACAAATGCGTATATTAATCTGTTAATCTGTATCTGAGGGTCACTGGTTGAATAGGTGACTGCGTTCAGCCCTTTGGATGAACAGCAATCACCCTCAACAGAAGATATAGAACGCGTGCAGCCATTATAGCGCACAGCGGAATAATTAATTTATCCCTATTCATTGGCGTTTAAGTGTGTTGTGTACCTAGTGGAAAGGGTTCAAGCAGGTAATCAAAGTGAGAAATCAGACAAATACGTATTTTAATCTGTTAATGTGTATCTGATGGTCACTGGTTGAATAGGTAATTGCGTTCAGCCCTTTGAACGAACAGCAATCACAGTCAACAGAGGATATAGAACGCGTGCAGGCATTACAGCGCACAGCAGAATAATTAATTTATCCCTATTCGTTCGCGTATAAGTGTGTTGTTATGTACCTAGGGGAAAGGGTTAAAGCAGGTAATCAAAGTGTCAAATCAGACAAATACGTATATTAATATGTTAATGTGTATCTGAGGGTCACTGGTTGAATAGGTGACTGCGTTCAGCCCATTGGACGAACAGCAATCACACTCAACAGAAGATATAGAACGCGTTCAGCCATTATAGCGCACAGTGGAATAATTAATTTATCCCTATTCGTTGGCGTATAAGTGTGTTGTTGTGCACCTAGCGTAAAGGGTTAAAGCAGGATATCAAAGTGTGAAATCAGACAAATATGTATATTAATCTGTTAATGTGTATCTGAGGGTCACTGGTTGAATAGGTGACTGCGTTCAGCCCTTTGGACGAACAGCAATCACCCTCAACAGAAGATATAGTACGCGTGCAGGCATTACAGCGCACAGCGGAATAATTAATTTTTCCCTATTCATTGGCGTATAAGCTTGTTGTTGTGTACCTAGTGGAAAGTGTTAATGCAGGTAATCAAAGTGTGATATCAGACAAATGCCTATATTAATCTGTTAATCTGTATCTGAGGGTCACTGGTTGAATAGGTGACTGCGTTCAGCCCTTTGGACGAACAGCAATCACCCTCAACAGAAGATATAGAACGCGTGCAGCCATTATAGCGAACAGCGGAAAAATTAATTTATCCCTATTCCTTGGCGTTTGAGTGTGTTGTTGTGTACCTAGTGGAAAGGGTTAAAGCAGGTTATCAAAGTGTGAAATCAGACGTATATTAATCTGTTAATCTGTATCTGAGGATCACTGGTTGAATAGGTGACTGCGTTCAGCCCTTTGGACGAACAGCAATCACCCTCAACAGAAGATATAGAACGCGTGCAGGCATTACAGCGCACAGCGGAATAATTAATTTATCCCTATTCGTTGGCGTTTAAGTGTGTTGTTGTGTACCTAGTGGAAAGGGTTCAAGCAGGTAATCAAAGTGGGAAATCAGACAAATACGTATTTTAATCTGTTAATGTGTATCTGATGGTCACTGGTTGAATAGGTAATTGCGTTCAGCCCTTTCGACGAACAGCAATCACCCTCAACAGGAGATATAGAACGCGTGCAGCCATTACAGCGCACAGCAGAATAATTAATTTATCCCTATTAATTGGCGTTTAAGTGTGTTGTTGTGTACCTAGTGGAAAGGGTTCAAGCAGGTAATCGAAGTGTGAAATCAGACAAATGCCTATATTAATCTGTTAATCTGTATCTGAGGGTCACTGGTTGAATAGGTGACTGAGTTCAGCCCTTTGGACGAAGAGCAATCACCCTCAACAGAAGATATAGAACCCGTGCAGCCATTACAGCGCACAGCAGAATAATTAATTTATCCCTATTCATTGGCGTTTAAGTCTGTTGTTGTGTACCTAGCGGAAAGGGTTAAAACAGGTAATCGAAGTGTGAAATCAGACAAATACGTATATTAATCTGTTAATGTGTATCTGAGGGTCACTGGTTGAATAGGTGACTGCGTTCAACCCTTTGGACGAACAGCAATCTCCTCAACAGAAGATATAGAACGCGTGCAGGCATTACAGCGCACAGCAGAATAATTAATTTATCCCTATTCGTTCGCGTATAAGTGTGTTGTTATGTACCTAGCGGAAAGGGTTAAAGCAGGTAATCAAAGTGTCAAATCAGACAAATACGTATATTAATCTGTTAATGTGTATCTGAGGGTCACTGGTTGAATAGGTGACTGCGTTCAGCCCATTGGACGAACAGCAATCACACTCAACAGAAGATATAGAACTCGTGCAGCCATTATACCACACAGCGAAATAATTAATTTATCCTTATTCCTTGGCGTTCGAGTGTGTTGTTGTGTACCTAGTGGAAAGGGTTAAAGCAGATAATCAAAGTGTGAAATCACACAAATAAGTATTTTAATCTGTTAATGTATATCAGAGGGACACTGGTTGAATAGGTGACTGCGTTCAGCCCTTTGGACGAACAGCAATCACCCTCAACAGAAAATATAGAACGCGTGCAGCCATTACAGCACACAGCGAAATAATTAATTTATCCTTATTCCTTGGCGTTCGAGTGTGTTGTTGTGTACCTAGTGTAAAGGGTTCAAGCAGGTAATCAAAGTGTGAAATCAGACAAATACGTATATTAATCTGATAATGAGTATCTGAGGGTCACTGGTTGAATAGGTGACTGTGTTCAGCCCTTTGGACGAACAGCAATCACCCTCAACAGAAGATATAGAACGCGTGCAGCAATTATAGCGCACAGCGGAATAATTAATTTATCCCTATTCGTTGGCGTATAAGTGTGTTGTTATGTACCTAGCGAAAAGGGTTAAAGCAGGTAATCAAAGTGTGAAATCAGACAAATGCCTATATTAATGTGTTAATCTGTATCTGAGGGTCACTGGTTGAATAGGTGACTGCGTTCAGCCCTTTGGACGAACAGCAATCACCCTCAACAGAAGATATAGAAACCATGCAGCCATTACAGCGCACATCGGAAAAATTAATTTATCCCTATTCGTTGGCGTTTAAGCGCGTTATTGTGTACCTAGTGGAAAGGGTTAAAGCAGGAAATCAAAGTGTGAAATCAGACAAATATGTATATTAATCTGTTAATGTGTATCTGAGGGTCACTGGTTGAATAGGTGACTGCGTTCACCCCTTTGGACGAACAGCAATCACCCTCAACAGAAGATATAGAACGCGTGCAGCCATTATAGCGCACAGCGGAATGATTAATTTATCCCTATTCGTTGGCGTATAAGTGTGTTGTTGTGTACCTAGCGTAAAAAGTTAAAGCAGGAAATCAAAGTGTGAAATCAGACAAATATGTATATTAATCTGTTAATGTGTATCTGAGGGTCACTGGTTGAATAGGTGACTGCGTTCACCCCTTTGGACGAACAGCAATCACCCTCAACAGAAGATGTAGAACGCGTGCAGGCATTACAGCGCACAGCGGAATAATTAATTTATCCCTATTCATTGGCGTATAAGTGTGTTGTTGTTTACCTAGTGGAAAGTGTTAATGCAGGTAATCAAAGTGTGAAATCAGACAAATGACTATATTAATCTGTTAATCTGTATCTGAGGGTCACTGGTTGAATAGGTGACTGCGTTCAGCCCTTTGGACGAACAGCAATCACCCTCAACAGAAGATATAGAACGCGTGCAGCCATTATAGCGCACAGCGGAATAATTAATTTATCCCTATTCCTTGGCGTTTGAGTGTGTTGTTGTGTACCTAGTGGAAAGGGTTAAAGCAGGTAATCAAAGTGTGAAATCAGACGTATATTGATCTGTTAATCTGTATCTGAGGGTCACTGGTTGAATAGGTGACTGCGTTCAGCCCTTTGGACGAACAGCAATCACCCTCAACAGAAGATATAGAACGCGTGCAGCCATTACAGTGCACAGAGGAATAATTAATTTATCCCTATTCATTGCCGTTTAAGTGTGTTGTTGTGTACCTAGTGTAAAGGGTTCAAGCAGGTAATCAAAGTGTGAAATCAGACAAATACGTATATTAATCTGATAATGTGTATCTGAGGGTCACTGGTTGAATAGGTGACTGCGTTCAGCCCTTTGGACGAACAGCAATCACCCTCAACAGAAGATATAGAACGCGTGCAGCCATTATAGCGCACAGCGGAATAATTAATTTATTACTATTCCTTGGCGTTTGAGTGTGTTGTTGTGTACCTACTGGAAAGCGTTAAAGCAGGTAATCAATGTGTGAAATCAGACGTATATTAATCTGTTAATCTGTATCTGAGGGTCACTGGTTGAATAGGTGAGTGCGTTCAGCCCTTTGGACGAACAGCAAACACCCTCAACAGAAAATATAGAACGCGAGCAGCCATTACAGCGCACAGCAGAAAAATTAATTTATCCCTATTCGTTGGAGTTTAAGAGCGTTATTGTGTACCTAGTGGAAAGGGTTAATGCAGGTAATCAAAGTGTGAAATCAGACAAATACGTATTTTAATCTGTTAATGTGTATCTGATGGTCACTGGTTGAATAGATGACTGCGTTCAGTCCTTTGGACGAACAGCAATCACACTCAACAGAAGATATAGAATGCTTGCAGCCATTATAGCGCACAGTGGACTAATTAATTTATCCCTATTCGTTGGCGTATAAGTGTGTTGTTGTGTACCTAGCGGAAAGGGTTAAAGCAGGTAATCAAAGTGTGAAATCAGACAAATGCCTATATTAATCTGTTAATCTGTATCTGAGGGTCACTGGTTGAATAGGTGACTGCGTTCAGCCCTTTGGACGACAGCAATCACCCTCAACAGAAGATATAGAACCCGTGCAGCCATTACAGCGCACAGCAGAATAATTAATTTATCCCTATTCATTGGCGTTTAAGTGTGTTGTTGTGTACCTAGCGGAAAGGGTTAAAGCAGATAATCAAAGTGTGAAATCAGACAAATGCCTATATTAATCATTTAATCTGTATCTGAGGGTCACTGGTTGAATAGGTAACTGCGTTCAGCTCTTTGGACGAACAGCAATCACCCTCAATAGAAGATATAGAACGCGTACAGGCATTACAGCGCACAGCAGAATAATTAATTTATCCCTATTCGTTGGCGTATAAGTGTGTTGTTATGTACCTAGCGGAAAGGGTTAAAGCAGGTAATCAAAGTGTGAAATCAGACAAATACGTATATTAATCTGTGAATGTGTATCTGAGGGTCACTAGTTGAATAGGTGACTGCGTTCAGCCCTTTGGACGAACAGCAATCACACTCAACAGAAGATATAGAACTCGTTCAGCCATTATACCACACAGCGAAATAATTAATTTATCCTTATTCCTTGGCGTTCGAGTGTGTTGTTGTGTACCTAGTGGAAAGGGTTAAAGCAGATAATCAAAGTGTGAAATCAGACAAATACGTATTTTAATCTGTTAATGTATATCAGAGGGTCACTGGTTGAATAGGTGACTGCGTTCAGCCCTTTGGACGTACAGCAATCACCCTCAACAGAAGATATAGAACGCGTGCAGCCATTACAGCGCACAGCGGAATCATTAATTTATCCGTATTCTTTGGCGTTTAAGTGTGTTGTTGTGTACCTAGTGTAAAGGGTTCAAGCAGGTAATCAATGTTTGAAATCAGACAAATACGTATATTAATCTGATAATGTGTATCTGATTGTCACTGGTTGAATAGGTGACTGTGTTCAGCCCTTTGGACGAACAGCAATCACCCTCAACAGAAGATATAGAACGCGTGCAGCAATTATAGCGCACAGCGGAATAATTAATTTATCCCTACTCGTTGGCGTATAAGTGATGTTATGTACCTAGCGGAAAGGGTTAAAGCAGGTAATCAAAGTGTGAAATCAGACAAATGCCTATATTAATGTGTTAATCTGTATCTGATGGTCACTGGTTGAATAGCTGACTGCGTTCAGCCCTTTGGACGAACAGCAATCACCCTCAACAGAAGATATAGAACGCGTGCAGCCATTACAGCGCACATCAGAATAATTAATTTATCCCTCTTCGTTGGCGTATAAGTGTGTTGTTGTGTACCTAGCGTAAAGGATTAAAGCAGGAAATCAAAGTGTGAAATCAGACAAATATGTATATTAATCTGTTAATGTGTATCTGAGGGTTACTGCTTGAATAGGTGACTGCGTTCAGCCCTTTGGATGAACAGCAATCACCCTCAACAGAAGATGTAGAACGCGTGAAGGCATTACAGCGCACAGCGGAATAATCTATTCCTATTCATTGGCGTTTAAGTGTGTTGTTGTGTACGTAGTGCAAAGGGTTCAAGCAGGTAATCAAAGTGGGAAATCAGACAAATACGTATATTAATCTGTTAATGTGTATCTGATGGTCACTAGTTGAATAGGTAATTGCGTTCAGCCCTTTGAACGAACAACAATCACAGTCAACAGAAGATATAGAACGTGTGCAGCCATTATAGCGCACAACGGAATAATTAATTTATCCCTATTCCTTGGCGTATAAATGTGTTGTTGTGTACCTAGCCGAAAGGATTAAAGCAGGTAATCAAAGTGTGAAATCAGACAAATGCGTATATTAATCTCTTAATCTGTATCTGAGGGTCACTGGTTTAATAGGTGACTGCGTTCAGACCTTTGGAAGAAGAGCAATCACCCTCAACAGAAGATATAGAACGCGTGCAGCCATTACAGCGCACATCAGAATAATTAATTTGTCCCTATTCATTGGCGTTTAAGGGT
This sequence comes from Ryuthela nishihirai, assembly GCA_038380435.1. Lineage (NCBI taxonomy): Eukaryota > Metazoa > Arthropoda > Arachnida > Araneae > Heptathelidae > Ryuthela > Ryuthela nishihirai. Next base: position 81,039,635 of record JAWZYU010000017.1, read on the forward strand.
GTTGTTGTGTACCTAGTGGAAAGTGTTCAAGCAGGTAATCAAAGAGTGAAATCACACAAATACGTATATTAATCTGTTAATGTGTATCTGATGATCACTGGATGAATAGGTGACTGCGTTCAGCTCTTTCGACAAGCAGCAATCTACCTCAACAGGAGATATAGAACGCATGCAGCCATTACAGCGCACAGCGGAATAATTAATTTATCCCTATTCATTGCCGTTTAAGTGTGTTGTTGTGTACCTAGCGGAAAGTGTTAAAGCAGGTAATCGAAGTGTGAAATCAGACAAATGCCTATTTTAATCTGTTAATCTGTACCTGAGGGTCAGTGGTTGAATAGGTGACTGCGTTCAGCAATTTGGACGAACAGCAATCACCTCAACACAAGATATAGAACGCGGGCAGCCATTACAGCGCAAAGCAGAATAATTATTTTATCCCTATTCATTGGCGTTTAAGTGTGTTGTTGTGTACCTAGCAGAAAGGGTTAACGCAGGTAATCGAAGTGTGAAATCAGACAAATGCCTATATTAATCAGTTAATCTGTATCTGAGGGTCACTTGTTGAATAGGTGACTGCGTTCAGCTCTTTGGACGAACAGCAATCACACTCAACAGAAGATATAGATCGCGTGCAGGCATTACAGCGCACAGCGGAATAATTAATTTATCCCTATTCATTGGCGTTTAAGTGTGTTGTTGCGTACCTAGTGGAAAGGGTTCAAGCAGGAAATGAAAGTGGGAAATCAGACAAATACGTATTTTAATCTGTTAATGTGTATCTGATGTTCACTTGTTGAATAGGTAATAGCGTTCAGCCCTTTGAACGAACAGCAATCGCCGTCAACAGAAGATATAGACCGCGTGCAGCCATTATAGCGCACAGCGGAATGATTAATTTATCCCTCTTCCTTGGCGTATAAGCGTGTTGTTGTATACCTAGCGGAAAGGGTTAAAGCAGGTAATTAAAGTGTGAAATCAGAAAAATACCTATATTAATCTGTTAATCTGTATCTGAGGGTCACTGGTTGAATAGGTGACTGCGTTCAGCCCTTTGGACGAACAGCAATCACCCTCAACAGAAAATATAGAACGCGAGCAGCCATTACAGCGCACAGCAGAAAAATTAATTTATCCCTATTCGTTGGCGTTTAAGAGCGTTATTGTGTACCTAGTGGAAAGCGTTAATGCAGGTAATCAAAGTGTGAAATCAGACAAATACGTATTTTAATCTGTTAATGTGTATCTGATGGTCACTGGTTGAATAGATGACTGCGTTCAGTCCTTTGGACGAACAGCAATCACACTTAACAGAAGATATAGAATGCGTGCAGCCATTATAGCGCACAGTGGACTAATTAATTTATCCCTATTCGTTAGCGTATAAGTGTGTTGTTGTGTACCTAGCGGAAAGGGTTAAAGCAGGTAATCAAAGTGTGAAATCAGACAAATGCCTATATTAATCTCTTAATCTGCATCTGAGGGTCACTGGTTGAATAGGTGACTGCGTTCAGCCTTTTAGATGAACAGCAATCACCCTCAACAGAAGATATAGAACGCGTGTAGCCATTACAGCGCACAGCGGAACAATTAATTTATCCCTATTCGTTGGCGTTTAAGCGCGTTATTGTGTACCTAGTGGAAAGGGTTAAAGCAGGTAATCAAAGTGTCAAATCAAACAAATACGTATATTAATCTGTTAATGTGTATCTGAGGGTCACTAGTTGAATAGCTGACTGCGTTCAGCCCTTTGGACGAACAGCAATCACACTCAACAGAATATATAGAACTCGTGCAGCCATTATACAACACAGCTAAATAATTAATTTATCCTTATTCCTTGGCATTCGAGTGTGTTGCTGTGTACCTAGTGGAAAGGGTTAAAGCAGATAATCAAAGTGTGAAATCAGACAAATACGTATTTTAATCTGTTAATGTATATCAGAGGGTCACTGGTTGAATAGGTGACTGCGTTCAGCGCTTTGGACGAACAGTAATCACACTCAACAGAAGATATAAAACGCGTGCATCCATTACAGCGCACAGAGGAATAAATAATTTATCCCTATTCATTGACGTTTAAGTGTGTTGTTGTGTACCTAGTGTAAAGGGTTCAAGCAGGTAATCAAAGTGTGAAATCAGACAAATACGTATATTAATCTGATAATGTGTATCTGAGGGTCACTGGTTGAATAAATGACTGCGTTCAGCCCTTTGGACGAACAGCAATCACCATCAACAGAAGATATAGAACGCGTGCAGCAATTATAGCGCACAGCGGAATAATTAATTTATCCCTATTCGTTGGCGTATAAGTGTGTTGTTATGTACATAGTGGAAAGGGTTAAAGCAGGTAATCAAAGTGTGAAATCAGACAAATGCGTATATTAATCTGTTAATCTGTATCTGAGGGTCACTGGTTGAATAGGTGACTGCGTTCAGCCTTTTGGACGAACAGCAATCACCCTCAACAGAAGATATAGAACGCGTGTAGCCATTACAGCGCACAGCGGAACAATTAATTTATCCCTATTCGTTGGCGTTTAAGCGCGTTATTGTGTACCTAGTGGAAAGGGTTAAAGCAGGTAATCAAAGTGTGAAATCAGACAAATACGTATTTTAATCTGTTAATGTGTATCTGATGGTCACTGGTTGAATAGGTGACTGCGTTCAGCCCTTTGGACGAACAGCAATCACCCTCAACAGAAGATATAGAATGCATGCAACCATTATAGCGCACAGCGGACTAATTAATTTATCCCTATTCGTTGGCGTATAAGTGTGTTGTTGTGTACCTAGCGGAAAGGGTTAAAGCAGGTAATCAAAGTGTGAAATCAGACAAATACATATATTAATCTGTTAATGTGTATCTGAGGGTCACTGGTTGAATAGGTGACTGCGTTCAGCCCTTTGGATGAACAGCAATCACCCTCAACAGAAGATATAGAATGCGTGCAGCCATTATAGCGCACAGCGGACTAATTAATTTATCCCTATTCGTTGGCGTATAAGTGTGTTGTTGTGTACCTAGTGGAAAGCGTTAAAGTAGAGAATCAAAGTGTGAAATCAGACAAATACGTATTTTAATCTGTTAATGTATATCAGAGGGTCACTGGTTGCATAGGAGACTGCGTTCAGCCTTTTGGACGAACAGCAATCACCCTCAACAGAAGATATAGAACGCGTGCAGCCATTACAGCGCACATCGAAATAATTAATTTATCCCTATTCATTGCCGTTTAAGTGTGATGTTGTGTACCTAGTGTAAAGGGTTCAAGCAGGTAATCAAAGTGTGAAATCAGACAAATACGAATATTAATCTGATAATGTGTAACTGAGGGTCACTGGTTAAATAGGTGACTGCGTTCAGCCAATTGGACGAACAGCAATCACCCTCAACAAAAGATATAGAACGCGTGCAGCCATTATAGCGCACAGCGGAATAATTAATTTATCCCTATTCGTTGGCCTATAAGTGTGTTCTTGTGTACCTAGCGGAAAGGGTTAAAGCAGGTAATCAAAGTGTGAAATCAGACAAATGCGTATATTAATCTGTTAATCTGTATCTGAGGGTCACTGGTTGAATAGGTAACTGCGTTCAGCCCTTTGGACGAACAGCAATCACCCTCAACAGAAGATATAGAACGCGTGCAGCCATTATAGCGAACAGCGGAATAATTAATTTATCCCTATTCCTTGGCGTTTGAGTGTGTTGTTGTGTACCTAGTGGAAAGGGTTAAAGCAGGTAATCAAAGTGTGAAATCAGACGTATATTAATCTGTTAATCTGTATCTGAGGATCACTGGTCGAATAGGTGACTGCGTTCAGCCTTTTGGACGAACAGCAATCACCCTCAACAGAAGATATAGAACACGTGTAGCCATTACAGCGCACAGCGGAACAATTAATTTATCCCTCTTCGTTGGCGTTTAACTGCGTTATTGTGTACCTAGCAGAAAGTGTTAAAGCAGGTAATCGAAGTGTGAAATCAGACAAATGCCTATATTAATCTGATAATCTGTATCTGAGGGCCACTGGTTGAATAGGTGACTGCGTTCAGCCCTTTGGACGAACAGCAATCACCCTCAACAAAAGATATAGAACGCGTGCAGCCATTATAGCGCACAGCGGAATAATTAATTTATCCCTATTCGTTGGCCTATAAGTGTGTTCTTGTGTACCTAGCGGAAAGGGTTAAAGCAGGTAATCAAAGTGTGAAATCAGACAAATGCGTATATTAATCTGTTAATCTGTATCTGAGGGTCACTGGTTGAATAGGTGACTGCGTTCAGCCTTTTGGACGAACAGCAATCACCCTCAACAGAAGATATAGAACGCGTGTAGCCATTACAGCGCACAGCGGAACAATTAATTTATCCCTATTCGTTGGCGTTTAACCGCGTTATTGTGTACGTAGCAGAAAGTGTTAAAGCAGGTAATCGAAGTGTGAAATCAGACAAATGCCTATATTAATCTGATAATCTGTATCTGAGGGCCACTGGTTGAATAGGTGACTGCGTTCAGCCCTTTGGACGAACAGCAATCACCCTCAACAAAAGATATAGAACGCGTGCAGGCATTACAGCGCACAGCGGAATAATTAATTTATCCCTATTAATTGGCGTTTAAGTGTGTTGTTGTGTACCTAGTGGAAAGGGTTCAAGCAGGTAATCAAAGAGTGAAATCAGACAAATACGTATATTAATCTGTTAATGTGTGTCTGAGGGTCACTGGATGAATAGGTGACTGCGTTCAGCCCTTTCGACGAACAGCAATCACTCTCAACAGGAGATATAGAACGCGTGCAGCCATTATACCGCACAGCGGAATAATCAATTTATCCCTATTCGTTGGCCTATAAGTGTGTTTTTGTGTACCTAGCAGAAAGGGTTAAAGCAGGTAATCGAAGTGTGAAATCAGACAAATGCCTATATTAATCTGTTAATCTGTATCTGAGGGTCACTGGTTGAATAGGTGACTGAGTTCAGCCCTTTGGACGAAGAGCAATCACCCTCAACAGAAGATATAGAACCCGTGCAGCCATTACAGCGCACAGCAGAATAATTAATTTATCCCTATTCATTGGCGTTTAAGTGTGTTGTTGTGTACCTAGCGGAAAGGGTTAAAACAGGTAATCGAAGTGTGAAATCAGACAAATACGTATATTAATCTGTTAATGTGTATCTGAGGGTCACTGGTTGAATAGGTGACTGCGTTCAGCCCTTTGGACGAACAGCAATCTCCTCAACAGAAGATATAGAACGCGTGCAGGCATTACAGCGCACAGCGGAATAATTAATTTATCCCTATTCATTGCCGTTTAAATGTGTTGTTGTGTACCTAGTGTAAAGGGTTCAAGCAGGTAATCAAAGTGTGAAATCAGACAAATACGTATATTAATCTGTTAATGTGTATCTGAGGGTCACTGGTTGAATAGGTGACTGCGTTCAGCCCTTTGGACGAACAGCAATCACCCTCAACAGAAAATATAGAACGCGTGCAGCCATTACAGCACACAGAGGAATAATTAATTTATCCCTATTCATTGCCGTTTAAATGTGTTGTTGTGTACCTAGTGTAAAGGGTTCAAGCAGGTAATCAAAGTGTGAAATCAGACAAATACGTATATTAATCTGATAATGAGTATCTGAGGGTCACTGGTTGAATAGGTGACTGCGTTCAGCCCTTTGGACGAACAGCAATCACCCTCAACAGAAGATATAGAACGCGTGCAGCAATTATAGCGCACAGCGGAATAATTAATTTATCCCTATTCGTTGGCGTATAAGTGTGTTGTTATGTACCTAGCGAAAAGGGTTAAAGCAGGTAATCAAAGTGTGAAATCAGACAAATGCCTATATTAATGTGTTAATCTGTATCTGAGGGTCACTGGTTGAATAGGTGACTGCGTTCAGCCCTTTGGACGAACAGCAATCACCCTCAACAGAAGATATAGAAAGCATGCAGCCATTACAGCGCACACCGGAAAAATTAATTTATCCCTATTCGTTGGCGTTTAAGCGCGTTATTGTGTACCTAGTGGAAAGGGTTAAAGCAGGAAATCAAAGTGTGAAATCAGACAAATATGTATATTAATCTGTTAATGTGTATCTGAGGGTCACTGGTTGAATAGGTGACTGCGTTCACCCCTTTGGACGAACAGCAATCACCCCCAACAGAAGATATAGAACGCGTGCAGCCATTATAGCGCACAGCGGAATAATTAATTTATCCCTATTCGTTGGCGTATAAGTGTGTTGTTGTGTACCTAGCGTAAAAAGTTAAAGCAGGAAATCAAAGTGTGAAATCAGACAAATATGTATATTAATCTGTTAATGTGTATCTGAGGGTCACTGGTTGAATAGGTGACTGCGTTCAGCCCTTTGAACGAACAGCAATCACCCTCAACAGAAGATGTAGAACGCGTGCAGGCATTACAGCGCACAGCGGAATAATTAATTTATCCCTATTCATTGGCGTATAAGTGTGTTGTTGTTTACCTAGTGGAAAGTGTTAATGCAGGTAATCAAAGTGTGAAATCAGACAAATGACTATATTAATCTGTTAATCTGTATCTGAGGGTCACTGGTTGAATAGGTGACTGCGTTCAGCCCTTTGGACGAACAGCAATCACCCTCAACAGAAGATATAGAACGCGTGCAGCCATTACAGTGCACAGAGGAATAATTAATTTATCCCTATTCATTGCCGTTTAAGTGTGTTGTTGTGTACCTAGTGTAAAGGGTTCAAGCAGGTAATCAAAGTGTGAAATCAGACAAATACGTATATTAATCTGATAATGTGTATCTGAGGGTCACTGGTTGAATAGGTGACTGCGTTCAGCCCTTTGGACGAACAGCAATCACCCTCAACAGAAGATATAGAACGCGTGCAGCCATTATAGCGCACAGCGGAATAATTAATTTATTACTATTCCTTGGCGTTTGAGTGTGTTGTTGTGTACCTACTGGAAAGCGTTAAAGCAGGTAATCAATGTGTGAAATCAGACGTATATTAATCTGTTAATCTGTATCTGAGGGTCACTGGTTGAATAGGTGAGTGCGTTCAGCCCTTTGGACGAACAGCAAACACCCTCAACAGAAAATATAGAACGCGAGCAGCCATTACAGCGCACAGCAGAAAAATTAATTTATCCCTATTCGTTGGAGTTTAAGAGCGTTATTGTGTACCTAGTGGAAAGGGTTAATGCAGGTAATCAAAGTGTGAAATCAGACAAATACGTATTTTAATCTGTTAATGTGTATCTGATGGTCACTGGTTGAATAGATGACTGCGTTCAGTCCTTTGGACGAACAGCAATCACACTCAACAGAAGATATAGAATGCTTGCAGCCATTATAGCGCACAGTGGACTAATTAATTTATCCCTATTCGTTGGCGTATAAGTGTGTTGTTGTGTACCTAGCGGAAAGGGTTAAAGCAGGTAATCAAAGTGTGAAATCAGACAAATGCCTATATTAATCTGTTAATCTGTATCTGAGGGTCACTGGTTGAATAGGTGACTGCGTTCAGCCCTTTGGACGACAGCAATCACCCTCAACAGAAGATATAGAACCCGTGCAGCCATTACAGCGCACAGCAGAATAATTAATTTATCCCTATTCATTGGCGTTTAAGTGTGTTGTTGTGTACCTAGCGGAAAGGGTTAAAGCAGATAATCAAAGTGTGAAATCACACAAATGCCTATATTAATCATTTAATCTGTATCTGAGGGTCACTGGTTGAATAGGTGACTGCGTTCAGCTCTTTGGACGAACAGCAATCACCCTCAATAGAAGATATAGAACGCGTACAGGCATTACAGCGCACAGCAGAATAATTAATTTATCCCTATTCGTTGGCGTATAAGTGTGTTGTTATGTACCTAGCGGAAAGGGTTAAAGCAGGTAATCAAAGTGTGAAATCAGACAAATACGTATATTAATCTGTTAATGTGTATCTGAGGGTCACTAGTTGAATAGGTGACTGCGTTCAGCCCTTTGGACGAACAGCAATCACACTCAACAGAAGATATAGAACTCGTTCAGCCATTATACCACACAGCGAAATAATTAATTTATCCTTATTTCTTGGCGTTCGAGTGTGTTGTTGTGTACCTAGTGGAAAGGGTTAAAGCAGATAATCAAAGTGTGAAATCAGACAAATACGTATTTTAATCTGTTAATGTATATCAGAGGGTCACTGGTTGAATAGGTGACTGCGTTCAGCCCTTTGGACGTACAGCAATCACCCTCAACAGAAGATATAGAACGCGTGCAGCCATTACAGCGCACAGCGGAATCATTAATTTATCCGCATTCTTTGGCGTTTAAGTGTGTTGTTGTGTACCTAGTGTAAAGGGTTCAAGAAGGTAATCAATGTTTGAAATCAGACAAATACGTATATTAATCTGATAATGTGTATCTGATTCTCACTGGTTGAATAGGTGACTGCGTTCAGCCCTTTGGACGAACAGCAATCACCCTCAACAGAAGATATAGAACGCGTGCAGCAATTATAGCGCACAGCGGAATAATTAATTTATCCCTACTCGTTGGCGTATAAGTGATGTTATGTACCTAGCGGAAAGGGTTAAAGCAGGTAATCAAAGTGTGAAATCAGACAAATACGTATTTTAATCTGTTAATGTATATCAGAGGGTCACTGGTTGCATAGGAGACTGCGTTCAGCCTTTTGGACGAACAGCAATCACCCTCAACAGAAGATATAGAACGCGTGCAGCCATTACAGCGCACATCGAAATAATTAATTTATCCCTATTCATTGCCGTTTAAGTGAGTTGTTGTGTACCTAGTGTAAAGGGTTCAAGCAGGTAATCAAAGTGTGAAATCAGACAAATACGAATATTAATCTGATAATGTGTAACTGAGGGTCACTGGTTAAATAGGTGACTGCGTTCAGCCAATTGGACGAACAGCAATCACCCTCAACAAAAGATATAGAACGCGTGCAGCCATTATAGCGCACAGCGGAATAATTAATTTATCCCTATTCGTTGGCCTATAAGTGTGTTCTTGTGTACCTAGCGGAAAGGGTTAAAGCAGGTAATCAAAGTGTGAAATCAGACAAATGCGTATATTAATCTGTTAATCTGTATCTGAGGGTCACTGGTTGAATAGGTGACTGCGTTCAGCCTTTTGGACGAACAGCAATCACCCTCAACAGAAGATATAGAACGCGTGTAGCCATTACAGCGCACAGCGGAACAATTAATTTATCCCTATTCGTTGGCGTTTAACCGCGTTATTGTGTACGTAGCAGAAAGTGTTAAAGCAGGTAATCGAAGTGTGAAATCAGACAAATGCCTATATTAATCTGATAATCTGTATCTGAGGGCCACTGGTTGAATAGGTGACTGCGTTCAGCCCTTTGGACGAACAGCAATCACCCTCAACAAAAGATATAGAACGCGTGCAGGCATTACAGCGCTCAGCGGAATAATTAATTTATCCCTATTAATTGGCGTTTAAGTGTGTTGTTGTGTACCTAGTGGAAAGGGTTCAAGCAGGTAATCAAAGAGTGAAATCAGACAAATACGTATATTAATCTGTTAATGTGTGTCTGAGGGTCACTGGATGAATAGGTGACTGCGTTCAGCCCTTTCGACGAACAGCAATCACCCTCAACAGGAGATATAGAACGCGTGCAGCCATTATACCGCACAGCGGAATAATCAATTTATCCCTATTCGTTGGCCTATAAGTGTGTTTTTGTGTACCTAGCAGAAAGGGTTAAAGCAGGTAATCGAAGTGTGAAATCAGACAAATGCCTATATTAATCTGTTAATCTGTATCTGAGGGTCACTGGTTGAATAGGTGACTGAGTTCAGCCCTTTGGACGAAGAGCAATCACCCTCAACAGAAGATATAGAACCCGTGCAGCCATTACAGCGCACAGCAGAATAATTAATTTATCCCTATTCATTGGCGTTTAAGTGTGTTGTTGTGTACCTAGCGGAAAGGGTTAAAACAGGTAATCGAAGTGTGAAATCAGACAAATACGTATATTAATCTGTTAATGTGTATCTGAGGGTCACTGGTTGAATAGGTGACTGCGTTCAGCCCTTTGGACGAACAGCAATCTCCTCAACAGAAGATATAGAACGCGTGCAGGCATTACAGCGCACAGCGGAATAATTAATTTATCCCTATTCATTGCCGTTTAAATGTGTTGTTGTGTACCTAGTGTAAAGGGTTCAAGCAGGTAATCAAAGTGTGAAATCAGACAAATACGTATATTACTCTGTTAATGTGTATCTGAGGGTCACTGGTTGAATAGGTGACTGCGTTCAGCCCTTTGGACGAACAGCAATCACCCTCAACAGAAAATATAGAACGCGTGCAGCCATTACAGCACACAGAGGAATAATTAATTTATCCCTATTCATTGCCGTTTAAATGTGTTGTTGTGTACCTAGTGTAAAGGGTTCAAGCAGGTAATCAAAGTGTGAAATCAGACAAATACGTATATTAATCTGATAATGAGTATCTGAGGGTCACTGGTTGAATAGGTGACTGCGTTCAGCCCTTTGGACGAACAGCAATCACAATCAACAGAAGATATAGAACGCGTGCAGCAATTATAGCGCACAGCGGAATAATTAATTTATCCCTATTCGTTGACGTATAAGTGTGTTGTTATGTACCTAGCGAAAAGGGTTAAAGCAGGTAATCAAAGTGTGAAATCAGACAAATGCCTATATTAATTTGTTAATCTGTATCTGAGGGTCACTGGTTGAATAGGTGACTGCGTTCAGCCCTTTGGACGAACAGCAATCACCCTCAACAGAAGATATAGAAAGCATGCAGCCATTACAGCGCACACCGGAAAAATTAATTTATCCCTATTCGTTGGCGTTTAAGCGCGTTATTGTGTACCTAGTGGAAAGGGTTAAAGCAGGAAATCAAAGTGTGAAATCAGACAAATATGTATATTAATCTGTTAATGTGTATCTGAGGGTCACTGGTTGAATAGGTGACTGCGTTCACCCCTTTGGACGAACAGCAATCACCCCCAACAGAAGATATAGAACGCGTGCAGCCATTATAGCGCACAGCGGAATAATTAATTTATCCCTATTCGTTGGCGTATAAGTGTGTTGTTGTGTACCTAGCGTAAAAAGTTAAAGCAGGAAATCAAAGTGTGAAATCAGACAAATATGTATATTAATCTGTTAATGTGTATCTGAGGGTCACTGGTTGAATAGGTGACTGCGTTCAGCCCTTTGAACGAACAGCAATCACCCTCAACAGAAGATGTAGAACGCGTGCAGGCATTACAGCGCACAGCGGAATAATTAATTTATCCCTATTCATTGGCGTATAAGTGTGTTGTTGTTTACCTAGTGGAAAGTGTTAATGCAGGTAATCAAAGTGTGAAATCAGACAAATGACTATATTAATCTGTTAATCTGTATCTGAGGGTCACTGGTTGAATAGGTGACTGCGTTCAGCCCTTTGGACGAACAGCAATCACCCTCAACAGAAGATATAGAACGCGTGCAGCCATTACAGTGCACAGAGGAATAATTAATTTATCCCTATTCATTGCCGTTTAAGTGTGTTGTTGTGTACCTAGTGTAAAGGGTTCAAGCAGGTAATCAAATTGTGAAATCAGACAAATACGTATATTAATCTGATAATGTGTATGTGAGGGTCACTGGTTGAATAGGTGACTGCGTTCAGCCCTTTGGACGAACAGCAATCACCCTCAACAGAAGATATAGAACGCGTGCAGCCATTATAGCGCACAGCGGAATAATTAATTTATTACTATTCCTTGGCGTTTGAGTGTGTTGTTGTGTACCTACTGGAAAGCGTTAAAGCAGGTAATCAATGTGTGAAATCAGACGTATATTAATCTGTTAATCTGTATCTGAGGGTCACTGGTTGAATAGGTGAGTGCGTTCAGCCCTTTGGACGAACAGCAAACACCCTCAACAGAAAATATAGAACGCGAGCAGCCATTACAGCGCACAGCAGAAAAATTAATTTATCCCTATTCGTTGGAGTTTAAGAGCGTTATTGTGTACCTAGTGGAAAGGGTTAATGCAGGTAATCAAAGTGTGAAATCAGACAAATACGTATTTTAATCTGTTAATGTGTATCTGATGGTCACTGGTTGAATAGATGACTGCGTTCAGTCCTTTGGACGAACAGCAATCACACTCAACAGAAGATATAGAATGCTTGCAGCCATTATAGCGCACAGTGGACTAATTAATTTATCCCTATTCGTTGGCGTATAAGTGTGTTGTTGTGTACCTAGCGGAAAGGGTTAAAGCAGGTAATCAAAGTGTGAAATCAGACAAATGCCTATATTAATCTGTTAATCTGTATCTGAGGGTCACTGGTTGAATAGGTGACTGCGTTCAGCCCTTTGGACGACAGCAATCACCCTCAACAGAAGATATAGAACCCGTGCAGCCATTACAGCGCACAGCAGAATAATTAATTTATCCCTATTCATTGGCGTTTAAGTGTGTTGTTGTGTACCTAGCGGAAAGGGTTAAAGCAGATAATCAAAGTGTGAAATCAGACAAATGCCTATATTAATCATTTAATCTGTATCTGAGGGTCACTGGTTGAATAGGTGACTGCGTTCAGCTCTTTGGACGAACAGCAATCACCCTCAATAGAAGATATAGAACGCGTACAGGCATTACAGCGCACAGCAGAATAATTAATTTATCCCTATTCGTTGGCGTATAAGTGTGTTGTTATGTACCTAGCGGAAAGGGTTAAAGCAGGTAATCAAAGTGTGAAATCAGACAAATACGTATATTAATCTGTGAATGTGTATCTGAGGGTCACTAGTTGAATAGGTGACTGCGTTCAGCCCTTTGGACGAACAGCAATCACACTCAACAGAAGATATAGAACTCGTTCAGCCATTATACCACACAGCGAAATAATTAATTTATCCTTATTTCTTGGCGTTCGAGTGTGTTGTTGTGTACCTAGTGGAAAGGGTTAAAGCAGATAATCAAAGTGTGAAATCAGACAAATACGTATTTTAATCTGTTAATGTATATCAGAGGGTCACTGGTTGAATAGGTGACTGCGTTCAGCCCTTTGGACGTACAGCAATCACCCTCAACAGAAGATATAGAACGCGTGCAGCCATTACAGCGCACAGCGGAATCATTAATTTATCCGCATTCTTTGGCGTTTAAGTGTGTTGTTGTGTACCTAGTGTAAAGGGTTCAAGAAGGTAATCAATGTTTGAAATCAGACAAATACGTATATTAATCTGATAATGTGTATCTGATTCTCACTGGTTGAATAGGTGACTGCGTTCAGCCCTTTGGACGAACAGCAATCACCCTCAACAGAAGATATAGAACGCGTGCAGCAATTATAGCGCACAGCGGAATAATTAATTTATCCCTACTCGTTGGCGTATAAGTGATGTTATGTACCTAGCGGAAAGGGTTAAAGCAGGTAATCAAAGTGTGAAATCAGACAAATACGTATTTTAATCTGTTAATGTATATCAGAGGGTCACTGGTTGCATAGGAGACTGCGTTCAGCCTTTTGGACGAACAGCAATCACCCTCAACAGAAGATATAGAACGCGTGCAGCCATTACAGCGCACATCGAAATAATTAATTTATCCCTATTCATTGCCGTTTAAGTGAGTTGTTGTGTACCTAGTGTAAAGGGTTCAAGCAGGTAATCAAAGTGTGAAATCAGACAAATACGAATATTAATCTGATAATGTGTAACTGAGGGTCACTGGTTAAATAGGTGACTGCGTTCAGCCAATTGGACGAACAGCAATCACCCTCAACAAAAGATATAGAACGCGTGCAGCCATTATAGCGCACAGCGGAATAATTAATTTATCCCTATTCGTTGGCCTATAAGTGTGTTCTTGTGTACCTAGCGGAAAGGGTTAAAGCAGGTAATCAAAGTGTGAAATCAGACAAATGCGTATATTAATCTGTTAATCTGTATCTGAGGGTCACTGGTTGAATAGGTGACTGCGTTCAGCCTTTTGGACGAACAGCAATCACCCTCAACAGAAGATATAGAACGCGTGTAGCCATTACAGCGCACAGCGGAACAATTAATTTATCCCTATTCGTTGGCGTTTAACCGCGTTATTGTGTACGTAGCAGAAAGTGTTAAAGCAGGTAATCGAAGTGTGAAATCAGACAAATGCCTATATTAATCTGATAATCTGTATCTGAGGGCCACTGGTTGAATAGGTGACTGCGTTCAGCCCTTTGGACGAACAGCAATCACCCTCAACAAAAGATATAGAACGCGTGCAGGCATTACAGCGCTCAGCGGAATAATTAATTTATCCCTATTAATTGGCGTTTAAGTGTGTTGTTGTGTACCTAGTGGAAAGGGTTCAAGCAGGTAATCAAAGAGTGAAATCAGACAAATACGTATATTAATCTGTTAATGTGTGTCTGAGGGTCACTGGATGAATAGGTGACTGCGTTCAGCCCTTTCGACGAACAGCAATCACCCTCAACAGGAGATATAGAACGCGTGCAGCCATTATACCGCACAGCGGAATAATCAATTTATCCCTATTCGTTGGCCTATAAGTGTGTTTTTGTGTACCTAGCAGAAAGGGTTAAAGCAGGTAATCGAAGTGTGAAATCAGACAAATGCCTATATTAATCTGTTAATCTGTATCTGAGGGTCACTGGTTGAATAGGTGACTGAGTTCAGCCCTTTGGACGAAGAGCAATCACCCTCAACAGAAGATATAGAACCCGTGCAGCCATTACAGCGCACAGCAGAATAATTAATTTATCCCTATTCATTGGCGTTTAAGTGTGTTGTTGTGTACCTAGCGGAAAGGGTTAAAACAGGTAATCGAAGTGTGAAATCAGACAAATACGTATATTAATCTGTTAATGTGTATCTGAGGGTCACTGGTTGAATAGGTGACTGCGTTCAGCCCTTTGGACGAACAGCAATCTCCTCAACAGAAGATATAGAACGCGTGCAGGCATTACAGCGCACAGCGGAATAATTAATTTATCCCTATTCATTGCCGTTTAAATGTGTTGTTGTGTACCTAGTGTAAAGGGTTCAAGCAGGTAATCAAAGTGTGAAATCAGACAAATACGTATATTACTCTGTTAATGTGTATCTGAGGGTCACTGGTTGAATAGGTGACTGCGTTCAGCCCTTTGGACGAACAGCAATCACCCTCAACAGAAAATATAGAACGCGTGCAGCCATTACAGCACACAGAGGAATAATTAATTTATCCCTATTCATTGCCGTTTAAATGTGTTGTTGTGTACCTAGTGTAAAGGGTTCAAGCAGGTAATCAAAGTGTGAAATCAGACAAATACGTATATTAATCTGATAATGAGTATCTGAGGGTCACTGGTTGAATAGGTGACTGCGTTCAGCCCTTTGGACGAACAGCAA
Organism: Ryuthela nishihirai; assembly: GCA_038380435.1. Classification (NCBI taxonomy): domain Eukaryota; kingdom Metazoa; phylum Arthropoda; class Arachnida; order Araneae; family Heptathelidae; genus Ryuthela; species Ryuthela nishihirai. The sequence goes on from JAWZYU010000017.1 coordinate 81,055,061, forward strand.
TCACAATCAACAGAAGATATAGAACGCGTGCAGCAATTATAGCGCACAGCGGAATAATTAATTTATCCCTATTCGTTGACGTATAAGTGTGTTGTTATGTACCTAGCGAAAAGGGTTAAAGCAGGTAATCAAAGTGTGAAATCAGACAAATGCCTATATTAATTTGTTAATCTGTATCTGAGGGTCACTGGTTGAATAGGTGACTGCGTTCAGCCCTTTGGACGAACAGCAATCACCCTCAACAGAAGATATAGAAAGCATGCAGCCATTACAGCGCACACCGGAAAAATTAATTTATCCCTATTCGTTGGCGTTTAAGCGCGTTATTGTGTACCTAGTGGAAAGGGTTAAAGCAGGAAATCAAAGTGTGAAATCAGACAAATATGTATATTAATCTGTTAATGTGTATCTGAGGGTCACTGGTTGAATAGGTGACTGCGTTCACCCCTTTGGACGAACAGCAATCACCCCCAACAGAAGATATAGAACGCGTGCAGCCATTATAGCGCACAGCGGAATAATTAATTTATCCCTATTCGTTGGCGTATAAGTGATGTTATGTACCTAGCGGAAAGGGTTAAAGCAGGTAATCAAAGTGTGAAATCAGACAAATACGTATTTTAATCTGTTAATGTATATCAGAGGGTCACTGGTTGCATAGGAGACTGCGTTCAGCCTTTTGGACGAACAGCAATCACCCTCAACAGAAGATATAGAACGCGTGCAGCCATTACAGCGCACATCGAAATAATTAATTTATCCCTATTCATTGCCGTTTAAGTGTGTTGTTGTGTACCTAGTGTAAAGGGTTCAAGCAGGTAATCAAAGTGTGAAATCAGACAAATACGAATATTAATCTGATAATGTGTAACTGAGGGTCACTGGTTAAATAGGTGACTGCGTTCAGCCAATTGGACGAACAGCAATCACCCTCAACAAAAGATATAGAACGCGTGCAGCCATTATAGCGCACAGCGGAATAATTAATTTTTCCCTATTCGTTGGCCTATAAGTGTGTTCTTGTGTACCTAGCGGAAAGGGTTAAAGCAGGTAATCAAAGTGTGAAATCAGACAAATGCGTATATTAATCTGTTAATCTGTATCTGAGGGTCACTGGTTGAATAGGTGACTGCGTTCAGCCTTTTGGACGAACAGCAATCACCCTCAACAGAAGATATAGAACGCGTGTAGCCATTACAGCGCACAGCGGAACAATTAATTTATCCCTATTCGTTGGCGTTTAACCGCGTTATTGTGTACGTAGCAGAAAGTGTTAAAGCAGGTAATCGAAGTGTGAAATCAGACAAATGCCTATATTAATCTGATAATCTGTATCTGAGGGCCACTGGTTGAATAGGTGACTGCGTTCAGCCCTTTGGACGAACAGCAATCACCCTCAACAAAAGATATAGAACGCGTGCAGGCATTACAGCGCACAGCGGAATAATTAATTTATCCCTATTCATTGGCGTTTAAGTGTGTTGTTGTGTACCTAGTGGAAAGGGTTCAAGCAGGTAATCAAAATGGGAAATCAGACAAATACGTATTTTAATCTGTTAATGTGTATCCGATGGTCACTGGTTGAATAGGTAATTGCGTTCAGCCCTTTGAACGAACAGCAATCACCGTCAACAAAAGATATAGAACGCGTGCAACCATTATAGCGCACAGCGGAATAATTAATTTATCCCTATTCCTTGGCGTATAAGTGTATTGTTGTGTACCTAACAGAAAGGGTCAAAGCACGTAATCAAAATGTGAAATCAGACAAATACGTATATTAATCTGTTAATGTGTATCTGAGGGTCACTGTTTAAATTGGTGACTGCGTTCAGCCCTTTGGACGAACAGCAATCACCCTCAACAGAAGATATAGAACGCGTGCATCCATTACAGCGCAGAGCGGAAAAATTAATTTATCCCTATTCGTTGGCGTTTAAGCGCGTTATTGTGTACCTTGTGGAAAGGTTCAAAGCAGGTAATCAAAGTGTGAAATCAGACAAATGCGTATATTAATCTGTCAATCTGTACCTGAGGGTCACTGCTTGAATAGGTGAATGCGTTCAGCCCTATGGACGAACAGCAATCACCCTCAACAGAAGATATAGAACGCGTGCAGCAATTATAGCGCACAGCGGAATAATTAATTTATCCCTCTTCGTTGGCGTATAAGTGTGTTGTTGTGTACCTAGCGTAAAGGGTTAAAGCAGGAAATCAAAGTGTGAAATCAGACAAATATGTATATTAATCTGTTAATGTGTATCTGAGGGTCACTGCTTGAATAGGTGACTGCGTTCAGCCCTTTGGATGAACAGCAATCACCCTCAACAGAAGATGTAGAACGCGTGAAGGCATTACAGTGCACAGCGGAATAATTAATTTATTCCTATTCATTGGCGTTTAAGTGTGTTGTTGTGTACGTAGTGCAAAGGGTTCAAGCAGGTAATCAAAGTGGGAAATCAGACAAATACGTATATTAATCTGTTAATGTGTATCTGATGGTCACTAGTTGAATAGGTAATTGCGTTCAGCCCTTTGAACGAACAACAATCAGAGTCAACAGAAGATATAGAACGTGTGCAGCCATTATAGCGCACAACGGAATAATTAATTTATCCCTATTCCTTGGCGTATAAGTGTGTTGTTGTGTACCTAGCCGAAAGGATTAAAGCAGGTAATCAAAGTGTGAAATCAGACAAATGCGTATATTAATCTCTTAATCTGTATCTGAGGGTCACTGGTTTAATAGGTGACTGCGTTCAGACCTTTGGAAGAAGAGCAATCACCCTCAACAGAAGATATAGAACGCGTGCAGCCATTACAGCGCACAGCAGAATAATTAATTTGTCCCTATTCATTGGCGTTTAAGGGTGTTGTTGTGTACCTAGTGGAAAGTGTTCAAGCAGGTAATCAAAGAGTGAAATCACACAAATACGTATATTAATCTGTTAATGTGTATCTGATGATCACTGGATGAATAGGTGACTGCGTTCAGCTCTTTCGACAAACAGCAATCACCCTCAACAGGAGATATAGAATGCGTGCAGCCATTACAGCGCACAGCGGAATAATTAATTTATCCCTATTCATTGCCGTTTAAGTGTGTTGTTGTGTACCTAGCGGAAAGTGTTAAAGCAGGTAATCGAAGTGTGAAATCAGACAAATGCCTATTTTAATCTGTTAATCTGTACCTGAGGGTCACTGGTTGAATAGGTGACTGCGTTAAGCAATTTGGACGAACAGCAGTCCCCTCAACACAAGATATAGAACGCGGGCAGCCATTACAGCGCAAAGCAGAATAATTATTTTATCCCTATTCATTGGCGTTTAAGTGTGTTGTTGTGTACCTAGCGGAAAGGGTTAACGCAGGTAATCGAAGTGTGAAATCAGACAAATGCCTATATTAATCAGTTAATCTGTATCTGAGGGTCACTGGTTGAATAGGAGACTGCGTTCAGCTCTTTGGACGAACAGCAATCACACTCAACAGAAGATATAGATCGCGTGCAGGCATTACAGCGCACACCGGAATAATTAATTTATCCCTATTCGTTGGCGTTTAAGCGCGTTATTGTGTACCTAGTGGAAAGGGTTAAAGCAGGTAATCAAAGTGTGAAATCAGACAAATACGTATTTTAATCTGTTAATGTGTATCTGATGGTCACTGGTTGAATAGGTGACTGCGTTCAGCCCTTTGGACGAACAGCAATCACCCTCAACAGAAGATATAGAATGAATGCAACCATTATAGCGCCCAGCGGACTAATTAATTTATCCCTATTCGTTGGCGTATAAGTGTGTTGTTGTGTACCTAGCGGAAAGGGTTAAAGCAGGTAATCAAAGTGTGAAATCAGACAAATACGTATATTAATCTGTTAATGTGTATCTGAGGGTCACTGGTTGAATAGGTGACTGCGTTCAGCCCTTTGGATGAACAGCAATCACCCTCAACAGAAGATATAGAATGCGTGCAGCCATTATTGCGCACAGCGGACTAATTAATTTATCCCTATTCGTTGGCGTATAAGTGTGTTGTTGCGTACCTAGTGGAAAGGGTTAAAGCAGGTAATCAAAGTGTGAAATCAGACAAATACGTATTTTAATCTGTTAATGTGTATCTGATGGTCACTGGTTGAATAGGTGACTGCGTTCAGCCCTTTGGACGAACAGCAATCACCCTCAACAGAAGATATAGAACGCGTGCAGACATTATACCGCACAGCAAAATAATTAATTCATCCTTATTCCTTGGCGTTTGAGTGTGTTGTTGTGTACCTAGTGGAAAGGGATAAAGCAGATAATCAAAGTGTGAAATCAGACAAATACATATTTTAATCTGTTAATGTATATCAGAGGGTCACTGTTTTAATAGGTGACTGCGTTCAGCCCTTTGGACGAACAGCAGTCACCCTCAACAGAAGATATAGAATGCGTGCACCCATTACAGCGCACAGCGGAATAATGAATTTATCCCTATTCCTTGGCGTATAAGTGTGTTGTTGTGTACCTACTGTAAAGGGTTCAAGCAGGTAATCAAAGGGTGAAATCAGACAAATACATATATTAATCTGATAATGTGTATCTGAGGGTGACTGGTTCAATAGGTGACTGCGTTCAGCCCTTTGGACGAACAGCAATCACCCTTAACAGAAGTCATAGAACGCGTGCAGGCATTACAGCGCACAGCGGAATAATTAATTTATCCCTATTCATTGGCGTTGAAGTGTGTTGTTGTGTACCTAGTGGAAAGGGTTCAAGCAGGAAATCAAAGTGGGAAATCAGACAAATACGTATTTTAGTCTGTTAATGTGTATCTGATGGTCATTGGTTGAATAGGTAATTACGTTCAGCCCTTTCAACGAACAGCAATCACCATCAACAGAAGATATAGAACGCGTGTAGCCATTATAGCGCACAGCGGAATAATTAATTTATCCGTATTCCTTGGCGTATAAGTGTGTTGTTGTGTACCTAGCGGAAAGGGTTAAAGCAGGTAATCAATGTGTGAAATCAGACAAATGCTTATATTAATCTGTTAATATGCATCTGAGAGTCACTGGTTGAATAGGTGACTGCGTTCAGCCCTTTGGACGAACAGCAATCACCCTCAACAGAAGATATAGAACGTGTGCAGCCATTACAGCACACAGCGGAATAATTAATTTATCCCTATTCGTTGGCGTTTAAGCGCGTTATTGTGTACCTAGTGGAAAGGGTTAAAGCAGATAATCAAAGTGTGAAATCAGACAAATACGTATTTTAATCTGTTAATGTATATCAGAGGGTCACTGGTTGAATAGGAGACTGCGTTCAGCCCTTTGGACGAACAGCAATCACCCTCAACAGAAGATATAGAACGCGTGCAGCCATTACAGCGCACAGCGGAATAATTAATTTATCCCTATTCATTGCCGTTTAAGTGTGTTGTTGTGTACCTAGTGTAAAGGGTTCAAGCAGGTAATCAAAGTGTGAAATCAGACAAATACGAATATTAATCTGATAATGTGTAACTGAGGGTCACTGGTTGAATAGGTGACTGCGTTCAGCCCTTTGGACGAACAGCAATCACCCTCAACGAAAGATATAGAACGCGTGCAGCCATTATAGCGCACAGCGGAATAATTAATTTATCCCTATTCCTTGGCGTATAATTGTGTTGTTGTGTACCTAGCGGAAAGGGTTAAAGCAGGTAATCAAAATGTGAAATCAGACAAATGCGTATATTAATATGTTAATCTGTATCTGAGGGTCACTGGTTCAATAGGTGACTGCGTTCAGCCCTTTGGACGAACAGCAATCACCCTGAACAGAAGATACAGAACGCGTGCATCCATTACAGCGCACAGCGGAATAATTAATTTATCCCTATTCGTTGGCGTTTAAGCGCGTTATTGTGTACCTTGTGGAAAGGTTTAAAGCAGGTAATCAAAATGTGAAATCAGACAAATGCGTATATTAATCTGTTAATCTGTACCTGAGGGTCACTGGTTGAATAGCTGACTGCGTTCAGCCCTTTGGACGAACAGCAATCACCCTCAACAGAAGATATAGAACGCGTGCAGCCATTACAGCGCACAGCGGAGTAATTAATTTATCCCTCTTCGTTGGCGTTTAAGCGCGTTATTGTGTACCTAGTGGAAAGGGTTAAAGCAAGTAATCAAACTGTGAAATCAGACAAATACATATTTTAATCTGTTAATGTGTATCTGATGGTCACTGGTTGAATAGGTGACTGCGTTCAGCCCTTTGGCGAACAGCAATCACCCACAACAGAAGATATAGAACGCGTGCAGCCATTATAGCGCACAGCGGAATAGTTAATTTATCACTATTCGTTGGCGTTTAAGCGCGTTATTGTGTACCTAGTGGAAAGGGTTAAAGCAGGTAATCAAAGTGTGAAATCAGACAAATACGTATTTTAATCTGTTAATGTGTATCTGAGGGTCACTGGTTGAATAGGTGACTGCGTTCAGCCCTTTGGACGAACAGCAATCACCCTCAACAGAAGATATAGAACGCGTGCAGACATTATACCGCACAGAAAAATAATTAATTCATCCTTATTCCTTGGCGTTTGAGCGTATTGTTGTGTACCTAGTGGAAAGGGTTAAAGCAGATAATCAAAGTGTGAAATCAGACAAATACGTATATTAATCTGATAATGTGTATCTGAGGGTCACTGGTTGAATAGGTGACTGCGTTCAGCCCTTTGGACGAACAGCAATCACCCTCAACAGAAGATATAGAACGCGTGCAGCCATTACAGCGCACAGCGGAGTAATTAATTTATCCCTATTCGTTGGCGTTTAAGCGCATTATTGTGTACCTAGTGGAAAGGGTTAAAGCAGGTAATCAAACTGTGAAATCATACAAATACATATTTTAATCTGTTAATGTATATCAGAGGGTCACTGGTTTAATAGGTGACTACGTTCAGCCCTTTGGACGAACAGCAATCACCCTCAACAGAAGATATAGAACGCGTGCAGCCATTACAGCGCACAGTGGAATAATTACTTTATCCCTATTCATTGCCGTTTAAGTGTGTTGTTGTGTACCTAGTGTAAAGTGTTCAAGCAGGTAATCAAAGGGTGAAATCAGACAAATACGTATATTAATCTGATAATGTGTTTCTGAGGGTCACTGGTTGAATAGGTGACTGCGTTCAGCCCTTTGGAGGAACAGCAATCACCCTTAACAGAAGTTATAGAACGCGTGCAGCCATTATAGCGCACAGCGGAATAATTAATTTATCCCTATTCGTTGGCGTATAAGTGTGTTGTTGTATACCTAGTGGAAAGCGTTAAAGCAGGTAATCAAAGTGTGAAATCAGACAAATGCCTATATTAATCTGTTAATCTGTATCTGAGGTTCACTGGTTGAATAGGTGACTGCGTTCATCCCTTTGGACGAACACAAATCACTATCAACAGAAGATACAGAACGCGTGCAGGCATTACAGCGCACAGCGGAATAATTAATTTATCCGTATTCATTGGCGTTTAAGTGTGTTGTTGTGTACCTAGTGGAAAGGGTTCAAGCAGGAAATCAAAGTGGGAAATCAGACAAATGCGTATTTTAGTCTGTTAATGTGTATCTGATGGTCACTGGTTGAATACGTAATTGCGTTCAGCCCTTTGAACGAAATGCAAACACCATCAACAGAAGATACAGAACGCGTGTAGCTATTATAGCGCACAGCGGAATAATTAATTTATCCCTATTCGTTGGCGTATAAGTGTGTTGTTGTGTACCTAATGGAAAGCGTTAAAGCAGGTAATCAAAGTGTGAAATCAGACAAATGCCTATATTAATCTGTTAATCTGTATCTGAGGGTCACTGGTTGAATAGGTGACTGCGATCAGCCGTTTGGACGAGCAGCAATCACCCTCAACAGAAGATATAGAACGCGTGCAGCCATTACAGCGCACAGCGGAATAATTAATTTCTCCCTATTCGTTGGCGTTTAAGTGTATTGTTGTGTACCTAGCGGAAAGGGTTAATGCAGGTAATCAAAGTGTGAAATCAGACAAATACGTATATTAATCTGTTAATGTGTATCTGAGGGTCACTGGTTGAATAGGTGACTGCGTTCAGCCCTTTGGACGAACAGCAATCACCCTCAACAGAAGACATAGAACGCATGCAGCTATTATACCACACATCGAAATAATTAATTTATCTATTCCTTGGCGTTCGAGTGTGTTGTTGTGTACCTAGTGGAAAGGTTTAAACCAGAAAATCAAAGTGTGAAATCAGACAAATACGTATTTTAATCTGTTAATGTATATCAGAGGGTCACTGGTTGAATAGGTGACTGCGTTCAGCCCTTTGGACGAACAGCAATCACCCTCAACAGAAGATATAGAACGCGTGCAGCCATTACAGCGCACAGTACAATAATTAATTTATCCCTATTCATGGCGTTTAAGTGTGTTGTTGTGTACCTAGTCGAAAGGGTTCAAGCAGGTAACCAAAGTGTGAAATCAGACAAATACGTATATTAATCTGTTAATGTGTATCTGAGGGTCACTGGTTGAATAGGTAATTGCGTTCAGCCCTTTGAACGAACAGCAATCACCATCAACAGAAGATATAGAACGCGTGTAGCTATTATAGCGCACAGCGGAATAATTAATTTATCGCTATTCGTTGGCGTATAAGTGTGTTGTTGTGTATCTAGTGGAAAGGGTTAAAGCAGGTAATCAAAGTGTGAAATCAGACAAATACGTATTTTAATCTGCTAATGTGTATCTGATGGTCACTGGTTGAATAGGTGACTGCGTTCAGCCCTTTGGACGAACAGCAATCAACCTCAACAGAAGATATAGAAAGCGTGGAACCATTACAGCGCGCAGCGGAATAATTAATTTATCCCTATTCATTGGCGTTTAAGCGCGTTATTGTGTACCTAGTGGAAAGGGTTAAAGCTGGTAATCAAAGAGTGAAATCACACAAATACGTATTTTAATCTGTTAATGTGTATCTGATGGTCACTGGTTGAATAGGTGACTGCGTTCAGCCCTTTGGAAGAACAGCAATCACCTTAAACAGAAGATATAGAACGCGTGCAGCCACTACAGCGCACAGCGGAATCATTAATTTATACCTATTCATTGGCGTTTAAGTGTGTTGTTGTGTACCTAGCGGAAAGGGTTAAAGCACGTAATCAAAGTGTGAAATCAGACAAATACGTATTTTAATCTGTTAATGTGTATCTGAGGGTCACTGGTTGAATAGGTGACTGCGTTCAGCCCTTTGGACGAACAGCAATCACCCTCAACAGAAGATATAGAACGCGTGCAGCCATTATACCACACATCGAAATAATTAATTTATCCCTATTCGTTGGCGTTTAAGCGCGTTTTTGTGTACCTAGTGGAAAGGGTTAAAGCAGGTAATCAAAGTGTGAAATCAGACAAATACTTATTTTAATCTGTTAATGTGTATCTGATGGTCACTGGTTGAATAGGTGACTGCGTTCAGCCCTTTCGACGAACAGCAATCACCCTCAACAGAAGATATAGAACGCCTGCAGCCATTATAGCGCACAGCGGAATAATTAATTTATCCCTATTCTTTGGCGTATAAGTGTGTTTTTGTGTACCTAGCGGAGAGGGTTAAAGCAGGTAATCAAAATTTGAAATCAGACAAATACGTATTTTAATCTGTTAATGTGTATCTGAGGGTCACTGGTTGAATAGGTGACTGCGTTCAGCCCTTTGGACAAACAGCAATCACCCTCAACAGAAGATATAGAACCCGTGCAGCCATTATAGCGCACAGCGGACTTAATTTATCCCTATTCGTTGGCGTATAAATGTGTTGTTTTGTACCTAGCGGAAAGGGTTAAAGCATTTAATCAAAGTGGGAAATCAGACAAATGCGTATATTAATCTGTTAATCTGTATCTGAGGGTCACTGGTTGAATAGTGACTGCGTTCAGCCCTTTGGACGAACAGCAATCACCCTCAACAGAAGATATAGAACGCGTGAAGCCATTACAGCGCACAGCGGAATAATTAATTCGTCCCTATTCGTTGGCGTTTAAGCGCGTTATTGTGTACCTAGTGGAAAGGGTTAAAGCAAGTAATCAAAGAGTGAAATCACACAAATACGTATTTTAATCTGTTAATGTGTATCTGATGGTCACTGGTTGAATAGGTAATTTCGTTCAGCCCTTTGGACGAACCGCAATCACCCTCAACAGAAGATATAGAACGCGTGCAGCCATTACAGCGCACAGCGGAATAATTAATTTATCACTATTCCTTGGCGTTTAAGCGTGTTATTGTGTACCTAGTGGAAAGGTTTAAAGCAGATAATAAAAGTGTGAAATCAGAAAAATACGTATTTTAATCTGTTAATGTGTATCGGAGGGTCAGTGGTTGAATAGGAGACTGCGTTCAGCCCTTTGGACGAACAGCAATCACCCTCAACAGAAGATATAGAACGCATGCAGCCATTATAGCGCACAGTGGAATAATTAATTTATCCCTATTCCTTGGTGTTTAAGCGAGTTGTTGTGTACCTACCGGAAAGGGTTGAAACAGGAAATCAAACTGTGAAATCAGACAAATATGTATTTTAATCTCTTAATGTGTATCTGAGGGTCACTGGTTGAATAGGTAATTGCGTTCAGCCCTTTTGACGAACAGCAATCACCCTCAACAGAAGATATAGAACGCGTGCAGCCATTATAGCACATAGCGGAGTAATTAATTCATCCCTATTCGTTGGCGTTTAAGTCTCTTGTTGTGTACCTAGCGGAAAGGGTTAAAGCAGGTAATCAAAGTGTGAAATCAGACAAATACGTACTTTAATCTGTTAATGTATATCAGAGGGTCACTGGTTGAATAGGTGACTGCGTTCAGCCCTTTGGACGAACAGCAATCACCCTCAACAGAAGATATAGAACGCGTGCAGCCATTATAGCGCACACCAGAATTAATTTATCCCTATTCGCTGGCGTATAAGTGTGTTGTTGTGTACCTAGCGGAAAGGGTTAAACGTGGTAATCAAAGTGTGAAATCAGACAAATGCGTATATTAATCTGTTAATCTGTATCTGAGGGTCACTGGTTGAATAGGTGACTGCGTTCAGCCCTTTGGACGAACAGCAATCACCCTCAACAGAAGATATAGAACGCGTGCAGCCGTTACAGCGCACAGCGGAATAATTAATTTATCCCTATTCGTTGGCGTTTAAGCGCGTTTTTTTGTACCTAGTGGAAAGGGTTAAAGCAGGTAATCAAAGTGTGAAATCAAACAAATACGTATTTTAATCTGTTAATGTGTATCTGATGGTCACTGGTTGAATAGGTGACTGCGTTCAGCCCTTTAGACGAACAGCAATCACCCTCAACAGAAGATATAGAACGCGTGCCGCCGTTATAGTGCACAGCGGAATAATTAATTTATCCCTATTCTTTGGCGTATAAGTGTGTTGTTGTGTACCTAGCGGAAAGGGTTAAAGCAGGAAATCAAAGTGTGAAATCAGACAAATACGTATATTAATCTGTTAATGTGTATCTGAGGGTCACTGGTTAAATAGGTGACTGCGTTCAGCCCTTTGGACAAACAGCAATCACCCTCAACAGAAGATATAGAACGCGTGCAGCCATTATAGCGCACAGCGGAATTAATTTATCCCTATTCATTGACGTATAAGTGTGTTGTTGTGTACCTAGCGGAAAGGGTTAAAGCATTTAATCAAAGTGTGAAATCAGACAAATGCGTATATTAATCTGTTAATCTGTATCTGAGGGTCACTGGTTGAATAGGTGACTACGTTCAGCCCTTTGGATGAACAGCAATCACCCTCAACAGAAGATATAGAACGTGTGCAGCCATTATACCACACGTCGAAATAATTAATTTATCCCTATTCGTTGGCGTTTAAGCGCGTTTTTGTGTACCTAGTGGAAAGGGTTAAAGCAGATATTCAAAGTGTGAAATCAGACAAATGCGTATTTTAATCTCTTAATGTATATCAGAGGGTTACTGGTTGAATAGGTGACTGCGTTCAGTCCTTTGGGCGAACAGCAATCACCCTCAACAGAAGATATAGAACGCGTGCAGCCATTATAGCACACAGCGGAATAATTAATTTATCCCTATTCATGGCGTTTAAGTGGGTTGTTGTGTACCTAGTGGAAAGGGTTAAAGCAGGTAATCAAAGTGTGAAATCAGACAAATACGTATTTTAATCTGTTAATGTGTATCTGAGGGTCACTGGTTGAATAGGTGACTGCGTTCAGCCCTTTGGACAAACAGCAATCACCGTCAACAGAAGATATAGAAAGCGTGCAGCCATTACAGCGCACAGCGGAATAATTAATTTATCCCTATTCGTTGGCGTTTAAGCGCCTTTTTGTGTACCTAGTGGAAAGGGTTAAAGCAGATAATCAAAGTGTGAAATCAGAAAAATACGTATTTATATCTGTTAATGTATATCAGAGGGTCACTGGTTGAATAGGTGACTGCGTTCAGCCCTTTGGACGAACAGCAATCACCCTCAACAGAAGATACAGAACGCGTGCAGCCATTACAGCGCACAGCAGAATTAATTTATCCCTATTCGTTGGCGTTTAAGCGCGTTTTTGTGTACCTAGTATAAAGGGTTAAAGCAGGTAATCAAAGTGTGAAATCAGACAAATTCGTATTTTAATCTGTTAATGTGTATCTGATGGTCACTGGTTGAATAGGTGACGGCGTTCAGCCCTTTGGACGAACAGCAATCACCCTCAACAGAAGATATAGAACGTGTGCAGCCATTACAGCGCACAGTGGAATAATTAATTTATCCGTATTCTTTGGCGTTTAAGCGCGTTATTGTGTACCTAGTGGAAAGGTTTAAAGCAGATAATCAAAGAGTGAAATCACACAAATACGTATTTTAATCTGTTAATGTGTATCTGATGGTCACTGGTTGAATAGGTAATTGCGTTCAGCCCTTTGGACAAACAGCAATCACCCTCAACAGAAGATATAGTACGCGTGCAGCCATTACAGCGCACAGCGGAGTAATTAATTTATCACTATTCGTTGGCGTTTAAGCGTGTTATTGTGTACCTATTGGAAAGGTTTCAAGCAGATAATCAAAGTGTGAAATCAGAAAAATACGTATTTTAATCTGTTAATGTGTATCGGAGGGTCAGTGGTTGAATAGGAGACTGCGTTCAGCCCTTTGGACGAACAGCAATCACCCTCAACAGAAGATATAGAACGCGTGCAGCCATTATAGCACACAGCGGAATAATTAATTTATCCCTATTCCTTGGTGTTTAAGCGAGTTGTTGTGTACCTAGCGGAAAGGGTTAAAGCAGGTAATCAAAGAGTGAAATCACACAAATACGTATTTTAATCTGTTAATGTGTATCTGATGGTCACTGATTGAATAGGTAATTGCGTTCAGCCCTTTGGACGAACAGCAATCACCCTCAACAGAAGATATAGAACACGTGCAGCCATTACAGGGCACAGCGGCATAATTAATTTATGCCTATTCGTTGGCGTTTAAGCGCGTTATTGTGTACCTAGTGGAAAGGGTTAAAGCAGGTAATCAAAGTGTGAAATCAGACAAATACGTATTTTAATCTGTTAATGTGTATCTGAGGGTCACTGGTTGAATAGGTAATTGCGATCAGCCCTTTGGACGAACAGCAATCACCCTCAACAGAAGATATAGAACGCGTGCAGCCATTATAGCGCATAGCGGAATAATTAATTGATCCCTATTCGTTGGCGTTTAAGTCTGTTGTTGTGTACCTAGCGGAAAGGGTTAAAGCAGGTAATCAAAGTGTGAATTCAGACAAATACGTATTTCAATCTGTTATTGTGTATCTGAGGGTCACTGGTTGAATAGGTAATTGCGTTCAGCCCTTTGGACAAACAGCAATCACCGTCAACAGAAGATATAGAACGCGTGTAGCCATTATAGCACACAGCGGAATAATTAATTTCTCCCTATTCCTTGGTGTTTAAGCGTGTTGTTGTGTACCTAGCAGAAAGGGTTAAAGCAGGAAATCAAACTGTGAAATCAGACAAATACGTATTTTAATCTGTTAATGTGTCTGAGGGTAACTGGTTGAATAGGTGACTGCGTTCAGCCCTTTGGACGAACAGCAATCACCCTCAACAGAAGATATAGAACGCGTGCAGCCATTATAGCGCACAGCGGAATTAATTTATCCCTATTCGATGTCGTATAAGTGTGTTGTTGTGTACCTAGCAGAAAGGGTTAAAGCTGGTAATCAAAGTGTGAAATCAGACAAATGCGTATATTAATCTGTTAATCTGTAGCTGAGGGTCACTGGTTGAATAGGTGACTGCGTTCAGCCCTTTGGACGAACAGCAATCACCTTCAACAGAAGTTATAGAACACGTGCAGCCGTTACAGCACACAGCGGAATAATTAATTAACCCTATTCGTTGGCGTTTAAGCGCATTTTTGTGTACCTAGTGGAAAGTGTTAAAGCAGGTAATCAAAGTGTGAAATCAGACAAATACGTATTTTAATCTGTTAATGTGTATCTGATGGTCACTGGTTGAATAGGTGACTGCGTTCAGCCCTTTGGACGAACAGCAATCACCCTCAACAGAAGATATAGAACGCGTGCAGCCATTATAGTGCACAGCGGAATAATTAATTTATCCCTATTCTTTGGCGTATAAGTGTGTTGTTGTGTACCTAGCGGAAAGGGTTAAAGCATTTAATCAAAGTGCGAAATCAGACAAATGCGTATATTAATCTGTTAATCTCTATCTGAGGGTCACTGGTTGAATAGGTGACTGCGTTCAGCCCTTTGGACGAACAGCAATCACCCTCAACAGAAGATATAGAACGCGTGCAGCCATTACAGCGCACAGCGGAATAATTAATTCATCCCTATTTGTTGGTGTTTATGCGCGTTATTGTGTACCTAGTGGAAAGGGTTAAAGCAGGTAATCAAAGAGTGAAATAACACAAATACGTATTTTAATCTGTTAATGTGTATCTGATGGTCACTGGTTGAATACGCAATTGCGTTCAGCCCTTTGGACGAACAGCAATCACCCTCAACAGAAGATATAGAACGCGTGCAGCCATTACAGCGCACAGCGGAATAATTAATTTATCCCTATTCCTTGGTGTTTAAGCGAGTTGTTGTGTACCTAGCGGAAAGTGTTAAAGCAGGAAATCAAACTGTGAAATCAGACAAATATGTATTTTAATCTGTTAATGTGTGTCTGAGGGTCACTGGTTGAATAGGTGACTGCGTTCAGCCCTTTGAACGAACAGCAATCACCCTCAACAGAAGATATAGAACGCATGCAGCCATTATAGCACATAGCGGAATAATTAATTGATCCCTATTCGTTGGCGTTTAAGTCTCTTGTTGTGTACCTAGTGGAAAGGGTTAAAGCAGGTAATCAAAGTGGGAAATCAGACAAATACGTATTTTAATCTGTTAATGTATATCAGAGGGTCACTGGTTGAATAGGTGACTGCGTTCAGCCCTTTGGACGAACAGCAATCACCCTCAACAGAAGATATAGAACGCGTGCAGCCATTATAGCGCACAGCGGAATTAATTTATCCCTATTCGCTGGCGTATAAGTGTGTTGTTGTGTACTTAGCGGAAAGGGTTAAAGCAGGTAATCAAAGTGTGAAATCAGACAAATGCGTATATTAATCTGTTAATCTGTATCTGAGGGTCACTGGTTGAATAGGTGACTGCGTTCAGCCCTTTGGACGAACAGCAATCACCCTCAACAGAAGATATAGAACGCGTGCAGCCATTACAGCGCACAGCGGAATCATTAATTTATCCGTATTCTTTGGCGTTTAAGCGCGTTATTGTGTACCTAGTGGAAAGGTTTAAAGCAGGTAATCAAAGAGTGAAATCACACAAATACGTATTTTAATCTGTTAATGTGTATCTGATGGTCACTGGTTGAAAAGGTAATTGCGTTCAGCCCTTTGGACAAACAGCAATCACCCTCAACAGAAGATATAGAACGCGTGCAGCCATTACAGCGCACAGCGGAACGCGCACAGCGGAATAATTAATTTATCACTATTCGTTGGCGTTTAAGCGTGTTATTGTGTACCTAGTGGAAAGGTTTCAAGCAGATAATCAAAGTGTGAAATCAGAAAAATACGTATTTTAATCTGTTAATGTGTATCGGAGGGTCAGTGGTTGAATAGGAGACTGCGTTCAGCCCTTTGGACGAACAGCAATCACCCTCAACAGAAGATATAGAACGCGTGAAGCCATTATAGCGCACAGCGGAATAATTAATTTATCCCTATTCCTTGGTGTTTAAGCGAGTTGTTGTGTACCTAGCGGAAAGGGTTAAAGCAGGAAATCAAACTGTGAAATCAGACATTTACGTATTTTAATCTGTTAATGTGTGTCTGAGGGTCACTCGTTGAATATGTGACTGCGTTCAGCCCTTTGGACGAACAGCAATCACCCTCAACAGAAGATATAGAACACGTGCAGTCATTACACGGCACAGCGGAATAATTAATTTATGCCTATTCGTTGGCGTTTAAGCGCGTTATTGTGTACTTAGTGGAAAGGGTTAAAGCAGGTAATCAAAGTGTGAAATCAGACAAATACGTATTTTAATCTGTTAATGTGTATCTGAGGGTCACTGGTTGAATAGGTAATTGCGTTCAGCCCTTTGGACGAACAGCAATCACCCTCAACAGAAGATATAGAACGCGTGCAGCCATTATAGCGCATAGCGGAATAATTAATTGATCCCTATTCGTTGGCGTTTAAGTCTGTTGTTGTGTACCTAGCGGAAAGGGTTAAAGCAGGTAATCAAAGTGTGAATTCAGACAAATACGTATATTTATCTGTTAATGTGTATCTGAGGGTCACTGGTTGAATAGGTGACTGCGTTCAGCCCTTTGAATGAACAGCAATCACCCTCAACAGATGATATAGAACGCGTGTAGTCATTACAGCGCACAGCGGAATAATTAATTTATCCCTATTCGTTGGCTTTTAAGCGCGTTATTGTGTACCTAGTCGAAAGGTTTAAAGCAGGTAATCAAAGTGTGAAATCAAACAAATACGTATTTCAATCTGTTATTGTGTATCTGAGGGTCACTGGTTGAATAGGTAATTGCGTTCAGCCCTTTGGACGAACAGCAATCACCGTCAACAGAAGATATAGAACGCGTGCAGCCATTATAGCACACAGCGGAATAATTAATTTATCCCTATTTGTTGGTGTTTAAGTGTGTTGTTGTGTACCTAGCGGAAAGGGTTAAAGCAGGTAATCAAAGTGTGAAATCAGACAAATACGTATTTTAATCTGTTAATGTGTATCTGAGGGTTACTGGTTGAATAGGTAATTGCGTTCAGCCCTTTGAACGAACAGCAATCACCGTCAACAGAAGATATAGAACGCGTGCAGCCATTACAGCGCAGAGCGGAATAATTAATTTATCCCTATTCGTTAGCGTTTAAGCGCGTTATTGTGTACCTAGTGGAAAGGTTTAAAGCAGATAATCAAAGTGTGAAATCAGAAAAATACGTATTTTAATCTGTTAATGTGTATCGGAGGGTCAGTGGTTGAATAGGAGACTGCGTTCAGCCCTTTGGACTAACAGCAATCACCCTCAACAGAAGATATAGAACGCGTGCAGCCATTATGGCACACAGCGGAATAATTAATTTCTCCCTATTCCTTGGTGTTTAAGCGTGTTGTTGTGTACCTAGCGGATAGGGTTAAAGCAGGAAATCAAACTGTGAAATCAGACAAATACGTATTTTAATCTGTTAATGTGTCTGAGGGTCACTGGTTGAATAGGTGACTGCGTTCAGCCCTTTGGACGAACAGCAATCACCCTCAACAGAAGATATAGAACACGTGCAGCCATTACAGCGCACAGCGGAATAATTAATTTATCCCTATTCGTTGGCGTTTAAGCGCGTTATTGTGTACCTAGTGGAAAGTGCTAAAGCAGGTAATCAAAGTGTGAAATCACACAAATACGTATTTTAATCTGTTAATGTGTATCTGAGGGTCACTTGTTGAATAGGTAATTGCGTTCAGCCCTTTGGACGAACAGCAATCACCCTCAACAGAAGATATAGAACGCGTGCAGCCATTATAGCGCATAGCGGAATAATTAATTGATCCGTATTCGTTGGCGTTTAAGTCTGTTTTTGTGTACCTAGCGGAAAGGGTTAAAGCAGGTAATCAAAGTGTGAAATCAGATAAATACGTATATTAATCTGTTAATGTGTATCTGAGGGTCACTTGTTGAATAGGTGACTGCGTTCAGCCCTTTGAACGAACAGCAATCACCCTCAACAGAAGATATAGAACGCGTGCAGCCATTATAGCGCACAGCGGAATAATTAATTTATTTCTATTCCTTGGCGTTTCAGCGTGTTGTTGTGTACCTAGCGGAAAGGGTTAAAGCAGGAAATCATACTGTGAAATCAGACAAATACGTATTTTAATCTGTTAATGTGTGTCTGAGGGTCACTGGTTGAATAGGTGACTGCGTTCAGCCCTTTGGACGAACAGCAATCACCCTCAACTGATGATATAGAACGCGTATAGCCATTACAGCGCACAGCGGAATAATTAATTTATCCCTATTCGTTGGCTTTTAAGCGCGTTATTGTGTACCTAGTCGAAAGGTTTAAAGCAGGTAATCAAAGTGTGAAATCAGACAAATACGTATTTCAATCTGTTAATGTGTATCTGAGGGTCAGTGGTTGAATAGGTAATTGCGTTCAGCCCTTTGGACGAACAGTATTCACCGTCAACAGAAGATATAGAACGCGTGCAGCCATTATAGCACACAGCGGAATAATAAATTTATCCCTATTTGTTGGCGTTTAAGTGTGTTTTTGTGTACCTAGCGGAATGGGTTAAAGCAGGTAATCAAAGTGTGAAATCAGACAAATGCGTATATTAATCTGTTAATGTGTATCTGTGGGTCACTGGTTGAATAGGGACTGCGTTCAGCCCTTTGGACGAACAGCAATCACCCTCAACAGAAGATATAGAACGCGTGCAGCCATTATAGTGGACAGCGAAATAATTATCCTTATTGCTTGGCGTTTTAGTGTGTTGTTGTGTACCTAGTGGAAAGGGTGAAAGCAGATAATCAAAGTGTGAAATCAGACAAATACGTATTTTAATCTGTTAATGTGTATCTGAGGGTCACTGGTTGAATAGGTGACTGCGTTCAGCCCTTTGAACGAACAGCAATCACCCTCAACAGAAGATATAGAACGCGTGCAGCCATTACAGCGCACAGCGGAATAATTATGTTATACCTATTTTTCTCGTTTGAGTGTGTTGTTATGTACCTAATGAAAGTGTTAAGGCTGTTAATCAAAGGATGAAATCAGACAGATACATATTTTAATCTCTTAATATTTGTCTGGGGGTCACTGGTTGAATAAGTGATTGCTTATAGTATATCTTGGTAAAGAGTCGATATGGGTTATTGCTTTCGTTTAATCTGTTTAAATTCTCATCCACATCAAATATTTTGGTATATTGACATTGTTGCTCTTAAGAATTCGAATTTCTTTCACTACCCAAAGAATGCTGTTGAAAACCGAGATTTGATTGCTCTCTCATTATATATATATATTTTCGTTTTTGTCTTGTTAAATTCTTTCATACAAATCTTATTTAAGAAGTTACTTAACTGTGTATATGAGTTACTCTTGACATGCCGTTCAGTGTATAATGCTAATGCATAGAGCACTGCTCAACTTTTTTTAACAAGGCGAGATAGATTTTTCCATTATAAACTCACGATTTAGTATCATTTTGAATCAAGTAACATTTCTTTTATCATACTATGAGAAAATTTCAAAGTCTGGCCATCATACTGTATAATAATATATATTCAGGCTGCAAAATGAAATCAATTACAAAAAGAATTTATTGAACGATTTAACATTATTATAATAGAAACCTTTATTATTTCAAAATCTAATGGAGGAAACTGATAGGTGTCAATGGAAACTGAAAGTGATCAATGATTTGATCAGTTTCCTTCAAATCTAATGATCTAATTGAAATCTAATTGATTTCAATTAGATCATTAGAACAGTTTATCATTAGAACAGTATTAAAACAGTTTAATCTAATTAATTTGAAGGAAACTGAAATTTGCAAATCAAATGTACAAAATATTAACGGTTCAAATATAAGGATACGGAACACTAAGTTTTAGGCATTTCATTCCTTCACACGCACAAACTCACAATACTACTTTTAACTACTGTGCTCAACGCATCACTGACATTTCGATACTTTTATTAGGATGAAGTGAATTTTTATGTGACAGAGTATCTCTCTCAAGCAAAAACAGAAACCTTAACTAAATTTTAAGTTCTACAGAAGTGCTTTAAAGGAAATCAATGAACAGTTGATAGCTTTAATACGTCTATTTTTCATGCAGCTTTTTGAGAAATGTGTAATCAGTTATTTGGAGAGATATTTTAAACAAATGGATGCAGTATTGAAATTTGCAATGAATAAATAACTAATTATAACATCTTAGTCGTCATCTTGCTACCCATGATTCATCGATAAACATGTATTGAATTGCTGTGGTCATTGTTTCTAATTCTCTATACTAGCCGTATTCACTATTTCTCTTCGCCTCCCAGGGAGTGCCAACAAAAATCATCGTGCATGTTACCTTTGGCAAGCGTGTCATAAAATCGCCATCACTGCTATGAGGGCACCAACCAGAGTTTTGTTGTTAAAGGTATTGGGTTGGTGGTGGCTCAGTCGGTGAATTGCCAGACTCATGATCTGAGGTCCCAGGTTCGAGTCGTACCTGGGTCAGCGTTGAGATTTTTCTCCGCAAAATTCCCCGCCCTGCCCTCTGTCAACAGGGGGACACCGATCGGCTTGGAAAGGCCTCCGTCAGTCAAATGACATAACAAATGTTATAGACCATGTTGGATGGCCTTAACGGGAGCTACCATCTGTATCCTAACAGCTACCCACTGGTTTTCCTTCATACAACCTTCTCTGAAACTTTGCGGTCCTTATGATCTGATCACTAAGTACATTGTATGTAAAAAAATTGCAGCTCCTAGGTAAAACAGTTTGTACTTATTTACATACCTGTAATAAGCATCGGAAAGAACTTCAGGTCATGGTCCATGTGAGGCCACGGTCGCACGTCAGAGGACACGTCAAGGCACGGTCGCACGTCAGAGGACACGTCAAGGCACGGTCGCACGCCAGAGGACACGTCAAGGCACGGTCGCACGCCAGAGGACACGTCAAGGCACGGTCGCACATCAAGGCACGGTCGCACGTCAGAGGACACGTCAAGGCACGGTCGCACGTCAGAGGACACGTCAGGGCACGGTCGCACGTCAGAGGACACGTCAAGGCACGGTCGCACGTCAGAGGACACGTCAAGGCACGGTCGCACGTCAGAGGATACGTCAAGGCATGGTCCCCCCCCAGATTCAGCCCGTCTTCTGACCTGATCGTTTAGCTCATTACGCGAACTAAAGTGCAGTTGACAGGTAAAACAACCAAAGTAGACCAACAGCTCGGGTCACGTTCGGGTGGGAGGGCGAAGAGTGCTCAGTTAACGTCTTGAAAATTCTCATAGGTCATATAGGTCGACACGATCGCTTTTCCTATTAGTGAACCAATGATCTAGGAGAATTTTCGAAAGCGTCAACTGCGCAGTCTCATCTTAGGCTAAATGATTGCTGCCGCTCTGAAAACGGATATTCTCTGATTGTAATTCTTGCGTTACGACAGTGTGTTCGCATTTCAATAATGGATCTGTTGGCTGTTAACGTGACTTTGTTCTACACTGATATTGTTGGTCAATTGCGCGAATTAGAATATTCGTGTTTTTGAATTATTCGGGCTTCCGTATGATTTGAAGAAATAAATTGAAATATTTAGATTAACGTTGGAATAAAAATAATAAATAAAAAAAATGTTTTTTTCCAAATTTTTTTGAAAACTTTCAAAATGGAAACAAATCGTTAAATCATTATTATATCATTCATATCCTATTGATTTCAAAACGAAAGGTCTTATTATTTTTTGGTTGGGTTGTTTTAATTGACAGCATGATCTTTTTTTTTTACCTTCACTGGCCAAATGAAATCACTAGGACTTAATGGCTCAGATATAGATATAAGGGTTGAATTGTTTTATCTCTGAGCGGCACTTTTTTGTACACAATGGTCCAAATGGTCAGGCCGCAAGGTCTCCGAGGGTTCAGAGCAGGTTTGGAGGGAGGGGAATCATTGGACAGTTGTTACGAGACAGATGATCGTTTCTCGTAAAGTTCACCTAACGTGCTCTTTAACGTGCACAGTTATGGCTCTCAGATTCACTTGGCTACGGCTTAACGTCCCATCCGACGGACAGTGGCCTTTCCAAGCCCATCAGTGTCCCCTCCTGACGGAGGGAAGTGCAGGGAGTTTTGCGGACATAAGTCTCAACATACGCCCAGCTGGGACTCCAACCTGGGAACTGCAGATTACGCTCCAGGCGCGATATCCTCCACCACCACCTCCGAGTGGCACTATTTTTTTGCTCACAACTGAAATTCTAGGTCCCAAAAAACCAATTTTTTTAGAATTGATCTGCGGAAAAGTAGGGCCCATGATGCTGTTTAGGGAACATTATAACGGATTTTTCTTTTTAGTTTAATTAGGATCACAGGAATTTCTTTTCAAATAAGAAAAGGATCGATCCATTTCTTATTTGAAACTGAAAATTTTCTTACTGAAAATTTTCTTACTTTAATTTGAAACTGACTTTTCTTACTGAAAATAAGGCAAAATCTAGCGCAAAAATTCGCTAGATTTCGCCTTATTTTCAGCGATCATTCTCGATCGGAATACTTTAATAGGATATATTTTTTTACCTATATATTTGCTTATAGACATCTATTTCGTGAATTTCAGTTGACAATTCCTTTAGCTGATTGTGAGTGAGTGCGTGACAAAGGATGACGCTAATTACGACCAGCAAGCAGAAGTTGTAAAGCTTTAAAAATCTGTACTTAGGGGTAATTCGGATCGTAGTTCTCGGGAGAAAAAAATCCGAAATTCGATCTTCTAGCTATCCTTCAACGTCAGAGAGAGGTGAAGCAGAGATCAAAGCTTGACGTAAAAGTGCTAGAAATGTGAATATTGGTATATAGGAGTACTTCGGATCCCAGATCCCAGAAGCTTTAAAAATCTCGGAATCGGAAAATCCCGTGAATTTACCGATTTGTTGGGTGTCACAGTTACAGCCGTCCAACCAATCGCCGTACTCTTAAGAGCAATTAAATGTTTCAAAGGGTTTCGACAAGCAAATCGACAGATCTAAGGCTCTTGACGGATTTCGCACCAGCAAGACCTTCAAAAAATGCTCCCCATAACATGATCAAAACCTGATCACTGATTGTACGAGTGAATATATCTATAGAAGTATTTCATGATAAACTAATCTTGTAGGATGTTTTTGCTACTCTTTCAACACTTCACCGCACTAAACACTACCTTTTCTGTCATTTTCATGGTATATTAAGGCCGAGATACAGATATTCATTTGTACAGATTCATCAACTAACTAAAGTGAACCTTTTTTTCTTCTATTTTATGGTATCTCAACACACTTTAAAATCTTCTGTTGAAAGCCACGAAACGAGATATTAAAGGAAGTCTTCACAAGAGGAAAGGAGTAATTCACGTCTTACTTAGGTGGCGCTACAGTAGTTTGAATTCGTTACTTATTTGTTCTCTCCATCTGTGAGGCGCAGATAAAACTCGAAACTGGCCCCGGTTTGGCCTCAAACCTGAGAACAGGAATTTTCGGGTATGCCACTGCGCTCCCCATAGAACTCAATGCACTCGTCCTTATTCGAGTGCGAGACTGATCTTGCCAAATCGCGGTAAAGCAAACGGTCCGTGATATTCCTATGCTAGGCTTGGGAGGCACTCACTCCACCTTGCTCATAACTCGGTCTGTTCGCAAGATTAAAAAAAAAAACATAATTTCTCAAAAATTATTTGTTACACAAATAACTTAAGACGAATGTTGGTATCAATCTAAAAAAAAACTAAGAATTACCTAATTGCTTTAATAAAACATCTTGTAAATGTTATTTTATTGTTCCTTTGGCACCTTTATTAACTTGGAATGTTTTCATATTTAAAGGGGAAAAATATGAGGCTGACACGCAATCGAAGTCAGGGGTGCATTGGCATTTTTTTTCTCCGTGGATGCAGCTGGCAAGCTGCGATAAAAATGCGATTTCGATTTTGTGCAAGATTTAAATCCTTATTCTGTTGATAGTTCCTACTTGCCACTTAAGTTTTCCCACAATTCCGTGGAATTGTGTGAAATAAAATTATTGAAAAACGTTTCGCTCCTATGAGGGCCTAGGGTCCCATGACACTACAGTACCGCTTACCAGGCTGCACTTAATAAAATAGTTTTACACAAAAGATGCACAATGATATTGCAATTGCATTGCTTTATTGTTTTCAAGATTACATAATTTAAAAACTTCTTTTCTTTATAATTTATGAAAAATACAAAGTTAAAATTTGTGCAGATATCACGTTTGTGCCAATTATACACCATGCACAAGATTTTTAAACCTAATCAAGACCCTAACATATAATTCTTGAGTACAATAATAAAAACGTTGCTATATTCAGTGTATTTGTTCATTAATTATATATTCATATAATATTGTGTATGAATGCATCATGCTGAAATTAGTTTGAAGGTCACACTTAAATGCAGTCTTTTCCTTCATAAGCACGTTTCTACCTTCACCCCTACAGTCATCTTTAGATTTTATTCCGCTTGTGCCATTTTCCTCTAGCTACACAGATGTTTAACGTTCATAGTTGCAAAAACTTATAATCTACATACCGTAAAATCTCGAGTGTAATACGTACAATTTTTACTTATTTAGCCCGCTAAAACAGGGGTACGTATTATACTCAAGCACTCTTGGCAACTGTGCTCCGTGACCGCCCCTTTTCTTGTCTTTTTGAGTAGCGGGGAGCCCTAAAAATCATGCTAAAAATGAATTAGAGGAAATGTTATAAATAAAATAAATATACTGCAGCAGAAAAACTGTTAGTAGTAAAATATGAAGAATCTGACGGTAATCGGGGCAGCAAGTCGTCATTTTTCCGTTAACGAGTCAAACATCCGTTATGGCGAAAATATTTTTAAAATGTTTTTACGAATTTCCCAGTAATATTTAGGTGTTACGCATTTTTGTTTGTATTTTATTAAAAGTTTAAGTTTTGTTAACAAATGTTTAATGCAATTTAAAATAAAATCTTGAAAAGTTATAGGTGCATATTATATATGAATTTACATTTTACCAGAAACCTTTGGGCTAAATCAAGCATGCGCATTATACACGGGTGCGTATTATATTCGAGATTTTACGATAGGTATACGATATTGTGAAGCAGCATTTGCTCCACTTGACAAATATGAAAATTTGCTCTTACAACTAAGAAAACAATTTTGATATACTTTGTGGGACTACAGCAATAGCTCCCATATAGCGCAAAAACAACAGAGTGGAAAAAAAGTGTGTGGCATTTCAAAATGTAGCACTGTTCATTTTTAATACAATAGTACTTTCACGTAACATGTTGCTTCCGTTATACCATTAGAAAATTGAATTTTTTCCTCTTTAACTCAGACTCAGTGCACTCCTTTTGGTCACATTATCGTCATGTCAATTATTTAGCGGGCTCCTGGTTTGCCGTTCCAGTTAAATGCCCATTCTCTGAAATGTTTCGCTTTTTTTTATTATTATTTTTACTTTCCACAACTGTACGTAATATATTTTTATATAAAATAGAGAAATATTATATGCTTTATATTTAAGTTACAAAGTGTTAATTTTTTAAAAATTTTGTATACAAATGCAATATTTGTCTTTTGCATCCATAACTTACCAAAACCTATTCAGTATGCTTATCCTTCAGAAAACAATTTCAATGGAACACCTGTACTGCTTAAGTAAATAATAAACCACTGAGTGTAAAAATTTAGTTTAATAAATTGCATTGTCTTAATTCTTTTGCTTGTGTTAGCACTGGCAAAAATTATTTATGTTAACATATTTGTTTTGAGACCAAATGGAAAAGACTAAAATATAAAAAAAAGTTTTATAGCAGATAGACTTATAGCTATATTGGAGAATGCATATACAGAAAATTGCAGTCTGAAGCCTGCTGTAGCAGTCTAGCCCTTTCGTGCAGTTTGATAAACAAAGTTGTTAGCCAGTTGATAAGCAAATCTGCTGAGAACATGCAGTTGATAAGTATGTTCTCAGCAGCATTTGTCAATTTCTCAGTCACCAGTTCAATCCCAGGAAGGAGAAACTGATCTCAGGAAAACAAATTATTTTATGTGAGGAATAGAATTCCTAAGTCTGATTTGCCAGGTGCAGTGATGTTTGGAGATTCAGAGTAGTATTTATCTCATACAGTAAAATTCTGAATAATTAATTACTAAAACAAAATCAGGTTTTAGTTCTGTGGCCTGTGCCTAGATGGAAGCACATATGGGAAATAAGTAGAAAAGCAAATACCATAAAATTAAGGAAAGTTGATGGAGAGGAGGGGGGCAAAAAAGACAAATGAAAAAGAGACAAGGAAATAAAAGAACAAAGGGGAGATGAAAAAATTTGGTTGGACGAAATAGGGAAAAGATCATATATAAGAGCCCACTAGTGACCGAAAATTAATCGTAATACAACCAGAAACTTTAAGGATTTCTCTGCCAAAAATGCAGGTCTGATCAAGCATGACAACAAATGGATTGATGAGCCCCTGATAACACTGTGGAGCTTGTTTAAGTTTCAGAAGCCCTGAATTAATGAAATGCTTCCTACCTTCGATATTATTATAAAGTGTAATATTAGCAAACTTTGTCAGTTTTGAATGACCTCAGAAAGGACACTCAAAATGGCCCTCAGACATGTACCACTGTTAAAGTCTGTTACTGACAAAAATTAATATTAGTATAAAAGATACCATCTGATACTTTATTAGGCGATTTAATCTTTTCTACTGGCAGGCAATTTTTAAATAATGGTGACAAAGCAGAACATAGTATTGATTTTTAGATACAATTAATATGAACAAGATTGTTTATAGCTACAACATGTTTACTATATGTAGAAGCTTTTCTATGGTATCTTTCTAAGAATAACAAACTGTTTTAAATTAAATACCATTTCCCATATGTAAAAATATTAATACTCTAAATATTCTTTTGATAGGCTGAACAAACCAGTTTTTTGAGTTGAAGATTGCATATCCTTGCTTTAGAGAATCCATGTATATATTATGATATAGAATTCTTAATTATTCAACAGCCTATTATACAGCAAAAATAAATGTCTTGAAAAATTTAAACCTAAACAAACTTCTGAAAATCATGACTTATCAGCTGCTATCAATAACTCAATGCATAAATGGATGGAACAGCCTGGGGTGATTTAATTTTCTGCAGTATGCAGTGATATAGTTCTCATGCAACATTTATTCTCAAGATCACTATATTTCATTGTTTATTCCGTGGTTTCTTAAACTATTTAATAATACAATCCTCACTTCCCCCACATTTCTGAGTCTCAAACACAATTCAGTAGCAATCCAAATTATGAATTCATGCAAGGAAATGAAAGAATTGAACAAATGATGCAATTCAGTATTCTTAAATTTTACAAGTAATTTACCTATATTGCTTATTCCTATTTATCAATTCAGTTGTTTCATTATTTTGAAACCCTCATAATAATACTATACAATAGAGATCAGCAATGAGGGCATCCACCAGTTACCTGCCAGAATTTAGTTGATATAAAGATATAGCTCTTATTAAGAAAATGTATCCTAAAATATATTCTTACTGTGCTTCACAATATATTCTTTCAAATCTCTTTTTTTAAACATATTTGAAATCCAAATATGGTTCCAGACTCACCGATTATGATTTAGACAACTGCCTAAGAACAAAAAACTCAAGTTATGTGCCGAATTATTAATGTGATGGCTAAAGATTTGTGATGTCAAGTGTTGCATTATATTTTGATATTTTTCTTTCAATGATTTTATTTGCATATATTGCCATATATATCTACCATGGTATATCTACTTTGGTTGCTTTATGTTCCTTCCAACAGAGCATGACACACTGCTTAATTATCATTAAACCTTTGCTATATATATTATAAATTGTTTTAATAATGCTTAGAAAAAACTAATTTTTTGCTTCATAGGTGAAACTGCACTGAACTACGTATGATGCCATGTTTCAGAATCTTCACTAAATTACTAATTACGATATTTTTTCCAAAGCCACGGAACACTTGATACAAAGAAATGTGAGCCTATTATAACATACATACACATATGAGTTGTTAGTTGTTGTTAATATATATTAAAAAAACAGAAATTTTTGAAGAAAAGCTTTAACAATGTAATCACATAATTTGTAGTGAGCTTATAATGATATAACTGACATTCTTTGTATATACATAGATAAAAATCTCTACTTATAAAAGTTTTCAATTTTTAAAACATGGAATGCAAGAAAATAATGAATTAAATAAAATACATAATGGAACTGAAAATAAAGAAAAATAACTTTCATAGCATTTAAAACATTTGGTACTTTGATTGTCAATACACTAAAACAAATGGAATTAGTAATAAAAACACATTATAACCAATGGTGCAACATATTTCTCCAGATTAAATAATAAAAACCTAGATCAATTCGTTCCTAGCATCGTTCATTAGAACTCTTATGTTTTACAAGTATAAATTCTAGATTATCTAAATTTTTAGATTTTATTAAAAATTTTCTTCCTGTGCTTGAAGAAGTAAAACTATTCTTCTTGCTCAGAATTTTCTAAGATTATTTGAAATGAAAAAGGACAAAATGCATAACCTTGTCCATCATAAAACTTGCTTTGGAATTCAACCCTATAATGACAAAGAGATAAATTTAGACTATGAACTACAGTAAACAGATTAGTAAATATCTAGTTATTTATTCTATTAAAATTAGTTATTCCATTTACTTTTTTAAAATTAGTATTTCTATTTATAGTTATTTAGTCTATTAAAATTAGCATTTCTATTTAAAGTTATTCTATCTATTTATTTTATATTTCAAGTTATTAAAAAAAATTATTCTATTTAAAGCACACATACATTTGATTTGTAATTGACAGCCAGTGGATCAAATATGATTCCACAAGATTTCCAAGTTGCCAAGAATCCCATAAGCAAAATGTCAAAACCCTTTTTTTTTAAACATTGCTTTCTACTTGTTTTTTTTTATCAATCATGCTTACCACAACACATGCCAACTTGCACAAAAGATTCAACATGGTAATATTACTTCAGCCCATCACCATTAATTTTTTGCTGTGGTAGTCAAATCAGAAATACTAGGTTATATACGAGGGGCATTCAAAACATTCTGGACATTCATCTGCAGAACAAAAACCATTGCACTTACATCAATACAACTTTTACTGTCCTTCAAGTATTGCCCTCCAGTATTTATGCAAAGTTGCAGATGTCTACACCAATTCTGGAATGTTTGGTTGTACTCCTGTTGGGGAATACTCTGCACCTCTGAATGAATGCATTTTGCAAGGTCTTAACCCTTAAAAAAGGCTTCCCAGCAAATTCCTTTTAAATTTTTGGAAATAACCAAAAATCGCATGCAAGATTGGATGAATGTAAAGGATGGGGTTAGCTGTTTGATTTTTTTTTCTGCTCCAGATAGGCCATAACTTGCCGGGTTTCATGAGCACTAGCATTTCATGAAGGAGAACATTTGACATGTCTATTGTTGGATGCTGCTCCTTCATCTCCTTAACCACAATGTGGGCAAAACAATGTTGGTATAGCATTGGCCATTTATAGTCATTTTTTTTTCAGGTAAGGTGTACATGGCGATCACTCCTATGGAATTGAAAAAAAAAAAACTGAACATCCTCTTCTTTGAGTGAAGGACTTGTTGGAGGATTTGGGGACACAGTTTATCTTCCATGACTCAAACATAGTTCTTGATCTTTTGGAATTTTTTAATCTGGGAGTTGTATAGTAATAAAATGTCTCATCACCTGTGACAATGATTGGGGGGTCACTAGGCTCAAATATTGCCAGCATCTCCTTTCACAAGTTGACTCTTGCCCTTTATTGCTAT
Organism: Ryuthela nishihirai; assembly: GCA_038380435.1. Lineage (NCBI taxonomy): Eukaryota > Metazoa > Arthropoda > Arachnida > Araneae > Heptathelidae > Ryuthela > Ryuthela nishihirai. Next base: position 81,085,300 of record JAWZYU010000017.1, read on the forward strand.
TCTGTAGGTTTGAGGGGGTACCCATCAGAAAAATCTTTTGGAATTTTAAATATTGATGAACAATTGTTTCCACAATGCCAATTGATACACTGATATCTAAACTTATCTGATTGGCGATGTATGGGTTTTCCTTAACGAGTTCACGAACAGCAACAATGGTTCTCTCATTCTTGCCCCCTTTGGTCTTTCTGCACGAGGGAGGTCTTCGAAGCTCTGCTGTTGTTCTCTGAATTTGTGCATTCATCCCATAACACTGCCATTGAACAGGCATGAATATTTGTTGTCATCCCCAAGCTGCATTCTTGTGAAAATGTAAAATCTTTCACCATCTTTAGTAGCCTCATAGAAATAATGCACAGCATTTACAGGCTGAACTTTATGTGCCACCAGCGAAGAGAGAATTGATGATAGAATCTTTGTTTTTAACATGTAATGGAAAGTTTAGACAAGCTTTCAAACAAGTCATAGCTCGTGAACTTTCAAGGAATGAATGCAAATCTACAGACACACGTGAGAACTTTTTGAACACTTGCCATATTTGTTGTAAAGAATTTTAATTTCCAATTTCATTACTACATATAATATTGTCTATTCAAATTAGATAAGCAAATACTTTTAGGCTGTTAACATTAAGTCCATTATATGTAGTCAAGTCAATAAGTCACAAACAAACACAGCCCCATAAATATTTAATGAAAGATTGTGAGGTTTTAGCAGTAGATGGCAGTACATTCAATTAATGGTTAGTTTTTCAGGGTGAAAGATAGCAACTGTAGTATAGGAGAGAATAAGTGAAAAACATTATAGCATTGTGTGTTTTCTGTGGGCTATATGATGTTTTACCAGGAAATTCGCAAAAAAATGCTTTTGGTGTATGACAAGATCTGTTTGTCATATAAGGTTTATAGCTGGGTTGAAAAACTTGCACAATAACATTTGGAACTTCAAGACAATCCCAGGCAAGGAAGCAAAAATCAAACATTCCAGAATTGGTGTAGATGTCTGCAACTTTGCATAAATACTGGAGGGCAATACTTGAAGGACACTAAAAGCTATATTGAGGTAAGTGCAATGGTTTTTGTTCTGCAGATTAATGTGACCAGTTGAAATTGTGACTGAAGCAGTTGTTGTAAATTAAGGAAAACTTAGAAAAATTATGATAAACGAAAAACTATATGAATTATTTTAATGAAATTTGATGAAAACACGAATCACAATGCTAGTTTCAGAATAGAATAAAATATTTTACACTACAAACATTTTTCATAAAAACACACACAAACTTGTCCAAAATGAGGTATCAGAAAGCAATGGGCAAAGTTCTTTAACAAGAAGTGTGGTAACCCCTTACAGCAATGCAGGCATGACAGCGATGTTCCATGCTGTTTATGATGTTGTCGATCAGCTCAATAGGGAGCAATGCCCACTGTTCCTTTAAAGCAGTAATAAACTCCCCACTTTGCTTCAGATGGTTAGTTGAGGGCAACAGCAAGCTGGCCACTCCATGCGCATAAATGGTCTCCTCTTGAAGGTATTGTTCCACTAGTCGAGCTCTGTGTGGATGAGCATTATCATCTTGTAAGATGAATGTTTCACCTATTGCACCAGCGTAAGGATGTACATAAGGGTCCAGGATGTCATCTCTATACCTCTGAGCATTGAGGTTCCCTCCCACTCATCAACACATAGAGGTCTGTGTGTCTACCTAAGGAAATGTCACCTCAAACACACATGCTACCTCCGCCGTAACTGTCTCTTTGACGGATGTTACTGGGATGATAGGGGGTACCTCATTCTCTCCATATCAAACAATGTCCAGAATCACTCTGCAAGCAATATCTGGACTCATCTTTGAAGAGTATGGACCTCCATTGCTCTCCTATCCAGTTAACATGCATGTATGCCCAATCAACTGCTCTCTCCTGTGATGTGAGGGGTATACATTACTGGCCTTCTAGGATACAGATTTCCCTCATGAAGCCTTCTATGCACAGTAGAAGCTGATACAATCCTCCCAGTGGCTACTGCAAGAGAGGATCGTAGCTGACAGGGAGTAGACATCCTGCACCTTTGTGCTGTTAATCGCAGATATCAGTCTTATTCAGTGGTCGTAACTCTAACTCTTCCTCGGCTAAACCTCCGAGACATGGAATCTGTGCTAAGAAATTGATTCCACAGTCTATGGACCACAGAAGGACTTACATTCAGTCATCGTACCGTGTCTGAATGACTTTGGCCTGATTCTAGCTGGCCAACAGCTTTCCACTGCAGTTCATTTGGCAAATGATGTCTTGAGGTCATTTCTATAAAATGGCTATTCTGAATTTCTTTATTCATATTTACAACACAAAATAAAGATCCACTAAAAAACACCCATTTTTATGCCACTATCTGATTATGCAAATTGATGCAACCTATACTAATTTGCATACAATATGCTGACTCGGCATTACTGGTTACATGAACAAGTTTGGAGACGATTGGACTATTTTTTGCCAAATTATCGTGATTTTTCTCATTTTTCCTTAATTTATAGCAACCAGTGTACATTTACTATTACTAGAAAATTTTTTGTCTTTATCCGAGCATTCTATGTGTCTTTCCTGCTCTTCAGATCGAAACTATAACTGAGTAAAAGTTTTCATAGCAAGTTTCTTGAAGACTGGCTGCAAAGCACAATATGATAGAAGGTGAGGAGCAGTTGTTCTACACTGCTTGACATAGAAAATGCCACACCATGAAGGAATGTGCGAAATGAGATGAAACTTACCACACATGTAGACAAATAGGTGGGAAAGAAGTGATTTAATTTCTGTAGGATTACAGGAATGTGATGATGGGCAAGGAGACAGTATAATGTGGCCTGAGTCAGTAATTCATATGACCACCATGCTGGACTATATATTAAGCAACATGGCCTGGCATCGAGTGGAAAAGTCCCCAGATGGTATGCTGAGGTATCGCAGACCATGCATCGTTGACCTGTGTCCATAATTCGACATTGTGAGGGAGTCATTCAGAGGTGTGAAGTCATCTGCAAATGACGTCCCACACATTCTCTATTGGGGAGAAGCCTAGGGATCAGCCTGACCAAGGCAGCACCTGGACACCTTGTAGGCACTGTCTGATGATGTTGGCAGTATGTGAGTGGGCATTATGCTGAAACTGAGCATCAGGGATACCACAGAGATATGGCAGCAAAACTGGGCTACAGCACCACATCGATGTATCATTGTGCTGTCATTGCACCCACTATGTGTACGAGAGATGAATGGCTGTTGAAACTGATAGTGCCCAAAACCATGACACCAGGCTGAAGAGCTGTATGACACTTACAGGTGACAGCAACATCAGCCTGGTGACCACATCATCTTCAGATCGGTGATTGTTGGAACTGAGACAGAAGTGAAACTCATCACTGTATACAACAAGGTTCCACATATTTGGCGAACATAAACAGACGATGTGGACACTGAAAGGGTTAACCCTTACATTGTCAGGATACTGAAACTAACTCACTGTGGTGACCAGATAAGAAAGTTTTTCAGAAAATAAACAATTTAGAGCCTCATCTGAACTAACTAATGAATGGATAAATGTCCTGTTATAAACCAAAGAGCATTTAATTTCAATTAATAAAAAGGTAAAAATTCAAAAACAATTAAAATTTTAAGCATTTTAAAAAATTTATTACAATATTTTTACTGTATTTTTCTATTTAAACTTTGGTAATTTTTTTTTAAACTATATTTTTCGGTTTTTTAAAATTATTTTATAATTTAATATAAATAGTTCATGTTACTTATATTAATGCTAAAATATTTCATTTACTTGGGTTTTTTCCCTAAAATTTTAGTCATTTATTCAAATAGCACATAATGCACATGCTTAGATTTCTGGTATTTGGCAAACACTACTAACCCTAAGGAGAAAAGTGTCAAAAACTTTTTGCTTTAAAGCAAGATAATTTAAGTAAAAACTGAAATATACATATAAAAAGTGATCAAGAACTGTGCAAATTATTCAATAAAAATACTTCAAAGTATTTAAAGTTTAACTGAAGTACTGAAATTGAGAATGAATCGTTTTAGTACAAAATTGCATAATGGCTATGGAAAAGTTTAATTTGAAAATTGCAACAAATATTTTAGTTAATAATCACAATTTTCTACAAATTTGGTTAAAATGTAATTAAAAGTATTGATAAAATAAGTAGTAGTACCTTTTAAAAATAACGTTTTTAGGCTAATTGCTCAATCCTACAATTCTTCTGATATCTGCCATTACAGACCACTAGAGGTTTCGTTTTCAATTATTTTATATTAATTATTCTATATAATCTCAGAATATATTTGACAAAAAACTATAAAAAAATTCTGGAAGCATTAGAATAAAAAAAGGTCTTTAATATCGAATCTGCTAAAATATTGACTGAAAGCGATATGTGCAGTTCCTGGATACAATTCTGGTATCATTAAAATCAAAATCTTTGCATTAAGTTTAGAAAGCATTGGGTTGTTTTGCCTCTGAACAGCACTTTTTTACAAATAGTGGCTAAATGGCAAAGGTCATAAGGACCCTAAGGGCTCGGAGAAGGTTGTGGAAGGTGAACCAATAGACAGCTGTTAGGAAACATATAGTAGCCTCCCATCAAAGCCATCCAGTGTGTTCTATAACATGCACAGGGCATAGCTTTAATGTCTCATCTGATGGATGACAGCCTTTTCAAGTCCATTGGTGTCTCCTTTCTGACTGAGGGCAGGATGGGGATTAGCAGAGAAATATCTAAACATTGGCCCAGGTGGGACTTGAACCTGGAGACTGCAGATCACAAGTCTGGTTCACTACTGACTGAACCAAACTGTAATGGTCCACCATTATGATAGAGAATGCATATATATTTAATCATAATGATGCCCTTTGGGACTAGCCTCTTAATATTGTGGATTAAATCACTGCCTGTTAGCAGCACTTGCTGACTTCCCTCTGGGTCCTCAGTTCAATTCCAGCTTGGGAAAGCCTCATCAAGGCATGTGCGTTCTTCTCTCTGAGTAGAGCTGCCTAAGTCCGATATGGCTGATAAGCAGTGATGTTGAAGATTTGGATGAATTTCTCTCATATGCCAGTGTAAATTAAAAAAAAAAGAGTCAAATTCAGATGTTGGTTTCCTGCTCTGTGCCTAGTGGCAGCATGAATCAAGGTGATAAAAGAGGATTGTTAAAAGTAGACCAACAGAATAGCAGCTGAAGTAAAATTGGCTAACTGTTGAGATGAAGGAGGCTGGTAAATCACAAGCATGTGACTGGTTGGTTGGTTGTTTGGGGTTTATTGGCGCAACAGCAACTAAGGCTATATTGCGCCAAACAAACAATAAAAAGGGATAAAAGTCTCAGAACCCACAACCAAAGTTAAAACAAACACAACAAAAAGACAAGTAAAAAGACTAAAAAGAAACAACAAGAGTAGAAGTTAACAATAAAAATGGGTGTAGAGGACCTATGTAAAATTGCAAACAAGAGTAAAACTAAAAAATATAGTAAAAATCAGAGACGTGTAAAATAACCAGTAAAACGTAAAAAGTCAAAAACAGGAGTTAAAAACGATTCATCAGATAAAAGATGGCCGAGTGTAAGAGGCTCAGCCATAAAATTGTGGAAAGTAAAATACAATTTACGTTCAAGGGTAAAAGCTGCACACTGAATTAAAATATGTTTCACAGTTAAAACGGTGTCACAAAACTCGCACTTAGGTACTGCGTCCGCCTTAATTAGAAAAGAGTGGGTTAAAAACGAGTGACCTAAGCGGAGCTGAGCAAGGACAACTTCCTCCTTACGATTCCTGCGGTAACAAGACTGCCATGGTTTGACGACAGGTTTGATCTCAAAGAGCTTGTTGGTAAGCTGTTCTGACCAAGATCTCTGCCACTGTGCCCGGAGCTCGGTGGAAAAACGCTGCCGGAAATCCAGATAGGGAACCGGCAACGGAGAGTCGGACAGGGGCATGGCTGACTTGGCAGCAGCATCTGCCAAGTCATTGCCCCTGATCCCGACATGACCGGGCACCCAACAGAAGAGAATCGTGGTGGTGGCTGCCAGACGATGGAGCTGCTGGCGGATCTTGGAGAGAACAGGGTGAGGCCGATGCCTCACCAAGATCAAAGCCTGTAGCGAGCTAAGTGTAAAGTAAGTGTGTAAAGTAAGTGTGTAAAGCACACACCGACGATGATGCTTAGCTGCGATATGGTCCAAGGCAATGCTGATAGCATGCAACTCAGCAGTGAAGATGGAACACTGCTGTGGGATCTGGTCTGCAATGATTACATCACAGCAGACCATGGCTGATCCCACTGAAGTGCCAGACTTCGAGCCATCTGTGAAGACAGGCAAGAAGTCCGGGTGCGCAGCACGATGGCTGGCAAAGAGTTGCCGGTACACACAGTCGGGTGTAAAGGCCTTCCCCGTCCTGCACAGGGAAAAATCGCAGGAAGGGGAAACAGCGAGCCAAGGTGGAAGTGGCTCAGCTGTCGACTGTGCGATGCTATCGAGACTGGTGTTGATGTCTCGCAGGTAACCTCGGACACGCAAACTGAAAGGACGAATGGCAGTCGGCCGATTCTGGTATAACATTTCCCACCTGGGACTGAAAATGCAGTCCCAAGTGGGATGGCCTGGCAGGAATCACAATTTTGATGCATACTGCAGGGACAACTGCTGACGGCGAATAGATAAAGATGGTTCATCGGTCTCAACGTAGAGACTCTGGACCGGTGAAGTGCGGAAGGCCCCCGTGCACACACGGAGGGCCTGATGATGGAGTGGGTCCAGCACCTTCACCACCGAATCCCGGGTGGAGTCATACACCTGGGATCCGTAGTCCAGTTTCGACCGGACAAGTGCACGGTAAAGGCGGAGCAAAGAACATCGGTCCGCCCCCCAAGAGAGGGAGGAGAGGACCTTGATGATGTTCAATGCCCGCGTGCACTTGGACCTGAGATGTCGAATATGTGGTAAAAAGGTCAATTTCCGGTCGAAGATGAGACCGAGAAACTTGGTCTCCGCCACAACTGGAATAATGTTACTCCCGAGCCGCAGCTCGGGGTCCAGATGAAGATTACGCTTGCGGCAAAAGTGCACACAAGCGGTCTTCTGTGGGGAGAACCGGAACCCATTGGCCGTCGCCCAAACCGAGAGATTGTTCAGGGCAGTTTGCAGTTGTCGTTCAATGACCCTCATGCTGGACGATGAGCAAAAGATGCTAAAGTCATCAACATAGAGGGCATTGCCTACAGTCGGAGGAAGTTGCCGTGTAATGGAATTGATCTTGACAGCGAAAAGCGTAACACTCAGGACGCAGCCTTGAGGCACCCCCTGTTCTTGGGGGAAAGGCCGCGATAGAGTGTTGCCGACACGGACTCGAAAAACACGAGAAGATAAAAAGTTCGCGATGAAGATCGGCATGTGACCTCGCAAGCCGAAGCTGTGAAGGTCACGAAGAATGCCGAATCTCCATGCCATGTCGTACGCTTTTTCGATGTCGAAGAAAACTGACACCAGGTGCTCTCGTCGTAAAAAAGAATTCCTGATCGCCGATTCGAGGCGGATCAGGTGGTCTAAAGTAGGCCGGTGCCTGCGAAAGCCACACTGGGTGTTGGAAAGAAGGCCGTGATGTTCCAAATACCAGGCCAGCCTGGTATTTACCATCCTTTCCAACACCTTGCAGACGCAGCTCATCAACGCAATTGGACGATAATTGGAAGGAATCTTGGGATCTTTGCCTGGCTTAGGGAAGGCCAAGACGATGGCCTCCCGTCAGGAGTCCGGAAACTGCTCCTCGATGAAAATACGGTTGAAGAGTCGGAGCAGTCGATCCTTACTCGATGGTGAGAGATGTTGGAGCATGGCATAATGGACATTGTCTGGCCCCACAGCAGATGCATGAGAAGTGTGCAGAGCACAGCGAAGCTCCTCCGCTGTGAATGGCCTGTTGTAAGACTCCAGGCCATTCGAATGGAAGGACAGCGGAGAGCGCTCGGCCCTGCACTTCTGGGCCAGAAACTCGGGGGAGTAGGAGGACAGAGAAGAGATGGTGGAGAATGACTCCCCCAGAATGTCGGCAATTGCTCGAGGATCAGCAATTGCCTGTCCATTGTGCTCCAGGATCGATAATGAGTGGGACGTGTATTTCCCACCCGTCTTCCGGACCTTATCCCACACGACCTTAGAACTGGTCGTGCGGGTGATAGAAGATGTATATTTCATCCAAGATTCCTTCTGGCTCTGGCGGCGGACGAAATGGGCTTTCGCCCTGGCGCGTTTGAATGCTTCGAGGTTGGGGGACGTCGGATATCTCCGAAACACCCCCCAAGCCTTGTTCTGAGCCTTACGAGCTGCGGTGCAGTCGGGATTCCACCACGGTTTTGGGAACCATGGAAACCGAGTCGAGGTCTGAGGAATAGTAGAGGCAGCTGCATGGACGATGCAGTCTGTCAACTCCGCCACTGCAACATTGATGGGCTCCTGGCTGACAGAGTGCTCATCGAGCTCAGACAAGAGCTCGAAGCCACTCCAATCAGCCCGATCAAGCCTCCACCGGGAGACACGCGAAGGGCTGCAAGGCCCCCCACGAGAGATGGTACACACCACGGGGAGGTGATCGCTTCCGTAGGGATTGTCCTCGACCTCCCATGTAAAGAGTGGAAGGATCGAGGAGGAGCAGATGGTGAGGTCAATGGCAGTGAATGTGCGGGTTGGGGTGTGAAAGTAGGTACTGACACCGGTGTTCAACAGGGAGAGCGATGGATCCAGGAGACACTGCTCCAAGACCCGGCCCCTCCCGTTGGTGTCAGCACTGCCCCAGAGCGGACTGTGGCCGTTGAAGTCCCCCATGATGAGGAAGGGGGACGGCAGCTGCGAGACGAGGTCATCAAGGTCATCCCAGAAAACGATGCTTCCGGGTGGGAGATAGACAGAACAGACAGTCAACGAAAATCCCACAAAGAGGCGGATGGCAACCGCCTCTAAATGTGTGGTGAGGGGAATGACCTGGAATGGAGAATGGTTGCTCACGAGGATGGCAACACCCCCGTGAGCAGGACCATCTCCATCCCGGTCCCGGCGAACGAGAGAAAAGTGCCGGATAGTGGGATTGTTGGCTGTCTGCAAGAATGTCTCCTGAAGGCACACGCAAAGGGGTTGGTGTGCCCTCAGGAGGACCTTGATGTCGTCAATATTCCTCTGGAATCCACGATAGTTCCATTGAAGGAGTGTGGCCATCTCAGGTCTTAGAAGAAGTGGCGGACGACTTGCGATTTATTTTAACCGTCGCCAGCGACGGTTTTGGAAAATTAGGGTGGTCGGTGTCCATGTCCTCGGAGTCGTCCGAGCAACATGGATCAGAGACCGCCGAACGAGGAGGTAAAATTTTCTTTTTGGGCCCCGGCGGGGGCCCCTTGGGTTTCGTAGGTCTTGCTGTCTGTGGGCGGGGTGGAGGGGGCCTTCCGGAGGTGGATGTGGAAGGCACAGACACAGGAATAGAAACCGGTGTCGATGTCGAGATGGACACCGACGTCGGCTTCGCCTGCGTCAAGAGGTACTTGGCAGCAGGCGAGAAAGATTCAGCAGGTGGAACGCTGATGTCTGTCTGCACCGCCACGGAAGCCATCTTAACGATGGGCTTTCCGACAACCGCACCGGCATAGGAGACCTTGCCAGGTGGGGCAGGCGGTGCAGCAAGCTTTCTCGCCTCTGGATAGCTGATGTTTTGGAGGGTCTTCAGGCACTGTACCTCTTTCTCCTCCAGCCACTTCGGACAGTTGCGGGAGTACGCCGGATGTTCACCACGGCAGTTTACACAGCATGCCTTTTCTGCTGTGCAGTCAGGTTCAAGGTGATCCTGACTGCCACAACGAGCACAGGCGGGCTTGCCCCGGCAAGCAGTGCAGGCATGGTCAAACCTCTGGCATTGAAAGCAACGCAGAGGATTGGGGATAAATGGCCGCACCTCGCAGTGTAAGTATCCTGCCTTGATGGAAGTAGGCAGGCGTGGTGTGTTGAAAGTTAGAATAAGTACCCGGCTGGGCTCTAACTTTCCATTACGGCGTGAAGAAACCCGGTGGACTGCGATCACTCCCTGGGCCGAAAGCTCCGAGAGGATTTCCTCCTCAGAAACCTTGAGGAGGCCCCACTCAGAGATCACACCCCGGGAGGAATTGAGCGTCTTGTGCGGAGTGACTTCGACAGCCACTCCACCAATCGCTGTAACCTTTAATAGAAGCTTCGAATGCTTGGAGCACGCAGTTTCCACCTGCAAGTCACCAGACAGATTTCGGCTCTCCCGCAAGACCTTGCAAACCCTTGTTTATAAAAAAGGGGGACATGTCCCCAAGAACCTGGTCACCCGTAGAGTGGATGATCAGGAACTTCGGAGACGGAGACACACACGAAGACGAAGGCAAAGACAAAGAAGTTGGGGGCTCATGGCGAGCCCTCTTGGCAGCATTGACCGATGAATTTTGAGTTGTGGAACTCATGTTTGTTGTAGAAAATTCAGTGCCCGTTGTCCCCACCCACCATGGAGTCCAACAAGGGGACGCCCAGTCGGGTGCCAGGGCTGCCCGGGCACCATACCCATACAGGCAGTGAGCCAAGCCTGCACAACAAAACAAAAAGAAAAGAAAAAGAGAAGTGGTGGGAAACTCGTCGGAGTTCCCGCAAAAGAAAAGAAGCAACAAAGCAATAAAGTGTGAGGCAAGAGCTGGCCACACAAAAGAAAGAAAACTACAAAATTAGTAAATGTGTGGGGAAACTCGCACACCGTTGTCCGGACGGTGGACAAGGTTACTCACCGATCTGCATAGTTGACCCTAGCAGGACCAGCCCACCAGCCGATTGATCCTGAGGGGACCACCCCAGGACCTCCCGTTTACCTGAAGCAGAGGCCAAAGCAGTGTATAGCAGCGGCCCCGGAAGTCGCTTCCCAGCCCCGCGACAGACAGGCTCCCCAATGGCAATACGGCCAAAGGGGACCCCACCAGTCATGAGCTGGGGAGAGAAGACGGGGACCCCTGAGCAACTGCCAGGATCCTCCTTTCCAGGGACACGGGTCTCCGCGCATGGCAAACACGCGGGCGAGCGTTTAGGACCCTGTGAAGGTAACCGAGCCAGTGGAACCTTCACAGGGTGGTCAAGCATGTGACTGAAAGAAAAGTAGTACAGTCATGGTCTTCTAATGGCTCCCTTCCACTTCACAGTTATATAGTGCGGCTTCACCTGCGACTTAAAGTACCCTGAGATTGAGAGTTTTTCAGAGATGTTTGGCCAGTCAAGGCTAAATAATTACAGTATATAGAAGATTTATAGGATGTAAGCTGAATACAATAATGAAGGAAAGAAGGAAGGAATGGGAGAGAGTGTCACAACAAATCATTATAATTCTGTTAGAGCAGAAAATAGGTCAGAATGATGGATATCAAAACTCATCAACAATCTATGCATTGGTACAGCAGAATAAGGGCATATTAAATTATTGCTACTTGATTCTATATGGTGACTCAACATGTGCATATGATCATTGCAGGCTCAAACAGTTTTTTTTTAATTCTATAATAATTTTTTCAATTAGAATTAACAGATAAATATATATAATATCATAGCTCTAAATATTATTTTTGCTATTTGATTAGAAACACTTAAACTGCTGATTTCAATTTGGAAAAATATTTTTTACAATCTATGGAGTGATTTTTCTTTCTGAGGTCACTAGTATTTAAAATAAGAAAACAATCGTGATTTGACATGGAAAGGGTTGTTTAAGTTCAGCTTCTTTTTTTTAATTTGGTTTGCACTGGCGTGTTTATAAAAAAACCTATGCATCAATATGATATTATTGTTTTTCACAGGTAGCTATAAAAGTATAATTAATGTTAAATGAACAATGTTTAATGAGTATCTGAGCTAGTTATTTTACTGTTATCCAGTAACCAATAATAAGAGCATTATGTTTAAAAGAACTAACTTTAAAAGTTAAAAAAACTTGTAAACTTTTTTTTTGAAATGCAATTTTAATTATCAAAGTGATTATTCAGGGTAAATCATATTCAACTGATTTGAAGACTACCAACTATTATTGCATCTTTTTACTTACCAGTGTAATCGTAGAGCATGTAGAAAAGCAGATAGTCCTTCCATTATGAGAAGTATTCCTACCGTCAATACTGCCCAGGCTGCAAAAATTACATAAAACACTAAAGCTCCATAATACCCTGATATCTTGATGGGAATTCGCATTACCATAGTCCACAATACTTCAGAGAGTTCTGAAAAATAAACAAGCAATTCTTGGTCAACAATAAATATTTCTTGGTCAGTAATAAATACATATCATTGAAGCATACAATGAATAAACTAATAATGCTGCAAGTCTTGAGTTCGTTTTAGTACTGTAACTCTGAATATTTAACCCTTCCCAGATCACCATCGAACATAGATGTTGACAGAATCCGAAATGAGAGGTCAAAGACATCAATAGATGTCTTTTGTACAACACACGAAACTTCAATTTTGTATAGATGTAGTGAGAATCGGTAGATTGAATGAGATCGGTAGAATTGAATGAGATTGAAAGATGTAGTGAGAATGGTAGATTGTGAAGTGTTGTTAGAGAGTGGTGACGATGGGTCAGAGAATGGAAATTTAATTTAGATAGATGTCACAGTTGTTACAACTTTTGTTTGGCAAGTTGAATTTTTGGAAATAAACTTTGTTTTAGAAACTTTTGAATCTTTTTCTATTTTTTCTCTAGCAACATTAATTGATGTTTTTGAATATATTTAAACTTTAATTAAACTTGACAATCATTTTTGAATTCTTACTCAATAAGTAACGCTTGGCAAATAAACGAACCCTATTGCAACTTTATTTGGCAAGTTCTTATTGCCTGACACCCGATAGAGCTATCCGGAATTTGAATAAATTGGATCAGATGAAAGGTCCAACTTTGAAAAGTTATTAATCTTTGGAGCATTACACAAGCTGCGTCGATCCATATGTGAAGGATAAATTCTGCCCATCGGTCCTTTGCGTGGCTCGAAGATAAGAGTGACTGTGTGTGGGGTGGCTCACTTTGGTTCTAGCGATACATACATGTGTCCTCACTTCCACTCAATAAATTTGCTACTAAAACAAAGCTGTGTACTAACAAATGATTGTTCAGTACTATCAAATTTATTACTTGGTTCTATCAATCATTCGGCAGTATCGATATTATTTTCAAAATATTGCAGAAGAAAATAACTGCTATAAAGAATTTACGATGTACAACATATTTTTTAGGTACAACTGATATAAAGTATTTTTTACATGAATGCAAAAAATTAGTACCACCCCCACCCCCCCACCCCCTTCTGAATGTGCATATTTTTGGGTTTATAGTGATATAAAAATAATGGGCTAACAATTCATACTTTTAAAATAAACATATATACTGTCCTACCAAAATATTGGAGAATTTTTATGTCATGCATGGAGGTAGGAAGAGTTGTTGTTTGGGTTGTTTTACCTCTGAGCGGCACTCTTTTGCACACCATGGGCTAAATGGCCAGGTCACATGGACCCCGAAGGCTCAGAGAAGGTTGGGGGAGGGGACCCACTGGTACAGCTGTTGGGAGACAGATGGTAGCCTCCCGTCAAGGCCATCCAGCGTGTTCTTTAACGTGCACAGGGTATGGTTCTCCTGCACACGGGGCCACGGCTTAACGTCCCATCCGACGGACGGCGGCCTTTCCAAGCCCATCGGTGTCCCCTACTGACCGTGGGCAGGGTGGGGAATTTTGCGGAGATAAATCTCAACGCTGACCCAGCTGGGACTCGAACCTGGGAACTACAGATTACGAGCCTGGCGCGCTACCAACTGAGCCACCCCCGCCCCAGGTAGGAAGAGGGGGGGGGGGTCTACAACAAGTCCTACTGCTTGAAAATTGTAACTGAGAGTCACCATATTGCTCCTACTTGTAAGCGTGCTATCACTGTGGTAACAACAGAATGTATTTAAAAAATGGATACATGCATAGTATATGGATGCCTCAATATGAATGCAAAAACGATGAAACAGATTACATTTCATAGGTAATAAGTGATGCTAAAGTTTTGCTTTGTAAATTGAAAATTTTTTGTGTTATTTCAACTATTTATGACAGTAGGGTAGTTAGGACTTGCAGAAGGGGGTTGTAAAAATTTCCCAGTGCTTTAAATGTAAACTGATTAAATAAAGGTTTATTATAAATTCAGAGAAAGAAATAATAAATCAAGAAATGGAAGAGAAAGTAATACACACATTATTTATTTCCTATGCTTTTGATATACCCTACCAAAAGGCTACAGAATTTCCCTGTTATGTCAGTGAAAACCTAACTTGGAAGCTCAATAATTTCTAAAACATACATTTAATGGAAAAATGCAACTGAAGATAAAGATCATAATCAAGTCTATTTAAATGTCAATTTAACAATATTTGTTTAGTATTGAAATAGTTGCGGAAGCTGGAATATTTAACAATAATCTTCCACGTTATATCAGTGAGAACCTAATTTGAACACTCTATATCTTCTAACCTGCTGAGATCCTGCCATCCTCACAGACTTTCTACTATGGCATATAAACTGACAGGCTCCTGTCAGACCTCTGTAGCAAGCAGCTGCTTGAGGGGGTATTTTTATATATATATATATCTTCTAAAACATGCATTTAATGGAAAAATATGACCAAAGATAAATTAAAGATCATAATCAAATCTATTTTAATATCCAATTTCAACATTAGAAACTTTTGATTAAATAGTAATAAATACAACTTTGAAATATTATGTGTGTGTGGGGGGGGGGGGATTTAACATATTCTATATCAGGCACCACATGTTTTTTCATTGGTGTATTTGTTACAAATTTTAAATTAGTTTTACATAATTAAGCTAATATAAAATATAAAGTGTCATTTGATATATTTGCAAGAATTTGTATTTTGAACTTTCTCCTGGAAATAATTTCTTTCCCAAAGTTTCAAATCAAGACTGGAAAAGAATCAAGATGAAGTCAGTGGGGAGGAGAAGAAAAAACTCAATCGCCGTGAAAAAATATAAGGGAGGGGGGGGGGGGAGAAGGAAATTATTTACAATGCAATATAAAAATTTTCCCTCCGTTTTATAAGTCTTTAAAAAATGAAACCTAATTTTATTCTTCAATAGTATGAAATGTATTAAGTTCAATAATATTTTGTCCCAATTACTCTTACTTACTGCACTGGATATAATTCTACAATCAATCCCTATTTTATGAAAGAGATGCTGCATAGCTTTCATTTGATATGAAATTTATTTGTTGACTAATCTTAAATGGGGCTAAATAACTGTGTTTAAAAACAAAGGTGAATGCAAAACCAAAGCTAAAGCTGAAAAAAGTAGTTTTTTGATAATTGTAAAAAAAAGTTATTAAACCCCCCCCCCCCCCCCCGCAAAATCGATTTTATTCAGCAATAATTGTAGAAATAGTATGCTAATTTGATCAAAGGGGTTCAATCACCTTTAAATGATGAATAAGAATATTTTTTGTACATAAAACAATTGCGATTTTATTGAGCAGCATTAGCACAAAATATTCAAATGTATTGCAACTGACATGCAGTGTGCAGCTTTCTGAGTAGGAACAACACAGATACCGCCATTCTCCATGGCTACAACAGCGACCTATGATAAGAGATAGAAAGGGTGCTTACCCCTCTTCCTACCTCCATGATGTCATCAAATCTAATTTCGAAGCACTATAATTTCTAAAATATGCATTAAATGGGTAAATGTGACCAAAGATAAAAAAAAAAAGATCATAATCAAATCTATTTAAATATCCATATTCAAAAATATTTATTAATGGATTATGGAATTTAAATAATTATGAAAGCTTGTTTTATAAAAATCGTTCATAATTCTCAAAATTGAAATAATCATTAAGCAAATTTTTATTATCATCATACTCAAGCAGCCATAGGCTAAGGAGGTCCAACTAGACCAACAATTTAGTTCTCCAAGCATATCTGTCCTGAGCTATACCTGCTGCATCTCTCCATTGCACACCAATTCTAACAAGGTCCTCTTTGACATTGATTGCCCACTGCATCCAAGGTCTCCCCCTCTTTCTGAGGCCTTCAGGTACACTGTTCATAACCCTATTTGCCAATCTATAATTATCCATACGGGCAACATGGCTAAACCAATGGAGTCTCTCTCTGCACAATATCTGTTCAGAGGAGGTTGCTGACTCCTTTTCCTAACCTCATCATTACTTACAAAGTTAAACCACCTAATTCCCCAAGATACTGCGTAAGCATCTAGAATCAAAAGCATCTAGTTTCCTGTTATCTTGTTTACAAAGTGTCCAAGTTTCATTACCATAACTAACCCTAGAAAGAACCAAACTATTATACAGTCTAATTTTAGTCTTTAGGTGTATACGCCTATTTCTCCACACTCTCAATAGATTCTTAATAGTCCTGTCAGCAGTTCCTATCTGTCAGTTAATCTCATTCCACACATCACCATTATCTGTTACATAGCTCCCAAGATAATTAAACTGTGACACCTGCTCAAGACTGCAACCATTCAGATTAACTGAATCATAGCCTGCCTGACCAATTTTCATCACTTAAGTTTTCTCTCTGTTTATAAACAAACCTACTCTACTACCAGTCTCATCAACAGCTCGAATGAAAGAGTTGATCTCATCCACATCTTTTGCCAAATGGGCTAAATCGCCAGCATAATCAAAATCAGAAATTTTCATATCTCCAGATCATTTAAAGTCCAAAATCTTTCCCTTGCAGTGAATTTTGCATAACATAACCAATAACCAAACTAAAGAGAAAAGGTGACAAAATGCACCCTTGTTGAACACCAAAAGCAATGCTAAACCAATGCAAGCCTTACCAACTCTCACATATGACTCAGTATTATTATAGAGAGCTTTCATTATGTTAACTAACTTGTCTGGTATACCATATGATCTCACAATCAACCACAAATTATGACGATCAATAGAGTTGAAAGCCTTTTGAAATCAACAAAGCTAGCAACCAAAGGTTTCTGAAACTTTAAACATTTCTCAAGAATCTGCCTAAGTGAAAATATCTGATCCACACATCACCTACCACTTCTCGAATCCACATTGCTTATCACACAATAGCCTGTCAACCAAATTCTTAATTCTATGAAACACAATCATTCAAAGAATTTTACCTGGAACAGAAAGTAGGCTAATAGCCCTATAGCTATCACAAGAACTGCGATCATCTTTTTTAAAAATAGGGATATTAATAGCTCTGGTAAAAATCCTTAGAAACCATGCCTTTATCATAAAGCATATTTAAAATTTCAGTCATCCATGTGGTAACCAAAACATTCCCAACTCTAAGCAATTTCATAGTAATTTCATCTACCCCTGGGGATTTACGTAATTTAAGTTTAAAAATAGCCAAAATAACTTCAGATTGTGTTATAGGGCCAACATTACAGCTACCAATGCATTTATCATAATTACAAACGATGGGAGTAGAACTAACCACATTGTTAAAACATCACTTAAATGCTCAGCCCCCCTAGGCATGGCAGAATCCTCACCTTCTCTAACCTTACCTTGTTTATACTTCAATCCCGTTATACCTGTTTGTTTTCTACCACATAAAACATTAACTATCTGGTACAGCTCTCTGCTCTCTAACTGCTTCCTTGGCTTTGTCAGCCAAGCCATCAAGCCAAAGATTCTTATCAGCAGCTAACTGATCCTTTACACATTTATTAAGCTCTCTGTAAATGCTTTCTACTAGTAGCATAGTAGTAGTAGTAGGGTACTGATTAAGGACATTCCTGCAGTTCCTTCTTTCTGAAATAAGCTCAAGTGCCTTTTCACTCAAATAATTCTGCCTCCTCTTCTCCTTTCTTCCAAAAAGAGTACTGTTAGTGTCCAAAAAAGCCTGTTTAAAATGGTCCCATTCTTCAACTTCAGTAGTAAGCATACCATGACTGTCATAATGACTAAGTAACCTATCATGGTAAGCTTTAGCTATAACTGGGTCTTTCAGAGCTTCAGTATTAAAGGTAAAATTTTTAACCCTAGCA
Organism: Ryuthela nishihirai; assembly: GCA_038380435.1. NCBI lineage: Eukaryota > Metazoa > Arthropoda > Arachnida > Araneae > Heptathelidae > Ryuthela > Ryuthela nishihirai. The sequence goes on from JAWZYU010000017.1 coordinate 81,103,453, forward strand.
CAACACTTTTTAAGTTTAAGTTGCAAGACACTTTTAACAAGGTAATGGTCATATCCAATTTCAGCTCCCCTATATGACCTGGTATTCCTAACAGAACTAGACCATTTGCTGTTAATTAATATATAATCAATCATATTCTTAGGCAACCATTTGTTGAAACCCATGTGTACTTATGTATGTTGCAGTGTTTGTAATAAATGTGTCATTCTCAAACCATTAAGTTTACTAATCTGTAGGAGACATTGCCCATTGCCACTACCAATACCAAAAGGTCAGATTCAATACCAACTTTAGCATTGAAGTCACCTAAAACAAGGGTAATATCTCCTTTCTTGAGAGAATTCAAAATATCCTGAGGTTGTCCCTAAAATCTGTCCTTCTCAACCTCATCAGCATCCTCGGTGAGGGCATAACAGCAAATAATATTCAAGTCTTTAATGCTTGTCTGAAATTCTGTTGTAAGAAACCTTTCATTAATGCACTCATATCCTAGAAGAGCTTCACTAGCATGTCTGCTGAGAAGCAAACCTACACCTTGGAGATACTTATTATCTTCCCTCCCTGAAAAGAGAAATTTAAGATCATTTTTAAGAATCTGACCTTTATCTGTCCATCTGGTCACTTGCAAGCTGAGAATATCTAAATTATAACGGTGGAATTCTTGTGTGAGGACATCAAGAGAAAAAGTTCTGTGCAGAGTCCTCACATTCCAACTACCTATGGAGAGAAAATGGTTAGTGGGATGTTTAAAGAAACTGTGTTTATTGAGAGAGGGAAATGTATATTTATTAATTGGTTTGGAACAATCAGTGGTTAGCACGCTTCGCTACTGATCTACGAGACCTGGGTTCGAGCCCTGGGTAAGGCATGGATGTGTGTGCTGTTTTTCTGCTGAGGTCCCGCCATCCTCACAGACCTTCTACTATGGCGTATTAAACTGACAGGCTCCTGTCAGACCTCTGTGGCAGGCAGCTGCTTGAGGGGGTATTTATTTTTTTTTTATGTGGCGAATCTTATGGCTCATTACCGTAATGAAATATCACATTTTGCAACACCATTCTGTCTTGCCATGGCACTTTTTCCATGCCCATTGAAATATTCCACATATCTCTGTCGACATTTTCTAGCCTTGTCAGCAACATTTTGATACTTACCCACCTCTAAATCATTACTAACACATGTTACAAACACCTTGGTCTGTAAATGGTAGCTAGGTAGTCACTGGAAGGAGTGCTGTCACCAATCCCCTGTGATGATACACAGAACCGGCCAGGCATAGCACCTAATGTCCGACCCTGCCTTCTCATGATGCAGACCATTAGGACCTTTCAAAAGAGATACTCTCTTGTGGAAATGAATGGAAGGGGAGGGCTGCCAGATTAGTGTGGCCTACTGATCTGGACAACTATGACTACTTTTTTTTTTGTACCCTGCTGAGGAGTGGTCAACCGCACAGGCTCCTGGTGCTGACTATATAAACCTACTGGACTGAAATATAGCTCTGAGCTTGATTATGGATTCTGAATTTGCTGAACTGGTGGGCTTCTGTGGGGGGAAAATCTTTCACTATGTTTTCTGTTTGTTTGTGGGTTGACAGCCGCAAGTGAAAAGATACACAGGATATGTTTATCAGCTGGTTGATAATCCTGAGCAGAGGTCATAGTATGCACCTGAACACTTTGCTTCTACATTGGAGGAAGTTTTCCAGTGTAGATGGCTTCAGCCTTTAGTGGTGGAGGAACGGGTCTTTGCCTCATGACTACGATTAGGGGACTGTTTGATATTGTCGGCATTCCCTCTCTCAATAAACATCAGTTTCTTTAATCATCCCACTAACCATTTTCTCTCCATAGCTAGTTGGAATGTGAGGACTCTGCTTATTCTCTTGAAAGCTTATTCTCTTGATGTCCTCACACAAGAATTCCACTGTTATAATTTAGATATTCTCAGCTTGTAAGAGACCAGATGAATAGATAATGGTCAGATTCTTAAAAATAATTTTAAATTTATCTTTTCAGAGAGGAATGATAATAAGCATCACCAAGGTGTAGGTCTGCTTCTCAGCAGACACGCTAGTGATGCTCTTCTAGGATATGAGTGCATTAATGAAAGGTTTCTTACAGCAAAATTTCAAATTAGCATTAAAGACTTGAATGTTATCTGTTGTTATGTCCCCACTGAGGATGCTGATGAGGATGAGAAGGATAGGTTTTACGGACATCTTCAGGATATTTTGAATTCTGTCAAGGAGATATTACCCTTGTTCTAGGTGACTTCAATGCCAAAGTTGGTATTGAATCTGACTTTTTTTTTTTTGGGGGGGGGGGGTGATTGGCCTTATTGGTAGCTGCAATGGGCAACGTCTCCTACAGGTAAGTAAACTTAATAGTTTCAGAATAACTAACATTTATTACAAACACTGCAATACACATAAGTATACATGGATTTCTTCAGATGGGCTGCATAAGAATATGACTAATTATATATTAATTAACAGCAAATGGGAAGTAGAAGTTATACCAGGTCATATAGGGGAACTGAAACTGGATCTGACCATTACCTTGTTAAAAGTGTCTTAAGTGTCCTAATAGAAAGCATAAGAGAGAGCTTAATAAACGAGGAAAGGATAAGTTAGCTGTGGTAAGAATCTTTGGCTTGATGGCTTGGCTGACAAAACCAAGGAAGCAGTTAGACAGCACAACAGCAGAAAGTTATACAAGATAGTTACTGTTTTGTGTGGTAGAAAAAAAAACCAGGTATACAGGGATTGAAGGATAAACAAGGTTATAGTAGGTGAGGATTCTGTCACGGCTACGTGGACTGAGCATTTCAGTAATGTTCTAAACAATGTGGTTAGTTCTACTCCCATTGTTTGTAATGAAAATAGAGGCATTACTGACTTTAATCTGAAGTTATTTTGGGTATTTCTAAACTTAAACTACATAAATCCCTAGGAGCAAGTGAAATTACTACAGAAATGCTTAGAGCTGGGGATGTTTCAGTTACACGTGGATGACTGAAATTTTACATATCTTTTATGATAAAGGAAAGGTTCCTAAGGATTTTACCAAAGCTATTATCATCCTTATTTTTAAAATAGGTGCTTGCAGTTCTTGTGATAATTATAAGTGTATCAGCCTACTTTCTGTTCCAGGTAAAGTGCTTTGTATGATTGTGCTTAATAGAATTAAGAATCTGTTTGATGGACAATTGTGTCATGAGCAGTGTGGATTCAGAAGTGGTAGGGGATGTATAGATCAGATTTTTTCACTGCAGAAGATTCTTGAGAAATGTTTAGAGTTTGAGAAACCTTTGGTCACCAGCTTTGTTGATTTCAAAAAGGCTTTCGACTCTATTGATTGCCATAATTTGTGGTTGATTGTGAGATCGTATGGCATACCAGACAACTTAGTTAACATAATGAAAGCTTTCTATAACAACACTGAGTCATGTGTGAGAGTTGGTAAAGGCTTATAGCAATTGCTTAAGCATTGCTTCTGGTGTTCTATAAGATTGCATTTTGTCTCTTTCTCTTTAGTTGGTTATTGATTATGTTACACGAAATTCTTTGCAAGGAAAAGATTTTGGCCTTAAATGGGCTAGAGATACAAAAATGTCTGATTTAGATGATGCTGATGATTTAGCCCTTTTAGCAAATGATGTTGATGAGATCAACTCTTTCATTCGAGCTGTTGATGAGACTGGTAGTAGAGTAGGTTTGTTTATAAAGTGATGAAAATTGGTCAGACAGGCTGTTTCAATTAATCTGAAAGGTGCACTCTTCAGAAGGTGTTTCAGTTTAATTATCTTGGGAGCTATAAAACAGATTCTGGTGATGTGTAGCATGAGATTAACAGACAAACAGGGATTGCTGCTGGGACTTTTAAGAATCTATGAAGAGTGCGGAGAAATAGGCATATACACCTAAAGACTAAAATTAAACTGTATAATAGTTTGGTTCTATCTAATGGTAGTGAAACTTGGACGCTTTGTAAACAAGATAACAGGAAACTAGAAATCAATCCATAGTGAATGCACAGTATTCCCTGTTAAGATAGACATCAAACATTAATTAATAGATTCTGAAAAAAATTCATCGCCGACACGGCGGGAATCAAACCCACATCTTTTCAGATTCATGCCAGAGCGTGCTACCATTGCACCACGCATTGGACAATGAAATTTTTCAGAATAAGACCATATAAATCCTCTTCACTTAGACATGGCTGAGACAGCGCCATCTATACTCAAGAAGATGCAACTTATTCAGTCGTTGCTATTGATTATCAGATGTTAATGAGAAGGTTGCTAATGCTACCACGTTAATATATAATTAAAAATCAATCCATAGTGAATGCACAGTATTTCCTGTTAAGATATACATAAAACATTAATTAATAGATTCTGAAAAAAATTCATCGCCGACACGGTAGGAATCGAACCCGCATCCCTCCAGATTCATGCCAGAGACTAATTAAAAATTTCACTATGGATTAATTAAAAATCAATCCATAGTGAATGCACAGTATTTCCTATTAAGATATACATAAAACATTAATTAATAGATTCTGAAAAAAATTCATCGCCGACACGGTAGGAATCGAACCCGCATCCCTCCAGATTCATGCCAGAGACCGCTACCATTGCACCACGCGCTGCACAATGAAATTTTTCAGAATAAGACCTTATAAATCTGCTTCACTGAGACAGTGCCATCTATACTCAAGGAGATGCAACTTCTTCAGTCGTTACTATTGATTATTAGATGTTAATGAGAAGGTGCTAATGCTACCACGTTAATATTCAATTCCCGTCATGTCGGTGATGAATTTTTTTCAGAATCTATTAATTAATGTTTTTTTAGGAAACTAGATTCTTTTGATTCTAAATGGTTACCCAGTATCTTGGGTAATAGGTGGTTCAACTTTGCAAGTAATGAAGAGGTTAGGCAAAGGAGACAACAACCTCCTCTGAGCAGTATATTGTGCAGATAGAGACTCCGTTGGTTTGGCCATATTGCCCGTATTGATAATCATAGATTAGCGAATAGGGTTATGAACAATGGGCCTAAAGGCTTCAGAAAGAGGGGGAGACCTAGGATGTGGTGGGCAGACAATGTCAAACAGGGCCTTGTTAGAATTGGTGTGCAGTGGAGAGATGTAGCAGATGTAGCTCAGGATAGATATGCTTGGAGAACTAAATTGTGCAGTCTTATTGGATCTCTGTAGCCCGTGGCTGCTTGAGGATGATGATGATAAATATAGTTTATATATAACTACTTGTGGTCATGCTAATTGCTTGCCCAAGGCCCTGCAAAACACTCCACCAGCCCGACTAGGTTTATATTGAGGATTGCTGTCAACAATCGCTGTTCATCTCCAATTTTTCCAAGAGTTCTTATCAGCCACAGGTACAATGATTATCATCTGCTGACTTGTAATGTTACCATTCTTTGATCACCAAGATGCAATCTCCCAGTAAGAAAATGCTAACCAAACACATTACTAAAATCTCCAAAAGACTCTCGGATATCCTTCCTTAGACTTTTAGGCCAAGAAATTTATCATCCATACCAATATGAAGCATTCTTAACCACAGGCCTCATACTTCTTATAATTTAAGCAAGCATACTAGTACATCATGCTTTACAATTACATCACTCGAATATCAACATATGTGCTTTACAATATGACTTCATTCATAGCACTGAGCTACAACCTAACATTATAGCTGTATAATGATTTGTATTAAAACATGGTTTGATTAATCAGTATATCATATCTATTGATCAATTAATAAAAAATAATACAAATGATTGGACTTTCATTAAAAAATGTTTACATATATATTTTTAATGAAATGAAAATAAGTTACCCTCTAAAGCAGCTGCTTGCCACATAAGTTTGACATGAGTCTGTCAGTATAATACACCATGGAGAAGATTTGTAAGGAAGGTGAGATCTCAGCAGAAGACAATAATGAAAACACTCAGACTTATTCAGGACTTGAAGTCAGGTATGCTAACCACTCAAAAATGGGATGACTATATATTGATGAAAAACAATTGTTCAACATTAAATAAAATCACATCATATATAGGTTTTCATTATTAATGTATAGGCCTGGTCTAGAAAAAAAACTCAGAATGCCATTCTGATATGAACTTTTTCCCTGTTTGAGTGGTCTTTAAGAAAGCTCTTGAAAATACAGGTAATTTAAACTTTATATGTTTAATATGTTTTTTTCACCACCAATCAGTTACTAGCATTCTTCAGAGTCCTGCTAACTACATAACTAACTTAAGGTTAATACACATTGGAATGTCTATATCCGTGTTTCCCAATGTGGGGCCCACGCCCCACAGGGTGGCAATTTCATTGTCAAGGGGGGCAATTCGAAAATGGAATCATTCAGAGTTTAACCGTATGGCGGTTAAATTTTACATAGGGGGGGGGGGGACAAGAATTTTAGAAAGGCTTAAGTGGGGCATGGCACAAAAAAGGTTGGGAAACACTGGTCTATAGAATGTTTGTATTGTATAAATAACCATGGTGCCTTTACTCTGTACCCATGGCTAATAGGATGGTCATTTATTTGTCAAAATATATTAATGATCTTATCAATTTGGCTAATATAGGAATCAAATGCTATCATATCTAACCTTTCTAATCCAATGTGTTCTGGTCAAAGAACACATAACTCATTCAATTGTTCAGAAATATTCCATTTCAACTGATCTTATTACAGTAATTAAATCTTTCCAGTTCATCCAAAATATCATTACCCTTGTTTCCTTTCAAATTAAATTACCCTGTATTTTAATTTTCTGACTTTAAATTTGCTTTGTTAAATATTAAATTTGTATGAGCTCACAACAGATCTTCACTTATCTCTACCATGTTGTCCTTATTCTTCCTATAAAGTATGCAAAAACAAATATTTTTTGAATAAAGAACTATCTATCATTCATATATTCTCTATGTCAAGATGCAGGCTATCCTCAGCACTTCATTAAGAAAATTCACCTCTTTGCCAGAAATAAAATCAACAACTTCCTCCTTTTAAGTCTATGTCAAGATGCAGGTTATCCTCAGCACTTCATTAAGAAAATTCACCTCTTTGCCAGAAATAAAATCAACAACTTCCTCCTTTTAGTAACAATTCTTGAGATGTGAAATATATCTCTTCCACTTTCCAGCTATCCAGCTATCAACAATACCATTGACATTATTATGAAAATGTATAATTATAAAGCCTACCATATCTTTGATCACTACTTTATCTCTCATAAAGAATGTGAGAGACATATCTTCACTTACAGGTGGTGTATGTTTAGTACCCATCACCTACCCTGAAACAGACTTCTACAGTCCATCCAAACCTCTCGGTTACATAGGACAAACAAAAAGAACTCTTCAATAGAGAATATAGGAACACCAAAGAAATGTCAAATTAAAACAAACTATTACAGCCCTTTCATCTATGGTTATACTAGAAGAAGCCAAACCTCTATTAATCCTTCCAGTGTCCAGCCTGAAAAACTAGTTGACATCCAGAGGCCAAGCTATTTTCTCCCTATGCTCAGCCAAAAAATTTTAACTTTACAATTTTTTTGCCAAATAACTAATGAGATGAATCACAACATGTTAAATTCCAAATTAATCAGCATGAATTCTTGATTTTTTAAAAATAAAATATTTAACAAAAAAGTGACAAGTTTTATTTTAATAGGACATTTTTAGTCACATAGTAAAAATGAATCTTACATCCCAAATAAAAATTTATTTAAAAAACTAATAAACAGAAATAATTATAATGTACATGAATAGAAAGGCTATTTCCAAAAAAATTTTTTTTCTTGTTTCAATTAAATATTTTTCCTGTTTTGAAAATTTTTCTGGGTACAATACTTTGTGAAAAGTTTAGGCTTTTAGCCAATTGTGCTGAGTCATAACATAAACAAGTCAAAATCAATCCAAAGTGAATGCACAGTATTCCCTGTTAAGAAACATTAATTAATAGATTCTGAAAAAAATTCATAGCCGCCATGGCGGGAGTCTAACCCGCATCTCTCCAGATTCATGCCAGAGCGTGCTAACCATTGCACCACGTGTCGGACAACGAATATTTTCAGAATATGACCTTTCAAATCTTCTTCTTGAGACGTGACTGAGACAGCGCCATCTGTACTCAAGGAGATGCAACGTTTTCAGTCGTTGCATTTGATTATCAGATGTTAATGAGAAGGTCACTAAAGCTACCGCATTAAATATATAATCAAAATCAATCCAAAGTGAATGCACAGTATTCCCTGTTAAGACTGGCATGAATCTGGGGAGATGCGGGTTCGACTCCCACCGTGACGGCGATGAATTTTTTTCAGAATCTATTAATTAAATAAACAAGTCAACTTTAGAATTAAAAAAAAATAACCAATCAACAGAAATATGTCATGTTATATACCAAATTAAATAGAATCTAACTCCAAATCTTATGGAAATAAAAAAATTAACAAATTTAAAAGCATATTAATTTTAATAAGAGGTTTTCACAGTAATATAGTGAAAAAATAGATTGAACTGTAAGTTCAAGGCTAATGTTGGAAACATGTTGAATAATAATTAAAAAAATATCCCCTCAAGCAGCTGCTTGCCACAGAGGTCTAACAGGAGCCTCTGTTATATACACTGAGAAGCCAAATGTCATGGGAATAACAGTTAAAGTAGAAATAGCGCATTGTACTCATAATTGATGCATTGGACGTCAACCGCAGAATGGTGCTGCAGTAGCCTACAAACCCAACATTCATTTTGGAGTAGTTGTTAATTCAGCCATGAGTTGTCTGACTTAGAATGTGGCTTGATCGTCGGTGCCAGAAGGACGGGTCATGCAATATCAGAGATCGTGCAGGAATTCGGTTTCGCAGGTTTACAGTGTCAAGAGTTTATTGTCGGTGTTCTATTGATGGCATTTCCACACATGTAAACAAGCGAACAGGACGGCCACGTGCAATTGATGAACAGAACTCGTGTCGGCTGTCACAAATGGTAATGACCAACAGATGAGCTACAGTGCATGAAATCACTGCCAATTTGAATGTGGGCCAAACACAAAACATTTCTGAAAGGACTGTCCATCACCACATGCACTCCATCAGATTTGGTAGCCCAAGACCCATTCGTGTCCCATTGCTTACACGTCGTCACAGAGCTCAAAGACTGGAACGGGCCCAAAGACATGGAAATTGTACAATAGAACAGTGGCATCGGGTATCATGGTCCTATGAATCAAGGTTCCAGTTGTTTTGCACTGACGGGCATGTTAGAGTGTGACATAGGCCTCATGAAGCCATGAACCCTGTCTGCAAGGTACTGTTCAGGCTGGAGGTGGCTCTGTGATGATGTGGGGCATGTTCATGTGGTCTACATTGGGCTCTCTCATCCATTTGGAGCAATCGCTGACAGGTATGAGATATGTGGACATTCTCGCAGATCACCTGCACCCCTTCATGACTCTCGAGCACCCTGACGGTGGAGGGGTATTCCAACAAGATAACGCAACATGTCACCAGTCTTTGGTTGCTAGGAGGTGGATTGAAGAACACTCCACGGACTTTACCATCATGAATTGGCCCCCATGATCCTCCAATATGAGCCCCTAGGAGTAGCTGTGGGACACAATGGAAACATGCTTACGATCCATGAATCCAGCACCATCCAATGCAACACAATTATGGTCTACACTGCAGGATGTGTGGGCTGCCATCCCCACAGAACAATACTGGCAATTCGTTGACTCCATGCCTTGATGTGTGGCTGCACTGATGAGGGCTTGAGGAGGACCAACCTATTATTAGGAATGTATCCCATAACTTTTGGCCTCTCGGTGTACCTCTGTGTCAGTTTAATACATCATAGTAAGTCTGTGAGGATGGCGGGACTTAGGAAGAAAAACGAAACAAACATCCATGCCTTACCTGGGGCTCAAACCTAGATCCCATTGATCAGTAGCCAAGCTCGCTGCCACCTGGCCACCAGGATGGCTACATGTTAAATAAAAACAATTAAATTATATACTAATTGAATGGAAATTTCTTCCCAAATACTCTATTTACCTGAAATATGATTTTTATTTCTTTTAATGATTCTTTTCAGTGTTATATAATTTAAAACATGGTACTCACAACACTCATAACTTCTTAATTTTGAGTTATTTTATCCCCAGCTGTTAAAGTTTTGATATATATATTAGTTTAAATCTAGTATAGCAAAGACAGTGGGAACATGGCCTTGTATGTGTCCTTCACACAACCTCAGCCAGCAATTACACTTGTGAATTATAAACATTCTGCAACATCGTAACTGTGCAAGTATATATGTGATCTACTGAAGGACTATAGAAAACCTGAAAAGTACAACGTACAACTGCACTAACTATGGACTATGTATCTACAAGTAATTAACATCACAACATATGGTACCAGATGCACCTGCAGCAAGACACTTAACAGTTATAGCAAGATAAGCATAGTAACAGATCACTGTCAGCCAGTAATGATATGTATGTATTAACTGCGAACTTTTGTGCCAATTGGTTCTAAGTTAGCAGAATTAAGGACTTTTCACAAGAGTTACTGCTTTATTGTGATAATAAGGTAAACAGTTAACTTAAAAATAAGTAAAGTATTAGATAGATAGATAGATATATATATGATGAATTTAGTTATTCAACATAAAATGATAATGTCAAAAGCAATTGCTATTAAGTCTGTACAATAGTTTATGTAGTTGCTAAGATCTACTCAATACTGTATGTATAGATGGTTAAATATGGTTGCTGTAGATCAATATAATGTTACTACAACTGAAGGTTGCTTGAGGAACATCCAATTTGATGACTGGATGTTCTTCAAGCAGCCCTAATATATATACAATGCAAACTGTAGACAACATTATTAAGTGTGAAACTTAGTAAGTATAAATATCTGAAGGTTATTTTTGTCTACTTATTCTACCATCTACTGCACCATTCCACAAAGCACTGTTAACTACACTAACTGTGGACAATACATATATCCACAAGTAATTAAATTAAGCCACTGCATAGATGAAACAAATTATGGTGTAATAAACAAAGGGACTAATATATATTTTAAATAATGTTATTTTTATGTAGAAATATTAAAATGTAATTATTTCTGACCTTTTTTTATCATTATTTCAAAAAATTAATTTCTAATTTTCTTTTTATTTCATTACATAGGTAACTTTTTATTGTGTATTACGTCCTTGCATTTTTTTTTTGTCTTTGTGGTAAATATGTGTAGCATTGTAAAATTTTATCAACCAATAAATTCACAATTCATGACTTTTGGAGGACATGATTCAAAAATTTTGCCCCGTGTGAAATAATACCTATTAATTTATTAACTTTAAAAAGGGAAGTTACCCTAAATTATTACCCTAAACAATGGGAATGTTACCCTAAATTATTACCCTAAACAAAGGGTGGAGACACTAGAAGCTTTAATGGGCTTGTCCTGGTTTCTCATGAAACATACAAACACATAACAGAGACATGCCTTCTGGTCTAATCCCATTGGTTCACAAATATTTTTACACTAAACATGTCCAGAATTATTTATAAAGTGGAATTTCACTTAATATGTATAATCTGAAATTTCACTTGATTTTTATAAATATCCACCAGATTTTTGTAATATGCAATGTCCCATATTTTTTATAACATGCATTTTTCACAATTTTTATATCCAATTTTATGCAATGAAAACTAAACTGTTGAATAAAAAAAATTCAACTGTTGAATATTAACATGCAATACATTGAAATGATGAAAGATTTCTTATGAAATTTAATAGTTTTTCATGGTAGAACCCCTTGAAATACTCAGAATAGGGCAAGTAAACAGAGCACTTCTAACATTCATACTAATTATCATTTCCTTTTTGCCTGGTACAGTCTTGGGATTTTTTTTATGCGGGAGGGAGGAAAATATCTTTCAAAATGAGCCCACTGTAATTTTGCTGGCAAAATTCTGGATTTTACCATTTTAAAATCAATCAGCTGCATCTGATAATTGCAATTCATTTATAAAACAATTCCTGCAAGCACTCTGCAATGGCTTATCTATTATCTGCAGAATGGTATCAGACACTTAATGCCACCTATTCACAGCAAAGATGTAAACAAATTATTACAACTGCTTGAACATCTCAGATATATTGATATATGCATGGGCTACCTTTCCTATCACATCTCAGAGATGTTAATGTAAGAAAAAGGGTTAATAGTCAGGTATGATAACCACTAGACCTGGTATGGGCTAGATCCAACAGTGGACCATTGTGTTAATAATTCAACTCTGTACCTATCAGATTCAAACTTGAAATTAGTTTAAACTATGATACAAATTCTAAATACAAATAATGAAAAATAAAGGAACAAAATATCAAAGCAGCAAGAAAGTTTAAAGTACACTGGTAGATTCAGAAAATGTTACACCAGGAAGTATTAGTCTGAGTATCATGCAAATAGTTGGGTATGCATCGATAGTTACATTATGGAAATAAGCGCAATTATGAACCAATCACATGATAGGTGAGGGGGATAACAGGGCAAAATGGCTCAGTATAGCTAAGTTTGGGCATCCTCACCTGGGCATGTGGACCACTGCATTGGAGTGATCTCGATGGTGAAAGCAAATGTAAGGAGTCAGAATGCCTGGTGACATCATTAGGAATCCTACCATTACATGGACACCTTTATGAGAGGCTTCATCATAGGGCTACATACAGCTGGTTGGTCCCCACATTGTAGTAGAAACACATCAGGATGCAACAACTGTTGGCCAAATTTGGCAATAGCGGTTGGAGGAAGGTAGCGTGTCGCTGTAGTGGGTCTGGTGCATGTAGGCAGATGGCCGAATGCCTAGATTAGTGCATTTATCAGCAAACCATAGCATCCCCACAATATACAGTGGAACACATTCAATGTGGTGTACAGTCAGCTACAGACATCTCAGTGTTGACATGGATTGTGAATCACAGATTGGCTGAGGCAGGTTTGTGTTCTCACCAACCATTGCGACGACTGCCACTCACCACAGTACATGGTCGCACAAGTTGCAGTGGTGCCATACCAGACTAGCGTGGTGGGAAGAATGGAACCTTATCATATTCAGTGACAAGTCTCACTTCTATCTCAGTGCTGATGATCACCAATTAATCGTCTGGAGATGACTGGTCACTGGGCTATCATCTGTGAACATCATATGGCTCTTCAGCATGGTGTGATGGTTTGGGGTGCTATCAGTTTCAACAACCATTCACTGCTCATATGCATAGTGGGTACAATGACAGCACGATACATTGATGAGGTGCTGCAGGCCTTTTTTTTGCCATCTTTGTGGTATCTCTGATGCCCAGTTTCAACACAATAATGCCCGCCCACACACTGCCAACATCAGCAGATAGTGTCTACAAGGTGTTCAGGTGCCGCCTTGGCCAGTGCGATCTCCAGACTTCTCCCCAACAGATAATGTATGGGACATCATTGGCAGATGACTTCATGCCTCTGCACAACCCCCTCACAATGTTGATGAATTATGGCACAGGTCAATAATGCATGGTCCATGATACCTCAGCACATCATCTGGGGATTTTTCCATTCAATGCCACATCATGTTGCCGAATGTATAGCCCAGAATGGAGGTCATACAACCTACTGACTTGAGCCACATAATTCTGTCTCTCTGCCAATCGCATTCACATAATCCCTCAGAAATTAAATCGATTCTTTCCCAGATCTCAATGAATATATTGGTAAGTTTTGTCTCATTTCGTGCATTCCTTCATGGTGTGGCATTTTCTATGTCGAGCAGTGTAATTCATATAAAAATTCTGCCACATTTCATAAATAGTTTTTTAAAATAAAATTTCATGGTTAATTTAAGGTTTTTTCAATGAATTTTCAATGGCATTAAATCAATATTAATGAAGCTCAATGAATAAAAACCATAGTTGGAGATAGGGGTCCTCATTGACCATTGCAATAGTAAATAAACTACTGTTCATTCTCATCTCTCAAACTTGGAGAATGGATATTACATTAATATAATATGCATTCTATTACACTATCGTAATATGCCTGTATATAAACATTAGCCCTTGAAATAATTATAGAATAGACAAAAATGGAAGTGTATTTGTTTTCGAAAACAAACTATGAAAAACGGGACCCATAACACAAGGAGACCTTGATGATGTAAAATGCCTGCATGCACTTAGACTTGAGATGATGTATGTGTGGTAAAAAGGTCAATTTCCTATCAAAAACGAGTTTGAGGACATTTGGGATGATGCAATTCCCAGGCCGAAGCTCAGAGTCATACTGACAGCAAAATGTGTAACACCCAGGATGCAGCCCTGTGCTACCTCATTCTTGTAAAACAACCGTGAAAGATTGTTGTTGATACAGATATGAAGAAAAAAAAACATGACAATAAGAAGTTCAAGATGAAGAGCAGCATGGCATTATCAAAGAATGGCAAATCTCCAAGCCATGTCATATGCTTTTTCAATGTCAAAGATTATAAACACCAGGTGTTATCATCATAAAAAATATTCCTGATAGCCGTTTGAGGCATATCAGGTGGTCTAAGAAAGACCAATGCTTGCAAAGCCATACTGGGTGTTGGAAAGAAGGCTGTTATGTTCCAAATCTGATGAGTTTGGCAATTACCATTCATTCCAACACCTGGCACATATTTGGTACACACAATGGGATGATAACTGGAAGGGATCTTGGATTGGGTTGTTTTACATCTAATCAGCACTTATTTTGCATAAAAGAGTAAATGGCTTGGTCCACTAGGACCTGAGGGCTCAAAGAAGGTCGGGGGAGGGGACTCACTGGACAGCTGTTAGGAGACAGACGGTAGCCTCCCATTAAGGCCATCCAGTGTGATCTTTAACATGCACAGAGTATGGTTTTCCTGTACATGGGACCATGGTCTAATGTCCCATCCGAGGAACAGTTGCCTTTCCAAGTTCATCAGTATCACCTAATGACCAAGAGCAGGGAGTTTTTTGGAGATAAATCTCAATGTTCACCCACGTGGGACTCAAACCTGGTAATTACAAATTATGAGTCAGGAGCTCTACTGATTGAGCCACCCCTGTCCCAGAATCTTGGGATCCTTTCCAGGCTTAGGATGGCCAAGATGCTAGCCTTCTGCCAGGAGTCCTGAAATTGCTCTTCAAGAAAAATAAGATTGGAAAGTTGGAGTAGTTGATCCATATTCAATGATGAGAGATGTTGGAACATGGTGTAATGGACATTGTCTGGCCTAACAACAGATGCATGAGAAGAATGCATAGCAAAGCACAGCTCCTCTGCTGCAAATGGCCTTCCCTAATGTAGGGCTCCAGGACATGCGAATGGAAAGACAGTAGAGGTATTCTGCCTTACTCTTCTGGGGCAGAAACTCAGAGGAATGCAAAGACAAAGAAGAGATGAAGGAAAATGATTCCCCATGAGTGTCAGCAATTACCTGTCGACTAAGCTCTAGAATTGATAATGAGAGAATGTGTGGATGATAGAAGATGTATATTTGATCAAAGATTCTTTCTGGATCTGGCACTGTATGAAATGGGATTTTGCCCTGAGTCACTTGAAAACTTCAAGGATGCAGGAATTGGATAACTGTGAAATACTCCCATGTCCTCATTTCAGACCTATAAGCTGTGTTGCACTGAGGATTCAATCATGGTTTCAGGAAGTGAGGAAACAATGTGGAAGTTTGAGAATGGTTGAAGCAGTTTGAACAATACAGTCTCTCATCTGCACCACTGCAACATTAATTAGCTCCTGGCTGACCAACTGTTGGTTGAACTCACAGAGGAGCTTGTAACCACTCCAGTCAGCCAAATAAATCTTCCACCCTGATATATGTAAAGGGTGATAAGTCCCACCACAGGAGATGGGTTGGGTTGTTTTACCTCTGAGCGGCACTTTTTTGCACACCATGGGCTAAATGGCCAGGTCACAAGGATCCTCAAGGCTCAGAGAAGGTTGGGGGAGGGGACCCACTGGAACAGTTGTTGGGAGACAGATGGTAACCTCCCATCAAGGCCATCCAGTGTGTTCTTTACGGTGTGCAAGGTATGGCTCCTTAATTGCACAAAACAAGCCCAATTTTCAAAACTTGTCTATATTTTACCAAGTGGCTTCAAATTTTTTCAACTCCCCTAGATTTGGCCACTTTGCCATAATTATGCAGAAAAAATCCTAATTCTTACATCTCACCATGAATTTTACCAAGTCACATCAAATTTGGCCAACTCTCCTAGATTTTGCCAACTTCCCAAGATTTTGTCAGGAGTTCAATTCTGCCAACTCTCCTTAGTTTCACAAAACCAATCCCAATTTTCACAACTCACCTGTATTTTATAAAGTTGCTTCGAATTTTTCCAACTCTAATTTACTCTGGGGGGAGCCACCCCCACCCCCACCCCCACCCCCCATAGCTATGCCCCTGACTATAGTTTACACAGCTTGCCTTTTCTGCTGTGCAGTCATAATCAAGGTGATCCTGGCTGCTACAATGACACAGGTGTCTTTACTCTGGCAAGCTGTGCAAGCATGTGCATATCTCTGGCATTGAAAAGAATGCAAAAGATGTGGGATATAAAGCCATACCTCACAGTGAGTTGGCAAGCATAGCGTGTTAAAGTATTAGTATCTGGAGTGGCTATGAACTTGCCATCACAGTGCTGTGGAACCTGATGGACTGCCATAACTCCCCCTTATGTGGATAGCTCTAAGAGAATTCCTGATCACCAATAGAATGAATGATAAAGAATTGAAGGGCAGCAGAAACAGGTGAAGGTGAAGAGGAAGAAATTGAATGATCTTCATGGTGTGCCCTTTTATTGCTTGAGGCTGAAGAGAGAGGAAATTTCAACTCCATGTTTGTTAAGCTGTGGTTGATATCCCCGTCCAATAAGGGGATACCTAATTGAGCACCAGGGTTGCACAGGTACCATACCCATTCAGCCAGTGAGCCCAATCCTCACAAATTAAATATAAAAGTAAAAATAAAAGTGTGAAGAAATTTTAAAGTATGTACCAAGACATGGGCAAGGTACACACTGCACAGTTGGTCCAAGCAGGTCCAGCTCACTAGCTGACTGATTGTGTGTGTGTGGGGGGGGGGGGGAGCACACTCCAGGACCTTCTACTAACCTGAAGCAAAGGCCAAAGCAGTGTGTAGCAGTAGTCTTTAAAATTCTGCTTAGTGTCATAAACAGACCACCCAGAGCTAGTCATACACTGAGAGAGAAGAAGAGAACCCTCAAGCAACTACTTGGATCCTCCTTTTCGCAGACAAGGGGTGCACCACGTGGAAACATGCAGGACCCTGTGATGGTATCTGAACCAGAAGAACCTTTGGGGAGTAATTGTGTTTGTTAAGCAATGCATAACAGTGTATGCATTTAATAATGCTTTTATAACTGCTGATATGGTAGAAATTTCTTTTAAATTAAACAATATAGCTTTACTTTTACTGGCATTTTACAGGTTACATTCTCAGAAAATAAAATTTTGTTTCAGAACTAGAAAGTAAGCTAGAAACTATAAATATCAATAATGTCTTAATAATAGGTAACATGAATATTAACCTAAAGGGGAATGATGTAATTAAACAAGAATATTTACAGCTGATTCAGTCAAATGGTTTTAATGTATGCCATAGAGAGATTACTAGAAAGGAAGCAAAAACTTGTTTGGACCACGCATTTATAAGAGGTACAATCCAAAATAATTTAACTACTTATATTATTAAACTTCATATTACTGATCATTATTTTATATGAATAACTTTCAGTCAGAATTAAACAGAAATCAGAAAAATTTAACCACAATATGTAAGATAAATATGGACAAATTAAAAGGATCTTTGAGAGCTAGAGACAGGAATGAAATTAAAATAGGAAATGATATAAATGCAACATTCTAATTATTTTTATTACAAGACATGATAGATACATCAAAAGAAACTATGCAGTTAAAGAATAAAGAGGCTGAAACCATGAATAACAAATGCTCTTATAAATTATATTAAAAAGAAAAGCAAGTTATATAAGTTAATTCAAAATCAACCCTTTAATACAAATCTTAATAATTATTTAAGAAAAATACAGGAATTTACTATTAAAGCTAATTAAAGAAGAAAAATCAAAGTATTATACTAAACCTTTTTTTGGATAATGATAGTAATATTAAATAGTATTGGAAAATTATAAATGATTTATCTGGTAAACAGCAAAATAATTCAATATCCTTATTAGAAATACGAACAAATAATATTATTTACTCTTTTAACAACAATCCAATGTTGTTTATTGATAAGTTTAATAGCTACTATACAAAAATTATTGGTGATCTCGTGAAGGAAATTCCTGATTATGTTGATAATGAAAGTCATTAGTCAATTTCATCTCTAAATTCTATTTTTATTGATTATATATCAGAAAATGAGATTTTTGGAATTATTGCATCATTAAAATTAGGAAAAGCTGCTGGAGGTGATCAGAGTTCTCTGAAGACACTTAAGGAAATAAAAAATGAAATTATGGAAATTATATGTTACCTCTTTAACTAATCATCAGCATGCTTCCCTTCAATTTTGAAAACTTCAACCATTGTTCCAATATACAAAGGAGGTGAACATTTAGAAATTGCAAATTACAGGCTGATATCTTTGCTATCAATTTTCGAAAAAATAATTAAAGCTAGAATTTTAAATTTTCTGAATAGAAATAATTATTTTTCCGTACATCAATATGGTTTTAGGAAAAACATAGGTACTGAGGATGCTATATTACAATTGACTTCCACAGTATACAGAGCTGTAAATGATAATCTGAAAACAGTTGTGCTATTTTTGGGCATCAAAAAAGGGGTCTGATTCAGTTTCGTATGATTTGTTGATAAAAAAAACTTGAAATGGCTGGAATTGGAGGAAATGTTTTTGAAATGGTTGGAAACATATTTGAAAAATAGAATTCAAAGAGTAAAAATAGTAAAAACGTTTATCAAAGGAATAGAAATAAAATATGGAGTTCCACAGAGTTCTGTATTGGAACCAATATTATTCAATGTATTTATAAATGATCTTTGTAATCTTGAACTAAAAGAAAAAATAATAACTTTTGCTGATGATACATTTTAATAATATGCAGTTAGCAATGAGAATATTTTAATTGATGAAATAAATAAAAGACTTGGTTAATATTAGAAAATGGTTCTTAAAAATAAATTATTATTAAATATTGATAAAATAAAGTATTTACATTTTAATTTAAAATGTAATCAAGTCGATATTTTAAAAATAAATTATTTTATCATTCTGTAAACTGCATAGGACATCAGTGTACATGTAAAGCAATTGAAAGTGCAGAATATTATAAATATTTGGGAGTTTACATAGACAGTTGTTTAAATTGGGATGAACATATCAAACATGTGGCAAAAAAGATTAATGCAATAATTCCAAACTTATTTTACGTTAGAAATTTTGTGAATATTACATTCTTAAAGCTTATATATAATGCTTGGATTAAGTCATATTTAAAATATGGAATAATATCTTGGGGAGGAATGCATTATAATAACGTTAAATCATTGGTTACTATCCAAAACAGAGTGGTTAGATGATGGTAATAAGAAAAAAAAATATGATAGGTTAAATACTTCTAAATGATCTACAAATTTTACCATTACGAAAACTTTATGTTTATAATATAATCTTATACCTAAAAAAGCATTACTTGATTGACATATTTTAATAGATAAAGCGATATTAAAATAGTAATACAAAATACCAGAACATGTGCACATATTAATTTTATTGTACCACTTCTGAGGAAAACCATTATGCAAAAACATTACATTATTTGGTGCCAAAAATATTTAATAGTTTACCAGAAATCATGAAAGATGAAATAAATTTTCATACGTTTTCATGAAAACTAAAAAATTTAATTTTTAATTCTGACGAAATAGAAAAAAAAATTATTTAAAATTAAAGGGACTGCTCCTAATTTCAAAATTTTTTAATATTTTTCTACTTTTTATTTTTCTCTCTCTTTAAGACAGGGGTGTCAAACTCAATCTTGTAAAGTGGCAATTTTTCTTTCAAAGTATATCAGCGGGCTGGGATTCAATTAAACACTAATTTTATATAAAAAATCCTTTATTTAAATTTAAAGTATACATCAAAATTAAAATGGCATTAAGTCATAATGGTTAAAAAACAGCGCATTATTTTGAAGATTCAGATACTTGACATCTTTTCAGCTTCTTTTCTGTAATCTGTACCTATATGTTCAATGTATAGAAAAACTATTCGTGAAATTCGAGTATTATTGATTGAGGTTGCGGGCCACTCATGGCCTGTATCTTTGTCTTAAATTGATACAGCCCACGGGCTGTATCAATTTAAAATTTAATGTATTCTGTATTTTAATGTCTTAAAGCATGGCCCGTGGCCTGCTTTAAGACATTAAAATTTAGAATGAAATAATTGTTTCAATTGTTGTTTTTTTGTTAAATCTGTTTTCTTCTATGCCATTGATGTGATCCTGATAGAAAGTATTAATTTTCCGAGTCTTTGAACTCTTGCGGTATTGCCTATTTCCAAAAATACCTCATAAATAGTTATATTGTATCATAAATAATATGAATGGAAATAAAGACTACTGCTGCTACTTCACAGAACAGCAATAAATAAATGGTTTCTTAAAAATACATTTTATCAATGGGGGTAGGGAGGTTGCATCCTCTATTCCTTCCTTTCCCCTTTGCTTACTTTTCCCCCTTTCCCCTTTTCCTATTCCTCCCTTTCCCTTTTTCCCCTTTGCTTACTAGATTATATATATATATAAAGTGCTGGAATGGCTTACTGGTTCAATAATTCAAAACAGTATTTTCATGAAAAACAATGAGTACCAGAACAGCATTCCAATTTACTTCAATTGCTGATTTTGGTAACCGCTTCCCCTACTCAAAAAATTATGCTTTGCTACTGCTGTAAAATAAGAGAATCTTTCAAATCAACAGCTTTTAATATGATTTATTTCTAATACATTATTTTATTAGTGTTGTTTTGCCTTTGTGTTCCTATCTATTATGTCTGTTTTAATAGGTACAAATACACTACAAATTATAATTTAAAAAATGTAAAATTTTGGAAACATACTGTAAATAACCTCCCTAATTCAGTGATATGCATGTAGATGCACATTTTTTTTTTTTGGATACACATTTTTCAGTATGCAATAAATTAGTATGTCAAGAAGATGAGGAACTTTACATTTGTTTGAACACTCGAAAAAAGATCAGTGACATGAAATATTCCTTTCAACCTTTAGTCTAAAACATAATACTTTCTGGAAGAAAAATTAAATGAATGCAAGCAAATAGTGAATATTCAAAATATTGATTAAAAGTTATTACTTTTCTCTTAAGGCAAAAAAATTATAGTTATCAGTACTTTTGACTACAATTCCAAGTTACTGATGAAATAACCTTTAAGCATATATTGAATTTCTTACCATGTACATAGCATTATAAAAAATGCAATCTAACGCAATTTTAAATTCAAATTTACAAAACCATAGGAAATAGAGAGTCAGTTAAATTAGCTACATACGTGCATGAGCTAAGCTAAGGGCCCAAAGTCGTAAATATGAAGCAGTGTGAGAGATGGATCCTAAACAATATTCAATAGTGTGAATAGCCTGATCAATGAAATGGTCACCAAATCCCTTTTCAGGTTCACTTCCTCCACCTGATGATATAGGAACTAGTCGACGCTAATAAATCAGATAAAAATATGTACACAATAAATAAATAATGCACAAAATGTATGTTTACTAAAACATAAATATGATGATATACAGATATCTCAAAAAACAATTACTAATGTGTAGCACTGAAATACATAAGTTAGTCATTCCCAAAATAAAGATAAAACAAATATAATTTACTCATGAAATAATAAGCTGAAAAAAATTGGTTGTGCTGTGAATTGGATTTGAACCCACATCTCCCGGGAGATTGGTTTTGCCATGAGTGGGATTCGAAACCACATCTTTTCCAGCTTATTACTTCATGAATATCTAAAGGACACATCCTATGATACTTTATACTGTATAATTTACTCACTTGCACATAGATTATGATTAGGGAACCTAGGGAAATTAGGGAACCCTAGTTCACCAAACTTGGGTTCCCTAATTTTCCCCCTCAGTTCAGATTACTGGGCATAATGGATTTCTGTATATGTATAAATACTCCATATTCATAGTTTTGACTATTTGTAGCAACTTTCCATCCCATAAGGATAGAGTTGGGTTGTTTTACCTCTGAGCAGCACTTTTTTTGCACACAATGGGCTAAATGGCTAGGTCATGAAGGAACCCGAAGGCTCAGAGAAGGCTGGGGGAGGGGACCCAGTGGAACAGCTGTTGGAAGACAGATGGTAGCCTCCTGTCAAGGCCATCCAGCATGTTCTTTAACATGCACAGGCTATGGCTCTCCTGCACATGGGGGCCATGGCTTAACATCCAATCGGACGGCAGCCTTTACAAGCCCATTGGTGTTCCCTTGTAATGCTCCAAAAGATTTTTAAACTTTTTCTCTTTGAACTTTTCGACTGATCCAAATTAAATTAAAACTTCGAATAGCATATCAGGCACCAGGCAATATTAACTTGCCAAATAAATTACATACTACAAATAAATGAATGAGGGTTCATTAAGTATATGGACATTACTTATCACAAAGAATTCAACAGGTTGTCAATTTTTAAAAATTATATCTTAAAATCAAAATCAATTATCATTGCTCAAGGGAAAAAAGAGCAAAGTCAAAATATTCATATAGCAAACAAAGTTTATTTCCAAAAACATTCATGACTCACCACATAAACTGATGAATACAAAATAGTCTGAGCCAAAAAAAGCTCATTCAAACATCTCCAAAACTGACAAACTTCTCAGCTAACATGGTTTTCGATCTCATTCTGACTATTTCCACTATCATTACACCATTACTATCATTACTGACACTCTTATCCTACTCACATTTCTACATCATTTCTCTACTATCATCTACCTTCCTACTATCATCTACTGACTCCTGTGATGCCCCCCTCATACACTTTTACTTTACCTTAACCAGTTTTGCTTAATTTACGCCATATTTATCATTTTCGGGATTTTTATTTCATTTTTGGCATCACAGCGCTCGTTTCCAAGAGCATAGGAGTTGCGCATGCGCAACTCTGAACTTTTGATTGTCACCCGCTAAAGCGTGTGTGTACAAGGGCACGCCCCCTCTTGCGTCATAGCTTGCGCACTTGACATTTTATGCAAATGTCTTTACCGGTGCAACAGCCACATGTTGCTGAGCCTGTACGCTTTGTTAAAACCGTGACATGTAGTCACAGAGAGTTAGTAGTTGAAAGTTAGTTGGAAGTAGTCACAGGAGTTGGTGTTTGTTAGTTGTCAGTTAGTAGTGTCACAGAAGTTGGTGTTAGACACAATAGTGACGATGTAGACGACGTTTTCATTTACGTTGGTGAGTGTTTAAAAATAATTTTTTGGAAATAAACTTGCTTGTTATAGAAACTTTTTTGAATCTTTGCTATTTTTCTCTTGAGCAACGTTGGTTGATAAGTTTTGATTATAATTTACATTAGTTTGACAATCATTTAATTTTTGAATTCTTACTCACTAAGTAATGCCCGCTGGTAATTCGAACCCTAATTGAACTTTGTTTGGCAATTTGTTAATTATTGCCTGGTGCCCGACTTTAGCTTGAATAAATATTGGATCAAAGGGTCCAAAACTTTAAAAGTATTATAAATCTTTGGAGTATTACACTCCTTGACCTAATGTCACTTAGTATACATGCAGCATACAACTGACATGTATGTGTTTCACACTGGGAAAAACATATGCATGCAAAAGTCAGAGTTGCTCATGCACAACTCCTTTAGCAGGTTGGAATGAGGAAAAGTGACAGTCAAAAAATAATCCCCAAAATGATAACTATAATGTAAATAAAGTAAAACTAGTTATGGAAAAGTAAAGTGAATAGGTGGACCATCACACCCTACTGACCGAGGGTAGGGCGGGAGTTTTGCGGAGATAAATTTCAATGTTTCCCCAGCTGGGACTCGAACCTGGGAACTGCAGATTACGACCCTGGTGCACTACCGACTGAGCCATTCCCCCCCCCCCCCCCATAAGGATAGAACGACTGCAGACAATGCATGTACAAATACAACTCAATTGATGGATGCATTACTTTGAATGGGTTGTGACCTTGAGGTCACTAAATTTATCACCTGAAGATTTCTTTTTTGTGACGTATGGTGAAGAATAAGCCATACCAAAACAGTTCTTATGCTCTGAATAATTTGAAGCATAGCATCAAGAGATGTATGTGTTCTTGTAATAAACTTTAAAAAAAAAAGCCTGCTGATTTGTTTATACTTGTAGTTGATGAAATATGGCAATTTTGTAATGGTTGGCATAATTATTTTGGTGATATGATAAAATTAGGTGTTTTCCACATAATGCATGTTTCAGAATAAAATTATCACCTAGAAATGCATTCTGAATAAACATTATCAATTTTTTCCCAATTTTTTTTTTCATTTTCCAATTTTTCCAATCAATCTCTCCTTTTCCTTTCAAAAACATTATCAATTTCTCCACTAATAAATCAGATAAAAATTACTATGACTTGAGTCATCATCATCCTCAAGCAGCCATGGGCTACGGAAGTTCAACCAGATCATACAGTTTAGTTCTCCAAGCGTATCTGTCCTGAGCTACATCTGCTGCATTTGGCCACTGTACACCAATTCTAACAAGGTCATGTTTGACATTGCCCACCTCATCCTAGGTCTCCCCCTCTTTCTGAGGCCTTTAGGCATACTGTTCATAACCCTATTTTCCAATCTATAATTATCCCTAGGGCAACATGGCCAAACCAACAGTCTCTCTTTGCACAATATGCTGCTTAAAGGAGGTTGCCGATTCCTTTGCCTAACCTCATTATTAGTTACAAAAGTTAAACCACCTAATACTCAAGATACTGTGTAAGCATCTAGAATCAAAAACATCAAGTTTCTTGTTACCTTGTTTACACAGCGTCCAAGTTTCACTACCATAACTAACCCTAGAAAGAATCAAACTATTATACAGTCTAATTTTAGTCTTCAGGTGTATACGCCTATTTCTCCACATTCTCCATAGATTCTTAAAAGTCCCGGCAGCAATCACTATTTGTCTGTCAATTTCATGTCGCACATCACCAGTATGTTACATAGTTCCAAGATAATTAAACTGTGACACCTGCTCAAGACTGCAACCATTCAGATGAACTGAATGACAACCTGCCTGACCAATTTTCATCACTTTAGTTTTCTCTCTGTTTATAACCAAACCTACTCTACTACCAGTCTCATCAACAGCTCGAATGAAAGAGTTCATCTCATCAACATCATTTGCCAAAAGGGCTAAATCATCAGCATAATCTAAATCAGAAATTTTCATATCTCCAGTCCATTTAAGGCCAAAATCCTTCCCTTGCAGTGAATTTTGCATAACATAATCAATAGCCAAACTAAAGAGAAAAGGAGACAAAATACACCCTTATCGAACACCAGAAGTAATGCTAAACTAATTGCTACAAGCCTTACCGATTCTCACATGCAACTCAGTGTTATTATAGAGAGCTTTCACTATGTTAACTAAATTATCTGGTATACCATACGATCTCACAATCAACCACAAATTATGACAATCAACAGAGTCAAAAGCCTTTTTGAAATGTATAAAATCATTCACTTTTCCTTTTCCTTAACCAGTTTTGCTTTATTTATGTTATATTTATCATTTTGGGGATTATTTCACTTTTTTGGACATTGCAATTGTCGTTTCCGAACATAGGAGTTGTGCATGTGCAACTACGACCTTTCGATTGCCAGCCGTTAATGCGCGCATGTAAGACACAACCCCTCTTGCATCATAGCTAAGCAATCATCAGATTATGCAAATATTTTCTTGGTGTGCAAAAAGACACGTGCCAGATTTGTACGTTGCATGTATAACTAAGTGAAGTTAAGTCACAGAGTCAGATAGAGGTAGAAGAGTAGTCATAGTTAGTGGAGAGAATTGTCAGTGTAGATGTAATATTATAATGGAGAGAGATATAATAGAGATTTAGATAGATGTGAGTTGTTAGTACTCCAATTTTTGTATTCTTCCATTGAATTTGGCGAGTCTTTGAATTTTTTGGAAACACACTTTGTTTTAGAAACTTTTGAATTTTTGCTATTTTTCTCTTGAGCAATGTATATTTTTTTTATTAGATTTAAACTTTAATTAAACTTCACAATCCTTTCTGAATTCTTACTTGATAAGTAACGCTATATACATTAATGAACGTTATTTCAACTTTATTTGGCAAGTTAAAATTGCCCAGTGCCCGACAAAAGCTATCCGGAATTTTGAATAAATTTGGATCAGACAAAAGGTCCAACTTGAAAAGTTAATATCTTTGGAGCATTATAGAGCAGTAAAGAAAGTGGTGCACCGAGAACAGGGACTGTATATATATATATGTATAAACTGTATATTATTTAATGTGATTGTCAAAGATAACAAATTTTTGAGCTCATTAGTTATATGTACTATTCATAGATTTAACAGCAGCTTAAGCCAAAACTTTTGTTGAGCAAGAAGCTTAACTTTTGTGTATTAGTCAAAGATACTGAAGTTTCAGTGCAGTTATTGCTGATAGTTAAGATCTTTATTGTATGTATGTAACGATTAGAAGCATCCGGACACACAATAGATAAACTTTTTGATAAGCAAGTTTATTTTTGCAAGCTTAGTATAGCTTTAGTATTGTATTGTTGTATAGCAGTACCTTCGAGCACTGCTCAAGATAAAAAAGTTTCAAAAATTTTGGCAGATCGCTAAACATGTCTGTTAGTAATATGGCCGATTCTGCCATAATGTCTCCAGACTTTGAAAAAGTAAAAGACAGGTTGCAGGATGTGATGAAAGAATCAGAAGTGTTAATGAATCTTCTTAAAGAGCCTCAGGAGAAAAGGGAAATGACAACAACCCCTAAATTTGCTGATAATGCTACGCCAGTTCATGAATCAATAAACTTTGAATGTAAGGTTCCATTTTTTGTTCTGTCAGAAGAAAATGATAGAACAGAGTATTATCAACTGCCTCAACGAGTTGTCAATACATTTATTAACTATAGTCCTTATGTTAATTGGCCTTTACCTGAGATAAGGTTTGACAGTTCGAAATGTCTGTCATCGTGGACATTTGTCAAGTTCATAGAAGAGCATTTCCGTTTATATGAAATGCCCAGCAACAAAAAGGTGGTTTTATCAGTATCTTGTTCAATTGGATGTGCTACACAATGGTGGAATAACATAGGATGTCACCATAGAATAGAGTTTTGGGAAGATTTTAAAAGCGAACTCTTGGAAATCTATCTAGCTTATAATGACTTTACCCCGTTAGCTACAGAACTATTTTCATGAAGACAAAAAGGTGATATCGAAAAATTCATCTGGGGCACAGTAGAGTTATACCAGCTGTACGATGCTGATGCCACCAAAATTGACATTTTAAACTGCATTATGTCTCAATTACTTTTGCCCATTAGGGAATTCTTAGAAGTATGAAATGTAAATTCAATTTCAACTTTAGTCAAATTGGCTTGGCAGTACACTGGAATAAGAGAATCTGCAAAAACGGCATTAAATCAATAATGGATGCAATCCTCACCAAAGCAATGCTATCAGGTTGAGTCTCACAAAATGACTCCCGCACCACCAGATGTTACATGGCCCAGACAATTTGCACCGAACGTCCCTACAACGATGCAGAATGAATGAAGCAGAAATTATGTTCCATGTCAAACTTGAAACAATGACACTAGACCTAAAACTTTTGCTATGAATAATAGAGAAACTTTGAGATGTAATTTCTGTGGCTGACCAGGGCACAAGGAGCAATATTGTTACAAAAGGAATGACAATTCGGGAAACTTAAATTAGGATCTTTGAAGTGACAGGCCAAAGTTTCTCAAGAAAAGCCCTCTCATGAGTTAAGTCTTGCCTCTGTTGTTTTACCTCTTGTTAAGGATTGTCAAAAAAAAACAATTTATAGATCGCAATGATACAGAAGCCGATCTTTCATATCCAAATGAGAAATTTTTAGGTAATATTTATAACAACTGTGAATTAAAATTGCAGCGCGATCCAGTGGACTTCCCGAGTAACCTTGTAGTCCAAAGCATAATGTTCAAGAAGAACCTATAAAATGTCTTATTAGTGTAATTAATGTAAATTTCAAGAAACAAGTTGATGATGCAAAGCAAATAATGAGAAATGTGCTGATATAGTTTTAAAGGAAAATAGTACAAAATTAGTTGATAAAAAAGTTTTTGAAGTAGAAGTTTTAAACAAAAATAGTGCTGAAATTTTTAATGAGATAACGTTTTGAATTAGAGGTTTTAAAGGGTTGGGTTGGGTTGTTTTACCTCTGAGCGGCACTTTTTTGCACACCATGGGCTAAATGGCTAGGTCACATGGACCCCGAAGGCTCAGAGAAGGCTGGGGGAGGGGACCCACTGGAACAGCTGTTGGGAGACAGATGGTAACCTCCCGTCAAGGCCATCCAGCGTGTTCTTTAACGTGCGCAGGGTATGGCTCTCCCACACATGGGGCCACGGCTTAACGTCCCATCTGACGGACGGCGACCTTTCCAAGCCCATCGGTGTCCCCTACTGACCGTGGGCAGGGCGGGGAATTTTGCGGAGATAAATCTCAACGCTGACCCAGCTGGGACTCGAACCTGGGAACTACAGATTACGAGCCTGGCGCACTACCGACTGAGCCACCCCCGCCCCGAGGTTTTAAAGGAAAATGACATTAATAAAGAACTATTAGTTAATGAGAATAGCATCCCAGAAATTGTTTTAAGTGCAAATAATACTGATGAATCTAACAAGTTTAAAAGTTTTTAACTGTTGAAACATCATTTGGAGACAGGCAGCAATAAACCTGGAAAGCACAAAGCCAGGCTCTTCAAAGACAAGCATGTAGTGACGAGATGTCAGCAAAATGACCACAGTCTGCAGAGTGACAACCAGCAACAAAGTAATCAACATAGAAAAGATGACGTCACCAACGAGATCTTCAGAAGTGCCTACACCTAGCTTATTGATCGACACGGGAATGATGTCACTGGGAAACAACTGGATGATGATTTATCACAATGGAATGCCAACAATGAAAATTTAAGTATATTCTTCCACTGTGGTACTAATTATTTATGTTTATGTTTCATTTCTTTTCTCTGGAATAGATGAAGACGGAGACAACTGAGTTATCTATTGTTGTTTATACTTAAAGATTTTGAAATGTTTAATTTAGTGTTGAAACTTTAGAGTTACGATAATTTTTTTTTGAAAAGTGAATTTACTATTCAAGGTTTATGAATATATAATGTGAAGTGAATAGGATTTTTTTTATGTATTCTTGTTCATCTGAAGCTCTAGTTGTTATATTACCTTAATGCAATTTAAAGTGTATTTTTGTAGATTTTTTCATTTCAGCTGACTGAAAGCTGAACTGTAAATTAACATTAAGTTGGAATTTAGAAATTATAAAATGTTTATGGAAACGAATGATGAGAATGAAAGAGAATTTATAGTATACAGTTAATAACCGTATTTCTTCGATTCTAAGATGCACTTTTTTTCCCATATAAACATCTCTAAAAATGGGGTGCATCTTAGAATCGCAGTTTCTTTCCGAATTTTCCCACGCTTTGCACACGGCACCACACTTTTTTTTTACACGGAAACTCCGCCTCCAAGTTTGACCGTTATCGCATTCTCCAATTCCATTGGAGAATAAAGTGGCGTGGGTATTTTCCCATGCTTTCCAAATATGATGCCACCATTATTTCATCATAGTGGAGCTCACTCAGTGACAACTATGAAGTTGGAAACTGGCTGTTGATTGACTACCTTCTGGAAAAATTAAGAAAGTGCTGGCATCAAAATTGGTGGAATGGGTACCAACAGCTTGGAAGCTAATCCGAGAAAGAATAGTGCAGCACTCATTTAAAAAATGTTGCATCACCAATGCTCTTGATGGTTCAGAAGACGATATATTATGAGATAATAGAGATAAAGATGGCTCAGAAGAATCAGACTCTGAATGTGAAGTACACTCTGATATTGATTCAGATGCAGATATCAACAGCTCGGAAGAATCAGACTCTGATATTGATTCAGAAGGAAGTGATGAATAACATACCTACTGATAAACAAGTACTATTGTTGTTAGTAAATTGAATTCTATTATAATAAAAATATTTGTTAGATATATTTTAGCGTTTTTTTTCTTAGAATCAAAGCCTTTTTTTCTGTTGGTGGAACTGAAATTAAGGTGCGTCTTACAATCGAAGAAATACGGTAAATATTTTGAGTTGCATTTTGAATTGAATTTTTTGTATGCAAAGTGTATTTTCATGTAAAAAGTGAATGGAATTGTATTAGATGAAATGTTAGCATCATATATTATAAATTTTTGATACAACTTTTTCTTTACTCTTAGATATGATGTATGTATATGTGTTTAAATCTGTCAGTGTTATCAGTGATATTGATGCATCAATGATGCGTAATTATCGGGATGACATTGGCGGCCTTTTGTTGACAGTTTGTTCCTCAATGAGGTATTTTCTGTTTTGTTACTGGGAGATTATTGGAGAAGGAGTGGATCTGGGAAGAGCGATGACAAAGAGAAGACTTTGCTTTAAATTAGGTAGAGTAAAACACTTGTTTCCCAGACAATCTAGGTATCATTTATTCCTTTCAGTTTTCATTATTCTTATAAGTTAAACCTGAATGGTTAGCACGCTTGGCTACTGATCAAAGGGACCTAGGTTCAAGCCTCAGGTAAAGCTTGGATATTTGCTGTGTTTCTGCTGAGGTTCTGACATCCTAACATACCAGACCTCACATCAGGTGCTCCATGGAGCAAGTTCAAGGGCACGGCCGAACAGATTTGGTCCCCTAGTAGGCACGAGCCCTTTCAAAGTCTGGGCCTCACTAAGAGTATCCACCCCAGGTGCCGAGCGAACTAGAATCTACATATCCTTGTTCATGGCTAACCGGGGAACAGATTAAATTTCAGGGTTCTACTGGTGGTTAGCTTTCCTTTTATATGACTGCTGCTAGGGGAGGTCAGGGATGAGGTGCGTCTATATGGTGCATTCTTGCCCCCGACTCTAGATAGTCACGGCTTTCTGTTAACTTGGTAGTGTCATAAAGATGGAACCGGGGATTGCCGTGGTTTCCAAATATCTGGCAACAAATAGTACCTGGCTGTTAAACCTCTGGCATGAAACTGCTTGAGGGGATATTTATTTTTTTTATCGTCCCATTGCTTTTCGCTCATCATTTGTTGGTTTGTTGGTTTGTGGATTTGTCAAACAGTTGTTCCACCATATCTTTTGAATGCGATGAGGATTTATGTATCAAACGAAAACTTGTGATGCAGGGAGTGTCATAGGTATAAAAAACTGACTTCCCATGCTTTCTTCCACCCCCAAGAAAGAGGAAATATGAAAGCAATTGCACCTTTATATCTAAAGAGCATGAGTGCCAAAAATAACAAGCTATACTTCAAATGAAAGCTTATGAAATGAGGAATGTCATAGATGATACAAAACTGACCTCCCATGGTTTTTTCCCCCTAAAAATGGGAAATATGAAAAATATTGTTCCACTATATTTTCAAAAAGTGAAGGCCTACAATTGCAAGTTAGGTGTCAAATGAAAGCTCATACAATGTAGTAAACTGTTTCGAATTTTATCCTTCCCCATTCTCTCCACCCCTCCTTGGGGGGGGGGGAGATTTTCACGAGGGTGGACCTTAATGAGATATATCTCAAATTAAAGCTTGTCATGTCTCCAATATCATGATATCATGGGCTATATTAAACACGACTACAAAAACAGAGGAAGAAAAATGTGGTTGAAGTTCGTGTATCAAATGAGTTTCTGAAGGTAGGTGCTTTTAAAAGAAAAAATATAATTTTAAAAACCTTAAAAAGTAATCTTCCCATATGTGCCCTAAAAAGTAGAAAATAAAATTAAAGCATATTGATAGTGCAATCAGTCACTGAATTTGTATTCACTTCAAAGGAAGATAGGGCACCGATTTACCTACTCAGTGAGATTGGCAGCACCCTATTTTTCTTTGAAGTGAATACTCAGTGACTGATTGCCCATCGATACGATTTAGGTTTATTTTCTACTTTTTAAGGCGTATATAGGAAGATGGGTATTTTTCAAATTTTTAAATTTATTTATATTTCCTGTTTTTTTAAATACTGGTACTAGTGTTATTAGAAAACAACTTACAGAGGTTGAAAAATATTGCAGTCTAAAATTTTGAACAACCCTTTGTTTAAGAAGTTGACTGTAGCTTAATGTACTAATGAAAACTGTGAAGTAATAAATGGCGGCAAGTTTAACTTGGAAACAAGAAGGTTTGCACTTTACACTTAAAAAGAAAGATCTAAACCCCGATGATACTTTTAAGCTGCCATTTTTCATACCTGTCCCCCCCTGCCTCCCCTTCCAGAGGTTCTTCAATGACAAAGCACAAGGCCTAAAATGCTAATGCCCTAAAGGGAGCTCTCTCCTAATGGCATCTCAGTCTTCGCATAAAATTCCACCAAACAAGTTTCCATAGAACAAATTTCCATTTTGAACAAATTTCTGTCGAACAAGTTTCCATTTTGAACAAATTTCCGTGGAACAAATTTCAATTTTGAACAAAATTTCGTCAAACAAATTTTTAGATACCATATAGCAATACCTTTAAGCATTGCTCAAGATAAAAAAAAACATCAAAATTTCATAAATTCAAAATTTTAACAGATTGCTAAACACGTCTGATTCTGCCGTTATGATGCCTGGCACAGTAAAAGTAAAAGATTGTTTCTTTTAGCACATTCTACAGAGATGTTAATGGGCTTGCTTAAAGATCCTTGAGATAAAAGCAGAATGATGTTGGTTGGTTGGTAGTTTAGGTTTTATGGTGCATGAGCATCTAAAGCTATAATGCACCAAACAAATATATAAATAAAAGATAAAAGACTGGTTGGTTGGGGTTTAATGGCATAAAGGCAACTAAGACCATGATGTACCAAATGAGGTGTAAAGGATAAAAAGAAAGAACTAAAAGTCAAGCAGATCTACAACCAAAATTAAAATCAAGCGACTAAACAAAAACAAGGTTTAAAATGCAAAGTAGCAAAAGGCATAAAAACTAATGTTAAACAATAACAAAAGTAAAATACAAAAATTAATAATGGGTGTAAAGGACCCATGGTAAATAGCAACAAGTAAAAGCTCATTGGTGGGTAAAATATCTGGTAAATTGTAAAAAAAAACAGGGGCTAAAAGAGTTATCAGATAACAAATGGCCGAGTGTAAGGTGCTCAGCCATAAAATTATGGAAGTTAAAATATGTATGACATTCAAGGGTAAAAGCAGTACAAGCAATTAAAATATGTTTAATGATTAAAATGCTGTCACAAAACATGCACTTAGGTTCGTTGTCTGCCCAAAGAAGAAATGAATGAGTGATAAACGAATGACCTAAGCGGAGCTGAGCAAGTACAACTTCCTACTTATGATTCCTGAAAAAAAAAAGACTGCCATGGTTTGACAATGGGCTTGATCTCTAAAAAGTTTGTTGCCAACCTGTTTAGACCAAGATCTCTGCCACTGTGCCTGGAGCTCAATGGAAAAAATGTTGCCGGAAGTCCAAGTATGGAACCGGCAGTGGAGAGTCGGACAGGGGCATGGCTGAATGAGCAGCAGTGTCTGCCAAGTCATTGCCCCTGATCCCGACGTGACCAGGCACCCGAAAGAAGAAAATCGTGGTGGTGGCTGCCAGACGATGATCTCCATCGTCTGGCAGCACCACCACGATGCTGGCAGATGCTGGCAGATCTTGGAGAGAATAGAGTGGGGCCAATGCCTCACTGAGATCAAAGCCTGTAGCGAGCTAAGTGAGTCTGTATAGAATGACACTTAGCTGCTATGTGGTCCAAGCAAGGCTAATAGCATGCAACTCTGCAGTGAAGATGGAACACTGTTGTGGGATCTGATCTGCAGTGATTACATCACAGCAGACCATGGCTGATCCCACAGATATACCGGACTTAGCATTTTGAGCGTACAAGCCATCTGTGAAGACAGGCAAGAAGTCCAAGTGCTCAGCATGATGGTTGGCAAAGAGTTGCTGATATTTACAGTTGGGTATAAAGGCCTTCCCCGTCCTGCAAAGAGAGAAATCATGGGAAAGGGAAATAGTGAGCCACAGTGGAAGTGGCTCGGCTGTCGATTGTAAGATGCTATCGAGAGCAGTGTTAATGTCTCGCAGGTTTGGACACAAATCAAAAGGACGAATGGCAGTCAGCCGATTCTGAAATAACATTTTCCACTGGGGACTGAAAACACAGTCCCAAGTGGGATGGCCTGGCAGGGATCACAATTTTTCTGCATATGACAGGGACAACTGCTGACAGCAAATAGAAAACAAAGGCTTGTTGGTCTCAACATAGAGAGACTGTACTGGTGAAGTGCAGAAGGCCCCGTGCAAACATGGAGGGCCTGATGGTGCAATGGGTCAAGCACTTTCACCACCGAATCCTGGGCGGAGTCACACACCTGCGATCCATAATCCAGTTTCGACCATACAAGGGCATGGTAGAGGCAGAGCAATGAACATTGGGAGAGTTTCACATTGGGGAGTGGAAGTGCTGACACCCATGTTCCATAAGGAGAGTGAAGGATCCAAGAACTCGAGGACCCCTCCCATTGGTGTCAGCACTGCCTCAAAGCAGACTGTGTCCGTTGAATTCCCCATGATGAGAAAGGAGGACAGCAGTTGTGATATGAGGTCATCAAGGTCTTCCCGGAAGACGAGACTTCTGGTGGTAGGAAATGGAGCAGACAGTCAACAAAAATCACACAAAGAGGCAGATGGCAAATGCCTCTGTGTTGGTAGCGAGGGGTATGATCTGGAATGGAGAATGGTTGTTCACAAGGATGGCGACACCCCATGAGCTGGACCATTCTGGTCCCGGTGAACAAGTGAGATGTGGCGGATAGTGGGATCGTTGGCTGTCTGTCTGCAAGTATGTCTTCTGCAGGCACACACAGATGGGCTCGTGTGCACTCAGGACCTTAATGTCATCAACATTCCTCTGGAATCCATGACATTTCCATTGTAGGAGTGTGACCATCTTAGGTCTTTGGAGTTTGGGCAGACAACTTACGATTTATATTAACTGTCACCAACGACAGTTTCAGAAAAATGGGGAGGTCTGTGTCCATGTCCTTGGAGTCGTCCAAGTGACACAGATCAGAGACTGCCAACCGAGGAGGGATTAAAATTTTGTTTTTTGGCTCAGGTGGAGGCCCCTTGGGCATGCAATGCAAGGTCTTGCTGTCTATGGGCGTGAAGGAGGCGGCCTTCCAGTGGTGGAAGTGGAAGGTGCAGACACAAGAACAGAAAGCAGAGTTGATGTCGAGATTGATACTGACTTCGGCTTCGCCTGTGTTAAGAGGTGCTTCGCTGCAGGTGAGAAAGATTCAGCTGGTAGTATGTTGATATCCATCTGCATTGAATGGGCGGAAGCCATAACAACAAAGATGGGCTTTCTGCTCACCACCACAGCATAGGAGACGCTGCTGGGCAGGGAAGGTGGTGCTTTAATATGATTGAATGATGCCATCCGACATTCCACTATACAGGACAGTACTACATATTATGGATGGCATCAAAAGCCACCTTTGTGTGCTGGTTGAAGCCTACCAGAACACTGACATTAAGGCTGCGAAGCAGCGGAAAGAGTACCTATCGTCTGCATTACTTATATATTATCGAAATCTTCTGTTCATTCATATCTCTGATTTTGGTACTTTAGAATTTTGAGCCTTGTGTGCTGGTTGATGCCTATCAGAACGCCCACATTAAGGCTGCGGGCAGCTGGGAGAGTACCTATCATCTACATTAGTTTAATATTATCGAAATCAGTCAGTTCATTCATCTCTCTAATTATGGAACTTCAAATTTTGAACCATGCCGATGATTTATTTCCAATATGGTTAGGTAGCATTATGGTCTAATTTTTGTCTGTACAAAATTTTTGTCTGTACATGAATTGTGCCTAAAGTCTACCATTTTAAGGGGTAAATTTGAGCTCTTTTAATTTTAAAAACATGATATTCGCTACTTAAATATCAGTTATTTGGGACAGATGTCCAAGTTCAAAGCTCTCGTGGCTTCGTGGATGGTTGGGTGAGGGGACCCACTGGACAACTGTTGGGAGAAGGGTGTCGGCCTCCCGTAAAGGCCATCCAGCGTGCTCTTTAACGTGCTTGGGTGTGTCTCTCCCACACATGGGACCATGGCTTAACATTCCATCCAACGGACAGCGGCCTTTTCAAGCCGCTGGACAGCAGCCTTTTCAAGCCGCTTTTCCACCACTGGAAGGCCGCTAAATCATGTAGAGATTTTCTCTGCCAAACTTCCTGCCCTGTGACCCCTATTCACTGTAGACAGGGCAGGAAGTTTGGCAGAGAAAATCTCTACACTTGCCCAGTTGGAACCCGAACCTGATAATTGCAGGTTATGAGCCTGGCACGCTACCAACTGAGCCCCCCCTCCGTTGAGCCTCCCCTGCACGCCTCCCCTGTCCCCGTAATAAAAAAAATGAGAATAATGAAATAGAAAGAAGGAGGGAAAAGGACAAGAGAAATGGTGAGGGGGAAAAAAAGGTGAGTAAATAGTAAAGAATCAGAAAAAAATGATAATAGTGATAAAAATAATAAGTAAAAGGACCCCTCCTTTTACTTATTATTTTTATCACTATAGAAGATAAGAGAAGATTGATCACTATAGAAGATAAGAGAAAGGGGGGATGGAAAAAGTGAGAAATAAAATAGGAAAGATGGTGCATAGAAAAAAATAGATATAAAATCTTGATTGAAGTTCAGACAGTGTTTGAATTTGTTATGTGTTTATGGTTAGAAATGTCAATCATGAGAATACTTTTAAGTTTTAAGAAATATTTATTATTATTATTATTATTGATATAATTAATTTTAATTTTGGAAGGATATGAAATATAGTAAAGTATAAAAGGGGGGGGGGGGTGAAAGTGTTCACAAAATACGTCTCGACGTGGATTGGTGCCTTCCATGAACATCAAACCATGCCAAACTGAGATGAGGGACGGACGCCGTTAGCGCTCCGCAAGTTATGGCATATTGGAGATTGCACAGGCGTCCTAGTGTGGAGCAGTCACGTGGAAGATGGCACAAGTCGAGGTGATCCCCGACAGGCATCTTCTGACCTTGACTGTGGAGACTGCATGCCAAGGGTAGGTGGGAAGTTGGGAGGAAGGAATGGAATGCAAGCCTGCTAGAGCTTAAGCATTGAGTGGCTGTCTTGTAAAAACTCTTGTAATCTTTGGAAAGAAGTGAAACATGGAGACACATTGGAAAATCTAAAAAATAGATTTACAAGTAGACGATTATGGAACACAGATCATTACTGTAAATTTAAAAATAGGTTTGACTCTATTTTTTTAAGATTTTGTGAACACAACGACCCTTAGGACCGTATTTAAAATCTGCAGAACCATATCGGTATTATTAGCTTTCTTAATAATAATTTTACGAATTAAAGAAAGAAAAATATGGGAAAATAAAAGAATTTTTTTCCGCCTTTTTGCTCCTAAAGATTTATTTTTTTCATTCACAGCCACAAATTTGAGTTTGGGCGAAAGCACCAGGAGGGCAGCAGAGAGATAAAGATCTGAATAAAATGTGTGTTTGGGGGGGGGGGGGTTGGCGGTAAAAGTGAGAAGCCGAGTTCTGAAACTTAATGTAAGGTAAAGAAATTCAGTCAAGGCCAGCAGAAATGGCTTTTGAGGGTAAATATAAATACTGACTGAGTTTGTGAATTTATGTAAGTAGGGAACTCAATGGAGTGGCGGGAGAAAGGAAGAGGGAAAGCAGAGAGAAAGAAGAAGGAAAAAAGAAAAAAAGAAATAAAGTGAAGAAAAAATATATATTAAAATGGGAAAAGGGAGATAGAATTTGGGAATTAATACAGAGTGGGAATGGAAACAAGATGTTAGGCTGGAAATAATATTTAATTTTAATATATTAAAAAAGAGTGGAAGAAGCTAAGGTTTAACTTTGCTGGTGCTAACAGAGGTCACCGTTCAGTACATGTGTACTGAGAGCGCTTCCTGTTAAGGCTTTGGGAAAGGGGATTAAGTAGAGTGGGTGAGGAGGGCATCAATGCCAAGGGAGGTGGGGGGAGGTAGGAAAGGAATGCAAGCCTGCTACGAGCGTAAACTTTGTACTTTAGTAAAGGAGATGGTCCAGGCAGAGCAGAAGGGGAAAATAAAAAGAAATTGAATGGTTTCAAACATTCAGCTATTTAACAAATATACCACTACAAAACATACACTGTTTATAATTTTTCTTTGAAAAATTTTTTAAACGTTAAGGAACAGACAATCTGAAAGCTTTTATTATTTTTATGTTAACAGATTTCTTGATTCATTCTGGTTCTTTTGGTATTTTATATATTAATTTTTTTTTTGTTTTCTAAGAAACATTTCATTTCCATCTGGCCAGTGTTGAATTCTAATTAGCTGACAAATGGATTAATTTGATAAAAAAAGTTGCCTAGAATCAATTTTACAACTTTTATGTGTTTTAAATATATTAAAAAGATTTCATTTTACATAGACATTATTATCTATTGTAATTGCACTATATTGCTCTATAGTATGTTCCTATAATTTTGTGGGATCTAATATATTTTTGCGTTTGGAAACCACTGGATTTTGAATCTATATTTCTCTGTTAATTAATATTTTGAACCAAAAAATAAAGAAATTCTAGGATTATATTCTTAATACCAATAAATCAAGAATTTTTTGCAGTTTTTTCAAACTCCTATCTTATTTGCAATAAGAATACTTCTTCTGTGAATATCAATTTGGCTAACATTGATACATTTCCCTATTAACAACAACAACAAAAAGTATAGTCATGCATTTCCAAGGAGAGATCAATCACCCAACCCAGTAGGGACTTGCAGCAAACCACACTGAACCATGCTGGGGGACAGATGCCAGGTGAGTAGTGCGAGCTTAGGCGAAGTTCCAGCTCCTGCGCACGACCAAGGTTGAATGAAGGGAGTGCAGTGGGGTGGGGGGCGTTGGACAAGAAAGACAGGAATAGATACCCAATATGAAGCAGGGACAACTGAAGAGGTTTAGAAGAATAATTTAGGTAATATTATAATCAAATAATAATAAAAAAAAAAAGGCATTGAGTATCTGTACAGCTAAGCAAAGGTAGAAAATAAAGTTAAAGAAAAATGGCTGTTGGAGCCGAAAGAGAAGGGATATTCATTTCCGTTTTGAAGATATTTATGATCTTATAGGGAATTTATGTTTTTATGTTTTAAAGTAGAGGTTATTATATATTGAGGGAAGCTAAAAAACTTGCACTGGTTAAGGTCAAAGGTTACTGTATCTGTACTTCGTATGTTAGCTTCAGGGGAGAAGATTAAGATCACCAGGAGAGATGGAGGTTGCGCTGCATTGAGAGCACATGCCGAGGAATGTAGGAGGCAAGGAAGGGGGGGGGGGAGAGAGGGAATGCGACCTACATGGAGTTAAGCTGCGAGAGTGAGTGTCTTGCATTTTGCTTTGGGGAAAGGAAACGGAAAAAGGAAAGGAGAGAAGGAGAAAACACACTGAACAGTTACAGGCATTTAGCTATTTAACAAATAACGCTTCAAAACACACTTTTTTCAATTAATAACATTAAGTAACATACAATATGATAAGTTAGTAATTTGTTACTAAAAATTAAGTAACATACACTGTTTTTGTAATTTTAGCTTTTACATATTTTTTTTTTCCTTTCATACACTTAGACATTAAGCATAAAAAGAATTAGTAGCACACTTTTCCACATCTGGAAAAGAGGCATTGTGCAGCATTTTTGAGGTGCTGTACCTCCTTCTCCAGCCACTTTGGACGGTCATGGGAGTAGGCTGAATATTCGCCACTACAGTTTAGCAGCATGCCTTGTCTGCTGTGCAGTCAGGTTCGAGATGATCCTGACTTCCACATCAAGCACAGGTGGATTTGCCCTGGCATGCTGTGCAGGCATGACCAACCTCTGGCATTGAAAACAATGCAGAGGGTTGGGTATATACAGCCATATCTCGCAGTAAAGTACCCTGCCTTGATGGAAGTAGGCAAGTGTGGTGTGTGTGAAAGTTATGATTAGTACCCTGATAGTTATGATTAGTACCTGGTGGGTACTAGCTATCCATCGTGGCATTGTGAAACCAGGTGAATGTATAGTTAGTACTCCTGCTGTCACTCCTTGGGATGAAAGCTCTGAGGATTTCCTCTTCAGAAACTTTGAAAAGGCTTCACTCGGAGATCATGACCTGTGAGGAATTAAGCATCTTGTGTGTAGTGACGGTGGTTGCCACCCCACCAATGCCAACTTGACTTTCAAGAGTAGCTCTGAATGTGTCGAGCAGGCAGTTTCCACCTGCAAGTCACCAGATCTTAGGCACTTGACAAATTTCGGTTCTCCTGACCTTTTATTCGATTTTATCCCAATCAAATCCCGATTTTTATTTGATTTTTTTCCTGATCAAATCGATTTTATCCCAATTTTTTATTAACAAAAATTTGAAAAGCAAGACATTTCAAACCTTTGTTAACAAAAAAAAATGAGGACATGTGCCCAATCACATCATCACCCATAGAGTGGATGACCAGGAACCTTGGGGACAGAGAAACACACGAAGATGATGGTGACAATGACAACAAAGACGCTGAAGATAGGGGCTCGTACCAAGCTCTTTTAGCGGGTACGAGTGCCAGGTGAAGGTACCCAAATCAGCAGAATGTTCACATGGTGGTTCCCTCACCACGGACAGGAGCTCACACCGATGGGAACATAATGATAACAGCCCATAAATTAGCTGATAAAGCTATATCAGCTCATAAACACTTAAACTTTGAATGTAGAGTTCCATTTTATGTTCTGTCTGAAGCAAGTGACAGAACAGAATATATTGAGCCCCTCAATGACAAGCTGCCAATCCAGTTATTAGCTGTAGGCAATCTGTTAATTGGTCTCTACCTGAGATAATGTTTGACAGTTTGAAACGTCAATCATCATGTACATTTGTCAAATCCATGGAAGAGCATTTCTGTCTATATGAAGTGCCAGGTAACAAATAGGTTGTTTGTGCAGTAGCTTGTTTAAATGACGATGCTAAGCAATGGTGTAACAATATCAGATGTCATCATGGGATAGAATATCGGGAAGACTTTAAGACAGAAAATTTGGAAATCTACCCTTCTTATGATGATTTTACACATCTTGCTACAGAATTATTTTCATGAAGCCAACAGGAACGAGATGATATTTAAACATTCACCTGGGATACAATATTTCATTTGGGATACAGAGCTATATCAACTGTACAATGCTGATGCTGCCAAAATCGAGGTAATTAATCAACTTTAGTCAGACTGGCTCCATTCAGTTTATATGCTCGCTGTTATTACTTACAGATTATGACAGGTACTAAAACATTCTTAAATATTCCATTTCACATTTATATTATTACATGTCCAATTTATCAAGTCTAATACATATGTGATATATATAGATGAGTAAAGGTAACTTTATTTTGCAAATTATTGCACATATAAAAACTGAAGTTTTTTTTTTTTGCATTTTAATTTTTATATTATGTCTGCTACATGTTAGATTTAGAAGTTATTGATTTTATAGGTCACAGATCAAAGAGTGAAAATCACCCTATGAATTTAATGCATTTTTTTCCTTTACAAAAGTTGTGGAAACTATGTAAACACACCTCATTCTACATTCTTTTGTTGCTTACATTACTATTGTGCAGTGCATGTGGCATGCATTGCATTTTATTATTAACCTATTTCGTTTTTCCTCTCTCTGCATAAAAGCAAATAATGTAAATATTATTTACTTACACGTAATACAAAATGAGTTACAATTGGCTTGATAAGCAGCATCCATGGTATGCAAATAAAGGCCAAAGCTACCAAAGCAGTTTGCACACTTTCCTGTAGAAAGAAATAATGGATAGACAATTACAATAATGGAAATGGAGCTTTTAATTTTCTAAAATAAATCATATATTTTAATTTCCGCTAGACAGAAATATATTTAGATTTCAAAGATTTCAGTGCTGTCAGATCATTTGATATATAACGTATTATAATATAATTAAAGTAAATAAAACAAAAGTCCAGTAAAAAATTAAATTAAAAAAATGCATTTAATGTAAAATGTCACTTTCCTGAGGCACCAAGGTTATAGTTATGTCTCTGAGAGCAAGTATCAGGTTTACACTGGTGTTCAAAAGTTAAGCATAATATACAAATTCTGGAAGATCTCAAAAACACAACAATGAAATGCTTTGAGATTTGGAGCAACGTGCAATTGTTATATGACAATAAATAATGTGGTTGACTCTTTGTGGTTTATGATGCATTAGCAACTAGGGATATAATGCACCAAATAAGAAATTAGTGAGGCACAGAAGAAAATTAACGATTTCTATGGGTTATATAATGAATGCAGGAGTGTCCATAGCTAAGGGCCTGCTTCAGCAAAATGCAGAGGTTAATATGGAATTCTCCTATTGTTTACCAGGCTGGTCATGAGGTCTGGTGGTAGTACATCACACTTTTCTCAGTGAGAAGATTATAATTCATGTAGGTTTCTTGGAGAGGGTTGATTATCTCTAATGCATCTTCCCAGTGCATCCCGCACATGCCCTATAGCAGAGTTGTTGTTCAACCCTGCTGACTGCAGCATATCTATTGGTCAGTGTGCCTTCAATTAAGAATTGTTTTTGCATTAGATTGTTAATATAATTAAAGGTTTCTTATTCTCTTGTAATGTTTAATTGCTCATGAATGTTAGCTGAAAAAAAATTGATTTTTGCCATGAGTGGGAGTCAAACACCTGGCAGGTATTTAGGAGATATAGGTTATTAGACAAAGACACGTTGGAGGTAAGACACTGTTATCCTCCAAGGTAACAACATGGGTGTTGACAGGAGTTTTTCCAGGGTGTAGGGAGCAGATTTCTATGTTATACTACTTATTCTTATCATTTAAGCTTTTTATTTATAAATATTTTTATTTTCATTCTGATGAGAAACAATCATTCCCACATAAATTATTGGGCAAACTCATAAATAATTTGCAAGCAGATGAAGTAGAACAGTTTGTCCAAGCTTCAAGATTTTCCTCTGGGTGTTTTATATCACCATATGTAGTGTAGCATTGTCATGAAGAAAGCTCACTTTCTGTTGACGAGTGCTGGCTGTTTTTTGATGAGTTCTTAGTTTAGACATTGCAGCTATTATGAGTACACTGGTGTATTATGAGTACATGGTGATTCTTTGATTATTTTTAAGCAGCTCAAAGTATAGGCCACTTCCACGATCCCATCAAAAGTACAACATAATCCTCTTTAGATATAAGCTAGAGGATATGGGATGTGGTTTGAGCTGTTGATCCTGATTTATCTATTGTCTCTTGCAACCATTGTTAATATGACATACCCATTTTCCCTCTCCAGTCAAGATATGGCTAACTGATTTATTGAGAGAGCAGTGAAGTAGCAATGGAGAGTTGATCAGTTATTAACGGTAATTATTCTTGTGTGAGGACATCAAGAGAATAAACTCTGTACAGAGTCCTCACATTCCAACTACCTATTGAGAGAAAATGGTTAGAAGCTGAAAAATATTGGTTTTGCCATGAGTGGGATTCGAACCCACTCCTGGAAACATGCCAGTTATGCTAACCACTACACCATCTTCGGCTAATGTTTTTCTTTCAACTGGTGTGATGACAAATGGCACCAATGTGCAAAACAAAAATGTGGGAAGTTTATAAATCACACCACCTGAAGGAAATTGTTAGCCGATGATGGTGTAGTGGTTAGCATAACTGGCATGTTTCCAGGAGACAAGGGTTTGAATCCCATTCGTGGCAAAACCAGTTTTTTTCAGCTTATTATTTCATGAGCTCCATGTCTATAAGACACATCCTGTGATTCTTTACTAAAATAAATCTGGCAACCACAGTGAGTTCAGTTTTGAAACAACTGATACTGGAAGGGTTAAATTAAAGATTACATCAAAACTTTACTTTTGGGGAAAAAAATGAGTTTGCGATCTTGATAATATATGGTGCCATTGATGACACATACAAGATGGAAGATAGGTCACATTAGTGGAAGGATGACAAGCTAATTCTAGTTCAGTGGTTAGAACACTCTGGCATGAATCTGGAGAGTCCCAATGAACTGACAAACTCATTTTTTCCACAAAATTAGTTATTGACTTCTGTATCAACAATAAACTTTGTGAATTTACTATTGATTGATATTATATTTTTTTGAACTATTAGTTATGAATTTC
This sequence comes from Ryuthela nishihirai, assembly GCA_038380435.1. Lineage (NCBI taxonomy): Eukaryota > Metazoa > Arthropoda > Arachnida > Araneae > Heptathelidae > Ryuthela > Ryuthela nishihirai. The sequence continues at coordinate 81,148,231 of JAWZYU010000017.1, forward strand.
ATAAATAAATTATTCTTGTTTGTAATAAAATTCGATTATACTTAATTTTTTTTTAAACGTACGTGTAGGATTCCTAACATTATTATTATTATTCATCACTGTGTAAAAAAGACTCACTTTTATTTGTATATGAATCTTTAATAAATGAGTAACAGCTTTCATAATATGTAACAAGCAGAAGAGTGTGTGAAAAGTGAAACTAATGCAATTCAGTACATTAAATTAGCTTTTCTTCTTCTCAACCAAAATGGTTGGTGTGCTGATTTAATTTATTCAAGATGGTGATTTTACAGCTATATTGTTGACTAATGCGTCACATAACAATTCTGAAAAGTTATTTGTAAAGCGTTTTAAGCAGGATCACTTTACTGAATGCTCAAAATACTATGTAAATTTATATAAAGATGAAGTTAACATTAATCCTACAATGAAGGATGCAAGTCATCTCACAAGAACAGATGAGTAAGCATAACTTTGAATTTTTGTTGTAAGCATATTGCATTTACACAGTCTAAGGAGTACTAACATACTAAAAACAGTTACTAATCCTTTCCAGGTCATGGGCGTCTATAGACTTTTTTGTAAAACACATGAAACTTCGATTTTTTTTTAAATTGATGTTTGAAAAATTTCTTACATATATCTTTTAAAAATACATAATTCAAGCTTGAAAAATAATATTTTCTTTTTTTATTTCACATATTTTATTAAACTACAATATAAATAATTTGATAAAGCCATCTGATTGCCATATTTTAGAAGTGCTATATGGTATTGCTAATTTGTTTGTTAATGCTACTCTGTATTGAAGCAATCACCTGATTTAAGCTCACAAGTTTCATTTGAACTATTATCAACATGTGTTTTCTTAAATTTTCAAAAATCTGATAATTAACAAAAAACTGCCATTTTTAATGACAAAATCTGAAACTAGACAAATAACAATGGAGCAAAACCAAATAAGATTAGCAGCACATGAGAGAATTATAATTTTACATTACAACTTGAATTTACAATTAATTTTTGTGCCAATTAAAATTTATTTAAATCAGCAAGATGAAAAAAAAATTTACAATTAAAGAGCTCCCTCAGTTGACTGTATGAGTAAATGCAATTTGTATGAAATCACTGCCTCTGGTTCTTTTCAAATATTTAATGATTACAATATATATAACTTGCATGTTTCAAATTTCCTGAATATCTATATTTCTCTTACACTTAAATCTTTTTTTAATACATCTAATCATATTATTCTGAATGCAGTAAAACACAATGGGAACCCACAAAATGCCGTTAATTTGCTCTTTAAAACCAGACATTAAAACAACATTAAAAGAGGAACAATTTTTCACAGGAAACCATGCTAAAAATTGCAGTTATTTTCAAAACCTCTAGCCCAAAACTTCAAAACAGTTAGTTTAACTATTTAAGGCTTGTTGCAGAGTCCAATAAATAAGGCAACTTCATAATATTTTTAATAAATAATTAGTCAACAGAAATAGGCCATGTTATACACCAAATTAAGAGAATTTAATAGAAGTAAAAAATACGAACACTGTAGTAACATATTAATTTTAATAACACTTGTTACAGCAGTATACCAAAAAAAAAAGTACATTTTTAAAGACCATTTCTTTGGAAATGATGAGGAGGCTCAAGAGGCCATAAAATGATGGTGCTCCAAAAATTTTCAGAGAATGGTTTGCAGGAAGCATTTGATGCCTGGGTTAAGCAATGGCATAAATGCATATTTTTAAATGGGGAACACTTTGATAAGGAGAAAACATCTGTAGACTCCAATGAAGAATATTAAAGGTAAGATATCATCAGTCCTCAAATTAAATGATCCACCCTAATCAACCAATGATAAAAATCAATCAAAAATCAACCTCATTGATAGCTTTTTTTAACTTCATGAATATTGACGGAAATGTACGGCATCAATTACCAATAGAACTAGGTCTGCAGCAGAATATTGATTAGTATAGAGCTAAGATTGAACTATGGGATGTATGTCTGTGGCAGACCACAGATTGCTTAGAACACGGTCTGGTAGAGAGAAATGAATAGATGCATTATCTCTTTGCCAGTGTTCTTTGCTTGTTGAACATGGAAATTAGGACATCTCCTCTGTGATATGATGATCAATACAGTAACAACAAAGTCGATTTTTTTCTATGCTTTTATCTTGACCTATTTATTATACGATGAAATATGACACAGAAATTCAAAGAATGTTAATTTTTATTTAAAAAAATATAAATACAATAAACCTTCCATGTGCACAAATTCGAATCTATGCAAACTATCTTGAATGCCCTCTTTTATTGTATGCAGACCAAAATTCAAATATAAGTGAATTAAGTCCAACGTTTAGCTGCCATTGTTATTATAATAATGAGATGCTCACTGTAAACATTTAACTACTGCTATTATTAATAACAGGAAGAGAAAAGATGGCTGAAACAGCCATAAACATTCTAAAAAATGGTTTTGTCCATAAATGTCACATTTTTAGACAAGTTTACAATATAATCCAAGTTAAATTATTTTTATCTCATGAACTTTAAAAAAGTACAATTATGCCTGGAGTCACAAAGGAGAAGAGGAAGATTATGAGCTTAGAGGAGAAACTTGAGATTAATTCAAGTATTGAAGGTGCATCATATATAGGGTGTGCATTTGGAATTAATAAATACAAAGTGCATGCATAATTTACACAAAGAAGGAGGCCATAAAGGCATCTGTGCAGCAGATAAAGTCTGTGTGATTATTTCGTCAATTTTTAATTTTTTTTTAATTTCTATTGTATCTTTTACAAAAATGTAGTATAACAATTTCTTCTAAACCTTTGTTTTCATCACTTTTTATTTGCATTACTTTATGTAATTTATTACCTAAAAAATTAATTTACTAAAAAGCTTATAGGTGTAATTGCAAGCAATCCCAAAATCTAACCCCTTATTCCTATTGTTACTTAAGCACCATTTGCACAAATTTAATGTGTGCGAGGTTTTGGAAAACAAAACTCTCACATACATGGAGGGTTGAGTATATATAAAAAATTTATACACGAGTGGACTTATTAAAATTAAGGAAATATTTTCACTTTTATGTGAAAATGTTCATATTTTATGAATATACACTACAGGAAATAAAAAATCCTTGCAAAAACACTTGCAAGAAGTTATGTAAATGTGATGCAAATGTGACAAAATTTAGGGAGGCAGTAGTACATGGAAATGATCAGGTTTACAGGATGATCAAAACGATTGGATAGGCGCGAGCTGATGTCAGAGGTGTGGAGTAGTCAAACAGATAAATGCAACCAAAGCTCCCTGGTTGACGGAATTGTTCAAAACTGCTAAAGATGCCCTTACACAGATGTCGACAGCCGTTCCAATAGTTAACAGGCTTTGAGTGTGGAAGAATCATCAGCTTAGAGAAGTTGGCTTGTCATACAGAGATGTGGCCAATCTTGTTGGCTGAAATCTCAGTACTATCATACACATATGGCGCCAGTTGGTTCAAGAAGGATCTAGCACATGGCAACAAGGATCAGGAAGACAACGTACGATTACAAAAGACAGGACCGCCATTTGCGATGCATGGCATTGCGTAACAGATTCGCAACACCACAACTACAAAGGGACTGGAAACAGGTAACACACTGAATACCTACAGGTAGATAGTAAACAACAGGCTTTTACAGTTTTCATTGCGAGCCTATTCATTCCTATTCATTTCATTCTGGCACTGCATTTGTCCCTCACATCTGTCCACATGCAAGCACATCTTCAGTGGTGTTGCCTCAGACAGAACTGGAATGAACAAGAGTGGAGTACAATGGTGTTAGTGACAGACCTCGTTTTTGTCTTGGTCAGCACGACAGTAGACGTGTTCACAGTCATCCAAGGGAAAGGAACGCCACCCAGTGTGTGTGACATCGTCACACAACTCCAGCATCTAGTGTTTTGATGTGGGGTGCCATTAGTCAGACATCTTGGTCAGAACTGGTCATCATAAGGGGGATCTCTAACTGCCTAACAATATGTTACCAACATTTTGCAGCCAGTGGCTGTCCCATTTGTTCAATATGGCACCTTTTAACAGCAAGATAACACCCTTCCCCATGTGACGATCCACCCATTCACTTTTATTTTTCCTTAACCAGTTTTGCTTTATTTACATTACATTTATCATCTTGGGGGTTTTTTCATTTTTTTGGTCTGATCACAATTCTCGTTTCCGAGCATAGGAGTTGTGCATGCACAGTTTTTCAGCTCACAAGTTTGATTTGAACTAATATCAACAAATATGTCCTTAAATTTTCGAAAATCTCCTAAAAATAACAAAAAAAACTGTTTTTAAAAATGATAGATTTTGGAAGTAATTACAAAATACGTACCGCCACTTTTTTTTCTTCTGTTTCACACATTTTTCTGTCATAAACCTATTTCAGCATTCCCAAGTTATTTTTATCATTTTTCCCAGCATCCTTCAAATCAAAACTGAAAGTAAACACATCCTTCTTAGAAATTTTGGTTGCACTTGCATTTAATTAGTTATGCTGCACTGAGTCAAACAAGATGCAGATGGTTGACACGATATCTCTGTTCTGTGTGCTATACATATTGTATACAGTTTCGGCTCAGCATATTGGATACTCTTTGTAAAGTTAGTATTTTTTTTTATTTAAATCTTAGTTAGTTTTCATTTCAGTACATTTATTTTTGGAAATTAGCGATCTTTTGGCCAATCGATAAGTATTGATTTTTCCATAATGTTACATTGTATGGCCGGCCTACAACTTGTTGCTGTGGATATTTTACCATCGCATTAGGCTATATGTTAATTTTTGTTTTATTATTTATTACTTTTCCAGTAAAACATTGATATAGTATCATTTTCTGAAAATGAGGACTTGGATACGAAATCAAATTCATTTCTGTATATTTACTTCCGTTAGTTAGTGATCTTCAATTGGCTGATTTATTGCTCTTTCTGAGTTATACTAGATCAGAGGCCAGCTTATAAGTTGTTGCGGAAATTTTATTTAACATCCCATTAGGTTATATGTAATTTTTCTTTTATTATTTCTTGCTTTTTTTTTTAATAAAAGGACTTTGAGCTTATACCGTTTTCTGAAATTGAATGTCTTGGATACGGAAGCAAAATAAGACTTCCTTGCTATGGAAATCGGCCTTCATTTGGGAGGGCAATTTCGGGAAGGGCTGGTCCTTGATGCACATACCTTTCTGCACTTAGCCAAGATCGCCAAACTTCAACACTCACAGAAAAAATTCATAATGTTTAGTGAAAAAAGCAGCTAAAGAAGTCTTTTTCTATTTCATAACCAGTTCAGAAAATCCCATGAATGTGAGAAGGCCGTCACGTTGTATAACATTGGCCATGTTTAAAATATACAATACTGTAAAGTGCATGGAAGGTTGATTAATTTATTGGTGTGGATTGTGTTGGTAAGCTGGTAAAGGAAAAGAAGAATTTGTCATCTTGTGCATGGTGATAAATATCTGAAAATTGGTTCTGAGAAACCAGTACACTTAGCCGCAATTTTGGAGTAATTGAGGACTAAAACCTAAGAAGGAAGTCATTTAGTGTATAGTTATTTAGTTTGTTTAGGAATTGGTAAGGATATTCTCGTTAGATTGAATATTTATTTACCAACATGATTTTATGGTTCATTGAATGATACTAGCCTTGTTTTGTGATTTGAATGTGAATAGAATTGAGATAATGGATTCTTCCAAAAGTTTATCTTTGTATTATTACAAAGTTTCGTGCTAGTTGACTTAGTTTGTTAATAAAAAATTTCATCCATGCTTTTGTAACAAATTGCATATGTAATTTTCAATGACATATTTTTACTTGAACTCACACTCAGTGCTCATCCATTTTAATTTTCAACAATATTAATCTAATATTTAAACACTTATGGAAGCTATAATATTTAACAACAGATGTTATCATACACCACACTTTCAAAACAATTTCCTCCCAAATTGATGAAAACTTCAAAAATCCTTACACAAAATGCAAATATCGCATTTATGTTGCGAACAATTTATTATAACAGTTCTGATTTACTTTTTGAAGTAAATTTTCAAAACTAGCAAAAGTTTCACTTAAATGTTTCAGCTTCCATAACTCTTTAAATATTAGATTAATATTATAGAAAACAGAGATTAGAGAGTTCTGACAGAGATCTTCAATTTATGTCTAGTGACTTTTTTCCATAAAAAGCTTATTTCCAAAGTTAGGTAGATTTGAATGTGGCTATTCGTTCACTTAATATGAAAGTGTCCAGACACTTTGCAATATAGTGTATGTATTTTTAGTACAACAAAAAAAATAAATAAATTTTTTAAAAATAAAAATGCTGTTTAATTTTTTACATATATATCTTATAAAAATATATAATTTAGATTTCAAAAATAATATTTTGCTTTTTAATTTGATGCATATTTTATTAAACTACAATATAAATAATTTTATAAAGCCATCTGATTGCCATTTCTTAGAAGCACTAAACGGTATTGCCGAATTGCTTGTTAACGTTCCCATTTGCTGAAGCAACCTTCTGATTTAAGCTCACAAGCTTGATTTGAACTATTATCAACAAAATTTTCCTTAAATTTTCGAAAATCTCCTAAAAATTAACAAAAAAAAAACTGCTATTTTTAAAAATGATAGATTTTGGAAATAATTACAAAATACATACCACCACTTTTTTTTCTGTTTCACACTCTTTTCTATCATAAACCTATTTCAATATTCCCAAATTATTTTTAATATTTTTTTCCCAGCATTCTATCTATCTTTCCCACTCTTAAAATCGAAACTGGAAGTAAACACATCCTTCTTAGAAATTCTGGTTGCAAAAGCATTTAATTAGTTATGCTTCACTGGGGCAAACAAGACGCAGATGGCTGCCACATACTATCTCCATTCCGTGTGCTACATATTTTTTTTGGATCTGCATATTGGATACCCTTTATAAAGTTAGTATTTACTTTTTATATTTAAACCTTAGTTTCCATTTCAGTAGATTTATTTTCCTAAATTTGTGATCTTTTGGGTGATCGATAAGTATTGATTTTCCGTAGTTATGCTACATTGTATGGTCGGCCTACAACTTGTTGCTGTAAATATTTTAGCATTGCATTATGCTATATGTTAATTTTTATTTTATTATTCATTACTTTTCCAGTAAAACTTTGATCTGGTATCATTTTTTGAAAATAAATGAGGTCCTGGATATGGAAGCAAATTTATTTCTATAAATTTATTTCCGTTAGTTAGTAATCTTTTGATTGGCTAATTTATCAATCTTTCCGAGTTATGCTAGATCGGAGGTCAGCTTAAAAGTTATTGTGGATATTTTATTTCACATCCCATTAGGTTATATGTAATTTTTCTTTTATTATTTCTTTATTTTTTTAGTAAAATAACTATGAGCTTGTACCGTTTTCTGAAAATGAATGTCTTGGATACAGAAGCAAAATAGACTTCCTTGCTATGGAAATCAGCCGTCATGTGAGAGAATAATTTCAGGAAAGCTACCCCTCTGCTAAGTTCACTGTGAACATTTTACTCCCTGCCCCCTCTAAAAAAATATAATTTTTTAAATATTACAAATTTCTGTGTTTATATTGAATGATTTTAAAGCCCCCCCCCCCCCTCCTCTGTAGCTTGGTTGTGCCACACATATGATATAACGCTGTTTTTTTTGGCTTTGGTGCACAAAACCTCTTTGCACTTAGCCAAGATCATCAAACTTCAACAAACAAAGAAAAAATTCAAAATGTTTAGTAAAAAAAAGCAGCCAAGGAAGTTTTTTTTTCCATTTCATAACCAGTTCAGAAAATCCTGTGAATGTGAGAAGTCACTTTGTATAACACTGGCAGTGTTTAAAATATACAATGCTGAAAGGAATCATTAAAAGAAATTAAAATCATGTTCAAGGTTAAATATTATATTATTCAGGAGGAAATTTCCTTTCATTAATATATAATTTAACTATTTTTATTCATCAGGTTTTCTGAAATGAAGCCTTAATTGTAAAGTGCAATCTTTTTTTTCACCACATTACATTGAAAAAGTCTTATTAAAATCAATATGTTTGTAAATTTGTTTATATTATTTATTTTCACAAAATTCGTAATTAAATTCCGTTTATTTTGGTGTATAACATGACCTATTTCCATTGATTGGTTATTTTTTAAAACAATTCTAAAGTTGACTTGACTTCTAAGTCATACTATCATATCTAAGTTGACTTCTAAAGTTGACCGAGAAAAAAATTACAAAGCGAGAGTAATATTTATTTAAAACCAAAATAATTTTTTTTTGTTATTTAGATGTATATAGTCATTCTATTCATGTGCATTATAGTAATCATTTCTGTCTATTAGCTTTTTTCAAATATATTTTTATTTGTGTTGCCAGATGCATTTTTTTACTATATAACTCTGAAAAAGTCCTATTAAAATAAAACACAGTCTTTTTTGTTAAATACTTTATTTTCAGAAAATCTGGAATTAAATGCTGATTAATTTGGCATACAACATGCCATAATTCCTTTCATTAGCTATTTAGCAAAAAAGCTCTAAAGTTAAAGTTTTTTTTTGGCTGAGCATAGGGAGAAAATAATTTGGTCTTTGGGTGGAAACCTCTTTTTCAGGCTGGACACTGGAAGGGTTAATGAGTTCATGAAGAGTAGCGATGGTTCTCTTGTTCATGGCCTCCTTTGGTCTTTCTGCATGAGGGAGATCTTCAAAGCTCTGCCATCCTTTTCAGAATTTGCACATCCATCATATTCCAAGTAATAGTGTTATATGAACAGGCATGATCCCCACGTACTTGTGATAAATTGCCATGAATTTTTTCATGTTGTCTCCAAGCAGCATCTTTGTGAAAATGTAAAATCTTTCTCCATCTTTGTATGCTCCATAGCAATAACACACAGATTTCACAGGCCAAACTTTATATGCTGTCAGTGAAGATAGAAATGATGATATGGCCTTTGTTGTTAACATGTAAATGACAAGTTTAAACAAACTTTCAAACAAGCTGTAGTTCATTAATGTTGGAGGAACGAGTTCAAATCTACAGATATGTGTCAAAAATCTTTTGAATCATATAAATAAATAAATAAATAAATAAATACCCCCTCAAGCAGCTGCTTACCACAGAAGTCTGACAGGAGCCTGTCAGTTTATATGCCACAGTAGAAGATCTGAGAGGATGGCAGGACCTCAGCAGAAAAACGACACATACATCCATGCCTTACCTGGGGCTCGAACCCAGGTCCCTTAGGTCAGTAGCCAAGCGCGCTAACCACTCTACCATGGGACGGCTGAATCATATAGGTACAAAATAATTTAGAAATACATATATTAATATAAAGTTTATTTTAATGTCGAAACAGAAGTTGGCTAGTCAAAGAAGTATATGAAGGATGGGAATAGATCCCAGAATTTAGCTGATTATGTGATGATTTTGCCTTATTAAAACACCATTCCCTTTAGTATAAACAAGACTAAGAAAAGTATTGTGCAATTTAAACTTGTGGATAAGGAAACTAAAGAAAATAGTGTCAGTTCATAACATCTATGCCAGCATTGTAACAGCTAGAAGAACATCTATTATCAGGACTGGTAGCATATATAATTACCAACTACAGCATGACAACGCTGCAAAATATGCAATTGTACCAGCATAAGTGGTAAATATGTTTTCACTTTATATATGGCTCTAATTGGTCTCTTGAAGGAAGAGTTAATTTTGAAGTAATGTATAAAGTTAAGAGTAATTCTAAGGTATTAGTTAAGTAGATCCCATATATGGTAACGCTATGTACAGCACTTTCCTAGTTTGAAAACTCCTCCCTGGAAGATTTATGTTTTAACTTTGTACCACAACATTATTGTGATTAAATCCTTTATATTATACAGGGTGAATCTGAAAAAGTGGGCAAAACTTTACGAGGTGGTAGAACGCAGCTATACGAGCAATATTCGTCATAGAATGTATGGTCGGAACGCAAGCGGTGAGAAGTTAAAAGGTAGTTTTCCACTGTCACATTTAAAGAATGAACACAAGAAGGAAAGCAGATACTCTGTGCCTCACTTGCATTCCCGTCAGCCACACCGTACACAAAGTGCATATCCGCCATTTCGTGGTTAGTATAACCAGCCATCCTCTCGGCAATCCACGGTAGAAATGCCATTGGGTGCGAGGACCGACCCTTTTATACCATTTCGAACGCCACCTAGCGGCTCGCCGTTTGCGTTCCGCCCATACTTTCTATGACGAATATTGCTCGTGTAGCTGCGTTCTACCAGCCCGTAAAGTTTTGCCCACTTTTTCAGATTCACCCTGTATATAAATATAAGGCATTTGACATTTACAGTGTTTCTCGTTTAACAATAATCTATTTTATGCTAGAGAAAACCTTTTACAGTAAAATACAATAAATATCTTTTTTTACTTCGGTTATGTACAGTTTCTTTGAGTTGAGCAGTTGGTTATAGTGAAAGTTTTTGTTTCTTTGAATCTACTTTTTTAGGACATCTTTGAAATTTGGGTTTCAATAAAGTAAAGAGTTTATGGAAAATATTTCTTTTGGTAAGAGGTTAAAAATATGTGGTATTCTGTAATTGCTTTTATATTTTCCATAGTTGTTTCTAAAAATTGGTAACTGAAAAATTATTCAAAATAAATATAAAACTTGTAATTTTTTTAATTAAACTTTTCTAGGGGGGGAGTGAAAGGTTCACAGTGAGTATAGTGGGAGGGGGGGAAGATTTAAAACCCTTCCCAAAATTACCCTCCCAAATGAGGCACTCATTTCTGTGCCAAGGAAGTCCATTTTGTTTCTATATCCAAGATCTCATTCATTTTCAGAAAACTGTACAAGTTCAAAGTTTTTTACTAAAAAACCAATAAATAATAAAAGAAAAATTACACATAACCTAATGAGATAAAGTAAAATATTTGCAACAACTTTTAAACTGACCATTTGATGTAGGATAACTCGGAAAGACAGATATAACTGACGACCAAAAGATTGCGAATTTACGGAAATAATCAGAAACGAATTTGCCTCAGCATCCAAGACCTCATTCATTTTCAGAAAATGATATCAAATCAAATTATGCCTTAACTGGCATAGTAGTTAGGGAGCTAGCCACTATTCCAACAAGGCAAACTTTGTGTACTGTGTTAGCTCTAATTGAGGCAGTGGTCAGCAGTGACCTCGGTCTTAGTAGGGCATGTCTTTGTATGAGAAGGCCTGTAAAAGCTAGGAGTAGCTTCTAGAATTCTTCTCTGTCCTATATGTCGCAAATAAAAAAAAAAATAAAAAAAAAGTTTATTTTACTGGAAAAGTAATAAATAATAAAAGAAAAATTAAGAGATAACCTAATGTGATGTTAAATAAAATATCCACAGCAACAAATTGTAAGTTAGCTACTCGATGTAGCATAACTCCGCAAAAATTAATAATCGAACTATAGAAAGATCGATAATTTATGGAAATAAAGTAAATCTACAGAAATGAAAATTAAGGTTTAATTATAAAAAAAAGGAAATAAAATACCAACTTTATGCAGGGAGTTTATAATTAAAAGGCAATTTTTTAAGGAGGAAATTTTTAATTTAAATCAGCCAAGTAAACAACTTGCCATGTGAAGGAAGTTCTTTTTGCTTCCATATCCAATGCCTCATTCATTTTCAAAAAACGATACAAGGTTAGTTTTTTTTACAAGAAAAGATTGAAATAATAAAAGAAATATTAATATATAACCTAATGCAATGTTAAATAATATCTGCAACAACTTGTAAAGCCAGCCATCTGATGTAGCATAACCCAAAGATTGATAGATCAGGTGATAAAAAAAATCAATAATTTATGGAAATAAAATAAATCTACAGAAATAAAAATGAAGGTTAATACTGACTAGATTCATGGTCACATTATCCTATATCTGAAAGGAACTCTTTCTGTAAACATCCACTAGAGTCACTTTACTACACATCTGAGCAATAACTAAATCATTACACTCAACTACACCTGCTACCATGACATACTTTACACTGCACTGAAGTTTGGAACAACTAGGCTTGCTTCTTTCTTTCTAAGAAAACTTTTTTTTAGTTACAGTTTCGATCTGTAGAGCAGGAAAGACACATAGGCTAAGATAAATAATAAAACTAATTCTGGGAATACTGAAATAGGTTTATGGCAGAAAGGAGTGTAAAACGAGAAAATAACAACAGTATGTACTTTGCAATTTCTTCCAAAATCTTCCGTTTTCAAAAATAGCAATTTTTGTTAAATTACAGATTTTTAAAACTTCAAGGAAAAATCTGTTGATAATAGTTCAAATTAAACTTGTGAGCTTAAATCAGACGACTGCTTCAGCATAGAGTAACGTTAACAAACAAATCGGCAATACTGTATAGCGATTCTAAGAAAGACAACCAGATGGTGTTAAATTATTTATATTATAGTTTAATAAAATATGCATCAAATAAAAAAAATACATTTTTCAAATTCGAACTGCATATTTTTAAAAGATATATTTAAGAAAATTTTAAAACATCAATTTTATTTTTAAAAAATTGAAGTTCTATATGTTATACAAAAAACATCAACTGATGTTCTTGACCACTCATTTCGATTTCTGCCAATGTCTATATTTGATGGTGACCCGGGAAGGGTTAAACTAGGCAAAGTATAACATTGGACATCTACAGTGAAAGTATACAACTGAATAAAACAGACTTCAAATTTCAGTATAGCTATCAGTTTCGTATCGTGTTTTAATCTTATATGTTCTAAACAACACAAAGTGAAGAATGAACTTCTTCATCATCCTTTATCAATGTGAAGAAACTTTTATGATCTCTTAAGAATAGAACATTAAATTATATTGATCTTTTCCAATGCTCATTTTAAATTTGAGGCTTTATTCTGAATATTTTGCAAATCAAAAGAAAATATCTTAGCTATTGTGAAATATATTTGGCATTCACTGATTTCATTTTATAACAAATTATGAATCATTGGTTCATCCAAGTAACAAGCTAACAGAGAATAATTACATTTGCTTGTTGTTACTGCTCAGATAAAAGATTATTTGATAGTAAAGTTTGAGTTCCTCAATCTGTGAAAAAGAAAAACATATGATTGAGCTAGATCAGTGATGCCCAACCCAAGCTCGCAGGCATTTGGTAACCCACAAAGCTTTTTATAGATGACTACAAGGGTCTCCATACAGTTAACCCTAGATATAGAGGATTGTTTTACCTCTGAGCTATATTGGGCTGTTTTACCCCTGAGCAGATATTTTTGCACACAATGGACTAAATGGCCAGGTCACAAAAACCCCAAGGGCTCAGAGAAGATTGGGGAGAAATCTGATGAGATAGATTGAAGCTTCCATCAAGACCATCCAGCATGTTCTTTAACATGCACAAGGTATGGCTCTCCTGCACCCTGAGCCAGACTAAAAACATCTAGCAAATTTTTGAAAATATGAAGTAAATAATGACTAGAATACAAATTTATGGATTTGTAACATGTTTAAACAGACTGTGACATTTGACAAAAATTTGAGTAACTGTACACAACATTCAATTTCTCTAAGAAGTGTTTCAAGTTCTTGGATAATGAAAGTGTAAAAAATCATTCAAAAAACTTATAAATGCAACAAAATTTAAAAAAACCAACATACTTGTCCAGTATATATTTCTTTTAAGTAGCATGGTTCGTCGACATACTTGAAGAGAAACATGTTGATTAGGGATATTAATAAACTAGGTGCACAAAATGAGCCCACAGAGCTATATTTTACCCACTTGATGAAGATTAGCACCACAAGATAACCAAATATACTCAGGAGAAAGATAATTTGTGGAATAAATTCACAAAGAATATTCAATGGTCTTCGAAAGTAACTGAAAAAAAATTGCATTTATAACTACTATAATAAAATGAAAACTAGAAAAATCATATGATAAACAAATGTAATAATAAAAAATGTAAAATATGTACAGTAATAAAATAAAATGTACATAAAAAATACACAATGTTAATTGTGTTATAAAACAATATATTGACATAATACAGTTAAGATGGCTCACCAGATTTTTAAGTCTTGGTTATTATATCTAAAACGGTTTGTTAAAAGATCATTTATAGTTATTATATTCACAGGTATACACAAAAAACAAGGTCTATTAACCCTTATGTGACTAGTTAAAACAGTGATATCGATGAATGAATTGGACTCAAGGACCTTAACTGCATTCCTCATGCATATAGCATAAAGTAGGAAAACACTAAGCTTTACTGTTGGAATAGTTATAGAAAAACATAGTAACTTTATATATAAAATATTTTTAAAAGTCACCTTGTCAGTAACTAGGGTTGTGAACCATCAATCAAAAGCAGCTACAATTTGATGTCTGTAAATTTTCATAAAAAGTTTTCATCATCATCATCATCATCATCCTCAAGCAGCCATGGACTACGGAGGTCCAACCAGACTGTGCAGTTTAATTCTCCAAGCATATCTGTTCTGAGCTACATCTGCTGCATCCGGCCACTGCACACCAATTCTAACAAGGTCCTGTTTGACATTGTCTGCCCATCGCATTCTAGGTCTCCCCCTCCTTCTGAGGCCTCTAGGCACACTGTTCATAACCTTATTCGCCAATCTATAATTATCCATACGGGCAACATGGCCAAACCAGCGGAGTCTCTCTCTGCACAATATGCTGCTTAAAGGAGGTTGCAGACACCTTTGCCTAACCTCATCATTAGTTACAAAGTTAAACCACCTAATACCCAAGATACTGCGTAAGCATCTAGAATCAAAAGCATCTAGTTTCCTGTTATCTTGTTTACATAGCATCCAAGTTTCACTACCATAACTAACCCTACAAAGAACCAAACTATTATACAGTCTAATTTTAGTTTTTAGGTGTATACGCCTATTTCTCCACAATCTCAATAGATTCTTAAAAGTCCCGGCAGCAATACCTATTTGTCTGTTAATCTCATGCCGCACATCACCAGTATCAGTTACATAGCTCCCAAGGTAATTAAACTGTGACACCTGCTCAAGACTGCAACCATTCAGATTAACTGAATCACAACCTGCCTGACCAATTTTCATCACTTTAGTTTTCTCTCTGTTTATAACCAAACCTACTCTACTACCAGTCTCATCAACAGCTTGAATGAAAG
The DNA here is from genome assembly GCA_038380435.1 of Ryuthela nishihirai. NCBI lineage: Eukaryota > Metazoa > Arthropoda > Arachnida > Araneae > Heptathelidae > Ryuthela > Ryuthela nishihirai. The sequence continues at coordinate 81,163,511 of JAWZYU010000017.1, forward strand.
AGTTCATCTCATCAACATCATTTGCCAAAAGGGCTAAATCGTCAGCATAATCTAAATCAGAAATTTTCGTATCTCCAGCCCAATTAAGGCCAAAATCTTTCACTTGAAGTGAATTTCGCATAACATAATCAACAACCAAACTAAAGAGAAAAGGAGGCAAGATGCACCCTTGTCGAACACCAGACGGAATGCTAAACCAATTGCTACAAGAATTAACAACTCTCACACATGACACATTGTTATTATGGAGAGCTTCATCATGTTAACTAACTTGTCAGGTATACCATATGATCTCACAATCAACCACAAATTATGACGATCAAAGAGTCAAAAGCCTTTTTGAAATCAACAAAGCTAGCAACCAGAGGTTTCTGAAACTCTAAACATTTCTCAAGAATCTGCCTAAGTGAAAATATCTGATCTACACATCCCCTACCACTTCTGAATCCACATTGCTCATCATGCAATTGCCTGTCAACCAGATTCTTAATTCTATTAAGCACAATCATGGAAAGAACTTTACCTGGAACAGAGAGTAGGCTGATACCCCTATAGTTATCACAAGAACTGCGATCACCTTTCTTGAAAATAGGGATAATAATAGCTCTGGTAAAATCTTTAAAAACCATATCTTTATCATAAAAGTTATTCAAAATTTCAGTCATCCAAGTGGTAACCGAAACATTCCCAGCTCTGAGCATTTCTCTAGTAATTTCATCTACCCCTGGGGATTTATGAAGTTTAAGTTTAGAGATAGCCAAAATAACTTCAGATTGTGTTATAGGGCCAACATTAAAGCTGCCAATGCATCTATCATCATTACAAACAATGGGAGTAGAACTAACCACATTGTTTAGAACATCACTGAAATGCTCAGCCCACATAGTCATGACAGAATCCTCCCCTGCTATAACCTTACCTTTTTTATCCTTCAATCCTTGTATACCTGTCCATTTTCTACCACACAAAACATTAACTATCTGGTACAGCTCTCTGCTGTTGTGCTGTCTAACTGCTTCCTTGGCTTTGTCAGCCAAACCATCGAGCCAAAGATTCTTATCAGTAGCTAACTGATCCTTTACACGTTTATTACGCTCTCTGTAATCCTTTCTATTAGGACTAGTAGGGTACTGATTAAGGACATTCCTGCAGTTCCTTCTTTCTGAAATAAGCTCAAGTGCCTTATCACTTAAATAATTCTGCCTCCTCTGCTCCTTTTTTCCTAAAAGAGTACTGTTAGTTTCCAAAAAAGCCTGTTTAAAATGGCCCCATTCTTCCTCAACTTCAGTATTAAGCAAACCATGACTGTCATAATGACTAAGTAACCTATCATGGTAAGTTTTAGCTATAACTGGGTCTTTCAGAGCTTCGGTATTAAAGGTAAATTTTTTAACCCTAGCACAACACTTTTTAAGTTGCAAGACACTTTTAACAAGGTAATGGTCAGATCCAATTTCAGATCCCCTATATGCCCTGGTATTTCTAACAGAACTAGCCCATTTGCTGTTAATTAATATATAATCAATCATATTCCTATGCAGTCCATCAGGTGAAACCCATGTGTATTTATGTATGTCGCGGTGTTTGTAATATGTGTTAGTTATTCTGAAACCATCGAGTTTACTTACCTGTAGGAGACGTTGCCCATTGCCATTGCAGCTACCAATACCAAAAGGGCCTATTACTCCTCCCCAAAGGTCAGAGTCAGTACCAACTTTGGCATTGAAGTCACCTAGAACAAGGGTAATATCTCCTTTCTTGACAGAATTCAAAATATCCTGAAGTTGTCTGTAAAACCTATCCTTCTCATCCTCATCGGCATCCTCAGTGGGGGCATAACAGCAGATAACATTCAAGTCTTTAATGCTTGTCTGAAATTTTGCTGTAAGAAACCTTTCATTAATGCACTTATATCCTAGAAGAGCATCACTAGCATGTCTGCTGAGCAGCAGACCCACGCCTTGGTGATGCTTTCCATCCTCCCTCCCTGTAAAGAGAAATTTAAAGTTATTTTTAAGTATCTCACCTTTACCTGTCCATCTGGTCTCTTGCAAGCCTAGAATATCTAGGTTATAGCGCTGGAATTCCTGCATGAGGACATCAAGAGAATAATCTCTATGTAATGGCCTCACGTTCCACGTTCCTGCAGAGAGAAAATGATTAGTAGGATTTTTAAAGAAATTAGGTTTATTGAGATTGGTAAGGCCAACAATATCAAACAGCCCCCTGATCACAGGCATGGGGCAAAGACCTGTTCCTCCTCTGCTAAAGGCTGAAGTCACCGATGCTGGTAGGAACTTCAGGCACCACCTTTTCAAGTGGACTTTTTCAAGAGCCACATGACCTGCCTGAGACACATTACTCCAGTTTAGGCTTGACGATGCAAAACTAGCTAAGTAAGGTTCAGGTGCCTGCGATGGCCTCTGATTAGGATTATCCACCAGCTGCTATAAGGTATGCCATGCCTCTGTTCACTTAGAGCTGGCAACCCAGAAGCAAATAGAAAACACAGCGGCAGACTCTCCCTCAACAGAGGCCCACCAGTGCAGCAAGTCCAGGATCAATAATCAAGCTCAAATCCATAAACAAGTCCAGTCTAGTAGGTATAAATGGTCAGCACCAGGATCCTGTGAATTGACCACTCCTAAGCAGGGTTGAAAAAAAAAGAAAAAAGTGGCCATAGATGACCAGATCAATAGGCCATACTAAAATAGTAGCCCTCCCCTTCCATTCCCTTCCAAAAGAGAATATCTCTTTTGAAAGGTACTAACGGCCTGCACCACGAGAAGGCGGGGTCGGACATTAGGTGCTAGACCTGGCTGGTTCTGTGCATCATCACTAGGGATTGGTGCACAGCTCTCCTTCCAGTTTACGCCTAGCTACCATTTACAGGTCTAAAAAGTTTTAGATACCCATAAAAATTCTAAGAATTTTACACAAAAAATGTTTTACAATTTTTCTTTGCAAATTACATACAAAAATTACTGTATCACTACTATCTTATGTGGTTCGAATTTGTGAAGTTTAACAGTTTAGAAAATTATTAGGAAAAAAAAATTTAAACCAACAAATCTATGTTTCCTTTTACTCACTGTCAAAGTTATGATACATTCAGTCTAAGTTATCATTCATCTATATTAATATATTAAATTTCTGAATACTTTCTTATGACCTTTAACCTGTCACTGTTTGCAGCCTTCAATTTAATTCAGGATATGCATAACAAAAGAGTGTCTTATTGCTGCACAACTGTTTCAACTTTTTTGGAGAAAGTTTTCAATACCTGAAATATTGAACTAGAGACATGACTCAATATAACTAACATTCCTAATTAAAATGGGGAAAATTTTCAAATAAACTATTCTAAACATTTCTAAAACCCAAATATTTTACAAAAATATTTAAATTTACAGTCTTCATGGTTTGATTTCGCCATAAATTCACTGGAGATAAGAGATTTTATTATGAACACAAACAAGAATATTCTAATGACAAAAAAAAATAATTAACCAGCATACAAAATTCAGCATTGTTTTAGTCAAGTTTTGTGAAGTAGTAATAATGAAAACTGAAGTACTGTTCATTTTTGTTTCGTAGTCATTTGCTTTCGAAATCAAAATGTTTTCGTAAATTTTTTCCCTTCTTGTTCATAATTTTTTCCTTTTAAAGTTTACAACCCTATCAGTGCATGCAACAATAGATGAAGCCACTACATTGAATATTTTCATTTCATCTTAAAAATGACTGTATTTACAGGTTTATCACTCACTTTTCAAAGTTAAATAATGAAGGAATGTTGTTAAAAATCAAGATTTTGAAAAATTTTATTGAGCTTTTTATTTTTAGTGAATTTTTTTTTTATAAAAGATTATTTTCAAAGTTAAGGAGCTTTAAATGTGGTTTTCACTAAGGTAACCATGCATCATACCTTAATTCATTTGAACAGTTCTTTACACAACATTAATTTAAGATATGTTATACTTATTTCATGACTTTGAAATTGTGTTTTGATTCATTACTTCATAATTGAAAGTCTTATTGCTTCTAAGGATGGAGGAGGAGGAGTTGGTGGAGTAACTCTCTTGCTGAGAATGCTACACAAAACTAAGATTTTTCTTCATCTGGAAGTACTTAAATCCAATTTATTTCTTAAAATTTCTGCTCAAACAAACACTGATAGTTGGACATGTTCTAGAACAGTTTAAGATCCATATGCTCTTTACATAAAACAAATTCATGGACTTTTCAGCCTTTCAAAAAAAAGTTCCAGGACTTGACAAAAACAAATTTTCATACTAAAACATTAAGAAGACGAAGCTCAATTTAATAACAAATATACTGAAGAGAGTCAACGTCATTGGAGGGAGAATTGTGTATGTCCCCTGTGATAATGACAGAGCTGGCTTAGCATTTAAAGTCTGAGAATTTAACTAGCATCCATTCTTACAGCATTCAAAACAAAATTCTGATGAACATACATGGAAATTTACCATATCTAAGAATTCTGCTATAATAATGGAAGATCCTGCTAAAAAAAAACCTCCAATGGAAACCAATTAGAGAAGTCACCCTACAGCAACAAAAATTAGAACATAAACGAAGAAAAACTACAACTCATACACCTGAAAATGACAAAATAGTTCTGTCAAAAATATTAGTGCATAATAAGTTTTTGGAAATATTAAAGCTTTATTTATCGAAAAAAGTTTATGAAAATTATTTTTCCAACATTCTACTTCATATATTCAAGAATAAAATATCCAACACAAAGAAGCACCTACCATTATCACTAGGATTAATAATTAATGTCCTTCAGCTGCAAACATAGTGAAATATAGTTATATAATTAAAAACGGCAAAAAGTGAAAAATGGGAAATACTCACCTTATGCTTTTTGAAAATGTCCAATTCATTTATGCTAAGTGAAATTATTTATGCTACACCATGCATTTTTAAACTTGCTTTAAATAATATACAAATTTCAGCAAAAACATTTATATCAAATATTTCTGGAGTAAACAGCACTAAATTTTCTTTTTGTGTAAAAATATTACCATAAATTTAACATAGAGCATTCTTTGGATTAAATAAATTTTGACATACCAGTGATTCCATATACTAAGAATGACACCAAACAACATCTGTGAAACACCAAAGATGATAGATACTTTCATCTTATAAGAATTCAGGAAAAGGATTTTATTACCTGCATTCTGCCATACCTTAAAAGAGGAATAAAGAATATCAGAAAAATGAATTAAATATAAAATAATAAAAATAAATACCCCCTCAAGCAGCTGCTTGCCACAGAGGTCTGACAGGAGCCTGTCAGTTTATATGCCACAGTAGAAGATCTGAGAGGATGGCAGGACCTCAGCAGAAAACAACACTAACATCCATGCCTTACCGGGGCTCGAACCCAGGTCCCGTATATCAGTAGCCAAGCGCGCTAACCACTCGGCCACGGGTAGACAATTTAAATTAACACATTAAACTAGAGTCAAAAAGATAAGACTTCACAAAAACATTGAGATATTTGGCTGAAATTTGGCTTACAAATGTATATGGAGGGTGTTCATAACATTCTTGATAAATGTCTGCAGATTTACACTCATTCCTCCGAAGTTAATGAGGCATAACTTGTTTGAAAGCTTGTCTAAACTTGTCATTGCATGTTAAAAACAAAGGCCATATCATCATTTCTCTCTTCACTGGTGGTACAAAAAGTTTTGTCTGCTAAATCTGTGCATTGTTGCTATGGAGACTACTAAAAATGGGGAAAGATTTTACATTTTCATAAGGATGCAGCTTGGGGATGAAGCAAAAATAATGTCGATTTATCACAAGTATATGGGGATCATGCCTGTTCACATGGCACTACACTTATCCCCCGATTTACACAGTACTTGTTTTACACGATTTTGGTTTTACACGGTTGATAATATAACGGATTTCAAAAAACTGGTAAAAATGTATATTCGGCTGCATATATATTTCAAGTCATTTTTTAATCTCATTCCTTTGGTAACACTGGCAACAACGGGGATGGGGATTCCCCTATATTTTACAACATGGGGAATCCCCATAGTATTTCACAATAGTAAAGCTATCTGGTTCATGTGAAATAGTGCAGTATCATTTTAGCAGCAAAGCTTTACATCATTGTGCATTTTTTTATTTTATTATTTAAATATCTACTGGTAAGTTTCCAACATTTATAGTTTTTCTGGCATTTTTATAATTTACGTAAATTTTGTAAGGTTTTATAAATGCCAAAAGATTTTTAAAAAAATCAAATGAAAAGTTATTTCTTTAGAAACAAAAATTAAAATATTAGATCGTCTACGTAATAGAGAAAGAGTAACAGATGTTGCTAAATTTTACTCCATGAATGAAGATACAATAAGGACAATAAGAAAAAATGAAGACTATTAGAAAAAGTGTAGCAGCTGGCTCTTGCACGAGTATGAGCACAATTTCATATGTAAGAGATGTTACAATGGAAAATATGGAAAAGGCATTAGTGATATGGCTAGAAGACCAAACTCAAAAGCGGATTCCAATTGATACCAGTGCCATTATAAATAAGGCTTTAAAGATTTATGAAACACTTAAGAATCAGTTACCATCGACTTCGCCAGATGAAAAGAAGGTATCTTTTTCCGCAAGCCATGGTTGGTTCGAGAGATTTAAACAAAGACATTCTTTACATAATCTAAGATTGAAAGGTGAAAGAGCATCTGCTGATTCGGATGCAGCACAACAATATCCAGCAAAATTTGCTGAAATCATTGCCGCCAACTCCTACACTCCTGACCAGGTCTTCAATGCTGACGAGTCCGGGTTATTCTGGAAAAAAATGCCAGAAAGAACCTATTTGGCTAAAGCTCACAAATCAGCTAGTGGTCATAAGGCAGCGAAAAGTCGTATAACAGTTCTTTTCTGTAGCAATGCTTCAGGCGATCATATAATGAAACCATTGGTTATTAACAAATCGAAAACACCATGCTCATTTAAAGGAATAAACATCAAAAACCTTCCCGTTTATTGGATGGCTAATAAGAAAGCATGGGTCACTGCCATGGTTTTCAATGAATGGTTTCATAACTTGTTTGTCCCAGATGTCAAAAGTTATTTAAGTAAAAGGGGATTGCCTTTTAAGGCCCTTCTATTAATTGATAATGCACCAGGTCATCCTCAAGATTTACAACACGAAAATGTACAAATTGTTTTTTTACCAAAGAATACAACTTCCTTATTACAGCTGTTAGATCAAGGGATAATTTCGACTTTCAAGGCACTGTATATCAAGCAAACCTTCAGGTATATTTTAGAACAAATGAAGAATGATGGATCTCTTACTCTAATGGATGCTTGGAAGAAATTTACAATCTTAGATTGTGTTAAGCATGTTGGACTGTCATATACCCAGATTAAACAATCAATGCTCAATGCCTGCTGGAGAGCAATATGGCCAGATGCTGTTGAAGGTGAAAATTATTGATTACCATTAGAGCATGAATATTCTCAGATTACTGAGTTGGCACATACTATAGGAGAAGGTTTTGAGGATTTAGATGGGACAGATATTGAAGAAATAATGGCTGATGAAGAACTAGATGAGGATGATTTAGTTAACATGATTCATGAAACAAATAAACGTGATGAAGACAATGATCCTGACGAAGAGCAATCTGAACCAGTTGCGTTCACAGCAAAAATCATCAGCGTAGGACTTGAATTGGGGAGAAAATTGGGTAATCATTTTTTACAAAATGACCCGAATGTTGAACGTGCTCTCCGATTCCAGCGGGATATTAGTAAGTGCTTAAATCAATATGAGGAGGTCTATAAAGATTTAACAAAAAAACCTACACAATTGTTAATTACGGATTTCATTACAAAGTCTCGTCGATCTGAGATTGTCCCTAATTCATCAACCATTGAACCAAAATCGCATCAAGAACTATCGAGTGATGAAAGTGACATCATACCAATCAGGAAGAAAAGACTGATAGTCCATGAAAGTGATGACAGTAATTAAATTTATTGTTAATTTTTTTAAGGATCTTATATTTTTTGTTCCTAATGTAAAATGAATTAAATATGTACTTATATTACCTACATATATTTGTTATTTTATGAATGAAGTGTAATTTTATGTTTTTCAAGATGTCTTGCTTTTGTTTTACGTAAATAAATGACTGAATTATGCACATTTTAGTGTTTTTTTCGTTTTACACGGTTTTACGTAGCAAAATCCAAGATTTCGATTTACACGGTTTTGTGCAGAACCTATCTTCAGTGTAAATCGAGGGATAGGTGTATTATGGGATGGATGTGCAAATTTAAAGAAGGGCCTCAGAGCTTTGAAGACCTCCCTCGAATAAGAGAACCATTGCTGATGTTCATGAACTCATTAAGGAAACTTCATTTATCATCATTCAGGTAATAATTTTTGATGTCAGTGTAACCGACAGAATATCGAAAAAGGGCTAGAATCAACTTTTGCAAGGAAATGCTGGCAATGTTTAAACCTAGTGACCCCAAATGGCTATTAGACATTGTCACAGGTGATGACGTAGTTTTATTACTACCAAACTCCCAGAAAAATCAACTATGTTTGAGTTTGCCAGTGTTCATAAAACCCGGCAAGTTACGACCTATTTGGAGCATGAAAAAAAAAAAATAAAACAGCTACCCCATCCTGCATATTCACCCAATCTTGCATCATGCAACTTTTGGTTGTTTCCAAAATTAAAACAGAACTTACTGCAAAGCCTTTTTTAAGGGTCAAAGACTTTGCAAAATGTGTCATTTCAGAGTTGTGGTGTACAACCCCAACAGGAATATCACCAAATGTTCCAGAATTGGGGTAGATGTCTGAAATTTTGCATAGATGCTGGAAGGGAATACTTTGAATGACAGTAAAAGTTCTGTTGAGGTAAGTGCAATGGTTTTTGTTCTGCAAATGCATGTCGAAAACGTTTTGAATGCCTCTCATTTGTCTTTTATTTCTTAAACTCACAAAGTTGCATTTTGCACACCTCTCTGAGAAAAGTGGGTAGATTATTTTTGCCAGTGCAATATCTCTTGAAAAGCACTACTGAAATTTCCAATTTCTCTCATATACAAATCATTTGCAAAGCCATTAACAGTTTTGCCATTTCCTATTTAATGATATGTAATGATATAACTTAAAACTACTCAAGTATTTGTAAAATGCAAATTACACTATTTCATTTGTACCAATCCAATTAAAAAAGTTTTGCAATTATCACTTTAAAAAAGGAGTTGTGTTTCCTCCCTGGATGTAAAGGTCAAGTCATTGTTATCAATGAAAATTTGGTAATCTACACATTCCACCAAAAAATTTAAAATTCTACCATATATATATATACATTGTTTGCAATATTTGTTACAACTTTCAAAATTTTCCATCATTATAGGGCACAATTATAGCTTTTGGAATAGTCACTAAGTGCAAATTGTAATATTTCATCAATTTTTGAGTTTTTTAATTTGTGACATATAGGATAGAGAAGAATCCTAGAAGGTACACCCAGCTTTTACAGGCTTTCTCATACAAGGGCATCCCTACTAAGACTTGAAGTAACTACTGACCACTGCCTCAGTTAGAGCTAACACAACACACAAAGTTTGCCTTGCTGGAACAGTTGCTACCTTCCTAACCACTATGTCAGTTATGGCTAATCCTATCAAACCTAAATATAATTTTTAATTAATTTCTATAAACAATTATTTTTTAAAACAAAAAAGGTTGTGTTTTCCCACCCACCCCAAGTTTAAGGGATCAATTCATTGTTAAATGGAAATTTCATGCCATTCACATTCCAGCATATTCACATTCAATGGAAACTTCATGACATCCACATTCCAGCACCAAAATTTCAAATTTCTTGCTTAAGTACATCATTTGTATTATTCGTTTAAAATTTTAGAATTTTCGAATTTTTCCACCATTAGAAGGAGCATTTATAGTTTTCAGAAAAATTTAAAAGTGCAAATCACAATATTTCTCAATTCTTATCTAACCCAAAAAGAATTTTTTCATTTATCTCTAAAAACAATTATCTGATAAAACAAAGACGCTGTGTTTTCCCAACCATCCCTGGGTCTAAGGGGCCAATTGATTGTTGGCAATGGAAACTTTATAACCTTCACATCTACCACCAAAATTTTTAATTTCTAGCAAAAATACATCATTTGCAATTTTCCTTTGGAATTTTCAACTTTTCCCACCATTAGAGGGCACAATTACAGCTTTAGGGAGATTCAGAAAGTGCAGATCATAATATTTTATCAATACCTATCCAACACAAAAAGATTTTTTTTGTTCATAGAGATAAATTAAAAAAAAATGTTTCCGTTTTCAGTTTCTCCTTGAAAATGAGATAAATAGTATAGCAGAAAAAAAAGTTTTTATTTTAATTAATAACATTATAAACATTAAGTTTAAGCTGTGTTATAAATAACATCTGGAATGGTATTCCAGATGCTATTTATAATGCAGCTTAAACTTAATGTTTCCCCTGTTTTTGTGAAGCAAGAAATTAGTGGTTTATAATGAGAATTTATTAGATTATGCTTTAAAATGTTATCTATCCCTGAGGAAAGCATGCAATTAAAGAGATGCTAAGTTTCAGTAAAAAAGGGGTTGGGGTAGACATCAAGAACATGAAGTGGTATTATAGATAGGAAATAGCATGAAACAATATTCTGGTAGAATACCATTTTCCTTGACTTTTTTTAATCCAAAGGTCTGGGCACAATCAGACAATTCTGAATAATGTTGATATCAGTTTATTTTTGTGTATCACTGAATACATATGAAAGTCAGTTTGGGCATTTTTCACAGTACACCTAAGTTACTGCCACAGTACACTGTTTGCAGAACACTGCTATATGATGCTGTAAAAATAATGACAGTTGAACACTTAAAGACACCTTTGCTGTGAGAATAAATGCATCATGATGAACAGATATATAACAGTACCCTACTTCTTAATAGGGCAGAACATATGAAAACTAATTATTGCAATGTGTAACAAGAATGGCAGGTCAAAATAAGCTATGAACTACAAAGTTCTTGTTGACAACTCAAGTAAGATGGATGCCACAAGCTTGGGGTTATAGGTTCCAAGAATATATGAGGTGCAATCCAAAAGTTCCTGAACTGTACTGATAAATAAAGTAGGCTTACCTTAGGTTTTAATCAATGCTATCCCCTTTAAAGTGTCCCCTTGGGGGACACTTACCCAAATATAATACAATGAGCACAGTGCTTTTCCCACTTATGAAAACACCTCTGAAACTCCTGTTTCGAGATGTTGTTCAGGACCTCCTGCAATTGTCTGAATTATTTTGATATAGTCAAATCATCAATGCTTAAGTGGCACTTCATCTTGGGGAAAAGGAAGAAGTTGCAAAGAGCAGTCTGGTGACTAGGTTGGGTTGTTTTACCTCTGAGCAGCACTTTTTTGCACATTTTTGGCACTGGGCTAAATGGCCAGGTCACAAAGACCCCGAGAGCTAAGAGAAGGTTGGGGGGAGGGGACCCTATGGACAGCTGTTGGGAGCCGGATGCAAGGCTCCCATCAAGGTCATCCAGTGTGTTCTTTAACATGCACAGGGTATGGCTCTCCCAACACATGGGGGCCACAGTTTAATGTTCCAACCTATGGATGATGGTTTTTCCTAGCCCATCAGTGTCCCTCACTGATTGAGGGCAGGATGGAAAGTTTTGCAGAGATAAATCTCAATGTTGGCCCAGGCAGAACTCAAACCTAGGAATTGCAGATTATGAGTCTGACATGCTACTGACCGAGTCTTCCTTTTCACCCCTTCTGGTGAATAGGAAAGAGGGACCAGAGCCATGTTATTTTTGGCCAAAAACTATTGAAGACAGAGCAGTGGGCCAGCATATTGTCATGGTGCTCCACCCAGTTCAGTGTATGCCATTTTTCTGGATGTTTTAGATTTACAATTTCCTTCAAATGCTTTAGGACCTTGATGTATTGAGGTTAATTCACTGTCTAGTCTGTAGGAACAAACTCCCTGTGCACAATTCCTTCACATCAAAGAAACAAATTAGCATGCTCTCACAATGCTCTTCACCTGCCTCGCTTGATGAGGCTGGCTGGTTGGGTTGGAAGGAGAACTCTTCCACTGGGATGGATGCTGCTGGATCATACTCATAAAACAAACCTTCATCACCAGTTATAATTTTAGAAAGGAAGTTTCAGTCTTTTTGACTTGATCCTGAAGGTCCCTATGCACAATGAGCAGACATTGTCTTTAGTCCTGAGTCAGAAGTCGAGGCACAAATCTGGCAGCAATCCACCTCATATTGAGTTCCTCCATTAGGATCTGTAATCCATATGTCCAGTATGATCTGTAAGTCAGTATAACCATTCCACATGTGTCATTAATTGTCCGTTGACCTGACACATTTCTCCACATTCTTATCTGTTTGGCTGGTTGGAGGACAAGACAATAAGAATCTTCTACAGATATTTGGCCACATTAAAAACGTGAGAACCACTCAAAAGCCCGAGTTCATCCCATGCTGTCTTCACTGAATGCTTGTTTAAGAATTTTGTGCATCTCTGAAGTGTTTTTACTGAATTTGTAAAACTTGACTGTTTTTTTTTTTCGCGTTTTCCATTTTTCTGTTAAAAAATCCTAAAGAGGCACAAACACACTAAAATGCTCATAAAGAAAGCTTCTTTCCAAATTGCCCAACTGCTTGATATAGGGGTAGGCCTGCAATACCTAGTGGCAGAAGTTTGAGCTATGCCTAGATAGTGCTACACAAGTCTGGGAACATTTGGATTGCATCACATATATAATAATACATAAAGATTGGCAGAATGTTATAACAGAGGTGTCTGCATGAAATGCTGTGCAGAACCATAACTTATGCAAGTGATAATCACACTAGAAGTGGTTAACCTTTAATGTTGGGTTTCAAAAACTTAAGTTACTCTCATCATCATCCTCAAGCAGCCATGGATTACAGATGTCCAACCAGACCGTGCAATTTAGTTCTCCAAGCACATCTGTCCTGAGCTACATCTGCTGCATCTGGCCAATGCACATAAATTCTAGACATTGTTTGCCCACTGCATCCTAGGTCTCCTGCTCTTTCGGAAGCTTTTTGGGCACACTGTTCATAACCCTATTCGCAAATCTATAATTATGCATACAGGCAACATGGCCAAACCAAAGGAGTCTCTCTCTGCACAATATACTGCTCAGAGGAGGTTGCTGACTCCTTTTCCTAACCTCATCATTACTTACAAAGTTGAACCACCTAATGTCCAAGATACTTCATAAGCATCTAGTTTCCTGTTACCTTGTTTACAAAGCATCCGAGTTTCACTAACATAACTAACCCTAGAAAGAACCAAACTATTATACAGTTCAATTTTAGTCTTTAGGTGTATACGCCTATTTCTCCACACTCTCCATAGATACTTAAAAGTCCCGGCAGCAATACCTATTTGTCTGTTAATCTCATGCCGCACATCACCAGTATCAGTTACATAGCTCCCAAGGTAATTAAACTGCGACACCTGCTCAAGACTGCAACCATTCAGATTAACTGAATCACAGCCTGCCTGACCAATTTTATCACCTTAGTTTTCTCCCTGTTTATAACCAAACCTACTCTACTACCAGTCTCATCAACAGCTCGAATGAAAGAGTTCATCTCATCAACATCATTTGCCAAAAGGGATAAATCATCAGCATAATCTAAATCAGAAATTTCATATTTCCAGACCATTTATAGTCAAAATCTTTCCCTCGTAGCGAATTTCACACAACATATCAATAACCATATTAAAGAGAAAAGGAGACAAAATGCACCCTTGTCGAACATCAGAAGCAATGCTAAACCAATTGCTACAAACCTTACCAACTCACACACGACTCAGTGTTATTATAGAGAGCTTTCATTATGTTAACTAACTTGTCTGGTATTCCATTCAATCTCACAATCAGCCACAAATTATGGCAATCAACAGAGTCAAAAGCCTTTTTGAAATCAACAAAGCTAGCAACCAAAGGGTTCTGAAACTCTAAACATTTCTCAAGAATCTGCCTAAATGAAAATATCTGATCTACACATCCCCTACCACTTCTGAATCCACATTGCTCATCACGCAATTGACTGTCAACCAGATTCTTAATTCTATTAAGCACAATCATGCAAAGAATTTTACCTGGAACAAAAAGTAGGCTAAAAGTCATATAGCTATCACAAGAACTGCGATCATCTTTTTTAAAAAATAGGGATATTAATAGCTCTGGTAAAAATCCTCAGGAACCATGCCTTTATCATAAAGCATATTTAAAATTTCAAACATCCATGTGGTAACCAAAACATTCCCAACTCTAAGCACTTCCATAGTAATTTCATCTACCCCTGGGGATTTACGTAATTTAAGTTTAAAAACAGCCAAAATAACTTCAGACTCTGTTATAGGGCGAACATTAAAGCCAGTAATGCATCTATCATCATTACAATGGGAGTAAAACTAACCACATTGTTTAGAACATCACTGAAATGCTCAGCTCACCTAGCCATGACAGAATCCTCACCTTCTATAACCTTAACTTGTTTATTCTTCAATCCCTGTACACCTGTCCATTTTCTACCACACAAAACATTATGTAGTACAGCTTTCTGCTGTTAACTGCTTCCTCAGCTTTGTCAACGAAGCCATCAAGTCAAAGATTCTTATCAGCAGCTAACTGATCCTTTACACATTTATTAAGCTCTCTGTAATGTTTTCTATTAGTACTAATAGGGTATTGATTAAGAATAGCATCCTGAGCTACATCTGCTGCAACTGGCCAATGCACATAAATTCTAGACATTGTTTGCCCACTGCATCCTAGGTCTCCTGCTCTTTCTGAAGCTTTTGGGCACACTGTTCATAACCCTATTCGCAAATCTATAATTATCCATACAGGCAACATGGGCAAATCATGCAGTTCTTTCTTTCTGAAATAAGCTCAAGTGAATTATCACTCAAATAATTCTGCCTCCTCTGCTTCTTTTTTCCTAAAAGAATACTGTTAGTTTCCAAAAAACACCTGTTTAAAACAGTCCAATTCTTCCTCAACTTCAGTAGTTAGCAAACCATGACTAAGTAACCTATCGTGGTAACTTTTAACTATAACTGAGTCTTTCAGAGCTTCAGAATTAAAGCCAATTTTTTTAACCTTAGCACAACACTTCTTAAGTTTAAGTTGCAAGACACTTTTAACAAGGTAATGGTCAGATCCAATTTCAGCTCCCTATATGACATGATATTCCCAATATAGCCCATTTGTTGCTAATTAATATATAATCTATCATATTCTTACGCAGCCCATCTGGTGAAACCCATTGCACTTATGTATGTCAAGGTGTTTGTAATAAGTGTTAGTTATTCTGAAACCATTAAGTTTGCTTACCTGTACGAGGTGTTGTCCATTGCAGCTACCAATATTAAAAGGGTCTATCACCCCTCCTCAAAGGTCAGAATCAGTACCAACTTTGGCATTGAAATCACCTAGAATAAGGGTAATTCAAAAGAAAATTAAGAAAAAAGGTAATTCAGAATTCAAAATATCCTGAAGTTGTCCGTAAACCCTATCCTTCTCATCCTAATTGACATCCTCAGTGGGGGCATAACAGCAGGTAGCTTTCAAGTCTTTAATGCTTGTCTGAAATTTTGGTGTAAGAATCCTTTCATTAGTGCACTCATATCCTAAAAGAGCATCACTAGCAGTTCTGCTGAGAAGCAGACCTACACCTTGGAGATACTTATTATCTTCCCTCCCTGAAAAGAGAAATTTAAGATTATCTTTAAGAATCTGACCATCTGGTTTGTTGCGTCAAGAATATCTAAATCATAACGGTGGAAGAATAATTTTTCAAGTGTTTTCAGAAAATAGAATCTTAGAACTTATCTTGAAATACCTAATAAACAGAAACATGTGATGTTATATATCAAATAAGCATTGCAAGTATAGCAAAAATTCAGAGAGCAAGATTAATAAAAATCTTTCTTTTAAAAAAAAACAGGCAAAATTTGCATATTTTCACTATTTTCACTTAAAAAAAACTAAAGAAAAAAAATTTCAAAAAATTTGGCCAATTTTACTTAATTATTTTAATACTGCAATGTAAATAGTTTAAGTTTTTAAAATTAGTTAAATCTTTCATATTCTAAACTTTTAATCATTTATGCAAATAATACATAATGCTTAAATTTATATTGTGGCAATTGGCAAACTAAAGGCTAAAGAAACAATGCCACAAAATTTTGATCTAAAAATTAGGCAATTTAAATGCACATTGAGCAATGTATATAAAAGATGAAATGTGAAAAATATTAAAACTATTCCAGAGCGCATTAAGTTTAACTTAAGTATTGAAATTGAGATTAAATCATTTCCAGCTCGAATTACATTACTGCTATGCAAGTGTTTAATTTCAAAATAATTGGAAAATTTTCATTTAAAATCGAAAATTTTTAATGCTAATTATTAAATTACTTTCAATATAATTAAAAATTTTATTAAAATAAATTGTCCCTTTCAAAAACTGTGTTTTTCAAGGTAATTTAACAATTTGATGTTACTTAGGTAACCACCATTCAAGATCAGAAAAATCTGATGTATACCATGGTATAGCATTTATTTTCAGCAGCTTCAAAATAATCATCATTCTTTTTAATCACAGTACACCCATCTCTTGGTTTACATAGTAGATAGGTTGATACTGATAGTCCCCACAATTTCAATAGTGTGTGGGGGGGGATGTTGAGGGAGGTTCTTGTAAAATAAAATTACAGAATTTATGGTAAAACTTGATATACAACTATTTAAAAGAACAGCCTGGAATTTTTTTACTTAGCTTTGAATAAATAACAACAGATCATGAACAATCAGCTTGTTTTGTTATTAAAAATTCCCCTCCTTGCGAGTCAGAACTCATTGTTTTAAATTATCAGCTTGGGCATGAAATTCATTAACATGACTTCATTTAATGAAGTCATGGGTGACATCATTTTTTTCCATCTGACTAGTGATTTCTCATGATAAGTTCAATTTCCTGTTTAACTCTTAGAACTAGAAATTATTCCAATATTATCACTTTTTCTTTAATCATCCCTATTCATTCGCTGCTCTTGTACCATTTTCTTCAGTGCAGGGGAAAATGAATTATATTCAAAATATATTTGAAACTGTGTAAGCATTTTAATTCAAATTTTGTTTATGCCCATCTGAAAATAACTGAAACAATATTTTTTGAAAAACACTGTAAAAATAATTCACTCCAAAATGTTGAATTATGCATTGCAAAATATGAAATATATGTTAGATATTTATTATGCTTGTTTTCAAAAAGTAAAAAAAAAATCAGGTATTTGATGGTGCACATTAAGTGATAGATTTACCAGTATGCCACTGCATTCCAGAAAACCACCATGCAAATGCAAAATTTCCCACTCATGGAAAAGGAGTGATGGGCTCAAAATATATATATATTAATACATTAATAAAAGGTACAGGGTATCATATTTAACCCTTACAATGTTGCAGCTCAAAGAAATGCTTTCATCTTTCCCATTCTAGTGGTCGGAGACTGAAACTTCGCTCCCATGAACGAGGTTGTAAAAAAACATTTCCGAATAGAGATCTAAATTTTTTGCAACTGTTTCTAATCAAATATCAATAATATTTAAATCTATGATATAAATCTTTTACCTGTTTATTCTACTTGAATAAATTATGATATAGTTCAAAAATAAATATATTTGAGCCAGATGTGCAATGTTCGGTCACTGTAAACAGCATCAAGTAGCGCTGATTCAGTTCATACCTTTATTCTGCCGTACCGTGCTTAGATTAATGATCAGTTACATTTACTGCTCGTTGCTGCTATTTATAGCTCTACTAAAGTTGTAAGGTCTGTAAATGGTAGCTAGGTAGTCACTGGAAGGAGAGCTATGCACCAATCCCCTGTGATGATGCATAGAACCGGCCAGGCCTAGCTCCTAATGTCCAACCCCGCCTTCTCGTGGTGCGGACCGTTAGTAACTTTCAAAAGAGATACTATCTTGTGGAAGTGAACGGAAGGGGAGGGCTGCCAGTTTAGTGTGGCCTACTGATCTGGACAACTATGGCTACTTTTCTTTTTTTTCTACCCTGCTGAGGAGTGGTCAACCACACAGGGTCCTGGTGCTGACCATATAAACCTACTGGACTGGACAGATATATGGCTCTGACCTTGATTATGGATCCTGATTTTGCTGCACTGATGGGCTTCTGTGGAGGGAAAATCTTCCGCTGTGTTTTCTTTTTGTTTGTGGGTTGACAGCCCCAAGTGAATAGATCCACAGGATATGTTTATCAGCTGGTGGATAATCCTGAGCAGAAGTCATCGCAGGCACCTGAACTCTTTGCTTCTATTGGCATCGTCAAATTCTACATTGGAGGAAGTCTTCCAGTGTAGATGGCTTCAGCCTTTAGTAGTGGGGGAACGGGTCTTTGCCCCATGTCTGCGATTAGGGGGCTGTTTGATATTGTCGGCATTCCCTCTCTCAATAAACATAGTTTCTTTAAACATCCCACTAACCATTTTCTCTCCATAGGTAGTTGGAATGTGAGGACTCTGCACAGAGCTTTTTCTCTTGATGTCCTCACACAAGAATTCCACCGTTATAATTTAGATATTCTCGGCTTGCAAGAGACCAGATGGACAGATAAAGGTCAGATTCTTAAAAATAATCTTAAATTTCTCTTTTCAGGGAGGGACGACAAAAGGCATCACCAAGGCGTGGGTCTGCTTCTCAGCAGACACGCTAGCGATGCTCTTCTAGGATATGAGTGCATTAATGAAAGGTTTCTTACAGCAAAATTTCAGTCAAGCGTTAAAGACTTGAATGTTATCTGCTGTTATGCCCCCACTGAGGATGCCGATGAGGATGAGAAGGATAGGTTTTATGAACAACTTCAGGATATTTTGAATTCTGTCAAGAAAGGAGATATTACCCTTGTTCTTGGTGACTTCAATGCCAAAGTTGGTACTGACTCTGACCTTTGGGGAGGAGTAATAGGCCCTTTTGGTATTGGTAGCTGCAATAGCAATGGGCAACGTCTCCTACAGGTAAGTAAACTCAATGGATTCAGAATAACTAACACTTATTACAAACACCGCGACATACATAAGTACACATGGGTTTCACCTGATGGGCTGCATAAGAATATGATTGATTACATATTAATTAACAGCAAATGGACTAGTTCTGTTAGGAATACCAGGGCATATAGGGGAGCTGAAATTGGATCTGACCATTACCTTGTTAAAAGTGTGTTGCAACTTAAACTTAAAAAGTGTTGTGCTAGGGTTAAAAAATCTACTTTTAATACTGAAGCTCTGAAAGATCCAGTTATAGCCAAAGCTTACCATGATAGGTTACTTAGTCATTATGACAGTCATGGTTTGCTTACTACTGAAGTTGAGGAAGAATGGGATCATTTTAAACAGGCTTTTTTGGACACTAACAATACTCTTTTAGGAAAAAAGGAGCAGAAGAGGCAAAATTATCTGAGTGATAAGGCACTTGAGCTTATTTCGGAAAGAAAGAACTGCAGGAATGCCCTTAATCAATACCCTACTAGTCCTAATAGAAAGCTTTACAGAGACCTTAATAAACTTGTAAAGGATCAGTTAGCTGCTGATAAGAATCTTTGGCTTGATGGTTTGGCTGACAAAGCCGAGGAAGCAGTTAGACAGCACAACAGCAGAGAGCTGTACCAGATAGTTAATGTTTTGTGTGGTAGAAAACGGACAGGCATACAAGGATTGAAGGATAAACAAGGTAAGGTTATAGAAGGTGAGGATTCTGTCATGGCTAGGTGGGCTGAGCATTTCAGTGATGTTCTAAACAATGTAGTTTGTTCTACTCCCATTGTTTGCAATGATGATAGATGCATTGGTGGCTTTAATGTTGGCCCTATAACACAATCTGAAGTTATTTTGGCTGTTTCTAAACTTAAACTTCATAAATCCCCAGGGGTAGATGAAATTACTACGGAAATGCTTAGAGCTGGGAATGTTTCGGTTACCACTTGGATGACTGAAATTCTGAATCTCTTTTATGATAAAGGCATGGTTCCTAAGGATTTTACCAGAGCTATTGTTATCCCTATTTTCAAAAAAGGTGATCGCAGTTCTTGTGATAACTATAGGGGTATCAGCCTACTCTCTGTTCCAGGTAAAGTTCTTTCCATGATTGTGCTTAATAGAATTAAGAATCTGGTTGACAGGCAATTGCGTGATGAGCAATGTGGATTCAGAAGTGGTAGGGGATGTGTAGATCAGATATTTTCACTTAGGCAGATTCTTGAGAAATGTTTAGAGTTTCAGAAACCTTTGGTTGCTAGCTTTGTTGATTTCAAAAAGGCTTTCGACTCTGTTGATCGTCATAATTTGTGGTTGATTGTGAGATCATATGGTATACCAGACAAGTTAGTTAACATTATGAAAGCTCTCTATAATAACACTGAGTCATGTGTGAGAGTTGGTAAGGCTTGTAGCAATTGGTTTAGCATTACTTCTGGTGTTCGACAAGGGTGCATTTTGTCTCCTTTTCTCTTTAGCTTGGTTATTGATTATGTTATGCGAAATTCACTTCAAGGGAAAGATTTTGGCCTTAAATGGGCTGGAGATACGAAAATTTCTGATTTAGATTATGCTGATGATTTAGCCCTTTTGGCAAATGATGTTGATGAGATGAACTCTTTCATTCAAGCTGTGGATGAGACTGGTAGTAGAGTAGGTTTGGTTATAAACAGAGAGAAAACTAAAGTGATGAAAATTGGTCAGGCAGGCTGTGATTCAGTTAATCTGAATGGTTGCAGTCTTGAGCAGGTGTCACAGTTTAATTATCTTGGGAGCTATGTAACTGATAATGGTGATGTGCGGCATGAGATTAACAGACGAATAGGGATTGCTGCTGGGACTTTTAAGAATCTATGGAGAGTGTGGAGAAATAGGCGTATACACCTAAAGACTAAAATTAGACTGTATAATAGTTTGGTTCTTTCTAGGGTTAGTTATGGTAGTGAAACTTGGACACTTTGTAAACAAGATAACAGGAAACTAGATGCTTTTGATTCCAGATGCTTACGCAGTATCTTGGGCATTAGGTGGTTCAACTTTGTAACTAATGATGAGATTAGGAAAAGGAGTTTGCAACCTCCTTTAAGCAGCATATTGTGCAGAGAGAGACTCCGTTGGTTTGGCCATGTTGCCCGTATGAATAATTATAGATTGGCGAATAGGGTTATGAACAGTGTGCCTAAAGGCCTCAGAAAGAAGGGGAGACCTAGGATGCGGTGGGCAGACAATGTCAAACAGGACCTTGTTAGAATTGGTGTGCAGTGGCCAGATGCAGTAGATGTAGCTCAGGATAGACTTGCTTGGAGAACTAAATTGCACGGTCTGGTTGGACCTCCGTAGCCCATGGCTGCTTGAGGATGATGATGATGATGATGATGATGAAAGTTGTAATGCTTTCTAAACTTTTAATGTAAGGATTTGATCATTTTACTACCAGAAATTGAGTCATCTGGGAACTACGCACAGACTTTCAATCAATATTTAAGCAAACTTTCGATTTTAAAGACTTTTTTTTTATTTACTTTAATGCTTCTAAAACTATTTTTTATTGCTTCTCAAATGGATACTGTGATTATAAAAATAATTAATTAGAAACGATCGAAAATGAAAGTGCTAGCAATCTAAAACGGCGGCAATCAGAGCAAGCTTTGGATTACTCAGAGCACGATTTTTAGATGGTAGGACTTTATTTATCAATATTTTTTATCACGTTTAATGCATATAAACAAATTAAGGTCAGGAAATAGCAATTTTTTAACCAAAATATCTGCCGGAATTTTAGAATAAAACTTTTCTAAGGCAGTTATGCAGCTTCATAATAAAGCGACTCGTTCTAAAGTTCAGTGCATTAATCATTAAACTTTAAATGCTTTGAAACATTTTTTTTTTTTTATTTTTTCGTAGTTCTTTATCACTTTCCTGATATATTTTTCATTTCTTATTTAAATTATCTAGTTTTAAAGCAAAATTGTTTTTAGGCTTAAGAGTTTGCAATTGTCAAAAGTCTACGAATATGCATGACTAAATAACTGGTCCTGGTACTGACCATTTATACCTACTGGACTTGTTTATGGATTTGAGTTTGATTATGGATCCTGGACTTGCTACACTGGTGGGCCTCTGTTGAGGGAGAATCTGCTGCTGCGTTTTCTGTTTGCTTCTGGGTTGCCAGCCCTAAGTGAACAGAGGCATGGGATACCTTATATCAGCTGGTGGATAATCCTAATCAGAGGCCATCACAGAAACCTGAACCTCACTTAGCTAGTTGGGCATCGTCAAGCCTAAACTGGAGTAATGTGTCTCAGGCAGGCCATGTGGTTCTTGAAAAAGTCCACTAGAAAAGGTGGTGCCTGAAGTTCCTACCAGCATCGGTGACTTCAGCCTTTAGCGGAGGAGGAACAGGTCTTTGCCCCATGCCTGTGATCAGGGGACTGTTTGATATTGTTGGCCCTACCAATCTCAATAAACCTAGTTTCTTTAAAAATCGTACTAATCATTTTCTCTCTGCAGGAACGTGAGAACATTACATAGAGATTATTCTCTTGATGTCCTCACCCAGGAATTCCAGCATTATAACCTAGATATTCTAGGCTTGCAAGAGACCAGATTGACAGGTAAAGGTGAGATACTTAACTTTAAATTTCCCTTTACAGGGACGGAGGATAGAAAGCATCACCAAGGCGTGGGTCTGCTTCTCAGCAGACATGCTAGTGATGCCCTTCTAGGATATGAGTGCATTAATGAAAGGTTTGTTACAGCAAAATTTCAGACAAGCATTAAAGACTTGAATGTTATCTGCTGTTATGCCCCCACTGAGGATGCCGATGAGGATGAGAAGGATAGGTTTTACAGACAACTTCAGGATATTTTGAATTCTGTCAAGAAAGGAGATATTATCCTTGTTTTAGGTGACTTCAATGCCAAAGTTGGTACTGACTCTGACCTGTGGAGAGGAGTAATAGGCCCTTTTGGTATTGGTAGCTGCAATGGCAATGGGCAACGTCTCTTACAGGTAAGTAAACTGAATGGTTTCAGAATAACTAACACATATTACAAACACCGCGACATACATAAGTATACATGGGTTTCACCTGATGGGCTGCATAGGAATATGATTGATTATATATTAATTAACAGCAAATGGGCTAGTTCTGTTAGGAATACCAGGTCATATAGGGGAGCTGAAATTGGATCTGATCATTACCTTGTTAAAAGTGTCTTGCAACTTAAACTTAAAAAGTGTTGTACTAAATTTAAAAAATTTACCTTTAATACTGAAGCTCTAAAAGACCCAGTTATAGCCAAAGCTTACCATGATAGGTTACTTAGTCATTATGACAGTCATGGTTTGCTTACTACTGAAGTTGAAGAAAATAGGACCATTTTAAACAGGCTTTTTTTGGAAACTAACAATACTCTCTTAGGGAGAAAAGGAGCAGAGGAGGCAGAATTATTTGAGTGATAAGGCACTTTAGCCTATTTCAGAAAGAAGGAACTGCAGGAATGTCCTTAATCAGTACCCTACTAGTCCTAATAGAAAGGATTACAGAGAGCTTAATAAACGTGTAAAGAATCAGTTAGCTACTGATAAGAATCTTTGGCTTGATTGCTTGGCTGACAAAGCTGAGGAAGCGGTTAGGCAGCACAACAGCAGAGAGCTGTACCAGATAGTTAATGTTTTATGTGTTAGAAAACGGACAGGCATACAAGGATTGAAGGATAAACAAGGTAAAGTTATAGAAGGGGAGGATTCTGTCGTGGCTAGGTGGTCTGAGCATTTCAGTGATGTTCTAAACAATGTGGTTAGTTCTACTCCCATTGTTTGTAATGATGATAGATGCATTGGCAGCTTTAATGTTGGCCCTATAACACAATCTGAAGTTATTTTGGCTAATTCTAAACTTAAGTTTCATAAATCCCCAGGGGTAGATGAAATTACTACAGAAATGCTCAGAGCTGGGAATGTTTCGGTTGCCACTTGGATGATTGAAATTTTGAATAACTTTTATGATAAAGGCATGGTTTTTTAACCAGAGCTATTATTATCCCCATTTTCAAAAAAGGTGATCGCAGTTTGTGATAACTATAGGGGTATCAGTCTACTCTCTGTTCCAGGTAAAGTTCTTTCCATGATTGTGCTTAATAGAATTAAGAATCTGGTTGACAGGCAATTGCATGATGAGCAATGTGGATTCAGAAGTGGTAGGGGATGTGTGGATTAGATATTTTCACTTAGGCAGATTCTTGAGAAATGTTTAGAGTTTCAGAACCCTTTGGTTACTAGCTTTGTTGATTTCAAAAAGGCTTTCGACTCTGTTGATCGTCATAATTTGTGGTTGATTGTGAGATCATGTGGTATGCCTGACAAGTTAGTTAACATAATGAAAGCGTTCTATAATAACACTGAGTCGTGTGTGAGAGTTGGTAAGGCTTGTAGCAATTGGTTTAGCATTACTTCTGGTGTTCGACAAGGGCGTATTTTGTCTCCTTTTCTCTTTAGCTTGGTTATTGATTATGTTATGCGAAATTCACTTCAAAGGAAAGATTTTGGCGTTAAATGGGCTGGAGATACGAAAATTTCTGATTTAGATTATGCTGATGATTTAGCCCTTTTGGCAAATGATGTTGATGAGATGAACACTTTCATTCGAGCTGTTGATGAGACTGGTAGTAGAGTAGGTTTGGTTATAAACAGAGAGAAAACTAAAGTGATATAAATTGGTCAGGCAGGTTGTGATTCAGTTCATCTGAATGGTTGCAGTCTTGAGCAGGTGTCACAGTTTAATTACCTTGGGAGCTATGTAACAGATATTAGTGATGTGCGGCATGAGATTAACAGACAAATATGTATTGCTGCCGGGACTTTTAAGAATCTATGGAGATTGTGGAGAAATAGGCGTATACACCTAAAGACTAAAATTAGACTTATAATAGTTTGGTTCTTTCTAGGGTTAGTTATGGTAGGGAAACTTGGACGCTGTGTAAACAACAGGAAACTAGATGCTTTTGATTCTAGATGCTTACATAGTATCTTGGGTATTAGGTGGTTTAACTTTGTAACTAATGATGAGGTTAGGCAAAGGAGTCTGCAACCTCCTTTAAGCAGCATATTGTGCAGAGAGAGACTCCACTGGTTTGGCCATGTTGCCTATATGGATAATTATAGATTGGCGAATAGAGTTATGAACAGTGCCTAGAGGCCTCAGAAGGAGGGGGAGACCTAGGATGCGGTGGGCAGACAATGTCAAACAGGACCTTGTTAGAATTGGTGTGCAGTGGCCGGATGCATCAGATGTAGCTCAGAACAGATATGCTTGGAGAATTAAACTGCGCAGTCTGGTTGGACTTCCGTAGCCCATGGCTGCTTGAGGATGATGATGATGATGATGAAATAATTTAGAAAAAACGAAATAAATGAAAGATTTTAAGCAATAATCAAAATATTATGAACTGTTTATATTAAAATAATAAAATAATATAGAAAAAAAGGGGGGGGAATACATATATTTTTGAAATTTTACTAAAGATAAGGCGGAAAAAAGAGTAAATTTTTGCAATGTTTTTAAAAAATGCTTGAAAAATTTAACTTGCCACTTTATTCTTCAAATTTTTGCCATTTTATTAAGCTCAATTAAATGCTCTTTCTTGTGGTATATAACATGACATATTTCCGTTCATTAGTTACTTCAGGATGAGGTTCTAAAGTTGTTTTTTTATTTTCTGAAAACACTTGAAAATAAATCTGGCCACCTCAGTGAGTTCAGTTTCAGAAACCCGACACTATAAGGTTAAAGATCTCCTGTTCAGAAGCTGATGTAGAACTACGGAATGGTTTGGGCTGTTTTACATCTGAGCACCACTTTTTTGTGCACAATGAGCAAAATGGCCAGGTCATAAGGACTACAAAGGCTCAAGAGAGTGGGGGAAGAGTATCAATTCTAGAGCTGTTAGGAGACAAATGAAAGCCTACAATCAAGGCCATCCTGTGCATTTCTTAATGTAAACAGGGTATGGTTCTCTTGAACATGAGATCATGGCTAATGTCACATTCAATAGACAGCAGACTTTCCAAGCCTGTAGTTATCCCTTTCTCACTGAGGACATAAAAAGGGTTTAAAAAGGGACATTAAAGTCTTTTATGTTATTTAAAAATAAATAACATAAAAGGGGTTCTCAATGCTGGCCCAGTTGAGATTTGAAAAACTTTACTAATAATAACAGACCATGAACAATCAGCTTTGTTTTATTACTAGAAATTCCTCTCCTTGTGGGCCAGAACTCATTGCCTCAAAGTATCAACTTGGGTGTGAACTTTATTAACATAAGGCCATGACAGTCATGGGTGACATCATTTTTTCCATCAGACTAATGTTTTCTTATGTTAATAACAACTCGGATTTAATTTGCGAAATCACTTAGTTATCGTGTCAGGAAAAAAACACCTATATGGAATATTAAAATATAAGCTAGAATTTGTTGATAAAAATTTACTTAAAATATTAATTTAAATCTATCAATACTACTTTTCTAAGCAATCTCTCTGGGTTGTTTCACCTCTGAGCAGTACTTTTTTTGCACAACAGGCTAAATGGCCAGATCACAAGGACCCTGAGGACCAGAGAAGGTTGGGGGAGGGGAGCCACTGGACAGCTCTTAGGAGACATAGTAGCCTCATGTCAAAGACATCCAGCAAGCTCTTTAATGTGCACAGGGTATGGCTCTACCACATGAGACCCGTTGCTTAATATCCCATCTGATGAAGAGTGGCTTTTCCAAGCCCATCTGTGTCCCCCTACTGACTGATGGAAGGGGGGGGGGGGGGTTGTAGAGATAAATCTTAATGCTGGCTCAGACAGTAATCTCTCTGGACTTTGTACTTGTGCCATTAATTGCTAAGTTTCTTTATACTTAGTTCAGAAAAATGCTATGCTGCACCATAATACAGATTTGCATCTTTTCAATAACTTTCTCATTGCTTCTGAATCTTTTTTTCCACCTAAAATCTCTCTTCAGTGGCCCAAACAGAGGAGTCAAATCGAATTGTACGGTGGATGTAGCAGCATCGTCTCACAATTTTCAAATAGTTTCTAATATTATGGCAGCAATATGCAGATAAATGCTGTGCTGCAAAGAAAAAAAAAACAGAATCTTATTACTTTCTGAAGGACTGAATCTGCAATGATGATTCCATTCTGAGACCATCCATATGGATAATTTCTTTTAAATCCAATAATATGTAACCATTAACTGCCCACAGAAAAAGTTGTTTTAACTTATTTTATTGGTAGTGCCAACATTGTGCGACACCATTTCTTACTCACTCATTTCAATTCAGCAATGAACCTTTTCATCATCTTCAGAGTTGACAGATGTTTGAGATCTAATCTTCATTCTAACAAGTATCTGTCCTTACATAAATGATTTACATCAGTCAAAAACAGCAGTTGTTGAGAAACACTATTCAGTTTAATGTTTTCATTTAAAAGAAATTTTATATTTATGCACTGTGTAACTGCCACCTCTCTGTGTAACAGTACAATATTGATCTAAAAGAGGGAGGGGAATCAGATCTATGAATAAAGATTGAAGCACTTCAAAGTCAACTACCAGTGTTAGCAACTTTTGAAGTAGCCAATTTCCCCAGCACATCCTAATGTCCCTCAAAATAAAATACACTATGTTAATATTAAAAGCATTATCGCAATTTTTAAATTCTTTTAAGTTCATATTCAGAATAAATGTTTTTAACTCTAGGCCTCAAATTATAGGTTGGGTTGTTTTACATCTGAGCAGTACTTTTTTGCACATAATGGGCTAAATGGGCAGGTCACAAGGACCCTGAAGGCTCAGAGAAGGTTGGGGAATGGGACCCACTGGAATACCTTTTGGGAGACAGATGGTAGCCTTCATCAAGGCCATCCAGTGTTTTTTTTAACATGTGCGGGTGTGGCTCTCCCGCACATGGGTCCACAGCTTAACATCCCATCTGACGGACGATGGACTTTCCAAGCTCATCAGTGTTCGCTACTGACCATGGTCAGGGAAGAGTTTTGCTGAGATAAATCTCAACAGTGACCCAGCTGGGACTTGAACCTGGAAATGGCAGATTACAAGCCTGGCGCTCTACCATCTGAGCCCCACCCCCCTCAAATTATAAACATTCTAAATGTTTATTTATGTTTCATTTCCAATGTTTTCTTCATTCTAAATGTTTCTTAATTTTTTTCTAATGTATAAAAACATACTGCGCATCTTGCAAAACATATTACTTTGAAGAATATTTTGATTGTTTATAACTTAAAACCTAGAGCTAGAAACATTCCACTTGAAAATAAACCTCAAAGGAGTTCAAAATCATAAACAGCATTCAGCATTAAAATTTATATAACTTACCGATTACATATTTTGTTTCCTACCTAGACAATAGAGTTGGAAATTAAATTTCCATGCAAGTGGTGAAAAGTTATTTTTTTTAATTTCTACAAACTTGTTTTTCTCCAATAGTTCAAATTCAGGTAGTATACAAATACATATTCCATCAAATATTGAATTTTAAATGCTTATTATTATAAAATATAAATGTTATATATTAATAATCTACCTTTATATACTTACAGGATCAATGCCAAATGGATAGGGAACACCATAGTATGTTGAGTTTGGATTCAATGTAACCATTTTCACAGATAAATCACTTGTATTAAAGCTAATTAAATAAAAGAACTTATATTATTATAGTTGATAAAATAAAGCAAGTTTTATAGGATATACTCATATTTTAACATTTTGCTGAACATGCATATGTTAAACGTAATTAAATTGCATAAAACAGTTCAGTGAAAAATATTAGTTTTCTTTAAATGCATATTTAAGTTGTTAATCAAAATTATCACCATCAATTTTTCAGGCAATAAATAATCAGGAGAGTGATTAGGTTACCTGAAAAAATTTCATCACTCCAATAAGAGAAACTAAAATGCAACTATAGTTAAGTATTGTTTTCTTTCCATTTGAGAAAACAATAGTTTACCTAGTATATCATAACTGTATTCACTGCATAGTTATAAATTTTTATTCTAAGAGTAATAATAATATTATATATCTCAGATGTTTTTTCTATCTGTATATAATATATATATATCTCAGATGTTTTTTCTATCTGTATATAATATATATATATCTCAGATGTTTTTTCTATCTGTGCAAAATTTAATTAGGCATCTTAGAATGCCTTCAATGCTTTTTGCACGTTCTCTTGTTAATACTGATTTCTAGCCAATGAATTATTAAACAGGAATAATTTTTATAATTTACTCCAAGGTACTTTCATGTGCAGATTTCAAAACTGTTTTTCATTTTTTGCTATCTAAAACAGATTTTGAGATATAATTACCAGAACATAATCAAGTATAAATTTTAAAATACCATGGAATACATATAAATTAATAAATTTAAATTTAATGAAATAATGAATTTTTATTCTTTTTCTAATCTTATACAGTAATTGTTACATATGGTAATGAGACAATAAATGTTTTAAAATCAATATTTTATATGCCATCCTCTTTGCTTTAACAACCTCTTTACATCTTTTTCTGAATGCACTAATGTAAGAAGCAGTTTTTCTATAACAATATCACTAAAAGAAAATAGCAAAACCTTTATTAACTCACACTTATTGAAGGCCTCTTCTTTGAAATTTCATAACTCATTTCGTACCATAAGTTCTTGACAGGATTAAAGTTTAGAGACTATTCAGGCCATTCTATTCTTTTGATGACTCTATTTGCAAATCACTTCTCAACAACCTTCATATGGTTGCAGTGCTAGCTTTAGGGCAGGGTGACCAGAGCAGTTACACTGGGTGCCAAAGTTTTGGGAGCATCAATGCCAAATATAATAAGAAATTGCAGCATCATGTAAATGCATATGTGATGCAGCAACTTATAGTTCTGTTTATTGTACTTTTTTCACTTAGTTTACTTAGTTACTTGACTACAATACACATTCTATGGCACTAAATTTGATCATTTAACCTGTAACTGTGCTATTATGTGCTGCATACCTTGCTTCTTTTGGTCTGTGTTTATTAATCGTGAAGATGTATTTAATTTTCTGAATGAATCTATTGGGTTCTTTTTAGCAGACCCCATTCTATGTAAATAATCCATGTTCTACTACAAACTTACAGTTCTAAACCAATTAGTGTGGGTTATAGTTGACCACATCTGTATGTAGCAAACAAATAAGTAGCCCCTCAAGCAGCTGCTTGCACACAGATAAGTCACATACAGGATAAAAAAATAGCCAACTGGATATTTAAACCAAAAAAATCAACGTATAAAAAAGCAATACTTTGACAAACTTCTAAATAAAAATTTTACCCATGAAGAAATCAATCGAGCCATTTAAAGTAGTTGAAAAAATTGTCTTTAGTGGGAATCGAACCTATACACCTCCCAGAAGCATGCCAGGCGTTCTGACTGCTGGATATTCAGAAACTGACAATCTCTTCAAACAAGTGACATTATATGCATTCCTGCAATTTTGTTGATTCACCATTGGCACCATCTATTGGCAGGGAATGAAGCAGCCAAGAAACAAGAAACACTTGAATTAGTTGAAAAAAATTGTTGTCCTCAGTGAGTATCAAACCCACCTCCCAGAAGAATGCTGGCCAATTTTTTTCCAACTTATTTCAAATGTTTGTCTACAGAACTTTTTTCTGTGATACTTTATTACTAAATTATTGATAAAACACTGTGAGCATTGAGTAACATATTATCACCATCAAATGTGGCAGCTTGGCTGCCCCATTCCCTGCCAATAGATGGTGAATCAGCAAAATTGCGGGAATGCATATAATGTCACTTTGTTGAAGAGATTGTCAGTTTCTGATGGTCCAGCGGTCAGGACACCTGGCATTCTTTGGGAAATGAGAGTTCAGTTCCCACTCAAGACAATAATTTTTTTCAACTAATTATTTCAAGTGCTTCTTCTCTACAGGGCTTTTGCCTATGATACTTTATTACTGAATTGAGCCATTCATTCCTTAAAAAATAAAACCTCTACTACGGCTGATGGTATCTCGAACACAGCAATAAAAAATCTACCACCCACTTCTATAAGTAATCTATTGAAAATAATCAACCATTATAGGATGAAAAATGAATTACCAACCCAATGGAATGAAGCATTATCATTCCAGTACTGAAACCAGGAAAAAATCGTCAAACAATAGAAGGTTATTGGCCTATCACACTAACATCCAAAAATTACAAAACAATAGAAAAAAAGGTCAAGAGCTTATTAGAATGATTACTAAATAAAACCAATACTTTGAATAACACCCAAACTGTTTTCTGACAGCATAGAGGCACAACAGACAGTAATCTAGTGCTTAAGCCTTGCAGCACAAATTACATAGCCTTCGGCCACCCATGATAGCAGTCTTTTTAGACCTCAAAGGAGCCTTCGATACAGCATGGCACACAGAGAACTGATTCATAAATGAAAGAAATAGGAGTCAAAGGATACATGCTTGCTTTTTTCAAAACTGTCTCACTAAAAGAAAAGAAAAACTAAAGTAAAATTAGCAACACATCTCTTGGAAGAAATGGCTGCAACTCATGTGGTCACACAAAGGGAGTGTCTTAGCCTGTCATTTTTAATATATTTCTATGCTGACGTATGTAAAGAAATACACCCCCCAAGATGAACATGACACAGTACATTGATGATATATGCATCTAAGCCTCTGGCTATCCCTTTCACACATTAGAAAATTCAAAATTGCCACGACAAATTCCATCATTACTCCTGTAAACAGGGCATTAAAATAGAACCTGCTAAGACAGTAGTAGTACTGCTGATTAGCAAAAAAAAGATTATGTCCTTAACTTCAAGATCAATGAACACAGAATTAAGCAAGTAACAAAGCACAAATATCTAGGTATTATCATTGATATGAAACTCAATAGTAAAGAGCAAATAAATTAACCAAAGAATGAAGAATGGTTGGTTGGTTGGGATTTTATAGAGCAAGGGCAACTAGGCCATATTGCATCAAACAGGACAAATCTAAAATAAACCAATAAAAAATCACTTAAATCCACAACCATAATTACAAACACAAACTACTCAATCACAAAACCCATTAAAATTGGTAGAAAAACTCCAGTGTAAAAAAAAACGTAACAAGTGTAAAATGCAAAAACAACAATGGGTGTAGAGGACCCAGGTGAAAAGCAAATACTAGGGTATAAAACAAGTATCAAAGATGAAACATCATAGATGGTTAAAATGCCCTGTAAATCATAAAAAGTCAAAGACAAGTGGTAAAAACGAATTATCAGATAAAAGATGGTCTGAGTGTAAGAGGCTCGGACATTAAAATTATGTAAGCTAAAATACAAACGTCATTCAATGTTAAAACATGGACAATCGATTAAAATATGTTTGATTGTTAAAATGAGTCACAGAACTCATACTTAGGTTCATCGTCCACCCATAGAAGAAATGAATGAGTAATAAATTAATTACCTATGCAGAGCCAAGCATGTACAACTTGCTCCTAGTGATTCCTACGAAAACATGACTGCCATGGTTTGATCTCAAAGAGCTTGTTTGCAAGCTGTTCTGACCAAGATCTCTGCTGTAAATCCAGATATGGAACCGACAGTGGAGTGCTGGACAAGGGCATGGCCAACTTGGCAGTAGTGTCTGTCAAGTCATTGCCCCTGATGTCAACATGACTGGGCACTTAACAGAATGGTGGTGGCAGCTGCCAGATGATGTAGCTACTGGCAGATCTTGGAAAGAACAGGGTCAGGCTGATGCCTCATGGAGATAAAGTCCATAGCGAGCTAAGCAAGTCGGTGTAAAGTACACACTGACGATGATGCTTAACAGCTATGTGAGCGACTCATAAAATGCAACTCTGCAGTGAAGATGGAACAGAGCAGTGGGATCTGGTCTGCAATGATTACATCACAGCAAACCATGGCCGATCCCACTGATGTTCCAGACTTTGGGCCATCTGTGACACAGGCAAGAAGTCTGGGTACACATCATGATGGTTGGCAAAGAGTTGTTGGTACACACAGTTGGATGTAAAGGACTTCCCTGTCCTGCAAAGGGGAAAAAATCACAGGAAGAGGAAGCAGTGAGCCACTGAAGTAGTGACTCAGCTGTCAACTGTGCAACACTATTTGAGATTAGTGTTGATGTCTCTGAGGTAGCTTCGGACTCACAAACCAAAAGGACAAATGGAAATCAGGTGATTAGTGTAAAGCATTTCCCATTTGGGACTGAAAACGCAGTCCCAAGTGGGATATAGGGACAACTATTATACCAAGTGGGATATAGGGACATCTGTTGACAGTGAAGAGATAAAGAACGTTCATCGGTCTCAACATAAAGACTGGATGGTGAGGTGCAGAAAGCTCACGTGCAGACACAGAGAGTGTGATGGTGGAAAGGATCCAACACCTTCACTGCTGAATAATGGGAGGAATCATACACCTGGGATCTGTAATCCAGTTTTGACTGGATAAATGCATGGTACAGGCAAAGCAAAGAACCCCAGGAGAGAGAGGAGAGTACCCTGACAATGTTCAATGCCCACATGAACTTTGACCTGAGATGATGTATGTGTAGTAAAAAAAAATCAATTTCCGGTCGAAGATGAGACCGAGAAATTTGGTCTCCACCACAACTGGAATGACATTACCCCCAAGTCATAGCTCAGGATTAAGATGAAGATTGCACTTATGGCAAAAGTGCACACAAGCAGTCTTCTGTGGGGTTTTAAAAATGAATTTCTGATAGCAGATTCAAGGTATATTAGATGGTCAAGAGTTGACCATTGCCTGCAAAAGCCACACTGGGTGTTGGAAAGAAGGTTGTGATGCATTTACCATTCTTTCCAAAACCTTGCAGACACAGCTCATCAATGCTATTGATGATAATTGGAAGGAATCTTGTGATCCTTCCCTGGCTTGGGGAAGGCTGATGATAGCTTCATGCCAGGAGTCCAGAAACTGCTCCTCGGGAAAAATGCGGTTGTAAAAATGGAGCACTGAGCTGATCCTTACTCAATAGTGAGAGATATTGGAGCATGGCGTAATGGATGTTGTCTGGCCCAATAGCAGATGCACAAGAAGAGTGTAGAGCAAGGTGAAGCTCCTCTGCTGTGAATGGCCTTACAACAGGCCATTTACAGCAGAGGAGTTTCACCTTGCTCTACACTCTGAATGAATGGCTGTTGTAAGGCTCTAGGTCATTCGAGTGGTAAGACAAGAGTGCTTCAGGCCTTGTTCTTCTGGACCAGCAACTAAGGGGAATAAGGTGATGAAGGGTGGGAAAATGGATGGAGGGAAAAGATTCTCCTAGAGTGTTGGCAATTGCTTGGGGATCAACAATTGCCTTACATTCAAAATTCCTTCTGGCTCTTGCACCACATGAAATGGGCTTTCTCCCTGGTGCATCTGAATGCTTCAAGTTTGGTCCCACAAGCCTTATTCTGAGCCTTACAAGCTGTGGTGCAATCTGAATTCCACAACCAATGTATCACAGTTTTGGAAAACAAGGAAATTGTATCCAAAGTTTAGGGAATGGTTGAGGCAGCTGCAGGATGATACAGTCTGTCATCTCCACCAGTGCTATATTGATTGGCTCCTGGCTGACAGAGTGATGGTCAAACTCAGAGAAGAGTTTGAACACATTCCAGACACCCCAATCAAGCCTCCACTATGATACATGTGAAACACTGTGATATATGTGAAAGGTCATAAGCCCCCCCCCCCTCCCCCCCCCCCATGGGAGATGGTACACACCATGGGGAGGTGATTGCTTCTGTATGGGTTGTCCTTGACCTACCATGCAAAAAGTAGAAGGATCGAGGAGGAGGTGAAAGTGCAGGTTGGAGAGTAAAAGCAAGTACTGATCTCTGTGTTCAACAAGCCATTGCTTCTTGGTGTCAGTATACTGCCCCAAAGTTAACCATGTCCATTGAAGTTGCCCATAATAAGGAAGGGGAATGGCAGCTTAAGATGATATTATCAAGGTCTTCACTGAAGACGATTCTTCTGGGTGAAATACAAAGCAGATGTCAGTGAAAACTCCACGAAGAGGCAGATGGCTATAGCCTCTAGAGCAGTGGTTCTTAACCTGGGAGGTGAGAGATGCCTTCCAGCAGTAAACTGTTTTTAATAATTTTTTCTTACATAAATGCACCTTTCAATTTTTTAATTCATCTGGATTAATTAAAACATATTCAATATATGCTTGTTCTTTATGTATACTCGTCACATTTTGACTTATTTAACATTTCCAACATTATTTTAATTTTTGCTTGAATTTCTAAACTTCTAAAAGAAGATAAAATGCCAAAGAAATATAATGAAGTTTATGTGAAGTTTGGGTTCATATATTCTACTGATCATTATGGAACAGAAATTCCTCAGTGCTTTTTATGTGAAAAGGTTCTTTGTAATGGTAACATGAGGCCTGCTAAACTTCAAGAGCATTTCACAAAAATGCATCCAGGAAATTCTGGAGACTCGCTGGAAATGCTAAAACTGAAGAAAGTTCGATTCCACTCATTGGGCACCTTAAACAAGTGGGATTTTGGACTAATATAAAAGCCACTTTTTGAAGCTTCCTATAAAGTAGCATATCAGATCGCAAAGAACAAAAAGTCACATACAATAGGTGAGACACTGATCAAACCTAGTGCCCTTGAAATGGCCAAAGCTGTTCTCGGAAAGCATTAGATGAGGCATATTTCAGAAATACCTCTATCAAACAATGTTATTCAATCTAGAATTTGGGATATGTATATTATTTATTATTTTTTGGGGGGGTGAGGTAAGGATATTTATGATCACTCTCAAGAGAGGTGTGAGAATAAAAAGGTTAACCACTGCTCTAGAATGTTAGTGAGTGCTATGACCTGGAATTGAGAATGGTTGCTCAAGAGGATGGCAATACATCCGCAGGCTGGTCCATCGCCATCCTGGTTCTGGCAAACAAGTAAAAAGTGCTGGACTGTGGGATCTGTGACTGGCTGCAAGATGTCTCCTGCAGGCACACAGAGATAATGGAATTGTTGTGGATTCCAGAGGAATCTTGACAGCATTAAGTTCCTCTTTCAGGCACATTGATCTAAGTGTGGCTTTTGTTGTTGTGTTGTTTTACCTCTGAGCAGCACTTTTTTGCACACCATGGGCTAAATGGCCAGGGTCACATGGACCCCGAAGGCTCAGAGAAGGTTGGGGGAGGGGACCCACTGGAATAGCTGTTAGGAGACAGATGGTAGCCTCCCATCAAGGCCATCCAGTGTGTTCTTTAACGTGCACAGGGTATGGCCCTCCCGCACACGGGGCCACGGCTTAACGTTCCATCCTACGGACGGCGGCCTTTCCAAGCCCATCGGTGTCCCCTACTGACCGTGGGCAGGGCAGGGAATTTTGCGGAGATAAATCTCAATGCTGACCCAGCTGGGACTTTAACCTGGGAACTTCAGATTACGAGCCTGGCGTGCTACCGACTAAGCCACCCCCGCCCCTCTAGTGTGGCCATCTCAGGACTTTGAAGAGTGGGTGGACAATGAATTCCTATTCATTTTAACCACCACAGAAGATGTTTTATGAATAAGGGGCAGTCTGTATCCATGTCTTCGGAATCCAAGGGAGATGGATCAGTGACAGCCTTTTGTGGAAATAAAATTTTGTTCTTTGGCTTAGAAGGTCTAGCTGTCTGAGAACGGGAAGGAGGAAGCCTTCAGATGGTGGAAGTGGAAGGATGAATGGGAGGAATGAAAACCAGGGTTAATGTAAAGGTTGACACCAATGTTGGTTTCGTCTCTGTCAGGATGTATTTTGCTGCAAGAAAGATTCAGTAGGTGATACACTAATATCAATCTGCACCACCATTGAAGTTATTGGAATGATAGATTTTCCAATGATTGCACTGGCACAGGAAACTTTGCCAAGTGGGTGCTGCGAGATTTCTCGCCTCAGAGTAGGAGATGTTATTGTTTTGAGGCATTGACACTTTTCCCTCCTTCCACTGGGGCAGTCATGGGAATATGTCGGATAGTCACCACTACACAATTCATGCAGCTTGTCTTTTCTGCTGTGCAGTCAGGATTGAGGTGATCCTGGCTGCTGATCCTGACAGTGAGCACAGGTGGGTTTGCCCTGGCAAGCTGTGCAGGCATGACCATATCTCTGGCACTGAGAGCAGTGCTGAGGGTCAGATACATATGGCCATACCTCACAATGCAAATAACCTGCTTTGATGGAAGAAGGCACACATGGCATGTTGAAGGTTAGAATCAGTACCTGGGTGGATACCAATTTACCATCAAGCTTTGAACCCAATTGACCACAGTTACTCCTTGTGGGGTGAGTTCTGAGAGGATTTCCTCCTCAGTGACTTTAAAAAGTTCCCACTCAGAGATCACACCCCACCAATCTCTAAATTTAAGGAGTAGTTCTGAATGTTTTGAACATGGGTCTCCACAAGCAAGTTGCTAAATCACAAGCACTTGATGGATTTTGGCAAACCTGCAAGACCTTCCAAACCTTTATGAATAAAAAAATGGAGAAATGTCCCCAATTACCTGATCACCCATGGAATGGATGATCAGGAATCTTGGGGACAAAGACAATGGCAGTGGAGATGACAAAGACAATGAAGAAGATGGGTGCTCATGTCAAAACTTCATGGCAGCATTGATTTCATGATTATTTTTGCATGGTTCAGTGCCTGTTGTCCCCACCCTCCATGGAGCCCAACAGCAGCACCCAGTTGTGTGCCAGGGCTGCATGAGCACTATATTTACACAGACAGCAAGTCAAGCCCTCAAAATAAATATAAAGAAAATGAAAAGAGAAGTGAGCAAATATACTATCCTTACAATAGAACTACGTGAAAAAAAAATTACAAACAACCAAACTGGTCTTACAAAGAAAGGATAACTGCAAATGAATAAATATGTGTGGAGAAACTTGTGAACCTGTACCCAGACATGGGCAAGGTACTCACAATATTGCACAGTTGGCTCTAGCAGATCCAGCCAATTTATTCTGGGGGTACCATCCCAGAGCTCTTGTTTACTGGAAGCAGAGACCAAAGCAGTGTGTAGCAGCAGCCCTCAAAATTGCTGCCCAGCTCCATGACAAACTGGCTCTCCAATGGCAAGATGGCCAAAGGGTACCCAGTTAGTCATGAGGTGAAGAGAGCAGAAGTGGCCCCTCTAAGCAACTACCAAGATCCTCCTTTCCTGGGACACAGGTCTGCATGACTGAATACTTGCCCATGGCAAATGCAAACCAGCAGAACCTACAGAGGGTGGTTCCCTTACCAAGTTATGTTGTTTGGGTTGTTTTACCTCTGAGCGGCACTTTTTGCACACCCTGGGCTAAATGGCCAGGCCACATGACCCTGAAGGTTCAGAGAAGGTTGGGGGATGGGACCCACTAGAACAGCTGTTGGGAGACAGATGGTATCCTCCAATCAAGACCATCCAGCATATTCTTTAACACGCACAAGGTAGGACTCTCCCACACATGGGGGCCACAATGTAACGTCCCATCCGATGTACAGTAATGTTTTCCATGCCCACTGATATTCCCTACTCACCGTGGGCAGGGCAGGGAAAAATCTCAATGCTGACCCAGCTGGGACACGAATTATGAGACTGATGCACTACTGAGTCCCTGCCCCTTACCGCAGTCAGGATCTTGAACTGAAGGGAAAGAAGGAAGAAATATTAATCTACTATGACATATGGAGAGATGCTAATGCCCCCCCCCCCCCCAAGCATCAAATGCACTAGGGCCATGCTAAGAGAGAGTGTAATGCATGCACTGCATGTGGGCAACCAAACATTGGGGCAGCCAAATGGTCGACAAAAAAATCCTTTAAACCTTTATATAAATATACATTTTTGTGTAAAAACTTCACAACTTAAAATATTGCATCTTTGTATTAAATGTGCCATTTTTCGACTTATAAAAATTTCTTGCCAGTTTTTCATTGACTAATATCTATTTTCTTTTTTACTTTTATCTCCATAAAATCGCTCTGTCTTCCACTAATTTTCATAAATTTATCTTATTATTGTTGATATGATTTGGAAATTATAAACTATAATAATATTTATAATTTGGAATTATTTATTGTACTAAATTTTTAAATAATTCTGGAAATACTGTGAACCTTTGAAAATTTTAAAGTTATTTTCTTGATATATTTGTTCTTTTTTACGTTTTTGAATATTTTTTGCATTTTAAATAAAATAAATGTACGCATATTATTTGTTTTATTTTAGAGCTTTTTGGGATATTTACCACTTTTTGAAGATGACTTTACTAGACATAGCATAAAACTTATAGTATCGTGACAAAAATTGATGAACAAATAATTTTAAATGAAAAGAAATTGCCAGACAATGTGTCTTACAATAAGAGTCATATATTTTCTCCTGAAAAAATGATCATTGTAGCTATCATAAAAAATATTTTTGATCCTTATTTGTGGTTGTCCATTGAAGAACAACATCTACTGGAGACAGAATTTTTTTCATTTTGAATCATTTATTTAGATTTTGTGAAATTTTTGATGTGTGCTATTCCATTTTATACTGTCTTGGTTTTTTCCCCCCAGTAATCTTACATAAATCGCATTAGAAATATATTTTATGAAGAACATTTCTTGCATTCACAAGGCCTAAAGTAATCCAGAATGGCAAAAAAAAAAGTCTATTGATGATAAATCTTGAAATATCAGATCAAAACTCCTCTTTGTAAGTTCATTTTTTCTAACTCTAAAAACAGTAGGAGAAGGGGGCAAGTCTCCAACCTTTGAAATTGCAGGATGGATAAAGAGATTAAAATTCAATGGTTCTTTGCGTGTATTAATTTATTTTCATTTTCTTTGCTATTCTATTGCAGGTGGTTTTACATTATGCCACGTGCAATAGAATAGCAAATTTATTATTATATTATATTCATATTTTATATATATTTTATAATTATATTATATTGGAATTAAATAAAAAAAATTGCCCCTATATTTCTCATTTCCTTTGCCATTTATTTTATCCTCTCCTCCCCTAAAATGTTTCTTACTGTACGTTTTAGTTTTTACCCTTTAATTGCCAGGCAGGGAACAAACTAGAAGCACCAGTTTTTTTTTAAGAACTTGGTTCATCCACTGAGTTTGATCTTTTATTTAAATATTGTGATTCAATTCTTTCTGAGTAAAACATCATCCCAAAATTGAAATAAAAAAAACTGAAAATAGCTATTTACATACTCTAATCTCTAAGAGGAATTAAACATAATTTCTTTTTTAATTTCTTGGCAAAATTGTATGCTGCACTCTAGATAAAGTAAGTATAATTATTTGCATTTTAGACTGTTTCAGAATTTTGAATTGCATAAAATTGCCCTAAACAGATTTGATTTCACGTGATTTCTTCGTGTAACCTTCCATCATTCTATTTCATCTGATATGTTTATCTCACAAAGAATAAATATATCACTCTGCATAAAACAAAATGCAAAATCAGAATTTATTGGATGCCTTTAATTGCTTTAGTCTGGAGCAAGATAAACCATTAAACTATACTTGCAACAAGTAAAGAAAATTTAAAGTTCTCTTTTACTAATTTAAACAATTTTGCTGAAATTGGAGTTTAAAAACATTTTTTCTACATTTCCCACCAAAGTATTTCATGCATTTTTTTTTTTAATTTTTATATTTGAAAACTAAACAGATTGTTGGGTTCCTTAAATCAGTAGTGAAACATGGACCATCAGGAAGAAAAGAATTATTTGGCCTTAACTGGCATAGTGGTTAGGCAGCTAGCGACTGTTCCAGCAAAGCAAACTTTGTGTTATGCTAGCTCTAACTAAGGCAGTGGTCAACAGTGACTTCGGTCTTAGTATGGAATGTCCTTGTATGAGAAGGCCTGTAAAAGCTAGGAGTAGCCTTCTCTGTCCTAAATGTCGCAAATCAATCAAATCAAAAAAATATGAGGTTTAATAGTGAAAATTTATTGTTTTTAAATTTAATCATTTAAAGTGAAACTGGGGTCTGAAAAAGTGATTTTCCAGCTTTTTTTCTTAATTTAAAATTTTGTTTCTCTAAAAGAGCAGAAACATCTAAACAAGGCCCATCCAATCCACAGCTCATAAAACAAATAATCAATATACTGAATTTGGCTCTTTTTTCCACTTTCAAAAAAAATTTTTTTTAGGTGCAAGCTAAACTCTTTTGCCAACTCATGGTACTCATTAAATATGTATATTTTTGATTTTTAATCAAGATAATTACTTGACCTGAAAATTTGATTTTCACTTTTCAGAAGATGCATTTTCCTGTGGCTCTTTATGAATGTAGTTTTTTTTTTAATGGCTCTTCACTAAGTTTGGTTTGGACAGGCATGATCTAAACCAGGGATTCTGAATGTGGGGTACATAGCAAAAATTTTGGGGTATGCTGTGAGAGCTCAAAGGTCACTAGATCTAGTAACAAAGCTGCTAAGTTGGCATTATTATACTATAACTATAGTTTTATCTATCTATATAAGGGGTAAACCAGCTACATACACATTTCCAGGGGGTATGTGAAGCATAAAAGGTTGAGAACCACTGATCTAAACAATACTTCATCATCATCATCCTCAAGCAGCCATGGGCTACGGAGGTCCAACCAGACCATGCAATTTAGTTCTCCAAGCAAGTCTATCCTGAGCTACATTTACTGCATCTGGCCACTGCACACCAATTCTAACAAGGTCCTGTTTGACATTGTCTGCCCACCGCATCCTAGGTCTACCCTTCTTTCTGAGGCCTTTAGGCACACTGTTCATAACCCTATTCGCCAATCTATAATTATTCATACGGGCAACATGGCCAAACCAATGGAGTCTCTCTCTGCACAATATGCTGCTTAAAGGAGGTTGCAAACTCCTTTGCCTAATCTCACCATTAGTTACAAAGTTGAACCACCTAATGCCCAAGATACTGCGTAAGCATCTGGAATCAAAAGCATCTAGTTTCCTGTTATTTTGTTTACAAAGTGTCCAAGTTTCACTACCATAACTAACCCTAGAAAGAACCAAACTATTATAGAGTCCAATTTTAGTCTTTAGGTGTATACGCCTATTTCTCCACACTCTCCATAGATTCTTAAAAGTCCCGGCAGCAATCCCTATTCGTCTGTTAATCTCATTCCGCACATCACCATTATCTGTTACATAGCTCCCAAGATAATTAAACTGTGACACCTGCTCAAGACTGCAACCATTCAGATTAACTGAATCATAGCCTGCCTGACCAATTTTCATCACTTTAGTTTTCTCTCTGTTTATAACCAAACCTACTCTACTACCAGTCTCATCAACAGCTCGAATGAAAGAGTTCATCTCCTCAACATCATTTGCCAAAAGGGCTAAATCATCAGCATAATCTAAATCAGAAATTTTCGTATCTCCAGCCCATTTAAGGCCAAAATCTTTCCCTTGAAGTGAATTTCACATAACATAATCAATAACCAAGCTAAAGAGAAAAGGAGACAAAATGCACCCTTGTCGAACACCAAAAATTAATGCTAAACCAATTGCTACAAGCCTTACCAACTCTCACACACGACTCAGTGTTATTATAGAGAGCTTTCATTATGTTAACTAACTTGTCTGGTATACCATATGATCTCACAATCAACCACAAATTATGACGATCAACAGAGTCGAAAGCCTTTTTGAAATCAACAAAGCTAGTAACCAAAGGTTTCTGAAACTCTAAACATTTCTCAAGAATCTGCCTAAGCGAAAATATCTGATCCCCACATCCCCTACCACTTCTGAATCCACATTGCTCATCATGCAATTGACTGTCAACCAGATTCTTAATTCTATTAAGCACAATCATGGAAAGAACTTTACCTGGAACAGAGAGTAGGCTGATACCCCTATAGTTATCACAAGAACTGCGATCACCTTTTTTGAAAATAGGGATAACAACAGCTCTGGTAAAATCCTTAGGAACCATGCCTTTATCATAAAAGATATTCAGAATTTCAGTCATCCAAGTGGTAACCAAAACATTCCCAGCTCTAAACATTTCGGTAGTAATTTCATCTACCCCTGGGGATTTATGTAGTTTAAGTTTAGAAACAGTCAAAATAACTTCAGATTGTGTTATAGGGCCAACATTAAAGCCACAAATGCATCTATCATCATTGCAAACAATGGGAGTAGAACTAACTACATTGTTTAGAACATCACTGAAATGCTCAGCCCACCTAGCCATGACAGAATCCTCCCCTTCTACAACCTTACCTTGTTTATCCTTCAATCCTTGTATACCTGTCCGTTTTCTACCACACAAAACATTAACTATCTGGTACAGCTCTCTGCT
The DNA here is from genome assembly GCA_038380435.1 of Ryuthela nishihirai. Lineage (NCBI taxonomy): Eukaryota > Metazoa > Arthropoda > Arachnida > Araneae > Heptathelidae > Ryuthela > Ryuthela nishihirai. The sequence goes on from JAWZYU010000017.1 coordinate 81,207,158, forward strand.
GTTGTGCTGTCTAACTGCTTCCTCGGCTTTGTCAGCCAAACCATCAAGCCAAAGATTCTTATCAGCAGCTAACTGATCTTTTACACGTTTATTAAGTTCTCTGTAATGCTTTCTATTAGGACTAGTAGGGTATTGATTAAAGACATTCCTGCAGTTCTTTCTTTCCGAAATAAGCTCAAATGCCTTATCACTCAGATAATTCTGCCTCTTCTGCTCCTTTTTTCCTAAAAGAGTACTGTTAGTGTCCAAAAAAGCCTGTTTAAAATGATTCCATTCTTCCTCAACTTCAGTAGTAAGCAAACCATGACTGTCATAATGACTAAGTAACTTATCATGGTAAGCTTTGGCTATAACTGGATCTTTCAGAGCTTCAGTATTAAAAGTAAATTTTTTAACCCTAGCACAACACTTTTTAAGTTTAAGTTGCAAGAAACTTTTAACAAGGTAATGGTCAGATCCAATTTCAGCTCCCCTATATGTCCTGGTATTCCTAACAGAACTAGCCCATTTGCTATTAATTAATATGTAATCAATCATATTCTTATGCAGCCCATCAGGTGAAACCCACGTGTACTTATGTATGTCACGGTGTTTGTAATAAGTGTTAGTTATTCTGAATCCATTGAGTTTACTTACCTGTAGGAGACGTTGCCCATTGCCATTGCAGCTACCAATACCAAAAGGGCCTATTACTCCTCCCCAAAGGTCAGAGTCAGTACCAACTTTGGCATTTAAGTCACCATGAACAAGGGTAATATCTCCTTTCTTGACAGAATTCAAAATATCCTGAAGTTGTTCATAAAACCTATCCTTCTCATCCTCAGTGGGGGCATAACAGCAGATAACATTCAGGTCTTTAACACTTGTCTGAAATTTTGGTGTAAGAAACCTTTCATTAATGCACTCATATCCTAGAAGAGCATCACTAGCGTGTCTGCTGAGAAGCAGACCCACACCTTGGTGATGCTTATTGGCGTCCCTCCCTGAAAAGAGAAATTTAAGATTATTTTTAAGAATCTGACCTTCATCTGTCCATCTGGTCTCTTGCAAGCCGAGAATATCTAAATTATAATGGTGGAATTCTTGTGTGAGGACATCAAGAGAAAAAGCTCTGTGCAGAGTCCTCACATTCCAACTACCTATGGAGAGAAAATGGTTAGTGGGATGTTTAAAGAAACTATGTTTATTGAGAGAGGGAATGCCGACAATATCAAACAGCCCCCTAATCGCAGACATGAGGCAAAGTCCCGTTCCCCCACCACTAAAGGCTGAAGCCATCTACACTGGAAGACTTCCTCCAATGTAGAATTTGACGATGCCAATAGAAGCAAAGAGTTCAGGTGCCTGCGATGACCTCTGCTCAGGATTATCCACCAGCTGATAAACTTATCCTGTGAATCTATTCACTTAGGGCTGTCAACCCACAAACAAACAGAAAACACAGCGGAAGATTTTCCCTCCACAGAAGCCCACCAGTGCAGCAAAATCAGGATCCATAATCAAGCTCAGAGCCATATATCTGTCCAGTCCAGTAGGTTTATATGGTCAGCACCAGGACCCTGTGTGGTTGACCACTCCTCAGCAGGGTAGAAAAAAAAGAAAAGTAGCCATAGTTGTCCAGATCAGTAGGCCACACTAATCTGGCAGCCCTCCCCTTCCGTTCACTTCCACAAGAGAGTATCTCTTTTGAAAGGTACTAACGGTCCGCACCACAAGAAGGCAGGGTCGGACATTAGGTGCTAGGCCTGGCCGGTTCTATGCATCATCACAGGGGATTGGTGTATAGCTCTCCTTCCAGTGACTACCTAGCTACCATTTACACTCTCGTTAAAGTAGGGCAAAGGAGAGATAAAGCAAATAAGTTTTCACATTTAAAATTTAACTCTTTTACTGAAAGTAAGATGTGAAAATGACTTTTTTTTATATATTTTTAACAAGTTCTAAATGAAATTTTCATCCAGAAGTTAAACAACTCAAATTGAATAATATTGAAGTTTCCCAAAAAAAGATTCAGTGGTTAGGTTTCATTCCAGAGATTAAGGAAAACTGAAAAATAAAAACCTGTTACGTAATATAAACGTTGACTCCTACTATTTGGAAAAGTTTTTCTCTGAGCAGTATGCTTCATCATAAATTATAGAGAACATTTTGAGCTTCATAATGGTTTTTCGAATGCTCTGATTATCTCTCATTGTTAAAAAGTTACGGATAGTAGCAAAACAGTTTGGCATAAAAATAATATATATTTCTTTCTGTTCATTTTACTAAGGCTAGAGGGTTGTCTACATATTGCATTACATGAGAGTCTCAGATGGGCAAAGCCCACTCTACATACATCATATCATAATACAACTAAGATACCCAAAAACAAAATGAAAAAAATTGAACTTAATATTAAAAATATATGTAAAAATGTTTTTTCTTCATAAAAATAAATTAAAATATTTGTGACAAAGGAAAACGTGACCCCCACCCCCACCCCCTCAATTTACATTTCTTTAAAGAGAAAAATAAAGTAAACTAATTTTTTGATAAATTTTTCCAGAAGGAGGAAAACTTTACCTCCCCCCACACTGGCACCCAAGACTAATAACTCATAAGTAGGATGGCCTAATTATTTTTGCATGCAGGCAGCCATTTTGTTTCCTAGCAACAGCCCTGACAGCAACTACATACTATAGTCTCCTCTCAAAAACTACAACTGATAGAAGTGCTGCAAAACCAGGTGCTTATAATATATCTCTCACAGTAATAAATACCACACTTACCATTTCAGTCCTAGCTACAGCTGGAACAACAACAATAAATATCAGAGGTCATTGCATTCTTATGCAAAATATCAGCTATCCAGTAATTAATAAATAAATAAATACCCCCTCAAGCAGCTGCTTGTCACAGAGGTCTGATAGGAGTCTATCAGTTTATATGCCATAGTAGAGGGTCTGTGAGGAAAGTGGGACCTCAACAGAAAAATGACATGAACATCCATGCCTTATCAGGGGCTCAAACCCAAGTGCCTTTGATCAGTAGCCAAGCGCACTAACCACTCAGGCACAGGGAGGCAAAACAATTTTTTTATTATATTGAAATATTGTATAAATTTTAAAATTAAATGTTAAAGTGATTAATAGTTAAGCATCATCTATATTAGCTAATGGGATGAATATTTAAAAAACATCACCAAAAGTGCCACTCATAAAAAAATTTGATCACACCCTATTATGAAATTATTAAGAAACTTGATGAAGAAAATTAACTCAAAGAGATATCTGCTACCCCTCCCACATGGACTTCACATACCCAAGCAATAGAAAATGGAAATAAACTTTTCTTCTATAAATTACCACTTTGAAGTCGATTTAAATTTTTAGAGGAAAAATTGTCTTTAGGCGGGTGGGATATGAACCCATGACCTCCTGATAACATTTGTATCCCACCCGGCTCAAGACAATTTTTCCTCTAAAAATTTAAATCGACTTCAAAGTGGTAATTTATAGGTTAATACCAAGTATGTTGAGTTTATTTATTAATTATCAACTGTATTACTTGTAAGGAAATACTTTCCATCTATATGGTATGTGTCTGCTGCATGTGGCGAAAATTGCCTGAACACTCCCTGCATAGGAAGTAGGTTGAAATGGTTCATATCATCAATTAGAGGAGATCTTGATCAGCAGCCGGTAGCTCAGTGGTCCAGAGCACCAGACATTTCAATTCGTATCCCACTCGGCTCAAGACAATTTTTCCTCTAAAAATTTAAATCGACTTCAAAGTGGTAATTTACAGGTTAATACCAAGTATGTCAAGTTTATTTATTATTTATCAACCGTATTACTTGTAAGGAACTACTTTCCATCTATATTATATGTGTCTGCCACATGTGGCAAAAATTGCCTGAACACTCCCTGCATAGGAAGTAGGTTGAAATGGTTCATATCATCAACTAGAGGAGATCTTGATCAGCGGCCAGTAGCTAAGTGGTCCAGAGCACCTGACAAGTTATCAGGAGGTCATGGGTTCATATCCCACCCAGCTAAAGACAATTATTCCTCTAAAAATTTAAATAGACTTCAAAGTGGTAATTTATAGGTTAATACCAAATATGTCGAGTTTATTTATTATTTATAAACTTTTCTTTCATAAACAAGAAGCCGGCAGAGAACTCAACCTCAATATTATAATGAACATCATACCAGATTCTGAAAAAAATAAATTATGATTTTACACAGATGGTCCAAAATATACAGAACCTGAAATCACAATAGGTACTATTTATTGCCCCTCACCAAGGAAGAAATAATGATTAAACTAAGTAAAAATTCAAACATCACGAATGCAGAATTTGCAGCTATGCCAAAAACATACATGCACAGATATTATAATTTTTTTCTGATAGCAAATCAGCATTTCAAAGAATTCAAACCCATTCTCTACTAAACATTTGACAACACTTCCTGCAAAAATTCTAGTAAATCCAAAAATCAATTAGTGATTAAAAAAAAATGTTACACAGGATCCTGGCACTCATATGAGTTCCATGCAATGAGAAAGCAGATGCATTAGCAAAAAGAACAATAGAAAGAAGAAATAAATATAAAATATGACCTCCCATATGAATCTCTACAAAAGCAAAATGAAAAAGTTAGGATAGATAACCTTTATAAAATATATAGAAGAAACTACATTTAACAAACAAAACCATAGGTAACTGATCATGGAAAAGCACAATGGATACGACCAAAGCTTAAAGCTCATGGGCAGAAAAACAGACTAAAATTACAAGACTGAAAAATGGTCATATTCTATGAAATAAAATTTTACTTCCCTTAAAAAAACTGCCTCCTCTAACTCTGCAGATTGTCAGGAAATTTAAATCCTTGAGCATATTTTGCTAAAATATCCCAAATAAAATAACCAAAGAACTAAAAAATAACATCAACAAAATAGGAATTAATATTATTATTCTAAAATTACTGCTCAACCAAAGCAAAGAATCTAAAAGAATTATAGTAATAAATGCTGGCATTTAGTACTATAATTCTTTAAACACATTAATCAATATCAAAGAATTTAAATGTTGGTAAAGAAAAATAATTATTATTATGGAAGTTCACAGCATCAAAATAGCACATGATCTGTGCAAAAAATGAAAAAAATATAATAGCTAAACAGACATCAATTCAGATGCTGATAAGAATGCTCTCCTTAAATTTTATTTTTGTATTTCCAATCACCTAGCTCAATTTCAAAGGCAAACTCATTCAACCCTACATATAGTTCTCTCTCTTGTATACACAGTAGCTAAATTTAAAAATGTTAAGCCACAACAGCAGCATAAGAAATGTGGCATTAAATGCCTAACAAAGAGGTAATTAGCAACTAGCTAATGCAGCAATGGTCATGAACACATGGGACTCTAGAAGGGAGAATGGCTTTGTCACTATATTCGACTACAGCAGAGATAAGAAAGACAGCTCCACAAAGGAACTCACAGTCAGGAAACTACAGGTGACCTTACAAAATGTTAACTATCTCCGATAATAAAGAGCCTATCTGGCTACACTAACAAAGGTTAATATAAATAGGGACATTCGAACCCTCTGTACTTCAAATTTGGTATACTACAAGATGAAAGTAAAAATTACAACTGGAAAAATACTTATTGCACCTCTTGCTCAATAAATCTCCCAGAGAAAGAAAAATAATTAAAATTATAAAAGAAAATACAGAAAAGTAAACACAACAGATCTAATTGAAAAAAAAATTAATACAAATATCCAATAAATCAGAGTAAAGAAAATAAATGCACACAAATGGCAATAAAAAATAGAAGCCTCACAATGTCTTCAAGACAGAAAGATAAAAAAACAGCACATAACAAAATAGACTCAAGCTAATTTAATAAATTAAAAAAAACATTAAATCAAAACATTGTGGCAAGTGCTCCCACCAACAAAAATGCAAAATTCTCCCAAGAAAAAAAAAAGAATAGATTACAAGTACCTAAAAAATCATGCAGCAACAAAAAAAGAAGCTGCCAAAAAGAAAATTATTATTAGACAGCACTTCACCCCCACCTGTGAACATTTGTCCAGAAAAATGATTTTGAAATGATATGAAGATACCTTACCCATTTCTCTTTCCATAATATATTTTCCCCCCTCTCTATTTTGGTACAGGAACAGAGGGCTTCACAGACCCAAATTTTCCTTTTGATATTGGATGATAGATAGATAGCAGCTGTTTGCCACAAAAGTCTGCCAGGAGCCTTCCAGTATTATTACACCATAGTAGAAGTCTGAGGATGATGGGACCTTAGCAGAAAAACAACATCTTCGGGTAAAACATGTCTTATCCAAAGTTCGAACCCAGGTCCCTTTGATCAGTAGCCAAGCACAATAACCACTTAGCCACAATCCCAAGAGAGATTTCTCAGACATCCTGCCTTCACAGATGACAACATTCTGGTGCTGACTGACTGCCCTGGGGGGGGGGGGGGTCTCTGCTTGACCTGATTATAAACCCTGACAGTGTCTGGTTTCTGAAACTGAACTCACTGTGGTGGCCAAATTTATTTTAAAGTGTTTTCAGAAAATAAACAACTTCAGAACCTCATCCTGAAGTACCTAATAAATGGAAATATGTCATGCTATATACCAAAAGAAGCATTTAATTGTACTTAATAGAATGGCAAAAATTCGAAGAAAAAAATGGTAGGTTAAATTTTTTAAGCCTTCTTTTAAAACATTGCAAAATTTCACTGTATTTTTTACACTTTATCTTTAGTAAAATTTCAAAAATATATATTTTTCCCCATTTTTTCTATATTACTTTATTATTCTAATATAAACAGTTCATAATATTTAAATCATTGCTTAAATCTTTCATTTATTCCGTTTTTTTTAATTCTTTAGTCATTTATGCATATAACATATTCTTACACTTTTAACAATCAGCAAACTCTAAGCCTAAGTAAAACAGTGTCATAAGAAATAATTTTGGTTTATAAACTAGATAATTTAAACAAGAAATGAAAAATATATCAGGAAAGTGATAAAGAACTATGAAAAAAAAATAAAAAATGTTTCAAAGCATTTAAAATTTAATGATTGATGCACTGAACTTTAGAACGAGTCGCTTTGTTATAAAGCTGCATAACTGCCTTAGAAAAGTTTAATTCGAAAATTCCGGCAGAAATTTTGGTTAAAAAGTGCAATTTCCTGATTTTAATTTGTTTATATGTTGAAATGTAATTTAAAATATTGATAAATAAAGTCCTATTGTTTAAAAATCACACTCTGATTAATCCTAATGCTTGTTCTGATTGCCGCCATTATAAATCACTAGCAGTTTCACTTTCGATCTTTTTGATTAATTATTGTTTATAATCACAGTATCCATTTGAGAAGCAATAAAAATAATTTTTAGAGCATTAAAGTAAATAAAAAAAAAAGTCTTTAAAATCGAAAGGCTACTAAAATATTGATCAAAAGTTGATGTGCATAAGCTCCTGGATGACTCAATTTCCAGTAGTAAAATAATAAAATCCTTACAATAAAAGTTTAGAAAGCATTACAACTCTAGTAGAGCTATAAATAGCAGGAAAAGAGCAAGAAACGTAACTGATTGATAATCTAAGCACGGTATGGTAGAATAAAGGTATGAACTGAATCGGCACTACTTGATGCTGTTTACAGTGACTGAACATGCACATCTGGCTCAAATATATTTATTTTTAAACTTTATCATAATTTTTTCAAATGGAATCAACAGGTAAAAAATGTATATCATAGATTTAAATGTCATTTTTGCTATTTAATTAGAAATAGTTCCAAAAAATTTATATTTCCATTCGAAATTTTTTTCTTTCATAACCTAGTACTATAGGAGTGAAGCTTCAGTCTCCGACCACTAGAATGGGAAAGATGAAAGCAATTCTTTGGGCTGTGAAATGGTAAGGCCTGGAATATCAGCTAGAACAGTGCTGTCCAACTTCTCTGACTGCAGGCTATTTTTTCTTTTGCCAATATTTCATGGGCCAAAAAAAAGAATAGGATAGGATAAGTAAATGAAAAGTCAGTTCATGTCACCTCAAAAAATAATTTAATTTATACGAAAAATAATAAGTAATAATAAACCAATATAAATTTTCTAAACTTTATCAAATATTTAATAAATTTAATGGGAGCATTGTGGTTGTAGTTGTTGGGCAATATTTCTTTTACATCCATATCAATATTTGTTGTTATGAGCCGAAGTATATGTTCAAGTGTAGTCTTCCAAGCAGTTTCTGTATCTTGATTTTATATATTTCATATCAGAAAATGCGCGCTTGCAGATATATGTATTTCTGAACATAGAAATTATTTGGAGTCTAAAATCTTTCATTTTTGGATATTTTTCTTTAGGCAAAAGTTTCAACAATTCTATTCCAATTTCTCTATTAGATGCAATAATTGGGTCGGCCTGAAGGTCACATAATTCCATTTGATATTTAGGATCTACAGTATTAATATCAATATTTAATGGATTACTGAATAAATTTAAACTTTGCTTATGATCATCAAATTCAGAAAATCTTCTATTAAAATCTTCAATTAGGATATCTAATTTAGGAACAAATTTTTCAAAATTAACTGTTTTACTAAGTTGCTTCATTTCTTCGTAGAACTATTTACAAGTTTCAAAATGAATTAAATTGTTTTCCTGCAAATTTGACTTCAACAATTGTAGTTTGTTTCTAAAACCAGTAACATGAGTATAAATACAGCACATGTTTTGATCTTTTCCTTGTAAGGATTTATTCAAGACATTTAAATAATCTGTAATGCCTGTTAGGAAAGCAAGTGAACTTAGAAAATTTTCATCAACAAAACTTGCTATTAAATCTTTATTGGTGCCCACTTCTGTGAGAAAAAGATAAATTTCTTTTCGAAGTGTAAAAAATCTCTTGAAGCATTTTCCGGCACTTAACCAGCGAATATTACTATGTAAAAGCAGATCGCCATACTCAGCATGCAATTCGTCCAAAAAAGCTTTAAATTTTCTGTGTATAAGAGAACAATTTCTGCCACGAATTAAATTGGTAATTTTGACAACCTTTTCCATTATGTCGTTTAGTCTCGGCAAAATGCCACACAATGTCTCCTGATGCACAATACAGTGCAACATTCGACCATTAATTCCTTCTCTTTGTAACAGTCCTGCGAGACCAATATTTTTGCCAGTCATAGCTCTGGAACCATCATTTACAATAAAGGTGCACTTATCAAATCCGCCATATTTCGCTACTGCACATTTTAGTTCCTTATAAATGTCTTCACCTTTTGTTGTTCCATATAATGATCCTAATTTTACTACTTTATACCTACTTTATAGAATGAGTAAGTTGAATATTGCACATCAAGTAAAGTAATATAAGTTGACAAAAAATTATAAGGTGGATTACAGATATTTATTTAAAATTTCAAGTAAAAACATGATTTTGTTCGCAGGCCACAAGGGGAAGGAAGAGCCTTTATTCTAGCTCAGCGCTGTCCAACTAGCGACCCATGGGCCGCTAGTTGGACAGTGCTGAGCTAAAATAAAGGTTCTCCATCCCCCTCTTTGCCTTCACCATGTTCAGATCATAAATCATTTAAAAACTGGAATTCAATCAGTGTACATACATATGGAAATGGTATATATGCCTTGACTTATACAGACTCAGTCTCAAAATTTTACTATCACTAACTGATCTCAAGTAAAGCAGGTATAAGCCAAATACTGCATTTTGTCAATCATGATCTCACCTAAGAGAATGACAAGGGTAAACAGGGGAAGATTGGGTTGCCAGAAGTCTGGGCAATATCCAGGTGGGCTGTTCATAACTGTGCCCTTTAACACAATACTTCATTTTCCAGATTATAAATCATTTTTAAGTTTTCATATAGTAATTTAAATTTCCATTTTCATTTTCTTCATGAAACATTCATATTTTTTAGCTGTGCTTTAACAATGCAATCCAAAGAACTTCTATGTGAGAAGTTATCTTTCTCAGTAGTTAAAGATAGGGGATATGGAAACTTGATAGCAATAAAAAACTGCAAATGGGTAAAAAAAAAAGCATTATGAGTGAGAGGACACGATAGACAGTGTAGAAGAATAACTGTGACATCTCAATAGGCTGAAAATGTGGGAACAAAGTAGTCAGCTTCCATGTATTCAAATTCCCAGATATATTTCAATTACTACTTAGACATAGAAAAAAGGGTTTGGTCAGGTTCAGTACATTGAGAAGGGGTTTAATAGATAGTTTTATGACAGGATGTCAACCACAATGTTATTCTAGGATCATTGCCCAAAGGTGTCTACAGCAGACATTTTAGCTTGGCAATTCCCTTTAACCTTGAATGGTATGGTAACACCTTTATTCTGCCATACTGTATTTAGATTATCGATCGATTGTGATTCCCCGCATTTTGGACTATTTATAGCTCTACTAAAGCTGTAATGCTTTCTAAACTTTTAACAGAGATATTGATTTTATTACTACCGTAAATTGTGTAATCCATGAACTACACACATCGGCTTTCGGTCAGTATTTTGTGGACTTTCAATTTTAAAGTCTTTTTTTTCACTTTAATGCTTCTAAAATTATTTTTTATTGCTTCTCAAATGGATGCTGTGATTATAAACAACAATTAATTAGAAATGAATAAAAGCAAAACCACTAGGGATGCAGTAATCAGAAGAACATTAGGATTACTCAGAGCATGATTTTTAAAAGATAGAACTTTATTTTTAAATGGTAGACCTTCATTTAACAATACTTTTAATTACATATCAACCAAATAACTAAGATCAGGAAATTGCGATTTTTTAACCAAAATTTCCGCCAGAATTTTAGAATTAAACTTTTTTGCAGCAATTATGCTGCAGAAATAATAAAGCGGCTCATTCTCAAATTTAGTGCTTCAGTTAAACTTTAAATGCTTTGAAACACTTTATTGAATTTTTTCGTAGTTCTTTATCAATATTCTGATATATTTCTTATTTTTTATTTAAATTATCTTGTTTTTAAAACAAAATTATTTTTATCACACTACTTTACTTAGGCTTAGAGTTTTTTGATAGTCAAAAATCTAAGAATAAGCATTATGCGCTACATGCATAAATGACTATATAATTTAGAAAAAACGAAATAAATGCAAGATTTAAGCAATAATTGAAATACTATGAACTGTTTATATTAGAATGATAAAATAATACAGAAAAACTGGGAAAAATATATATTTTTAAAAGTTTACTAAAGATAAAGTGGAAAAAAACACAGTAAAAATTTGCAATGTTTTAAAAGAATGCTTAAAAAATTTAACCTACAATTTTTTTCTTCGAATTTTTGCCATTCTATTAAGTACAATTAAATGCTCTTTCTTTTGGTATATAGCATGACATATTTCCGTTTATTAGGTACTTCACAATGAGGTTCTAAAGTTGTTTATTTTATTTTCTGAAAACACTTTGAAATAAATTCAGCCACCATAGTGAATTTATTTTCAGAAACCCATCACTGTAAGGGTTAATTAACATCAAATGGATTAGTTCTCTTAAGAATACCAGGTCATATAAGGGAGTTTGTTAAAAACCTTATTTCTTGCAACTTAAACTTAAGAAGTGTTGTGCTATGGTTAAAAAAGGCCTTGTTAGAATTGGTCTACAATGGTGAGATGCAGCAGATGTAGCTCAGGAAAGACGTGTTTGGAGAACTAACTTGAAGAATCTGGTTGGACCCCCATAGCCCAGGGTGCAGCAGGAGGAGTGTGACCTAAGTTGGGGAAGGGATTGCAGAGATTACACTAAGATGTCACCTAAAATTAGTTCTCTGTGTCAGTTATAAATCTGGAAAAGAACCTAAATGATACAAATCTCTCTTCAAGCATCCCACTATACATTAATTCCAAGCCTACAAACTATTATAAAAAATGTGAGCAAATATTTTTGAAGAAATGTTTCTGTATTACACATTTTTCAATCAGAAATCACAATTTTTTTTATCATAATTGCAGCATTACATTACAGGAAACAAATATCTCAACCAGGCGATAATTTGCAATTTATATAGCAATATTATATGCTTATATATATATTATAGTAATACTATAAGTTTATATAGCAGTATTATATATAGCAATTTGGCAATAATTTGCTTAATATAGACTGCAACTGAATGCTTATAGAAATGATTCAGTTTTAAATTAGAGTTTTTCTTTTGAAGTTTCAATGAATTAGTATAAGGAAGGCAGTGAAAAATTCCTGGAAATCAGGTGAGGAAAAGGCTTATCTCATACAACTTGCAATCAATGAAAGAAAACAAAATTGTCTTTATTACTTAATGAGACAGTTATGTGCAATGAATATCCTTCAATTGGGGAAAAATTGCTTGCAAAAACTATCAACAATGGGACAACTGTATCATTTGAATTTGATTTCCAACTCAGGTTTTTAATGCTTCTGGCAATTTATTTGTAGAAAGAAATGTAGCAAAGAATACTTCATGAATTTAAATAGAAAAAATTACCTTTACATTTATTCTAATTTAAATTTTTCAAACTTAATTACAATTTCCTTTGAGGTCTCAGTAACATTAGGTAAACTTGTTCAAAAGTACACAGGCAGCTTAAACATTGACTGTGCAAACTGTTACAACTCAACATCTAATTACAGACAATTATACTGTATTAAAAGATTTTAGCACTTACTCTGGTTGAGATATCCAATAAGACCCAAAAATATTCAGTGATTTGGAAAAAGCATCATTATAAATGAGGCCAGTATAAATAGAAAATGATCCCATCAGCAAAATAATGTAACGGCCACCCAACAAACTAGTCCACAACTATAACGAAACAAAAAGTACTTTATGATGCAAAATTGTTTTAACATTCTTTTAAATATAGAAAATTAGTTTATAAATACCTCATAGTGCCATTTACTAAAATACAATTATATTTGGGTATGACAAGCACAAATTATAGGATAAAATAAAAGTACCTATTTCTGTCATCTTTGATACTATAAGATATCACTAATATTAGCACTTCTAAAATAGCTAAACATTCTTCACTAACCAAACTTTTAAATATCCACTTTTTTTTATTTCTGGTGCTATTTCCAATAAGGAGGTAGACTACCATACAGCATATCCTGCATAATAGTTACTGGAAAGCTAATAAAAACAGCTGATTCCAGAGATATTGCTAGTAAAAATGTAAAAAAGAACAGAAAGTCAAAACACATCCATTATATCAGTTTGAAGCTCAGGCACTGCAGTATCACTGTGAGCTAATATGATAGCACTGTATCACTGAGGTTAAAACTTTTTGAAGAAAAATCAAAGCCTAAGATTACAAAAATCAATTAATTTATATGAATAGAACAATGACGATTTATATACATTACTTTATTAACTTACTAAGTATTTAATCACTATTAAACTGTTTAAGTAACTGGATGAATATGAATGCAGAGGAAAAACTGTCTTGAGCCAGGTGGGGTCTGAACTCTATAACAATGCACTCCCTCCTGATGACATGTCAGGTGCTCTGACCATAAGCTACTGGCCATTGATCAATCTCTCCTCTATTGCTGATATTACCAATGATTATGCTATACACTATTTGGTCAATTATTGTATTTGAATGCATACATAAAACTATAGAGAATACAGAGTGTAAAGTGCCATGCTGGTAATGGTTTTGGGCATTTTTTTATATTGTAATAAAGAAATTATGAACTATCATTGCAAAGTACTTAGTAAAAATTTCTAAAACAATATTTTAAAACATAATATCAATTCTATTTCACCACAAAAGTTTAAAGCATTCCAAATCATAAGTTAGTATCAATAACCTTAGTTATATAGTAGAATGACATACTATCTAGCATAATGTAAGAGAAAAAAAATTAATACTGCTGTATAATAAGCTGCTGATATAAAAAAGATAAATGAACCCACAACATAACATTAATTTACTAAGTATTTAATCACTAAACCTGTGGTTACTAGCTTTATAGATTTCAAAAAGGCTTTTGACTCTGTTAATCATAATTTTTGATTGATCATGAGATCTAATGGCATACCAGATGAGTTAGTTAATAAAATGAAAGCTCTTTATAGTAGCACTGAGTCATGTATGCGAGTTGGTAAAATTTGTAGTAATTGGTTTAACACTGCTTCTGGTGTTCGCCAAGGGTGCATTTGTTACCTTTCCTTTTTAGTTTGCTTCTTGATTATGTTATGCAAAATTCTCTAAAGGGAAAGATTTTGGACTTAAATGGTCTAGAGATCTGAAAATTTCTGATTTAGATTATGCTGCTGATTTGGCCCTTTTGGCAAATGTTGATGAGATGAACTCTTTCACTAGAGCTGTTGATGAGACTGGTAGTAGAGTAGGTTTGGTCATAAACAGAGCAAAAACTAAAGTAATGAAAATAGGTCAGGAAGGCTGTGGTTCAGTTAATCTGAAAGGTTGCAGTCTTGAGGAAGTGTTTCAGTTTAATTATCTTGGAGCTATATAACAGATATGGTAATGTGCAGCATGAGACAGACAGACGAATGGGAATTGTTGCAGGACGTTTAAGAATCTATGGAGAGTGTGGAGAAATAGACATATATATACCTAAAGACTAAAATTAGACTATAATAGTTTGGTTCTTTCTAGGGTTAATTACGGTAGTGAAGCATTGACCCTTTGTAAACGAGATAACAGGAAACTTGATGCCTTTGATTCTAGATGCTTACAGAGTATCTTGGGCATTAGGTGGTTCAACTTTGTAATTAATGATGAGGATAGACAAAGGAGTTGTCAACCTCCTTAAGCAGCATATTGTGTAGAAAGAGAGAGACTGTTGGTTTGGCCATGTTGCTCGTATGGATAATTATAGATTGGGGAATAGGGTTATGAACAGTGTGCCTAAAGGCCTCGGAAAGAGGGGGAGACCTAGGATGCGGTGGGCAGACAATGTCAAATATGACCTTGTTAGAATTGGGTACAGTGACCAGGTGCAGCAGATATAGCTCAAGATAGACATGTTTGGAGAACTAAATTGCACAATCTGGTTGGACTTCCGTAGCCCATGGCTGCTTGAGGATGATAATGAAGTTATTTAAATAACACGAATGAAGATAGCTGAAAAAAATTGTCTTAAGCCAGGTGGTATCTGAACCCCTTATACTGCATATGAACTGCAACAATATGTGCCATTCAATCTCTGTGACTCTGAAGCCATGGACTAGTATCATGACATTGCCACAATCTGAGTTGACAGTGTAATATCAGAACAGAGTCAGCTGGCAAGTACTTCAACATCTGTTACTCCTCAAGACTACTTCAGATGAAAAATCTTGTGCACCAGCCAAACAATACTTTGGACTTGCACAGACTTCAATCAACAATAAGCACCCTCAAGAATTGATGTCATCTACTATATCTTTGCACCTGATAGCATGTCATGTGCTCTATCTTCCTGCTGTTATTTAAACAGTTTAATAATGATTAACTACTTAGTAAATTAATACATAAAGGATTTTAATTACTAAGAAGGTAACAGCAGCAATATAATGACATAATAGCAAGCTTTAACACTTGAAGGTAAGTATGACAGAGTACTGATAAATATTAAGCTGTTTCTTTTATTGGGGTATTGATAACTTTTTTGGATGAAGGAATTAAAAGTCTTTAATAGTATACAGTACAGCAGAGATGAATATCATCTCTACTATATAGTAGTAAGGATTTAAAATTAGAAAATCAGAACTTTAATGATAAAAATTATTTAATAACTGCAATTTTAGTGTACATTAAGACATTTAAAAAAATGTTCCAGTTTGGAATTTGATTTTAGTGTTTGTAACAGTCCACCACACACAGTAATGGATGTTGCATACATACATACAAAATCCTCATGCAACCATGGGCTATAGAGGTCCAAACAGACTGTGTAATTTTCCTCTCCAGATGTGTCTCTTTTGAGCTACAGCTGCTGCATTTGGCCACTCTAGGACAATTCTAGCAAGGTCCTGTTTGACATTGTCTGCCATCTCCCCCTTTTTCTGATACCCTTAGGCACACTGTTCATAATCCTCTTTGCCAATCTGCAGCTATGCATACGAGCAACATGGCCAAACCAACTTGGTCTCTCTCTGCACACTATGCCTACTCAAAAGAGGTTGATGACTCCTTCTAACCTCATCATTACTTACAAAGTCAAACCACCTAATGTCCAAGATACTGCGTAAGCATCTAGAATCAAAGGCATCTAGTTTCTTGTTATCCTGCCTACAAAGGGTCCACGTTTCACTACCATAACTAACCTTAGAAAGAACCAAACTATTATACAGCCTAATTTTACTCGTTATGTGTATACACCTATTTTTCCATACTCTCCATAGATTCTTGAAAGTCCCTGTGGCAATCCCTATTCTTCTATTTATTTTATGCTGCACATCACCAGTATCTGTTACATAGCTCCCAAGATAATTAAACTGAGCCACTTGCTCAATAGTACAGCCATTCAATGCAACTGAAACACCATCTGCCTGACCAATTTTCATCACTTTAGTTTTTTTTCTCTGTTTATCACCAAACCTACTCTATTACCAGTCTCATCAGCAGTCCTAACGAACGAATTCATCTCATCAACAGGGCCATATCATCTTCATAATCTAAATCAGAAATTTTGAAATCTCTGGACCATTTAAGGCCAAAATCTTTTCCTTGCAAAGAATTCTGCATTACATAATCAATAACCAAACTAAAGAGAAAAGGAGACAGAATGCACCCTTGTCTAACTCCACTAGCAACGCTAAACTAATTGCTGCAAGATGTACCAACTCTCACACATGACTCAGTGTTATTATAGAGAGCTTTCATTACACTAACTTATCAGGTATTCCATATGATCTAACAATCAACCACAAATTATGTCGATCAACAGAGTCAAAAGCCTTTTTGAAATCTATAAAGCTAGTAACCACAGGTTTCTGAAACTATACATTTCTCAAGAATCTGCCTAAGTGAAAATATTTGATCAATACATCCCCTACTACTTCTGAATCCACACTGTTCATCACACAGTTGTCCATCAACCAAATTCTTAATTCTATTAAGCAAAATCATGCAAAGAATTTTACCTGGAATAGAAAGTAAACTAATTCCCCTATAATTATCACAAGAACTGCGATCACCTTTTTTAAAAATTGGGACAATGATAGCTCTAGTAAAATCCTTAGGAACAACACCTTTGTTATAAAAAAAATATTCAAAATTTCAGTCAGCCATGTGAGAACACAAATGTTCCCATCATAAAAGCAAGTAATGCAACTATCCTCATTATGAACAATGGGAGTAGAAATAATTACATTATTTAGAACAGCTCTGAAATGCTCAGCTCACCTAGCCATCACAGAATCCTCACCTTCAACCACATTACCATATTTATCCCTCAATTCCTGTGTACCTGTCTGTTTCTTCCCACATAAAACAGTAACGATCTGGTACAACCCCCCCCCCCCCTGTTGTGCTGTCTAAATGCTTCCTCTGCTTTGTCAGCCAAGCTATCAAGCCAAAGATTCCTATCAGCTGTTAACTGATCCTTTACATGTTTATTAAGCTCGTTGTAATGCCTTTTGTTAGGACTAGTAGGGTGTTGATTCATATTAATCCTGCACTTCCTTCTTTCAGAAATAAGTTCTATAGCCTTATCACTCAAATTATTTTTGTTTCCTCTGTTCCCTTTTACCCAAAAGAGTACTATTGGTTTCAAGAAAAGCCTGTTTAAACTTATCCCATTCTTTCTCAACTTCAGCAGTAAGCAAATCACGATGGTCATAATGACTAAGTAGCCTATCATGATATGCTTTGGCTATATCTGGATCTTTCAGACCTTCATTATTGAAGGTAATTTTCTTAACCTTAGCACAACATTTCTTAAGCTTCAGCTGCAACACTTTTGACCAGGTAATGGTCAGACCCAATTGCGGCTCACCTGTATGATCTGGTATTCCTAACCAAACTGGCCCATTTTCTGCTAATTAAAATATAATCTTATCATATTCCTGTGCAGACCATCAGGTGAAACCCACATATATTTATAAATGTCCCGGTGTTTGCAGTATGTATTAGTTAGTCATAAACCATTAAGTTTACTTACCTGTAGGAGACATTCACCATTGCCATTGGAACTACCAATGCCAAAGGGACCTAAAACTCCTGTCCAAAGTTCAGAGTCAATACCAACTTTAACAATGAACTTTTGCAGATTCTCCCTCAACAGAAGCCCACCAGTGCACAAGAGAAATATCTCCTTTCTTCACAGAATTCAAAATATCCTGAAGCTAGCTGTAAAACGTATCCTTCTAGTTCTCATCAAAGTCCTCTATGGGGGCATAACAATAGATGACATTCAAGTCTTGAATTTTTATTTTAAAATTTTCTCTAAGAAATCTTTCATTAATGCAGTCATATTCTAGAAGAACATCACTGGCATGTCTGCTGAGAAGCAAACCAACATCTTGGAGATGTTTTCCATCCTCCCTCCATGGAAAGAAAAATTTAAAGTTATTTTTAAGTATCTCACCTTTATACCTGTCCATCTGGTCTCTTGCAAGCCCAGAATATCTAGGTTATAGTGCTGGAATTCCTTAGTGAGGACATCAAGAGAATAATCTCTATGTAATGTCCTCAAGTTCCACATTCCTGCAGAAAGAAAATGATTAGTAGGATTTTTAAAGAAACTAGGTTTATTGAGATAGGTAGGGTCAACAATATCAAACAGCCCCCTGATCACAGGCATGGGGCAAAGACCTGTTCCTCCTCTGCTAAAGGCTGAAGTCACCGATGCTGATAGGAACTTCAGGCACCCCCTTTTCAAGTGGACTTTTTCAAGAGCCATATGTTCTGATTGAGACACATTACTCCAGTTTAGGATTGACAATGACCAACTAGCTAAGTGAGGTTCAGGTACCTGTGATGGCCTCTGATCAGGATTATCCACCAGCTGATATAAGGTATCCCATGCCTCTGTTCACTTAGGGCTGGCAACCCAGAAGCAAACAGAAAACACAGCGACAGATTCTCCCTCAACAGAGACCCACCAGTGGAGTAAATCCAGAATCCATAATCAAGTTCAAATCCATAAAGAATTCCAGTCTAGTAGGTATAAATGGTCAGCACCAGGACCCTTTGTAGTTGACCACTCCTCAGCAGGGTTGAAAAAAAAAAGGAAAAATGTGACCATAGATGACCAGATCAGTAGGCCATACTGAACTGGCAGCCCTCCCCTTCTGTTCCCTTCCAAAACAGAATATCTCTTTTGAAAGGTACTAATGGCCTGCACAAGAGAAGGAGAGGTTGGACACTAGGTGTTAGACCTGGCCAGTTCTGTGCATAATCACTGGGGATTGGTACACAGCTCTCCTTCCAGTTTATGCCTAGCTACCATTTACAGACCAATGGATGTTATCTTAAAGTATAATTGTTTGTCTAAGCAAAGACATAGTAGATATCAATTCTTGAAGGTGCTTATTGTTGACTGCAAGTCTGTGCAAGTCCAAAGCATTGTTTGGCTGATGCACAATATTTTCCATCTGAAGTAGTCCTGAGTAACAGATGTTGAAGTACTTGCCAACTGTTGCTATTCTGATATTGTGCTATCAACTCAGACATTTTGACAATGTCTTGATACTAGTCCATGGCTTCAGAGGCACAGATTGAATGGCATGTGTTGTTGCAGTTCATATGCAGTATATAGTAGATGTTGCTGATATTCATTTTGTAGTTCACATACATTTAACATACAGTTATTCTAAACTATTACTTAAATTTTTAAGTAAAAAATTGTAAATTTGTTTTTAATATAACAATGATACCACGACACATTTTACTGGGCAAGTGCCAGTATCTTAAGGTCTCTATTTAAGAGTAGAGTGTGTTCTACATGTCTCAGGAAATGGAACCAGAATGAAGTGATTTAATTAAGACCCTCATCCTGGACAAAATTCTGATCATTGACCTGAAACTGCTTTTGGTGGTAAGGTCTAGCACTTGTAAATATATAAAAAATATGTAACACAGATGCATACAATCTTGTAGTATAATGCTTTATCCTTTACAATTATCAGTTCCCCATGGAGGGCTGCAAATGTCTCCATGGGGAACGTGAATGAAAAACCTGAAGAACCTTTTATAATAATCTTATAATAAAAATAAAGATCATTTAATAACTTAATATAAGTGAAACTGTAATTATTTTAAAAAATTTGTATCAGTCTGAAATATCAGATTTCAGTGCTTTATAAACAGTCCACTGCACACAGTAATGGATGATATCTTAAAATAGTATCACTGTAACTTAATTAATGGTCATTATTGAAGCAAATATGAGGAAAATGACACCAATTCTTATGAGTGCTTTTCATTGACTGAGAGTGTAAGTCTGAAGCACTGTTTTGGTGGTTCCCATGACTTTCCACTGGAAGTAGTCAATTATGGTGTCAATGTTATTTTAAATATAATTTTAGAATTTTTAACTTAAAAGATTTTAAGGCACTGGTCCAAAATAGCTTCATCTGAAATATATGTGAGCTGCAAAACAAATATCGGCAACATATACTGTTTACTGCATGCGAACTTCAAAAGCAACTGACATTCAGTCTCTGTCTCCAAAGCCAAGCGATGGTATCAATGACTTGCCTCAACATCTGAGTTAATAGCACAACATTAAAATAATATCAGCTGGCAAGCAATTTAACAACTGTTACTAAAGACTACTTCAGATAAAAAGTAAAATGTGAGCCAGCCAAACAATGCTTCAGACTAACACATATCAATGATAAGCACTCACAAGAATTGACATCCTCTTCTACATCTCTGCTTCAAAAAAGACAGTTAAGTTGCGGTGATTTTACTTTAAGGTATCACCCATTACTGTGTACAATGGACTGTTACAAAGCACTGATCATCATCCTCAAGCAGCCATGGGTTACGGAGGTCCAACAAGACCACACAATTTAGTTTCCAAGTATATCTGTCCTGAGCTATATCTGCTGCACCTGGCCACTGCACACCAATTCTAACAAAGGATCTATTTGACAGTGTCTACCCACTGCATCCTAGGTCTCCCCCTCTTTCTGAGGCCTTCAGGTACACTGTTCATAACCTTATTAGCTAATTTATAATTATCCATAAGGGCAACATGGCCAAACCATGCAAGTCTCTCTCTGCACAATATACTGCTTAAAGGAGGTTGCAGATTCCTTTGCCTAACCTCATCATTACTTACAAAGTCGAACCACCTAATGCCCAAGATACTGAGTAAGCATCTAGAATCAAAAGTATCTAGTTTCCCGTTATCTTGTCTACAAAACATCCAAGTTTCACTACCATAACTAATCCTAGACAGAACCAAACTATTATACAGTCTAATTTTAGTCTTTAGGTGGATATGCCTATATCTCCGCACTCTCCATTGATTCTTATAAGTCACGGAAGTAATCCCTATTCGTCTGTTAATCTCATGCCACACATCACCAATATCTGTTACCATAACATAGCTCCCAAGATAATAAAAACTGAGACACTATTATCAGATAAAATTCCAAAATAGTATATTTGCTTTTAAATATTTCAATACAAGAAAAAAATTGTAGTAATTAAATAATTTTTATATTAGTAAAGACTTGTGGTTTCTTCATTTAAGGTTTACCATTATAATCCTCCAAGGGGAACCAAAAACACTAGACAAGAAATTTATATTTTTTTTTATAACATTGGTCAAATAAGATGTTTTTAACCAATTTTGGGGTGTTGAATTCAAATATGGCTGTGAAAATCTGCAGCACATAGTTTTTAAAAAAAAATTACGAATTGATCTATTTCAATGAATACGCATATCTGGGAAATGAAAATAAATGTGACTATTTTATTAAATTGCAACTTAAAACTTATTAATTAATTACATGATTATAGTGAAAAAATTAGAAGCATCATAGTTATAGACTACTGAATATAAAGTAACAAATGAAATAATATTGAAATGCAAAATAAGAAAACATGGGTAAAGTAAGAAAACATGGTCTTTTATACTTATAAGTTCATTTTTGTCTTTTATGTGCTGAGGTATCCTCCTTCTGCAAGAACCAGCAGTAGTCACCCATCATTGCTGAGTCCCACCTGCCTTGGAATCTCCCCTCCATGGTTCAGATATCTTGATCAAATCTTTCCCCTTGCTCATCACTGACAGCTCCTAACCTAAGTTCTTGGGAAAGAAGTCTAGATGCGAGTGCAAGAAATGGATCTTCAAAGACAATGGCAGTCAAGATTTTCATAGCTTTTGAGAAGATCTTGAATGAGCTGATGGTAGTTTTCCTCTTCGTGATTCCCCAGAAAACCCTGGACTACAGACGTCAAGGATTTCATGCAGCACACTCCTTCATATTCAGTTTTTCTTCAAAGACAGTATCATTCAGTAGCTTCCTGAACTGAAGACCAACAAAGATCCCTTCTTTGAGTTTGGCATCACTTAGTTTTGGAAATTTTTCTTTCAAATACAAAAACCCTTTACCAGTTTTGTCCATAGCCTTTACAAAGTTTTTCATAAGCCTCAGTTTGATGTGTAGTGGTAGGAGCAGAACATCAGAGGGGTCAACTAGAGGCTTATACCTCACATTACTCTTTCCAGGAATAAAAACATCGCTTTTGGGCCAGTCTTTTGTAGTGTTCCTTTCTGGCCCTACTGTCCCAGAAACGCAGAAAACAGCAAAATTTTGTGAAGCCTCTTTGAAGCCCGAGCAAGATAGATATGACTTTTAGGTCACCACATATTTTCCACTTAAACTGGTCATATTTTATTCCGTTGAGTATTTTTCCCATGCTACCATAAGTTTCCTTCATTCCCACAGCGTGTGTCACTGGAACGGAAGGTTTTTGCTTTCCTTTATCCAAAAGGACAGCTTTTAATCTGAATTTTGATGAATCTATAATGCCATTCCTTAGGGTTGCGAGTTGTTCCAATTTCTTCTATCAGCCCTGAAATATTTGTGTAGAAACACAAACCATCTTGCATCTCGTAATAAGCAGATAAAGCCAAATTTCTCTTTCTAAACAAAGAAACTCGTATCCTTGGCCAGAAGATTCCACTCTTGAAGTCTTGAACCTAAAACCTCAGCATGTTCTTTTCAGCTTTGTTTGTCCTAGGTCTTAAGATCATTTAGTTCATTTTGCTGAATCAAATGAGGCTCATCTAACTTTTTAGGGGTGTATGTAGGATCAGGATCTATATGTGCCTCAAAGTCTTCCCCTGATGAATGTGAATCCATCTCCTACCAGTTGGTTGGAGGTGTTGGTATAGAAAGATCTTCTCCATGAGGAACTGGCCTTATGGCTGAAGGCACATTTGGATATTGTATTTTGCTTTTGTTTTCTCTTTTAAAATCCCTAAATTTTAGTTAAACAAAAATAGCAATTATGCAAGTGACTAGTTGGCTCATGCCAAACCACTGGAACTGCAAAGGGCATGGATTTTATCTTACCTTTCAACCATTCAGTCTGGCCAACAAAGCACAAAATGTAGAATACACGTGGAGCCCATGTTTTGTCCTGATCTCCAACACAACATCCAAAATTCAAGTTATAGGTTTTCTTCGCAATCTTTGTCACAGAACGACCCTGGGGTTTTAAAATATAATTTCCACACACATAACAAACTTATCTGGCACATTAACACATCCGCGACACTGCCTTTGTGCCATTGAAACACCAAAATTAACTCTTCAACATACAGCACATGTTCCTCCTACAATGAAAACAAGAATGGCAATCTGAGGTTATGTTACTGTTACATGTTTTCTCTCACTTGGCAATCATGTTGTCACAAAAAGTAAAATATCTAGTATCCTCCCAGTTGCCTGGAGATGTTGATACAGGAAGATCCTAATAGGAGTCTAAATGACCAATAACATAAAAACATTACGTGATAGCCATTTTTTAAGGCCAATTCTGAAATCAGCACCTGAAAAATAAAGGCAGCTACAATTGTTCATGTTATGAAAACCTTTCAAACCAGTGTAATCATAAATGATCTAATATCATGCTGCAGGATTTTATGCATAGTATTACAAATTCCTTATATATATAAGATATATATCACTAAATATTTCAACTAATTTAACTGAAAATGTGTTGGAGAAAAGGGTGGGGGGGGAATCGATTGGGATTTTTGCCAAAGTAAAGTCTGTTAATGCAGTTATATAATCATTATAAGTGCAGTTATCAGAATGTTGAATCTTCCACTGAGTCCACTAAGCTCCCTTCCTAAATTCCTACATTACTGTCTCTGCTGAATATGGCAGGCTCGCATTCAAAGAATTCATTTTGTGATATGTCAACTTTGCTCTCTCTAACAGTAGGAACTCAAAGAAAGATATAACAAATACAAATAGTGATGTTTTATTAGCCTCATCTGGGCCGTAATAAGATAGGGGACTCCCTCAGCAGTTAAGACCAAGCAGTATTTTAAATATAAATTAATATTTTTTCAAACTTACAAAACTTTTGAACTTACTACAACAATTGATTTTTTAAACATTACAAACTAATAAACTTGAACCTACTACTTATAAAGCCAATGCATTTTTTTTCTCCGAGTTGGCTATTAAGAATATTAAGTGACAAACAAGTGCCTTAAAAATTACATTAACATCGTAAAAACAAAGTTTCACTAAGGTGAATCAGTATTATTAATTTCAATTTTTTATTTATTAATTTCTTTATTATACATTTCAGGCAGCAGAAGGGCCACAAAATTCTTAGGTGCCTGAGACCCAGAATTCTTTGATTCAATTCAGAGTCCTATCTATCACAAAAAGTATTTTCATTTCTCTCTTAAAACAAAGTACTTGTATTTTTATCAACATGCTCCTGGGAGTAAGAGGGCTTTTAATGTAAACCCCTTGACTGCTATATTCTGACACCCAAATTTCAAAGATCAATAAAATACATATTAAGAGTTTTGGCAGTTTCCAACATTAACTCTACCTAAAGCTGGAAACAAATAAATAATTTGGCTGAAAAAATGAGTTTCATCTTGATGGGGACTGAAACTCGTGTTTCCCAGCTATGCAGTCTTTTCATAACTGAGAAACAACAAACTTGAAAAGGTGCAAGATTTGAAAAATGTGAACATAATATTTCATTAGTACTCACATGATCAAAAGAGAATTTTTCATTTATCTATTAACCCTTTGCACTTGAGAGGTGTCCCTCAGTCGCCACTTGGTTTGATGCAGCAATTCGAATGGCGACTGAGAGGCGACAATAACTGTTTTATAGATATCTTTCCTCTTTACATTTTAGATGTTTAATTCCTGCATCTTATATAAACTTGTAAAAAAGCAAAGAAATGAACGTCTGTTTAGTCATTTGAAATATGTTAAATTACTGGTCGATCAACTAAGAGGTGATTTTCGACAATTTGTAACTCTTGTCCTGACAAACCGAGAATGCATCTTGGTGAGTGCTTCCTAAAATATCATATGAGGCAAAATTACAAAGCTTGATATTCAATATTAGGTCTTGTATAATGTAAAAATACATGAAATACTGAAATAAAATAGTTCTATCCATTAATTTATGTATGATTTATTTTTACGTCAGCTGTAAAAAATTTCATCAACTTTTTAGCAAAAAAGTTTTTAGTTGCTACTTTTCTATAGTGAAAAAACCTTCAAGTGCAAAGGGTTAAAAAGTTGCATAATTACAGGAGAAGTGACAAAGTGAAAACAGCAGTTATCTTTTTAAAACAAGCTAGCAAAATAGTTTCTTTGAAAATTATTGCAAAGTGCTCAGAGTATGAATGCGTCAAACCAGTCAAGTAGGCTTTTGGAATCAGGATCTCCTCTCAAACTATGACAATAGAAATTTTAAGAATATTAAGGTTTAAGAAAATAATTATTTGTGCATATTTAATTCTATGTTACCTAACTATATAATTTGCCAGCATTAGACATTCCACCTATATCGAATATTTCCTTCCATCACCACTTCTAAGTAATCTGAGTCCTTTCCAAATTATTCCCAGATATATTCTTTGAATATGTGCCTGCACCAAACTTTTCATATTTATATAAACAACTTAAGCTAAAGCCATATTTTGCAGTTTTGCTTTTCTGTTTTTGCAATTTGTGCAGTATTTTGGGTTCCCTGATTGTTACATATTTTAAAGAACATTTAATAGTAGAGAAGGTAAGATTATTTATTGCAATTCTTTATAAAGGTATGCATAGCTAGAGTTGCAAAGTCCTTTCTTTGGAAGGACAATCCTTTCTTCTGAAATAATGCCCTTACCACTTTCTTGGGGTCAAAATTTCCTTTTGTGAAAAATCCCTAATAAAATAAAATCTTACAAGTTCTAAGGTCTGGTTCACACATTAAATCATGTTGCATGCACACAAGCTTATTCAGATGTAGCTCTCCGAGTATGCCTGTTTCATGCAACTGTTTGGTGCAACTCTTTCATGTGTGAACACACTTTCAGATATGACAAAAAAAGCGTTCATTGGCAACATAGAGGTTGGCCACAGATGAAGGAGAGTACAGACAGGTAATGTACATAGACATGAAGGTTATAGCTAAATGATTGCAGAGTCTCTTTCAGTCAGGTCACAAACTTCCAAAGAACCATTCACTATTCCCCATTTAGTGTAACTGAGCCTAACAAATATGGTTTATGTTTCATTTAAATATAGCATGTCAATATTTTTATAATGAATTACAAAAAAGACTTGGAAAGAGATTATACATCGAATATTTACATATTATATTTTAGTGTTGTAGGCAAAAGAAAATGAAATGTCCTTTAAAAAAACTAAAACTGAAATATCCTTTCTTGGCAAAATAAAAAGTTGGCAACTTCAATTCTCTCACAAATTTTATGCAGAAGTCTGCAAGGAAGATGTTATTTATTTATTACATTATTATTCAATAATGGCAATAAAATGTTGCCGAGGCAGACCATGTTCCATTATTTTTTCTTCTGAGAATGTGTTTGCTAATTTAGTTTTACTTTTCTATTGTTAATAAGGTTTTCAATAATTT
Source organism: Ryuthela nishihirai (assembly GCA_038380435.1). Taxonomy (NCBI): domain Eukaryota; kingdom Metazoa; phylum Arthropoda; class Arachnida; order Araneae; family Heptathelidae; genus Ryuthela; species Ryuthela nishihirai. Next base: position 81,234,289 of record JAWZYU010000017.1, read on the forward strand.
TAAGCATATTGTCTGATATGTTTTTGTTTTTTGCAATTTGTAGATTACACCTTTGTGCCATATTGAATGAAATGCCTGCTTTAAGTCAAAGAAAAGAACAATCATAAGTGCAATCAAGATGACTATAAGCTAAACCCCACTGTTATCAATAGGTTCATAATGCTGTCGACTGTTCCTCTATGTTTGCAAAATCCAGTCTGTGATGGATTAAGATTTCTATTCACAGAAAAATTTTACTTTGTTTTTTAGGGTTTTTTTCAGCTAGTGTGAGAGGGGTGGCCAATAGAGCAATAAGTCTATATGATGTCACTTCTTCCTGTGGTTTGGCTGGTTTTGGAATAGATTTTGAAGGCTTCTTTCAAAATTTTGCTCTTGTCTTCCTCACACACCTCCTCTATAGCTTATTTATATTGACAGGCTCCTTTCAGATCTGGTTTGAACATGATGCCTCCAAACAGAACTATATATTAAAATAAATAAAAAAATAAATACCCCCTCAAGCAGCTGCTTGCCACAGAGGTCTGACAGGAGCTTGTCAGTTTATATGCCACAGTAGGAGATCTGAGAGGATGGCAGGACCTCAGCAGAAAAACGACACACACATATTAGTAAACAAAAAAAATAATGAACAGTGTTCCTAAAGGATTCAGAAAGACTGGACAGTCAAGTAAGAGGTAGGCTAAACAATGTCAAACAGATTTATCAGAACTGGCATGCAAGGATGAAATACAGCAGATGTTCTGATGCATTTTGAGTGGAACACTGTAGTCTAGTTGACTCTGTAGCTTTTAAGTAGCCTGTGCTGTTTTAACCTCTGACCATTACCATTTTGTTTTTGCACACTATGAGCTATATGGCCAGATTAAAAGGACCTCAAGGGTTCAGAGAAGGTTGTCGAAAGGGGATTCACTAGAAGTTGCTTGGAGACAGCAGCTTCTGTGATCTTGAATGTGCAAAGGATGTGGCTCGCTTTTATGACCCATACAAGAGACAGTGGCTTTTCCAAGCCCATCAGTTTTCCCTTTCTGACTGAGGACAAGCTGGGGTTTAGCAGAGATAAATCTCAAAGCTGGAATAAATGGGACAAACCTGATACATGCAGATTATGAACCTGGCATGCTACTGATCGAGCCAACCCTCACCCCCTATAGCTACCTGTGCATTTCATACATATATGCAGTAATAGTAGTCACACTAAGGTTTATCTTTATCTTCTGAAAATGGAATGATATGACATAAAATTGTCTCATTCCTCAGTAAGATATGTATAAATTTTTATGACTTTCTATACATTGCACAAATATTATACTCAAATAACCAAAGAAATCTGCAATATTTTCAGCTTTTAAACCTTATTGATATAATACCTAAAGATAATGATAATTCCAATTATTTTTAATTTTTTACAAATTTCCAGTCGACTGTACAGATATAAGTTACAAAAGCAATAAAAATACTAACCTCATTGGTTGATTTTTGAGCAATTAATTCTTTTTCTTTAATAACCATCCATAAAGCAAAAAGAGCCATTAATAAACCATGTCCACAATCTCCAAACATAACAGCAAACAAAAATGGAAACGTGATGATCGTATATGGGGCTAGGAAACATGCAAATAGAACTTAGAATCAAAAATAAAGGGGTTTAAATAGATAATAAACAAAAAGGAAAGATTTCAATATTCTGTTGTCATTATAAGCTGATTCCAAATATATCAATTTATAAAGTAATACTGTACATCACAACCAAAAATCATAATGTATTTTTAAATCTTACAATTACTATCTCATCAATATATATAGTAACTCAGTGATAATAATAGTAATATATAGTAACTCAGTGAAAATTCTCTGTGTTGAGCAATAAAATTTTGTAGTTTACCCTTCAAACTATTGTGTACTCAGTGAAGATGGAGCACTGTCCTTGCTCTGAAAATCTTCTGAGTTTTCTCCTAAAAACTTTTAACATGCAAATAGTTTGAAGGATAAATTTTAAAATTTTATTGCTCAATGACAGAGAATTTTAAGTTATTTTTAATTAATTTCTAAGCAAGAAGGTTCTTTTAATTGTGTATTTAATCTCATAATATGTTGCTTTCACACTTTTAACATTGATAGATGTTGCATGGTTGAACAGTTGGAAGTCAGTAAAGATTATATTATTTATTAAATGTTAGCATGCAGAGAGAGGTGAATCATGTCCATATTGAGTCATCCTAGATGAAACCTGAATTGTTTATTACTCATTCAATTTTAGCACATCATATATGAGGTGGAAAGTTATTTGCACAATTGTATATAGGAACAAATAAAAATATAGTTCATATCCCGCTTGTTTAATTACAATTCACCATTGTTAAATATCAAACTAATAATGATCACGATTTGAAGTTTCAAAAATTACATCAGATTATGAATTCAATGACTAATTGATTATTATTATTATAAAGATTCAACAAAAAATTAAATTGTTATTTACTACTTAAAGTGCTGAAAGATACTAGTTCCCAGAGCCAAATGCAACATATCATTTGAGAACTATAGTTACCAAGATAATATGCTCCGAGTATTTATTCCCCCCTCCCACAGGCATTAGTAATTTTAAATGTTTTTTACACATTCCTCAAAATTTACAAACTAATAATTAACATAAACCTTATGATTTAGACATCCAATAAAGCTGCAAAAAATTATGAGAGGAAAGCATTATACTACAGTGGCAGCCATTAATTTGATCTTTCTTTTTGCACCTGAAGTTTGGATGTTTTTTTCCTTCTTTTGATGTTTTATAAATTAAAGTTTTGTAGAAAGTATACTTTGAACTCTTGCCATTAAACTTTTCCTTAATCTTGTGAAATTGTTTCAAAGATAATCTGTATAATGGGGGTATTAGTAAATGTTGATACTGCTAATGAAAGTACCCAGTACAGTGGCTCTGATGAAATTTTCAGCAGCAGTGTACATGAAAAAAAAAACTATATAATTGTCCTGTTTCAGATAAATCTTTATATATTATGTAAAATTAAGTGCTCTTCTTTAGAGACATATCATTCTGTCGATTAGTTATTTCAGAATGTGGTTCAAATCCAATAAAATTATTTTTATCTTATTTTTACAAAAATGAGATAATGATTTCCCTTTGTCATTTGTCTGTCCATCTGTTGACATCAAACCTTTTATAGAAATAAAAATTATTTTTGTGTTGGATAGGTATTGATGAAATATGATTTGCACTTTGTAAATCTTCCAAAAGCTAAAACTAATGGTAAAAAAAGTTGAAAATCACCAAAATTTTTAATGAATATTAAAAATGATACTAGAAACTTGAAATTTTGGTGGTGGAATGTGAAAAATCACGAAGTTTCCATTGGCAACAATGAGTTGACCTCATAGACCTAGGGGTAGGGAGTGGAAATGCTATAATTTTATTTTAAGAGATAATTGTTTTTAGACAGGACAAAAAAAAATATATTTAGGTTGAATAGGTATGGATGAAATATTACAATCAGAAATTTCAAAATCTCCTAAAAGCTATAAATGCACAATCTAACAGTGGAAAAGTTGAGATTTCCAAATTTTTAAATTAAAATTACAAATGATGCCTTCGTATCAGAAATTTTTTATTTTAATAGCGGAATGCAATGGCCACAGAGTTTTTCATTAGCAGCAATGATTTGATTAAAATCAATCCAAAGTGAATGCACAGTATTCCCTGTTAAGAACATTAATTAATAGATTCTGAAAAAAAAATTTGTTTGATTTTGAAAAAAAATTTGAATCAAAATGCACACATTTACATTTTATGCAGCTAAATGTAACAATTTTCACTTCACATAAAGCATTTGTGGATTCTAAAAATTTAAATTATTCAAAACTACAAAAGATCGTAAAACAAGGGTATTAATGTGAAATCTGATTATAAATTTTTCAGAAATTGAAAGTGAATGAATTTTTCACAGAAAGGCCATGGAGACATTTTTGTGGGGGCCTGTGATTTTGTATTACACTACTGGTGCTTAGGCATGCATTGGTTGTATGATGCGTCATTTTAAATATAACTGTCTTGTGTTTCAAACTCACCATTGATGTAGCAAATTACAGGTATGGTTACAGGTTAAGGTTCATGAAGTTTATTATTTATTAATTCTTTTTTTCTGAAATTGGTTAAATAATACTTTCCAAGTTAAATATTACTTTTCAAGCTGAATGTATATTAGGAAAATCTGTATTGTAATTTCTGTGCAATTTTGTTACATAAATAAAATTTCAGTAAACTTTAAAGCAAACTTCAAATTAGGAGAGATGATGAGAAATGTTTAATAAATTCAGCTTCAGCTTGTTTTAAATTTACAACTGTAGATAATGCAATTATAAACAATGAAATAAAAAAATTATCCATTAAACCCACCAATATTATTAAAATAGATAAAAAGCCAAATTTGCAAAACCTATACTTTCTTGCCTAGTTTAAACCATACATTAAAAAATAAGCTCAGAGGACAAAATAAATTAGTCATCTCTGTAATGTCACCTCTCTTTACATGAATAACAGCAGCAATCATATTAGGTATGGCCTCTACCAGTCATCAGATATATCCACTGCTCCAACTATATCACTTGTAGTTCAGTTAGATTATGTGGATGCCTACTTCAGTATTTCACCGTCTGTTCTAAATAGTCCCAAAAGTTATCAATTGGATTTACATCTGGTGACTTTGTGGACTAGTTGAGGCATCCTAATGTTACCTCATGCCAGTCACAAACAGTTTTGGCCCTGTGCACCCCACAGTTGTCATCCTAGAATACTAACATGTCTATGTTGTGTTCGTTCTTCACATAAAGCACAAAAGATAACACCTATTCATTCAGAATCTGTATATAGCATTCCTGATTTAAATGGTTCAGCTATGAGACTACCTCATGAAAGCAAAGCACCCCAAAACATCACAGAACCACCTCCAACTTGAATAACACCTTGGATAGTCTGGATGGAAGGCTTTGTTACCCCTTTGATGCACTCTCCACCTAGCATCATTAGAATACAGACAGAAACACCACTCCTCTGGCCACATAATGGTTTTGTCATCTGCAGTCAACATCTAGAGCACCAGTCCATTGCAACTGGGCTTCCAAGGTACTCTTGCTCCAAATACCCATGGAATGCAGGTCCCTTCACATTATTCTGGGTAATGTCTTTTATTTTTTAGTTTTAGTTTCAATCTGAAGAGTGGGAAAGATGAGTAGAATGCTGGGATAAATAATATTAATGATAAAAATAATTCTAGGAATACTGAAATAGGTTTAAGGCAGAAAATGGTGTAAAATGGGGGGGAGAGGGAAGAAATAGAGGTATGTTGGTTGGTTGGTTTACCTCTGAGCGGCACATTTTTGCACACCATGGGCTAAATGGCCAGGTTACATGGATCCCGAAGGCTCAGAGAAGGTTGGGGGAGGGGACCCACTGGAATGGCAGTTGGGAGACAGATGGTAGCCTCTCGTCAAGGCCTTCCAGCGTGTTCTTTAATGTGCACAGGGTATGGCTCTCCTGCACACAGGACCATAGCTTAACATCCCATCCGACAGATGGCGGCCTTTCCATGGGCAGGGCGGGGAATTTTGCGGAGATAAATCTCAATGCTGACCCAGCTGGGACTCGAACCTGGAAACTACAGATTACGAGCCTGGTGTGCTACCGACTGAGCCACCCCCGCCCAACAGAGGTACGTACTTCACAATTACTTCAAAAATCTTATGTTTTTAAGAATAGCAGTTTTTTTGTTATTTTTCACGAGATTTTTTAAATTTTAAGTAAAAATTTGTTGATAATAGTTCAAATCAAACTTGTGAGCTTAAATCAAGTGAATGCTTCAATACAGAGTAACGTTAACAAACAAATTGGAATACTGTATAGCACTTCTTAGAAATGGTAATCAGATGGCTATATATACATATGTAAGAAAACTTTCAACAGTCATTTTTATTTCTAAAAAGCATTTTTTTTTTGTTGTACAAAAGATGTCTATATTCGTTTACAGTCTCATTTCAGATTCTGTCAACTTCTATATTTGGTAGGGACCTTGGAAGGATTAAATATTACAAAATCTGAATGCTGGTTATGAAATGACTTAAATGTAATTAAAAATAGTACTAAAATTATCCTATCATTTAGCATGTTCAATAATTAATTCAATTATACTAATCAACATTAGTATAATAACCTAGGATGTGCTTTATCTATTGTATTAACAATGATTAATACAATTATGCATTGATAATTTATTGATATGTAATTTTCTAATTTATGACCTGATGTGCCACTGGCAGTACACCTCACAAAAGGTGGGAAAATGGAATTCCTACAGCTGTAGGAAGAATATAGAACTCCCAGAAATTTAAACGTCGGGGTGGCTCAGTTGGTAACACGCCAGGCTCATAATCTACAGTTCCCAGGTTCAAGTTCCAGCTGTGTCAGCATTGAGATTTATCTCCACAAAACTCCCCACAATGCCCATGGTTAGTAGGGGATGCTGATGGGACTGGAAAGGCCTCCATCCATTGGATGAGACGTTAAGCTGTGGTCCCATGTGTGGAAGAGTCATAACCTGTCCATGCTAAAGGACATGCTGGATGGCCTTGACAGGAGGCTACCATCCATCTCCCAACAGCTGTTCCATAAGTCCCCTCTGCCAATCTTCTCTGAGCCTTCAACGTACTTGTGACCTGGCTGCCCATTGTTGCAAAAAAGTGCTGCTCACAGGTAAAACAACCCAGCCCAGAAATAAACGCAGATGTTTGAGTTGCATTAAAAACAGTAAATTTGAGTGTACCACTCGTGGACACTAATGGCTGCATGAGAAACCTGCAATGTAACTGCCAGTAGAGTACGCTATCATGAACATGTTAAAAATTGAATATTTAATTATAATGCCCTAATCAGATGTCTCCCAAGGTAGCTACACCATTTGAGGTCATGTATATATATCAAATAATTTAATTTTTGATCAAGTTTCAAAAAATTATTCTTCCCAATTGCAGTATATATTTGAAAAGGAACAAATAATTCTAGAAGTATTGGGATTGATATCCCTTTTCTGAATCAGAGAAACATCACAATTCGTGTGAATCACTATCAGAGTCAATGACATATAAAAAATAAAATAAATACCCCCTCAAGCAGCTGCTTGCCACAGAGATATCATAATTTTACAAAAACACTCATGATTTTCCAATTAAGCTTGATAATTAATATCCACTGATAGAGAACACTTATTTATCTTTCAGAAACTATATTTAATATGATATCATGAAAAAAAAATGAAAAAAGACCTAAGTATTTACACTGTTTTCAAAAAGTATCGATGTGCACAGCCTAATAGTTTCAAACCAAAGCTATATGTTTTCCAACAGATATCCAACTCCTATCACATTGAAGATTGTGTGATCGAAGAATTCTCTTTTTCTCTTCGTATTCCTTTCATAAAATATATCCAATGATGGGGAAAAATTTTAGGAACATTAAAATAGTTTTTAAATGCAAAATACTAAAATCGAAACTATGATTTAGATCATAGATTCCCAACGGGGGCGATACCGCCCCCCAGTGGGCGCTGGAGCCTTCCATGGGGGCGGTAGCGGATCCAGAGGCAAATGGGGGGTGTTGAGGCAGTCAAGAGGGGCAGTCAAATAAATAAATAAATTTAATGGAATTTTCTGTGACAACCTATTTATCTCTTTTATTCTGTGGTGTCTTCCTGGTGATTCTGGTCATCCACTACCTCATCCGTCATGTACAGCTTTTCAACTGCAGCTTGGACAATAAATTCCCTGTTACCGCCTACTAGCGTACTGGTACGTCTGAAGTCAACTGAGATGCTCTCAAAAGTTCTCTTCTAGATCACAGATTGGATATAAGCTTCAATATGTTTTCCCACTCCAAGTCGCTTTGAGTATGCTTTATGGTACGTAGTTACAATACCATCCCACGTCAGAACATAAGGTATAATATTAACATTACACTTGTGAATTAGGCTCAACTCATTAACCAGCAGATCATACTTCCTCTTCTTTTCAACCTCTACTGTCTGCAGGTTATCCTGAGATGTTATTCCAACTTCAATAATTGTAATCTCATTCAATACCTTTACATGCACTACTATATCATGCTTATTATGTTGGAATGTGTGTCCGTCCTGATAGGCAAATCAACCTTGATGCAATAATAATATAATAATAATAAATTTATTATATTTAATATTTTTTTATAATTTTTTTAATATAATAAAATACTTTGAAAATACCTGTTTTCATGAATAAATATTTTATCTAGCTATGTAAATTATCTTATTGTTATCGCGTTAATAAGCATTTTTAAATTAGCATTAGGTATACTTATACCTAATTTGTTTTAGTTTAGAATAGATTGATGGTGACAAGTCCTTGCAAGTTGATACGCAAACACGCGGTTCATGCAATTTAACATGTTTCGACAAGAATATGGGAGCTCAAAATGACTTGTTTACGGAGCAAGTGCGCCGGCATCGCAAACATACAAGTTAATGCGTGCACAAAATCAAATCTATAAAAGCGATAGCTCTAGGAATGTTTTATTATTTTTATGTGCTTCGCCGTGATAAATAGTCGGGAGTGATAAGTGTTAGAAGTCGTTATAAACATTATTTTTATAATTATCTATAAATCTGTTGAGAAGTTAATTTGTATTTGAAAATGTCTGAATCTACATCCAAAAAGAAATGCCGCCAGTACAGTATTGAGTATTTGAAATATGGATTTACGTACTCTCCTACAAACCAATCATTACCTATGTGTTTAATTTGCCGAAAAGGTTTTTCAAATGAAGCTATGAAACCTAGGCTACAAGAGCATTTAAATAAATTGCATGCTGATAAGAAGAACAAAGATTTATCCTATTTTCAAGAACTGGAAAAGCAATATTTAAAACAGCGAACTATGTCAAACCTTTTTGCCTTGTCTTCTAAACAAGATGATGATGGACTACGAGCCTCATGTAATGTTTCATTGTTAATCGCAAAAGCAGGAAAACCACACATAATTTGCGAGGAATTAATTTTGCCGGCAGTCAAAGAGATATTAAAAAATGTTCTTCATCATAAGACACCGTCAGATATCATCAAAAAAATTCCTCTCAGTAATCATTCAGTGCAAAGAAGAATAGATGAAATGGCAAAAGACGTTGAAATATCATTATGTGATTACTTAAAGACTTGCAAATTTTCCATTCGACTCGATGAATCAACTCTACCAAATAACGAAGCTCTACTCTTATCTTACGTACGATTTTTATAAAAGAAGAAAAAATTCATGAAGAGTTATTATTTGCTAAAAATTTGGAATCTGATACAAAGGGAGAATCTATATTTAATACCATGCAAAAGTTTTTTCAAGAGAAAGAAATTCCTATTTGCAATATTTTGTCTGCTGCTACTGATGGTGCTCCAGCAATGACAGGGCGTCATAAGGGTTTCATAGTGCATTTGAAACAAGCAGTACCAAATGTACTCGCTGTACATTGTATTATTCATCATCAGCATTTGGTTGCAAAAAATTTGAATGAACGTCTGCATACGTCGCTCCATTACGTTATTAAAGCAATCAATAAGATTAGAAGCAATTCATTGAATGACCGATTATTTGGTAAGCTTTGTAATGAAAATGATGAAGATTACAATCGCTTGCTGCTGCACACAGAAGTACGTTGGCTCTCTAAAGGTGTTTGTCTGAATCGTTTTTTCAATCTATTTGACTCAGCACTGGACTTTCTTGAAGACAGAGACGAAAAATTGCGCGAAAACCTGATTACATCAAAAAATGATATCGCTTATTTGACAGACCTGTTTAAAATATTTAATCAAAGTAATTTACAATTGCAAGGTGATGAGTTAATTTAATTAAAACAAAAAACGTCATAGCTGCTTTTGCGGGAAAACTTCTTCTGTTCAAACGAAATCTAGGTAGAGGTGAATACAACCACTTTCCCACATTATCAGCAGTCTCTGCAAAACCGGAAGATTTACTTACTTACTGCCAACACTTGGAAGTTCTTCATGTTGATTTTACGGAGCGTTTCCAAGATATTTTAAACATGAATATACCGAGTTGGGTTTTAGATCCTTTCACAAACACAGATACTGAAGAATCATCAAATTTGGAAGAGGAACTCTTAGAACTCACGACTAACGAAGAACTCAAAGTAAAATTCAAACATGGATACCAAGAGTTCTAGCTTCAAAAATCAATACCAGTTCTCTACCCTGGATTGTGGGCAATAGTACAGAAGTTTTTAATCGCATTTCCTTCGTCCTATATGGCTGAGCATGGATTCAGTGCAGTAGCTAATTTACTGTCAAAGAAGAGGAACAGACTACACATCACTAAATGTGGCGATCTGCGATTGATGTTAACGAAATTGGAACCCGACATTAACAAATTGTTAACACTCCACCAGCCTCAACCATCTCATTAATTTTTTTTATTTATTATTAATTTTGTGTTTATCTCATTATTTTTTATTTCTTATTGATTCTGTGTTTATTTTTAAAATTTTAATAAACAATTTTATTGTACATTTGGTTGTCGTTTTATTAATTTCTGCTTTATGATTTTTAATAGATAAATAAACAGATAAATTAGGTATAGATAATATGCAACAATATTTTAATATTTCATATAAAATTAACTATTATGGACTAGGGGGTGTTGAAATTTTTGTTCTCTTCTAAAGGGGGCGATGGTCCAGAAAAGGTTGGGAATCACTGATTTAGATGCTAAAAAACTATTATATAGATGCTAAAAATAGAAACTCCCAAAATACTAAAATGATACCAAAATGTATGCAGCTGTATTTTAGTGCAAATCACTAAAATCCTTCAATAATAAAAAACGATCCCTTGTAATCTGACTTCATTTTATTGAGAACACAGATAGTTATATATTTAGTAAACAAGTTAATTAACTTGCCAGAGTTGTCAGCCAGCTAGTGGGGGAATGTTCTAACTATGGAACAGCAGCTACAGAGATCAGGTAATCTGGACTGTGCTAATGGCAGTTTAAAGAAATGCAAAGGCTTTTTTACTTTCTGAAGCATCAAGTTAAGGAATAAATTGAAAAATTTAGCATTATTTAACAGCTTTGAAATGTCTATTTTATATATATATATAAGTTAGCTTAAAATTTAATATTAAAAAAGTAGTTTTTTTTTTTGGGGGGGGGGGGTACTAATGACAGAGTTTAATGTTTATGACACAATATGTAGGCTTAATGAACTGGATTTTCATGGCATATAAGAATTAAGAAAGTATTGAGTTTTGATCCCTTATTAGCATGACATTGATCTGTACTCAATAAATTGGTCACTGAGTTTATGTGAATGTGTAGAAGAATATCAAGCATAATTATTACATTAAAATATATTCCATATGAACATTACCTGGGTTAACTTCTCTACAGTTGGCTACTCCATAGGCATCTACTATATTTTGGAAACCAGAGGTAAATTTGTTCACTTTATTATAGGTGGGTGCAGGTTCTTTAGTGTCCACACAATTAAGAATGGAGGGAACTGTACTACCACTTTCTTCCTTTGATGGGAAATCAATGCATATTATTCAGCTTCAATATTTACATAAAAACAAACATTATTATGCATTATAAAGAATAATATTTTATTTACGAGGGAATTAGCTAGAAAATATTTTCAAGGGGTGGGGCAAATGATGAAAATGGTAATGGAATGAAAAGCATTTATATAGGTGGGATATTTTTTACTTACTTTCAGAAAATTACATGTAATATAATAAATGTTCCAAAAACAATTACATATACAAAGAAAAAAGTTTCTTAAATATGAATTTTTAGATTTTTATTCCATTAAAATAACATTCAAATTCTGTCATTGAGCAATAAATTTTAAGTTTATTCTTCAAACTATTTGCACATTAAAAGCTTTTTAGGAGAAAACTCAACTTTTCAGAGCAAGAACAACACTCTGTCTTCAGTGAAGTGACACTATATAGTGATGTTAGAGCTGTTGAAAGCTTCTTTCCACATATTATGAAGGGTGATTACAGTTGGTTGTAGGTGGGGATAGGCAAAGCCATTATTTCAATGGCCTTGCAGACTATGGTTCTGTAGTAAGTTGCTGAATGTGCAAGTAGTGTGGTGTGATCCCAGTCTATGGTTGTTGCACGTTGCATATTAAAAAAAAGTATATTTTTTTTGGTGCTAATCACGGAGTTTAACATTCATTACCACATATGAAGGCTTCATGAACTTTTATTACTTTACTTCATTACTTTTATTCCATCTTGCAATTTGGGAAAGGGTTAGTCGCCACCTCTTTGGTTATATGTCTGCTATAAAGAAATACTCCCATTGAACATAAAACAGGCATTTTCCTGGAGAAGAGTGCTTTCAGTTAATCAGCTTCCATTAGAGTTATTGAAATATACCTGAGAGATATATTACTAATAGTGCTATTTATTACCTATAGGTAGAGCTGCCAACTACTCTGATTTTATTCGATTTTCTCCGATTTTTGGTTTAACATCTGAAAATCCGAATTTTTGGGTTTTTTCAGTTTTACACTTAAAAAATCTGCCTCCAAATTGTACAGTATTTTTTCCCTTTTCCTACTAGGTGAATGTTAAGAAAATAATTGTTTCCAATTTAGCTCTTTTACTGTACTAAAGGTGCAACTGTGTCTTCACTTCTTAATTTGTGTTTTCTTGTGGCCACACCTGCTTACCAACCAGAGAAAATCTATAGGACTGCAGATGATTATTTCCAGACAGAACATATGACAAAGTCCACTCCTATATTCTTTTACAGAATTGAAAGTCATAGTGTGTATCTAAATGTGTGTTTATTGAACCTATACTTCTGGCTCTGGCCAACTAAATGCTAATTGCATTACTCAGAATCAGAAACTTTAGAGTGAAAGAAATACAGATTAGAAAACATCTCTATCTGTGAGCTATGACTGACATTGTAACTTGAATGGGTTTTGGCAGTGACCCTGCAGTTTACGGCACTCAGATCACTAGACGGCACTACAAGTGGCTAACCTTCTTAAGATGCATAAAGGTTAAAAGTCCTAAGGTTTGTTTTTAATAGGATTAAAAAAAAAACATGTGAATTTATATAGTATGATAGCTTTTCATCATATCTAAAGATTTATTTGATTCTATGTTTGTATGTTTTGTTTAGCCTCTGGTTTTTGATTATTTTTACAGGTCTAAATTTCTAAAGTGAATAAAAGAAGTTTATTTGCAGAATCTAAACTTTCATAATAAACAGATTTAACAAACATATAACTGTATTTTTAAATGCAGTTTGGATTTAATTCCTATATATGTAGCATAAAAGTATAAATTTTGCTTTAGATAAGTACTGAAAGTTGCAGACGATTTATATTTATCTCTAGCAATGCAGGGGGAGGGGGGGAATGGATTAGTCAGTTGCATGCCAGGCCAAAGCTGTCTGAAGAGAAAGCCTGATGTCACGTGACTAGCATGGATAATGCCATCAGAAGTGGGGGCCGGGCATTACATCATAGCTTGAGTCAGCAGATCTGATTCATTTCTAATTAAATGTGTGCATTCTTGTAGGAAACATTTTATTTTCATATACATAAAAACATATCATTTCTCAATGGCAAAAATATTCAATTAACATTTATCTAAAAATAGTTACACATATTTTTTATTAATTACATTTATTTGTAAATGGCATGATAAAAAGCAGAATTTTAAGGCATAATATTATTAATTTTTTTAAAATTTTTGTAAAAATTTTTTTAAACGAAATATATGAGCTACATTTGCAAACATATTGGAAGAGATAAATATTTATTCTCAGGTTAGCAAAATATATACATACTAACTTCATAGGGTTTAACAATATTGATAAATATCACATACCATCTGTTACTAAAAGTATGGTTACAGTTCATATAAAACTTTTAAATTTCACATAGGTTATGTTCTAAGAAGAAAGCTACTGAAATCAGAATTCATTCAAAGCTGACGAAATCATCAGTGCAATTCTGTTATTTTATTAATAAGCTAGAATTATTTTCTTACTAAGATTTAAATTATCAGTATCAGATAATACAAACACCGAAACGAAAGACTTGTTAACAAAAAAGATGACATAAAAAATTTTAATACAAATATTACTTTGAATTATTTATAGCTAAATATATTGACTACACATATATCCAACAAAAATAAAGTAAACATTTGAAATCCACATAAAATATAAAATTGATAGTTCAATCATATTGTATGTTTCAAAAAACATTTTCAAACAACCAATGTCTATCATTGAGACATACCAGTTGACAAATGAAAATTAATAAGCACACCATGGGAGCACTATGTTATTGCCTTATATAATTTGTAAGTGAATAAATAGGAATATAAAAAAATTACAGATTTCATTGCAACATTGAAGATGTTTCATAATAACAAGAAATATAACCAATACAGATTATTAACAAAAATGATAATATTGAATAACATATACTGATGATAGACACTACAAGACAAATATTTGAAACCCACATCAAATATACTAATGATAACTATTACATTGAATGCATGAAAAATAGTTTACGACAACTAATGTCTATCATTGAGGCATACCAGTAGACAAGTGGAAAACTAATAAGTACAACATGTTAGCACTATGCTATTGCCCTATATAGTTTGTAAGAGACAAGAATATATAAAAAAATAGATTTCAGTGCAACATTGAGGAGTATTCCATAATAACTAGAAATATAACCTATGCAGCTTGCTAAGGAAAATGATAACATTGAATACCATATATTGATGATAGTAACTACAAGACAAATAAATATTTGAAATCCACATCAAATATATAAATGTCTATCATTGAGACATGACTGGTACACCAGTAAAATTCAATAGATAGCACATAGTCGGCACATGATTAATGATTTCACGAAAGTGCTCAATTTCCTTTTGGATGATTTTTGGTGCATATTTCGATTAAAATTACATGTGAAATGTGTATATTACATATACACATTTCACATGTTAATATAATTTTATGTAGCAAGTCTATTATTTTATTCCCATATAAACACTGAAAATCTGTGCTAAACACTGTTTCTTTTTTTCAAAATCTGCTTTGCAATATTAACCCCTTTCAGGACCATAAGGTTTCTAAGAGTAAATATTAGTATGTAACTGTTTATTTTAGTTTGTTTAGATGTAAAATATATAAAAATCATAAGAAAAATACATAACAATGTGTAGTTCTTTTGGAATTTTATGGGAAATATTTTTCCCAATAGACTATAAAGGTAACACAAATTATAGTTAGGCTTATTATGCAATGTCTTTTATTTATTGGTTTATTAGAACAAAATGTTAACTAAAATAATACAAAATTATGAAATAAAATTACTATACAAAATGATGTGCTAATTATGATATTCTGCGAAGCAATTTCTTTTGGTAGTAAGGCAAAGATGGACATTGCACATAGTACATATATTATGCGTGCTGACAGTTATTTTTTGTTTTCTAAACGTTCCCGTTTACGTAATTGCGTTCGGCATATGTTCTATTTTGACATTCTGTATAAAAAATGCATCATCCTCAAGAAGCCATGGGCTATGGAGGTCCAACCAGACCGCGCAGTTTAATTCTCCAAGCATATCTGTCCTGAGCTACATCTGCTGCATCCGGCCACTGCACACCAATTCTAACAAGGTCCTGTTTGACATTGTCTGCCCACCGCATCCTAGATCTTCCCCTCCTTCTGAGGCCTCTAGGCACACTGTTCATAACCCTATTCGCCAATCTATAATTATCCATAAGGGCAACATGGCCAAATCAGCGGAGTCTTTCTCTGCACAATATGCTGCTTAAAGGAGGTTGCAGACTCCTTTGCCTAACCTCATCATTAGTTACAATGTTAAACCACCAAATACCCAAGACACTGCATAAGCATCTAGAATCAAAAGCATCTAATTTCCTGTTATCTTGCTTACACAGCATCCAAGTTTCACTACCATAACTAACCCTAGAAAGAACCAAACTATTATACAGTCTAATTTTAGTCTTTAGGTGTATACGCCTATTTCACCACAATCTCCATAGATTCTTAAAAGTCCCGGCAGCAATACCTATTAGTCTGTTAATCTCATGCCGCACATCACCAGTATCAGTTACATAGCTCCCAAGGTAATTAAACTGCGACACCTGCTCAAGACTGCAACCAATCAGATTAACTGAATCACAACCTGCCTGACCTATTTTCATCACTTTAGTTTTTCTCTCTGTTTATAACCAAACCTACTCTACTACCAGTCTCATCAACAGCTCGAATGAAAGAGTGCATCTCATCAACATCATTTGCCAAAAGGGCTAAATCATCAGCATAATCTAAATCAGAAATTTTCGTATCTCCAGCCCATTTAAGGCCAAAATCTTTCCCTCGAAGTGAATTTCGCATAACATAATCAACAACCAAACTAAAGAGAAAAGGAGACAAAATGCACCCTTGTCGAACACCAGAAGTAATGCTAAACCAATTGCTACAAGCCTTACCAACTCTCACACACGACTCAGTGTTATTATAGAGAGCTTTCATTATGTTAACTAACTTGTCAGGTATACCATATGATCTCACAATCAACCACAAATTATGACGATCAACAGAGTTGAAAGCCTTTTTGAAATCAACAAAGCTAGCAACCAAAGGTTTCTGAAACTATAAACATTTCTAAAGAATCTGCCTAAGTGAAAATATCTGATCTACACATTCCCTACCACTTCTGAATCCACATTGCTCATCACGTAATTGCCTGTTCAACCAGATTCTTAATTCTATTAAGCACAATCATGGAAAGAACTTTCCCTGGAAAAGAGAGTAGGCAGATACCCCTATAGTTAACACAAGAACTGTGATCACCTTTTTTGAAAATAGGGATAATAATAGCTCTGGTAAAATCCTTAGGAACCATGCCTTTATTATAAAAGATTCAAAATTTCAGTCATCCAAGTGGTAACAGAAACATTCCCAGCTCTAAACATTTCCCTAGTAGTTTCATCTACCCCTTGGGATTTATTAAGTTTAGAAATAGCCAAAATAACTTCAGATTGTGTTATAGGGCCAACATTAAAGCCACCAATGCATCTATCATCATTGCAAACAATAGAAGTAGAACTAACCACATTGTTTAGAACATCACTGAAATGCTCAGCCCACCTAGCCATGACAGAATCCTCACCTTCTATAACCTTACCTTGTTTATCCTGCAATCCTTGTATGCCAGTCCGTTTTGTACCACATAAAACATTAACTATCTGGTACAGCTCTCTGCTGTTGTGCTGCCTCTCTGCTTTTGGCTGACAAGGCTTCCTCAGCTTTGTCAGCCAAACCATCAAGCCAAAGATTCTTATCAGCAGCTAACTGATCTTTTACACGTTTATTAAGTTCTCTGTAATGCTTTCTATTAGGACTAGTAGGGTATTGATTAAGGACATTCCTGCAGTTCTTTCTTTCCGAAATAAGCTCAAGTGCCTTATCACTCAGATAATTCTGTCTCTTCTGCTCCTTTTTTCCTAAAAGAGTACTGTTAGTGTCCAAAAAGGCGTGTTTAAAATGATCCCATTCTTCCTCAACTTCAGTAGTAAGCAAACCATGACTGTCATAATGACTAAGTAACTTATCATGGTAAGCTTTGGCTATAACTGGATCTTTCAGAGCTTCAGTATTAAAAGTAAATTTTTTAACCCTAGCACAACACTTTTTAAGTTTAAGTTGCAAGAAACTTTTAACAAGGTAATGGTCAGATCCAATTTCAGCTCCCCTATATGACCTGGTATTCCTAACAGAACTAGCCCATTTGCTGTTAATTAATATGTAATCAATCATATTCTTATGCAGCCCATCAGGTGAAACCCATGTGTACTTATGTATGTCGCGGTGTTACTGAACTGGCAGCCCTTCCCTTCCGTTCCCTTCCAAAAGAGAATATCTCTTTTGAAAGGTACTAATGGCCTGCACCACGAGAAGGCGGGGTCAGACATTAGGTGCTAGACCTGGCCGGTTCTGTGCATCATCACTAGGGATTAGTGCACAGCTCTCCTTCCAGTTTAAGCCTAGCTACCATTTACAGGTCAAATAAGGAAAAGGTTATAATTAAATACGACAATCACCAATTTTAAAATGGGAAAAATGTTTCCCTTAGTCGTGAAAGGGTTAACATATGTCAATAATTGATTTTTTGCAGTTTAGATTTAATAATGATCTACATTACTGGATGTAAGTGATTGAAAAACAGCATAACATAATATTCCCACATTTATAGAAACTTCAGTAGGATAAGTTAGTCTTCCACAGTAACACATATCAGCTACTGAGGTACATGCAATACTAAAACTCTTTTTGTTGTAAAATGATCAACATAGTTAACACAAAATGTTTTCTTTTTCATATTGTGGCATGCATACATATGATGATCCACTATTATTACTGTGGCAGCCAGGGACAGCATTTACAGGGCATGATGAAAATAATAATTACTATACACTAGAATTGAAACAATATACATAAAATAGAATAAAGAAATAGAACTTGCATTTTGCACAGAAAGGTAAAGTTGCAAACACAAAGGCGACTGCTAGCACATGTAGAATCAAATCTGGCACTTCGACTGAGCCTCTGCTCTGGTAAACCTCCTGTGGCGCAGGCCAAATCACGTGACATCAGGCTTTTCCTTCAGATGGCTTTGGCCAGAGTCATAATCTACAGTTCCCAGGTTCAAGTCCCAGCTGAGTCAGCTTTGAGATTTATCTCCACAAAACTCCTCGCCCTGCCTACAGTCAATAGGGGACACTGATGGGCTTGGAAAGGCTTCCGCCCATCAGATGGGATATGGCCTCAGGGGTGGTAGTGTTTTCCTTGTTAAAGAACATACTGGATGGCCTTGATGGGAGACCACTATCTGCCTCCCAACAGCCGTTCTAGTGGGTCCCCTCCCCCAACCTTCGGGATCCTTGTGGTCTGGCCATTTAGCCCATGGTGTGCAAAAAAGTGCCACTCTGAGGTAAAACAATCCAACTCTTTAGCAATGTTTTAAAAGCTCCATTTAAAATAGTGTGTTTAAAAAATTCCTTTTAAACTGGTTGTTTCCGATGAGATTATCTTGTTCTGGGTATTTTTAAATAATGCAAATGGCTGTGCATTGTTTACGATCATGTTTTTAGGCTTCTTTTCTGTGATAGGATTGTTCCGGGGGCTGTTTTATACTGTGGATTGGCTGTTTATTATTTAAGATAATTCATGTGTTTCAGGCTTGTTGTCTTTCATGGGATTATTTAGTTCCAGGGTCTTTTGGTAATTCTCCTGAATTTTTAGTAATATCCCAGATCACTTAAGATGCTTATTTAACAAGCTTGAAATGCTTTTGGCTGCCATTTTGTTTAATACCTTCAACACGACTGAAAGAAATGTCAGTACAAAGATCATATTAATGATTTTTTTCTTAAATTGAGTTAATATTTCGGATATTAAATCGTTATTTTCTATTTGTGTTTTTGTCTAAGCATTAAGAGTTATATGTCCTTTAACCCTTCCAGTATCCAGCTTGAAAAAATGGCTTCCATCCAGAGGCCAAGCTATTTTCCCCCTGAGCTCAGCCCAAAAAAATTTTCGATTTAGAAGTTTTTTTATTGAATAACTAATGAAAGGAATTATGGCATATTATATGCCATATTAATCAGTATTTAATTCTGGATTTTCTGAAGATAAAATATTTTATAAAAAAAAGATGGCAAGTTTTATTTTAATAGGACTTTTCCAGAGCCATGTAGTAAAAAAATGCATCTGGCAACACAAATAGCAAGTTATTTAAAAAACATCAATAGATAGAAATGATTATAATGCACATGAATAGAAGGGCTATTTATTTCTGAATAAGAAAAAAAATAATTAAAGAAAACTTTTTTTCATTTTGTAATTTTTTTCTCCTTACCATACTGTGAGAAAAGTCAGGCTTGTTGCAGAGTCCAATAAACAAGTCAACTTTAGAATATTTTTAATAAATATTTAATCAACAGAAATAGGTAATGTTATATAAATTAAAGAGAATTTAATTCTCAATTTTATTAAAGTAAAAATTTTGAACGTTGCAGAAACATATTAATTTTAAATAAGACTTTTTACAGTGGTATACCATAAAAATAGGTACATATTTCATAATTACATCCAAAATATTCCATTTTTAAAATCGCACTATTTTGTTAATTTTCAGGAGAGTGTAGAAACTTTAAAGAAAAATTAGTTGAAAATAGTTCAAATCAAACTTCTGAGCTTAAATTAGGGGATTGCTTCAGCATAGAGTAACATTAACAAACAAATTGGCAATACCTTATATCACTTCTAAGAAATGGCAATCAGATGGCTTTAACAAATTATTTATGTCAGAGTTTAATCAAATATACATCAAATGAAAGAAAGAAAATAATATTTATCAAGCCTGAATATTTTTTAAAGTATAAGAAAAATTAAAAACTGTAATTATTACTTTAAAAAAATCGATTTTTTGGGGGGGTTGTAATAAAAATGGATATACATATATACGTCCTTGGTCTCTCATTTTGAATTCTCCGAACGTATACAGATGTCCTGGACAATGGAAAGTTAACTGTGTACGTTACGGGAAAACTAAGGTGTCACATAACTCTGCTAAGACAACACACATTCAGATTTCTGAATAAATCACCTGCCACGTAATAAAAAAAAAAAAATGATTTATTATCTTCTGGGGCTTTTTCTTATAATGCGGCAGCCAGATAATTGTTGAAATCAATGAAGGCCTTGAAAACATATTAATTGATGGCCCTGAAAATATATAAAATGGCCACCATCAGCAGGTAGCATCTGAAGCATTTTATTTATATTCCTACTGATGTTTGCATTTCTAATATCAATATTTAGCCCATGGCATTATATAAAACCCAGAATTATATGCTTTATTTCCTTGTGGTTTTTTTTATAATACAGACAGGAAATAGCTATTGAATACCAATTAAAAGGACCTTCTTGCTCAGAAATTCATTAAAAATAATCTAAACTTCAACTTTTAACATGCAAATAGTTTGAAGGATGAGCTTTAAAATTTTCTGCTCAATGACACAGAATTTTAGGTTATTTTTAATTTTGAATACCTGTTCAACAAAGTAACTGCTATTACAGTGAACAGGAATAAATGATTAAAATTATAAATACTATGAAATTCGGTGTTTTCAGCAAGGATTGTCAATACTTCGAATAACAGTAATTTAGCAGCTTTAGCCATTTTCTCAAGTGTTTCGGGCATTTTCAGGGACTCCAAGTAGCAATTCCGGAGAATTACTATCTTTTCTAATACTGCCGATTGGTGGTGAATTGTTTACAATTTTGTTTTTTAGGCTTTGGTTAATGAAAAGGGCAGTGCAGTTGTTCGTAGTTTAGCAGTATGTTTAGGTTAAAATGGTTATCTCCCATAATTTTATACTGGGTTTTCTTTCATTGTGGAACAGTAATTTGTTGTTTAGAAGTATGTGCTTGTTTGAATAGTTGAAAAAAATCAATAATTTCATTGGAGACAAGTTCTTTTTTTAAATTATGGAATGCACATTTGTTTGTTAGTGATAATAGGCTCTTGAAACTAGTAGTCTTGGATAGTAATGACCGATATTCACCTTATAATAATATATAACGCAGTTAGGAAAATATGTCTACATACTATTATTTCTAGTGGGAACAAAATTTTATGTTTAGCAATAAATGTTTACCATTATATTCTTTACTCAATGTATTCTTATTGTACAGCATCTTTACTGCTAGTAAATACATTGTTTGGGTTATTATTTGTGGAACTTTCTGAGAAGTTGA
The DNA here is from genome assembly GCA_038380435.1 of Ryuthela nishihirai. Taxonomy (NCBI): domain Eukaryota; kingdom Metazoa; phylum Arthropoda; class Arachnida; order Araneae; family Heptathelidae; genus Ryuthela; species Ryuthela nishihirai. The sequence goes on from JAWZYU010000017.1 coordinate 81,256,243, forward strand.
ATATTCGACAAAAGTGTTGGCAAAACACAGACCTGAGGACTGTCGGTTTCAAAAAATAAAGATGGTGACCATTGCCAGATCAGTACTTTTGGAGAATATTCTTTCTAATGTGATATTGAAAAGCTTTTGTGATTGCGTTTGAGTTTAAATTGTATATTTAGTGGACTTTTTTTATGGAAGAAATATTAAAAAACTAGGTATGATTCTGAAAAAATTTTATATTTTTGTCACTGCTAGGAATCCGAAAGTCGAGCGTTCTGTCAGACACACCCATTATTGCATTGCTTTAAAAACTGGCACCTGAGAACCATAAACTGCAGAACTGCCCTTCTCCAATTTTTCACTCTCTCAAATCGTTATTTTCGTCATGCAAGGTTGGAGTTCTACCTATGGGTGATACATTAAAAAAAATTGGCTAGAGGCACACAGACAACCGATTAAAAAATAAACCAGGATATCTGAGGACTGGTCAACCACATAGGGTTCTGCTGACCATATACACCAACCAGAACGGAATTAGGACTGAGCTTGATTTATGGATCCTGAACTTGCTGCACTGGTGGGCCTGTGTTGAGGGAAAATCTGCTGCTGTGTTTTCTGTTTGCTTCTGGATTGACAGCCCCAAGTAAATAGATTCACATGATATGTTTTATCAGCTGGTGGATCATCTTGATCTGATGTCATGGCAGGTACCTGAACTGTTGCTTCTATGGGCATCATCAACCCTACATTGGAGGAAGTCTCCAGTGTAGATGGCTTCAGCCTTTAGTAGTGGAGGAACGGGTCTTTGCCCCATACTGCTTGATATTGTTGGCATTCCATCTCTAAATAAGCACAGTTTCTTTAAACATCCCACTAATCATTTTCTCTCCATAGGTAGTTAGAATGTGAGGACTCTGCACAGAGATTATTCTCTTGATGTCCTCACACAAGAATTCCACTGTTATAATTCAGATATTCTTGGCTTGCAAAAGACCACATGGATAAAGGTCAGATTCTTAAAAATAATCTTAAATTTCTCTTTTCAAGGAGAGAAGATAAAAGGCATCTCCAAGGCATAGGTTTGCTTCTCAGCAGACTTGCTCTTTGGAAGAACATTAAGTTTTCCTTTCCCTGTGACTTTTTATATGGTCGGCCCGAAGTTCATATGGTCCACTCCGTCAGACATAGCATCACCTTGGTGAGCGAGAGAACCAAAACGAGGTATGACAGTAAAACAAATAGAACTGTTTTCAATCAAAGAGATCTTGTCTGGTTATACAATCCATATAGAAAGAAGAGACTTTCTCCAAAACTTCAGAAACCTTGGGAAGGTCCATATACGATAGTTAACAGGATTAACGATATGGTGTATCATATTTGTTGATGTATGACTACAAAGTGCAAAGTGGTTCAAGTGGATTGTTTGGCCCAGTTTTATTACAGAATTGAAGAAGCTTCAGTATCCAGAATTGTTCAGGATGTTGAACTAAGGAAGGGGCAGTGTTATGACAGATGAACGAGCAAAAATGAAACCATGATTGATGTGTCATTAGACACCCGCGTGTGCATCAGTGTGAGAATTATGTCACTAGCCTATTGGAACAAACAGAGACTTGATATAATAAGAGTATTTAAAATTGAAAAGTTTTCAGTTGTAACTGAAAGGGAATAATTTTTGTTAATCTTAGTGAAAGTTGTTCAAGTATCTTGGCGATCGAATCAAAGAAGCAATATGCTAGTCAAGTAAGTGGCTGGCTGGCTAGCTTTAACTTCTTCATAAGAAGAGTTCATCGTCTAATGTGTGGTGATCTAATATATAAAAAGAAGATGAAACTTGTAAATTTATTCACAAAGATAATTGTATCGCTTGATGAATATTGTATAAAGATTCTTTTTATGCTTTGAATAGAGTTTGTAAGAATTGCAATACAACTATTTTAAATGTAGTCAAGAATTGTGAAGCTTTCTCTTGATGGTTTGACTTTGTGTTGATAATAGACAAATTTGTATTTAGATTATACTGTTGTTTGTTTGTGATCTGGTTGCCTATGCAATCAAATCAGTTCATATTATAAATGAACGTTTGTAAAATTATAAATGAACATTTTTTTTAAAAATTTATAACACCATTCAATAACAATTACGCAGCTTTAGTTAAACTTTAAATGCTTTGAAATACTTTTATTCAATTTTTATGAAGTTATTTATCTCTTTCTGGATATGTTTCTACTTAAATTATCTTGTTTTAAAACAAAATTAATTTTTAATGTTGCTATTTTCCTTAAGCTTAGAGTTTGCTAATTGTCAAAAAACTAAACATAAGAATTATTTGCATAAACTACTAAAAAACTAGAAGAAAACTGAAAGGAAGATTTAAAATTAAAATAATCCCCTCAAGCAGCTGCTTGCCACAGAGGTCTGGCAAGAGCATATCAGTTTATATGCCATAATATATGGTCTATGAGGAAGGAAACACCTCAGCAGAAAAAAAAAACACAAACATCCATGCCTTACCCAGGGCCCTTTGATCAGCAGCCAAGCTAACCATTAATAGAATATTATGAACAATTTATATTATAAATGCAAAATAATTTTTAAAAAAATGAAAAAAGTTTTTTTTTAAACATTACCAAAGTTAAAATGGAAAAAGCACAATAAAATTTTGCAATATTTTTTAAAAAACTTGCCTTTTTTTTTTTCAAATTTCTGCCATTTTAACAATTACAATTAAATATCTTTTCTTTTGCTATAAAATGTAATGTTTACCCTAGGTTCTAAAGTTTTATATTTTCTGGAAACACTTCAAAATTTTCTGTCATCAGAGCGACACTAGTTTCAGAAACCTAACACTTTAAGGTTTAATAACGTTTTAATTCATATATTTCTTTTACATAGATTTGTGTTTTCAGCTACTTTGTGAGTCCATCACTCAGCATATGAGCAGAAAATGTTGTTATTAAATGTTTGAGTGTAACCACAGTTACATTTCTGTTCATAGATTTTAAATTTTGCTTGTCATAACTTTCAATGGAAAACTTAATATTTATGATTTAATTTTTTTTCCCAATAGAGCCCTTTTGGTTAGGACTATAAGCATTGGGTTGTTCATCTCTGAGTGGCACTTTTTTTGCACACAAGGGGCTAAATGGTCAGGTTACAAGGTCCCCAAGTTACAAGGCTCAGAGAAGGTTGGGGGAGGGTACCCACTGGACAGCTGTTGGCCTCTATCAAGGTCATATCCATTGTGCTCTTTAGCTTGCACAGGGTATGGCTCTTCTGCACAGGGGCCATGGTTTATCATTCCATCCAACAGACAGTGGCCTTTCCAAGCCCATCAGTGTCCCCTACTGACTGAGGGTGGGGCGGGGAGTTTTGCGATGATAAATATTAATACTGGCCCAACTCGGATTAATCTGGGAACTTCAGATTACAATCCTGGCATGTTACCAACTGAGCCACTCCTGCCCCAGGACTACAAGAGCTAATAGCAAACCAGCACTCAATGTGGAAGCTTTTAACGGGTATTACTCTTATTAGTGCTTTTCCTCCATGGGAGAAGAAACAGAAGAATAAGTTGATGATAACAAAGAAGATGGATCCTCATGCCCTGGCTACTTTGCCAACAAGGCTGATGATTTTTTGGAGACTTCATCACTAGATTGAAAATGGTTTAGTGGACATGATTTTCATCCACAGAGACCAACTAGGGGACATCAGAATGAATGTCAGTGCTGCATAATAACAATACCCAAACAGGGAGGTAGTGAGAATTCTGTACCATGGAGATGGCACCAAAACTCACCAATCTGTACTCAGACCTGAGTTAGAAACTCGCTACACTGCATAGGTGACCCCAGCATGTTAACTACCATCAACTTAAGCCTGAGTGGACACCTTGGACTGCCAGACTACATGTAGCAGAGGCCAAAGCAGTGTACATCAGCAGGCCCACAAAAGCACTGCTCAGCCTTGAAACTAACAGGATCTCCTAATGTAAAGTGGGCAGAAGGGGACACCACCAGTTGTGAACAGGGGAAGAAATACATGGAGTCCCCCTAGACTACTACTTCTCTTTCAAGGACACACATCACAGTGCATGGCAAACACACAGACTGCATTTAGGACCCTGTGCAGGTAGCCAAATGAGCAGAACCTTCATAGGGTGGTCTCCTCACCAACATAACAGGCTCTGGCATGGGAGGGGGGGGGGGGGGGGGGGGTAAGAAAGAAACAGGTGTACCTGTTGAAATCCAATGTCATTCTGATATGACATTAAGCTTTTGCACTGCTCCAGGAGAGTCATACCCTATACATTTTAGATGGTCTTGAATGGAAGCTTTCATCTGTCTCAACATTTGTCCAGTGGATACCCTTATCCTACTGAGTTATGAGCCTTTAAACTCCCTATAACCTGGCTATTAAGCCCAATATGTGTAAAAGAGAACCAGTCTGAGGCAAGACAACCCACAATTAAAACTACCTTCTTGCTCAGAAATTAACTTAAAGTTCTCTGTCATTGAGCAATAAATTATTAAGTTTATCCTTCAAACCATTTGTATAGTAAAGGTTTTTGGAACAAAAAAAGTGCTCAGTTTTCAGTGAAGTGACACTATGTGGTGATGTTAGGGCTGTTAACTTCTTTCCACCTGCCATGAAGGGTAATTTCAATGTCTCAGTTGCAGATGGGGATGGGCGAAGTTATTATTTCAATAGCCTTGTGGACAATGGTTATATAATAAGTGGATGTATATGCTAGCAGTGTGGCATGTTCCAAATCTATGATAGCAGTGCCACACATGCCATATGTTCCAAATTTATGATAGCAGTGTGGCATGTTCCAAATCTATGATAGCAGTGTGTTGTATTGCCAGTTTAGCAACAGCAGTCATTAGCTTGTTTTGGCTGACATCTGTCCGATGCTCTGTGAACCTCTCCTATAGAGAAAGTATGGTTTTTTCCGACATAGCAAACAATGGAATTATCCAGCAAATAATTCAGCAAAATTCCAGCTGTCCCTTTTTATAATTTTCTTCAGATTTGGAGTGGGGCTGAAAATAAACTGGTGTCCAAACGTTAAGCATAGTTGACAAAATGGGCTTTGTTGACCAAACAATCACTGAAAACAGTTACAAAAGGTACATGCAAATGTAGGGGTAATGATGCGATAGCATATGACCACATATAATTTGTATGAGAGAACTTCAAACCTGTAATGGTATAATGAGAAAAATGTGGAAAACCTCATTTCTTGTCACAGCACATTATGTTTGTGTTCAAACTGATTTGTTTCGGTAACAAAATGTCAGAGAGCATATGGATGCCCTTACATATGGTCAGGCTATTAGGTTGTTGGATTTAGGCTTGGGTTGTTTACCTCTGAGTGGCCCTTTTTTCACAAAATGGGCTAAATGGCCAGGTCAGAAGAACCAAGAGGGGAACTATTGGAAGCTGTTAGGAGACAGATGGTAGCCTGCCATCAAAGCCATCCAGAACATTCTTTAACATGCACAGGATATTGCTGTTTCGCACATGGTGTCATGGCTTAACGCCCCACCTGACGAAAGCGCAGTCTTTCCAAGCCCATTGGAGTCTCCCTACTGACTGGGGGGGGGGGGGGGTGAACATTTTGAAGAGATAAATCTCAATGCTGGAATCAGGCCAAACACAGAATGATGTTGCCAGGGCAATAAATGTGCCCCAATCAATGGTGTTAAGGTTGTGGATAAGGTATCAAAAGACATAACACATTAGTCATCCATGTGTGCAGGGTAGAGCATGACTTACAAAGGCTCAGGATAGCGCTATGAGATGTAACAGGCACCTGTCGTAACCAATGAGATGTAACAGGCACCTGTCGTCAGCAAGAGAGCTCACTGTAGAGTTGTATGGGACTCATGGACAAACAGTTAAGGCAAATAATTATATACAGAATGCTTCATGGACAAGGGCTGTGTGTAAGACAACTTACAGTTTGCATTCCACTCACTCCATTAGTGGAAAAGGCAGGTTGTTATGATTACAAACAACACCGGGATTAATAAAACAGACCGCAAACTAATGGGCCAATGTTCTCTGGTGAATCCAGATTCAGTTTATAGAATGATAGTCATTTTGTTTTCATCTGGAGAGAACCAAGAACTCATTATCACCTCTCAAACATTAGAGAAATGCCTCATTACAGAGGTGGTGGTTTACTGATCTGGGGTGGCATTATGTCACATGGCTGCATGCATGCTGCACATGTCTTTTGTGGTAAAACTTTGACAGGCTCTGATATAAAGACAAAATTCTTTAACCCTATGTAAAGCTTCATAGGGGTACTGTTGGCCCACATTTCCCATTTATGGATGATAATGCACGTCCACAAAAGGCTGCTTGAGTGGATGATTTCCTTGAAAATTAAGATATCCAGCATATGCCATGGCCAGCATATTTTCTGGACCTCAACCCTATAGAGCAATGGTTCCCAAACTGGGTTCTGTGAGCAAAAATCTGCAATGATGAAAAATTTAAATAAAGTCTGGATTGCCCCATAAAAGTAAAGGTTATATTTTCTTCTAAGTATAAGGTATTCTTCCCACTCATGTTAAAACTAAACTAGTTGTAGTTTGCACTGAGCTCAATAGAGTGCAGCACAAGATATTGAGAAATGTTTGAAGATTAAGTGGAATTTTCTTTACTACCAGTGCCTCTCTATGTATGACTCAGTGGTTCCTATCGACCAGAGGTGTAATGTTTTTAAGCAAGAGCAATAAAATCTTAATGTTTCCCTAACATTGACTTTGCTTCATCTGTACAAATATCACACAATGATTCCATGATAATCCATTTTCTGTTAAGTATCAACTATATCGAAAATATCCTTACTTGCAGTCCATGTTTTCAGAGGTTTGCAGAATAACAGTTCCTCTTCAACACTGTAGTTTATGTACTACTAGTTGGTTGTTTCATCAAGTTGTAAGGAAAAAGAGCTACTAATTTTAATGCAATGAATCATCTTTTGTTCTGTGTCGGAGCTCAGATCATCAATGCACCTAGAAACAGTATTATTTGACAGAGGCACAACTTTCACATCATTCATCTGTTTTTTGCCACAATGCATTGAAATAATGTTCAAGACACAAAATTTAATAAGTGTTTCAGTAATCATTGGGCCTCTCAAGACAGAATTATGTGGTGACTCACTTGATATGAAGTTTCATGAGCTTTTTTCATTAACAGTACTAATTGGGTGAGAGGTTATGGCACTTCACTTTTTCGGATTGTCACGTATTCATTTGAAAAATTCAATTTATTATTATTGCATTGTTGCAATCAGTTGCATTTAAAGTTATGTCCAGATTTTTATATGTATTCTGTCTTTGTTATTACAGGTACCATAAAATTAAATACAGTCCAATCTGGTAATATTTTTCATGAATTTTTAAGCACTGTGTTTGAGATGGATACACCACCAAGTGGTGTATCCATCTCAAACACAGTGCTTAAAACTTGCCACTTGGTGGTGGCAACTTGGTGGTGCACTTGCCACTTGGTGGTGTAGGGATGGATACACCACCAAGTGGTGTATCCATCCCTACACCACCAAGTGGGTATCCATCAAGTGGGTATCCAAGTGTAGTATCCAAGGTGTATCCATCCCTACACCACCAAGTGGGTATCCAAGTGTAGGGATGGATACACCACCAAGTGGTGTATCCATCCCTACACCACCAAGTGGTTAAAAGGTGGTAGTGTAGAATGAAGTCAAGAAGAAAGTAGAGTGAATGAGTTTAATACACAGTGATGAGGGGTGTGAGTCTACTAATGACAACAAACCAAAGGCTCCAAAAACACAAAAGTACAATCCATGCTATTTATTATTTGGATTTATGTGTATTGATGATTCGAGTGCACCAAATACTCAATGTGTTCTTTGTTACAAAGTACTGAATAACAATTCATTGGCTCCTGAAAAATTACAAAAAAAAATACCCCCTCAAGCAGCTGAGGCAACCAATTGAATTTTTCAAATGAAAATGTGACGAACTGAAAAAGGGAAGAGTGTCAAACTCTCACTCAACTAGTACTATTAATGAAAAAAGCTCGTGAAACTTCATACCAAGTGAGTCACCACATAATTCTATCTCGAGAGGCCCATACAATTGCTGAAACAATTATTAAATCCTTCATCTTGAACATTATTTCAACACATTTTGGTGAAAAACAGATGAACGATGTGAAAGTTGTGCCTCTGTCAAATAATACTGTTTCTAGGTGCATTGATGATCTGAGTTCCAACACAGAACAAGAGATGATTCAATGCATTAAAATTAGTAGCTCTTTTTCCTTACAACTTGATGAAACAACCAGTCTGTTCTTCTAGTGTGTGTGTAGTACATAAACTACAGTGTTCAGAAGGAACTGTTATTCTGAAAACTTCTGACAACATGGACTACAAGTAAGGATATTTTTAATATGGTTGATACTTAACAGAAAATGGATTATCGTAAAATCATTGTGTGATATTTGTACAGATGAAGCACAGTCAATATTAGGGAAACATTAAGATTTCATTGTTCTTGCTAAAAACATTACACCTCTGGTCGCTAGCACTGGGCAACAAATTTTCATACAATTCATGCCTCTGAGATAAAAGTAGCCATTTCTTAAAGATTTCAAGCTGTTGAACACGAATATAAAAATGCAAAATTGGCTATGATTTCTGAGAAATCCACAATAGTTTCTTATATAATAGAGTAATATGTACATATGACATGTATCAGTAAAACTCCACTTCTACTTCCGACATCACTTTGCCCATTGCTTGTACAGCTGATCAGGATCATCTCTGGTGAGCGTCCAACAATAGTCAGCTGTGATACAGGGACTGTGATACAGGGACAACATGTCCTTAACCAGTTTCTTGCAGTTGTCTGCCCTCATATTCCTGAGGAATTTAGTTGACACCAGACGAAACACGTCCCAAGCCTTTTTCTCGTCACCCTGAAGCAGGTTGTCGAACATCTGGTCACTGAACAGCTCACGAATCTGAAGACCCACAAAAATTCCCTCTTTAATTTTTGTTGAGTTGAGGGAATTTGTAAGCCAAGTACTTGAAAGCTGATGCAGACTGGTTTTTATGAAGTTTTTCAATATATCGAGTTTGATGTGTATGGACAGTAGCAGAATTTTGTGCATTTCTGCCACTGCTGGGTGTTCCACATTCTACTCTCCGACCTTCAAAGATTTCCTCTGAGGCCAATTTCTCTTCACATAGTGCAAAATCTTTGCATGGCTGTCCCGTTAACATAAGAAACAGCAGTACTTTGCATATCCCAGCTGCAGACCCATGAGACAGAGCCACTACCTTTAAGTCGCAACAGAGATGCCAGCCAAACTTGCTGTATTGAAGATAGTTCACAACAGCTATTTCAGGTTATTGTAGGTTTCTTTCATGTAGACAGCATGTCTGACCAGAATGGATGTAAGTCAATTTCCATTATGCAGCAACACCACCTTGAGATTCAATTTCAAGGAGTCTATGAATAGTTGTCATTCTTGAGGGTCATGTTTGATTCCAAGGGCATTCATCAGGCCATCTACATTGGAGCAGAACACAAGGTCATCTTCCTTTCTGAAGTAAGGTGCAAACTGCTCATGATGAGTTTGAAACAAAGTCACGCAGACATTTTCCTTGAGAAGATTCCATTGTTTAAGTCTTGATCCAAATAATTCTGCTTTGGCCTTGGACAGCTCCAGATCGCAAACAAGATCGTTCATTTCTTTTTCAGTGAGAATGTGTGGCACAGATGATGCACATTGGCAGACATATGGATCATCATTAGACACTGAAGGCTGCGGAGAACCCGACATCAGTTCACCTCCCTCCTCATCATCTGAATCGATGGAAAATTCTTTTGGAGGTTCAGGAATGGGAAGGCCATCACCGTGCAGAACTGGTCGGAGAGCAGATTGTATATTCAGGTACGCTATTGTCAAATTCTTTTTCCTTGTGATGCCTCCAGAAACAGGTGGAAACATGCTGAAGTAGCAGTCATTTGCCTGATTGCTTGGTTCTCTCCAAACCACAGGAACTTTTCGTCTTTCAGCCACTTCGGAAGATTTCTTGCACACGTACTGCAGCATATGTGTAGGGCCCAGGCTTTGTCTTGGTACCTGATCTTGCATCCAAAATAAAATTCATACACCGCTTTCACTATTGGAGTGATGGCCCTTTTCTGGCTTGCAAACGTCACTACCCCGTAAATGTAATAAAATGTATCTGCACAATTAACACAGTTACAAGGCATCACTACTACTGGATTAAAACTGCAAGGATCACTTGTGTTGTACATATGACTCAGGGGTAAATGGTAGTCACTCAAAAGACTTGCTCACCCTATGAGACATCGCTTACAACTAACGATTGCACATATTTTTGTCCGTGATCGTAAAGCCGCGATGTCATGACTCAACTACATTGCATCAGACAATTATGCAATACCTTCGGGGATTGTGTGTATGGTTGTTGCGTTTGTGTTGTTTTACCTCTGAGCGGCACTTTTTTGCACACCATGGCCTAAATGGCCAGGTCACATGGACTCCGAAGGCTCAGAGAAGGTTGATGGAGGGGACCCACTGGAACAGCTGTTGGGAGACAGATGGTAGCCTCCCGTCAAGGCCATCCAGCATGTTCTTTAATGTGCACAGGGTATGGCTCTCCCACACACGGGGCCACGGCTTAACGTCCCATCCGACGGACGGCGGCCTTTCCAAGCCCATCGGTGTCCCCTACTGACCGTGGGCAGGGCGGGGAATTTTGCAGAGATAAATCTCAACGCTGACCCAGCTGGGACTTGAACCTGGGAACTACAGATTACGAGCCTGGCACGCTACCGACTGAACCACCCCCGCCCCATGTGTATAGTGAGCTGATGCAATACAATGCAATATGCTGCAATCTGGAGTTTAAAATACAGAGTTGCAAAATGGTTACCTACGTACTTGAACTGACATTAGATGATTGCTGTGCTTTTGAAAGTAATATTTTGCATCTTTCATAATATGCCTATTTCATTTGGTTCACTCATATAGTTTATGATTTTAGGCTATTTATTTAATCATACACTCATTCATACTATTTATGTTTATATATATATTTTTTTTTTTATATTATAAATATTTCCCATTGGGTTGTTAATAGACAAACTTAATACTCAAACAAGAATAAACTAAACAGAACCAAACAGAAGACGTGTAAAACATGTAACATTTTGTAAGTTACACTTTTTACTGCGAATATACATAGATGTAAGCCTATTAAGCTAAGAAAATCTCATGTACTCCATGTGCATAACACAATAAGATTGTGACCCCAAGGAACACCCCAAGGTTGTGCAAGGAATCCAATGGGTTCCCACTAGACCATAGTATAATGTTAAAGGGTTCCCTGATACATAAAAAGTTTGAGAACTAATGCTACAGAGCATGTATGGGATGTATTGGGAACATAGATTTCCGCTTGTCAACCACCTTCAAGAACTACTCTGGAGCTCTACTCCGTTCTTGTAAAGGAATGGGATTTAATAGTTACAGGACCTTCTTACTGCCATCTTAAGCAGCATAAACATGACCTTGTATTGCTGTAAGGGGTCATTATTAGATACCTCATTGAACTACAATGCATTGCTCCAATTTATCCTGTATTTTAGATACATCAATTATATCATGCATTTGTTTCTTCCTTCCACATTCAATCTTTTATCCAATGATGTTAGTAACTATATCACTAACATCATTCTATCATCTTGTATTTTTCATTTTATCCATTTTTGTCAACTATGATTAACTTTTGGACACCAGTATAATATTGATTTGCTGTGCTTTGAGTAATTTGCAGACTGATCACACAGGACTATGCATGTGCTTCAATGGAAGACATGGACCCAGCAAAGGATGTCTGCTGCATATTGGTGATTGGGAAAAGGTCTTTATTTGTTCGGTTTTCCTTTTTATACTTATTAATTAGCATTTCTATTGTTTCAGGTGGAAACCATGAGATGTAGCAATGGATTGAATGTTTTGAATTCTTTTAAGCAAAAACTCGTCTGCTGATATGTTAATTACAGAAGTCTGCAATTTTGCATCCCTATGGGTGCAGAGTCTACATATATGATGGAGAGTACATATGAAAGTTATCTGTATATTAATGTCTTTAGAGTTCTTGTGTCATCTTTCTGAATAAAAACATCCAGATAAGGTATGACACAGTTGCTTTGCTTCTCCTCTGTGAAATATATTGTACAATATATACTGTTGGCTCTGTTATAGTGAGGCAATTTAATTGTTTATTGCTGTCATTCCAAATTAAAAATATTTCATCAACATAGCAACACCAGAAGACAGGTAAAACTATGGCTGAGTTAAATATAAATTATACTATGATATAATATACACTATATACTACTTATACACGATTTTGGCTCTATTACAGTTAATATATAATTATACTATGATATACTATACACCACTTATACACGATTTTCGCCCTATTACAGTTAAAATTATTCCTGAAGTGGCTGTTCTTAGCTCACACTTAAATATGGGTATATTGCCAAATGTACAATATCCTGATTACCCATATCTTATTCCTGTTTACTTAATGTCGTCTTTATCTACAAAGGTGATCAAGTACAAAAGAAATAAAGCTTTACCAGTTCTGGTGCTTGCTAATAGCTGGCACAGACGACTAAATCCTTCATTCATGCTAGTTGATTATTCAAATTATAATTCCAGTTAATTATGTAAATCCTCCACTAGTTGATTATATAAATCCATCACAGCTCTTCAGCTTTCCCATTGGCAAGTTGACAATGTTTTCAATGTTACTGAAGTTGTGTTTACCAATATGGGTTTCTTTATATTTTGAAGCTCTTGTCTGCTTCTTTCCATTTCCTCTTCCATTGACTGTGGAGCCCTTGCTACTGGATGTCTTGCAGTTTTTATCATCAAAAGTCATAGTTTTTAAAGATAGACTCCAGAACTGTCTTAGTTCTTGTGCTAGTTGTCACTTTTGGCACATACTCAAGAATTTCTTAAAACTCCAAAACAATTTTAACTGAACCCAATGTTAAAAAAACTTTTAAAATGATTAAAAATCCAAAACATCATAACTTTCACATGTTTCTTCCCTAACTTATTTAGGACTTCCTCAGGTGACTTTATAGAGTGTTGTTAGCCTGTTTTATACAAGTCTCTCATGTTGCGACTGCTTGTACAGAGTGCATGATCAATTGCTCATGCAATAGGAGGCTCCACACCACAGGTAGGGATGGAATCACCATGTTGCAGTGGATGTCTTTATGCAGATTGATCATGATAGTTTCTGCATATTACAGCTGGAACTTAGTTTGGGAAGTTATGAGTGGTTTACATCCTATCATATAATTTAATATTTTCTATTTATTATTGTTTGCATCAGAGCTGTATTTTAGTTTTTTATATTGTGCCTATGTTCTGACATATATTGCTTGTATGTTCAATATGTCTTACCTATGTAATTATTTTCACCTTCAAGTTCATATTTAGGGTCTGGGATAGCTATATTATAACCCCTCCCCCTGTGGGGGGTAATTTATCTCAATCAATTACTTTTTTTTTGTACTTTTATGTACTGTAAGTAGCAATTTAGTTTCATATTTTTTTAATACATTGCCCAAGGTATTTGAAACTCCTGATATATACAGAAAACTGTGTGCATATTTAAATTTTACTTCCTGTGGATTAGCTACATGTTGCAAATCTTAACAACTTTTATATTTCATGGTCTTTTCCAGCTTTTTAAACAATTTATCAGGGTATCCAGCTTCTTTTGCTATTTTACAGATGAATTCTAATTTCCTATTTAATGCATTTTTGGTAGTGAAATTTTTTTTAAAAATATGGAATTAATGTGGATTTTTTTTATATAATTCATTGGATGTGCATTAATGTATTAAATTTGGAATAAATGTAGATTTTCAATACACTTCTAAATTGCATCAAGGTATCTTCTTTTTAATAAGGATGTTGAAATATGGTAATTCCCCTCTGATTTCATTCTAGTATGTGAGTTTTATGGTGAACAGGATACTGTTAAATATATCCATTAAGGTTTGCAATTCATTAATGGGATAATCCCCAAAAAAATTTAGCACATCATCAATGTAACGAATGTATAAAGTCAGCTTATAAATTGCTTTTTGTAAGGCAGTATTGCTCCACATCTCAATACATGGTCAGACATGAATCCAGACAGCACCTTTTTTGTAAGCAGATATCTTTCTGATACTTTTTGTAAAGCAGTAGGCTCCATGTATTTCATTACAATGTCAGCCACAAGTCCTTAACAAGTACCAGAACCGGTAATGCTCTATTTCTTTTATACTTGGTCACCTTTGTAGATAAATATGACATTAAGTAGATAGGAATAAGATATGGGTAATTGGGATATTGCATATGTCACAACATACCCAGATTGAAGTGTGAGCTAAGAAAGGCCACCTTGAGAATAATTTTAACTCTGATACCACCAAAATCGTGTATAATTAAATTTATATAGAGCTGTGGTTGTAAGTTATTTATGAGTTAAATAATTTTGTTTTGGGATCTTGTAGGACAATCTCGGAAAAGATAGTGGCAAGGGGATGAGAGCCGATGGAGTCCTGCCTGCAGATTTTGATGCTGAACTGGAAACAGTTATTAAGTTTCAGTGCTTCATGAATGGCATTAATTGCAGGAAAGAAAAATTTTTGTATTTCAGCATTTTTTGTTATATTATAAAACCAGAAATATTGGGACTTATTAAAAATTAATGTAAAAAAATATTTAGAACATATTGATTTTTAAACTTTAACAGAAATTAAATTAGGTAATTTAACTTAGAGATTTTTTTTTAAATAACAAATATTACTATAAACAGAAAATTAAGAGGAATAACTATATATTATAAAGAAAGTTTGGACTTTGAAATAATATCTTGCGATATACTTTCTGCTGAAACTATTTATTTAAAAATCGTAAAAAATAATATTACATATATTTTAACTAACTACAGATCCCTTAGTACTGAAATAAATGTATCATATAAACATTTTGGAAAATGGTTAAAAAATACTACGAATGACGAAAATCAATTAATTGGTGACTATTTTGTTTATATTAAAAACACAAAAAATCAAAAAAAATATGGTACAGATATTTATTTAACACTATTAAATGAAATGAATTATGAGAGGCTCATTACAAGAGAAGTAATAAAAACAAAAATCTCTAAATCTTGCATAGATCATATTAATATTAAATTAGGCAAACATTTATTAGCTGATTCAATAATTTTTAAAAGTAAGATTGCAGATCATTATTGTATTATTGCAATAATAGGTCCAAAATTAAATAGAAATTTTTCTTTTGACAATTATGAAATTAAAAATACAAAAAATTGGTTATACAACTATTATAATATAAATAAATCATTTTCACAAAGAAATTGGGATTTAGAACAATATGATTAGTACAGCCGTCCCGTGGCGAGTGGTTAGTGCGCTTGGCTACTGATCTACGGGACCTGGGTTCGAGCCCCGGGTAAGGCATGGCTGTTTGTGTCGTTTTTCTGCTAAGGTCCTGCCATCCTCACAGACCTTCTACTGTGGCATATAAACTGACAGACTCCTGTCACACCTCTGTGGCAAGCAGCTGCTTGAGAGGGTATTTATTTATTTTTTATTATGATGAGTATGTTAAAGGACATACATCACTATATAATATGTTAAAAATATTTATAATATTTTATATAGGAATAAAACAAATTTAAAGAAAAAAAAGCTAAAATACGAAAATTTTCTAAAATTTGGATAATTGTAAATTTTAATTGTAAATTTATATTATAAAAATATTTATAAAGATTTAAGAAATATGGTTATTACTCAAATTAGAAAAAGCAAAATTATTATAAAAATAAACTTTTAACTGAAAAAAATTATATGAAAAAGACTTGGGAATTAATTAAATAGTTGATGGGTTTGAGCCCCGTAAGGCAGGATATATGTGTTATGTACTGCCTATACACATATATCCTGTCCCACGTAAGGCAGGATATAAGTGTTGTCTTTCTGCTGAGGTATCTTTGTTGTTTTGGGTTGTTTTACCTCTGAGCGGCACTTTTTTGCACACCATGGGCTAAATGGCCAGGTCACATGGACCCCGAAGGCTCAGAGAAGGTTAGGGGAGGGGACCCACTGGAACAGCTGTTGGGAGACAGATGGTAGCCTCCCGTCAAGGCCATCCAGCGTGTTCTTTAATGTGCACAGGGTATGGCTCACCCGCACACGGGGCCACGGCTTAACGTCCCATCTGACGGACGGTGGCCTTTCCAAGCCCATCGGTGTCCCCCACTGACTGTGGGCAGGGCGGGGAATTTTTGCGGAGATAAATCTCAATGCTGACCCAGCTGGGACTCGAACCTGGGAACTACAGATTACGAGCCTGGCGCGCTACCGACTGAGCCACCCCCACCCCCTAAGGCATGGATGTATGTATCGCTTTTCTGCTGAGGTCCTGCCATCCTCTCAGACCTTCTACTATGGCATATATACTGGCAGGCTTCTGTCAGACCTCTGTGGCAAGCAGCTGCTTGAGGGGGTATTTATTTTTTATTTATAAAAAGAAAATGTCAATTGATGACACTATAATTATAATATATCTAAAAAAGATAAAGTACAGATGAAATAGCTAATGAATACAATAATACCTACAGCTCAATAATTAAAAATATTAGAGACATAAACAACAAAGACCTTAGTTATATTCCATCAGTTAAATTTGTCATCAAAAATTCTATATATATATATTCCAGAAATAACTGTTACACAAACTAATGAACTTATTAGTTCAATGGACAAAAATGAATCTTCAGGATATGATAATATCCATATTAAACATATTCAAGAAAATAAAGATTTATTATCTTCAATAATATCAAAAAAAATCAAATTATAATGACAAAAAACACACCTTAAGAATTAAAAATTACAATTTTAAGATTCATATATAAAAGTGGTACTAAAACTGATTTTACTAATTACAGACCTATATCAATTCTTTGTACTATGGCAAAAAAACTTTTGAAAAATATATTTATATTATTTTTAATTTTTTGGAAACTCATAACATACTTAATAATAACCAATTTGGTTTTCAAAAAGGAAAAAATACAATTCAACTTTTATCAAAATTTGCAGATAAAGTTAATCAATTATTGAATAAAGGGGAAAAGGTGGTAACTATATTTTTATATCTTTAAAAGGCATCTGATACAATAGATCATTTTTATTACTTAAAAAATTAGAAAATTATGGAATTTGAGGTGTTTTATTAAATTGGTTTAGGAATTATTTAGTAAACATATATACCATCACTGTAATAGGCAATTCCTATAGCTCAAAAAAAATTAGTTTCATTTGGAATTCTTCAAGGCTCTATTCTGAATCCTTCACTTTTTATTATATAAATAATCTACCACCTTTAAATTTTAAAAGCAATCTTTTCTTATATGCATATGATATTTTAATAATGAACAGCAACAAACATTTAAATAAAAGTGCTGAAGAAATCCAATTAGATTATAATATTAGAAGATGACTAAATCATAATAAAATCTACTTAAATAATAGAAAAAATTAAATGGAAGATAATACATTCTACAATATTTAAATCAGATAATAACTTTTTCATTAAAACTCATAAAATAAATTGTCCTGAAAAAAATAATTTTACTAATGACTCTGGTTGTAATTGTTATAAACTCAAACTTGTAAATTACATAAAATATTTATATATATATATTGATAAACATTTTAGATGGAATATGCACATCTCTAAAATATGTGTATATCTCAGATTATCATCTTTTAAAATTCAAAAATTAAAATATATATTTAATACTAAAACTTGCATTTTATTCTATAAATTTGTATGTGAATCAATTATATCTTATGGTATAACCATTCATGGTACAACAAACTTAACAAATATAAAGAAAATTGAAAATCTTCAATCTATAATAGCCAAAATAATACCTATAATACTTAGACCAAATGATATGACATTAAGAGACAGATTACTTACTTGAATTTGTTATCATACAGAAACTTATATATTTATAATATAATCTTAAAATATTACTTTGATAATAGGTTTATACAAGATTAGAAGCTAAAAAATTTTACAAACTACCTAAATTTGAAAACAATTATAGAAGAGCAGCAATCCCATGGCAGAGTGGTTAGTGTGCTTGCTACTGCTCTAAGGGACCTGGGTTCGAGCCCTGGGTAAGGCATGAATGTATGTGTCGTTTTTTCTGCTGAGGTCCTGCCATCCTCTCAGATCTTCTACAATGGCATATAAACTGACAGGCTCCTGTTTGACCTCTGTGGCAAGCAGCTGTTTGAGGGGGTATTTATTTTTATGGAAGATGTATCAGTGATTATAAAATACCACATACTTTGAATTGATTCCAATAAATATTAACAGCTATAATAGATTAAAAATAAATTTAAAATATTATCTTAAATAAATTATATAACTATGTTAAATTTTGCATCTTTCATGAAGTTTGTGCATTTTACATTTTGTCTTATTTTAATTTTTCTTCTTTTTTTTTAAATATGTTATTAATCGAGAGAACGTGTAATATATTATGAATGTATTATTCAATTACCTACAGATAAGCTATTTAGCTTTATGGGTCCTATGTATTTTTCATTTTATATACAGTATGTTCTTATGACTGAATAAGCAATGTTTAAAAAAAATCACATAACAGCAACAAAACCTGTAGTTGATGGGAACAACATCAAGTATGACCAATTTGCTGTTGTGAGGAATGGACAGATCCTTGAGTCTGTTGAGAAATTCAGCTGTAGATCCAATTGAAAACAGATACTTGCAAATAAAGCTAAACATTTGGCAAGATTCTTTTCTAAAAGAAACATCTAAATATATAAAAGGTAGTCCCAGAATGTTTTCTAGAAAAGAAGCTTTGCAATTTTTATCTAGCTTAATTTGTGAGCCTCAATTTTCCATTAGATCTATAGCTGAATTTTTTAGATTCAACTAGCTGTCCATTCCTCCCAAAAGCAAATTAGTCACACTTGATGCTGTCTCCTTGTTCCCATCTACTCCAGTTTTTGAATGCAGAATAAAATTAGAACAAAAAACATTGAAATGCAAATATTTTCCTTTCCTGAAACCAATGCCATTTGTCAAGCACTAAAACTTGTCACTGAAAATAACTAGTTCCAATTTTTTGCTACAAAATATACAGGCAGGACTCAGAGGCTCAACTCGTTTCTGGCATCTTGTCTGATGACCTAGTTTTACCTGTCTTCTGGTGTCACTATGTTGATGATCGATTTTTAATTTGGAATGGCAGGGATGAACAATTAAACTGCCTCACTAACAGAGCCAATAGTATCCATCCTATGATACATTTCACAAAGAAAGGTTGCATTGTTTACCTCTGAGCAGCATTTTTTCCACATAATAGGCTAAATGACCAGATCACATGGCCCATGAAGCCTGGGGAAAGGAGATCCACTGAACAGCTGTTAGGAGACAGATGGTAGCCTCCTGTCAAGGTCATCCAGCATGTTCTTCAACATGCACAGGATATGGCTCCCACACACACAAGAGCCACAACTTTATGTCACAACCGATAGGTGGCAGTGTTTCCAGGCCCATCAGTATCCCCTACTGATCAAGAATAGGGTAGGAATTCACAAAGGAGGAGGAAAAGGGCAATGTAACACCCTATTTGGATTATTTTACTCAGAAAGATGATGGAGACTAGATGTCAATATAGAGAAAATCTATACATGCTCCCTTCATCATAAATGCAGGTTCATGTACTCCATGAGTGTTCAAAATTGCAGACTTCTGTTCTCTCATCAAGGAGTTCTCAGGTCCTTCATTGCAGTTCTCAGGTCCTTCTCAGGACAGGAGATATGGGTCTCCTTTCCCCCAGCCTTCTCTGAGCCTTTGTGGTCCTTGTGATCTTGTGATTTAGCCCATTATGTGAAAAAAAGTGCTGCTCAGAGGTAAACAACCCAACCCTTTTTTCTTCTCTTCTTGATGTCTCTCAGGTCATTGAAATTCTCACATCCTTCAGCGCATCAACAAATGAGATTTTACTTACGAAAGAAATTCAAAACATTCAATCCATTGCTACATCCTACAGTTTCCACCAAAGACAATAAAAAAGTTAAAAGATATTGAAACAAACACTTAACAAATATAGCCCTCCTTCCAATCAGTGACAAGCAGCAGGGAAACCTTTGCCAGATTCATGTCTTACATTACAGTCCTGTGTAAATCAGTCTGCAAATTATTAAGAGCACAACATATCAGTATTATTTTCAGCCCTGCTCCAAATAGGAAAAAAATTATAAAAACGAACAGAGACAAATTTAGTCTCCTCCAAAAAATTGAGCATTTACAGATTCACCCTAACCATTTGCTGGATAACTCTGTTAGGTATTATATTATTATATATATTATCATATATATTATCACTATATTGGAAAAACTATACATTCTCTACAGGAAAGGTTTACAGAGTATCAGAAAGATGTCAGGCAAAATAAAACAGTAACTGCCATTGCCAAGTTGGCAATTCAACACACAGTTATCACAGAATGGGAGCATGTCAAACTGCAAGCATGTGCCTCCACTTACTACAGAACCATCACCCCCTAGGCTATTGAGACAATGGCCTCGTCCATCTCCACCTGCAACCAAAACACTGGAATCACCCTTCATGATGTATAGAAAGCAGTTCTAAACATCCCTAACTTAACCACATATAGTGTCACTTCACTACAGATGGAGTGTTGCCCTTGCTTTGAAAAGTTTCCGAGTTTACTTTTGAAAAATGTTTAATACACAAATGGCTTGAAGGATAATTTTTAAAATTTTATTGCTTAATGACTGAGAAAGTTATTCTATTTATTTTCTGAGTAAAATCTTTAATTGCAATTACATTAATACCAGAAGAATTGCTCAGTGTCACTTGAGCCTCAGAAAAATGACCCAGAATAGAAGGTATATTCATATTGGGTGCACTGACACTGTTGAGGTCAGGGGTGATGTCACCAGAGGCAGAACCAATTTCCCATATTTCTGCAAATACTGGGCTAATCAGTCCTGAATTTGGTGTGGTGGTTCCATTTAGTTTTGGCCACACAGGGTTTAGATATCCACCAGAAGCTTCCAAAATTTCTGGGGCATTATCCTCATCTATCTTATAAAATGGGGAATCAAAAGTTTTTAATGGAGTTATAAATTTGCAAAGTTATCAAATGTAAAGACATTTTACAGCCAACTTTTGGGGGTGAGTCTAATTTTCTAGGGTCGAAACCTTGCCAGTGCACTGAATTATGGTGAGATGAAGCTGTAGATGAAGTTTGGTTTTCCAAGATCAGACTGTCTAGGAGAAGATGTCAAAGAAACACACACAAATTCTATACACAGGTTTGACAATTATGAATGATTTTTATAAAACAAGATCATTTATTGTTAAATATTCCAGCTTCCATAACTTTTTAAATATGTACTGAATGAATAATGTTGAAAATCGAGATTTATATAGATTTGATTATGATCTTTAACTACAGTCAATATTTCCATTAGATGCATATTTTAAGCCTAATAGAGCTTTGAAGTTAGATTCTCACTGACATAACAAGGAATTTCTCTAATATTTTGGTAAGGGAGTGTATAAGTGTGCATTTCTCCCAAATGTAATCCTGTTTCATTAACTGATTTTAATTCATTACATCTCTATTAATATGATCAATTCAATTTTAAGTATCATTTGGATTTCTATTTTTTTGTATTTTTTTCATACATACATACAAAATCCTCATGCAGCTATGAGCTATGGATGTCCAACTAGACTGTGTAATTTTCCTTTCCAGACATGTCTGTTCTGAGCTACTGCTGCTACACATTTGGCCACTCTAGGTCAATTCTAGCAAGGTCCTGTTTGACATTGTCAGCCCATCACTTCCTAGGACTCCTCCTTTTTCTGAAACTCTTAGACACACTGTTCATAATCCTGTAAGCTAACTTCTATAAGAGGTTTAATAATTTGAAAACTAAATATTTTTTGTTTCTAGGTTTTGTAAAACAACCTTAAATATTGTCAAAAAAAAATAAATAAATACCCCCTCAAGCAGCTGCTTGCCACAGAGACCTGACAAGAGCCTGTCAGTTTATATGCCATAGTAGAAGGTCTGAGAGGATGGCAGGACCTCAGCAGAAAAATGACACAAACAGCCATGCCTTACCCGGGGCTCGAACCCAGGTCCCTTAGATCAGTAGTCAAGCACTCTAACCACTCGGCCATGGGATGGCTAGAATATTGTCAAAGAACATGTTTAATTCATCAGGATACTCAAATATGGTTTGCATATTTTGCTATTAAAGTACTTGAAATGTGGGGATTATTACAGGTTTTGCAGTTTTCTTCCTTTTTTAACACAAAAAATTCTTTCCCAGTAGTTTGGTATGATTTACCATTCTCAAGAAAAAATGCAACACCAGGAAGAACTTATCAGTTTGTCCCGAAATATGCAAGATGTATAGCCCATGGGAGAACATGTAGATGATTCAAAGTGCAGCACATAAGCACATCATGTGTGACAGTAATGCCCCCTGGAAGTGGTATAAGAGGAAATTACAAAGAGCTGGTGTAAAGCACTGGAATTGTGTTTGCTCACAAGTTCTTGCACACTAAAGAATCAGGTATGCCCTGTCAAAGAACACTGCATCCATACAATCAGGTTTCAGACTTTGATCGAGGGAGAATTGTGGGATTACGGGAAGGCAGAATATTGTACCGAGACATTGGTGCTCATATCGGATGGAATGCTGCCACAGTGATGAGAATATGGCGTCAGTGGGTAGAGGAGGAATGAACTCACCAATGTGAGAGATCTCAATGCCCCTGTCACACAACGAATGAGAGGACAGACATCTCGTGTGCATGGCTTTGAGAGATCATACAGCCACATACATCAAACACCTTAGCTCAATAGTTAGGGTGTGTTGCACATCAACCAGTGTCCGAATGTACAGCTCGATGTCGTCTGCAGCATTGGGGAATTTTTGCTAGGCAGCCATTGCTTTGACTACCATTGACTCTACAACACAGGTGTATGAGATTGTAATGGTACCAAGAACATTGCACATGGATGTGCGAATCGCATCACATTGTCTTTTCAGACAAATCCTGCTTCAGTATGTAGCACCATGATGGATGAATCTGTATCTGGTGATACTACAGCGACAAGCTCAGTGAGACATGCATGATGCAGTGTCATACAGGTCCAGCCCCTGGTGTTATGGTATGGGGTGCCATTGGACTCCACTCATGCACACGCTTCATACACATTACTGGTATTTTGAACAGCCAGCCTTACATCACTGAGGTGTTGGAGCCTGTGGTCATACCTTATCTTCAGGGGCTCTCTGGTGCCATTTACCAACAGGACAATGCCCGACCACATGTGGCATGCATCATCCAACAATTCCCGGAGAGCCACGATGTGACACTTCTGCCTTGGCCTGCATATTCACCGGGTTTGTCCCCAATTGAACATGTCTGGTCCATGACTTCATGATGACTAGCACACCAGACAGCAGCAGCTACTACAACAGATTAACTTTGACTACGTATCGAAACTGAATGAACTGGCATTCCCCATACACACATCAGACATCTCATCCTCTCAATGTCAGACCGTGTAGCAGGGGTTGTTGCTGCTCATAGTGGCTACACAAGATACTGATTTCTTTGTATTCCACAAGTCTAACTGAGTTGTATTTGTAATCATTTGATACTTGTAACATAAGCTATATATTCACTAAATATGGCTTTGATATCTCTTGTCTTTCCTGGTGTTGCACTTTTAATGGCCAGCAGTGTACTTTAGTCATGAATCTTTAAGTACACTGCTGGCCATTAAAAAAAAAGTGAAAGTGTAATCATGAATCTTTCACTCCACAATGAACAAAACCCCACATGAAACTACTATGATATACAGTTAGTCTGTTATTAGAATGTAAAAATCTGTAAAGAAAAATACAGTATATAGTATTATAAAATCAATGTGTGTTACTAGTTGTAACTGTCCAATGCATTAATTACAATGCTGAATTTTACCAGATTCCACTAATTCACTCACTAATTAACAGTATCCTACAAATGTTGCAACAAAAATAGTTACAGAATTATTTTTGCAACTGACTGCTTATTTTGAGAGCAACTAAAATAAAGTGATTGTTGCAGTCTGGCTTTATCATCAGCATTTTCCAAATCAAAGACATCTAGACAATTTGTTGCATTAGCAGAGTAGAAACTTAATTTAAAAATGCATAGTAGCTTCCAACAACTAACCACTAATTGGAGTAGCTCAAAATCCATTAAATACCTCAGATGTTGATTAAAGATCACTGCAGCTAGACACTCAATTCCTGCATAGATTTGGCATTCTGTCCAATGTATTTATGAAACTTCATTCTTATCTTCTTTAGTACAAGATGAAAAGCAAAAACTTTTTACAAGACACAATAAAAGTCTGTAATCCCATGAGATATGCAATTCCAATAGATTTATTGAGTTTATGATGTGGACAGTTGAAGATAATTCAAGGTGATGTGCCATGCACACTTTCAGCATGAATTACTCACAGCAAACAATTATCATGAAGTGATCTGACATTCAGATCACTTCAATTCAATTACATTATAACAGATTGGAGGATAGTATTGACAGATTCAAAATATGCCAATACTATCCTCCAATCTGTTTCACTGCCTGCTATTGCTTGAATACATCAGGGAAACCAGCTTCTCAAAAGATAATATCTTTATATGTACTGCTGTCTTCAGATAGTGTGCCTTTGATAGCATCCCTGGCTTTATTGGTCATTCAATTTGCCACCTATAAAGCACTTTTGTGACATAATGGGATAGCGGCTTACAATCTTTCCTCAACTGGCCTATATTTGAGGGGCAAACAATCATAAGCACAATGGGTCATTCCTTAAGGCAACAGGTATCTTGGAACTTGCCTATGTATAACTGCCTCTAATGCCATTAAGAGTAGCCTACTATATACTAATATGTGCATATCTCAGTTATAAAATATCATAATTTTGGTCCATTTCATGTGATATCTTGCTTTTATGACTATATATACTAAGCTTAGTTTAGGTATAGCTAGACCACACCTTCAGAGTAAGGTGGTATCACTGGAGTGCATTTTAATCTAATTTTTCCATGATGGCAAAATTTAAATGGTTAAAAGTGGTTTCAATATTATTCTGTAAACTAGAAAATAAAGCAAATTTCAGAAATTTGAAATAGTTAAAATATATTACCGTGGCTTGTCGTAAAGCAAAATTAACTTCAGTAAGATTTTTCACAGGACACCAGCATTCTCCAATTAGACATTCCCTTGTAACATCCTGATTACACAAGTTTAGGGTATGGTAAATTGCCTTTACTTTTCTAACTTTGATAAGCCAACTTTTAATATTTTTTGCAGCACTAAGTAGAAGACGACGATGATGATCTTCTGTTTGGTTCAATACCTATAAGTAAACCACAAAAACTTTAAGTTTTGCTAATGTGAGGTAGATTTCAGAAAAGTTTTACCATATGGTAATAAACAAAATAAACATATTTTATTTTTTGAAGAACGGAAATTTTAAAGAATACATGGAGTGTGTAAAAAACCAGGTGGATATACATACGTACAAAATCTTCATGCAGCCATGGGTTATGAGGTCCTACCAGACTGCAATTTTCCTCTCCAGACGTCTGTCCTGAGCTACAGTTCCCGCATTTGGCCACTCTGTCCCAATTCTAGCAAGGTCCTGTTAGATGTTGTCTGATGACTCCTTCTAACCTCATCATAGCTTACAAAGTCAAACCACCTAATGCCCAAGATACTGTACAAGCATCTGGAATCAAAAGTATCAAGTTTCTTACTATCTTGTTTACGAAGGATCTACTTTTCACTATCACAACTAACCTTAGAAAAAACCAAACTATTATGCACCTAATTTTAGTCTTAGGTGTATCGATTATTTTAGGTGTATATACCTAAAGGCTAAACATAAGCCACATAATAGTTTGGTTCTCGTTAATGTTTGGCAAAATAGTGAAGCTTGATCCCTTTCTAAGCAAGATAACAGGAAGCTTGGTGCTTTTAATTTCAGATACTTGTAAATGATTAGATTGAGAAAAAGGAGTAATAACTACTTTTGAGCAGCATCTTATGTAGGGAGACATTAGTGGTTTCAACATGTTGCCCATATGCATAATCACAGTGCAGCAAATGGAATTATTAACAGTGTATTAAAAGGCTTGAGAAAATGGGGGAAACCTAGTATAAGTGAGACAGACAATATCAAACAAGAGTTTAATAGAATTGGTCAAAGGCTGCTGTTGCTGCAAATATAATAGATGTGACCACAGAACTTGCAATACTGGCCAAATGTAAAAGTTGCTGTTCAGGGAAAGGACATAACTGGAGGGAGAATGATTTTATGTATAGGCAGACAGGTACATATATATATGCACATATCAAAGATGAGTTTGGGCTCAATTTTCCAAGCCCAAAGTTATTAAGCCTTAGTCTGTCTGAATCATTCCAACAAGTTTTGAGTCTGAGCCCAATATGGGGAAAATATTTCTCTGACACATAAGACAAACAGAAATGCATCACTAATCATTTATTTTATTCTTATTAATTAGAATCATTTTATGACAAAATTAAAATGTATGCTGTTTGGAATGAAAAACATTATAAATACTAGCAGAAACTAAAAGTTCATGGGTAACAACATTATAAATGCAAAGCATTCATTTATTAAAAATGGAAAAATATGCAAAAAAAATTTAAATCCACATGTGCTTAATTTAAATTACTGAAGGCTGATTAATAGGTTGAAATTATAAGCAAAATATATTATATTAGTTAAACCCAAGGCAAAAGTTTGACATGAAACATATGTACATTGATAACTTGATGCACTGCTTTCCACATACTACTCACAATGTACTACTCCATTCACAAGGTAGGCGACAGCAACACCTCCAGAAATTTTGGACACTTTTTCAAGGGATCACTCGCAACCAATGTCAGCAAGGAACCCAATCTGTTACTCCAATGGGGCTAGAACTAAGTGGGACTACCCCACTAAATTTGGGACCAATCGCACAAGTACCTGTGGAACCATGGGGAAACCAACAATTTCTGATGTCATGTGTCCACCACCCATTCATTTGGCCAGATTTACAACTATTATATGATTTTTTACTTCGTTTTTCACAATTACATGAAATGTTTGAAATTTGAATGATTTTGGGTCCAAAGTTGTCTGCACTACTTTGTCCGGCTGAGCCCAAGCCAGACAAAGCCCAGCCCAAACTCATCTCTAACATAAATATAACTACACACACTATATTACCAAAAATATACCCACAGTATACCTATTTCATGCTATGTGAAAGGAAAGACATATCCAAAGTTCTTTAACTTTGATAAGAAGCTTTCCATTGGAAAATGTCACTGGAAAAAAAATTAAAGCTCTCACTCAAATCTCTCAATCTACTTCTTCAATTATATTCATTTCACATTTAAAGAGTTATTGAAACTGGAACATTTAACAGATAGCTAACAATAAAAAACTTTTAAAATTATGTTTATTTTAATGAACAATTTGTTTTGATAATTACTACTTTCATTTCAATTAACTCTTGAAGTAAATTCTTATAACTAGTAATGCTGCTCTTAAATGCTTCATCTTCCATAGTTCTTTAAATATTAAATAAATATTGCTAAAAATTTAGTTTGTTTATTGGAGCCCATTTGGGTATCACCCAACTTTCAAAAACAGAGATTGGAGACTTTTTGTGGCGATTTTTGTAGAACCAAGGCAAGAATAATTGGTAGTTTTTTTTACACAATAACCAATTCACTATCAGTCTTATTATTGAAATTAACTTGGAAAGTTAGGTGAAGCTTAGCCTTGCTTGCTTTACCTGATAAGCTTCTTCTGACTATTATGAACCATAAATTTGAAATAAATCCTGTCCTTTACCAACTACAATTTTGTCAACTGTGGATAAAATCAGAAATGTAACTATCTCTATGTGGTTAGTAAGGGATGGTTTAAATTCTGTCTCATTAGAAGGAGATGTCGCCTGGATGATGCACAGAACCAGCCAGGCCTAGCACCTAAAATCAGACCCCACCTTCTCGTAGTGCAGATTGTTAGTACCTTTCAAAAGAAATACTCTCTTGTAGAAGGTAATGGATGGGGAATGCTGCCAGATCAGTGTGGCCTACTGATCGAAGGCTATTTCTAAACTTAAACTACATAAATCCTCAGGGTAGAAGAAATTATTACTGAAATGCTTAGAGCTGGGAATGTTTCTGCTACGACATGCCAAACTGAAATTTTCAATATCTTTTATGATAACGCCATTGTTCCTAAGGATTTTACCAAAGCTATTATTATCCCTATTTCTAAAAAATGGGATTGCAGTTCTTGTGATAACTATAGGAGTATCAGTCTACTTTCTGTTCTGGGTAAAGTTCTTTGCATTATTGTGCTTAATAGAACTAAGAATCTGGTTGACAGTCAATTGCTTGATGAGCAAATGTGGATTCAGAAGTGGTAGGGGATGTGTGGATCAGATATTTTCATTTAGGCAGATTCTTGAGAAATGTTTACAGTTTCAGAAACCTTTGGTTGCTAGCTTTGTTGATTTCAAAAAGGCTTTCGACTCTGTTGATTATCATAATTTGAGGTTGATTGTGATATCATATGGTATACCAGACAAGTTAGTTAACATAATGAAAGCTCTCTATAATAACACTGAGTCATGTGTGAGAGTTGGTAAGGCTTGTAACAATTGGTTTAGCATTACTTCTGGTGTTTGACAAGGGTGCATTTTGTCCCCTTTTCTCTTTAATTAGGTTATTGATTATGTTATGTAAAATTCACTGCAAGGGGAATATTTGGGGTTTAAATGGTCTAGAGATATGAAAATTTCTGATTTAGATTAGGCTGATGATTTGGAACTTTTGGCAAATGATATTGATGTGATGAACTCTTTCATTAGAACTGTTGATGAGAATTTTAGTAGAGTAGGTTTGGTGATAAACAGAGAAAAAGCCAAAGTGAAGAAAATTGATCAGGCAGATTGTGGCTCAGTTAATATGAATGATTGCACCCTTGAGCAAATGCTCAATTTCATTATCTCTGTAGCTATATAACAGATACTGGTGATGTGCAGCATGAGATATACAGAAGAATAAGGATTGATGTTGGGACTTTTAAGAATCTATGGAGAGTGTGGAGAAATAGGAGTATACATCTCAAGATTAAAATTAAACTGTATAATACACACACCGGACACTGAATAGAAACCTTTATTCAATATCGAGTTGGGCCTCCTTTAGCCAGAATTAGAGCATGTATGCAGTTTGGCATAGATTCCACAAAGTGTTTGAGTGCCTTTACATCTCCAGCATACCAGGCATTCACCAGACAGTCCTTTAGCTGGCTCAGATTTAATGGAAAAGAGAACTCTGCTCCTAGATCTGTTTTTTTAACATGTCCCATACATTCTCAATGGGGTTCAGATCCGGGCTTTATGGTGGCCAGGGATGATGGTGGAAGTCACTCTTATGCTCACTGAACCACTGCTGAACACATCTTGCGTGATGGACAGTAGCATTGTCATCCATGAAATAGCCATCACCTGCTGGACAAAAATTCAACATTACAGGATGGACTTGATTGGCAAACAATGTTCAGATAATCCTTGGAGGACACCCAACCTTCCAGCAATATCAGGGGACCCATTCCCTAATATTGCTGATATAACAATTCCCTGATATAACAGAATGTAACCCCACACCATGACATTGCCTCCAGAACCTTGAGTTGTGTTTACAAGCTTTATGCTTGTGTTTCCATTGCTTTATGGGGATCTTACCAAACTTTCTGCCAACCATCAGTACAGAACAAGATGTACTGTGACTCATTAGACCATGATTTTTCCCAGTCTTCCAGTGTCCAATCACAGTGTTCCTGACACTACTGCAGATGAACTTTCCGGTTCTTCACAGAAATCAGTGGTTTCCGTATAGGCATGCGACTGCTAATACCAATCCTCTTCAATTTCCAGTATATTCCAGTATTTTCCAGTATGAGATATGGTCAGTAAAAGCCTTCATTGAATGCTTCGGTCAATTGCTGCCCACAGGAAATTCAGTTTCTCCATACAAGCCTTCTCAGATGACAACAATCTCGTTCCTGATGGATTGTCATCGCACCACACTTACACCTCTTAGACAAGCAATGTGAGTTATTTTTCCACTGATTAAAAACCGAAGATGTCTCACCTTTTGAGAAACCAGTCAGCTCTGCTGTTTTTAAAATCATCGCTCCAGCCAGATGGGTACCCACAATAAGCCCTTTATTGAACCCCTAAAAGTCTTGTTTTTCCCATTGTGATCAACACTACTGATGAGCAGCAGTCTTAAATAGTTGTCTAGATCACCTGGTGATGCAGTGGCATACAGAAATCAGTGGTTTCCGTATAGGCACATGACTGCTAATACTGATCCTCTTCAATTCCTACCACATAGTTGGTTGAGATATGGTTGGGAAAAGCCTTCATTGAATGCTTCGGTCAATTGCTGCACACAGGAAATCCTGTTTCTCCGTACAAGCCTTCAAAGGTCCGTTCAAACCACTGATCTCAAGTGACTACATATTTTGCATGTATGCTGTGCAAGTGATGTTTATGTACACCTGCTTAAAGGTTTCTAATTCAGTGGCCAGTGTGGGTAGTTTGGTTCTTTCTAAGGTTAGTTTGATAGTGAAACTTGGAACTGTTTGGAGAACTGAACTGTGTAATCTGGTTGGACTTCTATAGCCCATGGCTGCTTGAGGAGGATGATTGAAATTTGTCACTCAATACCACACAGGTTGATATGATTGGTTTTCATATTCAATCAGTTATCCATATTTACTCAAATGATTTTGACTCTTAATTCTAAAAATTAAGATAATTATATTTCAAGTTTGTTAAAACTCCAAAATTATTGATGTGTTGCACTTCCATTCCAGGTGTGGTCCTGTTTGATATTATTCAGTGTAGTTCTAATAGTGCCTCAACAATTGCAATGAGTTCTGCTGTAAATAGGTGGGTTTTACAGTTTTACTAGAAACACAGAACAGAAGCAGAGCAACAGGTCAATAAATTTTGGACTTTTAATGAACTCTATATTTAATTATCTTAGTTTTTACAGTTAAGGTCAAAACCATTAAATACAGATATTATTGGTTATTTATCTTGACAATATCAGACTGATTTCAATGCTCCAAATTGCCTTATATCAGAACATATGAGTTTGCAATGTTAGTGTCAAGTGTCAGCAAAGGATTCCAATGTGGTGAAATCATAATATTATAATACATAAATAATACTTTGGAAGCAAAATGAATAAAGCAGATTAAACTCTAAACTGCATGTCTTGCTGTGTTATTCAGAATATGCCACTTGCAGCAAAAAAAAAGGGAGAAAGTGATCTGAAATTAAAAGATAAAATATACTATTTAATGATTTGTAAAATTTGATCCATGTCCTGATTACTACATATCAGTTTTTCACCTTTTCAACCTTATTACACATCTCCTCTTAATCCCTTAGTATAGAACAAAAAATCTCAAGGGAAAAAAAACTCATAAAATGCTTACAAAATATTTTGGTGTTTTAGTCATTCCATGCATTTTAACACAAAACCATCTGAATATATAAAATCCTAATGTGATATCCTAAATAACATGATAAAATCCTAATGTATAATTTTCAATTCCATCAATATTATTCACATAGTTCGTATTAAATAATAAAATCCTAAAAAAATATTACTAGTATTTGTAGAAAATTATGATAAATGCCCTTCCCCACCCACAAGTTATACCACACTGCTTTTGTTTTGTAGTTAACCAACTGCATTTGAATCATGAGTCACACTTATGTTGCAAAACAGTGTCAAAATATGACAACAAATTATACACATGGTAATTTGTTTTCGATAATTTTTTTAACAAGTGGCAATAAAAACATAAAATTCAATTTAAAAAAATTCACAAATTTTGATATGGGTTGGGTTGTTTTACCTCTGAGCGGCACTTTTTTGCACACCATGGGCTAAATGGCCAGGTCACATGGACCCCGAGGGCTCAGAGAAGGTTGGGGGAGGGGACCCACTGGAACAGCTGTTGGGAGACAGATGGTAGCCTCCCGTCAAGGCCATCCAGCGTGTTCTTTAACGTGCACAGGGTATGGCTCTCCTGCACACGGGGCCACGGCTTAACGTCCCATCCGACGGACGGCGGCCTTTCCAAGCCCATCGGTGTCCCCTACTGACCGTGGGCAGGGCGGGGAATTTTGCGGAGATAAATCTCAACGCTGACCCAGCTGGGACTCGAACCTGGGAACTACAGATTACGAGCCTGACACGCTACCGACTGAGCCACCCCCGCCCCCACAAATTTTGATATGAACACATTTATTCATTATTTCATTATTTCACAAAATTTGATAATGAACACATTTAGATTTGTCACAGTTGTACAGTGGCAAAGAATGACTTTTTGAATATGGGTTCGGTTGTTTTACCTCTCAGCGGCACTTTTTTGCACATATAGGCTAAATGGCCAAGTTACAAGGACCACAAGGGCTCAGAGAAGGTTGGGAAAAGGGGACCCATTGGATAACTGTTAGAAAACAGATGGAAGCCTCCTGTCAAGACCATCCAGAGTGTTCTTTAATGTGTACAGTGTATTGGTCTTCCACACAAGGGACCACAGCTTAATATTCCATCTGACAGATGATGGTCTTTCCAGGCTCATCAGTGTACCCTACTGACAAAGGACAGGGTGAGATTTAGTGAAGATAAATCTCAATACTGGCATAGATGGGACTTGAACCAGGGAATTAGAGATTAAGTCTGGCATGTAGCAACTGAGTCAACCACAGTCCAGCAATAGAATACTACACAAATATTATGAACATATTAGATAGCATACAAGAGTACTAAGAATAACAGTGTGATTGTATTTTAATATGCTAATAATGATATACACTATGTCTTGTAATACAAATAAGCATGTAATGCTTATTTGTATTACAAAGTCAGTTACACATAATGATGAATGCATTGCTGGTCATTGGATGAAAAGAAAACATAGTAATAGCTGTTATTAAAGATGCAATGAAGAAAATGCAGTCAAAGATAATAGGAGTTGACATCAATGAGAAAGTGAAATGTACTATTTTTTTCAATAACATCAAACATGCATGAAAAAATGCTTTTAATGTATATATGCTATAGTAATCTGAAGTCTGTAGTTTCCTAAGGAGGATGATTCCTTTGATGATGAACAACAGAGCAAGGATATAATGTTGCACTTGTGTCAGGCAATGATCCAAGATGTCTGAGTGTAAGAGGTTCAAATGTAAAATTGTGAAAGCTAAAATACAGATGTTGTTCCAGGTTAAACCTGATACAATCAATTAAAAGATGTTTAATAGTTAAAATGGTGTTACAAAACTCACACTTAGGTTCATAATCCACTTGTAAAAGAAAATAATGTGTTAGAAATTAATGAACATGAGCCAAGTAAGTACAATTTCTTTCGATTCCTGTGAAAACATGACTGCCATGGTTTGACATAAAGCTTGATCTCAAAGAATCTATTTGCAATCTGTTCCAACCAAGATCTCTGTGCCTAGAGCTCAATGGAAAAATGCTGCCAGAAGTCCAGATATGGAACTGGCATTGAACAGTCAGACAGGGGCATGGGCAACTCGGTAGCAGCATCTGCCAAGTCATTGCCCCTGATGCTGACTTGACTGGAAACCCAACAGGAAAAAATGGTCATTGTGGCTGTCAAATATTGGAGCTGCTGAAGAATCTTGGACAGAATAAGGTGAGGCTGAGGCCACACCGAGATCAAACCTGTAGTGAGCTAAGTGAGTCAGTATAAATCACACTGGGGGTTGGGTTGTTTTACCTCTGAGCGGCACTTTTTTGCACACCATGGGCTAAATGGCCAGGTCACATGGACCCCGAAGGCTCAGAGAAGGTTGGGGGAGGGGACCCACTGGAATAGCTGTTAGGAGACAGATGGTAGCCTCCCATCAAGGATATCCAGTGTGTTCTTTAACGTGCACAGGGTATGGCCCTCCCGCACACGGGGCCACGGCTTAACGTCCCATCCTACGGACGGCGGCCTTTCCAAGCCCATCGGTGTCCCCCACTGACCGTGGGCAGGGCGGGGAATTTTGCAGAGATAAATCTCAACGCTGACCCAGCTGGGACTCGAACCTAGGAACTACAGATTACGAGTCTGGCGCGCTACCGACTGAGCCACCCCCGCCCCCACACTGGGGGCTGAGTGCATAAGCGAACAGACACAAACACACACATAAACTTTCTTCTTTATATAATAGATTGAATTTTATTACTTACAGTGCTTAGGTCTTCTAATCGACTATTGACTCCTTTGAGCATTGATTCTCGTTCTTCAAATGTTTCAGGACAAGGATATAATGTTGCACGAAACCTTAAAAAAAATCGAAAATCATACATAAATTGTAGAATATTTCTAAGTACTGCCACATAGTTAGTTTAATGAAGCTTTAAATGTAATAAAAATGTAAAATACTTTATGTTAATTCCTAATGAAATCTGGTTTATTATCATTTTAAAAAAATCTAATTTACTCTCATTAATAGTCAAGTGGTTTATTTCCAGATCATTATACCTATTGCAATGGAATATTAAAAGTCCTTTATAAAATAGACATTTATTAGTAATGACAGTCCTTTAAATTCTAGAAAGTTTGGTTTATTTAAACAATGAATACCTCAGAGTATGAAACACTGTTTGAAAGACCAATTATCAGCATTCATGTGAATTTTCATCTATATACACAATGTTTCACAATGATTTGTCAGTTATAGATGAGAAGTACAAGAGTAGCATGGTTGACTCATTGATTAGGTGCACCAATTTATTGGGCTTCTGTAAAAATGGTGGTGCTGTACAAATGATTCAAGGAGTTATCATAAGTTTCTAAACTAAAATCTAAGCCAAGTTTGTCACTAAATGGCAAATGCGGTCACTTACCTTTCTTCATCCATCTATCTTGCAACATGTCACTGCCATTACGGACAATATTATTACAGCTGACAGTTCACTATTAGATGAAATTTTCACATTCACGCCCTTATCGTCACTCAGTTAACTCTCAGAATTGCCACTGAACAATGCCTATGTGAATCAAGGATTCACATAGTTCTTCATCACTCAAATGCTTCCTTTTGCTAAGTCCTCACATCAAGTTGACTAACTAAGACTCAATCCACCTTGGGACAGCTTTTAATAATGTACTTCCTTACAATAGTCAGAAACTAATTGGAAAGTCTTATAAATATTGCATACATGTGCTTGCAATCATCAGACCTACTGCAGTGGAATTGCAGATAAGGCATGACATGTTATATACATCTGATTGGTTATTTATTTAGCACTGTTAACAAATGGCAAGCAAAGCAAATTTAGTTCAGCATAAATACATACAAGACATTAAGATAAATGGAAACTACAAAATGCACAATTCGAACTAAGAATTACCAACTAGTTTTTAAAAAAATCCATTAACTTAAAGTTTCACATAATTAAGTAAAATATGTTGCACATTTGCTCAATACAAATAAATGCCTTTAAAGTACTAATTTTAATTCTTTTTAACCCAATTTCCCTTTGTTTGATTTGGTTGCTTGGGGTTTTAAAGAACACTAATAACAAAAGCTACAGTATGCCCAATAAGAATACAAACCATGAGCAAAAAAGAGTAAAAACAATGTATACATATGTGTCACACGATAAAATGCAAAGAAAATAAGAGCATTATCAATAAAAATGTAATATCACAAAAGGTGTAAAAGAACAAATGGAAAAGCTAACACAGGTAAAACAAAGGCAAAAGACTATACAAAGTAAATCAGATGTGAAAAAAAATTCAGCTTTTATTTCTGAGTGGCACTTTTCTGCATACAATAGGCTAAATAGCCAGGTCACAAGGACCCCAAAGGTTCAGAGAAGGTTGGGGGAGAGGACCCTCTGTAACAGCTATTGGGAAACAGATGGTAGTCTGTCAAAGCCATCCATCAAGTTCCTCAACATGCACAGGGTATGATTCTCCTGTACATGGGGCCACGGCATAACATCCCATCTGACAGATCTTCAATGATCATCAATGTCCCCTATTGACGATGGACAGGGTGGGGGTTTTGCAGAGATAAATCTCAATGCTGACCCAGCTGAGGCTCGAACCTTGGAACTGAAAATTATGAGCCTGGCATGCTACCAAATGAGCCATCTCCACTCTGAAAAACAATTCAGTAAATGTGAAATTGAAAACAGGTAGTAAATACAAAGTGTCTGATAAAAGGTGCCCAGATGTAAATGTCTCAGATTCTAAATCATAAGAGCTAAAATAAATCTCACTAAAATCAGCCTAAAACACAATCAAGTATCAGCTCTAGGCAGTAAGTGAGAAAGCAGCACATCAGAGAACTGTCAAGATTAGCATGTCACATCAGTATATTATTAGAAAAGCTGCTAAATCTTTATCATTCATGGAATATGGACACTACTTCACTTTTGCTTTAACTAAACAGTTATTTTATTTACATTATAATTATTATTTGAGGGCCTTACCTTTTCCTTTGAACCAGGCACCATTCTCCTTCTGAATCAGCTCTAAGTTGCAACAACTCATTTCATCTGAGCAATGTTAACTGCCACTGGGGCAATGAGTGCAAAGATCACAAATGCTTGTGCTAACCTCTGATATCTTAATTAACATTTATTAAGTTCCTGGCCTTAGGCCTTAACCTTAAAATCATTATATATATAGCAGCAATGACAATAAAAGAAAACCCCGAAGGGGCCCAATGGGCAAGAACAAGGTGTTTACTTAAAACACAACAGAAAAAGTATATAGGTTAAAAACAACCAACATAACAAAAGTGTAGATTTCATCATACTGTAAATACACAGTCCTCATAAACCATTAACTTTGGGCATTTGAACTTGTTCAGGCCCAATTGAGTAAAGTATATATAATTTTGTAAGGGTGGTCTCCCACTGCCTTGAAAAAGGTCTGCAAGAGTTTCCTGATATATGTATATATGTGGTCAATGCCCAGGTTCATTGTGAATGATTTTATTCTTCATAAACCATGGTGCATTGACCACTGATCTTAAAACTTTGTTTGGAAACTCTGTAGTTTCCTGACGTTCGTGTTGGTGGTGATGCCCCACACTGGTGAGGCATATGTCAGGATAGGCCACAGAATGGTCTTATTTGTGTTAACCACAAAGCACAATCAGTTATGCAAATGTGGCTTGCTGATATGATTGCAGGTACATTATCAGCCAGCATTCTTAAGAAGCAGTTAGTTTTAAGTTCAGTGAGTAAGCTCAGAGAGAACTCTGTGCAGTGATAATGAGCTCTGAGCTTAGTAGTAGGAGGGGCATAAGCTCAGAGGCTCAGCTCTGTATGAGCTCAATGATGATTTACATTAACTTGTTTCACTAGAATTGATTTGTGTCAGTGTTCCTTGACCTTGCATTTTGTGAGTCTGATTTGAATAAATTGTCTAATTTATTTATATTAATTTGATCTTACTTTTATTTTCTTGAGTAGATTAATAAATTAAATACGTTTAGTTTGTGTTAAAAATTTTGGGAATTCACTAAAGACAAAATTTATCACTATTTACACTCAACTTAAATTTGAACCCTAATTGTTGGCAAGTATATAGATTTTGTCTGGTACCTAAATTTATATACTATCTGGTAGTTGATTATTTGATAATTGAGAGCTTTACAGAGTGCTAAATTTTTGGTGTCCTAAAACAGGGGCTTGAAAGCTACAAAATATTTTTGGGTCTGATAAAAGGAACCGTATAAAATTTTATAAAGTAAAAGTTGCAGTAATTGTAACAATTGCATTGCATACCTGAATCTCTTAAGAGCCACTGTAAGAAATAAAATCAGATTTAAATTTTGATTCCCAAATTAAGTTTTTGAATATTTAGCTGGAAAAAAATATTAATGTACAAAAATATTTCTGAAAGTTTTTTGAGCAATTTTGTGAGTTTAAACTGTAATAAGACTGCAGTAGACCATAACAGATTCCATTGAATTTAATTAAGCTATCTGTGAAGATACACAAAGTCCGGATGCATGGTGGTTGGCAAAGAGTTGGCTGTCAACTGAGTAATGCTATGAAGATTGGTGTTAATGTCTCTCATATATCCTCCATGATGCAAATCGAAAAGGCAAATGGTAGTCAGACAATGTTATAGAGCATTTCCCACCGAGGATGATATGTAGTTCCAAGTGGGATAGCCAGCAGGGATTGCAGCTTACAAGCAAACTGTAGAGACAACTGTTGACAGTAGAAATATGATTGAATGATGATATCCTATGCTCTACTATACAGGAAAGTACTACATTTGATGGATGACACCACATGTCACATCCATGTGCTGATTGAGGCCTAAAAGAAAACTGACATTAATGCTGCGAAGCAGCAGAGAAGGAACCTGTCGAAATGGTTAGCATTACTCAAAAGTTATCTAATTCGGTCAGTTCATTCATATCTGGAATGTGGAAACTTTTCGAATTTTGAGCTGTGCCAAGGAGTTATTGCCAATAAGATTTTGAAGCAATATGGTTTAAATTTATACTGTAACTCTGTAAATGAATTGTGCTAAATGTCGACTGTTTTTGAAAGGGGAATTTCGAGCTTTTTTTTTTTAAGAATGATTTTTGCTACCTTAATATCAAATAGTTGGGACTAATGTCCAAGTTCCAAGCTCTTGTGGTTTCATGGATGGTTGGGTAAGGGAAACTGCTGGACAGCTGTTGGGAAAAAGATGCCAGCCTCTGTTAAGGTCATCCAGCATGTTCTTCAAAATGTGTGGGGTGTGGCTCTCTCACAAATTGGGGCCATGGTTTAACGTCCTATCTGACGGACAGAACTGTTGATGGTGATGAGATAGAGATGGTTTGTTAGCTCAACACAAAAAACTGATCCAGTGAAGTGCAGAAGGCCCCCCGAACACACATACACAGAAGGCCAGATGGTAGCAAGGGTCCAGACCATTAAATCTCAGTGAGCTCACATACCTTCCAAAACCCTCCTGAATGATGAATGGAGACATTTCCCAATTAACTGATCACCCATTGAATGGATGACCAGGAATAGTGGGGTATGAACAGAAACAGATGATAAAAGTAAAGATGATGAGGAGGAGGAGGAGAAAGATGAGGCTCAAGACAAAGATGGGCCATCATGGTGTGCCTTTTTTAGCACTAAAGGCAG
This sequence comes from Ryuthela nishihirai, assembly GCA_038380435.1. Taxonomy (NCBI): domain Eukaryota; kingdom Metazoa; phylum Arthropoda; class Arachnida; order Araneae; family Heptathelidae; genus Ryuthela; species Ryuthela nishihirai. Next base: position 81,295,805 of record JAWZYU010000017.1, read on the forward strand.
ATGATTTCCTTTGTGAATTCTTCATTAAATATATAAGGATTCAATGCCTATGGTCATCCCCAATGAGGGAATGCTCAATCAAGCATCAAGGCTGCACAAGCACTATACCTGAATAGCCAGTGAGTGCAAGTCCTAAACCACGATGATGATGGAAAGAAAACTGTGGAAACTGTGCCCATACATGGACAGGAATCCACTGAACTACACAGTTGACCCTAGCAGTTTTAGCCAACCACCTTAAGATCTCCCACTTACCTGAAGCAGAGGCCAAAGAAGTGTGCAGCAGTGGCCCTCTAAGCCAGCCCTGTGACTAATAGGCTACTAAGTGGCAAGACTGCCCAAATGGAATCCCACTATACACAAGCTGGGGAGAGACAGAAGAGAGTTCCTGAGAAAATACTAGGTTCCTCCTTTCCAAAAACATGGGTTGTAGATAACAGCAAACATGAAGGTGAGCATTTAGTGCCCTGTGAAGGTATTTGAACCAGCAGAACCTTCAAAGAGTGGTCCCCTTACCATTCAAGAGGAGCTTGCTCCAAGTAATATGAGTGATGTACCAAAAAAAAAAATTTTTTTTTTCTTTAATGAAATGAACCACGTTAAATTAAAAACTCGTTAATTCAAATCTCCCACGTTGCTCTCTGTTATTACAGAGAACCATCATTAACCCTTAAAGTGTCAGGTTTTGTGATGCCCCCTCATTCACTTTTACTTTACCTTAACCAGTTTTGCCTAATTTATGTTATATTTATCACTTTGGGGATTTTTATTTCCTTTTTGGCATCACAATGGTCGTTTCCAAGAGTTTAGGAGTTGTGCATGCACAACTCTGAACTTTCGATTGCTCTTGCATTATAGCTTGCGCCACTCATCAATTTATGCAAATGTCTTTCCCGGCGTGCAACATGACGTGTGCAGGCTTTGTACCTCTTGTTATAACCTGGTGACATGTTGTCACAGTAGCACAGAAGATAGTAGAGAGAGTAGTAGAGCACAGAACAGTTTAGTGGAGTAGAGAGAGTAGTAGAGCACAGCACAGCTTAAAGATCAGTTTTAGTTTGGAGTTTGTTGAAGATGTTTGTAGTAAGAAATGATGTAGTATCTTCTTCATTGAAGTTTTGGTGAGTTTTTTGGAAATAAATTGAGTGTTATTTAAACTTTTTCGAATCTTTACTAATTTTTTCTCTTGAGCAACATTAATTGTTTTGATTAGAACTAGTATTTAAATTTTGACAATCATTCAATATTTTTGAATTCTTACTCATTAACACTCGCTGGTATTTCGAACCCTAATTAAACTTTATTTTTTGCCAATTTGTTAATTATTGCCTGGCGCCCGATTCAGCTATCTGGAGCATGAAAATAGTTAGATCAGACAAAGGGTCCAAACTTTAAAAGCATTTCATTTCTTTGGAGCGTTACAGTTTCTCACAATATATGCAAGAGTGTCCGAGATAAATTTTACATTCAGCAGAAAAACAATTGGAAATTAGTTTATCCTGCAGTAACTAATATATATATGTTACAATGAAATGAGAGAGAGCATTTCATTTTGACTGCTAAATAACATAAATTAGGATTAAAATGAAAGCTACTCAAGCATAATTTCAAAAAAATGGTTAACCCTCTTTGGTCACTTTCAGAGTTAACTAACTTTTTTGGGTATTCTATAAAACCTTACAATCAACCACAAACAATGTTGATCTACAGGGTAAAAGCCTTTTCAAAAACTATGAAGTTAGTAACTACATAATCATCCTCAAGCAGCCATGGGCTACGGAGGTCCAACCAGACCATCCAATTTAGTTCTCCAAGCATGTCTGTCCTGAGCTACATTTGCTGCTCCAGCCACTGCACACCAATTCTAACAAGGTCCTGTTTGACATTGTCTGCCCACCACATCCTAGGTCTCCCCCTCTTTCTGAGATCATTAGGCACACTGTTCATAACCCTATTTGCCAATCTATAATTATCCATATGAGCAACATGGCCAAACCAACAAAGTCTCTCTTTGCACAATATACTGCTTAAAGGAGGTGCTGACTCCTTTGCCTAACCTCCTTATTAGTTACAAAATTGAACCACCTAATGCCCAAGATACTGAGTAAGCATCTAGAATCAAAAGCATCTAGTTTCCTTGTGTACAAAGTACTTTTTGTACATCTTGTGTACAAAGTGTCCAAGTTTCACCACCATAACTCACCCTAGAAAGAAACAAACTATTAATACAGTCTAATTTTAGTCTTTAGGTGTAATACGCCTATTTCTCCACACTCTCCATAGATTCTTAAAAGTCCTGGCAGTAATCCCTGTCTGTCTGTTAATCTCATGCCGCACATCACCAGCATCTGTTACATAGCTCCCAAGATAATTAAACTGAGACACCTGCTCAAGATTGCAACTATTCAGATTAACTGAATCACAGCCTGCCTGACCAATTTTCATTACTTTAGTTTTCTCTCTGTTTATAACCAAACTTACTCTACCACCAGTTTCATCAACAGCTTGAATGAAAGAGTTCATCTCATCAACATCATTTGCCAAAAGGGCTAAATCATCAGCATAATCTAAGTCAGAAATTTTTGTATCATCAGCCCATTTAAGGCCAAAATCTTTCCCTTGAAGTGAATTTTTCATAACATAATCAATAACCTAATTAAAGAGAAAAGGAGACAAAATGCACCCTTGTCGAACACCAGAAGTAATGCTAAACCAATTGTTACAAGCCTTACCAACTCTCACACATGACTCAGTGTTATTATAGAGAGCTTTCATTATGTTAACTAACTTGTCTGGTATACCATATGATCTCACAATCAACCACAAATTATGACAATCAACAGAGTAGAAAGCCTTTTTTGAAATCAACAAAGCCAGCAACCAAAGGTTTCTGAAACTGTAAACATTTCTCAAGAATCTGCCTAAGTGAAAATATCTGATCTACACATCCCCTACCACTTCTGAATCCACATTGCTCATTACATAATTGCTTGTCAACCAGATTCTTAATTCTATTAAGCACAATCATGCAAATAATTTTACCTGGAACAGAGAGTAGGCAGATACCCCTATAGTTATCACAAGAACTGCAATCACCTTTTTTGAAAACAGGGATAATAATAGCTCTGGTAAATCCTTAGGAACCATATCTCTATCATAAAGTCATGATGTGTCATCCATGTGGTAACCGAAATATTCCCAGCTCTAAGCATTTCAGTAGTAATTTCATTAACACCTGGGGATTTATGTAGTTTAAGTTTAGAAACAGCCAAAATAACTTCAGATTGTGTTATAGGTCCAACATTAAAGCCAGTAGTGCATCTATCATCATTGCAAACAATGGAAGTAGGACTAACTACATTGTTTAGAACATCACTCAAAATGCTCAGCCCACCTAGCCATGACAGAATCCTCACCTTCTATAACCTTACCTTGTTTATCCTTCAATCCCTGTATGCCTGTCCGTTTTCTACCACCCAAAACATTTGACTATCTGGTACAGCTCTCTGCTGTTGTGCTGTCTAACTGCTTCCTCGGCTTTGTCAGCCAAGCCATCAAGCCAAAGATTCTTATCAGCAGCTAACTGATCCTTTACACGTTTATTAAGCTCTCTGTAATGCTTTCTATTAGGACTAGTAGGGTATTGATTAAGGACATTCTTGCACTTCTTTCTTTCTGAAATAAGCTCAAGTGCCTTATCACTCAAATAATTCTGCCTCCTCTGCTACTTTTTTCCTAAAAGAACCTGTAGCCTTTTAACCTTTTTTCCTTACAAACCTGTAGTAACTACAAGTTTGCAAAACTAAGCATTTGCCAAGAAAAGGTTAAGAGTTATATATAAATAGCACATTGAATTTAACTTCAATCACTTTAATAACCGCAAAAATTGCTGCAAAATACAATAAATTATAAATTTCTTGAATAACCACGATTCAGTTAGAATTAGGACTAATATAGTGTATCTAGCTTCATTTTTTGGTATTAGCAAAAAAAAGCAACTTATTAGTGAGAGAAAGTTAGCAAAATAATTAAAAGAAAGAAGATAAAAAATAAAAAAACAACATTACATTCCCAACAAAAAGAATGGAGATAACCTAGCTGTATTAGGCTTGTCTGGGTTTACAACGTACAAATACTTACACAAGGACATGCCCTGCTGGTCTTAGTAGTCAGGTATGCTAACCAACAGACCAGATAGGGTCTAATAAAATAAAATATTTCTCTTTAGTCATGCTAAAGGCTATTGCCAGTATAAGCTAAGATAAAAAGTACTAGAGTTGATCTTTTACTGTTGCTGTTAATGGTTTTGTGGTTGGATATTGCAGTTTTTCACAAGTATCATTTGGGAAAACCAGGCTACATCTAACAACTGGTGACACTTGCATAATGGCAGATTGGTCTTCATAGAGGCTGTGAAGCTGTCAAACTGATGGGGAACATGTATTGCAGGAGACTGTTTAAACATGTTTCTTAATGTGCACAGCATTTAAATTTCAAAATTAGTTGTACTACATTAATGTTCTCCAAACAATTTACCATGACTTTGAGAGTTTGAATGAGAACCTTCAACAGTGCTTAACCAACATAGCATTGACACAACTATGATAAAATTTTACTATGCTAATATAATCTTCAAGACTGTGGTAGTTCACCATAAACATTTGTGTCACAGTAATATTATTACATGCACACTGGTTTTCCCAAATGATGCTTGTGAAAAAACTGCCATTTCTGACTACTAGAAATCTAGAGAAATGCATTAACAGCAGCAAAAATTATCAACTATACTGGAGCAAAGATCAATTAATGTTTAATAGTTGAAGTGTGCCAGTCATATTTACAAGAAAGGTCTGGTAATTAACTGTAATCTTGAACTTTTCACCTTCGCTTATACTGGCATACAACCTTCAGAACAATTAAACAGAACTATTTTGCTAACTTCCTCTCACTAATAAATCAACTTTTTTTTTCTAATGATAAAAAGGTACTAGACACATTATATTAGTGCAAATTCTACTCAATTATGGTCATTTGAGAACATTATAGTTTATTGCATTATACGATGATTTTTGTGATTATTAATTGAAATTTGTCATGAACTTATTTCAGTAAAAAGATTTAACTTATGCAGTCCCTACTACTTCTAAGCCAAACATTGTTTACCTCAAAGTAGTTTATTAATCAAATTCTTTATTGTATTAAGCACATTTATGCAAAGAAATTTTACTTGAAACAAAAAGGCTGATGCCTCTATAATTATTCCAAGAACTGCAATCATCTATTTTGCAAATAGGATTAATAATACCTCTACTAAATTCCATAGGAATAATACCTTTTATCATTAAAAATATTCAACAGTTTAGTCAGCACATGCCTAAACCAAGCTCAGCACTTGGCATTTCAGCAGTAAGGTCATCTACTCTGGACACTTATGTAACTTTAATTTTCAGGTGAAAATACTTCAATTCATGATATAGGGCTCATATTAACACTCTATTATATATATATATTCATTACTAGCAGATTTACCTGGCATTGCTGAGGTCAGATTCTCTCTAAAGTATATAGTAGGTGGCATTCCCCATGTATCAAGCTTTCATTGGCAAAGACTCATTATGATCATTTTGTCCCCCCCCATTACCCCCCATGATAAACATTTTATCCCCCTCTTCTATGGAAGGTCTGAAACCTCTCTAAAGTACATAGCAGATGGCACTCTCCATGTTGCAAGCTTTCATTTAGCATAAAATTTATTACAATAGTTTCTCTCCCCTTCATAAAAATTTTATCCCTCTTTCAGGGGAGGTCTGAAACTTTCTAAATAAAGTATATAGTAGATGACACTCCCCACTTCACAAACTTCCATTTGCCATATAAACTCATTACCCCTATCTGATAGAAGTTTCTGTTGTTCTTCTATCTAGAACGTTTTCCCTGCCAGCCAAGTTATCAATCCCAAGAATCTTATCAGTTTTCAAATGATCCTATTGTCATTTATTAAACTTTATGTAATACCGTCTTAAAAAATAGTAGGAATTTAGTTAATTCCTGCACTCCTTTCATTCAAAAATATATCCTTTCAAAAAAGAAGCAACCTATATCATGGTTATTGTTTATTGCATTATAATATATACACTGAATGCTCACTAAATTATAGCCACCTACCTAATATTTCATGGGGTCCCCTTTTGCTGGGAGAATGGCCGCTACCCAGTGTGGCATTGACTCCACAAGTACCTGTACAGTTATGTGGAGATCTGCAACCAAGCTATTTGTATTGTGGTCCACAGTGTGTGGAGCAGGCTGGTGTGTCCAACTATCTCACCTGGCATTCCACGATATCCCACAGATATTCAATTGGGTTGAGATCAGGTGATTTTGTGGGTCATTTGAGATGTCTCATATCAGCACTGTTCATCAAGCCATTCCTGCACGAGGTGGGCCCGATGACATGGGGAATTATCATTCTGGAAGAATCCATCCCCTCTGGATGGAGGTACAACATTATGGGGTATACAAGTTGGCAAGCAGTCCCTGGTAGTAGCTAGCATTCAAATGTTGGTCCACACACATCAGAGGTCCCAGTTCATGCCAGCTAAATATGTCCCATATGATACAATTGATCTGTACAGTTGATGCTATGCATGATGGATCCATAGCCTCGTGCAGCTGATGCCAAATACGGACTCGACAATCAGCAGAATGGAGTACTATCATGATTCATCAAACCAGCACACCTTCCAATCTTCTATCATCCAATACACATGCTGTTGACACCAGAAAGGTCATTTACATCAATGGACTGTTGTTAGGAGAAGGGGCTTATAGGTGTCTGTTCCTGTAGCCCATCTGTGCCAGTGTGCAACACACAGTCACACGTGATATTGTTTCTGGCTGGCCTGTATAGGGCTGTGAACTGTAAAATTGTACTGCACCGACTGCCCTGTACAAGGCAACACACTCATCATTCACCTCTAGAATCCACCTTTCACTGCCCTTTACAGTTGATATCACTATTTTGGCACCAATCTTGGCATCAACACTTTAACCACTAAGGCCCTTGAACAACCTACAAGTGTCACTGCTTCCAAAATGGACACAACCCTTCATGCACCCACAATTTGGTCTTTCATAAACTCCAATAAATCCTTGGTTTACCCCATCAACTCTGTAACTTCACTCTCAACTGAACCACCAAGCTAAAGAGGTGTATGTAAGAGATATACACCTCTTTAGCCTACAGGCAATACCCTCCTCATTACACCAGTATTGGGTGTAACTCACTTTGTATAAGGGTGGTCATAATTTAATGAGCAGTTAGTGTCTGTATATATATATATCACGAAAAGTCTTCACTATTTCCTTAAATTTCAGAGCTTCAATACTGAAAGAAATTCTTTTAACATTTCTTAAGAGTTTCAGTTGCATGATACTTTTAACAAGGTAATAGTCAGACCCAATTTCAGCTCTGCTGTATAAACTGATGTTACTGACAGAGTTAGTCCATTTGCTGTTAATTAATACATAATAATAATCCTAGGAAACTTATTTTTAAGCCATTAACCTTTCCATTGCCCAGCCTGAAAAATTGAAATGTAACCATAGAACAAGCCATTTTTTCACTATGACCAGCCAAAAAATTTAACTTTAGAATTTCCCCTCCCTCAAAATAACCAATGAAAGGAATTATGCATGTTATAAGCCAAATTCATAAATACTTAATTCTAAATTTTATGAAAATAAAATATTTAACAAAAATGAATTTAATTTTAATAGAACATTTTTAGAGTCATGTAATAAAAAAGTCAGTAATAAAGTATCATAGGTAAATATCCTGTAGAGAAGAAACACATGAAATAACTAGTTGAAAAAAATTGGTTGTCCTGACTGGGACTTGAACCCAGGTCCCCTAGAAGCATGATGGTTAGCTCTTGATGGTCCAGTGGTTAAGATGTTCAGCATGCTTCAGGGAGACCTGGGTTCGAATCCCAGTCAAGACTGCCAATTTTTTTCAACTAATTACACATGTATAAAAAAAATATTCAGCAATGCATTTAAAATTTATTTTTAAAAAAAGACAAAAATATAATGCATAACGATAGAAAGGCTATTTATGAATAACAGAAAAATAATTTTTTTGCCTGAATCAAGAAAATTACTCTGTTTCCATATTTTTTTTTCTTAGTAATGCTTTGACAAATGTCAAGACGTGCCAATTCTGCTGTTAAATAAAAGTCAACTTTGGAATTTTTTTGCCAAATAACCAATCAACAGAAATACGTTATTTATATACCAAAAGAAAGAACATTGAATTTCAGTTAAGAAAATGATGAAATTAAAAAAAGTAAAATTTTATATGCAATTTAAAAAAATTGCAAAGTTTTACTACATATTTTTCTATTTAAATTTCAATAAAAATATTTTTAAAATTAATTTTTCCTATTTTTAAGTATTTCATTATTTTAATATATATATATATAATTCATAATATTTCTATCATTATTTAAATCGTCCATTTAATTTTTTCCACTTTTTTTTGTCATTTATGCACACAATATATAAGGCAACATTTTGCCATGTGGTAAACCCTAAAACTTAAAAAAACAGTTTTATAAAAATTTATTTTGCTTTAAAAACAATATTAATAAATTAAAAACTGAAATTAAAAATAACCTAAAATTCTTTGTTGTTGAGCAATAAAATTTTTAAGTTTATCCTTCAAACAATTTGCATGTTAAAAGTTTTTAGGAGAAAACTCAGAAGCTTTTTGGAGCAAAGACAGCACTCCATCTTCAGTGAAGTGACATTATATGTTGATGTTAAGGCTGTTTAGAGCTTCTTTCCATATGTCATGAGGAGCAACTCCAGTGTCTCAGTTGCAGGTAGGGATAGGCAAGGTCATTATTTCAATAGTCTCACAGGCTATGGTTCTGTAGAAAGTGGATGCACATACAGTGTGGCATGCTCCCATTCTATGGTTGCTACATGTTGTACTGTTAGCTCAGCAGCGGCCATCATTAGCTTGTTTTGGCTGACATCTGTTTGATGATCTGCGAACATCTCTTGTAGAAAACATATGATTTTTCCAATGTAGTAGACAACGGAATTATCCGGAATATGTAAGGGAAATCTGTATATACCCAATTTTTGAAGTAGGATAAATTTGTGTCAGTTCCTTTTGATAATTTTCTTCAGATTTGAAGCTAGGCTGAAAAAACAGTTTTATAACTGTTTTTTCAGAGAGAGTTTTTTTGAGAAAAACAAGAAAAACAGTTTTATAACTGTTTTTCTTGTTTTTCTCTTCTGTTTTCATTTATATATTTATTGATTAACTTTTCTATTGTTGTTGGGTGGAAGCCATGGGATAAAGCAAAGGAATTGATGTTTTGAATTCCTTTTTTAACCAATTGTTCATTTGATGATACGGTGAAGGCTCTATGGATAAGGGAATGGAAGGCTGCAATTTTGTATGTCCATGGGTTGCACGAGTCCACGCATATGACGGAGGGGACATAGATAGGCTTTCGGTATACTGATGTTGTCAAGGCTCCTGTGTCATCTTTTTGGATGAAAACATCTAAATAGAGGATGGCACTGCTATTTGTCTCCTCCTTCGTAAAGTGTATTGTAGGATAGATATTGTTGGCAGAATGAACGAGACAGTTTAATTGCTCATTGCTGCCATTCCAAATTAAAAATATATTGGCGACATAGTGACACCAGAAGACTGGTAAAATAGTTGCTGAATTGAATAATTTTATTTCTAGGTCTTGAAGGACAATCTCGAACAGGATGCCAGAAAGGGTGAGCCCATTGGGGTGCCTGAGTCCTGCCTGTAGATTTGATTGCCAAACTGGAAATAACTGTTTTCAGTGACAAGTTTCAGTTTATGAATGACATTTGCAGGATAATTCTGTTGTCTACTACATCAGAAAAACCATATAATCTATACAAGAGAGGTTTGCAGAGCATCAAACAGATGCCAGCCAAAACAAGCTAATGACAGATACTGCTGAGCTAGCAGTACAACACACAGCAACCATAGACTGGGAGCACACCACACTGCTTGCATGTGCATGCACTTTCTACAAAACCACAGTCCATGAGGCTATTAAAATAATCACCTTGCCCATCCCCACCTGCAACCGAGACACTGGAATCACCCTCCATAACATGTGGAAAGAAGCTCTAAACAGCCCTACTATCACCATATAGTGTCACTTCATTGAAGACAGAATGCTGTCCTTGCTCCAAAAAGCTTCTGAGTTTTCTCCTAAAAACTTTTAACATGCAAATAATTTGAAGGATAAGCTTTAAAATTTTATTGCTCAATGACAGAATTTTTAAGTTATTTTTAATTAATTTCCCAGCAAGGTCCATTTGTGTATTTAAAAACTGTAGAATAAACAACTAAAAAATGGATAATGGTGAAAAATTAAATAAAAATATTTCAAACAAATGAAGTTTATTTGAACCACTTAAATTGAGATTGAACCATTGCAGATCAATTTGCATTAGACACTTACAGAAAAGTTGAACTTCACAACAGTGGCAAATACTTAATTTAAACACTACAAATTCTAAATGCTAGTTATGATATTACTTCAATTTAATAAAAAATGGTACTAAACTAATCCTCTAGTCCTATCATTTAAAATTTTAATTATAATGTCCTAATCAGATGTCTGCTAAAGTAGCTACCATTTCAAGTCACATATAACCTAATGATTTTAATTTTGGTCAAGTTTCAAATAATTATTATTTCTAATTGCATTATATATTTGAGAAACAATACAAATGACTTCACTGTGGAATCAACATCTCCCTTCTGAATCAGAGAAACCTAAAAATTCATCTGAATCACTATTGGAGTCGTTTAAATATTTGTAATTTAAAGTATTTAAATGGTAGATAGGTAGTCACTGGAAGGAAAGTTATTCATCAATCCCCTGTGATGATGCATAGAACCGGCCAGGCCTAGCACCTAATGTCCGACCCTGCCTTCTCGTGGTACAGACCGTTAGTACCTCTCAAAAGAGATAACTCTCTTGTGGAAGTGAACAGATGGGGAGGGCTGCCAGAGTAGTGTGACCTAGTGATCTGGACAACTCTGGCTACTTTTCTCTTTTTTTTCTACCCTGCTGAGGAGTGGTCAAACCACACAGGGTCCTGATGTTGACCATATAAACCCAATGGACTGAATTAAGGCTCTGAGCTTGATTATGGATCCTGAATATGTTGCACTGGTGGGCTTCTCTGGAGGAAAAATCTTCTGCTGTGTTTTCTGTTTGTTTGTGGGTTGACAGCCCTAAGTGAATAGATTCACAGGATATGTTTATCAGTTGGAGGATAATCCTGAGTAGAGGTCATCGCAGGCACCTGAACTCTTTGCTTCTATTGGCATCGTCAAATTCTACATTGGAGGAAGTCTTCCAGTGTAGATGGCTTCAGCCTTTAGTGGTGGGGGAACGGGTCTTTGCCCCATGTCTGCGATTAGGAGGCTGTTTGATATTGTCGCCATTTCCTCCCTCAATAAACACAGTTTCTTTAAACATCTAACTAACCATTTTCTCTCCATAGGTAGTTGGAATGTGAGGACTCTGCACAGAGCTTTTCCTCTTGATGTCCTCACACAAGAATTCTACGTTATAATATAGATATTCTTGGCTTGCAAGAGACCAGATGGACAGGTAAAGGTGAGATACTAAAAAATAATTTTAAATTTCTCTTTACAGGGAGGGAGGATGGAAAGCATCACCAAGGTGTGGGTCCGCTGCTCAGCAGACAAGCTAGTGATGCTCTTCTAGGATATGAGTGCATTAATGAAAGGTTTCTTACAGCAAAATTTCAGACAAGCATTAAAGACTTGAATGTTATCTGCTGTTATGCCCCCACTGAGGATGAGGATGAGAAGGATAGGTTTTACGGACAACTTCAGCATATTTTGAATTCTGCCAAGAAAGGAGATATTACCCTTGTTCTAGGTGACTTCAATGCCAAAGTTGGTACTGACTCTGACCTTTAGGGAGGAGTAATAGGCCCTTTCGGTATTAGTAGCTGCAATGGCAATGAGCAACGTCTCCTACAGGTAAGTAAACTCAATGGATTCAGAATAACTAACACTTATTACAAACACTGCGACATACATAAGTATACATGGGTTTCACCCGATGGGCTGCATACGAATATGATTGATTATATATTAATTAACAGCAAATGGGCTAGTTCTGTTAGGAATACCAGGTCATATAGGGGAGCTGAAATTGGATCTGACCATTACCTTGTTAAAAGTGTCTTGCAACTTAAACTTAAAAAGTGCTGTGCTACGGTTAAAAAATTTACTTTTAATACTGAAGCTCTGAAAGACCCAGTTATAGCCAAAGCTTACCATGATAGGTTACTTAGTCATTATGACAGTCATGGTTTGCTTACTACTGAAGTTGAGGAAGAATGGGACCACTTTAAACAGGCTTTTTTGGACACTAACAGTACCCTTTTAGGAAGAAAGGCGCAGAGAAGGCATAATTATTTGAGTGATAAGGCACTTGAGCTTATTTCAGAAAGAAAGAACTGTAGGAATGTCTTTAATCAATACCCTACTATTCCTAATAGAAAGCATTACATAGAGCTTAATAAACGTGTAGAGGATCAGTTAGCTGCTGATAAGAATCTTTGGCTTGATGGCTTGGCTGACAAAGCCGAGGAAGCAGTTAGACAGCACAATAGCAGACAGCTGTACCAAAGAGTTAATGTTTTGTGTAGTAGAAAACGAACAGGTATACAGGGATTGAAGAATAAACAAGGTAAGGTTATAATAGAAGGTGAGGATTCTGTCATGGCTAGGTGGGCTGAGCATTTCAGTGATGATCAAAACAATGTGGTTCGTTCTACTCCCATTGTTTGTAATGATGATTGATGCATTTGTGGCTTTAATACTGGCCATATAACACACTCAAGTTATTTTGGCTATACATAAATCCCCAGGGGTTAATGAAATTACTACTGAAATGCTTAGAGCTGGGAATATTTCGGTTACCACATAGATGACTGAAATTTTGAATATCTTTTATGATAAAGGCATGGTTCCTAAGGATTTTACCAGAGCTATTATTATCCTTATTTTCAAAAAAGGTGATCACCGTTCTTGTGATAACTATAGGGGTATCAGCCTACTCTCTGTTCCAGGTAAAGTTCTTTGCATGATTGTGCTTAATAAAATTAAGAATGTGGTTGACAGGCAATTGCGTGATGAGCAATGTGGATTCAGTAGTGGTAGGGGATGTGTAGATCAGATATTTTCACTTAGGCAGATTCTTGAGAAATGTTTACAGTTTCAGAAACCTTTGGTTGCTAGCTTTGTTGATTTCAAAAAGGCTTTCTACTCTGTTGATTGTCATAATTTGTGGTTGATTGTGAGATCATATGGTATACCAGACAAGTTAGTTAACATAATGAAAGCTCTCTATAATAACACTGAGCCATGTGTGAGATGGTAAGGCTTGTAACAATTGGTTTAGCATTACTTCTGGTGTTCGACAAGGGTGCATTTTGTCTCCTTTTCTCTTTAATTAGGTTATTGATTATGTTATGCAAAATTCCCTTCAAGGGAAAGATTTTGGCCTTAAATGGGCTGATGATACAAAAATTTCTGACTTAGATTATGCTGATGATTTAGACCTTTTGGCAAATGATGTTGATGAGATGAACTCTTTCATTCAAGCTGTTGATGAAACTGGTGGTAGAGTAAGTTTGGTTATAAACAGAGTGAAAACTAAAGTAATGAAAATTGGTCAAGCAGGCTGTGATTCAGTTAATCCAAATAGTTGCAATCTTGAGCAGGTGTCTCAGTTTAATTATCTTGGGAGCTATGTAACAGATGCTGGTGATGTGCGGCATGAGATTAACAGACAGACAGGGATTACTGCCAGGAATCTATAAGAATCTATGGAGAGTGTGGAGAAATAGGCGTATTACACCTAAAGACTAAAATTAGACTGTATTAATAGTTTGTTTCTTTTTAGGGTGAGTTATGGTGGTGAAACTTGGACACTTTGTACACAAGATAACAGGAAACTAGATGCTTTTGATTCTAGATGCTTACGCAGTATCTTGGGCATTAGATGGTTCAACTTTGTAACTAATGATGAGGTTAGGCAAAGGAGTCGGCAACCTCCTTTAAGCAGCTTATTGTGCAGAGAGAGACTCTGTTGGTTTGGCCATGTTGTCGGTATGCATAATTATAGATTGGCGACTAGGGTTATGAACAGTGTGCCTAATGATCTCAGAAAGAGGGGGAGACCTAGGATGTGGTGGGCAGACAATGTCAAACAGGACTTTGTTAGAATTGGTGTGCAGTGGCTGGATGCAGCAAATGTAGCTCAGGACAGACATGCTTGGAGAGCTAAATTGCATGGTCTGGTTGGACCTCCGTAGCCCATGGCTGCTTGATGATGATGAATTTAAATATCCATTGGAGTGCATTTGGTGAATACTTATTTAATTTTTAAACACTATATTTCAAGAGATATTAGGAAAACAATGCAAAAACAAACACTTAAGCATTTACATTGTGTTCATAAAGTACTGATGTGTACATTGTAATACATGACTAAAAGTTTCAAACCAATAAGAGATGCTTGCCAATTGTATTTATCACACTCCTATCATGTTGTTGCCCATGTGATCAAAGAAATATATATTTTTCTCTTCACATTCCTTTCATAAAATATACTCTATGATAGATAAAAATTACTTGGAAAATTAAAATAGTTTTAAATTGCAAAATATATTAAAATGAAGCAAAAACATATATGGCTGTATTTTTGTGCAAATCACTAAAATCCTCCAAAAAATTTTTCCCTTTGGCATCTGACTGATTGAAAAACACAGATGGGAAGAATTTTAGTAAACAATTCAATTAACTCACTGTAGCTCTCTGTCCAATAGTGGGGGAGTGGGGTAAAAATAAACATCAACAGTAAAGCTGTAATTTCTACTCTGCTAAATGGCAGTTTGCAGAAGAACAAAAGTTTTTTGTTTTGCATCAATTTAAATAATAAATTTATAAAACAGCATTATTTAGGAGCTCTGAAATAACTTTTTTAATATATATAAGTTCAAAGTTTTATGTTTTTAAAAAATTATATTTTTGTTTGCACTAATGACACAGTACACAGGGTGTATTTTTGTACACCTGACTACATTTTCATGGTCATAGCATCATGAGGTTTAAGGCTCAAATTTCGAAAAATGTGATGAATAAAAATAACTAAATTATATATCAAGGAAAAGAAATTTCTTCCTGAATACTATTTATCTGAAACGTGATTTTTAATTATTTTTATTTCAGTACGGATATTTATTTAAGTATCATATTCATGAGTTTTATGTCCTTATAAAGCAGAGGAACACTCCTTGCAGCTTTTTTTGTTTTCTGAATACATTTCTATTTTTGGGTGTTGCATTTTGGGGATCTTTTCAAACTGCCAAAAATTTAGAGAACCAAAGGTTAAAAAACTTAAATATTCTCACAGTGGCAAAGCAACTACACTAAGGGGGATTGTTAAATCTATTTCAAAATCACTTAATACAAACTCAAAAAGTTAAAAGGTTTTTAAAATATTTTACTGGGAGGTTAAATCCCACTGGTATTATCATAACTTAATAAAATCTGCATGAAATGGAAAATGTATTATTTTAGAATTTTGAATCACTTACTTTTATAAGATCATGGCATCATTGTGAAAAAAATTTAAAATGGAAATTTCAACTTTTTAAAATTTTATTTGCTGTGCTAGTGATAATGACCAGTACCTATTTGTCTGATCTGTGATTATTTGATACAGTGCCAATGGCTCTGGAAGATAAGCTCACCAGACAAAAAATTAGTCATCTTCCACCATAAGAGGGTTACGTCCGTTCGACAGCAACAGAGGGCGCAAGTAATAAACACATCCTACTAATAGCTGTGCAATGTGCTACAGGGTTCATACAGTGACAAGATTTATGTAGTTGAAACATATCAGAAATTACATAATCAAATGAAAGTATAAAGAAAATTTAAACAGTGGTTGTGTGCCACATGTGTGTTAGTCACTCCGTGAAACATGGGTCACGCCAAAGACATGAATTAGTGGCAAAAAGGTGTTATTGTATTTGGCTGAGTCAAAGGGAATAGTGTACAAGAAGTTGCTGCCTTTGCTGGTGTGTCAAAACGTGCTGTCCAAAGGGTCTTCCAACAGTGGCGTACATCACAGTCCACCGCTAATCATCGCCAGAACTGGGCAGAAAAACTGCTCACCAATAGGGACTGCCGCAGTGTGTCATGCACTGATAGGGCAAATCGCTTTCCAACGAGGCGATGGGTGCGAGGTGACTGGTACATCATAAGCCTCGTGAAACCTTCCATGCAGACTGTGTGCAAGGTTCTGTTCAAGCTGGAGGAGGCTCTGTGATGTTCTGGGGGTGTTTCCAATAAGAGGAAATGGGCCCTTTGGTTGCGGTGATGTTACACATGAACCAGAAGGGCTATATGGAGCTACTGGATGATCACATGTTGCCTTTTGTGAAGCATCTCCACAGCGTCTACCCCAGTCTTCCAAGACGACAATTGTAGCATGAACAGGGCTCGAAGTGTGTCAGATTAGCACGACGAGCATTCTGAACCCTTCGAACATCTTGACTGGCCCACCAAATCCTCGGATTTGAATTCCATAGAAAACTCATGGGACTATTTGGGGCAACGAGTGAAGCGCTGTCTCAGCCATCTGGCCAATCTGGTCAAACTGGGGCATTTGCTGCTGGAAGAGTGGATGAATGTTGATGTGCACCACATACGCACACTGGTGGCATCCATGATAGACAGGATTTCAGCTGTTCTTTGGTCGCACGGAGGCGTATCGTGCTATTAGGTAACATTCAGTCAGGGGAGACTAATTTTTTGTCCTGTGAGCTTAATTTACTTACTAGTAGAAGAAATACTTCATTGCTATCGTAATTTACCAATGCCAAAAGGATCTATCACTCCTATCCAAAGAACCAGGATGCCATTCTAGAATATAATTCTTTCCTCCATTTTAGTGTCTAATACATTTTCTTGCAAAATATGTATAACAAATATATTTTATCTGAAAATCTTCGAATGTAAGATTTATGTAGTTGCAACATATCAGAAATTACATAATCAAATGAAAGTATAAAGAAAATTTAAATGTGTAAACTGAAATATGACAGTAACATAAATTGAATTAAATTACATAGTGATAGATGATTCAAAATAATTTAATCAAGTTTACACTGTTGAAATTAACTTAAATATCCTTAAATTAAGCTCATAAGCTTAGAGACGAGATTAGCTTTACTAACTATCGTTGTACCATACATCATGGAGCAAATAAGAGCTTATCATCAAATGTAGCATATTATTACCTTAATAAAGTTGTATATGCTGTTATCATTAGATACATTTATTGACGAAATGAGTCTTGATCATACGCATTTAACTTTTCTGTGTCGAAGCCCTAACATTCGTTTACATCTTTCAAATTCTAGTAACATGATAAACAAGTTTCATTCCCATAGTATGAGGTTGTAAAAAAATGTTTCCAAATAGAAATCTCAATTTTTTTCAATGTTTCCAATCAAATATCAACTAGATAAATGAAAGATTTAAGCATCAATAGAAATATTACGCTGTTTACCTTACACTTGTTATATTACTGTTTAACTTACACTGTTACTGTATGTCAAGAAATCAAGATGTGTAACATTTCAAAAGTTGATAGTAAGCATTCATGTAAGTTGTTACTTTTCTCAGTCTCATTCCTTGTTAAAGGATTGAAACGCATAAGAAACTCAAATTTTAATTCAATAATAAAATATAGAAAAAAAAGGGAAATATATATAATTTAATTTTACTAAAAATAAGGCAGAAAAAAAGTAGTCAATTTTGTAATGTTTAAAAAAATTCTTTAAAAATTTAACTTGCCATTTTTTTTGAATTTCTGCCATTTTATTAAGCACAATTAAATGTTCTTTCCTTTGGTATATAACATGGCATATTTCCATTCATTAGTTACTTCAGAGGTTCTGAAGTTGTTTATCAATAACAATTTTTTGAAAACACAATAAATCTGACCATTAGAATGAATTCAGTTTCAGAAACCCAACACTGTAAGGGTTAATGTTGCAGCATGCATGGTCCATCATGGCAATTTTAAATGGGAAATATATATATATTTTTTAAATATGGAAAAAAAATATGGGTATCATGGCATCCCATGAGGAGTTTCCATATATATGGTGAGATGCACAAGTCTTCCTTGTGGCATGCAATGATGGGGTACACATACTGACACCATCAAGTAAGTATGATCAAAACTCATTTCTTCAATGAATGTATCCAATAGTTATAGGATGTAGAACTTTATTATGTTAAAGTTATGGTATGCTATATTCAACAACAAGCTATATCTGCTCTACATTGTTATGGTACAACAATTGAGTTAATAAAACTAATCTCATCTCTAAGCTTATGAGCTTAATTTAAGGGCATTTAAGTTAATTTTTAACAGTGAAATTGTGATCAAATTGTTTTGGAACAAATACATAAGGTATCTGCAATGATCTTCAATTTCACAGCTTCAGATAGCCAGTTATCCAACTGCTAAAAGCTGGCTTTATCCCTTAACCCAGTGTTTTAAAGAATTCATAATACTGTAAAATGAACATTATAGATAGTGGTTTTTATTTTTGCATTTAGAGAAATGAAATTCATTTCATTAATGTTTACTTTTATTTACCAGGGGCACAACTTTATTATCCAATAAAAGAGTTTTCAAATGCAGATCTTAAGAGCAAACTTTCGGAACCATTGGTGGCCATATAATTTTGAAGTCATATCTTGAAAGCAGCTCTCACATGCAGAAAAAAAGTTTGAGATTTTGCAAAAATTTAATTCTGCATGTAAAAGGCTAGTGCACAACATAACAATTGCTATACATAAATATGAAATTTAAATGGCAGTCAAATTTCAATTTGTATTTTACTTCTGACAAAGATTATCCTTACTTACCCTTCACATATTTTCTTGACTCGGCTTTTCAGTTGCTCTCCTTGAAAGAACAAAATGAACACAACCTTGTTCACCTGTTCACCCTTTAAAAAAATAAATTGATTACATCCTTAACATGCATCTCAAATTACCCCTCAAGCATGCTTGCCACCGAGGTCTGATAGAAGTTTATTAGTTTAATAACCAGTAAATATCTGAAAAATGGGGAGGAAAATAGTAAGAAAACTTCCATTGTAATGCATAACAGATATAAAAGCCCATATCTGTCTGTCCATTGATAATCACATAAAACAGTAATTTAGCTTTCACAGAAGTTTGCTTTTTTTAATGTTAACCTCAGTTTCTTATCCTTCTCACCATTTAATGGTTACAACTTATGCCTTTTAATGCCATATGAAACAATAAGATTTAACTCACAAACTGTGAGAGACAATGAAACAAAGTAAATTACAAAGTTGTAAAGCAGCATCTAACTAGAAGAAAACAGTGATGAGTTTGGGCAATTTTTCAAGCTCCTGTCTGAAAAGAACCCAGATTGTTTTGACAATTGCTGAGCCCAAGCTCTTTCAATTTGGAGGAAAGTATTCTCTGATGTTACATAAGACATTTATTCTATTTTATTATTTATTTTTTACAGCCATATACACAGTCATATCAGAATAATATGACCACCTACCTAATAATGGAAATAACCACCCTTAGCCCGGATGACAATGTTTTGTCATTGTCATCCGGGCCAATAAAATGGCAAAAATTCAAAAAAAAAATGGCAAGTTAAATTTTTTAAGAATTTTTTTAAACATTACAAAATTTACTACTTTTTTTTCTACCTTATTTTTAGTAAAATTAAATATATATATATTTCCCTTTTTTATCTATATTTTATTATTGAATGCGTGACATGGACGCAATGAGAACCTGGAAGATTGCCAGAGGCACACGTGCCCATTCGGACTCCAGCAGAGTACGGAGGTTCTGGAGATTATGTGGTTGTGGGTCCACACACCGAACTTGATGATCCAAATGGTCCCACAAGTGCTCTATGGGATTGAGGTTGGGCGATTTTGCTGGCCAAGGGAGAACGGAGACATCACTGTTGTGTTCCTGGAATCAGTTACGCACCACCTTAGCAACATGGCAGGGCGCATTGTCCTGTTGGTAGACACCATCATCACCAGGGTAATTGTCCAACATGAAGAGAGATGCATGTGGTCAGCGAGGATGGACTGGAGTATAATTCCATGACACAACCCAAATGTTCCACTCTTCAAGACAGTACTACATTATACAGAGGGTGACATTTTTGACCCATCTACTTTCCGGTATGCCTTACTTTACAAATAACATAACTGCAGAGAAAGGACCTGTTATAATGAGCAAGACATATAAGCTGTTATGATCAGAATCATCTGGTTTTCTAACAATTGAGGTGTAGAGTGAGACTTTTTAATTTTGCGCATTGGCAAAACATATAAGCCAAATACTTCATTAAATCCATCCAGTTGTTGTTGTTTTATCTGAGCGGCACTTTTTTGCACACCATGGGCTAAATGGCCAGGTCACAAGGACCCCGAAGGCTCAGAGAAGGTTGGGGGAGGGGACCCACTGGAACAGCTGTTGGGAGACAGATGGTAGCCTCCCGTCAAGGCCCTCCAGCGTGTTCTTTAACGTGCACAGGGTATGGCTCTCCCGCACACGGGGCCACGGCTTAACGTCCCATCCGACGGACGGCGGCCTTTCCAAGCTCATCGGTGTCCCCTACTGACCGTGGGCAGGGCGGGGAATTTTGCGGAGATAAATCTCAACGCTGACCCAGCTGGGACTCGAACCTGGGAACTGCAGATTACGAGCCTGGCGCGCTACCGACTGAGCCACCCCCTGCCCCTTAAATCCATCCAATACAATTGCCAAACATATATAAAGAATTTAATCAAGATAATTCTGTGGTACAAAGTTAAGACATAAAACTTCCAGGGAGTAATTCTCAAACTAGGAAAGTGCTGTACATACCATTACCATATATGGGATCTACTTAACTAATACCTTAGAATTACCCTTAACTTTATACATTAATTCAAAATTAACTCTTCCTTCAAGAGACCAATTAGAACCATATATAAAGCGAAAACATATTTACCACTTATGCTGGTACAATTGCATATTTTGCAGTGTTGTCAAGCTATAGTTGGTAAATAAATATGCTACCAGTCCTGAGAGTAGATGTTCTTCTAGCAGTATACAACCTTACTTATTGATTAATTTTGAATTTTGAGTGCCATTCATTATTATATTAAATCATATTATATTCAATCCAAACTTTTTGATAAGGTGGGAGTTATCATGGTGAAGACACCCATTGGCTTGTCCATCAAAAAGCCCGTCGACCAGGGATCCCAGTCGCGAGCCTTCAATTTCGTCCTCTCCATAGAACCAACTCGCTGCCCCGCAGTTTACAGACCCCACCCACTTCAGAGCTTGCAACAAACCTTTGTCAGATGCCAGGATAAGACTGCCTAATCGGGGTGACCAGGCCCTTTCAGCAGACCCTCCCTTTCACGACATCTCCAGCCAGGTTGCTGGTAGCGTGCATGCCAAGAGGACCTCACGGCCCCCCAGCGTACAGACCCCACCCACTTCGGGGCTGCAACAAACCTTTCTCAGGTGCCAGGATAAGTGTCTAATCAGGGTTCCCAATCTCTTTCAGCAGACTCTCCCTTTCACAACATCTCTAGCCAGGTTGCCAGTAGTGTGCATGCTGAGGACCTCATGGCTCCCCTGCATACAGATCCCACCCACTTCAGGGCTGCAACAAACCCTTCTCAGATGCCAGGGAGTATGGGGCTGGAGGTGCCGGCCGGCTGGCCGCCCGGCACCTCCAGCCACATGAACAACAAACTAATAATAATAACAAGCAACTAATCTTTCTCAGATACCATGACGAGTCCACTATTTTGGGTGCACCAAGCCCTTTTAACGGACCCTCACTTCACGGCATCTCCAGCCAGGTTGTTGGTAGTGTGCCCACCAGTCGACCCTACTTCTCAGAGGCACCGTAGCCCCCCCCCCCCCCCCCACGACAAGGTGGTTCCCACTTCGGGGGGGGGGGGGGGGGGGGAGTGAGGATGGACAGATAGCCATTGGTGTTCAGGGACCCATCCAGTAATACCAGCGGTCCCAGGTCATACCAGGAAAACATCCCCTAGACATGCACACTGCCAGCCTGTACTTAACCAATTTTGACTGACATGCATGTCCAAGTGTTGGTTCTCGTGTGTCTGACACCGTATCTGCCACTGCCCATCACTTCAGTGGAGTAGAAACCTTGATTCGTCAGAAAAGGCAACTTTTTTTCCACTCTTCCACTGTTCGGATAATGGTAGTCCCATGTGAACTGCAGACGTCATTGCCAATGGACTTTGGTTAACATGGGCATCTTTACGCAGCGTCGACTCCAGAGACTCATGCATAACAGGGTTCGCTCTACTGTTATTGGGGACACGCACCTGGGTGCCTCAGCATTCGAGTGGTCAATTGCTGCACTGTTGCGCATCAATTGCTACCAGTCGACGGAGGTGACATTCTCTTCTGGGGTCGATGGTCTTTGGGGCTCCACAGTTATGACATCTGGAGGTACTCAGTATGCCAGCGGTCTATTCTTGGTACACTCTTACTACAGCACCTCGCAAACAGCCCATGAAGTCTGCTGTTTCCAAAATGCTTCCATACCCTTGGCATGGTAGCCAATGATCATTCCTATTTGAACGTCTGTCAAATCAATACCTCTGCCCATTGTGCTCACATTACGCACTATGGCTCATCTGTCCTGGCCGGCCGCTTATATCTCCTTGTGGTCAACCTTGTCATGTGCACTCTGTGACACGTCTGGGTGGGTAGACTGTGATTCAGTGGGTGGTCATATTATTCTAATACGACTGTAATATTTATTGTTTAACTGTCTGCATACAGATGTATTTAACAAAAAAAACTTTTATTTATCTACAAGATTACTATGACTAGCATGTGGATATTAGTAACAGAATTTATATGTACATACAAAGTTTACGTGTGTGAACAATCTCCATAATATTTTAAAAATACAGTTTGAAGATACAAGTTAATAAAATAAGCAATAAATCAACATTCTCATAGTTTAATAACCAATTTTCCACTTCCTTAACAAATATTTTAACTTCACGTATTTGCTTGATTTCCTTTGATAATGCATTAATAAACTTAGGAGCCAAAAATATATAATTCTTGTAATTAAACTTTTACTAGAGGTGTGGTTAACGCGCTTGGCTACTGATCGAAGGGACCTGGGTTCGAGCCCCGGGTAAGGCATGGATGTATGTGTCATTTTTCTGCTGAGGTCCTGCCATCCTCTGACCTTCTATTGTGGCATATAAACTGACAGGCTCCTGTCAGACCTCTGTGGCAAGCAGCTGCTTGAGGGGGTAATTTTTTTTTAATATTTTTCCAAAATAAATCTTTAGATTGATGACTGTCTCTAGCAAATTTTCTAACTAATTATGGATTCCAATTATGTTTTGAATGTTTTAGTACAATAAAAACATAGTTTCTCATTTGTAAGATTTCCAAAATTCTTATATTCCATTAACACTTGCTCATACTTTTTAAATTTACACATACACCTAATTATATGGTTTTGAACATATTGCAAAGGTTTAGTAGAAAAATACATTCCTCCCCATGATAGAATGCTGTAAGAACAATAGGATTTAACCCACAGACTGTAGATTATTAATAAGGTTGAACTATCAACAAAACTTCTAATAACATCTTGTAGTAACTGAGTTAAATTTTTTGAAACATCAGCAATTTGTGGTTTCCAAGATAATTAACTGTTAATGATTATTCCCAGATATTTTTATGGCATCAACTCCTTTAACCAGTTAACAGTTTCTTTTTTCTGCCATATTGTATTCAAAAATAAGCACATTTTTGATAAACAATTTTGTATTCAAATCGATCATATAAATTCAAATCAGCAGTCAAAATTGTTACAAGTATTGAATTACATAATTTATGATAATTTTTAATTATAGCGAAAAATTATAGCGACAAATTTTTACTTAAAGTTGGCTTTTCCGAACAAGAAACTTCAGAAACTATTATTTCAAGGAGGTTACAATCAAAGAAAATATCAAGAAACTCTAAAGTTCCATTACTTACATCAATATCCAAATGAACGGCAGGATTCGCTGTGAAAGGAAATCATGGCGGTGCTGGAGGAAGATTACTAGTATCAATTTCACAAAAGTTCCGCACCTGAGTTAGATCATCGGAACTTTCCGTTTCCTCATCACTAGAGAAGTCCGATAATGAACTTTCACAACTTTCAGGATCATTTAGAGAAATTTCTGATTCATTACCTGATCCAATATCAGAATTATATTCTGTTATGAGCCGCTCACTGTCACTCATTCCCCTTTTATTTTAGTACAAAATTCAAAAGAAATAGTATTCGCAACGTGTGATACACTACACAAGTGAAAACAAAATTCACTCCTTCTCCCATGCAAATGAAAAGCAGTAAAACCTGATATAAAACCGGTGTACGCATGTTTTACATTCCAATCTTTACATGGACCTACTAGAGCCATCTATTACAAACATTGCAAACAAAAAAAAGTTAAAAAGCCGGGCAAATCATTGGATTGGCATAGAAAAATACGATGCCCGAGCGGCGTACGGGCAAATCAGAAAAGTGACCTTTCGCAGCACCCGAGCGGTGTTCAGGCAAAACTGTTAAGGGGTTAATTATATCACAAGGACAATCCTTTTCCCTGCAATTTAGCTTATGATATATAATTTTGTTAATAAAAATCTTATTTAGTCGTAATCTGAAATTTATAGTCTTAGAAATGTTCAGAAATAGTTTATTATTAAAACCAGACTCTTAAATTTATTAAATCACACAAGTTTTTGCAAAATTTCATTAACTGAATAAATTTATGCTATACTATCTGCAAATGAAATTATTTTCCCTTTAAACTCAAAGCTGCACATATCATTTACAAATATTAGAAATAACAAAACTCAATAATGATCCTTACAATTGCAGATATACAGAAAGGCATGTTACTAATCATTTATTTCATTTTTATACACAATTAAAAGTACCTTCTTGCTCAGAAATTAATTAAAAATAACATAAAATTCTCTGATGTTGAGCAATAAAATTTTTTAGTTTATCCTTCAAACAATTTGCATGTTAAAAGTTTTTAGGAGAAAACTCAGAAGCTTTTCGGAGCAAAGACAGCACTCCATCTTCAGTGAAGTGACATTATATGTTGATGTTAAGGCTGTTTAGAGCTTCTTTCCATATGTCATGAGGAGCAACTCCAGTGTCTCAGTTGCAGGTAGGGATAGGCAAGGTCATTATTTCAATAGTCTCACAGGCTATGGTTCTGTAGAAAGTGGATGCACATACAGTGTGGCATGCTCCCATTCTATGGTTGCTACATGTTGTACTGTTAGCTCAGCAGCGGCCATCATTAGCTTGTTTTGGCTGACATCTGTTTGATGATCTGCGAACATCTCTTGTAGAAAACATATGATTTTTCCAATGTAGTAGACAACAGAATTATCCAGCATATGTAAGGGAAATAGGTATACACCCGATTTTTGAAGTAGGATAAATTTGTGTCTGTCCCTTTTGATAATTTTTTTTTTCAGATTGGAGCTGGACTGAAAAAAATTTTTATATTTTGGGCTTCGAGTAATTTGCGGACTGATTCGCATAGGACAGGAATGTAAGATATAGGTCTGGCAAGGGTTGCACATTCAGAATCAGTGATTGGGAGGAGAGCCAAATCTCTTCTGTTTTCATTTCTATATTTATAACTTTTCTATTGTTGTCGGGTGGAAGCCATGGGATGATGCAATGAAATGGATGTTTTGACTTCCTTTTTTAAGCAACCGTTTGTTTGATGATATGGTGAAGGCCCTATGGATAAGGGAACAGAAGGCTGCAATTTTGTATACCCATGGGGTACATGAGTCCGTGTGTGTGATGGAGGGGACATAGGGAGGCTTTTAGTATACTGATGTAGTCAAGACTCCTGCATCTTTTTTTGGGGGGATGAAAACACCTAAATATGGGATGGCATTGTTATTTTCCTCCTACTTCATAAAGTGTGTTTAGGATAGACATTGTTGGCAGGATGGATGAGGCAGTTTAACTGCTCACTGCTGCCATTCCAAATTAAAAATATATCATCAACATAGTGACACCAGGAGATAGTTATTTTTGGTGACAAGTTTTGGAGCCTCATGAATGGTGTTGATTTCAGGAAGAAAAAATTTTTGTGCTTCAATAATTTTTATCTGAAATAACATGACAGCATCAAAAACTGGAATGGATGGGAATAAGGAGACTACATGAAGTCTGGCTAATTTACTGTCAGGAGGAATGAACAGATCCTTGAGAACATTGAAAAATTCTGCCATTGACTTTATCTAGATCTTGAAAGACAATCTCGGAAAGGGTGCTGGAAAGGGGTGAGCCATGGGTGCCTCCGAGTCCTGCTCGTAGATTTGGTTGCCGAACTGGAAATAGTTATTTTTGGTGACAAGTTTTGGAGCCTCATGAATGGTGTTGATTTCAGGAAGAAAAAATTTTTGTGCTTCAATAATTTTTATCTGAAATAACATGACAGCATCAAAAACTGGAATGGATGGGAATAAGGAGACTACATGAAGTCTGGCTAATTTACTGTCAGGAGGAATGAACAGATCCTTGAGAACATTGAAAAATTCTGCCATTGACTTTATAGAAAAAGGGTGGTCAAAAATGAAGCTGGACAAAATTTTGACAAATTCTTTTCAAGAAAGTAAGTTGGGGATGAACTTTTGCACACTAGCAGTCAATTGTTGCAGTTTGTCCATTTTGCACTGGACAAACATTTGTGGTGCCTGACAGTTGGATGGAACTGCACTCTTCTTAAGGTCTGTAGGGAGCCACCTGTTGTTTTTTTGCCTGCAAACCTTGGTTTAGATGCTAGTGGTGGGGTCAATATTTAAACTAGTATGGTGAGAGCTATTTATAAAAACCAAAACTTTGGCATTGTAGTCATTTTTTTCCATTATAACAAACTGGCATGTTTTGTAAGCTAAAGTAATAAAAATGTCAGGGGTGTTTCTAACGTTTTTTAAGGCCTGGAAATATTCAGATGAGAAATTTCTTTCCGAGTAGGGTGGAGATTTTGTCACGAGTTCATGAGTTTGAAGACTTTCTGTCTTGTAGCATAAATTTTATGCTCTTCCAGATGTCAACATGCATTGTTAATAATATTTTCAATTTCAGTGATGATCTCTTTCTTGTCCAATTTTCTATGGCATGAGTTGAATTTAAGCCATGTTCCAGAGCAGTCAGTTCGTTATGGAGAAAGTTTTTGTTGGACAGATTAATGACAGGAGTTTCTGGATGAAAGCATCTAAATAAGGGATGGCACTGCTATTTTCCTCCTCCTTCGTAAAGCATATTGTAGAATATTGTTTGCAGAATGAATGAAGCAGTTTAATTGCTCATTGCTGCCATTCCAAATTAATACTATATCGCCATCTTATTTTAGCCAACCAAACACACCACGAATGTTCACCCAGTGCAAAGTGCACAAAGATAATTACCCCATTCGACTGCTAGTGTGCAAAAGATCATCCATGTCTGTGCTTGTGAACAGCAATTTTGTCAAGGGTGCTTTAACACTCCTTCCCTTAACAAAATCATTTCAAACCAATTATTAATTTTTATTGAATTGTTTCAAAAAAATTTCCTCCTCCACCAAAAGTTCTTGGCTGTGCCTCTCTGAGGATATTGAATTCTTTTATCCTTAGTTCATATTTTGACCAAGCATGAAAAAAAATGAATGTTGTCCAGAAAAAAAAAGGCCAAAAAAGTGTTCCTCCAATCCATAAACAGGACTGAAAAATCCCATGAATTATGGACAGTGCAAAGTCACTTTGTGCAATTCTGGCCCATGTTTTACAGTATCACAATGAAAAATACATAAACGAATAAGAGAAGTCTAGATTTAGGAGAAATATTTTTATTATATTATTCAGAAATAAATTTTCTTTCCTGATATATAAATGTTTCTATTCATCAGGTTTTCCAAAATCATGCCTGGTCAGATCTATTTTTTCATTATATCTATGTAGAAAAGTCTTATTTAATTTTAATATTTTATTTATTATTTGTCTGCAAACAGATGAATTTAACAAAAAAGTGCTTTATTTATCTACAAGAGTACTATGACTCATGTGGATATTAGTATCAATATATTATATGCACTAACGCAATATCTGTATGTGTAAACAATCTCAATAACAATTGATAATACAGTTTGAATATAAGCTAAAATATTAGAGAGCCATTAGAGAAACAACAGAGTGAGCTGCTTTGGTGGCTGAGTGGATAGCACACTTGGCTACTATCAAAGGCACAGATATTTGTGTTGTCTTTCTGCTGATGTCTTACCTTGCTCACAGATCTTCCCTATGGTGTATTAAAATGACAACTCCTGTCAGACCTCTGTGGCAAACAGCTATATGAGGGATAATATTTTTAAAGATATATAACAGATGCATACAAGTTACTTTGTTTTGGACTGTAACTGAATAAACAATAAATCAACATTCTCATAGTTTCCACTTCTTGTTTCACTTCTTTAACATCAATTGTTTCACTTCTTTAACAAATATTTTAACATTTCATATTTTCTTGAATTCATTTGGCAAAACACTAGAATATTTAGGATCCAAAACATCATAATGCTTGGTAATTCAACTTTTACTTGCAGTAATATTTTTCAAAAATAAATCTTTAGATTTACAGGGTCTTTCACAAATATTCTAATGTGGATTCAAGTGGTGGCAAAAAAATCAATTAGATTGAGCAAGAACAAAATCTACATTAATTACAAATTTCTTTAAAAAAAAAGAGATAAAACTAAAAAAAAAAGAATTATTTGTCTTTTGGCCCTACCACTTCTGAATCGACATTGCTCATCACACAGCTGACAGTCAACCAGATTCTTAATTCTATTAAGCACAATCATGCAAAGAACTTTACCTGGAACAGAGAGTAGGCAGATACCCCTATAGTTATCACAAGAACTGCAATCACCTTTTTTGAAAATATGGATAATAATACCTCTGGTAAAATCCTTAGGAACTATGTCTTTATCATAAAAGATATTCAAAATTTCAGTCATCTATGTGGTAACCGAAATATTCCCAGCTCTAAGCATTTCAGTAGTAATTTCATTAACCCCTGGGGATTTATGTAGTTTAAGTTTAGAAATAGCCAAAATAACTTCAGACTGTGTTATAGGGCCAACATTAAAGCCAGTAATGCATCTTGGTTGGTTGTTTTACCTCTGAGCGGCACTTTTTTGCACACTATGGGCTAAATGGTCAGGTCACATGGACCTCGAAGGCTCAGAGAAGGTTGGGGGAGGGGACCCACTGGAACAGCTGTTGGAAGACAGATGGTAGCCTCCCATCAAGGCCACAGTGTGTTCTTTAAAGTGCACAGGGTATGACTCTCCTGCACACAGGGACACAGCTTAATGTCCCATCCAACGGACGGTGGCATTTCCAAACTCATCGGTGTCCCCTATTGACTGTAGGCAGAGTGGGGAGTTTTGCAGAGATAAATCTCAACGCTGACTCAGCTGGGACTTGAACCTGGGAACTACAGATTACGAGCCTCGCACGCTACCAACTGAGCCACCTCCACCCTCCAGTAATGCATCTATCATCATTACAAACAATGGGAGTAGAACTAACCACATTGCTTAGAACATCACTGAAATGCTCAGCCCATTTAGCCATGACTGAATCCTCACCTTCTATAATCCTTCCTCCCTGTATATCTGTCCATTTTTTATCACACAAAACATTAACTAACTGGCACAGCTCTCTGCTGTTGTGCTGTCTAACTGCTTCCTCGGCTTTGTCAGCCAAGCCATCAAGTCGAAGATTCTTATCAGCAGCTAACTGATTCTTTACATGTTTATTAAGCTCTCTGTAATGCTTTCTATTAAGACTAGTAGGGCAGTTCTTTCTTTTTGAAATAAGCTCAAGTGCCTTATCACTCAAATAATTTTGCCTCCTCTGCTCCTTTTTTCCTAAAAGAGTGCTGTTACTTTCCAAAAAAGCCTGTTTAAAACAGTCCCATTCTTCCTCCAAGCAAAACATGACTGTCATAATGACTAAGTAACCTATCATGGTAAGCTTTAGCTATAACTGGGTCTTTCAGAGCTCAGAATTAAAGATAATTTTTTAACCTTAGCACAACACTTCTTAAATTTCATTTGTTTCCAATTGAAACTTCGTGACGTTCACATTCCACTATCAAAATTTAATATTTCTATCATTAATACATTATTGCAATATTCGCTTGAAATTTTGGAATTTTCAATCTATTTGACCATTAGAGGGAGCAATTATAGTTTTCGCAAGATTTCAAAAGTGTGCATCATAATATTTTATCAATCCCCCCCCCCCCCCTGGGTCTAAGAGGTCAATTCATTGTTGTAGATGGAAACATCATGGCATTCACATTCCACCATCAAAATTTCAAATTTCTAGATTAAATACATCATTTGCAATATTTGTTTCAAATTTTGGAGTTTGCAAATTTTTCCACTGTTAGAGGGTGCAATTATAGTTTTCAGAAGATTTAAAACATATGAATCATAATATTTTACCAATTCCTATGTAACCCAAAAAGAATTTTTCATTTATCTCAAAAAACAATTATCTGCTAAAACTAAAAATGTATATTTTCCCACACTCTCTGGGTCTAAGGGGTCAGCTCATTGATGGCAATGAAAACTTCATGATCTTCACATTCCACCACCAAAATTTCAAGTTTCTATTGTAAATACGTCACTTGCAAAATTCGTTTGAAATTTTGGAATTTACCTTTTTCCACTGCTAGAAAGTGTAATTATAGCTTTAGACAATTCTGAAAGTGCATATTGTAATATTTCTTCAATACCTATCCAACACAAAAAGAATTTTTGATTTATCTCCGTAAACAAAAAAGTTCAATGTCTACAGACAGACAGACGACAAAGAGAAACTTATCTCGTTATCAAAGAAAATGTGATAAAAGTGTATAAATTAACAATTCTTACAGTTAATGGATCTTCAACAGTTACACCCATGTCAGCTTGTTTCAGAAAAACATTACCACGACAAACTCTCCACAGCATTGTTTCAAAAGCAGGTAGGCGCTCTCTTAAAATAACTCCTGATACAAACCTGGTAGTGAAAGAAAAAGAATGTTTTGCACATGAATATAGGTAGTTTTTATAAAATTTACAAATTGTATATTATTATTTGAATCAAAATCATATTATTATTTGCTTGAAAAATAATTATAAGCATAAATCAAAATGTATATTATTATTTGAATCTTCTGTATCAGCATGCACTTAACTCAAATAGTCATGCATTGTTGTTGTTTTTTCATACTCTCCTTCCCATGCACTTTTGGATGCCCCAAATGAATTCTTCAGCATCTACATATGCCTGCTATCTCAGTGTGAGCTCCTGTCTGTGGCGAGGGGAGCACCCTATGAAGGTTCCACTGGTTCTGGTACCTTCACAGGATCCTCTAAATGCTTGACCACATGCTTGTCATATATGTACCTGTGCCCCTGGAAAGGAGGATCCTAGTAGTTGCTTGGGGTCTTCATCTACTCTCCTCAACTCATGACTAGTGGGGGTCTCCTTTGTCCAGTTTTGCCATTGGGGGAATCTTTGGTTGCGGAGCTCAGTAGTGATTTTGAGGACCACTGCTACACACTGCTTTGGCCTCTGCTTCAGGTAAACAGGAGGTTCTGGGTGGTCCCCCTCAAGATCAATCAACTGGTGGGCTGGACTGGCTAGGGCCAACTATGCAGTATATTGAGTGCCTTGCCCATGTCCAGGTACAGGTTTATGAGTTTCCCCAGACATCATTTTCATTTTGTTGATACCTTTATTTTGTGAGGACAAATCAATGCCTCACATTTCGTTTTCCTTTTTTTTTTAAATTACATGGGGACTCAGGTGAGTTCTTACATCTCTCCTTTCTTTATTCAAATGTCTGTGTGGGTATTTTGCTCTTGCAGCCCTGGCACCTGATTGGGATTCCCTTTGTTGGTCTCCATGCTGAGTGGGGACCATGGGCACTGAATCATTATTCAAACACGAGTTCCACTAATGCAATTGATTCAGTCAGTGCATCAAAGAGAACTTAGCATGAGCCCAATCTTCTCAATCATTATCACTTTATTTGTCCCTACAATTCCTGATCATCCATTCCATGGGTGGTCAGGTATTTGAAAGACATGCCCCTATTTTTTATCAGTAAGAGTTTGGAAGGTCTGTTAGGGTTTGATCAGTCAAGCACCTAAGATCTGGTGACTTGTTGGTGGAGACTATGTGTTCTAAACACTCAAAGCTCCTCCTGAAGGTAACAGCAATTGGTGGAGTGGCATCACCTTCACACCCATAAATTGCTGAACTCCACTCATATGTGATCTCTCAGTGAGGCCTCCTCAAAGTTATTGTTTTACCTCTGAGCGACTTTTTTTGCATACAATGGGCTAAACTGGCTAGATCACAAGGACCCTGAAGGCTCACAGAAGGCTGGGGAAGGGAATCCACTGAACAGAAGTTAAGAGACAGTTGGAAGCCTCCCATAACAGCCATGCAGCATGTACTTTAACATGAACAGGGGGCCAGAACTCTTGCACACAGGGCCAGAACATTAATGTGCTATCTGATGGAGAGTAGTCTTTCCAAGCCAATCAGTGTCCTCTGTGACAGTGGGCAAGGTGGAAAATTTTTGAGGAGATAAATCTTAATGTAATTTAATTTAATGTAATTTCTTAGTATTGAAATTCATAGTAATAAACGAATCCCAAATAACATTAGGGCAGTCACAAAACACTACAAAATTCACACATAGTTTTCCATACATTAGAAAGGCAACAGATACTATGCAAAATATACTTAGAAATTACGATGTAACATTACCGGTTACAGTAACAAAATCAATTAAAAAGTTAATTGTCAATGATAGAGATGCAAAAAACCCCACGGAGGGGGGGGGGGGTCTATCAAATAGATATTCCTGACTCTTCAGAAAGATTAAAAGGAAAAGACACTTATATTGGAAAGACATACCAACAGTACGCAACTAGAATGCAGGAACATAAAATAGATATTCAAAAGAAACTACCAAATACAGCCCTGGCCCAAACCGTAATTGAAAATAATATTAAAATGCACAATATTAATTATAAACCTTTAGCTGCCCCCCTTACTAAGTTTCAACTATCATATGAAGAGAAATTGTACATACACACACATCGTAACACAATATTGACATTCCCCCTGTGCCAGCTGCATGGACTCTTCTGCTTCAACAGCAGAACATAGCCGAGTCTAATGCACATGATTGTGTATGGGATGACGTGGGTGGTGAGAGGTATTTAAAGTGACACTTCACAGTGAACAGCTTGAGCCTGATGAAGCCGCTGATGGGAGGAGAGCGAAACGCATAGCTCCGAGTAACATCTAGGAGTAAATATGGACTCTAAATATGAGTTGAGGAAGTGCCTTAGGTTTTAAAGTTTTTAAAGTTTTAATGGTCAAGTTAGGATGTTTAAAGATTTAAGGAGGTTACCAATATGTGCACAACTTCAAAGTTAATCCAGCATTAAGAATTTTGCAGAATATATTGAAAAGTGAACATCAAAGGCTTGTGTTACAGTGAAATGGAAGCCATCAGAAAATGGTAATGTTGATATGGCAAGGTGCCTGAGATAAAAGGCATATGCCTTATGTTATCCATCTGTGTCAACCCAATAAGAGTGTGCAACAATGATTCTGCAATAGGGATTATGTTGAATTCTGTGTAAACGTGTTCAACTAAGCTTTATTACATCTATAAGCATAAGGACTGGTCGCATGGACTGTTCTGGAGCCATTATATCTGCCCTTGGATCAGCTGGTCAACGATAACAACCAATGTAGTTTTACCAGCCTTCTACGCAAATTTGGTAACTGAACCTTTGTTATATACTCCACTAAGATCCTTTAAGTGTATGAGTTAAAGGTTATACCTTAGTTGGTAGAATTAACTGTGTAACATCAAGATAAGTGTACAAACTAACTTCTATTTTGTGATTGTTAAAGTAGGAGTCTCAACTCTCCTAGAGGGGTAGACAAAAAATGGTCGCAATTAGGTTGTTAAGTAATGTATATTATGTGATACTCATTGTGCTCTCCTAGGTTATAGAGGCATATTAAACAGGATCACTTTATTGTACTGTAATTATTCGTGAGAAATTAAAGTGTTTTATCCAACTGTGCTTCTCATTAACTAAAATTAGTTACTTTGGATACATAAATGTCATCACAATATAGAAATAATACTCGAACACAAACATGCATTGATCACATTAATGTCAAAATAAATAACCTTTTCCTTGACAACACACATTACCAAACAAAAATTGCTGATCATTATCCTATTATAAGTAATACTAGACAGAATACCAAAAAACACAAACACAGTACAGAATAAAAACATGAATTATGTTAAACAGAGTCTTGCCTTTTATTATAATGGGGAAAAAATTAAAACGGAACTGCATATTATTGATTGGAACACAACTAGTGGAATTTAAATTGTCCAATTGAGAAATATAATACAATTGTAATAAAAATAAATGAAATAAAGCAAGGCTCAAAAATTCAGTATACTACTCCCACTAAGGGGGAAAAAATAACAGATGCAGCAAAGAATGGATTGCAACAGAAATAAAAGACCTAATCAAGCAGAGATAAAACATGTAAAAATGCTAAGAAAAACTAAACTAATGACCAATAGAGAACAGCTTATATGATATTAAAAAAAATGCCCTGCCGGCAGCATGGAACTGGTTGATTGATTGGGTTTTAATGGAGCATTAGCATCTAAGGCTATAATGCGCCATACAAATGTCCATAAGAAAAAAAGATAAAAGCTGTGTAACCCTTAACCAAAATTTAAAATTAACCACAAACATATACTAAGAATGTAAAGCAATAAAAGGAAACAGTCGACAACAAGAAACAAATGTATAAATAAGTTATAAATATAAAAGTAACCCAGGTGTAAGCGACCTGGGTTAAATATTGGAATGAAACTATATGCAAGTAAAATATCCTGTAAAATGTAAAAAATCAAAGACAGCTTTAAAACAACAATGATCTGATAACAAATGTCTGAGCGTAAGGGGCTCGGACGTAAACAGCATGGAACATTCTCATGAAAAATTACCATATCCTTACTGTAAGCCACCATTGTGGAATTGCCTAATAAAGGCAGTTTACACTAGACATCATGCTGGCTGAAAACGACTTCAGCTGAGAGATTTAGAAACACATAGCACGAATTTTCACTTTTTACATATCTTTGAAATTTAAATTGCCTTATGTTAAAACTTAGCTTTCTGATATAGTTTTAAATGCCTTTAAAAACATCAAGACTGGGTTAAAAAAAACTGTACATTTTGGATACTTGTATTCAAGCATGGAGCATCAATACTCACCGGCAACCTGTTAAATGTTGAATATGCTGCAAATCAAAAGGACTGTGTTTCTCCACTAATACATATCTCCACTAATATCAACACTAAGTTTCGTTGTTGAGTGATGTCAACAACGGAACTTAGTGTCAAGTGTATCAGCCAAAACCAAAGAACAAGAAGTTGTCACAGCAAGCAAACATCTGGCTTGACAGGTCACATTCAACTTCTGAAGTTTCATCCATGATATGCCATGATAGAACACTCTCATCCCAATCAATATGCGAGTATTATTAAGAATTTTATGTTGAATATAATTTATCAATAAACGAAGCACATTGAAGTTTACCAAGTGAAAGTAACATTGTGCTAAGAAGTATGAACTGAAATTACTACATATTGTAAACTATAACAATGTAATCTAGAAAAGCTGTACCCATGTCTATGCTTAGGAGCACAACTAAGGGCATTAAAATCTTGTCTTAACAGTGAAGTTTCTGATAAAACCATTTAAAAGGCTAAAAGAAGTGGAGGTAAAATTCTACACAAATGCAGAATTTCTTATTCACTACAAAATTTACAATTACACATAATAGAATAACAAACAGATTATATCATGTAATAGTATAATAAACATTAAAAATAAAACCAAAAATTCTATTCTTACTTAATTTTCTATTTTTTAAACTCCCTAGAATCTGTCAAGGGAGATCCCAAGTTATCCAGTAATTGGAGCCTGAAACTGTACATATTTTTGCAAAAATCTGAAATTTTTGTACCAATTTTACTCACTTTTTTTTTAATTTAAGAGATATATTTCAACATATTTAATGAATATTAAGGAAGATATCACTATGAAGTTAACATCAATACTTCGACTAACATTTAATACTCAATTTTTTGGTGAAGAAAGCTTATTTTCATATACTTTGATTACTACAAACCAATATACCAAAAGCAGTTAATGCCTTAACTGGCATAGTGGTTAGGCAGCTAGCGACTGTTCCAGCAAGGCAAACTTTGTGTGTTGTGTTAGCTCTAACTGAGGCAGTGGTCAGCAGTGACTTCGGTCTTAGTAGGGCATGTCCTTGTATGAGAAGGCCTGTAAAAGCTAGGAGTAGCTTCTAGGATTCTTCTCTGTTCTATATGTAATTAAAAAAAAAATTTAAAAAAAAAAGTTAAATGGTGATAAAGTATTCATGAACTATTTCATTATCACTTGTACACAATCTAAGCACCTTACTCTACTCCCAGAGTTAGTTCTACTCCCATTGTTTGTAATGATGATAGATTCATAGATGATAGATTCTGAATGGTTATGGGAGAAAAACTAGCCTTCACATTCAAGCAAATCTGAGTTTAGCGATGATCATTTTATCGTACCCATTAAATGATTATGAATTAAATTTCCTATAAGATACGAAATATGACAACTTCAGGATATTTTGAATTCTATCAAGAAAGGAGGTATTACCCTTGCTCTAGGTGACTTCAATGCCAAAGTTAGTAGTGAGTGGAGGGGTAACAGGCCCTTTTGGTATTAGTAGCTGCAATGGGCAATATCTCCTACAGGTAAGTAAACTTAATGTTTTCAGAATAACTAACACTTATTACAAACACTGCAACATACATAAGTACACATGGGTTTCACCTGATGGGCTGCATAAGAATATAATAGATTATATATTAACAGTAAATGGGCTAGTTTTGTTAGGAATACCAAATCATATAGGGCAGCTGAAATTTGATCTGACCATTACCTTGTTAAAAGTGTCTTGCAACTTAAACTTAAAAAGTGTTGTGCTAAGGTTAAAAAATTTACCTTTAATTTTGAAGCTCTGAAAGACCCAGTTATAGCTAAAGCTTACCATGATAGGTTACTTAGTCATTATGACAGTTATGGTTTGCTTATTACTGAAGTTGAGGAAAAATGGGACCATTTTAAACAGACTTTTTTGGACACTAACAGTACCCTTTTAGGAAGAAAGGAGAAGAGGAGGCAGAATTATTTGAGTAATAAGGCACTTGAGCTTATTTCAGAAAGAAAGAAGTGCAGGAATGTCCTTAATCAATACCTTACTAGTCCTAATAGAAAGCATTACAGAGAGCTTAACAAATGTGTAAAGGATCAGTTAGCTGCTGATAAGAATCTTTGGCTTGGCTGACAAAGCCAAGGAAGTAGTTAGACAGCACAACAACAGAAAGCTGTACCAGAGAGCTAATGTTTTGTGTGGTAGAAAACAGACATGTATACAGGAATTGAAGGATAAACAAGGTAAGGTTATAGAACCAAGGATTCTGTCACGGTTAGGTGGGCTGAGCATTTCAGTGATGTTTTAAATAATTTTGTGTTGTTTTACCTCTGAGGTGGCATTTTTTTGCACAACATGGGCTAAATGGCCAGGTCATAAGGGCCCTGAAGGCTCAGAGGAGGTTGGGGAAGGAGACCCACTGGAACAACTGTTGGGAGACCAATGGTTGCCTCCTGTCAAGGTCATCCAGTGTGTTCTTTAATGTGCACAGGATATGGATCTCCCACACATGGGGCCACAGCTTAAAGTCCCATCCAATGGACGGCAGCCTTTACAAGCCAATCGGTGCACCCTACTGACTGTGGGCAGGGCGCGAAGTTTTGCGGAGATAAATCTCAACGCTGACCCAGCTGGGACTCGAACCTGGGCACTGCAGATTACAAACCTGGCGCGCTACCTACTGAGCCACCCCACCCCTGTTCTAAATAAAGTGGTTAGTTCTACTCCCATTGTTTGTAATGATGATAGATTCATTACTGGGTTTAATGTTGGCCCTATAACAGAGTCTGAAGTTATTTTGGCTGATTCTAAACTTAAATTACGTAAATCCCCAGGGGTAGATGAAATCACTACAGAATGCTTAGAACTGGGAATGTTTTGGTTATCACATGGATGCCTAAAATTTTGAATATCTTTTATGATAAAGGCATGGTTCCCAAGGATTTTACCAGAGCTATTATTATCCCTAATTTTAAAAAAGGTGGTGGCAGTTCTTTTGATAACTATAGAGGCATCAGCTTACTCTCTGTTCCACATAAAGTTCTTTGCATGATTATGCTTAACAGAATTAAGAATCTGATTGACAGGCAATTGGATGATGAGCAATGTGGATTCACAAGTGGTAGGGGATGTGTAGATCAGATATTTTCACTCAGGGAGCTTCTTGAGAAATGTTTAGAGTTTCAGAAACCTTTGGTTACTAGCATTGTTGATTTCAAAAAGGCTTTTAACTCTGTTGATCGTCATAATTTGTGGTTGATTTTGAGATTGTATGGCATACCAGACAAGTTAGTTAACATATTGAGAGCTCTCCATAATAACACTGAGTCGTATTAATGAAGCTTGTAGCAATTGGTTTAGCATTGCTTCTGGTAATCGACAAGGGTGCATTTTGCCCACTTTTCTCTTTAGTTTGATTATTGATTATGTTATGTGAAATTCACTGGAAGGAAAAGATTTTGATCTTAAATGGTCTGGAGATGAGGAGAAAATTTCTGATTTATATTATGCAGATGATTTGGCCTTGTTGGCAAATGATGTTGATGAGATGAACTCTTTCATTCGAGCTGTTGATGAGACTGGTAGTATAGGTTTGATTATAAACAGAGAGAAAACTAAAGTGATGAAAATTGGTCAGGCAGGCTGTGATTTAGTTAATCTGAATGGCTGCACTCTTGAGAAGGTGTATCAGTTTAATTATCTTGGGAGCTATGTAACAGATACCGGTGATGTGCAGCATGAGATTAACAGATGAATAGGGATTGCTGCCAGGATTTTTAAGAATCTATGGAGAATGTGGAGAAATAGGTGTATACACCTAAAGATTAAAATTAGACTGTATAATAGTTTGGTTCTCTCTAGGCTTAGTTTATGGTAGTGAAACTTGAACACTTTGTAAACAAGATAACAGAAAACTAGATGCCACACAGAAAACTAGAAACTAAACTAGATACAGAAAACTAGATGCTTTTGATTCTCGATGCCTATGCAGTATCTTTGGGCATTAGGTTGTTCAACTTTATTAGGAATGGATTAGGTTAAGCAAAGGAGTGGGTAGCTTCTTTAAGCAGCATATTGTGCAGAGAGAGACTCCATTGGTTTGGCCATGTTGTCCGTAATTATAGAAAATTTTGTACCAAAGGTAGCTTTCTGGTCAAAGATGAGACTGAGAAGTCTCAACAACTGGGAAGATGGAAACTCCAAGCTACAACTCAGAGTGTAGGTGAAGATTACACTTGTGGCAAAAGTGCACACATGTAGTCTTTTGTGGAGAGAATTAACAGACTGGTTCAGAACAGTTTGCAGTTGAATACCAAATAGGGTTATGAACAGTGTGCCTAAAGGCCTCAGAAAAGGGGGGGGGGGGGAGACCTAGGTTGCAGTGGGCAGACAATATCAAATAGGATCTTGTTAGAATTGGTGTGCAGTGGCCAGATGCAGCAGATGTAGCTCAGACAGATATGCTTTAAGAACTAAATTGCACAGTCTGGTTGAACCTTCATAGCCCATGGCTGCTTGAGGATAATGGTGACGATGAATGTTATAACGAAATTTAAATTTTGCTGCAGCAAAAAAGTAACTAAAAATGATATAAAATTTTTGGCTGTAACAAAAAACATAGCAAAACATTTTTCTTTTCATTTGCAAACACTGGAAAAAAATCACAAGAAGCAAAAACAACAAGCCAAGGAGGAAGTGGCTCAACTGTCAACTG
The DNA here is from genome assembly GCA_038380435.1 of Ryuthela nishihirai. Taxonomy (NCBI): domain Eukaryota; kingdom Metazoa; phylum Arthropoda; class Arachnida; order Araneae; family Heptathelidae; genus Ryuthela; species Ryuthela nishihirai. Next base: position 81,336,224 of record JAWZYU010000017.1, read on the forward strand.
GGCAATGCTATAGAGCAGTGCTGTCCAACTAGCGGCTCATGCAAGGATTTTTGTAGTCCGCGAACAAAATCAAGTTTTTACTTGATATTTAAAATAAATATCTCTAACCCACCTTATAATTTTTTGTCAACTTATATTACTTTACTTGATATGCAATCTTCAACTTACTCATTCTATAAAGTAGGTATAAAGTAGTAAAATTAGGATCATTATACAGAACAACAAAAGGTGAAGACATTTGTAAGGAACTAAAATGTGCAGTAGCGAAATATGGCGGATTTGATAAGTGCACCTCTATTGTAAATGACGGTTCCAGAGCTATGACTGGCAAAAATATTGGTCTCGCAGGACTGTTACAAAGAGAAGGAATTAATGGTCGAATGTTGCATTGTATTGTGCATCAGGAGACATTGTGTGGCATTTTGCTGAGACTAAACGACGTAATGGAAAAGGCTGTCAAAATTACCAATTTAATTCGTGGCAGAAATTGTTCTCTTACACACAGAAAATTTAAAGCTTTTTTGGATGAACTGCATGCTGAGTATGGCGATCTGCTTTTACATAGTAATATTCGCTGGTTACATAGTAATATTCGCTGGTCGGAAACACATCGTTTTACATAGTAATATTCGCTGGTCGGAAAATGCTTCAAGAGATTTTTTACACTTCGAAAAGAAATTCATCTTTTTCTCACAGAAGTGGGCACCAATGAAGATTTAATAGCAAATTTTGTTGATGAAAATTTTCTAAGTTCACTTGCTTTCCTAACAGGCATTACAGATTATTTAAATGTCTTGAATAAATCCTTACAAGGAAAAGATCAAAACATGTGCTGTATTTATAATCATGTTACTGGTTTTAGAAACAAACTACAATTGTTGAAGTCAAATTTGCAGGAAAACAATTTAATTCATTTTGAAACTTGTAAATACTTCTACGAAGAAATGAAGCAACTTAGTAAAACAGTTAATTTTGAAAAATTTGTTCCTAAATTAGATATCATAATTGAAGATTTTAATAGAAGATTTTCACAATTTGATGACCTTAAGCAAAGTTTAAATTTATTCAGTAATCCTAAATATCAAATGGAATTTTGTTACCTTCAAGCCGACCCAATTATTGCATCTAATAGAGAAACTGGAATAGAATTGTTCAAACTTTTGCCTAAAGAAAAATATCCAAAAATGAAACATTTTGGACTCCAAATAATTTCTATGTTCGGAAGTACATATATCTGCAAGTGCACATTTTCTGGTATGAAATATATAAAATAAAGATATAGAAACTGCTTGAAAGACTCTACACTTGAACATATACTTTGGCTCGCAACAACAAATATCGATATGGACGTAAAAGAAATTATTGCCCAACAACTATGGCCACAATGCTCCCATTAAATTCATTAAGTATTCGATAAGGTTTAGAAAATGTATATTGGTTTATTATTACTTATTATTTTTCGTATAAATAAAATAATTTTTTTGAGGCTTTTGAGGTTTATTATTACTTATTATTTTTCATATAAATAAAATAATTTTTTGAGGTGACATGAACTGAAAATTGGCCCGCGGTCTAAGAGAAGTTGGACAGCATTGCTATAGAGACTAGTGTTAATGTCTCTGAGGTAGCCTCAGACATGCAAACCAAAAAGATGAATGGTAGTCAGATGATAAGTGTAAAACATTTTCCTCTTAGGACTAAAAATGCAGTCCCAAGCTGGATGGTTCAAGCAGGAATTGCAATTTAGATAAATATTGTAGGGACAAATGCTCACAAAGAAGAGATAAAGGTGAATTGTTGGCCTCAATGTAAAGACTTTGGACCAGTGAGTTGTGAAAGGCTCCTATGCACACACAGAGGGCCTGATGATGGAGATGGCCTAACACTTTCACCACTGAATCTCAAGCAGAATCATGTACCTCAGATCTGTAGTCCAGTTTCAACCAGATGAATGCAAGGTACAGGTAGTACAAAGAGCATTGGTTTACTCCCCAGGAGAAAGAGGACCTTGAAAGGGTTTAATGCCCACAAGCACTTGGATCTGAGATGACATATATGTCATAAAAAGGTAGCTTTCTGGTCAAAGATGAGACTGAGAAGTCTCGACAACTGGGAAGATGGAAACTCCAAGCTACAACTCAGAGTGTAGGTGAAGATTACACTTGTGGCAAAAGTGCACACATGTAGTCTTTTGTGGAGAGAATTAACAGACTGGTTCAGAACAGTTTGCAGTTGAATTTCAATGGCACTCATGCTTGAAGAACAAAATATGCTAAAATAATCAACATAGAGAACATTACCCTACATTCAGAGAAAGTTGTCTAGTTATAGAATAAATCTTGACAGCATAAAGTAAAACACTCAGGACAAAGCCTTGTGGTATACTGTTGCTGAAACAGAAACAAAAATACAATACATGCTGATCTATAAATGATAAGAAGGAAGTTAGAGATGAAGATCAGCATGTGTACCTTCCAAACCAAAGGCATCAAAATCACAAAGAATGCTGAATCGCTAAGCAATGTCAAATAGGTTTGACACTGCTTGGTCAATGATAATGGGTCATGGTCAATGGGCTCATGTAAAAAAAAAAACATCAGGTGCTATCATTTTAAAAATAATTAATTTCTGATTCTCAATTCAAGGTGTATCAGATGATCTAAAGCATACTGTTGCCTATGAAAGCAACAAAGGGTATTGAAAAGATGCTGTTCTAAATGCCATGTGTCTGGCATTTACCATTCTTTCCAACACATTGAACAATAACTCATCAGTGCAATTAGATGAAAATTTGAAAGAATCCAAGGATTCTTTCCTGGCTTGGGGAAGGCTAAAATGATAGACTCCTACCAGGAGTCTATCATTTCTGGAAATTGCTCCTCAAGAAAAATACGTTTGAAAAATTGGTTTTCCAGCATCTTTACCAATATCAATCCAAATGGGAACTTGCTCATGGCATGTTAAGGATTAAGCAATGCCTTGTGTTACTTAGAACTTGTTGCCGTTTTTTAAATGTTCAAGAAGAAGAATGTTAAACAGGACTTTATGTAGCGACCAAATACAGCACCTAACTGTTGCTCAGAATAGAAATTTGCTGGTACAGGATAGACATACACTGATGCTCAAAAGTTAAGCAACAAATGCAAAAAACAGAATATCTTGTGCAATAACTGAAAATAAATAACAAAAGTCAGATTTTTTACATAAAAAAATTATGCCGAGTTCAAATCTACACACAAATTTACATTAAATACAGTCACACATGCAAAACAGGTAAGTATAAAAAGCACTTCATTTGTATGTGAGTATCAGTTCATGTTAGAGTATTGACATATGACAATCCAAGACCACCAACTGTTAGATAATGGACGCAAAAAATTTGAGTGAAGAAATAAGATGGTAAACAATCAGGAGGTTTGAGGCCAGTTGTCAGTCTAAGGTAGTCAGATGGTTAAATGTTAATCATAGCATTGCTAGCCACCTTTCAAATCAATTTCAAACAAGCCAAACCATCACTAGAAGACCTGTTCCTGGATGTCCAAGGGCCACATCAACTAATGATGACAATTACCTGCTTCTAAATGCAGGTTGCAGTAGAACCCATACAGGAAACTTGCTCCCTTTGACCTTGCTGCATCCATGGGATGGGCTATGTATCTGCAAACTGTGTCCAGATGGCTTCATGCAAGTCCTCTTTATGCAAGACTACTAGTTCTGTGTGCATCCCTTTGACGTCCAGCCAGTGCAGAGCTCGACTGAATTGGTCTTCTCAACATTGCAATTGGACTCAACATCAATGTGCAATGTTCTTTCACTGATGAATTCCAATTTAGTCTGCAAACTGATTCCTGATGATTATTGATCTGGAGACAGCCTGGAACTAAATATCATCCTATTAAAATTGGGGAGAGTATTGGAGGTGTTAGTTCATGGAGGTCTGTGCAGCTATTGAGAGATCATCACTCTCAATGGGTGCACAGACCTCCATGTCTTCCCAGGAGGAAGTATAACAGCTGTAAGGTATCACAGAGAGATCCTCGACCCTTTTTTTGTTCATCCATTTCTTGCAGCAATGGGTCCTGATTCCATGTTAATACAATAATTCTCGCCCTCATAGAGCTCACTTGGTGGACCAATACCTTGAAAGTAAAACCGTAAGCAGTATGGACTGGCCTTCCAATCACCGGACCTAAATTCAATAGAACATGTTTGGAACATTAGGATGATGCACTGCTGGTTGCAAATACACCTCCCAGGACCTCCAAATCTGCACTCATGCATTAACACTTAATGTGCCACAGCTGGGTGTACTATTTTCACTTTTCTGATTCTAGAAGCTGCCAGTCAGTCTACCATTTTATAGTGCAAGATCATTATTTTTTTTAGTGGAAATCGGCATTTTTTAACTGTTTCTAATCAATTCTTGAAAATAATATTTCAGTCTATAATATATATTTTCCTGTTGATTCTGCTTGAAAAAATTATGAAAAAGTTAAACAAAAAATAAACTTACTTGAGCCTGTGTTGATTGTATGCATGTGTTGAATCACCGTAATAGCATCAAGAAATAATGATTTAGTTTATGCTTTTATTCTGCCTTACTGTAGTAGATTATCTATCAGTTTTTGATTTCCGGTATATTGACCTATTTATAACTGTAGCAGAGTTATAATGGTTTCTAAACTTTTAACATAAGTTATTGATTTTACTACTACCAGAAGTTGCATCATCCTGTAACTTTGACTAATGCTTTCAGTTAATATATAAGACTTTCGATTTCGAAGACTTCTTTTTTCACTCTGCTGTTTCTGGAATTATTTTTTTCTGCCTTTGAAATGTATACTGCAATTATAAAGAATAATTTGAAATGATTGGGTTGGATTGCTTTATCTCTGAGTGGCAATTTTTTGCACACCATGGGCTAAATGGCCAGGTCACATGGACCCCAAAGGCTCAGAGAAGGTTGGGGGAGGAGACCCACTGGAACAGCTGTTGGGAGACAGATGGTAGCCTCTTGTCAAGGCCATCCAGTGTGTTCTTAAACGTGCATAGAGTATGGCTCTCCTGCACACGGAGCCACGGTTTAACGTCCCATCTGACAGACAGCGGTCTTTCTAAGCCCATCGGTGTCCCCTACTGACTGAGATAAATCTCAATGCTAACCCAGCTGGGAATCGAACCTGAGAACTGCAGATTACGAGCCTGGTGCACTACCGACTGAGCCACCCCCGCCCCAATTTGAAACGATCAAAAATGAAGCCACTAATGATCTCTAATGGCCAATATTGGAAGAATCATAGGATTACACAATTAGCCTAAAAGCACAATTTTTAAAAGGTAGAACTTATTTTAGTGATAATTTTCATGATATTATAATCAAATACACTAATTAACATAAGGATATTACATTCTTTAACCGAAAATTTTGCCAAAATTTTAAAAAATAAACTTTTCTGTAGTAGTTATGCAGCTTTATATTAAAATGATTCATTCTCAATTTCAGTGCTTGAGTAAAACTTTAATGCTTTGAAATATTTTTATTCAATTTTTTTCATGGTTCTTTATCTTTTTTTTTTGATAAATTTCTCATTTCTTAATTAAATTATTTTGTTTTCAAATTGAAATAAATTTTTTTATCACATCACTATCCTTAGGCTTAGAATTTGTTGATCACCAAAAATCTTAAACTTTAGAAAACACTAAAAAAATGAAAGATTTAAGCATTAATGGAAATATTAACTTATTTATATTAGTAATAAAATAATTTGCAAAAAATGCAAAAGAAAAAATACATTTTTTAAAATTTTTATTGAACTAAAAATAGAAAAAAAAGAGTAAAATTTTGCAATATTTTAAAAATGTTTAAAAACTTTTACTACTTTATTTTTCTAGAATATTTGCCATTTTATCAATCACAATTAAATGTTCTTTCTTTTGGTATATAACTTGAGTATTTCCCCTTCATTATTTACTTCAGGATGAGGTTCTAATGTTGTGCATTTTATTTTCTGAAAACACTTCAAAATTGGCCACCAGAATGAGACCAGTTTCAGAAACCTGACACTTTAAAGGTTAATGATAATTATTCCCTCAAACCCTCACTGACACCCTGATTTGCAGCATGTTGAGTAGCCCATATCACTCTCTGAGGTGATCACATGCCATATGAAAGGTATGTTATCATTGAACTTTTATATGGCATTTTGAGGTAATGATTTTCAAATTTGAATATATGAGCCGTTTATTTTGAAAGTGGAGCAAGTCCATTTTTGTAATTGTGAGATAAGTAAGGGATTAATTTTTCAATCAGATTTAAAAATATTGGTAAGCACTAATAGACAACTTTTATATTCTGGTATTAGATAATGTAAATTTATTATCCAATAGTGTTTATCATATTAAATTCTATCTATTGTTATCATTAGCTTCATTTTTTTTTTTCAAAAATGGACTTGCCCCACTTTCAAAATAAACAGATCATTAAATATTCACGGGAATTCATTTGGGTTTCATGTATTAGTAGGATATACGTATGATCATGGACTTTATCTGTATATTTCATTGAAATCCAACAAAGGTTTGTTTGTAATTTGTGTCTGTTGCATAACTTTTGAGCACCAGTGTACATAGCCTGGTTGGCCTCTGTATCTTTGAGCTGCTTGAAGAAAATATATAATTTTGTCTTAGTAAAACACTGAAATATATTATAGTAAGCTAGTAAGGCTGAAGCAAGTGAAAGTCAGGAAAGTGAACATAGAGCAGAACGCCCTTATTCTGTTTGTATGAATTATTCAAAATTCCATATTACCAAATTGAAAACTTTTGATATAATTGGTGCACAGTGCACTTTGGTACACTATAAACACATTCTATACCATATAAATTAAAAAAAAGAGTAAAAAACAATATTCCAACTCTTAAAAAAAGTCCAGAAACAGCAACAGTTAATTTCTAACACTTGACAATATGTTTCACATAACTAACTTTACAGAATTCTCAAGAACCTCCTCGACACAATGATAATATTTAGAGAAAAATAATGCTAGTTGTGGAAATACATGGAAAAAACATCACTCACCCAAACTGCACTGGTGTTGAAGATACTTCGTGAGAAACTAAATTACTGTCCATGGAATCTATATGAGAAACATCCTGCTGCAAATAAGGGAAAAAATACATTACTATAAAATGTAACCATATATAATATAAAATTATACTATAATCCTACCTGAAGCAATTATTAATGAACCTGACTACCAGGCCAATGAGAGAGTCCTTGTCTATACGTTTAAATGTATGACAAAACAGCACAAGTCCAATAGTTTTTTTTATGTTATCTCCATCCTTTGTATTAGATAATCTTTGCTATAATCATACTGTCTGGCCAAATTGTTATGAACACTGCATTATTCATGAAGCACCATGAAACATGCAAATGTATGAAAAATTTCTTACTGAGAATCTCTCAAAATCCAGCGCAGGTCTATTATCTTGGATGATTCCTGCTTTAATGTCCTTTTTACCAAATGGGACATATATTAACAAGGCTATTTTTACTACATTTGAGCATAAATTCATGCAAAATTCATGGGATATATCGATTAATCAATTACTAATCAACTAATATTGTCTGCATATCGATTATTAATTATTACTAATTAGATATTAATTTAATTTCCATTAAATATCACAAAGTATGCATGACATGGGTTTCAATCATTGCTGCTACAACCCATTGCTTCTTGTGTGGCATAACAAGGTCCACCAATATTGCAGTTCAAGCACTTCCTCAAAAAAAGCACAGTAGGAGCTGAACGGCAATTCTTTCTGTGTAATTACAGTGGTAATTTGATCATTATACAGATTAAGTGGTTATTAAGTTATTAAATATTATTAGTTATTACTATTTGGCCTTTTTTATTTTCATTAATATCATAATGTATGCATGACATGAACACCCCATGCAGCAGGACAAAGTCCACTACCCTAGTACAAGCAAGCTTTTGAAAAAGCACTGGAAGGGGTTGCACAAGTTATTTCTGTTCTAATTTATGCAAATAATATAGCCATCCAGTGGCAGAGTGGTTAGCTCACTTGGCTACTGATCTAAGGGTCCTGGGTTCAAGCCCCGGATAAAGGCATGGATGCTTGTGTTGCTTTTTAACTGAGGTCCCACCATCTTCACACACCTTCTACTGTGGCATATAAACTGATAGGCTCCTGTCAGACCTCTGAGGCAAGCAGCTGCTTCAGGGGGATAATATATTATTTCATCAATTAAGTGATTATTAATACATTATTGGTGCCTATTGGCAATTTATGTTATTATTAGCAATTAACTTCAATTACAAACATATAGCATAGGCATACCATGTATTTATGATAGGATGTTTAAAGGTGGGGTGGAACCTGGCAGGCTGTGAACCTGCCAGGTTCCATTCCACCCTTAAACTGTTGAAAGGTAGAATTCAAAACTGGCCTCCCTATTCCCACGAAAATGATTGGAGCTCAATGAAGGATGGTCATTTTAATGGCTCCCATTAGCACATTGCCAATGATTTATTTTCTAATAACACGAAGACTTAATCCACTTACTTATATGTTTGCAATAAATGACCAATTATGTTTTTCAACATGATCTCTCATTATATCCAGTAGCAAGATAAGGAATAGAATAATGGTGGATGCAGTATTGCAATTTCTGCCCATTACAATTCTAGAGGTCTGTAAATGGTAGCTAGGTAGTCACTGGAAGGAGAGCTATGCACCAATCCCCTGTGATGATGCATAGAACCGGCCAGGCCTAGCACCTAAAGTCCGACCCTGCCTTCTCGTGGTGCAGACCGTTAGTACCTCTCAAAAGAGATAACTCTCTTGTGGAAGTGAACGGATGGGGAGGGCTGCCAGATTAGTGTGACCTAGTGATCTGGACAACTCTGGCTACTTTTCTCTTTTTTTCTACCCTGCTGAGGAGTGGTCAAACCACACAGGGTCCTGATGTTGACCATATAAACCCAATGGACTGAATTAAGGCTCTGAGCTTGATTATGGATCCTGAATATGTTGCACTGATGGGCTTCTGTGGAGGAAAAATCTTCCGCTGTGTTTTCTGTTTGTTTGTGGGTTGACAGCCCTAAGTGAATAGATTCACAGGATATGTTTATCAGCTGGAGGATAATCCTGAGTAGAGGTCATCGCAGGCATCTGAACTCTTTGCTTCCACTGGCATCGTCAAATTATACATTGGAGGTAGTCTTCCAGTGTAGATGGCTTCAGCCTTTAGTGGTGGGGGAATGGGTCTTTGCCCCATGTCTGCGATTAGGAGGCTGTTTGATATTGTCGCCATTTCCTCAATAAACACAGTTTCTTTAAACATCTAACTAACCATTTTCTCTCCATAGGTAGTTGGAATGTGAGGACTCTGCACAGAGCTTTTCCTCTTGATGTCCTCACACAAGAATTCCACATTATAATTTAGATATTTTCGGCTTGCAAGAGACCAGATGGACAGGTAAAGGTGAGATACTTAAAAATAACTTTAAATTTCTCTTTACAGGGAGGGTGGATGGAAAGCATCACCAAGGTGTGGGTCTGCTGCTCAGCAGACATGCTAGTGATGCTCTTCTAGGATATGAGTGCATTAATGAAAGGTTTCTTACAACAAAATTTCAAACAAGCATTAAAGACTTGAATGTTATCTGCTGTTATGTCCCCACTGAGGATGTCAATGAGGATGAGAAGGATAGGTTTTACGGACAACTTCAGCATATTTTGAATTCTGCCAAGAAAGGAGATATTACCCTTGTTCTAGGTGACTTCAATGCCAAAGTTGGTACTGACTCTGACCTTTGGGGAGGAGTAATAGGCCCTTTCGGTATTAGTAGCTGCAATGGCAATGGGCAACGTCTCCTACAGGTAAATAAACTCAATGGATTCAGAATAACTAACACTTATTACAAACACCGCGACATACATAAGTACACATGGGTTTCACCTGATGGGCTGCATAAGAATATGATTGATCACATATTAATTAACAGCAAATGGGCTAGTTCTGTTAGGAATACCAGGTCATATAGGGCAGCTGAAATTGGATCTGACCATTACCTTGTTAAAAGTGTCTTGCAACTTAAACTTAAAAAGTGTTGTGCTAAAGTTAAAAAATTTACCTTTAATAGTGAAGTTCTGAAAGACCCTGTTATAGCCAAAGCTTACCATGATAGGTTACTTAGTCATTATGACAGTCATGGTTTGCTTACTACTGAAGTTGAGGAAGAATGGGACCACTTTAAACAGGCTTTTTTGGACACTAACAGTACTCTTTTAGGGTGAAAAGGAGCAGAGGAGGCAGAATTATTTGAGTGATAAGGCACTTGAGCTTATTTCAGAAAGAAAGAAGTGCAGGAATGTCCTTAATCAATACCCTACTAGTCCTAATAGAAAGCATTACAGAGAGCTTAATAAACGTGTAAAGGATCAGTTAGCTGCTGATAAGAATCTTTGGCTTGATGACTGGGGTGACAAAGCCGAGGAAGCAGTTAGACAGCACAACAGCAGAGAGCTGTACCAGATAGTCAAATGTTTTGGGTGGTAGAAAACAGACATGCATACAGGGATTGAAGGATAAACAAGATAAGGTTATAGAAGGTGAGGATTCTGTCATGGCTAGATGGGCTGAGCATTTCAATGATGTTCTACACAATGTGGTTAGTTCTACTCCCATTGTTTGTAATGATGATAGATGCATTACTGGCTTTAATGTTGGCCCTATAACACAATCTGAAGTTATTTTGGCTATACATAAATCCCCAGGGGTAATGAAATTACTACTGAAATGCTTAGAGCTGGGAATATTTCGGTTACCACATGGATGACACATCATGACTTTATGATAGAGATATGGTTCCTAAGGATTTTACCAGAGCTATTATTATCCCTATTTTCAAAAAAGGTGATTGCAGTTCTTGTGATAACTATAGAGGTATCTGCCTACTCTCTGTTCCAGGTAAAGTTCTTTCCATGATTGTGCTTAATAGAATTAAGAATCTGGTTGACAGGCAATTGCGTGATGAGCAATGTGGATTCAGAAGTGGTAGGGGATGTGTGGATCAGATATTTTCACTTAGGCAGATTCTTGAGAAATGTTTGAGTTTCAGAAACCTTTGGTTGCTAGCTTTGTTGATTTCAAAAAGGCTTTCGACTCGTTGATTGTCATAATTTGTGGTTGATTGTGAGATCATATGGTATACCAGACAAGTTAGTTAACATAATGAAAGCTCTCTATAATAACACTGAGTCACGTGTGAGAGCGCCAGGCTCGTAATCTGTAGTTCCCAGGTTCGAGTCCCAGCTGGGTCAGCGTTGAGATTTATCTCCGCAAAATTCCCCGCCCTGCCCACGGTCAGTAGGGGACACCGATGGGCTTGGAAAGGCCGCTGTCCGTTGGATGGGACGTTAAGCTGTGGCCCCGTGTGTGGGAGAGCACGGGCCACGTGCACACCTGTGCACATTAAAGAACACGCTGGATGGCCTTGGCGGGAGACTACCATCTGTCTCCCAACAGCTGTTCTAGTGGGTCCCCTCCCCCAACCTTCTCTGAGCCTTCGGAGTCCATGTGACCTGGCCATTTAGCCCATGGTGTGCAAAAAAGTGCCGCTCAGAGGTAAAACAACCCAACCCAACTCATGTGTGTGAGCTGGTAAGGCTTGTAGCAATTGGTTTAACATTACTTCTGGTGTTCGGCAAGGGTGCATTTTGTCTCCTTTTCTCTTTCGTTTGATTATTATGTTATGCGAAATTCACTTCAAGTGAAAGATTTTGGCCTTAAATGGGCTGGAGATTAGAAAATTTCCAATTTAGATTATACTGATGATTTAGCCCTTTTGGCAAATGATGTTGAGATGATATCTTTCATTCGAGCTGTTGATGAAACTGGTACTAGAGTAGGTTTGGTTATAAACAGAGAAAAGTGAAGAAAATTGTTCAGGCAGGCTGTGATTCAATTAATCTGAATGGTTGCAATCTTGAACAGGTGTCACAGTTTGATTATCTTGGGAGCTATGTAACAGATAATGGTGATGTGCGGCATGAGATTAACTGACAGATAGGAACTGCTGACAGGACTATTAAGAATCTATTGAGAGTGTGGAGAAATAGGCTTATACACCTAAAGACTAAAATTAGACTGTATAATAGTTTGGTTCTTTCTAGGGTTAGTTATGGTAATGAAACTTGGACACTATGTAAACAAGATAACAGGAAACTAGATGCTTTTGATTCCAGATGCTTACGTGGTATCTTGGGCATTAGGTGGTTCAACTTTGTAAGAGGTTAGGCAAAGGAGTTGCCAACCTCCTTTAAGCATCATATTTTGCAGAGAGAGATTCCGTTGGTTTGGCCATGTTGCCTGTATGAATAATTATTGATTGGCAAATAGGGTTATGAATAGTGTGCCTTAAGGCTTCAGAAATAGGGGGAGACCAAGGATGTGGTGGGCAGACAATGTCAAACAGGACCTTATTAGAATTGGTGTGCAGTGGCCATATGCAGCAGATGTAGCTCAGGACAGACTTGCTTGGAGAACTAAATTGCACGGTCTGGTTGGACCTCCGTAGCTCATGGCTGCTTGATGATGATGATGATGATGACAATTTTAGAAATATGAATTAAATATGTGAAACATGAACTAGTTTGTATTAACTTCATAGTGACACTTTTGTGATAACAATGTTCAAAATGCCAGATGTTATGAGGATGTATACACACTGGCCCACAATTTAGCATTCCATCAGAAAGATGGCAGGCTTTTCAAACTCATCAATTTCCCCCTTTCTAACCAAAGACAGAACAAAGGTTTAGTGGCAAATTGATCTTAATTCTTAACTATTTTATATAGTGAATTGTATCCCCCTCCTCCCCCATCCACCTCATAACTGCAGTTCCCATGTTTATGTCTCTCAATAGAGAAAATTCTCTCTCCTAACCCCCATTTTGCTCTTGGTGAGAAAGAGGACACTTGTGCTTCAAAAGGCTGTCGTCCTTCTGATGGGAGTTCGTCCATGGTTCTCATGGGAAGTCCCCACATTCTCAGAGTCCTTGTGTTCTTATGATCTGACCATTCAGAACATTGTTGCAAAAAAAAGTGCCACTCAGAGATAAAACATCCTGCCTATTTAGATATGGTTTAGCAACTTAACTTTCTATATGAAACTATCTTTAAACTTCATTTTAACCATATATCTCTAAACGTGTTGGGGGGAGGCATTACATACCCTTATTCCACTGCTAACCCTGATATACCTGCTTCTTAACCTAGCTCCAAAGCACAGCATGAAAACTCATTTTCAAGGAATTGGATTAGTCTAGTCATGAGTAGTGGAGTATTCGAAAGGGATGTGTATAAAGGATGTCTACCTCCCACATTTAGAGCCTGTCTTTTCTAAGTTTTGAAGGAAATAATAAAAGAAAAATAAACACCCAGACTCTAAATGGGGGGAGGAAGACATGCTAAATACATATCCCTTTTGAATATCATGAATGAAGAAAATAAGACCCTAAGTATGATAGGCTTATAGCTACTACTCTGTGTGTTTTTATCAAAAAGCATTACATGCCTTGTTTCATTGTTTTATAAATATATCAGTTGTGTGTGGGGGAAGGGAATTAGAGACAAGGAATTTTACATCAGCTGAAATAAAATAAATTTTCAGATAAGACCTATAGAAGTGAGGGATATATTTTAAGTGTTTCAAACAATCTTCATGAGCAATTCATTTGATTTTCAAAGATTTCTAAGTTAAACTGACAAAAGAGGTGTTTCAAAATTAACTTCTGAAAAGCAAATTTCTGCTGTAAATTACACAATAACATTATTGTAGAATTATTGATTTGTACACACAATGAGCTAAATTTCAAAGTCCCAAGGATTCAGATAAGATTCAGATATGAAAGGGGATCCACTGGGCAACTGTTAAGAGGCAGATGGAATGCTCCTGTCAGGGTCATCGATTGTGTTAATTAAGGTACATAGGATATGTCTCAACAGAGCATATCATTGTGCTGTGGAAGGCAACATCTGCTGCCTTAAGCACAATGATATCCTCTTTCAGGCCAAGAGCAGAATCAAGGTTAGCAGAGAGAATTTGCCCTATTGGAAGATTCAACTGAACCTGGGAACTGCATATTATGAAGTGGATTGAGGGGGGGGGGAGTCTATATACAATTTAAAATTAACATCAATTAGCGGCACAAAAATATCCCCACCGTGACTGTGTTAGTATTTTCCACTAAACCCTTGAGCTGTCCTTGGTTAGAAAGGGGGTTTGAAAAGCATCCTGCCCATCTGGATGGGACATTAAATTGTGGGCCAATGTGTATACATTTCCTTGGCTTCCATCTCATTCATAACAGCTGCTGTTTCGAGAATCGTGTCGCTATGAAATTAATACAACCCAGTTCATGTTTCGTGTATTTAATTCATGCTTCTGGAATCATAATAGGCAGAAATTAGGAGACTGCACCCACCACTATTTTACAGTCCTTATCTTGTTACTGGATATAACGAGAGATCACACCGAAAAATATAATTAATCATTTATTGCTGACACAAACAGATTAAGTCTCCATGTTATTAGGTAAAGTACATCTTTCATTGATAATGTGGTAATGGGAGCCATTAAAACAGTCATCCTTCATTGAGCTCCAATCATTTTCATGGGGAAGGGGGAGGCCAATTTTGGATTTTACCCACAACGTTTCAAGGGTGAGGTGAGATTAGGCAGGTGCACAACCCAAGTCCACTGCATCTTATGCTATATGTAAAATAACCTAAAGTTCTCTGCTGTTGAGCAATAAAATTTTGAAGTTTATCCTTCAAACTATTTGTTTATTAAAACATTGCAGTTAAAAGGATAAATGAAAAAAATTTATTGCTCAATGACAGAGAACTTTAATTATAAGCATTTTTTTAGCAAGATCTTTTTAATTGTGCTATAATACATTTGCAGCTGAAGTTAATCACTAATAATTAATAATTGATAATCTGCAACAGGCACTAATCATCTATTAACCCTTTGCATTCGAGAGTTGACTCTCAGTTACCACTTGGTTTGATGCAGCAACTCGAATGGTGACTGAGAGGACTGAGAGGCAACAATAACTGGTTTATAAACAGATATCCTTTGAACTCCAGAGGCGACTCTCAGTCGCCACTTGGTTTAATACAGCAACTGGAATGGCGACTGAGAGGCAACAATAACTGGTTTATAAACAGATATCTTTCCTCTTTACATTTTAGATGTGTAAATCTATTGTCTATGTGCACTTCATAGTACAGCATTGAGTTTAACTAAAATTATTATTTTAAACTGTCTGTTTTTAGTGGTTACAAAAATGAAGCCAAATGATGAAATTAGTAGCAGTAAAGATAAGTTTGATTTTACGTTGTTTATGTACGATTTATTTTTATGTTAGTTGTAAAAAATTTCATCAGCTTTTTAGCAAAACAACTTCAAGTTGCTACTTCCCTATAGTGAAAAAACCTTCGAGTGAAATTGGTACCATAATACGTAAATTAAACAGAATTCATTATTGTGCAGCTACTTTTTGTGCTTTTCAAAAAAGTGCTTGGACTGTGATAGTGATAGACCTCATCACACTATATGGGAAGTGGCAGTTTGCAGCAATTGAAGTTCATATCATGCATTCTTTATAATGTTAATGAAAATTAAGAAGGCCAAATATTAATAACTAATAATAACACTGGGCTTCAAATTTTCATGAAAGTCATGCCTCTGAGATAAAAGTAGCCATTTCTTAACGATTTCAAGGTGTTGAATACGAATATGACAATGAAAATACAAAATTGACTACAATTTCTGACAAATCCAGAATAGTTTCTTATTATAATAGAATAATATGTACATATGACATGTTTACTAATTTTTTCTCTTGAGCAATGTTAATTGTTTTGGATTAGAAATTACCTTTACATTTTGACAATCATTTAATATTTTTTGAATTCTTACTCATTAACACTCGCTGGTATTTCGAACCCTAATTTAACTTTATTTATTATTTGGCAATTTGTTAATTATTGCTTGCCACCCGACTCAACTATCCGGAGCATAAAAATAATTGGATCAGACAAAGGGTCCAAACTTTAAAAGTAATTTCATTTTCTTAGGAGCGTTACACTACCTATGTACTCAATGCAGAGAGGAACTGAGTCATTTATACATGATCATCTCTCTCCTAAACATGAGTCAATCAACAAATTTTATTATCATTTTCGTATTCTGCCTCTTGAAATTAGTAAAGAATGCCTATTTTCATTTCAAAGCCTTTTTGTGTATTGCCCAGTGTAATTCAATAATCAATCAATAATCGATTTAATAATCAAATCAGCATTGTAATTACACAGAAAGAATTGCCATTCAGCCCCTACTGTGATTTTTTGAAAAAGTGCTTTGACTGTGGTTGTGGAGGACCTCATCATACTTCATGGGAAGCAATGGGTTGTGGCAGTGATGATCAAAGTCCATGTCATGCATAATTTTTGATATTAATGGAAATAAAATTAATTTAATAATTAATTTTGCAGACAACATTAGTCAGTTAATAATTGATTAAATGATATATCCATAAATTTTATGCAAATTTACACTCAAATACAATAAAAATATTCTTATTAATATTTGTCATAGGATGTCACCTTCAGTACAAAACACACTAAAGTAAGAATTGTTCAGCATCCAAGATAAGAGACTTGCACCCAGTCCTATGAAAGCTGTAAAAGCATGGTGGAAAGCAAAATCAAGTGCATCAAGGGTAAATAGGCTGATCTGAATGACTTTGAAAGGGGCTCATCACTGGAGTGCAATGGGCAGGAGCATCTGTAATGGAAATGATGGAACTCAACAGAAAACAGAGGTCACAGTATCCCAAGGGCAAGAAAGGCAAAGGTCTCAAAAAATGTCTGCCAATCATGGCAAAGCACTGTATGGCAAAACAGGTAATACTGTAGTACTAAAAAAACCCATTTCAATGAGAACTATGTACAGAGAATTGAAAACTTTAATATTTGAGAACCAATACCATAATACATATAATGAAATATTATGTAGATGTTCGTAATAATTTGGCCATGCAGTGTATATTGCACTTTTTACATTGTCTAATATTTATTATTAAAGCAATTTTGAATAAAGCAGCAACTGTTGTTTTTAAAATTAACATTTGCATAATTTTATTGAATTTAGTATTTAAAATACAAAGACTTATTCTTACTTTTTTTGCACGATGAAAACACTAGCAGGAAACTGCTTAGTTTCATTTTTATACAAAAATGTCTACAAGTATATTGCATACACACGTGCCAATCTTCAAACAGCCAAAGAATGCAGAAGTTCAATCAATATCATTTTTAAAAAATATAAATCACAGTGTAAGTTAACCCTTCTAGGTACCAGCCTGAAAAATTGGCTTACATCCAGAGGCTCAGCTATTTTTATGCTATGCTCAGCCAAAAAAAAAGTGAACTTTAGAACTTTTCGACAAATAACCAATGAAATTAATTATGGCATGTTATATTCCAAATTAATCAGCAATTGATTGTGGATTTTCTGAAAATAAAATATTTAACCAAAAAGATGACTAGCTTTATTTTAATACGGCTTTACACCTCTGTGGCAAGAAGCTGCTTGATAGCTTTTTTTTTATTTTTTAGTCATAGTAAAAAAAATGCATCTTGCAATGCAAAAAATTTGGAAAAAAAAAACTAATATGCAAAAATAATTATAATGCCATGAGTAGAAAGGATGTTTCTGAACAACAAAAACAATTTTTTCCTCAAACACAATTTTTTTTTTTAAATCAGGGGATTTTGGAAGTAATTACAAAGTAGGTCTATTTTTCTTCATTTTATTCTCTTTTTTGCTTTATGCAATATATATAGAAATAGAAAAACCTGTTGCAATGATGATATAGTGATTCCACCACTCATGGCAAAAGAGAAGGATAGAAATACAAATGGGAGCAATCCCTACTAATGGCAAATCTGCCAAGGAAACATGGACCAACCCACCATAAGTAAATCAACAATGCACACAACATTACAAAACAACAAGCACCATTAACCCCTACAACACACCCAGAAGAAAATGTAACACCCTCTGAAGATGACAAAAAGTCATCAAAACCAGTAAGGAAACCCTATAGGACACCTCCTGTGATACTTTAATACTAATTGGATATCCTTTCAATTCTGCTAGTATTTTATTTGTACTTTTATAATTAAATTTTCATTTTTATTCCTATAGATCAATTTTATTTCTATAGATTTATATACCATTATTGATATCTTTCAGAGTTATGCTACATCAGTAGTTATGATGATGGCCAGCTTACAATTTGTTACTGCAAATTTTTTTCAAATATCATACATAGATACAAAATCCTCATGCAGCCCATGGGATATGGAAGTCCTACCAGACTGTGTAATTTTGCTCTCCACACCTCTGCCCTGCCAGATGCTGCATTTGGCCACTACATGCCAATTCCAGCAAGGTCCTGTTAGACATTGTCTGCTCATCACATTCTAGGTCTCCCCCTTTTCCTGAAGCCTTTGGGCAAACTGCTCATAATCCTATTTACCAATCTGCAGCTATGCATACAGGCAACATGGCCAAATCAATGTAGCCTCTCTCTGCACAAAATGCTGCTCAAAAGAGGTTGCTGATTCCTTCTTCTAACATCATCATTACTTACAAAGTAAAACCACTTAATGCCTAAGATACTGTGTAAGCATCTAGAATGAAAGGCATCAAGTTTCCTGTTATCCTGCTTAAAAAGGGTTCTGTTTCACTACCCTTAGAAAGAACCAAACTATTACACAGTCCAATTTTAGTCTTTAGGTGTGCACGCCTATTTTTCCATACTCTCCATAGATTCTTGAAAGTCCCAGTGAAAATCCCTATTCTATTTATCTCCATGCCAAACATCACCAGTATCTGTTACATAGCTCTCAAGATAATTAAATTGAGACACTTGCTCAAGAGTGCAGCCATTCAAAGCAACTGGAAGCACCATCTGCCTGACCAATTTTCCTCACTTTAGGTTTTTCTCTGTTTATCACCAAACCTACTCTATTGACAGTCACATCAACAGCTCTAATGAAAGAACTGATCTCGTCAACATCATTAGCCAACAAGACCAAATAATCTGCATAATCTAAATCAGAAATTTTGAAATGTCTAGACCATTTAAGGCCAAAATCTTTCCCTTGCAAAGAATTTTGCATAACATAATCAATCATCAAACTAAAGAGAAAGGAAAACAAAATGCAACTTTGTCTAACTCCACTAGCAATGCTAAACTAATCACTACATGCCTTACCAACATCTAGAATGAGGGTAACAGAAAACACAGCTGCAGATTTTCCCCCCACAGAATCCCACCACTGCAACAAATCAATCAGTCCTCCTAACTTTGGGAGGATAATCACATTATTATATAATAACACATGACTCAGTGTTATTATAGAGAGCTTTCATTATACCAACTTGTCAGGTATTCCATATGATCTAATGATCAACCACAAGTTATATCTATCAACAGATTCAAAAGCCTTTTTGAAATCTGTAAAGCTAATAACCACAGGTTTCTGAAACTCTAAACACTTCTCAAGAATCTGCCCAAGTGAAAATATCTGATCTATACATCCCCTTACCACTTCTGAATCCGTACTGTTCATCACGCAGTCGTCCGTCAACCAAAGCCTAAATTCTATTAAGTATAATCATGCAAAGAATTTACCTGGAACAGAAAGTAAACTAATTCCCCTATAATTATCACAAGAACTATGATCACCATTTTTTAAAAAACAGATAGCTCTAGTAAGATTCCTGCACTTCTTTCTTTCACAAATAATTTCCATAGCCTTATCACTCAGGTACTTGGGATGGCCTCTGATCAGCATTATCTACCAGCTAATATGAGGTATCCATAGTGCCTCTGTTCACTTAGAGCTGGCAACTCACAAACAAATAGAAAACACAGCGGCAGATTTTCCCTCAACAGAAGCCCACCAGTGCAGCAAGTCAATCAGTCCTATCTTTGGGAGGATAATTTTTTTCTAGGGTATATTTTTGTGTTGCATAGGTATTGATGAAATATTATGATTGGCCCTTTCTGAATCTCCCAAAATTTTCGATTGTACCTCTAACAATGGAAAGGTTAAAAATTGAAAAATCTGAGCTTTTAGGTGAATATTGCAAGCAACACATTTATGCTACAAATCTGAACTTTTGATGGTACAATGTGAAGATCATGAGGTTCGCATTTGCAATAATAAGTTGTCCATTTCCACCTAGGGAATGCAATATTAATGGAAATGCAACTTTTTAAAGTGATGAGTTTGAAAATTATTTTTCAATTCAATTGGAACTATTGAAATATTATAATTCACGTTCTTCAAATACTTGGGTGGTTTTAATTTACATTGTTAGAGGGCACTAAATACGGAAAATTCAAAACTTAACAAGTATTGCAAGTGATTTACTTATGATGGAAATCTTAAATTTCAGTGGTAGAGTGTAAAGAGATATTCCACTGACGGCAATAATCCAACCCCCTTTTCTAAGTGGGTGTGAGAAAAACAACTTTTTAAATTGAAGGAATAAAAGACAAACTTTTTTTATGTTGTATAAGTACCTAATAAAATACTACTCTTTGCATTTTACCAATCAATTTGAATTACAACTTTTAAAGAGTGCAAAAGTGTGTAAACGAAAAACTTCATTCTCTTTGAAAATGAGTTTCCCATATTTGTCAGAGATAATATGCATTCTTCTAGTTATTGAATAGTTTTAAAAATTAAGGCTTCATTTTAGAAACCCTGATGAATAAAAACAAATTATATTCGAGTGATTAGCATGCTTGGCTACTGATCTGAGGGACCTGGGTTCAAGCCCCGGATAAGGCATGGGTGTGTGTGTGTGTTTTCTGCTGAGGTCCTGCCATCCCCACAGACCTTCTACTATGGCATATAAACTGGCAGGCTCCTGTCAGACCTCTGTGGCAAGCAGCTGCTTGAGGGGGTATTTTTTTTTTATTATTATTTATATATCAATGAAAAGGAAATTTCTTCCTGAACAGGGGCATAACAAGTACACCTGAGCCCTGGGGAAGAACTCTTTTCAAATCCCCCAATTTTTCAATAGTAATAATTTTGTATACTGTTAAATTGTTGTTAATATTATATTCCTTAATTTAAACAACTATTTTAAATTTTTCATTGATCTAACACCAATGTTGGTTTCACTATAGGCAAATATTTATTATGTGGGAAAGTCTGATCAGTCTGTTGTTGAAGACTGAATGTTAAGTAGAATATTATATTCAGATTATGATGTGAATTAGAAATTAAGTACCACAAAAATAAGATTTTAAGAATTTAGTGATGCAAACTATATTATATTTTATAGGGTTAACTGAAAGTCAGAAGTCCTCAATAACATTCTGTTGTTTTTCTACCACCTTCCTCTGTATGACCTAAAAATCGGAAATACTTTCAATCAAAAATATATGAATATACCCAATGCAAAAAATGAACAATGGTGTTGTCCATTATTTAAATGTAGAAAGGAAAGAATAATTTCTGTGTAGGAGTAAATGTTATTCTTAGTTAACCCTTCCTGGGTCACTGTTGAACATTGATGTTGACAGAATCTGAAATGAGAGGTCAAGGACGTCAATAGACATCTTTTGTACAACACATGGAACTTTGATTTTTTTTAACTGCTGTTTGAAAATTTTCTTAAGATATATCTTTTAAAATACATAATTCGCACTTGAAAAATAATATTTCCTTTTTTAATTTGATGTATATTTTATTAAACTACAATATATATAATTTGATAAAGCCATCTGACTGCCATTTCTTAGAAGCACTAAACGGTATTGCCAATTTGCTTCTTAACATTCCTCTTTGCTGGAGCAACCTTCTGATTGAAGCCTCACAAATTTGATTTGAACTATTATCAACAAAATTTTCCTTAAATTTTCGAAAATCTCCTAAAAATAAACAAAATAAAAACTGCTATTTTTAAAAATGGCAGATTTTGGAAATAATTACAAAGCACATACCACCATTTTTTTCCTGTTTCACACTCTTTTCTGCCATAAACCTATTTCACTATTCCCAGAATTATTTTCATCATTTTTCCCAGCATTCTATATATCTTTCACAATCTTAAAATTGAAACTGGAAGTAAAAACATCATTAGGTTCCAATATTGGGTGCAGTTGCACTTAATTATGTTATGGCTCACTGCTCAAGGAGGCAGATGACTCACATGTGCTATCTCTGTTCAGTGTGTTATGAGTGGCTCCATAATGGATTGTTTACAGTTTTGGTCCAGCATATTGGATACCCTTTGTAAAGTTAGTATTTACTTTTTTATATTTAAACCTTAGTTTTCATTTTAGCAGATTTTCATAAATTATCTATCTTTTGGCCGATCGATAAGTACCGATTTTTCATAGTTATGCTACATTGGATGGCTAGCCTACAACTTGTTGCTGTGGATATTTTAACATCACATTAGGTTATGTGTTAATTTTCATTTTATTATTTATTACTTTTCCAGTAAAACAACTTTGATATGGTATTATTTTCTGAAAATGAATGAGGTCTTGGATACAGAAGCAAATTCTTTCTGTAGATTTATTTCAATAAATTAGTGCTCTTTTAGTCAGCAGATTTATCGATCTTTCTAAGTTATGCTACATTAGATGGCCAGCTTAAAAGTGGTTCCGGATATTATATTTAACATCTCATTAGGTTATATGTAATTTTTCTTTTATTTCTTGAGTTTTTAGAAAAAAACTTTGAACTTGCTGTTTTCTGAAAATGAATGAGGTCTTGGATACGGATGCAAAGTGAACTTCCTGAGCACAGAAATCAGTCCTCATGTGAGAGGGCAATTTTGGGAAGGGTTCTAAACTCAGTGTGAATGTTTTACTACACCACCATCTTAGAAACTTTTCTTTAACAATTACAAGTTTTTACATTTATATTGAATGATTTTAAAAGCAGCACTCCCCCCCCCCCCCCCCCAGTATATTGGCTGTGCCACACAGACAATATAACACTGTTTTTTTTGCTTTGGTGCACAAACCTATCTGCCCTTAGCCAAGATCACAAAACTTCAATATCCAAAAAAAAATTTTTATAATATTTAGTAAAAAAAAGCAGTCAAGTTTTTTTCCATTCCATAACCAGTTCAGAAAATCCCATGAATGTGAGATGTTGTTTAGAGTATCTAAACATGGATAGAGTAGGTTTGGTGACAAACAGAAAGAAAACTAAAATGATGAAAATTGACCAGGCAGGTTGTCCCCATCATTTTAAATAACTGCACTTTTCAGCAAGTGTCTTCTATGAGCAAAGTCAGTTTAATTATCTTGAAAGATGTTTAACAGATATTAGCGATCTGCAGCACAAGATAAACAGAAGAGAGACTGCTACTGTGAGTTTTAAGAATCTATGGAGTGTGTGGAAAAAGTAGGCATATACACCTTAAGACTAAAATTAGCTTGGTTCTCTGTAGGGTTAGTTATGGTAGTGAAATTTGGACTCTGTAAGCAAGATAAAAGGAAACTCTATGATTGATTCTAGATGCTTATGGAATATCTTGGGCATTTATATTGAATGATTTTAATGGTTTGACTTTGTAAGTAATTACGTTAGGAGTTGGCAATCTCATTTGAGCAGCATATTGTGTTGAGAGAGACTGCAATGGTTTGTCCATGTTACCTGTATACATAACTATAGATTAGCAATTAAGCTAATATAGTATGCCCAAAGGCATCAGAAATAGTGGGGGACTTAGGATGCAGTGGGCAGACAATATCAAACAGGACCTTGTTAGAATTGGCCCACACTGGCCAAATGCAGTAGCTGTAGCTCAGTATGTGTTTGAAGAAAAATATTACACAATTTGATTGGACCTTCGGTATGCATGAGCTTTTGTATCTTGAGATGTTTAAATTGTAGGCAGTATAATAGATACATATTCAGCTAAAGTTTCTTTCTTGGAAATCTTTCCTGAATAACACCCTTGCATATCTGAAGGGCTGTAGTGTATGACATTCCTTTATATCAATGCCTTATCTTCAACAAAATCAATTACCTGTTTTTCTAAGTAAGAGGAGCATTGTTTAACAGCTGGATGAAATCCTAAAAATGATTCTTTAATTTCTAATTGATGAGAATTTTTATTGGGGAAGAATGAAATTTTCACACAGCAAAAAATAAAGTTATTTGATATCTGTTTAAAGCATCTTATGCTAAGTAAATTATTTTTAAAAACTGTCTAGAAATTGTAACAAAGGGGCCTAAAGAGCAAGTACTAGGAATGTACCTTCTTGTCTTTAACAACTTTCCATCCAGTTCAACTTCAACTGACCTAACAATTACTGTTAAGAAATATGTTTTGCAAAGCTCAATCAGAACTTTCTCAGGCCAGGGGCACTGCCCTGGCCTAGTTTTGCCACTGTTATTGAATAATAAAAATATTTCAATTAAAATTAGACTTCTGATTTTTTATATATATTTGTCATTGTAATGCTTTAAATAGGCCAAAATTGAACAAGGTGACTTTCCCTGTTAACACTAATGAGATTTTCTTCCCTGTTTATGGTAGTGGAGGAACACTTTCTTAGCTCTGTGTGCACCATGAATTTTTTTTTTTGTGTGTGGGTGCTGCATTTTGAAGATTTTGATAAGTGCCAAAAAGTTAGTGCACTAAGGATAAAATATTCTAAAATCCTCAGTGTAGAAGAGCCAAGAACTTTTTTGGGGGAATGGGGGGTAAAATTTTTTTAAATGATTCAAGAAAACTTCATTTCTTGGAAATAAATTTTTTGCCAAAGCATAGCAACAGAGAAGGGTTAAAATCCCTTGACAAAATTGGAGTCCCAACTGTTGGGAAACTGATTTCCATGCTAAGGAAATCCTTTGAGCTTCCATATCCAACCCCTAATCCATTCTCATAAAATTATTAAAGATTTAAATTTTATTTTATTGAAAAACCAAGAAAAGTAAAAAATATATAAATAACTTTGTGATGTTAAGTTTGCAGCAACAGCTTTCAAGACTTCCTTATCCAAACTCAATCAATTTCAAGATCATCATCAACCTCATCAAATTTCAAGACTTCCTCATAAACAAATGTCAATGTATCTTAACTCCAAAAGATTGATATTAATATATAAATCTATGAAATAAAAATAAAATGCACCCCTCATCAAAAAAATTGCCTCACCAAGAAGGAGTAGAGCTGCATTTATGCAAATTACATATATTAGTATGAAAGTTCAGAACAGTAATATATGCATATGAAAGGAAATCTTGCCAGTCTGGTTACATTTAAAATGAAATAGATGACATTGATTCCACTAGCTGTAAGGAAGGTTGTTGTTAGGGAACAGTGTAAATTAAAGAAATCAAATCTGAAGTTTAAATCTGATCATCGAAGGCTAATGGAATTTTTTAGTTAAATGTATAATCAATTTGGCGAGTTTGAGCAAGGTCACATCGTAGGTCTTTAAAGTAGGATGGTCTACATGATGAACTACAGAATGTTTGGAATAAGATGCACAGATATGACGCAGCTGCTGGCAGCAATGGACACAGGAAGGTGTTTCATATCATTCAGGATAAGGCCAATTTGTTTTCAAATGCTTGCAAATTTGTTATATTATTTATTTTTATAAAATTCTTAATTAAATTCTGTTTAATTTGATATATAACATGACCTATTTCCATTGGTTATTTTTTTTTAATTCTAAATTTGACTTGTTTATTTGACTCAGCACAATTGGTTAAAAGCCTGGAATTTTCTCAAAGTATGGTACCGAGAAAAAAAATTACAAAACAAGAAAAATATTTATTAAAACCAAAAAAAATTTTTTTGTTATTCAGAAATATATAACCATTCTATTCATGTGCATTGTAATCATTTCTGCATATTAGTTTTATTTTAAATAAAATTTTATTTGCATTGCCAGATGAATTTTTTTTACTACAACTAAAAAAGTCCTATTAAAATAAAACATTGTCTTTTTTGTTAAATACTTTATTTTCAGAAAGTCCAGAATTAAATGCTGATTAATTTGGCATACAACATACTATAATTCCTTTCATTAGTTATTTGGCAAAAAAGTTCTAAAGTTAAAGTTTTTTTGGCTGAGCATAGGAAGAAAATAGCTTGGCCTCTGGATGGAAACCTGCTTTTCAGGCTGGACACTGGGAAGGGTTAAAAATGGCAGTTTCTGGTAATTTTTAGGAAGAATTTCAAACTTTTAAAAAACATTTGCAATATTTCAGATTAAATTCATGATCATAAATCTGAATTTAACTTCAAAATAAATTTTAAAAAAATAAACGGAGGCATGGAAATGGATCAGCAATGCCACATATTGCATCTACAAAATGGAGATCAGATAGCTTTAAAAAAATTTATATCGTAGTTTAAAATATGCGCTAAATGAAAAAGTATTATTTTTCAAACTTGAATTACCTAGTTTTATAAGATATGTGTAAGAAAATTTTCAAACAGTAATTTCTATTTTTTTAAAATCAAAGTGTCACGTGTTGACGAAAAATGGATACAAGCAGTTTCTGGGCTTTCATTTTATTCTGTCAATGTGTATAGTCGATTGGACCCTGGAAGGGTTTAATGATGTCATTGTAATACATCCATTTTTCAGTTCGAGGTACTCATTTTTTACACATTTCCTTGTTATAATAGATACACTTCTGGGCAAATGTTCAATGCATTGCACAATACAATGAAAAAAGTTATGCCACATTTTGTTAGTGTTTACTTATTTTTGTCAAGCAGTTTAGATAAGATTCAAACATGAAAAAAAAGACCTCATTTACTGTATCATTCTGAAAAATGGAAATTTAAATTATATAATAAATTTTGGTTAAATGTTTTGCTTTATTACTCTTCAGATTTAATTGCATTGCTCTTTCTTCTGCTATATAATATGTCATACTTAATTCAGCATACTTATTACATTCTTTAATTCAGTATAATAAGGAGCTACTTCAGAATAAGGTTTCAAAGTTTTTTTTCTGCTGACACTACTTGATAATTAATTTATCCACCAAACAGAGTTCATTGTTAGAAAACTAATGCTTTAATGATTAATAATTAAATAAATAATTTTAATATTGCAAAGGTACCTACATCTTCAAAAAAGGTCTGTGTTTTTAGCAAAATAAATTTCAATTCAGTTAATTCCAAGAAGGTCTTTCTGAGAGCATCAGAATTTGTATTCACTTCTTTGAGCTCATTTTCTAACTTTTCAAATGCAGCCTATATAGAGAAAAACAAATATGTTTTATTAGTCAAAAAAATTACAAACTTTCACTTAAAGTAGGCTAAGCATAAGAATATTTAAAAACTATAATAAAAGAAATATGAACACAAAACTTTTCATACCTTTAGACCAAGGATGCACAAATATTTTTGGCATCAGGGCTGAATAATGTTTGCTGTAAGCTAACCTAACAGTTTGGAGAGAGGGTGCAATAAAAAGAATAACAAAGTTTGACTTTGTTCATTATATCTCACTTGTCATATGTATAGGTATAAAACAATAAGAAAAAAAAATTAATATTAATATAAAATTTATTTTAATGTCAAAACTGTAGTTAGATTAGAAGAGGTATATGAAGGATGGGACTGGATCACAGATGTGAGCTGCTGAACAATTGGTTTCAGTGATGTTGTAGCTAGTTCTATGTTATTTAAATATTTCTCTTTCATCTCATTAAAACACCATTTGCTTTAAATAGAGCCAGATTTAAAAAAATCACATTTTGCATTCTTCATGCAGGCCAGATAAAAATTGTTAAAAGGGATGGTTTCTGTGCACCCTGCTTTAGACCATTCATAACTCCATTTGGGAATTTTTCATAATACATGGTTGAAACATGGGCAAATTAACACAATCCTCCCATTATAAGGTGCTCTCTAAGAGATTAATCATTTTTAAATACATTTCTGCCTTGTGTCACACAAACATATATAACATTTAAAATTTCTCACATATAGTGGAAAAAAATAAAGTTCCAACCAAATTTGATAACCTCGAGTACTGTTGTTCAGTTTATTGCTTCAGAAATCTGCTCTAATAATTTATTAACCAAAATCCAAAATATCAACTAGCAGGAAATGATGGAACAGAAAACAAATGAGCTAATTTACACTTTCAGTTAATAATTAAGTTTTGATGTAGATAATGTCAAAATCATCTTTTTTATAAATATATCAGCAATCATCTTAAAATATACATTTTATTTGCTTGGCAAAACAGAGATCTTTGCAAGTTCATTGTTTGCATTCTGGTTCCACTCTTTTTTCTCAACTTGTGCATATTTTATAAAATGAGAGAAAATGCTGCACTCAAAATTAGTATTAGATGCAAATAAATGCCAGTGTCAAATTTCAACAAGGCTCCTGGATATGACTATCCACAGTTGTTAGATCTTTTTCAATAACAGACACATCCCAATCACAATTCAAGTGCCACATTAAACAATTTTGATAATAACCTAACTCACAATACCAAAGTATATGATCAACCAGAAGCTTCAATGGGAGGAGCAAGTGCTGTATGATTTCCAATATGACAAAAAATATGCTTTGTTGAAATAACGCTACCTAAAAAAAAAATATAAAACTGCATTAAAAATTGAATGTAAAAGAGTATTTTTGCACAGTTTGGTGTAATTTGTTCAACAGCATTAGTTTGATGGAAATGTTTTTAACAGAAATTTGTTTGACATGAAAAGTGTCAGACACAAAAATTTGTTTGAAACAGAAAGTTCTTCGATGTGCAAATTTGTCCGACACATAAATTTGTTTGACTAATATTTTGTCAAAAGATGGATAACTGAGAAATATTGAGAAACTGCTAGAGGGCATTCTCCTGGATAAGGTCTCTTCTGGTTTGTTCCTAGGGGGATCAGGGAAGAGATGGCTCAAATTTATAGGTAAAACAAAACTCTTATTTCCCAATCTAGGCACTGTTTACTTCCTTTTAGTTTTCACTATTCTCATAAATTACAGTCAGAGCTATGAAGAAGAGAAATTAGGTTTGATATTTAAAACTGGGGTGTTTTCCACAACTATACACCAAGCAATATTGAATTAGGACCACCCCACCCATGTTATGTCAATGGGACACTAATTTCAAAGTCCTATAACTTTTCAAATGCATTAAATGGGAAAATGTAACTATAGGTATATCAAAGATCTCAATTTAAATATCATTTCCTATATCTATTTAAATATCGATTTTCAACAATATATTTTTAGTACTTAAAGAATTATGAAAGTTTGAACATTTAACAGCAGCAGTGCTAAACAAAAGAATTTACTTTTGAAGTTAACTGAAATAGGAAGCATTATTTCAAACCATTTCATAAATACCTACATATTTTTAAAGTGTAAACATATAATTTCAATATCTGTTTCATTTTTTTATAAATTTCTTAGAACACATTGTGGCTCTAAAAGGTTTAAACAATTAGTTCATCAACCAGAGGTTCCCAAATTTATTTGTCCTACCACTCCCTTTCCAGAAGTAAAAATTACTCAGCACCCCCCTGGAAATCTACCTTCTTTAAGCGAACAAAAGAAAGATGCAGTGACAAATTTGCGTTCTTTTAAGTATCTATATTTCTACCTATGTCCCACAACATAGTAAAGAAAGATATTGTTGTAAATAAGAAACCTTAAAGCTTGAAATTATAAAATTATTTATTCAAATCAACCATAGTAACATTCGTATTACACACAGAAAATTAAGATAATGAAGGATAATTTTATGTGTTTATTTGGAAAATAAAGTAATCACTACGACTTTAACTCTATGTTACACTCTATGAAACATGTACAAACGGTCATTAGGTTGGATTGTTTTAACTCTGAACAGCACTTTTTTGCACACCATGGGCTAAATGGCCAGGTCACAAAGTCCCCGAAGGCTCAGAGAAGGTTGGGGGAGGGGACCAACTAGAACAGTTGTTGGTAGACATATGGTAGCCATCCAGCGTGTTCTTTAACATGCACAGGGTGTGGCTCTCCCACACACAGGGCCATGGCTTAACGTTCCATCCGACAGACGGCGGCCTTTCCAAGCCCATCAGTGTCCCCTACAGACCATGGGTAGGGCAGAGAGTTTTGTGAAGACAAATCTCAACGCTGACCCAGCTGGGACTCAAAACCTGGGAACTGCAGATTATGAGCCTGGCACGCTACCAACTGAACCACCCCCGCCCCAGTAAAATCCTTAGGAACACCACCTTTATTGTAAAAAATATTCAAAATTTCAGTCAGCCTAGTGAAAACAGAAGAGTTTCCAGCTCTAAGCATTTTAGTAGTGATTTCATCCACCCCTGGGAATTTATACAGTTTTAATTTAGAGATAGCCAAAACGACTTCAGAACGTGATATAGGGCCAACATTAACGCCAGTAATGCATCCATCCTCATTACAAACAATGGGAGGAGAAATAATCACATTGTTCAGAACATCTCTGAAATGCTCAGCCTAACCAAACCATCACAAGATCCTTACCTTCAATCACCTTACCATGTTTATCTTTCAATTCTTCTGTACCTATCTGTTTCTTCCCACACAAAACACTATCTACAGGTTTCTGCTGCTATGCTGCCTATCTGCTTCCTCTGCTTTGTCAGCCAAACTATCATGCCAAAAATTCTTATTAGCAGTTAAGTGATCCTTTACATGTTTATTAAGTTCTTTATAATACTGTCCATTAGGATCAGTAGGGTGCTTATTCATATTATTTCTACCCTTCCTTCTTTCAGAAATAAGTTCCATAGCCTTATGACTCAAATAACTTTGTCTACTTTGTTCCTTTTTACCCAAAAGACTTAGTTTCAAGAAAAGCCTGTTTAAACCAATCCCATTCTTTCTCAACTTCAGCAGTATGAAACCACGATTGTCATAATGTCTAGGTAGTTTATAATGGCATGCTTTGGATCTTTCAGAGCTTCAATGTTAAAGTAATTCTCTTAACCTTAGGACATTTTTTAAGCTTTAGTTGCAAAACACTTTTGACCGCTTCAAACCCAGGCCCAGATCTCAAAAAAACTGAAAAGGAGACTAAGAAACAATCGAGCCAAAAAAATATAATGGGGGGGGGGGGCAAAACACTTGATTTCCAATGCATTATAACATTTCCCCCTACATTTTACAGGTTTTTAATAAATTTCTTGAAAATACATGAAATATAAATAACTAATACTTTTTTGTCTTTCTTATTTGCATTCTGAAAGGGGGATAAGCCCCTCCCCCTAGATTCAACCCTGGTCAGACCCAATTTTGGCTCCCCTATATGATCTAGTATTTTTAACTGAACTAGCCCAGGCTATTTTCTGTTAATATATATTCAGTCATATTCCTATTTAATTCATCAGGTGAAACCCTTGTGTATTTATAAATGTCCTGGTGTATGTAGTGTGTGTTAGTTACTCTCAAACCAGTAAGTTTACTTACCTGTAGGAGACATTCCCCATTGCCATGGAACTATCAATGCCAAAAAGGCCTAACACCCTTGCCCAAAGGTCAGAGTCAGTACCAACTTTAGCAATGAAGTAACCTAGCACAAGAAAAATATCTCCTTTCTTCACAGAATTCAAAATATCCTGAAGCTGTCTATAAAACTTATCCTTCTCATTCTTATCAGAGTATTTGTGGGAGTGCAACAATAGATGGCATTCAAGCCTTTAATTTTTGCTTTAAATTTTGCTATAAGAAATCTTTTATTAATGCAGTCATATCCTAGAAGAGCATCACTGGCATGTCTGCTGAGAAGCAAACCTACACCTTGGAGATGCTTTCCATCCTCATTCCCCAAAAAGAGAAATTTAAAATTATTTTCAAGTATCTGGCCTTACCTTTCCATCTGGTTTCTTGATTTGATATTCTTGGTCTCTGATATTCTTGCAAGCCCAGAATATCTAAGTTATAATGCTGGAATTACTGTGTAAGGACATCAAGAGAATAATCTCTATGCAAAGTCTTCACATTACATGTGTCTGTGGAGAGAATATGATTAGTAGGATTTTTTTAAAAACTAGATTTACTGAGAGAGGTAGGGGCCTACAATGTCAAACATCCCCAGAATCACAGATATCAGACAAAGACCTGTTCTCCCACTGCTAAAGGCTGAAACCACTAATGCTGGTAGGAACTTCAGGCACCACCTTTTCAAGTGGAACTTTTCAAGAACCAAAATCTAGATAGAAATCGACCTGCCTGAGACACATACTCTAGTATAGGATTGGCAAGCCCAGCTATCTAAAGGGTTCAGGTATCTGCAATGGTCTCTGATCAGAATTATCCACCAGCTGATGTAAGGTATCCTGCACTTCTGATCACTTAGAGCTGCAACCCATAGGCAAAAAGAAAACAGCATCAGATTTTCCCTCAACAGAGTACATTGTTACCATACCAATGCAGCAAGTGCAAGATCCATAATCAAGCTCAAAGTCAAACCAGTGCAGTGGTTGTAAATGGTCAGCACCAGAACCCAGTAAAGTTAACCACTCTTCAGCAGGGCAGAAAAAAAAATGGCCAAGACGATCAAATCAGTAGGCCATACTGATCTGGCAGTCCTCCCATTCCATCTCCCTCCAGGACAGAATATCTCTTTTGAAAGATACTAATGGCCTGCACCACAAGAAAGTGGGGTTGCACATTAAGTGTTAGGCCTCGGGGGTTCTGTGCATCATCAACAGGGATTGGTTACAGCTCTCCTTCCAGAGTATACCTAGCTACCATTTAGAAACTAAAATGAGTTCACTGCCTGCTTTCTATACCAAGATTAAAATAGCACTTGGAAAGTTCTTTAATGCTCATCAAAAACCCTAAAATTCCAAGTTGAAGACCACTAATGTGTAGCAGTTGGTTGGTTATTTCTTTTTTAAATAAGAAGGTACTTCCCTACACAAAGGAGAGAGATAACCTAAAAGCTCCACTGGGCTAGTCCTGGTTTCTCATAACACAAAAATACATGATAGTGGTAGTCCAGGTAGGAGCTAATTGTTTGAAGTTTCACGATGCAACAGCAACAAAGGCTACAACACACTAAACAAGATAAGAATGCAAATAATAATAAAAGGTACTGAACACACGAAGTTAAAAAGATCAGAAGCTAGGCTACTGATCTACGGGACCTCAGTTCGAACCCTGGGTAAGGCATGAATGTTGCGTTATTTTTCTGCTGAGGTCCCGCCATCCTCACAGACCTTCTACTATGGAGTATAAAGATGCGCTCCTATCAGACCTCTGTGGCAAGCAGCTACTTGAGGGGGTATTTTTTTTTTAAACGAAAAGCAATATGAAAAGAAAATGGATGTAAAGGACCCACATAAAATGTAAAATCAACAGTTATATAGTATAAAAGCCATAATACAAATCTAAAACTTAAATGGGAATAAAATATTGAAGAAATAATCAATAGTAAATAAACAGAGTATTAAATAAAAATAAAATTTAATTACAATCCAGTTAAAATCAAATGCCCTAATGCTCTAAAGCAGTATGTCACAATCTTTTATGCTTCACGTACCCCTTGGAAATGTGTATGTAACTGGCGTACCCCTTGTACAGATAGATAAAACTATAGTTATAGTATAACAATGGTATTTTTACTTTGTTACTAGATCTAGCTGCTTTTGACCTCTCACAGCGTACCCCAAAAAATTTCACTGTGTACCCCACGTTGAGAACCCCTACTCTAAAGCACATTCTACACTATATCATTGTATTTGACAACATGTATGAGCTATTAGCTTATTGCTATAATCACATAGGATATTCCACTAAGGAAGATCTAAGAGCTATATTCTGCTTATAGTTCGAGTATTTAAAATTCTTAGTTATACTCATCTCACCGCCAAAAGAGCTCTCATCCAATGATGCATAGATTCAATAAGATGTTGGTAGGTGTCGCTTGATATTTGGTCCCATGACTGCAACAAAAGATCCTGTAGTTCCCATAAATTACATGGTTCGGGTGATGCTGCTCGTACCCATTTCTCCAACTCAAACCACAAATGCTCGATATGATTCATGTCTGATGAATTGGGGGGCCATGGCAATAAATAGAATTCCTCATCATGTTCTAGGAACCATTCCTGAACCTTCACAGTGTGACATGGGGCATTGTCTTGTTGAAAGATGTCATCTCCACCAGGGAATACAGTCGTCATAAAGGGGTGTACTTGATCAGCCACGATGTTCAGGTAGGTGACAGCTGTCAGAGTTTGCTCTACAGGGATAACTGGTCCAAGTGTTCCCCAATAAAATATTGCCCAGACCATCACACACCCTCCAGCTGCCTGGATCTGTCCCACAGTGCATCCAAGTGAAAGGGCTTCCATGCGTAATCGTGGCACATGAGCTCGTCCGTCCACATGGTGTAACAAAAAACAGGATTCGTCTGACCATGCAACCCTCTTCCAGTCTTCTATGGTCCAATGTCAATGATTACAGGCCCACTGCAAGCGTTGACAATGGTGAACAGCTGTGAGCATAGGCACACAAATGGGTCTGTGGCTGCGGAGACCCATATCCACGAGCTTACAATGAACTGTGTGTTCGGACATATTGGGCCCTTTACCACAATTAAAATTATGGGTAATGTCAGCCAAAGTAACCCTCCTGTTGCTGCGGACAAGACAAGATAGCCTGTGCTGACCTCTGGCATCAATGAGGCATGGCCAGCCCATGCCTTGTCGACAGCTCGAAGTGTCACCTGTTTTGGACCATCTTTGATAGGTATTAACTATTGCATAACATGAGCAGCCTACCAGCGTCACTGTTTTGGAGATGCCTTTACCAAGGCATCTTGCCAAAATGATCTGGCCTTTGTTGAAATCAGATAAATCCTTTGCTTTTCCCATGTTGAGATGAAATGAAATACTGCCTGCGAGAACTCCGACCCAGGTATTATATATATCATTCACGACCTCGGCACATGATAACGATTGGCTGCATGTGAGCTTCTTTGCATAACACAGAGGTGGTTTTAATGTATTGACTGATTGATGTAAACACACAAGGTTGCATTTAGATGGTATATTGTGCAATAGACATCTCGCAAAAGCAGGCTGGTACACTCGACACACTTGGTGGAGAAACATTGTCCTCTTATTTGTGGTGCACTTGTTGATGTTGAATTCTTGTTGTTGACTCATACTGCAGTTGGGCACACTATTCCATTTTCAGGATCTGTAGTCACTAATTGTCAAGTTGTTACTCAAGTCAAGGTTTTAAGTTTGCAACTTCTTACTTGATAGATTATCAGTAGCAGAAATTACTTAAAGCAGATTTAAGAGCACATTTCAAAATTTTAAAGGCATTTGAATTAAAAATAGGTTGAAGTTTCAACTTAATTGGGCATTTGATTTTAACAGTGTAGATGGTGATTAAATTTTATTTAATATATTGTATCACTGTGTAATTAAGACCTTTAAATACACAGTTAACTGTGTTGACACAGAAGTCAATAAATCAATAAATTTTTGTGGAAAAAATTAGTTACCAATACATTTCCACAAAAAATGATATATTGAAGAAATTTTAACACAAAAACAGGTTCTAAAAATAAATCATCAATATAAGATGACAGAATGTAAGAGCTCAGACAGCATATGATGACATCCAGATGAGGTATGGACATTTCTGTGTTAACTTTCTGTTAAGGTTTTGCCTTCTTCACAGATCTTCTCTATGTAATGTTAAACTGACAGACTCCTGTCAGACCTCTTTACCAAGCAGCTGGGGGTAATTTATCTCTTTTTATTATCATCATTCAAAATTGAAAACAATACAACACAAAAATATGATGGCCAAAATTGTATCACAAAACTCAAACATAGCTTGGCCAACCATGCAAAGGAAAAAAGGAGGCCTAATAAACCCACTACTTATGCAGAGCCAAGCATGCACAACTTCCTCCTTGGAATTCCTGAGAAAGCAAGACTGTGTTGATTTTACAAGCTTGATCTGGAATAATTTGTTGTTTGTCAGTTCTACTGACAAAGATCTTTGCCACTCTGCTTGAAGTTTAATGGAAAAACTCTGTTGGAAGTCCATATAAAGAACTGGCAATGGAGAATCTGACAGGGGCATGGCTGCCCTGGCAACAGCATCTGCCCAGTCGTTGCCCATGTCTGGGCACTAATAACGTGATGGTTAAAGTGGTGGCCAGAACTGCTGTCATACTGCGGGGAAGAACAGGGTGAAGTCTTGATTTCATCAAAATCAAATTCTCTAATAAACTATGCAAGTTTTTTGCACAGCATTCTGTGTTACTGAATTCTAGAGGATTTATCACTTGAAAAAAAATGTTTCAATATTCAGTGTGTCCAATGTCCTCACTTAAAAACAGTCACATTTCACTGCAAATTACACTATTTAGAAAACTACTTTTTCCCCAATTTTTCTATGTTAGATATTTGTACACCATACATAAAATTTTTCACAGTTTGGAATAAATAAGTAAGCTATTTGCAATAGGTGATCAAAAAATAATGAGATGATATGTGGCTCTTGCTGCATTTTTTTCTGAGACAACAAAGATAATTCAGCTAGCAGGAAAATAGAATATTATTGTACAATAGAGATATTTTTGTGAATAATTTGATATAAAGTTTATGGGAAAATGAATATCCTGCTTAAAAACAGGCTAAGAATTTGCACTATCCTCAGATGAGGATGGTATGGCTAAATGGATTAAATTCCATACTGTATACATACCTCAAGATCAATTAGCTCTTTTGGATGTGGAGCAAGTGGATTTCCTTCAACTTCATCCATTTTTATGTCATCCTTCTTTATTTCTTTCTCAACTACTCCTGATTAATAAAAAACAAAGCATAGCCTTTCATGAATTAAAAACTTCTGCATTGAAACAATTTTTTGGATATTGCATTTATGAAAAATTATATTTTAGGCAAGTACCAGAAATTAAAAACACGAAAAAACAGGGACAATGGCAATTTACAGTAAATCACCATTATTTTTAATGCAACATTAATGATACATTGAATTTTAACAGAATGCTGAACCTCTTGATCAAATAAACAGTGACTGGTGGCAAAAAACAAAATTTTCTTTTCTCAAACTTTCATAAGAGTTGGGTTAAGTTGTTTTACCTCTGAGTGGCACTTTTTTACACACCATGGGCTAAATGGCCAGGTCACAAGGATCCCAAAGGCTCACAGGCTCATCAGGGGAGGGGACCCACTGGAACAGCTGTTGGGAGACAGATGGTAGCCTCCCATCAAGGCCATCCAGCATGTTCTTTAACGTGCACAGGGTATGGCTCTCCCACACATGGGGCCACGGCTTAACATCCCATCTGATGGACAGCGACCTTTCCAAGACCCCTACTAACCATGGGCAGGGCGGGAAGTTTTGTGGAGATAAATCTGAACGCTGACCCAGCTGGAACTCGAACCTGGAAACTGCAGATTACAAGCCTCACACGCTACCAACTGAGCCACCCCTGCCCCACTTTCATAATTTCCTTATGAAATTAACACTAAAAATGTAACAAAGAAAAATGCATAGAAATAGCAGATTAGGAAGAATATTCAACTGTGTAGAAGTTTTAACTACAATAACCCAAAAATTATAACTAGAATACATAAAAAATATATATATATAATGATAAACCCTTATTTCTAAAAATAAAATTTCAGTTCCACACATGAAACTAGCAGAAATAATAGCACCTAAGGCAATTTTTTTTAACTGTTCATATTCTAAACAACCAGCAGTGGTTCATGAGTTTCTACACAGGTGGAGAAAGTATATATATATATACAGATGGAGAAAGTATTATGCACAAATTTATTGCATATGTATTGTAGCTTATGGACTACGAGTTTCTACATATTTATGTTCAGAAGCATTCACCTACTTTTTTACTTAGTATACATAATTTATCAATCTGTAACATTTATATTTGTCATTCTGATGCTTGAGTGGTTAGTGCACTTAGCTACTAAACAAAGGGGCCTGGGTTCCAGCCCCACGTAAGGCAGGATATATGTGTTGTCTTTCTGCTGAGGTCTCATCTTCTTCACGGGTCTTCTCTATACTCAGAGGTGGGGAACCTGTGGCCTTGTAGGCCATTAAGTGCAGCTTTTTCAATGAATCCAAATTTTGCAGAACAAATCCTTTTATTTTTATTAATAGGTTTTTGTTCATCTTTTATTATTTTTATTTTAATCTTAAAATGAACATATTTAAAATATCAAAAAGGGTAAAGGAAGATTCAATAAAATAATCCTCCCCAACTGATGGCCACAAATAAAACATTAGCAAGTCATAAGGGCTATTTTGACACTTGCTATGCACAACAAAGTCATTAAAAAGTTAGTTAACTTTAGAATTAACAAAATTTTTCTATTTTTTTAAGTTAGTACACAGTAGTTAGATTTTTACAAAATAATGTACATTTTGAAGTGTATCTAATTGAAGTTTCTTGAATGCAGCCTTTCAGATTACAGCTAACTTAATGTGGCTTTCCAACATGAAAAGGTTCCCCACCCCTGTCTATGGTGTATTAAAACTAACAGGGTTATGTCAAATCAACCAAAATTTTAGAAAATGTTCACCACCCATCACAAATTTCAATGATATTTGGCATAAACGTTAGTATACATAAGATGTCTAATTGTCCAAAATATTTTGAGTCAAAAAAATTTTTGGAATGAGTTATAATTGTTTAACCTAAGGAAAAAATATACAAATTGCAATTGTGACTAAACGTTTTTCTGTATTTTTTATCTTTGTTTTCTCAAAAGAGCTTCTACGGTATATAAGAAGACCAAACCTGGTATTCTAATGTAGATTTTGATTATTAATTCAATAAAAATATCAATTTTGCAAAATGTATTATGGTTTTAAAAAAAAATTTAAAATTTGAAAATTTTAAATTTAAAAAAAAAGTGATGTGGCCCTATAGATAAAAAAAATTGAAACTGACATATGTTGTACATTTATACTCCATAGAAAAGTAAAAACTTTGGAGTGTGGTCATTTCTTTGATAAGGAGATGTGCCAATGTTATCGCTAATGATGCACTTCAGGGGACAGCATTGAAACTATTGCACCTGCACACTAGATGGAGAGGCTACTGACATGCTTTACTGCTTGCAATCAAGTGTAAATTTGTAACTCCAACCACTTGGTTGCTACTTACAGCTATAAATGCTGCAGTTGGTAAAGGTTCATATCTTTTATATATAAATGAGCAAAGGAAAAGGCCATTTTTGAAGGAACAAATTTAGCAATACAAATATTGAGTGATACATGGGGTGCCAGATTTCGATTGAACCAGGACACATTGCTAAATGTTCCGATTTCAGTTTGAATAACTTGAAAATGGCAAATTATACTTTATTTTTGGTCAATTGTTAAATTATTAAGAAAAAAATTAATTCTTTAAACTATTGGTGTAACCATCATTACCTCCTCCTTTTTTTATCTTTGATGATAATTTTTTTTGCTGATATTACCTTAAGAACAGGGCTGTGCCAAGGCAGGGGCAGTCGCCCAGGACACCAATGGCAGAGGGGCATTGCAATGGATTTAATCAAATAGAAACTGAAATTCTTTTTCATTTACTAGACTTGAC
The DNA here is from genome assembly GCA_038380435.1 of Ryuthela nishihirai. Lineage (NCBI taxonomy): Eukaryota > Metazoa > Arthropoda > Arachnida > Araneae > Heptathelidae > Ryuthela > Ryuthela nishihirai. Next base: position 81,375,989 of record JAWZYU010000017.1, read on the forward strand.
AATAATAATTCAAGTTGTCATGGCCGAGTGGTTAGCGCGCTTGGCTACTGATCTAAAGGACCTGGGTTCGAACCCCGGGTAAGGCATGGACGTACGTGTTGTTTTTCTGCTGAGGTCCTGCCATCCTCACAGACCTTCTACTATGGCATATAAACTGACAGGCTCCTATCAGACCTCTGTGGCAAGCAGCTGCTTGAGGGGGTATTTTTATTTTATTTTATAGTACTCTTACCTGATACTTCTAAATATAATTCTCTTGATGGCTATGTTGATAACTTAACCCTTTTTAGTTTAAATGATTTTATATTCTCTTCTAATTACACTTGTTTACAAGGTTTTTATAACATGAACAATTGTAGCTGCCTTTAACAATTTTTCAGGTGCTGATTTCAGATCTGGCCTTAAAAAATGGCTAGAACATTATGTTTTTATGTTATTGGTCATTTTGACTCCTATTAAAATCTTCTTATACCAACACCACCAGGCAACTGCAAGGATACTAGATATTTTACTTTTTGTGGCTGGCAACACTGATTGCCAAGTGGGAGAAAACATGTAACAGTAACCTAAACTCAGATCACCATTCCTGTTGTTTTCATTGTAGGATGAACATGTGCTGTAAGTTGAAGACTTAATTTTGGCATTTAAATGGCACAAAGGCAGCATCGTGGATATGTTATAATGTGCCAGATAAGTTTTGTTATGTGTGTAGAAATTATATTTTAAAATCCCAGGATCGTTCTTTGACAAAGATGGTAAAGAAAGTCAATAATTTGTATTTTGGATGTCATGTTGGAGATCAGGACAAAACATGGGCTCTACATGTGTGCTGCACTTCGTGTTTTGTTGGCCAGACTGAATGGTTGAAAGGCAAGATAAATCCATGCCCTTTGCAGTTCCAATGGTTTGGCGTGAGCCAACTAGTCACTTGCATAATTGCTATTTTTAACTAAAATGTAGGGCTTTTAAAAGAAGAACAAAAGCAAAATACAGTATCGAAATGTGCCTTCAGCCATAAGGCCAGTTCCTCATGAAGATCTTCCTATACCAACACCTACAACCAACTGGGAGGAGATGGATCAGAAAAAGACTTTGAGGCATATACAGATCCTGATCCTACATACATGTCTAAGAAGACAGACGAGCCTAATCTGATTCAGCAAAATGAACTAAATGATCTTGTTCGAGACCTAGGACTTTCCAAACAAGCTGAGGTTTTAGGTTCAAGACTTCAAGAGTGGAATCTTCTGGCCAAGGGTACCAGAGTTTCTCTGTTCAGAAAAAGAAATTTGACTTTATCTGCTTATTACAAGAAGTAAGATGGTTTCTGTTTCTGCACAAATATTTCAGGGCTGATAGAAGAAACTGGAACAACTCACGACCCTAAGGAATGGTATCTATTTATAGATTTGACAAAATTCAGCTTAAAAGCTGTCCTTTTGCATACAGGAAAACAAAAACCTTCCATTCCAGTGACACATGCTGTGGGAATGAAGGAAACTTATGAAAGCATGGAAAAAATACTCAATGGAATAAAATATGACCACTTTAAGTGGAAAATATGTGGTTACCTAAAAGTCATATCTCTCTTGCTCGGGATTCAAGGAGGCTTCACAAAATTTTCCTGTTTTCTGTGTTTGTGAGACAGTAGGGTCAGAAAGGAACACTACAAAGCAAAAGACTGACCCAAAAGAGATGTTTTTATTCCTGGAAAGAGTAATGTGAGGTATAAGCCTCTAGTTGACCCCTCTGATGTTCTGCTCCTACCACTACACATCAAACTGGGGCTTATGAAAAACTTTGTAAAGGCTATGGACAAAACTGGTAAAGGGTTTTTGCACTTGAAGGAAAAATTTCCAAAACTAAGTGATGCCAAACTCAGAGAAGGGATCTTTGTTGGTCCTCAGATCAGGAAGATACTGAATGATACTGTCTTTGAAGAAAAACTGAATATGAAGGAGTGTGTTGCATGAAATCCTTGACGTCTGTAGTCCAGGGTTTTCTGGGGAATCACGAAGAGGAAAACTACCATCAGCTCATTCAAGATCTTCTCAAAAACTATGAAAATCTTGACTGCCGATTGTCTTTGAAGATCCATTTCTTGCACTCGTATCTCGACTTCTTTCCCAAGAACTTAGGAGCTTGTCAGTGATGAGCAAAGGGAAAGATTTCCCCTCCATGAACCATGGAGGGGAGATTCCAAGGCAGGTGGGACTCAGCAATGATGGGTGACTACTGCTGGTTCTTGCAGAAGGAGGATACCTCAGCACATAAAAGACAAAAATGAACTTCTTATAAGTATAAAAGATCCTTACCCATATTTTCTTATTTTGCATTTCAATATTATTTCATTTGTTACTTTATATTCAGTGGTCTATAACTATGATGTTTCTAATTTTTTCCACTATAATCATATAATTAATTAATAAGTTTTAAGTTGCAATTTAATAAAATAGTCACATTTGTTTTCATTTCCCAGATATACATATTCATTAAAATTTGAAATACATCAATCGGTAATTTAAAAAACTTTACATGCCGCAGTTTTTTCACAGCCATATTTGAATTCAGCACCCCAAAAATTAGTTAAAAACGTCCTATTTGACCAATGTTATAAAAAAAAGTTTCAATTTGTTGTCTAGTGTTATTTATGACTAAATTATTTTATAATCAATGTATTTTATGATAACATTTATTTCGTTAAAATGAACTAAATTTAAATGTGCACAATTTTTTTCATTCATTAAATTTGAAGGAGCACGAGGGTGCCAAATAATTTTCTTGCCCAGGGCACCAAAAGAACTTATTTAGACTACACTAGCCCAGTAGCAGGGTTAGAAATTCGGTTTCATTTCACCACAAGAATGTTTGGCTTAAACTTATGTGAGATATGTGTTGGCTTTCAGCTGAAGTTCTCTTCTCCTCCATTACTCTGTTTTTGAATTGCAGGAAGAAAAAACAAAGATTGCTACCTTCCTTATTATTATTATTATTATTCCCTAATGAAGTAGAATTGGACACAGAATAATTACCATAGTAACCAGTGCACTGAAATTTCCTTCCTAATGTGCCACTTTGACACCTTTGAAGGAAATAATAACTATTCTTTGTGGTTGAACTAAAGCAAAAAATAAGCATAATTGAAGTCAGCTGCACATAACACATGTGGAAGCAAACCAAAACCCAATACAGTAACATGCATGCAGTAATCTTAGCAACCAGATCTTTTCATTTAATTGGTTATCAATATCCATTTATAGTTACATCACAAAGGCCAAATCATCACTGCAGAATCAAGATACCGATGATTCATAAAAGATGAATAGTGATTGCTGGGCTCTCCAGTGTATCTAAGGTACATATACAGATTAAAAAATATTAATATATTTCTAGAGGAAATGCCACTTAAAGTACTTCAGACATTAGCTGCTACTATTGGAGAGAAATATTAATATTTTAACAGTCATATTATTACAGATGAAAAAAACTATATGGATCATTTGCCCACTTATTATTCCAAATAAGTAAGATGAATACAAGTCAGATCCTTTTATTCAAACTATCTGCAAACCATATACTTGACCAAGGTTGTGAAATACTATTATTTCTATTTCATAACCATTATTATAAAACAATTGACCAAAAAAGCATAATTTGCCATTTTCAAAGTTATCACAATATCATCCTCAAGCAGCCATGGGCTACAGAGGTCCAACCAGACCATGCAATTTAGTTCTCCAAGCATATCTGTCCTGAGCAACATCTGACCACTACACACCAATTCTAACAAGGTCCTGTTTGACATTCGGTCCACTGCATCCTAGGTCTCCCCCTCTTTCTGAGGCCTTTAGGCACACTGTTCATAACCCTATTTGCTAATCTATAATTATCCATTATGGCCAACATGGCCAAACTAACAGTCTCTCTCTCTCTGCATAATATGTTGCTTAAAGGAGGTTGCCAACTTTTTTGCCTAACCTCATCATTACTTACATAGTTGAGCCACCTAATGCCAAAGATACTGAGTAAGCATCTAAAATCAAAAGCATCAAGTTTCCAGTACTTTTTTCGTTAATTGTTTTTTTTTTTAATTCTAAAGTTGACTTGTTTATCTGACTCAGCACAATTAGTTAAAAGCCTAGATTTTTCTCAAAGTATGGTACCAAGAAAAAAAAAATTTTTTTGTTATTCAGAAATATATAGTCATTCTATTCATGTGCATTGTAAACATTTCTTTCTATTAGTTTATTTCTTTTAATTTTTATTTGCAATGCCAGATGCATTTTTTTTTTTACTACATGACTCTAAAAAAGTTCTATTAAAATAAAACAATGTCTTTTTTGTTATATACTTTATTTTCAGAAAATCCAAAATTAAATGCTGATTAATTTGGCATACAATACAACATGCCATAATTCCTTTCATTAGTTATTTGGAAAAACAAGTTCTAAAGTATTTTTTTTCGGCTGAGCATAGGGAGAAAATAGCTTGGCCACTGGATGGAAACCTGTTTTTCAGGCTGGACACTGGAAGGGTTAAAAAATATTTTTTTGGAAATGTATTTATGGAGTGTTTAAAATAATTTGTAGTATATGGGAAGGCAATTGCTGCGTTATCTTAACTTGGTTTGTGTGTTATGGTTTTTGTAATTTTTTTTTTAGTAATTCATAGTTGTGATGGATTTTTTTTGGGAGGGGGGGGGAGGAACGTGCGTTTTTTGCTACGTTTCGTTTGCTTAGAATGCAAATTACCATTACTGTGGTAATGGTAATTTGTGGTAATGGTACTGTGACGCCCTCTCATTCACTTTTACTGTACTTTAACCAGTTTTGCTCAATTTACGTTATATTTATCATTTTGGGGATTTTTATTTCATTTTTGGCATCACAGCGCTCATTTCCAAGAATTAGGAGTTGTGCATGTGCAACTCCGAACTTCCGATTGTTACCCGCTAAAGTGTGTGCACAAGGACACGCCCACTCTTGCGTCATAGCTTGCGCCGCTCATCAATTTATGCAAATGTCTTTCCCAGTGTGCAACATGACAGATGCGGGCTTTGTACCTCTTGTTATAACCTGGTGACATGTCACAGTAGCACAGAAGATAGTAGAGTAGAGAGAGTAGTAGAGCACAGCACAGTTTAGATATCAGTTTTAGTTTGGATTTCGTTGAAGATGTTTGTAGTAAGAAATGATGTAGTATCTTCTTTATTGAAGTTTTGGAGAGTGCTTTTTGGAAATAAATTGTTTGTTATTTAAACCTTTTGAATCTTTACTAATTTTTTTCTCTTGAGCAACGATAGTTTGTTTTCATTAGCATTAACATAAAATTTTGACAATCATTTAATATTTTTGAGTTCTTACTCATTAACACTCGCTGGTATTTCGAACCCTAATTAAACTTTACTTTTTGGCAATTTGTTAATAATTGCCTGGTGCCCGACTCAGCTATCCGGAGCATGAAAATAATTGGATCAGACAAAGGGTCCAAACTTTAAAAGTAATTCATTTCTTTGGAATATTACAGTACGTTTGATTTGACATAAACTTGAGTTACAATGGTAACAAAAAAAAGATATTTTTTCTAGAAACCTCTGTTTGGGTCATGGTCTGGAAGTTTATGGGAATCATCAAAAAGAACTATTTTGTTATGATGCATAAAAAAAATGCCACCAAGGATTGTAAAGTGCACTGCTGCCCTATATTATTTAAAAAAAAGTGCTATAAAATTAGTATGTTTTCACCAATATTTAATTTTCTAAAAATTTACAATTAAATGCTTTTTATTTTGGTACAGGGTCCAACCAATTATGTCAATTAGTTATTATAGAATAAGGTGTCAAAGTTGTTTTTTTTCTCCTGAAAACACTTCAAAATTAACCCAGCCACCAGAACAATTTCTGCTCTACAAAGTCAGCATATTAAAAAAGGCAGAAGCTTGAAGTCTTTCATCCTACTTGCTAAATCCCTTTTCATCATTTTCACATATTTTAGAGAGTTAAAACAATGCCTCATTTTGCTGCAATTAATGTACCCATCAGTTGTGTCATTAAGATGATTATAAATTTTGTTAAAAAAATTAATAACTTAAACTTACGTAACTTCCGTTCCATCTCATCACACCTTCGCACTTCATTTATGAATCTTCTTTGAAAGGCACTGACTGTAGAATTAATCTAAAAATATGCAAATGTTTGAAATCCATGAAACTAATGAGTCAAAATACACTTAGGGATTAATATGAATTATAGTTACGTATATTCAAATGCTGACCATTAATTTTTTAAACAATTAAAAGGACATTCTTACTAAGAAATTAAAAATAACTTAAAATTCTCTTTCATTGAGCAATAAAATTTTAAAGTTTATCCTTCAAACTATTTGCATTGTTAAAAGTTTTTAGGTTCTCTACTAAGCACTTTTAACAAATAGCTTGAATGATAAACTTTAAAATTTTATTGCTCAATGACAGAATTTTAAGTTTTTTTTTTTTACTATTTCACAAACATTAGGCAAACCTTTTCTTTTTCACACTGATAGAACTACCAATCCCTCCCCCGGACACAATTTTCCTAGGTCTAATATCAAGCAACTTTTCAGTATTAAGTTAAATTATTCTGCAGTATTAATTTCAGTATTAATGTTAAAAAGGCATTTAGTATGATAGCTACCTATTATTTTTTGCATAATACAATCAAGATGGCCTTAAATGGTTGCTAGGCATAATTGGAAGGAGAGCTGTGCAGTATTCCTCTGTGATGATGCATAGAACTGGCCAGGCATTGCACCTAAAGTCCAACCACACCTTCTCATGGTGTCGAATATTAATACCTGTCAGAGAAATATTATCTCACATGAAGAGGAGGGCTGTCGTATCAATTTGGCCTACTGTTCTGGGCGTGGCCACCTTTTTTTAACACCAGCTGAGGAGTGGTAAACTTCACAGAGAAGTGCAGAATGAAGAAAACAAAAAATAATTTGACAAGTGATTTCTTCAAGTGTCAAAATACTTCGAGAAATTGGTAACAATATTTGTTACTGAACATGATGAACATATATCTCTCTTCCAAGAAAATATTTTGGGGGATCCAATGCTACACAATATGACCAAAGTGTAAATATCCTAAAGATGTTTTTGAGACATTCTTATAATAATTAAAAAGTTCCCTTAAATTTTTCTGAAAAATGGTTTCATTAGCATTATTGCCAGGGTGACAAAATCCCTCAATTGGTTATTGCCTGTATATTAACTTCAATATTTCAAAAGGAAAAAAAATTTTTTTTTAAATACAGCTCAATTGGGAACAATAAAGTAAATGGAAACCCAAAACAATGTTTTAATCAATAAATAACATCCATGGAGTTAGCTGTGACTTTTTAACATCAATAAATAGTTTTGTGGAAAAATGCTAAATCATTTAAAAACCATGCTAATAAGCCATAATGATGAATATAAAATTATATTGAGAGAATTACTCCACAATGAATAGTTATCAAAGAGAGTTAATATCTTAACACTGTAGAGAAGTATAATACTCATTTGAATCAAATGTTCTTTTATAAATCCATGATTTCCCCTACAAATATTCCAAATATTTAAAATTATATTAAAAACATTATAATGTTAAAAGCACAGTGACAAGTTATTACAATTAGCTTTAACACATAATCACTACATTTATTAATCACTGTATTATTAATAATCACTGTATTTATAAATAGGATTATGTGTTAAAGCTAATTGTAATTGAGAGTATTTTTTCATCCATGATGAAAGCTTTTAAAATATGATTCATCAGGAGAAAAGGAGGGAACCATTAAGCAAGTAAATACTTTATTTAAAATTTTACTGGAAAAATTATTGTTAAAATTAGAAAATATAATGACCATAATCTACTGTTTTCAGTCTAAGATGTTTTTCATATCTAGGGGTTTGGTTATTTTACCTCAGTGGCACATTTTTGCACTATGGGCTAAATTGTGAGACCACAAGGACCCTGAGAAGGTGGGGGTGAGAGAACCCACTGGACAGCTGTTAGGAGAGATGGTAGCCTCCCATCAAGCGTGTTCTTTAATGTGCAATGTTTATGGCTCTCCTGCACATGGGCTCATAGCTTAACATCCCATCTGACAGACAACAGCCTTTTCAAGCCTGTGTCCCCTAGAGAGACAGGGTGGACAGTTTTGCAGAGACAAATCTCAACACTGACCCAGGTAGGGCTCAAACCTGGGAACTGCAAATCACCTTGCACACTACCCAGTTACTTTGGGGGAGGGGAGTGGAAGGGCTAGGATGTGTACCTCTATCACTGAGTGGTAATGAGGTTACACTGCATGTCAAGAATCTGTGCCCTCCCCCCACCCCCACAAGAAAGCTTTCTGCCTATGCCCCTAATCCACTGGCAAATATAACCAGCAATGCAGACACATGTATAAAACAGGCTAGGCTGCTTTTTTGGTCATTTTGGAAATATAGGTTCTAGTTTAGGCTCGTCCTTTCCCAGTTAATGGGCTTCGTTGCAATACTCCTCCTGTAGTTGATTTGCCATCTGTATTATAAAAAAAACACCATAAGGAAATAAAGTATATAATTCTCCAATTTCTTTTTATGCAATGCATGGACTATCTTAGAAATGTAAAAATCTGTAGGAATATAATAAAAAGAGCTTTAGATGCTACCTGCTGATGGGGGCCATTTTACATTTTTTTTTACCGTCAATTTATACCTTTTAAGGCCCTCATTGATTTCAACTATTAATCAGACTGTCGCATTATAAAAAAAAATTCCCAGGAGAAAATTACTCGTTTAGGTTTTTTTTACAATGTGGCAGGCGATTAGCTCGGCAATCTGAATCGGTCCAAAGCCCGTTAACTGGTAAAGGACATAGCCTAAACTGGAACCTATAGTTTCCATAGTAATCCAAAATGCAAAATAACTTTCTATTAGGTACAATTTTTAAAGCATGTGCTCTCTGTGGTGGGAAAAAGAAAAAAATTATCGATGCAACGAAGCCAAAGAGAGTGCTGTTACTCTCGTGAGAAGAACTATAAGTTATTAACCCTAATTTTAGAAATCTTTATTTTTAATTTTAGCATTATAGTATACTTTAAAAAGTTTCTTACATCTCTGAACTGTACAAGTCCAAGTTCACCTAAATGTGAAACGCAACTATATGCCGCCTCATATTGAACATAAAGTTGGCATAAGACCATATCTTCACTCCTAAATAATGATCCCATTTTTAAAATGTATACTTCAAATTTCCACGGAGAAAAATACAATCAACTGTTAGTACGCTGACTATTCACACCCACTCAACATATCCTCATCACATGATCATTGTAGTCATTACGATGATCATAAACTACCGGTCCAGGAAATGTTGCCAATCCTCCATAGATAAATATCACTACGTAAAGCTATGACACACCCATTACTGGTTTCTTTTTCTAAAATTTTATTTTCACTCTCCCGCGAGGGATAGCAGAGCCATCACAGCTGGATACTCGAACTACAATGAAATTCCTGTGTTTACGGTAATTTTGAGTTAATATGTACAAATGAGTGTGAACTAATTTGGTCATTAGTATATACTAGAGGTGCTATATAGGTAGAGGTTGGCCATCTCAAAATTGGACGCCATGTTTTGTTGTTTTTCGGATTGTTTAGCATGCATAGCTGAATGGTATTACACGGTACTTATCGATTCCGAAAAAGGGTAGGGTCGAGTGGTTAGCACACTTGGCTATTGATCTAAGAGACCTGGGTTCGAGCTCCGGGTAAGGCATGGATGTATGTGTCGTTTTTCTGCTGAGGTCCTGCCATCCTCTCAGACCTTCTACTGTGGCATATAAACTAACAGGCTCCTGTCAGACCTCTGTGGCAAGCAGCTGCTTGAGGGGGTATTTATTTATTTTTATTTTAATATCTGATACAGATTTCAGTGCTCATGATTGGAAGCACTTTAGAAAACGGATAAGAAAGGATAAGTACATTTTAGGGCTTTTTTTAAAAAATAAGATATAATTTTATTTTGTTGTCTGTCCGTCTGTAGACATCGAACTTTTTTTGCTCATACAGATAAATAAAAAATTCCCTCTCTGTTAGGAAGGAATTAATGATATATTACGATTTATATTTTTCGAATCTCCCAAAAGTTATAACTGCGCTCTCTAACTGTGGAAAAATTTGAAAATTCCAAAATATCAAACGAATATTCAAAACGATGTAGTTATGTTAGAAGTTTAAAATTTTGGTGTTGTAATGTGATGGTTACGAAGTCACTTGACCCTTTAGACCGTTGGGGAGGGAGGTCAATGCTATTTTTTTTTTAAACTGAAAAGTGTATGTCTTTAGAGATAAATTAAAAATTCTTTTTGGGTTGGACAGGTATCGATGAAATATTGCAATTTCCATTTTGCGAATTTCCCAAAAGCTGTAATTGTGCTCTCCAACGGTGGGGAAAAAAAAAAATCGAAAAATCCCAAAAACTTAAAATGAATATTGCAAATAATGTAGTTGTGCTAGAAATTTGAAATTTGGATCGTGGAATGTGACGGTTTTGAAAATTTCATTGACAACAATGAGTTGACCCTAAGCTCAAGGTAGGTAAGAAACGGAATGGTTTTGTTTTAAGAGATAATTGGAAATCTCTTTTTTAATTTATTACTAATGAAATGTAATTCGCCTTTTCAAATGTAGTTTTAATTTATATCATCAGAGATCATGTTTCTGATAGAAATTTCGGTGTGTAGAGTTCTGTTATGGTAGAAATTCCACTGACAGCAATGATCTGCCCACTATTTTCAGAGGAGCGAGAGAAAAGAAACTTTTTAAAATAAAGAACTAAAATACAAATACTTTTTTATGTTTTATAATTGCTAATAAAATACTACTATGTGCATTTCCCCCATCAGAGATTAAAAAATAAATAAACCCTCAAGCAGCTGCTTGTACAGAGGTTTGACAGGAGACTGTCAGTTTATACATCATAGTAGATCCATGAGAATGGCGGGACCTCAGCAGAGAAACAACGTGAGCATCCATAATTAAAACTTTCAAGGAGTGAAGAAGTAGGCAAAGGAAGAACTTACTATTCTTTGAAAATAAGATTCCCATATGCGGCAGAGGCGATATGCGCTCTTCTAGTTATTTTACACTTTCAGTGCCCTCTGACAGTGGAAATTCGAACTACTGTATAATTGAGAAAATAAACTATTAATATTTTATTAGTTCCTGTAATCTGAAAAAAAAAAGTTTTTCAGTTATCTCTTAAAGCAGAAAAGTTGCATTTTGCCAACGGGACAAATCATAACCATTAGGGTAAACCTCTTGATCATTACATTCTATGACCAAAAATTTAAGTTTCTAGCAAAAACAGATCGTTTTCAATATTTATTTAAAGATTTGGTATTTTCCAGCTTTTTTCCGCCACTAGAGGTCGCCTTTCGAGTTTTTATTTACCCCTTTAGCACTCTCGAACACTGGAAATTCCAACTGATGGGTATTCGAAAAATACAAATGTTACTATTTTTGTGGAAAATGTTTTTGCCAAAGTACAGGATTCGAACCCGCATCTCTTCAGAAACATGCCAGAGTATTCTAACTTGTTGAACTAACGCCGGCTTTTTTAACAAAAAACATTTTTTGGTTTATGGACGTTAAACGTCTACAAGTAACGCCGAGATTATTAAATATTATTTCAATCCTTAATAACGCTAAATAGCGCGATGTGACTTCATTATTTATATCAATCTTAATCAGAGCACTAAAAAAGAAATAGTTTCCACCCGAGATCATAGATTGCGCCATAAGGAGGTACCCAAAATTCACGGGACGAGTGATAGTCATTATTAGTGGAAAAAAGACAGATGGCATTAGTTCAACAGGTTAGAGTACTCTGGCATGTTTCTGGAGAGATGCGGGTTCGAATCTCGTATGTCGGCGAATTTTTTTACACAAAAACATTTATTGATTTATAGATGTTTAAACGTCTACAGGAAACACTGAGATTATCAAATATTGTTTAAATTATTAATATTTTGTTAGTGCCTGTAAAACAAAATATATATATAGTTTCGTTTATCTCTAAGAAAACGTTTCATTTTTGCATCCCTTTTGGCTAAGAGGTCAAAGCCTTGTTGCCATTGTAAACCTTCTGACCATAACACTCTACTACCGAAATTACAGCTTTCCATTGTAAATAGTTTGTTTCAATATTCGCTTGAAATTTTAGCATTTCCATCTTTTTACACCGCTAGAGAACGCTATTAAAGCTATTGAAAAATTTCAAAATTGCTAATCGCAATATTTGTTCGACACCTATCCAACCCAAAAAGAATTTTTCATTTAGCTCTAAAAGTAAAAAAAGTTGGTTGTCTACAGATGGACAGACAGGTGGAAAGACAGATGGACAGACAACAGTTAACAGAGAGACAAACAAATACTGGCATTGTCAGACGACAAAGTGAAAACATTAGCTCGTTTTTCAAACGAGCCTTAAAAGAAATTATTTGTTGCTTTTCAATTGGCTCATTTCACTTTTGCAGCCGATTGCCGTCTTCTGATGGAGTTTCTCGGAAAAAATATTCATTAATTTATTTCTTCGTAGTCAGGCATTCATAAAATATGACAGCTTTCACGGACAAAAAAAGTGGTAGAAATGTATAAAACTACAACAACTGAGAAGATTTAACTTGGTACACACACTAACTCATAGGTTTTTGTCTGACACACCTAAATGGTCTCACGGTACGACGAAACATGGCGCCCATAAACCATGTGAGTCAATCAACCAATGGCAATGAATCACCGAGATGGCCAGCTTCTACCCAGCACCCAATTATCACACTCCTGTGACATATAATCACCACTTTATTGAAATCAACAAATTCTTTCACTCTACATGGACACACAACTGGATTCAACAGGTTACATTTGAAAACACCTTCAGAGCCACCCTTGCTGCCATCCCACACACATTACACCTCAATTACCTACCCAGAAGAGCCCAAATAGCCATTCACCAACTACGCACTGGCAGAACAAACCTAAACAAGGACCTTTTTATGATAAACAAGGTACCTTCTGCACTTTGCACTACATGCCAAGTGATAGAGGATATCCCACACTACCTTCTACATTGCCCCAAATACAAAATGCACAGACTTATCCTCTTCCAGAAACTCGCTACACTGGGTATCACTCAATTCTCAGTACAAACTATCCTTGGCCCTTCTCATAAAAATATCAAAGACCACTATAGGGCATTCACCCTATACATCAACAACACTGGGAGATTCCCCTAAAGCTTTTCTGCCTCTCCAGAGGCCTTTCCTTCCTTGTTAAAAGATCCTTGGGACACCTAAAGATCCAGTTGCCAATAAAAGATCCCTATAGGACATTAAAAGAAGCATTTTGTACACTATATTGAATAATAACTAAATAAAAAAATTAATTCTGAATTTCTATCAAAAAAATAACTCTAAATCAACCTAACTAAAAAAAATATCTATCAAAAAAAAATCACTCTCAAACTAACTATCAAAAAAATTGCATATTATATACTTTTCTTAAACCCAACAACATATACGGAATCTCCCTCAGCAAAAGACACCTCTAAACACATCCATTCCCCACTAAACATATGGACTCTCACTACATCTCCACATACCCTTGATGGGACCCTTACACTGCACTCCTGCCAAACACCCCAAGCTCAAAGCTGGCTTTCCACCAGACTCAGCAAATCTACATTTTGACCTCCATACACACATCAAAAAAAAAAAAATCAAAACCGTTATCTTGCCTACATCAGAGGCTAATCCATATACTTTGCTTCTCCATACCAAAAAAATCTATGGTATTGGTCTATATATTATGGTATTGGGTTATTATCCAATACCATAATATTTCGTTTAATTCCTCTCATACACTTAAGTTTCCATGGAGCTAAGCCTTTTCCCAGATCCACCCCTGCGCGATATTTCACTGCACGACAAGGCAACTCTCTGTTAACCTATGGAGTTAGAAAATCAACCATAATTAATTTAATTTCATTGCTATCATTCTGAAACTTGAGCACTGCCTACCCCATACCCCCCAGCTACCTCCACACCAAGTTTTATCCTCCCCAAGCTCTACAACCCCATTAGGGAAGATTTCAGAGAAGGAAAAAAAAATATTCTCTCCCCCCCCCCCAAGGGATTCTTGAATAGCACCCCAAATTTTCATCTATTCCAGGAACAATCCCCCCACTCCCACCTCACCAAATCCCTTCCCCTACTTCCCACCCCTTCTTGAGATGGGTCCATTTTTAGATTGCCTCATTTTCTCCCATCCTGGCAACCAACCATGGCCACAATTCAAAAAAAAAAACATAAATTTTAGCTTCTCGCTAACAAAAAAAATTTATTAACCCTATCAGCTCTCACCACCCCCCTACCTCCTCCATCCCAAGACTTGCAACTGGTATATTTTCTCCTTCTCCCTCCAACATTTCCCTCTCAATCACTGAGCGGCCTGCAGCCAAATGCCCTTTTCCCAATCTGTACGGTTGCTGGTCTTTCACTGTGCCGGCCCATCTTTACTGTTTTGCATCAGCAACCACAGTCCACTATGCCTATGGACCTGATTATAAGGGGGCCGAGACCCCCTTTACAAATAGGTCCAGTTACGATCGAAGATGTTAAAGAAGAAGGCCAGCCGCTAACTATACAGGACCTCTAGTATATACTTTTTCAAAAAATAGTTTTAAGTGTTGGATATATTTCATGCTTGGTTTTGTCCAGAGTTTATACGATATAAGTTTGTTATTGCTAATCAGTGGTCTAAAGGAAATTTCATTGGTATTTTTTTTTTCTTTTGGAGAATGTTATTAAATATTCGTGTATATTTCCCAATTGTTGCAAACCTAACAATTTCACATTTGTGAATTCTTCATTCTTATATATGCTATTTTAGCAAGACACTATATTTTCCAACTTCACCCTTTTGCTATAAAACACATTGTAGGAATGATAAATTTTCCGTTTTTAAATAGGAAAAAAGTTGAAGCTATTTCAATAGAAATAGAAAATTAATTTTTCCCATGGGCCGGGTCAACCCCCCCCCCCCCCCTCTCCCAAAAAAAATGTTACTAAAGGTGACAGAGGCAAATATTATTAAACATATTTATATTTCACGCATTTTTCAAAATTTTAAGAGCAAATAAACGGGGCTGGGGGGAGTTATACTTAATTAAAATCTCAGTACTCTGATATCGTTTTATTTAAAGCAAATTCATTTGAATTTTTTAATACTTAAATTTTGCATAAATAAAATAGGAATTGAAATGATACTCACAATTAATAGAACTTATTTCTTATTCAAAAAAAAAAGGCAATAACGAATCTACAGAAATAGAGGTACGGGACAAAAAAGATGGAAACAGATCCATGTTGCAATAAATACACCCTCAAGCAGCTGCTTGCTACATAGGTCTAACAGGAGCCTACCAGTTTAATATGCCATAGCAGAAGGTCTGTGAAGATGGTGGGACCTCATCAGAAAAAGAACACAAGCATCCATGCGTTACCAGGGGTTTGAACCCAGAGGTCAATAACTTCTTCACTATGACTGCACAGCTGTTAGACTGCCATCAGTCATGTTCTTTAATGTGCACATAGTATGGCTCTCCCATAGACAGAGCACAGCTTAATGTTAATGCTTGACAGTGGCATTAAAGCAGAATAATGGATCATAGTTGACTCTAGTACAGAGTACATTACACCCTGTGGTTGATATCTTAGCCTATTTCAATGTATTACATAAATTTTGGGATTAATTTTTTCATTCTTTTATATATTCAGCATTCATCTCCCTGAATACTGAATAATATTGATCATTATTGAGATATAGAAAGATTTTACTGGCATCTACATCTGTAAACATATTTTTCATTAAAAATCACATTGTAGAAATTTCAGCTCAAAATGTGATTTTCTACTGAGATAATAAGAAACTGTTTCAAACTTTTCTGTCCAATGCCTATAAATATATATTTTCTTACAAATGTGATATTAAATAAAGTAATGACAACATAGATATACTTTCTTATATGAGATAATAGGATATTAAATTAATGAAAAAACAGTATTCAATATAAATGGAACAAAGAAATGTGACATCCATCTGTACTCCTACAAACCCTTTTAGTGAATTTGCATGTTATATCAATGAAAAACTTTAAATCTGAAAAACTTAAGATTTTTTTATGGAAGAAATGCTACATATAATGAAAGTGTTTTTTTTTTTATATTTCCCTATAAATTAGAAATTAAATAAGAAATCAATGATACATTCATATACATTTTTCTGGTAAGAAAGAAAAAAAATATTTAATCATTTCAAAATCAAGTATTTAGTGATAAATTATTACAGAAACACACTATATCTATTTGCAAATGATGAAATAAATAACTGTAACATAAAAATATATTATTCAATATAAAATTGCAATCACTGAGGTTTAGAAAGAGTACAGTAAATTTGTCACAGTTATTATGACTGATTGACATGAAGATTTGAGTTGTTTTACCTCTGAGCAGCACCATTATTACAATGAGCTAAATGGCGAGATCACAAGGACTCAATATCTCAGAGATTGAGGGAAGTGACCCACTGGACAGCTGTTAGGAGACAGATGGTAGTCTTTCATCAAGACCAACCATGTTCCTTAACATGCACAAGGTATGGCTCCCCCACACATAGGGCCAAGGCTTAACATCCCATCTGATGTATGGTGACCTGAACTAAGTCCATTGGTACCCCTTGTTTTATGGAGACATAAAACATTACGAAATTTTTTTTCAAATCATGTGTCATTTTATCAATAATGCCACAATTCTATATCAAAGGTTACTAAATGTGACAGAAAAAGTAAATATAAACATAACAGTGAGAGCTGTCCTGTATGAAAAGAGTTATTAGACACAAGAAAAAAATTTTCATTGTAAAATTAAATGCAAAAATATAATATATATTTTCTTAGAAATGTGATATGATATATAAATTAATGACACATACATTATATGCTTTCTTATGCAAGATAATGGGATAGTGAATTCATGAAAAACATTGTTTAATGCAAAATAGCATCTATCTACACTCCTACCAACTTATTAGGAATTGGAATGTTATGTCAATGAGAAATTTTAAAACTCTAATACTTCTAACTTGAGTTTTTTATGAAAAAATGCTACATATAACAAATTATTTTCCAATAAATCAATTACACATGTACCCTTTTCTTTAGAAGCAAAGGCTTATTAAAGAGAAAAAAACCATTTTTGAACTCATTGCACAGAAATACAACATATCTACCTGCAAATCATAAAATAAACATAAAAATATGCTACTCAATGCAAAACTGCACCCACTGAAGTTAGAAGAGAACAGTAATTTTAAATGAGTTTCATGGAATTGTGAAAATTATTCCTTACAATAATTTCCTTTAGGGGAGAAGAGTTGTTTAAATAAGGCAAAACCACAAATAAAGTTTATTTTCTACTATATTAAGAACAAAAAGGTTAGGCTAACAATAATACGCAATCATTAAAATTATATTTTCCTGCATATTGTAGTAGCATAATTTTAACATTAATTCATTTGCTCTGTTTGGGATACTGAAATAATTTAAGTTAATCATAGTTCCAGTTTTTTTCTCCATGAAGGGCATTGTACACAGAGCTTATGAACTCTACAATAACTTAAGGTTTCCCCCCCCCCCTTCAGGATGCTAATAAGAGTAAGAGGCCAAAAATTATTAAACATAATTATTTATTATTTTTCATGCACTTTGCGAGATGTTATATAAATACACATAAAAAAAGAAGTGTAAATGTTATACTGCATTGGAAATTCAGTTCATTGGCCCCTCTCCTCCCCACACACATTATTCTTTCTCGATTATGTTTCTTGCCCCCATCCCTTGCTTTTTTTTTTCTAGATCCAGGTCTACTTAAGGTAATACTAAATTTTGAGCATTGATGAGTAATGTCATCTTACATTATCACTAATGGAATCTATTAAGATATAATGGGGAAAAAATTGAAAATTTCCCCCCAAAAAATTCCCTTTGACAAGCATTTATTTTAAAATTGTCATATCTTTTTCCTTAAGAGGCAGTGCTGTAGAACAGAAAAAGGCAGATATCAAATCTAAATTCACTGTTAGCTTAATTTTGTACAGGACTTCATTAACATTACACAAATTAGAAATTATGCCTGGTTGTGTCATGACAAATGCAAAGTTCCATAATTTAAAACTTCATTGAGTGCAAGAAACAATAATTCTATCCAACTTGTTTATAAATTTAAATCTTATCACTGTTTAGCATTATATTTACTTTCCAAAACGTTTTACCTGCAGAGTCATATCAGAATAATATGTGGTAGGTGGTCATATTATTCTGACACGACTGTATTTATATTTTACTTCTATAATAAAGAACAGCAGCACAGGAGAGACCTCCACTGTCCATCAGGCATATTGCAACATTATTTCTATCATATACTTGTAAAGAAAATTAATTTTTCTTTCCAACTGTGGAACTTATGTAAATATATTTTTCAGTTTTTTGATAAATTTTTGAGATCATTTCTACTTACCCTGTATAATACTTTAGAGAAAAAATTTGGAATAACAAACCTGTTTTCTTACCTTATCAGTATACATTGGTACACAAAGGCAAGTGTCAGCTGCAGTGTCAGGAGCTACCATGATTAATTGGAAGACTTTTTTAGGAATAATAAAAAATTTTATTTTACATAAGTTTCATGGAATTAGGAAAAACTATTTCTGAAACTGCTTTGCTTTAGAACAGTAATTCCCAACCTTTTCTGGACCATCGTCCCCTTTAGAAGAGAACAAAAATTTCAACCCCCCCCCTAGTCCATAATAGTTAATTTTATATGAAATATTAAAATATTGTTGCATATTATCTGTACCTAATTTATCTGTTTATTTATCTATTAAAAATCATATAGCAGAAATTAATAAAACGACAACCAAATGTACAATAAAATTGTTTATTAAAATTTTAAAAATAAACACAGAATCAATAAGAAATAAAAAAAATAATGAGATAAACACAAAATTAATAATAAATAAAAAAATTACTGAGATGGTTGAGGCTGGTGGAGTGTTAACAATTTGTTAATGTCGGGTTCCAATTTCGTTAACATCAATCGCAGATCGCCACGTTCAGTGATGTGCAGTCTGTTCCTCTTCTTTGACAGTAAATTAGCTACTGCACTGAATCCATGCTCAGCCATATAGGACGAAGGAAATGCTATTAAAAACTTCTGTACTATTGCCCACAATCCAGGGTAGAGAACTGGTATTGATTTTTGAAGCCAGAACTCTTGGTATCCATGTTTGAATTTTACTTTGAGTCTTCGTTAGTCGTGAGTTCTAAGAGTTCCTCTTCCAAATTTGATGATTCTTCAGTATCTGTGTTTGCGAAAGGATGTAAAACCCAACTCGGTATATTCATGTTTAAAATATTTTGGAAACGCTTCGTAAAATCAACATGAAGGACTTCCAAGTGTTGGCAGTAAGTAAGTAAATCTTCCGGTTTTGCAGAGACTGCTGATAATGTGGGAAAGTGGTTATATTCACCTCTACCTAGATTTCGTTTGAATAGAAAAAGTTTTCCCGCAAAAGCAGCTATGACGTTTTTTGTTTTAATTAAATTCAACTCATCCCCTTGCAATTGTAAATTAACTTGATTAAATATTTTAAACAGGTCTGTCAAATAAGCGATGTCGCTTTTTGACGTAATCAGATTTTCGCGCAATTTTTCGTCTCTGTCTTCAAGAAAGTCCAGTACTGAGTCAAATAGAATAGACTGAAAAAACGATTCAGACAAACACCTTTAGAGAGCCAACGTACTTCTGTGTGCAGCAGCAAGTGATTGTAATCTTCATCATTTTTATTACAAAGCTTACCAAATAATCGATCATTCAATGAATTGCTTCTAATCTTATTGATTACTTTAATAACGTAATGGAGCGACGTATGCAGACGTTCATTCAAATTTTTTGCAACCGAATGCTGACGATGAATAATACAATATACAGCGAGTACATTTGGTGCTGCTTGTTTCAAATGCGCTATGAAACCCTTATGACGCCCTGTCATTGCTGGAGCACCATCAGTAGCAGCAGACAAAATATTGCAAATAGGAATTTCTTTCTCTTGAAAAAACTTTTGCATGGTATTAAATATAGATTCTCCCTTTGTATCAGATTCCAAATTTTTAGCAAATAATAACTCTTCATGAATTTTTTCTTCTTTTGTAAATCGTACGTATGATAAGAGTAGAGCTTCGTTATTTGGTAGAGTTGATTCATCGAGTTGAATGGAAAATTTGCAAGTCTTTAAGTAATCACATAATGATATTTCAACGTCTTTTGCCATTTCATCTATTCTTCTTTGCACTGAATTATTACTGAGAGGAATTTTTTTGATGATATCTGACAGTGTGTTATGATGAAGAACAGTATTTAATATCTCTTTGACTGCCGGCAAAATTAATTCCTCGCCAATTGTGTATGGTTTTCCTGCTTTTGCGATTAACAATGAAACGTTATATGAGGCTCGTAGTCCATCATCATCTTGTTTAGAAGACGACGCAAAAAGGTTTGACATAGTTGGCTGTTTTAAATATTGCCTTTCCAGTTCTTGAAAATAGGATAAATCTTTGTTCTTATCAGCATGCATTTTATTTAAATGCTCTTGTAGCCTAGAAGGTTTCATAGCTTCATTTGAAAAAAACTTTTCGGCAAATTAAACACATAGGTAATGATTGGTTTGTAGGAGAGTACGTAAATCCATATTTCAAATACTCAATACTGTACTGCCGGCATTTCTTTTTAGATGTAGATTCAGACATTTTCAAATACAAATTAATACTATTTTAACAGCAGCAAAATATTAACCAAGTAGGTAACTGGCAGAAAAACTATTCGAATGGCTAACAGATATCCATTGTATGATGTACAATGGTACCTTCACACCCAAAAGCATTTTCAAATACAAATTAATACTATTTTAACAGCAGCAAAATATTAACCAAGTAGGTAACTGGCACAAAAACTATTCGAATGGCTAACAGATATCCAATGTATGATGTACAATGGTACCTTCACACCCAAAAGCATAATGTAGATTTAAATAAAGAAAACTTTTAAATACACATTACTTTTTACTTTTTTTTTCGGAAAATTTAAAAAATAAAAAAACTCTGTTGTATTATTACAACCTGCTGCAACAAACGTGTACTCTTTTTTTCGTCTCCATCTGAAAGCACACTACACGTGCTTTCTCAAATACATCCACTCATAGCTCCGGCTTAGCTACGGCAACGGCTCAGGTTCAAATGGGCAGTTACGTTAACCCTTTGTGAGGACGCCACTGTCACTCTTCGAGAGTGTTGTATCTGTTCTAACTAATCTGTGGCGTTGTCTATGTTAACGAATGAGAGATTGAGCAAAAAAGTTAGCTCTTATGTAGCATATTTCTGCAGAAATTAACCTGCAAAACGGATAAAAGGAATTGCATTGCATTGGTAAAAAGTTCATATAAAGTTATTCTTCCGAAAATTTTTAAACTTTTCGTTATTTTAATTATATTAGAAAGTAGCGTAAACAACTGCTACTACTGCTACATATTCCTAAACGTACTACTGGTTTGAAATATCCTCTCATCCCTTTTTTGCTTGGAGGGTATTATTGTTGAATTGCTTTTATTTAATATGCAATTTTTTACGATAGACGTCCAATATAGCCCTCAACAAGCGTTTTTAAAAACCACAGACTAATTTGATCATAGTGTTCAACAAATGTTTATGTAAAACATTCAAAGACAAAAAGGAATTAATAAAGAGTAAATTCCCATGTACCTAATAATAATACTACTGTTATTAGGAAATATTACGATTTAATTGTGCCAGAATTCGTACAAAACTTTCACACATAGATGACAACTGACCTTTTAGCGCGACTCTCAGGGTAGGAGTAACATGGCAGTTTCGGCTACACTAGCACTCTATGCTAACTGCTAATAAGGGCGCCTCCCCCTATTCCTACCTCCATGTTACGTGTGAACAGTTACGACACGATTTTACAGGTGTATTATCTCGTATGTAGGGGGGGATTAGAAATAGGGAATGTAGGATTATTTGTATTCATAGATATAGTAAAGGGAACTAGATGGTGTATTTGCAGTAAGAGTAACCCTAGCCTCCCTTGCTAGAAACCACCATTTTGGTGGTAAAAAGCTTCGTACTATAGTTAATTCTCATTGTATTGAACGTGTTTAAATTATTAAAGTGCGTTTTCATTGTATTGAACTTCTTTAAAAGTTATAAAGTTGCGCTTAAGATATCCTATGCTGCACTGATTTGAATAAATCAAAAATATATATCTTTCTTTTCCTCTTTTGATTGCGTTATATTTCAACTTTGGCTGCAACAGACTGGATTTGTCAAAGCAGCTGTTTCATGTTTGGGGAAAAAGCAAACTTTTGATTCATTAATAAGAGATCCTGAAAGCTAAGAGTTTACAATGTTAACAAGATGTTCATCAAACGAAAGCTAGACAGAGAATACAAGTCATAATAGCAGACCTGCAGTTTTGATCGCTCAGCTGCCATATGGTTTGGTGCAAGGAAATGATACGTTGCGTCATGTATCCTAAGCAGCGCAATCTTTTGGCAGAGGACAGTGAATTGCCAACTAACCATTTTTCCTTTTTTCCAAAAGAACTGTATAAAAAATGTTTATTCAAAGCATTTCCCTGAAAAATAGTAATAAATACGAGATTTGAAGTAATGAAAAACGTTTGAATAATCATGACAAAAAGAATATTCAACTTAAAAATCGTTGAGCCAATGCCAAAAAACTGCATTACCAGCAGTAAAGATATTGCAAAATGAAAAAAAAAAATAATGCATTTAATCATAAACTTTCCCTTATGTCACAATATTTTAAATTTTAATTTTCGATTACGCACATAAAACCAGCCAAAATAATAACACCTAAGGCAATAATCATTTCAGTGATAGTTATTTTAAAAAGCGCATGATGCTAAACAACGAACTGCCGTCCCACATTTTAAAAAAAAATCTATAAAATAACTTTATCGGAATCAGCCATATTAATCCGAGCATACCATTAAATAACGAATCGCTAAACAACATTTCATTCATCTGTAGTTATAGAGAATCCAGAAATTAAATAACCCCATCGGAAACAACAACAAAAAAACACAGAAAATCTCAAAAATTTAAATGATTTCACCAGAGACAACTATTCACCGCCCATTCGCATTATAAAAAAACTCCCAGAATTCTATAATCCCATCGGGGATAGCAAACGCAAAAAACAAGAAAATTTATAAACAATTCACGTCCGATTCGATTTAAGAAAAAGGCCCCAAAACTAAATAATTCCATCAGGGACAACAAACGTAAAAAAAAAGAAAAAAAAAAGAAAATCATAAACAATTCACCGCCCATTCGCATTATAAAAGAGTCCTCAGAAATAAATAATCTGAGGAACAACAAACGCTTACCGCCAATTCGTATTATAAAAATAGGCCGCAGAACAGACGTGCAAATTATGAATCCTATTTTC
The DNA here is from genome assembly GCA_038380435.1 of Ryuthela nishihirai. Classification (NCBI taxonomy): domain Eukaryota; kingdom Metazoa; phylum Arthropoda; class Arachnida; order Araneae; family Heptathelidae; genus Ryuthela; species Ryuthela nishihirai. The sequence continues at coordinate 81,399,666 of JAWZYU010000017.1, forward strand.
CCACATTTCCCGCTTAACATAGAAGTATTTACACCACACGTATTTTTTTTCGTCCTGTGGCTGAGTGGTTCGTGCTCTTTCCTACTGATCTAAGGGACTTGGGTTCGATCCCTGGGTAAGGCATGGACGTATCTGTCGTTTATTTTTCTGTTCAGGTCCTGCCCCACCCAAAGGAGACCACCTTGACGTAGTGGTGGTGGGGGGGCTGAATGGTGCCTCTGTGAAGTAGAGTCATGACTTGTTGGTTCGTGGTTTGCACGAGATCTTGTAACCTCTGGTGGAGGGGCCTGTTGAGGATCTGCAGATTGATTTGTGTGGGATCAGTCTAGTGGGCTTACTGACTTGTCCCCTTAGAAGCTTTGGGTTGTTTGCCCCAGTGGAGGGGCTGTGGCCTGGGCTTGGGGGACAAGGTCCAGTGGGCTCATCGGTGCAGGCTCGGTGAAAATGTGGGTCGGAAGACCGCAGCTGGGTGCCTTCGTCTCGTGGAACTATGGAGAGGACGAAGTTGAAGGATGGCGGCTGGGAGTGGGATCTCCGGTTGACAGACTTATCGATTGAAAAGCCAGACTAAGAGTCTCCACCCATGGAGCCGAGTCAACTTGGTTCTATATACCATTTTTGTGGCTAACCGAGGAACAGATTAAATTTAGGTTTTGACCGGTGCTCGGTGAAAAGTGGGTCGGAAGACTGCAGCTGGGTGCCTTCGTCCCATGGAACTATGGAGAGGACGAAGTTGAAGGCTGGTGGCTGGAAGTGGGATCCCCGGTTGACGGCCTTATCGATTGAAATGCCAGACTAAGAGTCTCCACCCAGGGAGCCGAGTCAACTTGGTTCTATATACCATTTTTGTGGCTAACCGAGGAACAGATTAAATTTAGGTTTCGACTGATGGATGAACCTTCCTTCTATAGGATTGTTCGCCATAGGTAGCCGTGGATGAGCTGTGTCCTTGTGGGACTGTCTTGCTCCAGTGTAGGTAGTGGTGTTCATGGCATTCTCCCCATAGTTGGTGTGCAGCCTTATGCTGCGGTACAACTGGGACTTGCCTTTATTTAATGTAATGTAATGTTGAGGTCCTGCCATCCTCTCAGACCTTCTACTATGGCATATAAACTAACAGGCTCCTGTCAGACCTCTGTGGCAAGCAATGGCTTTAGGGAGTTTATTTTATGTTTCTCGCTGTTCTCTTTCTCACTTACGTTACTTTACGAATCTTACATTCCCTTATGTCACAAGTTATAACTCGTCGCACCATCTACTGAGCTGAGTGATTTAAACTGCAGAAATACCAACAGCTGTTTTAGCGAATTGCAGAGAATTTAATTTTAAATAATAAGGGACTTCTATTTACTTAAGAAGAAGAAAATAATTATCTGGTAGTGTGTAAAAAAACTAAATAATGAAGTTCAGTTTATAATAATTCACCATGAGCTAATATTTTTAAATTAAATTTTTTTTTCTCTCAGGTTAATTTACACCGACAAACTGACAGGCTCCTGTCAGACCTCTGTGGCAAGCAGCTGCTTGAGGGGGTATTTATTTTATTATTATTAGACCACCATTTTGTGGCTAACTGGCCTCAGGGACTCACGGTTATTAAAATTTTGGTCCCACGTTGCCAGTAGAAATTTGCTGGCCATGAGCTATCTACTTCCCCTTTGCTATATCTATGATCGTATTTAAAATTTTATTTTAGTTCTAAAATGAATATTATATATTGGTTTTTTCCAAGCTATTTATCATGATCATTTAGTTAGAAATTCGTGGTAGTTTTCATTGTGATACTTCTTCACCTGCCATTTATTTGCTATCTCTGTCATATAACGAGAGTCAGACTAACAGTCTTTTTTCAGGGATGGACTGCGGTAAACAGAAAGGTCTGGACTGCGGTAAACAAAATTCGGTTTCATTTTTTTTGGCAGAATTCTGATGCTTATTCTATTGATGGTTGCACTTACTAGTTAAAATAGTTTTTTCCTAAATTCCGTGGGACTTGTAAGAAATAAAAATTATTACACTGCTCGACATTGAAAGTGCCCTACGCAGAAGGATATGCTGTACAAACATGAAAATAGAAGGGTGGGTGTGTGCAGTTGAGATATGCAAATGATAATAATCATTAGCCAATGATGTGTGTGGCTCAAGAGGGTGCAAGAAGGAACAGGGATGGTATTAAATTCATGCAGGTGGAAGTCATGCGAATGGTTCAGATTAGATAGTTCCACTTTGAAATTGTTCAGCGAAGGCCGAAAATGCCTGGTACCCACCGTCAACAGGTTTATCATCATTTGGATGTTTTTGATAACGAATTGTAGGCCTATGTGAAGCTGGATGGACAACGTGTCGTGTTGCTGCTCATGTTGATCAGTATGCATGAACTGTTGGCAACAGTGCCGAAATGAAGGTTCTACCGTGTTTCACAGAGGAAGTGGTGCCATCCGACAGACGTCAGTATGGCTTGATAGGCGCATTGTTTGACATGCTCGTTCATCACCACAGAGCACTGCAGGCGAAATTCGACGGGCTGTGTCAGCAGCCATGGATTTTCCCATAACGACACAAATGGTAAACCAAAGGTTGCATGAGGCACATCGCACTCTAAGCAACCATGATGGTTTGTAGTCAAATTGACTGCAAACCATCGCAGAGCTCATCTGGCTTGGACCAAAGTGATGAAATGATGAATCTCGTTTCTGTTTGAGTGTTGATGATCAACAGGTCCAAGCATGGTGAACCTGGAGAGAGGATGGATCCAGCCAGTCAGCCAGACATAATAGTATCAGTGCTATTGGATGTGACAGCAGGTCACCTGTTGTCCACATCATGGAAACACTGACAGCTTCATGATACGTTAGCGCAGTTCTGCAGCCCGTTTTGTTACCATTCCTGGGAGGCATGCAACAGCCCATTTTCTAGCATGACAAAGCCCGTGTACACACTGCTAGGGTTCTCCAGATAATATTTGCTACGTGTTAAAGTATCGCCAGAGCCAGCACAATCTCTAAATTTATCCCCAATAGCAAATCTGTGGGACCACATTGGACAACGTGTGAAATCCTCTCATGGACCAGCATGGAATCTCGATGAATTATGGGAGCAATTCAATGCGGCTTGGTGTACAATTCCTCAGGACCATATCCGGCGACTGTATGACTCCATGCAATGCCGTTTTGCATTGTTCTTTTCGTGTAGCTCTCAGTGCTGAAAAAGGGTAAAGTATGAATGGATCCAAACCACTTAATATTAAAAATAAGGTTTTTAAAACTGTTTCTGAAGAAAAAAACGTGTGTTTTTTCTTCATATCATGAAGAGATATGTATCATAACATTTCACGAAGAGGTTTTGGATCAAATTGCACATATATTCGTTTAGTCAGTTTTCTAAAAGTATAATAGAAGACAGCATGGCAGAATATAGGAAGTGGGTGGGAAGGGGAATTTTAAAAATGCTAGTAATGATAATAGAGCAAAAAAAATTATTAAACTTTTTCATATTTCATCTTCACCTTCCTTTTATTTTTCTGCTTTCACATTGCAAATAAATTCCAATTAAATCATTAGTAACAGGGTTTCAAAATTGCTATGATCTCAATGTTTTGGAAAGATCTTAACCCTATAAATTCATAGCACCAGGGGTGTAGCGAAGAACTATGGTGTTGGGAATAAATAAATCGAAAATTTTCCAACTCGAAAATCAAATTTTGCCAACTGAGAAAGTAATGTTCTCTGTCTGGTTCGTACCTAGATTTTCACTAGGTGGGGGGAGGGGGGAGTTGAGGTAATTTTCACAACTCTCCTGCATTTTCCCATTTAACTTCCAATTTTGCCAACTAGCCATAATTTCACAGAAATAATCCCAATATTTACATCTCGTATGAATTGTAGCGAGTCAGAGTAAATTTTTCCCAACTCCTCTTGATTTCATCAACTCTCCTGAATTTCACAAAACCAATCTCAATTTTTACATCTCTCCTAAATTTTCCAAGTCACTTCAAATTTTTCAAACTCCCCAAGATTATGCAAAATTTTCTCGATTATGTCAACTCTCCTTAATTTCACAAACCCAATCCCAATTATCACAACTCGCCTATATTTTACCAAGCGGATTAAAATTTTGCCAACTCACCGTAATTTTACAGAAAAAATCGCATTTTTACATCTTTTCTGAATTTGCCAAGTACTTCGAATTTTATCAACTCTCCTTAATTGCGCAATTTTCACAAATGCCCTGTATTGTACCAAGTGGCTTCGAATTTTGTCAACTCCCCTAGATTTTGCCAAGAGTTCTCGATTTTTCCAACTCCCTTAGTTTCAGGAAACTAATCCCAATTTTCATAACTCACCTGTACTTTACCATGTGGTTTCCAGTTTTGCGAACCCCCCTAGATTTAGCCAAGTTGCCTCGATTTTACCACCTCTCCTTAATTTTGCAAAACAATTCCAATTTTTACATCTCTCCTGAATTTGCCAAGTCATTTCAAAATTTTCACTCTCCAAAATTTTGCCAAGTTTTCTCGATTTTGTCACCTCTCCTTAATTTCACAAAAACATTCCCAATTTTCACAACTCGCCTGTATTTTACCAAGTGGATTTGCCAACTGCCTTAGATTTTGCTAAGTTTCCTCGATTTTGCCAACTCGCCATATTTTTACAGAAAACAATCCTAATTTTTACATCTCACCTGATATTTGCAAAGTCATTCTGAATTTTGCCAACTCCCCCAAGATTTCCAACTCTACTAGATATTGCAAAGTTACCTCGATTTTGCCAACACGCCATAATTTTACAGAAAAAAGATTGCAATTTTTACATCTCACCGGAATTTTGCCAACTCTCCACGATTTTCCCAAGTCACTCCGAATTTTGCCAACTGCCCCTATATTTTGCCAACTAGCCATAATTTTTCAGAAAAAAATCCCAATCTTTACAACTGACCTGAATTTTGCTAACTCCCCACGATTTTGTCAAGTCACTCCGAATGTTTTCAACTCTCCAAGATTTTGCCATCACTCCGAATTTTGCCAACTCCCCAAGATTTTACCAAGTCACTCCGAAATTTACCAATTCTCTTCGATTTTGCCAATTCACTCCGAATTTTGCCAATTGCCTCTACATTTTGCCAACTTTCCTAGATTTTCCCAACTCGCCATAATTTTACAGAAAAAATCCCAATTTATACAACTCACCTGAATTTTGCCAACTCCCCACAATTTTGCCAACTGCTGTAGATTTTGCCATCTCTCCTTTTCAAAACTGCCGTAGATTTGCCAAGTTGCCTTGATTTTGATAACCCCCCTTAATTTTACAAAAAAAAAGATTATAAATTTTCATAACTCACCCAAATTTTACGAAGTCGCTTGGAATTTTGCCAATTTCGAGTTACTTTGGGGTTGAGCCTCCCCCCCCCACCAAAGCTACGCCCCTGCATAGCACTCTTATTTTGAGTTCGGAACAGAGCATACCACCACTAGTGACAGCTTTAAAGATGTACCCAGGAGTATATCCAGGAAAAATAAAAGAGGGAGGGGAAGAATCTGACCTTACACTGTAGTATAACATTTTGAACTCCGTTTTAGAGGTATTTAAAATTTTCTTCAAGAATAAGTGTGATGTGAATAAGTTTAATAATTTTTGTGCCTCCATTACCCCTTATTCTAAAGGGGGAGATTGCCTCCCCTACCTCTACATTCAGCTCTACTTGGGCTGTTCTGTTGGCTCTGAACATCAGTGTTGTAAAATGTGAAAAATTAAAAATTACAAAATTTGTCCGTCATTTCCTTTTCCATTGACCACGCTAATTGGAAACATAGTTGAACCTCTATCATATACATAAAAAAGTAATGTACAAGCAGCTCGATGGAAATACTAAAAAGTAATGCATTTTATAAGTAAACTGATTTTATTATACAGCAGCTGTGAGATATGTATACTCTACTATAAAGAATCAAATGCTACTTGGTTTTGTATACGCGATATATGTGATTTATATTTAAAATGCAGAACAGCTCTAATGAAAGAAATGCAATCGTTGTGAAATCTTTCTTGGATGCGAAAAGAAGCGTGGCACCGCCATAATTGGCGTTAGCGTCTAGTACGGGAGATGCTCACATACTCCCTCCTGTTCTTCCTACCTCCATGATATAGGTACAGGTTGTCCATCTCAAAATTGGACGCAATGTTTTTCGTCGCTCGGCTTGTTTGGCTGGCTTGAGAAACTGAATGGTATTACACGAATAATTATGGTTTGGATTCCGAAAAAGAATAAGGTAATATTTGATACAGATTTCCTTGCTAACGATTGGAAACACTTTAAACAACTTTCAACAAATGCCTTCTCGTGGTGCAGGCCGTTAGTACCTTTCAAAAGAGATATTCTCTTTTGGAAGGAAATGGAAGGCGAGAGTTGCCAGTTCAGTGTGGCCTACTGATCTGGTCATCTAGGGCCACTTTTTTCTTTTTTTCAACCCTGCTGAAAAGTGGTCAACTTCACAGGGTCCTGGTGCTATCCATTTATTTCCCCTAGGTAAGACTGGTTTATGGATTTGAGCTTGATTATGGATCCTGGATTTGCTGCACTGGTAGGCCTCTGTTGAGGGAGAATCTGCCGCTGTGTTTTCTGTTTCCTTGTGGGTTGCCAGCCCTAAGTGAACAGAGGCACGGGATACCATACATCAGCTGGTGAATAATCCTGATCAGAGGCCATCGCAATACCTGCACCTACAATAAGCCCTTTATCGAACCCCAAATGATCTTTTGTTTTTCCCATTGTGATCAACATTACTGATGGTGTTAAGTTGCCTAGATCACGTAGTGGTGCACGTGATCATGTATTTTGCATATACGCTGCGCAAGTAACATTTACGGTCGCTCAAAAAAATATCTGAACACTATGGTTGATTACAGAATTCACAAAAAATATCTGACAACTGATTTTTTAGAAATTAAGATCTTCAAGTACCACTAAATCCGATTCCAAACTGCCAGTTTCACATTCAATAGCAATATTTATAAAATAATTATTGAAAGCATTTGTTGTTTCCGTGAAACTATATGGAAAATGTACCATATTATTATTTAAATTCATTTCTAATAAATGATTTTTCAGTTGTTTTTCCTACTCTTTTTATTAATTAATTCACTGATAATATCCCATTTCATTTTTGCATTATTTCCAGCAGAAGCCAGTTTTTCTAGAAAATATTAATTTTTAACTTTAAATATTATACTATTTAAAGAGTTCCTGCAGATTTTGTAGTAGTTAGCATCAATTCTGATTTTTTTCCGTAATCTATGCAAATGATTTCGGTACTGTATTGAATTAATAACTTCTGTGGTTATCCATGGTTTTAAAATTTTCGAATTTTTTTATTCTGATTTCTCTTTACTTTTTTTTACTAGTTTTTAAAGTCCTCAAAGAAATGGTCAAAATCTTCATTTACGACACAATATTCTTCTATATGATTCCAACTATGATCCTTAATATCCTTGTTGCATTAAACAGAGTCGCTCATGTGAAACAGGCCAGCAGTTAGATATTGGCCAGAAGAAATTCTTTGAGTGAAAGAATGAGTTGTTATAATCAAAGGATAAAAATCAAACCAGGCAAATAGCGAGAAATTTTTTAGGGGAGGTGATGTAAATATAAGGTCATTCAAATAATTCTTGGCACATGTCTGTATATTTGCACTCGAAGTTCCGAATTCAACGAGCAATAACTTATTTGAAAGCTAGGCTAAATTTGTCATTACATGTTGAAAACAAAGGCCGTATCAACATTTTTCCTTCGCTGGCAGCGTCTAAAGTTCGGTCTGTGAAATCTCTGTATGGTTGCTATGGAGTCTACTAAAGACAGCGAAAGATTTTACATTTACACCAGGATGCAGCTTGGGGATGCTGATTTATTTCAATTCTTTTAATTTATATTCAAACTTCCTCCTTCTAACATCATAATTAGTTACAAACTATCTAACGCCCAAAATACTGCATAAATATCTAGAATCAAAGGCATCAAGTTTCTTGTTATCCTGCTTAAAAGGGTCCAGATTTCCTACCATAACTAAACCAAACTATTATTCAGCCTAATATTAGTCTTTAGGTGTATATGCCTATTTTCCCCTACTCACAATAAATTCTTAAAAGTCCCAGCAGCAATCCTCATTCTCCTTTTTATCTCATGCCACACATATCACCAGTATCCGTTACATAACTCCTGAGATAATTAAACTGAGACACTTGCTCAAGAGAGCAGACATTCAGAATAACTAAAGCACCATCTGCTTGACCGATTTTCATCTCTTTAGTTTTTATCTCGTTTGATGGCCGAGTGGTCTAAGGCGCCAGATTTAAGCTCTGGTCCTCGTTTGAGGGCGTGGGATCGAACCCCACTTCTGACAGAGTTTTTTTCTTTTTTAGGCCGTCCCGTGGCCGAGTGGTTAGCACGCTTGGCTACTGATCTAAGGGACCTGGGTTCGAGCCCCGGATTTAGGCTATGGATGTGTGTGTCGTTTTTCTGCTGAGGTCCTGCCATCCTCTCAGATCTTCTACTGTGGCATATAAACTGACAGACTCCTGTCAGACTGTGGCAAGCAGCTGCTTGAGGGGGTATTTAATTTTTTTTTATTTAAATCATTAAACTACCCTAGCAGTCCCGTGGCCGAGAGGTTAGCACGCTTGGCTACTGATCTAAGGGACCTGGGTTCGAGTCCCGGGTAAGGCATGGATGTATGTGTCGTTTTTCTGCTGAGGTCCTGCCATCCTCTCAGACATTCTACTATGGCATATAAACTGACAGACTCCTCTGTGGCAAGCAGCTGTTTGAGGAGGTATTTATTTATTTTATTTATTATCACCAGCCTAATGAAAGAAGTCATTTTATCAACACCATTAGCTAACAAGGCCGAATGAATCATCAGAAATTTTAAAATCTCTAGACCAGAAGTGGCAAACAGCTGCAACTGCCATAGCTGGTTATCAGCTTACATCATTGGGTAGAAATACTACAGACAGAACTCCGATTCTCGTAGCATTGACCACAGGCAGATATGCCTACAGACAGCTTAAGGAGGCAAGAATACCCATGAAGCCTTGTGAATGGCTACCCACACAACCACAATCTCCATGAGATATCATAAGATATTTAAGATAACCAGTGGATATCTACTAGGCATCTCTGATATCTTATGGATATAATCTGGATATTGTGGTTGTGTGGGTAGTAAACGACGATGAATGCTATTAAATAATTCGTAGCAAATGATGAAGCAGAGCTTTGCTATTCTTTGCTTTTTATTTCATTGAGGTTATTCCAATGTAGTAATTAAATATAAATATAATAAATAAATAAATACCCCCTCAAGCAGCTGCTTGCCACAGAGGTCTGACAGAAGCCTGTCAGTTTATATGCCACAGTAGGAGATCTGAGAGGATGGCAGGATCTCAGCAGAAAAACGACACATACATCCATGCCTTACCGGGGCTCGAATCCAGGTCCCTTAGATTAGTAGCCAAGCGCGCTAATCACTTGGCCAACAACGAAATAAAATAAATGCACACTTATCGATTTATAACGGATGAAATTGACACTGGAAACAGCTTCTCTTTCAAATTGAAGTTTTGTATCTAAAATTTCTAAAAAATTCGATATACTTTTAATATATGGTTAGAGCTGAACTAAATTGACTGTAAACTCAGCAGACTTTACTTTGCACCAGTTTAAAACAGGAACAATGGTAAACATATTTTAAAATCTAATACATGATCAAATCTTTCAGCGTAACTCATATCTGCTGCTAAGCTATTTTAGGCACGCTCACACTGCTAGCCAGTCAAATTGACCAGCACACTTAAATCGTATTTTCTCTATATTTTCAATACCTTAAACGTTAGTAGTTATCACTAATTACATCCTCAAATTTTCCCTTATAATATTTGTTTCACCCCACCCCTCCATTCCTAAAATAAAATAAATAAATAAAAAGAACAAAACATCAAAATTATAACATTTATTGAAGTAAACATATCACATACAAAAATGGTAAAGCAGAAAAATTCAAACGCATTCCTTGCAAATATGTCTCGAACATTGTGAGCACATGGGTTTATTGCAAGTTATGCAATCATGCGATGATTTTCTTTCTTTTTTAGTAGGACACAAATAACAAGTCTTACGTTTCGGCCGCACTTACACTTTCATTACTAGTTTCACTGGCTTTGTCGCTATGCTCATTTTCTTCGTTTCTTTCAACATCTCTGGTATCACCTACACTGTCTTCTTGAATCGAATCAGAGTCATGCTCACTTTCTATGTCTTCGCAATCAGAATCTATGTTACTTGCAAATTCGTCATAATCCGGCAAAATATCGTCTTCAACCTCCTCAAACCATTTTAACCGTCTCTTCGAAGTCTTTGTAGGTCGCCCTTACTCGTTTAGATGTACTGGGACATGATTCCATTTTAAAATAGCCTAAAATAAACTGAATCTTAAAATAACATAATAAAAAATATATAACGTACAGTCACTCAAAAAAGTGTTCGAATACTATGGTTGATTACAGAATTCAGAAAAAAAATCGTTGCCAGGTAATTTTTCTGAATTCTTTAATCAACCATAGTGTTCGATACTTTTTTCAGCGACTGTACTTACTGCTCCAGTCAAATTGACCGGTAGGAAACCAAAATATCAGATGTCTTGATAAGTAGCACGACTACACAACAGAGTGTCTACCAGTCGACTGATATTCAGAATGTGGAAAAATTCACTGGCCCATGAATTCGCAACTATAAAGTTAACCGCGTTTTTCAAATTTAAAATAGCACTATGGTCAAATTGACCGGATAGCAGCAGTTACGGGTTAACCAAAAGTTCGCAAATTTATATCTTTTAATTGTGAAAATCGGCACATTAAAAAAAAACGTGAAAAGTAAAATTTATTTTCTACTTTCATTAAAAAAATATTAATTTTTATTAATATTATAAAAATATAGATTTATATACTATTTATATTATTATTACTATGTCTTACCTGAAGGAAAAGTTGGAATAAATATAAAACTGGGATTAAAAATAATTCATTGGACAATTTGCAACACAAACATGTGACGTAAGTGAAATTTTGTGCTGTAAGAGAAATAACCAAATAGTGTGAACTTTTTTTTTAATTCAGCTGAGGCAGAATTCCCCTCCCCCCAAAACAAATAACATAATTTAATTTCATGCTAAAAGAACACAAAATATTGTAAGCTTATTATATCAACTGAGGCCCCCAACAAACACATGATATAATTGAAATTTCATTCAATGAAAAAAGAAATTGAAAACATATTTATTTCAGCTGAGGCACAAGTTCTCTCATTTCAACAAAGGCAGAAAGAAAGCAAATCCCCCATCCCCACAACATGATTAAAATTTCATGGTAGAAAAAAATTGTAAATTTTTATTTCAGATAAGGCAAGAAGGAAATCCAAGGTCACAAACAAATGATATAATTGAAATTTCATTCTATAAAAAAAAAAAGAATTGTAAACTATTTTCATTTCATCTGAGGCAGTAGGAAATCCATATCACACACACATTGAAGAAATAAAGTTACAAAATATATTTTGGTCACTGTGTTTAATGCAAATTTAGATGTTTGCTCTGATATTGATGCCTTTTAATTTACTATAATGCATAACTGGCATGTTTCAGGAAGGTTTTTGAATTATTCTGTAATTTGTGTCTTTAAATGGTGAGATCTAATTTTAGCATATTCTTTAGTAATGTTTCTTTTTCATATTATAAGCATGATTGAAAAACTTTCACATCCAATTCCCTATCAGTGATACGACTATCTAGTTATTTGAGAACTAACATGCATTGAAGCCTATGTAGGATATTACACTGAATTTTTTAATTAGGTATGAAATGGGTGTCATTAAATAATAAGCTGAAAAAATTGATTTTGCAATGAGTGGGATTCGAACCCACGTCTCCTTGGAAACATGCCAGATGAGACCACAGAGTTGTCCACTTCCCAGATAGATGGCGCTACTGTGCGAATCAAATAAAAAAAAATACGGAAAGTTTATATGGTCACACAAGCTGAGAAAAGGTTAGCTATTGGTGGTGTAATGGTAGCAAAACTGGCATGTTTCAGGAGACGTGGGTTCGAATACCACTCTTGGAAAAACCAATTTTTTCAGCTTATTATTTGATGAGTTCCATGTTTACAGCTTTACGATTTCAACTCATAATTTTCAAATATTAAAAGCAAATTTTTAGACTTCATTTATCACATGCAAAATTATAAAAATCTATTTCAGGCGTTTCGCTTGAGAAAAAAAAAGTAATTTGTGTTATTTTGTCAAAATAAAAATGCAAAACACGTCTCATAAAATTAATGTAACAAGTTTAATATATCTTTTTGCAACAAAATTCACGAAAATATTTCAAAAAAAGCAAGATTTTGGTGAAAGATCTGTTTACGGTATCCAAACATGCCTGAGTAGGGCTTACAATTCTGTACATGTCAACGACCTAGAACGTTGGTGCATGTTCATGACGTCCGTTGCCAGTCCTATCTCTAATAATATTACTTCAATGGCATACACTAATGTGAATACACTGGCCACTGCCATTACTGTAACACAAATCTTAGTGTTTGTGAGCGAATTTGCAGCTAGATTTAACAGATTTTTTAACGAAGTGTATAATTCTACGTAGTATAATCATGTAATTCTTGATTTATTACCATGCTAATGTTGGCATTATGTTTCGTAAATACCAATTGAAAAAAATTTATAGCGTGCAAGTCTTGTGTTAGTGTGGAGTTAATAGGTGCTGATCTTAGGAACAAACTGAAAATTAACATCGACAGTTACTGCTATTTTTCTCTGCAGTTTGATGAATAAACTGATATATTGTATACTTCTCAATTAATCGTGTTCATAGAAATGTCATTCCCTGATATGAGCAACAAAGAACAGTTTTTAATAATACCTACGAAAGGAACAACAAAAGGAAAGGATATTTATCAACATTTTGCTACTTTTCTAAAGAAACAAGTTTTCCCCTTGATAAATTATGTCGATTGCTACCGACGGTGCTCTAGCTTTGATTGGGTTTATTATTGATTAATCATACTGAGTCGTGTGTGAGTATGACCGATTGATTTCTTGCACTCTGCCGAAAAAACGAAGACTTTCATGATTCTTTAACAATTCATTACATCGAAATGCGCTTTGTGACAAAGTTTTAAACATGCCGGATATTATGATAATTACTACCAAGATAGTTAACTCAGTTGGAGCAGAGTTTACAAAGGCGATTTTTTTTTATCTCAACTAGAAAAAAATTAATCCGAGTATGAAGACTTGCTACTGTAAAATGATGAAAGGTGGCTGAGTCGGGGTTGTTCTTAGAAAGATTTCAATCACTGCTACCAGAAATAATTTTTTGGAATCACTTGGAGTCACTCTCAGTTGTATGATGCATCATAGTTGACAAAGCTGGCTTATTTATTCGATTTAACAACTCACTGCAATGCATTGAACCTTGAACTTAGGGAAAAAAATAAAAACATTACCCAATTCGTTCCTTAAATGCCTTCAAATCGAAACTGCAATTTCTAAAATCACAGCTCGGAAAAAGAATTTTTGAAAGCCTTCCGTAATTTAGAAAAAGCCATGACAAACAGTGATGAAAGCAGTTGGATAACTGATACATTTCGCACTGAAATACAAAATCTTTGATTGGACTAGAAAGCCGATTTCAAGATATTATGCAGCTTGAGCCAATCCTAGTTTTTATGTCAAATGCATTTGCTGAAGTTGAAAATCAAGAAATCTCTGCAACTATTTGTATCTTCTCTGTGTCCAAAATAAAGGCATCAAATTTGGAGAAAGAAATACTGAAACTCCAATGTGATATTCCTTTAAAAGCAAATGCTTCCGAATGAAAAAATTCTGGAATCTAGTTTATGAAGAAAAGTACCCACGCTTGAGATCATTGGCTCTTCAGTTGACAGCAGTTTTTGGATCAACATATCTATGCGAAACAGCCTTCTCCCATACGAAGATAATTAAATCGAGGTACCGAAGTCTATTTCTCAATAGTAAAGTTATTGAAAACAATCACCTTTTATGGATATTTATAATAAATAGTTTTAGGTGGAAAAGATTGTATTTAAATTAGTGTAAAACAATCTCACATTAATATGTTTGATGTTAAATTGCTATTTAATGCTAAGCTGGTCAAGCAGTGTTAAATCATTATGACTTATGTACTACGGTCGCTCGCGAAAGATTTTCTGTCTTAAAAGTCGATCGCAGAGTCCGAAAGTTTGGCCCTCCCTGCTCTAGACTATTTGAGGCCAAAATCTCCACTTGCCTGTCCTTGAATAAATTATAAAAGCTCTCTCCTTGCATAGAATTCCACATAACATAATCAAACTAGAGAAAAGGAGACAAAATGCACCCTTGTCTAACTCCAGTTCCCAGCGTCAAAATGTATAGCTAAACCGATCGCTACGAGCCTTTACCAACTCTCACACACGACTCAGTATGATTATACAGAGCTTTCATTACGTTAACTTGTCAAGTATTCCATATGATGTAATGATCAACAGGGTCAAAAGCCTTTTTAAATCTATAAAACTAGTAACCACAGGTTTCTGAAACTCTAAACATTTCTCAAGAATCTATGTGAAAATAATTGATCCATATAGAACTATCACTAAAAATACCCACCTCCAAAACTTTGATTACCCCTAAAAGGGGGTAAATGTACTCGATGTTTGATATACGACTCAAACATCGAGTACATTTACCCCCTTTTAGGAGTCATGTTTCAGGTAAACCATGACAACTGGAGACATCACAGGCTTTAATTTGTGACTTGATGTTAAAGTTGACGCCCGCAATAATCTGCCCCCCCCCCATTTCATCGGGAGAATAGTGGGGGTGAATTTCAAATTAGTTTACGACCGTCATTATATGAGCTTTCATTTGACACCTAACTCGTAACTGTAGGCCCTCGTGTTCTGATACAGTAGAACTTTCATATTTCTCATTTTTAGGGGGAAGAAAGTAGGGGGGGGATCAATTTTGTCTAGTCTACGACACTCCCCGCTTCACAAGCTTTCATTCAACACATAGCTTGTTACTTTCTACACTCGTGTTCAGGAGATATAGAGGAACAATCATTTTCATATTGTCCCCCTTTTTAGGGGGAAAGCAAGCATGGGGGTAAACATAGGCTACGATATTCCTGGGGTCAGAAGCTTGCTACTTTCAGCATTCTGGAGATAAAGTGGAACAGATGTTTCACATTTCTCCCTTTTTAGGGAAGAAAGTATGGGGAGTCAATTTTTTATAGCCTATGACACTCCCCACATCACAAAGCTTTCATTCAACACACAACTAGTTACTTTCTGCACTCACATTCAGGAGCTATATGGGTACAATCATTTTCATTACCCCCTTTTTTAGGGGGGAAAATGGGTGGATCAATGTTACATAGCCTACGATATTCCCAACGTCAGAAGCTTTCATTTCACGTATAGTTTGTTAGTTTCGGCCTTCGCGTTCTGGAGATATAGCTTAAGATTACTTTTCACATCTCCACTTTATTGAGGGGGAAGAAAGCATGGGCGTCAGGAGAGAGGAGCAAACGGGTCATTGCCCCTCCCCTGGATCGATCGAGTAAAAAATTCCACAAATTTTAATCGTAACAATTTAAACGTAATTTATATACATTACGTGTTCTTGTATTAATGCAATACTGTATTCTATAATCTACTTGTGAAAAAAAAAAACCCTAAAAAGTTAAATAAAAATTTACCGATGAAATTGTCTCCAATTAATTAAGGAGGCTATGTTTTCACACACACCCCCCGGGAAAATTTTGCGGACGCCCATGATGGAGGGGCGTTTTTTATAGCCTATGCCGTCCCATGGCAGAGTGGTTAGCGCGCTTGGCTACTGATCTAAGGGACCTGGGTTCGAGCCCCGGGTAAGGCTTGGATGTATGTGTCGTTTTTCTGCTGAGGTCCTGCCAACCTCTCAGATCTTCTACTATGGCAGATAAACTGACAGGCTCCTGTCAGACCTCTGTGGCAAGCAGCTGCTGGAGGGGGTATTTATTTATTTTATTTATTATGATCTTCCGAACGTCAGAAGCTTTCGTTTGGCACATAGATAATTAAGTTTCTCCATCTCATTCGAAAGATATGGTGGTACATTTTGTCAACTGCACAAACCGACCAACAGACAATTGTCAAAGCCAAAAGCATTAGGTAGATAGATAAAAAAGTAAAACACCTACATCTTGAAGATAATAAACACAGACCCAAATTTAGTGACATAGAAAAGGCATGCTAGGCAAGCAACTAAAATTAGTACGATAAACAGAACTATGGTACACGATGATGAAATTTCCTATTGTATTTGGTTTTGGAGCCCAGGGCATTTGCCCCGGTCGCTCTGCCCTAAAGCCAGTACTGATTGTATGCACTTTTTGTTAGGAATGCAGTTTTCTGTTCTTTACGGATATAACAACCGTTTTTCGTTAAGAATCCTTTAATCAGTGTATAGATTAATGCAACAAAATTCTCATTCCCCCCTGAAAGTTATTCGTGAATTCTGATTTTCGCTCTGTTTACGAAGTTTCTGACGGTCAGCTTCTACACAATTTTGCAGTAAGTGCAACGGATAATTAACACTTCACTATATGAAGGACCTAAAAAATAGAAATGCATTTCAAGTTTTGCAGTGCAGTGCGCGAATTTGTATTGGTTGTTCGAAATCAAAACAGTAGTATTTAAAATGTATTACCTATCTTCCTATTGCTTTTTCGCTCATTTATCGGTTCGTCAGTTTGTATGTTTATCAAAGCAGTGGTTCCACCATATTTTCGAAGGCGACCAACAAACTTGATGATATGTCTAATGAAATTGTCTGATGCAGTGTTTATGACTATAAAAAATTGTCCCCTCATGCTTTCTTCCCTTCTAAAAAAAGGGAAAATATGAGCCGAAAGTAACAGGCTATGCCTCAAACCGAAAGTTAGACATGGCGAGTATCACAGGTTGTAAAACATTCTCCCTGCTTCCTCGCCTCTAGAAAAAGGGTAAACTATGTGGTTTTTTGCATTCTATTTTTCAATCCTGAGGACCAAACAGAAGTTGTATGTCGAATAACGGACGTAAAAAATATGAAGTGCAGTATTATGGGCTATAAATTAGTAATACGCCAGGCTCGCATTTTGCAGTTCCTAGGTTGGAGTCTTACCTGGGCCAGCTTTTAGATTGATTTCTGCAAAACTCCCCACCCTGCCCATGAGCAATAGGGGACACCTTTGTCTGACCCTTCAGGGTTCCTCTAACCTTTTAGCCCATTATACGCAAAAAAAGTGCCGCTCAGAGGTAAAACCCCTCTCCCACCGCTTTTTCTCCCTGAAAAAAGAAATAGGAGTCCTGGGTTTCTGTGCCCTTCACTAGGTGGGAAATGTTTCAAAACCTAAGAGGGGTCTTTAAGATTTCAAACTAAACCACTGATGATCTAAGTAACACAACAGGCACCGGACTAACACAAACATTCCAAGGAATAATGGAAGGAATCTTTTACTATACTCCAAATGGAGAGGGCCCACAGTTACGTTTTAGTTGTCAAATGAAAGTTCGTGTGAAAACCGTTGTACATCACTCGGAATTATGCACTCCCCCCCCCCACAAAAAACAGAACGTAAACTATATAAAAATGGTGGCTATTTCGAGTGGGCGACTTTAACAAGTTGTATCTCAAATCAAAGCTTGTAACGTCTACAGTGTCGTATACCTCAAACCTGCACCCTCCCCCAAAAAGGGGATAAATGTGGTCAATGTTTATGTCACATATCAAATAAAAGTTCATGAAAATAGTTCTTTTCATTTTTTTCCTTGTCAATGAAAACACTTATCTTCTTAGAGGAAAAATCTTCCCCTGAAAAGTAGGAAATAAACCTAAAGCTTATCGATGGCTTATCTGTCACTGAATTCGTATTCACCTCAAAAAGTGATAGGGCACCGCAATCTTGTTGAGTAGGGAAATTGTCACCTTATCTTGTTTTGAAGTGAATACGAATTCAGTGACTCGACTTTTGGGTTTTTTGAGGCCTCAATCTTGATATAGCTTAGGGTCTCAGAAGGTCAAAGTCCTATCCTGGGTTTCTGTGGCATTCACTAGGTGGGAGATACGTTTGAAAACGTAAGAGGGGTCTTTAAGTCTTCAAACTCAACCAAAGATCAAAGTACCACCCCGGGTACTGGACTAACACAAACTTTCACGAAAAGGAATAACTAAGGCCAACCAAGCACAATTAAACATTGAAATTTGGAAGTCTGATTTTAACACAGCCGGGGTACATTCCTCAATGATCGGTAAATAGCTAAGGATAATCTCATTTATGAATTTCATTGTAGAGGTGGCAGGGCAAGAAAACAATGAATCACGTCATTTCTTATTCACTTTATATTTCGTGAATTCTGATTTTCGTTCTTTACCAAGTGTTCGTCTGACGGTGAGCTGCTACATAAAGAATTATGTTAGATTCAAAGCAGAGTAGTATACGTATTATTGATTTACACAATAAAAATTATTTTATTTTATTCTTTTCCTTAAGTTTTATTTCGGTTCAGAAGAGTGAGCGCCAGAATTCCTTGATTTGGCAAAATTTTGAACTTAATACGGAAAAAACATGTAATAAAAGCTATTTTCATGACGGTCTAGGGCCAAATATATATTATTTCTATCCTGCGTTGGGTTGTTTAATCTCTGAGTGGCACTTTTTTTTGCACAGAATGGACTAAATTGTCAGGTTACAAGGACCCCAAAGGTTAGGGACCCACTGGAACAGCTGTTGGGAGATAGATGGTAGCCTCCCGTAAAGGCCATCCATGGTGTTAACAGGTCATGGCTTAATGTCCCATCCGATAGCCTTTCCAGGCCCATTGGTGTCCCCTACTGACCGTAGACAGAACAGGGAGTTTACTGGAGATTAATCTCATTGCTGACCCAGCTAGGACTCGAACCTTGGAACTGCAGACTTATCTCCTGTAAAACTGAATCTAATACAATTATACAGAATTTTAAGACAGCTATGAGGGCAATCTGTTTCTCTCTTCGGAGATACGAGGAAGTCAGTCGCATCTGTCAAATACACAGAAGCGCCGAAACATTATGACCAGCGCTTTATGCAAATCGAAGCAACTGCAGGTAAACGATGGCATGTGTGGTCATGGAACTGTATAAATAACTGATACTGAGCTCTATTAATTATTGTTCATCAGATGGGAATGGCAGCTTACTTAAATGAGTTCAATAAAGGTCAAATTGTAATGGCCAGACGACTAGGTCAGAGCATTTCTGAGACGCTTGTGGGGTGCTCACAACCAGCCATGGTTAGTACCTTCAAAAAGGTCCGAAAACCACGCCCGCCAGCATGGTGTGTGCCAAACATGGCTCATCGATTCTAGAGGTGAGCGAAGGCTATCCCATATGATACATGCCAACAGAAGGGATACTCTGGCTCAGCTCATTCGTAATTTGAATGCTGGTGATGGGAGTAATGTATCACAACACACAATGCATCGAACTCTGCTGAAAATGGGGCTGCATAAACGCAGGCCACTCCAAGTGCGCATACTAACCTCAGTTCACCTTCGAAAGCACCTACAATGGGCATGCGAGCATCAAAACTGGACCTTGAATGATTGGAAGGTCATATGGTCCAATGACTCATTTCTTGTTACACCATGTGGACGGCCGGTAACTAGAACACCGTTTCATCCTTCCGAATCATAGAACCGGAACAGTTCGCTCTTTGATTTTGAACACTCTCAACTAAAAGAAAATTAATTTTTTTATATGGTGAAAACAAATGAGGATATGAGGCAAACCGGCGTATGCCCCATATCTCACTTATTATATCCCACATATCCTGTTCACTCAGTGATTGATTGCTGTCATTATCGTAAGTAGAGTTCAAGACACAAGGAGTACCATTGGTCCAAAAAGGATGCAATTTTTTTTTAGCTTCTGGTTGCTATAACTCGTATCGATGTACTTCACTGTTTGCTGAGCAAAAGGGTCGTTTTCTTGACAGAATGTACACGGGATGAAAAGTTTATCTTTTATGATGCATCCTGTAAAAGATCAGGGTATCAAACAAGCGAATCGTCCCAGGTTACGACAAAACCGGAAGTACACTTTTGTTAGGTGATACTATGCTTTTGGTGTTTTTTTTTTTTTTTTTTTTTTGGGGGGGGGGGGGTGACCCTACTAGACAGCTGTTGGGAGACATTGTAGCCTTTCAACAAAGCATCCAGTGCATTCTTTAACGTACACAGGGTATATAGCTCTCCCGCTCATGGAACCACAGACTGGCTTTTCCAAGCCCATTAGTGTTCCATACTAAGCAATGGGACTTTTGCGGAGATAAATCTCAATGCTGGCCCTACTGGGACTTGAACCTGGTAGCTGCTGATTACAAATCTGATGCACTACGGACTGAACCATCCCTCACAAGTACTGTTTACTACTTTTTCTACCAAGTAAATTTTTGCAACATTCAATTTTTTAAATTATGGCTAGAAAATATTACATAATATTTAATTTGTAAAATTATGAAATAAAAAAATGCAGAATTTTTCAAATTATTAAAATCCAATTTATCTACTTTCTAATTACAAATCTGTATTTTGAAGTGTTCAATTTTCAAAATATTGTGGCACGTCGTTTGCTTTCTAATTACAGGAACACCTTGTTTACAGTAGGTAGGTGTTAGGGAAATTTTGAACTGAAAATGCATTATCCTCACACCTCATGCTAATCAAAAGAGGTGAATTGATATAGTGAACTCTGAGTCAAGTTAATTGTATAAACGCAAAACGTTTAGTGCCAGTGTTGTAACTTGAGTCTTGTGCAATGTAAATTGCATATATCACTTGAAAATCCACACAATAGTGTGTAAAAAAGATTGTCATTGGCACTTAAATTTCAACTTTTGATCTTTCACTTTCAGATCCAAGTCTGCCACTTGCCACAAATATGGCCACATCTACATTAAGCATCTACACAGTTACTTTTAGAAACCTAATGCATATTTACTACAATTATCTGGGGTTTTTTTAATTGCAATATCATGTTGCAATCTTTTTCATATTCTTCAAAAGTATAAAGAGTATTACTAACAGTAATGAACTAATCTTAACACATGAATTTTCGGTATTAGCAATGTAGTAAAATCCCTTTTCATTTTTACCTTTATATGAAAAGAAAATACAATTTTAATAAAAATTTAGTTTCTTCAGAACAAATCAACCTTTAATTTCCTTAAAATGGATATACATTATTTTCAGAATTTTGTTGCAATCAATTCTTACTGTTTTTGGATCGAGATTTTAGCCAACTTTAGTAATGATTCAGGGACTTTAACAATATCCTGGTCATTTTCATTACATATTTTCTGATTATTCACACTTCAAATGCTTCCTGATATGTATTAAACTTTATTTGAAAATGCCAAGATAAAAATAATAAACCATGCATTTGCATGGATTTCATACAGTACTTTAAAAAAATTCCTAAAAAACTTTATGGTTCGACTTTTGTTACAATACCAAATACATTACAGAATAGCTTGTAACTTATAATTACGGCTGCCAAACGAGACCTAATCTTTACAGGTATTACAATAGTTACACATATTGTAGAAAGCAAAAGAATATAATAACCAGATAATTAAAAGATTATGTATTTGCATGAATGTATTAAAGGCATTCTACAATTATCAACAATGGAAAAATATACATTTTGTGATGTAGAACAAATGTTTAAAAGTTTTAAATTTAAGCTGTACATATTGTTTACAACTTTGATGGTTATGTGTCGAATGATAAATTGGCATGTCTCAATATTATATCTGCCACATATGTAACAGTCTGAAAATTTTGCTCTACATGGCAAAACTGCTAATTCGAAGATTGATGGGGATGAACTGTACACGTAAGCCGCATATGATAGTTTCCTTGATGATGTCTTACATTTCAATCTTGACTTTCATCCAATTTTCGTTTTTGACCTTTTGGAGTATCTTCTGTTTAAAAAACAAAATTTAATTAAATCAAAATCGAATCATCCATTTAAAACAATAATTACTTATTTTCATAAATAATTTATGGATGGATTTTGTACTATAGAGGTAGAGGAACACCAGGCATTTTTCAAGCAAAGTTGTACATATATTTTATAGATTCTAAAAAATTAAGCTTAAATAAAAAATTATGCCTGCTCTGTCTTTACCTTTCTTGACAGTGGTGTTTACATGACCCAAGGGAATTGAAGGTTAGAATCAAAGTAGGTCAGATCATCCACTAGGGTATAGGTCTCACCTAATGAAAGCATGCCATAGAGACTAGTTTGCTCCTGATTCCCAGTGCTGGCAATAATTTTTTTTGACATGAGTAATTATAGCACATACAGATTTCATCATTTAATATAATAGCAAGTCATTTTTATTTTTTAGAACACATACTGGTAGTATTTTCAAAGGTATTTACTACTGATTTTTATCAGACGGATACTTCACATAGTACTACTTGTGACTACAATGAATGAATGTACGAAAAATTAATTTTCAAAGTAATCTAAATTACCATTTTTAAAATCTGAAATTGTAGTCTATCTGAATAAAAATAAAAGCACAACCTTCAAATTTTGGCTTTATAGTATCATAATTGGATAATACATTTACAAACTTCAAAAAAGAAAGTTGAAACAAACCTTCATCATCATCAATGTCATCATCGTCGTCATCAACACCATCAGGATTGTAATCATCACCTTCACTTTCTTCCTGAAATAACAAAAATACAGAAACCATAGTTTGCATCACTGGTATTCACATACACATCTACATTTTTCTTACATATGAATATGTGTGCAACTGTTTTCTGTTGCAGTCATGTCTGGTTCAGTTACAATATGAAAGTTACTTATATAAAATACAATTCAGGCAAGATTGGAAAATATAATAAAGTCTGCTATTATCATTATCTTGAATCCCTTCTAATCAAGTTAACGAAAACATGATGGTTTTGATTCTAGATAACTACACAGTTCTTAGGTATTAAGTGGTTTCAATATGTAAGTAATAATGTTAGACAAAAGTCTTCAGTCACCCATGAGTAGCATTGTGCACAGAAACACTGCATGGTTTGGCAATAGGATTGGAGTTGATTTATATCAATTTTGTGCATATTTGACAACATATTACAACTACACTTCTACTTTCTGAAGTATTAGCAGTTTCCTAAAGAACTGTCCTTTCATTCAGGAAATTTCTTTTATCCCTATTATTTAAACCCATTAGTGTAGTCTCTCTTGCCACTTACATGACCTTGCCATTGTTACAGGGAAGCAATCTCCACCCACCCAATTTTCCCTCCAACAACCCCAATCCTCATTATATATTTTATGAGAAGTTATTACCAAGAAATGGCTTTTCTGAAAACTACAAAAAGTTGTTTCCTCAGTTAGTTACTTCACTTTCACAAAAGTTCAATATTAGCACGTTTTTATATCAAAATTTTGATAGCTTACAGTTGTAAAAAGATCCAATATTAATACTATATGAAAATACCAGTATTATTAGCAAAGTTTTTAAAACATAATAATTTTTGTTTCCCATGATTTGAAACTGTAGTTTTGGTGAATTTTCACCTAAAAATTAAAACAAAAAATTGACATACTAAACAATTCCCCTTTGGATGACATTATTTGTCATCCTTACCCTAGACAAACTGTTGGTTTAGTTTTCTCTATTTTCCCCGAAGTGGTTGAGGGGAAATCAATATCAATTTAATTATCTCAACTGTTACATCCTATGACAAAATTATTAATTTCTCGCATGAATAATATGTTTATGACCTTCACCAAGTTTTTGCCATTTTCCAAACTTAGCAACCTGTAGTGGTGGAAATTAACACAATTAGAAGATTCAGTCTAAAGCAAAGCAACTAACAAACCAAATAAGAATTTCTTTTTCATTTATCTCTTGAAACAAAACAAAAAATGATTACGTTAAAAACGACATACTATTTTTATACTGGAGCAAAATGGTATTACTGTAGCATCTATAACTCTTTCATAATTAACTTTGTAGACTGACAACTATTTCAAGACAAGATTATTTTTGTCTTTAATGAATTAAATGTAAATTTGTAGTACATCATGATAACAAATATGTTTGCAAAATATAAAAAGGCGTGATTTCAAATTTGTTTTTACATTCCTTTTATGTTATACAGAAACCATTTATGTCAGAACTTTGAAAGTATTCACTTGTTTTAATACAAAGCATAAGCAAATTAAAAAACTTACATCAATATCATCCTTTTCAAGATATGCAAGGCCTACATCTTCACCATCCTCATCATCTTCTTCATCATCAACATTTAATTCGTCATCATCGTCATCTACAGTGCATAACACATAAATGATAATTTATGTCAATGCAATAAAATATCATGAAACAATAATTTTAGCTAACACTTTATAACCAACAACAAAGTTTTTAGCATTACACCAGAATTTTTTTTTTATTATTTTGGCCCAAAAGCACATATTCTAACAGATTCATCTATATATACTTTAAGCTTCAAGAAACAAATATATAATTCAATTATATAAATATTTTATTTATTGGGCCTAAAATCACATTTTAATAACTGTGCATGCTGTTTCCTTCACTGCTAATTTCACAGAAGACATAAATGACTCAAGAATCATCAAAGATTAAATTGAAGAAAAATGTTCTATCATAGTTTGCATGGGCATTTTTGAGTTTCCAGCTCAGTGGCTCTTAGGATTTTTTCTCATGGCTACTGAAAATTGCTGTGGCTGTGCCTTACCATGCCAGACCTAACTGAATTGTACCATGTATCCTGTGGCCAGTATTCAAATGTGTTCAGTCAAAAAAAAGAGGGAACTCTACAGCTTCTTTGCTAAATAACTAGTGAAAGGAATTGTGGCATGTTGCATGCCAAATTAATCAGCATTTAATTCTGGATTTTCTGAAAACAAAATATTTAACAAAAGAGATGACTAGATTTGATTTAATAGGGCAATGGGCTACATAAATAAAAATTTATTAAAAAACTTGAATACACAAAAATGATTATAATGCTAATCAATTTGAAAGACTATTCATTTATGAATATGAGAAAAATGATTTTTTCTTAAATGAAAAGATTACTTTAAAATTTCAGTCAAATAAAGAACTTTAGAGTAAAAAAAAAACACAATGAACAGACATATGTCATGTTATATACCAAAGAAAAGAACATATAATAGGGATTGCAAAAAATTAAAAACAAAGACCATTAAGTAAATTTTTATAAGCATTTTTTAAAGAATATTGCAAGGTTTTTTAACTGTATTTTTTACATTTAAAGTTTAGAAAAATTTCTAAAAAATTAATTTTGCCGTATTTTCTATATAAGTATTTTCCCGCCTTAATATATATATAATTCTCAATACAGTAGGCCCTTGATTTACAAATGTGTGTGTTTACACTACTCTCGAAATATATAATGGGTATGTTTAAAATATTAATTTTTTTATATTATTGTATGAAACACTCAATTTCAATACACCTGGAATGTATCTCATTGAAATATAATTCAGATTTCATTTACACTGGCATCTCGAGGAACCTAACCCCAGTATAAATCAAGGGTTGGTTGTATTTCCACCATTTCTTAAATCTCTAATTTATTTCATTTTTACAAAATTATTTGGTCATTTAAGAAAACAACATACAATGCAGATTTTTCCTGATTGGCAAACTCTTAAGACTAAAGTTAGCAGTTTCATCACATCATCACCCTCAAGCAATCTTGGGTTACAGAGGTCCAAACAGACCGTGCAATTTAGTTATCCAAACATATCTGTCCTGAACTACATTTGCTGCATCCAGCCACTACACATCAATTCTAACAAGATCCTGTTTGACATTGTCTGCCCACTGCATCCTAGGTCTCCCCCTCTTTCTGAGGTCTCTAGGCATACTGTTCATAACCTTATTCGCTAATCTATAATTATCTATACAGGTAACATGGCCAAACCAATGGAGTCTCTCTGCACAATAAGCTACTTAGAGGTTGCCAAAAATGTGAAAGGCTAATTTTAAAAAGAAACTAAATATTTTCTTTTGGGACATGTTTAAATTAAATTTCTTACATGGGATTTGGAAATATTAATTTCAATACATGGCTATATTACTGTTTAGTTCTTTTCCTTGACACACCATGCTTATTGAAGCCCATTGCAATTATGCCTGATATGCCTCTATCAAAGTGTAATACTATGTAGATAATATATGTGTGTGTAATAATTATAAAAATCTGTGTTCTAAGGGGTTTTGGAGGGGGGGGGGGGGGATTACTACTCACAAAACTATCCTTTAGTGCATCTTAAAGATGGCACCTGGGCAGCACCACATACAGTTCAGCTAGTATATAAACATTTAAAGATTAAATGGTTTAACCTGACATAATGTTATTTCCTGCAAATTTCATTCTGCAAAACTGAAAACAGTGACTGGTACACACTGAATCTGAATAGAAATATAAATTGCATGTAATAACAAAAATGGACATTTTATATTTTGTGGCAATAATTATTTACCTTCATCATCTTCACCATCAACATCACTGTCACCATCTATATCATTTTCATTATCTTCATGACCTATAATAAAAGTATGCAATAAAGAATTCAGAACAAAACAAATTTAATGACTGATACATAAAGTTAAAATTATACACTCTTTTACTAAGAAATGAGAATAATGAATGCCATTTATCTACATCTTGTTACACACTATGATACTTCAAATGATTCTTGGCCCTCTGAGAAAATGGCTGAGATATGATATTGGAGATCCATAGGGCAATACCATAAATGAGCTTGTCATTGGAGGATAACTTGCGGTTCTTCTCACAATGATGTTAACCAATATAAAGAACTTAAAAAAGTTTATTTGCTATAATATTATATAGAATAAATTAGATTTCTTAAAAATAATACTTCACATTGTAATTAAAGGTTTTTTTAATACTAACCTTTATGAGTAAATATATATAACACACACAAACAGTATCTACAAAATCTCATACATATATCCACAAACGTTTCAAGAAGTCATATGATCATGTTGAAATTAGTCCCTCTTTGAAAACTATTTTCATCATGATCTTACATCTTGAAACTTAAAACCTTTGTGTGTGTGGATATATGTATGAGATTTTGTAGATACTGATTGTGTTTTTTTATTTTTTGATATATTTACTCATAAAAGGTTAGTATTAAAAGACTTTTAACCCTTCCAGTGTCCAGCCTGAAAAACTGGTTTCCACCCAGAGGCCAAGCTATTTTCTCCCAAAAAAAATTAAGTTTAGAACTTTTTTTTACCAAATAACTAAGGAAAGGAATTGTGGCATGTTATATGCCAAATTAATCAGCATTTAATTCTAGATTTTCTTAAAATATTTGACAAAAAAGTTGACTTTTTTAGTCATGTAGTAAAAAAAAAATGCATCTGGCAACAAAAACAAAAATTTATTTAAAAAATTAATAGACAAATATAATTATAATGCACATGAAGGGAAAGACTATGAAATAACAAAAAACAATTAATTTTCTGGTTAAGTAAATATTTCTCCCGTTTCGTAATTTTTTTTTTCAGTACCATACTTTGAGAAAAGTAAGGCTTTTAGCTAATTGTACTGAGTCACATAAACAAGTCAACTTAAGAATTTTTTTTAAATAAGCAAACAGAAATAGGTCATGTTATATACCAAATTAAACAGAATTACGAATTTTACGGAAATAAATAATATAAACAAATTCACAAGCATATTGATTTTAATAAGCCTTTTTCAAGCTGATATTGTGAAGAAAAAAAGATTGCACTATACAATTAAGGCTTAATTTCAGAAAACATGATGAATAAAAATAGTTAAATTATATATTAATTGAAAGGAAATTTCCACCTGAATAATATAATATTTAACCTGAAACATGATTTTTATTTCTTTTAATGATTCTTTTCAGTATCGTATATTTTAAACATGGCCAGTGTTATGCAAAGTGCTTGGACTTCTCCCATTCATACGATTTTCTGAACTGGTTATGAAATGGAAAAAAAACTTTCCTGGCTGCCTTTTTTTATTAAACGTTATGAATTCTTTGGATGTTGAAGTTTGTCAATCTTGACTAAGTGCAGAAAGGTTTGTGCACAAAAGCTGAAACAAAAAAAAAATCGTTAAATTATCTGAGTGGCACAACCAAGATACTGAAGTGGGGAGGGGAAAACCCTTCCCGAAATTGTCCTCTAACATGAGGACACAACACTTTGCTACCATATCCAAGAACCATTCTTTTTCAGAAAACAGTACAAGTTCAAAGCTTTTTACTAAAAAACAAAGATATACAAAGAGAATAAAATCTAAAAAAACGAAGAGAAAAATTGTATATAGCCTAATGGTATGTTAAATATAATATCCACAACCATTTTTAAGCTGGCCATCGGATGTAGCAAAACTTAGAAAGATCGATAAGTCACAGAAAGAGATTTGCTTCTGTATTCACCATAATTATTTTCAGAAAATGATACCAGATCAAAGTTTTACTGGAAAAGTAATAAATAATAAAATAAAAATTAATATGAAACCTAATGCAATATAGGATAAACTATGAAAAATCAATACTTATAGATCGGTGAAAAGATCAACAATTTATGAAAATAAATCTACTCAAATGAAAACTAAAGTTTAAATATAGAAAAGTAAATACAACTTTTCAAAGGATATCCAATGTACTGTAAATAATGCATTATGCAGCCACTAATAGCACATGGAACAAGCGGAGATAGCACGTCAGCAACATGCCTCGGCTGCAGGCAGTGAGCTGTGACCTAATTGCAGCCAGTATTGAAAAAACAGTACAGCCAGTACAGTAAAAACGGCTTTCTTAGGCTAAGAAAGCCGTTTTTACTTCCAGTTTCACTTGTAAAAGCAGGAACGATGAATAAAATTATGGGATAAATGATAAAATAATTCTGGGAATGTTGAAAGAGTATAAAACAGAAAAACAAAATGGCAGTATGTACTTCATAATTACTTCAAAAATGTACCGTTTTTAAAAAGCAGCATTTTTTTTTGTTAATTTTGAGATTTTCGAAACTTTAAGGAAAAATTTGATGAAAATAGTTAAAATTAAACTTTTGAATTTAAATATGGGGAAAATACTTCAGCAAAAAGTAAATTTAACAAACAAATCAGCAATACTTGTATAGCCTACTAAGAAATGGTAATAACATGGCTTTAACAATTATTTTTATTGTAGTGTAATACAATATGCACCAAATGAAAAAAAAAAAACCTTTTTTTTGTTGTACCTGAAATGTATACAGCCATTCTCGGCCTCTCATTACAGATTCTGCAAAAGTATATTAGTAATATAATGAATGGCAAAGCCCAGATGTTCCGCAATTCAGACTGCACTACATCTATACGGGACAGTGCCATGTTTACTTCTATCCACCATCAGGCTTGACAATACTATAAAAGTAAAGTCCCACCTTTGGCAAAACCTTATATCTGCTCTGCGTTCTAGGTCACTCCAAACAAAGATATTGAGGATCCAAGTTGAAACAGCACCCGTGATGTCTGTAAAGGTACACAATCAACATGGACACTGGAAGGGTTAATTGCTATGTGAATTACACACTGGTAGGATTGCAAAAGTTTATTATATTCAGACAGAACTGCCAACCTTGCATGATGACCACTACTATTTGGAAAAATGAAAAATTGGGGGAAATCGGGGCAATTATGAAAATTAATTAAAAAAATTCAGTATTTTGCAGAATTTATATACTATATCAAATATCCATTACTACATATCGATTATTAGTTACTAGTTATCAGTGATTAAAATAAAATTACAAAATATAAAAGTCTCTGCCCCTTGTGAGCTTTGCCCAGTTCAAAGCCGTCTGAAGGGAAAGCCTATCACTTGATTTGGGCTGTGTCACTGGAGGCTTGCCAGAGCAGAGGCTAAGGCATGGATGTATGCATCATTTTTCTGCTGAGGTCCTGCCATCCTCTCAGACCTACTACTCTGGCATACAAACTGACAGACTCCTATCAGACCTGATTTTATCAGTTCCATGATTTTGTGTTCGTCCGCCATCACCCTCGAAAACAACCCTCAAAATATTCTCACGATACCAACCCACTGGCAATTAATTCTGAAATTTACCTTAAAAGTCCAACTAAACTTTTGGTGGCAATGTTCAGAGCACCCTTCTCCACCTCTTATCGCAAAGTACTGCAAGTACTCTTTTAAAAAAAAAATTTCATTCCACAGTTGGGCTCGATCCCTTGACCTCACCCTTATCAGCACAAGACGCTCTTATCCACTATGCCACAGGTACTTGTATCCTTTACAGTGGTTGATCTCCAAGAAAAGGAATGATTATTTTTTATTCCTGAAAAATCACATTTAACCCTTCATTACGCATTTTTTTTTTAGTAATCTCAAATAAATGTTTAAACGTTCAGGATTGGTCAAGGAAAACAGGAAAAAATCTTTAAAAAAAATTTCGCTTACAATTTTTTAAGAAATAATTATTTTTTGTCACTTTTTGTATCATGCAAAACTGCGTGTACAGGGTCAAAACCACAGGTGCACTAGATACATAGATACTAACAAAGACCTTACATTTTGAAACAAATTTGGCTGAAATGACTTTACTAAAATATTATTAAATGAAGCTAGATATGGATGATTACTAGAGAGTTCAGTTATTGTGGAATGTGGTGAAGCAGTTTTTATCTTTGTTCAAGCACAATTTCACTTTGCATTTATCACACATTACAAGTATAACCTTTGCAGTTAGGTTTTTTGCATGTCGTCCTCTTGTCATTCCAGACAGGCCAGTGATTAAATGGATCTAATCTTACCTCCCTCGGAGGCACCGAAGATCCCTTGTGTTTCAGCCTCTTGCACTCTGTTGGATCTGAGCTGCTTGGTCTGCCATGCTTTTTCGGTTCCGGATCAATCTGGCATAGAGTTAGGGCTAATTCAGCCCTGAACTTCAATGGATCAATTCAATCAATCAATGAACAATCGTTCACTCATGGGAACCGACAAACATTTTGTATTTATATAATCAAGTAAGGGCCTTAATTTATACAATTTACCATGTTCAGAGCTTTGAGCATCTGGTCTTTTTGAATTGTCATTGAAATGCAGTGTGCTATGAAGTCGTTCAAAGTACCTCTGTGACATAGTCTGTTTTACTAATTCAACACCAATAACATCATTGCAGAGGTCACAGACATTGGAGGGTGGAGCCAATGAGCTCACAATACATATGCCGATAAATTTATAAATGTCATAAGCTGTACAGTGAAGAGGCTCGTTGGGATTTCCCTGAACACTATAAATTAGTTTCATCTACAATTTTAGACACTATTTCGTCAGTAAATCATAATAATGCTTTTATAAATGTGGGGAATCTGAAACATTGGTAAGGCGTAGATAACTTTAAAATTGATTGTGGCAGTGTAGTGCTTCCTTTGAATGGAAACTGTTCACTAGAAAAGGTTGCACTTTGCTTTTTCCACAAAATCTTATATTTTTCTGCTTTGGTTCTTTATTCAGGAGTGGATACTTCAGCAATTGGTACCTGCCTCACTGTTGTATTCTTTACATTATAATTAACTTCCATTTGTACAGCAGTGTCAGGCTCACCGATACTATCTGAAGATTCCAGGTCCTTATAATTTACTGTGGGGCCGAGTGGTTAGCACGCTTGGCTACTGATCTAAGGGACCTGGGTTCGAGCCCCGGATTAGGCATGGATGTGTGTGTCGTTTTTCTGCTGAGGTCCTGCCATCCTCTCAGATCTCCTACTGTGGCATATAAACTGACAGGCTCCTGTCAGACCTCTGTGGCAAGCAGCTGCTTGAGGGGGTATTTATTTTTTTTATTTTATCTTCATCTGAGTCATCGAAATCCAACTCATCTTCACTATCAAAGGGGCATTCCTTTGCCATAAATTCATAATATATATTATATTAATCATATATATTCAGTATTGTTATAACGTGTGGATGGAGAACCAGCATTATTATGCACTTTTGCAGATTTGCAAAACAAAAGAAAAATAGTTTTACTTATTTATTATTCAGCAGATATATATTGCAAACCCGAAGATGTATTCACTAAAGGTACCAGAACACCATAATTTTATATTTTACACATTTCTATTCTGAATCACTTATGTTCACCTTCACAATAGGACAGTACGCGCCTAACTAACAAATCTTCACGCCGCAACCTACAATGGCATGTGGTGTTGATAGCACAGCAGCTTGGCGGCAAATTCTTTCTTACTACTTTAAAGCCACATCTTTGCAGATGTGTAAAGCAGACGGCAATGTTAAACTGTCAAGGACAGCGGGGAAAATCAAATGCAAACTTCGCTTTGCAGATATGCAAAGGTGCACAATGAAGGGTTAACTTACGAATAAATGACTTTAATTTTTATTCCTTGTAAATTGCATTTAAAAGTTAATTTATAGCCTCTTTGCACATTTATATTTACATAGGTAACTACATTTCTGGCTCGGTTAATTTTTTTTATTCCCTGTAAATCGCAATAAAAATAAATTTAAAACCTCCTCGCACATTTTTATTTTCATTCTTTATTCAAGGACATCGCTAAACGTTTTGAAACATCACATAGGGAAACACAAATTTTTTAAATCCTTGTATATCGAATTTAGAAATTTATAACTTCACACATTTTATTCTCGTACTGCAACTTTGTATCTCACTCTTCTTTCATGTATCGTAATCAACCATAATGGATGGTAAAAGAATTATTTTTATAATCTGGCAACTACGCTCTGAATAATATTTAGAGGTGTAATTAAATATTTGAAAGCATGGAATCACATGCCTGAATAATTAACGACATATAATACTTTTAGGAATACACTATACCAATATGCAAAATTCTACCAATTGATTTATTCCATGGAATAAAGTGTAAAGATTCAGGAATCTGACCATGTCTACTAGATGGCATTCTTACATCTTATTAGTCAATGAGTCCACTATGCATGGGAGGGACCCTTCTCTTGTTATTATTGGACTCTTCCAGGTAGGGACTCAAACGTGGGAAGGAGATACCTGACCTATGATTCTATTCTTGAAATATAACTGACCTTGAGTCAAGCCCCTTTGATTCCCACTTTCAATGGTCCCATCACTGAAAAGTGAAGACATTGGGATAAACAGATATGAATGACCCCTAATGTACGCTTTCTATTTTGAGCAACGGAAGTGGCATCTGAGTTGGTTAATTAACTAACATGAACGCAAAAAATTATTTTGTTGCAGAACGGTAAAATTTTAAAACAAAACCTTATTTTGTGTTTACTTTTGAAAAATATGAACAGAATTTAAGTAAGATACAAAATTAAAATGAACAAAAATTACGGTAAGGAGCGAATTTCACTTCCATAGAGATAACCTAGAATTCACATTTTTGCAGGCAAAACACACGTTTGATAGGAAATTGTTTTGAACATAAAACTTATTTTGTGATCAAATATACACACAAAACAAGACACGTGTTCTTATTTCATACACATTTTTCATTTAGTGTACAAAAATAAAGACAAAATCTATGCAAGATAAAAAATATTAAGCGATCAAAAAAAGGGTGATATTTGACTTCCCATAGGGAATCTGATGATCTGGTTGATAAAAATATATGTGAAACATAATGTACTGAACTTGAGGGTTGTTAGCATTGTGTAATAATATAGACAGATTAACCGTAAAATCGCATATAATAAAGAGACAGGGGATGGCCAAGTTGGTTAGCACACTGGATTCATAAACTGTTAGACCTATGTTCGAACCCCCATTGTGTTGCCATTGAGTTTTCTTTCTGTTATCCCCTACTCTCTGTGAAAAAGGTAAAAATGCCTTGAAAAATAAAACTGTTCATCAGATGGGACTTTACGTGTACAGAAGTATCCTACTTTCTTAGCGTCTCCTTACAGCGGTCTAGTACCCTTTCTCTAACCAACCATGAGCCCTTTGGTTCATATGCTAGCTAGTTTAATCAAATTGAATGCATAAAAAAAAACCTCAGAATTGAAAAACCTACTTTCTTAGCGTCTCCTTACAGCGGTCTAGTACCCTTTCTCTAACCAACCATGAGCCCTTTGGTTCATATGCTAGCTAGTTTAATCAAATTGAATGCATAAAAAAAACCCTCAGAATTGAAAAACCAACGTAATGGTTGGTAAAATTGATTGAAAAACACTAAAATGAATAGGGGAATATCTGTAAATTTGTACACATTGCAATGGTTGGTAGAATTGCTTGTAACATAGTAAACTGCAGCGTAATGGATCTTGGAATAAATGTAAATGCACACATTTCAGTGGATAGGTGAATATTTTCAAAGTTCTACAGAAGTGGAAGGCATTATAGCATAAAGTGTTCTGGAAATGATAGAATACCTTGAAAATATGCTGAAATGGATGACAGAAATAACGGAAAAATCAACAAACTACATGGGAATAGATCAGAAAAATATCTTCGTATGTATAGAATGGACAGCATAATATCTGCAAAATACACTGTGAAGAGAAAGAAAAAAAGTATAAAAATGCCTTCAAAAGAGAAAATTATAGGTAAAATACTGTAAGATAGAAAAAATCATAGAAAGTGATACATGTAAATAGTGAAAAATGGGGTCAAACAGCTTTGTCTTGACCACGACTATTAACTCGCACCATCTAGTGTCTCACTCTAGAAAATAACAGTCCATTGCATTCATTATTATATATAGATGGATGAATATCACAAAATACATTGAAAATGGTAGAGAAAACATCAATAAAACACCAAAAAATGGTTGGTAGAATTGCTTGAAAGACAGTAAATTGCAGCGAAATGGATGTTGGAAAAATTGTTAATGCGCACATATTGCAGTGGATAGGTGAATATTTTTTAAATTCTTAGGAAGTGAAAGTCACAATATCTGTAAAATCAAACAGTGTAGTGGAGATGATAAAATACCTTCATAATATGCTGGAATGAATGACAGAAATAACGGAAAAATCTACAAAATACATGAGAATAGATCAGAAAATATCTTCGAATATATGGAATGGACGGCACAATATCTGCAAAACATACTGTGACAAGAAAGAAAAAAGTATAAAAATGCACTGAGATGGCTGCAAAAATCGCTTCAAAAGAGCATATTATAGGTCAAATACTGTAAGATAGAAAATATAGAAAGTGATATACAAGTAACAGTGAAAAATGGGTGAAACAGGATGTCTTGACCACAACTATTAACACACACGCAACACTCAAATTAACATGTGCCATCTACTGTGAAAAATAAGTGATCCTAAGGAATAACTGATAAGGAGAGGATCAGTAAATATCTACAATTGTGTGGAAATATCTTGGAATGTATGGAATGGATAACACAATATCTTCAAAACATACTCTGATGGGAGAGAAAACAAGTACAAAATCGCTTCAAAGTAGTAAACTACAATGAAATCAATTACTTACTGACTGAAAAATCTCACACAGGACAAAAAAGGTATAGAAGAATGGCCAGAAAATGAACAAAGTACATAGGATTGGATGACGTATTATCTGCAAAATATGCAGGAATACACAGTAGAATATTTAAATAAAATAATAAATACCCCCTCAAGCAGCTGCTTGCCACAGAGGTCTGACAGGAGCCTGTCAGTTTATATGCCATAGTAGGAGATCTGAGAGGATGGCAGGACCTCAGCAGAAAAACGATACACACATCCATGCCTAAATCCGGGGCTCGAACCCAGGTCCCTTAGATCAGTAGCCAAGCGTGCTAACCACTTGGCCACGGGAAGACTTTTTTTAAGAGTGTTTAAAAACATCACTGTAACTCTTTGAAACATAAAACGTGTCTCCTTAATAGCAATTTACTTTGCTATTCTTACGAGCACAAATGATAAAAGATAGAAATTTAAAAGGAAGATGATACACGCAACACTCAAAAAGGCAGTAAACATTTAACCAACGCCATCTAGCGGGTAAAAGGAATCATGAAAATTAAGACAAAATACGTCTTTGCTAGGAGTAACAGGGGAAAACTATGAAATATTAATGTACTAGGACAGTGATGGCGAACCTATGACACGCGTGTCAGCACTGACACACTTGAAGGTTTCAGGTGACACACCTTGGATGTTGAAAAATAGGTATTCTGATGAAAAAACTGCAATATATCGAGCGTTTTAAGTTTACGTTTTTTTTAATCATTATAATTTCTGCATAGTCATATATTATAAAAACTTATAAAAATTATCAATATTATACGATACAAACTTATAAATATGTGCTTTATATATTATAAACTTAAAGTTTTCATTTGACTTCTGTGTGAAATTCGTTCACGCATGCATTCCAAGTCGATATTTAAAACCACTTTAACAGAAAATATAATTCGCAGCATTAAATATTGAATTTATCTGGTAATAAATCTGGCAACCCTGCTGAAAGAAGTAGTGGTAGTCTTGCATGGTCTGCCGCTGAGTTGATGGTGTATAATTCATTTCCAGTAATTGTTAGTTCTCATTAATTATTACTGCTTAATTACCGCTGTATATAATTGTGCTCTTTTTTAATTTGTGAAACCTTTTGCAATGGCAGCTAACACTAATAAAAAACAAAAATTATCACAGAAAGGAAGTGGAAGAAATTTCCAAGATGCCTGGACTGAACAATATGGTGTTATTGATAGAGGCGATAAAGTTCTCTGTAAATTGTGTGGTGAGCTATCTGTGAGTAGAACTTGGAATGTAAGAAGACATTTTAAAACTATGCACAAATGGCTACTAGAATAAACTTTTGAAGAATGCAAAGAATACATATCGCAACATCTAAAACTGGCAGAATCACAATCAGGGACTTTTTGTTTCAGGACCTTCAAATTTAGTAGCCGCAAGTTATAGTATTTCACATACTATTGTTGAACATGGGAAACCACTTAGTGATGGTGATTATATTAAAGAAGCTTGCATAAAGTGTACACCATTTTAATTTGAGGACTTTCATAATAAGGAAGCTATTGTAAAGTGCATGAAAGAGTTACCATTAAGTAGGAATACTATTAAAAACAGTTATATCAATGAATGCTAGTGTAGAAAATCAAATACAAGACTTGAACTCATGCCATTGTTTTTCCATTTGTCTCTACGAAACTAGATATTACGTCATCAGCTTGATTGGCTATTATTGCAAGGTATGTTCACGGTGATTCTATGCATGAGGAATTGATAAAGTTAGAAAATTTACCACAAAACACAACAGGTAAAGACATGCGACTGTGTTGTTAAAGTAAAAACATATGCGACTGTGTTGTATACCGTGAGAAACAGATAATTTATGGAAAATATTTTCGATAACAACTGATGGCGCGCCTAATATGGTTGACCGTAATGTCAGTTTTATCAAACAATTTACAGAAAATGTTGGTCATCCCTTGGTTTGTTTCCATTGTATTATACATCAGGAGACACTGTGCGAAATCAGGCTTAAAGGATTTGGATGTGATGAGAATTGTGACAAAGGTAACTAATTTTATTGCTGCCAGAGCTTTAAACAAACAAGAATTTAAATTCACTTTTAAGCAAAGTTGAATCAGTATACAATGGTCTATTAATGTACAATAATATTTGATGGTTGAGTCGTGGCCAAGTACTTGAACGGTTGAATTGCTGAATGTTTAAATGAAATTAAATTATATTTAAATACGAAGGGCATGGAGCACCAATTTTCTCAGTTGAACGATTCTGCTTGGCTCAGTAAGCCGATGTTTTTCACAGATTTTTTATTGCACCTGAATAAACTTAATATACAATTGCAAGGTTTCGTAAAATCGGTCGATGTTATGCTTGGCACAATCAAGAGCTTTGAAAATAAACTAAAAATATTTCAACATGATTTAGAAAGTAACAATTTTAAGTATTTCCCAAGAGTGAAAATTTTTTTTTTAACGAAACCAGCCCCAAAAATAGTGAACAACATATCAACCAATTTATCGAAGTTCTAAAGTCAGTAACTGAGCAATTTTCTTCTAGATTTGAGCAATTTCGAATGTTGGAACAAACAATCCAATTCATAAAGTATCCTGATGAAACAAGAATTCATGGATCTTTTAAATTAGATGGCTTTGAATGGTTGGATTTAAAAGATCTAGAAATGCAACTAGCTGACTTCCAGTGTAATCCTATCTCGAAAAGAAAGTTTATTGCACTTAGAAATGAATTTGAAGAACTTGAGCGGGAACATATGCATGATAATGCTTGTAAAAATTCAGACTGCAAAATTCTAAGCGTGTGAAATAGCCTTCCAGAAAACTTTCATGCTCTTAAAATCTTTGCTAAAGCTTTCTAACAATTTTTCTTTTCTACATACTCTTGTGAAATTATATTTTCTGCCTTAAATAATATCAAATCAAAAGGGAGAAATAGATTGAGCAATGATTTGAGCGCTGCCTGTGTAGCATTAAAATGTACACACTATAGCCCTTATATAAAGCAACTTTCTACCAGTACTCAGCAACAGAAAAGTCATTAAATGTAATATAAGTTTGTAATTTCACTTTATTAAACGAATTGTATAACATGAATTCATAGATTTTATATCAATGTCCTATTAAATAAATAGCATGACATGTATAAGTCACCATCTATGATTATGTAGTTAAATTTATAATGCATGTATGCAAGTGGCACATCAACAATGTCAATATAAAAAAAAAGACGTTTGACACACCTGGATAAAAAGGTTAGCCATCACTGTAATAGGATCTAGAAAAATCACCGTTCATTACCATAATTTTTTTTATTATATTCATGTATTTCAAACCATTCTGAGGGGAAGTTTTGTCACAATTAAGTAGGATATGATGAACAGTTTCTGGAACTTTACAGTGACTAGTTTGGAGTGTGTGGAATTGAATTTGTGTAGGGTAGGGTTAAGAATTGTGGGCTGGGTTGTTTTACCTCTGAGCGGCACTTTTTTGCACACCATGGGCTAAATGGCCAGGTCACATGGACCCCAAAGGCTCAGAGAAGGTTGGGGGAGGGGACCCACTGGAACAGCTGTTGGGAGACAGATGGTAGCCCCCCCGTCAAGGCCATCCAGTGTGTTTAACGTGCACAGGGTATGGCTCTCCCGCACACGGGGCCACAGCTTAACGTCCCATCCGATGGACGGCGGCCTTTCCAAGCCCATCGGTGTCCCCTACTGACCGTGGGCAGGGCGGGGAATTTTGCGGAGATAAATCTCAACGCTGACCCAGCTGGGACTTGAACCTGGGAACTACAGATTACGAGCCTATAGCTAAAGCTTACCATGATAGGTTACTTAGTCATTATGACAGTCATGGTTTGCTTAATACTGAAGTTGAGGAAGAATGGGGCCTTTTTAAACAGGCTTTTTTGGAAACTAACAGTACTCTTTTAGGGAAAAAGGAGCAGAGGAGACAGAATTATTTAAGTGATAAAGCACTTGGGCTTATTTCAGAAAGAAGGAACTGCAGGAATGTCCTTAATCAGTGCCCTACTAGTCCTAATAGAAAGCATTACAAAGAACTTAATAATCGTGTAAAGGATCAGTTAGCTACTGATAAGAATCTTTGGCTTGATGGCCTGGCTGACAAAGCTGAGGAAGCAGTTAGACAGCACAACAGCAGAGAGCTGTACCAGATAGTTAATGTTTTGTGTGGTAGAAAACGGACAGGTATACAGGGATTGAAGGATAAACAAGGTAAGGTTCTAGAAGGTGAGGATTCTGTCATGGCTAGGTGGGCTGAGCATTTCAGTGAT
This sequence comes from Ryuthela nishihirai, assembly GCA_038380435.1. Classification (NCBI taxonomy): domain Eukaryota; kingdom Metazoa; phylum Arthropoda; class Arachnida; order Araneae; family Heptathelidae; genus Ryuthela; species Ryuthela nishihirai. The sequence continues at coordinate 81,439,679 of JAWZYU010000017.1, forward strand.
GTTCTAAACAATGTGGTTAATTCTACTCCCATTGTTTGCAATGATGATAGATGCATTGTTGGCTTTAATGTTGGCCCTATAACACAATCTAAAGTTAGTTTGGCTGTTTCTAAACTTAAAACTTCATAAATCCCCAGAGGTGGATGAAATTACTACGGAAATGCTTAGAGCTGGGAATGTTTCTGTTACCATTTGGATGACTGAAATTTTGAATAACTTTTATGATACAGGCATGGTTCCTAAAGATTTTACCAGAGCTATTATTATCCCTTTTTTCAAAAAAGGTGATCGCAGTTCTTGTGATAACTATAGGGGTATCAGCCTACTCTCTGTTCCAGGTAAAGTTCTTTCCATGATTGTGCTTAATAGAATTAAGAATCTGGTTGACAGGCAATTGCGTGATGAGCAATGTGGATTCAGAAGTGGTAGGGGAAGTGTAGATCAGATATTTTCACTTAGGCAGATTCTTGAGAAATGTTTAGAGTTTCAGAAACCTTTGGTTGCTAGCTTTGTTGACTTCAAAAAGGCTTTCGATTCTGTTGATCATCATAATTTGTGGTTGATTGTGAAATCATATGGTATACCAGACAAGTTAGTTAACATAATGAAAGCTCTCTATAATAACACTGAGTCATGTGTGAGAGTTGGTAAGTCTTGTAGCAATTGGTTTAGCATTACTTCTGGTGTTCGACAAGGGTGCATTTTGTCTCCTTTTCTCTTTAGTTTGGTTGTTGATTATGTTATGCGAAATTCACTTCAAGGGAAAGCTTTTGGCCTTAAATGGGCTGGAGATACGAAAATTTCTGATTTAGATTATGCTGATGATTTAGCCCTTTTGGCAAATGATGTCGATGAGATGAATTCTTTCATTCGAGCTGTTGATGAGACTGGTAGTACAGTAGGTTTGGTTATAAACAGAGAGAAAACTAAAGTGATGAAAATTGGTCAGGCAGGTTGTAATTCAGTTAATCTGAATGGTTGCAGTCTTGAGCAGGTGTCACAGTTTAATTACCTTGGGAGCTGCGTAACTGATACTGGTGATGTGCAGCATGAGATTAACAGACAAATAGGTATTGCTGCCGGGACTTTTAAGAATCTATGGAGATTGTGGAGAAATAGGCGTATACACCTAAAGACTGAAATGAGACTGTATAATAGTTTGGTTCTTTCTAGGGTTAGTTATGGTAGTGAAACTTGGACGCTATGTAAACAAGATAACAGGAAACTAGATGCTTTTGATTCTAGATGCTTACACAGTATCTTGGGTATTAGGTGGTTTAACTTTGTAACTAATGATGAGGTTAGGCAAAGGAGTCTGCAACCTCCTTTAAGCAGCATATTGTGCAGAGAGAGACTCCGCTGGTTTGGCCATGTTGCCCGTATGGATAATTATAGATTGGCGAATAGGGTTATGAACAGTGTGCCTAGAGGCCTCAGAAGGAGGGGGAGACCTAGGATGCGGTGGGCAGACAATGTCAAACAAGACCTTGTTAGAATTGGTGTCCAGTGGCCGGATGCAGATGTAGCTCAGGACAGATATGCTTGGAGAATTAAACTGCACAGTCTGGTTGGACCTCCGTAGCCCATGGCTGCTTGAGGATGATGATGATGAACTTCTCTACAGCTTTTATTCATAGAGGCCTGCCCCCCCCCCCCCCCAGGAATTGTGGAATTGGTTCTTAATCTGTGTAGTATTTTAATGTGTTTTCTGGGAAAGGGGAGTATTTCGATTAATGAGATGTTATGGTTAAGATTGTATCTAAAATAGTAACCAGTTGTCAACTTGCCTCAACTCAGTTTATGGTGCTCAAACGCCATTTTTTTAAATTCAGTGAAAATATACATTGTGTCTTGATGGAACACTCAACTTCTGAATTCCTAGCAGCAACGAAAAAATTAATTTTTTTCCAGAATTACGTTTCTTAAAATTACTTCCATAAAAAAAATCCACCTAATTCTCACCTTCAATATCAAGTTAGGAAGAATATTCAACTTCTCAGAAAGTCCTACAAATAATAATCTAAATAATCATATTACTAGCAGTGAAGATGCTGTACAATTACACGAGTAAAGAATAAAATGATAAACACTTATTCCTAAGACTAAAATTTTGTTTCCATAAATAAAGAAAACCACCAGAAGTAAGTATCTAAAGGAGCATTTTCCTAACTGCACATATTGCTATATGACAAATGTCAATCAATGCCATCTGAGGCTACTTTTTTCAATATCCTATTATCATTAACAAAAGAAGTTCATTTCGTAATTAAAAAAAAACTGGCAAAAATCAATAATCTCATCAGAGACTATTATTCTAAAAGTGCATACCCCTAAAAAACGAATTGCTGTCCTGCAATTTCAGAAAACCCCAGAACAAAATCATCAGACAATCATTTTAAGTTGAACATATTATACTGTTAAACAACGAAAAACCATTCCACCCTTTTCACCCACCACCCAGAGCAAACCAATCGTATACCAAGCCAAAAAAAAAAAAACTGTAAACAATTCATCTCTAATCAGCAGTATAAAAAAGACCTCAAAAAACTAAATAATGTTATCAAAGACAAGCCACTTCAATATCAAGTTAGAAAGAATATTCAACTTCTTGGAAAGTTCTACAAATAATAATCTAAATAATCATATTACTAGCAGTGAATAGGTTGTACGAAGAAACTACTAAAGCACACGAATTATCTAAATTAGGAGCTCTCAACATGGGGTACAAGGTAAAAAATTTTAGGGTATGCCGTGAGAGCTCAAAACTTGCTAGATGTAAGTAGAAAATTTAATGTGTATATATTTAATTTTATTCCCATTGTTATACTATAACTATAGTTTTATCTACCTATACAATGGGTACGCCAGTTACATACACATTTCCAGGGGGTACCTGAAGCACAAAAGGTTGAGAACCACTGATCTAAATGATAAAATGATGATCCACAGGATAAAAAATTCCCCGGAAACTAAATTTGAAAACACTCTACTCATTGATATGTGATAAACGTTTGTATAGAAGATGTGTTAGTTAAAAGTATGAAATCATTATTATCAGGTATTCAATATACTATTATTAGGTAATAGAATAGTTATAAAACTGTAAACTTATCACCAGATTGAGGGAAATCCACTCACCAATGGCAAGTGAACTATTTAGAGTGTCTTGTTCTTTTCCAAGTTAGGAAAAATTACCAGTATTTCCAGGGGAAAGTACAACTGTGAATATAATATCATTAATTCAGATGCACACTCTTTAATGCACATAAAAATACTTTTACCTCTTATCATCCATGTTATTATGTGCCTTTGCTTTGGGGCTTGTGATAAAAACTGCTGACTGGTCAGATTTTATGAATTTCCCCACCCGTTATTCATATTAATCTAAAATTCATGTAAAAAAAAAGGCAGATACTGATGAAAATATTTCAAAATCACCTGCTTATTTACATTTAAAATATGCAAAACGGTAATATAAATGGACACTGAAATATGTAACTAGATCCATGTTACATAATTTTTAATCTAAATTGTAAGATTTTTGTGTAATATTTGAAAGCCATGTAACACATCTATGTTGAGAACTAATGTAAACAAACAGCTATTTACCTATTGGCTAAAGACCTCCCCACTACTTCTAAGTGTACTTACATGCATAAATAAAAGTGTGCATTTTTCTGATGCACTGATTTCAAACAAAGAAATGTCAGGAAAAATAAATTCAGTATGCTTTACCATCAACTTCACTAGGAGACTTGTATTTCAGCAATAAATATGAAACTAAAACACCAACTCTTGAAAAAGATAGCATTAAGAAAAAGTGTGCACACAGCCAAAATGGCAAACAAGGGAAGTTGCTTACAAAATCATATTAAAATCGAATGTCAAGATATCATATGGCAATGCCAATAAAAGGAATTGAAAGTGGAATTTCTAAAAGTTTCATATTTATCATAAGAATTTGATTTATGAATATTCCATACTACAGGCAAGCAATGGCAAGTAATTAAACAGTTACAAAAAGTTTGATCAATTTACCTTGACATGTAAGAAAAAGGTTAATGAATTCTTCAAAAATGAAATGCTGAATTTAAAAACAAAGCATTAATATTGATTAACCCATTTCCTGATTTGCTAGTTCAGTTGGACATTATACATACAGCTAAAAGATAAAATAAATACCCCCTCAAGCAGCTGCATGTTACAGAGATCTGACAGAAGCCTGCCAGTTTATACAGTACAGTAGGTCTGTGAGGATAACAGGATCTCAGCAGAAAAACAACACAAGCATCCATGCCTTACCTGGGGCTCGAACCCAGGTCCCTTTGATCAGTAGCCAAGCGTACTAACCACCTGGCCACAGGACAGCTATCTGCATTAAATTTCCCACTTATAAATACACAGCTGCATTAACTAAACAAAATAAAAATAATATTCTGAAAAAATTATTTACAGCAAATCATGGAAGTAAAATAAAAATTCACTATTTAGATGAACTTGAATAAATTTAGCATGATTTCTAGAGTTAACAGTTGATGAAATACTAGGCCACACAAGTTTCTAAAGGGTAGCAGTCAATGCAACAAGTGAGCAAGTTGTTGAAAATAAACCTACTAACTTATAAGCAGTGATAGTGATGATACTGTAAGCAATGATTTAAAGCAGGGGTCAGCAAAGCTTTATTAACATGAGGCGCAAAATTTGTAAGCAGGTCACCCTTGAGGTAGTAAGAGCATGTATAAAATAAACATGTTTTTTTATATGTTGATTTATTATTGAAGTAATATATATATGTATATCTATGATTATTTATATGAAAAAGGAAAATAATATTTGAAGGAATAAAAAAATACCAAAAACCCTTATTTAAAAAATAAAAAGAGGGAAGATAGTCCCCTACACAAAGTACAGATATAACCTAGAAGCTCTACTAGGCATGTCCTTGTTTCTAATACAAACACAAGGACATGCTCACTTGTTTAGTAGTTAGGTACACTAACTGCTAGACCAGCTCTGGGCTTTATATATGCATAAATATGTAAAAAAGAACATTTTATGTAAATATATTAACGAGAGGTTTGATTTCTCTTTAAAAAATATTTCATCAATTTAGTAAAATTAACTTTAAAGCCAGCAGTACTTTTATGACTCAAATTTACTTGTGATAAAATTCATTCGAGAAAATGTTGCTCACAGATATAGTTCTGTCTTTATATAGTCCTATACCGTGGCAACAGTTCTGAGCAGTGCTATTACACAATTATTATGCTGTGCTGAGGAGCAGTCAGATGACCAGCAAGTTCATGCAGTGTACTACAATAAAATGTTTCAAAAGGGACATTATTATGTCCCATCTGAAACAAACATTCAGCTGCTATAAAATGAAATTATTTAATATTGTTAATTAAAATTTTATTTATTAAAATTGCTGGGACAGTTTATGTTATAAAGCCCAAACAATCCACAGGACACTATGACCTGCAGATCCAACCTGATGGTGAAACCACTCATTGAATTCGGTTGGCACTATTTTGCACAGTGAACTAAATGGTCAGGTCACAAGGACCTCAAGGGCTCAGAGAAGGTTGGGGAAAGGGGACCCACTGGACAGCTATTAGGAGACATAAGAAAGCATTCCATCAAGGCCAACGAGCATGTTCTTTAACATGCGTAGGCTACATCATGCGTTTCTTCTGCCCATGGGGCAACAGCTTAATGTTGCACCACATGGACAGAAGCCTTTCCAAGCCCATCAGTATCCTCTTTCTGACAAAGTAGTAGAATGGGGATATTATTATTTTAATATTATAAAATTATGAGTAATTTTTATAAAACAAAATAATGCATTGTTAAATATTCTAGTTTCTATAACTCTCTATTATATTAAATGAATATTGCTTGACAAATCAAGATTTAAATAGAGTTCATTATAATCTTTATCTTCAGTCACATTTTTCTATTAAATGCATATTTTAAAAGTTATAGTTGTTTGGAGTTAGATTTCCATTGATATAACATGGAAATTCTCTAAGATTTCGTAGGGCAGTGTAGATACAGAACTTTTTATGTAAACAAAACATTGAAAGAGGCTTATTAAAATCAACATGCATGCAAATTTGTCTATATTATTTATTTTCATAAAATTCGCAATTAAATTCTGCTTAATTTGGTATATAACATGACCTATTTCCATTGATTGGTTATTTTAAAAAAAATCTAGTTGATTTATTTGACTCAGCACAGTTGGCTAAAAGCCTGGAATTTTCTCAAAGTATGGTACTGGGAAAAAATTTATAAAGAGAGAAAAATATATACTTAAAACAAAAAAAAAAGTAATTTTTTTTGTTATTCAGAAATATATAGTCATTCTATTCATGTGCTTTGCAATCATTTCTATTAGTTTTTTTTTTAATAAATTTTTATTTGTGTTGCCAGATGCATTTTTTTTACTACATGACTCTAAAAAAGTCCTATTAAAATGAAACATATGGTCTTTTTCATTAAATATTATGATTTCAGAAAATCCAGAATGAAATGCTGGTGAATTTGGCATTCAACATGCCATAATTCCTTTCATTAGTTATTTGGCAAAATAACTCTTTTTTTTTTTGTAGGCAGAAAATTGGGTGGCCCCTGGAAGGGTTATTGTAATTATTATTTAATATCGTTATTAATTGTAACATAGAGGTTACATAACTCAAAGGATAGGTAACACTCCTCTCAATCTTCTTTTATTGTACAGTTAGTAATCGTTGATGAATTAAATTTCTATCAACCTAGCTGTGACTTGCAATTTATATTTATTATGTACAATAATAGTCAACAAATCCATAATATGAATGTTTTAGATCAGTGGTTCTCAACTTTTTATGCTTCACATACCCCTTGTATAGATAGATAAAACTATAGTTATACAATATAACAATGGGAATAAAATGTGACTAGATCTAGTGACTTTTGAGCTCTCACAGCGTACCCAAAATTTTTTTTACTGCATACCCCACATTGAGAACCCCTATTATAGATTATGGAACATAGAACTGGGGGAATTTTTTCATGAGCAAAGTATAAAATGGTTTAATATTTGCAGAGGCACCTTTCTTACCATCATCTGAATCTTCAGCTTCTTTATCCTCTTTATCATAGCCATCCAGATACTTCAAATTTGGTATTAAACCAAAAACTTTCTCTCTGTAACTGCCAATACTTGTTACTTCGCAATTAAATAAATCCAGGGTTTTTAAATTCTTGAATTCTTTCTGAAATAGAAAGAAAAGGAAATATTACTTCACAGCAGACAAACTTTTTTAAAACTAAAATAATTTAAGGCTAAGTTATTAACATATTTCTTAAATAAATCAAAGCTCCCACATAATGGAAAAAAAAATTCAAGTATTTTATAGATCATACAGTTTCTTATAAACAAATAGACACCCATAAGAGGATGAATGACAGAAGAATGGTGCCATTTCATAAAATCTTACAAGGGTACAACACAGATTTGTGTTAACAGAAAATGTGAAAAATTGCAAATTTTATTTTAACTGTTTGTGGATATACACTCAGCAACCACTTTACTAGGTACATTCCAAGTTAAAGATAGATTTATTTCAATATATATTTTGTGGAAAAAATTTTGCCGACATATGGGACTTGAACCCACATCTCTCCAGAAACAAGCCAGAGTATTCTTACCGATTGAATTAATGCCAGCTCACCTTTTTCCCCCACTAATTTAAGATTTTAAATTTCACTGATGATTATCAGCACCATCTACGATCAACGGGTGAATCAATAGTTTAAACATAGATGATAATCACAGCATTACCTGATGCAAAATATTTATTGATTTATCAATGCCAAAAGAGCATCAGGAAATGCTGTGATTATCATCTATGTTTAAATCATTAATAACGCTAAATAGGTGATGAGACTATTATTTATTTCCATCTCACTCTGTGCAATATAAAGGTAGTAGTTGCCACCCGAGATCATAGATGGCACCAATGGTTGACCCGAAAATCTCGGTGATAGGGAGTTTAGTCTTAAAATTAGTGGAAAAATGATGAGCTAGCATTAGTTCAACTCGAAGAACACTCTTGCATGTTTCTGGAGAGATGCGGGTTGGAATCCCATATGCTGGCATAAAAATTTCCACAAAATATTTATTGATTTGTTAACGCCAAAAGAGCATCAGGGTATTGCTGTGATTATCATCTATGTTTAATAAAAATATTAATAAATATTAATTTAAGTAAAAAATTATCCCCTTTTCTAAATACATATTTGGTGGGCTTTAAATTGAACAAATGTATCAATAACTAATTGTTGGTATCATCCAACAATTAAAATATCAACAGATATTTTGAAAAAAGTTATTACAATATGGAGAGAAGAACAATAATTATTTTCCCTTTTGCCAGTGACTGTTGGCAGTGGCAAGCTTCATATGCAGCATAGGGAATGGTGCTTGCCACAGCCAACTCAACTACATTCGTACGTTTCTGATATTAACAAAAGTTAACCTAATAGCTAATAAATAACTAACAATCAATATGTAAATATCATTCACTGATAAATAAACGAAGTAGTCTCCAGGTAGCATTTTCATGCAGCTCAGTCATGAAACAATCAAAATACCCAGAGCTTGTACATGAAAATTACAATTTGGAAGAATGAAAAATCGGAAGAAATCAGAGCACGCCAGACCTGCAGTTTACTGCCCAGTGGCATTTTTTAAACGCAACGCTATAATGTGTTGCATCTGTAAAACAAACCCCACTAAATATGCGATTTAAACTTTTTACGTTTCAATATCACATCAGAAAGAATATTGACATCTTGGAAGGTTCTACAAATAATAAATAACCTAAATAATCGTGTTACCAGCAGTGAACAGGCCATACCACGAAAATATGCTGAGTAAAGAATATAATGATAAACACTTATCCGTAAGCATAAAATGCTTTACAAATAAAATCACCAGAAGTAATAGTATCTAAGGCATGTTTTCCTAACTGCACATATCGTTATATGACAAATGTCAATCACTACCATTCAAGACTACTTGTTTCAACAGCCTATTATCACTAACAAATGAATGCTCATTCTGTAATGTAAAAAACGCTCACAAAAACAAATAATCTCATCGGGGATGGCTATTATAACAAGCATATTATAATGGAACTAGAAGGGTTAAGAAAAATAAAAGATGTAAAACCTTATCACATTATATTTTAAGAAACTTACCAAAGACTCTAATGCTTCCAAGTCTTTAATCTTGTTACCACTGAGATTTAAAGATGACAATTTTGGGCTTCCATTTAAAAACTGTAGACCACCAGATATTCTGTTGTCACTAAGTTCCAGCTATTTGGAAGAAAAAATGTATTATTTTTACTCCACAGACCTATGAAATGTTACATAATAAAATTTAAAAACCTCAAGCAACAACAAGCACAATGAAAATGCAACTAAAGTTTTATTAATATGCATAACTTACTGAATAACAAAAACAAGTATAATCTAAATTCAAATCCTCAAGCAACAAGACATTAGTTTTCTCAAAATATATAACTGAGTATATTATGCGCAAAAAAATTTATTTTTATCTTGATAAGTTATGCAATTTAATGTCCCACATAGTTCAATGAAGCAACTTCCATGAGCACTGCTGGAGGACCAACAGAATATAAATGCAACCTAACCCACTTATCAAGTCACTGAAAAATAACACCTGCTAAATTCTGCTATCGTTAACCCTACCAGGGTTCCATCTGAAGAACCGATTTACATCCAGAAGACCTTCTATTTTTACTCTATAAGATCAGCCTAAAAAAAAATAAATTCTTTTGCCAAATAACTAATGAAAGGAATTATGGAATGTTATACAAATATAAATTATATAAATTATTATTATTATTATACATGTATGTCAAATTAATCAGCATTTAATTCTAGATTTTCTGAAAAAAAATATTTTACAAAAAAAAAGACTAGTTTTAATAGGGCTTTTATAGAGGCATGTAGTAAAGAAACTGCATCTAGCAATACAACTAAATATTTATTTAAATAAAACTAAGACAGAAATAATTATAATGCACATGAATAGAAAGGCTATTTCTGAATAACAAAAAAATAAACATTTACTTGAAATATGAAAATTACTCCAATTTTTTTTCTTGGTACCATACTTAGAGAACAACTTTTTGCCAAATGTGCGAAGTCATATCAATAAATTAACTTTGAAATTAAAAAAAAAACGAAATAGGTCATGTTATATTCCAAATTAATCATTATCATTGTCCTGAAACAGCCATGGGCCATGGAGGTCTACCACACTACGCAATTCAGTTCTCCAAGAATATCTCTCTTAAGCTATATCTGCTGCATCTTGCCTCTGCACACCAATTCCCCCTCTTTCTGAGGGAGAATCTATAATCATCCACACGGGCAACATGGTCAAACCAATGGTCTCTCTCTCTGCACAATATGCTGCTCAAAGGAAGTTGCCAACTCCTTTGCCTAACCTCATCATCACTGATGTATGTTGCAGTTTTTGTAGCAAGTGTTAGTTATTCTCAAACCATTAAGTTTCCCTGTAGGAGACATTACCCATTGCAACTACCAATACCAATAGGGCCTATCACCACTCCCCAAAGGTCAGAGTTAGTACCAACTTTGGCATTGAAGTCGCCTAGAACAAGGTTAACATCTCCTTTTTCAACAGAATTCAAAATATCTTGAAGTTGTCCTTAAAACCGATCCTTCTCATCCTCAGTGGGGGCATAACAGCAGATAACATTCAACTCTTTAATGCTTATCTGAAATTTTGCTGTAAGAAACCTTTCATTAATGCACTCATATCCTAGAAGAGCATCACTAGCATTTCTGCTGCGAAGCAGACCTACACCTTGGAGATGCTTATTGTCTTCCCTCCCTGAAAAGAGAAATTTAAGATTATTTTAAAGAATTTGATCCTAGTCCCGGCGAACTACTGAAAAATGCCAGATAATGGGATCTGTGACTGGCTGCAAGTATGTCTTCTGTAGGCATACACAGATGGGCTGGTGTGCCTGAAGGAGGGCCCTGATGTCAATATTCCTCTGGAATCCAGAATTCCATTGTAGGAGTGTGGCCATCTCAGGACTTAGAAGAGTGGATGGATGATGAATTCCTGTTCAACTTAACCACTGCAGAAGATGGTTTAGTGAATAGGGGGCAGTCTGTATACATGTCCTTAGAATCGTTTAAGGGCATGGATCAGTGACCGCCCTTTGTGGACGATTGCTAGTTTTCTTTTTTGGCCACAGTGGGGGCCCCTTCGGTTTGGAAGGTCTAGCTGTCTGAGGACAGGAAGACCTTCTGGTGGTGCTGGAAGGCTCAGTTGCAGGAAAGGAAATCAGGATTCATGTAGAAGTCTGCATCATTCTTGGTATTGCCTGTGTCAGGAGGTATCTTGCTGCAGATGAGAAACATTCAGTAGGTCGTACACTGATGTCAGTCTGCACCCCACCGAAGTCATTGGAACGATAGGCTTTCCAATGACTGCACTGACATAGGATACCTTGCCAGGTGGTGCAGGCAGTGCAGCGAGCTTTCTCGCCTCAGCATGAGATGTTCATTACTTAGAAACGTTGAATCTCCTTTTCCTCCTTCCACTTGGGACAGTTGTGAGAATATGCTGGATGCTCGCCACTAGTTCACACAGCTCGCCTTTCCTGTGGTGTTCTCAGAATCAAGGTGATCCTGACAGGTGGGTGTGCCCCAGCAAGTTGTGCAGGCATGACTGTATATATGGTACTGAAAGCAGTGCAGAGGGTTCAGAATATACAGCCAAACCTCACAATGCAAATAACCTGCCTTGATAGAAGAAGGCAGGTGTGTTAAATGTCACAATCAGCACCTGAGTGGGTACCAATTTATCATCATGGTGTGTAGAAACCCGATGGACCACTGTTACTCCTTGTGTGAGCTCTTAGGATTTCCTCCTTGGTGACTTTGAGAAGGCCCCACTCAGTGATCACACCCCGAGAGGAATTCAAAGTTTTGAGGGGAGTAACCTCAACAGCCACTCTACCAATCTCTGACTTTCAGGAGCCGTTCCGAGTGTGTAGAACAGGCAGTCTCAACCTGCAAGTCGCCAGATCATATGCACTTGACAGATTTCGGCCCTCCTGCAAGATCTTTCAAACCTTTATTTACAAAAATTGGGGACATGTCCCCAAGTACCTGATCACCCATGGAGTGGATGATCAGGAATCTTGGGAACGAAGACACAGACGACAAAGAAGATAACGGTGTAGATAACAGACAACGAGGAAGAGGGGAACTCATGCCAAGCCCACTTGTTGGCATTGATCTTATCAATTTCATCATCAACTCTCATGTTTCGTTTTATGTAGTTCAGTGCCCGCTGTCCCCTCTCTCCACGGAGCCCAACAAGGGGATGCTCAGTCTGGAGCAAGGGCTAGGGTGGCCAACCACACAGAGACAGTGAGCCAGCCAAGCCCTCACAAATAAATAAAAGGAAAATGAAAAGAGAAATGTGCAGAACTAAAATTTCTACACCAAAGGAACTAAGCAGATACAAAGAGACAAGACAGTAAGCCAGCCAAGCCCTCACAAATAAATAAAAGGAAAATGAAAAGAGAAATGTGCAGAACTAAAATTTCTACACCAAAGGAACTAAGCAGAAAATAACAAAATTGTAAACGATCAAACTGGCCTCAGAAAGAAATTATAACTAAAAAAGGAAAATAATTTGCGAGGAAACGCTCAAACCTGTACCCAGACGTGGGCAAGGTTGCTCACCACTCTGCACGGTTGACCCTAGCAGAACCTGCCCACCAGCCGACTGCTCCTAGGGTCACACCCCCAGGAGCTCTCGTTTACCGGAAGCAGAGGCCAAAGCAGTGTATAGCAGAGACCCTGAAATCCGCTGCCCAGCCCCGGGATGACATGCTCCCCAGTGTCAAGGTGGCCAAAGGGGACCCTACCAGTCATGAGCTGAGAAGATGGGGACCCTCAAGCAACTACCAGGATCTTCCTTTCCCGGGACACAGGTCCAGATGCACCACAAACATGTGGGCGAGTGTTCAGGACCATGTGAAGGTCACCAAGCCAGTGGAACCTTCATAAGGTGGTCCCCTCACCGCATACAGGAGCTCGCACCGAGGTCGCAATATTTATCCATCATAAGATTCGCAAGTACACTATACAGCAGATAGATATCTGCTCTCTATAGCTTTCACATGATGGCTACAATTTTGTGGCAGAATAGGGCAGGTTTGAGTATGGATGTAGGGGGAATAATAAATTTTGCATTCAATGAAAGAACTGGGTTGGGCTGTTTTACACCTAAGTAGCACTTTTTTTGCACACAATGGCAAGGTATGAGGACTCATGTGGGAGTAACCGAGTTATTGGTGTTTGAGGGAGCAGCATGTCTCCCATGTTGGAATGGAGGGCAACAGTACACATGATAACATCAGCATTCAATGAAATGTGCAAAAACCATTCGACATATGTCCACAATTAGGCTATGGCAGCTGATGCCCATATTGAGTACCCTTGTTAACAGCATGTCAATGGGATATGAATGACCCTCTCTCTCCCAATTTGAACAAATGCTGAACATCTATGGGACAAAGTGGAGTGATGCATTCAAGCTCGAAACCCACCACCAGCAACTGTCAGTGCTTTATGGATGGCCACCTTGGAATCATGGCTGCAATACCACATAAACATTTCCAACACCTGGTTAAAGTCCATGCCATGAAGTTACTGCTGTTATGAGGGCAAAATGTGGACACACATTATTAGGTGGGTGTGTAGAATAAATTGTCCTTCCAGCATATATGATGTATTTTTGTGCAAATCACTGATGCGAGGTGTGACCATGATGGCCACCCCACCAATTGCTGCAACTTTAACCCTTTAATGCCCAGAATGGGCAAGATTTTGAAATGGACTAGTCCAAATAATGTTATTTCGCTGTCTTTACTACCCTCTACCTTTTTCTCAGATTTCTTGGGCATTAAAGGGTTAAGGATCCGATTCAAACAAGTGGTCTCACAGGTTGCCAGACCATAGGGGTTTGATGAAATTTGCCAAACCCACAAGAACTTCCAAACCTTTGTGAAAAAAGAGGACATGTTCCCAGTTACCTCATGGAATCTTGGAATGAAGATAGAGACAAAAAAGATGGGGGCTCATGTTGAGCCCTCTTGGCGACATTTGATCAAATCAATTGCATTAATTGAACTTTGTTGTTTAATTTGTGATTTTAGTGCCCATGAGCCCCACACTCCACAGTCCAACAAGGGGACGCCCAGTTGGGCACTATACCCATTAGACAATGAACCAAGCACTCAAAAATAAACGGAAAGAGAACTTTCTTCACAAAATGAAATAAGTGAATAAATAAAGGAAATATGTGAAGAACCGAATTGGCCTCACAAAATAATGATAACTGCAAAAGAATAAAAATGTGTGGGGAAACCAACAAACTGTACCTGGATGTGGGCAAGGCACTCAATATATTGCATAGTTGGCCGTAACAGATCCAGCCCATCAGTTGATTTATACCTCGAGAGTGCTGTCCAGGCCTGCGATGAACAGGCTTCCCAATGGCAAGATAGACCAAAGGAGACCCAAGCTAATTATGAGCTGAGGAGAGGAGAAAAGACCCCTGAGTAACTCTAACCAGAATCCTCCTTTCTAGGAGCACTGCACATGGCAAACATGGAGGTGAGCATTCAGGACCCAGTGAAGGTACTCAAAGCTGCTGAACTTTCACAGGGTGGTCCACTCACCACATACAGGAGCTCACACCAAGGGGACATATGTTCTCAATAATCCAACTCAGAAAAATTTTTTTTATTCATTTCTTCTCCTTCTACAAGAAATAATCAGAAAGCAAAGGAATTCATAGATGTAACTCAAACAGTTGATATTTACATCTCTTCTCCACAATCCATCTCTATTTAAAACAGTTTTATATATATTTCTATTCATTTCTACTCCTTCTAAACAAAACATTTGGAAATCAAAGTTCGTACAGGAAACTGTAACAGCCAATAGTTATCTGTTTTTGATAACAGTGGAAGTAAATGAAAATCTGTTTACAGAATTAGAGGTAACTGATGCAAATTTTCGCTGTGACAGTTTCTTGTGGTATTTATTTTATTTGATTTTTTTGTTCAGAAGGAAGCAACTTGTAAGAAAATTTGTTTTACTGAACGTCTGATAAATGATAATACTTATAGTTTTACATGGCTTGATTTCCTGTAGTGGATTATTTTGGGCATTTAATTTTTATGCTTTTAGAAAACAGCAGGAAAATTATCTACTTAAGAAAGAAAATATGCATTTCTAATGTAAAATGGAGAAAAAATCTATATTTTTTATGGAATCAAGAAATGGTCTTGATTGAAAAGCAAAAACATGTATTTTTAATGTGTACTATGAACTGGCACAATAGTTGGGTTATTCACCTAAAAACTGTTTGATCAAAGCAATTGAAAGAAATGAGTCAGATTCACTAAACTGAAAACTGATTTTATGAGTTTGGCCCAGAATCATTTGAAAAGAACAGAATTTAAAAAATCTCATATACTTTGTTTTATTCAGCCAGATTATTCAGAACAGATATAAATATTAACTAGTTCAGATTCCGGTATGCATCCTTCGATTTTTTTCGTTTCCTGTAGAAAGAGCAGTCAGAAATGAATATATAGAATTCCATTTTAATAGAGTTGAATTATCAAGGATATATGATAACAAGAACTGTTTCTGAATGGTTTTCCTATTTTTATTTCCATTTGCATCCTTTAGAAGGGGCAGAAATGAAAAGAAATATTAAAATCCATTCTAACCAAAGTCAGATTATAAAGAATAAATATAAATATTGGCTGTTACAGTTTCCTGTATTAGTTCCTTTGATTTCCATTTGCATACTTTAAGAGCAAAAATGAAGAAAAATATGAAAATCTGTTTTAACCAGTCATATTATTGAGAACTGGTGTAAATATGAACTGTTATATTACCCTTTAGGAGGAGCAGAAATTAATAGAAATAAGAAATTTATTCTAACCAGAGTTGAATCATTGAGAAAAGATGTAAATGTGTTATGTTTAATTTCCTGTATGAATTCTTTTGATTTCTGATTGTTTCATTCAGGAGACAAAATGAATACCCATTTTAAAAGCATCAGATTATCGAGATGGAAATATTGACTGTGCCAATTTCCTGTATGAATCTCTTTGATTTCCAGATTGTTTCTTGTACCAGGAACAGAAACAAAATATAAAAATCCATTTTAACTAAAGTTGGATTATTGAAAACAGATTGTAAGCTGGAGCTGCTTCTGTTCCTTCTACGAGTTGCTTTATTTCATTTAGAAGCAAAGGGTGTTTAAAAAATTTGTTTTATTGAATATTGGATTAATGAGAATACTAATATTGTTACACGGTTTGGTTTGCTAATCTGCGTTCTTTGATTTCCATTTGCTTCATTTAGAAGGAACAGAAAGGAATTAAAATATAAAGAGCAATTTTAACCGAAATCGAATTAGCAAAACTAGACAAAAACATTGGCTGTTTTCGTACCATGTAGAGTATTCACTTGATTTATTATTGTTTCATTTAGAATAAATGATCTTTAAAAAAAATGTTTTATCGAAGTTAGGATTTGTAAGAATATACAGATATAGCTCTATACAATTTTGTTCCCTATAGTGCATTCTTTCATTTCTATTTGATTTAGTTAACCCCCCCCCCCCCCCAAATATTTTAAAAAAAAAATACCTAGCTTGTTATATGGGTCCTATAAAGTAGAAAATAAACTAAAGTATGGGAGGGTCATTTTTTTCTTATAGCTTATGACACTCCCCTTGTCTGAAGATTCCATTTGACACACAGCTTATTACTTTCAGCACTTGCATTTTGGAGATATAGTGGAAGAATTGTTTTCATATTTCCCCACTGCTTTGGGGAAGAAAGCATGGGGCAATTTTTTATAGCCTATGACATTACCTGCATCCCAAGGTTTCCATTACATTCAAAACATACAGTGGAACAACTGTTTTGAAAAACTGACAAACGTAAAGCAAAAAGCAACACGAATATAGGCAAAAAATCCATTTTATAAAATGTCACATTAGGGAGATTAGACATGAAAATAGTTTCTTTAAACATCCCACTATTCATTTTCTCCCCGTAGGTAATTGGAATGTGAGGACTCTGCACAGATATTATTCTCTTAAATATACTCATACAAGAATTCCAGCATCATAATTTAGATATTCTACGCTTGCAAGAAACTAGATGGAGAGATAAAAGTCAAATTCTTAAAAATAATCCTAAATTTCTCTTTTCAAGGAGGGATGATAAGCATCACAAAGGCATGGGTCTGCTTCTCAGCAGACATGCTAGTGATGCTCTTCTAGGATATGAGTACATTAATGAAAGATTTCTTACAGCAAAATTTCAGACAAGCATTAAAAACTTGAATGTTATCTGCTGTTATGACCCCACTGAGGATGAGAAGGATATGTTTGACAGACAACTTCAGGACATTTTGAATTCTGTCAAGGAGATATTACCCTTGTTCTAGGTGACTTCAATGCCAAAGTTGGTACTGCTCTGACCTTTGGGGAAGGGTGATAGGCCCTTTTGGTATTGGTAGCTGCAATGGGCAACATCTCCTACAGGTAAGTAAACTCAATGGTTTCAGAATAACTAGCACTTATTACAAACACCACGACATACATAAGTACACATGGGTTTCACCTGATGGGCTGCATAAGAATATGATTGATTATATATTAATTAACAAACAGCAAATGGGCAGGTCATATAGGGGAGCTGAAATTGGATCTGACCATTACCTTGTTAAAAGTGTCTTGCATCTTAAACTTAAAAAGTGTTGTGCTAGGGTTAAAAAATTTACCTTTAATACTGAAGCTCTGAAAGACCCAGTTATAGGTAAAATTTACCATGATAGGTTACTTAGTCATTATGACAGTCATGGTATGCTTACTACTGAAGTTGAGGAAGAATGGGACCATTTTAAACAGGCTTTTTTGGAAACTAACAGTACTCTTTTAGAGAAAAAAGGAGCAGAGGAGGCAGAATTATTTGAGTGATAAGGCACTTGAGCTTATTTCAAAAAGAAAGAACTGCAGGAATGTCCATAATCAATACCATACTAGTCTTAATAGAAAGCATTACAGAGAGCTTAATAAAAATGTAAAGGATCAGTTCGCTGCTGCTAAGAATCTTTGGCTTGGCTTGATGTCTTCGCTGACAAAGCAAGTACAGCAGAGAGCTGTACCAGATAATTAAATGTAATATTTTTAACCATAACACAACACTTCTAACAAGGTAATGGTCAACAGCATAGAGCTGTATCATATAGTTAATGTTCTGTGTGGTAGAAAACGGACAGGTATACAGGGATTGAAGGATAAACAAGGTAAAGTTATAGAAGATAAGGATTCTGTCATGGCTAGGTAGGCTGAGCATTTCAGTGATGTTCTAACAATGTTGTTGTTGTTTGGGTTGTTTATCTCTGAGCGGCACTTTTTTGCACACCATGGGCTAAATGGCCAGGTCACATGGACCCCGAAGGCTCAGAGAAGGTTGGGGGAGGGAACCCACTGGAACAGCTGTTGGGAGACAGATGGTAGCCTCCCGTCAAGGCCATCCAGCGTGTTCTTTAACGTGCACAGGGTATGGCTCTCCCGCACACGGGGCCACGGCTTAACGTCCCATCCGACAGACTGCGGCCTTTCCAAGCCCATCGGTGTCCCCTACTGACCGTGGGCAAGGCGGGGAATTTTGCGGAGATAAATCTCAATGCTGACCCAGCTGGGACTCGAACCTGGGAACTACAGATTACGAGCCTGGCACACTACCGACTGAGCCACCCCCGCCCCGATGTTCTAACAAGTGGTTAGTTCTACTCCTATTGTTTGTAATGATGATAGATGCATTACTAGCTTTCATGTTGGCCTATAACACATTCTGAAGTTGTTTGGACTATTTCTAAACTTAAACTACATAAATCCCCAGGGGTAGATGAAATTACTGTGGAAATGCTTAGAGCTGGGAATGTTTCAGTTTACCAGATGGGTGACTGAAATTTTCAATATCTTTTATGATATTGAAAATTTCATGGTTCCTAAGGATTTTACCAGATCTATTATTATCCCTATTTGAGAAAAAGGTGATCGCAGTTTTTGTGATAACTATAAGGGTATCAGTCTACTTTCTGTTCCAAGTCAAGTTCTTTGCACGATTGTGCTTAATAGAATTAAGTATCTGGTTGATGGACAACTGCATGATGAGCAATGTGAATTCAGAAGTGGTAGGGGATGTGTATATCAGATATTTTCACTGAGGCAGATTCTTGAGAAAAGTTTAGAGTTTCAGAAACCTTAGAAATGGTTAGAGATAATTTGTGATTACTAACTTTGCTTATTTCAAAAAGGCTTTTGACTCTGCTAATCGTCATAATTTGCGGTTGACTGTGAGATCATATGGCAAAACAGACAAGTTAGTTAACATAATGAAAGCTCTCTATAATAACACTTGAGTCGTGCGTCAGAGTTGGTAAGGCTTTGTAGCAATTAGTTTAGCATTACATCTGGTGTTCAACAAGGGTGCATTTTGTGTCCTTTTCTCTTTAGTTATTGATTATATTATGCAAAATTCACTGCAAGTTAAAGATTTTGGCATTAAATGGTCTGGAAATCTGAAAATTAGTGATTTTGATTATGCTGATGATTTAGCCCTTTTGGCAAATGATGTTGATGAGACTGGTAGTACAGTAGATTTGTTTATAAACAGAGAGAAAACTAAAATGATGAAAATTGGTCAGCAGGCTGTGATTCAGTTAATCTGAATGATTGCAGTCTTGAGCAGGTATCATATTTTAATTATCTTGGGCTACCTGTCTACCTGTTTTGAAATTAAAAACAGTTGTCTTTGCATTTTAGTCCCATATTTATGTCCAACCCTAAAAATATATTAAAAAAACTATAAAATCTTATTCCATAAAAATATTATTTTATCTCTGTTTGGTGGAGTAGAATATTTTAGTACTCAGGAAACCCCACTCAAGTCTTGTTCTCTCTTTTCACCCAAAAAAAATAAAAAATAAATCCTGGGTATATGCTAGATCAGAGCTGTAGTACATGTCAAATTTCCACATAGTGACAGCATAGGTGCTGGTAATTTCTCAAAGGTAAAACTAAAACCACTGATGTTCACTTATGAAACAAAGCAAAGATGCAGTGTGATGCTGCTCACTGTGCATAATATACCTACTTTGATGTACAAGCAGTCAACCAGTGTCAACTTTCTTGTCATAAACAATGGATGAAGATTGCGTTTCTAAATCAACATTAATAGTTTTAATTAAACTGATTTTTATTTGCAGATTTTGATTTAATTTCCATAGATTTATAAATTGTTATCTATCTTTTGGAGTTAAAATATGTTTGCCATTTTTTCTGACAACAAAGTCTTACTATTTGTTGCGGATTTCTTTTAACATTGTATTATGTAATTTCTTTAACCCTTCTAGTGTCCACATCTGTTCGGAGAATCTGAAAAAATATGCAAACGTATGCACACATTTTTAGTACAAGAAAAATATCGATTTTTTTAAAAATAAAAATTGCCATTGTAATTTTTTCATATATCTTATAAAAATATATAATTCAGGCTTCAAAAATAATATTTTGTTTTTTAATTTGATGCATATTTTATTAAACTACAATATAAATAATTTTATAAAGCCATTTGATTGCTATTTCTTAGCACTAAACGGTATTGCTGATTTACTTGTTAATGTTCCTATTTGCTGAAGGAACCTTCTGATTTAAGCTCACAAGTTTGATTTGATCTATTATCAACTAATTTTTCCCTAAATTTTTGAAAATCTCCTAAAAATGACAAAAAAAACTGCAATTTTTAAAAGCAATAGATTTTGGAAGTAATTATAAAATACATACTGCAATTTTTTTCACACTCTTTTCTGTCATAAACTTATTGCAGTATTCCCAAGTTTTTACTTTTCCCAGCATCCTACAAATCGAAACTGAAAGTAAACACATCCTTCTTAGAATTTCTGGCTGCACCTGCATTTAATTAGTTATGCTTCACTGAGTCAAACAAGATGCAGATGGCTGAGACGTACTATCTCCGTTCCGTGTGCTATCAGTGCTTTTTACAGTTTTGATCCAGCATATTGGATGCTATTTGTCGTTAGTATTTTTTTTTATATTTAAACCTTAGTTTCCATTTTAGTAGATTTATTTTCAGAAATTAGTGATCTTTTGGCCGATTGATTTTGTATAGTCGCATGGGCAGCCACAACTTGTTGCTCTGGATATTTTAACATCACATTAGGCTACATGTTAATTTTTATTTTATTATTTATTACTTTTCCAGTAAAACTTTGATAATAGTATCATTTTCTGAAAATAAATGAGGTCTTGGATATGAAAGCAAATTCATTTCTGCATATTTACTTCAATTAGTTAGCGATCTTCAATCGACTGTTTGTTATCTATCTTTCAGGGTTGTGCTAGATCGGAGGCCGGCTTAAAAGTTGCTGTGGATATTTTATTTAACATCCCATTAGGTTATATGCAATTTTTCTTTTATTATTTCTTGTTTTTTTTTTAATGAAAAAACTTTGAGCATGTACCATTTTCTGAAATTGAATGTCTTGGATATGGAAGCAAAATAGACTTCCTTGCTACGGAAATCGGCCATCATTTGAGAGGGCAGTTTCTGGAAAGGTTGGTCCTTGGTGCACAAACCTTTCTGCACTTATCCAAACTTCAACACCCAAAGAATTAATTTAATAAAAGTGAGGAAATTTTTTTTTTTCCATTTCATAACCAGTTCAGAAAATCCCATGAATGGGAGAAGTCCAAGCACTTTGCATAACACTGGCTGTGTTTAAAATATATGATATTGAAATGAATCATTAAAAGAAATAAAAATCACATTTCAGGTTGAATATTATACTATTCGGGAGGAAATTTCCTTTCGATAAATATATAATTTAACTTTTTATTCAGCAGGTTTTCCAAAATGAAGCCTTAACTGTATAGTATTATCTTTTTTTTTTACCATATCACATTGAAAAAGGCTTATTAAAATCAACATGCATGCAAATTTGTCTATATTATTTATTTTCATAAAATTCGCAATTAAATTCTGCTTAATTTGGTATATAACATGACCTATTTCCATTGATTGGTTATTTAAAAAAAAAAATCTAGTTGATTTATCTGACTCAGCACAGTTGGCTAAAAGCTTGGAATTTTCTCAAAGTATGGTACCGGGAAAAAAATTACAAAGAGAGAAAAATATATACTTAAAACCAAAAAAGGTAATTTTTTTTTTATTATTCAGAAATATATAGTCATTCTATTCATGTGCTTTGCAATCATTTCTCTTAGTTTTTTTTTTTTAATAAATTTTTATTTGTGTTGCCAGATGCATTTTTTTTTACTACATGACTCTAAAAAAGTCCTATTAAAATGAAACATATGGTCTTTTTCTTTAAATATTATAATTTCAGAAAATCCAGAATGAAATGCTGATCAATTTGGCATTCAACATGCCATAATTCCTTTCATTAGTTATTTGGCAAAAAAGTTCGTTTTTTTGGCTGAGCATAGGCAGAAAATAGCTTGGCCCCTGGATAGAAATCTGTTTTTCAGACTGCACACTGGAAGGGTTAATTATTTGGTTTTTACGTTAAAAAATGTCTTGGATTCTAAAGGAGAAAGGATCTTCTTGACACACAAATCAGGCCTCCAAGTACAGGAGGGAGATGACTTAATTTCATCAAGAACTTTGAACCCTCTTTTATGTACTGTTATCTTGAGGGAATTTTAACCTCCTCTCCCCACCCTTTTTGGCAAATTTAATATTTTTAAACTAGTTTATATTGAACAGTTTATAGGGTACACTCTCTGCAATACTCGTGATACTGAAGATATTTCAGCCTTGGTGTACTAACTTTTGTGACTTTGCCGAGATCACCAAAATTCAGCACATTCAGTATAAAACAGCCTAGAAAGTGCTCCTCTATTTCATAAACAAGACAAAAAAAAAATCCCATCAATATGAGCTGTCCAGGTCACCTTGTGTAACACTGGCCATTCTTCTCAAAATACACTGAGTGATCATTGAATTATGACCACCCCATGTTAGGTCAATGGAAAACTTTGAAGATCTATAACTTCATTTTATGGGAAAATGTGACTAAAGATAAATTAAAGATCTCAATTAGTTCTATCTAAATACTGATTTCCAATAGATTCATTCAATATTTAGAGTTACGGAAGTTTGAATACTTAACAATAACAATACAAGTCACAAAAATTGACTTCAAAAATTAAAACTTATCAGAGTGTTTAATAAAATAAATGTGTATTTTAGAAGTTTGTGTAAAAATTTATTTAACTATTCATCAGTTTATTTTATAAGTTTATTAACACTAGCATTATTACTGTTAAATATTCCAACTTCCATAACTCCTTAAATACTGAACGAATATTGTTGAAAATTGAGATAGTGATATATTTGATTGAGATCTTTATCTGCTATCACAATCTTCAAAACAAGAACTTTAGAAGTTATAGAGCTTCGACATTAATATCCCACTGGCATAACATGCGGATGAGTGGTCATAATTCAATGACCACTCAGTGTATATCATACTGAAAAAAGAAACAAAATTCATGCTAGGTAACTATTTTATTATCCAGAAAGAAATTTCTTTCAAATAACGTAGAGTTTGGTTTCACCAGGTATTCCAAAATTAAAGCTTGATTGCCTAGTCATATCATTTTTTCCATTGTATCACTGTAAGTCATTATTAAAAATTAATGTCTGTAAATTAGTTTAATTTTTTATTTTCATAAAAGGTAGAATTAAATTCTGTTTAATTTTGTACAGAATAGTCTTATTCCTATTGATTAGTTATTTGTTAAAAAAATTTCTAAAGCTGATTCAGCACAGTTGAAGTCTGAAATTTTCTTAGTTACTGGAAAAAATATTAGAGTAATTTTATGGTTTCAAATAAAAATTTCTTCATATTCAGAAAATTCCCTTTCCAATTGTGTATTTACTATTTTGGTCCATTAATTTTTTAATAATTTTTATTTGCATTGCGATATATTGGGCATATTTTCAGAAAACTCAGAATTAAAAGTTGCTTAATTAGGTAATATGTCATAATTCCTTTCATTGGCTATTTGGTAAAAACAGTTCTAATTTTTTTGGCTGAGCATAGTAAAAAATATATAGCTGGACCTGAGTAGGATTCAGGCTGGACCCTGATAGTATTCAAGATCTAATAAAGCTTAAAAGACTTCACTAAATTTGATTTATTTTGCTATTACAATCTAAGCTAATGTATTCAGAAGACATCTACTGCTTTACCTTTTAAAAGTGAATGCTGTAGAACATTTACCATTAAACTTACCTTTCTGAGATTAAGGAGCTTTGGGAACCCTTTCAGACTTGTTAGCCCAACATTTATAAGGCTCAAAGATTCTAAACCAGAAAACTCATCAGAAAGACCTACAATTGATGTGCTACGACAGTTGTCAAGATTCAATTCTTTGATCTGTAGATAATGAAAAATGCTCTAATTAGAAATTTAAAAAAAAATAGTCATTATAAAAGTTAAAAAAAATCTTATAGCACCATATTTTGCTTTACAGGTAAAAAATCTCCATTTGACTATTAAATAACCATTTATTATGAGCAACAAGTATAAATTAATGTTACCATCTACTTTAGACAGGTGCCATACTGGAAATATTCAAAATTTTGAAGTATTGTTCTTGTAAACATACGTGACAATCACAGCATTACCTGGGTGACATTTTAACATCAATATATCAATAAATATTTTGTGGAAAAAATTTCGCCAACATACAGGACTTGAACCTGCATCTCTCCAGAAACATGCCAGAGTATTCTTATCAATTGAACTAATGCCAGCTCATCTTTTTTCCACTATTTTAAGACTAAGCTTTTCATTGATGATTTTTGGCACCATCTATGATCAATGGGTGGCAACTATTTCTTTTTATATTGCACTAAGATAGATATAATAAAGTCTCTTCACACAATTGCCACATATGAATTCTTTATATCTTCATTATCTGAATGTTACATTCATCTCAAGTGTAGTAGTTAGTAACCAAAGTGATAAAAAACACCTTCAAAGGAGGTTATGTCCACTCGGCATTTTGAAAAAACGTGAATATGTCCCTTTTTTTTAACTAATTTTAAAATCCACATTTTTTAATGTTTTTCTTTTTAAATCTCTTGAACCCATAACTGTCCTATAATTTACTGTAAAATATGAAATTTGCCACAAATCCTGATACTAGTCATTCTGCTAATGTTGTCAAGTTACTTTCTGCAATACTCAATATATCAGAATTGACATGTCCAATCAAAAAATCACATACTTTAGAAAATTACGTAAAATTCAGCCAAGATAGATGGCATTGTGCAAGTTGACAGCATTTCCCCTTTTCATTTGCAATGTACAGGACAATGCAGATCTGCAGTTTATAGTAAATAAAAAAAATAAATACCCCCTCAAACAGCTGCTTGCTACAGAGGTCTGACAGGAGCCTGTCAGTTTATATGCCATGCCTTACCTGGGGCTTGAACCCAGGTCCCTTAGATCAGTAGCCAAGCGTGCTAACCACTCGTAACAATGCACTGCATTTTGATGGTACACTATACTTTTAGACTCCTAGCAGCGACTAACCATAGTGGAGAATGAGAACGATGTTAACTGAGAACTTTGTTAGTTTTGGGGATGTTTCAATGAATATTTATTTGCTCAGACTACTTTTGTATCATCAGTTTATATGGTGAGTCATGAATTTTTTTTTTGGAAATAAAATTTGTTATATGAATATTTTGACTTTGCTATTTTTTTCTCTTGAGCAACGATGATTGATTTTGATTAAGATTAAAATTTTGACAATCTTTTGATTTCTTACTCAAAAAGTAATGCCTATATACTTAACATACCCTCATTTAACTTTATTTTGGCAAGTTAATATTGCCCTGGTGCCCGATATGCTATCCAGAGTTTTAATTTAATTTGGATTAATCAAAAGGTCAAAAGTAAAGAAGTTTAAAAATCATTTGGAGCAACAAATTGATCAAAAATAAAGCATAATTTATTGTTTTCAAGTTATACGACTGAAGTCGGAACATTTAATAACCTGTCCCAGTTTTTACCAATCACATTCTGGTAACCCTATCATTCAACATTTGTATTGCTAAATTTGTTCCCTCTAGTAAAAAAGAATATGAACATTTTTGAATAGCAGCAGCCAAATACTAGTTGGAGTCGTCAGAGTTACAAAGCTGTGCTTGAGTTCAAGCAGCAAACACATTGGTAGCCTCTCTGTGCATGCGCAAGAATGTTAATGCGATTACCTGAAGTGCATCATTAGCGATGGCATTGATACAAATTCAATATTTTTTTCCTCGTTATCAAACAAATGACCATACTCCAAATTTCATACAACATATATCAGTTTTAATTTTTTTTATGTATAGAGGGACACATCACCTTTACACATTTTAAAATTGTTTTTTTTTCAATTTTTATTCAAAAACCATATTAAATTTTTCAAATTCTTTTTTTATTAAATTAATAAGGAAAATATACATCAGTACACCAAGTATAGTCTTCTCATCTACCATAGAAGCAAAGAAGAAAAGAAAAACCTTTAGTCACAATTTATATATTATCCCCTAAGGTTAAACGATTATCTCTTTACAAAAATTTCGGACAATTAGACATGTTATGTGTACTAACATTTATGTCAATAATAATTGAAATTTGTGATGGGCAGTGAACTGGACTGGTTGAATTGACATCCTACTGGTGTGTCCATTTCAATGAGAGATGATCTCTGTAATTGGGAGCTGAACAGTACATTCTGAAAACCTGATCTACCTTTATGTGCAAAGTCTGGTGTCATTGTGAATTAAACTTAGTCTACTATAGAACCCTTTCAAAAACAGTGTAAATTTGGAAAGAAAGAAAAATTGGTATTCCACAAAGTATTTTAAAAATAATAAATTTAAGAATTTGTGCTGCAATATTTATGGGCCAGATGTGGCCAGGAGGCTAAATGAACAAAATTCAGTTTTTGAAGAAAACATCATGTTTAAAAATTTTAATGCATATTTTAGTTTTTTGCTTATAAATTTAAGATGTTCTATATACTTTTAAATGTTTGTATTTAATTTTCATTATTATAATAAAGATTACAAATGTTTGTATTTAATTTTCATTATTATAATAAAGTTTATGTTCTATCATATTAAGGCCATAAAATAAAAAAAAAACTAAATAGTTATTGTTCTTTTTAAAGATCTATTTTAAACTTTTATGGTTCAAATTTTGATTGGCCTTGACTCTACTTAGTTCGAGGAACTTTTTATAATGTGGGCTGATGATGCATTGTTTACGATTTTCCAATTTTTGTTTATGCAATATGGTGTTTACTATTGTTTACTGATGGCTTTAGAAGTCAAAGAATGTCATATTATATCATGTGTTCTTATTGTGAGAACGTTTATATGGTGGTCTTTATAAAATACATTTGATTATTATAGTGTTTTTTGTTGTTTTAAATAGTTCAGCTTTTCTACTTTGGATCAGTTTGTTGTTTACAGGCCTCAGCCAAGAGATGGCACTGCTCAGAAAACGTATGAATTGAAGTGTAAAGTAGGATGTAGAATATACACATTAGAGTATTGCAATTAGTATTCATCTAAGGTTCTACGATTTGTGTCGTTTAGGTGGGTAATGTAAAGTCACATGTCATGGTATGTGATTTCATGTAGATGTGATGTTTACATTTGGATATTTTCTCACATTCTTGGATAATTTGCAGAAATGGTGACAGGTAAGTGGATATGTATAAAGTATATTTTATGATGGCTAAAAAGGGGAATACCTCTTTATTTTTCGAAACATAATTAAAATATGGTAAATGTTTATTGAAGGTATTTAGGAATTGAAATTATTTAATTTTAGAAGTGCTGTTGATAGTGTTAATAGAGTTTCGCAATGTTATGGCATCATTTGAAACTGGGAGATAGCTTCTTGTGGCTATGGTGTAATGTTTTACATAAATTAATTGGAGTGAGGGTTTGAGGGGGTTCCAGAACTCTTTTTTAATCATGCATTTTTGTTTAGTAGGTGTTTTGTTGAGAGTATGGGGAAAAAATGACAAAAGAATGGAATGTAGAGAAATGAATTGGTAAAAATTTAAGTTTTCTCTGGGGGTGTTTTTGGGTTATAGGAGAATAGTTTCAAACATGGCGGTTGTAATAAGCACATGTACCTCATCATAGTTTGAGATGAATAAAGTGATTATTATTAGTTAGGTATAATATATTG
Source organism: Ryuthela nishihirai (assembly GCA_038380435.1). Taxonomy (NCBI): domain Eukaryota; kingdom Metazoa; phylum Arthropoda; class Arachnida; order Araneae; family Heptathelidae; genus Ryuthela; species Ryuthela nishihirai. The sequence continues at coordinate 81,468,170 of JAWZYU010000017.1, forward strand.
TTATGACAGATGAACGTGCAACCATAAAACCAGAATTGAAGTGTCATTAGACACTCGTGTTATGCTTCAGCGTGAGAATTGCATCACTAGTCTTCTGGAACAGACAGACTTAAAATAATAATGGTGTTAAAAAATTTTTGGAAACTTTTCGGTAGTAGCAGAAAGTATATATTTGTTTTCCTTTTAGTGACTTATTATTATGTTAATCTAAGTGAGAAAGTTGTTTATATTTTGTTTATGCTGAAGTGAGGATTATTAAAGAGATGGCAATCAAACCGAAGAGGAAAGCAGAGTTGGCTTTAAATTAAATTTAAACTACACAGCAATTTGTTTAGAAATATTTAATTCAAAATTATTCTGTAATATTAAAAGCCCTTGAGCAACAACATTCTACATTAAGCTTAGTACTATTCACATAGTCATGCCATAAGTACTTTTCACCATGGTATACTGTTACTTAAGGGCACTTTATCTTTACAAAAAGTTCCTACGGAAATTATTAGCATTTTCAGGTGTCTTCAAAAACTTCTTGCTGGTTCAGCCCTTGCAAGAACAATGTAAAGATAATAGCACAACCAGATGAACCAGCAAGAAGTTGTTTTCTGGCTTTAATTTATTTGTAGGAAGAATTCATCTTTTGATGCATGGTGATCTTAATATATAAGATGAAGCTTATTTCCATTGGTGAAAAGAAGCCAACAGGAAAAGCAAATACAGTTTAGTGACAACGTAGTGTATAAGAAGAATTGGTAAGGTGACTCTTGGTAAGTTATGGGTATTTCAACAAAGAAACTTGCATTGCTTGTCAAATATTTAAATAATATTCCATTTGTGCTTTGAGTAGAATTGAAATAATTTTAGTAAATATTTGAAGTCTAATTAAGAGATGTAAAACATTTTTTTATGGTTTAGCTTCATACTGATGAAGACAAGGATTTGTATTAGTTGAATTTGTTTTATATATGTGGGCTTATACCTTTGTAATAAACTACTTCATTCTTAATTTTGTTGCTAAGCATTCTTTTGAACTCCTGCTCAATTTTCCATTAAAAATTCATAACAATATTATAATTATTAATGTATTATATGGATATATTAATTTTTTTCAGATATTACTTTTTTAACATTAGTAATATGATTTATTAGGAATATTTGAAAGTATTTGGCAGCTTTATTTTATAAATTTTTATGCTGTAGAAAAACAACAGTTCTTAATGGAGGCATGAAGATTAAAGAATAATTCAGGGGAGAGGTTTTTGAGAAATATGAAGTGTATTTTAATGGATGGAAGGTGGTATGTAGTTTTTTCCTATAGCTAAGCTTCAGAATGCATATGCATGCTTTTATTAGCTACCTTCCTATTGCTTTTCACTCGACATTTGTTGGTTTGTGGATTTGTGAAAACAGTTCTTCCACCATATCTTTTGAATGTGATGGAGAAAATGATTTTGTGATGGTCCACCCATTCACTTTTACTTAACCAGTTTTACTTTATATTGTATTTATCATTTTGGGGATTATTTCATTTGGACTAGATCGCAATTCTTTCTTCCGAGCTGTAGGAGTGCATGCGCAATTCTGTCCTTTTGATTGTCAACCACTAATGCACACATTTAGGTTGGGTTGTTTTACCTCTGAGCGGCACTTTTTTGCACACCATGGGCTAAATGGCCAGGTCACATGGACCCCGAAGGCTCAGAGAAGGTTGGGGGAGGGGACCCACTGGAACAGCTGTTGGGAGACAGATGGTAGCCTCCCGTCAAGCCATCCAGCGTGTTCTTTAACGCGCACAGGGTATGGCTCTCCAGCACACGGGGCCACGGCTTAACGTCCCATCCGACGGACGGCGGCCTTTCCAAGCCCATCAGTGTCCCCTACTGACCGTGGGCAGGGCGGGGAATTTTGCGGAGATAAATCTCAACGCTGACCCAGCTGGGACTCGAACCTGGGAACTACAGATTACGAGCCTGGCGCGCTATCGACTGAGCCACCCCCGCCCTTACACACATTTAGGACACACTCCCTCTTACATCATAGCCAGCATGAGTGCACGATCATCAGATTATGCAAATGCTTTCCCAGTGTACAACAGACACGTGCCAAGATGGTTTGCTGCATATATCTAAGTGATGTTAGGTCACAGAGTGCACCAGAGTAGTCAGAATGAGTTGTATTGGAATAGGAAGGTGATGAAGGAGAAAGATGTTAGTAGTCAGTTTTTGAGAGTCTTATTTAGAGATAGAGTTTTCCTATTTTTCTCTTGAGCAACCTTAATTGGTTTTTTGATCAGATTTAAACTTCCTTTTCGAATGCTTACTCAATAAGTAATGCTACATACATAACGAACCCTATTTCAACTTTATTTGTCAAATTAATATTGCCTGGTGCCTGATAAGCTATCCGGAGTTGAATCTATTTTAGATCAGACAAAAGGTGCAACTTGAGAAAGTTAATAATCTTTGGAGCATTACAATTTATGTGTGAAACGAAAGCTTGTGATGTGGGGAGTGTCATAGGCTATTAAAAATATGACTTCCATGCTTTCTTTCTCCCTAAAAAAAAGCAGATATATGTAAACTATTCTTCCGCTTATCTCTAGAACGAGTGCCAAAAGTAACCAGCTTTACATGAAATGAAAGCTTCTGATGCAAGGAATGTCATAGGCTATGAAAAACTGGCCCTGTGCTTTCTCCCCCCTCCTAAAAAGGGGGGAAATAAGAAAATGATTGTACCCCTATATCTCCTAGCACGAGTGCAGAATGCAACAAGCTATGCATCAAATAAAAGCTTGTAATGTGGGAAGCATCATAAGCAATAAAAATTTGACAAACCATGTTTCCTTACTCCCTAAAAAAGGGGAGATATGAAAAACTATTCTTCCGCTATATCTCCAGAACACGAATGTTAAAGTAATCCACTTTACATTAAATAAAAGCTTGGGATGCACAGAGGCTATTAAAAATGGCCCCATTGCTTCCTTCCCCCCTAAAAAACAGGAAATGTGAAAGTCGTTCTACTAAATGGTCCAAACATGAGGCTTACAGTAACAAGTTAGGTGTTAAATGAAAGCTCATATAATGACTGTCAAACTATTTTGAATTTTTACCTCCACCATTCTTCTCCCCCCTCCCAATAAATGGTGGATTAGATTTTAGAGTCATAACTGAATTTTGAAGGTAGGTGTTTTTTCAGAAAAAAATTTAATTAAAAAACGCATCTTCCTGTATGGGCTCTAAACAGTAGAAAATAAACCTAAAGCATATCGATGGTGCAATCAGTCAGTGAGTTTGTATTCACTTCAAAGAAAGATAGGGTGCCAATTTACCCACTGGCAACAAGATTGCCAGTGCCCTATCTTCATTTGAAGTGAATACAAACTCAGTGACTGATTATACCATTGATATGCTTTAGGTTTATTTTCTACTTTTTAGGGCATATACAGAAAGAAAACCAAAAATTTATGAACATTTGTTTTTTATATTGATGATTATTATTATTATTTGTGATTAAGAAGTTTAATGTTTATGTTTAATTACTGTAAACGATGGGTAATATATTAATGGGTGTAGAAATCTAATTAGCATTGTGATAGATATGAGGTTGGAATGATGGTGGGTATTTCTTTTTTTGCTGTCTTTGATAGTAATATTTAGTTTCGAAGGCTTTTTAATAAGGTACTTTTGCAGTTTAAATCACTCAACTCGGTAAATGGCGTCACGATTTATCACTCGTGGTATAACAGAACTTAAGATTTTAACAGTGAAAAAGAGAAGTATAGATGATAATCACAGAGCTACCTGCTGCTCTTTTGGCATTGATAAATCAATTAATATTTTGCAGAAAAAATTTTCGACGACATACGGGATTTGAACCTGTATCTCTCCAGAAACCTGCTAGGTCTGTCTTTTTTCTGCTAATTTTAAGACTAAACTATCACCAAGATTTCCAGGCCTACTATGATTTTGGGTGGCAACTATTACTTTTATATTGCACAGAGTAAAATGGAAATAAATAATACGCTACTTGGAATTATTAATGATTTAACATAGATGATAATCACAGCGTTACCTGCTGCTCTTTTGGTGTCAGCAAAAATATTTATTGATTTATCAATGCCAAAAGAGCAGCAGGTAATGCTGTGATTATCATCTATGTTTAAATCATTAATAACGCTAAATAGCATGATGAGACTATTATGTATTTCCATCTTACTCTGTGCAATATAAAGGTAATAGTTGCCACCCGAGATCATAGATGGCACCAATGATTGGCCCGACAATCTTGGCAATAGCGTTTAGTCTTAAAATTAGTGGAAAAAAGACGAAATGGCATTAGTTCAACTGGAAGAATACTCTGGGATGTTTCTGGAGTGCGGGTTTAAATCCCATATCTTGGCAAAAAAAAATTCCGCACAATATTTCAATATTTATTGATTTATCAAGAATCATCGATTTATTTTTTATCCCTAAAGGGTAAATTCTTAGGGGGGGGGGGGAAATAAATGATAAAAAACTGCAGCTTTTTGCAGTTTAGATTTATTTCTATGTAGCATCAATGTGTAAATTTTGGATCTTAGGTGTAAGTGCATCAAATTGCAAATGATTTTCTCAGTTAAATACATTCATTGGTGATATGTTAAGCATTAAATATGAGACAACAGGATTTATAATTTGCATGTCTGTGCTTTAGCATTCTTTAATTGGACTTATTTTTGGGGCTACTTTGATGATATTAACATATTTTTTTTCTTGGGGAATTGTTTCTTTATACCTATGCATTGCTGAAGTTAATTTCTAATGGAAATATTTAGTTCTGGGGGCTTTTTTATAATGTGAATTGGGGGAAAATTATTTATGATTTTCTTGTTTTTCACCTTTGTTGTCCCTGGTGGAATTATTTTAATGTGGCTCAGTTGTGCATTGTTTACAATATTCATTTTTTTTTTTACACTTGTTGTCTCTGATGTAATTATTTAGTTTTATAGGCTCTTTAATAATGCAGATCAGAAATGAATTGTTTGTGATTATCTGTTGTTGTTTTTTTAGGTTGTCTTTGATATTGTTTAACAATTTCTTGAGATTGTCTTGGATGAGATTATTTTATTCTGGTAGCTTTATTATACAGTAGATAGGCAGTGAATTGTTTATAATATTTTCGACTTGTTTTTTAATGAATTTTAATGAATTGATTGATTTTTTTTTGATCTAGGGTTTTCTGAAAGTGAAGAATGGTAACTCATTCTTTTAAAGTATACTTGGATTAATGTGGTTGATTTGGATGAAATTATTTTATAGTTTTTTTTTTTAATTATGGAATAGCAGTTGTTTAGCATTTTGTGCTTTTAAAACAGTTGTCCCCAAAAAGATTATTAATTTGAATTGTTTTTAAAACTGTCAAAAGAACATTCATTAAAAAATGCTAAGCACACTGTTGAAACAATAACCTCATTTCACACTAACCTTCATTATATTATGATATAGTTAGGAAAAATTGCCTTAGATGCCATTACTTTTGTTGGTTTTGTGTGCAGAATAAAAATTTCACATTTAGAAATAAGTTATGATTGAATGTTTTATTTGACATGCTCAGGTTCTGCAATTTCTTTACTGCTAGTAATGCAAATAGTATTTATGGAACATTTTTAGAAGTTGAATATTCTTCCTAAAGTGATAATTCAAACAATTTTTGTCAGTTCAAATTGCATATTTAGTACTGCTTTTTACAGAAGTAATGCCATTTTTTTATACAATTCTTTCAGAAAATGAACATTTGGTTAGTAGGCTGTTCACGGTCCTCAGTCAAGAGATGGCACTCAGGAAACAGAAAGTTGGCAGCTGAGCAATCAAAATTGCAGTTGTCTTTTAAAATTCAGATCAGCTAATATGGGTTAATTTTTATATGCAAATTGTTTTAGGAATTTAGTTTTTGGGAAATGTGTTTAGTATGTTTTAAAAATTGGGAAAAGAGGAGAAAGATTGCAGCAATTTGTAGTATGTGGGAAGACAATGGTTATGTTGTCTTAAGTTGGTTTGAGTGTTTATTGGATTTTTTGATAATTTTATTTTCCAGTAATTAACAATTGCAAGTGTTTTTTTTTTTAGGGTGAAATTTATGGATTTGTTATGTTGCATTTGTTTAAAATGCAATTACCATTCCATGGTAACGGTAAATTACATTTGGTAGAAGCCCGAATTGTTACCATGGTAATGGGAAAAATAATCTTTTCTAGAAACTGTTGTTTGGGTTAAGGTGTGAGTTATCAAAAAGAACAGTTTTCTTAGATTACACAAAAAAAAAAATGCTGACAGAGGACTATAAAGTGCATTGCAACTCTGCCCTATTTTCTTCTGTGTGAAAAGTTTTGTAGCTGGCAGCTAATGGATTTACAATAAAAATGTAACCATAAATGTTACTAGGGTAATAAAAACTTTTTTAAGCCCACTCTTAACATTAGGTTCTGAAGGAAGTGGTTGAAAACAAAGAGTGGTCATGATCTGTATACTGCATTTGTGCCATGGATCAGATTGCCATTGTGGTATTGGTCATAAATTATAATGCTGTTACATTTTATGAAAAAAATTACAGTAATACTGGTTAAGTGCATTTCTACCAAATTAGCTTTTGTAGCTGGTATTAGAGACTGTGGTTTCACAGTCAGAAAACAAAATGGTGGTACAACTGAGCAATAAAGTGATTTCTTGAAATACACAATGCATTACCATGAGAACACATTTTTTCAAAGTGCTGGGGTATTAATCTGAAAATACTGGTATTATACTGCATGAATAAAATGGTAACTAAAATAATGTGCATATCTGAGAATTAATGAAATACAGTGTGAAAAAAGGGATAAAACTAAACTAGCATATAGTATACTAAACCTACTTAAAAAACCACGTACTGATCTGTTGGCGATTTTCATCTGCAGCAACATTAAAACAAATAATTTAGAATGCAATATGTACTAATATTACAATGAAGTTGGGATATTTTGACTAATTTCGCATTGTCTTCGTATTTGCACGTTACATACGACTTCCAACAAAAATGGCTATCCCTTGAGCGGTTGGCGCCTATTTTGGGCTCAAATACTGCGATAAGCCACTGAATGATAGTTTTATTGAATTTATTCAATTTCCTGCAGGCGTTATTTAGCTTTACAGGTCATGGTAAATATATTACATTCTTCACTTTTATGAATAAAAATTAGTTTAAAAAAATTGTTTTAATTCCAAAAATTCTGTACAAAGCGCCAATCTGATCCATACAAATACTTAAATCGACAGCATATTACAGCAATAAAACTTTACACATTACCTGTTTAGGATCTCTGCCTCGTTTTTCTAATTCAATTCTCTTCTCCATCGCATTTACTTACTACAATTTTTTTCTAAATTACTGCAAATATTTCTAACTGCCTCAATTTACTCGATACCTCGTTTAAGCGCGGCAAACGACGATATTTGTGAGATTTTATTGTTCAAAACCGCAAGCAAAACCGGTTGCACTCCGCTAATTTAACCTAACTCTGGAAACACGTTTTGGCCTAACAGTCGCATAGGGTTGAAGGTTTAAACGTTAAAATAATTGTTTTAAAAGAACTATTTATCATTACTAACAAAATTGCACCTATATTGTGCCTTAATGTGTTTTTCTAAGTGCTGAGAGGTACAGCATTTATCAAATTCAGAATACAAAGTTAAACATAAATGATTTTCAATAAACTGTGAAAAAAATTCTCCCTCAAGTAGCTGCTTGCCCCAAAGTTCGGACAGGAGCCTATCAGTGTAGTGTGACACAGAAAGAAAACAAAACATCTCAAAATATAATTAAGCTTTGGATTTCAAATCAGGAACAGTAAAGAATCTGACTCAATCATTTGTGTTATTATCATAAAATAATACGGAGTTTAGGAAAGAGTTGTTAAGAGAAATATGTATATCTCATTGCCTCTCTCATTTGGGATTTTTGCATCCTGGGGCTGGTGTAATGATCTCTAATTATGAATCACAAAATCGAAGATCATTTTCTCATACTCCGGATAGATTTTCGGTAGCAACTGCTTTCTCATCCGAAATAGACCTATGCTCACAAACAGCGACCTGAACATGGGAAGGCCATGGGAACATCGAACTGCTAAAGGTTAAGTTCCTTTAAAATCTAGAGTTACACTTATATTAAAACTTTATTGAAATATTTCCTACAATATAATGTCCAACTGATATCGTTAAGCTTCTATTTTTTATGATTATTCCCTAATGGCCATTTTTTTAAGATTAGCTAAAGACTTTACAATCTTAAAGTATCATTCTAGCATTCAATCGTCTTAAGATCATAGAGCTATACAGATAATAGATCTAGTGATGTACCTAAGAGGGGGTAGTTGGATTTATAATCCCATCCCTTTGAGAACTTCAATAACGTACAATTTGCAAAGTTCCCAAAAATCAAACTCAAGGTATTACCCAAGACAACTACAAAGTCTAGAATATATCCCAGGGATATCTAAGACGACAATGAATATGCATTGTTCATCTTTGATATCTTATGGATATTTTCTGGATCTTGTGTGGATATATCACTCTTCCATGATATACGCCAAAGGAGACCTGTTAAGCTGGTCAGGAAGTGTGACTCAATATCATTATTTGGAGTTTAGGCACATTTCCGATATAAAAGCAATTGCTGAAGTGATTGATAGGTACCATAAGCTTTTCCAAGTTAATGAAAAAAAATTAATCTAACAGAAATTTTCCCTATAAAAAGTGACAAATCTGCAAAGCCTCTCTCTGGACATTATACTGCTCAAGAGTGGTTGCTGAATTCTATGCTTAATTTCATTTTTATTTGCAAAATCAAACCACTTAATGTCAAGATATTGCATAAGCATCTAGAACCAAAGGCATTTAGTTTCCAGTTATTTTGCTTAGAGAGGGTCCATAGTCATTGCCATAGCAATCGTTAGAAGAGATGGCCAAAGGAAAGGACCACACTATTATATATCCTAATTTTAGTCTGCAGGTGAATGTGCTTATTATTCAACACTCTCTGTTGATTCTTAAGGTGTTCCAACAGCAATCTCTACAATTTATCTCAGGCTGCACATCATCAATAGATGTTATACAAATCCCGAGATAATTAACAGAGACACTTCCTCAAGAGGACAATCATTGAAAACAACTGAAGCACGAGCTGATTAATTTTCATCACCTTAGTTTTCCTTCTGCTTATCATTAAAACTCTGCTATTACCCGTCTCAATCAGCACGCTAACAAAAGAGTTCATCTCATCAACGTCATTTGTCCTGAAGGGAAATCATCAGCATGAATATAAATTAAAAATTATCAAATCTGTAGACCATTTAATACCTACACAACGCTTTATTTTATATAATTTGATATACTGTGGGATTGCTGGCAGAATGCATTGTCAATTTTTTCTTTGGGTTGTAAATTGTGCAATGTGTGAAATTTCATTCGTTAAACGATGATAATGATAATTAAATAATAATGATAATGATAAATGATAATTAAATAATTCAAAATTATTTAATTTGAAGTTAACATTTAAAAAAATATAATCAGAGAACACTGATGTAGTGCATTTCCCAAAAGGTTTTGACGTAATGTACTCTGCAAACAAACCAGCATTTTTCAAACCATTAATTTTCAAATTCAGCGATTTGTAATAAATTACAAATCGCCGAAATTTTGAATCTTAAAAAATTTTAAAGGATTAGAAGGAATCACCATTTTGAGGAAGGAACCAATCGATATTATTTAATAGTATAAATAATAATTTAATAATAATTTCGTATAACCAGATGTTTTGTTTTGGTACAATGAAACAAGTTAGATAATAAAAGTACAAAAATTTACTTTGGATTAACTGATCATATTAGCTTAGCGTAACGATTTCTTGGTAAAAATTCAGTTTAAATCATGATAATCCTTTGAATATATATAAAATATAGTTAAAGAAAGTAAAAGCGAGAACTTATGTTACGTACCTTACTATGAATTGTCGGTGTGAAATTCTCTCTCTTGATCGCTTCGATTCAAGCTTCTTTTTGAGAAATATCCTTAGGGAACTGAAATACGTGGACTTTGGTCCCATTCCGGACTTTGGTCCCATTCCGATAGTTACACTTTGGCACTACACAAGAACTAGGCATAGCTGAAAACGCGAAAACACAAATATTAAAATACTTATCAACTCAACCAGCGTGACACGATCGAAACTAAAGCTATTCAAAAATGGCGACTGGAACACCAATATTCGTGATGACACAGCTCTTCCGGCAAAAGCGTCCCTTGGCCTTCTCTCTTGGTGGTCACTGCAACACCTACGTATCCGTTATACGACCCGCATTTATACAAAGTGAAGTTAAGTCAGTATGGAGTTAGTCATAGAATAGTTAAAACAGATGCGTGACTCTAGAAGGCTGAAGGTGGCACCGCCACAACATGTACACCTATCTGCCCATTTGAACCAGAAATGCTGTCGTTTACAGAGCTGAGCAGGAGCTAAATATAAGCTAGTTAAGTTTCAGGGAGCACGTGTAGTGTGTTTTTAGATGGAGACTTTAGATTAAGAAATTTTCAGATTAGAGAAATGATCTTACAACACCTTGACATAACATAACCGGAAATTGCAATTTATCTTCCATAAAGGTAATGTTTATTTCAAAATTTTGTTTGGTAAAATCTCCATTGTGCTTTTAGGTCTGAAGATATCATTGTACACTACACAATGGAAATCTTTAGCCATTCGAATAGTTTTGTGTCTGTTACCTACTCTTATTTAATATTTTGCTGCTGATGTTAATATAAGTTCACTGGACAAAAAATTAGTCATCTGCCGCTGTAAAAGGTTTACGTCTGTTCAACAGCAAAAGAGGGCGCACCAGCAATTAACGCTCTGCAGATAGCTGTGCTGTGTGCTACGGGGTTCATACAGTGACAAGAAGTGGTTGTGTGAAACATGGGTCGTGCCAAAGATGTGAATAAGTGGCAAAAAGATGTTATTGCATTTGGCCAAGCCAAAGGGCAGAGTTTACAAGAAGTTGCCGCCTTTGCAAGTGTGTCAAAATGTAGTGTCCAAAGGGTCTTCCAGCAGTGGCATACATCGCAGTCCACTGCTAATCATTGCCAGAACTGCAGCAGAAAGACTGTGCTCACCAATAAGGACTGCCACAGTGTGTCACGCACTGTTAGGGCAAACCGCTTTGCAACGAGGCAGGAATTGCTCCAGTTAGTCAATGCAGGACTACAACGAGCTGTTTCGGAATGAACGTTCCAAAGGAAACTGCATGTGATGACAATCTGGAGCAGAATACATCAGAAGAGACCCATTATTATGTCAAATTCAATTTCTTGAAATATAAAATACGATTTCTTGAATTCGAATCATTTCTGATGATAATGAATAAAGAATCATTTATCATTATCATCAGAAGAAACCCATTATTATGTCAATAGCTCTGCGCAAGGCTGCATGGCTACAGTGGGTGCGATGCCACAGAGACTGGGTTGTCGACTCTTGGAAGCGTGTGATCTGGTCAGATGAGTCACATTTTTGCTTGTACTGGAATGATGCGAAGCGACAGGTGCATTGTAAGCCGCATGAAGCCTTCCATGCAGACTCTGTGCAAGGTTTCGTTTAAGCTGGAGATCACTCTGTGATGTTTTGGGGTTGTTTCACGTATGAAGAAAAAGGTACTTTGATTGTGATGACATCACACTTGAACCAGAAGGGCTATATGGATGACCACATGTTGCCTTTTGTGCAGCATTTTCCCGATGAACACAGGAAGGATATCCCAGTCTTCCAAGATAATAACTGTCGTATGCACAAGGCCCAAAGTGTGTCATATTGGCATGACGATATTTTCTGAGGCCTTTGAACATCTCAACTTGCCCGCCAAATATCCGGATTTGAATCTCATAGGAAACTTGTGGGACTATTTGTGGCAACGAGTGAAGCGCTGTCCCAACCATCTGGCCAAAGTGAACATTTGCTGCTGGACGAGTGGATGAATATTGATATGCACTACATCTGCACACTGGTGGCATCCATGCCAGACATGATTTCGGCTGTTCTTCGGTTGCATGGAGGCTTTACACGTTATTAGGTGACATTCAACCAGGGATGAGTAATTTTTTGTCCAGTAGCTAGTTGAAAGTTGTATATATGTTATGAAGTAATAAAAATGATGCAGATTATTATTGAAACAATATTGTTAACTTCTTTTTAACAGGTAATTTTCTTTTAAGCTCTATTAGAAATGATGACTTAGGTACAAAAAATTCTGCATAATTAATGTTTTAATATTTAATAGATATATTTCGGTTGCCTATAAAGTCAAGGAGATATTTCTGTAGGATATTGCTTTTTCCTTCGTTAGGGAATTGACCATGTTTTAGTTTTTTTGACTGAAAGCTGTTTCATAAAATCATTTGTTCTAAACGCTCATTTTGAAATCGTTTTCCGTCGTATGTTTCATTCTTTCAGTACCTTCCATTCTTATTAAATATATTATTTGTTCCAATCAAAGTTACGTTTTGCATATACTTCCAAAAAAAATAATTAATAATTCTTTCTTTTGCCTTTTACAATGGTAATGAAAGACCAAAAATGTGTTATATATATATAAAATATGTGGCATATACCGTATTTGCCAGCGTATAGGACGCACTTCCCCCCCCCCCCCTCAAAATACGCCTAAAATATGGGGTGCGTCTTATGCGCCGGTAATCAATATTATGAGTTGAAATTTCAGTCTAAAACTTTTGGTTTATATCAATATACCTATATAAGTATTCTTTTTCATTTTGTCCTTTTGTGAAAGAGTGGTTTCAAATAAATCGTTTCCATATTTTTTTTTTGTTTTGTAAAAATAATAAGTTGCGTGATGTATTTTATGCTTCACTACTGACAGAGGCAGCATTCCAGTAAAATAGAGTTCAGATCCACTGACATCTCAAAGTTACGATTCATCCAATGTCCGCATGCGTGATCACATTTCACTGGCATATTTTTTTGAAAAGCGCGAGCATGGCGCGTCGTTACCGATTACAGTGCCTCAAGGCAACAAAAACGTAAACTTTTAGTACCGAAGATGCTTTCTCGTGTTTTTGCTGCGAAACATGGCTCAAAAACAAAGCAGATTCTGCTATGATATTGCATTCAAGCTATGAGTGATTGAGTATGCCAAAGAACACGGAAACAGGGTAGCAGAGAGGAATTTCGGATCACCGCCAACAGAAAAGATGATAAGAACTTGGAGAAGACAAGAAGAAGACCTAAAAAAAGCAATGCGTAGTAAACATAATCTGCGACATGGAATTGCAAAATGGCCGGCACTAGAAGAAGAATTAAAAACTTGGATATTAGACCACCAAAGCTCGGGATTTTCAGTTTCCACAAAAATGACTATTCAACAAGCAAGAGTGATAGCTACTAACAGAGGCATCGCTGATTTTACAGGATCAACGTCATGGTGTTCTAGATTCATGAAGAGAAATGACTTACGTATGCGGACTAAAACAAAAATAGCACAAAAGATGCCAACAGAATATGAAGACAAGATTATCGAGTTTCATAAATTTGTCATTAATGCAAGAAAAAGAGGAAATTTTGAACTTTCACAAATAGCAAACATGGATGAGGTCCCACTGACTTTCGATGTACCCTCAAACAAAACAGTAGATTCCAAAGGTGCAACAAGTGTTATTGTTAAAACTTGTGGACATGAGAAAACGCATTACACAGTCGTGTTGTCTTGTTGTGCCAATGGAACAAAATTGCCGCCTCTTTTGATTTTCAAAAGGAAAACCTTGCCCAAGGAAAAACTGCCTAAAGATGTGTTTGTGCACGTTCATCCTAAGGGCTGGATGGATGAAGGGGGGATGAAGTTCTGGATAGACAATGTGTGGTCTAGGCGTCCTGGTGGACTGTTAAAGAAACCTGCCTTGCTAGTATGGGATCAGTTTCGGAGTCATAGAACAGAAGCTGTAAAAAAAAATCAACCAACTGAAAACTCAGTTAGCTGTAATTCCAGGTGGACTAATGAGCCAGCTTCAACCTTTAGATGTCTGCATTAATTAACCATTTAAAGGATTCATGAAGGAGAAATGGAACAGTTGGATGCAGTCTACAGATTTTGAAGTGACACCATCAGGAAGAAGGAAGAGCCTAGCATTTTGCAGATTTGTGAATGGGTCAAAACTTCATGGAATGCTGTGAAACATGAGACAGTTGTAAAGTCATTTTAAGAAATGTGGTATTAGTAACTCACTTGATGGCACAGAGGATGATTTGTTATACGAAGACTCAGTTTCTGAAAAAGAGGCTTCAAGTGATTCTTCATTTAGCTCTGGAGATGAATTTCTGGGTTTTGAGGATGAACATTAAAAGGTACCTAACTACAATGCTCCCTAGTTAAATTTTTTGTATACATAAATAACTACATTATAAAGAAAGATTTATAAAGTGTGTACAGTAAATCTTTATGGAAATTCATGAAACAACGTGGAATTTTTTTTCCCCCTTAAAAATGTGTCTAAAAAAGGGGTGCATCTTATATGCCGGTGCGTCTTATATGCCGGTGCGTCCTATACGCTGGCAAATACGGTAATGTGTTTAGAAATAGTATTTTGTCTCTCTCACAGATCTATTAATGGTTATAAACTGAGAGGCTTGTGTCAGGCCTCTGTGGAAAGTAGTTACTTGAGTGAGAATTTACTATTTTTTTTATTCGTCTGTGGTAACATTTTCTGCAGTAAACACTTGAATATGAACTAGTCTTGACCAGTGGTGTGCAATAAGACTTAATTTGGTATCAGCTGTTGAATCCAGAATAAGTAAAAATGAATTTAAAATGTGTTATTATCCTTAAGTATGCCTTTGTGTTATCTTCGGAAACCAAAGAATTTAACTATATTGTGTGCATTATTACATATTACACCTATAGGAATGCAGCATTACAATGAAGGATTCTGGAAGAACCTAAAAAAATAAAAATAAATACCCCCTCAAGCAGCTGCTTGCCACAGAGGTCTGACAGGAGCAGAGGTCCACAGAGGTCTGACAGGCAGTGGGCATCTAGTATATATAGATGCAATTCTTGTGCACACGAATGTCACTCATCATGCTATTGATCTCACTTTTACTGATGCGAACAGTGATTTCGTAACATGCCGCATCCGGCTGAAAATTCATGATATCACCCTGATATACTGTTACATCCGTCCATGCACTGCCTTTCTTGCCCTGGATTCTCTGTGGGGACCTTAATGCCCTGCAGCCCATCCTGGGGCGCAGACATTAGTGATCAGCGAGAGGAGGATATCGACAATGTCGTCTTGCTGCACAATCTCTTTATCGCCAACGATGGCTCGCCCACATTCTACAGACCTCTGAGTACCTACAGCTCCATTGATCTGACCCTCTGTTTTCCAGCATTGGTTAAAGCCATGGTTGCTTTAACCAATGCTGGAAAGCATTGGTTAAATTCAAATTTGGTTAAGGTCAGTTGACCCTGACACTTCAATGAACACAGGAAGTCAGGAAACACAGGAAGTGACCACTTCCTGCTGCACATCTCCTTGCTTCCCAAGGGACATGAAGCCCCGAGAAGAACGTTGAAGCTTATCGACTGGCAGCTCTTTCAGCAGATCTCGTCTGAAGGACTCACTGCCATCGAAGCTACAGATCTCAACGCAGTGTCGGAGGCTCTCACTGCTGTCTCTGATGCCTGCACTGTTACGATCTCTACACAAGGGCATCTTCCCTCTCCGGATATCCACTACAAGCGGCTTCACACCATTCGTCGCCGAGCCGAGGGGCGGAGGTGGCTCAGTCGGTAGCGCGCCAGGCTCGTAATCTGTAGTTCCCAGGTTCGAGTCCCAGCTGGGTCAGCGTTGAGATTTATCTCTGCAAAATTCCCCACCCTGCCCACGGTCAGTATTTGACACTGATGGGCTTGGAAAGGCCGCCGTCTGTCGGATGGGACATTAAGTCGTGGCCCCATGTGCGGGAGAGCCATATCCTGTGCACGTTAAAGAACACGCTGGATGGCCTTGACGGGAGGCTACCATCTGTCTCCCAACAGCTATTCCAGTGGGTCCCCTCCCCCAACCTTCTCTGAGCCTTCAGGGCTTATGTGGCCTGGCCATTTAGCCCATGGTGTGCAAAAAAATGCCGCTCAGAGGTAAAACAACCCAACCCAACAACTCGCCGAGCAGAAAGGCATGCCCGCTGCTCTGGTAGATTTCCAGATATTCTTCATACTAGAACAGAAGCAGGGGAAACCCACCACTGAGCTGTCCTCTTACAGGCCCATTGCTCTATCATCTTGCCTCTGCAGGATCCTAGAGAGACTGGTCCTTGGACGCCTAGAATGGTTTCTAGAGTCCAATGGCCTCCTCCCTGACAGCCTCTCGGGTTTCCGAAAAGGAAGATGCATGTTGGACAATCTCATCGACTTCATCTCTTCTGCTGATCAGGCGAAGTCCGTGGTAGAGACTACTGTTGCTGTCTTCTTCGACATACAGAAGACATTCAATTCCCTGTCCAACTCAGATATTCTCTGCAGGCTCCATGATCTCGGCCTCAGAGGCAATATCATCAAGTGGAACGCAGCATACCTCTCCAACAGGACTGTAAGTGTGAAGCTGGGCAACATGCTCAGCATCTCCCACACCATCAATCATGGAGTACCTAAAAGCGATGCCCTCAGCCCGATGTTACTGAACATCTTGCTGTCAGAACTATCCTCTCAACTCAAGGATAGAGGGGGTATTTTCATTTACGCAGTCGATATCTGCATCTGGTTCCCTAGTCAGGACACCTACGATGCTCAGCTCGTGATGAAATGAGCTGTGGACCCGGTAGTCAAGTTCTCCGAAAACCTAAGCCTCACTCTTTCCACTGATAAGACTGTGGCCATGGTTCACACAAGGAGACGCCTTCCACCCACCTTCCCTGACCTCCTGCTTGGGCCAGATCACATCAAGGCCATTCATCAGCATTAGTTCCTTGGTGTGGTCCTGGACAACAGGCTGAGCTGGGGGCCTCACATCCAGCATCTTAAGACAGTTGCCACTGCGCAGAGAAATATACTGTCTTTCCTTGCTGGTACCTAGTGGGGAAGTTCCTTCAAGACCCTTCTGGTCTGGAACCAGCACTTGATCCTCTCCCACGTCAACTACAGTGGTCACCGTCTGTGCAATGCCTCTGCTACACTGCTCAGCAAGTTGGCTACTGTCCACATTATGTCTCTGTGCCTCTGCCTCGGACTCTGCCCTAACACACCTAATGCATCTGTCATTGCAGAGGTTGATGACATGCCTTTCCACCTGCACTGGAAGAGAGATATACTGTGTCATCTCTCGAGGCTCCATTCCCTGCACTCTAACCATGAACTTCTCAGGAAGTTGCATGATAGGTCTCACTCTGCCATCGCGCTGTCTGCCAAGGATTTCTA
This sequence comes from Ryuthela nishihirai, assembly GCA_038380435.1. Lineage (NCBI taxonomy): Eukaryota > Metazoa > Arthropoda > Arachnida > Araneae > Heptathelidae > Ryuthela > Ryuthela nishihirai. The sequence goes on from JAWZYU010000017.1 coordinate 81,485,658, forward strand.
CGACCGAGTCCTTCCTGCCAGCTCCAAACGCACAAACTGGCAGGGACACATGTCAGATGTTGGCAATACTCTCTTCCCCGACCTTCCACCCTGGAGAAACAGTGATCTTATGATCAATGTCACTATCCCTTCACTTAGTCGGGAGAGCGACTCTGATCCATTGGCCATCAGACTTCTCTCCACCTCCTATTTCATTGAACGATATGAGAACTGTACTGAGGTCTACACTGATAATCTGTGGACCGGGAGAGGCAACATGCTGCCTCTGCCTTTCCCATCCCCGATACTGGCATCACCAGTTTCCGTCTCCCGCATCTAAGCTCCTCCACCTGTGCAGATCTTCATGCTATTCTTGAGGCTGTACTTTTCATCCTCAGCCACGAGAGTGGCAACTTTGTCATCCTCTGTGACAGCAAGTCAGCCTTGGAAGCTCTCCAGAAGTGAGACAGCAAGAGCTGCAACCTCTTCCTCATCCAGAAGATCACGGAGACTTGCACCATGGTCACTTCTGCCAGAATCATGGTCCATTTCCAGTGGATTCCTTCCCATGTAGGAATGCCTGACAATGAGCTCGCTGATCACACCGTGAAGGAAGCACTGGAGACTCAGAGGTGTGTAACTAATTACCCTTTCTCTCTCAGCAACTGCAAGAGCTCTGTCTCACATCTAATGAGCAGTTTTAGTCTTGCTCAGTGGCAGAAGGACAGCTACTGTTCCTCATTCAGGTACCTGGTTGAACCTTCTCTCACTGCTCCTAACCTCGGTAATCACAGATCTGAAGAGACCCTCCTTCATCGTCTCTGAGTTGGTGTCATCTACAGCAACTCTACACTTCACACTCTTGGCAGAGTTTGCAGCCCAGACTGTGCCACTTGCAGCACACCTGAGACTGTATCACACATTCTGCCCAACTGCTCCCGCTACAATGCCAAACGAGAAGCTTTGTTCCGGGAGCTTCGGAACAACTGACTACACCATTACCACTCTTCTTGGCAACAACAACAATGCGAAGCTGCAGCGAGAGCGTTTCCGTATAGTCACAGACTTCTTTCAGAACATTGGCCTCCTCTGCAAGGTCTAATGTTCTACTTTTTACAATGTCCTAAATAGAGCCTTTTTTTAGGGATAGCTCAGAGGCAGATTCTTCTGCATTTGCTATTTCACTATTCCGTTGTGACTTGTGTAGGGAGCCTCTTCTCTGGAGGCTAATCTCACCATATTTACAACACCTTGAACCTTGAACCTTGAGGCTCTATATAGGTAGAGGTTGGCCATCTCAAAATTGGACGCCATGATTTGTCGTCTCTTGGATTGTGTAGCTTGCATAGCTGAATGGTATTGCACGGTACTTATGGATTCCGGAAAAGGGTAGAGTAATATTTGATACAAAATTCAGTGGTCATGATTGGAAGCACTTTAGAAAACGGATAAGAAAGGAAAAGTAAATTTTAGGGTATTTTCATTTTTTAAAAAAAGAGATAATTATATCGCTTTGTTGTCTGTCCATCTGTAGACATCGAACTTTTTTGCTTATTGAGATAAATAAAAAAAAATTTTTGTTAGATAGGTATTAATGATATATTAAGAGCTGCATTTTTCGAATCTCCCAAAAGTTTTAATTGCGCCCTCTAACAGTGGAAAAAGTTGAAAATTCCAAAATATCAAACGAATATTCCAAACGATGTAGTTATATTACAAGTTTGAAATTTTGGTGTTGAATAGTGATTGGCCAGGTAGTTTTAGACCCAGGGGGGAGGTGAATGTAACTTTTTTTATATTAACAGAAAAGTGTATATTTTTAGAGAAAAATAAAAAATTATTTTTGGGTTGGACAGATATTGATGAAACATTACAATTTGCATTTTGTGAATTTCCTAAAAGCTATAATTGCGCCCTCTAACAGTGGAAAAAATCGAAAAATCCCAGAAATTTTATACGAATATTGCAAACGATGTTATTATGCTAGAATTTTGTAATTTTGGTGGTGGAATGTGACAGTCTTGAAAATTCCATTGACAACAATGAGTTGATCTGAAGCCCAAGGTAGGTAAGAAACGGAACGGTTTTGTTTTAAGAGGTAATTGGAAATCTCTTTGTAGTTGGTTACTAATGAAATGTAATTCGCATTTTCCAAGGTAATTTTAATTTATATCATTAGAGATCACTAAATATCGAAACTGCAAAACTTTAACGAATATTTCAAGTAATCTGTTTATGGTAAAAATTTTGGCATGTAGAGTTCTGTTATGGTAGAAAATCCCCTGACAGTAATAATCTGCCCACTATATTCAGAGGAGCGAGAGAAAAGCAAATTTTTAAATTTAAGAACTAAAAGACAAATACTTTTTATGTTTTATAATTACTAATAAAATACTACTATGTGCATTTCCCCCCATCATACATTAAAAAATAAATAAATAATCCCTGAAGCAGCTGCTTCTACAGAGGTCCAGACAGGAACCTGTCAATATATATGCCATAGTAGAAGATCCATGAGGATGGCAGGACCTCAGCAGAAAAACAACGTGAACATCCCTATTTAAAACGTTTAAGGAATGAAAAAGAAAGCAAAGGAACAACTTCATTCTCTTTGAAAATTAGATTCCCATATGTGCCAGAGATGATATACGTTCTTCTAGTTATTTTACACTATCAGTACCCTATGACAGTGTAAATTCATACTACTGTAAAATTGAGAAAATAAACTATTAATATTTTATTAGTACCTGTAAAACACAAAAAAAAATGTTTTTCATTTATCTCTTAAAGCAGAAAAGTTGCATTTTACCAACAGGACAAATTATTACTATTAGGGTAAACCACTTGATCATTACATTATATGACCAAAAATTTAAATTTCTAGTAAAAATAGATCGTTTGCAATATTTATTTAAAGATTTGGTATTTTCCAGCTTTTTTCAGCCGCTAGAGGTCGCCTTTCCAGTTTTTATATACCGTCTTTAGCGCTCTCTAACACTGGAAATTCCACCGATGGAGATTCGAAAAGTGTAAATATTAATAATTTTATGGAAAAAATTTTTGCCGACATACGGGATTCGAACCCGCATCTTTCCAGAAACATTCGAAAGTATTCAAACCTGTTGAACTAACGCTAGCTTTTTTCACAAAACAATTATTGATTTATAGACGTTTAAGGGTCTATATTCAAATCATTAATATTTTATTAGTGCCTGTGAAACAAAAATATATTTGTATTCTTTCGTTTATCTCTTAAAAAAAGTTTCATTTTCGCACCCTCTTTTGGCTAAGACGGCAAAGCTTTGTTGCCATTTTAAACCTTCTGACCATAACACTCTACTACCAAAATTTCAGCCTTCCAGTGTAAATAGTTTGTCTGTAACATTCGTTTGAAATTTTAGCATTTTCCGTCTTTTCCCATCGGTAGAGGGCGCTATTAAAGATATTGAAAATTTTCAAAATTGTGAATCGCAATATTTCTTCGACACCTATCCAACCCAAAAACAATTTTTCATTTAGTTCAAAAAGTAAAAAAATTGGTTGAATCTGGAATTGGGTGACTCAATATACAACGTGAAGTTTTAACTTCGCACATACACTAACTCATAGGCTTTCGTCCCACGATATGACAAAACATGGCGCCCATAAACTACATGACTCAATCAATCAATGGCAGTGAATCACCGAGATAGCCAGCCTCTAACTATACAGGACCTCTAAGTATATACAGATACCTTCTAAGAGTACATTTCAATGTATGAAATACTGTTATTGACGCCTTTATAAGATACACAACCAAAAACATCAGGTCTGCTTAAATTTTTTGCCCCAGAACTGTTCAATAGCTGTTTTTTTTTTGTCCCAAAGCAATTAAATTTTTGGGAAACATGTATTTAAATTTATAGACTAGTACAATTTTAAAGAATAATAAATTTCTCTTACTACTGTTTTTGTTTTTATGGGCTAAATCATTTTCTAACAGATGCAAATTATTTCTCAGAGATTCCCAAAAGTGATAGGTCCTTTTGGCCTTGGTAATTGCAGGGCAATGGGGAATATCTCATGCAAGTAAGTAAACTTAATGGTTTGAGAATAACACTTATTACAGAGTACTCTGGCATATCTGGAGAGTTGTGGGTTCGATTTTCGCTATGTCAGCGACAATTTTTTTTTCACACCAGTAATTAGGAAATTTATAAAAACATGTAGTTTCCTGATTGGCTTTATAGGTATATATGGTTGGTTATATATTAAGAGCAAACGAGTTAGTTTGGTTTGAAATACCAGGTCATATAGGGAGTCGAAAATGGGTTTCACCATTACCTTGTCAAAAATGTCTTGCAACTGAAGAGTAAGAAATTATGTGCTAAAGGTTAAGAGTTTCCTTTAAGAATGAATTTCTGAAAGAACCAGTAATAGCCACGGTATAACTTGATTAATTTCAAAGTGTGCTTGCAATTCAAGTAGAGGAAGAATGGGACCATTTTAAACAGTCCATTTTTGAAACCATCTGTACTCTTCTGTATAAAAAGAAGCAGATGTGACAATCATTTAAGTGATAAGGCATTGAGAATTGCAAGGATAAACTAAATAAACACCCTACTAGTCCTAAGAGAATGTGCAAAGGATCATTTAACAGCTCACAAGAATCTTTAGCTTCTTAGTATGGCTGACAGAATTACCCCAAATATCTGGAACAAATGCTAATAACTTTGAAATTTTCAGTTAAAAAACATACAGAAGTTTTCTAATTCACATGGTTACTTAATTTTGTTTGCTTCAAATCATACAGTCTAATAATTTTAATTTGTTTAATAAAATCATTATAACCATTGAATTAATTTAAACCAATATGCCGAAAAACACTCAATTACCATTGAGATCACATTTGTCTTTTCGAAACGTTTTGTCTGTTTCATGTGGGGAGTGCTTTTAATCATCAGGGTGCATAACTACTAGCAAAGAATCCACAACAAATTTTCTAAATAACAATGATATTTTTTATACTAGTAAGAATATCACAAATTTCTTTGAGTCATTTTCTTTCATTACAATTCCAATTAAACATTTACTTCGTGATGTAATTCTCTACAACTCAAAATAAAATTTATATATACCTTCTATTTCTTCAGGAAATTATGATGAAAAAAACTGAATAAAAGTAATAAAAAACGAAAATTTTCAGCAAATTAAATAATAAAATACTACGAAATTTAAAAACTTATACTATAATAATAATAATAATAATAATAATTTATTTCATGCAGGGGGTTACTCTAAAGCCAAGGTACAGGTAGTGTTTTGGATATTAATTTAAACGTTCAAGTGGCTTGATGGGAGTAATTGATGGTATCAAGGGAACAGTACGTTTGTTCTTACTATGCGATCAGCGCCCTAGCAGAAGAAACTTCGTTGAGAAGGAACATGCTTTTTTCGGGAATCGACAGGCAGTGTCCTAGAGGAGGCCTAGAGGAGGCGGTGCTTTTATGATACTATACGTTTTGAAGATTACATTGCACTGCTGTTCCTTCATTCCAAGAGTGTTCAGACAGAAATGATGCTGAAAGCTTTTCTTTCTCATTGAGGCTCTGTAAACGCATGTCAAACCATTTTTTTTCTTTTGCCTACCTCAGTTTTATTACGTTAATAGTCTGTTCTCATCAATTGGTATATGAGCTTTTATATTTTAAAAAAATAATCTACGACAATATAATATTTTAATAAGAAATGATTGCTATTAAAGATGATTCCCCTATGTTCTATCATACAAAAAATGATCATGTGCTGAAATATGTTTGACAGAAAAATTAATATTAGATGTGTGCAGAGTAACAGAACATACATTGAACTTCAATGGGGTACTTTTTTTAATGATTCTTTTGAATGATGTAAGTTTCATTTTGCTTTTAGTTTTTGCAAAATGAAATTTCTTAACTGCTTAGCATCATATTTATAGATATCTGTCTATATGGCAAATGCCATACCCTAACATTTTTTTTTTACCTTAATTTCACTTAGTTTTTTGTAAAGTAGGAGAATTTCCTTTGATCTAAGCCTTGTTTTCACAAATTGAATTTTGCTACTACCATTAATTTGAAAAGGATAAATCATGCTCCTTCTAGGTTTATTATTTTACTTTAGGAAAATGTGTTATTTTCTATTGAGAAGCATTAAAGCTGAGAAACTAAAAGCATATAATTATTGTTTGCTACTGACACTTCATTTAAGTTGTAAATTCTAAAATTTCGTTTTCCCTTGTATAAGCAGTCTTATGTCTGAGTGGTTAGCAAGCTTGGCTACTGATCAAATGGACCCTTGTTTTAAGCCCTGGGTAAGACATGGATATTGTGTTGTCTTTCTGCTGAGGCCACACCTCTATGGTGTGTAGATTGGCAGACTTCGATCAGACCTCTTTGGCAAGCAGCTGCTTGAGAGGATTTATATATGTATATATATATATATAACATATACATAAAATATAACATGTCCATGACAGACAATGTTTATGAAACCTTTACCAAATGATGTAAGCATTGTTTTTTATGCTTGAAATATTTCTTTTTCTCTTTTATGGCCATCATTTTGAAGTGGATAATACATAAATTTCAAAATAAAAGTAAATGTTTTTGGCGATGTGTGGCATGAGATTAACAGACAAAATAGGGATTGACTCTGGGACTTTTAGGAATCTATGGAGAGTGTGGAAAAATAGGTGTATACACCTAAAGGCTAAAATTAGACTATATAATAGTTTGGTTCTTTCTAGGGTTTGTCATGTTAGTGAAACTTGGATGCTTTGTAAACAAGATAACAGGAAACTTGATGTTTTTGATTCTAGATGCTTACGCAGTATCTTGGGCATTATGTGGTTCAACTTTGTAAGTAATGAAGAGGTTAGGCAAAGGAGTCTGCAAACTCCTCAGAGCAGTATACTGTGCAGAGAGAGACTGCATTGGTTTGGCCATGTTGCCCGTATGGAGAATTATAGATTAGCGAATAGGGTTATGAACAGTGTGCCTCAGAAAGAGGGGAAGACCTAGGATGCGGTGGGCAGACAGTGTTAAATAGGACCTTGCTAGAATTAGTGTGCAGTGGTGAGATGCAGCAGATATAGCTCAGTACAGATATGCTTGGAAAACTAAATTGCACAGTGTGGTTAGACATCTGTAGCCCATGGCTGCTTGAGGATGATGATGTAAAAGGATTTTTTTGTTGAAAATTTTAATTTGTTTTCCAAATATATGATTAACCAGTAGTACTCACTCATATTTAAAATTTATCTGATATTACCATAATTTATTCGAATGTTAATGATGTTTCTGTAGAATGCCCTGCATGGAAAAAAATTTCCGCAACTGTGATGAACTGTCAAATTATCTCAATATCCTATCCAGAGAAAATGATTTAAAGATAAATATGGTGTATTCCTTTGCTTAGTTTATTTTGCAGTGATTGAATAATGCTTGTTTTGCTTTTAATATTTTATAGCCCTTCTAAAGGAAAGCAGTTTCAGAAATAGTTTTTCCTAATTCCATGAAACTTATGTAAAATAAAAATTTTTATTATTCCTAAAAAAGTCTTCCAATTAATCATGGTAGCTCCTGACACTGCAGCTGACACTTGCCTTTGTGTACCAATGTATACTGATAAGGTAAGAAAACAGGTTTGTTATTCCAAATTTTTTCCCTAAAGTATTATACAGGGTAAGTAGAAATGATCTCAAAAATTTATCAAAAAACTGAAAAATATATTTACATAAGTTCCACAGTTGGAAAGAAAAACTAATTTTCTTTACAAGTATATGATAGAAATATTGTTGCAATATGCCTGATGGACAGTGGAAGTCTCTCCTGTGCTGCTGTTCTTTATTATAGAAGTAAAATATAAATACAGTCGTGTCAGAATAATATGACCACCTACCACATATTATTCTGATATGACTGTGCAGGTAAAACGTTTTGGAAAGTAAATATAATGCTAAATAGTGATAAGATTTAAATTTATAAACAAGTTGGATAGAATTATTGTTTCTTGCACTCAATGAAGTTTTAAATTATGGAACTTTGCATTTGTCATGACACAACCAGGCATAATTTCTAATATGTGTAACGTTAATGAAGTCCTGTACAAAATTAAGCCAACAATGAATTTAGATTTGATATCTGCCTTTTTCTGTTCTACAGCACTGCCTCTTAAGGAAAAAGATATGAAAATTTTAAAATAAATGCTTGTCAAAGGGGGTTTTTTTCGGGGGGGGGGGGGCGGGAAATTTTCAATTTTTTTTCTTAATAGATTCCATTAGTGATAATGTAAGATGACATTACTCATCAATGCTCAAAATTTAGTATTACCCTAAGTAGACCTGGATCTAGAAAAAAAAAAAGCAAGGGATGGGGGCAGGAAACGCAATTGAGAAAGAATAATGTGTGTGGGGAGGAGAGGGGTCAAGGGACTGAATTTCCAATGCAGTATAACATTTACACTTCTTTTTTTATGTGTATTTATATAACATCTCGCAAAATGCATGAAAAATAATTATGTTTAATAGTTTTTGGCCTCTTACTCTTATTAGCATCCTGAAGGATGCTAATAAGAGTTCAGTATCCCAAACAGAGCAATATTTCAGTATCCCAAACAGAGCATATCAATTAATGTTAAAATTATGCTACTACAATATGCAGGAAAATATAATTTTAATGATTGCTTATTATTGTTAGCCTAACCTTTTTGTTCTTAATATAGTAGAAAATAAACTTCATTTGTGGTTTTGCCTTATTTAAACAACTCTTCTCCCCTAAAGGAAATTAGTGTAAGAAATAATTTTCACAATTCCATGAAACTTATTTAAAATTACTGTTCTCTTCTAACTTCAGTGGGTGCAGTTTTGCATTGAGTAGCATATTTTTATGTTTACTATATGATTTGCAGGTAGATATGGTGTATTTCTGTGCAATGAGTTCAAAAATGTGTTTTTTTCTCTTTAATAAGCCTTTGCTTCTAAAGAAAAGGGTACATGTGTAATTGATTTGTTGGAAAATAATTTGTTACATGTAGCATTTTTTCATAAAAAACTCAAGTTAGAAGTATTAGAGTTTTAAAATTTCTCATTGACATAACATTCCAATTCCTAATAAGTTGGTAGGAGTGTAGATAGATGCTATTTTGCATTAAACAATGTTTTTCATGAATTCACTATCCCATTATCTTGCATAAGAAAGCATATAATGTATGTGTCATTAATTTATATATCATATCACATTTCTAAGAAAATATATATTATATTTTTGCATTTAATTTTACAAAGAAAACTTTTTTCTTGTGTCTAATAACTCTTTTCATATAGGACAGCTCTCACTGTAATGTTTATATTTCCTTTTTCTGTCACAGTTAGTAATCTTTGATATAGAATTGTGGCATTATTGATAAAATGACACATGATTTGGAAAACAATTTCGTAATGTTTTATGTCTCCACAAAACAAGGGGTACCAATGGACTTAGTTAAGGTCACCATCCATCAGATGGGATGTTAAGCCTTGGCCCTATGTGTTGGAGAGCCATACCTTGTGCATGTTAAGGAACATGGTTGGTCTTGATGAAAGACTACCATCTGTCTCCTAACAGCTGTCCAGTGGGTCACTTCCCTCAATCTCTGAGATATTGAGTCCTTGTGATCTCGCCATTTAGCTCATTGTAATAATGGTGCTGCTCAGAGGTAAAACAACTCAAATCTTCATGTCAATCAGTCATAATAACTGTGACAAATTTACTGTACTCTTTCTAAACCTCAGTGATTGCAATTTTATATTGAATAATATATTTTTATGTTACAGTTATTTATTTCATCATTTGCAAATAGATATAGTGTGTTTCTGTGATAATTTATCACTAAATACTTGATTTTGAAATGATTAAATTTTTTTTTCTTTCTTACCAGAAAAATGTATATGAATGTGTCATTGATTTCTTATTTAATTTCTAATTTATAGGGAAATATAAAAAAACACTTTCATTATATGTAGCATTTCTTCCATAAAAAAATCTTAAGTTTTTCAGATTTAAAGTTTCTCATTGATATAACATGCAAATTCACTAAAAGGGTTTGTAGGAGTACAGATGGATGTCCCATTTCTTTGCTACATTTATATTGAATACTGTTTTTTCATTAATTTAATATCCTATTATCTCATATAAGAAAATATATGTATATTGTCATTACTTTATTTAATGTCACATTTGTAAGAAAATATATATTATATAGGCATTGGACAGAAAAGTTTGAAACAGTTTGTTATTATCTCAGTAGAAAATCACATTTTGAGCTGAAATTTCTACAATGTGATTTTTAACGAAAAATATGTTTACAGATGTAGATGCCAGTAAAATCTTTCTATATCTCAATAATGATCAATATTTATTCAGTATTGAGGGAGACGAATGCTGAATATTTAAAAGAATAAAAAAATTAATCCCAAAATTTATGTAATACATTGAAATAGGCTAAGATATCAACCACAGGGTGTAATGTACTCTGTACTAGAGTCAACTATGATCCATTATTCTGCTTTAATGCCACTGTCAAGGAAATGGGACATTAAGCTGTGCTCTGTCTATGGGAGAGCCATACTATGTGCACATTAAAGAACATGACTGATGGCAGGCTAACAGCTGTGCAGTCATAGTGAAGAAGTTATTGACCTCTGGGTTCAAACACCTGGTAACGCATGGATGCTTGTGTTCTTTTTCTGATGAGGTCCCACCATCTTTACAGACCTTCTGCTACGGCATATTAAACTGATAGGCTCCTGTTAGACCGATGTAGCAAGCAGCTGCTTGATGGTATATTTATTGTAACATGGATCTGTTTCCATCTTTTTTGTCCAGTACCTCTATTTCTGTAGATTCGTTATTGCCTTTTTTTTTGAATAAGAAATAAGTTCTATTAATTGTGAGTATCATTTCAATTCCTTTTTTATTTATGCAAAATTTAAGTATTAAAAAATTCAAATGAATTTGCTCTAAATAAAACGATTTCAGAGTACTGAGATTTTAATTTCTTTGATAACTTCACAATACTTATTAAAAAATAAAATAAAATAAATACCCCCTCAAGCAGTTGCTTGCCACAGAGGTCTGACAGGAGCCTGTCAGTTTGTATACTACAGTAGGAGATCTGAGAGGATGGCAGGACCTCAGCAGAAAAACGACACACACATCCATGCCTAATCCGGGGCTCGAACCCAGGTCCCTTAGATCAGTAGCCAAGCATGCTAACCACTCGGCCACGGGACGGCGACTTATTAAAACGGAATTCTAATATTTATAGGAAAATGCATCTGAACCAATGGATCTGGGGGGAAAATGAGTTGATAGGGGCCTACGAAACAGTCGAGCTGATAAAAATGTAAGAGGGGGAAGGGGCACGAAACTAGATTTACAATTCAGTATACCTCCCCCAGCCCCGTTTATTTGCTCTTAAATTTTTGAAAAATGCGTGAAATATAAATATGTTTATAATATTTGCCTCTGTTACCTTTAGTAATATTTTTTTTTTTTGGGGGGGGGGGGTGCTTTTTGATCTGGTCCATGGGAAAAATTAATTTTTTATTTATATTGAAATAGCTTCAACTTTTTTGCTATTTAAAAACTGAAAATTTATCATTCCTACAATGTGTTTTATAGCAAAAGGGTAAAGTTGGAAAATATAGTGTCTTGCTAAAATAGCATATATATGAATGAAGAATACACAAATGTGAAACTATTATGGGAAATATACAGAATATTTAATAACATTCTCCAAAAAGAAAAAAAAAATACCAATGAAATTTCTTTTAGACCACTGATCAGCGATAATAAACTTATATCGAATAAACTCTGGACATAACCAAGCATTAAATATATCCAACACTTAAAATTATTGTTTTTTAAAGTATATAGTAAAGATGAAATTAATATGTACAAATGTGTGTGAACTGACTTAAAATAATTGAAAACATAGGAAGAGAAAAATTGTAACCACAGTGAAGTTTGGGGTCTTCGTTGTGATGGTGCTGCCATCATCCGCTGTTACCATTGGCCGTATGAGACTTGCACATCTGTAACTTCCTTTTTTTGTGGGAGTCAGTAGACTAGTGATGAGAGATGTTAGTAGGAAGGTGATAAAGGAGGAAGTCGTCAGTAGTATTTTTTTTCGTCCTGTTTAGAGATGGAGTTTATTAGTTACTCCGACTTTTGTATTCATCAGTATTTATGGTGAGTGTTGAATTATTTTGAAGTAAGTTTTGTTATGTATATATTTAACTTTTGATATTTTTCTCTTGAGCAACGTAAATTGATTTTTGAAGTAGATTTAAACTTTAACAATTTGACAATCCATTTTGAATTCTTACTCAATAAGTAACGCTAATATACGTAATGAACCCTCATTTGACAAGTTAATATTGCCTGGCTCCCGATATGCTCTGCGGAGTTTTCATGTAATTTGGATCAGTCAAAAGGTCCAAATTTAAAAGTTTAATAATCTTTTGGAGCGTTACACCACTGTGGGGGGGAAAGGACATTGTTGCATTGCCTCCCCAATCTCTACATTCAGCCTTACTTGTGCTGTTCTGCTGGCCCTGAAAATCATTGTTGGATAATATGAAAAATAAAAAAATTGTCCTTCATATCTTTTCCACTGACCACATTAATTTGGAACAATGTAGAACCTCTATCAGATAGGTAAAAAAGCAATGTTGCAAGCAGCTCGATGAAAATACCAAAGAGTATTGTATTTTATAAATAAATTAATTTATTTACAGCAACTGTGAGATATGTATACGCTAGCACTTGGCTACTGATATAAGGGACCTGGGTTCGAGCCCCGGGTAAGGCATGGATGTTCGTGTCGTTTTTCTGCTGAGGTCCTGCCATCCTCTCAGACCTTCTACTATGGCATATAAACTGGCAGGCTCCTGTCAGACCTCTGTGGCAAGCAGCTGCTTGAGGGGGGTATTTTTTTTACTATGAAGAAAATGCTATTTTGTATTCTATGGGCGTCATATGTGATTTATGTCTAAAATGCAAAACAGCTCTAGTGAAAGAAATGCATTCGTTGTCAAATCTTTCATGAATACCAAAGGGGGCGTGTTACATCCAGAGTTGGCGTCAGCGTCTAGTACGGAAAAATGCCTATATGTTCATTCCATTGAATTTCATTCTTGTTCTTCCTATCTCCGTGGTTTCATACGAAAATCACTATAGGCTATCTTGCATCTACAGTGACACATGCGATCTTGCGATTGTTCCATATGTGCTAGCAACAAGTGCTATCACGTATTATAATTAAAGATATATTTTACTTTTCACTATTAGGCACAACATATTCTGATTCATTTTTCTGATTTGAGGAAAAAAATATTAACATTCTAATATTTATTAGCGGAGCCCAGATAATTATGTCGGAGCTGAGTTTGAAAATACCTGCTATAGATCGTACTAACCGTATTAAAGCCTGAATCCGTATCCGTAGCTGATAACCAGCACATCAACACCTATGGCAAGGAATGTCCTATGGTTTCAATTCATTGAGGGAGTATGAATAAGAAGCTAATTGCTGATATTTTGCATAAATCTGTAGTTACTGGCTTAATTGGTTTAACTGTCATAAGTGCTGGATTCTATGGCTTGCAGTTTTATCATTATTTTACAGTGGTACGACCTATGCGATTTGAAAGAAAAAAATTAGAAGCAGTAAGTATGGAGTGTAATATTTTCAAAAAGCAATTTGGCAACTTTATACTTTTTGTTGACTAAAAAAAACTACCTTATAACGAGAATGTTATTGTAACTTCGTAGTTGGGTAGCAGTAGATTAATAAATGTCCCCGGAATTTATTTTTAAATATTGTTTTAAAGTAATTGTACAGCATGAGTAAATCTTTTACTTATATAGAATAGTAGTGTTACGAGAAATTTCTGTCAATAATAAAAAAACAGGCTAAAATTTAATAACATATACCTCAAGTATTAGGTAGTTGCATGTCAAATGGCTGATTTTGCAGATGCATGAAGTTTTTGATGTTTCAAGGACTGAAAATGTTACTAGGTGGTGCTTGTAATACATTATATTAAAATCATGAAGCTTGCTTACTATAACCTTGGCCAACAGTGATAGAGTACAGGCCTGCCCAATTCGAGTTTTCTTGAATGGGGCAGATCATGCAAAAAAAATCTGCCAGTTGCAAACTTGACAAACAAACCATGTTTGCATAGGTGCTATTCATAAAGATGGTGATGTGTTGATCCAGAACAGGTACATATGATATAAAAACAAAGGGACAGGAATTGAATATCAAAGGTCACAGGAGCGCCCCCCCCCCCCTCCCACGTTAGATAACTGACTGTAAATTGGATTACCTTCAGAACCTCATGCCTTGAAGCTACGGGGAGCAGGATGAGGGAGAAAACTGGGTCACATGGTACATATATTTGCGCCTTTGATTGCCTTCATTCTCTTGGTAAAGAAATTCAATACCCTTTTCAAACAATTTTTAAAACAACCATGAACTACATCAATTTGAAAAAAAAAATCAGAAAGACAGCTGAAAATACATTTAACCTTCAGATAAAAAACCAGAAGGATGAGAGCAAAATAGCACAAGAGGTGAAATTGAGAAAAATGCAATGATGCTGAGTGCTTGGCATTCAAGGGCACAAAATTTCTCCACTCAGATGCTGAGCTCATGGCACTGAAGATGTTAATCGGGAGAAAAGAAGTTTTTTTTTGCATCTTTCTGGCATTAAATTTCTTTTGTCACTAATTCATTGAGTATTATATTCACAGTAATATTTTAAATCACTAACTCAGAGTAATATCTAATATATAGTCAATTGCGCATGATTGACTGACAGGGTATCACACTAATTCTAACTTCGGAAAGTGTAAATCATATTTCATCAATAACTATGCAACACCAAATCAATTTTTAATATATCTCTGTAAAGAAACAATATTCTCTTAAAACAAAAAAATGCATTTTCCCACCCCTTTGGGCCTAAGTGGTCAACTCATAATTGACAATGGTACAATGTGCCTTCATATTCCACCAACAAGATTTCAAAGTTTTAGCATAAACACATTGTTTGCAATATTCATTTGAAATTTTGGAATTTTCATTTTTTCGACAGTTAGAGGTGCATTTATAGCTTCTGGGAAACTAGGAAAGTGAAAATCATAATAATTTATCAATATCAATGCAAAATCAATCCAATGCAAAAAAAAAAGTTTTATCTCTAAGAAAATTTTTCTGAGAGCAAAATAATTGCAATTTCCCATCCACCCTGGGTCTAAGAGGTGAATTAACTGTTTCCTATGGAAAGTTCAGGATGTTCATTTTTCACCACCATAATTTCGAATATCTAATCATACATTGTAAAAAATTAAAAAACCTAGTATTTTAGTTTGTCATTATGGTATACAGAAGTGCAATCACCAAACTTATGATTTTTTAAATTGAAATTTATATGATTTTTCTTTCTAAAAATATTTTCTGATTAAAAATGTTAACAGCATATAAGTTGCAAACATAAATGTAACATATTTTTCTTCTCAGGGTTCTTTACATTCATGAAATTTGAAGTTTTTCCTTGCTACTTTAACACGAAAACGACTGAAGAGAATGGTTTGTTTGTCACGTGTTTGCGTGCCATCTAGTGAGATTTTATATTATAGGACGCTCGCGTAAAGGTTCCTTTTTTGAGCAATTGTGCAAGCCTGTAGTTTATCATTATTTGCCAAGCTATAACACAGTAGCCATTTCACCAGTAGATTTTGTGGTAAATGGATTGTAAGGGAACAATGGATCAGAGTCAAATTCATGTTCTTTTCTTATATGAGCTTAAACTGGGACACAATGCTGGGAAGCAACTTGCAACATTTGGGGAAGGTACAGCTAGTGAATGAACAACATGACTTTGGTTTGAGAAATTTCAATCAGGCGATATCAGTCTTCAAAATCAGTTATGTGGTCGACCCAAAGAAGCGATTTATAATGATTGATGGCTTTATTTGAATCCAACACATGCTAAACTGTACAAGCATGACAGTCATTGGGAAAGTGAAGAAGTTGTATTAATGGGTTCCGCCTGAATTAACAGACACTCATAAGGCATATTGTCTTAAAATGTACACTTCCCTTCTCACATGAAACCAAAGAGATCTGTTTTTGCATTGAGTTGTAACATATCGCACCCCGGCAAGAAAAGTGACATAACTCAAAAATGCAGTATTTGAGAAATAACAAATTAAAGAAATCAATAAAACTGTGAAGTAGCCTAAAAGTAAAACTGACACAACTGCTCCCTGGCGGTTAATTTGCGAGTTAGAGATGTGACGTTTTTCGTTCACGTAGAGGAACACAATACCTATTTATCACTGACATAACCTCAAAATACGCATTTTTTGAGTTATGTCACTTTTCTTGCCGGGGTGCGATATGATGAAAAATGCATCCTATATAATGTTCGTTAATGCTCTGCTCAATGGCTGGATGTCGTAGAGGCACCCAAATACATGAGCAAGTCTAATCTTCACCCGAGAAGGTTATGGTGACTATTTGGTGGTCTGTAGCTGGTGTTATCCATTATTTGTTTTTGAAATGAAGTGAAACAATAAATGCAGAGAAGTACTGTACAGATGGCATTTTTAAATATGTTTTAGAAGGATGTGAGAAAATAAACTTTTAAATTAAAGGAATAAAAGACATACTTTTTATGTTGTATGAATAAAAATATCCCCTCAAGCAACTGCTTACCACAAAAGTCTAGCAGGAGCCTGTCAGTTTATATGCCACAGTAGGATATAAGGTCTGTAAGGATGGCAGATGGCCATGGGATTAAATACTAATAAAATACTACTATTTCCATTTTCTCAATCGTCCATTAGTTCGAATTAAACTTTTAAAGAGTACAAAAGTAGGTAAATGAAAAACTTCATTCTGTTTGAAAATGAGATTCCCATATTTACCAGAGGCAATAGGCATTCTAGTTTATATAGTTTGGCTTCATGATACAGCAAAAATTAGTTACAGCAAATACTACTGAAAGGTTCCTTGCTTAGGAATGTGTGAACTGAAGTTTAAGTTCAGCTGAACTTTAAAAGGACAAGGACAATAGAGGCAAGATCAGTCTTTCAACAAATAGCACAGTAGCAAAATTTTGTCCACAAAATGTTTACTGATTTATAGACATTAAAAAGTCAACAAGTAACTCTGATTGTCATTTATTGTTAAAATCATTAGTAACGATAATAGCATGAAGGACAATTATTTATTTCCATCTTACTCAGTGCAGTAAAGAATAGTTGCCACCCAAGATCATAGGTGGTGCCAAAGTGTAGATTGGAAAAGAATGGAATATTAAGTGGAAAAAAGACTGAGCTGGCATTAGTTCAATGGATAGAATACTCCTGTTTCTGGAGAGAGATGGGTATGAGCCATATGTCGACAAAAGTTTTTCCACAAAATATTTATTGATGGATGGAATAACTTTTTTTAAACCTTTTATCTGATCATAGTAATATTATTATTTTCCATTTCCTACTAATTGTTGAATAATTTCTTCACTATTTTTTATTTTATTTTATACTATATACATGTACTAGATAGAAAAATAAAAACATCCCCAAGCCATCTGAGTGCAGAATCAAATGCAGAGTTTATAATATCTTAAATAAGGTTTTTATACGAAAAATGTAATTAGGTAGATTTGATTGAATTTATATATTCAATCTACTATGATCTCAATTTCTTAACTTCCAGTTTCCAGGCTGAAAAACTGGTTTCCATCCAGAGGTCAAGTTATTTTCTCCCTATGTTCAGCCAAAAAAAAAATTTAACTTGAGAACTTTTTTGCCAAATAACTAATGAAAGGAATTATGGTGTGTTATATACCAAATTAATCAGCATTTAATTCTGGATTTTCTTAAAATATAATATTTAACAAAAAAGTGAGAAGTTTTATTTTAATAGGACTTTTTCGGAGTCATGTAGTAAAATAATGCATCTGGCAACACAAATAATTATTTATTAAAAAAAAACTAATAGATAGAAATGATTATAATGCACATGAATAGAAAGGCTATATATTTCTGAATAACAAAAAAAAACTTTTTTTGCTTCAAATACATATTTCTCTCATTTTGTAATTTTTTCTCAGTACCATGCTTTGAGAAATTTCCAGGCTTTTAGCCAATTGTGCTGAGTCAGATAAACAAGTCAACTTTTTAATTAAAAAAAGCAATCAACAGAAATAGGTTGTGCTGCATACCAAATTAAACAGAATTTAATTACAAATTTTATGAAAATAAAATATGGCCGAGTGGTTAGTGCGCTTGGCTACTGACCTAAGGGACCTGGGTTCGAGCCCCGGGTAAGGCATGGCTGTTTGTGTCGTTTTTCTGCTGAGGTTCTGCCATCCTCTCAGACCTTCTACTATGGCATATAAACTGACAGGCTTCTGTCAGACCTCTTGTGGCAAGCAGCTGCTTGAGGGGGTATTTATTATTTTTTATAAATAATAAACAAATTTACAAGCATATTGATTTTAAGAAGCCTTTTTCTATATGATATGGTGTGAAAAAAGAGATTGCACTATAAAATAAGGCTTAATTTTGGAAAACCTGCTGAATAAAAATAGTTAAATTATGTATTAATTGAAAGGGAGGCAGTGTACATCATGGTCCTCAGCTGCCATTTTTTTCCCTGCAACATGAAAATGTCCTTTTTGATGATTCCCATAACCTCCCAGACCCTAACCCAAATATGGGTTTTTAGAAAAAATATTTTTTTTCGTTACCACAGTAACAAAAACCCGAGTTTACGTCAAATGCAACACACTGTAACCATGGTAACAGGAAATTACATTTCAAACAAACTTTAAAAAAAACTATATCCCCAAAAAAAATATATCTCCTAACCATCACTACAGAAAAAAACACGTACAACTGCCAAATCCAATACACATAAAGAAAACAATTGCCTTCTCACATATGGTAAACCACTTCCACCACTACCCCAGGCCCTTTTCAAAACATTATAAACCTACTAACATCAAAAACTAAACCACTTAAACAATAAAAACAAAATTAAAAAGTAGTAACTTAAATAAACACTTAGTTTTAAAACAAATACTGCTCTCCACATCTCATGGTTCACGCTACTTCATCATGCACATGGGGTGGATACAGATGTTTTATATCCTCCACAAAACTCAGAAATGGATCCGATTGGTGATGCAGCTGCTTTCTAAACATGAATTCAGCCAGATAGCTGTCGAACATATCATCCACACAGCCTCTAGTCATCTCATATTTGGGGCGGGGGTGGCTCAGTCGGTAGCGTTCCCAGGTTCGAGTCCCAGCTGGGTCAGCGTTGAGATTTATCTCCGCAAAATTCCCCACCCTGCCCACGATCAGTAGGGCACACCAATGGGCTTGGAAATGCTGCCATCCGTGTACGGGAGATCCATACCATGTGTATACCCCGTGTACGGGAGACCCGACATAGCATAACTCTGAAGAGTATATTCATGATTGGCGGAAAAAATCAATAATTTATGGAAATAAAGTAAATCTAAAGAAATGAAAACTAAGGTTTAATTATTAAAAAAAGGAAAGAAAATGCTAAGTTTCCGTAGGAAGTTGATAATTCAATTTGTTGGGAGGAAGTATTTGGCATAAATCATCCACATAAGCAACTTGCTGTGTCAAGGAAGTCTTTTTTGCGTAAATATCCAATACCTCATTCATTTGCAGGAAATGATACAAGATCAAAGTTTTTTTTTTATAAGAGAAGAAAGAAATATTAACATATAACCAAATGCAATGTTAAATAATATCCGCAACGACTTGTAAAGATGTGCATAACCCTAAAAAAATCGATAGATCAGTTGAGGAAATAAAATAAATCTACAGAAGTGAAAATGAAGGTTGATACTGATTTGATAGATGTATAGTCACATTATCCTATATCCAAGAAGAACTCTTTCTGTAAACGTTCACTATAAAATTAATTAACTGCACACATGAGCAATAATAAGGTCACTGCACTAAGTATTTGAACTACTTTTTTAGACTGCGGGGAACTTTGGAACTGCAACTTGGATTACTTTCTAAGAATGCTTTTGTTAGTTACAGTTTCAATCTGAAAGGCAGGAAAGGCACATAGAATACTGGGATAAATGATAAAAATAATTCTAGTAATAGTGAAATAGTTTTGGGCAAAAAGGAGTGTAAAACAAAAAAAAAAAATGGTGGTATGTACTTTGCAATTACTTCCAAAATCTTCCATTTTAAATTTTGTTAATTTATAGGAGATTTTCAAAACTTTAAGGAAAAATTTGTTGAATAATGATACAAATGAAACTTTGAGCTTAAATCAGGTGATTGCTTCAACATAGGGTAATGTTAACAAACAAATCGGCAATACCATATAGCGCTTCTAAGAAATGGCAATTAGATGGCTTTAACAGGTTATTTATATTGTAGTTTAATAAAATATGAATCAAATGAAAAAACAAAATATTATTTTTTCAAGCCTGAATTTTATATTTTTATAAGATATATTTAAAAAAATTACCAACGGGAATTTTTATTTTAAAAAGATCGATTTTTTTTTTTTCGTTGAACTACGAACGCATACAAACATCCTCAGCCTCTTATAATGGAATAATTGCGAATGTATACAGATGACGTGGACACTGGAAAGGTTAACAATATTTGTTCAGCATTTACAAAGCTAAGGAAATTTAAATATTTAACAACAATAATGCCAGTCGTAAGAGTTTACTTTAGAAGTTAAAATATAAATATTATTTCAAACCATTTGATAAAATAAGTATGTAATAAAATAGTTTAGAAGTTTCTGCAAATAATTCTTTCAGTATTCATCATTTTTATACAAGTTTCATAGTACTATCATTGCTGCTGTTAAATATATAATACAGCTTATAATTCATTAATCATCAAATTATTGTTATTGAAAATCAAGATTTATGTAGATTTGAATAAGAACTTTATCCCTTGTCATATCTTTCCATAAAAAGTTTAAGAAATTACAAAGCATTGAATTCGATTCTCCTTTGAATAACAAGGAATGTTTTAATTATTTTGTCCAGTATATGTATGTAACATATATTAGTTACATTTTATATGATATAATTATGTTTTGCACTCTTTCACAATTTTGATTGTTTTGTTATTATTAGGATTCCAGTAAGAATATTCATCAATAGGTGCCAAGCCCATATGTCTTCTGCCTTCTGCAGGTTTATAAGGATTATTAATCCTTGCTTTGCTATGCATAATTTAGTTAGTTCGCAAAATGCTAATACCTCATGTACAGTAGAGAAGACCTGGAAAATATTGAGAATTAATCATGTAGCAATTGCTACACCAAATTTAGATAAAGCTGTTTCTTTCTACAGAGATGTATTAGGAGCTAAGGTAAGATATATTATTTACATTTCTTGTATTTAGGTACACAAACACTGAACAGTAAACAATGGACTTGGAAAGGCCGACATCCATTGGATGGGACATTAATTCATGGCCCCATGTGCGGAAGAACCATACCCTGTGCATGTTAAACAACACTGATAGCCTTGATGGGAGGCTACCATTTGTCTCCCAACAGCTGCCCAGTGGGTTCCCAACTACCAAACTTCTCTGAGCTGTTGGGATCCTTGTGACCTGGCCATTTAGCCCATTGTGTGCAAAAAAAGGGCCCCGCAGAGATAAAACAACCATGCCCACTGCAGGCATAACTGTAGGTAATGGTCGGAATTTAGAAAGTAGAAATTCCTGCACTCGGAAACATATCTCTGTGCACCTTATTATAGTCTGGTTTTAACTGATGGATTGTGAGCCTTCAGTTATTGCAGACAACATGTGCCAATTGGCGTTCACCTAGATTGTCAACAAGTGGTGGGCTCCCCTCTCCCAGCAGGTTGGGTGATTGTGTCCCTGTTTGGACCATTCCTGCCACACTGCTGCGGTAGCCCTGAAACAGCCAACAATGCCTGCAGTGGCTCAGATGGTGACCCCTACATACCTCATAAGAACTCCTTTCCCCATAGCGTGGGGGGGGGCTCAGTCGGTAGCGCGCCAGGCTCATCATCTGTAGTTCCCAGGTTCGAGCCCCAGCTGGGTCAACATTGAGATTTATCTCCGCAAAATTTCCCGCCCTGCCCACGGTCAATAGTGGACACCGATGGGCTTGGAAAGGTCACCGTCCGTCAGATGGGACGTTAAGCCGTGGCCCCGTGTGCGGGAGAGCCATACCCTGTGCACATTAAAGAACACGCTGGATGGCCTTGATGGGAGGCTACCATCTGTCTCCCAACAGCTGTTCCAGTGGGTCCCCTCCCCCAACCTTCTCTGAGCCTTCGGGGTCCATGTGACCTGACCATTTAGCCCATGGTGTGCAAAAAAGTGCCACTCAGAGATAAAACAACAACCCATTGAACAGCTTTTGTACTGACGTGCTCTGCCTGTACTGTCTATATGTATACAGTCGTATCAGAATAATATGACCACCTACCTAATGGGAATAACTACCCTTGGCCCGGATGACAGCGGTGAGACAGCTTGGCATGGATGCAATGAGGCCCTGGAAGGTTGCCAGAGGCACACGTGCCCATTCAGATTCCAGCAGAGCATGGAGGTTCCGGAGATGACATGGTTGTGGGTTCGTACACCGAACCTGTCGATCCAAATGGCCCCACAAGTGCTCTATGGGATTGAGGTCGGGTGATTTTGCCACCCAAGGGAGAATGGAGACATCGCTGTCGTGTTCGTGGAACCAGTCATGCGCCACCTTAGTGACATGGCAGGGTGCATTGTCCTGTTGGTAGACACCATCACCACCAGGATAAACGTCCAACATGAAGGGATGCATGTGGTCAGTGAGGATGGACAAGTAGCCATTGTTCAGGGATCCATCCAGTGATACCAGGTCATACCAGGAAAACATCCCCCAGACATACACACTACCACTGCCAGCCTGTACTTGACTGACAAGTGTGTCCGGGTGTTGGTTCTCATGTGTCTATCCGCCACTGCCTGTCACTTCTGTGGAGTAGAAACCTCGATTCATCGGAGAAGGCGACCTTTTTCCACTCTTCCACTGTCGAATGATGGTAGTCCGGTGCGAACTGCAGGCGTCATTGCCGATGAACCTCAGTTAACATGGGTGCCTTTGCGCAGCTTCGACTCTGGAGACCCATGCATAACGGAGTTCGCTCTACTGTTATTGAGAACATGTATCTGGGTGCCCTAGCGTTCATTTGAGTGGTCAATTGCTGCACTGTTGCACGTCGATTGCCCTTTACCAGTTGATGGAGGCGACATTCTCCTTGGGCCGATTGCCTTTTGGGCTCCACAGTTATGACATCTGGAGGTACTTAATGTGGCAGTGGTCATTCATGATACACACTACTGCACCTTGCGAACAGCCCAAAAAGTCTTGTTTCTGAGATGCTTCCACCTTGGCACAGTAGTCAATGATCATTCCTTTTTGAACGTCCATCAAATCAATACCTCTGCCCATTGTGCTCATGCTATGCACTATGGCTCATCTGCCCTGGCAGGCCGCTTATATTTCCATGTGGTCGACCTTGTTCACTCTGTGACATGCCTGGCCAGGTACACTGATTCCGTGAGTGGTCATATTATTCTGATACGACTGTATATTCTGTGCCTGTCAAGACGTCACTGCTAAATGCTGTGAGTCGCATCCACTTGTGAAGACAAAAGTGGTGATAATGATCTGCCCATGAGTGTATATATATTTTTGAAATCCATCACTGAGAAAAGCATTAATTCCACTACATAAATTATTATGGACTGCACCAATTCATCCTAAATGCTGATTCCTTTAGGAAATGTTATAATAAGAATTTCTTAAAACGTATTTACAGAATAAATTTTCAGTTTTATAATTCTTAGTTTTCTTCTCAACAGTAATGCATTTTGATCTATTTCAGACAAGTGAATCTGTAGCTCAGCCTGAGCATGGAGTTCACACTGTATTTGTGGACTTGAATAACACGAAATTGGAATTACTGCTGCCTTTGGGTGAAAAGAGCCCAATTCAAAAGTACCTTGATAAGAATAGTGCAGGTGGGATGCATCACATTTGTGTCGAAGTCGACAATATAACAGAAGCAATGGAAGATATGAAGAAAAATGGTATTCGTCTCCTAGACAGTGAGCCCAAGATTGGAGCACATGGGAAACCAGTAGTATTCTTGCATCCAAAAGATTGTGGTGGTGTGCTAATAGAGTTAGAACAGAATTGAATATCTTACACTTCAAATATAGTTTACTTCAGTGTATAAAAATTTGTAATCGTGAAAACTTGAAGTTTATTAAATACTAATAAATATTAATACTGATAACTGAGCTTAATTTCATATTTAATGTGATCAAAAGAATGAGCGATTTAAGGATTCCTGACACCAGGAAAGTTACAAAGTGTGCGTGCTCGGGGCTTCAGGTACAGAAAATTTTTTGAATATGAAATTACCATAGAGATGAAAAATCCTTTACCCAACACCATAATTTTACAAAAACGCTACCATATTTCAATAGAATTCTCTTGCTCATTTCAGAAATTTTTAGAATGATATAGTCTGCAATAATTCAATAAAAAAATTTATTTGTGATACCCAAAAATAACATCGCACCAGTGGTGTACCCAGAAATTTCCGAATTCACCCCTTGGGTAAGCCATTGCATAACACGAGATTGCAAATATTAGATGCACGATTAATTACACTTAATGACAAGACCCACTAGTTCCGCCTAAAGCACTACCAGTGTAGGAATAATGTCACTTGACCACAATCTAAAGGTCGAAGGACATCCACTACCATATAGGTAAATGCACAGCCCACGACAACATTGTACTATTTCTTGCCAGATGTTCAGCAACCACGGCATTCCTGGTTCCATCTCACGACACTACCAAGTTAATGGAAAGCTGTGACTATCTAGAGTCGGGGGCAAGAATACACCAATAGATGCATCTCGTCCACAATCTCACATGACGGCAGTCCTATAGAAGGAGAGCTAACCACCGGTAGAAACCTGAAATTTAATCTGTTCCCCGGTTAGCCATGATCAAGGATATGTAGATCCAAGCTCACTCGGCACCCGGGGTGGAGACTCAGTGGCGCCCATACTTTGAAAAGGGCTCGTGCCTACTAGGTGACCAAATCCGTTCTACCGTGCCCTTGAACTGCTCCACGGAGCATCTGCTGGAGGTCGACACCGTCCAACCGGGCCACTAAACCGGTCAGCGATGTCTTCAACCTCTATTGGTCTTGGCTCACGACAATATTATAAAAATACTATAATTTGCAATAAAAGACCGTATTTTGTAACTAGATTCATTATATTAGGGCGATTCATAAGCGTTTTTCGACATGCAAAATGTGTAGAGTGACAAATGTGATCATCGTGTTGCATTTGAATACCTCTGAACATAATACTAAGGGAAAGTATGAAGTCCACTACGTTAGTCCATAACTGTTACAAGTAATGAACTCTTGGTTTCCATCGTAAGAAACGTATGAACGAGTTTATTGACCATGCAATTGTACTTCATTACTGGAAAAGAAGATTAAAAGTTACCGAAGCGACCCGGGAAACATGCTTAAGTGGATCATGAAGGGGCAGTCTCCATTCGTGCTGCTCAAGCTTGGTTCAAGAAATTCATAGGTGGTGACGAGTCTAGAAAGTACGCCGCCAGAGATCACAACATTCCGTGTCCTATTTAAGCTAATCTATGAGAGGCTCCCTTCCGAACTTGGTTGCTCACAAGCAAATGTAGTGCGGCATCGGTAAAATAGCCAGGAATTGAAGTGTTCCACATGAACAAGGAAACCGCCGTAACAAAGTTTTCAGAAAACTTACTAATCCACACGACTACCGTTTCAATAAAGAAATTGTAACGTACGATGCTAAATTTCAATAGTCCGAACACAAAGGCAGTGTCTTGATCCAAATCAGCCTGTATTTACTGTCCCAAAGAGGGGAATTTGAAACAAAGGCGACGTATGTTTGATGCACTTTGAACTTATTGCCGATGGACAGCTGGAGCTTGCTTGTGCCACTTTGTGATGCTTCAACGTTACCCAGGGTTAGTGAACAGATATTAGGTACTTAACCCCCACCCCACCCCAAACCGTAATACGCACCAAAGGAAAACTTCGAGAACTGGCATTTGAACTTTCTCACCCAGCGTATAGTCTGCACCTAGCTCTTTCCGACTACTATCTCTTTCCCACTATACCTCATTTTCTTCTAGTTAAGTGGTTTCAAACATTTTAGGAAGTCCAAAACAGAAGTTGGGAGTTTTCACACCCAAGTATGGATCCAAGAGGAATAACTTCTTGACAGATTTATAAGAACTATTAAAAATGATGGTTTACATTTCACTGAGTAAGGTTTGTTACTGATGTCGTAATAATAATTTCTCATGTAGACGACAAACGTACAAAAGTTTGTCATTTTTGGGCATTGAGCTATATAGAGAACTGGAGGGACTGCTTTGCGGAGAATGAGTGAGGACGTTTATTGATTACATTTTCCTAGTCCAGGTGGGTAAAGAGGCGTACCTTAATGATAACCTAAAGAAACGGGATTTTATCAGAAAAATAAATAATGGCTTCCTTTCGTGTTCCCGTTGGTTGCATGAAAAAGTTAGACTTTATTAGGATAGCCTTCAGAAGTATTTTACCTAAAACAATTATCAAAATAATTTTTTTTCTGCAATCAGATAATGCTATGCTTTCAGATCCAGATGGGATCAGTCAAACACTTAATAGAAGAAACTGCTTCAAAGCTTGAACTACCAGTAAAATCTGTTAAATATTTTCAACCAAAAATAGAGAAATTCTAGGATTATATTCTTAATACTAATAAATCAAGACCTTCTTCGTTTTTTAAACTCCTATTTTATTTGTAATACTTCTGTGAATATCATTTTGCCTAACATTGATACATTTCCTTATTGACAATAAAATAAAATATTTTGTGATTATTGCGAAATATCATTAATTCAGTCGGGTTGGTAGAGTCGAAATCAACAAAATCTCCCATAATTAAATTTTACTACGAATAAATCTAATATAATATACGACGATTTTACGTAGTACATGTAGAGGAGACCTGTTTTGCCATCTGGGCTCTGAGAAACTAAGCGATATCCCAAGCTATACTTTTGCACCGACAAAGCATTAGACGCAGTCTCTCCAGTTCCGTTTATAGCTCAATGATTTTGGGCTTCGTAACGAAACACGGTTACGCATCGCCGTCGTCATCTAACGTATAAATTAGAATTGGGAATATTTTTTTAGTACCTGTGAAACTCAAAAAGTTTTTCATTTATAACTTAATTTTCTTTTTACTCACTCAAACCTTTGGGAATAAGGGGGCAAGGTGCTTTGATGTCGTGCATTTGGTGGTTCGCGATGATGATTCAAAGGGTTCGCACTAAAAAATTCTGTAATGATGCCTTAAGCAGTAAAGAATTGTCCAATTATGTTACAAATATATTTTCCTCTGTGACTCTAAATTTTAGAGTTTCATAATTATAGGAAATAAAATTTTATAATTATTTAATAAGCTATTATTACTCGGGTTCGCGGAACAAAAACTTTGGGAACCACTATCGTACACCATTGATCACCACATTCTACCACCTAAATTTCCACCTTGAATGAATTGCAATATCCATTAAAATATTTTTAATTTTCCAAATTCAGCGCCCTCTAACGAAGGAAATTTGGTGCCTATCCAACCCAAAGAAATTTTTATTTATATATTAAAAAGTTGAATATCTACGGATGGGCGACAAAATGATAAAAAATTAGAAAACAGAGGAAAGACAAGGAAACATCTGGAAAGGAATTGTTGAAAACTGCTTCATGCTAACCTTAATCAAAAAGCTAAAGCAGGATTCCTGGCAGGTTCCTGGAACCTGAGGACGTTATATAGAGATTATTCTCTTGACGTCCTCACGCAGGAATTCCAGCGTTACAACCTTGTATTCTAGGCTTCCAAGAGACCAGATAAATAGGTAATAATCAGATATTTAAAAATACTTGGAAATTTTTCTTTTCAGGGAGGGAGAATAGAAAGCATTTCCAAGATTTAGGTTTGCTTCTCTGAAAACATGCCAGTGATGCTATTTTAGGATATGACTGCATTAATGAAAGATTTCTCACAGCAAATTAAAAAAAAAAATTAGACTTTAATGTCGTCTGTTGTTACATCCTACAGAGGACTCTGATGAGAACGAGAAGGCTAAGTTTTACAGACGGCAGGATATTTTGTCAAGAAAGGAGATATTTCTCTTGTGCTAGATGAATTTGGGGTAGGGGCGGCTCAGTCAGTAGCATGCCAGGCTCGTAATCTGCAGTTCCCAGAAAATATCGATGATTTTCGATCGACAGACAATGTCAAACAGGATCATGCTAGAAATGGCCTTCAGTGGCCAAATGCAACAGCTGTAGCTCAGAGCAGACAGGTCTGGTGAGGAAAATTACAGTCTAGTAGAACCTCCATAGCCCATGGCTGAATGGGGATTTTGTATGTATTTCATTAAAAAGGTTTCCCATACTACAAAGGTCTTTTGAAAAACTTCACTTAGTTAACATGGTGCAGGTGGCCTAGTTGGCACATTGAGCTCATAATCTGCAGTTCCCAGGTTCGTGGTCCAGTCGAGGTGATTTTGCACATTGTCTGCAGAAAAGTGCCACTCGGAGGTAAAACAGCCAATCCATACATATTGGAGAATGAAGAATAAAGGATACAAAGCAATACGAAAACAAGATTTTCATAAACAAGGTGTGTGTGACTGAATTAATACAACATTGACAAATTGAAGAAATCAAAATTTTTTCTTTTGCCATAATGCACTTAGTGATTTTTATATTGGAAACCTTCTATGGGAACATAAAATATGTTCTCCACGTCATCAAAATCGGTTCCATCGTTGCGATTTGGTTTTAAGCCAAAAATAACCATATTGATAACGTTGAATGAGAGTGTTGTTATGATGAACACATTGCTTTCGATCGACAGAGTTCTATGTATACTAGAGATAGCTCTGGTAATCGTACCATGGTTCACATCGGGTGTTACATATTTGAGGAACAAGGCGACGTAAAATGTGTTCGGTTAGCGGAAGTGACATCTAAACCACCAAACTTGGTGTATGTTGGGAGTACATGGTAAATGTAATGGAGACCACAATTGAGTGACTAGAAGGCAAGTATCTTTTTGGTAAAAGTTAATAATAAATGATATAGCTGAAATCTATTTTTTGTTATGGAAGTACATTATCGTATTGTTCTAAAAACATATAAATTGTTGTATAACTCTACGTATATTTTCGTAGAAAATCCCATATCGCAACGGTGAAAACAGTTTCAAAATGAAATATGCTACGACTTTAATAACATTAAAACGAAGATATAAGTTGTGAACTGAATTTCTAAAGGTGTGAAATAAAAAATTATGACCAAGATTATAATTAAGAGTTATAGCGATTTGTGTAGTTTACGTTACCATTTTTTAACGCAAAGCAGTAAAGCGTTTGTATGTATTAATAATAAATAATACATAAATATAATAATCATATCATCTAGCGAGCTGAGTGATTTTAACTGCAGAAGTGCTGCATCCATAGTTTCGTTTTGGTTTTTTTCTCACGGTAGTAGTTTTGTTTCATTTATACCACATATTCTATATCAGTGACTATTAATTAAAATATTAACGTAAAATTGTGCTTATCTATTCTTTAACGAATGTGTTTCTAAATCTTCATAGTTATTCGTGGTTTATTATGTGTTGCAACAGCAGTATCTATAAATTACATTTGTGTTCTATTTTTTATAATTAGGGTGTTTTTCACATTGGAAGTGTAGTCAACACGGGAAATTTTGCCTGAAATTCCCTAAATCAGTTCTTTTTCCTTATCAATTTGGCTGTATATCCTGTAGCCCATTTCATTACTAGCTGCTTAAAAATGGAGAAAAATTTAGTGACAAACTACATATTGATAATGATTATAAATGTAACATATTAAATTTTTTTATTGTTGTTTGGGTAGCAAGCACCTATTTTGAAAGTGGCATGTTCATTGGGGTGGTAACTCCAAGATTCCACATTAGCTGCTGTGGGAAGAAGTGGATTTCTTAATAATATTGCTGAAAGAATGTAACCTTTCATCGCACCCTAACCAAATTTATCAGTAAAGATGCAATAAAATCCTATAAATTAATCAATGAATGATTTCATTGATTAATTTATAGGCCACTATTTCAGCTGGTTTTCTATCTGGACTACGTCATATAGACATTTCCACCATGCAAATACAGGTACAATGAGTCTTTTGTCAATAACGTAAAATATTAGTTCGAGCAAAGGTTTAATTTCCAGACAGAAAGCCTGTTGACACATCTTTACAAGTGGAAATACATATCTGTGTTATAGGAATGAAATTTTTACAGTCTCAAAATCAAATACCTTCTCTTCAACATGCTTCATATAACAGAGGGTTAAGAATTTCTGATGTCACTAAGTTCAGACAACTGGTATGTTAAATATCAGACATGTATTCCCAAAATACAGTTGTAGTATATTATTGCAAGTGTGAGACTGATATACTAATTATAAAGAGAATCAGAATATCTGCCATTGTTTCTTCATAATTTTGAGTCAAAAGGTTCACTGTAGCACAGCGTTTCTGATTTATTTCCTACTAATAAAACCATTAGTTTCAAAACATTACAGAAAATCTTCATCTAAGGTGTAACAAGGTTGGTATCAATAAAAATAAAGAGTATAAACCTTGTATTAAAGAAATAAAAGCTTGTAATATGCCATATTCCTTTTGGTTAAAGTTCTTTTTTACTTCCTGTGTATGGGGGGGGGGGGTGATTTAATTGATAGCACAGCA
The DNA here is from genome assembly GCA_038380435.1 of Ryuthela nishihirai. Taxonomy (NCBI): domain Eukaryota; kingdom Metazoa; phylum Arthropoda; class Arachnida; order Araneae; family Heptathelidae; genus Ryuthela; species Ryuthela nishihirai. Next base: position 81,516,642 of record JAWZYU010000017.1, read on the forward strand.
GGCTTGTAATCTGCAGTTCCCAGATTCTAGTCTCACATGAGCTAGCATCGAGATTTATCTCTGCAAAGCCCCACCCTGCCTTTAGCTGGGTAAACCAATGGGTTTGGAAAGACTCGTCCATCGGATGGGACATAAAGCAGTAGCCCAATCTGCAGGAGAGCCATACCTTGGGCATGTTAAAGAACACACAGCTGTCTAGTGGGAGGCCTGGCCATTTAGCATATTGGGTGCAAAAAAAGTTGTTTTACCTATGACTGGCACTTTATTTCACACAATGGGCTAAATTGCCAGGTCACAAGGACCCCAAAAGCTCAGAGAACGTTGGGGGAGGAGACTCACTGGAACAGCTGTTGGGAGACAGATGGTAGCTTCCTGTCAAAGCCTTCCAGTGTGTTCTTTAACATGCACAGGGTATGGCTCTCCTGCACTTGGGACCACGACTTAACGACCCATCCGACGGACGGTAGCATTTCAAACATCATGAGTGTCCCCTGCTGACCATGGGCAGGGTGAGGAGTTTTCTGGAGATAAATCTCAACGCTGGCCCAGCTGGGATTTGAACCATTATATCGTGATATAAATAATAAATAAATCACATTGTGATTCTAGGATTAAATATTTGCATATTTAAGTAGGCTTTTCATAAAGCTAGAAAAGAATATATTTTTAATAGTGTTCATATAGGGTCAATAAGACCTTCACAAGTTTTCCTAAAAAAAGAGGTGAACTGTTCACAAATATCCTCCACCCCAAAAAATTATGTTATAGTTTTTTTTTTCAAAACCTACTGTAAACTCCACTTGTTACCCTATAAGCATATTTGTCACCGGCTAACATAAGGCTTTTTGTTAATGACCTTTTCTTTTTTAAACTTATTGGCACCTTATTTACCCAACAGAAAATGTGAAACTCATTCCCACAAAACATGAATCCACCATACACTACTCATAATTTTCGTTTTAGTTGTGTAACACTTAATATTTATCATTTTTAGTACATCTGTTTAGTACCTCCACAGTCCTGGTGGCCTAGTGGTTAGCGTGCTTGGATATTGATCAAAGGGTCCTTGGTTTGAGCCCTGGGTAAAGCATGGATGTAATCATAAATGATTTAAAATTACATTTTCATTAAATTTTTTTAGTCAATAAATGACAAATATTGTTTTAAAATTTGCGGTCTTGGATGCCTTGTATCTGTTACTTTTACTTCTTGGCTGGCCCTTTGTTATAGGATGTGGAAGAAACACCTGATTAATGTTCCATGGTGGAATATTGTTCCATGTGAATCCATTTGGGTAACGAGCTGAACAGGTACCTCTTGGGTGGTATGGAAACCCTGTTAATAATTGTGATGAGAAAAAGATATAAAAGAAAATGTTTACTGCAGTTTCATGGGGTATGATATTTTTTCAATTTCACATCTTTTTCTTCTCACCAACGCTACATGGCCTTGCCTGGAGGAAAATTTGAGCTACCCAGTTTGAAATCCACAATTAAGTTTTTATTTACTATTTTGATTATATTTTCCATTTTGAATATTGCAACAATTTACACTTTTTTTTTCCAAAATTTTCAGTTAAATTTTTGCGAAGCAGTAAATTTCATTATTCTTGTTCACTCCTGGTGAGTCCGATGCAAGGTGATGCGACTTGGAATACCTCAACTGACTTGTCACATAGTCTGACGTTGGGGATCTGAAGGCCGGGGGGGGGGGAACCACTGGAACAGCTGTTGGGAGGCAGATGTTAGCCTTCCCGTCAAGGCCATCCAGTGTGTTCTTTAACGTGCACAGGGTATGACTCTCCTGCACAAGAGGCCACGGCTTAATGTCCCATCCTACGGATGACAGCCTTTCCAAGCCCACTGGTGTCCTCTACTGACCGTGGGCAGGGCGGGGAGCATTGCAGAGATGTCTCAACGCTGACCCTGATGGGACTGGAACCTGGGAACTGCAGACTACAAGCCTGGCGCACTACCAACTGAGCCACTCCCGCTCTAAATTTCACTATTATGTTCACTTAAAAGAAAATTGGGCGTAGTCTGTATTAAATAATGTATTAATGGGAAAAAATGGCTGTTATAACAACAGTTATAACTGGTTCAGCTCAAATTAAAAACTTCTTGCTACCACAAAATATGCATTTTTTTTTACATATTAAATATTTATTACAGATCAAAAACACTTTTTTAAATAAATTTTTAGATATTTCAATCAATATTCTCAGCGTATCTATTGAAGGTACATTGCACGTGAAAGGATCTGAAGGAATAAACTTGCTTACCATTTGTAACCTATTTAACGTATAAGTGACAAAAGCAAAATCTGATTAATTCTTTCAATAAAGTGCAACCACACAAAGTACATTGTGTTAGTCCTTTTAATTTCAAATCCGTAATCGATAGTTTAAAAAAAATTGGTCCTACCTATGTTACATATATTACAGTATAGATTAAACAATACTTTTAATCCAGTTTGTAATCTGCAGTTCCCAGGTTTGAATCCCAGCAGGCCAGCATAGATAATGTGCTGTACCATTCTATATATAGGGTAGGCCAGCTTGTATACAAACCCATGTATTCTAAAATTTCATTTACTTATATGACTACAACAGATCCAATAATAGTAGTTATTGCGTTTATATAATTTCTACTTATATAGAGATGACAGTGAGCAAACAATACATCGAATTTGTCGTAAATGTTTCAAAAACGACAGCAGCCGCACCAACAGGCTTGGAGCGGCTGCTGGAGCTGCATAGCTCTGTGGGAGAGAGAGCCAGCCATACCCTGTGAATGTCAAAGAACACACTGGATGACCTAGACATAATGGATACCATGTCTTCTGATATGTCCAGTGGCCCACCAATCTTCTTGGGGTCCTTGTGATCTGACCATATAACCCATTGGGTACAAAAAAAATTGCTGTTCAAAGGTAAAAAGAACTCTTTTAATCCAGATGCTGCTTTCTGATCCAACTGGGACTTGAACCTGAGAACTGCAGATTACGAGCCTGGCGCGACACGTAGGCATCATCCCCTGATCAATAATAGGTTAATCGATATATTTTCAAAGCTAGCATTACATCGGGAATAACAAAAAATGTTGTTGAAACCTTTTTTTTTTAAAGCGTTTGGATCGCTCCCCTCAGAGTGTAGGGGGGGGGGGAATATTTTCCTTGGATCCGTTTTTATTTTATATTTCAGGAAATTTTTTAAAGATATGTAAAACAGAAGGGAGAATGTTTATACTGTATTGGAAATCCAGTCTCAATTTTTCTAGATCAGGGCCTGCTAATAACTAATTAATAACAATCAATATATATTTTTTATTAATTGATTAATAATCGACTAATAGCCTACGAGTGGCATTTTCGTACAGATCGGACGTAAAACAATCATACACGCTTCTTGTGATCAGTTGACGGGTTACGAAGTTATGGTAACATCGGCCAACAAATGATAAGCGAAATGCAATATGAATATAAATAACATAGGGTTGGGTTGCTTTACCTCTTAGCGGCACTTTTTTTGTACACCATGGGCTAAATGGCCAGGTCACATGGACCCCAAAGGCTCAGAGAAGGTTGGGGAAGGGACCCACTGGAACAGCTGTTGGGAGACAGATGGTAGCCTCCCGTCAAGGCCATCCAGTGTGTTCTTTAACGTGTACAGGGTACGACTCTCCCACACACGGGGCCACGGCTTAACGTCCCATCCGACGGACGGCAGCCTTTCCAAGCCCATAGCTGTCCGCTACTGACTGTGGGCAGGGCAGGGAATTTTTGCGGAGATAAATCTCAACGCTGTCCCAGCTGGGACTCGAACCTGGGAACTACAGATTACGAGCCTGGAGCGCTACCGACTGAGCCGTCCCCACATAACATAGGAAAATAAAGTGCATAATTTATTATAATTAAAAGTGTCTCGACTCTAGTGAAAGAAAAGTTTTAATCCCTTATCAATTCATTAGCTCAACCCATATAATAATAGATATGCACGAGATCCATTCAAGTTGCAATGTCAATCATGGCCCACAGATCAGGGAAGTTCTCTAATTTATATTATTTCCTTCACTTTGAAGTTTCAGTAGTAATTCATTTAGCGTTTAGAGATTCAATAAACACTCATTTAGAAACAATCTAAGACCTTCAACTCTGTGAAGGAACCATGTGAGCAAAAGTGGTCTTTGCCATGCGTTCTGTCCAGAAATAGTCAGTTGAAGTCGTAGATCTCCTCTGATTGCTGCACAGTTGAATCCATAAGCAAGCACAGCTTAGAGAGTGGGAGCTTTAATGGGAGGATACCATATGTCTCCTAACAGTTGTTCTTCCAGCGGACCCCCTCCCCAAACCTTCGAGGTCCTTGTAACCTGGTGTAGCCAACTGTGTTCAAAAAAGTGCCACTCAGAGGTAAAACAACCCAATGCTTGTCATCGGTTGCAACATTCACCATCGAGTTCCAAAATGTGCCTGAAATTTACCATAACAGTTCGTCGTGAGCTGTAGGAAATGGGTTTTCATGGCTGAGCAACAGCACACAAGCCTAACAGCACCAAGATCAACCAAAGCGTCGGTTGGAGTAGTGTAAAACACGGCACCAGTGTTTTCTGGAGGGAAGAATGACGCTTCACCACCTGGCAGTCCGACGGACGAGTCTGGAAGATGCCAGGTAAACGCTACCTGCCTGATTGTGAAGTTTAGTACAGAAGGCATACTCAATTCACTGGAAATGGAGAGTCCAACTGGACTCTCTAGTTCCAGTGAACAGGACTCTGAACACCACAGCCTTTAACGACATTCTCTACAATTCTGTACTCAGATCTACGGCAACAGTTGAGGGAAGACCCTTTCCTGTACCAACATGACAATGACCCTGTTCCACAAAGCGAAGACCATACAGGAATAGCTCGATCAGATGGGTGTGGAAGAGCTTAATTGGCCTGTACAGAACCGCAACTTCAACCCCATGGACTGCCTGCTGTGAGCCAGGCCTAACCGCCAGACAACAGTGACTGGCCTCACTAATGCTCTTGTGGCAGAATAGAGGCTGTGATAGCAGCAAATCGTTTCCTGTTCTGGGAGATTGTGGATAAGCGAGTGTTAGGTTAATTTTGATCATATAGCGCAGGGGTTCTCAACATGAGGTATGCAATAAAATTCTTTGGGGTACGCAGTGAGAGCTCAAATGTCGCTAAGTTGGCAACGCTGCTGTGCAAAAATGTCGTTTTTGTGTTTATCGATGCATGTAATTTATGAATACAAAATTTAATGTGTGTATATATACGTTTTATTTCATTCCCATTGTTATACTATAACTATAGTTTTATCTAACTATACAAGGGGTACGCCAGTTACATACACATTTCCAGGGGGTACGTGAAGCACAAAAGGTTGAGTACCACAGATATAGTGTATATTCATTTTGTATAATTGGCTAGTCTGCTCTAATGCACGTTTTTTTGGTTTATGCTCACTGCAAGTAGTCATACACACAGATTTATAAATCTCCCTATTCTCTCTCTCTTATCTTGACAAGATGAATGAAATTGCACTCTTGATTTCTAAACTCGAGAATATAGATATTTAGTGAAGTGCAGTATTTTGTATGCTTGCTGGAAAGATTTCCAGTACCTCATCCAGTGCTTAATTCAGAGACTGAATAAAATCTTATTGTTTTTAACTGAAACTTGAGAAAGGCATGATGTGGGAAAATAAATTTATATGTACTCCAATACAGAACTTTAGACTTGTGGACATTTTACACAAGTACTCATTATACACCGAAGAGCCAAAGCATTATGACCACTTACCTAATATAATGTTGGTCCTACACGTGTGCCAAAACAGCTTACCTGGCAAGGCATAGACGCTACAAGATTTCTAAAGATGTCTTATGGTATCTGGTACCAACACGTTACCAGCAGATCCTTTAACTCTTGTAAGTTACATGGTTGAGCCATTGCAGATCGGATATGCTGTTCCAACACAAACCACAGATGCTCAATTGACATCTGGGGAATTTGGTGGCAAAGGCAATACCTGGAAGTCTTCCTGATGTTCTGCGAACCATTTTCGAACAATCTGGGCAGTGTGGCATGACACATTATTCTGCTGAAAGAAGGCACTACTAGAGGGATATACAAATGCCATGAAAGGATGTACCTGGTCTGCAATGATGTTTAGGTAGGTAGATGTTATGGTTCCTTGCACAAGAATGACTAGACTAAGGTTTCCCAGCAGAACAGTACCCAATACATTACACTTCTTCCACTGGCTTGTTTTCATCCCATGGTACATCCTGGTGCCAGCACTTCCCAAGGTAAACGATGCACACGTACCCAGCCATCCACCTAGTGCAACAGGAAACGAGACTCATCGGAGCAGACGATCTTCTTCCAATCATTCGAGGCCAAGTTTTGATACTCACGTGCCCATTTTAGGTGCTTTCGATGGTGAATTGAGGTTAGCTTGGTCACTCGGAGTGGCCTGCAGTCATGCAGCCCCATTTTCAATATGGTTCGATGTATTGTGACACATTATCACATCACCAGTATTCAAATTACAGGCAAGCTGCACCACAGTATCCCTTCTATTGGTTCATACCAAATGGGACAGCCTTCGCTCACCTATAGCATCGAGCCGTGGTCGGTCTACACCTTGCCGGCGTTTCGTGGTTTTTCTCTCCTCTGACCAGTTTTTGAAGTTAGTAACCATGGCTGACAGTGAGCACCTCACAAGCCTTGCTGTCTCAGAAATGCCCTGACCCAGTCGTTTGGCCGTTATAATTTGGCCTTTATCAAACTCGCTTAAGTCCGCTGCCTTCCCATCTGAAGAACAAGAATAACACTGATTAACAGAGCTCAGTATCAGGTGTTATTTATACCGTTTCATGACCTTCACACGCGCCGTCGTTTACCTGCAGTTGCTTCGATTTGCATAAAGGTGTGCTGAAAATTCTTGCATAAGGGCGCAATATGGCTAGAGACAAACATTTTGTATCCATTATATATCTTCTTGAATTATAAGTTGTAATCTCATGCAAATAGTATTCTTAAGTATACTTTAAGTACTCTTATGTATCTAGTCTATAAAGCACTGTGTTTACCGATGTTACCTGGTTCGCTATAACCATATTTCACATTGAGTTGCAGAGCGATGGAAGCAACATATTACAGCATGTATAAATTTAGTATTGCACTTGTCTTAGTTTTTTTTAAGTGACAGTATGCAGCAGCATCTTTTTTTCAGAGTTATGCTGTCAAACATATATTCAAATCATCTAAAAACTATCTCAACTATCATGTGAATTTGTTGTTTGTTTGGAGCGTTATGGTTTAAGAGTAACTAAGGCCATGATGCACCCTACATTCGAGTACCAGCATCGTCTACTTAGAAAATAAAAAAGCACTAGTATTAGTGAGCTTAATACTTTTACAAGATCAGTTGTTCACAATTTGTCAGTGAACTCTGTGTGAATGCAATTTTAATTTGTTAAAGGAAATCGTTTCATTGAAAATTAATGTGTAATTAAATGCAAATGATTAATAAAAACACTCATGAGTAGTCATTGCTGATATATTATTGCAATTGTAATTGTTGAAGCTACTGAGATTTTAAAAAGATACATTTTAGATGTCATATGGTCAGAGGTATTCAATGTCAGCAAAACAATTGACACCCACTGTTCTACGTGAATAAAGAGCAGTTGTTAAATTATCTCCGACTGCTGACTTCTTTCAGATGCCAAGAAAATGCAGTGTTCCTGGTTGTAGGTCAAATTATAACAAGGCATCTGAACACATTATAACATTCAAATTTCCTAAAGAAAATGAAATGTGTAATAAGTGGATCTGATGTTACACGGGGGCATTTTACCCCTGGAAAAAAATACTTGTGAGTGCATACTGCATTTAGTGAACAGTTCATTGTGAGAGAGGACAGGGCATTGTGAGCTGACGAAAGCATTCTTGTTGTGCAATGAAAGGTCCCCATTCTAACAAAGATGCATTTCCCACAAAATTTGCAAATCAACCTAATTATATGTCATGCAAGCTTCCTCCAAAGAGAAAAGCACCAGAAGAAAGACTAGTTGAAACTATTAACAGATGTGAATAAATATTTCAAGACTGTGCAAAGCTGATGAAATAACTTAATTTGAAGAATTTCTAAATAAATATTGCAAAGTTACTGATGAGTGGCTAGTTAAGAAACCTGAAAATTGTGTGCTATTTTTAAAAAATGAAGTCATTTTTACCCCAAAATAATAATTTGCTTGAAGGTTAAAATGAATCTGTATGTTGACATGTTTTTTAATAACAATAAACTTCCAATTTAAAAGTTCAGATGGGTACTGGGTAACAGTTTGAAATGTGATAAATGGACAAAGTTTATTTTCTTATTTATTTGCCTACAACTCTAGTATTTTGAAATCAGAGGGAAAACTTAAGATTGTGTCAGTTATGTTAAAAGATTTGCTAAACCACCATCCTATAGACACTCACATTTGTGATTTCTCAGGAACTGAATATCATAAATTGCAATTTCTACAAGAGCAGCTTCAACTATCCATTGAAAACACTCACGATATAGTCCTGAAATGGTCTTGCACTGTTTTTTATTTGTCCATTATGTTACAAATTAGAAAGAATGGTTTCCATGCATTGCCACATCCTGTGTATTTAAAAAATTATCAATAAGAATCAAAATTCTCATATATAGTATTTAAGAGAAAAGTTAGGTTTGCTTATTGAAAAAGGAAGGTATTCAAATGTTCTAGATGAAATTTATGTCAAAATTGTGGTATCCTATAAAGGTGAAAAAATTGACAGCTCTCAGTAAGCAATATTTTAGATGAGGCCTGTACTGTTGACTTTCATGGTTATATCAAAGTTTCAATGACGAAGGAAATTATAGGATCAAATAATAATATAAAACAAAGGTGTAGTTGCAATGTATTATGCTAAAAATATGAATGCTACTGAGCTTGTTCAATTCACTTTAAATGTTCTAACATTAATATCTGATAATAATGGAATTAATCGTAATATGTTTGAAATATTATGTGGAGGGAAATTAAACTCAAATATGCCAAACCCATTTTGAATGGATGAAAAGCTTTTTTAAATGTTTGACACTGTACATTTACTGAAGTCAATTAGAAATAATTGTCAAAAAGACCTTAATCAGAATATTTGTGGTGCCTTCAATAAATAAAAAAGATAAATCATATATTGCTAGTGTATTCCACATAAAAAAATTGTACCAGTTAGAACAATATGGTATTGTAAAAATGTCACCAAACTTCTCAAAGAAGTTCTGTATCTATCTTCAATAGAAAAGCAATGTTAACACTGCTATTAAGATACTTGATAAAAAAAAACAATAGCTGCATTACAAATCTATTCTGTATCAAATAGAAGTGGCTATGGATTGAATGTGTTCAGAGCAAAATATTTTACTGAAATAATTTTAAAATGGTGGAAAATGGTTAACGTAAAGATCTACTTGATAATGTTGTGAACCAATAAGAAATATTACTGATGAAAACATAAATTTTCTTCTAAAATTTTGCAACTGGTTAGATGAGTGGAAGAATTTACCACAAAATTTTCAGCCATCTAGTTCAAGAAATGGTAAACTATCTCATGAGGCAAAAGCTGTCTTAAAGCACACTATGAAAACATTAGTTGATATAACATTTGATGACAGAATTATGTGCTGATTTTGTATTATTTGGAAAGTTTCACACTGATCACTTGGAGGATCGATTTGGGCAATATACGCAAATGTGTGCGGTTAATATGTTTCTGTTACCCAATTTTTGGAATTTGAAAACAAAAAATCAAACTTACAAAACTTACAAGTTTGATAAAATTAAAATCATTTAATTCAGGCCATTTTAAAATCAAAGATTTATCATTCAACGATTCTTTTCTTATGAGTGATGATTTAAAATTAGCAATGGTTTTGAAGATATGGCAGTTTGTCTACTGAAGTACAGTTTAGCCAAAAAAAATCTGATGGTGCTTGTTTACATTTCTGGATATGTTGCAAGAGGAATATTTAAGACAACTACTCTTCATGTAAGCAGCAGATGGTATTTAACAATGAATTGCAAATTTCCTATAAAAAATAACATTGAAAGATACTTAGATATAATTGATGGAAGAGGGAGGGTGCTATGACCTACAGAATATGTCAGACAAACTGTTTTCACTATATTTAAAATATTTCATATTCTGATCAGTGAAGACTTCGATTTGCTTTTAAGTTCCAAAGACAACTGATAGTGCTTATACAAGAAAAGTTTGAAATCTATCTTACAAGTAATAATTTATGCAGTTGTGGTACATCTTTGCAAACACTGGAAGAATAGTCTATAACTATTACTTGAAATATTCTGTTAAGCAATTATACCAAGGTAAAAAATGATAAATTTGCACCAAGTACAAAAAAAGTATCCACTTTCAGATGATAAAATACACTTCAGAAAATTCTATTTACATATATTTAGACAGTATCAAGTGTCCAAAAAATTTGTTATTGTGAGCAGAAGAGTAAATAAATATTTCATATTTTGCAGTAAAATACTCATGACTGTAACTAAATTTTATTCTGTTAATGTATACATGAAAGAAAAAAAAACACTAATATTATTTTGTTTAAAAATATACCTTATTTAAATATGTAACACAGGAAACTAAGTGGGAGTTAAAGGAAACTAAGTCAAGTTAATTTATGATTACATTTTGCAAAGAGAAAACCGGAGACTTTTAACTACAGTGTCAGCGGAAACAATCACCCTCACTTGTGACGTCACTTGCGCTTGTATCTGGCCCTGTACTATATCAGTACATTAGGCTACGGATCATTTACTTACAATTATAGTTGTAAAATTACTTATAAAACAAAAAACATTGTACTGACACTACATCAGTGAATACGATGGCTCACTACCTCATCGACCCACCAAAGATTCCCTTTGATAGGTCAATCCGCCCTTGGTCATAGTTCAAATTTCAACATTCAGGTGCTGGAAAGCTAAAAATTGGTGAATAGAGAAATTTCGGGGAGGACTCAGAATAGGAATTTTCAATTCTGGTATTACGTTCATGGTCAAATAGAGGTTGTAATGATGGGTTGGAAATCAAAAGGTGCCGAAGGCACCGATTGATTTGTAGATCTTATACAGATAATGTGCGATTGATTATCTTATATTGATTATCTTGATTATCTAATACAGATAATGTGCTGACTGACAGGATATCACACTAATTCTAGTTATGATGCAGAAATGAAAGAGTTCTCAAATTTGCATATAGGGGTAATCTGGGTCATAAATGTCGGGAAAAATCCGAAATTTGATCTCTGACACGTCTTTGAAACTCAAATACAGGTTATGTAGAGGTCAAACCTTAATCTACCAGTGGGAGTGTTTCAGGCTTAGATGTAGAAAATGTTACGAAATTTTGGATTCAGAGGGTCCTCCATAATTTTTGCCTCCATTAAAAAAAATAAATAAATAAATAAATAAATACCCCCTCTAGCAGCTGCTTGCCACAGAGGTCTGACAGGAGCCTGTCAGTTTATATGCCATAGTAGAAGGTCTGTGAGGATGGCAGGACCTCAGCAGAAAAACAATACAACCATGCCTTACCTGGGACTCGAACCCAGGTCCTTTACCTTTATTTTATTAACTTTCTCAAAGAAGGTGCTATGGCCTCCTTTGATATATGTTACCTTAATTTTGAAATATTAGCTTATATTAGAGGTACTAAAATAATGTCATCCAATGGCCAAGAAGTTAGCATGCTTGGCTACTGATCAGAAGGACCTAGGTTTGAGCCCTGGGTAAGGCATGGATATTTGTGCTGTTTTTCTGCTGAGGTTCTGCCATCTTCCCAGACCTTCTACTGTGACGTATTAAACTGGCAGGCTCCTGTCAGACCTCTGTGACAAAGCAGCTGCTTGAGGGGATATTCATTTATTATTTATAATAACTCTGCGAAGATCACCAAATATATACTGTGGCTGTGTACAAATTTTAAAACTGCAAAAACAAAAGAAGTCTATCTTTTCAAAAACGAACTATGAAAAAAAAAAGGTTGAAAATATAATTTTATTAATTCTGAATGTTTGCATTGAATTCAAAATTATTTTGGCTCATTTATTACCCATTATTTTATACAATAGTTCAGTGTATTAAAATTTGGCTGGAGGAAATAAAATTGAATAGCTATCTGTTAAATATTTAACTGTTAAACAGCCTCAAACAAAGCAATACAGTATTAGCAAATAAAGTGTCTTATTAGGCCAGACTGGTCAAACTACAACCTCTACCTATCTTTGTGCAACATGTGCACTACTGATGACAAATAAATTTGTAGTATAGAAAAGGAACATGTCCTATATTTCACAAATTGTCATTAAAATAATTAATTTTAATAAAATTATTTTTTTTTTACTTAAGGATTTTTTTCCATTATACATGTTATTGATTATGTAATTCTTTGGTGTCCTGCCATTCCATATCTGTTTTCTATGCAGCCCTTCACCTAAAAAGTTTACCCAGGCTTTCACTAGGTGATTTCTTTTGATGTCACAGATATATAATTCTGTGATCTGCCAATCAAAAGTCATCCAAATAGCCTTTGTACTTTTGTTTTGCAGAGATAGTACACGTTTTCTTTCATGTATCAATATCAGCTGGAGAAAAAAAATATGTATCTTCCACAGATGTTCACTATAGAATTCAATATTGGATACAGGAATTTGTATTGTATTTTTTGATAATAAAAGTGCATTTATTCAAGTGTACAATGAAATGACAATTGTTTGAAAACTACCAAGGAAATAATTTAAGAATTATACATAATTCTTATACATATAATCAGTGGCATAGCCAGGTTTAGGTAGAATTTTTTGAAGTGTGTGGTTTGAAAATTTTGCTAATATTTTTTCTTAATGCAAATTGATGAATTAATGGTTTATTAAAAAATGAATATTCCAAAGACAGTGGAACACTGTATATATACATATAGGCTTACCATACATACCTGTCATGAGCTCTTGTTCCATTTGGTTCATAAACCTATCTGGATTTCAATTCTTTCCCTTCTTTCTGTGACTGTTATTCAGTAGCAGAAGTATTGCAACCTTGTTGTTCTTAATATTGTTATGAACTGCATATTTGCAAGATTTGCAGACAGTTTGGGAAAGTTTTTTAGTGCTTAAAACTCTTTGATGCTGAGTTAAGAGGTAGCAGAATTTTGTGATGGGTTAGGAAAGATAATTTTAGTCATTTCATAAAACAGCACAGAAAAGGTTTAAAAGCTTATCTTATATTTATGGTGCCCACTATTCTGAAGTGATGACTGTACAGTCAAAAGTATGATTGTAGCATACACAGCTGTAATCTCTCCTGTCTTAGCTATGACTGTAACATTTAAAATCAACTTATACACTATGATGCATCAAGCTAGGTGGGTCAGGGACAAAAATTCCTGGTCCAAGACAAAATGAATATTTTTTTTCAGATTTGAATAACTGATGAATTTGAAATGGCAACAAATTTAAGAATATTGATAATTTATAAGGATTTGCAAATGTAACTAATCCATTAAACTTAAATTCCCAGGAACAAACTCTGGGTCACACAATTTAAACTTTTTTTTTTCGTTTGTTTCATAAACCAAGTTTGGTTCACATTAAACAAGTTTCAAAATATAACAGTGAAATGATTATGTGAGGCCCCAAATGGTGTCTCTTTGCTTAAAATAAAATAAATATATATATAGTTGAGCAGCTGTGGTATTCATCAAGCATAATAATTAATATTTCAAAACTACTTTAATTATGAGGGGCAAACTATGTAGTTTGCTTTCACAATGTTGCTGGGTCACCATAATCAAACTTGTATAGGGTTGCCAAATATGTAGGACATAACTTGATGTGCAGGTGAAATGCACACTATGACAAATTACAGTACACACACACATATATATATAGTAGGGTATTTTTCCAAAAACAATGCCCAATAAAATATTTTTAATCACAGTGTGAAATAAGATGTTCAAAATTGATGTTTACAAACAACAAAATTGCTCTCCCAATTGTAGGAGAATTAATTTCCATGCCAAGGAAGTCCTTTTTGCTTCCATATCAAAACTTCATTCATTTTCAGGAAGGGATAAAAGATAATTTTTTTTAACTTGAAAATGAAGAAAAAAAATAAAAGAAAAATTAACATTATAACCTAATGCGATGTTCAAAACAAAAAACAAACAGAAGCAACAAGTTATAAACCAGGCATTGTCTTAGCCATCAATATAGAATAAATCCAAATGATCAGTAATTACTTGTAAATCTAATAAAATAAATACCCCTTCAAGCAGCTGCTTGCCACAGAGGTCTGACAGGAGCTTGTCAGTTTATATGCCACAGACATATAAACTGACAAGCTCCTGCAAGCTCCTGTCTGAGAGGATGGCAGGCCCTCAGCAGAAAAACGACACAAACAGCCATGCCTTACCCGGGGCTCGAACTCAGGTCCCTAGATCAGTAGCCAAGTGTGCTAACCACTCGGCTAGGTATAAATGAAATACTGAGTGAATGGATATCCAATGCTGTAAACAATCGACTATCAAGCCAGTGAGCATACAAGTGTAATTACTAGCATCTGCTCTTGGCTTGGCATGATCTACTTTTACACTTCAGGCTTCTAGAAGCTTCAACAAGATCTATCTAGTTAGAGTTTAGTTTTGAGAAACAGGACTCATACAGAGAATGCTGGGATAAATTATATAAATGAGAAAAATAATTCTAGGAATACTGAAATAGGTTTAAGGCAGAGAAGAGTGTAAAACAGAAACCATCACCAACAGAGGTACATAATTTGCAATTACTTCCAAAGTCTTCAGTTTTAAAAATTGTCCTTTTTCATTAATTTTCAGATTTTTAAAACCTTAGGAAAAAAATTTGTTTATAATTGTTCAAATTAAACTTGTGAGCTTAAATCAGGGGGTTGCTTCAGCATAGAGTAACATTAACAAATTGACAATACTGTATATCACTTCTAAGAAATGTCAATTAGATGGATTTACTAAATTATTTATAGTAATAAAATATGCAAATGGAAAAAGTATTATTTTTCCAAGTATTAATAATGTATTTTTTATAAAATACATCTAAAACATTTTCAAATGGCAAATTATTAAACAAAACTTTTAAGTGTTATATGTTGTACTAAAAAACTGATATAGTGTCGTCGGTCTCTCATTTCGGATTCTGTTAACTTGTATAATGGATGTGGGCCCTGGAAGGGTTAAGTACAACAGTAGCATCATCAGTCCCAACATGCCATAATTACGTTCTTTGTTACACTAACATCCTATTTAAATCATACATTTGGAAGCTGTATCCGAGTGAATACTTTTTACAATATGATATTTGACAGGGAGTATTCATTTGACAACTGGCACTGTGATGAACTCTCTGCTGAAATATGACTAAATATGGATAGATATCATAGATGCAATGGATATTTGCCACCTCTCAGACTACTGCACGTGACCATAACTGAGACAAGGAAAATTGTAAGGCTATTATCATATTTGGATAAACATATGGCTTTACATTTGGATAAAAAAAATGGTAATGTTACGGGTTAAAAAAATGGTAATGTCAGTATATCAATATATGTCAATAAATGAATTGTTTATATCCATTAATGGTAATGGATATAAACAATTCATTTATTAACATATATTGATATACTGACAGAAGTAGAGAGTAATGTCATATGTCAGAAGGAAAAACACCTTGCTCAAATGACAGTTGATAAGTGTGAAAAAAAAAACACCGATCCAAATGTGAATACATTTTACAATCTGATATTTGACTGAGAGTATTCATTTGACAATTGTCTCTGTGATGTTCTTATCAACTGTCAAATATGACAATTACTTGAGGGAGTACTATTTCCTAACAAATTGGTTACCATCAGAGTGGTGAAAAAGGTTATAGCATACTATGTTTTGATGCTGGTTCACCAAAACAAACTGAAAGTGTATTAACCCTAGAACCACTCAATGAGGTCATATGTGACCAAGCCTGGATAAAAAAAAAGGGGTGGGAGTGGGGAAGACTAGATTTGAATTGGTGACAATCTCCCATTTTCAAGTTTTTAAAAAACTTTCATGACAAATGCATGAAATGTCATTTAATAATTATTGGTCTCTACTACACCCTTCATTTTCAAGAGTGGTGGGGCATGCCCTCCCTAGATCCAGCCATGTACCACTAGATTTATGCATGTCATAATTAATGTAAAAGCCATAATGAATTTTTACACTCTGTGCTCTAATGTTTATAAACTGCAGGAATAGTGAGTAGTCAATATGGCATCATCAATGACTTATAAAGCAGTGAAAGTACTCAAGAGCTCTGGTATGCAACATGTATGAATATGTATTCAAAATATTCCTGATTGAGATTACCAGTGACCACATAAAGTGGTTCTCGGGTTAATATTTGATGCATGATTATTTTAGCCTTAGTATAAAACAAGATGTTGGGTACACCTTGATACCTTGAACTATGTGGTAGTGTTTCCTTCCTACCATCACGACCTTTTTTAGGCAGGTGTGAATTGCCACCATCTTAGCTCAACTGGTTAAAAAACAGGTACTTACCAGGAAGTCCCAAGTTTCAGTCTGTGAGGTGGATTGGTGGTTTTCTTTCAAACCTGCCTTCTAATCACTATTGATTATCATAACTTTTTAAAGTTACAGCATTTTATAGCACGTATAGGTAATTAACTAATTATTAGTCTAATTTTATGATAATAATAAGAAAACTTTTTTCATATATGTGAATTTTGAGATCATAAATTACTTAGAAAACTAGTTTGAACTACTTTTTTTTGCTACTATAAAAGAAGAATATTTTATTCAAATTTGAACTGAATTCAGAATTTTATTCATACTATATTTAGTCTATACTACTAGTGAATTCTTAATTTAATATTACTTGTGTTGCAGTTTTAATGAGATTATATACTACTTTATTTTTAAACAATTCATTTATTAACATATATTGATATACTGACAGAAGTAGAGAGTAATGTCATATGTCAGTGCACACACTGTCATAGATTCAATAACCAGTCCAACTCAAGCAGCCAGGTAAAAGCATAAAACCGTAGAGAAAATTTCCAAGACCAGAAATAACAATCAACAATGTACAAGCATGTATAATAAACTATTCTTATAATCATCATAATAATCACAAGGTCTTAGCTATTTTCTCCAGTAATGTTTATGGCTCTAAACCTAAATACACCAGGAATAGAAAAGGTTGTGGTACAACAAGAAGATAAACTCAACTTCATAATTCTAAGAATGTACCAAAGCATGTAGAGGACATGCACACCATTTTATAAAACAACAACAAACAAAAAAACATTAATGCTATTCTCTTTGGTCCTTGGGAAAACTTGTAAAATAGTATTTGCATTTGTTGGACTATTTTTTACCCACACAATGCAATACGATGAAACAGCAATAGCCTTTTCTTGCTATATTAGTATGTCAAGGATTAGAGACATTTGTTTCACATTTTTCTGTCACTAGAAATGCTAATATCTCAGGATCCTTCAGCATGACTCAGATCTTTATAATTTCACTTTTGCTTGATTTTGGAAGGTCTTAGTCATGAGGCCGTGGATCATGGATAGGCATTGTATGCAAAACTTCATCCAGAAGTTGCAAGGCTCTGTGCAAATGGACTTCAATCCAACATGGTGTTTCTTTAATGCTTTGGCGAGGATAGTCTGGACCCCATCCTTTAACGAAACTGAGTCTTAAAATACACAATCTTCTGAGGTCATCTACACCAATTCCTGCTGCAGCAGACAAGCCTGAAATAAGGAAGTATGAATTATGTTATCTATATTAAGTAAGTATTGAAAACTTTAATTGTTTTCATTATACACACAGTTTTAAGTACCTTATAGTTATTGTTGGTTTCTAGTTATATTTGTCATTAACTCTTCCAATGTTCAGATCATATGTATACATTGGCAGAATTAGAAATGAGAGAGCAAGGAAATATGCATCAATTTTTAGTACAACAAAAAACAAAATTAAATTAAAAAAAAATGCTGTTTAAAATTTATATATATATATCTGTTATAAAAATACATAATTAAAGCTTGTAAAATAATATTTTCTTTTTTCATTTTATGCATATTTGGTTTTTTTTGTTAACCTTATGCTTTGCTGAAGCAACCTTCTGATTTAAGCTCAGAAGTTTGATTTCAACTATTATCAACAAAAATTTCCTTAAAGTTTCGAAAATCTCTCAAAAATTAAGATTGATATATACCTTTGTTTCCCCTCCCCTGTTTTACACTTTTTTTCTGCCTTAAGCCTATTTCACTATCACTAGAATTATTTTGGTCATTTATATCATTTATCCAAGCGAAGTCATTACCATTCCTCAAATTGAAACTATAACTAAAATAAGCCTTCAAGAAATCTGAGGAAAGTTATAGAGAGAGAGAGGCTCTGATGCAACTAGCTCATGGCTCACTGCCTGCAGCCAATGATGCAGGTGGCTCACATGTGCATCTCTGTTCTGTGTATAAGTGGCTCCATAAATTATTGTTTACATATTGTTCCCCTACATATCAGATATACTCCCTTTGTAAAGTTAGTATTTACTTTTTTTATATTTACATCTTTGTTTTCATTTCAATAGATTTTGTTACTGCAAATTATTGATCTTCTGATCGATTTTTTGGAGTCATAGTTGGCTTAAAACTTGTTGCTATGACATTACATTACATATTATTCTTTTATTATTTCTTCCTTTTCCAGTAAAAAAAACTTTGATTTTGTATTGTTTTCTGAAAATGAAAGAGGTCTCGTTTCATTTTACACCCCCCATCCCTTGGCAAATTTTTTTTTTTTTTTTTTAAATTTAGTTTTTAAATTTATATTGAATGATTTTACCCCTCTCACCCAGTATCTTAATTGCACCACACTGATGATATAGATTTTTTTTGCTTTGGTGCACTAACTTTTTACTGCTTAGCCAAGATCCGCAAAATTCAACACTCAAAGAAAAAAAAAATCATAATGTTTACTATAAAAAAGCAGTCAAGGAAGTATTCGTCCATTTTATAACAGAACAGAAAATTCCACTAATGTGAGCAACCAAGCCACCTTGCATAAAGTTGGCCCATGTTTTAAAATATAACACACTGAAGAGAATCATTAAATGAAATAAAAATTATGTTTCAGGTAAATATATTACTCGGGAAGAAATTTACTTTAGATTAATATAGATATACAGTTGAACTTGGCTGTAGCGAGCACAGAAATAACGAGATCATGGTTGTAACAATGAGCAAAAAGCCATAATGTTTTTAATTTATACATATTCCCATACAATTGCTCACTTTTATAATGAGCATACTACACGGATATACCATACTTTTTTTGGTATGAAAACATGCGAATGTTCTTGACTGCTGGTAGTCAGAAATAGTACCCAATCTTGGAATAGACAAAAATGAAATGGGTGACTTAGCTTTTATGACCACCTGCATCAGTGGTTAACATTGAGTGTTATACAATAACAGATTATGGACTGGTTTATGACCTGTCCTTTGGGACCATCCCAACTCTACCTCTCCAGTGTCTAGCCACTGGCCCTGCCCCCCTATTTACCCAAACACTTTCAATCATGACTGTAAAATAATTTAGAAACGAACCCTTTCATAGGAAACATGCCTACTAACAAAAGAAAGTGTCTTTCAATTCATGAAAAAAAATCAAAATTATTCGCAAGTTAGAACATGGTGCAAAAAATGTTGAAATGTGTAAAATGTTTTCTTTGTCCTCTTCAACAGTATCGACATTGTGGAAGAATAAAAATTTTACACATCGACACTGAAAAACAACATAACCGAAACAAAAAAAAAAGTGCAAGCTTACAAATGTCAATGAAGCATTGCGTCAATGGTATAGTTCTACATCTAATCAGTCAAAGAGAACAGAAATTTAATGAATCTATATCAATATTGGATGCTATAAATTTATTGAATGATGTGTGGAACAATGTTACTTTGACAACCATATCAAATTGCTTCAAGAAATCAAAATTAAATTCAGATGAAATTCCAGTCGTAGATGAAGATGATGGAAATGAAAGAAAATAACTTGCCATTATCCGAATGGTTGCTACGCAATGACGTTGTAGGTTTTAATAATGACATCGATGAATTTGTATGAGTCAATGACAACCTGTTAACTAGTGGTCTTCCTACAGAGAGTGACATCATAGATGCTGTGCTCAATTAAGACAATGATAAAGATGATGACTGTGATGATATGATGACAAGTGAATCAAAATCAGTACCAACAATCTCCCAAGCTCAAGGTTCAATGGACACATTAGTCAATTTTTTTGAAGGAACTGAGGCAAATAATGAGACTTTTAATGCATTGAGTGTTTTAAAGGGAAATTTGAGAAATATCCAAGTGAAATCTTTAAAACAAACATCAGTTTTAAAATTCATAAATAGGCTAATAATTGAAATCATGTTTATTATTAATTAGTATTGTTTTCAATTATGGAGAAATAAATTGTTTAGTATTAAGTGTATGGTTTTAAAATTATGGACAAATAAATTATGTTTTATATTAAGTGTACTGTAGTTTATACAAGCATATTAATACAAAAAATATGTAGGCATGTAATTATATCATTTTCTCTCTCCAATGTTTCTTTTATTTTTTGAATCTAACTTTTTATTGATATATTGAGAATTTTTCAAAAAATGCTGTAGATTAAACTCATTACTGATATAATGAGTAATGGTTATAACGAGGAAATTTTATTGGTCCCCTGGTGCTCATTATAACCAAGTTCGACTGTATTACAAAGATTAGTATATAATTTCACTGCTTTTATTCATAACATTTAAAAAAATTAAGCCTTAATTGCATAATCCAATCTATTTTTTCACTATATTACTGTGAAAAAGTCATTAAAATTAATATGCTTTTAAATTTGTTTAAATTTTTCATTTTCATAAAATTTGGAATTAAAATCTGTTTAATTTGGTATATAACATGACTTACTTCTGTTGATCAGTCATTTAAAAAAATTCGAAAGTTGACTTGTTGATATGACTTATCACAGTTGGCAAAAAGCCTGGACTTTTCTCAAAGTATGGTACCAAGAAAATTATTTTTTTTTGTTATTCAGAAACAGCCTATCTATTCATGTGCATTATATCATTTCTATTAGCTTTTTTTAAATAAAATTTTATTTGTGTTGCCAGATGCAATTTTTTACTGCATGACTAAAAAAGTCTTATTAAAATAAAACTAGTCACTTTTTTGTTAAATGTTTTATTCTCAGAGAATTATGAACTAAATGCTGATTAATTTAATTGGCATATAACATGTCATAATTCCTTTCATTAGCTATTTGGCAAAAAAAGTTCTAAAGTTAATTTTTTTAGCTGAGCACAGGGAGAAAATAGCGTGGCCTCTGGATGTAAACCAGTTCTTGTAGTTTTCAGGCTAGACGTTGGAAGGGTTAAAAAACAATTCTGCACTCTGCCATGTAGAACAATATCATTTGTAGGTTACCTCTTCTTATCTTCAGAAACAATGTGCATATATTTACCAACATAAAAAAATCCTACTATAGTCATAGACAAATAATCCCAATCAGACTGGGAAATTTTGTTCTTCAAACACATTCATCTTGAGAGAAAGATTGCTGCATTTGTACTTGCAGGTTAATTTCAATAAGATTTTGCATGGTGCAAGAAACATGCACACAAACACAGACAAAATAACCATGTTGACACCAATTTGTACCAAACACTGCCAAAATTAATGTTGAATTATAGCTGTATATAGCTGTAGTGGGTGGGACATATATATCAGGATATATATGTCCCACCCACTATAGAAATCGTTTATTTCCAGATTTAACGTTTATTAGTGATCTGAATATTATGCCATGTATTTGTTTGGATATGAAATTTGGTCAGTGAGAGAAATTGGGGTTTGCTTTTCTGAGATCCACGATTCACATTAAGTGAATGGTTAAGGGAATTGTCTCCCCTCAGGCACCTGCTTCTAGGAAGGTCAGGTTTGGACTTTGCAGAAATGGCATTAGAAACAGAGGCCTAAACTCACTAAGGGGCTAGTTGCCCATTGGAAAACAATGGATAGAGGAGGAAGTGGTGAGAAGGGATCTCAAGACAAAGTAAGTTGAACCGGAGATTTGGAAGAGAAAGTGGAACTATGCGAGAGAGCATGAGCAGGAAAGGTCCTACACATGTGTCCTTTTCATGGCATGCCAAAGTGAAGACTTAGGGCAGGAAGCCCTGCAAAGAGCAAAAAGTGATTGGACAAGGGTCCATTAGTCTTCAAGGGAAGACTAGAAAGAAAATATTAAGTAATGAACTAGGTGATGAGAAAAATAACGTGAAACAATAAATTGTTGCTCTCTATGAAGTACAATATGATGCCTGCAATGCATGCACCAGAGTCCACATAGACCCTCTGATAATTTGAATGAACCTGAATTACAGGCATGGCATCCCCTGCATAGGTTGCCTCTGATTGCTAATCATTGTTAGACATATTGTTTGTGGTGTGTGTGTTGTGAGAAGGGGGAAATGGCACCATATTTTCTTATGGGATGAGTCACTTCTGTTTGGGTGCAGATGATGGTTGCATCAGGGTTTGGCATTGCTGCAACCAGCAGTAGGAGCTGGCACACCTCTGGTGCACAGCTGGCTCTCCTCACAGTCCCACATACCTGGAGTTCTGGTATGGGGTGCCATCATTATGACTCCAGAACACTTTTAGTATTTGTCCAGGGAATGATTCTGACAGCTCAATGATATGGCAATTGTCATGGTCCACCCATTCACTTTTCCTTTTCCTTAATCAGTTTTACTTTATTTCCATTATATTTATCATTTTGGGGCTTTTATTATCAGTTGGCATCATCACTTTTTCTCACCCAAGACCACTAAACGAGTTGCGCATGCACAACTCCTGACTTTTGCTTGACAGCTGCTAATGCGCAAGGACAGCCCCCCTCTTGCATCAAAGGTAGTGCGAGCACGCAATACACGTCAGTTGTACACTGCATGCATAGTAAGTGACATTAGGTCATGGAGTTAGTAGAAAGTAGAATGAAGGTAGTAAAGATGATGTTAGTAGAGAGGTGTGGAGAGGAAGAATGTTAATTAATATCATGAAATAATAAGCTGAAAAAAATTGGTTTTGCCATGAGTCGGATCTGAACCCACGTCTTGAGGAAACATGCCTATTATGCTACCACTACACCACCAATGGCTAACCTTTTCTCATCTTGTGTGACCTTAAAAACTTTCTGGAATTTTTTGATTCACACAGTGGCACCATCTATCCGGGAAGTGGACAACTCTGTTGCCTCATACAGATGGGATTAATATTTGTCACTCACGCTCATGGCATCAAATAAATCACGCTCATGGCATCAAATCAATAAATCAGTAGTACAGAATCACAGGATATGTCCTGTAGACATGGAACTCATGAAATAATAAGCTGAAAAAAATTGGTTTTGCCATGAGTGGGAGTTTTTTCAGCCTATTATTTTATGAGTTCCATGTCTACAGGACATATCCTGTGATTCTTTACTACTGATTTATTGATTAATGCCATGAGTGTGAATGACAAATATTAATTCCATCTGTATGAGGCAAGAAGTTGTTCACTTCCTGGATAGATGGCTTCACTGTGCGAATCAAATAAAAAAAAATCCAGAAGGTTTATAAGGTCACACAAGCTGAGAAAAGGTTAGCCATTGGTGGTGTAGTGGTAGCATAACAGGCATGTTTCCTGGAGACGTGGGTTCAGATCCCACTCATGGCAAAACCAATTTTTTCCAACTTATTATTTCATGAGTTCCCTGTCTACAGAACATATCATGTGATTCTTTACTACTGATTTAGTGTTAGTTAATAAGTTTTTCATTTTTGAGCTTTAGTTCCTCAGAATATTTTCTATAGAAGTTTTCTTGGTAAGCCTTGATTTTTTGGAAATAAACTTTGTTTTATGAAATATTTTGAATTTTCAAAAAAAAATTTTCCTCTTGAGTAGAATAATTGATTTGGATTAGATTTAAACTTTAATAATTTGACAATCTTTTCAAATTAAATTCTTTGTGACTAAGTAATGCATAATATACTTAGCGAACCCTTAACTTTATTTAGCAGGAAAATTCCTGGTGCCCGAGGCTATCTGGGAAATTTGTATAATTGGGATCAGTCACCAGGTCCAAAGTGAAGAAGTTAGCATACTTTTGGAGCATTACAAAATGACATTCTGGTGCCCCATTGTCTTCTCTCTAAAACTCTGTGATGGTCCACCCATTCATTTTTCCTTCGCCAGTTTTTTACTTTATTTATGTTACATTTTTTATTTTGGGGATTTTTCTTCAGTTGGCATCATTACTTTTCCTTATGCAAGACTGCTAAAGGAGTTGTGCATGCACAATTCCAACTCTTGATTAACAGCCGCTAATGCGTACAGAAGGATATGCCCCCTCTTGCATCATAGATAGTGCACAATATTAAGTTTATGCAAATGTAATTCCCAGCGTGCAACACACGTGTCAGTTGCACGCCATGTGTAATGTAAGTGACAATTAGGTCACATAGTTAATAGAGAAGTTTTTAAGTTAGTAGGAAGAATGTTAGTTGAGATGTTTAGAGTGAGCTTTTAGTTGCTCAGAGAATTTAATGTGGACTGTAGAAGTTTATTTGGTGAGCCTAGAGTTTTTTTGAAAATAAACTTTGTTTTATGAAATAGTTCGACTTTTTTTCTCGAGCAAGATAATTGATTTTGATTAGATTTAAACTTTAATAATTTAACAATCTTTTTGAATTAAATTCTTTGTGACTAAGTAAGGCATAATATTCTTAGCAAACAGTTATTTAACTTTATTTGGCAAAATTAATTGCCTGGTGCCCAAAACTATCTGGAAATTTAGTATAATTTGGATCTGACAAAAGGTCCAAAGTCGAGTTTAACATACATTTGGAACATTACAATTCCTCACACTGCCCTCGATCATTAGGGGACACCAATGGGCTAGGAAAGGCCACCGTTAGTCGGATGGGATGCTATGCCATGTCGTGGCCCCATGTGCAGGAGAGCCATATCCTGTGCATGTTAAAGACCATGCTGGATGGCCCCAACCTTCTCTGAGATGTCGAAGTCCTTGTGATCTGGCCATTTAGCCCATTGTATGCAAAAAAAGTGCCGCTCAGAGGTAAAACAACCCAACCCAAATGCCCCATTGTCTATCTTCTGCAAAGATCTCTTGGTGCCATTTTTCAGCAGGATAATGCATGTCCCCATGAGGCACATGTTGTCTAACAGTATCTACTGGATGTCAACCCCCTACCTTGGCCTACTATGTCCCTGGATTTCTCTCTTTTTGAGCACATATGGGATGTGCTGGGTCAGCATATCTGAGAGCATCCACAGCTAGCACACATAAGGAACTCCACATATATCCTTCCATTTGGAGGAATAATGGAGGAAAGTGCCTCATGACACTATTAGGGACCTGCATTATTGTCAATGGGGGTCATACCTCATATTGGGGGCTCTAAACACACACTTAATATGCACACAGTGATTGTGCAATTAATCATTACTACCCAGTAATATGCTCTACCACTCTGCTCAGTTTCACCAAAATTCAATTTTTGTGCCCATGAGTGTATATTAGCTTTAATGCAGTGAGTGATAAGTTTTTTTTACCTCTGAGAACTTTTGTACATACAATGGGCTAAATGGCAACATCACAAGGACTCCAAGGGTTCAGAGAAGGTTGGGAAAGGGATTTACCAGACAGCTATTAAGAGACAGGTGAAAGATTCCAGACCATTCAGTCCAGTGTGTTCTTTAATGTGCATAGGGTATTGATCAGCACTTATGTTCCTCTGGAGAAATTTGATTCTCTGTACAGAAATTTTTCTCTGCACAGGAAAGCCAATGGCATATAAAGCCATGCCTCTCATGTACAGAGAACCATGGCTTTATATGCCATTTGATGGATGGCTGCTTTTCCAGGCCCACTGGTATCCCCTTTCTCCCCAAAGAACGGATGGAAAAGAGCAGATATAAATCTCAATGCTGGCACAGTTGAAAGTGACTTTTCTTAGTGGGTAGGTATTTGTAACAGAAAGCCTGTTTAAGTTAGGAGTAGCTTTTAGATTTCTCTACCTTTCTGAAGTTACTGAAATATTTATTTTGCTTATGGTTGGCTACAACATATCGAAATTTTTTTCCAACATTTTCATGGTATAGATGAAATCACAAATATTTGTACTTGTGAAACATTGAGAACATTTTTATTCTGTATTTTTGAATTGTCAGACATTATTCAACTGACAATAATTAAAAAAAACCTTTTCTTTAAGACAGAAAGAAATCACTCTAAATTTCACACAACTCAATCTGCAAAGCAAAAATCTTGTTAATTTTTTGCTCAAAGAGAATTATTAAAAAAGTTGATTTTGTGTTATCAAAATCTAAAAATTTCATTTGAAATTCATATCAAGCTCACTGATCCACAAAGTAAATGAAATCTCATTTTCACACTCTTTATTATTATTGCACAAGCTTACATCTTCCAGGCCATTAGTACTGTACAGCTTGTCAAATTTCTCCAGAGGAGCATAAGCGCTGATCAATATCATTAGCATAACAAATGAAATATCAATTTAAAAAAAAATAAAAATTCCTCTCCATTTTCACATATATCTTATAAAAATATATAAATGAGGTTTGTAAAATAATACTTCCTTTTTCATTTGGTGCACATTTTGTTAAGCTATAAAAATATCTTCTAGTGATCTAATTGCCATTCCTTAGTAATGATTTTCAATATCATTAGTCTAGTTCACATTACTCCCATGTTGAAACAATCTCTTGAACTCATGAGTTTGATCTGAATTACCATCAATTCATTTTTCAATAATTTTCTGAAAAAGCTCCTGAAAATTAACCAAAATGTTTTTAAATTAGGAGGATTTTTGAAGTATTTACCAAATAAGTACCTATATGTTTTTTCTTCTATTCTCTATTTTGCAGTTTAAACATATTTCAATATTTGTAGAATTATTTTTGTCATTCATTGCCCAATTTCTCAAAAGTGAAACTTATACCACTAAGAGCTCTTTACTTCTGGGAATGAGCTCATTGGATACTTGTGTGCTCTAATTGGTTACACATTATAAAGCGACCAGCACTGGTTGCAAAATGTTGGTAACATATCGTTGGGCGGGTTAGAGATCCCTTATGATGACCAGTTCTGACTAAGATGTTTGACTAATGGCACCCCACACAGGTACTGGAACTGTGTGGCAATGTCGCATGCACTGGTGGTGTTCCTTTTCCCTGGATGCTAAACACATTGTCTACCATTGTGCTGATCATGACAAAATGAGATCTGTCACTAAACACCATGGTACTCCACTCTTGTTCGTTCCAGTTCTGCCTGAGGTGATACCATTGAAGAGGTGCTTGCATGTGGGCAGATGTGAGGGGCAAATGCAGTGCCGGATGATATGCTCGCAATGAAAACTGTAAAAGCCTGTTGTTTACTGTCTGCCTGGTAGGTATTCAACGTGTTATCTGTTGCCAGTCCCTTTGCAGTTGCGTTGTAGTTATGAATCTGTCACGCAATGCCATGTGTCGCAAATGGCGGTCCTGTCGCTCCGTGGTCATAAGTCATCTTCCCGATCCTTGTCAGTGTGTGTTGGATCCTTCTTGAACCCGCTGGTGCCATATGTGTACGATGGTGCTGGGATTGCAGCCAACAAGGTTGGCCACATCTCTGTACGACAAACCAGCTTCTCTAAGGCCAATGATTCTTCCACATTCAAGGTCTGTTAACTGTTGGAACGGCTGTTGACGTCTGCATAAGGGCATCTTTAGCAGTTTAGAACAATTTTCACAACGTTTTGTCAACAAGGGAGCTTTGGTTGCCTTTATTTGTTTCTGATTACTCCACACCTATGACATCAGCTTGTGCCTGTCCAATCTTTTTGATCATCCTGCAAATCTAATAATTTCCATGAATTTCACATACTACAGCCTCCCTAAATTTCATCACATTTGCATAACTTTATGCAAGTGTTGCTTTTTTTAATTCCTGTAGTGCATTTATCGTAATCTGTATTATCATTATCGTTTTTTAATAGTTATGGCTATCTCTTTGATGAATTTTTCTGATGGGAATTGCTAGATATTTTTTAAACCTCATTTAAGTTTACTTGTTAATTTTCTTTATTATTTCTTGGTTTTCCAATCAAGAACTTCATTATTCTATAATTTCATTGTGATGGTCCACCCATTCACTTTTACTTTTCCTTAACCAGTTTTGCTTTATTTATGTTATATTTTTCATTTTGGGGATTATTTCATCTTTGGACTAGATCATAATTCTCTTTTCCGAGTTGTAGAAGGAGTTGCACATGCGCAACTCTAATTAATTTAAGTACAACTATTGAAATATGTTTGTATGTTTGTCAGCCACCAATGTGCACAACCCCTCTTGCATCATAGCTAGCATGATCATCAGATTATGCAAATGTTTTCAAAAGTGTGCAACAGACGTGCCAGATTGTACAGAGCATGTATAACTTGTGATGCCCCCTCATTCACTTTTACTTTACCTTAACCAGTTTTGCTTAATTTACATTATATTTATCATTTTGGGGATTTTTATTTCATTTTTGGCATCACAGCGCTCGTTTCCAAGAGCATAGGAGTTGGGAATGCGCAACTTTGAACTTTCGATTGTCACCCGCTAAAGCGTGTGTACAAGGACATGTCCCCTCTTGCATCATAGCTTGCGCACTTGTCATTTTATGCAAATGTCTTTACCGGTGCAACAAACACGTGTTGCTAAGCCTGTAAGCCTTGTTAAAACCGTGACATGTTAGTCACAGGAGTCAATTGACAGAGTTGATTGAGGAGTTGGAGTCAGATAGAGTTGTTTGTTAGTTGTCAGTCTGTAATGAGATGAAATGATGTAGTATCTTCTTCATTAAAGTTTGGTGAGTGTTTGAAATA
This sequence comes from Ryuthela nishihirai, assembly GCA_038380435.1. Classification (NCBI taxonomy): domain Eukaryota; kingdom Metazoa; phylum Arthropoda; class Arachnida; order Araneae; family Heptathelidae; genus Ryuthela; species Ryuthela nishihirai. The sequence goes on from JAWZYU010000017.1 coordinate 81,545,816, forward strand.
ATTTTGGAAATAAATTTTTTTGTTATATAAACCTTTTTGGAATCTTTATTATTTTTTTCTCTTGAGCAACGTTAATTGTTTTGATTTGAATTTGCATTAGAAGTTTCATAATCATTTAATTTTTGAATTCTTACTTGTTAAGTAACGCTCACTGGTATTCGAACCCTAATTGAACTTTATTTTTGGCAATTTGTTAATTATTGCCTGGTGCTTGACTTAGCTATCCGGAGCTTGAATAATTATTGGATCAGACAAAGGGTCCAAACTTTAAAAGTATTTCAATTCTTTGGAGCGTTACAAACTAATTGACGTTAGGTCACAGAGTAGTATGTTGAGAATGATGTTAGGAGTTGAAGTAGGAGTGGAGTAGGAGTCAATATGAGTGAGTAGGAGGAGGAGAAGTCAGTAAAAATGTGTTGTGTAGATTAGAAGGAGTTGTTAGTAAATATTTAGGAAGATGCGAGCTGTTAGTTACTCTAACTTTTTGTATTCATTAACTGAATTGATAAGTCTTAATTCTTTTAAAATAAACTTTGTTTTAGAAATTTTTGATTTTTGTTATTTTTCTTTTGAGCAAAGTTATTTATATTAGATTTAAACTTTAATTAAACTTCACAATCCTTTTTGAATTCTTGCTCAATAAGTAAAGTTGTATAAGCCTCACTGGACAAAAAAATTAGTCACCTCCCGCCATAAGAGGGTTATGTCCATTTGACAGCAACAGAGGGTGCACCAGTAATAAATGCATCCTACAAATAGGTGTGCAGTGCGCTATGGGGTTCATACAGTGACATACAGAGAAGAAGAGGTTTTGTGCCATGTGCCTGTTAGTCGCTCTGTGAAACATAGGTGGCGCCAAAGATGTGAATGAGTGGCAAAAAGGTGTTATTTGCGATTGGCCGAGCCAAATGCATTGTGTACAAGAAGTTGCTGCCTTTGCAGGTGTGTCGAAATGTATTGTCCAAAGGTCCTTCCAGCACTGGCATACATCGCAGTCCACAGCTAATTGTTGCCAGAACTGCGGCAGAAAGACTGTGCTCATCAATAGGGACCGCCACAATGTATCACACACTGTTAGGGCAAACTGCTTTGTAATGAGGCAGGAATCGCTCCAGTCAGTCAATGCAGGCCTACAACTAGCTGTTTCCGAATGAACACTTTGAAGAGAACTCATGCCATGGATATCTGGAGCAAAGTACCATGGAAGATATCCATGTTAACAGCTCTGCACAAAGCTGCATGGCTACAGTGGGTATGGTGCCACAAAGTTGGACTGTTGACTCTTGGAAACATGTGACCTGGTCAAATGAGTCATGTTTTTGCTTGTACTCGAATGATGAGAGGTGACAGGTACATCGTAAGCCGCATGAAGCCTTCCATGCAGACTGTGTGTAAGGTTCTGTTTAAGCTGGAGGAGACTGTGATGTTCTGGGGGTGTTTCACATATGAGGAAATGGGTCATTTGGTTGCAGTGACATCACACTTGAACCAGAAGGGCCATATGGATGACCACATGTTGCCTTTTGTGCAGCATCCCCATAGTGAAAACCACAAGGATACTCTAGTCTTCCAAGACGATAACTGTCACATACACAGGGCTCAAAGTGTGTTGGATTGGCACGATGAGCATTCTGAAGCCTTTGAACATCTCAACTGGCCCGCCAAATCCCTGGATTAGAATTCCACAGAAAACTTGTGGGACTATTTGGGCAACAAGTGAAGTGCCATCCCAGCCATCTGGTAAATCTGGCCGAACTGTGGCATTTGCTGCTGGAAGAGTGGATGAATATTGATGTGTACTACATCCGCACACTGGTGGCATCCATGCCAGACATGATTTCAGCTATTTTTCAGTCACAAGGAGGCGTTATGTGCTATTAGGTGACATTCAGCCTGGGGTGACTAATTTTTGTCCGGTGAGCTTATATAAAATGAACCCTATTTCAACTTTATTTGGCAAGTTAATATTGCCTGGAGTCCAACAAGCTATCTGGAATTTTGAATAATTTTGGATCAGACAAAAGGCCCAACTTTAAAGGTTAATAATCTTTGGAGCTTTACATCATGAGAATTAATGAAGTCTTGGATATAAAAGCAAAGAGGATTTTTCTTGGCTCAGAAATCAATCCTTCTACAGTTAGGTGAGGGACGATGCAATTTCAGATAGTTTTACCACCACTCCCCTCCTTTGGGAAAACATTATTTTATAGAAATTACCATTTCATAAGTTTACATTAAATAGTTTAAAACTGTTTAACCACTCCTACCATATTGATATGTTTTAGCTGTGTTGCACTGACTTATAGGCACTTTGCCAAGAAATCTAAAGTTCAACATCCAAAAGAAAATGCACGATGTTCAAGTTAAAAAAAGCAACGGGAAAGTGTTCCTTCATAAATACTTCACTTTCATATATAAAACAAAGTCCCAAGAGTGTGAACAAGTATATAATCAGCTCATGAAATTCTGGTTCATGCTTTAAAGTATTACATTAAAAAGAAATTATATATAAAAAATGCAGACCTGCTTTAGGTGAGCTTTTTTATTACATTATTTAGAAAAAAAAAAAAAATCTTTCAATTGATATGTGAGAGTGGATCATTAAATTTGTGGACTGATGATGTCTTACCTTTAATCTTCATTGCTGGAGTTTGTGGTGTTTTCTTCTTCTTCTCAAAATGTTCTCCATTGAAAGCTATGCATTTATGCCAATGCCTAACCCAGGCATTGAATGCTTCCTACAAGCCATTTTACGAAAGTGTTTGGAGTACCAGCATTGTGGCAGCTTGAGACTCCTAGTTATTTCTATTCTATAGCATTAGCCTATTAATGCAGTTTTCAGCTTTGGAAACAAATAAAAATTCCAAGGTGCAAGATTGGGAGAGTGAGAGGGATATGATATAGGATCTCAATACTGACGTTAGTGACAACAGTATTAACCAAAGTACCAGTATGAGTTGTCATTGTACAGAAACCATTTTTTCTCCCCAGAATTCTGGTCATTTTCAAGAACTGCATGATGAAGTTTTGTTTGCAGCATTTCTGCATTTCTCCTTATTCATTGTTGACTCCCATGGCATAAAATGCGTTATGAGAATGCTTTTGCAACTAAAAAACACCAGAGACATTTGTTCCCTGGCCAACCTCCAGATTGAAATTTCATAGGCTGTGGTGAACTTGAGTGCTTCAAATTGCTGGATTTGTGTTTTGCTTTTGAATCATAGTTGAAAATCCATGTCTCATCTCCAGTCACAACATGCTGTAAAATTCTTTCACCTTCCTCCTCAAACCTTGATAATGTATTCCAGCACACATCAACTTATTTTTGCTTTTGTTTGGGGGTGGGCTTAGATTATGTGGGATCCAATGAGCAGAAATTCTTGGCATTTTCAAGTGCTGCATCACTTTTGCATGAACGCTGCCACAAGAAAGGGGCCCATCCTTTCTGCTAGTGTACTCAGAGTGATTCTGTGGTCTTCATTGAGATTATCCTGGACTCAGATCTGTTGCACATTGATGGATGTGCTTGGTTGCCTTAATTTTGGGTCATCCTTCACACAATTGCCTCATTTGTGCCACTTGAAAATCATACTTCATTTTTAGCACTGTTCTCCACACACTTAAATCATTTCTAGGACTGTCTGTGCATCACTTGGGCCTCACTGAACACAGTTACGTATTTATGCACCAATGCTAAATTTCCAAATCAGTTACAGCCTGCAAAAATTTACTCATAAATACCTTTCCAAAGGGAGAAAATGGCAGACTGACTGCATACTGTTCTGTTACTTGCAACCATTCACAATGTGTTTCAACTAGCACATACTGCTGTGTGGCCTTGAAGAGTCACTGTGTTGCCACATATGTATTAACTCATACAAAAAAGCTGCTAATTGCCAGTGACAGCAGTCCGTGAATTAAATAATCCACCTACATAAAACAAACATTTTATCTGGTTTTTCCAGCATTTAAACCTTGTCAGATCCTTTTTTAACTATATCACTTTGAAAGTCTTATAAAATATATTTCTCACTTTTGTTAAATATTTAATTTTTTTTAATAAAATCTAAAATTAAATGCACTTTTTTTTAATTTGATATATTACACACCACATTTTCTTTCATTAGTTATTTGGCAAAAAGATTTTAAAGTAAATTTTTTTGGCTGAACACAATGAAATAATAGCCTGTTGTTTTATTTTTTCAGGTGTGGCAATGAAAAGGTTTATATTAGGAAATTTGGTACAATTCAAGCTGTTTTGTGGTTTTCTTGCAATTTGTGTTACAAAAGTTTAACTCTAAGGAGTTTTTCTCATGAAACTGATAAATTTTAATTGCAGATGGCTGTCAAAAGTGGATTTAAGTGTATACTTTGAAAATGACTTAAGAAGTTTAAAATTTCAATAATCCTCTAACAAAACTATCATTATTAAACAATAATTAATAGTGATATTTGAACATTTATCCTCTTTCAGAGGGGTGGTAGTAGTATTGGTGGTCCATGATAATCATTTTGCTGGGCCTCAAACTCAAAGGGAGTCTCAAATTTAGAAATTTAGTTTTTTTTAGATACAACAGTAAAACGTGATTGAGTAAAAGATGAAATTTTTTAACTCACGAGCCTCGTATAAGAAATGGCTGTTCCTATTCTGGTCTCGTCGCTGTCTCACCTTACAGACATTTTCTATAGCTTATTACACTAACGAGCTCCTGCAAGCCCTCTGTCTACAAGGAGTTGCTTTAGGAGTGAATTTTTAATATAGATTTTGTCAAATTTGAATTAAAAATGTTTGTAAAAAAATAATGAAAAGCACTCTTAGGAGCTGTCAGAGATTGTCTGAACAGAAAAATAAATGAACATTGCTAGAGCATTGTAGTATTCGACTTGATGAAAGAAGGTAGTGGGTCCGAGTCTCTTTTTAAATTTTCACTGGTGATTCCACAGATCTGCAGGTTGTTACACCTGTGCTTCGATGTGCAGATGTTAATTGCAGATGCAGATTTTAATTGCAGATGGTTTCATGTGACTTAGATGATGACTTAGATGACTTAGATGAAAGACTTCATGTGACTTAGATGAAAGAAGTCAATATCCACTGCGCTATATAGAGGATGACACACCATTTATTTACACTTTTCATATTCACACACATATATACAAATCAGGAATGCACTTGATTCTGTGGGCCTTAGCTGTGCTCAACACTTTGCTGAATGAAATGGTTTAATCTGATATGCATTGGAGGCTTTCTCTAATCTAGTTTGAATGCTACTTTGCTTTCGCAAGCATTTATTTAATTAGGTGAAAACCTGTTCCTTCCCATATAGAAACCACTTTACAGACCTCAAAACTCAGTGAGGGAATATCCTAATCCCTGCCTACATATCCTGGTTCATACAGAACCGACCCTGCTCCTTTAGGGGTTTTTTTTGAGAAAGCTACATCACTTTGACATGCTAAATGAAATGACTCCTCCATTCCTAAGCCATGCTCCTTCTGCATCTCCCTATCACTCCTCTTGGTGACTCACACACTAACCCCTCCGCCTACACAAAAGGAGTTGGGCAACAAAGATGCAATAACACCATTTGCTGTTGCTCATTTTTGCAAGCATATGGAGACCACATAGCTAGGCCACTAATGAAATCTAATGAGCAACATTATCATTTAAGAAACTGCTGAAAAAATATATATAGCAGAGATATATACAAGAACCTTAAATAAGATAATAAAACAAATTAGAGGGACACAAGAATGTATGCATTTCTTCTACAGCTTTCCGATGTCAGCATGTGCACCTGACTGTTGAATTACTTAAATACTATGCAGACTTTTGAAAGAGTTTTACTTGTTTCACAGATTTCAATCCCTTGTAATTTCCCAAATACTTGACCAAATAGTCCCAAATTTTGTGTACAGTTTTTTTTTCTGTGCCACACACTGTGTTGTCTTATATCTCATGGCAGAACAATATAGCCTCATCACTCTTGCACCATAAAACCTCAACCAACCAATCCTACATCTCATGGGGCATTGTGTTTAGAACCTTGAACATCTTTACCACTGTAGCAATCTGGCATCGCTCTGTCATGGCTTTCTCCATCATAAAACTGCAAACAAAGAAGATGTAGTGGAGAAATGTGCTGGGTTTATGGTGTAACAATAACTAAGGCCATATTGCACTTGCTGGAAGAGAAATTCATTCAAAATGTCAAATACCATATTTTAACGCGTATAAGGAATCCCTTTTTGCCAAAAATTGGGTCCCAAAAATAGGGGGGTTTCTTATACATGGATAGTATTCTTAAATAAATGATATCTTAAAATAAAAATATCTTTGATGAAAAATCAGGGGTTCCTTATACACGTTAAAATACGGTATATATAATATGAAAACTATAATACAGTTTTTCTTGTTTCCTATGTAACTAAAATAACTCAAAACAAGCACTAATGAAACACTTACTGATTGCTGGAGCTATACCACCAACAGAATTGGGTCCTGGTATGTGGCCTGCTACTGCTGCAGCTTGTGCTGCAGCAGCAGCTTGGGCAGTAGCAGCTTGTTGCTGCATTTGTCGATGGCACTGACGAAGGTCAAACACCTATAATAAATAAAAGTAATTGCAATAATGTTCATAGTGAAAAATACAAAGCTATTATGTCTTTGATTTGAGCATTTTTTGATAACCTTTATCTTATAATCACATTTCCCATTTTTCCCTTCATTTCAACATATTACTAAATGAATTTACTCAGTTCCTATAAGGATACATTAACTCAAATATTTCTTTCTTCTAAAGGATATACTAGAAATGTGTTGCTTTACTTCTTACATTAGCCACAATCCTTTTGTCAAAAGATCACTGTCCAGATTCATTGCAGTTTATAGTAAATTAATGTTCTTGCCATTAACATCATGAGATTTGAGTCCTGTAGCTCCTATATGGTAATTTGAAAGGCTGAAGTATTTAAACAGAATCAGATAAATGGATAAACTAAAAATAGTAATTCAATAAGAAATTTTTAAATCTTCATCAGATGTCTGCCAAAAGTACTAAAAACTTTCTTGTTCATCTGAGTAAAGTTAATGACTTGAGAAGATACACTGAAGAGCCAAAACATTATGACCACCTGCCTAATATGACGTTAGTCCTCCACGTGCCAAGAAAACAGCTCTTACCTGGCAAGGCATGGATTCTACAAGATTACTAAAGGTGTCTTGTGGTATCTGGTACCAACATGTTACAAGCAGATCCTTTAACTCTTGTAAGTTATGAAATTGAGCCACTGCAGATCAGATATGCTGTTCCAACATAAACCACAGATGCTTGATTGGATTGATATCTGGAGAATTTTTAGGTCATGACAATACCTGGAAGTCTTCCTCATGTTCTGCAAACCATTCTCGAACAATATGGGCAGTGTGGCATGGCGCATTATCCTGCTGAAAGAAGGCACTACTAGAGAGTTATACCGTTGCCATGAAAGGATGTACCTGGTCTGCAATGATGTTTAGATAGGTGGCAGATGTCATAGTTTCCTGCACACAAATGACTGGACCCAAGGTTTCCCAGCAGAACATTGCCCTAAGAATTACACTTCCTCCACTGGCTTGTTTTCTTTCCACAGTGCATCCTGGTGCCAACACTTCCCCAGGTCGCACATGTACCTGGCCATCCACATGATACAACATGAAACAAGATTCATTGTACTACACAGCCTTCTAATCATTAAAGGTCCAGTTTTGATGCTCGCATGACCATTGTGTTTTCGACAGTGAACCGAGGTTAGCATGGGGACTCGAAGCAGCCTGCGGCTATGCAGCTCCATTTTCAGCACAGTTCAATATACTGTGTGTTGTGACACATTACTCCCATCACCAGTATTCAAATTACGAGCGAGTTGCACCACAGTATCCCTCTGTTAGCTTGTACTATATGGGATAGTCTTTGCTCACCTCTAGCATCGATAAGCCATGATTGGCCTACACCTTGCTGGTAGTTCGTGATTTTTCCCTCCTCGGACCACTTTTTGAATGTACTAACCAAGGCTGATTGTGAGCACCCCCACAAGCCTTGCCATCTCAGAAATGCTTTGACCCAGTCGTCTGGCCTTTACAATTTGGTCTTTGTCAAACTCACTTAAGTCCGCTACCTTTCTCATCTCAAGAACAAGTATAACAGAGCTCAATATCAGGTGTTATTAATACTCATTTCTCAATAATCAGTTCTCAAGAACTGATTAACAGAGTTCAATATCAGGTGTTATTAATACCATTTCATGACCTTCACACATCGTTTACCTGCAGTTGCTTCGATTTGCATAAAGACACACTGGTCAAAATGTTTTGGCTCTTTGGTGTATCAAATAGGCTTGTTTAACATTAAGGGAACTTGGGGGATAAATCATGAGTAAAAAGTTACAATACAAATTTTCTCATTTAAATATAATGAATAAAAAAATTACAGCAAACATTAAAGTATTAGTTTTGTTCCCTAAATAAAAAAAAAAACTTCCTTTGCTATTATTTAATTCATAGCCCACCTAACATTGTCTAAATACCAGAACTGGTATAGTAGTATCCATTAAGTACTGCTCTGTGGTTCTACAAAGGTGGAAGTCAGATGACTATATTTTACTTTGACTGGATTTGAATTCCTGTATTAGAGAATGGTAAGAAATCTTGTGGTTCCTAAGAATTTTCCTATGGTGCTTTAAGAATCCAGTTCTTTTAATAATGGCTTTTTATTACGTATTGCTACCTACAGTGGTGCAAGGAACAAGTCATTTTACTGAACTACAGAATGATGCTACAGAAGAGCTCCATTCATTATCCTAGTAGATCTATAAATATAATATCATAGCTGTCCTGTGGTTGAGGGGTTAGTGTGCTTGGCTACTAACCAAAGGGACCTGGGTTCAAGACCACATAAGTTCACCACCAACATGAATGTGTTGTTTTTAGCTGAGATTGGGTTGTTTTACCTCTGAGCGGCACTTTTTTGCACACCATGGGCTAAATGGCCAGGTCACATGGACCCCGAAGGCTCAGAGAAGGTTGGGGGAGGGGACCCACTGGAACAGCTGTTGGGAGACAGATGGTAGCCTCCCGTCAAGGCCATCCAGCGTGTTCTTTAACGTGCACAGGGTATGGCTCTCCCGCACACAGGGCCACGGCTTAACGTCCCATCCGATTGACGGCGGCCTTTCCAAGCCCATCGGTGTCCCCTACTGACCGTGGGCAGGGCAGGGAATTTTGAGGAGATAAATCTCAACGCTGACCCAGCTGGGACTCGAACCTGGGAACTACAGATTACGAGCCTGGCGCACTACCGACTGAGCCACCCCCGCCCTTTTAGCTGAGGTCCCACCATCCTTACAGACCTTCTCCTAGGGCATATAAACGATAGGCCCTTGTCAGACTTCTGTGGCAAACAGCTACTTCAAGGAGTATTTATTATTTTCTTTTACTATAAGAGGGCTTGAAAATTTTGAAAAACTCATCCTTAAAAGCAGCAAAAAACTTGAGCTGCCATCCAAAAGTTCCCATTCCATACATAAAATTAATAGATTTGTCTGTGTGATACCTAGTTTTTAGTATACTTATTTATAGTTTAACTGTAAACAAATTTACTCAAATGCTTTTACTATTCAATCATTTAAATGACAATGTAAATTGTATAAAAATAATCTATATACAAAAACGTACAAACTATATTTCTTTTTACTATTCACCTAAAAGTTAAGTAAATTTATTTAAATATAAAAATATATTTGATTTACATTATTTGAGCTCACAACAGATAAAAATATTTCAAAATGGAAATTTTTGAACTCTTCCTCACTTTTTTTACTACAGATTCCATTCATCCCAATTTTCCTGGGACAGTACTGGTTTTATAGAGCTCAGTCCCATGTCCCAAAAATTTATGTCAGGATGCCAAGTGCTCCAGGTTTCTCCAAGCCATAAAAATGTGATATTTCTGGCAATGTGTACAAACAGTTTGACCTTCCCATGGTGGGAATCCCAAACCTGAAAACAATGGGTCAAAGGCACATGGGAACTATGCTAAGGTTTTTTTTATTAACCATTCCCCTGTCTTAGGCACTTATATTTTAAAGAAAATATTAGTTTATATTGAATGATTTTAAAAACTACCAAGTTCTTGGCTATGTTACTAAGGATATTGAATTTCTTTTGCCTTATTGCACAAACTTTTTGACACCTTGCTAATATTACCATAATATAGTAATCCCCTCTCCCCTCAAAAAAATTTAAAAATGCACGATACTCAGGTAAGAAAACAGACAAGAAAAAGTTCCTCCAGTTCCATACACAGGACAGAAAATCCAATGAGTGTGAACATTGCAAAGTTATTTTGGGCAATTATGGAGCATGTTTTATTAAATAACAGCAGCAGCAGTCCAGTTTTTAGGTGATTTTTTTTAGTTATATTATTAAAAAATTTCCTTTGCACAGATATATAACTTAACTGCTTTTTATTCAAGTTTTCCAAAATTAAGCATTAATCCTTAGAGTGGCATTTATTTTTTCCTTAAAAATTCCACCCAACTTCTGAGCTTTACTATAAAACAATTAAAGAATAAAGTAATTTACATTGCATATTAAAAGAATTTAATCCTAAACAAAAAAATATAAAAATTAAAAGGAAAAAAAAATGGTAGGTAGGTATAAAAACATGTTGCAAGTTCATCTGTAGTGATGCTATAAAACTGATTAATCAGCTTCTGGCATTTTAAAGGTTTAATTTTAATTGTCTTGCTAAAATTTTTTCTCCCCACAAGGTAACTGTGAAAAAGTCTAACTAAAATTAGCATGCTTGTTTAAATTTACAAACATATTAATTTTAAATTTAGTCAATTTTAAATTAACAAATTCAAAAAATATTAATGAACAATTAAAAATTTTATGAAAATAAATTATGGCCGAGTGGTTAGCGCGCTTGGCTACTGATCTAAGGGACCTGGGTTCAAGCCCCGGGTAAGGCATGGATGTATGCGTCGTTTTTCTGCTGAGGTCCTGCCATCCTCTCAGACCTTCTACTCTGGCATATAAACTGACAGGCTCCTGTCAGACATCTGTGGCAAGCAGCTGCTTGAGGGGGTATTTATTTTTTTTTATTAAATTATTTTCATAAAATTTAGAATTAAATGGTATTTAATTTAGCATCTAGATAATGTATTTCTGTTGACTGATTATTTGGCTAAAAAATTCTAAAGTTCACTTTTTCATTTGACTCAGCACAGTTGCCACGAAGTCTGGACATTTCTCAAAGAATATAAAAAACACCTTAAAACCCTCTCAAGCAGCTGCTTGCCATAGAGGTCTGATAGGAGCCTGTCAGTTTATATGCCATAGTAGAAGGTCTGTGAAGATAGTGAGACCTCAGCAGAAAAACAATGCAAACATTGATGACTCACCATGGACTCAAACCCATCACTGAAGAAAACAATCACAGAAAAAAAGATTTTTCTGTTTGAAGCAAAAATTTATTTTCCTATTATTCAGAAATAAATTTCCTTTCTATTCATAACTGTTATAAATTGTTTTGGTCCATTAGTTTTTTCAAAATTTTCTATTTGCACTTCCAGATTTTTTTTTTACGTCATCACACTAAAAAAAAGCTATTAAAATTAGCCCCTTTTTCGCTAAATATTTTTTCTTTCATAATATCTATAATTAAGTGCGATATATATATATCATGACCTAAATCTGTTCATCAGTTATTCTGCAAAGAGTTCTAAAGCTGTTTCTTTTGGCTGAGCAAAGGGGGAAAAACAGTTTGCAGATATAAACCAGTTTTTCAGGCTGGGCTCTGAAAGGGTTAATTATGTTCATCAATATGAAGAGCTCCTACTCCAGCACCAAGTCAGTGATTCACAACTGGAATTGGATCGAAGTTATCCACTGGAAATAGTATTATTCAAACTTATTTCCATGAATATGCTAACTTAATTGGAAATATAACCTTTCAACAATCAAGACTGAAAAACTGTTTTACATCCATAGGAGCAATGGGTTCGGACTCAATTTTTCAAACCTACCCTGACCATTTGACAATTGTTGGGCCTGAGCACGATTTTGGGAAAAAAATTTCTGATACATCATAAGACATATATACAAAAATACCTGTTGCTAATCCTTTACTTTATTCTTATATTATTAATTATAATAATTTTATGGCAAAATCAATATGTTAATGCTATTTGGAAAGAAATATATTAAAAATAATATTACGAATTAAAAATTCAGGGTTAACATCATTATAATCAAAGAGCCATTCATTTATTAAAGTAAAGAATATGTAAAAAAAATAATCAAAAAGCCACATGGTGCTCATTTTTTTCTCATTGTCAAAGAAAAAAAAAAGATAATAGTTTTTTCTTTGTAAATCTGTCTGTAGACATCAAACTTTTTTGTTTATAGAGATAAATTAAAAATTCTTTTTGTGTGATAGGATATATATATTGGTGAAATATTATGATCTCCACTTCCTGCATCTCCTTAAAGCTGTAATTGTGCCATCTAATGGTGGAAAAAGTTGGAAATTCTAAAATTTCAAGCAAATATTGCAAACAATGCATTTATGCTAGAAATTTAAAATTTTGGTGGTGGAATGAATGTGAAGGTCATAAAGTTTTTCCTGTCAACAATGAGTTGTCCCCTTACATCCAGGGGTGGTGGAAAACGCAGCTTTTTTATTTTAGTGTATAATTGTTTGTTTTTAGAGAAATTAAAAAAATATTTCTTTCTTTCATAATCTTCTGAAAACTATAATTGTGCCCTCTAATGGTGTAAAAATTTGAAAATTCTAAAATTTTTAAGTTTTCATTGCAATAATGAATTGACCCCTTAAACCCAGGGTGCATAGAAAAATGCCCTTTTTGTTTAAAAAGATAATTATTTGTTTATGGAGATAAAAAAATTCTTTTTAGGTTGGATGGATATTGATGAAATATTATGATTTGCACTTTCCGAATATACCAAAAGCTACAATAGTGTCCACTAATGATGGAAAATTTTCAAAATTGTGAACAAATACTGCAAATGATGTATTTATGCTAGAAATTTGATATTTTGGTGATGGAATGTGAATGTTACCAAGTTTTTATCGACAACACCTTGACTGTTTACCCCCAGGGGAGTGGGGGTGAAAAACACAATTCCCTTTTCTACAGAGATTACTGGAAAACTCTTTTTAGTTGGATAGGAGCTGTAAAACAATTAAAGAATAAAGTGAGTCATCAATATGAAGAGCTCCTACTCCAGCACCAAGTCAGTGATTCACAACTGGAATTGGATTGAAGTTATCCACTGGAAATAGTATTATTCAAACTTATTTCCATGAATATGCTAACTTAATTGGAAATATAACCTTTCAAGAATCAAGACTGAAAAACTGTTTTACATCCATAGGAGCAATGGGTTCGGACTCAATTTTTCAAACCTACCCTGACCATTTGACAATTGTTTGACACCATATATGTCAAAAGCGACTAATGAAATATTAAAATTTGCATTTTCAAACACTTAGGTAGCTTTAATTTATATCATTACAGATCACTAAATATGAAAATGGCACAACCGTTATAAACTTTTGAAAAATTTTAATCATTATTTTAATCATTTATGCCATGTATCATAGAAATTTTGGTGGTAGCTTTTCAAGATATCTTCCACTGACAGAAATAATATACCCACTTTTCTCAGAGGAGTGTGAGAAATTCAACTTTTATAAAATTTAAGAAATAAATGACATATCCTTTTTATATTGTATAATTACTAATCAAATACTATTTGCATTTTCCACATAATCAGTTAGCTTAAATTAAAACTTTTAAGGAGTGAAAGAGTAGGTAAAAGAAAAACTTCACTCTCTTTGAAAATGAAATTTCCCATATATGTCAAAAGCGATATGTTCTTCTAGTTAATTACTAAAGACTGCTTAACCCTTTAGTTGAAAGACTTAATCCTCCAGCTTGAAAACCTGGTTTATATCCAGAGGCCCAGCTACATTTTCACTATGCTCAGCCAAAAAAAAAATTAACTTTAGAACTCAGTAGTAAAGAATCACAGGATGTGTCTGTACATGGAACTCATGAAAAAATAATAAGCTTTTTTTTCCTTCAAAACTTATTATTTTTTTCATAACTTTAGAACATTTTTGCCAAATAACTAATGAAAGAAATTATGGTATGTTATATGCCAAATTAATTAGCATTTAATTCTGGATTTTCAGAAAATAAAATATTTAACAAAAGAGACAACTAATTTTATTTTAATAGTGCTATTTAAAGTTGTATAGCAAAAATGCAGTAGTTCAGATCAAACTCGTGAGCTTAAAATCAGAAGGTTGCTTCAATCTATAAAAACAGAAACAAGAAAATTGGCTTTTCTGCAATTGCTTCTGAAAAATGGTGATCAGATCTCTTTAAATTATTTATATCACAGCTTAATAAAATATTCATGAAATAAAAAAGTATGATTTATCGAATTTTATGACATATAGGTAAAAAAATTCAAATGTGAATTTCTATTTAAAAAAAAAATTGAAGTTTCATTTGTTGTGCCAGCATTACCAACCAGTGTCTATGCTCCTAGTCTGGGGAAATTTGATATGCCCTACAGTGCTGATGGTATTTGAGCTGATTAATTGCAAGAGCTAAAATGAAAACAATTCATCTCATTTATTACTATTTCATACTAAACCTGAAAAACCCAAAATTAGGACAAAATCTGAAAAAATTGGTGTAGTTGGCAGCATTGCACAGTGCATAGGTAGAGCTGTTGGGAGGGTGAATTTTCTTTCTTTCACCAGCTCTAAATTTTATTTGTACATCTGCATTGTCATTTTGAAAATTCATTTTTGGCTGTGATCACATAGAGTTAGTACATTGCATTATGGATGCAATAACCCAAGTTCAAATGCTGGTCACAGCACCACTGTTGGAGGGGGGGGGGGGAGATGATCTTTTTCTGGACCCCTGTTTTTGGCTCTATTCATTCAGCAAATATCAGGAGTCAAACTGGCATATTGTATCCAGTGCAAAGCATCAATTACTGAGCATCAGATATCCTAGAGTCAGAAAAATGTTTGGTGCAGTTTTTTTTTTAGCCCCTTTCCCCCCATTTTCATTATTGGTCACCCTCCTGGTCCTGTATGTTACAGTCCCATACAATGGGGCCAATGGAGAGCTCCCAAAAATCTGCATAGGCCCACATGGCCTTAGATTCCAGAAACTGGTTTCTCACAGAGTTTTCTGATTTTACAGCCCTTACTCAGCACTCAGAAATAGTTGTTGGAAGCCAGGAACAGTCCAATTAAACAGAATGGAACATTTCCTGTCTGTCCTCCTGTCCACATATTGGGGGCACTGCTGCAGGTGGAGTTTTATGGAGGGGCTTGCGCACTGTGAACTATCTCTTGATGTGGTGGCAGGCTCCATTCTTTTGTGATCATCCGACCACAATCATCCAGTCAAGCCATTGGGATTCAGCCAATGGTCACTCCATTAACAACGGTAGACCAACTCTTGTTTTCGGCTGATTCAATGATTATACAGAAGGTTTAACATTGCATCAATTGGCTTTACATAGACAAATATGGATGTTTCATTTCCTTATTATCAGTCAATCCCTTCAATTGTGCTTCATAAGCAATTTTAAACAAAGAATTTTTTCCAGGTCATGGTGCCTATCACCCAAATTTGATTCGTCATAAATTTTAAATATCAATAATGGCAATGCAGGCTGGCTTGGCAAAACTTCAGCCTTAATTTTGAGGTTACAGTACATTAACAGTTGAATTTGCAAAACCCATAAACATAAATTTTAAAGCTGTATAAGGCTATTTGTCAATTTAGACCTTATAAAATATGCTTTGTTGATTAGTATTATTAATAATTTCAACAAAAGTACTTCAACAATAGAAATTGTAAGCTTAGATAATATATCCATGTGCATATATTGCACATGATATATCAAATAAGTTTATAATTTCTAGAATATCAATAGGATGAAAATGTATAATAACAATTTCACATAAAAACACAGTTTTACAAGTGTGCATGCCTTTCAATATCAAAACGGTTGGATTGTTTTGCCTCTGAGCAGCACTGGATAAATGGATTGTATTGTTTTACCTCTGAGCGGCACTTTTTTGCACACCGTGGGCTAAATGGCCAGGTCACATGGACCCCGAAGACTCAGAGAAGGTTGGGGGAGGGGACCCACTGGAACAGCTGTTGGGAGACAGATGGTAGCCTCCCGTCAAGGCCATCCAGCGTGTTCTTTAACGTGCACAGGGTATGGCTCTCCCGCACACGGGGCCACGGCTTAACGTCCCATCCGACGGACGGCGGCCTTTCCAAGCCCATCGTTGTCCCCTACTGACCGTGGGCAGGGCGGGGAAGTATTGCGGAGATAAATGGCCAGGTCATAAGAATCATAAGAGCTCAGAGAAGTTTGGGGGCAGGGGGCATTGGACAACTGACAGGATATTTGCCAGCCTTGACAGGAGAAAGACAGTAGCCTCCTGTAAGGACATCCAGTGTTCTTTAATGTGCACAAGTTATGGCTATTTCCCACACAAGACCATGGCTTTAAATCTCATACAATAGACAGCTGCCTTTCCAAGCCCATTAGTGTCCCCTTTCTGAGCAAAAGCAAGGTGGGGATTTAGGATTTAGGAGAGACAAATCTCAATGCTGGCCCAGGTGGGGCTATTCACTGAACCAAACCTCACTCCAGAAGGTTGAGGCCGATCAAATAATCATGGAAGTGGCTGTATTCTATGGTATGCAATATTCTGATATCTCAAGGCTATGGTAGAAAATTCAAACAACTTACACAATTAAGACCTGTTCAAGGGCTTCCTAGGGTTACAACCCCTCAACATGATCACTCAATAGATACACCAAGATGGGTGTAAAGCCTTCAGTTATATGTTAAACAGCAGCATCTATGAGCCACTGATGAAGGCATGAAACATGCAAATGACATCCCAGCATGCTTAGCATCATGCCTATAAAGGCAAACCTGGTGTAACTGCATGTAAATATTGGTACCATGTCGGCAAGAGAAGACCTTAGTGATTTCAAAAGGGCATAATTATTGGAGCACATCTGGCAGGAGCTTCAGTCACTAAGACAGCTAAACTCACTAATGTTTCACAAGGAACAATTTCCAAGGTCATGTCTGCATGGTAATCAAAAGGGAAGATATCATGTGCAAAAGGCAACAGTGGGCAAAAGC
Source organism: Ryuthela nishihirai (assembly GCA_038380435.1). Taxonomy (NCBI): domain Eukaryota; kingdom Metazoa; phylum Arthropoda; class Arachnida; order Araneae; family Heptathelidae; genus Ryuthela; species Ryuthela nishihirai. The sequence goes on from JAWZYU010000017.1 coordinate 81,563,094, forward strand.
TCATACTGAAGAATTGGGACATTTGAGAGTGCGATGTGAAACTGGCGAGCTACAGCTGATCAGTTGTGCATGAATTTCAATGTAGGATGTGAGAGGCCAGTGTGATTGAAAATAGTACGTCGAGACTATTGCTGTATATCATGGTCAAGTTACACTTCAGAAGCCATCCATCACATCTCTCAATGCACATCATTGTGCTCAGTGGTACAAAAAGTGCAAATAGTGGAGGAATGTGATATGGTCTGATGAATCATCCTACACTTTGTTTCTCATGAATGGACAAGGGCATATGTGATGCCAACTGAAGCTTACAAATTTGATTGCTTGTTTCCACTGCTAGGATTCTGGTGGTTCTGTAATGGTATGTAATGGCATTCTGTTAGAAGGCAAGATTAATGCAATTGCTATTTGATAATCCTATGTGATCATCTTCATCCAAAGGCACAGCATTTCTCTCATAAAGAGACAGCCGCCTTTCAAGATGGCAATGCTCCCATCCACAGAGCACATGTGGTAACCCAGTGGTTTGCTGAGCATGATTTGGAACTCTTTCATACACCATGGTCACCAGATATCAACCAGCTGGAAAATCTATAGGAATTTCTGGACTGACACCAGGCAGTGTTTTCCAACTCTGTTGAACAAGCAGGAATTGATCACATTTCTTGTTGACAAATAGCATCATATCCCTACTTGACTTTCAGACACTGATAGACTATGCAAAGTATATACAGGCTGCTCTAGACTCACATGGCAATCTAATGACATAATAGTGATATTACATTGTTGTTTCCATTTTTTTGTCCATTAATTGTATATCAGACTACTGTGTTATTTGAAAGGAGAGCAACAACAACATCCCTAACTTCTTGTCTTATTGCAGTCATAGGAAAGTATGTACCTGTCTCAACTGTGAACAGAAGGCTTTGCAAAGCTGGACTCTGTGATACTCTAGGGCTCCAGATACCAGAGAGACCAGTTTGAATTGGTGTCATGGAAATCAGAACAGTTAGACTAGACTTAAATACAATGGAGTCATGCCCTGTTCATGGGTGAGTCAAGATTTCCCCTGTAGTTAGATAGTAGATGGGTACTGATCTGAAGAGAGGTGGCTTGCAAACAGCTTCATAACATTCTAAGTCTGGGTAGTGGTGGTGGTGTCTAAGGTGATGGAGATTTTAATGTGTAGGCTTGGTTTTTCCTTGTGTGGCTATAACAACCTCCATGTGTTTGATGGTAATTCTGTGAATGCTCCAAGATATTGGGATGAGATCCTTGATATCTGTCAAGCTCTATGCTGGTGCCATAGGTGTTTTTTTTTTCATTCATTTGAAACATATAGCACAGAAAAGAATCCTAGAAGCTAATCCTAGCTTTACAGGTTTTTCTCATCCAAGTCCCCACTAAGACCAAAAATCACTGCTGACCACTGCCTTAGTTAGAGTAGACACAACACTCAACATCTGCCATGCTGAAACAGTATCTAGCTCGCTAACCAGAAAAGAACAAAGGAGGGTACTTTTAATCTCTAGTCATACAGAGAGACCAGCTTGAAATGGTGTCATGGAAATCAGAACATGCAGCCTAAATCCAAGAACAATAAAGTCATGTTCTTAGGAAAAAATATATTAAACATTAATTAATAGATTCTGAAAAAAATTCATTGCCACCATGGCAGGAATTGAACCTGCATCTCTCCAGATTCATGCCAGAGCACCGCTACCATTGCACCACGCGTCAGACAATGGATATTTTCAGAATATGACCTTATAAATCTTCTTCCTGTGACATGACTGACGCGTGGTGACGTTGTTGTCCGACGCGTGGTGCAATGGTAGTGCGCTCTGGCATGAATCTGGAGAGATGTGGGTTCGATTCCCACCGTGGCGGCGATGAATTTTTTTCAGAATCTATTAATTAATGTTTGATGTCTTTCTTAACAGGGAATACTGTGCATTCACTTTGTATTGATTTTAAAAAATATATTTGTATAAATAGGAATTTATCCAAATATATTTTAATAATAAATAATAATTCATTTCATGCAGGGGGTTACAGTAAAGCCGAGGTACAGGTAATTTTGGATATTAATTTAAACATTCAAGTGGCTTGATGCGCCAGAGATATGCACATTTTATTGAGCCATGCCTATTTTTTGAAGAGAAGTGCATTTTTGTTTTCTGAATCTTTTATTAGTTTGAATTGCATTGTTCATAAACATGGGTAGAGAACAATGGAAAAGGGTGACTTCTGCTTCCTTGATCTGCAAGGTCAACTCTGGTATCCCTGGGTAAGGGCATTAGGTATCATCATGCATGTAAGATGTAGTTGCTCAAGTTTGTGAGTGAGATACCCACATCGAGAATAGTAATCTCTAGCAGAGTAACTGTTGGTGTATCCTGAAGAAGAAATAAATATATTTTGTTTGTTAAACTAAACTCACTGTGGTGGCCAGATTTACTTTAAAGTGTTTTCAGAAAATAAAATAAACAACTTTACAATATCATCCTGAAGTAACTTATGAACAGAAATATGGCATGTTATATACCAAAAGAAAGAGAATTTAATTGTGCTTAATAAAATAGCAAAAATTAAAAAAAAAATGGTAGGTTAAAATTTTCTAAAGAATTTTTTTAAAACATTGCAAAATTTTACTGTATTTTTTCCACTTTATCTTTAGTAAAATTTCAAAAATATATATATTTTTCAAGTTTTTTCTATATTATTTTATTATTCTAATATAAACAGTTCATAATATCATAACATTTCAATTATTGCTTAAATCATTTTTAATTTTTTCTAAATTATTTATTAGTCATTTATGCCTATAACGCATAATGCATATTCTTAGATTTTTGATGATCGGCAAATGCTAAGACTAAGTAAAGCAGTGTCATAAAAAATAATCTTGCTTTAAAAACTAGATAATTTAAATGAGAAATGAAAAATTTATCAGAAAAGTGATAAAGAACTATGAAAAAAAATTCAAAAAATGCTTCAAAGTATTTAAAGTTCAATCAATGACTGAATTTGAGGATGAGTCACTTTATTATAAAACTGCATAACTGCTATGAAAAACTTTATAATTCTAAAATTTCAGCCAAAATTTTGGTTCAAAATCCCAATTTCCTGACCTTAATTTGCTTCTATGCTAAATGTAATTAAAAATATTGATAAATAAAGTCCTACCATTTAAAAATCTCACTCTGAGTGATACTAATGCATGTTCTGATTGCTACCATTATAGATTGCTAGCAGTTTCACTTTCAGTTGTTCATAATTAATTATTGTTTATAATTGCAGTATCCATTTGAGGAGCAATAAAAATTTTTTAGAAGCATTAAAGTCTTAAAAAGTCTTTAAAATCGAAAGTCTGCTAAAATATTGATTGAAAGTCAATATGTGTAGTTCCCAGATGATGCAATTTCCAGTAGTAAAAAAATCAATATCCTTTATGTTAAAGGTTTAGAAAGTATTACAACTCTAGTAGAGCTATAAATAGCAGAAAAATGCGAGAAACACAACCAATCAGTAATCTAAGCAAGGTATGGCAGAATATATGCACAAACTGAATTGCCGTTACTTGATGCTATTTACAGTGACTAAGCATGCACATCTGACTCAGCTAGATTTATTTTTAAACTTTATCATATTTTTTTTAAAGTGGAATCAATAGGTAAAATTTAAAATAATTTAAAAATTCTCTGTCATTGAGCAATAAAATTTCAGAGTTTATCCTTCAAACTATTTGGATATTGAAAGTTCTTAGGAGAAAACTCTCAGAAACTTTTCGGAGCAAAGACAGCGCTCCGTCTTCAGTGAAGTGATGTTATGTACTGACGCTGGGTCCGTTTAGACAAAGAGCTAGACAAATTGCTCAATGACAGAGAATTTTTAAATTATTTTAAATTAATTTTTGAGCAAGAAGGTCTTTTAATTGTATACTAATAGGTAAAATATTTATATCATAGATTTAAATGTTATTTTTGATATTTAATTAGAAACAGTTGAAAAATATTCAGATTTCTATTCAAAATTTTTTTTTTACAAACTTGTACTACAGGAGCAAAACTTCGCTCCCCAATCACAAAATGGGAAAGATGAAAGTGATTCTTCGAGCTGCGACATAGTAAGGGTTAATGAAGTTCAGCAGTTTGAGTCTGATTTGGCTAAGGTACCAGAGTTAAGTAATATTTAATTAAATCCATTCAAAACATGCATATACTACCCCTATGTCCAACACTGCATACCACTCACAGCTAAGTTTAAGACACTGCCCAATCTCTTAATTATCTTATTGAAGGCATGAATTGACATTGTCATGCCTGCATTACTAGAGTGGGTCACATCCTCCATTGACTATACATTAGGTATTCAAAACAGCTTCCCTTTTTCACATACTTTTTTTTAAGGGTATATGCAAATTATTTTGGCCCAACTTTTCAGGACTTATCATGATACTGTGTTTGTATCTTCTTGTGAAGTTTGATTAAATTTATCCAAATATATTTTGCGATATGTGCATTTTATTGATCTATGCTTAATTTTTGGTTTCTGAATCCTTTATTAGTTTGAATTACATTTTTATTTTTTAGAGGGAAAATTTTTAGAGGGAATTTTTTGCTAAAAGCTGGAAATGACAAAACGTTTTTCTCCATTAAAATGATCATTCCATATTCACCATCACTGATTGGATTTTCTACTTTATTTTATTGTTACTATTTTATTACTTAACAGATTGTGTTTTATTGTAAATACTGTAAGAATAATCTACATGAATCTGGAATTGCAACTTTCAGTTATTTATGCCAATTTTAATTTCCTATAATTGGTAATGACATTCTCCATAAAAAGTAACATTATGTGGCTAAAATTTATGGTTATGTTTAGATAGTGAATAAATTGTATTAAGAATTTTTAGATAAAGTGTAACAGAAGATCAACCACAGCAATCACTTTTCATTTTAGTTTACAATTACATGAGTATTATTAAACATTAAGGAAATTAAATGTTTACCTTAATATAGGCACTTGGGTAAATCTTATGAACAGCATCTCCAGGAGCTCTTCCAGCTTCTCTGTCTAAATAATAACTTTGCACAAACACACTATGGTCACTAAGGCATCTTAGCCAAACATCACCTTCTCCTCGCAGGTCTAATTGAACACCTTTGCCAATATGTAACCTAAACAACAAAATATTACAGTGCTAATAAGTGATTGAAATGCTTTACAAAATAAAACACATCAAACAAAAGTTTATATATTTGAGCTACATTTGAAACTGTATGAAAATTTTGAAATTTACTGATAATAATAAAACTTCACAATCAACTCTCTTCCAGTATGGAAAGAAGAAATAAATCACTATGCTTATAGATAAAAAATCAATATTAGCTTCTGACAAACAAGGTTTTCAAGTGTATGCCATATAATATTATTAGTGATCAGTAGTAATTATAGTTTAAAAATGGTCGAGTGGTTAGCGCGCTTCGCTACTGATCTAAGAGACCTGGGTTCGAGTCCCGGGTAAGGCATCGATGTATGTGTCGTTTTTCTGCTGAGGGCTTGCCATCCTCACAGACCTTCTACTATGGCATATAAACTGACAGGCTCCTGTCAGACCTCTGTGGCAAGCAGCTGCTTGAGGGGGTATTTATTTTTATTTTATTTATATAGAGATTATTCTCTTGATGTCCATGACTATTTATTTATTTATTATTATTATTATTATATTTAATATATATTTATATATTTATATTTTATATATATTTATATATTTATTTTTTATTTATTACTTTATTTATTTTCTAATCATGATTTCATGATTAGATATTAATAAATTATTAGTCTTGAATAAGTTACTAAATAATATGTAAGAAAATTAGATGTCAAAGAATAGGGAGAACTTATTAATAATCTCAGTCAGAGAATAAATATATAATTTCTATTCTAAGCAAATGAGATGGAAGAAAAATGGAGCAAAAGATTGAAATTCTTTAAAAGATCCTAACATTACAAAAGTACCATGAGAAAGTCTTTTAACTAAAAGTGAAGACTGTTGTCTATTTAATGTGCTAAAAACAATTTAAAAGAATGAGCCATGATGAAAATTGACTGGTATATAATATGAAAAAAAAAAAAAAAACTTTAACACCATATAACTTACATTACTTTATCAGAAGTTAAGATTGATCTATTCTTCATTTGTTTTAGCTCTAGCTAATCATCAGGTGAATAGTGTAATGAATATTGGTGAAATGTTGACATGAAGAATAGTCCTTTTAACTCTGCTGTTTTGTTTGGGCTATTTAATCTGAAATAAATTTTATTTATTAATAATTATTTTATTGATAGACAAATGATATTTTATGGCTTTTACTGCTGCCATGAATTACTGCTTCTCAAGTATATTTTTGATTCATTTATACTTGTTTTCAAATTGTTATTTTCAGGTCAATATGAGAGATACTTCTTATAATTGCAATATATGAAATTTACATCACATTTTTGTCGTAATAGTTTCCCCTATATTAAATTTCTTATTATTTCACATAGAGTAATATTACAATACCTCTGTAGTCAATTGTATTATTTAATGTGCTTATGCAGAGTTCTGCAAATTGAGATAAGTGTGTGAAAGTCTAGGCATCTCTCTGCATGCTTTTTGTCCTAGCTACAATTATTTATTAAGCTATAAAAGGACATATTCTGCATGTTTATCTCAGTCTGAATTGATCGAGCAACAAATTAATGTTGCAATGAACCTATGTCAAATCGCAAACTCTGAAAGACTGTGAATTAGAAATGTTTGCAAATGCAACAGAAAGTGAGAAAGAAGTATACAAAATTTGAAAATCATACAAGTGATGAAAGTAAAGTGACAATTCTGATGATAATAACTGTATAGCTGTGCAGGCCTGATGCCTTTACTCAGTTTATTCAATCAAAAGAAACCTGGAAACTTCAATTAATTCAACAGAATAGTAGGTTGTCCTTGGTGATTATAAGAAATGCTGTAGGCCCAACAAGCTTCATCAAGAATATTGGATTTGAAAACTTCATTTGAGGTTGCATTCAATAGTTCATTTTAAAATGGGATTATAAAAATAACAAATATTGAAGGTCAATAGGTTTATAGCAACAAATAAAAACAAGACATGCAAGATACAGCATAGAATATAATACATGACATAATACCCATACATGTATTATGTAATGAATGTATTGGAACACAGCTGATTTAAAAATAATTGCATACTATTAAATGAATAAATGAAGATTAAATGAAAGATTAAATGAATGTAAAGATTAAGGTAGGTCACTTTAAAAGCATATATCAGATTACTATTAGTTTCGGTGTACAAATCATCTTATGGAGAATCATTATAGAGTTTATTGGTATAAACAAATTGCCCATAGTATATTTAGATCAACATTATCTTTTGAATATTTTGTACTACATCTCAAGCAATCTTCTTTGATAATAAAGTTGACTGTCAAGAGATAAGACACACAGATAAGCTTGATGCTCTATAGTAAATATGGGAGAAATGGGTGGAAACCCTCATAAAATTATACTACCCAGATGAGAACATTACAGTGTATGAACAACTTGTTGGGTTTTGTGGCAGGTATTCTTTCAAACAGTATATTCTGAGCAACCTGCAAAATATGGAATAAAGATATGGATGCTATGTGACAGGAATACATATGCTCGGAAGTCACAAATTTATACAAGGAAGAACCAGGAGCAAGACTAGAGAAGAATCGAGACATGAAGGTAGCCTGCAACCACTTTTAAGTTGTATTTTAATATTTGACAACAGTGAGTGAATTCATAATAAACAAACAGACAATAAATGAACTAATTTAATAACTTAGGCAACAAATTTACATGATATTGTACTAATTTAATTATCAGTCACTTGAAACACCAATATGCTAATCAACTACGACTAAATGATCCTAACATTCATTAAATACTAACTGATAAACCAATATAACATTCGAAAACTGAATCACAAATCAAAGCATAGGTGCACTTCTTATCAATCATCTTTCATTGGTTATGATGAAATTGGTATCATTCATCACGTATGAAAGAAATGACACTCTACATACTAATTAAAGATGCACTGTTGTTCTATCACTGAGCAAAACTATTTTACCACAAATATATTGCCAATTCTAAGTCATCTCTACACGCACACACACACCAAAGGAAATCCTTTTTCCCAATAGTTTTTCTACAACTCCCTATTCTTCTGCAATTATATTTAAATCAACTGTGTTCCAATACATTCATGACATAATACATGTATAGGTATTATGTCATGTATTACATTCTGTGCTGTATCTTGCATGTCTTGTTTTCATTGTTGCACATGTAGATTCCATTTCATAGCCCTCTCAAGTTTTGTTCATACCAAACAGTCCTGAAATACAAAGGTTCTTGACTAATTCCACGAAACGGGACCAAATGATTCACATGACTGACCCTACACTTTGTAATCAGACGTCAATGAATGCGATACATTAAGTTGTTAATCCTGTAAATATGGTACATGGACTTTCCCAAAACTTCTGAAGTTTTTGCAAAAGTCTCTTCCTTCTGTGTGGATTGTGACTTGCATTTTACATTTTGTGAATCTTGGGTGCATCTTTGGGTTAGTGTACTAAGGTTAAAAAAAAAATTGAATATCCCTATAGTGACAAAATACAGATTTTGGTGCTGGTGGGAGTTAAATTATTTTCAAACTCCAAATATGCAGTATTAGGTACTGCATATGAAACCATGGCTTAACATGCTATGGTTTCATATGCAGTAAATTCTTTAGAATGAAATTTTGCCATGGGGGAAGCCACAAATCCTCTCAGCATAGCAAAAGGGAGGTTAGCCCTTGAAATTTCATCGTCATCCCCTTCCCAAAGGTGGGAGGACTGATTTCCAAGCAAAAGTATTCCATTTTACTTCCATAAAGAAGGAAGAGGGTGATCAGCTGGTAGTGGACCAAGCTCATAATCTGCAGCTCCCATGTTCATGTTTCACTTGCGCTAGCACTGAGATTTATCTCCACTAAACCCTCATACTGCACTCAGTCAGAAAAGGAACACCGATAGACTTGGAAAGGTCACCAACTGTCGCCATCTGTTAAGCCATGGTTCACTATGCATGAGAGTCATACTCTGTACACATTAAAGAACACACTAGATGGCTTTGATGGGGAGGTTACCACCTGTTTCCTAACAGTTGTCCAGTGGTCCCCTTCCCCAACCTTCTCCGAGACCTTAGGGTTCCTGTGGCCTGGTCATTTAGCTCACTGTGTGCAAAAAAGTGCCCCTCAGAGGCAAAATAAGATAACCTAAAAATATTTCAATACCCACAGACAATACCCACTTTGATTACAATAGTGAATCAGATGAATTTTTAAACTTTCCTAATTCAGAAGCAGGATATCAATTTCAAGTAGCACATAATATTAGTAATGCAAATTTTCTTTCAAATTTGCTATTTTTAAAATTATTTTTATTGCTCCTCGAACATATAATATACACTATAGGAAATAAAAAATGCAACATTTGCAAGAAGTTATGCAAATGTGATGAAATTTAGGGAAGTGGTAGTATATGGAAATGCTTGGAAATGATTAGGTTTGCAGAAAGATCGAAACGATTGGACAGGCAAGAGCTGATGTCATAGGTAGTCACACATAGATAAAGGCAACCAAAGCTCCCTAGTTGACAAAACATTGTGGAAATTGTTCTAAACTGCTAAAGATGCCCTTACGCAGACGAGAGCTGTTCCAACAGTTAACAGACTTTGAGTGTGGAAGAATCACCGACCTTAGAGAAGCTGGTTTGCATACAGAGATGTGGCCAACAATTTGGCCACAATCCCAGCACCATCGTCCACATATGGCACCAGTAGGTTCAAGAAGGATCCAGCACACACCGACAAGGATCAGAAAGATGATGTATGACCATGGAGTGACAGGACCGCCATTTGCAATGCATGGCATTGCTGACAGATTCGTGACTACAATGTAACTACAAAGGGACTGGAAACAGGCAACACATCGAATACCTACCAGTCAGATGGAAAACAACAGGCTTTTACAGTTTTCATTGTGAACGTATCATTCGGCACTGCATTTGCCCCATGGAAATGCAGTGCCAAATCCGCTGCAAGCAAATCAGTGCCGAATCTGCTGCATGCAAATGCAGTGCCATTCTGCCCACATGCAAGGACCTCTTCAGTGGTATCGCCTCAGACAGAACAGGAACAAACAAGAGTAGAGTACCATGGTGTTTAGTGACAGATCTTGTTTTTTATCATGGTCACCACAATGGTAGCCAATCTGTTTGGCATCATCCAGGGGAGAGGAACACCACCAGTGCGTGAGACATTGTCACACAGCTCCAGCCCTGTGTGGGGTGCCATTAGACAAACATCTTGGTCAGGACTGGCCATCATAAGGGGATCTCTAACTGCCCAAAGATATGTTACCAACATTTTGCAGCCAGTTGCTGTCCCATTTGTTCAGTAGCATGGAAACAAAACCTTTTACCAGCAAGATAATGCCCATCCCCACACAGCCCACATTAGTCTGCAGTATCTACATGAGCAAAATGTTCAGGTACTACCATGGCCAGCACACTTACCAGACCTTTCACCTACTGAACATGTCTGGGACATGATGGGCCAACAGCTCCAACATCCAAGAGATGCACCAACCACTGTCGCTGAAATGGAACAGCGATTTTATGCTATTTTATCCCTCAGGAGGACATTATAGAGCTGTACGATAGCCTTCCCCGCCACGTTCATGAATGCACTGCTGTGCAGAGCGGTTCAACATCATACTAATTATACTACTTATTGGGTAGGCAAAGTGGTAATTTTCCATTTTTTTTTTTGATAATGTTTTCAATCCCATATCACATTGTATGCTAACAGCTGCCCTGCATTTCAATAAAATGGCACTAATCTTTCCAGGTATTGCAATTTTTTTCTGTAGTGTACATATACTGCAATTAAAAAGAATAATGAATTTAAAACTTGAATAAAAATGAAACTATTAGGTATATGTGGCCTTTAAAAGGCAGCTGTCTCAGAAAAAGGTGGAATTATTTTAGTGCAATTTTAGGTAAATTGAGAGCAATTTCATAACTAAAATTAAGAAATTGTGATTGTTAAACGAAATTTTTGTCATTGTTCAAAATTCAACTTTTCTGTAGCAGTGCTCAAATTCAAATTGATCTAAAAATGATTTGATTTCCAATTCAATGCTTAAACCTTAATGCTTTAAAATTTTTTGATTTTTTTGAGTTTTTACTTAAATTATCATTTTCAAACCAAAGTAATCTTTTCACAGCACTACTAACCATAGTCCTTGAGTTTACTGATTACCAAAAATCCATGCATGTGCATTATTGCTTGCATAAATGCTTATTAAAAATATTAATATAATTTTATTAAAAAACATTGATAAATAAATATATTACCTCTTTCTCTGAGTATTTACCATTTTATTAACCCCTAATTGGAGATCTTAGCAAAGTGCTGATAGGTTAGTACACAAATAGGTCCATATTCTCAGAGAAAACAACTGGTGCCTGAGGGCTTTTTAAACCTATTTTTAAATCACTCAATATAAACTTCTTTAATTCTTAATTCTTCTTAAAATTTCTTTAAAGCAAAAATTTTACTAGGGTGTTAAAATCCCCTCAGCTTAAAGGCAGAGAAGGGGTGGGGGAAGCTCCTGATGAAATTACTTTGTTGTCTCCTGGCCTAGGAGAAGTGATTCTTATTCCAAGAAAATCATTTTTGCTTCCATATCAATGACATTGTTCATTCTCAGAAAGTAGAATAAATCAAATACTTTTACTAAAAAATAATAAATAGATAAAAAATAATATTTCTTCAAGCAGTGGCTTACCACACAGGTCTGACAGGAGGCTGTCAGTTTATATGCCATGAGGTCTGTGAAAATGGTGGGATTTCAGCAGAAAAAAAATTCAAAATACATGCCTTAACTAGGGTTTGAATCCTTTGGTCCCTTTGAACAAGAAATAAAAAAAAAACTAGAAAATAATCTAAGGCATGAAGTTTAAAAAATATCTGCAACAAGTTGTGAGTCTTCCTCATTAGGAAAAAAAAGTGATATATCACTTTTTTAACTAAGTCCAAAAGATCAATAATGATTTATAAATCAATGGAGATAAAAACATAAGCTCATTAAAGTTATGCAGTTTTCTTCAGGTATTTGCAAAAGGAAAGCCAGTGCTGAAACACAACAATCACACACGTGAATTTATGCATGTTAGGTCACACCATGCACTGACCAACATTGCAGCCGAAAAATAATTTTTTCCAGGAAGTGAACAATAGCAGTTTTAGTTTCACTTTCAGGCAATTATGCACTGAATGTTGATAAGAAGTATAAATAAAAAATACTGAAATAGGTTAAAGTGGGAAAAAAGAGAGAGTAAAACGAAAATAAAAAAGAATGAAGAATGAGAAATGCTTACAAAATCCCCTAATTTTAAAAAGTTTTTGGTTAATTTTTGGAAAACTATTGAAACATTTAGAAAAAAGAAATACATTGACAATATTAAATTTGAAAGTTAAAATCGGGAGATTTCATCAACATGGAGAGATGAAAAAAAATTACCCGATAATTCTCTCTATCATGTCTTTGGAATTGCAATTAGATGGAATGGAAAAGTATAATTTTACAAGCTTGAATTATCTATTTTTATGAGTTTTTTTTAAATTTCGAATGGGAAGTTTTATTTTCTTTTAAATTGAAGTTTCATTTGTTGTGATAGTGAGATGTAAGGAAATCACAGCAAATATGATAAATTCAATATAAACTCTATAACATTGTATATATGAAAAACAACAAAGATGAAGCAGTACAATCTAACAATTATAGTAGTAATAAAGTATGAAAATGTAGGTTTAACAGGTATTACAAAATGAAGGCCAATATGACATTCACATAATGAATTACAGTTGATCTACATGGTAAACACAGAATAACAATTTCTATATGATTATAGAAAAGAATTGAACAATGCTGATAATGACAAAGCTGCAGATTTACAAGCCTAGGTAATAGCCACAATAAGCAAATAAATGGCTGATGATTTTACAGTCCAACAATTGGTTTCAAGTGTACCTAAGACATGTTGCTAACCTATGTGGTCAGTAGCTTGATGTGATATGAATCAACATACAAAAAATTCTGATGTGGTCTATTTTTACCTGACCAAAGTACCTTACCAAGGTATGCTTTATGTGACCTTTTTACCTTACCCAATTCTGGACTTGTGCCATCAGTTATAAAAGGACTAGATTAGTGACTAGTGAGCTGTAGGCTGAAAAGAAGTTTAATTATTGTATGGTAAGCATCTTATAAGTAAGGCTTTGACTTTGATTTTACTTAAATAATTTTATATTTCTAAAGTAAAAAGGCTTATTTATATGACCTGTATACTTTTAGATCCATAATGTCTGCTATGGGTCCTAAACATGTTTCATAATATAAAAGTTTTATCACATCTTCTCACAGGCAAGTGAGAAAGGGTGTAGCAGACTTTTATAAGAATGGTGCTGAGTCATTTAACATACATAGCTAAAACAGTCTTTGTCATGACAGAAGAAGGTGAATGCATGTGTTATACAGTACTTGCTGATTTAGTCAATAATTAAGTTTTCCATGTGGAACAGTTGAAATTTAGTGTGGGAGGAGATGATTATTTTATTATCATTAATATCGGTGGGTAATTTAATGTGGATAATGGTGTGTGCTAAAGGCAGTGGTAGGTTTTCAGCCATGAAATTAGGGAAAACAACAACAAACAAAACAAATTCAAAAATACAAGAGCACAAATGTTAAGAGAAAATGCAACAATAGCAGTGAGAAAGTTAAAAGCATTTGATGATTTCATCTAATTTTATCACTGTTCAAAAATTAAGAAAGGAGTCAAAGTTTCATGATAATAGAAAACTTTAGAGAGTAACAAACATAGTCAAGTTTAATCTTAATATGTATTCATCCTTTTTCTTTTTACACACTCTCCATATTCTTAAGTTCCAGCAGTAATTCCAATTCTTTTCTTTACCTCATGTTCCACATCCTCTATCCTATCACATAATTCCCATAGTAATTAAATTGTGAAACTTTCTCCAAAGCACTATCATTCAAAACAAACTATGAATTACACTTAAAAATACATTACCTTGGTCTTTCACTTTGTTCAGTCCTATGAACATTAGAAAGTGCACCAAGGCAGAAGCGGTTACCTCCTGAAGGGTCAACATAGCCATCAACTATGACACTACTGTAAGATGATGAAACTTTGAATGTTTCTCCAACTTGTTGATCTAACTCAAAGTAAGCAATGGAACACCAATATTCAGGTGCTAAAACAAAAATATGACACTATGATGAACTATAATTTTTGCACACTATACACATAAAATTAAAAATTCAGAATAAAACACTAAATATGCCTAAATAAACTTTTAGTTAATTAAAAAAAAACTATCCCATCCATCACTACTCACACCAATTTCATGATGGTGAGATGAAATCCATCATTCATTTTTAACTTGTCATAAATAAGATTTTTCAGAGAGAAAATGTGCAAATTGTACTCTATAAGTACTTATAAATAGTTCTAACTATTCTCTATGTGCTTAATGTAAAAACTTATTTCTGGTGACCTGAAAATAAAGCATTTCCTTAGCACAAGGTTCTAATTTTTTTTTGAATGGAAATTGGCAATTTTTTGCAATGTTTTGAATCAAATGTCAAAAAGGACATGTAAATCCTTTTTAACATTTAATTTAATTGACATTTTACCTGTTGAACAGCTTGAAAAAATGATACAGTTCAAAAATAATCTATTTGCACTTGCACAGAATTGCACTCACTACTTGAATCACAATAAGTTGCATGACAATATAATAAAATCGCAGTGTGCATATTATAAATTATGTATCATAAATTTAGTAAAACTCTATAACACTGTATATGATATATAAATAAAACAGCAGAAGGCAGTATAATCCAACGGTAATGGTAACACAATGACATAAAAGATGTATTTGTCTACATTTCAGGTACAGAGATATAAACACCGGCCACTGAATTAGAAATTATTATTATTAAATTAGAATTAATTAGAATTTATGCAAATGTACATAAATGTCATTTGTACTGCGTATATGCGAAATACGTGGTCACATGCATCACCAAGTGATCTCAGCAACTATTTAAGACTGCTGCTCATCAGTGGTGTTGATCACAACAGAGGATTTTTTGGAATTTGATAAAGGGCTTATTGTGCGTGCCCATATGGATGGAGTGTTGATTTTAAAAATAGCAGAGCTGACTGGTTTCTCAAAAGGTGACATATCTTGGGTTTTTAATCAGTGGAAAAATAACCCACATTGCTTGTCTAAGAGGCGTAAGTGTGGCGTGATGACAATCTGTCACAAACGAGATTGTCATCATCTGAGAAGACTTGTACAGAGAAACAGGATTTCCTGTGTGCAGCAATTGACCAAAGCATTCAATGAAGGCTGTTCCCAACCCATATTTCAGAGAACTATGTACAGGGAATTGAAGAGGATCAGTATCAGCAGTCGCATGCCTATACGGAAACCACTGATTTCTGCAAAGAACCAGAAAGTTTGTCTGCAGTGGTGTCAGGAACACCGTTACTGGACACTGGAAAAAAGCCATGTGGTCCGATGAATCACAATACACCTTGTTCTGTACTGATGGTAGGCAGAGAATTTGGTACGAGCCCCATGAAGCAATGGACCCAACTTGCCTTGTAAACACAACTCAAGTTTCCGGAGGCAGTGTCATGGTGTGGGACACATTCTGTTGGTACAGAATGGGTCTCCTGATATTGCTGGAAGGTCGGGATGTTCTCCAAAGATTATCTGAACATTGTTGCCAATCAAGTCCATCCTGCAATGTTGAATTTTTATCCAGCAGGTGATGGCTGTTTCATGGATAACAATGCTACTGCCCATCATGCAAGATGTGTTCAGCAGTGGTTCAGTGAGTATGACAGCAACTTCCACCATCTTCCCTGGCCATCATCCAAATCCAGGATCTGAACCCCATTGAGAATGTATGGGACATGTTAGAAAAACAGATCTGGGAGTTGTTGGGTTGTTTTACCTCTGAGTGACACTTTTTTACACATTATGGGCTAAATGGCCAGGTCACAAGGACACCAAAAGCTCAGAGAAGGTTGGGGGAGGAGACCCACTGGAACAGCTGTTGGGAGACAGATGGTAGCCTCCCGCCAAGGCCATCCAGTGTGTTTTTCAACGTACACAGGGTATGGCGCTCTCCCGTACACGGGGCCATGGCTTAATGTCCCATCCAACAGACGGTAACCTTTCCAAGCCCATCGCCATCCTCTACTGCCTGTGGGCAGGGCATTTTGTGTAGATAAATCTTAATGCAGACCCAGCTGGGACTCGAACCTGGGAACTGCAGATTATGAGCCTGGCAAGCTACTGACTGAGCCCCCCCCCCTCCCAAGATCCGGGTGTAAAGTCCTTTTTCATCGAATCTGAACCAGTTAAAGGACTGTCTGGTGAATGCCTGGTATGCTGGATATGTAAAGGCACTCCAACACCTTGTGTAATTTATGCCAAACCGCACACGTGCTGTAATTTGGGCTAAAGGAGGTCCAACTTGGTATTGAATAAAGGTTTCTAATTCAGTGGCTGGTGTGTTCATATCCTTAACATAAAATGATAATTAATTCTTTACAAGATATGGTAAAAATATACATGAAGTTTCTAGGTAAAGGTAAACACCATGCAAGGCAAGCTGTTACAGATTTGATGTTTTTTACAGTCCATGATTAATTTCACATGCACAGATAGCACTAATCAAAAATGTCAATAGCTTTGATATTATAAAGTCTGAGTGCACAGAACTGTTCTAAGTTGGTGGTTTATTTTACCTGACTAAATAACCCTATTCAGGTCTACTTACCTGACCTATTACCTTACCTTACTGAGGACTGTTTACCTGACCTATTACCTTACCCATTTCCTGACTTGTGTTACGAATTTTTACAAGACCAGACTAGTGGGTAGTTATTGGAGCTTATGCAGATATCAGGTATTGTAATTAGAAGATATTTTATATTTTACTGAAATTAATGCTCATTGTAGTACACTGAAGTACCAGTGAATTAGGGATAGGAGACGTTATCCAAATTCATTACCTCAAGTCCCGCATTTGCCCACATGCATGGCTGAAACCCTGGTCATATATAGCTGTCAACTTTGGCTTCCCCAAGCATTCGTCATGAGAAGCATAATGGGAAAGGTGCAAGATTTAGATGCATTTGATAGAGGGCAGATCGTAGGTGCCCGACGGATGGGACAATCGATCTCCAAAATCGTCAACAAACTTGGATTTTCTTGTACGACGGTTTCAAGAATGTTCTGGGAATATGAAAATTCCAGCAAGAAAACATGCACCTGGGCAAATTGCAGAGGACAACCAGCTTTGAATGACTGTGGGCTTCGCCATCTGACCCGCATCGCATGGACTGATAGAAGCCAGACATTATCTGAAATCACCTCCCATCTGAATGCAGGTTCCAGCCGGGAAGTCAGTGCACGAACCGTGCAATGCTCACTTCATTGTCTCAATTTCAGGAGCCGCCGACTTACTAGAGAGCCACTTCTAACAGCACGACACCGAGCTCAACATCTTGCCTGGACTAAAGAACATTGAAACTGGACCATTGAAGTGATGAATCTCGATTTAAACTTCATCACGCTAATGGAAGATTGAGGATATGGCGCCAACCCCATGAATCCTGCATGTCAGGTCGGAACAGCACAAGCTGGTGGTGGCTCAGTGATGGCCTGGATTGTCTTCAGTTGGAACTTTGGTACATGTACTGATGACTCTCAATGCATCCCAGTACATAGAACTCATGACTGACCATTTACACCCATCTATGGCCATAATGCATCCCAATGGAGATGGCATCTACTAGCAAGACAACAGTTCATCTCACAGGTCCAGGTTGGCTACTGTATGGTTGCACGAGCATTCTGCTTGACTTTGAAATAATGAATTGGCCACCTAAAAGCCCAGATTTAAACCCCATCGAAAATCTTTGGGATACCATCAAGCAGAGTGTTCGGGCCCATGTCCCATTAGTGATGACATTGAGAGAATTGTGGACAGCTCTGGAGGATGCGTGGGTCACCATAATATACTCCCTCAAGCAGCTGCTTGCCACAGAGATCTGACAGGAGCCTGTCAGTTTATATGCCATAGTAGAAGGTCTGAGAGGATGGCAGGACCTCAGCAGAAAAACGACACGTATATCCATGCCTTACCCGGGGCTCGAACCCAGGTCCCTTAGATCAGTAGCCAAGCGCGCTAACCACTCAGCCACGGGATACCTGTGGAATATTTAAGCAAGCTTGTGGAGTCCTTGGCTCGTCGTATGGCGGGCATTATCAGGGCCAGAGAGGATCAAACATGTTACTAAGTTGCTATCCCTAATTCAATGGCACTTCAGTATATTTAAAGATATTTAATTAAAAAAAGATTTTATGCATTACCATTTTGCAGCTGGATGTATCTGCTTTGCTATAGTCCTAGATGCATTTTGTTATTTAGTTAGTTTGATCAGGTTTTCAGTAGGAAACTGAAGAAAGGGTGCTATTGATTTATATAAGGCTGGTGCTGTATCTATGCATTGGAGGTGGTTTCAAGAGAGAGCTGAGAGTCTCCAGGTGATAGCAATGGATGAATGTCTGTGTTACAGAGGACATGTTGATTTATGTTAATGATTAAATTTTCATGCAAGACAATTGACATTTAGTGGGATAGAAAAAATTAGTTTAGTCTCTAATAGAACTGGATAGTTTATCATCAATAGCAGTTTGAGCTAAGGAAGTAATAGGTTTTCTTTTTTTAAAATCAGTTTTATGTTCTTTTAGTCTAAGGGGAAAAGTCAGTATATTTTTTTCTACATTAAAAAGAAAATATAAAAGTATATTCTAATAAAAAAAATAAATACCCCCTCAAGCAGCTGCTTGCCACAGAGGTCTGACAGGAGCCTGTCAGTTTATATACATCACCTGATATATGCATAAGTCCAATAACTACCCATTAGTCTTGTAAAAGTTGATATGCAAGTCAGGAAATGGGTAAAGTAAGCAGACCTCAGTAAGGTAAGGTAATTTGGTCAGGTAAAGTAGATCACCGGCTTAGAACAGTTCTGTGCACTTAAAATTAACCACTGAACTGTAAAAAACCTCAAATATGTAACAACTCGCCTTGCATGGAATTTACCTACAAATCTTATATATATTTTTATCATCTCTCATAAAGAATTTCATTTTATAGAGATATATTTTTAACATAGAATGAATATTTCTATATCTCTATACGTGAAATGTAGACAAATACATTTTTTATGCCACTTTTGCATCCATCTTGTAAATACTTGTTACCACAGATCCTGATATACCATTGTTACCATTACTGTTGGATTATATTGTCTTAATTCTGCTGTGTTTTATTTATATATCATATAGAGTGCTATAGAGTTTTACTAAATTTATGATACATACACTGAGATTTTATTATATTGTAATATAGTGCTCTAGTAATAGTTGTTATGTTTAAAACTAAGACTTTTATATTCTCTGTTATAGTGCTTGAAATTCATCTAATTTGTCCATTTTATCCATCATCTTCACATAATTAATGTATCAAATTTAGTTAAGTATAAGCATTTCATACTTATTTGGTCTGCTTATCTACCATCTACTTCACCATTCTTCAAAGCCTTGTTTAACATTGCGCAAATGAAAAGAAGTCTATCACAAATTCATACTAGGAATCAGCAATTATAGAATAACACCCCCCCCCCCTCTACACACAATTCCTAATACAACCCTCCTACTCCTAACAACATGATAACCAATATTAATGTCCTCATTAGCATGCTTATTATAAATCCCATGCTAAAGTTTACAAGGATATAAATTTAATAAAAATTATCACACTCATTAAATTCAAAACTCAAAAATGAGGCTTTCTTTGAAATTCTCAAATCTTGGAGAGTTACCAGAACTCCACACACTCTTATTCACTTCCTCCACATGCAGATTGCATTAAAGCCACCTGCACATCTGTCGGTCACTCTGAACCTTGGAGCTGAGCAGCTGATATTGGAATTTATTGCACCCCACCTCCTCCCCCCACACTCAGCAAACAACTGCTTCTAGTGCAATGCCTTAAGCTGCTCACTTGCCATCTGATGATGTGTCCATAGTAAGAGTGTAAAATGCGCATTATGAATTTTCATGTTTTTAAGCACTCTATGCTACCATAAGTATCATTAGTTATTATTGATACTATTGCAGTAACGAAACTTCAGAAGAAAATTTCACTGTAAGCAACCAACTCATCAGCATACTGCATCCCCTTCTTCACTTCGAACCTATTGTCATTTCTAAACTATTTTTAATATATTATTGGGTATCTTTTATGAATGGAATACGAAGAGAAATATCAATGGCCTAGTCTACATGACCAAGTCTGTCACTAACATCTCCGCAGGGGGGGGGACATAAAGCTCGATAAGGGGATGTATCTAATTGTAATGTCCTTTTCTTTTTCTTTTTATTGTTAATGCTTTGGTAATTTTTAAATCTTTCCTTATATTTCTCAAATATTGGCATTTCATTAATAATATGTGCTATTTGTGGAAGAAATTCTATCAAATTTAGGATTGGGTTAGGGTATGCAAATTTTGATCCCTGCTTTAAATCCAGTTCTGTTCATTGTTTAGTTTAAGACCAGATAAGTTTAAATATTTAGGTTCTGCAATTATATTTAGATTTTTAGGCACTATTCCACTATTACAACTTTGTTTTCTACCTTTTATAGTCTTTTCCTAAGATTATCTAGTTTTGCATTTATGTATTCTAGTTGTCCTATCCATTTCTTTCCCTATTTGATAAAAAGTCCTTCCCATTATCTGATTTAATATATTAGCTCTACTCTTTTAGTTAAAATTAAATATTATTTATAAGTTTCTTTTCCTTTTTCTTTTATATCTGTTTTTCCTTTTCCAATTACTTTTATTAACATTTTTCATTCAGCTATTTCTAAATTTTCTTGTAAATATTCCTTATAGTTATTACATTTACGAATATTTAAAAATTTAGGTATTATTCTAATTTTTTTTTACAATTCATATGAAATTTTCAAACTCTGCAGAGCCTTGTTCAGGGAAACTCTTAACTTAGTGAATTTCTTGGCTTCTCTCACTGGAGCCTTTGCACTGTATTTACTCATATGCTTAGATTAAAAATTATTTCAAACATAGCACTTGTTTTAAAAAAAAAATTAATTTCAACATGATTATGTTGTATTAAGTTAAACCACAATTCTTAGGTGTATATCCAAGATAAAGGTATTATATACATAGATGTTGCACCTTTTGCAACTTCTGCAGTATTATATCAAGCTATTCATTTCCTCTTTAAGATACTTTTTAACTTATTGTAAAAAGTTTCAAGGCACTTATTTAAAAAATGCTGTATATTACCATTAACCTCAATGTTATGGCTCGCTCAAATGGTAATCTTATTTCTTCTGCTGTCAGTCTTGCAAACTTGTTCATTTCCTTTGTGGTTACTGTTGTATATTTTCACTGTAGGCTTGACTGTAATTAGCAGATCACTTAGATGTTTGCACACTTCCATATGCCAGTCCTTGTTAACACATTCTTCAAGCTTAATTGACGTAATTTTCTTCTTACACAACTTAATTTTAGAGAGTTTTAGTTTCCCTTGAGCATCTGCAAAGTTGCTTGTCAGAGTTGTCAGCTTGTCAAGTTGCTTGTATCAAGATTCCATGTTGATAGCAGGCATGGGATCTTAATGTTGCACACTGTTTCTTTATGCAAATTTATGAATATATTTTCCATGTATTGCAACTGGAATTTGGTGGTAGTGTGTGTGTGTGGGGGGGGGGGGGAGTGCCACTCAAGGTTTTACTTAAATTCTCTATGTTTAAATTACTTTCTATTATTGCTTCCACCAATGCCATATTGCTATTTTATTTCTTATATCCTGTTCATGTTCTGAAAGTTTCTGCTCATAGGTTCTAAATGTTTTACCTATATATTTATTTCTCCCATCCAGTTTATTATCAGAGTCAGGTATTTGAATATTGTCAACTCTGTCCATAGGCAGGAGTTTATCTTTATCATTTATCAATAACTTTTTAATATTATTAGTTATTGTGTGTGGGACTTTACATTCATATTTAATTTATATTTCCATAGTTTTAAAGGTTCCTGGTGCATGTGGAAAATTTCATGTATATTTCGGTTGTTCTGTTGGTTGTCTCGGCATAGGCTGGGAAGTTTGCTAAACTGTATTTAGCTGATTTTTGCATTTTATTTACTACTTTTTCTGGATATCAAGTTATTTCTGATATAAATTTTAATTCTTTATTTAATAGTTTATTATTCAAAGCATATCTATAAGCCCTAATATAATATGCATTCAAAGCTGCTCTTTCATAATGCAAAGGGTGTGCTGACATATAAGGAATTATATTCAGCACATAAGTAGGTTTTCCACATACTGTTATACTACAATACATTAATTTTCTTATAATTAATTATGTTTAGATATGGTAATTTATTATTCTCTTTGGTTTTCATGAGCTATGCAATTTGTTTTTACATATATAACTTTTTTAAAAATAAGTACCATGGAATAATTTTACAATAAATTAAAAAGTATCTTAAAGAGGAAATTAATAGCCTGATAAATCTGCAAAAATTGATTAAGGTGTAACATGTATACATGTATGTGTATAATATCTTCATCTTGGATATACTCCTACGGATCATGGTTTAACTTAGTTTAATACCGCATAATCATGTAGAAACTAAATGTTTCTTAAACAAGTGCTGTGATTGAAATAGTTTTAAATCACTGGTAGTTTTTTCCTTTTTGTACCATTCTTGGTAGACCCTTGAAACCATTGTGCATGAAAAGCCCTGGAGTACAACCATTTGGGAGATGCTAGAACAGGCACGCCTAACACAAACTATCATGACACATTGAAAGCCGCTCAGGTTGTTTGTTTTGCCTATTCTGACACTCAATCCAACTCTAATGATGTTCAAAGAGCTGGTCTGCCTGATTTGTAAAGCACAAGACAGTCATGCTACATATCATGTGTTGGAATGAACCATTGATGTGACAAGGAGTGGTGTAATTAATAAACTGATATCTCAGCATATACAAATATGAACTATTTTATGGAATATAATTAAGTATTAAATATTCTGGCCACGTAATACTGGAAAATTATTTTTTAAGATTATGTAGTCAATTTTGCCTGTCTGCCTGCCTACCTAACTAACACACAGAGATACAAAATCCTCATGCAGCCATGGGCTACAGAGGTCCCACAGACTGTATAATTTTATTCTCCAGACATATCTGCCCTGAGCAACAGTTGCTGCATTTGGCCACTGTAGGTTGATTCTAGCAAGGTCCTGTTTGGCACTATCTGACCATTGCATCCTAAGTCTCCCCCTTTTCCTGAAGCATTTAGGCACACTGTTCATAATCTCATTTGCCAATCGCAGCTATGCATACAGGCAACATGGCCAAACCAAAGCAGTCTCTCTCTGCGCAAAACGCTGCTCAAAAGTGGTTGATAACTCCTTCCTTCTACCTCATTCATTACTTACAAAGTCAAACCACCTAATGCTCAAGATACAGCATATGCATCTAGTATCAAAGGAATCAAGTTTCTTGTTAACCTGCTTATAAAAGGTCCACGTTTCGTTATCATAATTAACCTTAGAAAGGACCAAACTATTATATAGCCTAATTTTAGTCTTTAGGTGTATATGCCTATTTTTCCACACTCTCCAAAGGTTCTTAAAAGTCCCAGAAGCAATTCCAATTTGTCTGTTAATCTCATGCTGCACATACCAGTATCTGTTACATAGCTCAAGATAATTAAACGGAGACACTTGCTCAAGGGTGCAACCATTCAAAGCAACCGAAGCACCATCAGCTGACCAATTTTCATCACTTTAGTTTTATCTCTGTTCATCACAAAACCAACTCTATTACCAGTCTCATCAACAGCGCTAACAAAATAATTCATCTCATCGATATCATTGCCAACAGGGCCAAATCATCTGCATAATCCAAATCATAAATTTTTAAATCTCTAGACCATAGCTTCTTAAACTATGGGTCGCGACCCCATATGGGGTTGCATAACTGAATGTGGGGGTCGCGAAAAACTTGGCAATAGTAAAAGGTTTATGAATGTGCAACAATCAAAAATTAATTCAAAATGAAACGTGTAATGAATGCGAGGTGTTTCTGGCAGCGCGATTTCACTGCAGCCTTGTTCTTAACACACAACATGCGCACTTTGAACTGCACATGCCACTGCCAGAAACACCTTGGCTCCGATTCGAGACTATTGCATTTTATGACATAATAGTTTAATTACGGAAAATAAAGACTTTTAATATTTTCCTACCATCATTCCTCAGCATGCAAGTATCAAAATAGTATATCTTTGGATTGTATTGGATTATGGATAAGTGGCTAAATTTAGACAGAAGAGGTAAAAATACTGATGACAATGTGGCAGTCTTCGCTACCATGTTGTAGTACAACTAAATTGACAAGAAAAAGAAAATATGTCGAATAATTTTTGCAATATGGATTTACTTCAAATAATGCTGATGGTGTGGAAAAACCTCTTTGCTTAATTTGTAATGAAGTTTTGGCTGCGGAGAGCACGAACCAAACTAAAACGACATCTTAATACCAAACATGCAGTGTACTGCAATAAACCAAAGGAATATTTTGAACGACTTGTAATATCTTCAAATAAAGAAAAACAATGTTTTTAGAAATTTGTTACTGTCAACAAAAGTATTTACTTGCATCTTAAGAAACTTCTTATTTAATTGCAAAAACTAAAAAGTCTTACGCAATAGGGGAAGATCTTGTGTTACCTGCTGCTATTAAAATGTCAGAAATAGTTCATGGGGAAAAGTAAGGGGATGAAATTCGTAAAATTCCTTTATCGAATGATACTGTTTCCGAAAGAATTTCTGAAAATAGTAAAGACCAATTCTAGCAGCTTATTACCAGGCTTAAGGGTAGCCAAAGTTTGCAATTCAGTTAGATGAAATAACTGATATTTCTAACATGGCATAATTGTTACTTTATGTAAGATATGTTTATGAAGGAAACATACATGAGGAATTATTGTTTCGTTGCCCTTTGGAAGGGTACACAAGAGGGGAAGATATATATCTTAAAGTCGATGAATTTTTCACAAATAAAGGTTTACAGTGGAAAAACTGCGTTGGAATCTGTACAGATGGTGCCAGTACAATGATGGGCGAGAATGCTGGATTTGTAGCAAAAGTTAAAGCTGATGGCAATGAACATATCACTTTTTACTCACTGCATGATCCATTGAGAGGCACTCGTAACCAAAAAAAATCACCTGAGTTAGACGTTGTGCTTCGCAATACTATCAAAATCATTAACTTCATTAAAAGCCATACCCTTAACAGTTGTTTGTTTTCAAACCTTTGTAAAGATATGGACTTCGATTACAAAAGCTTGTTACTACATGCAGAGGTAAGGTGGCTCTCTCTCAAGAGGGCAAAGTTTAAACAGATTATTGAAATTGAAAGATGTTATATTTTTGACTGAGCAGAAATCCAATTTTGTCAATTTTTTTCATAATGGTTTATGGCTTTCAAAACTGTGTTATTTGTCAGATATTTTCGAAAAGCCCAAAGATAAACACTTAAACATGCTGCTTCAAGGAAAAAATTGTAACATATTTATGTTAAAAGATAAAATTGAAAGTTTTACTAAAAAAGTTAACATATGGAAGAATAGGGTGGAAAATGGTTCTTTAGAATGCTTAAAGCTAGAGATGATTTTATAATTGAAAATAACCTTCCCAAAGATTTAATTGTAAGAGTTATAATTGATCATCTGAAGTGCCTGGAGACGCAGTTTCAGAAATACTTCCCTTCAAATTTTGATTCTAAAAAACTAAGTTGGGTTCATAAACCATAATCAATTGAAATCAAAAATGTCAGTTATCTGCCATTAAAATGTTTAAGAAGAATTTGCCGAGTTATCAAGTGTCACAGATTTAAAACTTAAGTTTCCTAAAAAATCGTTAAATGAATTTTGGCTTGGGATTAGGACAGAATTTCCAACTATTTCTGAAATGTCTCTAAACATACTTCTCCCATTTTGAATTAGGTATTTATGCAAAGTGGCGTTCTCAGCATTGACAATTATAAAATCAAAATATTGATCAACTCCGAAAAACGTTGAAATGTTCTATGTCCTGCAGTGTCAAATAATCAGCCAAGATTTAATTCTTTATGTAAAAATAACTTGGCACATCCATCTCATTAGTATGCCAATTTGCTTTCGTCTTTAATAAATGGTAAAATTATATGTATAACAAAGAATTGTTTTAAAATAAATTTCTTTATGATTTATTATCAGTAAATGTTTGATTTGCATACCTATTTTATATACCTGTATACCCGGGTCGCATAACAATTTCTCGGGCGAAAAGAGGTCGCGAGTGGAAAAAGTTTAAGAAGCCCTGCTCTAGACCATTTAAAGCCAAAATCTCTCCCTTGCAAAGAATTCCACATAATATAATCAATAACCAAACTAAAGAGAAAAAGGAGACAAAATGCACCCTTGACTAACTCCACTAGCAATGCTAAACCAATTACTACAAGCATTACTAACTCTTACACATGATTCAGTGTTATTTAGAGTTTTATTATGTTAATTTGTCAGGTATTCATTCCATATGATCTAACAATCAATCACAGATTATGACAATTTCTATTTGTAAAAGATAATCTGATAACAGATGAAAATAATTTAGAAACACTAAAATAGTTTTTAATCACAAAATATAGTAAAACGATGCAAAAACGTATATGACAGTAAAGACCAATTCTAGCAGCTTATTACCAGGCTTAAGGGTAGCCAAAGTTTGCAATTCAGTTAGATGAAATAACTGATATTTCTAACATGGCATAATTGTTACTTTATGTAAGATATGTTTATGAAGGAAACATACATGAGGAATTATTGTTTCATTGCCCTTTGGAAGGTTACACAAGAGGGGAAGATATATATCTTAAAGTCGATGAATTTTTCACAAATAAAGGTTTACAGTGGAAAAACTGCGTTGGAATCTGTACAGATGGTGCCAGTACAATGATGGGCGAGAATGCTGGATTTGTAGCAAAAGTTAAAGCTGATGGCAATGAACATATCACTTTTTACTCACTGCATGATCCATTGAGAGGCACTCGTAACCAAAAAAAATCACCTGAGTTAGACGTTGTGCTTCGCAATACTATCAAAATCATTAACTTCATTAAAAGCCATACCCTTAACAGTTGTTTGTTTTCAAACCTTTGTAAAGATATGGACTTCGATTACAAAAGCTTGTTACTACATGCAGAGGTAAGGTGGCTCTCTCTCAAGAGGGCAAAGTTTAAACAGATTATTGAAATTGAAAGATGTTATATTTTTGACTGAGCAGAAATCCAATTTTGTCAATTTTTTTCATAATGGTTTATGGCTTTCAAAACTGTGTTATTTGTCAGATATTTTCGAAAAGCCCAAAGATAAACACTTAAACATGCTGCTTCAAGGAAAAAATTGTAACATATTTATGTTAAAAGATAAAATTGAAAGTTTTACTAAAAAAGTTAACATATGGAAGAATAGGGTGGAAAATGGTTCTTTAGAATGCTTAAAGCTAGAGATGATTTTATAATTGAAAATAACCTTCCCAAAGATTTAATTGTAAGAGTTATAATTGATCATCTGAAGTGCCTGGAGACGCAGTTTCAGAAATACTTCCCTTCAAATTTTGATTCTAAAAAACTAAGTTGGGTTCATAAACCATAATCAATTGAAATCAAAAATGTCAGTTATCTGCCATTAAAATGTTTAAGAAGAATTTGCCGAGTTATCAAGTGTCACAGATTTAAAACTTAAGTTTCCTAAAAAATCGTTAAATGAATTTTGGCTTGGGATTAGGACAGAATTTCCAACTATTTCTGAAATGTCTCTAAACATACTTCTCCCATTTTGAATTAGGTATTTATGCAAAGTGGCGTTCTCAGCATTGACAATTATAAAATCAAAATATTGATCAACTCCGAAAAACGTTGAAATGTTCTATGTCCTGCAGTGTCAAATAATCAGCCAAGATTTAATTCTTTATGCAAAAATAACTTGGCACATCCATCTCATTAGTATGCCAATTTGCTTTCGTCTTTAATAAATGGTAAAATTATATGTATAACAAAGAATTGTTTTAAAATAAATTTCTTTATGATTTATTATCAGTAAATGTTTGATTTGCATACCTATTTTATATACCTGTATACCCGGGTCGCATAACAATTTCTCGGGCGAAAAGAGGTCGCGAGTGGAAAAAGTTTAAGAAGCCCTGCTCTAGACCATTTAAAGCCAAAATCTCTCCCTTGCAAAGAATTCCACATAATATAATCAATAACCAAACTAAAGAGAAAAAGGAGACAAAATGCACCCTTGACTAACTCCACTAGCAATGCTAAACCAATTACTACAAGCATTACTAACTCTTACACATGATTCAGTGTTATTTAGAGTTTTATTATGTTAATTTGTCAGGTATTCATTCCATATGATCTAACAATCAATCACAGATTATGACAATTTCTATTTGTAAAAGATAATCTGATAACAGATGAAAATAATTTAGAAACACTAAAATAGTTTTTAATCACAAAATATAGTAAAACGATGCAAAAACGTATATGACTGCATTTTCATGCATATCACTGAAAACCTCCAATAAAAAAGATGGTCAAGGTTCAAGGTGTAAGTTCATAGTGAAATTAGCCACCAATGAGGGGCTCCCTACACCAGAAAGAGACGTTTTCTTGTCATTTGATTTCATTGTATTGAAAACACAGATGGGCAGATGTTTACAAAATAAAAAACTCAGTTAACTCACAGCAGCTCTCAGCCAGCTAGTGGGGGACTATTCTAAGCATAAAACAGCAACTTTGGCAAAGGCATCATCTGGGTTATGCTAATAACAATTTGAGCAAGAGAAAGGACTTTTTATTTTCTGATGCATAAAGTTAAGGAAAAAATTAGCAATTTTTAGGAGCTCAGAAATATCTATATTACACACACACACAAATAAAAAAGTTAGTTCAAACGTTATATTTTTAAAACATTTTATGGTTTAAAGACTGATTTTGTCTCATGGCCATATAAGCAGGCTTCATGATTTTGCAGGATGTGGTTCTGTAATTGTTAAACTATAAGGCTATCTCTGTAGTTTTAAATTTTTTTTAACTTAGAAGCAACAAGTCAAAAAGTGGCACTCAATTGATTATATACACAAAATTTTACACAATGCGGGAACAATACATAGGAACAGAGTTAAATAGCTGCATATGAATGTTATGTTTACTGTTAACTCATGCACTGCTCAGTAATGCCTAATGTGCATATTAATCTCAAAATTTCAGTGCTGCATTCATATAAACCAATGTAGTGTATGCAGGGCCAGATTTACACTTCAAATGCTCCTAAGGTCTACTAAGTGGTTAGTGCACCAATAAGTACATTTTTTTTTTCAATTTTCTGCAAAAAGATGTAAAAAAAGTTTCATTTTCACAACAATGAAGAAAGCAAATAATGTAATCAAAGCGAATGTAGGAATTTTAATGATCAGTAATACAGTTTTGTTATCAAATACAATACTGTCAAAATTTATGTAATGAATTAATATTACATGTAGCCCATAATTTGTAATATTCAATATACAGTAACATTTAAAAGTCAAATTACTCATTTTCAAATTAAGCATTTTCTTTCCTTGCTTGTTTTTTCACTCTGGGAATGAACAAATAACACTCATTTTTCATAAGTATTCATACACTTCCATTTTGTGAGAATGGAAAACTATATTCAAAACTCCCTAACTTTGAAATAATGTTTTGTAAGAAAATATCACAGGGTTGGGTTGTTTTACCTCTAACCTGAGAACTGCAGATTACAAACCCACCCCAAATATCAAAGGAAATTAAAAATATGAAAGAAAAAAAAATCCTGGTTTTCAGCAATATGTTTACTATTTCAAAAGTTCTGGAAGCTGGAACATTCAGCAGCAGTGTTGCTTCTCATAATAGAGTGTTAATTGTGTAGAGATTTTCATTTCCATCAATGTTGAATCAGCATTTAGGATGAGCCCTAACACTGTTTCAACATTGATGACAACATACATAAAAACAAATTACTTAAATAATTCATATGGGTATTCATATTTAAAATTTTAACAATGACCTTTTATTACTATTGATGGACTTTATAACTCTTTCTAGAAACATAAAAGGAGCACCAAGTCACAAAAGAGACAGCACATAGTTTTGTCAGTCTTCAAAAATCTATGGCAAAATACTAGCCATAGATTTGATAGATGATGCAGCAAAAATGACTATGCTGATTATTTTCTCATGATAGCTTAAAAGGTTAATCCAGTTCTAATTTTTCAATAATCCATTAATATGCTACATTACAAACAGTTGAAATTTTAATCAATATCAGATGAAAGCATTGCTTCTGTATTTAGGTGGTTGGTTGTTTTACCTCCGAGTGACACTTTTTTATGCACATAATGGGCTAAATGACCAAATCACGTGGACCCATTGGAGAGCGGTTATAAGACAGTACCTCCCATCATGGCTATTTAGCATGTTCTTTAGTGTGCAAGGGTATGGCTTTCTGCAAACAGAGACATTGTTTAATGTCCCATCCAATGAATGGAGCCTTTTGAAGACCAGTGGTGTCCCCTTTCTCACAGATGGGGGTGGAGGGAATTTGAACTCACACCTCCCAGTTACATGCTAGGTACTCTATCCATAAGCTATCAACTCTGTCATTTATCCACTAATTGTGACTTTTAAATCTTCCTGTACTTGTCACTCATGGTACCATCTACAATCAGCAAAGGCAACTTATCCATATGTAATCCAGGTGCAATTAGATATCAATATATATGTTAAATAAGGAAGTCACTCACCTAAAGCCCACACTGATTTCCTGAGCAACAAGTCAGGAAGATTTAAAAGTCACGAGTGGATAAGTGGCACAGCTGGTGATAACTTAGTGGTTGGAGCACCTGGCATGTAACTGGAAGGCATAGTTTCAAATCCCACTCACTGGTGAACTAATTTTTCCTCAAAGATATTTCTTGAATTATATGTCAACAGGTAATCTATGCATTCATCATTAATTCTTGCAATAACAATGCTTTAGCATGTCTTTCTTATTTAACATCTATATATTGAACAATATAGGCTAAGTTGCCTTTCCCGATCACAGATGATGCCACAAGCGATAAGGTCAGGAAGTTTTAAGTCACAATTAGTGGATAAATGACAGACCTGGTGACAGTGGTTTGAGCATCTGGCATGTAACTAGAAGGTGGGGGGTTTGAATCCCACTCATCAGCAAAACTGATTTTTCCACAAAAGTATTTCTTGAATAAATATCAATGTTGGTACAGTTGCGACTCAAACCTGGGAACTGCTGAATATGAGCCTGGTAAGCTATCACTATACCAACCACCACCTCTCTGTAAATAATGACACAGGTACAATTTAGATACATATATATTAATAGTAAAATAATTAAAGTGAACAAATAAATGTAACTTTGTAAAATATTAGGTAAAACATTTTTCAAGCAATTCAAAATAGAATTCAACTAGTATCATTACCTGGCTGGCTTGAAAGTGTACCTTGTAGTGCCATGTCATTGTGAAGTTGGTTATGGTGCTGCCCTAAATTTAAAGAAATTTATTTTATTCAGGGTAAAATATCATGCTATAGATGCATTTTCAATACACAACTTATCATTTATATTAGAATAAAACCCATTCTGAACTTTTTAGCTACAGCAATTGGAATATTAAGTTCAACTCAACTTTATGCTTCACAAATGATGACTGAGTGATGAGTGTACTTGACTACTGAACAAAGGCTCCTGAGTTTGAGCCATTGAAAAATTGCCTGGATGAACCTGAATGCTTATCCAGGGTTGCTTATCTGGATTCATGTGTTGCTCTGCTAAGGTCTTGCTTTCCTTACATAATTTTTTTTCTTTGGCATACTATACTGACAGCTTTCTGTTACATCTCTGTGGCAAGCATCTGCTTGAGAGGTATTTCATTCATTATTTTTATACTTTATATAATATTAAATTAGAATAGTTTGTAAGCTATATCACTTTTTAAAAGAAAAATGCTTAGTCCTAAAATTGTCATGAAGACACTAAAGCTAATATTACTAATGCTCACTCCCAAATGGCCAAAAAGTGATTTAATTTCTGATACTGGTATAATGTATGTTTTAATCTCTTGCAGAGCCTCAACACCTGTCTTGGAATTGCAAACAGTCAAGTACTAGAATAAAAAAACTGATCAACAATTTCTATATGGGGCTACAATTTCAAAGGTGTGTGTAGTTATATCTTTGGGATCTTTGGGAGCATGCAAAATGCAAACTGTTTTAAAATCATTCGTCATCAATGGCAATTGGCGTGATAAAACTGCATGCCAAATTTCTGGAGATCCCAAGCAGAGGTGTGATACTAAAACAACATATGATTTTTTTTAAAACTAGAAATTCTGGTTTTGATATTCTCTTACATATATCTCACAAAACTATAATTCAAACTTTAAAAGTATTATTCTCTTATATTATTATATTTTAAAATAAATGTTAAACTTTGTGCAAATGTTGATGCACTAAATAAATTTATCTTTGTCAGCTTTCACATCACCTTTCTTTAATAACCAAATACTTCTCTTTGCTCCAAAAAATCCCACATTTAAGAAATCCTCTCTGAGGTCACAAGTTTGATCTCAACCATTTCAACATGTTTTTCACACAATTTTAGAAATTCTCTTGATTAATCCTTCCAAGATCCATGTCTATTACACAAATTGAGAGAATTCAAAATGAGAGGCCAAAGATGGCTGTATCTGTTTTTGGTACAACACATGGAATTGATTACATTAGCTTAAAGGTTTTTATAACATGAACAATTGCAGCTGCCTTTAACTATTTTTCAGGTGCCGATTTCAGATCTTCCTATACCAACACCTCCAGGCAACCGAGAGGATACTAGGTATTTTACTTTTTGTGGCTGGCAACAATGATTGCCAAATGGGAGAAAACAAGTAACAGTAACCTTACCTCAGACCACCATTCTTGCTGTTTTCATTGTAGGAGGAACATGTGCTGTACGTTGAAGAGTGAATTTTGGTGTTTAAATGGCACAAAGGCAGCGTTGTGGATGGGTTAATGTGCTAGATAAGTTTTGTTATTTGTGTGGAAATTATATTTTAAAATCCCAGGGTCGTTTTTTGACAAAGATTGCAAAGAAAGCCTATAACTTGTATTTTGGATGTCATGTTGGAGATCAGAACAAAACATGGGCTCCACCTGTGTGCTGCATTTCGTGCTTTGTTGGCCTGAGTGAATGGTTGAAAGGCAAGATAAAATCCATGCCCTTTGCAATTCCAATGGTTTGGCATGAGCCAACTAGTCACTTGCATGATTGTTATTTTTGTTTAACTAAAGTGTCGGGCTTTTCAAAAGAGAACAAAATACAATATCCAAATGTACCTTCAGCCATAAAGCCAGTTCCTCATGGAGAAGATCTTCCTACACTAATACCTCCAACCAACTGAGAGATGAATTCACATTCATCAGAGGAAGACTTTGAGGCACATACAGATCCTGATCTTACATACACCCCTAAAAAGTTAGACGAGCCTCATCTGATTCAGCAAAATGAACTAAATGATCTTGTTCGAGACCAGGACTTTCCAAACAACAAGCTGAGGTTTTAGGTTCAAGACTTTAAGAGTGGAATCTTCTGGTCAAGGGTGCCAGAGTTTCTCTGTTCAGAAAGAGAAATTTGGCTTCATCTGCTTGTTACGAGATGTGAGATGGTTTGTGTTTCTGCACAAATATTTCAGGGCTGATGGAAGAAATTGGAACAACACAACCCTAAAGAATGGCATTATAGATTCATCAAAATTCAGATTAAAAGCTGTCCTTTTGGATAAAGGAAACCAAAACCTTCCATTCCAGTGACACACAATGTGGGAATGAAGGAAACTTATGAAAGCATGGAAAAAATACTCAATGGAATAAAATATGACCAGTTTAAGTGGAAAATATGTGGTGACCTAAAAGTCATATCTCTCTTGCTCGGGCTACAAGGAGGCTTCACAAAATTTTGTTGTTTTCTGTGTTTGTGGGACAGTAGGGCCAGAAAGGAACACTACAAAAAAAAAAAGACCAGCCCAAAAGAAATGTTTTTATTCCTGGAAAGAGTAACATGAGGTATAAATCTCTAGTTGACCCCTCTGATGTTCTTCTCCCGCCACTACACATCGAACTAGAGCTTACGAAAAACTCTGTAAAGGCTATGGGACAAAACTGGTAAAGGGTTTTTATACTTGAAGGAAAAATTTCCAAAACTAAGTGATGCCAAACTCAAAAAAGGAATCTTTGTTAGATCAGGAAATAAAGTTCAAAGAAGTAATCTTTGTTAGTTTTTGTCTTATCAGGAAGCTACTGAATGATACCGTCTTCGAAGAAAAACCGAATATGAAAGAGCACGATGCACGGAACTTAAGAGGTGGCTCAGTTGGTAGCGCCCAAGGCTCGTAATCTGTAGTTCCCAGGTTCGATCCCAGGTTCCAGCTGGGTCAGCGTTGAGATTTATCTCTGCAAAACTCTCTGCCCTGCCCATGGTCTTAGGGCTTGGAAAGGCCTGCTACCCCTGCTGGGGTTGGAAAGGCCACCATCCGTTGGATGGAACATTAAGCTGTGGCCCAGTGTGCAAGAGAGCCATACGCTGTGCACATTAAAGAACACACTGGATGGCTTTGAAGGGAGGCTACCATCTCCCAACAGCTGTTCCAGTGGATCCCTCCCCCAATGTTCTCTGAGCCTTTGGGGTCCATGTGATCTGGCCATTTAACCCACGGTGTGCAAAAAAGTGCCGCTCAGAGGTAAAACAACCCAACCCAACCCAAGAACTTAGGAGTGTCAGTGATGAGCAAAGGGAAAGATTTCACCAGGATATCCAAACAATGGAGGAGAGATACCAAGGCAGGTGGGAACCCAGCAATGATGGGTGACTACTGCTGGTTCTTGCAGAAGGAAGATATCTCAGTACATAAAAGACAAAAATGAATTTCTTGTAAGTGTAAAAAGTCCTTAGTCATGTTTTCTCATTTTGTGTTTAAATATTATTTCATTTGTTACTTTATATTCAGTGGTCTATAAATATGATGCTTCTAATTTTTTTTCACTATAATCATGTAATTAATTAATGAGTTTTAAGTTGTAACTTAATAAAATAAGTCACTTTTATTTCCATTTCCCAGATATGCATATTCATTGAAATTTGAAATGTATCAATCAGTAATTAAAAAAAAAAAACCTGCACATGCTGCAGATTTTTCACAATCATATTTGAATTCAGCACAATAAAAATTAGTTAAAAACATTCTATTTGTACAAAGTTATAAAAAAAAGTTTCAATTTGTTGTCTAGTGTTATTTTTGAAACAGAAATTGCTGTTTGAAACATATTTTAAATATATCTTTTAAAAATACACAATTCAAGCTTGAAAAATAATGCTCACTTTTTTTCATATGATGAATATTTTATTAACTATGACATAAATTTGCTAGGGCCATCTGATTGCCTTTTTTTAGATCTGATATATGGAAAAACCAATTTGGTCCTTTTCATTTTTCTACAATGAAGCAATCCCCAAATTTAAGCTCACAAGTTTGATCTGAACTTTTGCAAACTCATTTTTTTTTATGTTTCAAAATTCTCATGGAAATTAAAAAAAAAATTAATTTTTTCAAATCTTAGGATTTTGGAAGCAATAAATATATCTATTTTTTTTTTTGGTTTTATGCTCTCTTTTCTGCCTTAAAACTATTTTCATTATGACTAAAACAATTTTTTTATTCATCTTAGCATTCAACAGTGCTCTCATGCTACTGAAACCAAAACCATAACCATAACTGGTTTGTGCAAAACTGCTAGGAAATTAGGTCATGCGCAAGCAAGATGCAGATGGCAGTAATTAATAACAAGATTGGCATGTGTGCAGTGCTGCATAAAACAAAATCAACATAGATAACTTAAAAATATACACAATATTACACACATTGTATTATATATTTATTTATATATTATATTGCGTATATATTGTGCATATTTGTGTAAATATACACAATATATACACAAAATTACTGTTAAGAATGAGTACCCCATTAGTACATACATAACTCAATATGCTAAATACATTAATGCCATTTCAGCACTAGTATATCAACATTGATCTTTTATCATTTAGACTAAACATGGTATTTTATCTAATAAAATGCATTAAAGTCTTAACTTATAGCATAAAGAAAAGCAGCTTGCAATGAGAAACATTCAATGGTAATTCCCTAATAAATTGGAAATCAACAACACTGACAGCAGCAAAAGCTCTTTTCAGTAACTTCAAAATGGGATTTTACAAAAGCATAGAACCCAATGGAATTTTATAATAACATCAAATGCCAATAGAATTCTATCATCACATACCATCTAGAAGAATGTAAACTATGTAGATATGAAACATCAAATGGTAATATACTCTGTGCTTTTCTTTATGCTATAATAACTTAAGACTTTAATGCATTTTATTAGGTGAAAGTGCAGTCTCGTGGCTGAGTGGTTAGTGCACTTGGCTACTGATCTAAGGGACATGGGTTCGAGCCCTGGATAAGGCAAGGACATTTGTGTTGTTTTTCTGCTGAGGTCCTGCCATCCTCACAGACCTTCTACTGTGGCACATAAACTGACAGGCTCCTGTCAAACCTCTGTGGCAAGCAGCTGCTTGAGGGGGTATTTATTTTTTATTTATTTATTAGGTGAAATGTCATGTTAAGTCTAAATAAGCTCACCGGACAAAAAATTGTCACCCCTGGCTGAATGTCACCTAATAGTGCATAACGCCTCCGTGCGACTGAAGAACAGCAAAAATCCTGTTTGGCATGGATGCCACCAGGGCACAGATTTAGTGCACATCAATATTCATCCACTCTTCCAGCAGCAAATATTGCAGTTCGGCCAGATTGACCAGATGGCTGGGACAGCACTTCACCCGTTG
The DNA here is from genome assembly GCA_038380435.1 of Ryuthela nishihirai. Lineage (NCBI taxonomy): Eukaryota > Metazoa > Arthropoda > Arachnida > Araneae > Heptathelidae > Ryuthela > Ryuthela nishihirai. The sequence goes on from JAWZYU010000017.1 coordinate 81,600,529, forward strand.
CCCCAAATAGTCCCACAAGTTTCCTATGGGATTCAAATCCGGGGATTTGGCAGGCCAGTCAAGATGTTCAAAGGCTTCAGAATGCTCGCTGTGCCAATCTGACACACTTTGAGCCCTGTGCACATATCAATTGTTGCCTTGAAAGACTGGGGTATCCTTCTGGTGTTCACTGTGGAGATGCTGCACAAAAGGCAACGTGGTCGACTGCAACCAAAGGACCCATTTCTTCATACATGAAACCCCCAGAACATCACAGAGCCTCCTCCAGCTTGAACAGAACCTTGCACACAGTTCACATGGAAGGCTTCATGCAGCTTACAATGTACCTGTCGCCTTGCATCATTTGAGTACAAGCAAAAACGTTTCTCATCTGACCAGATCACACGCTTCCAAGAGTTGACAGTCCAGTTTTTGTGGTGCCATGCCCACTGTAACCATGCAGCCTTGTGCAGAGCTGTTAACATGGGTCTCTTCCGTGGTATTCTGCTACAGATATCCATGGCATGCAGTTCCCTTCGGAGTGTTCATTCGGAAACAGCTTGTTGTAGGCCTGCATTAACTGAGTGGAGCAATTCCTGCCTCATTGCAAAGCAGTTTGCCCTAACAGTGTGTGACACACTGTGGCAGTCTCTATTGGTAAGCACAGTGTTTCTGTCACAGTTCAAGCGATGATTAGCAGTGGACTGTGATGTACGCCACTGCTGGAAGACCCTTTGGCAGTACATTTTGACACACCTGCAAAGGTAGTAATTTCTTGTACACTCTGCCCTTTGGCTCGGCCAAACACAATAACATTTATTTGCCACTCATTCACATCTTTGGCATGACCCATGTTTCATGGAGTGACTAACAAACATGTGACACACAACCACTTCTTATCACTGTATGAACCCCATAGCGCACAGTTATTTGTCGGATGCGTTTATTGCTGGTGCATCCTTTGTTGCTGTTGAATGGACGTAACCCTCTTATGGTGGAAGATGACTAATTTTTTGTCTGGTGAGCTTAGCAAAAGAGCACTGTTGATATACTAGTGCCAAAATGGCATTAATGTATTTAACATATTGAGTTATGTAATGTACTGATTGGGCACTCGATCTTAACAGTAATATCATATAGATAAAGATTTTTAAGATTAAATACTGTGATTTATATATATATATATTAATTGGTACTTAGTATTTTATTTGTACTTTTATAAATCAAACCTTCATTTTTATATCTACATATCTATTGTAATTTTATTTCTGTAGATTAATTATGACAATAGCCAGCTTACAACTTGTTTTTCACTTCTATTTTTTTTTACTGTTAGATCTTTCGGCTTTATGCTACATTACTGGCTGTGACAATGCTGATTTATAACTTATTTCATTTTTACTTCTATCATATTATTGATTTTATTCCTATATATTAAAATGTCATTATCAATATTGCATCATTATCAATATTGCAAAGTTATGATGCATCACTGGCTATGACGATGGCTGGCTTACAATTTGTGCTATGGATTTTTTAAAAACATTGCATCAGGCTATACATTAATTTTTTTTACTATTTCTTTGTTTTCCAGTAAAAAAAATATTGGTTCCTAATAATGAATGTCTTGGATACAGAAGCAAAAAGCTTTGACATGGAAATAAGTCCTTTTATAGTTGCAGAGCTGCCACCTTGCTTGACGTAAATTATGATCTGGAAGAATGAAAAATCGGAGGACATTGGAGCACAACAGTTCTGCAGTTTATGATGCTCCTTCACCATTTTTTTAACACAGCACAATAATGCGTTGTGTCTTAATGGAATGCTAGACTACCAGACCCCTAGTGGCGACTAATTGTGAGGAAAAAATTTAATTTTCCCAGAATTACATTAAGTTTCTTAAAATTACTTCCATAAAAAACCCATTAAAATATGTGACTTAACTAAATAAAAAAACACATTGCAATATCACATTAGAAAGAATATTCAACTTCTTGAAAAATTCTATAAATAATAACTAAACAATTGTATTACTAGCAGTGAAGAGGCAAAACAAAGAGAATGCACTGAATAAAGAATACAATGATAAACACTTATTCCTAAGAATAAAATTTTGCTTTTACAAATAAAAGACAAACACCAGAAGTAATACAATGAATGTCAGTCAGTACCATCTGGAGCTATTAATTTCAACAGCCTATTATCACTAACAAATGAATGTTTATTCCATAACTTAGCCTATTTTTTCCATGGTATGATGGACAGACTCTGTGCATAAGCTTGTGGATGCACCCACATTCAATTCAGATATTATCTGCTCCACAAAGGAGCCATGTGATTCTTTGTAGTAGCCATGCAATTCCTTGTAATGATGTGGGACAGTCTGCGCTCACCTCCAGAGTCAACTGCAATTGTTGACACATTTCTCCAACTGGTTGGAAATTTTGCCGTATTTCATGTAGTCTTGGTATACACATGTAATAGTCTGAAGTGGAAATCTCAACAGTTCAGCAGTAGTGGTGACTGATCAACTGGCCTTCCTCACACTTACTATCTGTTCTTAATCAACCTCACTTACGTTGTTGCCTTTAACTGATTACTTTGGGTTGTTTTACCTCTGAGCGGCACTTTTTTGCACACCATGGGCTAAATGGCCAGGTCACATGGACCCCGAAGGCTCAGAGAAGGTTGGGGGAGGGGACCCACTGGAACAGCTGTTGGGAGACAGATGGTAGCCTCCCGTCAAGGCCATCCAGCGTGTTCTTTAATGTGCACAGGGTATGGCTCTCCCGCACACGGGGCCATGGCTTAATGTCCCATCCGATGGATGGCGGCCTTTCCAAGCCCATCGGTGTCCCTTACTGACCGTGGGCAGGGCGGGGAATTTTGCGGAGATATATCTCAACGCTGACCCAGTTCGGACTCAAACCTGGGAACTACAGATTACGAGCCTGGCATGCTACCGACTGAGCCCCCCCGCCCCACCTGATTACTTCTCTGTGAATAATTTCCAATGCATAGAGACCTGCTCTATTTATAGGCATTGCCAGTTTAAGCATCCCATGTGACTGGAAGCAATACTTCTGGCTTTGAATATTATAATAATAATTTGTACATTCAATGGAAATATATATAATAATTTGTCTATTCAATGTAAATTATAATGGTGGAATTCTTGTGTGAGGATATCAAGAGAATTATCTCTGTGCAGAGTCCTTACATTACAACTCCCTATGGAGAGAAAATGGTTAGTGGGACATTTAAAAGAACTAAGTTTATTGAGAGAGGGAATGCCGACAATATCAAATAGCCACCTAATCGCAGGCATGGGGCAAAGACCCATTCCACCACTACTAAAGGCTGAGCCATCAACACTAAAAGACTTCTTCCAATGTAGGATTTGATGATGCCTATAGAAGCAAAAGTTCAAGTACCTGCGATGGCCTTATCAGGATTATCCACCAACTGATAAAACATATACTGTGAATCTAATCACTTGGGGTGTCAACCCACAAACAGAGGAATATTCTCACTCAACAGAAGCCCACCAGTGCAGCAAATTCAAGATCCATAATCAAGCTCAGAGACATCATTCAATTCTGGTTGGTGTATATGGTCAGCACCAGGACCCTGTGTGGTTGACCACTCTTCAGCAGGGTAGAAAAAAAAAGTAACCATAGTAGTCCAGATCAGTAAGCCACACTGATCTGGCAGCCCTCCCCTTCTGTTCCCTTGCACAAGAGGGTTGGTTGTTTACCTCTGAGCGGCACGTTTTTGCACAATATGGGCTAAATGGCCAGGTCACATGGTCCCCGAGGCTCAGAGAAGGTTGGGGGAGGGGACCCACTGGAACAGCCATTGGGAGACAGATGGTAGCCTCCCGTCAAGGCCATCCAGCGTGTTCTTTAACGTGCACAGGGTATTGCTCTCCTGCACACGGGGCCATGGCTTAACGTCCCATCCGACGAATGGTGGCCTTTGCAAACCCATCGATGTCCCCTACTGACTGAGGGCAGGGAATTTTGCGGAGATAAATCTCAATGCTGACCCAGCTGGGACTCGAACCTGGGAACTACAGATTACGAGCCTGGCGCGCTACCGACTGAGCCTCCCCTGCCCCATACACAGACTACTGATGGCGTTAAGAATATGCTGAATGTAGTGGAATTGGTGTTATCGTTTCGAAGCCACAGAACAAAAGAAATCAGAAAATGTTTCCCACAGGAATGGAGAGAAATGAACACTTTCGAAAGAGAAGAATACAGATACCTCATTGCTTTCAAGGAATATAATGGTCCGATATCATAATCTGTAGTGGCGTTCCTAATATTTAGGGCAAGATGTATAGATATCTTTATCTTGAAATGCTCTTGTGCAAGGGGGGGGGGAGCCCCCCTCCACCCCCCCCCCCCCCTTGCACAAGAGAGTATCACTTTTGAAAGGTATTAACAGTCTGCACCATGATAAGCAGAGTTCAGACTTTACATGCCTAGGCCCAGACAGTTCTGCGCATTCTCATACCTAGCTCTCCTTCCAGTGACTACCTAGCTACCATTTACAGTGAAACTACCTATCACAGTTAAAAAGTCTTATTAATATCATGTTTGTAATTGTTTAAATTTTTTATTTTTTTTTTTTATAAAATTTGAAATTAAATTCTGTTTAATTTGGTATATAACCTGGTCTATATTTCTGTTGATTGATTATAATTGTTAAAAAATTGTAGATTTGACTGTTAATTTGACTCAACACAATTGGTAAAAAATCAGGACTTTCCTCAAAGTATTGCACTGAGAAAAAAAATTGCAAAAAGAGAATAATTTTCTAGTTTCAAGTTTGTTTTAAAATAAACTTTTATTTGCATTTCCAGAGTCCTTTTTTACTATGACTCTAAAACAGCCATATTAAAATAAAAATAGTCATCTTTTTTTTTGTTACATATCATATTTTCAGAAAATTCAGAAATGCTGATTAATTTGGCACAACATGCCATAATCCCTTTCATTGATTGTTGGGCAAAAAAATTCTAAAGTTCATGAAATAGTACGCTGAAAAAAATTGGGTTTGCCATGAGTGGGATTTGAACCCACATCTCCTAGTAGCATGCCAGGTATGATAATCACCCCACCATCAGTGGCTAAGGTTTTTCTCTGGGTATAAACATTTTTCATTTCCCTTTAAGGGTTAACCATTTTTTTAAAAAAATTAATGGGCTTTGGATGCAATTTTAATTCTTTTTGTTCCACTTGTTCTATTTTTCATTATGTTTTACACTCTATTTTACTGGTTTAAACTAATTTCAAAATTTCTGAATCTTTTTTATCATTTACTCTGGTATTCAGTAAATAATTTCCTGTGACTGAAAATAAAACCACAAAAGTTCTTTACTTCCAGGTTTTGGGAACATACCATATTCATAAGTTCATTAATCACAATAACCAGTATTAGTCAATTATTTATAACATAATAATTATATATTATATATTTCATAATTATATAGTAAGTCACTGATGCACTCAATTTAAACACTTTTCAATATCTATCTCCAAAGTTATTTTCTAGTAATGTCTTGATGTTATGATTTGCTTTCAATGTTAGCAGCATTTAAATTCACCACAGCTGGCATTGTTGGGATATACTGAAGATACTCTTTGCAGTTGGAATGAGATGTCAGTCCTACTGTTGTTTCATATGTTGTTGGACAAGTTGTTAAACTGGTTTTGGATGATATTTCCATTTAACCTCTCATTCTCAATAAAAATATTAGCTGTTGTTAATATACAGATTGCTCATCAAGATTGCTATTCTTTATCTTCACATCCAATTAATAAAATGTTAAAATCTTATGGAAAAAAAAATCAAGAGACATTTACAAAAGGACACACACACTGCAATGCATATTTCATCACTCTGACATCTTCAGGCAGTGTACTAGATGTGTGTTAACATACATCTTTAAGGGTTTGTCCCACTAGTGGGTATCTGGCGACTTACAGGTCACATGATCCAAGAGTACTTCCCATGCTGATGGACTAGCTTAATATTGTTATTATATAAATTAGTCTGATTTAAATATATTATTAAATTTTCCAAATTGTTTAACTGGGTTTTTGTAGAGGGTGATGCAATTATTTTAGATTGCAATAATAATTAGTTAAATTACCTTGTATTGTAGATTGTGTTAAGCAGTTTTCCCTAAGTTATTCTGTAAATTGTATTCATGCTCCTTTAATGTAAATTTTATGCAGTTCAATTATATCATATTCAATTGGAGCAAACACAAAATACATCTAATTAGACAAGTCATCAGCACTGTACCAGTCTGCCTTACAGCAATCATATGCCATATTACATCTTTGATTGCTAGATTAGTTATGTGTTTATGAAACTTTCCCATTTATTTTCATTGATTTATTTTGATTTTTATATTGTTATTGATCTTTTGGAGTCACAATAAATTAAATTGCAATTCAGCAGTTTCTCTGGTCACGAAGTCTTATAACTTGCTGCTTCATCTTTTATCAAGACTTAATCATTTGTTAATGCTTATTATTTCATGGTTTTTCAACAAAAACTCATCTTTTATCATTTCTTGAGAATGTATGTCTAAGACATGGAAGAAAAACAGATTTCAATGGTTCAGAAATCAGTCCTTCTATGGTTGGAAGGGGAACATTGACACAATTTGGTTAAAGGCATTTTAACACCCTCCCTTTTCTTCCATTATGCTGAGGTTTCACCCTCCCCCAACCACTGAAAAGGAAAAAAAAAAAAAACTTTGCGCCACTCTGAGGGTATTGAAACGTTTTTAAGGTTGGGGCATTTTATCATTGAGCAGCACTGTTTTGCACACAGTAAGCTAAATGGTCAGGCCACAAGGACCCCAAGGTTTCAGCAAAGGTGGGGGAAGGGAATTCACTGGATAGTTGTGAGGAGACAGATGGTAGCCTTCTATTAAGGCCAGACAGCTGTCTTTAACTTGGATAGGGTATGACTTTCCCACACAAGACCACAGCATTATGTACCATATGACAGATGGCCTTTCCTAATGCATTGTTTTTCCCTTTCTGACTGGTAGAGTTTTGTGGAAATATATCTCAATACTGGTACAGGTGGCAAAAATGATGCATTACTAACAGAGCAAACCCCCACTCAAAATGTTTGTAGAGGAATTTTGCCACTAGGCACTTTGCCAAGATCCCCAAAACATAACACCCAAAGAGAAAAATGCAAGGTATTCAGCAAATAAAAAAATGGCCGAGAAAGTGTTCTTCCACTTCTATTAAACAGAACATAAAATCTCGTGAGTTTGAACAGTTTAAAGTTGCCTAGTAAATTCTGAATCATGTTTTAAAGAATTTACAGTAAATATAAAAACAAACAACATCCTAAAATTAAGTGATTTTTTATTATTCAGAGAGAAATTTCCTTTCCATTGATATACACACAGTCATATCAGAATAATATGACCACCTACTAATAATGGGAATAACCACCCTTGGCCTGGATGACAGTAGCGAGACGGCGTGGCATGGACGCAATGAGGTTCTGGAAGGTTGCCAGAGGTACACATGCCCATTCAGACTCCAGCAGAGCACTAAAGTTCTGGAGATGATGTGGTTTCGGGTCCGCACACTGAATCTGTCGATCCAAATGGTCCCACAAGTGCTCTATGGGATGGAGGTTGAGCGATTTTGCCAGCCAGAGGAGAACGGAGACATTGCTGTTGTGTTTCTGGAACCAGTCTTTGTGACATGGCAGGGTGCATTGTCTTGTTGGTAGACACCATCACCACCAGGGTAAACGTCCAACATGAAGGGATGCATGTGGTCAGTGAGGATCGACAGGTAGCCATTGGCATTCAGGGACCCATCCAGTGGTACCAGCAGTCCCAGGTCATACCAGGAAAACATTCCCCAGACATGTGCATTGCCACTGCCGGCCTGTACTTGACTGACAAGCTTGTTCGGTTGTTGGTTCTCATATGTCTGATGCCGTATCCGCCACCGCCCCGTCACTTCTGTGGAATAGAAACCTCAATTTGTCAGAGAAGGCAACCTTTTTCCACTCTTCCACTGTCCAATGAAGGTAGTCCTGTGTGGACTGCAGGAGTCGTTGCTGATGGACCTTGGTTAACATGGGCTCCTTTACGCAGCTTCGACTCCGGAGACCCATGCGTAACAGGTTCGCTCTGTTATCGGGGACACGCATCTGGGTGCCCTAGCGTTCATTTGAGTGGTCAGTTGCTGCACTGTTGCACGTCGATTGCCCTTTACCAGTCGACGGAGGTCGATGGCCTTTGGGGCTTCACAGTTATGACATCTGGAGGTACTTGGTGTGCCAGCGGCCCATTCTTGATACACCCTTACTTATAGCCCATGAAGCCTGCTGTTTTTGAGATGGTTCCACCCTTGGTGCAGTAGCCAATGATCATTCCTTTTTGAATGTCTGTCAAATCAATAACTCTGCCCATTGTGCTCATGTTATGCACTATGGCTCATCTGTCCTGGCAGGTTGCTTATATCTCTGTGTGGTCGACCTTGTCATGTGCACTCTGTGACGCACCTGGGCGGGTACACTATGATTCCATGGATGGTCATATTATTATGATATGACTGTGTATATATAATTCAACTATTTAATTCATCTAGTTTTCCAAAATTTGGCCTTGCAATTTTTTTTCATTATATCATTCTAAAAAAAATCTTATTAAAATTAATATTTTAGTAATTTAAAATAATTTACTTTATAAAATTCAGAATTAAAAGCTTTTTAATTTGCATATCACATGACTAAACTCTCATTTAGTTATTTGGCATGAAAAAAAAAAACAACTCACATTCACTTTTTTTTGACTGAGCATAGTTGACAAAAATACTGGCCCTTTTCAAAAAGTGTTATCAGAGAAAAAAATTACAGAAAAGAATAATTTAAATTTTTTCACATATTATGATTATTTTGGTTCTATTTTAATAAATTTTTATTTTCCTTGACCAAGGGTGGCACTACTGCACCTGTGTAACTGCACCTCCAAGCAAATTTACAAACTAATGACCACAGCTGCAGTAAGGCTGATTGGCATAAATACAACCTATTTTTCAACAGATGATTTTGAATTACTTTTGAAAATGACATTAAATTTAGTTAAATTAATCAGTAATCAGATTTCGTGAAAGGGGCAGCAAAATCCAAGTTAGCTCTGGATAACAAAATAGCTAGAAACAGCCCTGGCAATATCTTTTTTTAATGTGTCGTTCTGAAAAAAGCTTTATGAAAATTAATATGCTCACTTTTTAAAAATACTTCATTTGCATAAAATCCAGAATTAAATACTGTGTGATTTGGTAGGCAACACGAACTTTTTCCTTTCATTAGTTATTTGGCAAAATTTTGACTCAGCACAGTGAAAAAAATAATTCTGTTTCATTCCAATTTTTCAAGTTTAACACTAGAAGGGTTAATCAACTGTTACACAATTAACAAAACCTCTTAAATTTCATTTATGATCGAATTTAAAATATAGTATTGAAACTCTTAAGTATGAATGGTTTTTAAAATTACTTACAGAAATTTGCATTTTGTGGTCGTATATTATTTTCAGGAGGGACCATTGTTTGAGTATATGATAGAGTGCTTCCACCAGTCCATGTATTTGTAGCAGCTATGAAAGTGTAATAAAAAAAACAGCTCATAAGAGTTATATTTAATTGAAAAATGCAACAAAAATTTCAAATATTAATTAGCAAAACACATTTATATTAATTTATTAATAGTAATTTAATGAATAAACTGGTTAATGCTTAGTGTGCAAAATTTCAGTTGCTGAGATCATTGTAAAACTTTAATTGCTTTCAAACTAACATAATGAGCATATGCTACACAGAAGGTTACTACACTTGAATGTTACTGAAAACTATTTACAGGATTTCACACTTCCTGTAAATCCAGCAGATTTTAATTTATGAATATTAAAATTATTACAAATATACAAAATCCTAAAGAAGTGGGATGTAGGAGTACAAAACGTGTAACTCTGCTTTCCAAAATATGTATCAAACAACAGATTGGGCATTGTAAGCCAATTCATAAAATGCTCTATTTGTACACACACACACCTTGCTTGAGAAAAGAGTTTACATCTTTTCCTTAAGCCTTTAAGTTCACTTTTCATATCACTTTCTGTGCCTTTTTTGCTTCACATCCAAGATCTCATTCATTATCAAGAAATGGAGGGAAAAATCAGATTATTGACTGGAAAATGAAGAAGTAATAAAAACAAATAACATATACAACCTAATGTGAGGTTAAAAAAATTATGATAAGACATAAAATTGATAGATGTAAAAATTAAAGTTTTAAGGCAGCCATTGTCACCAACCAGTAATGTAGAATAACTCCAAATGATCTAGGAGGGGAAAAATTCCATAGCAGTAAAACTCTATCCATAAAACATATTTTAATAGGTTGTCCAGTTTTTACTTTTGAACATCATGTTCATTTTACCTTCAATGATAATTTGCCAAAGCCTCTTACACTCAGATATCTTTTATCAGCTGGCTTATACACCATACCTTTATACACCTGGGTTGCTTTTATTTCTTTGTTGTTTTTATATGATATTTATACCATTGTTACTGTTTTTGTATATAATTATATAGTTGATTTATGATCTGTAAATGGTAGCTAGGCATAACTGGAAGGAAAGCTGTGTACCAATCCCCAGTGACAATGCACGAACTGGTAAGGTCTAGCACCTAATGTCCGATCCCACCTTCTCGTGATACAGGCCATTAGTACCTTTCAGAAGGGATATTCTCTTTTGGAAGAAAATGGAAGGGGAGGGGCTGCCAGTTCAGTGTGGTCATCTGATCTGGTCATCTATGACCACTTTTTTTTTTCCCAACCCTGTTGAGGAGTGGTCAACTTCACAGGGTCCTGGTGCTGACCATTTATACCCACTAGACTGGACTGGTTTATGGATTTGAGCTTGATTATGGATCCTGGACTTGTTGTACTGGTGGGCCTCTGTTGAGGGAGAATCTGCCACGGTGTTTTCTGTTTGCTTGTGGGTTGCAAGCCCTAAGTGAATAGAGGCATGGGATACCTTATATCAGCTGGTGGATAATCCTGATCAGAGGCCATCACAGGTACCTGAAATCTCACTTAGCTAGTTGGGCATCGTCAATCCTAAACTGCAGTAATGTGACTCAGGCAGACCATATAGCTCTTGAAAAGGTCTGCCTGAAAAGGTGGTGCCTGAAGTTCCTACCAGCATCAGTGACTTAAGCCTTTAGCAGAGGAGGGACAGGTCTTTGCCCCATGCCTGTAATCAGGGGGCTGTTTGATATTGTTGGCTCTCTCAATAAAACTAGTTACTTTAAAAATCCTACTAATCATTTTCTCTCTGCAGGTATGTGTAATATGAGGACTTTATATAGAGATTACCGTCCCATGGTCGAGTGGTTAGCACGCTTGGCTACTAATCTACGGGACCTGGGTTTGAGCCCCGGGTAAGGCATGGATGTATGTGTCATTTTTCTGCTGAGGTCCTGCCATCCTCTCAGACCTTCTACTATGGCATATAAACTGGCAGGCTCCTGTCAGACCTCTGTGGCAAGCAGCTGCTTGAGGAGGTATTTATTTTATTTATATAGAGATTATTCTCTTGATGTCCTCATGAAGGAATTCTAGTGTTATAACCTAGATATTCTAGGCTTGTAAGAGACCAAATGGACAGGTAAAGGTGAGATATTTAAAAATAACTTTAAATTTCTCTTTTCAGGCAGAAAGGATGGAAAGTATATCCAAGGTGTAGGTTTGCTTCTCATCAGACATGACAGTGATGCTCTTCAAGGATATGACTACATTAATGAAAGATTTCTTACAGCAAAATTTAAAACAAAAATTAGACTTGAATGTCAACTGTTGTTATGCTTCCACAGAGGATCTGATGAAAATGAAAAGGATATTTTGAATGTGAAGGAGATATTTCTCTTGTGCTAGATGACTTCAATGCTAAAAGTTGGCACTGATTCTAATCTTTGAGCAGAAATTTTAGGCCCCTTTGGCATTGGTTGTTACAATGGCAATGGGGAATGTTTCCTACAGGTAAGTAAACTTAATGGTTTGCGAATAATTTACCAAATACTATAAACACCGAGACATTTATAAATATACATGGGTTTCTCCTGATGGGTTGCACAGGAATATGATAGTTTATATTTTAATTAACAGCAAATGGACTACTTCAGTTAGGAATACCAGATCACACAGGGGAGCCGAAATTGGGTCTGACCATTACCTGGTCAAAAGTGTTTTGCAGCTGAAGCTTACGAAATGTTGTGCTAAGGTTAAAAAAATTAGCTATAACACTGAATGCCTGAAAGATCCAGATTTAGCCAAAACATACCATGATAGGCTACTTAGTCATTATGATAATTGTGGTTTGGTTATTGCTGAAGCTTAGAAAGAATGGGATCAGTTTAAACAGGCATTTCTTGAAACCAACAGTACTCTTCTGGGTAAAAGTTAACAGAGGAAACAAAATTATTTGAGTGATAAGGCTATGGAACTTATTTCTGAAAGAAGGAAGTGCAGGATTAATATGAATCAAAACATTACTAGTCCTAACAGAAAGTATTACAATGCCTTTAATAAACGTGCTGCTGATAGGAATCTTTGGCTTGATAGCTTGGCTGACAAAGCTGAGGAAGCAGTTACACAGCACAACAGCAAGGGGTTGTACCAGATATTAATGTTTTATGTGGGAAGAAAGACAGGTACACAGGGATTGAGGGATAAACATGGCAAGGTGGTTGAAGGTGAGGATTCTGTGATGACTAGGTGGACTGAGCATTTCAGAGAAGTTCTAAATAATGTGATTATTTCTACTCCCATTGTAATAAGGATAGATAAATTACTGGCTTTAATGATGGTCCTATATCACATTCTGAAGTCACTTTGGCAATCTCTAAATTAAAACTGCATATATCTCCAGGGGTGGATGAAATCACCACTGAAATGCTTAGAGCTGGGAACATTTGTGTTGTCTCATGGCTGACTGAAATTTTGAATATTTTTTATGATAAAGACATTGTTTCTAAGGATTTTACTAGAGCTATTATTGTCCCAATTTTTAAAAAAGGTGACCGCAGTTCTTATGATAATTATAGGGGAATTAGTTCACTTTCTGTTCCAGGTAAAGTTCTTTGTATGATTATACTTAATAGAATTAAGCATTTGGTTGATAAACAACTGCATAATGAACGGTGTGGATTCAGAACTGGTAGGGGGTGTATTGATTACTATTTTTAATCTAAGCAATTCAAAATTGATGCAGCACAGTTCATTACATATTTTTATGTACTATAAACTTTAAAAATTCATTTTTTTCACATAATCACTGTTTTACTGAACAAAAAATATCTAGCAAGCTAAATATACTTAGTTATCAATCTATAACATTATTACAATATGAGAGAAATGACACTCTGTTTTTCTACTTAGCTAATAATTAAAAAAAAATTAATACAACTTTAACCAGTAAGTTATAAGTGATGCAAATGAAACAGGTTTTTACCAGTAAACATCCAGTTTTACAGTAGTCTAAAGGTTGTTGATGCACTCAGTCAAGATTGTCTGGTTGATGTTTTAGGCTTTTCAGCATGTCATCTTTTTAACATCATGGTGTGCTCCTGAAGTTAACAGCACTGGAGCCTCCTGACATTAGCAATGCTAGGGCATGCTAAAGGTAGTCACCTTCAACATGCCCCAGCATTGTTATCAGGAGGAGTCTCAGGATGAGATGAGAGTCCAACTATTTTTAAACGTGTATACTTTTCTATCTCCTCTTAAGATTTTAGTCTTTCTAACAATTGGATGTAATTAAAGAGAGCAACAGTTTATTGGGCAATCTTTATGTTAACAATGCAGCTAATATGTGGATCGAAAATAAGAAGTTGGATGAAAACATCATCTGGTAACCAGCTGAACAACTAATCCAATAACCATGAGAATAACATCAAGTTTAGTCAGACTAACATCTCATCAAGAACCATGGTGACTACCTTCAACATTGTTAACATCGGGAGACTTCAATACTGTTAACGTCAGGAGCACACCATAACATCAATCAAGAAGTTTGATGACTCATGTTGAAAAGCCTAAAACATCAACCAGACAATCTTGACTGAGTGCATCAGCAACCTTTGGACTACTGCAAAACTGGACCTATACTGGTAAAAACATTTCTCATTTATAACACTTATAATTTTACTGGTTAAAGTTGTATTCAATGTAAAAACCATACCTAAACAATTTTATTTAACTCATATGCAAAGGTATTAAATTCTAAAGGATTATAATGGTTGCCAAAAGAGTTTTAAAATAAAGATGTCCCTCAACCAGAAGATTCAGTGGTTCAATTTTCTTATGAACTATAAAAAGTACCATCATCATCATCCTCAAGCAGCCATGGGTTACGGAGGTCCAACCAGACCGTGCAATTTAGTTCTCCAAGCAAGTCTATCCTGAGCTACATCTACTGCATCTGGCCATTGCACACCAATTCTAACAAGGTCCTGTTTGACATTGTCTGCCCATCGCATCCTAGGTCTCCTCTTCTTTCTGAGGCCTTTAGGCACGCTGTTCATAACCCTATTCGCCAATCTATAATTATTCATACGGGCAACATGGCCAAACCAACGGAGTCTCTCTCTGCACAATATGCTGCTTAAAGGAGGTTGCAAACTCCTTTGCCTAACCTCATCATTAGTTACAAAGTTGAACCACCTAATGCCCACGATACTGCGTAAGCATCTGGAATCAAAAGCATCTAGTTTCCTGTTATCTTGTTTACAAAGTGTCCAAGTTTCACTACCATAACTAACCCTAGAAAGAACCAAACTATTATACAGTCTAATTTTAGTCTTTAGGTGTACACGCCTATTTCTCCACACTCTCCATAGGTTCTTAAAAGTCCCGGCAGCAATCCCTATTCGTCTGTTAATCCCATGCCACACATCACCATTATCTGTTACATAGCTCCCAAGATAATTAAACTGTGACACCTGCTCAAGACTGCAACCATTCAGATTAACTGAATCACAGCCTGTCTGACCAATTTTCATCACTTTAGTTTTCTCTCTGTTTATAACCAAACCTACTCTACTACCAGTCTCATCAACAGCTCGAATGAAAGAGTTCATCTCATCAACATCATTTACCAAAAGGGCTAAATCATCAGCATAATCTAAATCAGAAATTTTCGTATCTCCAGCCCATTTAAGGCCAAAATCTTTCCCTTGTAGTGAATTTCGCATAACATAGTCAATAACCAAGCTAAAGAGAAAAGGAGACAAAATGCACCCTTGTCGAACACCAGAAGTAATGCTAAACCAATTGCTACAAGCCTTACCAATTCTCACACACAACGCAGTGTTATTATAGAGAGCTTTCATTATGTTAACTAACTTGTCAGGTATACCATATGATCTCACAATCAACCACAAATTATAACGATCAACAGAGTCGAAAGCCTTTTTGAAATCAACAAAGCTAGCAACCAAAGGTTTCTGAAACTCTAAACATTTCTCAAGAATCTGCCTAACTGAAAATATCTGATCCACACATCCCCTACCACTTCTGAATCCACATTGCTCATCACGCAATTGCCTGTCAACCAGATTCTTAATTCTATTAAGCACAATCATAGAAAGAACTTTACCTGGAACAGAGAGTAGGCTGATACCCCTATAGTTATCACAAGAACTGCGATCACCTATTTTGAAAATAGGGATAACAATAGCTCTGATAAAATCCTTAGGAACCATGCCTTTATCATAAAAGATATTCAGAATTTCAGTCATCCAAGTGAAACCAAAACATTCCCAGCTCTAAGCATTTCGGTAGTAATTTCATCTACCCCTGGGGATTTATGTAGTTTAAGTTTAGAAACAGCCAAAAGAACTTCAGATTGTGTTATAGGGCCAACATTAAAGCCACCAATGCATCTATCATCATTGCAAACAATGGGAGTAGAACTAACTACATTGTTTAGAACATCACAGAAATGCTCAGCCCACCTAGCCATGACAGAATACTCCTCTTCTATAACCTTACCTTGTTTATTCTTCAATCCTTGTATACCTGTCCGTTTTCTACCAACAAAACATTAACTATCTCGTACAGCTCTCTGCTGTTGTGCTGTCTAACTGCTTCCTCAGCTTTGTCAGCCAAGCTATAGTCCCTATAAGTAATAGTGCATCAATCGTCAATAACCTAGCCATTAAAAAGTGGTCCAAAAATGGTCCCCTACCGACAGGTGAACTAGAGTTGCATTATAACTTCGTACATGCGCAGTGAAAAGATATTGATATAGTACCGTTTTACGCCAAATTACTCTGCCAGAAGTAGTTCTAGATAGGAAAAAAGTGGTTCTACATTAAAAAAAATGGTATCGCGAAATATTATGGGCATGATAAAACATGATACTCTATAAGCAGCTAAAATATTTCGTTAGTAGGGTATTGATTAAGGACATTCCTGCAGTTCTTTCTTTCCAAAATAAGCTCAAGTGCCTTATCACTCAGATAATTCTGCCTCTTCTGCTCCTTTTTTCCTAAAAGAATACTGTTAGTGTCCAAAAAAGCCTGTTTAAAATGATCCCATTCTTCCTCAACTTCAGTAAGAAGCAAACCATGACTGTCATAATGACTAAGTAACCTATCATGGTAAGCTTTGGCTATAACTGGATCTTTCAGAGCTTCAGTATTAAAAGTAAATTTTTTAACCCTAGCACAACACTTTTTAAGTTTAAGTTGCAACACACTTTTAACAAGGTAATGGTCAGATCCAATTTCAGTTGCCCTATATGCCCTGGTATTCCTAACAGAACTAGCCCATTTGCTGTTAATTAATATGCAATCAATCATATTCTTATGCAGCCCATCAGGTGAAACCCATGTGTACTTATGTATGTCGCAGTGTTTGTAATAAGTGTTAGTTATTCTGAATCCATTGAGTTTACTTACCTGTAGGAGACGTTGCCCATTGCCATTGCAGCTACCAATACCAAAAGGGCTATTACTCCTGCCCAAAGGTCAGAGTCAGTACCAACTTTGGCATTGAAGTCACCAAGAACAAGGTAATATCTCCTTTCTTGACAGAATTCAAAATATCATGAAGTTGTTCATAAAACCTATCCTTCTCATCCTCAGTGGGGGCATAACAGCAGATAACATTCAAGTCTTTAACGCTTGTCTGAAATTTTGCTGTAAGAAACCTTTCATTAATGCACTCATAGCCTAGAAGAGCATCACTAGCGTGTCTGCTGAAAAGCAGACCCACGCCTTGATGATGCTTATTGTCGTCCCTCCCTGAAAAGAGAAATTTAAGATTATTTTTAAGAATCTGACCTTTATCTGTCCATCTGGTCTCTTGCAAGCCGAGAATATCTGAATTATAATGGTGGAATTCTTGTGTGAGGACATCAAGAGAAAAAGCTCTGTGCAGAGTCCTCACATTCCAACTACCTATGGAGAGAAAATGGTTAGTGGGATGTTTAAAGAAACTATGTTTATTGAGAGAGGGAATGCCAACAATATCAAATAGCCCCCTAATCGCAGACATGGGGCAAAGACCCATTCCCTACTACTAAAGGCTGAAGCCATCTACACTGGAAGACTTCCTCCAATGTAGAATTTGACGATGCCAATAGAAGCAAAGAGTTCAGGTGCCTGCGATGACTTCTGCTCAGGATTATCCACCAGCTGATAAACATATCCTGTGAATCTATTCACTTGGGGCTGTCAACCCACAAACAAACAAAAAACACAACGGAAGATTTTCCCTCCACAGAAGCCCACCAGTGCAGCAAAATCAGGATCCATAATCAAGCTCAGAGCCATATATCTGTCCAGTCCAGTGGGTTTATATGGTCAGCACCAGGACCCTATGTGGTTGACCACTCCTCAGCAGGGTAGAAAAAAAAAGAAAAGTAGCTATAGTTGTCCAGATCAGTAGGCCACACTAATCTGGCAGCCCTCCCCTTCCGTTCACTTCCACAAGAGAGTATCTCTTTTGAAAGGTACTAACGGTCTGCACCACGAAAAGGCGGGGTCGAATATTAGGTGCTAGGCCTGGCCGGTTCTATGCATCATCACAGTATATGATTTCAAAATTTCTACAACTTCCTAAAAAGAAGTATGACATGTACTTACTTAAGAACATACAACACACAGAGGTAAAATTGCTAAATGCGATTATTCGAAGGACCAGTGATGAAATGAGATGTAGAACA
The DNA here is from genome assembly GCA_038380435.1 of Ryuthela nishihirai. Lineage (NCBI taxonomy): Eukaryota > Metazoa > Arthropoda > Arachnida > Araneae > Heptathelidae > Ryuthela > Ryuthela nishihirai. The sequence goes on from JAWZYU010000017.1 coordinate 81,618,806, forward strand.
CCAAATGTATAAACAGTACTTGCAGTGGTGAAGTGTGACTTTGAAAGTAGGGGAAGCAATTACCAAAAGCAGTGCTACAACTAAAGCAGAATGCTGTTCCAGTAATCGATGTTTCTGAATCATTGAACCAGAACATCGTTCCAGTATTTGATGCTTTCGAATCATTGAAACAGAATATCGTTCCAGTATTTGATGCTTCCGAATCATTGAATGGTTTGCCATCTGGTACTTCACGTTTCCTAAGAGTGAAAACAGTTTAATATTTTTTAAATCAAATATTATTGGAAATAAGTATTACACATTGCATCTTTTCTAGGAAAAAATGTGGGGATACTGTGGCCTTGCAACGATTTTATTGTGAGAATCGATAGTTTTCAGAAAATAACCCAAGTACACGAAAAAAATTTAAACATATATTTTAATATAATTTTATTTAATGAGAAGTTAGAACGAAAGTACAAATTAGTATTACAAGAAAAATTGTCAAAATCGCCTTCAGAAATGTTGTATAACTCTAAATTTGAGTCATGCCATCTGAGGAATATCTCGATTTCGCTCTTTGCTTTTGGTTCAACATTGTGGAATTGTACTCCAGTTGAAAATGGGGTAAAGAAAAATATCAAGTGCATATTAAAAATATTTTATTAACAAATTCTCAACTAAAAGATAATAATTAAATTTCATTCTTACATGGATGAAAACAGGTGGGAATACGGGGCATATGTGAGTATCCTCAGAAAACAAAAAGCCTTGGTGATATATACAGGCACTGGACAGAATAATGAAAACAGTTGCATATTATCTCAGTAGGAAATCACCTTGCCCAATAACTTCTTCAATATAATTTCGAATGAAAACTGTGTCTAAAGATAAATTGAAGATCACAATCAAATCTATCTAAATCTCAATTTCAAACAATATTTATTCAGTATTCAAAGAGTTATGAAAGCTGTATTATATTTAAACAGGTTACAAAACAAGCCAAAAAATTTAATTAAAACATGTTAAGAGATCAGAGATAACTCTAGTAGAGTACAGGGTGCATTGCACCCATTTCTATTTTTAACCTGTTTTAATGTGTTAATCCAATTTTGGGGTCACTTTTTCAGAACTATTTGAATACTGAAAAAATATTGTTTAAAATCCAGTGGGCTTTGGATAGATTTTATTGAGATCTTTAAAATATCTTTAGACACATTTTTCACTGAAAATCATATTGAAGAAGTTATTGAACTCTGAACGTGATTTTCTATTGATATAACATGAAACTGCTTCCATTTTTCAGTCCAGCACCTATATATATATACTGTAAAACTATGAGTTATATCATTGTAATGAAGAAAAAAGGCAATCTCCTCCTCATTGAGGAAATTTATTTTTAAGAAATCATTTACTCATCAGCGTCTCATGGCTGAGTAGTTAGTTTGCTTGGCTATTGATCTTAGGAACCTGGATAAAAGCCCTGTGCAAAAGATATGAATATTATGCTTACAGGCTGCTGTAATGGCTATATGTCGCACTTACAGCTGCTGTACGTGACAAGCTGCTGCTTGAGGAGTATTTTATTTATTTGTTCATTCATCCTCCTCTTCCTCCTCCTCAAGCAGCCATGGGCTAATGATGTCCAACCAGATCATGCCATTTAGTTCTCCAAATACATCTCTCCCGAGCTGCATCTGCTGCATCTGGCTACTGCACACCAATTCTAACAAGGTCCTGTTTGACATTGTTTGCCCACTGCATTCTACATCTCCACCTCTTTCTGAGGCCTTTAGGCACACTGTCCTGTTATGAAGTGGACAGTGTGTCTAAAGGCCTCAGAAAATTAAAATCCTATTACTAATTTAAAGTTATGCATATGGGCAACATGGTCAAACCAACAGTCTCTCTCTCTGCACAATATGCAGTTCAAAGGTGGTTGATGACTAATTCGCCTAACCTCATCATTACTTAAAAAAGTTGAACCATCTACTGTCCAAGATACCATGTAAGCATCTAGAATCAAAAGCATTTAGTTTCTTGTTATCTTGTTTATAAAAGATCCAAGTTTCACTACCAAAACTAGCAAGAGCCAAACTATTTCACAGTCTAATTTTAGTCTTTAGGTGTATATGCCTATTTCCATACTCTCCATAGATTCTTAACAGTGCTGGCACAAATCCCTATTCATCTGTTAATCTCATGCCGCACATCACCAGTATCTGTTACAGTCCGAAGATAATTAAATTGAGACACCTGTTCAAGAGTGCAACTATTTAGATTAACTGATTAACTTGCCAAATGGGCTAAATCATCAGCATAATCTAAATCAGAAATTTTAGTATCTCCAGACCATTTAAGCCAAAAATCTTTCCCTTGAAGTGAATTTCGCATAACATAATCAATAACCAAAGAGGAAAGGTGACAAAATGCACCCTTGTCATACATCAGAAGTAATGATAAACCAATTGCTACAAGCTTTATCAACTTGCACACATGACTCGGTGTTATTACAGAGAGATTTCATTATGTTGCTGAAGTCCCACCATCCTCACAGACCTTCTACTATGGCATATTAAACTGACAGGCTCCTGTCAGACCTCTGTGGCAAGCAGCAGCTTGAAGGGTATTTATTTATTAATTTCATTATGTTAAATTATGCTAAATTCATTTTGTTCATTAACTGGCATTAATAAAAATACTACCAAAATTTTAAAAAAAACTTAACAATTACAAATATTTCAGCCAGTCTTGCCTATGCCACTGATTGTATATGAAAGAATTATGTATAATTTCTAAATTTCATTCTTTTCATTTAATTCATATTATGTTTGCACTTGAATGCATTAAATTATGAAAAAATCCTTCTAATTTCTACTTCCAATATTGAATTCTATAAACAGACCTTGTGTGTAAGATGCCAAATTTTGTCCCCATCCAAAAAACATTCATGCCCATCATTGCTATGCCAGTTTTGAATCGCATTACCTCTGAATGGCACTTTTGCATACACAGTGGGCTAAAGATCAGGTCAGTCACAGGAACCCCCACCCCTCCCTCTGGGCTCAGAGTTAAGAAGCAGAAGGGAGTCCACTGGACAACTGTTATGAGACAGGTGAAATTCTCTTAAAATATCCAGCGTGCCTTTCAATGCACTTATAATAGGGCTCTCCTGAACATGGGGGAAGAAATGGCACAGTCAATAGCATGCCTGACTTGTAATCTGCAGTTCCCTGGGCAAGAATTGTGATTTATCTCTGCCAAGTACCATTCTCTTCCTCGGCCAGCAGAAGACACTGATGAGCTTGGAAAAGTTGCCATCTATCGGATGGAGCATTAAACTGGGGCACCATGTGTGCAAGAGACCTATACCTGATGTTGGCAACAGTTAAATTAGGAGCTAGGTGTCTCATGTTTCAGATGCTTTAAAATATGCTATTTATTCAATTAATATCTTAAAATTTTCTTTGATTTTTGTCATGAAGATATTTTAGTTTGAGAAGAGAAAAGTACGTAAGTTATATGTTTCGTGATTATTTATAAGCTGACTTATTCACGATAATCTAGACTTGCCATGTTACTACAAAGATATGTAGGCTGATGTGCTAATGCGCATATGCATACAGTGTAACGTGATTTCTCGGTGAGAAATGCCGAGAACTGTCGTCTGCTGTTACGCTGGAGGCTAGGTCAGCCTATCTGCTGAAATACGCAGTTCATTAAAGAAACGATGTGGTGTCATCAATCTGATGTTTTATGTTTCTTGCTCCTAAATTGTTTTGATTTAGAAGAGTGGTATATATCTTTTGCTAAGAAATTGAATAGATTACTAGGAGATATATTATAAATTAAATATTTAGGTATATTAAATTGTAAGATGGGAAGTTTATGTGCTTAGTGTGGTATAGATATTGTTGATTTGACGGAGACTTTGTACTGTGCTGGAAAGTGTAGTTTAAGATTTCATTTTTATTGTGTTGGAATCGTAGACAAATTTTCGTAAAATGAGCTCTGAGAGTAAAAACCGATGGAAGTGTCACAAGTGTAGGACAGATTCTGCAGGGAAAGGGAAGAGAGGTGAAGTGAGTGTTGGCATAAGTGGTTCATGTGACACTATGACATTGAAAGAACCAGAAGATAGAGCCCTGTCTGTTGAAGTGATTAAACACATTGATGAATGACACACACCCGAATGAGAGACGAGTATAAATAGTAAGAGACAGTCATAACAGATTGCACTCGCACCTGAGGAAGCCCTGAGATAGGAGGGGGTGAAATGCATTGTGATATTGTGATGTTTCTAAAATATTTTTAACATTTTAAATGTTGAATTATTTATTTTACAAGTCTAAAAACTCTCAGGAGTTTATTTTAACTTTAAATTTTGAATCTTCCTGGGGTGTGCAAACAGTCACCAAATGTTGAATTGGACTGTGAATTTAATTGTGTGCACATGATAACCATCAACATTAAAGGAAGGACTGAAAAACCTTAAGCCTGGAAGTCTAATAGAAAGGCGACTACAAATGGGTGAAATGTAAATCACCACAGTAAAAACTTTAAGTGCCTGTACCAGCTATCTATAATTAAGTGCACAATTGGAACATAAAAAAAAAAACATCAAGTCCAGAAGAACATTAAGGCCAGAAAATTACCAAGCAGAACAACAGGTATAAGGTGAAGAAACTGCGGGACATTAAATTGAGTGTCAACCAAGGAGTATCATCATTTAAAAGTCAACAAGAGACTGAGCCAACCTAAGCATAATATACAGAACTGATAATAATAATTATCTTTTTCATACTGTATTACCTTTGTAACAAAAGGGTAGTTTCAAGTAAAAATGAGGCTTAATGTGTTAAATCATGGATATTGCAGGAGATGCAATATACCTCTGATGAGAAGCAAATGATGACATTATAAAATCACCCAAGGAATATTTTCAGCTTTTGAAAAAAATTTTAAAGTAGCAGCTAGATATCATGATAATTAAATAGACATTTTGGTTCAGCAAAACTAAATAATTTTAATTAAGTTTAAAAATTGCCATAGGGATCAGTGAAGGCAACATAAGTGATGATCAAATGTGTAAACTACTTAAAAACCATTTAAAATAAAAAAGTGCTGTCTATTGCACATTTTTGGTTAAGAAAAAAAAATATTCAAAAGTGAAACCACCAGGTAAAGCCAGCAAAAGCAAGGAGCAGGTGTATTTTTATATGAGAATAAAGGAAAATCTGCGTGGAAAACAAAAATATGGACTATCAAATAAATTCAAAAACTACCTTTACAATGAAGAATATACAACAAAAATCCTTTTTTGGAACTAGCTATTTTGAGAACAGAAAATAAAAAGCACAAAAATGTTAATAGATCATTAATAATATCAGAGCTTCAAGTATAAAAGAGCGGAACTTCTTAACTGTGGAAAATGTATTTGCTTCAATTGCTGCTCCTTGCAATCATATTGCAAAACACCTTTGCAACAAATGTGAGAATATTTAGTAGCTCCAAAATTGTCATACAAAAACACTAGAAAACAAAGAAATTACACTTTGCATGAATACTCCAATGTCAATGAACTCAATGGTCTTAAATCATGGCTGAAAATATGCCTACAAAATAATTATAAGATATTTATTATTAATTTTTTGTTTGGTGATAATATACCTAAGTATAATGAGCAACAAGACAATTTCTTCTCTAAAATCGACTGACGTTAAATTCAGAGTGATATTTTCCTTGAGAGTTGAACATTTATGTCAAAAACTCTCTTCAATTTATTCAATTGTATACACAGAATATATTTGCCATCTTCATGACATACTAGTCACTGTTTATTGAGCTGTGAGCAGCTGGGACAATACAATACTTTCATGAGACACAGAGAATTGCATTACAGTTGGTAGAAAGTTCAAAACATCAGTTAGAAATCTTGATTGGTGGCTGGTAGCTAAGCAGTCAGAACACCTGACATGTTATTAGGAGGTCATATGAGTTCGTATCCCACCCAGCTCAAGACAAATTTTCCTCTAAAATTGATCAACATTAAATGCAGAGTGACATTTTCCTTCATAATGAGTAATACTGTTGGATTAATTGTGAACATATTCAGTATCTTAGTTTAAATGCCATGTTAATTATTGATAAAAAGTATATCAGTTACCATTCTTCACCATAAAAATAAATTTTTACTAACCAGTTAATTCTTCAAGTAACATAAATGTTTAAAAATTTATTTGACTAACAGCTCTATTAGCTGGAACACTTAAATCTGAAAGCCTTACACTTTGTTATGTTCCAGAAGAATTATTACAGACAGTGCTAATGGCCTGTGAAACTAAAATATAGGACTGGATATTAAAGCCCACATTACAACATATTTTATAAGATGTGAATTTTGCTTCCAATGAATATCTAAGTATATGTATTTATAAGCTATTTTTTAATCAACTAATATATAACAATGTATTTATAGACCAACAAAAATTGAAAATTAATATTATTTTTAGAAGAGAGAGATAAAGTGTTCATTAAAGTAACTTGAGCTATCAGCAAATTAAAATAAGAAATTATGGATTAAAATGTTAACTTACCGCTATTTGCTGTAAAATTTTGTGAAGCAGCTGACTGAGGAGTAGTTCCTATTCCATTAATACCATTCTGTTGCAAACGAGGTGACAATGGATCAATGGTTGTGCTTCCATTTACTAAACAAGATTACAAAAATTTGCTTTCAACACAACTATAACAGATCTTCTAAAATTATGAAATTTGACAAATGCGACATTCACATACAGTATATATTAAATAAATGTTAATTTAATTAATTTATATATTTATTATTTATAAAAAAATTCATTAATTTTAGGATTAAACTTCTTCCCAGGTACTCCACAGATATGGATTCTCCATTTCCTATGCTTCAGAAATGAGCATGAACAATAGAAAGGTCTTAATATTTTGCATGAACCCAATATCAATAATATGGTTTTCTAACCATTCCAATGATGAGAATCTCTCCCTCTCCTATAATTTCCCTTTCATATTACAATGTCTTCTATTTGAAATAATGCTACTTTAATGCCTGTTGAGAATTCAATGAGAAAACTTAATTAAAATATGCAATTTCATTCTAAACAAAGAAAGATTTTTGAAACATGGCAGAACTTTTTATATGAATTTCAAACAATATTGCAATACTTAATCATTCCTGTCAATTGGATCCCTTATTTTTTTATTTGCTTAAACTATTTCAAGGTCAAACTTGTGTTGCATTGTAAGTACAGAGTTGAATGTTCAATACAAATTGTTTTACGCTGAGCAACATGTACCTGGAAAACATTGATATAAGAAAAACCTTTTCAGTAGAAGAGAGGATTGCATTCCAGACCCTCAGTTATATTAATAAGTTAATAAAAAATACATAACTAAATCTTATGACAATAAGTGAAAACAACAGTAATCCCTATCTGTCTGTTAATCTCATGCTGCACATCACCAGTATCAGTTACACAGCTCCCAAGATAATTAAACTGTGACACCTGTTCAAGATTGCAACCATTCAGATTAACTGAATCACAGCCTGCCTGACCAATTTTCATCAACAGCTTGAATGAAAGAGTACATCTCGTTGATTAAAAATTTACAAAAAACTAAATGAAAGATTTAAGTATTAACAGAAATATTATGAATTATTTATATTAGAATAATAAAATAATTTAGAAAACACAAAAAAGCACTTTTAAATTTTTTTTTACTGAAGTTAAAAAGGAAAACATAATACAGTAAAATTTTCCAATATTTACAAAAATGTTTAAAAAAAAATTCAACTTACCTTTTTTCTCTCTCCATATTTTTGCCATTTTATTAATCACATTTAAATGCTCTTTCTTTTGATATATAACCTAACATATTTCTGTTTGTTAGTTATTTCAGGATGAGATTCTAAAGCTGTTTATTTTATTTTCTGAAAACATTTTAAAATAAATCTAATCACTACAGTGAGTTCAGTTGCAGAAATACTATACTGTAAGGATTAATTTAATAATGGATCAAAAAAGTTTACACTTGCCAAGCTTCTTCTTGGAATTAATGTCTTCCACTGAATAAGAAGATGATGCAGTAATAAAGTATCACAGGAAAACATCCTTTAGACAAGAAATGCTTGAAATAATTAGCTGAAAAAAAAAATGGTTGCCCCGAGTGGGATTTGAACCCACGTCTCCCATTCAGGGCAACCAATTTTTCCATCTAATTATTTCAAGAACTCTGCCTGGCTTAGAGAGTTGGGTTGTTTTACCTCTGAGCGGCACTTTTTTGCACACCATGTGCTAAATACTGGTTTAGAGAGAAGAGAGATCCATGTGCTGTATTTCTGTAGCAGAACACTGGTTGTTTAGAATGGGGAATGATGCAGAAAAGAATCCAGAAATCATTGCCTCCTCACCAAACCTTTCTGCTCATTGAGGATGGAAATGAACTTCCATTGTGATATGATGCCTAATGCTAATGCATTAGGCATAACAAAACTACAATAGGAAGATTCAAAACTCTGAAACAAGATTTTTCTTACTCCTAGCTTGATTAGCCTGGCAGAACAGTCTTCTATTTATTACACAGTGCAATATGACAGGGAAATAATAAAAAAAATACTTTTACTTTTTTCTGAAAATGCATATATCTTATGCAAATATTTAATATATCTTCTTCCGATTCCTAAGAATTTCAACAGATGCACTGCTTCCTTTGCTTCCATGGATACTTTCATCACTGATTGATTTCATCTACTTTAATTATATTTCCATCTTAGCTATAGAAGAATATAGGTTTATATCTGAAATCTGGATTCTACATTTTTTGTGTAAGTATTATCGATGTTATCATCATTACAATATTTATGCATAAGTTACATAAATTTTGATGCTATAATCAAAGCATATTTACTTTTTACTTCCATGGGTGAATTTGTGTAAGTGTCTATGTTATCAACAAGTACTACACTTTTTGTACTCCCATCTGCTGTAAATCTGCAAGTGTACTACTATCAAGATAGTGATTAAAATTGTAACTTTTTCTTTGATTCAATATTTTTTCCATTTCATTTGGCAACACATAGGACACAGAAGAATCCTACAAGCTACCCTTAGCTTTTACAGGCCTTCTCATACAAGGGCATGCTCTACCAAGACCAAAGTCAAAGTGGACCACTGACAGTATCAGTTAGAGCTAACACAACACCCAAAGTTTGTCTTACTGGAACAGTAGCTAGCTCTCTAACCCTTTGCCAGTTAAGGCTTAATATTTGTCATTGAATTTTCGCTTCATTGAACATTTTAGGGGCAATGTCCAAATGGACAAGACACAAGATATCTCACAGAGTTTAAAACTCATAGTAGAATAGTAGCTCCCCACTATGGGGGAGGAAGAGTCAAACCACAAGGGCTGACCTTGACCTCTGAAGGTTGGTACATCTCCAGGCAGACAAGAAGTAGGCTATTGTGGTATATTGATTAACATCATATTAAAAATACCTTTATCATCTTTTGCACAACTCTAACTTATATCACAGTTACTGATGAAAATTTTCATTATTATTTATACACTAAGATTACTTTTAACCATAGAAGAAATCTGATAAGGAAATTTGCCAAAAAAACATAAAATAAAAATTTTAAAAATACCTATTTCCTACATGGTCCTAAAAAGTAGAAAATAAACTTAAAGAATATCGATGATGCAATCAGTCACTAAGTTTGCATTCTCTTCAAAGGAAGATAGGGCACCGACAATCTTGTCGAGTAGGTAAATCAGCGCACTATCTTCCTCTGAAGTGATTGCAAACTCAGCTTGCACCATCGACATGCTTTAGATTTATTTTCTATTTTTTAGGGCCCTATAGGAATATAGGTATTTTTAAAATTTTTTACTTTACATTTTTTTTGTTGTCACACCTACCTTCCAAAACTTTGATACGAGACTCAAACATCAAGTACATTTACCCCCCCCCCCCCCACTTTTGGAGTCATATTTGAAGTAGACCATGACATTGGAGACATCGCAAGCTTTAATTTGTGATATGACTTGTTAAAGCTGAACCTCCACAAAAATCTGCTGTGCATGTGTGTGTGGGGTAAAACCCTTGCCAAAATTGCCCTCCTATAGGAGGACTGATATCCATGTCGGGGGAAGTCCTTTTTGCTTCTGTATTCAAGACCTTGTTCATTTTCAGAAAACGATACAGATCAAGGTTTTTTTATTCGAAAACAAAGAAATAATAAAAGAAAAATTAACATATAACCTAATGTGATGTTAAAATAAAATACTCACAGCAACAAGTTGCAAGCTGGCTACCTGATGTAGCATAACTATGCAAATATCAATAATAATAGATCGACAGAAAGATCAATAATTTATGGAAATAAAGTATATCCAAGAAATGTAAACAAAGGTTTAATTACAAAAAAAAGAAAGAAAGAAAATATTAACTTTGCACAGGCTGTGTCAAGGAAGTTCTTTTTGCTTTCATATCTAATACCTCATTCATTTTCAGGAAACAATACAAGATCAAAGTTTCTTTACAAGAAAGAATAAAAGAAATATTAACATATAACCTAATGTGATGTTAAATAATATCCCCAACAACTTGTAAAGCTGGCCATCCGATGTACCATAACTGCAAAAGATCAACAGATCAGCTGATGGAAAAATTAATAATTTATGGCAATAAAATAAATCTACAGAAATGAAAACGAAGGTTAATATTGACTAGTGCATGACCACATTATCCTACATCCAAGAAGGATTCTTTCTGTAAACATCCACTATAGACCACTTTACTGCACATGTGAGCAATAAATGGGTCACTGCACTCTCAACTGCACCTGCATGCCATGACATATTTTATACTGCAGGAAACTTTGCAACAATTTTGCTTATTTCCTCTTTCTAAGATGGCTCATGTTACTTATAATTTGGATTTTAACAGTGGAAAAGATGCATAGAATGCTGGGAAAAAATGATATAAATGATAAAATATAATTCTGGGAATAATGAAATTTGTTTATGGCAGAAAAGAGTAAAGTGGGGAGGGGGGAGGGGCATGGTGGTATGTACTTTGCAATTACTTGCAAAATGTTTTTAAAAATAGCAGTTTTATGGTAATTTTCAGGAGATTTTGAAACTTTAAAATACGGCAATCAGGTGGCTTTATCAAATTATTTATATTGTAGTTTAATACAATATGCATCAAATTAAAAAACATTTTTTCCAAGCTTGAATTACATATTTTAAACCTTACTGTGTCGCAGCCCAAAGAATCGCTTTCATCTTTCCCATTCTAGTGGTCAGACACCGAAGCTTTGCACTCACAGTACAAGATTGCGGAAAAAAATTGAATTTTTTCCAACCCTTTCTAATCAAATATCGAAATAACATTTAAATCTGTGATAAAATTTTTGACCCGTTGATTCTGCTTGATAAAAATTATGATAGAGTTTAAAAATAAATCTATTTGAGCCTGAGTGCATGTTCATGCACCATAAACAGCATCAAGTAGTACCTATTCAGTTCATGCCTTTATTCTGCCATACCATGCTTAGATTATCGATCGTTTCCCGCTCTTTTATGCTATTTATAGCTCTATTAGAGTTGTAATGCTGTATAAATTTTTAACATAGGGATATTGATTTTTCACTACCAGAAATAGCATCATCTGGGAACTATGCACATCAGCTTTTGATCAATATTTTAGCAGAATTTCGATTTTAAAAACTTTTTTATTCACTTTAATGCTTCTAAAATTATTTTTTATTGTTTCTCAAATGGATACTGTGATCATCAACAATAATTAATTAGAAACAATCAAAAGTCAAACTGCTAGCAATCTATAATGGTGGCAATCAGAACAAGTATTAGGATTACTCAGAGTGGGATTTTGAAATGGCAGGATTTTATTTATCAATATTTTCAATTACATTTAAAGCATATAAACAAATTAAGGTCAGGAAATTGCTATTTTTAACCAAAATTTCAGCCAGAATTTTAGAATTAAACTTTTCCATAGCAGTTATGCAGCTTCATAATAAAGCGATTCATTCTCAAATTCAGTGCATTGATTAAACTTTAAATTCTTCGAAACATTTTTTAAATTTTTTTTTATAGTTCTTTATCATTTTTCTGTTATTTTTTTTCTTATTTAAATTATCTAGTTTTTAAAGCAAAATTATTTTTTATGACACTACTTTACTTAGGCTTAGCGTTTGTCAATCGTCAAAAGTCTAAGAATATGCATTATATGTATAAATGGCTAAATAATTTAGAAAAAACTAAATAAATGAAAGATTTATGCAATAATCAAAATATTATGAACTGTTTATATTAGCCCCGGGTAAGGCATGGCTGTGTCGTTTTTCTGCCGAGGTCCTGCCATCCTCACAGATCTCTGTGGCAAACAGCTGCTTAAGGGGGTATTTATTTTTTTATTTATATTAGAATAATAAAATAATATAGAATAACTAAGAAAAAAAAAATATATATTTGAAATTTATCTAAAGATAATGTGGAAAAAATACAGTAAAATTTTGCAATGTTTAAAAAAATGCTTAAAAACATTTAAACTACCAGTTTTTTCTTCGAAGTTTTGCCACTTTTTTAAGCAAAATTAAACACTTTTTCTTTTGGTATATATATCATGACATATTTCTATTCATTAGTTACTTTAGGATGAAGTTCTAAAGTTGCTTATTTTCTGAAAATACTTTAAAATAAATCCGATAACCACAGTGAGTTCAGTTTCAGAAACCCGACACTGTAAGGGTTAAAGAGATAGATGAAAGAAAATTTTGAAACAGAATTAAAAAAAAAATCAAAGTTTCATGAGTTGTACAAAAATGTCTATTGATGTTTTTGAACAGTCATTTCACATTCTGTCAACATCTATGTTCAATGGTGACATGGGAAAGGTTAAGCATAAACTTTGTCATCATGAAAAGACTTTCTATCACAATATTCAGATCTATGCAATACATCACGGTGCATATATAAAGTTCATCCTCATTTGCTTTAATTTTATATAGAACAGATAATCAAAATTTACTTTAGTTGATACTAAAAATTGACCCTAACGTACTTGGTGTGATAGATGGTGCTTCCTGGCCTTGAGCGAAAAAATTCTGAGGCTGAGCAGTTAGAGGTGGAACAGTAGGTGTAGCTGGAGATCCTGATAAAGATGCTGATGTTACTTGCTGGGCTGGTGGCTGCTGGGGTGATGGTTGCTGCGTACATACTGCTAGGGGCTGACTGGGAGAAGGTGAAGGCTGGTGCTGCATACTTGGAATGGCAGGAGCTGTTAACAAATGTTAATTACTTAGCATTTTCAAGTATAATTATAATGAGCAAAATACTAAAATAAACGGCAATAATACATGTGTAAAAGAATAAATTATATTAGAAAGAGTAACGAGATATCAAAAGTATGTTCCTTACTTTACATTTTATGTATATGAAACTAAAATATCCCTAAAAGCTAATATAATGCTACAATTGTCAATATATGCAACAGAATGTCTGCCCAATCTTAAATCTCACCAGTGAACAAATGAATGGTTAGCATATTAAATGAATGGTTAGTTATTAGTTCTGAATGCTAAAAATGTTAAATCATCCCACCAATATCTTTCAGCAATGTTACCCAGATAAAAACCTGACATAAGGGAATATATAAAAAAAGGACTCTTCAATTATTCAGAGAATCTTTTTTCAGTTCTAATGTTGATATCACCATGTTGACTAATTCAAATAATGAACAGTATGAAACAAGTTTTGATCATATGGTAAAACTATAAGACCTGAAGCATCTGACACCTAGTAGAAATGTGAAGACTGATCAAATCTTGTGATTATTTCCATTTTCAATTTTGAAAAAAAAAAGAACAATTTCTTAGGCACAAGATTACATATTCAAAGGCAAACTGAAAAGCTACAGATGACACTCTTTAACAAATGATCACTGAAAAAAATTTCAACAATGAAACCAGTGTTTAACTTTTCAGCATATATTACTATCATATAAAGTAAATTTTAAAATAATACTTTTCAAATGCAAGTTCCTCCTTTGCTGCCTGGTTCTATTGCACCATAATTATGAAAAATGTCCCTGTCTTGTGCATTGAGTTTGAAAACAACTCGCACATTTCTCACCAAGGTGCAATTCACTAAGAGTATGTTAAAACTTCGCAGTGAGTAATATTATGTCGTGCCATTTACTAACATTAAAATTGTGTTGCAACTTGGTGCTAATATCTTGCAGCTCATTAGCAATTGCAATGAGCTGTTGAGGAATGGCAATTGCCATTACTCAATATAATAATTATACAGTGGCATATTGTGACCCCAAAAACAGCACATATACATTTCCACATAAAATGTTTTTTTTGTTTGTTTTTTTCAAATTTAAATATTGATTTTTTACCCATTGATTTTTTGACCCATTGTTTTTTTTATTACCTTACTTGGCAGAAGTGTAACTATAATAATTATAATTTTGCTAAATACAATGCATTGTAATGAACTTCTGATTTAAAACTGACTTTTTGAAACTATTAATTACTAGCACACTGCCCACTGAAAGTTTGACAGAATGGAAATAAATTTCTCCTCTGGCAGATTTCCCATTGAAAACTTCTTTGTTCAAAATTTATAGCACAGAAAGTAGTGGCAGAGTGGTTCCTCACCAATGCTGGATCCTCTACAGTTGCAAAGCCAACAGAGGTTCTAAATTGCTTTCCATCACAGGTAGGAACCTGATCTTAACACAACACAAGGGTGGAACAGATGAAATCTGCATATGAAATTTGGGTTATTGTGTTGTTTTACCTGTGAATGGCATTTTTTTTGCACACAATGGGCAAAATTGCCAGATCAGGACTCCATAGGTTCAGAGAAATTTGGTGAAGAGGATCCCCTAGACAAACGAGAGGAAAAAGATGGAAGTCTCCAGTCAAGGCCATCCAGCATGTCCTTTAAAGTGCACATGGGGCAATGGTTTGATGTCCCTTCTCATGGAAGGCAGTCTTTACAAGCCCATTGGTATCCCCTTTCTAGAGAGCAGAATGGAAATAATCGGGGAAAATTCTCAATGCCAGCACAGTTGGAACTAAAACTTGGAAAATGCAGATCATAAGCCTGGCAAACTACAGACTAAGCCAAATCAGACCCACAAAATTTGGAACTATTCAGTGAACTATTTAAGGAATAACACAAAATCTATTGAAACAGAGATAAAACTTTTCTAAAATTTTGTATGGTATTTAAGCTATATTCAACAATGAGTGCACACACACACTGATGTCAGCACAATGTAGAAAACATGTATGCTCTACTAATGTCCACCAGTTCATTTGTCTGCCCACACAGCTACCCTATTATTTATGTTGATGATAAGCAGCCAAATATACAAATGGATTTGGGTTATTTTACCTATTGGGCTATATGGTTAGGTCACAAAGACCCCAAAGATTTAGAGAACATTGGGGGAGACATGGTAGCCTTGCTTAACATCCCATTCAATGGACGGCAGTATTTCCTAGCCCATTGGTGTCCCCTACTGACTGTGGGCAGGGCGGGAAGTTTCGTGGAGATAAATCTCAATGCTTGCCCAGCTGGGGCTCGAACCTGAGAACTGCGAATTACAAGCCTGGTGTGCTACCGACTGAGCACCCCCCCCCCCTTATAGAAATGGAAATGATTGGATTAAAATGCAATGCAACATTAAAAGGGAAGTTTGAAGAACATTACATAATTTCTACAGCAGATGATGTAATTGCTCTATGAAATTGATAATTGATTGTAATTGCTCTATGATTTGAAGTAATTGCTCTATCCACATCTACCATTTTGCAAGTACTTATCTCTGTGAACAAACCTTTACATCAATGAAACAAATCAACAACAAACAATAGTTTGACTTATGAATTGCAACTTTAAAAACTTAAGATTCTCCCTATAATAAAATTATAACCTGAAGCTGACAAATTGACTAGGGTAAAGCAATGGTAAAAGACTATAATGTTGCAATAAACTCTTTTTCTTCAGATTTTTTTTGGTTTTGATATATGAACTTAAAAATTACTTAATGTGAAGTGGAAAAAATGTATCTATAACAGTGGCAACTCTGAAGTTTTGTCAGTGAGGGTGGTACAAGCTAAATAGAAGAAGATAGTAGAAAGAATGAAATATTCATATTATAGACACTATATGGCTGTTAAGTATAAAATAAAATATGCTTATGGTATATAGCAGCGCTGTCCAAGTAGCAGCCTGCGGGCCGCATACGGCCCGCACAAAGATTTTTGTGGCCCGCGAACAAAATCAAGTTCTCACTTGAAATTTTAAATAAATATCTGTAATCCACCTTATAATTTTTTGTCAACTTATATTACTTTACTTGATATGCAATCTTCAACTTACTCATTCTATAAAGTTTACACAACATTCTTATGCCGATTGGCAAACTTCTGAAACCTTTTAAGAGTGCAGCATCATCAAGCAAATGTTTTTATCAAGCTGCAGTAATAAGAAGCATCTAAGACAGCACTATGACTGGAAAAATATTGGACTCGCAGGACTGTTACAAAAAGAAGGAATTAATTGTCGAATGTTCACTGTATTGTGCACCAGGAGACATTGTGTGGCATTTCGCTGAGACTAAATGACGTAACAGAAAAGGTTGTCAAAATTACCAATTTAATTCGTGGTGGAAATCATTGTCTTACACACAGAAAATTTAAATCTTTTTTGGACGAACTGCATGCTGAGTATGGTGATCTGCTTTTACATAGTAATATTCGTTGGTTAAGTGCCGGAAAATGCTTCAACAGATTTTTTACACTTAGAAAAGAAATTCACCTTTTTCACACAAAAGTGGGCACCGATGAAGATTTAATAGCAAGTTTTGATGAAAATTTTCTAAGTTCACTTGCTTTCCTAACAGGCATTACAGATTATTTAAATGTCTTGAATAAATCCTTACAAGGAAAAGATCAAAACATGTGCTGTATTTATAATCATGTTACTAGTTTTAGAAACAAACTACAAGTGTTGAAGTCAAATTTGAAGGAAAATTATTTAATTCATTTTGAAACTTGTAAAGAGTTCTACAAAGAAATGAAGCAACTTAGTAAAATAGTTAATTTTGAAAAATTTGTTCCTAAATTAGATATCCTAATTGATGATTTTAATAGAAGATTTTCTCAATTTCAGACCTTAAGAAAAGTTTAAATTTATTCAATAATCCATTAAATATTAATATTAGCACCGTAGATCCTAAATATCAAATGGAATTATGTGACCTTCAGGCCGACCGAATTATTGCATCTAATACAGTAACTGGAATAGAATTGTTCACACTTTTGCCTAAAGAAAAATATCCAAAAATGAAAGATTTTGGACTCTAAATAATTTTTATATGTTCGGAAGTACATATATCTGCAAGCGAGCACTTTCTGTTATGAAATATATAAAATCAAGGTACAGAAACTGTTTGAAAGACTACACTTGAACATATACTTCGGCTCGCAACAACACATATCAATATGGACATAAAAGAAATTATTGTCCAACAACTACGGCACAATGCTGCCATTAAATTTATTAAATATATGATAAGGTTTAGAAAATTTATATTGGTTTATTATTACTTATTATTTTTCGTATAAATAATTTTTTGAGGTGACATGAACTGACTTTTCAATTACCTATCCTATCCTTTTCTTCTGGCCCACAAAATATTGGCAAAAGAAAAAATGGCCCACGGTCTTAGAGAAGTTGGACCTCACTGGTATACGGCATTTTATTGGAAGATGTTTTAGCTCATATTAGGTTGGGGGAGCATACATAATTTTGGCCTTAGCAAAATTCAGTATTTTTTGGGATTCTGTATTTTTCTTTGCCAAAGTGATGTTATTGTTGCCCTTACTTATATCATTTTGATGATCTTTCAGCCTTATTTTAAAAATCCATTTTGTTTTTCCTTATTAATCTTGTACTTCAGCATGCTGATTGGTGGCATCTTTACCTAGTATTCTGTATACTCTGTCAAGTTCAAGGTATATAGTCATGATCATTCTTTTACTATGATTGAGCTTTTAGTAGTGGAAGGTATTTCTTATTATAAGGGCATATGGTAGTATCAATGCTTCAGCCAGCCATGGAGTTTTGTATAGGGGATGTACATTTACATGCCCTCTTCTGCACTAGAGAAATTTTACTGCCTTCTTGGGTTTTTGAAGTTGATTTTTCTCTCGAAATTGAATGCCAGCTAAATTCTTGGACTTATTGATAATGAGAACAGATAAAAAGTTCCTTATTCAGGTATATACAAAACCTACTACACCCACAATGATGATAGCCTTTAACTCTAACCAACTTATAAAGGATACATTTTTGCAGAGCTATATACACTGGTTTCATAAATAAAGGAAAAATGAGAAAAATTACAATAATTCGCCAAAAAATTGTGCGATCCTCAGTAAACTTGTTCATGTAACCATTAATGCCGAGTGAGCATATTGTATGCAAATTAGGCTAGGTTGGGTAAATTTATGCAATCAGAGAGTGGAATAAAAATGGGCGTTTTGGAGTGAATTGTTAATTTCTGTTGTAAATGTGAGTAAAGAAATCTGAAATAGCCATTTTGTAGGAATGACCTCAAGACATCATTTGCCAAATGAACTGCGGTGGAGAATTATTGGCCGGCTCGATGACTGAATGCAAGTCCTTCTGAGGTCCATAGACTGTGGAATCAATTTCTTAGCATGGATTCCACGTCTCGGAGGTTTAGCCAAGGAAGGATTAGAGTTACGACCGCTGTACAAGACTAATATCTGCGATTAACAGCACGAAGGAGCAGGATGTCTACTCCCTCTCAGCTACGATCCTCTCTTGTAGCAGCCACTGGGAAAGTTGTATCACCTTCTACTGTGTGTAGAAGGCTTCATGAGCGAGGTCTGTATGCTAGAAGGCTAAGTAATTTGTATACCCCTCACTTCACGGCACAGGAAAGAGCAGTTGAATTGGACACGCAGGCATGTTAACTGGACAGAAGAGCAATGAAGGTCTGTCTTTTACCAGATGAGTCCAGATATTGCTTCCAGTGATTCTGGGCATTGTTTGATATGGAGAGAATGAGATACCTGCTATCATCCCAGTAACTTCCATCAAATAGACAGTTATGGCGGAAGTAGCGTGTGTGTTTGGAGTGGCATTTACTTAGGTGGACACACACCTCTGTGTTGACAAGTGGGAACCTCAATGTTCAAAGGTATAGAGATGACATCCTGGACCCTTATGTATGTCCTTATACTGGTGCAATAGGTGAAACATTCATCTTACAAGATGACATTCATCCACACAGAGCTCGACTAGTGGAACAATACCTTAAAGAGGAAACCATTATGTACATGGAGAGGCCAGCTCTATCTCCCAACCAAAATCTGATTGAGCATGTGTGGGATGCTCTATGGAGACTTAATTGCTGCCCTCAACCCACCCCTTAAAGGGGGAGCTTATTACTTGGGTTGTCACAAAGAAAATAACACTTACAGGAACTTGTCCAAAACTTTAAGGAACAATGGTCGTTACTCCCTACCAAACTGATTCACATCATAAATAGCATGGAACACTGCTGTCATGCCTTCATTGCCGTAAGGGGTCACCACACTTCTTATTAAAGAACTTTGCCCATTTCATTCTGACACCTCATTTTTGGACAAGTTCCTGTGTTATTTTTTGCCATTCTAAAACTAGCATTGTATTTCATGTTTTCATCAAATTTCATTATAGTTAATTCATATAGTTTTTTTGCTTATCACAATTTTGAGTTTTCCTTAATTTATGGAAACCAATGTATATACAACACCTGCATTTCAAGCAGAAAGGAAAAGACTATAAGATGTGGCTACTAATGCAGGATATCCTAAAAAATGAATCACAGCTGTTGAAAGGCCAACAAAACCCAACAAGGCATCTATATTCCTCTGGTGTAGAAAAGGGCATGTAAATATACCTCTGCTTACCAAACATTTCACGGCTGGATTAAGCAGTGAATAGTGCCTTATGCCTTCATAAAAAGAAAATACCATCCACTACTAAAAACTCAACCCTAGTAAAAGAATGATCATAACTATACAGGGTGTTTCAAAACTCTCTGTACAAATTTCAATGGGAAATAGGGAATACCAAGACAAACTTTTTTCGTCTATGAATGTATGTCCACTGACATAACCCTTCAGTGCTAGAGGGTGCTGAGAGAAATATCGGTGGAGTTGGTACATAAATGAATGGAAACAAGTGTGAACAATGTTTATTTAAGAAGGTGCTCAAAGTTGCGATCGACAACAGCATTGCATGCATGACAACGTCAAAGCATTGATTGCTGTACATGTTGAAAGATTCCCAGAATTTCATGAACAGTTGCAGCGGTGACAGTGATTCTTGTGACGAGGTCTTCATCTGAGTCAATGGGAGTCTCATATACGAGGTTCTTCATGTGTCAGAGGAAGAAATCAATACATGTTAAATTGGGCGATCTTGGTGAACAGGTGATGGGTCCACCCTGTCTTATTCATTGGCCCTAAAAAGTGGTGTTTATATAATTCTGCACATCAGTGCTGAAGTGTGCAGGCACCCTGTCGTGTTGAAACCACATTCATCTGCGAATAGCCACAGGAACATCTTCCAGCAGTCCCAGCAATGTTTGTTCAAGAAATACCCAATAAATCTGCCTGTTGAGTTGGGGAGGCAGCAGGTATGGTCCAGTCAAAATGTCATGGATGATACCTGCCCAAACATTGACAGCGAACCGTTGTTGATGACCATGTGCCATGCGGATTTTTGCGTGCCCAAATGTGAGAATTTTGCACATTAAACACATCCTCATGTGTGAAAGGTGCCTCATCTGAGAAAAGCATATGAGCTAGAAAATCAGGCTGTACCACTGTCTGCTTCAGAAACCATCACACGAACTCCACACAAAGAAGGTAATCCTGAGGTTGCAATGTCTGGACTCTCTGATGATGAAACAGATGCAATTGCTGCTCGCGCAACACTCTCAACATGAGGGCGTGGTTCACACCGAGGCTAAGTGCAACAGCTCACATGCTTGTGCCTGGATTGTTCTCAATCCACTGTAGGATCTCTTCTTCCATGTCAGGAGTGTGCATGATTCTCTCCTGACCAGTGTCATGCACGTTTGCATGGAATTTTTCAGTTTCTTGCAGTTGCCGGTGCAAATGTTTAGTGGTTTGGCACAAGTCTGTTTGTGAAGCATTGTCAGTACAAACTCAGCAGCTCTTCCATTTTCACTGGCAGCCTCATATGCCAGATGCATGTCAGCCACTTCAGCAATCGTGAAACACTCCGTTACATGTAATGTTTCTGATTTACGAATGCTGACGGCAAACACAAGTTCATTCCACTTCGCCAATTGCAGCACTGCCAAACAACACTCTCTGGCACCAAAGGGTTATGTCAGTGTACATACATTCATAGATGAAAAAGGCTTTGTCTTGGTGTTCCGTGTCTCCCATTGAAATTTGTACACAGAGTTTTGAAACACTCTGTATACCTCTGACAGGCGGCATATACAGAATACCAATCAAAGATGCCACTAACCAGACTGCTGAATTATAAGGTTACTATGGAGAAACAAAATGGGCTTTTAAAACATGGCTGAAAGAACAAAATAATTTAAGTAAGGGCAACAATAATGCCACTTTGGCAAATAAAATAGAGAACCACCAAAAATACTGGACTTTGCTGAGATCAAAATTACGTATGCTCCCCCAATCTGATACGAGCTAGATATCTTTGAACAAATTGTTATATACCATAAGAGAGATAAATGCATTAATAAAGAAATTTACAATCCACTGATACCATGATGTTTTACTGCTGGACCAAAATATAACATGACATGGAAGAGATGATACCCCAAAAGCCCACATAGTGAACCCCTCCACCTCATACTGAACGATTCCATAGCGCATGTGGAAATCCAATAAGCTCTGCTGCATGTTGGCTGCACTGTGACATGCCCTCAAAAAAAGCTACAACTGATGTTGCAAAACTTGAGTTCGGCTGTTAAAAGATTTCAACCTTTAGTGCCCTTAAAGATTTTTTGGACTTTTTAAGTTGTTTACATCATTGATGTCATTTGCAAATTGAAAGTTATTATGTGTGTATGTGTTCCTGTTATATCAACACATCCAAAAGGATTTATTTAAATAACACCTGAATGTGCTGTAGCAGATGTGGAACAAACAAGGATTGTTGACTTGCTGCTGACTATAGTAAACTCGTTCTGTTGACATCAACTGCTGCTGTACAAACCTCTACACCATTTAGGCATATGTATTTGTAATGTTACAAGATTCTATATAAAGAGATAAAAACAAAAAAAAATTCACATTTTATGCCTAACACTCATATAGTGTCTGTAATACACTGGTTTCCATAAATTAAGGAAAACTCAGAAAAATTATGATAAACAAAAAACTATATGAATGATTTTAATGAACTTTGATGAAAACATAAAATACATTGCTAGTTTCAGAATGGCAAAAAATATTATACACTAGAAACGTTTTTTGCCAAAAAATATCACTTACAGGAACTTGTCCAAAAATGAGGTGTCAGAATGAAATGGGCCAAGTTCTTTAATGAGTGTGGTGACCCCTTACGGCAATGAAGGCATGACAGCAGTGTTCCATGCTATTTATGATGTGAATCAGTTTGGTAGGGAGTAACGACCATTGTTCCTTAAAGTTTTGGACAAGTTCCTGTAAGTGTTATTTTCTTTGTGACAACCCAAGTAATAAGCTCCCCCTTTAAGGGGTGGGTTGAGGGCAGCAATTAAGTCTCCATAGAGCATCCCACACATGCTCAATCAGATTTTGGTTGGGAGATAGAGCTGGCCTCTCCATGTACATAATGGTTTCCTCTTTAAGGTATTGTTCCACTAGTCGAGCTCTGTGTGGATGAATGTCATCTTGTAAGATGAATGTTTCACCTATTGCACCAGTATAAGGACATACATAAGGGTCCAGGATGTCATCTCTATACCTTTGAACATTGAGGTTCCCACTTGTCAACACAGAGGTGTGTGTCCACCTAAGTAAATGCCACTCCAAACACACACGCTACTTCCGCCATAACTGTCTATTTGATGGAAGTTACTGGGATGATAGCAGGTATCTCATTCTCTCCATATCAAACAATGCCCAGAATCACTGGAAGCAATATCTGGACTCATCTGGTAAAAGACAGACCTTCATTGCTCTTCTGTCCAGTTAACATGCCTGCGTGTCCAATTCAACTGCTCTTTCCTGTGCCGTGAAGTGAGGGGTATACAAATTACTTAGCCTTCTAGCATACAGACCTCGCTCATGAAGCCTTCTACACACAGTAGAAGGTGATACAACTTTCCCAGTGGCTGCTACAAGAGAGGATCGTAGCTGAGAGGGAGTAGACATCCTGCTCCTTCGTGCTGTTAATCGCAGATATTAGTCTTGTACAGCGGTCGTAACTCTAATCCTTCCTTGGCTAAACCTCCGAGACGTGGAATCCATGCTAAGAAATTGATTCCACAGTCTATGGACCTCAGAAGGACTTGCATTCAGTCATCGAGCCGGCCAATAATTCTCCACCGCAGTTCATTTGGCAAATGATGTCTTGAGGTCATTCCTACAATATGGCTATTTCAAATTTCTTTACTCACATTTACAACACAAAATAACAATCCACTCCAAAACACCCATTTTTATGCCACTCTCTGATTACATAAATTTACCCAACCTAGCCTAATTTGCATATGATATGCTCACTCTGCATTAATGGTTACATGAACAAGTTTGGTGAGGATTGCACAATTTTTTGGCAAATTATTTTTCTCATTTTTCCTTAATTTATGGAAACTAGTGTACAAATATTTTCAAGCACTGTGAAATCTTTTAATTTGGGAATGAAATATTCCACCCAATGTAAAATACTAATTCCAAAGGTGAATTTTACAAATTTCTTTAAAAAAATTTAAAGAAATTATTTCCAGTTAATTAAAATATTAATTTAAATTAAATATACATTTCTTTTACAAAGTTCTAAAAAGGCAGTGATTAACTCAGTCAGTAACATGCCTGACTCATAATCTGCTGACTGTGAGAGTCTCAGCACACTGCACTGAGAGAGAGAAAAGTTGGGTTCAAGTCCCAGCTTTGCCAGTGTTAAGATTTATCTCTACCCTATCTTTGGTTATAAAAGGGGACACCAATTGGTTTGAAACTGTCACTGCCCATCAGATGGAACATTAAGTTTTGACCCTGTAGCAGGAGACCCATACCATTTGCACATTAAAAAAATATGCAAATGGCCTTCATAGGCTTCCATCTGTTTTCCTAACTCCTTCCCCAACCTTCTACGAGCCTTTAGGGTTTTTATGATGGCTCCAATTGTGTGAAGAAGAAAAAAAAAGGAAAAAAAAATGCAGTGCTATCCCTTTAGAATGTAATATTAACATGTATTTTTTTTTTATTACTAAATGGGATCTTTTGACAACCCCAATTGTGTGAAACAAAAATGCAGCATTATCTCATTAGAATGCAATATTATCATGCATTTTTTTAAATTACTAAACGGGTTGTAAAAAAATAGCTATTAAGCATATTATTCTGAATCAAATACTTACATTTATTTACTTATTAAAGGCAAAAAAGAAGAAGCAGGAAAGCAAAGTAAAATAAAACTGGTACTGGGCACTGTGAGGGCCTTAGCCCACTGTGCACTTAGAGAGAAAAATTGGGTTTCTGTTCATATAGGGCAGGGGTACCCATTACGGAACTCGTGAGCTACAGGTTGCCCTTAGCGAGGGAAGGAGTTGCTCACAGTGTGGAATCATTAACATTCCACAGGTTGAGGAACAAAAAAAAATGGCGATATTAAATTCAGAAGCTACCAAATTTGCCTTAAAATGTGATAGTTTTTCCTTATTTTCAAATATTTCTCTTGGACATCTGTTCTCTGAGGGAATAATCTGAACCATCAGACTCCTAATGTAACTTCTAAATATGTACCCCTTTATTGCTTTATATTCAAACATAATAAAAATATAGTAGCCCTCCAAAAAAATTCTAAATTAAAAGTATTCCCTGTATGAAAAAAAGTTGGGGCACCCTGATATAGGGTCTTTAGCAGGGATGAAATATGCATTACTCTTCTGTTACATAAATAAATAAATGTCCAATAAATAAATACATAATTTTCGAATGGGGTAAGTTACTATTTTTTTATTCTATAATATTCCAGGGGTGCATATGCTCATATTCTCCTTAGAATGAGCTACCACTGACCAATATTAAGACATTTGACTTAGTGGCACATCATATTTTGGGCAAGGAGATATTGGTACACGTTAGGGATGAGGTTGAGCACAACTGGATTATAAAATATGAATATAAATTTCAAATATATACCAAATACTCTTTCCCACCCACAATAATTCCATTCACACTGGTACATCCCATACATTAAAAATGGGTGCTGTGTAATAGCTCATTTTTAATAAATTTCAGGAGAATTATATAACATACCACTGGGAAGCCAAACACATAAGATGAATAATGATGATTTATCGAATGGCTCCAAAAAGTGGACACTCTAACAAATGGATACAGGCAATAGAAAAAGGAATAACACCATGAAGAGAAAAATTAACAAATCAATTCTGCACAGGTGAATAAGAGAAAATGCACCAAAGTAACTTCCAATATACACTGACTAAACAAACTCTTAAACATTACGCTGCCATGACCTCGAAAATCCAGTCCGCAAAGACTGTATATACAGTCATGAACAATAAACTCCATCATTCATCATCCTCAAACAGCCATGGGCTATGAAGGTCCAACCAGACCATGCAGTTTAGTTCTCCAAGCATATCTGTCCTGAGCTACATCTACTGCATCTGGCCACTGCACACCAATTCTAACAAGGTCTTGTTTGACAATGTCTGCCCACTGCATCCTAGGTCTCCCCCTCTTTCTGAAGCTTTTCTTTTGGAAGCTTTTCTTTTTTCCTCTTTTGGGCACACTGTTTGTTGGTTTGGAAAATGTTGCCGTATGGATAATTATAGATTAGCGAATAGGGTTATGAACAGCGTACTCCATCATTAGTACCATAAAAAATTCTTTTTAAATATTAAAGTTTTAACTAAATTTTGAATAAACTTGACTTATTTAGTATTCACTAATAGATCTCCACTTTGTAAGTCAATTCAAATTTTTAGAGGAAAAATTGTCTTGAGCTGGGTGGGATACGAACTCATGACCTCTTGATAACATGTCAGGTGCTCTGGACCACAGAGCTACCAGCTGCCGATCAAGATCTTCTCTAATTAATGCTATGAACGTTTCTATTATGTCACATATAGGCGCTATTCTGGCAATCTAGCCACAAGTGGCTTTTTTTTGCCATATAGATGGAAAGTATGTCTTACAAGTATACCATTGACTAAATATTGAATAAACTCAACTTATTTAGTATTCACTAATAGATCTCCGCTTCGTAAGTCAATACAAATTTTTAGAGGAAATTATCCTCTAAAAATTTCTCTCTCTCAGCGACTGAGTTTTGTCTCACAACTAATGAGCCAGTATTGTCTTTCCCAGTAGCAGAGGGACTCCAGTTGTTCCTCTTTCAGGTACTTGGTAGACCCTTCTCTCACTGCTCCTCCCTCGGAGTCCTTCACAGATCTGAGGAGACCCTCCTGCATCGCATCCGAGTTGGTGTCATCTACAGCAACTCTACACTTCACACTCTCGGTAGAGCGTACAGTCCTAACTGTGCCACATGCAGCACATCTGAGACTATCTCATGTTCTGCTCAACTGCTCCCACTACAATGCTGAAAGAGAAGCTTTGTTCCAGAACTTCATGCTATCGGAACCAGCGACTATTCCATCACCTTCTTCTAACCACCAGATCTTGGTAACCACCAGAATATGAAGCCGCAGCAGACTCGCATGCAACTGGTCACTGATTTCTGTCAAAACATTGGCCTCTTCTGCAAGGTCTCATTTTTCTTCAATGAGATTAGTATAGTTAATAGCTTCAAGAGATAACTGAGGTAGTATCTTCTGTCTCTGCTTCCTCGTACTCCTGTTGTGACTGGTGTAGGGATCCCCTCATTGGAGGCTAATTTCATTATGTACTTACAACACCTTGAACCATGACTGAGCAGAGTTGACAAGTCTTGATCAAAGTATAGGATGGTTTCCTATTCTGGAGTATCTGGAGCAATGATAAATGGAAATGGTGCCACAAAAACTGGCAGGTGGTTTAAATCAAAACATGCAGAAGCAATTTAGCAAAGAAAAAAATTAGTTCTAACTGTCGCCATTAGAGGGGGCAACGGATGCTTCAGGTATACTAATCACATTTGTTTGCATAATAATACATTACAAATACAAAAGACATATAAAAGTGGGCATGCCCACACTGCAAGTAAATGGCTGTATGGCTGTCACAAAGAAGGAAGTCACGAAGAAGGAATATGCATTATTAGTCAAGTTATTCTACCAGAGAAATGAAAATGCAGAACTGCAATAGTATAAGCATCTGAAAAGTCTGCAGAGAGGATCACTGACCCTCAGTGGTATTAAAGAAGATGATGAAGAGGTTTGAGGCAATTAATGAGTTGGAAGTGGCACCAGGAAGAGCAACCACCCATTGCAGAAGACATGGTGGATGAGGTGACAGTTGCCATGACATCATGGGCCAAAAGTGACATGGGGTCAGTCAGCAGTGCCAGAGTGGTGTCATGACAGTTGGACCTTCCGTGGGCAAAGTGCTATGGGGTGTGTTGTGAGATAGTACCCATATGGTGCAGGAATTGTGACTACCATTTTAATATATGGGAAGAGAGAAGGTCATGACTCGCAACATTGCACTGACTTTACAATTTCTGGCAGAGATGGAGGTGGATGACATACGGCAGTGGTTGGTCCTTTGAACCAATGAAGCATACTTCATGCTCACTGGTGCTGTCAACACACAGAACTGTTATGTATTGGGAAAGGGCATTACTTCAGTCTGCTGTGCATGAACGGTGTCACCCAGATACTTCCCACAAATGGCAATATTTGCCATGTTCATGCATGCTGGTGCACCCCCCACGTTAGTCGGCAGGTAAAGCAGTTGCTATGCACAACATTCTGCAATGAGCACTTAGTATCTCAAGACCTTCCTCAGGCCTGGTCACCATGCTCACCATGACCAACATTCAGAACGACTTACTCGAAGGAACCGTGGCACATGCAGTCTTTTGCTCCCAGCACATCCACTGCACCAATTAAGAGCATATTAAACAGATTCATAACAGACATGTGTGAAACCAATATATGCTTTCTCATCTCATTCTTTGTGTTTACAGTGCCTGTTTTTCCCCCTGGTTGCAATAGTTGGAACTAATTATTTTTCTTTTCTAAATCGCTTCTGCATGTTCTCATTAAGCTATATATCAATTTTCATGGCACTACCTCTGTTCATCACCACTTCAGAATAGGGAAACTTATAACCACCTATATATCACTGAACGAAAATTTTATGGAAAAGAATATATTTCTTGTTTGAAATGAAAACAAAAATTCCGCTTTTCAGAAATAAATAGCGTTTTTATTCATATGCATTATAATTATTTTGCCCAAAAGTTTTTTTAAATGAATTTTTATTTACATTACCAGATGCAGTAGGATAATAATATTTTTCTCACTTTATTATCATACAGCTGTTGCCAATAATTTAAATGAATAAATAATACAATTTATCTACATTTGTCCACATGGAAGTTCACATTATTGTGGAAATACTCTTTTCAATCTTGTAGTCCAATGTTAGAGTATACTCATTATCCAAGCAAATTATGGTATGTTTTGTATTTTACTTTTATACGTATTTAAGTTTTATATAAACTAGTTGATCATTGGAAAACTAAGGTTTCCTTCATTTCCTGTTAATATTGCTCGTAATTTTTGTGCAGTAATACTTTGAAGACTAAGATGGTGTAAGAGTCCACTGAAACTCATGTAATATTGATGATGATGAATGAAATAAATTTTATCTTATATCTATCTTATATTTTTTTTTACCATATGACTAAAAAGAACCTATTAAAATGAAACTTGTCATTTTTATTCAATATTTTTTTCATAAAATCCAGAATCAAATGCTGATTGATGTGGCATAAAAGTGGCGTAATTCCTTTCATTAGTTATTTGGAGAAAAAGTTTGGGCACAGTTGGAAAAATGACTGCCCACCTGGTACAATTCAGTTCTTAAGGCCTGGCACTGTAAATGTAAATAGAGGAAATCTTGATTGGCAGCCAATAACTCAGTGGTCAGAGTACCTGACATGTTATCAGGAGGTCGTGGATTCCTATCCCAGCTGGCTCAAGATAATTTTTCTTCTGAGTTTAATGTTCAAGAGTGTTCTAATCAAATTTCAATTGAATCAACATCAGATCTTTATTTATAATAAATTGGTGATTAACTTAAATGGAACAAGGACAAATAAAGTTGCCCTATTGCACATGTGAATCTAAAGTTGCCCTATTGCACATGTGAATAACTACCAATTATTTTCGATTACAGATACTTACCAGTCTGACTCCAGCATTAAAATAAAATCTCAAATTTAAAACTGCAACTGCTTTTGAATAAAAATTGCCTTGACTACTTTATGAGGCAAATAATACTCTTTAAACTTATCAGACTATAAATGAGATTATTATATATGATAAATGAGATTGATGATGAATGAGATTATAATATATTATAATCTCATTATTCCTACCAAAATTATTATGCAAAAATTCTCATTTATTCATAATATATATTATGAATAAATGAGATTATTTTGAATGATGGTTGATGATCCTTAACAGACCAAATATGAATCAGAAGTATTTTTAATAATTCACTAATACAAAAACTGATGCTCTATCAATATACTTCAGAAGTCTTCATAAAATACATCCTTATGCCTTTGATTCTAGATGCTTACACAGTATCTTGGACATTAGGTGGTTTGACTTTGTAAGTAATGATGAGGTTAGGAGCCATCAACCTCCTTTGAGCAGCATATTGTGCAGAGAGAGAGACTGTGTTGGTTTGGCCATGTTGTCTACATGCGTAGCTTCAGATTAGCGAACAGGATTATGAACAGTGTGCCTAAGGGTTTCAGAAAAAGGAGACATCCTTTTTCTGAAAAAAGGAGAGAGGAAGTGATGGGCAGACAATGCCAAACAGGACCTTGTTGGAATTGCCCTAGAATGGCCAAATGTAGCAGTAGAGCTCAGAACACACACATTTGGAGAGGAAAATTAGTCTGGTTGGACCTCCATAGCCCATGGCTGAATGAGGATTGCGTGTGTGTGTATGCATTACATTTCTTTAAAACTTTTCCACTGAAAACACTTTTAGCAACTACATTAGGCAGTAAAAATCTTTGAAACAAAAGTACTCGTAAAATTCTGAAAACATAAAGGCTTGAGCCATCTGACAACTAAAATTTTAGTTAATTAGTTTAGTATCTAAAACGTCCACATTAATATAAAAGTTACACAGCAATGAAAGATCACTAAAATGATGGTTATGACTAGAAATTTGTTCACTGTTTTTATGAACTCTGTCATCATTTAAATCAGGCATGTGCAACTTTTCATTTGTGAGTCC
This sequence comes from Ryuthela nishihirai, assembly GCA_038380435.1. Taxonomy (NCBI): domain Eukaryota; kingdom Metazoa; phylum Arthropoda; class Arachnida; order Araneae; family Heptathelidae; genus Ryuthela; species Ryuthela nishihirai. Next base: position 81,649,561 of record JAWZYU010000017.1, read on the forward strand.
TATGGTGCTTGTGGAGCTGCTAAAATTATATACCCATGCAACTTCTTCACAAAACAACATACAAAATTTTATCTACTGTTCAAAATTGTATAAAACAACTCATGCTTTTTTGGTGTTCAAAATGGGCTGATATATTAATATATATTACTTATGAAAATAATCTCTAACAAAGCCTAAAAATAATTGAAATATGAAATTACAGTTAAACTCCAAAAATGTTAATTTTCTTTCTACAATTTTATTTGCACAAATTTATATACATTACATAGTTATGGTGTCATTAAAGCAAAATAATATAATATGGAAGTTTGAAACCACATGAGTTATACCTATAAAATTATTATATGTGTACTATTTTTACTTGGACTGAGGGGAGGTAAAAAAAAAAACATTATTACTCATTAGTCAGTCTTTGGACTATTTGGGGTTATCTAAAAAAGGGCAAACACATGATTTAAATTATATTATAAATATTAAATAATTTACAAAAACATTTCAATGAAAACATTTGGCAAAACATACAACCTTGTGCAGGAGGCAGCAATGGTCGACCAAAAGGATCTGTTTGCGGTTGTGGAGGATGATGTTGTACAGTCTGAGGTGTATGCTGTATAGTTTGCAACCCACTAGGTCCACATTCCATTTCACCATATTCATTCTTTACCAGTTGATTATCACCTATAAAAGTTTTTTTAATATATTTTTAATGCAACTATTAGTGTAATAACAATTAAATATGCACAGAAAATAAAACAAATTCTTAAACATTTCATTTGGAACTTCTAATTTGTTTCGAAAAACCATAAATTAGAGAGGAAAATAGACAATTTTAAAATATAAGAAATAATTCTAAGCATGCTGTCTTATTAAATTTATTTTTTGGTGGAGTGGCATCATGCATGTGCCCAAAAAGTTCGAAAATATGGCACAATAACCCTGTAACGGACTTGGAGTTTGAGAGATTTGTGAACATTGTATGATCATTTTTTGATATTCTTTACTTTTTACAGTTAAAGAAAAAAAAAAAGGCAAATCTAAAATGATGTATATGGACAATGTCAAACAGGATTTGGGTTGTTTTACCTCCGAGCAGTACTTTTTTGTACACAATGGGCTAAATTGCCAGGTCATAAGGACTATGAAGGCTCAGAGAAGGTTGGTGGAGGAAATCCACTGGAACAGCTGTTGGGAGACAGATGGTAGCCTACCATCAAGGCCATTCAGTGTGTTCTTTAAAGTGCACAGGGTATGAATCTCCCACACACGGGCCACAGCTTAAGGGGGCATAAGAGTTTCTCGGGTTGAAAAGAATCTATTTTTTTTTTTTGCATTTTCTGACAGTTTTTACCCCTAAGAATGAGAATCCAAAACCGTTTTTAAAATATTGAAATATTACAGAAGATATACCACTTTATGTTGAGCGCTGCGCATGGGCCTCGGAGAGCCCGTTTCACAGCAGCATGTAGGTAGAAACATTGGACCCATCGAATAATGGTTTCTTTTGTCCTTATTCGAAGAGCAAGTTATCCTTGGGTAAAGCATTCATATTTTTCTCAACAGATGGTGTTGTAATCGTTTTACTTTCGTGAATGCAGTTTCTAAACTAAGTTCACAGTTGTTTTAGAGTCTGCTGAAGGAGTGTCGTTGTGTTATTGCAGCGTGTAATTTTCAAATAAAAAAGGTAAAATATGAGTAAAGCTAAAGGTTCTCGTGAGACCCATGATAGTGGTGCAATTCGGAAGGATTATTCACGAAAAAGACATTTTTCGGTCAATTGTTGGGATGCTGAGAAAGAAACTGCGATGGCCGAAAAGGCCGCGAAACAAGTGAAATCGTTTTCTGATGTGTTAGTGTTGGAAAGCGATGACATTGACTACAGGATTTTGAATTTCTCGTCTGCTTTTAAAGAATTATCGCAAATTGTGCAGTGTAAAACTTGCGGTGGCGATGTTAAATTTCTAACTTATATTGATGTAAACTTATTCCAAACTTTTAAATGCGTTTTTCTCGAAACTGTTTTCAAAGTTGGTACCGGTGATAACTCAATAACAAATCACTCAATTGACTTGTTCCTTTTTTCTACTTATAGCTTATAAAATTCCCTAGTCCTTAACTGATGCTTTTTTGAAAATTTAAATTTTTTATATTTTTTTTATAGTTAAAACGGGAAAAAGTTAAAAATTGACACTTTTTTTTGAAAGGTTGCCATTTTGTTAAAAATTCGAAATTTAAAAATCCCAACTGATATGGACTTCAAAATTTAATGTACTTTAAGAATTTCTTTTGTTTGTTTTTTTTTCAGATGAACTTGCAGGGCAATTTTACCGGTACCGCAGACCTCTGTATGGTGTGCAAGCCAATATTGGCGGAGCTGTAGTGGAGGTTTTTTTTGGAAATTTGACTGAATAAAAATTCTTTTTATAACTACATGAGATAATCTTTTGGAGCATTACAAGACCATGAGAAGACATTAACAATGTGTCTCAAAATTAAGTACGTAAGCTAGCAAGTGCCACAGACTTACATCTATGTGGAAAAATGCGAAAAAAAAATGCTTTTACTCTCTTATCACTTTAAAGTATTTCTCTGCTAAAATAGATTGAATATCACCTATCTTGTGTAATAAGGTAGATATTGATATTGGCTTAAATGGTTCACTCTGCTGTCATACACAAATGCAGTGATTATGTGTTGAAGGTAATTGTAATAACTTGTCACTGTGGCTTTTCACATTACAATATTTTTAATATTATAATTTTAAATGAGTGTTTAATGAACCTATCTATGACATTCAACCCTGTAAAAGAATTTAGGTGTAGATTTTGTCATGTGCTCTGTCTGGAAATAGTCAACTGAAGTCATACAGATTTCTTCTGATTGTGTTGGTGAACCCACAAACAAGCACAGATTAGAGAGTGGGGGAAATAGCTGCACCTTTAATACAGTAAAGAGTTAAACTGCAAACAATTATTCCTTTTCATTAACATTCTCCATTTGGGAAAAGGGCAAAAATACTGTAAAATTTGGGAGAAATTTTTTGTAAGAGCAAAACTGAAAAAACCCCACAAAATTTGGATTTTCAGATAAAAAAAAAAACCCGAAGCAGTTGGCAGCTCTGCACTCCCCATGTCACAAGCTATCATTTGACTCTTAGCTTATCATTTTTAGGATTTGCATTCTGAAGATATAGGGGAATTGAATTGCTTTCATATTTCCCTTTTTTAGAGGGGGGAGGGAGAACATGGGTGGCAACTTTTTTATAGCTTATACACTCCCCATGTCATAAGCTTTCATTTGACACATAAATCATTAAATTTGCCCATCATGTTCAAAAGATATGGTGGAACAACCATTTTGACAAATCCACAAACCGACAAATGAAGAGCGAAAAGCAATATATATATAAGTAGTTTCATATAAATACTGATTTTACAAAACAAAATATTAATTGTTGGTATAAATGCATAATTTCTAATTTATATTTGGTTCAAATGCTTTGCAGTCCACTGGTGTGCCACAATTGACAGCTTGCTCAGGCCTGGTGTATATAATCATCAACACTGAGTACTTTTTGTGACCAAAAAGATATGTATGAGAAATTGATCTTAGATTATCTGAATTAGTGTAAAGTATAAATATTACATTTATGTTTATTATTCCTGCTGAACTAAAATTTAAGATAAATATGTATAAAGCTTCAAGGTACATTTATTAATAACAAGATCATTTTGGAACCTATCCCCATTTTGCCATATGTGTGTTGGTCTCAATTTGCATGATTTCAAGTTATAGTGATTTTACAGAACTTACCTACCATGTAAATCGAGGGATGAATGTAATTGTTTATGTTGAAATATCTCCTTTGTTTTTAAAGTGCAGAACTGAAGTTATTGTTATGAAAATATTGCTTTTAATAAGTTTTAGTTATGGTGCATAATTATGTGGAAATAATTATTGCCAGTGGTGCAGGATTTGAACCCACACCTCTCCAGTTACATGCCAGAGTGCTTTACCATTAAAACAACCATCAGATGATAATTTATTTTCACAATGAAAACTTTATATCTTTCGCTGAATGTGGCAGACCTTGCGCCATCTATAATCAGGATAGACAATTTATTCTACCCATCAGCAATAATTTTTTCCTCATAATTTATCAAATTCTATATCTACAGGTAATCTGTTGATTTACTATGGATTGATTTTTTTTTAATAATGCATAAGCTTGAGTGACTTCCTCATTAACATCTGCTTCATTAGCAACAATTAGTCCAATTGTTGCTAATGAAGCAGATGTTAATGAGGAAGTCACTCAAGCTTATGCATTATTAAAAAAAATCAATCCATAGTAAATCAACAGATTACCTGTAGATATAGAATTTGATAAATTATGAGGAAAAAATTATTGCTGATGGGTAGGATTCAAACCCATTCCTCTCCAAATACAGAGCACTCTACCATTAAACCAACCATTGGACAATATTGTGGAAACAAATTATCATCCAATGGTTGGTTTAACAGTAGAGAGCTCTGGCATGTATCCAGAGAGTAGCGGGTTAGCATCCCGCATTAACAGCAATAATGTTTTTCACATAATTATTCATTGGATTTGTATAGCTGTAAATAATCTGTGTATTTACTATGGATTAGTCTTGGTTCTCTTTTTAAATGTGGAAACAAGGTTTTGTGTTTGACATGTATCCTCTAATTATTAGAAGGCAGAAGGTACCATTTTACTAATAAAGAGACTATACTAAATAATATAAAGTAAGACTATACTTTGTCTTCATGCTATTGGTCAGATTCTGCAGTGGAAAAAGCAAATTGGCAGCTGAGGGTTCTAGACTACACTTCTGCCCACTTTTTACATATTACCATTTTCAAGTTAACTTATATTAAAATTTGGCTGAGAATTGAACATTATAAAAGCCCAAATTACTGAAAAAGAATAAAACAGTGGCAAAAGGTAATTCAAAATGTCGAGAAATTCAATAAAAAGTAAGTAATCTGAAAAAATAACAGTGTAATGAAGCAGGTTAAATACAATAATCAGATATTTCACATCATAAAAGCGATATTTTATTGCCACCTTTACTAATTATAAGTATGAAAAAAAAATATCAAAAGCTTTTGAGTAGAAAAAATTTAGTATAGATTTCACAAATTTGGGTTAGGTTGTTTTACCTCTGAGCGGCACTTTTTTGCACACCATGGGCTAAATGGCCAGATCACATGGACCCCGAAGGCTCAGAGAAGGTTGGGGGAGGGGACCCACTGGAGCTGTTGGGAGACAGATGGTAGCCTCCCATCAAGGCCATCCAGCATGTTCTTTAACGTGCACAGGGTATGGCTCTCCCACATACGGGGCCACGGCTTAACGTCCCATCAGATGGACGGCGGTCTTTCCAAGCCCATCGGTGTCCCCTACTGACCATGGGCAGGGCGGGGAATTTTTGTGGAGATAAATCTCAATGCTGACCCAGCTGGGACTCGAACCTGGGAACTATAGATTACGAGCCTGGCGCGCTACCGACTGAGCCACCCCCGCCCCAGATTTCACAAAAGTTTGTAGCCAATCTAAGAGAAATTGTACTGTGTATGTCTTCTGCTATACAAAATTGTTCAAGTATAATAAGTATTTTTCTTTGAATAACTAGGTAGGTATGGGCTTCTAACCTATATACAAAAAACAAACTTTAATGCCTTACCTGATGGCTGTAGGGTCAATCCAGAGAGATCTAAAAGGAAGAAAAATGAAATATTATTGTGAAAATTAGATCTTTTTATAAAATTGTAGTAGAAAACTAGCAAGTATGAAAACATCTAAGTCGATCTCACTGAATTAAGCACATGATCTTCTGATAATCTCAAAGTCCTACCTAAAAGGACAGCAAACCCTTACTATTTGTGGGTTCAATCTCTTAAAAAATACCATGAAACTGAAACTAAGGACTTATGGGAAATAGATAATTTATTCCTGGCTCACTGGGAGAAGTAAGAGAAGGTGTGTGTGTGTGTGTTTACAAATCAAACATATGACAGGAGTAACATGTTAATTACAAAAATAAGAATATTACAGGTGCAATTACACAAGTTAACTAAAAAAAAACAAAGTCTTTTAACACCATTGATGAAACTGACAGATAAAAGTGGTGTTGAATAATGTCCTGGTACAACAAAACATGACATCCAAAGAACTTTCCCTGACCATAACACCTGGATGTAAATTGAGGGATGTGGAACAAGAATTGTTGATCTGCTACTGAATATAGTAAGTTTGTTCTATTGACTCCTAATGCTACTATACAACTCTATTCCATTAAGGAATAGAAAGTTCTAGTCACAAGACATAGTATAAAAGAGATAAAAAAGGAAAATGAATTCTTATTTTTTATGCTAAACAACATAGTGTATTTAATACCAATATATTGAATTATGTATTAGAAACCCAAACTGTGCATGTATATTGACAAAAATATAAATGTTAATTTCCCTTCAGGAATATTAGTGCTTCATCTGACAAAGTTGAGTTAGTAGCAATATCAATAAGATAACTATCACCTATAACACTGATATATACAAACATTTTACAAAAATTACAGATTTGAGATGATATGGCAAATCCTGGAATCATCCTAATCAGAGTACATCAAAATTTCATTTATTAGCATTGTTGTGGATTTATCATAAATCTATTGCTTTTATAAAACACATGCATACACTGAAGAGCCAAAACATTATGATCAGTGAGTCTTTATGCAAATCAAAGCGACGGCGAATGTGAAGGTCATGAAACAGTATAAATAACACCTGAAACTGAGCTCTGTTAATCAGTGTTATTCTTATTCTTCAGATGAGAAAGGGAGCGGACTTGCATGATTTTGACAAAGCCAAATTGTAATGGCGAGAGCATCTCCGAGATGGCAAAGCTTGTGGGGTGCTTATGGTCAGCCATGGTTAGTACCTTCAAAAAGTGGTCCGAGGAGGAAAAATCACGAACCACTGGTAAGGTGTAGGCTGACCATGGCCCACACATTCACTTTTACTTAACCAGTTTCACTTTATTTACATTATATTTATCATTTTGGGGATTATTTTTAGTTGGCCATCATTTTTACTTATCCCAATCTGCTAAAGGAGTTGTGCATGTGCAACTCTGACTTTTGATTGACAGCCGCTAATGCATGCGTCATAGCTAGAGCAAATGTGCTATCATCAGATTATGCAAATGTTTTTCCCAGTGTGCAACACACACGTGTGTCAGTTGTGCATGTCGCATGTCTACTAAGTGATGTAAGGTCACGGAGTCAGTAGAGTAATGAGATAGGCAGCAATCAGAGGAGTCAGATAATAGAAAGTCAGTTGTTAATAGAATGAGCTTTTAGTTGCCCAGAATTTGCATTCATCAGTTTATTTGGTGAGTTGAATTTTTTGGAAATTAACTTTTATTATATGAAATATTTTGATATTTTTATTAAGATTTAACTTTAATAATTTGACAATCTTTTGACTTCTTACTCAATAAGTAACATCCACATACTAAGTGAACCCTCATTTAACTTTATTTGGCAAGTTAATATTGTCTGGCACCTGATACTATCCGGAAAATTAAAATTTGGATTAGTCAAAAGGTCCAAAGAGAAGTTCTTTTGGAGCATTACAAGTGAGTGAAGGCTATCCCATATGGTACGAGCCAACAGTAGGGATACTGTGGTGCAACTCACCTATAATTTGAATGCTGGTGATGGGAATAATGTGTCATAACACACAGTATATCAAACCCTACTGAAAATGGGGCTGCATAGCTGCAGGCCATTCCGAGTGCCCATGCTAATCTTGGTTCGCCATTGAAAGCACCTATAATGGGCACGTGAGCATCAAAACTGGACCTTGAATGATTGGAATAAGGTTGTCTGGTCCAATGAATCCTGTTTCCTATTGCACCATGTGGAAGGCCAGATAAGTGTGTGTGTCATTTACCTGGGGAAGTGTTGGCATCAGGATGCACTGTGGAATGAAAACAAGCTGGTGGAGGAAGTGTAATGCTTTGGGCAATGTTCTGCTGAGAAACTCTGGGTCTAGTCATTCATGTGCAGGAAACTATGATGTCTACCACCTACCTAAACATCATTGCAGGTACATTCTTTCATGGAAAGGTATTCCCCTCTAGTAGTGCCTTCTTTCAGAAGGATAATGCGCCATGCCACACTGCCCAGATTGTTTGAGAATGGTTCATGGAACATGAGGAAGACTTCCAGGTATTGCCCTGGCCTCCAAATTCTGCAGACATTAATCCAATTTAGCATCTGTGGTTTATGATGGAACAGCATATCTGATCTTTGGTGGTTCAACCAAGTAACTGACAAGAGTTAAAGGATCTGCTGGTAACGTGTTGGTACCAGATACCACAAGACACCTTTAGAAATCTTGTAGCATCCATGCCTTACTGGGTAAAGCTGTTTTGGTGGCATGTGGAAAACCAACATCATATTAGGTGGGTGGTCATAACGTTTTGGCTCTTCAGTGTCTATATATCAGTGTTATTGGTGATATGTATCTAATTATTATTTATATAATGAAATTATTTCCTTTTGTAGCAATATCAATAAGAGATACTTCAAACCCAGGTATGGACCTATAATAATTTTCACAATTTATGTGATTGGATTAGCTCTGTTATTCATGCGATTGGGTTAGCTCTATTATTCATGCGATTGGGTTAGCTCTATTATTATAGTGCTGTGAAATATATAACATTATAGTGTTTAGAATGCAATTTTAGCCATTAGTTATAACTGATGAAAATGTTTTAATATAATCTACCATCTGTAAATGGCAGCTACCCAAAAACTGGAAGGAGAGCTGTGTACCGATCCCCAGTGATGATGCATAAAATTGGCCTGCCCAGCACCTAATGTCTGACTCCACCTTCTCGTGGTGCAGGCTGTTAGTACCTTTCAAAAGAGATATTCTCTTCTGGAAGGGAATGGAAGGGCTGTCAGATCAGTGTAGCCTATTAATCTGTCCTCTTTTTTTCTTTTTTCTTTCTGCCCTGCCGAGGAGTGGTCATTATCATAGGGTCTTCTTGATGCTGACCATTTATACTCACCAGACTGGAATGGTTTATGGATTTGCTGCACTGATGGGCCTCTGTTGAAGGAAAACCTGCTGCTATATTTTCTGTTTGCCTGTGGGTTGCCAGTCCTAAGTGAACAGAGGCACAGGATACCTTATATCAGCTAGTGGATAATCCTGATCAGAGACCATCGTATGTACCTGAATCCTCACTTAGCTAGTTGGGCATCACCAATCCTATATTAGAGTAATGTGTCTCAGGCAGGTCAGTTTCTGTCTAGTTTCTTACTTTTCGAAAGGTCCATTGTAAAGGGATGATGCCTGAAGTTCCTACCAGCATGGGTGGCTTCAGCCTTTGGCGGTGGGGGAATGGTTCTTTGCCCCATGTGCGATTAAGGAGTTGTTTGATATTGTTGGTCCTACCTCTCTCAATAAACGTAGTTTCTTTAAAAATCCTACTAATAATTTACAAGTAGGTAAAATTAGAGGAAGTTGTGTAGAGATTATTCTCCACATGTTCTCACACAGGAATTCTAGAGTTATAACCTAGATATTTCGGGGTTTGCAAGAGACCAGGTAGACAGGTAATGGTAAGATACTTAAAAAGGCATCTCCAAGGTGTAGGTTTGCTTCTCAGTAGTTAAGCCAGTGGATGCTCTTGTAGGATATGGCTGAATTAATATTTCTTATAGCTAAATTTAAAACAAAAATTAAAGACTTGAATGTTATCTGTTGTAATTCCCCCAGAGAGAACTCTGAATAGAACAAGAATGATAGGGTTTAAAGACAACTTCAGAATAATTTGAATTCTGTCAAGGAGATATATTTCTCTCATGCTAGATGATGTCAATGTTGAAGTTGGTATCGACTCTGACCTTTGGGCAGGGGTGTTAGGTCCCTTTGGCACTGGTAGTTCCAATGGCAATGGGGAACATCTCCTACAGGTAAGGAAACTTAACGGTTTGCAAATAACTAGTACCTACTACAAACACTGGGGCATTTATAAACCACATGGGTTTCACCTGATGGGTTGACAGGTATTGACAGATTACAATTTAATTACAGCAAATGGGCTAGTTCAGTCAGAAATACCAGATCATATAGCAGAGCTGAAATTGAGTCTGATCATTACTTGGGCAAAAGTGTCTTGCAATTGAAGCTTAAGAATGGTTGTGCTAAGGATAAGAGAATAACTCTTAAAATACAAAAGCTCTGAAAGTTCCAGATATAGCCAAAGAATATCATGATAGGATACTTAGTCTTTGTGACAATTTGAGTGACAAGGCTATGGAACTTATTTTTGTAAGAAGGAAGTGCAAGAATAATAAGAATGAACACTCTACTAGTTTTAATTAACAGCATTAGAGAGAGCTTAGATATAAGATCAGTTAACAGCTGATAAGAATCTTTGGCTTGATAGCTTGGCTGACAAGCAGAGGAAGCAGTTAGACAGCACAACAGCAGGGGGTTGTACCAGAGAGTTAATCTTTTGTGTGGGAAGAAACAGGCTGGCATACAGGGATTGAAGGATAAACATGGTAATGCTACTGAAGGTGAAGATTCTGCAACGGCTAAGTGGGCTGAGCATTTCAAGATGTTCTAAACAATGTGATTATTTCTACTTCCATCATTTGTAATGAGGACAGATGCATTAGTGGCTCTACTGTTGGCCCTACATCACATTCTGAAGTCACTTTGGCTATTTCTAAATTAAAACTATTTAAATCCCCAGGGGTAGATGAAATCACCACTGAAATGTTCATAGCTGGGAATATTTCTGTTATCACATGGCTGATTGAAATTTTGAATATCTTTCATGATAAAGGCATTGTTGCTAAGGATTTTACCAGTTATTATCATCCCTATTAAAAAAAAACAGTGATCGCAGTTCTTGTGATAATTATAGGGGTATCAGCCGACTTTCTGCTCCAGATGAAGTTCTTTGCATGATTATTATTTAATAGAATTAAGACTTTTGTTAATGGACAACTGTGTAATGAGCAGTGCAGATTCAGAAATAGTAAGTGATGTATAGATCAAATATTTTCACTTAAAGATTCTTGAAAACTGTTTAGTGTTTTAGAAACCTGTGGTTACTTCAAGGTTACTTGCTTTATAGATTTAGAAAAGGCTTTTGACTCTCTTGGTCATAATTTGTGGTTGATGATGTGGCATACCAAAGAAGCTAGTTAACATAATGAAAGCTCTCTATAATAATACTGAGTTGTGTGTGAGAGTTGGTAATGTTCATAGTGATTAGTTTAGCATTGGTAGTGGAATTAGAAAAGGGTTCATTTTTTCTCCTTTTCTCTTTAGTTATTCATTATGTTATGAAGAATTCCATGCAAGGAGAAGATTTTGGCTTAAATGGTCTAAAGATTTCAAAATTTCTGATTTAGATTATGCAGGTTATTTGGCCCTGTTGGCTAATGATGTTGATGAGACTGGTAATAGAATAGGTTTCGTGATAAAAAAAAGAGAAAAAAACTAAAGTAATGAAAATTGGTCAGGCAGATACTGCTTCAGTTGCTTTGAATGGCTGCACTCTTTTTAAGAATTAAAAAAAAATTTTTATTTATTATTTTTTTATTTATTTATTTATTTTTTAAATTCTCAGTTTATCTTGGGACTATGTAAGAGATACTGGAAAAATGCAGCATGAAATAAACAGAATATGGATTGCTTCTGGGATTTTTAAGCATCTGTGGAGAGTGTAGAAAAATATGCATATGACTATCTAAAAATTAAAATTAGGCTATATAATAGTTAATTCTTTCTAAGGTTAGTTATGGTAGCAAAACATGGATAACTAAGCCTTTGTGAACAGGATAATAAGAAACTTGATGCCTTTGATTCTAGATGCTTTATGCAGTATCTTGGGCATTATTGTCTTAATTTTCAGTTTTTTAAAAAACATTTCCAACTTTAACACCACAGCCCTTTCATTAAATCAATTTTATTTAAAATATAAATAGGTTCAAAGGTTATAGAACACAAATCAAGCTTACTCAAATTAAATAAATATCCAGTATCATTTTGTAATTATACATATGTAAACAAAACAAATCAACTAAATGAAAGCAGAAAAAATTTATATAATTAAACTCAAAAATGCTAATGTTTCATTGCATTAGGCAGTGGTTACAGTCAATAACTGATGGAGATAGAGGACCAAAGAGCATAAGCCATTAAGTTGTATGGAAATTGACTTCTAAGAGGACATCAAATTAGGGATATACATAGCTTATCTGATTTCTCAACTGAACCTTTGGTTGATTTGGAAGGATTAGCTGAACGTGAGTGCCCTCCTTAAAAGTCCCTAAAATTAGGTCATTTTCGACTGAATAATTTGATAGGAGGGGATAACACGTCTGTACTTGCATCTCAGATGATCCTAACTGGTTTGTAATTTTTAGCTATGTTGGAGAACAGAGCATTTCTTTATAGTTGCTTCATTTGCATCAACATCGGATTCATACTTTGTTTTCAGCATTATGTTGTGAATTATTGTTGAAAATTTTTACAATTAGTAATTTTGTTGAAACTCAATACATTTGGCATTGTCTCAATTTTCAGTTTTTAAAAAAACATTTCCAACTTTAACACCACATCCTTTTGTTAAATCAATCTTATCAAAAATATAGATATATTCAAGGCACACAAATCAAGCTTACTCATATTAAACAAATATCCCAATTTAAGTATTATTTTGTAATTGTAATTACACATATGCAAATGGAACAAATTCACTAAATGAAAGCAGAAAAAATTTCTATGATATATATATAGTCTATCTCCTTAGTTTTATTTTCTACTTTATAGGTTACATATAAGAAGATACAAGTTTTTAAAAAATTTTAATTAATTTTTTTCTTTCTCAGTAAAAACATCTATTTTTAAAACTTTCATTTGATATATGACTCATAAACATTGGCCACATGTAGAAAACAAATTCTGAAAAAATTACATATTATTTTTTAGATAATTTTTTTCCTTGAATTCAGCATTTCAATTTTTCTTTCATTTCTCTGAAAATTGACAGTAGAATTACTAGTGATCACATCACTCGCAAGCAAAAAGACAGTCTTTTTTTTCACTATGTATAATATTATATCGGTGCTCTTTGAAGCAATACAAAATAATGAAGTAGAAGTTATCTATTATTATTTAAAATAAACTTCTTTAAATTATATATTTTACATTTACATAAAAATATGAAGTAAAAAATATCTATTTTCCTATATTATGCCCTAAAAAGCAGAAAATAAAACTAAAGCACATTGATGGTGCAATCAGCCACTGAATTTGTATTCACTTCAAAGAGAGACAGGACACCTGCAATCTTGATAAGTAGATAAATCAGAGCCGAATCTTCCTTTGAAGCAAATACAAATTAATGACTGATTGCATCAGATAAAAAAAAAAAAAATAAATACCCCCTCAAGCAGCTGCTTGCCACAGAGGTCTGACAGGAGCCTGTCAGTTTATATGCCATAATAGAAGGATCTGAGAGGATGGCAGGACCTCAGCAGAAAAACGACACAAACAGCCATGCCTTAACCCGGGGCTCGAACCCAGGTCCCTTAGATCAGTAGCCAAGCGTGCTAACCACTCGGCCACGGGACCAGGCAAATTCATTGCATCTGCCAGGTACATGATTTAAATTTATTTTCCACTTTTTAAAATTTTTTAAATATTTTTTTTTCTTTGTCACTAAAAACACCTACCTTCAGATAAAAACTTTCATTTTATATATGATTCATAAACATTGACCACATTACCCCTCCCCCTTTTTTTTGTAGTGGGGTGGATGGGAGGAAAATTGTGTTTGTGGTAGTCCATGACATTGGAGATGTCACAAGCTTTAATTTGTGATAACTAGTTAATGTTCACCCCCCCCATGATATTTCTGTCCCCTTTGGGGGGAGAGGAGAATGCTATATCTGTGTATAACTTGGAATAGCAATGATGATCCTCATAGTTGCTGTAAGATAGAGTTTGTAAGATACTGTAGAACAATTTTCACATTTCCCCTTTTTTAGGGAGGGGGGTGAAAGCAAGGGGGTATATTTTTATTGCCCACAACACTCCCCATGTAAGAAGCCTTCATTTGTCATGCAATTGTTACATTTAGTCCTTCTGTTTAAAAGATATGGATCAATGCTTCCCACATTTTACACATTTGGGGTGGAGGGGGTAAATTTTTATGACCTATGACACTTCCCATGTCACAAGCTTTCAATTGATGCATAGCCCATTACTTTCTGCCTTCACATTCTGAAGATGTAGCACAGGTCTGGGCAAACGTTTTAGCTGAAGAGCCAATGAAAGCTGAAATGGAAACATATAATCTATAACATATGTATAAACAACCAAAACAAATATTGTTTTCCTTTTACAAATTTAATCCACTTTCATTCATAGCTCGTGGGCCCCAAAGAGGTAGCAGGCCATAGTTTGCCCAGCCCTGATATAGGAGAAAAATCGCTTAAAATTTCCCCTTTTTTTAGGGGGGGGGGGGGGAGAAGAAAGCATAGGAGGTATATTTTTAAAGCCTATGACACTCCACACATAAAAAGCTTTCATTCAACACACATATTGTTTGCCCATCACGTGTGAAAGATACAGTATAACTGTTTTGACAACATGCAAACAAGTGAAAAGCAACAGGAAAACAGAAAATAAAAACACAAGTCAATGCCAAAAAAATTGTGCAAATTAGCAAAAAATTGCTGCTCTGGACAGCTCCAAAGCCCTGGATTTGATTTCACTGGATTATTTCTCAGAGAGATAAAAATTAGCATACAGATTTCTGACATCAGATGATTAAATTTTTTTGTCATTATTAATTATTTCATGATCACATTTACTAAGAACTAAGGTGGTGTTATAATGACAAGTATTATGAGCAATTCACTCCAATATAAAACTTACACCTCAATACAGCAAATTTTAAAACTTTAGGAAATCAGACATTCTTACAATATTTTAAAAACTATTTATAATCAACAAAATCACTTCAGACCTATTGCTGGCGATACAACTCGTTCATAATGATATGGGTTTACACACACACTATCGCACTTGAGGTCAAAGGCATATTGGCAATATTTCACATGTTTCAATTCATTTTTATGAAGATCGGGCCACCTCCATATTCTAGCATAAATAACATGTGGAAAACCTTTCCTTCCAGCCACCTGTACAAAATAAAAAGCATATTCATAACTAAATAAATATCCATTTCTGGGGACAAACTGAAAATATGTATGTACATTGAAAATTAGCAAAGTTAAAACAAAAGAAATATAGCTAGAAGTAAAACACTTTAAAATATACTCCTTCAAAAAAAAAAAGTGCCCCACCAAGAAGGTTGGGTTGTTTAATCTCTGAGTAGCACTTTTTTGCATACAATGGACTAAACAGCCAGGTCACACTGGACAGTTGTTGGGAAAGAGATGGTAGCCTCCAGTCAAGGCCATCTCGCATGTTCTTTAACATGCACAAAGGCTGCTGTCTATCAGATGAGATGTTACGCCATGCCCCCTTTTGCAGGTATGGCTCTCCTGCACAAGGAGGCATGGCTTAACATCCCATCTGATAGAAAGCAGCCTTTCTAAGCTCATTGATGTCCCCTACTGATCATGGGGCAGCATGGGGGTTTTGCAGAGGTAAATCCCAGGTAGAACTGTAATCTGGGAACTGCAGATTACTAGCCTGGCACACTACTGACCTGTGCCAGTAACAAGAAGGAATGTTGTACATACCAAGTGACATGCTAAAAGGTAGTAGTTTAAGTAACAAATTATCCCATTTGTAACCTGTTTAGTAAGGCAGACACATGAATATTAGGATAGTATCATTATGAGGTATTGCTATCTTTTGTGGCAATATAAGCACTAATATGGCTAGGAAGCGAGTCAAAAAAGGCTCCTAATAATGTCCTGTTATATGGCTCTCCAGATTTGCTGCACTTGCACCCAAAGATCCATCAAATTATGCACTGGAGTCAGTTATGTTCCCAGACATCATTTCACGGCATCACTGATGTACTCAATCAACAACAGACCTGGCGACATTGCTGGCCATGGTAGCAGGAAAACAGCTTACAGCACTATTGAGCAATACATGTGGTATATAATCTGGCTTTATCATGAAACAATGCAGTGTTTGGCATGCTCTGCAGGAGTGGTTAGACCACAGGTTAGACAATGGTATCCATACACTGCTGGACAGTTAAATTACCCTCGATGACTATATGACCAACTGTCATAAGAGATAGCATCCCACACTAGGATCCCAGCAGTGGGTGCTGCACAGCACCCATTATTTTCTGCCCTCGTATTGTGAAGATATGGCAGAGCAATTGTTTTCATATTTCTCTTTTTTTTTAGAGAGGAAAGGAAGAGTGGGGGGTGGTATAAATTTTTTTAGCTTTAAAATAAAAATCACAGCTAGTTTAATAAAGTTTAATTTTCATGATTAATAGCTGTACATTAAAATTTAAACATTTTAAGTCCAGAGGATTGCGTGAGCAGATGTGCAAACAGAATGAGCAACAAATAGATGACATCAATGAGACATGTATTTAAGGGATGTAACATCCACAATGGGGAGCCTGATGAAGCCAAAAACCATGGAGGGTTGGTGTAACGTGTAGCTCTGGGGAAGGACAGTGATATTTTAAACTTTTTAAGAGAGTAAATGTTAGTAACTTTTGGGAAAGAGTTATTTTAGTAAGTTTTGAGGATGTGAGTTGGAATGTCATAATAAATACCATCAGTTTAAAACCAGTTGAGTGATGAAATGTATTCAATCATGAGAATTATAACAACCAGATGTCGTCAAGGAAATTGATGATAGGAGCTCTCCTAAAAAGACTGTTATACAGCTATAGTATTGATATTAACAGTGCTGATGACTATGTTAATGCTTATCAAACAACTGGGCAAGATTGTGTAGAGTGTAACAAGTATCTATAATCTGCAGTGGTGATAGCAACGGTACCAACATCTATGTCAATGCTCAACAAACAACAGAAGATAGAGCGAGATAAAACAAGTAACTACAAGCTGTACCTGTCCCAGCGGACATTGACCACCATACTGGTAAATATTGTTCCTCTTTTTTACTTGAGCACCTTTACAGGATAAAGGTTGGCTTAAAAGTTTGTACTAATAGTGAGTACAGAAAATAGGAACTTAGTGTAGTGTTTGAACAGCAGCCTAGATGGCATTAAGCTGGTAGGATTCTACAAGAATATTCTGAGCACTCCTCTGGACTTATAATGTTTAAATATTAATGTACAGCTATTAATAGTGAAAATTAAACTTTTTTTATAGCTTATGATACTCCCCACATCGTGGAAGCTCATTCACAGTTACATTGCCACACATGAGTGAGGCTATATCTGTGATCACATTTATTAAGAACTAAGGTAGTATTACATTAATAACAAGCATTACGAGCAATTTAGTTCAACTCACTCTGTACTGTCCCAGACAAATGCAGGCATCATTGCTGACGGCGATATATTGCCATTCATCACACCACTCAACTTGTTCATACCACTGCAATCTGGCATGCCTGCGTGTTTGATGAATGGTACTTACAGATACCAGTGATGCCCCATCAATCGTTCTGTCACTAGATATTTGTTGGGCAGTCGAATTTCTCTTATTGACAGCTATTTGGCAAATTTGCTGATCATTCTGATCCATAGTCACTGAAAGATGACCTGATCCTGAATGACTATGTGAAACACCTTCCCATGTCCATTGCTGCCAGTAACAGCCATTTGTTCATTTATCACATCCGAAATGTTTGGCAATTGGTTGCATAGACCATCCTGCTTCACACAGACCTATGGTGCGATCTCACTCAAACTCACTCAGTTCATTAAACATCCACCTACAACACACAAATGACATTATTCTTTGATGGTAACCAGATTTGGTTTCTTTAATCTATACTGTCCAGTTTTCCCTGACAACAACCTACCTACAGCTAACAAAATACATATCACATAATGCCACATTTTGAATGTAGCCAGACTTTTGATTTTCTTTTCATTTATATATATATGTATATATAACTGTCCATACTAATTTGATGGCCGAGTGGTTAGCATGCTTGGCTACTAATCTAAGGGACCTGGGTTCAAGCCCCGGATAAGGCATGGATGTATGTGTCGTTTTTCTGCTGAGGTCCTGCCATCCTCACAGACCTACTCTGGCATATAAACTGACAGGCTCCTGTCAGACCTCTGTGGCAAGCAGCTGCTTGAGGGGGTAATTATTTTATTTTTTATTCATTTATATATATATGTATATATAACTGTCCATACTAATTTGCATAAATGTAGTTCTACTACTTCTGGGTGAGGCATTTTTTTAATGAGATGTGTATATTTAATCGACAATTTCATTGTTAAAGGGGGGAAAAATATGGCCACATGCCACCTTGATCAAACTCAAAGTGGTGCATGGCTGTATGCAAGCAACTGCTGGCCTGGACTGAGGAAAACTTGTGGAGATGCAGCACTACTGCACAATTGCATGATGGGTGTGATTGAGACAATATTGATAACTCTCACTGAGCAGGGCATCTCACAATACTGAAGGAGAAGGTTCAATTCGTACAGATGTTGCTGGATATTGACAGACATTCCTTCATTTTAGTGCTTCACACACAGTTTTCGGAAATTTGTGGCAAATATTCTTCTGTTGTTGAGAGTAGAAGTTATATATGCTGTCGAAGTTGGCAGACTTTTTAATTAAGCTTTTAAGTACATCTTACAAAATATAAATAGAAAGAACCAAATGCTAGACTGAAACAACCATGACAATAATGAAATAATGATTTTTTTTGTTATATGTTACAATAAATATTTTGAAATTCTGATAACATTCATTTTGTTATCCCATTATTTTACGTTACACATAATGTTTTACAACACTATATTTATATATATCCTGGTGTTATAGTGCTAGCATTTCTAAAACCATTAAACCTATTTATAGGAGTCATTGCTATTACAACTACTAATGCCCCCATAACTATCACTTCTGTAGAAAGATCAGAGTCAATATCTAGAAGGGTTGTTTGAAAAGTAATGACAACCCTGCCACCAAATGCTCAAAGTGCTCCCAACTTGCTTGCACATCATGCGCTGTACAGAACCTGTTCTGGAGGAAAGTCATTATTTGCACGGTGCCAAGGTAGGAGATTGGACAAAACGAAGTAACAGCAATATCAGACTCCTGCCAGAGATGCCCTAATACATGTAATGAAACTGGAACAATGCAGCTGGATCAAAATGCAGATCAATACAAGATCACAGCATGTGGCTGTAATGCAAGGGACTCTTGAACTGACTGAGGGAAGTGTGCAGACATGCAGCACTACCCTGTTGTACATGGGTGCAGTTTGTCTGCCACGGTCGACACAATGTTGATGACTCTCACCATACTGGATATCCAACAATCCTGCAGGAGTTTAAACTCTTAAGTCATTACCGAACATTGACAGATATTGAACAACACACCAAGTGAAGTAATAAATAGGCACTTTGACGTCGATTTCAATTTTAGAGGAAAAATTGTCTGAGCCGGGTGGGATATGAACCCGTGACCTCCTGATAACGTCGGGTGCTCTGGACCACTGAGCACCTGAAATCTTGATCGGCGGCTGGTAGCTCAGTGGTCCAGAGCACCTGACATGTTATCAGGAGGTCGTGGGTTCATATCCCACCTGACTCAATTTTTCCTCTAAAATTGAAATCAACTCAAAGTGCCTATTTATTACTGGATGTTGAACCGTTGAGTTTATTTCAATATTTATTAACACCAAATGAAATTGGACTTAGTAATTCTACCACTCAGTGTGATGGTCATCCATTCACTTTTCCTTTTCCTCAACCAGTTTTACTTTATTTACGTTATATTTATCATTTTGGGTATTATTTCATTTTAAACATCACATTTCTCTTTTCCAAGCCATGGGAGGAGTTGCACATGTGCAACTCCGACCTTTTGATTGTCAGCCATGTTTAGGACACAACCCCTATTGCATCATAGCTAGGAGATCAGATTATGCAAATGCTTTTCCTGGCATGCAATAGACAACAAGTAATACATGTGGTGTATTGTACGCCGCATGTTATACTAAGTGACATTAGGTCACAGTGGAGAGAAGTCAATATGGAGATGGTAAGAAGACACTAGTAGTCAGTTTTTTTGAGTTGTATTTAGAGTTAGAATTTTTCTGTTAGTTACTCAACTTTTGTATTCATCAACTGAATTGGTGAGTCTTTGAATGTTTTGGATATAAACTTTGTTTTATGAATATTTTGACTTAGCTATTTTTTCACCTTGAGCAACGATTTTGATTTAGATATAACTTTAATTAAACATGATGATCTTATTTGAATTCTTGCTTGAAAAGTAATGCTATGTGTATAAAGAACACTATTTCAACTTTATTTGGCAAGTTAATGTTGCCTGGCACCCGATAAGCTACCCAGAGTTTGAATCTATTCTGGATCAGATAAAAGGTCCAACTTGAGAAAGTTAATAATCTTTGGAGCATTACATCAGCACATTCTGAAGAACATCCTGGGCAAGCAAAAAAACAATTTTTTTTTCAGACCACAGCATGGTGTGTTCCACACCATCACACAGAGGTGCAAAAGTGGCACAGTGCACCATTGCAAACCTTCACCTGGAATGGTATCCAATGAGGGTGATACATTTTTTAATCATTTCATTGCCATGGGTGTACAAGCTGAAACTGAAATACCAGTTCAATGAACAGCATCATTAACCTTTTCACTACCATATCGACCCAAGCTGCAGGTAGGAGGTAGTGAAGAAGAAATAATATTGGTTGGGCAAGGCCATATAAAATCTCGGCCATTTGGGATGGTAAGGTAATAAAAGGGTTGTCTCCATGCCTGAAAAAATTGCAAAAAGAAACCAGCAATGTGAAAGTGTTGCTAATCATCATTTACAACATTGATAGTGTTCTCCATACCATGCAATGCCTCAGGGCCAAACTGTGAATGCAGAGTACTACTAACTTTTTTTATACATCATCTGTGTCTGGCTGTATAACAAAAGCATCAACACTTCGTCACAGGGGATACACCAGTTCTCATTCACAACAATGT
Organism: Ryuthela nishihirai; assembly: GCA_038380435.1. Taxonomy (NCBI): domain Eukaryota; kingdom Metazoa; phylum Arthropoda; class Arachnida; order Araneae; family Heptathelidae; genus Ryuthela; species Ryuthela nishihirai. The sequence goes on from JAWZYU010000017.1 coordinate 81,670,805, forward strand.
CCTTAAGTTATGTTACAACCTGTGAAGGAACATTTTGCAAGATGGCAATGGGAAACCTTGGAACATCCTTCATACACGAGTCATTGTGAGTTTGACTGTTTCCTAAGGTGAAGGAACCACTCTGAGAGCAATGGTTTTGCAATCTTACTGAGGTGTTGCGAGCCAGAGGGTAGTCAGTCACTGGCTCCCACAGATTTGGAATAAAGTTGTTAACCTAGGTGATGATTACATTGAGGGTATGGAATGCTAGTTTCACATGGAAAAAAAAGGGTTCAGTAAGTACCACATATGTTGCCATTATTTTTTTTTTAACAACCCTTGTACTGCCAGTGAAGTCAGAAAACATTCCCAATTTTGATACCTTTTAAAATATCCCAATGCTGCCTTAAAACTTATCTCCTCAATGGGGGAAAAGTAATAAATACCAATGAAGTGTTTAACTCTGGAATGGTCCCCAGGGTAAAACTGATCTTATACACATTTTCATATACAGGGTTCCCTGAATTCATAGCCCAAACGTGAGGGGATGGTAGTACACACCGAACCCACCAATATTCATCATTGAATATGCAGTCGCAAACGCAGTCTGGTGCTGGTAGGGGGTGCAGACGAGGTGGCACAGCTTAAAAGCACTGGATCGGCCAAACCCCAGCATTCTCAGTGTCGACTGGACACAAGATGGAGCAGTTTACGAACGCGATGCACATGATGTACGGCGTAACCGAGGGCAAGGTAGAGAGATGAAAAGACTACTGTGAGCGATATCCTACGATCACAAAATGTTTGCGCGACTGCAACGCCAGCTGTCTGAGGCAGGCACCTTCCATGTCAGTCGACATGATGCGGGACGAGCACAGACGGTCAGAATGAGCGAGGCCATCTTGTGTATGGTGACAGATACAAGGTATAAGCACACGATCCGCTGCCTGGAGCCTGGTCTGCATTGGAACAGTGTCTGGCGAGTAGTGCATGAAGAAGGGCTACACCCCTATCACTTGCAGCGAGTGCAGGCATTGACAGCTATTGATTATCTCCTGCACATGGATTTCGCCCAGTGGTTCCTGCAGCAAAGTGCCGCACATCCCAATTTCCCCGTGCATGTGCTCTTTACGGATGAATCAACATTCTCACGTGAAGGCATAGTGAATGTCCACAATGTGCATTTGTGGGCAGCCCAGAACCCTCATGGTACACGTCCAAATTTGAACCAGCAATGGTTCACTGTCAATGTCTGGGCGGGGATCGTGCATGACTACTTAATTGGACCCTACCTACTGCTGGACCGCCTCGATGGGCGAACATACTGTATTTTTCTGCAACAGGTTTTGCTTAGAATTGCTTCAGGATGTTCCAGTTGCAATCCCCACCCATATGTGGTTCCAGTACGATGGGGCACCCACCTATTTCAGCATGGACGTGCGTCAGCATCTTCATACCACATTTGGGAACTGATGGATTGGGTGCGGTGGTTCCATCACGTGGCACCCCAGATCGCTCGATCTTTCTTGTATTGATTTCTTTCTTTGGGAACATTTGAAGAGTGTAGAGTAAGAGATGCCCATGCAGTCCGCAGAGGATCTGGTAGCCTGACTGTCCATCGCAGCCGCCAATGTGCACGACAAGCCCCGTGTTTACAAGCAGGTACGCCGATCACTACCCCACCGTTGTGCCGCTTGTATCAACATTGGTGAGCGGACGTTTGAGCATTTGTTGTAATGATCTCCAATAAATGTCACTCTGGAAACCTCTGTGTCTCCTCACTGCGTTTGCAGCCACATATTCTATGCGAATATTGGTGGGTTCGGTGTGTACTACCATCCCTTCACATTTGGGCCATGAATTCAGGGACACCCTGTATAGTATTGCAATAAATTTCATATGACAAATTGTAAACCCTATGTACCTTCATAACGCTTAGTAAACTACTGTGCAAAGTACTAAAATAAATCAGTTGGCACCTAGAAAGTGAGTATGAATGGAATCTATTTATTGTCAAGGTACATATTTACCCTGAGTTGACAACTTACATTACAAAAAAAAATTATGAGTTAAAACTGCAAGATATTTGTTTTTCATTATTAAGTTAATTTAAGTTAGATTAGTTAAGATTTTATTATTTTAAATATGGAAATTTATTGTAATTAAAATAGTAATATTTTTTAATTCATAAACAGACTTATAAATATTGATGGAATGAACTTGTCAGTAATATTACTATGGTAAGTCAGAAAGTAAGGTTCCCTATCAAGCCAATGCTGGTATGACCAATTAACCTGAACTTCAATGCACCATATATGACAATCAGTTACTCCATTAGTTGTCAATGAGCTGTTTTTTCCATACCATGTGACTAATATAGCACCTACAGTGTTCAACCAAATATACTCCACTAGTAGGAGAAATTTTGTCTCTAGCATTAATTAATAGAGATTTTACATTATTTACTATATTTATCAGTACTGATATTTTATGCAATGTTTTCAGTATACACTACAGGAAAAAAAATTGCAACATCTGGAAGGATTAATGCCCTTTTATTGAAATGAAGGCAGCTTTAGCATACACTGAGATGTGCAATTAATTACATTATAAAAAAAAAATATGGAAAATTACCAATTTAACTATCCAGTCAAGTAGTACAATTAGTATGATGTTGAACCTTCCCACGCAGCAATGCATTCATGAACATGATGGGGAAGGCTATTGTACAGCTCTATAATGTCCTCCTGAGGGATAGGACGCCAAATAACATGAAGTTACTATTCCATTTCAGCGACAGTGGTTGGTGCACCTCTTGGGTGTTGTTAGAGCTGTCAGTCCATCATGTCCCAGACATGTTCAATAGGTGAAAGGTCCAGCGAGCATGCTGGCCATGATAGTACCTGAACATTTTGCTTGTGTAGATACTGCAAACAAATGTGGGCTGTGTGTAGATGGGCATTACCTTGCTGGTAAAAGGTTCTATGCTGCTGAACAAATGGGACAGCCACTGGCTGCAAAATGTTGGTAACATATCGTTGGGCAGTTAGAGATCCCCTTATGATGACCAGTTCTGACTAAGATGTCTGACTAATGGCACAACAAGACACCAGATGCTGGAGCTGTGACAATATCACACACACTGGGTGACATTCCTTTCTCCTGATGACGGAGAACACATTGTCTACCACCATGCTGACCAAGACAAAAATGAGATTCATCACCGAACACCATGGTACTCCGCTCTTGTTCATTCCAGTTCTATCTGAGGCGCCACCAATAAAGAAGTGCTTGCATGTGGGCAGACGTGAGGGTCAAATGCAGTGCCAAATGATAGGCTCGCAATGAAAACTGAAAAAGCATATTGTTTACCATCTGCCTGGTAGGTATTCGATGTGTTACCTATTGCCAGTCCCTTTGCAGTTGCGTTGTAGCCACAAATGGCGGTCCTGTCGCTCCGTGGTCATAAGTCATCTTCCTGATCCTTGTCAGTGTGTGTTGGATCCTTCTTGAACCCACTGGTGCCATATGTGTACGATGGTGCTGGGATTGCAGTCAACAAGGTTGGCCACATCTCTGTACAATAAACCAGCTTCTCTAAGGACGATGATTCTTCCATGTTCAAGGTCTGTTAACTGTTGGAATGGCTGTCAATGCCTAAGGGCATCTTTAGCAGTTTAGAACAATTTCCATAACCTTTTGTCAACCAGGGAGCTTTAGTTGCCTTTATCTGTATTTGATTGTTCTGTACCTGTGATATCAGCTCGTGCCTTTCCAATCATTTCGATCGTCCTGAAAACTTAGTAATTTCCATGCATTTCCACATACTACCCCCTCCCTGCATTTTGTCACATTTGCATAACTTCTTGCAAGTGTTGCATTTTTTATTTCCTGTAATTTGTAATTTCAGGTACATATAGAAAAGAGATAGTACAGGTTTTATCTTCTCAAATTTGTCTAAGGGAGGCAAAATTAAAAACTGAACTAGCTACAAATCTAGACCTTGCCAGATAAACTATTGGATATTAATCAATAAAATATTTGACAATGATGCACGAGGAATGGAATAAGCAGATGATATGACTGGATACCAGCAAGCTGAATGAAGGATTCTATTTTACAGATGTGCCAATGGGCATGACATTTGTGGCAGAGTAAAAAATAAAGTAAAATGCCTCTGATTTCTTCTAATGTATTGAAGACAGAACAGTGCTGAACTTTCTAATGTACAGAATTTTTACTATACTTTTATAAAACTTTATACTAGATATTAGAAACATGTCATAAATCATGTTTCTGGTGACAGGTTTCCTGTATAAGTGGAGATGTTAATAAAAAGTATTATACACGAAGTAGCCCTCATTTTACAGAACATTTTTGTGCTTCATCCAAACTATTTTACAGACTTGTGGACTCTAGACTTTGCATGTAGCCAAAAGATATTGTACAATGAGTATTTTCAAGATTATTGTTTGCATAATATTACCCAATGTTGATTAAGGAGTGTATTATATATTTTAACTATACAACAAAAATAACTTTTAAAAAATGAAGCAATTTTTTTGCTATTGTTCTTTTAGCAGTAAGTTACGTATTTTTCACTCCTTTGGTTGCCTTCAAATTTCTAATTATTTTCAGGAAATTTAATGGTAAAAGTTCAATTACCTGTAATCGGCCATCTAATGTTCTTTGAATTGTTACACATTTGCTTGGGTGTGCACCATTTGTTGTTATAGCAGTAATGAGACTGTCCAGTTCATCTCGCTTTTCCTTAAGCTTTTTAACTAAACTTTCAATAGCTCTTTTAGAAAAACTTTCAGATTCTCCTCCTTGTCGATGGCACATCAAGCTATGAACAATGCTGAGGCAAGCATCTGCTGAAGTTGGAGCATTTGTTGTCATGATGAAAGTTATCTCATCACGTATTTAATGTGGGACTTGTTTTCGTTTGCTTATAACCTGTTAAAAACAAATACATGTTTTTTTTTAGTAATAAGGTTATTTATAATTATTAACTCATTCACAAATTATCAATACAATATAGATGTTTTACCAATAGAAACTACTTTTTTTTCCAGGATTGTGGCAAAATTTACCTTCTATTAAAAGAAAGTAGGATTGATAGGTACAATTCTCTTACACAGAGTGACCTGGAAATGTATGTCATAAATCAAGGAGCAGTATCAAGGCACAAAACTGGATCAAAACGGTCTAGTAAATTTAAAAAGCATCATTACAGAGATACTTCTTCAAACTACCTGTCTTGTGAGGAGGACTTTCCAAACTGGCATGTGAAATGATACAGAGCCCAATGCAAATCCAATAAGTAGGGAGTCAAGACTTGACATCATGTGCAAATGCAAATTGTATACAACAGTTACACTTGAAAACATCAAATGGACTGGACTCAGTGAAATGAGACATGAAACACAATATTTGGAGAAAAATGGTTTATTTAATGGTACAAATCACAACACATGCTCGAAATTTCTTCCATCGGTGCAAACACAGGCATTGGCACAATGACATTTGGATTGTCGAATGCTCCAGGGTTACTCAGACATGTTCTGTCATAACTCTTCTACACTCTACACAGGGGATGCATAAGCATAAATTCACAGGGGATACTTTTCATGTTTAAATGTTAAATATGGAGATATCTTATGAGCATACTATATGTCACAAAAATAAGCTGTTGAAGTATGCAAGTGCAGTTTCTCTACTAATGTTGAAACATCATAGAAATAACGTTTTTAATGAAAAGAACCAGGACTGGTATTCGGATTGTATATTAAGAACATCAGTGCTAAAGTCTACAATCATCTGTGTAATTCTGACAGCTATTCAAATAACATCTTGAAGAATGGCCTTAGAAGAATATCACAAGAAAGTACAACTGACTGAAGTCAGCAGGACTAATTAAAAGACATCTATGCAATGATATCTTTTCATTTTTGACTTGGGAACCTTTTAATGTTAAAAAGTTCCTTAAGTTAGAACTTACCATTTTTTAACACTTATACCTTGACTATGTGCCATAGTCAAGTGTAATGTGAACTAGTTGCTCAAAAGTTCCTTACTTTTTAAATAACATAATCGTGGATTAAATATTCTTTAAAACAAAGCAGGTATACAAATTAAGTTTAGATTAAAAAAACATTTAATGACAGAATTTTGATTACTACTATAATATATTAAATATAATAATGCCAAAAAAATTTCCAATGAATTAATGAGAGCATTTTAGGCATCAAAATCAACTTTTAAAGATGATGAATTTATTTTTACTAAATTCTGAAGATGATTGTTATTCAAATGATCTCCTTGTGAAGGTTTAATATCTTTTTCAGTCCAGAGAATGTAACAAAACTAGTAGCACTTTTTACTGTTTTGCTAGTCCTTAGAAAAATACTTTTTCTCTCTCAAAATATCATCCACAGACAGTATGAAAGGATGTTGAGGGCTGATGTGGCTCATAGGCTACCGCTGCCTTATGAAACTCAACCATGTGCATTAGCAGTCAGTCATGACATAATTTGTATAAAATAAAAAAAATAAATACCTCCTCAAGCAGCTGCTTGCCACAGAGGTCTGACAGGAGCCTGTCAGTTTATATGCCATAGTAGAATGTCTGAGAGGATGGCAGGCACTCAGCAGAAAAACGACACATACATCCATGCCTTACCCGGGACTCGAACCCAGGTCCCTTAGATCAGTAGCCAAGCTCACTAACCACTCGGCCACGGGATGGCTTATAATTTATATACTGCAATGAAACCTCTGTTACAGTTTGATAAAACAGCTTGTGTTACCCACCATCGGAAATTTATTCATCTTTGATACCATGGATTACACATATGCTGAGTATACTAATACAATCTGGTGTTGGGAGAATGTGCTGGGCATGGTGCATGGCTGTTTGCCAGCACAGAGAGCTCTATCCATGTTGACATGCCTGATCACCATCGTTGATCATTGGTTACTGGAACATGGACACCTTGGACCAGTGACCTCCATCTTAGGACACCATTGTATAGCACCCCCACCCCTGCCCACCCAAATGGAACATGCTATCCTAATATAGTCTGCAGTTATCCGACATTGAGATCCAAGAGTGCAGCAGTATTGTTGGGAACCTAGTTTGGGAAATGTTACACGAGAATCAACTGCACCATATATCATATACAGTGGATGGAGGCATTGTCACCAGCAGACAGGCCTTTACAAGGTTTTTTCTGTGAGTGATTCTTACGTAGATGTGCCCACAACCCCATGTTCCCACAAAACATACTGATAACAGATGAGGTGACTTTTGATGAGTGGAATCCTGAATTACCATAACCAGCATACCTTGACAGAAGCCGAACCATATGCAAACTGCTGTATGGAGCATCAACATTGTTTTACCATCAACGTGTGGGCTGGCATTGTGGGAGACAAGCTATACATAGCATTGGACCTTATTGACTACCTGCAGACCTCAGAGTTCCATTTTACATGAGTTGCTGTATGATGTATCATAGTCCCCATGTTGCAGCATGTGGTTTATGCATGATGGCACACTGCCACATTTCAGTTGGTGTGTATGTGACAGTGGCTCCAGGATCATTATCCACAATGTTCGATAAGATTTGGTACCGAGGTGCCTGTAAACTGACCTTCTCACTCAGCATACCTGAACCCATTGGAGTTTTATCTGTGGGGTCATGTCAAAATAATTAGTAAATTATTTTTGTTTTAATCATTACACTAATTTATTTTTACAATTAAAACTTTCTACCTTGTTTATTAATAGCCTGTGACTCTCGACCATTTGTATTATTAATCTGTATTCCTTGACTACATGTATTAAACCACTTTTATGTTTTACCCAAGCCTAGCTTAGGCAATGATTTTATTCCAAGACTGCAATGCCCAAGTCTGACTCAGACAAAACTGACTGATGATTCATACAAATTTGAAAACAATTTTTTATATTTAAAAATTCCTCACTAAATGGCAGAACCATAGTGTTTCTAAACTATTTCTCAAACTTGAAAAGGTTGTTTGAATTTTTGATTTTGTGTAGACAAAGCAAAGTTTAGTGTAATTTAGTGTTATTTTTCAGTGTTTTCAATTTTACATTTGATTTTGAACCAAAATTACGAATTTATGCATGACTTCCATAAAAATTATATGCTCCATATTTTTTATTATTTATTTTACACTAAAATTATTTATCTTAGTCTATGTTTTTTCACAAAATTCAAAAATCATGCATATAGACTTTCACTATATTTAAATAATGAAATAAACTCGACATATTCAATATCTACTAATAAATCAGCACTTTGACGATACATGATAATTTCCTGATAACATGTCTCAGGAGGTCGTGGGTTCATATCCCACCCGGCTCAAGACAATTTTTCCTCTAAAATTTGAATCGACCTCAAAGTGCTGATTTATTAGTAGATATTGAAAATGTTAAGTTTATTTCATTATTTATCCCTAGCATATTTGTAAGACATGTTTTCCATCTATATGGCAAATAGAAAGCCGCTTGTGGCTAGATTGCCTGAATAGCGCCTATATGAGACATAATAGAAATGTTCATAGTGTAATTAGAGGAGACCTTGATCGGTGGCTGGTAGCTCAGTGGTCCAGAGCACCTGACATGTTATCAGGAGGTCATGGGTTCATATCCCACCTGGCTCAAGACAATTTTTCCTCTAAAAGTTGAATCAACTTTAAAGTGCTGATTTATTAGTAGATTTCCCCTTTATTTGCCGGATAGTTCTGTTGTCTAATATACTGGAAAAACCATAAGTTCTGTACAAGAGAAATTTGCAGAGCATCAAACAGATGTCAGCAAAAACAAGCTAATGAAGGCCACTGCCGAGCTAGCAGTACAACACACAGCAACCATAGACTAGGAGCATGCCACACTGCTTGCACGTGCATCCACTTTCTATGGAACCATAGTCCACGAGTCTATTGAAATAATGACCTTGACCATCCCCACCTGGAACTGAGACACCGGAATTGCCCTTCATGACATGTGGGAAGAAACTCTAAACAGCCCTAAAGTCACCTATAATGTCACTTCACTGAAGATGCACCAACTGTCCTTGCTATGAAAAACTTTTGATGTTTCTCCTACAAACTTTTAACATGCAAATGGTTTGAAGGATAAAATTTAAAACTTTATTTCTCAATGACAGATAATTTTAGGTTATTTTTAGTTAATTTCTACGCGAGAAGGTCCTTTCAATTGTGTACATAAAATAGACATTTCAGAGATCCTAAATAATGCCAGTTTTTCAATTTATTCTTCACTTCATGTATCAGAAAATAAAAAGCCTTTTCTCCTGCTCAAACTTTTTAGTTAATTTCTACGCGAGAAGGTCCTTTCAATTGTGTACATAAAATAGACATTTCAGAGATCCTAAATAATGCCAGTTTTTCAATTTATTCTTCACTTCATGTATCAGAAAATAAAAAGCCTTTTCTCCTGCTCAAACTACCATTAGCAGAGTGCAGCAGACAGGATTCCCACTGGGCTAAGTTTATTCACCTATCACTCCCCATTAGCTGACACACAGCTCCAGTGAGTTAACTGAGTTTTTCATTAAACACCCAACCACACGTGTTCTCAATAAAATGAAGCAGTGCAAGGCAGCATTTTTTTTTACTAGAGGATTACAGTGATTTGCATGAAAATAAGCTGTTTATGCTTTTGATTCACTAAAATATTTAGTGATTAAGCACTGTTTTAGTGTACTCATGTTGGGGGAATACTCTGCAACTCTAAATAAATGCATTTTGCAAGATCTTGCATCCTTGAAAAGGGCTTCCCAGTAAATTCCTTTTTAATTTTTGGGAACAACCAAAAACCACATGGTGCAAGATCAGGTGAATATGCAGGATGGGGTAGCTGTTGATTTTTTCCTCAGCAGATAGGCCATTACTTGCTGGGTTTTGTGAGCACTGGCATTGTCACAAAGAAGAACCCTTGATGCCTCTTGTTAGATGCTGCTCCTTCATCTCCTTAACCATTTTGAGCAAACAATGTTGGCGTAGTATTGGATATTTATAGTCATTTTTACAGGTCAGATGTTCACAGCTACCATTCCTTGGGAATTGAAAAATAAATTAAAAAAAAAAATTGTGAACATCCTCTTCCTTGAGCAAAAGTCTTGTCAGAGAGGATTTGATTCAAATGTGGGGAAATGAAGTTGTAAAAATTAAGAAGTTTTTATGTGGTGTAAAGTTTTAGGAGAATAGTTTTTGGGGAAAGTGCTCAATGGGGTTTTCAGAGGATTCTAATGTAGTAGTTAGGTGTGGGTGTATAAATGTTAGTGAAAGAAAGTTTGAAGTTTTTGACTATGGGAGTGAGCACGATGTTTTTAACATGCATGTGTATCTCATTATAGCAGTGTGATAGGAATGAATTGAGTGTTCATTAAAAATTATTTATAATAATTACACTGATCAACAAATTTTAACTTTCTTTTGATAACATGAATAAAATAAGCTCTTTTTGACTAAAATCAGGTACACTAATCATGAAAGAACACTAAAAAAATTGTAAGCATGCACAACTTTATTGTTACCACCTATTTTGTAAGTTAAAATCGACATATATGATTTTATACATATCACTGTTATTAGGCTTGAAAAGTGGTCATGAAAATATGCTAGGAAACATTAAGGCTCTAAATTTGTTAATGGTTACTTTTTTTTCCTCTTTATCATCTTGGCTTTGTAAAAACCACCAGTAGTCACTCATCATCACAGGATCCTACCTTCTTTAGTAGTGTTGCTCCATTTGTACTTACATCTTGGTGGAATCTTTCACCTTGTTCATGACTAACAGTACCCAAGTTGTCTGCAAAAAAAGTCTAGATGAGAATGTATAAAGCATATTTGAGTGACATCTGGCATCCTAAAAGTTGACAGTTCCTCTATTAATTGTTGGTAGCTCTTTTTATTTCCAAGAAACCCTTAACTACTGATTTAACCCTTTAATGCCCAGGAAATTTCAGAAAAGGGTGGAGGCTATTAAAGACAAAGGGATAGCACAATTTAGATGAGTCCATTTAAAAATTTCAGCCATTTAGGGCTGTTATGGGTGTTAAAGGGTTAAAGAATTTCCATGCTGCTATTTCAATCAGATTTAGTTTGCTTTCAAAGTGCAAATGATGCAAAAGTTTTCTTATTTGAAAAGAAAGTTCAAATCATGCAAAAGTTTTCTTATTTAAAAACAACAAAGAAACTTTCAAGCTTTATGAGACTCAGTTTCGAAAACTGTCCTCTTAAGTATGCAAAATCATTAATATTTTTGTCCAAAGCATTTACAAAGTTCTACATCTCTTCCAAAATATACAAATCCTCATACTTGTAGCAAACAAGTTGCAGCTTGGATCCCAAAAGTTCTCCTTGTTTTGACAGATTTAGGTCATGTACTAGATCAGTAGTTCTCAACCTTTTATGCTTCACGTACCCCCTGGTAATGTGTAACTGGCGTACCCCTTGTATAGATAGATAAAACTATAGTTATAGTATAACAATAGGAATAAAATAAAACATATATATATAAACACATTAAATTTTGTATTCATAAATTACATATATCAATAAACACAAAAAATGACAAACAATTTAACAAATCTTATAAAATAATAAACATTTTACTGGGTAATCAGATCTAATGACTTTTGAGCTCTCATGGCGTACCCCAAAAATTTTTACAGTGTACCCCAAATTGAGAACCCCTATACTAGATAATTAAACTCACTTTGTTGAATTAGATGAGATTCTTGACTACACTGTTGAGTGTAACTTGAATCAGAAGAAGTAGATGGATCTTCAAAGCAGTATTCCTTTCCTATACTGGGAATTATGAGATCTTCCCAATTAGGTGGTGGAACAGGGATATTCCCATGTGGCATTGATTTCATTGCAGATGGGATGTCCGGATACTATAATTTATTTTTACTTTTCTTTAATACCCTTCAATTTCTGTAAGACAGAATGCATACTGATGGCAACTGGCTGCAGAGCAGATGGGTGGAGACAAGTGATGCCAAACAGTTACACATAGGTAACAGGGGAGGAGGCTAGAAAAAAAATAGGGTTTGCCATGCTTTGTCCACACATTAAATAAATGAATGCCATGTGGTCTCTTTGACTTCCTTTTCCAAATCTGTCTGACAAATGCAGCCTATAGCATATTACAAAGTATCGCTTTTCACTACCAACAAAGTTTATTTTACAAGTATTTGTGATAAATGATCATTGTTGTTTTTTCTGAATTTATGATGTAATGCAAAATTTTTAAGTCCAGATTTGGAATCCACTTGTCAGAATAAGTATAAAATGATAGTTTTCATTTGTGTTACCGAAAAAATTATTAACTAGTGTTATTAGTGTCTTATGTGATATTAATTTTTTTAAATATTACTTTTTTAATGCTATTATTCATTATTTATTAGGAATAAATGGAAGTGTTTGACAGCTTTTTATATATATATAGAAATTTTGTATGTGGTAGAATTATTAGTGTGGAAAAATGGCAGTTTGTAATGGAGGCAGGATGATTTGTAAAGAGTAATTAATTTTTTAATGGATGGATGGCACTGCAGTTTTTCTGATAGCTTAATTCAGTGTACTTATTTTTAATAAATATTTCTGGCTATAAATTATTAATAATGATAGGATTAATATATTTAAGTTATGGAATTGAATATTTGTTTTTAATTTTATTTATGCTATTTATATAGGCATGCAAAAGATCCAAAGGACAGGTAAAGGTGAGATATTTAAAAATAATTTTAAATTTCTGTTTTCAGGGAGGGAGGATAGAAAGCATCTCCAAGGTGTAGGTTTGCTTCTCAGCAGACACACCAGTGATGGTCTTCTAGGATATAACTGCATTAAAGAAAGGTTTCTTACAGCTAAATTTAAAACAAAAATTAGAGATTTGAATAATCAATCAAAAACTTTATTTTCAACACATTATATTATATATTTAGTACAATATAAACAACCCAAAAGCATTCGCTTATCTAGGTTGTTATAGTTAGCATTACATAAAATAACAACAACACAAAAAAAAAAGACAAGTTTAACTATTTCTCACATATTAATTGAAACCTATCATCTATTGTTACACCCCACAGTGTGTTCTGATGAGAAGGATAGCATATATTTTTCTTGTGCTTGGTAACTTCAATGATAAAGTTGGTACTGACTTTGACCTCTGGGCAGGGGTTTCAGGTCCCTTTGGCATTGGTAGTTCCAATGGCAATGGAGAATGTCTCCTACAGGTAAGTAAATTTAATGATTTGCGAATAACTAACACATATTACAAACACTGAAACATTTATAATTATACATGGGTTTCACTTGATGGGTTGCATAGGAATATGATAGATTATATTTTAATTAACAGCAAATGGGCTAGTTTGATTAGGAATACCAGATCATACAGAGGAGCCAAAATTGGGTCTAACCATTACCTGGTCAAAAGTGTCTTGCAACTGAAGCTTAAGAAATGTTGTACTAAGATTAAGAGAATTAACACTGAATGTCTGAAAGATCCAGATATAGCCAAAGCATACCGTGATAGGCTACTTAGTCATTATGACAATAATGGTTTGCTTACTGCTGAAGTTGTGAAAGAATGGGATCAGAATAAATAGGCTTTTCTTGAAACCAATAGTACTCTCTTGGGTAAAAGGGAACAGAGTAAACCAGATTATTTGAGTGATAAAGCTATGGAACTTATTTCTGAAAGAAGGAAATGCAGGATTAATATGAATCAACATCTTACTAACAGATGATATTACAATGAGTTTAATAAAAGTGTAAAGGATCAGTTAACAGCTGATAAGATTCTATGGCTTGATAGCTTGGTGACAAAGCAGAGGAAGCAGTTAGACAGCACAACAGCAGGGAGTTGTACCAGAGAGTTAATCTTTTGTGTAGGAAGAAACTGGTTGACATACAGGGGTTGAGGGATAAAAATGGTAGCACAATTAAAGGTGGGGATTCTGTAATGGCTAGGTGGGCAGAACAATTCAGATATGTTTTAAACAATGTGATTATTTCTACACCCATTGTTTGTAATGAGGATAGATGCATTACTGGCTTTAATGATGGCTCTTTATCACATTCTGAAGTCGCTTTGGCTACCTCTACATTAAAAGTGCATATATCCCTAGAGGTGGATGAAATCACCATTGAAATGCTTAGAGTTAGAAACATTTGTGTTATCACATGGCTGACTGAAATTTTGAATGTTTTTTAAATAAAGGTGTTGTTCCTAAGGATTTTGCTACAGCAATTATTATCCCTATTTTTTTTTTAACAAAGGTGATCATAGTTCTTGTGATAATTATAGAGGAATTAGTTTACTTTCTGTTCCAGGTAAAGTTCTTTGCATGATTATACCTAATATAATTAAGAATTTGGTTGATGGACAACTGTATTATGAACAGTTCAATGTAATATGACATTATATATTAATATATCTGTGATTAACTTTGGTTACTGTGTGATGAACAGTGCTGATTCAGAAGTGTTAGGGAATGTATACAGGGTGTTTCAAAAGTCTCCATACAAATTTCAATGGGAGATATGGAACCCAAGACAAATCTTTTTCATCTCTGAATGTATATCTGCTGACGTAATCCTTTGGTGCTAGAGGGCGCTGACAGAAATATCGGTGGAGCTGGTACATAAATGAATGGAAACAAGTGTGAACAACATGTTTATTTAAAGAAGGTGCTCAAAGTTACAACTGGCAATGCATTGCATGCATGAGAGCATCAAAGCATTGATTGCCATACATGTTGAAAGATTCCCAGAATTTTGCAAACAGTTGCAGCAGTGACAACGATTCTTGCGACGAGGTCTTCATCTTAGTCAATGGGAGTCTTGCACATGAGGTTCTTCATGTGTCCCCAGAGGAAGAAATCGATATGTGTTAAATTGGGCAATCTTGGTGACCAGGCAACAGGTCCACTCTGGACTATTCATTGGCCCCCAAAAGTGGCATTCAGATAATCCTGCATATCATTGCTGAAACCACATTTGTCTGCGAATAGCCATGGGAACATCTAACAGTTCTGGGAACGTTTCTTCAAGAAATACCCAAAAAATATGCCTGATGAGTCAAGGAGGAAGCAGGTATGGCCCAATCAAAATGTCATGGACAATACCCGCCAAAACATTGATGCGAACCGTTGTTGATAACCATGTGCCATGTGGATTTTCGTGCATTCAAACTTTTGAATTGTGCACATTAAACACACCCTCACATGTGAAAGAGACCTCATCTGATAAGAGCATATGAGCCAGAAAATTAGGCTGCATCGCAGTCTGCTGCAGAAACCAGTGCACAAATTTCACACAAAGAGGGTGATGAAACGGACATAACTGCTGTTCGTGCAACACTCTCCACATGAGGGCATGATTCACACTGAGGCTATGTGGAACAGCTTGTCCTGGATTATCCTCAATCCACCGTAGGATCTCTTGTTCCATGTGTGCATGGTTCTCTCCCGACCAGTGTCATGCATGTTTGCATGCAATGCTCCAGTTTTTTGCAGTTGCCGGTGCAAACGTGCAAATGTTTGGTGGTTTGGCACACGTCTATTTGGGAAGCATTGTTGGTACAACCTCATAGCAGCTTTTCTGTTTCCATTGGCAGCCCCATACGTCAGATGCATGTCAGCCATCTCAGCAGTCGTGAAACACTCCATGTTACACATAATGTGTCTCATTTAAGAATGCTGATGGCAAACACAAGTCCATTCTCCATTCCCACTTCACCCCTCTAGCCAATTGCAGAGTGCCCTCTAGCACCGAAGGATTATGTCAGTGAACGTGCATTCATAGACAAAAAAGGTTGTCTTGGTGTTCCCTATCTCCCATTGAAATTTGTACAGTTTTGAAACACCCTGTAGATCAAATATTTTCACTTAGGCAGATTCTTGAGAAATGTTTAGAGTTTCAGAATCCTGTGGTTACTAGCTTTGTAGATTTTAAAAAGGCTTCTGATTGTTGGTCATTAGATCATATGCATACCTGTCATATGACCAACAGTCATAAGTCACCATAACTAAAATTACCATAAACCATAACTAAAATTAGGGTGTATAATACACTACGTTGAAAAAAAAGTGTCCAGACACTTTCAAAGTTCCCTAACATTGAAAATAAACCCTTTACGCACAAACTGTTATTGGAGATAAATTGTAGAAATCACTCAAATCTCTCTAAATATATTTCCTACAATATTCGTTTAATATTTAAAGAATGAATGGAAGCTGAAGCATTTACCTTAAACTTTTAACACTTGTTTTTATCTATTGAAGTATTTTTTCACAACTCTTGTAACAATTTGATCACTAACATAAATTAAATATCTGAAGTTTGTATGACGATTTTTTAAAATTTCATCAATTAGGGGGCAATGTGACAGTGTCAATTTTCAACAATCTTCGATCTATATTTAAAGAGTCATTGAAGAGGGACCATTTACAGCAGATGACACTGTCACATTGCCTCCAAATTGATGAAATTTTAAAAAATCGTCATGCAAACTTCAGATAATTAATTTATATTAGTGAACAAATTGTTACAAGAGTAGTGTTTTATCTATTGAAGTATTTTTTTCACAAGTGTCAAAAGTTGGAGATAAATGATTCAGCTTCCATTCATTCTTTAAATATTAAACGAATATTGCGGGAAATACATTTAGAGAGATTTGAGTGACATCTACAATTTATCGCCAATAGTTTTTGCATAAAAGGTTTATTTTCAATGTTAGGGAGCTTTGAAAGTGGCTTTCCATTCACATAACATGGAAGTGTCTGGACACTTTTTCAACATAGTGTAGTTTAGTTAGAATACCATAACTAAAATTAGGCTGTATAATAATTTAGTTAACATAATGAAAGCTCTCTACAATAACAATGAGTCATGTGTGAGAATTAGTAAGGCCTGCAGTGATTGGTTTAGCATTGCTAGGGGAATTAGACAAGAGGGCAATTTGTATCTATTTGTCTTTGGTTACTGATTATGTTATGGAAAATTCTTTGCAAGTGAAAGATTTTAGCCTTAAATGGTCTAGAGATATTAAAATTTGTGATTTAGATCAGTGGTTCTCAATCTTTTATGCTTCACGTACCCCCTGGAAATGTGTATGGAACTGGCGTACCCCTTATATAGATAGATAAAACTATAGTTAGAGTATAATAATGCCAACTTAGCGACTTTGTTACTAGATCTAGCGACTATTGAGCTCTCACGGCGTACCCCAAAAAATTTTACCGCATATCCCACGTTGAGAACCCCTGATTTAGATTATGCAGATGATTTGGCCCTGTTGGCTAATGATGAAGAGGAGATGAATTATTTCATTAGGGCTGTTGATGAGATGTAATCAAAGTAGATTTGGTGATAAGCAGAGAGAAAAACTAAATAAAAATTGGTGAGGTAGATGGTACTTCACTTGCTCTTGAGCAAATATCTCAATTTAGTTCTTTTGGGAGCTGTTTAACAGATTGTGTGTGGCACTGAGATAAATAGGGATTGCTACTGGGCCTTTTAAGAATCTATGGAGAGTGGAAAAATTGCATTTACATCTAATGACTAAAATTAGGCTGTATAATAGTTTGGTTCTTGATAAGTTTAGTTATTTTAGAAAAACGTGGCCCTCTTTAAGCAGGATATCAAAAAACTTGATGCCTTTGATTCTATGATTCTAGATGCTTGTACAGTATCTTGGTATTAGGTGGTGTGACTTTGTAAGTTGGGTTACCTCTGAGTGGCACTTTTTTGCATACCATGGACTAAATGGCCAGGTCACATGGATCCCAAAGGCTCAGAGAAGGTTTGGGGAGGGGACCCACTGGAGCAGCTGTTGGGACAGCTGCATGGCCTTCCGTCAAGGCCATCCAGCGTGTTCTTTAACGTGCACAGGGTATGGCTCTCCTGCACTTGGGGCCACAGCTTAATGTCCCATCTGACAACAGCAGCCTTTCCAAGCCCATCAGTGTTCCCTACTGACTGTGGGCAGGGCAGGGAGTTTTGCAGAGATAAATCTCAATGCTGACCCAGCTGGGAACTACAGATTACGAGCCTGGACCGCTACCGACTGAGCCACCCCCACCCCCAACTTTGTAAGTAACGATGAGGTTAGAAGAAGGAGTTATCAACCTCCTTTAAGTAGTTATTTTGTGCAGAGAGAGACTGCATTGTTTGGCCATGTTGCCCATATGCATATTGAAGATTGCCAAACAGATTGTGAACAGTGCCTAAAGGCTTCAGGAAAAGATGGCGACCTAGAATGTGATGATCAGACAATGTCAAACAGCACCTTTCTAGAATTGGCCTACAATGGCCAAGTACAGCAGCTGTAGCCCAGGACAGAAAAATTACATCATACTATTTGTGATTAAGAAGTTTAATATGGATTTTTAATTACTGAAAATGTTGGGTAATATATTAAGGTGTGTAGAAATCTAATTAGCATTCTAATTAATATTGCAGGCTGGAATGATGGTAGGTATTTGGTTTTCTGTTGTCTTTGATATTATTATTTAGCTCCGGGGCTTTTTTATAATGTGGATCTGTAGTGCATTCTTTTTGTTTTTCTTGTTTTTTCAAATGAGATTATTTAGTTCCTGGGGCTTTTTTATAATGCAGATCAGCAGTGCATTGTTTCTGAATTTCTTGTTTTTTGAAATGTGCTGTCTCTGATGAAATTATTTAGTTCCCAGGGCTTTTTTTTGTTAATGCAGATCAGCCGTGCATTGTTTCTGATTTTGCTTTTTTTTTTTAGATGTTTTGTCTCTGATGAGATTATTTAGTTACATGGGCTTTTTTATAAATCAGATTGGCATTGCATTGTTCCCAATTTTCATATTTTTAAAATTTGTCTTCGATTAGATTATTTCCGGTATTTTATTTAGGCTAATTTTGTATGCATGACATTTTTAATGAATTTAGTTTTTGAAAATGCATTTCTAGTGTTTTAAATACTAGGAAAAGAAAAGGGGGGAGTTGGAGTAATTTGTAGTATGTATGAAGGCAATTGTTGTGTTGTCATAACTTGGTTTGTGGTTTTTGGTTTTTCTTTGTTAATTTTATTTTTCAGTAATTAGCAGAGTACACCTGTAGTTTATGGCACTCAGCTCACTAGATAGTGCCACAAGTGGTAAGGAATGTCCGTAAGGTGTGTAAAGTAAATAACATAGTTTTCAGTGGCAGTCGTAAGAAGGGGGGAGGGGGTCACATGAGAGCCATTGCACCCTCCAAGAAATTGGCATTTTTTTTCCCATTCCAACAAGCATCCCAAATTCAATCTGCAGAATGCCACTAATGGGACATTTTTTAATGATACAGATAGTGTGTTCCTTAATCAAACCACATAATTTTGATGTAGATTAATTAGGGTATTTAATAACACAATAATTCATATCTACATAAAAGAACACGCCTGGGCACAGCCTTAATGCACTGCCCCACCAAGACAGCCAAATCTAGGGACGGCTTGGGCCATCAAGACACCAAACAGTATCCCGGTTAGCTGGTCATAACCAAAGTCATACCTGAGTCGCTTTATGCAACATATTTTTTAGCTTATAAAAAAGCTTCTCTTAAGTTTTTTATACACTATCTCTCAATTTACACAATAGATATGTTCTGGGAAATCACTGTGCAAATTGAAACATACAACTTATGGGGAAAAAATCCTTACTATGAATAAAGCTACGTTGAAAATTTCAATTCAGCAATAGTAATAAATTAATGTAACATTATTTTGTACTTTATTTACACTAATTTTGATCTGCTTAGATTAATTTCTTATACATTTCTATTTGGTTGTAAAAAACATTCATCATTAATGTACACTATCGAATTTTAAGACTAAATTTGAAAGAAGGATATTTATGAATTGAATATACACAGTCGTATCAGAATAATATGACCACCTACCATACATATAGTATGGTAGGTGATCATATTATTCTGATAAAATAAAATAAATAAATACCCCCTCAAGCAGCTGCTTGCCACAGAGGTCTGACAGGAGCCTGTCAGTTTATATGCCTCAGTAGAAGGTCTGAGAGGATGGCAGGACCTCAGCAGAAAAACGACACATACATCCATGCCTTACCCGGGGCTCGAACCTAGGTCCCTTAGATCAGTAGCCAAGCGCGCTAACCACTCGACCACGGGACGGCACAACCCGGTAAATTAGAAATTATGCATTTATACAAACACTTAGTGCTTTATTTTGTAAAATTTGCATTTATATATTTTATAAAACTGCATACTTATGAATCAGTTGTATTTAGCCTACATAATAACCCACAAAGTTAAACTTGTTGCTAAAAATGAGCATGGTTTTTACTAGTCTGAAAAAATCCATCCACAAAAGTCAGATCTCACTGCTTCATTTCATTGAGGTATCACAAGACAGACTGCTTTAGAATGGCAAGAACACATCTTTAGCAAAAGAAAAATAAATAACTTGTTTACAGATGATTTTATTAATATAGGAATTTCCTATTATCTATTTATTCTTGAAAATAAATTATATCAACTAAAACCATTTAGTTGATTTTCACTTTGGGATGACAGTCAAATAACCTCCCTTGACACTGTACATCTGCTGCTTCTTAATATGCATTATATCTACATAGATAAAAAAAACTGCTTGTTACAAAGGTCTGATAGGAGTCTCTCAGTTTATATGCCTAAGTAGAAGGTGCACATGTAAGTTTTCTTTCAACTAGGAAATTGCAATCAGAAGTCACCTTCTTAGTAATTAAAGCTCAGGGATATGGAGAAGTGATGGCCATATAAGAACTGTAAAAGGAAAAAAACAATGATAATCTGAAGGGAAGCGATACACACTTCAGAAGAATGAATAAGGGAATTTCAGTAGGTTGAGCATGTGGGAACAAAACAGTCAGCTTTCTTAGACCTGAAATCCCAGATATATGTATTACAAGTACTACTTTGAATCACTTCAACATGCTGAGAATTCTGTAAGTAGGAAGGTGGGGGGTGGGATTATTTTAACACAGGATGCCAACTACGATGTTGTTTGAGGAACACTGATCACTTTCCGAAGGTTCCACAGGATACTTTCTCATTTGATTGTCAGTAATGGCTCTCTTCAATCTTGAATGGCAAGGTCAGAAATTTAGGAACTGGCTCCTTGACAGGGGTTGTTTTCTCAACTGCTAGCAGAGGACAAACATAATGACTACTTTCAGTGAGTGGTTATTTATGGTCCATGGGAGGCTGTAGGCAGTGAAAAGACTATGGTTTGGGGGCGGGGGAGAGAGAACAAAAATTCTCCAACTCAGAAATCAAATTTTGCCAACTGAGAAAATAAGTACTTTACATAAATTTATTTATGTCTCTGTCAGGGACATACCCTGGGTTTCGTTCCATGGTGAGAAACTCCCCAAGATTTTGTCAAGTTGCTTTGGTCACATCGACCAAGCAATCGTACCAAGTCACATCAAATTTTGCCAATTCCCCAAGTTTTTGCGAAATTGCCTTGATTTTGCCAATTCTCCTTAATTTCACAAAAACAATCCCAATTTTCTCAAATTGCCTCAATTTTTGCCAACTTTCCTAAAATTTGTGAACTTTCCTAGATTTTGCCAAGTTGCATCGATTTTGCCACATTGCTATAATTTTACAAAAAAATCCCTTTATTACATCTTACCTGAATTTTACTGTCACTTCAAATTTTGCCAACTCTCCATAATTTTACAAAACCATTTCAATTTTGAGAATTCACCTGTATTTTACTAAGAGGCTTCGAATTTTGCCAACTGAACATAATTTTACAGAAAACAATCCACATTTTTACATCTCAACTGAATTTTACCAAGTCACTTTGAATTTTACCAACTCCCCTTAATTTTTAAAAAGCAATCCCAGTTTTCACAACTCACCTCTGGTTGTTTACCAGGTGGCTTCAGATTTTACCAAGTTGATTCAATTTTGCAAACTCTCCTTAATTTTACAACAACAACAACAAAAAAAATGCGCAACTTGCTCAGTTTTTTACCAAGTCACTTCAAATTTTGCAACTCCGATTTACTTTGGAGGTGAGCTCCTCCCATAGCTATGCCTCTGGCTGTGGGGTGAGTTGGAAGTGGTTGGGTGTGGGAGATAGGGGAAAGGGCATCATTAACCCTTACCATGCATCTGAAATACGATAACCACAACTGAAAGTTTGTTGCAGTTACATGTCCTGAACAGTGGCCTATTAAAATGGCAGACTCCTGTCAGGCCTCTGTGAGAAACAGCTTCTAGAGGGGTAATTTATTTTCTTTATTATTATTTACTTAAGACAGCCAGTCAACTGTTATACATTAAATATCATACTGGAACCAGATAAAAATAACAAAAAAGATGCATAAAATACCCTAAAATGTTTCTTGCTCCATTCCTGTGCAGTTAAGGAACAAACTCAAAAAAATTTGAATTTAATTCCAGTGATGATTTAATTCTTTTTGAGTAAAAATTCTCTGCAAAATTGTATGATCTATCTCAAGAAAGTATCACTTTTGCAAATCAAACACTCTCATAAAAAACAAGGCTGAATTCTCACTAACCTTCCATCATTCTCTTTTACGTTTTATTATTTTTTTCGTTTAAATTTTTTTACATAACATGAAGGACAGTCTTTGCATTATAAGCTGACACACATGGACATTGGCTTAGTCATCAGATTCTTTAACCAGTTAAGACTGATTTGTGGTGAACTTTAAAATGTAGTTTTACTCTATATTAAAACAGAATGCTAAATCCAAATTTCTTGGATGTCTTAAAATGCTTAAATCTAAAACAAGCTAGAAACATTTCTTGGATAATATATTTACATCAATGCATAAAATACAGCAATGCATAGAAAATAGCAAAAAAAAAATAATCCATTTTGCTGAATGAAAAAACTGGTTTTTCTACATTTCCCACTGGAATATTTCATGAATTTTTTTTTAATATAAGCCAGATTACCTAGGTTCTGTTGATCAGTCCTGAAGCACTCTGGCCATTCGGCCATCAAGAAGAATGCATTATCTGCTCTAAATGAAGTAATATGTGATGTTTGGCAGTGAAATTTTAATATTTTCAAATTCAACCATTTAGTGAAACTGTGATCTAAAAAGGTGCTTTTTAATTAAAAATTTTGTAACTTTATTTTCCAATTTGGTTGCTGAGAGCCATTACTAGTTTTATGTCCCAATGTGAGAACACAGATTGTTTAGACATGTTGATAAGTGAACATTTTGGTTTTTACTGAAGGACAATGATCAGGGCAGCTGCGAGGCTTATGAGCCACCAGTGTGAAAGATGAAAAGTGCCATCCTTTTATAGTGATCATAGGTATATTTCAAAGAGTACAGAGAAATTTTTAAAGGTATATGAATTGCATTTAAATCCTGATTAACTGTAATAACTAATTATTTATTATAAAACTTTATTAATATATGAATTCTTTAAAATGTCAATTTTAGAAATAATTTAGAAATATTTTTTAATATTGTTTAAACATATAAAAGGCTCCTACAACACAAAAATACTGATATATTGTTGATAAAACTACCTTTATTCACGATAAATAAAATGTAGAATCATAAACAAAGAAATTACAATTAATGGAAATTAAAAGATAAGTAATAAAATTTATATAATAAAAACTGTAAATTAGCAGGAATTGGAATAAATAATAGTTTAATAAAAGTACTCAATAATAAAAATATTTTGCATTTACTACGATTTTCCCATATCTTCAATGATATCTAACTGGACATATCATGCTACTTAAGAGAGCAAATAACACCTTACCATTGGAAGTCTCTTGATGATCAATGAATGATCTTTACCAGTTAAGAGAAATCCAGGTTTTTAATGGGGCAATGTTGTTTTACTTAAAATGAAGTCGATCAGTGAAACTCTTGAAGGCGGTGTGTGCAAACAACATTCAATATACACTTTACACTAAAGTTACTGAGGCATTTCCATATTATTTTAACGGAGAGCCACATTCAAAGCTCTTTAACTTTGGAAAGTTTTTAATAGGAAAATGTCAGTGGAGATAAAATAAAGATTCCAATCAAATTTACCCAAGATTTTGAACAATATTGTTTAATACATAAGACTTATAAAGGTAGAGCATTTATAACAGCAATATCAACCATATCTCAATGAAGAGATTTATAAGGTCTTATTCTGAAAGATTTTCTCGTCCGATGCGTGGTGTAATGGTAGCGTGCTCTGGTATGAATCTGGAGAGTTGCGGGTTCGATTCCCGTTGTGTCAGCTATAAATGTTTTTCAGAAACATTAACTAATGTTGAAGTCTATTTCTACAGATAACCTGTGTATTTACTATGAATGGATTTTTAATAATCAATGCTTAAGCATGATTGACCTTCTCATTAACATCTAAATCAATAGTAACAATTGGAAAAGTTGCCTCTCCTGAAGTATAGATGGTGCCAGATCTGCTACATCTCAGTGAAAAGATTTATAAGGTCTTATTCTGAAAGATTTTCTCGTCCGATGTGTGGTGTAATGGTGCATGACACTTTTTTATGCACCATTACACCACACATCGGATTTTTTTTGCTTATTATTTAATGGAGCATGACTTTTTTTTTTATATTTTTCATTGTGCTTGGATTATCTGCCCGATAGGGTCATTATGTAAATGGATATGTACAACATGTATTTTATGAGGGATTTTTAATAAGTCGAAAAGGTGTAATTAGTCTGTCCCCTTTGTTTTTCAAAATTTCATTAAAATATGGCAAATAATGAGTTATTTAAGATATTTAGGAATTGAAATTATTTAATATAAGAGGGTTGTTGTTGAAAGTGTTAGTCAACTCTTTTGTAATTCTATGGCCAGGTTATTTGGAAGTTTGGTAGTTTTTGTGGCTGTGTGTGTGGGGGGGGGGGGGGAAGAGGGTTGGGTTGTTTTACCTCTGAGCGGCACTTTTTTGCACACCATGGGCTAAATGGCCAGGTCACATGGACCCCGAAGGCTCAGAGAAGGTTGGGGGAGGGAACCCACTGGAACAGCTGTTGGGAGACAGATGGTAGCCTCCCGTCAAGGCCATCCAGCGTGTTCTTTAACGTGCACAGGGTATGGCTCTCCCACACACGGGGCCACGGCTTAACGTCCCATCTGACGGACGGCGGCCTTTCCAAGCCCAACGGTGTCCCCTACTGACCGTGGGCAGGGCGGGGAATTTTGCGGAGATAAATCTCAACGCTGACCCAGCTGGGACTCGAACCTGGGAACTACAGATTATGAGCCTGGCGCGCTACCGACTGAGCCACCCCCGCCCCTAGGGGGGAAAGAGAGGTTTAAAGCAAGTTCTTTGGAGTGAGGGGTTGAACTTATTTTTAATTGTATTTTTGCATTTAGTAGGATGTAGTATGTGTTTTTATTTTGAGATAGAAGAAAATGGCAAAAGTTTGGGATAAGGGGAAATGAAACAGTAAAAAGTTTTCAACAGGATGCTAGTGTTTTAGGAGAATAGTTTTTGGGAAACGCGTACAGTGGGTTTTCAGAGAATTCTAATGTAGTGGGGGTGGAATATGCTTGGCAAAAGAAAGAAGTTGAAATCTTTAATTCTCTATGACACTGTTAACTAACATTAAAATTTAATTCATCACAATTAATTGCTGTACAATAAAAGTTAAACCTAAAGTCGAGTGGAGTGCTTTACATATCCAATTTAACTGTAGGTGAGCTTAGTAACCACTCTGTTACAATTATCATGCTCCTAACATGGTATCCTTTGTTGGTATTATCTAACAGCTCTCCTTTTTCATGCAAAGGGCCTACAGAGTAAAGGAATCATAATTACCAGTTACTGAGTGAAGAACTTGCTGGTAGTTTGCTGGTACAGGCACAGGATGCTACCATTCTCTTCTGTTGTTCTTAGAAGGTTTGACCAGGATTGGTAAGGGCTTACCCTCTCCTCCACTGCTTGTATGTTGTCGATGCACTGGCCATTCTTGCCTGTTGTTATTTGATCTTAGGAGGCACTTGGTACAATTGTACCATTATTGTAGCTTCTGTATACCAGTCCTTTGAAGATTAGCTGTTTTCTTTAACAGCCTTACGTTGTTACAGTTCTCAAAAAAGCTTTCACTTCATCACTGGTTAATGTAGATATTTACTAGCATTTCCCCAAGACTTAATATACAGGGTGATTCAGTTAAGTGTGTACAAACTTCTGGGAGGGGTAGGTTGCACAAAGACGAATTGGAATCATATGGCAATCATATGGAATCATATGGCATTCGCAAACCACCTGCAGAGGTAGTAGAATGGCCGATTACACAAACACAGAGTTGGCCGATATGCATCTCGTACATGGGGCTGCGAACTGCAATGGACGAGCTGCTGTGCACGTGTACCAAGAACGGTGCCCGATGAGGCATAATCCCAACCACCAGATGTTTGTACAGCTGCATCAGAGGTTATGTGACACTGGTTCCTTCCAGAGACCTGCCAGGAGTCGGGAACAATGGGCACGAACCCCTGACATGGAGGAGAATGTGCTACGTCATACAGAAGACACTCCAAGTGCCAGTACTCAAGCAATCGCCCACCGGGTCAGTATTTCCCAATCCACTGTATGGAGGATTATACACGATAACCAATTGCATCTATATCATGTGCAGCGCATCCAGACACTGAAGCTTGAGGATTACTCACAGCGCATTGCATTTGTGCATTGGTACCTGCAGAAGAGTGCAGCAGAACCCCAATTTCCTGCTTCTGTGCTTTTCACAGAAGAGGCATGCTTTACACGGGAAGGTAGCTTCAATGCACATAACGCACATGCATGGGCGGTGGAGAACCCCCAACAAAACCGTTTTGCTGTAAATGTTTGGTCTGACATTGTCAGGGAGCACTTAATAGCCTCATGTTTATTCGTCTGGACTGAAGGAGTTACCAGATATTTCTGGAGAACGTCTTGCCAGAACCTTTGGATGAACAAGAGGTCTCTAAGTTGCTGCGCCATGCAATGTGGTTCCAGCACGATGGGCCCCCCCCCGCCCATTTCAGCCATGAAGTTCGTCAACACTTAAACATGACATCTGGACAACAGTGGATCGGGCAGTGGTTCATTGGCCTGCAAGATCTCCGGACCTATCATGCCTTGATCACTTCTTCTGGGGTTACATCAAAGGACTGGTGTTCGACACCCTTGTTGAAAGGGCTGAGAACCTTGTCACATGCATCTTCGTAGCTGCCTCGGAAGTCCGAGACACGCCAGGAATCTTCCAGAATGTACATGATTCTATGCGCAACGATATCAGGCCCGTGTTACAGCTTGTAGTTGCAACTTCGAACACCTTCTGTGACCTCTGTGCATTTCACAAATGTACCTATTGTGATTAATAAAAAGCATTTTATTCACTTACGTGCTGCTCTTTCATTCACGTCCTCTCTGTACACTAGCACATGTTGATGCTGTTACCGACCCTGCATTGCTATATGATTCTGATTCGTCTTTGTGCCCTCCCAGAAGTTTGTACATGCTTAACTGAATCACCCTGTATATTAAAATTCTTTAAATAAATTAAAAAACATAAGCCTCCCTATTTCAGCTATGCATTTCATCAACTTTGAAGCTATGGCATGCTCAGGCTCCTATTCTCTGATATTTTACTAGTTTAAATACGTGTCTCATTGACATCGTGGGTTATTTGCTCATTGTATGAGTACATCTGTTTACGTAGCAAGAGATTTCATACTGATGGTAGGGGTGGGATCTCCATGTTTCACAGTTTATGTTGATTGGTGTAAATTAGCATATTTTCAGCATACGAAAGCTAATATTTTGTTTGTGGTGTTGCTAATGTTTTGTTATTTGCTCTATTTCTATATCATTATAAAAAATTGTTTTAGTTAATGCTGTCTTAGGTTGTTTGTTTTTAATGTCTGTTTGATGTTCTAACATTTTGTTCGAATGTTGGATATGTTTTCCCCATATAATTATTTTTTCCATTGAGTTTGTTTGTGGGGTCCAGGATTTCAATCTCGTAAACTCCACCGTTTTTTTTTGTCCCTATCATTAATAATGTCATAGAGAACTAAAGATTTCAATTTAATTTTAATTACTACACTGTAAATTTCTACTGTAATTTTTATTAGTCTACTTTTTCCGATAGCTTAATTCAGTGTGTTTATGCATGTTTTTATTAATATTTCTGGTTATGAATATTAATAGTGATAGTATTGATATATTTGATAATGGAATTGAATATTTGTTTTTAATTTTGTTTATTACTGTTTGTAGTAAAGAAGTTTAATATATATATCTAATTGCTGAAAATGATGGGTAATATATTGATGGGTGCAAAAATGTAATCAGTGTTGTGATAGATACTGCAGGTTGGAACAGTGTTGGGTATATGGTGTTTTGTTGTCTTTGATGGTTGCTTTCTTATATTTCAGATAGGTGGTGCACTCTTTTCGATTTCCCTGTTTTCTGATACGTGTTGCCTCTGATGAGATTATTCAATTTTGGGGGCTATTTCACAAGTCGGATTGGCAGTGCACTGTTTCTGATTTTCCTGCTTTTTGGCATGAGTTGTCTCCGGTGATATTATTTAGTTCTGAGGGGTTTTTTTTACAATTCGAATCAGCGGTGCCTTGTTTCCAATTTTCATGTTTTTTTAGATGTTTATTCTCAGATGAGATTATTTAGTTCCGTAGACTTTTTTATAATGCAGACTGGGGTCGGTGTATAGGTTATGGTTCAGCTAACAGATGGCAAGTGACATTGGAGTGTAAAGTATGATGTCGAAATGTAAAGTATGATGTAGAAACATAACTGTTGGTAGTTGGTGGCCTATGGCTCTTTGATTTGTTTCTTTTGGGTGGGTAATGTGAAGTCACATGTCGTATGTGTGATTTGATGGGAGTGTGAAGTTACGTTTGAATTTTTTTGCCATTTTTGCTTTATAATTCATTTGGATAACATGCCTGTACAGTTAGAGGTAAGTGCGCATATATCGTATATTTAATGAGATAATAATAATTATATTATTTTATATCATATTAATAATAATTTATATTAATAATTATTTATTTATTTAATTATATTAATAATTAATAATATTATATTAATAATAATGATAATTATTTTATATCGTATATTAAGAGATAGCTAGAATAATTAAAATGTTTTTTGGAAAATTCATTAAGACATGGTAAATAATAAGTTATTAAAGATATTTTGGAATTGAAATTATTTAATATTAGGAGGGTTGTTACTGATAGTGTTAGTGAATTGTTTTGTAATGTTAAGGTCATGTCGTTTCGAAGTGGGATTTCGGTAGCTTTTCACTGCTGTGTGTAGGGGGGGAATGCAATGTTTCCGGTTTTCATGTTTTTCGGTTTGTATTGCCTGGGAGGACATTATTTAGTTTTGGGGCTTTTTTAATTCAGTCAGTGGTGCACTGTTTCAGATTTTCATGTTTTTAGATTTGTGTTGCCTGGGAGGACATTATTTTTAGGGGGATTTTTTATAATTTGGTCGGCGGTGCACTGTTTCAGATTTTCATGTTTTTCGGTTTGTGTTGCCTGGGAGGACATTATTTAGTCTTGGGGCTTTTTTATAATTCGGTCAGCAGTGCACTGTTTCTGATTTTCATGTTTTTAGGTTTGTGTTGCCTGGGAGGACATTATTTTGTTTTGTGGCTTCTTTATAATTCGGTCGGCGGTGCACTGTTTCCGATTTTCGTGTTTTTCGGTTTGCGTTGCCTGGGAAGACATTATTTAGTTTTGGGGTTTTTTATAATTTGGTCAGTGGTGCACTGTTGCCGATTTTGATATTTTTTGTTGTCTGCGAGGACATTATATAGTTTTGAGGGTTGTTTTTTACAATTCGCTTGATGGTGCACTGTTTCCGATTTTTTTGCTTTTTGGTATGTGTTATGACAATGAGATTTAGTTTTGGGGCATGTTATGTGGTTGTGTGGGATGTTTTTAGTGGAATTACCGTTACCATGGTAACGGTACTTTGCATTTGATGTAAACTTGTGTTTTTCATTACTATGGTAACGAAAAAAACAATCTTTTTTCTAGAAAACCCTGTTTGGGTTAGGGTCTCGGGGGTTGTGGGAATCAACCAAAAGGGCAATTTTGTTACGTTGCGTCAAAAAAAAAATGGCGCTGAGTATAAATCTGAAATAAAATCTGTACTTACTGTCCAGACTGGAGGTGCCTTCCTGATTTTCTTCTTTTTACGATTTGTGTTTCAGATTATTTCTGGCATTTTATTTTGGATAACTTTTGTGTGGGTGACTTCTTTAAGGAGTTTGTTTATGGAAATATATGTATGTACCATTTGAAATATTAAGAGGTAGGTGGGGAGTTTTTTTTTTTTTTTTTTTGGAATTTATGGTTGTGAGGTTTTTTTTATGGGGAATGGGTGTGTGTGAAGAATTTGTGTATTTCTTTTTTGTTATGCTACGTTTCTTTATTACACAAGTTTCTGCTTTCAGGGTTCAGGGAGGATTCTATACATTGCATTTGATGTAAATGCGAGTTGTTGTTCATGGTCCTCAGCCAACAGATGGGCATGCTCAAGAAGCATATGGCATCGAAGTGTAAAATTGCCGTAAAAATTTAACCATTGGTTGTTGGTGGCCTATGGTTTTTCGATTTGTTTCTGTTAGGTGGGAAATTTTCTTTTGACGGGAATGTGAAGTTACATTTGATTTTTTTCCATTTTTGCTTGATAACTCCTTGGGATAATATGCTTATGCAGCTAGAGGTAAGTGCATATGTATAATATATTTAATGAAGGATTTTTAATGATAGACAGAATAGGAATAATTAATATTGTTGTTTTTTCGAAATTTTGTAAAGATATGATAAATAATAAGTTATTTAAGATACTTTGGAATTGAAATTACTTAATATTAGGAGGGTTGTTGGTGAAAGTCTTTGTGAACTGCTTTGTAATGTTATGGTCACATTGTTTGGAAGTGGGAGTTAGGTAGCTTTTTATGGCTGTGTGTAGAGGGAATGTTTTTGTAAATTGTTTGGAGTGAGGGGCATTTGAAGGGGAAGAGAGAAGTGATTAACTGGATAGAATTATTTTAAATCTTTTTGTGTTTAGTATGATGTAGTAGTATGTGTTTTGTTGTGAGTGGACAAAAATGGCAAAAGTTTATAATGTGGGGTAATTAAGTTTCAAAAATGAGTTTTTATGGGGTGTTAGGGTTTTAGGAGAATAGTTTTTGGTGAACGTATAAAGAACTGAAACGTATAAAGTGAACTGAAACGTATAAAGTGAGTTTTCAGAGGATTCTAATGTAATGGGGAAGGGTATGCTTGGGGGAAGAATGTGGAAGTTTTTCCGTGAGGGACTGAACATGACAGTAGTAATGACCTTGCTAAGAAATTAATAGCTTAAAATTCTCTGCCATTGAGCAATAAAATTTTAAAGTTTATCCTTCAAACTATTATCAGCTTTTCAGAGCAAGGACAGTGCTCCATCTTCAGTGAAGTGACATTAGGGTGTTTAGATCTTTCCACGTCGTGAAGGGCGATTCCAGTGTCTTGGTTGCAGGTGGAGATGGGCGAGATCATTATTTCAAAGCCTTGTGGGTTATGGTTTCATAGAAAGTGGATGCATGTGCAAGTAGTGTTGCATGTTTCCAGTCTATTGTTGTCGCGTGTTGTACTACTAGCTTGGCAGCAGCAGTCATTAGTTTGTTTTGGCTGACTTCTGTTTGATGCTCTGTGAATTTCTCTTGTAAAGAATGTATGTTTTTTTTCTGATGTAGTATTCGCATATCAATCTCATTAGCCTTTATATGAAACCACGTTTCATAAGCTACTTATTGCAGTCCTCATATTAAAAAATTGTCATACGATTCATTCTCACCTGACAGTAAAAAATTTTAACAATTGTACAAGCTAAACGTCTACTGAAATATTTTAAAATACATCAAACCATGTATCAACTATGATGTGTAAACCATCTATCAACAGTGAATAAATGACAATTGAACAATACTTTAGAAAACTCCGTGAGTTGATCACTCAGCATTTGCTCTCATTTGCAATTCAACTTTAATCTTCAGATTTTAAAATAATCTGCTAATAGCCAATCACAATAGTATTGTTAGTGGAATTTTATAAAAGAATAAAGTTAGGGAAACACATTTATAAATCATTGCTTAAATATACTTTACCTAAAAATACTCCTAGTACTTGGAAGTCAGTTCCATCCTCGCAGTATAGAACAATAATGTCTGTCCCATTTATGAAGCTCACGTTATTTTAAGGAATATTTAATTGACAGAAGAAACTGAAACTACAACATATGAATATATCGTAAATATTACCTATGAACTTCGTGTTTAAATATTACACATATTATAGAATTACACACTCACTTGAAAGCATCGACTCAAACTACACATATTGATGTTGCCAACAGCTGAATGGATAGAAATTTCCTGCAGCATGCTTAAAATTAAAAGCTTATTGCAGACCAGTGAAATCCAGTATAAAAAAATAAATACCTCTTCAAGCAGCTGCATGCCACAGAGGTGTGACAGGAGCCTGTCAGTTTATATGCCATAGCAGAAGGTCTGGAGGATGGCAGATCCTCAGCAGAAAAACAACACACACAACCATGCCTTACCCGGGACTCGAACCCAGGTCCCTTAGATCAGTAGCCAAGCGTGCTAACCACTCGGCCATGGGACGGTAACACTCCAAAAACATGTTTTCTCGGCCACGGATAATTCGATGGTGTCGCACTAAAGGAAATTCAATAAAAAGAAATGCTAATGTGGAGCTACATACGACTATCTGCTTTGTTTAGTATTAGGGCGACGGTTCCATGAACGGTACAATAAAACATCTTAAGCAAGCAGTTCTGCTTCAGTTCCATGTGATGCTGTGAAAAAGTACATTATGAATCGTCTTAATAGAATTTCATTTCATACGTAAATTTATTTTAAATCATTCGCCTATTCAATTTTCTGTTGTTGCTTTGGTCTAATTCGTGCATTGAGAAGTTTTTCATCCCTCCATTCCACTTTCTCTATCTTTTTTGTGGATGTTTCTAGTTTTAATTTGATATTTAACTTTCTTGGTTTTCTTTTTGAGTTGTTTGAGTTTGTTGAGCATAGCTGTTTATTTTGTTTGCCTCATATTGCCATGCTTGTGTCTGCCGTTTTCCGCTATTCTTTTTTTACCGGAAATTGTTTCTCCGTAGTGTGATCTCTCCTGATTGCTATGGAAGTCCACTGACATCATGCATTTTAGTTCTCCAAGCATATCTGTCCTGAACTACATTTGCTGTATCTGGCCACCGAATACCAATTCTAACAAGGTCCTGTTTGACATTGTCTGCCCACCGCATCGTAGGTCTCTCCCTGTTTCTGAGGCATTTAGGCACACTTTTCATAACCCTATTCACCAATCTATAATTACCATATGGGCAACATGGCCAAACCAACGGAGTCTGTCTCTGCACAATATGCTACTGACAGGAGGTTGCCGACTCCTTTGCCTAACCTCATCATTACTAGTTATAAAGCTTAACCACCTAATACCCAAGACATAGCTTAAACAGCTAGAATCAAAAGCACTATGTTTCCTGATATCTTGTTTACAAACGGTCCAAGTTTCACTACCATAACTCAGTAGCGAACCAGGAAGGGGGGGGGGGGGGCATGGGTCCCTGGCACTCCCCAAAGAAAAAGGGGAAAAAAGCACTAGAAAATTTTCCAAAAATCTTTTCCTAATTAAAATTCATTTTTTATATTTATGTTGTGTACTGTCTTCTATTTCTGTAGTACTTATGAATTAGCGGTCACATAAGGTGGGAATACCCTATAGCTCTCGGGAATCACGGCCGCTGTGAACACAAGGCGAACGAAGCAGTGCTCGGGCGGGATCTTGGGGGGATATCGGGCAAGATCTCGGCTCCCCCCAAGATTAAATCCTGAGTGCGTAACTGCCATAACTAAAAATAGAAAGAACTAAACTATTATAGAGTCTAATTTTAATCTTTAGGTGTATATGCATATTTCTCCACCCTCTCCATAGATACTTAAAAGTCCCAACAGCAATCCCTATCCGTCTGCTAATCTCATGCCGCACATCACTAGTATCTCTTACATAGCTCCCAAGATAATTAAACTGTGACATCTGCTCAAGACTTCAAACATTCAGATTAACTGAATCACACCACCTCAGTGAATCACACCCTGCCTGACCAATTTTCATCACTTTAGTTTTCTCTCTGTTTATAACCAAACCTGCTCTACTTGCAATCTCTTCAACAGCTCGAATAAAAGAGTTCATCTCATCAACATCATTTGCGAGAAGGACTAAATCATCAGCATGATCTAAATGAGAAATATTCCGATCTCTAGACCATTTAAGGCCAAAATCTTTCTCTTGCAGTTAATTTCGCATTACATAATCAATAACCCTAGGCAACACACAAAAACGTTTTGAAATGAAAATAACCAATCTTTACAAATTTCGAGGTGCTGAACACTTGTCTGATGTAATGTAGTTGAATCATGACATCGCGACTTTACGATCGCAGACGAAAGATGATGCAATCGTTAGTTGTAAGCGACGTCTCATAGGGTGAGGAATTCTTTTGAGCGACTCTCATTTACCCCTGAGTCATAAGTACAACACAAGTGATCATTGTATTTTTAATCCAGCAGTAGTGATGCCTTGTAACTGTGTTAATAGTGCAGATACATATTGATACATTTGCGGGGAAGTGACGTTTGCAAGTCAGAAAAGGACCATCACTCCAATACTGAAAGCAGCATATGAATTTTATTTTGGATGCAAAATTGGGGACCAGGACAAGGCCTGGGCCCCAAACATATGCTTCAGTACGTGTGCAAGAAATCTTCCGAAGTGGCTGAAAGGCGAAAAAGTGGCGATGCCGTTCGCTGTTCCTGTGGTTTGGGAGAGCCACGCATTCACGCAAATAACTGCTACTTCTGCATGATTCCACCTGTTTCAGAGGCATCACAAGGAAAAAGCAGTGGAAAATAACTTACCCGAATATACAATGTACTCTCCAACCAGGTCTGCATAGCGAAGGCCTTCCTGTTCCCGAACTTCAATAAGAATTTTTCATCGATTCAGACGATGAGAAGGGAGGCGAACTTGCATCAGGTTCTCCACAGCCTTTGGTATCTAATGATGATCCATATGTCTACCACGGTGCATCATCTGGGCCACACATTCTCACTGAAGAAGAAATGAACGATCTTGTTCGTGATCTAGAGCTGTCCAAGACTAAAGCAGAGTTACTTGGATCAAAACTTAAAGAATGAAATCTTCTCAAGGAAAATGTCTTAGTGACTTCGTTTCGAATTCGTCATGAGCAGTTTGGTCTTACTTCAGAAAAGAAGATGACCTTGTGTTCTGCTCCGATGTAGATGGCCTGAAGAATGCTCTCGGAATCGAAAATGACCCTCAAGAATGACGACTACTCATAGACTCCTCAAAATTGAGTCTCATAGTGGTGTTGCTGCATAATGGAAATCGACTTCCATCCATTCCAGTCGAACATGCTGTCTACATGAAAGAAATCTAGGACAATCTAAAATAGCTGTTGAACTGTCTTCAATAGAGCAAGTGTGTCTGGCATCTCTGTTGTGACTTGAAAGTATGGCTCTGTTGATGGTTCTGCAACTGGGATATACGACGATGTATTGCTGTTTCTTATGTGAATGGGATAATTGAGCAAAGACATGAAGAGAAACTGAGCTGAGAGAAAATCTCTAAAGGTTGGAGAGAAGAATGTGGAATACCCAACACTGGCAGAAACGCAAAACTAAACATTAAACTCGGTGTGAGGAAAAACTTCGTAAAAGCCATGGACTGGACTGCATCAGCTTTTAAGTATTTGACTGAAAAATTCCCTTGACTCAGTGAAGCGAGAATTAAAGAGGGAATTTTTTTGGGTCCTCGATCCGCGAGTTGTTCATAGACCAGATGTTCCTGCTCCAGGATGACGAGAAAAAGGCTTGGGACGCATTTTGTCTGGTGTCAACTAAATTCCTCGGGAATGTCGAGGCAGACAACTACAAGAAACTGGTTAAGAACATGTTGTCTCTGTATCACAAACTTGGCTGTAATATGTCCTTAAAGATCTACTTTCTCCATTCCCACTTAGATTTCTTCCCCGACAACTGCGGCATGGTTAGTGATGAGCACGATGAACATTTTCACCAGGACAATGCAACGATGGAGAAACGATACCAAGGAAACTGGTCCACTTCAATATTAGCTGACTACTGTTAGACGCTTGCCAGAGATGATCCTGAGCAGCTGTACAGGCGACGGGCAAAGCGACGTCGGAAATAAAAGCTGAGTTTTACCGATAGATGTCATATGTATTACCCTATTATATAAGAAACTATTGCGGATTTCTCAGAAATCGTAGCCAATTTTGCAATTTCATTGTCATATTCATGTTCAGCACCTTGAAATCTTTACGAAATAGCTACTTTTATCTCAGAGGCATGACTTTTATGAAGATTTGTTGCTCAATATAATCAAATTAAAGAGAAAACGAGACAAATGCACTCTTGTCAAATATCAAAAGTAATGCTAAACAAATTGCTAGAAGCCTTACCAACTGTCATACACAATTCAGTGTTATTATACAGAGCTTTCATTACGTTAACTAACTTGTCTAGCGGTGCCGCATTATCTCACCATCAACCACAAATTATGACAATCAAAGAGTCAAAGTATTTTTGAAGTCAATAAAGCGAGTAACCAAAGGTCTCTGAAATTCTAAACATTTCTCAAGAATCTGTCTCAGCACAAATATCTGATCTACACATCTCCTACCATTTCTGAATCCATATTGACCATCACGCAATTGCCAGTCAAACAGATTCTTATTTCTATTAAGTAAAATCATGATAAAAGCGTTACCTGGAACAGAAAGTAGGCTGATACCCCAACAGTTATCACAAAAACTGCGATCAGCTTTTCTAAAAATAGGGATAATAATAGGTCTGGTAAAATCCTTAGGAAGGATGCCTTTATCATAAAAGATATTCAATATTTCAGTCATCCATGCGGTAACTGAAACATTCCCAACTCTAAGCATTTCTGTAGAAATTTCATCCACCGCTGGCGATTTATGCAGTTTTAATTTAGACATAGCCAAAGTGACTTCGAAATGAGTTATAGGGCCATCATTAAAGCCAGTAATGCATCTATCTATTTCAAGCAATGGGAACAGAACTAGCCACATTGTTTAGAACATCACTGAAATGTTCAGCTCACCTAGCCCTATCTAGCACTAGATTCCTCATCTTCTATATAACCGTACCTTGTTTATCTTTCAATCCCTGTATAGCTGCCCGTTTTCTACCCCACAAAACATTAACTATCTGGTACAGCTCTCTGCTGTTGTGCTGCCTAATTGCTTAGTCGGCTTTATCAGCCAAGTCATCAAGCAAAAGATTCTTATCAGCTGCTAACTGATCCTTTACAAGTTTATTGAGCTCTTTATAATGTTTTCTATTAGAACTAGTAGGGTAGTGATTAAGTACATTCCTGCAATTCTTTCTATCTGAAATAAGCTCAGGAGCCTTATCACTCAAATAATTTTGCCTTCTCTCTCCTTTTTTCTTAAAAGAGCTCTGTTAGTTTCAAGAAAATCCTGTTTAGAACGGTCCCATTCTTCCTCAACTTCAGTAGTAAGCAATAGCTATAATGGTAAGCTTTAGCTATAACTGGGTCTTTCAGAGCTTCAGAATGAAAAGTAAATTTTTTAACCTTAGCACAACACTTCTTTAGTTTAATTTGCAAAACATTTTTAACAAGGTAATAGTCAGATCCAATTTTAGTCCCCCTATAAATAAAAATAAATAAATACCTCCTCAAGCAGGTGTTTACCACAGAGGTCTGACAGGAGCATGTTAGTTTATATGGCATAGTAGGTCTATGAGGTTGGCAGGACCTCAGCAGAAAAACAACACACACACATCCATGCCTTACCTGGGGCTCCTGGTATTCATAACGGAATTAACCTATTTGGTGTTAATTAATATAGAATCAATAATATCCTTATGCAGCTTATCTGATGAAACTCATGTGTACTTATGTATGTCACGGTGTTTGTAGTAAGTGTGAGTTATTCTGAAACCATTAAGTTTACTTACCTGTGGGAAATGTTGCCTATTGCCATTGCAGCAACCAATACCAAAATGACCTATCACACCTCATCAAATGTCAGAGTTGAAGATTTGTAGTGATGCGGTCTGGCTACTGGTACTTGATACCCATAGGGTTTCATTACCTTACGAATGGTGCTGACTTACCACGGTATATTCGGTATGCTTTGAAATTTTTGTTTTTCTGCATCGCATATTTGTGCTGGAGTGTATTGTGTTACTTGGTTTATTGTATTTTAACTCGTTAAAAAAAAACCGAGATATAGTTTCGCTATGTAATCTGTCCGTCTGTCTGTAGACATCGAACTTTTTTGTTTACAGAGATAAATTAAAATTTCTTTTTTTGCTGGATAGGTATTGCTGAAGCTTTACGATATGCAATTTCCGAATATCCCTAAAGTTATAATTGGAACCTTTAACAGTGGAAATTTTTGAAAATTTCAAGCCAATATTACAAACGCCGTATTTATGCTAAAAGCTTGAAATTTTGCTGGTGGAATGTGAAGGTCACAAAGTTGCCATTGCCAACAATGAGTTGACCCATTAGATTCAGAGGGGGTTGGAAAACACACCCTTTTAGTTTTTTGCTTGTTGTTAGAGATAAATGAAAAAAATTCCTTTTGGGCTAGATAAGAATTGATGAAATATTACGATTCACACTTTTTAAATCTTCCGAAAACTATAATTGCGCCCTCTAATGGTGGAAAAATTGGCGAATTCCATATTTTCAAACCAATATTGCAGGCGACGTATTTAAGCTAGAAATTTTAAAATTTTGTTGTGGAATGGGAACGTCATGAAGTTGCCATTGGTTATAATGAATTCATCTTTTAGACCCAAAGTGGGCGCAAAGAGTGACTCTTTTGTGTAAAAGAGAATTGTTTGTTTATAAAGAAAAATTAAAAATTCGTTTTAGGTTGAAATGAAATATTACGATTTGCACTTTCCGAATATCTGAATAGCTATGATTGAGCTCCCTAATGGTGGAAAAATTTAAAAATTCTAAAATTTTAAACGAGTATTGCAAAGGATGTATTTATGCTAGAAATTTGAAATTTTTTTAGTGGAATATGTAGGT
Organism: Ryuthela nishihirai; assembly: GCA_038380435.1. NCBI lineage: Eukaryota > Metazoa > Arthropoda > Arachnida > Araneae > Heptathelidae > Ryuthela > Ryuthela nishihirai. The sequence goes on from JAWZYU010000017.1 coordinate 81,710,126, forward strand.
TACAACGTTTTCATTCAAAAAGGAAAAAAAAAAGTCGTAATTGGAAAACCCATTTACTTGGAGTGGTACTAATAAAATATTATAATTCACATTTTTTTAACACTTTGGTAATTTAAATTCATGTTGTTACAGATCACTAATGTAAAAATATTTAGTGATCTGTAACTAACCAATTTTGCAAATAATTTGTAAGTGACAAAATTTGAAATTTCGGTGGTAGTTTTTCAAGATATATTCCACTGACAGTAATAATGTACCCACTTTTCTCAGAGGGGTGTGGTAAATATAACTTTTTATATTTAAGAAATAAAATATAAATTCTCTTTATGTTGTGTAAATAAAATACCATTTGCTTTTTTCCCACCATCCGTTTGCTCAAATTAAAACATTGAAGGAGTGAAAAAGTAGGAAGAGGAAAAAACTTCATTCTCTTTGAAACCGAAATTTCCATATGCACTAGAGGCGATATGCATTCTTCTATTAGCCATTTTTTCGAAGTCGTTGATCAATTTCCATTAGTGTCCTGTGTTTAGTGCCGTTTTCTAAATGTTTCTTCTTTCTACTTCGTGGAATATTCAGGTTGTGGAATATTTGTCATTTCTCATAAGTGCAATTTTTATTGCCCTTTTTTTATAGTTTAGGGGTTGGTTTGAATTATGTGGGATTAGGATAGTTGGTGCAGATGGTTTATGATATACTTTGACTTCCAATTTATGATTTTTTTCGATATTTCTTCATTTCAAAGGAATTATATTTTTCTTTGCTCTTCGGTTTCTATGGTGAATGTTATTTTGAGAAGGATTTCGTTTAGTTCTTATTGCAGCTGTTTCAGGTTTGTGGTCTAGAGGTTGTAAATGACCAAGATGTTATCGGCAAATCGACCACAATATTTAAGCTCATATGTTGGATGTTTGAGCACCATATCTTCAATGTGCTTAAATACAATATCTGCTATGAGGGATGAAGGGAGCCCATCGGTACATCATGCTTCTGCTGTTAAATTTGGTTGTTGATTTTAAAATAATTGTGCTCGACGACGAACTTTAGTGATTTAATGACACCACAAGTGATTGCAGTGAGACCTCCGTCGCAAACTTCTATTCTTGTCTGTATATTTTTTATGAATTTGTATACAGGTGTTCATGGGAAACGTGAAACGACATCAAATGATGACATCCACTGTTCGGGCTTGATATTCATGTTATTTTAACTTTTGGTGAATATCTATTGTAGCACTGACTAAAAATTCTGTTGGTTCAAAATATGGCTGCAGATATAGGTAAAGAGCTTTCTTGAGTTTGATTGTTGGTGAGTGGATTACTTAACAATTTTATTCTTTTAGAAGTTATTCGGCTTTCTTGTAGAATTCTTTTTAGTCCATGAATACGATTTTGTTTGTTTTATCAGCCGACAGTATTCTGATGTCTTTGCGTTTTCTTAGCTTTTTTAGATAATTTAGTACCTCCTTGCTTCTTTTGTCATGTCCCCTATTTTGTACAGATATTATATATTGTACATATGATTGTATATTTGAAAATTCGGTATACTGTATATTTGACTTTTTTCTTCAGTGGCTCTGGAATTGGTTTTGAAACCTGCTCAATGTTTGGTAGAATTTTGATTAATGGAGGGAGGATTTGCGAGTAGGCAAACTTAGAACTTTGGCGCAAGATATTAAGTTCCCTATCCCGTGGCCGAGTGATTAGCACGCTTGGCTACTGATCTAAGAGACCTGAGTTCGAGCCCCGGGTAAGGCATGGCTGTTTGTGTCGTTTTTCTGCTGAGGGCCTGCCATCCTCTCAGACCTTCTACTCCGGCATATAAACTGACAGGCTCCTGTCAGACCTCTGTGGCAAGCAGCTGCTTAAGGGGGTATTTATTATTTTATTTATTTATTATTCAGATGCACTTTTGACAGGTTTATAACACCAGTTGGGATGGGCTTTCTTTGCCCATTGTTACTACATTGCGTTTTCTGGAGTTGAAAAAATTTCTTTTCGTGCCTATATTCTATTAATTTCCACTTCCATTTGCATCTCGATTCTATTTTGTGTGATATTTTGGACTATAAATCGTTTGTATTTGCTATTAATTTGAAATATATTTGTCGGTTCTTGGGGTTAGTAGAATGTAATTTATCCACGGCACCCACAGGTAAGGAAGTAAGCTTTTGGTTTCTTCTCTTATTGGGCTTTCAGCGTTTAAGAATTGCAGAATGATAACCAACTGCAATCTTACAACAATAAAAAAAGATCTATTTCGAAAGATATTTGCAGAGTCTCTGTGAGTACTGACGTTGGCTACAAACAACCATGTCTGGATTGTTTAACAGGTTGCATCTCTGTGCACCTACCAGAGGAAAACCCTCACCTTGTGAATTATCTATTCACTGAGCAGCCACCGTCTATATCTGCTCCAGCCAGCCACTAACTCACAACTACCTGACCTTGCAGATGGGTCATCCGACACTCTTCATGTAAACGCCATCCTCCCCGTTTCATGGGACGGTCATTTGGTCAGCTTTCCTCGATCAATAGAGCCAGGCTGGAAAGGGAACCGATCAGTTACCATAAACTTGTCTTGCTTATTGCAGCAAGACACATCAACCATAAATAGCCTTAGTCAGTGGTGGGAGAAAGGAAACAGTTTATCTTAAAGGATTACAAAGCAAGGACAAATACAAACATATACATGAAATGTAAAAAATTACCTATTCTCGCATCAAAACCTGACAATGTTTATAATGTATTTATAAGAAATGACAAATACTGCAAACCCAGAAAATTCCATGAAGTAGAAAGAAGAAACATTTACGAAACGGCACTAAACGCAGAAATTCCATGGAAATTGTTCAACAACATGGAAAAAATGGCTAAAAAATTCAATAAACCAAGTAACACAACCCACTCCAGCACCAAGATGCAATGCAGAAAAACCAAAAATTGCAAAAAGCATACCGAAAATACTGTGGTTAGTTAACACCATTCATAACGTAATGAAACCATATGGGTTATCAACTATCACTAACCAGCACCCCACCAATATTAAATATAATAAAAACGAACATAGACAAAAAAGAAAAAAACTTGCAGTGTATACAAAATACCAATGAAACTTGACAGCAACACAAAAGGAAAGCTACATTTCGATAAAGCAAAAATATCAGCTAAAGTGCGAATGAAGTAATATAGAACGGATGCAAGACTGAAACAGAAAACCACCATCCTTGCTAGAGCAGAAGAACAAGCAGGACAGCTACCTGATTACGAAAACGCGAAATCATTACCGCACCACCCAAATATCTTCAACTGGATGTTGCTGAACAAATGATCATATACTAAAATAAAGAATATGTTTGCAATGACGGCTGCTTTTCTGCTGAGGTTATGCCATCTTCACAGACTTTCTGATGTGGCATATAAACTGACAGACTCCTGTCAGACCCCTGTGGCAAGCAGTTGCTTGAGGGTTATTTATTTTTTTATTTTTTTTAAATCATTAGGACAGCACAAGTCCCAAACCTCTCCCCTCAGAAACATCAACAAACTATGAGCAATAAGATCGCACACCCAAACCTGCTGCTAACCAACCTACCTCCCACCATTACACTAACACGAATCAGAGCAAGGGAGAACCAAAACATGCGCAGTTACAAGCCTGTGGGGTATAACTTACGCACCACTCGAAAAACTAGCACTCCTGAAGAAGGCTGCCCAGCAGCTGAAACGTGTTGAGTGATAACTATATTTTGTATTTTTTTTCCATTGGATATACACATAGCCTAAGACTGCAAAAGACCTAAAGTCCCCATGATAACTAATGCAGTGTCATCCGAAATTAAGACACACTGCAAACTACCACCGCAAGAAAGACAAAACTCAAACTGTGGATATAAGTGTGGAGAACTGTGCAAAATCATAGGGACTTCCTGCGTGGGATTATATCCTTCAAAATTACGCAAAAGTGGGTCAAAGATGTGTTGCCAACCACATTTTTATCATCTTTTCTCAAAATACAGCATAATACTGATAAAGTAATGAGTGTGATCTTGTGCTGTGATTATCTCGGATATTGAACAGATATCGTGTTTTCGTTTTAGACTCAGCTTTCTATTTATTGTTTGAAATCGTTTAAATGACAAACTGCCTGCATCCCTCCAGGCAACAGGGGGACTCTAAAGGCAACCAGGCAACAGGAGTCGACTGCAAAATGTGGTGTGTTTATTTCCTTTTTGAAACTTGTATTTCAGCAAAAAGCAAAGGAAACATGGAATAATTCTTTTGGATTTGAAGGGGAGATCAAAAAGTCTTAGGACTGAATAATAAATTCATGCATTAATAGTTTCTCAACAGAAAGTAGAAACAGTCCGTAGAAACAACCGTAGACCCAGCCACAGATGGTAGCCCCCGTCATGGCCAGCCACAGATCTCCCGCAGATGGGGCCACGGCTTAACGTCCTACCCGACGGATAGCTGAATTCCTTTCCAAGGCCATCGGTGTTCCCTACTGACCTTGGGCAGGGCGGGGGAATTTTGCGGAGATAAATATCAACGCTGACCCAGGTGGGAGTCGAACCTGCGAACTGCCGATTACGGCTCTCTACCCACTGAGCCAATCCCTCCCTCACATTAGTTGGAATGTCCATTCGCTTTTGAAGAAAACTAAAATCGAACAATTACGAACTGCTTTCTCTTTGAAAACTATAGAAGGATAACATATCGCCTGTGGATATTTTTTTCCAGCTGCTACTTTTCCAATCCTCACATCCATTTTTTTCCTTGTGCATTCTTATTTGCGCTCCTATTGTAACATTACATTAAACCATTTCTACTGCTTGTTTGCAGCCGCAAGTCATTGGAACACTGAAAAATCCCGGTAAGAATTGACTTAAAAATAGACTGTGCCAGAAGCGGAAATAACGTAGGTCTCTTACGAGAAAGGAAATGAGATTGCCCTGCCCGAACTTGGCCAGCTATGGAGAAGACGGCCAGACGCAATACGGCTGAAAGTGAACCAGAGGACCAACTTATTATTGGGTGTCATCTACTTCTGAAAGGATAGTGGGTTGGAAGATACGGTTGCGGTTTTTTGGTTTATTATATATATAAAACAAAAAAGCATTTGCAGCACAAGTGCTGCATTTTTGAAAGCGAACATGTGTAAGGGTAAAAAGGGAACTAGGTCTTAGGATAAGAAGGGGTTTGTTTTTATTTGGGAAGTCCAGAGAAAATGAAGCAACCAATTCGGTGCAGTTTAATAAGGATATTATACTGCCCTATAAAAGAATTAAATATTAATTAAATCATTACGCAAACTTTTAAAAATGAAGATTTATTTTATTCCTTGGTTTGGAACAATATTTATTAGTTTAGTTTTTATTTATTACTGTTTTGAAATACTACATCTTCTATTTAAGTAATGAACGAATAGTGTTGAAAATCGAGATTTAAATATGCAGATTTGATCATGTTCTTTATTTTATTCTCAGTCACATTTTTTCCATTAAATTGCACATTTTAGAAGTTACAGAACTTCGCAGTTAGATTCCCATTGACATAACATGGAAATTCTTTGATATACACTGCCCTGCCAAAATAATATATACATATATATATGTAATAAAATATATTTTTATACATTTTTATATAATATTATTTTACTATTTTAATATATCTATAATAGAAATAAGGAGAAAATTGGGACTAGATTATTACAATAAGAATGGGAACTTATTTTTGTTGGGGGAGGGTGGGTTAATAAAAACTGAGATAATGAAATAGAAAATTCTACAATTCAGTAAAATATTATTTAAAAAAATATTTCACAATTTTTTTTGTAGTTCTTTTAAAAAACGAGCTCATGTCATCGTTTTGTTGTTTGTTTTCTCCGTCTGTAGACATTCAACTTTTTTGTTTTAAGAGATAAATTTAAAATTCTTTTTGAATTCGATAGGTAAATCATACGATTCGCCTTTCAGAATCTTCCAAAGATGTTAATAGTGCCCGCGAACTGTGAAAAGTTTTTGAATTTTCGTAGTTTGAATTTCTATCGTTAGAGGCCGTTAAATAGGCCGCGCGAAAGTTCCGATCATAGGTAAAACAACCCAATCGACCCTTATGTGACCTTGAACACAAAACCGTAACGGAAATTTCTTAACCGTCCTGAGTTCTACGACCATAAATAACTCGACACACCAATTCACTTACTAGCAGATAGATACATAGACAAACTCGAGGTATTCGAAGGATCAGAAATACAGTGCCGTTTCCAAGATGTAGAAACCAGCAGACATCATTTGGAATTTCAAACTCCCACGTGGATCGAAATTCGACCTCTGGTCGACTTCAACGGATTGGTGTATCCAGAATTTCGCAACTCTTCAGAGATGCAGGACTCGAATACCCCTGTACATGATGTTCCACGTTTCTGTTAGGTGTAGTTATTATTATTATTACAGTTTGACTGAAATATGACCTCTAAATGGAGACGTCGGATCCAATTTTTCATAAGCTTTCTAAGATCTACGACAAGAAATATCCTCGAAGGCAGGGGAGGTACAGTCGCTCAAAAAATATCCGAACACTCTGTTTGATTACAGAATTTAGAAAGAATATCTGGCAACGATTTTTTTCGAAATTAAAAATCTGGCAACCTTCGTGTACGTACACGAAAGTTGCCAGACCACTAATTTCTAAAAAAAATTGTTGCCAGATATTTTTTCTGAATTCTTAATCAACCATAGCGTTCGGATACTTTTTTGAGCGACTGTACGTCCCTGCCTACGGGGTGTCATCAATACCCATCCAATTCAACAGGAATTTTAAATTAATCTGTTAAAACTAAAAAGATGAAAGTGTACAGACAGATAAAACAAACAAAATGATGACATTAGTTCGTTTGAAAAACGAACTACAAAAAAAAAATTGCAAAAATATTTGTGAAATAATATTATTAATGAATTGTGTAGAATTTCCTTTTTCATTATCTCTGGGTTTTCATTAACCCACCCTCCCTCAATAAAAATAAGTCCGATGAGAACCCTGTCGTCTTCTACTAAATATCGAACTCGTCTATCTGCTTTGAACTCCAAAACAATTGTCTTTATTTCGTTCAGTTTAAAAATATTAAAAAGAAATTGAACAATAACAGTTGGAAGTTTTATACAACTTTATTTTAGCCCCATATGTTATTCTGACACTAAAAATATAATAAAACAACAATTATAAAATCTCATATAGAATATCATTTTAATCTTTCCTGTTCGGTGGAATGTTTTAGTAACTGGGAAACCCTACTCAAGGCTTATTCTCAGACCGCCCCGAACTAAATTCTAGGTACGTCCTTGCCCGTAGGCATCAAATTAACTCTCTAAAAGTGGTAAATTAAAATTTAAATTTTGATCTCGAAGCCCCAAAACACAAAGAATTCGAGATTTTTAAAGCTTCTGGGATCTGTGATCCGAAGTACTCCTATATACCAATATTCACATTTCTAGCACTTTTACGTCAAGCTTTAATCTCTGCTTCACCTCTCTCTGACTTTGAAGGACAGGTCGAAGATCGAATTTCGGATTTTTTCTCCCGAGAGCTACGATCTGAATTACCCCTAAGTGCAGATTTTCTGATCTTTACAACTTCTGCATGATGGTCGTAATTAGCGTCATCCTTTGTCACGCAGCTAATTTTTAATTTTCAACTGAAATTCACGAAATAGATGTCTATAAGAAAATATATAGGTAAAAAACATATCCTATTAAACTATTCCGATCGAGAATGATCGCTGAAAATAAGGCAAAATCTAGCGAATTTCTGCGATCCTTTTCCTATTTGGAAAGAAATTCCTGTGATCCTAATTAAACCAAAAAGAAAAATCCGTTTTAATGTCCCCTAAACAGCGTCATGGGCCTACTTTTCCACTGTTCAATTCTAAAAAACTGGTTTTTTGGGACCTAGAATTTCAGTTGTGAGCCAAAAAAAATAGTGCCACTCGGAGGTGGTGTTGATGGTGGATATCCCGCCTGGATCGTAATCTGCAGTTCCCAAATTGGAGTCCCAGCTGGCCGAATGTTGTGATTTATGTCCGCAAAACTTCCCACACTTCCCTCGGTCAGGAGGGGACACTGATGGGCTTGGAAAGGCAACTGTCCGTCGGATGGGACGTTAAGCCGTAGCCAAGTGAACCTGAGAGCCATAACCTGTGCACGTTAAAGAGCACGTTAGGTGAACTTTACGAGAAACGACCATCTGTCTCGTAACAACTGTCCAATGATTCCCCTCCCTACAAACCTGCTCTGAACCCTCGGAGTCCTTGCGACCTGACCATTTGGACCATTGTGAGCAAAAAAAGTGCCGCTCAGAGATAAAACAATTCAACCCTTTCCTGTATCTACATCTGAGCCATTAAGTCCTAGTGCCTTCATTTGGCCAGTGAAGGTAAAAAAAAAAATCATGCTGACAATTAATACAACCCAACCAAAAAATAATAATTAAGACCTTTCATTTTGAAATCAATAGGATATGAATGATATAATAATAATTTAACAATTTGTTTCCATTTTGAAAGCTTTTAGAAAAAAATTTCGAAAAAATGTTTTTTTATTTATTATTTTTATTCCAACGTTAATCTAAATATTTCAATTGATTTCTTCAAATCATACGGAAGCCCGAATAATTCAAAAACACGGATATTCTAATTCACGCAATTGACCAACAATATCAGTGTAGAACAATGTCACGTAACAGCCAACAGTCCATTATTAGAATGCGATCACACTCTGTCGTCGAAACGCAAGAATTACAATCAGAATATCCGTTTTCAGAGTGGCGGCAATCATTCAGCCTAAGATGAGACTGCGTAGTTGACGCTTTCGAAAATTCTCGTAGATCATTGGTTCACTAATAGGAAAAGCGATCGTGCCGACCTATATGACCTATGAGAATTATCAAGACGTTAAATGAGCAATCTTCGCCCCCCCCCCCCCTCCCACTCTAACGTGACCCGAGCCGTTGGTCTTCTTTGGTTGTTTTACCTGTCAACGGCACTTTAGTTCGCGTAATGAGCTAAATGATCAGGTCAGAAGACCCAGGGCTGGATCTGGGGGGACGGTGCCTTGCCGTATCCTCTGACGTGCGACCGCGCCTTGACGTGTCCTCTGACGTGCGACCGTACCTTGACGTGTCCTCTGACGTGCGACCGTGCCTTGACGTGTCCTCTGACGTGCGACCGTGCCTTGACGTGTCCTCTGACGTGCGACCGTGCCTTGACATGTCCTCTGATGTGCGACCATGACCTGAAGTTCCTTCCGATGCTTATTACAGGTATGTAAATAAGTACAAACTGTTTTACCTAGGAGCTGTACCTTTTTTACATACAATGTACTTAGTGATCAGATCATAAGGACCGCAAAGGTTCAGAGAAGGTTGTATGAAGGGAAACCACCGGGTAGCTGTTAGGATACAGATGGTAGCTCCCGTCAAGACCATCCAACATGGTTTATAACATTTGTTATGTCATTTGACGGACGGCGGCCTTTCCAAGCCGATCGGTGTCCCCCTGTTGACAGAGGGCAGGGCGGGGAGTTTTGGGGAGAAAAATCTCAACACTGACCCAGGTAGGACTCGAACCTGAGACCATAAGATTATGAGCCTGGCACTTCACCGACTGAGCCACCACCAACCCAATACCTTTAACAACAAAACTCAGGTTGGTGCCCTCATAGCAGTGATGGCGATTTTATGACACGCGTGCCAAAGGTAACATGCACGATGATTTGTGTTGGCACTCCCTTGAGAGGTGAAGAGAAATAGTGAATACGGCTAGTATAGAGAATTAGAAACAATAACCACAGCAATTCAATATATGTTTATGGATTAATCATTGGTAGCAAGATGACGACTAGGTTGTTATAATTAGTTACTTATTCATTACGAATTTGAATTGTGCATCCATATGTTTAAAATATCTCGCAAATAATTGGTTACACATTTCTCAAAAAGCTGCATCAAAAACAGAACGTATTAATGCTATCAACTAATAGCTTTAATACGTCTGTTTTTGATGCAGCTTTTAGTTTAGTTCATCATTGATTTCCTTTAAAGCACTTCTGTAGAACTTAAAATTTATTTAAGGTTTCTGCTTTTGCTTGACTTATAAAAATTCACTTCATTCTAGTAAAGGCATCGAAATGTCAGCGATGCGTTGAGCACAAGAGTTGAAAGTAGTATGTGCGTTTGTGCGTGTGTAGGAATGATTTTCATTTTCACTTGTGTAATGGCGAGCCTAAAACTGAGTGTTCCGTATCCTTATATTTGAACCGTTAAAATTTTGTACTATTTGATTTGCATTGTATGATGAACTGATAGGTTTGATCCATGCATAATATAGGAGTGAAATGTCCGCACATTATTTTTTTACTCTAAACTAAAAACATCACCAATAATAAAAGTCACCATGTACAGTTGCTCAAAAAAAATATCCGAACACTATGGTTGATTACAGCATTCAGAAAAAATATCTGGCAGCGATTTTTTTAGAATAGTGATCTGGGAACCGTCGTGTCACGTGACACGACGGTTGCCAGATCACTATTCTAAAAAAATCGCTGCCACATATTTTTCTGAATTCTGTAATCAACCATAGTGTTCGGATATTTTTTTGAGCTATTGTACGCAAATAATTCATTTGGAGAGAGAATTTAAACAGGTTAAACGAAAGAAATAAGCGATATAGAAACCTTACCTAGATATGTAGCTGTATTTTCAGTAGATCGAGTACTGATTAGTTAAATTTTCTAAAATTTAGAATTTTTTTTGCAGAACGAGATAACTTGCTAAACGTTTCAGTTTCAAAGACTCTTTAAATACTGAACAAAAACTTCTATAAAATCAAGATTCAAGTAGTTTATTACTGCAATTAAATCTTTAGCTAAACACATATTTTCCTATTAAAGCTTGTATAATATATTAGTGAAATGTCTGCGCATTAGTTTTTTACTCTAAATTAAAAACATCACCAATAACAAAAGTGACCATGTACAGTCGCTCAAAAAAGTATCCGAACACTATGGTTGATTAGAGAATTCAGAAAAAATATCTGCAACGAGTTTTTTTTAGAATTTAGTGATCTGGCAACCTTCGTGTACAGTTCACGAAGGTTGCCAGAATACTAATTTCTAAAAACTCGTTGTCAGATATTTTTTCTGAATTCTATACAAATCAGAATAATAAACATTTACTACTTATATTTGATAATATTATTCGAAATAGTGAGTTCAAAGTAATTAATTATGTATTTACGTAACCAGGCGTATTTACAAACACGTCCAGCGGATCTATTGGTTCTAAATTTTCAATTAATTCTAATTCTATTTTACATTTCAATCTATTCCTTTGCCTTTTAGGCCTACGTTTCAAAACATGATTGATTAAAATTTCAACATTTTATTGTAAAATATCAGGAAAACTCCAAAAGACGTATAGGGCGATCCAAGATGTAGCTCTACACACTGAGACAAGAAACACACTCAAATACAACGGATAACACACAATAATTCGGCACTGACACAAATATTACACTGCACCACTACGGCTGAGGGTCCAACCTAGAGAAGTGGAGGGAGAATATATTCAAGTACATATTCCGACCGTTTCAGCTTTCTAAATACACAACTTTTAACACTCTACACTCTGCACACACTAAACACAATAGATGACGTAATCGAAAGAAGCAGAGTAATTAATCCGCTCTGTGATCTAATGACTGAATGTGATCTATTGCTTCTGATGAGAGTGATTGCCATTTGCTGAAATGGCTGAATGCAGACAACTATTCAACCAGTGTCTCTCGAATAACAAATCCATTCACAGACTCAAATAGGTATTTGACTCATTTCACTTTCCTATTAATAACCTCTCACACTTTGCACTATATGCAAAACAACACACTTCCGACTCTAATCCAAACGGACAAAATAACTACTCCTTTGTGCGCTCTTATTACTGCACGTTTTCTATAAGATTTGCGGTAGGAGATTGCTGTTCGCCCAAAGGGCTGAACGCAGTCACCTATTCAACTAGTGACCCTCACCTACATATTAACAGTTTAAAATATGTATTTGTCTGCTTTCACCCTTTGATTAACAGATCTAACATTTTCCACTAGATACACAACAACACGGTTAAACGCCAATGAATAGGGATAACGTAATTATTCCGCTGTGCGCTATAATGGATGCATGCGTTTTATATCTTCTGTTGAAAGAGATTGCTGTTCGTCCAAAGGGCTGAACGCAGTCACTTATTCAACCAGAGACCCTCAGATACACATTGACAGATTAAAATACGTATTTGTCTGATTTCACATTTTGATTAACTGCTTTAACGCTTTCCACTAGGTACACAACAACACACTTAAACGCCAAAGAATAGGGAAAACTTAATTATTCCGCTGTGCGTGTAATGGCTGCACGCGTTCTATATCTTCTGTTGAGGGTGATTGCTGTTCGTCCACAGGGCTGAATGCAGTCACTTATTCAACCAGTGACCCTCAGACGCATATTAACAGATTAAAATTCGTATTTGTCTGATTTCACACTTTGATTAACAGCCTTAACCCTTTCCACTAGGTACAGAACAACACACTTTATCGCCAATGAATAGAGATAACTTAATTATTCCGATATGCGCTATAATGGCTGCACGCGTCTTATATCTTCTGTTGAGGGTGATTGCTGTTCGTCCAAACGGCTGAACGCAGTCACTTATTCAACCAGAGACCCTCAGGCACACATTAGCAGATTAAAATACCTATTTGTCTGATTTCACATTTTGATTAACTGCTTTAACCCTTTTCACAAGGTACACATCAAACACTTAAACTCAAATGAATAGAGATAAAGTAATAATTCCGCTGTGCTCTATGATGGCTGCACGCGTTCTATATCTTCTGTTGAGGGTGATTGCTGTTCGTCCAAAGGGCTGAACACAGTCACTTATTCAACCAGTGACCCCAGATATATGTTAAGAGATTAAAATACGTATTTCTCTGATTTCACATTTTGATTAACAGCTTTATCCTTTTCCACTAGGTACATAACAACAGACTAAACCGCCAACTAATAGGGATAAATTAATTATTCCGCTGTGTGCTATAATGTCTGCACGCTTTCTATATATTCTGTTGAAGTTGATTGCTGTTCATCCAAAGGGCTGAACGCAGTCACTTATTCAAACAATGAACCCAAGATATATATTAACAGATTAAAATACGTATTTGTCTGATTTCACACATTGATTAACAGCTTTAACCTTCTCCACTAGGTACATAAAAACACACTAAACCGACAATTAATAGGGATAATTTAGTTATTCCGCTGTGCGTTTTAATGGCTGCACGCGTTCTATATCTTCTGTTGAGGGTGATTGCTGTTCGTCCAAAGGGCTGAACCCTGTCACTTATTCAACCAGTAACCCCTAGGTACATATTAACAGATTAAAATACGCATTTGTTTGATTTCACACTTTGATTATCAGCTTTAACCTTTTCCACTACATACGTAACAACACACTAAAACGTCAATTAATAGGGATAACTTAATTATTCCGCTGTGCGCTGTAAAGGCTGCACGCGTTCTATATATTCACTTGAAGGTGATTACTGTTCGTCCAAAGGGCTGAACGCAGTCACTTTTTCAACCAGTGACCCCCAGGTACATATTAACAGAATAAAATGCGTATTTGTCTGATTTCACACTTTGATTATCAGCTTTAACCTTTTGCATTAGGTACACAACAACACACTTAAACGCCAATTAATAGGGATAACTTAATTATTCTGCTGTGCGTTATAATGGCTGCACGCGTTCTATATCTTCTGTTGAGGGTGATTGCTGTTCGTCCAAAAGAGCTGAACTCAGTCACTTATTCAAGCAGTGACCACCAGATATACGTTAACAAAATAAAATACGTATTTGTCTGATTTCACACTTTGATTAAAAGCTTTAACCTTTTCCACTAGGGACAGAACAATACACTAAACCGCCAATTAATAGGGATAACTTAATTATTCCGCTGTGCGCTATAATGGCTCCACGCGTTCTATATATTCTTTTGAAGGTTAGTGCTGTTCGTCCAAAAGGCTGAACGCAATCACTTATTCAACCAGTGACCCCCAGATATATATTAACAGAACAAAATACGTATTTGTCTGATTTCAAATTTTGATTAACAGCTTTAACTTTTTCTATTAGTTACACAACAACACACTAAACCGCCAATTAATAGGGATAACTTAATCATTCCGTTGTGCGTTATAATGGCTACACGGGTTCTATATCTTCTGTTGATGGTGATTGCTGTTCGTCCAAAGGGCTGAACGCAGTCACTTATTCAACCAGTGACCCCAAGTTATGTGTTAACAGATTGAAATATATATTTGTCTGATTTCACACTTTCATTAACAGCTTTAAACTTTTCCAGTAGGTACATATCAATACACTAAACCACCAATTAATAGGGATAACTTAATTATTCCCCTGTGCATAATAATTGCTGCACGCGTTCAATATCTTCTGTTGAGCGTGATTGCTCTTCGTCTAAAGGGCTGAACGCAGTCACTTATTCAACCAGTGACCCCCAGGTACATATTTAAAGATTAAAATAACTATTTGTCGGATTTCGCACTTTGATTAACAGCTTTAAACTTGTCCACTAGGTACATAACAACATACTAAAACGCCAATTAATAGAGTAATTTAACAATTCCGCTGTGCGATATAATGGCTGCACGCGTTCTATATCTTCTGTTGAGGGTGGTTGCTGTTCGTCCAAAAGGCTGAAAGCAGTCACTTATTCAACCAGTAACCCCAGGTATATATTAACAGAATAAAATACGTATTTGTCTGATTTCACACTTTGATTAACAGCTTTAACCTTCTCCACTAGGTACATAACAGCACACTAAAACGCCAATTAATAGGGATAACTTAATTATTCCACTGTGCGCTCTAATGGCTGCACGCTTTCTATATCTTCTGTTGTGGGTGATTGCTGTTCGTCCAAAGTGCTGAATGCAGTCACCTTTTCAACCAGTGACCCCCAAGTACATATTAACAGATTAGAATACGTATTTGTCTGATTTCATTTTGATTAACAGCTTTAACCTTGTCCCCTAGGTACATAACAACACACTAAAACGCCAATTAATAGAGTAAATTAATTATTCTGCTGTGCGATATAATGGCTGCACGCGTTCTATATCTTCTGTTGAGGGTGATTGCTGCGTGTCCAAAAGACTGAACGCAGTCACTTATTCAACCAATAACCCAGGAACACATTAACAGAATAAAATAGGTATTTGTCTGATTTCACACGTTGATTAACAGCTTTAACCTTCTCCAAAAGGTACATAACATCACACTAAAACGCCAATTAATAGAGTAACTTAATCATTCCGCTGTGCGCTATAATGGCTGCACGCGTTTTGTATATTCTGTTGAGGGTGATTGCTGTTCATCGAAAGGGCTGAACGCAGTCACTTATTCAACCAGTGACCCCCAGGTACATATTAAAAGATTAAAATAGGTATTTGTCTGATTTTACACTTTGATTAAGAGCTTTAACCTTCTCCACTAGGTACATAACAACACACTAAAACGCCAATTAATTGGGATAATTTAATTATTCCGCTGTGCGCAATAATGGCTGCACGCGTTCTATATATTCTGCTGAGGGTGATTGCTGTTCTTCCAAAAGGCTGAACGCAGTCACTTATTCAACAATTGACCCCCAGGTACATATTAACAGATTAAAATACGCATTTGTCTGATTTCACACAACGATTATCAGGTTTAACTTTTTCCATTAGGTACACATCAACACACTTAAAGGCCAATCAATAGCGAAAAATTTATTATTCCGCTGTGCGCTGTAATGGCTGCACGCGTTCTATATTTCCTGTTGAGGGTGATTGCTGTTCGTCCAAAGGGTTGAACGCAGTCACTTATTCCACCAGTGAAACCCAGGTACATATTAACAGATTAAAATACGTATTTGTCTGATTTCACACTTTGATTAACAGTTTTAACCTTCTCCACTACGTACAAAACAAGACACTAAATCGCCAATTAATAGAATAAATTAATTATTACGTTGTGCACTATAATGGCTGCACGCGTTCTATATCTTCCGTTGAGGGTGATTGGTGTTCGTCGAAAGGGCTGAACGCAGTCATTTATTCAACCAGTGACTCCCCAGATATATGTTAACAGATGAAAAATACGTATTAATCTGATTTCCCACTTTGATTCGGAGTCGTTCTCCGTGTATATTACTTTAGAAATAAAAGATAATGAATCGTCAGGTAGCGCAGCATATGGTTTAACAAGTTTCCTTTCGGACCTGTATTAGCGAGGGTCTATGGGTAACTGCTATTGCAATTAACATTGCTTAGATATAGAAAAGGCACTCATTGTCTAAAATAAATGAGTGGAAGGTTTAGGTAGGTTAGTGTAGTCAAATGATGGCCAAAATCAGATGCCGTGACGACCGTTTCCTTTTCCCTATGATGTGACTATAGGTAGGTTAATTCGAACTAACACTCTAAATGTCTATATACGTTTTAGGTGAATGTGATAAAAATATATATTCAGCTGTTACGATAACAAAATAATTGATTGGGAGTCGTTCTCCGTGTATGTCACTTTAGAAATAAAAGGTAATGAATCGTTAGGTAGCACAGCATCTGGTTTAACAAGTTTCGTTTCGGACCTGTATTAGCGAGGGTCTATGGGTAACTGCTATTGCAATTAATATTACTTAGATATAGATAAGGCACTCATTGTCTAAAATAAATGAGTGGAGGGTTTAGGTAGGTTAGTGTAGTCAAATGATGGCCAAAATCAGATGCCGTGACGACCGTTTCCTTATCCCTATGATGTGACTATAAGTAGGTTAATTCGAACTAACATTCTTAATGTCTATATACGTTTTAGGTGAAGGTGATAAAAATATATATTCAGCTGTTACGATAAAAAAATAATTGATTGGGAGTCGTTCTCCGTGTATGTCACTTTAGAAATAAAAGGTAATGAATCGTTAGGTAGCACAGCATCTGGTTTAACAAGTTTCGTTTCGGACCTGTATTAGCGAGGGTCTATGGGTAACTGCTATTGCAATTAACATTACTTAGATATAGATAAGGCACTCATTGTCTAAAATAAATGAGTGGAGGGTTTAGGTAGGTTAGTGTAGTCAAATGATGGCCAAAATCAGATGCCGTGACGACCGTTTCCTTATCCCTATGATGTGACTATAAGTAGGTTAATTCGAACTAACATTCTTAATGTCTATATACGTTTTAGGTGAAGGTGATAAAAATATATATTCAGCTGTTTTCGATAACAAAATAATTGATTCGGAGACGTTCTGTCACTTTAGAAATAAAAGGTGGTTGAATCATTAGGTAGCACATCATCTGGTTTAACAAGTTTCGTTTCGGACCTGTATTAGCGAGGGTCTATGGGTAACTGCTATTGCAATTAACATTGTTTAGATAGGATAAGGCACTCATTGTCTAAAATAAATGAGTGTAGGGTTTAAGTAGGTTAGTGTAGTCAAATGATGGCCAAAATCAGATGCCGTGACGACCTTTTCCTTTTCCCTATGATGTCACTATAGGTAGGTTAATTCGAACTAACATTCGTAATGTCTATATACGTTTTAGGTGAAGGTGATAAAAATATATATTCAGCTGTTTGCGATAACAAAATAATTGATTCGGAGACGTTCTGTCATTTTAGAAATAAAAGGTGATGAATCATTAGGTAGCACATCATCTGGTTTAACAAGTTTCGTTTCGGACCTGTATTAGCGAGGGTCTAAGGGAAACTGCTATTGCAATTAACATTGTTAGATAGGATAAGGCTCTCATTGTCTAAAATAAATGAGTGGAAGGTTTAGGAGGTTAGTTTAGTCAAATGATGGCCAAAATCAGATACCGTGACGACCGTTTCCTTATCCCTATGATGTGACTATAAGTAGGTTAATTCGAACTAACACTCTTAATGTCTATATACCTTTTGGGGGAAGGTGATAAAAATATATATTCAGCTGTTGCGAAAACAAAATAATTGATTGGGAGTCGTTCTCCGTGTATGTCACTTTAGAAATAAAAGATAATGAATCGTTAGATAGCACAGCATCTGGTTTAACAAGGTTCGTTTCGGACCTGTATTAGTTAGGGTCTATGGGTAACTGCTATTGCAATTAACATTGCTTAGATATAGATAAGGCACTCGTTATCTAAAATAAATGAGTGTAGGGTTTAAGTAGGTTAGTGTAGTCAAATGATGGCCAAAATCAGATGCCGTGACGACCTTTTCCTTTTCCCTATGATGTCACTATAGGTAGGTTAATTCGAACTAACATTCGTAATGTCTATATACGTTTTAGGTGAAGGTGATAAAAATATATATTCAGCTGTTTGCGATAACAAAATAATTGATTCGGAGACGTTCTGTCATTTTAGAAATAAAAGGTGATGAATCATTAGGTAGCACATCATCTGGTTTAACAAGTTTCGTTTCGGGCCTGTATTAGCGAGGGTCTAAGGGAAACTGCTGTTGCAATTCACATTGTTTAGATAGGATAAGGCACTCATTGTCTAAAATAAATGAGTGGAGGGTTTAGGAAGGTTAGTTTAGTCAAATGATGGCCAAAATCAGATACCGTGACGACCGTTTCCTTATCCCTATGATGTGACTATAAGTAGGTTAATTCGAACTAACACTCTTAATGTCTATATACCTTTTAGGTGAAGATGATAAAAATATATATTCAGCTGTTTGCGATAACTTAATAATTGATTGGGAGTCGTTCTCCCTGTATGTCACTTTAGAAATAAAAGATAATGAATCGTTAGGTAGCACAGCATCTGGTTTAACAAGTTTCGTTTCGGACCTGTATGAGCTAGGGTCTATGGGTAACTGCTATTGCAATTAACATTGCTTAGATATAGATAAGGCACTCATTATCTAAAATAAATGAGTGTAGGGTTTAAGTAGGTTAGTCTAGTCAAATGATGGCCAAAATCAGATGCCGTGACCACCGTTTCCTTTTCCCTACGATGTGATTATAGGTAGGTTAATTCGAACTACCACTCTTAATGTCTATATACGTTTTAGGTGACGGTGATAAAAATATATATTCAGCTGTTTGCGATAAAAAAATAATTGATTGGGAGTCGTTCTCCGTGTATGTCACTTTAGAAATAAAAGGTAATGAATCGTTAAGTAGCACAGAATCTGGTTTAACAAGTTTCGTTTCGGACCTGTATTAGCGAGGGTCTATGGGAAACTGCTATTGCAATTAACATTACTTAGATATAGATAAGGCACTCATTATCTAAAATAAATGAGTGTAGGGTTTAAGTAGGTTAGTGTAGTCAAATGATGGCCAAAATCAGATGCCGTGACGACCATTTCTTTCCCCTATGATGTGACTATAGGTAGGTTAATTCGAACTAACACTCTAAATGTCTATATACGTTTTAGGTGAAGGTGATAAAAATATATATCCAGCTGTTTGCGATAACAAAATAATTGATTCGGAGTCGTTCTCCGTGTATGTCACTTTAGAAATAAAAGGTAATGAATCGTTAGGGAGCACAGCATCTGGTTTAACAAGTTTCGTTTCGGACCTGTATTACCGAGGGTCTATGGGTAACTGCTATTGCAATTAACATTACTTAGATATAGATAAGGCACTCATTGTCTAAAATAAATGAGTGGAGGGTTTAGGTAGGTTAGTGTAGTCAAATGATGGCCAAAATCAGATGCCGTGACGACCGTTTCCTTATCCCTATGATGTGACTATAAGTAGGTTAATTCGAACTAACATTCTTAATGTCTATATACGTTTTAGGTGAAGGTGATAAAAATATATATTCAGCTGTTTGCGATAACAAAATAATTGATTCGGAGACGTTCTGTCATTTTAGAAATAAAAGGTAATGAATCGTTAGGTAGCACATCATCTGGTTTAACAAGTTTCGTTTCGGACCTGTATTAACGAGGGTCTATGGGTAACTGCTCTTGCAATTAACATTGTTTAGATAGGATAAGGCACTCATTGTCTAAAATAAATGAGTTCAGGGTTTAGGTAGGTTAGTGTAGTCAAATGATGGCCAAAATCAGATGCCGTGACGACCTTTTCCTTTTCCCAATGATGTGACTATAGGAAGGTTAATTCGAACTAACACTCTTAATGTCTATATACCTTTTAGGTGAAGGTGATAAAAATATATATTTAGCAGTTACGAAAACAAAATAATTCATTGGGAGTCGTTCTCCGTGTATGTCACTTTAGAAATAAAAGATAATGAATCGTTAGGTAGCAGAGCATCTGGTTTAAGAAGTTTCGTTTCGGACATGTATTAGCGAGGGTCTATGGGTAACTGCTATTGCAATTAACATTTCTTAGATAGGATAAGTCTCTCATTGTCTAAAATAAATGAGTGTAGTGTTTAAGTAGGTTAGTGTAGTCAAATGATGGCCAAAATCAGATGCCGTGATCATCGTATCCTTTTCCCTATGATCCTTTAATTTTTTATATATTTATTTCTTTTTATTCCTTTTCCCTATGATATTCCTATAGATAAGGCACTCATTTAGTAGATATAGGTAGGTTAATTCGAACTGACACTCTTAATGTCTATATACTTTTTAGGTGAATGTGATAGAAATATATATTCAGCTGTTTGCGATAACAAAATAATTGATTGGGAGTCGTTCTCCGTGTATGTCATTTTAGAAATAAAAGATAATGAATCGTTAGGTAGCACAGCATCTGGTTTAACAAGTTTCGTTTCGGACCTGTATTAGCGAGGGTCTATGGGTAACTGCTATTGCAATTAACATTGCTTAGATATAGATAAGGCACTCATTGTCTAAAATAAATGAGTGGAGGGTTTAAGTAGGTTAGTGTAGTCAAATGATGGCCAAAATCAGATGCCGTGACGACCGTTTCTTTTTCCCTATGCAGGTAGGTTAATTCGAACTAACCCTCTTAATATCTTTATACGTTTTAGGTGAAGGTGATAAAAACATATATTCAGCTGTTTGCGATAACAAAATAATTGATTGGGAGTCGTTCTCCGTGTATGTCACTTTAGAAATAAAAGGTAATGAATCGTTAGGTAGCACAGCATCTGGTTTAACAAGTTTCGTTTCGGACCTGTATTAGCGAGGGTCTATGGGTAACTGCTATTGCAATTAAGATTGCTTAGATATAGATAAGGCACTCATTGTCTAAAATAAATGAGTGTAGGATTTATGTAGGTTAATGTAGTCAAATGATGGTCAAAATCAGATGCGGTGACCACCGTTTCCTTTTCCCTATGATGTGACTATAGGTAGGTTAATTCGAACTAACACTCTTAATGTCTATATACTTTTTAGGTGAAGGTGATAGAAATATATATTCAGCTGTTTGAGATAAAATAATTGATTCGGAGAATATTATATATATGTGTTTGAAATGAATATAAAGGTTATCTCCGATTTAAACATCAAATTATTGATGTCGAAACACGAAAATAATATATTTCAAAAACGAAACCCATATACAATGGATTCTCTTTACGTCTTTGAAGACACCACCCGTTACAAAGCAATATCACGATGCAAAGTCGTTTATCGTAGAGTAAATATTCTTTTTACACTAAAAGTACTATAACAGCTATGCATTGTCGCTTTTCATTCTTTGATGCAAGTTTTTTAATGGTAATTTCCTTGTTTGTAGTTTTCTCTAAAACTGTAAACCTCGCTTTCAATTTAATTGATAACGTCTATTACGCTTCCACATCAAATCACTTAACGTGCTTCAACATACTCCAAAGCTGAGGCATACGCGACATAATGGACTTTTCTTCGTTCCCACTGTTATCATAAAACTTTTCTCATTTTTTCTATCCAGGGATTTACGCTTAAACTGTAATAAGCAAAGTATTTCAATAGCCTTTGTTTTCATAACCATAATAATAACTAACATAGTTTAGTAAATTATAAGCATATAATTAATTTCAATGTAATTCTTCCATTTCCATATTCTTTTCTGAGCATTGGAGTCTTGTGACTTGGACCTTTATTCCATCGACAACAATGAATTCGCAATGAAGCTAGAAAATAAAGCAGAGGAAGCCTTTTCTACATCTTTGAAGAGATCCTTTAGTGTCCTGATGCCAAAGAGATAATTCAACATTTCTGAATCCATCTCTCGACCTAACCCTGCGTACATTTGTTTCAACACTCAATTTCATGTGAATCTTCTGTATTTTCCACATTTGAAGCAAGCGGATACCCCAACGAACCGACACCGACAACTTATTAAGTGTAATAGTGTTGTACAATACGATATTTTGAAATAAATGTATATTTCATTCATTAAGATGTAGCCTTTTCACTTCCTCAATGTATCTCAGGGTTGGATACATACTAGGATCTCTTCCGTTGAAGTACAGTCGCACAAAAAAATATCCGAACACTATAGTTGATTACAGAATTCAGGAAAAGTATCTGGCAACTATTTTATTTAGAAATTAGTGATCTGGCAACCTTCGTGTACAATACACGAAGGTTGTCAGATCACTAATTTCTAAAAAAATCGTTGCTACATATTTTTCCTGAATTCTGTAATCAACCATAGGGTTCGGATATTTTTTTCAGTGACTGTACAACACATTCTTGAATTGCAGAACTATTAGCTGTCTTGAACTCGGGTTCTATGATAGAAGCACAATTGTTATAATGCAATATGGGATGGCAGAGAGGATATCATAGAAGGAATTTGGGGGAGGCACAGACAAGTCTCTGTGTAGCTACAAGGTTAGGAAAAGAGCGAATTAAAATGTTTAATCAAACAATGTACAAAAGGGGTAAAAAAAAAAGTATTATTGAATCTAAATCGCATACTGCTACAGATAAAGACAAAGAATATTAATTCAACACTGGGTGGAAGAAGGAAAAAAAATTGCAAAATTGCGGACAAGAGATCAAGTATTTTATGTATTGGAAGGGCCGAATTCTGTTTAAAAAAGGTAAATATATTTCGACAGTTTGTATAGTTATTGACCTCTCACTGATAATATTCGAAGCTAGTGCACGTTGGAAAACTTCAAAAAGTTACATCACCATGTGGGAAAACCATGCACTGTTGGGCAACCTACTTCAGGCCGCTGCCCATGCGCCCAACCATGAACGAGGAAATAATATTACCTTAACGTCACCCGGAGCTACCCATGGTCAGCGGGGAACAGCTGAGCTAAAGGATATACATTATCGTCTGTTCTTTCGTTCCTTTCTTTGTACTTCGCTTGGTTAACCTTTCTCCTTAATATATTTTAAACTAAAATAGTGTTTAGATTAAACTTTATGAGAAGTAAATAATCGTGTACTTTTTAAAAAGTAGCACTTTTACATTTAAATACATCGTGATTTTTTTAATGTACATTTGCACTTGCTACGAAAAACAGCATTAAAGCCAGTTTCCGAAATTATTAGTTTTTATAGATCCGAATGAAGCATAATGCACAAAGGACTAAATGGTAAAATGTTAGTTATTGCTCAGATAATGCATTTAGGAGTGCAGTGGCTAAGAAAGTTTATTAAACTTTCTTAGCCACTTCACTCCTAAATACTGATAATTCATCATCATCATCATCATCATCCTCAAGCAGCCATGGGCTACGGAGGTCCAACCAGACCGTGCAATTTAGTTCTCCAAGCAAGTCTATCCTGAGCTACATCTACTGCATCTGGCCACTGCACACCAATTCTAACAAGGTCCTGTTTGACATTGTCTGCCCACCGCATCCTAGGTCTCCCCTTCTTTCTGAGGCCTTTAGGCACACTGTTCATAACCCTATTCGCCAATCTATAATTATTCATACGGGCAACATGGCCAAACCAACGGAGTCTCTCTCTGCACAATATGCTGCTTAAAGGAGGTTGCAAACTCCTTTTCCTAATCTCATCATTAGTTACAAAGTTGAACCACCTAATGCCCAAGATACTGCGTAAGCATCTGGAATCAAAAGCATCTAGTTTCCTGTTATCTTGTTTACAAAGTGTCCAAGTTTCACTACCATAACTAACCCTAGAAAGAACCAAACTATTATACAGTCTAATTTTAGTCTTTAGGTGTATACGCCTATTTCTCCACACTCTCCATAGATTCTTAAAAGTCCCAGCAGCAATCCCTATTCGTCTGTTAATCTCATGCCGCACATCACCATTATCTGTTACATAGCTCCCAAGATAATTAAACTGTGACACCTGCTCAAGACTGCAACCATTCAGATTAACTGAATCACAGCCTGCCTGACCAATTTTCATCACTTTAGTTTTCTCTCTGTTTATAACCAAACCTACTCTACTACCAGTCTCATCAACAGCTCGAATGAAAGAGTTCATCTCATCAACATCATTTGCCAGAAGGGCTAAATCATCAGCATAATCTAAATCAGAAATTTTCCTATCTCCAGCCCATTTAAGGCCAAAATCTTTCCCTTGAAGTGAATTTCGCATAACATAATCAATAACCAAGCTAAAGAGAAAAGGAGACAAAATGCACCCTTGTCGAACACCAGAAGTAATGCTAAACCAATTGCTACAAGCCTTACCAACTCTCACACACGACTCAGTGTTATTATAGAGAGCTTTCATAATGTTAACTAACTTGTCTGGTATACCATATGATCTCACAATCAACCACAAATTATGACGATCAACAGAGTCGAAAGCCTTTTTGAAATCAACAAAGCTAGCAACCAAAGGTTTCTGAAACTCTAAACATTTCTCAAGAATCTGCCTAAGTGAAAATATCTGATCTACACATCCCCTACCACTTCTGAATCCACATTGCTCATCACGCAATTGCCTGTCAACCAGATTCTTAATTCTATTAAGCACAATCATGGAAAGAACTTTACCTGGAACAGAGAGTAGGCTGATATCCCTATAGTTATCACAAGAACTGCGATCACCTTTTTTGAAAATAGGGATAACAATAGCTCTGGTAAAATCCTTAGGAACCATGCCTTTATCATAAAAGAGATTCAGAATTTCAGTCATCCAAGTGGTAACCGAAACATTCCCAGCTCTAAGCATTTCCGTAGTAATTTCATCTACCCCTGGGGATTTATGAAGTTTAAGTTTAGAAACAGCCAAACTAACTTCAGATTGTGTTATAGGGCCAACATTAAAGCCACCAATGCATCTATCATCATTGCAAACAATGGGAGTAGAACTAACCACATTGTTTAGAACATCACTGAAATGCTCAGCCCACCTAGCCATGACAGAATCCTCCCCTTCTATAACCTTACCTTGTTTATCCTTCAATCCTTGTATGCCTGTCCGTTTTCTACCACACAAAACATTAACTATCTGGTACAGCTCTCTGCTGTTGTGCTGTCTAACTGCTTCCTCGGCTTTGTCAGCCAAACCATCAAGCCAAAAATTTTTATCAGCAGCTAACTGATCCTTTACAAGTTTATTAAGGTCTCTGTAATGCTTTCTATTAGGACTAGTAGGGTATTGATTAAGGGCATTCCTGCAGTTCTTTCTTTCCGAAATAAGCTCAAGTGCCTTATCACTCAGATAATTTTGCCTCTTCTGCTCCTTTTTTCCTAAAAGAGTACTGTTAGTGTCCAAAAAAGCCTGTTTAAAATGATCCCATTCTTCCTCAACTTCAGTAGTAAGCAAACCATGACTGTCATAATGACTAAGTAACCTATCATGGTAAGCTTTGGCTATAACTGGATCTTTCAGAGCTTCAGTATTAAAAGTAAATTTTTTAACTCTAGCACAACACTTTTTAAGTTTAAGTTGCAACACACTTTTAACAAGGTAATGGTCAGATCCAATTTCAGCTCCCCTATATGCCCTGGTATTCCTAACAGAACTAGTCCATTTGCTGTTAATTAATATGTAATCAATCATATTCTTATGCAGCGCATCAGGTGAAACCCATGTGTACTTATGTATGTCGCGGTGTTTGTAATAAGTGTTAGTTATTCTGAATCCATTGAGTTTACTTACCTGTAGGAGACGTTGCCCATTGCTATTGCAGCTACCAATACCAAAAGGGCCTATTACTCCTCCCCAAAGGTCAGAGTCAGTACCAACTTTGGCATTGAAGTCACCAAGAACAAGGGTAATATCTCCTTTCTTGACAGAATTCAAAATATCCTGAAGTTGTTCATAAAACCTATCCTTCTCATCCTCATCGGCATCCTCAGTGGGGGCATAACAGCAGATAACATTCAAGTCTTTAACGCTTGTCTGAAATTTAGCTGTAAGAAACCTTTCATTAATGCACTCATATCCTAGAAGAGCATCACTAGCGTGTCTGCTGAGAAGCAGACCCACGCCTTGGTGATGCTTTTTGTCGTCCCTCCCTGAAAAGAGAAATTTAAGATTATTTTTAAGAATCTGACCTTTATCTGTCCATCTGGTCTCTTGCAAGCCGAGAATATCTAAATTATAACGGTGGAATTCTTGTGTGAGGACATCAAGAGAAAAAGCTCTGTGCAGAGTCCTCACATTCCAACTACCTATGGAGAGAAAATGGTTAGTGGGATGTTTAAAGAAACTATGTTTATTGAGAGAGGGAATGCCGACAATATCAAACAGCCCCCTAATCGCAGACATGGGGCAAAGACCCGTTCCCCCACTACTAAAGGCTGAAGCCATCTACACTGGAAGACTTCCTCCAATGTAGAATTTGACGATGCCAATAGAAGCAAAGAGTTCAGGTGCCTGCGATGACTTCTGCTCAGGATTATCCACCAGCTGATAAACATATCCTGTGGATCTATTCACTTGGGGCTGTCAACCCACAAACAAAAAGAAAACACAGCGGAAGATTTTCCCTCCACAGAAGCCCACCAGTGCAGCAAAATCAGGATCCATAATCAAGCTCAGAGCCATATATCTGTCCAGTCCAGTAGGTTTATATGGTCAGCACCAGGACCCTGTGTGGTTGACCACTCCTCAGCAGGGTAGAAAAAAAGAAAAGTAGCCATAGTTGTCCAGATCAGTAGGCCACACTAATCTGGCAGCCCTCCCCTTCCGTTCACTTCCACAAGAGAGTATCTCTTTTGAAAGTTACTAACGGTCCGCACCACGAGAAGGCGGGGTTGGACATTAGGTGCTAGGCTTGGCCGGTTCTATGCATCATCACAGGGGATTGGTGCATAGCTCTCCTTCCAGTGACTACCTAGCTACCATTTACAGACCAACTGATAATTACTTACTGATAATTGCAAAACTTCAAATAATAAATTTTAATACACAAGCGACCTGCGTCTTTGAATGGCATTATGAAACAGTTCCCTTGCTAATCCCCATGCCTTCCACAAAAACTAATAAGGAGCAAAGATTACTGGAAAAGTAATAAATTTGGTACTTTGAATTAAAATGCAACTGAGGTAGAATTTCCAGTATTTAAACTTTGAACTTTTTAATACTCAAGTGCATCTTTCTCAAACAATTTGTTTTTACACATAATTTGGATTGCAACGTCTTGAAGATATTAAAAATTATGACTAAAATGGAAATTTGATTGCTTATATATAAAAGCAGTTTCGGTCATTGCTTACGAATATCAGTTCCATGTATAATGCTTATCTGTTTGATATTCCAAATCGAGTTATGTCCTGCCTTGTGGTAGTAAAATATTGAACTGAAGGGTTTGGGGAAAACAACTGACATTGTGATCAATCAGGGTCGAGTGTAGGGGGCATGCCTCCCCCTTTAAAATGTAGTAAGTCTGATGGAAGCAAAATATTATTAAAATCGTGCATATTTCACATGTATTTCAAGAAAGTTTTTCAAATCCTCTAATCAAATGGGGATGGGAAAACTTTATATTGCAATGGAAATCAATTCTCTTGCTTGGACTCTGCCGCTCTCCAGATCTCATCTTAGATATGAAAGTTTAATTTAATTAATTTTAATGTGTTTTTTTTAACAGACTGAAAATTTTCTCTAAAAAATAGGTCTTACTCATTCTGTTTAATCTTACTACAGCTATGGTCATTAATTTGCATGCAAATTTGCCGCCCCTAAAAAGTGCAACCCGTGGAACAACGCCGCCCCAGCTGACAAGCTGCAACTTCTTTGTTTTCTTTCATACGCGCTTTCAAATAACATAGAGTTTTTCCCAAAACAATGAACTGTGCCTATAAATAATTTTATCATTTTTCAATGAATTGAGCTTTTCAAATGAATTGAGCTTTCAAAGTTTTTTTAGGGGAAATGCTTTAGCACCCTCTCCACGAATAAGCACCCATAACAGTCTGCCGAGTGGTAACAGTGCTTGGCTACTGATCTAAGGGACCTGGGTTCGAGCCCCGGGTAAGGCATGGATGTTTGTGTTGTTTTTCTGCTGAGGTCCTGCCATCCTCTCAGACCATCTACTATGCAATATAAACTGACAAGCTTCTGTCAGATCACTGTGGCAAACAGCTGCTTGAAGGGGTATTTATATATTTATTTATTTGTTTTTTATGATAAAGGCATGTTTCCTTAGGATTTTTTCAGAGCTATCATTATCCCTATCTGCAAAAAATGTGATCGTAGTTCTTGTGAT
Source organism: Ryuthela nishihirai (assembly GCA_038380435.1). Lineage (NCBI taxonomy): Eukaryota > Metazoa > Arthropoda > Arachnida > Araneae > Heptathelidae > Ryuthela > Ryuthela nishihirai. The sequence goes on from JAWZYU010000017.1 coordinate 81,738,772, forward strand.
AACTATAGGGGTATCAGCCTACTCTCTGTTCCAGGTAAAGTTCTCTGCATGATTCTATTTAATAGAACGAAGAATCTGGTTGATAGGCAGTTGCATAAAGACCAATGTGGATTCAGAAGTGGTAGGGGATGTGTAGGTCAGATATTTTCACTTAGGCAGATTCTTGAGAAATGCTTAGAGTTTCAGAAACCTTTGGTTGCTAGCTTTGTTGACTTCAAAAAGGCTTTCGACTCTGTTGATCGTCATAATTTGTGGTTGATTGTGAGAACATATGGTAAGTTAGTTAACGTAATGAAAGCTCTCTATAATAACACTGAGTCGTGTGTGAGAGTTGGTAAGGCTTGCAGCAATTGGTTTAGCATTACTTCTGGTGTTCGACAAGGGTGCATTTTGTCTCCTTTTCTCTTTAGTTTGGTTATTGATTATGTTATGTGAAATTCACTGCAAGGAAAAGATTTTGGCCTTAAATGGTCTAGAGATGCGAACGTTTCTGATTTAGATTATGCTGATGATTTAGCTCTTTTGGCAAATGATGTTGATGAGATGAACTCTTTCATTCGAGCTGTTGATGAAACTGGTAGTAGAGTAGGTTTGGTTATAAACAGAGGGAAAATTAAAGTGATGAAAATTGGTCAGGCAGGCTGTGATTTAGTTATTCTGAATGGTTGCAGTCTTGAGCAGGTATCACAATTTAATTATCTTGGGAGCTATGTAACAAATATTGGTGATGTGCGGCATGAGATAAACAGACGAATAGGAAATGTTGTCGCGACTTTTAAGAATCTATGGAGAGTGTGGAGAAATAGGCTTATACATCTAAAGACTAAAATTAGACTGTATAATAGTTTGGTTCTTTCTAGGGTTAATTATGGTAGTGACCGTGGACGCTTTGTAAACAAAATCACAAGAAACTAGATGCTTTCGCAGTATTTTGGGCATTAGGTGGTTCAACTTTGTAACTAATGATGAGGTTAGGCAAAGGAGTTTGCAACCTCCTTTAAGCATCATATTGTGCAGCGAGAGACTCCGTTGCTTTGCCCATGCTGCCCGTATGAATAATTATAGATTGGTGAATAAGGTTATGAACAGTGTGACTAAAGGCCTCAGAAAGAGGGTGAGAGCTAGGATGCTGTGGGCAGACAATGTCAAACAGGACCTTATTAGAATTGTTGTGTTGTGGCCAGATGCAACAGCTGTAGCTCAGGACAGATATGCTTGGAGAACTAAATTGCACGTTCTGGTTGAACCTTCGTACCCCATGGCTGATTGAGGATGATGAGGATTACAGTTTGTTACATATTTGTTGAAGATGGTGCAAATGGAGAGAAAGGGTTTTACGAAAATGCAATTTCTAAATCACATAATAATGGTTCACTGAAATATATTGCATATCTTAATCTATTATAGTATGAGTAACTAATATTCTGTTATACCTAGGGTGTCCAGATTTCACTTAATAAAAACCAGGATATTTAAGTAAGTAATAAAAGCCAGGATATTTAAGCATAATAATATCAACCAGGATATTTAAGTAAATATCCAAACATTAGAAAGCTTAAACTAGTACAGTTTAGTTATGATTCCTATTTAATTTAAATGAATTAGTGTCATTTTCCCTTGAAACTTGTAAACGCACAGAAAAAAATTAACAAAGGCAGTTGTACAATCAGCAATAATCGTAACGTTTGGCATGGCCCCATGAAGGATTATTTTTAGGAGGTTGCTGAACCCAAATTTTTTTAGTGGGGTGTTGAATCAAAAATTTTTAGTGGGTTTCTGAACCTAAGTTCTTTTATGGGTGAGGGATGCTGAACCTAAGTTCTTTTATGGGTGAGGGATGCTGAACCTAAGTTCTTTTGTGGGTGAGGGATGCTGAACCTAAATTCTTTTATGGGTGAGGGATGCTGAACCTAAGTTCTCTTATGGGTGAGGGATGCTGAACCTAAGTTCTTTTATGGGTGAGGGATGCTGAACCTAAGTTCTTTTATGGGTGAGGGATGCTGAACCTAAGTTCTTTTATGGTGAGGGATGCTGAACCTAAGTTCTTTTATGGGTGAGGGATGCTGAACCTAAGTTCTTTTATGGATGAGGGATGCTGAACCTAAGTTCTTTTATGGGTGAGGGATGCTGAACCTAAGTTCTTTTATGGGTGAGGGATGCTGAACCTAAGTTCTTTTATGGGTGAGGGATGCTGAACCTAAGTTCTTTTATGGGTGAGGGATGCTGAACCTATGTTCTTTTATGGCTGAGGGATGCTGAACCTAAGTTCTTTATGGGTGAGGGATGCTGAACCTAAGTTCTTTTATGGGTGAGGGATGCTGAACCTAAGTTCTTTTATGGGTGAGGGATGCTGAAACTAAGTTCTTTTATGGGTGAGGGATGCTGAACCTAAGTTCTTTTGTGGGTGAGGGATGCTGAACCTAAGTTCTTTTATGGGTGAGGGATGCTGAACCTAAGTTCTTTTATGGGTGAGGGATGCTGAACCTATGTTCTTTTATGGGTGAGGGATGCTGAACCTAAGTTCTTTTATGGGTGAGGGATGCTGAACCTAAGTTCTTTTATGGGTGAGGGATGCTGAACCTAAGTTCTCTTATGGGTGAGGGATGATGAACCTAAGTTCTTTTATGGGTGAGGGATGCTGAACCTAAGTTCTTTTATGGGTGAGGGATGCTGAACCTAAGTTCTTTTATGGGTTAGGGTTGCTGAACCTATGTTCTTTTATGGCTGAGGGATGCTGAACCTAAGTTCTTTATGGGTGAGGGATGCTGAACCTAAGTTCTTTTATGGGTGAGGGATGCTGAACCTAAGTTCTTTTATGGGTGAGGGATGCTGAACCTAAGTTCTTTTATGGGTGAAGGATGCTGAACCTAAGTTCTTTTATGGGTGAGGGATGCTGAACCTAAGTTCTCTTATGGGTGAGGGATGCTGAACCTAAGTTCCTTTATGGGTGAGGGATGCTGAACCTAAGTTCTTTTATGGGTGAGGGATGCTGAACCTAAGGAGTTTATGCTTAAACAACGCTAGCTCCGCAGGTGGCTCAGAAAACAAATATTGTAGAAAATAACTGATATTTTATTTGCTCTCTGATTAGTTTTTGCTTCATGCTTATCTTTTCTTACCATTCAGTAGAACTGGCATTCTACTGACTGGCAAGATATTGGTTATATCCACCGTACAGATATTTTTAAAATATCGATAGCTAAAGACCATGGGTTTGTTAATTAACAAATCAAAAATGAAAGTAAGGGAAATTTTATTTCGAGAACCTTCAGTGAATGTGAATCTTATAATCAACGTATAATAGTAATGGTCACCTTTCTAAACAAGGAAGCTTATGGTTTCCATGGTTACGTGTTTTGTTTCGGTATTAGATATTATTTGTCTGTCTGAAAACAATGTGACTCTAAAATTTATGACTTTTCTTATTTCATTAGACTAAAATCACGTAAGAAAATAAATTAAAATTCATTTGTTTCCAGCTGTGAATCCAAGGGGTCCAAGGGGTGTCATCCACCAACCATTTGAGAATGCTTTTAATGGTAATTGAGCGAAGAAATATTATTATTATTATTATGAATTTCTCGTGTATTTTTTCAGTAATATTTTAAAGATCTCTGTCAAGATTGATTTTATTTATTTGAGAGATCTGTTAGCCAAATGTCTTTTCTCGATCTTAATCACACAGTAGTTAAGGTACTCAATAAACCCATCAACTCGGTATCTCTTGGTTAAATAATACGTTTAATGAATAGCATTTTACGTTACCTACATACATATTTAATAAGGGCGCAGCTTTAATCCACTGCCCCACCAATAATATCCAGTGACACGCTCCAAGAGCGTTGACCCGACTTTATTGAAAAGTCTATCAAATGTTCTAGCTCCAAGAGCATAGTAAACCATTTTACTTCCGACTCTTTCAATGGTCAGGAAAGAAGTTGCTTTTTTTTTAAATGTGCTGCACTCCCCATTTACTTTCCGCTGTAAGCACGCAGCAAATCCCGCGTCACGGTGTTACACGATGCGCCGTCAGAGTTCCGCAGATCATCTGGGTCACACAATATTCTCGCCTAATAGAGCATACATTGGAGAGGCAACATGAAAGTACCGATGCAGAACAAAGTTTTCTAAAAAAATATTTCGAAAAGGTGTTCTGGTGATTTTTCTTTACATCTAGACGCATTCCTTTACAATTTCTATCCAGACACGATTTGGTAGTGGTCATAGAAAAACAAATATTATCTACTGAATTATTACAAATAGTTTCAAAATAATTTTATAATGATTCTAAAGGTAGAAATTTCTTATAAAGCACTAATAAGGGAAACCCATGGAAATATTTCTTACTGTCTTACAATTAGGTCTATTTTTACTCCCATATTTATTGTAGATTACTGTAAGAACTGGTATGGTTTAATGTAGCTCTAGAGAGTACTGATTTGCTACTTTGAATCACAAAAAAATTGCTTTACTAAGAATTTAAAGTAGACACAGATGCGTTACCTCACATGTGAAACCTTTTGAAACATCTCTAGTATCTTGGTCTTGTTAAACGAAAATTCAGAGGAAGAAATATGGGAAACCTCATTTCTGGAAAGCTTGTCCTTTGGATTTCTTTGTAGCCAAGCGGTTATCACGTTTGGCTCCTGATAGTAGTAGCATAAATGAGTATTCTGAGCCAGTAAATGGGTCCAGAGAATTCTGTGAAAATCCATGGGAAAAGTTATGGGGGATGAGGAAAAGAGTATGTTTTTTGTGAAAATATGTGTGAAAATTAGAAAAAACGGGGGTATTTTTTAGCATGTGAAAAACTAATTTAAGTTTTTTTTAAAGATGAGGTTTAAATTAATTTGTAAATTAGTTTAAATGGATTAGTTTGAAATGAGGTGTGTGTATATGAGATAAAATTGGTGTGGTTTGTTGAGTTATCATACACTTCAGTGGATTATTTGATTGTAAAAAGCCATGGAAGTCGGTGTTGTTTTTTGTGAAAATATATGTGAAAATCAGAAAAAACCGGGATGTTTCATGTGGAAAAAAGGTAATTTAAGTGTTTCGGGCAGACGAGATATTTACAAATTTTCACAAAAATGAGGTGTGTGTGTGTGAAAGAGATAAAAAATGATGTGGTTTGTTGAGTTATCATACACTTCACTGGATTATTCGGTTGTAGAAAGCCAGGTAAATCGGAGAATTTGACAAATCGAGACAGTTTTGAGAAATTTATTTCAAACATATGACAAAATCAACCGGTAAAATGACATTTTCGGGGACGGGGTCTGATGAAAAGATAGACTTTGAATATCTGTGAATGTATGAAGAGAGGGTACTAGATGGAAAAAAAAATTTTTTTGAAGTGAAAAGTAATTTAGGTTATTTTTTTTAAATAGTCGGAAAGAATTTGAAGTGAAAAGCGATGCCTTAACTGGCATAGTGGTTAGGCAGCTAGCGACTGTTCCAGCAAGGCAAGCTTTGTGTGTTGTGTTAGCTCTAACTAAGGCAGTGGTCAGCAGTGACTTCGGTCTTAGTAGGGCATGTCCTTCTATGAGAAGGCCTGTATTAAGCTAATAGTAGCTTCCAGGATTCTTCTCTGTCCTATATGTCGCAAATCAAAAAAAAAATGTAGGTTAGAATAATTTTGAACGTGTATGAAGTTTGCAAAGAGAGAGAAGAGTTTTATGTTATCGTGCTAAACGGAAATCAGTCTCGATCTCTACAAAAGAACAACGGGGTCGAGATTTACTTTCATTGAACTAAATGGTTCGAGAAGTTGCACTTCGAACCAGTATTCATTCCGAATATCTTATTCGGTTCGATGCACGGCCCTTCTCCCTCTGTCCCCTCCTCCCCTATGCCCTCTCTTCCTCTCTCTGTCCCCTCCTCCCCTATGCCCTCTCTTCCTCTCTCTCTCCCCTCCTCCCCTCTACCCCCTTTTCTCTCTCTGCCCCCTCCTTCCTTCTGCCCTCTCTTCCTCTCTGTTCCCTCCTCCCCTCTGCCCTCTCTTCCTCTCTCTGTCCCCTCCTCCCCTATGTCCTCTCTTCCTCTCTCTCTCTCCTCCTTCCCTCTGCCCCTTTTCTCTCTCTGTCACCTCCTCCCCTCTGCCCCCTCTTCCTCTCTCTGTCCCCTTCTCCCCTCTGCCCTCTCTTCCTCTCTCTGTCCCCTCCTCCCCTCTGCCCTCTCTTCCTCTCTGTCCCCTCCTCCCCTCTGCCCCCTCTTCCTCTCTCTGTTCCCACCTCCCCTCTGCCCTCTCTTCCTCCCTCTCTCCCCTCCTCCCCTCTGCCCTCTCTTCCTCTCTCTGTCCCCTCCTAACCTCTGCCCTCTCTTCCTCTCTCTGTCCCCTCCTAACCTCTGCCCTCTCTTCCTCTTTCTGTCCCCCTACCCTCTGCCCCCTCTTCCTCTCTCTGTTCCCTCCTCCCCTCTGCCCTCTCTTCCTCCCTCTCTCCCCTCCTCCCCTCTGCCCTGTCTTCCTCTCTCTGTCCCCTCCTAACCTCTTCCCTCTCTTCCTCTCTCTGTCCCCCCTCACCTCTGCCCCTCTTCCTCTCTCTGTTCCCTCCTCCCTTCTGCCCTCTCTTCCTCCCTCTCTCCCCTCCTCCCCTCTGCCCTCTCTTCCTCTCTCTGTCCCCTCCTCCCCTCTGCCCTCTCTTCCTCTCTCTGTCCCCCCTCCCCTCTGCCCTCTCTTCCTCTCTCTGTCCCCCCTCCCCTCTGCCCTCTCTTCCTCTCTCTGTCCCTTCCTAACCTCTGCCCTCTCTCTCCCCTCCTCCCCTCTGCCCTCTCTTCCTCTCTCTGTCCCCTCCTAACCTCTGCCCTCTCTGTCCCCCCTCCCCTCTGCCCACTCTCTCCCCTCCTCCCCTCTGCCCTCTCTCTCCCCTCCTCCCCTCTGCCCCCTCTTTCTCTCTGTCCCCTCCTAACCTCTGCCCTCTCTTCCTCTCTCTGTCCCCTCCTCCCCTCTGCCCTCTCTTCCTCTCTCTTTGTCACCTCCTCCCCTCTGCCCTCTCTTCCTCTCTCTGTCCCCTCCTAACCTCTGCCCTCTCTGTCCCCCCTCCCCTCTGCCCTCTCTCTCCCCTCCTCCCCTCTGCCCTCTCTCTCCCCTCCTCCCCTCTGCCCCCTCTTTCTCTCTGTCCCCTCCTAACCTCTGCCCTCTCTTCCTCTCTCTGTCCCCTCCTCCCCTCTGCCCTCTCTTCCTCTCTCTTTGTCACCTCCTCCCCTCTGCCCTCTCTTCCTCTCTCTGTCCCTTCCTCCCCTCTGCCCCCTCTTCCTCTCTCTGTCCCCTCCTCCCCTCTGCCCTCTCTTCCTGTCTCTGTCTCCTCCTCCCCTCTGCCCTCTCTTCCTCTCTCTGTCGCCTCCTCCCCTCTGCTCTCTCTTCCTGTCTCTGTCTCTGTCTCCTCCCCTCTGCCCTCTCTTCCTCTCTCTGTCCCCTCCTCCCCTCTGCCCTCTCTTCCTGTCTCTGTCTCCTCCTCCCCCCTGCCCTCTCTTCCTGTCTCTGTCTCCTCCTCCCCTCTGCCCTCTCTTCCTATCTCTCTCCCCTCCTCCTCTCTGCCATCTCTTCCTTTCTCTCCTCCCCCCAGATCCCCCCAAAGAGTTCTCATGTACTCAGATCCTCCCCTCAGATCCCCCAAAGAGTACTCATGTACTCAGATCCTCCCCCCAGATCCCCAAAGAGTTCTCATGTACTCAAATCCTCCCCAAGATCCCCCAAAGCGTTCTCGTGTACTCAGATCCTCCTTCCATATCCCCCCAAAGAGTTCTCATGTACTCAGATCCTACACCCCAGATCCCAATTGTCGTATCCCCCTAGTTGTCATTATCCATCCAATTGTCGTATCTTCCCAGTTGTCGTATCCATTGAATTGCAATCCACCCAATTGTCGTATCTTCCCAGTTGTCGTATCCATTGAATTGCAATCCACCCAATTGTCGTATCTTCTCAGTTGTCGTATCCATTGAATTGCAATCCACCCAATTGTCGTATCTTCCCAGTTGTCGTATCCATTGAATTGCAATCCACCCAATTGTAGTCCACTCAATTGTCATAAAATTGTTCATATGATCAGTGCAATTGACACCCACTCAATTATCGTTGACCCATTTCATTACGCTATCATGCGATGGATGAACCTTTCCGTATTCATTCGAAATTTCGAACTCAATTTTCTTCTTAAAGCATAAAACATTTTTATTTTTTCAGTGTATAGACAGGTAACAAGATCCCGGAAGGCTGAGAGAATGTTGTGGGAAGAGGACTGGCTGGACAGCTGTTAGCGAAGAGATGATAGTTAACAGGACCAGATCCAGAAATGATAAAGGGGGAGAGATCTTAAACACAATCAAATCGAAATAATATAAAGGATGGGGGAATGCAAGAGACTGGATTTCCAATGCATCATAACATTCTCCCTCAATTTTTGAGATCTTCCTTAAATATTTCTCGAAAAATGCATGAAATATAAATATGTTTAATAATGTTTGCCTCTGTTACCATTACTAGCATTCTGAAAGTGAGGGGGGGCATGCTTCCCCCTAGATCAGGCTCTGGTGATTTAAATCCTCATGCTCTTTAAGGCGTACAGGATATGGCTCTCTTGTACACTGAGTCAAGGCTTAAAGTCTGATTTATGGACTGCGGCTTTCCCAAGCTATTATTATTCATCAGTAGGGGGAAAGTGGGGGTTCTGGAACAGAGGCGGGTCAATGTTAATCCTATGGGATCAGCCTCCCTGTGTTCTAAAGCGGAGGCGGGTCTTTTCGCCACACAAACAGGTTAATATTTCCCTCAATAATTTACATAATTTATATTTTTTTAAATCAGAGATTTTTTTTCTTTTAATTAATTTTTTTATTCAACCAATAGCATTGTTTCTTTTCGTTTCTGCAGGACAGTCTTTTAAATCAGTTTCTGCGGGATAGTCCTTCTTCTAGTATAAATACGACATCAATCAGTCAGATTCCTCATTCTGTTGTCAGATGTTGACAGTGACGGTTCGCTGCTGCTTCGTGATTTTTTCCAACTGTTAGAAGCCAATAGCGATAGTTCTCGGCGTCCTTGTATAGTATAAATACGACATCCATCAGTCAGATTCCTCATTCTATTGTCAGACGTTGACAGTGACGGTTCTCTGCTGCTACATCGTGATTTTTTCAACTGCTGGAAGCCAATAGTCCTCGTGTAGTATCAGTTATTTTACAAGTCACTGCTACATAATGTATCCATGCAATATATGTGAGAAGGTTTTCATTCATCAGACCCATCTCATTCGTCATATGAGAAATCACGATGGAAATAATCTCTTTAAGTGCTCTCAATGCGAATCGACCTTCTCAAGGAGAGATGATGTCCGACGTCACGAGTTATCCCACACCTCCAGAAAAACCTACAAATGTGAGGAATGTGCCATGGAGTTTGGAAGAAAAGACAACCTTTTACGACATCGAAGAAAGCCACACAATAATAAGCGAAAACGTTCTGAAGTTGAAAGGATTCCCCAAAAGTAACAAAAACCAGACCCTGAAGACCCCTGCCAGTTTACAGAAGAAATGAAAAGGACCCTGTCAACACATAAACTGATGGCAACGGAAGAAACATCTGATGACCTCTCCTTTTTCCTTGAATCCTCGCGGGAGTCACTCCTAACTCATCTGAAAGAAGAATTGACCTCGAAAGGTAGCATTAAATGGTACCTTGTCGTGCAAGTGCGCTTCAGGCGAAAAGTCTCCCCTTCTACCTTCGAACACTGTACCCCGTTTTTCCGAAGTAACTGTGTTACAAGTCTTTCTACATCATCCCTAAACAGAGAACTGGATTCAGCGTGTAAGAAGATAAAGATCTCATTTGAAGAATTTGAAGGAGCACATAGTGGATGGACACTGGATGCCGTACTCCACGCTGAAATGAACATTGGAAAATATATCCCTCTTGCAGGATCTAGTTATATCCCTACTCCAAGAGAAATACTGTTAAAACACGCTATTGTCAATGTATGTAATTCTGACCAAAAATGTTTTGTCTGGTCTGTTTTAGCCTCTTTGTATCCTGCCACAGATAATCCGCAGCGCCTTAACAACTATATACATTTAGAAGACAAATTAAACACATCGGGCTTAATTTTCCCTGTTACAATAAATCAAATATCTAAATTCGAAAAAATGAACAATATTTCTGTTAATGTTTTTGGATATGAGAAAGAGGTGTTCCCGCTCTACATCACACCGTTCAGATTTAAAGCACATACAAATCTCCTTCTGTTATCGGATGATGAAAAGCAACATTATTGCGCCATTAAAAATATGAGTAAACTTCTCAGTCCTCTCACTAAACATAAATGTCAGGCTTTCTATTGTGATTACTGCCTTCACCGTTTCAAAAATGAATCACTCTTGAAGGATCATACCCCCTATTGTCAAGAACATGGACCCCAGAGAGTAGAATTTCCAACTGAAGAAGAGAAATGGCTGAAATTCACAAATTTTAAGTTTCGGCAGCCCGTTCCATACGTGATTTATGCCGACTTTGAATCATTCCTAGTGAAAGTGGACACTTGTATGCCTAATCCTGAAAACTCTCACACCACATCACGACAAATCATGAACCCTGTGGATTTGCATATCTTGTTGTTGGACCTGATGGCTGCAGCAATAAACCTCCAGTAGTTTATAGAGGTCCTAATGTGGTAGAAGAATTTTTAGAATGTCTGCTTAAAGAAGAAGAAAACATCAAAAATTTACTGTCGATGATAAAGCCAATGCAACTCTTAAATCACGAAGAGGAATCATTTCGCAACGCTACTGACTGTCATATTTGTAAGCGTGTCCTAGGAGCAGATCGTGTGAGAGATCACGATCATATAACAGGTAAATTCCGAGGAGCTGCTCATAATTCCTGTAATCTGAACTTTAAGTTAATCAATAGGATTCCAGTTATCTTCCACAACCTAAAAGGATATGACAGCCACCTTATTATGCAGGGAATCAGCAGAATCAAAAATAAGAAGATTAATTGCATTCCCAATAACATGGAAACATACATAGCCTTCTCCCTGCGGACATTACATTTTATAGACTCCTATCAGTTTTTAAGCACATCCCTTGAGAAGCTAGTAAACAATTTATCACCAGATGAGTTCCATATTTTAAAGGATCACGTTGAACTCGAAAGGCTACACTTGGTTCTGAGAAAAGGAGTTTACCCCTATGATTATATCGACAACAGTGAAAAGTTTGAAGAAACAGTATTACCACCACGTGAAGCATTTTACAACCAACTCACAGAAGAAGCGTTAGGGGAAGAAGACTACACCCATGCAATAAGAGTGTGGAATACATTCAACATAAAAAATCTAGGCCAGTATCATGACTTGTACCTGAAGACAGACGTGCTCCTCTTAGCAGATGTTTTCGAAAGTTTCAGAAAAATATGCATCAGATACTATGAAATCGATCCCTGTCATGTTTACACAGCTCCTGGATTAGCCTGGCAAGCATGCTTAAAAATGACAAACGTAAATCTTGAGTTGATAACTGACCCTACAATGTACCTTTTCCTGGAAAAAGGCATGCGAGATGGAATTTCTGTGATATGTAATCGTCTTAGTACTGCAAACAACAAGTATTTGGACACCTATGATCCTCAGTTACCCTCTAAATACATTATGTACTATGATGCTAACAATCTTTATGGATGGGCAATTTCACAATATCTCCCTCAAAGCGATTTTCAATGGCTTAATAAAGAAGAAATAGGATATCTAAATATTACGACAGTTGCTGACGATGCGAATAAAGGGTACATATTGGAAGTTGATTTAGATTATCCAGTTTCTCTGCACGACAAGCATAATGATTATCCACTAGCCCCTGAGAAACTTCAGATTACCACCAGCATGCTATCCCCATATTGTCAAGAGGTTGCCCAAAACCTTGGAATAAATACAAGCCAATCAGTCGTGAAACCAGCCCCAAATCTAAATTCTAAGGAAAAATATGTACTTCATTATCGAAATCTCAAGCAAAATTTAGCCTTCGGTATGCAGCTGAAGAAAATACATCGCGTTTTAGAATTTAATCAGTCTTGCTGGCTAAAACCATATATAGAATTTAATACAGATCAGCGGAAGAAAGCTAGAAACGACTTCGAGAAGGACTTCTTCAAACTGATGAATAATGCTGTGTTTGGAAAAACGATGGAAAATTTGAGAAATCGAGTGAAAATTGAATTGACTCAGAGCCCGAAGACAGTATGTAAACTCGTAGCATCACCTGCTTTTCACGCTTTTCGTGTTTTTGACAACTACCTCGCATGTGTGCAATCAAAGATAACTAAATTGAAACTCAACAGGCCTATTTATGCTGGTTTCAGTATTCTAGATATTAGTAAACTATTGATGTATAGCTTTCATTATGACTATATTAGTCCGAAATATGGAGAAAAAGCTAAATTATTGTTCACTGATACAGATTCACTGTGCTACGAGCTTCAAACCGAGGATGTGTATGCTGATATGAAAGCAGATATAGATCATTTTGACACGTCCGACTATCACATAGACCATGTTTTGCATAGTACACATAATAAAAAGCTACTAGGTAAAATGAAAGATGAACTTTCAGGAATACCTATCAAACAATTTGCGGGCCTTCCTTCTAAAATGTATTCCCTTCAGAGTTTACATGAGGAGAAGAAGACGGGGAAAGGAGTCCCCAAATACATCGTAAAAAGAACCCTTCGTCACAAGGATTACAGATACTGCTTAATAAACAAATCACCTTGTCAAGTAGATTTGACAAGGATTCAAAGTAGCAACCATCATCTTCATACAATGAAAGGTGTAAAACTTGGTCTGTCACCATTTGACGATAAAAGATATATTTTAGAAAATGGTTATGATATCCTTTCGTACGGTCACTACAAAACAATGAAAAAAAAATAACATAACAGAAAAAACGAATATTTCACAGTGATTTTTTTTTGATATGTTTGAGCTATTTATGTATAAAAAATATGATAATTTTATCCACATGTAACATGTATATAACCCCCTATATATGTAAAAATATTACATGTCATCATTATTATATGTAGACAGCTGTATGTAAAAAACCATTTCCTCTGTTATCCTGCATTTTTTTTGTAAGCAGGCTGTAACGTATAATCAATGTGAAAAAAAGCATCATTGTGAAATGTATAAAATTATAAACTAATGGAAATCATTACATGTGCATGCATTGTCATTGTATCACCCAATACTTTGAAATCAATAAAAATTTTTAAATGAAATATATGTGTCGTCTGAGTCTTATCTTTAACAAGCGGGGAGATAAACAAGCATTATCACAGACACTCGAGGTGTTGAGTCATTACCTCGCCAGTATTGCGTTGGAAGCAGTTCACTCAGTCACTGGGAGAAAGCCCTTCTGAGAATCCATTTCTGGGATTACACTTATAATAAAAGGTTGGTAATTCTCTAAATTTTCATGGTTTATCAAACATTACTTATAATTTCGCGATGTAGTGACGTTCTCAAGTATTAAGAAGTGATGAAAATATAAGATTTCCTTTCAAAGTTATCGTAACTCGCTTGCTTCCTAGTTCATTACATGGCCCGAATCGAGCCACCTCGAAATCAACGTTTTTTTTTTGAAGCGATCACTTCTCAGAAGTGGAAGACTTCAATAAATGCACCGAGTGCTGTGTTTATGAGAAAATTATCAGCACGGAATGAAATTCTAATTTTTTTTTACTTTGCAGAGACGAGAACTTTATGTAGATTTTTACAGAGAAATAATCGAAATTATTGCATCAGCCATTTAGCGATAAAGTGTTTTACTGAATATTAATAATTTAGAATAAAGGATAATTTCCGGTATATAATACAGAGGTGTACAGACGAATTTTATTTCCTATGAATAAAAAAAAATAGGATTTTCATACCGTTATTCGAATTACTCAGTTAATTCACCACTTATTTCAACTGTAAAAAAAATACATTTAACTCCCAGATTTTTAACGACTGAGATAAAAAAATAATATGCTTACCTACATTAAATGCAATGTAAAATAGCGAAAATTCACCACTAATTTCAGCTGCTTAATATCAAGAAATACAGACGATTTCCTGTTTTTTTTTTAGCATTGCACATGAGAAAAAAAAAAGACTAGCGAACGTATCAACATGTACCTCTGATACTTAAATATGACATGCTCTGTGTTTCAATATTACACATTTTTTCAGTAGTTTACGCATTAATTACTAATTTTTTTTTCATTCAACAGTTAAGTATCCCAATTGGAAGTAATGTGAGCAATATTTCCTGTTTAAATGCATCTCTCTACAAAATGATTTCCTTTCAAAGTTATCGTAACTCGCTTGCTTGCTAGTTCATTACATGGCCCGAATCGAACCACCTCGAAATCAACGTTTTTTTTTTGAAGCGATCACTTCTCAGAAGTGGAAGACTTCAATAAATGCACCGAGTGCTGTGTTTATGAGAAAATTATCAGCACGGAATGAAATTCTAATTTTTTTTTACTTTGCAGAGACGAGAACTTTATGTAGTTTTTTACAGAGAAATAATCGAAATTATTGCATCAGCCATTTAGCGATAAAGTGTTTTACTGAATATTAATACTTTAGAATAAAGGATAATTTCCGGTATATAATACAGAGGTGTACAGACGAATTTTATTTCCTATGAATAAAAATAAAATAGGATTTTCATACCGTTATTCGAATTACTCAGTTAATTCACCACTTATTTCAACTGTAAAAAAATACATTTAATTCCCAGATTTTTAACGACTGAGATAAAAAATTAATATGCTTACCTACATTAAATACAATGTAAAATAGCGAAAATTCACCACTAATTTCAGCTGCTTAATATCAAGAAATGCAGAGATTTCCCGTTTTTTTTTTAGCATTGCACATAAGAAAAAGAAAGACTAGCGAACGTATCAACATGTACCTCTGATACTTAAATATGACATGCTCTGTGTTTCAACATTACAGATTTTTTCAGTAGTTTACGCATTAATTACTAATTTTTTTTTTCATTCAACAGTTAAGTATCCCAATTGGAAGTAATGTGAGCAATATTTCCTGTTTAAATGCATCTCCAAATCCGCTTTAAAACATTTTCTTATAATTTAAGGGGAAAATAAAGAATTTTAATTGAATTTCTTTTAACACTATATACTTAATATATTGTAATCAACGTATTCTATATACAAAACGAATTAATACAGCCTAGTTACTGGAAATTAACATAATGTTGAAGTGCTTTCTACCTAAAGATTAAAAAAACCTGAATACTTTAATTTTAATTACATTTTCAGCCACTAGATGGCGACACAGTTACTATTAGACCTTGGGACAGATGAGAGAAACTTGAAGCCTTTGCTCAGAGCGCCACCTAGCGGGATTTTCAGTAGTTTGGTGGCCTCCACGAAACCCTTTGCACAGTGCTTTCCCCCCTATGACGTTACCACCTGGACTTTGACCCAATGGGATCCGTATAGTGCCACTAAACGACTGAAAATCCCGCTAGGTGGCGCTCTGAGCAAAGGCTTCAAGTTTCTCTCGTCTGTCCCAAGGTCTAATAGTAACTGTGTCGCCATCTAGTGGCTGAAAATGTAATTAAAATTAAAGTATTCAGGTTTTTTTTATCTTTAGGTAGAAAGCACTTCAACATTATGTTAATTTCCAGTAACTAGGCTGTATTAATTCGTTTTGTATATAGAATACGTTGATTACAATATATTAAGTATATAGTGTTAAAAGAAATTCAATTAAAATTCTTTATTTTCATCTTAAATTATAAGAAAATGTTTTAAAGCGGATTTGGAGATGCATTTAAACAGGAAATATTGCTCACATTACTTCCAATTGGGATACTTAACTGTTGAATGAAAAAAAAATTAGTAATTAATGCGTAAACTACTGAAAAAATCTGTAATGTTGAAACACAGAGCATGTCATATTTAAGTATCAGAGGTACATGTTGATACGTTCGCTAGTCTTTTTTTTTCTTATGTGCAATGCTAAAAAAAAAAACGGGAAATCGTCTGTATTTCTTGATATTAAGCAGCTGAAATTAGTGGTGAATTTTCGCTATTTTACATTGTATTTAATGTAGGTAAGCATATTATTTTTTTTATCTCAGTCGTTAAAAATCTGGGAGTTAAATGTATTTTTTTTACAGTTGAAATAAGTGGTGAATTAACTGAGTAATTCGAATAACGGTATGAAAATCCTATTTTTTTTTTTATTCATAGGAAATAAAATTCGTCTGTACACCTCTGTATTATATAACGGAAATTATCCTTTATTCTAAAGTATTAATATTCAGTAAAACACTTTATTGCTAAATGGCTGATGCAATAATTTCGATTATTTCTCTGTAAAAATCTACGTAAAGTTCTCGTCTCTGCAAAGTAAAAAAAAATTAGAATTTCATTCCGTGCTGATAATTTTCTCATAAACACAACACTCGGTGCATTTATTGAAGTCTTCCACTTCTGAGAAGTGATCGCTTCAAAAAAAAAAACGTTGATTTCGAGGTGGTTCGATTCGGGCCTGTAATGAACTAGCAAGCAAGCGAGTTACGATAACTTTGAAAGGAAATCTTTTTGTAGAGAGATGCATTTAAACAGGAAGTATTGCTCATATTACTTCCAATTGGGATACTTAACTGTTGAATGAAAAAAAAAAATAGTAATTAATGCGTAAACTACTGAAAAAATGTGTAATATTGAAACACAGAGCATGTCATATTTAAGTATCAGAGGTGCATGTTGATATGTTCGCTAGTCTTTTTTTTTCTCATGTGGAATGCTAAAAAAAAAAACAGGAAATCGTCTGTATTTCTTGATATTAAGCAGCTGAAATTAGTGGTGAATTTTCGCTATTTTACATTTTATTTAATGTAGGTAAGCATATTTTTTTTTATCTCAGTCGTTAAAAATCTGGGAATTAAATGTATTTTTTTTACAGTTGAAATAAGTGGTGAATTAACTGAGTAATTCGAATAACGGTATGAAAATCCTATTTTTTTTTATTCATAGGAAATAAAATTCGTCTGTACACCTCTGTATTATATAACGGAAATTATCCTTTATTCTAAAGTATTAATATTCAGTAAAACACTTTATTGCTAAATGGCTGATGCAATAATTTCGATTATTTCTCTGTAAAAATCTACGTAAAGTTCTTGTCTCTGCAAAGTAAAAAAAAATTAGAATTTCATTCGTGCTGATAATTTTCTCATAAACACAGCACTCGGTGCATTTATTGAAGTCTTCCACTTCTGAGAAGTGATCGCTTCAAAAAAAAAACGTTGATTTCGAGGTGGCTCGATTCGGGCCATGTAATGATGCAAGCAAGCAAGTTACGATAACTTTGAAAGGAAATCTTATATTTTCATCGCTTCTTAATACTTGAGAACATCACTACATCGCGAAATTATAAGTAATGTTTGATAAACCATGAAAATTTAGAGAATTAGCAACCTTTTATTATAAGTGTAATCCCAGAAATGGATTCCCAGAAGGGCTTTCTCCCAGTGACTGAGTGAACTGCTTCCAATGCAATACTGGCGAGGTAATTTCTCAACACCTCGAGTGTCCGTGATAATGCTTGTTTATCTCCCCGCTTGTTAAAGATAAGACTCAGACGACAGAAATATTTCATTTAAAAATTTTTATTGATTTCAAAGTATTGGGTGATACAATGACAATGCATGCACATGTAATGATTTCCATTAGTTTATAATTTTATACATTTCACAATGATGCTTTTTTTCACATTGATTATACTTTACAGCCTGCTTACAAAAAAAAATGCAGGATAACAGAAGAAATGGTTTTTTACATACAGCTGTCTACATATAATAATGATGACATGTAATATTTTTACATATATAGGGGGTTATATACATGTTACATGTGGATAAAATTATCATATTTTTTATACATAAATAGCTCAAACATATCAAAAAAAAATCACTGTGAAATATTCGTTTTTTCTGTTATGTTATTTTTTTTTCATTGTTTTGTAGTGACCGTACGAAAGGGTGTCATAACCATTTTCTAAAATATATCTTTTATCGTCAAATGGTGACAGACCAAGTTTTACACCTTTCACTGTATGAAGATGATGGTTGCTACTTTGAATCCTTGTCAAATCTACTCGACAAGGTGATTTGTTTATTAAGCAGTCTCTGTAATCCTTGTGACGAAGGGTTCTTTTTACGATGTATTTGGGGACTCCTTTCCCCGTCTTCTTCTCCTCATGTAAACTCTGAAGGGAATACATTTTAGAAGGAAGGCCCGCAAATTGTTTGATAGGTATTCCTGAAGGTTCATCTTTCATTTTACCTAGTACCTTTTTATTATGTGTACTATGCAAAACATGGTCTATGTGATAGTCGGATGTGTCAAAATGATCTATATCTGCTTTCATATCAGCATACACGTCCTCGGTTTGAAGCTCGTAGCACAGTGAATCTGTATCAGTGAACAATAATTTAGCTTTTTCTCCATATTTCGGACAAATATAGTCATAATGAAACCTATACATCAATAGTTTACTAATATCTAGAATACTGAAACCAGCATAAACAGGCCTGTTGAGTTTCAATTTAGTTATCTTTGATTGCACACATGCGAGGTCGTTGTCAAAAACACGAAAAGCGTGAAAAGCAGGTGATGCCACGAGTTTACATACTGTCTTAGGGCTCTGAGTCAATTCAATTTTCACTCGATTTCTCAAATTTTCCATCATTTTTCCAAACACAGCATTATTCATCAGTTTGAAGAAGTCCTTCTCGAAGTCGTTTCTAGCTTTCTTCCGCTGATCTGTATTAAATTCTATATATGGTTTTAGCCAGCAAGACTGATTAAATTCTAAAACGCGATGTATTTTCTTCAGCTGCATACCGAAGGCTAAATTTTGCTTGAGATTTCGATAATGAAGTATATATTTTTCCTTAGAATTTAGATTTGGGGCTAGTTTCACGACTGATTGGCTTGTATTTATTCCAAGGTTTTGGGCAACCTCTTGACAATATGGGGATAGCATGCTGGTGGTAATCTGAAGTTTCTCAGGGGCTAGTGGATAATCATTATGCTTGTCGTGCAGAGAAACTGGATAATCTAAATCAACTTCCAATATGTACCCTTTATTCGCATCGTCAGCAACTGTCGTAATATTTAGATATTCTATTTCTTCTTTATTAAGCCATTGAAAATCGCTTTGAGGGAGGTATTGTGACATTGCCCATCCATAAAGATTGTTAGCATCATAGTACATAATGTATTTAGAGGGTAACTGAGGATCATAGGTGTCCAAATACTTGCTGTTTGCAGTACTAAGACGATTACATATCACAGAAATTCCCCCTCGCATGCCTTTTTCCAGGAAAAGGTACATTGTAGGGTCAGTTATCAACTCAAGATTTACATTTGTCATTTTTAAGCATGCTTGCCAGGCTAATCCAGGAGCTGTGTAAACATGACAGGGATCGATTTCATAGTATCTGATGCATATTTTTCTGAAACTTTCGAAAACATCTGCTAAGAGGAGCACGTCTGTCTTCAGGTACAAGTCATGATACTGGCCTAGATTTTTTATGTTGAATGTATTCCACACTCTTATTGCATGGGTGTAGTCTTCTTCCCCTAACGCTTCTTCTGTGAGTTGGTTGTAAAATGCTTCACGTGGTGATAATACTGTTTCTTCAAACTTTTCACTGTTGTCGATATAATCATAGGGGTAAACTCCTTTTCTCAGAACCAAGTGTAGCCTTTCGAGTTCAACGTGATCCTTTAAAATATGGAACTCATCTGGTGATAAATTGTTTACTAGCTTCTCAAGGGATGTGCTTAAACACAAAATTTTGCTGTTTTCTGTGTTTGTGTGAGAGTAGGGTGAGAAAGGAACACTACAAAACAAAAGACTGGCCTAAAAGAGATGTTTTTATTCTTGGAAAGAGTAATGGTGGTATAAGCCTCTAGTTGACCTGCCGATGTTCTGCTCCCACCACTACACATCAAACTAGGGCTTATGCAAATTTTTCTAAAGGCTATGGACAAAACTGGTAAAGGGTTTTTGCTCTTGAAGGAAACAGTTCCAAAACTAAGTGATACCAAACTCAAAGAAGGGATCTTTGTTGGTCCTCAGATCAGGAAGCTACCGAATGATACTGTCTTCAAAGATAAACTGAATATGAAGGAGCGTGCTGCATGGAAATCCTTCACGTCTGTGATTCAGGGTTTTCTGGGGAATCACAAAAAGGAAAACTACCATCAGTCTCAAAACATCCGTCAATCTCAAAAACTATGAAAATCTTGGCTGCTGAATGTTTTTGAAGATCTATAACTTGCACTCGCATCTCGATTTATTTCCCAAGAACTTAGGAGCTGTCAGTTAGCTAGAGGAAAGATTTCACCAGGATATCCGAACCATGGAGGAAAGACACCAAGGCAGGTGGGACACAGCAAGGATAGGTGAT
The DNA here is from genome assembly GCA_038380435.1 of Ryuthela nishihirai. Classification (NCBI taxonomy): domain Eukaryota; kingdom Metazoa; phylum Arthropoda; class Arachnida; order Araneae; family Heptathelidae; genus Ryuthela; species Ryuthela nishihirai. The sequence continues at coordinate 81,759,271 of JAWZYU010000017.1, forward strand.
TACTGTTGGTTCTTTCAGAAGGAAGATACCTCAGCACATAAAAGACAAAAATGAACTTACTGTAAGTATAAAAGATTCTTACCCATGTTTTCTTATTTGGCGTGTATATTTTTTGTTACTTTATATTCAGTGGTTTATAACTATGATTTTTTTTTACTGTAATCATGTAATTAATTAATGAGTTTTAAGTTGCAATTTAATAAAATAGTCACATTTATTTTCATTTCCCAGATGTGCATATTCATCAAAATTTGAAATACACCAATTCGTAATATAAATAAAACGGTAAGTGCTGCAGATTTTTCACGCCCATATTTGAATTCAGCACCCCAAAATTAGTTAAAAACATCTTATTTCACGAATGTTATAAAAAAAATTTAATTTGTTGTCTAGTGTTATTCAGTACACTTCGAAATACGAAATACGGTGACGTGCCAATTTTTATTCATACTTGATATGTAATCAAGCTATCTGCTGTTGCAGCAGGCAAATTTTGTTTGTTTCTATTAAATCTGACTGAGATAGTGATCAGCAGTGACTTCAGTCTTGATAGGATACGCTCTTGTACAAACCAAGAGTAGTTCCTTCATTCCTTCGCTGTCCTTTTATGTTGCAAATAAAAAATAAACCTGCCGTTAACTTTCATAGCTCTAACTGTTGGTGGACGGAAGCAAAATTTATGCAATTTATTAAACAGCATACTTTTTCAATCTGACATGTAAATTGCACATATTGAGATTATAGAAAATAGTAATTTTTACAAGAGAATTAATTTAGCATTCACGACTTGCATTTACAGTATATTATTTCATGGTTAACAGTAAATGATACTCTAGTCATGGGGTTCAACAAATTTAAAATAGGAAAATGCAAAAAAAGAGTGCCTTAGTTTTAATTTATAACATGTTATGAGTTTGTACAAGAAAGAGGGCATTTCATGTTCTTTGATATCGCTGAAGTATTTTGTGTTCTTAACAGTTATATAGAGGGCATTTCATGTTCTTTGATATCGCTGAAGTATTTTGTGTTCTTAACAGTTATATAGATGGCATTATACAGTAAAAAACGGACTAGAATCCATACATTTAGGGAATGAGATTTCAAGTAATGCAGGTCAGAGTATATGTTGAGAAAATAATCTTCCATTTGTAACTATTGCAAGTTATTTTATAATGAAATTTATTCTCTTGCGTCCTAATAAACATTTCATTGATTTACTGTTTACTTGCATGCTGTAACCATCCGAGAGATTTCAATGTATAAAACTTTAGTTTCTCATAAGTTAAGAATTATATATTAATTTGTAAGGTACATTTGGTGCTTGATATGTAACGTATTGCTGTAATTTTCACTTTCCGATTCCTTATTTTTTGCGATAGCACAAACTATGGTAATAGCAAAAAAGCGAAACGAATTTTTGTGTGAATGAAAAAACCAGCAATATTCATAAAATTATATGCTTTTAAAGTTTTACAGTTTTCGCCCATTTGCTTTTCATTGTTCGTTTTCGAAAATACAGTTCTGTTTTTTTATATTTCAGAATTTTTCAGAGAATATATTTCTTGCCCCGTAGCCAAGTGGTCAGCATGCTTGGCTATTAATCAAAGGGACCAGGCTCCGATCCTTGGGAAACGCATGGAATTTGTGCTATTTTTCTGCTGAGGTCCTCCTGTCTGACCTCTGTGGTAAGCAGCTGATTGAGGGGTAGTGGGTATTTCTTTTTGGCAGGCCTATTTACATCTCATGTGAGCACACCTAATATTATTAATTATAACACAAAGGTAGTTGAAGAGACGGTACAGGATATGGCGGAATTATAGGATATGCCAGAATTATAGAATAAGAGAAAATTATGAGACAACAGCAACATCACCTTTGTTTTCCCTCTCCTGAAGAGCAGGTGAAAAAACCTCTCCCTTGGCGTGGTTCGAATGGAGATACTTCTTTTTATCTTAGGGAGGTCTCTTCATAGGTATCTGATAGGTGGAACAATTCTCACGAGTGGCGAATAAAAATCCTTAAACTTTAGGATATTTAAATAATGGGACAAGAGAGGATAAAAGAAACATGTTTATTCTCTCCGTACATCTTGAAAGTTGTTTCCTGTTGTTGCGTGCGGTTCTAGAGGGAGAATATGGGTGCTAACCCTTTGGCAGATGTTGGTAAGAGGGAATCAAATGTGTGCATCGATGCTGTATCTCTGTTTATTCTTGAAATGATGATAATTGCGATAATTTGTTACTGTCTTCTCCAAGGAGATCGTTCGTCAGATGGTGATTATAATAATGCAGGTCTCGGAAGCCGCTTTCTTGGAAGGAAGTTTGCTATTACATCTTAGAACGAGGATGGAGAGACTTTTACTGAAGGCATACAGAGACCTCTATATATGATAATTATAATGTCATTCATGTAGGAGGGAGAGGGTAAAATACGGCTTCTTAATACTAAGGACTCTATTGGAGGTAAGAGGAAACACTTTATCACAAGAACACTCCATTCATCAAAAGATTCCTCCACTGGGATGAGAAAAGCCCTTTGACATTACATAATGGTTGATTTCTTGAACGATTATAAGATCACTTTCATGGGTGGAATTTCACTATTATATCTTAGAACGAGGGTAGAGTGGTTTTCTCAGAAGACATACGACAATCTCCATATATGGTAATTCACGTGGCACAAGAATATAAAAAAATCATCTCACGCCTTAGAGAGTGCTTCCTGAAGAATCTGACTGCCACAGGAATTATTATAATTAGGGTGCTAGGGAGACTAACTTGCATGTACGAAATATGCATCCCTGTTTCCTGCGAGGCAGATGATAATTATGACAATTCACTCAGAGGATGGATCTGTTTTGTGATAAAATTAACTAGGATAGAATGAGGAGGAAAGTGATCCCCAGCGATAAATGGGAGGGATTGTAAATGAATGTCTTACACTGCAGGAGAGGATGAATTCCGTTACTGTTTTTGGCCTCTCAAAGCGATGCCGTGTGGCAGAGGCGACATAAGGGGAAAATTTTAGGTCATGAGACAGTCAGCTGTTTATCTCATAAATTGTAGGACGAAAGAAACCTGATGAGAATGCGAGTGAATGGAGTTTCTCAAGGTCACCTACCTGCAGGGGTGATAAAAAACAGCTACTGGTCATGACGGATCTATTCTGGCATTAAATAATTATAGCATTCGAATAAGCAATCATGAAAGAAATTTTTTTCGTGATTGATGCACAGTTAAAACAGTCTGTCAATCATGGCAGGATAAAAACTGTTTCCCCGTTTCATGTATCATTGTCCGACTGAATATTTTAAGAACTATGTTAAAAATACTCGGTATTCTGTGTGCAGTATATGATCGATAAAAGAATTGTTGGAACATCTGAAAAACCCATGACTAGAGGTAAACATAATACACTTTTTTGTGGTCGATAATGATTTAAGCATAATTAATAAAGTGAAAGTCTTATCTCTGTCTCTTGATCCATATTGCGTTTGCAGATCGCCACCTATTGTTATTTATAATAGGACTTCTCAAACTCAACCTGCATTTCGTCAACCTACCGTGGTAGTCACACAAGGGTATTTTAAATGGATTATCCATAGAAACACTTTCACCACACAATTAATTTACTTCAGAATTTCCTTAATATAGCCTGAGTACATTTCATTCTGCCCATACGATAGAGCCCTCAGTGAAACAACGTGATTACTGCAATGTCGATAGATATGGCATCTCTAAAGAAACGGAACGATCGTTGCAGAAATTCTTTACAAATCTCTCTGTGGTTCGGAACGAAAAATTGGAATAGACACGGAAATAAGCCGCTGGTCTTCCTCCGTATGGTGAGGTCACGAGACCGTCAACTGTTTGTGTCATCTCTAATGATGGAATTATATATATATGAGAAGCGAGATGAATCATCTATGTGATAGTAAAATGCATCCATTCTTCCCCAACAGGATATTTCACTTTCCGTATATTAATAGATCAAAGAATTCAACGTTTGAACAGAAATGATTTCTGATTTGACAGAACTGTAATGGCATCTGCTTCAGCATCTGATGAACGCGCATTACGTCTAAAAGTAATATTTTCCTCCTAGCTAAAGGACATGCAGTTCTACGTAAGTCTTAGCATCATATCTGAGGTTGTTTTTTTAAGTAATACTTCTCATATGAAGTTTTATTACAATATGCTATGATGGTTTTCGAATAACTTTCATAAATCTGAAGCAAAGTTTTTCAAACACACATTTAGTGTGTTTGAAAAATACACTAAATGTGTGTTGAACATACTAAATGTATGTTTGTATTATAAAATAAATAAATACCCCCTCAAGCAGCTGCTTGCCACAGAGGTCTATTATGATTTAAACTTTTATGTTAGTGATAGTTTAGAACACCGACTAAAAGGTGTATAAGAGACTCGATTCTTTCCATAAACTTTGAGGAACTATAATTTCCCCTAAGGTAGATGCTCTCAAGGGAGTTACAGACCTAATCACGATGAAGAAACAAATCATTATTCAAAAGAAATGCGTCAAAAGTGTAAACTCTCTATGGCTCATTATGGCGTAATTCAGCTAGGAACACGAAGCACATTCTTCGAATTTGCATGTTATACTGCTAAACGACAATTTCTCTTACAAAACGCGTTTGAAATACTTCACGGGATGAAAATTATTTCACCCTTGTTTAGCATACGCGGCAACTAATAAAAGACAGAGCTACCTACTTTCTGCATTGTTTTTCTGGTGAAGATTAGCTTTCCTCGCACGCTTTCTCTATACCGCCATAAATTATGGAACCCTCTGTTTGACGAATGATTCATTTAGCTACCAAAGAAAAACAGAATTCTGTTAAGTTTAATTCTCCACACAGACTTCTGAATTAATTCTGCTGTACTTGCCTAATCCCAACAAGATCACAATGGCTGTTTTACACACCCATACACAATCTAGGACTTGCTCTTTTACCGAGGCATCAGTCACATTATTCACTAATCTGTAGCGCTAAATGTGGGCAACAAACCAACGAAGTCCCTACCTACACAAGATGCTACTAGACAGTTGTTAATGACTTTTTCATCATTACTTACGCAGACAAACTATTTAAAAGATCCAGATATTGCGTAAACATTTAGAATGAAAGACAACCAGATTACAAGGATTCAAGTTTCGTTATTAAAGTTTCACTGCAAAACAAACTTAGAGATTAACTAGGTTATTATATAGCTTAATCTTTAGATGCATGCGCATGTTTCTCCACAAACTCGTAAAGCTTCTCAATGCATATTCTTTTCTTTATCTCATACATTACCAGAATCTATCACACATCACGTGAAATAATTAAAGTAACGTGCTCAAAAGAACACAACCAAACACTGGTTTATCTTCCGCTTGTACATGTTTATTTTCTTTCTAATAAATCATTACCAGATTTTAAAGAAAGCGTTCATCTCCTCAACGTTTGCCAAAGCAGGAAAATCGTGAGCATCGTCTGAGACAAATTATTTTTCCTGTATATCTAGACTTGCAAATATGCTGATCTTTACAATGAATTCCTCACAATAACTGAAAATGGACGAAATGGATACACTTCTGTACTACTCTACCATACTTTACCCATAATGCAGAATTACTGTAGAGATCTAGCATAATAACCTATCTTTTTGATTCCACAATCAGATGTAAGTTATGATAGTTAAAAGATCAAAAGTTTTTTTTAAGTCTATCCCAGGGGCAAGTGGTTAGCACTCTTGGCTACTGATCTAAGAAACCACGGGTTCGAGCTCCAGGGTAAGGCATGGGTGTTTGTGTTGTTTTTCTGCTTGAGGTCCCACCATCCTCTCACACCTTCTACTGTGGCATATAAACTGACAAGCACTGTGGCAAACAGCTGCTTGAAGGGATATTTACTTTTTAAAGCAAAGATACACTAAATTCGAATTCACAATCTAAAGAATGATTGCGAAAACTGTTCTACATAAAAATTCTTACCTGCAAACAATAGATGCACATAAGTTTCCCAAAATCATCCGACAATACGAAAACACAATTTTCTACAGGTAGGATAAATCTCATGGTTTTCGATCAAGAGCTTTGAAATGAAGTTTAATGAAAAGCTGCATATTAGGAGCTATACCATTCATCTCCTAATATATGAAAAGGATACACACTCGTCAAGAACGTGAGCAACCATATAATGAGAGGATATCTTTGCAAACAACATAGATTATTTATTCGTATGTAAAATTATTTTGCTCACTTACGGTTAACACTGAAGAACACGTGATACAGAAAACAGGTTTTGAAGGAACTAAAGATTAAGTTCTATGAGAGTAAGCTGTAGAAAACCCTGCAGTTTCCAAAACATTATCAGAGCTTCAATGGAAATTGTCTTTTCAAAGTTTGTTTTTAAATTAATACAATATACAATAGCATGAATAGCCATACTTTCACAATAAGCAATTACAGTATGTTGACAGCATTCACTTTAAAGCTATGAATTCTGATTTGAGAGGAAATAATTAGGACTTTCTTCGACTGTTCCTTTTAAACTTATAAAACACTAGTACGGTATGAAATTCTGAAAACCATGACCAGTTTGAGAGAATTCTTGTGATTTGACTTGGCAAAGTTAGATCATCTCTAAGCAGGAGGCAATCTGAATAGTTGTTTCCTTTCAAATGGGCTAAAAAAAACCTTAATTTTACAAATTCCTCGGTTTATGGCTACGTGAAGATTATGTATGTATGTACATCATCGTGACTATGTGGGAGTTTCTCTGTTCTTATATGCACGTATATGTCCAGGGTTGCGAGATGTATGGTATTAAACGTACTCTATGTCTGTCTTTCTAAGAACGTGTGTTAATGTATGAGTATATGTCTCTATGCATATGTGTATATGTCTTTATAGGTGTGTATGTATATGTGTGTATATATATATGTAGTATATCTCTACATATATCGTGTTTGTGTGTCTCTGAATTATGTTTGTCTATGAACTCTTTGTATGCATTGTTTATGTTTTTTTTTACGAATCACATGTGTGTGTGTTTTTTTGTGTGTTTGTGTGTCTGTGAACTGTGTGTGTGTTCATGTTTGTGTGCATGTGAATCATGTGCGTGAATTGTGTGTGTGTGAATTGTTTGCGTGTGCATGTTCATGTTTGTATATCTCTAAATTATGTACGTGCATGGTTATGTACCCCTTGTTATGTATGGTGGTAAGCACATGTTTGCGCAAGTCTGAGTGTGTCTGTACCTGTGTGTATATGTGTGTGCTTACACGCAAGAATAAACATAATGTCTTTTGACAGCTGCTTCCTAGAGAAGGACCTGACAGTTTAAAGCGAGAAGATTTGAGAGTTTACATTCTGCAAAGCTCAACAGTGCATTACAGCTGTATTAGGAATTTCCGAAACATATTTTTAGCTCACCAGAACAGTGAAACAGAAAAGTAGGTTAATAGCTTACTGAGAGCAATTGCGAAAAGTTTACTAAAGGGAAGGGTGATTATACGAATATATATCGAGGGTGGATCTCTGCTGAATATAATATATGAATGTGAACGTAAGTAGTTTAACATTTTGTTTGCATTCTCTATTTCAATCGAGATAACCTTAGTGAAACTGAGGATATAATTTCTTCTATAGCATTCATGCATATGGAATCAAAAAACTCCAACTTTCTTTTCTCTTTCTAATATTGTATACCCTTCAGTTTTCAGAAAGTCATTTATTATTATCTCTTTATTTTACCTTTCTTGATTCAGTTAAGTAGAACGAATAGTCAATAAAACAGGTTTGTGAGGAAAAAAAACTTTTATTCATACACTATCTTCAGTCATCAACCATTCGTCAAGCAGAGGGTTCCACAATTTATGACAGTATAGAGAAACCATGCGAGGAAAGCTAACCTTCACCAGAAAAACAATGCAGAAAGTAGGTAGCTCTGTCTTTTATTAGTAGCCACGTATGCTAAACAAGGGTGAAATAATTTTCATCCCGTGAATTATTTCAAACGCGTTTTGTAAGAGAAATTGTCGTTTAGCAGTATAATATGCAAATTCGAAGAATGTGCTTCGTGTTCCTAGCTGAATTACGCCATAATGAGCCATAGAGAGTTTACACTTTTGACGCATTTCTTTTGAATAATGATTTGTTTCTTCATCGTAATTAGGTCTGTAACTCCCTTGGGAGCATCTACCTTAGGGGAAATTATAGTTCCTCAAAGTTTATGGAAAGAATCGAGTCTCTTATGCACCTTTTAGTCGGTGTTCTAAACAATAAAAAAAATGAATAAATACCCCCTCAAGCAGCTGCTTGCCACAGAGGTCTGACAGGAGCCTGTCAGTTTATATGCCACAGTAGAAGGTCTGAGAGGATTGCAGGACCTCACCAGAAAAAGGACACATACATCCATGCCTTTCCCGGGGCTCGAACCCAGGTCCCTTAGATCAGTAGCCTAGCGCGCTAACCACTCGGCCATCACTAACATAAAAGTTTAAAACACAATACAAACATACTAAATGTGTGTTTGAAAAACTCTGCTTCAGATTTACGAAAGTTATTCGAAAACCATCATAGCATATTGTAATAAAGCTTCATATAAAAAGTATTACTTAACGAACAACCTCAGATATGATGCTAAGACTTACGTAGAATTGTATGTCCTTTAGCTAGGAGGAAAATATTACTTTTAGACCTGAACAAGAGTCCTTTTTGAGGTAATGCGCGTTCATCAGATGCTGAATTAGATGCCATTACAGTTCTGTCAAATCAGAAATCATTTCTGTTCAAACGTTGAATTCTTCTTCGATCTATTAATATACGGAAGTGGAATATCCTGTGAGGGAAGAATGGATGCATTTTACTATCAGGTAGATGATTCACCTCGCTTCTCACATATATAATTCCATCATTCGCGATGACAGAGACAGTTGGTGGTCTCGTGACCTCACCATATGGAGGAAAACCAGCGGGTTATTTCCGTGTCTACTCCGATTTTTCGTTCCGAACCACGGAGAGATTTGTAACGCATTTCTGCAAAGTTCGTTCCGTTTCTTTACAGATGTGAAACATATCTATCGACATTGCAGTAATCACGCTGTTTCACTGAGGGCTCTTTCGTATGGGCAAAATGAAATGTACTCATGCTATATTAAGGAAATTCTGAAGTAAATTAATTGTGTGATGAAAGTGTTTCTATGGATAATCCATTTAAAATATCTGTGTGTTTCTACCACGGTAGGCTGACGAAATGCAGGGTAACTCTAGGATGAATAACAGTATGTGGCGATCTGCAAATGCAATATGGATCAAGAGACGCAGATAGTACTTTCACTTTATTAATTATGCTATATTCATTATCGACCACACAAAGTGATAATCAATGATGCATCAAACGAGGAAGCAGTTTTTCATCATCATCATCATCATCATCATCATCATCATCATCATCATCATCATCATCATCATCATCATCATCATCATCATCATCATCATCATCATCATCATCATCCTGAAGCAGCCATGGGCTATGGAGGTCCAACCAGACCATACAATTTAGTTCTCCAAGCAAGTCTGTCCTGAGCTATATCTACTTCATCTGGCCACTGCACACCAATTCTAATAAGGTCCTGTTTGACATTGTGTGCCGACCACATTCTAGGTCTCCCCCTCTTTCTGAGGCCTTTAGTCACACTGTTCATAACCCTATTCGCCAATCTATAATTATCCATACGGGCAACATGGCAACTTTGCTAATTTTGCATTTGCAATGAAAAGGCTTAGCATTAACTAGTATTTTAAGTTTTCTTGGAGAAAAAAATGTATTTAAAAGTGATGAAACCTAAAGAAGAACTTACTTTAAATTATATATCCAGTAGAAGGAAAATTAATACAGTGAATAATATCTAAAGATGACAATCAACATCTCCTAACTACAGATTGTGCATAGTCTGGTTGAAAACATCCTCCTTCGCTCGAAATTAATTTGTCTTCGGCCCGTATTTAAGATTGCCCTGGTGAGAGTTGCAACCATTGAGGTAATGGTAGCAACAGTGCACTGAAAAATTAAAATGAAGCAGATGTTCATTAATATTTTTGACTTTCGTTTAAGATTTAGTGTTTAAAACTTAAGAGCATTTAATTTCGTTCGCTAGGTGATAAAGTATTCTTCTGTGAAACGTAAATTCAAACTCAGAGCTCCTATATAGCAAAGCCCATCGAATCATTTTAAGTTAATTCGAACGCCATTTTTTTGCCTCCTTATCCAGTAGGATTAACATTCGGGTATGAGCATGGCAGACATTTCCAGTGGACTCTATGGCAATGTTACCTTATTGGGTCATATCTAGTTTCACAGTTCTGAAGACAAGATATCCTTTTAAAGTAGTATAAAACACGTATGAAACGGAAAAAACCTTTTAGATTTTAAATCAGCTCTGCTAACTACTAGGCCCTTTAGAGTATATTTTGATCTTTAAAGAATACTAGTTTTATTGAAGATAAAGTTGGCAATAATACCACTGCGCGTGTTTTGTATTTCTTATCGTTGTCATGACGTTACAACTGTATTGAATAAAATGCAATGGTGAAGAGTAAATTGTGAAAGAGAGTATTAACTACTACCCGATATGGAATGCTATTTACGGAAAAGGAGAAATATAGCAGGATTTTAGTTATGGAAGCGAAAAATCGGAAATTCAATGTTCCCAGTGGGAAAAATTGGAGTGTTGTGAAGGACGAACCAAATGTAGTGGACCTGAACGCACCCCGATTACTTGTTATTTCGAGTGGAAATAAGAACAGTCACTTATTAGCAAGCATAACTAGGCAGAATGTTAAAACTGCTGTATATCAGTATGAGAATAGTACGTTAGATGATATATTAGGTGAGCAAATATTGTGTACACATCAACCTAAGAGGGTCATTCCATGTCAATTCAATCAGGCCAATTCACCATCACAAATTTCAATGATCTTTGGCATAAATTTTAGTACACATAATTGTCCGAAATATTTTGAGTAAAAAAAATTTTTTTTAAGGAGTTATAATCGTTTAACCTAAGGGGAAAATATAGAAATTGTGATTGTGACTAAATGTTTTTTTTTTCTTTGCTTCTATGGTAGATGAGAAGACCAAGCTTGTGTACAAATGTCGATTTCGATTATAAATTCGTTAAAAAAATCAAATTTAAAAAATAATGCGGTTTTGAAAAAAAATTTAATATGTGAAAAAAAGTGATGTGGCCCCATCAGGGCCAGACTTATGCATAAGCTAACTAAGCTACAGCTTAGAGCTCAAAGAAATGTATTACGAGTTTTGCAGCATTGCAAAAAGGTTTAAATATTCATTCTATCATCATATTAATATTGTGTTTATTTTACAATTGTTCCCTTGAATCAGAATAACACTATATATTTTCAATTTTTAGGGCCCCAAAGGTCAAAGTCCGGTACTTGGCCCCCCATATACAAAAAATTAAAACTGACATACATTATGCTCCATAGAAACACTACAAAATTTGGAGTATGGTCATTTCTTTGATAAGTAAAAAAATATTGGAATTTTACTAATGTTATGGTTAATGATGCACTTCAGGAGATCCCATTGACACTCTTGTGCATGCATTTTAGTAGGAGACATATGGAGAGGCTACCAACTTGTGTGCTACTTGCACTCAAGCATGACTTTGTAACTCCAACCATTCCAACTAGCATTCGACTTCTACTTGTAGCTATAATACTGTTCTTGATAAAAGTTCATATCCTTTTTTTACACATGAGCAAACGAAAAAGCCCTGTGTTCAGATTTGAGGCAACAAATTTAGCAATGCAAATGTTTAGTGATACATAGGGTGACCTGACTGCAATTGGTAAAAACCGGGAAAGGTCATTAAATGTTCCAACTTCAGTTTGTATAACTTGAAAACCGTAAATTATACTTTTTGATCAATTGTTCTATAATAATCAAGGGAAAATATTTATTCTGAAACGTGAAAATCGATGGTGTAATCATGATTATCTCCATTTTTTAATCTTTGAGGAAAAATATTTCTTTGCTGATATTATCTTAATAACAGTGCAGTGCCAAGGCAGAAGCAAGTGCCGGAAAGTTTAATCCAGTAATAGAAACTGTAATTGTTTTCATTTACTAGACTACACAAAATTAATTCAAGTGGCATAGTATTCATACTTGGTACTTCTAAAATATATTAAAATATAAAATCAATTCTCTTGATCATTATGTTGGTAACAGCCCTATTTAGTTTAAACGATTATATATTCTAATTATTTATGACTAAATTCTTTTTTATCAACATATTTTATGACAGCATTTATTTCATCAGTAATGAATATGATTTCGTTAAAATAAACTAAATTCAAGCTTGCATAGTGCAATTTTTTCTATTCATTAAATTCAGAGGAACATCTTTTTCCTTGCCCAGAGTGCCAAAAGAGCAACTAGTTCTTTGCTTATTTGGACTACACATGCCCATTAAGCACTTCTTTAATTATTATAGAACAATTGATCAAAAATAAAGCATAATTTACCATTTTCAAGTTATATGAACTGGCGCTGGAACATTTAATAACCTGTCCCGGTTTTTACTGATCGCAATCTGGTCACCCTATGTATCCCTCAACATTTGTATAGTTAAATTTGTTGCCCCTAAATATTGGGTTTTTTCATTTGGTCATGTGTAAAAAAAGGATATGAACTTTTATCAATAGCAGCGTTATAGCTATAAGTAGCAGCCGAATGGTAGTTGGAGTGGTTGGAGTTACAAAGTCACGCTTGAGTGCAAACAGCACACACATCGATAGCCTCTCTGTGCGTCTCCTCCTAGTGCACATGTGCAAGAGCATCAATGCAGTCTCCTGAAGGGCATCATTAACCATAACATTAGTAAAATTTCAATTTTTTTTATTCGTTATTAAAGAAATGACCATACTACAAATTTTGTACAACGTTTCTATGAAGCATACTGTACAACATATGTCAGTTTTAATTTTTTATATATGGGTCACTTTTTTCATGGTCACTTTATGGGTCACTTTATTACTTTTTTTTCACATTTTAAAATTTTGTTTTTTAAACTTTTTTCAAAGCCATATTACATTTTTGAAATTTGATTTTTTTAAAACAAATTTATAATCCAAATCTACATCTGTACACCAAGTTTGGTCTTCTCATGTACCATAGAAGCAAAGAAAAAAAAGAAAAACATTTAGTCACAATTTGTATATTTTCCCTTTAGGTTAAACAATTATAACTCCTTACAAAAAATTTTTTGACTCAAAATATTTCGTACAATTAGACATCATGTGTGTTAACATTTCTGCCAAAGATCATTGTAATCTGTGACGGTGGTGAATGTTTTCCAAAATTTTGGTTGATTTAACATAGTATTTATCCTTAATTTTATTTTTTAAAACTTGTATATTGTTTATAAGTAAACAGCAAGCAGGAAAATTTTGAAATGTTAGTCCATTGAAAATTTTTTGTTTGTTGGATGGGGAACAGATGCTTTTAAAAGGTTTCTCGTGATGTTAGAGGATGGGATAATGATCATTTGTGGAAAAGTACAGTGTAGGGCCCTCAGTTGTGATTTTGTTTTAATATTGCCACTGTTAGTGCACTAGGCTACTGATCTAAGGGACCTGGGTTCGAGCCCTGTAATGTTTTTCTGCTGAGCTCCCGCCATCCGCTTAGACCTTCGACTGTGGCATATCAACTGACAGGCTCCTGTCAGACCTCTGTGGCAAGCAACTGCTTGAAGGGGTATTTATTTTATTTTTTTTATTAAAAAAATGTTCAAATGGTAAAAGTAATTAGTTCTTCATCTAACTTGAAACACATTGGAGGATATGTATAAAAGAAATATCCAAGACTATATAGAAGAAAATCATGTTTCTGCACGTAAAAAAATCACTAAAAATAATCACATCAAAAGAAGATTTTATTAACAATGCTTATCACTACAGAATGTGCCCCCTTGTTCTGACTTAAAACAATGCCTTCAAAATAATCTCATCACAATTAGATTTCATTAACCATTCTTATCATTATGGAATGAATACTTGTAATGAGATTATTTTAAAGAACAAGATTTCATTAACACTTATTGTTAAACAATGAAACCTCGTTTCCCACTTAAACCCCCCCCCCCCCAAAATAAATAATATCACAAGTAAATTTCCTTAATAATATTCATTGCTAAAGAATCAACTTAAGAAAAAGCTCCAAAAACAAATAATCTCATTACAGACAACAATTTTAAACAGCGTATAAGTCATAAACACTGCAACATGTGGATGGTTATCATATTGCAACTCAGCGTTACAGGTTTTCCAGGTGAAAAGTCCAAGATGGTGGCTGAGTGCCCTGCAATGCACTGTAACTGATCACTTTATGTGTACACACATTATAGTTCACTTCTATGCTGGCAGAGGCATACTGATATCTCCCACAATCCCTGTGATGCTGGGAGGCCCTAACAATTAGAGGGGCCCCTATAAAAAATGCAAAATTTATGGTGAAACTTTATATATAACTAAAGGAATAGCCCAGATTTTTTTTCTATAGTTTTGAATGAATAATAAAAGACTATGAACAACCAGCTTCATTTTTATTCTATTAGATCCTCTCCTTGTTTCCTATGAGTCAAAACTCACTGTCTCACAGCCTGAGCATGGTTGTAAACCTATTTAACAAAAAACTAAAAATTGTGTATAACACCATTTTATCCATCCGACTTATGACACAATTTCTCGTGATAAGTCCAACCTCCTGTTTTTCTCTTAGGACTAGTAATGTTTCCAGTGTTATCACTGTTTTTTTAATTAATTTTTCCTGTTCCTTTACTGTTCTTATATTTTTGTTATATTTTAGAAACAAAAAACAACTAATGTTTTTGTTTTGTCAGTCTGTAGATTTCAAACTTTTTTGCTTTTAGAGATAAATTTAAAATTCTTTTTGGGTTCAATAGTATTGATAAAATATTATGATTCCCACTTTCAGAATATCTCAAAAGCTAAAATTGCACCACTAACGATGTAAAAAGTTGAAAATTGCACAATATCATACTAATATTGCAAGCAATGTAACTGCTTTTGAAATTTTTGTTGTGAAATGTGAATATTATGAAGTTTCCATTAAAAGCAATGATTTTTCACCTTTACCACCAGAGAGAGTGGGAAAATGCAATGCTTGTGTTTCATTTGACAATTGTTTGCTTTTAGAGATAAACTGAAGGGTTTATCTCTAAATATTTTTGGGTTGGATAGGTATCGATAAACTATTTTAATTTACACTTTTAGAATCTCCCAAATCTCTGATGGTAGGAAATTTTGAAATTTTAACAAATCTATTTGGGTTAGAAATCTGATATTTTACTGGTAGCTTCTGATGATCAAGAGGTTTACATTGGCAGTAACAATTTTTCTTGCACCACCAGGTTGAGTGGGGAAAATGCAACTTTTTGTTTGGAGATTGTTGAAAAATTCTGCTTTATAATAGGTACTAATGAAATATGATGATTCACAGTTTTCAAATCCTCCAAATTGCCTTAGTTTACCATCATTAGAGAATAGTAAATGTAGGAAAATGTGATTGAAATAATAATTCAAATGATATATTTGTGCTAGAAATTCTGGTGTATGTATTAATGATTAATGGAATAATTGACAGCCATAGTGTATTTTAATTAAATTACAATTGTTTAAAATTTGACTGGCTGCTCCTTATTTTTTATCAGTTTAGTACTTAATTTCAAAACTAAATAATATTTCAGTATGTTAATAGTAAATAATAATTTTATTTTATATAACTTGATGATTTTCTGCTTAACCTTAAGGATAAGAAAAATCCAACATTTACATTTTAAAATATAAATGAGATAGCCTGTTGGCATGTTATAGTGCTAATAATATATTATCACTGTTCTGGAAAAAAATTGAGGGGGGATGGGAGGAAACACATTTGAGCTGGAAAAAATTAAAAGGGGTGGGGAGGACCAAGAGACTGGATTTTCAATGCAGTATAACATTTCACTCTCCTTTTTACAAGTCAAAAAACATTTCTTGAAAAATGAATATAATATGCATAAGTTTCATAATGTTTTGCCTCTATTATCCTTATTGACATTCTGAAAGGTGGGCATGCCCCCCTTATTCCCCTGGCTCCTAGATCCGGCCCTGTATATTATTTACATTTTGAAATCACCCATTAGTATGAATTATTGCTGTTAAAACTTCAGAAAATGAAAAAGTTCATTTTCTCTGAAAATGAGCATTTCATATTCAACAGAGGTGAATACCTCTGTTGAATATGAACCTCTTTTCAATAGAGGGAGAAATGAATCATATTAAAAGTAATTTAGTTAAAACTACGTAAGCATTTTAATATAAAGTGGTAAAAATTATTCAGCCGTCCCGTGGCCGAGTGGTTAGCACGCTTGGCTACTGATCTAAGGGACCTGGGTTCGAGCCCCGGAATAGGCATGGATGTGTGTGTCGTTTTTCTGCTGAGGTCCTGCCATCCTCTCAGATCTCCTACTGTGGCATATAAACTGACAGGCTCCTGTCAGACCTCTGTGGCAAGCAGCTGCTTGAGGAGGTATTTATTTTTTTTATTTATAAAAATTATTCATTCCAGGCCAGAAGCTAGAAAAAGTTAAGTGGGGGGAGGGGGTCAAGTGGCATTATTGAGCCAGAAAAAGGTGGTTGGATGGGGCAGCAAACTATAATTACATTACAGTGCAACATTTCCTTTTTGTTCTAGAGGTTTTTTTTTTTTAAATATTAATGAAAAATGCATGAAATGTCCAAGTGTAATCAATTTTGGCTTCCATTACACATAGCTGTGTGACAGTCTCCTAAGCTACAAGAAGCATTTAGCTATCAATTTTACTAGTGTTAATCTACCACATGTAGATTTAGAGTGTATACTGCATGCAAGCAGCACATTTAATAGATACTTACTTTTAAGATATTTTAATGCAATTTTTTTATTAGCATGATCAGTGTAGCCCTATTTCAATGCAACAGCTGTGGGAAAAAAGTAATATATTAGGTTAAGATAAGATTGAAATGCTCAACCCACCTAGCCATGACAGAATCCTCACCTTTAACCTTACCTTGTTTATCCTTCAATCCCTGTATACCTGTCCATTTTCTTTCACACAAAACATTAACTATCTGGTACAACTCTATGCTGTTTTGCTGTCTAACTACTTCCTTGGCTCTGTCATCCAAGCCATCAAGCCAAAGATTCTTATCAGCAGCTAACTGATGCTTTACACGTTTATTAAGCTCTATGTAATGCTTTCTATTAGGACTAGTAGGGTATTGATTAAGGACATTCCTACAGTTCTTTCTTTCTGAAATAAGCTCAAGTGCTTTATCACTCAAATAATTCTGTCCCCTCTGCTCTTTTTTTCCCAAAAGAGCACTGTTAGTTTCCAGAAAAGCCTGTTTAAAATGGTCCCATTCTTCCTCAACTTCAGTAGTAAACAAACCATGACTGCCATAATGGCTAAGTAACCTATCACAGTAAGCTTTAGCTATAACTGGGTCTTTCAGAGCTTCAGTATTAAAGGTAAATTTTTTAACCCTAGAACAACACTTTTTAAGTTTAAGTTGGTAATGGTCAGATCCAATTTCAGCTCCCCTATATGACCTGGTATTCCTAACAGAACTAGCCCATTTGCTGTTAATTAATATATAATCAATAATGTTCTTACACAGCCCATCAGGTGAAACCCATGTGTACTTATGTATGTCACTGTGTTTGTAATAAATGTTAGTTATTCTGAAACCATTGAGTTTACTTACCTGTAGGAGACGTTACCCATTGCCTTTGCAGATACCAATACCAAAAGAGCCTATCACTCCTCCCCAAAGGTCAGAGTCAGTACCAACTTTGGCATTGAAGTCACCTAGAACAAGGGTAATATCTCCTTTCTTGACAGAATTCAAAATACCCTGAAGTTGTCCGTAAAACTTGTCCTTCTCATCCTCATCGGTATCCTCAATGGGGGCATAACAGCAGATAACATTCAAGTCTTTAATGCTTGTCTGAAATTTTGCTCTAAGAACCTTTCATTAATGCACTCATATCCTAGAAGAGCATCACTAGCATGTCTGCTGAGAAGCAGACCCATGCTTTGGTGATGTTTATTGTCTTCCCTCCCTGAAAAGAGAAATTTAAGATTATTTTTAAGAATCTGGCCTTTATCTGACCATCTGGTCTCTTGCAAGCCGAGAATGTCTAAATTATAATGGTTGAATTCTTGTGTGAAGAGAAAAAACTCTGTGCAGAGTCCTCACATTCCAACTACTTATGGAGAGAAAATGGTTAGTGGGATGTTTATTGAGAGAGGAAATGGTGATAATATGAAACAGCCCCCTAATTGCAGACCTGGGGCAAAGACCTGTTCCCCCACCACTAAAGGCTGAAGCCATCTACACTGGAAGACTTCCTCCAATGTAGAATTTGATGATGCCAGTAGAAGCAAAGAGTTCAGGTGCGTGCGATGACCTCTGCTCAGGATTATTCACCAGCTGATAAACATATCCTGTGAATCTATTCACTTGAGGCTGTCAACCCACAAACAAACAGAAAACACAGCGGAAGATTTTCCCTCCACAGAAGTCCACCAGTGCAGCAAATTTAGGATTCATAATCAAGCTCAGGGACATAATTCAGTCCAGTCCAGTGGGTTTTTCTGGTCAGCACTAGGACCCTGTGTGGTTGACCACTCCTCCGTAGGGTAGAAAAAAAAAAGTAAAGTAGCCAAAGTTGTCCAGATCAGTAGGCCACTAATCTGGCAGCCCTCCCCTTCCATTCACTTTCACAAGAGAGTATCTCTTTTGAAAGGAACTAACGGTCTGCACCACGAGAAGGTGGGGTTGGACATTAGGTGCTAGGCCTGGCTGGTTCTATGCATCATCACAGTGGATTGGTGCATAGCTCTCCTTCCAGTGACTACCTATCTACCATTTACAGACCAATACATTATTAGCTACTTTAAATGATTGTGGCTTTAATAATGAATATTTGGAAGCGAATTTAATAGTATTTTGTTCTGATGGTACTAATATAATGTTGGGAAGAAAGTCTGGAGTAGCTACTAAGTTAGAAAACTTTCCTAAAATCATCATTTGGCACTGTTTGAATCATCAATTGCAATTATCGCTTGATGATGCAGTATCTGAAATAAAACAAGTTAATCAGTTTAAAATATTTTTAGATAAAATTTATTCTATTTATCACCAATCTAATTAAAATCAAACTGAGCTAGAGAATTTGAAATCGAAATTATTAAAATTGGTCAAGTACTGGGACCATGATGGGTGACATGCAGTTTACTAGTTACTACTACTGTATGGTGCACATATCCTGTGTTGTATATGCATTTTCAAATTCTTCCTATTCTAATCAAAAAGTGCAAAAATTAATTATACTTACAACAAGAGCTTGGTCCCGAAAAACGAATCTAAAATTGAATATTTGATTAAATCAAATAAGTTTAAAGATATTCCATTTAATAAAAATAATAAATTCAATGCTCTTCCTAGGAATATGTTACTGGAAAATATAATTCAACGCATGAATTTATATCTTTTATCCATCCTCTCAGACCTTCTACTATGGCATATAAACTGACAGGCTCCTGTCAGACCTCTGTGGCAAGCAGCTGCTTGAGGAGGGATTTATTTTTTTTTATTTATCAGACAGAAATAACGATGAAAACATTTTAAATTATTTTGATTTATTAGAACCATCTACCTAACCTTATGAAAAACTAACTCCACCATGTATAGCTGGGGAAAAAATTGTACCATTTAAGTCAAATTTTATAAATATGAAATTGTTTTGAACAAATTTTGGGAATTTGTAGATTATAATGTAGGATTAAAAAAAGTTTCTCATTCAAGTATTCAAAAAGCTAAAAAGATAACATTTTGCAATCAGTAGTGCT
This sequence comes from Ryuthela nishihirai, assembly GCA_038380435.1. NCBI lineage: Eukaryota > Metazoa > Arthropoda > Arachnida > Araneae > Heptathelidae > Ryuthela > Ryuthela nishihirai. The sequence goes on from JAWZYU010000017.1 coordinate 81,779,268, forward strand.
GAAAGAGATTTCAGTTTAATGAACAAAATTTGAATGAGGGTGAGAAATAGTTTAACAATAGAACACACATCGGATTTAATGATAAATTTATTGAGGAAAGAATTAGCAGATTGGGATGCACCTCCATTTATCAAATGGTTGAATCACAACCATAGATTGGCTACAGATATAAGAGCTTGGCAAAAGTCACTGCAACATTTTGTGAGAATCAATTGGCTATATAGAAATTACAATAAAAAAATAATGTTCGAAATTTTTGTATTCCAAATTGTTGTAAATCAGTAAAACTTACAATAAATATATACACACATTCTTGGTCTTGATTTTTTTTAGTGAGCTGGTTGTTAAACATTTATCAGCACACCACTGGGTATCATGCACATGTTGCTGAGACCAATTTAGATAATCTGTGAAGGAACTAAGTAAATACATACCATTGGATGTCTGCATTTAGTCACCTCTCCTGAAGATTTCTGGAAACCATACACCTTGAAATTTTCTTTCCTGTTATAAAAGCAAGCTCTGAAGCATCTTGGGAGCTGTTAATGTGTGATCCCTAGCATCTAAATCCAGATACTGAACATCTTGAAATGTTGTGATTTTTGAGTGATCTATTGGTCTTTTAATGAAATCAATTCTATCCTGAAATTATCTTCAGAGCCTGGATACTACCATTTGAAACATATTCAGCTTCTGGCTACATCTGCTTGAGACTGGCCACCCTCTTTTCTTCCAGTGCAGTGCTATGCCAACGTATCATCTAAACAATGCTTTTTTGATATATTTTTAATTAAATGGCAATCTTCAATTCCACAACAGGCAATAAAGAATACATGCAAATCATTGGCAGGCAATGAAGTTCATAGACTTGTTAGAAACTTCCTAGTATACTGATGATTCATTTGCACATTTGGAACCTCTGAAGCAGTTTTATTGTTGATATACATATTCACCACATTAGTACATAAAGTAACTCAATTTTTATTCCATATCATTTTCAAACTATTAAAGAAAAAAAAAATTTTTTTCATTTGAGTATATGTTAAGTGCAATAAAACTAGATGTGAAATAAAAAAAATGTAGTTCAGTAAACAAATGCTTGATTTAAATATTATGCATTCATAATTTTACAAATTAAACAAACTATTAAAATGAAATCTAAGTAATGAATCCTATGCTCTGTAAATATTCTGAAATATACATATATCCAAATTAAAAATTCAATAGATTTATACAGGGTGATTAAAAACTCTTGGGCCAAACTTTAAGGGGTGATAGAACACACCTAAACGAGCACTTTTCGTCCTGTAATGCATGGTCGAAACTCAAGCGGTGAAGCGCTAGGGGTTGGCAGTTACTGTGTCAGGAAATGAAGGAACACAAGAATGACAAAAGGTTTGAAACAATTGCAGAAATTACAGAACAGAAAGTACAGAATTTTATTGAACAAATTCCAGAAACTGCTCAAAAGAGCGACTGCCAACATTAATGCAGGCATCACACCTTTGAAGTAGTAATCGGTGTACATGGGCGAAAACACCAGGCATTTCTTGTACAGCGGCAGCGGCCATAGAAATCTTGGGAACAAGGTCCTTATTGGAATCGATGGGGCTATTGTAGATGAGGTTTTTCATATGGCCCCATAGGAAAAAGTCCAGACATGAGAGATCGTGGCGGCCAAGTGATGGGACCACCCCGACCAATCCATCGTCCTGGAAATGTTGAATCCAAGGCGTTCCACACATCCATGCTGAAATGGGGTGGCACTCCATCATGTTGGAACCACATACGTGTTTGAATGTTTGCTGGAACAGGGTTCAGCAATTCTGGCAAGACTTCTTGTAAAAATACAAGGTACGTTATCCCTTTCAGTCAGGCTGGCAGGTCATGGAGGATTCCAGCCCAAACATTTATGGAGAAATGCCGCTGGTATGAATGTGGACATATGACGTGTGTATTACTGGTGGCCCACACGTGAATTGTGGGTATTAAAAATGCCCTCACGTGTAAAGGTGCATTTGTCGGTGAATAAGACGTGCATCAAAGTCAGGTTGCGCTGCAGGAACCAATGTGCAAAATCCACATGAGGCCGATAATTTGCAGGTGTCAAGGCGTGCACCCTCTGTGCATGGTAGGGGTGTAATCATTCGTCTCAGAACTTGCCACACCATCTATTGGGGCACACTTATGGCATGGGAAATTGCTTGTGTGCTACATTCAGGATGATCTCCAATCCTACATAGAATTTCCTCTGTAACATGACATCCTCACACTCCTTGCATGCCCTATATTCTGGAAGCCACTCACAAAGGAGCCCATTTCACACAAATACCGGTGCAATCGCCAAAAGGTTTTACGATCAGGCACACATCTGGTCGGAAAGTGCTCTCAGTACAGTCTTTGGGTTTCCCTCGCTTTCCCGTCCGCAGCTTTGTATGTGAAATGCATGTCAGCCTTCTCCTGATTCATGAAACAATCCATCTGTTCTGCAATCCACTGTAGAAATGATGAGTGTGAAAACCAGCGCTTATAAGTGTTCACTGGAAAGCACCCTCTAACACTTCATCTCTTGAGTTCCGACCATGCATTGTATGATAAAAAGTGCTTGTTTAGGTGTGTTCTATCACCCCTAAAGTTTGGCCCAAGAGTTTTGAATCACCCTGTATAACAAACATTTTGTTTTATATAGTGACTTGGTGATGTGATGTGGCACCCTGCACACAACTTTTTTTTGGAGGCTCTATTCACCCAAATAAATGTTATGTTTGAAATTTTAAGCTTGAGGGCCCTTCAGTTGCACATGGCCCTACTTTTGTGCATACTGTGTGTTTCTGTAAATCTACTGTGCTATAATATATTCTGTAAATCTACTGTGCATATATTATGTGGCTAAAAATAAAATTTTTGTATAATTAAGAATTTTTTTGAGTCATTAGTTTTTATTGTGCCCTAAGAATTAATAGTTCCCAACCTTGTTTGTAGATATGGAAATTTTAGTAATTCTGTTATAAAGCCTAACTTGCCTATAAGTAATATTTTAAAATAATTATCCATAAGATTAATTAATTTTCTTAGACTAATATTTTTTGGTTACTTCAAATTCTGTGACTTTCATCCTTAGACTCAAAGCAATATCCACATTTTCATGTTTTGAAATATCTCTTTTTGTACCAGCTTGCTATTTATATTTCTGGTTACATTACAGTTATATTGTGAGTATATCATTTATGAGACTCAATATATATCGTAACTATTTTTCTTTCTCTAGCTATTATAATTGCGAAGTTAGGTGGTATTAAAGTGGAAAGCATTGCCTTCATTGTACACAGTAGTGAAAGAGAAATGTATTTGGCAGGAGTTGGTAATGTGGTAGGTATAATATTTCATTTATTGTATTTTAATTTACAAATAATAAAGTTCCCAATCACAAATCAATCAAATGCCAGATAGCTTAAATTTCAGACATCAGGCAATAGACTAATTGCCAAAAAGGATTCTAAAATCCAAAAAGGGATCTTAATCAATGTATGAGTGTTAAATTTCACTGTTGTCTTAGCTGTTAATGCATCGTAAAACCCTAAACAACCAACTAAAAAAATTTCATTGTTAGTAACCATTATGTCGAATTACTACTAAGTAAAAAATAATTCTATGTTACTGCTAAAAACAACTGAAATTAATGTAATAAGCCTTTTATATTAAATTCCAGACTCACCAGTTACAGGCCAGGTAATAAAAGCATATGCGATGCAACATTGAGCTGCAAATCTACTAACTCACATTCAATATTTTTTGTGATCTAACTGAAATAAAAATATAATTTGATATCTCCTTTCTCCAGCTCCAGTGTCTTCCTCCCAGGGGAGATGTTAAGGAGAGCCTTTGTCGCTAGACTTCAGTTTGGGAATAGATAAGTCAGCTTGGCCAGGATCCACAGCTTCATAGGCAACTTCCTGATGTTGCACCACATATGCAAGCAAAAGCTGCCAAAGTTATCCAGATAACTTTGACGGCATTTGCTTGCATATGATAATATAATTAAATATATAATATATATGTAATATGATATAAATATGTACATCACCAATGCATTTATGTCATTGACAACAAAATCAGAATTAGATTCACATGCATATGTTTGCCATCAAAATCTATGAATAGAGAAAGCCCTGATGAATAAATTATTATAAATAATGTTACCATATACAAGGAGCCTTCAAAATATTTGTGATATGATCTGCAGGGAACAAAAACCACTGCACTTACTTCAACAAAACTTTCCTGTCCTTCAAAGTACTCCCCTGCAACATCTATGCATTATTGCAGATGTCTACACAAATTCTGGAATGCTTGATAGTACTTTCGTTGGGGAATACTCCTCAAGTGTAAATGAATGCATTTTGCAAGGTCTTGCACCTATGAAAAAGGCTTCTCAGCAAGTTCCTTTTTAATTTTTGGAAACAACCAAAAATCGCATAGTGCCAGATCATGGAAATATCTGCAGGATGTGCTTTCTGTTTTTTTTTCCTCTTCCAGATAGACTGTAATGTGCTGGTTTTTTTTAGCAGTGGCATTGCGATGAAGAAGGAGAACCTTGACACACCTATTGTTGGATACTGCTCCTCCATTTCCTTAACCAATTTGGACGAAACAATGCTGGTGTAATATTGATCATTTATAGTCATTTTTTTGGCCAAGGTGTCCATGGCTACCAATCCTTGGGAATTGAAAAAAAAAATGGGAACATCCTCTTCCTTGAGCAAAAGTCTTGTCGGAGGATTTTTAAGGTGCTGTTCATCTTCTGCAACCCAAAAATAGTTGTTGATCTTTCTGGGAGTAGTAAAATAATAAATCCATGTCTCATCACCTGTGACAATGTCCATTAACTATTTGGAGCTACTAGGTTCAAACATTGACAGCATCTCCTTTGCATGAGTCAACTCTAGCCCTTTTTGCTATTCTGCCAGTTTTGTGGGGTACCCATTTGCACAGATCTTTCAGAACTTAATTCTGTGAATGAAATTTTTTTCATTCATATCATTGGCAGTGCTGAATAACTGTTTCCACACTGGCATCTAAACTTATTACCTGAATGGTGATGTGTGGGCTTTCCTTCTTGAGTATATATGCAGAGCAGTAATGGTCCTCTCGTTCACAGCCTCTTTCGATCTTCCTGCATACGATAAGTCTTCAAAGCTCTGCTGTCCTCTGAATTTGCACATCAATCCCGTAACAGTGGCTTATGAACAGGCAAGATCCCATATACTTGTGATAAGTTGATATGATTTTTTTCACATCATCCAAAAGCTGCAAAGTGAAAAAAAACCAAAAGCTGCTCCTTGTGAAAATGTAAAATTTTTCATGTCTTTAGTAGGCTCCATAGCAACAATGCACAGATTTCACAGACTGAATTTTAGATGGTGCCAGCGAAGAGAAAGATGTGATATGGCCTTTGTTTGTAACTCGTAATGATAAGTTTAGACAAGCTTTCAAACAAGTCATAGTTCATTAACTTCAGAGGAATGAGTGCAAATCTACAGACTTGTCAAGAACTTTTTGAATGCCATCCTTACACCTTATAATCATCCATATTTTAGACATCAGAATAGTATATAAAAGTTATACAAAAAGCCACTTATAATGCTAAATACAGGTAACTACTTTGATTCAAATAAGATTTTGCATAGCAGTTATAATACAAATCATTTACAACCATCAATTATAATTATAACCAACATTTGTAGCCATTAATTAATCAGTTACAAAATACGCATACTTATACCAAATTCTGCTGAAAGAAAAATAGTATATATACACAATTTACTATAACATTATAAATACACTTCAAATAAAGTTATTGCATTATATAATTTATTATTGGGTTAAGCTGTAAACATCAGATGAACCAAGATTGTATAATATTCTTATTGTACCAAACTCATGTTATAAATTTGCCAATTTTAACATGTTACACTAAAATTTTAAATTCAGTTCAGTTTAAGAAAGTCCATCTGAAATATAAAATGTAATATACCAAATACAATTTCCATATGCACTATAGCATAACACTTAAGTTTGTGTTTGGAGGACATAAGCTAGAAAAATGCATATATCACACTTATATGTTTTGAAAATGATCAGCTGGAAAGTATGGTTTCATTCACAACCTTCAGTTTCACAAAGCATGAAATGCCCTAAAATAACTTTCTGTAGTCTACCAACTCATCCTTTTGCTACAAAATAAGACATACATTTATATTAATGTCAGTCAATAGACTAAAGAATGGAATAGAATACTTATATTTTATTTGCTGGCACTTGGTTGAGACAAAATCTGATGTAGAATTCCCTGTTGGCTGCAATCTGGCTATTGGCAACGCTAATCACTGGACAGCTGTAGCCGTGGAAGATCTCAAAGATGAATGTCACATTACTACTCCTTTGTTGTATACTGCTGGTGTCTGCCACATTGTATATGGTGCTGATTTATCAAGATTTCAAAGTTGAAGGAAGAGGCAATACTGCCTTCATTGTCTTTTCTCCTGTCATATGAAGCTTTGTGTAGTTGATTAATTGTCCTCTCCTAGAATTTGTAGGTGCTGGTACTTAATTAATTTATTCATCTATCGTGTTATTGTTGATGCCTTGGTGAAGCAGGAATATCTGCAGTAATGCCTTTACTGCAGATATTCCTGCTTCACCAAAATTACCACTTCAAATCGACTTCAAAGTGGTAATTTATTAGTAGATACCAAATATGTATTTTATGATATGAAGATCTAAAAAAGTGTACAGAACTCTTGAAAGGCTTTATATTCACTATATTTACATAGCCATTCGATGTATTTGTTTGTGGGTTGCATAAATCATACATAATGTAAATGTAAATAACTTTTTTTGTTTCATAGAGGCTGGAGTATAAAGAAATGATTTTTTTTAATGAAGCCTTGCTCTTTGTGTCTGCCACATTGTATATGATGCTGATTTTGTTCACTTTTGTGATGCAAAATAAGACTTTATTGCTCACTCTTTTGTTGAGACTGAATTAAGTATACCATGTTCATTTGTTATAATTTTCTGATTGTTGTTGTTGATATCTACTAATAAATTACCACTTTGAAGTCAATTCAAATTTTTTTATTTATTTTTTTATTTTTTAAGAATATAAGCAGCAATTATTCTTCCAATATTTCTGTTAATTCTTTAAGTTTGTGGATGACATGATGTCATAAATATGCACTGCACAAAAAAAAAATCGGAAAAAAAATGAATCGACTTCAAAGTGTTAATTTATCAGTAGATACCAAATATGTCAGATTATTATTTATCAACAGTATACTTGTAAGAAATACTTTCCATCTATATGGCATTTGTCTACCACTTGTGGTGAAATTGCCTTAACAGTCCCAGCATATGATGTAATCTAGGTTGAAAATGTTCATGTCATCAATTAGAGAAGATCTTGATCAGCAACCAGAAGCTCAGTGGTCCAGAGCACCTGACACGTTATCAGGAGGTCATGGGTTTGTATCCCACCTGGCTTAAGACAATTTTTCCTCAAAAAAAAAAAAATGAATCGACTTCAAAGTGGTAATTTATTAGTAGATACCAAATATGTCGAGTTTATTTATTATTTGTTGTTGTTGAGCCGTCATTAAATTATTTTTACCTTTAGTTATTGCTTGTATGTACTGTTCTGTACAAAATTCAATAGATTTTTACTTGAACATGAGGTTCTGTATGAAATTATAGATTGAGGAGATACTGGTTGACCTATAAGTCGATTCAAAGACAGTTAACTCTTCTTAGGAAAATCTTCCAAAGAAGTAAATTTTGTGGTTTCATGCAACCATGTGAATAGGGCAAATGTGAACAGTTGCAAATACCAGTCCTACTGCTATGTTTATTTTTAATATAAGCAGCAATATTTCTTCCAATATTTCTGTTAATTCTTTAAGTTTGATTGTGGATGACATGGTGTCATAAATATACACTGCATGGAACTGAAATTACCCCACTCAGAAGAAGTGAGGGGATAGGGGTGAAATGTAGCACACACATAGCAATATATATTGGCGTACCATAATTTAATTTGCAGCACTTATAGTGGTTAGAAGATGAGATAATGCAGCACAATGTGATTGCCTCAGTAGGTGGTTGTACCACTGTGAATGGCAATACAGTCAACAAATATAGTTCTGAGTAATTGCACACCAAGCAGCGTTGATCTGCTCCAATATTTCATCGAGATTCCATGCCAGTCAGTGAGAGGATTGCACACATTGTCCAATGTGGTCCCACAGATTTTCTATTGGGGATAAATCTGGAGATCATGCTGGCCATGGCAATATTTGAACCTGTTGCAAGCATTATCTGGAGACCTTAATAGTGTGTACACGGGCATTGTCATGCTGGAAAATGGGCTGCTGCATGCCTCCCAGGAATGCTAACAAAATGGGCTGCAGAACTGTGCTAACATATCGTGCAGCTGTCAGTTTTCCCATGATGTGGACAAGAGGTGACCTGCTGTCATATTTAATAGCACCCCATACCATTATGCCTGGCTGATGGGTGGTGTGCTGGTCACAAACAAAAGCTGGATCTGTCCTCTCACAACGCTCTCACCATACACAGACCTGTTGATCATCAGCACCTAGACAGAAATGGGATTCATCACTAAACACAACTGTGTTCCATTCATGACCCCAGTTTGCACGACTTTGGCACCAAGCCAGACAAGTGCTGCGATGGTTTGCAATCAATGGCAGTCGACATAACTGTTGCCTAGAGCGCAGGTGTGCCTCATTCAACCTTCGGTTTACCATTCAGGTCATTATGGTGATGTCCATGGCTGCTGACACAGCCCATCGAATATTGCCTGCAGTGTTCTGTGGTGACGAACGAGCATGTTGTACAATGCGCCTATAAAGCAGTGCTGACATCGGTTGGATGTCACGACTCCCTCTGCGACGTACGTTAGAACCTTCATTTCGTCACTGTTGCCAACAGTGTCCAACAGTTCGTGCATTCCGATGAACATGGGCAGTGACACATTGTGTAGTTGATCCAGTTTCACATAGGCCTATAATTCTTTCTTTCTCAAAAGCATCCAAATGGCGATGATCCTGCCGATGGCGTGTACCAGGCATTTTTAGCCTTTACTGAATAATTACCAAGTGGAACCACCTAATCTCAACTGTTCGCACAACTTCCACCTGCATAACACAATACTATCCCTGTTTCTTCTTGCACCTTTTATCACTTGAGCCACACATAGCAATGGTTCTGGATTATCATCATTTGCATATCTCAACTGCGCACACCCACCCTTCTATTTGCATGTTTGTACGACATGCCCTGCTGGGTAGGGCACTTTCAGTGTCAAGCAGTGTATGTTTGATCTGGAAGATCTAGAAGGTTTTCAATGAAAACACATTTGTTATGAACTGGGGCCCATTTTCAGAAACCATGCCAAACCTACATATAAATTCATTTGTAAACTTTTTTGCTCTTATATTGGCCAGGTATGGACTGGTAAGTGGTGCTGAGCACTGTAGCATCCTGGGCCCTTAGTGTCTTGGGCCCCTGGGACCTCATAGGAAAAGATTTTTTTTAATATAATAAGTGTTATTAGATTGAAGATATCACTCTGAATTTAACGTCGATCAATTTTAGAGGAAATATTGTCTTGAGCCAGGTGGGATACAAACCCACAACTTCTTGATAACATGTCAGGTGCTCCGGATCATTGATCTACCGGCTACCAATCAAGATCTCCTCTAATTGATGCTATGAACTTTCTACCAACAGTAGACAATTCTCCATGTCTCATGAAGATATTATCCCAGCTGCTCTCAGCCTCAAGAAACAATGACAAGCATGTCATGAAGATGGCAAGTCTATTCTGAGTATACAATTGTTTAGATTGAAGAGTGTTTTTTCGATGTATTTATTCATATATTAAGGATGATATCACTCTGAATTTAAGGTTGATTAGAGAAAAAATTGTCTTGAGGTGGATATGAACCCACAACTTCCTGATAATATGTCAGGTGCTCTGGACCACTGAGCTACTGGCCACCGATCAAGGTCTTCTCTAATTGATGCTATGAACTTTCAACATCTGAATGTGAAATTCATCTGACTGTGTTCAGATGTCACTCGTTCATAGCATCAATCAGAGGAGATCTTGATCTGTTGCTTGAAGCTCCAGGCCTGTTAATGGATACCCATTTATTTAAATATGAGCTAGCGTGAACTTTTAACCCTTTGCACTCGAAGGTTTTTTTACTATAGGGAAGTAGCAACTTTTTAGAAAAGTTTTTTTCTAAAAAGTTGATGAAATATTTTACAACTAACATAAAAATAAATCATACAACAAACAATGTAAAATCAAACTCATTTTCTCTTATACTAATTTCATCATCACCTAGACAGATCCCATTTTTATAACCATTAAAAACATACTAAGTTTAAAATTATAATTTTCATTAAACACAATGCTGTACAATGAAGTGCACATAGACAATAGAGGATCATGTGAAATGAAGTGCACATATGAATATAATATATATACCTGAGATTGTCTATGTGCACAATGAAATGCACATAGACAATCTCAGGCACCATTCGAGTTGCTGCATCAAACTAAGTGGTGACTGAGTGTCGCCTCTTGAGGTGCAAAGGGTTGATACATTTAACAATATCGTAAGAATAGAATCTAGTAATATTAACTATTTTAAAATTCAATCTCATAAAAATATTTCAGATAAAAAAATTTTCTCGGAAATGGAGCAGAATGTGAAATTTACGTCTATTGTAAGCATTTTCCTTTAAAGTTCATTAAACAATAGTAACACAGCTATTGTAAACTGATCAGTTTAAATGAGGCATATGCAGTTCTTCCAGGGTGCTGATGCGATATCGATTTTTATTTGAACATGTGTACAATGGGCTAAATGGTCACATAATAAGAGGCTCAGAATTGTTAAGGAAAGGGAACCCACTGGACAGCTTCTTGGAAACAGATGGAGGCTTCATATTGAGGCTATCCAGGGTGAGCTTTAATTTGAATAGGGTTTTCTTTCTTAGTAGTAAAAAAAAGTTCTTAAATAATGCATTGCTGTTTTGACGGAATTTTAAGACCTTCTTTCTCTCTTAGGGCCTACTCACTCTATCACATTAGGCTTGATCTAATACTTTCCATTGATTCTGTGTTAATTCGTTTTTATAAGGGGCTTCATGTCTGTAAATGGTAGATAGGTAGTCACTGGAAGGAGAGCTATGCACCAATCCCCTGTGATGATGCATAGAACTGGCCAGGCCTAGCACCTAATGTCCAACCCTGCCTTCTCGTGATGCAGACCGTTAGTTCCTTTCAAAAGAGGTACTCTATATGGAAGTGAATGGAAGGTGAGGGCTGCCAGATTAGTGTGGCCTACTGATCTGGACAACTATGGCTACTTTTCCTTTTTTTATACCCTACGGAGGAGTGGTCAACCACACATGGTTCTGGTGCTGACCATATAAACCCACTGGACTGGACTGAATTATGTCCCTGAGCTTGATTATGAATCCTGATTTTGCTGTAATGGTGGGCTTCTGTGGAGGGAAAATCTTCCACTGTGTTTTCTGTTTGTTTGTGGGTTGACAGCCCCAAGTGAATAGATTCACAGGATATGTTTATCAGCTGGTGGATAATCCTGAGCAGAGGTCATCGCAGACACCTGAACTCTTTGCTTCTACTGGCATCATCAAATTCTACATTGGAGGAAGTCTTCCAGTGTAGATGGCTTCAGCTTTTAGTGGTGGGGGAACGGGTCTTTGCCCCATGTCTGCAATTAGGGGGCTGTTTCATATTATCACCATTTTCTCTCTCAATAAACATCCCACTAACCATTTTCTCTCCATAAGTAGTTGGAATGTGAGGACTCTGCACAGAGCTTTTTCTCTTCACACAAGAATTCAACCGTTATAATTTAGATATCCTCGGCTTGCAAGAGACCAGATGGACAGATAAAGGCCAGATTCTTAAAAATAATCTTAAATTTCTCTTTTCAGGGAGGGAAGACGATAAACATCACCAAGGCGTGGGTCTGCTTCTCAGCAGACATGCTAGTGATGTTCTTCTGGATATGAGTGCATTAATGAAAGGTTCTTAGAGCAAAATTTCAGACAAGCATTAAAGACTTGAATGTTATCTGCTGTTATGCCCCCATTGGGGATACTGATGAGGATGAGAAGGACAGGTTTTACGGACAACTTCAGGGTGTTTTGAATTCTGTCAAGAAAGGAGCTATTGCCCTTGTTCTAGGTGACTTCAATGCCAAAGTTGGTATTGACTCTGGCCTTTGGAGAGGAGTAATAGGCCCTTTTGATATTGGTAGCTGCAATGGCAATGGGCAGCGTCTCCTACAGGTAAATAAACTCAATTGATTCCGAATAACTAACACACATTACAAACACCACGACATACATAAATACACATGGGTTTCACCTGATGGGCTGCATAAGAATATGATTGATTATATATTAATTAACAGCAAATGGGCTAGTTCTGTTAGGAATACCAGAGCATATGGGAGAGCTGAAATTGGATCCGACCATTACCTTGTTAAAAGTGTCTTGCAAACTTAAACTTAAAAAGTATTGTGCTAGGGTTAAAAATTTTACTTTTAATGCTGAAACTCTGAAAGACCCAGTTATAGCTAAAGCTTACCATGATAGGTTACTTAGTCATTATGACAGTCATGGTTTGCTTACTACTGAAGTTGAGGATAAATGGGACCATTTTAAACAGGCTTTTTTGGAAACTAACAGTACTCTTTTAGGGAAAAAAGAGCAGAGGAGTTAGAGTTATTTGAGTGATAAGGCACTTGAGCTTATTTCAGAAAGAAAGAACTGCAAGAATGTCCTTAATCAATACCCTACTAGTCCTAATAGAAAGCATTACAGAGAGCTTAATAAACATGTAAAGGATCAGTTAGCTGCTGATAAGAATCTTTGGCTTGATGGTTTGGCTGGCAAAGCCGAGGAAGCAGTTAGACAGCACATCAGCAGAGAGATGTACCAGATAGTTAATGTTTTGTGTGATAGAAAACAGACAGGTATACAGGAATTGAAGGATAAACATGGTAAGGTTATAGAAGGTGAGGATTCTGTCATGGCTAGGTGGGCTGAGCATTTCAGTGATGTTCTAAACAATGTGGTTAGTTCTACTCCCATTGTTTGCAATGATGATAGATGCATTGGTGGCTTTAATGTTGGCCTTATAACACAATCTGAAGTTAATTTGGCTGTTTCTAAACTTAAATTTCATAAATCCCCAGGTGTAGATGAAATTACTACGGAAATGATTAGAGTTGGGAATGTTTCTGTTACCACTTGGATATCTTTTATGATAAAGGCATAGTTCCTAAGTATTTTACCAGAGCTATTATTATCCCTATTTTTAAAAAAGGTGCTCACAGATCTTATAACAACTATAGGGGTATCATCCTATTATCTGATCCAGGTAAAGTTCTTTGCATGATTGTGCTTAATAAAATTAAGAATCTGGTTGATAGGCAATTGTGTGATGAGCAATGTGGATTCAAACGTGATAGGGGATGTGTAGATCAGATATTTTCACTTAGGCAGATTTTTGAGAAATGTTTAGAGTTTCAGAAACCTTTGGTTGCTAGCTTCGTTGATTTCAAAAAGGCTTTCGACTCTGTTGATTGTCATAATTTGTGGTTGATTGTGAGATCATATGGTATACCAGACAAGTTAGTTAACATAACGAAAGCTGTCTATAGTAACACTGAGTCGTGTGTGAGAGTTGGTAAGTCTTGTAGTAATTGATTTAGCATCTGGTGTTCAACAAGGGTGCCTTTTGTCTCCTTTTCTCTTTAGTTTGGTTATTGATTATGTTATTCAAAATTCACTTCAAGGGAAAATATTTTGTTTATTATCTTGGGAGCTATGTAACAGATGTTGGTGATGTGCAGCATGAGATTACCAGGCAAATAGGGATTGCTGCCGAGACTTTTAAGAATTATGGAGAGTGTGGAGAAATAGGCGTATACACCTGAAGACTAAAATTAGACTGCATAATAATTTGGTTCTTTCTAGGGTTAGTTATGGTAGTGAAAGTTGGACGCTGTGTAAACAAGATAACGGGAAACTAGATGCTCTTGATTCTAGATGCTTACGCAATATCTTGGGCATTAGGTGGTTCAACTTTGTAACTAATGATGAGGTTAGGCAAAGGAGTCAGCAACCTCCTCTAAGCAGCATATTGTGCAGAGAGAGACTTCGTTGGTTTGGCTATGTTGCCTGTATGGATAATTATAGATTGGCGAATAAGATTATGAACAGTCTGCCTAAAGGCTTCAGAAAGAGGGGAGGCCTAGGATGCACAATGTCAAACAGGATCATATTAGAATTGGTGTGCTGTGGCCAGATGCAGTAGATGCAGCTCAGGACATACTTGCTTGGAGAACTAAATTGCATGGTCTGGTTGGACCTCCGTAGCCCATGACTTCTTGAGGATGATGATGATGATGATGATTCATTTATGATACAGTAAGCATAGCAAGTGAGTTTTATAGTGGTAGTAGTTAAATTATAATTGATGATACAACACATTAGCTAATATTTTTCATTGCAAATTTTAAAATAAATTACTCTATCCTGAAAAATTTTTAGGCTTCATGATTCCAACTCGACACTATTCACCTTCATTTAACACAATGTATAGACAATACTCTAATCCAGGGGTAGGGAATCTTTTTTTTTGGGGGGGGGGGGGGGCGTCAGGAGCCAAAATAGCCAAAAAAATGTAAACCAACAAATTTTGAGCACTTCAAATTGTAATCTTTATTGGGTCAAAAGCAATAATAGGAAAAAAGAAGCCGCAGATTTAGACAATTATACACTTAATTAAAAAATCTGTTAAATTCAGCTGCAAATTACCTCACAAAAATTTTTTCTTTATTATTTGTGATTATTTGCATTATTTGTGATGAGTAATACAGTAGTGGCATTCAAATTAGGGTAAGCTAATAACCAGCTATGCGATTGACCAAAAGTAAAACTGAAATGTATAATTTAAAAATAGGTATGTTGAAGTGAATGCAATAAAACTACCGAAGAGGATTATTAAAAATCTGCCATTAATCAGTGTGACTTTTGAGTTTGAGCCTCACAATCAACTTAATGAAACTTGGAGTGTATTTAGAGTATTTGAAGTGCATTAAACTATATCTGTCAACCTGCTCTAGTATTTATTCTTAGTGAAAACCATTAGAAAATTTTCAGAGTTGAATATGGAATCAAAAAGCTTCAAGAGACATTCTTTTAGAATGCTCATAGCCACATGAACAAAATGTATCTTAATTTTGCAACAGACCGTTTCACTACTATCTGTAACATTTTTAATTATGAGAGATAATGAGACCTTTCAAAAAACTATAGTGATGCCAAAAATTTTTTGTGTTATTTGTGATGAGGCACACTTCTTTAAGAAAATTCTTTCGAAATATTAGGGGTTAGCATTTATAGTCACCAAGAGATTTTTAGTTTTGTTCTTTAATTTCTTGGAGATAAAATTAAACCAAAGCATTAAATCTTTTTGCGAACTTTGGCATTATTTAATTTGGGTGCTTTAATTTCTTCTGAATGCTAAACTCATCAACTTTGGAAAATATGTAAAAAGATCATTTTCCCACCTTATTTTAAGTGTTAAATTTCAAAATGCGAAAACATTTTTACTTAAATTCCCTTTGCTCTACTTCAGAGGTGGCCAAACTGTGGATCGCATTCAACTGTTTGGTCAATCGCATAGCTGGTTATTAGCTTACACTAATTTGAATGCCACTACTGTATTACTCATCACAAATAATGCAAATAATCACAAATAATACAAGTGTGCCTCATCACAAATAATACAGAAAAATTTTTTGTGAGCTAATTTGCAGCTGAATTTAGCAGATTTTTTAATTAAGTGTATAATTCTAGTATAATTTATTATTTTATTTGTTAATTTATGCTTAGCTGGTCAAGCAGTGTGAAATCATTATTATGACTTATGTACTGTTGTCGATTGCAAAAGATTTTCTGGGCGAGGGTGGCTCAGTCTGTAGCATGCTAGGCTTGTAATCTGCAGTTCCCAGTTTCGAGTCCAGCTGGGTCAGCGTTGAGATTGATCTCTGCAAAACTCACCGCCCTGCCCTCGGTCAGTAGGGGACACTGCTGGGCCTGGAAAGGCTGCCATCCATCGGATGGGA
The DNA here is from genome assembly GCA_038380435.1 of Ryuthela nishihirai. NCBI lineage: Eukaryota > Metazoa > Arthropoda > Arachnida > Araneae > Heptathelidae > Ryuthela > Ryuthela nishihirai. The sequence continues at coordinate 81,795,536 of JAWZYU010000017.1, forward strand.
TGTTAAGCTGTGGCCCCATGTGTGGGAGAGCCATACTCTGTGCACATTGAAGAACACACTGGATGGCCTTGACGGGAGGCTACCACCCGTCTCCCAACAGCTGTTCCAGTGGGTCCCCTCTCCCAACCTTCTCTGAGCCTTTGGGGTCCTTGTGACCTGGCCATTTAGCCCATGATGTGCAAAAAATTGCTGCTCAGTGGTAAAACAAACCAAAACAAAAGCGAAAGATTTTCTGTCGTAAAAGTCAACCACAGAGTCCAAAAGTTTGGCCTGTACTCTACTTTAACTGTAGTAAGTATTATTTAGCTCCAGTTGTAAACTTAGTGAAGAGCCACTAGGAAAAAAATATTTTCTTAAAGAGTTGTACGAAAAAGTATATTCTTAAAAGTGAAAACATACATTTCTAATAAGTAATGCAATGAATTGAAACAAACTATATTGGTTTTCATAAATTAAGGAAAACTCAGAAAATTTATGATAAACAAAAAAAACTATATGAATGATTTTAACGAAATTTGATGTAAGCGTTAACTACAATGCTAGTTTCAGAATGGCATAAAATATTTTACACTAGAAACATTTTTCGTCAAAAAATAACACTTACAGGAACTTGTCCAAAAATGAGGTGTTAGAATGCAATGTGCAAAGTTATTTAATAAGGAGTGTGGTCACCCCTTACAGCAATACAAGCACAACAGTGATGTTCCATGCTGTTTATAATGTTGTGAATCAGCTCAGTAGGGAGTAATGACCATTGTTCCTTTAAAGCAGTAATAAGCTCCCCCTTTGTTGCACCCCGGTACAAGCTCCTATTCATGGTGCAGGGACTATACTGTGAAGTTCCACTGGCTGGGGTACTTTCACAGGGTCCTGAATGTTTGTCCACATATTTGCCATGCATGGATACCTGTGTCCCTGGAAAGGGGGATCCTGGTAGTTGCTCGGGGTCCCTGTTTTCTCACCTCAGCTCATGACTGGTTGAGTCCCCTTTGGCAATTTTGCTATAGGGGAGCCTGCTCGTAAAGGGGCTGCTGCTGTACACTGCTTTGGCGTCTGCTTCAAGTAGACCTGGGATGGCCCCCTTAGGATCAATCAGATGGGGGCTGGTCCTGCTAGAGTCAACAATGCAGAGTGGTGAGTAACCTTGCCCACATCCGGGTACAGGTTTGCGAGTTTCCTCACAACTTATTTTTCTTTTGTAGTTGTTCTTTCTTTGTGAGGCCAGTTTGGTTGTTCACAATTTTATTTTTTTGCTTAGTTTCTTTCATGAAGAAAGTTTATTTCCACACATTTCTCTTTTTGTTTTCCTTTTATTTATTTGTGAGGGCTTGACTCACTGTCTTTGTGGGTATAATATGCTAGGGTTACACTGCCTGTGTAACCCTAGCATAAGAGTGCTAGATATGAGCCCTCTTCTTCGTTGTCTTTGTCATCTATGTCTTCTTTGTCTGTGTCTTTGTCCCCAAGATTCCTGATCATCTACTCCATGGGTGATCAGGTAATTGGGGACATGTCCCCATTTTATGTTAATAAAGGCTTGGTAGGTCTTGTGGGCGCACTGAAATCCGTCACCGTTTACAATTGGTGACTTGCAGGTTGAGACCGCTTGTTGCAAACACTTGGAACTGCTCCTGAAAGTCACAGAGATTGGTGAGGTGGCTGTTGCGGTCACTCCCCACAAAATTTTGAATCCCTCTCGGGGTAGGATCACTGAGTGGGGCCTTCTCAAAGTCACTGAGGAGGAAATCCTCTCCTCATTCCTCCGAAGAGTAATAGCGGTCCACCAGGTTTCAACGCATCATGGTGGTAAATTAGTACCCCCGGGTACTGATTATAACCTTCAACACACTATGCCTGCCTTCTTCCATCAAGGCAGGTTATTTGCATTGCGAGGTACAGTCATATATACCTAACACTCTGCACTGCTTTCAGTGCCAGATATATTGGCATGCTTGCACAGCTTGCTGGGACAAACCTACCTGGGCTCACTGTGGCAGCAAGGATCATATCAATCCTGACTGCACAGCAAAAAAGGCAGGCTGTGTGAACTGTAGTGGCAACCATCTGGTATATTCCCCTGACTGTTCCAAATGGAAGGAGGAAAAGGAGGTGCAATGCCTAAAGACAATCAACAACATCTCATATGCTGCGGCAAGAAAGTTCGCTGTACTGCCTGCCCCACCTGGCAAGGTTTTCTATGCCAGTGCAGTCATTGGAAAGCCCATTGTTTCAATGACTTGGCAGTGCAGACTGACATCAGTGTACCATCTACTGAATCTTTCTCACTTGCAGCTAAATATCTCCTAATGCAGGCGAAAGAATAACAACAACCCTGATTTCTATTTCTGCAACTCAGCCTTCTACTGGAAGGCCTCCTCCTTCCCATCCTCAGACATTTAGCCCTTCCAAATTGAAGGGGCCCCCATTGGGGCCAAAGAAGAAAATCTTACCACCTCCACAAAAGATGGTAACAAATCCATGTCCCTCAGACAATTCCAAGGACATCAATACAGACTGCCTCCTATTCATTAAACCATCCTCTGTGGCGGTTAAGTTGGATAGAAATTTGTTGTCCGCCCACTCTTCTAAGTCCTTAGATGGCTGCACTCCTACAATGGAATTGTGGATTCCAGAGGAATCTTGACGACATCAAGGTCTTCTTTCAGGTACACCAGCCCATATGTGTGTGCCTACAGGAGACATTCTTGCAGCCAGTCACAGATCCCACGATCCGGCACTTTTCACTAGTTTGCCGGGACCAGAATAGAGATGGTTTAGCTCACAGCGGTGTCACCATCCTTGTGGGCAACCATTCTCTATTGCAGATCATATCCTTCACCATCAACGTAGAGATGGTAGCCATCCACCTCTTCACGGGGTTCTACCTGACTGCCTATCAGTATATCTTCCACCTGGAAGCATCGTCTTCCAGGAAAATCTTGATGAGATTGTCTCACAGCTGCTGTCCCCCTTCCTCATCATGGGGGACTTCCAACTGATACAGCCCACTTTGGGGCAGTGCTGACACCAATGGGAGGGGTGGGGGATGCCTCCTTGATCCTTCTCTCTCCACTTTGAACACCTGTGTCGGTCCCATCCGATCTTAGAAGTGGTCATGCGGGTAAACATGATCATGCGGGTCATGGTCATATAGGTAGAAATGCGGTAGAAGACATATATTTGAACGTAGCAAATGAGTAAGTACTTCCACTCCCCAACCTGCACATTCACTGCCATTAACCTCACCATCTGCTCCTCCTTGATCCTTCAACTCTTTACCTGAGAGGTCAAGGAGGACCCTTACAGAGGTGATCACCTCCCCATGGTGTGCACCATCTCTCATAGGGAGCCTTGCATCCCTTCACGTGTCTCACAGTGGAGGCTTGATCTGGCCGACTGAAGTAGTTTCGAGCACCTCTCTGAGCTCGATGAACTCTGTCACTCTGTCAGCCAGGAGCCAATCAATGTGGCAGTAGCAGAGGTAATGGACTGTATCATAGATGCAGCTGCATCCACAATTCTTCAAACTTTAACACGGTTTCCTCATTTTCCAAAACTGTGGTGAAATCCCGATTGCATCGCAGCTCATAAGGCTCAAAACAAGATTTGGGGGGTGTTTCAGAGATATCCAGTGTCTCCCAAGCTCGAAGTGTTCAAACGCACCAGGGCAAAAGCTTGTTTTGTCCGGCACCAGGCCAGAAGGAATCTTGGAACAAATATACGTTTTCTATTACCTGCGCAACCAGTTCTAAGGTTGTGTAGGATAAAGTCCAGAAAATGGGTGGGAACTACACATCCCACTCGTTATCGATCCTGGAGTAAAATGGACAGACAATTGCTGATCCCAAAGCAATTGGCAACACTCTGGAGGAGTCATTCTCCTCTATCTCTTCATCTTCTTAATCCCCCGAGTTTCTGGCCCAGAAGAGCAAGGCAGAATGCTCTTCACTGTCCTTCCATTCGATTGGCCTAGAGCCTTACAACAGGCCATACTCAATGGTGAGAGATGTTGGAGCATGGCACAATGGACATTGTGCCATGCTCCAACATCTCTCACCATTGAGTGGAGGAGCTTCTCACTGTGAGGAGGAATATATGTTCAAATATACACCTCGCGTGCATCTGTTGTCAGGCCAGACAATGTCCATTGTGCCATGCTCCAACATCTCTCACCATTGAGTAAGGATCAGTTGCTCCATCTTTTCAATTGCATTTTTCTCAAGGAGCAGCTTCTGGACTCCTGGCAGGAGGCCATCGTCTTGGCCTTCCCAAAGCCAGGAAAGGATTCCAAGATTCTTTCTAATTATCATCCCATTCCGTTGACGAGCTGTGTGTGCGAGATGTTGGAAAGAATGGTAAATGCCAGACTTGTCTGGTAACATCACAGCCTTCTTTCCAACACCCAGTGTGGCTTTCACAGGCAATGGTCAATTTTTGACCATCTGATATACCTCGAATTGGCTATCAGAAATTCGTTTTTATGTAGACAGCACCTGGTGTCAACTTTCTTTGACATTGACAAAGGATATAACATGACTTGGAGATTCAGCATTCTTCGTGACCTCTATAGCTTCAGCTTGAGAAATCACATGCCGACCTTCATCTCCAACTTCTTATTGTCATGTTCTTTTTGTGTCCATGTCGGTAACACTATCACAGCTGCACCCCCAAAAACAGGGAGTGCCACAAGGCTGCATTCTGAGTGGTGTGCTTTTCACTGAGAAGGTTAATTCTATTACTAGATAACTTGCTCCATTTGTAGGCAATGCCCTCTATGTTGATGATTTTAGCATCTTTTGCTCTTTGTCCAGCATGAGGATCATTGAAAGACAACTGCAAATTGCCCTAAACAATCTTTCAGTTTGGGTGACAGCAAACGGGTTTCAGTTCTCCCCACAGAAAGACCACTTGTGACTACTTTTGCCACAAGTGTAATCTTCATCTGGATTTCGAGCTACGACTCGGGGATAACATCATTCCACTTATGGCGGAGACCAAGTTTCTCAGTTCCAAGTTCCTATGTGTACCGGCAACTCTTTACCAGCTATTGTGCTGAGACTCAGACTTCTTGCCTGTCTTCACAGATGGCTGGAAGTCCAGCACATCAATGGGACCAGTTATGGTCTGCTCTGATGTACCAGATACCACTGCAGTGTTCCATCTACACTACAGAGTTGCACGCTATCAGCCTTGTCTTGGACCACATGGCAGCTATGCATCATTGTCAATGTGTGCTTTACACAAACTCAGTTAGCTTGCTATAGGCTTTGATCTCAGTGAGGCATCAGCCTCACTCAGTTCTTTCTAAGATCTGCTAATAGCTCCATCATCTGGCAGCCACAACAACCATCCGTTTTTGTTTGGTGCTCCATCAGTTGGTGTCACAGACAATGACTTGGCAGATGCTGCTGGGAAGTCAGCAATGCCACTGTCCAGCTCTCCATTGCTGGTTCCATATCTGGATTTCCGGCAGCATTTTACCATCGAACTCCGGGCATAGTGGCAGAGATCTTGGTTCGAACAGCTTATGAACAAACTATTTGAGATCAAACCTATCATCAAACCATGGCAGTCATGTTACCGCAGGAATTGTAAGGAGGAAGTTGTACTTGCTCGGCTCCTCTTAGGTCATTTGTTTATTACTCATTTGTTTCTTCTAAGGGGGTATGATGAACCTAAGTGCAAGTTTTGTGATACTACTTTATCTGTGAAACATATTTTAATTTCTTGTCCATGTTTTAACTTTGAACGGTGCATGTTTTTTAGCTTTCACAATTTTTCGTCCAAGCCCCTTACACTCTGACATCTTTTATCAGATCATTGCTGTTTTACCTCTGTATTTGGATATCCAGTATATCCAATATCCTGTATCCTATATCCAGTATATCCAATATACTGGATATTTTACCAGTATATTGGATATACTGGATATTTTATACAATATACTGGATATTTTACCTGCCTATTGTTTTACTCCCCTGTTTATTATTCTAGATGTTTAACCTGGATCGCTTACACCTGGGTTACTTTTTTGTTTATATTTATAACATATTTATACATTTGTTTATCGTTGTCTACTTAATTTCATTTTATTGTTTTACTTTTTTCGTATATCTTTATACTTTATTTATAAAAATTAGTTGAGAATATCACGACTTTTATCTTTTATTTGGACATTCAATTGGTGCATTATATCCTTAGATGCTAATGTACCATAAAAATCTAAACAACCAACTTGGTTGCAGGTTGCAGGTTGAGGTCAGCAACATGTCTCCCTAGAGCATCCCACACATGCTCAATTGGATTTATGTTAGGAGATTGAGCTTGCCACTCCATGTGCATAATGGTCTTCTCTTGAAGGTATTGTTCCATTAGCTCTGTGTGGATGAGCATTATTGTCTTGTAAGATGAATGTTTCACCTATTGCACCAGCCTAAGGACATACATAAGGGTCCAGGATGCCATCTCTATACCTTTGAGCATTGAGGTTCCCACATGTCAACACATAGAGGTTTGTGCGTCCACCTAAGGAAATGCCACCCCAAAACAAACCTCCATCATAACTGTCTCTTTGATGGATGTTACTGGGATGATAGTGGGTATCTCATTCTCTCCATATCAAACATCCGGAATCACTCTGCAAGCAATATCTGGACTCATCTGTGAAGAGTACGAACCTCCATTGCTCTTACGATATAAAGTAATGCAGATGAAAGGTACTCTCTCAGCTGCTTTGCAGCCTCCAATGCCAGCATTCTGATTGGCCTCAACCAACACACGAAGGTGGCTTTTGGTGCCATCCATATGATGTAGTACTGTCTTGTATAATGGAACGTCAGATGGCATCATTCAATCATATTTAAGTTCTCTCCTGTAACGTGATGTAAGGGGTATTCAAATTACTGGCCTTCTAGTGTACAGACCTCCCTCATGAAGCCTTCTACACACAGTAGAAGCTGATGCAACCTTCCCAGTGACTGCTGCAAGAGAGGATCGTAGCTGAGAGGGAGTAGACATCCTGCTCCTTCATGCTGTTAATCACAGATATTGGTCTTGTACAGTGGTTGTAACTCTAGCCCTTCCTTCTGCTAAACCTCCGAGATGCAGAATCTGTGCTAAGAAATTGATTCCACAATCTATGGAGCACAGGACTCACGTTCAAACATTGTGCCATGTCTGACTTTGGACTGCTTCGAGCTGGCCAATAGCTCTCCACCACATTTCATTTGGCAAATGATGTCTCGAGGTCATCCCTACAAAATGGCTATTTCGAATTTCTTTACTCACATTTACAGCACAAAATAAAGATCTTCTCCAAAACACCCATTTTTATGCCGCTATCCAATTATGCAAATTGACGCAACCTAGACTAATTTGCATATGATATTCTCACTTGGCATTACTTTACTGTTACATGAAAATGTTTGGTCAGGATCGCAATTTTTCAGTGAATTATCGCGATTTTTTTTCACGTTTCCTTAATTTATGGAAACCAGTGTATATTCTTAAGGAATCAAGAAAATATCTTGATTTAAAAAACAAAAAATACACATTTTTAATGACTACTATGAGATGGCAAGAGTGTTTTGTTGCCACTTAAAAATGTTTGCCAAAAATTTTGAAAAAATGAGCCAGTCAGTATATTGGTTTGTTATGAGTTGCCTGGTTTAGTTAGATGTTTTTGCTCCTTTTTGTGTTACAAAATTGGAAAAAATGTCTTTTCAGACCTCAGTTTCACTTTAAACATTTGAATTTAAAAACATGAAAATTGGACTCGTAAACCTCATACTTGGTACAAATAATGCTTTTCTTCCCAATGTTCGAATGGCTAGTGCATTTCACTATTGATAAAAAAAACACTGGCAATCTTTCTTGTTTTCAAATCATAAAAATTACATTAGTATTCTTGTGGAAAATATAGAAAAAAATGTGTTTGATTCCACCTTCAGTAAACTGGATTATATTTAAAAAAGAAAATTTATATTTCCTTTGCTTTGCTATACTTGTTGTAAATATAGTCTAATGTTTTTAATATTTTTCAAATTTTGCATTGAAGGCAATTGCAGCAATTGAAGGCATTTAAGAAATTTGGATTTTGCCCTTTGATGCAAAGTATAACCACATTTTCAAGTGAACCATGTGAAGCAAACATATCACGTAAAATACTCTAGTTTCCATAAATTAAGGAAAAATGAGAAAAAAACGCAATAATTTGCCAAAAAATTGCGTGATTCAAACCAAACTTGTTCGTGTAACTAGTAAAGTAATGCTGAGTGAGCATATTGTATGCAAATTACTCTAGGTTGCATCAATTTGTGTAATCAGATAGCAGCATAAAAACGTGTTTCAGAGTGAATCATTATTTTGTATTGTACATGTGAGTAAAGAAATTCAAAATAGTCATTTTGTAGGAATGACCTTGAGACATCATTTGCCAAATGAACTGCAGTGGAGAGCTATTGGCTGGCTCAAAGCATGCCAAAGTCAATCAGACTTGGCACAATGGCTGAATGTGAGTCCTTCTGTGGTCCATAGACTGTGGAATCAATTTCTTAGCACGGATTCTGCATCTCAGAGGTTTAGCAGAGGAAGGGCTAGAGTTACGACCACTGTACATGACTGATATCTGCGATTAACAGCACGAAGGAGCAGGATGTCTACTCCCTCTCAGCTACATTCTCTCTTGTAGCAGTCACTGGGAAGGTTGCATCAGCTTCTGTGTGTAGAAGGCTTCATGAGGAAGGTCTGTACGCTAGAAGGCTAGTAATTTGTATTCCCCTTACATCACGTCACAGGAGAGAGCAGTTGAATTGGGCATGCACACATGTTAACTGGACAGAAGAGTAATGAAGGTCTGTACTCTTCACATAAGTCCAGATATTTCTTACAGAGTGATTCCGGATGTTTGATATGGAGAGAATGTGGTACCCACTATCATCCCAGTAACATCTGTCAAAGAGACAGTTACGATGGAGGTTTGTGTTTGGAGTGGCATTTCCTTAGGTGGATGCACAGACCTTTATGTGTTGACACGTGGGAACCTCAATGCTCAAAGGTATAGAGATGACATCCAGGACCCTTATGTACATCCTTACATTGGTGCAATAGATGAAACTTTCATCTTACAAGACAATAACGCTCATCCACACAGAACTAGTGAAACAATTCTCTCAAGAGGAGACCATTATGCACATGGAGTGGCTAGCTCGATCTCCCAACCTAAATCCGATTGAGCATGTGTGGGATGCTCTAGGGAGACATGTTGCTGCCCTCAACCCACTGCCTGCAGCACAGGGGAGCTTATTACTGCTTTAAAGGAACAAAGGCTGCTACTCCCTACTGAGCTGATTTACAACATCATAAACAGCATGGAACATCGCTGTTGTGCCTGCATTGCTGTAAGGGGTGACCACACTCTTTATTAAAGAACTTTGTCCATTGCATTCTGACACCTCATTTTGGGACAAATTCCTGTGTTATTTTTTGATAAAAAAATGTTTCTAATGTAAAATATTTTATGCCATTCTGAAACTAGCATTGTAATTCATGTTTCCATGAAATTTCACTAAAATCATTCGCATAGTATTTTGTTTATCATAATTTTTCTGAGTTTTTCTTAATTTATGGAAACCAGTGTAGAACAATAGAAAGTTAAGCAAAGAAATCACAAGAATTCAATCTGTTTTAGGAAATTTTGGATTTAAATGCAATTTTGCATTTTATAACTAATTCTAAAGCAGGCTAAAATATAAAAATTTCACTTTAGTTAGAATACAGCAAAATTTTTACATTTAATTCCTCCTGCTGAAATTAAAAAAATATAAATTCCTCCTCAAGCAGTTGCTTGCCACAGAGGTCTGACAGGAGCCTGCCAGTTTATAAGCCTTAGTTGAAGGTCTGTGATGATGGCAGGACTTCAGCAGAAAAACAACAGAAATATCCATGCCTTATCCGGGGCTCAAACCCAGGTTCCTTATATCAGTAGCCAAGCATGCTAACCACTTGGCTACAGGATGACTCTACTGAAATAAGAGTCTGGAAATAGCTATTTTCAGATTTTTTTTACAACCGTTCCATGTTTTTGAATTGGGATGATGTTTTTTATTCAGAAAAAATTTAATCACTGGATTTCAATAAAACAAGATCTAGCATCATGTTAAAAGTATCTGAAGGCTTCTTGCATGAAAGGTTCAAGATCCGAATTTTCAGGGAGGGGGGTTTAAATAAATTGAATTACTGAAATGCATAAACATAAAACTTAATATGGAATTATTTGCATTTCTACATAGTACAAAATAAAACCTTATTATAAACCCAAATAAGTATCTCTTCATTTTAGTGTATTTAACAAAAAGCACATCATATTTGGTAATAATCCAAGTAAAAACAAGAGATGTATAGGTAAATAGCAGATTATACTGATTGTATAATATTTTACTCAATAAAGGGTTTGGGAAAAAAATAATGCTTTGACACTTTTGAGGCCACCACTAGTGTCGAGGTCCTAGGTGAACGTCTCATTTGCATATGGGGTAATCCGCCACTGGCAATATCAGTGGAAAAATAAATAAATAAATTACTCTTCAAGCAGCTGCTTGGCACACAAGTCTAACAGAGACTGTAAGTTTCACATGCCATAGAAAAGATCTGTGAGGTAGGCGAGGCCTCAGCAGAAGACAACATAGAAATGTTCATATCTTATCTGGGGCTTGAACCCTTTGATCAGTAGCCAAGCGCACTAACACTCAGCCACTGGATTGGTGGAATTTGTACAATATTTAAAAAATTGTGCTTCAGGTTTACTCCATACCTTATGCATCAAAAGGTATAAAAATCAGAACAGGCATATATCAAGAAGCATTAGGAGAGAAGAGAATAAAATAAATGAGAACAAAAGTGAAAAATGCAGGCTATTTTTTTAAATTCTAGTAAAGTGGTTACCGCGCTTAGTTACTGATCAAAGGGATCTGGATTCGAACCCCACATAAGACGCGAATTTGTGTTGTCTTTCTGCTGAGGTCCTTCCATCTTCACAGACTTTTTACTATGGAGTATAAACTGATAGGCTCCTCTCAGACCTCTGTGACAAGCAGCTGCTTGAGAAATATTTTCTATAGTAAAGCTTAAAAAGCATAGCAATAGAATAACCAAGAAGATAGAAAAAAAAATAATTGCACACAAAAATTCATTGAAATTTAATCTCCAATTTTAGACATTCTACAATTTTGAAGTTGTGAGACTTGCCCCATCTCCCACTAGTTAAGTCACAGAGTTAGAAAAACGAACTCACTAAGGGGAATTTTGAGCTAGTATATTAAAGATTTATGGTTAGTGGATATTTTTTTTTGTGATTCTGAATTACTTTTGGCCTATAGAATGCAAGAAAGGTTCTTCACAAAAAAATGTGTATATATTGTATTTCTAACTTTGATTTGAGTAAGACTTCTAGGGGGAAAATCTAGACAGTATAAAACAGTGTGGCATTTATCAAAAATTTTGGAAAATCTCAGTAAATTATTCAATATGAAGGAAATCCAGCTCCAGCAGATGTGGTTCTTCATTTGAATTTTGTTGCTTGGGCATTGCTACAAAAAATGGAAATCACAAATAGATGATAAAAGAATTTCCCATACCATAGCTACTGTGACCACTTGTTTTCTAGGAAAAATATAGGATACTTATTGAAAAGCATATTTTAGTACCTTTCAAAAGAGATATTCTCTTTTGGAAGGGAACAGAAGGGGAGGGCTGCCAGTTCAGTATGGCCTACTGATCTGGTCATCTATGGCCACTTTTTTCTTTTTTTTCAACCCTGCTGAGGAGTGGTCAACTTCACAGCGTCCTGGTGCTGACCATTTATACCTACTAGACTGGACTTGTTTATGGATTTGAGCTTGATTATGGATCCTGGACTTGCTGCACTGGTGGGCCTCTGTAGAGGGAGAGTCTGCCGCTGTGTTTTCTGTTTGCTTCTGGGTTGCCAGCTCTAAGTGAACAGAGGCATGGGATACCTTATATCAGCTGGTGGATAATCCTAATCAGAGGCCATCGCAGGTACCTGAACCTTACTTAGCTAGTTGGGCATCGTCAAGCCTAAACTGGAGTAATGTGTCTCAGGCAGGCCATATGGTTCTTGAAAAAGTCCACTTGAAAAGGTGGTGCCTGAAGTTCCTACCAGCATCGGTGACTTCAGCCTTTAGCGGAGGAGGAACAGGTCTTTGCCCCATGCCTGCGATCAGGGGGCTGTTTGATATTGTTGGCCCTACCAATCTCAATAAACCTAATTTCTTTAAAAATCCTACTAATCATTTTCTCTCTGCAGGAACGTGGAACGTAAGGACATTACATAGAGATTATTCTCTTGATGTCCTCATGCAGGAATTCCAGTGCTATAACCTAGATATTCTAGGCTTGCAAGAGACCAGATGGACAGGTAAAGGTGAGATACTTAAAAATAACTTTAAATTTCTCTTTACAGGGAGGGAGGATGGAAAGCATCACCAAGGCGTATGTCTGCTGCTCAGCAGACATGCTAGTGATGCTCTTCTAGGATATGAGTGCATTAATGAAAGGTTTCTTACAGCAAAATTTCAGACAAGCATTAAAGACTTGAATGTTATCTGCTGTTATGCCCCCACTGAGGATTCTGATGAGGATGAGAAGGATAGGTTTTACAGACAACTTCAGGATATTTTGAATTCTGTCAAGAAAGGAGATATTACCCTTGTTCTTGGTGACTTCAATGCCAAAGTTGGTACCGACTCTGACCTTTGGGGAGGAGTAATAGGCCCTTTTGGTATTGGTAGCTGCAATGGCAATGGGCAACGTCTCCTACAGGTAAGTAAACTAAACGGTTTCAGAATAACTAACACATATTACAAACACCGCGACATACATAAATACACATGGGTTTCACCTGATGGGCTGCATAAGAATATGATTGATTATATATTAATTAACAGCAAATGGGCTAGTTCTGTGAGAAATACCAGGGCATATAGGGGAGCTGAAATTGGATCTGACCATTACCTTGTTAAAAGTGTCTTGCAACTTAAACTTAAAAAGTGTTGTGCTAGGGTTAAAAAATTTACCTTTAATACTGAAGCTCTGAAAGACCCAGTTATAGCTAAAGCTTACCATGATAGGTTACTTAGTCATTATGACAGTCATGGTTTGCTTAATACTGAAGTTGAGGAAGAATGGGGCCATTTTAAACAGGCTTTTTTGGAAACTAACAGTACTCTTTTAGGGAAAAAGGAGCAGAGGAGGCAGAATTATTTAAGTGATAAGGCACTTGAGCTTATTTCAGAAAGAAGGAACTGCAGGAATGTCCTTAATCAGTACCCTACTAGTCCTAATAGAAAGCATTACAAAGAACTTAATAAACGTGTAAAGAATCAGGTAGCTACTGATAAGAATCTTTGGCTTGATGGCCTTGCTGACAAAGCTGAGGAAACAGTTAGACAGCAAAACAGCAGAGAGCTGTACCAGATAGTTAATGTTTTGTGTGGTAGAAAACGGACAGATATATAGGGATTGAAGGATAAACAAGGCAAGGTTATAGAAGGTGAGGATTCTGTCATGGCTAGGTGGGCTAAGCATTTCAGTGATGTTCTAAACAATGTGGTTAGTTCTACTCCCATTGTTTGCAATGATGATAGATGCATTGGTGGCTTTAATGTTGGCCCTATAACACAATCTGAAGTTAGTTTGGCTATTTCTAAACTTAAACTTCATAAATCCCCAGGGGTGGAGGAAATTACTAATGAAATGCTTAGAGCTGGGAATGTTTCTGTTACCATTTGGATGACTGAAATTTTGAATAACTTTTATGATAAAGGCATGGTTCCTAAAGATTTTACCAGAGCTATTATTATCCCTATTTTCAAAAAAGTGATCGCAGTACTTGTGATAACTATAGGGGTATCAGCCTACTCTCTGTTCCAGGTAAAGTTCTTTCCATGATTGTGCTTAATAGAATTAAGAATCTGGTTGACAGGCAATTGCGTGATGAGCAATGTGGATTCAGAAATGGTAGGGGATGTGTAGATCAGATATTTTCACTTAGGCAGATTCTTGAGAAATGTTTAGAGTTTCAGAAACCTTTGGTTGCTAGCTTTGTTGATTTCAAAAAGGCTTTCAACTCTGTTATCGTCATAATTTGTGGTTGATTGTGAGGTCATATGGTATACCAGACAAGTTAGTTAACATAATGAAAGCTCTCTATAATAACACTGAGTCATGTGTGAGAGTTGGTAAGGCTTGGAGCAATTGGTTTAGCATTACTTCTGGTGTTCGACAAGGGTGCATTTTGTCTCCTTTTCTCTTTAGTTTGGTTGTTGATTATGTTATGCGAAATTCACTTCAAGGGAAAGCTTTTGGCCTTAAACGGGCTGGAGATACGAAAATTTCTGATTTAGATTATGCTGATGATTTAGCCCTTTTGGCAAATGATGTTGATGAGATGAACTCTTTCATTCGAACTGTTGATGAGACTGGTAGTACAGTAGGTTTGGTTATAAACAGAGAGAAAACTAAAGTGATGAAAATTGGTCAGGCAGGTTGTGATTCAGTTAATCTGAATGGTTGCAGTCTTGAGCAGGTGTCACAGTTTAATTACCTTGGGAGCTGCGTAACTGATACTGGTGATGTGCGGCATGAGATTAACAGACGAATAGGTATTGCTGCCGGGACTTTTAAGAATCTATGGAGATTGTGGAGAAATAGGCGTATACACCTGAAGACTAAAATTAGACTGTATAATAGTTTGGTTCTTTCTAGGGTTAGTTATGGTAGTGAAACTTGGACGCTGTGTAAGCAAGATAACAGGAAACTAATGCTTTTGATTCTAGATGCTTACGCAGTATCTTGGGTATTAGGTGGTTTAACTTTGTAACTAATGATGAGGTTAGGCAAAGGAGTCTGCAACCTCCTTTAAGCAGCATATTGTGCAGAGAGAGACTCCGCTGGTTTGGCCATGTTGCCCGTATGGATAATTATAGATTGGCGAATAGGGTTATGAACAGTGTGCCTGAAGGCCTCAGAAGGAGGGGGAGACCTAGGATGCGGTGGGCAGACAATGTCAAACAGGACCTTGTTAGAATTGGTGTACAGTGGCCGGATGCAGCAGATGTAGCTCAGGACAGATGTGCTTGGAGAATTAAACTGCGCGGTCTGGTTGGACCTCCGTAGCCCATGGCTGCTTGATGATGATGATGATGATGATGATGATGATGATGATGATTTTCTGGCTTTTTTTTTTATTAATATTTTCTGTTCGTCAATTTTTGCCATGATGTATTTTATTTTTTTGCTGTGTGAGAGTAATAGAGGTAGGTTATCTAAAATAAAAATAAAAAATTAATTAATTTCTTGTAGGTAACCCCTATTGGTAAAGTCATCTTCAAAATGTGGTAAATATCCTAAAAAGCTCTAAAATATACAAATGATATGCATACATTAATTTCATTTAAAATGCAAAAAATGTGAAAAGAACAAACATATCAGTAAAATATCATTTAATTTGTCAAAGGTTAACACTATTATAATTATTTAATAATTTAGCACAATTAAATAATTCTGAATTATCAATATAGTCCCCAATCATTTCAACAATAATAATAAACATTTATTAGAATTGGGTTTCAAACCATAGCTATTTTTATTTGTTATAAAAAATATTCGTCTTTTAAAGGACAGAACAAAAAATTTAGGACCAAAATTTATTCTGAATTTTTTATAAATATATAAGACAACAAGTTAAATTACAAGGGAGAATGGTCACGTGTAAAAAAAAACTCCTCAAGCAGCTTCTTGCTATAGAGGTAATATAAGAGTTTTGTTAAAAACATTCACTCCCCCCCCCCCTTTTTTTTTGCAAGTACAAAAGAGCACAAAAATGAATCTATTAAAAGAACTTGGAAAAGTCTGAATATTTATATTTATGCTGCTTTTATAGTTATTGTAGTTTGGTTGCAGGACTCCAGTATAACATTGACTCTAATTTCACGATATGGGGGTAGCTTCCAAAACTGAAAGGTTGTTACTGTACTCGTGTGTCTTAAGGGTTAATGACCCACCACCCCCATTTACACGCTGTCCCCTGCACACTCTGAACTCACCCTACAGGCCATGAAGTCACTGAAAGTCATCATTATTATGTTTTTCCTCTGCCAGCTGTTGAGAACATGTCCCCATCAAGGAACCAATCTCTGGAAATTGAAGTCTACCATTTAGTGAAAGCACCTTGTCATTCAAGATAAAAGAGAACCACTATCAACAACCAAGCAACAAAGCCTGCTCTGAACACCTTTGGGCAATGATCAGTGTTCCACAAACAACATCGTAGTTGCATCCTGTCATAAAACAATTTACTAAGTCCCTTCACCCTTTCTGCATGTTTAAATGATTCCCGAGGAGTAATTGTAACCCATCTGAGATTTTAAAACTGTGAAAGCTCACCTCTCTTTTCCACTTATATCACGTCTCCATATCCCCGAACTCATTACTAAGAGGGTGACTTCTGAATGCTGCTCGGTGGCAAACATGGGGCTGCATTGTTTATTATTGAAAGAAATCCTAAAATGCACATGTTTCGTGGTGATGAAAAAAAGGAAATAAATATTAATAAACAAAAATTCTATAAGAAGTTTTTATAAGCTGGAAAATGTGTTGCTTCAAGCGCTCAATCTGCCTCTGACTGTCGCTATTTTTAAATACTAACTGTTACACATTAAAACTTGAAATGCATATTTTTGAGGCCTCATATCATGAGGCCCTAAGCTGTAGCTTAATTAGCTTATGTGTAAGTACAGCCCTGTTCTTATGTTTACTTCATCAAGTTAATATTAGAAATTTTATGGTGTAGTTGAAGAGGGCAAAAGAATTTTCATCATTAAGTCTTCTTTAAAGTTAAAGGCTCCTGTCTCGTATTTATTTATGCTCAGTAGTTTCTATATTGATTGCAACACAGTATAGCACATAAAATTATTGCTAAAACTATTATGATTACCTTAGCACCGATGAGATGCAGAAAGCACATGGCTGCCTTGTTGAAATTTCTTTCATCTTGCAAAAGCTCTTTATATTTATGCATTCTTTCTAATAATATATTAATTCATATGCTAAAACAAGTAGTCCTTCATATGTACAAAAATATGTCAATGAAAAGCTAAGTAAATGCTTGTTTAGCACTGAGAATATTAGCCAGTTGCCTAGAATACACTTAGGGCAACATTAGTATTCAGACTTCTCTATCATGTGGAATGTTCAGATATGCTTTATGCTGATCAGTAGTAAGGACTATTTTTGAAGAAGGGTGGAAGGTTGTGCTCAAGTTGATGCCAAAAAGCTACCAATATGACTTTATCAATTTTGTAAGAAAAGGGGGAGATAGAAGGAGACTAAGATGCCCCCTGAGATAATAGAAGGCTCTCCCAAATGAAATTTGTATTTTAGAGTTATGGTTGATGCTTGTAAAATTGGGAGACCATCTCAAACAATTAGGAGGTTCCCCCAAAATTTTAGACTTTAGTTTTACTATTGACATGCATTCCTAATTTTATATATTTATAATATATAAAGGCATTCTACTTTTCAAATAGGGGAGAAGGGATATGAAACAAAGAAAATACATACTCAGCCCATTTATTAAGCATTTTGAAAAGTATAATTAAAACTAAAATTGATGAACCTTTCAGACCCTTTCTGTACAAACTGTATTGGAAGAGAAGAATATGAGAGAGTTTTTCTTATGCCTGGCAACCACCTTTATGAACATTTCCTATCCAGGAGCTCGAATTGACTTCCTTGATTGTCCAAATATAGAAGAAACTGATGGTCTAAAAATCATAGAAGAAATGAAGAAGTTAATAAATGTAAGTTTTGAATGTTTGGAGAAATGTTAATTTCTAATTCAGTGCAATACTTGGTCAATAATTTTAGTATTTTGCATAATTAGTTAATGCTTTATAAGTTATACAAGAGTTTAGTTTAAGTATTTTGTGTAGTATGATTCCTAAGAAGTTAAATATTGTAACTCTAATAATGCCAAAATTATCAATTTTCCCTTAATATTTGTTTTTGACACATTTTGGAAATCATTTATGTGTAAATGAAAGAGCATTGATCTCAGAATTGATCCTTGAGATTCTGAGATCCCTGTGAATAATAAATGGTTTTAAAATCACATCACTTAAATCCATTATTGTATCTATTTAACAATTAGTTTTTATTCAATGTACAATATAATTTTGTAGATCATAAAAATTAAATTTTTAATTGGTATTGAATAATTGACTGAATGAAATGTTCTGCCAATATGAATGAATACAAAGCGGACTCTGAATGTGCAACAATGAAAGCATGATCACTTACTATGAGACACATGAAATATTGCATATAGTGTAATTATGTCATAAATGCAATGGAAAATGATTGATTTAAAAGCAGAAGAATAGAAGAAGAAAAATAATGTATAAAGGGAGGATTTTCCCTTGATGTCTGTGCTAAAATGATAAAAGATTGTCAATTTATGGTGGTGAAGTTTTATTTGGTAGCAAAAATAACTGTGCATCTATATCAGTGTAGAGAGTGTCCTTTCTTTCATTTCTGATGTGTAACTGGTGGCAGTGCTGTATCTAGGCTACAGCCAATATGGCCTTGGCCATAGGTGCCATGGGAGTTAGGCGCCAAATGACATTTTCACATATTACCACCATTTATTTATAAATGTATATAAACAACTTGAATAACATATTATCTTTGGCAAATGTGGGATGCTTGTTTTTGAAATATATGTTTTAACAGTGACAATTCTTACTAACGGGTGATTAGGAAAATGTAAATAGTAATATATGTGATTTTCCTATATAACACAAAAAAATTCCTCATTATTCTCTTAAAGTGAAAAAAAAAATGCATTTTTCTCACCCTATCAGTGTTTGTATGTTGTATGAGAAATCAAGACAAGCCTGAAATAGCTTATAGATTATCTCAATTCTTTATGTAGGGAAGTACCTTCTTCCTTTAAAAAAAATGCTTCTTATTATAGCAGTTTTGCAAATTGCTGTTAAGAAATATTTCCATTTGAAGGGGCTCAGTGGATAAAAGATTTATGTTAATGTGAAAAATTGCAGCAAAAAATATTGATGTTAATGCAGATATAAGATCTGCAATAAAAATTAAAAGTAAAGCTGCCTAAAATAGATAATAAACTTATTTACTTAAAAAAACATGGACAAACATTTCTGCATTGTTGATAGTTGACATCAGTGATGATAAAAAAAAGGCTACTGGAGATGATGAAAAAATAATATTTGAAAATTGAATGATATTCACTTTAGAAGGAAAACAAAATATTTATTTCATGTGAAAGGAGTGATCCTTTTGCAATCAAAACATATGTTAAAAAAATTCGAGTGTAGAGTAAAAAAACCAGAATCAAAACTGAAAATTTCTGTCATGGAGATCATGAAATTTACATAGTGAAATGTGGAAAGGGTGTCTTTCCATAATTGCCGGTAACTGCGTTTAAAAAAAAAACAAAATTAACTCAGTAGTCAGGAGAATTTTGGAAAATTACTTTTAGGTAATTTTTTTTCTAATATTTAGTAAGTTATAGAATTTCAAATTATTTGCAAAAGTTTAAACTCATTAGAAATTCTACAATAACTTTAATAAACATATAAACGACTAAAAAGTTCATAGGCTATTTAAATATATATTGTGAGTGATTTAGTTCTTTAAAATCTGAATACAAAGCTTTTAATATAATATTATTTTTATTTCAGCTAACTTAAAATGATATAAAATAAAATTACCACTCTATATTAAGTAATGATGAAACTTTTGAACTAAATTTCTAATGTTTTGAAATGAGGGAGGGGGGGATGCTCAGTAGGTAATGCCCCAGTCTCGTAACTGCCATTCCCAAGTTCGAGTGCAAGGTGGTCCAGTTTTGAGATTATGCAAAACTCGACCTAGATGAGAAAGGGGATGCCATTGGGCTTGGAAAGGTTGCCATCTGTCGGATGGGATATTGCGCTGTGGACCATGTTCGTGAGAGAGCCATACCCTGTGCACAATAAAGAAAACACTGGGTGGCCTTGATGGGAGGCTACCATCTGTCTCCTAACAGCTGTCCAGTGGATTCTGTTCTCTGAGCCCTCATGGTCCTTGTGACCTGGCCATTTAGCATATTGTGTGCAGAAAAAAAAAATTAAATTTACTTACAGTACGGTAACCATTCTTGACCATCATATTCTACCACAGAAGTTCAAATTTCTGGCATAAATATATCGTAGCAATATTAGTTCAAGTTTTAAGTTTCTAACATTCAGAGGCAGCCGTCCCGTGGCCGAGTGGTTAGCACGCTTGGCTACTGATCTAAGGGACCTGGGTTCGAGCCCCGGAATTAGGCATGGATGTGTGTGTCGTTTTTCTGCTGAGGTCCTGCCATCCTCTCAGATCTCCTACTGTGGCATATAAACTGACAGGCTCCTGTCAGACCTCTGTGGCAAGCAGCTGCTTGAGGGGGTATTTATATTATTTATTTTATTATAACATTCAGAACCCTCTAACAACGTAAATTAAATCCTTCAGGAGGTTTTGAAAAATAGGAATCATAATATATCGTTAGTACCTTTTCAACTCAAAAATATTTTGCACTTATATCTTAAAATGAAAGATTGCACCCCCCCCCCCCCACACACACACACATACTCCAGAGTGTGTGTGTGTGTGGGGGGGGTGCAATCCCCCCAAATCTTTGCTATTAACTCCACTACCAAATTATCAAATTTTAATCAAAATATTAATTTAAAGTTTGCAAATTTAAAAAATTTTTTACTGTTAGAGGGTGCAATTAAAATTTAGGGTATTTGGAAAATGTTAATCATAGCATTTCATAAATATTTATCCAACCCAAAGAGGTTTTTTAATTAATCTCATAGAACAATTTGCGTCTCCTCCACAGGAGGTAAGGGGGCAATCATCAAATAGGTTGTCAATGAAAACTTCGTGGAATTCACATTCTATCTATAAAATTACAAATATTTTAGCATAAATACATTGATTGCAACAGGGTAGAATCTAGAGAGATGGAAGAGGTCAAGGAGGTCATGGTTCATCTTTTGAAAATGCTAATAAGAGTAATAGAGGCAATAAATTATTAAACTTGTTTGTGCATATTTCACGCAATTTTCAAGTAATTTTTGAAAGACCTCTAAAACGGAGGGGAAATGTTATATTGCAATGGAAATCCAGTCTCTTCGCATCTTCTTTCATTTTTTCCTCGGTTGTTTGAGGTTTTTGGTGTATGCCCCCTTCCCCCTCCTTTCATTTTTTCCCTAATCTGGGTGGGTTTGCAACATTTGTTTAAAATTTTGCCATTGTAAATTTGTTTTTACTGTTAGAGTAAAATTTAATAATCGTATTCGGAAGATTCAAAAACTGCGAATCCTAATATTTAGTCAATACCTATGCAACACTAAAACAATTTCTAAATTAATTCTAAAAGATTGCACTAATTATCTCTGAAATTGATTATCTTTTAAAATAATTGATTATCTCTGAAAGATTAGCTCCAAAAACCAAAAAGCTGAATGTCTACAGACAGACAATAGAGTGAAACCATTAGCTCGTTTTTTTTTTTGAAAATGAGGTAGGAAAATTTTTTTGTTGTATCATTTTTATTCCTTGAAAGTGCTTTAATTCAAGAAGAAAATTTTGATGTCATTAGCGATTTTGCCAACATAAAGAAAAATGTACTTGAAAACAACTTCCTGTTTTTAGTGCAATATTTATTTCATAGATATAAGAATAGTCTTTAAAAATCTATTTCTTTTATATATAAAAAAGCTATTATTTATAATAAGGCATGCATTTTAATTTTGAAACATTGATATTTTAACCGAAAAAAGGCGCAGTTCTGGTTTTTTGTCATAGGCACCACAAAATCTGGATATGGCTCTGACTAGTGGTAAGGTATCTGGTAAATGTTCTACCATTGATTTGTGAAACAGTTTTCAAATGTTATTAGTTTATAATTTGTTAAGTAATTGGGGCGGGGGTGGCTCAGTCGGTAGCATGCCAGGCTTGTAATCTGTGTTCCCAGGTTCGAGTTCCAGCTGGATCAGCATTGAGATTTATCTCCGCAAAATTTCCCCGCCCTGCCCACGGTCAGTAGGGGACACCGATGGGCTTGAAAAAGGCCGCCGTCCGTTGGATGGGACATTAAGCCATGGCCCCGTGTGCAGGAGAGCCATACCCTGTGCACGTTAAAGAACACACTGGATGGCCTTGACGGAAGGCTACCATCTGTCTCCCAACAGCTGTTCCAGTGGGTCCCCTCCCCAACTTTCTCTGAGCCTTCGGGGTCCTTGTGGCCTTGCCATTTAGCCCATGGTGTGCAAAAAAGTGCCGCTCAGAGGTAAAACAATCCAATCCAATGTTAAGTAATTATGATCATCAGGATTATATAGTATAGATGAATAGCATATTGGTGTTTAGCATGACTAGTACTTCAGTTTGTTTATAATTTATGTAAACATATTGCCTTAGTTATTAAATCAGTTCATCTACATAGATAAATATAGAAATGATTATGAAATCCTGCTCAGTTGTCAAATATCAAATACAACTAAAAATCTGTTAACAGTACTTTTATCGGTTAACTTTAAAGCTATTCAGAATATATTTTTAAGATCCAAATGGCATGTTTCCTTCTTACAACTAAATCTTCTTTTAGTGGTATTGACATGGCAGGACCATCACACAACAGTTGCTTACAAAGTGCCGGAGTAAGCACTTTGTAAATGCTTACTCTGGCACTTACAAAGCAGGGAGAAGATAAATGCATAACCCCAGGAGGGTTAATGTTGAGTGATGTTTTAGAAAGCCAAATTGATAATTTCAAATCACTTTTTCAAGAGAAAAGCATGTAGCTGATTGCATATTACTTTTTCTAGTATCATAGAAAATATTAGCAAAATGAAATGGACCAATAATCTTCATCTTTTTTCATATCTCTATTTTTATAGATTGGTAGTACTTTAGATTTCTTTATCTATGTAGAAAAATGCTTGTATTAAGATAGATTTTGCAAACATGTCGATGGGTGTGTTATTATATTTGAAATTCTTTTGATTGGCTTTGCAATTAAACCATTTATACAATTTTTTTAAAAACCAGACAATGTATTTATTATATTTTTAACTTCCTTTTGAGGGGTGAAGGTTGGCTCAGTTGATAGCCCAACACTCTTGTATTCTGTAGTTCCCAGGTTCACGTCTGGGATACTGTTGATTATCTCCACTAAACATTCACCCTGCTATCAGTCAGAAAGAGAACATCAGTGGGCATGAAAAGGCTGCTGTCCATCAGATAGGACATAAAACTATGGCCCTATGTGCAGGAGAGCCAATACCCTGTGTACATTGAAGAACATGCTGGATGGCTTTGACAGGAGGCTACCATCTGTCTCCTAACAGCAGTCCAGTGGGTCCCTTTCCCCCAACCTTCTCTGAGCCCTTGGGTGTCCTTGTGACTTGATATTTAGCCCATTTTGTTCCAAAAAGTCAACTCAGAGGTAAAACAACCCAACCAACACATGCTTTACTGGTGAAATTGTTAAGGTTGAAAACTCAGTATTTCATAATTTTACTGTTAAAATATTAAATGTCTCAGTCTATTAACCCTTGCAGAATCCCCGTCAATTATACACGTTGACAGAATCTGAAATGAGAAGATTGAAATGGCTATATGTGTTTTTAATACACGAAACTTCAAATTTTCAAAAGTAAAAATTGTAGTTTGAAAAATTGTTCTAACATGTAGTTTATAGAAATACATATTACAAGCTTCAAAACAAATATTCTTTTCATTTGATGCATATTCCATTAAGCTGTGATATAAATAATTTGTTAAATCCATCTGATCATGAGGGGTGGCTCAATTGGTAGCATGCCAGGTTCGAGTCCCAGCTGGTTCAGCATTGAGATTTATCTCTGCAAAACTCCCTGCCTTGCCCACAGTCAGTAGGAGACACCGATGGGCTTGGAAAGGCTGCCATCCGTCAGATGGGACATTAAGACATGGCCCCATGTGCAGGAGAGCCATACCCTGTGCACATTAAAGAACACACTGAATGGCCTTAATGGGAGGCTACCATCTGTCTAATAGCTGTCCCAGTGGGTCCCCTCCCCAACCTTCTCTGAGCCTTCAGATCCTTGTGACTGACCATTTAGTCCATGGTGTACAAAAAAGTGCCACTCAGAGGTAAAACAAGCAGCCATCTGATCGCTATGTTTAGACACAATATGCACCAAAGAGTCAAAACATTATGATCAGCATGTCTTTATGAAATCGAAGTAACTGCAGGTATACAACAGTGCATGTGAAGGTCATGAAACGGTATAAATAACACCTGATACTGAGCTCTGTTAATCAGTGTTATTCTTGTTCTTCAGATGGGAAAAGCAATGGACTTAGTGAGTTTGACAAAGGCTAAATTGTAATAGCCAGATGACTGGTCAGAGCATTTCTGAGATGGCAAGGCTTGTGGGGTGCTCACGGTCAGCCATAGTTAGTATCTTCAAAAAGTGGTCTGAGGAGGGAAAAACCATGAACTGCCAGCAAGGTGTAGGACAAGCATGTCTTATTGATGCTAGAGGTGAGTGAAGGTTATCCCATATGGTATGAGCCAACAGAAGGGATATGTGGTGCAATTCACCCATAATTTGAATGCTGGTGATGGGAGTAATGTGTCACAACATACAGTACATCGAACCTTGCTGAAAATGGGGCTGCAGGCTGCTCCGAGTGGCCATGCTAACCTTGGTTCACCATCAAAAATGCCTACAATGGGTATGTGAGTATCAAAACTGGACCTTGAATGATTGGAAGTAGGTCATCTGGTCTGATGAATCTCATTTCCTTTTGCACCATGTGGGCAGTCAAGGTATATGTACGTTGTTTACCTGGGGAAGTGTTGGCACCAGATGCACTGGGGGATGAAAACAAGCCAGTGGAGGAAGTGTAATGCTTTGTCAATGTTCTGCTGGGAAACCCTGGGTCTAGTCATTCATGTGCAGAAAACTATGACGTCTACCACCTATCTAAATATCATTGCAGACTAGGTACATCCTTTCATGGCAATGGTATATCCCTCTAGTAGTGCCTTATTTCAGCAGAATAATGCGCCATGCCAACTGCCCGAATTGTTCAAGAATGGTTCACGAAACACGAGGAAGATGCCTGCCTGCCTGAGTCAGTAGGTTAACCCTACAGAAATTACTATTATGTAATTTTTTATCAGAATGTCTATTTTAGTGGTATAATTTGTCTGTCATTTAAAATTTTTGCATTGTTATTTATAGTAATGTGTCTATAAATCGTTGTCTGATATTTTAGATGTTTCACATCCCTTTATATGATCTTGTATTTGTCAATAGATTTACCTGATACAAAAATTTTTATTAGATATTTTTTTTTATGAGAATATCTATTTCACTGGTGTATTTCGTCTCTGTCATTTAAAATCTTTGTATGATTTTTTTTATAGTAATGCATCTATAAATAGTAGCTAGGCATATACTGGAAGAAGAGCTGTGTACCAATCCCTACTGGCTGGGTCTAGCACCAAAAGTCTGACTCCACCTTTTTGTGGTGCAGGCCTTTCAAAAGAGATGTTCTCTTCTGGAAGAGAATGAAAGGGGTGACCTGTCATCCATGGCCACATTTTTTATCCTGTACTGTTGTGGAGTGGTGAAACTTTTCAGAGTCTTGGTGCTGACCAATTTAACCCATTGGATTGGCTTATGAATTTGAGCTTGATTACAGATCTTGACTTGCTGCCCTGGTGGGCCTCTACCAATTTGTTTTCTGTGTGCCTGAGAGTTGCCTGCCCTGAGTGAACAATACACAGGATACCTTATATCAGCTGGTGGATAATCCTGATTTGAGGCATGACAGGCACCTGAACTATTATTTTTTTGTGTATCGCCAACCTATCCTGGAGTAATGTGTCTCAAGCAAGTCAGTTTCTAGTTTGATTATGGTTTTTGAAAAACTCCACTTGTAAAGTTGGTGCCTGAAGCTCCTACCTTTAGTGGCTTAAGCCTTTAAAGGTGGCGGGGGAGGGGGGGGGAAATGGGTCTTTGCTACATGCCTGTGGTTAGGGAACTGTTTGTTATTGTTGGCCCTACTTATTCCAATAAATATAGTTTCTTTAATAATCCTACTAATCATTTTCTTCCCACAAGCACATGGAATGTGAGGATGTTGCATAGAGATTATCCTCTTGTCCTCACACAGGATTTCCAGCATTTTAACCAAGATATTCCTTGCTTACAAGAGGTAGATGGGGCCCAAATGCTATAATATTTCCACACTAATTGCAGCAGGGGTAAAAATGCAATAAAATTCTCAGATATAAAATATTGTAATGAAAGACAATTTTGTAATATGCTTCAAATAGCTTACTGATGTTTTCAAGAGGATTTTATAATTTTAAATTGCAATAAATAGGTGTATTTTAAAGAGATAAACATGAATAAAAAAGCAATTTTTTTGGATTATCGTTTATGGAATTAAGAAAATGGATTCTTTTTTGGGGAGCAGAATACCATTAATTTGATGTGTATTCTATGAATCTGTGTGCTGTTTTGGGAATTGATATAGGCATATAGATATGAACCCGAAGCAAATCCAATTTTACTACAAGTATATAGTGAAACTTGTGTAAGAAATTTATTAGCAATGCAATCACAGTAATTTTAAAGTAGGGGCGAATGGAAATTCTTTCCTGGACAAAAACAATCAAACCTAGGGTGAAATTTTTAATCATTGCATGGTCAATTTTCATTACTATGTGCAAAAATCAGAACTATCCAATAGGTTGCAAGATAACTCTTGCCCAGGGTGAGAACATCTCTCCTCACTTGTCATGGGGGCAATATTGTTTAGGCATCTAAATATAATATATTGATAATTTCACAATGCAAAATTTAAATACAATAAATAGCAGAAATTATGTAATAAATATTATAAAGTAATAAATTATATACATATTTTTACTAAGTGAAAAAAGTTGACCTGTAAATGGTAGCTAGGCATAAACTGGAAGGAGAGCTGTGTACCAATCCCTAGTGATGATGCACAGAACTGGCCAGGTCTAACACCTAATGTCTGACCCCGCCTTCTCGTGGTGCAGGCCATTAGTACCTTTCAAAAGAGATATTCTCTTTTGGAAGGAAACGGAAGGGGAGGGCTGCCAGTTCAGTATGGCCTACTGATCTGGTCATCTATGACCACTTTTTTCTTTTTTTTCAACCCTGCTGAGGAGTGGTCAACTTCACAGGGTCCTGGTGCTGACCATTTATACCTACTAGACTGGACTTGTTTATGGATTTGAGCTTGATTATGGATCCTGGACTTGCTGCACTGATGGGGCCTCTGTTGAGGGAGAGAGAGTCTGCCCCTGTGTTTTCTGTGTGCTTCTGGGTTGCCAGCCCTAAGTGAACAGAAGCATGGGATATCTTATATCAGCTGGTGGATAATCCTAATCAGAGGCCATCACAGGTACCTGAACCTTACTTAGCTAGTTGGGCATCGTCAAGCCTAAACTGGAGTAATGTGTGTCAGGCAGGCCATATGGCTCTTGAAAAAGTCCACTTGAAAAGGTGGTGCCTGAAGTTCCTACCAGCATCGGTGACTTCAGCCTTTAGCGGAGGAGGAACAGGTCTTTGTCCCATGCCTGCAATC
Source organism: Ryuthela nishihirai (assembly GCA_038380435.1). Taxonomy (NCBI): domain Eukaryota; kingdom Metazoa; phylum Arthropoda; class Arachnida; order Araneae; family Heptathelidae; genus Ryuthela; species Ryuthela nishihirai. The sequence continues at coordinate 81,823,298 of JAWZYU010000017.1, forward strand.
AGGGGGCTGTTTGACATTGTTGGCCCTACCAATCTCAATAAACCTAATTTCTTTAAAAATCCTACTAATCATTTTCTCTCTGCAGGAATGTGAAATGTGAGGACATTACATAGAGATTATTCTCTTGATGTCCTCACGCCGGAATTCCAGTGCTATAACCTAGATATGCTTGCAAGATATAGCTATTTTTATTATAAGCAAGCTATATTATATATTTTTATTATAAGCAAGATATTGCTATATTAGCAAGATTTGCTAGATATAGGCTTGCAAGAGACCAGATGGACAGGTAAAGGTGAGATACTTAAAAATAACTTTAAATTTCTCTTTACAGAGAGGGAGGATGGAAAGCATTACCAAGGCATGGGTCTGCTGCTCAGCAGACATGCTAGTGATGCTCTTCTAAGATATGAGTGCATTAATGAAACCTTTCATTAATGCACTCATATTCATTAATGTTTAATGTTTCATTAATGCACAGCAAAATTTCAGACAAGCATTAAAGTCTTGAATGTTATCTGCTGTTATGCCCCCACTGAGGATGCTGATGAGGATGAGAAGGATATATTTTACAGACAACTTCAGGATATTTTGAATTCTGTCAAGAAAGGAGATATTACCCTTGCTCTAGGTGACTTCAATGCCAAAGTTGGTACTGACTCTAACCTTTGGGGAGGGGTGATAAGCCCTTTTGGTATTGGTAGCTGCAATGGCAATAGACAACGTCTCCTACAGGTAAGTAAACTCAATGGTTTCAGAATAATTAACACACATTACAAACACCACGACATACATAAATACACATGGGTTTCACCTGATGGGCTGCATAAGAATATGATTGATTACATATTAATTAACAGCAAATGGGCTAGTTCTGTTAGGAATACCAGGTCATATAGGGGAGCTGAAATTGGATCTGACCATTACCTTATTAAAAGTGTCTTGCAACTTAAACTTAAAAGGTGTTGTGCTAAAATTAAAAAATATACCTTTAATACTGAAGCTCTGAAAGACCCTGTTATAGCTAAAGCTTACCATGATAGGTTACTTAGTTATTATGACAGTCATGGTTTGCTTACTACTGAAGTTGAGGAAGAATGGGACCATTTTAAACAGGCTTTTTTTGGAAACTAACAGTACTCTTTTAGGAAAAAAGTAGCAGAGGAGGCAGAATTATTTAAGTGATAAGGCACTTGAGCTTATTTTAGAAAGAAAGAACTGCAGGAATAACCTTAATCAATACCCTACTAGTCCTAATAGAAAGCATTACAGAGAGCTTAATAAACATGTAAAGGATCAATTAGCTGCTGGTAAGAATCTTTGGCTTGATGGCTTGGCTGACAAAGCCAAGGAAGCAGTTAGACAGCACAACAGCAGAGAGCTGTACTAGATAGTTAATGTTTTGTGTGGTAGATAACGAACAGGTATACAGGGATTGAAGGATAAACAAGATAAGGTTATAGAAGGTGAGGATTCTGTCATGGCTAGGTGGGCTGAGCATTTCAGTGATGTTCTAAACAATGTGGTTAGTTCTACTCCCATTGTTTGCAATGATGATAGATACATTGGTGGCTTTAATGTTGGCCCTATAACACAGTCTGAAGTTATTTTGGCTGTTTCTGCACTCAAACTACATAAATCCCCAGGGGTAGATGAAATTACTACGGAAATGCTTAGAGCTGGGAATGTTTCAATTACCACTTGGATGACTGAAATTTTGAATATCTTTTACGATAAAGGCATGGTCCCTAAGGATTTTACCAGAGCTATTATTATCCCTATTTTTAAAAAAGGTGCTCACAGATCTTATAACAACTATAGGGGTATCAGCCTATTATCTGTTCCAGGTAAAGTTTTTTGCATGATTGTGCTTAATGGAATTAAGAATTTGGTTGACAGGCAATTGCATGATGAGCAATGTGGATTCAGAAGTGGTAGGGGATGTGTGGATCAGATATTTTTACTTAGGCAGATTCTTGAGAAATGTTTAGAGTTTCAGAAACCTTTGGTTGCTAGCTTTGTTGATTTCAAACAGGCTTTCGACCCTGTTGATCGTCATAATTTGTGGTTGATTGTGAGATCATATGATATACCAGGCGAGTTAGTAAACATAATGGGTTGGGTTGTTTTACCTCTGAGCGTCACTTTTTTGCACACCATGGGCTAAATGGCCAGGTCACATGGACCCCGAAGGCTCAGAGAAGGTTGGGGGAGGGGACCCACTAGAACAGCTGTTGGGAGACAGATGGTAGCCTCCCGTCAAGGCCATCCAGCGTGTTCTTTAACGTGCACAGGGTATGGCTCTCCCACACACGGGACCACGGTGTTAACGTCCCATCCGATGGACGGCGGCCTTTCCAAGCCCATCGGTGTCCCCTACTGACCGTGGGCAGGGCGGGAAATTTTGCGGAGATAAATCTCAACGCTGACCCAGCTGGGACTCGAACCTGGGAACTACAGATTACGAGCCTGGTGCGCTACCAACTGAGCCACCCCCGCCCCGTTAACATAATGAAAGTTCTCTATAATACCACTGAGTCGTGTGATAGTTGGTATGGCTTGTAGCAATTGTTTAGCATTACTTCTGATGTTCGACAAGGGTGCATTTTGTCTCCTTTTCTTGCTTGGTTATTGATTATGTTATGCGAAATTCACTTCAAGGGAAAGATTTTGGCCTTAAATGGGCTGGAGATACGAAAATTTCTGATTTAGATTATGCTGATGATTTAGCCCTTTTGGTAAATGATGTTGATGAGATGAACTCTTTCATTCGAGCTGTTAATGAGAAGTAGTAGAGTAGGTTTAGTTATAAACAGAAAGAAAACTAAAGTGATGAAAATTGGTCAGGCAGGTTGTGATTCAGTTCATCTGAATGGTTGCAGTCTTGAGCAGGTGTCACAGTTTAATTACCTTGGGAGCTATGTAACAGATACTGGTGATGTGCGGGCAGATTTACAGACGAATAGGAATTGCTGCCGGGACTTTTAAGAATCTATGGAGATTGTGAAGAAATAGGCGTATATACCTAAATACTAAAATTAGACTGTATAATAGTTTGGTTCTTTCTAGGGTTAGTTATGGTAGTGAAACTTGGATGCTGTGTAAACAAGATAAGAGGAAACTAGATGCTTTTGATTCTAGATGCTTACGTAGTATCTTGGGTATTAAGTGGTTTAACTTTGTAACTAATGATGAGGTTAGACAAAGGAGTCTGCAACCTCCTTTAAGCAGCATATTGTGCAGAGAGAGATCCGCTGGTTTGGCCATGTTGCCCATATGGATAATTATAGATTGGTGAATAGGGTTATGAACAGTGTGCCTAGAGGCCTCAGAAGGAAGGGGAGACCTAGGATGCTGTGGGCAGACAATGTCAAACAGGACCATGTTAGAATTGGTGTGCAGTGGCTGGATGCAGCAGATGTAGCTCAGGACAGATATGCTTGGAGAATTAAACTGCACTATCTGGTTGGACCTCCGTAGCTCATGGCTGCTTGATGATGATGATGATGATGAAAAAAGTTGGTGTGTGTAACCCTTCCCCTCATTGCGAGCTCCTGTCCATGGTGAGGGTGCCACCCTGTGAAGGTACCTTCACAGGGTGCTTGTCTTGTGTGCTGTCTTTGTGTTTGCCATGTGTTGAGACTCCTGTCCTGGAAAGGAGGATCCTGGCAGTTGCTTGGGGGCCCCCATCTTCTCTTCCCAGCATGACTAGCAGGGTCCACTTTAGCCATCTTGCCATTTTGGAGCCTGTATGTTGTGGGACTGGGCAGCGAATTCCAGGGCTGCTGCTATATACTACTTTGGCCTCTGCTTCAAGTAAACAGGAGATCCTGGAGTGACCCCCTCAGGATCAATTGGCTGGTGGGCAGGACCTGCTAGAATCAACTGTGCAGAGTGGTGAGTAACTTTGCCCACATCTGGGCAACAGTTTGCGAGTTTCACCACACTTTTTCTAATTTTATTGTTTTTTTTTCATTTGTGAGAACGAGTTGTTTCTCACTTTTCTTTATTTTTCTACTTCTTTTCTTTTGTGAGACCTCAGATGAGATTCTCATATTTCTCTTTTAATTTTCTTTTTCTTTAGTTGTGAGGGCTTGGCTCACTGGCTGTGTGGGTATGGTGCCCAGGCAGCCATAGCACTCGATTGGGCAACCTCTTGTTGGACTACATGGTGGGTGGAGACAACGGGCACTGAACCACAAAAACCAACTGAGTCTCCAAAATGAAAATTTATCGATGGATGCAGCTAAATGAGCTAGGCATGAGCCCTCGTCTTCTGTGTCTTCGTTGTCATCATCGCTGTCATCTTCGTGAGTTCTCCATCTCCAAGATTCCTGGTCATCCACTCTATGGGTGATCAGGTTATTGGAACATGTCCCCCTCTTTTTATCAACAAGGGTTTGAAAGGTCTTGCCAGAGAATTGAAATCTGTCAAGCACCTAAGATCTGGCGACTTGCAGGTGGAGACTGCATTCTCCAAACATTCAAAGCTTCTTTTCAATGTTACAGCGATTGGTGGAGTGGCAGTCATCATCACTCCACACAAGATGCTTAATTCCTCCTGAGGCGTGATCTCCGAATGGGGCCTCCTCAAAGTTTCTGTGGAGGAAATCCTCTCGGGGCTTTCATCCTAGGAAGTGATCATCCAATGCTGTGATGGAAAATTCGTACCCACCAGAGTACTAATCATTGCATTCAACATGCCACACCTGCCTACTTCCATCAATGCAGGGTTCTTACACTGCAAGGTACAGCTGTATATCCCATCCCTCTGTGTTGTTTTCAATGCCAGGGGTTTGGCCATGCCCACACAGCAAGCCCACCTGTGCTCGTTGTGGCAGTTAGGATCATCTAGAACCTGACTGCATGGCAGAAAAGGCATGCTGTGTTAAGTGCAGTGGTGAGCATCTGGTGTACTCCTGCGACTGTCCAAAGTGGCTGAAGGAGAAAGAGGTACAGCGTCTAAAGATCCTACACAACATCTACGCAGAGGCGAGAAAGCTGGCTGCACCACCAGCCCCACCTGGCAAGGTTTCCTATGCCAGTGTGAAGTGTCTGATGCACACAGCAGTCTGAGGGGCGGGGGTGGCTCAGTCGGTAGCGTGCCAGGCTTGTAATCTGTAGTTCCCAGGTTTGAGTCCCAGCTGGGTCAGCATTGAGATTTATCTCTGCAAAATTCCCTACCCTGCCCACAGTCAGTAGGGGACACTGATGGGCTTGGAAAGGCCGCCGTCCATCGGATGGGACGTTAAGCTATGGTCCCATGTGTGGGAGAGCCATACACTATGCACGTTAAAGAACACGCTGGATGGCCTTGATGGGAGGCTACCATCTGTCTCCCAACAGCTGTTCCAGTGGGTCCCCTCCCCAACCTTCTCTGAGCCTTTGGGGTCCATGTGACCTGGCCATTTAGCCCATGGTGTGCAAAAAAGTGCTGCTCAGAGGTAAAACAACCCAACGCAGTCGTCAGAAAGCCTGTTGTTGTGATGGTTTTTGTGGTGGTGCAGACCAACATCAGCATTCCACCTGCTGAATCTTTCTTGCCTGCTGCCAAGTACCTTTTGTACACAGGTGAGGCTGAAATTGGTGTTGATCTCGACATCAACTCTGTTTCTGTTCCTATGTCTGCGCCTTCCACTTCCACCACTGGAAGGCCACCTCCTTCCCACCTATAGACAGCAAGACCTTCCAAGTCCAAGGGGCCCCCACTGGGACCAAAAAAGAAAAATTTAATCCCTCTTCATTCAGCAGTCTCTTAAGAAAATTTTAACCACTCCCACGTTTGGAATGTCACTCGGATGACTCTGAGGACATGGACACGGACCACCCTATTTTTCAGAAACCATCACTGGCGACAGTTAAAATGAACTGAAAGTCATCCGCCCAAGCTCCAAAGATCTGAGATAACAAAACTTTTACATTGGAATTGTCATGGATTTAAGAGGAATATTGACGACATTGAGGTTCTCTTGAGGGCACACGAGCCCATCTAGGTGTCCATGAAGGAGACATACTAGCAGGCAGCCAACGATCCCACTCTCCGACATGTCTCTCTCATTTGCCTAGACCGGAATGGAGGTGGTCCAGCTCATGGGGGTGTCGCTATCCTCATGAGCAACCATTCTCCATTCTAGGTTGTACTCCTCACCACCAACATAGAAGCGGTTGCCATCTGCCTCTTTGTGGGGTTTTTGTTGACTGTCTCTTCCATCTACCTGCCATCCGGAAGTATCGTCTTCCTGGATGACCTTGATGACCTCGTCTCGTAGCTGCTGTTCACCTTCCTCATCATGGGGAACTTAAATGGACACAGTCCACTCTGGGGTAAGTGCTGACATCAATGGGAGGAGCGGGGTCCTGGAGCAGTGGCTCCTGGATCCATCGCTCTCCATGTTGAACACCAGTGTCAGTACATATTTCCACTCCCCAACCCAAACATTCACTGCCATTGATCTCACCATCTGCTCCTCCTCGATCCTTCCACTCTTTACATAGGAGGTTGAGGACAAGCCTTATGGAAGTGATCACCTTCCTGTGGTGTGCACCATCTCCCATGGGGGGTCCTGCAGCCCTTCGAGTCTCGTGGTGGAGGCTTGATCAGACTGACTGGAGTGGCTTTGAATTCCTTTCTGAGCTCAATAACCACTCTGTCAGCCAGGAGCCAATCAATGTTGCAGTAAGGCTCATAACAAGGCTTGAGGGGTGTTTCAGAGGTATCTGACATCCTCCAACCTTGAAGCATTCAAACACGCCAGGGTGAAAGCCCTTTTTGTCTGGCGCCAGAGCCAGAAGGAATCTTGGATGAAATATACATCTTCTATCACCCGCACAACCAGTTCTAAGGTCATGTGGGATAAGGTCCCGGAAGATCAGTGGGAAATGCATGTCCCCTCATTTATTCTCGATCCTGGAACACAATGGGCAGGCAATTGCTGATACTCTGGAGGAGCCATTCTCCTTCATCTCTTCTTTGTCTTTATACTCCTCCGTTTGGCCCAGAAGAGCAGGGCTGAACATTCTCTGCTGTCCTTTCACTCGAATGGCTTCTTCTTGCTCTGCACTCTTCCCATGCATCTGCTGTCAGGCCAGACAATGTCCATTATGCAATGCCCTAGTATCTCTCACCATATAGTAAAGATCTTCTGTTCCAACTCTTCAACTGCATTTTTCTTGAGGAGCAATTTCTGGACTCCTGGTAGGATGCCATTGTCTTGGCTTTCCCCAAGCCAGTCAAAGACCCTAAGATTCCTTCCAATTATCATCTGATTGCACTGACTAGCTGCATGTGCAAGGTATTGGAAAGAATGGTAAATACCAGGCTGGCCTGGTATTTGGAACATCACAGCCTTCTTTCCAACACCCAGTGTGGCTTTCAAAGGCACAGGTCTACTTTAGACCACCTGATCCACCTCAAATTGTTGATCAGGAATTCCCTTTTATGTTGAGAGCACTTGGTATCCATTTTCTTTGACATCAAAAAAAGTATATGACATGGCATGGAGATTTGACATTCTTCGTGACCTCCATAGTTTTGGCTTGCGAGGTCACATGGCGATCTTCATTGCAAATTTTTTATCGTCATCTATTTTTTGAGTTCGTGTCGTAAACACTATGTCGTTGCCTTTCTCCCAAGAACAGGGGGTGCCACAAGGCTGCATCCTGAGTGTTATGCTTTTCACTGTCAAGATCAATTCCATTACACTAACAAAAATTAGAGTAGAGGTACACAGTGTGGTAATTAAAATTAAAGTTATTTAATTCTCTATGATACTGTTAAATGTTTTTAAGCACTTCAACACATGGACTATGCTATCAAGCATCAACATTTATGGAGAGATTTACGTACCATGCCATAGAGGATGGGTAGTAACAGGAACTTCCGGGATGCTTTCAGTGACAAAATTAATAATCGACGTTCTTGCCAGCAAGTGACGTCTCAGTGGAGATTAAAAGAAGGATAACAGCTGCTAATGGTCTACCTGCCTTGGCAAAGGAAATAACCATTTATACTTTTGATATCATAGAGTGCTTTAAAAAGTTTTTGATCTACGCAAAAACAATCTGCCCACTGATTTTCACTCCACTAAAATTATAGTATCCCCACCTACCAAATTCCAACTGGCTGTCACAGAAAATATTCTCATTAACATAAAACTAACCAAACTCTGCAACACATTGTTCCTGTCCCCCAGCATGGTGTCTGAACCTTAGGCGATATAACATACACCTCAGAAATGCTACGCCCCCCTAAACCTCTCCTCTCTCATCGCCGATCCCCATCTGGCACCTGCACTAATGCACACTCACCAAACCCTCTAGAACATTTCCTAATGCCTCCTAAAATCAGCGATTAATGTACCCCCTCCTACACACACAACTCCCAATAGCAATACTGATATAAAAACCATTATTCAGACTCTCACTAACATAATTATCTTAACCCCAAAATTCAGTTTACAAAGTTTATAAATTCACTAGAAGTATCCCACTTATTATAATTATGAATTACTAGCCACAAATAGTGAAGCTTCCCTTGACACTCGCTGATCTTGGCAATTTCCCATAAACCCACACCCTCTCCCAACCTCCATCACATGCAGATTGCATTACAGCCACCCGCACATCCGCTGACCACTTCAATCCTCGAAGTTGAGCCACTGACAATTCAATTTATAGCACCCCACCCCTCCCCCGCATTCAATAACCAATTGCCTCTCCTGCATTAGCTTAAGCTCCTCAGTTCCCACCTGATGAAGCTCCGAAGGAAGGGCTCAAAACGTGCGTCTTGGAACAAAAACGTTTTTAAGCACTCTATGCTATCAAAGATATAAATGGTTATTTCCTTCGCCAAGGCGGGTAGACCATTGGCAGCTGTTATACATCTTTTAATCTCTAATGAGACGTCACTTGCTGGCAAGGACATCTATTATTAAATTTGTCACTGAAAGCATCTTGGAAGTTCCTGTTACTACCCATCCTCTATGGCATGGTACGTAAATCTCTCCTTAATAACTATTCACACATGATAGCATAGTTCATGTGTTGAAGTGTTTAAAAACATTTAACAGTGTCATAGAGAATTAAATAACTTTAATTCCATTACACTGCAACTTCCTCTGACTGTAGGCAATGACCTCTATGTTGATGACTTTAACATTTTTTGCTCTTCATCCATCATGAGGGTCATTGAATGACAACTGCAACCCTGCTCTGAACAATCTCTCGGTTTGGGCGATGGCCATTGGGTTTTGGTTCTCACTGCAGAAGACCGCTGCATGCACTTTTGCTGCAAGCATAATCTTCATCTGGACCCCCCCTCCCCCCAAGCTGCAGCTCGGGAGTTCATTTGTGGTAGAGACCAAGTTTCTTGGTCTCATCTTTGACCACAAATTGACCTTTTTACCACACATACGACATCTCCAGTCCAAGTGCATGCAGGCATTGAACATCCTCAAGGTCCTCTCCTCCCTTTCTTGATGGGCAGACCGATGGTCATTGCTCCACATCTACCGTGCACATGTCCGATCGAAACTGGACTAGGATCCCAGGTGTACAACTCCGCCCGGGATTCGGTGGTGAAGGTACTGGACCCCCTGCACTATCAGGCTCTCCATGTTTGCATGGGGGCCTTCCGCACTTCACCGGTCCAGAGTCTATATTGAGACTGACAAGCCTTCGTTATCTATTTGCCATCAGCAGTTGTCCCTGCAATACACAGCGAAATTGCGATCCCTGCCAGGCCATCCCACTTGGGACTGAGTTTTCAGTTTCTGGTGGGAAATATTATGCCAAAATCGTCCGACTGCCATTCGTCCTTTTGGTTTGCGTGTCCAAGGTTACTTGAAAGACATTAACACCAATCTCGATAGCATCTCACAGTCGACATCTGGCCCCTTCCACCATGGCTCGCTGTTTCCCCTTCCTGTGATTTTTCTCTTTGCAAGACGGGGATGGCCTTTACATCTGACTGTGTGTATTAGCAATTCTTTGCCAGCCATCATGCTGAGTACCCTGATTTGTTGCCTGGCTTCACAGATGACTCTAAGTCTGGTACATCTGTGGGATCGGCCATGGTCTGCTGTGACGTGATCATTGCAGACCAGATCCCACAGTAGTGTTCCATCTTCACTGCTGAGTTGCATGCTATCAGTATTGCCTTGGACCAGATAGCAGCTAAGTGTCATTGTCAATGTGTCCTCTACACTGACTTGCTTAGCTTACTATAGGCTTTGATCTCAGTGAGGCATTGGCCTCACCCTATTCTCTCCAAGATTCTCCAGCGACTCCATTGTCTGGCAGCCACCACCACCATTCTCTTTCGTTTGGTGCCCGGTCATGTCAGGATCAGGGTCAATGTCTTGGCAGATGCTGCCAGGTCAGCCACGACCCTATCCAACTCTCTGCTGTCGGTTCCATACTTGGACTTCTGGCAGCATTTTTCCATCGAGCTCTGGGGACACTGGCAGAGATCTTGGTCTGAACAGGTTGACAACAAGCTTTTCGAGATCAAGTCCATTGTCAAACCATGTCAGTCTTGTTTTCGCAGGAATCACAAGGAGGAAGTTGTACTTGCTCTGCTCTGCTTAGGTCATTCATTTATCACTCATTTGTTTCTTCTTCGGGTGGACAACAAACCTAAGTGCAAGTTTTGTGACACCATTTTAACCATTTTTATCCATACCATATTTTAATCCTTTGTCCTACTTTTACCCTTGAACATCATACATATTTTACTTCCATAATTTTATGGCTGAGCCCCTTACACTCTACCATCTTTTATCTGATGCCTCCCTTTTAACTCCTGTTTTTGATTTTTTACGATTTACCAGATATTTTACACATCTATGAGCTTTTACTTGTTGCTATTTACTATGAGTCATGGTAATGAATTTGCCTGCCTTAGTTGTCTTTGTGCCATAAAACCCCAACCAACCAACCAACCAACCATTGTGCAACCCTTTCTGCTTCTGAATATGTATTAATAAAGAAACTTATAGTTGCCTGCCACAAAATATATATGTACAGAAAAAAACTACACTCACACATATATATGTTAACCTTTCTAAGCCAATGAATGTCCCTTTTTGCACTGAGGGCAGAGTGATGATTAGCAGATAAAATCTCAGTTCTGGTCTAATTGGGGCTTGAACCTGGAAATATCAGATTGTATGCCAGGTACTCTTTTGGGTAAAAAGGAGGAGAGGAGACAAAGTCATTTGAGTGATAAGGCATCATCATCATAATCCTCAAGCTGCCCTGGGCTATGGAAGTTGCACCTGATTGTGCATTTTAATTCTCCAAACACGCTGACCTGAGCTGCATCTGATCATTGTAGACCAATTCTAACGAGGTCCTGTTTGACATTGTCTGCCCAACACATTCTAGGTTCCCCTGCTTCTGAGGCTTTTAGACATACTATTCATAACCTATTTGCTAATCTATAGTTAGACATACGGAGAACATGACCAAGCCAAGTCTCTCTCTCTGCACAATATGCTGCTCAAAAGAGGTTGCCCTCTTCTCTGCCTAACTTCATCTTTAAATACAAATTTGAACCACCTAATATCCAAGATACTGCGTAAGCATCTAGAATCAAAAGCAACAAGTATCTTGTTAACTTGTTTTTAAAGGTCCAAGTTTCACTACCATAACTAAACTCTGTAAAGAACATTATTATACATTTTAATTTTAATCTTTAGGTGTATACACCTATTTCTCCATACTTTCCATAGATTGTTAAACATCCCAGCAGCAATCCCTATTCATCTGTTAATCTCATGCCACCCATCACTAGTATCTGTTACATATCTCTGATGATAATTAAACTGAGACACATGCTCAAGAGTGTAACTATTCAGATTAACTGAACCACAGCTTGCCTGACCAATTTTCATCACTTTAGTTATCTCTCTGTTTAAAACCAAACCTACTCTACTACCAATCTCATCAACAGATTTAATGAAAGAGTTCATCTCATCAACGTCATTTGCCAAAAGGGCTAAATCATCAGCATAATCTAAATTAGAAATTTTCATATCTCCAGATCATTTAAGGCCAAAATCTTTCCCTTGCAATGAATTTTGCATAACATAATTAATAACCAAACCAAAGAGAAAAGGAGACAAAATGCACCCTTCTCGAACACCAGAAGCAATGCTAAACCAATTGCTACAAACCTTGCCAACTTTCACACACAACTCAGAGTTGTTATAGAGAGCTTTCATTATGTTGACTAACTTGTCTGGTATGCCATATGATATCACAATCAACTGTAAATTATGATGATCAACAGAGTCAAAAGCCTTTTTGAAATCAACAAAGCTAGTAACCATAGGTTTCTGAAACTAAACATTCTGAAGAATCTACCTAAGTGAAAATATCTGATCCACACATCCCCTACCACTTCTGAATCCACACTGCTCATCATACAATTGTCTATCAACCAGATTCTTAATTTTATTATGCACAATCATGCAAAGAACTTTACCTGGAACAGATAATAGGCTGATACCCCTATAGTTGTTATAAGATCTGTGAGCACCTTTTTTAAAAATAGGGATAATAATAGCTCTGGTAAAATCCTTAGGGACCATGCCTTTATCATAAAAGATATTCAAAATTTCAGTCATCCAAGTGGTAACTGAAACATTCCCAGATCTAAGCATTTCCGTAATGATTTCATCTACCCCTGGGGATTTATGTAGTTTGAGTTTAGAAACAGCCAAAATAACTTCAGACTGTGTTATAGTGCCAACATTAAAGCCACCAATGTATCTATCATCATTGCAAACAATGGGAGTAGAACTAACCACATTGTTTAGAACATCACTGAAATGCTCAGCCCACCTAGCCATGACAGAATCCTCACCTTCTATAATCTTACCTTGTTTATCCTTCAATCCCTGTATACCTGTTCGTTTTCTACCACGCAAAACATTAACTATCTGATACAACTCTATGCTGTTTTGCTGTCTAACTGCTTCCTCTGCTCTGTCAGCCAAGCCATCAAGTCAAAGATTCTTATCAGCAGCTAACAGATCCTTTACACGTTTATTAAGCTCTATGTAATGCTTTCTGTTAGGACTAGTAGGGTATTGATTAAGAATATTCTTGCAGTTCTTTTCAAAATAAGCTCAAGTACTGTGAAAATAATTATTAGAGAGTCATTTCTTTCATATAAGAAAAAAATTACATTTTTCTCTTATACATAAAAAATAGCCCTTCTCTTAATATACGTTAAAATCATTTTATCTATTGATTTTTTAAAATAAAATAATACTTGCATTGCCAGATGCATTTTTTTTACTTCATGCCTCTATAAAAGCCCTTTAAAATGAAACTATTTGTCTTTTATCATCATCATCATCCTCAAGCAGCCATGAGCTACAGAGGTCCAACCAGACCGTGCAATTTAGTTCTCCAAGCAAGTCTGTCCTGAGCTACATCTACTGTATCTGGCCACTGCAAACCAATTCTAATAAGGTCCTGTTTGACATTGTCTGCCCACAGCATCCTAGGTCTCCCCTTCTTTCTGAAGCCTTTAGGCACACTGTTCATAACCCTATTTGCCAATCTATAATTATTCATATGGGCAACATGGCCAAACCAACGGAGAGTCTCTCTGCACAATATGCTGCCTAAAGGAGATTGCAAACTCCTTTGCCTAACCTCATCATTAGTTACAAAGTTGAACCACCTAATGCCCAAGATACTGCGTAAGCATCTGGAATCAAAAGCATCTAGTTTCCTGTTATCTTGTTTACGAAGTGTCCAAGTTTCACTACCATAACTAACCCTAGAAAGAACCAAACTATTATACAGTCTAATTTTAGTCTTTAGTTGTATACACCAATTTGTTCACATTCTCTATAGATTCTTAAAAGTCCAGGCAGCAATCCATATTCATCTATTAATCTCATGCCACACATCACCAGTATCTGTTACATAGCTCCCAAGGTAATTAAACTGTGACACCTCAAGACTGCAACCATTCAGATGAACTGAATCGCAACCTGCCTGAGCAATTTTCATCACTTTAGTTTTCTTTCTGTTTATAACTAAACCTACTCTACTACCAGTCTCATCAACAGCTCGAATGAAAGAGTTCATCTCATCAACATCATTTGCCAAAAGGGCTAAATCATCAGCATAATCTAAATCAGAAATTTCGTATCTCCAGCCCATTTAAGGCCAAAATCTTCCCCTTGAAGTGAATTTTGCATAACATAATCAATTACCAAGCAAGAAAAGGAGACAAAATGCACCCTTGTCGAACACCAGAAGTAATGCTAAACAATTGCTACAAGCCATACCAACTATCACACACGACTCAGTGTTATTATAGAGAACTTTCATTATGTTAACTAACTCGCCTGGTATATCATATGATATCACAATCAACCACAAATTATGATGATCAACAGAGTCGAAAGCCTGTTTGAAATCAACAAAGCTAGCAACCAATGGTTTCTGAAACTCTAAACATTTCTCAAGAATCTGCCTAAGTGAAAATATCTGATCTACGCATTCCCTACCCTTCTGATTCCACATTGCTCATCACGCAATTGTCTGTCAACCAGATTCTTAATTCTATAAAGCACAATCATGCGAAGAACTTTCCCTGGAACAGAGAGTAGGCTGATACCCCTATAGTTATCACAAGAACTGCGATCACCTTTTTTGAAAATAGGGATAATAATAGCTCTGGTAAAATCCTTAGGAACCATGCCTTTATCATAAAAGATATTCAGAATTTCAGTCTTCCAAGTGGTAATTGAAACATTCCCAGCTCTAAGCATTTCCGTAGTAATTTCATCTACCCCTGGGGATTTATGTAGTTTAAGTTTAGAAACAGCCAAAATAACTTCAGACTGGATTATAGGGCCAACATTAAAGCCACCAATGCATCTATCATCATTGCAAACAATGGGAGTAGAATTAATTACATTGTTTAGAACATCACTGAAATGCTCAGCCCACCTAGCCATGACAGAATCCTCATCTTCTATAACCTTACCTTGTTTATCCTTCAATCCCTGTATACCTGTTCGTTTTCTACCACACAAAACATGAACTATCTAGTACAGCTCTCTGCTGTTGTGCTGTCTAACTGCTTCCTCGGCTTTGTCAACCAAGCCACCAAGCCACCAAGCCAAAGATTCTTATCAGCAGCTAATTGATCCTTTACACGTTTATTAAGCTCTCTGTAATCCTTTCTATTAGGACTAGTAGGGTATTGATTAAGGTTATTCCTGCAGTTCTTTCTTTCTGAAATAAGCTCAAGTGCCTTATCACTTAAATAATTCTGTCTCCTCTGCTCCTTATTTTTTAAAAGAGTACTGTTAGTTTCCAAAAAAAGCCTGTTTAAAATGGTCCCATTCTTCCTCAACTTCAGTAGTAAGCAAACCATGACTGTCATAATGACTAAGTAACCTATCATGGTAAGCTTTAGCTGTAACTGGTTCTTTCAGAGCTTCGGTATTAAAGGTAAAATTTTTAACCCTTGCACAATATTCTTATGCAGCCCATCAGGCGAAACCCATGTGTACTTATGTATATCGCGGTGTTTGTAATAAGTGTTAGTTATTTTGAATCCATTGAGTTTACTTACCTGTAGGAGACGTTGCCCATTGCCATTGCAGCTGCCAATACCAAAAGGGCCTATTACTCCTCCCCAAAGGTCAGAGTTAGTACCAACTTTGGCATTGAAGTCACCTAGAGCAAGGGTAATATCTCCTTTCTTGACAGAATTCAAAATATCCTGAAGTTGTCCATAAAACCTATCCTTCTCATCCTCATCGGCATCCTCAGTGGGGGCATAACAGCAAATAACATTCAAGTCTAGTGCTGTCACTTGCATGTCTGCTGAGAAGCAGACCCATGTCTTGGTGATGCTTATTATTGCCCTTCCTGAAAAGAGATATTTAAGATTATTTTTAAGAATCTGACCTTTATCTGTCCATCTGGTCTCTTGCAAGCCGAGAATATCTAAATTATAATGGTGGAATTCTTGTGTGAGGACATCAAGAGAAAAAGCTTGGAACTTTAAATTGAAACGATTCATCTTTCTTTCCAAAATAAGTCCCAGTGCCTTACTATTCAAATTTGACCTCCTCTGCTCCTTTTTACCCAAAAGAGTATTGTAGGTTAAAGAAAAGCCTGTTTAAAATGATCCCATTTTTCATCAACTTCAGTAGTAAGCACACAATGACTGACATAATGATAAAGTAACCTATCATGGTAAGCTTTAGCTGTAACTGAGTCTTTCAGAGCTTCAGCATTAAAGGTAACTTTTTTAATCTTAACACACACTTTTTAAGTTTAAGTTGCAAGATACTTTTAACAAGGTAATGATGGTCAGATCCAATTTGAGCTCCTCTATATGCCCTGGTATTCCTAACAGAACTAGCTGATTTGCTGTTAATTAATATATAATCAATCGTATTGTCATGCAGCCCATAGTTGAAACTCACATGTACTTTGTATGTTATGGTGTTTGTAATAGATGTTAGTTATTCTCAGATCATAAGTTTACTTACCTGTAGGAAATGTTGCCCGTTGTCATTGCAGCTACCAATACCAAAAGGGCCTATCACACCTCCCCAAAGGTCAGAGTCAGTACTAATTTTAGCATTGAAGTTGCATAAAAGAAGGGTAATATCTCCTATCATTGATAGAATTCAAAATATCCTCAAATTATCCTTCTCATCCTCTTCACCATCCTCAGTGGGATAACAACAGATAACATTCAAGTCTTTAATGCTTGTCTGAAATTTATCTATAAGAAATCTTTCATTAATACGCTCATATCCTAGAAGAGCATCACTAGCATGTCTGCTGAGAAGCAAACCTGCATATTTATCTTTCCTTGCTGAAAAGAGAAATTTAAGATTTTTTTTTGAAGCATCTGACCATTATCTGTCCAACTGGTCTCTTACAAGCTGAGAATATTAAAGTGATAATGGTGGAATTCTTGTGTGTGGACCTCAAGAGAATAATCTCTGTGTAGAGTCCACACATTTCAACTACCTGTGGAGAGAAAATGGTTAGTGGGATTTTTAAAGAAACAGTTTATTGAGAGAGAAAGTGCTGACAAATCAAACAGCCTCCTAATTGTAGGCATGGGACAAAGACCAGTTCCCCCACTTTTAAAGGCTGAAGCCATCTACACTAGAAGACTTCCTCCAATGTAGGATTTAATTTGATCTGTTCATTTGGGGCTGTCAACTCACAAACAAACAGAAAACACAGCAGAAGAATTTTTTTCTCAATAGAACCCACCAGTGCAGCAAATTCAGGATGCATAATCAAGCTCAGAGCCATTATTCCATTCCAGTGGTATATATGGTTAGCACCAGGACCTTGTGTGGTTAACTACCCCTCAGCAGGGTAAAGAAAGAGAAAAGTAGCCACAGTAGTCTAGATTAGTAGGTCACACTGATCTGGTAGCCCTAACCCACCAGTGCAGCAAATTCAGGATGCATAATCAAGCTCAGAGCCATTATTCCATTCCAGTTGGTATGTATGGTTAGCACCAGGACCTTGTGTGGTTAACTACTCCTCAGCAGGGTAAAGAAAGAGAAAAGTAGCCACAGTAGTCTAGATTAGTAGGTCACACTGATCTGGTAGCCCTCCCCTTCTGTTTACCTTCCACAAGAGAATATCTCTTTCGAAAGGTACCAACAGTCTGCACCATGAGAAGATGGGGTCAGACTTTAGGACCATTTCTGTGCATCATCACATGGAATTGATGCATAGTTCTCCTTCCAGTGACTACCTAGCTACCATTTACAGACCACCAATTATCATTTATAAACATATATAATGATCAGGTTATTTATAGACAATTACAGTGTTTAGCAATTAAAAACATAATAATGAAAGCAATCATTACCTTTCATAATTGGATTTAAGATTGGATATTGATAAATAATATCATTATTTATAGATATTAATGCATTGTTTAAATTCAGCAGTTTATTTCTCCCAAATTCTTCCTTTAACTGTCAAGGTAAATCGTTTTTGAATAAAGTAGATTAAATCTGTTTTTCATGAGCATTGCTTTGTTAAAACCAATATATCAGAGAAATCTTTATATTTTTGCTTACATAGACAAGCACCTTATAAGTAGTAATAGGGTATTTAGCCAATTCGCAAAGAGCTATTTACATTAGGTTTGGTTGGGTTGTTTTACCTCAGAACAGCATTTTTTTGCACATAATGTACTAAATAGCCAGGTCACAAGGACCACAAAGACTCAGAGAAGGTTGGAGGGAGGGGACCACTGGATAGATATTGGGAGACAGATGGTAGCCTCCCATCAAGCTATCTAGTGTGTTCTTTAACCTGCACAGAATATGCACAGGCTCTCCTAGACATTGAGCCATAGTTTAACTTCCCATTCGATGGATGGTGGCCTTTCAAAGCTCATCAGTGTCCCCTACTGATCAATGGCAGGGAGTTTTGTGGAAATAAAGCTTAATGCTTGCCCAGGTAGGACTCGAACTTTGGAACTATAGAATATGAGCCTGGCACACTACTGACTGAGCCTCCCCTGCTCCCTTACAGCAGATGAAATGGAATATATGAAGTATTCTGGCAAAATTCTGCATAAAAATGATGAATAAGATCACCAGGCATATCCCCAAAAAATGATCAAAGCAGTTTAAGAAAGGCAATAAAAAAAGCAAATAACTAATCAGATACAAAACTGCAATCAAGATATCCACACACTTCGAAAACTGGAAGGAAAATGATAATTATAGTTGGCTACTGATGGTGGCACTACAAGCAGTGACTGTCAGTCATCTCTCTGTGCCAACTAGTTAATCTGTGGGTTATTGATGGTGAAGATTCTGTCATGGCTAGGTTGGCTGAACATTCCAGAGATGTTCTAAACAGTGTCATTAGTTCTACTTCCATTGTTTGTAATGATGATAGATGCATTTTTGGCTTTAATATTAGCCCTATATCACAGTCCGAAGTTATTTCAACCATTTCTAAACTTAAACTATATAAATGGAATGGATGAAATTATTGTGAAATACTTAGAACTGGGAATGTTTCTGATGTGGCTGAATGAAATTTTGAATGTTTTTTTTATCATAAAGGTATTCCTAAGGATCTTGCTAGACCTATTATTATAATAATTAAAAAAAATATTCTCTCAAACTGCTGCTTGCCACAGAGGTCTGACAGGAACCTGTCAGGTTTATATGCCATAGTAAAAGGTCTGTGAGGATGGCAATACCTCAGCAGAAAAGCAACACAAACATCCATGCCTTATCTAGGGTTTAAACCCAGTTCAGCAAACCACTCGGCCTTATGGCATACCTGACAAGTTAATTAGCATAACCAAAGCCCTTTATAATAACACTGAATCATGTGTGTGAGGTTAAAGGCTTGTAGTGGTTGATTTAGCATTTTCAGTGGAGTTAGACAAGGTTGTGTTTTGTGTCCTTTTCTCTTTTGTTTGGTTATTGTTTATGTTATGTTGAATTCACTGCAAGGGGAGATTATGGCTTTAAATGGCCTAGATATTTAAAAAACTTTAATTTAGATCATGCAGAGGATTTAGCCCTGTTGGCTAATGATGTTGATGAGATGAATTATTTCAATAGGGCTGTTGATGAGACTGGTAGTAGAGTAGGTTAGATGATAAACAGAGAAGAAACTAAAGTGATGAAAATTAGTTAGGCAGATGGTGCTTCAATTGCTTTGAATGGTTGCACTCTTGAGCAAGTGTCTCAGTTTAATTGGGAGCTGTTCAGCAGATACTGGTGAGGTGTAGCATGATATAAACAGAAGAGTAGGGATTGCTTCTGAAACTTTTAGGAATCCATGGAGAATGTGGAAAAATAAGCATATACACCTAAAGACTAAAATTAAGCTATGCAATAGTTTGATCCTATTTAAAGTTAGTTATAATAGCAAAATATAAATCTTTGTGAATGATATAACAGTAAACTTGATGCCTTTTATTCTAGATGTTTATGCAGTTTCTGGGCATTAGGTAGTTCGATCTTGTAAGTAATGATTTGGTTAGGCAAAGAAGTCAGCAACAGGCAGGTTTATACATATTTATATCATTTCATTAAACCTTTTTTCTAAGTATGATTTTTTAGTATAAATTTTAAAGTGCTTTATTAATTATGAATCCTTTGAATTACTGAAATTGCATGTAAAGAGTGGGTAAAGCATGAGAAATATTAATTTATGCACATGTGTCAATTACCATTTTTGAGCTTTTGTACATTCATTCCATTTATTCTTCATTCTGATACTGCACCCCCATTGATAAAATGAAACACCACTAGACTATAAATAATAAAAATAAAAATAAATACCCCCTCAAGCAGCTGCTTGCCACAGAGGTCTGACAGGAGCCTGTCAGTTTATATGCCAGAGTAGAAGGTCTGAGAGGATGGCAGGACCTCAGCAGAAAACAACACGAACATCCATGCCTTACCCGGGGCTCGAACCCAGGTCCCGTAGATCAGTAGCCAAGCGCGTTAACCACTCGGCCATAGTTATTGATATTTGTATTTTAACACTTTGACTGCTGCAATGTTAAAATTTTTTCAAGTCCTGGGGCCACATCTTTTTTTTGTTAAATCAACTAAAATTGGTCTTAAATTGCTGTACAATATAAGTTTATATAATTTTTATAAATTTGTTGCTTAAAAACAAAATTTGAAAGTATGAATCATGTGTACTTCACGTGCCCTGAACTACAATTTTGTATGTGAAGCACGGATGATTCACGTGGCCCCACTGCAAAATGTTAAATAATTATCATCAAGATAGTGAGTAGTTAAAAAAATTGAGCAATTTTCAAATACTGAGTGAATGAAAATCAGTTGCATTTAATTTTAAACATCAGAATATGTTTGGAATAATACTTCAAAATATTTTCAGTGCCCTTTTGGAATATGTAGTGATCTTAGTGGATCTGATGAAAAAGTAATTTTGAAACTTGCCAGTGAATTGAAGTATATGTAAGTTATAAATTTAATTCTTTAATTCAAGATGTTGTGCACTCTAGTTATAAATGGTGATAAATAATAAACAAAATACTGAATAGAGATTTAGATCTAACTAATGAAATGGTTAGTAAATCTAGCTGCTAAGATAATGAGCATGCCATTGTGTAAGTGTTTATATGAGAAACTAGCAAATAATAATATAAACTAGCTAAAATTTTGGTTATTTCCTGGGAAATCCCAGTTTTCTGTTCTTATTTAGCTATATGAGCCTTCATAGCTATTTGTTGCAAGTACAATTTGTCTCCAGTCTCCTCTATCCATGGCCTTCTTCCCATTTTCGAGATCTTCAATCTTTGTGTGCAGTGTCTCCATCTCAGGCGGGGGCATGCTTTTGGTCTTTTCCCACTCAGAATGGATATATAGCTATTCTATGGTTCTCTCTCTTCATCCATCCTTTGAATGTGTCCCATCCATCATAATCGGTTGGCTTTAATCTCTCTGGTTATAGCAGGAGAGCCATATTTTTCATACAATTTTAGATTATGTCGTATTTGCCACAATCCTCTACAGTTGTCTTGGATTGGTCCATATATTCTTAGGACTTTATTTTTAAAGTGCTGTAATTTACCTTCATCAGCTCTTGTAGTGCTCTAGGTTTCAGAGCCATACCTAACAACTGGATATAAGAATGTCTTATATATATTTTCTTTTGGTCTATGTGATGATATTTTTGAAGACAGTAGAGGTTAGAGTGCATGAAAGATCTGATTCCTGCTTTTATTCTAGCAAGAATTTCATCTTGTATATGATTTTTATCAGTGATCTGGGTTCCATGGTAGTTGATATGTGTAGTTATAATGATGGAATTCCTGAGTGAAGACGTCAAGAGAATAATCTCTATGCAACGTCCTATTGCACATCCTACAGAGAAAAAATGATTAGTAGGGTTTTTAGAGGAACAAGATTTATTGAAAGAGAGATAGGGCCAACAATATCAAATAGCCCCCAATCGCAGGCACGGGGCAAAGACATGTTCCCCTACTGCTAAAGGTTGAAGCCACTCATGATGGTAGGAACTTCAAGTACCATCTTTTGAAGTGGACCTTTTCAAGAACCAGAATCACGATAGAAACTGACCTGCCTGAGATATATTACTCCAGAGTAGGATTGGCGATAGCCTCTGATCTGATTTATCCACTAGCTGATATAAGGTATCCTGTGCCTCTGCTCACTAAAGGTTGGCAACTCATAGGCAAATAGAAAAAACAGCAGTAGACCTTGTAAAGTTGACCACTTCTCAGCAGAACAGAAAAAGGAATGTGGCCATAGATGATCAAATCAGTAGCCCTGTCTGCCCTCCCCTTCTGTTGAAGTCTTCTGATTATCCACTAGCTGATATAAGGTATCCTGTGCCTCTGCTCACTAAGGGTAGAATAAGAAGAGAATATCTCTTTCAAAAGGTACTAATGGCCTGCACCACAAGAAGGCAGAGTCAGATATTAGGTGCTAAGCTGGCTGGTTCTGTGCATCATCACCAGGGATTGGTACACAGCTCTCCTTCCTTAGGTGCATGTCTAGCTATCATTTACAGACTAGTGTAAATACTTAATATTTTTTCTTGATATCTCATGAAATATAGTGTTCATCAAATGTTTCAATGGATATTTTAAGCCATGGTAAACTGGAAAATCATGAGTTTTTTTGTAAAATATTTCATTGATTCTGATAGTGAGTCAGATGAATATTTAAGTTTCTGTGATTCAGAAACAGGATGTCAATTCCACTACTTATAGAATTAGTTATATTGCTTTTCAAATATATAAAGAAATTAGAAAAAATAATTATTTGGAAGTTGAGCAAAAATAAAATTTTTAGGTATATGTGACTTAAAATGGTAGCTACAGTAGGAGACATTTGATTAGCACATTAAAGCAAAAACTTTTAATTTTTAAGTGATAGGTTTTTTTAATACTATTTTAAATTAAATTGAAGTAATTTCATGACTAGCATTCAGAATTTGTAATTTTTAAGTGAATTTTTGCCATTGTTGTGAAGTTTAGCTTTTTTTTTTTATAGCAGTATCTAATGCAAATTGATCTGGAATGATTCAGTCTCACTTTTAGTGATTAAAATATACTATTCCCTTTGAAATTTTTTATTTAATTTTTACACAGCTCTTCACTTTTTTTTTTTTGTAATACTACTCTCCTTAGTACTAGTTTGCCAATTCATTAAAAATTGGCATTAAACATTTGTTTGCATAAATGACTGAAAAGTTTCAAAAAAATTAAATGAACCAAATATTTAAGTAATGAGTGAAATATTATAAATTATTTACGTTAAAGTAATGAAATACTTTAAAAAATATGGCAAATAAAATATTTTTACTGAAGCTAAAATGGGAAAAATACTGTGAATCTTTGCAATTAAAAAAATTCTTATAAAACTTACCTGCCTGTTTTTTCACATTCATCATTTTCTTAACCACAATTTAATACTGTTTTTGGTATATAAATAAGACCTATTTCTAGTGATTGGTTATTTGGCAAAATATTCTAAATGTGATTCTTTTATTGACTGAGCAGAGTTGACAAAAGTCAACATTTCTCAAAGTATAGCACTGAGAAGAAAATTGCAGAACACACTAAATTTCTTGCTTGATGTCAAAAATTTATTTTATGGTTATTCAGAAATAAGTATCCTTTCTATTCACAATGGAGTATAATTATTTTTGTTTGTTGGTTTTTAAAATAAATTCTTAGTTGCATTACTTGATACATTTTTTAACTACATGATTATAAAAAGGCCTTATTAAAATTAAACTAGTGGCTTTTTTGATAAATGCTATATTTTCAGAAAAACCAGAATTTAATGCTGATTAATTTGCATGTAACCTTCCATAATTTCTTTCATTAGTTACTTGGCAAAAAAAAGTTTTAAAGTTCACTTTTTTTTTCACTGAGCACGGTTGAAAAAAAAAATCCTGACAACCAGGGGAAATTAAATTTTTCAGCCTGGCATGGTAAGAGTTAAGCATAATGTGAGGACAGTTGGTCAGTGCTGACAACAATGTAGATGCAGGATGGAACCTACATCCATCAGTCATGGTCTGGAGCAATCAGACGATAAACATGAGGGCAGTAAGATCGAGTGACAGGCTCCAGCTTACTAACTGCAATTCTATCTACTTTTCAGGGAATCAAGGGCATATCCAGGTAGGGCCACCCCAAAAAACTTACTGTGCCAAAAAAAATATATATATATATATTTAAGTTTGTTATTCCATGTTTATTCATATTTCTCTTCCCAATTTATAAATAATGTGTATTAATTGATTTATTAAATAAGTAACAAAACATTTAATCCATATGCAGGCATAACTCATTTAATGCTCAGGATGCATTTTGGAAATCCAAGCATTAAATGAAATGACATTAAAACAGGCCTCATGTACACTCTATAGTATTCTGAAGGATTATTTTTCCGTACATATTTGATTTGTTCATTTTTAAACACAGTCTGAAAATAAAAGGCTGTTAAATTGGTATAATTACATATACATCATTATTTAAAAATTCTGCAATTTATTATTTAAACAGTTCACTTTTATATTTGTATTCAAAATAAAATTCAAATCTCAGAAAACTTAATAAAATTAAAAAGTTCAAAAGAATATGTGACAAGTTATTGATCAGAGATCTTTAGAAAATTATCTAAAGTTTATTGTTTTATGCTTTTCTGTTTCTCTTTTAGTAATTCAGTGTAAGGTGATAAAGCATTTAATAATCCACACTTTACACAACAAGATATTTTGAAATCAGGTTCATTCTCACTTAAATTTTAAATTATATCTTGTATTATCTTTATAAAAATTTATTTGTATCATACATTAAATTTGTGTCATGTTTAAGTAGTATGGCACATTTTTGTTTTAAATAACGTTAATAAATATCTGTTCTGACAGCATTAAACTAAAAAACAATTAAAATAAATTACTTTTCTGTGAAAAAAAAAACAGTGAGATATTGGAACAGTATTAATTTAGTTAGTGTTAAAAGAGATTTGCCTGTATACAGTATGATTCCAAAGTCTGAACATGTTCACTGAAATATAAATGAAAATTCGAACACTAATGTATATTGGTATCTAGAATAAAAAAGGTCAATATTTGCAATGCAAAATAGTCTATCTTCATCAAAATTGCAAATCAAAATCTCTATTTTCACCTTAACAATAGTAATTTCTTTTGTATTTTTTGCATCAGGGATTCATTTATATGCTGGTTTAGCATTTTTTAGATCTTTGTTTAATAGTTGAAAACTGGCACCCTACTGTAGGTTGATAATTCTATCATGCAGGAATTCTCTTTGATGTATGCCTTCCTTGCCCACCTCCTCAGGGGATATGTGCAGGTAGAATCTATCCCACTCTGAAAAAAAAATAAAGGTTTCGTGAAAAAAAATCTGTATATGGACACAAAACAAATGAATATTTAAACAGAATTATTCAAACAATTTTCAAAAACATTTTGACATGAGAATTGCAAATGTGTTTCTTGCATTTGATGCAGTCGAATGTTGGTTTCTTGTCTGCAGCACGAGGACAGTAAGAACACCTTCCATTTTTTGGTCTGGAAGCTTCATCCTACACTGTTGGTTGAATCATTATTCTCTCTTTTGGTTGTTTCCTTATTTTAGTTGCTAACAACTTGGGAAGATGTTGCAGCTAAAGCCAGTTCAATAAAAGCATGGTCTAAATTATGGCATCAAAGCATGGTGTAAAAACTCTTCTCCTTGTTTTATTTCCAGAGGATCCATACTTAGTAGCTAAAAATAATGTATTCGCATTAATGAATTGTATCTTTAGCATGGCATAAAACAATAGTGTTGCACACCATCTTATACTTTCAAGCTTTCCATTCCCTAGCATTTTTCTATCATGGTGCATCATTGACAGAAGAATCATACTTTGATTTTTTTCAACATGTATAAGGCTAATGTCATGTCTTTTGTAAAATAAAATGAAGATCCTATTTCTCTCTGAGGATTTCACTTGAGTCATTCTGGAACTTTCAGTATGTCATATTTCATTGTTCTAACGAAGATTAACATCATTTGAAGTGCTTCTGTAAATGGAATGGGTGTAAACTGATTATCTACTGTAAACTTTCTATTTGTGTTTTGCACTTTATTTTAAATTCTTAGTACTGAAGTAGTGTATGTACAGTGTTATAAGCAGCTGGTCATACACCACAAAATTGCATTTTTTTTTTCATTTTACGATACATAGGACAGAGAAGAATCCTAAAGCTACTCCTAGCTTTTCAGGGCTTCTCATACAAGGACATGCCCCACTAAGCCTAAAGTCACTGCTGACCACAGCCTCACGCTCAGCTAACACAACACACAAAGTTTGCCCTGCTGGTACAGTAACTAGCACCATAACCAATCTGCCAGTTAAGGCTTAGTTTGCGCTTAGCTCTCGCATGTAGCATTTGCATAGATACTGCTAAGTGCACTGTCATCTCTCACTTCTGCATATGAGAGAAAGTAATTGCCTTGCACTTCAGCAAGCAAGTTTTCCACACATTTTGTTAATTACTGTAATTGCAAAATGTCAAAAAAAATTCTAAATTAATTTAAACACAATTAGCTCTGTAACATGAAACTTTGATTTGCAAACATATATCTTATAGTATTCTATATATACTATACGTTCTACATGTGCTTTAAGAGCCAGGTGGCAAGACACTATTGCCAAGATTATCCTTGTTGAGTGTCTTGATGCTTGGCTGTCTAAGCACACGTAGATGATATGATATGCATAGAATACTATAAGATATACGTTTGGAAATCAAGTCCTTGTATGAGGTATGAATCAAGTCCTGTAAGGACCAAAGAAATGCAAAATACTTTAAGTTTGGACCCTTTTTCTGATCCAATTAGGTTTATGCTCCGGATAGCTGAGACAGGTGCCAGACAATAATTAACAAATTGCCAAATAAATAAATAAAGTTAAATTAGGGTTCAAAATACCAGCAAGCGTTAATGAGTAAGAATTCAAAATATGATTGTCAAGTTTAAATATCTAAATATAATCAAAACTTAATTCACGTTGCTCAAGAGAAAAAATTAGTAAAGACTCGAAAGGTTTAAATAACAAACAAATTTATTTTCAAAAATCACTCACCAAAACTTCAATGAAGAAGATACATTAACTGAGCACTCTTCCGTGCTACATGCTTATGCTCTACTGAGCTCACTCAGTTCTCTCTAACTGACTACTCCATTCAACTCCTGTCTTTCTCTGACTCTAACTACTGTGACTAGCATGTCACTGGTATAACAAGAGGTACAAAACCGGGCATGTTTCATGTTGCACGCTGGGAAAGACATTTACATAAATCGACGAGCGACACAAGCTATGACGCAAGAGGGGGCGTGTCCTTGTGCACGCGCTTTAGCGGGTGACAATCGGAAGTTCGGAGTTGCGCATGCGCAACTCCTAACTCTTGGAAACGAGCGCTGTGATGACAAAAAGGAAATAAAAATCCCCAAAATGATAAATATAACATAAATTAAGCAAAACTGGTTAAGGTAAAGTAAAAGTGAATGAGGGGGCATCACAACTCCCCCTTCCAAAGGGAGTCAAAAGATTTGACCTAACAGATTTTGATGAGCAAATTTTGAATAAAGGACACATCTCACGTCATTTACACATGGCTGAACATAAATAAGTAAAAGTAGTCATGGTTTGCCTACTATTGAAGTTGAGGAAGAATGGGACCATTTTAAGCAGGCTTTTCTTGAAACTAACAGTACTCTTTTAGGAAAAAAGGAGCAGAGTGGGCAGAATTATTTGAGTAATAAGGCACTTGAGCTTATTTCAGAAAGAAGGAACTGCAGGAAAGTCCTTTATTGATACTCTATTAGTCTCAATAGAAAGCATTACAGAGAGGTTAATAAATTTATCAGTTAGCAGTTGATAAGAATCTTTGGCTTGGCTGCCAAAGCCCAGGAAGTAGTTAGACAGCACAACAGCAGAGAGCTGTACCAGATAGTTAACGTTTTGTGTGGTAGAAAACAGACAGGTATACAGGGATTGAAGAATAAACAAGGTAAGGTCTGTCATGGCTAGGTGGGCTGAGCATCTCAGTCATGTTCTAAACTGTTTAAAATTAGTTTTACTCCCATTGTGTGTAATGATGATAAATGCATTACTAGCTTTAATGTTTGCCCTATAACACAGTATGAAGTTATTTTGGCTATTTATAAACTTAAACTACATAAATCCCCAGGGGTAGATGAAATTACTACAGAAATGCTTAGAGCTGGGAATGTTTAGGTTACCACATGAATGATTGAAACTTTGAATATCTTTTATGATAAAGGCATAGTTCCTAAGGATTTTACCAGAGCTATTATTATCCCTATTTTTAAAAAAGATGATTACAGTTCTTGTGATAACTATAGGAGCATCAGCCTCCTTTCAGTTTCAGGTGAAGTTCTTTGCATGATTGTTCTTAATAGAATTAATAATCTGGCTGACAGGCAATTGTGTGATGAGCAATGTGTATTCAGAAGTGATAGGGGATGTGTAGATCAGATATTTTCACTCAGGCATATTCTTGAGAAATGTTTAGAGTTATTTAGAGTTCATGTTAATGTGTACGGTTGAGACAGGGTGGCTGCCCAGATGCACATGGAAAACCAAACTGATTCACGTACATCTTGATCCACTCTGTGAAATTCCCATTCCACTTAATGGAATTGCTCTGAACATACATGCTGATTCACTTGAGGTGGACACTGAGGTTGAGGGGGAAAGTGAAAATTTGTCAATAGGCTTTCTCATCTCAAAGCAAGTGAGAGTCGATGCAGATATAATTCTGGCTGTAGGGGGTGAGGAAAAATGGCACAACCACTTGGTCCTCGTTATCATACGTTATCATCGTAAGAATATGATGATTGCCAAGAAGGCATGATTGGAGCAGAAGACATGATATTGGCTCTCATAACTGTGGATGCTTCTTGTGCCAGATAGCCTGCAAATTGCTTCTAGGTGGCCCAAGGTCCAAATCCCAACTGTTGTCTGCTGGCTCTGGTTCTGAAGTTGCCACAGGTTGTGGTATTGGATGCACTGTAGTGGTTGATCGAAGATGGTTGGTTCAAAGCAAGAGAGTCCTACATTTCTGCAATTCGGTAAAGTGATCAACATGTGCCTATCTCAATTTTATGAGGATTCATTTTCAGCGCTATCTTATAATTGACCTCCATGACCTGTTGAAGGACTCTACAGGATCCAGTAGATAGTTTAAAGAGTTTCTTTGTATTTCATCAGGGCACCCTGGGGCTATACAAAAATATGAGATCTCCACTTTTATACCCTTGCCTACAGTGACTCTTCACTACTGTTTCTCTTGTTGCTCTGCTGCAGTTTCAAAGTTTTGTCATGCCAGGTCATAAGCACAGCTCAATTTATTGGTCAACTGCTCTCCATAACTTTCAGTGTCCGTGTAGGTTGAAGGTTCCCTGGTCTGCCATATTTGAAATGGTAGGACCACATCCTTTCCATATAGCAGATAGTCTGGGATTTCACAAGTTGCACTGTGGGTACCAGTTCAATAGGCCATCAGCACAAATGCCAAGTGTTCATCCCACAGGCCATTCTTCTCAGCCACTAGGTGAGACATTATGAATGCTATGAAGTGATTGAACTTTTCCATGAGACTATTCGAGGCAGCATGATAGAAATGTATTTTGTTTAATTATTTTCAATTTATTAAACACCTTGGTCATTATTCGATCGGTAAAGTTTCATGCATTGTCACTAATCACTGTAGTGGGAATCCCATGTTTAGGTATAAAGTCTTCAGCAAATACTCTGGTGATAGATTCTGCCAACTGATAAGGTAGTGCATAAATTTCAGACCACTTTGTGAAATAGTCTATAATGACTAAAACTTATTTACTTCTTCACTGTGTAAGGGGATCAGGACCTAAGATGTCCATTCCTACTCACTGGAAAAGTTGATTCGTGAAGAGCTCACTAACTAATTGTAATTTTCATTTTTCCAGATATCCTTGTTTCTGTAAACACAAAATGCAGTTCTGTACATAGTTGCGAACCTCCGGATACATTCCTGCCCAATAGTATTCTGACTTTACTCTTTGTAATGTCTTGACTTCACTGGGATGGCCAGAACAAGGATTATCATGACATAATTGTAAAATGTGACCGTGAAGACTGAGTGGTATTACCAATTGCTCTTATCATATCCCTATGAGGGGGGGGGGGGCTCAGTCGGTAGCATGCCAGGCTCGTAATCTGTAGTTCCCAGGTTCGAGTCCCAACTGGATCAGCATTGAGATTTATTTCCACAAAATTCCCTGCCCTGCCCATGGTCAGTAGGGGACACGATGGGTTTGAAAAGACTGCTGTTTGTCGGATGGCACGTTAAGCCATGGCCCTGTGTGTGGGAAAGCCATATGCTGTGCACGTTAAAGAACACACTGGATGGCCTTGACGGGTGGCTACCATCTGTCTCCCAACAGCTGTTCCAGTGGGTCCCCTCACCCATCCTTCTCTGAGCCTTCAGAGTCCTTGTGACTGGCCATTTAGCCCATGGTGTGCAAAAAAGTGCCGCTCAGAGGTAAAACAACCCAACCCTAGGAGGGACTCTGTAGATGTGGGGGCAAAAAATGAAACAGGACTCCATCTCTCACGCTGAAATGATCAGGGGAGTCTCGTATTTTGACTTTCCAAGGCCTCTATAATCTTTCTAAGTGCAGGATCATCCATTTGCATCTCCCTCAGCCAGGTTCTATCTCCCAGCTGGCTAAGGACATGTACTTGAGAATCTGTATATTCCTTGATAAGATGTCAGTGTGAATGTTATGTTTTTTTGGTTGATACACCATATCAAAATCGTAATCCTGGAGGGTGAGGTTCCATTTTTCCGAAATGCTGGAAGGATCTTTAAGCTTCATTAAGTATGACAAAGGGGCATGGTCGGACACTACTATAAATCAACAGCCATACAAATACTGTGTGAAGTGGGTAATAGTAAATTTAATTGCTAAGGTCTCCTTTCTGTGGTCAAGTATCATACCTCTGGTGTTTTTAATTTCCAGCTGGTGGGAACTGTTGTCCATCTCTTGCTTGAGTACTCCAGTGACTGCAATGTTTGACACATCAGTTGACAGGAAAAACTTCCATCCAAAAATAGGATATAAGAGGACTGGTTCTGTCATAGTTTACACTTCAATTTTTCAGAAGAGGTATCTGCCCCTGGAGTTCAACTGAATATGGCATCTTTCTTAACCAAGTGTACCAGGGGTGCAGTGAGATCGGCATATCAATCAATGAACTGCTGATTATATCCGTTTAAGACAAGAAAGGCACAGACATTCCTAACAAATCAGGGGCTTGGGAAATCTTCGATTGCCTTCACATTATGAGGGTCAAGTTGCACCCCCTCTGCTGAAATTTGATGTCCAGTATGTCAGGGATTCCTTCATAAACTGACATTTTGCTGGTTTCACTTCAAGTTAAACCTCCTCAAATGGTCAGTTACCTTCTGCAACCAAATGTGATTTCAATTACAACTTCTGGTCTTTCACAGAATATAAATACAGGTGCATAAAGTGGGGTACATAACTTCCACTTATTCCCCTAACAACAATCAAATGTGTGAAATCTAATCTTCTTTCAGGCCTGCCATACATAAAAAAACGTATTGGTACTCTGTTAAATCCTCTTAAATACAATCAATACGCCAAGCTAAGAATTTTATTTTACAAACAAGTGGGAGTGTAATCATCTGCTAAAACTTCACCTAAACACAATAAATCACGAGCTAACTGAAATAAAGATAGCATTAATTACCTCCCCTCATTGAGCTTTACATCTCCCTCCCAAAGGAGTTTTGCTAGTGACTGTCTCAATCAAACTAGACTTTGTCATTGGGGACAGCTGAAAGAAGGTACAAAAACTTAAAGACATCATGGTCAGCTAGTATACATTGCTCGATATTGAAAGTGTCCCACCCAGAAAACATGTCGTACAAACATGCAAAGAGAAGGGTGGGTGTGCACAGTTGAGATATGCAAATGATGATAATCTGGAGCCAATGACATGTGGCTCAAGAGATAAAAGGTGCAAGAAGGAATAGGGATGGTATTGTGTCTATGCAGGTGGAAGCTGTGCAAATGGTTGAGATTAGGTGGTTCCACTTGGAAATTGTTCAGTGAAGGCTGAAAATGCCTGGTACACACCATTGGCAGGGTTTGTCACCATTTGGATGCTTTTGAGAGAGGAAGAATTATAGGCCAATGTGAAGCTGGATTAACTACACGTCTTGTCACCGCCCATGTTCATCAGGATGCACGAACTGTTGGACACTGTTGACAACAGTGGCGAAATGAATGTTCTAGCATGCGTCACAGAAGAGTGGTGCAGTCCGACAGACGTCAGCACAGCTTGATAGGCACATTGTTTGACATGCTCATTTGTCACCACAGAGCACTGCAGGCAATATTCGATGGGCTGTGTCAGCAGCTGCGGATGTCCCCATAACAACCCGAATGGTGAAACGAAGGGTGCACGAGGCACACCTGCACTCTAGGCAATTGTTCCGTCGGCTGCCATTGACTGCAAACCATCACAGCGCTCATCTGGCTTGGTGCCAAAACCATGTGAACCGGGGTCATGAATGGAACACTAATGTGTTTAGTGATGAATCCTGTTCTGCCTGGGTGCTGACGATTACTGGGTCTATGTATGGTGACAACCTGGTGAGAGGCTGGATCCAGCTTTTGTTCATGACTGACCAGTGACGGTTCGTAGCTAAAATTAGTGGGGGTGCTGCTCCAGAAAATTTTTAGCCTTTGTTTTAAAATTGTGTAAAAGGAAACAAACATGTATAAAAAGAAAATTTATTTACAAACTTGATAAAATCCTAAAAGAACAAAATCAAACATTTTTTACTTACTTTAACCTAAATTGTTACAGTTCAAGCTTAATCTATTCATTTAAAAATGAAATCCATTCTTCTTGTTTTAATTTGCGCGAAAAAAAAAATGAATCAAATAGAATAGCTGGAAGCAGGATAATAATCTAATTCTACACTTTATCACATTCAAGAATATGGTACACGGTTTTTAAGCACAACATACGCAAAGTAAAAAAAAACTACCCTCAACCAGCATGCCAGGATCGGCACTGCGGGAACGACAGTGCGCTCTCTCTCCCTTGCAGCCTAGCGTGTAGCTTCCTATGTGTGCATGCGCACAACAGTCAAACACCTCGCCGCTAGTACTGTGAAGCGCACAGTTCCATACAAAGATTTTTGTATCTTTTTCATAAACTGGGGGATGGCTACTGACATTAAGCTTAAGGATTATATATTGTACAAGTATAAAGAAAGAATTAAAGAAAAAAGGACTCATTATATTAAATGTTATCGATAATATCAAGTTGAAATTGGGGGTGCTGCAGTTCCACAGTGCCTATACGCGAGCAACCACTGTGACTGACATACCGCCCATCACTCAGGCATAATGGTGTGGGGTGTTATTGGATATGTTAGTGTGGTTCTGCAGCCCATTTTGTTACTGTTTGTTGGAGGCATGCAGCAGTCCATTTTCCAGCATGACAACGCTGTGTACACACTGCTAGGGTCTCCAAACAATGTTTGCAACATGTTCAAGTATTGCCATGGCCAGCATGATCTCCAGATTTATCCCCAATAGAAAATCTTTGGGACCACATTGGACATATGCAATCCTCTCACTGGCCAGCACAGAATCTTGATGAATTATGGGAGCAAGTCAACAGTGCTTGGTGTGCAATTCCTCAGGACCATATCCGTCGACTGTGTGATTCCATGCCATGCCATATTGCTGCCTGTATTGCTGTTCATGGCAGTGCAACCGCCTACCGAGGAAGTCACATTGTGCTGCATTTTCTCATCTTCTAATCGCTGTAAGTGACTGCAAATTAAATCATGGTATGCCAATATGTATTGCTATGTGCGTGCTACATTTCACCCCTATCCCCTCGCTCCTTCTGGGTGGGGCAATTTCAATGTCATACATTGTATATGGAAACAAATGCTGCAAATGTCATCCCAAGAATTACGCATCAATATCACTGATGACACTGAACAGATTTAATTACATATACATAAATCTAAGAGTAAAAAAAAGCTGTATCAATAATTTATCATATACAATGCTAACATTTCCATCTATGTTTTACATAAAAAACACTGTAAGTGCAAAATTCATTTCAAAGTACGACTTAAATAATCATTATATACTTAATTCTTGTTCATTCTCATCATTCACATCCATAAACATTTTATAATTCCTAAATTCCTAAACTTAATATACTCAATTCCGCTTTAAGTCAGCTGAAGGAAAAAAAAATTGCAATTTATAATGACACTTGAAATCACATTAATACGATATAACTCTCTATGGTTCAACTAGAACTTTAGATGAACCAGAATACCTAAAAAAATTTTAATCACTTCACATTGTAAACTCAGACTAAAACTTGAGTAATAAATTCACTTTTCAAAAATATCAAAACTCCAAAGTTTTAACATGAAATTAAACATTTCAAAATCTCTTAAGTATAAACAACAATAAATAATTTTCAATCATCTCTGTCGTCTTCTATTCCAGAGAAAAGAAATAAAACAGCACAAATAATTAGTGCCACAGGGAAGAAGAAGAATATACTTAAATTTTCACTGTTAGCATTCCTTTGTGATTAATCATCATCCAGTCGTTTTCTGAGACTTCATTCACACATCGATTGATAAGCTAGGTGTATTCATTTCTGAGGATCTCATTGGTGATATCATCTATTCTATGTTGACTACTTTGTTGCCGGTTGTTGCTCTGCAGACTGATGTTGATGGAACAGCTGAATTTGGCTTCACTATCTTTTTTCCTGTTGTATGCAATAGGTTATAATCTAATCTTTTTTTCTCTAGTCTGGTTGGTAGTGATTCATTATCATCCTCAGAGACATTTTCCAAGTTTTGTTGTGAGCATCCAGAATATTTGAGACTTCTGATCTGAATAATTCTATAGAACCTTTATACAGTTTAATGTTTACTATATTGTAGTATCCTATTGAGGCATTAGTGGTTATGTTGGCTAGTTCATATAATAAATTTGAAAGCTCCTTCCTTACAATATATGGTCCAGCATATAACTGTGCAAATTTCTTTATGAATCCTCTTTCTTTATCACTTTTGTGATGCATTTTAATCAAGACCTTATCACCTGTTTTAAATTCCAAACGCCATCTTTTGTTATAATCTTCTCGTTGTTTCTGTTGTGCTCGTAGGGAATTATCTTGTGCCTTTGAAATGGCTTGAATATGCTGTTCCATTCTAAATTCAATGGTTTGTGGAGATATAGGTTGACCAATAAGTCTGCCCTAGGGTAATGTCAGCTCTCTTCCTATAAATATCCTCAAAGGTGTGAATTCAGTTGTTTCATGTAATGAAGTATGTAGAGGAAAGGAAAACTGTTGCAAGTGTTTATCCCAGGTACTATGTCTATTTTCAACATATGCAGCTATCATTCTTCCAATATTTCGATTAATTCTTTCATTTAAATTTGACTGTGGGTGATATGGAGTTTTTATATGTATGTTTTATTTTAAATGTTTTACACACTTCAGTAGGCACATTTGAAATTAATTTGGGCCCATTGTCTGAAACTGTACTCTTGGGTACCTCATACCTGCATATAAATTTATTTATAAACTATTTTGCTACAACTGTTGCTGTTGCATTTCTAATGGGAGATATTTCAGCCCATTTTGAAATATAATCTAACACCAGAATGAATTGGATCTCACTTGCATTTGTGGATATGGGCCCATTAAATCCGTGCCTACTAATTCCATGGGTTCATTGGAGATCATGCTTTTCATAAGACCACAAGGACAGTTCTGATTAAATTTTGTGGTTTGAGAAATTAAGCATGTCTCTACATAGGTTTTTATATCCTTTTTCAAAGCAGGTCAATATGCTCTACCTTCTGATATGTTTTACATGTGCCTAAATATCCTGCTGAGTGTACATCATGCAATTCTTGGAGTACATACTCTTAAAACCTCAGGGATAAATGGACGATAGCTGCCTGTTTGACTCAGTCATCTGCAGTAATACAAAATGTCATTAATTAATTGAAAATGTCTGGCTCTTCCAACAATACTTGAAGCTATACTAGGATCTAGAAGTAATCATTTTGTTGTTGTTTAACTTAGTGTTCCTTATATTCTATGGGAACTACTGTGACGAACAAGGGAGCAAAAGGCTTATCCTCCAGCTCTGGCATAACTTTTTCCGGTCACACTGGAGCACAGGACAATGCATCTGGTAGCTGATGTGCACTTCCCTTTCAGTGCTTGATCTTGAAATGAAATTCTTGAAAGTGCAATGCCCAGCACAATAGACAACCTGTTAAATTGGTGGATGCCTGCAACTATTGTAAAGCAGCATGGTGGGTAAAAATGGTAATGTCGGAAGTGTCTAGTTGCAGTTTTAATTTTTCTAGAGCCCATATTATGCTTAGGCATTCTTTTTCAGTCATTGTATAATTCTTATAATTCTTCTTCAGTCACTGTATAATTCCTTTCAGTGTGACTCAAATTATGACTGGCATACATAATGACATTTTCACAATTGTCATCCTGCATTTATCTGAACTTAGCCCCGAAATCAACATCAGAAGAATCAGCATAAATCTTGAAAGGTTTGCCTGACTGTGGCAAGGCCAACACAGAAACATGACACAATGCGTCTTTTAATGTCTGAAATGCTGTGTTGCAAGCAGGTGTCCAATGAAACCATTTTCACTTTTGGCATAATTCACATAAAGGTTCAGTCAAATTTGCAAAATTAGGTACAAATTGTCGGTACCAGCCACACGTTCCTAGAAATCTGCTAAGTTGCTTTGAATTGTGGGGTGTGGGAAATCATTCTTTGGCTTTGACCTTATTAGGTAATGTTCTTACTCCAACTGCATTAACCGTAAAACTGAAGTATTGAACGTCTTCTCAGAGAAATGTGACTTTAGATAATTTTGCCCCTTGGTGCGAGCTCCTGTATGCGGTGAGGGGGACCATCCTGTGAAGGTTCCGCTGGCTCGGTTACCTTCACAGGGTCCTGAACGCTCGCCCGCATGTTTGCTGTGCGCGGAGACCCATGTCCCGGGAAAGGAGGATCCTGGTAGTTGCCCAGGGGTCCCCATCTTCTCTCCTCAGCTCGTGACTGGCAGGGTCCCCTTTGGCCGCCTTGCCAGTGGGGGGAGCCTGTCTGTCGTGGGGTTGGGCGGTGGATTTCGGTTCCTCTACTAAACGCTGCTTTGGCCTCAGCTTCTGGTAAACAGGAGCAATTGGCTGTTGGGCAGGTCCTGCTAGGGTTAACTATGTAGAGCGGTGAGTAACCTTGCCCACAGTCCTGGTACAGGTTCGCAAGTTTCCTCACAACTTATTTTCCTTTTGAAATTATACTTTCTTTGTGAGGCCAGTTTGGTCTTTCAAAATTTTGTTATTTTATGCTTTGTTCCTTTTGTGTGTAATGTTTTTGTTCTGCACATTTTTATTTTCCTTTTATTTATTTGTGAGGGCTTGGCTCACTGTCTGTGTGGGGTATAGTGCCCGCATAGCCCTGGTGCCCGAGTGGGCGTCCCGTTGTTGGGCTCCGTGGAGGGTGGGGACAGTGGGCACTGAACCGCACAAAAAATAAATGAGAGAGACTGATGAAATTAATGCGATCAGTGCCAACAAGAGGGTTTGACATGAGCCCCCATCTTCCTCTTTGTCTCAGTTATCTCTGCCATCGTCTTCTTTATCTGTGTCGCTCCCCAGATTCCTGATCATCCACTCCACAGGTGATCAGGTACTTGGGGACATGTCCTCTTTTTTTTGTCAACAAAGGTTTGAAAGGTCTTGCGGGAGAGCTGAAATCCATCGAACGTTTACGATCTGGCGACTTGCAAGTTGAGACCGCTTGTTCCAAACACTCGGAACTGCTCCTGAATGTTAAAGAAACTCTTTGCCAGCCATCATGCTGAGTACCTCGACTTCTTGCCTGTCTTTACAGATGGCTCGAAGTCTGGTACATTGGTGGGATCGGCCATTCTGCTGTGATGTAATCATTGCAGACCAGATCCCACTGCAGTGTTCCATTTTCACTGCAGTTGCATCCAATCAGTCTTGCCTTGGACCATGTGGCGGCTAAGTATCATTGTTGGTGTGTGCTATACACCGACTCGCATAGTTCGCTACAGGCTATGATCTCGGTGAGGCATCAGCCTCACCTTGTTCTTTCTAAGATCCGCCAGCAGCTCCATCGTCTGGCAGCCACCACCACGATTCTCTACTGTTGGGTACCGGCCATGTCGGTATCAGGGGCAATGACTTGGCAGGTGCTGCTGCCAAATCAGCCACGCCCCTATCCGGCTCTCCTTTGCCGGTTCCCTATCTGGATTTCCAGCAGCGTTTTACCATCGAACTTCAGGCACAGTGGCAAAGATCTTGGTCATAACAGCTTATGAACAAGCTCTTTGAGATCAAACTTATCATCAAATCATGTCAGTCTTGTTATCGCAGGAATCGCAAGGAGGAAGTTGTACTTGCTCAGCTTCGCTTAGGTCATTCATTTATTACTCATTCGTTTCTTTTATGGGCGGATGATGAACCTAAGTGCGATTTTTGTGACACCATTTTAACAATCAAACATATTTTAATTGAATGTGCATGTTTTAACATCGAACATTGTATATATTTTAGCTATCATAATTTTCTCTCTGAGCCTCTTACACTCGGACATCTTTTATCCGATCATTGCATTTTAGCGTCTGTTTTTGCCTTTTTAAAACATTGTGGATATTTTAATAGATTTTGATTTTACCTAGTTTTTCGTATAGCCCAGGTCTTTTACACCTGGGATTTTTATACGTTGTATTTTTCAAGTTGTTTTACTTTGTACTTTTACAATTGTTATTTAGAACCATGGAGGTAAGATGTTGAAACATGGCTGGTGCTCCGAATAATCCAAATGGTAAACAACGAAATTGAAATAATCCATCTTTCGTGTGGAAAGCAGTTTTGGGCCGATCTGGTGGATATAGACACCTGCCAATATTTTGAAGACAAATCTAGTGTGCTAATAAATTTCTTACCATTTGTGTCAGTAGATTCTGAATAATAGGTAGTGGATATCTATCGGGGACATGACAGTATTTAGTTTTCGATAGTCCACACAAAATCTCAAATCTCTAGTTTTCTTTTTAACAAGGACGACTGTTGAAGCCCAAGGGCTAAATCTTGGTTCAATTATCCCATCCTTTAACATTTCCTTAATTTGCTCAGAGATTATTTATTCTTAGAGGATAATTGTGTGGTTTACTTATAAACAGGTTTATTATAGCCCGGGTCAATATGATGTTGCAAAATTTGACATCTGCCAGGCTTGTTGTTAAGAAGTTCATAATTAGCATTGAGCAGAGCTTCTAACTTAACTCTCTTGCTATGATCTAAATGAGTGCTGTCAGCATGTTTTTTAATATCCGATTTTAT
Organism: Ryuthela nishihirai; assembly: GCA_038380435.1. Lineage (NCBI taxonomy): Eukaryota > Metazoa > Arthropoda > Arachnida > Araneae > Heptathelidae > Ryuthela > Ryuthela nishihirai. Next base: position 81,862,894 of record JAWZYU010000017.1, read on the forward strand.
CTGGTTGACATCAAGTTTTTCTTTCATTGTTGCTTTCATTTAAATAGTATTATTAACAAAATCAAATTCTATCTGGTGTTTTCATATTGCATCCATTCCTATCAAGGAATCATATAATAACTCATTTATTACAACAAATTCAAATCTTATCTCCACATTGTTTAAAGTGATAAGTAATTCAACAATTCCTTGTGGAAAACACTGCTTGGGACTACAAGTTAAGTTCAAAGGTCCACGGCACCATGGCTGCAATTTCAGTTTGCAACTTCTTTGAATTTTATCCCATACTTTCTTATTTGCGTGATTTAGATGTGAAATATCAGCTCCTGTGTCAATATGAGCTATGAATTCAATTTTTTCATGATGAAGCTTTACAAAAGGTAATTCTAAAACATTATATGTACCAACAGTGGCAAGACTTAACTTATGAGAGAGCTTTTCTTGAGGAGCTTTGGCCTCTGGCTTCCTAATTTAAGTTTTCCGAATTGCAGTTTCTTCTGTAGCAATATTGCTCCATGTGCCATAGTCGGCCACAAAAATTACATCTGAAAGTCTTTCTATTGTTTGTAACAAAAGTTTTTGGTCTAATTTCATTATTGGAAGCTTGATGCAGAACATAATCTCTGCTTTGTTTGTTCTGCATCATTGTAGCCGTGTTCGGCGAAATTGTCGAGACCATTAACTTCCGTTCATGTGAGTCATTTTGCAAGACTCAACCTGATATCTCTGCTTTGGCAAGAATTGTATCCATTGTCGATTTAATACAGTTTTTGCAGATTCTCTTGTGTAGTGTATTGATGAGCCAATTTGACTAAAGTTGAAATTGAATTTACATTTCATACTTCTAAAAATTTTCTTAAGAGCAAAAGCAATTGGGACATAATACAATTTATTATATCAATTTCAGCAGCATTAGCATCGTACAGCTGGTATAACTCTACTATACCCCAGATGAATATTTCGATATCATCTTCTCTTTGTCCTTGTGAAAAATGTTATGTAGCTAGATGTGCCAAATCATCATAAGGTGGGTAGATTTCCAAAAGTTCATTTTTAAAGTCTTCCCAAAATTCTATTCCATGATGACATCCTAGTTATTCCACAATTCCTTAGCACATCCAATTACACAAGATACTGCAAAAACCACCGTTTTGTTGCCGGCACTTTATGTAAATGAAAATGCTCTTTCGTGGATGTGACAAATGTCCATGATGACGGATGTTTTAAACCGTAGAACTTATCTCAGGTAAAGACAAATTAACATAAGGACTGCAGTTAATAAATGGATTGGCAACTCATTGTTGAGGTGGTTCATAATACACTGTTCTATCACTTGCTTCTGACGGAACAAAATATGGAGCTTTATGTTCAAAGTACACTGGTTTCCATAAATTAAGGAAAATCCCTATGTTAAGTCAATGGGAAGCTAATATCAAAGTTTTGTAATTTCTAAAATAAGTTATTTTGTTTTTGAAATAATATTTATGCAAATCAAAGCATCTCCAGGTAAATGACAGTGCTTGTGAAGGTCATGAAATAGTATAAATAACACCTGATACTGAGTTCTGTTAATCAGTGTTATTCTTGTTCTTTAGATGGGAAAGGCAGCAGATTTAAGTGAGTTTGAAAAGCCCAAATTGTAATGGCTAGATGACTGGGTCATAGCATTTCTGAAATGGCAAGGCTTGTGGGGTGATCACAGTCAGCTGTGGTTAGTACCTAAAAAAAGTGGTCCAAGGAGGGAAAAAACCACTAACCTCTGGTAAGGTGTGAGCCAACCATGACTCATCAATGCTAGAAGTGAATGAAAGTTATCCTTATGGCATGAACCAACAGAAAGGATATGTGGTGCAACTTGCCCTTAATTTGAATGCTGGTGATGGGAGTAATGTGTCACAACACACAGTGCATCAAATCCTGCTGAAAATGGGACTTGCCTAACTGCAGGTCACTCTGAGTGCCCATGCTAACCTTGGTTCACTGTCAAAAGCACCTATAATGGGCATGCGAGCATCAAAATTAGACCTTGAATGATTGGAAGAAGGTTGTCTGGTCCAATGAATCTCATTTCCTGTTGCACTATGTGGACAGCTGGGTGTGTGTGCGGCATATACCTGGGGAAGTGTTGGCAGCAAGGTGCACCATGGGACGAAAACAAGCCGGTGGAGGAAATGTAATGATTTGGGCAATGTTCTGCTGGAAAACCCTGAGTCCAATCATTCATGTGCAGGAAACTATGACATCTACCACCTACCTAAACATCATTGCAGACCAGATATATCCTTTCATGGCAATGGTATACCCCTCTAGTAGTGCCTTCTTTCAGCAGGATAATGCGCCATGCCACACTGCCCAAATTGTTCCAGAATAGTTCGTGGAACATGAGGAAGACTTCCAGGTATTGCCCTGGCCTCCAAATTCCCCAGACATCAATCCAATCAAACATCTGTGGTTTATGTTGGAATAGCATATCCAATCTGTGGCTGCTCAACCACGTAACTTACAAGAGTTAGGATTTTGCTGGTAATATGTTGGTACCAGATACCACAAGACTCCTTTATAAATCTTGTCAGCGTCCATGTCTCGCTGGGTAAGAGCTGTTTTGGCGGCACACGGAGGACCAACCTCATATTTGGCAGGTGGTCATAATGTTTTGGCTCTTCGATGTATTTCATACTAAATATCATCTCTTAACTGAAATACGATAATTCTAAACACTAAGTGCTAATTCTTGGGTTTTTTTTACTATACATTCGTATCATTTTCAATGGCTGCCATTGTCCAGCAAAATTCCCAAGCACAAAGTACCAATTTGCAGAAGGATTCCCCCCTCATATCAGTATTGTCACTTCAATATCTAATAATCTATCAGGAGAAAAAAATCCTGCTCATAGCACCAATTTGTTCTACCCACTACCCTAACTTAGTTGAGAATGCAGAACAATGGATGAATATTACATATAGGGGAATTTACATTGTGTTTTCTTTCTCTTTTAAAATATATCAATTTGACAAACATGATTGTATAGTGAAATAATGATTTAGTAATCTTCTCCGGAGGCTTCTCTCCTTTCCCTACACTGGCTTAATCTGCAGCCAGGAGAAGATAAATCAACCACATCTAGAGAGTAGACAGACAGTTTTCTAAGATGAAACTTATAGAATTTAATCACATAGATTTATATAAAATAAACAGCTACTCAAGGTTCACTTCTGCCAACTTAGGCACTCTTAACTATAATCTACAAAACTCTGCTATCATATGCTAATGAGACATTTTGCAAGAGGAGACGGGAGAGACAGAAATGTATAAGTATCCTGACCTAAAACTCCTTCTAAGAGCCACTTGACCACTCAGGAATATACGTGTATCTTGAAAACTTCCTTCTCAATATAGGTCATAATTTATGCAGGCTTACAATCCACTGCTCTCCAACACCTGTCACAAAATGTGAGAGGCATCTTCCACACCTTTGTCACAGCTTAACTTGGCTTTTTCCTCTCTTCACATCTCCTTTCTCTATCTCTCTCTGACACTTCATCTACTACCACTTCATCTTACATTCTTCCTACATGTCCTTCCAGATCTCTCTTCTCACACTATCTTCCGTTTATACTCTTGTTTGTTGGAGTACTCCTCTAGGCACAGGTAAATGAATGTGGCATGGAGGATATGCCTATCACAGAGGAAGGTCGCTGTCTGCCTAATTCTTCGGTCTTTGTACCTATACTGGTCAGGTGGTGGATGTGAAAATCAAGGCAAAACTGTATTGAGAATATATGGTTACGACACTGGCACTAGGCAAGATTTCTTGAATGAATTTTGGATAACGAATCTTGCAGTTCTTCCACTAACAAGGTACAGTTTCTGGTTTATTTTTATATCCATCAGAGATGAAAAAACTCACATAAATATATGGTTGAAATTTGAAATAAAAGAATATTCTTCTTAGCTTACCAATCCAGACTTTTTGCTGAACCCTCAAAGTCTTCTTGTGGAACCCTGATTTAGTTGTGAGTTTTACTTCTGAGTGGCATATTTTTGCATGAAATGGACTAAATGTCCGGGTCACAAGGACCATTAGGCCTCAGAGAAGGTTGGGGAAGAGAACCCACTGGACAGCTGTTAGGAGATAGTTGGTAACTCCCAGTCAAGGCCATCCAGCATGTTCTTTATTATGCACCATGTATGGCTCTCCAATACATGGGGCCTTGGCTTAATGTCCCATCTAACAGATGGTGGCCTTTCCAAGCCCATGGTATTCCCTTTCTTACCAAGGGCAAGGTGGTGGTGGTGGTGGTGGTGGGGGGGGGGGGGTTAGTGGAGATAAATCTGAATTATGACAGGTAGAATTTGAACCTGGGAATTACAGATTTACAAGCTGGCATGCTACTGACTGAGCCAACCTCCACCCCATTCCAGTTGGAAACATTGGCCTAGTGTATGAAAATAATGCATTTGAATAGAAGTAAATGAATGCAAATAAAAAAGCTTAGCCCTTAAAGTGCTGGAAGACACTATAGTTCCCAGAGAACTTTGCATCGAGTTTTTATATCTTTAGTAAAGAAAATTTTCCTTTTAAGAGTTCTTTGAGATTTATCATGAAATTTAGTAAATTGCATTTTGTACAATAAAATCAACAAAATACTTTCAGTTGCTTACTTCAGAATAATAATCTACAGTTCTTTGAAATTTCATATTCAACAGAAATGATATATTATCTAGCATTTTAAAAGTTTAAAGCAGAAAATATGTATTTCCTCAAATCATGAAAAAGAAACTCCTTTTTGATTAATAAATTTAAATTGTTAAGCCAACAGTTCAGTGTACTTCATTCTGAAACATTTACACTGCTTAGACGATGCCCAGTATTGTCAGCCAAAATGTCTAAGCTGCCTTCATTAAAGAAATGTTTAATAAATTTCATCAATATATTGTAATTTCATCAGTAAATGTGTGGGCAGGTTGGTCAGCGACTGCTTAGTCGGGCCATACCTTTTTCCATCCTGCATGACCTCCGTGAAGTATCTGATCTTTCTGGAACAGGTTCTTCCAGACTTACTTGCCCATGTTCCAGCAAATGTGAGACGCAACATGTGGTTTCAACGTGATGGGGTGCCTCCCCATTATGGAAGGTGTGTTCGTGCACATTTGAACATGTCTTTTGGGCAACGATGGATTGGGCATGCTGGACTAGTTGCCTGGCCCCCACGCTCACCTGATTTAACGAGCATTGATTTCTTTCTGTGGGGAGCCCTCAAAGCTACCATGTATGAATTGCCTGTGGAGTCTGACATGGATCTCGTGGCAAGGCTCATCTGCGGTGCTGCTACTATCAGAGAAACTTCAGGTGTGTTTGACCGTGTCTGGCAATCAATGCTCCATCGGTGTCACGCATGCATCACGTCTCATGGTGGAAACTTCATGCATCTGCTGTAACATTATGAAATGTATCATCCAGTACGCCATTTGTAATAATTATGTCCAATAAATGTTTTCCCATTAATCACTGTCTTGTGTCCTTTCAGATCTTGTACCTCTGCTACCACTTTCCCATGACGTTTCCGGTTATGGGTTCCTATGCAATTCTCATTCCTTTAGATGTTATCTATCTCCCATAAAAGTTTGTACCTATATTTTTGAGACACCCTGTAGATATGTTACATCAGGTTTTTATTGGAAAATGAAAATCAGGGGTATGTCCTATATGACAAGATGTCTGTTAGAGTGAATTTTTTCATAATCCTTTCAGTTTTATTGTAGCTACAGTTACTGTAGATTTGTAATACTTTTGTGAATTACTGAATCCTTCAGGTAAACATATTTATCAAAGTAATTATGTGGAAATAAGCAGGGGAATAAAAATGTGATGTGATTATATGCTTAGAAACTGGACATTATTTCTTTCAAGTTATGTCTTTCAACTTTCCTAACAGAAAGCTATTCAAATTAATTATTATCTTTATATCAGAAATGTCTAAGCCATGATTGCTTCAAAGTAAAGTTAGTTTATGAACACTAGTTTTTAAGATACTTTTTTTTATTGTAAATCCTAAATTAAGTTAACCTTTCAGTATCGGAGGATATTTTTGAGAGCATAATTTTCTACAGAAAAATGATTTTGTTCGCATTACAAAAAAACACTGAATTAATTGCTATAAAGATCTGTACCATTGATAGAAGAATTAATTGTTTGGGAAATATACCTTTTACAGGAAAACAGCTTGAATAAACCACAATACTGGTCAGTTACCATGCACAGAGATCGACACTGGAGGATTTAAACAATGATAAAATGCATATAGATGTTGAATTTTGTATTCTTGTTTTGTTTTTTTTAGGCCAGTAGGGGAATTTTATTTCTTCCCAGAGAAATTGACAGAATTCCTAAACTCTTCTCTGCGCAGTCAAATTCAGAATTTATCAGGTTATGAAAAGATCAGAACAGTTGGAAAAGGTAAGTTTGATTTTTAACTTTTGCCTAAACAGAAACAAATATTGCATTCTCTTCGCTTATACAATATTTTGTAATTTTTTTTTTAAGTCTCACTCTTTACAGCTTTTAGAATTAGCATTTGCGACACTTGGCTGACACTCTTTGTGTCTAAAACATATGATGTGAAATTATATTAATAATAAGAGTAGATTAAAGGAACAATTTTATTACAATTTGCATTGCATCCAAAATAACAGCTGAATATATGGTATAAAACAAATGGAGCTCAAAATTTGAACCTAAGAAAAATTTTAATTAGAGATAAAGCTGCTAATAAGCCTTGCCTCATATGAACTGTCAAACACCAGAAAGGTGCTTGATAGTTGTTAATTCAGATTGTGGCATGTACTTAAATCAAAATGTTATCCTTTAAGGCACCTAGCTTAAGACACTTTATTAGTACAATCTGAAAACCGCAATGTCTAAACACAAAATGTGTTGTTTGCATTGCAAAAGCCAAAACATGTTAGTACCTAAGAATGAAGATTTTCAAAATGTCATTGTGCATTCATAGACTTTTCCTGGAAAACTGCCATAAAGAAAAGGATTATTCAAAAGGTTAACTGTCCTGTTTCAGATAAATGCCTGTTAAAGCTAATAACTTCCACATTTGGTTAAATATTTTGCTTTGTTACTATGCATGATGCAATGCAATTCTTTTAATATGTAATATGGTATAAATAAACTCATACTGTGGTAGTGGTTAGCATACTTGACTACTGACCAGTGGCATGTCCCTCTGTACATGTTTGTGGAATGAGAAACCAGAACAAGTCAAAATAGCTTCTAGGTTATCTCTATCCTTGTTTAGGGGAGTACTTTTCCCCTTCCCCGTTTTTTAAATGTTGGACAGCTATAGTTAATGAACCTAGATTTGTGGAAAGCCTTCAGTTTATGTTAAACAGCAGCATTAAAATACCACTGACAAAGGTGTGAAACATGCAAATGGCATCCTAATAAGCTTAGCATTATGCATAAAGGCAAACCTGGCATAACTGCATATAATTATTCGTACCATATTGCTGAGAGAAGTCCTTAGTAATTTTGAAAGGAGAATGATTGTTGGACCACATTTAACAGGATTTGTGGTCAATAAGACAGTTGAACTTGCTAAAGTTTCATGAGAAAGTTTCCAAGATCATGTCTGCATGGGAGTCTAATGGGAAGACATCTTCTGCAAAAGGCAATAATGGGCAAAAGCACATACTCCAGAATCAGGATGTTCAAGCATTAGTGCAAAGCCCAACCAGTGAACTGCAGCTGATTAATTTTGCACAAATTTCAGTGTAGGATGTGAGAGGCCAGTTTCGACGAAAACAGTACATCAAAAACTCCATAGGGCTGGATATTACGGTTGAGTTACACTTCACAAGCCATTCATCATACCCGCAATCCATGTCCAGTGGAGCAAAGACCACAAGCAGTGGAGGAATATGATATGGTCTGACAAAACATCTTACACTTTTTTTTTTCCGATTGCACCAAATGAAGGAAACTTAAAATGCCGATTGCTTGTTTCCTACTGTTAAGAGTTCTGGTGGTTCTGTAATGGTGTGTGTGTGTGAGGGGGCATAGTTGGTGCACTCATTCTGTTAGAAGATAAGATTAATACTAACTGCTATTTGACAGTCCTGAGTGATGATCTTCATCCAGTGATACATTTCTTTCATGAAGAGAGAACTTTCAAGATCACAGTGTTCCCTTCCACAGAGCATGTGTGGTCGCCCAGTGGTTTGAGGAGCATGAGAACTGAGCTTCTTCATATACTACAGGCAGTCACCAGATATTAACCTGCTGGAAAATCTATGGAACTTCTGAAAAGACATCTCAGGTTACGTTTTCCAGCTCCATCGAACAAGCAGGAATTGATCATATTTCTTGTGGGCGAATGGTGTTGTACATCTCCTGGTGACTTTCAGACACTGGTAGACTCTGTGCCATGATATTTATAGGTTATACTGGACTCATATAGCTTATGTTGCTGTTTCTGTTTTTTGTCCATTACCTGTATATTCATTAGCTATTTCAAGAGAAGGTTCTCAAGATTTTTTTTCTTCAGCTGAAACCACTTGAAAATTAATTTGACCACCATCCAGAATTCATTATTAGAAATTTGATACTTTAAAGGTTAATAATGAAATGCCTTTAGCAAAGACCTATTGTCCACCTAATCCCTTCTGAAAGTAAAAAAAAACCTCTTTTTTTTATTTCAAAATTGTATGAGGAAAGGAACAGCTAGAAATCAAACCTGAATTATCGATGAAAATATGAATGCTGTTAATAAAATTCAGGAATTGAACCAGTAAATATTTTTTTAATTATTATTTCAGCCTTAAACTCTGTAAATATTGTACAAATCAGAATTTTTAGAAGTTTTCTAAATAAGTAAAACTTTTAATAGTAAAGTATCGCAGGAGTTGTTCTGTAGACATGGGACTCGTGAAGCTGAAAAAATTTAGTTTTGTTGCAAGATTCTAACCCACTCTTTCCAGTTTCATGCCAGGCATGCATTTTGTGAGTCCTGTGTCTATAGGACATCTGTGATACTTTACTACTGTATTAATGATTTAATGCCATGAGCATGAGTGACAAACAGTTACATTCCATCATATGAGGTAACCTGGTTGTCCTTTTCCTGACATAGATGGTGCCATGAGCAAATCAAATAATATTCGGAAAAATTTATGTCTCATTTGCTGAAGAAAATGTTAGGCACTGATGATGTAGGTGTGGGCTCAAATTCCACTCATGGCAAAACTAAATGTTTTCAGCTGTTTCAAGGAAAACATTTTTTGATTTTAAAACTGTATGAGGGAAAAGCATAGCAAAAATTTAAACCTTAATTATCACATGAAAATATTAGGAAATGTTAGCAAAATTCAATAACCAAATCCAATTGATATTTTTTTGTATTAGTTTGAAATTTGTAATAATTGCATTAATCATAATTTTCCAAATTTGCTGAAACATAATTTTTTCGTAACAGGAAATACATGATATTTTGAAATTATCTTTCTATATGGGCTTAATAGTCTTTTGAATGATAGTGCAACCACATGCTAACATGCAGTAATTGCTCATAATAACTTGTGCTTATTGTATTATAGGGTGTTCTACTTGTGAAGAATGTGTCATGTCTGTAATGGAACAGAGAGTTGAGTTTGGATTGTAATTTAATTCAGTATTGGAATTAAATGTGTGCACCTAAAGTAGGTTTATGTTGCCTTGTGCAGGAGTTTATGACAAACAACCATTTAGTTAATTCCTGTGTGAGATTAAGTTTGTGTAGATTTTGTCTAAGATGAAACCTAATTTCACTGATGATAGTACAGGTGTCCCTTGCTTTATACAATCTCTCACTTTATGTGTTTTCGCTATAATGTGATTTTAAAAAGTTAATTTAAAAAATTGCAACCAGTAGCAATTTTGCAGTCACCACATGCATGGGCATGTGACTTTGTGCGTGCACCACTTTGACAAGGCGGCATCTTGCTGCATGTCAGTCAAACAGAAGAACTAGTAAGCTCCATTGTTAGTCTTCCACAATCCAAACATTATGGGTAAAAGAGGTAATTGTGATCAAAATACTTCCAAGACTAAAAAACAGAGAAAAGCTATAGCACTGGAGGAAAAATTAGAAGTTTTAAAGAGATATGAACGTAATGAGCGCACAGTCGACATAGTCAGAGCTACAGGAATTTTAGAATCAACAAAATTAAGAATTTTAGAATCATCAAAAATAAGAAATCAAGCAGAGAAAATAAAAGAAAGTGTAAATGTGCGATGAGAATGTTGACAACTAAGATAACACAGATAAGGGCACCAATTATGGAGAAATTGGAAAGGATGTTGGCCCAATGGATTGAACATGAAAATCAACGTGCTGTTCCATTATCCACCTTGATTATTCAGGCTAAAACGAAAAGTTTGTTTGGTGATTTGAATGTTATAGATCCTGATCCTAAAGTGCAATCTTTTTCTGCAAGTGCTGGGTGGTTTGAATGTTTCAAGGTGCGATGTGGATTCCATAATCTCAAGCTGACTGGCAAGGCTGCGGGAGCTGATGTTGTTGCTGCTGAGAACTTTCCAGCAAAATTTATAAGTTTATTTCAGGAGCATGGTTATTTGCCAGCAAGTGTTCAGTCTTGATGAAACGGGGTTGTTCTGGAAGTGTTTGCCTAGTAGAACATATATATCGGTGCAAGAAAAGAGGGCCCCAGGTTTCAAAGTTTCCAAGGACCATCTCACTTTGCTGTTAGGAGGAAATGCATCTGGTGATCATAAAACTAAACCACTGATGGTTTATCACTCTGAAAACCCTCACGTACTCAAAGGAGGATTTGCCTGTTGTATGGCAGTCAAAGAAAAGAGCATGGATTACTGGAGCTGTGTTTGTCCTACTTTTGCAATGAATTGCGTCGTGAATTGAAGGCTTATTGTGGCAGGATAAATGTACCCTTCAAAATTCTTCTGCTTCTGGACAATGCACCAGGACATCCTCCAAGTATCACTGAAATTGATGAGAATATCAAAGTTATTTTTCTGCCACCAAACGCAACATCTCTCATTCAACCCATGGATCAGGGTGTTATTGCAACTTTCAAGAGTTATTATCTCCCAGAACATTTTCGCAGCTAGTTCAAGCTATCAACAGTGAAGATAAGATTTCAGTGAAAGAATTTTGGAAGAAATATGACATAAAAATGGCAATTGACAACATTGGAGAGGCATGGGCAGAAGTTAAGCAGTCTTGCATGAAGAGAGTTTGGAAGAAAATTTGGCCTGGAGTTTCTGATTCTAATTTTGATCCTGAAAGTGAGCTTGCTAACTCAAGACATGACATAGTTAAAATGGCAAAATTTGTTGGATTTGAGGATGTAGATGAGACAAATGTGGATGAACTACTCGAGTCCCACACATCAGAGCTCACTAAGGAAGAACTTTTGGAAATGGAAAACAACATGAATGATGAAAGTCAGGAGCCCTTTATTGCTTTGCCCATCAAACAGCTTTCAACAAAACAAATGACTGAATTTTTTAAAACATTGACAGTGCCATCAGAATAATTGAAGAAAATGATCTAATGAGATTAGAAGCGCCAAAGTTGCGAGAGAAATTCAGAATTCTTTGGCTTGCTACAAAGAACTTTATAGAGAGAAGATGAATGCTGCCTGTCAGCTGAGTCTCGACTGTTTCATTAAAAAAGTTGAAGATCATCAGCCTATCATCCCAGGGACTTCAAGAGAGCAACAGAGTGATGATCCAGACTCACCAGACCCAATCCATTCATCATCCAATTGAAGACTGTCAGAAGTATGTAGTGTTTAGGTGTTTATAACATTGTATTAATTAAATTCATTTATTCATCCAGCAATTCATTCCTTAAAATGTGCGTTTTGTATATAAGTTTAAATAATTCATTCATTAAAATTTCTTTTGCTCACAAGTGTAAAGTTTAAATTTTTTTATCCTTCTGCAGAAACCCCTTTCTCTCTCACCCATGCTACGTTCAACTCACTTTACGCGATTATTTCATAGAACCAATTAATTGCGTAAAGTGAGGGACACCTGTAATAAGAAGCCAATAGGAAAAGCAATAAGAGAAAGTAATCCAGTTATAGATATGTACCTTGCTCAAGTGTCTCATATAAATTAGTTTGTAATTTTATATCAGTGTAGTTTGATTATTTATTCATTAAGTAAATTATTCAAATTCTAATATACTTCTTGTTAATAGCATATTGTTTTATCAATTAAGTAAGTTCATTTAACATCAGTTTGATTGTTTTGAATCCACCATATAGTACTGTCAAATAATTATTAATGAAATTCTGCAACTATGTATTAAAAATTTCTTTGTGAAATTCAAGTGACTGATTCAACATTTTGTCAAGTGTTTAGAGAGCAAGAAAAATATAAAAGAAAAAAAAAAATTTTTTTTTTTTGGGGGGGGGGGATCACAAAGCATGATTTTTAGTTCATAACTTATTGATAAATTAACAGACATTTCTTGAGTCCTTAATTCACCTAAGGTTTGTTTTTGAACAATAAATTACCAATTTATTATTCAAACAATAAATTTATTATTATAGACCCTAATATATAGTAGTTTTTCATAATCTTTATTTCGATCAAAATTTTCCTCAATTTTTCAGAAGTTTTTCAAATTCCCTTAGGTTTACTTTTTTTCCTTTATTGTTATAAACTTGTATCATTTGATGTTTTAACAAAACAAGGCTATAGTTAGTTTGGTTTGCAATAAGATTTTCTTCTAATTTTGAAACTTTAAGCATTGATATTGTGCCAAAACAGAACATTACTATAGATTTTGCCATTTTATTATTTTTTATAAGGTTTCTTGAGAAGCAATTCTATTTCAGATTCATCCCATTTTTCTCACTCATCCTGATTAGTTTAATATGTGCTCACTTATGTCAAATGTGAGGAACTGTATTTGATTCGTTAATTCTGTCCCTTTTCTGTTTGGTTTTAATGAGAAATATTCCCATTCCAGCATGCCCCTATTTTCCTCTCATAACCAAACTTTTTTATTTCTCTATGTTGTTGTGAAGAGAGGAGCAGCATAACAAGTTTGGATTTCCTAGCTCTTATCATTTAGGAGTTTTTAAACAAATGGACAAATTCTCTACAATTATAGTAGATATGTATAGAATTCCAGGGAGTAGTGCCATTTGTCACTTTATTCATATTTTGCAATATATAATTTAATAATTATATTTAATTGTGTTTAAAATTAAATATCACTGAATGAATATTGAAACAATTCAAAAACTTATTATTTAATTGCAGTTTATTTAACAGCACTGTAACATGTTTATTGCTGCATGATATACACATGCATCAAGTGGTTCCTGTTCTAGGTGTCGCTTTCAACATATGAGTCATCCATTCTGGGCAGTTATGCCTATCTGAATCAGTCAGCAGTATAGTTTCATCCATTATCACTTCCCCACATGTGAATTGCAATTCAAGTTATGTGTGAAGTTATCTTTCATCCTAGGATTTTCAAGGTTTGGGTATCATGGGTAATAGAATTGACATGTCTCTAAAGTCTTTGCAGCCAAAGCTAACAAGACTGCTACAGAGAGAACATAATGTAGACAAAATTTCCAGTTTATTATAAACAGTATCCATATATTCTGACAGTGATTTCTACAGTTCTAGTGTAAGTGTTATCACCAGTGAATCTGATAATGAAAAAGAAAGATAAAGCCTCTGCTAGACCTGTTCAATAGTACCACTTATCACATAAACTACATATGATGAATCAATGATTTTGTGAAGAGGGCAGTTTATATTGGTGACAGGGAAAGCTTTGAGAAAGCATTGCAAAATGTGCAATGATAGAAGACAGAGAGAAAAAATAAATTCCCTTTACTATTGTCTCAGTACCCTGTAAATTCTGAACTTTGTTGGGAACAGTGTTTCGGGTAGTTTCTTCAATAAAATAATACATTCCTTTGTGTTCTTTTGGTTTGATATGCTTTTTGTTCTTTGTTTCCATTGTCATTTCTTAGCCTAAAAGTAATGTCTATCAACAACAAAAACTAAATGTGTACTTTATGTAAGAATGTTATGTGCTAATCAATCATATTTAAATTAATATTCTAGTGGCTCCTGATGTCAGATATCACAAATTGAATAGGATGGCAGGTAATGTATTGACCTGGCACAGGTCAATACATTACCTGCCATCCTATACTCTTTGGGTGGTTATACTAGTCATGCAGGGCCCTTTGGACCTCAAGAAAATAACCACATATCACTCTTAACAAATCAAGATGATTTTATTTTAAATGGTTTGGGAAAAATTTAGGATTTTTTTAATGCATTAACAGATAAAAGTCTTTGTAATTTCTTTCCTAAAAAAAAAGAAACAAAGTTTGTAGGTTATTCAAAACTTATCTATTTTGAAGTGCTGATAGAAATATAACCAGTGATGTGTTAGAGCTGACTCAGTTCAGTTTGTATGAACTGTTGGTTAAGATTTTTGAAGATCACGAAACTGGCGGAACAAAAATCAGAATTCATCAAAAAGCAGAGAAAAACACATTTATTAATTAACAAGCCATATCAAATTTCCCCTTTATGTATTTTCTAATACATAAAGGGGAAATTTGATGGTTAAGATCTAATAATCTAATACAAATTTGATATGGCTTGTTAATTAATAGATATGTATGTGCACACATAAACCAACTTTTTTCTTTATATATTAGAAAATAAGGTTAAGATCTGATAATCTAATACAAAGTTTGTTTATGTGTGTGTTTGTCTGTCTGCTTATGCACACGGCCCCCAGAAGAGCTGGAGGCACCACACTTTGCATAAATGTTCCCTTCACCTAGGGCTGCCCTGCCCACAGTCACTAGGGGACACCAATGGGCTTGGAAAGGTCGTCGTCCGTCGGATGGGACGTTAAGCCGTGGCCCCGTGTGTGGGAGAGCCATACCCTGTGTATGTTAAAGAACACGCTGGATGGCCTTGACGGGAGACTACCATCTGTCTCCCAACAGCTGTTCCAGTGGGTCCCCTCCCCCACTCTTCTCTGAGCCTTTGGGGTCCTTGTCACCTGGCCATTTAGCCCACAGTGTGCAAAAAAGTGCCAGTCAGAGGTAAAACAACTGAACCCTTCACCCAGGGGAAGAATATAGTCTATGTACAAACCTGATGAGGTCAACCAAAATTGGGATGGGTGAGTTTGAATTTCTTGAAATCCCCATAGACTTAACATTAATGGTTGAATTGCCACAAATAAATTTGGAAGTAGGAATGCATAAAACTAATTTCTGATTTTGCATGATAAAGTCATTTTTCAGTTTGTTGGGTCAAAAGCACGAGTGTTTCTGTGTCATTCTAAGTAAGTAAGAGTGGAACACAAGATTCTTTGTTGAAATGAAAGCTTCAAAAGCTAAGAAATCATATTGGAAGTTAAAAATTATTAACTAACAAAATTATTTCAGTATTTAAACAGGTATGGAAGTTTAAACATTTAATAGCAGCAATATGTTCTAAGAAATATATCAAAAAATTATATGGATATTGAAGAAATTATATACACACACTTTTAAAACATGTAATTCTGTATGAGATGGTTTGAAATGAAACTTCTTGTTAGAGTTTAGGTTAACTTCAGAGGTAATTCGTTTTTCTAGCACTGATGTTGTTAAATGTTTAAACTTCTGTAAGTCTTTAAATACTGAAGGAATATTGTTGGAAATCAATATTTATATAGAATTGATTGAGTTCTTGAATTTACCTTTAGCTCCATTTTCTCTTGAAATGCTTTATTTTAAAAGTTCGAAGTTAGCTTTCCATTGATATAGCATAGGGTGGGTAGTCATAATTCAGTAATCACTCAGTATATAAAGGAAAGTTACATTAGGTAGCACTTGATTCTAGTCAGAAATTTAACATGATATCTTTTTTAGAGATTGTATTCAATATTTCAATTTATTGTATGTTTTAATCAAATTTACTGTAATAATTTTAAATAAGGTTAATTTACGAAGTTAAGAGTTTTTGGTGTTTTGTAAATGGACTAAAGGGTGTATAATAAGTTGATAAGAAAACAAATATTTGCCACTTTGTTTTATAGTCTTTGTTTTTAGTTATATTGGTGTATAGTACATTTTCCAATTAATACAAGCCATTCTCAGTAATATTGTTTATAACATCTTTCTCTGTATACTTTAAAGCATACTGTTTTATGCTTTCAGGTGCATTTGGAACTGCTATACTTTACAAAAAAAAAGATGATGATTCATTGATAATTGTTAAAGAAATTAATATGCATGATCTAACAGCTAGTGAACGACAGCTTGCTATCAATGAGGTATAACTTTTGTGTTTGTGACTTTTTAATTTTTTACTATCATAATTATTTCTATTATTTTTCTACTAATCATTATGTATTTTATTCCAGTTTTCTTCCTTATTATCTCATTAGTTAGGTTGATAGCAAGTAAGAATGTAATTCAAGTAAAAGTAATTTGTTCTTATATCAACTGTTTGTAAACTACTGCCAATTTGCTAAAATTATGTATTAATAAAGATACACTGTCTTGTAAATTGGAGCTAAGCATAGCTTGAAGAACTATGTACCATTCCTGATGTACAGAACTAACCAGACATAGCACCTGAAATTGGACTCTGCCTACTTGTGGTGCAGGCAATTATACTACTCAGGGGAGATATTCTCTCACCTGAAGGGGAACAGAAGTGGAGGACCTTCCAGATCAGTTTGGCCTGCTGATTCAGAATCCTGTGACCACTTTTTTTCTTTTTTTTAACACCTGCTGAGGAGTGGTAATGATGCTACCACTTAAATCAACCTGGCTGTGATTTTGATTTGGACTATATACACTGGTGAACTGCTGAAGGAGAATCTACCACTATGTTTTCTGTTGGTTGTCAGCCCCAACACAACAGATACAGAGGAACAACAAATGGGTTAGCTATGTTATTTACACTAGGTTATACAGAGGAGTTGAATTAGGGTATTTTTTTTGTTAAAAATGTCTTGCAACTGAGGCTTAATAAAGGCTATGTTAAGGTTAAAAGAATTACTTTTAACACTGAAGCTCTGAAAGATTCACAGACAGCCAAAGCTTACATGATTCATTTACTCGTATATATCGTTGATGATGAATGGGATCATTTGAAGCAGGCTATTCTTGAAATGAATAATATTGCTTTGGGTAAAACAGTGCATAGGAGGAAGAATTATTTGAGTAATAAGGCTTGGGAGTTTATTCTGAAATGAGGAATTTATGCGATGCACAATACAGCTGGGTATTCGTGCAAAACTGGTGCACTGGAATGCACTGGATATGAGAGTGACAATAATAGTCACTTGCCCTGGATGGCAAATTACTTCATTACGCCAATGCTTATTTATGTGATTTGTGTATAGGTGGTGTATGAAGGGGTGTGTAGGTGTCTACTCTGAAATTTTGCAGAGTGGGAAAAAGAAAGAGTATATTTTTGCCACACAAATTTTGGATATCATTTTATTTAACCTTGTAAATGATACATACAGATAAACGATTTCTTTATTCTGTTTTAGTTTCAGTTGAATATTAGAAATGATTCTGAGCTACACTATTGGAAAGACACATGAGGTTATATAGGCTGATGTTAAGATTGGCAATATGGTACAATCAGGGGCATATCCAGGATTTTTTTTAGCCCTTCCAGTGTCCAGCCTGAAAAACAGGTTTCCATTCAGATGCCAAGCAATTTTCACCCTATGATCATTCAAAAAAAACCTTTAGAACTTTTTTGCCAAATAACTTAATGAAAGGAATTATGGCCTGTTGTATGCCAAATTAATCAGCATGTAATTCTGAATTTTCTGAAAATAAAATATTTAACAAAAAAGATGATATGTTTTATTTTAATGGGACTTTTTTAGAGTCGTAGTAAAAAAATGTATCTGGCAGCACAAATAAAAATTTATTTTAAAAAACCTAAATGACAGAAAAGATTACAATGCACATCAATAGAATGACTATATATTTATGAGTAACAAAAAAATTATTTTTTTCGTTTTAAGTGAATATTTTTCTCGTTTTCTAATTTTTTTTTCTCAGTATTATACTCTCAGAAAATTCTAGGCTTTTAGCCAATTGTGCTGAGTCACATAAACAAGTCAACTTTAGAATTAAAAAAAATAACCAATCAATGGAAATAGGTCATGTTATATACCAAATCAAACAGAATTTAATTACGAATTTTATGAAAATAAATAATATAAACAAATTTGAAAGCATATTAATTTTAATAAGCCTTTTCCAATGTAATATGGTGAAAAAAAAAAGATTTCACTATACAATTAAGGCTTCATTTTGGAAAACCTGCTGAATAAAAATAGTTAAATTATATAGTAATCAAAATGAAATTTCCTCCCAAATTATATAATATTCAACCTGAAATATGATTTTTTATTTCTTTTAATGATTCTTTTCAGTATCGTATATTTTAAATATGGCCAATGTTATACAGCATGACGGCCTTCTCACATTCACTAGATTTTCTGAACTGCTTATGAAATAGAGAAAAACTTCCTTGGCTGCTTTTTTTGCTAAACATTATGAATTTTCTCTTTGGGTGTTGAAGTTTGGCGATCTTGCTAAGTTCCGAAAGGTTTGTACACCAAAGCAAAAAAAAAAACAGCGTTATATCGTCTGTGTGGCACAGCCAAGGTACTGAGGGGAGGGGGGAAGGCAGTTGCCTTAAATCATTCAATATAAACATAAAAACTCATAATTTAAAAATATATATATTTTTTCTAGAGGGGGAGGGGGTTAAACTTTCTACATGAGTTTAGCAGAGGGGATGCCTTCCTGAAATTGCCCTCCCACATGACGGTTCATTTCCGTAGCAAGGAAGTCTATTTTGCTTCTGCATCCAAGATATTCATTTTCAGAAAGCTGTACAAGCTCAAAGTTTTTTTAGTAAAAAAAAGAAATAATAAAAGAAAAATTACATATAACCTAATGGGATGTTAAATAAAATATCTGCAACAACTTTTAAGTCGGCCTCCGATCTAGTATAACTTGAAAAGATCAATAAATCAGCCGATTGAAAGATTGCTAACTAACAGAAGTAAATCTACAGAAATGAATTTGCTTTCATATCCAAGACCTCATTTATTTTCAGAAAATGATACTATTATCAAAGTTTTACAGGAAAAGTAATAAATAATAAAACAAAAATTAACATATAGCCTAATGCGATGTTAAAATATCCACAGCCACAAGTTGTAGGCCGGCCATACAATATAACATAACTATGAAAAAAATCAATACTTATTGATCGGCCAAAAGATCACTAATTTCCAAAAATAAATCTACTGAAATGAAAACTAACTAAGGTTTAAATATAAAAAATACTAACTTGACAAAGAGTATCCAATATGCTGGACCAAAACTGAAAAAAAAACAAAAAAAAACACAGCACATGGAACAATGGAGATATCAGGTATCATCTGCGTATTGTGTGCTCCGTGAAATAACTAATTAAATGCAGCTGCAAGCAGAATTTCTAAGAAGTATGTGTTTACTTCCAGTTTCGATTTTAAGAGTGGGAAAGATGCATAGAATGCTGGGAAAAAATGATAAAAATAACTTGGGAATACTGAAATAGGTTTATGACAGAAAAAGTGGGAAACGGAAAAAAAAAATATGGTGGTACGTATTTTGTAATTATCTCCAAAATCTATCGTTTTTAATAATAGCAGTTGTTTTAGGAGATTTTCGAAAATTTAAGGAATAATTTGTTGATAATAGTTCAAATGAAATTTGTGAGCTTAAATCAGAAGGTTGCTTCATCAAATAGGAATGTTAACAAACAAATCAGCACTACCATTTAGTGCTTCTTAGAAATGGCAGTCAGATGGCTTTATAAATTTATTTATATTGTAGTTTAATAAAATATGTATCAAATTAAAAAATATATATTATTTTTGAAGCCTGAATTATATTTATTTTTAAAAGATATATTAAAAAATACAAAGGCAATTTATATTTTTAAAAAATCGAATTTTTTTGTTGTACTAAAAACGGAAAAGCATCGGTATACATTCTCTGAATGTATACCGACGACATGGACACTGGAAGCGTTAGGGGAGCTAAACCTAAGATATTTTTATTAGCCCTTGAAAACAGTCTGGCACTCAACATACAGAGCACAGTTAAGATATTTGTGTTGGTGGGATGGAGATTGGGATACTTTTTCATATATATATATATATTCAGAACAGTTTATGTAAAAAAACTTGTTCTCTTCTTTTAACTACAAGAAGTGATTTACTTCATTGGAAATAATGCAATCTTTGCAGGGTTGCTCAGTCGGTAGCGTGCCAGTCTTGTAATCTGCAGTTCCCAGCTTCGAGTCCCAGCTGGGTCAACATTGAGATTTATCTCCACAAAACTCCCTGCCCTGCCCATGGTCAGTAGGGACACCGATGGGCTTGGAAAGGCCGCTGTCTGTTGGATGGGACGTTAAGTTGTTACGCGTGTGCAGGAGAGCTATATCCTATGCATGTTAAAGAAATGCTGGATGTCCTTGACAGGAGGTTACCATCTGTCTCCCAACAGCTGTTCCAGTAGGTCTCCTCCCCCAACCTTTTCTGAGCCTTCAGGATCTTTGTGACCTGGCCATTTTAGCCCATGGTGTACAAAAAAGTGCCACTCAGAGGTAAAACAACCCAACCCTTTGCTGACTAAGAAAACTTTCACCAATTGATCAATAATTTCATCACTTGCTGATTAGAATCTTGTTTCATGATTATTCTTTCATTGTTGCAGATTAAAAATAATGGGTGGGCCATGATTATTTCTTAATTCCGACAAGTTGCAACTTTTTTAGTATCTTTTTAACTTGCTTTCAGTTTACATAGAATTTTTCCCAACATAATTAACCGTGCCTGTAAATTGTTTTATCATTTTCCAATTTTGAATTTTGAGCTTTCAAAGATTTAAGGGTAGGGATTATTCAAAGATTTAAAGGCGGGGGTGGGAGGCTGTTGCGTTAGCAACTCCTCCACCCTGCTCTTAAATCCAATCTTTCTCAATAGTCATTTAATGGTGAAATAGAATGTAGTTCACAAACTATTCTCGTTCATTCGGTTATGGAAAAACAGCATCACCATGCTGGATTTATTTTTTAACTACAGTTTCTAATTCTTCTTGCCACTATATGTGAAGTAATATAGTGTGCATAACTTTAAAATAGTGTTTTTTCAATAAATATTCATTTTTGCAAAAGTATTAGTATAAATATTTAATGATATAAACAGAATTATTTATAGCATATGCAAAAAAAATGTATAATCAATGTTGCACAAAAAAATATAATTTTACTAGTAAAAAATGTGTTTTTCAGAACTTTAACCCTGCTGTAAAATTCCTTAATTATGTCTGTTCTATACAGAACATATTTTTAGTTGCATTTTTCAATTCTTCAGTAGAACAAAGGCATCCAAATGTAAAACCAAAATTTCATATGAATTTCATAAAAATTAATCCTTATTGATCGAAAAAAAACAACTCAAATATATTAATCTGTCTTTTTCAACCATTTCTAAAAAAGAAAAGAGGTACAACAATCTTTTTTTTAATCAATAAATATATATTGATGTTAAAATGTCACCCAGGTAATGCTGTGATTGTCACCTTTGTTTTTTCATTTATGATTTGTTAGTTTGTGGATTTCTCGAAACAGTTCTCCCACCATAAGGCTAAATTTGGGGAGGGGCGAATTATTTGAGAATTCCAGTACCTCGAATGTAAGTGTTAAAAAAAAAGATATTAAACATATATGTTGTAATTCTGGGTGCGTGAACAGGTGGCCACACATGTGATGTTATTGGTGGCAGATATTGGCAGTTTCCCCGTGGTTCACAGCTGCTTGAGCGATCGGCCTTGAATTTGGTGGGGTGGTCCCTGAAATCTATGATTACAACTATTGGTTTCTTATACCTATCTATTCAAGTAGAAGTTAAAATATTTAATATTTAATTCATGTGGTTTGGTGCTTCCAACTTTTACATTTATATGATTTCTGATCTCTCCTACTATCAATACTCTTAAGAATCTTAGACTTTGTTTTACCTTTATGTTTGGAATTTATTAAAACAGGTGGATGTTCAAAGGCTTCAATCAGAGTTTTATCAGATCTCTGCTTCTCCTTAAAAAAACTTTTACTTTCATTTCATGCTATCTGCCTGAGCTGAATTAATTTGTGATTGCTGCTTCAACCAAAATCTCTCTATGATGGGGTACCACAAGTTTAAAAATTTTAGTGGGCTGCTTCCATTGCATAATCTGTACTCTGTGTTTTCCTGTAATAACTATGCTGGTAATACCTTTAATGAATTAAGGTAAAAGGGAAGTATATTATTATTATTAAAATCATTACTTTTCCCTTTTAAATTTGCACAGAAACTGTCAAAACTTCATTTTTTTGCACAGAAATATGTGCTTTTAATATCAGTAATTGGGCCCCATTATCAGCCATTTTGTAACTTTGTATCAATCAAGTATCCTTTGCAGTCTCTTTGAGAATTACATAGTTGTATAGATGGTAGTATATTTAGTCATTTCACTTCTCATTTCATCATAAAAATTGAACAGTCCTTTTTTTACCTGGGCAGGAGATTTCATTCCCTTATAGTTATATAATGGTATCTTGATATTGTTTGCATTTCACTTATTTGAATTTCAGCATATATTTAACCCTGGAGAGGTACACTATAATTGGGCAACTTAATCAGGTGTACTGTGCTATTAACCACCCAATGATGAAGAAATCATCTGTAGACAATAGTTTTTAGTGAAAACATTTATGTATTCATAAAACATATACATAAAAATAAAACTTTTCTCACATTATTTTATGCCCTTTTATGGCACACAAAATACGAGTGATCCTGGCAAGTAAAGTCTTGATAATTTTTGCAGCATGTGTTGTTTTGCAGTATTTTTTGCTCTCACATAGGTGATATCTTCCACTCCAAATTGATAGCTCTGCTGGTCGAAGCTTTTGGAAATTCAAGTTGTAAACTTATGAAGGAAGGTTCTCAATGTTAAAGTTTGTAGGCATCTTGGAGTTTAAGCCTAATCATAGCTTCCCCAATTCATCAAAAAGGAATACTGGGATATCTTGGTTTCCCTTTCACACATTATTGTGTGACAAAATATCAAATGCATTGCATTGACAACTTCAGCATTTAACTGACCATTTAAGATATGAAGAAACCATCTTTTTTTTGAGGCACTCTAAAACTTTTTTTTTAGACAAAACTCATTGAAGATAGCCACACCACCTTTCCTTGAATTATAATATTCAATAATTTTTCATTTCTTACTTTCTAGATATATATGCATCTCTTCATTCATCGATGATAAAAGAAGAATTTGATTTTTTAGGGGTGTTTGAAACAAGAATCAGGTCTTTGTCGAAAGCAAAAATACTCCAGGATTTACAATCCTATCCAATGTAAAAAAGACCAGTTTGCTTTTTATTTCTTTTAGGTTGAGAAAGACCAGGCTTGCTTCCATTTTTTCTTGAAGTCTCTGTAGTTTCAATTTCTCCATACACCTCAGCATAAAATTCCTCACTGTCACAATCAGTGATTTTTAAGTCATAATATCTTGTTCTTTGAAATCACACCCTACTTCATCCACGTTTCAGTCACTTGATGCAATTTGTATCAAAATCTTCTGGTTGATTCAATATAGCCAATATTTCTTCATTTGTAAACACTTTTCTGCTCATTGTGTAACTACAATCTATAGAACATAACACTATATGTAGACTAAAGTGCAAACATTTACTGAACAAGGTTCTGCAAAGCACAGTTAATTCAGGTATGCTAGCCAATTCTATGCCAGACACTATCAAGAGCACAAGGATGACTAATCACAAACAGTGATAGGATATATTGGATGGGTAAGTGAAGGAACTCTAATGGTGAGAAGTTGATATGTGGTGTCATATCTTATATACAAGTGAAACTAAAATTTGTGGGGTAGAAAATTCCTAAGTGCACCTTTCTAGGAATAAAATGGATTTATTGTTGTAACAACATTGAAATTAAAAAAAAAAAATGTATTTGCATTTGAGTGGTTGTGGCAGGTCAGCCCTCCTTTTATTGGCTCTACCGATGCAGAACCTCGTGAATTGCCACTGCATTCATTTATACCCTGCCATTCTGATGTATGTGATGTAGATGACCAAATGTAAGTCCATAATATAATGTGTGTGGTGGAATCATGAAAGGAGCTCACTCTGAACAGACTTTTCTTGGTATTGGAAAGAATCTGTTTTTATTGATAAATTTCATAGTATTCATAAAAGGGGTAGAATTTGTTTCTTCTTTTTTTTCTTTTTATACTATGCTTCAGATTAGTATTTAAAGCTCACTTGCAAACATATACAAAGTTTTTTCTGAACTTTTATAATTATATTGAATAAAGTAATGAACTTGCATTTCAAATAATCTAAATCTTTTATGTATTTTATGGTCCTTGTAAAGAGATTATTTAACAATTACAGGTTAGTGTTCTTTCAATGTTGAATCATGAAAATATTGTCAGCTATTATGATAGTTTTGAAGAAGATGGTGTTCTAATGATTGAAATGGAATATGCTGATGGCGGGTTAGTACTCTTATTGATATTTAAAAGTGCGTGTTTTAAATTAATATTGCAATAACTTCTAAAAATGTTGGCCTCTTTTTACTATAAAAATATCCTACATGTAGAAGGTGGTTATGAAAATTCATAACCACCTGCTATCTTATGGGTGTATTCTTATCTTAATGGGTGTATACAATTTGAACCTATACCCCACCTCCCCACTCTGGAGAGCTAATCACAAATTAGATTGCTTAAAACTCCCTTGCTTTGAAACTTCAGGGTGGGGGAGGTCACTCTCACAGTTTAGGAAACTCTCCTGATCTGTGAATTATGATTGGCATTCCAATGGGAATGTGTCTCATTGTATGGGTTGGTATTGTTTGTATTGGCATTATATGGGTTGGCATACTCTCTTTATCTCTGTATGTGTTGGCATATCTGCAGTTCATGTAATTTCCGTTCAATTTTAAGGCTTAAAATTTCAATTTTGGATTATCCATGATAGTGCTTATATGCAAGTACATACACTAGTTCATTTTTTTTTTTTCAATTTGTTGTTAATATCATTAAGTGTGAATACAATAGGCTCTGGTCATGGCAAGGGTTTCTTATGGAAGTATGCAGCAGTGGTTCATGACATCATAAAACTGTTCCGCATCTGCTTGTGACCAGCGAGCAGCCAAGAGGTCACTAGTTATAGCAGTAAGAGATCAGAGATGAAGCAAGTTGGCTGCTGTGTGTGCATCCTGTGTGGACAATAGGCTTTGTTTTATGTCTTATTCTGATCAAAATTATAGTTGAATATTTATATTTTAAAGATGCTGAATCGATGTATAGTCCCGGAAGTAAATCCAATTATGGAAAGGCGAATTATATCATTTCGTTTCATGTTTCTGATGATTCAAAGTGAAAGAAACAGTAGTTGCAGAAAATTTTATGTGCTGATTGGAATCCTACCAAACATTCTAGAGTGTGCATCAAACATTTTGGTAGCAAATTTATGATATCTGCTGATAGATGTGTATTATCATCAGATGAATTGTATCCACACTTCTGAATCTACAGAAGTAGTAGCGGATATTAATGATCAAATATTTTCACTTAGGCAGATTCTTGAGAAATGTTTAGAGTTTCAGAAACGTGTGGTTGCTAGCTTTATAGATTTCAAAATGGTTTTGACTCTGTTGATCGACATAATCTGTGGTTGATTGTTAGATCATATGAAATACCTGATAATTTATTAGTGTAATAAAAACTATAATAACACTGAGTCGTATGTGTGAGAGTTGGTACATCTTTCATCGATTGGTTTTGCATTGCTACTGGAGTTAGACAAGGGTGCATTTTTGTCTCCTTTTCAAAAATGCCAACAAATTTGGCATTTTTGTCCTACCAAACATTCTAGAGTGTGCATCAAACATTTTGGTAGCAAATTTATGATATCTGCTGATAGATGTGTATTATCATCAGATGAATTGTATCCACACTTCTGAATCTACAGAAGTAGTAGCGGATATTAATGATCAAATATTTTCACTTAGGCAGATTCTTGAGAAATGTTTAGAGTTTCAGAAACGTGTGGTTGCTAGCTTTATAGATTTCAAAATGGTTTTGACTCTGTTGATCGACATAATCTGTGGTTGATTGTTAGATCATATGAAATACCTGATAATTTATTAGTGTAATAAAAACTATAATAACACTGAGTCGTATGTGTGAGAGTTGGTACATCTTTCATCGATTGGTTTTGCATTGCTACTGGAGTTAGACAAGGGTGCATTTTTGTCTCCTTTTCAAAAATGCCAACAAATTTGGCATTTTTGTCTCCTTTCCTGTTTTGTTTGGTTACTGATTATGTCATGCAAAATTCTTTGCAAGAGAAAGATTTTGATCTTAAATCGTCTAGAGATTTCAAAATTTCTGATTTAGATTATGCAGATGATTTGACCCTGTTGGCTAATGATGTTGATAAGATGAATTCTTTCATTAGGGCTGTTCATGAGAATAGAGTAGGTTTGGTGATAAACAGAGAAAAAACTAAAGTGTTGAAAACTGGTCAGGCAGACAGTGCTTCAGTTGCTTTGAATGGCTGAACTCTTGAGCAAATGTTCTCGTTTAATTATCTTGGGAGCCATGTAACAGATACTAGTGATGTGCAGCATGAAATAAATAGAAGAATAGGGATTGCCACTGGGACTTTTAAGAATCTATGGAGAGTGTGGAAAAATAGGCGTGTACACCTAAAGACTAAAATTAGGCTGTATAATAGTTTGGTTCTTTCTAAGGTTAGTTATGGTAGCAAAACATGGACCCTTTGTAAGCAAGATACCAAGAAACTTAATGCCTTTGATCCTAGATATTTACGCAGTATCTTGGGCATTAGGTGGTTTGATTTTGTAAGTAATGATGAGGTTAGAAGGCGTCCTTTCTGCAGCATATTGTGCAAAAAGAGACTGCATTGATTTGGCCACATTGCTCATATACATAGCTGCAGATTAGCAAACAGGATTATGAACAGTGGGCCTAAGGGTTTTAGAAAATGGGGGAGACATAGGAAGTGATGGGCAGACAATGTCAAACAGGACCTTGCTAGAATTGGCCAGAGTGGCCAAATGCAGCAGCAGTAGCTCAGAACAGACACATCTGGAGAGGAAAATTACACATTCTGGTTGGACCTCCATAGCCCATGGATGCATGAGGATTTTATATATATGTATGAATTATATGAATTAAAACAACAATATCCAATTCTTATGGCGCATTCATCAGATTCATTCTGAAGCAGCTCATGCGCCATAAAACCCCAACTAACCAACCAACATCCAATTCTAACACCAGATGCAATTCCTACATTATTTCCAAATTTATCAATGCACCTGAGCAATTCAGTTTCTCATCACAGAACTTTACAAGAAGTTGAAGAAAAAAATACAATGAAAGCAACAAGCATCATGGATAATATGACTCATACAAAAATTCATTGCATACATAATTTTGAAGATGCCTAGAGAATTGTGACCGAAAAGGTTGTGAATTTCTTCAAACAGTAGTATTTAAAAATTACTAAGAATGCAATATTTCTCTTATTAGTTGATATAAGTAAGTCCTTAAAATTTTATTTTCAGTAAAATTAAATTATGATTTAAGTATTGAAATGTATGAAGATTCTAGTATAGTATCTGCTTTTTGATTTTCCATTTACTATTAACCCTTCCCAGGTCCAGCTATTTTTTTTTTCACTCTGATCACGCAAAAAAAAAAATGATTTTAGAACTTTTTTGTCAAATGACTAATAAAAGGAGTTATTGCATGTTATATGTCAAATTAATCAGCATTTAATTTTGGATTTTCGGAAAATAAAATATTTAACGAAAAAGACAATTGGTTTTATTTTAATAGGACTTTTTTAGAGTCATGTAGTAAAAAAATACATCTGGCAACACAAAAAAGCTATTTAAAAATTACTAATAGACAGAAATGAATAGAAAGGTTATTATTTCTGAATAAAAAAACATTTCTTATTTAAAGTAAATGTTTCTTCTATTTTGTAATTTTTTCTCTATATGGTATTTTGAGAAAAGTCCAGGCTTGTTGCAAAGTCCAATAAACAAGTTAACTTTAGAATATTTTTAATAAATAACTAATCAATAGAAATAGATCATGTTATATACCAAATGAATTATAGTAAATTATAATAAATAAATAATAAATTATATTAAAAGCCAACAGCAGTACCAAGCTGAAAACACTGGTTCTCGTCTGATCACCGAAATTAAGCAGCTTTGGGTGTGGTCAGTACTTGGGAGGGTGACCACCTGGGAACATCGCATGCAGTTAGCAAAAAATCTGCTGAGGACTCGCCATCATCACAGATCCTTCTACTATGGCATATTAAACTGACAAGCTCCTGTCAGCCTCTGTGGCAAGCAGTTGCTTGAGGGGGTATTTATTATTCTTTTTATTTATATACCAAATTAAACAGAATTTAATACTGAATTTTATTGAAGTACAAAATTTGAACATTCTAATAACATATTAATTTTAATTACGTTTTTTACAGTGGTATACCAAAAATATAGGTACATATTTCATAATTACTTCCAAAATCTTCCACATTTAAAAGTAGCAGTTTTTTGTTAATTATCAAGAGATTTTAGATACTTTAAGGAAAAAATTTGTTGATAATTGTTCAAATCAAACTTGTGAGCTTAAATCAGGTGATTGCTTCAATACCAAGTAGTTAACAAACAAATCGGCAATACCATATAGTGTTTCTAAAATATGCAATCAGATGGTTTTATCGAATTATTTATACTGTAGTTTAATAAAATAGGATCAAATTAAAAAAAGAAAATATTATTTTTCAAGCTTCAGTTGCATATTTTTAAAAGATATATGTGAGAAAATTTTCAAATGGCATTTAAAAAAAATGAAATTTCATGTGTTGTACAAAAAAAAGTCTATTGACATCCTTGACTTAGGAAGGATTAATAAAAAATTGATTCATGGTTTGTTATTGACAAAATTATGTCCCATTTTCAGAACAGATATTTATCAAGTAATGGTTCAGTAATTACCAAAGGTTTAAGTTCAGGGATATGTTATTTAGAAACATTTCTAGTAGAATACAGTGATGAAATTTTCGAAAAGAATATTAATTTAATTATTGAGCAAATAAATTGTTGAAGTGTTGTAATCAGGGCAGGAGATATAGTGGAATGATAGCACAGTTAGCTTTCACTGTTTATTTACATTCCCCATCAGCTTATACTGAGAAAAATAGTCTTTTGATTCTCCCTCTTGAAAAAAAAAAAATCTTCAAAAACATGTTAGCCCTTTAACTGTAACTTCAGAAATATCTGACTCCAATATCCATTACCTGAAAGAGAAAATTCAATTTTTAAATGCCTGTGAAAAAAATTGTTTGCCTTGTTTTAGATGAAGTGTACATAAATGCAACTTTGTCTTTTAAGAATAAATTGATTTGTGGTATGAGCAGTAATGAACCCCATGAGGAGGCAAAAACAGCTCAGGTGTTTATGATAACATCTCTTATATCAAAGATAGCATCTCTTATGTCAAAATATAAAGATGCAGTGTCTATTATTCCAGTAAATAAATTAACTGCAGAGTTTTTATACCAATCAACTCTGAATGTAATGCAAAAGCTTAGTAATATTGATTTTATTGTTATAGCTTTGATTTCTGATAACTCTGTAAATCATAAAATGTCTATTTTTTAAAGACAATATTTTATGCTCTTTCACTGAACATCCTTTTCTAGTAGAAACATTTTTTCCCTCTTTGGCACTGTTCACATTTTAAAATGCATCAGGAACAATTAGATAAATCAAAAGGATACAGAAAAAAACTATTGCATTTCCAGATTTTGATAATTTCTCTGTTCAGAAAACAGCTATACTTCAATATTTGTACATGATGCATAGCTTCCAAAAAGAGTCACTTGTCAAATTTGCTCCCAAGCTTAATATGGCTTCATTGTTTCTGACAAACATACAAAAGCATAGAGTCAATTTAGCCTTAAAAATCTTTAATGAAAATACAGTTGTTTCTTTGTCAGAGTTTTACAGGCTGTATCCATCTGAATTTATTACCAAGCTGAAACTGCTTCTTTCATTTCCTTTGGTGGACCATCCTCAAAAGGGTAAAGTGGTGGAAGCTGGTAAACGTTAAAAGTCCTTATAGACATATTCACTATAAAGTTAATGATAGAATGGCAGTTACTTCCACTACTGGCCCAGAATTTCAATTTCTAAGGCAATGATATATTATTCATTGCCTTAAAAATTATTCATTGCCAAGGTATGAATGGGGAAAATATTGGAAAAATGTATAACAAGATAAACAATTGTTTAACAATGGAAACATTTGGCTCCTTAATACACACTAATGAAACTCTCATTGAAATATTAGAATATCCATTAACTCATCATAGCTTTCAATATGTATTACTTGGTAAATTTCAAAGTGACATGATTGAATCTCATTTTAGTTATTATAGACAAATGAGAGGTGGAAACTTTAATATATCTTTAACACAACCCTCAGAAAGTAAAAAAAAAATTAAGTATTAAAAGAATTTCTGAATAACAAAAAAATTTTCTTATTTAAAGTAAACATTTCTTCAGTTTCATAATTTTTTTCTCCACACCATACTTTAAGAAAAGTCCAGGCTTGTTGCAGAGTCCAATAAACAAGTCAACTTTAGAATATTTTTAATAAATAACTAATCAACAGAAATAGGTCATGTTATATACCAAATTAAATCACTAATATGGTGAATATTAATTTGAAATTTCTGTTTCTTTTTCTGATTAAAAAATTCTGAACTTAACGTTTTGTAAAAATTTTTTTAAAAAAGTAGCAATGAAGATAAAATTTAAAATCATAAAACCATGAAAAATGTGTAAAAGTGAAATAAATTATAAATAAGTTAATAAAAAGTGCAGGAGCGAAGGAGACAATTTTATTTTATTGCTAATACAGCATGTTGTTGGAGAAGGGACCACAGTTGTGACATCTTTACCCTCTCCAACTGAAGTGCAGTAGTCTTCCTTAAGAGAACCTTGGTCATGGCTGCTGCTAGCCATTGCCTCCTATATTGTATTCCAAATTGCCACTGTCAGCAGTTGCAAGAACTTTCTAAAAAAAAGTGGATAAAAACACAATGGCATCTGTTTAGGAGGGAAGGGAATAACTTTATTGCTAGTACAGCATGTTGTCTTTACCCTCTCCAGCTGCCCATGTGTGGGAGAGCCACACCCCATGCATGTTAAAGAACACACTGGATGGCCTTGACGGGAGGCTGACATCCTTTTCCCAATAGCTTTCCAATGGTTTCCCTCAAAAGAGTGTCAGATTTCTGAAACTGAGTTCACTCTGGTGACTGAATCAATTTTGACATGTTTTCAGAAAAGAAAATAATTTTAAAAGTTTGTTAGAAAACATGATTAATAAAATGGCAAACATTCCACGAAACCATGAGAACTTGGACACTAGTCCCAACTCTTTGATATTAAGGTAGCGAAAAATCATTCTTTTGTTTTTAAGAAAAAGCTTAAAATTCCCCTTTCAAAAATGGTCAACTTTTGGCACAATTTATTTACAGAGTTACAGTATAAATTTAGACCATAATACTACCAAATGTTTTGGCAATGAATCTGTGGCACAGCTCAAAATTTGAAAAGTTTTCACTTTCTTGATGTGAATGAACTGACAGAATTAGATAACTTTTGAGTAATGCATATCATTTTGACAGGTTCCTTCTCCATTGCTTCTCAGCATTAATGTCAGTCTTCTTTTAGGCCTCAACCAGCACATGAATGTGACATATGGTGTCATTCATCAGATGTAGTACTTTCCTGTATAGTGGAACATCGAATGGCATCATAGTCATATTATCACCCTCTCCATCTGAAGCGTGGTAGCCTTCCTTAAGAGAGCCTTGGCCATGTCTGCTGCTAGCCACTGCCTCCTACATCATATTCCAAATTGCCACTGTCAGTGGTTGCAAGAACTTTCTCCAAAAAAAAAGTGGATTAAGGACATAATGGCATCTGTTGTTATTCCCTTTGTATCCTAATGCTAATTTTTCCAATATATTGATAAATCTATTATTAATCATTGAGCAATAACTATGCATTGATTATTAATTATTAGGGACTCTATTAAATTTCCTTAACATGAAAAAATATTCCACAGACTTTCTGTGCTGCAAAAAATATAAACAGATATAGTCCCTTATTATCAGATAGAAAATTTAATTCATAATCAGTAATGGATGCGTAAAAATGGCCATCACTAAACTTTGGATTATTTGAATGTGAAGGCCTATTTTGTTGTCATCCATAACAAATCGAGGCTCATAAGGTAGCGAGGGAGTGCAGCTCACAGCATGCATACTTTTTGATATTATGGAAATTTAATTCACTAATAATTGGTACAATCAATAGTCATTATTCATTGATTAATCTTAGAGTGTCAGATTTCTGAAACAGTTCATTCTGGTGACCGAATCAATTTTGACATGTTTTCAGAAAAGAAAATATTTTTAAAAAGTTTGTTAAAAAATATGATTAATAAAATGGTAAACATTCTAAAAAGAAGTAGGTAAAATGTTTTACACATCCCAATTAAAAAGACTCTCAGAAAATAATTAAAATAACTTAAAGTTCTTTGTCATTCAGCAATCAATTTTTGAAGTTTATCCTTCAAACTGTTTGCATAATAAAACCTTTTTAGGAGCACACTTGGAAGATTTTTTGGAACAAGGGCATCACTCTGTCTTCAGTGAAGTCACACTACTTGGTAACGCTAGGGCTGTTAAGAACTTTCTATGTATCCTGAAGGGTGAATCTGGTGTCTTGGTTGCAATGATTCCCACTTTCAACTGAGACACTGGAATCACCCTACACAATTGTAACTAAGGCTCCCCATTTGCAACCAAGACACTGGAATTGTTTCAATAAGCCATTATTCAATAACATTAATTATTCAATAATTTCAATAAGCTAAGGTCATTATTTAAATAGCCTCTCAGATGATGGTTACGTAGTAAGTGGATGCATGTTCTGGTAATGTGGCATGTGTAATGCTCCAAAAGTATGTTAAACTTCTTCACTTTGGACCTTTTGACTTATCCAAATTAAACTAATTTTCTAGTTAGCATCAGACACCAGGCAATATTGACTTGACAAGTTAAATGAGAGTTAGCCAAGTACATAGGCATTACTTAGTGAGTAAGAAATCAAATTATTAAATTTAAATCTTCAATTATCGTTGCTGAAGAAAAAAAAATTAAAAAAGTCAAAATTATTCATAAAACAAAGTTTATTTCCAAAAAAAAAAAAAAAAAAAATCAATACTCACCAAATAAACTGATGAATACAATATTCTGAGCAACTAAAGCTCTATTAAACAACATATCCAAAATTGACAAGCTTCTCAGCTAACATCATCCTCTCCACACACCTCTCACTAACATTTTCTCTACTGACTCCGTGACCTAACATCACTTAGTATACATGCAGTGTGCAACTGACATGTATGTTGCACGTTGGGAAAAACATTTGCATAATCTTACGATTGCGCTAGCTATTACGCAAGAGGAGGCATATCCTTATGTGCACATTAGTGGCTGTCAATCAAAAGTTGGAGTTGCTCCTTTAATGGCTTGGGTGAGAGAAATGTGATAAATCCAATTGAAGATAATCCCCAAAATGATAAATATAACGTAAATAAAGTAAAACTGGTTAAGGAAAAGTAAAAGTGAATTGCTGGACCATCACATATGCTTATAGTGTATAGCAGCTGAGTATTGTATTGCCAGCTCAAGCAGTGGCAGTCATTAGTTTGCTTTGTCTGACATTTGTCTGATGCTCTGTGAACCTCTCTTGTAGAGAATAGAATTTCTGTCAAATTTAGGGGAAATCTGTATATCCCTGATTTTTGAAGGAGACTAAATTTGTCTTAGTCCCTTTTTATAATTTTCTTCACATTTGGTACTAGGCTGAAAACAATTTTGATTTTTTTGGGCTCTGAATAATTTGTGGACTTATTTGCACAGAGCATGAAAGTAAGATAGGATCCAGCAAAGGTTGCCTGCTAAGAGTTCGTGACTGGTAAGAGTGAGAAATTCAAAATGTAATAGAAAAGCTAATGAATTAGTATAGAAACAACAACAGATTAGACCCTCCTCCCAATCACTGACTCCAAGTGGGCATTTTTTTCCAGCTCCATATCTTACATTCCTGTCATGTGCATTTCAGTCCGCAAATTACTCGGAACTCAAAAAACCAATATTGCTTTCATCCCACTCCAAACCCAAAGAAAATTGTGAAAAGGGACAGAGACAGATTTAGCCTCCTTCAAAAATTGGGCTTATGTAAATTTCCCCTACATTTGCTGGATAATTCTGTCCTTTATTATATCAGAAGAACCATATGTTCCCTGCAGTAGAAGTTCACAGAAGCATTAGACATGTCAGCCAAAACAAACTAATGACTGCTGTTACTGAGCTGGCAACACTCAACTACCATAAACTGAGAGCACATGCCTCCACTTACTACAGAACCATCATCTGTGGCAGCTTTTGAAATGACCTCGCCCATCAACACCTGCAACTGAGCTACTTGAATCACCCTTCATGATGTGGAAAGAAGTTCTTAACAGTCCCAACATCATCACATAGTGTCACTTCACTGAAGATGGAGTGCTGTCCTTGCTCCAAAACGTTTCTGAGTTTGCTCCCAAAAACGTTTTAAAGCACAAATAGTTTGAAGGATAAATTTCACAATTTTACTGTTCAAAGACAGAGAACTTCAAGTTATTTTAATTTTTACACATCTTTTTAATTGCATTTTTTTTTGCTTTTTATGTTTTAACTTCAGAAATTGTTTTTAAAGCATTAATTTGGCTGCCTTTTTTGTTATTTCAGTATTTTTAACATAAACATTTCATAATGTTTCTATTATTACACTTTATTTTCTTTTCGTTTTTCTTAAATTTTTAGTCATGCAAATTACATATAATACATATGCTTAGATTTTTGGCAATCAGCAAATTCTAGAGTGAAGTACACTGATTTCCATAAATTAAGGGAAACTCAGAAAAATTATGATAAACAAAAAACTATATGAATGATTTTAATGAAATGTGATGGAAACATGAATTACAATGCTAGTTTCAGGATGGCATAAAATGTTTTATACTAGAAACATTTTTTGTCAAAAAAAAAAACACTTACAGGAACTTGTCCAAAAATGAGATATCAGAATGCAATGGGAAAAGTTCTTTAATAAAGAGTGTTGTCATCCCTTGCAGTGATGTTCCATGCTGTTTATGATGTTGTAAATCAGCTCAGTAGGGAGTAACGACCATTGTTCCTTTAAAGCAGTAATAAGCTACCCCTTTTTTGCAGATGGCGGGTTGAGGGCAGAAACATGTCTCCCTAGAGCATCCCACACATGCTCAATCGGATTTAGGTTGAGTTATCGAGCTGACCACTCCATGCGCATAATTGTCTCCTCTTGAAGGTATTGTTCCACTAGTCAAGCTCTATGTGGATGAGTATTATCGTCTTGTAAGATGAATGTTTCACCTATTGCACCAGCATAAGGATTGCATAAGGGTCCAGGATGTCATCTCTATAACTTTGAGCATTGAAATTCCCACTCGTCAACACATAGAGGTCTGTGCGTCCACCTAAGGAAAAGCTACCCCAAACACACATGCTACCTCCGCCATAACTGTCTCTATGATGGCTGTTACTGGGATGATAGCAAGTCCTCGTTCTCTCCATATCAAACAATATCCTGAATCACTCTGCAAGCAATATCTGGACTCATCTGTGAAGAGTATGGAACTCCATTGCTCTTTTATCCAGTTAACATGTGTGTGTGTGTCCAATTCAACCACTCTCTTCTGGTGATGTGAGGGGTATATATATGCTGGCCTTCTAGTGTACAGACCTCCCTCATGAAGCCTACTACGCATAGTAGAAGCTGATGCAATCCTCCCAGTGGTTGCTGCAAGAGATAATCATAGCTGAGAGGGAATAGACATCCTGCTCCTTCGTGCCATTAATCGCAGATATCAGTCTTGTACAGTGGTCGTAACTCTAGCCCTTCCTCAGGTAAACCTCCGAGATACAGAATCCATGCTAAGAAATTGATTCCACAGTCTATGAACCACAGAAGGGCTCACATTCACTCATCATGCCACATCTGATTGACTTTGGCCTGCTTCGGGCCGGCCAATTGCTCTCCACCACAGTTCATTTGGCAAATGATGTCTTGAGGTCATTCCTGCAAAATGGCTATTTCGAATTTCTATACTCACATTTACAACACAAAATAATTATCCTCTCCAAAACACCCATTTTTATGCCGCTATTGAATTGTGCAAATTGATGCAAACCTAGCTATTTTGCATATGGTATGCTCACTTGGCATTACTTTACTGGTTACATGAGCAAGTTTGGTGAGGATTGCACAATTTTTTTGGTGAATTATCGTAAATTTTCCTTAATTTATGGAAACCAGTGCAGTTCTGCCCCAAGATGTTTATTAACCCTGAGACATAAAGGGTTAATGATTAAATTAAGTATTGCATAAATTAATACTACAAAAATTTGTAATAGCAAAATATACCAAATCGCCCAAAATGTGTTGTGAAAGTTTTTTGACTGGCAGTTGCTACTCTATGTACACCACACAGGAAATACTGGCTTTCAGTAGCCATGGCTAAAATTTGCATCTTGCATATTATTTTTAATTATCACTAATAATGAGTAACCAGTAATAGATATGTATTCATTATGTATTGCATAATAATTGATATATTGCATAAATTGTGCCAAATACTGGAATTTGGCATAATTTATGTAATATGTCAATTATGCACTTATGCAAAAAACACTTGTGCCTATTAGTTTGCAAAAATTAATGGTTTCCACAAATTAAGGAAAAATCACGATAATTCACCAAAAAATTGTGCGATCCTCACCAAACTTGTTCATTAACCAGTAATGCCAAGTGAGCATATTGTATGCAAAATAGCTAAGTTTGTGTCATATTGCTTGGAATTTTTTGTTTTTCAAAATCGTAATTTTTATTGTATAAGGTTGGCAACTTTATTGTGACATGAAGATAAAAATTCTGCTGATTTGCATATGGAATTATTTCTTCTACTTTATTTTTTATTGCTTCTATTTCATAAAATAGAAGCAATACTGTCAATTGTAAAAGTAGGATGTACATGTATATTAGGAGTATTTGCTACCAATACATGTTCTCATTCGAAAGATGAAAATCTGAAAGTTTTCTGGTTAACATTATACCTGTATATTCAGATGTACTGAACTGTGTGAGATGGTTATCATGAGAAGGGAATGTAACCATAATGTTTGCACTGCAACAAGGACGTTTGCAAAACTTTTTTCAAAATCTCCAACAACCAACACATCATTGCTTAATGCTCTATCACATCTGTGTTAAATTGAATGCCCAGCAGATCAGTTAAGCTTAGGCTAGCCATGCTGTGAAGACAGATGTTGCCTATTCTTCTGGCTGATCTCCATATAATGTGCCAAGATAGTAAAAATTAAATTGAGGCACCAGGTGCTAAATTGAGTACCAATCTTACCAAAATTGAAGTATAATTTAATTAGAATTGGGCCTTCAACGTTAAAGTATATTTATTGCAAAATCAGAAAAAAGTTCCAAAATCAAAATTTTCTCTGTGCATAAAATTTATAGTTTGCAAGCTTAGCTAAAGTTGGCACAAATAATCATACTGAATCCACCAAATTAGCAAATATTTCCTCCCCATTCCTTAATAGCAAAATCAATAAAGCAGTTCCTAGACATTGTAAGAAAAAAGTCAAAGGAAAACTATCGATTTGAAAAAAAACATTACATGTACAAGGCATGGACTGCCCAAAATTTAATACAGGTAGTCCTCAACTTATGATGGGGTTCCGTTTTGACACTTGGGTTGTCAGTCAAATTTCATACGAAATGTTAAAATCAGGCAAATGATGAACCAATCTATATAAAAGTGGTAAAAACCATTTTTTTTTATTTTTGCAAAGTTGTAAGTGCAAGCTGTAAGTCAAAGTAATCCTAAGTCGAAGAATACCTGTAAATAGAAAAAAAATTCGTTTAGTGAGGGTCAGTCCAAAACATTTCAAACTAGATTCCAAACACTCTTATATTGCCTTTTAACTAACTATTTTATTCAAATGCTAAGCTCACAAATCTAACCACTAAAGGTAAATCAAACGGACAAATACTATCTAACATTAGTTTGGCACGAAAAACAATCTTTTCACCCTAAACCCTTTGGTGTGAACTCCTGTATGCAGTGAGGGGACCACCCTATGAAGGTTCTGCTGGCTCAGGTACCTTCATTGGGTCCTGAACGTTCTCCCGGGTGTTTCCCGTGCACAGAGATGTGTCCTGGGAAAGGAGGATCGTGGTAGTTGCTCGGGGGGTCCCTGTCTTCTCATCTCGTGACTGCAGGATCCCCTTTGGCTGCCTTGCTATTGGGGAGTCCATCATTGCAGGGTTGGGCAGCAGATTCCGGAATCTCTGCTATACACTGCTTTGGCCTCTGCTTCCAGTAAGTGGGAGCTCCTGGGGTGCCCCCTCCCCCAGGAGCAATCGGCTGGTGGGCAGGTCCTGCTAGGGTCAACTGTGCAGAGCGGTGAGTTAATTTGCCCACTTCTGGGTACAGGTGTGCGAGTTTCCTCACAAATTATTTTCCTTTTGTAGTTATAATTTCTTTGTGAGGCCAGTTTGGTCGTCCACAATTTTGTTATTTTCCACTTTGTTCCTTTTGTGTAGAAAGTTTATTTCTGCATATTTCTCTTTTAATTTTCCTTTTGTTTATTTCTGAGGGCTTGGCTCACTGCCTGTGTGGGTATAGTGCCTGCATAGCCCTGGTGCCTGACCGGGCGTCCCCTTGTTGGTCTCCGCGGAGGGTGGTGACAGCAAGCACTGAACCGCACAAAACAAGAGAGTTGATGATGAAATTGATATGATCAATGCCAACAAGAGGGCTTGACATGAGCCTCCATCTTCCTTGTTGTCTCTGTTATCTATGCCATCATCATCTTTGTCTGTTTCTTTGTTTCCAAGATTCCTGATCATCCACTCTGTGGGTGATCAGGTACTTGGGAATATGTCCCTATTTTTTGACAACAAAGGTTTGAAAGGTCTTGCGGGAGAGCCAAAACTGGCGACTTCAGGTTGAGACTGCTTCTTCCAAACACTCAAAACTGCTCCTGAAAGTCAGAGAGATTGGTGAGGTGGCTGTCAAGGTCACTCCCCACAAAACTTTGAATTTCTCTCGGGGTGTGATAACTGAATGGGGCCTCCTCAATGTCACTGAGGAGGAAATCCTCTCAGAGCTCACTCCCCAAGGAGTAGCAGCAGTCCACTAGGTTTCAACACGCCGTGATGGGAAATTGATACCGAGCTGGGTACTGATTGTGACATTCAATATGCCACGCCTGTCTTCTTCCATCAAGGCAGGTTATTTGAATTGTGAGGTAAGGGTGTATATTCTGAACCCTCTGTGCTGCTTTCAGTGCCAGATATACGGTCATGCCCGCACAGCTTGCCATGGCAAAACCACCTGTGCTCGCTGCAAGGCAAGTTGTGTGAACTGTAGTGGCGAACATCCGGCATACTCCCACGACAGTCCGAAGTGTAAGGAGGAAAAGGAGGTGCAACGCTTGAAAGTTGTAAACAACATCTCTTATGCTGAGGCGAGAAAGCTTACTGCACCGCCTGCCCTGCCTGGCAAGGTATCTTATGCCAGTGCAGTCATTGGTAAGCCCATCGTTCCAATGACTTCGGTGGTGGTGCAGACTGACATCAGTGTACCACCACATGAATCTTTCTCACCTGCAGCAAGTCACCTCCTGACACAGGTGAAACCGAGGTTGGTGTCGACTTTGACAACAACCTCAGTTTCCATTCCTGCAACTCAGCCTTCCACCTCTACCAGAAGGCCTCCTCCTCCCCGTCCTCAGTCAACAAGACCTTCCAAACCCTTTTTGGGGCCCCCACCAGGGCCCAAAAAGAAAATAATAACTCCTCCACTAAAGGTGGTCACCGATCCTTGTCCTTCGGATGATTCCAAAGACATGGATACCGACTGCCCCCTAGTCATTAAACCGTCCTCTGAGGTAGTTAAGTTGAATAGGAATTCGTCGTCAGCCCACTCTTCTAAGTCCTGAGATGGCCACACTCCTACAATGGAATTGTCGTGTATTCCAGAGGAATCTTGATGACATCAAGGCCCTCCTTCAGGCACACTAGCCCATCTGTGTGTGCCTGCAGGAGACATACTTGCAGCCAGTCACAGATCCCACGATCCAACACTTTTCATTAGTTCATCGGGAATAATGAGTAACCAGTAATCGACATGTATTGCATAATAATTGATATATTGCATAAATTGTGCTAAATACTGGAATTTGGCACAATTTATGTAATATGTCAATTATACACTTATGCAAAAAAAAACTTGTGCCTATTAGTTTGCATAAGTGCTCATATTGCTTGGAATTTTTTTGTTTTTCAGAATCGTAATTTTTATTGTATAAGGTTGGCAACTTTATTGTGGCATGAAGATAAAAATTCTTCTGATTTGCATATGATATTATTTCTTCTACTTTAGTTTTTATTGCTTCTATTTCATAAAATAGGAGCAATAATGTCAATTGTAAGAGTAGGATGTATATGTGTATTAGGAGTATTTGATGCCAATACTTGTACTCATTCGATAGATGAAAATATAACCACTAAAGACTGACACCAATGTTCAACAGGGAGAGAGAAGGATCCAGGAGCCACTGCTCCAGGACCTCACCCCTCCTGTTGGTGTCAGCACTGCCCCATAGTGGACTGTATCCATTGAAGTCGCCCATGATGAGGAAGGGGGATGGCAGCTGTGAGACAAAGTCATCAAGGTTTTCCTGGAAGACTATGCTCCCAGGTGGATGAGGTCAAGTACAACCCTTAATGGAAGCGATCACCTTCCCGTGGTGTTCACATCTCTACTGGGGAACCTTGCAGCCCTTCGCATATCTCACGGTGCAGGATTGAACAGGTTGATTGGAGTGGCTTCGAATTCCTGTATGAGCTCGATGATCACTCTGTCAGTCAGGAGCCCATCAATGTTGCAGTGTCGGAGATCACGGACTGTATCGTAAATGCAGCTGCATCCACAATTCCTCAAACTTAGACACAGTTTCCTTGATTTCTGAAATCGTGGTAAAATCCAAATTGCAATGCAGCTCATAAGGCTCAGAACAAGGCTTGGGGGGGGAGGAGTTTCTGAGATATCGACCGTTCCCCAACCTTGAAAAGTTCAAATGCACCAGGAGAAATATATATATATATCAAATATACATCTTCTGTCGTCCGCACAAGTTCTAAGGTCGTGTGGGATAAAGTCCAGAAGATGGGTGGGAACAACACATCCCACTCGTTATCGATCCTGGAGCACCATGGATAGGTAATTGTTGACACTCTGGAGGAGTCATTCTCCTCCATCTCTTCATTGTCTTCCTACGCCCTCTAGTTTCTGGCTCAGAAGAGCAGGGTGGAATGCTTTCCACTGCCCTTCCACTTGAATGGCCTGGAGCCTTACAACAGGCCATTCACAACGGAGGAGCATCACCTTGCTCTGCACACCTCTCGTGCATCTGCTGTTGGGCCACACATTGTTCATTACGCCATGCTCCAACATCTTTCACCATCGAGTAAGGATTGGCTGCTCCATCTTTTCAATCGCATTTTTCTCAAGGAGCAGTTTTTGGACTCCCAGTGCGAGG
The DNA here is from genome assembly GCA_038380435.1 of Ryuthela nishihirai. NCBI lineage: Eukaryota > Metazoa > Arthropoda > Arachnida > Araneae > Heptathelidae > Ryuthela > Ryuthela nishihirai. Next base: position 81,904,926 of record JAWZYU010000017.1, read on the forward strand.
CCATCGTTTTGGCCTTCTTGAAGCCAGGAAAGGATTCCAAGATTCTTTCGAATTATCCCATTGTGTTGACAAGCTGTGTGTGCAAGGTGTTGGAAAGAATGGTAAATGCCAAACTCATCTGGTATTTAGAACACCACAACCTTCTTTCCAACACCCAGTGTCACTTTTGCAGGCAATGGTCAACTCTTGACCATTTGATACGCCTCGAATCTTTTTTACATATAGAGCACCTGGTGTCAATTTTCTTCGACATCGAAAAAGCATACAACATGGCTTGAAGATTCGGCATTCTTCGTGACCTCCATAGCTCAGTTTGAGATGTCATGCCGATCTTCATCTCCAACTTCTTATTGATACATTCTTTTCGTGTCCATGCCGGCAACACTATGTCGCAGCCATACCCCCAAGAATGGGGTGCCATAAGTCTGCATTCTGAGATTTACGCTTTTTGCCATCGAGATTAATTCTGTTACAAGACAGCTTCCTCCATCTGTAGGCAATGCCCTCTATTTTGGCGATTTTAGCATCTTTTGCTCTTTGTCCAGCATGAGGGTCATTGAAAGACAACTGCAAATTGCTCTGAACAATCTTTCGGTTTGGGCGTTGGCAAACAGGTTTCAGTTCTCCCCACAGAAGACCGCTTGTGTGCACTTTTGCCACAAGCATAATCTTCACCTGGATCCCGAGCTGCGACTCGGGGGTAACATCATTCCAGTTGTGGCGGAGACCAAGTTTCTCGGTCTCATTTTCGATCGGAAATTGACCCTTTCATCACACATCCGTCATTTCAGGTCCAAGTGTATGCGGGCATTGAACATCGTTAAGGTCCTCTCCTCCCTTTCTTGGGGGGCGAACCAATGTTCTTTGCTCCACCTGTACCATGCACTTGTCCGATCGAAACTGGACTACGGATCCCAGGTGTATGACTCAGCCCAGGATTCGGTGGTGAAGGTGCTGGACCCCCTCCATCACCAGGCCTCCATGTTTGCATGGGAGCCTTCCACACCTCACCAGTCCAGAGTCTTTAAGTTGAGACCGATGAACCATCTTTATCTCTACTCTGCCAACAGTTGTCCCTACAATATGCATTTAAATTGCCATCCCTGCTTGGCCATCCCACTCGGGACTGCATTTTCAGTCCAAAGTGGGAAATGCTTTACACAAATCGGCTGACTGCCATTTGTCCTTTTGGTTTGCGAGTCCAAGGCTACCTCAGAGACATCAACACCAGTCTCCATAGCATCACACAGGTGACAGCCACAGAGTTGCACACTATCAGCCTCACTTTTAACCACATGGCGGCTAAGCATCATTGTCAGTGTGTGCTTTACATTGACTCGCTTAGCTCGCTACGGGCATTGATCTCAGTGAGGCACCAGCCTCACCCATTTCTTTCTAAGATCCGTCATCAGCTTTATTGTCTGGCAGCCACACAACCATCCATTTCTGTTGGGTGCCCGGTGAAGTTGGTGTCAGGTCGGCCATGCCCCTGTCCAACTTTCCATTGCTGGTTCCATATCTGGATTTTCGGCAGCGTTTTACCATTGAGCTCTGGGCACAGTGGCATAGATCTTGGTCAGAACAGCTTACAAACAAGCTCTTTGAGATCAAACTTATTATTAAACCATGGCAGTCATGTTACCACAGGAATCACAGGAGGAAGTTGTACTTGCTTGGCTCTGCTAAGGTCATTCATCTATTACACACTCTTTTTTTCTTTGAGCGGATGATGAACCTAAGTGCAAGTTTTGTGACACCATTTTAACTATCAAACATATTTTAATTCATTACCCTTGTTTTAATCTAGAACGTTGTTTGTATTTTAGTTTCCATGATTTTATGTCTGAGCCACTTACACTCGGACAACTTTTATCAGATGAATCGCTTTTTTGTGGCTATTTTAACTGGTCATAATCTTTTACCCTTATTATTTTTACATGTGCCTTCTACACCTGTTGTTATTTTCCCGGTTTTACACTTGTTGATCTTTTTACCTTCTCTTTTTATTGGTTTTTGTGTTGTATTTTATCGCCTTTACATGTTGTTTTTAGCTTTGGTTGTGGTTTTTTATCTGTTTTTTTACTATTTGTCTTGTCTGGCACATTATGGCCATAGTTGCTGGTGCACCATTAAACCACAAACAACCAACCAAATTTCACCCTAAAATTTAATCCCTGTCAACTTTATTATCAGTAGACAATCTTGGTTTCTCTCTATCTATACTTTAAACTCTTATTACTTTATTAACAGTAGAAAACCTCTTTAAGGAACTTAAGACCACAGTACTTGACAAGCTGAATTGCAGCTCACTACCCTGAGATATGCATGTGCCACTTTGTATTTACCATTTGGAATTCTGCATTTGGAACTCTCCCTTTTGGTACAAAACAATTAAGACTGAGAAAGCAAAGATTGTGGTTAGAGGTGTTTGAGGAATAGAGCATCAGTTATTGAACTCAAAAAGATGAACTAGTAAATGAAATAAAAAGGACTGTTAATGAATTAAAAATGATGTGAACCTCACATCATTCAGATCACAAGAAGTCAGTGCTGGTTGTATTAGTTACGCAAGAGTTCTGAGCATCCTGCACTGAAAAGCTGCCTATTCATACCACTGCTTTCAACAGCAAGGTCTACACATTGGGCATGATGCTTGGTGAAAGGTTTGGTACAAATTCAGTGGACCCTGCATAATGACTGGCTCACATAGCATGATTTTGAATAATAGGCAGACTTCCAAAGGCTCCCATGTATTTTCATAATGGTTGTAACCTTGCATATTAACTTACTTATGACAAGCATGCAGCTTCCTATACCTTCTTAGTAACTGATCTGCATAACAACCATCATTACAGAATTGATCACAGTCATTATGCGAAGGTCTACTATATTTGGAAAACACAAAAAACCAGCTTACTGTTGGCAAATGAAGTTAAAATTCTCAACCATGATGGTGTGCTCAGTAGATATATCAAAATATTGGAAAAATTTTTACTAGACAAATACTATCTTTCATTAGGGGGAATGGTTGAACAGTGTGTGGTAATACCATAAACAACTAAGTAGTAAGTGCTACTTGGAAATATACCACCATGGCAGATAGCTGGAAAGAGAGAATCAATGGATTCTTGTCAATCACGTTTTTGACATCTGTTGTAGAGATGTGTAGCAGTTGTGAAAAAATATGATACCAGCAAAATGTAGTCCCAGCACAAAAAATCTATGTATTTATAAGTGGTTGATCTTGCATTCAGGTTCCAGCGGATCAGACATTTGATGTAGGGAGTCCCTTAATGGAGGCTAATTTTACCATAATCTTACACCTTGAACCTTGGGTCAGACATGAGGGCCCCGTGTTGCAGTCACCTGATGCCAATTGCCTTTTTTTTTTACATTGGGGCTGCCACAAATCTTTAGGGGTATTTTGAGTCTGCATTTCAGTAAGCATGTGGCATTTTAATTGTACCATTTCATTGATAGATTTGTTTCATATTAACAATGCTGTATAGTTTTGTGATTGACATTATTTATTGTTTATTATAGATTTCAGTTAAGTCTGACCTTTAAAATATTCTGCTAAGGGCACTGTTATCATGCCAGATTTATTGGCCAATACCTTTTTCATATATATCTATGCACTATACTGTATACAGACCCATAGTTATTATTCCTATAACATTATGTGTTTACAAAATATTATCCTAGTTATTGACTTATTGCCTTGTATATTGAAGGGTTGGATTCTTTCATATATGAGTGGTACATTTTTTCACATAGTGGGCTAAATGACCAGGTCGCAAGGACCCCAAGGCTTCAGAGAAGATTTGTTCAGGAAAGGGGACCCACTGGATAGATTTAGTAGACAGATGGTAGCTTCCTGTCAAAGCTTCCAGTTCTTGAACTTCCACAGGATTAGTATTATACCAATTACTTATTATATATACTTATTATACTTATATATTACTTCCACAGGATTAGTGGATAGTATTTCCACAGGGTGTCACTCCTTTGTACACAGTGCCATGATATAATATCCATCCAAATGATGGCAGACTTTCCAAGCCTACTGGTGACTCCTTTCTGACCAAGGGGAGGGGGGGTGGTTAGTGGAGATAAATCTCGATGCTGGCACAGCTAGGACTCAAACTTGGGAACTACAGATATGAGCCTGACACTACTGACTGTTCCACCCCTGCCCTATACTCTAAAGTAATATCTATCTATTAAGGATGTAGATATGAGAAATGCAATGGATAATAAAGTTCTTCCCTTAGGCGCAGTTGTAATAAGAAGGAAAGTTGTATACAGAACATTGGCATTTTTAGCTAGGATTCTTTTTCGGTCTAACCAGAAACATACTCTTACAATGAAAGTGACTACAGTTCTGTATAATATAATGAAAAAGAAAAATTTCTATGAAATTTGTGTGATAAAATACGCATTAGTGGATATTACTATGATATAATGAAAATGCCCCCCTCCCCCTCAGGGAAAAACAAAGGTCTTTTACAAACCATTGATAAATATGTATATCTTCATTTCAACACATAATGACTTTCTGTTTCTGGGTAGAAAACTGAAGTTTTTAATCACAAAATGTGTCCTGAAAACTCCTCAAGCCATGGTCTTAGTTATTTGAGGACATATTGTAGGTTAAGGTAAGATATTATTATATGCACCCTAAAAAGCAGAAGGGTATATCTGTCAATGTTTTATTAAAATTTGTTTACTCCCAATATTTATTCATGCATTAATTAATTATCGATATAGTGTGTAATGTTTTGCAAAATACTTGAATTTTGTAGCTCACATAAGTGCTCATAATTACTCAGAATTTTCATACTTCACTTTTGTAAGTTTCATTGTTTAAGGTTGGAAACTCTGTTGTATTTAAATTAACCTATATAAGTATTAGGTAGTCACTGCAATATAAAATTTTAGGCTACAGTTGTTTTTTCACTGATAAAGATAAAAATTATCTTGGTTACAGTTGTGTGCATTATTAAAACCTGACACTTTAACCACTTACCAGATGGGTTTTAGATTTTTTTTCACACAGAATATGTTATGTTTTTAAATTTTATTTTATCTTTATTATCTAATTGTTATGGTTAGTAAAAATAAGTTATAATAAAAATCTTAATTTTATTTTTTAAATAATGATTACCCTATGTTTCACAGGCAAGTCAATTTCAGTGAGATGAGGCTGCCCATATCTGATACAGAAAAGTCGTGCATATAGTTAAGACAGCTCAGGGATCATGTGACCACATGGAAAAAATAGGGTCTATGGTATTAGGGAAAAACATTTTTTGATGAATTGCAACATTAAGACTGTAAGGTTTTATGCTGCTCTGACATAAAAGAAAGGCATAACTCCAATCTAGTTTGGATTTTGCAATAAAGTTTATCAAAAGTTAAAAATTGCATAGTTCATCAATAGAAATACACTGAAATGCCATTGAATTAGGGATAGCAACCTAGTAACGTGTTGGACCCCCTCTGGTTCTGATAACAACCACCACAAGATGTGGCAAGGACTTCACAAGCTTGGGTAAATATTCCACAGGTGATAAATAATCAGATAAACTCGACTGTTCAACATCCACTAATAAATCAGCATTTTGACGTCGATTCTAATTTTAGAGGAAAAATTTCTTGAGCTGGGTGGGATACGAACCCACAACCTCCTGATAACATGTCAGGTGCTCTAGACCGTTAGATGTTATCAGGAGGTCGCGGTTCATATCCCACCTGGCTCAAGACAATTTTTCCTCTAAAATTAGAATCAACATCAAAGTGCTGATTTATTAGTGGATGTTGAACAGTCGAGTTTATCTCATTATTTATCATCATTAGCATACTTGTAAGACATGCTTTCCATCTATATGGCAAATAGAAAGCCGTTTGTGGCTAAAATTGCCTGAATAGTGCCTATATGTGATATAAAAGGAATGTTCATAGCGTTAATTAGAGGAGATCTTGATCGGCGGCCGGTAGCTCAGCGGTCCAGAGCACTTGACATGTTATCAGGAGGTCGTGGGTTCGTACCCCACCCGGCTCAAGACAATTTTTCCTCTAAAATTAGAATCGACGTCAAAGTGCTGATTTATTAGTGGATGTTCCACAGGTATGATGACCTATGCATCGTCCAGAACTGTCCACAATTTTCGCAAGGTCGTTGCTGATGGAACATGGGCCCAAACACTCTGCTCAATGGTATCCCAAAGATTTTTGATGGGATTTAAATCTAAGCTTCTAGGCAGCCAATTCATTATTTCAACGTCAGCAGAATGCTCCTGCAACCATGCAGTAGCCAACCTGGATCTGTGAGATGAACAGTTGTCTTGCTGGTAGACATCATCTTTATTGGGATGCATGATGGTCATAAATGAGTGTAAATGGTCAGCCTTGAGTTCTACTTACCAGGATGCATTGAGTATGAGGGGATGCTTACCCTTATGTACAGGTCGGTACCATTACCAGAGGTCCCACAGACGTCCAACTGAAGACACCCCAAGCCATTACTGAGCCACCACTAGCTTGTACTTTTCCAACCTGACGTGCAGCATCCATGACTTCATAGGGTTTGGCGCCATACTTTCAGTCTCCCATCGGCGAGATGAAGTTTAAATCAGGATTCATCACTACAGGCTATCCGTTGCCAATTTTTGATGGTCCAGTTTTGATGTTCTTTAGCCCAGGCAAGGCATTTAGCCCGGTGTCATGCTGTTAGAAGTGGGACTCACATAGGTCGGTGGCTCCCAAAGCCGAGATGATGAAGTGAGCGTTGCACGGTCCATGCATTGACTTCTGGCTGGAACCCGCATTAAGATGGGAGGTGATTATAGATAATGTCTGGCCCCTATTGGTCCTTACAATGTGGGTCAGACGGCAAAGCCCATGATCATTCAAGGCTGGTTGTTTTTTGCAGATTGTCTGGGTGCTTGTTTTTTTGCCGGAATTTTCATATTCCCGGAGCACTCTTGAAACTGTTGTACGAGAAAATCCAAGTTCGTTGACAATTTCGGAGATCAAGTGTCCCATCCGTCAGGCACCTATGATCTGCCCTCTGTCAAATACATTTAAATCCCATGCCTTTCCCATTATGCTTCTCACGATAAATACTTGGGGAAGCCAAAGCTGACAGCTATATATGACCAGAGTTTCAGCCATGCATGCGTGCAAATGCGGGATTTGCGATACTGAATTTGAATAACATTTCTTATCCCTAATTCAATGACACTTCAGTGTATTAAAACATTCATCTAAATTGATGTTAATCTCGAATACATATCAACTTGTTGTCCCAGAAGATTTCATTCCAGAAGATTCAAAAAGATTTTGTTTATTGGATTAGTGCATTGATTAAATTAAACAAGATGTTTTCACTTTAGCATCTGCCTTTCTGTCCATCTGTAGTCATTCAACTATTTTGTTTTTAGAGACAAATTAAAAATTCTTTTTGGTACATACTTTCCAAATCTCTCAAGCATTTAAATTGCACCCTCAAATTGTATGAAAAAGTTGAAAATTTTCACATTTTAAGTGAGTTGCAAGCGATGTATTTCAGCTAGAAATTTGAGATTTTGTTGGTGAAATGTGAAGGTTAGGCAGTTTGCATTGACAACAGTAAGTTCCCTTTACACCCAGGGTAGATGGGAAATGCAAACATTTTAGGAGATAATTGGAAAATTCTTTTTTTTAATCTGTATAAGTACTAATAAAATATTGTAATTTGCATTTTTCAAATCCTTAGGCAGTTTTCATTTACATTATTAGAGGGCACTAAATATGGAAAATGTGAAACTTTTAATGAATGTTGAGATTGATCTGTTTATGATAGAAATTTGAAATTTCAGTAGTAGAGTGTCAAGATATGTTTCACTAACAGTAACAATCTGCCCTTTTTCTCAGAGAGGTTTGAAAAAAGCAACTTTTCCTTTTTAAGGAATAAAAGCAAGGCAATTTTTATGTTGTATAAGTACTAATAAAATATTTATATTTGTATTTTTCCAATGATCCATTAGTTGGAATTAAAACTTTTAAAGGAGCAGAAAAGTTGGAAAAAAGAAAAACTTCATTTTCTTTGAAAATGAGATTCCCATATTCACCAAAGGCATTATGTTGTTTCTAGGTTCTCCTGTTTCTGTAATTAAATTATGAAAAAATTAACCAGGTGATGAAGTTATAGTGTAACTTACAAACATTGTTTTTTTTTTATTCTTTGGATGTCAATTACTTAGAGTAATTTCCTATCTTCCTTGTGCTTCTCACTTGCCATTTGTTAGTTTATTTGCCAATTGCTTATGTGTTTTCAAAACAGTTGTTTTGCCATATCTTCCTATCTCATTAATTGAGTACAATGACTCATGTCAAATGAAAGCTTGTGATGCAAGGAGTGTCTTAGGCTATAAAAAATTTTCACTCTTCTTTCCCCCATAAAAAATGGCAAATGTGATAATTGTTTCTACATCAAGAATGAAGTGTGATAATTATTGTTCCCTAAGGAATGAAGTGTGATAATTTTTCCACTAAGGGGTCACAATTATGAGTTAGGTGTCAAATGAAAGTTTGTGAATGTGTGGACTGTCGTAGGCTACCTTGTGTTTTGCCCTCCACCCTTCTTTCCCCAAAAATGGAGATGGAAATTTTTCAGGAGTTGACTGCAATGTGTTTGTTATATCTAAAATATAAAAAAAAATTATATTTTTCAGTTTGTCACTAAAACACTTATTTTCTTGTGTGTGCCTAAAAAGTAAAAGAATGAAACTAAAGCATACAGTTTATGAAAGCTTTCATTGAATTGTATTCACTTCAAAGGGTACCAATTTACGTACTCAACAAAAATTACTGGTGCCTGATCTCCCTTTGAAGTGAATATGAATTCAGTGGTGATTTCACCATCAGTATACTTCAATTTTATTTTTTACCTTTTAGGGTACACATAGAAAGATATATTTAAAAAATTTTATTTATTTTTTTTTAACATTTTATTATCTAATTTTGTTTTTCTTTACTTTATATTTTTTTATTTAGTACTTTGGCACAATACTTAGCCCAGATGAAAAGCCCTATAGAAGAAAGAGAAGTACTCTTACTCTTCAAGCAAATAGTGTCAGCTATCAAGCATATGCATGAACATAACATTCTTCATAGGTAATGCTTTTCTGTAAGTCTAATTTTTAAGTAGAACCATAAAAAATGCTCAGCACTTTTGAATCAAATGTGATTTTAGAAATACTATATTTATAGCCAATAAAAAATGTAGTTTATTCAATCCAAAGTAAGTAATCAAACATATCCAATTATGTGATGTGAATGAATTATCTTCAAGTTTTTTTAATTTTTTTTAAATGATGGAGATATCCTAGAAGCTCAATTAGTCTTGTTTTGGTTTCTCATACAATATATAAACACACACACTTACATACAACCAGACCTGGACCTAGAAAAACATCAAGAGGGGAGGGGGTGGGGGAAAGAAGAACATTTGTGCCAGAAAAATGTAAGAGATCAAGAGACTGGATTTTTCACTGCAGTATAACATTTTGCCCTTTTGTAAAAAACAAGTCTTTAAAATTTTCTTGAAAAATGTATGAAATATACCCAAGTTTCATAATTTTTTGTCTCTATTATATTACCCTTATTAACATTCTGAAGGGGAGGGATTTTTTGCCCCTTCCCCCTTTTTTTTACGATAAGGGGGCAAAAAGCAAATCATGTTTCAAGATAGCAATATTTAGCATTCATTTATGAACACAGTTGTGAAAACAACAAACATGTTACTGTGGATGCCTGAAAAAAAGGGCAGGAATATTATTATTAAAAACAAAATAAATAAATTACCTCTTATGCAGTTGCTTGCCATAGAAGTCTGACAGGAGCTTTGTCAGTAAAACAATGCCATAGAGAAAGGCAGTGAGGAAAGCAAGGTTTCAGCAGAGAGACCACAAATAAAGTCCATGTCATACCCAGGGCTTGAATCCAAGTCCTTTTGATGTATCCACTTGGCCATGGGATGGCCACTTGGTTGTCCCATGGCCAAGTAATTAGCATGCTTGGCTCCTGATCAGAGGAACCTGTTTCAAGCTCCAGGTAAGGAATAAATGTTTGTGTTGTTTTTCTGCTGAGGTCTTGCCTTCCTCACAGACCTTCTACTATGGTGTATAAACTGACAGGCTCCTGTCAGACCTCTGTGTCAAGCAGCTGCTTGAGGGGATATTTATTTTTATTTAAAGTGCCCAGTACATTATTAAAAGCACAAGTAAAGTTTTTTCGTATTAAAAAATGTAAATAATATGCTTCTGAAAATGAAGAAAACATAAAAAAAAAAATCCATATTATATTTTGTTAAGGAAAGAACATTAATTTTTGGTACAGCTATATCATTTATCATAAATAAATCCCTCCTGTGACATGTTGGACTGACAGAACATCCAATTCATATACAACCACAAGCTGTTGATGAATCTCCACTTGTTGGGTCTTCAGTGCCCACAGAAACTGAATTACTGCTCACATCTCTAGCTTTATATACCCACACAGTACTTTTACCTTGTAATTTCACCCTGTTGTAATGGTCCATCCATCACTTTTCCTTAACCAGTTTTACTGTATTTACATTATACAGTGGACCCCCGATATAACGCGCATGTCGGGCTGGAAACAACACCCGCGTTATAAGGTGAACCACATTATACCGAGCGGCGCGGTGGTGACACAATAAATTTCACACTGTAAGCTTTTCTTTTTCTCATCATGCATACAATAATTAAACACTATTCAAAATACATGCAGGAACTCAATACATACAGGAACTCAATACATACACAATTACTCAATACGCAGTAACAATAAAATGCGATACTCATGCGATGTCCCGTGCTATAACCGAGTGCACGGTATAGCAAGCAGCGCTATAACGAAGGTCCACTGTATTTATCATTTTGAGGATTATATTTCAGTTGGACTTAATCATTAGTGACTGTCAATCAAAAGTTGGAGTTGTGCACACGTGACAGCCGCTAATGCGCACATTTAAGACACACACCCTCTTGTGTTGTAGCAAGCATGCGATTGTCAGATTATGAAATGTTTTTCCCAGTGTGCAACACACGTCTGTTGTATGCCGCATGTAATACTAAGTGATATTATGTCACCAAGTTAGTAGAGAGTGTCAGTAAGAGGAAGGATATTAGTAGAGATGGAGCTTTTAGTTGCTCCAACTTTTGTATTCATCAGTATATATATGGTGAGTCTTGAAGTTTTTTGAAAATAAACTTTGTTTGTTATATGAATATTTTGACTTTGCTATTTTTTTCTCTTGAGCAACGATAATTGATTTTTGATTAAGACATAATTTTAATAAATTGACAATCTTTTTTCATTTCTTACTCAATAAGTAAAGCCCATATACCTAACCTCATTTAACTTTATTTGGCAAGTTAATATTGCCTGGCCCCTGATATGTTATCCAGAATTTTAATTTAATTTGGATCAGTCAAAGGATCCAAAGTGAAGAAGTTTAAAAATCTTTTGGAACATTACACTGTCCCTCACAGCACAGTTCTGTAACGGTGATGACTGCTGGCACTTAGTGACACTATTTGGTGCTAACATTGGTAGTGCCGCAACCCCAGAAGTTTGTAAGTTTGCTGGGGAATAAACTCGGAACCTAGTTTCTGTCTAATATTAAAAATTAATATATATATTTAAAGTATATATTCTTAGTAGAAACATTTGGGCTATGCCCCTGCAACCTCTAAAAAATTAATATAAGTCCAAATAACATAAGCCACATATTATATAAATATAATTACAGTAAAGTCCCAGTTATCCAGCACCTATGGGGATTGGGGGAATTCAGATATCTAGTTTCCAGTTGCTTGAGACTTACTCATAGATATATCCTATACAGTATTGTATTTATTGTAACCTATAAATTAATTTTTAATATACACTACTAACCATTTTTCATGCCAATGGGAGAAACTACGGCACACAAAATCAATGTAATTATGAATGTACGCAAACACGTATGATAAAAATTAAACAAAAAATAATATAAGTACTCTCTTATCTCATATAAAGATCATCAGAACTGGGTTCCTTAATTACTGTTACCTGTCCTTGAAATTAAACTCTGCTTTGCAACTGACTTAAAACTAAATGTTACTTAAAATTAAAGTTTGGACAGAACAGTTGATTGGGTGGATTCTGGAAACCTTTGGTATATCATCAGGACCATCAACAGATAATGAAAAATTTTGATGAAGATAACTAATATTTCTAGTATAGGATCAGGAGTAGTGAGGGGTTGATGGTATTTGCCTAGGATCAGGAGGGGTAGATATGTAATTCATGGCTGCTCTGTTGAATAATGTACCTATGTTTGATAGTTTGTTGCACCTTCTTTTAAAATTTACATGATATGCAATTGCATTGCTTATTGAGCAGAAAATAATAGTTGCTATTGTGAAAAGTAAAAGAGTAATTAAACCTTACTGGCATAGCAGTTAGAGAACCTGACTACTATGGCAATGGGCACATCCTTGTGTAAGTGTTTGTATGTTGTATGAGAAACCAATGTAAGCCAAAAGCTTACAGGTTATTTCCATCCTTCTAAAAAAAATTAATAAATAAATAAAAGAAAGAAAAAATTGGAAATTATTCCAGTTGCATGAGACTGATGGTTGCTTGATAGTACCAAGTCCATTGGTGTTCCCTTTCTCACTGAGAGTTTAATGGTATTGAATGGAGAAAAATCTCATTGCAGCCACTTTTGGGATTTGAACTTAGGATTCTTAAAAGTCCCGGCAGCAATCCCTATTCATCTGTTAATCTCATGCCGCACATCACCAGTATCTGTTACATAGCTCCCAAGATAAACTGTGACACCTGCTCAAGACAGCAACCATTCAGATTAACTGAATCACGGCCTGCCTGACCAATTTTCATCACTTTAGTTTTCTCTCTGTTTATAATCAAACCTACTCTACTACCAGTCAAATCAACAGCTAAAACGAAAGAGTTCATCTCATCAACATCATTTGCCAAAAGGGCTAAATCATCAGCATAATCTAAATCAGAAATTTTCGTATCTCCAGACCATTTAAAGCCAAAATCTTTCCCTTGAAGTGAATTTCACATAACATAATCAATAACCAAACTAAAGAGAAAGGGAGACAAAATGCACCCTTGTCGAACACCAGAAGTAATGCTAAACCAATTGCTACAAGCCTTACCAATTCTCACACACAACGCAGTGTTATTATAGAGAGCTTTCATTATGTTAACTAACTTGTCAGGTATACCATATGATCTCACAATCAACCACAAATTATGATGATCAACAGAGCTGAAAGCCTTTTTGAAATCAACAAAGCTAGCAACCAAAGGTTTCTGAAATTCTAAACATTTCTCAAGAATCTGCCTAAGTGAAAATATCTGATCTACACATCCCCTATCACGTCTGAATCCACATTGCTCATCACACAATTGCCTATCAACCAGATTCTTAATTTTATTAAGCACAATCATGCAAAGAACTTTACCTGGAACAGATAATAGGATGACACCCCTATAGTTGTTATAAGATCTGTGAGCACCTTTTTTAAAAATAGGGATAATAATAGCTCTGGTAAAATCCTTAGGAACCATGCCTTTATCATAAAAGATATCCAAGTGGTAACAGAAACATTCCCAACTCTAATCATTTCCGTAGTAATTTCATCTACACCTGGGGATTTATGAAGTTTAAGTTTAGAAACAGCCAAATTAACTTCAGATTGTGTTATAAGGCCAACATTAAAGCCACCAATGCATCTATCATCATTGCAAACAATGGGAGTAGAACTAACCACATTGTTTAGAACATCACTGAAATGCTCAGCCCACCTAGCCATGACAGAATCCTCACCTTCTATAACCTTACCATGTTTATCCTTCAATTCCTGTATACCTGTCTGTTTTCTATCACACAAAACATTAACTATCTGGTACATCTCTCTGCTGATGTGCTGTCTAACTGCTTCCTCGGCTTTGCCAGCCAAACCATCAAGCCAAAGGTTCTTATCAGCAGCTAACTGATCCTTTACACGTTCATTAAGTTCTCTGTAATGCTTTCTATTAGGACTAGTAGGGTATTGATTAAGGATATTCCTGCAGTTCTTTCTTTCTGAAATAAGCTCAAGTGCCTTATCATTCAAATAATTCTGCCTCCTCTGCTCTTTTTTTCCTAAAAGAGTGTTGCCAGTTTCCAAAAAAGGCCTGTTTAAAATGGTCCTATTTTTCCTCAACTTCAGTAGTAAGCAAACCATGACTGTCATAATGACTAAGTAATCATATCATAATAAGCTTTAGCTATAACTTGGTCTTTCAGAGCTTTTAGCAAGGTAATGATCAGATCCAATTTCAGCTCCCCTATATGCTCTGATATTTCCAACAGAACTAGTCCATTTGCTGTTAATTAATATATAATTAGTCATATTCTTATGCAGCCCATCAGGTGAAACCCATGTGTACTTATGTATGTCGCAGTGTTTGTAATATGTGTTAGTTATTCTGAAACCATTGAGTTTACTTACCTGTAGGAGACGTTGCCCATTGCCATTGCAGCTACCAATACCAAAAGGGCCTATTACCCCTCCCCAAAGGTCATAGTCAGTACCAACTTTGGCATTGAAGTCACCAAGAACAAGGGTAATATCTCCTTTCTTGACAGAATTCAAAATATCCTGAAGTTGTTCATAAAACCTATCCTTCTCATCCTCATCGGCATCCTCAGTGGGGGCATAACAGCAGATAACATTCAGGTCTTTAACGCTTGTGTGAAATTTTGCTGTAAGAAACCTTTCCTTAATGCACTCATATCCTAGAAGAGCATCACTAGCGTGTCTGCTGAGAAGCAGACCCACGCCTTTTTGATGCTTAATGTCGTCCCTCCCTGAAAAGAGAAATTTAAGATTATTTTTAAGAATCTGACCTTCATCTGCCCATCTGGTCTCTTGCAAGCTGAGAATATCTAAATTATAAAGGTTGAATTCTTGTGTGAGGACATCAAGAGAAAAAGTTCTTTGCAGAGTCCTCACATTCCAACTACCTAGGGAGAGAAAATGGTTAGTGGGATGTTTAAAGAAACTATGTTAATTGAGAGAGGGAATGGCGACAATATCAAACAGCCCCCTAATTGTAGGCATGGGGCAAAGACCTGTTCCCCCACCACTAAAGGCTGAAGCCATCTACATTGGAAGACTTCCTCCAATGTAGAATTTGACGATGCCCATAGCAGCAAGAGTTCAGGTGCCTGCGATGACCTCTGCTCAGGATTATCCACCAGCTGATAAACATATCCTGTGAATCTATTCACTTGGGGCTGTCAACCCACAAACAAACAGAAAACACAGCGGCAGATTCTCCCTCGACATTAGGCCCACCAGTGCAGGAAGTCCAGGATCCATAATCAAGCTGAGATCCATAAACAATTCCAGTCTAGTAGGTATAAATGGTCAGCATCAGGGCCCTGTGAATTTGACCACTCCTCAGCAGGGTTAAAGAAAAAGAAAAAGTAGCCTTAGTTGTCCAGATCAGTAGGCCACGCTAATCTGGCAGCCTTCCCCTTCCGTTCACTTCCACAAGAGAGTATCTCTTTCGAAAGGTACTAACAGCCTGCACCACGAGAAGGTGGGGTCAGACATTAGGTGCTAGGCCTGGCCAGTTCTATGCATAATCACAGGGGATTGGTGCATAGATCTCCTTCCAGTGACTACCTAGCTACCATTTGCAGACCATAATGCAAGTATTTGGTTTTTTTGTGATCATCAAGCTGTAGTAGTAATAGTAGTGCCACAAAAATTTATTTTCCTCTGAAAGCGAGATAATATAAATACAAACCAAAAAATATATAACTAAAAAGAGTTGAAGAGCTGTAAAAAAAATTAAAAATATTTCAAAAGATATAAAACTTAATTCAACACTGAAATTGAGATCAAACCATTACAAATCAGTTTTACTAAGTACTGCCAAGCAAAAGTTGAACTTCACAACAATGACAAAAATTTCATTTATTAATTTAAAATTTCTGAAATTACTCTTAATTTAGATAAAAAAAAATAAGCACTAAAATAAGTTGTATTTTTAGAAAAATCGAATTTTCTGATTAAATCAGTAAACAATATTTCCTGAGACAAGAGCCAATTTGAGAACTAAAAACGAAGTCTAATGCCTTCATTTTAGTCTTTCTAGATTACTAATAGCTGCAGCTCAATACAGGTGTGTTTGTATTGAGCTGCAATATGGTTGGACCTCTGTAGCCTATTAGTGTTTGAGGCTTAGATTACTTGGCTTAGAATTATTCATGCTGAATTTTAAAATTTCATTCTAAAAAATAGCTTTGTATCAGGTAACCCAAAAAGTTCATGTGGTTTTTGAGGGTAAAATGAAACTATACATAAAAAGTGAATAAAGGTATTTTATTCAGGAAAATAAGCACTAGCACAATCTATAACCTTTTCCTGAAGAGGTACAAGTTTGTAAATTCCACTTCGATAGAACTGCTGATCTTTAGAAGCGAAGAAAGTAGCCAACTCTGTTTCCAGTACTTCTTGGTTTTGAAATTGTGTGTTACACATATGATTGTCCAGTGCCAAGAAAATATGATATTTAGATGGCACGATGTTTGGGGAATACGAAGAGTGGGGTAGAATTTCCCAATCAAGGTTGTGGAGCTTGTCACAGGTCACTTACACTGTATGAGGGTGAGCATTGTCCTGAAAGATCACAATGTCTTTGCCATGAACAAGTGTAGGCTGTTTTTGGAACAGTGCATCTGCAACCTGTTGTAGCTGTGTCGAGTAGACATCCACAGTGATTGTTTGACCGGTGGCCAGAAGCTAATAATGGATAATACCAGCTGTAGTCCACCAGACATACAACATTTTTTGTTGGTTATATCCTGGGCTTTGGTGTGTGCGGTATAGGTTCACTGGATGAAAACCAATGATATGAATGTGTGGTGTCCCTATAGACAATCCATTTTTCATCACATGGCTCATTCTTGTGCATGAAAGCAGTGATGAGCAGATCGTAAACCACTGGGGTTTGTTGTCAGAAGTCAGTTCAGGTGGAACCCATTTGCTCAGCTTCCAGACTTTTCTTAGGCAATGTAAATGCAAACGAATGGTTTTGTCATTTACATGGAACCTTGGTGCAAGCTCATGACATGTTTGACGTAAATCTAACTTGATGCTGCCCTTCAGTTCATTGTCAACAATGAATCTTCCCTCACGGGGTGCATCTTCAAGTGTCTCATCACCTGATGCAAATTTTTTGAATCACTTTTGGGCTGTCTGTTCACTTACTGTGCTCTCTCCAAATGCCATACATATCTTGTGGGCTGCTTGCACCACTTTAGTTCCAAGTTTAACTCATATCATATATTAACTCATATAATATATAATCATAAGCATGCTTGAATAACTGTATTTGCCAGAGACATGTTTTCTGCCATCCTTCCCAATTTCACCGAACCACTTTTCACTCTTGCTACATATCAAGTGACTCAGCATACCACCTGCTTTCGACTGTGTAATGACACATGTGTATCTCTTGCAATTGTGCTTACATACTTTTCATTGAACTGATAACATTGAAAAACTGCACAAATTTATTTGGTTACCTGATAAAACAAAAAACATACCCAAAAGTCAGTGACATTAAAGTAAAAATTTGATATCCTACCTTTGATTTTAAACTAAATTGTAGGTATAGTACAAATTTTGCATTTGTGATTATTACATTAATATTGCATCATACATAGGCCACCTCAATAAATTTTGTCCTGCATTTTTTATTAACTAAATAGTTGTTCATGGGGCCAAAATTCTTGGGCAACAAGTTTGAACTTTCCATCCTTGTACAAAAAGGTTTTGAAAGTCTCACCGGTGTCTTTAATTGACCTCAGTTTCAAAAATGTGTCTGACAGTGATATGTAACATAAACAGAGAGCTGTTATTGAGTTCTTAACAGCAGAGGAGGAAACAGTTGAAGGTATTCAAAAATGTCTACAAAGCATTTACAGAGGAGCTGTTGTTGTTTGAAGCACAATTTGATGCTTGACTAAACATGTTAGATCATCAGAGAAAGTGAAGCCAGTATTGATTATGAGCCATGCAGCTGTTGCCTTCATCAGCTGGGAAACCTGATATGCATGACAGCATCATTCGATCAAATCACTGTGTCACATACAGGGAACTATCAGTGGATCTTGGAATTAGTGAAGGAAGTGTGAATGCCATGGTTATGTAGGAAGTGTGCATATGATGTATAGTATGGTGCCTATGTGGAAAAATCATATTTGCAAGTGGGGTCTGTAACTATTTGTGTAAAATAATTTTTGCTCCTTACAATAAAATTTGGGAAATAAAAAAAATGTGGAACAAAATTCATCAAGTGACCCCTGTATATTGCACATTTAATAATGTATGTTCCTTTAAATTTAATATTTACTAAAACAGATCCAAATTCTACTAGCATCATTTAACATTGTTTATATACATATTTGTAAATTTTTGATGTATTTGGAATTGCTTTATCAGCTGTATAAAAATACAGCTCTTACTTGTTATAGCATGATAATTAATATCGAAAGCTCAGAATCATGAGCATTTGTTATATTTTATTATAAAATTTTCTTTCTCCCTATTAACAATATTTGTGGAACCTAAGTGTATATTAGCAATAACTACTTTCAGAGATTTGAAGACTGCAAATATTTTTCTAACTAAAGAAGGCATAGTGAAAGTAGGAGACTTTGGAATATCAAAGATGTTGACAACAAGGCAAGGTGGAGCCATTACAGTTGTTGGCACACCTTACTATATAAGCCCTGAAATGGTAAGCATGTGTCATATGCAATAATGGCTAATTTCTTAGAGTTGTATGCAGTGGTGTAGTCCTAATGAAAAATAGCATGAGGGCACTTATGCATATCATTCACTCTTCTAGACAGATTGCACTCACACATTCTTCCCTACCAACACAATAAATATTTCTGCTTGAATTTTAAATTATTGCCAAAAGGTAACACAATTAAAATAAGTAAAAACGTATTGAATAGTATAACATTAGTATAATTTTTAAAAAAAATTTGCGAATAGTTAATATTTGCACTAAAGTGCAAATAATTAAATTAAATAATAAAAATCTATTTTGAATAATAACTGGATGTGGAAAAACTAAGATAGAAAGCATTCACTGGCAGATAATTATGTTCTGAGAGCTAACTAGTACAATAGTGCATTGTACAAAAGATTAATTTGGCTTGACAAGTAGTATAATTTTCAGAATAAAGGGTATTTTATTTTTGAATTTTTTTAATAGCATAGAATAACTTTTATTTATTTTATTACTGAACTCAATTATCTACGTTATTTTGAAAAAAGGCAGGACATGCCGTAATTGTTTAGAAAAGTATATGGACAAAGCATGGTCAATCCTGGCTTCTCATTAATAGAACAAGAATTGCCTATATTAAGTGATTACAGGCAGTTCTAGTTCCATTAATAATACCTTAAGGTAAATATTAAAAACTCTGTATAAGACATAACAAGTTATATTTATATTCTTTTGCTAAAATGGTATTCTTGCCTTAATAATGCAGTCTGTCTTGCAATATCTTGATGAAATAAATCCTGTTTTGGATTGGCAGGGAGATCTGACTATTCTAGTGATCTGTACTGTTCTATTCTGCAAATCTTACACTAAGCTGTTTAAAATTTGCTAGTCACACAAAATACACCCATCATTCGATTTACATGGTACTCAATTTACACTGTATCGGTTTTACATGGTCAAGATATTACAACCAGTTTCATTTTATATGGTGATAGACTTGGTTTTACAGAGTAAAGGAAATTCAACCAGTTTCGTTTTGCATGATTATAGACCTGTTTTACATGATGCAGATTTAGTTTCTTTATATATACATCGTGAGTCTTAAAATTTTTACCACTTGCTTAATAGCTTATTGGGTCCCCTGTGTGCACAATAACTGCTTGTACTCAGTGTGGCAAGCTGTGTGAAGATGTCCTCAGGTATTCTGTACCAGCTAGATAGAATGACATCCCAGAGTTAGTCAACAGAGCAAGACACTTGCATGAACCAGCAAATGCTGTTTAAAAAAATGCAAATGCTGCAGCAAATGCAGTGCTACAGTACTGCATCCTACAAATGTTCAATGTAATTCATATCAGGGGAATTTGGTGGCCAGGAGCGACTAATTCTTTTGTTTTAAGAGATAAGTTTATTTTGAGAAATAAAAATTCTTTTTCGACTTGATAGGTATGGATAAAATATTATAATTTGTACCTTCCAAATCTCCCAAAAGATTAAGTATAGTGGAAAAAGTTAAAAATTTCAAAGTTTTGAGCAAATATTACAAATTATGTATTTATGCTAAAAATCTGAAATTTTGATTGTGGAATGTGGAGGTCATGAGGTTTGCATTTGCAACAATAAGTTTCCCCCTTATACCCAGGAAGATCAGAAACACAACTGCTTTGTTTTAAGAAATAATTGGAAAAATTCTTTTTAGATTAGTACTAGTGAACTATAATTTTAATTTTTGAAATCTTTAGGTGGGTTTAATTTACATTTTTAATTAAATTTTTGAAATTTTTTAATTTACATAATTAAATAGCACTAAATGGCCGAGTGGTTAGCGCACTTGCCTACTGATCTAAGGGACCTGGGTTCGAGCCCCGAGTAAGGTATAGATGTATGTGTCGGTTTTTCTGCTGAGGTCCTGCCATCCTCTCAGACCTTCTACTATGGCATATAAACTGACAGGCTCCTGTCAGACCTTTGTGGCAAGCAGCTGCTTGAGGGGGTATTTATTTATTTATTTTTATTTAAATATGGAAAAAGTGAAACTTTTAACAAATATTGCAAGTGATCTATTAATGGTCAAAATTTTATTGATAAAGTATTCAAAAGATATTCTACTGACAGCAGCAGTCTGCCACCAGAAGGATTTCTTTCAGAGGATTGTGAGAAATGCAACTTTTTAATTTTAATGAATAAATATGATGCTTTTTATACTGTTATAAATATTAATAAAATTCTAATATTTTCATTTTCTCCATTGTCCATTTGTTCGACTTGAAACTTTTAAAGAGTGCAAAAGTAGGTAAAAGAAAAACTTCATTCTATTTGAAAATTATATTTCCATATTCACCAGAGGTGATATGCATTCTTCTGGTTTAGTTATATTGAGATCTGCATGAGCATTTGCTTAAGCTGACCAAGTGCAAACATTATCATGAGAAATACATGTAGCCGATGTTAATTTGCTATTCTTTTCAATATGCAACATTTCTTGCAGTGTCTCTTAATATATAGGCTCACAGACACAAGGGTTTCATTAACTAATGCACAAATATTAAAATGCTATGAAGTATTAAAATGCTAAAAGCTTTTTATAGCATAATACAGAATTAATATGAATAAAATTGAATGACTTTGAAGTAGGCCATCCAGTGTTACTCCATTTTCCCTGAAGATGTTCAATAGTACTTCTTCCCCAACTTTTCTCTGACACTTGAGTTCCTTGTGCTGAACTTTCAGCCCATTGTGGGTAACAAAAATGTAATGCTCAGTTTTGTAAATGTAATTAACAAAAAGGTAATGCTCAGGAGCAAAATAACTGAATCTTTCATCCCTTTTACCCTACATTCATATAATTTCATTTTTTGTGGGTTTCTTTCACTGATATTTTCCTGTTTGCCTCTAATGTTCATTTGATAACTGTATGAAGCTAAACACTTTGCCTCTATTTCAGTGTGAAGGGAAGTACTATAACCAAAAATCAGATATCTGGGCCCTTGGTTGCATTTTATATGAAATGGCATGTCAGCAGAAAACGTTTGAAGGATCAAATTTACCTGCACTTGTGAATAAGATAGTCAAGGTATTTATTTAATAGCTTATTATTTAGAAAATAGGTACTTCAGTTTATTATTTTTATATTGAAAAAATAATCATAACATGTATTTTATGGACAGATGCTAGGATTAAGTTTTTAATATAATAGATGCATATAATCTGAATTTTAGTTTGGGCATGTGCGTGTGTGTGTGTGAGTGATTTTTTCCCCTTTGAAAGCCTGACCCAATAACATTTTAGAAATTTTGTTCAATCCCTATCAAGCACAGCTGTTTTTATTACTTATAGTCAGTTATTCCTTTTTTTTCCACACTGATTCTCATGCCAAGTTAGGTTTAAATAACATTCATCATTGAAATCAAGAAATTTTAATACTGATTAAATTATATTGCACACATAAAAGCTCACATCATTTTCTTGATAATCCATAAAAGTCAGTCCAGCTGCTGAACATGCATGCAAAATATTTTTTCAATCGAAAAATATCTTAGGATTCTATTCATACCATCTGAAACATCCAAAAGAATGTGACCACCATCTCAAGTAGATAACTTCAGAGGAATTTTAAGAATGCTTTCAACAATTAAGAGAGGTGTAGCAAGTGTATTGAATGACATGGTGACTATTTTGAATGATTTTCATAACACATTCCTTTACTGAATATTTGTTTTAGAATTTTTGTCTCTACTTCTCAGATGTGCTTGTAAATTATTAACGTACTTCCACAATAAATCAGGCTTAGTTCACAATGTATAAGATTTACTAATTAAACCTTAAGACTACAGTTAAAACTATGTGTAAAATCAGAAAATATTCCTAAAATTAGGATGGGCAAATGTTAATGGAGATTGCATTGTATTAATAACTAAGAATTAATTATTGCTGAGGGGCCCCAGCATAAAGAACTGTTTATAACTTATGCACTAGCAATAAGTAAACTAATAATCTATTGCACATGTATAAAAGTATATATTTATATGAATAGTGCCTTTTACAGTAGAAGTGGTCTGTTGTTTCAGGTGCTGAGAAAACTCGGAAGAAAATCAGTTCAAATAGATATGATCAGTAAGCTATAGCTCAGTCATTGTAGTCAGAAGAGTCTTTGTAGAACAGCAATGATAGAAGGTGTGTCCAGTACAGGCATACCTCGTTAGTGCAGGGAATGGGTTCCTGGAAATGGGAGTGATAGCCTAACCACAATGCTGAAGCTTTGAAGTCAACTGACCATAAGTGCTTCTCTTATCCCTCACCAAACATCCTTTTGACATTTTAACATCACCAGCAGCTGCCATGTATACATATTTTTACCTACAGCATTATAATGAACTTTTACAAACTCTTAATGCACTGAGATGCCAGTGTATTCACCCCTCATCACATAAATAGTTCATTCCAACACATAATATGTTAAGTGACCATGGTGTGCAGTATAAATTAAGCTCACTAACTTTTCAAACATCAGTTAGAGTTGGATTGAGCATCAGAAGGGACAAAACAGTGACCTGAGAAACTTTGAACATGGCATGATATTGGTGTTCTTGACCAAACATAATTGTTGGCGTTGTAGAATCTTCCAAATGACCATCCTCCTGGGCTTTTTACCCACAACTGTTTCAAAGGTTTACTGAGAATGGTATGAAAAGCAAAAAATTAATAGTGATTGGCAATCCTGTGTATTAAAACAGCTTGTGGATCAGAGGGGTCAAAGGAGACTGGTAAAAAAATGCAAGTGAACAAATAGGCCATAACAAGGCAAATCACAACAGAATTAAATATTGATGTGCAGAAGGTCATCTTCGAATGCACCACATATAAAGACATTGTTGTGAATAGGCTACAAAAGTCACTGACTGTGTGGAGTGCCATTGTTGTCAGTGGGCATAGGAGCATCAACACTGAAAAACAAATCGAGGGTTCTTTTGCATCACACTGATGGATCAGAATTTTGTGCACCAACATGTGGCCATGGAGCCGGTTTGTCTGGTGTCAAAAATACATGCTAGTGGTGGTAATGTGTGCCTGGAATGTTTCCTGGCACATATTAGTTCCCCTGATACCCATCAAAGGACAACTAAATGCTGCAGTGTATTTGAACTTAATGGCTACAGTTTATTCTCACTTGGATGGGGATTCTCAGCATGATAAAGCACCTGCTCACAAGGAACACATCATCACCAAATGGTTCCAGGAACATGCCAACGAGTTTTCCTTGTTTCATTGGCCTGCACAGTTCTCAGATTTAAACCCTATGGATCATCTTTGGGATGAGATGGTAAGGTCTGTTTGCAGCTAGACTCTGCTGCCATCCAATTTTCAGCAACTGTGTGACACAATCATTTCTGCATGGTACAACATTCCTGCACATGCATCCAGCATCTTGTAAATTCCATGCCCCAAAGAATTTGGGCTATTCTGCCAAAGGAGGTTCAACATGCTACTAGGTAGATGTACCAAATAAACTGACTTCTTAGTGTATATTACTGTTTACATTTTTGTAATTAGTTGTTTGAATTACTACTGTTAAAGGATATAAAATACTAAAATGCAAAACTTTATTTTCTTTTATTTTACCAGAAGCAATATGTTATTATTGTAATTTTTAATTTGGCAAACAAGTCCCTACAAGACAAGGTATTGTAGGCTAATACAGGTACATCTTTGGTTCCTAACTACACTGAAGTCAATGATGATGTGATGACATTCATGGCAGCATACATAGAATTCTTATTGAAATTAATTAATTAATCAATGATGAATTAAAATCAATAAAGTGTTTCATGCTTTGACCATGGCACTTTGTCAGGGGGGCAGTTTGCAGACTTTGGGTTTTTTTATGAGGCAGTTGTTCTTTGTTTGCTGAGCACAGGGTAGGGATGGGATACAATAAATTTAATTGTCATTGGTGTGGCTCCAAAATTTGGAGTGGTTGAGAGTTGTACAGGTGACCATAAGCTGACTCCATGTGAAAAAGACAATTAAGATATAATTGAAATTCTTGTCACTTCCAGAGATATGAGAATTCCTAAAAAACTTTCATATTAATAAGTTATGTAGGCTAGTTTAAAAATAGTGTGTGTAGCACAGATTTTGTAATGAATGTGTTAAAGCAAAGTGTATTATACTTTGCTTTAACACATTCATTACAAATAATATACCTAAAATTATTATACCTAAAAATGTATTAATAAAATACTACAAATACAAAATATTTTTGGTAGAACTTACTAGCCAATGATATAAAACAGGGTTGCTGGAAAGAAAAAGAGACCAGGGGAGGCAGTATCTGGTAATCTGTAAGCAAACCTTATGACCTTCACATTCTACCATCAGAATTTCGAATTTTTATCATGAACACATCATGTGAAATATTCGCTTAGAAGTTTTCAATTTCAATTCTGAAAGTGTGTTACTATAATTTCATATGGTGCTTAACAGCAAAGTTAACAGTGTCTGCAAACATTGAATCATTAATTAGTATCTTATCATTACCAATGATTTATATTTTATCATAACATTTAGTGTTATCACTACTTAGGTGATATTTTACATTTATATAATAATTACTTAAATTGCCAAATACTTTTGAAATTAATCCATGAATATTTTAATGTTTCAGGGACAGTTTGCTCCTGTTAGAGGAAACTATTCTCCTGGTTTTAAGCAGCTAATTAGAGATCTACTACAGAAAGATCCAGATTTCCGCCCTACAGCTGCTGAAATCCTTGATGTCAGGTTACAAGAGGTTTGTAAATACATCCTCTAATTTTTTGTACATCTTTCATTGAAGCTGCAGTGTGAATGTAGAAAAATCAAATATGGTGAGGAATAATAGTGGTGAAATTAATGTAAATAAATATAACATTTTTATAAATAAAATGGAATTAAATTGTAATTTGGTGTCAAGAAATTTATTGTTTTGATTTCTCATAGTGAGTTTATTTTTTATTTTATTTTATTTTCAACATATAGGATGGAGAAGAGTCCTAGAAACTTCTAGTTTGTACAGGCCTTCTCATACAAAGATATGCCATACTAAGACTAAAGTCACTGCCTGACCACTGCCTCAACTAGAGCTAAGAGCACACAACCATGTCATCTCTTGACTCAAACCTTGATCCAGGCAGTTGTAGTGTCATTGCAAACCACTGAGACACCAAGGGGGCAAAATTCTATTTAGTTTTCAAATTCTTTAGAATCATTTGAGAGTTGATTAATTTTATTAATTTCAGATACTCCATCAGTGGTCGCGCATGCCTATAACTTTTGGTAGGCTTTTAAGTTTGGAACAGGGCTATTTAACAAGCCTTTGGACTGTATTTAGTTATATCACCTATATGTATGTGTAAACCAATAACAGCAGAAAGTAGCAAGTTTTTTCCATAATCAGATAAGTTTGTTACAAAAAGAATACCATTGAGCAATAAATCAATGAAGTTTTGCTTTTTAAAGAAATTATTTACTGAAATGATAGTTTTATTTATTTCTAAATTAAGAGAGTATATCATTTATTGATCTTTTCACAAAAAAACAGTATAAGTCGTTAATTTATGCAACCCATTTATGTGAACTTTCACACTTATGGAAATTACATTTCAGCACCCAGTTTCATTATATGGCAAAATATTTCTCAGTTATGCAAATTTTTTGGAAAGTAATTTTTTGGTTAATGTTTTAAAATAATTTTAAAATTCTCTGTCATTGAGCAATAAAATTTCAGAGTTTATCCTTCAAACTATTTGGATATTGAAAGTTCTTAGGAGAAAACTCTCAGAAGCTTTTCGGAGCAAAGACAGCGCTCCGTCTTCAGTGAAGTGATGTTATGTACTGACGCTGGGTCCGTTAGACAAAGGTCTAAACTTTGTCTAAACGGACCCAGCGTCAGTACATAACATCACTTCACTGAAGACGGAGCGCTGTCTTTGCTCCGAAAAGCTTCTGAGAGTTTTCTCCTAAGAACTTTCAATATCCAAATAGTTTGAAGGATAAACTCTGAAATTTTATTGCTCAATGACAGAGAATTTTTAAATTATTTTAAATTAATTTTTGAGCAAGAAGGTCTTTTAATTGTATACTTGGTTAATGTACTTTACAATATTACCACTTACTCTCTTGATAAGGAATCTGGAGCAAGTTACAATTATTATGGGTTTTGAATCTATATATAGTTTCTTGATTGTGTGATTCCTTCTTTTTTTTTACTTTTGATTTATATAGGGTTAAAAAACCAGTTTTGTAGTTCATATTAAAAAGTATTTATGTCACCATGTTTATGAGCTGCACTATCAGTTTTATTTCAGAATAGTCCTAACTGCAGTGTTCTAATCCCAGGCAATTTTTTATGAGGTGCACTACACTTACTTTCCATTTGTTTTGAACCGTGGAATCTAGGTTGCACTAAAAAGGAATGATATAAAACAGGGTTGCTGGAAAGAAAAAGAGACCAGGGGAGGCAGTACCTGGTAATCTGTAAGCAAACCTTATGACCTTCACATTCTACCATCAGAATTTCGAATTTTTATCATGAACACATCATGTGAAATATTCGCTTAGAAGTTTTCAATTTCAAGCTGTTTTCACTGTTACAGGGCGCAATTTAAAGCTTTGAATGATTCTGAAAGTGCGAAGTGTAATATTTCATCAATACCTATCTAATCCAAAAAGAAATTTTAATTTAGCTGTAATAACCAAAAAAATTGAATATCAAACAGACAGATGGTTGGACAGTCAGACAACTAAGACAACATTTGCTCATTTCTTTTGAAAACGAGATAAGAAAAAATTAGCCTGTTTTGTTTCTCAGCTTCAACACTATTAAGCTCACCAGACAAAAAATTAGACTCCTGGCTGAATGTCACCTAATAGCGCATAACACCTTTGTGCGACCGAAGAACAGTTGAAATTCTGTCTGGCATGGATGCCACCAGTGTGCAGATGTAGTGCACATCAATATTCATCCATTCTTCCAATAGCAAATGCCGGAGTTCAGCCAGATTAGCCGGATAGCTGGGACGGTGCTTCACTCGTTGTCCCAAATAGTTCCACAAGTTTTCTGTGGGATTCAAATCAAGGGATTCAAATCAAGGGATTCCAGTCGAGATGTTCGAAAGCTTCAGAATGCTCGTCGTGCCAATCCAACACACTTTGAGTCCTATGCACGCGACAGTTGTTGTCTTGGAAGACTGGGATACCATTCTGGTGTTCACTGTGGAGATGCTGCACAAAAGGCAACATGTGGTCGTCCAGTAGCTCCATATAACCCTGGTTCAAGTGTGACATCGCTGCAATCAAAGGGCCCATTTCCTCGTACATGAAACACCCCCAGAACATCGTAGAGCTTCCTCCAGCTTGAACAGAACCTTGCACACATTCTGCATGGAAGGCTTCATGCGGCTTACAATGTACCTGTCGCCTCGTATCATTTGAGTACAAGCAAAAACGTGACTCATCCAACCAGATCACGCACATTCAAGAATTGACAGTCCAGTCTTTGTGGCGCCACACCCACTGTAACCATGCAGCCTTGTGCAGAGCTGTTAACATGGGTCTCTTTCGCAGTACTCTGCTCCAGATATCCATGGCATGCAGTTCCCTTCAGAGTGTTCATTCAGAAACAGCTTGTTGTAGGCCTGTATTTACTGACTGGAGCAATTCCTGCCTTGTTGCAAAGCGGTTTGTCCTTACAGTGTGTGACACACTGCAGCAGTCCCTATTGGTGGGGGCGGGGGTGGCTCAGTCGGTAGTGCACCAGGCTCATAATCTGTATTTCCCAGGTTCGAGTCCCAGCTGGGTCAGCATTGAGATTTATCTCCGCAAATTTCCTCGCCTTGCCCACGGTCAGTAGGGGACACTGATGGGCTTGGAAAGGCTGCCATCCATCGGATGGGATGTTAAGCCATGGCTCTGTGTGGGAGAGCCATACCCTGTGCATGTCAAGACCATCCAGTGTTAAAGAACACACTGGATGGTCTTGATGGGAAGCTACCATCTGTCTCCCAACAGCTGTTCCAGTGGGTCCCCTCCCCCAACCTTCTCTGAGCCTTTGGGGTACTTTTGACCTGGCCATTTAGCCCATGGTGTGCAAAAAAGTGCTGTTCAGAGGTAAAACAACCCAACCCTATTGGTGAGCTGACTTTCTGCCACAGTACTGGTGACAATTAGTGGTGGACTGCGATGTATGCCACTGCTGGAAGATCCTTTGGACAGTACGTTTCGACACACCTGCAAAGGCAGCAACTTCTTGTACACTATGCCCTTTGGTTTGGCCAAACGAATTAATGCCTTTTTGCCACACATTCACATCTTTAACGTGACACATGTTTCATGGAGCAACTACCAAACAAGTGGCACACAACCACTTCTTGTCACTGTATGAACCCCATAGTGCATGGCCAGCTATTTGTAGGACGCATTTATTACTGGTGTTCCCTCTGTTGCTGTCGAATGGACATAACCCTCTTACGGCAGGAGATGGCTAATTTTTTTCCAGTGAGCTTATAACTAAATGAAAAGACTGAAAAATATATTATTTCTATATATATATTTAAATTACCCCTCCTAAGTGGCAAACATTTTAAACAGTGCATTTTGGTGAAATTTTTTCTTTCATATACACAAAGCTTGTTCTTTCAGCAAAGGAAGGAACTGTGAAAATGCTTTCAATATTTAATTTTTCATTTCATTTCTTGCCTTTGACTTAGTAGCTGACTGCACTGCTGTGAAGTGGATTCCTGAGGTAAAAAAAAATGGAAAGTGAATAACAGCAATGAAGCCTTTGTATGTACAATTGACCAAACTTCTTCAAAGTGGATTATTGAAATAAAAACAGAGAAAAATAAAGGAGGGAAAATAAACAACAATGATTTCAGAAACTGATATAGCAAATTTTAATTATTACTATTATTCATATCCATCATATCTTATTTTCTTAAGTACAGCAGAAAAACTGAAATTTGAATCCCATAAGGTAATAATGATGACAAAATAATGCAATGGCTTAAAATTCTAGTATGATGGTAAATTATAACAAATGAAGAGTAATATATGCATGATACATATAGAAGAAAAAATAAGATAAATTTTCCTGAGAGATATTTTACTAAATTATCAGTGAATCATTTGAAATCGATTCTTGCATAAATGGGCATAACCAGGTAATGTTGTAGAAAAAAATAGTGAAGTTGGCGGAGGGGGCGGAAAGTAACGTGACATGTGTTGCTATATAACTTTTCATCATCTCAGGCAGCCATGGGCTACTGTGGTCCAACCAGATCATGAAATTAGTTCTCCAAGCATATCTGTCCTGAGCGACATCAGCTGCATATGGCCACTGCACACCAATTCTAACAAGGTCTTGTAACAAGGTAATGTTTGACATTGTCTGCCCACTGCATCCTAGGTCTCCCCCTCTTTCTGAGGCCTTTAGGCACACTGTTCATAGCCCTGTTTGCTAATCTATAATTATCCACACAGGCAACATGGCCAGACCAACAGATATGCTGGTTCTGCACAATATACTGGTTAAAGGAGGTTGCAGATTCCTTTGCCTAACTTCATCATTAATTACAAAGTTGGACCACCTAATGCCCAAGATACTGTGTAAGCATCTAGTTTCCTGTTATCTTGTTTACAAACATCCAAGTTTCATTACCATAGCTAACTCTAGAGAGAACAAAACTATTATGCAATCTAATTTTAGTCTTTAGATGTATATGCCTATTTCTCCATACACTCCGTTGATTCTTAGAAGTCCTGGCAATAATCTCTATTCATCTGTTAATCTCATGCCACACATCACCAGTATCTGTTACATAGCTCCCAGGTTAAACTCAGACACCTTCTCAAGAGTGCAGCCATTCAGATTAACTGAACCACAACTTGCCTGACCAATTTTTATCACTTTAGTTTTCTCTCTATTTATAACAAACCTACTCTAGTACCAGTCTCATCAGCAGTTTGAATGAAAGAGTTCATCTCATGAACATCATTTGCAAAAAGGGCTAAATCATCAGCATAATCTAAATAAGACATTTTCAGATTTCCAGATCATTTAAGGCCAAGATCTTTCCCTTGCAGTGAATTTTGCATAAAATAATCAATAACCAAACTAAAGAGAAAAGCAGACAAAATGCATCCTTGTCAAACACCAGAAGCAATGCTAAACCAATTTCTACAAGCCTTACCAACCCTAGAACATGACTCAGTATTATTATAGAAAGCTTTCATTATGTTAACTAACTTGTCTAGTATTCCATACGATCTCAACCTTGACATTGGCCTTGACAGGAGACTACCATCAACCACAAATTATGACAATCAACAGAGTTAAAAGCCTTTTTGAAATCAGCAAAGGTTTCTGAAACTAAAAATTTCTCAAGAATCTGCCTAAGTGAAAAAAAACTGATCTACACATCCCCTACCACTTCTGAATCCATTGCTCATCACGCAATTGGCTATCAACCAGATTCTTAATTCTATTAAGCACAGTCATGGAAAGAACTTACCTGGAACAGAAAGTAAGCTGATACCCCTATAGTTATCACAAGAACTGCGATCACCTTTTTTGAAAATAGGGATAATAATAGCTCTGGTAAATCTTTAGAAACCATGCCTTTATCATGAAAGATATTCAAAATTTCAGTCATCCAAGTGGTAACCGAAACATTCTCAGTTCTAAGCATTTCCGTAGTAATTTCATCTACCCCTGGGTATTTATAAAGTTTAAGTTTAGAAATAGCCAAAATATATCAACAGTACCATACACAATACCCAATACGACCAAAAAAAAATGAATTGTACCATTGAATGAATTGGTATTAGACGAACTTACCATTGGACGAATCGACATTGGACCAATCAACATTGGACCAATCAGCATTAGACAAATTGTCTAGGACTGGCCTTAAATAATCTTGTGGTTGTCTTTTATGATAGATATAGCTTCAGTGTCTTCAGGTGGGTTGACATACATATGGCTAGTTGTTGTTTGGTGTTCTCGAGGTTAGTAGAAAAGGCATCTCTGTTAGGGGGGTGGAGTAGTGGAGAACGGCAAAGATGTTCCATTCCAAAGGGAAATCAATGTTCATTCTACCAAGAAAATATGTACTAGCATGAGCTTAAGCATAACAGTATGAACCCCTGTGATGGCAAACAGACCTGATAGTGTTGATTTGTGCTCTATATAAGGTTGTTCAGGAGGACCTGAGGCAACAAATTCGTTCTTTGACAACAGCTAACTTAACCTTGCTGATTGAGAGAGAAGGTGGCTGGTGGTTTGCAGTGTATCTACCTACAATATTCCATACATGTTCAATGACATTTAACTCTGGAGACCCTGCTTGCTATGTCATTTGTTGGATATCTTCTAAGTTGATGCATGAAAAGGCCACTGTCTTCAGGATGGTACATAAAGCCATGGCTCTGTGAGAGGGAAAGCTATACCTGTATATGTTAAACACACTGGATGGCCTTGACAGGAGACTACCATCTGTCTCGTAACAACTGTCCAATGGGTTCCCTACCCACAACCTTCTCAGGGCCCTTGTGAACCTGGACATGTAGCCCATTATGTGGAGAAAAAAAATGCCAACCAAAGGCAAAACAACCCAAACAACAAGCAACACAAGTATCTTCCAGCAAGTAATGTCACAAGTTTGTTTTAAACAGCTGCAGCAAAGCATATATCAAAATTGCAATTCTTGAAATTCTTGAAAGCTCAGTGTATGTGCTGCACAACAGTTTTATATTATGGATACAGCCACATTACTATAACCTATGATAGTTCACAAGAACCTATTAAATCCTTCACCTCCTAAACATTAGTGACCCCATCGATAGGAAAATGGAGTGATGATAACCTATTATAGAGTGGTATGTATGCCTTGATGTGTTGCAGATCTTTATATACAATTGTATAAACCAACTTAAGTGCTGTTTTTAAATTCATAGTGTTAGTGAGATAAATATATGTAAACATTCTGTATACAACCTTGATTTTTCACTAATTCTGCACTTATGGGCACTAATACAGGAAGTTTCCACTGTAGCGAATTAATTGGTTCCAAAATACTATTGTTTAAATGAGAATAAAAGTCTCATACTAATGTAAGAGATATTAGTTTATCCATTTCTTAAATACTGAATAATAGCAAAATATAGAAGGAATATAGTAAGAACATATTTATTAATATTAAAAAATTGTAAAAAGTTGTGGATTTAAAAGTATTAGAAGAGTACATTTTTATCAATTAAAATAATTTGTTATACTGAGAATTAGCTAAATGAGAAATCATTAAGTGAGAACTGCCTGTATGCACTTTGGATTCAGTGAGCATGTGATATCTTAATATTTCCTTTTCACATTTTGTATATTTAGCTGATGAAAACATTTGAAGACTCACCAAATAAGGTAGATGATGATGCTGAAATATCTATGGATTTTAATTTTCAAGGTCATCCTCAGACGACAAAAAAGTAAGCTCTTTTGTATAATATATAAACCTCGATATAAAGTAAAAATGAATTTAGTTTTGGAATGCAATTTGAACTTCTGATATTTTTAAGACAGGTTTTGCTGGGCAGCATGTAGCAGTATTTTTGTGAAAATTTAGGCTATACTACCAGTATTGTGTAGTTTTCATAACTGTCAGATACCAGTATGTTTCTCCTTTCAATCTTAATTATTCCAATGGTAGATTTTATAGTGAGCATAAATAATTTATATGATAAAATGCAGAACTTGTTATGGATTGAATAACATTAATAAACACATGAAAGAACAAACAATATGATGTCTTCTACTTGCTTTCCTGACTCAATGCTTTTATTAAGTGGGAAGTTTTATTAGAGTAATAGCATTGCATTTTGAGGTGGCATTAGCAATGTGGAATGAGTGAAAAATGAAGCTTCTGGTTTCGTTGTTAATTAGTGAGCTGGAAGAATCAATGGTTAGTGTGTATAATGGAAGGTTTTTGGTATTATGCAATTTTTGTATTAGTGATTTCCAGAGTGATGCAAGTTACAACACTGAGCAATAAGATCACCTGATGTAATTTGAATAACTCATAAGACCCTACTAGTCCTTCAGTCTGAAAATTACTATTACTAAACTTCTCCAGTACTATTAAGAAGCTTCACTAACTACACAAACAGTCATTTCTTCTGGCTCACAGAACCAAAAGCTTTGTTTTTCATCCTTTCTGCATGGCAAGCACAGCTCTACCTTTAACTACACGATGTTCTAATAAAACTTGCAACTCTACAAAAGTATTTTGTCAGGTGATACAAGCATCACATCTATCAATCTCACATCTAATATTTTAATTATGCTGTCATAACCTTATTATGTTCTATATCACACATTATGGTACATTCAGTGCTTTTTCCCTGAAATGAATGCAGTGTATTGTCATTGTACCCCCTCCTCCCTCCTTTATGAAACTTGTAACTTTAATATTTAAAAAAAAATTTAATAATAAACTTTATATTTTCATTGTATTCATACCTGTTGTTAACATTTCTAAAAATGATAAAAGATTTTGAAATAAAAGAAATTGTAAATCCTGTATTTTAAAGGTCTTTAAACAAAATTCCTTACCTATTCCTTTAAAAAAACACTAAGCATATTTATATATTTGCTTAGTGTTATCATTGATTATGTAGTGGGTGTAAATATATATACCCACTCAAGTTACTCTGACTTTTGTCACTCAAGTCAATTAATGGCAAAGATTACAATGAAATAATTTCTCATGATCCATCAACAATGAAAACAACATTTACTGATCCATTAGGTTGTTGCATATCAAATGGCTGATTTCACAGATACATGAAGTTTTTGATGTTTTGAGGACTGAAAATGTTACCAGATGGCACTTGTGATATGTTATATAAATCATGAAGCCTGCTTACAATAACAGAGTAGATGTATAGGGTTCATTATGTATATAGCATTACTTATTGAGCAAGAATTAAAGAAGAAAATTGTCAAATTGTTAAAGTTTAAATCTAATCAAAAATCAATTAATGTTGCTCAAGAGAAAAATAGCAAAAGTCAAATATAGATAACAATCAAAGTTTATTTCCAAAAAATTCAAGACTCACCATAAATACTGATGAATACAAAAGTCAGAGTAACTAAAAAACTCCATCTCTAAATACGACTCAAAAAAACTGACTAATGTCTTCCTCCCTCACCACTTTCCTACCAGCTCCATACTGACTCATCTCTACTGACTCTGTGACCTAATGTCATTTAGTATAACATACAGCATATAACCGACATGTGTTGCACGCTGGGAAAAACATATCTGCATAATCTGATGATCACATGCTCGTGCTGGCCATGACTCAAGAGGGGCATGTCCTAATTCTCACATTAGCAGCTAACAATCAGAAATCAAAGTTGCACATATGCAACTCCTTCTGTGGATCGGAAAAGAGAAATGCGATAAGTCCAAATGAAATAAATCCCCAAAATGATAAATATAATGTAAATAAAGAAAAACTGGTTAAGGAAAAGTAAAAGTGAATGGGTGGACCATCAAACTTTCTGTACAATGAATTGATGAAGAATTTGTACATGGTTGACCACCATTTGTTTGTGCCCATCACCAGTCTCGTCGTTGATTTTGTATGCAATTTATGAAGTAAGGAAATTTGATTTTCTAAAAGTAGTTAATTCTGTGACTAATGAATCATCTACAGATTAATCAGAAAGATACAAGGAATAGTGTTGAATAAGTGAATAAACATTTAAATTGTTTATTTATTATTTATCAATTATTTTAAGTAAATCAAACTCGACATACTTGTATTAACCTATAAATTTCCACTTTGAAGTCGATTTAAATTTTAGAGGAAAAATTGTCTTGAGCCAGATGGGATATGAAACCACGACCTCCTGATAACATGCCAAGACTTCAAAGTGGTAATTTATAGGTTAATACCAAGTATGTTGAGCTTATTTATTATTTATCAACTGTATTGCTTGTAAGGAAATACTTTCCATGTATATGGCATGTGTCTGCCGCATGTGGCAAAAATTGCCGAACACTCCCTATGTAAGAAGTAGGTTGAAATGATTCATATCATTGATTAGAGGAAATCTTGATCAGCAGCCGGTAGCTCAGTAGTCCAGAGCAGCTGACATATTATCAGGAGGTCATGGGTTCCTATCCCACCTGGCTCAAGACAATTTTTCTTCTAAAATTTAAATCGACTTCAAAGTAGTACTTTATAGGTTAATAATTAATAATTTATACAAGTATCTGCAAGGCTGTGATATCAGTTAAATGCGATTTTGAATATTGCTATGTTTAACTTTAACCCTATGAAGAGTAAAGCATCATGTGGCTACATTTGACCGTATTCAGTTTTTCATGACATTCACTAGCACTTTAATGCCCATATGGCCCAAAATAGGTGAAATTTGAATGGGACTAGTCCAAATGATTCTGTTTCTTTGTCTTTATCTGTACTCTAGATTTCTTTGGCATTAAAAAGTTAAACAAAGTTTATGAAATTCTAAGTATGATTTACTGATTTATGTATCAGCATAAGAAATTCAACTTGTCAAATAGCAAGGCAGAATTGAGTGTTCTGACCATAGTATGCTGCGTGTCTCATGCGGCACTTTGAAGCAGTGGGTATCAGTAGTTCCAACTGAATGGTGCATTAAATAGTTATAAATGGTTTTTTTTTTCATGAAATATCTTTTTATATATGATGCAGTTAAGACGAAAATTTGTAAGAATAATATTGGAATTTCAGATTCAATTCAAATAAAAAATAAAAGTTATTTTGTTTCTTCCTTTAAAAACTTTGAAGTCTTAATATTCACTAAGGGCACAGAGAAGCAGATTTTCGTTCTTGTCAACTTAGTGATCCATACACCACTAGTAGAAAGCAGCAGCATTCAGCCAGGGAGCAATGGTAACTGCAGCATAACTGACGGCTGTGAGCTTTTTTGCATGTGGTCAAGCATAGGATCTTTCTGACATAATGTGAATTAAATAAGTTAAAAAGAAAGTAACTTGACAAAGCAAGTTCTACCCATCAATTTTTCTAATATTTTATATTTAAGAATTTTTTAAATCCTTTGTTCCATAAATTTAAAAGTTTTGCTCTTCTCAGCAATGATTCATTTTATATTTTCTGGGTATATATATTATATGTATATTCCTTTTTACATGTTATTTAGTTCAACCATTATTATAATCAATAATATTTCAACAATTTTTTTTGTCACATAGAGTCAGTAAATACAGTAACATGATATCTATTCATACCTGGCACAGTGTTTATGGTCACAAGCCATAAACACTGTGCCAAGTTTATATGGCCGTCATCAATGGGTGACACATTTAGGGCATCTCCTGTCTTCAGTATTCCTTGGCAGTAGTTTACAGCAGGGATAGGATCCAAATCTGTGTCATGTACTTTATGATATTAATGAAAATAAAAAAGGCTAAATATTCATAACTAATAATCAGTATAATAATCAAATTAGTGCTG
This sequence comes from Ryuthela nishihirai, assembly GCA_038380435.1. NCBI lineage: Eukaryota > Metazoa > Arthropoda > Arachnida > Araneae > Heptathelidae > Ryuthela > Ryuthela nishihirai. The sequence continues at coordinate 81,942,378 of JAWZYU010000017.1, forward strand.
CACTACTAAGAAACAGAAATAATTGTTATGCCGACCAGGGGCCTAGCCAGAAAAGTTTCTTAGGTAGCACAGGTTGTTGACATACAGTGTAACTTAAATTATGTGTGTAATTAAAATTTAAATTTTGCATTTTAGAGGATGTTAAGTATATATATTATAGAATGTAAAGGTTTATATAGTATTAAATTTGTAAACTGACACTTCTATTTCCAGTTCACTGAAGCAACCAAGGTAAGTATAAAATGCATTTTATTAAATTTTGTATCAATTTAGCATTTTAAGATTTTTGTAGATATCTGTATTGTTAAAAAATAATTTTATTATTTTTTTCATTTGAAGAAATAACAGAATGAAACAAAAGAAAAGGTTTTAATAAAGGTGTAAGAAAAGAAAATTTTTTTCCCAGCAATAATGTCATTAAAACTAATTTTAAATGATATTCAATAAATTGAAATATAAAATTAATGTGCTACAGAATAATTGTTAGCTAAAGAAGGTTTTGAAAGTCAAGAATATGTATGACTTGTCATATGTCTCTCTATCCATCTTTAGATATCAAACTTTTTTGTTTTTAGAGATAAATTAAAAGTTCTTTTTGTGTTGGATGGTTGTTAATGAAATATTACAACTCACACTTTCTGAATTTCACAAAAGCTACAATTGCACCCTCTAATGGTAGAAAAAGTTTAAAATTGCTAAATTTTGAACAAATATTACAAACAATGTATTTATGCTAGAAACTTGAAATTTTGGTAGTGGAATGTGAAGATCATGAAGTTTCAATTGGTAACAGTGAGTTGATCCTTTACCAACAGGGTGGTTGGAAAAATTAAAACTTTTCTGTTTTAAGAAATAATAGTTTTTTGAAATAAATACATAAAAAAGCTTTTTGCATTGGATAAGTAATTATGAATTATTACAATTTGCACTTTCTGAATCTCAAAAGTTTTAATTTTACCCTCTAAAAAAACAGTGGAGAAAGTTGAAAATTGCAAACTTTTAAACAAATATTGCAAGCAATGTAGTTATGCTAGAAATTTGAAATTTTGATTATAGAATGTGAAGGACAGTCAAGAGAACAACAATCAGCCCCCTTTTTTCAAAGAGTTGTGAGGAAGGCAACTTTTTTAAAATTAAGGAATAAAAGACCAGTTTTTTATGCTGCGTAAATACTAATCAGATACTAACTCTTGCAATTTTTTCCAATTATCCATTAATTCGAATTGAAACATTTGAAGAGTGCAAAAGTAGGTAAAAGGAAAACCTAATTCTCTTTAAAAACGAGATTCCCATATTTGCTAGATTTGGAATGGGTTGTTTTACTTCTGAGCAACACTTTTTTGCACACAATAGGTAACAAGGACACCAAGGTTTGAGAAAAAGTAGGTTGTGGGGAGGGAACCCACCGGGCAGCTGTTGGGAGACAGACTCCCATCAAAACCATCCAACATGTTCTGTAACATATATAGGGTATGGTTCTCCCACACACAAGATCACAGATTAATGTACCATCTGACAGACAGCGACTTTTCCATCCCCATCGGTGCAGAAATAAATCTCAACACTGGCCCGCTGGGGCTTGAACCTGGGAACTGTAGATTACAAGTCTGGCATGGTACCTACTGAACCACCCCCATCCCCATATTCGCTAGAGGCAATATATGTTTTAATATTAATTAGGTGTTGATTGAATCCTATAGATTAAAACATAACATCTAAAGAATGTCAAACTCCCAGAAATGTGTGAATCAAATTTATTTAGATAGGAACTTCAAGTTAATTCATTGAACCCATAAGGTCTCAAGCCAAGTTATTTCACATACCATTGTAATGTTCTAATTTTTAGCTGCTTTCATAAAATAAAAAAACTGTATGTAAAGAAACAAAAAATTGTATAAGTAAGGTGCATGCGGTATGCCAGTATTTCTCAATCTTTTTTATTTTTATAAAGTATCCCTTTCTCTTTTATTATTTTATTTTTGAAATACCCATTTTTTTGAAAGAATTTTTTGAAGTATCCCAAGTATGTAAAAATTTCAAATACACAATTTTTTCTACCACTGCAACAAGTTTTTAAATACTGTAATCATAATGGTTGTTTTTGGTTGTGAAAGATACAAAAATAGTAAAGCACTATAAAACTGGGGCAGGGTGTCTCAGTCGGTAGCATGCCAGGCTCGTAATCTGCAGTTCCCAGGTTTGAGTCCCAGCTAGGTCAGTATTGAGATTTGTCTCCACAAAACTCTCTGCCCTGCCCTTGGTCAATAGGGGACACTGATGGGCTTGGAAATGCCCCTGTCCGTAAGATGGGACAATAAGCCGTGGCCCCATGTGCAGGAGTGTGCACACAGGGCCCTGTGCACATTAAAGAACATGCTGGATGGCCTTGACGGGAGGCTACTATCTGTCTCCCAAAAACTGTTTCATTGGGTCCCTCCCCCAACCTTCTCTGAGCCTTCAGGGTCCTTGTGACCTGGCCATTTAGCCCATGGTGTGCAAAAAAAAGTGCCACTTAGAGGTAAAACAATCCAAGCACTGTAAAACTTAAAACAAAAGTTCAGATATTTCAATTTTGCTCACATACTTTCAAGATTTCTCTCACATACCCTTAGAAGTGCATGTGCCACTCTTTGAGAAACACTATTCTGTGCTTTTGCATGGTTTTTATATGGCAATGTTGCCATTATGACACTGAAATTTTTCATTAGGTAGATGTATATAGCCCTTGTTTCTCCCATCATGATTTTTAACATTTTGCATGTTTTCTCAAAAACTTATTTGGCTTGTTCATCTTTGTCACATTGTATACCTCTTTACTTGATAGCAATTACAATTTTGTTAGTAAAAAGTTAAAAAAAAAAAAGAAATTTTACTGGAATTTGTACATTACAAAGCATGTTAGATTTAAAATAAACCTGTAGAATAAAATATTTTTATAACTGAATGAAATGTTTTTGTTTAACTTCATGCTTGATTTTGGTTTTATGAAATAAAGAAATCAAATTCCTCAAGTTTTATTATGTATAAGAGACTGAATTTTCAGTGCAGTATAAGGTAGTTGAAGGATGCTCATGATAAATTTGGGATCAGGTGGTCAGCTATTTGAGATTTTATAATAGGTTAGAAAACTTAAATTTATAATAGGATTGTTTCCAAAATCTTTATTCATGTCACATGATGAATTTTTAGGTGCAATCTAATTATAAGCAAAACATAACTATGGAAATAATCATTTCATAGTTATATAATGACTACTGTCTTATATAGAGATTTGAAATAGTAACTGTTATTAAGGCTACCCAAAATAAAAGTTTCAGTTTTTACCAAATTTTCTGTTAAACCCTGAGCCATCTATTATTTGTGTTCTAAAAATTATCACAGGCCCATATATTTGATACCCATGCCTTATATCAGTGTTTTTCAACTTGGGCAATACCACCCACTAGTGGACATTTTGTGACTTTTGGTGGTGCTTCAAAAATGAAGGAAGGAGATAGTGGCCATGCTGGTATAGATGTAGATGGGAAGTAAACTTACTGAAAATATGGAAATATTGAAAACTGGGTACTCGCCCAATAAAGATTGAAGATTGCTGCCTTAGGTGGTTTATAGATCCAAAAATATCAGACTTGGATTATGTTGATATATCCCTAATGGCAAACAATGATTATAAGATGAACTGTTTCATTAGAGCTTTTGATGAAGTTGGTAGTAGAGTAAACTTGGTGATCAACTCAGAGAAAACTGCTAAAGTGATAAAAACTTGGCAGGTGAGTAATGTTTCACTTCTTTTGAATGATTATGCTCTGGAGACATTATTTTATATATTAAAGAGCTAAGCTTTTGAAACAAAACTCAGTCTGGTTCCTGGGTTAATTTAAACGGTTTTTAAAATAGGAAAAAACTTCAGAACTTTAGCCTGAAGTTGGGTTGATTCTCCAACTGTAGATGGTAATTGTTAGTTGCACGTAAAAGACTTGTAATTTACTGTTTTTCGTTTAATTGTCTCTATTAGCACAACCTGCCCTTTAGATATACACAGCCAAAATTATTTCATTCAATCCACCAGCTATCTTGCCTACAGGCAATATCTTAGAATGATGTTTGGTATAACCTTGGTAACTAATGTATAATTAGAGAGCATTATATCTTTTTGTATATTAAAAGTAATTTGTGTATATTAAATGTATTTAAATCTTAACATCAGTGATTTTCACATTAATTGTAAGTAGGTCTAATAACTTAATAATATTAAAATTTATGTCATTTGGAAGGCAAAATAAATCTTTAATAAATTACAAAAATTCATCAATAAAAAGCCAGGGGGAAAATTGTAAGGTACTGAGCTTATATCTGAAAGAATGCACTTTGGAGATAACCTGAATCAACACCCTACTAGTTGTAATAGACAGCATTACAGAAAGCTTAATAAATGTGTGAATGATCAGTTGAATCCTAATAGAAAACTTTGGCTTGATAGCTTGACTGAGAAAGCGGATGAAGTAGAAAGTCAACACCAGAAGAACATGATTCGATAGATGGGAAATGTTTTGTGTTAGAAGAAATTGAATCTTCATATACAAGTATTAAAGAATGACCCATGATAGGTTATTGATTGTAAATATTCTATCATGTCAAAGTGGGCTGAGCATTACAGAGATGTTCTGAACAATGTGGTTAGTTATATTTCCATTGTTTGCAATGAAGATATGCATTATATCACAATAGGAAGTTATTTTGTGGTCTCCAAATCGAAACTACACAAATCTCCAGGGGTAGATGAATTATGAAATGCTTAGAGTTTATATTCTTTCTGTTGGCATATGGTTGACTGAAATTTTGAATATTTTTATGATTAGCATGTCTCTAAAAATTTTGCTAAATCTGTTATTATCCCTGTTTCCAAAAAGGTAATAAGTTTTTGTGGTAAATAGAGTGGAATCAGTTGACTTTCATTTTCCAGATAAGGTACTTGTGTATTATTTCTGTGTAATAGAATTGAGAATTTGGTAGATGACAACTGTGTGATGAATAGTGTGTATTCAGAAGAGGTAGGGGATGTAATGATCAAATATTTTCACTTGGACAGCTTCTTGAGATATGTTTAGAGTTTCATAAACCTTTGGTTATTAGCTTCATTGATTTCATAAAGGCTTTTGATTCTGTAAATCATTATCATTTGTTGTTAGATTGTATGGTATACTTAACAAGTTGGTTAACATAATGATGGTTCTCTCTCTCTCTTGTGTGAGAGTTGGCAAAGGCTTGTAGTAATTGGTTTAGATAGCTAATGCAGTATGACAAAAGTGTGTTTTGTGTCTTTTTCATTTTAGTTATTGTACAGGGTGTTTCAAAAAGGACACAACCCTAAATATAAGAAAGTAGAACTTACATGCATGTGTATTTTATGCCATAATATTAGTCAGTTGGCATTACTGTACTAAGGTTAACAGCCTTTAGCAGTTGAAATGACCTTGTCATATACTAGTCTCACTCAAGCATTCATTCTTTTGTGTTAGCTATGTCATTTTCCCAAAACGAACATGTATTTAGTGTTGAGACTTACTGTGTGTACAAATCTTATAAACATGTGAGAGAGGAGTTTGAGTTGAAGTTTCCTCAGTCTGCAGTTCCCAACAAGTCGACAATATCTTGTTTGATTGATAAATTTCATGACACTGGGTCTGTACAGGATCGAAAAAACCCAGGCCAGCTATCACTCTGTTAACTGCTGAAGTTCTTGATGATGTGTCTCAGCGTTTATCTTGCTCACCCAGAAAATCTCTTAGAAAGTTATCTTCACAGGTTGGACTGTCACCAGCTACTGTTTTCAGGGCTACAAAGAAGTTAAAATTTCATGCCTGCCACATTGGCGTTGTTCATGAACTGAAAGAACCAGACCATGAAAAACGTTTATGGTACTTTCGTTGGTTTCGTTCTTTTGTTGATGATAATGGAATTGAGATGTTGGACCATGTTTATTTCAGTGATGAGGCTTGGTTTCACTTGGATGGGTATGTGAACAGGCAAAACAGTCGAATATGGAGCAGTGAAAATCCTCACACTTTTCACGAACGACCATTACATGCACGGAAAATTGGTGTTTGATGTGCAATTTCCCGTCGTCATGTGATAGGGCCTTTATTTTTTGACTCAACTGTAACTGGTGAAGTTTATCGTAACCTCATCCAACAGTTTATTGCACTATTGGATGTGAATGAATGAGAGTGTTGGTCTCAACAAGATGGCGCAACCACCATACTGCAAATGACACAATGGTCATGTTGCAGGAATTTTTTGGTGATCATTTGATTTCAAATAATTTGTGGCCCCCAAGATCCCCAGATCTTACTCCTCCAGATTTTTTTCCTTTGGGGATATCTCAAATGTGTAGTGTTTCAAAACAATCGTCATACACTTGAAGACTTGAAGGCTAACATTTAAAGGGAGATTTTAAACATAAGAAAACAAACATTACGAAAGGTGGCTGCAAATGTCATGAAATGGGTACGAACCTGCATCCAGGTTGCAGGAAATCTCTTTCAACATCTGTTGTAAAGGTAGATATATGTCTAATTTGCATCTTTTGAAATTTGTGTCTTTTGTCAAGTTTAAATAGAAAAATACAGTAGAGGATTGCATCCTTTTTGAAACACCCTGTACCTTTGGTATAACCTTGGTAACTAATGTATACACAACCCTGTAGTATTATATTGTTAGTGTTTTGACTGATGTAATTATTGCTTCTTGCTAGCAGGATATATGACTGATGCAATATTATTTATCTTAAATTTTAATATTATTATTAAATGTTATATATTTTTTTAATATTCAGGTCAGTGGTCTATGATGTCAAAATGCACCTAGCTGACATATCTCTTACACCTGTACCATTGCCACCTCGTAGTAAAATTAAAGAAGTAAGACTCTTCATCATATTTGTTAAATATTGTTTTCATTTATATTGCTTAATGCATAAGTTTTATATATTCTCTTACACTGCAAAATCTGCGCTGCATTTGTCCACAAATATGATTGGTCACTACTGGTAACCATAAGTTTGTTTCTGATTAATTGTCAAATCATTGATAAAGGATTGTAGTTAAACACAGTGAGAGTACTATTCTTAGTAATCTAATATCAACAATTTCACTGTATAAATAAAATATTTTAACCCATGACTTTAAAATAGGTTATGATACTGAAGGCTAATGTGTTCATCTTACAATTATATAGGAATGATTCAATAATATTATTATTTTAACATTATCAATAACAGTGTAGTACTATTCATACAGATACCTACATCTGGTGTTAACTTGCATGTTGATGATTTGCTGAAATGAAGCCCATGAAGGAAAGTCTGGCACAGTATGAGTTAGGTGCCAGTGTTATAGGAACTAGTTGAACTTATAGAGGCATACAGCTGGTGCACTTCATTGAAAGGCATTACCAGTACTTTTCAATCTTACAGTTTGATATCATAAGAGAATCCATGTTGAAACTCATTGTTTTTCATGGATACAAGATGGAAGTCACGCAATGATCTTAGGACTTCACATGTCATTCAGGTACAGTGAAGATTATTGCTGTAGTGAGATACTGTTCTATTTAATACTTTCAAGTTTACAACTTCTAGATAGCATGATGATTCCAGCACCGACAAATATATATTGCTCACAAAAATTAGGGGATATTTCAAAATGAATATGAAGTGATAATATATCCCCTATTTTTGTGAGCAGTATATTTTATCACTGCTGAGGGACACTCTGCCTTCACATATGACAACACTGGTTCAGATGAAAATATAAAACTCTTTATTAAATCAAATAGTTAAAATTACATCACAACAGGCATTTCATTGAATCATTTCAACATCATCAGGTGACTAATTAAACATCATTACATGATAATATAAAAAAAGTCCAGGCTTCCCATTGGAAGTACCATAAGTTAATTACTATTATGTTAATTTTGGACAGTAGATTCTGCAGAAGCTCCCTGTTAGTGCTCCCACAGGTTAGAACCTAATATGATAATTTTTGGAACATTAAATTTAAAATCACAGTTTATGTTTTAAAGCATTAATAATCAAATTTTCTGTGAAATTTAATTGAAACGTGAGAATGGTTAAATTATTATTTTAGATTCTAAAATATTTATTGGCAATCTACAGATACTGGACAGAAAAATGGAAACATTGCTAGGTTTTGAATGCGAGGGCATTCAAAAGTTCTTGACATGCATCTGCAGAACAAAAACCATTGCATTTACCTCAACAAAACTTTTACTGTCCTTCAAACTCCCTACTCCTTTCCAGCATCTATACAAAGTTGCAGATGTCTATGCCAATTCTGGAATGGTTGGTGGTACTGCTGTTGGGGAATACTCCACAACACTAAATGAACACATTTTGCAAGGCCTTGCACTTTTAAAAAGGGCTTCCCAGTAAATCCCTGCTTAATTTTTGGAAATAACCAAAAATTGCATGGTGCAAGATCAGATGAATATGCAAGATAGGGTAGTTGTTTGATTTTTTCCTGTTCCAGATAGACCATAACTTACTGATATTTTGCAAGCACTGGCATTATTATGAAGGAGAACCCTTGACACACCTGTTGTTGGATGCTGCTCCTTCATCTCTTGAACAATTTGGGGTAAAACAATGTTAATGTAGTATTGGCAATTTATCATCATTGTTTTCAGGTAAGGTGTCCACAGCTACCACTCTTTGGGAATTGAAAAAATTGTGAATATCCTCTTTTTTCAGCCAAAAGTCTTGTCAAAGGATTTTGGGACATGGTTCATCTTCCACATCCCAAACATAGTTGTCCATATTTCTGGGAGTTGTAATGAAACCACATCTCATCACCTGTGACAATGTCTGTTAGTCATTTGGGGCCACTAGGTTCAAACATTGTCATCATCTCCCTGCCCAAGTCAACTCTAGCTCTTTTTTGCTATTCTGTAAGTTTGTGGGGTACCCATTTGGCACAGATCTTTCAGAACTTTAAATGTTTATGAATAATTGTTTTCACACTGGTAATCAATACACTGAATCTAAACTTATTACCTGAGTGGTGATGTGTAGGTTTTCCTTAACCCTTCCAGTATCCAGCCTGAAAAACTGGTTTACATTCAGAGACCAAGCTATTTTCTCCATATGCTCAGCCAAAAAAAAAACTTTAGGACTTTTTTGTCAAATAACTCATGAAAGGAATTATGGCATATTATATGTCAAATTAATCAACATTTAATTCTTGATTTTCTAAAAATAAAATATTTAACAAAAGAAATATAAATAAAAATATTTAAAAAATACCTATCTTCTTATAGGACCTTAAAAAGCAGAAAATAATCCTAGAGCATGTCGATGGTGCAATCAATCACTGAGTTTGTATTCACTTCAAAGAATGATAGAGTGCCTGGAATCTTGTTGAGTAGGTAAATCGGCACCCTATCTTCCTTCAAAAAGCAAATACAAGCTCAGTAACTGATTGCACCATTGACATGCTTTAGGTTTATTTTCTACATTTTAGGATCCTATAAGAAGATAGGTATTTTTTATATTTTTTAATTTACATATTTATTTTGTTGGCACTAAAAACACCTACCTTCTAAAACTTTGATATATATCTCATAAACATCAAGCACATTGGAGTCACATTTGAGGTAGAACATTGGAGATATGACAAACTTTAATTTGAGATATGACTCATTAAAATCGACCTCTGCGAAAAAAACTCTCCCCCACATTTTATCAAGGATAATGGTGGAGGCGAAATTCGAAATTGTTTACAACCATTGTTACAGCTTTCATTTGACACCTAACCTATAACTGTAGGCCCTCACATTCCGATGATATAGTAGAATGATTTTTAGATTTCCCATTTTTTAGAGAGGAAATAAAAATGGGGGTAATTTTTTTATAGCCTATGACACTTCCCACATCACAAGCTTTCATTCAACACATAGCTCGTTACTTTCTGCACTCGCATTTGGGAGATATAGAGGAACAATCATTTTAATATTTTTCCCCTTTTTTAAGGGGGGGGGGGCAACTTTTCATAGTCTATGATATTCCTGATGCAGAAGTTTTCATTCGGCGTATAGCTTGCTACTTTTGGCATTCACATTCTGGAGATATAATGGAACAAATGTTTCATATTTCACATTTTTAGGGGTGAAGAAAGCAGGAGGTGTCTTTTTTTATAGACTATGACACTCCCCACATTACAGGCTTTCATTTAACACATAGCTGGTTACTTTCCACACTTGCATTCAGGAGATATATGGGAGCAATCATTTTCATTTCCCCCACCTTTTTTTAAGGGGGAAGAAAGCATGGGGAATAGATTTTTCATAACCTACAACATTCCCACATCAGACTTTTAGTGTTACTTTTGGCTTTTGCGTTTTGCAGATATAGCTTAACCTATGACACTCCCCACATCACAAGCCTTTTGGTGTTACTTTTGGCCCTTGCATTCTGGAGCTATAGCTTAGCCTCTGACACTCCCCACGTCACAAGCTTTCATTTGGCACACTAATCATTAAGTTTCCCCATCACATTTGAAAGATATGGAGGAACATCGTTTTGTCAAATCCACAAACTGACCAACCGACAAATGTCAAATACAAAAGCAATAGGAAGATAGGTAAAAAGACGACTAGTTTTATTTTAATAGGACTTTTTTTTATTAGAGTCATGTAAGAAAAAAATGTATTGGGCAACACAAATGAAAATTCGGAAAAGCTAATAGACAGAAATGATTAGAAAGGCTATTTATTTCTGAATAACAATAAAATTAATTTTCTTGTTTCAAGTAAATATTTCTCCTGTTTTGTAATTATTTTCTCAGTACCATACTTTGAGAAAAGTCCAGGCTTTTAGCCAATTGTGCAGAGTCAGATAAACAAGTGATGTTTAGAATTTTTTTTTAAATAACCAATCAACAGCAATATGTCGTGTTATATGCCAAATTAAACAGAATTTAACTCCAAATCATATGAAAATAAAAATTTTGAACAAATTTACAAGCATATTAATTTTAATATGGTGATTTTCACAGTGATATAGTAAAATGGTAGCTAGGTAGTCACTGGAAGGAGAGCTATGCACCAATCCCCTGTGATGATGCATAGAACCGGCCAGGCCTAGCACTTAATGTCCGACCCCGCCTTCTCGTGGTGCGGAGCGTTAGTAACTTTCAAAAGATATACTCTCTTGTGGAAGTGAACGGAAGGGGAGGGCTGCCAGATTAGTGTGGCCTACTGATCTGGACAACTATGGCTACTTTTCTTTTTTTCTACCCTGCTGAGGAGTGGTCAACCACACAGGGTCCTGGTGCTGACCATATAAACCTACTGGACTGGACAGATATATGGCTCTGAGCTTGATTATGGATCCTGATTTTGCTGCACTGGTGGGCTTCTGTGGAGGGAAAATCTTCCGCTGTGTTTTCTGTTTGTTTGTGGGTTGACAGCCCCAAGTGAATAGATTCACAGGATATGTTTATCAGCTGGTGGATAATCCTGAGCAGAAGTCATTGCAGGCACCTGAACTCTTTGCTTCTATTGGCATCGTCAAATTCTACATTGGAGGAAGTCTTCCAGTGTAGATGGCTTCAGCCTTTAGTAGTGGGGGAACAGGTCTTTGCCCCATGCCTACAATTAGGGGGCTGTTTGATATTGTCGGCATTCCCTCTCTCAATAAACATAGTTTCTTTAAACATCCCACTAACCATTTTCTCTCCATAGGTAGTTGGAATGTGAGGACTCTGCACAGAACTTTTTCTCTTGATGTCCTCACACAAGAATTCCACCGTTATAATTTAGATATTCTCGGCTTGCAATGGACAGATAAAGGTCAGATTCTTAAAAATAATCTTAAATTTCTCTTTTCAGGGCGGGACGACAATAAGCATCACCAAGGCGTGGGTCTGCTTCTCAGCAGACACGCTAGCAATGCTCTTCTAGGATATGAGTGAATTAATGAAAGGTTTCTTACAGCAAAATTTCAGACAAGCGTTAAAGACTTGAATGTTATCTGCTGTTATGCCCCCACTGAGGATGCCGATGAGGATGAGAAGGATAGGTTTTATGAACAACTTCAGGATATTTTGAATTCTGTCAAGAAAGGAGATATTACCCTTGTTCTTGGTGACTTCAATGCCAAAGTTGGTATTGACTCTGACCTTTGGGGAGGAGTAATAGGCCCTTTTGGTATTGGTAGCTGCAATGGCAATGGGCAACGTCTCCTACAGGTAAGTAAACTCAATGGATTCAGAATAACTAACACTTATTACAAACACCGCGACATACATAAGTACACATGGGTTTCACCTGATGGGCTGCATAAGAATATGATTGATTACATATTAATTAACAGCAAATGGGCTAGTTCTGTTAGGAATACCAGGGCATATAGGGGAGCTGAAATTGGATCTGACCATTACCTTGTTAAAAGTGTGTTGCAACTTAAACTTAAAAAGTGTTGTGCTAGAGTTAAAAAATTTACTTTTAATACTGAAGCTCTGAAAGATCCAGTTATAGCCAAAGCTTACCATGATAGGTTACTTAGTCATTATGACAGTCATGGTTTGCTTACTACTGAAGTTGAGGAAGAATGGGATCATTTTAAACAGGCTTTTTTGGACACTAACAGTACTCTTTTAGGAAAAAAGGAGCAGAAGAGTCAGAATTATCTGAGTGATAAGGCACTTGAGCTTATTTCGGAAAGAAAGAACTGCAGGAATGCACTTAATCAATACCCTACTTGTCCTAATAGAAAGCATTACAGAGACCTTAATAAACTTGTAAAGGATCAGTTAGCTGCTGATAAGAATCTTTGGCTTGATGGTTTGGCTGACAAAGCCGAGGAAGCAGTTAGACAGCACAACAGCAGAGAGCTGTACCAGATAGTTAATGTTTTGTGTGGTAGAAAACGGACAGGCATACAAGGATTGAAGGATAAACAAGTTAAGGTTATAGAAGGGGAGGATTCTGTCATGGCTAGGTGGGCTGAGCATTTCAGTGATGTTCTAAACAATGTAGTTAGTTCTACTCCCATTGTTTGCAATGATGATAGATGCATTGGTGGCTTTAATGTTGGCCCTCTAACACAATCTGAAGTTATTTTGGCTGTTTCTAAACTTAAACTTCATAAATCCCCAGGGGTAGATGAAATTACTACGGAAATGCTTAGAGCTGGGAATGTTTCGGTTACCACTTGAATGACTGAAATTCTGAATATCTTTTATGATAAAGGCATGGTTCCTAAGGATTTTACCAGAGCTATTGTTATCCCTATTTTCAAAAAAGGTGATCGCAATTCTTGTGATAACTATAGGGGTATTAGCCTACTCTCTGTTCCAGGTAAAGTTCTTTCCATGATTGTGCTTAATAGAATTAAGAATCTGGTTGACAGTCAATTGCGTGATGAGCAATGTGGATTCAGAAGTGGTAGGGGATGTGTGGATCAGATATTTTCACTTAGGCAGATTCTTGAGAAATGTTTAGAGTTTCAGAAACCTTTGGTTGCTAGTTTGTTGATTTCAAAAAGGCTTTCGACTCTGTTGATCGTCATAATTTGTGGTTGATTGTGAGATCATATGGTATACCAGACAAGTTAGTTAACATTATGAAAGCTCTCTATAATAACACTGAGTCGTGTGTGAGAGTTGGTAAGGCTTGTAGCAATTGGTTTAGCATTACTTCTGGTGTTTGACAAGGGTGCATTTTGTCTCCTTTTCTCTTTAGCTTGGTTATTGATTATGTTATGCAAAATTCACTTCAAGGGAAAGATTTTGGCCTTAAACGGGCTGGAGATACGAAAATTTCTGATTTAGATTATTCTGATGATTTAGCCCTTTTGGCAAATGATGTTGATGAGATGAACTCTTTCATTCGAGCTGTTGATGAGACTGGTAGTAGAGTAGGTTTGGTTATAAACAGAGATAAAACTAAAGTGATGAAAATTGGTCAGGCAGGCTGTGATTCAGTTAATCTGAATGGTTGCAGTCTTGAGCAGGTGTCACAGTTTAATTATCTTGGGAGCTATGTAACAGATAATGGTGATGTGCGGCATGAGATTAACAGACGAATAGGGATTGCTGCCCGGACTTTTAAGAACCTATGGAGAGTGTGGAGAAATAGGCGTATACACCTAAAGACTAAAATTAGACTGTATAATAGTTTGGTTCTTTCTAGGGTTAGTTATGGTAGTGAAACTTGGACACTTTGTAAACAAGATAACAGGAAACTAGATGCTTTTGATTCCAGATGCTTACGCAGTATCTTGGGCATTAGGTGCTTCAACTTTGTAACTAATGATGAGATTAGGCAAAGGAGTTTGCAACCTCCTTTAAGCAGCATATTGTGCAGAGAGAGACTCCGTTGGTTTGGCCATGTTGCCCATATGAATAATTATAGATTGGCGAATAGGGTTATGAACAGTGTGCCTAAAGGCCTCAGAAGGAGGGGGAGACCTAGGATGCGGTGGGCAGACAATGTCAAACAGGACCTTGTTAGAATTGGTGTGCAGTGGCCAGATGCAGTAGATGTAGCTCAGGATAGACTTGCTTGGAGAACTAAATTGCACGGTCTGGTTGGACCTCCGTAGCCCATGGCTGCTTGATGATGATGATGATGATGATGATGATAGTAAAATATAGATCGGACTATAACTTTAAGGCTTAAGTTGGAAAACATCATGAATAAAAACCATTAAATTATATATATTAATCGAAATTAAATTTCTTCCCAAATAATATAATATTTATTACTTGAAACATAATTTTTATTTATTTTTTAATGATTATTTACAGTGTGGTATATTTAAAACATGACCTAGCATTATACAAAGTGACTTAGATTGCTCGCATTTAATGGGATTTTCTGCCCTGTTTATGAAATGGAAAAAAACACTTCCTTGGCTGCTTTGTTTTACTAAACGTTATTTTTTCCTTTTGTGTTGAATTTTGGAGGTCTTGGCTAAGTGCCAAAACATTTGGGCACCGAAGCAAAAAACAACAACATATATATTGTCAGAGTGGCAGAACCAGTATTGAGAGTGGGGGAAGGGTAAAATTTTTTTCAACCAATGAATATAAACTTAAAAACTCATAATTTCATTTTTTAATGAAACTTTGCCAGTTGGGAGAATAAAACATCCTCAGTGAGTGTAACAGGGTGGGGGTAAAAACTTATGCTAAAATTGACCTCCCACAGAAGGGCCGATTTCTGTGCCAAGAAACTTTTTTTTTTTTTGCATCCGTATCCAAGACCTCATTCATTTTCGGGAAACAATATAGGATAAAATTTTATTTACTGAAAAATGAAGAAATAATAAAATAAAAATTAATATATAACCTATTGCAATGTTAAATTAAATACCCATAGCAACAAGTTGTAAGCTGGCCATCCATTATAGCATGACTCTGAAAAATTGATCGATAGATCAACCAACCTAAAGATTGATAATTTATGGAAATAAAAACTACTGAGACAAAAACCAAACTCTAAATATAAGAAAGGTAAATACCAACTTTACAATGGTTATCCGATTTATTGGAAAATCACTGTAAACAATCTCTTATGTAGCCACTTATAACACACGGAACAGAGATAGCACATATAAGTCACCTTCCCCCTCGACTGCAGGCAGTGAGCTGTGACCTAGTTGCAGCTGTAGCCAGTATTCAAAAGCCTAAGAAAGCTGTAATTGCTTTACAGTTTCGATTTTAAGAGTGGGAAAGATGCATGGAATGCTGGGATAAATGATGAAAATAATTCTGGGAATGTTGAAATAGGTTTATGGCAGAAAAGAGTGTAAAACAGAAAAACAAAATGGTGGTACATACTTCATAATTACTTCCAAAATGTGCCGTTTTTAAAAAAAGCAGTTTTTTTGTTAATTTTCAGGAGATTTTTGAAATTTTAAGGAAAAATTTGCTGATAATAGTTCAAATTAAACTTGGGAGTTTAAATAAGGGGATTGCTTCAGCAAAAAGTAAAGTTAACAAACAAATTGGCAATACCATATAGGGCTTCTAAGAAATGGCATTCAGATGACTTTAATAAGTCATTTATATTGTAGTTTAATAAAATATGCATCAAATGAAAAAACAAAATATTATTTTTCAAGCCTGAATTGTGTATTTTTATAAGATCTATATATATAAATATTTACAATGGCAATTTTTATTTTTTTAAAATCGACTTTTTTTTTTTGTTGTACTAAAAAACCTATACATACATCCTTGGCCTTTCATTACGGATTTTGTGAACATATTCCAGAACACTGGAAGGGTTAATGAATGGTTCAAAACTCTGCTGTCCTTCTCTGAATTTGTGCATCCATCCCATAACAGTGCCATATGAGCAGGCATGATCCCCATATACTTGTGATAAATCTCCATGAATTTTTTTCATGTCATCCCCAAGCTGCATCCTTCTGAAAATATAAAATCTTGCTCCATTTTTAGTAGTCTCCATAACAACAATGCACAGATTTCGTAGACAGAACTTTACGTGCCACCAGCAAAGAGAGAAATGATACTGCCTTTGTTTTTAACATATAATGGGAAGTTTAGACAAGCTTTCAAACAAGTTGTGGCTCATTAACTTCAGAAGAATGAGTGCAAATCTACAGACACGTGTCAAGAACTTTTTGAATTCCCTCCTATGTCAGTGAAGAGTTAAACTTGAAAATCTGTAATTTCTATAATAAAGTTTTCATAGGAAAATAGGACTAAATAAATTTTAAACCTCGTTTCAATCTCTCTAAATCTTGATTTTCAACAATATCCATTCGGTATTTATACAGCTATGGAAACTTGAAAATTTAACAGATGCAAAGTCAGCTCTAAGAAACTTATTTTCATAAGTAACAATTATTGAAAGAATTGTTTACACAAAATTCTAAAACATACACTAATTTTATTAAATAGTTTGAAATAATGCTTATTATTTTAAAATTTGATTCTTCTGAGGTGAATTCTTATAACTGACATCTTTTGTTATTCGATATTCAAACATCTATAGCTCTTTAAGTACTGAATAGATACTGTTCGAAACCGAAATTTAAACATTTAATTTACATCTTATATTTATCTTTGGTCTTAAGTTTCCATAAAACTTTATTTAAGCAGTTATGGAGCCTTGAATTTGATTCTCCGCTGACATAAGACAAGGGTGTTTCCGTTTTTATGTCCATTACCTGTATTCTCTAATATAACTTGAGATAAAGTTGTTGTTTATTTTAAATGTTCCAACTCATATTTATGCTCTTTTAGTCTAATTGAGAAGGGGCAGAATGTTCAATCTACATATGTATTCTTGAGAGATATACACTGTTAGGGTCATTAATTTTTTATTTTATATACACCACCTAATTATCATTAAGTCTACCATTTAGAGCCAACTGTTTTATATTATTACTCATTAAAACTGTATCAAAATAAATTGACTTTACCAAACATCAGGAGAGCCAGGCTCCACCAACATTTCTGAAATATATACTAAAATATTAAATTCAGAATTAAAATGGATATTAAAAATAATTTACACAAATATTTATTTTTGAAGTCAGTTTACTCATCATTCAATAAGCATTTAGTGAAGTAATACACTCAAAACTGCCTTGCATCGCCTTAATTATATGTGCTAGAGATTACAGGACAAGCTTCAAGTTTGCCCAGAAATTTCCATTGCTTATCATACTAGAGTCAATCATTTGCTGTACCATCTACAACTATTTGCAAGTTAAAGTGAAGTCTGAGCAACTGAAATTACCACAACAATACCTAGAGATCCTATCACTGATTGCAGCACCACCACTAGGTGATTGTTGGAAATTCAGCAGTTATTACTGTATTATGGAGTACCCTCTCATCCAAACTGAACAAATGTAAAAATAAAAATGGTTTTAAATTCAAACCTAGTTTTGTTACATGTAGAGATTTGAGTTTTTAAAGCAACACAGGATACACAGTAAAACCAGTGTGATAAATTTATTAGTTATACAATTAGGGCCATACTGAAGCAAGTATGAATGGGACATGTACCTCAAGCAAAAATCCAATCTAGGATGCAATTTCCAATTATTACATGGTCAATTTTCATTGCTATGTGAAAAAAAAAACAACATCTGATAAGTTGCAAAATTATTTTGCCCTGAGTGCATAATTGTCTAGACTAGGGGTTCTCAACATGGGGTACGCGGTAAAATATTTTGGGGTACACTGTGAGAGCTCAAAAGTCGCAAGATATATGTTATATATAATATATTTTATTTTATTCCTATTGTTATACTATAAATATAGTTTTATCTATCTATACAAGGGGTACGCCAGTTAAATGCACATTTCCAGGGGATACATGAAGTATAAAGAGTTGAGAACCACTGGTCTAGACAATTCCACCTAATGTGAAATTTTGATACAATAGGCATCAAAAATTATATAATAAATATTATAAATTAATAAGTTATATATTTATATGTGAAAAAGTTGGTGTATGCATCCCTTTCTGCTTCTGAATAATAATAAAAATTCCCTCAAGCAGTTGCTTGCCACAGAGGTCTGACAGGAGTCTGTCAGTTTATTATACCATAGACAAGAAAATCAAAGGGACCCAAGTCCCTTTGATATATCTACCTTTCTAAACCAATCAGTGTTCCTATTATCACTGAGGGTAAAGTAGTGGTTAGCAGATAAAATCCCAGTTCAGTCCCAGTTGGGATGCAAACTTGAAAAAATAAGATTGTGCTTCCAATATATAGATGCACTAAACAGTATTGTGGAAAAAAGTTTTGCTGACATGCAGGATTCAAACCCATGTCTCTCCAGATACATCCCAGAATGTTCTACGATCACTAAACTAACATTGACTCAGTCTTTTTTCCACTAATATGACTCATCAATCTCCATGATTTCTGCACCTGGACTTGGCACCATCTATGATCAGGTGATCTAGGAATGGCAACAATTTCTTTTAATCTTGAACTGAGTAAGATGTAAATAAATAAGTAAGTTACTTCACGCTGTTATTGTTCTTAATGATTT
Source organism: Ryuthela nishihirai (assembly GCA_038380435.1). Lineage (NCBI taxonomy): Eukaryota > Metazoa > Arthropoda > Arachnida > Araneae > Heptathelidae > Ryuthela > Ryuthela nishihirai. The sequence continues at coordinate 81,961,448 of JAWZYU010000017.1, forward strand.
TATCAGTAAATAATATTCACAGAGTTACCTGTTGACTTTAAAGTCAGTAAATTAATAAATAGTTTTGTGGTTCGTTTGTTTTTTCCACAAACTCTGTAGACATTATTTATAGATTCACTGTTTAAACTAACTTCGATGAATTAATAATCAGACACCATTCATCTAGATTGTTTTTGTCCTAGTGCTTTTTTTAGTTCGTTTACATTATTGCAATATACAAGATTACTACTAAGAAAGAAAACAATGATGCTAAATATTTCTGGTATGTATGAAGAACAGGCACTGATCTAGAAAATAATCAAAGGGTGAGGGGCAAACTGGAACAATTGAGGTGGGAAATGTAGCAGGAGGGGGAGAAGAGATTGTATTTCCAATGCAGTATAAATTTCCCCCTTCATTTTACCAATCTTTAAAATATTTCTTGAAAAATACATGATATATAAATAAGTTAAATCATAGCATTAGGAAAAGGGTGAATGCCCCCTCCCAGATCTATTCCTGCATATGAAACATAGCCATCATGCCTTTTTCAAGAGGATTTGATACATGCAGTCAGGGTGGCCAATGTTCCCAAATGTCCCAGGACAGTCCAGAGTTTTTATCTTTTACCTCGGGTCCTTTACAATGTTCAAGATGTGAAATGCCCTGAACTTTGTATTTTAAAAGTTTTTTAATCGAAAAATTGGAAATGCAGTAATACACTGTTAAATGCTGATTCGATATTAGGCCCTTTTAGTTCTATCCAAAAGTGCTGTATATATTTTGAATATATTTTTCTATATATTTTGAAGTGTGTAAAATGGAAAAATTATGTTTTTTGTTGAAAAATTAACAACATACAAATCAAAGCTTTTGCTTTCAGGAACAGAAATATAAAAGTGTCTACAAGAAAACTTAATAATATATTCTGTTCAGATGTTAATTTATGGATTCTGTGAAGTAACTTAGAAACTCAAATCTATGTAGAAACTTAAGTAATATAAGCATCTGGGAATTCAAGTCTCCTTCAATCTGCAAGTAAACACAAAATGTGACAATAACAAAAAGTTATACTACTTCCTAAAAATAATATAACTTTTCTTTTCATGTTGAATTGATATGAAGTATACCATAGGAGTAGTATAAAGAATGGTAATTCAAAAAAATTCCCAAATATTTTGATTCCTGAAAGGATCTCAAATTCTTCAACATCATTTGAAAAATATCCAGATTTTTTACATTATTCAAAAAAAAGCCTCAATTTTTAAGGTCACTAAGGTGGCAATTCTGTTTGCAGTCTAGAGCTTACTATCTCAACTGGATTTTTAATTTCTTAACAAGATCATTCAACTTTACTTGTGAATTAAGTGAGACACTGATGCACATGTCTGAAAGTACAGATCATGTTCATTAGAATGTGATGGTTCCTTTTGAGGGTTATTGCTAGACTGTTCTTGTTTTTGACATTTTATCTAACCTTTTCCTTTCGTTTTTAAATTTGGTTAACCCATTTCTTCCCAAGTGTTGCGTACACGCAACACTTCGTATTGCGTGTACGCAACACTGGGAAGAAATGGGTTAATGGTTGTTTGACTTTTATATATTTTTTTCCTTTATCTTGTTTAGCATAATATAGCCATAGTTGCTCTTGCACCATAAAACTCCATCTAACCAAGAATTTTCATTAGAAACTGCTATAGAGATCTTCACAGCAGCAGTAAAAATTTCATTTAAAAATTATAGTTTCTTTATGCTATGAAATTCTGAATTATGAAATTACTCTCCTCAAAAATGGAGTTTTGCAATTCCATCAGTAATCAAATATTTCTGAGGTAGCAGCCATTTCAGGACATGAATATTTTTAACCCTTCCAGTGTCCAACCTGTCTGTATACGTATGGAGAATCTGAATTGAGAGTATGTATATGCATTTAGTACAACAAAAATATATTGATTTTTTTTTTAAATAAAAATTGCCGTTGTAATTTTTTATATATATATATATCTTATAAAAATATATAATTCAGGCTTCAAAAATAATATTTTGTTTTTTAATTTGATGCATATTTTACTAAACTACAATATAAATAATTTTATAAAGCCATCTGATTGCCATTTTTTAGAAGCACTAAATGGTATTGCCAGTTTGCTTGTTAACGTTTACTATTTGCTGAAGCAAACAAATTTTTCCTTAAATTTTCGAAAATTTCCTAAAAAATAACCCAAAAAAAGTGCTATTTTTAAAAATTGTAGATTTTGGACATAATTACAAAGTATGCACCACCATTTTTTTCCCCATTTCACACTGTTTTCTGTCATAAACCTATTTCAGTGTTCCCAGAATTATTTTTATCATTTTTCTCAGCATTCTATGCATTTTTCCCACCTTCAAATCGAATCTGGAAGTAAACACATCCTTCTTAGAAATTCTGGTTGCACCTGCATTTAATTAGTTATGCTTGCTGAGGCAAACAATACACAGATGGCTGCTACCTGATATCTCCATTGTTCTGTGTGCTGTGTTCTTTTTTTTTTTGGTTTTGGTCCAGCATATTGGATACTCTTTGTCAAGTTAGTATTTTTTATATTTAAACCTTAGTTAGTTTTCATTTCAGTAGATTTATTTTCAGAAATTAGCCATCTTTTGGCAGATCGATAAGTATTGATTTTTTCGTAGTTATGTTATATTGTATGGCCGGCCTACAACTTGTGCCTGTGGATATTATAACATCACATTAGGCTATATGTTAATTTTTATTTTATTATTTATTACTTTTCCAGTAAAACTTTGATAATAGTATCATTTTCTGAAAATAAATGAGGTCTTGGATATGAAAGCAAATTCATTTCTGTATATTTACTTCCGTTAGTTAGCTATCTTCAATCGGCTAATTTATCTATCTTTCAGGGTTGTGCTAGATCGGAGGCCGACTTAAAAGTTATTGCGGATATTTTATTTAACATCCCATTAGGTTATATGTAATTTTTCCTTTATTATTTCTTGTTGTTTTAATAAAAACACTTTGAGCTTGTACCATTTTCTGAAATTGAATGTCTTGGATATGGAAGCAAATAGACTTCCTAGTTTCCAAAATTGACCCATCATTTGGGAGGGCAATTTCGTGAAGGGCTGGTCCTTGGTGCAAAACCTTTCTGCTCTTAGCCAAGATCACCAAACTTCAACACCCAAAGAAAAAATTCGTAATGTTTGGCAAAAAAAAAAGCAGCCAAGGAAATGTTTTTTCTATTTCATAACCATTTCAGAAAATTCCTTGAATGTGAGAAGGCCAAGTCACATTGTATAACACTGGCAGTGTTTAAAATATATATACGATACTGAAAGAATCATTAAAAGAAATAAAAATCATATTTTAGGTTGAATATTATATTATTCGGGAGGAAATTTCCTTTCGATAAATATATAATTTAACTCAGTAGTAAATAATCACAGGATAAGTCCTGTAGACAGGAACTCATGAAATGATGAGCTGAAAAAAATTCGGTTTTGCCATAAGTGGGATTCGAACCATGTCTTCAGGAAAATGCCTGTTATGCTAACCACTACACCATCAATGGTTAACCTTTTCTCAGCATCATCATCATCATCCTCAAGCAGCCATGAGCTACGGAGGTCCAACCAGACCATGCAATTTAGTTCTCCAAGCAAGTCTATCCTGAGCTACATCTACTGCATCTGGCCACTGCACACCAATTTTAACAAAGGTCATGTTTTACCAATTTTAACAAGGTCATGTTTGACATTGTCTGCCCACTGCATCCTAGGTCTCCCCTTCTTTCTGAGGCCTTTAGGCACACTGTTCATAACCCTATTCGCCAATCTATAATTATTCATACAGGCAACATGGCCAAACCAACGGAGTCTCTCTCTGCACAATATGCTGCTTAAAGGAGGTTGCAAACTCCTTTGCCTAACCTCATCATTAGTTACAAAGTTAAACCACCTAATGCCTAAGATACTGCGTAAGCATCTGGAATCAAAAGCATCTAGTTTCCTGTTATCCTGTTTACAAAGTGTCCAAGTTTCACTACCATAACTAACCCTAGAAAGAACCAAACTATTATACAGTCTAATTTTAGTCTTTAAGTGTATACGCCTATTTCTCCACACTCTCCATAGGTTCTTAAAAGTCCCGGCAGCAATCCCTATTCGTCTGTTAATCTCATGCCGCACATCACCATTATCTGTTACATAGCTCCCAAGATAATTAAACTGTGACACCTGCTCAAGACTGCAACCATTCAGATTAACTGAATCACAGCTTGCCTGACCCAATTTTCATCACTTTAGTTTTCTCTCTGTTTATAACCAAACCTACTCTACTACCAGTCTCATCAACAGCTCGAATGAAAGAGTTCATCTCATCAACATCATTTGCCAAAAGGGCTAAATCATCAGCATAATCTAAATCAGAAATTTTCGTATCTCCAGCCCATTTAAGGCCAAAATCTTTCCCTTGAAGTGAATTTCGCATAACATAATCAGTAACCAAGCTAAAGAGAAAAGGAGACAAAATGCACCCTTGTTGAACACCAGAAGTAATGCTAAACCAATTGCTACAAGCCTTACCAACTCTCACACACGACTCAGTGTTATTATAGAGAGCTTTCATAATGTTAACTAACTTGTCTGGTATACCATATGATCTCACAATCAACCACAAATTATGACGATCAACAGAGTCGAAAGCCTTTTTGAAATCAACAAACTAGCAACCAAAGGTTTCTGAAACTCTAAACATTTCTCAAGAATCTGCCTAAGTGAAAATATCTGACCCACACATCCCCTACCACTTCTGAATCCACATTGCTCATCACGCAATTGACTGTCAAACAGATTCTTAATTCTATTAAGCACAATCATGGAAAGAACTTTACCTGGAACAGAGAGTAGGCTGATACCCCTATAGTTATCACAAGAACTGCGATCACCTTTTTTGAAAATAGGGATAACAATAGCTCTGGTAAAATCCTTAAGAACCATGCCTTTATCATAAAAGATATTCAGAATTTCAGTCATCCAAGTGGTAACCGAAACATTCCCAGCTCTAAGCATTTCCGTAGTAATTTCATCTACCCCTGGGGATTTATGAAGTTTAAGTTTAGAAACAGCCAAAATAACTTCAGATTGTGTTATAGGGCCAACATTAAAGCCACCAATGCATCTATCATCATTGCAAACAATGGGAGTAGAACTAACTACATTGTTTAGAACATCACTGAAATGCTCAGCCCACCTAGCCATGACAGAATCCTCCCCTTCTATAATCTCAGCATATGTGGTCACATATGTTGATATAATTTAACTATTTTTATTCAGCAGATTTTCCAAAATGAAACCTTAATTGTATAGTGTGATTTTTTTTTCACCATATTACATTGAAAAAGGCTTATTAAAATCAATATGCTTTCAAATTTGTTTATATTATTTATTTTCATAAAATTTGTAATTAAATTCTGTTTAATTTGGTATATAACATGACTTATTCCATTGATTGGTTATTTTTTTTTTAATTCTAAAATTCACTTGTTTATCTGATTCAGAACAGTTGGCCTAAAGCCTGGAATTTTCTCAAAGTATGATACCGAGAAAAAAATTACAAAACGAGAAAAATATTTACTTAAAACCAAAAGAGTAATTTTTTGTTATTCAGAAATATATAGTCATTCTATTCATGTGCTTTGCAGTCATTTCTGTCTATTAGTTGTTTTAAAATAAATTTTTATTTGTGTTTCCAGATGCATTTTTTTATTACATGACTCTAAAAAAGTCCTATTAAAATAAAACATATCTTTTTTGTTAAATATTATGATTTCAGAAAATACAGAATTACATGCTGATTAATTTGGCATACAACATGCCATAATTCCTTTCATTAGTTATTTGGCAAAAAAGTTCTAAAGTTAAAGTTTTTTTTGGCTGAGCATAGGCAGAAAATAGCTTGGCCCCTGGATAGAAACCTGTTTTTCAGGCTGGACACTGGAAGGGTTAATGGTTTTGTTTTCCGCCAAGTTTTAAAATAATTATTCTTTCTAATCACAGTATATATTTGAGAAGCAATAAAAATAATTGTAGAAATAGCAAAGTGAAAAAAATTTACTTCACTAATATTGGGCTGTTCTTGGAATTTATATCATCTGAATCAAAGAAACCTAAAATTTCTTTTTATCACTATCAAAATCAACGAAGATTTCTGGAAAAAAACTGATTTTTTCTGAATCAATTTTGTTGGTTCTCCCTGCTTCATGTATGATTCAATGAAACCTCACGACTTGCTCCAATGAAATGTCCTTAGGCATGCCAATAACTTTAAAGATGCAGGTTTTATATAACAAACTTTATTACTAACCAAGATGACAATGACTAAATATTCACATCTATGCTGCTCCTCAAAAGTTAATCAGCAAACACAAGAATATGAATTAAAAATTTGAATTGGATTTCAGTGGAATATACAGGTGAACTCAATGATCATATATCCCACTAATACCTGTAAAGCAAATGAATTCCAGTGAATATTTAATGAGATATTCAAATTACAAAATTATTTTCTCAAAATGGCTTGTAAAAGTTCAATGATAACATACCTTTAACATGGTGTGTGATCACCTTGGACAGTGATACAGGTACAACAATTCATCATGCTGCAAATCAGGGTGTCATTGAGGATTTGAGGAAGTAATTGCCATTCATGTATGAGTGCAGATTGGAGCTTCTGGAGGATCCTGGGAGGTGGATTGCAACCAGCAATGTGTCATCCTAGAGTGTCTCTACTTTGTTCTATTGGATTTAGGTAAGGTGATTCACTCTCAAGGTATTGGTCCACCACTCTCAAGGTCTGTGAGGGCAAGCATTATCATCCATTAACACAGAATCAGAATGCATTGCTGCAGAATGGGTAAACATAAGGTTCGAGGAGCTCATTGTGATTCCTTACATCTGTTAGTCTCTCCTGGGAAGACATGAAGGTCTGTGTGACCATTAAGAGTAATGCCTGCCCACACCAACCCACAACCAGCTCCAAAACTGACTCTTTCCCTTATGTTAATGGGATTGCATCTGGTTCCAGATTATCTCCAGACAAGTAGTAATTGGGATCAGTTTGCAGACTAAATCAGGATTCATCAGCCTCTTGGTGCATGCTTCTGTTCACAGTGAGGGGACCACCCTGTGAACATTCCTCTGGCTCGGACCTTCACACAGTCCTGAAAACTCACCCAAATGTTGCGGTGTGCGGAGACCCATGTCCCAGAAAAGGAGGCTCCTGGTAGTTGCCCGGGGGTCCCTGTCTTCTCTCCTCAGCTCATGACTGACAGGGTCCCCTTTGGCCACCTTGCCATTGCCACCACCTTGCCGGGGCCGCTGCTGCATACTGCTTTGGCCTCTGCTTCCACTATATGGGAGCTCCTGGGGTGGTCTCTCCAGGAGGAATTGGCTGGTGGGCAAGACCTGCTAGGCCAACTATGTAGAGCAGTGAGTAACCTTGCCCACATCCAGGCACAGGTTTGTGAGTTTCCTCACACTTTAACTAATTTGAGTTTTCTTTCTTTTGTGAGAACGGTTCATCTCTCACACTATTTTATTTTGTGGATTTTGTGAGTTTCTCACAATTTCTCTTTTCCTTTTGCTTTTATTTATTTGTGAGGGCTTGGCTCTCTGTCTGTGTGGGTATAGTGCCTGTGTAGCCCTGCTGTCCCCTTGTAGGGCTCCGTGGAAGGTGGTGACAGCAGGCACTGAACCACAAAAAACAAATATGAGAGTTGAAGATGCAATTGATATGATCAATGCCAACAAGAGGACTTGACATGAGCACCCATCTTCTTCATTGTCTTTGTCATCTATCATCGTCTTCTTTGTCTGTGTCTTCATCCCTAAGATTTCTCATCAATCACTCCTTTGGTGATCAGGTAATTGGGGACATGTCCCCTTTTTTTGTCAACAAAGATATGAAAGGTCTTGCGGGAGAACCGAAATCTATCGAGAACTTGCAATCTGGCAACTTGCAGGTTCAGACTGCTTGTTCCAAACATTTAGAAGACAGTTTACAGAGATTGGTGGAGTGGCTGTTGCAGTCACTCCCCACAAAACCTCGAATTCCTCTCAGGGTATGATTACTGAGTGGGGCTTCTCAAAGTCACTGAAGAGGAAATCCTCTGACCTCACTCCCCAAGGAATAACAGCTGTCCACTGGGTTTCAACACTCCATGTTGGTAAATTGGTACCCACTCAGGTACTGATTATAGTTTTTAACAAGCCACGCCTATCTTCTTCCATCAAGGCAGGTTATTTACATTGTGAGGTATGGCCATATATACCAAACTCTCTGTGCTGCTTTCAGTGCCAGATATATGGTCATCTACCGACCCTCCAACGTCGAGGTCAGTCCTTGTGGCTCGACCCTTTCTCCCCCATAGTGAGGAAGTACCATTGTTCTACTGAGTTACAGATATCCTGTGGCTTTGTCCAAAGGAAGTTTACCCCTAAAATGTTCAGTGAAGTGAAATAAATGCCCACACAGTTTGCCAGGGCAAACCCACCTGTTCTTGCTGTGGCAGCAAGGATTATCTCAATCCTTACTGCACAGCAAAAAAGGCAAGATGTGTGAACTGTAGTGGTGAGCATCTGGAATATTTCTGCGACTCTTCCAAATGGAAAGAGGAAAAGGAAGTTCATCGTTTGAAAGCAATCAACAACATCTCTTATGTCGAGACGAGAAATCTTGCTGCACCCCACTCCACCTGCCAAGGTTTCCTATGGCAGTGCAGTCATTGGAAAGCCCATTGTTTCAATGACTTCATTGGCGGTACAGACTGACATCAGTGTACAACCTACTGAGTCTTTCTCACCTACAGCAAAATACCTCCTGACACAAGCGAAACTGAGGTTAGTGTCGACTTCTACATCAATTCTTCCACCTCCACTGGAAGGCCTCCTCCTTCCTGTCCTCAGACATTTAGACCTTCCAAACCAAAGGTACTCCCATCGGGGCCTAAAAAGAAACAAATCATTCCTCTACGAAAAGCGGTCATCGATCCATGTCCCTCAGACAATTCTGAGGACATGGATACAGACTGCCCCCTATTCACTAAACCATCGTCTGTGGCAATTAAGTTGAATAGGAATTTGTCGTCTGTCTTCCAATTAGAAATTCCTAAGATGGACTCCTACAATGGAATTGTCATGGATTCCAGAGGAATCTTTCTGACATCAAGGCCCTCCTTCAGGCACACCAGCCCATCCATGTGTGCCTGCAGGAGATATACTTGCAGCCAGTAACAACCATCCAGCACGTTTCACTAGTTCACTGGGACCAGAATGGAGATGGTCCAGCTCATGAGGGTGTCTCCATCCTCCATTCCGGCTCGCTGGTTGGTGGTGAGGGGAACAACTTGGAATGGAGTATGGTATGCAACCATACTCCATTCCAGGTTGTTCCCCTCACCACCAACTTAGAGGCAGTAGCCATCTGCCTCTTTGTGGGCCTTTCATTTCCTGACTGTCTGTTCGGTATATCTTCCCCTAGAAGCATCGTCTTCCAGGAAGACTTTGATGACTTTGTCTCACAACTGCTGACCCCCTTCCTCATCATGAGGAACTTCAACGGACACAGTCCACTTTGGGGCAGTGCTGTCACCAATGGTAGGGGTGGGGTCCTGGAGCAATGGCTCCTGGGTCGTTCCCTTTCCCTGTTGAACACTGGTGTCCATTCTGAGTGTTATGCTTTTTTGCTGTCAATATTAATTCTTTTACTGACAACTTCCTCCATCTGTAGGCAATGCCCTCTATGTTGACGATTTTAGCATCTTTTGCTCTTTGTCCAGCATGAGGATAATTGAAAGACAACTGCAAATTACCCTGAACAATCTTTCAATTTGAGTGATGGCTAGCTGGTTTTGGTTCTCCTCTTGTGTGCACTTTTGCCACAAATATAATCTTCTTCTGGATCTCAAGTTTCAGCTCGGGAGTAACATCATTCCAGTTGTGGCGGAGCCCAAGTTTCTTGGTCTCTTCTTCAATCGGAAATTCACCTATTACCACACATACACCATCTCAAGTCCAAATATAGACGAGCATCAAACATCATTAAGGTTCTCTCCTGGGGAGTGGACCGATGTTCTCTGCTATGACTGTGCCGTGCACTTTTCCAGTCGAAACTGGACTACAGATCCCAAGTGTATGACTCCACTTGGGATTGGATAGTGAAGGAGCTGGACACTTTGCACAGGGGCCTTCTGCACCTCACCGTTCCAGAGCCTTTATGTTGGGACCAATGAACCATCTTTATCTCTTTGCTGTCTTTGCTATCTCTCATCTAATTCATGATCCCTGCCTGGCCATCCCACTTTGGGACTGCATTTTCAGTCCAAAGTGGGAAATGCTTTATACTAATCGGCCAACTGCCATTCGTCCTTTTGGTTTGCATGTCTGCATCAGTCTCAATGGCATTGCACAGTCAACAGTGAAGTCACTCCCACTGTAGCTCAATATTTCCCCTTCCTGTGATTTTTCCCATTGCAGGATGGTTAAGGCCTCTTCAGCTGACTGCGTTTACCAGCTACTCTTTGCCAGCCATCATGCTGTGTACCCAGACTTCTTGCCCTTCTGCGCAGATGGCTTAAAGTCTGGCACATCAGTGGGATTGCTGATGTGCCATGGTTCCATGGTCTGCTGTGATGTAATCATTGCAGACCAGATCCCACTGCAGTGTTCTATCTTCATTGCAGAGTTGTGCACTATCAGCCTTGCCTTGGACCACGTGGCAGCTTAACATCATTCTCAGTGTGTACTTCACATCAACTCGCTTAACTCTCTACAGGCTCTGATCTCTATAAGGCATTGGCCTTACCCAATTCTTTCTAAGATCTGCCAGCTACCACCACCATTCTCATCTCTTGAGATCCTGGTCACGTCGGTATCAAGGGCAATGCCTTGGCAGACACAACTGCTAAGTAGGCCACACCCCTGTCCATTCTCCTTTGCCGGTTCCATATCTGAATTTGCAGCAGCATTTTACCATCAAGCTCTGGGCACAGTGGCAGAGATCGTGGTCAGAACAACGTACGGACAAGCTCTTTGAGATCAAACTTATCATCAAACCATGGCAGTCATGTTACCGCAGGAATCGCAAGGAGGAAGTTATACTTGCTCGGCTCCACTTAGGTCATTCTTATATTACTCATTTGTTTCTTCTACGGGCGGATGATGAACCTAAGTGTGAGTTTTGTGACACCATTTTATCTGTTAAACATATTTTAATTGAATGTCCATGTTTTAATATCAAGCAACGTTTGTTATTTAGTTTTCATAATTTATGCCTGAGCCTCTTACACTTGGACACCTTTTATCTGATCATTGCATTTTACCACAAGTTTTTTCTTTTTTAAACTATTGTAGCTATTTTACTAGACTTTGATTTTACCCTATAGTCACCTTGTATTTTGTATATATAATGCGTCTCTTACACTGGGTTTATTTTATTTTGTATTTCTCAAGTTGTTTTACTTTGTACTTATACAATTGTTCTTTGTTGTTTTACCATTTTGCAATGTAGTGGTTTTATTTTAAATTTTGGTTATGGGTATGCACGTCTTTTATCTTTTATATTGTCTTTCATTTGGTGCATTATGGCCTAATCACCCTTGCATCATAAACCCCAACCAACCAACCAACCAACCAACCAACCAACCAACCAAAGACTTGCTTGAGCTTAATGCTTCTTATGTATCATGCAGTACATAGAGTGGTGCCAGTTCACATTATCTGTCTGAGAGCACTATTGTGTGAAGCGAAAGCACAACCCTAGCTCAGGCATCATATTATATATATATATGTCTAGCAGTAGGATAAACTGCCTAATCTGCTCCCATACCCATCAAGGCTTATGGTTTACCAGATATCTTAGCCTCTTGGACCATCTTGCTGGTGCATCATCTTTAGACCCAAAGTTGTTGGAAATTTGGGTGTGATCCTGACAAACTTTGTTTGAAACTTCTGTTGGAAGATTTTTTAATTGCACCTTTTCAAAGATAAATTAGAAACTAATAAGAAATATAAAAAAATAATGTCAATACTAACCCAACAGTAAAGGATGATCTTAGTATCCATCACATCACACATTCTTATAAGCACTAAGTTTCAAATCTAAACCAAATGTTTGTTGCTATTATGTGAATGAAAGAAAAATGTGAATGAAATGAAAGAAATATTTATTTTTTTTACCTTTGTATTCTCTTTATAAGATATATCCAATAAATGATAAAAAATAATTTACAAACATCTGAAATAATTTAAACCACAAAATATACCAAAATGAAAAACAAAATGTGTCTTCACTTTTGTACTAAAAGTTGGAAAACCTCTGATACACCAAATATGTACTCTCAGTGAACTTCCCATTTAAAAAGGTGAATGGATGAATCTAATGTAAATAAGTTAATTAATACTTTTGTCAGATAGCACAGATGGCTATGCTTGTTGGATACAAAATGGGACACGAGTTACAATAGAAGCCATGATTTTTACATGCTAATGGGAATTTGAAAGATCACAAACATTTGTCACTTTTGGACTCATCAAGTTGAGGGATAAATTGAAAAGATTAGCATTATTTAGGAGCTCCAAAATGTTTAGTTTTGATATATACAGAATATCCCATAAGTCTTTATACATAGGCAAAGTAATAATACTCAACTATGCATGTATTCAACTTTTATAATCATTTTATTCAACTGTACTGAACTAAGATATCAAATACTCAAACTGAGTGACCAATGCATGTTACAGAGAACAGATGAGCATTATCTTATGACATTCACTGTGAATGGTCTCCTTTAATTCATATGGAAAGGCCGCCGTCCATCGGATGGGACGTTAAGCAGTGGTCCCGTGTGCGGGAGAGCCATACCCTGTGCATGTTAAAGAACACGCTGGATGGCCTTGACAGGAGGCTACCATCTGTCTCCCAACAGCTGTTCCAGTGGGTCCCCTCCCCCAACCTTCTCTGAGCCTTCGGGGTCCATGTGACCTGGCCATTTAGCCCATGGTGTGCAAAAAAGTGCCGCTCAGAGGTAAAACAACCCAACCTTTAATTCATCTAATGTTTGAGGGCAACTTTTGGTACACATGAGATTTTAGGTGGCCCCATGAAAAAAAAATCCAATGGAGTCAAATCTGGACTTTGAGGTCACCATTCCTCCTCCCCACATCAGCCTATCCATTTGTGGGGTAGTGTTTTATACAATGAAGTTCAGACAGTAATGGCATAGTGGGGGTGCCCCATCCTGCTGAAGGAAAACATTGTGGTAATGTGCTAAGGGTATGTCCTCTAAGTATGGTACCAAAATTACATTTAGCATTTGCAAATAAGAGTTGCTGGTGACTGTCTGGAAATAAGAGTTGCTGGTGACTGTAAAAATAAGGTCCTATGATGTTGTCACCATAAATTGCACACCAAACAGATACCCTGGAATCATTCTGTACATGTCTACAGAATGTACATTCTGTACCCAGTGTAACTATGTTGCAGCCCAACAACAACAGTTGTGGCAACTGACTGTCCCATTCAAGTGAAAGTTTGCTTCATGGCTGAAGATTATGTCAGCCAAGAGAGAGAGTTGTTCCTGAAGTTTTTCTAGTATCCATCATAGAACTGCTCTCTGGGTCCATGTGATTCTCATCCAACTCCTGTACCATTTGAATTTTATATGGGTAGAACCTGTTTCTTCTCAGGATTCTGGATAAAGATGATTTTCCAATTCCCACCTCCTGTGCAATTTTTCTTACAGACTGGTGAGGGCTAACTTCAACTTTAGCCAGAACATCCATAGTGTGGTCTTCATCTGTTATACTACTTGGATAACCTGGTCTATGTTTATCTATCACCAAACCAGTCTCCTTCAGTCTCTTCAGAATATTACTGATGTTAACCTATAAATTACCACTTTGAAGTCAATTGAAATTTTAGAGGAAAAATTGTCTTGAGCCGGGTAGAATATGAAACCACGACCTCCTGATAACATCCCACCCTGCTCAAGACAATTTTTCCTCTAAAATTTAAATCGACTTCAAAGTAGTAATTTATAGGTTAATACCAGGTATGTCGAGTTTATTTATTATTTATATTACCGATGGACATGTGGATTGACTTTGGCTTGTCTGGATATAGCCTGTGAAATTCCTCGCATGCTTCTCACTGACATTTTCCAGTAACATGAATAAGTACTAGTTCCACTTTCTCCTGGGTGTGAGATGATACATCATTACTCTGTCATTCATCAATGTGTCAACTCATCTGAAACAACAAAGAAGAACACGTTATAGTCATTTTTACTTGTGACCATGTATACAAATGTATGGGACACCCGTGCCTATATATAAGAACTTATGGGATGCACTGTATATATAAATATAAAAGTTAGCCCAAAATTTTATATTTAAAAATAATATAAATTCTTTTGTTGTACTAATTGCTTTGTATAGTGTTTTTGATCATATATAGAGGATTAATGGACTGAATTTTTGTTGCTTCAACAGTGTAAGTTTTAAATACGTGTTAAACCTTCTGTAATTTTGTCAGTTGATTCTAGTAGGGGTCAAATTTGATTGTCTCTGCACTCCTTTCTATTAGAAATAAACTGGATGGCCCCATTAATTAATAACATTGAGAATAAAAAAAACATTAAGATCTATACTTAGTCTCATTTTAGACAAAAGAGACTTGTCAAAACTTTGATATCGTGTATTGTTTGTGAGATAATTATCATTGTTTAACCTTTGCAAGCATCAAAGAAAGTAGATAGTATTTTAATCCATTAATTGCAAATTTATGTTCATCACTTTCAATTTAATAAATATTTGATAGTAATAATATAAAAATCATAGTTTATATTACATATTAATATTTGTAGTGTGTAAATTAATAATTAAAAAATAGCAATTTTTTTCTGCATGACATTTTATTTTTTTAAAGGTTGCTTTGAGCTCCACACATATGATAGTGTTAACATCTGAACTTCTTTCGTACACATGGGGAGATGGACGAAAAGGCCAGTTAGGGCATGGCAAATTAGAAACATGGAGAGAAAAGCCTCAATGTGTAGAGGCTTTAAAAGGCAAAAACATTACGAGGTAAGATTCAAATCCATTATTATTAGTATCTAGTTGCTTATTAACTATCCATTGTTTAACAGTTGACTACCATTCAACACTAACTCTTTCTATCACACTAACTCATTGCATCATATAATAGTCTGAAAGTTTCTTGAACTCTAGATGACACTGCATGTCTGGTGAGAAGTGCAGGGTAGAGCTAAAAATAGGTGAAGTTAGGGTAATATTTTGCTGCTTTTGCATCATTTTAGACACGTTTGTGAAAGAGGGCTCTATTTTTTCTGAAAATTTATAAGAAAATTATTCTACAGCATTTATTTGCTGTTTCTTTTTAGTGAAGATTCTGAATGTGCAGACATTGATGATAATCAATTTAATAAGCATGATTATAAGCTGTATACAATATTATTCCTATACTCCCAATATAATTATCTAGTGTTTAATATAACATCTTTCACAATCATATTGCTACATATGCAATACATGAGATGCATTTCATTTAAACCTTAATTTATCCCAACACACCAAGGTTGGATGCAGAGATGTGACTTAAAGCTGAATGGTTAAATCAAGTTACACCCACAGCCCCAGAATACTTTAGTGTTCACAAGACCCTGGATCTAGCTATAAACTCTAATTGGTTCATAGTCGACAGTTGGGCATGGGCTCAGACTAAGGGTGTGGCAATGGAATCCCCTCTGTCTGGACTCATGGACAACGCTGTTATGCGCCATGCTGAACATAAGCACTTCAACGTACACCATTAAGACCAACACTATATCTGCAATATGTGGATGATGATCTGATTTTTTGGGACCACCCTATAACTGAATTGAATACATTGATTGATTCATTTAACAATATTTTACGATCTATTAAATTTACCGATGAAGCAGAGAATAAGGGGGAATTACCTTATCTGGATATTAAGATTAAAAAGAAAAGACCAAGATGTGATCTAGAAGTTTATCAGAAAAGAACGTTTATACCTAACCTTATAATAATAATAATAACCTTATAATTTGGCCAACCCCACATATTACAAAAAAACAGCAATTTACCCATATTTTCTTCAAGCTTATCAATACAGTACAACACTCCAGGCATTAAAAAATGAATTAAAATTTTTATATAAAATAACTGATGATGCAGGTTATCCTAGAAATATGGTGAAAAGGTTAGATATTAGAGCTAAATACCAAAATAATAAAAATTCGCAGCCTTCCCCTAATCAATAAAAAGATAGTAAGAAGTACACCTATGGCTTTCCATATACAAAAGACTTAACTAAAACACTGGATAATATTTTAGGAAAATATCAACAGTACCGTACAAATACTCAATACGACAAAAAAAAATAGTAGTAGATGATCAAGATAAAACTATAGCCCCGGGGGGGGGGGGGTGCAATATAACCAATATAATATAAATATAACTGATCCAGGTAATAAATTAGAGGGTAAAAATAACTTTATTGGAAAAACATATTGGACATACAATCAATGTATGTCCAAGCATAATGATATTAAAAATAAAAACCTAATACAGCACTGGCACAAGTAATAATAGAAAACAATATTAAAATGAAAAAAGTACAATACAAACTTTTAACCATACCTCCAACAAAATTTCAACTAAATTATGTGAAACACTTTTAATAAATTTGCATAAAGGATCCATTTGTAACACTGAAATCCACAGCTAGGAACCTCCTGTTGCATGAGCAACAAGCTGCGTGGTTAACAAATGTTAACAGAGAGACGGATATTTAATGAGGTCGGCAGTCAATTGAGACTGCACTTGTACCTGAGGAAACCCCAAGGTAGTACGGGACAAAACGCATTGAATGTGGTGGATTGCTGCATGAGTTGGCAGCAGCATTGTATTGGATATTTTATGCATGAAGATTTTTAATGTTTTATGCAATGCAAAGACTCGGTGTGGAGTGTTTTTAGTTAAGTATTCTTCATTCTCCCAACTATGAGGAAGGTGAAAATCGACATGTTTAGCACGGAATGTGGCTACATAAAAATAAGTGCTCTTGCTAATTAACTACAACATCCTGAAGGACTGGTAACACTAATATTAAGTGTCTTGATGGAAAAACTGCCATATATGAGATGTAATGCATCATAAGGAAAATATTAAGTTACTGTGTCAGCCACAATATACAGGAAAAGCACAAATATTTCATCAATGGGAATATATTCTAGGCTTTAATAACCAAGCCAAAAGGTTACTAGCCAGAACATCTGAAACGTCATATTGGGACAACACCAGGTCAAAGAATGGAATATCGTGGACCGGCCCAAGTGATGAACTAGTAACAAATTTTAATATTCTTACACCGTATGTATGTGGCTTGTAAATGGTAGCTAGGCGTAAACTGGAAGGAGAGCTGTGTACCAATCCCCAGTGATGATGCACAGAACCGGCCAGGTCTAGCACCTAATGTCCGACCCCGCCTTCTCGTGGTGCAGGCCATTAGTACCTTTCAAATGAGATATTCTCTTTTGGAAGGGAACGGAAGGGGAGGGCTGCCAGTTCAGTATGGCCTACTGATCTGGTCATCTATCGCCACTTTTTTCTTTTTTTTCAACCCTGCTGAGGAGTGGTCAACTTCACAGGGTCCTGGTGCTGACCATTTATACCTACTAGACTGGACTTGTTTATGGATTTGAGCTTGATTATGGATCCTGGACTTGCTGCACTGGTGGGCCTCTGTTGAGGGAGAGTCTGCCGCTGTGTTTTCTGTTTGCTTCTGGGTTGCCACCTCTAAGTGAACAGAGGCATGGGATACCTTATATCAGCTGGTGGATAATCCTAATCAGAGGTCATCGCAGGTACCTGAACCTTACTTAGCTAGTTGGGCATCGTCAAGCCTAAACTGGAGTAATGTGTCTCAGGCAGGCCATATGGTTCTTGAAAAAGTCCACTTGAAAAGGTGGTGCCTGAAGTTCCTACCAGCATCGGTGACTTCAGCCTTTAGCGGAGGAGGAACAGGTCTTTGCCCCATGCCTGCGATCAGGGGGCTGTTTGATATTGTTGGCCCTACCAATCTCAATAAACCTAATTTCTTTAAAAATCCTACTAATCATTTTCTCTCTGCAGGAACGTGGAACGTGAGGACATTACATAGAGATTATTCTCTTGATGTCCTCATGCAGGAATTCCAGTGCTATAACCTAGATATTCTAGGCTTGCAAGAGACCAGATGGACAGGTAAAGGTGTGATACTTAAAAATAACTTTAAATTTCTCTTTACAGGGAGGGAGGATGGAAAGCATCACCAAGGCGTGGGTCTGCTGCTCAGCAGACATGCTAGTGATGCTCTTCTAGGATATGAGTGCATTAATGAAAGGTTTCTTGCAGCAAAATTTCAGACAAGCATTAAAGACTTGAATGTTATCTGCTGTTATGCCCCCACTGAGGATTCTGATGAGGATGAGAAGGATAGGTTTTACAGACAACTTCAGGATATTTTGAATTCTGTCAAGAAAGGAGATATTACCCTTGTTCTTGGTGACTTCAATGCCAAAGTTGGTACCGACTCTGACCTTTGGGGAGGAGTAATAGGCCCTTTTGGTATTGGTAGCTGCAATGGCAATGGGCAACGTCTCCTACAGGTAAGTAAACTAAATGGTTTCAGAATAACTAACACATATTACAAACACCGCGACATACATAAATACACATGGGTTTCACCTGATGGGCTGCATAAGAATATGATTGATTATATATTAATTAACAGCAAATGGGCTAGTTCTGTTAGAAATACCAGGGCATATAGGGGAGCTGAAATTGGATCTGACCATTACCTTGTTAAAAGTGTCTTGCAACTTAAACTTAAAAAGTGTTGTGCTAGGGTTAAAAAATTTACTTTTAAGACTGAAGTTCTGAAAGACCCAGTTATACAGGGTGATTCAGAATTCATCATCAATATTTAGTGGGGAGGAAGGGAATAAGAAAAGAAAGAGATTTCACATAGGAAAGTATGGGGGCAGACGAACGCATGGTGGTGTAGAGGGCGCTGTGTGTACACACCTCTCATACAGAAGCACAGCTGTTTGACGCGTGCAGTCAGTTGTCATTCGACAAGGTGAATTTGCAGAAGTAACATGAACCGGTATACGTGGAATGAATGTGCAGATATGCATGTAACTTACGGTGCGACAGGAGAAAGATGTCTTCGAGCCAGGCAATTGTATGCAGCACGCTTCCCAAACCGCCGTGTGCCACAGCATCAAATGTTTTCACGTATTCATCGCCAACTGCGTGAAACAGGATCGTTTGCTGCTAGTAATGTTAATCGAGGGAGGCGCAGATCGGCATGGACAGTAGCAGTAGAGGAAGCTGTCCTACAGGAAATCGAGGAACAACCTGGTGCTAGCACACGAGGTATGGCTAGGCAGTTTGGAATTTCACAAGCAACAGCGTGGCGGATATTACACGATGAAGGGTTACATCCGTTTCATCTGCAAAGAGTGCAATTATTGGCAGCAGACGACCATCCCAAGCGTGTTATTTTTTGTCAGTGGTTCATGCAGAGAACAGCCGTTGATCCCAATTTCCCAACATATGTTCTTTTCACCGATGAGGCGTTGTTCACTCGAGAGGGTGTCTTCAACACACACAATTGGCATGTGTGGGCTCATCAGAACCCACACGGTACAAGACCTGGAGCTGCGCAACAACGTTTTGCTGTCAATGTGTGGACTGGGATTGTCGGTGACTGTTTGTTGGGCCCGTATTTACTACGATCCCGTTTGGACGGTGCCAAGTACCTAACATTTCTTCAGACTGTGTTACCGGATCTTCTGAACGAGGTTCCTGATGGTAGTCTCCGGCGAATGTGGTTCCAGCATGACGACGCTCCTGCACATTTCGCAAATGCTGTGCGTGCTTACCTACGCAGACAGTTTGGTGGTCAATGGATTGGCCGCGGTGGACCGGTTTCTTGGCCACCACGTTCACCGGATTTATCTCCAATCGATTTCTTTGTATGGGGTGCTATGAAAAACGTGGTGTACGAGACCCCTGTTGATAGTGCTATGGATCTTGTAGCACACATATCAGTTGCTGCCTCAAACATCCGGGAAATGCCCGGCACCTTCCACAGGGTCCGGCTGTCCATGCAACGCCGTTGTGAGTCATGCATTCTAGCACATGGTCGGCAGTTCGAGCACCTCTTGTAAGTCTGTACAACCAATGCAAAGAAATGTTACATGTAAGATAATAAATGTTTTTTCCTTACCACTTCCTTCTTATGTGTTCTTTCCATCATTGACCTTTGGTCATTTTGCCCTACTACATGGCATATGCGCCCATGCTTTCCTATGTGAAATCTCCTTCGTTTCTTATTACTTAACTCCCCACCAAATATTGATGATGAATTCTGAATCACCCTGTAGCTAAAGCTTACCATGATAGGTTACTTAGTCATTATGACAGTCATGGTTTGCGTAATACTGAAGTTGAGGAAGAATGGGGCCATTTTAAACAGGCTTTTTTGGAAACTAACAGTACTCTTTTAGGGAAAAAGGAGCAGAGGAGGCAGAATTATTTAAGTGATAAGGCACTTGAGCTTATTTCAGAAAGAAGGAACTGCAGGAATGTCCTTAATCAGTACCCTATTAGTCCTAATAGAAAGCATTACAAAGAACTTAATAAACGTGTAAAGAATCAGTTAGCTACTGATAAGAATCTTTGGCTTGATGGCCTTGCTGACAAAGCTGAGGAAGCAGTTAGACAGCACAACAGCAGAGAGCTGTACCAGATAGTTAATGTTTTGTGTGGTAGAAAACGAACAGGTGTACAGGGATTGAAGGATAAACAAGGCAAGGTTATAGAAGGTGAGGATTCTGTCATGGCTAGGTGGGCTGAGCATTTCAGTGATGTTCTAAACAATGTGGTTAGTTCTACTCCCATTGTTTGCAATGATGATAGATGCATTGTGGGCTTTAATGTTGGCCCTATAACACAATCTGAAGTTAGTTTGGCTATTTCTAAACTTAAACTTCATAAATCCCCAGGGGTGGATGAAATTACTATGGAAATGCTTAGAGCTGGGAATGTTTCTGTTACCATTTGGATGACTGAAATTTTGAATAACTTTTATGATAAAGGCATGGTTTCTAAAGATTTTACCAGAGCTATTATTATCCCTATTTTCAAAAAAGGTGATCGTAGTTCTTGTGATAACTATAGGGGTATCAGCCTACTCTCTGTTCCAGGTAAAGTTCTTTCCATGATTGTGCTTAATAGAATTAAGAATCTGGTTGACAGGCAATTGCGTGATGAGCAATGTGGATTCAGAAATGGTAGGGGATGTGTAGATCAGATATTTTCACTTAGGCAGATTCTTGAGAAATGTTTAGAGTTTCAGAAACCTTTGGTTGCTAGCTTTGTTGATTTCAAAAAGGCTTTCAACTCTGTTATTGTCATAATTTGTGGTTGATTGTGAGATCATATGGTATACCAGACAAGTTAGTTAACATAATGAAAGCTCTCTATAATAACACTGAGTCATGTGTGAGAGTTGGTAAGGCTTGGAGCAATTGGTTTAGCATTACTTCTGGTGTTCGACAAGGGTGCATTTTGTCTCCTTTTCTCTTTAGTTTGGTTGTTGATTATGTTATGCGAAATTCACTTCAAGGGAAAGCTTTTGGCCTTAAACGGGCTGGAGATACGAAAATTTCTGATTTAGATTATGCTGATGATTTAGCCCTTTTGGCAAATGATGTTGATGAGATGAACTCTTTCATTCAAACTGTTGATGAGACTGGTAGTACAGTAGGTTTGGTTATAAACAGAGAGAAAACTAAAGTGATGAAAATTGGTCAGGCAGGTTGTGATTCAGTTAATCTGAATGGTTGCAGTCTTGAGCAGGTGTCACAGTTTAATTACCTTGGGAGCTGCGTAACTGATACTGGTGATGTGCGGCATGAGATTAACAGACAAATAGGTATTGCTGCCGGGACTTTTAAGAATCTATGGAGATTGTGGAGAAATATATATAATATACACCTAAAGACTAAAATTAGACTGTATAATAGTTTGGTTCTTTCTAGGGTTAGTTATGGTAGTGAAACTTGGACGCTGTGTAAGCAAGATAACAGGAAACTAGATGCTTTTGATTCTAGATGCTTACGCGGTATCTTGGGTATTAGGTGGTTTAACTTTGTAACTAATGATGAGGTTAGGCAAAAGAGTCTGCAACCTCCTTTAAGCAGCATATTGTGCAGAGAGACTCCGCTGGTTTGGCCATGTTGCCCGTATGGATAATTATAGTTTGGCGAATAGGGTTATGAACAGTGTGCCTAGAGGCCTCAGAAGGAGGGGGAGACCTAGGATGCGGTGGGCAGACAATGTCAAACAGGACCTTGTTAGAATTGGTGTACAGTGGCCGGATGCAGCAGATGTAGCTCAGGACAGATATGCTTGGAGAATTAAACTGCGCGGTCTGGTTGGACCTCCGTAGCCCTTGGCTGCTTGAGGATGATGATGATGATGTATGTATGTACTTATGTATTGCACATGTGGCAATATGATTGTGATAAGATGTTATATTAACCACTAGATAATCATATTGGGAGAATAGGAATGATATTGTATACAGCTCATAATCATGTTTATTAAATTTATACATAATAGCTGTGATTATAATCTTTTAAATATTGATGATAATGTCTATACAAATGATAGCAATGGATAAGTATGAATAGGTTGGATATGGTGTCATGTTGATCTGGAAAATTTACTTCTACTCCCTCATGATTTCCATTTTCCAGACACCCACAGGTAAATGAAGCACTTTAAAATAATTTTGTGTTGGTAATCTATTTTGATTTGTTTTAAACAAAGATCTTGTAAATGTAGTAATAACAGAAATGATTGACATTTGCAAAGTGAGCATTTGAAAGAAATGTTGCTTTCAAAAACCATTCTATAAGCAAATGATGAAATTAGAATATTTCTTGGATATTAAATTTTGCAGTGAATGATTCATAAACCAAAGCTGAAGTGACAGTAATAAACAAATGAAATTATAGAGACTCTATCAGTTCTAAAATAAAAGAATAGAGATTCGGAATTCAAATGAAATAAAGTAAAAGTTCATTTATTAGGCATATGTTGGGAATGGGGTGTGCAGATTGATCAATTTTGCCATTAGAGAGGACAGTGACCTATGAACACAATTTTAACATGGCACAATGAAAAAATAAATATTAACATTTTAACATGGATAATACTAAGGATAAATGGTTATAATTTAGGTATAACTAAAATTTTGAATATCTTTTATGATAAAGGCATGATTCCTAAGGATTTTACCAGAGCTATTATTATCCCTATTTTCAAAAAAGATGATCTCTGTTCTTATGATAACTATACGGGTATCAGCCTACTCTCTGTTCCAAGGAAAGTTCTTTGCATGATTGTGCTTAATAGAATTAAGAATCTGGTTGACAGGCAATTGTGTGATGAGCAATGTGCATTCAGAAGTGGTAGGGGATGTGTAGATCAGATATTTTCACTTAGTCAGATTCTTGGGAAATGTTTAGAGTTTCAGAAACCTTTGGTTGCTAGCTTTGCTGATTACAAAAAGGCTTTCGACTCTGTTGATGTCATAATTTGTGGTTGGTTGTGAGCTCATATGGTATACAGGACAAGTTAGTTAACATAATGAAAGCTCTCTATAATAACACTGAGTCATGTGTGAGAGTTGGTAAGGATTGTAGCAATTGGTTTAGCATTACTTCTGGTGTTCAACAAGGGTGCATTTTGTCTCCTTTTCTCTTTAGTTTGGTTATTGATTATGTTAGGCGAAATTCATTTCAAGGGAGAGATTTTGGCCTTAAATTGTCTGGAGATACGAAAATTTCTGATTTAGATTATGCTGATGATTTAGCCCTTTTAGCAAATGATGTTGATGAGATGAACTCTTTCATTTGAGCTGTTGATGAGACTGGTAGTAGAGTAGGTTTGGTTATAAACAGAGAGAAAACTAAAGTGATGAAAATTGGTCAGGTAGGCTGTGATTCAGTTAATCTGAATGGTTGCAATCTTGAACAGGTGTCACAGTTTAATTATCTTGGGAGCTGTGTAACAGATGCTGGTGATGTGTGGCATGAGATTAACAGACGGATAGGGATTGCTGCCGGGACTTTTAATAATCTATGGAGAGTGTGGAGAAATAGGCGTATACACCTAAAGACTAAAATTAGACTGTATAATAGTTTGGTTCTTTCTAGGGTTAGTTATGGTAGTGAAACTTGGACGTTGTGTAAACAAGATAAGAGGATACTAGATGCTTTTGATTCTAGATGCTTACGTAATATCTTGGGTATTAGGTGGTTTAACTTTGTAACTAATGATGAGGTTAGGCAAAGAAGTTGGCACCTCCTTTAAGCAGTATATTGTGCAAAGAGAGACTTTGTTGGTTTGGCCATGTTGCTCTTATGGATAATTATAGATTGGTGAATAGGGTTATGAACAGTGTGCCT
The DNA here is from genome assembly GCA_038380435.1 of Ryuthela nishihirai. Classification (NCBI taxonomy): domain Eukaryota; kingdom Metazoa; phylum Arthropoda; class Arachnida; order Araneae; family Heptathelidae; genus Ryuthela; species Ryuthela nishihirai. The sequence goes on from JAWZYU010000017.1 coordinate 81,986,059, forward strand.
AAAGGTTTCAGAAGAGGGGGAGACCTAGGATGCAGTGGGCAGACAAAATCAAACAGGACCTTATTAGAATTGGTGTGCAGTGGCCAGATGCAGCAGATGTAGCTCAGGACAGACTTGCTTGAAGAACTAAATTGCATGGTCTGGTTGGACCTCTGTAGCCCATGGCTGCTTGAGGATGATGATGATGATACTTACCAAATTAGTTATATAAAGACCATTACAGGAATGCAAAAATACAGGAGCATTAATATTATAGCTACTGTATGCACTGTATAAGTGTACAGTTGTCTAATGTACGGTACTTATGAAAACTAAGACATAATTTAAATGTTCTTATTTTAAACTTATATTTGCACAACATTGCAAGAAAAAAATAATTTACATCACAATTGTTCCAATCAAGTATTCTAGGAGCAGATTCACCAGGAGCTGATACATCATCTTCCTCTGAGAGATCAGCAATATCAGATGTAGAAGTAGGGGTTGCAAGGTTTTCTTTGAAGATACTTGCATCTTTCTCTGTTCTCTCTTGAAGAATGTTTGATTATCAGATTGCTTCAAACAAATCTGCTCTTAATACATTCTGAAGTGCATGAGTCTGCATGATTTTCTGTGCACTAAAATTTAGGAATTTCTTCATAAATTTGATAAGTCCTTGAATATATTGTTCAGCAGTATTCTAAGAAACCTTCTCCTGTTCTACAATCAAATCCTCTTCCCCAGAATCTTCAGCAACTTTTGATTTTTTGAATTTAAAATACTGTCAATAATTTGTTCATCTGTGATGGTTTCTGTTACTTCAGCTCCTTTATCAATCTCTATCCATTCAATTTCATTTTCTCTCCCATCATGTGATGCTTGATAGTGGGGAAAATATGCTGCTAAAGTTATAGGCAAGTTTTAATTGGCTCTGTGGAAATATGCTGCTATGGTGACTTTGCCAATAGATGAGTTACCTGATAAACGAACTTTTACAGTATCTGCTCATTCTCATCCAAAAAATATTTAATATAGTGCATTTGAAAGAAAAGTTTAGAAGTATCTACACAGTGATATATGTTGTTACAGTATACTAAAGATTAAAAATTAATAAATTATCTCTGAAACAGCTGCTTACTATAATAATCGAAAGGAACTTCGTAATATGAAATGCCATAGCGAAGGTCTTTGAGGGAAGTTAGAGCTCAGCAGAAAGATAATACAAGAAAAGAAGCATACATGCCTTAGGCTAAACAGAGTAGTGATATGTGTGTCCTGTCACACCCAGCAGATTGCAGAACCATTTTTGGTTTGACGTGCATGCTTTGTTACTCACAATGAATAGTGGATATTCTACAGCAGTGGTAAACAACTTAAACTTGGATGCAGGCCAGAAACTACTTCAAATGGAATACAGAATGAAGCAGGTCAGTTTTTTTTTATTGTGCTAGCTTTGTTGATTACAAAAAGGCTTTCGACTCTGTTGATCGTCATAATTTGTGGTTGATTGTGAGATCATATGGTATATATCATATGGTTGATTGTGAGATCATATGGTATATATCATATGGTTGATTGTGAGATCATATGGCATATATCACATGGTTGATTGTGAGATCATATGGACTCTGTTAATCATCATAATTTATGGTTGATTGTGCGATCATATGGCAGATCAGTTTTTTATAATGCTAGCTTTGTTGATTACAAAAAGGCTTTCGACTCTGTTGATCGTCATAATTTGTGGTTGATTGTGACCACAATTTTTATAATGCTAGCTTTGTTGATTACAAAAAGGCTTTCGACTCTGTTGATCATCATAATTTGTGTGTTGACTGTGAGATCATATGGCAGATCAGTTTGATTACAAAAAACCATATGCTTAATCCTGTTGTTGCTCTCAAAAATTATTTTCACAAATTAATACAATATATGTTTTTTCTCTATGATCAGTTAGTGACAAGCTAAGTTGTGTTGAAGTGGTGTCTTAAAAAATGCTCTTGTGAAATATTCTTTTTTCTTGCATTCATTCATATTAAAATTCCCCAGGGAGATATTAACCTTCTTTAATATCAGTGTTTTCATCCACCACAAAAGAGAACACCCATCTTCTTTAATTGCATTACAAAAATATTCTAAAGGGTCAAGTATAATAAATTCGCTTAACTAGCCTTTCTTCTGCAACAAGATCAAAAAATTTGTGAGCAATAGCAATGCAAATGATGAATTATTGGATAATACACTGAAAATGGATCTTCAATCAGCTGGAATAAAATGCTGTTTTCAGTTAAAAAGATTTTTCATATCACAAATGGCACATATATTTATTAGCAATTTTTAATAAATAAAATTGTCTGTTAGGTCCAGACTGAATGTTCTTCATTCTGATTCTGTTTTAAATTTGTTAACACTCCATATTTCCCCTCTTGAGTCAAAGTATCATAGCAATGCTAAAAACTAGTTAAAAACTAAATTCTCCAGGTGAAATGTGATACTCATTTGAATAAGAGGATAAACCTCCTTCATACAAATCTAAGATAAAGCAGAAGTGGAATTGCATAATTGGGTATGCATGTTTTATCTGTGATAACTCAAACCAGTAGTATACCTGGGGGAAGCTATACCCCCCCCCCCCCCCTTTTCCTTCAGTGCATGAATAACATATAGTTTCTAACTAAGTCCCTGGAAAACAGTGACTCAAGATGTCAAACATTTCATTTGAAGTTTCTAGGTTTGTCATGGACTCAAATGCTGCTGAGTGATGTGTGTGTATATATGTCGCAGGGAGATGATAAAAATAGTGATTTGATCAAATCCCTAAGGTATATGATCAATTCACGGAAGATGTTAAAATAACAACTCTGTGGGGTGATTTCCCTGAAGAAAGTAAGTGATTTGATCAAATCCCTTAACTGTTTTAGTGAAAAGATGAAATAATATTGTTTAGATATTAAAAGTATTTATTTAGTAAACCATACATTATTAAATGTAGAATAGTTAATACAACAATAGTCATTGAAACACAAATTATTTATTCGAAACTAATTAACAAAAGAAATAGGTACTTAAGCTGATATTTTTAAAAACAGCATTATTAAATGTAGAATAGTTAATACAACAATAGTCATTGAAACACAAATTATTTATTCGAAACTAATTAACAAAAGAAATAGGTACTTAAGCTGATATTTTTAAAAACAGCATTATTAAATGTAGAATAGTTAATACAACAATAGTCATTGAAACACAAATTATTTCGGCTATTACGGAATTGTAATAGCCAGTACATTGTACTTTTTTCGTTTTTTCCGAATTGCCTTTTTCACCTCTCATTATCTCCTTTCCGAATCGCCTTTTTAAGGTATTCTTAATGTATCTCGATCTACAATACACCGCCTGCCGAATTATTCAAAACACCCTTCATGAGCGAAGACCAAGTGAGAACGAATCTGTAAAGTGATGAATCTCTTGAGTATGAATCTTCGGGTCACGTGACTCCGTGGTCCGAATTATAATGAAACGCCCCAAATGAGCGGAGGCCAAGTGAGAACGAATCCGTCAAGTGGTGAATCTCTTGAGTATGAATCTTTAGCTCACGTGACACTACTTTGGACACTAGAAAGGATCCTTTTTTTACCTTTCTGGGAAAAATGTTTAAGTAGTGGTGCTAATTTAAATTGTTCAATGATTGTGACAGCTTCTTCTATCCTTTCGCGAGTCCACAAAGGTTTTTCTTTTTCATGCCGCTTGTTCAAAAACATCCTGATAGTTTCATTAAACTGTTCTTCAGATACAAATTCGGTCAGAGTTTGATTTTTTTCTATATCTTAACTCATTTTTCTATGGTAGGTACTTGATAAAACTCGAAATATAGAAAACAATAATAAAAATGCGCACAACCTTCCTCACGTAATGTTTGGGGCGCTGGCCGGCACGGATGCCAGAGGGGAGCGGTGAGGTAAAGGGGAGTGGTAACAAGCGAAACATAGAGCTGTGCGAGTTCTGACTTGTTTATTTCATCTTTTCACTAAAACAGTTAAGGGATTTGATCAAATCACTTGCTTTCTTCAGGGAAATCACCCCACAGAGTTGTTATTTTAACATCTTCTGTGAATTGATCATATACCTTAGGGATTTGATCAAATCCCTATTTTCATCATCTCCCTGCGACATATATATTTATATTTCTAGAATGCTACTTTTAACAAAATAACAAAATGGTATGTTCTGTAAATAATGTTTCAAAGAAAGATTATTTAAATTTTCATTTTGAGTCTCTTTAAATTGTTTTTAATGAGTTTAAATTGTAAGATTCTGGAAATGAATGGCTGGATCATTTCACACCAAAAAACAAAATTGTTCAGCAGGCCAAGAAAATTCTCTCATGGGTTAGATCTGAACTGCTGGCCTATGTTGTGCAGGCCTGCTTTATTGCAATTTGAAGCACAAAAAAGCTACTGTATAAGAGCCCAAAATCCTGTTTTAATTCCAAAGCCAGGATTGACTAAAGGAAGGTTATGTATTTTTACTGGGATATAAAGGGCATCATCTTTTATGAGTTGTTCTAATATGGCCAAATTGCTAATACAGAATGATACACTCAGCAATTGGGTAAATTAAATCGATCAATTATTGAAAAACATTCAGCTTTGGCCAATAGATAATGTATTGTCTTTGAGCATAACATGACTTCTTATATTCAAACTGTTTGACTATGAAGCAAAGCCTTATGTGTTTTATAGATACGATATGAATGCATAAAGCAACTATATCTTATGAATTCATATCCCATGAGGCATGGTTTTTGCTCTTTCAAGGTCCCATCTCTCTTTTTAAGTTTCACCTCAATCTATATAGATCTATATAGAAAGGCAATCTATATAGAAAGTTTGTTCAATACCCTATGGCAGGCAGCTGCAGAATGAGAAATTTATTATTCATTTATGTGTCTTTCTTTATTGTTCAACAGTGTGACATTTTTATTTTCAGAATTTGTGCTGGAGAAGGTTTCAGTATATTTTCAAGTGATAATGGCATTGTAATGACATGTGGAAATGGCTCACAAGGATGTCTTGGGCATGGAGATTGGAATATGTGTGTCAAGCCAAAATTAATAGAGAAATTGCTCAGGTAAGAAAAGAGTAAAAATTGTTCTAGCACATCTAGTGTGTGTGATAAAATATACATATTTACTATATTTATTATTACCTTTGATCATTTAATATTTTGAAAAAATTTTATTTCTCGTGGAAAAATATGCAAAAAATATTTTCCAAACATACACAACCAGATAGAAAGGAAATACATCGATCAGCCAAAACATTAAAACCACCTACCTAATATGATGTAGGTCCTCCCCTCACCGCCAAAAGAGCTCTCACCCAATGAGGCATAGATTCAACAAGATGTTGTTAGGTGTCACTTGATATTTGGTACCATGACTACAACAGAAGATCCTGCAGTTTCCATAAATTACATGGTTGGGGTGATGTACCTGTTTCTCCAACTCAAACCACAAATGCTGTATAGGATTCATGTCCGGCGAATTTGGGGGCCGTGGCAATAAATGGAATTCCTCATCATGTTTTAGGAACTATTTCTGAACCTTCTTTGCAGTGTGACATAGGGCATTGTCTTGTTGAAAGATACCATCTGTGCCAGGGAATGCAGTCACCATAAAGGGGTGTACTTAGTCAGCTACTGTTCAGGTAGGTGACAGCTGTCAGAGTTTGCTCTACAGGGATAATTGGTCTAAGTATTCCCCAAGAAAATATTGCGTAGACCATCACACTCCCTCTAGCCACCTGGACCTGTCCCACAGTGCATCCAGGTGAGAAGGCTTACATGGGTAAACGTTGCACGTTAACTCATCCATTCACATGGTGTAGCAGAAAATGGGATTTGTCTGACCATGCAACCCTCTTCCAGTCTTCTATGGTCCAATATCGATGATTACATGCCCACTGCAAGCATTGATGACAGTGAACGACTGTGAGCATATACACACGGATGGGTCTGCAGCTGTGGAGACCCATATCCAAGAGCTTACGATGAACTGTGTGTTCGGACACATTGGGCCCTTTACCACATTTGAAATTAAGGGTAATGTCAGCCACAGTAGCCCTCCTGTTGCTGCAGACAAGATAGCCTGCACTGACCTCTGGCATCAACGAGGTGTGGTCAGCCCACGCCTTGTCGACAGCTCGAAGTGTCACCTGTTTTGGACCATCTTTGATGGGTACTAACTACTGCATAGTGTGAGCAGCCTACCAGCATCGCTGTTTTGGAGATGCTCTTACCAAGGCATCTTGCCATAATGATCTGGCCTTTGTTGAAATCAGATAAATCCTTTGCTTTTCCCATATTGAGACAAAATTAAGTACTGCCTGAGAAAACCGACCCAGATATTATGTATATCATTCACGACCTTGGTGCATGACACTAATTGGCTGCAAGCACCCTTCTTTGCATAACGCAGAGGTGATTTTAATGTATTGGCGGATCGGTGTATGCATCAGGTGAATGCACACAAATGAAGAATGATGTCACCATTTCCTTAATATGGTGTGTGGTAACCTCTGGCAGCAGTGCATACTGACAGTGACTCCCATTCTTTGAATAAGGCTGTCCAGCAGAGCCTTGGGGTAGTATTTCCCATTTCTCATGCAAAGCAGATTGTAGCTCCTACAGTGTTGTGGGGGGGAGAGGCTGTGAGTAAAAATCCATCACCCTACAGCATTCCAGATATGTTCTATGGGATTCAGGCCAATCCATATGAGTGATATAAACACTCTCAACTGAAATACACAAATATTCAGTGTATTCATCCACCAGCAAAGTTCTGTAAGGTTGGACATTGTACATTAAGAAAAATTTGAACCCACCAAAACCCTAAAAGGACAAACCTAAATATCCAGGATCTCATCATGATGTCTGACACTAGTCAAACCTTGCCAATTTACCCTCACAATTTTGTCGAGAGATGTATACAATTGTTGTACATGCCTCCATACTGTTCCCTTTCCTGGATGTGGGGTGGATGTAAATGTGTCCCATGTTCTCTCCAAATGAATATCTGTAGAGAATCACTTTGTAAACTCAGCTCATTCAGTGAATTTCAGCTCATCAGTATAGAACACGATGGCTTATTGTTGATGGTCTAGTTGACCTGATGTGTTGACACAATTGTAAATGAACTCTTCTGTGGGAGGGAATCAAGGGAACACAAACAGCAGATTGTATAGCGAGAATAGTATTGAGCTTCAGAAAAAAAAAACCTGTTTATCTGGATACAGTCCTTAAGTAGATGAAGCAAGTGTTATTACAAGTTGACATGCTATTAACTCACAATTAACATCATATAGTAGTGGTCCCTTTCTGCCCTATGATGTATTACAATTTTTTTAAATTTTATTTCATGAAGTTGAATTTGTAGCACAAACATTAAAAAAAATCATCCAATTGTCTAAATTGTTTAGATTTATATTCTTTTAACACAATATATATGTTTGCTTACTAATATATTTGTTTGAACAAAAGCTTTTTTATTTACAGAATTGTAAGTGTTATCTAGTAAGGAGTGGAAATAGCTTCACGTTTGTATCACATGAGTTTTTTCAGGGGGTGATACTTTTACATGGGAATAGTCAATTCTGAAAGAGAAATATTTTTAAATTCTTGAAACTACCTCCATTGGTAGCTAACAAACAGAATGATGTGCATTTAAACATCTGACCACTTCAGCTTGAGAATAACTGCCTTCACATTGTTCTTTTATTATTAGTGATAAGTTATATATAAGCATTGTTTTGGGCAGCTCACAGTTGCCCTAACCACTCCTCAGTTATGAGAGTCTTCAGAAAACAAATATATAAATTATGATTTTTATTCATATAGTTTAATACACTACCCTACCAAAATAGAGATTTCGCGTATTATGTCAATGGGAATAACTCTGTGACTTATAAAATATGCATTTAATGGCAAAAATGTGACTGAAGAACAACATCAGTTCAGTATTTAAAGAGTTATGGAAGCCAGAATATTATATAACAATAATCTGTCATAAGAATTTACCTCATAAATTAATTAAAACATTAATAACTATTGTTGCAAACCATTTAATAAAAATATATATTTTAGAAGTTTGTATAATGTCATATTTCAACATTAGAAAATTATGAATAATTTTTTATAAAACAAGAATATTTATATTTAAATATTCCAGCTTCCATAACTCTTTAAATACTTAAAGAATATTGTTAAAAATCAATATTTAAATAGCTTTGATAATTATCTTTAATTTTGTTCTGTCACATTTTTCCATTAAATGCATATTTTATAAGATGTGTAGTTACAAAATTAGATTCCAATTGACATAACATGAAAATTCTCTAATATATTCAGACTAGTATTCTGACTAGTGTCAGTTGGTAGCTCACCAGGCTTGTGATATGCAATTCTCAGTTTCAAATTCCACCCATGTCAGCTTTGAGATTTATCTTTGCAAAAACCCCATCCTATCCTCGGTCAATAGGGGATACTAATGGGCTTGGAAAGGCATAAAACTGGCCCGTGAGAGAGCCATACCAGTGCATGTTAAAGAGCATGTTGGATGGCCTTGGTGAGAGGCTGCCATCCATCTTCTAATATCTATCCAGTAGGTCCCCCTCCCCCGATCTTCTCTGAGGCCTCAGGGTACTTGTGACCTGGCCATTTAGCCCATTGTGCACAAAAAAGGCGTTTCTCAGAGGTGAAGACAACCCCACCTAAACTTTTATATTTTAATAGGGTAGTGAATTTTTGTATATTACAAAAATGGTGGTATGTCTAACCACTCTGGCCCCTAATGATAAACCACCCTTTATTATACTTTAATATAGTAAACCTCACCCCTTGTAATGCTCCAAAAGTATGTTAAACTTTTCACTTTGGATCTTTTGACTGATCCAAATTATACTAAATTTCTGAATAGCATCAGGCACTGAGAAATTAATCTTGCAAAATAAAGTTAAACAAGAGTTTACTAAATATATAAGTGTTATTTAGTTAATGTAAGAATTCAAATTTCAGATTGTCAAATTATTAAAGCTTAATTCTAATCAAAATCAATTTATCCTGCTCAAGAGAAAAAAAAGTAGAAAAGTCAAAATATTTCATAAAACAAATAAATAAGGTTTATTTCCAGAAAAATCAAAACTCACCAAGTAAACTGATGAATACAAAATATTCTGAGCAACTAAATGCTCACATCTAAACTGACATCCTTCCTTCTTCCTCCAAACTCTTCTTCCAACTAGCTCATATTCTCTTAACTACTAGCTCTCTCTTACTACAAAACTACTCCTAACAATTGACTACTGTGACCTAACTTCACTTACTTATACATACAGCATGCAACTGACATGTGTGTTGCACACTAGGCAGTTAATTTGCATAAACTTATGCTCATGCACTCCTGCTAGAAGGGCATGTCCTGTGCGCATTAGTGTCTGTCAATCAAACTCCAGATTTGTGCATGCGCAACTTCTTTAACAGTCTTGGTCACGAGAACTTATGTCCAACTGAAGAATGATCCCCAAAACGATAAATATAATGTAAATAAAGTAAAACTGGTTAAGAAAAAGTAAAATTGAATGGGTGGGCCGTCACAACTATCCCTACCAAAGGGAGTCAAAATTTGACCTAACAGATTTTGATGAGCAATTTTGAATACAAGGACACATCTTACATCATTTACAAATTGCTGAACATAAATAAAGTAATGAGAATGCATATGTAAATTTGATAATACGATCTGCTCTCGCATTTACACAATTTTCCATCACAACCCAAGGTACCTCCTCCCATTCCTCCTAACAAAGGGTAAAATCTGCCTAGTGTAAATGCATACCAATGGCTGTGGCAGTTAACTGCATACTAGCATTAATCAGTCTAACTAGTATCACATTCTGATACAATTCCAAAAGTTGCATATTGTAACCTTTACAAAAAGCTTGTTAATATCACTCCTAATCTGCTTAACTTTTAAAAAGGTTAAAGGAAATTCAATTACATCAAATTCTGCTTTTCCACAGAATATAAATACAGATGCATCAAGCAGGGTACATAACTTCCACTTATTCCCCTAACAACAATCAAATGCACGAAATCTAATCTTTCGTGTCTGCCATACATAAAAAAACGGGTATTGGTACTCCATTAAATCCTCCTAACTGCAAGCAAACACACAAAGCTAATAATTTCATTTTCAAACAAGCGGGAGTGTAATTATCCACTAAAACTTGATCTAAACACATAAATCATGATCTAGCTGAAATAAAATTAGCATTAATTACCTCCCCTCATTGAGCTTTACATCCCCTCCCCAAGGAGTTTTGCTAGTGACAGTCTCAGTCAAATTAGGTTTTGTCATTGGGGACAGCTTAAAAAGGGTACAGAACTTCAAGACCATGGCCAGCTCATATATATGCAAACAAATGTTGCTAATGTCATCCTGATAACTATGCATCATCTTATGCATCAATATCACTAATAACACTGAACAGATTTAAACACATATAGATCATATCCAAGAGTAAAGAAAAGCTGTATCAATAAATTTATCATATGCGATGTTAACATTTCATCCAATACAGTTCCATCCAAGTTTTACAAAGAGAATCAATTTAAATGCAAAAATGTATTTCAAATCTAAAAATATCTTCAAAATACAATTTATATACTTCAAAATACAATTTATATTATCACTGTATACTAAATTCTCTTTCATTCTTGTCATTCACATCCATAAACATTTTTATAATTTTGAATTTCCTTAATGTTAACTTACAACACTCAATTCAGCTTTCAGTCAGCTGAAACGAAAAAAACTACAATTCATAAATGCACTTGAAATCACATTAATATGATAATAAAACACTTTATGGTTCAATAGAACTTCAGATGAACCAGAATGCATAAATAAATCTAATCACTTCACATTGTAAACTCAACCTTGAATAATAAATTCACTTTTCCAAAAATAAATATCAAAACTTCAAAGTTTCAACATGAAATTAAAACATTTCAAAATCTCGTAAGTATGAACAACAATAAATAATTTTCAATCATCTCTGTCTTCATCTATTCCAGAGAAAAGAAATAAAACATCATAAATAATTAGTGCCACAGTGGATGAATAATAATATACTTAAATTTTCATTGTTGTCATTCTGTTGCAATAAATCATCATCCAGTCTTTCCCGGTGACATCATTCCTGCATCAATCAATAAGCTAGATGTAGGCGCTTCTGAAGATCTCGTTGGTGATGTCATCTATTTTGTGTTGAGAACTACATTACCGGTTTCTGCTCTACAGGCTGTGGTTATTTCATTGACATCTCACTGCACTCTTGACATCAATAGAACAGCTGAATCTGGCTTTACTATCTTATTTTTCCTGTTGTATGCAATATGTTATAATCCAATCTTTTCTTCTCTCATCTGCTTGATAGTGTTTCATCATCATCAGAGACATCATTTTCCTGGTTTCGTTGTGGATCATTTGAGTCTTCTGATCTGGAAAATTCTGTGGAACTTTTATACTGTTTAATGTTTACAATATTAAAGTATCCTATTGAGGCATTAGTGGTTATATTGGCTAGTACATATAACAAATGCGAAAGTTTTTCCTTTACAGTGTATGGTCCATCATATAATGATGCAAATTTCTTTATGAACCCTCTTTCTTTATCACTTTCATGGTGTATTTTAATCAAGACCTTATCACCTATTTTAAATTCCATGTGCCATTGTCTTTTGTTGTAATCTTCTCATAGCTTTTGTTGTGCTCATAGGGAATTATCTTGTGACTTTGAAATGGCTTGAATATATTGTTCCGTTCTAAATTAAATGGACTGTGGAGATGCAGGTTGACCAATGATTGACAATGTAAATGTCTGTTAATGGTAGCTAGGTAGTCACTGGAAGGAGAGCTATGCACCAATCCCCTGTGATGATGCATAGAACCGGCCAGGCCTAGCACCTAATGTCCGACCCTGCCTTCTCGTGGTGCAGACCGTTAGTACCTTTCAAAAGAGATACTCTCTTGTGGAAGTGAACGGAAGGGGAGGGCTGCCAGATTAGTGTGGCCTACTGATCTGGACAACTATGGCTACTTTTCTTTTTTTTTCTACCCTGCTGAGGAGTGGTCAACCACACAGGGTCCTGGTGCTGACCATATAAACCAACTGGACTGGACAGATATATGGCTCTGAGCTTGATTATGGATCCTGATTTTGCTGCACTGGTGGGCTTCTGTGGAGGGAAAATCTTCCGCTGTGTTTTCTGTTTGTTTGTGGGTTGACAGCCCCAAGTGAATAGATTCACAGGATATGTTTATCAGCTGGTGGATAATCCTGAGCAGAAGTCATCGCAGGCACCTGAACTCTTTGCTTCTATTGGCATCGTCAAATTCTACATTGGAGGAAGTCTTCCAGTGTAGATGGCTTCAGTCTTTAGTGGTGGGGGAACGGGTCTTTGCCCCATGTCTGCGATTAGGGGTCTGTTTGATATTGTCGGCATTCCCTCTCTCAATAAACATAGTTTCTTTAAACATCCCACTAACCATTTTCTCTCCATAGGTAGTTGGAATGTGAGGACTCTGCACAGAGTTTTTCTCTTGATGTCCTCACGCAAGAATTCCACCATTATAATTTAGATATTCTCGGCTTGCAAGAGACCAGATGGACAGATAAAGGTCAGATTCTTAAAAATAATCTTAAATTTCTCTTTTCAGGGAGGAACGACAATAAGCATCACCAAGGCGTGGGTCTGCTTCTCAGCAGACACGCTAGTGATGATCTTCTAGGATATGAGTGCATTAATGAAAAGTTTCTTACAGCAAAATTTCAGACAAGCGTTAAAGACCTGAATGTTATCTGCTGTTATGCCCCCACCGAGGATGCCGATGAGGATGAGAAGGATAGGTTTTATGAACAACTTCAGGATATTTTGAATTCTGTCAAGAAAGGAGATATTACCCTTGTTCTTGGTGACTTCAATGCCAAAGTTGGTACTGACTCTGACCTTTGGGCAGGAGTAATAGGCCCTTTTGGTATTGGTAGCTGCAATGGCAATGGGCAACGTCTCCTACAGGTAAGTAAACTCAATGGTTTCAGAATAACTAACACATATTACAAACACCGCGACATACATAAATACACATGGGCTGCATACATAAATACCTGATGGGCTGCATAGGAATATGATTGATTATATATTAATTAACAGCAAATGGGCTAGTTCTGTTAGGAATACCAGAGCATATAGGGGAGCTGAAATTGGATATGACCATTACCTTGTTAAAAGTATGTTGCAACTTAAACTTAAAAAGTGTTGCGCTAGGGTTAAAAAATTTGCTTTTAATACTGAAGCTCTGAAAGACCCAGTTATAGCCAAAGCTTACCATGATAGGTTACTTAGTCATTATGACAGTCATAGTATGCTTACTACAGAAGTTGAAAAAGAATGGGATCATTTTAAACAGGCTTTTTTGGACACTAACAGTACTCTTTTAGGAAAAAAGGAGCAGAAGAGACAGAATTATCTGAGTGATAAGGCACTTGAGCTTATTTCAGAAAGAAAGAACTGGAGGAATGTCCTTAATCAATACCCTACTAGTACTAATAGAAAGCATTACAGAGAGCTTAATAAACGTGTAAAAGATCAGTTAGCTGCTGATAAGAATCTTTGGCTTGATGGTTTGGCTGACAAGCCGAGGAAGCAGTTAGACAGCACAACAGCAGAGAGCTGTACCAGATAGTTAATGTTTTGTGTGGTAGAAAACGGACAGGTATACAGGGATTGAAGGATAAACAAGGTAAGGTTATAGAAGGTGAGGATTCTGTCATGGCTAGGTGGGCTGAGCATTTCAGTGATATTCTAAACATTGCGGTTAGTTCTATTCCCATTGTATGCAATGATGATAGATGCATTGGTGGCTTTAATATTGGCCCTATAACACAATCTGAAGTTATTTTGGCTGTTTCTAAACTTAAACTTCATAAATCCCCAGGGGTAGATGAAATTACTACCGAAATGCTTAGAGCTGGAAATGTTTCTGTTACCACTTGGATGACTGAAATTCTGAATATCTTTTATGATAAAGGCATGGTTCCTAAGGATTTTACCAGAGCTATTGTTATCCCTATTTTCAAAAAAGGTGATCGCAATTCTTGTGATAACTATAGGGGTATTAGCCTACTCTCTGTTCCAGGTAAAGTTCTTTCCATGATTGTGCTTAATAGAATTAAGAATCTGGTTGACAGTCAATTGCGTGATGAGCAATGTGGATTCAGAAGTGGTAGGGGATGTGTGGATCAGATATTTTCACTTAGGCAGATTCTTGAGAAATGTTTAGAGTTTCAGAAACCTTTGGTTGCTACCTTTGTTGATTTCAAAAAGGCTTTCGACTCTGTTGATCATCATAATTTGTGGTTGATTGTGAAATTATATGGTATACAGGACAAGTTAGTTAACATAATGAAAGCTCTCTATAATAACACTGAGTCGTGTGTGAGAGTTGGTAAGGCTTGTAGCAATTGGTTTAGCATTACTTCTGGTGTTCGACAAGGGTGCATTTTGTCTCCTTTTCTCTTTAGTTTGGTTATTGATTATGTTATGCGAAATTCACTTCAAGGGAAAGATTTTGGTCTTAAATGGGCTGGAGATACGAAAATTTCTGATTTAGATTATGCTGATGATTTAGCCCTTTTGGCAAATGATGTTGATGAGATGAACTCTTTCATTCGAGCTGTTGATGAGACGGGTAGTAGAGTAGGTTTGGTTATAAACAGAGAGAAAACTAAAGTGATGAAAATTGGTCAGGCAGGCTGTGATTCAGTTAATCTGAATGGTTGCAATCTTGAGCAGGTGTCACAGTTTAATAATCTTGGGAGCTATGTAACAGATAATGGTGATGTGCGGCATGAGATTAACAGACGAATAAGGATTGCTGCCGGGACTTTTAAGAATCTATGGAGAGTGTGGAGAAATAGGCGTATACACCTAAACACTAAAATTAGACTGTATAATAGTTTGGTTCTTTCTAGGGTTAGTTATGGTAGTGAAACTTGGACACTTTGTAAACAAGATAACAGGATGCTAGATGCTTTTGATTCCAGATGCTTACACAGTATCTTGGGCATTAGGTGGTTCAACTTTGTAACTAATGATGAGGTTAGGCAAATTAGTTTGCAACCTCCTTTAAGCAGCATATTGTGCAGAGAGAGACTCCGTTGGTTTGGCCATGTTGCCCGTATGAATAATTATAGATTGGCGAATAGGGTTATGAACAGTGTGCCTAACAAGAACAACCTCAGGAAGAAGGGGAGACCTAGGATGCGATGGGCAGACAATGTCAAACAGGACCATGTTAGAATTGATGTGCAGTGGCCAGATGCAGTAGATGTAGCTCAGGATAGACTTGCTTGGAGAACTAAATTGCACAGTCTGGTTGGACCTCGTAGCCCATGGCTGCTTGAGGATGATGATGATGATGATGATGAATATCAGCTCTCGTCCTATAATATATCCTTGAAGACATTAATTTGGTTGTTTCGTGTAATGAAGTGCACAGAGCAAAGGAAAACTGTTGCAAATATTTATCCCAGGTACTATGTCTGTTTTCAACATATGCAACTATCATTCTTCCAATGCTTCGATTAATTATTTTGGTTAAATTTGACTGTGGATGATATGGAGTTGTATATATGTTAAAATTTACTTCAGAAATTCACAGTATAAAAGTGTAAAAACAGTTGCTCTCAGAATTCGATCATTACAAAAGTAGCTTCTAGACATCATTTTTGCCATCTGGCAAAAGTTCCAAGCTTTTTTCTTGTAACTTTCTATTTTAACTTTGCACTTTTTTCTATAAATAAGTAATCTCACCATAACTGCTGTCCTGCAAAATGCTGGTGCACTCCACCCAACAGATGGTTATGAACTATCGAAATAGTTTATATCTCATTGAGTAAGGTTTGTTATTTATGTTGTAATAATCATTTCTCAAGTAGATGATAAAACATACAGACTTATGAATCACCCTAGTAATAAGTGATTTGTTATAACTTTTGAAGTAAATTCTTATGACCAGCAATACTGCTGTTAAATGTTTCAGTTTCCTGAACTCAGAGAGCTTTGAATATAGCTTCTCATTCACGCATCATGGAAGTGCCCCAATATTTTATATATATGAAAAAGAAAATAAAAAAATTAATTACCCCCTCAAGCAGTGGCTTGGCACAGAGATCTAACAGGATGCTTCAATATGATACGCAATAGAGAAGAGCTGTGAGAAAAGACCTAAGCAGAAAGATATGATGCAACTACAAGCCCTGGGATTCTTTCTCTCTCTCTCTCTCAATACCCTACAGAGGGAAATACTTGCAGGTGACTCAGAGTTTGGGACTTGCACATTACACTCTTGGGTTGCTACTACTGATCTACGGGACCTGGGTTCGAGCCCCGGGTAAGGCAGGATATTCGTGTTGTTTTCTGCTGAGGTCCTGCCATCCTCTCAGATCTTCTATTGTGGCATATAAACTGACAGGCTCCTGTCAGACCTCTGTGGCAAGCAGCTGCTTGAGGGGGTATTTATTTATTTATTTATATGTAGAAGAAATTTGTTTACTGCTTGTAATAGCTCTGCTGTCATATGGTCAGCTTCCAGCAACTTAATTCTGATGATATCTCGTGCTTTTTGGCTCTTCTGATATTCAATACTATCTGTAGATGGGAGTTGCCTTCTTCTTTTTGCCATCAAATTACATTTTGGATCCTAGTGCAGAATACAACTGATTTTAATTTCTCATAGTCTGATACCACTTTGAGAGTGATACTTGCAAACAATGGATGAAATAACTCTTCTTATATGGGGTTGTAAAGCCTGCCTTAAAAACTCACAAGGAGTCCCATATACTCAAAGATGGTTTCTACTTCCTAGAACAAGAATAGCTCCCCATGATCAAGTTGAGGTTAAGTAACCCAGCTAGCCCGATATCCTTCAGGCTGCCCATACCATTTAAACTTAAAGTGGATATTACAAATCTATTCGTTGCACATATATCAAAATAAAATAAATACTCCCTCAAGCAGCTGCTTGCCACAGAGGTCTGACAGGAGCCCGTCAGTTTATATGCCATTGGGCCAAATATACATAAATAATAGTGGAAAAGCAAATAAAAAAGAAAAACAAAGAAAATTTTAAACCAAAAGAAAAACAGCATATCAGGAGCATTAAGAAAATGAGAAATATCTTAGCTTTATATAAAATTGTTATAAAAGCTTTATATTAAATTGTTATAAAAATTCTCAAACTGATTTTGCTAGTGCTAAAATTTTACATGTTTTGCATACACAATTCTATCTTTACTTTGCCAAACCAGCTATCCATGTAAAGCAAGAACATGGAATGTAAACTTCAACTCATAATATGAAATGTAAACTTCATCCAAAGAAAAACAAATTTTCAGATAGGAGTTTTCGTACTGCAAAAAAGGTACACTACGTAGGCAGCAACAGAAGTCAGTTGCATGGAGTCTGAAGAACATGCAAAGTTTTTAGGAAGAGTTTTGATAGCTAATTTATTGGACATCTCAAAATTAATAATAGTGGTTAAACATAAAACTTTGATTATTTCACTTACATTGATTTTGTTATGACACTTTTCATAAGTTATGAACAGTAGCAATGGGTTATTTCCCAAAATGTAAAGTTTTATTGTGTTTTTTTTTATTTGCTATATTTGGAGCTTAAGCAAATTAATTACCTTGAGTATTGATCCTGATGTTAATGGTAGGTGGTTCTTCATCTTGAAGTTCTTCTTTCAGTTCCAAACTTTGTAAATTGCTAAATAATTAAGCTTATTTTAATAAACTGAGAATTTATATTTATGTCCAATATTTCCAGATAATCAAACTAGGTAAAGTTTAATATTTCATTTTAAGAATATTGTTATGTTCTGTTTTACTTATTGCAATATTATTACAATTCTAAGTTCATAATATCATTAGATTTCAGTTCATATTAGAATACGTTTTTTATCATTTTAGTGTTGATGTATCAGCTATTAGTTGTGGTCCACATCATGTGGTTGTTGTTGGAGGAGATGGAGAAGCATATGCATGGGGCTGTGGCTCAAAAGGGAGACTTGGTACAGGCAAGGAAGATGATTGGTATGATTATAATAGCTATTTTATTGTTTTAATAAATATTTTGATTTCTGCTGAAATGTTTTAAGAGATAAATGGATGAAAACTTGAAGAAAGAAATCATATTTCTTGTTTAAAATATCTTTTATGTTTTAAGTGTAATTATTTGAAATATGTAATATTTACTCCAGTTTTTAATAAATGTGTCATTAGTAACTTTTGTCACTGTAATTATCAGTGAATTTAAACTTACTGTTGTGTTTCACAATAGAAGATATCTCCACAAAATTCCCCCCCCCCCCCCCTGCCCACAGTCAGTAGGGTACATTGATGTGCTTGGAAAGGCTGCCGTCCGTCGGATGGGATGTTAAGCCATGGTGGCCCTGTGTGTGGGAGAGCCATATCCTCTGCACGTTAAAGAACACGCTGGATGGCCTTGATGGGAGGCTACCATCTGTCTCCCAACAGCTGTTCCAGTGGATCCCCTCCCCCAACCTTCTCTGAGCCTTTGGGGTCCATATGACCTGGCCATTTAGCCTATGGTGTTCAAAAAAGTGCCGCTCGGAAATAAAACAACCCAACCCAACTCACAATAGAAGAAAAGGTGTTTACTTCATTTTCAAATAACATACTAAAAAAATAAATAATACAGGTGTTGTTGTTGTTGTTTTTTTTTCAGTATTCAATTAAATTTTTTTGTCATAAGAAACAAAGAAAATTATCCATAGTCTTCATCCCAGCTAAAGTTAGAAATTTGCTTTAATTTAAAATTGAAACAAATGATTAAAATTTGTAAATATATAATTTAAATAATAAATAAATAATTGTTACAGAGGTTTGACTGGCATGAAGAAAAACATTGTCAGTTAATTAAATTTAACACTTTCTTATACCACAAAAATATTCAGATACTGGACAGAGAAATGGAAACATTCCTATGTTATGTCAATGGAAAGTCAAACTTGAAAATATTCAATTTCTATAATAAACTTTTCATAGGAAAATAGGAGTAGATAAATTTAAAATCTCACTTCAATCTCTCTATATCTCGATTTTCAACAATATTCTTTCAGTATGGAAAGTTATGGAACAGCTATGGAAGATCAAATATTTAACAGCAACAAAGTCAAGCTTAAGAAACATGTAAAACTAACAATTATTGAAAAAATTGTTTACACAAAATTCTAAAGCATACACTAAATTTATTAAATGGTTTGAAATAATACTTGTTTAAATTTTAATTCTTCTGATGTGAATTCTTATGACTGACCTCTGTTATTCATTATTCAAACTTCCGTAACTCTCTAAGTATTAGATACTGTTCGAAATCGAAATTTTGACAGCTGGGTTTGGTTGTTTTACCTCTGAGTGGCACTTTTTTGCACACAATGGGCTAAATGGCCTAGTCAGAAGGACCCCGAAGACGCAGAGAAGGTTGGGGGAAGGGATCCACTGGAACAGCTGTTGGGAGACAGATGGTAGCCTCCCGTCAAGGCCATCCAATATGTTCTTTAACGTGCACAGGGTATGGCTCTCCAGCACTTTACACACTAAACTTCCCATCTGATGGACGGTGGTCTTTCCAAGCCCATCGGTGTCCCTTACTGACCGTGGGCAGGAAGAGGAGTTATGCGGAGATAAATATCAACGCTACCCAGCTGGGACAGCTAAACATTTTATAACAGCTTATACAGCTTTATACAGCTAAACACTTTATAACAGCTATATACTTTAAAAACAGCTTTATACAGCTAAACTTCCCATCTGATGGACGGTGGTCTTTCCAAGCCCATCGGTGTCCTTTACTGACCGTGGGCAGGAAGGGGAGTTATGCGGAGATAAATATCAATGCTAACCCAGCTGGGACTCGAACCTGGGAACTACAGATTATGAGCCTGGCACGCTAACCGACTGAGCCACCCCACCTTAAATTTTGACAATTTAATTGACATCTTATATTTATCTTCAATCATGTGTTTCTATAAAAATTTATTTAAGCAGTTATGAAGCCTCAAATTTGATTCTCTATTGGCATAACATGAGGATGTTTCTATTTTTCTGCCCATTAGTATCTTCAGTAATTACATATAATTTGTATGAGTTGGAAGAAGTTGATTGTTGACATCTGCTCAACTTTTTTGCCATTCTGCAATAGTGGGTTGGGTTGTTTTACCTCTGAGCAGCACTTTTTTGCACACCATGGGCTAAATGGCCAGGTCACATGGACCCCGAAGGCTCAGAGAAAGTTGGGGGAGGGGACCCACTGAAACAGCTGTTGGGAGACAGATGGTAGTCTCCGTCAAGGCCATCCAGCGTGTTCTTTAACGTGCACAGGGTATGGCTCTCCCATACACGGGGCCACGGCTTAACGTCCCATTCGACGGACGGCGGCCTTTCCAAGCCCATCGGTGTCCCCTACTGACCGTGGGCAGGGCAGGGGGAGCGGGGAAGAAAAATAGAGGTACATACTTTGTAATTAGTTACAACATCTTCCGTTTTTAAAAATAGCATTTTTTGTTAATTTTCGTGAGATTTTCAAAACTTAAGGAGAA
Source organism: Ryuthela nishihirai (assembly GCA_038380435.1). Taxonomy (NCBI): domain Eukaryota; kingdom Metazoa; phylum Arthropoda; class Arachnida; order Araneae; family Heptathelidae; genus Ryuthela; species Ryuthela nishihirai. The sequence goes on from JAWZYU010000017.1 coordinate 82,006,784, forward strand.
ATTTGTTGATAATAGTTAAAATCAAACTTGTGAGCTTAAATCAGGTGATTGCTTCAATACAGAGTAATGCTAGTAAACAAATCAGCATTACTATATGGCACTTCTAAAATATGGCAGTGGCTTTATCAAATTATTTACATTGTAGTTTAATAAAATATGAATCAAACAAAAAAAGAAAATATTATTTTTCAAGCTTGAATTGTATATTTTAAAAAAAATATATGTAAGAAAATTTTCAAATGGCAATTTTTTTTTAAATCAAAGTTTATTGAAGTTTATCAAAGTCAGTGTTGTACAAAAGCTGTCTATTGACATCTTTGAACTCTCATTACAGATTCTATTAATGTCTATGTTTGTCTATGTTCACTAATGACCCTGGATTTAATATAATGGTCATCAAATGAAAAAACGTACTATTTCTCAAAGCTTGAATTATGTATTTTTAATGATGGATAAAATAAAATTTTCAAAAGGTAATTACAATTTTTTTTTAAATTGAAGTTTCATGTGTTGTACTTAGGATCACCAGATTTTCTGAGGGTAGTGTAGGATAATGGGTGATGAAAATATAGGACAAAAGTAGGGCATTTTGTTTGAATAAGAAATTTTTTTATGTATGGGATATTATTTTTAATGTATATAAATTACACAAGAACAAGGGTAAGCCTTGTTCTTGGTGACTTCAATGCCAAAGTTGCTACTGACTCTGACCTTTGGGGACAGGTGATGGCCCTTTTGGTATTGGTAGCTGCAATGGCAATGGGCAACGTCTCCTACAGGTAAGTAAACTCAATGGTTTCAGAATAACTAACACTTATTACAAACATTGTGACATACATAAGTACACATGGGTTTCACCTGATAGGCTGCATAAGAATATGATTGATTATATATTAATTAACAGCAAATGGGTTAGTTCTGTTAGGAATACCAGGTCATATAGGGGAGCTGAAATTGGATCTGACCATTACCTTGTTAAAAGTGTCTTGCAACTTAAACTTAAAAAGTGCTGTGCTAGGGTTAAAAAATTTACTTTTAATACTGAAGCTCTGAAAGACTCAGTTATAGCCAAAGCTTACCATGATAGGTTACTTAGTCATTATGACAGCCATGGTATGCTTACTACTGAAGTTGAGGAAAAATGGGACCATTTTAAACAGGCTTTTTTGGACACTAATGGTAATCTTTTGGCTTGTAAATGGTAGCTAGGCGTAAACTGGAAGGAGAGCTGTGTACCAATCCCCAGTGATGATGCACAGAACCGGCCAGGTCTAGCACCTAATGTCCGACCCCGCCTTCTCGTGGTACAGGCCGTTAGTACCTTTCAAAAGAGATATTCTCTTTTGGAAGGGAACGGAAGGGGAGGGCTGCCAGTTCAGTATGGCCTACTGATCTGGTCATCTATGGCCACTTTTTTCTTTTTTTTCAACCCTGCTGAGGAGTGGTCAACTTCACAGGGTCCTGGTGCTGACCATTTATACCTACTAGACTGGACTTGTTTATGGATTTGAGCTTGATTATGGATCCTGGACTTGCTGCACTGGTGGGCCTCTGTTGAGGGAGAGTCTGCTGCTGTGTTTTCTGTTTGCTTCTGGGTTGCCACCTCTAAGTGAACAGAGGCATGGGATACCTTATATCAGCTGGTGGATAATCCTAATCAGAGGCCATCGCAGGTACCTGAACCTTACTTAGCTAGTTGGGCATCGTCAAGCCTAAACTGGAGTAATGTGTCTCAGGCAGGCCATATGGTTCTTGAAAAAGTCCACTTGAAAAGGTGGTGCCTGAAGTTCCTACCAGCATCGGTGACTTCAGCCTTTAGCAGAGGAGGAACAGGTCTTTGCCCCATGCCTGCGATCAGGGGGCTGTTTGATATTGTTGGCCCTACCAATCTCAATAAACCTAATTTCTTTAAAAATCCTACTAATCATTTTCTCTCTGCAGGAACGTGAGGACATTACATAGAGATTATTCTCTTGATGTCCTCATGCAGGAATTCCAGCGCTATAACCTAGATATTCTAGGCTTGCAAGAGACCAGATGGACAGGTAAAGGTGAGATACTTAAAAATAACTTTAAATTTCTCTTTACAGGGAGGGAGGATGGAAAGCATCACCAAGGCGTGGGTCTGCTGCTCAGCAGACATGCTAGTGATGCTCTTCTAGGATATGAGTGCATAAATGAAAGGTTTCTTACAGCAAAATTTCAGACAAGCGTTAAAGACTTGAGTGTTATCTGCTGTTATGCCCCCACTGAGGATTCTGATGAGGATGAGAAGGATAGGTTTTACAGACAACTTCAGGATATTTTGAATTCTGTCAAGAAAGGAGATATTACCCTTGTTCTTGGTGACTTCAATGCCAAAGTTGGTACCGACTCTGACCTTTGGGGAGGAGTAATAGGCCCTTTTGGTATTGGTAGCTGCAATGGGCAACATCTCCTACAGGTAAGTAAACTAAATGGTTTCAGAATAACTAACACATATTGCAAACACCGCGACATACATAAACACACATGGGTCTCACCTGATGGGCTGCATAGGAATATGATTGATTATATATTAATTAACAGCAAATGGGCTAGTTCTGTTAGAAATACCAGGGCATATAGGGGAGCTGAAATTGGATCTGACCATTACCTTGTTAAAAGTGTCTTGCAACTTAAAACTTAAAAAGTGTTGTGCTAGGGTTAAAAAATTTACCTTTAATACTGAAGCTCTGAAAGACCCAGTTATAGCTAAAGCTTACCATGATAGGTTACTTAGTCATTATGACAGTCATGGTTTGCTTAATACTGAAGTTGAGGAAGAATGGGACCATTTTAAACAGGCTTTTTTGGAAACTAACAGTACTCTTTTAGGGAAAAAGGAGCAGAGGAGGCAGAATTATTTAAGTGATAAGGCACTTGAGCTTATTTCAGAAAGAAGGAACTGCAGGAATGTCCTTAATCAGTACCCTACTAGTCCTAATAGAAAGCATTACAAAGAACTTAATAAACATGTGAAGGGTCAGTTAGCTACTGATAAGAATCTTTGGCTTGATGGCCTTGCTGACAAAGCTGAGGAAGCAGTTAGACAGCACAACAGCAGAGAGCTGTACCAGATAGTTAATGTTTTGTGTGGTAGAAAACGAACAGGTATACAGGGATTGAAGGATAAACAAGGCAAGGTTATAGAAGGTGAGGATTCTGTCATGGCTAGGTGGGCTGAGCATTTCAGTGATGTTCTAAACAATGTGGTTAGTTCTACTCCCATTGTTTGCAATGATGATAGATGCATTGTTGGCTTTAATGTTGGCCCTATAACACAATCTGAAGTTAGTTTGGCTATTTCTAAACTTAAACTTCATAAATCCCCAGGGGTTGATGAAATTACTACGGAAATGCTTAGAGCTGGGAATGTTTCAGTTACCATTTGGATGACTGAAATTTTGAATAACTTTTATGATAAAGGCATGGTTCCTAAAGATTTTACCAGAGCTATTATTATCCCTATTTTCAAAAAAGGTGATCGCAGTTCTTGTGATAACTATAGGGGTATCAGCCTACTCTCCGTTCCAGGTAAAGTTCTTTCCATGATTGTGCTTAATAGAATTAAGAATCTGGTTGACAGGCAATTGCGTGATGAGCAATGTGGATTCAGAAGTGGTAGGGGATGTGTAGATCAGATATTTTCACTTAGGCAGATTCTTGAGAAATGTTTAGAGTTTCAGAAACCTTTGGTTGCTAGCTTTGTTGATTTCAAAAAGGCTTTCGACTCTGTTGATCGTCATAATTTGTGGTTGATTGTGAGATCATATGTAATACCAGGCAAGTTAGTTAACATAATGAAAGCTCTCTATAATAACACTGAGTCATGTGTGAGGGTTGGTAAGTTGTAGCAATTGGTTTAGCATTACTTCTGGTGTTCGACAAGGGTGCATTTTGTCTCCTTTTCTCTTTAGTTTGGTTGTTGATTATGTTATGCGAAATTCACTTCAAGGGAAAGATTTTGGCCTTAAATGGGCTGGAGATACGAAAATTTCTGATTTAGATTATGCTGATGATTTAGCCCTTTTGGCAAATGATGTTGATGAGATGAACTCTTTCATTCGAACTGTTGATGAGACTGGTAGTACAGTAGGTTTGGTCATAAACAGAGAGAAAACTAAAGTGATGAAAATTGGTCAGGCAGGTTGTGATTCAGTTAATCTGAATGGTTGCAGTCTTGAGCAGGTGTCACAATTTAATTACCTTGGGAGCTGCGTAACTGATACTGGTGATGTGCGGCATGAGATTAACAGACGAATAGGTATTGCTGCCGGAACTTTTAAGTATCTATGGAGATTGTGGAGAAATAGGCGTATACACCTTAAGACTAAAATTAGACTGTATAATAGTTGGTTCTTTCTAGGGTTAGTTATGGTAGTGAAACTTGGACGCTGTGTAAGCAAGATAACAGGAAACTAGATGCTTACGCAGTATCTTGGGTATTAGGTGGTTTAACTTTGTAACTAATGATGAGGTTAGGCAAAGGAGTTTGCAACCTCCTTTAAGCAGCATATTGTGCAGAGAGAGACTCCGCTGGTTTGGCCATGTTGCCCGTATGGATAATTATAGATTGGCGAATAGGGTTATGAACAGTGTGCCTAGAGGCCTCAGAAAGAGGGGGAGACCTAGGATGCGGTGGACAGACAATGTCAAACAGGACCTTGTTAGAATTGGTGTACAGTGGCCGGATGCAGCAGATGTAGCTCAGGACAGATATGCTTGGAGAATTAAACTGCGCGGTCTGGTTGGACCTCCGTAGCCCATGGCTGCTTGAGGAGGAGGATGATGATCATGATGATGAATGGTAATCTTTTAGCAAAAAAGGAGCAGAGAAGGCAGAATTATTTGAGTGATAAGGCACTTGAGCTTATTTCAGAAAGAAAGAACTGCAGGAATGTCCTTAATCAATACCCTACTAGTCCTAATAGAAAACATTACAGAGAACTTAATAAACGTGTAAAGGATTAGTTAGCTGCTGATAAGAATCTTTGGCTTGATGGCTTGACTGACAAAGCCGAGGAAGTAGTTAGACAGCACAACAGCAGAGAGCTGTAGCAGATAGTTAATGTTTTATGTGGTAGAAAACGAACAGGTATACAGGGATTGAAGGATAAACAAGGTAAGGTTATAGAAGGTGAGGATTCTGTCATGGCTAGGTGGACTGAGCATTTCAGTGATATTCTAAACAATGCGGTTAGTTCTATTCCCATTGTTTGCAATGATGATAGATGCATTGGTGGCTTTAATGTTGGCCCTATAACACAATCTGAAGTGATTTTGGCTATTTCTAAACTTAAACTTCATAAATCCCCAGGGGTAGATGAAATTACTACAGAAATGCTTAGAGGTGGGAATGTTTCAGTTACCACTTGAATGACTGAAATTCTGAATATCTTTTATGATAAGGCCTAAGGATTTTACCAGAGCTATTGTTATCCCTATTTTCAAAAAAGGTGATCGCAGTTCTTGTGATAACTATAGGGGTGTCAGCCTACTCTCTGTTCCAGGTAAAGTTCTTTCCATCATTGTGCTTAATAGAATTAAGAATCTGGTTAACAGGCAATTGTGTGATGAGCAATGTGGATGATTCAGAAGTGGTAGGGGATGTGATATTTTCACTTAGGCAGATTCTTGAGAAATGTTTAGAGTTTCAGAACCCTTTGGTTGCTAGCTTTGTTGATTTCAAAAAGGCTTTCGACTCTGTTGGTCATCATAATCTGTGGTTGATTGTGAGATCATATGTTATACCAGACAAGTTAGTTAACATAATGAAAGCTCTCTATAATAACACTGAGTCGTGTGAGAGTTGGTAAGTCTTGTAGCAATTGGTTTAGTATTACTTGTGATGTTGCACAATGGTGCATTTTGTCACCTTTTCTCTTTAGTTTGGTTATTGATTATGTTATGTGAAATTCACTTCAAGGGAATGATTTTGGCCTTAAATGGGCTGGAGATACGAAAATTTCTGATTTAAATTATGCTGATGATTTAGCCCTTTTGGCAGATGATGTGATGAACTCTTTCATTCAAGCTATTGATGGAGTAGGTTTGGTTATAAACAGAGAGAAAACTAAAGTGATGAAAATTGGTCAGACAGGCTGTGATTCAGTTAATCTGAATGGTTGCAATCTTGAACAGGTGTCACAGTTTAATTATCTTGGGAGCTGTGTAACAGATGCTGGTGATGTGCGGCATGAGATTAACAGACAGATAGGGATTGCTGCCGGGACTTTTAAGCATCTATGGAGAGTGTGGAGAAATAGGCGTATACACCTAAAGACTAAAATTAGACTGTATAATAGTTTGGTTCTTTCTAGGGTTAGTTATGGGAGTGAAACTTGCACACTTTGTAAACAAGATAAGAGGAAACTAGATGCTTTTGATTCCAGATGCTTATGCAGTATCTTGGGCATTAGGTGGTTCAATTTTGTAACTAATGGTGAGGTTAGGCAAAGGAGACGGCACCTCCTTTAAGCAGTATATTGTGCAAAAAGAGACTTTGTTGGGTTGGCCATGTTGCTCATGTGGATAATTATAGATTGGCGAATAGGGTTATGAACAGTGTGCCTAAAGGCTTCAGAAAGAGGAGGAGACCTAGAATGCGGTGGGCAGACAATGTCAAACAGGACCTTATTAGAATTGGTGTGCAGGGGCCAGATGCAGCAGATGTAGCTCAGGACAGACTTGCTTGAAGAACTAAATTGCATGATCTGGTTGGACCTCCGTAGCCTATGGCTGCGTGATGATGATGACGACAACGACGATGATGGCGACCACAACGATGACGACGACGATGACGACGAATTACACAGTTTACAAAAAATCAAATATCAAAACATCGAGTACAACAATAAATTACTCAAAACATTGGGTAAAACAATAAATGCTTTCATCTATAATCAATTTAAAATAAGAATTATTTGCATAAAATTAAATCCATCATCATTTAAACAAATGGAAATGCTGTTCCATTTTCATGAGTAGTGATTGCTTGGTAAAGTTTTGGTATTGATTGGCAACCTGTTAAAATTTTGCCTTCCAGTAAACAGGTTATTGAAAACTTCTGTGTTTAAAATGCAAAACAATAAAGCTTAATTATTGAAAAAAATGCAGCATTTTTTAATAATTTAACATTTTTACCAAAATAGAAGCCACTGTTGACCACTGCCTCAGTTAAGAGTTAACACAAGTTTCCTTTTCTGGAACAATAGCTAGCTCTCTAACCACTATGCCAGTTAAGGCAATTTTCTACCAGATTATTTTGTAAATAATTAAACTTTTAAAAAATCCAGGAACTCAAAATTGTCTTTTAGACATAAATTCAACAAGTTTCTACAGATATTGTGACCAAGTATTTATATAATTTCAGTTTTAATTTGCAGAAAGTTTGTAAACTATGAAGTTCATAAAGAGCATGTTTTGATTTTACTCTTTTACTGAAGCAGTGGTCTTTGTTTGAGAAGATCTGTAACAGCTAGGAGTAGCTTCTAGGATTCTTCTCTCTCCCATATTTCCAAATGAAAAAAAAAAAGATGATGATCACAATCTTTGCCAAAGAGCATGAAATATCTGTTCAGTAGAACTCTCTTCTCAAAGGTGTCATGCAGAACCAAAACATGATAATGTTGATGTGAGACTGGCATTATTTTGTTCAAACTTGTATTTATTAATGGCAATGCTATAAAATCTCTATCTATATTCTTATCCTTTCATATCTATATCTATATCCTTTCAAAAATTTATCCTGTAGCAGACTGCAGTATAAATGTCAGAGTTTACAATACCATCAATGAACATAGGGCCAAATTCTCAAATTTCATTATTGCATGGTATACTTGGATGCAGTGGTTTAACAGCATTAAGCATTAAATTCTGTTTCCCAAAATCTCAGTCAGTTCATTTATTAATGAATCCATCCAAATGGAAATGGCTTTACATTTGGTTTGTTGTGTTAGCTGAGAACAATGTGATTTCTAAATGTGATGCTTTTCCTTAATCAGTTCTTGATATTCATTCCAAAAGTGCAATGTTGTGTTATTCCATTTTCTCACATTATCTCACTAAACTGAATTTTATGCAGAAACATAGGTGGTAATTTTTTGTTACAATGCTGTTTTAATCCTTAATTATTTTGATAAACATTAAATGCTTTATCTTAGATTTCTTTTGTGCTGTTGTCTCATGTATTTCATTGATAACTAACTATATTTATATAAATAGATATACTATGCTTATGACTTTTTGACACTTATGGTATTCACTTCTTGTTACTTGAAACTGTCTGACTATCCAGTACTTGGTATCTCTTGATGGTGCAATCATGAATATTAAATGAAATGCAAAATTTCTCTACAACAAATGAACCTCCAGAAGAATAAAATATTTTGATCAGAAACAATTTCTAATATGTTTTGTACAACACTAACTTAAAAGGTGAGCCAGAGTTATCAGCTTAACCAAACTTTTATCATAATTCCCTGTGTGTATTAAAAGCTCAAAGAAAGTTCCATATGCAATTCAATTCAAGTATCAGGTTCATGAATAAATCAATTGTATAAATATTTGAATTGTCAGATGATTACAAATAAAAACATTTTACATTGCTGACTCTTTATCATAGAACTCATTGAAACTGCAAAAATTGATTCAAGTTGTTGATGACAAGCAACAGTTTTAACCTAGAATGGTATAAATTTATTTTTAATCAGTTAAAATAGTGTATTTTTATCATTGCATATATAATATCTTCAAACTCCATTTTTCCAAATTGCATTTTTAATGGGAAATTTAATATAAAATTCTCTTTTTAGCTGTGTTCCAACAGAAGTCCAATTCCCAAATGAAGTAGAAGCAAGAAGAGCATACTGTGGGTATGATGGAACAATGTTTATTACTGAAAATGGTTCTCTTTTGGCTTGTGGTCTAAACGAGTTCAATAAACTTGGCTTAAATGAGCAAAGAGGTTTTTTGGCACACATGAAACAGTTTATTGCTAAGGTATGCTTTAGGTAGTTTTGAAAATATTCAAATGATTGTTAACTCATTTTCAGAAAAAATGAGGTAATGTTTTTTTTTTTACTTTGTTATTTGTCTGTCTGTAGACATTCAGATTCTTTGTTTTTAAAGATAAATTAAAAAAAATTGTGCATGATAGATATTGGTGAAATATTATGAATCACATTTTTGGAATCTCCCAATAGCTATAATTGTGTCTTCTAGTGATGGGAAATGTTGAAAATGGCAAACTTTTAAATGAATATTGCAAGCAACCTAATTATTGGGTTGATGCAAAAGTAATGGGGAAAAAAATGTGAACCAAACATTTGCCATTGTCAAGAAATGTACAGTGATCTTGTAAACAGTATAAAAGGTAGGCATGCGTAGCTCCAGTATATAATGATGTTCTGTACCTACAGTTAGTCTGTACAAGTGGCAACAGGCATTTCACAATGGCGACTCAAAATGTGTGTACTCATTCCATCATGCGGTATGAATTCAGAAATGGTGTCAGTGTTCAAGAGTGTTTGTGTAAATTGTGCAAAGCTTATGGGGACAGTCATCTCTAAAAGCACCTGTTACTGGTGGTATGGCAAGTTCCAGTCAGGTGGCTTTCAACTCGGCCAGGTCTTTCAGCTTGTCTAAAAGCAGCCAGCCAGTGGAGTTGAACAATGACCATTTAAAGACACTGCTGAATGAAAATCCACTTAAGACATCCAGGAAATTCTCATGGCTACTGAACACCAGTCAGTCATCTGTCTTTCAGAATCTGCAAAAGCTGGGTTATGTGTCAAAACTGTATACATGGACCCCCCCCTCCCCCATCAGTTGTCAGAGCAGAATATGGTGGCTCGCTATACTGCATGCACTTCATTGCTTGCTCAGCAAAAGGCCGATGGTTTTCTTAACAGAATGATTACAGGGGATGAAAAATAAATCATTTATGATAATGTTGTCTGTAAAAGGTCATGGTGTTAAGCAGGAGAATCGTCTCATGCTATGGCAAAACTGGAAGTGCATTCTCTTAAGGTGATGCTCTGTTGGATCGCTCTTAAGGTGATGCTCTGGTGGGATCGCAGGGGTATCATTCATTATAAGCATTTAAACCAGTCCCAAACCATGAACTCAGATGCTTACTACGAGCAGTTGTACCACTTAAGTGCAGTACTGAAGGCCAAATGGGCAGCATTTGTAAGCATAAAATTGTAATGCAACATTCTGTATTGCATTGTGGACATAGCAGAAACTGTGGTAATTTGGCTGGGAAATGATGCATCCCCCATATTCGCTGGACCTGAGATTTCCATCTGTTTTGATCCCTGAACAATTTCATTTCTAAGTCGAAATCAATCAGTGCCTTAGGCACCTCTTGATTTCTAGCTGGTCACTCTGACCCCTCTTTGACCTGGAATGCAATGCCGGGTCCAAAACTTCCTCTCAATTCTGAGTTGCACTGCCTTAAATAGCTCTCTTTGCCTACTTTTAGCTATCTGACACTGGTATATCGAATTTGACCTTTGATTTCAAAAGACCCATGATATTCAAAATTTCACATTTCCAAGATGTATGACTCAAAATACCCACAGGCACCAATTATCAGCCCTCTAATACTGGTAGATCGATATTTAACCTTCGAATCGAAAACTAACCAAAGGACCCACCACATACAAAATTTCACATTTCCAAGATTTACAACTCAAAATACACCCAGGAACCAATTTTTAGCTCTGTTGCATTGATAGATCTCAATTTGACCTTTGTCCTAAAAGGACCCTCCAGATCCAAAATTTTGTAACCATTTCAAGATATACAATCCAAAACAGTCCCAGACACTAATTTTCACGTTTCTAGCACTTGTAGATCACATTTTGACCTTTATGTGACCTCCATTTGACCTCGAAGGACACATGGAGGTCAAATTTAGGCTGTAATTTACACCATTAGGGGGTGCTACATGTAGAAAATGTAAAACTTGAAGTAATGTTTCAAATGATATATTTATGCTAGAAAGTTAGAAATTCTGGTGGTATAATTTGATTAAGGACAGATGCTCAGAAGATTTACCAACAGCAAGAAGTTGTGCAAGAGTAATGGGAAAACATGAGACCTAAAAGAATAATTCATTCCTTCATTCCCATGATTAACCAATAAGTTAGTTAATCAAGAATATAATTACCATTAGTAGAGATGACCATGTTGCATTGTTTGGATTGGATTGTTTTACCTCTGAGCGGCACTTTTTTGCACACCATGGGCTAAATGGCCAGGCCACAAGGACCCCGAAGGCTCAGAGAAGGTTGGGGGAGGGGACCCACTGGAACAGCTGTTGGGAGACAGATGGTAGCCTCCCGTCAAGGCCATCCAGCGTGTTCTTTAACGTGCACAGGGTATGGCTCTCCCGCACACGGGGCCACGGCTTAACGTCCCATCCGACGGACGGCGGCCTTTTCAAGCCCATCGGTGTCCCCTACTGACCGTGGGCAAGGCGGGGAAATTTTGCGGAGATAAATCTCAACGCTGACCCAGCTGGGACTCGAACCTGGGAACTACAGATTACGAGCCTGGCGCGCTACCGACTGAGCCACCCCCGCCCCGATGACCATGTTGCAATGCTCTACAAGTTTGTAGATGCCATTCCTGTAGAAACTCTTGTCCTTCATGGCATTGAAGTCAGCAGTACACTCTTTCACCTCGTCATCATTCCAAAATTTCATATTGGAAATGAAATTGTTCAAATATCGGAACAGATGGAAATCTGAGGGAGCCAGGCCCGGCAAATGTGGAGGATGCATCATTATTTCCAAGCCCAATTGCCACAGCTTCTGCTCTGTCTGTAATGAAACATGGGGCCTTGCTCACAATTCAGGTGAATGAAGGAAGGGTGGTGCCACTCCTTGAGGAAGTGTTTTTTGACGGTCATTGGCTAGGCATTTTGACATCACAATGGAGAGATAACAGTAAACAAAGCTCATAAGAAGCTTACGGTAATATAGATTTCTGTTGGCAGAAAAAGTGTAAAATTACAATTTCAGTTTTTTTAACTGTTTAAGGTCAATCTAGCTATCGGGAAAATATTTACTGTTGTATATACACACTCAGCAACCACTTTGTTAGATACAGTTCTGTGTTATGTCAATAGTAACTTAGATACAAAACTCTGGAACATCTTAAATAATCATTTTTTGGAAAAGTGTGACTGACTGAAGACAATATAAAGATCTGAAATCTATTTCAACCTAGATTTTTAACAATACTCGTTCTCTATTTAGAGTTAAGGAAATTAGAATACTTAGCAGCAATAATTCCAATTTAAATAATTGTTCTCAAAAGTTAATCAACACAAGTTAAAACTAAAGCAATAACTGCTATGCTACTAAGCTTTACTAATAATATCAGAGAGTGTTTTCAACAGTTCAAGTGAAAATTAGGTTAATTTTTGCTAATTCTGAATGATGTTTTGCAGAAAGAGCTAACTTGCTAAGCATTTCAGCTTCCATAACTATTAGAAATCGAGATTTAAATAGATTTGATTATTTTCCTAAAATTATTTTAGTTATATATTTTTTTAAAATGTTATTTAAGGAGTTAATAAGTTATGTATCTGCATTACTATTAACATAATGTGTAACAGTACCTAATAAAATAGCCCTTTGAATATATGCTGATATTATGAATTTCATAATTACATCATTTGTAATTTATATCGAATTACTATAGAATTTATATTAGATGATTCTGAGAAATTATTATGATCTTGCACTTAAATTTAAATTCAATCAAATTTAAACACCAGATCTTTATTTCAACTTATCTTTTTACCAACTATGTTAATAATCATAATGAAAATGTTAAAAATATAATTTTTCACTGCCTTGAGTAGTGGCTTAAATTTTGTCCCTTCAAAAAACATTTAATGTGACTTGGGGGAAAATACAGTTATCAATTTACTAAGAAAATGTTTCCTGGCGTTATTCAATGAAAAGTCTGCTTTTTTTCTTGTTTTGATTAACTCTGAAATTTTTATTCTGCTGTATTAAATTTTATTTATATTTATTCCACTGCTTTTGCTTTGATCTTAATCCTATTTGCAATGCAGAAATTTCCCCCTCTGGTTTATTTAGTTTTTAACAGCAATTTGAAACTGCTGCTGTAATTTTCTAATGGATAGACTATGATGCGCTGACATAAGTTTTTATTCACATTAATCAGTACAGTATAAGCCAAGGTATTTAAATTATCAATTACTTCAGATAATGCTTCTTTTTCATTGGCTACATGGTCGTAATTTTCATAGTGATCAGTTTCAGTATTCCAACAATCATTTCATTATTTCCCGAGATAACAGTTGTTTGGTTGGAGTAGAATCGGTCATCATAACAAGACTGAATTTTTTATGTGATAGATTTTTTTTTTATCTGTGATGGCATTATCATTTAGGTTTACATTTAATAGGTACATGGTAACTAGGTATAAACTGAAAGGAGAGTTGTGTACCAATCCCCTGTGATGATGCACAAAACTGGCCAGGTCTAGCGCCTAATGTCCAAACCCACCTTCTCATGGTGCAGGCCATTAGTACCTTTCAAAAGGGATATTCTCTTTTGGAAGGGAACAGAAGGACAGGAACTCTTCTGTTCCCTTCCAAGTGCTAGGTGACTTCAATGCTGTCAGTTCAGTATGGCCTACTGATCTGGTCATCTATGACCACTTTTTTCTTTTTTTTTGAATCCTACTGAGGAGTGGTCAACTTCGCAGGTCCTGGTACTGACCATTTATACCTACTAGACTGGACTTGTTTATGGATTCGAGCTTGATTCTGGATTCTGGACTTGTTGCACTGGTAGGCCTCTGTTGAGGGAGAATCTGCCGCTGTGTTTTCTGTTTGCTTCTGGATTGCCAGCCTTAAGTGAACAGAGGCATATGGGATACCTTATATCAGTTGGTGGATAATCCTTATCAGAGGCCATTGCAGGTACCTGAACCTCACTTAGCTAGTTGTGCATCATAAATCCTAAACTAGAGTAATGTGTCTCAGGCAAGCCATATGGCTCTTGCAAAGGTGGTGTCTGAAGTTCCTACCAGCATCGGTAACTTCATCCTTTAGCAGAGGAGGAACAGGTCTTTGCCCCATGCCTGCAATCAGGGGGCTGTTTGATACTGTTGGCCCTACCTATCTCAATAAACCTAGTTTCTTTAAAAATCCTACTAATCATTTTCTCTCTGCAGGAACTTGGAATGTGAGGACATTACATAGAGATTATTCTCTTCATGTCCTCACACAGGAATTCCAATGCTATAACCTAGATATTCTAGGCTTGCAAGAGACCAGTGGACAGGTAAAAGTGAGATACTTAAAAATAACTTTAAATTTCTCTCTTCAGGGAGGCAGGATGGAAAGCATCTCTAAGGTGTATGTTTGCTTCTCAGCAGACACGCCAGTGATGCTCTTCTAGGATATGACTGCATTAATGAAAGATTTCTTAGAGCAAAATTAAAAAAAAAAATTTAAAGACTTGAATGTCATCTGTTGTTATGCCCCCATAGAGGGCTCTGATGAGAACGAGAAGGATACATTTTACAGCCAGCTTCAGGATATTTTGAATTCTGTGAAGAAAGGAGATTTATCTCTTGTGCTAGTGACTTCAATGCTAGAGTTGGTACTCACTCTTTCCTTTGGGCAGGAGTTTTAGGTCCCTTTGGCATTGGTAGTTCCAATGGCAATGGCAAATATAGCATTGTAGTATGTCTTCCAATTTCTGACTTAGTGGTACCCAGTTCGATATTAAGCATGGTGAGTAAATTTTTCTCTTTGCAAAGCCTGAATATATAAAATGTGGCTTCTCCTTAACACTCATTGCACAATGAAATAGCAGTGTTGCCATTGTGAAGTTTATATAACACCTGTGGAGTCTTACCTTCTCTACACTTATTATTCTTTGCTTCCCGCTGCAGTAAGAGCTGTAAAGGTCATAACACACCATGAGTACTATGGGCAATTGACCTTGACTGACTACCTAGTAGATTAAAAGAACAAGCCTTTTCCCCATTGTGGATGGGGACTGAAAATAGAGATAGATAAGAAAGCAATGATACTAAAAGCAATCACACACCAAATGCAGTGGGGGATTAGAAAACAATACTTGGCTTTAATTAAGAATATCTGAATAACCCAAAGAGAATACAGGAGGCAAAACAGGAAAAATTCATAATAAGAAATAAATTTCAACCAAAGGAACATTATGAAGAAAGAATAATAAAATGGAAGAATGGATAACTATAATTCATTCCACCAGTGGAAAAAACAACAATTCAAAAAGGCACAGGAAGTTACATTTAATTAACAACTTGAAAGGACTGACTTAAAAAAGGGATATATAATTATATATCCTCTTAGCGCTCTTGGCTGCTGATCTAAGGGACCTGGGTTCGAGCCCCGGATAAGGCATGGATGTTCGTATTGTTTTTCTGCTGAGGTCCTGCCATCCTCTCAGATCTCCTACTGTGGCATATAAACTGACAGGCTCCTGTCAGACCTCTGTGGCAAGCAGCTGCTTGAGGGGGTATTTATTTTATTTATGTTTTTATAAGGGAACAAATATTTTTCCCATCTGATAAATATATATATATATATAAAAGAGGGGGGGGGGGGAGAATGAAAATGATGGGGGAGTCTTCTTAGAACTATGTAGCAACAGCCTTGCACCTCCAACGAACAAATCTTCAAGCAACCTTTATAGCTGAAAGTTCTTCAAGCAACCTTTATAGCTGAAAGTTCAAGATATGGTATTACTACAGAAGAAAAATAAATAAATAAATTATGAACTTACTCTCTGCATTAATGTATTACAGAAAGCAAAAGACCAATTCTCCTTTTCTTGCAATCATTCTATTTCTTTCAAGACTTCAATTTGGAGCCCATCAATCCTTGAGACTTTCTTTGTGCCTCAACACACCACAAATTGAATCTTGAGGCAACAAGAAGGTCAAAAACAAACCTCCCTTGCTTTGCAGTCTTTTCATCTGCCAGACATATTTGTTCAAAATTCTGAATTATATATTAATAATTAATTCTTTTACCAGTTTTGTACCCCATTTAGAGATGCCAAGAATGCTGCATTGTGTCTTGCTTTGCTGCCTGATACAACAGCACACCTTGCTTTTCTTAAGATAACATAATTTGATGTTATTACCATATTCCTCTAACCCGCTCCTTAATCTCCTATGGCAATAGGGGGCTCAAGAGACTTAAATTTTCCTCAAATTTTAACTTTGCAACTACTACTACTACTCAAACAGTAGGGATATACATATATATTATCATTAAAATACCCATCTAATAAATCCCCAACTACCAATTTACCATATGGATATATGGGAACGATTACATGAGTGTTTCAAGAAATAATTGGAGAACATAAAAATAAAAATTACATTCTAGCTGCAGTACTTTTATTCGCAGTCATCTATATAATAAAAGAAGGTGTCTGTGTGTCTGTGGCAGTCATAACTCATCGGGAATTCAACATACACACTCCGAATTTTTGGAGAACGTTTCTGGTTGTGGTCCAGATTGCAGTGCCAAATTTCAGGTTGAAAGTCCAAAAGGGGAGCTTGCTAGAACCAAAAATATTTGCCATGCTATTCCTACGGGAAATGAGAATCGCTGTCAAATATACTGTTGCCATTTATTGCTCCCTAACTGTGAAAGTAAAGGGTTAAAATAGCATTTAAATCTTCTGCTGCAAATCTGATGCCATTGCCAGATTCCTCACATTTCCAAAAGCACTATTTAGGCACATCATTGCAGCTAGGGACCTGATTTTCTAACCAAAAATGGGGTCGGACACGGGGAACCCGCTTGCAAAATTTGGGACCTTTTGGTAAAGTATGTTGGGAATTACAGAATGCCAAAATCTGACAAAATAAAATTTCTCGATCGTTTGCCATAGGCTTTGAGAGCATGTGCTGAATCAGCAATGACCTTTGCAACACCAGGAAATTCTTCGTGTTCAAATTATCATAAAATGTTGGGGGGGGGGGGACTTAGAAAACTAACCATTAGTGCATGAAGCAAATTAAACAAATTATGCAGATTAATTGTATTATGCAGACAATTACAATTATGCAGACAATTTGTATAGAAACGATGTCACAGGCCAAGTGAGAACCTGATTTTTAAACCACCGGTGCACATGGTGCACCGGTGGACATAAATCACCGATGCACATGGGGGATGCTGTGCATGAAATTTCGACCGTGCGGACGAATATCACGGGAGCCATAGGGCAGCAAAAAATGTGGTAACCGAAATACAAATCTCGATAGCTTATGCAAAAACTAAGCCACGAGCTATGAGAGAGCTCGCTGACGTCAACACCTGGCAAATTTCTTCCTATTGAAAAACTGTGCTAAAATAGTGTGTGTGTGTTTTGGGGGGGGGGGGGGGGCTACTTACAAAATTTACCATTGGTGCAGTGAAAAGAATATACAGGTTAAAAGTGACACCCAGGCAGCACCGGGTAAGTTCAGCTAGTTATTAATAAAGCTCTTCCAAGATGCTCTCCTCCAAGATGCTACCATCATCCCTACAGCCACCTCTTCTTTAAAACTATCATATCAGAAAAAATAGCCATCCATATTAAACAATATATTTCTTATAATGTTGAAATATCTATTTTATTTTCATTCTGCAAAATATTGCTATAAGAATTTCCCAACAACACATTTTAATCAGCAACATACTAAACTAGTAGAATGCATATTGCCTCTGGAGCATATGAGAATCTCTTTTTCAATGAGAATTAAGTTTTTCCTTTGCCTATTCTTTCACTACTTAACAGTTTCAATTTGAGTTAGCAGATGATGGGAAAAATGTAAATTGTATATAATTAGTAATTATACAACATAAAGGTATTCATCTTTTAATTCTTAAATTTAAAAAGCTGCATTTCCACATTTCTCTCAGAAAAGTGGGTAAATTATAGCTCTTAGTGGAATAACTTAAAAACTACCACTAAACTTTCAAATTTTGATCATATACATATTATTTGTGAAACTCATTTACAGTTCTGCCATTTCCGTATTTAGTGATATGTAAAGATATATTAAAACTACCTAAATATTTGAAAAATGCGAATTATAATATTTCAATTAGGACTAATCCAACTATAATAGAATTTTCTAATCACTTTCATTGTTTCCAATGAAAACTTCATGACTTTCACATTTCACCACCAAAATTTCAAATTTCTATCATTAATACATCATTGCAATATTCGTTTGAAATTTTGGAATATTTATTTTTTTCATCATTAGATGGTGCAGTTATAGTGTTTAAAAGATTCCACAAGTGTGAATCATAATATTTTATTTCATCAATACTTATCCAACACAAAAAAATTTTTAATTTATCTCTTTAAACAAAAAATTTGATGTCCACAGACAGATAGTTGACAAAGCGAAATTATTTTAATGATCACCCTCTAAGATATATATAGATGATTGGGAGTGATTGAGCTATTGATTGAGTAACTAAGTGACAGGGATCATGTTAATTCTAACTATGGTGCAAAAATGGTACAGCCCTGAAAATTTGCAACTAGGGAAATCTCGGGAAAAAAAATATGAAATTTGATCTCAGACATGTAGAGGTCAAACCTTAATCCACAAGTGCTAGAAATGTGAAGATCTTGTGTTGGAGTGTTTCAAATTGTAGATATCAGAAACGTTACAAAATTTTGAATCCAGGGAGTTCTTCCAGGTCAAAGTTCAAATTTATATCTACCAGTGCTAGAGAGCTAAAAATTGGTGATGGGGGATTTTGGGTCGTAGATCTCAAAAATGTGAAATATAGGATCTGGAGGGTTCTTTGAGGTCGAAGCTCAAATTTCGTCGCTAAGACTCAAAATATCCATAGTCAAAATTTGATGACTATGGATATTTTGAGTCTTAGATCTCATAAACGTGGAAAATTGGATCCAATGGGTCATTTGAGGTCAAGGGTAAATTTCAATACACTATTGCTAGAGAGCTAAAGATTAGTTCACAGAGGCATTTTGGATATAGATCTCAGAAATATTAAGAAACTTGAGATCTGGTGTTGTGCTCAAGGTCAGATAGATGTCAAGTCTATCTGACTTTGAACACAACAACACTGCCTAATCAAGAGGTGCTGAAGGTACCGATAGATTCTACTCATTCTGTATAATTATTATTATTATATATACTGGTTTCCAAAAATTAAGGAACAATCCTATGTTATGTATATGGAAAGCTAATGTCAAAGCTGTATAGCTTCTAAAATAAGTCCAACAAAAATGAGTAGAGATGAGTATAAAACCTGAAGCAGTTACCAACATACTGCAATTGCATCTGAGGAAGCCCCGATAAAGGGGAGGGGGGGGTGCGAAATGCATCGTGAAGTTATTGTGTAGTTTTTAAATGTTTTAACATTTTAATCTTAATTTCAATTGAATACACGTTATTAAACTCTTTGGAGTTTAAAATTTTAAATGTTCTTGAGTGCAAACAAAGTCACCTTAGCTCAACCTTTCTAAAATGGACTTAGAATTAAGTTAGTGCACAATTTAACAATGATGATCATCAAGTGCCACAACCATATAACCAGCAAACCACTGCTGAGGAACAACTAAAGTGCACAAGGGCTGGTAAACCTAATACCAGGACATCAAAGAGGATGTCAACTTCTGAAAGTGAAAAGTAATATCACCAAACCAAGAGAACGTCAACTTCTGAAAGTGAAAAGTAATATCACCAAAACAAGAAGATTAACATCTGAAGGCATCTAGTGTTCATTGCCAGCTGTCTACCATATTCAGAACTGGTAATAACTTTTTTCTTATACTTCATCACCTTGTGGGTAAAGGTAGATTTAAAGTATGAAAAAATCGTAGTGTGATAATCGGGGATATACCTCTGATAATGAGTTGACATTAGTGACCATCTCAGGAATATTTTGGTTTTTAGAATGTAATAACAGCTAAAGAACATGACAATTAAATTTGATTTTGTTCTAAATTATTTTTTTTTTGTTTCGAAAAATGTGATAGCAGATAAAAATCTCATTCAATTACACTATATGATCGAAAGCATCTGGGCATTTGCTCGTCCACAATCTCCCAGTAAAATAGGAAAGGAATTAATATCGCGTTGCTCCACCCTTTACTGCTATCACAACCTCCACTCTGCTGGGAAGGCTTTCCATTAGATTTTGGTACATTGCTGTAGGAATTGCCTGCCATTCTGCCACAAGAGCATTAGTGAGGTGGTCACTGATTTTGGGCAGTTTGGTCTAGCTCTCAGTTGGCATTCCAATTCATCCCAAAGCTGTTCCATGGGGTTGAGATCAGGGCTCTGTGAAAGCCAGTCAAGTTCTTCCACACTCATATCATCAAACCATATCTGCAGAGTTCTCCCTTTGTGGACAGAGACATTGTCATGTCGGTACAGGAAAGGGTCTTCACTGAACTGTTACCATAAGGTTGGGAACACAGAATTATCCAGAATGTTGTTATAGGCCATGGCATTCAGAGTCCCTTTCACTGGAACTAGGGACCGCATCCAAACCATGAAAAACAGCCCCAGAGCATGATGCCTCCTCCACCAAACTTCACAATTGGCACAACACAGTCAGGCAGGTAGCATTCACCTGGCCCAGAGTCGTCTTTTGGACTGCTAGATGGGGAAATGTGATTGATCACTCCAGAGAATGCAATTCCACTGCTCAGGAGTCCACTGGTGCCATGCTTTGCACCACTCCAACTGATGCTTAGTGTTGATCTTGTTTATTTGAGGCTTGTGTGTGGCTGCTCGGCCATGGAAGCCCATTTCCTGCAGTTTGCGATGAACTGTTATGTTCCTGGCATTGCTTCCAGAGGCATTTTGGAACTCAGTGGTGAGTGTTGCAACCGAAGACAATTTTGTCACCCCACCCACTTCAGCACTCATCGGTTCCACTCTGTCATTTTACATGGCTCACCAGGTCATGATTGCACTGTTGTTGCTCCTAGACATTTCCACTTCACAATAATATCATTTACAGTTAATCAGGTCAGCTGCAGCAGGGCTGAAATGTCCCTGATTGTGCCACATTGAAAGTCACTGAGCTCTGCCATAAATAACCCATTCTCTTCATACATATCTATGAGGTTTGCCAGGCCATGTGTGTCCTTTTATACCTGTTTGGGCCATGGCTGTAGTATATATGGGCAAATCCACACAGAAGGGGTTTCCAGATACTTTTGATCAGATAGTGTATATATCAATATTCAATTTTCAACAATATCCATTCAGTATTTAATGAGATGGAAGTTTGAATATTTAACAATAAATGCCAGTTGTAAGAATTTATCTCAGTTCTAAGACTTAATAATTAATATTATTTCAAATGATTTAATTATTTAAAATAACTATATATTTTAAAAGTTTGTGCAATTAATCTTTCAGTATTCATCAATTTGTATAATTTCTTAGCACTGACATTGTTATTGTTAAATATTCAAACTTCCATAACTCATTAAATGTTGTACGAAAATTGTTGAAGTCAGGATACTGATATATTTGATTGAGATCTTTATCTGCTATAACATTTTTCAAAAAAGGAAAATTATTTTAAAAGTTATAGAGCTTTGGGTTGGGTTGGGTTGTTTTACCTCTGAGCGGCACTTTTTTGCACACCATGGGCTAAATGGCCAGGTCACATGGACCCCGAAGGCTCAGAGAAGGTTGGGGGAGGGGACCCACTGGAACAGCTGTTGGGAGACAGATGGTAGCCTCCCGTCAAGGCCATCCAGCGTGTTCTTTAACATGCACAAGGTATGGCTCTCCCATACACGGGGCCACGGCTTAACGTCCCATCCGATGGACGGCGGCCTTTCCAAGCCCATTGGTGTCCCCTACTGACCGTGGGCAGGGCGGGGAATTTTGCGGAGATAAATCTCAACGCTGACCCAGCTGGGACTCGAACCTGGGAACTACAGATTACAAGCCTGGCACGCTACCGACTGAGCCACCCCCGCCCCTATAGAGCTTTGACTTAAGCTTCCATTAACATAACATAGTGTTGTTCCTTAATTTTTTGAAACTAGTGTGTAATAAGTCATATCTGCCTGACAACAGTTATGGGCATCAATCTACAGGGGTTTATCAAAATAATGAAAACATGTACTGTTTGTGGAGAACATTTTATTAATAAGCTGTAGGACTACCTCAGGCATTCAGAACAGATGCAATTAGACATGGAATAGACATACAAGTTCATGCATATACGGTAATAGAATGTGGGACCATTTTTCCTGTAAAGTATGGCCCAACTGTGCCAGTGATGCTGGAGGTGGAAAGTGTGATCTGACCTTGTGCTTCAGGTATTCCAACAAATGTTCAATAATATTGAGGCCTGGAGATTGAGGTGGCCAGGGTAGCTGCTGTACCTCATCCTCATACTCTTCAAACCACAACTTGACATGTTTCGCACAATGCACTGGTGCATTATTGCTTGAAACCAGAGAAGGTCATTAAGGAACAATGCCCGCAACATTTGGTGAAGGTGGTCCCCAAGAATTGATTCATGTGTTACGGATGTCATACAACCCTGCAAAATAACTAATGGCCCTAAGGAATGTCATGATATGGAGTGGATCAGGATGGAGGAATATATATGGTATGGAGTGATGCCAAGCATGGACCTTATGCTGTGGGCTGCCATATCATGGCAGCCCACAGCATCAGGGATCCACTCCATGCTTTACAGTTGGAACTAAACAGTTAGGGTGGTACACTTCTGGAGGTTTTTGCCAGACATACACTCTACCAGTGGTGAGAAATAATCTGTAGCATGATTCATCAGACCAGATGACACATTGCCAGTCTTTAGCATCCCAGTTTTTATGTGCTATGCATCATCTTACACGTTTTGTTGCATTGATGTTGGTAATCAGAGGTTTGTGGACAGCCATAAATACCGACACAATGAAGTTTCTAATGAACTGTTATGATGGAAACGGGATCATTCTGACTGGTGTTCAACTCTGTTGCTGTTTGTGGTGCCATGGTCTTGTGCTTCCATTGTACAATCCATGCCAACATTCACCTATCCCTATCTGATAACTTCATATGGTGTTCACAATTTGCATGTTTGAAGGCAAGGCCTTGTCCTTTTTGATAGGTAGTCATAATCTTCGATACAGTTCCTCATGTTACACCTACTATATCTGTCGTTCTGGTTACTGAAGCTTCTGCAAGATGTGCACAATGATCATGCCTTTTTGAAGGTCACTGAGATCTGACATTGTCGACAATTACACCACAACAGCTGTTTCACCTGTGCCTGTGGCACTGCTATGTGATAGCTGGCATCATACTTCTCCCCTTTATATACCTCATATCATGGATGATGTCTTCTCTGTGATATGCATATGGCACATTGCATGTACTCCAGTCGCTGTCGGTGTTTCCATTATTTTGATAAACCTTTGTATTTTATTACCATTGTGACCTGCATACTTCATTGCCATGTCTTACTTTAAGTAGTTTAATACCTGTGTTCATGTTTAACAACCAAGTTTTTTTACATAATTGCCTAGTTTGATTTCATCTCCTCTAGTTCATGATTAATTTAAATGTAAATCTGAAATTGCATTTCTAGTTGAATTTTGTCATATTTTTAGGTAAACATGCTTCATATATTAACCCTTCCAGTGTCCAGCATGAAAAACTGGTTTACATTCAGAGGCCAAATTTAACTTTAAAATGTTTTTTGATAAAATGAAAGGAATTATGGCATATTATATGCCAAATTAATCAGCATTTAATTCTGAATTTTCTAAAAATAAAATATTTAACAAAAACAAAAAGTGGCAGGTTTTATTTTAATAGACTCTTTTAGATTCATGTGGCAAAAAAAAATGCATCTAACAATACAAGTAAAAATTTATTTAAAAAACACTAATAGACAAAAATCATTATAATACACAGGAATAAAAGGCTATTTGTGAATAACAATTTTTTTTCTTTTAAGTAAACATTTCTTCCATTTTGTATTTTTTTTTCTCCATACCTACTTTGAGAAAAGTCCAGGCTTGTTGCAGAGTCCAATAAACAAGTCAATTTTGCAACATTTTTAATAAATAACTAATCAACAGAAATAGACTATGTTATATAACAAATTAAAGAGAATTTAGTACTGAAGTACAAAATTTGAACTTTGGAGTAACATATTAATTTTAATAACACTTTTTGCAGTGGTACATCAAAAAAAGGTACATATTTCATAATTACTTCCAAAATCTTCCATTTTTAAAATCGCAGTTTTTTGTTAATTATCAGAAGATTTTATAAACTTTAAGGAAAAATTTGTTGATAATAGTTCAAATCAAACCTCTGAGCTTAAATTAGGGGATTGCTTCAGCAGAGAGTAATGTTAATAAACAAATTTGGCAATACCTTATATCACTTCTAAGAAATGGCAACCAGATGGCTTTAACAAATTATTTATGTAATATTTTAATAAAATATGCATCAAATGAAAAAAGAAAATATTATTTATCAAGCCTGAATTATATATTTTTGTAATAAAAATAATAAATATCCCCTCAAGCAGCTGCTTGCCAAAGAGGTTTGACAGGAGCCTTTCAGTTTATATGCCATAGTAGAAGGTCACAGAGGATGGCAGGACCTCAGCAGAAAAATGACACATACATCCATGCCTTACCCGAGGCTTGAACCCAGGTCCCTTAGATATAAGATATCTATAAAAAAAAATTCTAAAATTGCAATGTTTATTTTTAAATAATCAATTTTTTTTTGTACATCACCAGTAGTTCTTGTCAAGAAAAAGGATGGATTCACCCGATTTTGTGTGGATTGCCTCAGATTGAATGATATAAAAGAAAGACTGCTTTCCTTTACTCAGAATTGATGATACACTTGACACTTTATCTAGGTCAGAATGGTTCTCGACATTAGATATGAAGAGTGGCTATTGGCAAGTTGGTATATATCCTGAAGACAGTGAGAAAACAGCTTTCACTACAGGAAATGGACTTTGGTAATTTAAAGTGATGCCATTTGGACTTTGCAACGTTTGAACTATTAATGGATTCAGTGCTCAAAGGTTTGTCTTGGGAGGTCTGCCTGGTTTACTTGGACTACATCATTGTTCTTGGAAAGACTTTTGAGAAACATTTGAGAAATCTTCATCAAGTTTTGAAAAACTTGCGGCATACAAGCTAAAATTGGGGCCGACTAAGTGTAAACAATTCCAGCAAGAAGTTCATTACCTTGGTCATGTTATAACTACATCAGGGATTAAGACTGATCCTAGTAAAATAGATGCTGTAAGAGATTGACCTCCACCACAGAACGTTCATCAACTTCATAGCTTTATTAGACTTTGCACATATTATAGAAGATTTGTCAAGGGTTTCTCCAACATCGTAAGGCTATTACATCATCTGACAGAGGAGGGTGAACAGTTCATATGGGGTGGCCAACCAACAGTTGAAGCAAGCTCTTTCCACGGCACCAGTGTTAGCATATCCACAAGCTGGAAAACAGTTCATAATAGATACTGATGTAAATAACACAGGAGTTGGTGCTGTACTTTTACAACAACAAGATGGACAAGAAAGAGTTATTGCATATTTTAGCAAAACTTGATCCAACCAGAACATAATTATTGTGTCACACAAAAAGAACTGTTAGCAATAGTAAAAGCAATAGAACATTTTCATCAATATTTCTATGGCCAGAAATTTCTTATTCATACTGATCATGTTGCACTCAGGTGATACTAAACTTTAAAAACCCTGAAGGACAGATTGCTAGGTGGATACAGCGTTTACAAGAGTACAATTTCACTATTGAGCATCGAAGTGGCAAAATGCATAGGAATGCAGATCCCTTTCCAGACATCTATGTATTGACAACTGTAAACATTGTTATAATGCAGAGTTGAAATATGGTACTAAAGTTATAATGCCCATAAGGACAATTAGCATCGACACAAGGAAACAGTAATGCTCCTAACATCTGAAGCCCAATAGAAATTTGAAAGGCCCAAGTAGATGATGAAGATATAAGGCCAATAATTAATTTGATTGAAAAATCTAAGACCTAATTGGGAGCAAATCTCTAGGTATAGCCCAACTACCAAAAGTTATTGTGTGCAGTGAGACCTCCTTAGAAGTGAGAGATAGTGTATTATATAGAAGATGGGGGAATCCCACTGGACGACTGATCTGTTGACAGATAATCCTTCCTTGCTCCCGAGTGGAACTAGTGATGAAAGATGTGCGTGATAGTGCCACTGGAGGATACTTCAGTGTTAATAAGACATTAGCGAAAGCCAGGGAACTATTTCATTGGCTGAAAAGTAGGGCAGACATTGAAAGATGGTGTAGGCAATGTGAAGCCTGTGCAGCAAAGAAAGGCCCTAAGACTAGGAGTCGAGGTAAGCTGCAGATGTATAATGTTGGTGCCCCTTTTGAGAAAATAGCCATTGATGTAATGGGTCCATTTCCTAGGACTGATGATGGAAATCGCTATTTATTGGTGGTAATGGATTATTTCATGAAATGGCCTGAAGTTTATCCCAACTAAGATCAGGAGGCAACAATAGTTACAGAGATGATGGAAAATAACTTGATTAGTAGGTATGGAGTACCTTTGCAACTCCACTCAGACCAAGTATGGAATTTTGAATCCAGTGTGTTTAAAGGTATCTGTCAACTATTAGGCATTCAGAAAACAAGAACAACTACCCTTTACCCTCAGTCAGATGGTATGGTTAAGAGATTTAATAGGATAATTGCACAACATCTAACATTGCTTGTTAGCGGCTCATAACATGGCTGGGATTGCCATATACCACTCTTTTTGTTGGCATACAGAACGCAATGCATGAAACAACTGGACAGACACCTTCCATGATGCTCTTTGGAAGAGAATGCGTCTTCCCTGTGACCTTTTATATGTCGGCCTGAAACAATGCCTGTATCCACTCCACAATATGCACAAGAATTACAACAACGCCTAGAAGAAATCCACCACTCTGTTGGACATAACATCAACTTGGCAAGCGAGAGAACCAAAACAAGGTATGACAGTAGAACAAATGGATGTGTTTTCAATCAAGGATATCTTGTCTGGCTGTAAAATCCACATAGAAAGAAAAGACTTTCTCCAAAACTTCAGAAACTTGGGAAGGTCCATATATGGTAGTTAATAGGATTAATGATGCAGTGTATCGCATTCGTCGATGTCCAACTGCAAAATGCAAGGTGGTTCGTGTGGATCATTTGGCTCCATTTCAGCGAAGAACTAAAGAAGCTTCGGAATCCAGAATTGTTTGGGATGAACAAGACTTAAGGAGGGGGCAGTGTTATGACAGATGAACGTGCTACAATGAACTTGGACTTGTATCATCTTGATGTTCACTTGAACTACAGCATGAGAATTACATCACCAACCACTTCGAATGAACTTAACTTATAAAAAAAGGAATCAGAGTGTGAAGGAAAACGTAGTTTGTTTTTGTCTGTGCACTAAAGTATAAAAAAATGATTTGATTTGGTGTGTTTGTGGAGGGGGAGGGGGGAGAGGTTAAATAAATTTTTTAATGTGAACCCTGTTAGTGGACTGGTAAGAAAAAGAAGGATGCTTAATACACTTAAAACTGTGGCTGAGGAGGTTATATGTTAGTCGAACAAGCAGAACTGATGTCAATTTTTCTGTAGGAAGAGTTCATCGTTTGATGCATAGTTGTCTTTAGTTTGTTTACAAGAATTAGTAAGGTTATTCTTGGTAGATTATAGGTTTGTTCACAAATATGATGGTGTAATTTATTGAGTGTTGTACAAGCCTTGTTTTATACCCCTTTTGAGAGAATAGCCATCGATGTAATGGGTCCGATGGGAGATAGTAAGAATTTATAGAGAAATAATCTTTTAGGAAATAGTGATATAGCACTATGTTCTGAAGGTTTATTTTTATACTGATGAAAATTTGTGTTGGTTGAATTGTTTGTATAAATGTTTTCATTCATACTCTTGTAATGAATTACATTATTTTAAAATAATTGTTATTAATTATTATTTTTGGACTCATGCTCATTTTCCATCCATTTAATTCATAATATCCATAAAAAAAACATTTCAAACAGCAATGTTTATTTTTAAAGAATCGATTTTTTTGTTGTTGTTGTTGTTGTTGTAGTAGTACTAAAAACGGATATATACGTACTGGACACTGGAAGGGTTAAATATGCTCAAAAAAAAAACTCCCAAAGATATTTCCTGTGGACAATATTTTCCTTTTATAAGTTCTAGATCACAAAGAGCAGCATAATGCTTAAGGACTTATATGTCTTGCAAAAGTATTGTAAATATATATAAAGCAAATTCATATATTTGCTGGGCATTTATTTATGAGTTTTAAACTGATCTTATATAATTATATTATTTGTCAGTGAATTATATTCAAGCTTTATTAGTCTTTCAATGCTTAAACTGTATATATTTAGTTTTTTATTATTAAACTGTATATATTTTGTTTCTTATTATTAGAAAACTTTAAATAAAAAATATGTTTAACTGTTTAACATGTATAACTGCTCTAAATAGCCAAAAATTTTCGTATTGAACTGCATGGACATGATTTTCATTGCCAACCTCACAAAATGGAAGTCATTACTTAGCCTGATGCAAATCACATTTTCATGGGTTATGGAACAGTTAAAACAGATTCTATGGTATGATGAGTACCTTTCACCATGTTCCAGATTAATGGCTGGTATGACTGGCCTGATGTATAGAATATCGAGAATATCAGCAGAATGCAATTTACCATCTTATATTTTCCAGTGATAACATTTGGAGGAGGTGGTATTAGGGTATATGTTATTTGTTTGTTTTTTTTTTACATTGTTGGGGCAAGCTCCATTTATCATTGTGCCTGGAACTCTGCTTATTTAGACAATTGTGCTTGTCAATGTTATAGCAATATTATTGTAATGCTTTCTCAGCTTAACATAATGATCTGTCAACAAAATTTGTATCCACATGATTTGAGCAGAATAAAGTGGTTAAAATGGACTAACTAGCACAGAGTTCCAACTTAACCCTATTTAATGTCTTTGGTATGAAATGGAACATTGGATTAAGGCAAGACAAGTTCACCCCCACTTTCACCATGTAGTTGGTGTTGGCTTTTTAGGAGCACAATATTCCTGAAGCTTGTTACAAAAAACTTGTAGAAAATATGCCTACAAGAATCAAATTGGGTTTATTTAGGGCCAAAGGTGGATCCACATATTACTAAGTTTGTCAATAAGCAACAATTTTCTGAGAAGATCTAGATGTTTGGTGACTTTTGATAACATTATGCAAGTATAATGGGGTTATGCATGATAATATAATAGCTTGCTAAACTCAGCTTAAAACTATTATCAATCCCATAACAGCTTCAAAACATGATACAGGCTTTCTTTGTCATATTGACTAAACAAGTGAGTGTGTGATTTTAAGAATTCCTTAGTCTCTGCTCTCCTCCTACTGTGGCTTCTGGTAACAACCACTACTGTCAAGCTTCTGAATTGCTACTAATACTAAATCATACAAAAAACCAATTTGTGACTTTTTTGTGTGAAAACTGAGTGAAACTCATGAAAAACTGCATCCTGAATTTTAAAAAATGTGAACTTTTCTAGTAATATACTCAGGGCTGGCAATCACCCAGGGTGCCACCACACATGGGTGCCAAATGTGCCCATGTCGTTTATTAGATATGCATTTAAAATATATATTTGTAGTGTTCCACAAGGCATGTTAGTTCCTTGCTTAGGAACACCTTCATTTATGCCTTATGATTTGTTTAAGTAGCAGCAAAATTACGTCTATTCAATTCTTAGAAGAACTGATAAATAGTTGCAAGTATCCATGGTATAAAGAGCGATTCTCTCTCCTAAAGCACTCTCTCCTGACAATCGAAAGTGAAGTTTCGAAAGAATACAGATTGTGAGAATATACAACATATTACCAAACGTAGTGGGATAGATTCTTATGCAGAAAAAATTATTTTTTCCAATGATGGGGGACTTGAATATATGACTATCAAGATACATACCAGCAGAATGCTCTAACTACTAAACCAACCATCATAAAATTTATTTCTTTACAGAACTGATGGTTGATGTGGTGATTAGACCACTCTGGCATATATATAGTCATGGGTGTACACAGGTAATCTGTTTATTTTCTATGGTATTGGTATACTTCTATATTTTTGTAAATAGGAAACTTCATTTAAAGCTCCCTAACTTTGAAAATAAGCCTTTTTTACAAAAAAAAAATGCAATTGGAGATAAATTATAGATCTCATTGAAATTTATCCAAATCTTAAATTTAAACAATATTCCTTGGATAGTATTGAAACTTAATTATTTGACAACAGTAGCTGCCTGCCCTAAACACTTTCAAAATACAAAACCATTTATGAAAATTTAAAAACAATTGTCGAGTTTATCTCATTATTTATCATCATTAGCATACTTGTAACACATCATCATCCTCATCATCCTCAAGCAGCCATGGGCTACGGAGGTCCAACCAGACCGTGCAATTTAGTTCTCCAAGCAAGTCTGTCCTAAGCTACATCTACTGCATCTGGCCACTGCATACCAATTCTAACAAGGTCCTGTTCTTTGTTAGGACAAGACCTAGGATGCGGTGGACATTGTCTGCCCACCGCATCCTAGGTCTCCCCCTCTTTCTGAGGCCTTTAGGCACACTGTTCATAACCCTATTCGCTAATCTATAATTATAAATAAGAGGAACATGGCCAAACTAATGGAGTCTCTCTCTGCACAATATGCTGCTTAAAGGAGGTTGCAAACTCCTTTGCCTAACCTCATCATTAGTTACAAAGTTGAACCACCTAATGCCCAAGATACTGCATAAGCATCTGGAATAAAAAGCATCTAGTTTCCTCTTATCTTGTTTACAAAGTGTGCAAGTTTCACTCCCATAACTAACCCTAGAAAGAACCAAACTATTATACAGTCTAATTTTAATCTTTAGGTGTATACGCCTATTTCTCCACACTCTCCATAGATGCTTAAAAGTCCCGGCAGCAATCCCTATCTGTCTGTTAATCTCATGCCGCACATCACCAGCATCTGTTACACAGCTCCCAAGATAATTAAACTGTGACACCTGTTCAAGATTGCAACCATTCAGATTAACTGAATCACAGCCTGTCTGACCAATTTTCATCACTTTAGTTTTCTCTGTTTATAACCAAACCTACCCCATCAATAGCTTGAATGAAAGAGTTCATCACATCATCTGCCAAAAGGGCTAAATCATCAGCATAATCTAAATCAGAAATTTTCGTATCTCCAGTCCATTTAAGGCCAAAATCTTTCCCTTGAAGTGAATTTCGCATAACATAATCAATAACCAAGCTAAAGAGAAAAGGAGACAAAATGCACCCTTGTCGAACACCGGAAGTAATGCTAAACCAATTGCTATAAGCCTTACCAACTCTCACACACGACTCAGTGTTATTATAGAGAGCTTTCATTATGTTAACTAACTTGTCTGGTATACCATATGATCTCACAATCAACCACAAATTATGACGATCAACAGAGTTGAAAGCTTTTTTGAAATCAACAAAGCTAACAACCAAAGATTTCTGAAACTCTAAACATTTCTCAAGAATCTGTCTAAGTGAAAATATCTGATCCACACATCGCCTACCACTTCTGAATCCACATTGCTCATCATGCAATTGACTGTCAACCAGATTCTTAATTCTATTAAGCACAATCATGTAAAGAACTTTCCCTGGAACAGAGAGTAGGCTGATACCCCTATAGTTATCACAAGAACTGTGATCACTTTTTTTGAAAAGAAGGAATATAATAGCTCTGGTAAAATCCTTAGGAACCATTCTTTTATCATAAAAGATATTCAAAATTTCAATCATCCAAGTGGTAACCAAAACATTCCCAGCTCTAAGCATTTCCTTAGTAATTTCATCTAAGCTGCGGATTTATGAAGTTTAAGTTTAGAAACAGCCAAAATAACTTCAGATTGTGTTATAGGGCCAACATTAAAGCCACCAATGCATCTATCATCATTGCAAACAATGGAAGTAGAACTAACCACATTGTTTAGAACATCACTAAAATGCTCAGCCCACCTAGCCATGACAGAATCCTCACCTTCTATAACCTTACCTTGTTTATCCTTCAATCCCTGTATGCCTGTCCATTTTCTACCACACAAAGCATTAACTATCTGGTACAGCTCTCTGCTGTTGTGCTATCTAACTGCTTCCTCGGCTTTGTCAGCCAAGCCATCAAGCCAAAGATTCTTATCAGCAGCTAACTGATCTTTTACACGTTTATTAGGTTCTCTGTAATGCTTTCTATTAGGACTAGTAGGGTATTGATTAAGGACATTCCTGCAGTTCTTTCTTTCCGAAATAAGCTCAAGTGCCTTATCACTCAAATAATTCTGCCTCCTCTGCCCCTTTTTTACTAAAAGAGTACTGTTAGTGTCCAAAAAAACCTGTTTAAAATGATCCCATTCTTCCTCATCTTCAGTAGTAAGCATACCATGACTGTATGCTTTCCATCTAGGCAAATAAAAAGCCACTTGGGCTAAAACTGCCTGAATAGCGCCTATATGTGACATAAAAGGAATGTTCATAGCGTTAATTAGAGGAGATCTTGATCAGTGGCCAGTAGCTCAGTGGTCCAGAGCACCTGACATGTTATCAGGAGGTCATGGGTTCGTATCCCACCTGTCTCAATACAATTTTTCCTCTAAAATTAGAATTGACGTCAAAGTGCTGATTTATTGTGGATGTTGAACTGTCGAGTTTATCTCATTATTTATCATCATTAGCATACTTGTAAGACATGCTTTCCATCTATATGGCAAATAAAAAGCCACTTGGGCTAAAATTGCCTGAATAGCACCTTTATGTGACATAAAAGGAATGTTCATAGCATTAATTAGAGGCGATCTTGATCGGCGGCCAGTAGCTCAGTGGTCCAGAGCACCTGACATGTTATCAGGAGGTCATGGGTTCGTATGCCACCCGGCTCAAGACAATTTTTCCTCTAAAATTAGAGTCGACATCAAAGTGCTGATTTATTAGTGGATATAAACAATTTTTTTTAGCTAAGGATTTTTAGTCAGAGCATATGGATTATTGATCATTGACAAATTTCCCTGCTTTTCGCTCCTGAAAGTTAATCATTTTGCAGTAATGCCCTTTTTAAGGCTATATGACCTCTGTGAGTTTCTGTCGCCTTCCTTAGGTAGGGGAACATGTTTGCCAACCCAAGAAGGTTCTTTGAGATTTGAAACCAAGTCATTGATGATCTAGCTAACACCCAGGCACTGGATTAGCACAAACATTCCAAGAAAAGGAATAAACTAAGGCTAACCAGGGACAATGAAATAATCAAACTTGTCAGTATGCTGATTGTTACATAGCCTGGGTGTTTTCCTCGACAACTTAGGAATTTCATTGCAGAGGTGGAAGGGAAGGAAAGCATTGAATCATAAGTCATTTTTATGTTCGCATTATCTTTCTTGAATTCTGGTTTAGTCTTTATTATTTGGGGTTAAATTCGTAGCATATTTAA
This sequence comes from Ryuthela nishihirai, assembly GCA_038380435.1. Taxonomy (NCBI): domain Eukaryota; kingdom Metazoa; phylum Arthropoda; class Arachnida; order Araneae; family Heptathelidae; genus Ryuthela; species Ryuthela nishihirai. The sequence continues at coordinate 82,040,484 of JAWZYU010000017.1, forward strand.
GCAACTTTCCAATGAATGTTTATTATAAAAAATTTACAGATATAGCTAAGTGTTTCAACTTCAAATTCGTTAGAAACATGTTCGATTGTACATTTATTTTGACAAACGATTTGTTATAGACTTCAAAATAAATTCTTAAGAATAGCAACACTGTTGTGAAATGTTTCAGCTGCCAGAATCTTTTCAGTAGTAAATGTTGTTCAAAATCGTGATTCATTGAATATTTTCAGTTTCCTGTAACATTTTGCTGAAAAGGCTTTATTTCATGCTTAAGAGACTTTCAATATAATTTACCATTCACATAACATAGAAGTGTCCAATACTTTTTATAATTTGTTCATTCCCAGAGCAAAGAAAAAAAGCAAGGAAGGAAGTTGTTAGAATATTAGTAATTTGATTTTTAAATGCAAATGCATATTGTCTACTATATATATATTATGCTATGTATATTACTTATTACTTTAATTTTTCAACACTTGGTAATAAAATTGTTGCAAAATATCTGGAATTACTATTTTTTTGTATGTAAAGGTAAAAACAAGTAAAAAAGTTCAAGAAATTCAAAGCATACCAAATATAATTACATACTACTGCTCTTTGTACCTAGAGATACTTGAGATGTAAATCCAGGTTCTATAGAAAAAAAATATAATATAGAAGGCAGCAATTGCAATTATAATAGACAACCAAATTTTTATAATCAAAAAAAGTTTTGCCCCCCCCCCCCCCCAATCCAAATATTTTGCTCAGAATCATATTTACTGTTGTGCCGACCCTAAATATACTAATGATTCAAAATTCTAAGGTTGGGCAGAAACCTAAGTTTTTTTTTATTTAAGAAAAAATTTAGAACCTTTATTGGCAATTTTTTTTGCACTTCAAAAAGTCAAATTGGGGAAAAAAAATTTTTTCCTTCATCCTACTGTCTTGTAGATTTTACCCTTACCTATCTCTGAGTCTTTGATGTTCCCGTGACCTGGATATTTCACTCACTTTGTGAAAAAAAAGTGTTACTCAGAGGTAAAACAACACAAATCTTCTATAACTTAGACATCAATATTTTTATATTTAGCCATGTTACATTTTCCTATGTATTTTGAAGAGATATATGAGAACTGTATGTTACTTTGCAGACAGAAGTGGAAAAACAACTTTCCCCAGTGAAATTAGGATGGTTACACCAACGAGTGGTGTCAGTATCCATGGGCATGAGCCATACATCTGTTTTAGTGGAGCCAGGCAAAATAATCACTTTTGGCTATAACAAAAGTGGCCAGCTTGGAAGAGGAAATCTGCGTAACCATTCAACACCTTCAGTGGTGAAATCTATGGGAGATAGAACTGTAACTGTAAGGATTTCTGCAATAAATTAAAATATAACTTATTGTAATGAACTTCTGAAACTGTGTGTAAAAATCTTTATCTTTCAGCAGAAGGGACAACATATGCATTGAGATTTTTTACATTTCAATCTCAGCCTTGGAAAATGATAACAGCAGTCAAAATTTAAAATATACAGCTGTTTTAAAACTCTTTGCTTTTTTATATGTCCCTGTTTTCCATTTATTTTATTACCTTTCGATAAGGTAAATTTGAAAACATCCTCATTTGCCTTAGTTTTTATTTAGCTCTTGCATCACATTTTCATTTTATACATGATTGTTTCATATCCAAAATAATAAAACACATTGAAAAGTTTTAATAATTAACGTCAAGACAATTATACTCAATCTAAACATTATGACTGTATAACACACAAAATTTCAACCTTTTACTTACCATTTTCCTTTTTGTTTGCTCTGCACAATTTTTTTTGCATTGTAATGTCACAGCAGCTTAGTGCTGCTTTCCTTTTCCAAATATTAGGTGAATAAATTTTGTATTTTTTTAATGAGCACATTATTTGTCACATGTCTGTATCTGTTATCAGCAGACACCCAAATATACTTGAAGATGAAGTGAATATGAAATTGAAATACATACATGCAAAATCCTCATGCAGCCATGGGCTCATAGATCCTACACTGTGTAATTTTATTCTCCAAACATGCCTGTCCTAAGCTACATACGTCCTAAGCTACATACTTGTGGCCCACATCTGTCTCCCAACAGCTGTTCCAATGGGTCCCCTCACCCCAACCTTCTCTGAGCATTTGGGGTCCTTGTGACCTGACTATTTAGCTACAGCTGCTGCATTTGGTCACTGTACACCAATTTTAGTAAGGTCCTGTTTGACACTGTCTGCTGATCACATCCTAAGTCTTCCCCTTTTCCTTAGGCCCTTTTGTACATTTTTCATTGTCCTATTCACCAATCAGCAGCTACACATACAACATGGCCAAACCAACACAGTCTCACTCTGCAAATATGCTGCTCAAAGGAGGTTGTTGACTCTTTCTAACCTCATCATTACCTACAAAGTGAAATCCACTAATGCCCAAGACACTTTGTAAACATCTAGAATCAAAGGCAACTAGTTTCCTAGTATACTGCTTAAAAAGGACCATGCCTCCCTACCATAATTAACCTTATAGAAAACTAAACTCTTATACAGCCTAATTTGTCTTCAGGTGTATACACCAATTTTTCCAAACTCTCCATAGATTCTTAAAAGTTCCAGCAACAATCCCTATTCTTCTGTTTATCTCATGTTGAACATCACCAGTATCTGTTACATAGCTCCTGAGATAATTAAACTGGGACATTTGTTCAAACATGTAGCAGTTCAAAACAATTGAAGTCCATCTAATTTTAATCAGAAATTTTGAAATCTCTGGACTGTTTGAGGCCACAATCTTCCCCTTACAAGAATTCCACATAACATAATCAATAACCAAACTAAAGAGAAAAGGAGATAAAATGCACACTTATCTAACTCTGGCAAAGCTAAACCAATTGCTACAGGCCAATTGCACTGGCAATGCTAAACCAATTGCTACTGGCCTTACCAACTCTCCTACATGGCTCAATGCTATTACAGAAAGCTTTCATTATGCTAACTTGTTACATATTCCATACGATCTAATGATCAACCACAAATTATGAAAATCAACAGGGCTTCTTAAAATCTGTGAAAGTAGTAACCAAAGGTTAGATAAATATAGAGGAAAAATTGTCATTAGCCGGATGAGATCTGAACCCACACAATCCTGATAACATATCAGGTGCTCTGGCCGCTGAGCTACAGGCTGCCAAACAATTATCCTTTCTTAGTGACTTTATGCATTATTCCATAGAATTAGTCATTGTAAATGTAGCTCTGTAACTGATCCAGAAGGCACTTTCCAGTTTTCCATGTGATCCAGAAGGCACTTTCCAGTTAACTGATCCAGAAGGCACTTTCCAGAAGGCAGTTTCCAGACTGATCCAGAAGGCACTTTCCAGTTTAGAGCACATGGCCAGCTCACATCAAGTGGCATGGTATTTTTTTAAGCCAACATGCTGAGAATTGAGCATAAGCATTATTGTTGAAATAATAGAAGTTCCCAGATATACACCTGGTAGTAATATGTTAGATAAATATAAAGGAAAAATTGTTATTTGCCAGATGGGATCTGAACCAACGACCTCCTGATAACATATCAGGTATTCTGACCACTGAGCTGCCAGCCACAGAACAATTATCTTCTATTAGTAATATTATTAATTATCCTCTATTAATCTTTAGCATTGAAGTCACTTAGTACAAGAGAAATATCTCCTTTCTTGGCAGAATTAAAAATATCCTGAAGTTATCTGCAAAATCTATTCTTCTCATTCTGTAACAACAGATGACATTCAAATCTTTATTTTTTTTTATTTAGCTATAAAATATCTGGTGTATTCTTTTATTAGCCTTCTGGGTTACTTTCAGCCTATAGGGTGCAAAAAAAAGGTCTTCGTAAAAAAATGGGTATATATTTCTAATATTGATTTGCATAAGATTTGCTAGGAGAAAAAAAATGAAGACAATATAAAATGGTGTGGCATTTATCAAAAATATCATGAAATTTCAGTACATTACCCAATATAAAAAATCCAGTCTCTAACAGATGTGCATACAATACATTAATTTTATTTAAAATGGAAAAAATATTCAAAAACATAAAAAATTAATAAAATAACTTTTAATTTGTCAAAGGTTCACACTATTACAAGAATTATTTAATAATTTAGTACAATTGAATAATTTCAAATTATAAATATTAAAATTATTCATTATTAATTCCCCAATCATGTCAGCAATAATAAGATAAATTTATCATAATTGGTGACCAGACAGAACGATTTTTATTTGCTTTAAAAAATATAGGACTTTTAAAGGATAGAACAAAAAATATTGGACTTTTAAAATACAGAACAAAAAAAGAGTAGAACCAAAACACTTACTGAATTTTTTTATAAATTTATAGGAAAACACCCTAAAATATAGAATGAAGGGTCCTATATAGTATATATGTTACCGCTAAAGCTCGAAAGCCGTTAATGTGCACATTACCTAGCTAATCTGCAGATTAACTGATTTGCTCCGTTAACGTGCGGAATCAAGAGTTTTCCGCATTTTACCTAGGTAATGTGCACATTAACGGCTTCCGTATCGTTAAAGTTCAAAAGTTTGTTTCTCTCATTTCCTTTCCCTACTCCTTCCCCCCTCTCCCTCCACTTTTAGTTTCGTTTCGCCAGTGTCTTGTCGTCACTGGTTGTTTTTATTTCTCATAGTTTGCGTTGGCTGCTAGTGCGTAGCATAGCTAATTCTGTTTTCAAATTCGTTTCTGCCTGTTAGCACGTGAATTTGTGTCGTGATTTTTTTAAAGGAGATAAATTTAGCTCCTATTATGCAAGCAAGCACCAAGGACCCTTTCTACTGTCCAAATTATAGTCACGTGACCTAAGATTCATACTTAAGAGATTCACCACTTGACGGATTCGTTCTCACTTGGCCTCCGCTCATCCGGGGCGTTTCATGATAATTCGGAACACTGAGTCACGTGACCCGAAGATTGAGACTCAAGAGATTCATCACTTGACAGATTCGTTCTCACTTGGCCTTCGCTCATTTGGGGCGGTTTTTATAATGCGGCAGGCGGTGTACTGTAGAGCTAGATACGTTATCTGAATAATAGGATAGTTAAAAAAAGTACAATGTACCGGCTATTACCAATTCCGATAATAGCCGATACGCCATATTTTATTTTCACTTTAACGAGTACCTAGTAGGTAATGTGCAGATTATCCAGATAATTTGCAGATTACCTAGGTAATTTGAGAAATGAAACAATTTTCGGCACGTTAACGGCTCACCCTAGTTAATCTGCACAATACCTAGATAATCTGTAGAATAACTGATTTCTGCACTTTAGCGGTAACATATATAATGATAGTATAAATTCCATTAATAGTTTTGCGAAAAACATTCACCCTGTTTTTGCAAAGACAAAATAGTACAAAAAATAATCTATTGAAAGGAATAGGAAAAGTCTTGAGTGTTTACCTTTATGCTGCTTTTATAGTTCTTGTTGTCTGGTTGCAGGATTATCTCTAATTTATAATGTTGACTCTCTAACCAATACAGTTCACGATATGGAGAATACAGTTTTCACACCTGAATGGTTGTTATTCTATTTCACGTGTGTCTTAAGGTTAATGACTCCCACCCTCCTGCCATCTTCTGCACCACTCTCAAATCATCCCACAATCTTGCATAGGCCATGAATAATCAACCACTGAAGCATTGTCATTATATCTGTCTTCTGCTAGCAGTTGAAAAAACGTCCACCAACTGGGAACTAATTTCTGGAAATTTGAAGTCTACCATTTAGTGAAATTGTCTTGCCATTCAAAATTAAAGAGAACTGCTATCGACAGCCAAGTGAGAAAGTCTGCGGTGGACACTTTTGGATAACAATCAGTGTTGCAGAAACAACATCATGATTGCATCCTGTCACAAAATATCTACTAAGTTCCTTCTCCATGTATCCTACCCTTTTCATATGTTTAATAGGTTGTAACACATCTGGAATTTTAAATCTGGGAAAGCTGACTGCTCCATTTCCACATTTTCAACTTATTGAGACTACCATATTTGTTCTTCTGCAAGGTTTATTGCATCCTCTCCGATTATCTTTGTTTTTCCCCTTTTGCAGCTCCTTTATAGCCATCACATCTCCATATCACCAAGCTTCAGTTACACTCGGAGGCAAACTCTCTAGGATGTATTGTTGTTGTTGAAAGAAAACTTAAAATGTGAATATGTTTTAGAAGATGAAAATAAAAAAGGAAATAGCTATACATAAACAAAAAATGTACAAGAAATGTTTTAAGTGGAAATAATTAAATTTAACAGCCCAATCCACTTTTGACTGTCGCTATTTATAAATACTAATTCACAGCTGCTACTCAATAAAATTGGAAATGTATTTTTTTAGGCCCCTTTTATCATGAGGCCCTAAGCTGTAGCTTACTTTAAGTGTAGTCCAGACCTGAGTAGATGGCACTCCCCATGCCAGAAACTTTCATTTGGTATAAAACTTGTTACACTCGATTCATCCCTTCCCCTTTGATATAATTTTTTATCCTTCTCCTTTAGAGGAAATCTGAAAATCTTTAAAGTTGTAGTAGATGGCACCCCCATATGCTTTTAAATAACTGCTAATGCTAAGTCTATGAGAGATACCAGTTTTTAACCAATAATGTTTAGTTTATGGGGATTTTGAGAAATTCAAACCTGCCCACCCCAGTTTTGGTTGACCCCACTGTGTTCAAACTTCGCCTTTACTATTTTCCTGGGTGAAGGGAACATTCATGCAAAGTTTGGTGTCTAGCTTTTTTGGGGGGCCAAGTGCATAAGTGGACAGACACACAAACAAACAAACACACAAACTTTCTTCTTTATATATTAGATTATAGTATATGGGCAAATGAGCATTTATAAAACTTTTGAGCACATAAAAAATAACGTAGCTATTTATAGTTGGATATCAACACAGCATTGATCAATTTCTATTTACCAAGATTATCATTACAGTCTGAGTGTAATACTAGTTTTTAATTAGTTTGAAAAGTATGTGCTAAAGAATGTTTATGTTGCTGAATTTATATTGTAATTTCCAATTCTATAGTTGTGAAAAAACATTGCTTTAATTTTTCTATTTTTATTTAGATGGTACAATGCGGTGATACATTTACTATTGCTGGTACTGCTGAAAATGCTGTTTATTTCTGGGGTAGTCGTCAAGTTCTGACACCATCACCTTTCAAAGGAAAAAATTACTCATCTCAGATTAGTAATAATATAGAAATTGAACATTCTGTTAAAAAGAAGGGAAAAACTGGAAGAAATTTTGAAGCAGATTATGTTTCAGATATAAGTGAGGCTTCTATTTCTGAAGTAATTAAAATTGGTTAGTATTAAAATCTAGAGCAATTTATGATTTTATTCAACAAAAGATTACAGTATTAAATTTTTGATATGCAAGAATCAGTTTCTTTGGATGTATCCAGTGTTGGCAAGTGAAATGAAAAACATTTCATTATGTTTTTCGTTACCACCAAAAATTTAAATTTCATTATAAGGTTATGTTAACATTATGCAAAATATTTTTAGTGCAAATACAAAATAAAATATATGTCATCATTTTTATTATATATGTATGCAATAGCATCGTCCAACAGATCACACCAGTTCAATCAATCCACTTGTTTGAAAAACAGATAAAAAAATTAGAAAAAGAAAAATTATCAATATTATAATAAAAATTGCAAAATGCATGCATGCAAATAGTATTTTTGCACTTGCTTTTTCTTTTACTAATTCTTAAAAATTGTGGTTTAAAAACAATAATGACATAAAAATAGCAATTAGAAGACCCTGTTAGGAATAAGTAGGATGACACCACTGTATATATTCTAGTAATGTATGCAAGCCATACAATCCAAGGCTACTGAAGAGATTTGCACCAAATTTCTACGAATTTTTCAGCACATTATTTAAATTTGGTTGGAGTTGTGGTTTATAATTACAAAGGAACAATTTAAAATTTTATTCTTCTTGATTCTTTAGTAATAAAATCTTTATACAATAAAATGGAGCATTATTAATAAAATTTCCCAGCATAAGTATACATTCAGGATGTTTTTGTGCATGGATTAATATTTCTAAAATTATCTGCTAAAATGACTAGGAAAATTATTAAAAAGAGTGAAATGTTTCTTCAGAAATACTAACACACATAGTCAAGGAATTTTTTAAAAAAAACGAAATTCATTTAAAAATATTCATATTATAATGCAATAAATTTATTCTACTATTTTATTTGTCACTATAAGCAAAATGTCTTCTAATAAATTTTAATCCAAATTATTCGTTTTGTCAGACTGCACAGAAAAAAACTCTGCAGTTGCGTGAATTGCAGGTACTGTTAGAATAATTATTGTAAGTTTTTGCAATGTTTTGTCTTGATTTTTCCAGTAGTGAAAAATATTTTCTTTTGTAAAAATTTGCTTTGCTCTCTCAAATTCATTTAATAAAATTTAAATTTTATTTTCTTTCACTTCCAGTTTTTCGGTTTCATTAAGATAGGTTTCCATCAAATCATTTGTTCAGTGTTTGATGACACCGATTTTTATGGATGCTTTTCTATAGAAGAGATTTGCTGTGCTTTTGAATGTAATCATGCAAATTAATTAAATGAGTTTTTGCTGAAAGAAACTTCAAATAGCATAAGAATAATGAATAAATATAATTAAAGAAATTAACAACATTGTTTATTAAACTTTTTTAGCTCTATATAGTCTGTTCTTTAAGGAGCTGAAGAGAAGTACAAGATACACTTCATCACCACTCAATTGGAACATGAGCATTACCTTCTTTATTTTTTTAACATGTACAATGCGAGGCTGATTGTTATGCAAACATACACAATTAAAATGTTTTGGGAGGTAGGACTTACTATGAAGAGATGTTGAAGATTTGGTGGGAAGACCAAAACCAAAAGTTTTGACTGTTGTCAGTTGCCTTTTCCTCCAATTCTTTTTTTTATACCCAAATTAACCCACCTACATAGTTCCTTCTGTAAGTGTTTAAGTGGTTCACAAGGAACTGTAACATACCTGAGATTTTTTGTGGTATTGTAATTGCCCTTTTTTCCTTCTGCATGAATGGAGACTCACCTTTTTCCAATGAGCTTTTATCTGGCTATCACAAAGCACTTTCTCTGAATGCTAATTATGGTGAAGGTGGCTGAAGTAGCTGCCTTCCAAATTCTTTTGGAATATACCAATGACAGGCTTAGTTCATTGATCATAAAAGTGAATTGTACATCTCTGTGTTTCACACAAGTTTCTAAGTATATCTTATAAAGGAAATTTTTGAAATATATCAAAGCATAAAAACAGTGAAAATAACTAAATTATTTTTTCTGTTATTTGTTACATTTCAATGTTATAAACATTTTGAAATTCCATTAGCATTATTCAAAAAAAGTTATTCTATTATTTTGTTACGTTACACATAACGTTTTCCAACACTGGGTATATCAAGAGAGTTCTTCAATAAAATTAATTAGATTGTTATTTTTGAGTTTTGAAAATTATTAGGAGATTCCATTTTAAATTCATAACCTATAACAGTAAAATACTTTGTTTTGAAATATTTCATAATTATTCCCCAAAATTTCTATAATTTCTGGAATCTTTTAGATGTCCAGAAATTTTGCTAAATCAGCTCTGTTTTTAATTAAAAGAAATCCTTTATTTTTAGCCGAGTAGGAGACAAAGTCATGACCTCCTTAATACATATTAGATTATCTCACTTATTGAGCTATAGATTACCATAGAAGCTCTTTTTTTCCATAGGTAATATTACCAAAATTGACTGATGGAAACCACATGCCATACACATCAAACAACAGGCAAAAGACACTAACATTGTTCCAAAGAAAGATTCTGCTGTGATGCTGAATGTATTCTCTGACTGTTGATTAATATAAACAACAGGAGTAGCTTGCCCATTAGGCCACCTGAGGCACTCCCCCACCGAAAATAATCATAAGAAATAAGTGAATTTTGAAATTTAGTACTCATTATTTGTCTTCTCAAAAAAAAAAACAACATAATAACATTCTTGTATCTTTTGGCTTTTGCAATAGTTACTGTTAATAGAGAATCTCATGGGGATTTGGAGCTTTTTGAGTTGGGGCATCTGAGGTGTTTTCAGGTGATTATGGTAGTATATCCCACTCAATAAGTTTTTTACTTAAAGGCTTCAGGAAAAGGGGGATATGTGAAACAGGACCTTGCTATAATTAGCTTACAGTGGCCAAATGCAACAGCTGTTAGCTCAGGACAGACATGTCTGGAGAAGAAAATTACACAATCTGGTAGGACCTCCATGGCTGCATGAGGAATTTGTATGTATCTGTGTATGCATTCATTTCATAATCATTATTTATCAAGTTGTTGATGAATCACAGCATTCACTTTGTGAATCTGTGTCTTTAGTTTATACAAAGTACAGTATTAATTTATCTGTTACACCACCGGAATCTTAATGTTATATATTACTGCAATTACACAAATGCACATGCCCTGAAATACAACTGTGATGAACTGCAAGTTCTAGGCCACCAATTCAGAGTGGCCTGTTAAACTTGATTAGCCAATTCAACCAATACAATGAATTGACAAAGACCTTGTTAGTTAGCTGAAAAATGCTCATTAACTCTGCCAATGGTTTATTTTGCCAAGGAATGGCATTTAGGTATATAAAATATGTATATAAAATAAATATATATATATAATAATACATAGCGTGATTGTTTAATTCATGGACAGAAGCAAAAAGTTGCATTAAATATCTTTTTTCTGAATCTTCTTGGCATTTGTCTTTCTCAAAATACTCTCCCTTGAACTTCACACATTTTTGCCATCGTTGTACCCATGCATTAAAAGCATCTTTGAAGCCATTTTTTGAAAGCATGCTAAGTGTTGTCATCGTGGCTCTGCAAGCTTCATCATCGGATGCGAAATGTTTCCCTTTCAAAGCTTTCTTCAGTCACGGAAAGAGGAAAAAATCACAGGGTGCTAAGTCCGGGGAATATGGAGGATTTTATTTTATTTTCACAACCACTTCACAAAGTGTTATTCATCTGTCTTCATTCATTCGATTTGCTCAGTAGTTATTGAGGAAGATGGTCATCATCGGCAACAGATTTGCGTCCTTCATTGAATCATTTATACCACTTAAAAATGGCAGACCGACAAAAACAGTCATTACCATAGGCTTCACTCATCTCTTCAACAATCGCAGCAGCGCTTAGGCCTCACCTAACACAATAACAAATGACATACGCTGTTCCATTTCAATTTCTGACATTCTGAACGAACGTCTATGACATGCAACTCGAATCACAGTCTTAACACAACAGCAGTCAATGCCAAATGACCTGGGCGGGGGTGGCTCAGTTGGTAGTGTGCCAGGCTCGTAATCTGTAGTTCCCAGGTTCGAGTCCCAGCTGGGTCAGCGTTGAGATTTATCTCTGCAAAATTCCCCGCCCTGCCCACGGTCAGTAGGGGACACCGATGGGCTTGGAAAGGTCGTCGTCCGTCGGATGGGATGTAAAGCCGTGGTCCCGTGTTCAGGAGAGAGCCATACCCTGTGCACGTTAAAGAATACTCTGGATGGCCTTGAAGGGAGGCTACCATCTGTCTCCCAACAGCTGTTCCAGTGGGACCCCTCCCCCAACCTTCTCTGAGCCTTCGGGGTACTTGTGACCTGGCCATTTAGCCCATGGTGTGCAAAAAAGTGCCGCTCAAAGGTAAAACAACCCAACCCAAGCCAAATGACCTTGGTACGTGGAGCCTCCTTCACAGTGGTCACACACAGCGCCATCTAGTGTTACTTCAGAAAAAGTGCTACTTACGAGTACTTATGGTATCAGTCTGCGAATTAAATGATCACCCCTCGTATATATATGTATGTATCTATGAATCATTATATATATGTAATAATATATATATAATAAATTAACATAAAATGATTATTATAACCAAAAAAAAAATGCTGCTCAAGTTATAATTTACAATGAGTAATTCATTTTAAAATTTGTATTTATAAATGGAATTGAAAAAAATTAGTAAACCTCTATATTACACATATTTTGACAGAATATTCTTTTTATAATGCCGCTAGAATGTCGAGGAAATGCATATATAGGTAATTATTACAGAGGAAGAGCAAAATACTGAATTAAACTGGAAAGGACCAGGATACTTTTCTGAGTTTTTTACCCAAACCTTTTTCCTAAATAATATGTTTGGATAATAGCTGAAAAAAGATCTTCATTGCAGTTTGATACAGTTCAATATGAAGCATCTGTCCAAAATTTTCCTATGCCCAGACTCTGCCTGTGCTAGTCAAAGTGCCCCACCAAAAATTTGAGTCAAGAGCCACCACTAGTCTGGTATCAGTAGCATGTGGTATCTTTTGGCTTTTTAATATCTACTATTAGTAGAGAATCTCACTGGAAATTTGTAGCTCAGTGAGTTAGAGCATCTGAGGTGTTCTCAGATGATCATTTTTTTATAACCCATTCAATAAGTCTCTTTTTTTTTCTGTACTAAAAAATTGTTTTTTGATCAGTAGAGCATTGTTTGTTTGTGCTAACTCTTCCTGTTATACAGGAGGAAGATAGGAAAGACTAGTGTGCATTTGCAATCCTCCTGCTCTGTCTTAGGTTGGCCATGATCTTTATCAGTTTTGATTTAATAAAGCCACTAGATTTTGATTTAATAAAGCACTAGAGCCCCAATGATGTTTCGCAGGCTTTTTAAATAATATCACAATTTTTATCATTTGTTGATATTCCCCACTGGATTCTTCCAATACATTGCATTATCATTTTTGAATTTAAATCTTGAACTATACACATAAGAATTACTTTTAACAATAACATAACAAACATTTATTGGAGTTTACATATTTTTCACAATTAATATGACATTACTCAGTCAGTTGGTGTGGCTGAAAATATCATTCATCACAGCATTGTTTCGCTCTCTAAGAACCAATAATGACTTCCTCACCCTCTGCTCAAACTTTTCCTCATAACCTCCTTTCTCTGCCCCTCAAGACTTACTCGCTTTGTAACCTCGAACTTTTCTGCTTTTCTCAATCTCTTTCTCTGACTTCCTCTCTCTCTCTCTCTCGATCTGGTTTTGCTTCTCACAAAAGGTGTCATCTGCCCCTTCCATTGGTCAGCAACCACCAGTCAGAGACAGCAAATATTAGTGGAGTTTGAGAGTTATTTGATGTTGTGCTCTCTACCACATGGATTGCTTACTTTCCCAGGGACGCTGTGATGCCATTGTTCAGATTGCATCCCTGGGAATGCATCAGGTGGTAGGAGTGCTTTGCATATATCAAGGCACAGGGGAAGTTGCAGTCCCTGGAGATGTCATCAGTGCTTGCCTGAAGTCTGTCTTTGTAACAGGTTACAGGTGGGGCCCTCACTCCAGCCACTTTTAACGTTGGCTTGATAGTGACTGGTGCCAGCCATCCAGAATTTGATGAAAATGGCTTGCGAGTCTTTTGTCTCTGTGATGACAATGTTGATTAAAGATGTCATGAAGCACTTTTGATATCATTCTGTGTAGGTACAAAAATCTATGTAGAACATTCCCATCAAAATTTGTAAAATTTCCAAGTGACTTACCTTAATATGGTTAGAAAAATAAAATAAAAAAAAATTTTGCCCTATTTTCATTATTTAGAAATTTTTAGAATAACACTTCAAAGCAACAGGCAGGATAGTTCACTGTGCAATTTAGTTCTTCATTCATGTCTGGCTTGAGTAACAAAGCAGCAAATATTTCAGTTTATAAATTACCATATTAAGCTGATTATAAGACTTCAAAAATGATTATCTAAGTTTAAAAACAGCGAGAAATCAAAAGTGATTTGCTTTTAAAAAATATACTTTACTTATTTTCGAAATAAGAAAGCAGATTAAGCAGAAAACTTTGGTGTTCATTCAACTGGAATATGAACCTAGAATCTCCTGATAATGACATCAATATCCCATTCAAGCCAAAACTGAATGTTTCTATTGGGTTGATGCAAAAGTAATGGGAAAAAAACATGAACCACGTGCTTGCCATTGTCAGGAAATGTGCATCAGTCTTGTAAACAGCACGAAGACAGCACATGTGTAGCTCCAGTATCTAATGATGTTCTGAACCTACAGTTAGTCTGTAGTATGGTAACAGCATTTTACAAAGGTGATGTGAAATGTGTATTCGTTTGCAGAAATGGTATCGGTGTCCAAGAGTGTTTGTATAAACTGTGCAAAGCTTATGATGAACAAAGTCATCTCTAAAAGCATTTGTTACCAGTGATATAACAAGTTACAGTCAAGATGACTTTCAGCTCAGAAATGAACCTCTTAGCACCCAGCAGATGGAGTTGAATGATGATCATTTAAAGGTACCACTGAGCAAAAAACCACATTGGGCATCCAGGAAATTGGCACAGATACTGAACACCAATCAGTCATCTGTCATTCGACATCTGCAAAAGTTGGGTTGTGTCAAAACTGGATGCTAGGATCCCACATACAGCAGAACATGGTGGCTCACTATACTGCATGTGCTTCATTGCTTGTTTGGGAAAAAGCTGATAGATTTCTTGACAGAATGATTACAGGGGATGAAAAGTGGATCATTTATGATAATGTATTGAAATACCATGGTGTCAAGCAGGAGAATTATCCTAGACTATGACAAAACCAGAACTGCATTCTTGTAAGGTGATACTCTGTTTTTGTTGGGATTGCAGAGGTATCATCCACTCTTAGCTTTTAAACCGATCCCAAAACAGATGTTGGTTGTCTGTTATGAGCAGTTGTACCACTTAAGGGCAGTACTGAAGGCCAAATTCCCAGTGTTGGTAAACAGAAATGGTGTCATGTTCTACCAGGGCAACACCACAAGGCCCCATGTTGCATTAAGGACACAGCAGAAGCTGCATCAATTCAGCTGGGAAATAATGACTATTTATTATAATTGTATGAGAAAATTTTTCATCACAACATACCATTATATTTCCTACTCATTTTCCATCTTCAATAGAATGATCTCACAATATTCCTCCAATACATCATACTTTTAATCAGCTTAACTTAACTATTAAGTTATTATTATTATTATTAACTTATTTGCCTACATGAGCAAATCTAACCTTCCAAGATAGCACTTCTCCATTAATAGAACAATTAAGATTTTTTCATGATCACATGATAATCATTCTTGTTATAATTACTATTTTAACCGGATATGTTTTAATTAATATTATAATCGCCCCCTTCTTTAACCGTTATCTGTTAGAAGGTCAAGAACTAGAAAGATTTTGAACTTTAATTCCCGCTTTATTATTGATTTTTATTGCTCTTCCATCTCTCCGTACTTACGGATTACTTCCGTATAGACGAAAATATTTCTCCAGAATTAACATTTCAATGATACTGAATTTATGAATTAACAGATTTTATAAAAACGGAAATTGAATCTTTTATGTTGCAACCAAATAATTCATCCATTCGACTTCTAGAAGTGGATAACCCCCTCCCTTTACCACTATTTACCCACATTTGGGTAATAGTAACCTCAAATGATGTAATTCATTCTTGAGCCCTCCCCTCTATAGGAGTAAAAATTGATGCTTTACCGGGACGACTTAACCAAACTATTATCTTCACAAGTCGTCCCGGTAAATTTTCAGGGCAATGTTCTGAAATCTGTGGGGCCAACCATAGATTTATACCTATCTCAATTGAAGTCTGAACTTCGCTGGCTCCCTCAGATTTTCATCTGTCCAATCCCTGAGCAATTTCATTTACAATAGGAAGTTTTAGAATGGCAATGAGGTGGAAGAGTGCATTGCCAATTTGGTTGCAACAAAAAAAAAGAGTTGTTATAGGAATATCATCTGCACACTTGTAGATCATTGGAAAATGGTCATATCTACCAATGGTAATTGTGTTCTTGATTAAATAATATATTGGATAATCATGTGAATGATTATTCTTTCATGTCTCATGTTTCCCATTACTTTTCATCTCAATATGTCTATTAATTATATAATTAAGTTACTTTTCATCTCAATATGTCTATTAATTATATAATTAAGTTTTCCTTAAAAATAAGTAATGCTTAAAACTATACAATGATGATAAATTACTTCTGTTCTAATTTTCAAATATTACAATAGATTTTATTTTAAATTATAAGCTATTGTTACAATGAACTGACTTTTTGCTGCAATAAATTTTATTAGTTGTAGTTATTTAAATGGAGAAGTAATTTTTTTACATAAATTTAAGATCAAATTACTAAAATTTTAATTTTGTGCATTAAATAAAAAAATAAATAAATAAATAGCCCCTCATGCAGCCACTTGCCACAGAGGTCTGACAGGAGCCCATCAGTTTATATGCCGTAGTAGAAGGTCTGTGAGGATGGCAGGACCTCAGCAGAAAAACTACACATACATCCATGTATTACCCGGGGCTCGAACCCAGGTCCCTTAGTTCAGTAGCCGAGCACGCTAACCACTCGGATTACCAAAAGGAAAATTAAATTGTTTATAACTTAATATTTTTGTAGAAAAATCTATAGATAGATTATTATTAACTATAGAATAAATTATAGTAAAAACTTGGTGTAGTAAAAATAGTTACATTGCTTTAAAATTGACAATATGCTTTTATTTTATGACAGAGCCATCTTGAGTGTGTTGACAGAGGTTATATAACATCATTTTGGTACCATGTTTTCTGAAAACATAGTTATTGCATAGTAAACACATTTCAGAATATTTAAATCTTGATTGCACTTTATCTTTTTATATGAATTATTTATATTATAGTGTTATTTAGACACTTGTACTGTGCTTAACTAAAGTGCAGCTCAATTGAATATAGTGATTAACATAAAGTAATTTTATATGTAAATGCTATTTTCACTGTTTAGCAAATTTTTGTTTACTGAACAAGTTTCTGTAAATTACACTGGTTTCCATAAATTAAGGAAAATTCCTATGTTAAGTCAATGGGAAATTAATGTCAAAGCTCTGTAACTTCTAAAATAAGTTTTTTTTGTTTGTTTTGAAAAATGTGATTGCAGATGAAGATCTCAATCAAATAAATCAATATCTCGATTTTCAACAATATTCATTCAGTATTTAATGAGTTATGGAAGTTTGAATATTTAATAACAGCAATTC
Source organism: Ryuthela nishihirai (assembly GCA_038380435.1). Taxonomy (NCBI): domain Eukaryota; kingdom Metazoa; phylum Arthropoda; class Arachnida; order Araneae; family Heptathelidae; genus Ryuthela; species Ryuthela nishihirai. Next base: position 82,057,738 of record JAWZYU010000017.1, read on the forward strand.
CAGTTTTAGAAAACTTATACAAAACTGAAGAATAGTGAAAGAATTCTTTACCCAAAGTTCTAAAATACAAACTTATTTTATTAAACACTTTGATACAATACTTATTACTAAGTTTTAATTAACTTCTGAAGTCAATTTTTGTGACTGGCATTGTTATCGCTAAATATTCAATCTTTCATAACTCGTTAAATACTGAACGAATATTGTTGAAAATCGTGATATTGATTTATTTGAACGAGACCTTTATCTGCAATCACATTTTTCAAAACAAAAAAACTTATTTTAGAAGTTATGGAGCTTTGACATTAGCTTCCCATTGACTTAACATAGGGATTTTCCTTAATTTATAGAAACCAGTGTATTAATTTGCAGAAAATAATAACTAATGGAATAGTGAAAAGTTATTAGGTAAATTAAAATGTACAGCAAGGGCGTATCATAATCAGCTTGGGCCCTAGTGCAACATTTCAATATGGGTCCTCCAGAGCCACTTTGTAAAAGTTAATTAGGAAAGCATACATTCGCAATTTAATCTTTGGTACATTTCTAAAGATTTTCATTTGAATCTGTAATGAATAATGGAAGAATTTTTTACAATTTAGCCTACTACACCTAATTAAACACTGATAACTCACAACTGTGTTAAAAATGTATTCCATCCATATGTTGAATAAGTACTGATATAATTTTGGTATTCTGAAAGATATGTATTGATAATATAGAATAATACTTTAGATGCATAATAAAAATTAAATTTCTTTGAAAATGTTGACTAACATATCAAACAAATATTAATGAACATCTCCAGAGCAGTATGTGTAAATCAGGAATGGTATATTCACGACAAATATACCATTCACAGTGAATAATGGATGTCTGCAATCATATTCAAGCTTTCAAAAAGTCACTCTTGAATTCCATGATAGCTCTAGTAGGAAATACCTCCTATCCAAAGCAGTTTTCTACACTTATAAATCACTGGTCCTCACATACATCACTATCCATATTCACTTGCACAGACTCACTATATTACAGCCTCTAAACATTTTGCAAAAAGCAGCCTGTAGTCCTATAGAATTTTTTAAACAAAATGTTTGGAAAATTTACACTAATACTTAAAAATTAAATAATTTTAATGAAATGAACTTTGATTTTTCTACTCATTCATTTTATATAGATAAAAATGCAAGTCTTTGTAACCTTTCTTCTGTCATTTTACTTCTGAGATAATTTTTTTTCAATATTAATTTTGAAAATGAGCATTCTGGTGTTGCTGCAGTTACTGGTAGTGTTAAAAAAACAAGAGAGTAATATACGTATCTGGAAAAAAAATCAGAGAATAGATCCATCCATATTAAATATACAGACTGATTGTAGATATAGAATTCAATAAATAATTATGTGAAAAAAATTATTGCTAACAGTGGGGGATACACACCCACTCCTCTCCAGATACATGTCTGAGTGAATACTTCGACTTTGAAGCCATTTTGCTCATTCTTAAGCCTCTGGTATTCACACAGCTCACCTTCCATGCATTTGATTTTAGGCACATGATAAGTCTGAAATCTTGGTTCTATGCCCCACATTAATGGCATCATTTCAAGTATTTAAATTATTCCTCGATTCCTCACAAGACTTCTAATGCAATGTACAGCAACTGGGAGGTTTTTGAAAGGCTAACATTGGGGTTTGCTTAAATTTAGAGACAGCATCTATGTCATTTTCTTAAATCCTTTTTTCTGAGCACCACCTGCACTGCTTAATTGATCTTTGCTATTCCTTTTGCAATGCAGGAATGTTAAATTACCCCTTTTCCTTTTGCAAATGTTTAACCACTCTGAAAACTGACAAATGAAAAGATATTTGCTATCAGTGCTTGTAATTTTTGAAAAAAAGGGTAAACTTTCTTGTTCTTATTTTTTGGGCCCACCTGATCTCAAGGCCCTAGTGCACCTGCAGCACTGGGTGATATCCTCTGATGTACAGAATGTCCAAACTGAAACAACAAAGGTTAAAGAAATTTAGCCTCCCAGAAAATTAGGCCCAATTTTTTTTAAAGAAAAAGATTAAAAAGAATAAAAAGTATAAAAGTGTGACTTTAAAGTACAAGCATCATATTAAAAGATAACGATTAAAATCTTAAAACTTTTAATTGAATACTTACTTTTAGTTAATGGGAGGAGGGGAGTAAATTATATTTATTGTAAAAATGTTACTAAAACTAGAAGGAAAATTGTAAGATTGTCCAGGGTGCCAAACTAACTCAGTCCAGCCCTGCTGACCTTAACACTGTATACACTTAATCCTTTCAATATTATTGTACAGAAATGGAAAATAACCATTTACTGTGAAATAAAAATATATTCTAATTCAGGTATTGCTTGAAAGATTAATACATTCTAATTTTAATCACTGTTTTGTTCTGCATTATTTGCAAAAAAATTGATAATTGAATTCTTTTAGGTGAAAGCAATTCTCCTCTTATGAAAGAAATAGAACGGATAGGTCCAGACTCACCCATTATCCAGGTAAAAACTCCTGAAATCCGTTCTAACAGCACAACTCCATTACTGACTGAACAGAGAAAATATCATGAAAATATGCAGACTAATGGTAAAATACTATAAAGTATTTTTAAGTAAATGCAATTGTATATTCCAAATTTAATGTTAAAAATGTTATGTTAAAAAGTGGGCTTATAGCCAATATATAAGAAAAACTTTAATTATTTGCAAAGCCATAGACCTACTGCAAAGTGTCCTTTTTGCACACACTACAGTCACCTTATCTGTTCTCATATAATAAATTTAACATCTGAAGGGGTTAATTTTGATAAGCATGCTACTTCTCATAGTGCAGCAAAGAAATAAGTGTGTCAACTCAACCATTGTGCCAGCTTGAGTCTGAAGCAATGTTGGCAAATGAAATTAAAACATTTTGTTATTATGTTTTCCATTACAGCCAAAAATTTCATATCTTTTTTGTTACATTTTTTGTTACAGGAAAATTTAAATTTTGTTAGCCGTCCCATGGCCGAGTGGTTAGCACGCTTGACTACTGATCTAAGGGACCTGGGTTCGAGTCCCAGGTAAGGCATGGCTGTTTGTGTCGTTTTTCTGCTGAGGTCCTGCCATCCTCTCAGATCTCCTACTGTGGCATATAAACTGACAGGCTCCTGTCAGACCTCTGTGGCAAGCAGCTGCTTGAGGGGGTATTTATTTATTTATTTTATTTATAATGTTATGATAATGTTATATTGAAATATTTTTAGCACAAATATAAAATAATGAAATATATGTTATTTTAATTATATATGTATACAGTAGTGTCTTCCAGTGTTTTGCACTAGTTCAATCAATGCACTTGCTAAAAAATAAATAAAAAAATGTAAAAAAGGAAAATTATCAATATTAATAACAATTTTTAATAACGAAATAAATCTATGCATGCAAAGAGAATTGTTGCAGTTGCTTTTCCTGTTACTGATTCTTAGAAATTGTCGTTTAAAAATAATGAAATAAAACTAGCAACTAAGAGATGGGGTTGGTTTGTTTTACCTCTAAAAACAGCACTTTGTTTGCACACAATGAACTAAATATCCAGATTTACAGACACTGAGGGCTCAGAGAACGTTGGAAGAAGGAGACCCATTGGACAATTGTTAGGAAACAGATGGAAGCCTACTGTCAAGGCCATCCAATGTGTTCTTTAATGTGCACAGGTTATATCTCTCTCCCACACACGAGGCCATGGATTAATATCCCATCCAACGGAGAGCAGAATTTCCAAACCCATCGGTGTCCCCTTGTAATGCTCCAAAAGATTATTAAACTTCTTTATTTTGGACCTTTTGACTAATCTAAACTAAAACACCAGATAGTTATCGAGCACCAGACAATATTAACTTGCCAAATAAAGTTAAATGAGGGTTTGTTAAGTATATGGATGTTACTTATTGAGTAAAAAATCAAGAAATTGTTGAATTTTTAAAAATTAAATTTTAATCAAAATCAATTATCATTGCTCAAGAGAAAAAGTAGCAAAGTCAAAATATTCATGTAGCAAAGTTTATTTCCAAAAAATCATAACTCACCATATAAACTGATTAATACAAAATAGTCTGAGCAAATAAAAGCTCATTTAAACATCTCTACTATTATTTCTATCTTCCTACTATCATTACTCATTCTGACTACCTCCACTATCATTACTACATTACTAACTCTTTCATCACTACCTTCCTACTAACATCTTGACTATCTACTATCATTACTCTTGTAATTCTGTGACCTAACATCACTTAGTACACATGCGGCATACAACAGACACTGGGAAAAACATTTGCATAGTCATACAATTGTGCACTAGCTGTGATGCAAGAGGGGGAGTATCCTTAATGTGCACATTAGCAGCTCCAATCAGAAGTCGGAGTTGCACATGCACAACTCATTTAGTGGATCAGAATGAGGAAAAATGATGGCCAACTAAAATAATCCCCAAAATGATAAATATAATGTAAATAAAATAAAACTGGAAAAGGAAAAGTGAATGGGTGAACCATCACACTCTACTGACAGAGGATGGAGTGTTTTGCAGGGATAAATCTCAATACTGGATCAAATGGGACTTGAACTTGGGAACTACAGATTACGAGCCTGATGCACTACCGACTGAACTACTCCCACCCCACCTAGTTATAAATAAATAGGATGACACCACTGTATGTATTGTAATAATTTAGGTAAGCAATACAATTGAAACTACAGAGGAAATTTACACCAAATTTCTAGGAATTGTTTAGCACACTGTTTGAATTTGGTTGGAATTGTTTATAATTACAAAGGAACAACTTAAAATTTATTCTTCTTGGTTATAAAATTTTTATACAATGAAATGGAGCATTATTAATAAAAATTTCAAGCATGACTTTGCATTCAGAATTCTTAGTACTATAGTGATTTTGTTGTGCACAGAATAATATTTTAAAAACTTGTTGCTAAAATGACTCATGTAAAATTTAAGAAAAGGAAATTCTCTTCAGAAATAGTAAAATCATAACTCCTAGTCGAGCAAATTAAAAAAAAAGAAGTTGATTCAAAAATATTGATATCATACCACAATCAATGTTATTCTGTTTTATTCATCACCATAAGTAAAATGTCTTCAGATATTTTTGAATCCAAATTGTTCCTTTTGTCAGAGATAATCCATTTAAGCATAGAAAAAAAAAAACTCTACAGATGCCAGATTTACAGATACTGCTAGAACAATTTTGCAATTCTTTGCAGTGTTTTGTCTTGATATTTCCAGTAGTAAAAAATATTTTCCTTTGTAGAAATTATCTTTGCTCCCTTAAATTAATTTAATAAAATTTAAATTATATTTCTTTCACCTCTAATTTTTTGGTTTTATCAAGATAGATTTCCAGCAAATCATTTGTTGCAGTCATTTGATGACACTGAACAATTTTTATGGATTTTTTTTTCTTGAAGATATTTCCCCCAATACTATATCCTATACCCAGATCACTCCACCTGCATAGTTCCTTCTCGAGTGTTTAAACAGATCACAGGGATTTTTAATATATTTTGGATTTTCACCCTATCATAATTGCCCTGTTTTCTTTCTTCATGAATGGAGACTCACCATTTTTTTTTTCACTGCAGCTGTTATCTGGCTATCACAAAGCACTTTCTCCAAGTGACAATTATGAGAAAGATGGTTAAGACAGTTGATTCCTAAATTCTTTAGGAATATATCATTTAGCAGAGTCACTGAAGGGCTTTGTTCATTGATCATAAAAGTAAATTGTACTTTTGTCTGTTTCATATAAATTTTCAAAGTATATATTATAAAAGAAATATCTGAAAAGTTCACAAAAAGTTTCACAAAAACAGTGAAAAATAACGAAATAATTTTTTCCATTATTTGTTTTTTTATCGTTATAAATATTTTGAAATTCTGTTAACATTATTTATATTATTATTCAAAAATCATTTTATTATTTTGTTACATTACACGTAACATTTTCTAACACTGGTGTGAACTGTACATTAGGAGTCTAGCACTTTCTCACTTTTTTTTTTATAAAGAGGAAACCAACATTTGGAAATTTAGACCTTTATTAACCCCCTATTCATGTAAAGGGATTAATTTCAACAAGCATGCAACTTCTCATGATGCAGCAAAGAAATAGGTGTGTCAACTCAATCATTGTGCCAGCTTGAGGCTGAACTGCACTTTACTAGTCTCACTTTCTCACTTTTTTTTTACTATAAAGAGGAAACTAATATTTGGAAATTTATGGCTTTATTGTTTTCTTATACAATTCATCAAAAGACAGATGCTAGCCTTCAAGCTCAACCAAATATACCAGCAAACCAGGTTGCTACCCAGGGTACCAAAATCTATATAGAGTACTGTTTTATTATTTTTACTTTAAATTTTTAAGTTTTCTTTTTATGTCATTGTTTAAATTTTTCTAACTTGATGAGAGTGATCAAAACTAAATTAATATAAATATAAAAATTTCTTTATTAAATTTTTTTGATGAAAAAGTAATATTTTACATCATTTGCCTAGGGTGTCAAAATAACTTGGACCAGCCTGGCTAACATTAACACTGTATACACATAAAAGTATAACGTATCCTTTCTATCCATTCTTATGAGTTAATAATGATGCCGTGAAATCGTTTATCGATTTGCCACTTACTCTCTACAATTATTGTGCTAAAATAAAAGATAATCGTATTATACTATACAGACCATATATGACAATATATAAAATAAAAATATATTCTCATTCATTTGGCTGATGTATATTTAGTGATATTTTCCTATATATATTTCATGTAATGCTTGACCAGGGATATCAAAAGCTAACACAGGCTTTAGAGCAAGCAACATACAGGACTCCCCTTTAACTCTTCCAGGATCCAAGACAAATGTAGACTTTGACAGAATCCGAAATGAGAAACCCGAGACATCTGGGTTCATTTTTAGTGCAGCAAAAAAAAAAATCAATTTAAAAAAGAATTAGAAATTATTTTTTGAAAATTTTTCTACATATATCTTTTAAAACTAGATAACTCAAGTGTGAAAAATAATATTTTCTTTTTTCATTTGATGCATATTTTATTAAACTGCATTATAAATAATTTGTTAAAGCCATCTGATTGTTTTTTTTAGAAGTGCTATATTGTGTACTGCAGATTAATATTTGGAACCAGATTGTGCAATTTAGTTCTCTAAACATATATGTCTTTAGCTACCTCTGCTACATCTGGCCACTGTACACAATTCTAACAAGGTCCTGTTTGACATTATCTGCCCACCACATCCTAGGCTTCCCCCTCTTTCTGAGACCTTTAGGCACACTGTTCATAAACTTATTCGCTAGTCTATAATTATTCATAAAGGCAACATGGCCAAACCAACAGTCTCTCTCTGCACAATATGCTGCTTAAGGAGGTTGTCAACTCCTTTGCCTAACCTCATCATTACTTACAAAGTTGGAACCACCTAATGCCCAAGATACTGCATAAGCATCTAGAATCAAAAACATAAAGTTTCCTTTTATATTGTTTACAAAGCATCCAAGTTTCATTACCATAACTAACTTTAGAAAGAACCAAACTATTATACAGTCTATTTTTAATCTCTCAATGGTTTCAGAATAACTAACACATATTACAAACACCACGACATACATAAATACACATGGGTTTCACCTGATGGGCTGCATAGGAATATGATTGATTATATATTAATTAACAGCAAATGGGCTAGTTCTATTAGAAATACTAGGGCATATAGGGGAGCTGAAATTGGATCTGACCATTACCTTGTTAAAAGTGTCTTGCAACTTAAACTTAAAAAGTGTTGTGCTAGGGTTAAAAAATTTACCTTTAATACTGAAGCTCTGAAAGACCCAGTTATAGCTATAGCTTACCATGATAGGTTACTTAGTCATTATGACAGTCATGGTTTGCTTAATACTGAAGTTGAGGAAAAATGGGGCCATTTTAAACAGGCTTTTTTGGAAACTAACAGTACTCTTTTAGGGAAAAAGGAGCAGAGGAGGTGGAATTATTTAAGTGATAAGGCACTTGAGCTTATTTCAGAAAGAAGGAACTGCAGGAATGTCCTTAATCAGTACCCTACTAGTCCTAATAGAAAGCATTACAAAGAACTTAATAAACGTGTAAAGGATCAGTTAGCTGCTGATAAGAATCTTTGGCTTGATGGCCTTGCTGACAAAGCTGAGGAAGCAGTTAGACAGCACAACAGCAGAGAGCTGTACCAGATAGTTAATGTTTTGTGTGGTAGAAAACGAACAGGTATACAGGGATTGAAGGATAAACAAGGTAAGGTTATAGAAGGTGAGGATTCTGTCATGGCTAGGTGGGCTGAGCATTTCAGTGATGTTCTAAACAATGTGGTTAATTCTACTCCCATTGTTTGCAATGATGATAGATGCATTGTGGGCTTTAATGTTGGCCCTGTAACACAATCTGAAGTTAGTTTGGCTATTTCTAAACTTAAACTTCATAAATCCCCTGGGGTGGATGAAATTACTACGGAAATGCTTAGAGCTGGGAATGTTTCAGTTACAATTTGGATGACTGAAATTTTGAATAACTTTTATGATAAAGGCATGGTTCCTAAGGATTTTACCAGAGCTATTATTATCCCTATTTTCAAAAAAGGTGATTGCAGTTCTTGTGATAACTATAGCTGTATCAGCCTACTCTCTGTTCCAGGTAAAGTTCTTTCCATGATTGTGCTTAATAGAATTAAGAATCTGGTTGACAGGCAATTGCGTGATGAGCAATGTGGATTTAGAAGTGGTAGGGGATGTGTAGATCAGATATTTTCACTTAGGCAGATTCTTGAGAAATGCTTAGAGTTTCAGAAACCTTTGGTTGCTAGCTTTGTTGATTTCAAAAAGGCTTTCAACTCTGTTGATTGTCATAATTTGTGGTTGATTGTGAGATCATATGGTATACCAGACAAGTTAGTTAACATAATGAAAGCTCTCTATAATAACACTGAGTCGTGTGTGAGAGTTGGTAAGGATTGTAGCAATTGGTTTAGCATTACTTCTGGTGTTCGACAAGGGTGCATTTTGTCTCCTTTTCTCTTTAGCTTGGTTATTGATTATGTTATGCGAAATTCAGTTCAAGGGAAAGATTTTGGCCTTAAATGGACTGGAGATACGAAAATTTCTGATTTAGATTATGCTGATGATTTAGCCCTTTTGATAAATGATGTTGATGAGATGAACTCTTTCATTCGAGCTCTTGATGAGACTGGTAGTACAGTAGGTTTTGTTATAAACAGAGAGAAAACTAAAGTGATGAAAATTGGTCAGGCAGGTTGTGATTCAGTTAATCTGAATGGTTGCAGTTTTGAGCAGGTGTCACAGTTTAATTACCTTGGGAGCTACGTAACTGATACTGGTGATGTGCGGCATGAGATTAACAGATGAATAGGTATTGCTGCCGGGACTTTTAAGAATCTATGGAGATTGTGGAGAAATAGGCGTATACACTTAAAGACTAAAATTAGACTGTATAATAGTTTGGTTCTTTCTAGGGTTAGTTATGGTAGTGAAACTTGGACGCTGTGTAAACAAGATAACAGGAAACTAGATGCTTTTGATTCTAGGTGCTTACGCAGTATCTTGGGTATTAGGTGGTTCAACTTTGTAACTAATGATGAGGTTAGGCAAAGGAGTTTGCAACCTCCTTTAAGCATCATATTGTGCAGAGAGAGACTCCGCTGGTTTGGCCATGTTGCCCGTATGGATAATTATAGATTGGCGAATAGGGTTATGAACAGTGTGCCTAGAGGCCTCAGAAGGAGGGGGAGACCTAGGATGCGGTGGGCTGACAATGTCAAACAGGACCTTGTTAGAATTGGTGTACAGTGGCCGGATGCAGCAGATGTAGCTCAGGACAGATATGCTTGGAGAATTAAACTGCCCGGTCTGGTTGGACCTCCGTAGCCCATGGCTGCTTGAGGATGATGATGATGATGATTTTTAATCTTTAGGTGTATATACCTATTTCTCCACACTCTCCATAGATTCTTAAAAGTACCGGCAGCAATCCCTATTCATCTGTTAATCTCATGCTGCACATCACCATTATCTGTTACGTAGCTCCCAAGATAATTAAGCTGAGATACCTTCTCAAGAGTGCAGTCATTCAGATTAACTGAACCACAGCTTGCCTGACGAATTTTTATCACTTTAGTTTTCTCTCTATTTATAACAAACCTATTCTACTACCACTCTCATCAACAGCTTGGATGAAAGAGTTCATCTCATCAACATCATTTTGCAAAAAGGGCTAAATCATCAGCATAATCTAAATCAGAAATTTTCAGATCTCTAGACCATTTAGACCGAGAATCTTATTTTTCCTTTCAGTGAAAATCACATGATATAATAAATAATGAAAATAAAGAGAAAAGGAGACAAAATGCACCTTTGTCGAACACCAGAAGCAATTATAGACCGATTGCTACAAGACTTACCAACTGTGACACATGACTCAGTGTTATTATAGAGAGCTCTCATTATGTTAACTAACTTGTCTGGTATGCTATACAATCTAACATTCAACATCAAATTAGACGATCAACAGAGTCAAAAGCCTTTTTGAAATCAACAAAGCTAGTAACCAAAGTTTTCTGAAATTCTAAACATATCTCAAGAATCTGCCAAAGTGAAAAAATCTGATCAACACATCCCCTACCACTTCTGAATTTGCATTGCTCATCACACAATTGCCTGTCAACCAGATTCTTAATTCTATTAAGTACAATCAGGCAAAGAACTTTACCTGGAACAGAAAGTAGGCTGTTGCCCCTATAGTTATCACAAGAACTGCGATCACCTTTTTTGAAAATTGGTACTGTAGGTCGCATAAAATCCTTGTCCATGAAGCCTTCTGTATATCATTTTCCTCGAAAACTGTTCATCCATGAGCTGCAGACAGTTCTATAGTGAGCTCTTTCATTGACATGTGCCTGTTATATCACTGTTAGTGCCACATATCAATCATCCTGAGCCATTGTAAGTCATGGTCAACCCTGCACATGTTGACAACTAACATTTCCTATCTCTTAGTACCTTCTTCACAGCCTTAACACAACAGATTGGTGCACACCTATTGCCCTTGCAACATCACTCTGTGTTCTGCCTGATTTCAGCATCCCAACAGCCCAATCATGTGCAAGGACATCCATATGCTATCTATGTAACATATTGTTAAGCAACAAATTACTTTGAACACAAACAGAATGCACTGGCGACAGCAGTGCATTCTGTTTGTAGAATTCGCCATGTATATCTGGAGCAGAGTACTGCAGAAGAGACCCCAGTATAAAGGATGGAAAAAATTAGGTTTCCACATCTATCCCATCATTTATGCTGTCAGGATTGGCCAGATCAGCTGGGACAGTATGCATCTCCACCACCCCTTTCTTTCCGTACCTACAGGAGCAGGGAAGGTCAGACCCTACTTGCATTCCACAAGAATTAGCTCTGTCACGCTGATTGCACAAACAGAGCTGGACAGGCCCAATAGCGAAGGCAGAAGGGAGAAAGGGAAACCCCCGTCTATGAACATGAAACTTGAAATTGAGTCTGCTCTGTACTCATACTCAGTGAGGTCAACACTGGCGATCCTACGTAGTATAGTTCATACATAGTAGGTGCCAGGTATAATTTGTAGAGAATAGCGAGAAACCTGCACAGAAATAGTAATATCTGGCAGGGTAATTTGTTGTGTATCTTGACAAAGGAAAATTATTGTTACTTAAGTATAAGTACTTAAGTGGTTTCAATTCTGATTAAACTGAGGTACCAGAAAGGAATAATATTTAGCCAAATTCGTGTAAAACTTGTATATGCCATCCCATGTCCAGTACTGCAATACCACTCGGCAGTTGAGTTTACGACGTATACCATTACTGGTTTGCAGTTTGTGTCTCTGATACAAATTATATGTGGTCACATTCTAGTTCATCATTACTCACATGTAGTACTCACTGCCCCCCCCCCCCACACACACACACACTTCTTAACAATGAGTTTCCACCAAGAGATTGAAGCAGCAGTAATTTCTGTTGGTGGTCCACTCTCTCATTATTTGTACTTGCCTGACATTATCTGCATGTACCTTTTGTTGCTGTTTTCACAGATTGTTCAGTGTAGACCATTATGTTAACTTGCTTAACTTTTGAACACCAGTGTACATATCATTCAGAATCAGAAAAATTTCACTCATAAAAAAAATAGATCCTGATTTCAATGACGGGGACCATTGTGTGAGCTCAGTGATCTGGTGGTGAGGAGCTTGTACTTACTCAGCCAGTGGGGGGAGGGGCTGTAAGTGAAGAACATGAGTGAGTATAAGTATGATGGCAGACTATTCTGCCATCATACTTATACTCCAATATATAGTATATATATCCATTATATAGTGTAATATATAATACATGTAGGTATACTTATACACCTACTATATAAGATCACTGAACAAAAATTAGTCATCTCATGCTGTAAAAGGGTTACATCTGTTCAGCAACAGAGAGCACACCAGTAATAAACGTTTCCTATGAATAGCTGTGCCATGCTCAGCAATTTGTAAAAATATCAGGATTTGTGGGTTCATACAGTGACAAGAAGTGGTTGTGTGCCACCACGTGTATGTTAGTTGCTCTGTGAAACATGGGTCACACCAAAGATGTGAATGAGTGGCAAAAAGGTGTTATTGCATTTGGCTGTGCCAAAGGACATAGTGTACAAGAAGTTGCTGCCTTTGCATGTGTATCAAAATGCATTGTTCGAAAGGCCTTCCAGAAGTAGCGTACAATCGCAGTCCACTGCTAATTTTCGCCAGAACTGCGACAGAAAGACTGTGCTCACCAATAGGGACTGCCGCAGTGTGTCATGCACTTTTAGGGCAAACCGCTTTGCAATGAGGCAGGAATTGCTCCAGTCAGTCAATGCAGGCCTACAACAAGCTGTTACTGAACGAACACTCCAAAGGGAACTGCATGTCCTGGATATCTGGAGCAGAGTACCGCGGAAGAGACCCATGTTAATAGTTCTGCACAAAGCTGCACAGCTCCAGTGGGCACGGTGCCACTAAGACTGGACTGGCGACACTTGGAAGATGTGATCTGGTTGGATGAGTCGTGTTTTTGCTTGAACCAGAAGGGCTATATGGAGCTACTGGATGACCACATGTTGCCTTTTGTGCTGCATCTCCACAGTGAACACCAGAAGGATACCCTGTCATCTTCCAAGATAAAGTTGTTGCATGCACAGAGCTCAAAGTGTGTCAGATTGGCATGACGAGTATTCTGAAACCTTCAAACATCTTGACTAGCCCACCAAATCCCCAGCCCCAATTCCCATAGAAAACTTGTGGAACTATTTGGAGCAACAAGTGAAGCACTGTCCCAGCCGTCCAGCCAATCTGGTCGAACTGCAGCATTTGCTGCTGGAAGAATGGATGAATATTAATGTGCACTACATCTACACACTGGTGACATCCATGCCAAACAGGATTTTGGTTGTTCTTAGGTCGCATGGAGGCCTTATGTACTATTAGGTGACATTCAGCCAGGGGTGACTAATTTTTTGTCCGGTGAGCTTATGTTGCTGGAATCTTGAAATAAATCGTTCTGACAACCACTACCAACAGTCATCAAAAAACAGATGATACTTCACACAGAAATGAACGTTTAGGTAAGTATTTTATTACGTTGTTGTAGTTTCAACCAACAGTATCCCACTCATTACCATAATCAACATCCCTTGACTTTATCACAAAAGTTGTTAAATTTTTCTTGCTTTCTGTCCTTTTGAAAGTTTTTTTTAGCTTAATTTTGAAAGAAGGAACTACTTTTTGTACAAATTATGCATTTCTCATTCATTTATATTTCTAGAGTATCTAGAATAGATCCAATGATTGTAAATATTGGTTTATATGAAATTGATCCATTTCATTAATATATGTATCATAGTATAATATTATCTGTTTCCTAAAATTTTATTATCTGATATTATCTGATCCAATGATTGTAAATATTGGTTTATATGAAATTGATCCATTTCATTAATATATGTATCATAGTATAATATTATCTGTTTCCTAAAATTTTAGTAATTAGAAATAATGTTTGTGTTTTTTCCAAAATTTTGCGTGGCAAAAAATTCTGACCTAATAGAGACAAATTGTTCTTTATTCATTATAGTTGGAATTGACCAAATACAGGTATTTTTTTTACCATGCACCAGAATAAAAAGATAAAATTTCACACAAGTGTGATTATGAAATAGATATGGAATCAATAAATTGTGAAAATAAACATTTGTTTTTAAATAGCAATATAATCTGTGATAAAAAAAAAACTCAGGCCTGGGCTCCTTTATAGAGTGCAAGAACAGTATTGACAGAGAGAGATAACCTTCTCATGAAATAGAACCATGCACAGTCATACATTTGTTATAGTATAGATAACTGCCCACCCCCTTTCCAGCCTTTCAATACCTTCATACCCGAGAGTGACAATTTATTTTTTCCACTGTAAATCCCATGGCCGAGTGGTTAGCACAGTTGGATACTGATTTAAGGGACCTGGGTTTGAGCCCCGGGCAAGGCATGGATGTATGTGTCGTTTTTCTGCTGAGGTCTTGCCATCCTCTCAGACCTTCTACTTTGGCATATAAACTGACAGGTTACTGTCAGACCTCTGTGGCAAGCAGCTGCTTGAGAGTGTATTTATTTATTTATTTAAAATATGAAATATATATTTAAGTAGATACATTTAAAAATTTTATTGTAAGCCTTGACTTCATAAATTCAAAATGGATAGTTAATGACATCGTGCTTTGCAAAAAATATGCATTATTGCCTTTGATGTACCTACAATCATAAGCTACTTCAAATTATGTCCCTTTTGTATAGTAAATGAATTGAAATTCCATATCAAATGATAGCTTGTGATGTGGTAAGTGCCATTTACATGTATTTTAGAGATTGGATTGAAAGTAATACTACTGAAGATATACAAGAGGAGTTATTGTGACAAGTAAGAGGTCATTTAATTTTTTACATCAGCAAATCATTTGTAACAATTTCATTGAACACAACAAAATATATCCTTAAGCAATAAAGTATTAAAAATTAATATCATTCATAAATCAACATTAGATAGTTTACTTACCAACCACTCAAATGAACACATATTCTTACTCCATGCAAAATTATAGTAATATCTTAATTGTTTTGTCAGCTGCTTCCAGATTGCACATATTTTATGGAGCAGTAGTTTGCTCAGTCACTAGTGTGCCAGGCTCATGATCTACAGTTACCAGGTTCAAGTCCTACCTCTAGTCTGCTGCTAGTGTTGATATTTATCTTTGATAACCCCCCTCCTTATCCTTGGTCAGAAAGGGACACCAACAATGGGCTTGGAAAAGCTATTTCCTCATGTGCAGGAGAGCCATACTCTGTGCATGTTAAAGAGCATGCTGGATGGCCTTGACATAAAAGATGTGTTAAAAGAGCATGCTGGATATCCTTGACAAGATGGTACCATTTGTCTTGTAACAGCTGTCCAGTGGGTTCTCTTTCCCCAACCTTCTTGGGGTCCTTGTGGCCTGGCCATTTAGCCCATTGTGTACAAAAAAAGTGCTGCTCAAATATAAACCTATCCAACAAATATTCTATGAATTAATGTTTGGATTTTGTAAGAAATATTGTACTGATTAACAACTTTTTTAAGCAGTATCACTTAATTAAATGTCAACAATGTTTAGGAAAGTTTTTTTTTAAACATGTGAATTTGAAATGCTCAAACATTCAGTTAATATTACTTCAAGATATTTAGGCAAATTTTGCAATAATGCACTATTAATGCTGTAGGGCAGTTTAAAAGTGTTCATCTGCATTGTTGGTTTGTATATTATTGTAAGTTGGTTAGATAAGGTTATAAATACTTTTAGACACTGTTTTGAGATATTACCAAAATCCAGTTCTTCACATTAGAGTTGTTCCCAAATGTGGAGTTGGGGGTTTCTTGTTTTCGATTTCTTTTTCCAGATTTATCAAGCACTTTTTAGTTCTTTGATTCTTGTGCATTATAAGTTCACTTTTTCACAAATAGTCCGGTTGCACGATTTGTCACTTCTATTTTTATTATTTGCTATTAAATGTCTGAGGATTGTGATATTTTGTTATACACCATGCAGTTTTTTACATTTACTATTATTTTAAGTTTTAGATTAACATTTACAGTTGGAGTTCACAGTAACTTTTCTTAACTGGCTTTTTTTTTTCAATATTCCTAAGGACATATAAGAAGCTCTAGTTCAGGCATATACATAATCCAGTGCTCATAAGATTATGAATTACATATATAGATCAAAAATTTATTTGGTCATGATCATGCCCTAATATAAATATAAGGCATTTTGCATTTCATGCCATGATTATGAATAATAAGAAATGGTGTGGTTAATGAATGGTTTTTTCAATTTTGATCTTAGCTTCCAATGTCATAAAGGATGAGAATTATGTGCTTTTTCCTGCACTCCAGAATCCAATCCTAGGCATCTAATTTCAGTGGGATCTGTCATCTGGTGAGAAGTATCTATTGAGGAGAGCCCTGATCATTGTATCATCCACTGTGGTATATGATGACCAGGGTTCCCCTTAACTTTTGGGGAATATTTAAAGTTTTAATGGCAAACATTGAAAATTGGGATTTTGATAAATTTAATTGAGACCTTTCATATTTCTATAAAAAGCATTTTTTCAAAGATTATTTTGTGAGCCTCTATGTAAGTGTTTGAGGGTAATCTATTCTGATGAGCAAAAGGACATGCCGTTTTCATTGCAACAGCCAGTCAAAAACATTGATGTGCTATTGAGATAGGCAGCTCCTGCTTTTATATTATATTATTTTAGTTACAGTTGATTGATTTTTGCATGTTTGTATATTATTGTATTCATTCAGTGTTGTTGAGTTACTCCTAACAAATATATACTATATTATGAAAAGTATTGGAACAGTTCAATGTTATATAAATGGATAACCACCTTTAACATTACCTAAACTTCAAAATGAGCTTTTACAGAAAAAAGGCACTGAAGGTAAATGGATCTCAAATCTCATTACAATATTTGTTTAATATATAAGAAGTAATGAAAGCAGAAACATTTAAAATACCATTTCTGTTCATGAGAATTTACCATAAAATTATACATTTCACATGAAACACATGACAGTTGCAAATGAAACCATTTTAATATTAAACTAATTTAACATTAAATAAATATCATTAAGAATCAAGGTTTAGAGATATCTGAGTGAGGTCATCAATTTACCTCTCAGTAACATTTTTCCATCTGAAATTTATTTTCAAAGCTAGGGAACTTTAAATGCAGGTTGCCATTAACTTGATATGGAGGTATCTTAATAGTTTTGGTTGTAGATTGGGTTGTTTTACCTCTGAGTGGCGCCTTTTTTGCACACAATCGGCTAAATGGCCAAGTCACAATAACCTCAAGGGCTCAGTGAAGGTTGAAGTAAAGGAACCCACTGAACAGTTGTTAGAAGATAGATGGTAGCCTCCCATCAAGGCCATCTAGCATATTTTTTAACATGCACAGGGTATGGCTCTCTCGCACATGGGGAACATGGCTTAACATCCCTTCTGATGGACCATCAGTGTCCCCTATTGACTGAGGGCACGGGCAGGAGTTTTGCAGAGATAAATTTCAATGTTGGTCCTGGTGGGACTCATACATTGGAACTGCAGGTTACAAACCTGTCACATGGCATACTACTGAATGAGCCACCTAGGCTAATGCTGGGGCCTGCCTCCCCCTAATATTTTTGATAATATAGTTTATAGTATTAATGTGTCATCATAATCATCATCCTCAAGCTGCCATGGGCTATGGAGGTCCAACCAGACCATGCAATTTAGTTCTCCAAGCATATCTGTCCTGAGCTACATCTGCTGTGTCTGGCCATTGAATGGGCGGGGGTGGCTCAGTCGGTAGCGCGCCAGGCTCGTAATCTGTAGTTCCCAGGTACGAGTCCCAGCTGGGTCAGCATTGAGATTTATCTCCGCAAAATTCCCCGCCCTGCCCACGGTCTGTAGGGGACACCAATGGGCTTGGAAAGGCCGCCGTCCGTCGGATGGGACGTTAAGCCGTGGCCCTGTATGCGGGAGAGCCATACCCTGTGCATGTTAAAGAACACGCTGGATGGCCTTGACGGGAGGCTACCATCTGTCTCCCAACAGCTGTTCTAGTGGATCCCCTCCCCCAACCTTCTCTGAGCCTTCGGGGTCCATGTGACCTGGCCATTTAGCCCATGGTGTGCAAAAAAGTGCCGCTCAGAGGTAAAACAACCCAACCCAAATCTGGCCATTGAACACCAATTCTGATAAGGTCCTGTTTGACATTGTCTGCCCACCGCATCCTAGGTCTCCCCCTCTTTCTGAGGCCTTTAGGCACACTGTTCATAACCCTATTTGCCAATCTATAATTATTCATATGGGCAACATGGCCAAACTAATGGAGTCTCTCTGCACAATATGCTGCTTAAAGGAGGTTGCAAACTCCTTTGCCTAACCTCATCATTAGTTACAAAGTTGAACCACCTAATGCCCAAGATACTGCATAAGCATCTAGAATCAAAAGTATCTAGTTTACTGTTATCTTGTGTACGAAGTGTCCAAGTTTCACTACCATAACTAACCCTAAAAAGAACCAAACTATTATACAGTCTAATTTTAGTCTTTAGGTGTATATGCCTCTTTCCCGGCAGCAATTCCTATTCATCTGCTAATCTCATGCCGCACATCACCATTATCTCTTACATAGATCCCAAGTTAATTAAACTGTGACACCTACTCAAGACTGCAACCATTCAGATTAACTGAATCACAGCCTGCCTGACCAATTTTCATCACTTTAGTTTTCTCTCTGTTTATAATCAAACCTACTCTACTACCAGCTTCATCAACAGCTCGAATGAAAGAGTTCATCAACATCATTTGCCAAAAGGGTTAAATCATCAGCATAATATAAATCAGAAATTTTCGTATCTCCAGCCCGTTTAAAGCCAAAATCTTTCCCTTGAAGTGAATTTCGCATAACATAATCAATAACCAAGCTAAAGAGAAAAGGAGACAAAATGCAACCTTGTCGAACACCAGAAGTAATGCTAAACCAGTTGCTACAAGCCTTACCAACTCTCACACACGACTCAGTGTTATTATAAAGAGCTTTCATTATGTTTACTAACTTGTCAGGTATACCATATGATCTCACAATCAACCACAAATTACGACGATCAACAGAGTCGAAAGCCTTTTTGAAATCAACAAAGCTAGCAACCAAAGGTTTCTGAAACTCTAAACATTTCTCAAGAATCTGCCTAAGTGAAAATATCTGATCCACACATCCCCTACCACTTCTGAATCCACATTGCTCATCACGCAATTGACTGTCAACCAGATTCTTAATTCTATTAAGCACAATCATGCAAAGAACTTTATCTGGAACAGAGTAGACTGATAACTCTATACATATCGCAAGAACTGAGATCACCTTTTTTGAAAATAGGGATAATAATAGCTCTGGTAAAATCCTTAGGAACCATGCATTTATCATAAAAGATATTCAAAATTTCAGTCATTCGAATGGTAACCGAAACATTCCCAGCTCTAAGCATTTCCGTAGAAAAACTACGGTTTTTTCTTTGGTAGATGAAAATCTACCCCTGGAAATTTATAAAGTTTAAGTTTAGAAATAGCCAAAATAGCTTCAGATTGTGTTATAGGGCCAGCATTAAAGCCACCAATGCATCTATCATCATTGCAAACAATGGGAGCAGAACTACCCACATTGTTTAGAACAGGCATGTCCAACCTTTTGACTTCCCTATGCCACATTTTAGTGAAGATTTGACTTCCCTGGGCCACACATAAAATATATAATATAGTTAATGCATATAAATAACAAAACCTCATTTATTTTCTTATGTTTTTTATTATAAAAGTAAAAAAGGGCAACATAAAACTAGTGGGATATCAAAAACTCGCTGGAAATCACATAATCATGTTGAAAGCTTATGTCGTAAACATGTAAACTTTACGAGTCTGTGGGCCGCATTACTAGCTGTGCAGGGCCGTTGGCTGGACATGCCTGGTTTGAAACATCACTGAAATGCTCAGCCCACCTAGCCATGACAGAATCCTCACCTTCTATAACCTTACCTTGTTTATCCTTCAATCCCTGTATACCTGTCAGTTTTCTACCACACAAAACTCTGCTGTTGTGCTGTCTAAGTACTTCCTCGGCTTTGTCAGCCAAGCCATCAAGCCAAAGATTCTTATCAGCAGCTAACTAATCCTTTACACATTTATTAAGCTCTCTGTAATGTTTTCTATTAGGACTAGTAGGGTATTGATTAAGGACATTCCTGCAGTTCTTTCTTTCTAAAATAAGCTCAAGTGCCTTATCACTCAAATAATTCTGCCTCCTCTGCTCCTTTTTTCCTAAAAGAGTATTGTTACTTTCCAAAAAAAGCCTGTTTGAAATGGTCCCATTCTTCCTCAACTTCAGTAGTAAGCAAACCATGATTGTCATAATGACTAAGTAACCTATCATGGTAAGCTTTAGCTATAAGTCTTTAAGTCTTTCAGAGCTTCAGTATTAAAGGTAAATTTTTTAACCTTAGCACAACACTTTTTAAGTTTAAGTTGAAAGACACTTTTAACAAGGTAATGGTCAGATCCAATTTCAGCTCCCCTATATGACCTAGTATTCTTAACAGAACTAACCCATTTGCTGTTAATTAATATATAGTCAATCATATTCTTATGCAGCCCTTCAGGTGAAACCCGTGTGTACTTATGTATGTCATGGTGTTTGTAATAAGTGTTAGTTATTCTGAAACCATCGAGTTTACTGACCTGTAGAAGATGTTGCCCATTACCATTGCAGCTACCAATACCAAAAGGGCCTATCACTCCTCCCCAAAGGTCAGAGTCAGTACCAACTTTGGCATTGAAGTCACCTAGAACAAGGGTAATATCTCCTTTCTTGACAGAATTCAAAATATCCTGAAGTTGTCCATAAAACCTATCCTTCTCATCCTCATCAGCATCCTCAATGGGGGCATAACAGCAGATAACATTCGAGTCTATAACACTTGTCTGAAATTTTGCTGTAAGAAACCTTTCATTAATGCCCTCATATCCCAGAAGAGCATCACTAGTGTGTCTGCTGATAAGCAGACACATGCCTTGGTGATGTTTATTATTGTTCCTCCCTGAAAAGAGAAATTTAAGATTATTTTTAAGAATCTGACCTTCATCTGTCCATTTGGTCTCTTAGAAGCTGAGAATATCTAAATTATAACAGTGGAATTCTTGTGTGAGGACATCAAGAGGATAAGTTCTGTGCAAAGTTCTCACATTCCAACTACCTGTGGAGAGAAAATAGTTAGTGGGATGTTTAAAGAAACTATGTTTATTGAGAGAGGTAATGCCAACAATATCAAACATCCCCCTAATTGCAGACATGGGGCAAAGACCCGTTCCCCCACCACTAAAGGCTGAAGCCATCTACACTGGAAGACTTCCACCAATGTAGAATTTGACGATGCCAATAGAAGCAAAGAGTTCAGGTGCCCATGATGACCTCTGCTCAGGATTATCCACCAGCTGATGAAACACATCCTGTGAATCTATTCACTTGGGGCTGTCAACCTACAAACAAACAGAAAACACAGCGGGAGATTTTCCCTCCACAGAAGCCCACCAGTGCAGCAAATTCAAGATCCATAATCAAGCTCAGAGCTTTAGTCTACCCTGCCGAGGTAGGGTAGACTAAGTTTCTGAGTCAACCACAAAGGGTCCTGGTGCTGACCATATAAACCTATTGGACTCTTAATGTGTATAAGCATAAAAATAATTTGTAAAAGTTGTGCATTGCTACATTATTACAAATATACATTTGTACATTATTATAAATGCTTAAGTTTTGCTCTCTGTTATATTTACCTAAATCTTACAATGATGAAAATATATTTAATTTTGATTTTTTGTTAGCACAACTAAAGAAATTCATGAATGGTATTGAATGTGAGAGTAATCAAAATACTGTGCATGATAGATCATAGATTAAGTTTGTAAAACATGATTGGAATGAAAGTGAGGGAAGAAAAAGTTCTTATGATCAGCTCTATGTTCAACTATCATTTTCATTTCAAAAATTAGAATAATATTTCTTCCTTGTAATGAATTGTACATGTAAAAAATCGAATTTAAGAAATGAATGTAACTTTTTTATTCTTTCTGTTAGATAACACTGATAGTTTAGTAGATTCTTGCACTGGCAGGAAAGATATCATATTGCAACCACAAGAAATTTTAGCGTAAGTTTTTCTTAAGTTATCATCTGTTAATTTTTATTATCATATTTTGTATTTCTTTTTGCTTATTTTTAATATATTTTACAGGTTTTTTTTATCTTGATTGAATATTCAGCAATTCTAGAACACTAACATTCAATTTAAGCAGCATTGTAGAATGAACTTATTTCCTTACCTAAAACAGCTGTTTACTCTAATACCATAGCAGAATTTTTGCCTTTATTAAATACGTTTTTTTTTTAATATGGATTCAAGGAATATAAGGAACTACTCTGAAATTTTTTTAAAAATTACATAAAGTTTGAAAATATAAGTGTAGCAGGTAGGAAGATACAATGAAATGTTAATATAATGAATTCATGCAGGTGGCCAAAATATATTCATTATGGTGAAGTGGAATAAAAAAGGTGCTATGCTGGTTATGTACTGCAAAACAGTCATAATGAAAAAATTTAATGTATTAAAGTTTACTTCTTTAAAAAGCTGGTAATTTTTTTAACTGTCTGTTCTAACAAGAATCTTTTTTTGTGAATTCTTGAATGATGTTGCAGCTCTCCAACATATTGTCCAGAATCTTTTCATGTCATTCTGAAATGGTGAAGACTTCCTGTCTTATTGGCTTCTTCTCCTCCTTATACAGGGTGACCTGGAAAGGTACATCATGAATCAAGAAGTGGTATCAGAGCATGAAACTGTGTCAAAAAGATCTAGTAAATGTGCTTATAATGTGTTGTTATGGAGATACAGCTCTTTCAAACTACCTGTTCTGTGAGGGAGGGTTTCCACAGTGGCATGCACAATGACACAGAGCACAATGCAAATCCCATAGGTCAAATCAACATAGGGAGGCCCAATGTGATGTCGCATGCAAGTACAATCGAATCCCTCTTCTCACACTGGGTGTATACAACACAGTTACACATGAAAACATCAAATGGACTGGGCATATTATTGAAATGAGACATGAAAACGCACAATTTCTGGAGAAAAAATGGGTTATTTATAATACATCCATTGGAACTTGGCAGTTGGGGAAAATGGATTTTCCAGTTTTAGGGATGGAAGGCTCAGACATGTAGTGTCTGACCATGGGCTCTAGGACAGCTGCCTTAATGGTTTTATGGCATGCCACTGTTAAATTCGTGCAGAGTGGAGTATGGGGGGGAGTGGGGCTGAAAGATGACAATAGAAGAGAAGGGGAGTATTAGTTTGCATAGAATAAAATGCAATCATAGCTTTTTTTCTGGATTATCTAGGGACTGTTTGTTTTCTTTCAGAATTCACTATTCGTATAAGCTAAGAGTTGGGAACTTACTGCTTTGAGTACTAAAACTGGCTCTTGATGCTTTTTGCTTCAACATTCAACTCTGAAAATTTTATAATGATTTTCATTAGAAACAAGCACCAAAGCAGGTTGGCAGATGATAGTTTAAAAGCATTGCTGATTTGAATGCTCTCAATACACTCCATATATGATTAAGTTGGTTGAGAAGATTTAAATTTCAAAAGTCATGCTGGTGAATGACAGGTTTTTTTAATAATTACCTTCAGTAGTTTTATTGTATACACTTCAATATAACTATTTTAAAATTATACATTATTGTGGTATTTTTGTTAATAAAATAATTTGTGGTTTCTTTTTTATTATTATGGCATTTGACCCAATAAAGATTATAATTTGCAGCTTTCGAAATTTGTAGAGTTTTTTTTCGAATTTTGTTTTTCGTTTTCTGTGTAAGGAAGTAAAACAAATGTAAAGTTTAAAACTCCACCATGAAAATTTCAAATTTCCAGTATAAATAAATTCTTTGCAATATTCATTTAAAAGTTAGAAATTCAAACTTCTTTTACCATTAGAATGTGCATTTTAAGATATTAGGAGATTTCAAAACTGTGAATCCTAATATTTCTTAATTCCTATCAAATCGAAAAAGAATTTTTGATTTATCTCCAAAAATAAACTGTATTTTTTGAACCAGGATAAAAACCCTATAGTTTTAATTTTAACTTTTTCTATTTCCATACACAGAAATAAAAATGGGATATAAGGTCTGAGAGGCAACATTTCCAAAGGGGGAAATACTATTTTTGCTATTTCCAATGGAGGAGTATTCAAAAAGTATTCAAATAAAATTGATCTAAATGTGAACATCAGGGCTAATGGGCAAATTAACAGATCATAATGCTGTCTTTTTCAAGTGCAGTTATGCCTATTAAGAATGACATTTTAATTTAATTATGTCTTCATTTGCATTGCTGGGTCTTCCCACTGCGTATGGATATTTTCAACTTGTTATCCATCTATAACTTTTTTTAGAGATGAAAATGAAAATTCCTTTTAGATTAAATAAATACTAAGGAAATAATAGGACTAGTATTTTTTTTAATTATACTTTACTTCGAATTTCCACAGTTAGAAGACTCGGAGAAAATGACAAATTCATTTTCTTTAAAGCCAGTTTTCCCATACTCAGGAGGTGAAATACTATTTTTTTGTTTTGTTTAGTTATTCTTTTTGGCAATCTGTTTTTATCTCTGCAATCAAAAAAATTAGGTTTCTAGAAATTTTTTAGGAAGGAAGTCAATCCTAAAATTGTAAGTCAAGGTTATTGTGATTACCTAAGCATAAAAGCATTCTCTAAAAGAGAAAATGTTGTAGAGGGGCAATGAAAGTGGAAAAGGCCATGATTTCTGTGTGAAGAAATAAAAAAACATAATTTTGAAAGTAAAAGCATATTTTTTTTGTATTTGGAAAAACATTATAAAAAATTTATCACTAATTAGTGACCGGGTGGAGGGTGGCTCGTAATCTGCAGTTCCTAGGGTGGAGTCCTGCCTGGGCCAGCATTGAGATTTGTCTTTGCAAAACTCCCCACCCTGCCCTCTATTGTGTATTATCAATTTGTGTTTATCTAGATTAATCTCTGTCAGTAGGGGACACCAATGGGCTTGAAAAGGCTGTTGCCAATTAGATGGAATGTTAAGCCATGGTCCTATGTATGGGAGAGAAATACCCTTTGCACATTAAAGAACACATTGGGTGGCCTTGATGGGAGGCTACCATTGTCTGCCAAGAACTGTGCAGTGGGTGGTGTTTGTGACCTGGACATTTAGCCCGTTGTGTGCAAAAAAAGTGTTGCTCAGAGATAAAACAACCATAGTTTTGGAAAATATTCCAGTTTTAAGTTTTGAACATAATCCCTCTTCTTCAAGGCTTTGACTACAGCTGATAATAGTAGTGAAACCCAAAAAGAAATAAAATGATGCAAGTTCATGTGGAACAAGCAATGATTGCATTTCATTCTGCCCTATAATATAAAAAAAACTACTATCCTTTGGCTCTCTTCATTCCCCACACTCACTCCCCTGAAGAGGATTACCCTGTGACAAACCACAAGGCAATTAACACTGCCCCTTGCAGCCCCTTGGTAAGTCCAACAGACACCACACATGCACATGTTTATGCCTCTCTACCCTAAAACTGGGAAAGTTCATTTTCTCCAACTGCCAAGTTCTGATTTGCATAGTATGGAGTACAACTGCCAAGCACTTAAAAGTTTTAACCTTTAACTACTCGCACACATTTTGTTAAGTAACTACTCGCGTGGTGTATAGTGTAAACCACATATATTATTTATCATCAGACAACTAAATCTCAATAAAACCATTATTACAGAAGTTAATAATTTTATTGATCATAAAGAATAAGCAAGCAGAAGGTAAAATATCCAAAATAATAAATACTCTGATATAAACATAATTGATATTCTATTGCTCAGATGAGTAAAATATGTCTATTCACTAGTATCGCTATTACTGTTTTTACATTCATTACACGTAATAACACTTTCCATATGTTCCTTACATACAGGCCTTTGATAATTGTTACACATTATAGTGGTAACCCGATTCTTTTTTCTTCCGCATAGAAAACATCTAGCTCGAATTTTTTGAGGTGGTTCCCCGTCTGTGTCTTCTTGGTTTCTTTTATATTTCGATAAGAATAGTTTTATGTCAGTGGGCAAAGATTGTACTGCTGCACGTTCAGTGAGATGTGGTTTCATCAAAGCCAATGCTAAATTTTTTAGAAAAATTCGTCTGTGTTTTTGTGCAGTTTTAGTATTTGTTGCGTTATACAAAATCTGGTTTATTGATACCTGCCATATTCACCAATTGAAAAAATATCACCAAAGGCCATCTTCTAGTTCTTCAGTTTACAGAGTATGTATTACACATTTCATCTACTGTATCCACACCCCTTTTGTAGCATTATAATCCATTATAATTTCCGGTTTATTAGTATCTTGATTTATGGCAGAGTCATTGTGCATTGTCGATATCAAAATGACAGATTTGTTTTTCTTAGGAACGTATGAGACTATAGTCATATCTTTTTGAAAACCAAAAAGAGATGATCCTACCTGTCTTCTCTTATCAGGCATAAATTCCATTGGCAGTTCCCACTTATTCTTTTTCAATGTTCCTATCATTGTTATCTTGTGGTGTAAGAGTTCTTTCACCAAGGGATAACTGGAATACCAATTATCACACGTCAAATTTCTGTTACTTCCTTTTACATTTTCAAGTAAGCGATATACTATATGTGTAGGTGTGTTTGATTAATTGTATTTTCCTTCTGGTTGTTTACCACAATACACTTCCAAGTTACTAACGTAAAAGGTTTTAGCATCACAAAGCACAAACAACTTCAACCCATATTTCGCAGGTTTATTAGGGATATACTGGATAAAACTGCAACGTCCTTTAAATGCTATCAACATTTCATCAATCGTCTAATATTCACCTAACATATAATATTTTTTACAATTATCTACAAAACTGTCAACTATGAATCGAATAGCTGCTAACTTATCAGTGACTTTTCTTTCATCCCTGGTACTTTTATCATCAAATCTTATTGCTGCTAGCAAAAAAAGAAATCGCTGATAACTCATTCAGGCTCAGTATATTTGTGACCCTGTACCATCATTAGCCCACAGTTCTAAAAAGTGAGCATGGTTTTGTTTTTTATATCCTGATAAAAACAGCAAACCAATAAATGCTAACAATTCTGCTTTTGTAGTGTCTTTTGCATCTTTTTCTTGAGCATAAATTGGCCTAACTTTTGCAATTTGCAAGTTTGTACATTGAACAATGTGCTCGACCATTTCGTCATTGAAAAATTTTATAAATGAGCTAAGCTCATTAGAAATATCTAGTGCATTACGGTTTGCCCCTCGAACTGTGTTTATTATGTTTTTTGAAGATGTTTTATTGCACTTACTTACAAGCTGGCTTTTATTCCAAATGGTTTGCTTATCTTTACCCACAAATTTTCCATCACTTTCAGTTGACTTTTTTGCTAAATCATCTGTATCGCTTACTTCTTCTTCCGAATTAGTATTGTGGCCACTTTCTTCAATAACTTCGTCATCTGAAATATCTGATTCCACTGGTAACGCTTCTTCACAATCCGTATTGCATATAACCTGAGCAATAGCTTCTAACTCTGCATCAGTTAGTCTGTTTCGTTTTTTCACACAATCTCTGTAATATGTGAAATTGAATTTCATAAAACTCGATAGACAGGATATTTAAAACAAAAAATAGTCAAAAGTTGTAGACAATTGATACAACAGTTAAAAACTAAAACATTCTATATGAACTTACATAATTGCTCGCATTGGTGTATTTTATACACCACAGAGGAAAAGCATTATAACGTAGCTGCCTGATGAGCACTTGAATTGAAACATAGGCATCTCTTAGCAACATGTTAAAGGAAGGATACATAGAGCGGCTAGAGTGGGAAACGTGTAAAAACAAGTTGCAACAGATTTTGTATTGTTGGTGTACTTTTTACACCAGTGCAAGTAGTTAAAGGTTAAGTACATATCACAACAGATGCTAGAAGTTTCCTAGATTGGCTTGGTGCATAAAGACTGCCAAGTGTTCAAACACTCCAGGGCTATTTTGGATACACTCTGTCGCATCTTGCATACAGTGCCACAACTCTTCCACACTGTGAGGTGTAAATGATTGTTTTGATGTGGCCCCACAGTCCGACAATCAAGCAGATCAGTTTACAGGAGCTTTGGGTGATGCCCAATCCAGTGTTGCAAATAATGGTTCTGGAGCCATTGTCACACACATACTGAAATGTAGTGGTGCCCCATTCCATGCACATTCTCGCAACACCAGGTGCATATCAGCATACTGAGCATGTGTAATCCATGGTACCACAGATGACTAAACTTGTGATGGTGGATTACTCATGCTGTTTTATCAGGCCGTTACTGTAGTTTTTTTTTTTAATTATTTACTTATTTATTTTCCATAACTTTTTAGTACAAAATCCTACTCCTACAAAGCTAAAAAGCTTATCATAGGAATCTAAATACTTTTACAATAAAACAGTATACAATAAACACTTATAATATTGTATCGTCACAGCAGGCAAATTTTGCCATGCACAGAGCAATGAGGTACCAATTGCTGATGCACATGAGGGTGTTTCATGTGTCATCTGCACTTGACATCTTTTCAGGATTTGCAATGAACTCCAAGTCATTACACATGCCAGTATGGGAAGCCCTCCTCACAGGACAGTAGTTTAAGAGAGATATCTCGGTAACAATGCATTTTAAGCACCATATTTGCTAGACCTTTTTGACTTAGGTTCATGCTATTATACCACTCCCTGATTTATGAAATACCTTTCCAGGTCACCCTGTATTATCTATTATTCCTTCTCCTCCATATCTCTGTAAAACTCCCCTCCCTGTCCTCAATCAGTAGGGGATACCTGCGAGCTTGGAAAGGCCACCATCCATCTAATGGGATTAAAGCCATGGGAGAGCCATACTCTGCACATTAAGGAACACACTGCATGACTTTGATGGGAGGCTACTATCTGTCTCCTAACTAACAGTTTTCCAGTGGGTCCCTGCCCCAATCATCTCTGAGCCCTCAGAGTTCCTTGTGACCTGGCCATTTAGCCCATTGTGTGCAAAAAGTGCCATTCAGAAATAAAGCAGCCCAATCCTTCTCCTCCATTTTATACTAGATACATACACACACCTAATTAATGAACTTAACTGAAACAATAATAACAATGAACAAATATAACAATAGCTTAATTTAATGAATGATAACTTAGAACTTAGAAGGTAATTATTTTAATAGCCCTGCAGACAATGGTTCCATAATAAGTGGATGAAGTGTGGCATGCTCCCAGTCTATAGTAGCTGCATGTTATATTGCCATCTTGGCAGTGGTAGTAGTTAATTTGTTTTGGCTGACATCTGCCTGATGTTCTATGAACCTCTCCTGTAGAGAACATATGCTTTTTCTATATAATAAACAACAGAGTTATGTGGCAAATGTAGGGAAAATTTGTATACCTCCAATTTTTGAAAGAGGCTAAATTTGTCTTTCCTTTTTTATATGTTTTCTTCAGCTTTGGTTATAAATTATAAAAAAGGACAGATTTCCCCTACATTTGCTGGATAATTCCGTTGTTTATTATATTGGAAAAACCATACATTCTCAGGAGAGGTTCACAGAGCATCAGACAGATGTCAACCAAAACTAACAACTGCCACTCTCAAGTTGGGAATACAACATGCACTTACCATAGACTGGGATCACACCACACTGCTAACACATGCATCCACTTACTATGGAACCGTCATCCGCAAGGCTGTTGAAATAATGACCTTGTCCATCCCCACCTGCAACCAAGACAATGAAATTATGCTTCACGACATGTGCAAAGTTTTTAACAGCCCTAACGTTACCACATAGTGTCACTTCACTGAAGATGGAGCTCTGTCCTTGCTCTGAAAAGCTTCTGAGTTTGCCCCTGAAAATTTTTTAATATACAAATAGTTTGAAAGATAAACTTCAAAATTTGATTGCCCAATGACAGAGAACTTTTCAGTTAATTTAATTATTTTCCGAGTTTTTTTTTTTTTTTGTTGTTGTTGTTTTTTTTGTGTGTGGAAAAATGAGATAAATTAGCTACAGATGTATATTAAATCTGTATAAAGTTAAGTTTTCAACAATATTTATCTGGAATTTAAAGAATTGTGAAAGCTGGAATACTTAGCAGCTGTTACTGGTTACCAATAAAAATAATTAATTTCAAAGGTTAATTGAAACAAAAGCAAATAAAGTATAACTATTATATTAAATAGTTTAATGCATGAAACATAATGCTAAAATTCATAAGCATATTTTTAGAAATTTCTGTAATGATTTTTAAATTTTTGAAAATTTTGAATAAGTTTGTCAGAAAAAGTGACACTGGAATTAAATCAGTTTCTTTAACTCTGTAAATACTGCACAAATCATGTTGAAATTGGGATTTTGAATTTATTGAGATTTCTAATTTATTTCCAGCTTAATTTTTCTGAAAACTTAGTTAAGAAGTTGTGGATTTTGAAATTTTACTCTTCATTGATATAACATAAGGCTTTTCATATTTTAATGGCCTTTGAGTGTCTATGTACAAGGAAATAAGGAAAATCATAGCCAAGGGCATATTGTGAATATACATTGTTATGGAATAATTGTGGCAAGTGCACATAGGTAACTGACCAGTAAATGGGACATGATTGCAGCATTCTGGATGGTGTATTTGAAAAGTGATCAGGCTTCAAAACTATGGCATAGTGACAGGAACAGATTGTAGGTACCGATTAGCCCAAGGAAGTTTTTCAGTAAAATGGCTCATATTATAAAATGTTATTTATTTGATTATTTTTTGCATATATTTTTAAAATTTTCCATATATTTATTTCTATTTTCTAAGATATTAAATATTTGCAGGAATATTCTTACAGAGGATTTTGTTTCGATATATGTCTTTTTTTTTCCTCATCCATACCTTCATGTATATTATAGTTCTGCCTTCTCACAAGCATTTCTGATTTCAGATTATATGCTTCTCCAGCTCAAATAGCTAAAGGGGAAATGGTTAGTCTAGCAAATCTGTTTTGCTTTGGTACTCAAGTTTACCTTGTTGTTGATACTACAGCTCCACTTCCCCATCATAAAAGTAAGAAGTCTAAAACTTCAGAGAGTGTTCCACCATTGGATTGTGACTTGAGTGACTCAGCCAATAGTGACACCAAATATCATATTCCTGATGAAGATAGTCTTGGTCCTGTAAGCTAAGCTATTTTTAACTCAACTCTAAAAAAAAATTCTTAATTGCACAAATATGCTTATTTATATGCAGACTGAAACATAAGTTGGTACCCAAGTAAATATATGAGAAGTGGATAATGGTAGGATTATAATAATAATTATGGTTGATTATTTATATGCCATCATGTGGCCGAGTGGTTAACACTCTTGGCTACTGATCTAAGGAACTTGGGTTCAAGCCCCGGATAAGACATGGACATTTGTGTTATTTTTCTGCTAAGGTCTTGCCATTCTCACAGACCTTCTACTAGGCATATAAACTGACAGGCTACTGTCAGAACTCTGTGGCAAGCAGCTGCTTGAGGGGGTATTTATTTATTTTATTTTTTTTATTATTTACACCCATAATAACCAATTTAACCATTAAAATTTCAACATTTTTCAAGGGGTGGTAAGATCATCTTTGTAACTGGGAAAGATAGCAAAAGTAAAGCTATTCAAAAAGTGTAGGCCATATTCTTTCTAAAAAACTGTTCATCAGCTGGAAATCTGTATATACAACTTTCAAACAAAGTAGCAAATAAAAAGGGATAAATATGGAAATGCACACTGCATGCCATCATCAGCAGTAATATTAGCCTATATTGTATCGTAATAAATAGCCTTTAGTTACACTTATTTTTCCTTCTGCTTGATGTATGCTATAAGCAGATCTTCATATAGCTATAAATCTTGACCCTTTCCAAAGTTGAAACTTTGGAACAAAGACTGGAACCATAATTGTTCCAGTCCAACAGGAAATGAGGGATAGGTTCTAGTTATATACACCCATTTAAATAAAGTCTATGCCTTCAACTCTGTAAAAGGATTAGGGTTTATAGCTATAAAAGATCTGCTTATAGCATGGTTCTTTTTAGTAACTGATGGTGGTTGATCATTCTTTTAATTCACTTTCTCTCTCTGGTATATTTAATGCAGATCAGCTATGGGCAACCCATGGCTCACAAACACTTTTCAAGTGGCTTGCAAATATTGCCGAGCAAATTATTTAATTTTTTATCTCTTATTCTCTAAGTCCTTTATGGAATACCATTTATTTTTCCTTTCCCAATTTGCTTTTACACTGCTTTTAAAGTGTTCTTTATTAATTTAAAGTGTCCTAAATTTAATTTATGATGACATCAACCCACATGACAGACTTTGCACATAGTTGTAAATTGGGTTTTCTGAATGTGCTTTTCAGCTCCCAATTAAAGCTCTTACTCAAACAGACACTATATCAGTAAACGTTATAATTATGGGCCGTCCCATGGCCGAGTGGTTAGCGCACTTGGCTACTGATCTAAGGGACCTGGGTTCAAGCCCCGGGTAAGGCATGGCTGTTTGTGTCGTTTTTCTGCTGATGACCTGCCATCCTCTCAGACCTTCTGCTCTGGCATATAAACTGACAGGCTCCTGTCAGACCTCTGTGGCAAGCAGCTGCTTGAGGGGGTATTTATTATTTTTTTATTATAATTATGAAAGTTATCAAGGCCAACATAGAAAAGAAATATTCGAGAAACTTATGACTGCATTAAACATGCAAAAAATTATTTACGCAAAGGTCTCAAAACTCTGATGCTATTTTGCTTGCAAGTTTTGTTATTACTGAGGAAATTGTCAAATATTAGAAAAAATTATTCTAATGGCGAATTTGTGAATTCTTGCCTGCAAACAAATATTAGTTGATTTTTGGTATATTTTGTCAAGAGAGAAGAAATCATGATAACATAAGTTTATCCCACAGAATTGTAATCAGACTAGCTTGCATTGAAATTTGAATATTTTTCTTTGGCTTTTGATGATAGTACCAATGTTTCTAACACAGCTTAATTAGTGATATTTGTATGTGGAGTTGATGTTAATTTCCACAAAAATGTATTTAATTTTTTATCTAATTATGCTGTTTACTTTCAATTTCTTGTATATTTAATGCTAATTTAAATGAAAACAGTTTTTTTTTAATTATACAAAATGCAGTGTTCCTTTTTCAAATAAACAGGTATATCTGAAAATTTAATTGTTTTCTCATATTGTGTACTCAGGGCATTGGACATGGGGAGGGGGTAAGTTTAGAGTGTTTAATGCCATAAACTAGGTTTACGTCACTCTGAAAAAACATCAACTGGCCTGCCGATGAGAAAAAGTTGTGCATCCTTGATGTAGATCCTGGAGCAAAAGTGAGTGCATTCTGCCTAGAAAGGATTGCACCTTTAACTCTCAGTCGTGACACCATCAGCTCTAAGTTGATATTTACAGCTGTCAATTTGTATTCTGTTGCAGTAGAGTATGAAAACTAAATGGAATCATGTGCTTCAGTAGTTTCTTGCACAATAATCCTGCACACACCAAATGCAGAGTTTCCAATTGCTGTGATTTGTTCAGATTTTATAAGAATTCTGTTTGTAATGCAAAAATCTGGATTTTGCATATCCAGTTTTTCCTTCTTTTAAGAAAATTCCTCACAAATATAACAGTATTTGTTTACCTTTCCTAATCTGTGCCTGACTGTGGGCTCACTTATACCAGTGCCTTACAAGTCAGAGGAGTCTCTAGAAGTTCAGCTGGCCATTTCCAGACAGAACACTTAACAAAAATCACACCTGAATTCTTCTGGTGTAAGGAGCCCCTTATTGGAGGCTAATTTCACCATGTTCTTACAACACCTTGAACCTGAATTCTTTTAGAAAGTTGAAGGCACAGATTGTATCTAAATGGGTGTATATAACATAAACTTATCCCCATTTTTTGTTGAACTAGGACCTTTATGTCACTTTAGGGACTTCCTAGATTTTTTTTACTTGTTTTATTTTGGTGTGTTTTTATGAAGAAATATAAGTTTCTAACAACTGAGCTGGTGTACCTGGGATTGCTGTAGTTTCTTTTAATAACTGAGGGTGGCTGATTGATCTTTTAATTCACTTTCTCTGGTATATTTATTTTAGACACTTAAATTTCCTGAAATTTTTATTGCTCTTTATTTAAAGGAATCCTGGCTTTTTTTAACTGAAATTTTAGACAGTCAAACTCTTCAAATTTGTGCTATATCGTTTTACTTATTTTTAGAAATCTGGTTAAATTTTACCATGACTTATTTTGAGTACTCCTTTTTTTAACATTGATATTTCTTGAATTTTTTTGTTGATATTTAATGTTTTTTTTTTTTCTTTTATCATCAAGATCACTTTTTCTTTAAATTGCAGATTGATACTTCATTTTTGGGATTCAAAGACGCTTTGCATGCTGACTGTCCTTAATGGATTATTATTATTATTCCATTCTCTCCACTC
Organism: Ryuthela nishihirai; assembly: GCA_038380435.1. Classification (NCBI taxonomy): domain Eukaryota; kingdom Metazoa; phylum Arthropoda; class Arachnida; order Araneae; family Heptathelidae; genus Ryuthela; species Ryuthela nishihirai. The sequence continues at coordinate 82,092,707 of JAWZYU010000017.1, forward strand.
TGGCAATTAGTCACAAATCAGATTGCTTAGAACCTGCTTTTTGATGCTTCATGGTGAGAGAATCATGCTCACATATTAAAGAACTTCCGTAATATATGGGTCACATTTGGCAATCAAAGGAAACTTATTCATGCCTGTCTGAATCTGTGTTAGCTTATCCATATGGTAGGGCAGATAAAGGATTAAAAAACTTTGCTCTAAAATATATTGAGATTAGCTCTGACCTCTTGATTGGCTTTCCAATTTGTAGCAATTCAGCTTAGACATATTTTAAATTTATCTGAATTAAGAATTGCATCAGAATGTTTTGAATTTTGTCAAGAAAGAAGATATTACTCTTGTGCTTGGTGACTTCAATGCTAAAGTTGGTTCTGACTCTGACATTTGGGCAGGGTGATATATCCCTTTGGCAGGGCGGGGGTGGCTCAGTCGGTAGCGTGCCAGGCTCGTAATCTGTAGTTCCCAGGTTCGAGTCCCAGCTGGGTCAGTGTTGAGATTTATCTCCGCAAAAATTTCCCCACCCTGCCCACTGTCAGTAGGGGACACTGATGGTCTTTAAAAGGCCGCCGTCCGTCGGATGGGACGTTAAACCGTGGCCCTGTGTGCGGGAGAGCCATACCCTGTGCACGTTAAAGAACACGCTGGATGGCCTTGACGGGAGGCTACCATCTGTCTCCCAACAGCTGTTCCAGTGGGTCCCCTCCCCCAACCTTCTCTGAGCCTTCAGGGTCCTTGTGGCCTGGTCATTTAGCCCATGGTGTGCAAAAAAGTGCTGCTGAGAGGTAAAACAATTTAATCCAATCCTTTGGCAGTGGTAGTTACAATGGGGAATATCTCCTACAGGTAAGTAAACATGGTTGGAAAATAACTAATACTTACTACGGAATATTAATAATACTACAGAATACTAATGCATACACTGGAACATTTATAAATGCATATGGTTCATCGATTGCATTGACATATGATCAATTATGTATTAATTAACAGCAAATGGACTAGTTCTATTAGTAATACCAAGTAATTAGACTAGTTCTATTAGGAATACCAGAGGAACTAAAATTGGATCTGGCAATTACCTTGTCTAAAATGTCTTGCAACTGAAGTTTAAGAAATTTTGTGTTAAGATTAAAAGAAATACCTTTAACACTGAAGTTCTGAAAGACCCAAATATAGCCAAAGCTTACTATGATAGGTTACTATTTAAGTTGGAAGAAATGGAAGAATGGTTGGAAAAAATATTAAACAGACTTTTCTTGAGACTAACAGTATTATTTTTGGTGAAATGAAACATGGAAAACTGATACATTTGAATAATAAGACACTGGATCTTTTTTTCTGAGAGAAAAATTACAAGGATAAATTTAATCAACATTCTACTAGTCCTAACAGACAGCATTACAAAGAGCTTAATGAATATATAAAGGATCAGTTAACAGCTGATAGGAATCCTTGATAGCTTGACTGACAAAACAGAGGAAGCAACTAGACAGCACAACAGCAGAGAGTTGTATCAGATATTTAATCCTTTTCCTATCATACCAGTCCAAAATGGCTGAGAATTTAAATGAATTTTGTCCAATCAATGTTATTCCTTCCTCTTCGCTACCTCCTACCTGCAGTTTTGGCCATTATGGTACTGCAAGGATTAATATCTTTGGTCAGAAGAAACCTACTGTGTAAAGGTTCTACAAAAAACTCAGATAAATTAAATTTCAGGCATGAGCCAATGTATTAATTGCCAAAAAGAGTTCTTATAAAATTCTCAGATTTCATAAGTGGTATTTAGCTTAGCTCTTGTGATTGACTAATTTTAAATATATGCTACAAAATCACTAAGAATATTGCTCAAGAAAGATATTCTGAAAAAGTATTCAATATAATAAAATATCAGACAACTATCATGGGAATATTTACACTTTGATAATAAACTTCACAATCTGCAGCTTCCTGTTCTGGTAAGTACCTAAGAGGAAAGTCATGGAATAATCAGAGCTATTGATGGCATTAAGCTTTTGAAAGAAAACTGCTCAATCGGTATTGTAGCAGGAACAGTCTCAGATGTGATGCAAGTGGCACAGAATGTTTTGAATTTTGTCAAGAAAGAAGATATTACTCTTGTGCTTGGTGACTTCAATCAGTATTGTAGCAGGAACAGTCTCAGATGTGATGCAAGTGGCATCAGAATGTTTTGAATTTTGTCATAAATACCACTTATGAAATCTGAGAATCTGATTTATACCATAAATACCACTTATGAAATCTGAGAATTTTATAAGAAAATTTGGGCTGTTGACTGCCAAGAAGGCTGTGAGGAATGAAACTGCTTTATATCCAACTTAGAGATGATAGAGAAGCGTCCCCTCAGCTCTTATGAGGTTTCCTAAGTTTACAGGAGAGAGAAGGGTAGACAAGAACCTAAGGAGGAAAGACCAGAGTCCTTCTGCCACTGAGACAGTACTGCTTCATGAGTTGTGATACAAAAATCTTGTAAGTCACTGAAAGAGAGAGGGAAATTAGATAAATACCTCTGAGATTGAGCAGGAATACTGAAAATGCAGGTGGTCTTCAATAGCCTTTCTGGCAGAACGGGCCTGTTAACTTTGACAATCAGCCTTCCTTATTCCATATAAGACGACTTGGCCATTGATAATCTTGGCAATCTCAGAGGAGAGGGTGTTGAGATTGAAAGAGCTGAGAGGACATGAAGTGGCAGATGACATTATAAGTGGGATCATGCTAGTGCACTTGTTTTTCGTTGTTGAGAAGCTGGAAGGATTGAAGTTATTCTAGCAGCTTGCTCCCTTGTTGAGAATGAGTCATGGGACTCTGCTTTCATATCTAGAGCTCTTTGATGCATTCTGAGAACTAGAGCTTATCAAGTCCTTGTGGTCATTTTCAGAGAATGTTCTTGAATAGCTGAATTTCTTAGCAGTGGAGTAGAAGGAACTGGGGTGTTTCTTCTCCCAATAAGATGAGGGTTGGGTTGTTTTACCTCTGAGCGACACTTTTTTGCACACCATGGGCTACATGGCCAGGTCACATGGACCCTGAAGGCTCAGAGAAGGTTGGGGGAGGGAACCCACTGGAATGGCTGTTGGGAGACAGATGGTAACCTCCCATCAAGGCCATCTGGCATGTTCTTTAATGTGCACAGGGTATGGCTCTCCAGCACATGGGGCCACGGCTTAACATCCCATCCAATGGACAGCAGCCTTTCCAAGCCCATCGGTGTCCCCTACTGACCGTGGGCAGGGCAGGGAATTTTGCAGAGATAAATCTCAATGCTGACCCAGCTGGGACTCAAACCTGGGAACTACAGATTACGAGCCTGGCTTGCTACTTACTGAGCCACCCCTGCCCCTATATGATGAGGTGTTAGGGCCTGAGCATTTCCTAGGAGAGATGATTGGTAATCTCTCTCTACTAGAGTGCTCTGACCCAATTATGGGTTTTCAGGATGCATGCTCTCAGAGTCTAAGACATTGACAGACACAAAGGAAGAAGAAGGCATCTTGGGTTGAGGGCGACTATTGTTGTCACCCTCAGGAGAGGTCATCCCCTTTTATTCTGCTTCGAGGAGGGAGGGATCTAATGGATGGCAACAGTGACAAAGAAAATCCATGGAAATATATACACCAAAGAGCCAAAACATTATGACCACCTGCCTAATATGATGTTGATCCTCCATGTGCCACCAAAACAGCTCTTACCTGGTTAGGCATGGATGCTAAAAGATTTCTATAAAAGTGTCTTCTGGTATTTGGTACCAACACGTTACCAGCAGATCCTTTAATTCTTGTAAGTTACATGGTTGAGCCACTGCAGATCGGATATGCTGTTCCAACACAAACCATAGATGGTAAATTGGATTGATGTCTGGGGAATTTGGACGTCAGGGCAATATCTGGAATTCTTCCTCCTGTTCCACGAGCCATTCTCGAACAATCCAGGCAGTGTGGCATAGCACATTATCCTGCTGAAAGAAGGCACTACTAGAGGGGAATACCATTACCATGAAAGGATGCACTTGGTATGCAGTGATGTTTAGATAGGTGGCACATGAATAACTGGATACAGGGTTTCCCAGCAGAACATTGCCCAAAGCATTACACTTCCTCCACTGGCTTATTTTCGTCGCACAATGTACACGTACCCGACCATCCACATGGTGCAACAGGAAACGAGATTCATTGAACCAGACAACCTTCTTCCAATCATTCAGGGTACAGTTTTGATGCTCGTGTGCCCTTGTAGGCACCTTTGACGGTGAACTGAGGTTAGCATGGGCACTCGGAGTGGCCTGCGACTACTCAGAGCCATTTTTAGCAGGATTCAGTGTATTGTGTGTTGTGACATATTACTCCCGTTACCAGTAGTCAAATTACAGGCGAATTACACCACAATATCCCTTCTGTTGGCTCATACCATATGGAATAGCCTTCACTCACCTCTAGCATTGATGAGCCATGGTCTGCCCATACCTTGCTGGCGGTTCATGGTTTTTTCCTCCCTGGACCGCTTTTTGAAGGTACTAACCACTGCTGACCATGAGTACCCCACAAGCCTTGCTATCTCGGAAATGCTCTGACCCAATTATCTGGCCATTACAATTTAGCCTTTGTCAAACTCACTTATGTCCACTGCCTTTCCCATCTGAAGAACAAGAGTAACATTGATTAACAGAGCTCAGTATCAGATGTTATTTATACCATTTCATGACCTACACATGTGCTGTTGTTTACCTACAGTTGCTTCGATTTGCATAAAGACACACTGGTCATAATGTTTTGGCTCTTCTGTGTATATATGAAGTAAAAAAAACCTAAGAGAAGAAATTAATACAAAAGGAATAAACAGTAGAAAAAAACTAGAACTGATAGAGAAAATTAGCAAACGTAATATAGGTGAGAAATCCTAGAAAACTTACTGTAAGTTAAACAGCCTCATTTTTTTTTTCAGATTGCTATATTTACATTTCTGCAGTTCAGAAATGTAAATAAACAGATTTAGTCTGCTTGTTGTTAACCTTTGACTTTAATCAGTAATGGGTGCTGTAAAGTGCTCGTCTCTAAACTCTTATCATTTGAAGGTAACGAGGAGGCCATTGTGCAATCTGGTTTCTCCTATAATAGATCAAATCTCACAAGGTGGTGAGAGAAGGCAGCTCTTGTCACGTGGCATGAGAAGTAGTGGCTTACAACAGCCACAATCTAAGTTGGTGGTATGCATACTTTTTAGATATCAAAATTTAATTTAGCCACTACTAATTAGTAAACAATAATACTGGGCAACAAATTTTCATAAAAGTCATGCCTCTGCGATAAAAGTAGCCATTTCTTTAAGATTTCAAGCCATTTCAGCAGAGTCATTTTCAGCATATGTGCAGTAGAAAACAGTATGCAGTTGAGACGTTGCTTGCAACTAACGATTGCACCATCTTTCGTCCGCGATCATAAATATGCGATGTCATGACTCAACTACATTGCATCAGATAATTATGCAATACCTCCAGAGACTCTGAGATAAAAGTAGCCATTTCTTAAAGATTTCAAGGTGCTGAACACGAATATGACAATGAAAATGCAAAATTGGCTAACAATTTCTGAGAAATCTGCAATAGTTTCTTATAAAATACAGTAATACGCACATATGACATGTATTGGTAGAACTCCACTTCTACTTCCGACGTCACTTTGCCTGTCGCTTGTACAGCTCAGTCTCAGGATCATCTCTGACAAGCATCCAACAGTGGTCAGCCAACATTGAAGTGGACCAGTTTCTCTGGTATCATATCTCCATCGTTGCAATGTCCTGGTGAAAACATTCACCGTGCTCATCACTAACCATGCTGCAGTTGTCGGGGAAGAAATCTAAGTGGAAATGGAGAAAGTGGATCTTTAAAGACATATTGCAGCCAAGTTTGTGATACAGAAACAACATGTCCTTAACCAGTTTCTTGTAGTTGTCTACCCTGACATTCCTGAGGAATTTAGTTGACACCAGACAAAATGCATCCCAAGCCTTTTTCTCGTCACCCTGATGCAGGTTGTCGAACATCTGGTCTCTGAACGGTTTTGCAAATCTGAAAACCCAAAAAAATTCCCTCTTTAATTTTTGCTTTACTGAATCAAAGGAATTTGCCAGCCAAGTATTGAAAGCTGATGCAGTCCAGTCCATGGTGTTTATGAAGTTTTTCATCACACTGAGTTTGATGTGTAGGGACAGTAGCAGGATTTTGTGCGTTTCTGCCAGTGCTAGATGTTCCCCATTCTTCTCTCTGACCTTCAGAGATTTCCTCTGAGGCCAGTTTCTCTTCATGTAGTGCAAAATTTTTGCTCAGCTGTCCCATTCACATAAGAAACAGCAGCACTTTGTATATATCAGCTCCAGACCCATCAACAGAGCCACTATCTTCAAGTCACAACAGAGATGCCAGCCATACTTGCTGTATTAAAGTCAGTTCTAAGGGATCTGTGTTCGAGCCCCAGGTAAGGCATGGATGTGTGTATCATTTTTCTGCCGAGGTCCTGCCATTCTCTCAGACCTTCTACTATGGCATATAAACTGACTGGCTCCTGTCAGACCTCTGTGGCAAGTAGCTGCTTGAGGGGGTATTTATTTTTTTTTTCAACAGCTGTTTTAGGTAGTCATAGGTTTCTTTCATGTAGACAGCATATCCGACTGGAATGGATGGAAGTCGATTTCTATTATGCAGCAACACTGCCTTGAGACTCAATTTCGAGGAGTCTATGAATAATCGCCATTCTTGAGGGTCATGTTTAATTCCGAGGGCATTCATCAGGCCATCTACATCGAAACAGAACACAAGGTCATCTTCCTTTCTGCAGTAAGGTGCAAACTGCTCATGACGAATTCAAAACGAAGTCACTCAGACATTTTCCTTGAGAAGATTCCATTGTTTAAGTCTTGATCCAAGTAACTCTGCTTTGGCCTTGGACAGCTCCAGACCGTGAACAAGATTGTTCATTTCTTCTTCAGTGAGAATGTGTGGCACAGATGACGTATCATGGCAGACGTATGGATCATCATTAGACACCAAAGGCTACAGAGAACCCGACATCGGTTCGCCTCCCTACTCATCATCTGAATCGATGGAAAATTCTTTTGGAGGTTTAGGAATGGGAAGGCCTTCATCATGTGGAACTGGTCAGAGAGCAGATTGTATATATGCTATTGTCCTCTTCTTTTTCCATGTGATGCCTCCAGAAACAGGTGGAACCATGCAGAAGTAGCAGTCATTTGCGTGATTGCTTAAATCTCTCCAAATCATAGGAGCAGCAAATGGCATTGCCACTTTTTCACCTTTCAGCCACTTCGGAAGATTTCTTGCACAGGTACTGCAGAATATGTGTGGGGTCCTGGCCTTGTCCTGGTCCCAGATCTTGCATCTGAAATAAAACTCATATGCTGCTTTCACTATTGGAGTGATGGCCCTTTTCTGGCTTGCTAACATCACTTCCCTGCAAATGTATCTGCACTATTAACACAGTTACGAGGTATCACTACTGCTAGATTAATACTGCAAGGATCACTTGTGTTGTACTTATGACTCGGGTAAATGGGAGTCACTCAAAAGACTTGATCACTCTACAAGAGACGTTGCTTGCAACTAATGATTGCATCATCTTTTGTCCACGATCATAAAGCTGCAATGTCATGACCCAACTACACTGCATCAGACAATGATGCAATACAATGCAATATGTTGCAATCTGGAGATTAAAATACAGCATTGCGAAATGGTTACCTATGTACTCAATGCGGACTGAATTGTTTATACATGACCATCTCTGTCTCTCCTAAACAAGAGCCAATCGACAAATTTTATTGCCATTTTCGTGTTTAGCACCTCAAAATTAGTAAAGATTGGCTATTTTCATTTCAAAGCCTTATTGTGTGTTGACCAATGTAATCAATATGTAGGTATCATCATATTAATAATTGATGTTTTACATAAACTCATTAGTGCATGTAAGTACTTATAATTGCTCCAAATTCTCATTTACCAAGCATGAAATGCATGTAATTCCCATTGTTTATATGCTTAGTCACCCTGGCAATAGCAGAAATTCATTAAAGAAAAGAGTGAAATTGAATTGAAGAAAAAACATGTAAAAGCTAGAAGTAGGATGCAAGATATCTTATTAAATTATTTTACTTAAAGACAGTTCTAAGTTCTGAGACATTCATTTGTTGAGCTTTGGTAACAGGAGTTCTGTCAAACGAGGAGGACAAGGCAATTACAGTGTCCAGCTGCAGGCTCTGTATAGCAATGCACTAATTGTTCATGATAGCTGTGTACACTTTTTGCTTTGCTACACAGAGCCTCAAGCTGGACATTCCTTAATGCCTGGGAAATGTGAAAAAATTTCAGTACCTTGATATAAATATATTAAGTTGAATTTCAAGATTGTGAAAGGTTTTACATGGATAAGCTTTATAACAGCCACTGACAGCCACTTGTGACAGCTGAGAGGTGAACTCATCACATATGAAGCAGTGTCTTTAATCTGTGTTACTATTCTCTTTAAGCAGCTCCATCATGTGTGCATGTTAAATCTTCATCAATCATATATTTGCCATCCAGCCATACCCACTATCTAATTTTTTAGCCAATTTTCCTTATATATTTATATTCCTGTTTATTCTCTACTTGTCATTTTTAGCTCATTTTCAAGAAAATAAGCCAGTGTTTTCACCTGTTGTCTGTCTGTAGACATTGAACTTTTTTGTTTTTAAAGATAGATTAAAAATTCTTTTTTGGTTCAATGGGTATTTATGAAATATTATGATTTACATTTTCTAGATCTCCTAATAGCTGTAATAGTGCTTTCTAAAGGTGGTAAATGTCAAAACTTTAAAAGGCTATTGCAAATGATCTATTTATGTTAGAAATTTAAAATTTGGTATTAGGGTGTGATGGTCAAGAAGTTTACATTCACAGCAATGATTCCCTTACCCCTGAAAGAGAGATGCAACTTTTTTATTTTAAGAGTAAATGTAAACTTCTTTTGTATTGCATATAAAATACTACCATTTATATTTTATGAATCATCTATTAGCTGGAATTTCCACAGTTAGAGAGTGCTAAGGGTGAAAATAAACTCCATTCTCTTAAACATTTCCATATTCACCAGAGGTAATATGTTTTTCTTCTAGTTATATTTCTTCTTCCTAATTCATTTTATTTGAGCAACTTTTTAATATTTTCATTAATATTTTAAAATTCTCATCTTCAGTCTTTCCATACCTAATCCAGAGAGCAATAACCTATAAATTTTTCATATTTCTGAAAAGTGCTGCATCCAGGTGCAAACCAGGGAACCAACATCCAATATATTTTTTTAATCATTAATTTTTATTAATGGATAGTCTGAGAAAATCCTGCTTTGAATTATCACTGCTGAAACCAAATTCAGGGTTAAGCAGCTCTATTCAGGGAAAATGCATTTTACGAAGATGAGGATTTAAGGAATTTGGCAAAGTATTGCTGGTGAATGGTGCCTCACCAATTGTGTAAAAAGCTTTCCTATTAAGGCCAGTTTACTTTAAGTAAATATGCATTCTGTGTGTGTAATGGCACTTCTGCTACAGCTATTGGTTACTAACAGAAATTTTGTTTCCATTTGCATTTACTTTCAATGAAGTGTTCAAATAGTAGCATAATTTTGCAGTAGTAAAGTATCCTTTGAGTGTTTGAAAGCTAAGTTTATGCATTTTTAAAAATAAAAGATTTTTGTGGTTTAGTGGGACTATAATTTCACAATTACCTGCCAACTCCTTTGATCAATGATCTGCCAAGTGCACTCATTTTCATATTTTAGAATTAACTTTTATGAAGTTCCCATAATTTTGTACATCTTGTTTAATCAACATACTGCATTAAGACCATATTATTAGCAACATTTAAATAATGTATATTTACTTGAAGTTTTCAGTTTGTTTTATGCTGCTATTTCTTATAGATACCAGAATGGCTGAAAACAGAGCTAGCAAATGCAATTGTGCCTGGTGCAACATCAAAAATTTTACCTGTGTTCCAAAATCACAATTATGATAGTAAAGGCAGGTATAATTAATTTAGTTTTGCCCATATATATATATACATTCCTCATAAAAAAAATTGCACAACCCAAAAGGAATGTCATGCATATGATACAAAGTGACATGCTAATAATAAGGAAAGGTAGTAATTTAGATAACAAATGATCACATTTACAGCCTGTTTAATGAGGCCAATACATGATATTAGGGTAACCTCAGTATGAGGTCCAACGATACATGCACTAATATGGTTAGTAAGGTAGTTGAAAGGTTTCTAATAATATCATGATCATGAATCTCCAGATTTGCTGCACTTTCACCTGAAGATTCATAACATTATGCACTGGAGCCAGTTTTGTTTCTTAGCCAATTTTTCATAAATGCAGCTCTACTCTTTCTGGGTGAGGCAATTTTTTTTATGAGGATAATATATCCCAGTTTAATTGAATATATATATACACAGCTGTATCATAATAATATGACCACCTACCATACATATACTATGATAGGTGGTCATATTATTCTGATATGACTGTGTATATATGTTCCAGCTTAAGTTGAATCTTTAATTTCATTGCTATTTTAACACATTTCAGTAAATAATCTGTTCATGCAGTTCTACTTGAATTTTAACTTGAAATACTGACACAATAAAAATATCATAATGTAAAATTAGACTGATGAAATATTAGTCTACTTTTTATAATGAAATATTTTCATCTATAAACACTATTAATCATTAATCCATGATATTGATCTGTGAGACTGCTGGAAAAAATTAGTTTTTATCAAAAAAATATGAAATAAATTTGCTCTGATGATCTTTATTAATGTGTGCCTTACAAACTAATTACTTGTAAATATTGTAAACTTTCTGAAACATTTGAAACAGTCTTGAAGTGACCAATCATCACCTATAATAAAAAATTTTAATAAATAAATTTTCAAATTATTTTTTGTTAAGGCACTGTTGAAGTAGTTTTGTTCAGACAATGACCTTTGTGAATTGATCCTCAGAGTACTCATTGTAAACTTACTTTTGGTAGAGTATTACAATATATTGATAGATATGAATGTAGACATCAATAATTCCATCTCTTAACATCTAACTAAATAATACTTTGTGCTATATTTTTTAAAGTTTAAACTCAGAATTAAGCACACTTTGGTCTTTTTTCCATACCAATGTGCATTTTTGAACTGGTCCTCAACACTTGCATGTGTCTTCTTGTCTATCTGGTCATGAATGTTCTTGCTATGTTGACATAAAAAGATTTCACGATTTTCTCATTTGAACAATATATTCAGGCACATATATAGGATTTTTTGCGGGAGAGGGATCAAAAGGGAATTTCAAGCAACCCAATCAAGGGAAGAAGCTTACACAAATGAATCCACAGCTCATCATTGATTTGCTAAGTATTTAATCACTATTAAGCTGTTTAGTAACAGGTGGAAATGAGTGTAGAGGAAAAATTGGCTTGAGCCATGTGGGAGCTGACCCCACGACCTCCTGATGACGTGCCAGGTGTTGTCATCAGGATGCAATTTTTATTATCAAGACAATTTTTCTTCTGCACCCATCTTTTTCCTGTTACTAAACAGCTTAATAGCAATTAAATACTTAGTAAATCTAAGGAAAAATCAAAAGTATATTTTCAAGACTCCTCCCTCCTTTCCTCCTCAACCTTAAAAATCTTTAAAATTGACATCATTGTTATTTGTGGGGATAAAAAACAATAAAATTAATATTATATATAAATACAGTTCTGTTTTTTACATGCTCACCATTTACATTTTCTCAGAGATACACATTTGAAAAAAATATCCCATCTGTCAAAGATAAGCAAAATTTTCCAGAAATACTCTGTTTGGAAAAAAAATTGCTGTTTCTCTGTTAAAACAAAGAAATGCAAAGTGTGAAAACAATGCATCAAATTCGAGAATCTGCACTGCATAAAAAAGGGATTGTGTTATACAGGGGGAGAAAGAGAAATATACATTCCTACCCCATCTCAACTTAGCCGTGATCTTTACCAGGTTCGATTTAATAAAATCATATATAAAATCCTGGGCACTAGAGCCCAATGATATTCCACTCTTCCCCGCCGGAATCTTATTGTACATTGCATTGTTATTTCTAAATCTAAATCTTACTTTGAACTATACACCTTAAAATCATTCTTAACAATAATATTAACATTTATTGAAGTTCGCATTAATTTTACAATTAACATGACACTTACATTAAACAATCGATGGTAGGGAGACTAACATATGATGACATTTCATCTCGTACCATGCGACTACAATAATAAGTTCGACCTCTCTAGGACTCTACCACTACCCTGAAACCCTTCTTTACTCATGGCCAAAACTGCAACTTTCTCTCTGATCTTTCTGAGATGCAGTTCCAAGCTTTTTTCTTCCCTCTCTCTCTTTCCTCTGGACCCTCTCAGCCCATTCACAAAGGGTCTCATATGCTCCCTCCATTGGTCAGTATCAACCAATTAGAAGGAGCAAATATTAGCCAGGCTTGATATTTCTTTGATGTGCACTCTCTACCACATGGGTCGTTCTTTTCCCAGGGACACTCTGATGCCATGGTCCTGATTGCCTCCCTGGGAATGCATCTGGTAATAGGAGCACCTTGCACATGTCGAGGCACAGGGGAAGAGTTGTCTCTCATTTCCACTCTTTGGAGACTCATCACCTCTTAGCTGAAGTCTGTCTTTGTAGCAGGTTACAGGTGGGCCCTCATTCCAACCACTTTTAACGTTAGCTTTATAGAGACAGGCCCCAGCCACCCAGAATTTGGCAGAAATGGCTTGAGTCTTTTGTCGCTGTGCCAACAATGGTGAACAATGAGTCCAACCACTTTTAACGTTAGCTTTATAGAGACAGGCCCCAGCCACCCAGAATTTGGCAGAAATGGCTTGAGAGTCTTTTGTCGCTATGCCAACAATGGTGAACAATGGTGAACAATGAGATGGTGAACAATGGTGAACATGAAGCACTTTTGATATCATTCTGCGTATATATGAAAATCTACGCAGAACAATTGTGCAGACATTTGTTGTCATATCTCCCTAATGGCCAATGGACTAAAGTGACTTCAAAGGGTTTACTGTAATGGATTATAGCTTAAAAGTCATTGCTCAATGCCTTAACTTTTTGGCAAAGGAGACAGAATTTGAAGAAGTATGTGTAGAAAACTCAATAAAAGAACACAAGGAGGAAATGAGCAATGAGGTTTGTGAGCTATGCACAAAGAGAAAAAGCTTACTGAGAACTCTCCAGATAAAGGTAAGAACAATGACAATTCACCAAAGCTAATTAAAGAACTCAACTACTCACTTCTTTAGGGAGACATTAATATAATCTAAAATGCAACCTGAAACTTGGTAACATGGTAGATGGTCACCCAGGTGCAAAAGGAAGAAAAGTAACAAGAGACTGACGTCTTTATAGTCTTATTATCTACTTATGCATAAAAAAGAGAAGACAGCCATACGATTATTCATCATTTCTTTCTTGATGAAAGAACCATGCAAAGAAAGCATGGAGTCTGCAGACTTTTTTTCATCTACAACTCAGTCAATATCCTTTGTCCCTATATTTGCTTCAAAATCATTACCAGAAGAAGGTGTCAGTGATCTTCCCTCATTACTACCATCATCTCGTTCTTTCTAGAAAGGAAGAAATTGAATACTTAGTGTCCCTTCTCCAGTGCGATATTGTGCCATTAAATGTTCCACTATTATTCCAATTGTAATACTGTACTCCTTTACTGCACTACATTTGATTTACAACATATTGCAGAAAAATATGTTCTTAACCAAAAATGTCTTAAGACTATGATAATAATATTTTAAATTAAGTCCAAAATTTAATTTTGTTTTGGTTGTTTAAATGTCAAATGATATATAATAATTTTTTAATAAACTTCATTTTCCAATATTTTTTGACTGCAATAAAATTAAGAAATTACCTCAAGTTTATTACACCCCACATTTATGCAGATTTTTTAATGTACCTTACATTAGTATGCATGTTAAGTATCTTTCTTTTTGCACGTTTTCCATTTACACAGCCATTTGTAAGAACCACATCATGTAACTATGAGCACTAGGTGTATATTTTGACTACTCAATCAATCAATCATTTATTTCCATAGATATGAATATATGGTATATACAGTTACATAACCCTGAAATAGTAGCATACAAAATTTTTGGAAAAATAACTACACCAGAAGAGTAAGACACTCACCCGTGATGTTAGTAAACTAAAGGTTTATACATTAGTTTAATATTAGTAACAGTAATGTGAACCCAATAGTAACTGTGACACAGTGATTTACTTAAAGATAATCGCTTTTATAATGATTATTTCTTCATAACATGTTTCAATATTTTCTATTTCATCAACGTATTTGTAATAGTTTTTCTAGGTATGATAACATAAATAATAGGACTTTCACTTTGCCTTCTATTATAGTTTGTTATTGACAATATTTGATCAGACTACTTTTTACTAACATTCATCAAGATACTAAAAACATATGATTTTTTTAGTGGAAGAATGTTTAATACTTTATTAATAAATTTTGACGCTATCAAATTTTCTTTTTTTCATAATGCATCATATTGCACAATTCTGTGTTATTATAAGGCTTTTTACATTAGTAAAATACATACCTCCCCATGACATAATTCCATATTTCAAGTAGGACTTTACCCAACATATAACAATTATAACAACATATATAACAATTTTAATAATGAAATGTTGAGAAAGTTTCTAACATAATACAGTTTTAGTATTATAACATTAATTTTTTTCAATATATATGATATGTGGTACGTCCATTTCAATTTATAATCCAAATAGACTCCTAAATATTTAAAACTTTCAACTCCGTCTATTGGAAGGCATTTACAATCCTGAATATTGCAACACATATCATGATAGATAATTTTATTTTGCAATAAATCATTTTCTCTCTTAAGCCTAAAGAATGAATATTTTGTTTTGCTTTTGTTTAAAAGTAATTTATTTTTCAGAAATCAACCTCTAATGTTATTGAAATTTGAATTTAACACAGTACACCGGAGCAGTAAATACTAGTGCCAGATCATCAGCAAAAGTGATTATGTTCCCATTTAACTTCAGATTGCATAGATCATATATATAGATTAAAAATAAAATAGGTCCAGCATTGAACCTTGAGGTACACCGAAACATACCTTATTTTCATTACTTATTACAATCATTTATTTTTACTCTCTGTAATCTGTCACTTAAAATAGCTTTTACACCAATTAAAAATTGGCCCTCTGAGACCACAGCTATACAGTTTTAAAAGAAAAAGATCATGTGGAACTGAATCAAATGCCTTATGTATATCAAGAAAAATCACAGCCACTTTCAAATTTCCTTTAATCCTTTATATACTATTGATGTCAATCTCAAAATCGAATCCTCATTACCTACTTGCTCCTTAAATCCACACTGTTTTCAATAGTTTTTTTAATAATCTTTGAAATATTTGATAGAATGAAAATTGGCCTGTTGTTTCCAGGATTATTTCTATCTCCCCCTTTATGCACTGGAATGACAGTTGCAACTTTCAAGCTGTTTGGAAAGCATCCTTTTTGAAATAAATTATTTATTAACTTACATAAAACTTCTTTAATATATGGGCATGGCACTTTTAAAATATATGGTGTCAGACCATCTTCTCCAGATGCTTTTCCATTTCTTAAAGACGTTATTTCATCCATTACATCATGTTCTGTAATATAACCAAGGAAAAATGTTTGCACAATTTATTAATCTTCGAATGACTATCAGTTCCTATTTTAGGTATCTGACTAATTAAATCCCTAATAATCATTAAATTTATTTACAAATACGAAATAATTTTCTTCAAAATGATACACCTTATCATATAATATTTCTGTTGGAAAAATCTTACTTTTACTATTACCTGACAGCTCATTTGTTATCTCTCATTGTTTTTTCATGTTTTCATAACTTTTTGAAATTTTATCTGAATAATACTGTATTTTTCCATGTATAAGATGATACTTTTTTCTAAAATTTTTAGACCAAAAATTTGGGGGTTGTCTTATACACGGGGGTAACTAGTTGAGAGACCCTGCAGTTGCCGTGGCGAAACTGCCAGTACCTTGTCTCTGCAAACAGGCTTCCGCCAATCACTAGCCTTTGTTAACTCTGTTGATTGACATCATTAATGACTGATTCTGAATAAACCAATCAGAACTCTGAAACTGAGGATGATCTCATATATATATACAGTGACTCAGAAGACAGCAGTGATGCAGTAGAGGTTGAAGAAAGTGATATGTCTAGAACTAATAGTGATGAAGAAAGTGATATCTCTGGAACTAATAGTGATGAAGAAAGTGATATGCCCAGAACTGAGAATGATGCATAATTTCTTAGTATGTGTCTTAAAAATATTACCTAATTGCAAAATATACTTTGAATATTTAAAAAAATATCAAATGTGTTCTGTTTTATGTTTAAAATATTGATTTCTTAATTTTGGTTTCGAAAAAGTAGGGTTCATCTTATACACAGAAAAATACGATAATTGCATTTTGCTTGTCTGATTAAATTAAGCAGAACATTTCGGCATCTTTTGAACTTTTCCTTTAAGGAAGTATTGAAAGGTTGTTTTCTGCATAAGTTATATAATATATTTCGTCTTTCTATAGATTGTATCAGCCCTAGAGTAATCCAAGGTTTAATTCTCTTTTTATCATCCCTTAATCTCTCAACTTTACTCGAGTCTTTAATCATTTGCTGTAATTGTCTTGTAAAAGATTCTAATTGCACATTTACATCATAATTATTTAAGATATCACTCCAATTTTTCTCCTTTGTTAATTCCACTAAGCGTTCTATATCAAGTTTTTTAACATTTTTGTCGCTTTTTAAATTTTGATTAAAAATAGTTTGGAGATTTAGACCTACAAAATAATGGTCAGTAATGTGAATTTGGATAATGTATGTGTTTAAAATATCTGTATTTGGAACACGTGCAAACATGTGATCCAAGCAAATTTGCAATTCCTCTCTGGTAATAAGATCATGACTCATATTAAAACCTGTTTCTTGCATCAGTTGCAAATATCGTGCATTTGTTATCTCTAGATCTAATGTCAAAATTCAAATCTCCCATCATAATAATAAAATTGTTATTTAATGTTTGTAGTTTACTTTCTAATTCATCTAAAAAATTTCTTTTTGTATAAATATGAGGCCTGTAAAATGCCAATAAAGTGTGCATTATATTTGCATTTTTAAATTGGATTTGAACCATATCAGCATTTGAAAATTCAGTACAATAATCATTTACTACAATACTATTTTTTACATAAACAATGACCCCACCAGCTCTACTTTTTGATTCACAATTATGATACAAATTGTATCCAGGTATTATAAATGAATCAATTCATTTTCATTTACGCAAGTTTCGGTCAATACAATTACGTCTGGTAAAAATTCTGCTAAATTTAGATACAATGAAAAATGTTCAAAAATTTTTCTTACACTACTGATATTTCCTGCAATTATTTTTAAACCCTGTCCCCATTTAGAATATACTTTATCATATACATTTCCTCCAGAAATAATTTGAACCTTACTATTAGCTCTATCAAAAAAGTATTCAATATTACATTGTCAAAATCCAGATTTTGAGAATCTATACACTTTAATATATCGTATAAATCACCCCATTTATACAGTTTGAATAAAACAAATAATTATTATTTGCCAACTACTTATTTTTTATTCTTTCTAAATCCTCATAATTCCATATTCTAATAACTATTTACTTCTCTTCTAATGAAGATTTTTGCATCTTTCACCCACACACACAAATTTAAAATTTTTGTTCTTCTGAAGTGTTTAAGCTTCATGAAGCAGCTGTTTGTTTTCTTGGATCAAGTATTCATTCACAAATATTCTCCCCTCCTTAAAATCCTGCAAAGATCTCATTTGCTGATATTCTTTTTTTTCTTTCCAACACTGCATCCAAATATCTTTCACTTTTCTCGAACTTAGTTGCACAACTATTGGTTTTCTTCTCTCTTTATTCATTGTAGGGACTCTATGGACTGCCTGAATGTCAATTTATTTGTCATCAACTTGTTTTGCACCTTTGCAATATTTGTCACTATTTCCTGAATATTTTCGTTTACTGTTTCTGGAACCCCCACAATTTCCAGGTTCTGATTCCTGCCAACTCGTTCTAATTCATTATCTTCCATTCCAAGTCATTAACCTTGTTTGTTAGATATGCATTTGTTTCAATTAACTTCTTATTTTGTGTTTTTACATCTTTTATTTCTTTAGTTATCTCAGAAATAACGTTGAATATTTCATCCAATTTATTGGGGCAGTACATTGTATTCTTTCTGTACTCCATAATTTCAGCTACTAATTCATTTTTTATTTTTTTCAGTTACTAATTCATTTCTATAAACTCATTTCTCAATGATAGCATTTGCTCTCTTATTATATGTTCCATGCACTTGAAAATCTCTAGCGATTTATTCATCTCAGTTAGTAAATCAGTGGTAACACTAGCATCACTTACACCATTCCTAGTATTAGTACGACCTTTCCCAAGTTTGCCAACACTAATTAGATGGTGATTGTTGTGCTCTTTGGATTTGGCCATCCTACTAATACACTTTGACAACATAGAGCACAAGCACAACTACAGCTAAAGGCTTGCATTTCATCCAGTGGCTACCCATTGGGGGTGGACTCCATTTTAACTTTATTACATTAAAATTATGTATTGATTTTCCTTTTTGTATCCCTGATTTAAAAAGAGGCAAATAAAGGAGAGTTAAGATCACTTTCTCCTCCTCTTTCCATATATTTTTAAGATCTCAGTTCATATTTGGTTACTAGGAATCCTGGTTTTTTGAGACTCTGCAGACTGTATAAAAGAATTAAAAAGTTATTTTTGCTAACTCCAAAAACAAAAAGTTCCTTTTAACCTGTTGAGGGTGACATGCCTCCTGAGATGTTTAGGAAGTTAAATGGATATTTATTATATATTTAACCACATAGATGCATATATTCATTAATATTGCTCATACATCAAATTTTCATTTTTTTTTTTTGAAAAAAAAAAAAAAAACTCAGGCCCTGGGGTACTGCAACAGCCAAAAAACCTAGTCCTCAACAGGTTAATGATTTTGAAAAGGTTTGCACAAAGAAAAAGGCTACTTATATTTTGCCGGGGGCTTGGGGGGGGAGTGATGAAGATGATTATTGATCATCTTTCAATATTCACTCCTCCAACCAAAAGGTAATTATTTTGGCTGTGATTGTATATTTATTTCTGCCATGATCCTATATTTTAAAGCATACATTGGTCCATAATTAAAATACTTAAGATATTAATGCACTTTAATAGTCCATTAAAAATCCATAATTAAAATGCAGTCCATAGTTAAAATACTTAAGATCTACATGTTTTACCTGTTGATTATATGTAAAAAATTATGATAAAGTTTAAAAATAAAGTTATTTGAGTCTATAGTGAACATATGAGTTCATTGTAGACTCAAAGTCGACTCAGAGTTCAATCATCATAAATAGCATCAAATGGCAAGTTTATTATTTCATTCTGCTATCATATACAGAGAATATTGGTCAGTTGTGATTTTTGGTTTTCTGGTCTTTTTTGAAAAAAAACGAAAAGGTGACAGAAGGTTCTGGTAAAGGAAGTAAGGTCAAATATAGATCACAAAGAGGTCAAACCAGTGATATACATATGATATACTAGTGCTAGAAACATGAAAATTGATGTCTGGGTGTATTTTGGGTTGTATATTTTGGAAATGTGTGAAATTTTAGATCCAGAGGGTCCTTTGAGGTCAAAGATCAAATATAGATCTACCGGTGGTAGAGGTCTAAAAATGGTGCATGGGAGTATTTTGAGTCATCGATCTCAAAAATTATGTCAAATTTTGGATGCAATGAGTCCTTTGAGGTCAAAGATCAAATCCCAGTATGCTGGCTCAAAGATCAACTCCCAGTTGAGAGCAAAAATTCAGGAATAGGGCTATTTCCAGCAGTAGAACTTGGAAATAAGGGAATTTTCATATCCTTTGTCACATTCAAGGTCAAATAATGGTTGGAGTGACAAGCTATAAATCAAAAGATGTTGAAGGCACCGACTGATTTGTGGTATTTAATAAACTGGGTAGAAGTCATCTTTAAAATTAATGAGTTATTATCGTACTTTGTTTGGAAGAAATAATGCAATGAACTGAAAGCTAAATTCCAATAAAATTTTAAACGTAAAGAATTTAGAAGTTGCTACTAATCTCACTGATTTCTAACATATGTAAAATGCAACTTTAATCTGAAAATTAACAAACCTAATCACACAGATTTCTAACATATATCACTTCCCTTCTACATTTCACTACATAAATTTCGAGTTCTCCAAGACTGAAATTTTCATATTTGATTCCATTTTTTTTTGCACAACATGAGTTTTTTAGAAAACACAAAACAAGAGTTTCACTATGTTGTTATAGAACATATTACATTTACAATTAAAAGGCAAATATAAAATCATAGTTAAGAATGAAAAAATAATGATAATTAACAGATATTAACCTTGACAGTTACTAACTAGCAACTACACGCGAATGCTGGTAAAGATTTGAGGATAGAACTTTTATTATCCACCCAGGGTTCTACTTATCACCTATTAGGTAAGATTTGTCTGGTGTTATTAAGGGGGTAAAAATAAAAGTAGGAAAATGAAATGCATATCAATCTTTTGAGTGATATATATATTTTTTAATTTAACTGCAAAGCTATTTAGTTTAAAATATTAATTTTACTTAAGCTATTTAGTTTGGTAAGAAAAATATTATTATTCTATGAAAAAAGAATTCCTTTTTTTAACCCACTCGTGGGTAAGAGGACTCACAGGTAAGAATCAATCAGCAAAAAAGGTTGTCAATGACAACTTCGTGATCTTCACATTTAACAACCAAAATTTGCAAAATTCTAGCATGAATACTTCGCTTGCAATATTCATTTCAAATTTTGCCATTTTCAACGTTTTCCACCATTACAGTGAAAATAAAAATTATAGCTTTTGAGAATTTTGGAAAATGATATCCTAATATTTCTTCAATACCTATCCAAACCATACAAAATTTTTAATATACTTCTAAAAGCAAAAAAAAAAAATTAATGTTTACAGATGGCAGGCAAGACACACAATCATCATCATCATCATCATCATCACCATCCTCAAGCAGCCATGGGCTACGGAGGTCCAACCAGACCGTGCAATTTAGTTCTCCAAGCAAGTCTATCCTGAGCTACATCTACTGCATCTGGCCACTGCACACCAATTCTAACAAGGTCCTGTTTGACATTGTCTGCCCACCGCATCCTAGGTCTCCCTTCTTTCTGAGGCCTTTAGGCACACTGTTCATAACCCTATTCACCAATCTATAATTATTCATACGGGCAACATGGCCAAACCAACGGAGTCTCTCTCTGCACAATATGCTGCTTAAAGGAGGTTGCAAACTCCTTTGCCTAATCTCATCATTAGTTACAAAGTTAAACCACCTAATGCCCAAGATACTGCGTAAGCATCTGGAATCAAAAGCATCTAGTTTCCTGTTATCTTGTTTACAAAGTGTCCAAGTTTCACTACCATAACTAACCCTAGAAAGAACCAAACTATTATACAGTCTAATTTTAGTCTTTAGGTGTATACGCCTATTTCACCACACTCTCCATAGGTTCTTAAAAGTCCCGGCAGCAATCCCTATTCGTCTGTTAATTTCATGCCGCACATCACCATTATCTGTTACATAGCTCACAAGATAATTAAACTGTGACACCTGCTCAAGACTGTAACCATTCAGATTACCTGAATCACAGCCTGCCTGACCAATTTTCATCACTTTATTTTTCTCTCTGTTTATAACCAAACCTACTCTACTACCAGTCTCATCAACAGCTCGAATGAAAGAGTTCATCTCATCAACATCATTTGCCAAAAGGGCTAAATCATCAGCATAATCTAAATCAGAAATTTTCGTATCTCCAGCCCATTTAAGGCCAAAATCTTTCCCTTGAAGTGAATTTCGCATAACATAATCAATAACCAAGCTAAAGAGAAAAGGAGACAAAATGCACCCTTGTTGAACACCAGAAGTAATGCTAAACCAATTGCTACAAGCCTTACCAACTCTCACTCACGACTCAGTGTTATTATAGAGAGCTTTCATAATGTTAACTAACTTGTCTGGTATACCATATGATTTCACAATCAACCACAAATTATGACGATCAACAGAGTCGAAAGCCTTTTTGAAATCAACAAAGCTAGCAACCAAAGGTTTCTGAAACTCTACACATTTCTCAAGAATCTGCCTAAGTGAAAATATCTGATCCACACATCCCCTACCACTTCTGAATCCACATTGCTCATCACGCAATTGACTGTTAACCAGATTCTTAATTCTATTAAGCACAATCATGGAAAGAACTTTACCTGGAACAGAGAGTAGGCTGATACCCCTATAGTTATCACAAGAACTGCGATCACCTTTTTTGAAAATAGGGATAACAATAGCTCTGATAAAATCCTTAGGAACCATGCCTTTATCATAAAAGATATTCAGAATTTCAGTCATCCAAGTGGTAACTGAAACATTCCCAGCTCTAAACATTTCCGTAGTAATTTCATCTACCCCTGGGGATTTATGAAGTTTAAGTTTAGAAACAGCCAAAATAACTTCAGATTGTGTTATAGGGTCAACATTAAAGCCACCAATGCATCTACCATCATTGCAAACATTGGGAGTAGAACTAACTACATTGTTTAGAACATCACTGAAATGTTCAGCCCACCTAGCCATGACAGAATCCTCCCCTTCTATAACCTTACCTTGTTTATCCTTCAATCCTTGTATGCCTGTCCATTTTCTACCACACAAAACATTAACTATCTGGTACAGCTCTCTGCTGTTGTGCTGTCTAACTGCATCCTCGGCTTTCTCAGCCAAACCATCAAGCCAAAGATTCTTATCAGCAGCTAACTGATCCTTTACAAGTTTATTAAGGTCTCTGTAATGCTTTCTATTAGGACTAGTAGGGTATTGATTAAGGGCATTCCTGCAGTTCTTTCTTTCCGAAATAAGCTCAAGTGCCTTATCACTCAGATAATTTTGCCTCTTCTGCTCCTTTTTTCCTAAAAGAGTACTGTTAGTGTCCAAAAACGCCTGTTTAAAATGATCCCATTCTTCCTCAACTTCAGTAGTAAGCAAACCATGACTGTCATAATGACTAAGTAACCTATCATGGTAAGCTTTGGCTATAACTGGATCTTTCAGAGCTTCAGTATTAAAAGTAAATTTTTTAACCCTAGCACAACACTTTTTAAGTTTAAGTTGCAACACACTTTTAACAAGGTAATGGTCCGATCCAATTTCAGCTCCCCTATATGCCCTGGTATTTCTAACAGAACTAGCCCATTTGCTGTTAATTAATATGTAATCAATCATATTCTTATGCAGCCCATCAGGTGAAACCCATGTGTACTTATGTATGTTGCGGTGTTTGTAATAAGTGTTAGTTATTCTGAATCCATTGAGTTTACTTACCTGTAGGAGACGTTGCCCATTGCCATTGCAGTTACCAATACCAAAAGGGCCTATTACTCCTCCCCAAAGGTCAGAGTCAGTACCAACTTTGGCATTGAAGTCACCAAGAACAAGGGTAATATCTCCTTTCTTGACAGAATTCAAAATATCCTGAAGTTGTTAATAAAACCTATCCTTCTCATCCTCATCGGCATCCTCAGTGGGGGCATAACAGCAGATAA
The DNA here is from genome assembly GCA_038380435.1 of Ryuthela nishihirai. Classification (NCBI taxonomy): domain Eukaryota; kingdom Metazoa; phylum Arthropoda; class Arachnida; order Araneae; family Heptathelidae; genus Ryuthela; species Ryuthela nishihirai. The sequence continues at coordinate 82,116,702 of JAWZYU010000017.1, forward strand.
CATTCAGGTCTTTAACGCTTGTCTGAAATTTTGCTGTAAGAAACCTTTCATTAATGCACTCATATCCTAGAAGAGCATCACTAGCGTGTCTGCTGAGAAGCAGACCCACGCCTTGGTGATGCTTATTGTCGTCCCTCCCTGAAAAGAGAAATTTAAGATTATTTTTAAGAATCTGACCTTTATCTGTCCATCTGGTCTCTTGCAAGCCGAGAATATCTAAATTATAATGGTGGAATTCTTGTGTGAGGACATCAAGAGAAAAAGCTCTGTGCAGAGTCCTCACATTCCAACTACCTATGGAGAGAAAATGGTTAGTGGGATGTTTAAAGAAGCTATGTTTATTAAGAGAGGGAATGCCGACAATATCAAACAGCCCCCTAATCTCAGACATGAGGCAAAAAAAAAAAATCCCCCACTACTAAAGGCTGAAGCCATCTACACTGGAAGACTTCCTCCAATGTAGAATTTGACGATGCCAATAGAAGCAAAGAGTTCAGGTGCCTGCGATGACTTCTGCTCAGGATTATCCACCAGGTGATAAACATATCCTGTGAATCTATTCACTTGGGGCTGTCAACCCACAAACAAACAGAAAACAGAGTGGAAGATTTTCCCTCCACAGAAGCCCACCAGTGCAGCAAAATCAGGATCCATAATCAAGCTCAGAGCCATATATCTGTCCAGTCCAGTAGGTATATATGGTCAGCAATAAAGTGAAAATATTAGCTTTTTTACAAACAAGCTAAGAAAAAGGGTAAAAAAAAATTCTCTTATCATTTTTATTCCCTGAAAGTGTTCTTTTTTTTTTTTCAAGAAAAATTTGATGATCTCATTAATAATTTTGACATTATAAAGGCAAGAAATTTTGAAAAAAAAGCAAAAAAACACGTATTTTTTTGTGTGCATTGATTTTTCTTTAATTAAGTGAATCTTTATTTTCTCATAATAATGTGTTGCTGGTCTGTAAATGGTAGCTAGGTAGTCACTGGAAGGAGAGCTATGCACCAATCCCCTGTAACGATGCATAGAACCGGCCAGGCCTAGTACCTAATGTCCGACCCCGCCTTCTCGTGGTGCACACCGTTAGTACCTTTTGAAAGAGATACTCTCTTGTGGAAGTGAACGGAAGGGGAGGGTTGCCAGATATGTGTGGCCTACTGATCTGGACAACTACAGCTACTTTTCTTTTTTTTTCTACCCTGCTGAGGAGTGATCAACCACACAGGGTCCTGGTGCTGACCATAAAAACCCACTGGACTGGACTGAATTATGGCTTTGAGCTTGATTATGGATCCCGAATTTGCTGCACTGGTGGGCTTCTGTGGAGGGAAAATCTTCCGCTGTGTTTTCTGTTTGTTTGTGGGTTGACAGCCCCAAGTGAATAGATTCACAGGATATGTTTATCAGCTGGTGGATAATCCTGAGCAGAGGTCATCGCAGGCACCTGAACTCTTTGCTTCTATTGGCATCGTCAAATTCTGTATTGGAGGAAGTCTTCCAGTATAGATGGCTTCAGCCTTTAGTGGTGGGGGAACGGGTCTTTGCCCCATGTCTGCGATTAGGGGGCTGTTTGATATTGTCGGCATTCCCTCTCCCAATAAACATAGCTTCTTTAAACATCCCACTAACCATTTTCTCTCCATAGGTAGTTGGAATGTGAGGACTCTGCACAGAGCTTTTTCTCTTGATGTCCTCACACAAGAATTCCACCGTTATAATTTAGATATTCTCGGCTTGCAAGAGACCAGATGGACAGATAAAGGTCAGATTCTTAAAAATAATCTTAAATTTCTCTTTTCAGGGAGGGACAACAATAAGCATCACCTAGGCGTGGGTCTGCTTCTCAGCAGACATGCTAGTGATGCTCTTCTAGGATATGAGTGCATTAATGAAAGGTTTCTTACAGCAAAATTTCAGACAAGCGTCAAAGACTTGAATGTTATCTTTTATTATGCCCCCACTGAGGATGCCGATGAGGATGAGAAGGATAGGTTTTATTAACAACTTCAGGATATTTTGAATTCTGTCAAGAAAGGAGATATTACCCTTGTTCTTGGTGACTTCAATGTCAAAGTTGGTACTGACTCTGTCCTTTGGGGGAGGAGTAATAGGCCCTTTTGGTATTGGTAGCTGCAATGGCAATGGGCAACGTCTCCTACAGGTAAGTAAAGTTAAGGATTCAGAATAACTAACACTTATTACAAACACCGCGACATACATAAGTACACATGGGTTTAACCCGATGGGCTGCATAAGAATATGATTGATTATATATTAATTAACAGCAAATGGGCTAGTTCTGTTAGGAATACCAGAGCATATAGGGGAGCTGAAATTGGATATGACCATTACCTTGTTAAAAGTGTGTTGCAACTTAAACTTAAAAAGTGCTGTGCTAGGGTTAAAAAATTTACTTTTAATACTGAAGCTCTGAAAGATCCAGTTATAGCCAAAGCTTACCATGATAGGTTACTTAGTCATTATGACAGTCATGGTATGCTTACTACTGAAGTTGAGGAAGAATGGGATCATTTTAAACAGGCGTTTTTGGACACTAACAGTACTCTTTTTGGAAAAAAGGAGCAGAAGAGACAGAATTATCTGAGTGATAAGGCACTTGAGCTTATTTCGGAAAGAAAGAAGTGCAGGAATGCCCTTCATCAATACCCTACTAGTACTAATAGAAAGCATTACTGAGAACTTAATAAACGTGTAAAAGATCAGTTAGCTGCTGATAAGAATCTTTGGCTTGATGGTTTGGCTGACAAAGCCGAGGAAGCAGTTAGACAGCACAACAGCAGAGAGCTGTGCCAGATAGTTAATGTTTTGTGTGGTAGAAACTGTGGTAGAAAACGGACAGACATACAAGGATTGAAGGATAAACAGGGTAAGGTTATAGAAGGGGAGGATTCTGTCATGGCTAGATGGGCTGAGCATTTCAGTGATGTCCTAAACAATGTAGTTAGTTCTACTCCCATTGTTTTCAATGATGGTAGCTGCATTGGTGGCTTTAATGTTGGCCCTATAACACAATCTGAAGTTATTTTGGCTGTTTCTAAACTTAAACTACATAAATCCCCAGGGGTAGATGAAATTACTACCGAAATGCTTAGAGCTGGGAATGTTTCGGTTACCACTTAGATGACTGAAATTCTGAATATCTTTTATGATAAAGGCATGGTTCCTAAGGATTTTATCAGAGCTATTGTTATCCCTATTTTCAAAAAAGGTGATTGCAGTTCTTGTGATAACTATAGGGGTATCAGCCTACTCTCTGTTCCAGGTAAAGGTCTTTCTATGATTGTGCTTAATAGAATTAAGAATCTGGTTGACAGTCAATTGTGTGATGAGCAATGTGGATTCAGAAGTGGTAGGGGATGTGTAGATCAGATATTTTCACTTAGGCAGATTCTTGAGAAATGTTTAGAGTTTCAGAAACCTTTGGTTGCTAGCTTTGTTGATTTCAAAAATGCTTTCGACTCTGTTGATTGTCATAATTTGTGGTTGATCGTGAGATCATATGGTATACCAGACAAGTTAGTTAACATTATGAAAGCTCTCTATAATAACACTGAGTCGTGTGTGAGAGTTGGTAAGGCTTGTAGCAACTGGTTTAGCATTACTTCTGGTGTTCAACAAGGGTGCATTTTGTCTCCTTTCCTCTTTAGCTTGGTTATTGATTATGTTATGCGAAATTCACTTCAAGGGAAAGATTTTGGCCTTAAATGGACTGGAGATACGAAAATTTCTGATTTAGATTATGCTGATGATTTAGCCCTTTTGGCAAATGATGTTGATGAGATGAACTCTTTCATTCGAGCTGTTGATGAGACTGGTAGTAGAGTAGGTTTGGTTATAAACAGAGAGAAAACTAAAGTGATGAAAATTGGTCAGGCAGGCTGTGATTCAGTTAATCTGAATGGTTGCAGTCTTGAGCAGGTGTCACAGTTTAATTATCTTGGGAGCTATGTAACAGATAATGGTGATGTGCGGCATGAGATTAACAGACGAATAGGAATTGCTGCCGGGACTTTTAAGAATCTATGGAGAGTGTGGAGAAATAGGCGTATACACCTAAAGACTAAGATTAGACTGTATAATAGTTTGGTTCTTTCTAGGGTTAGTTATGGTAGTGAAACTTGGACACTTTGTAAACAAGATAACAGGAAACTAGATGCTTTTGATTCCAGATGCTTACGCAGTATCTTGGGCATTAGGTGGTTCAACTTTGTAACTAATGATGAGGTTAGGCAAAGGAGTTTGCAACCTCCTTTAAACAGCATATTGTGCAGAGAGAGACTCCGTTGGTTGGGCATGTTGCCCGTATGAATAATTATAGATTGGCGAATAGGGTTATGAACAGTGTGACTAAAGGCCTCAGAAAGAAGGGGAGACCTAAGATGTGGTGGGCAGACAATGTCAAACAGGACATTGTTAGAATTGGTGTGCAGTGGCCAGGTGCAGTAGATATAGCTCAGGATAGACTTGCTTGGAGAACTAAATTGCACGGTCTGGTTGGACCTCCGTAGCCCATGGCTGCTTGAGGATGATGATGAATGTGTTGCAGAATGATTAAAATTGTCCTTCAAAGCTACGTAGCTTGTCTGCAGGAAATATAACAGTTACAATATTTATTTAGATAAAATAATTTGAGGGTATAAAAAGATAATAAAGAAATAAACAAATAAAATTAAAATTGAACAAAAGATTGTAGAATCATCTGGTTACATAGTTCACAAAGCCAGAAAGCAATGTATGTAATAAACATTTGTGTCACATATCAATAGACAGAAATGAAAATATCAGATGACAAACTATAAAAGAAGCTAATTTGAAGTAATCTAAAAACACCACTTTATATATTGTCTTCTATAAAAAGCAGCTTTAAATTTCTCTTCAAAGTTGAAAATTTGCTTGTGCATAGCAAATCTCTAAGTAACGAGTTATAGATGAAAGGTATTTTATAGTCACTTACAGATTTTCCATAATTATTTTTGATATTTGGTAATTTAAAAAAGTTACCTTTTTGTAATCTGGTTTCTTTTCTCATGGTTTATTTTAGTCTTAAAAGTATTGTCAATGAAAGTTTTCAATACAATATTATATTTATATAAATCTGAATAAGATAAGATATTTCAAGATTTAAATCTCTCCCTTATCTCTTACAGACATAAGAATAATTTTGATAAATCTATAACTGTTTCTTGTGCCACACCAGTACTTTTAATTTTTCTTCTATAAAAAAACAAGCATTTTAGGTTTTAAAGTCAATATTTTAACTTTAAAAAGGCACATTTCTGATTTTTTGCCATAGGCACCATGAACCTTGGATATGGCTCTGCCTAAAAGCTACAAGAGAGCCTTTAATAGATTAAAATATGACCCACTGATGGGAATCCTACATGAAATTGGTTTAGATATTAGAGACATCAGAATTTTCAAGGATGTATACTGGAACCAAGAAACCAAAATTAGGGTTGGACAAGAAGTGAAGCATCTGAATGATTCCTGTCATGGTGGCGAGGATTTTTTGCCAGGCTAAACTAATCGCTTAAAACGGAGCATTTCGATCTCACTCTTGGAGTAAATAACAGATAAAATAATTTGAGGGCAACAATTATTTGCTAGCAACAGTTTTCCATTGAGCCTTCAAGTTTATTGAAAGTTCAGCGAAATAATTGCATTCAATGAGATTATTTATTTTAGGGGGCATTTTTTATGTGCAGCGTAAAAACGTTTTTAGCTAGTCAAACTATTTGGGTCCAATGAGATTATACATTTTTGGTTTTTTTTTTTATTGCTTTTTTTAGTGCAAAATGAAAATTTGTTTATCAATACAGTCGAGTCAAAATAGTTGTGTCCGATGAGATTATTTTTGGGGAGGTTTTGATTGCAAAACGGAAATTTGCTGTTTGGTGATATGCTTGATTCAAAATAGTTGTGTTCGATATGAATATCTCTCTTTTGAAGTATTTTATTAAGCATGGAAAGAACATTTATTGTTAGTTCTACACATTGCTGAAAGAAGTAGCTTTGTTTGGCATTATTAAAGTGTGTGGGGTGACATTTGTTATTTAGTAATATGCTCGGTTAAATAACAAATGCATTAGATACAGTTATTTTTGCAAGTATTCTAAATGCAAAACAAAGATTTTGCATTTAAAAATAAGCTTTTATCATTATATTCTTTTTGGCATATTTTCTCTTTACAGTGCCTTCAGTAGCACATAATGCGAATTTTAGGCCATTATAGATACAACTACATTGAATATTGTTTGTAATGTATTATTGCTAGGTTTTATTACATTCTGTTTTGTAATTAGCATATTTGTTTTTACGTCAATAATTTAGGGAGGAGTTCTTTTATTGTTTATTAAGGAAAAGTAATTTTCTTTGATTCTACTAGTGACCGCTAGGGTGGTATAGCAAAACGCAGCATCATTATGTTGTATAAAAAACAAGATGATAGTATTGTAACCGTGAACTGTAGTACTGCTGTTTAAAGAAACCCACAAATATTAATTTCAGTTCATACAAGACTTTTGTAAACCTAAGATTCAGAGGCCACCACAAATCTCAGCAGTGGACATGTTTGCCATTCAATTCCACAAAAACCTCCAATGTCATATCTTGTGTTCTGATTATTCACTTACCTTCTACTTATATTCTTCATGTATTGCCAGTTGGAACCATGAACTGCAGGCACACCTTAACCTGATTTCATCTCAGCTGTAGCAGAACAATTCATATTTTTGAAACAAAAAATTGAAGTTGACTCATGAGCACTAATTTATACTTTTGTAGTTAAAATTGTTTACAGATAATTAAGTAATTTCAAATTTGATAAAAAAACTTCGAATTTTATATTCATAAGCTTGTCAATTAAAAGCTTAGTTTAATAAAATGGATAAGAACAATTCCTTTAGATACCTTGCACTCACAGCACTATTCCATATTTAGCATATGGGCAGAATCTGGGGACAGAGCTATCCCTTTACAATTAGTTTAGCCTGGCAAAAATATTCACCACACACATGCGTAGTGAGAGGAATCATTCAAGTGCTAGATGCTTGTGACAAGAAGAAGCAGAATGGATCAAAATTAAAAAAGGTGTCAGACAGGTATGTCATCAATACTCTATAATCTGTGTGCAAAGAAAATAATAAAAACAGCCTTACAAGATAGAAAGAAGGTTTAAAGATAAATGGAAGAGTAATAAACAACCTGAGATATGCAGACAACACAATCTTAATAGCCCAAACTCAAACAGAACTTCAAAATTTAATAGATATACTTGATATAGGAGAGAAAATGGGACTGAATATAAACATAAGAAAGATGAAAACATTGTGCATCAATAGAAGAAATTAAAAGTAAATATCACATGCAAGAACAAAAAACTAGTATATTTACACTGATAACGACCAAATTAAAGAAATAAACCACTGAATTGGATAAGCTAAAAACAATTTCAACCAGATGAGAAAAATTCTGTGTGAGGGAAAGTTAAACCTCCTATTGAGAATTGGAATTTTAAAATGTTGCATCTGGCCCATCCTACTGTATGGGTGTGAGACCTGGATTCTGAAGAAGAAATCAAAAGGCAAATTGGAGTCATTTGAGATGTGGTTCCTTAGGATGATACTGAAAATAAATTGGACTAGCAGGATGACAAACATTAAGGTACTGGATATGTCCAAATCTACTAGACAACTATTAAATATTGTAAAGAGAAGAACACTGGCATATTGTGAACATATACTGAGAGGGGAAAAATATGACATCCCACAACTGACACACACAACATGACATCCACATGACTCATCCTTGAGTGCAAATTAGAGGGCAAATGGACACTGGGAAGAAGACGAAGGGGTTGGATAGATTATCTTTGTGAGTGGACAGGCTTGGATACAGAGGACATAATCCATAATGAAAGAAACATAAACCATAATGAAAGAGAGTTATGGTATTTGTTTGCCACCAACCTTCCAATCAGAGTCTGCGCTTAAAGAAGAAATTAAAGATTTGAACCATGACTGTTGCTATTATTGTTATTGAATATTATACATTTGTGTACTATTGAATACATTTTCTCTATTAATCATTTTATATTATTTTAGTAAATAATTCTTCAAGTGCTAGTGAAATAGCTGAACTTCACAAAGAACATAAATTACACCAGGAGAACTCAAGGCCTCAAACAATGCATCAAAATGTGCCTTATCTGCAACCAGTTGCTCAAAGTAAAAAAAAGTAAGTGTAAGGTTTGATATTCAAAAGGGATTGGCATGCTTTAGATTAATTTAGTGACAATTTTTTGAAGATATTTTTAAAATATGGAGAAATTTCAATATAATGCCCACATTTGATGTTTCCTTTATGTTGTCCCGAAAATTAATTCAGTGGCTTCTAAACATATTCTAAACTTCTAAACAGGTAGGTCAGTAAATGCATACACACACATACACAAAGTGAATTAACTAGCCAGAAAATATGGATTCAGTTGAAATTAGAGAGCAAAGTAAATAACAGAGAAAAGAAAAATTATGTATAAGTGGAGTAATTTTATATATTTCTGCTAAATGTTTATTCTTGTGTTGTCCTTCTGCTGAGGTCTTACCTTCTTTATGGCATATTATACTGACAGTCTCCTTTCAGACCTCTGTGGCAAGCATCTGTTTAAGGGGTGATTTATTGTTATTTTTTTAAAGTTCATAGATGCAATAGAATTATAAATCAGTTGAAGCCAAATCAAACACACGGAATTTTTTTTTACATTTTAATTTTGTGATTCTCCTGGCAGTGTAGCTGAGTGCATTCTATATTAGGCATTCCTCACATAGCACATATCTAATAAAGGTGTATGCTGCTTGATTGACCTTCAAATTATTGGTATCTTTTTTTTAACAGATTTTGGCCATACATAATTTCCCAAATACTTGATCATTCAGTATCAGATTTCTCTTATGGGTTTCCCTTTTCCATTCAGTATCAGATTTCTCTTATGGGTTTCCCTTTTCCACTTCATATTGCATTCAAAATTCAAATCTGTACCTATAACAGAACCTGATTTTTAACTTCATACCACTTTTTAACCCATTTTTTATACTAGGTACTAGATTAACCCTTCCAGAATCCAGCCTGAAAAGGTAGTTTACATTCATATCCCGAGCTCTTTTTTCGCTATGTTCAGCCAAAAAAATATTTACTTCAGAACTATTTTTACCAAATAACTAACAGAAAAAAAATAGGCCATGTTATATACCAAATTAATCACATTTAATTCTGGATTTTGTAAAAAATAAAATATTTAACAATAACAATGATAAATTTAATATCAATAGGGCTTTTTTAAAGTATAACAAAAAAAAATCTGGTAATACAAATAAAAATTTATTTAAAAAATACCAGACCAAAATAACTATAATACACAGTGGCAGCTTATGACTAAAATTTTTGGTAGAGCACTTTGACTAGTGCAGGCAGGGCCTGGTGTAGGAAAAAAAAAAATTGTGGAGATGCCTAATACTGAATTGGACTAGAAAGACATTCTGTAATGCATATATTCTTTTTTTTTCCAGCTGTTCTCAGAATGCACTACTTAGGTAAAAAAATTCTGAAAAAAAAAAAAAAAAACTTGGAAAGGCATTCTAGTCTTTTCTAATTTAATTCAGTATTTTCACATTCCCCTATAATAATTAATTACCTGTATGTATGCAATTTTCCTCTCCATTCTAATGGTGTCTTTGAAAAATACTATTCATGAAAAATATGTCTAATACATTGGTTTACTACTCTTTTTGGCTCCATTATGATTATAAATTTATATGTATTTAAAATGAATTATTCATTATAAATTATTACTTAAACACAATTAAAAAACACCTTTTTGTTCAGAAAATAATTAAAATAACTGAAAGTTTTCTGTTGTTAAGCAATAAAATTTTGAAGTTTACCTTTTAAATTATTTGTATATTAAAAGGTTTTCAGGAGTAAACTCGGAAGTTTTAAAAGCAAAAACAGCACTCCATCTTCAGTGTCGATGACATAGTCTCACTTCACTGAAGACAGTGTTGTCCTTGATCTGAAAAGCTGCTGAGTTTGCACCTGAAAACTTTTTAATATGCAAATAGTTTGAAGGATAAACTTCAAAATTTTATTGCTCAGCAACAGAGAACTTTCAGTTATGTAATGTACTGCAATGTCTGTAGTATAGTAACAAATAAATACCATATAGTGAAACATAGAACAGTGGAGGAAGTAGATCTATATGTGTCAGCAAGTATATAAGTAGGCAGGTGGGTTGTTGGTGTATGTATAAGTTTTGAGGCAGGGGTCTTGAGGCCCTTATCTTTAAAATTTGCCTTATCTGTTATGGGTAAATGATGTTCGATTTACACTGCCATTTTAAAAAATACAACTTTACATAAATTGAGAGCCAACAAGAGCCGTTTCTAAGCTCTTATTTCAGTTTCTGTCAACGTGTATAGTTGATGGAGACCCTGCAAGGATTAAGACAAATCTCATATTTATTATAAGGAATTTTGAAATTGACTGTAAGCAATTATGACATAATTTGTTTCTGAACAGTGGCAACACCCTCCCTGGGTCCTGCCTGAAAACTGTTTTACATCCAGAGGCCCAGTTATTTTTACACTATGATCAGCAAAAACAAATTCTTTAGAAATTTTTTGTCAAATAACTAATGAAAGGAATTATGGTATGTTATATGCCAAATTAATCAGCATTTAATTCTGGATTTTCTGAAGATGAAATATTTTACAAAAAAGATGACTAGTTTTATTTTAATAAAGCTTTTATAAAGTCATATAGTAAAAAAATGCATCTGGCAATGAAAATAAAAATTTATTATTTAAAAAAGAACCAATAGACAGAAATTATTATAATACACTTGAATATAAAGGTTATTTATTTCTGAATAGCAAAAAAAATACTTGAAACAAGAAAATTGTATCTGTTTTGTAATTTTTTTTTCTCAGTACTGTACTTTGAGAAAAGTTTAGGCTTGTTGCTGAATCAATTGAACAAGTCAACTTTGGGATATTTTTGACAAATAACTAACTAATCAACAGAAATAGGGCGTGTTATATATCAAATTAAGCAGAATTTAATTCTGATCAAGTTGAGCAACTACTAACATACCTAATGAGACATTGGGCTATTTGCATGAATATTTTGATGACAGATTTATCTTTAAAGGACAGTGACTGCTCAGATTATCTGATTTAAGACCTTGTGATCTTTATTTATTAGAATTATTGAAGGAAACTGTCTACAATAAAATCACCTCATATCATTGAAAACTTAAAATCATCATCACTAATGCTATTCAAAGGAATTTCCCTCCAGTTTTGGGGAAAGTATCAGTTAATCAAGCAAATAGATTTCAGGCATGTTTGGTTGCAGATGGACAATATTTTCAACCCTTTTGTAATTAATTTTGCTGTAATTTGATATTCTGGTAAACTAAAAACTGTTTATTTCCTTATTAAATTGTATAAGTTAGCTCAGGTTCCATCTTATTCTGGTCACCATATAGTTTACAAATTTAAAAATTTAACATTATTTATTCTCTCCCCTCCCATAACTTTCCAAATACCTGATTACCTTCTCTCTAATTTATCGTAGGGGGGTTCCCCATTGCATGAAAAATTCAAGTCTCTACCTATAACAACACGAGTTTGAGTTTTAAGAGAGGATCTAGTGTGCGCATGTATTTAGTACTGTCTCAAAACTAACGATGCAAACTATATTAATATAATTAACACGTATTTTTAGCTCTGAAACAAATTTTGTAGTTTTCTGCACAAAGTTAAGAAGAATCAAAGTAAAACATTTCATAATAATGTGCTTCTCTTTACAGAGTTATTATAATTAAAGTATCCCTAGCTGTCTTGCAGCTTTTTCAGTGTTAAAAATAATATAAATTTAATCATTTTATTTAAAAAAAAGGACAGAAATGGCCTAGAAGTTTCATCAGGCTTTTACCAGTTTCTCAAACAGCATATAAACACATATGCAAAAGCATGTCCATTGGCATAGTAAATATGGTAGGCCACTACACCAGGTAGGGCCAAAGTTTCCTCATGTATTCACTGAAGATATAGGCATTAAAAAAAATTGATAAAAAGTTTTGATCCACGAAAGAAAATGGGAGTACAAGTATGATGACATCAGCCATTCTTGCCTATCCTCTCTTTCCCATATGCAAAAAAAGATTCCTACAAATTTAGCATAACCTTATATTAGAGCTCATAGTTATTCAGATAGTATCCTGAGGAGATTGCAGGAGATGTACAGAAATTAGATGCAAAATAGTTTGCTTTTATTTTAAAGGGAAGTAGGTCCCTTTAAAACTCCCTACATAAAAGACAAAGATAACCTACAGTGGAAGCTATGGGGCTTGTCCTGATTTCTCATACAACATAGAAACACATATACAAAGACATGCCTGCTGGTTTATTAATCAGGTATGCTAACCATTAGACCAGTTGTTATGTGTGTTTTTATCTTCCCCTTTGTCCTCTAATTTGACTAAAAATTTGAGAAGCTAAACAAACTGGCCCACTTAAAAACTAATTAAGTGGCTTTTTTGATATGCATTATATGATGTGCATGCAAGTATTATAGTATATCACACACCTAATATGGATTACAGATGGAACACTTTTGCGGCTGATTATTACCTTCATTAGTTCTTATTCCATTTGTCATATAATTTGTCCCACTTTCATTTGTCTATTGATCATAGGATATTTTTTCATAAACCTTTCCTAAATTATTCTTTGATTTTTCATTAATAAAAGTTCACATTACGAAATGGTGCAATGTGCCCTATTATTGTCAGAGAGTAATTAAAATTCTACCATTACATTATCAGATCATGATAAAGCTAGTTCAGCAATAAATAGGAATGATTATTAGTACATTTAACATTCCCTTGGTTTCACCAAGGTGTATTTTAGAATATCGATAATTTACACTTTTATTTTGGTGTACTTTTGCATGTAGCAAAGCCATTGTATTTAACATTGCTTCTGACAGCATCAGAGCACCAATAAATATTTTCTGATCTTATCACATTTTCTTACATTAAGAAACTTGTAAGAACTTAAAGTCAAGAAATAGCTGATATTTTTCTTTATTATTGCTGCTCATTAAGTAAATTAGAAATGCATGAAGTATATTTATTTCTAGATCACATGCTGAGGAGATACAGCAGACTACACAAGAAGCTCTTTTAAGGAAAGAGTTACAAAAAATTTCCTTAGAAAAAAAGCAAACAGAAGAGAGACTGAAATTACTAGAAGACAAGTTTAGTCAAGAAAATAAGTTGAAACAACAAGTTACAGATGAAGTTAATGTAAATTTTTTTATCATATTCTTTATAACTAAATTATTAATTATTTTTAATATAGTATTTATTATTTTGAAGTTAATTTATTATTTAACATATACAATGAGCTCCCTCTTCTTTGTGATACCCACACCCAAGAGTAGAAACTTTTGGTATATTACAATATTTGGGACATCCATAAAGTTCGAGATTAATGCTGGGAATATTTAAAGCTGTCTATTGTTTGCTACAGCCACTGATTTGTGAAAACATAAACGTTAATTGATGTCCAAAAAATATGTAAGAGGTATGTTTCTTACCTGTTTCATAAATAACATTTTATTTAATATGAATAGTTTTATTATTTATTTTCCCCTTTTCCCTCTTTTGATTTTTTTTTCCAGATATAACACTCAATAAAGACAACATAATCTTGTTATCAACATTCCCATGATATATTAAGTATTCAATTTTAAAGGGTTCACTGGTCAGTATTTTATTTGTTGTCTTTTGTCAACTAAGCCAGTGAGTCTGTAAAATTTCCTTGATCTTGTAACTGCTTGCATTAACTCATCACACTGCATTCTCAATGTGTATTAGTGTGGCAAGTTAATTAATTGCTAAAATCTTATGTTTCTTAGTACAAACAATTTGTTAGATCATTTTCATTGCATGCACTTCCATTTTTCCTCTAAAATTACTTTAATATAATTCTCATATAGGATTTGTGGTATTCTGAGCAATGTTCTATGACCTTTCAAGAATATACACTTGTTTGCAAAAATAGTGACTATATGTAAGCTTCAGTTTTTTTTTAACTTAATTTTGTTATTGAAACAGTGATGACAAAATTCAGACAAATATTCATGTATGCACACACATATCATCATCCTCAAGCAGCCATGGGCTACGAAGATCCAACCAGACCGTGCAATTTAGTTCTCCAAGCAAGTCTGTCCTGAGCTACATCTTGTGCATCTGGCCACTGCACACCAATTCTGATAAAGTCCTATTTGACATTGTCTGCCCACCACATCCTTGGTCTCCCCCTCTTTCTGAGGCCTTTAGTCACACTGTTCATAGCCCTATTCGCCAATCTATAATTATCCATACGGGCAACATAGCCAAACTAACGGAGTCTTTCTCTGCACAATATGTTGCTTAAAGGAGGTTGCAAACTCCTTTGCCTAACCTCATCATTAGTTACAAAGTTGAACCACCTAATGCCCAAGATACTGCGTAAGCATCTGGAATCAAAAGCATCTAGTTTACTGTTATCTTGTGTACAAAGTGTTCAAGTTTCACTACCATAACTAACCCTAGAAAGAACCAAACTATTATACAGTCAAATTTAGTCTTTAGTTGTATACACCAATTTGTTCACATTCTCTATAGATTCGTAAAAGTCCAGGCAGCAATCCATAGTCATCTATTAATCTCATTCCACACATCACCAGTATCTGTTACATAGCTCCCAAGATAATTAAACTATGAAACCTGCTCAAGGCTGCAACCATTCAGATTAACTGAATCACAGCCTGCCTGACCAATTTTCACCATTTTAGTTTTCTCTCTGTTTATAACCAAACCTACTCTACTACCAGTTTCATCAGCAGCTTGAATGAAAGAGTTCATCTCATCAACATCATTTGCCAAAAGGGGTAAATCATCAGCATAATCTAAATCAGAAATTTTCGTATCTCCAGCCCATTTAAGGCCAAAATCTTTCCCTTGAAGTGAATTTTGCATAACATAATCAATAACCAAGCTAAAGAGAAAATGAGACAAAATGCACCCTTGTCGTACACCAGAAGCAATGCTAAACCAATTGCTACAAGCCTTAACATCTCTCACACACGACTCAGTGTTATTATAAAGAGCTTTCATTATGTTAACTGACTTGTCAGGTATACCATATGATTTCACAATCAACCACAAATTATGATGATCAACAGAGTCGAAAGCCTTTTTGAAATCAACAAAGCTAGTAACCAAAGGTTTCTGAAACTCTAAACATTTCTCAAGAATCTGCTTAAGTGAAAATATCTGATCCACATATCCCCTACCACTTCTGAATCCACATTGTTCATCACGCAATTGCCTGTCAACCAGATTCTTAATCCCATTAAGCACAATCATGCAAAGAACTTTCCCTGGAACAGAGAGTAGGCTGATACCCCTTTAGATATCACAAGAACTATGATCACTTTTTTGAAAATAGGGATAATATCCTTAGGAACCATGCTTTTATCATAAATGATATTCAAAATTTCAGTCATCCAAGTGGTAACCGGAACATTCCCAGCTCTAAGCATTTCCTTAGTAATTTCATCTAACCCTAAATGAAATTTAAGTTTAGAAACAGTGAAAATAACTTAGATTGTGTTACAGGGCCAACATTAAACCCACCAATGCATCTATCATCATTGCAAACAATAGGAGTAGAACTAACCACATTGTTTAGTACATCACTGAAATGCTCAGCCCACCTAGCCATGACAGAATCCTCACCTTCTATATCCTTACCTATTTTATCCTTCAATCCCTGTATACCTGTTCGTTTTCTACCACATAAAACATTAACTATCTGGTACAGCTTTCTGCTGTTGTGCTGTCTAACTGTTTCCTCGGCTTTGTTGGCCAAACCATCAAGCCAAAGATTTTTATCAGCAGCTAACTAATCCTTTACATGTTTATTAAGTTCTCTGTAATGCTTTCTATTAGGACAAGTAGGGTATTGATTAAGGACATTCCTGCAGTTCTTTCTTTCTGAAATAAGCTCTAGTGCCTTATCACTCAAATAATTCTGCCTTCTCTGCTACTTTTTTCCTAAAAGATTACCATTAGTGTCCAAAAAAGCCTATTTAAAATGGTCCCATTCTTCCTCAGCTTCAGTAGTAAGCATACCATGACTGTCATAATGACTAAGTAACCTATCATGGTAAGCTTTGGCTATAACTGGGTCTTTCAGAGCTTCAGTATTAAAAATAAATTTTTTAACCCTAGCACAGCACTTTTTAAGTTTAAGTTGTAAGACACTTTTAACAAGGTAATGATCATATCCAATTTCAGCTCCCCTATTATGCCCTGGTATTTCTAACAGAACTAGCCCATTTGCTGTTAATTAATATATAATCAATCATATTCTTATGCAGCCCATCGGGTGAAACCCATGTGTACTTATGTATGTCGCGGTGTTTGTAATATGTGTTAATAGGCTGCATAAGAATATGATTGATTATATATTAATTAATAGCAAATGGGCTAGTTCCCTTAGGAATACCAGGTCATATAGGGGAGCTGAAATTGTATCTGACCATTACCTTGTTAAAAGTGTCTTGCAACTTAAACTTAAAAAGTGCTGTGCTAGGGTTAAAAAATTTACTTTTAATACTGAAGCTCTGAAAGACTCAGTTATAGCCAAAGCTTACCATGATAGGTTACTTAGTCATTATGACAGTTATGGTATGCTTACTACTGAAGCTGAGGAAGAATGGGACCATTTTAAACAGGCTTTTTTGGAAACTAATGGTAATCTTTTAGGAAAAAAGGAGAAGAGAAGGCAGAATTATTTGAGTGATAAGGCACTTGAGCTTATTTCAGAAAGAAAGAACTGCAGGAATGTCCTTAATCAATACCCTACTAGTCCTAATAGAAAGCATTACAGAGAACTTAATAAACGTGTAAAGGATTAGTTAGCTGCTGATAAGAATCTTTGGCTTGATGGCTTGACCGACAAAGCCGAGGAAGCAGTTAGACAGCACAACAGCAGAGAGCTGTACCAGATAGTTAATGTTTTATGTGGTAGAAAACGAACAGGTATACAGGGATTGAAGGATAAACAAGGTAAGGTTATAGAAGGTGAGGATTCTGTCATGGCTAGGTGGGCTGAGCATTTCAGTGATATTCTAAACAATGCGGTTAGTTCTATTCCCATTGTTTGCAATGATGATAGATGCATTGGTGGCTTTAATGTGGGCCCTATAACACAATCTGAAATTATTTTGGCTATTTCTAAACTTAAACTTCATAAATCCCCAGGGGTAGATGAAATTACTGCAGAAATGCTTAGAGCTGGGAATGTTTCTGTTACCACTTGAATGACTGAAATTCTGAATATCTTTTATGATAAAGGCATGGTTCCTAAGGATTTTACCAGAGCTATTGTTATCCCTATTTTCAAAAAAGGTGATCACAGTTCTTGTGATAACTATAGGGGTATCAGCCTACTCTCTGTTCCAGGTAAAGTTCTTTCCATGATTGTGCTTAATAGAATTAAGAATCTGGTTAACAGGCAATTGTGTGATGAGCAATGTGGATGATTCAGAAGTGGTAGGGGATGTGATATTTTCACTTAGACAGATTCTTGAAAAATGTTTAGAGTTTCAGAAACCTTTGGTTGCTAGCTTTGTTGATTTCATAAAGGCTTTTGGCTCTGTTGATCATTTTAATTTGCAGTTGATTGTCAGATCATATGTCATACCAGACAAGTTAGTTAACATAATGAAAGCTGTCTATAATAAGAGTGAGTTGTGTTGGTAAGTCTTGTAGCAATTGGTTTAGCATTGCTTCTGGTGTACGACAAGGGTGCATTTTGTCTCCTTTTCTCATTAGTTTGGTTATTGATTATGATATGCAAAATTCACTGCAAGGGAAAGATTTTGGCCTTAAATGGTCTGGAGATACGAAAATTTCTGATTTAGATTATGCTGATGATTTAGCCCTTTTGGCAAATGATGTTGATGAGATGAACTCTTTCATTTGAGCTGTTGATGAGACTGGTAGTAGAGTAGGTTTGGTTATAAACAGAGAGAAAACTAAAGTGATGAAAATTGGTCAGGCAGGCTGTGATTCAGTTAATCTGAATGGTTGCAATCTTGAACAGGTGTCACAGTTTAATTATCTTGGGAGCTGTGTAACAGATACTGATGATGTGCAGCATGAGATTAACAGGCAAATAGGGATTGCCTTTGGGACTTTTAGGAATATATGGAGAGTGTGGAGAAATAGGCATATACACCTGAAGACTAAACTTAGACTGTATAATAGATTGGTTCTTTCTGGGGTTAGTTATGGTAGTGAAACTTGGACGCTTTGTAAACGAGATAACAGGAAACTAGATGTTTTTGATTCTAGATGCTTGTGCAGTATCTTGGGGATTAGGTGGTTCGACTTTGTAATTAAATGAAGAGGTTAGGCAAAGGAGTTGCCAACCTCCTCTGAGCAGTATATTGTGCAGAGAGAGACTCCGTTGATTTGGTTGTGTTGCCCGTGTGGATAATTATAGGTTAGCCAATAGGGTTATGAGGAGTGTGCCTAAAGGCCTCAGAAAGAGGAGGAGACATAGGATGTGGTGGGCAGACAATGTCAAACAGGACCTTGTTAGAATTGGTATGCAGTGGTGAGATGCAGCAGATATAGCTCAGGACCTCCATAACCCATGACTGCTTGAGGATGATCATGATGACGAAGTTTGTTTAAATTATTTATTTTTGTATTATTCCTTAAATTCTGTTGAATTTAGTATGTAACATGACCTATTTCTGTTGATTGACTATTTTTTAATTCTAAAGCATGAATTGTGTATTTTATTCGTGAATTGTAAGCATGAATTGTGTATTTTATTCGTGAATTGTAAACATGAATTGTGTATTTAATTCTAAAGCATGAATTGTGTATTTGGCTTGGCACATTTGACAAAAAAGCCAGGACCTTTCACAAAGTATAATACTGAGAAAAAAATTGGGAAAAAGAGAGTAATTTTCTTGTTTGAAGTAAAATTTTATTTTATTTGTTTTTCAGAATTAAATAGCCTTTCTATTTATTTGCATTATAATCATTTCTGTCTATTAGTTTTCTTTTTAAATAAATTTTTATTTGCATTGCCAGATGCATTTTTTTACTACAGCTCTATAAAAGCCCTATTAATATAAAACTAGTCATCTTTTTTGTTAAATATTTTATTTTCAGAAAATCCAGAATTAAATGCTGATTAATTTGGCATATAACATGCCATAATTGCTTTCATTAATTATTTGGCAAAAAATTTTAAAATTAATTATTTTATTTTGCTGAGCATATGAAACAATAGCATGGCCTCTGGATGTAAACCAGTTTTTGTGACAAAATTTTAAAAGCATCTTGAAAATTGTTGATTCCTAAACCAAATGAAGATAAATTATACAATGAAATTAACTCTATCAGTGTTCTACAAGCAGAAAGTGTGAAACTTGATCTTTCAGTTGAAAAGAATGTGGGTCAAAATTCTTTAAGAACCAGAATGGAGTTTTTCAAATTACCTAAATTAGTGGGAAAAATGCTATCCATAGTTATCATCCATGCATTTGTTGAATGAGCATTTTCTATGATGAGAAATTTATGGACAGATGAATACCACTGCTTAATTGTATACTTGGTGAAAGCAGAATCGCACACAGAAATTAATTGTAATATGAATTGTGCAGAATTTGAATAATATATTCAGAAGCCAGGAAAAAACGTTTGTTGGAAAGTTGTAAAGATAACTCAAAATATGAATTTAAATTCAATAAAAATATATTTTATATAATTTTTTATTAATAAATAAAATTTGAAAACAAAAAATTATTAATTCAAGTATTTTTGAATAATTATATCATTATTATCTGCTACTTTATTATTTTTTTTTCGGGGGGGGGGGGGGGCTTAATGCCACCTTTACAATCTCCAGATTTTTAATTCTCAGAAAATGGCAGCCTTACTACTAATTCATTGTCAAATTATGTTTCCATATGGCCTGAAACAATAACTTCAGCTATTCAAGCTTATTACATTAAAAACAGGTCAGCCAGTTTTCAGAACTGCTGAATCCTTGAAAATTGAATTCAGAGAAGGGTCAAGGACAATAAATAAGTCTCTAAAATGAAATGCATTCATAAGAATTGATAAACATAGTGTGGGGGGATTTTAATGAGAATGATTGGTCTATAGCAAAACTAACAAAAAAGCATAATGCTATATATGTAAATTATTTTCCCAGCATAAAACACAATTGATTCAAAGGATCAGTACCAGAAAAATATTTTTATAAAACTATTGAAACATAAGAGCTCATTAGACATATGTCATCTATATGCACTTTTATTGCAGGAACTAAAAGTCTTGGTTGAATTGATATGCCCTTCTCATAGCACTTGACAGCAAATGTTAGTATTAGAGGCAAGTACTGAAAAGAGTTATGACCACAATTATATATTTGGCTCCTCGTGTACTTTTGATGCGTTTTATAAAGAACATAGCAGAAATTATATCAGCACCTTGGAGTATTTGTCAGAAATTGACCCATTTCTGTAAACATATTTAAATAAGAATACTAACCTAGGGAAAGGGACAATTCATTATTTGTCTTTTTCCACTTCTCATGAATTTATTAATCTAAATAAAAAAATAAATAAATACCCCCTCAAGCAGCTGCTTGCCACAGAGGTCTGACAGGAGCCTGTCAGTTTATATTCCATTGTAGAAGGAACTGGTTACAAAATAAAAAATGCTATAAAAGAACATAGGTGACAATCACAGCATTGCCTGGGTGACATTTTAACATCAATATATCAATAAATATTTTGTGGAAAAAATTTCGCCGATATATAGGATGTGAACTCGCATCTCTCCAGAAACACGCCTCTCAATAATTGGGGTGGAGGGCGGGTCCTTTGAGACCTGCCCCCATGAGGAAAGCTCATATTCAGTCTTCCAACACTACATGAGCTGGCATGAGAAGCCTGGAAGTAGAAGTTTAAGTTTGTCTCAGAGGATACTAGTAGGGACTTGGAGTATGGGTGGCATTAAAGGGGGTGTGGAGTGCAGCCCGGGAGGAAGTGGAAAATAAGTATAAGAGCAAAAGCAGCTCCTAACTCAAAGGAGTGAGTCCCGGAGCCGGCAGACGAGCCAGCCCATGTCCCTCAGGTGCGCCCTAATTCGGGCACTCCTGATGGACACCTTGACGACCCAGCCTGCTACCTCACTGATCGCCTCGGAGGATATAGTGCCCGACGTCTGCATCTGGAGCCCCACAGTCACAGTAACTGTGGGTAGCGATCTTAAAACTCTCCAGATATTTTGGGAAACTTCCGTGTCCCATCAGAACCTGCATTAAGTAGGATATCAGAGATAGACTGACCCTTTGCACGAATGTCTTTGTTTGAAGATCATTCTCGGTCATATCCCAGAGCCTCTGCCACTCATCCATTGCTCTTTGACATAAAATAGACTTCAGGGTAGTTTTAGAAGTCTTTACCGCTATCTCAGGTTGAGTATTAGTACCTGCTGAGTGGGCAATTTGGTCTGCCCGCTCATTCCCTTCATGACCTGCATGTGCCTTGATCCAGGAGGAGACTCTGGGCATGTTCTGATTGCCCAGGAGATGCTTGATCTCATTTACTGTTTGATGCCTGTTGTTTGCATCTTCAAGCGCTTGCAGAGCTGTCCATGTACAACCGGATGTCGCTATTCTGACTGCCGTCATTGAGGGCCCAAACTAGGGCCTCTCTGATGGCAGGCAGCTCTGCTTGGAAGGCTGAGCCATTATTTGAAACCTTCCTCTTATGATCGTACACTTTGGCTCCTTGATTGTAGACAGTGTAGGCTAAGCCCACACCATCCTCACTCTTGGAACCATCAGTGTATACTTCAGTTCCTCGACCTGATGGTAACTTCATGGACCCTGACATACTCAGTCTTCTGGTGGGATGGATATCCCACTTAGCGGTTTCATTGTCATAAGCCTCAGAGTCATACTGGAATCCAAGGAATATTGCTTTCTCCCTAGCTTGCAAGACTCTGAAAATGGTCGCTTCTTTCCCGACCATTAAAAACAATGGAGGGATCCCTGCTAACACCAGAAGGGCATCTATAGATGTGGTCCTGTAAGCCCAGGTGATTCACAGTAAAGCTGGATGTTGGTCTGCAAGCAGCTTTCTACATATGATGGAGTGGTCCTTCGAGCGCCACCAGGCACCCGCTCCATAAGTTAAGATCCTCTCTGTACCCCTCAAATAAATTTCTTTTAGGACTTCTCCTCTCAGTCCCCATGAGATGCGAGCCATTCGCCCAGTTTGCACATCACTTTCGTGCATTGAACCTTAAGGTCCTGCAAGTGCGGAATCCAGCTCATCCTCTCATCCAGAGTGATTCCCAAGTACTTCAAAGTCGCCTTGTGTTAGATATTGTTGCCATTCAATTTGAAAATGAGGTACCCTATTTTTGAGGACACCCTCTTTTTCCACTGTCATTGATGTCATCTTTGCGCAGCTGAACCCAAGCTTGTAGCATAGACTCCATCCTTCGAGCACCGACAATGCCGCATTGCCGGCAATCTCCAGTATCTCTCTGGAGGTCACCAATATCACAAGCAGCATGTCGTGTGCATATGCCTGGAGCCAGACTCCCTCTGGTAAGGTCAACTCTAGGGCCGTATCTAGCAACTCTAATTTCCAGAGGAATGGGCCACTGCATGACCTTGCGGGCAGCCTCTATCCAAGTTTCTTGAGGCTACCCCACTGGAATGGGAATATGTGACCACTCTCTTGCTGAGATAATTGGACACTATGTTATAGATGTTCCTGGGACAGGAACAGTCTTTTAATCTACCTAATATAGCAGGCCACCAGATGTTGTCAAACGCTCTGGTCACATCCAAGGCAATGAGGGAGGTGTGCAATTTGTTTACTTTGTTAACCTTAACAATGACCACCACTTGTTTGATAGTGGCAGTGGTGGACTGGTCTATCCTGAACCCATATTGTCTATCATTCAGGAGGCTGTTCTTATAATAGTGAGGACAGTTTGTCTAATATTTTTCCCATCACTGGCAACAGACAAATTGGTCTGTAAGATCTTACATCTGCCGGATCTCTACCTGCCTTGTTAAAAAGGACCAGGTCCGCCTGTTTCCAGGCTTGTGGGAACACTCCCAATCTGAGACAGATATTATACAGCTGGGTGAACAGATCTTTGTGTTCATTGAATACCTGCATCACAATTTCCACTGTCAGACCATCATGATCTGGGGCTTTACCCCCTGGCTATTTTTCCTTTATCACCTCCTCCACCTCCTCTTCCATAAATGGAACGTCATCTTCCACATCTGTTGGGACTCTGCTGTAGTCCCTAAGGAGTTGATGTTGGGTATCATCAGAGCTCCTGTCATCTTCAGGGAATAAGCCCTCTAGTAAAACCTGGATAGTTTCATCAAAAGAAGTGGTCTTGGACCCATCTTCTTTGCGAACATACTCAATGTCCAGGGGTTTTATGTCTTTCCCAGTAGCCAGTTTGTACTGCAGAGTAAAGGGGTTCTGTGCAGTAACTTCACTACAATATTTTTGCCAAGAGGCCAACTGAGCTAGGCGAATAGCACACTTGTACTCCGCCTGCTCTTTCCTATATAATTCCTCTCTGGAACTTCTTTCCCCATTGTGGCATCTTTGATACCTTTGATACTGAGCTAGGCGAATAGCACACTTGTACTCCGCCTGCTCTTTCCTATATAATTCCTCTCTGGAACTTCTTTCCCCATTGTGGCATCTTTGATACCTTTTCCTTAAGACTCGGACCCTTTTTCTTTTAATACCAAGCTCTGGTGACTGGAAATTTGCGAAGTACACTTGTAGAGCGAAAATTGATTGCTCTGACAATTTTGTGCATAGAAAAGGAAAATATGTAAAATGCTGTTTTATTTATGCAATTATGGGCTTTAAATACATATATATATATATTGTATACCACCTACAGAAGAAGAATTTAGGCTGCAGAGGGACTGAATATGACTTTATGTATTACACTTTGCATTTACACACTACTGCATTTAGACATTTAACTCCTGAAAATATCTTAATGCAGCTCTGGTTTTCAGTCAGATGTGAAATTAATTATATTTAAATATATTTTGTAATATCCAAAATTTTGCTGCATGTAATCTTGCCACCACTTTTACAGTTTAAATTTCTTTGCATTGAATTTTTGAAAAAAAATATATATATACAATACAGAAGGTAGAGCTAAATATAGGAACACCCAATATGGTGGCCCTGAATTTAGTGAATCCTGTATTTAGTGAATATATTTTCTGGTCTCAACCAAAGCCCAATATATACACTATATTACTTTTGCATATTTAGTGAATTTATGTTCAGGAAATAACTGACATTTAGTGAAAAAAAATTGCTATTCAAGTTTTCCCTCTGTCTGAAATTGCAACCACACAACTAAACCTTTTTGAGAGAACACATCACATATTAGATAAATATATTACTGAAACATCACATATTGCTGAAACCACACCACTTATGGCATTATATTAACTTTGATTTTCAAACTATGGCTAGGAAAAGGAAGAAGCTAATGATCATGTTAAAGTTATCCATTGAAGTGCAAAGATTATAGATATCCTGCACAGCAACTTATGTGATCTGTTAGTGGATTCTGCTAAAAGTTCAATTTTTGTGGAATGTATTCCTTACAGATGACTATTGCAACTGTTCAAAAAAAAAATGGCATACTCTTTGTGGCCGAATTAATGTGAGCATTGCGTCATGCATGAAGTATCATGAAACTTGCAAATGTAGGCAAAATTTCTTACATTAGTATTTGATTTCACTACAACGTCTTATAAAATCCGTGAAGACATGGTGAAAAGCAAAGTCAAGTGTAAAAGGATAAAACGGTTGATCTGACTGACTTTGAAAGGACTCTCATCATTGGGCTGCAATCGGCAAGGGCATCCATAACAGAGATAGAGGAACTCAACAGAAAATAACAGGGCACAACATCCCAAGTGTATGGAGAAATCAACAGTCTCAAAAAAAGTCTACCAATCATGGCATATTGCGAGAGGAAAAATGGCTCTGACAGACAAGGACAGGTGTTTGGTGGAATGAACTATATGGAAAACAAAGCTGCTACTGTTCATCAGCCATTAGCAGTCTTCAAAACCCATTTCAAGAACTATGGGAAGGGAACTGAAATCTTTGAAATTTGGGAGCTGTAAACATGATAGTGTTCATAATAATTTGGTCAGGTAGTATGAATGTTGTGTTTTTTTATATATCTTAGTTATTTTAGAAATTGATTTGATATTATTTATTATGTACGTAGCCAGAACTAGGGCCTTTTCTCTGAGAATGCTAGTAATTGGTACAGAGGCAAAAAAATTATATACATATATTACACATATTTTTCAAAAATTTCTTTAAAAACCACTAAAACAAAGTGATCTGGGCATGATTTGTAAATATTATTGTGTCGAAACAATTCCTGTAACTATTGTAAAGAAATGTTTTATCTTAATTGCATACAATATGTCTTTAAGAAAATGGACATTTTCTCACCCTTTCTCTGCCATACCGGCCCAAATTGCAGATAGGAGTTAGTGAAGAGGATGTAATAGCATTGATTTCACAAGTCCATTTAAAATTTTGGCTGTTTTGAGCCTGGTATGGTACTGAAAGGATTTTAATGCAATTTTTCATCCATTTAGTGAAAATCTCAATTTAATGCAAGAAAAGACCTTCATCCAAAGATTCATTAAATTGAGATTTCACTCTATTTGTACTTTCATTTCATTGAAGTTATTATTTCAATAAAACTTTGCACTTCTTTATCATAGCAGCATCGGAAAGAACTTGAAAGGCAAGTGGCAAAACTTAAGGTGGAATTAGAGAGGCATCAGAAATATGCTGATAATTTGTTAGAAATAAAGGATATACAGGTATATTCAGTTTACAACTATCAGTGTGCTATTCATATGAAATTTTAGTTTCGTTTTTGATTTGTATTTTTTATTATAAATTTTATAAATATGTTAGTTGTATCTAGGTATTGATAGCATAAATATATAATTTATATACTGTATGGGCATAAATTAGAAAGAGAACAGTTCTTAGGTGTGATGCACATAATTGACTGATGATGTTGGTGCACTTTAAGAATGCACTTTAATTAACTAATGCTTTTCCTACTGACAATTTTGTTTTTTTTTGCTAACTGGACTTAATTTGCTTTTATTTTTATACATGATTTAAATAGTATGGACTTAAATGTTGCATGGGTGACCAGGCCTCTCACTCCCATTTCTTGAATAGTTTTAACAGTAAACATAGATGTGAACAATTTTCAAGAATATTTTCTCAATAAGACCCATTAAAATAAAGAGTTCTGAAAAAGATGCAAGAATGCCGTTCTTATACAATTTAGTCCAGTTACTCCCCCCAGACCAAGCGACTGGATTTCTTTTAAGATCCAGCCCTGCTATTCTGGCAGTTTCTATTTAGAAAGAAACTGTTTCTGTGTTTTTGATTTGTTTTGTGGATTGTCCACCTGAATTGGAGGAACACAAAGAGTATAATTATCGATAATTGTTGGACACAGTTGGAGATAATCACAAGTAACTGATTATTACTGTTTCTGAGACATTGCTACTTATCTCAGATGGCATTTTTTTTTAGTTGCTAGATGAATCAGTGGGCTAACACTAATATCTGAAGTTTGTATCATGGTGGATCATGGTCTTTGAACTATTCCTGTGATTAGGGAATGTTCTTTTCATTGTTTCTTATAATGGAAATAATAAACATACTAATTATTTTTCTGTCTAGAAGTTCATTGTGCCTCAGTAGCAATCAGTGGCATCATATTGGCTCACCCACTACAACTGCTGGAGTCTGATTTTGAGTCCCTTAATGGCATGGTTGTTTATTCTGTTATAACCTGCAGATAAACTAGTAGTTTAGCAGGTCTGAATACAAAATGAAAAAGAAGATACCAAAATTAAGATGCCTCTTTGACTTCCCATGTGCAGGAGAGCCACACTCTTTGCATGTTAAAGAATGCACTGAATGGTCATGACAGGAGTCTTCCATCTGTCTCTTTAACAGATATCTAATGGTCCCCTACCCAACTCTGAGCCCTTGCAATATTCATTAGGACAGTGTGTATACAAAAGTGCCACTTAAAGATAAATAACTCAACCCTTTTTGACGTGCTGTGTACATCTAAAAGAGATCAGAAGCCCAATAAAGATGATATTAAAAAACTGTTATTAACCCAAAAGTGAGTGAACCTGCTGCCCCCCCCCCCCCCCTTTTTTTTTTTTTTTTGCTAAATTGCAATTTTTAGATATCAACAATAGATCCTCTTCCTGCTTATCTAGCAGACTTTAAATGTCTCCATGCAGAGAGATACACAACTTTTGTTAGTTGGTCAGTGCCCTTTACTGTAGAAAAAAGGGCCATCCAAAGGACCATGGGACACTCAGTGATGTTAATTTGTTTTTTCATCTATTTGGTTCTGAATTTTTCCCTTTGCATCCTGATGAATATTTAAGATATGTTTTTTTATAGAATATGATTTGAAAGCCACATTAGTAATGTCACTTTTAAGATGTAATTTGTATATTCTGATTTTTCACTGTACTAAAAGTCTTTATTCTGTGCATATCACCTACTGCACTCCCCCTCAACCTCTGATACCGTATGTTGGTGATCTAATAAGGAAAAACGATTAAATGCAGTGTTTCTAACTCCAAAATTCGAAATCCCACTGAAGGATACACCACAAATTGTTTAAAATTACTGAACAGTTCATAATAATCACTAGAAAAAGAAACAGTAAATTATCCTACATGATACATATTGTAAGCAAATGAAGTGAATGGAAAAGGAAGAAGGAAGAATATTATACCTAAACATAATCAGTGGCGTACCAGAAAAATCGTGCCCCCCCCCCCCTCCATAAGAAATGTCTCGAGGGGGGGGGGGGTTATATAATTTAATGTGTACCAATTAGACACTTGAATTTTAACTTTTTGAAAAGGTAGATAATAAATATCTGACATATATTTAGGATTTCATAATCGTCATTTTGGAATGAATTCCTTGAGAATATTAGTATGAATAATAGAAGCCAAAACTTTATTAAATTTGGGCATATTTTGTGCATTTTTCATGAATTTGTTTTTAAAAATAAATTCATGGTTTGTTTTTAATTTATTTCTAGATTCGGACCTAAAATGAATAATTTTACAACTTTCTTCATAAAATATTACTTCAATTGTTTTCGAATGGGCATAAACAAAATTTGTAACATAATAAACACAATACAGTTTCAGTTCAGTTGTTTTGAATATGATTCATATGAAATGACTTCACACCCTACTTTCATATCTTAAAAAAAATAAATAATAAATACCCCCTCAAGCAGCTGCTTGCCCACAGAGGTCAGACAGGAGCATGTCAGTTTATATGCCACAGTAGAAGGTCTGGAGAGGATGACAAGATCTCAGCAGAAAAAACGACGCATACATCCATGTCTTACCCAGGGCTCGAACCCAGGTCCCTTAGATTAGTAGCCAAGCGCGCTAGCCACTCGGCCACGTTACGTTAACAGAAGTTCAGGGCCAAGCTCATGCTTTGAGACAATGAGTTCTGGCCCACAAGAAGCAGGGAGAGAAATTTCTAATGGGGAAAACGAAGCTAATTGTTCACGGTCTGTTATTATTCGTTCAAAGCTATAGCAAAAATAATTCTGGGTGGTTCCTTTAAATAGATGTAGATAAAGTTTCACCATAAATTTTGTTTTTGCAGGGCCTCTTAGCAGTGAGGCCTCCCTGGACACAGGGACTATCAGTACGCTTCCGATGACAACGAAGAGAAATTTTTTCACGTTTAGAGATGCTAATTATGAACTCCAAAAGTGATGTAGCAGACATTCAGTTAAATCTAATTTCTTCCTATACCAGGGATTGAGAACTAGCAACCGCATGTTAGAACACTGCTCTTGATGCAGGCTTTCGATCCCTTGATTCTTTTCATTTCAACATTCAAGTATGAAATGTTTTTCTTAATGGATTTTATTAAAAACGAGAGTTGGAGCAAGTTGATAGACAGGAAATTTCAAAGTGATAATGCAATTCAAATACTCTAAATACACCGAAGAGCCAAAACATTATGACCAGCACATCTTTATGCAAATCGAAGTAACTGCAGGTAAACGACGGCTCATGTGAAGGTCATGAAACAGTATAAATGGCACCTGACACTGAGCTCTATTAATCAGTGTTATTCTTCTCTTCAGATGGGAAAGGCAGCGGATTTAAGTGAGTTTGACAAAAGCCAAATTGTAATGGCTATACAACTGGGTCAGAGCATTTCCAAGACAGCAAGGCTTGTGGGGTGCTCATGGTCAGCCATGGTTTAGTACCTTCAAAAAGTGGTCCGAGGAGGGAAAAACCACGAAACGCCAGGCAAGGTGTGGTCCCACCATGGCTCATTGATGCTAGAAGTGAGCGAAGGTTACCCATATATAGTACGACCCAACAGAAGGGATACTGTGGCATAACTTGCTCTTTATTTGAATGCTGGTGATGGGAGTAAAGTGTCACAATACATAGTACCTCGAACTCTGCTGAAAAGGGCTGTGTAGCTGCAGGCTGCTCCGAGTACCAATGCTAATCTCGGTTCACAGTCGAAAGCAGTGGGTACGTGAATATCAAAACTGGACCTTGAATTATTAGAAGAAAGTCGTCTGGTCTGATGAATCTCGTTTCCTGTTGCACCATGTGGACAGCTGTGTACGTGTGCGTTGTTTACCTGGGGAAGTTTTGGCTTCAGGTTGCACTATGGGACGAAAACGAGCCAGTGGAGGAAGTGTAATGCTTTGAACAATATTCTACTGGGATCGACTAGGTCCAGTCATTGATGTGCAGGAAAATATGACGTCTACCATCTACTAAACATCATTGCAGACCAGGTACATCATTTCATGACAATGGTATATCCCTCTGGTAGTGCCTTCTTTCAGCAGGATAATGCGCCATGCTACACTGCCCAGATTCAAGAATGGTTCGCGAAACTATCTTACTGTTGCTTTTAATTTTGACATTTGTCCGTTTATGAATTTGACAACACCATATCTTTCGAACGCGATGGAGAAACTTAATGATTTATCTGACGAATGAAAGCTTGTGACGCGGGAGTGCAATAGGCTGTAAAAAATATGACCCCCTATGCTTATTTCCCCCCTAAAAAAGTGGAAATGTTAAAACTATTCTTAAGCTATATCTCCAGAACACAAAGGCTGAAAGTAACAAGCTATATGTCAAATGATAGCTTCTGACTCCGGGAATGTCTTAGGCTATGAAAAATTAACCCCCGTGCATACTTCCCCCCTAAAAACGGGGGGATATTATTGCTGCTCTGTATCTCCTGAATGGAAGTGCGGGAAGTAACAAGCTATGTGTTGAATGTATGCTTGTAATGTGGGGAGTGTCGTAGGCTATGAAAAAAATGACCCCTATGCTTTCTTACCCCCTATAAAATGGGAAATCTGAAAGTCGTTCTACTATATCATCTGAATGCGAAGGCCTACAGCAGGGAGGGCCAAACTTTTGGTCTTGATCGACTTTTAAGACAGAAAATCTTTCATAATCGACCGTAGTATATAAGTCATAATAATAATAATTTAATACTGCTTGACCAGCTAAGCATAAAATAACAATTTAGTATCAAACATATTAATGTGGCATTGTTACGTTAATTAAAATGCAATCTTTTCCACCTAAAATCGGCAGCTACGCGATCGACCAAATAGTTGAATACGATCGACTTGCATCGATCGCATTCAATGATTGTTTTGTTTTGTTTGGCCACCTCTGGCCAACAGTTGCAAGTTATGTGTCAAATGAAAGCTCGTATAATGACGGTTGTAAACTATTTCGAATTTCTTTCGCCTCCACTATTCCTCCGTGATAAAATATGGGAGTGATAAAATGTAGGACGGCGGATTTTCGCGGGGGTCGAATTTAATGAGTCGTATCTCAAATTAAAGCTTGCGATACCTCAAACGTGACTCCAAAAGAGGGGTAAATGTTGATACAGCGTTTATGAGTCTTATATGAAAGTTTTGGTAGCTAAGTGCTTTTAATAACAACAAAAAATATATAAATTAGAAAATTTAAAAATACCTATCTTCCTATAAGGGCCCTAAAAAGTAGAAAATAAACGTAAAGCACATTGATGGTGCAATCGGTCACTGAATTCGTATTCGTTTCGATGGAAGATAGGGCGCCGATTTACCTGCTCGACAAGATTGTCGGTTCCCTATCTTCCTTTGAAGTGAATACGAACTCGGTGGCCGATTGCACCATCAATACGCTTTAGGTTTATTTTCTACTTTTTAGGGCCCTATAGGAAGATAGGTATTTTTTTATTTTTATGTTTTTAAACATCTTTTTATCAATAGTTTTATTGTATACATTTGAATATACCTGTTTGAAAATTATATGTTATGGTTTTACATTTCGTAATGAAATAAAATAATTTGTGACCCTATTTTGTGTTGGTATGGCTTTTTACCCAATAAAGATTACAATTTGCTGCTCTCAGAATTTGTCTTTTTTTGCTCGACCCATTAAAGGTTTCCAATCCTTATACTTGTACTCAATTGCACATATCAGGAGTTACTTGGGCAATAGTATATCTGCCTTTCAGTTCATTGATGCTTTGTAGTAATAGCTGGTGATAAACTGAATCTTCCATTAAAAAAAACAAAAATAAATCGAGTGGGGTTAGATTGTATTCTGCGCTTTCTCTGCATTTGTGTAATCCACTATTTCCGCTTTTTAGAGAATGATACTAAATAATAATAAAATGCTATACTTATTTCTGAAATAAATAATATTGTACGTTTCTAATAAAAAAAGTAGAGTGTTATCGCTTATAATTAACTACTATAATGCTACTAAATTTTATCGTAACCATTTAACTATACTGATGGCAGCATAGAAAGTGAAGATTCTTAGACAGTATTGTTGTATCCAGAATCAAAATTCGTAGTTTCTATTCAGGAATGTACACATGCCAAAATTATGTTGTTTCATCAACATTAAATTATCCCTGTGAATAATTTAATGCTAAGATAACCTACAGATATGTTAGTAGTTTGTAGTGAAAATTTTGTCAAAAACGGATAACAGTTCCACTACAAACATAAAACTATTAGCATCGTTAATAATTTTTTCGTTTGTAGTGGAATAATGGAACTGTTATCTGTTTTGATAAAATATTATATAATGTGATTTGGTACTAGTTTTATTCTTTTCATTGCCCATTGTTGTATATTTTATTTGCAACATATAGGACAAAGAAGGCTCCTGAAATTTTTTTGTTCTTTTAAAATAGGTTATAGAAACAGAAAATGATGTCAGATCTCCAAAGAGGTGGTCAAGCCCTAGAAGATCAAAACAACGGAGCAAAATATGTATTTTACAATAGAAAATGTGTACATGCAAAAAATGTATTTTTTATATTGTATCATATTATGTACAAAACTATAATAAATGTTTCCAAACAATACCAAGTGAATGAATAGTAAAAACTTAATTCCATAAATTAATGTTAATTGTTAAATCATACCAAATAATTCGTCGAAACGCCTTTTTCCAGTGGCAAGGGAACCATGGAAGCAAGAGAAGCATTGCCTCCATGGATGCCTTGACACTGGGTGCAGGAGAGCCATACTCTGTACACTTTAAAGGTCATGATGGATGGCCTTGATGGGATAAATATATTCTTTTTAATATCTTTTGCACCAATGTTGGAAATACACAATAAATAAAATTAAAACATAATGGAGAAAACATTTATGAGTATGGAGGATAATTAAAGAATTTTGCAATGGCAGTTTGGACCTGGGTGCAGGCACACTCTCGGCACTCCATAGTTACGTTACTCAGATTTCTTTGCAAACATTTTGTAGATTTCCCTCCCTTTCATTTCCTTCTCTCTTCATAACACTTTTTTTTTTACCTTGAGCAAGGAAAATCTGTCTCATCTAATAATCCTCCACCTTATAATAACTCCTGCATTTTAATTTTGCCATGTAGCTACAAATTTTGCCAACTAGCCATATTTTACCGAATTAATACCAATATTAACATCTCGCCTGAATTGTAGCAAGTCGGTCCGAATTTTTCCAACTACCCTTGGTTTGGCCAACTTTGCTTAATTACGCATAACCAATCCCATTTTTTACATCTCTCCTAAAGTTGCCAAGTCACTTCATTTTTTCAAACTCCCCACTCCTAAAGTTGCCAAGTCACCTCAAAATTTTCAAACTCCCCAAGATTTTGCCAAGTTGTCTAGATTTGGCCAACTCTCTTAATTTCACAAAACTAATCCCAATTTTCACACCGCCTGTATTTTTCCAAGTGGATTCGAATTTTGCCAACTGCTCTAGATTTTGTCAACTTCCCTAGATTTTTCCAAGTTCAGTCGATTTTTCCAGCTCTCCTTAATTTTACAAAAGCAATCCCAATTTTTACATCTCTCCTGAATTTGCCAGTCACTGCAAATTTTTCAAATTCTCAAATATTTTGCCAAGTTTTCTCGATTTTGTCAACTGTACTTAATTTCACAAACCCAATCACAACTCGCCTGTATTTTACCAAGTGGATTCGAATTTTGCCAACTGCCCGAGATTTTACTAAGTTTCCTCGATTTGTACAACCATTTAATTTCACAAAACTAATCCCAATTTTCACAACTCACCTATATTTTACCAAGTGGATTCAAATTTTGCCAACTACCCTAGATTTTGCCAACTCGCCGTAATTTTACTAAAATCATCGCAATTTTTACATCTTCCCTAAATTTGTCAAGTCACTTTGAATTTTATCAACTCTCCTTAATTGCACAAGAAAGGCACAATTTTCACAACTCGCCTGCACTTTACCAAGTGGTTTCCAATTTTCCCAACTCCCTAGATTTTTCCAAGTTGCCTTAATTTTTCCAGCTTTCCTTAATTTTACAAAAACAATCCCAATTTTTACAACTCGCCTGTACTTTATCAAGTGGTTTTCAGTTTTGCCAACTTCCCTAGATTTTGCTAAGTTGCCTCGATTTTACCTTACCACCTCTCCTTAATTTCGCAAAAAATCCCAATTTTTACATCTCCTAAATTTGCCAAATCATTTAAAAATTTTCAAACTCCCCAAAATTTTGCCAAGTTTCCTCGATTTTGTCAACTCTCCTTAATTTTATAAAAACAATCCCAATTTTCAGTACTCGCCCTTATTTTACCAAGTGGATTCGATTTGCCAACTCGCCACAATTTTAGAGAAAAAAAATCCTAATATTTACATCTCGCCTGATTTTTGCAAAGTCACTCCGAATTTTGACAACTCTCCTAGATTTTGCGAAGTTGCCTCGATTTTTCCAACATCCCATAATTTTACAGAAAAAAGATTCCAATTTTTACATCTCACCTGAATTTTGCCAACTCTCCAGGATTTTCCCAAAGTCACTCCGAATTTTTCCAACTCGCCATAATTTTACAGAAAAAAAAATTCCAATTTCTACATCTCACCTGAATTTTGTCAACTCCCCAAGATTTTGCCAAGTCACTCCGAATTTTGCCAGTTCCCCAAGATTGGCCAATCAATATCGTGGGGAGTTGACAAAATTCTCGTGAGATATAAAAATTGTGATTTTTTTTCTGTAAAATTATGGCGAATTGGCAAAATCTAGAAAGGTGAGTGAGGTGAGTTGGCAAAATCGCGACAACTTGGCAAAATTCGGAGTGACTTGGTAAATCTTGGAGAGTTGGCAAAATTCGGAGTGATTTGGTAAAATCTTTGGGAATTGGCAAAATTCCGAATGACGACAAAATCTTGGGGAGTTGACAAAATTCGGAGTGACTTGGCAAAATTCAGGTGAGATGTAAGAATTAGGATTTTTTTCTGTAAAATTATGGCGAGTTGCCAAAATTCAGTTGAGATGTGAAAACTAGGATTTTTTTCTGTAAAATTATGGCGAGTTGGCAAAATCTAGGGGCAGTTGGAAAAATTCAGAGTGACTTGGCAAAATCATGGAGAGGTGACAAAATTCAGGTGAGATGTAGAAATTTGGATTTTTTCTGTAAAATTATGGCGTTGGCAAAATCTAAGGGTAGTTGGCAAAATTCGGAGTGACTGGACAAAATCGTGGAGAGATGGCAAAATTCAGGTGAGATGCAAAAATTGCAATTTTTTTCTGTAAAATTATGGCGTGTTGGCAAAATCGAGGCAACTTCGCAATATCTAGGAGAGTTGGCAAAAATCAGGTGTGATGCAAAATTGGGATTTTTTTTTCTTTAAAATTGTGGCGAGATGGCAAAATCGAGAAAACATGGCAAAATCTAGGGCGGTTGGTAAAATACAGGCGATTTGTGAATATTTGGATTGTTTTTGAGAAATTAAGGAGGACAAAATCGAGAAAACTTGGCAAAATCTAGGGAAGATGGCAAAACTGGAAACCACTTGGTAAAGTACAGGTGAGTTGTAAAAATTGGGATTGGTTTTTTGAAATTAAGGAGAGTTGGAAAAACCAAGAAGTTTTGGCAAAATTTAGGGAGTTGGCAAAATTCGAAGCCACTTGGTAAAATACAAGGGAGTTGTGAAAATTGTACCTTGTGCAATTAAGGAGAGTTGATAAAATTCGAAGTGAATTGGCAAATTCAGATATGTAAAAATTGCGATTTTTTCTGCAAAATTACGGCAAGTTGGCAAAATCTAGAGTAGTTGGCAAAATTCTAATCAACTTGGTAAAATATAGGCGAGTTGTGAAAATTGAGATTTGTGAAATTACGGAGTGTTGGACAAATTGAGGAACCTGGACAAACGTAGGGCAGTTGGCAAAATTTGAACCCACTTGGAAAATACGGGCGAGTTGTGATAATTGGGATTGGGTTTGTGAAATTCAGGATAGTTGACTAAAATCGAGAAAACTTGGCAAATTCTTCGGGAGTTTGAAAAGTTTGAAGTGATTTGGCAAATTTAGGAGAGATGTAAAGATTGGGGTTAGTTTCGTGAAATTAAGGAGAGGTGGCCAAATCAAGGGAAAATTCACACTGACTTGCTACAATTCAGACGAGATGTAAATATTGGAATTATTTCTGTAAAATTATGAATTATGGCTATTTGGAAAAATTGGAAGTTAAATATCAAACTACGGTTTGTTGGGCCAAATTGGAAGTGTCAAAATGCAGATTTGTGAAAATTGACTCACAACCCCCCCTTCCCCCGAGAGAAAATTAAGTTTGCTTAGTTGTCAAAATTTGAATTTCGAGTTGGAAAATTCGTGATTTCTCCCCCCCCCCCAACCATAGTCCTTCGCTACGCCCCTGGGTGAAGAACCTGATACAATTGCATGCTGTTTGGAACACCATATCTAAAGACACCATTAACCATCTGGCTAAGGTAATGTTGTGACGTCTACAGGCTTATATGACCGCCCAAGGTGAGACTAATATGTACTGATGAATCTGCAATAAGCGAAATCTATTATTTGTTTTTTGATCATTCGCTCATCTTATCCTCATATCTTCCATCCTATCAGTTTCGGGTTTATTCATCACTTTATTCGCGATGTGGCAATTTTCACTTTGTGCAGTTTATTAATCCAGGGAAAAGCTGCAAGTGGAGATCCAGAAACTTCAAAGAAGAAGGTTGAAATTTTTGAACAGTGTGCTATACTGCTGTACAAGTTTTACCTGCGCTACTAATAACGTAACTATCGAAACAGCCTATCGGAATATCCGGAACTTACCTAAATAATATATATTTTGATGGAAATACGTCGCTTGCTTAGCGCTGAGTCATTCAGTACTCTGTTTTGCTGGGTTGGGTTGTTTTACCTCTGAGCGGCACTCTTTTGCACACCATGGGCTAAATGGCCAGGTCACATGGACCCCGAAGGCTCAGAGAAGGTTGGGGGAGGGGACCCATTGGAACAGCTGTTGGGAGACAGATGGTAGCCTCCCGTCAAGGCCATCCAGCGTGTTCTT
The DNA here is from genome assembly GCA_038380435.1 of Ryuthela nishihirai. Taxonomy (NCBI): domain Eukaryota; kingdom Metazoa; phylum Arthropoda; class Arachnida; order Araneae; family Heptathelidae; genus Ryuthela; species Ryuthela nishihirai. The sequence continues at coordinate 82,153,912 of JAWZYU010000017.1, forward strand.
TAACGTGCACAGGGTATGGCTCTCCCGCACACGGGGCCACGGCTTAACGTCCCATCCGACGGACGGCGGCCTTTCCAAGTCCATCGGTGTCCCCTACTGACCGTGGGCAGGGCGGGGAATTTTGCGGAGGTAAATCTCAACGCTGACCCAGCTGGGACTCGAACCTGGGAACTACAGATTACGAGCCTGGCGCGCTACCGATTGAGCCACCCCCACCCCTGTTTTGCTGAATCAGAAATTAACGCAAAAGGACAGCGTTAATCAAGGGATTGCTGTACCACTAAAACGGAGGGGAAAATGTTATACTGCAATTAAAATCAAGAGTATTGCCCTTGCCCCCCCCCCCCACCTTTGTGTTTTTCCTTTCGATTGTTTCTTGCCCCCCCCCTCCACTTTATTTATTTATTTTTTGTAGATTTGGGCCTGCCCAAGAATATTATATAGTTTAATCTCATAATCCTTAACATAGATTTCATTTTTTTTTCAATTATTATTAACTAAAAACCAAATTTGAAAAAGTATTAAAGGTTCATCAAAATTTTTTTACATTATAATATTGAATTAAAAAATATGATTCATTCATTTTTACATATTTCTTGAATAATTGATGGCAATGATATTCAAATAAATGGTGACTTTTGAAACTTAAATATGATGGTGTGATTTAAGAATAAACCACAGAGACTGCTTCACATAATATCAGAAAAACGTTTATATGATCAACGTTTCTCCGGAAAGTTTAACTTCTTATTTACGTTTATTTAGGAAACTATATTCTAACAATGTGACTTTATGTCCCGTTTATCCGAAATACGCAAATAAATGTTTTAGAATAATATGGCTGTATATTCCTTCAGTTTGTAACAATGTCGTAATATCGTAACAAATTAGCTTTCTTTTCAACATAGAAATTTTCGCCTAACAATGGTCACCATTGCTGCTCACAGCTGGTCTCCGATTCAATCGTATTCGAAAGAGATAGGATTAGTATGCGATATTAGATATATTTCGTATGAGGCAAAGGCAATTAAAGTTTTAGAAAGGGAATAATATAGATAGGCTTTAGAGAGGGAGCTTATGACATTCTGCAAATTGAGGATCTGGTTAAGGTCCCGTTTCTCTTGCAAAAAGGCAGAGAATGGCGGCAAATCATCTCTATTCTGCTGCGTAATACTCACGATTAATGATGATGAAAATGAAGACAGTAGATGCTGGAAAGCAACGCGAGATGTCCGAGGAAATTAGAGTTAAAGACTTTCGACCTGATTTGTTCGAGGAAAGCGATGGAAGTCCGAGGAAGGAATCCCCAAAGCGATGAAACTTCTTAACTAGCAAAAAGTCTCAAGAATGCGATGATGTTATTGCTTACCAACCTTCTGAATGTTCCGAAAGGAAACGTGATTTGTTTAATGCCAAAAATAATCGAAAGTGTTTTAATAGTCAAGTTTTTTTCTTTTAGTGCTAAAAAGCGTCGTAAGGGTTGTAAGTCTAAATGCTTTCTGAGAAATAGAGGTATTTGTGAGAAGACTGAAGGCTCATGTCCGATACAGGAAATTGATAAAATGAGGCTGCAGCATTTATTTAATTATCAAAAGATGTGGAGAAAAACATGTATAAAAAATGTTAATGTGAAATACATTGAAGCAAAGATAGTATCGCTGTCTAAACTAGGAGAGGGAGGATTTGGATGTGTATATTTAGTTCGAGATGTAGAACGGGAAATACATCTAGCAGCCAAAGTAATTACCGAGAGCAGTGATGTGATGATAAGGAAAAAACTTAAAATCCTGCAAACTATCAAACACAATCCTCTGTGTGTCGATTATGACAGTTACGTGAAATACCAAGGTTCTCCAGATATGCAGAAACACTTTCTGTTCTTTAAGTATTTCGAATGTTGCACCTTATGGCATTTTTCCCATAAGTCATTTTCTGTGACTTCTGATATTATTCATTTCATTCTCGGACAGATATGAATGGCTTTGAAGTACCTACATAGTGTGAATATTATACACAGGGACATAAAAGGTGATAATATTTTGATCAATGATCTGTGCAAGATAAAACTGATAGATTTTGGGTTGTCAGCGATTGGCACTTCGTTTAAAGGTTATTGTGGTACTCGATACTATGAGGCTCCTGAAGTACTTATTCATTCTGTGGAAAAGAATGCAAAACCTTACTCATTCGCTGCTGATTACTATTCTTTAGGAATAAGTGCGTGTCACTTAATTTATGGAATTTCTCCATGTGAATATAAACTCAAAATGTTTGGACTTAATGATAACGATAGTGTCTGCAAGAAGCATGCACTTCGAGAAATAGGATCAGGGCGCATTGACTATCCACCAGATTTAGTTGAAAGTAGACAAGATGTTATATGAAAGTTCCTGGTGCCAGATCCCGAACAACGACTAGGAGATAAAAACTATTTGTCGCATTCGTTCTTCAAAAAGAAAGTTCTGAAACAACTGGTGTGTTCATTGATAATGGTTTTGCTTGTCGTGATTCTTTGAGTTCATTTCGCAATAGTACTGTTGTAATGAGTTGCCAGAGTTGGCAACATTAAACACAATGCGACCTCTTCCTTCATAAGATCGATGTCTTTTCAAACATTAAGTGTTAAAAAATAAAACTTGTTTCAGTGTCCGTACAGATATCCAAAAGCAACTAAACTTGTTTAAGTAAGAATTTTAATTAATGCGAAAATGTTTTCATTGTACGCTTTCACAATGAAGAAGCAATTAAACATTTATGAAAAATAATAAACATTCCCTCAAACAGCTGCTTTCCACATAGGTTTGACAAGATCCTGCCAGTTTATACACCATAGTAGAAGGTTTGCGAGGATGGCGGGTACCTCGGCAGAAAAACAACACAAACATCCATTCCTCACCCGGGGCTCGAACCCAGATCCCTTTGATCAGTAGCCAAGCATGCTAGCCACGGGACGGCTAGAATTGTGACAAAACACAAATGAAATTTCTCTAGCTGTTCAGCAAGTATTCTTTCGGATTTCATTTCTCTTATGGATTATTGGAAAAAAAGGCAAGTGTTTAATGTTGTCTTACTTAATAAAATATCCGATCGAATGGATATTTAAAATGTATTTTGTATTGATTCAATTCAAATGGCAAATATAAAAAGTGGAATTGATGTAAATTATCTTAATCGCATGTGATTTTTGTCTTGAGTGGCTAGTTTTGTGTAGATCGGAAAAAATCTGATGTTTGATATACACTTAGTGTTCGTTGAATTATGGCCATTCCACTCCATGTTATATCAATGCAAAAAATTCAATTCACCATAACTTCTAAAATAAGCTTTTTATAGCAAAATTATACGTAAAAATTTATCAAGCAGCTGCTTGCCACAAGTCTGTGAGGAAAGCGACACCTCGGCAGAGAAACAACCATGCCTTACTCCAGGGCTCGAACCCAGGTCCCTTCTATCAGTAGCCAAGCTCTCTAACCATCACTCATGATAAACTGCAAGTTTTAACTACATCTATCTAAACCTCAATTTTCATAATTATTCATTCGGTATATTAAGAGTTATGATAGTGTGAATAATTAATATCAGTAATGCAATCGTAAGAAACTTATACAAAATTGACGAAGATTGAAAAAAATTGCATAAACTTTTATAATCACTTTTCTTATTAAAGGATTTAAAATAATGTTTATTTATAAAAAATCTAAACTTTTTAGGTAAATTCTTGTCTCGCGTTGCTGTTGTTCAATATTTAAACTTTCGTAACTATTTAAATAATGAATGCATAATTTTGGAAATCGAGATTTATCTAAATGTAGTTGAAACCTGCAATTTATCATGAGTGATATTACGATTAAAAGCTTATTTTAGAAGTTATAAAGCATCGAAATTGGTTTCCCGCTCCCTTATCATGATTTGGGTTGGGTTGTTTTCCCTCTCAGCGGCACTTTTTTGCAACAATGGGCTAAATGGCCAGGTCACAAGGTCCCCGAAGGTTAAGAGAAGGTTGGGGGAGGGGACCCACTGAATTGCTATTAGGAGATAGATGGTGGCCTCCCGTCAAGGCCATCTAGCGTGTTCTTTAACATGCACAGGGTATGGCTCTCCCGCACACGGTTCCACGGCTTAACATCCCATCCGAGGACGGCGGCCTTTCCAAGCCCATCTGTGTCTCCTACTGACAGTGGGAAGTGCGGGGAGTTTTGCGGAGATAAATATCAGCATTGGCCCAGCTGGGACACGAACCTGGAAACTGCAGATTACAAGCCTTAACATGATTGGTCATAATTTAATGAACCCGATGTATGTTTCGATTATCTATATTCAGATTTAATATTACAATTTCTTTTTTTTATTCGATTTTACAGTTTCAAGAGGGAAACGTTCATTTCTTTTTACCTTATGAATCAGAATTTTGTAGACTATTTTTATACTATGATACCATTTTTTTTTACTATAATTCAATACTTTGATCTTTTACATTTGAAGTGTGGGTTGAAAGTGCTGAAAAAAAATCCACTGAAAGATCCTGGGAAAACCAACATCCCAGTTGCAGAGTTTTCCTAATTTGTATTATAATTGTTAATGGGCAGAGATGGTTAACGTATTTGGCTGGAAGGCATAAAATCATTTGTAAAAATTGGATAAGAGAATATTTGAATGTGGTAAAGAGCTTTTGGATCCTCAAACCAAGAAATTGTTTTAAAAATCTGATAATCAGACAGGTGCACTATAAAGAACCTCAACAGGCACATTATTGCATGGTCTTCAACGACAGACAGAATGGGGAAATTGTTATTCTGGATGTTGTAATTCAACAAAAACATTTCACATTAAAAGCATTTAATTAATTTAGCATTTTGTCTGTCACTATGTACCGCACTGGCAATTCATTTCATTAGTTTTAACGAAAAAATTTATTTCGCCATTTTGTTTCAAATGAACCATTTTTATCAATATTGTTATTATTAAACATAACGGAAACTTATGACTCTTTTTAAAACTACTCAACAAATAAGCTTTCAGATCCAGCATAATGACTAATGAAAATTCTGTTTTTTAAATATTTTCACTGGAATAACTCTCCAAAATATTTCAAAGGCTAGCTATAAATTGATATATTTGCTTTAATGTATCTAAAAGTAAGAACAATTAATCCAGGTTTTGTGAAAAAATTCGTTCAGTTGGAAACACTGATTGAATTGCCCTAATACTAAAGAGTCAGTATACTAGTGTTGAAAATTTAGCATTTAGTGCTCTTTATCGAAAGATTTAAAGTAATCGAATTTCAGCAAAAGTGTTGCATTCTCTTGTAATATCTTTATCACAGTATGATTTGAAGAGTCACCGTAGTAGGAACAGAGCGCTAAACACGAAAAAAAAAAATTAATAATGACCTGTGGACAAAATTCCTGACTTTTCTTAATTAAAGAATGTCAAAAAATTTAAATGAATCGAAATATTTTATAAGTTTGCCGAGTGGTCAAAATAGTTCAAATAGGCAGATTTCGTAATTTTGCGATGAAAATCAAGTGTTTACGATTTGAGGCTGACGAAAGAGCTGAAGTTCAAAAAGTTTTTTAAAGATCATCAGGGGGAGTTGGGAATATTCACACTGACATGCTACAATTCAGACGAGATGTAAATATTGAAATTATTTCTGTCTGAATTGACATTGACATTAGACATTTTTCTGTCTGAATTGACAAAATTGTTATTAGGTACTATATCCTTTCGTACTGCTCAGGGTAGCAGTGATAATTCCAATTCCAGCTATTGCTTTGGAACTTAAGAAATAAAAAAAAATTGTCGAGGGGATATCTAAGACTTTACGACTGAACCCATTGTTAGTGTTTTTCCTAACTTTCGTTTTGTCTTTACTTTTTCGATTGTATAAATTATAGTTTTATTAGATATGGATTTCATGCACAATGCATTTAATAAAAAGTTATATCCAAGCTTTACATTTCGCCCTACGTTTTGCCTAGTACGCTGGTTACAAGTTTATGTTTTGTAAGTTTAGCCATATATTAGACTTATACGAATAAGCAAAACTATTTCTAATGTTCTAACGGACTCTTTTTCTTTCAGATTCTATGAGTCGCAAAACCAACAGAATGGCGATCTTGCATAGAAAGGGTGGAGAGAGGGGCCTCTCAAAATCCAACCTCAACTTCCACGCAGTGAGAGGCGGGCAACATCAAAGACTGATAATTTCTGCTTCTTAATTAAGGTATCGAAACTGGCCTTCGACCTTATTTCTTTTACCTTTATTCTTCTCCAACAGAGCTAAAATCACTTAATCATCAATCGGGAAATTGTCAGCTCTTGATGGCTAATGAGGCTCTGGTGAAAAAACAATTAAATCCAAATCACACCACGAATTAGAAAGTACAATTACACAACACATCATAGCACCTTTTTAAAAATACAGTTATAGAAGAAAAATCGACACTAATTGTAAAATATAACTACCGAACAAAATTAGAACATGCATTTGAAAAAAAATGAATATGCAAAACAAATATCACAAGAATTACTGGAAAATACAACTAAGTAGCTGAATTACAAAACTTAATGGAAAACACCACTATACAACAGTATAGCTCTGGCCAGAGGGGCCAGAGTTGAATTTTAGCTCCACAACCCCCCCCCCCCCATCACAACCGTGACGTCGGTCAGTGGAGGAATATGGAAAGGCCGCCATCCGTCGGATGGGACGTAAACCCGTAGCTCCGTGTGTGGGAGAGCCAGGGGCGTAACGAAGGACTAAAAATTTTTTTGAATTGAGACAGAGAAAATAATGTCTCTGTCTGGGATGAGGCTATTTTCACAACTCCTGCATTTTACCATTTGACTTCCAATTTTGCCAACTAGCCACAATTTCACAGAAATAATCTCAATATTTACATCTTGTCTGAATTGTAGCATGTCAGTGTGAATTTTCCCAACTCCCCTTGATTTGGTCAACTCTTCTTAAATTCACAAAACCAACCCCAATCTTTACATCTCTCCTAAATTTGCCAAGTCACTTCAAATTTTTCAAACTCCCCAAGATTTTGCCAAGTTTTTACGATTTTGTCAACTCTCTTTAATTTCACAAACCCAATTATCACAATTCGCATATTTTCCAAGTAGATTCAAATTTTGCCAACTGCCCTACATTTTGCCAATTCGCCGTAATTTTACAGAAAAAAATTGCAACTTTTACATCTTCCCTGAATGTGCCAAACCACTTCGAAATTTAATCCTATTCACGTACAAGGATTTATTTTTTAAAGAATATAATTTTTATTTATAAGAATAAAGAATACAAATATATTTACAATTTGACCCGCAAAGCTAAATAGCTTATCTGCAGGAAAATGAATAAATTACATTAAACATAGGTCATTCAGTCACAAAAATGGTGTACATCAAATAAATCCACAAAACACAACACATAAAAAACAGCTAGCTAGAAAATACCAAATAATTTTTTAATTCCATTTTAAGTCTTCTAAAAGAATCTATATTCAGTAATTCTTTTGGAATAGCATTAAATATAAGTGGTACTTGATAATCGGAGGTATGTTTCAAGTAATTATTTCGAAAATTTGGCAATTTGTAATAACCTTGGTTTTGAAGTCTTGTATTTTTGTTATGTTGAATTTTTAGTTTGTAAGTTTCGTCAAAAAAATTTTTAATTATTACATTATATTTATATAAATTGCTGTAGGATAAAAGATTTAAAAATTTTAGTCTATCGGTGGAAGTTTTATAAATTTTTTGCAAATGAAACGGAATAATATTTTTAGCTATTATAGACTGCAGTTTTCTATTTTATTTATGTTAGTTAAGTTAGTTGTTCCATGCACAATTATTCCATAATTTAAAATAGATTCGCATATTGCTTTATAAAATATTACACAGGTTTCCATATTTAATACGTATTTCAATTTTTGAATTTTTATCGCCGATATTCTCAAGCTTTCACATATGTGGGATATATGGGCATTCCACCTAAAATATTCATCAAAAATGATTCCTAAGTAATTTATTTCATTTACTTGCTCAACAAGTGGGCAACTACATAATGATTCATAATTGGAAGCATCCTTTTTTCTGCAATTTATTTTATGAGTTTTGATAAAGAGGTTTTGATGAATATGAAATCCTGGTGAAATCCAAATTGTCAGCTCTTGATGGCTAATGAGGCTCTGGTGAAAAAACACTTAAATCCAAATCACACCACGAATTGGAAAGTACAATTACACAACAAATCATAGCACCTTTTGAAAAATACAGTTATAGAAGAAAAATCGACACTAATTGTAAAATATAACTACCGAATAAAATTAGAACATGCATTTGAAAAATAATCATCAGTTTTGTTTTTTTTTCTCATTTAAATAGATTTTATTATGATTTAACCATCTAATAATATTATTGTAATCTGTTTGAACCTCTGAAATGCTATCATTTAAATATTTCTGACTGTTTATTAAAACAATGTCGTCAGCATAAAGATAAATAGCACTATTTAATTTGGTATTGAACAAATCATTTATGTATGCTAAGAACAGTAAAGGACCTAAAATTGAGCCTTGGGGAATTCCATATCGTGTAATTACTTTTCTGCTGTACCAGTTTTTTATTTTAGTAATTGTGTATCTGTCTGATAAATAATTTCTAAACCAATCTAATTCAATCTATTCATTATAAGTTTATTTCTATAATAAAGTTGTTTCTGATTTCTAATCTGAATATTAACCATATTCCTTAATTTTTTATAGCACGTGATGGATCAGGGAAGGAAATCAAGGGATGCAAAACGCTTTACTAGAGCAAGTTTTGAAGTGCGGCAACCAGAAAATTTCAATAACTGAAATAAAAAAAAAGTATTAATAACAGTTTTTCATTTACCATACAAATTCTCCGCAAAAGAACATCTTCAAACAAGCACATCTGATTATATTCATTCTTATAGAATTATTTACTATAGTAACCTTTCCTTAAACCAAAGCTGTATAAAGTATGTGGCTGCAACACAGTGTGTGTGAATATTTGATGATGATTGACCGATTAAATTTGCTAAAAATGAAAATTTAAATTTTCACAAATGCAGCCACGAAAAAATACAATTCTTGAGAAGCACTGTCCTAAAGCATCCCTCTGTGGGATTGAGGTTGGGAGAACGTGCTGGTCATTCCATAAGGCTGATGATGTTCAATGTTGTATCCTTCAGGGAATGATTTAATGATTTTTATTAATAAGCTAATTATCAGAGTAACGCGAAATATGTATATTGATTATTTTTCCTGTTAATACTTCCTATCATGTGTAGTGCATTATATGATATTTATGTCATTTTTTTAATTTGTGTTCACTGTGTCATCTTTTGTAGACATTTCTGCTCGCTGGGAAGGTCGAGTTTTATGCCACTGCACCTGGTGTAGTCTATATCAGAAATGTGTGAAACTTAGGAGAAGATCCACTCCCTGTTATGATCAGCAGGGAAGTCATTGGAACTTGCAGGAGGTTTGGCAATTAGATGAAGTTTTATGGTACTATATGGTACAACGGATATCTCTAGAGTAATTAGCTGCGGAAGAAAAGGAGTTTAGGATGGAATAGGTAAACTCGTACAGGATAGAACACACACTCGTATAGGACGGGACTCGTACAGGATTTTACATACAGACTCGTACAGGATGTTACATACACACTCGTATAGGATGTTACATACACACTCGTACAGGATGTTAAATACAGACTCGTGACTCGTACAGGATGTTACATACAGACTCGTACATGATGTTACATACAGACTCGTGACTCGTACATGATGTTACATACAGACTCGTGACTCGTACAGGATGTTACATACAGACTCGTACAGGATGGGGATAGGCAGACTCACACAGGATGTGAAGCAGAGTTGTGCATCTCTTGGTGACCGAAGAGTTCGATGAAAATGAGATCAGAGTAAGATCTCAAAAGTAGACCTCCAATGGGTTTCAACTCGAGTTAATAAATAATCTTTGCAACCATATGCACCAGAGGTAAGTGTGACCAATTGAGTGTTTCAAGATAGTCTGAGTACTAATCAGAGTTAGTAACCGCCTGGGTGACCAATAAAGTGGATTTCAATTAGTCTACATGTATTCATGAACTGTAGGTTCAGCATTGATGTGAGATAGGTAGTTCACTTCAAAAGGCGTATCCATGCACAACATTATGGATAGCACTAAATGTTAAGGAAGGATAAATTTGATTAAGTTTTTTATTAACGATTTCTGCATTATTTATTACTTAAAAGACACTGTGTATTGCATCGATTCTTTGGAACGTGGACGTAACAATTAGATATCAAAAGCATCAATTAGTTATTGTTTCGACGCTCTCTGACACTGACAACGGATTGAATAATCCGCGAAACTGGGCAAAATAAAAATATTAAATATTTAAATCCCACTCTCACAAGACGGTGACAACATTCATCTCCAAGTATTGGTCCACCAATCGAGCTCTAGGGAAGAACATTATAGTCCTGCAAATTAAATTATTCCTGATTGCACTTATATAAGACCGCACGGAAAGGTCTACATCCTCATCTTGACATTGCGTCCTCTGTCTCTCTTGACAATATTTAATGGATGATAGCATGCCCATTGCTCCCTCCAGATCAGTATCTATCTTGAGTCGCTGTGCTGGGGATATCTGGATTCATTAGTAAAGAGCATTAGGCGCCATTGTTCCTCAGTTAAATCACGATGTCTCCCAGTACAGTCGCTCCCTTTTATGTCGTGGATTGAGTGGTACAGAAGGCATTGGTCGGCGAGCATAAAGACCCGTCGTAAAGATTTACTAATGGTGGAAATTTAAACAAAGGTTCCAGTTTTTCTACGTAATTAAACCAATGTCGTGCGATCGTGTCTATGATCTGTAAGTTAAAGATAACTTATCCTGATTTTCTATTGTTGGCCGTCGGTGAATCATTGGTGGTTTTCTGCAAACGTTATTTTTCTCTGGAAACCATTACCATATCCAGTTGAGTACAGAAGGGTTCACAATATGTCATATCCTGACCTCTACTTATGATTATTAATCTTCAATTCGCCCAATCCCTCCTCATCCAAAACTTTCCGATAAATTTCGATATTCCGTTGCGAAAGAAAAAAATCATCTTTCAGAGCAAAGATACTCAACTTGCAGCGAAGAGAATGATAGCCAAACGTCGAATGACTCAGCAATGTTTCGAGAGTCCTCATGCGCAGAGCATTCATTTATATGCTGCCGTCGTATTCAATGACTTACATACCTATTGAAACATATTTTGAATTTCTTAGAAATATTCCGAAGTTCCCTTTAAATTGCACGGAAAGTATTTTAAAAATGGTTTTTCCTTTTGTTTTACTTTTTCTTATTTTTTACAATCTCAAACCTTGGAGGTAAGGCAATCGACAAGGCTACCCTTCTGTGCCGCCTTATGCAGGTCTATTTTAATTTACTGATATTTAAGTTTACTTTCAGCATTATTTTGTTAGAAATTTCCAACCGTAATTTCCTCTTGGCATTCAGATGAAAATTGGTCAGGCAGGCTGTGATTCAGTTAATCTGAATGGTTGCAGTCTTGAGCAGGTGTCACAGTTTAATTATCTTGGTAGTTAAGTAACAGATACTGGTGATGTGCGGCATGAGATTAACAGACGAATAGGGATTGCTGCCGGAACGTTTTTAAGAATCTATGGAGAATGTGGCGAAATAGACGTATACACCTAAAGACTAAAATTAGACTGTATAATAGTTTGGTTCTTTGTAGTGTCAGCTATGGTAGTGAAACTTGGACACTTTGTAAACAAGATAACAGGAAACTAGATGCTTACGCAGTATCTTGGGCATTAGATGGTTCAACTTTGTAACTTATGATGAGGTTAGGCAAAGGAGTTTGCAACCTCCTTTAAGCAGCATATTGTGCAGAGAGAGACTCTGTTTCTGGTTTGGCCATGTTGTCCGTATGAATAATAATAGATTGGCAAATAGGGTTATGAACAGTGTGCCTAAAGGCCTCAGAAAGAGGGGGAGACCTAGGATGCGATGGGCAGACAAAATCAAACAGGACCTTATTAGAATTAGTGTGCAGTGGCCAGATGCAGCAGATGTAGCTCAGGACAGACTTGCTTCGAGACTAAATTGCACTGTCTGGTTGGACCTTCGTAGTCCATGGCTGTTTGAGGATGATGATGATGATTCAGATAGTGTCGAAGTAAAATTTTTTGGACGTAAATATTTTCTTTTAAATGCACAGTGAATTTGTCACACGATTAAAACAAATTGGATACCATGTGAAATGAATTCAATTTCGGCTAAAAAATCTAATGTGCTTTCTTTTAAGTATCATTTATCAAAACTGCATTTTGGATTACAAATGCCTAAGTTCTGATTCTGGGAGCTTTATTTAAACTTAGCCTCCAGTATATTCAAGGATAAAACAGAGAGGGAGAGTTCTCTCAGTCGATAGTATGACAGTCTCCTAACTTTGCCGGGATTGACTTCCAACTGTGCCCAGGTCGAGAATTTTCTCCTAACATTCCAATTTTACTTTCATTGAGAATAGGAACAACGATGGACTTGGAAAGGCCGCCATCCATCGGATGAGATCTTAAGTCGTCAACCATTGTACAAGAAAGCCATACCCTGTGCACGATGAAGAACACATTTGATGACCTTAAGTTCTGAAGCTCTGAAACACCGTTATAGCTAAAGCTTACCATGATAGGTTACTTTGTCATTATGACAGTCATAATTTGCTTACTAGTGAAGAGGAGGAAGAACGGGAAAGTTTGAAACAGGTTTTTTGGAAACTAACGGTACTCTATTAGGAAAAAAGGAACAGAGGAGGCAGAATTATTTGAGTGATAAGGCACTTGAGCCTATTTCAGAAAGAAAGAACTGTAGGAATGTCCTTAATCAATACCCTACTAGTCCTAATAGAAAGCATTACAGATAGCTTAATAAACGTGTAAAGGATCAGTTAGCTGCTGAAAAGAATCTTTGGCTTGATGGCTTGGCTGTCAAAGCCATGGCAGCAGTTAGACAGCAGAGAGCTGTACCAGAGAGTTAAAGTTTCGTGTGGTAGAAAACTGAGAGGTATACAGGGATTGAAGGATAAACAAGGTAAGGTTATAGAAGGTGAGGATTCTGTCATGGCTAGGTGTGCTGAGCATTTCAGTGATGTTCTAAACAATGTGGTTAGTTCTACTCCCATTTGTTTGTAATGATGATAGATGCATTGGTGGCATTAATGCTGGCCCTATAACACAATCTGAAGTTATTTTGGCAATTTCTAAACTTAAACTTTATAAATTTCCAGGGGTAGATGAAATTACTGCGGAAATGTTTAGAGCTGGGAATGTTTCGGTTACCACTTGGATGACTGAAATTCTGAATATCTTTTAGGTTAAAGGAATGGTTCCTAAGGATTTTACCAGAGCTATTATTATCCCTATGTTCAAAAAAGGTGATCGCATTTCTTGTGATGACTATAGGGGTATCAGCCTACTCTCTGTTCCAGGTAAAGTTCTTTCCATGATTGTGCTTAATAGAATTAAGAATCTGGTTGACAGACAATTGCGTGATGAGCAATGTGGAACAGAAAGTAGGCTGATACCCCTATAGTTATCCTAAGAACTGCGATCACCTTTTTTGAAAATATGGATAACAATAGCTCTGGTAAAATCCTTAGGAACCATTCCTTTAACATAAAAGATATTGAGAATTTCAGTCATCCAAGTGGTAACCGAAACATTCCTAGCTCTAAGCATTTCCGCAGTAATTTCATCTACCCCTGGAAATTTATAAAGTTTAAGTTTAGAAATTGCCAAAATAACTTCAGATTGTGTTATAGGGCCAGAATTAATGCCACCAATGCATCTATCATCATTACAAACAAATGGGAGTAGAACTAACCACATTGTTTAAAACATCTCTGAAATGCTCAGCCCACCTAGCCATGACAGAATACTCATCTTCAATACTTTTCCATGTTTATCCTTCAGTCCCTGAATATTTGTGTTTTTTCTTGCTTTCTCAGCAAAGCCATCAAGCCAAAGATCCTTATCAGCTACTAATCCTTTACACGTTTATTAAGCTCTTTATAAAGCTTTCTGCTAGGACCAGTAGGGTGTTGACTAAAGATATTCCTGCAGCCTGTTGAAAACGGTCTCATTGTTCCTCAACTTCAGTAGTAAGCAAACCATGACTGTCATAATGACTAAGTAACCTATCATGGTAAGCTTTGGCTATAACTGAATCTTTCAGAGCTTCAGTATTAAAAGTAAATTTTTTAACCCTAGCACAACACTTTTTAAGTTTAATTTGCAATACACTTTTCACAAGGTAATGGTCAGATCCAATTTCAACTCCCCTATATGACCTGGTATTCCTAACAGAACTAGCCCATTTGCTGTTAATTAACATATAATCAATCATATTCTTATGCAGCCCATCAGGTGAAACCCATTTGTACTTATGTATGTCATGGTGTTTGTAATAAGTGTTAGTTATTCTGAAACCATTGCGTTTACTTACCTGTAGGAGACGTTGGCCATTGCCATTTCAGCCACCAATACCAAAAGGGCGTACACCCTTCCCCAAAGGTCAGTCAGTATCAACTTTAGAATTTAAGTCCTCTAGAAAAAGGGTAATATCTCCTTTCACAATATTAATAATAATAATAAGTTGTCCATAAAACATATCTTTCTCATTCTCATCGGTATCCTCAGTGGGGGCATAACAACAGATAACATTCAAGTCTTAAATGTTTGTCTTAAATTTAGATGTAAGAAACTTCATTATTGCAGTCCTAGAATAGCATCGCTTTCTTATATACATCCTAGAAGAGCATCACTAGCGTGTGGAAATCTATGTATGCATTGGAGGTGCTTTCCATCTTCTCTCCCTGAAAAGAGAAATTTAAGTTTATTTTAAATTATCTGATCTTTATCTCTACAATGGCTCTTGCAAGCCGAGAATATCCAAATTATAACTGTGGAATTCTTGTGTGAAGACATCAAGAGTATAATCTCCATGCAGAGTCCTCACATTCCAACTAACTATGGAGAGAAAATGGTTAGTTGGGTGTTTAATGTAACTACTTTTATTGAGAGAGGGAATGCCGACAATATCAAACAGACCCCTAATCGCAGACATGGGAAAAAAAAAGTTCCTCCATTAATAAAGGCTGAAGCTATCTACACTGCAAGACTTCATCTAATGTACGTATAGTATTGTAATATAAGTATACATATATCCTAAAATTTCACATGGATTTCATTCTAGTAATTTATGCGTAATTCATATAAAACTGAAGTTTTCAAACGTAACAATCTGTGACTAATATACTGCAACGTTATAAATGAAAATGCAGTTCGGTATTATCGTGGTAACATTGTTGAATAAATTAATTAATTAATTAATTATACTGCAAACTGTTAAGGTATAAATGTGAAATTTCTTATTTATTCACGCAGAGGCATTTTTTTTTTAATTTTCTACCTTAGGTGAACATTCCGTGCAAGAAAAATAATCGAATAATTGGGACATATTTTAGATCAATATGGTATAGCTCCTTTTCTTGCTTCCATCATATATTCTATTGTAGTTTTTGATTCAAAATTTTTTATCTGTTTTACCATTTTCACAACGTAAAAAGCTAAGATTCTCCATTATGATCCTAATAATGGCGTGCGAAGGGAGTGGGCGTATGCTCATCCTAAAAATCTGAAGAATCGGCAAAGAGGATATTTTGCCAAACAAGAATTTTGGATTTCACTTCAACCTTGCTAATGATACAGAAGAATGCATTTGTGATGTGATCACGGTGTGATCATTATAGTACAGGTGCTCCCCTACTTGCGAACGTTCAGACTTACGAACAATTTGACCATATATCTAAAATTTAAATTTCGCGCGGATTCGTGGCGTTGAAATCGATATAGTGGGCTTATTTCTATTGCGTAACATCATTTTTCGTTTTCGCACGAATTCTGAGGTTCTATTGCCACTCGTGGGGTGGCGTTGAAGTTGGTCTCTGGCCAGTAAACAAGCAGCGCAAGCTTACATATTTCAGTTGAGTAACGGCGTTTGTCGCTATTGCTTTGTCTCTTGACAGTAAACAAGCAACGTGAGCTTATTTCAGTTGAGTAAAGGAGAGCTATGCACCAATCCCCTGTGATGATGCATAGAACCGGTCAGGCCCAGCACCTAATGTCCGACCCCGCCTTCTCGTGGTGCAGACCGTTAGTACCTTTCAAAAGAGATACTCTCTTGTGGAAGTGAACGGAAGGGGAGGGCTGCCAGATTAGTGAGGCCTACTGATCTGGACAACTATGGCTACTTTTCTTTTTTTTTTTCTACCCTGCTGAGGAGTGGTCACCACACAGGGTCCTGGTGCTGACCATATAAACCCACTGGACAATATATGGCTCTGAGCTTGATTAGGGATCCTGATTTTGCTCCAATGGTGGGCTTCTGTGGAAGGAAAATCTTCCGCTGTGTTTTCTGTTTATTTGTGGGTTGACAGCCCCAAGTGAATAGATTCACAGGATATGTTTATCAGCTGGTGGATAATCCTGAGCAGAGGTCATCATGGGCACCTGACTCTTTGCTTCTATTGGCATCGTCAAATTCTACATTGGAGGAAGTCTTCCAGTGTAGATGGCTTCAGCCTTTAGTGGTGGGGAAACGGGTCTTTGCCCCATGTCTGCGATTAGGGGGCTGTTTGATATTGTCGGCATTCCTTCTCTCAATAAACGTAGTTTCTTTAAACATCCTACTAACCATTTTCTCTCCATAGGTAGTTGGAATGTGAGGACTCTGCACAGAGCTTTTTCTCTTGATGTCCTCACACAAGAATTCCACCATTATAATTTAGATATTCTCGGCTTGCAAGAGACCAGATGGACAGATAAAGGTCAGATTCTTAAAAATAATCTTAAATTTCTGTTTTCAGGGAGGAACGAAAATAAGCATCACTAAGGCGTGGGTCTGCTTCTCAGCAGACACGCTAGTGATGCTCTTCTAGGATACGAGTGCATTAATGAAAGGTTTCTTACAGCAAAATTTCAGACAAGCGTTAAAGACTTGAATGTTATCTGCTGTTATGCCCCCACTGAGGATGCCGATGAGGATGAGAAGGATAGGTTTTATGGACAACTTCAGGATATTTTGAATTCTGTCAAGAAAGGAGATATTACCCTTTTTCTAGAGGACTTAAATTCTAAAGTTGATACTGACTGACCTTTGGGGAAGGGTGATACGCCCTTTTTGGTATTGGTGGCTGAAATGGCAATGGCCAACGTCTCCTACAGGTAAGTAAACGCAATGGTTTCAGAATAACTAACACTTATTACAAACACCATAAAAATACATAAGTACAAATGGGTTTCACCTGATGGGCTGCAAAAGAATATGATTGATTATATATTAAGAGCAAATGGGCTAGTTCTGTTAGGAATACCAGGTCATATAGGGGAGCCGAAATTGGATCGACCATTCTCGCAACTTGAACTTAAAAAGTGTTGTGCTAGGGTTATAAAATTTACCTTAAACACTGAAGCTCTGAAAGACCCAGTTATAGCTAAAGCTTACCATGATAGGTTACTTAGTCATTATGACAGTCATGGTTTGCTTAATACTGAAGTTGAGGAAGAATGGGGCCATTTTAAACAGGCTTTTTTGGAAACTAACAGTTCTCTTTTAGGAAAAAAGGAGCAGAGGAGACAGAATTATTTAAGTGATAAGACACTTGAGCTTATTTCTGAAAGAAAGAACTGCAGGAATGTCCTTAATCAAATCCCTACTAGTCCTAATAGAAAGCATTACAGAGAACTTAATAAACGTGTAAAAGATCAGTTAGCTGCTGATACGAATCTTTGGCTTGATGGCTTGGCCGACAAAGCCGAGGAAGCAGTTAGACAGCACAACAGCAGAGAGATGTACCAGGTAGTTAATGTTTTATGTGGTAGAAAACGAACAGGTATACAGGGATTAAAGGATAAACAAGGTAAGGTTATAGAAGGTGAGGATTCTGTCATGGCTAGGTGGGCTGAGCATTTCAGTGATATTCTAAACAATGCGGTTAGTTCTATTCCCAATGATGATAGATGCATTGGTGGCTTTAATGTTGGCCCTATAACACAATCTGAAGTGATTTTGGCTATTTCTAAACTTAAACTTCATAAATCCCCAGGGGTAGATGAAATTACTACAGAAATGCTTAGAGCTGGGAATGTTTCGGTTACCACTTGAATGACTGAAATTCTGAATATCTTTTATGATAAAGGCATAGGCAAGGTTCCTAAGAATTTTACCAGAACTATTGTTATCCCTATTTTCAAAAAAGGTGATCGCAGTTCTTGTGATGACTATAGGGGTATCAGCCTACTCTCTTTTCCAGGTAAAGTTCTTTCCATGATTGTGCTTAATAGAATTAAGAATCTGGTTGACAGTCAATTGCGTGATGAGCAATGTGGATTCAGAAGTGGTAGGTGATGTGTGGATCAGATATTTTCACTTAGGTAGATTCTTGAGAAATGTTTAGAGTTTCAGAAAACTTTGGTTGCTAGCTTTGTTGATTTCAAAAAGGCTTTCGACTCTGTTGATCGTCATAATTTGTGGTTGATTGTGAAATCATATGGTATACCAGACAAGTTAGTTAACATAATGAAAGCTCTCTATAATAACACTGAGACGTGTGTGAGAGTTGGTAAAGCTTGTAGCAATTGGTTTAGCATTACTTCTGGTGTTCGACAAGGGTGCATTTTGTCTCCTTTTCTCTTTAGCTTGGTTATTGATTATGTTATGCGAAATTCACTTCAAGGGAAAGATTTTGGCCTTAAATGGACTGGAGATACGAAAATTTCTGATTTAGATTATGCTGATGATTTAGCCCTTTTGGCAAATGATGTTGATGAGATGAACTCTTTCATTCGAGCTGTTGATGAGACTGGTAGTAGAGTAGGTTTGGTTATAAACAGAGAGAAAACTAAAGTGATGAAAATTGGTCAGGCAGGTTGTGATTCAATTAATCTGAATGGTTGCAGTCTTGAGCAGGTGTCACAGTTTAATTATCTTGGGAGCTATGTAATAGATAATGGTGATGTGCGGCATGAGATTAACAGAAGAATAGGGATTTCTGCTGGGACTTTTAAGAATCTATGGAGATTGTGGAGAAATAGGTGTATACACCTAAAGCCTAAAATCAGACTGTATAATAGTTTGGTTCTTTCTAGGGTTAGTTATGGTAGTGAAACTTGGACACTTTGTAAACAAGATAACAGGAAACTAGATGCTTTTGATTCCAGATGATTATGCAGTATCTTGGTTATTAGGCGGTTTAACTTTGTAACTAATGATGAGGTTAGGCAAAGGAGTTTGCAACCTCCTTTAAGCAGCATATTGTGCAGAGAGAGACTCCGTTGGTTTGGCCATGTTGCCCGTATGAATAATTATAGATTAGCGAATAGGGTTATGAACAGTGTGCCTAAAGGCCTCAGAAAGAAGGATAGACTTGCTTCGAGAACTAAATTGCACGGTCTGGTTGGACCTCCGTAGCCCATGGTTGCTTGAGGATGATGATGAATGACGTTTTTCTCTATTCTTTGCAATTTTTATAAACTTTTACAAGTGCTTTCAAAAATACCCCAAAAACATAATGAATCTAGCAGTGGCGATAAATGCAAGAAGCATCGCTCTATTAACCTGGAAACTAAAGTGGACATTATAAAACGAAGTGCGTTAGGTGAAAAAACTGCAAATACAGCAAGCACGCTTGGGAAGAATCGTTCGACCATTGCAACAATTTTAAAAGACAAGGAACGTATTTTGGAACATGTTCAAAATTATACATCAACACATTCCACGATAATTAGTAAGAGAAGAAGTCAATTATTATTAAACTCAACTCATTAAGTATCCTCTAATAATTTCCACTCTGTAAATTGCTTTAAATATTTAGAGGACTCTTTTTCCTCTAAATATTTGAATCAATTTACAGAGTGGAAATTATTAGTGGATACTTAATGAGTCGAGTTTAATAATAATTATTTGCAGATTGCATACTCGTAAGACATGCATTCCATCTAAGAAAAGGCATTAAAAAGCCGCTTGAGGCGGGATTGCCTGACACTCCCTACATATTAGGAAAATAGGTTGAGAATGTTCATAACACCAATTACAGGAGATCTTGATCGGCGGTCGGTAGCTCAGTGGTCCAGAGCACCTGACATGTTATTGGGAGGTCGTAGGTGCGTATCCCACCCGTCTCAGACAATTTTTCCTCTAAATATTTGAATCAATTTACAGAATGGAAATTATTAGTGAAGAGAAGAAGTGCAGTGATGGAAGATATGGAAAAAATATTGCCAGTTTGGATGGAAGATCAGCATCAATGGCACATACCTATAAAATAAAAAAAAAATACCCCCTCAAGCAGCTGCTTGCCACAGAGATCTGACAGGAGCCTGTCAGTTTATATGCCAAAGTAGTAGGTCTGTGAGGATGGCAGGACCTCAGCAGAAAAACAACACACACAACCATGTCTTACCCGGGGCTCGAACCCAGGTCCCTTAGATCAGTAGCCAAGCGTGCTAACCACTCGGCCATGGGAAGGCTCATGCCTATAAGCCCAAGTTTAATTCAGCAAAAGGCCATAAATCTGTTTGAAGATTTAAGAGGAAACGTGGCGAGAGTGTTAGAGAAGATACCTTTACGGCTAGCCATGGGTGGTTTTTAGATTTAAAGTACGTTCAAATTTGCATAACGTAAAAGTGAGTGGGGAGGCTGCAAGTGCGGACATGGCAGCGAAATTTCCTTCGGAATTGGCTGCAATTATTGAGGATGGGGGCTACCTTCTGGAACAAATATTCAATGTCGATGAAACCGGGTTATACTGGAAAAAATGACAACACGTACGTACATTGCAAAAGAGGAGAAATCAATGCTTGGGTTCAAAGCCTCAAAAGACAGAGTTACATTCCTGCTAGGTGGAAATGTTGCCGGTGACTATAAAATTAAATCAATGCTAGTGTACCGTTCATAAATTCCCAGAGGCTTTAAGGCGTCGCTAAAACTTCGCTTCCGGTTCTGTGGAAATCCAACGCCAAAGCATGGATGACAAAAGTACTGTTTGAAGACTGGTTCTTCCATACTTTTACTCCGGAAGGAGAAAAGTACTGCTCAGACAAAAACCTGCCTTTCAACGTCCTACTTGTACTAGATAATGCCCCTAGCCATCCACAAATTCTTGACAATTTTTACAATATCTAGGTAGTATACCTGCCTCCTAATACAATCTGTCCTTCAGCCGATGGATCAAAGTGTAATAGCAACTTTTAAAGCTTACTATCTACGCAGAACTTACTCGCAGGCTGTGAAAGAGACGGAAGGGGAGAATGGAGTAACACTTAGAGAGTTCTGGAAGAACTACAACATATACAATGCAATAAAAAACATTAATGCTTCCTGGAGGAAATAACGAATAAAAATATGAATAGTATCTGGTAAAAGCTCTGTCCACAATTTACCGAGAACTTAACAGAGCCAGTGACTTCAGTGACCAACGAGGTAGTGGAACTAGGCAGGCAACTACATTTGGAAATTGAGGAAGAAGATATTAATGAAGTGCTGGAAAGCTATAGTAAGGAGCTCAGTAACGAGGATTTATTGAGTTAATGGAAGAAATGGTTGACAAAGACGACACGACAGAGGAGCAACAAACTGAGGAATAAAAGAAATTCACTTGTAAGCAGCTGGCTGAAGATTTTCTATTGATCGAGAAGGCACTAACATCTTTTGAGTCTCAGGACTCAAACGCGGAAAGATTTAGTCCCTTTTCGGAAGCAGTACAAGAAGCTATTGGTTGCTACAGAGAAATTTACGAAGACAAAAAAAATTAGCTATACAGATAATTCATTATATGTATTTTAAGAATTAAACTCAAGTGAAGAATAACGCTTCTAATTTTCCTTTTTTATTTACAATACGTATTATATTATTTATGTACAAACATATACATCAACAGTATAAGTTGTTTTATTTATAAAATCGACTTTATGTTACCATATATCACAGCAGATTTTTACCGCATTTGAAACACCTGCTAATAATCAATAGTGTGCGGTTAAACGAGTGTAACGCATTCTAGTAAGTACATTGAAGGATCAAACACTAACAATATGCGATTCTCCTGTTTACAAATGTACTTTTTTGGTTAGTTTTCGACTTATGACAAAACCTCGGGAACTTAACCTGCTCGTAAGTAGGAGAGCACCTGTATATTATAGTGTTATAAAAATATATTGGATTGGCAACTCCTTGATCGGAAATTATGAGGGCTCAAGTACAACTTCCATATACATTTTGCCTACCCTGGGGGGCGAGGGTGGCCCAGTAGGTAGCACGCCAGGCTTGTAATCTGAATATTCCAGATTCGAGTCTCAGCTGGGCCAGCGTTGACTCCCACCCTCAGCTGGGCCAGCGTTGATCTCCGCAAAACTCCCCACCCTGCACACGGCTAGTGGGCAGAGCATTTTGCGGAAATAATTTAGTAGGTAGTTAGTAGATGCAGAGATAGTTTAGTAGTGGACACCGATGGGTTTGGAAAGGTCGCCGTCCGTCGGTTGGGACGTTGTGCGTGTGAATCATATCATATGCACGTTAAAAACACGCTGTATGGCATAGACGGGAGGCTACCATCTGTCTCCCAACAGCTGTTCCAGTGAGTCCTCTCCCACAACTTTGAGTATTTCGACGTCCTTGTGACCTGGCCATTTAGCCCATTGTGTGCAAAAAAGTACAGCTCAGAGATAAAACAACCCAACCCAATCTACTCACCCTGTATATTTGGACTTCGCATACCACTAGATCCTAGGGTCGACTGACGAAATAGATTTCATTTTTACCAGAAAAATAAATCTTTTCATGTTGCTCGATAGATTAAGCAACTAATGTGACTTAATTATATGTCACCTGAATGTCCAATCTCACTACCGCCACACGATAATAAGTTATACTTCTGTATTCTTTTTCGAACTAACTCTAGAATTATGCAAAATGGAAAGAAAAAGGTTCAAAATGGATGTCTAGTGGAAATATTTTAAATAATTTAGCTTTTTAGTCAAATGTAGCCAAAACATGAAAGCATGCTCACTAACGCGGCAAAACATTGCGCCAACTGCGAATTAACTCTATTCGACTTCTAAACCCACGATACGTCACTCGTTTAGAATAAATTGGGTTTAGATTTCTTTTAAAATTCTTGCGTTTCGCTTACTTGTGTCTATTCGACTATGCGTATTCGAAACAAACAGTTTAAGTGTTAACTGCTTCTGTGCGGTTTGTGTCCATTATTAAAATATTAAAAATGTAGGCAAAAAAATATTATCGTAATACTAAAGCTAGGAAACTATTTAATTATTTTGCGCTTCCTTTACGAAATAATAAATTGGGGACCTTATTATATTCTGGCAGGTAAGGTAATTTTGACCTTATTATATTCTGGCAGGAAGCAATCAAAGCCGGAATTGATTAAGGCGTCTTTTTCCAATTGGACAACGAGGATCGCAGTATGAAGCTCACTTGTATTGCTCTAAATCTGAGCGGTGCTCTATTTCTGCTCACTAAGAGTTAAATAGCAATGTCACAATGACCCAAACAACTCAGGGTTGTGTATGGGCATATGTTAGGGACAGATGTAAGTCTCACATAAAGCTTATTCAGCTTAGAATAGCTTGCAGCTTAACGAGGGATATTATTATGTACTAAGTACGAAAAGCACAAAGCTCGCCTTCTTAACAACAAAAATCGAAATGAACAATTCTAGTCTTTAGTTTTGATTTGCATCTTATAGGACGGAAAAGCACATGTGCCCCCGCCTTAACTTCTCATCCGAAGGAAGAGCTGTTTTTTCCCCAAGCCCATCAATGTCCTCTTTCACAACGAAAGAGCCGAGGTTAGAGGAGAAAATTTCACAGCAGACATAGCAGGCTAGGAATTTGACATGTTATCAACTGATCCAGAACTTTCCCTATAGCTCACATTAAAAGCAGTCGAATCTGGGATAACTTATTGAAATTCGAACGTTAAACGAAATAAGTAAACACAGAATATGTGTATTTCGAAATGAATCCATTAACACAACAGAGTGACAGGGCAAGAAATCTTCATTCGGACAAAGACCCGATATTTCGGCTGATTTATTCAAAAATATCATTGTAAAAAGTATCAATGCTGAACTTATTTCAACCAATCCAGCTTTTAAACTCACGCAGACGAAACATACAAGTTCCTAGAGACTCAGCCATATTACAAGGAGCTCGCCTCCTTAACAACAAAAATCGAAATGAACACTTCGTCTTTATTTTCGATCGAGTTCGCATCTTATAGGACGGAAAAAAGAAGAGAAACAAAACACGTAGAAACTACTTCTAGTTTGTACAGGCCTATACAAGGACAATGTTCCACTAAGACCGAAATCACTGCTAACCACTGCCTCAGTCAGAACTAACAAAGACAACCATGCCATCGGGGGACTTCGAACCCAGACTCCGCTGGTGCATTGTCACTGCGAACCAATTCTATACCAACCAGGCAGAATAAATTTCATAATAAACGGAAACTACTGTAAAATCCAGATTCCTCTTTTACGTAGATCAGTAGCAGAAGTTTATAAAGATCCAGGCACAGTTTAGCACAAGTCACGCATGCGCAACTCATAAACTATTATATTTGAAACAGAGCCCCTTTAGCATAGGGACCGGGCAACTGATGCCCCTTTGCTCTATGGGAGATATGACTTCCGAGACATATCACACTCAATATATATTGCTTTTAAATCTTTTTAAAACGGTAAGTACTCCCCTACACAGAAACAGCAATAACCTAAACGTTCTCTTGGGTTTGTTAAGGTTTCTCATACAACATAAAAAAAAACCACACATGAACATGCCTGCTGGTTAGTAGTCAGATATACCAAATACTAGAATAGGTAGCCCTAGTCTACCTGTCCACCGTATTAATAATGTATAAATAGTATATTAAAACTTGAAGAATCTCATATTTTGATTTTTTTTTTAGCGCACTTGGTTACTGATCAAAGGGACCTGGATTCGAGCCCCACCCAGATAAGACATGGATGTCTATGTTGCCTTCCTACTGAGGTCTTGTTTCCTAGCAGACATTCTACTCTGGCATATAAACTGGTAGGCTCCACTCAGACCTCTGTGGCAAGCAACTTCTTGCGGGGGAGGAGGGAGGTTCAATTTTTGTAAAAAAAAAAAGACTCCTTAGGCAACTGTTTTGTCGCAGAGCAGGACAGGAATCTTACTAATATATAAAGATCTGTGAGGAAAGTGATGCGTTAGCACAAAGAACTTAACATTCGGCCACTTGCAGCATTAATAAACCACATCTCAAGCAGCTGTTTAACGCAGAGATTTCACAGAAATCTCTTTATCACAATACACCAGACAATCTGTGAGGAAGACGCGACTTCAGCAAAAGGAACAGAATAAATTAGGAATTCCTTAAATTGACTATTATCATGACTGTAGTGGCATCATTTCGTTGATTGCTTCGAATAATTCGCTGATCCGAATGTTTAGGTTCATTGTTGCGTTCAGTTTGAAACTGATAAACAATTAACAATGAGTTATGATCTCAGCCAATCAGCTGGCGTTTCGTCATCGATGACGTTTGGAATGTCATTTGCTTATAAGAATTTAACGAATTTCTTACTAAGAACGAAGTATCTAAGTACGTAGGTGGTGTTTATAAAGTGAGCAGAAGTTTTCTTAAAAAAAAATTAAACAAAATGTCTTTACGAGACAAATTGCACGACTTCGAGGATCTCCAGATGGAGTGGATAGGGTGAGTATTTTGACATTTCTTTTCTGAGTTTAGTGCGCGATTTGTTTCCTTTCAGATGATCCGGCCTCGAGCCAATTAATGTATCTCGCTCTTAAGCCTTAGTCACCGCAGTTCGCGGGTAAAGATTTTATGATCCTTAATATGCCACGAATAGATTACATTTGTTATTAAATATGTCGATTTTTTGTCTGCTTTAAACTTATCCATCCATTGCAATTATGTCATTTTCCACTTGGTTTCTTCTGCAGGGGTCACGCGTGCACGAAGATGACGTTTTCATTTGTTTGCAGAAGAAATCGTGGAATTCTTTCATTTGTATTTGGTATCTTAATTAGTTTTATTGTTTTACTGTAACAAATATCCGTATTAAAACAAAAATATTTCATGATTTTTCTCTCGTTCTCTTCAGACTGCAGAAGCAAAGAAGATACGTAAAGATGATGATGGAGGATAAGGATGCCCCACTTCGTGATATTAGCTCCGCACTGTCATCCATTAAGGCAGCGTTCGACACGTGGAAGATCAGAAAGAAGAGGATCCTGGAGGAATGGACAACTGTCCCCATGGAAGACAGCATCCAAGATAGAGAAGAGGATACCATCGTCAATTTGATGCATCGCATTAAAATGCTAAAGATTTCTGGCGAAGATGATGGCCACAGCTTTGCCACTTTTCTCTTCCTCTTTGCCTTTAGAAATCTTCGCATTTCCGATGCCCTGCCTCCTCCCAGCAGCCAGAAGAGAAAGACGGAAGACGACCATTTCAGAGTCAGGAAACGTCCCCGAAAAGATGCTGGAGACAAGAAGAGAAAAAGGATTTGGTGGTAGGTGCAGAGGTAAAATTTTTTTCATTGGCATTCTTCTGAGTTGAATTTTTAGATTGAGAGTAATATTTCGTTTGTTTTTTTAAAGTTGACATTAAGTTTGGTTAGAGTTGCCTTTAAGATTAATATTAAGTTAGTTCTTTAATATTTTTATTTGTTTTGCTTTTAAGATTTTTTACGATTCACATTTAGTTCTGTTTTTAATAACATTTATTCCTGTATTTCTGTTTTTAAGATTGACATATATTTTAGTTTTTAAAAAAATTGACACATATTTTAGTTTTTAAAAAATTGACATATATTTTAGTTTTTTTTAAAAAAATTGACATATATATCTATTTTTTAAGTTGACATATTTTTGTTTTTTAAGATTGAAAAATATGTCAATATTAAAAATCAGATATACATGCCAATTTTTTAAAAAACAGAAATATATGTCAATTTTTTTAAAAAAAAACTAAAATATATGTCATTCTTTTTAAAAGATTGACATATATTTTAGTTTTTAAAAATATTGACATATATTTTAGTTTTTAAAAAATTGACATATTTTAGTTTTTTTAAAAAAATTGACATATATATATATCTATTTTTTAAGTTGACATATTTTCGTTTTTTTAAGATTGAAAAATATGTCAATATTAAAAATCAGATATATATGCCAATCTTTTAAAAAACAGAAATATGTCAATCTTAAAAACATAAACTTCTGTTTTTTAAAATTGACATATATATATATGTCAATCTTAAAAAAAACAGAAATATATGTCAACTTTTAAAAATCAAAAATATATGTCAATCTTAAAAAACAGAAATATATGTTAATCTTAAAGACATATATTTCTGGTTTTTTTTTTTTAAGATTGATATTTATTTCTGTTTTTGAGATTGACATTTATTGCAGTTTGAAAATTTTTGAGATTAACAGTTATTTATTTCTGTTTTCAGGATTGCCGTTTAGTTTTGTTCTTAAGATTGATAGTTCATTTATGTTTTTCAGATTGAAATTTAGTTTTGTTAAGGTTGACATTTTGTGTTAAAAATTTAACATTTTTTTCTGTTTTTTAAGGTTGCATTTAGTATTGTTTTTAACAATTAGTTGTTTTTAAGACTGACATTTGGTTCTGTTTTAAAAATGTCATTTATAGTATTTGTAAGATTGACATTAAGTTTGTTGTTAAAATTTTTGCTGATGTTTTGACGATGATTTCGTTTTGGTGATGGTTATAATTTCCATGTAATGAGACGTATTGTTACTGCTTTCTTTAATGTTTGGATGATTCTTCATAATGTCTGTGAAGAATAATCCTTTCGAAAATTTGATCAACAATTTTAAGAGGGCCAAGCTCAATTCACCAGCAGAGGGGGAGGGGGGAATGCAGTAGAACTTTGAACTTAATTCTATGGGTAATGCCAAGAAATAGAAAATTTAGACTTCATGGGACGCGATATAAAGACGCGGATTAGATTTAAAAAAGGGGAGGGGGGAGGCCTCTCGAAAATCCAACCTCGAACGTCCCCGTCGTGAGAGGCGGAAACATTCATTATCTGCCACTTTCTCTCTGTAATTGTATTTTGCTCAGAGAAGTCTAAACGTAAGCTTTTGCAGGTAATGGATGGCTGATACGAGGCTCTGGTAGTTACTCAATTGGCATTGGATCATTCTTTTAATAAGTCTGGCCTTTAAGAACCAAAAGTATGAGCCAAGACTTTACAAGGATGAAAAATCCATACACCCATTTACCAAATTATAAACAACAGATTCTGTTTAATTACTCCCTTGTGGAAACACGATGGAAACAGCTGCATAAGAAAGGTTATATTGTTTTAGGTTTTGTGTCGGATCGCTGGTTTTCTCAATAGAGGATCTCAGCTCTAATATCGAGTAAGGATGGCAACTGGTTTGTTGTAGTGAATATAGCCCATTTACTTTGTCTGCGTGTTCCTGATATGTCAGATAGCACGTTGTAAGAACCAGATGGCCACTAGAGCTATGCAGTGCGACGCTTCAATATGCGATAGATTCTTGCATCATATAAGCAGGATTTCCGGAGATGAGGGTAAATTTATGTAAAAATGGCCGTCTGTGGAAAAGATGTGAAAAGTTGAGTTTTGTTGAGAAAATGTTACAGTTATCGTTTAATTCAATGAATTATTGGGCTGTTGGGTTGTAAACACTGGGTAAATTGGAGAAGTTGAGAAAAGAAGAGAGTTTTCGAAAATTTGTTTAAAAAATAGTTCCAAATTAACGGATAAAATGATGTTTTGGTGAGCTGGGAGAGAAACATACGATGCAATGATAGATTTTGTGGTGATATCTGTGAATATATGAATTTGCTTTGCTCCAGTGAGGATGAGAGGGTTAAATAAAATTAATGTAGGCATTTCATTTATTTTTGAGCTTTTCAGAATATTTACGACTTTTCGAGGATAACTTTGCTAGACATATCCTAAATTAATTATATCATGAAAAATATTGATGAACAAATAGTTAATGACAAAAATTATCAGAAAATATTTTTTTTTTCAATAAATGCCCTATATTTTTCTTAACAAAAAAAAAAAGGTCATTGTTGCATGAATGAAGCTATTTGACAGAAAGAGTTATCAATGGACAATGGCGCGGGTTTAACTAGTTATAGCATAATTGTTAAATGTACTCAATTATCTCTAGTTATAATAAATAATCTCTCATGATTGAAAGTCTGGCAAATATGCTCAAAATGATTTTTTTTTTTGCGCTTTCTGTGCTAGCCATAACAGGAGCAAGTTTAAATGAAATTATTCTGAAGAACTTAAAAATAAGGGCTTCAAATAAATAACATTACTGGACAAGTTAGCGATAATGGTACTAACATTAAAGGGGTAAAATTAACAGCAAAATCTTAAGGCATTTTATGTTCCTGCAATTCCCAGATTTAGTAGTTTCTCCTTGGAGATGTGGAGAATAAAATAAAAAAGAAATTAGAATAAAATCCATCAGCACCAGTCACTGGGAAGCAGAATAAATATTATTAAACCACCTAGGTATTATTAATTGAAATATATTCTTTGATTAAAATTGAAGATGATTCTACTA
Organism: Ryuthela nishihirai; assembly: GCA_038380435.1. NCBI lineage: Eukaryota > Metazoa > Arthropoda > Arachnida > Araneae > Heptathelidae > Ryuthela > Ryuthela nishihirai. The sequence continues at coordinate 82,183,716 of JAWZYU010000017.1, forward strand.
GAGACTCGGATACAAAAAAAAATCATAAATCCACGGGCAAGGAATATCAGATTTTAAATTTATTTGTGGTAGTGTTATATGATATGAAACCTTTTTGTGGCTAAGTGGTTGGCGTGCTTGGATGCTAATCAAAAAGACCCGAGTTAGAGCCCTGAATGATTTATTTCTTGGTTGTCCTTCTGCTCAAGTCTTGTCTTCCTGATTTTTATCAATGGATCTTTATTATAGGTCTGTTGTCAGACCTATGTAGCAAGCAGCTGCAGGGGGTAATTTTTTTTTTATATGGTATGACTTAATTTATCAGTGTCTAAGCTAATGCAAAGACCTAAAATGTTCATATCCGAGTGTTTGAAATTTAAAGAAATATATTAGAATAAAACCATATGATGCCCTGAAAACCACAATATACCAGGATAGTTGCTGATGAAATGATATTGCCAATATTTCGATCAGAAACTCAGGTCAGGGGACGAAGCAAGAAAAGATATTTTGACTTTAAGAAATAAGACGATCTGATTTTAGATCCACACACAAAAAAATTTTGAATTAGTTTCTTCCATTTCTGATTAGACACCACTGCTAATTCTTTAAAAGATGATATAAGCTATATAAAATATATCGATTCAAATACAGTGTTAACAGATGTAAATAACTCTGACATTTGACATAGATCCATTTTATTTGCAAGATGAATTGAAACACTTTGAAGAAATTTTATCAACTTAAACAACTTAAAAGGTATCTTAAATTTCATATATAAAAATGAGCTTAATTCAATTGCTCAAACTGTAGTTGTGATACAAATATTATTGACTCCACTGGTCATCATTACTAGCAGAGAGCCATGCTTTTCATAGCTCAAATTAATCAAAAATTATTTAGGATCTTCTCCAAGTCAGAAAAAGTTGGTTGATCTCACTTGTTAGCAACTGAATGTGTATCTCTTCTAAATTAGAAAGATATTTATAACTTTACCAAAATGCACGCTAGACCTGTAAAACTGCAATAACTTAAAAGAATACATTTCCTAAATATTATTTGTCAAGAATACATTGTTTTCTTCACTTACAGAATTATTTTTATTAATGAACTACTATTATCTACTATCATAAAGCTATGCAAATGACTAGCAGAGCATATCCTGCCCTGAGTGAAATTTCGCATTTTGCAGAGAATAAGTGAAGAATACAAAAACAATAAACACATTTGTTTTTGCAAAAGAAATATTAAAAACATATGAACAGTGAAAAACATGAAAATTTATATTTTACAAATGCAACTGCAGGGCTTTGTATTTTTACTTTTCATCTTTGTCTTAAAAAATTTTGATGACTTAAAATGGTAATTAGGTAGTCCTACTATTAGGTAATGCATTTAATCATTGCCAAAAACATATGTTATTTATTTCGTATTTTACACTTTATAACTATATTAAACAGAAATGCGATTATATAGACCTTTTTTGGAATATGAATGTTTAATGTTTATTTTATAAGCAATTGGAATCGCCTACAAGTTTTCAGCCCATTTTTGAACAAAGCTGAAAAAACAATTGGCTCATAATCACCGAATATACTTAGAAGTTGTAAATTGGTTAAATTTGAACTAAATGACAACAGTACATAAGTAAAGCACCTACATAAAATTTGTGGTAATTAAATAAAATCAATACACTTTTGAGATGCATTTTATTTGCTAGGAAAATAAAAAGTTTGACATTTCCTTCCGAAGTATTTATATTTTTATTAATATTGAAAAAAAAAATAAACCGATGATTACTTGTCAAAGTGTTCATTTCAACGAAATCACCCCCCCCCCCAACCTGAAAATTCCTCCACTCCTCTAGGGTGGTACTGATTTGTTTCACCTCAAGTGGCAAATTACCATGGTTGATGCAGAAGTTATGAGTTATGTAAATAATCCAAACTTGAAATAGATATTCAGATAAAGGCATCTCTGGTAGCACTATCATTACTATATGGATAGGATATCCATAGATAGATCTATAGGAGCCAATAGAAAATGATTGTGCAATAGTAGTTGCTATGAAACAAAATGACAGTCAATCTTTGAAGTGAGAGACACCACAAGATTCATGATTTCTGCAGTGAAGTGCTGTTTGTACAAAGGTAACAACTTACTGCTTCTGGAACTGTAGTTTGTCATCTAGCAAACAGCTACCATCAGATACTTACCTTTGTATCCCTGTAGGTTGAACGAAGTTTAAAGGTTGTGTTCACATCAATCATCATATACAAGGTCATTATAATGGAATACTCAAATTTTAAGTGTTATATTTATTAAATAAGTAACAAAAATAGTGTATCTAAAATGTCAATATATTCTAAAAGTTTTCTTATTATGACCATCTGGAATTAGTATCATATGCAATGTCTTAAATGCCATATTTTCAAATTTTGCTGAATTGGTAGAGGTGAGGACTGATCTTGTGGCCCCTGAGAAGTCCAAATTTGACACCAATGGACATCTGTTTTTCTTGAGATACATTAAAAACATTGTTTATTCTGAAATTTGTGATTTACAGCTTTTAAAGGAATCACTGCAGCCTGTTGCAAGTATTACACCAAACACGCTGGATGAGTATGGACAGAAGTTGATTATCACCTCACCAGTGACATCCACACTGAAGTCTATTGAACACACAAAGAAACTGAGTTTCTTGACATTTTGTATATACAGTGACTTTTGCTACTTAACTATTTAATACAATATAGCACTTTGAAACATGGGTATGCTTTTACAACGACATACTGTTACTTCATGTAGCCAAATGCTGTTATACTTGTTCAAATAAATTTTTACATGTTTGGTTTCTGTACGTGCTTTATATTGTTGCATGAAACCTACCTTCATATTTTCATGAGACCAAATCTAAAAAGGAAATTTAAGGGCCACTGTTCTAAGCAATAAAAATTATGGTCAGTTAGAATTTTTTTTGTCAGAAGTTATTTGCTTTATACAAGTTTAAAGTGTTCAGTTTGTGAACCTCCATATAAATTACTGAAATTTTCAAGAGGTAAAAAATAGTACATTCCTTTAATGAAATTTCTATGTACAATACAGATGAATAACTTCGCATTTAAACACTAAACTTCCCTGTTCTGTTTAACTTGTAGCTATCATAAAATTCTTTGATAATTGAAAACAATTTAGGCCAATTTCAATTTTACACAATACCCAATTCCTACACTGAGTTAGTCTTTATACTGATATAGATAGTATCTCTGGTTGCTTGCCTTTGAAATATTTCTCAGCTTGTGCGAGCAAGGAAGAAAAAACTGATAGGAAGGAACGCACATCCCAACTAATATTATGAATCTTCATCACTCTCCTCGATGGTGGCAGTTTTCTTTTTTCCTTCCAAAGCTGGTTTTGTTTTTTTCTCAAAATAATCCTGTTAAAATTGCATTATAAAAACTTATTATCTTTGGGAATAATACTGATATTATAAATATATATTTAATAATAATAAAAGAGATAAAATTTAAAATACTTGTCTGTATATCAATATGGTCAATAAGATATTTTAGAAATCTAAGCTTCAGAATTTATAATTGTTCAGTTTTTCAGTGGCAGAAAAAATCTTTGTTTGATTGCAGAATTTATTTAATGTGCAACACCTGCACTTAATGAAAACATTTATGTATTAAATATTGAAGATATCTTAATTACAAGAATAAAATCAAAACAGGAAAATTTTAAAAATCTTATAACACATACAACAGCTTTAAAAATTTTAGTAGGGTGCAAAACTGTTAAAGAACAAGGACCATTTATATACACTCGATGTTCTGTTCCTCAGGCCACAATCTGTAGAGGGCTCATGGAATGGTATCTGTTTAAAAATGAACTCAAATGAACTAGAAAATTGTTTCAACAGAAATATTTTCCTTGCCTCACCAATTGAAACATATGATATTCAATATAAACCAGATTTTCTCCTACATTCATTAGTTTCTTTCTGTATTGGTCTTGTACAGACATTTAGTATTGTTGTGAAAGCACTAACATTCTTATATTCCTGTCATGCTGCACAGTGCAAAAACTTTATTCTCATTATGTCAAGGTTTTTTTTAATGCAGTGCAATTGAGAAAGGAAAAAATGGACTGCAAAGTTTGTTTAGTACAGACATTGTATGGGAAAATGAGAACAACCATTATTGTGAAAGATAACATTGTTCTTGATGGCCTTTCATTCATGCTTTTTCCCTTTGATAACTAAAAGAGATAAATTGTATATTGGTGAGAAATAGCATCCCATCCGTAAGATTTTGACAACTTTGATTCAATGGTCATATTAATTTGAGTGATTAGAGCTTAAGGATGCTCTAGGTCAGGGGTATGCAACTTTTTTGAGAGGATAGCACCAAGGCATCCAAGGTGGACTTAACAAGCACCAAAACATCCAAGGACAGACTTGGTGAGCCCGAATATTTTTGATATCCCCACCCATGTTCAAATAAAAACAGTGAATGGCAATTAAAATTTCTGCTGCTTAACTGTTTGTCCCAGTGGTTAGAAAATGGGACAATGCAATATTTAATAAAACTAGAAGAGTTTTATTAAGAAGAGAGAAATAAATGATCTTGTTTCAAACAGAATGAAGTTTTTCATTCACCTACTGTGAAAAGAAAAGTAGGAGTGAAAATTCTTAAATGCTTTGATTTGAACTAATGGCAGATGGGAGAAAATGCAAATATTAGTATTTATACAACATAAAAAGTATTTGTCTTTTATTACTTCAATTTAAGTTGTTTTGCTCACACACCTTTGAAAAAAGGGACAGAGTGTTGCTGTCAGTGAAATATCTTTTGACACTCTACCACCGAAATTTCGTATTTCTACCATAAACAGATCACTTGCAGCATTCTTTAAAAGTTTTGCCTTTCCATAAATAGTAACCTCTAACAATATAAACTAAAACTACCTATTATTCATATTTGCACATATATTCGTATTTGAAAAATGCGAATTACAATATTTCATTTGTATCAATCCAACTAAAAGGTTTTCTAATTATCTCCTAAAACAAAACAGTTCTGTTTCCCACTTATCTTGGGTATCTAGCATAAATACATCATTTGCAATGTTCATTTAAAAGTTTGAAATTTCAAACTTTTTCCACAGCTAGGAGGCCACAATTTAAAATTTTGGGAATTGGAAAGTATTAATCCTATTTCATCAATATCTATCCAACACAAAAAGAATTTTAAATTGAGAATAACAGATAAAAAACTGCATTTGAGGTTGTATTCAACTCTTCATTTGAAAATATGATTACAAAAATGACAAATAGTGCAACAAATGGCAAAAAACAAATGGAGAAAACATGGCAACAAATGGAGAAATCTAGATAAAGTCATTTACAAGTATATATTGGATAATTACTATTAACTGTGATGCACAAATCTTACAAAGAATCAACAAAATGTTTATGGAATAAAGAAACTGGCGGCAATATATACTGAAAACACAATTTATTATACACCACATCCACCCACAAACTTGCCCAACTCCGCTAGAATAATGCAGCCAGCATAAACCCCTTGCAGGCTATAAGTAGGTCAGATACCTATCTGCTGTATAGTGTATCTGGACTGTTATGATAGGCAGATAGTTGAAGACGTGTGAGGAAGATGGGGTGCTCCATATCTGTGACTATAGAACATTTGGGATTTCTACATGTGACCACTGCATCTGTGTACCTGGACTGCATTGATCAATGCAGCTGCACAGATAAACTTGCTGTCTTGAGAGAAATTTGGGAAAAGTGGATGGAAACATACCTAAAATAATACAGGAATACAGGAGTGCATATACAACTTGCTGGGTTTCATGACAGGTATCTTTTTAAAGAGTATGTTTCCGAGTGAAGCTGCCAAATATGGAATAAAAATATGGATACTGTGATATAAAACATTATACGTCCTGAAGCCACAAATTTACACAAGGAAAGAATCAGGAGAAAGACTAGAGAATAATCAAGGCCTAAGGGTAGTCTGTGACCTTACATATGAATTATTACAACACAATATTACATGAGATAACTTGTTTAGCACATACAACTTGGGACAACTGATCCTAAAACAAAAATTGAACTACTTCAGCAAATGAATAATAAAGAAGTAGATCTTTTCATTTTCCAGAAGATATATAACAGTAGTAAGCTATATTCCTAAAAGAGACAAAAATGTCATTCTCGTGAGTATGCTGCATATTAAGGCCGTAAGTAGCCGTGCTGACAAGAAACAATAAATGATTCTTGATTATAATGCAACTAAGGGGACACTGGATATTCTTGATCAGTTTGTTAGTATATATATTTGTAAAAGAAAAACAAATCACTGGCCAATGGAGCATTGTAAAATATGCTCAACATTTCTATTTACAATGTGCATTTGTTTTATGGAAAAACATAGATTCAAAGTGGAATGAGAATAAGTTGACTAAAAGAAGATTATTTTTAGAAGAACTAAGGAAGCTTACTTATATTAATTTCAGAAAAAGTCATGAAATGAAGCATGTTTCTATTACAAACAGAATACAGGGTTCCATTACATCCGAGTGGTACATTTTGTACATGAGCTACCTTATTGAACTACTGCGATATAAAACATTATACATTCTGAAATTACATATTTACATAAGGAAATAATCAGGAGAAAGTATAGAGAATAATCAACAAAATGAACTATTTATTAGAACACTGAATTACAAGAAAACATGAGATAACTCTTGATCACATATAACTTGTGACAACTGCCAGGCCACAAGGGCTCATAAAAAGGAGAGAGAAGGGGACCCATTAGAAAGCTGTTAAAAGATAAATGAAGCCTCCTATCAAGGGCATTCAATGTATTCTTTAACATGTACAGGGTATGGCTATCCTGAGCACTAGGCCATGACTCATCTGATGGGCAGCAGTCTTTCCAAGCCAAACAGTGTCTGCCCCCTTTCTGACTGAGTGCAGGGTGAAGGTCAGTGGAGATAAATCTCGAAGCTGGCACAGTTGGTACTTGAACCTACAAACTTTAAATTATGACCCTGACTGAGCCTCTATGTGATAGTCCACCCATTCACTTTTCCTTAACCAGTTTTGCTTTATTTTATATCTATCATTTTGGGGATTATTATTTTTTTTTTGGACATCGCAATTGTCATTTCCAATCCACAGGAGTTGCGCATGCGCAACTGCGACCTTTTGATTGTCAGTTGCTAATGTACATGTGCGGGACACGACCCCTCTTGCATCATAGCTAGCATGATTATCAGATTATTCAAATATTTACCCAGCATGCAACATACACGTGCCTCATTTGTATGTAGCATGTTATAATTAAGTGACGTTAGGTCACAGAGGAAGAAGTGGTCAGAGTTAGTAGAGATGTAAGAGTCAGAAGTATTGTGAGAAGTATTGTGAGAAGTATGTGTTGTGTAGATAGAAGGAATTGTTAGTACCCAACTTTTGTATTCTTCCATTGAAATTGGCGAGTCTTTGAATTTTTTGGAAATAAACTTTGTTTGTTTTAGAAACTTTTGAAATTTTGTTATTTTTCTCTTGAGCAACATTAATTGTTTTTTGATTAAATTTAAACTTTAATTAAACTTGACAATCCTTTTTGAATTCTTACTCGATAAGTAATGCTTGACAGATACCTAATGAACCCTATTTCAACTTTATTTGACAAGTTATTATTGCCTGGCACCTGACAAAGCTATCCGGAATTATGAATAAATTTGGATCAGACGAAAGGTCCAACTTGAAAAGTTAATAATCTTTGGAGCATTAAAGAGCAGTAAAGAAAGTGGCGCACCGAACACAGGGACTGCATATATATATATGTATAAATTGTATATGTTATTTAATGTAATTGTCAAAGTTAACAATTTTTGAGCTCATCAGTTATATGTATTATTAATAGATTTAATGGCAGATTAAACCAAAAAATTTTTGTTGAGCAAGAAGCTTAACTTTTGTGTATTAGTCAAATGTACTGAAGTTTCAGCGCAGTTATTGCTGATAGTTAAGATCTTTATTGTATGTATGTAAAGATTAGAAATGTCCGGACACAGACAATAAATAAACTTTTTGAAAAGCCAGTTTATTTGAAAGCTTAATATAGCTTTAGTATTGTTGTTTAGCAGTACCTTTGAGCGCTGCTCAAGATAAAAAAGTTTCAAAATTTCTAAAATTCAAAATTTTACATGGTACCAACAATTTGCACCGAACGTGCCTACAATGATGCAGAACGAATGAAGCAGAGACACTAAATCAAAAACTTTTGCTATGAATAATAGAAAGACTTTCAGATGTAAATTTTGTGGCCAACTAGAGCACACAGAGCAATATTGCTACAGAAGGAATGGCAATTTGGGAAACTTACATTAGGATCTTTGAAGTGAGAGGACAAAGTTCCTCAAGAAAGCCCTCTCATGAGTTAAGTCTTGCCACTATTGGTACACATAATGTTATATATTTACATTTTGTTAAGCCTTGTCACGAAAAAACTGAATTAATAGATCGCAATGATACAGAAGCCAATCTTTCATGTTCAAATGAGCAAGTTTTAGATGATATTTATGACAACTGTCAATTGAAATTGCAGCTGTTTGCTGAAATTGTTGATGAGCAAAGTTTTGAATTAGAGGTTTTAAAGGAAAATGATGTTAATGAAGGACTATTAGTTAATGAGAATAGCATCCTAGAAATTGTTTTGAGTGCAAATAATCCTGATTAATCTAACAAGTTTAGAAGTTTTCAACTGTTGAAGCATCATTTGGAGGTGGGTAGCAATAAACCAGGAAAGCACAAAGCCAAGCACGTAGCAATGAGATGTCAACAAAATGACCACAGCTGCAGAGCGACAACCGGAAATGAAGTAGTCAACATAAATGACATCACCAACAAGATCTTCAGAAGTGCTTACCCCTAGCTTATCAATTGACAAGGGAAGGATGTCACCAGGTAACGACTGGATGATGATTTATCGAAACGGGTGCCAACAATGAAAATTTAAGTATATTATTATTCTTCCATTGTGGCACGAATGATTTATAATGTTTTATTTCTTTTCTCTGGAATAGATGAAGATGGAGAAGAGAGAACCAATATTTATTGTGATTTATATACTTAGAGATTTTGAAATATTTCATTTCTTGTTGAAACTCTGCAGTTTCGATATTGATTTTTTGAAAAGCGAATTTACTATTCAAGATTTATAGTTTGAGTTTATACTATGATGTGAATAGAATTTTTTTATGTATTCTTGTTCATCTGAAGTTCTAGTTGTTATATTGTATTAACATGATTTAAAGTGTATTTTTGTAGTTTTTTTTCATTTCAGCTGACTGAAAGCTGAACTGTAAGTTAACATTAAATTAGAATTTAGAAATTGCAAAATGCTTATGGATATGAATGATGAGAATGAAAGAGAATTTATAGTAATAATAATAATAATTTACTTCATGCAGGGGGTTACAGTAAGCAGGGATATAGATGGTTTTGGACATTAATTTAAATGTTCAAGTGGCTACATGCCACACAGCGATTAAATATTTTGAGGTGTATTTTGAAGTGAAATTTTTCTTGTATACAAAGTGTGTTTTCATGTAAAAAGTGGATGGAATTGTATTAGAATAAAATGTTAGCATCATATATCATGAATTATTGATAGTTTTTCTTTACTCTTAGATACAATGTATGTATATGTGTTTAAATCTGTTCAGTGTCATCAGTGATATTAATGCATTAATGATGCATAATTATCAGGACATTGGCAGCATTTGTTTGCATATATATGAGCTGACCAGATGTCTTGGAAGTTTTCATTTTGGTACCCTTTTAGAGCTGTCCCTAACAGCATAGTTTGGTGACCGAGACAGTCACCAACTCCTTTGGCAGGGGGGCGTAAAGCTGTATGAGGGGAGGTAACTAATGCATTTTTTTTATTTAGCTCGCAAATTTTTTCAGCTAGCTCGCAATTGTGTTTAGGTAAATATTTAGTGGATAAACATATATGACAATCACAGCATTACCTGCTGACTTTTTGACATTATGATTACACTCCTGCTTATTTGTAAAATTTGGAATTTCTTAGATTCACGTTTGATGTAGTTAGGAGGATTTAACAGTGTTGCAATACCCATTTTTTATGTATGGTAGGAGAAAATTTAGATTTCACATATTTGAACTGTGGTTAGGGGATTAAGTGGAAGTTCTGTACCCCATTTGATACATCTGTAATTATATTCTGTGAAAGAGCAGAATTTGATGTAAATTTAATTTTTTCTTTAACCTTTTTAGAAGTTAAGTAGTATAGGAGCAATATTAACCAACTATTTTGTACAGGTTATTATATGCAACTTTGTTGTTGTATCAGAATTGTGATACTAGTTAGTCCGATAATGCTAGTATGCAGTTAACTGCCACAGCCATTGGTATGTAATTACACTAGGTATCTTTACACATTTTTAGGTGGAATGGGAGAAGGTATCTTTGGTTGTGATGGAAAATTGTGTTAAGTGAGAGTAGATAGTCTTATCAAAATTTGCATAGGCATACTTTTACTTTATTTTATGTTCAGTGATGTGTAAATGATGTGAGAAGTGTCCTATTATTCTAAATTTGCTCATCAAAATCTGTTAGGTCAAATTTTGACTCCCTTTGAGAGAGAGAGTTGTGATGGTCCACCCATTCACTTTTATTTTTCCTTAACCAGTTTTGCTCTATTTACGTCATATTTATCATTTTGGGGATTGTTTTTTTTTTTGGACATCACAATTCTCGTTTCTGAGCCGTAGGAGTTGTGCATACACAACTGCAACCTTTTGATTGTCAGCCACTAATGCACACATGTAGGACACGACCCCTCTTGCATCATAACTAGTGCGATCATCAGATTATTCAAATATTCAAATGTTTACTTGGCGTGCAACAGACACTTTCAGATTTGTACTCAGCATTTTATAACTAAGTGACATTAGGTCATAGAGGTAGAAGTGTAGTCAGAGTTAGTAGAGATGTAAGAGTCAGAAGTATTGTGAGAAGTATGTGTTGCATAGATAGAAGGAGCTGTTAGTACTCCAACTTTTGTATTCTTTCATTGAAATTGGTGAGTCATTGAATTTTTTGAAAATAAACTATTTTTGTTTTAGAAACTTTTGAATTTTTGCCATTTTTTTTCTTTAGCAACATTAATTGATTTTTGATTAAATTTAAACTTTAATTAAACTTGACAATCCTTTTCGAATTCTGACTTGATAAGTAACACTTGACAAATACCTAAAGAACCCTATTTCAACTGTATTTGGCAAGTTAAAATTGCCTGGCGCCTGACAAAGCTATCCGGAATTCTGAATAAATTTGGATCAGAGAAAAGGTCCAACTTGAAAAGCTAATAATCTTTGGAGCGTTACATACTCCCAGGATGCAGGGAAGAACACAAGAAGTAAGTGAACATTCTACAAATATTAATGGTATCAAATGCACACTGTCCATTTAAAAATGACAATAAAGAAAACATATCTGCAAGTTGCATGTTACTGTCCCACTTGCAAGAGACAGTAGAACATTATTACTGTAGAATAGAATTTTTTGAAATTTGTGTTAAATTTTTTATATTACATAATAAACTTACTAGACAAAACATTAGTTGCCTCTGTCATTTCTCACCTGATACTGTGAACATCTCCCTTTGCACGAAATAAGAGCAGCAATCCTTTTAGGTATAGACTCCGCCAGTCATAGGATATAGTTTACATCAATTCTAGTCCACTCTTCCAACAACAGCATTCATAGTTTGGTTAGATTATGTGGATGCCTATTTTGCTGTTTCATCCTCAGTTTCAGATAGACCCAAAGGTTTTCAATGGGATTTACATCCGGTGACTTTGCAGGCCAATCAAGGTGTTCCAAAGTTACCTCATGTCAGTCACAAACAGTTTTGGCCCTGTGCACCCTGCATTTGTCGTCCTGGAACACTGGAGTGTTATGTTGCATTCATCCTTCAAATGAAACACAAAAGGCAACACCTCGTTGTCCAGAATCTGTATATAGCATTTTTTATTTAAACAGATCAATACCTCAATTCATGGGCTTACCTCATGGTAGGTAAAGCATCCCCAGAACATCACAGATGAATCCTCCTGCTTGAATAACACTTTGGACACAGTCTGGTGGAAGACTTCATTACTCCTGTGATGCACTCCCTGCCTTGCATCATTGAAATAGACAGGCACACGACTCATCTGACCACTCCAATGACTATAGTGCCTAGCCCACTGCAACCGGACTATTTTATGTACAGCTGTTAGCATGGGTCTCTTCGAAGGTATTCTGCTCCAAATACCCACGGAATAAGTTCCTTTTGCAATGTTCTTTCTGAAATAAGCTATTGTGATACTTCATTGCCTGTCTGTAGCAATTCCTATCTGGTTTCAAATCAGTTTGCAATCACTAGTTGTAATACTCAATGGCAGTCTCCGTCTGTGAACACCGACTTGTGGCCACAGTAATGTCTATGACTAGCAGTCGAATTGGATGTACACCACTATTTATACACTTATTGGACTGCTCATTTCAAAACACCTGCAAATTTAGTTACTTCCTTCACAGCATGCCTTTTAGTCCTACCAAATGCAATAGCACCCTTTTGACACTCAGTCACTGTGATGGTCTACTCATTCACTTTTACTTTTCTTTAACCAGTTTTACTTTATTTACATTATATTTATCATTTTGGGGATTTATTTCATTTTGGACTTGATTACAATTCTCTCTCTTCCAAACCGTAGAAGGATTTGCACATGAACAACTTCGACCATTTTATTGTCAGCTGCCAATGTAGGACACGACTCCTCTTGCGTCATAGCTAACGCGATCGTCAGATTATGCAAATGTTTTTCCCGGCATGCAACAGACGTGCTGGACTGTATGCCTCATGTTATACTAAGTGACGTTATGTCACAGAGATAGTAGAGAATGATGTTAAAAGGAGTTGAAGTAAGTGTGGAGTAGAGACAGTATGGAGTTAGTAGTAGGAGGAGAAGCCAGTAAGAATGTGTTGTGTAGTTAGAAAACGTTGTTAGTAGAGATTTATGTAGATGTGAGTTGTTAGTTACTCCAACTTTTTGTATTCATCAACTAAATTGGTGAGTCTTTCAATTTTTTGGAAATAAACTTTGTTATAGAATTTTTTTAAATTTTTGTTATTTTTTTCTTGAGCAACGTTAACTGATTTTTGATTAGATTTAAACTTTAATTAAACTTGACAATCCTTTTTGAATTCTTACTCGATAAGTAACGCTATAAATACAAAATGAACACTATTTCAACTTTATTTGGCAAGTTAATATTGCCTGGCACGGCCGACAAGCTATCCGGAATTTTGAAAAAATTTGGATCGGACAAAAGGCCCAAATTGAAAAGTTAATAATCTTTGGAGTATTACATCACGTCTTTCAACCCCCCCCCCCAACAGGGGACCATCTTGACATGGTAGGGGGGCTTGTGGCCCAGCACTGGTCGAAGGCTCTGCTGACCAGTTTGGGCCCCAGTTGAACAGAGCTAAGACCAACCCGAGGTCGAAGCCATTACTGACCAGTTTAGTGGCCACGTTGGACAGTGCTTAGATCTCAAAATCTGGTGTTCAGTAGAGCAAGTTAAGGGCCCTACTGAAAGAAGTGGTTCCTCTAGTAGGCTAGGGCCCTTTTCAAAGTCTGGGTCCAACTAAGAGTCTCCACCCAGGGAACCGAGCGAACTTGGATCTATATATCTTTGTTCGTGGCTAACCGGGGAACAGAGCAAATTTAGGTTTTGACCGATGGATGAGCTTTCCTTCTATAGAAGTTTCTGCTCGCCATAGGACCGTCAGGGATGAGATATATCTATATGGTATAGCCTTGCCTCTGACAGTAGATAGTGCATGGCATTCCTTACTGGTAGTGTCGAAAGGCGGAATCAGGGTTTGTCGTGTTTGCTGTGGTTGTCACAGCAAAAGAGAAATCACGTCTTTCTTTCACTACAGAGCACATGGAAGGTCACACACATCTATACAGTGCTACATTATTACAGGTGTATCAAGTCAACATTACCATCTACAATAGGATGACTAATTTTTTGCCTGGTGTTAAAAAAAACTATCTATAAAATTTTTTTTTTTTTTTTTCAATTATAATTATCCACACATTCTAATATTGCACAATGGGTAATATTGACCAAATTGTATGTCTCTAGTGAATCTGAATAGAACAAATAGAGTTAAGTATTTTTAAGCACTGTTATGTGAAATATAAACTACATTTTAATAAATATCTGTTGGTTTTTGTACTGGTTGAGAGAAATTCTATTGAAATTATAGTGCCAAATATAGCACTGTCAGTATCAGCAGATAAAATGTGTTATGATCATGCTCATTAACACTAATGAAGGATGCATCAGTTAGCACTTTTAACAGCTTTATGAGTAGCATGATGCTCGTGAGAGATGGTCTGCACATTCCTGCTCTAGGTGGAGGTAATAGCTTGTAACATTGTATGAATGTGGCTGGAGGTCATTCTGTTCTTCTAAACACGAAAAAAATCCTTAAAAAATATAAACAGCAAATTAAGTGCAAAACATAAATTTTTTTTTTAATTTTCGTATTTTTCCATGTTTAATGCCATCTAAAACATATGAAATAAATGAAATAAGAGCTTCAAAACTGCTAATTATAGCATTTCATTAATAACCATCCAACAAAAAAAAATCCAATTATCTCTTGCAAATCTCATGATCTTCACATTCCACCATCACAATTCCAAATTTCTAGCATTAATACATTAATTGCAATAAAAAAAAATTCACAATTAGAGGGTACAATTTAAACTTTTGGGAGTTCAGAAAGTGAAAATTTAAATACAATACTATAAAATCAGAGTGATTTTAAGAACTATATCAAAAATTCTTTTTGAGTTGGATAGGTACTTTATTTTCATTTGCAACATGTAGGAGAGAGAAGGGTCCTAGAAAGTATTTATAGTTTATACAGACCATCTCATACAAGGACATGCCCTACTAAGACTGAAGTCATTGCAGCCCATTACATCAGTTAGAGCTAATACAACATACATAATTTTCCTGCTGGAGCAGTAGCTCCCTAACTAATATACCAGTTAAGACCAATTGCTATCCATGTTGATAAAATATTTAGATTTGCATAATTTTAATAAAACTCTAACACTGTATATAAGTAAAACATAGCAGGAATGAGGCAGTATAATTCAACATGAATGGTAACAGTAAATAATGAATATATTCAACATATTTGGTATAAATTACCATTTTGAAGTCAATAATTAGAAAATTTTCAAAATTTTTCAATTTCCAAAAAAAAAGGAAGCTAGCTACTGCTCCAGCAGGCAAACTTTGTATGTTGTGTTAGCTCTAACTGATGCAATGGACAGCAATGATTTCAGTCTTAGTAAGACATGTCCTTGTATGAGATGGTCTGTACAAACTAGGAGTACTTTTAGGACCCTTCTCTGTGTATATATGTTGCAAATAAAAACAAAATACCTATCCAACTGAAAAAAATATTTTTAATATAGTTCTTAAAACAATTAGCTCTTAAAAGAAAAAAGTTGGTTTTCCTTCAAATGACTTGCAAATGTGGAGACCTAGCATTGCTCTGCAATGGCTTTCTCTACTACAAATTGTTATCAAAGAAGAAGTTGCTATTGAAAAATCTGGAGGAGAAATTTCTTTCCATTCCACCAAACTTTGGCAGTGGTGTAAAAGTATTTTGGGTTTTCAATTAATAGAGATAGAGGAAGCAAATTAGAAATCGAACAAAAGATTATTCAAGGAAAAAGAACAACTGGGATATTAAATTAAATTCTTTGGGATTAAAACATTACCTTTTGAAGAACTTGTTTCTAACAATGATCAAAAGTATATCCTAATACAGGGGTGGGCAATTGTTTTCGTATCTACACTGCGCATGCATATTGACGTGGCCGTCCTAGTGGAAAATACGAGACGAATCTTCAGTCGCACACGGGAAGGAAACTCGGTTCAAGGCGGGATTTTCTGACTGTCTTGGTGGGCCACAAAAAACTCTTAGTGGGCGAATGCAGCCCACGGGCCGCTATTTGCCCACCCCTGTCCTAATATATGGAACTGAAGTTTGGACATTAAGTGAAAGAAGGTAGCAAAGCTTATTAGCCTTAAAAATGGAATTTTGGAGGAGGATTGCAGTAAAGTCCAGAGAACATAGAATAAGAAATGAGAGGATAATAGGAATTCTGCAAATAACAGAAAAAAAAAATAGATGAGAGTAAACATCTAATTTGGTATAGACATGTACAGAAAATGGGACAATATAGACTACCAAAGAGTCATGCTATGAATACTAGTGAATATATACACTAGAGGAGAAAGAAGAAATGAATAAAAAAAAGATAAAAAGAAGGAATCCCAGTGATGAAGAAATTAAATTTAAGAGAAAGAGTGGGACAAGCTTTCTTGAAAACTAAAGGTAATGTCAGATGTTATATAATTCAAAACATGATGATGAGAAACAGAGGAAGATAAAAAAAACAAGCTGATACATTTTGCAATATTTTGAATGAATTAAAAAAAAAACCCTAGAAGGTGAAAAATGTATACTGCATTGTAATTTTATGTTGATAAATCAATAAATATTTTGTGGAAAAATTTTTTGCCGACATATGGGATTTGAACCCGCATCTCTCCAGAAACATGCCCGAATATTTTTCCAACTGAACTAATGCCAGCTCTGTCTTTTATTCCACTAATTTTACGACTTTATCAATGCCAAAAGAACAGCAGGTAACACTGATATTATCATCTATGTTTAAATTGTTATGTTATTATGTATATTGCAAGAAAAAAATAAAAAAATAATAATATGATGTTGTTCTCATTTATTCTGATTTAATTCAGATATATGGACTACCTCCCATATTTTTTAAAAATCTCAGCCTAATTCAAAATGTTAAATTTGCTCTCTATATTTTCTTAAACTTTTTGTATTAAATCTCTCAAATTGGGTTGATTTTGGTCACATTACTGGCATGCAGAATGATATGCAAATAGAACTATGAACACCATTCCTAAAGGTTTAAGAGGACAGGTCAAGAATGAGGTGGAATAACATGTCAAGAAGGACCTTATCAGAATTGGCCTTCAATGGATTTAATGCAACAGTTTAATCAAGATGGATATGTTTGGCAACAAAAATTGCAGTCTGGTTGGAACTTTTTAGACTTTGGATGCTTCAGAATTTTGTATGAATAAAATTTGACAAATTAAATATAAGACATTGAAGCTTGACTATAAACCACTGTAAATTTTTGTTTTGGATAGAAAAAGAATGCACATCACAATAAAAAACTGAAATATAATACCAATGAACTGCAGGATGTAATGCTCCAAAGAAATGCAAAATACTTTTAAATTTGAACCCTTTTTCTGATCCAATTAGTTTTATGCTCCGGATAGCTGAGACGGGCGATAATTAACAAATTGCTAAAAAATAGAATAAGTTAATTTAGGGTTCAAAATACCAGCGAGCGTTAATGAGTTAATGAGAAATTTTATGCTCCGGATAGCTGAGACAGGCAATAATTAACAAATTGCCAAAAAATAGAATAAGTTAAATTAGGGTTCAAAATACCAGCGAGCGTTAATGAGTAAGAATCCAAAAATGATTGTCAAATTAATTATAATCAAATCTTAATTCGCGTTGCTCAAGAGAAAAAATTAGTAAAGACTCAAAAGGTTTAAATAACAAACAAATTTATTTCCAAAAATCAACTCACCAAAACTTCAATGAAGAAGATACATCAACTCAGCACTCTTCCGTGCTACATGCTTATGCTCTGAAAACTCACTGTGCTGCAACGCACTATCTTGTGCTTCTCTGACCACATGTCAGACTTTAACAAGAGCCGGACGCGTGTCATGTTGCACGCCAGGAAAGACATTTACATAAAATGACAAGCGACGCAAGCTATGACGCAAGAAGGGGCGTGTCCTTGTGCACGCGCTTTAGCGGGTGACAGTCGAAAGATCGGAGTTGCACATGCGCAACTCCTGACTCTTGGAAACGAGCACTGTGATGCCAAAAAGGAAATAAAAATCCCCAAAATGATAAATATAACGTAAATTAAACAAAACTGGTTAAGGTAAAGTAAAAGTGAATGATGAGGCATCACAAGGAGGCAGGTCACTGATTCAAGGTGGCCCTTGAGGCCTGATTGGCTGATTCTATTACACACAAAAAAAATTGCTGAAGACTTGTTACTTTGTGAAAATCTTTATTTGACTGTGTCAGGAGCAACAGATTAACTTTTACTGGTAAGATGTATTTGAACTGATCTTGAACTAGGCTGCCAACTTTATTTTGCCAAGAAAGGATATTTATCTGTGAACAGTTTAAGAACATTAGATACAAAAATATAAAATGTGTTGAAGATTTGGTTGCAATGGAATACTAATAATACATTTTAACAAGACATTTTGCGAGTAATGCTCAGATGAGTGCAATGTCTTTTGGCTTACAACTTGAAGGTCTCTGGTTCGATACCAGCACCAGTTGTTCTCCAAATAGTTTTTCCAGTTTTTTTTATAATTCATTTTATTAAAATATTGCTTTTTTACAATTCATCATAAGATAAATTAATATATATATAATATATATAAATAATAAATTAGTACTGTAATTTAAATTAAATAAAACCAAAATAGATAATTGTTCAAGTGATAATTTGATATAAGAAATTTGACTTAAAATAATAAATATAAATTTATAATTGGAATGTAACCAAAACAAATAGTAAACCTATAGATTAGACATATTTTTCCCAAATAGTATTTTGAAATACCACTAGAATGGCGAGAACTACACACACACACACACAGATATATATAGGTAATTGTTATAAGGGAGGGGCAAAATATTGAATTGAAGAAAAAAGTACATGAATGCCTTTTCAATGTTTTTCTTCTTCTTCTTATATAATGCATTTTAAGAATAGCTGAAAAAAAAAAGAATATATGCATTATGAAATATTTTTTCAGTCTGATTTGGTTCAACTCAAATACCAGTCATCTCCCAAAATTTTTTTCCTATATCCGGGCCATATCTGTGCTAGTGAAGATGTCCCATCAAAAATTTTAATCATGAGCCACCAAGGTATTTCAATAGTGATTAGTTTTTTTGAGTTTTAAGGCAAAACAGATTCAGATATTCAATGTATATATTCATAATAGATATTCAAATATTAATAAATAATAAATCAGAGTAGTGTTGTAGCAAATTTCTTTAAGACTCAAAAATTAGTATAGTAATATGCTATTAGTGGAAAATGGTAGATGGTTAAGCTAAAATACTTATATATATATATATCCAAAGCCATACAATATTATTAAAGAGATATAAAATTTTTCAATTAAATCATTCAATGCTTAAATATAGAGTTTACAAAGAAAAAATTACCAAATCACTGTCATCTTCATCTTCTTCCCCATCATCTAATGATTTTGCTTGTTCTAAACGTTTAGCTTTGTGTTCTTCTTCAGAACCATCATCATCTGATGAGTATATAGATGGACGTTCTGTAATAAATAAAAAAAATTTAAATCTACATTTATTTCAAAGATCAAAGGTTGAATAAGACTTGTGCAGGTTCCTTAATTTACCAGTAACTGTCTTCTGTCATGAAACAATGAATACATAAATTTTCAAACTTACAATATTAGATTTACTTTTCAATTGTTCATATTTAAATAAAATTTCAATGTGCCCTTACAAATAATGAAATTAGGACCAACTGAATTAAAACACCATCAGCAGAAGTGATTACCTGATGTAAGAAAATAAGCAAGATTATATCAAAGCAATGCCAAACTACATTGCTCCTCAAAAGTTAAAAATGGATGACCAAAATGTGAATTTAAAAAATCATTACAGATAAATAAAAGATTTTTAGCATAGCTGGGTAGTTTAATGTGTGGTTTGAGAAAATCAACAAAAATACCACATAACATCATGGAACATATAAAACAGATAAATATATGCATAAAAGGAGTACTTTTGTAGATGCTCAATTATTTTAAATTGAAATGCCAGATTGTTAATCTGGATAGCTGGCTGCGTTTTGATGTGTCAAGAAAAATATTTTAGATGACTGAAAGTGATGGGGAGCCATTGGAAGGTGGTCAAATAATCATGAAGTGGCCATATTCTTTGGTGTTAATTCTGCTATCACAAAGCTATGGCAGCAATTCTAAACAATCCAAACATTAGAAGACCTGTTTAATGGAATCCTAGGATTACAACCCCTCAAGATGATCACTATAATAGACTACTATCATGATGGAAGAGGACAGCAACATGATCTCTGCCTTCAGATCTCATTATAGCACATGAAAGCAAGTATGTCTCAATTGTGACCAGATGCTGATGATTCATTGTATGCATCTCATTAATCTCCAGACAGAGATAGGACTGCTTGAAATGGTGTCATGATCATGCAGCCCAGACCTGAGGAAAATTAAGTTATTTTTTAATTTGTGTATGATTCTAGATTTTCTTTACAATTGGACAGTAGATGTGTACTGATATGGAAACCTCTCCCCATATCAGCACACATCTACTGTTCAGTTGTAAAATACCATAGTAAATACTGTTCATACTCCCATATCAGTATCTGTTCAGCCTGATAACATCATAGTCAGACCTTCACCACCAAATACATATGAGATAAATGTATTTGGTGGTGAAGGTCTGACTATGTGTGCCAAGTCAATGGGTGGTCATATCAACCTCCTTTTGCTTGATGGTGGTTCTGTGAATGTAGTAGTATTTGTCAAGTCACTGTCCCTGATGTTGGCATGTCCAGGCATCCAACAGAAAAGAATGGTTGATGTAGCAGTTAGATGATGGAACTGCTAGTGCATCTTAGAAAGAACAAGGCAAGGACAAGGGCCTCACTGAGATCAAAGCCTGTAGTGAGCTAAGTCAGTCAGTTAACATCAACAAAGATGTTTAGCCATTATGTGATCTAAAGCAAGATTGATAGTATACAACTCTGCAGTGAAGATGGAATATTGCAATAGGATCTGGTTTGCTATGGTGACGTCACAGCAGATTATGGTTGATCCAACTGAAGTGCCAGATTTTCAGCCATCTGTGAAGACATGAGAAGTCTGGATATACTGTGCAAAAGCTGGCAAAGAGCTGTCGATACACACAGCTGGGTATGAAAAAGTCTTCATCATCATGCAGGGAGAAAAATCACAGGAGGGGGAAACAGCAAGCCAAGATGGAAGTGGTTAGCCTATTGAAACTCATGTTAATGCCTCTGAGGTAGTTTTACACATGCAAGCCAAAAAAACGTGGTCAGGCTATTAATATAAAGCATTTCTAATTTAGAGCACAAAGTATAGTCCAGTGTGGGATGACCCAACAGGAATCAGAACTTGCAAGCATATTAGGGACAACTGCAGATGGTGAAGAGATAAAGATGGTTTGTTGGTCTCAATGTTAAGACTGGATTGGTGAGGTGCACAAGGTCTTTGATGACAGACAGGGGCCAGCACCCTCATCATCGAATCCTGGGTAGAAGCATAGATATGGAATCTGTAGTCCAGTTTCAATCTGACAAATACATGGTACAACTGGAGCAAAGAACACCTGTCCACTCCCCATTGAATTTTATATATACTTCTACTTGAGATGAAGTATGTGTGATAAAAAGGTAAATTTTCAGGGGTAAGATGAGATTGAGAAATTTCAGCTTTGCATGACACAAAGGATGGAATCCCTAACCTGCAGATCAGGGTCCAGATGAAGATTGTGCTTGCTGCACACAAGCAGTAAAAATATTAAAATCGTCAACATGGAGAACATTGTCTACAGTTGGAAGAAGTTTTGCTTAACACTCAAGATGCAGCCTTGAGGGAAAGGCTGTGACAGTGTGTTGCTGAATGGACACAAAAACCATAGGATGATAAGAAGTTGGAGATGAAAATTGGCATATTACCTTTCAAGCTGAAGTTATGGAGGTCACAATGAATCTCCAAATTATGTTTTATGCTGTTTTTGATGTCAAAGAATACTCTTATCATAAAAATGAATTCTTGATAGAAATTTCGAGGTATATCTGGTGGTCAAATACTAACTACTGCCTGTGAAAGCCACACTGGATGTTGGAAAGGTCAATGGATTCTAAATAACAGATGAGTCTGTTATTCACCATTCTTTCCAATACTTTGCATATGCAGTCTTTTAATGTGATATGAAGATAATTTGAAGGAATCTTGGGACCCATTCCTGGCTCGGAGAAAGACAAGACAGCAAGAGTCCAAAAAACTGCCCCATGAGAAAAATGTGATTAAAAATGTATAGCTGTTGATCAATAGGTGATGGTGAAATATTTCAGCATTGTATAATGGATGCTTTCTGGCCTCACAGCAGGAGTATGAAAAGAGTGCAGAGCAAAGTGTGACTCCTCAACTGTAAATGGCATGTTGTAGGGCTCTAGGACATTAAAATTAAAAGACAACAGAGAGCATTTGGCCTTGCTCTTCAGGCCAAGAAATAAAAATAAAATAATAAATACTCTCTGAAGCAGCTGCTTGCCACAGAGGTCTCACAGGAGCCTATCAGTTTATATGCCACAGTAGAAGGTCTGTGAGGATGGCAGGACCTCAGCAGAAAAACAACACACACATCCATCCATGCCTTACCCGGGGCTCGAACCCAGGTCCCTTAGATCAGTAGCCAAGTGTGCTAACCACTCAGCCATGGGATGGCTTCAGGCCAAGAAACTCGGAGAATATTAAGAGATGGAAGAAAACTATTCCCTTGGAGTATTTGCAGTTGTTTTTCACTTTGATTAGCAATTGCCTGTCCACTATACTCCTGGATTGATAATGAGTTGGAAAGATAGTTTTTATTATCTTCCAGACTTTTTTCTCCCATGACGTTAGAACCGTTGATGTTGGTGATAGAATATGCATCCTTGATCCATGATTCCTTCTGGCTCTGGTGCACTGGAATGCTTCAAGGTTGGAGGATGTCAGATATCTTCAAAACACACCCCAAGTCTTGTGCTGAGCCTTATGACCTATGGTGCAGCTGAAATTCCACCATGGTTTCAAGGAAGTCTTGGGAGGATAGATGCTGCTGTTAAGATGATACAGTTTCATCTTAACATTGTCATTCTATGCCACTGCAAAGCTAATTGATTCCCAGCTGCCTAAATGTATGTCTAAATAACAGAGCAGTTCAAAACCACTCCAGTCAACTCAGTCAATCCTCCACAATGACCCATTTGAAGGATTACAATAGCCCAATTGGAGACATTACATACCACAGAGAGGTGATTGCTTTTGTAAGAGTTGTCCTTGACCCTCCATGTAAAGAGTGGAAGGATCGAGGAGCAGATGGTAAACCACTGGCATCAGTACTACCCCAAGGGACTATGTCGTTGAAAAATTCACCATGAGTAGAGAGGGGGATGTCAGCTGTATGATAAGGGCATTAAAATCTGCCTGGAAGATGCATTTCTAGGTGAAAGATTGATGTAATAGATAATCAATGAAAATCCCACAAAGAGGCAGATGGCAACCACCTTTAAGTTAGTATTGAGTGGTGTGACCCTGAATGGAGAACAGTGGTTCACAAGAATGGCACCACCCTAATCAGCTGGTTCATCACTATTCTAGTGACAGTGAACATGAGAAAAGTTAGAGATCATGGAATCGTCGACTGCCTGCAATTATTAATGGGATACCTCAAATATGATCTATCTGCAGCCCATCTACTCCCATGAGCCCATCTGCAGGCACATGCAGATTGGTCCATGTGCCCAAAGGAAAAACATGTTACTGAAAATTTCTATGGAATCCATGACAGTTCTACTGTAGGACTGTGACTATCTCAAGTTTTTGAGTTTTGAGCAGACAATTTCTTTTTTTAAAATTAGTTGCTGATGATTGTTTATTAAAATGAAGGTAGTCCGTACCTACATCCTCAGGGTCATCCAAAGAACATGGCTCCGAGACTGCCACTCAAGAAGGCATGGCAGTCTGTTTCTTCTGCCTTGGGGGCTCGGAAGATTGTGCTGTCTGTGATCAGGAAGGAAATCTTCCAGAAGTAAAAATCTCAGGAGCAGTAATAAAAACTGTTGCTAATTCAAGGCTGACTGTGACTTCAGTTTTACCTGCTTCTGGCAGTACTTTGCGGTGGTCATTGACTGATTGAACTATTGGTATGGTGTAGTTTTAATTGCTACTTTTTAGGATAAATATAGAAAAAGAGTTAAATTTTTTTTAATTTACATTTTTTTGTCACTAAAAACACCATCTTTAGAAACTTTCATTTGCTATTTGGCTAATAAATGTCAAGCACATTTCTACTGCCCCATTTTTTTTGCAGGGGGAGGGATCATGTTTGAGGTAGCCTACGACATTGTAGACATCACAAGCTTTAAGATATAACTCATTACATTCAACCCAAGCAAAATTTCTGTCCCTCTCTTGGGGGGGGGGGGATGGCTCCTTTGGGGGCCTAGATGGTCCGCATGTGAGCTTTCATTTGATACCTACTTTGTAACTGTAGGTCCTCACATTTGGAAGCCATAGTAGAAAATTTTTCCCATTTTCCCTCTTTTGGGGAAGGGGGGGGGGAGAAAGCATGGGGTATATTTTTATTGTCCACAACACTCCCCTGTCACAAACTTTCATTTGACATAAAAATTGTTATGTTTGACCCTCATGTTCGAAAGATATAATAGAACAATCCTTCACATATTTCCCATTTTTTGGGGGAAAGATGCATGGGGATGAAATTTTATAACCTGTGACACTCCCCATATCACAAGCTTTCATTTGTTGCAGTCTGTTATTTTTGGCCCTCACATTCTGAAGATATAGCAGAACAATTGTTTTCATGTTTTTCCCTTTTTTAGGGGAGGAAAGAAAACACAGGGGGGGGGGGGTAATTTCACTGAACCTCCATAGCCCATGGCTGCATGAGGATTTTTTTGGTATGACACTCCCTGCTTCATAAGCTTTCATTTGACACACAAATAATTAAATTTGTGTCACATCAAAAAGATATGGTAGGACAACTGTTTTGATAAACACACAAACTGACAAATGACAAGCAAAAAGCAACAGGAAGATAGGTTTAAAAAAATTTTTTTTTTTGCTTTAGATGAGTTATTTTTAGCTTTTTCCCAAAAATTAATTGTTATAAATGAACCAAGTAGAACTTATTTAATAGAACATTATGTAGAATGTTAGCCAATTGCTGGTAAAAACACTTGCGGGGCACATGGTGATAACATTACTTCCTTAATACAGCTAATGGACCAAGGCATCATAATGACCTACAAGAGGCTCTACAAGTACAGGTTTCTTGATGAGATGATGGTATAGTGTTGGAGGGCACAGTGGATGAAGAAGAGGACACAATAGGAGGAAGAATACTAGAAAATATTAGATCATACAATATCAAGTCTGTTATTTTCAACTGAGTCGGGCATGGAGGTACATTAAAGTGGAAATGTTAGACAATTGCTGGTAAAAACACTTGCGGGGCACGTAGTGAATTTGACTTTGAAGGATTTCAGCTAGAGGACTTTTACACCGTGCTCAGGGAAGCTGGAGAGAGACAGAATATACAAGAAAGTGTTTAAGATTAGCTTGAACTGATGAAGGAGACCCTGGATTTCAGCAGCTGATAGAGGAAGATTTTGCTGCAGTTGTGCTACGGCTTCTGCTATGAAGGATGGGTCAGGTAATGAAGAAACTGATGAACAAGAAGAATCTATATTTAAGAAAAACTTTTCAGCACTGTAAAAGATGGCATTGATGCAGTGATAAATTTTATAGGCGCTTGATCAAGAGTTGCAGGCCTATTATGAACATCTGAAAACTGTGAAGATTTCATAATTAAAGAACAGTTGCAGAGGTCTGTTCAAACAAAGTTTGACAGTTTCTTCAAGACTGATTTACTATGCTCTAGAACAATTTGCACTTGTTGAATGCCATTATTCCTGAACTACCCTTGAATATTTTTGAGATCTGTTAATTAACAAATGTGCTGTGCTTTTTAAACACAAATTTCAGTGCTTATTCAAGATAAATTCGTTATTATAAATAAAGAAACTGACTCTACATTTATATAAATATTTGCTAATAAAATCAGTACTACACTGCTAAATTTTCCATTTGTGTTCTAGGCATTTCATTTTTAGAGCCCTTTTTTCACTTCACTAATTTGTACCTCCTCCTTCCCCTAATTCATCTGGATTAACAAGAGTTTAATGAAATTAAAACTATGATTAAATTTTATAATCTTGCTTTCTGATGTAATTCTGCAATACAATGTTGAGACAGCTGCCATTTGAGGCCAACAAATTCTGATGTACATTGTAGTATAGTTTTGCTTCCATTAGTTTCCAAATAATTGCTATTCTTTTTAATCATATTATATATGAGGAGCAGTAAAAATAATCCTAGAAACTTCATAGTAAAAAGAAAAAAAAAAACATTTATAAAATCGAAAGTTTATCAAAATGCTGACTAAAACTGATGTACATAATTTGCTAGATGATTGTAAATTCTGCTAGTAACATAACTTTTACCTTTTATTAAAATTTTAAAAGCATTGCAACTTTATTAGATGCAAAATATATTATGAACCATGAAAAACAAAACCAATCAAAAATCTACATATTGAAGAGCAGAAGAAAAACAAATATTGCATCAGCTATTGGCACCACTTATAGTGACTCATGAATGTGAGTGCAATTGCTATGTGCATAAAAATGAATAAACGTTAAAGTTTACTATTTTTTATTTCGAAAAAAAAAAATAAAAA
Source organism: Ryuthela nishihirai (assembly GCA_038380435.1). Taxonomy (NCBI): domain Eukaryota; kingdom Metazoa; phylum Arthropoda; class Arachnida; order Araneae; family Heptathelidae; genus Ryuthela; species Ryuthela nishihirai. Next base: position 82,210,634 of record JAWZYU010000017.1, read on the forward strand.
TCAACAGGTAAAAAATAATATTAAAATTTCAAGGATGTATTTTTAAATCTGATTAAAAATTTCTAAAAAATGTCAATTTCTCTGAAAATAAAAATAAACAAACAAAGAAATTGCAATCTTACATTTGGAATGGTAAAGATCGTAAGAAATATGCCAAAATTTGAAAAAAATGTGATAATGGTAACCAACGATTTCTTTAAAATAAAATTTTTTCAATGGGAAGTAGGGGGAGTCAAAAATTCCATCATCATCCCCCTCTCAACCATAGGAGGACTGGATTTTCAAACAAAGAAAATTCAATTTGCTTCCATATCCAGACTTTATTCATTCTCAGAAATTGATAAAAGATCAAAGTTTTTTCAATTGAAAAACCAAGAAATAAATTAAAGCAATGTTAAAAAAATATGTAGCAAAAAATTGTCAGACTTCCTCATCAGAAAAAAAATTGCAAAGATATAGCATAATTCTAAAAGATTGACAGAGATATATAAATTAATAGAAATGAAAACAAAATAAAGCTACATAAATAAAAATTAAAGTTTAATAAAAGTATAAATAATATACTAACTGAAGAAACAGAGATGATATGATGTTCAATGCTTATAGGCAGATCAATGTGACAGGGTGGCCACCACACATGTATCCAATTGGCGATATTTGCATCTTGTGCTCACAGTTAGTGCTTCACTCTGAAGAATATACCATTTTAATGAAGCATATTCTCCCAGAACCAAGCAGTTTTGGTTTAAATCTTGGGAAATAATGTGAAGAATGATAAAAATAATTCTATAAACATTGAAATGGTTTAAACCAAAGAGGAAAGAGTAAAACAAAAGTATTACTTTGTAACTGCTTCCAAAATCCTCATTAAATAAAAAAAAATTTGGTTAATTTTCAAGAGAATTTCGAAATTAAAAAAAAAAATATTGACAACAGATCAGATGAAACTTTTGAGTCTTCTTCAGCATGGAGTAACTTTAAAGAGGTAGTGCTAATGATATCATGACTAAATGGTGTTCTGACATTTGGAACAATTTTTTTACCAGTTTAATAGAATGTGCACCAAATGGAAAAAGTATTAGTTTTCAAGCCTAAAAAATATATATATATGTAAAAATAGAATTTAATTTTTTTTTTTAAAATGAAGTTTCAGTTATTGTGCTAGCCATGCTAACCAGTGCATATGCTCCTGATGTGCAGAAATTTGGGTCTGCTGGAAGATTTAATACCAGTAAGTTAATAAAAATCAACATTACTATTGGCATCTTCTCACTTCAGGAATTGAGTGACTTCTTGCATTATGTCTTCATTCAAATACTACATCCCTGAATATAACAATAAACATAGGTGAAAGCGTTAGTATGGAAGTACAAAGCCATCCAAAATATTTTTATATTAAGAGCATTGTGTTCTCATAAGCAAATTAAACTATATTTATATAGTAAACTTACCTCTTTTTGCTTTGGCTTTCAAGTAAAGTGTAAAAAGAAAAAAACAATTATATGTTTTATTGGTACTATTGTGATCATGTAATAATGTTAATGACTCTAAGCTACTTACAAGAAAATTGATAATTAAGTTTCAGATAAGCACTAATGACATAAATAAATAATACTGATTAAAAGTATTGGAAGAGTTTATACCCTCACAGTGAAACAATAAAACTGAATTCTGCACACTTTTTACTTCTTCAAAATTTTGATTTCTCTTCATCTTATATATTGCCTTAAACTCTTTGGGTTTCTGGTTGAACAATGCAGCTGAGTGTTTAGAACTGGTGATGAAAATGAAAACCTGGATACATCCTTAATAAGTCTAAGTTTACTGAAAATATTTCCCACATTAACACTGCTAAGAAAACAGTTGGTAAGTGTAAAAACTTTGTCGGGAAAGAATTGGTCATTGTTTTAATACTTATGATACTTTGTATCAGTATATGTCAATGTCATGCAAACAGTAATGCCTAGGCCCTAAGGCAATCACATATTGTTCCAAAAGTACATTCCTATCTAGATCAGGGTGGGTAATTAATTTGACTGGCAGGTCACTATATGAGCTATGGGATGATTTATACAGATTACAGATGCAATTATTAACCCTTAACATTTTGGATTCCTGAAATTAAACTCATTTTGATGGCAGAATTCATTTTGAACTGTTTTCACAAAAAAAGGTATATGACTTTGGAACTTTATTCTGAAGTAACTAACAGATATATGCTATATATCAAAAGAAAGTGCATTTAAACATGAGAAACAAAATGGCACATATTCAAAGAAAGTCAAAGGTAAATTAAATTTTTTTAGTATTTTTCAAATAAAGGCAAATTTATTTAACTTTAATTTCAAAAATATTTTTTAATTAATTTTTGTCATATTTTCTATATTATTTCAAAATAAATATTTAATAATATTTCTATTATTACTCAAAATTAAATTTTTTCTCAATTTCTTAGTCATATATATATAAACGAGAGTGTCTGTTTGTCTGCTTATGCACTCAGCCCACTAAAGAGCTAGAGGTGCCAAACTTTGCATGGACATTCTGTTTACCCAAGTTAAGATTACAAACTATGTGCAAACCAACTGGGATCAACAAAAGTCAGTGTGGACTGGATTGAATTCCCATAGACTTAATATTAGCATTTAAAAACTAGCATTCCCACAGTATGCAAAACTCATGAGTGGGGCATGAACTTTTTGGTGGAAATGAAAAGTTGATCTAGAACTCCTAAATGATATGAACAAGGAACAATAAAGACGGCATAGAACTCTCTATGTCCATAAATTAAAGCAACTTAAGTTTTTTTGTTGCCATGATATGAGAAGAAATCCAAAACTCTAATTTTATTACCTAAAACATTACCTATTACCTCAGCAATATATTATCTAAAGGCAATATTTAATTTCCTTATATAAGCCGTTCCGTGGCCAAGTGGTTAGCGTGCTTGGCTACTGATCTAAGGGACCCGGGTTAGAGCCCCGGCTAAGGCATGGATGTATGCTGTTTTTCTGCTGAGGTACTGCCATCCTCAAAGACCTTATACTATGGCATATAAACTGACAGGCTCCTGTCAGACCTCTGTGGCAAGCAGCTGCTTGAGGGGGTATTTATTTTATTATTTTTATTTATATGACATACAGGCAATGGACACAAAAAGGGAAACACCCTCATAATATATCAATAGAGAATCAAATTTGAGGTGCCATAACTGGTTAAATAGATGGCGCCAACAGTTGGCACCGAAAATCTCAGTGAAGAGTTTAGTCTTTATTTAATGAAAAAGAGATAGAGCTGGCATTAGTTCAATGATACAATACTCTAGCATGTTTCTGGAGAGATGTGAGTTCAAGTCCGTATGTCAACAAAATTTTTTCCACAAAATATTTATTCATATGGTAAAAGGTAAAAATTTTGGTTTTGAACAATATCTGTTCATACTTAAAGCGTTATAGAAGTTTGAACATAGAATAACAGAGATGTCAATTATAAGAATTCACCTTAGAAGTTAATTTAAACTAAAATATAATAATATAAAATTAAAAATATTATTTCAAATCATTTAATAAAATAAGTGTATATTTTAGAATTTTGTGCAAATAGTTCTTTTAATAACTGTCAGTTTTACACAAATTTCTTTGGTCTGACTTTTGTCACTTGAAGTGGTAGGGGATGTGTAGATCAGATATTTTCACTTAGGCAGATTCTTGAGAAATGTTTAGAGTTTCAGAAACCTTTGGTTGCTAGCTTTGTTGATTTCAAAAAGGATTTTGACCCTGTTAATCGTCATAATTTGTTGCTGATTGTGAGATCATATGGTATACCAGACAAGTTAGTTAATATAATGAAAGCTCTTTGTAATAACACTGAGTCATGTGTGAGAGATGGTAAGGCTTGTAGCAATTGGTTTAGCATTACTTCTGGTGTTCGACAAGGGTGCATTTTGTCTCCTTTTCTCTTTAGCTTCGTTATTGATTATGTTATGCAAAATTCACTTCAAGGGAAAGTTTTTGGCCTTAAATGGACTGGAGATATGATGTTGATGAGATGAACTCTTTCATTTGAGCTGTTGATGAAACTGGTAGATGAACTAGGTTTGGTTATAAACAGAGAGAAAACTAAAGTGATGAAAATTGGTCAGGCAGGCTGTGATTCAGTTAATCTGAATGGTTGCAGTCTTGAGCAGGTGTCACAGTTTAATTATCTTGGGAGCTATGTAACAGATACTGGTGATGTGCAGCATGAGATTAACAGATTATAATAATAGATAATTTAATTGCTGCCGGAACTTTTAAGAACCTATGGAGATTGTGGAGAAATAGGCATATACACCTAAAGACTAAAATTAGACTGTATAATAGTTTGGTTCTTTCTAGGGTTAGTTATGGTAGTGAAACTTGGACGTTGTGTAAACAAGATAACAGGAAACTAGCTGCTTTTGATTCTAGATGCTTATACAGTATCTTAGACATTAGGTGGTTCAACTTTGTAACTAATGATGAGGTTAGGCAAAGGAGTTGGCAACCTCCTTTAAGCAGCATATTGTGCAGAGAGAGAGACTGTTGGTTTCGCCATGTTGCTCGTATGGATAATTATAGATGGCGAATAGGGTTATGAACAGTATCCCTAATGGCTTCAGAAAGAGGGGGAGACCTAGGATGCGGTGGACAGACAATGTCAAATAGGACCTTTTTAGAATTGGTGTGCAGTGGCCAGATGCACAAGATGTAGCTCAGGACAGACTTGCTTGGAGAACTAAATTGCACGGTCTGGTTGGACCTCCGTAGCCCATGACAGCTTGAGGTTGATGATGACTTTGCTGCAGTTTAGTGTTTGAGCTTCAATAGCTCTTTAAATACCCAACAAATATTGTTGAAAATTGAGATTTAGATAGATTTGAATGAAATTTATATTAATCGAGTACTATTTTTCCATAAAAAGCTTATCATAGAAATTATGAATCTTTGAATTTTACTCTCCATTGATTTAACATAGGAATGTTTCTATTTTTCTATCCAGTATCTGTAGGTAATAATGTTAAATTAATTTTTGCACTGCAAGAAGTGTCATTTATTATTTACTTTATAGAGTTTCACACCCAACCAAGGCCAGATAAATCTGCTAGTATAGAGTAAAGCATAATGTACACTGAGATGCCAGTTTATTAGGTACACCACCCATTGTCAAATAAATGGTTCAATCCATCATGCAATACATCATGTGGAAGCGGTGTACAGTATAAATCAGGCAGACCACCTCTTTGAGAATCAGTTAGAATTGGATTGAACATCACAATGAGCAAAATGTGTGAACTGAGCAACTTTGAACATGGCATGATAGTAGATACTAGGCATGCCGGTTATAGAATCTCCCAAATTGCACCCCTGCTGCCACCATTCAAGCACAACCATTTCAAGGATTTACCAGGAATGATGCAAAAAGCAAAAAACTGCCAGTGATTGGCAATCATGTAGACAAAAACAACTTGTGGATCACAGGGGTCAAACGAGACTAGTGAGAATTGTGTAAGCAAACAGATGGGCCACAGCTAGGCAAATCACAGCATAATTAATCATTGATGTGTAGAAGAGCTTAATAAACGGATTACAGAGAGCTTAATAAACATTTACAAGTTTATTAAGTTCTCTGTAATCCATTTATCAGTTAGCTGCTGATAAGAACCTTTGGCTTGATGGCTTGGCTGACAAAGCCGAGGAAGCAGTTAGACAGCACAATAGCAGAGAGCTGTACCAGATAGTTAATGTTTTGCATGATAAAAAATGGACAGGTGTACAGGGATTGAAGGATAAACAAAGTAAGGTTATAGCAGTGAGGATTCTGTCATGGCTAGGTGGTCTGAGCATTTCAGTGATGTTCCAAACAATGTGGTTAATTCTACTCCCATTGTTTGTAATGATGATAGATGCATTACTGGCTTTAATGTTGACCCTATAACACAATCAAGTTATTTTGGCTATTTCTAAACTTAAACTACATAAATCCACATGAGTAGATGAAATACCATGGAAATGCTTAGAGCTGGGAATGTTTCAGTTACCACATGGCTGACTCAATTTTTGAATATCTTTTATGATAAAAGCATGGTTCCTAAGGATTTTTCCAGAGCTATTATTATACCTATTTTTTTTTTAAAAAGGTGATTGCACTTCTTATGATAACTATAGGGGTATCAGCTTACTCTCTGTTCCAGGTAAAGTTCTTTGCATGATTGTGCTTAATAGAATTAAGAATCTGGTTGACAATCAATTGCATGATGAGCAATATGGATTCAGAAATGGTATGGGATGTGTAGATCAGATATTTTCACTCAGGCAGATTCTTGAGAAATGTTTAGAGTTTCAGAAACCTTTGGTTACTAGCTTTGTTGATTTCAAAAAGGCTTTTGACTCTATTGATCGTCTAGTTTGAAGTTGATTGTGAGATTGTATAGCATACCAGACAAGTTAGTTAACATAATGAAAGTTCTATATAATAACAGAGTCGTGTGTGTTGGTAAGGCTTGTAGCAATTGGTTTAGCAATGGATTCTGGTGTTCGACAAGTGTACATTTTGTCCCCTTTCTCTTTAGTTTGGTTATTGATTATGTTATGCAAAATTCATTGCAAGGGAAAGATTTTGGCCTTAAATGGTCTGGAGATCTGAAAATTTCTGATTTAGATTATGTCGATAATTTAGCTGTTTTGGCAAATGATGTTGATGAGATGAACTCTTTCATTTGAGCTGTTGATGAGACTGGTAGTAGAGTAGGTTTGGTTATAAACAGAGAGAAAACTAAAGTGATGAAAATTGGTCAGGCAGGCTGTGATTCAGCTAATCTGAATGGTTGGAGTCTTGAGTAAGTGTCACAGTTTAATTATCTTGGAAGCCAGGCTCCTGTCAGACCTCTGTAGCAAGCAGCTGCTTGAGGGGGTATTTATTATTTTATTATTTATTTATGTAACAGATACTGGTGATGTGCAGCATGAGGTTAACATATGAATAGGGATTGCTGCCAGGCCTTTTAAGAATCTATGGCGAGTGGTGTATACACCCAAAATAAAATTAGACAATAATAGTTTGGTTCTTTCTAGGGTTAGTTATGGTAGTGAAACTTGGATGCTTTGTAAACAAGATAACAGGAAACTTGATGCTTTTGATTCTAGATGCTTAATGCAGTATCTTGGGCATTAGGTGGTTCAGCTTTGTAAGTAATGATGAGGTTAGGTAAAGGAGTCAGCAATCCCCTTTTAGCAGCATATTGTGCAGAGAGAGACTCCATTGGTTTGGCCATGTTGCCAGTATGGATAATTATAGATCAGCAAATAGGGTTATGAACAGTGCGCCTAAAGGCCTCAGAAATAGAGGGAGACCAAGGATGTGGTGGGTAGACAATGTCAAACAAGACTTGTTATAATTGGTGTGCAGTGGCCAGATGCAGCAGACATAGCTCAGGACAGATATGCTTGTAGAACTGGATTGCATGGTATGGTTGGATCTCCACAGCCCATGACTGCTTGAGGATGATGATGTTGATGTGCAGTAGGTTATCCCCAAATGCGCCACATATTGGACCTTGTCAAGAATGGGCTACAACAGCCGCTGTCCATGTCAAGTGTCAATGATGTCAGCACAGAACATGAAAGCACATCTTCAGTGGGCAGAGCATCAACACTGGACCATTGTGGAAAAGGTAGACTGGTTGGACGAATCAAGGTTCCTTTTGCATCATGCTGATGGATCAAAATTGGGCACAAGCAACATGAGGCCATTGAGCCATCTTGTCTGGTATACATAATACACACATAATAGGTGTATCTATAAACTGGCATCTCAGTACAGAATGGTGGTGGCAGTGTGATAATGCATGGAATGTTTTCCTGGCATGCAATAGACCCCCTGATACCCACTGAAGGACATCTGAATGCCACAGCATATTTGAATATTGTTGCTGACCAAGTAATCCCTTCATGACTACAGTTTATCCTCCCTCAGATGGGCACATTCAGTATGATAATGCACCTGCTCACAAGGCATGCATCATCACTGAATGGTCCCAGGAACATGTTGACGAGTTTTCCTTGCTTCATTGGCCTGTACAGCCCCCAGATTTAAATCCTATTGATCATCTTTCAGATGAGGTAGTAAGGGCTGTTTGCTACAAGATGGTACCATCATTCAATTTGCAGCAATTGCATCACACAATAATCTCTGCATGGTACAACATTCCTGCCCAACACATCCAACATCTTGTAAGTTCCATGCCCCAAAGAATTCAAGCTGTTCTGAAGGCCAAAGAAGGCACAACACACTACTAAATAGGTGTATCTAATAAACTGGCATCTCAGTATATATACAAGGGGTTATAATTAAACTATGACACTTTAATTTCAAAATACAGTACAATCTGGATTATCCAAAGTTTTGGTTTATCCAAGATAGTTTTTTTTTTATTTTTGTATGTCCAAACATAAGATCCTGAGATTCCTGTAGTGAGAAGTCTCTATGTTTAAATACCTGAAAATCCAACTGGGGGATTATGGATGGAAAACAGTTGACCATACATGGCTGAATTTGAATTGGACAACAGTCAAGTAATGGGAAATGGAATGATATGAAGAAAAAAATTAGTTCCAAAAAAGTACCACCAGGTGGAAAATGGCACTTTAGAGAAAGATTATCAATTTTCTACTCTGATGATGGAACTAAAATTGAAGGATTGGGGAAATTGTCAGTAAAGCTCTTATTACCCAAGAAATAGCAATGTCATGGCTGCTCTTGGCAAATATTGCCAACAACCAAAAGATTGAGATATGGGCTTCTGTTACAAAATGGGTTACAGAACATGATTCAGAAGTTTGAGCAAATGGGTAGTTAGTCAATATATCATGGCAGAGGAAGGTGACTATCTCTGAGAACATTATTGATGAGATTGCTGTGACAATGAGTGATAGTGCAACACACCTGAGTCTTTTGGGATGACGTAAGCAAGGTCTCATTAATTGTGCGCTACATTGGTTCCCACACACAGTGCACATGGTATAACAGCCGACTCTAGGTAATCCTCAGTGAATCTGAACTTTGCTATTAATTTCTGGCAGGATGAAGATGGCCAATAATTGGCCATGGAACATTTTATGTGACAAAGAGGCACCCAGAATTGTTGGATTTGGGGAATATCACATCCATAAGCAGTTGATGAAATTCTATTTCATTCTCCCTGTTACACTCTGTGGTGCAGTTTCACTACAACTTTCATCATAAGACCATTCTTCTTCAAGGAAATCCAAACACATGGCCTCATAATGTGTATCAAGACTAATGCACAATACCATTAACTTCTAAAGCCAGTGTGCTATTCCCAACCTTCAAGCTAACAGCTGCTTGGTATGACATTTTCACAGCCAAGTTGTTAAATCTTTGAATAGCACTTTTATTGTAATACAGTGGTTAAATGGCAAGGTCACAAGGACCCTAAGGGCTCAGAGAAAGTTGGGGGAAGCAGATCCATTGGACAATTGGTAGGATACATGGAAGTTTTTGGTCAAGGCTATCCAGCATGTTCATTAACATGCACAAGGTAGCTCTCATGCACATGGGACCACAGCTTTACATTCCATCTGATGGAAGGTAGCCTTTCCAAGCACATTGGTATCCCCTTTCTGACTGAGGGCAGGGTAGGGGTTAGTAGAGATAAATCTCAATATTAAAACAGTTTTTAATTTGAACTTGGGACTGTAGATTACCATCCATGTGTGTTATTGATGGAGCCATTCCCACAGTAAGTGCATCTCCCTCATCATGAGTGTGCTGTGCATGATGCACACAAAGGTGCTGAGTTGGTTCAAGAGGTGTATGAGCCTGACGATGTTACATCCCAATAATATTTACAATTACTCTCCTTATATTCCAGGCGAGATTGACCCAACTATTAGGAATGCTGCCTCTACATACTAAAGTCACAATGTATTGTGCAACTTACTGCTGAATTCAGGTAAGTTTCTAATTTATTATTATGGTTACTAGGAGTGACTAATCAAAAGAACCAGTCATACTATTAGTTATTCAGATATTACTTAGTGAATCCAAGCTTCTGAGACTGATATTGCTACCTATCAGCCAAGCTAGGCACTTACTTAGCAGTGCATTTACTTACTTTCAATTGTGGCTCTATACAGTGCCATCAAAGCACAGAACAGGGAACCACCACCTGAATTCAAAAGGCATTAACCATCTTTTTCAATTAACTAATAGCATGAGAGTAATCTATCTCAATTTCTGCGCATCACTGCTAATAAGCCAAACCAGACAGGCAGGTCCACTCAAAGACAAGACACATCTTGCTAGGATGAGACATTCCACATTTGGAATCAAACAATACCCTGAAACAGCCAATGCCTTTATCTAGTCCCAAAGAGCAATCTTCTGATAAGGTACATATGCATTCTCTGTCATAGTGGTGAACTGCTACATTGGGCACAATAGTTTTTATGCACCACTACATATTGCTCACTCAATGATACAGCTGCTCCATTTCCTAACACTGCATAATTTTCCATCTGTTCCCAAATGCTTGGCCACCTTGCTATTACAATGGGAAATTATTCCATCCAAATGTTACTAGTCAGAAAGGAAGCGAAAAAAAAAAAAAAAAAAAAAAAATAACAGAGACATATACACTGAAGAACCAAAACATTATGACCACCTGCCTAATATGATGTTGGTCCTCCACGTGCCGCGAAAACAGCTCTGACCCAGCGAGGCATGGATGGTATAAGATTTCTAAAGGTGTCTTGTGGTATCTGGTACCAACATGTTATCATCAGATCCTTTAACTCTTGTAAGTTAAATGGTTAAGTCAGTGCAGATTGGATATGCTATTCCAACACAACCCAGAGATGCTCAACTGGATTGATTTCAGGTGAATTTGGAGCCCAGGGCAATATCAGGAAGTCTTTCTCATGTTTCGTGAACCATTCTCGAACAATCCAGGCAGTGTTGCATGGCACATTATCCTGCTAAAAGAAGGCACTACTAGAGGGGAATACTGTTGCCATGAAAGGATGTACTTGGTCTGCAATGATGTTTAGGTAGGTGGTAGATGTCATAGTTTCCTGCACATGAATGACTGGATTCAGGGTTTCCCAGCAGAACATTGCTCAAACATTACACTTCCTCTACTGGCTGATTTTCATCTCACGGTGCATCCTGGTGCCAACACTTCTCCAAGTAAACAACGCATATATACCCAGTCATCCACATGGTGCAACAGGAAATGAGATTCATTGGACTAGATGACCTTCTTCCAATTATTCAAGGTCCAGTTTTGATGCTCGCGTGCTCATTGTAGACACTTTCAGCAGTCAAGTGAGGTTAGCATTGGCACTCAGAGCAGCCTTTGGCTACACAGCCTCATTTTCAGCAGGGTTCGATGTATTGCGTGTTGCGACACATTACCCCCATCACCAGCATTCAAATTACGGGCAAATTGCACCACAGTATCCCTTCTGCTGGCTTGTACCATATGGGATAGCCTTCGCTCACCTCTAGCATCGATGAGCAGTGGTCAGCCCACACCTGGCTGGTGATTTGTGGTTTTTCCCTCCTTGGACCACTTTTTGAAGTTACTAACCACAGCTGACTGTGAGACCCCACAAGCCTTGCCATCTTGGAAATGTTCTAGCCCAGTCATCTGGCCATTGTCAAACTCACTTAAGTTTGCTGCCTTTCCCATCTGAAGAACAAGAATAACACTGATTAACAGAGCTCAGTATCAGGTGTTATTTATACCATTTCATGACATTCACACGCACTGTCGTTTACCTGCAGTTGCTTCGATTTGCATAAAGACACATGGTCATAATGTTCTGGCTATTTGGTGTATATTACCATTATTTTTCACAAGAAATTTGTTAAAGATCACTATTCATTAGTGATCTTTAACAAATATCTATAACACTATTGAATAGTGCTCAATCGACCATGACATATAATTTTTAGTTGTGGGGTTATTTGAAAGACATATATAGGGACAATATTCAAAACACTGTGGAGTAAAGAACAGCATAACAAGGCATGTTATGAAAAGGAAATGTTACAAACAACAATTGAGAACATAGTTTACGATTCCAGTTTGTTTTGGTATTGATGGTTATCACATTGATAATATTAACAGGATTTCATCAGGCCTTTGTAGCAAGCAGCTGCTTGGGGGGTAATTAAAAAAAAAATCTAACATGGTGCTCGTCTACATAACTGTTTATCATAGTGTCATGTGATGGTGGCACTTTTCAGAACTAATTTTTTCCCTTCATATCATTTCATTCCATATTGTCCGTTTTTTGTCCATTTCAAATTTCAGCTCTGTGTAGCCAACATTTTTTCATCAATAGGCCTCAAAAGTGATGCAGTTTTAATTATAACAACTCTGTATATGCTTAATTGGCTGATGATTGATTATCTATAACACTAACGAAATAGTGAAACCAAAAAAAAATTTTTCTTTTAAAATGAAACTCTCAAAAAAAAAAAACTATGAAATATATCCAAAAACGTTAAAGAACTGTAAGGAATATTAAGTAATTTTTTTTTTACTTAAGTAATTTTTTTTTTACATTATATATAGTTTAATTAAAGAACTGAAACTGAGATTGAATCATTTTCTGATTAAGTAAGAAAGTTAATCTAGGCTCCTACCACCGAAGAATGTTACTAGCCAGAAAGGAGGAGTAAAAATTTAACAGAAACCTATATATTACCTATATTTTTAGAAGAAATTTGTTAAAGACCACTAAAATGGAGGAAAAAAGCTCATACTGGAATGGCATTCCAGTTGATTACAACTTGATCCTGTCCCCCTCCCCCTCCCTTTTCACTTGGGCCACTTTATTTTTCTAGATAAGTAAAGCCTGTAAGTAAGCATTAAAAAAAAATGAAAACTTCAATTTTGAAATTCAAACTATAGTAGTCTTGATTATCTAATTTTTAGAATTATCTAGATCTGAAACAAAATCCTGGGATGTATGTAGTGAGAAATACCTATGACTAAGTATTTGAGAATCCAATTAATCCTGATAAAATTTCAGGCAATGCCAAAATCAAATGAAGTATTCAAAGTATTCATAATTAAATTAACTTTAAGCATTTATTTAATGTTTAAAGCTAAAAGTTTTTGTTTTTTTAAATATTATTGCATTTATATTAGAAAAGGTGGAGCGGATATTGCAGCCAAGAAGAAATCAGATTTTATGACAAAAATGAAATTGATTATTTTTAAAAATAATTTTTTCATAAAACTGTAATCAAATTATGAAGTAAACTTGGTGTATATAAACAAACACACACACATTTACACTGGTATGGCAAAATGTTTTCCCGAAAATTTCCATATTATCTGAAGATGTCTCAGTCCCATTTAGCTTGGATAACTGAGACTCTACTGTAAAAGCAAAGATTTTGTTAAAAAATCCCAATTCCTTAATGCAAACTATTGAATATGTTTAACCTTTACCACCCTAGCCTGAAATATTTAATTGTACCAGGTGGTGGTACACTCAAAAAAAAAAGTGAACTTGATAACTTTTTTGCCAAATAACTAATGAAAGGAATTATGGGATGTTATCATTATCATCATCATCATCCTCAAGCAGACAAGGGCTATGGAGGTCCAACCAGATTATCCAAACACATCTCTCCTGAGTTACATCTGCTGCATCTCACCACTGTAGAACAATTCAAATAAGTTCCTGTTTGACATTGTCTGTCCACCACATCCTAGGTCTCCCTCTCTTTCTGTGGCCTTTAGGCCCACTGTTCATAACCCTATTAGCTAATCTATAATTATCCATATAAGCAACATGACCAAACCAAAAGAGTTTCTCTGTACAATATGCTACTCAAAGGAGGTTGCCAACTCCTTTGCCTAATTTCATTACTCACAAAGTTAAACCACCTAATGCTCAAGATACCACATAAGCACTTAGAATCAAAAGCATTGAAGTTTCCTGTTGTCTTGTTTACAAAGAGTCCAAGTTTCATTACCATAACTAACTCTAGAAATAACCATATTATACAGCCTAATTTTAGTCTTTAGGTGTATACGCCTATTTCTCCACACTCTCCATAGATTTTTAAAAGTCACAGCAGCAATCCCTATTCGTCTGTTAATCTCATGCTGCACAGCACCAGTATCTGTTACATAGCTCCCATGGTTGAGATACCTGCTCAAGAGTGCAACCATTCATATCAACTGTTAACATGTTATACATCCATACATAATCCTAAAGCAGTCATGGGCTATGGAGGTCCAACTAAACTGTACAATTTAGTCCTCCAAACATGTCTGTCCTAGGCTACAGCTGCTGAATTTGGCAGGAAAGGGCCAATTCTAACAAGATGCTGTTTGACATTGTCTACCCACTGCATCCAAGGATGCAGTGGGCAGTCAGTGCATATTCTAATATTCATTTCATAATCTAGAGCTGCCAATCTTACAAAATCAAAATTACAATTTTAAACAATGAAAATCTGGAGCACTCATGCAAACTGGTTGTCAACTGAGATAGCAACAAGGCTGTCTCAAATGACATCAATTATGAATTATGTTGGAAAACTAATTTTTTTTCAAACTATGACTTACATTGTTTACAGATTCCAAAAAAGTGGCATTTTTAGCTAAAATAAAAGTAATTTCATGACTAGAATTAAGAAATTGAAGTTTTTATATAAAATTTGCTGCTGATTGAAATTTAAATTTCCGTAGCATTATATAATGTTACTTAAGCAAAAAGTCATTCATTTCCCATTTCAACACTTTATTAATCAAACTTTATATGCTTTGAAACATGTTTAATTTTCTTACAGCTTTTTATTTGTTTTAAGTTACATATATTTCAGTTCTGATTTAAAATATGTTTTTAAAGCAACCCATTCCTTACTTTATAAGGTAGATAATTCTCAAAAATCACTGTGTAAATCGAAACTGTGCAAATACAGATCAACAACTTATTGAAAAAAGGGGAACAGAATCCAAAAAATATCCTTGTTATTAATAAAACATTATATATCATGATTTTATGTACACTATTTTATTTATAGATCTTAAATTTCAGTTCAGCAGTAATAAAATCAGTAATGCAACATTAATTTGTACCTTATTTGCACTAACTCAGATAAGCTTAGATTAACTTCTCTTACATTTCTTTCTGGTCATGAAAAATATTCTATTTTTAATGTAGATTACACAAGGCCTGTGCCTGGGCAAAATTGCTTTGCAGTCCACTGGTGGACCACAAAATAAATTTGGATGAACCTCCATTGCTTAAGAGAATAATATATATTTTCTTGTAAAAATAATACAGTTGTGCAAAAAAAAATACAAACCAATAATATCTATTTTCAAAAATTATTATTAGTTTCATTGTTACTTACAACTACTATTGTGTGATATTTTGCATATTATGTTATTTTTTATTTAACAATATACATTCTGTGGATCTGTTTGTCTTGTATATAAATATAAAATTAAATAAATGTATGGTGGACAGTGGCATTACTGGAAAATTAGATATAACTTTTTGCCTGTGAAAAAAAAATTATGTATTTATTTCGATTAGATATACGAGAAATTAAGTATTTAAATGATATTTCATAAAACAGTGCACTTATGAATCAGCTGTATTTAGCCTATATAATAGTCAGCAAAGTTAAACTTGATGTTAACATGACAAAACACAGTTTTACTATGCTGAAAGAATTCAGTGCAGAAAAGTCAGATATCACTGTGGATTAAAAACAGATTTTATTTCATTAAGATGTCGCAAAATATTACAATGGCAAGAATGCAATTTTTGTGAAAGAATATAATTTGTTAGAGATGGTGATTTTTTTTAAATATAGGAATTTACTATAATCTATTTATTATTAATAAAAGTAAAAAATAAGTCACACTGTACATACTTTAATAATTAAATATAAGTCAACAGTTAATACTCTATATAGACTCAGTATAAAAAGTGGGGATCCATGTTGGTAGTTGTTATAACTCACTGCCTAACTTTAATAATGTTGCCTGTTGAAAGGTATTAGATAGCTGAAATATGTGTCAAAGGAACACAACAGGTTTTCTAATGGTATACATTGCACATTTATAGACTGAGTATACTTCAGTCCCATAAGTTCTAAGTACTGCTTCTGTAAACATAGATAATTTTGAAAGGCTCCAATTTAATTAAGTAAGTTGTTATATTATACCACTAGAAATTGATTATTCACATCAAATAGCTTATCCTAATGCTCAGCTGACTCAATTAAGACATTGCCCAGATGTTTAAAACTATATATCAACTGACAATAATAGATAGACATTCCAAAAAAAGACAAACTTTAAAGTCTAAAAGTCATGCTCACATGACCTCATTTCATCCAACCTTTGTTGGCTTTGTCAAGTGTGCCACATTTGACAAGACTGCCAAGCTTCAATATAATTCCAAATACATATGGGCTGATGATACATAGAGTATAAGCTTCAAACCAAAACCAGATTTTGCTACTTGCCTATCTGCTCCTCCTATCATGTTGCTGATCACACGATAAAAAAAATGTGTCACATTTCACAAAGATTGTCAAGGCTTCAGAAATTACCAATATAATTCGAATATATATGAGCTGATGACACATGGAGTGAAAGTTCCAAACCAAAACCAGAAGTTGCTACTTGCTATATGCTCCTCCTACCATGTTGCTGGTCACATGATATATAAAAAAAGATTCCCCTTTGTATTTGTTTTGCAAAATATATCTGATAATAGATAAAAATAATTTAAAAACATTAAAACAGTTTTAAATTGCAAAATATAGTAAAATGAAGCACAAACTTACACAGGTGTACTTTCATACATATCACTTAAATCCTGAAATAAAAAAAATGTTCCATTGGCATCTGGTTTCATTTGATTGAAAATACAGATGACAAAATTTTAAGCACACAACTCAATTCGATAGAATTGCCATCCAGCTGATGGGGGAATGTTCTAAATATCAGACAACAACTGTGGAGATCATGTAATCTGGACTGTGCTAATTGCAGTTTAAAGAAATGCAAAGGTTTTTTTACTTCTGAAGCATCAAGTTTAGGAGTAAGCCGAAAAAAATTATCATTATTTAGGAGCTCTGAATTGTCTATTTTCAATATATACATAAATATAGATAGCCCCCATTTAACTCAGACTTGCTATAATGTAGTTTATTTTTATTTTCATTTTAATAAATGCCTTAAAAATCTTTAAATAGTGTACATAAATAAATATGCATAATGTTACAGAGGAACCCTTTATCATCTTCATCAACAACATCCTCAAGCAGCCATGGGCTACGGAGGTCCAACCAGAATGTGAAATTTAATTTCCCAAGCATACCTGTCCTGAGCTACATCTGCTGCATCTGGCCACTACATACCAATTCTGACAAGATCCTGTTTGACATTGTCTGCTCACCGCATCCATCTCCCCCTCTTCTGAAGCCTTTAGGCACACTCTTCATAACCCTATTCACCAATCTATAATTATCCATACGAGCAATATGGCCAAACCAACAAAGTCTCTCTTTGCACAATATACTGCTTAAAGGAGGTGCTGACTTCTTTGCCTAACCTCATTATTAGTTACAAAATTGAACCACCTAATGCCCAAGATACTGCGTAAGCATCTAGAATCAAAAGCATCTAGTTTCCTCTTATCTTGTTTACAAA
Source organism: Ryuthela nishihirai (assembly GCA_038380435.1). Taxonomy (NCBI): domain Eukaryota; kingdom Metazoa; phylum Arthropoda; class Arachnida; order Araneae; family Heptathelidae; genus Ryuthela; species Ryuthela nishihirai. The sequence goes on from JAWZYU010000017.1 coordinate 82,228,377, forward strand.
GTGTCCAAGTTTCACTGCCATAACTAACCCTAGAAAGAACCAAACTATTATACAGTCTAATTTTAGTTTTTAGGTATATACGCCTATTTCTTCACACTCTCCATAGATTCTTAAAAGTCCCGGCAGCAATCCCTATCCGTCTGTTAATCTCATGCTGCACATCACCAGCATCTGTTACACAGCTCCCAAGATAATTAAACTGATACCTGCTCAAGAGTGCAACCACTCATATTAACTGAATCACAGTCTGTCTGACCAATTTTCATCACTTTAGTTTTCTCTCTGTTTATAACTAAACCTACTCTACTACCAGTCTCATCAAAAGCTTGAATGAAAGAGTTCATCTCATCAACATCATTTGCCAAAAGAGCTAAATCATCAGCATAATCAGAAATTTTAGATCTCCAGACCATTTAAGGCCAAAATCTTTCCCTTGCAAAGAATTTCACATAACGTAATCAATAACCAAACTAAAGAGAAAAGGAGACAAAATGCACCCTTGTTGAACACTAGAAGCAATACTAAACCAATTGCTATAAGCCTTACCAACTCTCACACATGACTCAGTGTTATTATAGAGAGCTTTCATTATGTTAATTAGCTTGTCTGGTATGCCATACAATCCCACAATGAACCACAAATTATGGCAATCAACAGAGAGTCAAAGAATTTTTTTTTTTAAACCATCCCCTACCACTTCTGAATCCACATTGCTCATCATGCAATTGACTGTCAACCAGATTCTTAATTCTATTAAGCACAATCATTCAAAGAACTTTTCCTAGAACAGAGAGTAGGCTGATACCCCTATAGTTATCACAAGAACTGCGATCACCTTTTTTGAAAATAGGGATAATAACAGCTCTGAGTAAAATCCTTAGGAACCATGCCTTTATCATAAAAGATATTCAAAATTTCAGTCATCCAAGTGGTAAACGAAACATTCCCACTCTAAGCATTTCCGTAGTAATTTCATCTACCCCTGGGGATTTATAATGTTTAAGTTTAGAAATAGCCAAAATAACTTCAGATTGTGTTATAGTGCCAGCATTAAAGCCACCAATGAATCTATCATCATTACAAACAATGGGAGTAGAACTAACCACATTGTTTAGAACATTCGTGTCCAACCTTTTGACTTCCCTGGGCCACATTTTAGTGAAGATTTGACTTCCCTGGGCCACATTTTAGTGAAGATTTGACTTTCCTGGGCCACATTTTAGTGAAGATTTGACTTTCCTGGGCCACATTGAGTGAAGATGAATTGTTTTGGGCCACACATAAAACATATATATAGTTAATGCATATGAATAACAAAACTTCATTTATTTTCTTATGTTTTTTATTATAAAATTAAAAAAGGGCAACATAAAACTAGTGGGATATCAAAAACTCGCTGGAAATCACATATTCATGTTGAAAGCTTATGTCGTAAACATGTAAACTTTACGATTTTGTGGGCCGCATTACTAGCTGTCCAGGGCCGTTGGCTGGACACGCCTGGTTTAGAACATCACTGAAATGCTCAGCCCACCTAGCCATGACAGAATCCTCACCTTCTATAACCTTACCTTGTTTATCCTTCAATCCCTGTATAACTGTCAGTTTTCTACCACACAAAACTCTGCTGTTGTGCTGTCTAAGTACTTCCTCGGCTTTGTCAGACAAGCCATCAAGCCAAAGATTCTTATCAGCAGCTAACTGATCCTTTACACATTTATTAAGCTCTCTGTAATGCTTTCTATTAGGACTAGTAGGGTATTGATTAAGGACATTCCTGCAGTTATTTCTTTCTAAAATAAGCTCAAGTGCCTTATCACTCAAATAATTCTGCCTCCTCTGTTCCTTTTTTCCTAAAAGAGTACTGTTAGTTTCCAAAAAAGCCTGTCTGAAATGGTCCCATTCTTCCTCAACTTCAGTAGTAAGCATACCATGACTATCATAATGACTAAGTAACCTATCATGGTAAGCTTTGGCTATAACAGGATCTTTCAGAGCTTCAGTATTAAAAGTAAATTTTTTAACCCTAGCTCAACATTTTTTAAGTTTAAGTTGCAAGACACTTTTAACAAGGCAATGGTAAGATCCAATTTCAGCTCCCCTATTTGACTTGGTATTCCTAACAGAACTAACCCATTTGCTGTTAATTAATATATAATCAATCATATTCTTATGCAGCCCACCAGGTGAAACCCATGTGTACTTATGTATGTTGTGGTGTCTGTAATAAGTGTTAGTTATTCTGAAACCATTGAGTTTACTTACCTGTAGGAGATGTTGCCAATTGCCATTGCAGATACCAATACCAAGGGAACTGCACAATAAATGCATGATTTTTTTTTGAAGAGCATGATAATGATTTTTTTATGAGTGGATAATCATAAGATGAGGTCATAACCAATTAATGGAATGTTACATATATTATGCACAAAATAGAGACAAGCAAAGCAAGCCATGCTAAATTCTTTCCTTATTAAGAAATAAATTGCAAAATTAATTAATCAATCATGTACACATTTATACATTAATGTACACATTTATACATTAATGTACACATTATACATTTATACAATAATGTACACATTTATACATTATTTATGAATTTATTTTACAAAAAAAACTGTTAATTATATTTTTGTTGAAATAAAATATTTATTGAAATACAAAGAAAAAAAAATCTAACAAGATTAATATGAATATTAAAAAACAAGTAAATAAAAAATATCTGTTTAATGCAGGTGTTACAGGAAAATATCTCCTGCATTAAAGGAAGGAAAGGTTGGCTTAAATTTTATATTTAAAAAAAAAATTATTCATTGTACTAATGAAGCAGTTTAGTGTTCATAGCCATATTACATAATTAAAAATGCAACTAAAGTAAATCCTACCATTTGAAATGAAATTTTCTGTGTTTTATTGCTGACTGAAGCCAGTAAATTCTATATATTGCATCTAGTTGGTTTCATTTTTGATAACCATTTTGAGGAGAAAATAAAAATAATTCTAGGACTGGCAAAGCAAAAAAACAAAAAGTTTATAAAACTGAAAACCTTCAATTACAGATTTCTGTAGACTTGGGGGATTGAAGGGGAAATACTGACATTCATTACCAAAATTAGCAAATGAGTTAATTTTATGTTTCATTCTTGTTGCCGAGTAATCATTAACGAATGAAGGAAGTGTAAGGCTCACTCTTTTTAATCCGACTTTTGTGCAGTTGGCTAACCAAGTATATTGAAGAATTGGATATTGATCTGGAAGAGCCCCAGGGGAAAAGGAGGTATCCCATTAGAACTCCATCACTCATGGCAGTGAATTGCAATTTAATCTGGACTCCCCATTCAGTTTAAGATTATTTGATCACTCTTACTGTCAACTGACAACCTACACAGTGTGTACATTTTGAATAAGGTACATCATGGAAGTATTGTATTGGAGAAATAACAATGCTCATTTTGGAAGTTGAATATTGTGCAAAGTTAAAATTCAAACCTATCTTTCTTCAAGCAGGTCTGGTGTAGCTGACAAAAATTCTTGGATTTGCTACACCAGAGTACACAATGCAGTGTCCTATTTTCACCTAGCGGTGCCTGATCTTAAATTCAGGAGGGTGTGAGGTGCATTATTTTACTTTTGTTCATTTTAATGGGTGGAAGAGATTATTTATGAAAAATGAATATAGGAAGGATTAAGGTAGTTTTTTTTTTATTTGGTTCAAACTTTGAGCTATTACATTGGTTATAGCATTCCAGAATGCAAATGGTGAACATAGTTGATCAACAGCGATATAGATCATTACTGCCACTATTTCCATGCATATTATACACTGTACTACAGATTTTTTAGACAATTTCCATGTCAACAGAATATAACTTTGAAGCTCTCTAACTTCTAAAATATGCATTTAATGGAAAAATCTGACTGAAGATACATTAAAGATCATAATCATCTCCATTTAAATTTTGATTTTCAACAATATTTTTTCAGTATTTAGGAATTTATGAAAGCTGGAATATTTAACAATAAATTATCTTGTTTTATAAAAATCATTTATAATTGTCTAATACTGAAATAATCATTACACAAACTTCTAAAATGTATATCATTGATCAAGGTTTAAATAGATTTGACTATGATCTTTAATGTATTTTCAGTCATATTTTCCCATTAAATGCATATTTTAGAAGTTATAAAGCTTCAAGGTTAGAGTCTCATTGCCATAACATGGTAATTCTTTAATATTTTGTTGGCAGTGTATAACAAGGGATATATTATGAAACTGCAGAGGGTCCCATAATGTAATGGCTAATGCCTATCTATAAAAATAAAAAATATAATAAATACCCCCCTCAAGCAGCTGCTTGACACAGAGGCCTGACAGGAGCCTGTCAGTTTATATGCCACAGTAGGAGATCTGACCATCAGAAAATATTTGTATGAAGCAAGGATTTGTGTTTAATGCCGATTATAAGTTCCTGCACTTTGTTATGGAAGTCTCTAAGCTTGTTTAAACTATGCTATTAACTCTTCTTATGCCCAGCCTGAAAAACAGGAATGAACCGAGAGGCCCAAATGTTTTTTCAGTGAGTTAAGCCAAAAGAAAAAAAAATAACTTTAGAACATTTTACCAAATAACTAATGTACAGAAATAGTTATAATTAAAATTATACGTTTAATTTTTAATTTTATTAAGACTTTTTCAACGTGTTGTAGTGAAAAAAAAATGATTTAGAAAGGCAATTAATGCTTTATATTGGAAAACCTGCTGGAGGAAAATAGTTATATTACATATAAATAAAAAGAAAATTTCTTTTGATATGACAATACAATAATAAAACTAATTCTGAAATAGATGTGTCATTGTTTTTTTATTATTCTTTATGTGTCACAGTTGACACCTCCAGGTGACTTGAACATGTTCTCCTCACCACAGCTAAGTGGTCTTCTAGTGGGACTGGTGTGGTAATACTACCACACAACTGTTGCTTAAGCCTTAGTCTGGCACTTATAAAGCAGAGAGAAGGATGAATGTAACACTAGGGGGGGGGGGGGGGTTGGAACTAGACCAGATTTACAACAAGGTAACTTTGCACTGTTTCACACTCATGGGAGCTTTATCTACCATTTGAGGCAGTAAAGCAACACTTTCTCTTGGCTGTTTTTTTTTGCAATATACACCATGAATTTTCTGTTTGGTGTGGATCTTCTTGACAAAGTGTCACAAGTTAGATGAACTAAGACTAAAATATTCAATATCCTCATAGTGGCATGGCCAAAACTTTGAGTGGGGATGGTTAATGTAAATTCACGAACAATCAATTTCTTTGAAATAAAATCTTGTTAAAGAGGGGGAAGGGTTGGGTTATTTTACCTGTGGGTGACACCTTTTTGCACACAATGGGCTAAATGGCTAGGTCACAAGGATCAGAGGAAGTTGGGGGGGGGACCCTTGGGCAGCTATTGGGAGACAGATGGTAGGCCCCTGACAAGGTCATCCACCGTGTTCTTTAATGTGCACAGGGTATGGCTCTCTGACACAAGGGGCTATGGCTTAACTTTCCATCTGATGGAGGGCAGCCTTTCCAAGTCCATTGGTATCTCCTACTGACTAAGGGCATAGCAGGGAGTTTTATAGAGATAAATTTCAATGCTGGCGCAGCTTGAACTAGCCTGGAAACTGTAGATTATGAGTCTGGGGTGCTACCATGTCACACATGCCCCAGAGGGGGAGAGGAAAGTAGGAGGGGGATTGTTTCTGCATTTGACACCTCATTCATTCTCAAAAGGTGCCAAAAAAGTAGTTGCTACTGGAAAATTTAAAAATGATGGCGTTATAAATAACATAAATTGGGTTAAAAAAATTAATTTGTCAGAAAGAAAAATAACCAACATTAAGATGAAGTCATGAACTAAATAAAAAAAAAACAATAAATGAGATTGCTTCATAATAAAGAAATAAAAACAAGCTAAACCTTTGGAAAAAAACAACAAAGGTTTAATAAAAATAACTGCTGAGCTTACTGAACAAACAAGACATTATCCAACAGACTTGTTTATTACAGGCAGGCCATCACTGCAGAGACACACATTGCCAATTAGCATGCTGCTGTGTCTTCTGCTTTGTCTCATTGAATAAAATATGTTCTCAGAACCAAAGTCCACTTGGCAGTTTAATCTTCACTTTTGGGAAAATGCATGATGAATTACAAAAATAACTCTAAAAACATTGAAACAGACTTAAACCAGAAAAGAGTTCTTTATTTTATATCAGTGGCATACTCAAAGGGACGTTAGAATTATAACTCTTTCTCCCTGAGGGTTTGAGTGAGGCTCATACTGAAAGTAATGCCTGTGGGGCTATATATGCATAACAATATCATGATTATGCATAATAATAGCAAAATTTATAAGATATAAAACCATGAATATAAAGCTATAACAAAGAGCTGTCACTGAGTTCCTGATGAAGGAGGGCTGCAGAGCTTCAGACATTCATGCAAGCTTAACCAAAGTGTACAAAGAGCAGACAACTGATGTCAGCAATGTGTATAAGTGGATGAAGAGTTTATCAAAGAAGAAATAACCACTGAGGATAAACCAAGAAATGGGAGGCCATTGACTGCAGCCACTGATGACAACCGATAATAGACAATGCTCACCATAACTTTTCCATATATGATTCCAGTCTAGGGTTTAGAAGTGGTGCAAATGCATTGTGGTTCCCAGAGATTATTTTGAAGGGTAGTTTTATGTTATAGTACAACAATGGATGTATACATGTGTAATTAGAACTTTTCATTCATTATAATAAAGACATTATTACCTAACAGGCATTACCATTGGTACACCCTACATATATATAAATATTTGTTGTGTTATTGATGATTATTGTTTATATTGGTAATTATTTTTTAATTTTTGAAATTACAACTGGTTGAGCAATTCCAAAACATTTTTAAGAGTGACTGAGCAGTGTGAAGTGGCTGAATGACATCACTGGGTAGAGCAAAGAGACACCATTTATAGGACAGATGTGGCCTGCAAATTGCTAATCACTGATATAAAGTATATGGAAATAAAATAATAATTTAATATTTATATAAATTGTTCTCTAATATTGGTTGAATATAATACCTATAACATTGGTAAAAAGATATAAATTTTCAAATTGCCTTGACTTAGCTCTGACAGAGGCAGTGATCAGCAAATTTGACTTCAGTCTTAGTGGGACAAGACCTTGTATGAGAAGTCATGCACATACTAGGAGAAGTAAAAAATATACTTTATTGATGTCATCAGCTGTCTTAACAGGTGTTCACATAAAGTGCATGTTTATGTAACATAGATAATGCTGTCAGCAGGATGACACTTCAAGTACCAAGCCTGAAAAAGGGTTTGTAACCACAGAGCAAGCTATTTTTTCACTGTAATCAACCAAAAAAAAAATTAACTTTATAGTTTTTTTTTTGCCAAATTAATCAGTTTTAATTCTGGATTTTACAAAAATTAAATTTTTACCAAAAAAAAGATGATAAGTTTAATTCTAATGGGGATAATAATGTTTAAAAAATATCCAAACCAAAAGAAATAGGTCATATTACATACAAAATTAAGCAAACTTACAAACATATTAATTTCAATAAAGACTTTTTCACAATGATATAGGGAAACTATAGATCTGACTATAAAGTTAAGGCTTAATTTTAGAAATCCTGACGATAAAAACAGTTAAATTATATATTAATCTAAAGAAAATTTCTTCCTGAATAATATAATATTTACCTGACACATGATTTTTATTTCTTTTTTTAATCCTTGTCATTATGGTATCATTTAAAACATGGGACAATTTTACATGGCTTGGACTGCTCACATTCATGTAATTTTCCGTCTTGTTTATGAAATGGAGGAAAAGTTTCTTGGCTGTCTTTTTTTACAGAACATTATGCATTTTTTCCTTTGGGTATTAAATTTTTGGGATCTTGGCTAAATTCCACAAAGTTAGTGGACCAAGGCTAAAAAATGTTAATATGCTTAGAGTGGCACATCAAGATATTGAAGGGCATAAGCTATTGTAAAGAAAGCCATCAAATATAAACTAAAAAAAAAAAAACAATTGTTTAAAAAATATTTTTTCCATGGGGGGGGGGGGGGGGGGGGGGGACAATAACACCCACGGAAAAATTGCCCTCTCAACTATAGGACTGATTTCCATTCCAAGACTTCGTTCAATTTCAGGAAACGATGAAAGATCAGTTTTTGAGCATAAAATGAAGGAAGTAAAAAAAATAACATATAAATAATGTGATGTTAAAAAAAAATCCACAGAAACAAGTTGTAGCTGGCTTTTGTCTAACTAGCAAAGTAGTATAACTCCAAAGGGTCGATAATGTTACATAAAGAAAAAAGAGATCCATAGAAATAAAAACAAAGGTTAATTATAAAAGTAAAATAAAATACTAATTGAATTGTAAAAATATCCAATATTGATGACACTATTACTAGCACACTGCACATGTGACAACACATGCTACCAATTACTGTCATCTGTATCTTGCTGGGCTGCGACCTAGTTTACAAAGCAGATTTGCACAAACAAGTTATGATGTTGGTTTCAGTAGCTGGAGAGCACTGTTGAATGCTGGGATGAATGATAGAAATAAGGCTAGGAATTTCAAAATAAGTTTAAGGCAAAAAGAAAATGCAAAACAAAAAAATAGACATACTTAGTAATTGCCTACAAAATTCTACAATTTTAAAAATAGCAGCTTTTAGTGAACTTTTGGAAGAATTTCAAAACTTTAAAAAAAAATGAGCTTGCAATAGTTCAGATCAAACCAATGAACTTAAATCAGGTGGTTGCTTCAAAGTAGAAAAATAGAAACAAACAATTTGGTTTTGCCATATATTGCTTCTAAAAATGGTGATCTATAACAAATTACTTATATCAGAGCTTAATAAAATATTCGTCCAATGAAAAAAGTATGCTTTTTCAAGTCTGAATTATCTACTTTTATGAGATATTAGGTAAAAAAAATCAAAAGGGAATTTCTATTTTTTAAAATGGAAGTTTCATTTGTTGCAATAGTGTTGCTGACCAGTGCCTATGCTGAAAATAATCTGTGGAAATTTGATACACCCTACAGCACTGATGGACCTGGAAGATTTAAACACACAGCCACTGTTAATTCTGATGCAGAACACTGAAAATAATAAAATGCATTAACTAATATGAGTTACCTCTTAATGCTGCTCCTTTCTTATATCTGTTCTTTATTGCTGATAATGAAATGGCTCCATCATCATCATCTTCATAACGATCAGGCTCAAGATATGAAGCACTTAATCCTCTAGAGTGGGATTTTTCCTTCATTCTCCTCTGTTTGCTCTCCCTCCTAATTGATGCTTTGAGACGATCTTCTTCTTTCTATATGAAATGGTACTTTAGTTTCTTAAAAATTTCAACAATGGATAAATAAATAAAATTTGTTACTTATAAAATGTAATGGTGAATTATCACCTTTTATTAGTGAATAATACAGATTTAAGCTTGAAAAAAGCAAGAAAATATGGAACAGCTATGTGAGAACTAAAACTATTTCCAGAGCTATGTTAAATTGGTTACAATATTGCATGTATTTACCCCTTTAGGTAATACAGTTGCATAAACTTGAGAGATGTGTATGCATCCCAATAGTGTGTTCACATCACTGATAATTCCTTAAGATGTTTGCAGTATTGGATAAGCATTGTCCTATTGAAAAAGGACAACCTGCACACCATTGAGGTGTGACAGTGCAATAGGTTGGAGGATTGTATTGACATACTGTTAGGAATTTAGATTGCCCTTAATGACTATCAAAGAGGGTAGTTATGATATCTGATAACACTCCACACCATTAACACCTGACATTCATACTGTGTGATGTTCATGAATACAGGAGGGTGAGGTAAGTACAGGAGGGTCATGAATACAGGAGAGAAGTGTAAGTCCAAATCCCACTCATAGTAAGACAAAAATTTTTCAGGCTAACTATTTCATGAGTCCAATGTATATAGGACATTTGCGATTCTTTACTACTTTACTTAGTAAAAAACACAGATATCTTGTAGACATGGGTATGACAAATGATTTCAATTATGTAACCATTTGCATCCCCCAATAAATAGAAGTGAGGCTTGTAACTGAAACTGTCAGTGCTTTTCATCCCTTCAATAAGACTCTATCCCACCCAGCACTACTGCAATTACTATGAATGACGGATAGGTGTGAGGGATAACTGTGTGATCGTAGCACAGCTCTATGAATTGGCTTATATAAGTGCCCCAAGATACAGGGTAGAGTATTGCTGGCAGATAAATAATGAAATAAACTCTACATTCAATATCTACTAATAAATTAGCACTTTGATGTCGATTCAAATTTTAGAGGAAAAACGTATAGAGCCAGGTCGGATATGAACCCACGACCTCCTGATAACATGTCAGGTGCTCTGGACCACTGAGCTACCAGCCACCGATCAAGATCTCCTCTAATTAACGCTAGAAAAAATTTCTATTATGTCACATATAGGCGCTATTCAGGCAATTTTAGCCACAAGCAGCTTTCTATTTGCCATATAGATGGAAAGCATGTCTTACAAGTATAATAATAAATAATAAATACCCCCTCAAGCAGCTGCTTGCCACAGAGGTCTGACAGGAGCCTGTCAGTTTATATGCCACAGTAGGAGATCTGAGAGGATGGCAGGACCTCAGCAGAAAAACGACACACACATCCATGCCTAATTCCAGGGCTCGAACCCAGGTCCCTTAGATCAGTAGCCAAGCGTGCTAACCACTCGGCCACGGGACGGCTTTTACAAGTATGCTAATGATAAATAATGAAATAAACTCGACGATTCAATATCTACTAATAAATTAGCACTTTGATGTCAATTCAAATTTTAGAGGGAAAATTGTCTTGAGCCGGGTGGGATACGAACCCACAACCTCCTGATAACATGTCAGGAGGTTGTGTCGAGGTCAGAGGTTGAATCAACGTCAAAGTGCTAATTTATTAGTAGACATTGAATCGCCAAGTTTATTTCATTATTTATCATTAGCATATTTGTAAGACATGCTTTCCATCTATATGGCAAATAGAAAGCCACTTGTGGCTAAAATTGCCTGAATAGCACCTATATGTGACATAATAGGAATGTTCATAGCATTAATTAAAGGATATCTTGATCGGCGGCCAGTAGCTCAGTGGTCCAGAGCACCTGACATGTTATCAGGAGGTTGTGGGTTCATATCCCACTCGGCTCAAGACAATTTTTCCTCTAAAATTTGAATCGACGTCAAAGTGCTAATTTATTAGTAGATATTGAATCGTCGAGTTTATTTCATTATTTATCATTAGCATACTTGTAAAACATGCTTTCCATCTATATGGCAAATAGAAAGCCGTTTGTGGCTAAAATTGCCTGAATAGCGCCTATATGTGACATAATAGAAATGCTCCTAGTGTTAATTAGAGGAGATCTTGATCGGTGGCTGGTAGCTCAGTGGTCCAGAGCACCTGACATGTTATCAGGAGGTCGTGGGTTCATATCCGACCTGGCTCAATACATTTTTCCTCTAAAATTTGAATCGATATCAAAGTGCTAATTTATTAGTAGATATTGAATGTAGAGTTTATTTCATTATTTATCTGCCAGCAATACTCTACCCTGTATCTTGGGACACTTTTATAAGCCAATTCATAGAGCTGTGCTACGATCACACAGTTATCCCTCACACCTATCCATTATTCATAGTAATTGCAGTAGTGTTGGGATAGTCTTATTGGAGGGATGAAAAGCACCGACAATTTCAGTTACAAGCCTCACTTCTGTTTATTGGGGGATGCAAATGGTTACATAATTGAAATCGTTTGTCATACTATTTTAAAATACTATTATTACAAAATTATAATTACTGCATGATTCACCCCCCCCCCCCCCCAATGAGCACAAATAATACCCCTTCCCTTAGCAATAACTTATATAATACTGCTAAAGGACTCTTCTGCTAAAATAACTTTCACTACTGGTAATAGAATTCACTGCCTGATGATGGCAGAGTCCAGGGAAACAGTTTGTGGTAGCCCAGTTTTTATGAATAATGCTTTTCAACTTTAATTTAAAGTTTTAAAGTGCTTGTTTGGAGTGCTCCATTATCATCTATGGCAACACAATGAAATATTATTCCCAGTCAACAAAAAAAAAAGTCTGGTATCCATGTATATTTACAACATCTCAGCAAAACAGTAACGATGTCAGTTTTCATCTATTGGCAAGCTATGTCATCAACTGCAGCTTCATGAGTGAGTCAGCAATTACAACTGGGAAATAAATTCACAGGACAAAAAATTAGTCACCCCTATAATTTGTCACCTAATACTGCATAACCCCTCCCTTTACATGAATTACAGTGACATATCCTGTTAGGTATGGACTCCACCAGTTGTCAGATAGACCTACAGGAAAAACAAATGCAACACCAGGAAGGATTAATGCCATTTTATTGAAATGCAGGCAGCTGTTGGAATACACTGAATGTGTGATTGATTACATTATTAAAAAAAATATGGAAAATTACCACTTTACCTATCAGGTAAAGTGGTTTAATTAGTATGATGCTGAACTGCCCCTTTCAGCAATGCATTCATGAACGCGGTGGGGAAGGTTATCATACAACTCTATAATGTCCTCTTGAGGGATAGAACGCCAAAAAGTGCGAAATTGCTGTTCCATTTCAGAGACAGTGGTTGGCACACCACTTGGGTGTTGTTGGAGCTGTCAGCCCATTATGTCCCAGATGTGTTCAATGGTGAAAGGTCTGGCGAGAGTGCTGGCCATGGTAGTACCCAAACATTTTGCTCATGTAGATACTGCAGACTAATGTGGGCTGTATGGGGATGGGCATTATCTTGCTGGTAAAAGGTTCCATGCTGCTGAACAAATGGGACAGCCACTGGATGCAAAATGTTGGTAACATATCGTTGGGCAGTTAGAGATCCCCTTATGATGATCAGTTCTGACCGAGATGTCCGACTAAAGACTAATGGCACCCCCACACCAAGACACTGGGTATATTAAATAAAACAATTAATCACAATCTACACTGTTAAAATCAAATGCCCTTAATGCTTTAAAGCATATTCTACATTACATCTTTGTGCTTGACAACATGTAAGAGTTATTAGCTTATTGTTATAATCACATAGGATGTTCCACTTAGGGAAGATCTAAGTGTTAATTCTGCTTATTAATTCGAGTATTTAAAGTTCTTAATTAATACTCACAAGAAGGTTACTTTTAGTTGGTATTTCATGCAGAGGATATCTTGCAAAAGTAGGCTAGTACACTCGACACTCTTGGTGGAGAAACACAGTCCATCTTATTTGCAATGCACTTGTTGATGTTAAATTCATGTTGACTTAGATCTGTATTGTAGTTTGGCCACTAATCCATCTTCAGGATGTGTAGTAGCCACCGATGATCACATTTGTTACACAAGTCCAAGTTTTCAGTTTGCAAATTCTTTACTGATGAATTATTATCAGTAGCAGAATTTATTTTAAGAGCAAGATTTAAGATTTAAAGGCATTTGAATTAAAAAGAGTGAAGTTTCAACTCAATACATTTAAACCAGAGTTTAAAAAACTATATTTACAGTTTAAAAACCACCACTCTTCCCACTGCAACATGTTTCAACATATCACATCTTATGTCTTCATCAGGCAGCAATGAACTGAAGTGTGTGAGTCATATATATAAATATATAAGGCTGGCCCTCTAGTAGTGAGTGACATTTCCCATCCAGTAATTATGCATAAAGATGTTCCATGCAGCCAGTAGAGAGGTCATGTCTGTGTTACGTAATGTTTCATGATGCAAATTTATTGATAAATTTGCCTTGAAATTTAACTGAAATTTTGTAGTTGAGGAGGCTTGCTCTTAAAATAAATTCTGCTACTGATAATAATACATCAACGAAGAATTTGCAAATTGAAAACTTGGACTTGAGTAACAAATGTGTTCAAAGGTGACTACTACACATCCTGAAGACAGATTAGTGGCCAAACTACAATACAAGATCTAAGTTAACATTAATTCAACATCAACAAGTGCATTGCAAATAAGATGGACTGTATAACAGATTAAACACAGATGAGTTAAATTAAAATCTTAATCACTATCCAAGCTGTTTTATTATTGTTCCAATAGATCAAAATAGCATTTTGATCGGTGAATACAGGGTAGTAGGGATGTTATTCACTTCTTGTCGAAATATTTGAAGTCCTTTCCTGTTGCACGGATCACACAATGATATTTAGAGCACCGTAACTTGACGTGTTTCAACTATTAACGTCATCTTCAGAAGTTGGGTAAACAGTTCTACTTCGGAGATATTATGCGTGCGAGTTGTTGTGCGGCTGCACCGTATGGTTTGCAGCAGGTGGCACTGCTGCAGTTTCGTGGTACTGCCCATGTGCCTCGGGTGGGGATGTGGATGCTTCAGCCGCACAACAACTCACACGCATAAAATCTCTGAAGTAGAACTGTTTACCCAACTTCTGATGACATTAATAGTCGAAACATGTCAAGTTACGGTGATCTCTCTAAATATCATTGTGTAGTAGGGATGTTATTCACTTCTTGTTGAAATATTTGAAGTCCTTTCCTGTTGCACGGATCACACAATGATATTTAGAGCACCATAACTTGACGTGTTTCGACTATTAACGTCATCTTCAGAAGTTGGGTAAACAGTTCTACTTCGGAGATATTATGCGTGCGAGTTGTTGTGCGGCTGCACCGTATGGTTTGCAGCAGGTGGCACTGCTGCAGTTTCGTGGTACTGCCCATGTGCCTCGGGTGGGGATGTGGATGCTTCAGCCGCACAACAACTCACACGCATAAAATCTCTGAAGTAGAACTGTTTACCCAACTTCTGATGACATTAATAGTCGAAACATGTCAAGTTACGGTGATCTCTCTAAATATCATTGTATGATCCGTGCAACAGGAAAGGACTTACTTCAAATATTTTGACAAGAAGTGAATAACATCCCTACTATCCTGTATTCACTGATCAAAATGCTATTTTGATCTACAGGAACAATAATAAAACATCTTGGATAGTGATTAAGATTTTAAGATGGACTGTGTTTTTCCACCAAGAGTGTTGAGGGTACCAGCCTACTTTTGCAAGATGTCTTCTGCATGAAATATCAACTAAAAGCAACCTTCTTGTGAGTATTAATTAAGAACTTTAAATACTTGAATTAATAAGCAAAATTAGCACTTAGATCTTCCCTAAGCGGAACATTCTATGTGATTATAGCAATAAGCTAATAACTCTTACATGTTGTCAAGCACAATGATGTAATGCAGAATATGTTTTAGAGCATTAAGGGCATTTGATTTTAACAGTATAGATTGTGATTAAATTTTTATTTAACACACCATATCACTGTGTAATTAATAAGACCTTTTAAGACAGCAGGTGCTGGATTTGTGTGACGATGTTGCATGTACTAGGTTGCATTCCTTTCCCCTGGATGACAGCGAACACATTATTTACTGTCATGCTGACCAAGACAAAAAATGAGATTCATCACTAAAACCACGGTACTTCACTCTTGTTCATTCCAGTTCTGTCTGAGGTGACATCACTGATGACATACTTGCAAGTGGGCAGATGTGAGGAGAAATGCAGTGCTGGACAATAGGCTCCCAATGAATGAAAACTGTAAAAAGACTTGTTTACTGTCCGTCTGGAAGGTATTTGATGTGTTATCTGCTATCAGTCCTTCTGCAGTTGCTTGCAGTCACAAATCTGTAATGCAATGCTATGCATTGCAAATGGCGGTTCTGTCACTCTGTGGTCACACATCATCTTCCTGATCCTTGTCAGCATGTACTGGATTGCAACCAACAACATTGGCATATCTGTGTATGACAAACCAGCTTCTCTAAGGCTGATGATTCTTTCACACTCAAAGTCTGTTAACCATTGCAATGGCTGTCGATGTCTGATTAAGGGCATCTTTAGAGATTTAGAACAATTTCCACAACGTTTTGTCAACCAGGGAGCTTTGGTTGCCTTTATCTATGTCTGACTGCTTTGCACCTGTGACGTTAGCTCATGCTTGTCCAATTGTTTTGATCATCCTGCCATCCTAAATTTTGTCACATTTGCATAACTTCTTGCAAGTGTTGCATTTTTTATTTCCTGTAGTGTAGTTTAAATAAAAAATAATAAATAAATACCCCCCTCAAGCAGCTGCTTGCCACAGAGGTCTGACAGGAGCCTGTCAGTTTATATGCCACAGTAGAAGGTCTGAGAGGATAGCAGGATCTCAGCAGAAAAACGACACATACATCCATGCCTTTCTCAGGATCAGTAGCCAAGCGCGCTAACCACTCAGCCATGGGACGGCTACATCAATTTTAATCTACTCCTCCAACAACAGCAGTCAATGTTCAACTAGATTACATGGATGCCTATTTTGGAGTTTCACCATCTGTTCCAGATAGTCCCAAAGGTTTTCAATGGGATTTACATCAAATGACTTTGCAACCCAGTTGAGATGTCCGAATATTACCCTCATGCCAGTCACAAACAGTTTTGCCCCTTGCACCCTACAGTTGTCATCCTAGAACACTGGAGTGTCTATGTTGTATTCATCCTTTGCATGAAGCACAAAAACAATCCTCAAACTAATGAAGTCATTGGTGCAATGGATAAAAATAAATCTTCAAGATATGACAATATCAAACATATTAAAGAAAATAAAGATATATTATTTTCAGTAATATCAAAAATAATAAATCAAATTATATATACATGAAATACAGCTTAAGAACTAAAAATTGTAATTTTAAGCCCCACATATAAAGGGAGTAAAAAAAAAACAGATTTTACTAATTATATAAAAATCCTCATGCTGCCATGGGCGATTGAAGTCCTACAAGACTATGCAATTTCCTCTTCAGACATGTCTGTCCTAAGCTATAGCTGTTGCATTTGACAACTGTATGCCAATTCTATCAAGGTCCTATTTGACATTGTCTGCCCATTGCATCGTAGGTCTCCCCCTTTTCCTGAAACCTTTAGGCACACTGTTCCTAATCCTGTTTACCAATCTGCAGCTAGGTAATGGGCAGTATGGCCAAACCAAAACAGTCTCTCTCTGCACAAAATGATGTTCACTCCTTCTAACCTCAACATTATTTACAGAGTCAAACCATCTAATGCACAATATACTGCACAAGCATCTAGAATCAAAGAATTGTGAATCATGAATCAAGTTTCTTGTTATCCTGCTTACAAAGAGTCCATATTTCACTACCATAATAACAAACCTTAGAAAAACCTAAACTAATTTTAGTCTTTAAGTATATATGCCTATTTTCCACACTCTCCATAGATTCCTAAAGGTGCTAGCAGCAATCTCTATTCTTCTATTTATCTCATGCTGCACATCACTAGTATCTGTTAAACAGCTCCCAAGATAATTAAACTGAGACATTTGCTCACAAGTGCAACCATTCAAAGCAACTGAAGCACCATTTGCCTGACCAATATTCCTGACTTTAGTTTTTTCTCTGCTTATCCAAAGTTAGTCTACTACCAGTCTCATCAACAGCCCTAACAAAGAATTCATATAAACATCTTTAGTCAACAATGCCAAATCATCTGCATAACCTAAATCAATTTTTGAAATCTATACACCATTTTAAGGCCAAAATCTTTCCCTTGCAAAGAATTTCACATAACATAATCAATAAAATAAAAAAAAAACTAAAGAGAAAAGGAGACAAAATACAGACTTGTCTAACTCTACTAGAAATGCTAAACCAATTGCTACAAGCCTTACCAACTCTCACACACAACTAGTGTTATTATAGAGAGCTTTTATTGTGCTAATAAACTTGTCACATATTTCACTGTATATGATTTAACGATCAACCACAAATTATGTCGATCAACAGAGTCAAAAGCCTTTTCGAAATCTATAAAGCCAGTAACCACAGGTTTCTGAAACTTTAAACATTTCTCAAGAATCTGCTTAAGTGAAAATATTTGATCAATACATCCCCTACCACTCACACTGCTCATCACACTGTTGCCCATCAACCAAATTCTTAATTCTATCAAGTATAATCATACAAAGAACAGAAAGTAAACTATTTCACCTACAATTATTACAAGAACTATGATCACCTTTTTTAAAAATAGGGATAATAATAGCTCTAGTGAAATCCTTAGGAGCAACCCTTTATCATAAAAAATATTCAAAATTTCAGTCAGCATATGATATGTGTTCCCAGCTCTAAGGATTTCAGTGGTGATTTAATCCACCCCTAGGGATTTATGTAGTTTTAATTTAGAGATAGCTAAAGCGACTTCAGAATGCGATATAGGGCCAACATTAAAGCCAGTTATGCATCTATACTCATTACAAACAAAGGGAGTAGAAATAATGGTGTCAACAATACAGGCTGTTCATGGCAGTGTAATGGTGCAGGGAATGTTTTCCTGAAACACATTAAGCCCCCTGATACACATTGAAGAACATCTGAATGCCATGGCATATTTGAACATCGCTGTTGATAAAGTTCATCCCTTCATGATTACAGTTTGTCAGTTGTTACATTCAGCATGATAATACACCTGCTCACAAGGCATGTATCATTACCAAATGGTTCCAGGAACACGCCAATGAATTTTCCTTGCTTCATTGGCCTGCACAGTCCCCAGATCTACACCCTATTGAACATTTTTGAGATAAGGTGGTAAGGACTGTTTGCAGTGAGACTCTGTTGACATCCAATGATGTTCTGCATGGTACAACATTCCTCCACAATACATCTAGCTTGTAAGTACCATGCCCCAATGAATTCAAGCTCTTCTGAAGGCCAAAGGAGATGCAAAACAGCACTAGGTAGGTGTACTTAATGAACTGGCCACAATTACTGAACTATGGAACTCAGTGTATATCCAAACACACGCAGTTCATGAAGTTGTCCATTAACCAAATTCTTAATGCTATTAAGAATTTGGTTGGTGGACAGCCCACAATAATGCAAAGAACTTTACCTGGAACAGAAAGCAGACAAATTCCCCTGTAATTACCACAAGAGCTGTGATCACCTTTTTTAAAAATAGGGATAACTATAGCTCTGGTAAAAGCCTTAAGAAACAACACGCTTATCATAATTTAGCCCCTGGCAAAATAAATAAATAAATAAATAAATAAAAAATAAAAAAATTGCAAATTACTGAAGCGCATAATGTCTTTTAGAATGATAACACTTTGAATGCCCCAAAGAATAAAATACTATGGCTTTAAATTTGGGAGGGTTATAAAAATAATGCATGAGTTCAGATCCCACTCGGCTAATGACAATTTTTCCTCTATATTTATTTAAGATAAAAGAATGTTATAAAATAATCAAATTGAAAAACTAAAATAAAACTTGGTGCATTGCATATGATTTAAAGCCTGACAATGAACAATCTTGCTCATTTTATTCCCAGCTACCATTCACCCATTGAAAAAAAATTGATTGACTCTGCTCTTTATTAATATAAATATTAACCTTAAATAACATGATGAATGTAAGAATTAAATTTTTTACACTACTTTGCAAGTTATAACTTTTTACTAATTAATAACCAAAAAGAAATTAAGGATAATAAATTTTTAAACATCCCTGCCCTTTCAGCAGCAAGAGGGGGAAACCCCAGAAATAAAAGAGACAAACCTTAATCATTTCAGATCTGTGTGCTTCTGGATCTTGTCCAACATTAGGCAGAACTCTTATTTTTTGTGTCTTCTGGTTTCTGTCTGCTAAGGACAGTGTCATTTTGCGATGTGTAAAACTGTCTGTTGAATGAGGCCTAGAAAAATAAACATAAATTATGACAAGTATGGAGGAAAAAATAAGTATGTTTTACACAATTAAAAGGGCAAATAAAAAAGCTGAAGCCTACCAATAAGCACTACATTTATAGATATAGGCAACTATCTACTGTATACACTTAAGTACAGGAGGCCTTTACTGGTCACAGGGTTATGTTTTGCAAAATGGACAGGAACTGCAAATCTCCAAGATTCAAAGTTTATGGAAAAAGGTGGCTTAGGAACAAACAAAATTACATTCTCTCAACTGTAAATTATGTGGGATAGTGCAATGTGTATTTCACTGTATATAGTAGGCTACTTTACACCAAGGATCCCCAATATTTATGAGATCTAGGATGCATCCAAATGAAAAATTAACAGCTGCTTGACATAGAAATCCTTAAGTGTGGGTTTGGCAAATTTGGATATTTTTGTGTAAAAATTTGTTTATAACAATTCAAATCACACTTGTGGGCTTAAATCAGAGAGTTGTTTCAGCACAGAGTAATGTTAACAAACAAATCAGCAATATCATATATCACGTCTATGAAATGGCAATCAGCTGCCTTTAACAAATTATTTATATCCTAGTTTAATAAAATATGCATCAAATGGAAAAAGCAACTTTTTTTTAAAGCATTAATAATACACTTATATAAGATATATGTAAGAAAATTTTCAAATGGCAATTAAAAAATCAAAGTTTCATGTGTTGTACTAAAAACTGATATAGGCGTCATTGTCTCTTATTTCGGACTCTGTCAACTTGTATAATGGATGTGGAACCTAGAATGGTTAAAGATGCACACCAGCTGCAGATGTTGACAAAAGACAACATATGTTGATAAATACAAACTGAGGTTTATACTTAAAAAAAAAATCTTCGATTTTTAAAAAAAAAGTATAAACCTTTGTTTGTATTTATTTTTAAAACATATAAGCAAGGGCTCAAAAGATTTGAAAAATATTATCTTGATGAGATGCCAGTCCAAAAATTTTCCTCATTGATATATCACTGGTTTGCAGAGTTGGTTGATAATCAATCCAAATAATAATTTTTATATTATTAGCCATTTTAATAACAGATGCACCCATATGATCATTGTTCAAAACTTTACAAATGTTAAAAGCCATAAGATCGTACAAAAAGAAGATGCTTATAAAATCAATACATTGGACAGACCCACTACAATCTGCATTTAATCATTAATGACTGAATCAGTAATGGTCTCATGGTTTTTAAAATTTGGATGTAATAAGTTTTTTGAACAACAATTATATGGGTATATCTGTCCTTAAAATGGCAAAAAAGATAAAAAAAAATTATTTGGATCGACTATCAGCCAACTTTGCAAACCAGTGAAATATCAACCTGGAAATTTTTTGGACTGGCTCTCATTAAGAAAATTTATGTTTGTTTCCAACACCGGATTTTGCTAGCATCAGCATAACAAAGGACTCTTGATTGAATGCATCAACAATTTCAAAGTAAAAATAAGATTTAATTGTGCAGAACCAATAAAGATTTCTCTTAATTACATTATAAAATTTATGTATTATCAGTCTATGTAACAGTGGTAACTTTACTAGTTAAAGCATTACTTGCTGTAATATTGTTGATTAGCTAAGTGGGAAAACAATATTTTCAACTTCTTTGTGGTACTACACTGATTTCCATAAATTAAGGAAAACTCAGAAAAATTATGATAAGCAAAAAAACTATAGGAATGATTTTAATGAAATTTGATGGAAACATGAATTACAATGCTAGTTTCAGAATGGTATAAAATATTTTACACTAGAAGCATTTTTTGTCAAAAAATAACACTTAAGGAACTTGTCCAAAAATGAGGTGTCAGAATGCAATGGGCAAAAGTTCTTTAATAAGGAGTGTGGTCACCACTTAGAGCATCGCTGTCCAACTAGTGGCCTGTAGGCCACATACTGCCCGCATAAGGATTATTGTGGCCCACGAACAAAATCAAGTTCTTACTTGAAATTTTAAATAAATATCTGTAATCCACCTTATAACTTTTTGTCAACTTACTCATTCTATAAAGTTTACAAAACATTCTTAAGCCGATTCGCAAACTTCTGAAACCTTTTAAGAGTGGTGCAGCGTCATCAAACAAATGTTTTTATGAAGCTGCAGTAATAAGAAGCATCTAACGACAGCATGAATCACTCTCAGTGCACATGCATATGACATGCATTGTCGAATGTTGCACTGTATTGTGCACCAGAAGACATTGTGTGTCATTTCGCTGAGACTAAATGATGTAATGGAAAAGGTTGTCAAAATTACCAATTTAATTCGTGGTGAAAATCGTTCTCTTACACACAGAAATTTTAAAGCTTTTTTGGACGAACTGCATGCTGAGTATGGTGATCTGCTTTTACATAGTAATATTCATTGGTTAACTGCTGGAAGATGCCTCAAGAGATTTTTTATACTTCGAAAAGAAATTCATCTTTTTCTCACAGAATTGGGTGGGCACCGATGAAGATTTAATAGCAAGTTTTGTTGATGAAACTTTTCTATGTTCACTTGCTTTCCTAACAGACATTACAGATTATTTAAATGTCTTGAATAAATCCTTACAAGGTAAAGATCAAAGCGTGTGCTGTCTTTATAATCATGTTACTGGGTTTAGAAACAAACTACAATTGTTGAAGCCAAATTTGCAAGAAAATAATTTAATCCATTTTGAAACTTGTAAAGAGTTCTACGAAGAAAGAAATGAAGCAACTTAGTAAAACAGTCAATTTTGAAAAATTTGTTCCTGAATTAGATATCCTAATTGAAGATTATAATAGAAGATTTTCTCAATTTGATGACCTTAAGTAAAGTTTAAATTTATTCAGTAATCCATTAAATATTGATATTAGCACCGTAGATCCTAAATATCAAATAGAATTATGTGACCTTCAGGCCGACCCAAATAATTGCATCTAATAGAGAAACTGAAGTAGAATTGTTCAAACTTTTGCCTAAAAAAAATATCCAAAAATTAAAGATTATGGACTCCAAATAATTTCTATGTTCGGAAATATATATATATCTCCGAGCGTGCATTTTCTGATACGAAATATATAAAATCAAGATACAGAAACTATGGCCACAATGCTCCCATTAAATTATTACTTATTATTTTTCATATATATAAAATAATTTTTGAGGTTTTTGAGGTTTATTATTACTTATTATTTTTCCTGTAAATAAAATAATTTTTTGAGGTTTATTATTATTATTTTTCATATAAATAATATTAGTTTCTGAGATTTATTATTATTTATTATTTTTCATATAAATAAAATAATTTTTTGAGGTTTTTGACATTTATTACTACTTATTATTTTTCGTATAAATAAAATAATTTTTTGAGATTTTTGAGGTTTATTATAACTTATTATTTTTCGTATAAATACAATAATTTTTGAGATTTTTGAGGTTTATTATTACTTATTATTGTTCGTATAAATCAAATAATTTTTTTGAATTTTTTAGGTTTATTATTATTTATCACTTTTTGCATAAATAAAATAACTTTTTGAGGTGACATGAACTGACTTTCAATTACCTATCCTATTCTTTTCTTTGGCCCACGAAATATTGGCAAAAAAAAAATGGTGTGCGGTCTTAGAGAAGTTGGACAGCACTGACTTAGAACAATGTAGGTCCATGCTGTTTATGATGTTGTGAGAATTAGCTAAGTTGGGAGTAATGAACATTGTTCCTTTAAAGTAGTAATAAGCTCTCCCTTTTTTTCTGATGGTGGGTTGAGGGCAGCAAAACATCTCCCTAGAGCATTCCTCCACATGCTCAATCGGATTTTGGTCAGGAGATCGAACTGGCCACTCGATGCGCATAATGTTCTCCTCTTGAAGGTATTGTTCCACTAGTCGAACTCTGTGTGGACGAGCATTATCATCTTATAAGATGAATGTTTCACCTATTGCACCAGTGTAAGGATGTACATAAGGGTCCAGGATGTCATCTCTATACCTTTGAGCCTTGGGGTTCCCACTCATCAACATATAGAGGTGTCTGTGCATCCACCTAAGGAAATGCCACCCCAAACACACTCGCTACGTTCGCAGCAACTGTCTCTTTGACGGATGTTACTCAGATGATAGTGGGTACCTCATTCTCTCCATATCAAACAATGTCCGGAATCATTCTGTAAGCAATATCTGAATTCATCTGTGAATAGTACAGACCCCCCATTGTTCTTCTGTCCAGTTAACATGCATGTGTGCCCAATTCAACTACTCTCTCCTGTGATGTGAGGAGTATACAAATTACTGGCCTTCTAGCATACAGACCTCCCTCATAAAGCCTGCTATGCACAGTAGAAGTTGATACAACCCTTCCAGTGGCTACTGCAAGAGAGGATTGTAGCTGAGAGGTAGTTGGGTTGTTTTACCTCTGAGCAGCACTTTTTTGCACACAATGGGCTAAATGGCCAGGTCACAAGGATCCCGAAGGCTCAGAGAAGGTTGGGGGAGGGGACCCAATGGAATAGCTGTTGGGAGACAGATGGTAGCCTTCCGTCAAGGCCATCCAGCGTGTTCTTTAAAGTGCACAGAGTATGGCTCTCCCGCACATGGGGCGATGTTTTAACGTTCCATCGGATGGACGGTGACCTTTCCAAGCCCATCAGTGTCCCCTACTGACCATGGGCAGGGCAGGGAATTTTGCGGAGATAAATCTCAACGCTGACCCAGCTGGGACTCAAACCTGAGAACTGCAGATTATGAGCCTGGCACGCTACCGACTGAGTCACCCCCCCCCCCCCCCTAAGAGGGAGTAGACATCCTGCTCCTTCATGCTGTTAATTGCAGATATCGGTCTTATACAGTGGTCATAACTCTAGCCCTTCCTTGGTTAAACCTTTGAGACATGGAATCTGTGCTAAGAAAATGTTTCCACGGTCTATAGACCACAGAAGGACTCACATTCAGCCATTGTGTAATGTCTTACTGACTTTGGCCTGCTTCGAGCCGGCCAATAGCTTTCCACCGCAGTTCATTTGGCAAATGATGTCTCGGGGTCATTCCTACAAAATGGTTATTTCGAATTTCTTAACTCACATTTACAACACAAAATAGCGATCCACTCCAAAATATCTGTTTTATGCCACTAACCAATTACAAAAATTGACGCAACCTAGACTAATTTGCATATGATACTTATTGCAATTTAGTCTAGATTGCTTACTCAGCATTACTTTACTGGTTACATGAACAAGTTTAACGAGGATAGCAAAATCTTTTGGCGAATTATCGCGATTTTTCTCATTTTTCCTTAATTTATGGAAACCAGTGTATAAGGCAAATACATACATATTTAACTTTATCTTTATACCCACTAGACTGGACTGATTTAAGGCTTTGAGCCTGATTATAGTTCCTGAACTTGCTGCACGGTGGGCTTCTATCGAGGAAAAATCTGCCGCTGTGTTTTCTGTTCACTTGTGGGTTGCCAGCTCTAGGTGAACAGAGGGACGGGATACCTTATATCAGCTGGTGGAAAATCCTGATTAGAGGTTATCGCAGGTACCTGAACTCTTGAATTGAGTTGGGCATCACCAATCTAAACTGGAATAATGTGTCTCAGACAGGTCATATGGCTCTTGTCTCCATAGGTCATATGGCTCTTGAAAAGTTCCTACCAGCATAGGTGGCTTCAGCCTGTAGTAGTGGGGGAACAGGTCTTTGCCCCATGCCTGCAATCAGGGGGCTGTTTGATATTGTTGGCCCTACCTCTCAATAAACTTAGCTTCCTTAAAAATCCTATTAATCATTTTCTCTCTGCAGGTAGATGGAATGTGAGGACATTAAATAGAGATTATTCTCTTGATGTCCTCATGCAGGAATTCCAGCATTATAACCTAGATATTATAGGCTTGCAAGAGACCAGATGAACAGGTAAAGATGAGATACTTAAAAATAATTTTAAATTTCTCTTTTCAAGGAGAGAAGATGGAAAACATCTCCAAGGTGTAGGTTTACTTCTCAGCAGACATGCCAGTGATGCTCTATTATGATATGACTGCATTAATGAAAGATTTCTTACAGCAAATTTTAAAACAAAAATTACAGGCTTGAATGTCATCTGTTGTTATGCTCCTACAGAGGACTCTGATGAGAATAGGAAGGTTATGTTTTACTGCAAGCTTCACGATATTTTGAATTCTGTGAAGGAAGGAGATATTTCTCTTTTCTAGGTGAGTTCAATGCTAAAGGTGGTACTGACTCTGACGTTTGGGCAGGAGTTTTAGGTCCTTTTGACATTGGTAGTTCCAATAGCAATGGGGAATGTCTCCTACAGGTAAGTAAACTTAAGTTTTCAAATAATGAACACATACTACAAACACAGGAGCATTTATAAATATACATGGGTTTCATCGGATGGGTTGCACAGGAATGTGATAGATTATATTTTAATTAACAGCAAATGAGATAGTTCGGTTAGGAATACCAGATCATACAGAGGAGCTGAAATTGGGGCTGATGATTACTTGGTCAAAAGTGTTTTGCAGCTGTAGCTTAAGAAATGTTGTGCTAAGGTTAAAAAAATTAATTATAACACTGAATGCCTGAAAGATCCAGATATAGCCAAAACATACCATGATAGACTACTTAGTTATGACAATAGTGGTTTGGTTACTGCTGAAGTTGAGAAAGAATGGAATCAATTTAAACAGGCTTTTCTTGAAACCAACAGTACTCTTTTGGGTAAAAGGGAACAGAGGAAACAAAATTATTTGAGTGATAAACTTATGGAACTTATTTCTGAAAGAAGGAAGGGAGGAATAATATGAATCAAGACCCTACTAGTTCTAACAGGCAGCATTTACAATGACCTTAATAATCATACAAAGGATCAGTTAACAGCTGATGAGAATCTTTGGCTATAAAGCAAAAATCAGTTAGACAGCACAACAGCAGGGGGTTGTACCAGATAGTGTTTTGTGTGGGAAGAAACAGACAGGTACACAAGGACTGAAGGATAAACAAGGTAAGGTGATTGAAGGTGAGGATCTTGTGATGGTAGGTGGGCTAAGCATTTCAGAGATGTTCATAACTATGATTATTTCTACTCCCATTGTTTGTAATGAAGATAGAAGCATTACTGGCTTTAATGTTGGCCCTATATCACATTCTGAAGTCACTTTAGATATCTGTAAATTAAAACTGCATAAAAAAAAAATCACCACTGAAATGCTTAGAGCTGGGAACACTTGTATTGTCACATGGCTGACTGAAATTTTTAATATTTTTTGTATGATAAAGCTGTTGTTCTTAAGGATTTCATTAGAGCTATCATTATCCCTATTTTAAAAAAAGGTGATAATAGTTCTTGTGATAATTATAGGGGAATTAGTTTACTTTCTATTCCAGGTAAACTTATAGATTATACTTATATTTCCAGGTATACTTAACAGAATTAAGAATTTGGTTGATGGGCAACTGTGTGATGAGCAGTGGGATTCAGAAGTGGTAAGGGATGTATTGATCAAATATTTTCACTTAGGCATATTCTTGAGAAATGTTTAGAGTTTCAGAAACCTATGGCTGCTAGCTTTATAGATTTCAAAAAGGCATTTGACTCTGTTGATCGCCATAATTTGTGGTTTAGTGTGAGATTGTATGGCATACCAGACAAGTTAGTAAACATAATGAAAGCTCTCTATAATAACACTGAGTCATGTGTGAGAGTTGGTAAGGCTTGTAGCAACTGATTTAGCATCGCTAGTGGAGTTAGACAAGAATGTATTTTGCCTCCTTTTCCCTTTATTTTATTATTATTATTTTATGCAAAATTCTTTGCAAGGGAAATTTTTTTGTCTTAAATGGTCTAGAGATTTCAAATTTCTGATTTAGATTATGCAGATGATTTGGCGCTGTTGGATAATGATGTAGATGAGATGAAATCTTTCATTAGGGTTGTTGATGAGACTGGTAATAGAGTAGGTTTGGTAATAAATGAGAAAAAACTAATGAGATGAAAATTGGTGAGACAGATGGTGCTTCAGTTGCTTTGAATGGCTGCACTCTTGAGCAAGTATCTCAGTTAATTATCTTGGAAGCTATGTGATAGATACTGGTGATGTGTAGCATGAGATTAACAGACGGATAGGGATTGCTGCTGGGACTTTCAAGAATCTATGGAGAGTGTGGAAAAATAGGCCTAGACACCTGAAGACTAAAATTAGACTGTATAATAGTTTGGTTCTTTCTAGGGTTAGTTTTAGTAGTGAAACTTGGATGCTTTGTAAACAAGGTAACATATGCTTTTGATTCTAGATGCTAATGCAGTATCTTGGGCATTAGGCAGTTCAACTTTGTAACTAATGATGAGGTTAGATAAAGGAGTCACCAACCTCCTTTAACCCTCTGACTGCTCAATTTGAGGACCGAAATCGTTTCAAAAATTGTGTATTTTTTTTTGTGCATATTTAAAATCTATATATATTGGATAATTGAAATATGCATTTTTTTCTTTCTAGAAAAGATTTTTTATATAGATTTTTATCATGAGAAACTAAGCTGTCAGAAAAAACAATTTCAGATGTTATCACACTAAAAATTTTTTTTTAATAAATTTCAATTGAATTGCAGTTAATTTCTATTTATTACATAATATAAAAAAGTAAAATGTATAAAACTTAAGAAAATATAATGCACTGAGAAAAAAATACCTTAGAAATGTAGTTTAGTATGATAGAGTTCGAAACAGGGTTCAAGGCAAAGTCCAACTTCACAGTCTTTGCACCAGATTCGTGTTTCTTTGCGAATTTTTTTCCATTTGCATCTTTTCTTGAACAGCAAACAGCACACTGTCTTCGAGGCTCTCTTTTTATGGGGTTAGGCGGTATGTGCCTTGCAAAATGACGAGCTGTCAATCTCAAAGTGTTCGGAGTAGAACTTGGTCTTCCAGGCGGCAACATAGTGAAGTTAGAGTGGTAAATACCAAGTACCTTCAAATGCCGCAATTTAGTGGATGACTAACGACATCTGTTGGTCAAAACCTAAATTAAACGTCTAACACTATATGTAATTTATTTCACTGGTTAAACGGTGAAAAGGCGGGATGCGCTCCTCAATAAAAGAAGAAAAACACCTGCTCGCGAAAATCGCGGGATGAGCAAATTTTGCTACAATTGAGTTGCCCGTGGAAATCGCGGGATGAGCAGTCAGAGGGTTAAGCAGCATATGGTGCAGAGAGAGACTCCTTTGGTTTGGCCATGTTGCCCGTATGGATAATTATAGTTTGGCGAATAGGGTTATAAACAGTGTGCCTAAAGGTCTCAGAAAGAGGGGGAGACCTAGGATGTAGTGGGCAGACAATGTCAAACAGGACCTTATTAGAATTGGTGTGCAGTGGCCAAATGCAGTAGGCTGTATCTCAGGATAGACAGCTGTGGAGAGCAAAATTATACAGTCTAGTAAGACTTCTGTAGCCCGTGGCTGTATGTGAATTTTGTATATATGTAGATATTGCCCACTGAATTTAATGTTCAAGTAGATACAATGATTATGTGATAATTAAATCTTTACACAGTTTGTGTTAATTGAACATGTATATCTCTATATCAAGATTAGTAAAATGTGGCATCAAGAACTGGCCTGTCTATTGTAAACAACTTGATCAATATTGGATACCATTGTTTGCTCAATTAGCAAGCTTTTTTGTTTCTTTAGATATATCGTTATTGATCTTTTAGAGTTGAGCTACATCTTCATCAGTTGTTTTCTTATGAAGATGTCTTACAATATGTTCCTACAGATTTCTATTAAATGACTTATTGTTTCTTTACTTCATTATTATTACTAGAAGAAGTGCTCATCATTGATTGAGTCTTAATATATAGTAAATGCCTCAACATATAAAGTTTCCATTTTGCATAAAACTCAATAAGAGCAACTCCAACAGATTTCCCTCTCTTTTGTGGGAGAGAAATTAGGGGACAAATTTTGAGGTATCCACAATATTCCTCACACAATAACTTTCAGTCAGATATAACTCGTTAGCTCTGAAATTGCTTATGCAATTCTCCTGTTTTTGGGAGTAGGAAGTTTATGGGGTTCCTTGAAATACATTAATGGGTCCTTGAATACCACTATAATCAAGTTTTACTTTAAAAATTGTAAGACATAGTAACACTGTCAAGAACATCTAAAGTCATTTCTACCCAAGTATTAGCAACTACTTTATTTAACAAATATGGCTAATATTCATATAGATTTATAGCAAAAAGAAGCATCATGTGTAAAATCTACTTCTGTTAATCCTTTAATGCCCATAATGGACTAAAACGGCCGAAATTTGAAATGAACTCATCCAAATAGCACTATTCCTTTGTCTTCAATATCCTCTATGCTTTTCTGAAATTTCCTGGGCATTAAAAGCAAGATCTTGTTTTTAACACAACACTGAGTGTCAACAAGAATATCCTTTTGTGAAATTTGGGACCAAGTATTTGGATTGGATTGTTTTACCTCTGAGCGGCACTTTTTTGCACACCATGGGCTAAATGGCCAGGTCACATGGACCCCGAAGGCTCAGAGAAGGTTGGGGGAGGGGACCCACTGGAACAGCTGTTGGGAGACAGATGGTAGCCCCCGTCAAGGCCATCCAGAGTGTTCTTTAATGTGCACAGAGTATGTCTCTCCCGTACACGGGGCCACGGCTTAATGTCCCATCCGACGGACGACGGCCTTTCCAAGCCCATCGATGTCCCCTACTGACCGTGGGCAGGGCGGGGAATTTCGTGGAGATAAATCTCAACGCTGACCCAGCTGGGACTCGAACCTGGGAACTACAGATTACGAGCCTGGCGCGCTACCGACTGAGCCACCCCCGCCCCACCAAGTATTTGGAAAGTTATGAATAGTTCAAAAGGATAAAATGTCAAAACATAACATGAACAGTTCCAAAATAGTTTGAATGATATCTTACTTTTGATATGTCATTATCTGCAACTCTTGTGTGAATATGACCTATTTGCTGTTGCCACCAGCCAATGAATCTTGTGTGAGCATGACCTAATTGTTATTCAATATGCATTGTTTAACTGGTTGAATATAATGTCTATTATTAAGAATGAGTTATGATTGCCTATCATTACATATTCATCTCTTTTTTCAGAGGAGAGGTATAATTTTATGGTGTTCAAACTCATGTTGCACTAAGCTATGTTGAGATGCAGTGTATTTGGTGGTTCTGGCTCATACTGTTTACAAGTTCTTGAACAGACAGAGAGATAAATTTTCTAAAATATCTAATAGATTCCTTTGTTTACATTAAAAAACTTTATATTCATTTACAATTTCTCAAAACTGAATGTAACCTTCAAAATGGCAAAGAGGATTCCCTAGGCTGGGAAATCTGCACATTCCATTGCTGGGGAAGGATGAAGATACAATTTCTCCAATGAGCCTTCTTTGCTGCTACGCCGAGTGGGGGTTCATAACATTTCTCCCAGCAAATTTATATTTAAAAGAAATCATTAGTTAAAAAAAGAGCATTTAATTTATGCACCCCCCCAAATTTAAAAAAAATTACAAAGGAATTAAATTCTTTTTGCCCTCCTTGACTTTGATGTAAGCAACTTGCACTGCTCTCAAGCCATTACACATATCTTCCTCATAAAGGGCTTTTACTTTGAGTCAATAAAATAAATGGAAGAAAATTTTTACTCTTGACTTACTAAATATCAAAAATATAATTTACAATAAAAAGAACAGGGTGATGAAAATTGTGCAAATGTAACTATTTTATGATATACCTGAAGCTCTTTCACAGCATATCAGTTGAAAAGCACTTTGTTACACAACTCCCACAATAATTGAAAATGAGAAACTTAGTCAAATGTACAACTATTCAAAAGAATTGAAGCACCATCTGCCTGATCAATTTTCCTCTCTTTATTACAAAATCTTCAATTACCAGTCTGATCAACAGCTCTAATAAAAAAATTCATCTTGTCAACATCAGCTAAAAGTGTCAATTATAAGCATCATT
Organism: Ryuthela nishihirai; assembly: GCA_038380435.1. Classification (NCBI taxonomy): domain Eukaryota; kingdom Metazoa; phylum Arthropoda; class Arachnida; order Araneae; family Heptathelidae; genus Ryuthela; species Ryuthela nishihirai. Next base: position 82,260,356 of record JAWZYU010000017.1, read on the forward strand.
TAAATCAGAAACTGATCAGTCACCTGATGATACTGAGTCACCTCTCAGTGCAATACACTGTGCCTTTTTAATGATATCAAAGATTTTAACTTTAAAATATTATAATGGCATTTTAAGATAATGCATCTTTCATTTACCATCTTTATGTGCTTTTATACAATGGAACCAGAGAAATAGTAACTTCATTTTAATATGGACTGGTATCTTGTACCTGTCATAACAATAGCAACAGCATCAGTATCATCCTACCAGCTATCAGAATTCACAACTGCATTCATTAGCCCTGACCACTCAGGTGATAATCAATGAACACACCAGCCAAACTTCAATCATATGGACTGACATTTTATGATGCTCACAAAAACAGACTGGTGAAATCAACAGGCCAACAACTGAACATTACCATCATCCTCAGTTACTGCAATTAGATAATATGCAACAAGTACACCAGCTGCAAACTACTTTTGCAACAGTTCTACATGCATTTAATCCTTCCAGTGTCCAACCTGTATGTATACGTATGGAGAATCTGAATTGAGAGGCCGATGACGTATGCATACATTCCTAGTACAACAAACTTAATTTAAAAAAAAAATAGAAATATTGAATTTTAAAAATTTTAATATATATGCTGAAAAAACTTATATTTTAGAAATGTTAAAAATACAATACCTTTTTAATTTAGGATGAATTATATTCTTAGGTGACATAAAATATCTCTGCCACACTCCCAGTACTATTCAGACTGCACAAATTACGTTATCACCGCACTCTGACTTCCTGACAAAATGTAACTTTCTCGCCGCTAAATTTGCAGTTACAATTATGATTTGAAGTGTTGCCAGTTGGTTTTTTCATTAAAAGTTTCAAAAACTGCCGAAAATTAACAAAAAAAATTTTTTTTTCCCCGGAGCAACTTCAAAGCATTTAGCATGCACATACTTTTACTCTTTCCTGCTTTAATTTTTTTTCAATATTCTTAAATTTTTTTCTCTTACTGAAAATATATCTTGATGTTGAAAAACAAATCGATATTTTTGGTGTAATCGTAACCGCCAAAGTTTCCGTGGCAGACAGTTCAAACTAGTTTTGGTTCTGGAATCGCTCCTGCTAGCTGTACTTAGGATTATCGCTGAGTTCTTTTATATTTCATAAGTTAATTTTTAATAATATATATTTATTTCATTTATATGATATCTAAATATTAATTGATTTAATTTATATCAGTGATAAAAATAGGAAATGGCTTCAACATCAAAAGTTACTGATGAAGAGCTGAGTGAAGTGCATCCCGAAAAGTGGTGATTTTTTTTTTTTGCGATATTTTGGGAACTCGGACTCAGAAGATGAATTTGAAGGTTTTTCCAATGCTGATAGCCTGCTAAATGATGAAAGGTTTTTGATTCAGATGAAGGTGAAGATCAAATGAATTTCTTGAGCCATCCAGTGAAAGTTGCAGTGATTCAGAAGATAAACCTGCCACTTCCAAAGCTGAGCAACTTTCTGCTGAATGAGCCAACCAATTACTTGAAAGCATATTTTTATCGAAAAGGCATGCATTCATAGGTATCTCTGGGAAAAAAATGAAACTGCTGAAACAGTGTTAGATTTTTTCAAGCTTTTCATTAGTGACAAAATTTTTGAAGAAATTGCACAGCAGAGTAACCAATATGTGCTGCCTTGCTTGGAAAGTCTGAAACCAGTTCCAAATATCCCTCTTCAAGAATAAATAGGTTTCGTGAAAAACCAACCTCAGCTGAAGAAATGAAATGTTTCTTTGCTTTAGTCCTAGCAACAGGCCTTGTTCAAAAACAATCCTTGACTGAGTACTTGTCTAAAGAGATGGTTGTATATACACCTTTATTTTCAAATGTCATGTCAAGAAACAGGTTCAGACTGTTGCTGCAATGTTTCCATTTGTGTGACAACAGCATTGCGAGGCCAAAAAAAAGGTGAACCTGGCTATGATCCTTTAGCTAAACTAGGTCAGGTGTTTTCTGATATTATAGATAGATTTAGAACAACATATGTTCCAAATAGAGAGCTAAGTATTGATGAGGCAATAATTGGCTATAAAGGCAGAATTTATTTCAGAGTATATATAATCCCCAAAAACCTAAAAAATTTGGCATAAAACTTTATGTTTTACTTGATAGCAAAACAGCCTATTCCTGGAATGTTATAGTGTATACTGGCAAAGGAACTGTTCAGCCTCATGACAGTAGCATAGGCCATGCACATGCTGTCACTATAAAGCTGATGGGTGGTTTGCTATACCAAGGCTATCATTTGTACATGGATCACTGGCATTCCTCTCCAGCCTTGTACCAAGAACTGTATGCAAAAAAAAAAAACCTCATGCCACAGGTACTACAATGCCAAATAGAAGGGGTCTACCAAGTTATAATTTACAAGAGAAGTTGGGAAATTGAGATGTCATTTCATTCAAAAAAGGTTCTCTTTTATTATGAAGTGGCATGATAAAAGAGATGTTATCATGCTCTCTACTTTTCATAATGCTGAACTGTCAGAAGTCCAGCAAAGGAGAAAGAGACAAGAAGGTGGAGGTACTCAAACTATTTTGAAGCCCAAGTTTATCATTGACTACAATGCTCAAATGGGAGGTGTGGACTGTGCAGACCAGTTACTCCAGTATTATCCAATAAAACGCAGATGTTTGAAATGGTGGAAAAAGCTATTTTTCCATATAGTAAATATTGCTGTTGTAAATGTCTATATTTTATTTAGGGAAAACAATCCATCATAAGCCATTATCAGTATAGGATTACTCTTATGAATCAAATGCTTGAAGAAGGTACAGATCTGTCCAACCAGGGCAAAACACATACCCAAAGCACTATATCTCCAATTATGTGGTTAACTAGACGCCACTTTTCCAGAATAATTCCAAAACTGCATCAGAAGAAACAACTGTCTCGATGATGCATTGTGTGTTCAGCACCAGGACATAGAAAAGAAACAATATATGAGTGTGAACTATGTGAGGTTGTCTTATGCAATGGTGCATGTTTTAAGTTGTATCATACTGAAAAAAATTACAAGAGGAAGTAGCATTCTTCTTCAAGGTAAAATATATATATTATTATTTGGAGTAAAATATTCTTTGTACTTGAATCCAATAAAACAATTCTAGTTTGTAGATTTTTCAGAATTAGGTCTTAATTGCCCTACCAACCCCCCCCCCCTTTTTTTTTCTATAGCATCACTCTAAAAAAGTTTTATTAAAATTAAAATACTTCTCATTTTCAAATATATTTTATTTTCATAATATTTGAAATTAAATTCTGTTTAATTTGATATATAACATGACCTATTTCCATTGATTGGTTATTTTTTTTTAAATCTAAAGTTGACTTGTTTATCTGACTGAGCACAGTTGGCTCAAAGCCTGAAATTTTCTCAAAGTATGGTACTAAGAAAAAAATTACAAAACGAGAAAAATAGTTCCTTAAAACCAAAACAGCAATTTTTTATTATGATATAATGATCCAGACAAAAAGTTATTTTGTCTGAATCATTAACCAAAAAAGTAATTTTTTTGTTATTCAGGAATATATAGTCATTCTATTCATGTGCTTTGCAATCATTTCTATTAGTTTTTTTTTAATTAATTTTTATTCTTGTTGCCAGATGCATTTTTTTACTACATGACTCTAAAAAAGTCCTATTAAAATGAAACATATGGTCTTTTTTGTTAAATACTTGATTTTCAGAAAATACAGAATTAAATGCTGATTAATTTGGCATACAACATGCCGTAATTCCTTTCATTAGTTATTTGGCAAAAAAGTTCCAAAGTTAAAGTTTTTTTTTGTCTGAGCATAGTGAGAAAAGAACCTGTTTTTCAGCCTGGACACTGGAAGGGTTAACAACAGTGCTTATATTGTATTATCTACTGCTGCATACTGAATTCTGCCCCAACGGTTTAACATGACAAAATTTCAACAAGGAAGGTGATGACCAACTATAGAGCAGGGAAACATAAGGCTTCATTTACTTGAGCAATGGCTAATTAATTTAATGGTTCCCATTTAGCTGTATGATACTCATTTGCCTTGAATGTGATTTTTTTAAATCATTGGTTATATTTTAAACAGTGAAAGTGTTGACATAAAATTTTAATCTTTAAAAAATTTAAAAGTTGGCTAAATCCTTATCTACTAATGCTAAGTTTTAAATTTCTTGTAGAAAAGTTTACTCAAATTGTTTTTCTAAGAAAGATTTTCCAAAGAGAATGCAATCACTAAAAAAAAAGGAAATCTGTTTTCCAAACTGCTTCAAATTATAGCCAAATATTACAAATGTATATTTTTTTAGAGAATATTTTCTGCTTACATTACTAGCCAACATGTGAAAACATATTTATTTTAAAATGATGCTAATGATTTAAACATTCTGATATGCACTGCCATCTAACTCACCTGAAAGTAAGTTTTGTACGAAACACAGCCTGACCTTGAAGTCCAGTTCCTTGACGAATAAAAAGATGATTGTGGTCACCTTGGACTAGAGTTTGTCGATAAACATCAAAAATTTCTGATCCAAGATGCAAAGACAAGCTGTAATAGAATGCATTTCAAACAAAAAATTCTTAAATTTTAAGCTTTCAGATTATTACATTATTACAAAACTATAATTATAATTTAATATATATTATTTTATTGTATTAGATTAGAATTTCTACACTATGCTTTATAGATAAAGTTGTTAAAATTACATTCTATCCTGTTATAAATCCATGTATCAAGGTTTTATTGGGTCTCATGGTATTGTATTGGGCCTCTTGTGAGAAAAATGAAATCACCATATACCTGAGACCCAGATGTAGAGTTGAGTGAAAAAAAAACATGCAGATACAATAGCATCTACAATATTTGATCAGTGTTCCATTTCTCTAACAAATTAACATGCCCTGAAAATTTTTAATTAAACCTGAAAAAATTATTAAACCAGTTAAAAAATGTCTAAAATAAAGCACTGACAAAACAATTTGAAAATATCTAACTATTGAACTGTTTATAGTCTCTATTTTGATAATCTGTAGCAGTAAACAATATAAATATTTACAAACAGCTTTTTTTTTTGCTTATTTTATACTTGTCAGCATCATCAAATACTGAATATCTCTTAATTCACTATAAATACCATTTCCTATAGTACTCTATCAGGACAAAAATATTTTCATCAGCAGATTCATATTCTTCATTTGGAATTTGATTCAAAATCAAAGCCATATGCACAGACAAGAAACAAAACTATAAAACTTATATTACCATATCAAGCTGAGCACACTGGCTTTCATTCAACCCATTGAATAATTTTTAATTAAAAAACCTCAAAAAACATCCTGGTGCAGATACAATTTCAAATGAACATGAATTTTACTGCATTGTGCAGTCAAATAGTAGAAAACAGACAGAAATAACCATGAGATAACTAGAGAGTCTGACTAGAGTAGCAATGAAAGCATATAATATTATGTACCCAAGCTTCAAAGGATGAAAACTGCAAACTATTCCAACTATCAGACTTTGAGAAATATTTGGCATCAGCAATAAAAAAATGAACAGATCTTCAGTAAGCCTTATACTTGACGTTGCACTATGGCACAATTAAAATAAAGCAAGATGCACTCATCACATCTTGTAATGCTGAATACAATTCCAACCAATACAAATACCGCTGACCAACAACAGGTAAAATCTTTTGAGAACTTTAGAATGGGATTTGTCTTTTACTTTTGGGGTTAAAATTTAATTACACAATTTCACTGTTAATATTAAAAAAATTAATATGCTTCTAAGTTTGATCTAGATAACTATAAGGTTTTAAACAGGTACATACTAAAAATTCATTGCAATAAGGAATGGCTGACAACAGCCATATTAGAGAGGCACAGTGTGTTGGCAAGAATAGTTGACAAGGATAGGCATGAATAGCTGACTATACATAACTCAGAGTATTAATTATTTATTACACAACTATGCCTTTAAACACACTATTAGAAAGTGCAAAAAGTTCAAGAGGTTTCCCATAAGTCTGTTGCCTTCTATTTTGGCTGGCACATCACAATGTTGCTTGTTTGATATTGAACTTCTGATGATATATGAAGAGTTGTTGTGCATTGGAGAAATAAGTCCAATATTATGGAGTAATATTGTTCTGATGCAACTTTAGCTGCTGTTAATCTTGATTAGGAAGCTGCATGAATGCTATAGGGGTGGGAGTGACTCAATCGGAGTGTGTCAGATTCATAATCTGCAGTTTCCAGGTTCGAGTCCCATCTGGGTCAGCATTGAGAATTATCTCCGCAAAACTCCCCGCCCTGTCCACGGTCAATAGGGGACACTGATGGGCTAGGAAAGGTTGCTGTCTGTCAGATGGGACGTTAAACCATAGCCGCGTGTGAAGGAGAGCCATACCTTGTGCATGTTAAAGAACATGCTGGATGGCCTTGATGGGAGGCTACTATCTGCCTCCCAACAGCTGTTCCAGTGAATCCCCTCCCCCAACCTTCTCTGAACCTTTGGGGTCCTTGTGACCTAGCCAATTAGCCCATTGAGTGCAAAAAAGTGCCACTCAGAGGTAAAACAACCCAACCCCAGATGTCAAAATGTGTTGATTCATCAGATAAGTAGAAATAATTTTTTTTTATGAAAAAGGCATACTTTTAGATGGGCCTTCTGAATAAAATATCTTTTAGATCAACATAAAATCATTTACATTAAACTCTTTAATTAAGGGTGTTAAAATATTAAAAGGAATTTTTCATCATTCTTTTTCCGAGGAGCAAGTGAGGTGGCAGGACAGCTGCAGGAGAATTTCATCCCTAGAGGTACACTATCTGATCAAAAATATCTGGATACCCCTTCTGAGTAGTGGATTCACCCATATACACCACAGCCATGGCTCAAACAGGTATAAAAGGCCATACATGGACTGGCAAACATCATAGACATGCATGAACAGGAGAATGGGCTGTACAGCAGAGCTCAGTGACTTTCAATGTGGCACAGTCATAGGATGCCACCTTAGCAACTAGTCAGTTCAGGACATTTCGGCCCTACTGCAGCAGCCCTGATCAACTGTAAATTATGTTAATGTGAAGTGGAAATGCTTAGGAGCAACAACAGTTCAATTGCGACCTGGTGGGCGACACAAAATGACAGGGCAGGACTGCTGAGTGTTGAAAAGGTGAAAGGTTCCAGTGAATGGTTCAACAAAATCTCCTGTCCTCGGTTGTAACACTAACCACCGAGATCCAAAATGCCTCTGGTAGCAATGCCATCACCATAATAGTTCATCGCGAGATGCAGGAATTGAGTTTCATGGCCGAGTAGTCGCACACAAGCCTAACATCAACAAGATATTGCCAAGTGTTGGTTGGAGTAGTGTAAAGCACAGTGCCAGTAGATTCTTGAGCAGTAGAACCACGTTTTCTGGAGTGATGAATCACACTTCACCATCTGGTAGTCCGAAGGATGAGTCTGGGTGTGGAGGATGCCAGATGAATGTTACCTGCCTGACTGTGTTGTGCCAATTATGAAGTTTGGTGCAGGAGGCATCATGCTCTGGGGCTGGGCCCCCTAGTGCCAGTGAATGGGACTCTGAATGTCGCAGCCTACAATGACATTCTAGACAATTCTGTTCTCCCAACCTTATGGCAACAGTTTGGTAAAGACCCTTTCCTGTACCACCATGACAATGCCCCCTATCCACAAAGCGAGTGCAGGAATGGTTTGATGAGATGGACATGGAAGAACTTGACTGGCCTGCACAGAGCCCTAATCTCAATTCCATGGAACACCTTTGGGATGAATTGGAACACTGACTGCGAGCCACGCAAAACCGCCTGATATCAGTGACCGGCCTCACTAATGCTCTTGTGGCAGAATGACAGGCAATTCCTACAGCAAAGGGTAGACCAACAAAATATTAATTACTTTCCTATTACCGGGAGATTGTGGATGAGTGAGTATCTGGATACTTTTGATCACATAGTGTATGTGACCTGTCATGGCTGCTGCTGGACAAAATTGTCCCACAGAGCCACTAGTAGTTTGCTGAGAGTAGGTTGGTCAATTGCTGGTTCAATTACGACTGGTGGACCATGCCAAATGACAGAGCAGGACTGATGAGTGCTGAAAAGGTGAAAGGTTCCAGTGAATGGTTCAACAAAATCTCCTGTCCTCGGTTGCAACACTAACCACCCATCCAATCTATCTTGAAGCATGGACATAGGAATCTAAAGTGTGCATGGGGTCTTGCAGGGACAGGAGTGGCTCAGTTGGTAGCCTGCCAGGCTACCAACTGCAAAGTAATCTGCAGTTCCCAGGTTTGAGTCCCAGCTGGGTGAGTCTTGAGATTTATCTCCACAAAACTCCCTGCCCTGCCCATTGGTCAGTAGTGGACACGATGGGCTTGGAAAGACTGCAGTCTGTCGGATGGGACATTAAGTTGTGCCGTGTGTGTGGGAAAGCCATATCCTGTGCATGGTAAAGAAATGCTGGATGGCCTTGACAGGAGGCTATCATCTGTCTCCCAACAGCTGTTGCAGTGGGTCCCCTCCCCCAACCTTCTCTGAGCTTTCAGGGTCTTTGTGACCTGGCAATTTAGCCCATTGTGTGCAAAAAAGTGCCACTCAGAGGTAAAACAATCCAACCCACCGGGGTCTTGCACAGGCCCAGAGATGCAATGAAAGTGAAGGCCAGACTTGATTCTGGCTGTATTGAAACTCTCTGTGTTTGTTGTAGGGAAGCACCACCAACAACCTGTCCTCTCCTACTCTTAAGGTTAGGTGGGCCTGGGTTGGACAAAGCTAGAGGAAATTTTGGTGGAGGATCATAGTGGTTCTGATGCACCAAATCGATCATCATTTGTATAGGACTAATCAAATGAAAAGTAAAAGACTAATCATATGATCCAGCAACTGCTTCTCTTCAAATTTTGCTTAGGATAGCTGGTGCTTGAGGGTTGGGTTGTTCTACCTCTGAGCGGCACTTTTTTTGCACACAATGGGCTAAATGGCCAGGTCACATGGACCCCGAAGGTTCAGAGAAGGCTGGGGGAGGGGACCCACTGGAAGAGCTGTTGGGAGACAGATGGTAGCCTCCCGTCAAGGCCATGCAGCATGTTCTTTAACATGCACAGGGTATGGCTCTCCCAAACACGGGCCCATGGCTTAACGTCCCATCTGACGGACTGTGGCCTTTCCAAACCCATCGGTACTTGATGGAATCAGTCTCATCTGGTAAAGTGAATGATAGAAGCATTGATAACTAAATCACTTCAAGATATTCTCAAACTTTAAATTGGTGAAAATTCTGGCTAGAAGCCCAGATGTCAGGATGACAGCACCAAATGGGCCATTTTGAATATGCAAAATTGGCACTGTATGGTGAACCAAATGCAGGGTATGGAGATCAATAACAGATGCTCATGAGACACACAAAACCTATTGATTACTACATGCAGCAGGATGATGGCCACCAAAGACAGAATCCATTAAGGAGTGCGAAACAACTCACTTAACAAAGTAACTAGACCTAAAAATGGATGGCACTCTTTAACATTAATGAATGCCTTTTAGCACTTTAACACCCTTAGTTAAAGGTTTTAATGCAAATACTTTTACTGTTGATATAAAAGAGATTTTATTCAGAAAGTTAATCCAAAAGTATGCCTCCTTCATAAAAAAAAACCGATTTCTACCTACCAAATGCAACAACAACTAACTTCATAATGACTTACATCTGTGCAGCTTCCTAGCAGAGATTAACGGTAACCAATGATTACATAACAACAATATTATTTTATTCAAATGAGTGAATACATTTGAATTTTGTATGATACAATTGAATGAGAAAATAGATTCAATTATCTTGGTGTTGATATTAATTCTAGTATGAAATGGAAGAGTTGTGCTGAAAAACTAACATTGAGACTTAGATTTGTTTTAAATAAGGTATATTATATTGAAAAGGAGTCTGTAAAGAATTCTTAATAGTTTTATATTATGCTTGGGTATATTCTAATTTACAATATAGAATCACTAGTTGGGGAGAAGATTATTTAAATAATTTACATAATTTATCTAAAATACACAAAAAATTTAAATTTGCATTTCAGGTTACATTCACAAATCTGGGTTTTACACTTCATCACTTCTATAATTTAAGGCAAATTTATATATTTAAAATTATACTGCTCTTATATTAACAACAACAATGATTACTTCAAAATGTAGCTTATTGTAAAACTAGATAAAAGGTTTTACTATTTAAAGTGCTTCTAGCCAAAAAAAAACATATTAAAAAGACATTTTCTATACCTTGCACCTAAATTGTTTAATATGTCAAGTTCTGAAATGAGAACTGAAAGAAATCCAGCAACTTTAAAAAAAAGCATTACGTAATATTGTTCTAAATAAGCCCCATCTGGTATAGTGGTCCTGTACCTGACTACTATGACCAGTGGGGTGTTACTACCCTTGTGTACTACCCTACACTGACTCTTGTGTAAGTGTTTGTATGTTGTATGAGAAACCAGGACAAGCCTAATATAGCTTCTAGGTTATTTCTATTCTTTGGGTTGAGAAGCATTTCTTCCTTTTTTTTAAAAAAAAAATGTCAGTTTTCAAAAAAATTCTCAGATAATGTATATAAAAAGATTATGCTATACTTAAAGAAAATTTCCAATGCTCACAAATTTCATATATTAGTTACTAATAGAATCTGGATGGGTTGACATGCTCCTTGATTCTAAATGTGAAATAATCACTATTGCAATAATCACTGTAATGATACTTATACGTGAATAAATTATTATTTTTATAAACTGTTGCATCCATAATGTTGGACTGATTTCTTCAGTGGCATAAATTCACACAACACTTTATATATCATCAGAAGTTCAATATCAAGCAAAAGATCTTTTTAGTGTGCAAGCTAGGAAAAAAAAGCAATGGACTTATGAACTACTATTATACTCTTGAACTTTTCATACTTTCTAATGGCATATTTAAAAGGCACAGTTGTGCAGTTATAATATTTTGAATATTGTAAAATTAACCATTCTTGCATCAACATGCTGTCCCTGTAATATGGCAGCTGTCAGGTATTGCTCATTGCAATGAATTTGAGCATGCACCTATTTAAAACCTCATAGTCATCTAGAGGCCATCCCATGGCAGAGTGGTTAATGTGCTTCACTGCTGATGAAAGAGACCTGAGTTTAAGCCTCAGGTTGGATGTTTGTGTTGTTTTTCTGCTGAGGTCTCGCCTTCCTCACAGACCCACTACTATGGCGCATAAACTGACATGCCTGTCAGACCCCTGTGGCAAGCAGGTTCTTAAAAAGTATTTTTCATTTATATTTTAGTCATCTAGATCAAAGAAGTATTTTTGCTTTTTAATGTTAACTCACTATTTAATTATTTGGGGTATTGAGAGTGATAGGGCCAAGCTAATTCCCATCCAATGGACAGTAGGTTTTCTAAGCCCATAAGTATTCTTTTTTACAGAAGTTAGTGAAGAAAACCTCAATACAGGTGTAACTGAGATTTAAAACTGGGAACATCAGATTATAAGTGTGGCATCTACTGATTGAACCAATGAATGCCTTTTTTTTTAGATAATATGCACATATACATAGGTAGATCATTAAATTCATGGACTATGACTGTCAACAATTAACAGCTTTTCATATGTTAATACATGATCTGTGGCAACAAGTGGCTCCTCAAAGGCACAGAGCAGTGTGTGCAAATTGAGACACATTGCAATAGGGTTGCAAGTAACACCAGAATTGCAACAGTGTCTCTATTGCTTTCTCATTTTGGAAAGGTGTTCATTTTTGTGTGTGCAATTTTTTGCAGGCAATGACTATCTGAAAACTGAGCAGTGGTATGAAATACATTATTGTGTTCAGCAAAGATTAAGTGGTGCAGGCAGTCACAGAAATTATTTAAGTGTATTTTATTTTCTTAATTAAATCTGGAGAACAGAGCTTGAAACAAAGAGCAATTTTCAAATGAGACAAATGCTTCACAGATGAGTGAAATTCTGTGGTGGACATCCAACATCTGGATAATCAAACACTGTTCTCCATACACTTGAGTCATTTCTGCAGCTCTATGTGCACCAATTAAGCCTCACTGAACACAGTAGCTTATCATATATTGCTTCTCAGTTTCTAGATCAGCCATATCCTATAAACAAAAACAAATATCTTTCCAAAGCAAGAATATGACAGACTAACTATGTTCTGCTGCTACTTGAGACTATAATTTAACATGTTCCAACCTTCACACACTGCTCCATATCCTTGAATAATCACTGTGTTGCCACACATTGTGTATTAACTCATATGAAAAATAGCTAATTGCTGGTGATAGCAGTCCACAAATTAAATGATCTATCCTGGTAGGTGATTAATTCTATTACCAGAAAAAAAAAACATAGCAGAAGAGAGGATGGTGAGACAGAAATATGTATCTGCTAGTTACTCATTAAAGGAATTTATGGCAAAAGGCCAATTAACCACCATGTACCATTGTTAACTACCCTAGTTGTCAATATAACTATTTTTGTTATATTCCAAATAGACCATTATATATACTCTCTGTGATCAAAACCTTTCATATGACATCAGATCATATATATTTTATTTTTTAGTTTGTTTATAATAAAAAATTGAGCTAATGCTTTCACTTTGTTGTCAGTTTGAAGACATATATTTTTTGCGTTTAGAGATAAATTAAAATTTCTCTTTAGATTGGATAGATATCGATGGAATATTAGAATTTGCATTTTCTGAATTTCCCAACAGTTTAAATTGTGCCCTCTAATGATGGAGAAAGCTGAAAATTGGCAAATTTTAAATAAATATCACAATGTACATATACTAGAAATTTGAAATTTTGGTGGTGAAGAGTATAGAAGTTTGAATTGACAATAATGATTTTAGTACCATAATATAATGGTGCAGAGAGTGTGATGGCATCTGGGCCTAGGTAGGATAGAGGCCCACCTTTTTTTCCCTTTTATCAGTATCCACTCCTTTTCAGGCAATTTTGCGTTTTATAAAGTTTTCCATACAACTAATAATTTGATCATCACACAAATTCCTTTGTCAATGTTGTTGTAGTAAATTTTTTACTAATGATAAGATCCTGAATTCTATATCCATTTATTTTTCCTAAATAGTTCAATGTATGGGTATTGGGAGTAATTTTTAGGGAGGTGGGGGAGCAAACACACCAATCAATGTTTCAAGATAGAAATATTCATGTTGAGCTGTTAATTAATGACTGTAGTTGCAAATATATCAATCATGTGTACATCATATCATAATATAACTATGGATGCCCAAAAACAAAGCAGCAAAAAAAAAAGGAATTTATATTGGAAATATATTATATTGCAAAATGTTCCCAGATACTTCCATGTAATGTGAATGGAAAGTCACATTTATAGTGCCTTAATTTTGAAAATAAGCTTTTTATGGAAAAATGTCACTGGAGATAAATTGAAGCTCCCACTCAATCTTACTAATTCTTGATTTTCAACAATATTCATGTGATATTTAATCCTTAAAAAGCAGGAAGACACTGTAGTTAAAAGAGACAAATGCAGTCTTATATCCATTGGGAATTGTAGTTCCCATTGGAGATAAGATAATATGCTCCAAAAGCTTATTTTTCTTTCATAGAAATCAGTCATTTTAAATGTTTTTTGTTTTTTTTAACCAATCCTGGAAGTTTATTAACTAAATTTGAAAATTAATATAAACCTGATGATTATAAATCCAATAAAATTGCAAAAATGATGAAAAAGACCATTACATTGCTGTGGCAGCCAATATGGCTGCATTACACACAAGCATTTAGTTGTTTTTCCTCTTAATGTTCCCAAACTAAAGTTACACTGAGAGTGTACTTTGAATTCTTGCCATTACACATTTTATTGATCTTAATCCATAACTGCTGCTATCCGGTCAATTTGAACATAGCACTATTTAAAATTTAAAAAACATGGTTAACTTTATAATTGCAAATTCATGCTCCAGTGTATTTTCTCACATTCTGAATGTCAGTTGACTGGTAGAAGCACTGTTGTGTAGTCATGCTACTTATCAAGATATCTAATATTTTAGTTTCCTACCGGTCAATTTGACCGGAAGCAGTAAGTACGTTATACATTTTTTATTATGTTATTTTAAGGTTAAGTTTATTTTAGGTTATTTTAAAATGGAATCACCTCCCAGTACATCTAAACGAGTAAGGACAATCGACAAAGACTTTAAAGAGATGGTTATAAATGGTTTGAGGAGGTCGATGATGACATTTTGCCAGATTATGACGAATTTGCAAGTGACATAGATTCTGATTGCAAAGATATCATAGAAAGTGAGCATGACTCTGATTAGATTGAAGAAGACAGTGTAGGTGATACTAGAGATATTGAAAGAAACAAAGAAAATGAGCATAACGACAAAGCCAGTGAAACTAGTAACGAAAGTGTAAATATAATGAAAAACTAGTAATGAAAGTGCGGCCGAAACGTAAGACTTGTTATGTTGCCGAAATGTAAGACTTGTTATTTGTGTCCTGCTAAAAGAGAAAGAAAAGCATCGCATGGTTACATAACTTGCCATAAACCTGTGTGCTCACAATGTTCGAGACATATTTGCGAAGAATACATTTGAATTTTTCTGCTTTACCATTGTTGTATGTAATATGATTATGTTTACTTCAATAAATACTATAATTTTGATGGTTTGTTCTTTTTATTTATTTCATTTTAGGAATGAAGGGGAGGGGTGGGGTGAAACAAATATTATAAGTGAAAATTTAAGGATGTAATTAGGATAAATACTAACCTTTAATGTAATGAAAATATAAAGAAAATACAATTATAGTATACATATACAGTGTGCCAGTCAATTTGACCGGCTAGCAGTGTGAGTGTACCTAAAATAGCTTAGCAACAGTTACAAGTTAAATTTCCTCAAAAATAACATGTATAATAAAGTTAGTAGTAATGTCGATACCAACAGTGAAAGTACACAATATAGTGACTAATTGATATAATAAATAGGGATAATAAATAGCTCTGGCAAAATCCTTAGGAACAACACCTTTATTGTATAAATATTCAAAACATCAGTTAGCCATGTGGCAACACAAATGTTCACAGCTCTAAGCTTTTCGGTGATTTCATCCACCCCTGGGACCTGGGGATTTTTAATTAGTATTTATCTAAGCTGGGTTTTTTTTAACTGGTTTTATGCAGTTTTAACTAAGAGATAACCAAAGTGATTTGAGACTGTGATATAGGGCCAACATTAAAGCCATTACTGGTAAGTGTTAAAATTAATCTTTATACTAATTTACATATACATATACAGAGTGTTTCAAAACTCTGTACAAATTTCAATGGAAGATAGGGAACACCAAAACAAGACTTTTTCATCTGAGTCTGCTGAGGTAACCCTTTAGTGCTAGAAGGCACTGACAGAAGTATTGGTGGAGCTGGTACATAAATGAATGGAAACAAGTGTGAACAACATGTTTATTTAAAGAAGGTGCTCAAAGTAGCAACTGGCAACAGCATTGCATATATGACAGCATCGAAGCATTGATTACAGTATGTTGAAAGATTCCTGGAATTTCACAAACAGTTGCAGCACCACCAAACAGCGCCCTCTAGCACTGAAGGGTTACATCAGTGCACATATATTCATAAATGAAAAAGGTTTGTCTTGGTGTTTCCTATCTCCCATTGAAATTTGTACAGAGAGTTTTAAAACACCCTGTATATATTATATAGAAAACAATAGTCATAAGTGTTATGATACTGCTAATACACACAAATAATTTTTTTAAATAATGCATATTTATAAATATAAATTAGTATAAAAATTAATTTTGAAACTTATATGTAGAAATAACGGAAATAAATATCTAGGAAATCGCAAATGTTTAGATCGACATATGCTAACTTAATGGAATGCTTCTGTTCTAGATGGTGTTACCTCAGTAGACTATATACTTTTACAATTGCAATTGTATTGACTGATTAGAAATATAAGGAATACATATTTATTATGAAAAGGAACACAAAGATTAAGTAGAGAAAAAACAAAGTAAAGAGCAAAATAAAAATAAAACATATTTTAATGGGAATTAACATTGACTCTGTGCACAAGTATCACCAGTTTAATTAAACTATGTCATAAACATAAGTATGTTCAAGAAGAGCCAAAGAAAAATATTCACATTTCAATGCATGCTCTGCAAAGGGATTTTCTATTATTAGCACCAGGTTCGTCAATCCACCTGGTTACAGTTCTGTGCAATAAACTTATGTTATTTACATATTTTTTTCTCTCTGGACACAACATACCAAAATCCATATTTATAAACATAAATTAGTATAAAAATTAATTTAGAAACTTATATGTTTCATCCACCCCTGGGACCTGGGGATTTTTAATTAGTACTTATCTAAACTGCATACACTACTAAATCGTCATTAGAATAATTTTTGGAATATTTTGCAATTTTTTCATCAATAACAAAATTTGCAAGCACAATAACATCAGAGTCTTGAGACCTTTTGGTAAATATTTTTTTCCATGTTCAATGCAACCACAAGTTTCTCAAATTCTTATATTCTATGTAAGTTGTATAAAAGATATTCAGTATTCCATCTTTCTGAAATACATCAATGATCATCATCTTTTTCTTATGAAATACTCAAAGATCATCTTATATTTCTAATCAATCAATAGATGATGATTATCTCTCTCTCTATACACAAAGTGATGTCACATGAGTCGATGTTGTTGTAAATATCATTTTCTTTGATGATATTTTAGGGATAAAAGAGTAAAAAGAAACAATTACTTTCCACACAGAAAATATGACATACACATATCCCTACCATGAATGGTGTTACTAGACTAACATAAAATCTCCTAATATATGATACACTTCTGCTATACAAGGAAAGAAGTTTGGCCAGAAAGAACTAAGTGGAAAAGCTTACAACAACCCTAACCCAGCTTATTTCCCCCCTTCTCAAAAAGTGGATTTCATTTGAGAGACAGTCAAGGTCAGGCTCTTTAATTGGGAATTGAACAGTATGTTCAGAAAACACAGTCTCTCTCTCTCTCTATGCACAAAGTGATGTCACATGGGTCGATGCTGTCGTAAATTCAATTTAGGTTACTAAAGAACCTTCATTTGGCATAAATTTTGTTACATTTGTTTCTCGATTTATCCCCCTTGGTAAAATTTTTATCCCCCTCTTCTAGAAGATTTTTGCAATTCTTTAAAGTATATAGTAGAAGGCACTCCCAAAGCCAAAAGCTTTCATTTGGCATAAAACTCATTATGATCATTTTATCGTACCCCCTTGCTAAAAAATTTATCCTCTCTTCTAAGAGATCTGAAACTCTCTAAAGCATATAGCAGATGACACTCCCCATGCCAGAAGATTTCATTTGGTGTAAAATTCCATTACAATTGTTCCCTTCTGCCCCCCCCCCCCCCTCAGTATAATTTTTCTCCTTCTCTTTAACCACTGGGTTCACACATGACCTAAGTTTATCCCATGGGTGAAGGGAATGGAATGTTCATAGAAAGTTTGGTGTCTCTAGCTCTTCTGGGGGCCCAATGCATAAGCAGACAGACACACAAACCTTTTTCTTTATATTAGATAAGTACTAATTAAATATTACTTGTCATGATTGACCAAGTCAGCTGGAACAATATGCCCCTCCCCCCTTCTTTCCATACCTATATGAGCAGGGAAGGTAGAGCCCTACCTTTATTCCATGAGGAATTAGCTTTGCTTAGTTTGCTGTTTAGATTGAGGAGTGCTGGACAGAGCCACAGCAAGGGAAGGAAGGGCAAAGGAAGACCTGTTTATAAGGAGGGGTTAAGAACAATGAAAAGGGACTATTTGGAGATTTCCGTGTTTTGCTCTGTGAGGTCAGTACTGGTGGCCCTATGTACAGGTGCTGGGTATCATCAAGCAAGTTAGGTTTAGTTGTAAAAGTTTGTAATAGAAAGACACCTACATGGAGAATAGTAATCTCCAGCAGGGTAGCACTTGTGTATCCTGACAACAAAATAAATGTTTTGTTAATGAAATTCAGCAGTTTGAGTTTGATTTCACCAAGGTACCAGAATTAAGCAATATTTCTCTAAATCTGTTCAAAATGTTTATATGCTGCCCCACGTCTGGCATTGCACAACCACTTTGTAGCTAAGTTTACAATATTGCATAGGTCATTTCAAAAGTAAGGCACAATGTGGCAACACTCTGGTATGGATGATGCAATCACCACAGTCATTGCAGCAGTTGCAGACAGGAAGTGGAGAAAGGTGAAGGTAATCTGTTTTGCATCATAGCATATCGTATTTTGGAACAGCTGTGGCTGAATATGGCACTGGCAGAGGTTTCAGATACTGTTACGTGTGACAATATTTACTGAAGAGGAGGATTTTCTGCATTGAATTGCACCTATTGAAACTTGGATTAGGGATTTTGAACCTAAACTGAAGTGTCAGTCCAATCAGTGGAGAAGTCCTTCTTCCCCCAGGTCCAAAAAATGGCAACAGTGAATGTCGAAAATGAAGCAAACGATGATCTTTGTGTATGATTACACTGGTGTCATCATCATGACAGAGTGCTTACTGGCAGTACTGTCATGGTATACTATTACCATGATTTTCTTCAAAGCTGCACTGAAAAATGCACAGAAATTGGCCTGATAGTCTGCAATGTGGGGTGCTGATTTTCCATGACAATGCAAGACCACATGTTGAGGTCATTCTTCTCCACTGACTAGTATGAGATTTCAGCAACAGCTGTTCAGAAATGTGATATGCTGTGATGCAAACCATGTCACCTTCATCATTCCCTACTTCCTGTCTATAACTGGTGCAATGAGTGGTGATTGTGTCATTCATACTGGAGTGCTGCCACATTGTGCATTACTTTTGAAATGACCTACATACTATTTGCATTTTCACACTCATCCATTAATTTAAATTATCCCTGTTAAAGAATGCAAAACTTAGAAAATGAAAAAAAATTCATTCTCTTTGAAAAACAAGGGTCCCACATTCCCCAGAGGCAATACGAGTTCTTTTAGTTGGCATGTACAACTCCTAGCTCTATTTAAAATATCATGAAATCATTAAATATGCAAAAGTTCAAGTTAATTCATGAATAGCTTTGAAATAGAACAGTTTTGGAAAGAATTCTAGAATTATTTCCACAGTTAAGGAAGTACTGAAAAAGAAACAATGTCATCAATATGAATGATATATTATTTGTCTTGAAAGATTAAGATTGACTAGACTGAAAGATTGGCACTTTGGGGAAAAAAATTAATTTTGTTATTCAT
The DNA here is from genome assembly GCA_038380435.1 of Ryuthela nishihirai. Classification (NCBI taxonomy): domain Eukaryota; kingdom Metazoa; phylum Arthropoda; class Arachnida; order Araneae; family Heptathelidae; genus Ryuthela; species Ryuthela nishihirai. Next base: position 82,279,799 of record JAWZYU010000017.1, read on the forward strand.
ACTGTGTATTTCTGCTTTTTTTTGCTGGATTTAAGGTAGTAGATAACAATATTTGAATGAATTTATTAATTTTATTCTCCATTTTTCAAAAACAACTTACCTCCCATCAGACCATTTAACAATTCTGGCATTGCTTGCTTTTATAGGATTTCCTAATTCATCATATTCATACTTCCATCTGATAGTATTTTCTACCTATGGAGAAAATGATACATTATTAAAAATAAACTTAATAAAAAGTAAATAAATAAATACCCTCTTAAGCAGCTACTTTCCACAGAGGTCTGCAGGAGCCTGTCAGTTTATACACCACAGTAGAAGGTCTGTGAAGATGGCAGGACCTCAGCAGGAAAAAAGACAAATATCCATGCCTTACCCAGGGCTCGAACTCAGGTCCTAATCAGTAGCTAAGTATGCTAACCACTTGGTCAGCAAAAATAAAAAATTATATTTCTAAATGATAAGATAACCAAAGTGACTTTTTAAAATCTCCCATACGCAAGCATAACCCTTGAAGTAATTTATCAAACAATGTTTGGAGCATTATCTGGACACAAATAAACATCCCAGAAAAAGCCTAAAAATCATAAAAATGAAGGAAAAAAATAAATAACACACCAAATAAAATGAGGAATAAAAAATAAATTTTTAATTTATTATACACTTTCATATGAGAAACAATATTCTAAAATATACTTTAGCAGTTTTATATTCATTAGAAATAGCTATTTAATATTCCCCTATCAGCACATTGGGCCTAAAAGGAATATAAAAAAAGAACCTACTTTCCAGATTTGGTCAAAAACTAAAATTCAATAGGTGAAAACAACTGTGGGAATTTTTTTTTCTTTTTTTTGCGGCTGGTGGTAGCAGTGATGAGACCTGGAAGTGATAGGCTAAGCACATAAATAAGAAAAATTATTCTAACTTCAAGCTGAGTTTTGTTATTCAGGTGGTGTTTTTACAGTACAAGTGTGCAGAGAATAGCTCAGTGTCAATTAATAATATACAATATTTATATAGCTGATTGAGTGGCTAATGTGCTGACTACTAATCATGTTCAAGTTCTAAGTATGGTATAGATGTTTCTTTATGTGTTGTTTTTCTGATAGGTCTCAACCTACTCAGAGATCTCTATTGAGTATTATACACGCACACTCCTGTCAGATCTGTGTGGCAAGCAGCTGCTTGATGGGTAGTTTATCTTTTTTTGTATATCAATTAATAATATACACTGCTTATATTGCTGATTGAGTGCAAAACACTTACTGGGCTTAAACTAGGAAAGTTAATAATGGTCATAAAAAAGATAGATTACCCGTGAAGCAGTTGCTTGCCTGTCAATATAATACTCAATAGAGATTTCTGAGTAAGTTGAAAAGTTTGAGAAATTGAGCATATTTCTTATGTTCCAGGATCTTGTGATCTAGTGATTCAAAAGTTTAAGAATTTTACTTTGAGCTTCACAAAGTTTGCAAGCTGCTTGCCTACTAAATACTTGTAGTACAAGGCAGTTTCTTTGGATTTTAACTACTATTCTTTATAGAAAGATTCTGACAGGTGTGGAAATGTCTCAAGTTTAAGAAATATCATGGAGAGTGGAAACAAGATTCAAGAAGGTATCAAAATAACCTTAAATGTCCTAGTAGCTCTGTTGAAATAGGTATTTATACTGCTATACAATCATACTTTTTGTCAACATTTTTGCCAACCATAACTTCTAAACACAATGGAATGTTTCTTGCTGCTTCTTGAAAAAGACTATGTTTGGCATTAAACAAAACGATTTTAAAAATTACAAATCATAGATTTAAGACAAAGATTGACACACTTTTACAGAAATTGTTCAATATGATTTAGAAGTACAACAATTAGTACAGCAATAAAAGAACACACACAGAAAAAGTAATCGAAAAATTATATGTAACTCTTAAATAATAAATACCCCTCAAGCAGCTGCTTGCCACAGAGGTCCGACAGGAGCCTGTCAGTTTATACACCTTAGTAGAAGGTTTGAGAGGATGGACGGACCTCAGCAGAAAAACGACACATACATCATGCCTTACCCAGGCCCCTTAAGATCAGTAGCCAGGCATACTAACTGTAAAAAAAATGATAAATTACCCCTTCACATTATTTTGTTGAGTGAAAAAAACTTTTAACCATTTGCAATGTGTGCTTATATATAATCATATTTGACTTTTTTTTTATGTTCAGACTTTATACTGATTGATAAATTATTGTAAATTTTTGGCACATTATAAATAAAGGCCTGTAAATGGTAGCTAGTAAATGGAGCTGCACACCAAACACCTGTGATGATGCATAGAACAAGCCAGACCTAGCACCTAATGTCCGACACCGCCTTCTCGTGATGCAGGCCTTTAGCACCTTTCAAAACAGATAGTCTCTTATGGAAGTGAATAGAAGGGGAGGGCTAACAGATTAGTGTGGCCTATTGATCTGGATAACTATGGCTACTATTCATTTCTTTCTACCCTGCTGAGGAGTGGTCAACCACACAGGGTCTTAGTGCTAACCATATAAACCTACTGGACTGGACTGAAATAAGGCTCTGAGCTTGATTATGGATCCTAAATTTGCTGCACTGTTGAGCTTCAGTGGAGGGAAATTCTTCCGCTGTGTTTTATGTTTGTTTGTGGGTTGACAACCCCATGTGAATAGATTCACAGGATATGTTTATCAGCTGGTGGATAATCCTGAGCAGAGGTCATCGCAGGCACCCGAACTCTTTTGTTTCTACTGGCATCATCAAATTCTACATTGGAGGAAGTCTTCCAGTGTAGATGGTTTTAACCTTTAGTGGTAGGGGAATGGGTCTTTGCCCCGTGCCTGAGATTAGGAGGCTGTTTGATATTGTCGGCATTCCCTCTCTCAATAAACGTAGTTTCTTTAAACAACCCACTAACCATTTTTTCTCTATAGGTAGTTGGAATGTGAGGACTCTGCACAGAGCTTTTTCTCTTAATATCCTCACACAAGAATTCCACAGTTATAATTTAGATATTCTCAGCTTACAAGAGGCTAGATGCACAGATAAAGATAAGATTCCTAAAAATAATCTTAAATTTCTCTTTTCAGGGAGGGAAGATAATAAGCATCACCAAGGCATGGCTACTAGCTACCATTTACAGGCCTTTTTTTCACTCAACAAAATAATGTGAGCGGTAGTTTATCATTTTTTTTTTTACAGTTAGCATGCTTGGCTACTGATCTAAGGGACCTGGGTTCGAGCCCTGGGTAAGGCATGGATGTATGTGTCATTTTTCTGCTGAGGTCTCTCCATCCTTTCAAACCTTCTACTACGGTGTGAAAAACAGCTGCTTGCCATTGAGGTCTGACTGAAGAGAGTAACTCTTTTGAACACAGAGGTTTTGACTGAAGAGAGAAACTCTTTTGAAAGGTATTAATGGTCTGCTTCTCAGCAGACACACTAGTGATACTCTTCTAAGATATGAATGAATTAATGTAAGGTTTTTTACAGCAAAATTTCAGACAAGCATTAAAGACTTGAATGTTATCTGCTATTATAATGCCCCCACTGGGGATGCCGATGAGGATGAGAAGGATAGGTTTTACAGACAACTGCAGGATATTTTGAATTATGTCAAGAAAGGAGATATTACCCTTGTTCTAGGTGACTTCAATGCCAAAGTTGGTATTGACTCTGAACTTTGGGGAGGAGTGACAGGCCCTTTTGGTATTGGTAGCTGTAAGGGCAATGGGCAACATCTCCTACAGGTAAGTAAACTCAATGGTTTCAGAATAACTAACACTTATTACAAACACCGCAATATACATAAGTACACATGGGTTTCACCAGATGGGCTGCATAAGAATACTGATTAATTATATATTAATTAACAGCAAATGGGCTAGTTCTGTTAGGAATAGCAGGTCATATAGGGGAGCTGAAGCTGGATCTGACCCTTACCTCGTTAAAAGCATCTTGCAAATTAAACTTAAGAAATGTTGTGCTAAGATTAAAAAATTTACCTTTAATTCTGAAGCTCTGAAAGACCCTGTATAACTAAAGCTTACCATGACAGGTTACTTAGTCATTATGACAGTCATGGTTTGCATACTACTGAAGTTGAGGAAAAATAGGACCATTTTAAACAGGCTTTTTTGGAAACTAACAGTACTCTTCAGGAAAAAAAAAGAGAAGATGAGGCAGAATTATTTGAGTGATAAGGCACTTGAGCTTATTTCAGAAAGAAAGAACTGTAGGAATGTCCTTAATCAATACCCTACTAGTCCTAATAGAAAGCATTCATCATCATCATCATCATCATCCTCAAGCAGCCATGGGCTACGGAGGTCCAACCAAACCGTGCAATTTACTTCTCCAAGCAAGTCTATCCTGAGCTACATCTACTGCATCTGGCCACTGCACACCAATTCTAACAAGGTCTTGTTTGACATTGTCTGCCCACCGCATCCTAGGTCTCCCTTTCCTTCTGAGGCCTTTAGGCACACTGTTCATAACCCTATTCGCCAATCTATAATTATTCATACGGGCAACATGGCCAAACCAACGGAGTCTCTCTCTGCACAATGTGCTGCTTAAAGGAGGTTGCAAACTCCTTTGCCTAATCTCATCATTAGTTACAAAGTTGAACCACCTATGCCCAAGATACTACGTAAGCATCTGGAATCAAAAGCATCTAGTTTCCTGTTATCTTGTTTACAAAGTGTTCAAGTTTCACTACCATAACTAACCCTAGAAAGAACCAAACTATTATACAGTCTAATTTTAGTCTTTAGGTGTATACGCCTATTTCTCCACACTCTCCATAGGTTCTTAAAAGTCCCAGCAGCAATCCCTATTCGTCTGTTAATCTCATGCCGCACATCACCATTATCTGTTACATAGCTCCCAAGATAATTAAACTGTGACACCTGCTCAAGACTGCAACCCTTCAGATTAACTGAATCACAGCCTGCCTGACCAATTTTCATCACTTTAGTTTTCTCTCTGTTTATAACCAAACCTACTCTACTACCAGTCTCATCAACAGCTCGAATGAAAGAGTTCATCTCATCAACATCATTTGCCAAAAGGGCTAAATCATCAGCATAATCTAAATCAGAAATTTTCGTATCTGCAGCCCATTTAAGGCCAAAATCTTTCCCTTGAAGTGAATTTCGCATAACATAATCAATAACCAAGCTAAAAAGAAAAGGAGACAAAATGCACCCTTGTCGAACACCAGAAGTAATGCTAAACCAATTGCTACAAGCCTTACCAACTCTCACACACGACTCAGTGTTATTATAGAGAGCTTTCATAATGTTAACTAACTTGTCTGGTATACCATATGATCTCACAATCAACCACAAATTATGACGATCAACAGAGTCAAAAGCCTTTTTGAAATCAACAAAGCTAGCAACCAAAGGTTTCTGAAACTCTAAACATTTCTCAAGAATCTGCCTAAGTGAAAATATCTGATCCACACATCCCCTACCACTTCTGAATCCACATTGCTCATCACGCAATTGACTGTCAACCAGATTCTTAATTCTATTAAGCACAATCATGGAAAGAACTTTACCTGGAACAGAGAGTAGGCTGATACCCCTATAGTTATCACAAGAACTGCGATCACCTTTTTTGAAAATAGGGATAACAATAGCTCTGGTAAAATCCTTAGGAACCATGCCTTTATCATAAAAGATATTCAGAATTTCAGTCATCCAAGTGGTAACCGAAACATTCCCAGCTCTAAGCATTTCCGTAGTAATTTCATCTACCCCTGGGGATTTATGAAGTTTAAGTTTAGAAACAGCCAAAATAACTTCAGATTGTGTTATAGGACCAACATTAAAGCCACCAATGCATCTATCATCATTGCAAACAATGGGAGTAGAACTAACTACATTGTTTAGAACATCACTGAAATGCTCAGCCCACCTAGCCATGACAGAATCCTCCCCTTCTATAACCTTACCTTGTTTATCCTTCAATCCTTGTATGCCTGTCCGTTTTCTACCACACAAAACATTAACTATCTGGTACAGCTCTCTGCTGTTGTGCTGTCTAACTGCTTCCTCGGCTTTGTCAGCCAAACCATCAAGCCAAAGATTCTTATCAGCAGCTAACTGATCCTTTACAAGTTTATTAAGGTCTCTGTAATGCTTTCTATTAGGACTAGTAGGGTATTGATTAAGGGCATTCCTGCAGTTCTTTCTTTCCGAAATAAGCTCAAGTGCCTTATCACTCAGATAATTTTGCCTCTTCTGCTCCTTTTTTCCTAAAAGAGTACTGTTAGTGTCCAAAAAAGCCTGTTTAAAATGATCCCATTCTTCCTCAACATCAGTAGTAAGCAAACCATGACTGTCATAATGACTAAGTAACCTATCATGGTAAGCTTTGGCTATAACTGGATCTTTCAGAGCTTCAGTATTAAAAGTAAATTTTTTAACCCTAGCACAACACTTTTTAAGTTTAAGTTGCAACACACTTTTAACAAGGTAATGGTCAGATCCAATTTCAGCTCCCCTATATGCCCTGGTATTCCTAACAGAACTAGCCCATTTGCTGTTAATTAATATGTAATCAATCATATTCTTATGCAGCCCATCAGGTGAAACCCATGTGTACTTATGTATGTTGCGGTGTTTGTAATAAGTGTTAGTTATTCTGAATCCATTGAGTTTACTTACCTGTAGGAGACGTTGCCCATTGCCATTGCAGCTACCAATACCAAAAGGGCCTATTACTCCTCCCCAAAGGTCAGAGTCAGTACCAACTTTGGCATTGAAGTCACCAAGAACAAGGGTAATATCTCCTTTCTTGACAGAATTCAAAATATCCTGAAGTTGTTCATAAAACCTATCCTTCTCATCCTCATCGGCATCCTCAGTGGGGGCATAACAGCAGATAACATTCAAGTCTTTAACGCTTGTCTGAAATTTTGCTGTAATAAACCTTTCATTAATGCACTCATATCCTAGAAGAGCATCGCTAGCGTGTCTGCTGAGAAGCAGACCCACGCCTTGGTGATGCTTATTGTCGTCCCTCCCTGAAAAGAGAAATTTAAGATTATTTTTAAGAATCTGACCTTTATCTGTCCATCTGGTCTCTTGCAAGCCAAGAATATCTAAATTGTAACGGTGGAATTCTTGTGTGAGGACATCAAGAGAAAAAGCTCTGTGCAGAGTCCTCACATTCCAACTACCTATGGAGAGAAAATGGTTAGTGGGATGTTTAAAGAAACTATGTTTATTGAGAGAGGGAATGCCGACAATATCAAACAGCCCCCTAATCGCAGACATGGGGCAAAGACCCGTTCCCCCACTACTAAAGGCTGAAGCCATCTACACTGGAAGACTTCCTCCAATGTAGAATTTGACGATGCCAATAGAAGCAAAGAGTTCAGGTGCCTGCGATGACTTCTGCTCAGGATTATCCACCAGCTGATAAACATATCCTGTGAATCTATTCACTTGGGGCTGTCAACCCACAAACAAAAAGCAAACACAGCGGAAGATTTTCCCTCCACAGAAGCCCACCAGTGCAGCAAAATCAGGATCCATAATCAAGCTCAGAGCCATATATCTGTCCAGTCCAGTAGGTTTATATGGTCAGCACCAGGACCCTGTGTGGTTGACCACTCCTCAGCAGGGTAGAAAAAAAAAGAAAAGTAGCCATAGTTGTCCAGATCAGTAGGCCACACTAATCTGGCAGCCCTCCCCTTCCGTTCACTTCCACAAGAGAGTATCTCTTTTGAAAGTTACTAACGGTCCGCACCACGAGAAGGCGGGGTTGGACATTAGGTGCTAGGCCTGGCCGGTTCTATGCATCATCACAGGGGATTGGTGCATAGCTCTCCTTCCAGTGACTACCTAGCTACCATTTACAGACCTAGAAAGCATTACAGAGAGCTTAATAAACGTGTAAAGGATCAGTCAGCTGTAGATAAGAATCTTCGGCTTGATGGCTTGGCTGACAAGTAACAAATCAGCACTTTAGCGTCGATTTTAAATCTTAGAGGAAAAATTGTCTTGAGCCGGGTGGGATACGAACCCACGACCTCCTGATAACATGTTATCAGGAGGTCGTGGGTTCGTATCCCACCCGGCTCAAGACAATTTTTCCTCTAAGATTTAAAATCAACGCTAAAGTGCTGATTTGTTACTTGATTGAATCTGTCGAGTTTATATCATTATTTATTGGCTGACAAAGCCGAAGTAGCAGTTAGACAGAATAACAGCAGAGAACTGTGCCAGATAGTTAATGTTTTGTGTGGTAGGAAATGGACAGGCATACAGGGATTGAAGGATAAACAAGGTAAAGTTATAGAAGGTCAGGATTCTGTCATGGCTAGGCGGGCTGAGCATTTCAGTGATGTTGTAAATAATGTGGTTTGCTACTCCCATTGTTTGTAATGATGATAGATGTATTGGTGGCTTTAATGTTGGCCCTATAACACAATCTGATGTTATTTTGGATGTTTTTAAACTTAAATTACATAAATCCCCAGGGGTAGATGGAATTACTACAGAAATGCTTAGAGCTGGGAATGTTTCTGTTACCACTTGGATGACTGAAATTTTGAATATCTTTTATGATAAAGTCACTGCCCCTCGTAAGGATTTTACCAGAGCTATTATTATCCCTATTTTTAAAAAAGGTGATTGCAGTGCTTGTGATAACTATAGGGGTATCAGCCTACTTTCTGTTCCAGGTAAAGTTCTTTACATGATTGTGCTTAACCCATTCGCTTCATATTTAAACGCCCTGCCTGTACCGCAGGAATCTGATTTAAATCCCCTTTCCCTACTGAGTATTTAAACAATGCTTATATTATTTCAAAAAGTCATAAAAAATTAACCATTGCGTATTGAGGGGTTCAAATTCTAAAATTACTTGAATTACATTACTTACCACCCTGTTTCAGTATGATGTCTGAGTGTGGTAAACCTTGAAGCACCCTGGTAAGTGAAGCGGAGTGTTGCACTTTTCACACTGCCATGTAGTTTCACTTAGTTTACTCTTGCTGTAGCATACTACACACTGTTTTGTAACATTTTTCTTCTTCATGGTAGATGGGATATGCATTGGGAAGTGACCCCAATTTTTTTGCCTGTAGTCATAGAGGTGTATTGCTGGATGAAGTTTGCCTACGCACAGTATAGTCTGGCATATCAGCTGATGCAAGCAGTTGTGTTGCAAGATCAATCCTGAAGTTGGAGAAAGTTTTTTTCTTCTTGCCTGTCAGTTTGTTGTGAAGAATGAATGCGTTGAAAACACATATATTGAGAAGATAAAAAAATATCTTCCAATACCTCTTCATAGTTCTTCTCATTATGGGGAAAAGATCACTTACCTGATCCTGGAGATCTACCCCTCCCATCCTCTTCTGGTATTCAATGGCACAAGCAGGTTTCTTTCTTTCTTCTCGTGGCTGTTGACCTCTCTTTCTCTGTAATTTCCCAGTGCCCTTGATGTCAGCTGATCTATGTTTAGACGTCAAAAAATGAACATCTTTATTGTCCTTCCACTTTACACAGAGAACGTTATTGGTTGACACCAGATGTCACACTCTCCAGGCTTCAATTTCTTGGCAGAAATATCTTTAGGCATCTCTTTTCTCGTAGGCCTTACAGTGCCTATTATACTCATAGAACATTTGTTAGTCTCTTGCAAAGATCTGGTGAGGTGTACCAATTGTCTAGAAAGAGGATGTGTCCCTTATCTAGCAACGGTTGACACATGCCCATTACAATGTTTGTGCTGGCGGGAAGACTGGGGTCAGTGATGTCATTTCCAAGATAAATTTTGAAATAATGGCAATATCCAGTTGAAGATTCACAAATTTTATACACCTTTATTCCAAATCGTGAATGCTTTGAATGGTTGCACTGCACATATGACAGGTGCTCCCTGAATTTCATAAGACTCTCGTCTAACATTATATCTTGAGCAGGAAAGTAGAGACTAGAGAATTTTTCTGAAAAATATCAGATAATGGTCCTAATCTTTTTTAGCTTGTCCTGCTCTTCAGCATCTCAGTCATTAGCAAAATGCAGGAATCGAGAGATTAGTTGAAATCTTTCTCTGCTCATAGTTTCCCCATAAATTGGTGTTTCAATGCACCTGTTTTTGGACCAGTACAATTGTAAACACGATTTACGAACTTGGGACATCAGTATTGCCAGGCAAAAGTAACCTTTCATTTCACCTTTTTTACTTCGAACCATTTGTCATTGTCTTTTCTTTTCTTTCTATCAGATTAGCTAACTGCTCTCGTGCATAATCATTGGTTTCTTTTGTTATGACAGAGAAAAAAGGGTCCATATAGTCCAGAAATATTTGCAGTTCAGATGGGGATTCAGATTCATATTTGTATTTTATTTCGATTGCAACATCACTGTAACAACTAAATGGATATATAATAGAGTTATTTTCTGATTTTACCCACTTCCAATCCCTTTGCATGACGAGTTTTTGTCGTTTCATGGGCAGAGGAATGGAACTTTCATAATCATTTATATCACTATTTTCTTCCACTGAGGTGCACTCAGATTCACTTATCGGTTTACTATCACTTCTATCATCGCCAGATAAATCAGAAACTTCATATTCACTGTCTAATACAGATTCTAAGAGCTTGTCTATTCCCTCACTATCACTACCATAAACTTTCCTTGATGCCATTTTTACTTACAGCTATAAATTTTTTTCTACTATGAAATTCATTTCAACAACTGTAGAAGGACAAAGAAAAGTTAATCCCAGTATTGCCATGTGCTTCCACAATAAGAAAAAATGCATTTGAGAGACATCTATGATCTAACACACTGACTACACATACATATTTCATACCTTTACGCTCCGCGAGCAGAGCTCGTCATCTGATTTTAGCATATAAGAACACCGTGCAAGCAGAGCTCGTCATCCGATTTTAGTTATAAGAACACCACATGAGCAGAGCTCGTCATCCAATTTAAATGGGTTAATAGAATTAAGAATCTGGTTGACAGGCAATTGCATGATGAGCAATGTGGATTCAGAAGTGGTAGGGGATGTGTGGATCAGATATTTTCACTTAGGCAGATTCTTGAGAAATGTTGAGAGTTTCAGAAACTTTGGTTGCTAGCTTTGTTGATTTCAAAAAGGCTTTCGACTATGTTGATCGTCATAATTTGTGGTTGATTATGAGATCATATGGTATACCAGACAAGTTAGTTAACATAATGAAAGCTCTCTATAATAACACTGAGTCATGTGTGAGAGTTGGTAAGTCTCGTAGCAATTGGTTTAGCATTACTTGTGATGTTGCACAATGGTGCATTTTGTCTCCTTATCTCTTTGGTTATTGATTATGTTATGCGAAATTCACTGCAAGGGGAAGATTTTGGCCTCAAATGGTCTGAAGATACGAAAATTTCTGATTTAGATAAGGTGATGATTTAGCTCTTTTGGAAAATGATGTTGATGAGATGAACTCTTTCATTTGAACTGTTGATGAGAGTGGTAGTAGAGTTGGGTTGTTGTTTTACCTCTGAGCGGCACTTTTTTGTACACCATGGGCTAAATGGCCAGGTCACATGGACCCCGAAGGCTCAGAGAAGGTTGGGGTAGGGGACCCACTGGAACAGCTGTTGGGAGACAGATGGTAGCCTCCCGTCAAGGCCATCCAGCGTGTTCTTTAACGTGCACAGGGTATGGCTCTCCTGCACACGGGGCCACGGCTTAACGTCCCATCCGACAGACGGCGGCCTTTCCAAGCCCATCGGTGTCCCCTACTGACCGTGGGCAGGGCGGGGAATTTTTGCGGAGATAAATCTCAACGCTCACCCAGCTGGGACTTGAACCTGAGAACTACAGATTACGAGCCTGGCGCGCTACCGACTGAGCTACCCCCACCCCTGGTAGTAGAGTAGGTTTGGTTATAAACAGAGAGAAAACTAAAGTGATGGAAATTGTCAGGCAGGTTGTGATTCAGTTAATCTGAATGGTTGCAGTCTTGAGCAGGTGTCACAATTTATTTATCTTGGGAGCTATGTAACAGAAAATGGTGATGTGTGGCATGAGATTAACAGATGAATAGGGTTTGCTGCTGGGATTTTTAAGAATCTATGGAGAGTGTGGAGAAATAGGTGTATACACCTAAAGACTAGGGGGTGGGGGTGGCTCATTCGGTATAGTGTGCGAGGCTCATAATCTGCAGTTCCGAGGTTCGAGTGCCAGCTGGGTCAGCGTTGAGATTTATCTCTGCAAAATTTCCTGCCCATGGTCAGTAGGGGACACTGGTGGGTTTGGAAAGGCTACCATCCATCAGATGGGACGTTAACCTGTGGTCCCGTATGCGGGAGAGTCATACCCTGTGCATGTTAAAAAACACACTAGATGGCCTTGACGGGAGGCTACCATCTGTCTCCCAACAGCTGTTCCAGTAGGTCCCCTCACCCAACCTTCTCTGAGCCTTCGGGGTCTATGTGACCTGGCTAATTAGCCCATGGTGTGCAAAATAGTGCCGCTCAGATGTAAAACAACCCAACCCTAAAGACTAAAATTAGACTGTATAATAATTTGGTTCTTTTTAGGGTTAGTTATGGTAGTGAAACTTGGATGCTTTGTAAACAAGATAACAGGAAACTAGATGCTTTTGATTCTAGATGCTTACTCAGTATCTTGAGCATTAAGATGTTTCAACTTTGTAACTAATGATGAGGTTAGACAAAGGAGTAGGCAACCTGCTTTAAGCAGCATATTGTGCAGAGAGAGACTCCGATGGTTTGGCCATGTTGTCCATATGGATAATTATAGATTGAATGGGTTGTTTTACATTTGAGCAGCCCTTTTTTGCACACCATGGGCTAAATGGCCCGGTCACATAGACCCCAAAGGCTCAGAGAGGGTTGGGGGAGGTGACCCACTGGAACAGCTGTTGGAAGACAGATTGTAGCCTCCCATCAAGGCCATCCAGGATGTTCTTTAACATGCATAGGGTATGGCTCTCGTGTACACGGGGCCACGGCTTAATGTCCCCATCCGACGAACAGCGGCCTTTCCAAGCCCATCGGTGTCCCCTACTGACCGTGGGCAGGGTGGGATATTCTGCGGAAATAAATCTCTACACTGACCCAGCTGGGACTCAAACCTGGGAACTACAGATTATGAGCCTGGCGCATACCGACTGAGCCACCCTCGTCCCAATCATAGATTGGTGAATAGGGTTATGAACAGTGTGCCTAAAGCTTCAGAAAGTGGGAGATACCTAGGATATAGTGGGCAATGTCAAATAGGACCTTGTTAGAACTGGTGTGCAATGGCTAGATGCAGCAGATGTAACTCAGGAGAGATCTGCTTGGAGAACTAAATTGCACATTCTGGTTGGATCTATGTAGCCCATGGCTGCTTCAGAATGATAATGAATAAAGTGATTTAAATAATTTTTTTTTTTAAACAATATACTTTCAGAATATCATCTAATATTATAAATGCTATCCTTTATAGAAATCCAATCTTTATTTTTGGAAAAAAAAAAAACCTAATTAATATCTTAACATATATAATTTATGCAAAAGGCAGAATGTTATTAAGTTATATTATTTTGCATAGTTCAATTAGGAAATCCTTGGTGATTGCAGATTTGATTACATGCACTGAAATACATGACATTTATTTGCCTAAAGCAGAAAGAATTTTATTGTATATGGTTTTGAATCCTACATCCAATAGAGCTATACAAAGTAATACTTGACACTGAAGTATTCATTACATGATAGGAAGCAAATTATACTTATATGAATGCTGTTTTATTATTACAAGAAAGCTGTGATCTCAAACTGCTGATATATGCATTTGTGTGTTTTGAAGTATTGATAGGAACTATGGATTGGATCACAGTTCCTATCTACATTAACCTTTCCAGGCTCTCTCCCCATGGACTATATATGTTGAGAGAATCCAAAATGAGAGTTCAGAAAAAGCTATATCAATTTTAAATACAAAATGTAAAACTCTGATTAAAAAAATAGAAATTACAGTTTGAAAATTTTCTTACATATATCTTATTAAAATATATAATTCAAGCTTGAAAAATAACTCTTACCTTTTCCATTTGATGCATATTTTATCAAGATATAATATAAAAATGATTAATATATATCATATAATATTATAATTTGTTAAAGAAATCTGATTGTAATTTCTTGTGTGATATATGGCAAAGTAGTTCTGTTAGTTTCTGTTTTTCTATATAAAAGCAACTTCCTTATTTGTACTATGAGTTTGATCTGGACTACAGGAAACGTGTTTTCTTAAAAGTTTCAAAATCCTCTGAAAAATTAAACAAAAACTGCTTTCCTTTTAAATCAGATGATTTTAGAAGCAATTATGAATTATATCTACTTTTTTCCTCCCATTTTACTCTCTATTTTCTGCCATAAACATATTCCAATAATTTTCATCCCAACATTTAATTTGTGATTTCCCAAGATTGAAACCAAAACCACTTGTTTCTGGGAATTGCACTGTGTAAACTAGGTCATAGCAGAGTGCAAGATGGACAGGTGTCATTAATTGGAAATACATGAATGTGGTGGCTTGTTTATAAGTTCAGCACAATTTCCTTTAACACTTAACCATTGTTTCAGTTAGTATTTTATACTTTAACAGTTTTCATTTACATTTCTATATATATGTTTTGATTTTATTTTCATAGATATCTATTGATCTTTTTGGAATTATGATACACCAACATTTTTATTTGATGAGTTTTATGATGAGGAAGTCTTACTAGTTAGTTGCTAGTTTTTCAAACATTGCTTTAGATTATTTGTTAATTTATTTTCATTTCTTGTTTTACCAGTTAAAAATTTTTTTTTATCATTTCCTGAGAATGAGATCTTGGATACAGAAGCAAAAAGGATTTACTTGGTCCAGAAATCAGCACTCCTACAATTGTTAGGCCATTTTGCCATGGGCATTTTACTAGCCCCCTCCCCTTCTTCATGCAGAGGAATTTTTAACCCACCCTTTGGCAAATTTCATTTTAAAGAAAATATTAGTTTATATTGGATGGTTTTAAACCCAATTATCTCATTTAAAACACTCGATTCTCTCCCCCCCCCCCCACAAATTCTTGGCTGTGCCACACTGATATTAAATTTTTTTGTCTTAGTGCCCTAACTTTTTTGACACTCTGCTAAGATCCCCAAAAAGTACCACCCGAAGAAAAAAAAAATGCACAGTGCCTAAATAATAATAAAAAAAAAATCAAGAAAGTGTTCCTTTATTTCTATAAAAAGTACAGAAAATCCCATGAGTACAAAGTTACTTCTGGCCCATGTACTAAAATATTACAATGACTTCAATCTTTTTTTCAGAATCATTAGTAATAATTTGAAATATATAATTATTATGTTTTGTTTTTAACCTGTAATAAATAAATAAAAAATTCTATTTTATGTTAATTTCAAATATATCTTTTTCTAATATATTTTTTGGGGACAACCTATGGATCGCCTTTCCTACTTAGGTTATACTCATTACCCTAAAGGCCCCTGACAATAGGGGGAAAAAAAGGCATAGGGAGGAATACTAGCAAGTAGTTTTAAAAAGTGGAAAAATTCTAGTGTACCTTGGGTAGCAAAATACCCAGAGCTGACACTACCTCTTTCTACTGATTTGTTATTTGATAAAATTTTTTTAAAGTTTATTTGTTTAACTCAGCACAGCTGGTGAAAAGTCTGGACTTCTCATTAAGTTAGTACCAGAAGAAAACTCTTAAGTAGATTATTATTTTCCTATTATTCAGATTAATATTCAGAGATTAAATATTTTCTTATTATTAAAGAAGAAATTTCTTTTCTATTCATATGTATTATATTTTAGTCTATTAGTTTTTTTTAATAAATTTTTATTTGCATTGCCATATTTTTTTTTACTACACCACTCTAAAAAAAACTGTTAAAATTAATCTTATCATTTTTTGTTAAATATTTCTAAAATCTAAAGTGAAATGCTGATTAATTTGGCATATTGCATACCATAATTCCTTTCAATAGTTATTTGACACAAAAGTTCTGAATTTTTTTTCTATTTTTTGGCTGAAAATAATGAAAAAATATCTGGGCCTCTCGATGTAAGGTGGTTTTTCAGGCTGAACTTTGGAAGGGTTAATTCTTCAATAAAACTACCTTTCAGCCTAGTGGCAAAATGAGTGTGGGGTGGGGAAGTAAATGCCCTTTACAAAGTTGCCCTCCCAACACACAGGTAGACTGATTTCATGCCATCCATGTCCATTGCTTTTCCATATCCAAGACCTCATTCATTTTCAGGTAATAATGAAAGATCAGTTTTTATTTTACTGAAAAATGAGGAAATAATAATAATAATAAATGCAATGCTAAAAAAATCCTGACTGATTTGAAAAGATATCATGTTGACAACACCATTCACCGCATACATGCCCACTTGCTATTAATAAATCTGGGTTTTGCTGGTCCATGACCTAGTTTAGGCAGCTGAACTGCACAAACAAGTAATGGCTTCGTTTCAGTAGTGGAACTGTGCACTGAATTCTGGGAAAAATGATAAAGATACTCCTAGGCATACTGAAATAAGTTCAAGGCAAAAAAAAAAGCATAAAATGAAAAAAAAAATATGCATACATATTCCACACTTGCTTCCAAGATCTTCTGAAGACCTCATCTTCCAAGATCTCATCTTCAAGGAAGGGTGACTTTTCATTGGAAGAACCCTTCTAGTGACCAAGTCATTGAAAGAATCCAAAATGAGAAGCCAAGGATGTATGTATCAGTTTTTAGTACAACAAAAAATTTTTGATTTTTTAAAAGTAAAAGTTGCTGTTTTAAAATTTATATATATATATCTTATAAAAACACAGGGTAGTTACAATTAAACTGACACTACTCAGAGTGATGTAGAGAAGGATCTACTTGACGGATCACAGGAAAAAGTGGTGGATACCTTGGGGGGAGAATGGGTAGAGAATTTGTGAATGGGGTAGAGAATTTGTGAATAAAAAAAAAATTAGTGTTAGTGCAACCAAGTGGCGTGGGTGTGCTAGAAATGTGGTAGAACATGCTAATTTCTCATGACATTGCAGCCAATCACACGAGAATTGCATGAAACACACTATAAAACGTGATGTCTTCCATGTAATTGCTAAAAGGAATCATGGGTATCTGCAAGAAGGACAGAGTTTTGCTAGTGAAACTCTTTTACCAAAACAGAAGTAATGCCACCACTGCATTACGCAACTATCATCATCTGAAAGATATAAGGAAAGGACCTTTGTCATTAAATGGGCTGAAGAATATGGTACAGAAATTCGAAGAAACAAACGAGTTGGGTGTGGCTCTGGGTAGAGGTGGCAGCCTGTTGCAGAAAGCAAAATGTAAGACGTTGCACTTACTGTTGCAGAAATCCAGTCACAACTGGAGCTACCTGTAGTTAGTGTGAGACAGGTATTCCGACAACTGCAACTTTCATGGTCAACTGTCCATAAAATTATACAGTCTATACTGAAATGGTATCCTTATAAAATTCATAGGGTGCAGCAGCTGCAATCACATGACCCTGAACAGCACATTGACTTCGCTTTGTGATTTCTGGTGAGGATGCAGCTCGATGACATGTGGCCTTTGAAAGTCTTCTGGACTGATGAGGCGCATTTTTCCCTACATGAAGCAGTGAATACACACAACTGCTGAATATGGGGGCCTACCTATATGGGCTGAATATGGGGACCTATACATCACGCAGATGTGTAGGTCCCCATATTCGGCAATTGTGCATGATGTGCCTCTACACTCTGAGTATGTAACTGTATGGTGCGGGTTTACCACAAACTTTATAATCAGACCATTTTTCGTTGAGGAGATTATGCCTCAAGGCCCTGTGCATTGATCGGTGAATGGACCATGTTACACAGATCTTCTCCACTGCAAGATTATTCCAGCTTTGCAAGAAAGAAACTGCTTAGACTCCATAACCCTCATGCAGGATGGGGCACCACTCCATATTGTACGTATGGCAATGCAATTGTTGCGTATCACATTTGGTGAGAACAGAATAATTTTCGAACGTTTTCCAATGCCTGACCACCACTTTCCCCAGACCTAAACACATGCGACTTTTGGTTAAGGGGTTATTTGAAAAGCCGAGTTTACCAAGGCAATGTTGAATCACTTACTGAAGGCAAGAATAAGACTGCATGTTGCAGCCATTTCCCGAGACATGTTTCAAGCAACTGTGGACCATGCCATATTACGTTTCCAGCACATTTTGATATGAATGGTTCACATATTGAGAATCTTGATTTGTAAAATAAAAGTTATGTTTGTTAAACTTGGTATTTTCTTATCTCCCATGCCACCTGGTGGCACTAACACTATTTTTTTTTAACTTCACAAATTCTCTACCCCATCTTCTTATTAAAAGGTATCCACCACTTTTCACTGTGATCCATCAAGTCAATCCAGTAATGCCAGTTTAATTATAGCCACCTTGTACATTATTTTGCTGGAAAATGAATACCTTTTTTTTCATTTGATGCATATTAATTACTTTTCATTTTACTTATAATATTAATTAAACTAGGATATGAATAATTTGTTAAAAGCCATCTGATCACCATTTGTTAGACTTGATATATGATATTGCCGATATATTTGTTAACATAACTCTATACTGAAGCAATCCCCTGATTTAAGCCCACAAGTTCGATTTGAACTGGTATAAACAAAATTTTCATAAAGTTTTGAAAATTGCCGGAAAATTAATTAATAAAAAACAGCTATTTTTAAAAACAGAAGATTTTGGAAGTAATTACAAGTGTATAGCTGCATTGGTTGTTCCCCCCCCCCCCCTGTTTTACACTCTTTTCAGCCTTAAACCTATTTTAATATTCCTAGAATTATTTTCATCATTTATATCATTCATCTCAGCATTCTATGTGCTATTCCTGTGAAATGCTCCAAAAGTATGTTTAGCTTCTTCTCTTTGGAGCTTTTGACTGATCCAAATCAAATTAAATTTCTGGATAGCATTGGACACTAGGCAATATTAACTTGCCAAATAGAGTTAAGTGAGGGTTCACTAATTATATAAGTGTTACTTAGTGAGTAAGAAATCAAAAGATTGTCAAATTATTAAAGTTAAATCTTTATGAAAATCAATTATCATTGCTTGAGAGAAAAAATTAGAAATGTCAAAATTATTCATAAAACAAAGTTTATTTCCAAGAAATTCAAGACTCACTAAATAAACTGGTGAATACAGAAGTCTGAGCAACTAAAATCTCACATCTGGCTCCATCTCTACTAACAACTCTCTACTGACTCTTACTAACTCATTACTCTGACTCTGTGATCTAATGTCACTTAGTCTACATGCAATGTGCAACTGGCACATGTGTGTTGCACACTGGGAAGAACATTTGCATAATCTTACACTCATGCACTCACGCTAACTATGATGCAAGAGGGGCGTGTCTTAAACATTCACATTAGCATTAGTCAGAGTTGCACATGTGCAACTACTTTAGTGGATTGGAAAATCCACTAAAGTAGATAAGTGAAAAGTCATAAGTCCAACTGAAAAGTTGTAAGTGAAAAGTGATAAGTCCAACTGAAGAATAAACCCCAAAATGATAAATATAATGTAAAACTGGTTAAGGAAAAGAAAAAGTGAATGGGTGGACCTCACACCTGCTCTTTAAATCAAATCTATAAGTAACAAGAGTGTTCTTAGCTAGACAAAGACCAGAGCTTGTTATTGTGAAGCTGCCAGCAGCATCACAGCAGAGGAAAAGGTGCTGTGACCTAGTTTAATTGCTCACACATTCTGTCAAGTGGCTACATAGTGGATTGTTTACAGAAGTGTTATTGGATTACACACTGGAGAATGTCACCATGTATTCAGTTCGTATTTATACTTTTATATTAAATCTTCATTTCTGTATATTTATTTCCGTAATTTATTGATCTTTCAGTTGGCTGATCGATCGATAGATTATTATCAATCATTTGAAGTTATGCAACATTGGATGGCTGACTTACATGTTGTTGCAGATATTTATTTCACATCACATTAGGTTATATGTTAATTTTTCTTTTATTAATTCTTTGTTTTCTAGTAAAAAAATTTCATCTTGTATCGTTTTCCGAAAATGAATGAGGTCTTGGATACAGAAGCGAAAAAAACTTTCTTGGCACAGAAATAAGTCTTTGTGTAGGAGGGCAATTTTGACAAGGGTAGTATAACCCCCCCCCCCCCCCAAATTTTCATTAAAAAATTATGAGCTTCTAAGTTTATATTGAATGGTTTTAAAAGCATTTATCCCTCCCCTCTCAGTATCTTGGATGTGCCACTCTGATGATATAGACATTTTCTTTTGGCTTTGGTGCACTAATTATTCAGCACTTAGCGAAGTACCCCAAAATTCAACACCCAAAGAAAAAAATCATAAGCACCTCAAAGAAAAAATCATTTAGTAAAACGAAACAGCCTAGAAAGTTTCCTCCATTTCACAAACTCAGAAAATCCCATTAATATGAGCAATCCAAGTCATCTTGTATAATGCTGGCCAATACTTTAAAATAGGTTGGGTTGTTTTACCTCTGAGCAGCACATTTTTACACACATTGGACTAAATGGCCAGGTCACAAGGACCCCAAAGGCTCAGAGAAGGTTGTGGGGAGGGACCCCACTGGACAGCTGTTGGGAGACAGATGGTAGTCTCACATCTAGTGTGATGCCCCATCGTTCACTTTTGCTTTACCTTAACCAGTTTTGTTTAATTTACGTTATATTTATCATTTTGGGGATTTTTTATTTCCTTTTTGGCATCACAGCGCTCATTTCCAAGAGTTGGGAGTTGCGCAACTCCGATCTTCCGACATCACCCGCTAAAACGCGTGCACAAGGACACGCCCCCTCTTGCGTCATAGCTTGCGTCGTTCGTCATATTATGTAAATGTCTTTTCCGGCGTGCAACATGACACGTGTCTGGTTCTTGTTTTTAAACCGGTGACTTGCTAGTCACAGAGCACAGTAAGCACAGCACAGTATAAGCGTAGGCAGTAAGCAGAGAGAGTGGAGTTAGGAGTAGTAAGCAGTGGAGAGTAGTTAGTGAGAGCAGTGTGAGTTAGTGGAGGAAGGTGTGAGAGTGCCTAGTGTACGGAGTTGTAGAGTGAGAGAGGAGGAGAAGAGAGTACGTTGTAGCACGGTGAGTTGATATTTTGGAAATAAATCTGTTTGTTATTTTAAACCTTTTGAGTCTTTACAATTTTTTCTCTTGAGCAACACGAATTTAGATTAATGGTATTTAGACCTTTTGACAATCAATTTTGATTCTAACTATTTACTCATTAACGCTCGCTGGCATTTTGAACCTTACTTTAAACTTAGTCTACTTTTTTGGCAATTTGTTAATTATTGCCTGGCGCCCGTATCAGCTATCCGGAGCATAAAACTAATTGGATCAAAAGAAGGGTCCAACTTTAAAGCATTATTGCATTTATTTGGAGCGTTACACTAGGCCATCTAGAATGTTCTTTAAAGTGCACAAGGTATAGTTCTCAGCATGTGGGATCACAGCTTAACTTCTGATCTGATGGACAATGGCCTTTTCAAGTCCATTGGTGTCTCCTATTGACTGAGGGTAGAGTGGGAAGTTTTGTGGAGATAAATCTCAACACTGTCTTAGACAGGACTGCAAATTACAAGCCTGGTGTGCTACCAACTTAGCCATCCCCACACTGCAAGATGTAATGTTCTATTCCTTGAGAATATTAAGTGGACTGGTTGACCATTTACAGTATAGTAACATGAATTTTGCTTTGATATTTCTTGTTTTTCAATTTATTAGTTCCATACACATATGCAAGTACTTATCATGCTTTTATTACTTTTCATTTTATTTACTTTCATGCTTTTATTGATGAAAAAAAAAATGTTTCTCTGTGTTATATTATGTGGTTGCATATTATTTTTTCCCATAAGGATTTGTAAATTACAGTTTTGCTGAATTCACCTTTTCAAAGAATGTAACCCTTGTAATCAACAAGGATTTCCTATGCTACCAATCAGTTATTTAGGTAAGTATCCTGTTTAACAACTTTATAAAAAGCATTAAATTTGTGAAGTAATGTCCTCCCCAACATGATTCTACAATTTAAAGTAAAATTAATTGAGATGTTAGACTAAAAGGGCACAAAAGGATTTCTTAGAGGAAAACAAAAACCTTACTGGAACAACTTTGTCAAACAAAACATCTTGGTTCCACTACAAAAAAAAAACTTCACTCCAAGAAATGTATCTTGGTGTTTACATGCAGTTTAGTACTATATTAATCACTAATGTAAATTTTAAGGGAATTAAATTTAAATTTTATAATAATTTTGATAAGTTTTATTAGTGCAATTGAAAAAGCAAAATACAATTCTATTAGAAAAAATGAGGTAATAATTAAGTCAATAGTGAGAAGTTAGTATTTTCAATCCATTGGCAGGCATGTCAGTTCTAGAGTAATGTTTGAAACCGCAGCTTCAAATGTTGCTTCAAGTTGAAAATGAGTTTCTTTCCTTCATTTTTATAATTGCAATGGCAGAAAAAAATTCATTGATTAAGAACTGTAAAAAAAAAGGGTAGTTTCTTAATAGCTTTTTTTATTAAGTCGTTCACGTTGATTTTACTTTAAGGCAAAAGGTATCCAAAAGCAAACTCTTAAGTAATTCTTTTATTCATAGATTAACATGGTTTGCTAAATCAATGAGACTCCCTCTCTGAAAATAAAATGATTTTTTTTTATCTATTTCACAATTAGAGTGAATGGCTTGGAAAGGGTCACTGATTTTTGAAGCTTCATATGAACTTTATAAGCTGTATATAAGCTTTCATGAAAACTTCATGAAAGCTTATATGAAAAATATAAATTATAAGCTTCATAATGAGCTTTCATATAAGAGAAACAAATTACAATGGCAAAAAAATGTACAGATTAGTTATGAAAAAATAAACACTTATTAACAATATAAAAGAAATATGTTGGAAAATCCATATTTTAAAAAATATAGAAATATTTTTTATTGTCAGCTCTTCATTGACATCACCTAATGGCATCCCATATTTTTGCCCTGAATAATTCTTTGTGCTTCCTATCCTTACACTAAAAAATGCAAAAAATTCTGAGAATACGAGATTGAGAGAAGGATTGGAAGATGTCTTTGTTTTTTGAGTTTATTGCTCTTTCCCAATCCCCTTGTTGGTCGTTCAGCAAGAGAAACAAATGATGCAAAAAAATAAAAAAATAAAATATTAAAAAAAAAAATACCTATTTTTCTTATAGGGCCCTAAAAAGTAGAAAATAAACATAAAGCATATTGATGATGCAATCAGTCACTGAGTTGGAATTCACTTCAAAGGAAGATAGGGTGCCAGAAATCTTGTTGTGTAGGCAAATTGGTGCCCTACCTTTCTTTGAAGTGAATATGAACTCAGTGACTGATTACACCATTGGTAGATAGGTATTTTTTTTTATTTTTTTTTGTCACTAAAATACCTACCTTCAAAAACTTTCATTTGATATTTGACTCATAAACAAATCACATCGTATCTCCACATTTTCCCCTCCCCCTTCCTTTTGGAGTCATGTTTGAGATAACCCATGACATTGGAGATGTCACAAGCTTAAATTTGAGATGTGACTCATTAAAGTCAAACCCTGCAAAAATCCCCCCCCCTGGATTTATCAGGGGGGATAGTGGGGGAAAATTAGAAATAGTTTATGATGGCCATTATATGAGCTTTCATTTGACACCTAACTTATAACTGTAGGCCCTTGCATTCGGAACATATAGTAGAATGACTTTCCCATTTTTAGGGGGAGGGGAATCATGGGAAGGTCAATTTTTTATAGACTCTGACATTCTCTACATCACAAGATTTCATTTGACACATAGCTTTGTTACTTTCTACACTCATGTTCAGCAGATATAGAGGAACAATCATTTTCATATTTCCCTCCACTTTTAGGGGGAATAAAGCATGGGGGTAAGTCAAAAAATTGTATATATTTCAAAGTTTTTAGGGGGAAGAAAGCATGGGGAATCAATTTTTTTTATAGCCTATGCCACTCCTTATGTCACAAGCCTTCATTTGATACATAAATCATTAAGTTTCTCTAAAGCATTCAAAAGATATGGTGGAACAACATTTTGTCAAATTCCGACCAACTGGCAAATGCCAAAGCCAAAAGCAATAGGAAAATAGATAAAAACATTTCACATATGTAAATCTCCTATCATGATAGAGTAGTACTGAGTAGTAGAATGTTTTCTTCAACTTGGCATTTATGGGTAAGATGTTATACACTAATTTAACTAACTATATTAACAAATAATAAGATAGAATGTAATTCAAATTTGAATATTCTTGACGATTCTGATTCATAGATAGGGAAATACCATTCTTACGTCAATCCAATTTTTTAGAGGAAAAATTGTCTTAAGTCAGGTGGGATATGAACCCACAATTTCCTGATAATATGTCAGGTGCTCTGGACCACTGAGCTACCAGCCACTGATCACGATCTCATCTAATTAATATTACGAACATTTCTACCTACAGTTCACAATCAGTGTGTCACTTGAAGGCACTGTTCAGCAATCAAGCCTCAAGTAGCAAACAACAAGAATGCCATGAAGATGGAAAGTATATTCACGAGTACACAATTGTTTAAAATTGTGTACTCGTGACGATTGTGTGTACTCGTGACGTGTACTCTCGATGATTCTGGTTCACAGATTAGGAAAATACCACAAATTGGATTGACTTAAGAGTGGTATTTCCCTAATCTGTGAACCAGAATCGTCGAGAATATTCAAATTTAAACAATTGTATACTTGTTGATATGCTTTCCATCTTCATGGCATTCTTGTTGTCTGCCACTTGAGGCTTGATTGCTGGAAAGTGCCTTCAAGTGACACACTAATTGTGTACTGTAGGCAGAAATGTTCATATCAATTAGAGTGCATCTTGATCGATGGTAGGTAGCTCAATGATCCAAAGCATCTGACATGTTATCAGGATGTTGCGGGTTTGTATCTCACCCGGCTCAAGACAATTTTTACTCTAAAACATTGGATCGCTGTAAGAGTGGCATTTTCCTAATATGTTATATTTATCTTTCAAATAAGTGATCTACAAGTCACATTCAACCATGGAAAAGCTGCCACACCAGCAATCACAGTTTTATGAAGATTGGGTGAGTAGTTTCTGTTTTCTAAAGGTCCAATGAGAAATTGCAGCCATTTATGGAACTATATTAACAAATAATAAGATAGAATGTAATCTACATTACATGCAGCAGTGTGAAACAGAATAAAAGCAAAAACAAGGGAAGTTTTACAACTGTTCTGTGTTTGAGATTGGGTAAGCTGAGCAATAGAATGTACTATAGCCTGAAACTTTGACAACTGTCTAATTTGAATTTCTGAATATAAGAAAACTTAAAAGATTTTGTTTTAGATACCATTATACATCAATTTAAAAAAAAAAATTGGCTACTTTTATTCCTGGCATAAAATTTTTTTATAGAAAATGATTTGTCTCATTATCATATTTAATAACCTCCCCCACAAAAATAAATAAATAAATAAACAACAGCATTGCCTTATATTTGAAATGTGCTATATTATAAATATAAATACTTATTTACTTTCAACTTCAGGCGAGCTCTACCCTCTTCATCTAAAACTTCATCTTCATCAACTTCATCCTCATACCATTGAGGATCATAAGGCCTAGGAAAACATTAAAATTTACAAATATAAATAATATGAAACAAAATTTGGTATGCTGTAGAAACTTAAATTTAATGCAGCTTAAAGATTAGTTATAGTACTGACTAAGAATCAATAATGACAACTTTAATATTTTCAATTCATGTTTTTTTTTACATTGGTCTTAAATAAATATGCATAAGACTAGACAATTTTATAAATTAAAGTCATTTTCACATGCACAACATAGTGCTCTTCAGAAGTGATATTTCTGCAAAAGGAAAAGAAAAAACTATAGATATCTATGATCAAAAGATATAGATTTCATGAATACACTGATTCTAATACTAAGGTGATTCACAAGTCTGTGCGTATCTTGCCATGCAAAATGTATATGGTGACACACCACAGTACTGCATACCGCATACCTATGAACATAGTACTAAGAGATAGTATAAAGTTAACTGCATCAATTCAGTATGATCATATTCAGTACAGATCAGTACTGGATGATCATTAGAAATATTTTACAATGAGTGAATTAAGCATTGAAATTCATGCAATTTTACATTATTAAATGAAAAAAAAAAGATTAAAAGCTACTGAAGGGGCCTGAGAAATATGTCAAATGGAAGGTGAGGGACAGTCTCTCTTCATGCTGCTCAAGCTTGGTTCAAGATGTTCAAAGGAGATATGTAAGTCTCCAAAGTAAGCTGTGGTTGGGAGAGCCAATATCAGCAGATTGCAACATTCTGTGCCACACTGACAAACAATTGCAGCCTCTCATCCAAACTTGGTTGCTCATAAGCACTATAGTGCAGCTTCAGCAATGCGTCAATAAGGTAGCCAGGAGTTGCCAAAGTGTTTCACACTAATAACTACTGAACAAGCAAAGTCTCCGAGAACACCTTACTAATCCAAATGACCAACATTTCATAAGTAAATTGTTATTCTGTGATGAAAAATGGATCTTTTTCGGAAATATGAACACTCAAAAGCAATGGCTTGACTCAGGCCAGCCCACACTTCCTATCCCAAAGAGGAAACAATTCAAAACAAGGGCAATGTTGTGTGTTTGGTGGAAATTTGAGAGTGTAGTGCACTTTGAACATGTTCTGGATGGATGTGTCATGATTGTTGATCTCTACTGTGATGCTTCAATGCTATCCAGAATTGGTAAACAGACATCAGGTACTCCTCCAACAAGACAACACAAAACTGTCCACCATATCTAGAACTAGAGAAAACCCCCAAGAACTAGCATTTGAGCTTCTTCCTCACCCAGCATATAAGTCTGGATCCAACTCCTTTCTGACTACCACCTCTTTCCCTCCATGGCTTATTTTCTTCAAGGTAGGTGACTTCAAACATTTCAGGAATCAAAAATGGATTTTGGGAGTTTTTCACCTCCAAAGGACCAAGCATGGTATCAAACAGGAATTGAACAACTTGCCGACAGATGGCTACGAATTACTGAAAATGATAATTTATATTTTGCTGAGTAAGGTTCATTATTTACATTGCAATAACAATTTCTCAAGTAGGCAATAAAATTCACAGACTTATGAATAACACTAGTATTAGTTTTATTTACAGATGTTGTGTTGGGTTGTTTTACCTCTGAGCGGCACTTTTTTTGCACACCTTGGGCTAAATGGCCATGTCACATAGACCCTGAAGGCTCAGAGAAGGTTGGGTGAGGGGACCCACTGGAACAGCTGTTGGGAGACAGATGGTAGCCTCCCGTCAAGGCCATCCAGCGTGTTCTTTAATGTGCACAGGGTATGGTCTACCGCATACGTGGCCATGGCTTAATGTCCCATCCAATGAACGGTACTCTTTCCAAGCCCATCAGTTCCCCCCACTCACCGTGGGCAGGGTGGGGAATTTTGAGGAGATAAATTTCAACACTGATCCAGCTGGAACTTGAACCTGGGAATTACAGATTATGAGCCTGGTGTGCTACCGACTGAGCCACCCCCACAGATATGAGAAACACATAATTTCTTCCCACTGAAGAATGGGTAAACGTAGCAGTCTACTACTTCTCAGTGGCTGCTTCTAGTCATTTACACAGATTACTAAAATGAATCTAGATATTCACATATGGGATTTCAGATGATAGTATATTTTGATAGTCATTGCATGCATCTGAAGCTCAATGATCTACAGTAGGAATGTGAAATATCAAAAAAAGATTAATTTACAGACCAGATAAAACAAATCATCTTTTTCAAGTAACTACTACTAAGTATTCAAAAAACATAAAAACAGTTCACAGCACTGTCTGTCAGGAGAAAACATATACTAGAGGGTATTCTTATTTTGCACATTATGTTAACACCCAATTAAATATTATTACTTCTCACAAATTCTGGACTAATGATACTAATGATAACTAATGATAGAAAATTCAGAGAGAAACAACTTAACACATAGTTCAGAATCCTATTTCCACAGTTTGTCTCAGATCTTAGTAACTGTAGCAAGACCTAGAATATTTTGGAGACATCGCAAACCAAGGTGCTATGCCTAATTCAACTACTTTAGAAGAAAGCAATTCAATGTCTCTGCAAATAGAAGAAATTTGTTAGTTCTCAAATTAAACCTGAGAGTAATAATACCTGAGACAACATTTTTGGCTTAAGAATGTGGTGTGGAGAAAACTGATGTAAAAAAAAAACATTACTCTCCTTTTTATATTAGAAACTGCAAGCATTATAAACACTGGAAGATCACTTTGTGAAACATTTACAAGGGAAAAGTTGGTAAATATCAAGTAAATATTATATAGATCACTTGAAAGGAATGAAATATCAGCTTAATAGCAAAAAATTTAATTCTTCAAACAACAACTAAGGCAGATAAATCCTCCAGCTCTACACGTATCTATGGATGTCTAATCAAAAAATTGCAGCAGCTGCATATGTTATTACTAGTAAATCATGAATTCAGCTTTAAGCTACATAATGCTGCATTTTGTGAAACACTCAAATGAGCTACAAGTTTTGCACAACAAAACATGGTCATTACAAGTGACTCTATGAACACTATATTTCATCACCTAAGAATAGGAAATAATTAAATCAAAATATACAGACAGTAATCACAAAATAATAAAGTACCTACAATAGTTCAGTGAAAAAATATTAAAGATATGCTTTATGTGGGTCTTAGCACATGATGGAAAAGCAGCACAAAATCATTTCAATTTAGTGATATCATTACATTTAACCAGGATCATAGTAAACATGCAAAAGAACATATACTACAGGAATAAATTGAACTCTAGTCAGAGAAATCTTAAAAATAATTTATTTAGATAAAATACTGATTTGAACTGAAACATGGTTACACTAATCACTTATCAAAATGTAATCAAACTCAAATCTACAATGCATTACACATTGCTCCAAGAAACATTAGAGCTCTTTATTAACTGTGCCACTGAAACCAGCATATTCAAAAAAAAATAAATAAATAAATAAAGTATCAAATTTTAACGAAAAAGAACTGAAAATAAAAAAAACTAAGTAAAATAAAAAATCTTAATGAATTTATAAATCTAAAGTTTTATATGAATTTTATGAAACTTTAACCCATCCAGGGTCAAGGACATCTATAGATGTTTTTTGTACAACACATGAAACTTCAAATTTTTCTTTTAATTACCGTTTGAAATTTATCTTACATATGTCTTATAAAAATACGCATTTCAAGCTTGAAAAATAATTTTTTTTTCATTTGTTACATATTTTGTTAAACTACAATATACACTGCTGGTGTGCAACACCGGGAAGAATTCATCAGATTGTCCTGAAATATACAAGATGGGTAGCCTATGCGAGAACATACAAGTGATTCAAAGCACAGCACATACGCACATCAAGTGTGACAGTAACACCCCCTGGAAGTGGTATAAGAGGAGATTACAAAGAGCAAGTGTAAAGCACCGGAATTTGCTTGCAGTTCTTGTGCACTAAAGGATCAAGTATGCCTCGTCGAAGACAAGGCATCCATACGACCAGGTTTCCGACTTTGATTGAGGGAGAATTGTGGAATTACAGGAAGGCAGATTATCGTACCGAGACATCAATGCTTGTGTTGGATGGAATGCTGCCACAGTGATGACAATATGGCTTTAGTGGGCAGAGGAGGAATGAATTCACCGACGTGAGGGATCTCAACGGCCCTGTCACACAAACAAACGAGAGGACAGACATCTCATGCGCATGGCTTTGAATGATCATACAGCCACATCACACACCTTAGCTCAACAGGTAGGGTGTGTTGCACATCAATCAGTGTTAGTATATATGGTTCGACGTTGTCTGCAGCATCGGAGCATCTTAGCTAGGCGGCCATTGCTTCAGCTACTAATGACTCTACAACACAGGCGTATGCAACTGAAATGGTGCCAAGAACTTTGCTCATGGATGTGCGAATAGCATCACATCATCTTTTCAGACGAATCCCACTTCAGTATGCAGCACCATGATGGACAAATCCATATCTGGTGGCACTGCGGCAACAGGCTCAGTGAGACATGCATGGTGCAGTGCTATACAGGTCCGGCCCCTGGTGTTATGGTATGGGGTACCATTGAATTCCATTCATGCACGTGCCTCATATGCATTACTGGTACTTTGAACAGCCAGCATTAATCACTGAGGTGTTGGAGTCTGTGGTCGTACCTTATCTTCAGTAGCTCTCTGGTGCCACTTACCAACAGGACAATGCCCGACCACGTGACATACATCATCCAACAATTCCCGGATAGCCACCATGTGACACTTCTGCCTTGGCCTACGCATTCACCAGATCTGTCCCCAATTGAACATGCCTGGTCCATGATCTCATGACGACTAGCACACCAGACACCAGCAGCTGCTACAACAGATGAACTTTGGCTATGTATCAAAACTGCATGGACTGACAGTCCCCAAATACACATCCGACATCTCATCCTCTCAATGCCGGACCATGTAGCAGCAGTTATTGCTGCTCATAGTGGCTACACAAGATACTGATTTCTTTGTATTCCACAAGTTCAACCAAGTTGCATTTGCAACCATTTGATCCTTGTAACATAAGCTATGTATTCACTAAATATGGTGGGGCAGTGGTGGCTCAGTCGGTAGTGCGCCAGGCTTGTAATCTGCAGTTTCCAGGTTCGAGTCCCAGCTGGATCAGATTTGAGATTTATCTCTGCAAAATTCGCCACTCTACATACAGTCAGTAGGGGACATCAATGGGCTTGGAAAGGCCGCCATCCATTGGATTGGGACATTAAGTCACGGCCCAGTGTGTGGGAGAGACATACCCTGTGCACATTAAAGAACACGCTGGATGGCCTTAATGGGAGGCTATCATCTGTCTCTCAACAGCTATTCCAGTGGATCCCCTCACCCAACCTTCAGCAGTGTAAATATTTTGATAAAACCATCTGATTGCCATTTCTTAGAAGTGCTAAATGGTATTGCTGATTTGCTTGTTAAAGTTCCTATTTGCTGGAGCAACTTTCTGATTTAAGCTCACTAATTTGATTTGAATCAACAAATTTTTCCTTAGATTTTCAAAAATCTCCTAAAAATTAACAAAAAAGCTGCTATTTTAAAAAATGGTAGATTTTGGAAGTAATTATAAAGTATGTACCGCCATTTTTTTTCCATTTCACACCCTTTTCTGTCGAAAACCTATTTTAGTATTCCCAAATTATTTTTTATAATTTTTCCCAGCATTCTATTCATCTTTCCCACTCTTAAAATCATAACTGGAAGTAAACACATCCTTCTTAGAAATTCTGGTTGCAGTTGCACTTAAATATGTTATGGCTCACTGAGGCAAAAAAGAGGCAGTGGCAGACACATGCTATGTCTGTTCCATATGCTATAAGTGGCTCCCATATTGTTTTGGTCCAGCATGTTGGATACTTTTTGTAAAGTTAGTATTTACTGTTTTATATTTAAACCTAAGTTTTCATTTCAATAGATTTATTTTCTGAAATTATCAATCTTTTGGTCGATGAATAATCATTAATTTTTCACATATTTAATTTTTTTTATTAAATTATTTATTAATATTTAATATTTAAATAAATATGCTACATCGGATGGCCAGCCTACAACTTGTTGCTCTAAATATTTTAACATCACATTAGGTTATATATATTAATTTTTATTTTATTATTCATTACTTTTCCAATAAAACTTTGATCTGGTATCATTTTCTGAAAATAAATGAGGTCTTGGATATGGAAGCAAGTTTATTTCTGTAGATTTATTTCCATAAATTAGCAATCTCTCGGTCGGCGGATTTATCAATCTTTCTGAGTTATGCTACATCAGAGGCCGTCTTAAAAGTTGTTGTGAATATTTCATTTAACATCCTGTTAGGTTATATGTAATTTTTCTTTTATTATTTCTTTTTTTTTAGTAAAAAATCTTTGAGTTTGTACAGTTTTCTGAAAATGAATGTCTTGGATGCAGAAGCAAAATTGACTTCCTTGCTATGGAAATCAGCCGTCATGTGGGAAGGCTTCCCCTCCACTAAACTCACTGTGAAAGTTTCACTCTTCTCTTCAAATTACAAGTTTTTATGCTTATATTGAATGAATTTAAAGGGGGACCCCACCCGCCCTCAGTACCTTGGCTGTGCCGCAGACGATATAACGCTGTTTATTTTTTTTTGTGCACAAACCTTCTGCACTTAGCCAAGATCGCCAAACTTCAACATCCAAAGAAAAAATTCACAATGTTTAGTAAAAAAAGCAGCCAAGAAAGTTTTTTTTTCCCTATTTCATAACCAGTTCAGAAAATCATATGAATGTGAGAAGTCCAAGTCACTCTGTATTATAACACTGGCCATGTTTAAAATATATGATATTGAAAAGAATCATTAAAAGAAATAAAAATCATATTTCAGGTTGAATATTATATTAATCTGGAGGAAATTTCCTTTCAATTAATATATAATTTAACTATTTTTTTATTCATCAGGTTTTCCAAAATGAAGCCTTAACTGTATAGTGCGATCTTTTTTTTTTCACCATATCACATTGAAAAAGGCTTATTAAAATAAATGTGCTTGCAAATTTGTTTATTTTATTTATTTTCATAAAATTCATAATTAAATTCTGTTTAATCTGGTATATAACACGACCAATTTCCGTTGACTGGTTATTTTTTTAAAAAATTTCTGAAATTTACTTGTTTATCTGACTCAGCACAATTGACTAAAAAAGCCTAAAATTTTCTCAAAGTATGGTACCAAGAAAAAAATTACAAAATAAGAGAAATATTTACTTGAAACCAAAAACAATAATTTCCTCATTATTCAGAAATAAATAGCCTTTCTATTCATGTGCATTATAATCATTTCTGTCTATTAGTTTTCTTTAAATAATTTTTTATTTCTGTTGCCAGATACATTTTTTTATTATATGACTCTAAAAAAGC
The DNA here is from genome assembly GCA_038380435.1 of Ryuthela nishihirai. Lineage (NCBI taxonomy): Eukaryota > Metazoa > Arthropoda > Arachnida > Araneae > Heptathelidae > Ryuthela > Ryuthela nishihirai. Next base: position 82,313,047 of record JAWZYU010000017.1, read on the forward strand.
CCTATTAAAATAAAATTTGTTGCCTTTTTGTTAAATATTTAATTTCAGAAAATCCAGAATTAAATGCTGATTAATTTGGCATATAACATGCCATATTCCTTTCATTGGTTATTTGACAAAAAAGCTAGTTGTAAAGTTAATTTATTTTTTATTTTTGCTTGATCAGAGTGCAAAAATAGCTGGATCTGGGAAGGGTTAAAGAATATTAATTTATAACTTCTCCGATTTATTGTGTCTGATACTTTGTGTCCTTTCCATCTCATATTGATTAAGCTTACTTCTGTTCAAATGAGCAAGCAAAATTTATCACTCCAAAGGAGCAAGAGGTCTAAAAGCAAGAATTTTTTATTAGAGGGGTATGTGACACAATAAATGAAACTCCTTAACACTGAGTGCACATACGTTGGAAAACTGCCAAGTCACATGCATTGTTGTGGAAAGTGAAGGGCTGACAATTCATACCTAGAAAAATGGCAATTATTTATAATGTTTGGTACAGGGTTTGAGAAGAATATTAGTGGTACCATATGCTCTACTACAGGATATTAAATACAATAAAAAAAATTTACTAACAGTAAAAAAGAAATATAAGTTTAAAACTTTTTTAGCTGGGATAAACTTTTAGAAAAAGTAAATCTGTATAGTGTAGAAAATTTCTGACACTTTAAAAGTTTCACACAATACATATATAAATATTTTTTAAAAATCAACTAATAAATCAGCACTTTAGCGTCGATTTAAATTTTAGAGGAAAAATTGTCTTGAGCCAGGTGGGATATGAACCCACAACCTCCTGATAACATGTCAGGTGCTCTGGACCACTGAGCTACCGACCGCTGATAAAGATCTCCTCTAATTAGCGCTATGAACATTCCTTTTATGTTACATATATGCACTATTCAGGCAATTTTTAGCACAAGCGGCTTTCTATTTGCCATATAGATGGAAGCATATGATTACAAGTATGCAGATAATAAAGAATGAAATCGACGTATTCCATATCAACTAATAAATCAGCACTTTAGCGTCGATTTAAATTTTAGAGGAAAAATTGTCTTGAGCTGGGTGGGATACGAACCCACGACCTCCTGAAAACATGTCAGGTGCTCTGGACCACTGAGCTACCGGCGCCAATCAAGATCTTCTCTAATTAGCACTATGAACATTCCTTTTATGTTACATATATGTACTATTCAGGCAATTTTTAGCCCAAGCGGCTTTCTATTTGCCATATAGATGGAAGCATATGATTACAAGTATGCAGATAATAACCCAGCTCAAGACAATTTTTTCTCTAAAATTTAAATTGATGCTAAAGTGCTGATTTATTAGGATATGGAATATGTCGAGTTTATTTCTTTCTTTATTAATTTTTAAAAAAACGTATAAAGTAGAAAAAGAAAGAAAAAATATCATTGTCACCTAGTATCAACACTGAGAAAATTGGGCAGTTTGATAAAATGAATTTCCTTTCCAAGATTGGTTGCAATTCTTGGAATTTCTACTTCTATTCTGGTTTCTGGGACTGGCTCTTCTTGTTCCTGTTCCTCTTCATCCTTTCAAGAAAGAAAAAAAAAAATTCTCACTGAAAACTTTGAAAGTAAAAATTATAATAATTTTAAGGCTGGAAGTTCAACATCTCATGATTAGCCAATTTTGAATACCCTCCATATAGTAAAATAAGAGTGAAAATAGGTTTTTGTGAGCCAGAAGAGATCTTCACTACTTACTGATTAGTGAGTGGGAACATAATTCATTGGACTTTTCATGCATAAAAAGGATGGTTGTAATTTTAAATTCATACTATCTTAAAATACATAACAGTTCTACATAAATAGCACAGGTATTTTCAGTAGACCAGCCAGTGTTTCAAAGCACTTTATGCAATAAGTGAAAAACAAACATATCAAAAGGATCTATGATGAGTCTAAAAGATTAGAAAAAAACAGATCTACTGAACAAATAGGACCTATGAGTAATCTACCTATTCTTCATTGGTGAACAAGCTGCTGACAAAGGACAACAGTTTTAGGTCCTACTGATAGAGAATGAACTTTTAAAGCCACAGTTGTCTCCTTTCTCAACAATTTCAAGGCATATTAACAAAAACTTAATGCCCATAACATTCAGTCACAAACCTGTTCAGACTGCTGTATGCACCCTCATATATAAAAATATGAGAAAAATATCTAGTTTTTCAATACGAAGTTGCATGAATTGGTAGGTTTTAAATCTGATCCTCAAACATTGTTGCAAGACATTTATATACTATTACATTTTAAACTGCAGCTTCCAAATGATAAGTGTACATTATTGTCATTTAAAAACTACCTTCACTTAAAATAAATATTGTACGTTAATAATAAATTAACAGCATTATTCAAGTAAGGTAAACTATCTAGCTTAAAAAGGTAGTTAACTAGGTAACTACCTTTAAAAAAAAGTCCTTAAGCTATGAATTACTTGCTATTGATTTTATTAAAACTATAAGACTCAATATAAGGCATAAAAATTTATAGAATTGCATTTATCAAAGTCTACAGGCTATTATCGGTAGGACCTAAAACTGTAGTCCTTTTAATATGCTGTTCCAAAGTTTTAGCTGAATAGTAGGTACTATATAAGATACTCATTGAAAGTGACACTGATGTTCAATCAGGAAACAGGTATGTGAATACTAATCTAGCACCCAAGCAAATGCATCAGCTAATCAGTCACTGACAAAATAACAATACAAAAACTAGACATAGAGTCCACAAATTAAAACAACTAAATGCAATACCTATTTTCTTTGTGAAAATATAAACTTTGCATACATTTTGTGATCTTAACCTTTCCTTACATTCTCTAAAATATTCTGCCTTGTCTCCAGAAATATCATGGAAAAAAGTTATTATGATATATGAGTGCTATTACTGTTTTCATATAAAACTGCATGCATATTTAACACCAAAACTGGAAATTATGGTAATGAAAACAAAATGGTATGAATAATAAAATTTATGGTTGAAATTATGGTAATGAAACAAAATGATACGAATAATTAAATTATTTTTAGGATCGAAAAAAGTTTTTGCAGGCAAATATTTTGATAATGTTTATATTTAAAAAATTTTAAGCTACAATATGAAAAAGCTATTTTTTTTTATATCAATATTGCTTCAAGTAACCTGTAACACCTATAAAAAAAAATCTTCGAGTGCAAAGGGTTAAAGCTGTTCTTCAGTTCTGAGAAATACAAGGTGGAGTTTTTGAGATAGCAGATATAATTTATTGGAAGCTGGTGAGGTACAGGTTGTCTCAAGGCAGGCCAAAGTCAACAGATTGGGTTGGGTTGTTTTACCTCTGAGCAGCACTTTTTTGCACACCTTGGGCTAAATGGCCAGGTCACATGGACCCCGAAGGTTGGGGGAGGGAACCCACTGGATTGGATTGGATTGCTTTACCTCTGAGCGGCACTTTTTTGCACACCATGGGCTAAATGGCCAGGCCACAAGGGGACCCACTGGAACAGCTTTTGGGAGACAGATGGTAGCATCCCATCAAAGCCATCCACTGTGTTCTTTAACGTGCACAGGGTATGACTCTCCCGCACACGTGGCATGGCTTAACGTCCCATCCGACAGACGGATGCCACCCTCTCAGATCCAGCCCTGCACAGAAATTTATGCATACTAACATGTACACACAGAATATTGCAAACTATCTGAATCCTCAAATATTATAATTATTCAAATAAAAAAATAACTCACAGTACCAGGATATAGACATGATTTACATAACTATATTATATATAAATTCTATATCTATACACCCCATAAGACACCCCAAAAGGAAAACCTTCAATTTTTTCTTTCTTCTGAACATGAAAAGATTACCAGAGAAGTCCTTTAATTCATAAGCAATATATTTATATGGGTATATCTACATTAGAAGACTTATTATTATTATACACATATAATCGAAATATTCAAAACACAGTCAAATGACACAAAAAACAAAAAAAAATCATTGGCTGGCGGTTTGAGTATCGTCGTAAGATGTATGTAGTTCCAAGTAGTGCTGTCTTTTGCCATTCTGAGGATGTCATATCAGAAATCTGCAGCTTCTTGAGATGGTTTATACAATTTTTTGAGTGGTGCCAAGGGCTCCGATGACAACGGGGACAACAGAAGTGTGTTTAGCCCACAGTCCAGTAACTTCAATTGCTAAATCTCTATATTTAGTCATTTTTTCTTGTTCTTTATCCTCAATTCGAGCATCACCTGGAATTGCAATGTTGACTATCCACACTTTTCTATTTTCAATTACAGTTATATCTGGTGTATTATGTTCGAGATGTCGATCAGTTTGGATTTTAAAGTCCCACAGGATCTTAACTTGGTCATTTTCAACCACCTTCTCTACCTGATGTTCCCACGATTTCTCTGATACTGGCAAATCGTATTTTTTGCATAAAGACCAATGGATCAACTTCGAAACTCTATCATGCCTGTTCTTATAGTCTGTTTGTGCAATTTTGCTGCATTCACAAATAAGATGAGACACAGTTTCATCTTTTTGCTGACAAAGTCGACATTTTGAATTTTCAGTAATTTTCTGAATTCTAGCTTTCATAGCATTTGTTTGTAATGCCTGCTCTTGTGCAGCAAAAATCAGACTTTCAGTTTCTTTCTTTAATGTACCCTGTTTCAGCCCATGCCCATGTCAAGTTGTTATCACCTTTCCCTTTAATATTCTTCAGATGTTGTCCATGAAGTGGCTTGTTCTTCCAGCCATTTAATCTATTTTCGAACTGTTTTTTTCTTAAATTCAGCCTTGGTTTCTGCTGTTTTTAATATGTTTTCAGTTTTAACTGCCTGCAGTAACTTTTCTTTGCTTCTGTTGATATAGTCATATAGGCTTCTTTTTTCTTCTTTTACTACCTGTTGTACTTGTAGTAGTCCTCTTCCTCCAATTTTTCGTGGTAGATATAATCTATCAACATCACTTCTTGGATGGAGTGCATGATGCATGTTCAAAAGCTTTCGAGTTTTTCGATCCAATGTTCTAATTCATTTTTTGTCCAGTCAGTTATTCCAGCTGGATATCTAATGACTGGAATGGCCCGTGTATTTATAGCTTTGATTGTATTCCCACCTTTCAATTTAGATTTTAGCCCTTTTCGTACTCTTTTGATGTATTCCTTCTGAATTAGATTTTTTACTTTTGTGTGCGAGACATTATCTGATTCTAGAATTCTGAGGTATTTGTAATTTTCATTTTCTGACAGTGATTTCATAATATTACCATTTTCTAGTTCTATTCCATCCATGTTCTGGATTTTTCCTTGGCACATAGATAATATTGCACATTTTTCTAGTCCAAATTTCATTTGTATATCATCACTAAATATTTGCACTGTATTCAGTAATGATTCGAGTTCAGTGTAGCTTTTTGCAAATAGTTTCAGGTCATCCATGTATAGCAAGGTGGTTTATGTTTCCATGTTGATCTGAAACATTGTATCCCATTTTTGTTTTATTCAAAATCATTGACTAGGGGATTAAAGAGACGTTAAACAGTAAAGGAGACAAAGAATCCCCTTGAAAAATGCCTCTTTTGATGCTAACTTTTTCAAGTTTTTCACCAAATGCAAGCAGTAATGTTTTCCATTTTTGCATGTTTTCTTTAAGGAATTGGCAAATGTTTTTGCTGATTCCAAAAATTTCCAAGCAGTTGTTAATCCAGCTATGAGGCAATGAGTCAAATACTTTTTTTTATAATCTATCCATGCCATATTCAAGTTGGTTCTCCTTCTTTTAGAGTTCTTCAGTACCATTTTGTCAATTAGCAGCTGGTCTTTTGTGTCTCTTGACTTTTTGAAGTTTCCCTTCTGTTCAAATGGAAATAAGTTGTTTTCCCACAAGTAGTCTTAAATTGACCTTGCAAGAATTCTTGTGAACAGCTTGAATGTTGTTGGGAGGCATGTGATTGGTCTGTAGTTGCTAGGTTCATTGCCTTTTCTCTGATCTTTCACTATTAAAAATGTGCGACCTTTTGTTAGCCATTCTTCACTAGTTGAATTTTGAAGCATTTGGTTAAATTGTATAGCTAAACGTTGATGGAGGCTTGTCAGATGTTTTAGCCAAAATCCATACAATTCATCTGGCCCAGGAGCACTCCAGTTCTCCACATTCTTTGCATGCATTGAAACCATTTCAGTTGTGATCACTAAATCATCCATGTTTTTTCTTTTCAATTCATTGCAAATATCTTTGATCCAAGAGGCCTTTTTATCATGTTCAATTGGATTTTCCCATAATTTTTTCCAAAATTTTAGAGTATTAAATTTTATTATTATTATTATTTGTTAGACTTTTTATCATTCTGTTTTGAATAGTGATTACTGGTTTCAGAATTGTTACATAGGTTCCTCCATACAACACAAGAATGGTCCATAATAAAAATACAAATTGTATCTAAGAATTATATATAATTACCATAATTTCTGCAACTACCAATTTCTTTAGGTAATAAATTTTACATAACATTAAGTTTATTTCGATTTTATCCATAATAGGTGATACCTTCCTCCTACAAGAAAATAACACCCTCCTGCACTGTTGTTGCCTTGTCAATTGCTATCTGGTGAATAGCATTATTAAACTTATGGAGTGGCCAGCCCAATCTCCCAACATAAATCCAATAAAATATGCATTGGATGCTCTCGGGGAATGGGTTACTCTCCTGAATCCTGCTCCTGCAAGATTTTTGGAGCTTCAGCGTGTTTTAGAGGAGCAATGGAGATTAGAACCCATAGCATTGCTGGAAAGTCTTATCAACAGCATGACATATTGCTGCAAGTCCTGCAAAGTGGTAAGAGGTGACCACACTCCATATTAAACCACCTGGATTATCTTAGTTGACCTTTAAGTTTTTTTTTATCATGTATCATATATATATTCATATATAATTTTGTATATAATAAAAGTGTTATTCCATTTCTATACTATTATTCATATGAACAGTGTTTATATACACCTATCTTCTGATTCACATGCAATAGATCCAATGGGTCTTTGAGAAAAACCAATTTTCAGGATGTTCCTTAATTTATAGAAACCAATGTAATTATGAATTATAAAGAAATGCCAAAATATGAAAATTTTCATTTATACTATTGGTCAAAAATTAAAATACAAATATATGTCTCAAATATTTAACTTGTTCTAATGATACTTAAAACAAGATGTTGACTACGTACAATTATATATACACTATACAGTCCAGTTCTGATTGATCTAATTATATATTTAACTAACAACTATAAAAAAAATTTATAATTTAAAATGATCATTATACAATGATGTAGACAAAAAATGATATGAAACTAAACAAATTTTACTACACAGATTTACCTGCTTCACAACTTATTTATTGAACTTAATCTATTTCTAATAGAAATCTTAATTACAATGCAAACTCTCTATTAATGGGAACTCATGGGACTAAGAAAAATTCTGTGTAATGGAAGTTCGTTTCAGAGAGATTTCAATAATACCAAACTTAAGATCTCCCCCCCCCCCAAAAAAAAAATATATATAAAATATATATATATATTCCTTAATTAGAAAAATGCATATAAGCATTTAGTAAAAAAGTGGTGGAAGTGGAGGAAAAATCAGTTTTAATATTAAAAAAAGCACCTAAATTCATATGTTCAATATTTCAAAATTATTTTCCAGCCAGAAGCCCTGCTTTTAAAATTATGTAAATATCCTATATATATATATTGCCAGCTAGCTACTAACATTTAAGGTAAACTGATGAATATAACAGGGTAATATAAAGTAGAATAAAAGAAAAAGTTACTGGTTAAGAAGTTTTCAGTTTCCAAATCTCAGAAATCTTTTGAATCTCAGCTGGAACAAAGTCTCTCTTGAGACATTTTTTTCTTGGCTGGACATTTTTTTTTTATTTCCTGAATTTTAGATCTCTGTTTAAAAATATCATAAATTTGGGCTTTACCACAATTAAATTTATCTATCATCGCTTTAAATTCATTTTACTTTCTTCATTCATCTCAATAACTTTCTTTTTATCCTGTAAATTAAAACATTTTTGCTTTTACTTACCATTGTAAGGTTGGAAATCCACTTGCTCACTAGAAGTGAATTTTCTAGCATGGCACATTATTTTAACAGCCCATGTACATATGAAGTCTCTAACTATACTTCAACTGAAGAGTAGTGTAACATTTTCCTGAACTATTCCAAAGGTGACCCCACCTTCATGGAAAGTGGTAGGAATGTTTTCATCTATGGTTCTCCTCTTTCCCCTTTTACAATTTCTCATTGGCACTAGTATTATGTGTTGTGTTGGACAGTGAGGGGAGTGCCTTACATACTAACTTAGACAAACAGAGGGTGGATGAATAAATGCAAAGACATGAAAAAGTTGCCATATGCTTGCTGTGATGATGGGTGAATGAAGGGCAATCTTGGAGGAGCTTCTCTGATGCATTTAATGGTCTATTCACCACCAAATGCATAAGAGATCTGCCAACCCTATTAAAGTTCATTCCCCGGTCATTAAAGGAAATGACTGTCACATTGACGAAGGATGAGTGATTACCATTTCCCTAAAGAAAAATATGGCCTTCCCTTATACAGTAAAAGTTAGTTTATCTAGCAACTCATCTATCAGCATATTTTCATAGAGATCATTACAACTCATCTATGGCTCCAGCAGCACATTTTTACCACTATCTGGCATCACATGGAATCTACAAAGCAGTCTTGAAGATTTTAGTCTTCCACTGTTTCCAAGTCAGCTGGTTTGTGCATGCAACACTGCATGCATAACCAGCTGACTCAGTGATCATGCTTAGTGAACAGAAAAAAAAATATGTTAACTATTGCTAAAAAAATTGAAAATGTTAGGAAAATAGAGACAGGTGTAACATAACATGTTAATGCTTGAATGCAATAGTGGATCATCAACCATTTATGATATAAAGGTTCAAAAAGTTAAACTGTTGAAATTTTACTTCTAGTTCTGAGAGTAGCAGTAAAATTACAATTGCAGGGGGAAAAAAAGCCTGAACTTGAGCAGCTTGATGAAGTGTTATGTGACTGATTTGTGATTAAATGCAGTGAAGGAGTTGTAATATCAGGACACATTCTGATTACAAAAGCAAAGGATTTTAAGGAACAAATGGAAATAGCTGAAGAGTGTGTTTTTCTGATGGTTGGCTTAAATGTTTTAAACTTCAGCATGGGATCTGAAAGCTGGAATATGCAGATCAGGAGGTGGCCATTAAATATTATGAAACATCTGAACAATTTATTAAGAATAATAATCATTGGAATATATTAATGTCCAACTGTTTATCTTAATTTTTCATCATAGCCCACATTAAAATATGTATCATAGGCCACCATTCTCTCCAATGGCAGAATCAATCTATGGCACATCCCTTTCCCCAAGTTTGCTGGATAAACATATTTTTACACTAATGAACAAACCATATACACAACCACAAACAACAGAAGTCAACAGAAGAATCACAACACTGGGTGGATTGTATTTCACCAACCTCAGAATTATCCTGACCAAACATTCTCAGGTTTTTATCTGTATTGTCTTTCAAAGATGATGAAGCTGTGAAGTATTGTAAAATAAATATGTGTGTGAATAAATATCTGTGTGAAGCTCCAGAAGCTTTTATGCATTGTTGCAATGAACAAAAACTTAAATGAAAAAATTAATTGATTGTTGGTGATAAGAAATGGATTACATAGGGAAATAGTAACTGTGTCACAGTTCATGTGGGTAAAAGTTTAAATCAATACTCAAAACTTAATATGAAAAATTTTAAAAGAATTACTTTTGGGATCTTGTGTATTACTAGAATTTCAGACTATTGCACTCATAAAGTTTAAAAATATTACTGCACTTTCAGGTTGTTGCACTCATGAAGTTCATCAGGAACTACTTCAATTCTTTGCTATAAGTGCAAATTATTCAGTGTAGGGATTATTTGTACTACATTAAAGGTGTTAATGACAAATTATCTAAGTTTTGTGTCAATTACAAAAATGCCATTAGAGGTGATGAGTATTAATAAGCACATTACAGATGGATGAATATTTCAATGTATCATGCCCATATTGTACTTAATACAGTTTGCATTTTTATTGTAGGAGAGAAGGAAGAAATTGATAATAGAAGCTTGATCAGAATATAGAATTGCAGTTTTAAAACTAAGTGATTGGATAACTGTGCAAATGAAGGAGCAAGAATTTGGAACTTACACCTAGAACTGGTACTGGTGAATGTCTTTCAATATCCCCATTTTGAACAGCATCCCGTCCCTCATCTTCTCTTTCAACATCTTTATTTTCTCGTTCATCTTCTGAGCTTATGTCTCCCACATCCTCACCAAAAAGATCATGAGCAGTAGCTAAAATGATACAGTATATATATATATAACAGAAATACATAAAATGATTTAAGCAGCAATAAATATATAAAGATCAAAAAATATGCAATGTAATGGCTATATACTTCTGATAATATAAGTTTAACATGCATATCAAGCTATCTATCATACACTGAAGTGCCACTGAATTAGAGATAGATGTTATCTAAATTCAGTACCACAAGTCCTGCATTTGCACGCATGCATGACTGAAACTATGGTCATATATAGCTGTTGGCTTTTGCTTCCCCAAGCATTCGTAGTGAGAAGCATAATGGGAAAGGCGCAGGATTTAGATGCATTTGACAGAGAGCAGATCGTAGGTGCCCGATGGATGGGACACTCGATCTTTGAAATTGTAACGAACTTGGATTTTCTCATATGACAGTTTCAAGAGTGTTCTGGAAACATGAAAATTCTGGAGAAAAAACAAGCACCCGGACAAACTGCAAAGGACAACCAATCTTGAATGATCATGAGCATTGCCATCTGACCCGCATCGTACAAACCATTATCTGAAATAACCTCCCATCTGAATGTCGTTGCCGATGGACCTTGGTTAACATGGGTGCCTTTAGGCAGTGTCAACTCCAGAGACCCATGCATAACAGGGTTCGCTCTACTGTTATTGGGGACACGTACCTGGGTGCCCCAGCATTCCAGTGGTCAGTTGCTGCACTGTTGCATGTCAATTGCCCTTTACTAGTCAATGGAGGCAACGTTCTCCTCTGGGGTCAATGGCCTTTGTGGCTCCACAGTTATGATGTCTGGAGGTACTAGGTGTGCCAACGGTCCATTCTTGGTACACTCTTACTACAGCACCTTGCGAACAGCCCACAAAGTCTGCTGTTTCCAAGACGCTTCCACCCTTGGCGCGGTAGTCGATGATCATTCCTTTTTGAACATCTATCAAATCAATGCCTCTGCCCATTGTGCTCACATTATGCACTATGGCTCATCTGTCCTGGCTGGCTGCTTATATCTCCGTGTGGTCGACCTTGTCATGTGCACTCTGTGATGCACCTGGGTGGGTACACTGTGATTCCGTGAGTGGTCATATTATTTTGATACGACTGTGTGCTATGGGGGTCAGGGATTTCTATATTATATACTCCTCCTGTTGAGGGTAACTTATCGCAATCATTATTACGACTTTTTGATATATTTATTTATGATAAAAGGAAATTTAATATATTTCCATAGACATTATTCACTGTATCAGAAATTCCTTGCACATATAGAAAACTGTGCAAATTTAGATTGTGTTTTTTTTTTGAGGGTTAGGGAATGGTCGAGTCTTGTTGACTCTTATATCTAACTGCTTTTTTTTTCTAATTTTTTAATCATTTGTTCGGGATATCTTGCATCACGGGCTATTTTATATATAAAATTCAATTCTTTTTGCAAAGCTTGTTTCTATGTACAGTACTTAAATGCCCTAAGAAAATATGGACTTATAGTTGACTTTTTATACTTCAGTTGTGCTGAGTAAATGGTATAAAGTTTGGAATAAATGTTGTTTTTTGATATACTTCAATATCGCATCTAGGTTTTTTTCTTTTTAATAAACAAATCAAGGTATGAGAGTTCATTATTATTTTCGGTTTCGTGTATAAATTTTATAGTTGGTAAAATGCTATTGAATGTTTCAATTAATGTATTTAATTGATCAACATGGTGGTTCCAGAAGATCAGTACATCATCAATGTAACGAATGTATAAGGATGGTTTATAAATGGCTTTCTCAAGTGGTCTGTTCAATATGTCACATAACGACATTTGGCCATGATCCCAAAACAGCTAGGATTCCCTAGGGACACCTCTACTGTCTGGACCCATGTGTGTTGATTAACAATAAACCAGTTGTAGTTGGTGGCCAGATCCAGGGCCTCATGTACACTAAAGTACTCTTGGGCCATGGGCCTGGCTTCCTTCAGTCATTCTGCCTTAAGTCGCATTCAAATATGGTGTGTTGGGATACAGCGATTTCGCCAGAAAACCCTGGACCACAGACATGAAGGATTTCCATGTAGCGAGCTCCTTCATATTCAGTTTTTCTTCCAAGATAGTATCATTCAGCAGCTTCCTAATCTGAGGACCAACAAAGATCTCTTCTTTGATTTTGGCATCACTTAGTTTTAGAAAAAAAATTTTCAAGTGCAAAAACCTTTTACCAGTTTTGTCCATAGTCTTTACAATGTTGCTTTACCTCTGAGCAGCAGTTTTTTCTACACAATGGACTAAATGGCCAGGTTACAAGGACTCCAAAGGCTCAGAGAAGGTTGGGGGAGGGGATCCACTGGACAGCTGTTGGGCGAGATGGTAGCCTTCTGTCAAGTCCATCCAATGTGTTCTTTAATGTGCACAGGGTATGGCTCTTCTGCATATGAAGCCACAGTTTAATGTCACAACTGACAGACAGAGACCTTTACTAGCCCACCGGTGTTCCCTACTTTAAGAAATTAAGGAAACAAGTAATTTACTCACCTCCTTTTGGAGAATCACCAACTGAATTATTTTCATTTGCCGAATCATCATGCATTGCAATCTCTTTTCTCGATTCCTTTGCATCTTCATCTCCTGAGCCTAAATTGGGAAATGCAGTTGCGTTTACAAAGCAGAAACTTAAAGAAATATATAAATCACTGGCTTGCTTAATTTTTTCAAATGCATTTGTGTTTTATTTTCAATTGATAAATAATAAATAAACTCGACATACTTGGTATTAACCTATAAATTACCACTTTGAAGTCGATTTAAATTTTAGAGGAAAAATTGTCTTGAGCCGGGTGGGATATGAACCCACGACCTCCTGATAACATGTCAGGTGCTCTGGACCACTGAGCTACCGGCCGCCAATCAAGATCTCCTCTAATTGATGATATGGCAATTTCACCACAAGCAGCAGACATATGCCATATAGATGGAAAGTATTTCCTTACAAGTAATACAGTTGATATAAAATAAACTCATCATACTTGGTACTAATCTATAAATTACTACTTTGAAGTCAATTTAAATTTTAGAGGAAAAACTGTCTTGAGCCGGATGAGATACGAACCCATGACCTCCTGATAACATGTCAGGTGCTCTGGACCATTGAGTTACCGGCTGCCGATCAAGATCTCCTCTAATTGATGATATGAACCTTTTCAACCTACATTACATCATATGTAGGGAGTGTTCTGGCAATTTCCCCACAAGAGGCAGACACATGCCATATAGATGGACAGTATTTCCTTACAAGTAATACAGTTGATAAATAAACTCGACATACTTGGTAATAACCTATAAATTACCACTTTGAAGTTGATTTAAATTTTAGAGGAAAAATTGTCTTGAGCAGGGTGGGATACAAACCCACGACAATTTTTCCTCTAAAATTTAAATCAACTTCAAAGTGGTAATTTATTTAATTATTTTAGCCATATATCAAAGGACATATGATAGTACTATGGAATAATTTAATACCGTCATTGATGAGTAAATATTAACAGAACATGGGCTATGAGCCAATGCGGTTATACTCACATTTTGTTAACCCATTTGCACTCCTCTTGATTTGAGTGTTAGAATTGTTGTAGATAGTTTTATTGTAACAGCTATATTCATCAATAATTAAATATATATATATATCTAGCTGTGTATATCATTTTTAATGAAGTGGTAATTTATAGGTATTTTAATGTTTAATAAAAAAAAAAAGCCAAAAAAAGTGTTCCTTTACTTCATAAAAAGAAAAGACAATTATACCTACTGGACTGGTTTATGGATTTTGATGCAGTGGTGGGCCTCTGTTGAGGGAGAGTCTGCCGCTGTGTTTTCTGTTTGCTTCTGGGTTGCCAGCCCTAAGTGAACAGAGGCACGGAATACCTTATATCAGCTGGTGGATAATCCTGATCAGAGGCCATCGCAGGTATCTGAACCTCACTTAGCTAGTTGGGCTTCATCAATCCTAAACTGGGATAATATGTCTCAGGCAAGTTACATGGCTCTTGAAAAGGTCCAGCTTGATAGGCTTGATAATTTGGCTGACAAAGCAGAGGAAGCAGTTAGACAGCACAACAGCAGGGGTTTGTACCAGATTAATGTTTTATGTGGGAAGAAACAGACAGGTACACAGGGATTTAGGGATAAACATGGCAAGGTGGTTGAAGGTGAGGATTCTGTGATGGCTATGTGGGCTGAGCATTTCAGAGATGTTCTAAATAATGTGATTATTTCTACTCCCATTGTTTGTAATGAGGATAGATAATTACTGGCTTTTATAATGGCCCTATATCACATTCTGAAGTTGCATTGGGTATCTCTAAATTAAAACTGCATAAATCTCCAGGGGTGGATGAAATCACCACTGAAATGCTTAGAGCTGGAAACATTTGTGTTATCACATGGCTGATTAAATTCTGAATATTTTTTATGATAAAGATGTTGTTCCTAAGGATTTTACTAGAGCTATCATTATCCCAATTTTTAAAAAAGGTGATCGCAGTTCTTGTGATAATTATAGGGGAATTAGTTTACTCTCTGTTCCAGGTAAAGTTCATTGCATGGCTATATTTAATAGAATTAAGAATTTGGTTGATGGAGAAATGAGTGATGGACAGTGTGGATTCAGAAGTGGTAGAGGATGTATTGATCAAATATTTTCACTTAGGCAGATTCTTGAGAAATGTTTAGAGTTTCATTAACCTGTGGTTACCATCTTTATAGATTTCAAAAAGGCTTTTGACTCTGCTAATCGACATAATTTGTAGTTGATTGTTAGATCATATGGAATACCTAATAAGTTAGTTAGTGTAATGAAAGCTCTCTATAATAACACTGAGTCATGTGAGAGTTGGTACATCTTGCAGTGATTGGTTTAGCATTGCTAGTAGAATTAGACAAGGGTGCATTTTGTCTCCTTTTCTCTTTTGTTTGGTTATTTGATTGTGTTATGAGAAATTCTTTACAAGGGAAAGATTTTGGCCTTAAATGGTCTAAAGATTTCAAAATTTCTGATTTAGATTATGCAGATGATTTGGACCTGTTGGCTAATGATGCTGATGAGATGAATTCTTTCATTAGGGTTGTTGATGAGACTGGTAATAGAGCAGGTTTAGTGATAAACAGAGAAAAAACTAAAGTGATAAAAATCAGTCAGGCAGTTGGTGCTTCATTTGCTTTGAGTGGCTGCACTCTTGAGGAAGTGTCTCAGATAATTAATATTCCAATATTAATTATCTTGGGAATTACTATGTAACAGATATTGCTGATATGCGGCATGAGATAAATAGACAAATAGAGATTGCTGCTGGAACTTTTAAGAATCTATAGAGATAGTGGAAAAATAAGCTTCTACACTTATAGACTAAAATTAGGCTGTAATTATAGTTTGGTTCTTTCTAAGGTTAGTTATGGTAGCAAAACATGAACACTTTGTAAGCAGGATAACAAGAAACTTGATGCCTTTGATTCTAGATGCTTATGTAGAATCTTGGGCATTAGGTGGTTTGACTTTGTTAGTAAGGATGAGGTTAGGCAAAAGAGTCATCAACCTCTTTTGAGCAGAGAGAGACTGCGTTGGTTTGGCCATGTTGCCCGAATGCATAGCCAGAGGTTGGCAAACAGAATTATCAACAGTGCGCCTATAAGGGTTTCAGAAAAAGGGGGAGACCTAGGATGCAATGGGCAGACAATGTCAAACAGGACCTTGCTAGAATTGGCTGAGAGTGGCCAAATGCAGCAGCTTAGCTCAGAAGAGATACATCTGAAGAGAATGTCTGAACCCATGGCTGCATGAGGATTTTGTATGTATGTATGTATTCATTTAAGTTCTTATAATGTTTATTTTACCCATCAATGAAAACAAAAAACCATGACAAAGTTTTATGATTTAAATTCTGAAACTTAAAAAACAACACATGAATTCCTTCCAAGCCTAGATGCAAAACTTTGAATGATATGCATGACAACAGTAAAACAAAAGTGAATCAGTAGAATGCATTAGCAAATAAAAATAATCAACTTCATTGCTTCCAAATTGATTTAAAAGATTTATAAATTATCTGGTAACATTTATGCAATATAAGAGTGTATACTATACCTAATATGGACAAGAAGTACTTCGAAATGTATAAAGTAAAGCAGCAATGCCCATTAAAGTATACAAAAACAGTTATAAAAATTATATTTAGTCAACTGCGTTTTTGCTTTCATATGCTTATGCAGCACATTGGTTATTAGTAACTTACGTATGTTGAAAATAAAGTTTGAAGAAGTAATCAACTATCTTTCTCCTTCTAAGGGTCCAACCTGAAAAACTGGTTTACATCCATAGCTTATTTTTTCACTATACTCAACCAAAAAAAAAATCATTTATAATTTTTTTTGCCCTATAACCAATGAAAGGAATTATAGCATGTTCTATAGCATATTAATCAGCATTTAATTCTGGATTTTCTGAAAATAAAATATTTAACAAAAAAAAGATGACTAGTTTTAGCTTAATTGGGCTCTTTAGAGTCAAGAAATAAAAAATTAATCTAGCAGTGCAAATAAAAACTGAACAGAAATAATTATAAGGCATATCAACAGAAAAGCTATTTATTTCTGAATAACAAAAAATTAATTTTTAACTTAAAACAAGAAAATTATTCTCTTTTTCAAATTTTTTTCTTTGTACTCTTCTGTGAGAAAAGTTCAGGCTTTTTGCCAGCTGTTTTGAGTCAAATAAACAAGTCAACTTTACATTTTTTTTAACAAATAACCAATAAACAAAAATAGGCCATGTTATATACCAAATTAAACAGAATTCCGAATTTATTAAAGCAAAATTTTTAAACAAATTTTCAAAGATATTAATTTTTAATAAGACTTTTTCCCAGTGACAGTGGGAAAAAATTGATCTATGTAACTGAGGCTTAATTTTTGAAAACCTAATCAATAAAAAACAGTTAAATTATACATTAATTGAAATGCAGTTTCTTTCTAAAGAGTATAATATTTACATGAAACATGATTTTTATTTTTTGTAATTCTTTTCAGTATGGTATATTTTAAAACACAGCCCAGTGTTATACAAGGTGATATGGACTGCTCATATTCATGGGATTTTCTTTCCCATTTATGAAGTGTAGGAACAATTTCTTGGCTTTATTTTTTACTGAACATTATGCATTTTTTTTCTTTGGGTGTTTCATTTTGGAGAATTTGCCAAAGTGCCAAAAAAGTTGGTGCACCAAAGTTAAATATAAACATCAATATCCTCAGAGTGGGCTAAAATTCTTGTGAGCTAAAATCAGGGGGGTTGCTTCAGCACAGGGTAACATAACAAACAAATCGGCAATCCCATATATCGCTTCTAAGAAATGGGGATCAGTTGGATTTAACAAATTATTTACATCTTAGCTTAATAAAATATGCATCAAATGAAAAAAGAAATATTACTCTTTAAGTTTGAATTACAAATTTTTATAAGACATATGTAAGTTTTTTTTAAATTAAAGTTTAATTTGTTGCACTAAAAATAGACACAGATGTCTTGGGCCACTCATATCAACATTTATAATTGACAGAGACCCTGGAGGGGTTAAACAGAGTTTTGTGTAGGGAAGGGAAAGTATTGGTTTGGTTGTGTTGCCAGCATACAGAATAACAGATTACTGAATAGAATTATGAAGAGTGTTGTTAAGAGCTTTAGATAAAAGAAGCAAGTTTATACTGAGAAAATGAGCAATGCGAAGCGGAGTTGGATTGCTTACTTCTGAGCAGCACTTTTTTGCAGACAATAAGCTTAATGAACAAGCCCCAAGAGCTCAGAGAACATTCAGGAAGGGGATCCCACTAGACAGCTGTTTGGAGACAAATGGAAGCTCCCATCAAAGCCATCTAGTGGGTTCTTTAATATGCACAAGATATAGATGTTAATGTATGGAAAAAATTATTACATCAATTTTTTAATTATATTCAGCCTCAAACCAATGCAGCTACTGCATATTGTGTACCTATGCACATTCTGTTTCCCAACCTATCTATTAATGATGTATCCAGCATATAGGCCTCGTTTTAATGTCCCATCCAACAGACAGTAGCCATTCCAAGCTCATGGGTGTTCCCTTTCTGATGACAGAATGGGGTTTAACAAAGATAAATCTCAACACCGGAAAAGTTGGAACTTGAACCTGGAAATATCAGATGATGAGCCCAGTGCACTAACATAAACCTACTTCTAGCAACTCTGCACAAGCTGCAGGGTCTGAAGAACAATACTTTTCTATCTAAAGACTTGGCAAAAGCAGGCATAACCCCTATATATCCAGCTATCTCATGTTAAAATAGAACATAATGATAGCCAGCCATTCAGACAACTAATTTCAAAACGTAAAGCTCCTACATGTAATTTAGAAAATGCGTAGTTCAGATTCTTCAGACCTTTCTTTCCTCCAACAAGTATTCTTTTAACTTATGTCAAGATGCAGCAGAAATTATCTAAATGCTTTGGGTTGGGTTGTTTTACCTCTGAGCAGCACTTTTTTGCACACCATGGGCTAAATGGCCAGGTCACATGGACCCCGAAGGCTCAGAGAAGGTTGGGGGAGGGGACCCACTGGAACAGCTGTTGGGAGACAGATGGTAGCCTTCCGTCAAAGCCATCCAGCGTGTTCTTTAACGTGCACAGGGTATGGCTCTCCCGCACATGGGGCGATGGCTTAACGTCCCATCTGATCGACTATCCAAAGGCAGCAGGTTTTGAAGACAACAATCCTTCATTCATTAGATGTTGTATCGCTGTATCCTAGCAAACTGGTCCTTTAAACCTGGTGCTGGATGCAGAGATACGGTTGAAGTCTGAATGGTTGAAAGTCACCAAGCCAACAGTCCAAGAGTACCTTAGCATACATGAGGCCCTGGGTGTAGTGACCACTTCAAACTGGTTTGTTATCAAAAGGTGGACATGGGTTCAGGTGGAGGGGGTGCCGATGGGATCACCTTTGTCGGGATTCATGGCCAAGATTACCATGCACCATGTCAAAAATACACCATTAGGTCAAATAACACTGAAACCAGCCTTATACCTCTGGTACACAGATGATGTAATATCATTTTGTGATCAGGTGTACAGGAATTGCATAATTTAATAGATACCTTTAACAGCATTTTACCATCAAATTTTTCCATGAACCCGAAATCAACAGAAAATTACCATATTCATACACATATCTATATCTATATCAATAGATATATATATATGTGTGTGTATGAATGATATATCTATATCAATAGAAACACCACCCCATTGTAAAACAAGAGTGTACCGTAAGCTCACATATGCCCCTAACTTCCACAGAACTCTTCAGCATTCCATTAACTAACAAGAAATCCACTATGTGCACATATTATTTAAGAGCATACAGATATTGCACAGATAAAATTGATTTGACAAAAGAGTTAAAATTCATTCAGGAAATTAGTAGACAAGCAGGTTACAATAATAATTTTATTGACCAGGTATGGAAACAAGCAAAATTTCACAACAAAGCTAATTCATAATTACCATTTGCACATCCCAATACTACCTCCCCACTCAATATACTATAAGTATACATTATATAGAGTGTTTTTATCATGCAATAAAAATTATACTTAGTAAATTTAATCTGACAGTATCATTTACCATAACTAATAATATACAATCCCTCATATTAAATGACAGAGATTAAACAGCTGTGGGATTCATCTTCTTACAGGAGGAATATATAGCATATATATATAGAATAAATGCCAAAATAAACTAGAAGGCAAAAATGGGTACATAGGTAGAACATATCATGGAATACAAGAACATATAAAAGAACATCAACGAGATATAAACTACTAAAAACTTACTACAGCCTTAGCTCAAATTGAACTTTGAACTTGAAGAAGAAATTTAGAAGGATATTTATCAATTGAACATAAATTAGAAATTAACCATTTTTATTAAAATTTAATGCTTTATTTTGTAAAATTACTATTTATATGACATTTCATGAAAGAGTACATAATATTCGACATAGTGAAACTTGTTGCTGAAAATAAGATAAGGAATGGTTTACTAGTCTGAAAAATTCAGTCAGAGAAGTCAGTTCTCACAGCCAATTCAAAATAGGCTTCCTTTCATTAAGATGTCGCGAGACAGATCACATTTCAATGGCAAGAATGTAATTTAAGTGAAAGAATAACACTTGTTACAGATGATGATTTTATTAATATAGAAATTTACTATTATCTGTTTATTCTTGGAAATATGTTATCAATTAAAACCATTCACTTGATTTTTGCTTTGGTATGACAATCTAATAATCTCTTTTGATGCTATACATCACTGCTACTTCATAATATATATTATATCTACATACATAAAAAAAAACTCAATCTGTGCTATGTGAAACCAAGGTTATAATCATGTAAAATGAAATTGGTTGCACTTTTTGACAGTGTAAAAACTGAGTCTATCATCATGTAAATAAAAACTGGTTGCATTTTTGTGCAAAACTGAGTACCATGTAAATCGAGGGATGTGTATTTTTAAGTGACTTTTTTCAAAAGTCATTTTTTACCCTTTGTATGCTTTAATTGCAAGTACAACTAGTGGTGAGTACTGTCAATTTCTGAATGCACCCAACAGTTTCAGTAGTTTGGTTTTCAGGTTTCTTCCTTAACTCACTGTGTTTAACCACTAACTCTTACCTTGTGGTTAGGGAAAACAAAAAACCAGACTGTAATCATACATAAGTAATTTTCAATATTATTCACACCATGGCCCAGCAAATTACACAAATATGGTCCTACAGCTCAGTGCTCTTTAAACTTTCTTCCCTCAACGTTTCCTGACAAAATACATTATTTTACTATGTGTTGACAACTTGAATAGCTTAGAATAAAGTATATAATTTTGCAAATCAAATGATATTAAAAGAAATTTATGACATTAATCATCTTCAGTATGCATTTCAAAATAAGCTAGACTGGAGCTGTCATAAGGATTTTTGTGGCCTGGATTGAGCATTTGCTTGAAGGTCACGAAACAGTCTATACTACACTTCATTCCTCTTAACCATTAATAATTGTAGTATTCAAATATATTTTCTTAAAAAATTTTATATTTTTTCTTCACTCACATGTTTATAATCTTTGCCTTCTCATCAATCCAAAGTGAACGCACAGTATTCCCTGTTAAGATAGACATCAAACAGTAATTAATGGATTCTGAAAAAAAAAAATTCATCGCCGCCACGGTGGGTCTATACTCAAGGAGATGCAACTTTTTCAGTCGTTGCATTTGATTATCAGATGTTAATGAGAAGGTCGCTAACGCTAAGACGTTAATATATAATTAAAAATCAATCCAAAGTGAATGGTTAATTAAAAATTCATCGCTGCCCCGCCGTGGAGGCGATGAATTTTTTTTTCAGAATCCATTAATTAATGTTTGATGTCTATCTTAACAGGGAATACTGTGCATTCATTTTGGATTGATTTTTAATTATATATTAACGTCTTAGCGTTAGCGACCTTCTCATTAACATCTGATAATCAAATGCAACGACTGAAAAAGTTGCATCTCCTTGAGTATAGATGGCGCTGTCTCAGTCACATCTCAGGAAGAAGATTTATAAGGTCATATTCTGAAAATATTCATTGTCCGATGTGCAATGAATATTTTCAGATTCATTATCGAATGCAATGGTAGCACGCTCTGGCATGAATCTGGAGAGATGTGGGTTCGATTCCCGCCGTGGTGGCGATGAATTTTTTTTTTTTTTCAGAATCCATTAATTAATATGTTTGCCTTCTCATCTTTCATCTTCAAAGTTTCTCAGCAGTTACACATTTTTGCTACACACAAGCTTTAAAAAACATGTTTGCTGCTGCTTTGATATACATAAGGGAATGCCACTGGACAAAAACAGCTCTCACATACAGGTAACTTTAATCTTAATTAGGGTGCTGGATGGGGCACACCGGACAGCAAGTAGAAGACTGATGGAAGTCTCCTATCAAGGCTATTTGTTATGTTCTTTAACATACACAAAGAATGGTTCTTCTGCACATGGGTCCATGACCTAATGTCAGCTGATGGACTATGTTCTTTACAATCTCACTGGTGTACCCATTCCTCACTCAGAAATGAGCTGAGGTTAAGGAAGAAAATCTCGATGTGGGAAGTGAGACCGAGCCTGAGATACTTAAGTTATTAGTCGGGTGCAATGCTAATTGAGTAAACTGCTACTTCTACATAAGTTATGGTATTTTTTGGATTATAGTCCTATATGCCGATCAAAATTAGCAATCAACTAGGGAGCCAAGTATTATGGATGGTCATTGAAATGAGTAAACATTTTGAACATACTTAGAGTGCTACAGCTCTACTACAAAGACAAGGAGTGGCTTCTTTGGTAGTATCATCAGTGTTGCCACTTAACTTCTTTTTAAGCTAGATTCAGGTTTTTAGAAGTTGCCTAGCTTGAAAATTTTTTAATCTGCTTGAATTTTGGCTTTTTTATTTAAAAAAAAAAAAACTGGCTTTTTCCCATTTTATTTTTGCACACCTATAACCACATTATTAACCACATTTATAACAATTAAAATTCACCTAAATTTCTATGTCCATTCCAATAATTGCTATCCAACTTCTATCTATCACACATGTAGCGTTTAACATGAAATACTGCCTCTGATCCCATAAGGTGTTAACCATGTCTAAAAGGGTGCACTGATCAAGGCAATTGAAGTAGGGAGGGAGAGACAATCAAGTTTAGTCATAATTTAATAAAGCATGCATCCATAACAGTCTTTTTTATTTTGGTTCACAATCATATTAAATAAATTTAATGCAATCTACATCATCTCTTTAGGTTACTCTTTTGGAATAATATATTTGCATCATGTACAGTGGACAAACCTGGCAATGGTAAAATGAACTAAGACTGCAATTAGATTCATATTATAACTGAGATGCCTCAGGCCTAAATCCACTTGAATAACTTGATAGCTTTGCTCTGATTCTCCTTATGCTTTCATGGAATAATGCTATAGTGGATTGGATCTTTAGTCAAATGAACCTACTTAAAAATAAGAGTTGCTTGATCAGGTCTTAGGTGGCAAAAGAAATGCTGTACAGATTATGAAATCCACAGGCTACGCTGCATGGGATTAGTACCATCATCATCATCATCCTCAAGCAGCCATGGGCTATGGAGGTCCAACCAGACCGTGCAATTTAGTTCTCCAAGCAAGTCTATCCTGAGCTACATCTACTGCATCTGGCCACTGCACACCAATTCTAACAAGGTCCTGTTTGACATTGTCTGCCCACCGCATCCTAGGTCTCCCCTTCTTTCTGAGGCCTTTAGGCACACTGTTCATAACCCTATTCGCCAATCTATAATTATTCATACGGGCAACATGGCCAAACCAACGGAGTCTCTCTCTGCACAATATGCTGCTTAAAGGAGGTTGCAAACTCCTTTTCCTAATCTCATCATTAGTTACAAAGTTGAACCACCTAATGCCCAAGACACTGCGTAAGCATCTGGAATCAAAAGCATCTAGTTTCCTGTTATCTTGTTTACAAAGTGTCCAAGTTTCACTACCATAATTAACCCTAGAAAGAACCAAACTATTATACAGCCTAATTTTAGTCTTTAGGTGTATACGCCTATTTCTCCACACTCTCCATAGATTCTTAAAAGTCCCAGCAGCAATCCCTATTCGTCTGTTAATCTCATGCCGCACATCACCATTATCTGTTACATAGCTCCCAAGATAATTAAACTGTGACACCTGCTCAAGACTGCAACCATTCAGATTAACTGAATCACAGCCTGCCTGACCAATTTTCATCACTTTAGTTTTCTCTCTGTTTATAACCAAACCTACTCTACTACCAGTCTCATCAACGGCTCGAATGAAAGAGTTCATCTCATCAACATCATTTGCCAGAAGGGCTAAATCATCAGCATAATCTAAATCAGAAATTTTCCTATCTCCAGCCCATTTAAGGCCAAAATCTTTCCCTTGAAGTGAATTTCGCATAACATAATCAATAACCAAGTTAAAAAGAGAAAAGGAGACAAAATACACCCTTGTCGAACACCAGAAGTAATGCTAAACCAATTGCTACAAGCCTTACCAACTCTCACACACGACTCAGTGTTATTATAGAGAGCTTTCATAATGTTAACTAACTTGTCTGGTATACCATATGATCTCACAATCAACCACAAATTATGACGATCAACAGAGTCGAAAGCCTTTTTGAAATCAACAAAGCTAGCAACCAAAGGTTTCTGAAACTCTAAACATTTCTCAAGAATCTGCCTAAGTGAAAATATCTGATCTACACATCCCCTACCACTTCTGAATCCACATTGCTCATCACGCAATTGCCTGTCAACCAGATTCTTAATTCTATTAAGCACAATCATGGAAAGAACTTTACCTGGAACAGAGAGTAGGCTGATACCCCTATAGTTATCACAAGAACTGCGATCACCTTTTTTGAAAATAGGGATAACAATAGCTCTGGTAAAATCCTTAGGAACCATGCCTTTATCATAAAAGAGATTCAGAATTTCAGTCATCCAAGTGGTAACCGAAACATTCCCAGCTCTAAGCATTTCCGTAGTAATTTCATCTACCCCTGGGGATTTATGAAGTTTAAGTTTAGAAACAGCCAAACTAACTTCAGATTGTGTTATAGGGCCAACATTAAAGCCACCAATGCATCTATCACCATTGCAAACAATGGGAATAGAACTAACTACATTGTTTAGAACATCACTGAAATGCTCAGCCCACCTAGCCATGACAGAATCCTCCCCTTCTATAACCTTACCTTGTTTATCCTTCAATCCTTGTATGCCTGTCCGTTTTCTACCACACAAAACATTAACTATCTGGTACAGCTCTCTGCTGTTGTGCTGTCTAACTGCTTCCTCGGCTTTGTCAGCCAAACCATCAAGCCAAAAATTTTTATCAGCAGCTAACTGATCCTTTACAAGTTTATTAAGGTCTCTGTAATGCTTTCTATTAGGACTAGTAGGGTATTGATTAAGGGCATTCCTGCAGTTCTTTCTTTCCGAAATAAGCTCAAGTGCCTTATCACTCAGATAATTTTGCCTCTTCTGCTCCTTTTTTCCTAAAAGAGTACTGTTAGTGTCCAAAAAAGCCTGTTTAAAATGATCCCATTCTTCCTCAACTTCAGTAGTAAGCAAACCATGACTGTCATAATGACTAAGTAACCTATCATGGTAAGCTTTGACTATAACCGGATCTTTCAGAGCTTCAGCATTAAAAGTAAATTTTTTAACCCTAGCACAACACTTTTTAAGTTTAAGTTGCAACATACTTTTAACAAGGTAATGGTCAGATCCAATTTCAGCTCCCCTATATGCCCTGGTATTCCTAACAGAACTAGTCCATTTGCTGTTAATTAATATGTAATCAATCATATTCTTATGCAGCCCATCAGGTGAAACCCATGTGTACTTATGTATGTCGCGGTGTTTGCAATAAGTGTTAGTTATTCTGAATCCATTGAGTTTACTTACCTGTAGGAGACGTTGCCCATTGCTATTGCAGCTACCAATACCAAAAGGGCCTATTACTCCTCCCCAAAGGTCAGAGTCAGTACCAACTTTGGCATTGAAGTCACCAAGAACAAGGGTAATATCTCCTTTCTTGACAGAATTCAAAATATCCTGAAGTTGTTCATAAAACCTATCCTTCTCATCCTCATCGGCATCCTCAGTGGGGGCATAACAGCAGATAACATTCAAGTCTTTAACGCTTGTCTGAAATTTTGCTGTAAGAAACCTTTCACTAATGCACTCATATCCTAGAAGAGCATCACTAGCGTGTCTGCTGAGAAGCAGACCCACGCCTTGGTGATGCTTATTGTCGTCCCTCCCTGAAAAGAGAAATTTAAGATTATTTTTAAGAATCTGACCTTTATCTGTCCATCTGGTCTCTTGCAAGCCGAGAATATCTAAATTATAACGGTGGAATTCTTGTGTGAGGACATCAAGAGAAAAAGCTCTGTGCAGAGTCCTCACATTCCAACTACCTATGGAGAGAAAATGGTTAGTGGGATGTTTAAAGAAACTATGTTTATTGAGAGAGGGAATGCCGACAATATCAAACAGCCCCCTAATCGCAGACATGGGGCAAAGACCCGTTCCCCCACTACTAAAGGCTGAAGCCATCTACACTGGAAGACTTCCTCCAATGTAGAATTTGACGATGCCAATAGAAGCAAAGAGTTCAGGTGCCTGCGATGACTTCTGCTCAGGATTATCCACCAGCTGATAAACATATCCTGTGAATCTATTCACTTGGGGCTGTCAACCCACAAAAAAACAGAAAACACAGCAGAAGATTTTCCCTCCACAGAAGCCCACCAGTGCAGCAAAATCAGGATCCATAATCAAGCTCAGAGCCTTAATTCCATTCAGGTTGGTATATATGGTCAGCACCATGATCCTGTGTGGTTGACCACTCCTCAGCAGGGTAGAAAAAAAAAAGAAAAGTAGCCATAGTTGTCCAGATCAGTAGGCCACACCAATCTGGCAGCCCTCCCCTTCCATTCACTTCCACAAGAGAGTATGTCTTTTGAAAGGTACTAACGGTCTGCACCAAGAGAAGGCATGGTCGGTCATTAGGTGCTAGGCCTGGCCGGTTCTATGCATCATCACAGGGGATTGGTGCATAGCTCTCCTTCCAGTGACTACCTAGCTACCATTTACAGACCCAGTACCATGGTTTACTTATATTTACCCAGTGAAGCAAGTGTTACCACCTCAGACATTTTCTCTAAACTCTAAAACCTGGATGCAGATCTAAATGAATTCTTTGTCATCCCTGAAAATACTTACTGACATTTATGATCCAGTAGCTAGATTTTTTTTTTGTTGCTATACCTAAAGCAGAATGTCATGTTGCTATATCTAAAAAGGTTTTAGCTTCTCAGAAAATAAAAATGATCATTGTATCTATTAACCCTTCCAGTTTCTAGGTTGTTTGTACACATTCACAGAATCCAAAATGAGGGGCCATGGATGTAGGTATCTGTTTTCAGTACAACAAAAAAGAAATCGATTTTTAAAAAATAAAAATTGACATTGTAATTTGTTTATATATATTTTATAAAAATATATAATTCAGGGTTGAAAAATAATATTTTGCTTTTTAATTTGATGCATATTTTATTAAACTACAATATAAATAATTTTATAAAGCCATCTGATTGCCATTTCTTAGAAGCATTATTGTCAATTGTCATTATTGTCAATTTGCTTGTTAACATTTCCATTTGCTGAAGCAACTTTCTAATTTAAGCTCACAAGTTTGATTTGAACTATTGTTGTGATCCCCCCCTTTGTATTTTTAGGGAGGCACAACTTTCAGGCCGTGATGCGTTCATTGCTGTAAAAATCAAGACAACTTCCTGGACACACAAACAGGTAGACATTTGCAATAATGAAACTGAGATAATTTTTCAGTTAACAATAAAATACACATTTATTTACAAAATTACCTTCAACATACTACACATATGCAGTTCCCACTTTTGGGACAGATTCAGCAATGCCTCTAGCACTTTTCGATTAAGGGAACTTTGCAAGTATTTTGATCAACTGTTCATAATGAAGAGCTACTTGCTCGTGACTCTGACAGTCCCTAACAGTTAAGACAGTTTTACTCTAGTTGCCGCGACGGCCGTTCACTGAAATACATTCAAATGAAAAAGAAAAGCGTAGCCAGTTCCATTACAGTACCCCCTTACCTCGGCAAGTCAGGAGTCGCTTGGGAGAGCATTCACTGGGCAGCTGCGCTCCAAGTTGCTGGGAGCCTGGGCTGCTTTAGCACTTCTCCCGCACATACACTGTTCACACTTTGGGATTCTGCTAACTGGAGAGGACCATTGCTACCGACCACACAGCTCAAACAAGAAGAAGAGACTGACTGTTTTCGCCAAGTTCTTTCTTGACCTTTTTCGCTGGTCCCCCTTGTGGAGGTCACCTACGTTCATGCGTGGCTGTACAGGATTGGCCAGAGTAGTCGAGGTGCGAATCTCAGCTGCCCTCCGGCTAACGTTGTTTACCAGGCATGTCACGTAGCTCCACTGCCATCTGGGGTTCCAGGCTCAATCTGGAAAGTTTGGGGCCTGCGGCCGAGTTCCTCTTTGTTGAATTTGGCACAAAAATGGAGGCAGTAGAAAATGTTACTACTAAAATGGAGCCTAATCTAATGTTGTCCCGTAGCCTACGAAGTCTTGGCCACGTAATAAAATTACGTGGGCATGACACTATTAACAACAAATTTTACCTTCAATTTTTGGAAATCTCCTAAAAATTAACAAAAAAAAAAACTGCTATTTTGGAAATAATTACAAAGTACGTACCGCAATTTTTATTTTTCTGTTTCACACTTTTTTCTGTCATAAGCCTATTTCAGTATTCCCATATTATTTTTATCATTTTCCCCAGCATTCTATGCATCTTTCCCACTCTTAAAATCGAAACTGGAAGTAAACACATCCTTCTTAGAAATTCTGGTTGCAGCTGCATTTAATTAGTTATGCTTCACTGAGGCAAACAAGGAGCAGATGGCTGACACATGCTATCTCTATTCAGTGTGCTATAAGTATTGTCTATAGTTTTGGTCCAACATATTGGATACTCTTTGTAAAGTTAGTATTTACTTTTTTACAATTAACCCTTAGTTTTCATTTCAGTAGAATTATTTTCCAAAATTAGCAATCTTTTGGCTGATCAATAAGTATTGATTTTTTTCATAGTGTTGCTACATCATATGGCCAGCCTACAACTTGTTGCTGTGAATATTTTAACATTGCATTAGGCTATATGTTAATTTTTATTTTATTATTTATTAATTTCCAGTAAAACTTTTATCTGGTATCATGAAAATAAATGAGGTCTTGGATATGGAAGCAAATTCATTTCTGTAGATTTATTTCTGTAAGTTAGTAATCTTTTGGTCTGCTGATTTATCAATCTTTCTGAGTTATGCTACACCAGAGGCTGTCTTAAAAGTTGTTGCGAATATTTTATTTAACATTCTGTTAGGTTATATGTAATTTTTATTTTATTATTTTATTTTTTTGGTAAAAAATCTTTGAGCTTGTACAGTTTTCTGAAAATGAATGTCTTGGATGCAGAAGCAAAATTGACTTCCTTGCTATGGAAATCAACTGTCATGTGGGAAGGCGATTTCGAGAAGGCTTCCCTCCACTAAACTCACTGTGAAAGTTTCAGTCCCCTTCTCTAGAAAAAAAAAATATATATATTTTTTAAATTACAAGTTTTTATGCTTATATTGAATGAATTTAAAGGGGACCCCACCCGCCCTCAGTACCTTGGCTGTGCCAGACGACATAACACTGTTTATTTTTTTTTGTGCACAAACCTTCTGCACTTAGCCAAGATCACCAAACTTCAACATCCAAAGAAAAAAATTCGCAATGTTTAGTAAAAAAAAGCAGCCAAGAAAGTTTTTTTTTTCTATTTCATAACCAGTTCTGAAAATCATATGAATGTGAGAAGTCCAAGTCACTCTGCATTATAACAATGGCCAAGTTTAGGCCATTGTTATAATACAGAGTGACTTGGTCCAACATATTGGATACCCTTTGTAAAGTTAGTATTTACATATTGTCTGTCTTAATACAGAGTGACTTTTTAATGATACTGAAAAGAATCATTAAAAGAAATAAAAATCATATTTCAGGTTGAATATTATATTAATCTGGAGGAAATTCCTCTCAATTAATATATAATTTAACTATTTTTATTTATCAGGTTTTCCAAAATGAAGCTTTAATTGTAGTGCAATCTTCTTTTCACCTTATCACATTTAAAAAGGCTTATTAAAATCAATATGCTTGTAAATTTGTTTATATTATTTATTTTTTATAAAATTCATAATTATACTGTTTAATTTGGTATATAACATGACCTATTTCCATTGATTTGTTATTTTTTTTTAAATTTCTAAATCTGATTTGTTTATCTGACTCAGCACAATTTGCTAAAAGCCTGGAACCGAGAAAAAAATTACAAAATGAGAGAAATATTTACTTGAAATAAAAAAAAATAATTTTTTCTTTATTCAGAAATAAGTCATGTGCATTATACTAATTTCTGCCTATTAGTTTTTTCAAATAAATTTTTATTTGTGTTGCCAGAAGCATTTTTTTATTATATGACTAAAAAATCCTATTAAAATAAAACTTGTCACCCCCCCCCCCCTTTTTTTTGTTAAATACTTTATTTTCAGAAAATCCAGAATTAAATGCTGATTAATTTGTCATATAACATGCCATAATTCCTTTCATTAGTTATTTGGCAAAAAAGTTTTAAAGTTTTTTTTGGCTGAGCATAGGGATAAAAATAGCTTGGCCTCTGGATGGAAACCAGATTTTCAGACTCCCCCCCCTCTGACAGGGGACCGCCTTGACGTGTTGATGTGGTGGTGGTGGTGTGTGTGTGTGGTGCCTCTGTGAAGTAGGGTCATGGCCCATTGTTTCCTCATTTGCACAATGCGATGTGGCCTTTGGTGCCAGAGCCTGTGAGGGTCTGCAAACTGGTTTGCAGGGGGCCAGTCTAATGGGCTTATTCACTTGCTCAGGGAAGCTTTAAGTTACAGTCCCAATGGAGGGACTGCAGACTGGGTTTGAACTGAGAGTACTGCAGACTGGGTTTGGGAAACCTGGTCCAGTGGGCTCATCGGTGCAGCCTCAGTGAAGTTGAGGTACAGACTGCTTCTGGGGGGCAGCTGGTGTGTGGCACTATGGAGAGGACGAAGTTGAGGGCTTGCAACTGCGGGCATTAAGCTGGTTGACAGGCTCATTGATGGAAAAGCCAAACGAAGAGTCTCCACCCCGGGAGCCGAGTCAACTTGGTTCTATATACCATTTTTGTGGCTAACCGGGGAACAGATTAAATTTAGGTTTTGACCGATGGATGAACCTCCCTTCTATAGGATTGTTCACCATAGGTAGCCGTGGATGAGCTGTGTTCTTGTGGCACTGTCTTGTCCTGGCGTAGGTAGTGGTGTTCATGGCATTCTCCCCATAGATGGTTGCAGCGATATGCTGCGGTACATCTGGGACTTGCCTTTATTTAATGTAATGGGCATTGGAAGGGTTAATGCCAATTTTTATTTGCAACAAATATACCAATAAGAATTTTGCATGGTAGGATTTTCTAGTGTTTGATTTTTTTTTTAATTTTGCATAATCAATAAATTTGTTTCTTCAATTCAGAAATTGTTTGTTGAAAATTTTGTTATTTTTTTTTTCAAAATGCAATCCTAGCTATACACTCTATGTTAAATGAGCTGTTTCTGTAGTAGCAATTGTTATCAATATAAATGGATGTAAAAGACTAACTTCTTTTCATGCCAAAATGTTTTTTTTTTCTCCAGAGCTGTCTAGCTTATTTTTTTGTGTGAACTGGAAACACTGTATGCCAGATTTGTAATCTGCAGTTTCCAGGTTTGAGTCCAAAGTATTGGCATTGAGATTTATTTATGCTAACACCCAACCTGCACTCGGTGAGAAGGAGGGTACCACTAGACTTGGGAAGGCCACCATCTACCAGATGGGACATTAAACAGTGACTCCATGTGCAGGAGAACCATATTTAGTGTATGTTAAAGAACATGGTGATGAACTTGACAGAAGGCTTCCACCTGTCTCCATTTTGTTTCTATTTTTAAGGCCAAAATGTCTCACATGCAATGCTATTCATTGTTACCACTACAAAAACTGTCATTAGAGTATAAATGTATGGATACATATCCTTATAGTGTAGGGGTACTCTACTGAAACTAAAGAGTGCAAACTGCAAATATCCGAGTCTCCTGGGCAGAGTTGATATCAGGTTATGTTGAAAGTAGTGGTCATTTGGTTCACAGCTGAACACTGATATGATCTCACATGACTCTATAACACTATATGACCCTTCTCCTGTAGTATTAGACATATGCCACAATTACTCTTGTCAGACACCAACAAGATACATTATTCTATTAACCATTTTGTATACATTTAAAGACTGTAGCCTTGAACAGTCCTGGGATTTCATAGTTTTGGTTATAGTTGTCCAAGTCTGTTGAGCACTAACAAAACACCTTTTTTCAGAAATCGGGTTATATCAGATTTTTCCCTCTCATCTCTTAGATTTTGCAACATCCTGCTTCCTGTCGCCCAGGGGTGTATATGATCCTTTGAGGTCAAGGTCAGCTCTTGTGGCTTCAGCATTTCTCCCCCATTGTGGGGGAATTTCTGTTCTACAAGAGTTTCAAACTCTATGAGCTATAATGCAGCTTTCTCCGTGGGAAATTTACCTAAATGTCAAATGAAGCAGTTGAATGTTGGCAGCAGCTTGTTGCTTGCATTTCAGACAGAGCTTAAGGATCGTGTGACATTCTCATGCTCTTTTGCATATCTGTGATTTGCATTATACAGGGTGTTTCAAAAAGGATGCAACTCTAAATATAAGAGAGTAGAACTTACACACATGTACATTTTATGCCATAATATTTAGTCAGTTGGCATTACTCTACTCAAGGTTAACAGTCTTTAGCATTTGAAATGATCTTGTCCTGCACTAGTCTCACTCAAGCATTCTTTTCTTTGTGTAGTGTCAACTATGTCATTTTCCAAAAACAAATGTGTATTTATTGTTGAGACTTATTGTGCATACAAATCTTACAAATGTGTGAGAGAGGAGTTTGAGTTGAAGTTTCACCAGACTGCAGTTCCCAACTAGTCGACAATATCTTTTGATTGATAAAATTCAACACTGGATCTGTACAGGATTGAAAGAGCCCAGGCCAGCCATCACTGTTAACTGCCGAAGTTCTTGATGATGTGTCTCAGTGTTTAACTCGCTCACCCAGAAAAATCTCTTAGAAAGTTATCTTCACAGGTTGGACTGTCACCAGCTACTGTTTTCAGGGCTACAAAGAAGCTAAAATTTCATGCCTACCGCATTGGTGTTGTTCATGAACTGAAAGAACCAGACCATGAAAAATGTTTATGGTACTATCGTTGGTTTTGCTCTTTTGTTGGTGAAAATAGAATTGCGGTGTTGGACTATGTTTATTTTAGTGACGAGGCTTGGTTTCACTTGGATGGGTATGTGAACAGTCAAAACAGTTGAATATGGAGTAGTGAAAATCCTCACACTTTTCCCAAATGACCATTACATGCAAGAAAATTGGTGTTTGGTGCGCAATTTCCCGTCATCGTGTGATAGGGTCTTTATTTTTTGACTCAAGTGTAACTAGTGAAGTTTATTGTGATCTCATCCAACAGTTTATTGCACTATTGGATGTGAATGAATGAGAGTGTTGGTTTCAACAAGATGATGTGACCGCCCATACTGCAAATGATACAATGGTCATGTTGCAGGAATTCTTTGGTGATCATTTGATTTCAAAAAATTTGTGCCCCCCAAGATCCCCAGATCTTACTCTCCAGATGTTTTCCTTTGGGGATATCTCAAATGTGTAGTGTTTCAAAACAATCCTCATACACTTGAAGACTAACATTGAAAGAGATTTTAAACATAAGAAAGCAAACATTATGAAATGTGGCTGCAAATGTCATGAAACAGGTACGAACCTGCATCCAGGTTGCAGGAAATCACTTTCAACATCTGTTGTAAAGGTAGATATATGTCTAATTTTCATCTTTTGAAATTTGTGTCTTTTGTCAATTTTAAATAGAAAAATACAATAGAGGATTGTGCCCTTTTTGAAACACCCTGTAGTTATGGTAAATAGCAGATGGTTTCTAATTTTTTTTTGGCCAGCACCCCCATTTAAATATTTATTTTTTGCAGTTCTGTTCTAATGTGCATGCAAATCAAAATTAGGTAAAATAAAAAAAATGAAACAAAAGGACAAACCTCTTAAGGACTCATCTTCATCATCTTCAATGTGTGTTCTTTTTCTACTTTGCTTCATTTCCTCCCCAGAACCTTAAATAACATTATGCTTTAATAACAACCCTCAAAAAACTTAAAAATATTAAATTGTTTATAACTTTTCCTTTGATAATGCTACTTTGAGACCAAAAAAATAGAAACTTACAAATTTGAGTCATTGAATGCCTTTGGTTTGGGCAAAATTCCCTTACATCATTTTTACCAAAAGACTGGTGGAAATATAAACTCAAGAAATTAAATTAACACCAATGACATTGCATAATTCAAATTTGCAAATTCATGCTTGTTTTTAACTATAACTGTTCTAAAATAATATTACTTAAGAAATAATATACATACATAATAAAGTAATGCTGCTACTAAAATATAACCTTCATATAATTAGGAAAACTGCAAGTTATTTGCTTTAATACTGATGTGAATTGAAAGCAAATTACTACAAACTTACACTAAACAGATTAGAAATTTGAATAAAGCCCTTAAATGCTATGCAATTCGGTGAAATTTGTGATGCTTGCCACTTCTGCAAGTCAGTGGATATATTATTGTTTAAAATAATAGCATAAGTAAATTTATCTAACCTAAACAAATAAAATTCAAATTCTGTAACTTTTTTGTGTTTAATATACACATAATTTCCAACAATACATTAATCCATAATTAATACAAAGTGATATCAGGAAAGTGCTCTTAAAATTTTGTCTTCATTGATTCCACCACCCACACAATGAAAATCCTGAAACTCATACCTATTTTTCTTAAACAGTTAAGTGTATCTTTATATTAATTTTAATCAATACCACCATAAGAATGTTATCAATCAGGAGCACACCCACCACAGAGCAAAGATGCACCAATGGCCTGGGTCTCAAGAGGCCCTCTTTCAACGAGTTGCATGTACATGAGGAAGGGCCCCCTTGAACTAAACTGCATCTGAGATCTTACAAACCTATTTACACCACTGCATGAGATCCATTCCCATTGCAATACTAATCATGACAAAGATCATGGAAACTTTCTAAACTCCCTAAACCTGAAACTTCAAGGCATGGAGGTTTTAAGTAATCTGATTTGCAATTAACTGTTCAGAGTGGGAATGTGAGAGTTAGGTTCAAATAGTCTAAATGCATTTTGAGACAAATTTGTAGCCGTCAACTGTGAAAAAGAATTTAGGTGTGACCTTTGCTTAGTGCTTTGTCTGGAAATTGCCAGTTGAAATCCTATCTGATATTTAGGAATTAGTGTGAAGGTGAGTACCCCATGTAAGTACAGATTAAGAAGTGTGGACAGAGGCATACCTTTAATGTAATTAAGAACTAAAATGAAAGCATTCTCTTTTATTACCATTTTCTTTTGTATAAAGAAGAAAAAATAAAAATAAAAATCTGGAAGCAGATAAAAAGGCAAAACTGAAAAAACAAAAATTCAGATAAAATCAAAAAAAATTGGAACAGTTGGCAGTTTTGGTAAAGGTTTGATATGAAACAATCTTAAATTTATCTCTTCAAAGCAAAGGGATGGAGAGCATTTGCAAAGCATAGGTTGGCTTCTCAGCAGAGATATAAATAAAAAAATAAATACCCACTCAAGCAGCTGCTTGCCACAGAGGTCTGACAGGAGCCTGTCAGTTTATATGCCACAGTAGAAGGTCTGAGAGGATGGCAGGACCTCAGCAGAAAAACGACACATACATCCATGCCTTACACGGGACTCGAACCCAGGTCAGAAAACTAGGACAGAAAACCAGGTCAGTTAACTGGACAGAAGAACAATGGGAACCAGAATCAGTAGCCAAGCGCGCTAACCACTCGGGCATGGGATACCAGTGGATTTTTAACAATTGGGTGAAGACAATCGGGAAGGCATGACAATTGGGTGGAAAAAAGGAAATGATGAGGAATAATTTTGATTTCTATGACTAATTCTAAAATATCTCCCATAGAGAAAAATTTAACACTCCTCAGAAGTCTCTAGAACCAGGCACTTTATAAAATCAATTTGTTTAGATATTAACATGGCTGATATTTACATCTATTCTCTTTAATCCAACATCAGCAAAAAAAAAAAAGAAGATTTTTAAACTATCCTAACCAAAACAATTCTAAATCGAACAAATGCACTATACAAAACCAAAAGATTTAGTATTTGCATATATTCTACCTAATTCCCAATTCAATATAGGATTTGTGTTTACACACTCTAATCCAACATTTCATTACAACAGATTTTTTTTAAGCCAATCTTTCTAAATAGAGTAAAAGGAAAGAAAGAAATGCACAACACAAAACCAAACAGCATAGACCTTCTGCATTTTCATTAATCTGACATTCGATTAAATGAATTTTATAATCGTCCTTTTCTTCTAAATGAAACAATCCACGTGAAATACAGCAATCTTGTACTCTCAACGTTGAAACAATCTTCTTTTTAATCTAATCTTGATACTCTGACTTAGGTTACAATGGATTTTTATTCTTTTGTGCATCTTCTAAATGAAGCCAATGGAAACAAAAAAAAAAATGCAGTACAGAAAACCAAACCACAAAAGACTATCAGTATACTAACTGACATTGAAAAAACGATTTTTTTCAAACATTCTTTTCTTCCAAACAAAAATATCAGAAATCCATGCAAAGAATTAGTTATTGAAAAACATCTTTTTTTTTTTAACCTATTCTCACTAATCTGATTTCAGTTAGAGCAGATTTTTACATTCTTTCTGCATCTTCTAAATGAAGCAAATGGAAAAAAGGAATGCAGCACAGAAAACCAAACCACAAAAGACTATCACTATACTCACTAACCCAATATTGAACAAAGTGAATTTTTTAATATTCTATTCCTCCAAACAAAACAATTGGAAATCAATGTAATGAATTACAATTACTGAAACACACCTTTCTTTAATCTATTCCCATTAATTTGACTTTCACTACAATGGAATTTTTACATTATTTTCTACATCTTCCAAATGAAGCAAATGGAAACCAAAGAATACAGTACACAAAACCAAACAGCAAAAGATTATCAAAATACTCAGTAATCTGACACTGAATAAACCAAATACACAATTAAAAAGACCTCTTTGCTCAAAATATATGTGTCGGCAAACGAAATGAAAAATGTTTCATTATGTTCTTCATTACAGCCAAAAACTTTAGTATTGTTTTTTGTTACATTTTTTGTTATAATGAAATATAAATTTTGTTATAATTATCATAAAAAAAAGTACCAAGGTTAAAAAAACTAACGAAATATAACTTTCGTTATAACGTTACATTAACGTCATTTCAAAATATTTTTAATACAAATGCAAAATAATGAAACACGTGTTATCATTTTTATTATATATATATATGCAATAGTGTCATCCAGTTGGTTGCATCAATTTAATCAATCCACTTGTTAACAAACAAAAAGTTTAAAAAAAAAGGAAACATCAATATTAATAACAATTATTAATAACAAAATAAATACATATGTGTAAATAGATACCCAGTTATAAATAAATAGGATGATATCACTAAGTATTCTAATAATGTATGTAAGCTATACACAATCAAAACTACTGACTACTGAAGACATGCATGTACCATAATTTTGTTTGGGGGAGGGAGGGGGGGGGTTAGCACTGAAGAAGGTTCAAGGGTTTAGTTTTGAGGGGGGTCCAGAAATTTAGTTTTGGATGGTGAGAATTTACACTGGTTTCCATAAATTAAGGCAAAATGAGAAAAATCATAACTCGCCAAAAAAAAATTGTGCGATCCTCACCAAACTTGTTCATGTAACCAGAAAAGTAATGCTGAGTGAGCATATCATATGCAAATTAGTCAAGGTTGCAATTTGCGTCATTGGATAGCGGCATAAAAACGGGTGTTTTGAGGTGGATCATTATTTTGTGTTGTAAATGTGAGTCAAAAAATTCAAAATAGCCATTCTGTAGGAATGTCCTTGAGACATTTGCCAAATGAACTGTGGTGGAGAGTTATTGGCTGGCTCGAAGCAGGACAAAGTCAGTCAGACGTTACACAATGGCAGAATGTGAGCCCTTCTGTGGTCTATAGACTGTGAAAACATTTTCTTAGCACGGATTCTGCATTTAAGAGGTTTAGCCGAGGAAGGGCTAGAGTTATGACCACTGTATAAGACCAATATCTGTGATTAACAGCATGAAGGAGCAGGACGTCTACTCCCTCTCAGCTACAATCCTCTCTTGCAGTAGCCACTAGAAGGGTTGTATCAGCTTCTACTGTGCATAGCAGGCTTTATGAGGGAGGTCTGTATGCTAGAAGGCCAGTAATTTGTATACTCCTCATCACAGGAGAGAGCAGTTGAATTGGGCACGCATGCATGTTAACTGGACAGAAGAACAATGGGGGTCCATACTATTCACAGATGAATCCAGATATTGCTAACAGAGTGATTCCAGACATTGTTTGATATGGAGAGAATGAGGTACCCACTATCATCTGAGTAACATCCATCAAAGAGACAGTTATGGTGAAGGTAGCGAGTGTGTTTGGGGTGGCATTTCCTTAGGTGGATGCACAGACACCTCTATATGTTGATGAGTGGGAACCTCAAGGCTCAAAGGTATAGAGATGACATCCTGGACCCTTATGTACGTCCTTACACTGGTGCAATAGGTGAAACATTCATCTTATAAGATGATAATGCTCGTCCACACAGAGTTCGACTAGTGGAACAATACCTTCAAGAGGAGAACATTATGCGCATGGAGTGGCCAGTCCGATCTCCTGACCAAAATCCGACTGAACATGTGGAAGGATGCTCTAGGGAGAAGTTTTGCTGCCCTCAATCTCATCATCATCATCATCATCCTCAAGCAGCCATGGGCTACGGAGGTCCAACCAGACGGTGCAATTTAGTTCTCCAAGCAAGTCTATCCTGAGCTACATCTACTGCATCTGGCCACTGCACACCAATTCTAACAAGGTCCTGTTTGACATTGTCTGCCCACCGCATCCTAGGTCTCCCCTTCTTTCTGAGGCCTTTCGGCACATTGTTCATAACCCTATTCGCCAATCTATAATTATTCATACGGGCAACATGGCCAAACCAACGGAGTCTCTCTCTGCACAATATGCTGCTTAAAGGAGGTTGCAAACTCCTTTGCCTAACCTCATCATTAGTTACAAAGTTGAACCACCTAATGCCCAAGATACTGCGTAAGCATCTGGAATCAAAAGCATCTAGTTTCCTGTTATCTTGTTTACAAAGTGTCCAAGTTTCACTACCATAATTAACCCTAGAAAGAACCAAACTATTATACAGCCTAATTTTAGTCTTTAGGTGTATACGCCTATTTCTCCACACTCTCCATAGATTCTTAAAAGTCCCGGCAGCAATCCCTATTCGTCTGTTAATCTCATGCCGCACATCACCATTATCTGTTACATAGCTCCCAAGATAATTAAACTGTGACACCTGCTCAAGACTGCAACCATTCAGATTAATTGAATCACAACCTGCCTGACCAATTTTCATCACTTTATATTTCTCTCTGTTTATAACCAAACCTACTCTACTACCAGTCTCATTAACAGCTTGAATGAAAGAGTTCATCTCATCAACATCATTTGCCAAAAGGGCTAAATCATCAGCATAATCTAAATCAGAAATTTTCGTATCTCCAGCCCATTTAAGGCCAAAATCTTTCCCTTGAAGTGAATTTCGCATAACATAATCAATAATCAAACTAAAGAGAAAAGGAGACAAAATGCACCCTTGTCGAACACCAGAAGTAATGCTAAACCAATTGCTACAAGCCTTACCAACTCTCACACACGACTCAGTGTTATTATAGAGAGCTTTCATTATGTTAACTAACTTGTCTGGTATACCATATGATTTCACAATCAACCACAAATTATGACGATCAACAGAGTCGAAAGCCTTTTTGAAATCAACAAAGCTAGCAACCAAAGGTTTCTGAAACTCTAAACATTTCTCAAGAATCTGCCTAAGTGAAAATATCTGATCCACACATCCCCTACCACTTCTGAATCCATATTGCTCATCGCGCAATTGATTGTCAACCAGATTCTTAATTCTATTAAGCACAATCATGGAAAGAACTTTACCTGGAACAGAGAGTAGGCTAATACCCCTATAGTTATCACAAGAACTGCGATCACCTTTTTTGAAAGTAGGGATAACAATAGCTCTGGTAAAATCCTTAGGAACCATGCCTTTATCATAAAAGATATTCAGAATTTTAGTCATCCAAGTGGTAACCGAAACATTCCCAGCTCTAAGCATTTCGGTAGTAATTTCATCTACCCCTGGGGATTTATGTAGTTTAAGTTTAGAAATAGCCAAAATAACTTCAGATTGTGTTATAGGGCCAACATTAAAGCCACCAATGCATCTATCATCATTGCAAACAATGGGAGTAGAACTAACTACATTGTTTAGAACATCACTGAAATGCTCAGCCCACCTAGCCATGACAGAATCCTCCCCTTCTATAACCTTACCTTGTTTATCCTTCATTCCTTGTATACCTGTCCGTTTTCTACCACACAAAACATTAACTATCTGGTACAGCTCTCTGCTGTTGTGCTGTCTAACTGCTTCCTCGGCTTTGTCAGCCAAACCATCAAGCAAAAGATTCTTATCAGCAGCTAACTGATCTTTTACACGTTTATTAAGTTCTCTGTAATGCTTTCTATTAGTACTAGTAGGGTATTGATTAAGGACATTCCTGCAGTTCTTTCTTTCCGAAATAAGCTCAAGTGCCTTATCACTCAGATAATTCTGTCTCTTCTGCTCCTTTTTTCCTAAAAGAGTACTCTTAGTGTCCAAAAAAGCCTGTTTAAAATGATCCCATTCTTCCTCAACTTCAGTAGTAAGCATACCATGACTGTCATAATGACAAAGTAACCTATCATGGTAAGCTTTGGCTATAACTGAGTCTTTCAGAGCTTCAGTATTAAAAGCAAATTTTTTAACCCTAGCACAACACTTTTTAAGTTTAAGTTGCAAGACACTTTTAACAAGGTAATGGTCAGATCCAATTTCAGCTCCCCTATATGCCCTGGTATTTCTAACAGAACTAGCCCATTAATTAATATATAATCAATCATATTCTTATGCAGCCCATCAGGTGAAACCCATGTGTACTTATGTATGTCGTGGTGTTTGTAATATGTGTTAGTTATTCTGAAACCATTACTTACCTGTAGGAGACGTTGCCCATTGCCATTGCAGCTACCAATACCAAAAGGGCCAATCACCCCTCCCCAAAGGTCAGAGTCAGTACCAACTTTGGCATTGAAGTCACCAAGAACAAGGATAATATCTCCTTTCTTGACAGAATTCAAAATATCCTGAAGTTGTTCATAAAACCTATCCTTCTCATCCTCATCGGCATCCTCAGTGGGGGCATAACAGCAGATAACATTCAGGTCTTTAACGCTTGTCTGAAATTTTGCTGTAAGAAACCTTTCATTAATGCACTCATATCCTAGAAGAGCATCACTAGCGTGTCTGCTGAGAAGCAGACCCACGCCTTGGTGATGCTTATTGTCGTCCCTCCCTGAAAAGAGAAATTTAAGATTATTTTTAAGAATCTGACCTTTATCTGTCCATCTGGTCTCTTGCAAGCCGAGAATATCTAAATTATAATGGTGGAATTCTTGTGTGAGGACATCAAGAAAAAAAGCTCTGTGCAGAGTCCTCACATTCCAACTACCTATGGAGAGAAAATGATTAGTGGGATGTTTAAAGAAACAATGTTTATTGAGAGAGGGAATGCCGACAATATCAAACAGCCCCCTAATCGCAGACATGGGGCAAAGACCCGTTTCCCCACCACTAAAGGCTGAAGCCATCTACACTGGAAGACTTCCTCCAATGTAGAATTTGACGATGCCAATAGAAGCAAAGAGTTCAGGTGCCTGCGATGACCTCTGCTCAGGATTATCCACCAGCTGATAAACATATCCTGTGAATCTATTCACTTGGGGCTGTCAACCCACAAAAAAACAGAAAACACTGCGGAAGATTTTCCCTCCACAGAAGCCCACCAGTGCAGCAAAATCAGGATCCATAATCAAGCTCAGAGCTATATATCTGTCCAGTGGGTTTATATGGTCAGTACCAGGACCCTGTGTGGTTGACCACTCCTCAGCAGGGTAGAGAAAAAAGAAAAGTAGCCATAGTTGTCCAGATCAGTAGGCCACAATAATCTGGCAGCCCTCCCCTCCCGTTCACTTTCACAAGAGAGTATAGTATCTCTTTTGAAAGGTACTAACGGTCTGCACCACGAGAAGGCGGGGTCGGACATTAGGTGCTAGGCCTGGCTGGTTCAATGCATCATCACATGGGATTGGTGCATAGCTCTCCTTCCAGTGACTACCTAGCTACCATTTACAGACCGCCCTACCATCAGAAAAAAATGGAGAGCTTATTACTACTTTAAAGGAACAATGTTCATTACTCCCAACTTAGCTAATTCACACAACATCATAAACAGCATGGACCTACATTGCTCTAAGTGGTGACCACACTCCTTATTAAAGAACTTTCACCCATTGCATTCTGACACCTCATTTTTGGACAAGTTCCTGTAAGTGTTATTTTTTGACGAAAAATGTTTCTAGTGTAAAATATTTTATACCATTCTGAAACTAGCATTGTAATTCATGTTTACATCAAAT
The DNA here is from genome assembly GCA_038380435.1 of Ryuthela nishihirai. Classification (NCBI taxonomy): domain Eukaryota; kingdom Metazoa; phylum Arthropoda; class Arachnida; order Araneae; family Heptathelidae; genus Ryuthela; species Ryuthela nishihirai. The sequence continues at coordinate 82,356,201 of JAWZYU010000017.1, forward strand.
TTCATTAAAATCATTCATATAGTTTTTTGTTTACCATAATTTTTCTGAGTTTTCCTTAATTTATGGAAATTAGTGTAGTACCACAAAGAAGTTGAAAATATTGTTTTTCCACTTAGCTAATCAACAATAGTACAACAAGTAATGCTTTAACTAGTAAAATTACCAGTTACATAGATTGATAATACATAAATTTAATAATGTAATTAAGAAAAATCTTTATCAGTTTCTGCACAATCAAATCTTATTTTTACTTTGAAATTGCTGATGCATTCAATCAAGAGTCCTTTGTTATGCTGATGTTATTTGTTATGCAAAGTCTGGTGTTGAAGACAAACACAAAATTTCTTAATGAGATACCAGTCCAAAAAATTTCCAGGTTGATATTTCACTGGTTTGCAAAGTTGGCTGATAGTCGATCCAAAAATATTTTTTTTATATCTTATTTGCCATTTTAAGAACAGATGTACCCATATAATTGTTGTTCAAAACTTATTACATCCAAATTTTAAAAACCATGAGACCATTATTGACTCAGTCATTAATGGTTAAATGCAGATTGTAGTGGGTCTGTCCAATGTACATAACAGCAGAGAGTTGTACTAGATAATGTTTTGCATGGAAAGAAACAGATAGGCATGCAGCGATTGAGGGATAAACATGGTAAGGGTTACTGAAGGTGAGGATTCTGTCATGGCAAGGTGGGTTTGAGTATTTCAGAGCTGTTTTAAACAATGTGGTTAGTTCTTCTCCTGTTGTTTGTAATGAGGTAGATGCATTACTGGCTTTAATGGTGGCCCATATCACACTTGGAAGTTACTTTAGAAATTAAAACTACATAAATCCCAGGTGTAAATTAAATTATTAGTGAAATGGCTGACTGAAATTTTGAATGTTTTCTATGATATAGGTGTCATTTTAAACTTTTTACTATAGCTATTTTAATCTCTTATTTTAAAAAAGGGAATCACAGTTCTTGTGATAATTATACAGGATACAATGGACAAATGCTAGTGCAATTGGCACTATTGTTCAGGACAGATGTGCATGAAGGATTAGTCTGACTGGACTTCTGTGGCCCATGGCTGCTTGTGGATTGTATAGGTATGTAGTAATATTTCATTCGTACCTATCCAAATCGAAAACATTTTTCCATTATCTCTTAAAAGAAAAAAATTATGTTTTCGAAATCCCACCCCAGGTGTAAGGAGGTAATAGCTGTTGTTAATGTAAGCCCATTGGGCACCATACTCTACCCCCAAATTTCCAGTATGAATAGAAATTTACAACAGTAATTTCCAATTTTAGTGCACTCTAACAGTGAAAACTATAATTAGGAGATACTGAAAGTGTGATTCCTAATATATGTAGTAAAGTCCAAAAGTTTCTGGCCCGAATATGTAAGAACAAGAATTGACAGGTCTAACTCCGTCAACCACCCACCCTGTTTAGTTGCACTGTAGTTAAAATTTTACAGCTCTAGCATCAGTAGCACTCCAGCTAGCATCGCAGATAGAAGTAAAAAATATATAAATAAATACCCCCTCAAGCAGCTGCTTGCCACAGAGGTCTGACAGGAGCCTGTCAGTTTATATGCCAAAGTAGAAGGCCTGAGAGGATGACAGGACCTCAGCAAAAAACAACACGTACATCCATGACTTACCCGGGGCTCGAACCCAGGTCCCTTAGATCACTAGCCAAAAGCACTAACCACTCGGCAGTGCTGTTGCCCAATATTTTAAAATGTTTAAGCTTGAGTATCGTGCAGCCATTAAATTTTTGACAAAAGGTGAAAGCCCAGCAGAAATTAAACGATGTTTAGATTTAAAAATTTATTAATTTTAAAAATGTTTTTTAATTTTTATTACTTTAATTTTTTAATTTTTATTATTAAAAAATTTAAAAAAAAATTAAATTTACTAAAAAAAATTATTTTAATACAGGGGATTCTGCTAGTCAACTTTAAGGAATGAAATGCTACAGTTACTGGTGAATATTATGCGTCACTAATGTACAAATTAAAGGATACCATAAAAAAAACCGCCGAGGAAAGCTGTCCTGAGGAGTGAGGTTATTGCACGACAATGTGCCAGTGCACACTTCAGTTGCTGCAAAGGCTGCTATTCAGCAATGTGGTTTCCAGGAATTAAATCACCCACTGCACAGCCCTGACCTAGTGACTATTTTTTTGTTTTCAAAATTGAAGCTGGATCTGTGTGGGAAAAAATTTACAAGTGATGAAGAAGTCTTAAATATTGAATAAACTCGACTTTCTTGGTATATACTAATATTAACCACTTTGTAAGTCTATTTAATTTTAGAGGAAAAATTGTCCCGAGCCAGGTGGGATATGAACCCACAACCTCCTGATAAACATGTCAGGTCCACTGAGCTACCAGCCGCCGATTCAAATCATCAATTAGAGGAAATCTTGATCGACGGCCGGTATGTCAGTGGTTTAGAGCACCTGACATGTTATCAGGAGGTCGTGGGTTCATATCCCACCCGGCTCAAGACAATTTTTCCTCTAAAATTAAATCGGCTTACAAAGTGGTTAATATTAGTATATACCAAGAAAGTCAAGTTTATTCAATATTTAAACTATTGTATACTTGTAAGATATACTTTCCATCTATATGGCATTTATTTGCCAAATTGTGGCTATGATCGCCCGAACAGCGCCTATATGAGACATAATGGAATATGTACTATAGGTTGAGAATGTTCGTATCATCAATTAGAGGAAATCTTGATCGGCAGCCGGTAGCTCATTGGTGTTATCAGGAGGTCGCGGGTTCATATCCCACCTGGCTCAAGACAATTTTTCCTCTAAAATTAAATCGACCTTCAAAGTGGTTAATATTAGTATATAGAAGAAGTCATTTCTGCAGTTTTAGACCATTTTAAGGACAAAAATTCAGATTATTTTTTCAGGTATAAAAAAGTTAATTAGCCATTCTAAAAAATGTATTGAAATAAAGGGTGATTATACTGAAAAATAAAAATTGTTTGATTCTATTACCTTTTTAATACCCTTGGGCCAGAAACCTTACTACGCATCATTAGTACCTATCCAGGAAAATTTTTCATTTTTAATACCATTCCAGAGAAAATTTTTACTTATCTGAATAAAATATATAAAAGAATTAAAAATAAAAAAAATGTCTATTTCCTATAAGGCCCTAAAAAGTAGAAAATAAACCAAAGTATATCGATGGTGCAATCAATCATTGAGTTCATATTCACTTCAAAGGCAGATAAGGTATCGGCAATCTTGCTGAGTAGGTAAACCAGCACCCTATCTTCCTTTGAAGTGAATATGAACTCAGTGATTGACTGCACCATCGATATGCTTAAGGTTTATTTTCTACTTTTTAGAGCCCTAAAGGAAGATGGGTATTTTTTAAATTTTATAATTTTTTTTTATAATTTTTGTCACTAAAAACATGTACATTCAAAAACTTTCATTTCATATGACTCATAAACATCGACCACATCCCCCCCCCCCCACTTTTTGGAGTCATGTTTAAGATAGCCCATGAAAATGGAGACATCATAAGCTTTAATTTGAGATATGAATTGTTAAAGTCAAACCCCTTGAAAATCCCCACCCCCTTTTATCAAGGGGAATAGAGGGGGGTTGGGTTGTTTTACCTCAGAGCGACACTTTTTTGCACACCATGGGATAAATGGCCAGGTCACAAGGACCCTGAAAGCTCAAAGAAGGTTGGGGGAGGGGACCCACTGGAATAGCTGTTGGGAGACAGATGGTAGCTTCCCGTCAAGACCATCCAGCGTGTTCTTTAACGTGCACAGGGGCCATGGCTTAATGTCCCATCCAACGAACTGCGGCCTTTCCAAGCCCATCAGTGTCCCCTACTGACCGTGGGCACGGCGGGGAGTTTTGCAGAGATAAATCTCAACACTGACCCAACTGGGACTTGAACCTGGGAACTGCAGATTACGAGCCTGGCGCGCTACCGACTGAGCCACCCATGCCCCGGAATTGAGGGGGGCAAATTCGAAATAGTTTATGACAGTCATTATACAAATTTTCATTTGACACCCAACTAGTAACTGTAGGTCCTCATGTTTGGAAAATATAATAGAACGACTTTCACATTTCTCGTTTTTTAAGGAGGAAAGTAAGCATGGGAGGTCAATTTTTTATAGCTTATGACACTCCCCACTTCACAAGCTTTCATTTGACACACAGCTTGTTACTTTCTGCACTTGCATTCAGGAGATAAAGGGGAACAATCATTTTCATATTTCCCCCTTTTTTAGGGGTGAAGAAAGCATGGGGGTCAATTTTTCATAGCCCCTACGTCAGAAACCTTCATTTGAAGTATAGCTTGTTACTTTCAGCACACACATTCTGGAGATATAGCAGGATAATCATTTTAATCCCTCCCAATTTGGGGAAAGAAAGCATGAGGGGTCAATTTTTTGTAGCCTGTGATATTCCCCATATCAGAAGCATTCATTTGACATATTGCTTGTTACATTCAGCATTCTGGAGAAATAGAAATAGAATGATTTTGGGGAGGGGGGGAAGAAAGCATGAAGAGGTATTTTTTTTATAGCCTATGACACTCCCTGTGTCACAAGCTTTCATTTGATATATAAATCATTAAATTTCTCCATCACATTCGAAAGATAAGATGAAACAACATTTTGTCAAATCCACAAACTGACAAATGTCAAAGCCAAAAGCAATAGGAAGATACAGGGGTTTATCAAAATATGGAAACATGTACTTTTTGTGGAGAGCATTTTATTAATAAGCTGTAGGCCCATCTCAAGAATTCAGAACAGATGCAATTCGATATGGAATAAACTTATACAAGTCGTGCACATATGGTAATGGAATGTGGGACCATTATTCCTGTAAAATATGGCCCAACTGTGCCAATGATGCTGGAGGTGGAAAGTGTGATCTGATATTGTACTCCAGGTATTCCCACAAATGTTCAATAATATTGAGGTCTGGAGATTGGAGTGGCCAGGGTAGCTGAGGTACCTCATCCTCTGCAAAACACTATTTGACACTTTTCACACAATGAATGGGTGCATTATCCGCTTGAAATCATTAGGGAACAATGCCCACAGCTTTGGGTGCAGGTGATAACCGAGAATGGATTCGTACGTTGTGGATGTGACACAACCCTGCAGAATAACTAATGGCCCTAAGGAATGCCATGATATGACACCCCACAGCATCAAGTACCCACCTCCATGCTTCATAGTTGGAACCAAACAGTCGGGGTGATATGCTTCTGCAGGTTTTTGCCAGACATACACTCTACCAGTGTGGGAAACAATGTGTAACACGATTCATCAGACCAGATGACATGTTCTCAGTCTTTAGTATCCCAGTTTTTATGTGCTTTGCACCACCTTACATGTTTTTTTCATTGATGTTGGTAAATCAGAGATTTGTGGATTACAGCACAGCCATAAATATCGGCAAGATGAAGTTCCCAATGAACTGTTATGATGGAACCAGGATCATTCTGACTGGTGTTCAACTCTGCCGTTATTTATGGTGCTGCGGTTTTGTGCTCCCATTGTACAATCCATGCCAAAGTTCACCTATCCCTATCTGACAACTTCGTATGGCATACACAATTTGCAGGTTTGGAGGAACATCCTGTCCTTTTTGACAGGTAGTCATAATCTTTGATACAGTTTCTCATGTTACATCTACTATTTCTGCCATTCTGATTACTGAAGCTCCTGCAAGACATGCACCAATGATCATGCTTTTTGAAGGTCACTGAGATCTGATATTGTCGACAATTACACCACAACAGCTATTTCACCTGCGCCTGTGGCACTGCTATGTGATAGCAGAATTGTACTTCTTCCCTTTATATATCTCACATCGTGGGTGGCGTCATCTCTGTGATATTCACACAGTGCACTGCATGTACTCCAGTCGGTGTTTCCATTATTTTGATAAACCCCTGTAGGTAAAAATAGTTAAATGTTTATAGATGGACACACAGATAACAAAGTGAAAACAATAGCTGGTTTTTGAAAACAAGCAAAAAAAAAATGTGGTTAAGAAATATTTAGCTAGAAATTCATTAAAATACTTTCAATAAATTTTTCTTTTAATACTTTAGATGTAAGTCTATTCAAGTACACAAAACTTTTAATGCTAACATATTAGTCTCCCAGCTTCAAGCAACTTTTTATTTACATTAAAATCATTCAGCACATAATAAAATGAATAAAACTAACCATCAATTGATTCATCTTCTTCAATAGGAGTTCTCCTTTTTCTAGGTTTTATTTCATCTTCTGAACCTTAAAATAAGACTTATTTTCTATACCTTTAGACTAGACACCACACACTTCACAATGCGACATATAGATAATATAAATCAAGTTTGAAATAAATTGAGATAAATATTTTATAATAGTTTAGCAAGAAATCAAAATCAAATGAGTGAAATTTAAAAGCAAAAGCATAATAAACTACATATGCAGCATATATTATGCAATTGTTCACACATATGTATGTAGGAATATTAGTCACAACAAAATACAGTCTTCTTTATTCACAGTTCAATTTCTTATTAATTTTTCATTCTGGTGACTCTGCAAAAGTTGAATGTAATGTGTGATCCACTAAAGTAGAAGTTTATGAAGGGTTAGGTTGTTTTAGCTCTGAGCCGCATTTTTTGTGCACAATGAGCTAAATCGCCAGGTCACAAGGACACTAAGGGCCAGAGAAAGTTGAAAGAAGGGGACCAACTGGCCAGCTGCTAGGAGACGAATGGTAAGCCTCCTGTCAAGGCCATCCAGCATGTTCTTTAATGTGCACAGGGCATGGCTCTGTGCACGTTAAATGGGCATACATGGAGCCAAGATTTAATATTCCATCCAACACAGCGGTTTTTCCAAGCCCATCGGTATCCCCTACTGACCGTGGGCAGGACTGGGAGTTTAGCAGAGATAAATCGCAACACTGGTTCCTGGTGGGACTCAGACCTGGGAACTGCAGATTATGAGTCTGGTGTGCTAACAACTGAGCCACCTCAGCCCTTAAGTTTACCAAGAAGGTAAACTTCTCTTTAATGGGCACATAGCTGATTTGTTTGTTTATTTTTTCTTACTATATGGCCTATGTGATAGTGTTTGTGACTAAATTTCCTACAAACGGAGAAAAAAAGAAAATTAATTCAAATAATAAAAATCTTTTTCTTTTCCAAAAATGCCACTTTATTATAGCATTGTTGAATGAAAAAGACCCTTATTTATTATGTTCCAAGGTTTGTATTCATAGGACTAGTATGGTGAAGAATATAATTAAATACAAACCTTTAATTCATTGGTTCGAACTGATTAAGAGCTGCAAAGGAATGCATTGATTAACTGAAGGATAGATTACAAAAACTGCATTTTGGAGTTAAGGAACACATGAAATGCATTTCCAATTGAAACACTACATTGACCTTTTTCTCAATTAAATTATTTCCTATATACTTCATATGAGAAATAAAAAGTGAAACTACTCTTATACTATTTGTCTTAATTTGATTCAGTATATTTCAACAGTAAACAATCACAGAATGTGTCCTGTAGACCTGGAACTCATGAAATAATAAGTTAAAAAAAAAATTGGTTTGCCATGAGCGGAATTCAAACCCACATATCCTGGAAACATTCCAGTTATGCTAACCACTACACTATCAACGGCTAACTTTTTTCTTCAGCTGATGTGAAATATAAACTTTCCTGATTTTTTTATTTGATTCGCACAGTGGTGCCTTTATCTGGGAACTGGATAACTGTGTTGCCTCATAGAGATGGAATTTAATATTTATCACACACATTCATGGTGTTAAATCAATAATTCAGTAGTAAAGAATCACAGGATGTGTCCTGTAGCCATGAAACTCATGAAATAAGCTGAAAAAATTTGGTTTTGCCATGAGTGGGATTTGAACCAACATCCCCTGGAAACATACCAGTTATACTATACCATCATTGTCTAACGTTTTTTCATCAGCTGATATGACATATAAACTTTCTGGATTTTTTATTTGATTTGCACAATGGTGCCATCTATCCAGGAAGTGCTCATTGCTGGCATGCCTCATTTCTTATACTTTAATTTTTAAATTTAACAGCTTTCAAGTTGTGTCCTTAATTGGCTCTGGATCTATGAAATTTCTAAAAATGATCAAAAAATGCACTATACACTTACTCATATGGAATATAAATGAGCATCGTGGAAATGGATAGTAGTATAAGGACAGAATGAGACTTTAGTTAGATGAGTCGTTATCCTATGTGCATAAAAAAACTATCAGTTAAATTAATCAGATATGGTTGACTCACAGAGTAGGGTATTGTAATTAAACCAAAAATTTTTACCTGGGAATGTCAAAGTGTCCATTAGAAAGAGATTAAAAATACAAAAGGGGCAGCTTTTTAAGGAGCAGTTTGCATCTGCATAGCCCATTTTAGGAAGGTGTCTGCTAGGAGAGGTTTTCACGTATCTGATAATGTATTTGCATATTGAAGAAATCTATTAAATAATCCCTCAGCAAAGACAAAATAGTAATTTTGGTAAATTGATTATATAAGGAGTTTTTTGAATAATGAAAAAGTTTCAGAACGAAATGTGCTCTGAGTTGTTGCCTTGATAATTTGATTATTCATTGGAAAAAAAATTTTGGGGGGGGATTTGAAGGAAAAACATAGTTGAGCAAATAAATAGGTTTACGTTGCTTATATATTTTGTTATCTTTTCAGCTTTAAGCTTTTATGCTCCTATTCATTTATTTCTCTTCAAATACATGATTTTTGCACCTGCAAATATCTGGCTTTGACACATCATGTTCAACCTAATAGTGGCAGTGCAGCTAATTAGAAACAGGCATGCAGAAAACTGCAGATTCCAAGTAAACAACACTGTTTGCTGTAGCTTCACTATATAGAAGCTCATGGTTTCTTAAAATGTTGGAAAAAACAAGGATTTGCTCAGTTAGTATGACTATATTTTCTATTGATCTTTTGCGCCTTTTTCAGTTTTAGATATATGGTTACATCATCACTAAAATACTGTCAAATATTTCAACCAAACAAGTCTTGTTGCTCCTGAAGATAAGTTTTTTTGCAACTTGTTTTAGTGAATCAGATGATAAAGATTTTTGGATTTCCTATTTAAGAAATGCTAATCTTCTCCTGAGTTGAACATTTCAGAAACATTAAAGCATCTTCTAAAGGTTGTATCATTTTTTTAAAGATTCATCATTATCATCATCCTCAAGCAGCCATGGGCTACAGAAGTCCAAGACCATGCAGTTTAATTCTCCAAGCATATCTGTCCTGAGCTACATCTGCTGCATCTGGCCACTGCACACCAATTCTAACAAGGTCCTGTTTGACATTGTCTGCCCACTGCATCCTAGGTCTCCCACTCTGAGTTCTAAGGCCTTTAGGCACACTGTTCATAACCTTATTCGACAATCTATAATTATCCATACGGGCAACATGGAAAAACCACCAGAGTTTCTCTCTGCACAATATGCTGCTTAAAGGAGGTTGCAGACTCCTTTGCCTAACCTCATCATTAGTTACAAAGTTAAACCACCTAATACTCAAGATATTCCGTAAGCATCTAGAATCAAAAGCATCTAGTTTCCTGTTATCTTGTTTACACAACGTCCAAGTTTCACTACCATAACTAACCCTAGAAAGAACCAAACTATTATACAGTCTAATTTTAGTCTTTAGGTGTATACACCTATTTCTCCACGATCTCCATAGATTCTTAAAAGTCCCGGCAGCAATCCTTATTCGTCTGTTAATCTCATGCTGCACATCACCAGTATCTCTTACATAGCTCCCAAGGTAATGAAACTGCGACACCTGCTCAAGACTGCAACCATTCAGATTAACTGAATTACAGCCTGCCTGACCAATTTTCATCACTTTAGTTTTCTCTCTATTTATAATCAAACCTACTCTGTTACCAGTCTCATTAACAGCTCAAATGAAAGATTTCATCTCATCAACATCATTTGCCAAAAGGGCTAAATCATCAGCATAATCTAAATCAGAAATTTTAGTATTTCCAGACCATTTAAGGCCAAAATCTTTCCCTTGAAGTGAATTTCGCATAACATAATCAATAACCAAACTAAAGAGAAAAGGAGACAAAATGCACCCTTGTCGAACACCAGAAGTAATGCTAAACCAATTGCTACAAGCCTTACCAACTCTCACACACGACTCAGTGTTATTATAGAGAGCTTTCATTATGTTAACTAACTTGTCTGGTATACCATATGATCTCACAATCAACCACAAATTATGACGATCAACAGTCGAAAGCCTTTTTGAAATCAACAAAGCTAGCAACCAAAGGTTTCTGAAACTCTAAACATTTCTCAAGAATCTGCCTAAATGAAAATATCTGATCCACACATCCCCTACCACTTGTGAATCCACATTGCTCATCATGCAATTGACTGTCAACCAGATTCTTAATTCTATTAAGCACAATCATGGAAAGAACTTTACTGGGAACAAAGAGTAGGCTGATACCCCTATAGTTATCACAAGAACTGCGATCACCTTTTTTGAAAATAGGGATAATAATAGCTCTAGTAAAATCCTTAGGGACCATGCCTTTACCATAAAAGATATTCAAAATTTCAATCAACCAAGTGCCTTATCACTCAAATAATTCTGCCTGCTCTGCTCCTTTTTTCCTAAAAGAGTACTGTTAGTTTCCAAAAAAGCCTGTTTAAAATGGCCCCATTCTTCCTCAACTTCAGTAGTAAGAAAACTATGACTGTCATAATGACTAAGTAACCTATCATGGTAAGCTTTAGCTATAACTGGGTCTTTCAGAGCTTCAGTATTAAAGGTAAATTTTTTAACCTTAGCACAACACTTTTTAAGTTTAAGTTGCAAGACACTTTTAACAAGGTAATGGTCAGATCCAATTTCAGCTCCCCTATATGCCCTGGTATTCCTAACAGAACTAGCCCATTGGCTGTTAATTAACATATAATCAATCATATTCTTATGCAGCCCATCAGGTGTACTTAGGTATGTCATGGTGTTTGTAATAAGTGTTAGTTATTCTGAAACCATTGAGTTTACTTACCTGTAGGAGACGTTGCCCATTGCCATTGCAGCTACCAATAACAAAAGGGCCTATCACCCCTCCCCAAAGGTCAAAGTCAGTACCAACTTTGGCATTGAAGTCACCTAGAACAATTGTAATATCTCCTTTCTTGACAGAATTCAAAATACCCTGAAGCTGTCCAAAAACCTATCCTTCTCATCCTTATCAGCATCCTCAGTGGGGGCATAACAGCAGATAACATTCAAGTCTTTAATGCTTGTCTAAAATTTTGCTGTAAGAAACCTTTCATTAATGTACTCATATCCTAGAAGAGCATTATTAGCATGTCTGCTGAGAAGCAGACCCATGCCTTGGTGATGCTTTCCATCTTCCCTCCCTGTAAAGAGAAATTTAAAGTTATTTTTAAGTATCTCACCTTTACCCGTCCATCTGACAAAATAAATTTTTCTGATGTGGGAATAACTGGGTCATCTTCCCTACAAATTGCCCAGCATTTCATTAGTACATAGACAAATACCTAATTTCACATGCATATAACAATTTTAAAAATACACTACAGGAAATAAAAAATGCAACACTTGCAAGAAATTATGCAAATGTGATGAAATTTAGGGAGTGATAGTATATGGAAATGAATGGAAATTATTAGGTTGCACGATGATCAAAACAATTGGACAGGCACAAACTAACGTCATAGGTGCAAAGCAATCAAACACAGATAAAGGTAACCAAAGCTCTCGGGTTGACAAAACATTGTAGAAATTGTTCTAAACTGCTAAAGATGCCCTTACACAAAACAACATCTGTGTAAGGACATCTTTAGCGGTTTAGCTGTTCCAACAGTTAACAGACTTTGAGTGTGGAAGAATCATCGGCTTTAGAGAAGCTGGTTTGTCATAGAGAGATGTGGCCATGGCCACAATCCCAGCATCATCATATACATATGGTGCCAATGGTTCAAGAAGGATCCAGCACACACTGACAAGGATCAGGAAGACAATGTATGACCATGGAGTGACAGGATCACCATTTGCAATGCATGGCAGATTTGAGACTACAACCAACTACAAAGAGACTGGCAACAGGTAACACATCAAATACCTACCAGGTGGACAGTGAACAACAGGCTTTTACAGTTTTCATTGTGAGCTTATCTTCTGGCACTGCATTTGCCCCTCACATCTGTTCACATGCAAGAACGTCTTCAGTGTGTTGCCTGCCTCAGACAGAACTGGAATGAACAAGAGTGGAGTACCGTGGTGTTTCATGACGAATCTCATTTTTGTCTTGGTCATCATGATAGTAGACAATGTATTCACTGTCATACAGGGTAAAGGAACACCACCCAGTGCATCTGACATCATCACACAGCTCCAGCACCTGGTGTCTTGGTGTAGGGTGCCATTAGTCAGATATCTCAGTCAGAACTGGTCATCATAAGGGGATCTCTAACTGCCCAATGATATGCTACTGTTTTGCAGCAAGTGGTTGTCCCATTTGTTCAGCAGCATGGAACCTTTTATGAGAAAGATAATGCTCATCCCCACACAGCTCACATTAGTCTGCAGTATCTACATGGCCAGCACGCTCACTGGACCTTTCACCTATTGAACATGTCTAGGACATGATGGGCCGACAGCTCCAACAACACCCAAGAGATGCGCCAACCACTGTTGCTGAAATGGAGCAGCGATTTGGCGTTCTATGCCTCAGGAGGACATTACAGAGCTGTATGATAGCCTTCCCTGCTGTGTTCATGACTGCATTGCTGCACGGGGCAGTTCAACATCATACTAATTATACCACTTTGCCACCCAGCAAAAAAGTGGTAATTTTCCATATTTTTTTTTGATAATGTAATTAATCGCACATCTCAGTGTGTGCTAACAGCTGTCTGAGTTTCAATAAAATGGCAATAATTCTTCCAGGTGACACAATTTTTTTTCCTGTAGTGTATTATGTAATGCATTTGTAAAAATAATGTAACCAGCATGAAGATACTTCAAAATTTTCTACTCCAAGCATTACAACATAATTGTGAGCTTGTTCACAAACTCAGTCCACCTACAGCAAGACTTTCATTTCTTCTCTGAAGAAGCTCTGAAATGCAGCTTTATCCCCTTCTTGTTGACAACTATCCTGAGACATTTGCAATCATTTGACATTTTTTCCCCTCAAACATGGATTTGATTTGTGCTCTCTGCTTCAGAAATGGTTAATGAACTCAAGCTTTTCTTAAAGACATCTTGAACTCTATGGGGAATTCTTTTCCTTTGACATTTTGAAATCGCATACAGCTGTTTACAAAATTCGTAGGAAATGTGTTTGAAGTGAAAGCAATTGCACTTTAGTTTCTAATGCCAAAGTCAAAGCTAAGTATGGTTAGCAGTTCCATGCACTACACATAAGAAAAGGAAACAAAGTGGCTGCTAAGCTGCAGTGCCTTCGAAAAAAACCTTTGAAAAAACACTGATTCAAATTTTTTTCCTGATTAAATGTTTTAAATAGACTCTAGGAAAAGCATTAATCCTTTTTTTTTTTAAAAAGCTTGTTTTTGCCTCATTACATTGAATTTATCCTTAAATTTAGTTCTTTTACTCCTTCTGGTGTTTAGCGTGAAAAACTGGTTTACATCCTGGTTTACATCCCTATATTCTCTCTAAGCTCAGCCCCAAAAAATAACTTTTAATGTTTTTTTTTTCCAAATAACTAATGAAAGGAATTATGGCACATTATATGACAAATTAATCAGCATTTAATTCTGGATTTTCTGAAAATAAAATATTCAACAAAAAACATGACAAGTTTTATTTTAATAGGACTTTTTTATTCATATAGTAAAAAAATGCATCTGGCACCACAAATAAAAATTTATTTAAAAAAATTAATACACAAAAATGATTATAATGTGCATGAAAAAAAAAAGCTATTTATTTCTGAATAAAGGAAAAAATAATTTTTTTGGTTTCAAGTAAATATTTCTCTCATTATGTAATTTTTTCTTGGTACCACACTTTGAGAAATTTCCAGGCTTTTTTAGTCAATTGTGCTGAGTCAGATAAACAAGTAAACTTTAGAATTTTTTAAAAATATAACCAGTCAATGGAAATAGGTTGTGTTATATACCAGATTAAACTGAATTCAATTAGAAATTTTTATGAAAATAAATAATTATAAACAAATTTGCAAGCATATTTATTTTAATAAGCATTTTTCAATGTGATATGGTGAAAAAAAAGATCGCACTATATAATTAGGGCTTCATTTTAGAAAACCTGATGAATGAAAAAACAGTTAAATTATATATTAATTGAAAGGAAATTTTCTCCAGATTAATATAATATTCAAACTGAAATATGATTTCTATTTCTTTTAATGATTCTTTTCAGTATCGTATATTTTAAATATGGCCAGTGTTATAATACAGAGTGACTTGGACTTCTCACATTCATATGATTTTCAGAACTGGTTATGAAATAGGAAAAAAAAACTTGCTTGGCTGCTTTCTTTACTAAACATTATGAATTTTTTTCTTTGGATGTTGAAGTTTGGTGATCTTGGCTAAGTGCAGAAGGTTTGTGAACAAAAAAAAAAATAAACAACGTTATATCGTCTGGCACAGCCAAGGTACTGAGGGCGGGTGGGGTCCCCCTTTAAATTCATTCAATCATCATCATCATCATCATCATCATCCTCCTCAAGCAGCCATGGGCTACGGAGGTCCAACCAGACCGCGCAGTTTAATTCTCCAAGCATATCTGTCCTGAGCTACATCAGCTGCATCCGGCCACTGTACACCAATTCTAACAAGGTCCTGTTTGACATTGTCTGCCCACCGCATCCTAGGTCTCCCCCTCCTTCTGATGCCTCTAGGCACACTGTTCATAACCCTATTCGCCAATCTATAATTATCCATACGGGCAACATGGCCAAACCAGCGGAGTCTCTCTCTGCATAATATGCTGCTTAAAGGAGGTTGCAGACTCCTTTGCCTAACCTCATCATTAGTTACAAAGTTAAACCACCTAATACCCAAGATACTGCGTAAGCATCTAGAATCAAAAGCATCAAGTTTCCTGTTATCTTGCTTACACAGCGTCCAAGTTTCACTACCATAACTAACCCTAGAAAGAACCAAACTATTATACAGTCTAATTTTAGTCTTTAGGTGTATACACCTATTTCTCCACAATCTCCATAGATTCTTAAAAGTCCCGGCAGCAATCCCTATCCGTCTGTTAATCTCATGCTGCACATCACCAGTATCAGTTACGTAGCTCCCAAGGTAATTAAACTGTGACACCAGCTCAAGACTGCAACCATTCAGATTAACTGAATCACAACCTGCCTGACCAATTTTCATCACTTTAGTTTTCTCTCTGTTTATAACCAAACCTACTCTACTACCAGTCTCATCAACAGTTCGAATGAAAGAGTTCATCTCATCAACATCATTTGCCAAAAGGGCTAAATCATCAGCATAATCTAAATCAGAAATTTTCGTATCTCCAGCCCATTTAAGGCCAAAAGCTTTCCCTTGAAGTGAATTTCGCATAACATAATCAACAACCAAACTAAAGAGAAAAGGAGACAAAATGCACCCTTGTCGAACACCAGAAGTAATGCTAAACCAATTGCTACAAGACTTACCAACCCTCACACATGACTCAGTGTTATTATAGAGAGCTTTCATTATGTTAACTAACTTGTCAGGTATACCATATGATCTCACAATCAACCACAAATTATGACGATCAACAGAGTCGAAAGCCTTTTTGAAATCAACAAAGCTAGCAACCAAAGGTTTCTGAAACTCTAAACATTTCTCAAGAATCTGCCTAAGTGAAAATATCTGATCTACACATCCCCTACCCCTTCTGAATCCACATTGCTCATCACGCAATTGCCTGTCAACCAGATTCTTAATTCTATTAAGCACAATCATGGAAAGAACTTTAACTGGAACGGAGAGTAGGCTGATACCCCTATAGTTATCACAAGAACTGCGATCACCTTTTTTGAAAATAGGGATAATAATAGCTCTGGTAAAATCTTTAGGAACCATGCCTTTATCATAAAAGTTATTCAAAATTTCAGTCATCCAAATGGTAACTGAAACATTCCCAGCTCTAAGCATTTCCGTAGTAATTTCATCCACCCCTGGGGATTTATGAAGTTTAAGTTTAGAAATAGCCAAACTAACTTCAGATTGTGTTATAGGGCCAACATTAAAGCCAACAATGCATCTATCATCATTGCAAACAATGGGAGTAGAACTAACCACATTGTTTAGAACATCACTGAAATGCTCAGCCCACCTAGCCATGACAGAATCCTCACCTTCTATAACCTTGCCTTGTTTATCCTTCAATCCCTGTATACCTGTTCGTTTTCTACCACACAAAACATTAACTATCTGGTACAGCTCTCTGTTGTTGTGCTGTCTAACTGCTTCCTCAGCTTTGTCAGCAAGGCCATCAAGCCAAAGATTCTTATCAGCAGCTAACTGATCCTTTACAAGTTTATTAAGTTCTTTGTAATGCTTTCTATTAGGACTAGTAGGGTACTGATTAAGGACATTCCTGCAGTTCCTTCTTTCAGAAATAAGCTCAAGTGCCTTATCACTTAAATAATTCTTCCTCCTCTGCTCCTTTTTCCCTAAAAGAGTACTGTTAGTTTCCAAAAAAGCCTGTTTGAAATGGCCCCATTCTTCCTCAACTTCAGTATTAAGCAAACCATGACTGTCATAATGACTAAGTAACCTATCATGGTAAGCTTTAGCTATAACTGGATCTTTCAGAGCTTCAGTATTAAAGGTAAATTTTTTAACCCTAGCACAACACTTTTTAAGTTTAAGTTGCAAGACACTTTTAACAAGGTAATGGTCAGATCCAATTTCAGCTCCCCTATATGCCCTGGTATTTCTAACAGAACTAGCCCATTTGCTGTTAATTAATATATAATCAATCATATTCTTATGCAGCCCATCAGGTGAAACCCATGTGTATTTATGTATGTCACGGTGTTTGTAATATGTGTTAGTTATTCTGAAACCATTGAGTTTACTTACCTGTAGGAGACGTTGCCCATTGCCATTGCAGCTACCAATACCAAAAGGGCCTATTACTCCTCCCCAAAGGTCAGAGTCGGTACCAACTTTGGCATTGAAGTCACCAAGAACAAGGGTAATATCTCCTTTCTTGACAGAATTCAAAATATCCTGAAGTTGTCTGTAAAACCTATCCTTCTCATCCTCATCAGAATCCTCAGTGGGGGCATAACAGCAGATAACATTCAAGTCCTTAATGCTTGTCTGAAATTTTGCTGTAAGAAACCTTTCATTAATGCACTCATATCCTAGAAGAGCATCACTAGCATGTCTGCTGAGCAGCAGACATGCTAGTGATGCGCCTTGGTGATGCTTTCCATCCTCCCTCCCTGTAAAGAGAAATTTAAAGTTATTTTTAACTATCTCACCTTTACCTGTCCATCTGGTCTCTTGCAAGCCTAGAATATCTAGGTTATAGCGCTGGAATTCCTGCATGAGGACATCAAGAGAATAATCTCTATGTAATGTCCTCACGTTCCACGTTCCTGCAGAGAGAAAATGATTAGTAGGATTTTTAAAGAAATTAGGTTTATTGAGATTGGTAGGGCCAACAATATCAAACAGCCCCCTGATCGCAGGCATGGGGCAAAGACCTGTTCCTCCTCCGCTAAAGGCTGAAGTCACCGATGCTGGTAGGAACTTCAGGCACCACCTTTTCAAGTGGACTTTTTCAAGAACCATATGGCCTGCCTGAGACACATTACTCCAGTTTAGGCTTGACGATGCCCAACTAGCTAAGTAAGGTTCAGGTACCTGCGATGGCCTCTGATTAGGATTATCCACCAGCTGATATAAGGTATCCCATGCCTCTGTTCACTTAGAGCTGGCAACCCAGAAGCAAACAGAAAACACAGCGGCAGACTCTCCCTCAACAGAGGCCCACCAGTGCAGCAAGTCCAGGATCCATAATCAAGCTCAAATCCATAAACAAGTCCAGTCTAGTAGGTATAAATGGTCAGCACCAGGACCCTGTGAAGTTGACCACTCCTCAGCAGGGTTGAAAAAAAAGAAAAAAGTGGCCATAGATGACCAGATCAGTAGGCCATACTGAACTGGCAGCCCTCCCCTTCCGTTCCCTTCCAAAAGAGAATATCTCTTTTGAAAGGTACTAACGGCCTGCACCACGAGAAGGCGGGGTCGGACATTAGGTGCTAGACCTGGCCGGTTCTGTGCATCATCACTGGGGATTGGTACACAGCTCTCCTTCCAGTTTACGCCTAGCTACCATTTACAAGCATAAAAACTTGTAATTTAAAAAAAATACATATATTTTTCTAGAGGAGGGGACTGAAACTTTCACAGTGAGTTTAGTGGAGGGAAGCCTTCTCGAAATCGCCTTCCCACATGACGGTTGATTTCCATAGCAAGGAAGTCAATTTTGCTTCTGCATCCAAGACATTCATTTTCAGAAAACTGTACAACCTCAAAGATTTTTTACTAAAAAAATAAAATAATAAAAGAAAAATTACATATAACCTAAAAGGATGTTAAATAAAATATTCGCAACAACATTTAAGACAGCCTCTGGTGTAGCATAACTCAGAAAGATTGATAAATCAGCAGACCAAAAGATTACTAACTTACAGAAATAAATCTACAGAAATGAATTTGCTTCCATATCCAAGACCTCATTTATTTTCATGATACCAGATAAAAGTTTTACTGGAAATTAATAAATAATAAAATAAAAATTAACATATAGCCTAATGCAATGTTAAAATATTCACAGCAACAAGTTGTAGGCTGGCCATATGATGTAGCAACACTATGAAAAAAGTCAATACTTATTGATCAGCCAAAAGATTGCTAATTTTGGAAAATAATTCTACTGAAATGAAAACTAAGGGTTAATTGTAAAAAAGTAAATACTAACTTTACAAAGAGTATCCAATATGTTGGACCAAAACTATAGACAATACTTATAGCACACTGAATAGAGATAGCATGTGTCAGCCATCTGTTCCTTGTTTGCCTCAGTGAAGCATAACTAATTAAATGCAGCTGCAACCAGAATTTCTAAGAAGGATGTGTTTACTTCCAGTTTCGATTTTAAGAGTGGGAAAGATGCATAGAATGCTAGGGAAAATTATAAAAATAATTTGGGAATACTTTATTTTGATTGGGGAAAATAATTTTGAAATAGGTTTATGACAGAAAAAAGTATGAAACAGAAAAATATAAATTGTGGTACGTACTTTGTAATTACTTCCAAAATCTACTGCTTTCAAAATAGCAGTTTTTTTTTGTTAATTTTTAGATTTTCGAAATTGAACAAAAATTTGTTGATAATAGTTCAAATGAAACTAGTGAGATTAAATCAGAAGGTTGCTTCAGCAAATAGGAATGTTAACAAGTAAATCAGCAATACCATTTAGTGCTTCCAAGAAATGGCAATCAGATGGGCTTTATAAAGTTATTTATATTGCAGTTTAATAAAATATGCATCAAATTAAAAAACAAAATATTATTTTTCAAGCCTCAATTACATATGTTAAAAGATATATATATATAAAATTACAACGGCAATTTTTATTTTAAAAAAATCGATTTTTTTTTTGTTGTACTAAAAACGTATACATACATTCTTTGTCCCTCATTTCAGATTCTGCAAACATATACAAATGACATGGACACTGGAAGGGTTATGGAACTGGCAAGATCTTTAAAAAATTCTCATTCCAAATGCTTTTCTGTAATAACTGTGCTTTTTATATAATGAACTTTTACTGTACATTTTATTACACTTCAGAATAGAAAATATGAAAGAATAGTTGCTTGCTTGCCTGCTCACTAGGAGCAGAACAGTTATATACAAAATAATAGTACACAGTCGTATCAGAATAATATGACCACCTACCTAATAATGGGAATAACCACCCTTGGCCCAGATGACAGTGGCAAGACAGCGTGGTATGAACACAATGAGGCCCTGGAAGGTTGCCAGAGGCACACGTGTTTGTTTGGACTCAAGCAGAGCATGGAGGTTCTGGAGATGATGTGGATGTGGGTTCACACTCTGAACCTGTCAATCCAAATGGTCTTACAAATGCTCTATGGGATTTAGGTTGAGCGATTTCACCAGTCAAGGGAGAAAGGAGACATCGCTGTCGTGTTCCTGAAACCAGTAACACACCACCTTAGCAACATGGCAGGCACATTGTCCTGTTGGTCAACACCATCACCACCAGGGTAAATGTCCAACATGAAGAGAGGCATGTGGTCAGCGAGGATGGACAGGCAACCATTGGTGTTCAGGGACTCATCCAGTGGTACAAGTGGTCCCAAGTGATACCAGGAGAACATCCCCCAGACGTGCACACTGCCACCGCCGGCCTGTACTTGATCGACGAGAGTGTCCGGGTGTCAGTTCTACTGTATCTGACGCCGTATCCACCACTGCCCGTCACTTCTGTGGAGTAGAAACTAGGATTCGTCAGAGAAGGCAACCTTTTTACACTCTTCCACCGTCAAATGACGGTAGTCCCATGCGAACTGCAGGCATTGTTGCTGATGGACCTTGGTTAGCATGGGCGCCTTTACGCAGCGTCGACCCATGCATAACAGGGTTTGCTCTACTGTTATCAGAGACGTATCTGGGTGCCCCAGCGTTCATTTGAGTGGTCAATTGCTGCACTGTTGCATGTTAATTGCCCTTGACCAGTTGACGAAGGCAACGTTACTTTCTGGGTCGATGGACTTCAGGGCTCCACAGTTATGATGTCTGGAGGTACTCGGTGTGCCAGCGGTCCATTCTTGGTACACCCTTACTACAGCACCTTGTGAACAGCCCGTGAAGTCTGCTGTTTACGAGATGCTTCCACCCTTGGCACGGTAGTCAATGATCATTCCTTTTTGAACGTCCATCAAATCAATACCTCTGCCCATTGTGCTCACATTATGCACTATGGCTCATCTGTCCTGGCTGGCCGCTTTTATCTCCGTGTGGTCGACCTTGTCATGTGCACTCTGTGATGCACCTGGGTGGGTACACTGTGATTCCGTGAGTGGTCATATTATTTTGATACAACTGTGTGCTATGGGGGTCAGGGATTTCTATATTATATACTCCTCCTGTTGAGGGTAACTTATCGCAATCATTATTACGACTTTTTGATATATTTATTTATGATAAAAGGAAATTTAATATATTTCCATAGACATTATTCACTGTATCAGAAATTCCTTGCACATATAGAAAACTGTGCAAATTTAGATTGTGTTTTTTTTTTTTGAGGGTTAGGGAATGGTTGAGTCTTGTTGACTCTTATATCTAACTGCTTTTTTTTTCTAATTTTTTAATCATTTGTTCGGGATATCTTGCATCACGGGCTATTTTATATATAAAATTCAATTCTTTTTGCAAAGCTTGTTTCTATGTACAGTACTTAAATGCCCTAAGAAAATATGGACTTATAGTTGACTTTTTATACTTCAGCTGTGCTGAGTAAATGGTATAAGGTTTGGAATAAATGTTGGTTTTTGATATACTTCAATATCACATCTAGGTTTTTTCTTTTTAATAAACAAATCAAGGTATGAGAGTTTGTTATTACTTTTGGTTTCATGTATAAATTTTATAGTTGGTAAAATGCTATTGAATGTTTCAATTAATGTATTTAACTGATCAACATGGTGGTTCCAGAAGATCAGTACATCATCAATGTAACAAATGTATAAGAATGATTTATAAATGGCTTTCTCAAGTGCAGTCTGTTCAATATGTCACATAACAACATTTGGCCATGATCCCAGACAGCTAGGATTCCCTAGGGACACCCCCTCTGTCTGGACCCATGTATGTTGATTAACAATAAACCATTGTAGTTGGTGGCCAGATCCAGGGCCTCATGTACACTAAAGTACTCTTGGGCCATGGGCCTGGCTTCCTTCAGTCATTCTGCCTTAAGTCGCACCCAAATATGATGTGCTGGGATACAGCGAAATGATGTTGAGGTAGTGAATAGTTGTTGATTCCTTCCAACAGTATTTTGTATGATAGTAACTGCTTCATAGCATGAAGTCATGATGTTTTTCATAGATGGGAACAGAGGTGTAAAGAAATCAAAGAGAGCGCGTGTTCCAAGTTATGTGTAGGTAATTTATGCTTACTTATCAATGGCCAAAAGGGTTTATTATCTTTATGTAGTTTGATTTTAAAAAATAACTGGGGTATATCCGGATACATTGGGGGCATACATTTTTTCACAATGTTATTGGTTAAAAAGGGATCATGTTTCAGTTCCACCAATTTAGTTAATACTTTAGGTATAGGATTGGTTTGCAAGGGTATACACTTTAAATCTGCTATTGTATTACTAATCTTTACATCATAATATTTCTTATCCATTATTACAATTTGTTCAGTTTTATTTGCTAATACAATTTTAAGACTAGGATTACTTTTTAAATCGTCCAATATTTTAAGATCATGGTTATTAATATTATCTCTATTACTTTGCTGGTAATTAATACTAAGATATATTTTAAATCTTTCCTTATCCTTTTGCAAATGCAGTATTTTGTTTATAGATTGCTCTATTTGTGGGATTAAATCATTTAAATTAGTTATAATATTACTATATGCAAATTTAGCTTCTTGCTGTAAAATTCTATCTTGTTCACTATTTTAGTCATAATTAGAGAGGTTTATATATTTTTTAACTGGTGTTGAATGCTCTGTTTCTTCAACCTGTCTATTATTCCTAAGTGTATGGGGATTTTGATGTTTTTAAATTTTCTAACTTTCTGTTATGTTTTCCATCAATCTGGTTGAGTAGGTAAATGGGCGCCCTATCTTCATTGAAGTGAAAATAAACTCAGTGACTGACTGCACCATTAATATGCTTTAGGTTTATTTTCTACTTTTTAGAGCACATATAGGAAGATGGGTAATTTTTTATTTTTTTAAATTTGTTTATATTTTTTGTCACTAAAAACATCTACTTTCAGAAACTTTTACTTAATATATAAGTCATAAACATCGACAACATTTTCCCTCCCTTTTAGAGTCATGTTTGAGGTAACCCATGACATTGGAGACACCAAAAGCTTTAATTTGAGATATATCTTGTTAAGGTCAACCCCCATGAAAACCTGCATTGCTATAGCTTGTTCATCCCACCCAACAAAAAAAAAAAAAGGGGGGGGGGATTCACATAGGTTATGACAATCATTATGTGAATCCCCCCCAACAACAAAAAAAGGGGGGGGGAATTCACATAGGTTATGACAAACATTATGTGAGCTTTCAATTGACATCTAACTCGTAATTGTAGGCTCTCATGTTCAGAAGATATAGAAATAGAAGAAGAAAGACTTTCACATTTCTTAGGAGGAAAGAAGGCAAGGGCGTATATTTTTATTATCTACACCCTTCTCCATGTCATAAGCTTTCATTTGATATACATTACTTTCAGCACTCTCGTTCTGGAGATATAGTGGAACAACTGATTTCACATTCCTCTTTTTTAAGGGAGGAAGAAAGTCATGGGGGGGTCAATTTTTTATAGTCTATAACACTTCCTGCATCACAAGCTTTCATTAGACATATAGCTTGTTATTTTCAGCACTATTTATTTCAGACTCATGTTCTGGAGATATAGCGGAACAATAGTTTTCACATTTCTCCTTTTTAAGGGGAGGATAAAGCATGGGGGTCAATTTTTATAGTCTATAACATTTTTTGCACCACAAACTTACATTTGACGTATAGCTTGCTACTTTCAACACTCATGCTCTGGAGATAATAGCAGAACAATAGTTTTCATATTTCCTCTCATTTTGGAGGGAAGGAAGCATGGGGTGGGTAATTTTTTTAGCCTATGGCAGTTCCTCCATTACACGCTTTCATTTGATACATATATCATTAAGTTTCTCCATCACTTCGAAAGTTATGATGGAACAACTGTGGTTTGGCAATTTTTTTAGCCTATGACACTCCCTCCATTACAAGCTTTCATTTGACACATATATCATTAAGTTTCTCCATCACTTCAAAAGTTATGATGGAACAACTGTTTCGACAAACACACAAACTAACAAATATTGAGTGAAAAGCAATAAGAAGATAGGTAAAAATATAGCATAACAGATCTTAAATTCACAACAGAAATTATGATAGCATCAATTAGAAATAGATGCCATGGCTTGATGTTTCAACCAATGGATGGCACCCTTCCAAGCCCATCGATAATCACCACTGGCTGAAAGCAGAATAGTGAGTTTTGCGGAGATAAATCTCAACACTGACCCAGGTGGGATTAGAACCTGGGAAGTGCCGATTACAAGCCTGTCGTGCTAATGACAAAGCCACCCAGTAACTGTGAAACATTTAAGAAGTTATTATTACTAATATATCTCCTAAAGGATATTTTTTTGTTGAGATCAATTCATAAACACACTCAATTGATCAAGTGAAAAACATTCCTTGAATTTTAACCAAGAGCTGATTAACAATGTGTATATTTTAGATATATAGATAGAAATTTAATAATAAATATTTTAGATAGAAATCTTCCTTGATTTAGGCAAAAATCTCAAAAACATATACAGGAATGAATTTTCAAAAATATATCCCTGGGAATCAATCATACCTCAAAAAAAAATTTGATACTCATTCAAAGGACAAATAATATTTATTTTCAGAGGTATTATTTCATGTGTAGAATATACCCCAGAAAAGATTTCATAGGTTATATTTATATCTTTCTACATTATCCAAGTCTTTAAATGGTGGCAAAAGAGAAACAAAGCCTAAATGAATGTTACTGCCTCAGATTAATGAATAGAACAAACCAGAATAGAACAAGACAGATTGTCCAACTATGGACAATCTGTCTTGAAATGGTGTAGACCAGGAGTGAACAAATTCCTACCCATTAAAGAATTTAATCCAGCCTGCATGAAAAATTTGAAAATAATATTAATTTTGTTAATCGGGCTTTACTAAAGTTAATGGTGTTTTATAGTTGACGACAGAAATTTGAATAACATTATACAACTAGCTACAATGTCATTGAAGCCAAATACTCAGCAGCTAATTTCTGGGATCCAGGCCCCATCCTTCACATACTGCTTCGATAGGCCAATTTCAGTTTGGACATTAAAGTAAATTTGCATTGGTATTATTTTTTTTCCTATTATTTTATGCCTGTATATATATATGTATTACAAGTAAAATGCAAAAAACAAAGTTAAACATTTTAATTTTGTTCTATTTATTGCCCCCCAATTACCCTAGACCAGCGGTGGGCAAATAGCAGCCTGCGGGCCGCATTCGGCTCGCTAAGAGTTTTTTGTGGCCCGCCAAGACAGTCAGAAAAATCCGCCTGGAACCAAGATTTCCTTCCCGTGCGCGACTGAAGATTCGTCTCGCATTTTCCACTAGGACGGCCACGTCAATACGCATCCGCAGTGTAGATACGAAAATAATTGCCCACCCCTGCCCTAGACAACAAATCGAAATTTTTTTTATAACATTGGTGAAATAGGGTGTTTTTAACTAATTTTGGGGTGCTGAATTTAAATATGGCTATAAAAAATCTGCAGCATGTAGGTTTTTTAAAAATTATGGATTGATTTATTTCAAATTTCAATGAATATGCATATCTGGAAAATGAAAATAAATGTCACTATTTTATAAAATTGCAACTTAAAACTCATTAATTAATTACATAATTACAGTGAAAAAAATTAGAAACATCATAGTTATAGCCCACTGAATATAAAGTAACAAATGAAATAATATTGAAATGCAAAATAACAAAAACATGGGTAAGGATCTTTTATTCTTACAAGAAGTTCATTTTTGTCTTTTATGTGCTAAGGTAACTTCCTTCTGCAAGAAACATCAGTAGTCATCCATCATTGCTGGGTCCTACCTGCCTTGGTATCTCTTCTCCATGGTTCAGATATCCTGCTGAAATCTTTCCCCTTGCTCATCTCTGACAGCTCCTAAATTTTTGGGAAAGAAGTCAAGATGCGAGTGCAAGAAATGGATCTTCAAAGACATTCAGCAGCCAAGATTCTCATAGTTTTTAAGAAGATCTTGAATGAGCTGATGGTAGTTTTCCTCTTTGTGATTCCCCAGAAAACCCTGGCCCAAGACGTGAAGGATTTCCATGGAGTGCACTCCTTCATTTTCAGATTTTCTTCCAAGACAGTATCATTCAGTAGCTTCCTGATCTGAGGACCAACAAAGATCCCTTCTTTGAGTTTGGCATCACATAGTTTTGGAAATTTTTTCTATAAGTGCAAAAATCCTTTACCAGTTTTGTCCGTAGCTTTTACAAAGTTTTTCATAAGCCCCAGTTTCATGTGTAGTAGTGAGAGCAGAACATCACAGGACTCAACTAGAGGCTTATACCTCAAATTACTTTTTCCAGGAATAAAAACATCTCATTTTGGCCAGTAATTTGTTTTGTAATGTTCCTTTCTGGCCCTACTGTCCCCCAAACAGAGTTGGGTTGGGTTGTTTTACCTCTAAGCAGAACTTTTTTGCACACCATGGGCTAAATGGCCAGGTCACAAGGACCCCGAAGGCTCAGAGAAGGTTGGGGTAGGGGACCCACTGGAACAGCTGTTGGGAGACAGATGGTAGCCTCCCGTCAAGGCCATCCAGCGTGTTCTTTAATGTGCACAGGGTATGGCTCTCCCACACACGGGGCCATGGCTTAACGTCCCATACGACGGACGGCGGCCTTTCCAAGCCCATCGGTGTCCCCTACTGACCGTGGGCAGGGAGTTTTGCAGAGATAATCTCAACGCTGATCCAACTGGGACTCGAACCTGGGAACTACAGATTACGAGCCTGGCGCACTACCGACTGAGCCACCCCCGCCCCTCCCCCAATCAGAGAATACAGCAAAATTTTGTGAAACCTCCTTGAAGCCTGAGCAAGAAAGATATGACTTTTAAGTCACCACATATTGTCCACTTAAACTGGTCATATTTTATAGCAGTGAGTATTTTTTTCCATGCTTTCATAAGTTTCCTACATTCCCACAGCGTGTCACTGGAATGGAAGGTTTTTGATTTCCTTTACGCAAAAGGACAGCTTTTAAGCTGAATTTTGACAAATGTCTAAATAGTCACCATTCCTTAGGGTTGTGAGTTGTTCCAATATCTTCCATCAGTCCTGAAATATCTGTGCAGAAACACAAACCATCTTGCATCTCATAATTTGGGGCAGGGGTGGCTCAGTCGGTAGCGCGCCAGGCTCGTAATCTGTAGTTCCCAGGTTCGAGTCCCAGCTGGGTCAGCGTTGAGATTTATCTCTGCAAAATTCCCCGCCCTGCCCACAGTCAGTAGGGGACACCGATGGGCTTGGAAAGGCCGCCGTCCATCGGATGGGACGTTAAGCAGTGTCCACGTGTGCGGGAGAGCCATACCCTGTGCACGTTAAAGAACACGCTGGATGGCCTTGACGGGAGGCCTACCATCTATCTCCCAACAGCTGTTCCAGTGGGTCCCCTACCCCAACCTTCTCTGAGCCTTCGGGGTCCATGTGACCTGGCCATTTAGCCCATGGTGTGCAAAAAAGTGCCGCTCAGAGGTAAAACAACCCAAAACAACCCAACCCAATCTCATAATAAGCAGATAAAGTCAAATTTCTCTTTCTGAACAGAGAAACTCTGGTAGCCTTGGCCAAAAGATTCCACTCGTGAAATCTTTAACCTAAAACTTCAGCTTGTTGTTTAGAAAGTCCTAGGTCTCGAACAAGATCATTTAGTTCATTTTGCTGAATCAGATGAGGCTCATCTACCTTTTTAGGGATGTATGTAGGATCAGGATCTGTATGTGCCTTAAAGTCTTCCTCTGATGAATGTGAATCCATCTCCTCCCAGTTGGTTGGAGGTGTTGGTATAAGAAGATCTTCGCTATGAGGAACTGGCCTTAAGTCTGAAGGCATGTTTGGATATTGTATTTTGTTTTGTTCTTTTTCGAAAAGCTCAACACTTTAGTTAAACAAAAATAGCAATTATGCAAGTGACTAGTTGGCTCACACCAAACCATTGGAACTGCAAGGGCATGAAATTTATCTTACCTTTCAACCATTCACTCAGGCCAAAAAAGGACGAAATGCAGCACACACATGGAGCCCATGTTTTTTCCTGATCTCCAACATGACATCCAAAATACAAGTTATAGGCTTTCTTCACAATCTTTGTCAAAGAACGACCCTGGGATTTTAAATTATAATTTCCACACACATAAAACTTATCTGGCACATTAACACATCCACAATGCTGCCTTTATGCCATTTAAATGCCAAAATTCACTCTTCAACATACAGCATGTGTTCCTCCTACAATGAAAACAACAAGAATGGCAGTCTGAGGTTAGGTTACTGTCACATGTTTTCTCCCACTTGGCAATCAGTGTTGCCAGCCACAAAAAGTAAAATATCTAGTATCCTCCCAGTTGCCTGGAGGTGTTGATATAGGAAGATCTTAATAGGGGTCAAAATGACCAATAACATAAAAACATGATGTGCCAGCCATTTTTTAAGGCCAGATCTGAAATCAGCACCTGAAAAATAGTTGAAGGCAGCTACAATTGTTCATGTTATAAAAACCTTGTAAACCAGTGTTACTGATTGAAGTCAAGTCAAAGTATACTATTTCTATTCAATCAGATTCCAAAAAAAGCTTGTGCACCACTGGTGTTGACCATAGAAAAGATAGTATTTCTTACAGCAAAGGTAGTATTAAGGCAGCCAAATTAGTTTCATCTATTGATCTGGTCAATTCATTTTTCTCACTCCACCCTGTCTGGAGTGGGTGAGTTGATTACTTCTTTCCTTACTTAATCCTCAAGTAGCCATGGTTATGAAGATTCAACTAATAGTGCAACTTAGTTCTCCATATGTGTCTATCCTGAATTACAGCTTGGCCACAGCATGACACTCTGCTAATTCCAGCATGTCTTTCTTTAATGTTGTCAATCTATTGCATTCTAATCTCCTGCTTTTCCTGAGGCCTCTAGGCATACTGTTCATAACTCAATTCACTAATCTGTAGTAATGCTGATTATTTCTTTGGTTGTTCAAGGTTTTATGGTGGATTAGCATCTAAGACCTTAATGCACCAAACAAAGGATAAAACGCTAAGTGTCATATAACCCTCAACCAAAAGTTAAAATCAAATAACAGAAACATTCAAAAGTCATAAAAGTGTATATTAACATTTAATAAAATACAAACATCAACTAGAGTATAAACATAACGTAAAAATACCAGATATATAGAAAAATAAAAGCAATCCAGGTGTAAAAGACATGGGATAAAGATACTGAACACAAAAAAAAAATAATAAATATCAAAGTTGCTTAAAACAACCAGTATATTTCAAAAATGAAGAAACAACAAGTAAAAAGAGAGTATCATAAAAGATGTCCAAGTGTAAGGAGCTCGGACATAAAATCATGGAAGGTAAAATATAAACGTCATTCAGTATTGAAACATGGACATTTGATTAAAATAACATGTTTAACAGATAAAATGGTGTCACACACTTAGGGATCACTATCGGCTCATAGAAGAAATGAATGAGTAATAAATGAATGACCTAAGTGGAGCCAAGCAAGTACAACTTCCTCCTTGTAATTCCCGTGAAAAAATGACTGCCACAATTTGATCTCAAAGAGCTTGTTCATAACTTGTTCCAATCAAGATCTCTGCCATTGTACCTAGAGTTCAATGGTAAAATGCTGCTGAAAATCCAAGTATGGAACTGACAATGGAGAGCCAGACAGGGGCATGGCCAACTTGGCAGCAGTGTCTGCCAAATCATTGCCCTAGATGCCAACACGTCCAGGCAACTAACAGAACAGAATGCTGGTGGCTGCCTGATGATGTAGCTGCTGGCAGATCTGGAAAGAACAGGATAAGGCAGATGCCTCACTGAGATCAAATCCTATAGTGAGTCAGAGTAAAACAAACACTGACAATGATGCTCAGCCACCATTTGGTCCAAGGTAAGGCTGATAGCATACAACTGGCCTGATAGCCGATGCACGAGATGAGTGTAGAGCAAGGCGAAGTTCCTCTGCTGTAAACGGCCTGTTGTAAGGCTCCAAGCATTCAAGTGGAAGGACAATGGAGAGCATTCTGCCTTGCTCTTCTGGACGACAAACTCAGGGAATAGGAAGAAGAGATGGAAGAAAATGTGAAGAATAGTTTCAGCAATTGCCTGTCCATTGTGCTCCAGGATCAAAAATGAGTGGGATGTATAGTTCCCACCCATCTTCCAAACTTTATCCCATACAACCTTAGAATTGGTCATGCAGGTGATAGATGATGTATATTTGATCTAAGATTCCTTCTGGCTCAAGCACCAGACAAAACAGACTTTTGCCCTGGTGCATTTGAATGCTTCAAGGTTGGGGGATGTCAGATATCCCTGAAACACCCCCCAAGCCTTATTCTGAGCCTTACAAGCTGTAGTGCAATCTGGATTCCACCATGGTTTTGGAGAACAAGGAAACCATGTCGAAGTTTGGAGAATAGTAAAAGTGGACAATACAGTCTGTCATCTCCACCACTGCTACATTAATTGGCTGCTGGCAAACAGAGTGGTGTGAAATTCAGAGAGGAGTTTGTCACTCCAGTCAGCTCAATCAAGCCTCCACCATGATACGAGTGAAGGGTCACAAGGCCCCCTCAGGAGATGGTACACGCCACAGGAGGGGGGGGGGGATTGCTTCCATAAGGGTTGTCTTCAACCTCCCATGTAAAGAGTGGATCAAAGAGGAGCAGATGGTGAGGTCAATGGCAGTACACGTGTGTGATGGAGAGTGAAAGTACATACTGACACCAGTATTCAACAGTGAGAGTTAAGGATCCAGTAGCCATTGCTCGAGGACCCCACCCTCCTGTTGGTGTCAGTACTGCCCCAAAGGGGACTGTGTCCACTGAAGTCCCTCATGAGAGGAAGGGGGATGGCAGCTAAGAGATGAGATCATCAAGGTCTTCTCAGAAGACGATGTTTCAGGGTGGAAGATATAAAGAGGAGACAGTGAGAATTCCTTGAAGAGGCAGATAGCTACTGCCTTTAAGGTGCTGAGGGATATGTCCTGGAATGGAGAATGGTTGCTCTTGAGGATGGCAACAAATATGAGGATGTTGACACCACATATTACACAGATGGGCTGGTGTACCTGAAAGAGGGCCTTGATGTTGTCAAAAATTCTTCTGGAATCCACAACAATTCCATTGTAGGAGTGTGGTCATCCCAGGACTTAGAAGAGTGGGCGGACAATGAATTCCTATTCAACTTAACTGCCGTAGAGGACGGTTTAGTGAATAGGGGGAGTCTGTATCCATGTCCTCGGAATTGTCTGAAAGTCATGGATTGGTGACTGCTCTTTGTGGAGGATTGAGTACCTTTGGTTTGGTAGGTCTAGCTGACTGAGGACAGGAAAGAGGAGGCCTTCCATTGGAGGTGGAAGGCTGAGTTACAGGAATAGAAACCAGGGTTGATGTAGAAGTCAACACCAACCTCGGTTATGCCTGCCTCAGGAGGTATTTAGCTGCAAGTGAGAAATTCAGTAGATGGTACACTGATGTCAGTCTGCACTGCCACCGAAGTCATTGGAACGGTGGGTTTTCCAATGATTGCACTGGCATAGGAAACCTTGCCAGATGGGGCAGGTGGTGCAGCAAGCTTTCTTGCCTCGGGATAAGAGATGTTATTTATTGTTTTGAGGCATTGTACCTCCTTCCACTTGGGACAATCGCAGGAATATGCCAGATGGTTGCCACTACAGTTCACATAACTTGCCTTAACTGTTGTGCGGTCAGGATCTAGATGATCCTAACTGCCACAGCAAGCATAGGTGGGTTTTCCCTGGCAAGCTGCATGGGCCTGACTGTATCTCTGACAATGAAAGCAGTGCAGAGGGTTCAGTATATACAGCCATACCTCACAATGCAAATAACTGCCTTGATGGAATAAGGCAGGAGTGGCATGTTGAAGGTTAGAATCAGTGCCAGGGTGGGTACTAATTTACCATCACGGCACATCAAAACCTGATGGACTGCTATTACTCCTTGGGGGGGGGGGGGGGGGGAGCTCTGACAAATCAATTTCTTTAATTGATCTCATGATTAATTTTGTGTCGTTCAGTGCACATGGTCTCCACCCTCCACAGAGCCCAACAAGGGGGCACCCAGTTGGGCACCAGGGTTACAAGAGCACTATACCCACACAGTGAGCCAAGCCCTCAAAAATAAAAAAAAAGAAAATGAAAAGAGAAGTGCGAGGAAATAAATTTTCTTCACAAAAGGAACTAAGCAAAAAAATAACAAAATTGTGAAGAATTAATTTGGTCTCACAAAGAAAGGATAACTTCAAAAGAATAAAAATGTGTGGAGAAATTTGCAAACCTATACCCAGACGTAGTATCATTCTGATTGGTCCTGGGGGAGGGGGGGGGGGCACCAAAGGAGCTTTCATTTAGTGGAAGCAGATGCCAAAGCAGTGTGATGCAGCGGACTGGAATTCACTGCTCAGCCCCACAATGAACAGGTTTCCCAATGGCAAGATGGCCAAAGAGGATCCCGCTGGTCATGAGATGAGAAGAGACAACAAGGACCTGTGAGCAACTACCAAAATCCTCCTTTCCCGTGACATGGGTCTATGTGCACAACAAACACATGGGCGAGCATTCATGACCCTGTGAAGGTACCTAAACTAGTGGAACCTTCACAGGGTAGTACCTAAACTAGTGGAACCCTCACCATGGACAGGAGCTCACACTGAGGGGATGTAGTTATACATGTAGGCAACTTGGCCAAATCAACAATCTCTCCCTGTACAAGATCAATGGTAGTTAATAACTGTCAAACCTCATCATTACTGGCATAATCAAACTACCTAATGTCAAAGATACTGTGTAAACATCTACAATAAAAGGCATCAAGTTTCAGGTTATCTTGCTTCCAAAGGGTCCAAGTTTCCCTATTAGACCAAATATTAGAAAGGACTAAACTATTTTACAGCCTAATTTTAGCCTTTAGATGTACACAGTTGTATAAGAATATGACCGCCTACAATAGATAATACCTAGTAGGTTGTCATATTATTCTGATACGACTGTGTATATGTTTATTTTTCTATAATCTTCACAGATTCTTAAAGGTTCCAGCAATAATGCATATCTCCTGTTTATCTCATGTGTTACAAATACTGATAATATGTGACAACTCCTGAGATAATTAAAATGAAAAGCTTAATCAAAAGCAGACATTCAGAAAAACTGGAGCGTCAACCATTTGATTAATTTTCATCACTAAACTTTCCCATTATCAATGACCATTCATTAGGTTTAATTAAAGAGTTGCTCTTTTCAACATCATTTGCCAAAAAAGGCCAAATTATCAGCATAATCTAAGTCCAATATTTTCATATCTCTACGCCATGTAAGGTAAATCTTAGAAAACTACTATTAGGTTAAGTAACTTATCAGGGTTGGGTTGCTTTACCTCTGAACAGCACTTTTTTCACACACAAGGGCTAAATGGCCAGGTCACAAGGATCCCAAGGGCTCAGAGAAGGTTGGGGAAGGGTTAGAACACTGGACAGCTTGACAGTAGGCTACCAACTTATGAGATAGTTGGTAGTCTACTGTCAAGGTTATCTAGTGTGTTCTTTAATGTGCACAGGGGTTTCTCCTGCATACGGATTTATGTCACATCTGATGGATGGCAATCTTTCCAAGCCCACTGCTAATTTACCAGTACTGCCATGTGGGATCTCACAATTCATCACAAATTATGGTAGTCAAAAGAATCAAAAGCCATTTTGAAACCTCAAAGCAAGTAATAGCATTTGAAACTTGAAACATTTCTCAAGACTAAGTTTAGAGATTTGGTCTAGGCAGCGTCTACACTTCTGAACTATCACAGTTCATCCCAAATTTTCAATTCTGCTAAGAATAATAATGCACAGAACTTCACCTAGAACAGAAAGTAGACTGATGCCCCTATAATTATCACAAGAATGGCAATCACCCTTCTTGAAAATATGGATAATAATACCTCTAGCAAATTCCTTAGGAACAATTCCTTTGTCACAGAAAATATTCAATACTACAGTAAGCCCATCTGAGAAGACTTATTAACAGCTCTAAGCATTTTTAATTGTGATTTCATCTATCTACAGAGAGTGTGTAATTTAAACTTAGAGAGAGCTAAAGAAACTTCAGATTGTGAAATAGGATCATTATTAAAGTCAGCAATACAGCTATCATTATTGAAAACAATGGGAGTAAAACTAACACATTGTTCAGCCTATCATGCCATGACAAAAATGTCATCTTCAATAACCTTTCTACCCTTATTTAAGCATCTATCCTTATCTCTTAATCACTGTATGCTATTCAGCTTTCTCCTACACAGCCAGATTATCAGCCAAAGATCCTTATCGATAATTTTGTCATTTGCATTTAATTAGTTATTTACATATTTATTAAGCACTCTGTAATGACATCTGTAAAGGTCAGCAAGGTGTTGATTCAACCCAAACCTTCACTCCCTTCTTTCAGAAATAAGCTGCATAGCCTAATCATTCAAATGAATTTGTATCCTATGATCCATTTTATCTAAAATAGCAGGTTTAAATTGGTGTCATTCATTCTCAACCTCAGTAGTAAATAAACCATGATTGTCATAATGGCAGAATAACCTATTATGGTATACTTTGGCTATCTCAGGATCTTTGCTGAGGGCTGGTGAACTTGAAATGGTCTTACTGTTGACTATTTAAACCATCTAGACTGTCTACTGGCTTTAATATGATTATCAGATTCTTGATTTGCTTCACTAGTGGGCTTCTGTTGAGGGTATGTATATATCACTCTGTTTTCTTTTTATTTATGTGGGTTGCATACTCCAAATTGATGGATACGCTATAAATCAGCTGGTGACTGATCCCAATAAAGGTCATTTCAAGTATTTGAACCCTGCAGCTAATGTGGGTGTCAGCAGCCCTAAACTGAAGTGACATGTTTAAGGTAGAGTAATTTTATTTGTGCATGAAAGGGTCCAGTGCAACAAAGTTCTTAATAATGTTACATTACAAAATTCTTAATAATTCTTTATAATAATTTTCATCACCAAACTTTCCCATTATCAATCACCATTCATTAGGTTTAATTTCTTAGGTCTTATTTAATCATCAGAAGCTTTGGAACATATCTTTGTTTTAGCATGCAATTATGGAGTTTGATATACCATTTGAATTCCATTATTACTGTCACCACTGAATATATCCATCCAATTTTACTATTACATTGGGATGATACATATCCCAATGTAATGGTAATGCAGCTTGGCATTACCATTACATGGGATATGTATCATCCCAATGTAATAGTAAAATTGGATGGATATATTCAGTGGTGACAGTAATAATGTATTGATGTAATGGTCAAATTGGACAGGCATATGAAATGCTTAACAACTGTATAATGGAATTTAAATAGTATATTATTAGTGTTGGGAACTTCAAATCTAATCTTTTTGAGCTTCACCCTACACAATCTACATTTTATAAAATAGTCTAACAAAAGTGTTCTGCCCACAGGTATCTGAAATATGAGAATGCTATTCAAGAGTAGTCTTCTCAATAAGAGTATCATACAATATTAAAAAATTATTTAGTAAAATGCTATATTGCAAAACATAACATACCAGCAACAGATCCATCATCAAAAACTTCAGTACTATGCCTTTTTCTGCTTACTTCAGGTTCATCTCCAGAATCTTTACATAAAATATTAGTTCTTTATTTAGCATCCTATTAAACTTATATTTTAAATTTTAAAAATGCATTTTACAAGCCTTTTGAACTTCTGAATAAATTTAGCAAACCAACATTAAATCCTTTATTTTTATCTTCTTTAGTAAAACATACATATATTTTACTAATAGAAGCTAAAAGTAGATATATATGTACACACACACACACTACCTTTATTTTCAGCTTTTATTAGTAAAGCATTATATTTAATATATAGTAAGCATAAAATATAAATACATAATCCTCATGCACTCATGGACGATGGGGGTCCAACAGGACTGAAATTTCTCCATTCATACATCTATCTTGAGCTGCAGCTGTGTAGTATTTGCCAATTACAAGCCAAATCTGATGATGTTTAAATATTGTCCACCTACTGCATTCATGCTTCCCTCATTTTCAGAGCTTTTAGGCACCCTTCATAACCTGCTTTATTAATCTGTAGTTCTGCATGTGGGAAGTATGGTCAAACAAAAATAGTATCTCTCTACACAAGAAGATTTAATGCCTAAGATACTGCAAAAGAATCTATAATCAAAGCAATTAAATTTCCTCTTATCTTGCTTGGCATTGATATAATAAGCATACTATGTAATAACTAAATACCCTTACCATAACAAATTTTTAGCAAGTAAAAAACTATTATACAGCCTAATTTTAGTTTTTAGAAGAATATATGTCTATTTTTCCACAATCTCCACAGATTCTTAAAAGTCCTACCAGCAGTGCCTACCCCTGTTTATTGTATCTCACACATGACCAGTATCTGTCATCACACAACTCCCAAGATAAACTGAGAAACCTGCAAGAACACAGCCATTAAAAAAAAACTAGAACACCATCCACCTGACCAATTTTAATCACTTTACTTTTCTCTCTATTTATCACCAAACCTATCCTTTTGCATGTATCACCAACAGCCTTAATGAAATAGTTCCTCTCCCCAAATATAGTTTTCTTAAAAGGCCAAATTATAAGCATAATCTAAATCAGAAATTTTAAAACACTAGACCAGCAGTCCCAAAGTTTTTGATTCCAATGCTTCATTTTCACCAAGCATTATTTCTAATGCTCCCAGATTTGGCAACTTTGCATGATGAAAATTATGATTTAGAAGAATGAAAATTCAGAGGTATTTAGAGAAATTATTACCACTTATAAAAATTAATAAATTTCAGCATTTTGAAACATTTATGTAATATATTAATTATTAATCAATCAGATTCTTAAAAATAATCTTAAATTTCTCTTTTCAGGGAGGGAAAATAAAAAGCATCTCTAAGGCGTAGGTTTGCTTCTCAACAGACACGCTCTTGATGCTCTTCTAGGATATGAGTGCATTAATGAAAGGTTTCTTACAGCAAAATTTCAGACAAGTATTAAAGACATAAATGTTATCTGCTGTTATGCCCCCACTGAGAAGGATAAGATTTGCAGACAACTTCAGGATATTTTGAATTCTGTCAAGAAAGGAGATATTACCCTTGTTCCAGGTGACTTTAATGCCAAAGTTGGTACTGATCCTTAACCTTTGGGGAGGGATGATAGGTCCTTTTGGTATTGGTAGCTGCAATGGCAATGTGCAGCGTCTCCTACAGGTAGTTGGTTGGTTGGTTGTTTGGGGTTTTTTGGCACAAGAGCAACAGGGCTATATTGCACCAAACAAAAAGATATAAACTGATAAAAGTCATTTAACCCAACCAAATTTAAAAGACACAGAAACATAACCAGCACAAGAAAGATAAGTAAAAATGGCAAAAAGTAACAAGTGTAAAAATCGGCAATTAAAATGGGTGTACAGGACCCAGTAAAAAACAGAAACAAGTGCAAAATCAAGTTAACAAAGTAAAAAAGGTTCATAAACGCGTAAAATACCCAGTAAAACATAAAAAATCAAAGACAGGTGTTAAAAGTGAGTCATCGGATAAAAGTTGTCCGAGTGTAAGTGGCTCGGACATAAAATTGTGAAAGTTAAAATAGAGTCAACGTTCAAAGTTAAAAGCAGGACATGAAAGTAAAATATGTTTGATCGTTAAAATGGTGTCACAAAACTCGCACTTAGGGTCGTCGTCCGCCTTGAGAAGAAATGAATGAGTTATAAACGAATGACCTAAGCGGAGCTGAGCAAGTACAACTTCCTCCTTGCGATTCCTGCGAAAACAAGACTGCCACGGTTTGACAATGGGCTTGATCTCGAAGAGCTTGTTAGCAACCTGTTCAGACCAAGATATCTGCCACAGTGCCCAGAGCTCGGTGGAAAAACGCTGCCGAAAGTCCACATAGGAACCGGCAGTGGAGAGTCGGACAAGGGCGTGGCCAACTTGGCAGCAGCGTCTGCCAAGTCATTGCCCCTGATTCGTACATGACTGGGCACCCAACATAAGAGAATCGTGGTGGTGGCTGCCAGACGATGGAGCTGCTGGTGGATCTTGGAGAGAACAGGGTGAGGCCGATGCCTCACCGAGATCAAAGCCTGTAGCTAGCTAAGCGAGTCGGTGTAAAGCACACACCGATGATGATGTTTAGCTGCTATGTGGTCCAAGGCAATGCTGATAGCATGCAACTCTGCAGTGAAGATGGAACACTGCTGCGGGATCTGGTCTGCATTGATTACATCACAGCAGACCATGGCTGATTCCACTGAAGTGCCGGACTTTGAGTCATCTGTGAAGACAGGCAAGAAGTCCAGGTGCGCAGCACGATAGCTGGCAAAGAGTTGCTGATACACACAGTCGGGTGTAAAGGCCTTCTCCGTCCTGCACAGGGAAAAATCGTAGGAAAGGGAAACAGCGAGCCAAGGTGGAAGTGGCTCAGCTGTCGACTGTGCGATGCTATCGAGACTGGTGTTAATGTCTCGCAGGTAACCTCGGACACGCAAACCGAAAAGACGAATGGCAGTCGGCCGATTCTGGTATAACGTTTCCCACCTGGGATTGAAAACACAGTCTCAAGTGGGATGGCCTGGCAGGGATCGCAATTTTGCTGCATACTGCAGGGACAACTGCTGACAGCGAATAGATAATGAAGGTTCGTCGGTCTCAATGTAGAGACTCTGGACCAGTGAAGTGCAGAAGGCCCCCCTGCACACACGGAGGGCCTGATGATGGAGTGGGTCCAGCACCTTCACCACCGAATCCCGGGCGGAGTCGCACACCTGGGATCCATAGTCCAGTTTCGACCGGACAAGTGCACAGTAGAGGCGGAGCAAAGAACATCAGTCCACCCCCCAAGAGAGGGAAGAGAGGACCTCGAAGATGTTCAATGCCCACGTGCACTTGGACCTGAGATGTCGAATATGAGGTGAAAAGGTCAATTTCTGGTCGAAGACGAGACCGAGAAACTTGGTCTCCGCCACAACTGGAAAGATGTTACCCCCGAGCCGCAGCTCCGGTCCAGATGAAGATTATGCTTGCGGCAAAAGTGCACACTAGCGGTCTTCTGTGAGGAGAACCGGAACCCATTGGCCATCGCCCAAACCGAGAGATTGTTCAGGGCAGTTTGCAGTTGTCGTTCAATGACCCTCATGCTGGACGATGAGCAAAAGATGCTAAAGTCATCAACATAGAAGGCATTGTCTACAGTCAGAGGAAGTTGTCGTGTAATGGAATTTATCTTGACAGCAAAAAGCATAACACTCATGATGCAGCCTTGTGGCACTCCCTGTTCTTGGGGGAAAGGCCACGATAAGAGTGTTGCCGACATGAACTCAAAAAATACGAGAAGATAAAAAGTTTGCGATGAAGATCGGCATGTGACCTCGCAAGTCGAAGCTGTGAAGGTCACGAAGAATGCCGAATCTCCATGCCGTGTCGTATGCTTTTTCGATGTCGAAGAAAATTGACACCAGGTGCTCTCGACGTAAAAACGCATTCCTGATCGCCGATTCGAGGTGGATCAGGTGGTCTAAAGTAGACCGGTGCCTGCAAAAGCCACACTGGGTGTTGGAAAGAAGGCCGTGATGTTCCAAATACCAGGCCGCCTGGTATTTACCATCCTTTCCAACACCTTGCAGATGCAGCTTGTCAACGCAATTGGATGATAATTGGAAGGAATCTTGGTATCTTTGCCTGGCTTGGGGAAGGCAAGACGATAGCCTCCTGCCAAGGAATCTGGAAACTGCTCCTCGATGAAAATACGGTTGAAGAGTCGGAGCAGTCGATCCTTACTCGATGGTGAGAGATATTGGAGCATGGCATAATGGACACTGTCTGGCCCAACAGCAGATGCATGAGAAGTGTGCAGAGCAAGGTGAAGCTCCTCCGCTGTGAATGGCCTGTTGTAAGACTCCAGTCCATTCGAATGGAAGGACAGCGGAGAGCGTTCAGCCCTGCTCTTCTGGGCCAGAAACTCAGGGGAGGACAGAGAAGAGAAGGTGGAGAATGACTCCCCCAGAGTGTCGGCAATTGCTCGAGGATCAGCAATTGCCTGTCCATTGTGCTCCAGAATCGATAACGAGTGGGACGTGTACTTCCCACCCATCTTCTGGACCTTATCCCACACGACCTTAGAACTGGTCGTGCGGGTGATAGAAGACATATATTTCATCCAAGATTCCTTCTGGCTCTGGTGCCGGACGAAAAGGGCTTTCGCCCTGATTCGTTTGGATGCTTCTAGGTTGGGGGGGGGGGGCGTCGGATATCTCCAAAACGCCCCCCAAGCCTTGTTCTGAGCCTTACGAGCTGTGGTGCAGTCGGGATTCCACCACAGTTTTGGGAACAATGGAAACCGAGTCGAGGTCTGAAGAATAGTAGAGGCAGCTGTATGGACGACGCAGTCCGTCAACTCCGCCACTGCAACATTGATGGGCTCCTGGCTGACAGAGTGCTCATCAAGCTCAGACAAGAGCTCGAAGCCACTCCAGTCAGCCCAATCAAGCCTCCACCAGGAGACACAAGAAGGGCTGCAAGGCCCCCACGATAGATGGTGCACACCATGGGGAGGTGATCGCTTCCATATGGATTGTCCTCGACCTCCCATGTAAAGAGTGGAAGGATCAAGGAGGAGCAGATGGTGAGGTCAATGGCAGTGAATGTGTGGGTTGGGGTATAAAAGTAGGTACTGACACCGGTGTTCAACAGGGAGAGCGATGGATCCAGGAGATACTGCTCCAGGACCCGGCCCCTCCCATTGGTGTCAGCACTGCCCCAAAGTGGACTGTGTCCGTTGAAGTCCCCGATGATGAGGAACAAAGTGGACTGTGTCCGTTGAGGTCCCCGATGATGAGGAGGAAGGGGGACGGCAGCTGCGAGATGAGGTCATCAATGTCATCCCAGAAAACGATGCATCCGGGTGGGAGATAGACAGAACAGACAGTCAACGAAAATCCCACAAAGAGGCGGATGGCAACCGCCTCTA
This sequence comes from Ryuthela nishihirai, assembly GCA_038380435.1. Classification (NCBI taxonomy): domain Eukaryota; kingdom Metazoa; phylum Arthropoda; class Arachnida; order Araneae; family Heptathelidae; genus Ryuthela; species Ryuthela nishihirai. Next base: position 82,397,581 of record JAWZYU010000017.1, read on the forward strand.
AGTGCGTGATGAAGTGTTGGGTTGTTTTACCTCTGAGCGGCACTTTTTTGCACACCATGGGCTAAATGGCCAGGTCACATGGACCCCGAAGGCTCAGAGAAGGTTGGGGGAGGGGACCCACTGGAACAGCTGTTGGGATACAGATGGTAGTCTCCCGTCAAGGCCATCCAGCATGTTCTTTAACGTGCACAGGGTATGGCTCTCCCGCACACGGGGCCACAGCTTAACGTCCCATCCGACGGACGGCGGCCTTTCCAAGCCCATCGGTGTCCCCTACTAACCGTGGGCAGGGTGGGGAATTTTGCAGAGGTAAATCTCAACGCTGACCCAGCTGGGACTCGAACCTGGGAACTACAGATTACGAGCCTGGCACGCTACCGACTGAGCCACCCCCGCCCCGCGTGATGAGGGGAATGACCTGGAATGGGAGATGGTTGCTCACGAGGATGGCAACACCTTCGTGAGCTGTACCATCTCTTTCCCGGTCCCGGCGAATGAGAGAAAAGTGTCAGATAGTGGGATTGTTGGCTGTCTGCAAGAATGGTCTCCTGAAGACACATGTAGAGGGGTTCGTGCGCCTTCAGGAGGACCTTGATGTCGTCAATATTCCTCTGGAATCCACGACAGTTCCATTGAAGGAGTGTGGCCATCTCAGGTCTTAGAAGAATTAGCGGATGACTTACGATTTATTTTAACCGTCGCCAGCGACAGTTTTGGAAAAATAGGGTGGTCTGTGTCCATGTCCTCGGAGTCGTCCGAGCAACATGGATCAGAGACAGCCAAACGAGAAGGAGGTAAAATTTTCTTTTTGGGCCCCGGCGGGGACCCCTTGGGCTTGGTAGATCTTGCTGTCTGTGGGCGGGGTGGAGGGGGCCTTCCAGAGGTGGATGTGGAAGGCACAGACACAGGAATAGAAACCAGTGTCAATGTCGAGATTGACACCGACATTGGCTTCGCCTGCATCAAGAGGTACTTAGCAGCAGGCGAGAAAGATTCAGCTGGTGGAACGCTGATGTCAGTCTGCACCGCCACGGAAGCCATCTTAACGACGGGCTTTCCGATGACCGCACCGGCATAGGAGACCTTGCCAGGTGGGGCAGGCGGTGTAGCAAGCTTTCTTGCCTCTGGATAGCTGATGTTGTGGAGGGTCTTCAGGCGCTGCACCTCTTTCTCCTCTAGCCACTTTGGACAGTCGCGGGAGTACGCCGGATGTTCAACACGGCAGTTTACACAGCATGCCTTTTCTGCTGTGCAGTCATGTTCAAGATGATCCTGACTGCCACAACGAGCACAGGTGGGCTTGCCCCGGCATGCGGTGCGGGCATGGCCAAACCTCTGGCATTGAAAACAACGCAGAGGGTTGGGTATAAATGGCCGCACCTCGCAGTGTAAGTATCCTGCCTTGATATGGAAGTAGGCAGGTGTGGTGTATTGAAAGTTAGGACGAGTACCCGGCTGAGCTCTAACTTTCCATCACGGCGTGACAAAACCCGGTCGACTGCTATCACCCCCTGGGCTGAAAGCTCCGAGAGGATTTCCTCCTCAGAAACCTTGAGGAGGCCCCACTTGGAGATCACGCCCCGGGAGGAATTGAGCGTCTTGTGTGGAGTGACTTCGACTGCCACTCCACCAATCGCTATAACCTTTAATAGAAGCTCCGATTGCTTGGAGCATGCAGTCTCCACCTGCAAGTCACCAGATCTAAGGAGCTTGACAGATTTTGATTCTCCCGCAAGACCTTGAATACCCTCGTGAATAAAAAACAGGGACATGTCTCCAAACACCTGATCACCCGTAGATTGGATGATCAGGAACCTCGGAGACGGAGACACACACACGAAGACGAAGGCTTAGACAAAGAAGATGGGGGTTCATGGCGAGCCCTCTTGGCGGCATTGATCGGTGAATTTTGATTTGTAGAACTCATGTTTGTTTTAAAAGGATTCAGTGCCCGTTGTCCCCACCCGCCATGGAGTCCAACAAGGGGATGCCCAGTCGGGCACCATACCCACACAGCCAGTGAGCCAAGCCCTCACAACTAAACAAAAGGAAAAGAAAAAGGGAAATGGTGAGAAACTCGTCTGAGTTCCCACAAAAGAAAATAAACAACAAATCAATAAAGTGTGAGGTAAGAGTCCTCACAAAAGAAAGAAAACTACAAAATTAGTGAATGTGTGGGGAAACTCGCAAGCCATTGTCCGGACGTGGACAAGGTTACTCCCCAACCTGCACAGTTGACCCTAGCAGGACCAGCCCACCAGCCAATTGATCCTGAGGGGGCCGCCCCAGGACCTCCCGTTTACCTGAAGCAGAGGCCAAAGCAGTGTATAGCAGCGGTCCCGGAAGTCGCTGCCCAGCCCCGCGACAGACAGGCTCCCCAATGGCAAAACGGCCAAAGAGGACCCCAACAGTCATGAGCTGGGGAGAGAAGACGGGGACCCCTGAGCAACTGCCAGGATCCTCCTTTCCAGGGACACGGTCACCGCGCACGGCAAACATGCGGGCGAGCGTTTAGGACCCTGTGAAGGTAACTGAGCCAGTGGAACCTTCACAGGGTGGTGCCCTCACCACGGACAGGCGCTCGCATCGAGGGGCTCCTACAGGTAAGCAAACTTAATGGTTTGAGAATAACTAACACTTATTACAAACACTATGACATACATAAGTGCAAGTGGGTTTCACCAGATGGGCTGCATAAGAATATGATAGATTATATATTAATTAATAGCAAATGAGCTAGCTTTATTAGGAATACCAGATCATATAGGGGAACTGAAATTGGATCTGACCATTACCTTGTTAAAAGTGTCTTAGAACTTAAAAAGTGTTGTGCTAAGGTTAAAAAATTTATCTTCAATTCTGAAGCACTAAAAGACCCAGTTATAGCTAAAGTTTTCCATGATAGGTTACTTAGTCATTATGACAGTCATGGTTTGCTTACTACTGAAGTTGAGGAAGAATGGGACCGTTTTAAACAGGCTTTTTTTTTTTAGAAACCAACAGTACTTTTTTAGGAAAAAAGGAGCAGAGGAGGAGAATTATTTGAGTGATAAGGCACTTGAGCTTATTTCAGAAAGAAAGAACTGTGGGAATGTCCTTAATCAATACCCTACTCGTCCTAATAAAAAGCATACATAAAGTTTAATAAACATGTAAAGGATCAGTTAACTGATGATAAGAATCTTTGACTTGATGGCTTGGCTGACAAAGCCGAGGAAACATTTAAGACAGCTCAACAGTAGAGTTGTACCAGATAATTAATGTTTTGTGTGGTAGAAAATAGACAGGTATACAGGATTGGATTGGATTGTTTTACCTCTGAGCGGCACTTTTTTGCACACCATGTGCTAAATGGCCAGGTCACATGGACCCCGAAGGCTCAGAGAAGGTTGGGGCAGGGGACCCACTGGAACAGCTGTTGGGAGACAGATGGTAGCCTTCCGTCAAGGCCATCCAGCGTGTTCTTTAATGTGCACAGGGTATGGCTCTCCCACACACGGGGCCACGGCTTAACGTCCCATCCGACGGATGGCGGCCTTTCTTTTAAAGCCCATCGGTGTCCCCATCGGTTTCCAAGCCCATCGGTGTAAAAGCCATCGGTTTTAAAGCCCATCGGTGTCCCCTACTGACCATGGGCAGGGCGGGGAATTTTGCAGAGATAAATCTCAACGCTGACCCAGCTGGGACTCGAACCTGGGAACTACAGATTACGAGCCTGGCGCGCTACCGACTGAGCCACCCCTGCCCCAAATTATGAGATGCAAGATGGTTTGTGTTTCTGCACAGATATTTCAGGACTGATGGAAGAAATTGGAACAACTCACAACCCTAAGGAATGGTGACTATTTATACATTTGTCAAAATTCAGCTTAAACAGCTGTCCTTTTGCATAAAGGAAATCAAAAACCTTCCATTCCAGTGACACGCTGTGGGAATGTAGGAAACTTATGAAAGCGTGGAAAAAAATACTCACTGCTATAAAATATGACCAGTTTAAGTGGACAATATGTGGTGATTTAAAAGACTGAGCCACCCCCGCCCACAGGTAGACAGGGATTGAAGGTTAAACAAGGTAAGGTTATAGATGGTGAGGATTCTGTCATGGCTAGATGGGTTGAGCACTTCAGTGATGTTCTAAACAATGCAGCTCTTCATTGTTTGTAATGATGATAGATGCATTACTGGCTTTAATATTGGCCCTATAACACAGTGTTAAGTTATTTTGGCTATTTCTAAACTTAAAACTACATAAATCGCCAGGGGTAGATGAAATTAGTACAGAAATGCCTAGAGCTGGGAATGTTTTGGTTACCAGATGGATGACTGAAATTTGGAATATTTTTTACAATTAAAGGCATGGTTCCTAAGGATTTTGCCAGAGATTTAATTGCCCCTATTTTTTAAAAAAAAGGTTGATTGTAGTTCTTGTGATAACTGTAGGAGTATCAACCTACTTTATGTTCCAGGTAAGGTTCTTTGCATGATTGTGCTTAAACAGGGTTAAGAATCTGGTAGATGGACAATTGTGTGTTGAGCAATGTACAGATTCACTCAGGCAGATTCTTGAGAAATGTTTAGAGCATAGATTCCCAATGGGGGCGATACCGCCCCTTCAGTGGGCGCTGGAGCCTTCCATGGGGGCGGTAGCGGATCCAGAGGCAAATGGGGGGCATTGAGGCAGTCGAGGGGCGGTCAAATAAATAAATAAATAAATTTAATGGAATTTTTTGTGACAACCTTTTTATCTCTTCTATTCTGTGGTGTCTTCCTGGTGATTCTAGTCATCCACTACCTCATTCGTCATGTACAGCTTTTCAACTGCAGCTTGGACAATAAGTTCCCTGCTACCGCCTACTAGCGTACTGGTACGTCTGAAGTCAACTGAGATGCTCTCAAAAGTTCTCTTCAAGATCACAGATTGGATATAAGCTTCAATATGTTTTCCCACTCCAAGTCGCTTTGAGTATGCTTTATGGTACATAGTTACAATACCATCCCACGTCAGAACATAAGGTATAACATTAACATTACACTTGTGAATTAGGCTCAACTCATTAGCCAGCAGATCATACTTCCTCTTCTTTTCAACCTCTACTGTCTGCAGGTTATCCTGAGATGTTATTCCTACTTCAATAATTGTAATCTCATTCAATACCTTAACATGCACTACTATATCAGGCTTATTATGTTGGACATGTGTGTCCATCCTGATAGGCAAATCAACCTTGATGCAATAATAATATAATAATAAATTTATTATATTTAATATTTTTTTATAATTATTTTTAATATAATAAAATACTTTGAAAATACCTGTTTTCATGAATAAATATTTTATCTAGCTATGTAAATTATCTTATTGTTATTGCGTTAATAAGCATTTTTAAATTAGCATTAGGTATACCTATACCTAATTTGTTTTAGTTTAGAATAGATTGACGGTGACAAGTCCTTGCAAGTTGGTAGGCAAACACGCGGTTCATGCAATTTAACGCTTCAACAAGAATATGGGAGCTTGAAATGACTTGTTTACGGTGCAAGTGCGCCGGCATCGCAAACATACAAGTTAATGCGTGCACAAAATCAAATCTATAAAAGCGATAGCTCTAGGAACGTTTTATTATTTTTATGTGCTTTGCCGTGATAAATAGTCGTGAGTGATAAGTGTTAGAAGTCATTATAAACATTATTTTTATAACTATCTATAAATCTGTTGAGAAGTTAATTTGTATTTGAAAATGTCTGAATCTACATCTAAAAAGAAATGCCGGCAGTACAGTATTGAGTATTTGAAATATGGATTTACGTACTCTCCTACAAACCAATCATTACCTATGTGTTTAATTTGCCGAAAAGTTTTTTCAAATGAAGCTATGAAACCTTCTAGGCTACAAGAGCATTTAAATAAAATGCATGCTGATAAGAAGAACAAAGATTTATCCTATTTTCAAGAACTGGAAAGGCAATATTTAAAACAGCCAACTATGTCAAACCTTTTTGCATCGTCTTCTAAACAAGATGATGATGGACTACGAGCCTCATATAACGTTTCATTGTTAATCGCAAAAGCAGGAAAACCACACACAATTGGCGAGGAATTAATTTTGCCGGCAGTCAAAGAGATATTAAAAACTGTTCTTCATCATAAGACACCGTCAGATATCATCAAAAAAATTCCTCTCAGTAATAATTCAGTGCAAAGAATAGATGAAATGGCAAAAGACGTTGAAATATCATTATGTGATTACTTAAAGACTTGCAAATTTTCCATTCAATTCGATGAATCAACTCTACCAAATAACGAAGCTTATCATACGTATGATTTATAAAAGAAGAAAAAATTCATGAAGAGTTATTATTTGCTAAAAATTTGGAATCTGATACAAAGGGAGAATCTATATTTAATACCACGCAAAAGTTTTTTCAAGAGAAAGCAATTCCTATTTGCAATATTTTGTCTGCTGCTACTGATGGTGCTCCAGCAATGACAGGGCGTCATAAGGGTTTCATAGTGCATTTGAAACAAGCAGTACCAAATGTACTCGCTGTACATTGTATTATTCATCGTCAGCATTTGGCTGCAAAAAATTGAATGAATGTCTGCATACGTCGCTCCATTACGTTATTAAAGCAATCAATAAGATTAGAAGCAATTCATTGAATGACCGATTATTTGGTAAGCTTTGTAATGAAAATGATGAAGATTACAATCACTTGCTGCTGCACACAGAAGTACGTTGGCTCTCTAAAGGTGTTTGTCTGAATCGTTTTTTCAATCTATTTGACTCAGTACTGGACTTTCTTGAAGACAGAGATGAAAAATTGCGCGAAAACCTGATTACGTCAAAAAATGACATCGCTTATTTGACAGACCTGTTTAAAATATTTAATCCAGTTAATTTACAATTGCAAGGTGATGAGTTGAATTTAATTAAAACAAAAAAGTCATAGCTGCTTTTGCGGGAAAACTTCTTCTATTCAAACGAAATCTAGGTAGAGGTGAATACAACCACTTTCCCACATTATCAGTAGTCTCTGCAAAACCGGAAGATTTACTTACTTACTGCCAACACTTGGAAGTTCTTCATGTTGATTTTATGGAGCGTTTCAAAGATATTTTAAAACATGAATATACCGAGTTGGGTTTTAGATCCTTCCGCAAACACAGATACTGAAGAATCATCAAATTTGGAAGAGGAACTCTTAGAACTCACGACTAACGAAGTACTCAAAGGAAAATTCAAACATGGATACCAAGAGTTCTGGCTTCAAAAATCAATACCAGTTCTCTACCCTGGATTGTAGGCAATAGTACAGAAGTTTTTAATCGCATTTCCTTCGTCCTATATGGCTGAGCGTGGATTCAGTGCAGTAGCTAATTTACTGTCAAAGAAGAGGAACAGACTACACATCACTGAATGTGGCGATCTGCGATTGATGTTAACGAAATTGGAACCCGACATTAACAAATTGTTAACACTCCACCAGCCTCAACCATCTCATTAATTATTTTTATTTATTATTAATTTTGTGTTTATCTCATTATTTTTATTTCTTATTGATTCTGTGTTTATTATTAAAATTTTAATAAACAATTTTATTGTACATTTGGTTGTCATTTTATTAATTTCTGCTTTATGATTTTTAATAGATAAATAAATAAATTAGGTACAGATAATATGCAACAATATTTTAATATTTCATATAAAATTAACTATTATGGACTAGGGGGCATTGAAATTTTTGTTCTCTTCTAAAGGGGGCGATGGTTCAGAAAAGGTTGGGAATCACTGGTTTAGGGAATCACTGGTTTAGAGCTTCAGAAACATTTGGTTACAGTTTTGTTGATTTCAAAAAGGCTTTTAATTTTGTTGATTGGCATGATTTGTGGTTGATTGCGAATTGTAGCAATTGGTTTAGCATTGCTCTGGTATTTGATATGGGTGCATTTTGTCTCCTTTTCTCTTTAGTTTGGTTATTGATTATGTTATGCGAAATGCACTGCAAGGGAAAGATTTTGGCCTTAAATGGTCTAGAGATCTAAAATTTCTGATTATGCTGATGATTTAGCTCTTTTGGAAAATTATGTTGATGAGATGAATGTTAATGTCATTCGAGCTGTTGATGAGACTGGTAGTAGAGTAGGTTTGGTTATAAACAGAGAGAAAATTGGTCAGGTAGATGGTGCTTCAGTTGCTTTGAATGGCTGCACTCTTGAGAAGGTGTCACAGTTTAATTATCTTGGGAGCTATGTAACAGATACTGGTGATGTGCAGAATGAGATTAACAGAGGAATGGGAATTGCTGCTGGAACTTTTAAGAATCTATGGAGAGTGTGGAGAAATAGGTGTGCACACCCAAAGACTAAAATGTATAATAGTTTGGTTCTTTCTAGGGTTAGTTATGGTAGAGAAACTTGGATGTTTGTAAACAAGATAACATGAAACTAGATGCTTTTGATTCTAGATGCTTATGCAGTATCTTGGGCATTAGATGATCCAACTTTGATGAGGTTAGGCAAAGGAGCTGGCAACCTCATTTGAGCAGCATATTGTGCAGAGAGAGACGACATTGGTTTGGCCATGTGCCCATACAAATAATTATAGATTAGCGATTAGGGTTATTAACAGTGTGCCTAAAGGCCTCAGAAAGAGGGGGAGACCTAAAATGTGGTGGGCAAACAATGTCAAACAGGGCCTTGTTAGAATTGGTGTGCAGTGGTCAGATGCAGCAGATATAGCTCAGGAGAGATATGCTTGGAAAACAGAATTGCAGTCTGCTTGGATCTCCATAGCCCGTGGCAGCTTGAGGATGATGATGTTGATGTGCAGTAGGTCATCCCCAAATGCGCCACATATCAGACCTGGATCTTTGTAGTCCATGGCTGCTTGAGGATGACAACAATTATGATCAATACATATTGATTATCATTTTGATGATAATCAAATGTTTAGAGTGTCAAAAACCTGCAGTCGCCTATTACATAAATTTCAAAAGCATTTCACATTTCAATTGATATAATTTATGGCTGACCTTAAAGTCCTAAGAAATACCAAAAATGTTAATTATATAATACAGCTCTAAATAATAATACTGAGTCATGTGACAGTTGGTAAAACTTGCAGTGATTAGTTTACATTACTACTGGAGTTAGAAAAGGCTTTGTTTTGTTCTCGCCTGGTAAAGTCCACACCTAAATTCTTTTACAAAGTTAAAAGCTGTAGATTGTTTCTAAATGGGTATTTATTGAACCCTATATCCAACTATCCCATCTCTGATCAACTAAATGCTAATTACTTAGAATTGGAAACTTCAGAATGAAGGATATCATATAGATTAGAGTTGTTTTCTTTGTAATTAGTTATGTTAACACAAAAAGCTTTCCAAAAGTGAGAATGGGCTTAGAGACCTAAAAATTCTCATTAGGAGTATGTTGATGATTTAGCCTGTCAACAAATAATGCTCAAGAGATAACTCTGTTATTTAGAGATTTGAAAGAGTTAGTCAGGGGTACACTTGCTGATTAATAGTGGGAAAATTAAAGTGCTGAAAACTGGTGAATTGCAATCCAATTCTTTAGAATTGTTGTACTCTTGAGAAAGTTTCTTAGTTTAATTATCTTGAGAATTGTGTGAAAGATATTAGTAATGTGCAAAATGAGGTAAATAGGTATTATTGCTGTTAAGGATGCAGAAAATAAATAAATAAACATATAGAATAAACTTACACTGTACAATAGTTTGGTCCTCTCTAAAGTTTTCTATAATAGTAATACTTGACTCTTTTTAAGCAAGGTATCAGATACTTTGATACCCTTAATTCCAGATACAGATCATTTGGATACTGAATGGTTTCATCACACAAAAAATGAAACAGTTAGATAAAGGATTCGACAACTGCCTCTAAGCACCCTTTCATGCCAAGAGATATTTTGTCGTGTTGCCTACATGTAGAACTGTAGGTTAGCAAATAGTTATGAACAGTGTGGTTAAAAATTATAAGAAATGGGCAGATCTAGAATCAGAGGGTGGAAAATGCCAAGCAGCAAACAGGATCTTATTAGAATTGTGCTGATGTGGCCAAATGCAGTAGCTCTTGCTCATGCTGGATGAATAGGGCCTACTGACAAAGTGAACTAATGTTGAGCCAAAATATTCCACATATGCACTCTTTCTGACACAAATATTTTTGAGAAGTACAGAAATGATGTACATTAAAGGATTACACAAGAAATGGCAAAAAAAAAAAAAACGATTAGAAGTTGCTTAGAAGAGCTTGTTTCAGAATCAATTGAAAGAATCAGTTCTTTGACATATAAATATAATTAAGCCACCGAATATTATATACATCTATTTTAAGGTCAAAATGCAGTGAAATATTTTTTTTTACAGGAATAGTCTACAAAGTTATTATAAAAACGTATGGAGAGCAAACCTTTAGCAGATTCATCATCATCTATATATCTTCTTTTCCGCTTTGATTTGACTTCGTCTTCAGAACCTAAGAAAAATATTTTCCTTTGTAATATTTAATACTAATAAAGTTTACATATTTTACCTATGAAGGTTTTGCATTTACCTACTTTTCTATTGTTTAAAAAACTTAATTCAAACTAATGGATGAATGGGAAATGCAAATAATAATATTTAAACAATATAAAAAATGATTTGTCTTCTATTCCTTAAAATAAAAAGTTCTTTTTTTCACACACTTTGGCAAAAGAGGAGAGATTGTTGTTGTCAGTGGAATATCTCTTGACACTCTACTACAGAAATTTCAAATTTCTGCCATAAATAAATCTCTTGTAATATTCAGTCAAAGCTTTGCCTTTCCATATTTAATGCCCTCTAATGATGTAAATTAAAACACGTAAGGATCTGAAAAATGGAAATTATATTTCATTAGTACCAATCCAACTAAAAACTAATTTTCCCAATTATCTCTTAAAACAGCCTGTGATATTCCTGCAATATTTGGAAAACTGTACGCATATTTAGACTTTCCTACTTGTTGAGCTGGTGTAGGCAGATTCATGCTGATATTTGAATCTTGCAGATTTAATTTTATCTACATAATTCTTGTGGGTATCCTGCTGATTTTGCTATTTCATAAATAAATTTTATTTCTTTATTCAGTAATTCTTTATTAGAACACTGATATGATCTTATAAAGTATGCATTTAATGCTGATTTTTTATAGTTGTTGGGGTGAGCTGAATTATAAAGTATAATATTGGATGTAAATGTTGACTTTCTATTTACTATCGTAATACATTTATGTGCCTTTCTTTTAATTAGAATGTCTAGGTAAAAAAGTTCACAGCTATTCTAACTCATTTGTAAATTTTTATAGCAGAAAGTATATTATTAAACATATCTATCAACTTTTTTAATTTGTGTACAGGATTATCCCAGAAGATGAGTATATCATCTATATAACACAAATATAAGGTTGTTTAAAATTTTGCTTGTTGAAATGCGCTATGTATCACATGACTATATCCATGAGCCCAGAGAGCAGTGATTTCACTGGGACCCCCCTCCCTCTGGACCCATGTCTGACTGTTGACAATGAAACAGTTAGTTTTGGTGGCAAAGTCCAGAGCCTCATATACACTAAAGTACTTTTGGGTCGTGGAGTTGGCCTCCTTTAACCATCTGGCCTAAGAGTCACATCACTGCATCCAAAATTGGTGTATTGGGATACAGCGACACAACATCAAGGGATAACTTTACCTTAACCTTTAGATTATGAAGCCTATTTTTTTTTGAAACATATACAACGGAGTGGGGTCACTAAGGTCCCCCCACTAAAAATTCATTAAAATAGTTTTTAATGTGTATTTTCTGGCATTTTAATATAATATAGAGTTATATTATTTAATTAAGTTCACAACATTTACTTCTACGAATTCAATAGAAACAGTCTTCATTTCAACATTATTTCTAAGTTTTGGTTTCTTAACAAAATATTTCTTTTTTCATTTGATAATATAGATTTAATAACAAAATAATAATTCAGTTAACAGACTTCATTTAATACTAAACAAAAAAAAAACAGAAAAGAAAACAATATAAAATAGGTTTTATTACTAGCTATTTCTCTGCAAATCAGATTCACAGAGTTAAAATTCAATCATCACTCTTGCTAGAATTCACAATGTAGACATACAATTCACTTTTCCTCCATTCTGTGTTCATTACAAATAAAGTTAGTTATTTCTGGGACATAAATAGCAGCGACCATGTTTCCTTCCCTCATTTGATAGTGATCGTCCTGTTCTTTTGTAGGTTTAACACCACAAGCCGCCAAAGCATGTTGTAAGTGTGGAATTGTTTTAGCATCTCCTACATGTTGTCTCATATTTGGTTGAGCTAATTTTTGTCCAAGAGATAATAGGAAGTTTTTCCTTTGTGATAAATTTGAAACTTGTCATTGAGGATTTTTTTGTCTGAAGATAATAAATGCATTCAGTGCAGCTATATCTAATATGTTCATAAATATTCTGTATGGCCAACAAGCAGTTCGTCTACCACATGAGTATTCTATAATTAGTTTGTTGCCACTGTCTACCCCTCCTTTAGTTTGATTATAAGTCCATAATCATGATCAGCTTCAAATGAACCTCTTCAGAAATAGAATTATCCACATGTTGGGAAGACAAAAGATGTACCATCCAGTTTTTTACTGGAATATATACTATAGAAATGGATTTTGTAAAAGCAAATATCAAAGAATACTCTTCTCGAGTTTTGTATACTTTCAATTCATTAGGTGTGTCCATTTTATTTTTCCTAACAGTTCCAAGGAGTGTTAAATTTTTGGTGAGAAGAAACTCTTATAGATCAAAACTAGTGAAAAAATTATCAGTGGTTATACCTATGCCTGATCCAAACAGAGGTTCGGCCAGATGCTTTACAACCCTTGCGTCTTGGTTTTTTTCTATGGTTCCACCAGGAAGCTTTCCCATATAAACCCGCATATAAGTATGAAGCTTTCACATCAGCATCTACCCATATCTTTATGCCATATTTTCCAGGTTTGGATTTCATATATTGCTGAAATGGGCATTTTCCATGAAAAGTTACCAATTGTTTTCGATCGTTACTTCGCCAAAAGGAATGCAAGATTTTCGGCAATTCTCTATAAATGTAATACAGATATCTCTTATGGCAGCTAACTTGTCTACTTGTTTTCTAGTTTCTCTGGTAGTTTTATGGTCAAATCTTTTATATATCGAGATATTGCAATAAATCTGTCACAGGGCATTGCTGCAGTATATGTATTTCTTCGAAGAGATTCATTAGTAGTACATATTTCCATAATATTTTCTCATCTGCAAAGTAGCGCTCCAGCTGTTATAAGTATTCCAAAAAATGCATCCAGTTTGGTTACAGTTATTGCTTTTCAAGTTCTTTGTTTATCAGGGAATTTTTCATTGCACTTATCAAAAACTCTCTGAGCCTCGTTAGTCTGATTAGTGATCTTTTATTTCATCACTGGCATTATGAGATAATTGAATATATCATCAATTTCAATTGCTGGGCTCATGTAATTGGTCACACCTGGTGCCACATTCAAAATATTTCTTTGTAATCTATGTGTATGTGGAAATGGCTTGCTGGACCAAACTCGGCCTGACTTTGCAACATACTGATCTGAATCCTCAGAAAAATTAATGTCATCATCGCTAACATCAATATATCAGAAAGTGTATCATCAGCTTGTTCATCTATTTCTTAAATTTCGTCTTCTATTTCTAAGGTTTCACTGCAGTCATCCTTAAAAGGTACGAAATTCAGGTCATCATCATCTATATCTGCGTCCGAATCACATGGATCATCCTCACAGTCAGTATTGCATCCAAATACTCTTCCAACTTTTTTTGGGGTATATATTTGTTGTGATTTGCCATTTTTAACTGTAGGTAAAAAAAGTATATTGTAAACTATAAAGTGGGATACCTTGGGGTCTCCCAAATAAAAAATTTAATTAATAAATTCTGAAAAAAATTCATCGCCGCCACGGCGGGAATCGAATCCGCATCTCTCCAGATTCATGCCAGAGAACACTAACCATTGCACCACACGTCGGACAACTAATATTTTCAGAATATGACCTTATAAATCATCTTCTTGAGACGTGACTGAGACACCGCCATCTATACTCAAGAAGACGCAACGTTTTCAGTCGTTGCATTTGATTATCAGATGTTAATGAGAAGGTCATTAATGCCACCATGTTAAATATGTAATTAAAATCAATCCAAAGTGAATGCACAGTATTCCCTGTTAAGAAACATTAATTAATAGATTCTGAAAAAAATTCATTGCCGCCACAGCAGGAATCGAACCCGCATCTCTCCAGATTCATGCCAGAGCATTGCATCTATTAATTAATGTTTCTTAACAGGGAATACTGTGCATTCACTTTGGATTGATTTTAATTATATATTTAACGCGGTAGCGTTGGCGACCTTCTCATTAACATCTGATAATCAAATGCAACGACTGAAAACGTTGCATCTCCTTGAGTATAGATGGCACTGTCTCAGTCACGTCTCAAGAAGAAGATTTATAAGGTCATATTCTGAAAATATTCGTTGTCCGACGCGTGGTGCAATGGTTAGCGCGCTCTGGTATGAATCACAATCAAAGACTTGATAATTATTGATAGAGACAGGAAATATCCCACAGGGGGAGTCTACCAGGTGGAATTCCTGATCCAACAATAAAATTGAAATGAAAAAATACATATATTGGAAAGACTTACAGGCAATACAGTATAAGAATGAATGAACATGAAATAGATATTGTAAAAAAACAACCAAACATGGCTCTGGCACAAACTGTGCTCGAAAACAATATCAATGTACATAAAATTAAATACATAGCTTTAGCGACACCCCACACTAAATTATAGCTAACATATGCTGAAAAACTATTCATCATCCTCCTCCTCAAGCTGCCATGGGCTACAGAGGTCCAACCAGACCGTGTAATTTAGTTCTCCAAGCAAGTCTATCCTGAGCTACATCTATTGCATCTGACCACTGCACACCAATTCTAACAAGGTCCTGTTTGATATTGTCTGCCCACCACATCCTAGTCTCCCCTTCTTTCTGAGGCCTTTAGGCACACTGTTCATAACCCTATTCGCCAATCTATAATTATTCATATGGGCAACATGGCCAAACCAACGGAGTCTCTCTCTGCACAATATGCTGCTTAAAGGAGGTTGCAAACTCCTTTGCCTAACCTCATCATTAGTTACAAAGTTGAACCAACTATTGCCCAAGATACTGCGTAGGCATCTAGAATCAAAAGTATCTAGTTTCCTGTTATCTTGTTTACAAAGTGTCCAAGTTTCACTACCATAACTAACCCTAGAAAGAACCAAACTATTATACAGTCAAATTTTAGTCTTTAGGTGTATACGCCTATTTCTCCACACTCTCCATAGATTCTTAAAAGTCACGGCAGCAATCCCAATTCATCTGTTAATCTCATGCCGCACAACACCATTATCTGTTACATAGCTCCCAAGATAATTAAGCTGTGACACCTACTCAAGACTGCAACCATTCAGATTAACTCAATCACAGCCTGCCTGACCAATTTTCATCACATCAGTTTATAACCAAACCTACTCTACTACCAGTTTCATCAACAGCTCGAATGAAAGAGGTCATCTCATCAACATCATTTGCCAAAAGGGCTAAATCATCAGCATAATCTAAATCAGAAATTTTCGTATCTCCAGTCAATTTAAGGCCAAAATCTTTCCCTTGAAGTGAATTTTGCATAACATAATCAATAACCAAGCTAAAGAGAAAAGGAGACAAAATGCACCCTTGTCGAACACCAGAAGTAAAGCTAAACCAATTGCTACAAGCCTTACCAACTCTCACACATGACTCAGTGTTATTATAGAGAGCTTTCATTATGTTAACTAACTTGTCAGGTATACCATATGATCTCACAATCAACCACAGATTATGACGATCAACAGAGTCAAAAGCCTTTTTGAAATCAATGAAGCAAAGTACCTTTCAAACCAAAGGTTTCTGAAACTCTAAACATTTCTCAAGAATCTGCCGAAGTGAAAATATCTGATCCACACATCCCCTACCACTTCTGAATCCACATTGCTCATCACGCAATTGATTGTCAACCAGATTCTTAATTCTATTAAGCACAATCAGGCAAAGAACTTTACCTGGAACAGAGAGTAGGCTGATACCCCTATAGTTATCACAAGAACCGCGATCACCTTTTTTGAAAACAGGGATAACAATAGCTCTGGTAAAATCCTTAGCGACAATGCCTTTAACATAAAAGATATTCAAAATTTCAGTCATCCATGTGGTAACCGAAACATTCCCAGCTCTGAGCATTTCTGTAGTAATTTCATCTACCCCTGGGGATTTATGTAGTTTGTTTAGAAACAGCCAAAATAACTTCAGATTGTGTTATAGGGCCAACATTAAACCACCAATGCATCTATCATCATTACAAACAATGGGAATAGAACTAACCGCATTGTTTAGAATATCACTGAAATGCTCAGCCCACCTAACCATGACAGAATCCTCACCTTCTATAACCTTACCTTGTTTATCCTTCAATCCCTGTATACCTGTTCGTTTTCTACCACATAAAACATTAACTATCTGGTACAGCTCTCCACTGTTGTGCTGTCTAACTGCTTCCTCGGCTTAGTCAGCCAAGCTATCAAGCCAAAGATTCTTATAAACAGCTAACTGATCTTTTACACGTTTATTAAGTTCTCTGTAATGCTTTCTATTAGGACAAGTAGGGTATTGATTAAGGACATTCCTGCAGTTCTTTCTTTCTGAAATAAGCTCAAGTGCCTTATCACTCAGATAATTCTGCCTCTTCTGCTCCTTTTTTCCTAAAAGAGTAATGTTAGTGTCCAAAAAAGCTTGTTTAAAATGATCCCATTCTTCCTCAACTTCAGTAGTAAGCATACCATGACTGTCATAATGACTAAGTAACCTATCATGGTAAGCTTTGGCTATAACTGGATCTTTCAGAGCTTCAGTATTAAAAGTAAAATTTTTAACCATAGCACACTTTTTAAGTTGCAAGACACTTTTAACAAGGTAATGGTCAGATCCAATTTCAGCTCCCCTATATGACCTGGTATTCCTAACAGAACTAGCCCATTTGCTGTTAATTAATATATAATCAATCACATTCTTATGCAGCCCATCGGGTGAAACCCATGTGTACTTATGTATGTCGCGGTGTTTGTAATAAGTGTTAGTTATTCTGAATCCATTGAGTTTACTTACCTGTAGGAGACTTTGCCCATTGCCATTGCAGCTACCAATACCAAAAGGGCCTATTACTCCTCCCCAAAGGTCAGAGTCAGTACCAACTTTGACATTGAAGTCACCAAGAATAAAAGTAATATCTCCTTTCTTGATAGAATTCAAAATATCCTGAAGTGTTAATAAAACCTATCCTTCTCATCCTCATCGGCATCCTCAGTGGGGGCATAACAGCAGATAACATTCAGGTCTTTAACGCTTGTCTGAAATTTTGCTGTAAGAAACCTTTCATTAATGCACTCATATCCTAGAAGAGCATCACTAGCGTGTCTGCTGAGACGCAGACCCACGCCTTGGTGATGCTTATTGTCGTCCCTCCCTGAAAAAGAGAAATTTAAGATTATTTTTAAGAATCTGACCTTTATCTGTCCATCTGGTCTCTTGCAAGCCGAGAATATCTAAATTATAATGGTGGAATTCTTGTGTGAGGACATAAAGAGAAAAAGCTCTGTGCAGAGTCCTCACATTCCAACTACCTATGGAGAGAAAATGATTAGTAGGATGTTTAAAGAAACTATGTTTATTGAGAGAAGGAATGCCAACAATATCAAACAGCCCCCTAATTGCAGATATGGGGCAAAGACCTGTTCCCCCACCACTAAAGGCTGAAGCCATCTACACTGGAAGACTTCCTCCAATGTAGAATTTGACGATGCCAATAGAAGCAAAGAGTTCAGGTGCCTGCGATGACCTCTGCTCAGGATTATCCACCAGCTGATAAACATATCCTGTGAATCTATTCACTTGGGGCTGTCAACCTACAAACAAACAGAAAACACAGTGGAAGATTTTCCCTCCACAGAAGCCCACCAGTGCAGCAAAATCAGGATCCATAATCAAGCTCAGAGCCATATATCTGTCCAGTCCAGTGGGTTTATATGGTCAGCACCAGGACCTTGTGTGGTTGACCACTCCTCAGCAGGGTAGAATAAAAAAGAAAAGTAGCCACAGTTGTCCAGATCAGTAGGCCACACTAATCTGGCAGCCCTCCCCTTCCGTTCACTTCCACAAGAGAGTATCTCTTTTGAAAGGTACTAAAGGTCTGCTCCACAAGAAGGCTGGGTTCGGTCATTAGGTGCTAGGCCTGGCCAGTTCTATGCATCATCACAGGGGATTGGTGCATAGCTCTCCTTCCAGTGACTACCTAGCTACCATTTACAGACCAAACTATTCATACATCACAATAATGATGTAATATGCAATACGGATATCCCCTCCATACCCACTGCGTGGAATCTTCTGCTAAAGCAGAGAAAAGTAATAGGGACTACTGCGCATGGCAATGTAGATAGCGGCACAGGTGAGATGATGCATATAAGGTAACATAAGAATGCACTCAATGCCAAAGCCTAAAGATGCCCCCATGAAGAAAGGAGTGTGAAACGCATTGCTCTTGGAATATCATGTTGAGCAGTTAAACTTTTAGTGGTTGAGTTTGTGCTGGCCAATAGATTTTAGGGAGTTTTAATGATTCGTTTAAATATTTGTTATTGGCCAGTACTGGATGATTTGAATTTATACATGTAGAAAGCTGGCATGATGCCAGTACAGGAACTTGAGTAATACATAGAGTATACTGGTATGTGCAACATTAACTGACTAAAATCAATCATGTTTGGCATAAAACCTAACATCTAAGTATTGTGGATAGTCTATCACTTGTGGAAACAACATAATGGTAGAATCACAAACAGCATAAGGGCTGAGGCAAGGCCTGCCATTGGATTCAGGACGTATATTGTGATGTCAACATGATATTTGGTCAAATTTAATGTTTGCTGTGCATCCATACTGATGAAAATTACAAATTTGGACTGGTCGCATTGTTCACGTAAACGGACATTTATCTATGCTCTGTCGAACAAGATCATCTGATGCAGTTGTACCATCGATTTTGTAAGTCAATATACTCTTCTAATTTGTAAGCATTACTAAGTTAGTGATCTTTAAATGGGTTTAAAGATTATTCATAGATAATGGTAATGTATAAGTAACACCTGAATAACTGTATATAGACCTCCAGAGGTGTAGTGATCTAGAATAGATACTATTTTTAATAGTTATTGGAGATTGTCGCGGTCCATGAGATTATGTATGCAGAAGTTCTCTGACTTAGGATACTCTACTGGTGCTTAGTGGCCAGTGAACATGATTAAATTTTATGTACAGTAATTATTTGTGGAGATTATACTGAATTTATCCTACTGTGAATAGTATTAATTAAAAAAAATAATAATTAAATACATTAAGCTGATTGAGGTTAATGAAGTTTAGCAAGAGTCGACTAAGGGTCGGTGTTTGGTAAGTGAACCACATCACACGAGATCAACATGCAGGCATGTCAAAAGCTATATAAGCTTCACAAAAGTTTATAAATAAAAAAAAAAATAAAAAAAATACTATCCAATTGTGCCTTAAAAGGTAAAAAAAAGCAAAACAAATCCCAATGATGAAATTACTAACTCAATTTTACAATAACTTAAAAGAAAGACTGCACCAGAATTTCTTTTTTTCATTTGTCGAAAGAAATTAGTTTTGATGCCATGTACAGATGACACAAACAGGAAGATAGTTTTTTTTGAACAACTTTTCAAGAAACTATTAAAAATACTTTTTTTCTGCATTTGAGGAAAAAAGTTATGTTTTCTATATTACTCTTATGTCATAAGCTTTGATTTGACATATAACTCATTGTTATCAGCTCACGTTAAATTTCACTTTTTTTGGGGAGGAGGGACATAATTTGAGGCTTTTGTGTTCAGAAGATATAATAGAACAATCTTTTACATTTCCCCTTTCTTCTGGGAGTGGTGTTCGGGTAATTTTTTTATAGCCAACTAATAAGCCTTCATTTGTATTTGAAAGCTATAATGGAAAATCATTTACATATTCCTCTCTTTTTTCTGAAAGGAAGAGAGGTTGAAAGTAAATTTTTTATACCTTATGCCACTCCCCAAGTAACAGATTTCGCATGGAACATAATTCATTACAATCAGCCACCAAGTTGGAAAGATATGGTGGAGCAATGATTTTGATGAATTCTTTAACTGGAACAACAACCGAAAAGCAGTGAGAAGACAGGCAAAATAATATTTTTTGATACAACTTCAGAATTAATAGCATATTAAAAATATCTTAAACAACTGAATCAGGCAGTATAATATTTTTAAAAAAAGTGCACTTTAAAAAATTCTGAAAATTTGTTAATTAAAAAGTTCTGAAAATTTGCAAGATCTGAGAAAATTTATCAGTACATAACCTAAATAAATATACAAAATTTGTAGTTAATCAGCTTAGCTTTTGCCAAGTCTACATTAGAAATGCTTGAGCAGAAAAAAAAAGTGATTTCATTATTGGATTACTGGAATATGTAGGTTTATTTAGTAATTTTGATGAAAAGCTGTGATCATTTAAATACATACGACAGAATTGCAGATTCAGGGTTTTAGTAAACAAGATAAAATCTGCTTAAATATCAGATTTAAATAATTCATGTCAAAAACGCATTAAATTTTCTCTTGGAAAAGTTCCATAACAATATTAATAATTATTGGACTAAGTAAATTATTTATAGCAATGATCAGTTAACAAATCCCATTTAAAAAAATCATATTAGTTGACAGAATAAACTGGATTCTTAAAACTTTAATTTGTTTTCATCATATAATATGCCCTTGTGTAAGTGTTTGTGTGTTGTATGAGAAACCAGGAAAAACAAATAAAACTTTTAGATTATCTGTTTTATATATGGAAGTAACTTTATCCCTTTTTTTAAAAAAAAATTACAAAATTTGTCATTATTTTCATTGGGAATACCTGAAGCAGCACCTGAACCATCTCTATCCATGCTATCTTGAGGGGATTTGAAGTGTTTAATTCTCCTGCTGTGGTCTTCATCTTCAGATTCTGGAAAAGCACAAAATGTCATTAAACTGACTACCATACATATATGTACAAGTAATAAGAATCTCAATTCAATGATGTTATATGCTGCTATGCTTCTATTGATGATTACAATATGAAGGGAAAAGGTTAACATGAATAACTTCTGAACATTTTTGAATTCTTTTTGAAAAGGAGAATTATTTCAAAGTTAAAATAGGTATTCACTCTGACATTTGGTTTGCAGCAACAGATTCTTTTGGCAATGGATACAACAGCAATAGAAAACATATCTTAAAGGAAATAGATAACTTAATGATTTGAGAATAAGAAATGCATATTTTAAATATAAAGATATTTATGGATATTCTTGGGATTCCCCTAATTGATCCCACAGCAAAATGATTATGAATTAATTTAGAGTAAATGAGAGAGTTCTGTTAGGAACACCAAGCCACAGGGCAGTGTAGATTCATATATAATTTAAAGTGATTTACAGAAAAAGTTATTAAAAAAATTAACTTGATACTTTTAAGGAACCAGCAATAAACTTACCAAAAGAGACTTTTTGGTCATTTTGGCAGCAAGTTACTACTAATGTTGAGTAATAATAATGCTTTAAGCAATCTATTTCAAACTAAAGTGCTGTTCAGAATTAAAATAATTGAGAGTTGTTAAAAGGGAGCAGAAGGGGTAGAATATGTGAATGATAAGGAAAAGTAGCTTATTTCAGATAGAAGAGAGTGAATGTAAAATCTAAACAAACATCCTCCTAATCTTAACACTTAAGGAAGCCAGTTACACACTTTTCTAAAATCAGTACACATATTTTAAAATTCAGTCTAAGAATTAAAGAATTAGATTTTAAAGCAAAAAATTGTCTGTGTATTTATCATAAAGTGAATAAATCCCAAATATTACCTGCTTCAGTGACACAATGGTATCACATTGGTTTACAGTAACACTGCAGCTGCCAGGGTCAGGGTTTGAGTCCCAGGATGGCATGATTGTGCATCTGCATATGTGTTTCATATAATAAATCAGGACAAGCTTACAGAGCTTCAAGGTTGTTTTGTTTTTGTTTGTGCAAAAAAATTATTTAAAATTAAAATTCTGCCTTGAGCAATAAAATTTTTTAAGTTTATCCTCCCCACTATTTCCATGTTAAAGGTTTTTAGGAAAAAAACTCAGAAGCTTTTTGGAGCAAAGACAGCACTCCTTTAAAAATTATAATATTGAACCAGAAAATCTACACTGAAACAGGTCACAATTATTGTGATCATACATGCCAATTTTTTTTTTCATTTCAAGGCAAGAAGATAAAAAGCATCCCCATGGCATAGGTTTGCTTCTCAGCAGACATGCCAATGATGCTCTTCAAGGATATGAATGCATTAATGAAAGGTTTCTTACAGCAAAATTTCAGACAAGCGTTAAAGGCTTGAATGTTATCTGCTGTTATGCCCCCACTGAGAATGCCAATGAAAATGAGGATAGGTTTTATGGACAACTTCAGGATATTTTGAATTCTGTCAAGAAAGGAGATATTACCCTTTTTCTAGGTGATTTCAATGCCAAAGTTGGTATTGATTCTGATCTTTGGGGAGGGGTGATACTAGGTCCCTTTGGTATTGGAGCTGCAATGGCCAATGTCTCTAACAGGTAAGTATCCAACTTAATAAGTTTGTAACTAATTACAAACACTGAGACATACATCAGTACACATGGGTTTCACCAGATGGGCTGCATAATATGATTGATTATATATTAATTAACAGCAAATGGGCTGGTTCTATTAGGAATACCAGATCATATAGGGGAATTGAAAATTACCTTGTTAAAAGTGTCTTGCAACTTAAACTTCATAAGTGTTGTGCTAAGGTTAATAAAATTACCTTTAATTCTGAAGCACTAAAAGACCCAGTTATAGCTAAAGCTTACCATGCTATGTTACTTAGTCATTATGAGTCATGGTTTGTTTATTACTGAAGTTTAGAAAAAATGGGACCATTTTAAGCAGGCTTTTTTTTTAAATTAACTATACTCTTTTAGGCAAAATTATCTGGGTGATAAGGCACTTGGTGATTAAGCTTATTTCAGAAAGAAAGAACTGCAGGAATATCCTTAATCAATATCCTACTAGTCCTAATAGAAAGCATTACAAAGAGCTTAATAAACATATAAAGGATCAGTTAGCAGCTGATAAGAATCTTTGGCTTGATGGCTTGGCTGACAAAGCCGCGGAAGCAGTTAGACAGCACAACAGCAGAGAGCTGTACCAGATAGTTAATGCTTTGTGTGGTAGAAAACGGACAGGCATACAGGGATTGAAGGATAAACAAGGTAAGGTTATAGAAGGTGAGGATTCTGTCATGGCTAGGTGGGCTGAGCATTTTAGTGATGTTCTAAACAATGTGGTTAGTTCTACTTACATTGTTTGCAATGATGATAGATGCATTGGTGGCTTTAATGTTGGCCCCATAACACAGTCTGATGTTATTTTGGCTATTTCTAAACTTAAACTTCATAAATCCCCAGGGGTAGATGAAATTACTACTGAAATGCTTAGAGCTGGAAATGTTTCAGTTACCACATGGATGACTGAAATTTTGAATATCTTTTACGTTAAAGGCATTGTCCCTAAGGATTTTACCAGACCACTACCTCTATTTTTAAAAAAGGTGATCACAGTTCTTGTGATAACTATAGGGGTAACAGCCTGCTTTCTGTTCCAAGTTCTTTGCATGATTGTGCTTAATAAAATATGTTCTTTTATTCTTAGATTTATAGTTTTTCATGGGTTAGTGCATGCCAGATGACAAAGTGAAACTATGGTTGATGGACAATTTTGTGATAAGCAGTGTGGATTCAAAAGTGGTAGGGGGGGGGGGGTGTAGATCAGATTTTTTCACTTAGACAGATTTTTGAGAAATGTTTAGTTTCAGAAATCTTTGGTTACTAGCTTTGTTGATCTCAAAGAAGCTTTTGACTTTGTTGATCATCATAATTTTTGGTTCATCGTGAGATCATACGGCATACCAAACAAGTTAGTTAACATAATGAAAGCTCTCTATAATAACATCTATTAGTTTGGCCATGTTGCCCATATGAATAATTGTAGACTAGTGAATAGAGAAGGCCTCAGAAAGAGGGGGAGACCTAGGATGCAGCGGGCAATTAATGTCAAACAGGACGTAGTTAGAATTGGTGTACAGTGACAGATGCAGCTCAGGATAGATAATATTTGAAGAACTAAATTGCACAATCTGGTTGGATCTCTGTAGCCCATGGATGATTGATGATGATGACATGCCATTACTGTAACAATCCTGATTGTTTTCCTCTCTCTGGTAATGTTTCAAAATTAATATATTATCCCAAACGTTTTTTGAATTCTACATCTTTAATTTTTAAACTTTTGTAGAGTTCTCAAAAAAAAAAAATCTGAACTCAAAATTCAGTAGGAAAAAATTATTCTATTTCATTGGAAGTAATTCAAGTATTTTAAGATGAATGTACTTAATTTTGGTTAACACTTTGATATATTTTTGCTTTCAAAATTGTTCCACTATTTTAAGATTATTATTTACTCCTTATTATAAACTTAAAGATGATTTTGAAAAAGAAAAGAAATATTATGATGTGGTGAAGCAAGTTGTTTTCATGTTCACAATGTGTATCACAGTGATTGCATAATTGTTGACAGTCTCTGGATTCATCTAAAACAATTTATCTGATTCTTTAAATATAACAATTCCTTACATTCATATTTATGGGTTAAGGCATGTCATGACATCAAAGTAAAATTTTTCCTGTAATTCTGCAACAAAATATTCTTCACTGTAGTAAATCTGAATAATCTGTAAATAGTTTTGATTTCAACTGTAGTGTCTTGTTTTATTTGATGTAGAATATTTATATTTCTTCATTTCTTAGCTTTTTCAGATTTAGATTTATAGTTTTTATTTAAATTCTTTTTAGAGCAGAAAGTTTTATATCTACTTTGGCAAAATTGGTATGGTTCTATATTCACCAAAAAGTTTTCAAAAAACCTAAAATTAAGAATTAATAAAAATATGAAATATTTATATTGCAACATTGAAATAATTAAAAAAAAACAGTAAATTAAAAAACTCTCTGAAGTTAAAGTAAAATACAGCAAAATTTTGGTATTAGAAAAATATATATATAAAGTTTCATCTACCTTTTTATTTCCTTTAACTTTCTATTATATTGTTGCTCAGAATTAAATGATCTTTTGTGAAAATGTAGTACTGAGGAAAAAAGCATTTAAATGTTTCAGCCAGTTTTTAAATGTTTAACATTGCACTAAGTCAATGAAAGTTTTTATTGTTGAGTTTTAAAATAAATATAATGTGCATTAATATGCCATAAATATCTCAAAGCAGATGGATTACAAGTTTCACTATAGCAATATTAGCCTGCAGACATTTGATCCAGTTCCACTATAGCAGCCTCAATGAGTCAACATTAAACTGAGGATTTAACCTAAGATTGAACCTATGACTGCAGGCAGTGTTTTCCAAACTTTTTAAAGCTAGATCCTAGTCTTTTTCATGCCTAATGGCTTGAAACTTTTATTAATTGGTTTTTGAATTTAAAAGTCAATATTTCTTTGAAGTTAGCCAGTTTTGCTTTTCTTACTAATCTCATGTGAAACTCTATTCATAGTGGTAAACTGTATACAAAATATTTTATTTCTATTTGTGAGTTACATTTTCCATTTACTCTTAATAGATGCTTTGAGTGTTCACAAGAAATACTGTCTTGTAAACTATAGACTGGACTTACCAATCTGCAGTTCACTGCAAAAGATATTGCAGCTCTTAAAACAAATCATCAACATACTGAATCTGGCTCATTTCTTTCAATTCTTTTGAACAAATATTTTTAGATGCATAACAAAAATAACTAGAAGGATAGCCTCTGGCACATATGAGAATCTTGTTTTCAAAGAGAAAGAAGTTTTTCCTTTACCTACTGTTTCATTCCTTAAAAGTTTTAATTTGAGCTAGCAGATGATGGGAAAAATGCAAATAATATTTCATTAGTAATTATACAACATAAAAGTGTTCGTCTTTTAATTCTTAAATCTCAAAAGTTGCATTTCCCACACCTATCTCTGAAAAGTGAATAGATTATTACTGTCAGTGGAATATCTCTTAAAAACTACAACTAGTTTTTCAAATTTCTATTCTATACATATTATTTGTGAAACTCAATAACTGCTCTGCCATTTCATCATTTCAGTGATCTGTAAAGAGATATATATATATATTAAAACTACTAAGTATTTGAAAAAATGTGAATTATATTTCATTAGTACTAATCAAACTAAAAAAAAGAGTTTCCTAATTATCATTTTCATTGTTTCCAATGGAAACTTCGTGACATTCACATTCCACCACCAAAATTTCGTATTTCCATCATTAATACATAGTTGCAATATTCATTTGGAATTTTCAATCTTTTCCACCATTAGAGGGTGCAATTATAGTGTTAAAAAGATTTTGAAAGCATGCATCACAATATATTTTATCAATTCCTATCTAACCTTAAAAAGATTTTTTCATTATTTCTAAATACAAACAATTATCTGCTAAAACAAAAAAAAAATTGTGTGCCCCCAACCCCCTGGATCTAAGAGGTCAATTCATTGTTGCCAATGGAAACATTATGGCATTCATATTCCACCAACAAAATTTATTACTTCTAGCTTAAATATGTCGTTTGCAATATTTATTTGAAATTTTGGAATTTGCAAATTTTTCCACTGTTAGAGGGCACAATTATAGTTTTTGGAAGATTTACAATGCATGAATCATAATATTTTATCAATTCCTATCTAACCCAAAAAAAGAATTGTTCACTTATCTCTAAAAGCAAACAATTATCTGCTAAAACTAAAAGGTGTGTTTTCCCACCCCCTCTGGATCTAAGGGGTCAACTCATTGTTCGCAATAGAAACTTTGTGACCTCCACATTCCACCACCAAAATTTCAAATTTCTAGCATAAATACATTGTTTGCAATATTTGTTTAAAATTTTGGAATTTTCAACTTTTTCCACTGCTAGATGGCATAATTGCATCTTTAGAGAGATTCAGAAAGTGCATTTCGTAATATTTCATCAATACCTATCCAACACAAAAAGAATTTTTAATTTATCTCTGTATACAAAAAAAGTTCGATGTCTACAGACATACAGATAGACAGACAGATGACAAAGTGAAACTATTATCTCATTTTCTTTGAAAACGAAATAAAAAATAAATTTATTTTTTAAAATATCGTGTTTCATTCATATAAAATAAAAAAATTCACTGGAGTGATAACACTTGGTTGTGTGTAAAATTAATTAAATACTAGCATATTGCATGCCAAAAGTTTAGTCAAATGAAAACTAATTTCTCCTCCAGCAGATATCTCCACTGACAATTTCATCATTCACAATTTATAATTAAAAGAGCAATGGTAGGGTGATGTCAGATCCTCTACACAAAGTCATTTGAAGTTCTAACTGCATCCCATTATAAATAAGGAACTGAGTTTTTAACATAACACAGGGGAAGTCAATGCACCAAATTTGGGGGCATTTATAGTTAAGTAACTGAGGAATTACAGGGAAGAAAAATTTGTTAAACACAGATAAAATTCTTCTGAAAGAGTACAGCATAGTAATCAGTCATCCCCAACAATGAGTACTACATGCATTATTATCTGCTGAAGAAGCAACATGAAGAAGCACATGCATTATCTGCTGAGAAATTTCAGCATACGATAAAAACTGTGAAATATCCTCATCCCCATTTAATGTTGATCTGAGCACAGTACTACCTTTGTTACAAATGGAAATAATTGATCTCCAGTGTAATACTGAACTAAAAATCATTTTTCTTAAATCAGATATGTTTTTTGTAAAACTTTTTAACAAAATTTTTACAAAATTTACTGCAAAAATCGTGTATTTTTGGCAGCACTATATTGTGCAAATTTTTCTTTCAAAAATTAGTTTTTGAAAAAAAAATTGTTTGTCTACATCAGATAAAAATATACATAATCAGTCAAAAACAGCAATCTCTAAAATTGCAAATGATGTGAATGATTTGTCACTGGAAAATGAAAAAAACTGGAAAAACAAATTTCACATTAAAATATATATTATTACAAAATGGAGCCATAATTATTATGTCAAGTTTATTTCAATTAGAAATAATTTTGGTTTAATTTGTCTATATGCTCATGAAATTTTTCATTTTTATTATTTGGCTCACAACAAAGTTTGGGTTGGCCAGGACTGTTTTAGACAAATTTATACCATTCAATATTTGAAATCACAAAAGGGGACCATTTTGATGGTGGTAGTGAGATGGTCTGGGTTGGAATCACACTGACTGGTTGCACCAAACTTCACATCTGCACCAAGGATTGCAGGGATCCTTACACCCTATGTGAAGCTTTTCAGGGGTGCTCCCCTCTCTGATTTCATCTTTATGGATAATACCCAGGGGTTGATGATTTCCTTAGAAGGTAAAATTATTCATGGGATGGAATGATCAGCTAGATCCCTAAACCTGAATCCAATTGAGTATATATGGGATGCCCTAGGTCAACACTTCCTATAACAGAAGACCAATGGACCAAGGTATGATGTCATCATGGGTAGCCCTACATCTAGTAAAATTCTTAGAAATTTATTTTAAAATTTTATTACTGGTGTAATGTTATGATAAATAATATTTATTTATAAATATATCTTATTTAGAAGGGAAATTATTTGCATTTATTAGAAATCATTATAATGCTAATACATACGAATAATTTTCCTTCTAAATATGGAATATTTATAAATAAACATTAATACAAAACTACACCCATAGTAAAAATAGAAACAGGTATATAAGAATTTTTTATATTACAGGATTACTTATGTAGATGCCATAACTTGGTCCATCAACTTCTGTTGTAGGAGGTGTTGCCTAAGTAGATGACTTAAATGAACTCTCCATGAGCCGAGCTTTATTCTTATGAAAGAGTGGGCTTTATTGCAACAAAACTTCATCTACAGCCCTATCAACTGTATGAGAATGCATTGCATAAGTTGTATGGCTGTCAGGTGTGATAATATGTCTTAACATTTCCTGGCCTCTTTAACTCCAGCACCTCCATTACAGGACCTCATACTTCATAAGTAGCAGAATGCATATTACATGAGATCATCATCCCACATGCTCTTACTCAGTCATGTCACAATACCTTTCCATATATCATTAACTGTATTTGTCAAAAACCATTTTGAGTTGAAAGGTATGAAATCCCTCTTAAAACCTAGAGTTTTGTCCATTAGTCTAATTTTGAGCACCTGTGAGTGTAACATTACTGTTTAAACCTATATAAATAGAGAAATCTGGGTAAATTCACCAACAGTAAGTGCTGAATTTCCTGCCGTAGTCTGTTCCTTTCAAAGGTAGAAAAATCATAACAGTAAAAATATTTTCTAGGGAAACATTTTGTGATTGATCACCACTGAATGATATTCAAAATTTTGTTGCATTCTCTTAGAAAAAAATAGTAAAACTACAGAATTTTTTTAAAACAAATGCAGTTTATAAAAACCTGCATACCACACATTTGTTCTGATTTGTAGTAAAACTGCTGGTTGGTCCGATTTTTCCTAAATTAGATTCTTAAATTTAACTTAAAAGATATAGTTTAAAAATAACTATATATTACCTTGAGGGGACTGTTCTGCATCAGATTTCATTACTTCATTATCTGAATGTATCTTTTCTTCTGTTACATGTTCCTGTTCTTCATCAGACCCTTGAAAGAAGCACATTTATGAATGCAATATTTAAATAATGCTTTTGCTGAATACTGGCATTTAGTGCAATTTTGCTACTTTTGGCATGATAAAGAAACACAGCATTATACTAAAAAGAATCAGAACTTCAAGTAAAAAAAAATACCCCCTCAAGCAGCTGCTTGCCACAGAGGTCTGACAGGAGCCTGTCAGTTTATATGCCATAGTAGAAGGTCTGAGAGGATGGCGGACCTCAGTAGAAAAACGACACACGTCCATGCCTTACCCAATAATCTCATTTTAAGTTTTGCAGTGACAAATTAAGACTAGAAAACTTAATTGCACAGATAAATGAATAAAAAACGAAAGGAATAAATAATGCTTTACAAATCAAACTTTTTCATTTCTCAACATGCTAATTAAGCTTAATATTTTTTTATAATGAAATTTATCAAAGAGTAGCAAAAATGGTAATTAAAAACTTAAAAGAACTAATAGAAAACTACAGACAGAATCACTTTTATTATTTAATCAGATTCATCATAAAGTAATAAAAATTATAATTAAAAATTGTTAAAAGAACTAATAGAAAATATTCAGATATAGACAGAATCACTTTGTGACCATTAGTTGAATACAAGTCAGACACAAATATTATGATTAAAAAATAAAGTACCTAGGGTTGAGTTGTTTCACCTCTTAAAGCAACTTTCACTATTTTGGTTGGCAAAATCAGAAGATCGTTGCTGTAATCCTTTACTTTGAAAAATAGTGACATTTTTGTGCACATGTTGGGCTAAGAATCGTTGCTGTAATCCTTTACTAGACATTTTTACTTAGACATTTTTGTGCACATGTTGGGCAGAAGATTGTTGCTGTAATCCTTTACTTTAAAAAATAGTGACATTTTTGTGCACATGTTGGGCTAAATGGCCAAGCCATAATGATCCCAAAGGTAAGTTGGGTAAGGGAAGCACATCTCCTAAACATCTGTTAGGAGACAGATGCATATAGCCCATATAGCATTCTTTAACACACAGGGTATGGCTCTTCTGTACATTGAGCCATAGTTTTTAGCAAGATGTATGGGTTGGACTAAATTATTTTGAGTGTTTCCACAAGAAATACTGTCTTTCCATGAGTGGGATTTGAATCCTTGTCTCCCAGTAATATGTCAGATGTGCTAAACACAGGACATCTATGATACTTTACTATCGAATTATACCATTTAATATTTGAAATTCCTATTTTTCAAACTTCAAAGTAATGTCCAAATATTACTTCAAATCTTTTTACAAACTTCATATAAATAATTGTGTTTATTCATTGATTCAGTCGGTAGCGCGTCAGGCTCGTAATCTGTAGTTCCCAGGTTCAAGTCCCAGCTGGGTCAGCGTTGAGATTTATCTCCGCAAAATTCTCCGCCCTGCCCACGGTCAGTAGGGGACGCCGATGGGCTTGGAAAGGCTGCCGTCTGTCGTATGGGCCGTTAAGCTGTGGCCCCGTGCGTGGGAGAGACATACCCTGTGCACGTTAAAGAACACGCTGGATGGCCTTGACGAGAGGCTACCATCTGTCTCCTAACAGCTGTTCCAGTGGGTCCCCTCCCCCAAACTTCTCTGAGCTTTCGGGGTCCATGTGACCTGGCCATTTAGCCCATTTTGTGCAAAAAAGTGCTGCTCAGAGGTAAAACAACCCAACCCATTGATTCTTAAAAACCTATACACAGTTTTTGAATAGATTCAATGAAATTTTGGGGAGGGGAATTTTAATATGAACTAATTTGCTTTAGGTGTATTCTTCAGCAACACTTCTAACAAAATGATTTTACAAAAGTTGGGGATTAATGGGTTAATAAATCAAAAAGCAAAATTGGATTCAAAATAAATTTATTGATAATATAGCTATTGGTCTATTTTATTAAAATTTCACACTAATAAACTTTTACTGTGTACAGCATCTTGGTGAAAATAATTCCTCAGATCAGATAAGGATGATGACAGTGAATGCACTTTCATATTGAAAGCAGTTTTATTCATGATTGAAATGTTCAAAATGAATGTAGAGAAGGTCACCATGCAGCAAATGTGTTTTATATGGAAAAACTAAGAGCATTATGGAAACTCTTTATTAAATGTTTCCTTCCTAATAATCAGGTTCCAGAAATTCCCTCGTCACTTATCTCTGATAATTTACATAAAAACAATTGCAGTAATTAGAGTAATGACACAAACTAACATGAGGGGAAGATTCTATTTAAAGCTTAACATCTCAAACTTAAGTGCCAGATGAAGCCCCACAGATGGTCAGGAGTGAAACGTGTCACTGGAGCTAATAATTTTTAGACTTGACATTTTAAAGTTCTTTTTTAAAAATTTGGTTTGCTAAATGTGTGTTTAAATAGAATGTTCAGTCAAAAGTTAAAATTTCTTGAAAGCCTAACTCTAACATGGCAAAGTAAAGGATTATAGCAACGATCTTCTGATTTTGCCAACCAAAATAGTAAAAGTTTCTTCAGTAATGTTAATGAACATCAGTATCTACAACAGCCTCATCATTGGAACTGATGTGAATCTTCAAAGAAAGGGCTGATAAAGAGTAGTAAACAACAAGAAAAACATCACCTCATTCTAATAGTGAAAGAAGCAATCCTGACTGACAAGTATCACCAATTAAGTCAGCACTGGTGAAAGAGAACATAACCCTGCAACAATAAGGAAGTCTGAGCCAACCTGAAGAAGAATTCACAAGAATGGTAATATCCTCCTTTAACACCATTCCTTACTTTGGAACTTTTTGAAGAATTAAAATGTCTCCTTAAAGTAATTATAATCTATGTAGATATAGCTGATGACATTGCAAGAGAAGCAATGTACATCAACTAAAAATTGGTTGGGTTGTTTTATCTCTGATCGTTACTTTTTTTTGCATACAATAGGCTAAATGGCCAGATCACAAAGACCCCAAGGGCTCAGAGAAGGTTTGGAGAGGGGACCCACTGGACAACTGTTAGAAGACATGGTAGCCTCCTGTCAAGGCCATCCAGTGTGTTCTACAATATGCACGGGTATAGCTCTCCCACACATGGGGGGCTTGGCTTAATGTTCCATCCAAAGTGGCAGTCTTTTCAAGCCCATCAGTGTCCCCTACTGACCGAGGGCAGGGAATTTTGCAGAGATAAACCTCAACACTGGCCCAGGTAGGACTTGAACCTTGGAACTGCAGATTATGAGCCTAAAACTAAAAATGCAGTATAAGGCCTTCTCAAGAATATTTTAACACTAGACAGCATAATACATGGTACACCAGTTATAAGGGAAGACCACTCTGTGAGATCATTCAAAGAAGGGAAAGAATTGAATAATTATTATAATTTTTATGCCAATCAATTTCTGACAAGACATGGAAAATTCTCCAAGTATTTCATTAGAATAGGAAGAGCAGAGAATTCCCTCTCTTGATGCAGTAGCGAGGGAGACAACAGACATTATCTTTTCGAATGTAACCTATTGAATCTGAAGTATCAACTAAAGAGCATCAATCAAGAAAATCAAGATTATTCAAGCATAAGAACATGCCAAGAAAATTTAACGATCATATCCAATGCTATGAAGACAATTTTAGAGCATTGGGTTGGGTTGTTTTACCTCTGAGCGGCACTTTTTTGCACACCATGGGCTAAATGGCCAGGTCACATGGACCCCGAAGGCTCAGAGAAGGTTGGGGGAGAGGACCCACTGGAACAGCTGTTGGGAGACAGATGGTAGCCTCCCGTCAAGGCCATCCAGCGTGTTCTTTAACGTGCACAGGGTATGGCTCTCCTGCACACGGGACCACGGCTTAACGTCCCTTTCCAAGCCCATTGGTGTCCCCTACTGACCGTGGGCAGGGCGGAAAATTTTGCGGAGATAAATCTCAACGCTGACCCAGCTGGGACTCGAACCTGGAAACTACAGATTACGAGCCTGGCGCGCTACCGACTGAGCCACCCCCGCCCCATTTTAGAGCACTATGAAGACTTCTCTCAAGAGGCAATCACATAAAAACTACCAGTTATAGTGGCAGGCAGGTCTCTGGACATACAATAAGGCATTTCGAAGGTAGGTCAGGGTCTCAGACCAAGACCCCCGACTCACCTGCTATCTCTCTCTACATAAAAATCAAAATAAATAAATAAATAAAAAAGTAAAAAATTATCTTAAAAATATAGCAGGTTTCTATGTCTCTGTTTTTTTGTGTTTTTCTATGTCTGTAATTTCTATGTATTGTTCCTAAAAAAATAAAATAAAAATAAAATTAAAAAGTTCACTAACAAAAATATCTCTTGGTGTTTTGTATTTTGACTATTCTGTGCTATCTCAGCAAAAACATAATACATTTAATTATAAAAAAAATTTAAATTTTTTTTAAAGTTTATTAAAATAACAAAAATATCTCTTGGTGTTTGTGTATGTTTGTGAATATGTGCAGTAACAGTAAATATGTTTGTTTGTCTAACAAATTTATTTCTCATTAGTACATTGCTGGCCATTAAAAATGCAACTTCAGGAAAGACAAGAGATATCAAAACCATATTTAGTGAATACATAGCTTATGTTACAAGGATCAAATGACTGCAAATACAACTCTGTTACACTTCTGGAATACAAAGAAATCAGCATCTTGTGTAGCCACCATGAGTGGTAATAACTGCTGCTACACGGTCTGGCATTGAGAGGATGAGATGTTGGATGTGTGTTGCCCTCGGTCAGTCCACATAGCCAAAGTTCATCCATTGTAGCTGGTGCCTGGTGTGCTAGTCGTCATGAGATCATGAACCAGACAAGGTCAATTGGGGACAGATCCGGTGAATGTGCAGGCCAAGGCAGAAGTGTCACATGGTGGTTTTCCAGGAATTGTTGGACTATGCATGCCACATGTGGTCGGGCATTGCTCTGTTGGTAAATGACACCAGAGAGCCCCTGAAGATAAGGTATGACCACAGGCTCCAACACCTCAGTGAGGTAATGCTGGCTGTTCAAAGTACCAGTAATGCATATGAGGCATGTGCATGAGTGGAGTTCAATGACACCCCATAACATAACACCAGGGGCCGGACCTGTATGGCGCTGCATCGTGCATGTCTCATTAAGCCTGTTGCCATGGCACTGCCAGATACAGATTCGTCCATCACGGTGCTGCATACTGAAGCAGGATTCATCTGAAAAGATGATGCGATGCCATTCGCACATCCATTCACGATGTTGGCACCATTGCAGTCACATATGCTGCGCTGTCGAGTCAATGATAGCCGAAGCAATGGCCACCTAGCAAAGATGCCCTAGATCTTCTGACGGCATTGAACCATATGTGCGGACATTGGTTGATGTGCAACACACCCTAACTATTGAGCTAAGGTGTTTGATGTGGCTATACGATCTTCAAAGTCATGCACACATCTTCAAAGTCATGCACACGAGATATCTGTCCTCTCATTCATTTGTGTGGCAGGGACATTGAGATCCCTCACGTCGGTGAGTTCAATCCTCCTCTACCCACTGATGCCATATGCTTATCACTGTGGCAGCAATCAGTCCAACAGGAGCACCGATGTCTCGGTATGATAATTTGCCTCCCCGTAATCCCACAGTTCTCCCTCGATCAAAGTCGGAAACCTGGTCGTATGGATGACGTGTTCTTTGACAGGGCGTACTTGATCCTTTAGTGTGCATGAACTGTGAGCAAACACAGTTCCAGTGCTTTACACCAGCTGATGCAATTTTAATGCTCATTTATCATTTTAATGCAAATTTTTTGTCTCAATTTTAATCTCCTCTTATACCACTTCCAGGAGGCGTTACTGTCACATATGATGTGCATCTGTGCTGTGCGTTGAATCATTTACATGTTCTCCCATGGGCTACCCCATCTTAGATATTTCAGGTCAATCTGATGAGTTCTTCCTGGTAGTGCACTTTTAATGGCCAGCAGTGTATAGAATAATGTATTTTTTTAAAACTGTTTAGCCATAGTTGGGTTGTTTTACCTCTGAGCTGCACTTTTTTGCACACCATGGGCTAAATGGCCAGGTCACAAGGACCCCGAAGGCTCAGAGAAGGTTGGGGGAGGGGACCCACTGGAACAGCTGTTGGGAGACAGATGGTAGCCTCCCGTCAAGGCCATCCAGCGTGTTCTTTAATGTGCACAGGGTATGGCTCTCCCACACACGGGGCCACGGCTTAACGTCTCATCCAACAGACGGCGGCCTTTCCAAGCCCATCGGTGTCCCCTACTGACCGTGGGCAGGGCGGGGAATTTTTGCGGAGATAAATCTCAACGCTGACCCAGCTGGGACTCGAACCTGGGAACTACAGATTACGAGCCTGGCGCGTTACCGACTGAGCCACCCCCACCCCATTTAGCCATAGTTATTTCAATTTAATCTTCAGTTAATAATGTATGTTCTCTTCTTTCCTTTCAATTCCTCAGTTTCTCCTTTCTCTGCCATTTCCCTTAACAGATTCGAACCCCAACCCTCATTTTATTATCAGGTCTAGCCATACACTGTCCCCCCCATTCCCCCATACTTCTGCATTCCTCTTTCTGTCTATTTTATCTTCATGCCTCTCCTCCTGCCAAACTCAATGCTTGCTCACTGGCACCCGTTAGTTAATCCCAATGATAAACGTTTGTCTCTGACCATGAACCTTGACCTTTTAGCCACTGCTCTGCACTTTTGCTGCATACTACAAGTGGTTTCTCTGGTATGCCAAAAGCCATTGCTTCAGGCTGGGTCATTTTGGACATGGATTTTGACTCTTTTCCCTTCTCTCTACCTGTATTTTGCACACAGTACAATGGGCAATTCTTTTCAACATTCCATGAATATTTATTAACCAGCTCTTCATTGTAAGAAATTCCCTTCTTCATAGGGGAGTCCAATTAGTAGCAAGAATCTATTTTTCTTGACTTCCCTAATTAAGCACTGTTTAAATTTACAGAGTATATTTCTTTTGCATTCCATGTTACTTACTATGTGTACTTTTCTTTAAATGTTTTATATTTCTGTTCTTTTCTGTCTTTTATTTTCTTATTATTTATTATTTTATTCCGTCCTTTTTCTTTTATCTTCACCTATTTTTCCTTCTCTTTTTTTTTCTCCGTACTTCTTTTCTATTATAAATTTTTTTATTACCTTTTTTTTCATTAATGGGCAGGAGAAGCTCAGTCACTAACATGCCAGGCTCATAATCTGCAGTTCCCAAGGTCAGGTCCCAGCTGGGCAAGTGTACAGATTTTCTCTGCTAAACTCCCCACCCTGCCCATAGTGAATCGGGATCACTGTTGGGGGCAGGCACACTCTATACACATTAAAGAACACACTGGATGCCCTCGACAGGAGGCAACATCCTTTTCCCAACAGCTGTCCAGTGGGTCCCCATATCCAACATCCCTGATATCACGAGAGCTAAAATTTGGACATTTGTCCCAACCATTGGAATTTTAGGTAGCAATATTATTTATTTTTTATTTAAAAAAAAATAGATAAAAGCTCTACATTCCACTTTCTAAATGGTCAAACTTTGGCTCGATTCATTTATAGAGTTTCAGTTCAACTTAGATCTTAATGCTACCTATAGAAATATCAGAAATTTATTTCAGGCATGATCAAAAATTCTAAAACAATTCCAATAATTCCCTGAGATGAATTGAACGTAATAGATATCTTCACTATAATGTAGATCACTTCAAAAGGTCCTTTCTCCACTGCTTTGCAGCTCAATTGTCAGTTTTTTTAAGCCTCATTTAGCACACAAATGTGACTTTTGGTGCCATCCATATGATGTAGTACTGTCCTGTATAGTGGAGCATCGGATGGCATCATTCATTCATATTATCACCTAGACAGCTTAATCTTATAAATATATGTATCATAACCAACTCCAAAGGTTGATAACTATGTATAAATCATTAGAAATCAAAACATATCCAGAAAAATAAAGATGTAGATTTAAGCATAAAAATAGACATAAAATGCTAACTGAAAACCAATGGCAGACTTGGGACAATGCTGTATGCAAGCAAAGTGTACATATGGCATATATTTATCCTTTATACTGATATCTGCAACTTGCACTTTGCCATGAACTAGTTTGCAAAGTTAATTCCTAGAAAAAATGTCATTTTGATTTCAGTCCCAAGGAGTTACATGATGAATGCTGGGATAAATCATAAAAATAATTTTAGAAATACTGAAATAGGCTAAAATGGAAAAGAGAGAGTAGAACGAAAAAAAATAGACAACTTGGTAATTGCTTCCAGAATCCTCCGATTAAAAATAAAAAGCTGCTTTTGATTAATTTTTTGGGATAATTTTTGAAACTTTAAGAAAAATTGTGTTGATAATAGTTCAAATCAAACTCATGCACTTAAATCAAAAAGTTGCTTCAAGACAGAGAGCAGTATTGCTGTATATCGTATGTATAAAAAGCTGAAAGAAATTATTACATCGTATCTTATCATTTGGGTTGGGTTTTATATCTGAGCAGCACTTTTTCGGACACAATGGGTTAAATGGTTAGATCACATATGGCATATATTATCAGGACCCCAAAGGCTCAGAGAAGGTTAGGAAAGGGGACCCACTGGACAGCTATTAGGAGACAAATGGTAGCTACCTATCAAGCACATTCTTTAATGTGCACAGTATATGGCTCTCCTGCATATGGGATCAAAGCTTAATGTCCACTGAAGGACGGTAGCTTTTCCAAGCCCATTGGTGTTCCACCATTACCACGGGTGGAGTGTTTTGTGGAGATAAATCTCAACACTGGCCCAGGTCACCATCTTAACCAAGTGTCCACCAAATGGAAAAAGTATTATTTTTGAAACTAAAATTATCAATTTTTATGAGATATATGGAAAAATATTTTCATATAGTAATTTCTATTTTTATATATCAAAGTTTGGTTTGTGTGCTAGTGGCACTGATCAATGTCTATGCTCCCGATCTGTGGAAATTTGGAAGGATCTACAGCACTGATAGCTCTGGAAGATTTAAGAAGGTTTGTGTTTTGAAGTTAATTTCATTTGGAACTTTGAAGCACTTCAAACTAAAGAAAATAACTTTAATAACAATATATCAATAATTTTGAGATAAAAAAGCAATATTAAATTATACTTACCTTTATCCGACTGCTCTTCTTCACTACTTAGAATTTTACGTCTTTTTTTGGCTGAAGCTGTTTCTTCTTCTTCTTCTTCCCCACTATAACCTGAAAAATATGTTATTAATTATAAAAAGATTATAACTATTGAAGTTAGATTTTTTTTTTTTGAAATGCTAAACTACTACTATTTTGTTTCTAGAAACCAACAACATTTAAGAAGCAATAAGTTTAACACTTAATGCATACAAAAACTTCATTAATTCGGTAAGAAATAATACTAAGTTTTTGCTGTGATTATTCTTTGTCAGCACAGAATAGGGTTTTCTTACCTTTATAATACAGATCATTCAAAATACATTCAACTTGGTTGTAATGAGCATGGAAATAATGAGATAATGACTGTAATGTCTCTTTAGTTTGGTTATTAATTATATTATGTGGAATTCTCTGCATGAGGAAGATTTTGGTCTTAAGTGGTCTTGAGATTTCAAAATTTCTGATTTAGATTATGTGGATCATTTGGTCTTGTTGGGTAAGGATGTTGATGAAACAAATTCTTTCATATGGGCTATTGATGACAGTGGTAATAGAGTAGGTTTGGTGATAACAGAGAAAACTAAATGAAAATTAGTGAGGCAGATGCCACTTCACTTCATCTAAACAATTCAGCTCTTGAGCAAATATCTCAGTTTAATTCTTTTGGCAGCTGTTTAACAGATACTGCTGATGCGTGGCATGAAATAAATAGAATAGGAATTGCTACTGGGACTTTCAACAATCTATGGAGTGGAAAAACAGGCATATACACATAAAGACTAAATTACGCTGCATAATAGCTTTGCTCTTTCTAGGGTTAGTTATAGTACAGGAATTTCGACCCTTTGTAAGCAGGATAACAGGAAACTTAATGCTTTGATTCTAGATACTTATGCAGTAACTTGGGCATTAGATGGTTTGACTTTGTAAGTAATTATGAAGTTAAAAGAGTCAGTAACCTCCTTTGAGCAGCATATTTTGCAAAGAGAGATTGCATTGGTTTGGCCATGTTGCCCATATGCATAGCTGCAGATTGGTGAATAGAATTGTGAAATGTGTCTAAAGGCCTCAGGAAAAGGGCGGCACCTAAGATGTGATGGATAATGTCAAATGAAACCTTGCTACAATTGGTCTACAGCAGTGAAATGCAGCAGCTATAACTCTGGGCAGACAAGTTTGGAGAACAAAATCACACAGTCTGGTTGGACGTCTGTAGCCATGGCTGCATGGGGATTTCATATATATGAAATATATATATATGTAAAAAAAAAAAGTTTAAAACAGAATTTCTATTTTAAAATATTGATGTTTCATCTGTTGTGCTAGTGACACTGACCAATGCCTATGCTCCCGACGTATAAAAATTTAATATGCGCTACTGTGCCGATAGCTCTAAAAGTTAAAGGTCTAAAAATAATAAAATACATTTATATGAAATTATTTTTTTAGTCACTCTGTTACGGAAAAAAAAAAAATGCTCAAAGATACAAAAAATAATAGTAGTGCATCTATTAAAGATAGAAAAAACAAAATATTAAAGATAGTTAAAAACAAAATTAATGTATGCCTGAGTCAAATAGACTATCTGGTATTAAAGCATTTACTATTTTAACTGAATGAAAATGAACATAATAAAAGAAATCCAGATATTATGGCTTTGGGTTGGATTATTTTAGCTCTGATCAGCCCTATTTTTGGGCATCAGGGCTAAATCACCAGGTCACTAGGACTATAAGGGCTTAAGACATTGGGGAAGGGGATCCACTGGACAGTTTTCAGGTGACAGATGGGAGTTTCCTGTCAAGGCCATCCAACAGTCTTTTAACATGTACAGGATATGACTTTCCTGCACATGGGGCCACAGCTTAACATCCCATCCAATAGATGGTAGCCTTTCCAAGTCTAATGGTGTCCCCCTTTCTCACGAAGAACAGAATGCGGGTTAGCACAGAACATTTTCAATGCAAAACCCTGTAAGGACTTAAATCTGGAAACATCTGATTATGAACCTGGTGCATTACTTACTGAGCCAACTCCTATCCCCCTAATATCATGGCATTCATACACATATATTGAAAAGCAAAAACATTATGACCAGCATGTCTTTATGCAAATCGAAGCAACTGCAGGTATGGCACATGCGGTCAGGAAATGGTATAAATAACACCTGATACTGAGCTCTGTTAATCAGTATTATTCTTGTTCTTCAGATGGGAAAGGCAGCGGACTTAAGTGAGATTGACAAAAGTCAAACTGTAATGGCCAGATGACTGGGTCAGAGCATTTTCGAGACGGCAAGGCTTGTGTGGGGTGCTCAGTCAGCCGTGGTTAGTACCTTCAAAAAGTGTTTCCAAGGAGGGAAAAACCATGAACCACCAGCAAGGTGTGGGCCAACCATGGCTCATTGATGCTAAAAGTGAGCAAAGGCTATCCCATATGGTACGAGTCAACAAAAGGGATACTGTGGCGCAACTCACCCATAAGTTGAATGCTGGTGATGGGAGTAATGTCACAAGACACAGTACATTGAAACCTGCTGAAAATGGGGCTGCATAGCCACAAGCCGCTCCGAGTGCCCATGCTAACTTCGGTTCACTGTCAAAAGTATGTAAAATGGGCACACAAGCATCAAAACTGGACCTTGAATGATTGGAAGAAGGTCATCTGGTCTGATGAATCTCGTTTCCTGTTGCACCATATGGATGCCCGGGTATGTGTGCATCATTTACCTGAGGAAGTGTTGGCACCAGGATGCACCATGGGATGAAAACAAGCTGGTGGAGAAAGTGTAATGCTTTTGGCAATGTTATGCTGGAAAACCCTGGGTTCAGTCATTCACATGCAGGAAACTATGATGTCTACCACCTACCGAAACATCACTACAGATCAGGTACATCCTTTCGTGGCAACAGTATTCCCCTCTAGTAGTGCCTTCTTTCAGCAGGATAATGCACCATGCCACACTGCCCAGATTGTTCAAGAATGGTTCACGGAACATGAGGAAGACTTCCAGGTATTGCCCTGGCCTCCAAATTCCCCAGAAATCAATTCAATTGAACATCTATGGTTTGTGTTGGAATAGCATATTCGATCTGTGGCGGCTCAACCAAGTAACTTACAAGAGTTAAAGGATCTGGTGGTAACGTGTTGGTACCAGATATCACAAGACACCTTTAGAAACCTTGTAGCATCCATGCCTCACCAGGTAAGAGCTGTTTTGGTGGCACGTGGAGGACCAACATCATATCAGGCAGGTGGTCATAATGTTTTGGCTCTTTGGTGTATATTCTATAACCAAAGTATGACCTCCAGTTTCAAACTGATTCACTCATTCTTTATGTGAATAAGCATACACAAACCTTAAATACAGCAG
Source organism: Ryuthela nishihirai (assembly GCA_038380435.1). NCBI lineage: Eukaryota > Metazoa > Arthropoda > Arachnida > Araneae > Heptathelidae > Ryuthela > Ryuthela nishihirai. The sequence continues at coordinate 82,440,200 of JAWZYU010000017.1, forward strand.
TTTAAAAAATTAAGTAAAGATAATAATTTATGTTTTTAACTTTTTTGTTTTGAAATTAACACTGCTGTTGTCCCTTCCATCTAATAATTGTATGCCATACTGATTACTCCAGTAAATATACAGCTAAAGAAATACAAACTGATAAAAAATGATTGTAGAATATTTAACCTGATTTATTTTCTTGGTCAGAATGTTGGTATTCAATATCTGAGGTTTTTTCTGGAGAGGGACTACGAGGTGATGGACTATGATGTTCATTTTCTGCATCTGAATGCATTTCTTCTGAATGGTAGGCTGCCTCCCCTTCTGATTGTTCATTACCGTCTTCAGAAGCTCTTTTGCCTTCTCCCTCTGAATGCTCTTCTTCTGAGTGATCTGCTTCACTGTGTTCACGGTGTTCTGAAGCTTCTGATTGGTGATATTCACTTCCTGATCTTTCCTCTTCTACATCTGATTCATCTTTTTCTGATTGCTCTGCATGTTCTCTTTGTTCTTCATTATCAGATTCACCAACTTCTGATCTTTCAAAATCTGCCTCATCATCTGACTGTTGTCTTTCTGAACCAATATCTGATTGTGGTCTATCTGAACCAGCATCAGATTGTTGTCGCTCAGAACCTATATCTGATTGCTGTCTTTCTACATCAGAACGTACACTGCGTTCCCCTTCTGAAAAATTTCTTTCTTCATCTTCTGAAATACTCACTTCATGTTCAGACTGCTCACTATGTTCAGAGTTCTCTCCTTCTGCATCACCTTCAGATTCTCGATCACTGCGAGCGTCAACTTCTGACTGTCCACTTCTTCCACCTTCATCATCACTTTGTGGACTAGCTACACCTGATCCACTTTGACTTGCCTTTTCTAAAAAATACAAAATAAAAAAAAGATACATATGCACATATATATTTGCAGAAAACATGCATGCTTCAACATATATCTACTAAGAGAAGGAAACAGTGATATATTAATAGTTTAAAAATAAATCAGTTTATACAGAAGGCTCTATTTATCATTATTTCTAATCTGATATACAGAATGTCACTTTGTATCATACTTAACCCTTTCAGTGTCCACGTCATCTGTTTACGTTCGGAGAATCTGAATTGAGAGGTTAAGGATGCATGTATTCGTTTTTAGTACAACAAAAAAAAAATAGATTTTTAAAAAAATAAAAATTACCATTGTAATTTATATATATATCTTATAAAATTATATAATACAGGCTTCAAAAATGATATCTTGTTTTTTAATATGATGCATATTTTATTAAACTACAATATAAATAATTTTGTAAGGCCATCTGATTGCCATTTCTTAGAAGCACTAAATGGTATTGCCAATTTGTTTGTTAAAGTTCCTATTTACTGAAGCAACCTTTGATTTAAACCCCCCAGTTTGATTTGAACTATTATCAACAAATTTTCCTTTAAATTTTTGAAAATCTCCTAAAAATTAACAAAAAAAACTGCTATTTTTAGAAATGATAGATTTTGGAATTACAAAATACGTACCACCATTTTTTTTTTCTGTTTCACTCTCTTTTCTGTCATAAACCTATTTCAGTATTCACAAATTATTTTTTATCATTTTTCCCTGCATTCTATGCATCTTTCCCACTCTTAAAATGGAAACTGGAAGTAAACACATCCTTCTTAGAAATTATGATTGCAGCTGCAATTAGTTATGCTTCACTGATGCAAACAAGATGCAGATAGCTGATACATGCTATCTCCGCTCCGTGTGCCATATCAGTAGTGTTTTCAACCTACATATTGGATACCCTTTGTAAAGAAAGTAATTACTTTTCTATATTTAAACCTTAGTGTTGGTTTCAGATTTATTTTTGGAAATTAGCTATTATTGATTTTTTTTCATAGTTATGCTACATCGTATGGCCAGCCTACAACTTGTTGCTGTGGATGTTTTAACATCACATTAGGCTATATGTTAAGTTTTATTTTATTATTTATTACTTTTCCAGTAAAACTTTGATCTTGTCATTTTTTGAAAATAAATGAGGTCTTGGATATGGAAGCAAATTCATTTCTGTAGATTTATTTCCGTTAGCGATCTTTCCATAGACCATTTTATCGATCTTTCCGAGTAATGCTAGATCGGACGCCGGTTAAAAGTTGTTGCAGATATTTTATTTCACATTCCATTAGGTTATATGTAATTTTTCATTTATTTCTTGTTTTTTCAGTAAAAAAACTTTGAACTTGTACCGTTTTCTTTGAAAATGAATGTCTTGGATACAGAAGCAAAATAGACTTTCTTGCTATGGAAATCAGCCGTCATGTGGGAAGGCGTCCCCTCCACTAAACTCACGGTGAAAGTTCCCCCCCCCCCCACACACCTCTATAAAAATATTTTTTTTAAATTATGAGTTTTTATGTTTATATTGAGTGATTTTAAAGGCCCCTCAGCCCCCCCCCCCACCTCAGACTTTGACTGTGCCATACAGGCGATATAACGCTGGGGTTTTTTTTTTTTGCTTTGGTGCACAAACTTAAACAAGATCGCGAAACTTCAACACCCAGAGAAAAAAATTCATAATGTTTAGAAACAAAAGCAGTCAAGGAAGTTTTTTTCTATTTCATAACCAATTCAGAAAATCCCATGAATGTGAGAAGTCCAAGTCACTCTGTATTATAACACTGGCCATGTTTAAAATATACAATACTGAAAAGAATCATTAAAAGAAATAAAAATCATATTTCAGGTTGAATATTACAAGAGGTGATTATTTAATTCATGGACTGATGCCATAAGTACTCGTACATAGCACTTTTTCCAAAGTAACACTAGATGGCGCTGTGCATGACAGTTGGGAAGGGGGCTCCACATGCCAAGGTCATTTGGCATCGACTGCTGTTGCATTAAGACTGTGATTCGAAGTTGTGCATCATAGACGTTCGTTCAGAATGTCAGAAATTCAGACAGAACAGCGGTATGCCATTTGTTATTGTGTTAGGTGAGGCCTAAGTGCTGCTGTGACTGTTGAAGAATGAAGCCTATGGTAATGACTGTCTTCATAGGTCTGCCATTTTTAAGTGGCATAAGCGATTCAAAGATGGATGCAAATCTGTTGCCGATGAGCCATGATCCAACCAGTCTTCTTCCCCAATAACTCCTGAGCAAATAAAAAAAAACCCTGGCAATCCTGAATGAAGACAGACGATTGTGTTTTTTGACATCAAAGGTATTCTTGTTACTCATTTTGTGCCTGGTGGAACAACCATGAATAAGGAAGTCTACTCAAAGGTTCTCAGAACCAAACTTCGGCGTGCCATTCATGGAAAACATCCAGAACTTTCTGGTGTGGCTTGGTTTCTCCATCACGACAATGCCAGGCCCCAATGGCTAATATTGTGCAGCCAGTGATCACTGCCATAGGTGCTGAGGTTCTGCCACATTCTCTATTCACGGGATTTAGCACCCTGCGATTTTTTCCTCTTTCCGCGACTGAAGAAAGTTTTCAAAGGGAAACATTTTGCATCCGCTGATGAGGGATTTAGCACCCTGTGATTTTTTCCTCTTTCCGCGACTGAAGAAAGTTTTCAAAGGGAAACATTTTGCATCCGCTGATGAATCCTGCAGAGCCACAACGACAACACTTTGCATGCATTCAAAAAATGGCTTCAAAGACGCTTTTAATGCATGGGTACAACAATGGCAAAAATGAGTGAAGTTCAAGGGAGAATATTTTGAGAAAGACAAATGCCAGGAAGATTCAGAGGATGATATTTAATGTAACTTTTTGCTTCTGTTCACGAATTAAATGATCACCCTCATATATTAATTGGGAGGAAAATTCCTTTCGATTAATATATAATTTAACTATTTTTATTCATCGAGTTTTCCAAAATAAAGCCTTAATTGTATAGTGTGATTTTTTCACTATATCCCATTCAAAAAGGCTTATTAAAATAAATATGCTTGCAAATTTGTTTATATTATTTATTTTCATAAAATTTAAAATTAAATTCTGTTTAATTTGGTATATAACATGACCTATTTCCATTGATTGTTTTTTTTTTTTTAATTCTAAGTTGACTTGTTTATTTGATTCAGTACAATTGGTTAAAAGCCTGGAATTTTCTCAAAGTATGGTACCGAGAAAAAAATTACAAGAGAAATATTTACATAAAGCCAAAAAAAAAAAACTTTTATTATTCAGAAATATATAGCCATTCTCTTCATGTGCATTGTAATAATTTCTGTGTTAGCTTTTTTAAATAAATTTGTGTTGCCAGATGCATTTTGTTTACTACATGACTCTAAAAAAAGTCCTATTAAAATAAAACGTATCTTTTTTGTGAATTACTTTATTTTCAGAAAATTCAGAATTAAATGCTGATTAATTTGGCATACAACATGTCATAATTCCTTTGATTAGTTATTTGGCCTGTTAATTATTCTGTCTATTAGTTTTTTTTAATTTTTATTTGTGTTGCCAGATGCATTTTTTTACTACATGACTCTAAAAAAAAGTCCTATTAAAATAAAACTATCCATCTTTTTAGTTAAATACTTTATTTTCAGAAAATCTAGAAATGGGGATTAATTTGGCATACAACATGCCTTAATTCATTTCATTAGTTATTTGGCCAAAAGTTCTAAAGTTTCTTTTGGTCGAGTGGTTAGCACGCTTGGCTACCAATCTAAGGAACCTGGGTTTGAGCCCCAGGTAAGATATGGATGTATGTGTCGCTTTTATGCTGAGGTCCTGCCATCCTCTCGGGCCTTCTACTCTGGCATGTAAACTGACAGGCTCCTATCAGACCTCTGTGGTAAGCAGCTGCTTGAGGGGGTATTTATTTTTTTTATCTTTATAGTGAGAAAATAGCTTGGCCACTGGATGGAAACCTGTTTTTCAGGCTGGGCACTGAAAGGGTTAAATAGCAAGATTACAACAAACTAATTATAACATAAGAAATTTCTGCTAAAATATAATTCTTATCAACTGACTTTATCACATTTCACAGCTTTCAGTACTTTTATATTGAACTAATGCATCACTATGGATTCCAAATGCTTGGGAATTATTTATAATAATATAACTGCTGTTCATAATTTAAGGATGTTGAACAAAAATGCAAATATCGTAAGAACTCCTTTTCATAATTTAACAAAAGTTCACAGGATATTTAATACCCCACATATTAGCATTTATATTTAAATAAAAGATACATGAGAATACTTATCCAATTAAAGAATATATCAGAACATTTTTCCAATTATGAAAAATTATAGATCATCAGATATTGATGTTAACCTAATTTAGTAAGGAGTATAATTATACCTAACAGCAATACAGTTTTCACAATGAGCTCCCATGTTTCTAATAACAAGGTTATCCAACAATGCAGAAGGCAACAAATTCCATTATACTCCATAAAAGCATTTCTCAGCTCATGAAGAGTCCTTGGAAGACTTTCAACTCACCTTCCCAAACCATCCCATGCATGTTCAATGGGATTTAGGTTTGGGGACCTCCCTGGCCAATTCATTCTCTGGTTATCTTCACTTTCAAGGCAATTTCAAGCTCTATGTGGATGAGTGTTATCAACCATAAAAATTAATTCTGACCCAACAGTACCTCTAAAAAGTCTTGCATAAGGCTTTAGGATCATGACTCTGTATCTCAAAGCTCACTCCTAAGAAGACATTCAGCTCCAGTGCAGCAATTGATAGTGATGCCTCTCCAGACCAACAAACCACACCCACCAAAACAGTCCCTTTTTCGTGTTATTCAGGGGTTGATAACATTGACACCAGATGTATTGGTACTGATAATCACTACTTACACTACATCATAATTCATCCAAAAAGAGTACCTATCCCCATTGATTAATGGTCTATGGAGATTCGTGACTAAAAATTTTGGTGGGGCACTCTGACTACTACAGGCAGCACCTGGATGTAGGAAAAATTGGGGAGATGCCTGATACTCAATTAAACTGAATAAGACTGAAAGAACATTTTGTAATGCATATATTCTTTATTTTCAGTTATTTTCAAAATGCATTTTTTAACCAAAAATTTTGGAAAAAAAATAAAATCAAAAAGGTGTTCTATCTCTTTCAATTTAGTATTTTGCTCCTCCATTGTAATAATTTCCTATGTATGTATTTTTCCTCTCCACTCCAATGGTATTTTAGGAAACTATTCATGAAAATTATGTCTAATATATAAGTTTACTTTTTTTTTACTGCTTTTCAATTACAATTTATTTATTATTTGAAACTGAATTACTCATTGTAAATTATCACTTTAAAAGTATATATTAATTGTCGATTTTAGTTATATTTAATTTACAATATTAATTTATTATATATATTATTACGTATATTAATTTACTTTACAATGAATTGTAAAAAAAGTGATATGGTAACAAAATGAATTGTGAAAAAAAAAAATGACTGAAAAAAAAAACCCCCCAAACTATAATGCCGGCTTGGATCAACTGCAGACCTTTAAGTTGCTTATCCAAAAAGAAACATTGCATTTAACTGACTGAGCTTTGCTGACAATATGTAATGTAAAATACAGCATTAGCATTCTTTTGTAGACCATAGGTTCAACACATTTTATATTTTCTTATCTAATACTGTTCTTAATTTTTTCATATATAAGTATCCTTCCTTGGAAAATAAAAAGTTGGCAACCCAGTTAAAATATCTTGTCAGAAAAGTTTAGGCTTGTTGAGCCTGCCATAGTTGAAAAATGATATCGCTAAATAACAAGATCTTCTACTATTCGTTGGACTGGTAGAATCAGCCATCAAATGTCATGGGCTACAAAATGGTGATCTCACTCCTGCAGTTCAGTGCTATTGTATTTTAGCACATGTGCATTTGTGTCATAGTTATAATAGATAATGCTATGATTCCAAATGGTTGCCATAATGTTAAACTTTGTATTGACAATATGAGAACAATAGCTGTGATTTTCAAAATAAATGTTATGACTGCCTACATAACAGAACAAATAATGATTACAAAATGAATATAAAAGTGATATGTTGATTTAAATATGGCAAATAATGAATACTGAATTTGAAATTTGCTTATTTTTATTGTGATTATTTTTAATGGGGCACTGCCCAAATGGCCTAATGGATGAGCCACTCCTGTAAATGATCCAACTGAAGTGCTGCCTGCTCCATTCCAATCATGACCTCCGATGAGCTGAGGTTAGTGGCATGCACACTACAGGTCTTCTATCATATAACCATCTTTCTTGAAGTCATCAGGACATAGTTACTTTGAATATTGTCCTTCCTGTAGCAACTGACACATTAACATCATCATCAAGATCATCTTGAACTGTTGTTGCTCTGGCCTACCCAGGTTTGTTCTTCTAGAGTAGGGGTTCTCAAAGTGGGGTATGCGGTACAGTTTTTTGGGGTACACCGTGAGAGCTCAAAAGTCACTAGATCTAGTAACAAAGTTGCTAAGTTGGCAACACTGCTGTAGAAAAAATGTCATTTTTTGTATTCATTGATATATGTAATTTATGAATACAAAATTTAATGTCTATATATATAAGTTTTATTTTATTCCCATTGTTATACTATAATTATAGTTTTATCTATCTATACAAGGGGTACACCAGTTACATACACATTTCCAGGGGGTACGTGAAACATAAAAGGTTGAGAACCACTGTTCTAGAGCATGTTCCAGTGTCTTGAACACATCTCCAGAATCTGAATATTATTGGCTGCCACATTAAAGAATATGGCAACTTCTCTATATGACTTCTGCTTCCATCTGTCTGATAACTCTCCACCTCTGGTCATTATCTAAATGGTTCGTACTTTGCATTTTAACAAAACTGTAATCCAAAACCCTCAATAAAGTCGCTCTTAATCCAAAATGGGAAGCATCCTTTCCTGAAGCTGCTTTTATCACCAGCTGAATTTGAATATTGCAGTCTTTTGCACGAGAAATGAAATTTAATAATTGATAACTGTGAGTTATTTCACACTAAATATCCTCTGAAAATTTCGATAAATTCCAAAAAAAGGATTTAATATATTTGCAATTTTGTCCAACTTCCTTAAATTATGAGCAGCAGTATACATTACATGTGCAGGTAAATATTTAATCAATAAAACATTTAATACACACACAAGAGAATAAAAATAACAGCTTCATAGAAAATACACAAATGGGAGATTAAGGTTACACTTTTTGATATGAGCAGTTAGGAAAAACTGCCTTAAATACTATTACTGCTGATGGTTTTCTTTAATCTGGGGAAATGAAATTTTATGCTTAGGAATACATCTTTATCATTATATTCTTTATGCAAGTAATACAATTGTTGAGTTACTATATGTAGAACTTTCTAAGAATTCTTTTTAATGTGATACTGAAATGCATTATTCAATTATTCATTAGTTTAAATCGCATATTTAGTGGGGGGGGGGGGGGTGTTAGGGACATAAGTTTAAGAGAGTCGCAATTTTTCAGGAAAAAATAAATTTTTTGTTGCCATCAATTGCCTCTAGGAGTATATAAGTTGAGCATTCTGTCAAGACACAACACATTATTGCATTGCATTAAAAAAATATGGTGTCCAAGTGCAATAAACTGCAGTTTTTGCCTACTGTTGGAACAAGTGACCTTGGATGGCATTGATTGACATTCATTTTATAGCAATATATGCAATTAGGAAAAACTGCTATAGGTACCATTATTTATCCTGAATCCTCTTTTATGCATGGAATCAAAATTTTATATTAGAAATAAATGTTTATGACTATTTCTTTTATTCAGTGTGTTCTCATTGTGTGATTTCTTCACTGCTATATTGCATTTATTAAAGTATTCACTACATACACCGCTTTATTCATGTAATCTCTATGTATAATTTATTCATATATTTTCTATATACATTACATTTATTCATGTATTCTCTACATATGATTATTCATATCCTCTCCAGTTACATTTGTTCACACAGTGCCATGTTGTACCATAAACTGCAAGGTAACCCATTGCACATTTATTTCTGACATAAAAATATACACAGATGTTATATCTGCCCCGAGATATTTTATTGCCCAAAGGAAAGATGCAGTGTTTTTTTTCCTACTTCTTAATACTTTAAGTAGGCATGTGTTTTGGCTTATAAAAAATTACCTTGCCGTTGGAGGCCGAGCTGTTGCATCTCATGCCGGTCTTCCACAGAGAATACTTCCAGTTAATACTTTACCAATAAACATGAATAAATATAACACAGAACAAAAACTTGTTGTTAGTTATACAATTTAAATCACTCTGCTCATCAGATGGCACCACAAATTATCACTCATGGCAAAAAGGAACCTAAAATGCATAAAATAAGTGGAAAGCTTTCAGTATGTCAGCACCATATTGTTTACACAATATGGACAGTTCATTGGATTGTTTTGAGTGGCTGTATTCTTGTTTCAGAAATATTTCTTTAATAGGTACCATAAAGGTTTAAACTGTGTCTAAAGTAAGTGTAGTAAATTGAGGATTTTTTTAAACAAGCTTATAGTTTATATGTTAAGTGGGAAATGTGAGATGATGGGATTTACAATTTTCATGTTTTTCCTTTAGTTTTCTCATTCTATCATCATCATCCTCAAGCAGCCATGGGCTATGGAGGTTCAATCAGACTGTGCAACCAAGCATATCTGTCCTGAGCTACATCTGCTGCATCTGGCCACTGCACACCAAATTTAATAGGTCCAGTTTGACATTATCTGCCCACTGCATCCTACATTTCCCCCTCATTCTGAGGCCTTTAGACACACTGCTCATAACCCTATTCACTAATCTACATATAATTATCCATAGGGCAACATGGCCAAACCAATGGAGTCTCTCTCTGCACAATATGCTGCTTGAAGGAGGTTGCTGACTCCTTTGCCTAACCTCATCAATACTTACAAAGTTAAACCACCAAATGCCCAAGATACTGTGTAAGCATCTATTTCCTGTTATCTTGTTTACAAAGCATCCAAGTTTCACTACCATAACTAACCTTAGAAAGAACCAAACTATTATACAGTCTAATTTTAGTCTTTGGGTGTATATGCCCATTTCTCCACACTCACCATAGATTCTTAAAAGTCCCAACAGCAATCCCTATTTGCCTGTTAATCTCACGCCACACATCACCAGTATCTGTTACATAGCTTCCAAGATAATTAAGCTGTGACACCTGCTCAAGACTGCAATCATTCAGATTAACTGAATCACAGCCTGCCTGACCAATTTTCATCACTTTAGTTTTCTCTCTATTTATAACCAAACCTACTCTAGTACCAGTTTCATCAACAGCTCGAATGAAAGAGTTCATCTCATCAACATCATTTTCCAAAAGGGCTAAATCATCAGCATAATCTAAATAAGAAATTTTCGTATCTCCAGACCATTTAAGGCCAAAATCTTTCCCTTGAAGTGAATTTCACATAACATAATCAATAACCAAACTAAAGAGAAAAGGAGACAAAATGCACCCTTGTCAAACACCAGAAGCACTGCTAAACTAATTGCTACAAGCTTTACCAACTCTCACACACAACTCAGTGCTATTATAGAGAGCTTTTCTTATGTTAACTAACTTGTCCAGTATGTCGTACAATCTCACAATCAATCACAAATTATGTCAATCAACAGAGTCAAAAGCTTTTTGAACTCAACAAAGCTAGTAACCAAAGGTTTTTGAAACTCTAAATATTTCTAAAGAATCTGCTTGAGTGAAAATATTTGATCTACACCTACCATTTCTGAGTCCACAATGCTCATCACACAATTGCTTGTCAATCAGATTCTAAATTCTGTTAAGTACAATCATGCAAAGAACTTTACCTAGAACAAAAAGTAGGCTGATACCCCTATAGTTATCACAAGAACTGCGATTGATTTTTGAAAAATAGGTATAATAATAGATAGCGAATGAAATGCTAATAACTGGTGACCCAGCCATAAGCATTTCAATAGCAATTTCATCAACCCCTGGGTATTTATACAATTTAAGTTTAGAAATAGCCAATATAACTTCATACTGTTACAGGGCCAACATTAAAGCCAGTAATGCATCGATAGCCATCTCATGGCCGAGTGGTTAGCGCACTTGGCTACTGCTCTAAGGGACCTGGGTTCGAGCCTCAGGTAAGGCATGGATGTATGTGTTAGTTTTCTGCTGAGGTCCTGCCATCCTCTCAGACCTTCTACTATGGCATATAAACTGACAGGTTCCTGTTAGACCTCTGTGGCAAGCAGCTGCTTGAGGGGATATTTATTTATTTTTTTATAATGCACCTATCATCATTGCAAACAACCCCTGGGGAGTAGAACTAACCACAATGTTTAGAGCATCACTGAAATGCTCAGCCCATCTAGCCATTACAGAATCCTCACCTTCTATAACATTACCTTGTTTATCCTTCAATTCCTGTGTACCTGTCTGTTTTCTACCACATAAAACATTTGCTATCTGGTATAGCTCTCTGCTGTTATGCTGTCTAACTGCTTCCTCAGCTTTGTCAGCCAAGCCATAGATTCTTATCAGCAGCTAACTGATCCTTTACACATTTATTAAGCTCTCTGTAATGCTTTCTATTAGGACTATTAGGGTATTGATTAAGGACATTCCTGCACTTCTTTCTTTTTGAAATAAGATCAAGTACTCAAATAATTTTGCCTTCTCTGCTCCTTTTAACCTAAAGAGTACTGTTAGTTTCAAGAAAAGCCTATTTAAAATGGTCCCATTCTTCTTCAACTTCAGTAGTAAGCAAACCATAACTATCATAATGACTAAGTAACCTATCACGATAAGCTTTAGCTATAACTGGACCTTTCAGAGCTTCAAAATTAAAGGTAAATTTTTTAACCTTTGCACAACATTTCTTAAGTTTAAGTTGCAAGACACTTTTAACAAGATAAAGGTCAGATCCAATTTCAGCTCCCCTATATCAACTGGTATTCCTAACAGAACTAGCCAATTTGCTGTTAATTAATATATAATCAATCATATTCTTTTGAAGCCCATCCAGTAAAACCCCTATGTACTTATGTATCTCATGATGTTTGCAATACGTGTTTGTTAGTTCCTCTCCTGTGTCAACTACAGTGGTCACCTTCTGAGCAATGCCTCTGCTTCACTGCTGAGCAAGTTGGCCACTGTACACACTAAATCTCTGCACCTCTGTCTCGGACTCTGCTCTAACACACCTAATGCATCTGTCATTGCAAAAGCTGATGACATGCCTTTCCTCCTGCACTGGAAGAGATACTGTTCAACTTTCAAGCTCCATTCCCTCCACTTTAACCATGAGCTTCTCAGGAAGTTGCAACAGGCCAGACTCTGCCATCGCAGTATCTGCCACTGACTTCTATGACAGAGTCATCCTTGCCAGCTCCATTGCTGGCAATATGCTCTTCCCTGACCTTCCACCCTGAAGGAACAGTGATCTTGTGATCAAAGTCACTATCCCTTCTCTAGATTGAAAGAGCGACTCAGATCCAATGGCCATCAGGCTTCTCTTCACCTATGTCACTGCACAATATGAGATGTACCGAGGTCTACACTCATGGATCTGTTGACCAGGAGATGCTACGTGCTGCCTCTACCTTTGCCACCCCCGATACAGGCATCGCCAGAGGTTTCCATCTCGCTTCCTCCACCTGTGCAGAGCTTCATGCTATCCTTGAAGCTGTACTTTACATCCTCAGCTTCGAGAGTGGCAACTTTGTCATCCTCTGAAATTCCAAGTCAGCCTTGGAAGCTCTCCAGAAGTGAGACACCAGGACCTGTGTGGTTGACACTCCTCAGCAGGGTTAAAAAAAATAAAAGTAGCCATAGTTGTCCAGAGCAGTAGGCTATGTTGATCTGGTAGGCCTCCCCTTCCCAAGAGAGTATCTCTTTTGAGTGGCCTGCACCACGAGAAGATGGGGTTGGACCTTAGATGCTAGGTCTGGCCAGTTCTATGCATCATCACAGGGGATTGGTGCATAGCTCTACTTCCAGTGACTATATAGCTATCATTTACAGACCATTCATTCTATAATCAGCCTTATTTCATGGGTGATTTTGATGACTGATGATATACCAAATATTTTTTTCAGGGTTGTTTGTTTTGGCCCCTGCATTGCTAAAATTAGTTTATTCACTAAGAGACTATTTAGGTATTTTTTTTTACAATGCAGATTGTCACTGCATTGTTTATGACATGTCTTTTTAGATTTGCTGTTTCTGATGGGATTATTCAGTTTTGGAGACTTTTTTTTTTATATAATGCAATTCTGCAGCGAATTGTTTGCGATTTTCTTGCTTTTTAGTTTTGTTGTCCCTGATGGAATTATTTAGTTCTGGGGGCTTTTCCATAATTCCAATACATTGTTGCCAATGCATTGTTTAAGATATTTGTGGTTTATAGGCATGTCATCTCTGATGGAATTAATTGGTTCTGGGTTTTTTAATAATGTGGATTAGACGTTAATTGCTTGCAATTTTGTTTTTTTGACTGTCTCTGATGGGCATATTTAATTCCAGGAACTTTTTTACACTGTAAATCAGAGCATTTTTTTTTTGTAGTAAGAAAACCTTTTTGGTAGATCGCCGATATATTGCTTATGCTTTTCTGTTTTTCAGACTTGTCATGGATGAGATTATTTTGCTCCAGGGGCTTAATTTATACAGTGCATCAGAGGTAAATTGTTTACGATATTTTTAGACTTGTTTCTGACAATAAGTCTAAAAATATCACAAACTATATATATATAAATAATAAGACTATTTTGATCCAGGAATTTTTGAAAATGTGGAAGTGCAGTTCATTGTTTAGTAGTATGCTTGTATTAATATGGTTGATTCCGATGAAGTTATTTTATAACGATTTTTTTAATGTGGAACAACAGTTCGTTGTTTAGTTATTTTTTAAATTTTGTTTTAAACTGCCAAACATTCATTAGCAATAACTTGCCATTGAAACAGATAGCCTCATTTTGACATTGACCAACATTTATTGTACAATGATATATAGTTAGGAAAAAAATTACCTTAGGTGCCATTATTTCTGTTGGTTTTATGTGCAGAATCAAAAATTTATATTTAGAATAAGTGTTTATGATTGTTTTATTCAACATGTTCTCATTTAGCACTATCTTCACTGCTAATAATGGACTTGTTTAGGTTACTGTTGAAGGAATTTTTTTTTTTAAATTGAATATTCATGTTTTAAGTTGAATATTCACCAGTTCATGGTTACAACATAGCACCTTCTGAAAAAATGTAAGTAAAAGGTATGTGATTAAGGTAAATGTGAATACATGAATAAATGCAACATAGGAATGTAAACTACAATACAATGGTTGGTTTTTGCAGAATTATACAGCAAACATGTTGTCTGCAACTGAAATTTGTGGTAGTCTCTGAATCTTGCATTTTGATATTTTTTAAGTTTATAAAAAGTCAGGTATGAAATGAATATTTGTGGGTTTCTTTAAACTATCATGTTGGGGGAAGGTGAATTTTGCAAATTTTAGGCATACTGATAAATTAAAAATTATTTTAGTAATGCACACCAGGTACCCCAACTCCTTCCAACAGAAATTCGTAGATTTTTAGGCATTTACAGGTAAGTGCTTTTATGTGTTTATCCTTTGATTTTATAATTTTTTCGCCAGGTATCTATTGTCCTTAGCTAAGAGATGGCACTGATCAGGAAACATAGGATGTTGAAGTGTAAAGTATGATGTAGAAACATAATGTTGGAGTAACTGTGAATTGTTGGTGTACTAAAGTTCTATGATTCGTATCTTTCAGATGGGTAATATGAAGTCATGTCATGTATGGGATTTGACATGAATGTGAAATTTATGTTTCAATATTTTGTCATGCTTTTTTGGATATTTCGCATGAACAGTCACAGGTAGATGGATATGTATAATATATATTTTATGATAAGCTGAAAAGGGGTAATTTAATCCCTCTTCCTTCGATTTTTCAAAATATGGTTAAAATATAGTAAATAATAGTTATTGAACGTATTTATGAATTGAAATTATTTAATTTTTGTAGTGTTGTTAAAAGTGTCAGTGAACTGTTTTGTAATGCTATGGTCAAGTCATTTGAAAGTGGGTATTAGGTAGCATCTTTAGGGTGTGGGGAATGTTTTAAGCTATTTGGAGTGAGGTTTGAGGGGAGGGGGATCAGAACTCTTTTTAACTGTATATTTGTGGTTAGTATGATAGAGTAGGTGTTTTGTTAGGATGTAAGAAAACAGCAAAAGTTCGAATGTAGGGAAATGAAGTGGTAAAAATTAAGTTTTTATGGAGTGTTTGGGTTTTAAGAGAACAGTTTTTGGTAAAACATGTATGGTGGATTTTCTGAGGATTCTAATATAGTAGAGGGTGGGATAAATAAATGTTTGTTGAAAGAATGTTCCAAGTTTTTGCTTGTGGGAGTGAACATGGCAGTATTAAGTAGCACATATATATCATTATAGTAGTTTGAGATGATCAATAATTTTCCACAAAAATATTTATTGATTTATTGATGTTAAAGTCAACAGGTTACTCTGTAAATATTATTTATAGTTTGAGATGAATTGAGTGATTATTATTAGTTATGTATAGTAAAATAATTATTAGTTCATTATACTGATATATTAATTGTTAAATATCGATTACCTTTTTAATGTTATCAGTATGATTCATTGGGAATATTTGAAAGCATTTGGTAGCTGTTTTTCATACAGAAATTTTGTATATTGTAGATTATCAGTGTGGAAAAATGGTAATTCATAATGGAGGAGGAAGACTAAAGGGAAATTCAAGGGAGGGGTTTATTGAGAAATATTAAATTTTTTTTAATGCATGGAAGACTGTCTGTAGTCATTTTGACAGCTTAATTCAGTGTGCTTATATACATTTTTATTTATATTTATGGTTATGAATATTAATAGTGATAATATATTTAGTTATGGAATTGAATATTTGCTTTTAATTTTATTTATCACAACTTGTGTTTAAGAAGTTTAATATAAATATTTAAGTAATGAAAATGTTGGGTAATATATTAATGGGTGTAGACATCTAATTAGTATTGTGATAATATTGCAAGTTGGAATGATAGTAGGCATATGTTTTTTTTGTTGTTGTTGTCTTTCATGGTGTTATTTAGTTCTAGGAGCTTTTTATAATGCATATCAACAGTGCATTTTTCCCCCTTGTTTTTTGAGATGTATTGTCTTTAATGAACTATTTTTTTTTTGGGGGGGGGGGATTAGGGGACATTTTTCTTGATTTTCTTGCTTTTACAGATATGTAGTCTCTGACAAAATTATTTAGTATTTTTAGAGTGTTTTAAATATTTGGCTAAATATTTACACATTATAAAAAATATTTGGCTAAATATTACACATACTAAAAAATATATTACACCTGAAAATCAGATTTTTGGATTTTAAACTAAATATCGGAGTAGTTGACAGCTCTGCATTTGAATGAAATTTGCTGTTTATCAATAAACTATGATTAAAAAATTGTTTTCTCCAGTGCAATTATTTTTGGAGGCTTTTGTTAAGTGCAGAATGAAAATCTGTTGTTTAGCAATATCCTCTGGTTAAAATAGTTGCCTTTGATGACATTATTTTTGGATGGCATTTTTTATGTATGGAGTGAAAATTTATTGTAAAGCTATATTCTCCAGTCAAAATAGTTGTGTCTGATGAGATTATACATCTTTTCGGGGTATTCTTTTTCATGTGGAACGAAAATTTGTTGTGTAGGCATACGATGTAGTGAAAATAGTGGCCGATGAGATTATATATCTTTTGGGGATTTTTTTAGTACAGAATAAAAATTTGCTGGTTAGTGATATGGTCAAGTCAAATTAGTTGTTTCCAATTCAATTACACAACTTTTGGAGCTTTTTTGAGTGTGGGAAAAACATTTGCTACTTAGCGATATGCTCAAGTCAAAATAATTTTGTCCAATGAGATTTACACAACTTTCGGGGCTTTTTTTTGAGTGCAGAATGAAAATTTTTTGTTTAGCAATATAAAACAAAGAAAAATATCCCCTCAAACAGCTGCTTACCACTAAGGTCTGACAACAGGGGCCTGACAGTTTATACTCTTTAGTAGAAAGTCTGTGAGGAAGGCAAGACCTCAAAAGAAAGACACAACACAAACATCGATGCCTTACCAGGGGCTCAAATCCAGGTTCCTTTGATTAGCAGCTAAGCCTGCTAACCACTCGGTCGTGGGATGCTCAAGTCAAAATAGTTGTGTCTGATGAGATTACACAGCTTATGGGGCTCTTTTTTTTAGTGTGGAACAAAAATGTGTTGTTCAGCGATATACTTGAGTCAAAATGGCTGTGTCTGATGAGATTATATAACTTTTGAGGCTTTTTTGAGTATGGAACAAAAAACTGTTTGGCAATTTGCTAGACTCAAAATAGTTGTGACCATTGAGATTATGCGTTTTTGAGCTTTTCGTTAACTGCGGAAAAGATATTTTTTCATTGGTTAGTACTCTACTTTGATGAAAGAAGTGCCTTCATTTCACATTGTTAGTGTTTAAGGTGAAATTGTTTAGCAAAATGCTCAGTGTTAAGAAAAAAAAAAGTGACCACTAGGGGCACGCAGTTTTGCAAAATGCAGTATATCATTACATTGTGTAAAAACAAGATAGCGGCATTATAACCGAGTACTGTAAATATTCTTTCTAATGTAGTAATTCAACATTCTTTTCATTAATTCAAATCGTGTATCTAGTATTGTCCTTTATGGAAGTAATGGTTATTTTGCACTTTGGGCTACTTTTGAAATATAGGTTCCAGTTTAGGCTACATCCTTTCCAAGTTAATGGGCTTCGCTGCAATACTCCTCTGTAGTCAATTTGCCCTCCGTATTATTAAAAAAACCATAAGGAAATAAATTATATAATTTTGGGATTTCTTTATATAATGCCATGGGCTGTATCTTAGAAATGCAAAAATCGGTAGGAATATTAAAAAAAAACACTTTAGATGCTACCTGCTGATGGTGGCCATTTTACATTTTTTTGTGACCTTCAATTTGTTTTCAAGGCCCTCATTGATTTAAACAATTATCCAACTGCTGCATTACAAAAGAAAGTCCCAGAAGAAATCATTTGTTTTTGGGGTTTTTTTATAATGTGGCAAACGATTAACTCCGAAATCTGAATTGGTCGGAAGCCGTAGTTAACTGGGAAAGGACATAGCCTAAATTGGAGTCTGTCTTAAACTGAAACCTAGTTTCCAAAATAAGCCAAGTGCAAAATAACTAAAGTAACCTGAACAGGCGATTTTTTATAAAATTCTTTCGGAAAAAGAAAATGTTTTCGCTGGCATCAGTGGCCGTTATTCTAGTTACGTCCACCACAACGTATATCGTTACGTTACATCAAAAACAACCTGGTCCATCAAAAATGTAGGTCTGCCAACAAGTTATTATCCATCGCATGATATAACAGTTATAAGTCGAGCAACACACTCCACGACTTCCTTGCAAGATGCGAGATTTCACTTTTAGTTACCATTGTCATAATTACATTATATCAAAAACTTGAAATCTCTTGCATTCCACGTGACTTAAATATAACTCTTCGTACGAGAAACTGTAAATTACTTCTTACCGTCGTCTGATTCTTCACTGCTAAATAAATCCTCCATTACTACTCTAGTTATTGCTTAGGTTAAACACAATTTCCTATATTTTTAATACCGGTGTCCATTTTTTAACTTTTGAGCAGGACGTTGCCACCTTAAATTCCCAAAATTCCAACTGTAACAGTGTTGCCAGAAGAGGGCATACAGAAAAGAGTCGTAGAATCAGTCGGTAGCGAGAGAGGTACGTAACATCGTCGGTAACGAGAATCAGTCGGTAACGAGAGAGGTTCGTAATCTGCAGTTCCCAGGTGAGCAAGCGTACAGATTTATCTTCACAAACTCCCAGCCATGCTCTCAGTCTGTACAGGACGCTATAGACTTGGAAAGACCGCTGCCCGAAGAATGGTGCCTGATTAAGGCGTAGTGACACACTTATTCTGTATAGTGACAAGGGCGAGATAGCCATGTGCACGTTAAAGAATACACTGAATGGCTATCTGTTCGGCAGGTTCACTATCACAAAATGCTATGAGACTTCGCGGTCATTGTGACCTGGCCATTTATCTCATTGTGTGCAATGCAATTCAACCCATGTTGTCAGATGGATATATCGTTCTCCTCCCCCCTCTAGATTAAGGGATAAAATCCATGGAGGTAGGCGGAACTAGAGCACATCTCATAGAATAGTTAGAACAGATGCGAGACTCTCGAAGGGTGAAAGTGGCGCCCTCACTCAAGAAAACTCTAACTGCCCATTTGAACCTCAGCAGTTATCGTAGCTACAGGTAAGCCGTAGCTATTAGTGGAATATATTTGAGCACGTGCTTTTAGATAGAGAAGAAAAAAATGGGAATAGTATGCGAGGCATCTGGTTGTAATAATGCAACTGGAAACTGTAATTATTCATTTTTTAAATTTCCGAAAAAAAGTGAAAGGTAATGTGTATTTAAAATTTTTGTTTATTAAAATTTACGCTTTTGTACCATTGTATATCATACAATGGATATGTGTTAGCCATTCAAATAGTTTTTGTGCCAGTTATTTACTTGGTTAATATTTTGCTGCTGTTAAAATAGTTTAAAGTTATATTTATAATGAAGTATTAAAAGTGTAGTGTGCTTTCAGATGAAGAAAAAGATTACTCGTTTCTGCAGGTTACAACAAGCAATTGATAAATTTCCGAAAAAAAAGTCAAAGGTAATGTATATTTGGTAAAATCTACATTACGCTTTTGGGTGTGAAGGTGCCATTGTGCATCCTTCACATGGATATCTGTTAGCCATTCGAATAGTTTTTCTTTTACATTTATATAATGATAATGAAAGAACAAAAATATATATGACATATTAATGTAATATGTGGCATGTAATGTGTTTATAAATAGTATTTTGTCTCTCTCATAGATCTATCTATGGCGTATAAACTGATAGGCTAGTGCCAGACTGTGGCAAGCACCTACTTGAGGTGGTATTTATTAGTATTTTTTTTATTTGGCTGTGGTAACATTTTCTTCAGTAAAAAATATGAACTAGTTTTGTCCAGTGGTATGCAATAAAACTTAATTTAGTACAGCTGTTGAATCCAGAATAAGTAAAAATGAATTTATAATGTGTTATTATCCTTAAGTATGACTTTGTTTTATCTGCAGGAACCAAATAATTTCACTGTATTTTGTGCGTTATTACAGATTACATTTATGGGAATGCAGCAATACAATGAAGGATTCTGGCAGAAACTATGTACAGTTAAGTTGTGCAGCTTGCATTTTAAGCTCGAATCTATGATACTACTTGATACTTTTCGAAGAAGTTTAAATTACACTGCTGTTCCTTCAGTCCAGAGTATTCAGACAGAAATGATGCTGAAAGGTTAAATAATTTTTTTCTTTTGCCTACATCAGTTTTATTATGTTCTTATCAATTGGTATATCAGCTTTCATATTTTTAGACAATATAATATTTCAATAAGAAATGATTGCTGTTTTGGATGATGTACCCCTAGGTTCTATCATACAAAAAATGATCATGTGCTGAAAAATGTTTGACAGAAAAATGAATATTAGATGTGTGCAGAGTAACCGAACATACATTGTAATTCAATGGGGTACCCTTTTTAGTGGTTCTTTTGAATGATGTAAATTTCATTTTGCTTTTGCTTTTTGCAAAATGAAATTTCTTAATTGCTTAATATCATGTTTAATGATATCTATCCATATGGAAAATGTCATGCCCTAACATTTTTTCTACCTTAGCTTTATTTAGTTTTCGGTTAAGTAGGAGAATTTCCCCTGATCTAAGCACTGTTTTCACAAATAGAATTTTGCTACTACCATTAATTTGAAAAAGGTAAATCCTGCCCTTTCTAGGTTTATTTTATTTTAGGAAAACATGTTATATTGGCTTCTGGGGGGCAGCTAGTGTGTGGCACTATGGAGAGGACGAAGTTGAAGACTCGCGACTGGGAGAGGGACCACCGGTTGACGGGCTTATCGACGGAAAAGCCAGACTAAGAGTCTCCACCCTGGGAGCCAAGTCAATTTGGTTCTACATACCATCTTTGTGGCTAACCGGGGAACATATTAAATTTAGACCGATGGATGAGCCTTCCTTCTATAGGATTGCTGGCCTTAGGTAGCCGTGGATGAGCTGTGTCCATGTGGCACTGTTTTGCCCTGGCGTAGTTAGTGGAGACTCCCCATAGTTAATGTGCAGTCAATGTATTGTGGTACAACTGGGACTTGCCTTTAACTAATGTATAAAATAGAAACATAATCAATAACCAAACTAAAGAGAAAAGAAGACAAAATGCACCCTTCTCTAACTCAACTTGTAATGCTAACCAATTCCTGGCTGCCTTACCAACTCTCAAACACAACTCAGTGTTATTATAGAGAGCTTTCATTACACCAACTGATTAATCAGCTATTCCACATGATCTAAAGATCAACCACAAATTATGTCGATCAACAGAGTCAAAAGCTTTTTTGAAATCTACAAAGCTAGTAACTGTAGGTTTCTGAAACTCTAAACATTTCTCAATAATCGAAGTGAAAATATTTGATCAATACATCCCCTACCACTTCTGAATGCACACTGTTCATCACGCAGTTGTCCATAAAAATGATTCTTAATTCTGTTAAGTATAATCATGCCAAAAACTTTACCAGGAATAGAAAGTAAACTAATTCCCCTATAATTATCACAAGAACTACGATCACCTTTTTTGAAAATAGGGATCATAATAGCTCTAGTAAAATCATTAGAAACAACAACTTTATCATAAAAAATATTCAAAATTTCAGTCAGCCGTGTGACAACCCAAGTGTTTCCAGCTCTAAACATTTCAGTGATGGTTTCATCCACCACTGGGGATTTATGCAGTTTGAATAAAGAGATAGCCAATGCCATTTCAGAATGCGATATAGGGCTATCATTAAAGCCAATAATGCATCTATCCTCATTACATACAAACAATGGGAATAGGATTAATTACATTGTTTAGAACTTCTCTGAAATAAACAGCCCCACCTAGCCATCACAAGATCCTTACCTTCAATCACCTTACCATCCTGTCTAACTACTTCGTCTGCTTTGTTAGTCAAGCAATCAAACTAAAGATTCTTATCAACTGTTAACTGATCCATTACATGTTTATTAAGCTCATTGTAATGTCGTCTGTTATGACTAGTAGGGTGTTGATTCATATTATTCCTGCACTTGCTTCGTTCAGAATTAAGTTCCAAAGCCTTATCACTCAAATAATTTTGTTTCCTTTTTTCTCTTTTATCCAAAAGAGTACTGTTGGTTTCAAGAAAAGCCTGTTTAAACTGATACCATTCTTTCTCAACTTCAGCAGTAATTAAACCACGATTGTCATAATGACTAAATAGCCTATCATAGTATTTCTTAAGCTTCAGCTGCAAAACATTTTTGACCAGATAATGGTCAGACCTAATTTCGGTCCCCTGTATGATTTGGTTTTCCTAACTGAAATATCTCATTTGCTGTTAATTAAAATATAATCTATCATATTCCTGTGCGACCCATCAGGTGAAACCCATGTATACCAGGAACAGAAAATAAACTAATTCCCCTATAATTATCACAAGAACTACGATCATGTTTTTAAACAGAATGCTATTCGCCAACGCCAATGGCTATACCAAGACGAAAACACCGGTTCTCGTCCGATCCCTGAAGTTAAGCAGCTTTGGGCGCGGTCAGTACTTGGGAGGGTGACCACCTGGGAACACCGCGTGCAGTTGGCATTCATTTAGCCGTCCCGTGGCCAAGTGGTTAGCGCGCTTGGCTACTGATCTACGGGACCTGGGTTCGAGCCCCGGATAAGGCATGGATGTATGTGTCGTTTTTCTGCTGAGGTCCTGCCATCCTCTCAGATCTTCTACTGTGGCATATAAACTGACAGGCTCCTGTCAGACCTCTGTGGCAAGCAGCTGCTTGAGGGGGTATTTATATTATTTTTATTTTATTCGCCAACCATCAAGTTTTATTTCATGTAGGAGACGTTCCCCATTGGAACAACCAATGCCAAAGAGACCTATAACTCCTGCCCAAAGATTAGAGTCAGTACCAATTTTAGCATTGAAGTCACCTAGCACAAGAGAAATATCTCCTTTTTTCACATAATTCAAAACATCCTGAAGCTGGCTGTAAAACTTATCCTTCCCGTTCGCATCAGAGTCCTCTGTGGGGGAGTAACAACAGATGACATTCAAGTCTTTAATTTTTGTTTCAAATTTTGCTGTAAGAAATCTTCCATTAATGCAGGTTTTTATTTTAGCTTGTAAGAATTTTTTAACAAACTGTTAAGGATCAGGAGAGTGATGGTTCGCTAGTAATTAACATCGGTAGGAAAGGAGTTACCCCTGTGTCCATTTCAAGCTCCAATAAGTACTATATCCAATAAGAAGTATGTAGTTCCTCTAAATTGGGGGAGCACAACGCCCTCCCCTATTTTAGTACTCAGTTCGCCAAGTTGGAATCCGTTGCACTGACCTGAAATTGGGAGTGTTAACAATATATGGAGTAAGATGGATCCAACGTGAATTGGGGAATGCATGTATACATTTCATTACTATCTCAAAAATGTTTATTGATAACAAGCTGAATATTTTTAACTGAAAAAATACTATTGGGTAAAATTATTTCATATATTTTGAGAATGCACTGATATATTAAAGCCTCTGTTAAATCGATCATCTTCATTTTGTTAAGAAAAGTATTTTTTCTTCTCATTCTGGCATAAGGATTCAACCTTGGCAAATGCCATATTTTCACAGTAATTTCAGCAAAAATAAAATGCAATATAATTTAAATCATTATTTAAGTTACGTTTCAGCTTCTATTATATTGTTACGACAGATGAACGCTCTACAGTGACTTCATGACTTAACGTGACTACAGTGACTTCATGACCCTAGTGTGTGCTTCTACGAGAGATTCAATTAGTCAACGATTTGGAACTTAGAACGATTCGGAAGAATGAAAATATAGCAGTGCAGTGTGTTAAAGTTCTGAGATCTGAAAGGACGTTCAGATGGTCTGATTCAGTGCGTGTTAAGTAAAAATAATTAGTATATTTATTAGTGTGTGCGCGGGTGTTTGTTTTCTGTTGTTAGTAATAAAAGTATAGTGAACTAGCACAGGTCGAGAGTTTGTTTACGTCTGAAGATATTCAAGTGACATGGTAAACAAAATGAAGAGGTAGTATTTTAGTACAACAGACAGAGCTGGTGTTGTATGCTCTATGGAAAAGGTTAATGACTTATGTATGATAGTAGTTAATTTGTTTATAAAATACTTCATCCATATTTTGTAACAATTTGCATTATATTGTAATTGGTTTGAAAATAAAGTTATTAGTACTCATGCTCAGTGCCTATCCATTTTAAATTTGCAACAATATTATTGAAACTTACTTAATTGAATTATTGCAATTAAATACAATTTGATAATTGTTTAGAATAGCTTACTGATGTTTTCAAGGAGTTATAGTTGTAGTTATTCGAACTGTGGCAAATTGGTGTATTTCGGAGAAGTAAACATGGATAAATAAGCTCTTATATGGGTCACCATTAGTTATGAATTTAGGAAAACGTAACAAAGTTCTTTATCGCGGTAGAATACTGTTAATTTGATGCGTAGTCTACGGATCAGTGTGCTGTTTGCAAACTGATGTAGGCGCATGGATATGATATAGTATTCCGCAACAATATAATTCCTTGACTTATAATGCAGCTAATGGTATTCAGTAAATTTTTCTTCATTATCTGTAATGGAAACATTAATTCTTTCGAACAGTTTATTCCAGAAAATCGTTAGTAATACTTGATTTATTGAATTTTTTAGTTGGCTGTTTTCTTAACTGGAGAAAGGAAGTACCTTCTTCATGAATTTGCATCGCTTGGATCAGTTGTCTCTGTTCGGATTATACTGATATGGTGACATCACAACTCTTAAATCCACCGAATCTAAATAATTCCATCTCGTTATTAACAATTTTCGGGAATAAACAGAAGAAACGAGCAGATGCTCATTAAGTCATTACAACCATAAATTTACAGACTACTACAGTATATAGTTCTGTATAGATCATATCAACACTCTTATGCCAACTGAAATCCCAAGCAATGGTGTTTATGTTTCATTCCTTTAAATTTAAACATTGTATTTAAAAACCAGTTAATTTTCAGAACAATAAAAATGATTTCGACAAAAAAAAAGAGTTGGTAGGAGTACCAAATATATTGACGACTGGACCAGTCCAGTTTTCCTCTGTCCCTCTTGTACAGAAGCTCACTAGCCTAATATCAAGAGCAAAGTTCACGTTGAAATTCAATAAGTCTCACGAATAACCTTCTCCCACCTTAAACAAGTATAATTATAAAAATGGCTTTGAATTCGAACCGGTAATGTTGTTAGGTAGAAACTTGAATTTTTAACCCAACATCTAAGATACGTTACGAAACTTGTGAAATATTTGGAAGTAATACAATATTTTCATAATTTCCCTTAATGCGAAATTTGGATACAATAGGTATCAGATATTATTAAATAAATATTATAAATTAATACATTATATGATAAATTAAAGATATTGCTCCTGCTTTTGAACATAAACCAATATTTACTGGGAAACTCTTAGAGCATAAGCCACAATACATATGCAAAAATTTATCACAGTTCAGGCCTGGTTGGTACTCAAACTTGGAATATGGAAATATCAGATTGCACAGAATTAAACAATGTTGACAATTGAAAGTGATATCGGAAATTCCTTAGATTATTTTGATGTTATCGATACATTCGCTCAGTTAAAAGCCCGCCGAAGATATCTTTACAAAGGTGGATTAATTATTATATGCCTTAATACATATTTTTATCTTTTTTTTTGCACCTAAGTTATTTTTTTCTTGCATATGATTTATTTCTGAACATGATAGATGAAATCAAACTTTTTTAGATATATTTTTATATTCCTCATTGAGAGTGTATGTACCTGATTTTCGATGTATTAAAAGTATATGATTAAAAAATGTCTTACTTTTTAATATATTACTATATCCTAAGTACCTTGGGTTATGGGGGAAAAACTTATGAAAGGAGTGCCATTCATTACCTTGCCTCAGGTGCCAAAACGTCCAAAACGTCTCGGCCCTTCTCAGAGCTCCTTTGAATTTGTGAGTTTTCGCAGAAGCACCGAACAGAAGGTGAAAAGATTGACGAACACTCTATCACCAGAATATTATATTTATAATTCATGTGTGTCTTACAATAATAAAGCATTATGTCATTTTAAAGATTTTACACTTCCTGATGGCGAAATTCAACATAACGTACGTATATCCATCCACCGATATATATACATATATTAATACATCCATTCGTCCACCCCATATATACATCAATCCTTCCATACACACACATATATATATGAATCTATTCAACTGCCCATATATATATATACTGTATACATTCATCCACCGATATATATATATATGCATCTATCCACCGATATGTATGCATCTATCCACCCATATATATGCATCTATCCACCCATATAGATGCATCTATCCACCCATATATATGCATCTATCCCCCCATATAGTACACATCAATCCATTCTTACATTAATTTATATATTATTTCATGCACCCATCCATATATATCCATGAATGCCATTTATATCCATAAATGTGTATATGGATGGAGAGATGCATCCATATATAATGGATGCATCTCTCCATCCATATACACATTTATGCATTTATCCATATTTACATGCATGCATGCATCCATCCATATATACATTTATGCCTCCATATATACATTTATGCCGTAACATATGTATACATTTATACCTCCATATATATACACACAATATAAATATATATATAAGTATATATTAATACAATATACACGTATGTATGCATGCAGATGGATAAAAAGTCAGGCGAAAAAGGAAAAGCATCAGCTTTTCCTTTTTTTGAAAACGACCAAAATTAACCGATGGAGAAAAATTGTTTAATTTGAATATAATATTCTTCTAAATATTACTAAATAGAGAAATATTTTGTATTACATGTCTCATATTAATTTATTTTGTTAATGTTTGCAGTATTTAGTGTCAAAACTGTATTACTTAGAATTCCTACACCCATTTAGATTACATTATTTCCCTTTTCATTGGTTGTGAAAATAAAACAAATCTAGTATATAACAAATAAAAAAGACGAAATATAATTGGGATTACTATTGTCTGGTGTCTAGAGGCGCGTGAGCTGTAAATCAGTCCGTGTACAATATGAAGTCTTTCACAGTTTGAATGTTTTATCTAAATTAATGGCTTCAAGTTGTGTTAAAATGGCCTCTCTCTATAAAAATAGCAGTTGTTCTGACAGGAACATTTCATCATCATATGGCAAATAGATCTGTGAGGAAGACGACAGATCAGCAAAAGGATCCTTATTCAGGTTCGATCCACAGCTAAACAAGCTAACCACTCGGCCACCGCAACGGGCATTCAATTTCAGACAAAATAAATTAGAAATTCCTTAAATTGACTATTATCATGACTGTAGTGGCATCATTTCGTTGATTCCTTTTATTGTTTCGAATCATTTGATGATCGGAAATGTGTAGGTTCATTATTACGTTCAGTTTGAAACTGATGAAACAATTAGTAATGAGTTACGATCGCAGTCAATCAGCTGGCGTTTCGTCATCGATGATGTTTGAAATGTCATTTGTTAATAATTTCTTATGAAGTATCTTAAGGTGATTAATGTAATATATGTGCGCAAAACAAGTAAAAAAAGCAAAATAAAATGTCTTTAGAGATAAGTTAGAAGATTTTGAAGATCTCAAGGTGGAGTGAATTGGATGAGTATTTTTACATTTCTTTTATAAGTTTAGTGCGCGATTTTGTTCCCCTTCATACGTTTCGGTAAGTTCTCTTATAAGTTTTTCATAAGTCTTCATTAAGTCTCCCATAAGTTTTTCTCGAATCAAGTTATCTCACTCTTAAGCATAAGTCATGACAGTTCCAGGGTAAAGACTTTATGATTCCCATATGCCACGAATAGATTAAATGTATTATTAAATATGTCCAATTTTTGTTTGCTTTAAACTTATCCATCCATTTTGAAAATGCCATCATTTTACACTTGGTTTTTTGTGCAGGAGGTCACGCGTGCATGCAGATAGCATTTTAATTTGTTTATAGAAGAAATCATGGAATTTGTTTATATTTGTTATCTTATTTAGTTTTGTTGTTTTACTGGAACAAAAATTCCGTCGTTATTAAAACAAAAATATCTCATGTTATTACAAACATCTGAAAAAAATTATCGCTTCCACGGCGGGAATCGAACCCGCAACTCTCTAGATACATGAGAGAGTTGCAGGTTCGATTGCCTCCGTTGCAGCGATAATTTTTTTCAGATGTTTGTAATAATTATAGAAGTCAATTTCTACAGGTAATCTGTGTATTTATTATGGATATCTCATGTTGTTTCCCTTTTTCCTTTCAGACTCCAGAAGAAGAGAAGAAACTTAAAGAAGATGATCGAGAATGAGGATGCTCCTCCTATATGTATGATTTCAAAATTTATTTCCATTAAGGTGAGTTCCGTAAAATAAATTATTTGTCGATAGATGATCTCTACAGTTGTTAGCTTGCCTAATGCAAAGTCGCAATACTTTCAAGAAATCTCATTCTTGATTCTTTTTCTAATATTTTTTCAGGCAGCTTTCGAGCAGTGGAAGATCAGAAAGAAGATCTTAGAGGAATGGCGAACTTCTCCCATGGAAGACAGTATCAGAGAAGGTGAAGAGTAATTCATTGCGAAGTCGATGCATCGCATTGAAATGCTAAAGATTTCTGGCGAAGATGATGGCCACAACTTTGCCACATTTCTCTTTCTCTTTGCCTTCAGAAATCTTCGCATTTCCGATGCTCTGCCTCCTCCCAGCAGCAAGAAGAAGAAAACAGAAGTCGATCTAAGAGGCAGAAAACGTGTCCGAAGAGATGCTGGAGACAAGAAGGGAAAATGGCCCTGGTGGTAAGTGCCCAGGTAAGAATTTTTCTATTGACATTCTTCCGAATTTTTTTTTAGATTGAGAATAATATTTCATTTTAGTTTTTTTTTTAAAGTTTTCATTAAGTTTGGTTTGAGCTAGCCTTTATGATTGATAGTAAGTATTGATTGAGTTAATTCCTCAAAATTAACATTTGTTTTGCTTTTCAGATTTTTCAAGATTGACATTTAGTTTCATGTCGAACAATGCGCTTATCAAGCCGTGTTGACGTCTATAGGTCGGCACCACTCCTTCTGAGATGCACGTTAGAACCTTCATTTCGCCGCTGTTGCCAACAATGTGCAACAGTTCGTGCATCCCAACGAACATGGGCAGCGACACGACGTGTAGGCCATCCACCTTTCGTATAGGCCTATAATTCTTCCTCTCTTAAAAGCATCCAAATGGCGATAAACCTGCCAACGGCGTGTACCAGGCATTTTCGGCCCTTGCTGAACAATTTCCAAGCGGAACCAGGGGCGTAGTTATGGGGGGATGGGGGGGAGGTTACCCCCCCAAAGTAACTCGGAGTTGGCAAAATTCGAAGCAACTTCGTAAAATCTAGGTGAGTTGTGAAAATTTGAAATTTTTTTTGGTAAAATTAAGGGGAGTTAGCAAAATCTAGAACTTGGCAAAATCTAGGGTAGTTGTCAAAATTAAGGCAACTTGGCAAATCTAGAGCAGTTGGGAAAATTCGAAGCCACTTAGTAAAAATACAGGCGAGTTGGCAAAATCTTGGGAAGTTAGCAAAATTCGGAGTGACTTCGCAAAATCTTGGTGAGTTGGCAAAATTCCGAGTGACTTGGTAAAATCTTGGGGGAGTTGAAAAATTCGGAGTGACTCCGTAATATCGTGGGGAGATGACAAAATTCAGGCGAGATGTAAAAATTGGGAATTTGTTTTCTGTAAAATTATGGCAAGTTGGAAAAATCTAGCAGAGTTAGCAAAATTCTGAGTAACTGCAAAAATCAGGTGAGATGTAAAAATTTTTTTTTTTCTGTAAAATTATGGCGAGTTGGCAAAATTGAGAAAACTTGCCAAAATCTAGGGGCAGTTGGCAAAATTCGGAGTGACTTGCGAAAATCGTGGAGAGTTGGGAAAATTCAGGTGAGATGTAAAAATTGGAATTTTTTTTCTGTAAAATTATGGCGTGTTGGGAATATCGAGGCAACTTCGCAAAACCTAGGAGAGTTGGCAAATCTTGGGGAGTTGGCAAAATTCTGAGTGACTTTGCAAAAACCAGGTGAGATGTAAAAATTTGGATTTTTTTCTGTAAAATTGAGGCGAATTGGCAAAATCGAGGAAACTTGGCAGAATCTAGGGCAGTTGGCAAAATTCGAATCCACTTGGTAAAATACGGGCGAGTTGTGAAAATTGCGATTGTTTTTGTGAAATTAGCTAGAGTTGACGTAATCGAGAAAACTTAGCAAAATTTTGAAATGACTTGGCTAATTTAGGAGAGTTGGTTTGTGTAATTATGGAAAGTTGGCCAAATCAAGGGAAGTTGGGGAAAATTCACACTGACTTGCTACAATTTAGGCGAGATGTAAATTTTGGGATTATTTCTGTGAAAATATGGCTAGTTGGCAAAATTTGAAGTTTCATGGCAAAATGCAGGAGATTTGTGAAAATTGACTGAATCAACCCCACCCCTACCCCCAAGGAGCGAGAAAATCTAGGTACCAACCTGACATACATTATTTTGTCAGTTGGAAAAATTTGATTTTCAAGTTGTAAAATTTTCGATTTCTCCCCCCACCCCCAATCATAGTCCTTCGCACGCCCCCGAGCGGAACTACCTAAACTCCACAGTTCGCCCGACTTCCACCTGCATAAACACAATACCATCTGTTCCTTCTTGCGCCTTTTATCTCTTGAGCCACACACGTCATTAGCTCCGGATTATCATCATTTGCATATCTCAATTGCACAAACCCACCCTTCTATTTGCATGTTTGTACGACATGTCTTTCTGGGTGGGGCACTTTGAATCTCAAGCAGTGTATAATGGCATCGATTCATCCACACATTAATATGCAACTATTCATCCACCCATATATATGCATCCATTCATCCACCCATATATATGCATCCATTCATCTATCCATATATATATATCCATCCATTAATATGCATCCACTTATCCACCTATATATATATATGCATCCATCCATATATAATGGCATCCATTCATCTACCCATAGGAATGGTAGTGGCTCATTTGGAAGTGCCTCAGGCTCGTAATCTGCAGTTCCCAGGTTTGAGTCCAGCTGAGCCAGCATTGAGATTTATCTCCTCAGAACTACCCACCCTGACCAAAACTCCTGCTATTCTAGTAAATTGTTTATTATTGTTGTTGTTGTTGTTGTTGTTGTTGTTGTTGTTGTTGTTGTTGTTGTTGTTGTTGTTGTTTATTTTACTTTTATTCTGTTATTCCAGTAAGCCAAAAGTTTGACAGAGGCAGCAAGATTAGTTTCCCTTGTTAGCCACTCTCCAGATAACAAAGGAAGAAGTGTGTATGAAGATCTTGTTTCAGACTTTCATCACTGGATATATATTGTGTATGAATAATGATGAGAGAGATTAAGATATTACAAAATGTTATAATTGAAGTATCGATATCGAGATCTACTACAAAACCGAAAACTGAAGACAATATTTTGGGTGAAGAATGGGTTAAGGAAACGTTCGAAGAATTTTGAAAACTATACGTGGAACAGTTAAAATGTCTGGAAACCGTCTGTGAAAAACCCATGAAAAACATACAAGAGGCAGTGAAAACTTTAAAACCAGAAGAGCAAACCCATATCCCGAAAAACTTTAACTTTGCAAATAACTAACACATTATATAAACACCCGAACATTTATAAATCGCCATGACAACCCCATAAAATTATTGGACTTAGCGGACTATCGCTCCAAAATTCTCACTGACCTCAATGCGGTCAAAACGGATCATATCCTAGTGACCTACAGACCCGCTAAAGAATTCACCCTCACAAACCCTAAAGGTAATATTGCCGTGGCCTCATTCGTCACTGCCCAAGCACGTCTCACTCTATATGACATGCTTTCTAAATTAAAACAGCGAGCCCTCTACGCCGACACAGATTCGTGCATTTTTAAAACCTCACCCAGCGACACTTTAATTCCAGAGTCCTCTGATTTCATGGGGCATTTTAAAAACGACATAACCGATCAGTATGGACCCAGCGTCACTAGAGATCGGTACATCTCCGTAGCCCCTAAAAATTATATACTGGAACTTTCAAACGGTGAAACTATCACTTGTGCTAAAGGCTTTAAATTGAGTGTGCGTAACAGAGAACGCTACACTACTACGGAGCTTCTCCACGATCTAATTCTAGGAGGTCCCCCAGCTACTTTTGCTGTCCCCTTCAACGTCCAAATTGACAAACACAAGGCTACCATACGCGTATTATTGATTTTAAATGCTATGATTTCACATTATTATTTCTAAGATTTAAATTGGACATACACTATGATTTTTTATATCACTGCTTTATTATTTTTATATTTTACCATGTCATGCGAATGGATGTCACTGCTTTATTATTTCTGTAGTATGATATGGTTTATTATACTTTGATTTTACATTATTTCTAAGATTTAAATTGGACATGCACTTATTTTTGTAAATTATGGTTTATTATTATTTCTACAGTATTATTTTCACATTATGCTTTATTATTCCTGAACTATGATTTTTATACTATGTCGCTGCTTTACTTATTATTTTCTGCTGTATGATTTATGTAATATGATTTTTATGTCGCTGCTTCATTATACCTGAACTATGATTTTTATGTTATGGCATGTCACTGCTTTATTATTCCTGCACTACGTTTTAAATTGGTCATTCACTTATTTTTGTAAATTTACTGTTTCGCTACTTTACTTATTATTTCTGTAATATGATATGGTTTATTATGCTACTGATATACTCTGATTTTACACTATTTCTACAGTATGATTTTAAATTATGTCGTTGTTTTTAATTTGACATCTTATGCTATGACTGTTCAAGATATTATTTTGATTAAACCTGAAACGTTTTTTAAACCCTGAATTGCGCGTACTGCACGATCTGTGAGTTTTGTTTTTCTCCTTCAAAGAAGAATGGTATTACCTACGTGCAGGAGAACCCCTCAGTGCATGGTTACCGAACACTGGGACCCTTCATAGCTCCCGGCCTTCCAGATATGGAGGGAGATGCACTGCATTCCACGAGCGTGGGAAGCCAGGCTTTGGAATTCGTGTTATACAATCGGAAGGAAAACGAATCTAGACACGTTAGTAAGGGGATAGATTCTTTTTATTAAGGCGATTACTGAGACTACATTAATATTTCCGATGTTTACATTAAAAAATTTCCCAATTCATTTGCTGTATAAATTCCTTCTGTCCGGGGATGTCGGGTTTTCGATTTTTTCTGACTGCTTCTGTGAGAAGGTCGGGTAAATATGCATCTGGTATGGCTCTACCGTAATTTAAAAGTCTGCCTCTTGAATCCCATCGAATTGTTTCGGGCAAAGATTTCATTTTTTCTTGAACCTTGCTTTTGAAGTAACGAGGAGCCATGTCAATTATGTCTCTTACTGATAGCCCTGGAGTGATTGTCATTTCGTCTGGAGCCTCGATTTTTTTCGAATATTGTAAATATTTTCGTAAAGCGGTCAGATACGCCTCTACTTTCTGATCGGGATTTCCAGGATATTTTAAAATACGTTGCATGTCGCTATCGAGATCATCAGTTTTCCCTTTTAGGTGGCGCTTTTCAACGGCTTTAACGGAGAGACTCATCGCTGGAATAAATTAGCTATCAGGGGAATCACACTTGAGAGAAGAGGAAGCAGAAATCCAGCTCCTTTCTGACGTATGTATGCACGGTTAGATTTCACACTAATGTTTTTTGCAGTTAGCTTTCGCATAATGCACTTGTAGAGTTTAATTGTGTTTGGAAAAATTTTTCAGTACATTTGAAGTGTTACTCCTCACTACGGCAGTTGCCGTAGCAAAAACAAAACGAAATAAAGGGAAACTCATTATTATCATGAAAAGAAGAAATTTCAAAACTCCTCACTACGGCAGTTGCCGTAGTGAGGAGTTTCCACGTACGCCACGTCGATATTGAAGAATATGTTGAAACTCTCTGCCTCTTTTGTAAAAAAACAAGGCATAATTAGGAGCTCCAATCTGGAACAACCATAAATCATCTCTTTTCATCACTTTAACATCTATATCTATATGAATTTGATGCTGAATATTTTTTACAATCCCCGCTCTCTTCATAGGCTTTCCAAAGTATTGTGAACTTCTATTCGAGATCTTAATGGCATCTTTAGGAAAGGTGGGGAAAGGTATCTTAGGAAAGGTATATTCTTTAGGAAAGGTATCTTAGGTTATCTGAAATGTGTGGAGAAGGAGATATTCGAATCGTTGATATTATACCAACTCGTAGGAATGTGAATCTCGGATAGCGCTACCTCCTATTCACCATTGAACTCGATTGGTTGTGCCAGTCTCGTAGTATAATCGCTCTGAGTGTTAGAAGGGTAAACGTCAATGCTGGCGGAGGAAGGGAGAGTTAAGTGGAAAGCCATTTTCTAGGTATCCAGTTGGGAGTAGGATAATCTCTCCACTTCAGTAAGACGCCTTTTTTATGGTCCCTGGCCAAGATTTTTTCTACTGCGTAGAGTTCATGAAGATTTATTTTCTGTAGTTCTCGGCTATAGAAAGTTCCACGTATCTTGTTATCATCACTATCTATCACTTCGTAAACGGGAGGTGTTCTAGGTACGATTCTTTTCACTCGAAATATCTGTTGAGTCCACTGTTGCGACGCACCTTTCTCGAATGGAAGCTTCAAACTGCTTAGTCTCACGTGATCTCCCTCTTTAAAACGGGCGGGTTCTACCTGCTTTGGCGCTCCGTATAATCTCTCCCAGATGACACTCTCGTTAAAGAGATTCACGTCCTTGGGAGCAAAGCCGTGAGCTCGATGTTTGGAAGCATTATAACCCTTCACTATGGAATCCAGAACGTGTAAGAATCTAAAATTTTTATGTTTAGTGAAATAACGCCATAATGTTTCTCTCAGGGTTCGATTCAGCCTTTCTACCAACGCAGCTTTCTTATCATTATAAGACACAAAGAAGTGAATGTTTTTTTCTTTTAGGAAGTTTTGAAAAACACGGTTTGTGAATTCTGTCCCCTGATCGGTGTTTAGAGTCATGGGTTCACGACCCTTCAGTGGAATCTTTTCAAATGCTTCTTTCACAACAGTTCCTGTTATCTTTTTCACAGGAACCGCCTACACATAGCGAGATAAAATATCGATGACGACTAATATGTATCCATAACCATCATTAAATCGTGCAATATTATTCACGAACATTAAATCCGCCTGCGATTGTTGATCCAGACCTGTCATGTACGTTTGGTTCCTTTTGAATTTGCTCGTTGCCGGTCTGTGGAGAGTGTACGTCTCTTGACCCGCTAACCATTCTCTGACTGTTTTTGGATCCTGTCCAGAACTCTGGGATAATCGAGTCACCCTTCCATAGCTGCCAGGGTTCTTGGGATCGTAATAAGCTTTTTCCAACGCGGCGTTCATCGTCTAGTCCCGGGTAGCAAGACTTGAATTAGATTGTTCACCACATTGTCCGTCAATAGCTGCATCAAATGCCCTTGACTCTCTGCCGGGGAGTCCAAAGAAAAGCTAGTAAAAGGTCTCTCTGTTCGGCGATGGCGTATCGCAGGTGAAAATTTACATCAGACCTGCGGTGATGATCCAGGCTGTTCTTCACATCGTCGCGACGGTTTCGCATTTCCTCCCATTGGGCCAAGGCGAGATTTACACCACAAGATGTCGAACCAGGTAGGGATTTGATGATGTCGAGGCGTCGGCACCCATCATTATTGCAGTAAGCGCACAATTGTAGGTTGCTCATCACGAACCAAGTCTCTCTTTCGGTAAGATTAACGACGTCGATTCTGTCCGACACCGCTAGTAATTCCTGCCACTCCAGAAGGGTTAGAGTAATCCTTTCCTTCGTCAGGTAAAGTAGGCCTCCTTCACTGAAGCTGCGGTAACGACGCACGTGGACCTGGAGACGTTCACGGTACAGTCTAGGCACGACGAATATCTCACCTCCGAGAGAGGATAGGAGTGTTCATTAGCAGGCTGCATGACGACAACTGTTGTGTTCTACAGGTTTTTCAGCCGCTTAAGTCTCTGCTGGGCAGGGGTGACGTCACGTTCCACCGCCCTAGGTTATGAAATTTGCGCCTCTAACGGAGAATCCTCGTACTTGGGAGGGGCAGGCTTCCACGTCATTTTCCGTCTAGGTTTCGGCTTTAGGGGTGGGGGTGCATTGGAACCGGTGATGATGGTGCAGTCACAGTTGAGACAGATGGTTCCATCCGTCGTTTAACACATGGAGGGTTTTCCACATCACTAATAGAAGGGTTGCTTTCATTCACAGTTCGGGTGTCTTCTTCATTCACAGGAAGGCTACCTTCTTCAATCACAGAAAGGTTGTCTTCATCAGAGGCATGGTCTTCAATCATAGGGGGATGTCCTCGCCAAAATAGTCAGGTTCGTCAAAGAAGTCCCACAAATTCTTCAAAGGAAAAGCCTCTAATTGTCCGTGCGGCTGACCAATTAACAACCGGTTCACCAATTAATGACCGGTTCATTGCGTAGAGTGCTTTTCGATATACTCGTTCATCCATGTGCTAAATGCTGCTGTCTCGGCTTGTGAACAATGCACTCCTCACCCTTCATGATAACCGCACTCAGTTCCAGGTATTTTAGGAAGGTCTTTGAAACGTGGACAGCCAATTTTTTCAAAATCCAGCGACGTTATACCAAGTCTGGTCAATAGCCGCTTCTCATTGAATCCTCCCTTGTAAGCAATGACAGAAGCAAAAGGTGTGCGAGACTTTTCGTGGATGAGACGTGCAATGTCGTCCAGATACCCGTAGTCCCAAACCACTTCACCGAAACGAGGGTAAAAGGGGATTCACGTAACGTGTTTGAACACGTAACGAATTGTTTTCCAGTCCATCTGAGGAATGTCCATCACAAAGGAAAGGTCGAATCTGTAGACACCCGTCAGACCCCTACAGTCCGAAAAATCTAATTCACGGGTCAGGAATTTACCCTTCGCGGTGCAACCATCTAAATCTAAGATGCAGCAGACGTGACGTATTTCACAATGATCTGGAACACAGCTAATATCTAGCATACCTCGGTTCAGGCTGATGAGAATGCCATTCACTGGGAGAGGACGTGAACGTCAGAGCCACTTTCTCTACAGTAGGATCGGGTAGGCGCCTGGTGATACTGTCGCACACTAGCTGCTCCAATAATCCGGGAAACACAGACACTAATTGATCATCGGGCTGACCACACCAATAGTGCTGAACAGATTCCAGAACAACAGCTGCAAAAGCCCTGACTGTGGCTCCCGAACCGCTGCAGCGCCTTTTCATTCGAAACCTCCACCAATGAGCAACACGTCCAATCACATTCCAGAAAAATGACGTCATCCAATTAAAAATTCAGGGGCAAAGGGGTTAATGACCAATCAAACCTACAGACTGAAGGGTTAACAACCAACCAGACTTATAGACTAAAGGCTTACAGTGGGGGTCGAAGTGTTGCACCCCTTAACCTAGCAACAGAAAGCATCCAACGAACACGCAACGATGATGTCATTTCGGACACGCCCCTCCTAAACAGTCACCCCCACCGACCATGCAGGGGAATGGGGGGAAGGAACTGCCAAAAAAGTAGCCCTACTACTTACAGAACTTCATGTATGAATAATTACCAACTCGATACTTGCCATCATTTTAGCTCTCATGGCTTATCCTTTTCTGCCTGTTTAAAAAAAACAGAAGTTGAGCTGGAACTTATAAATGGCAACATGTATTTTTTCATAGAAAGAGCACTGCAAGGACGAACATCTTTAGTGTATAAAAGATTTGTACAAGCGAACAATCCTTTCGTAGGGTAATATGACAAGTAAATCTTAAAACTATATCATTCATTTTGACGCAAACAATTTATCATCATCACAATCACCATTATCATCATCACCATTATCATCATCACCACCACCACCACCACCACCACCATCATCATCATCATCCTCAAGCAGCCATTGGCTACGGAGGTCCAACCAGACAGTGCAATTTAGTTCTCCATGCAAGTCTGTCCTGAACTAAATCTACGGCATCGGGCCACTGAACACCAATTCTACCAATTCTAACAAGGTCCTGTTTGACATTGTCTGCCCACTGCATCCTAAGTCTCCCCCTCTTTCTGAGGCCTTTAGGCACACTGTTCATAACCCTATTCGCCAATCTATAATTATTCATATGGGCAACATGGCCAAACCAACAGAGTCTCTCTCTGCACAATATGCTGCTTAAAGGAGGTTGCCGACTCCTTTGCCTAACCTCATTATTAGTTACAAAGTTGAACCACCTAATGCCCAAGATACTGCGTAAGCATCTGGAATCAAAAGCATCTAGTTTCCTGTTATCTTGTTTACAAAGTGTCCAGGTTTCACTATCATAACTAACCCTAGAAAGAACCAAACTATTATACAGTCTAATTTTAATCTTTAGGTGTATACGCCTATTTCTCCACACTCTCCATAGATTCTTAAAAGTCCCGGGAACAATCCCTATTCGTCTGTTAATCTCATGCCGCACATCACCATTATCTGTTACATAGCTCCCAAGATAATTAAGCTGTGACACCTGCTCAAGACTGCAACCATTCAGATTAACTCAATCACAGCCTGCCTGAAAAATTTTCATCACTTTAGTTTTCTCTCTGTTTATAACCAAACCTACTCTACTACCAGTTTCATCAACAGCTCGAATGAAAGAGGTCATCTCATAAACATCATTTGCCAAAAGGGCTAAATCATCCGCATTATCTAAATCAGAAATTTTCGTATCTCCAGTCCATTTAAGGCCAAAATATTTCCCTTGAAGTGAATTTCGCATAACCAAGCTAAAGGGAAAAGGGGACAAAATGCACCCTTGTCGAACACCAGAAGTAATGCTAAACCAATTGCTACAAGCCTTACCAACTCTCACATATGACTCAGTGTTATTATAGAGAGCTTTCATTATGTTAACTAACTTGTCTGGTATACCATATGATTTCACAATCAACCACAAATTATGACGATCAACAGAGTCGAAAACCTTTTTGAAATCAACAAAGCTAGCAACAAAAGGTTTCTGTAACTCCCAACATTTCTCAAGAATCTGCCTAAGTGAAAATATCTGATCCACACATCCCCTACCATTTCTGAATCCACATTGCTCATCACGCAATTGACTGTCAACCAGATTCTTAATTCTATTAAACAAAATCATGCAAAGAACGTTCCCTGGAACAGAGAGTAGACTAATACCCCTAGTGATATCACAAGAACTGCGATCACCTTTTTTGAAAATAGGGATAACAATAGCTCTGGTAAAATACTTAGGAACCATGCCTTTATCATAAAAGATATTCAGAATTTCAGTCATTCAAGTAGTAACCGAAACATTCCCAGCTCTAAGCATTTCCGTAGTAATTTCATCTACCCCTGGGGATTTATGAAGTTTAAGTTTAGAAATAGCCAAAATAACTTCAGATTGTGTTATAGGGATAACATTAAAGTCTCCAATGCATCAATCATCATTGTAAACAATGAGAGTAAAACTAACCACATTGTTTAGAACATCACTGAAATGCTCATCCCACCTAGCCATGACAGAATCTTCACCTTCTATAACCTTATCTTGTTTATCCTTCAATACTTGTATACCTGTCCGTTTTCTACCACCCAAAACATTAACTATTTGGTACAGCTCTCTACTGTTGTGCTGTCTAACTGCTTCCTTGGCTTAGTCAGCCAAGCTATCAAGCAAAAGATTCTTATCAGCAGCTAACTGATCTTTTACATGTTTATTACGTTCTTTGTAATGCTTTCTATTAGGACTAGTAGGGTATTGATTATGGACATTCCTGCAGTTCTTTCTTTCCGAAATAAGCTCAAGTGCCTTATCACTCAGATAATTTTGCCTCCTCTGCTCCTTTTTTCCTAAAAGAGTACTGTTAGTGTCCAAAAAAACCTGTTTAAAATGATCCCATTCGTCCTCAACTTCAGTAGTAAGCATTTCATGACTGTCATAATGACTAAGTAACCTATCATGGTAAGCTTTGGCTATAACTGGGTCTTTCAGAGCTTCAGTATTAGAAGTAAATTTTTTAACCCTAACACAACATTTCTTAAGTTTAAGTTGTAAGACACTTTTAACAAGGTAATGGTCAGATCCAATTTCAGTTCCCCTACATGACCTGGTATTCCTAACAGAACTAGCCCATTTGCTGTTAATTAATACATAATTAATCAAATTCTTATGCAGCCTATCGGGTGAAACCCATGTGTACTTATGTATGTCGCGGTGTTTGCAATAAGTGTTAGTTATTCTGAATCCATTGAGTTTACTTATCTGTAGGAGACGTTGCCCATTGCCATTGCAGCTACCGATACCAAAAGGGCCTATTACTCCTCCCCAAAGGTCAGAGTCAGTATCAACTTTGGCATTGAAGTCATCAAGAACAAGGGTAATATCTCCTTTCTTGACAGAATTCAAAATATCCTGAAGTTGTTCATAAAACCTATCCTTCTCATCCTCATCGGCATCCTCAGTGGGGGCATAACAGCATATAACATTCAAGTCTTTAACGCTTGTCTGAAATTTTGCTGTAAGAAACCTTTCATTAATGCACTTATATCCTAGAAGAGCATCACTGGCATGTCTGCTGAGAAGCAGACCCACTACTTGGTGATGCTTATTGTCGTCCCTACCTGAAAAGAGAAATTTAAGATTATTTTTAAGAATCTGACCTTTATCTGTCCATCTGGTCTCTTGCAAGCCGAGTATATCTAAATTATAATGTTGGAATTCTTGTGTGAGGACATCAAGAGAAAAAGCTCTGTGCAGAGTCCTCACATTCCAACTACCTATGGAGAGAAAATGGTTAGTGGGATGTTTAAAGAAACTATGCTTATTGAGAGAGGGAATGGCGACAATATCAAACAGCCCCCTAATCGCATACATGGGGCAAAGACCCTTTCCCCCACTACTAAAGGCTGAAGCCATCTACACTGGAAGACTTCCTCCAATGTAGAATTTGACGATGCCAATAGAAGCAAAGAATTCAGGTGCCTTCGATGACCTCTGCTCAGGATTATCCACCAGCTGATAAATATATCCTGTGAATCTATTCACTTGGGGCTGTCAACCCACAAACAAAGAGAAAACAGAGCAGATTTTTCCTCCACAAAAGCCCACCAGTGCGGCAAAATCAGGATCCGTAATCGAGCTCAGAGCCATATATTTGTCCAGTCCAGTGGTTTATATGGTCAGCACCAGGAACCTCTGTGGTTGACCACTCCTCAGCAGGGTAGAAAAAAAAGAAAAATAACCATATTTGTTCAGATCAGTAGGCCACACTAATCTGGCAGCCCTCCACTTACGTTCGCTTCCACAAGAGAGTATCTCTTTTGAAAGATGCTAACGGTCTGCACCACGAGAAGGCGGGGTCGGACATTAGGTGCAAGGCCTGGCCGGTTCTATGCATCATCACAGGGGATTGGTGCATAGCTCTCCTTCCAGTGACTACCTAGCTACCATTAACAGATAATTAATGTTTTGTGTGTTGGAAAACGGACAGGTATATAGGGATTGAAGAATAATTAAGGTAAGGTTATAGAAGGTGAAGATTCCGTCATGGCTCTGTGAGCTGAGCATTTCAGTAATGTTCTAAACCAGTGGTTCCAAAAGTGGTTCCTACGGACCCCTAGGGGTCTTTGTGATTGCTGAGGGGGTCTGTGGCAAATGAAAGTTAATTTGGGGGTGCGTAGGCAACGTCGGGGGTTCGCGAAAAGTTTAATATAAAGTAAAATAATTGTGATCCATTTTCATTATTATGAAAGTTAAAATAAATAGCAATAAATAAATTGGTAGCGATTTTTACGTCCTGAGTAAAATATAAGTATAGATAGGTACATAAAATACAAGTAATAACAAGCATTGCACGGTGGGAGTAGGGCCGACCGCGGCCGTCTATTTATATATCTATGCAGATTTAAACAGGAACGGTATCTCGCTGCTACATGCAATAACTTGTCTAGAATATGGCACTATAAAAGAGTCGTGCATCTAATCAACAATTTAGTTCTGTTTTGTGCGTGATGTGAAGTGCATGCAACAAATTTTCCTAGTTTTGAACAAAAAGCAGTATCATTTTTTGTATTGTTACGAAGATAGCGTACGTTACGAAGTATTTTTTAATACAATTGATATCTTCTTTTGTATTAAATTTATTTAAGCAAAGTTATACTTTTGTTAAAGTTAATTTATAAAATAATTTTATTATATAATATTTATGAATATTATATTTTGTTATTTATTAATTTATTTGATAATAATTGAATTATTTATTTTTCAAGAAAAATAAATAATTAAATATATAAAATTATATCTTAAATAATTAATTGATGCAAGCGTTACTTTGTGGCATTCCATTTTCAAAATAAAACAAAATATTAATAAATAGTGTTTTTTTGCAAAGAAATGATTTGTTTTATTTTCTTATATCTTAAATTTGTGGCCTCTTTTTAGAGATAACAGTATGATTGAGCCGAAGAAAAAATGCAGACAATATAGTGTTGAATATTTAAAATATGGCTTTATTCCGTTACCAGGAAATAATACTTTACCTATGTGCCTTCTATGCAATAAAACTTTGTCAAACGATTCAATGAAACCTTCTAAGCTTAAGGAACATTTGACAAAAATCCATAGCGACAAAAAAGATAAAGATTTAGCTTTTTTTAAAACAGCCAAAGGAACAATATTTGAAAACACGGTCATTGCGACAACTCTTAGCGACAACATCCGAGCGAGATGACGATGGACTGCGTGCTTCTTATAACATTTCTTTACTGATTGCAAAGTCCGGAAAGCCGCACACCATTGGTGAAGAACTTATTCTACCAGCTGTAAGTGAGGTAATACGCACCGTGCTGCATAAACCAGCTTCCGATATTATAAGAATTCCACTGAGTAATAATACAGTACAAAGAAGGATTGACGAAATGGTTCAGTGAGTAGAAAATTCCTTATGTGAGTACTTAAAAACATCTGAATTCTCTATACAGCTTGACTAGTCAATTTTGCCAGGAAACGAAGCTTTACTTTTAGCTTAAGTGAGATTTGTAAAAGAAGAAAAAATTTTCCAAGAATTGTTATTTGCCAAATGTTTGGAAACTGATACGAAAGGTGAAACAATATTTAATGAAATAAAAAGATTTTTCGATGTAAAAGCTATACCCTTGAGTAATATCCTCTCCGTTGCCATTGACGGTGCTCGGGCAATGGTAGAACGACACCGAGGCTTTCTGGCATACTTAAAACAAGCTATACCGAATGTATTATATGTACATTGTGTCATTCATCGA
Source organism: Ryuthela nishihirai (assembly GCA_038380435.1). Classification (NCBI taxonomy): domain Eukaryota; kingdom Metazoa; phylum Arthropoda; class Arachnida; order Araneae; family Heptathelidae; genus Ryuthela; species Ryuthela nishihirai. The sequence continues at coordinate 82,484,000 of JAWZYU010000017.1, forward strand.
CAACATTTAGTCGCCAAAAATCTTAGTGAACGCTTGCATGGCTCATTGGATTATGTCATTAGAGCAGTTAATAAAATCAAAAGGAATGCCTTAAATGAGAGATTATTTGCTCAACTTTATTTGGAAAATGATGAAGATTATAATCGTTTACTACTTAACACGGAAGTTCGTTGGTTATCTAAAAGTGCATGTTTGGATCGATTTTATGAACTCTTTAATTCAGTGTTGGAATTCCTGGTAAGTAAAGACAATGATTTGCGGCTCAATTTAATTAATTCAAAAAATGACATAGCTTTTATGACTGACTTATTTGCCAAATTTAACGAAACCAATTTGAAGCTACAAGGTGATCAATTAAATTTAATCAAAACTAAAAATATATCTGCGTTTGTTGCAAAACGTTTTCTATACAAATAAAACTTGGGGAGAATAGAATGCTCTCAGTTTCCAAATCTTTCAAAATTGCAAAAACGAGATGAAGATTTGCTTGCTTATTGTCAACACTTAACGGCTCTTCATTCTGACCTCAGCCAAAGATTTGAAGATATTCTTCACTTGGTTATCCCCGATTGGGTGTTGGACCCTTTTTCAAGTAGACCCACAAACTCAGATGAATCCATACTAATACAGGAGCAATTTATTAAATTATCCACAATGAGGAGCTGAAACCAATGTTTTAACAAGGTTAAATTCTGGTTACAAAAAGATACCAATTTTATATCCTGTATTATGGGTCACTGTACAGAAGCTGTTGATTGCTTTCCCGTCTTTCTATTTAGTAGAACGTGGATTTAGTGCAGTTATGAGCCTCATCACGAAAAAAAGAAGCCGACTGGAAATTAGTGCTCGTGGAGACTTACGAATGTTACTCACAAACGTAGAGTCGAACATAAATAATCTCATATCATCCCATCAGGTTCACCCATTTCATTGAAAAAAAATAATGTGCTTTTGTATTTTAAAACAACAGTTATAATTTCAATAAATACTACTTTAAATATCAAAATATTTTATTTATATTTTATTTTTACATCACCATTTACCATTCAAGACATCAAAGTTAAATTTGTAAATTTTCTATTATGCAGTTATGTAGAGTTATTTCACTTGGGGGTTCATGGTCAGGTTTTTGCTATAAGATGGGGTCCATGGGCATAGTAAGTTTGGGAACCACTGTTCTAAACAATGTAGTTAGTTCTACTTCCATTGTTTGTAATGATGATAAATGCATTGCTGGTTTTAATGTTGGCCCTAAACACAGTCTGAAGTTATTTTGGCTCTTTCTAAACTTAAATGGATGACTGAAATCTTGAATATCTTTTATGATAAAGACATGTTCCTAAGGATTTTACCAGAGCTATTATTATCCCTATTTTCAAAAAAGGTGATTGCAGTTCTTGTGATAACTATAGGGGTATCAACCTATTTTCTGTTCCAGGAAAAGTTCTTTGTGTGATTGTGCTTAATAGAATTAAGAATCTGGTTGACAGGCAATTGCGTGATGAGCAATGTGGATTCAGAGGTGATAGGGGATGTGTAGATCAGATATTTCACTTAGGCAGATTCTTGAGAAATGTTTAGAGTTTCAGAAACCTTTGGTTGCTTTCAGAAAGGCTTTTGACTCTGTTGATCGTCATAATTTGTGGTTGATTTTGAGATCGTATGACATAACAGACAAGTTAGTTAACGTAATGAAAGCTCTATAATAACACTGATTCGTGTGTGAGAGTCAGTAAGGCTTCTAGCAATTGGTTTAACATTGCTTCCGGTATTCGACAAGGGTGCATTTTGTCTCCTTTCTCTTTAGTTTGGTTATTGATTATGTTATACCAAATTCTTTGCAAGGGAAAGATTTTGGCCTTAAATTGTCTAGAGATTTCAAAATCTCTGATTTAGATTATGCAGATGATTTGGACTTCATCACGAATGATGTTGATGAGATGAATTCTTTCATTAAAGCTGTTGACGAGACTGGTAATGTTCCACATCCCACCAGATCTAGTTGATGGGATGTAACAACTAGGGGCAAACGATAGGACAGGCCCCAAAATACTGACTGATGATTGCGTTGTGTTTTTTAATGCTATTTGCGAGGGAGTTTTCCTTCTCATAAGTAAGCACTCATACGTACAGGAAGGTACATGGCAAACATAATTTATTATTCAAACTACACGACCGTTATCTGGGGTCGGATCACTTCAATATGGTACAAGCCAGGCAACTGGGCCTTATTGGCAAAATATACTGTTAGACGCAGAGAGAAAGGGGGACACTCAGGGACAATTACTGGAGAGATAAAAACTAAATGAATCTCAGAAAAACGGCTGCTGACCATTTCATATTCGTCTGCTCCATCGCTGGGATCTTCCTGGTCTACTGTGATAGGGCCTGGCAAAGAGGTGATCATCCGTGCTCTGGGAATTGCAGTTCGGGCTCCGTTAATGGCACAAACATTTCATCGGCGAAACACATCGTAAATCCGGTGTTGTCAAGGCTAGAGGTGCCGGTGGGTGACTTGGCAGGTGACTTCATCTCTCCCTGCCCGCACAGGGGCGGGGGTGGCTCAGTCGGTAGCGCACCAGGCTCGTAATCTGCAGTTCCCAGGTTCGAGTCCCAGCTGGGTCAGCGTTGAGATTTATCTCCGCAATATTCCCCGCCCTGCCCACGGTCAGTAGGGGACACCGATGGGCTTGGAAAGGCCGCCGTCCGTCGGATGGGACGTTAAACCGTGGCCCCGTGTGCGGGAGAGCCATACCCTGTGCACGTTAAAGAACACGCTGGATGGCCTTGACGGGAGGCTACCATCTGTCTCCCAACAGCTGTTCCAGTGGGTCCCCTCCCCCAACCTTCTCTGAGCCTTCGGGGTCCATGTGACCTGGCCATTTAGCCCATGGTGTGCAAAAAAGTGCCGCTCAGAGGTAAAACAACCCAACCCAACCCTGCCCGCACAGGACGCTCCAGGGCTGGGTGCTCGTATATTCCGCGTGGGTGTCTGCTCCTCACAGATTCTTTCTTTCCGTCAAGGGGACCTCGATGGCGGTTTGTGGGACTTGGCAAGCCGGCTGCATCGTGAGGGTGGGGTTCGCTCTTTCTTCACCCTTTTTCCTAATCGTCTGCTACGGCGCATGGGTTGTCTTCCCGTCCGCTTCTTTTTCTGGTTTCCCAGTTGTGATTCTTGCAGTCTCTGTCTTTTTCTGGTTTCCCAGTTGTGATTCTTGCAGTCTCTGTCTTTTTCTGGTTTCCCAGTTGTGATTCTTGCAGTCTCTGTCTTTTTCAAGCCTGTATTCCTTCCTAAGCTGATTGCATTCTCTGGTATCTGCCGCTCTGTCTACAGTTTCTTTTGCCGTTACTTAGCTGTTGGACTTTCCATCTTCGCGGGTCTATTGTCTCTTTGTGCTCAGAACTCACTCCTTATTGTAAGTCCACACTCTAGCACACACACTTCTCTTCTCTCTTGGTCGCGCTTGCCAGTTTCAAAAAGGACCACGCTGCCACCTCTCATTGGACGGCAAATTCGTCGGTGACCAGAAAAAGATGATGAAGGTGACAGCGGTGGCCAAAGTTCATTGGTGCGGTCCGTTTTTTATTTGAGGTCCCAGCCCCTGGCGTGATTCTGAGTCATCCTTGTCCGGCTCTTGGCGACCATTGCTACGCATTTCGAAAACTCCTTTTTTTTATTGCCTTGTTTACGCATGACATCAACATCCTCCCCAATAGGGGACCACCTTGTTGTGGTTGGGGTCTTCGGACCCACACAATCGGTCGAAGGCTTTGCTGACCGGATTGGGTCCCCGGTTGGACAGATTCAAGACCAACCGAGGTCGAAGACATCGCTGACCGGTTTGGTGGCCCGGGTGGACGATGTCAAGACCTCCATCAGGTGTTCCATGGAGCAAGTTCAAGGGCACGACGGAACGGATTTGGTCCCCTAGTAGGCATGAGCCCTTTCAAAGAGTGGGTCTCACTAAGAGTTCCAACCCCGGGTGTCGAGCGAACTTGGATTTACATATCCTTATTCATGGCTAACCGGGGAACAGGTTAAATTTCAGGTTTCTACCGGTGGTTGGCTTTTCTTCTGTAGGACTGCTGCCATGTGAGTTTGGGGATGAGATGCATTTATATGTGTATTCTTGCCCTCGACTCTAGATAGTCACGGCTTCCGTTAACTTGGTAGTGTCGTGAGACGGAACCGGGGATTGTCGTGGTTGCTGAACACCTGGCAACAAATAGTACAATTTTCTTTGACAGGGTGCCATGTGCAAAAAGACCCAGATGGTCCGTCGCTCTCAACATGGCTGCTCGAGTTGTCTTTTCAGCCGTTTTACTTAGGGACAGGTCGGGTGGCTGGAAGAAAATGGCGACAGATAGTTACGTCGAACTCGGGATTGCAAAATTCCGAGTACGACAGTAAGAGAGTTGCTTTGGTGATAAACAGACATAAAACTAAAATGCTGAAAATTGGTCAGGCAGGCTGTGATTCAATTAATCTGAATGGTTGCAGTCTTGAGCAGGTGTCACAGTTTAATTATCTTGGGAGTTATGTAATAGATATTGGTGATGTGCGGCATGAGATTAACAGATAAATAGGGATTGCTGCCGGGACTTTTAAGAATCTATGGAGAGTGTGGAGAAATAGGCGTATACACCTAAAGACTAAAATTAGGCTGTATAATAGTTTGGTTCTTTCTAGGGTTAGTTATGGTAGTGAAACTTGGAAACTTTGTAAACAAGATAACAGGAAACTAGATGCTTTTGATTCTAGATGCTTACGCAGTATCTTGGGCATTAGATGGTTCAACTTTGGAACAAATGATGAGGTTAGGCAAAGGAGTCGGCAACCTCCTTTAAGCAGCATATTGTGCAGAGAGAGCCTCCGTTGGTTTGGCCATGTTGCCTATATGGATAATTATAGATTGGTGAATTGGGTTATGAACAGTGTGCCTAAAGGCCTCAGAAAGAGGGGGTGACCTAGGATGCAGTGGGCAGTCAATGTCAAACAGGACCTTGTTAGAATTGATGTGCAGTGGCCAGATGAGGAGGAGATCATGGAGAGATATGCTTGGAGAACTAAATTGCGCGGTCTGGTTGGACCATGGAGGTAGGAAGATAAGAGGAGGAGCCCTAAGCACTTGAAAATGATGCTACGGCGACTGCGCGGCAGCCATGTTGTTCTATTCAAAACATTGATCAGTAGTATAGGTGAGTAACGAAGTGTTGCGCTATATAAAATTTAATTTTTTTCGACATTTGTATTATGGCAGCCTGTTCAACTTACGGCTGCACGAATCGCCCTTCAAAAAGATACCAGGAATTACCTTTCATCGGTAAGTTTGTAATTTTTATAAAAGTTTAAATAATTATATAATGATACAAGCAACTTCGTGTTGAAATTACGCCGCTATGAAATCTGTTTTATTTCGAGTTACAAACCTCGATTCTTCAACAGATTTTTTTTTTATTTTCTTCGGATTGTACTCAGTGATGAATGTGAAGATGTACTTCTTATATTGATTGATTGATTGATTGATTTTACGTTACACTTTTTTGAGAATTCCTTCTGCAGGCTTTCTCAGTTAAAAAATTTTGTTGGCTGTAATTGAATATTAGTGTGTATTCTATTTAATGGATGATGAATTTACATACTTTTAAATAGAGGTGATTAAAATATCAAGGAGTTTCTTTTTTGTTTTTTATTTTATTTTAGGTGGAAGTATTAGATATTATTTTGTTTAAATGTTTCAGTGTTTAAATTCCTCTCTCTTCATGATTTAATAAATTCAGTGTAAGAAGGGAAAAGTAAATTACAATAAAGTATTTACATAAGGTGAGAAATATAATCTTTCTTTTTTTTTAAATTTGGATAGCATTTAAGGGTTTTGTTTAAATGCCCCTTTTTTCTTGGATTGGAGACTTATATTTTTGAATTTCTTTTTAGATTAATTTAATGTATCTGGTGTAAATTGTCATAGGTGAGTGAGAGCGATCATTAGTTAGGGTGAAAATTTTTCATATTGTTTAAATAATTTTAGTTATAAGAGGAGAGGAGAGTGTAATGCTTTTCTCCTTTTCGTTAATTCTTCTGATAGGGTTCTAATTGTCCCTTTTAAGGTGAATACTGAATTTATTTAATTCTGTATGGATTTCAAATAGATCGAGTTTATTGTTTGTAGTTATTTTATTTTCACTTTGGTTGAGGGGTAGGTTAGGCGTATATGAAGGGAGGTATGAGAGACTGAGGAGTCAGGCACTGAGATGTTGGGTTCAAGCCATTGTCTGGAACGTTGCCCTTTTTTTTTTAAATGGATATTATATTCCCTTCACCCTGTGGATATATATATTTTTTCTTTTTTTTTATATATTTTTTAATTTTTTATTATTTTTGCTTAGTATAATTTTTAGTTGCTTTTTTTTTATATAGTTTTTTCAGATAATGTTTTGAAATTTTCCTTTGTGGCTGAGGAAGGATGCATTTCAATCCTTACGAGATTTTTTTTAGAGATTGTAATAATTGTGTATTTTGTATTGATTGTTAACTCTGATTGAGGGAGGAGAATGAGCATGAGATGGGGGAGAGATGTGAAGCTGAGGGTACAAAACATAGAGCTGGTGGGTTCGAGCCACCATCTGGGGCGTTTTTTTTTGTATAAATATAAATATATTTTTAGTTCTTTTTTTTTACTTCTTATATTAGCAACAGCAATATATTTATAAATAAGCACAAATTCAGGGGTGTAGCTACCTCTAAAAATCGGGAGTGTCATCACACCAGATATTTTGTTTTTTCCTTTTACGAGTTTAGAGGTGTGTTACAAATTTTACATATTTATTTCAAACTTAATTCTATGGTTTACTCTTCGGTACAGTTTTATTTAAATAAATTTCTTGAAAAGATGCTTTATTTTTTGCACTGTAAACTAAATTGCACTGTCAGCTTACGGCCAATACATAGAAATTATCTTTTATATCAGCTTTCCATTAAATAAAGAGAGACAAGAAGCATTATAGATAATAGTTTTGCTAACGTTTCTGTTTGATTAGTTTCATGAATTTTTGACTATATCACAAAACAAAGAATTTTGATGATGAGACACTTTGTCTGTGGAAAGCATTTCAATGTAGGTGTGTTATACATGATTTCTCCATCAAAATTTAAAATGTTTTTTAAAATCTACCATTTTGGCTCCTACACTATTGGCTTTATTTAGTTTTGTTAAGCAAATTTTTTTTATTTTTGTGGAATGAGAATTTTTTTAACGTAAAACTGCTATTTTCTGAATCTTACAAATGTGATTTTTTTGCAGTTTAAATGCTGCTATTGCATATAATGTTTAGTGTTTTATGCATAAAATGTTTTCTGCTATTATCAGTGCAGTATAAATAAACTTTCAAAATCTGGTAATTGTTTGTTATTGTCGTATTCAACGAAATACATAAATAGTTCTGCTATACAGTAATTCTGTATGGAAATATTCATTGCATTAAAAAAGCAATATAAATTCCAAAGAGTTTAAATGGGCTTTCTCTTAGACGTAAAAAAATAATCTTCCCGTATATAACGCACAGTAAAACTGAGTATAGCACGTGAAAAGTAAGCTTGATTGCAGCTGCAGACGGTTTGTTTTGAATGCAACAACATGGCTACCGCCCTGCTGCATCAGCATCATAACCTTGGACAATGAAAGCGCGTTAGGCCGTCTCCTCTCATTCATACCTCCGTGGGTTGGACCTCAGTAGCCCATGGCTGTTTGATGATGATGATGATGATGATGATGATGATGATGATGATGATGATGATGATGATGATGATGATGATGAGAGTAATATGTGAAAAATTTATATGCCAAAATTTGGCGCCTATTTCTCATGGCGTCTATGGACGGCATTATATATAGAGATCTGGCTACTAGCATCATTCATTTGCATACACAGCTCAATCCTGCGTCATATTTTACATTCACGACTTTCGTGTATTTGTATTGTTGGCATTCTACGGCATTCCGTTTTTTTTATTTGTTCCTCAGTTTATGGAAATTGTATAATAACATTTTTTAAACTCCTGAAATTAAGCTTCAAGTTTTTTCTGTTCGGGATTTTCGGTTAACAAACCTCAGGGTATGCAATTGATTGTACAATTAATATTATTAAAATAAATATCGCAATAAATAAAAAATATATAAAATAAATACCCCCTCAAGCAGCTGCTTGCCACAGAGGTCTGACAGGAGCCTGTCAGTTTATATGCCACAGTAGGAGATCTGAGAGGATGGCAGGACCTCAGCAGAAAAACGACACACACATCCATGCCTAAATCCGGGGCTCGAACCCAGGTCCCTTATACCTAAGTTTAATATTCACCCATTTTCTTTGGATACTGCTTTGCAGTTTTTTAAAATCAGGTTGGTAAAGCTTGAACAACAATAGTAGAGAACAGGCCTACCCAAATGCTCAAAAACGTAGCTTTATGTATATTCTCCTATAATGCAAAATCTCACTAGATGTTTTTGTATTAAAGTGGCATGGAAAATAAATTACACAAATGCAATAATACAAGGAAGGAAATTTTAGTAACTTATTTTTTTTAGGGTGAAAAATGGTACAGATTCGGATTAAAATATCATCGTAAGTTTGATCATTTCGCCTAATGGCCAAACTAAAACTTGATTTTTTTCAATTTTGTTTTATTTCCAATATTTATATTCCTTATGTTCCTAAATGAAGATAAAAAGTACAGAAGTAAAAGTGTTCGTTATGTCATAAAATTTCTATTGAAAACTTAAATAATATGCGATATGCTAAATATACATATTTGTTTTTTGCCACAGGCAGGAAAATACGTTTTCATCTAAAAAAGAGAATTTAAATTTTGGTTAGTAGATAAAAATCCGAAATTTATCTCTTAAAATATATTTTTTTCTGTGATTTGTTTACTGGAAGTGGACCCAATCCTAGGTATATCAAAAAAAGTGCAAGTGAATAAAAAATATGTAAAATAAAATAGAGGAAAACATACCTTAACAGATTTTAAAATGCGGTAGACTTAAAATGCTTATAAAAATAATTTATATTTCTATTACAACTGATTTGATTATAATTCTTAATAGTAAAAGCCAAACGTTTATAAAAACTACTGACGTAGTAAGAGTTGGGGTACTGTAAGTTCTGGTATTTGAAAGAGGGTGTGTCTAAAAACGTTTGTTGGCATCTACTTTAAATATCATTTTCATAAATGAAGACTGAAAGAATGGTTACAGACGTTTCTGAAATACGTGTCCTTTAGTGGATTGTTTTATATCTTATGTTTTAATATATTTAACAAATGAAATTCTGGTTAATAAATAATACAATGAATCCTCTCTATAACAGGAACTCATCCCATGTAGCAGAGGTTATCATCTCAAAGAGGTCAATAATACAAATCATATGCCATTCCCCAGCTACCTACAATATATATTAATGTGAGTTATTGCCTATACATATTAATGCATAATACTCTATTCATTATCGACAGAATAAATTTGGTCCCAGAAAGCATGCATAGTGCTCCGACAAATACTTCCTGGTGTGGCATTTTCTATGTCGAGGAGTGTAGTTCAAAAACCTCTTTCTGATATATTTACTGAAGTTACTCTAAGTGACATGAATGTAGGCACCTAAAACGTTTACCTCTTGAAATAAGCCTACAAACAATTTTACCCCTTGCAAATGTTACTCCTGGCACCCATGCACCATGGTCTCACCTTGAGAATAGTAGTCGGTATATTCACTTGAATAAGTAAGAATATTGACACAAAAACAAATATTAACCTAGGAAAATGATAGTTGTAGATATGGCAAATAATATTTTCTTTCAACCTGATTGTGTACTGGCCAAATATCGTTTTAAATATAAAGAAATTGTAACTTACTGTTTCGTCCAATAGCTTTCTTGCATTTTGATGGAAGTGCTTCGTTCGACGGCAACTCGTGAAAATTAATTTTTTTAAATATCATGTGTTCTTATTCCGTAGCGACACATCACTATGCAACATATTATCTTGTATAAAATCAACAAAATTTTAAAACTTATGCTTTAAAAATTATATATATATTGAAATGATTGCTGTTTCAAATTCGAACGCGGGAAACACATAATGAGAACTTATGCAGACAACATGTTTTGTTTTCAGTCATCCTGGTTTGTTTTGATAATATCCTATATAGGGACACTATGTTTTGAAGTGTTTGCGTGCCCTCTTTTGGGATTTTGTTTTACATCCGAGTACCGCGGGGCAACTGGAATTGGGCTGGTTTGTACTCTATCATTGTTGACTAATTCAAAGATCGAAAGAAATTTACTAAAGTTACTTGGTATAGAATCTGGCATCATGTTGTAGATTCTTTGTTCCTTTCGTTTTAGGCATAGGAAATTAGTGTTTTGCATAATAGAAGTTTGGGTAAGTTAATATATTTCTAAAACAACTTTTGTGTGTTGAATCATTTCTATAATAAGACTTAACATTATTAAACAACTACAGAATGTTTCGAAATCCTAAAGCATAGGTAATTATTCCGCAGAGCTACTCCAGCTGCTATATCGTTTTTGGTGTAGGAATATATGCGGAGTATTATAGTTCGGAGAGTGTTACTGTTAATTATAATCGAAAAAGCACTACAAGTATAATAATTCCATATAAATATAAAATTTAATGAAGTATTAAAATATTAAACATAATAATATGCTCCTAAATGTATGTACCGCTGTGTGAGAATGGATTTAGCGTTTGATATGTTTATTTTTCAAATAAACCACTCTGAGGATAGAAAAACTATTTCCTGTTTAGAAATACAGAAATCTGGGACGGATAAGAAAGGGCTAGGATAGCTGCATAATTCTTTAGCGTTTTTAACGATAAAACTTCATAAAGTTCACGCCACTGCTGCGAAATATTATTAGCGAAGGTATCAAACATGTCCACTGGCAATTATTTAGAATTCGCTACTCACACCGCCATTTTGTTTTTATGTATTAAAAAAGTGGTCTACAAGTAGGCCCTTTTTCTCCATCATAATCTGAAAACCAAGTAGTACTATCACCACCATTATATAAAGAGAGGTTAATTATTAAAAAGAATATAAAACTACTCTTAAAACTGCTAAATTTATTAGGTATTACAGAGGAGCGAGTATAATCCTGTTGGGTTATTCAGTCCAATGGGCTTTTTTTTAAAGTGCAGGTCGGGTGCGCATATTTTAAAATTTTGTATCGATTTTGTTATGGTAATCAACCTTTGTTTTCATGATGTTACCGCTTGAGAGTATATTTCAGAAATTTCATATTTAAAGTAATGGCCCAAGTTTCGTAGACCCCGCTGGGCATTTTTCCGAAAACATGCGGTAACAAGATTATGAGCGATGTTTGATTTCACACTTTACTGATTCACCTCTTAGACCAGTATTTTTGACATTAATTTGACCGTGACCCACAATAAATGCATTTTACATCGCGACCCAGACTCTGCTTTTCTATTCTATTTCATTAAAAAGACCGGTCGCAACCCACTAAATTCACTTCATGACCCACTAATGGGTCGCGACCCACAGTTTGAAATAACACTGCCTTAGGTAATATTATATATTTGATGGTTTTTCTATAATGCGACCCACGGATTCATATGAAACGAGAATTCATAATTGTAACGTTTGAATATTTATAATTGTAAAAATTCATTATTCTGCTAGCTAGTCACAGTCGCCATTTTTATTGCTTGTTATTTTTCGAACTATGGCGAGGTAGAAAATTCAAGGTTTGTTCTAATAAGTTTATATTAAAATTTTGCAAATATTTCATAATGTAATCACAATTTCTCGTTTCATATGAATCCGTTGGCAGCAATAAAAAAAAGCCACCAGTTCACAGAGGGAGTGAACAGTAGGGTGGAATCAATAATCTCATCTCATAATCTCGTTACCGGATGTTTTCGGAAAATCGCCTGTAAATGTAATATGACTTAATAATTATAGATACCTAAAAGGAACGAAATTAATTTATAGTAGAAAATTTGCAATAATTTAAACCCATTTTTTAAGTCACACAATGCTATCACTGCTACATATCACCATAATAAATATTTTCACTTCACACTCAGTTAAACTTCTGGCTATCAACCACATTGTATTCGTATGCCACATATTTTCATCATGTCCGTGCTACTGTACCGAATCAGACCAGTCGCAAAAGCTTACCTCGAGGCCAGCCTGTCGGTAGTTGATTCTTAAATAATTAAAATCTAATGGGCTAAGGATTGTGGTGAATTTATTAGAGAAAAATATAAAAGAATAGAATTGAAATCTCAGGGCCTTATGGCATACGTCTTTGAACCGGAGTTGCAAAACGCAGACAATAAGCAGACAGGAAGGAAGAGGCCGTCGCTTCGCAATGATGAAAAACCAAAAAAATATTGCTGAAAACGTCAAAATGCGAATCACTAAATTTTTTTTATCATATTGAAATTAATTATTCCAGTATATCTGTAATTCTATGCCTTTTTTTAACTTTTAAATAGTATAAACCCTTTTACACCTAAAATTGAGGTTTTTCCAATTAAAAACGGTGTTTTCTTAAGGTTAATTTTAATATCTTCATTTCCATCCATACGAAATTGCTGGAAAAATTTTGAAAAGTATTTTATTTCTGTTCTTTACGATGACATAAAATGAAACAAAATTATCTGTGAAGAGAGTTTGTTTTTTTTTTACATATTTTTGCGATATAGTAAAAAACAATAATTACACACCATTCCCAAGGTAAATTTCATATCGGCTAATCATCAGATCGTAACCTTTGTAATCTGCAAAAAATTAGTTGCCCCTTTATGTTATAGTACAGAGACTGTCTAAAGTACAGAGTCCCTTGTTACATCAATTGACAAGGCGAACTCGAAGTTCATAACCTCTTATACACTAGCGGAAATTGAAAACGAACACCCAGAAGGAATTCCTTTAGGAACGTCATATTATAATACTTTAATACTCAAGGACAGTAGAAACCGTGATCCAAGATTGAAAGTCGTTGGATGAAATAATGATGTCATTGAGGACGACAACATGCAAATGTTCGCAGCGCGTATTTAAGGACTAGGGCGTGAAGAAAGAAGTATTTCATCTTGTGTCGTGTTGTTCAGTGCTCTTTGAAGAATCTGACATGCCTGAACGATGCAGGTGCGCAACATTTGTTCAGTCAGCGGAGTTTGAGAAGGTTGTATAGTGAGTCTTCGAAAAGCAGGTAGGTCTTTTCGTCAAACTGCACACCACATTGGACGAGAGGTATCGGCAATGGTACGATGGCGTCGATGGTCAGAAGAGCATTCGCACACTTGCAGACATGGTTCCGGGCAACAGGGAGTTACGGACGCACGAGAGGATCAGCGCATCAGGAGAGCTGTGGTGGCAGAGTCGACTGCTACGGTGTTACAAATTCAATCTTCTGTCATACTAAGAGTATCTACATGAACGATACGCAATTGTCTTTTGGAAGCAGGAATACAGACAACTTGTCGCTGGCACGGTTACCGCTGTCACCTCGTCACTGTCGAGCACTTTGCAGTGGTGTCAAGGAGGAGTTCATTGGAGGGAAGAATGGCAGTCTGTGGTCTTCAATGATAAAAGCCAATTCTGCTTAGGAGCATCTGATGGTCGTTTATGCCTCCGAAGGCAACAAAGTGAGTGGCTTGTTCCATCGTGCTCCGCCAGCGACACAGGGTCCACACCGGCATCATGGTGTGGGGAACGATTAACTATCACTCTCGTACGTGTCTGGTGTTTGTACAGGGTACACTGAATAGCAATACTATGTCAGTGATATCGTACAGCCGGTCGTCCTGCCATATTTGAGTGTAATCCCAAATGCGATAATCCAGCAGGATAGCACCCGCTCACACTCCGCCCGGGCAACTCAGCATGCTCTTCAGGCAATGCACCAACTCCCTTTGCCAGTATGTTCTCCAGACTTGTCTCCAATCGAGCATGTGTGGGGCTGGATCGGACAGACTCTTCCGCTGACTGCGGCAGGCAACGACCTTCGTTGAATTATGCGTCCAAATTGAAAGCGCTTGGAATGGTATTCCCAACGTGATATCCAGCATTTGTACGACCGATTGTATGCCAGATTGGAAGCTTGTATTTGCTGTTCGAGGAGGTTCAACACCTTATTAAAATGTGCCTTCTGTAAAATGCAATACTCATTAAAAGGCAAAATAAACATTGAATCACTTCACACGTGTGATCACCGCCCTTTCTCAATAAGTTGTTTCTACTAAATAAATCTCATAACTTACGCTTCAATTGTTAATGGTGTTCTTTTTTCAATTTCCGCCGGTGTATAAAAGTGGTTTTTTTTGTGAGAAAATGTGACAGATGATTTAAGTATCTATGAAAATCTGAATATTCAGCAATATTCAAAGAGCACTAGTAGTAGTGGATGCATGACTTAGTACTTGTCTTAACAGTTTAAAAATAAATTTCGAACAAACGCTCCATACACTTAATAAAAATTGTCAATTTGTCAAATGGTTGGAAATACTAATATTTTTGTGGACTGCTCAGACGTTAACAGTGAAGTAATAGAAAAAAATCTTTCTGAAGAGAGAATCAGAAAATGAATACTAACTACTGGTGAAATAACTAATGATCACGAGTTAGATATTGCAATAAAAAATTCCCTGGTGAAGTTTTTCAGTGTAATTATGGACAGCACAATAAATTCAATTGCGCGACATTTTCAAAATCACGAAAAATTATTCACCGACGTATAAGGCAGATGCAGTGGCTGATTGAAAAACACGCTAATGTTCGAGTCATGAGGATTTTCCTTTTCAGCATTTTATTCAATAAAATATTTAACGATCAGTGTAATGTGCTAATTAACGCACACATCTCCTGTTTTTACTTAAGTCTTTCTTTCCTAAACCGTACACTACAAAGGGAAGATTTTATAGAGTTTTTTTTTATAATTCTTTTGTTTTTCGGTATGGGCAAGTTTTTATTATAATACATATTAAATTTCCCTTTTATGAATTTCTGTAATTAAATTTATTTAACCTCTGCCATTTTTGTCATTCATATGTTATAAAACTTAGTACCTTTCAAAAGAGATACTCTCTTGTGGAAGTGAACGGAAGGGGACGGCTGCCAGATTAGTGTGGATTACTGATCTGGACAACTATGGCTACTTTTCTTTTTTTTTTATACTCTGCTGAGAAGTGGTCAACCACACATGGTTCTGCTGCTGACCATATAAACCCACTGGACTGGACAGATACATGGCTCTGAGCTTGATTATGGATACGGATTTTGCTGCACTGGTGGGCTTTTGTGGAGGAAAAATCTTCTGCTGTGTTTTCTGTTTGTTTGTGGGTTGACAGCCCCAAGTGAATAGATTCACAGGACATATTTATCAGCTGGTGGATAATCCTGAGCAGAGGTCATCGCAGGCACCTGAACACTTTGCTTCTATTGGCATCGTCAAATTCATCATTGGAGGAAGTCTTCCAGTGTAGATGGCTTCAGCCTTTAGTAGTGGGGGAACGGGCCTTTGCCCCATGTCTGCGATTAGGGGGCTGTTTGATATTGTCGGCATTCCCTCTCTCAATAAACATAGTTTCTTTAAACATCCCACTAACCATTTTCTCTCCATAGGTAGTTGGAATGTGAGGACTCTGCACAGAGCTTTTTCTCTTGATGTCATCACACAAGAATTCCACCATTATAATTTAGATATACTCGGCTTGCAAGAGACCAGATGGACAGATAAAGGTCAGATTCTTAAAAATAATCTTAAATTTCTCTTTTCAGGTAGGGACGACAATGAGCATCACCAAGTAGTGGGTCTGCTTCTCAGCAGACATGCCAGTGATGCTCTTCTAGGATATGAGTGCATTAATGAAAAGTTTCTTACAGCAAAATTTCAGACAAGCGTTAAAGACTTGAATGTTATCTGCTGTTATGCCCCCACTGAGGATGCCGATGAGGATGAGAAGGATAGGTTTTATGAACAACTTCAGGATATTTTGAATTCTGTCAAGAAAGGAGATATTACCCTTGTTCTTGATGACTTCAATGCCAAAGTTGGTACTGACTCTGACCTTTTGGGAGGAGTAATAGGCCCTTTTGGTATTGGTAGCTGCAATGGCAATGGGCAACGTCTCCTACAGGTAAGTAAACTCAATGGATTCAGAATAACTAATACTTATTACAAACACCGCGACATACATAAGTACACATGGGTTTCACCTGATGGGCTGCCTAAGAATATGATTGATTACATATTAATTAACAGCAAATGGGCTAGTTCTGTTAGGAATACCAGGGCATATAGGGGAGCTGAAATTGGATCTGACCATTACCTTGTTAAAAGTGTGTTGCAACTTAAAAAGTGTGCTATGGTTAAAAATTTTACTTTTAATACTGAAGCTCTGAAAGATCCAGTTATAGCCAAAGCTTACCATGATAGGTTACTTACTCATTATGACAGTCATGGTTTGCTTACTACTGAAATTGAGGAAGAATGGGATCATTTTAAACAGGTTTTTTTGGACACTAACAGTACTCTTTTAGGAAAAAGGGAGCAGAAGAGACAGAATTATGTGAGTGATAAGGCACTTGAGCTTATTTCGGAAAGAAAGAACTGTAGGAATGTCCTTAATCAATACCATACTAGTCCTAATAGAAAGCATTACAGAGAACTTAATAAACGTGTAAAAGATCAGTTAGCTGCTGATAAGAATCTTTTGCTTGATGGTTTGGCTGACAAAGCCGAGGAAGCAGTTAGAGAGCACAACAGCAGAGAACTGTACTAGATAGTTAATGTTTTGTGTGGTAGAAAACGGACAGGTATACAAGGATTGAAGGATAAACAAGGTAAGGTTATAGATGGTGAGGATTCTGTCATGGCTTGGTGGGCTGAGCATTTCAGTGATCTTCTAAACAATGTAGATAGTTCTACTCCCATTGTTTGTAATGATGATAGATGCATTGGGAGCTTTAATGTTGGCCCTGTAACACAGTCTGAAGTTATTTTTTGGCTGTTTCTAAACTTAAACTACATAAATCCTCAGGGGTAGATGAAATTACTACCGAAATGCTTAGAGCTGGGAATGTTTCGGTTACCACTTGGATGACTGAAATTCTGAATATCGTTTATGATAAAGGCATGGTTCCTAAGGATTTTACCAGAGCTATTGTTATGCCTATTTTCAAAAAAGGTGATTGCAGTTCTTGTGACAACTATAGGGGTATCAGCCTACTCTCTGTTCCAGGTAAAGTTCTTTGCATGATTGTGCTTAATAGAATCAAGAATCTGGTTGACAGTCAATTGCGTGATGAGCAATGTGGATTCAGAAGTGATAGGGGATGTGTGGATCAGATATTTTCACTTAGGCAGATTCTTGAGAAATGTTTAGAGTTTCAGAAACCTTTGGTTGCTAGCTTTGTTGATTTCAAAAAGGCTTTCGACTCTGTTGATCGTCGTAATTTGTGGTTGATTGTGAGATCATATGGTATACCTGACAAGTTAGTAAACATAATGAAAGCTCTTTATAATAACACTGAGTCGTGTGTGAGAGTTGGTAAGGCTTGTAGCAACTGGTTTAGCATTACTTCTGGTGTTCGACAAGGTTGCATTTTGTCTCCTTTTCTCTTTAGCTTGGTTATTGATTATGTTATGCGAAATTCACTTCAAGGGAAAGATTTTGACCTTTAATGGACTGGAGATACGAAAATTTCTGATTTAGATTATGCTGATGATTTAGCCCTTTTGGCAAATGATGTTGATGAGATGAACTCTTTCATTCGAGCTGGTAGTAGAGTAGGTTTGGTTATAAGCAGAGAGAAAACTAAAGTGATCAAAATTGGTCAGGCAGGCTATGATTCAGTTAATCTGAATGGTTGCAGTCTTGAGCAGGTGTCACAGCTTAATTATCTTGGGAGCTATGTAACAGATACTGGTGATGTGCGGCATGAGATTAACAGACGAATAGGGATTGCTGCCGTTACTTTTAAGAATCAATGGAGAGTGTGGAGAAATAGGCGTATACACCTAAAGACTAAAATTAGACTGTATAATAGTTTGGTTCTTTCTAGGTTAGTTATGGTAGTGAAACTTGGACATTTTGTAAACAAGATAACAGGAAACTAGATGCTTTTGATTCCAGATGCTTACGCAGTATCTTGGGCATTAGGTGGTTCAACTTTGTAACTAATGATAAGGTTAGGCAAAGGAGTTTGCAACCTCCTTTAAGCAGCAATTTGTGCAGAGAGAGACTCCTTTGGTTTGGCCATGTTGCCCGTATGAATAATTATAGATTGGCGAATAGGGTTATGAACAGTGTGCCTAAAGGCCTCAGAAAGAAGGGGAGACCTAGGATGCGGTGGGCAGACAATGTCAAACAGGACCTTGTTAGAATTGGTGTGCAGTGGCCAGATGCAGTAGATGTAGCTCAGGATAGACTTGCTTGGAGAACTAAATTGCACGGTCTGGTTGGACCTCCGTAGCCCATGGCTGCTTGAGGATGATGATGATGATGATATGATGATACCACGCCAACCCCGGAAAGTTGAGGGCTTTCCGAAGTCTTTGAGTCCTTAACCTTCAGATACTTTATTCCGTCACTTATTAGATCCAAAGAAATTTAATGAAAATGATTGTTCCGAAAAATTGTATAAAAAATTTAAGTGCGTTGCTTATAAAATACCAAAAACGGCAACATCTTTAAGAGAGAAATTAGATCTGATTTCAAAATGGAGCAACTTAAAAATAACAATAAAAGATATACAGCTGCTTCCAAAAGCTCTAGCCAAACTTTCAGAATGTGTTCTGCTGCGCATAGTGACGAAAAAATGAGCATTGGACCAGGAACGCTTCCCTTCCGAGTTATAGCACATTTTAAGAGTGAAAGAAGAAAGCCTGTCAAAAGCACGATGCTAGGTAAATCTGCATTATTTGCAAGTTTAATGGCATAATAGATGTATGCAAATGTTGCACAAAATCCCATCACTCCTGAGTGATCTCAATCGTACATAACCTGCCCGTACCAATTACATGGGCTGCACGCTGTCCAGATTTGAATCCACTGTATTTCTTCGTATGGGAACACGTTAAAGTTGATGTTTACGTTACATATACATTTTATCCCGGTTCCTAATACACAAGCTCTCCGCGAACGGATCGTGTATGGTTGTCAAAGAATGCAGAACATTCCTGTACTTTTCGAACGTGTTCGACAGTCGATGAGAAGGCTATGAGGTGTGTATTGCTGCTTAGGTAGACCATTTCGAACACTTGCCCTCGTATAGACTTACAAAATTGTTCTCATCGATCAGTTACAGTGTGCCGTAGTAACTGGAATAAATACTAATTATCTTCACAGATTTTCTTACTTGCAATCTCAAAATGCGATATAACTCGGAAAGGAATCCTTTTTTCATCCCTATGCGCAGTAGAACATGTTCCCAAAGTTTGACTAGACATTTTGGAAACAACCTGTATATGAAATAGACCAATTCAATAACGAGTGTGACTCAGAAGGAAGTGGCAGCAATGTGAAGTTCCCAACTCAAAAATCATGCCGTAAAGATTGTATTTATGCTATTTTCAAATATTGTCTAAGTAAAATTTATATTGTAATGCGTATAGCAATATTTATATGGCATATAAATATGTTACTGCTTTGCAATCTACAAAGGTTTGCGTGTGAATAAAGTTTTACCTTTTCAAAAATTATAAAGAACATATTCAAGAGTTTCCTATTGCAAGAGAACTTAGAAATGTTTATTTATGATTAGGTGCATAAAGATATTTTAGTTAAATATATCTTGTACGTATTACTGATATAAAAATAAAATTTTATGAGTTTTTTTTTGACAATAGAATTGTACATTTTGCTTTTAATTGTAATTTAAAAATAACCTCCTCCCACTCGCCCTCAACGGAGAAATTTTTCGTTTACTTGGTATCATGGGAGCCCCTAATAAGGGGCAAGAAGAACCGCTTTGAACCCTCCTGTATTTCACGAAAAATTAATCACGCAGACACCAATCACTGTCACCAAGGGCATTATTTTAATATAATGTAATATTTTTCTTAGTTGAAATGTACATATTACGACCGATCTCGATATTTTTTTTTGCGAATCGTTGATACCTGAATAAATCAAATATAATATTTTAAACTTTGAGTCGTGGGTTCGGATCTCACTCTGTTCAAGATAGTTTTTAGTTTTTTCTCTATATTTATGGTACTTGTATAGTGTAATAGTGTTTCGGGTCAAACTTCTAAAGTGATTTAACCAAATGTATGAAAAATAATTTTTTAAATATTTTTAGTAATGAAATTTTTCAGAAAAGTCAAAAATAAAAATCGGCTAGGAAGGAATGAAGCTCACTACATTGATATTATTTGTAGTGAAAAGTGCTCTACCATTTGAGCTAAAGAGGGGGCAATTCCTGTCAATAACCGAAACTATATTACTTACAATGTGGTTACAAAAGCTTGGTTATCGTCGATATAACTAGCGCCTGAGTGCCCGACACTTAGAATCACATGGTAAAGTTTCACAGCACAACCATCACCAACCTTTCTTAGGTAAGTATGAATTCCCCCCGCCTAAGCTCAAATGGTAGAGCAATGGCGTGTAACCAGGAATTGCCGATTTCGTGTCCGGGAGGTGGGTGAGATAGATTTTTTCACACTTGCGTAATTACTTAATAAAAAAGGAATGTTAGAGAAAAAATCGGATTTGAGATTGAGACTCCTTAAAATGGGGGAATCTTTTATTTCTTTTTAAAAATCCTTTCCTTGGGAGGCGAAAACCTTTTTTGGGCTGTATTCTATACACCCAGATACGAGTCAAAATATTATAGTTTGTCCGTTCCCCACCCCCTTGAGGGCAGGAGTGGCTCAGTCGGTAGCGCGCCAGGCTCGTAATTTGCAGTTCCCCGATTCGAGTCCCAGCTGGGTCAGCGTTGAGATTTATTTCCACAAAACTCCCCGCCCTGCCCACGGTAAGTAGGGGACACCGATGGACTTGGAAAGGTCACCGTCCGTCTGATGGGACGTTAAGCCTGGCCTTGTATGCAGGAGAGCCCTACACCCTGTGTACATTAAAGAACACGCTGGATGACCTTGACGGGAGGCTACCATCTGTCTCCCAACAGCTGTTTCAGTGGGTCCCCTCCCCCAAACATCTCTGAGCCTTCGGGGTTCTTGTGACCTTCACTTAGTCCATTGTGTGCAAAAAAGTGCCGCTCAGAGGTAAGACAACTCAACTCAAGCCCCCCCCCCCCCTGCAAAAAAAGGTTTCTGAGGATGCTCATGTGTGGTACAGTATTCGGAGGCCGATTCACGGACTCTGTCTGACTATTTCCATTTACCAGTCCGTCATAAAGAATCTACTACATGCTTGAGATCGTCGGCCTGTCTGTTTTTCTGTCTCTTTGACCAAGAACTGTTGCTAAACGATAAGAACTAGTACCGCCAAACTCAGTATGCAGCTTCGTCTAATCGTAACTAAGATCAACGTTAGAGTTAGGATCCCCAAAGGTTTTTCTTCCATTTAAAAAAATGCCTCCCTCCTAAAGAGCTTCTAAATGGCAAGAGGTAGAACCGCTAAGGGGTATACAGCTTCCTTCATTTGTAACTTAGAGCAACGTAAGGATTTGGACATATAATTTTTCATCGCTCTTAAAAATCATCCTCCCCCTCCCTAAAAACGTGGTAGGTTGGGTTGTTTACACTTTTTTGCACACCATGTTTTTTTGCACACCATAAATGGCTAGGTCACATGGACCCCGAAGGCTCAGAGAAGGTTGGGGGAGAGGACCCACTGGAACAGCTGGTAGCCTCCCGTCAAGGCCATCCAGCGTGTTCTTTAACGTGCACAGGGTGTGGCTCTCCCGCACACGGAACCACGGCTTAACGCCCATCTGACGACGGCGGCCTTTATCAAGCCCATCGGTGTCCCCTACTGACCGTGGGCAGGGCGGGGAATTTTGCGGAGAAAAACGTGGTAGGACCTCCTTCTAAATAGTAAAAGCTGGAACTGGCAGTTTTATCTCATCCCATCAGTTTTAAAATTATTAGTAAGATAATCATTCATCAGTAAAGATATTTGTAATCAGTACTCAAGTTTCAGAATAAAATACCAAAATAGTTCACATTTTTAAAATACAAGAAGAATGAAAAAGATTTAAAAAATTGCCTTAATGCAACTTTTTATACTATGATGTTGCCCCTATTGGTGGCTAAGACAATAACTTTTATTATATATTTTTTATTAACGAGCATCTTGTGCTTGGCTTTCTGTCAAAAGTTTATCAATATCAGACTCCAAATAACTCACGGACCATAGATTGGAAACAAAGATAGAGCATCAGGGTTTAGAAAATGTCATTAAGTTTTAGAGGTAATGAAACATTTGGTTTGTCTTTTTTTAGTGGGATTTAGTAAATTTTCTTCTCTTTCAGGAGTTGATATAACGATAAAGGAAAGTTGCTCTTGATTCAGAGGAAGAGTCAGTTGAGGTTTACAGAAGAATCGATTTACAGAAGTTTTCAGGAAGTCTCCGAAAAAGGCATCCGTTCTGATGCAATAACTGGTGAAGGATTTTGTTCCGAGGTAAAGTTTGTATCTATGACTTGATTTTCTTTAATTTGCATAAACTTTGCACAGCTATTCATAATATGGCCTTCCATTCTACATCATCTGCATAACTTAGTTACGTCACGTTATAGGATAGTGGTAGTGAAGGAACAAATATTAAGTTAAATAGGAATGTCATTTTCAAGTTCTATTTTGACTACTCTAGTTTCGTTTTTTTTTTAAGTTCAGGTTTTCCAGTTTTAGACTTTAATATCTGTGATAATTTCATAGTGGCTTAAAGCTGAAAGTATATCTTTATTAGTGACAAAAATATTAAAACTTTGACTGCAGTGAGAGGTTATCTGTTTTGAAGATGAAGATTGGCATTCTATTAGTTGATGGTTCTTTCCAGTTCAATAAATCATTGGCATCATTATTCAAAACGAGCACAGTGGTTCAATCGTTGTGCAGTGTCCATACGATCTTTTCCAGTGGCGAAACTAGGCTGGGGCATGGCCAGTGAGATTCCCTAATTGGATTTCGAGAAATATTTTTCTTCACAGATATTGTTTGGTAGAATGACCGTACGTCCCCATTTTCCGGGACAGTCCCTGGATTAAAGGCTCTTAAATCATATAAATATCTCTGGAATTTGGTTTTACATATTATTTCAAATATTAAATTAACTGTACAGCATGAGCAGATCTTTGCTAATAGAATACTGGCAATACTGTTAAAAAATTTCGGTCGCATAGGTCAGTGGCCTCCTAACGTTTTTAATCACGCACTCCTAAATCAGCAAAAAGAAAACAAACAAAAAAAAATGGCACGCACTCCCAATATGTACGAATATATATATATATTTATCTTCAATCTTATTATATTTTTCAACCATTTATCCATTTGGCAAGTGTTAAGTAAGTGGAAACTAAATGTAATTCAAAATTCACTCTTTCGTACTCACGTAAACGACGAGCTCTTTTAAAAGACTCTGAAGACTAAAAATTCAGACACAAACAGTGCTGTTTTGATTAGTTATGATCCACTGTTACGGAGGGCTTTCAAAACGTTCTTGACACCTGTCTGTAGATTTTCACTCGTTCTTTCGAAGTTAATGAGCTACGCCTTGTTTGAAAGCTTGTGTAAACTTGTCATTGCGTGTAAAAAACAAACGCCGTATCATTATTTCATTCTTCGCTGGCGGCGCGTAAAATTCGGTTTGAGAAATCTGTGTTGTTGCTATGGAGCCTACTAAAGACGGGGAAAGATTTTATATTTCCACAAGGATGCAACTTGGGAATGACGCGAAAAAAATTCATGCCGATTTATCACAAGTATATGGGGATCACGACTGTTCATATGGCAGTGTTACGGGATGGATGAACAAATTCAGAGAAGGAAGGCAGAGCTTCGAAGACCTCCCTCATGCAGGAAGACGGAAGGAAGCCTTGAACGAGAGAAGTTGAAAAAAGAATAAGTAAACGTGACCCAGTCCTTCTCAGGGTTGCCAGATGATGAATCTTAAAAGACTAAACCTGGCATCGTGCTCTCTCTCTTTCCTTTTTAATTGTGTGCTCACACATGTTTCGAACACTAAACAATGTCACGCTTCATAAAATGACCACGAAATTTAAATATATTAGCAAATACACATATCTTTTTTATTTTGCTTCATATTTTTTCTGGAAATTTAAAATTTTTTTAAAGCAATGATAAATTAGAATCACTAAATTTTTTCGTGCACTCCGTTTTGAAGACACTGGCATATTATGACTGAAACACTGAGGGTATAATCATTATCATAATAATTGTGGTATCCGTGCGCACACCAGTAGATAACGCATTTCTTTCTTCTGCTTGTTGACATCATCGTTTGCTTTATGATTACGAATGTCTTGATTATTATTTATTCAAGTTGTAGTTCTGCTTTAACAGATTTCGACGTCCTGTATACTTGATCGACAGGTCCCAAATTTGGAACAGGTACTCTCTGTGTAACCATATGTTGGTTAAAAAAATTGAGTTCTAATCTGTAATATACCTATTCTTACAACTTCCAGTCCACTTTTACTGGGACGGAGTTTAGATTATCGAACGCCTTTGTGGATGTGGGAGATCTGATGACGATGCGACACTTGGCATCGATCTGCCGCGTCTTTCAGCCTGTGAAAGGTGAAATCAATGAAGAAAACTGCAGGAGGAGAAATTCCCTTTCCATCTATCTGAAAGAATTTTTTCAAACATTAACCCGTGGCCGAGTGGTTAGCTATTGATCTAATGACCTGGATTCGAGCCCCGGGCAAGGCATGGATATTTGTGTTAATTTTCTGCTGAGGTCCCGCCATCCTCAAAGACCATCTACTAAATATGGTGTATAAAACTGACAGACTCCTGTCAGACCTGTGGCAAGCAGCATCTTGAGGGGGTATTTTTTTTATTTGCTTTAATATGGACTCAGAAATCACTTATAAAAGTGCCTACCGCGAAGGTTTGCTGTAAGTGAAAACAAATTTTCGTGTGTAGTGAAATATTTAGTGCAAAACTTGCAGAAAATGAAAATATTTAGAGAAAAT
Organism: Ryuthela nishihirai; assembly: GCA_038380435.1. Taxonomy (NCBI): domain Eukaryota; kingdom Metazoa; phylum Arthropoda; class Arachnida; order Araneae; family Heptathelidae; genus Ryuthela; species Ryuthela nishihirai. Next base: position 82,509,182 of record JAWZYU010000017.1, read on the forward strand.
CAATTTTTATTAAAAATACACACAATAACATTCATTTCTGTTAATTAATCTATGTTATTTAAGTTTCATTTCATGCTAATAGTATTCAGGTTATTATTATGAACAACAATGTATAAAGTATGTTCTTAATGAAAACGATTGGGTTATTTTTTAATATAATAATCTCATCAAAAGTCAATTCTTCAGATTGAATTTTCAAACGTCCCAGATCTTCTTTAAATGTAGTCACCCTATTGTTAGGTGAACATTATTCAAACAGGACTGGAAGTTGTTTAAGACAAGGTATATTCCTAGTACTTGCACTCCGAGCATCTGGGTTATGATTTCTAGAATCGCTACCTATTCCTTGTATTCTTTTATACATTTAAACATTGGACAGTGTCAATGTTTATATACATATGTTTCCGATTACATGAAAATATTTCCGATTTTTAGTGTCATACAAAAGAAGTTGCTAGAAAAACAACACAAGAATATCGTTGAGGATTTTTGACATTCCGCTAACCTTGTAAAGACATTAAAAATGCTGTATATTTTCCACCACTAAAGTCTTAAAACATTTCTTTGTCATATCTAATTTCAAATTCACATTATATTCTCTACATAATATTTTATTTACGAGGAGCGTTCAAAACGTTTTTGACATGCATCTGCAGAACAAAAACCATTGCCTTAATTCAACAGAACTTTTACTGTCCTTCATGGTACTCCCCACCAGCATCTATGCAAAGCTGCAGATGTCTATGGCAATTCTGGAACGTTTGGTAGTACTCCTGTTGGAGGATACTCCGTTACTCTGAATAAGCGCATTTTACAAGGTCTTGCACCCTTGAAAAAGGCTTCCCAGCAAGTTCCTTTTTTATTTTTGAAAACAAATAAAAATAGCATGGTTCAAAATCGGATGATTATGCAGGATGGGATAGCTGTTTGATGTTTTTTCTGATCCAGATAGGCCATAAATTGTCAGGTTTTGTGAGCATTAGCATTGTCCTAAGAAGGAGAACCTTGATACGCTTATTGTTGCACGCTGCTCCTTCATCTCCTTAACCATTTTGGACAACGGTGTTGGTGTATTGGCTTTATAGTCATTTTTTCAGGTAAGGTGTCCACTGCTACCACTCCTTGAAAATTGAAAAAAATTATGAACATTCTCTTCCTTGAGTAAAAGTCTTGGAGGATTTGGGGATGCGGTTCATCTTCCGCAACCTAAACAGTAGTTGACTTTCTGGCGGTTGTAACAAAACTACGTCTCATCACCTGTAACAATGTCTGTTAACCATTTGGGCCATTTGGTTCAAACATTGCCAGCATCTCCTTGCACGAGTCCACTCTAGCCCCTTTTTGCTGTTCTGTCAGTTTGTGGAGTATCCATTTCGCGCAGATCTTTTGGAACTTTAAATGTTGATGAAAAATTGTTTTACATTGCCAATCGATACACTGACATCTAAACTTATTGCCTGAACGGTAATGTGTGGGTTTTCCATAATGAATTCACGAACAGCAGTGATGGTTCTCTCATTCACGGCCTCCTTCGGTATTCCTGCACGAGGAAGGACTTTGAAGCTCTGACGTCCTTCTCTGAATTTGTTCATTCACCCATTCCGTAACAGTGCCATATGAACAGACATGATTCCCATGTATTTGTGATAAATCGGCATGATTTTTTTCCGCCTTGTTCCCAAGCTGCATCCTTGTGAAAATGTAAAATCTTTCTCCATCTTTAGTGGGCTCCATACCAAGAATGCACAGATTTCACTGACCGAAATTTACGCGCCGTCAATGAAGAGAGAATTGGTGATACATCCCCTTTTGCCCCTCCCTAGGTACGTCCCTGGATGAAAGCCTCTAGTCAAGCGATTCAATGTGTTCTTTAATGCTCATTGGGTATGGCTGTGCTGCATATAGAGCCTGCCCATATGACAGATAGTGCCTTTCCAAATCCATCAGTGACACGTTTCTCACCAAGTATAGTGGGGGGGGAGGGGAGTTACTGGAGATAAATTTATAAGCAGGCTCAGTTGGTACATGAACCTGGGAACTGCAGATTGCGAGCCTGATGCGCTACTGACTGAGCCAATTCCTGCTCCTTGGTATTCTACAAATTTACTTCGGTTATCTGTAGGGATTTACAAAATTATTTATTCGTTCCAGCCATTTATTCCAGAAAATTTTCATTAAGGCTTAATGACTAGATTATTTAAGTTTGTTTAAATGTGGAATGGAAGTGCCTTGTTCAGGAATTTGTGTTGGTTGGCCTAGTCTCTGATTGAATTTTTCTGACAGTGTTTTCACACGATAGCTACGTTCTGTACTTAAAAATACATTAAAACTAAATACAGAGGGCTTTCAAAACGTTCTTGACACGTGTCTGTAGATTTACAGTCGTTCCTCCAAAGTTAACGAGCTATGACTTTTTTTGAAATCTTGTCTGAACTTGTCATTACGTGTTAAAAACAAAGGCCGTATCATCATTTCTTTCAGTGGCGGCACTTAAAGTTTAATCTGTGAACTCTGTGTGTTAGTTGCTATAGGACCTACTGAAAACGGGGAAAGATTTTACATTTTCACAAGGATGCAGATTGGGACAACGCGAAAAAAACTGTAATGTCGATTTATCACAAGTATATGGGGATCATCCCCAGGGGCGTGGCTATGGGGGGAGGGGGAAGGGAGGCTCCTCCCCAAGAAGTAACTCGGAGTTGGCAAAATTCGAAGCGACTTCGTAAAAATCTAGGTGAGTTGTAAAAATTTGTACACTTTTTATTTGTGAAATTAAGGGGAGTTGTCAAAATCGAGGCAACTTGACAAATATAGGGCAGTTTGGAAAATGGACAGACGACAGAATCTAGAGCAGTTGGCAAAATTCGAAGCCACTTAGTAAAATACAGGTGAGTTGGCAAAATCGGGACAACTTGGTAAAATTATGGGGAGTTAGCCAAATTCAGGTGAGATGTAAAAATTTGATTTTTTTTCTGTAAAATTACGGCGAATTGGCAAAATCTAGGGGCAGTTGGCAAAATTCGGAGTGACTTCGGAAAATTGTGGAGAGTTGGCAAAATTCAAGTGAGATGTAAAAATTGCAATCTTTTTTCTGTAAAATTATGGGGTGTTGGCAAAATCGAGGTAACCGCAATATCTAGGAGAGTTGGCAAAATCGAGGTAACCGCAATATCTAGGAGAGTTGGCAAAATCGAGGTAACCGCAATATCTAGGAGAGTTGGCAAAAATTCAGAGTTATTTTGCAAAAATCTGGTAAGATGTAAAAATTATGATTTTTTCTGTAAAATTGTGGCGAGTTGGCAAAATCGAGGAAACTTGGCAAAATCTAGGGCAGTTGGCAAAATTCGAATCCACTTGGTAAAATACGGGCGAGTTGTTTTTGTGAAATTAAGGAGAGTTGACAAAATCGAGAAAACTTGACAAAATTTTGGGGAGTTTAAAAAATTTGAAGTTACTTGGCAAATTCAGATAGATCTAAAAATTGGGATTGTTTTTGCGAAATTAACGAGAGGTCGATTTAATCGAGGCGACTTAGCAAAATCTGGGCCAAAACTAGAAACCACTTAGTAAAGTACAGGCGAGTTGTAGAAATTGGGATTGGTTTAATGAAATTAAGTAGAGTTGGAAAAATCGAGAACTCTTGGCAAAATCTAGGGTAGTTGGCAAAATTCGAAGCCACTTGGTAAAATACAGGGCAGTTGCGAAAATTGTGCCTTTCTTGTGCAATTAAAGAAAGTTGATAAAATTCAAAGTGACTTGACAAATTCAGAGAAAATGTAAAAATTGCGATTTTTTTCTGTAAAATTATGGCGTTGGCAAAATCTAGGGTAGTTGGAAAAATTCGAATCCACTTGTTAAAATATAGGCAAGTTGTGAAAATTGGGATTTGTTTTGTGAAATTAAGGAGAGTTTGACAAATGGAGGAAACTTAACAAAATCTAGAGCATTTGGCAAAATTCGAATCCACTTGGAAAATACGGGCGAATTGTGATAATTGGGATTGGGTTTCTGAAATTAAGGAGAGTTGATAAAATCGAGAAAACTTGACAAATTCTTCGGGAGTTTGAAAATTTTGAAGTGACTTGACAAAATCAGGATAGATGTAAAGATTGGGATTTGTTTTGTGAAATTAAGGAGAATTGGACAAATGAAAAGGAGTTGGAAAAATTTATACTGATTTTTGCTATAATTCAGGCGAGATGTAAATATTGAGATTACTTCTGTTGTGAAATTATGTCTAGTTGGCAAAATTGGAAGTTACATGGCAAAATGCAGAATAGTTGTGAAAATTGCCTCAACCCCTCCCACCCCCCACGGAGCGAAAATCTAGGTACTAACCTGACCGATACACTATTTTCTCAGTTGACAAAATTTGATTTTCAAGTTGGAAAATTTTCGATTTCTCTCTCCCCCCCCAACCATAATCTTTCGCTACGCCTCTGATCATGCCTGTTCGTATGGTTGACATATGACACCATAAACTCACAAAACAGCAAAAAAAAATGTAAGTAAATTAAAAAAATTTTAAAATATCTATCATCCTATAAGGCCTAAAAAAGTAGAAAAGTAAACCTAAGCGTATCGATGGTGCAATCAATCGCTTAGTTCTTATTCACTTCAAAGGAAGATAGGGCACCGATTTACCTACTTAGCAATATTGCCGGCGCCCTATCTTCCTTTGAAGTGAATACGAACTAAGCGATTGATTGCATCATCGATATGCTTTAAGTTATTTTCTACTTTTTAAAGTCCTATAGGAAGATAAATTAATTTAAAATTAAAAAAATACCTGTTTTTTGTCACTAAAACACCAACCTTCAAAACCTCTCATTTGATATATGACTCAATAACATCGACCACATTTCCCCTCTCCCATTTGGAGTCATGTTTGAGGTTATCCATGACATTGGAGATGTCACAAGCTTTAATTTGAGATATGACTCTTTAAAGTCGAACCCCGCGAAAATCCGTCCCCCCTTTTTTTTCAAGGGGATATAGTGGGGGGCATAATTCGAAATAGTTTACGACGATCATTAATTACATGAACTTTCATTTGACACTAACTCGTAACTGTAAGCCTTCGCATTCGAAAGACGGAAGATATAGTAAAACGGCTTTCACATTTCCCGTATTTTAGGGAGGAAGAAAGCATGGGGAATAAATTTTTATGGCCTATGACACTCACCGCGTCACAAGCCGTCATTTGACGCAGAACTCATTACTTTCCGCACTGGCGTTCAGGAGGTATAGGGTAACAATCATTTTAATATTTCTCCTCGTTTTTAGGGGGAAAGAGAGCAGGGGGGTTAATTTTGCGTACCTTATGACATTCCCCGCGTCAGAAGCTTTCATTTGAAGTATAACTTGTTACTTTCGGCATTCGTGTTATGGAGATATAGCGGAACAATAGTTTTAATATTTCTCCATTATTCAGAGGAGAAAAAAGTATGGGGGGGGGGTCAGATTTTTTTATAGTCTATGACACTCCCTGCGTCACAAGCTTTCATTTGACACATAGCTTGTTACTTTCCACACTGGCGTTCAGGAGATATAGGGGAACAATCATTTTCATATTTTCCCGTATTTTGGAGGATTAGAAAACATGGGGGAATCTTTCGTAGCATATGACATTCCCCGCGTCAGAAGCTTTCATTTGACGTATAGCTTGTTACTTTCGAAATTCTCGTTCTGGAGATACAGCGGAAGAATAATTTTCTCCTACCTTTCCGCACTTTAAAAAAGCCACCGGGACTAAATATCCAATTACTAAGCCTTATTAACAATTTTTGGGACAAAGTTTTAAGGAATAAATTGTCAAGCATTACAGATAAACAAGGTAAATTTTCAGAATACATTAGCAACGTTACTAACTCAACCAACCACATCACTGAGCAGTCGTGTATGAATTTATATCCATTCGCAGAGACGACTCCTCTCAAGGGGGACTTCAGCGCGTGCAACCACTGCAATAATTAGAACAATAAACTAGAGGATAACAAACAGCCTCTAGCGAATATGTGATGTTCGTTTGGTAATAATGAAATATTATAATTCGCATTTTTAAAGGTAGTTTTAATTTATATCGTTAGAAATTACTAAGTAAGCAAACTGCAAAACATTCAAGGAATGTTTTAAGTGATCTGTTTATGGTAGAAACTTCGATGGTGGAGTGTCAAGAGATATTCCATTGACAACAATGATCTGCCTTCTTTTTTCAGAGGAGGGTGAGAAAAATAACTTCTTAAATATAAGAACTAAAGGACAAATACTTTTTTATGTTTTATAATTGCAAATAAAATACTACTATATGCATATACCCCATCATCCGTTAGCTCGAATTAAAACTTTTAAGGAGTGAAAAAGTAGGCAATGCAAGAACTTCATTTTCTTTGAAAATGAGATTCCCGTATGCGCCAGATGTGATATGCTTTCATCTAGTTATTTCACATATTCAGTACCCTTTAACAGTGGAAATTCGAACTACTGAATGATTGGGAAAATAAACTATTAATATTTTATTAATACCTGTCCAACACAAAAAATGTTTTTCATTTATCTCTTAAAGCAGAAAAGCTACATTTTACCAACATCCCTTTGGTTTATTAACAGGATAAATCATTACTATTGATGTAAACCACTTGACCATTATATTCTGTCACTAAAATTTTACGTTTCTAGCATACTCATGCTAGAAACGTAAAATTCTTTTAAAGATTTGGTATTTTCCAGCTTTTACCGCCGCTAGAGGTCGCCTTTCGAATTTTTATTTACCGCCTTTAGCATTTCTTACAGTGGAAATTCCAACTGATGGGTATTCAAAAAAAGGAAAAAATTAATATTTTGTTAGTACCTGTAAAACTAAAAAACAGGATTTTTCGTTTATCTCTTAAAATAAAAAAGTTTTATTTTCCCACCTCCTTGTACGGTAACAGGACAAAGCCTTGTTACCATTGTAAACCTTCTGACCATAACACTCACTACCAAAATTTCAGATTTCCAGTGTAAATAGATCGTATTGCAATATTTTCTCGACACCTATCCAACCTAAAAAGAATTTTCGTTCATCTCTAAAAAGTTAAAAGTTGATTGTCTGTAGACGGACTGACAGGTGGAAAGGCAGACGGACAGAGAGACGAGCAAACATTGGCATAGGCAGACGACATTTTTAATTCGCTTTTCAAACGAACTAAAAATAAATTATTTGTTGGTTTTCAGTTAGCTCGTTTCACTTTTGCAGTCCATTGTTGTCTTCTGGCGGAGTTTCTTGGAAAAATATTCATTAATTCACTTCTATGTGGAATTTTTATATCAAATGTAGCGCAGTGAGAAATTGATAAAATATGAAAGCTTTTATAGAAAAAAAATGTAAAAATGTATAAAACTATAACATTTGAGAAGCTTCAATTAGGCACACACACTAACTCATAAGCTTCCGTCTCACTGTACGATAAAACATGGCGCCCATTAACCAATTGACTCAGTCAATCACCTGATTGACTGAGTCAATCAATGGCAGGCGATCAACGAGATGGCCAGCCTCTAATTATAGCGGACCTCTGTGATTTGATCTCTACATATTGTGATTGTTGTGGGCACGCTTTACAGCTGCCCTGCCTTCGCTTTAACTTGCACACGGTTGTAGGCGGTGCGGCAAACGATTGACTAGTATGGTAAATGAGGGGAACTTCTGGGCACACTTAAAGCTTGTCCACTAACACTTCGCGCTAATAAATAAGGTGACGCAAGACAGTTTCGACTGTAAAAACTAAATGTTTATTGAAATGAAATAAAATGTGCAAGATGTTTTAAAAACAAACATACATATAAAATATTATTTTTATTATTTATTCTAATTCGGAGAGTAATATTCTGGTATGTACAGGGTGTTTCAAAACTCTCTATAAATTTCAATGGGAGATATGGAACACCAAGACAAAACTTTTTCATCTATGAATGTATGTCTGCTGATGTAACCCTTCGGTGCCAGAGGGTACTGACAGAAATATCGGTGGAGCTGGTACATAAATGAATGGAAACAAGTGTGAACATGTTTATTTAAAGAAGATGCTCAAAGTTGCGACCGGCAACAGCATTGCATGCATGACAGCGTCGAAGCATTGATTGCCGTAAATGTTTGAAAGATTGCCGGAATTTCGGGAACACTTGGTACAGCGACAGCGATTCTTACGACGACGTCTCATCTGAGTCAATGGGAGTCTCGTACACAAAGTTCTTCATGTGTCCCTAGAGGAAGAAATCGATGCATGTTAAATCGGGCGATCTTGGTGGCCAGGTGACTGGTCCACCCCGGCTTATCCATCGGCCCCCAAAAGTGGCATTCAGATAATCCCGCACATCATTGCTGAATGTCATGTTGAAACCACATTCGTCTGCGAATAGCCATGGGAACATCTTCCAGCAATCCCAGCAACGTTTCTTCAAGAAATACCCAATAAATCTGCCGTAATCGACTCAATCAAAATGTCATGGATGATACCCGCCCAAATATTGATGGCGAACCGTTGTTGATAACCATGAGCCATTGGGGCTTGTGGATTTTCGTACGCCCAAACGTGAGAATTGTGCACATTAAACACACTCTCACGTGTAAAAGAGGCCTCATCTGAAAAGAGCACATGAGCCAGAAAATCAGGCTGCACCACAGTCTGCTGCAGAAACCAGCACACGAATTCCACACGAAGGGGGAAATCCTGAGGTTGTAATGTCTGGACTCTCTGACGATTAAACGGTTGTAACTGGTGCTCATGCAACACTTTCCACATAAGGACTTGGTTCACACCGAAGCTACGTGCAACAGCTCGAATGTTTGTTCCTGGATTGTCCTCAATCCACCATAGGATCTCTTCTTCCATGTCAGGAGTGTGCATAGTTCTCTTCCGACCAGTGTCATGCATGTTTGCATGGAATGTTCCAATTTCTCGCAGTTGCTGGTGCTTACGTCTGTTTGGGAAGTGCTGCCGGTACAACCTCACAGCAGCTCTTCCATTTCCATTGGTCACCTGCTTGGCCGTACATCAGAGGCATATCCGCCAATTCTTCCTATGTGTAGTCTTCCATGGCCTTCACGAATACGTCACTTATCATGTGACGTTATCACGGTAATGTCGATGAACGGGTTCGGCTGCGTTTTTAAATGTTTGTTCTTAATCGTCTACGCACTTGCTCAGCGCACCTGATTTGCATCTTGTGCTTTTCATGCACCGATTGAAATACTTGTGCATTCGTGTCGTTTTTCGAAAGTACTCTTTTCTGGCGGAAGGAGTGGAATGCGACCCTAGGTTCTATTGCAAAAATTGGTCGTCTTGATGTGTACTATCACCCCTCTTGTTTTGTTGAAAGAGTTTACAATCACCCTGTATATTGAAAGTGGTTTAAGGGTCGAAATATTCGAAGTAGTTCACTTGTATGACTGCTAGAGATGTCTAAGAAGAGGAACATTCCCCAGCGCATGCCAAATGCATGAATTTGGAGAGTAAGGTCACTTTTGCAAACTAGTGAAATAGGCAGAAACTTCAGTTACCTGGAAGAGACAGCTGATTAGCTACTAGTAAGTACTGAGACAATGTTATCTACATTAGTGCTTTTCAAAGTATGGTTCGGCGAACAGGCAGGAAACTGCTTGCTTTAGCTGCCTGCCACATGTTGCCTGAAGAGAAAGGTATGTTTATGCGCGTGATACTTTCCTCATCCCATATGACATTACGTCATCTGGAGTGTTGTAATCTATGAACTGTTGCGCTATGGTATATCAATGTTATGCTTCTGTAAGCGTATTTCTTTCTTTCCTGGTGGCTCATTGCGGACCGGCACTAGTCGGCGGACCACTACTTTGAGAAGCACTGATCTATATGATAGTAGAACCGGTATAATGTTGACTAGTGAATGTAGATGAAGGTTAAAAAAAAGCACAGCAAAAAAGTTATGTTCTTTGTTCAGTTTTTTGGTACTTTAGAATGCATAGTATAATAGATATTTGTTTAGTTAATATTAAAGGAAGGTGCACATATTTAGTTTCAAGAAACTAGTTTTAAAGCTTAAAATATTTTTACGATTGTAGTTGATAGTGGAGTGTTATTAAATATGCTTATTCGCTTAAAATGGATTATTGGGGCTATTTACACCTACTGTACTGATATTAAACGTGTATAATGGAAGAGTATTGTAATTTATATAAATTAATGTGGTAAAGAGATTTTGAAACAACTCAACTTTTGTGATGCAGTATATGCCTAAACAAATTTCATTTTTATTGTCTGTGAATTACACAGAATAGTCTGAGGAATCAACAGAAGGAAAAGTAGTCGAGAGATAGGAAAAATCAGATGAAATGTATAGGTTTCAAATCAGAAAAAAATAAACTAAAATCACGTCGATGGGCAATCTTTGGCAGAAGCAGATCATGAGAGAGGTGATGATAAAATAATAGATTTTATTGAAACTATTTGATTAATTCATAAATAAATTCATTTTTTTCTTCCCTTTATTCAAAATTATAATAAAATTTGATCAGATTTCAAACATTATAGCAAAATCATTATGAAACCAACACTTTCAACGATATTTTCCCATCTTTGTAGCAGCTGGGCGATTCATCGGGAGTACAATTTCGATGGTTTGCTCTCGAAAAGCTTGACGATGGCACATTCGATTTCGTCGTCATACTGGAATCACTGCTCATTGAGATGGTTTTGTAAGAGTGGAAGGAACAGGTGAAATCAGAAGTAGCAAGATCTGGCGAATAAATATAATAGGGCTGATGCAATAGAGAAGTTCATAAATTTCTTCTGAGTGCTCATATCGTCTAGCGTTGTTATGAAGGAGAATTATTGCGTTTCTGTTGACGGACATTTTCTGATGATTTTCTCCTTTGCCCGTTGCAGGTGTTGTAGGTACGCTTCAGAGGTGATTCTTTGATTATTTTTAAGCATCTCGAAGTATGCGACATCTCGACGATCCCACCCAACTTACAGCATAATCCTCTTTGAATGAAGACCTGGTTTTTGCTGTTGATCCTGATTTATCTCTTGTGGCCAATGTTAACGTAACATATCCATACGATACAATCAAGAAAACGGCTAATTGACTAGTCTAGAGAGTAGTTAGTAGCTGTGGAGAGTCGATTTGTTATTGTGTGACAATTAAGAACCCATGATCCTAATTTACTAACTTTTCCAATAGCAGGATGATGATGAAAGACAGTCGGTTGAGAAGTTGTAGGTTCTTTAGCCAATTCATAAGTGGATTTGGGTCAACCAATGCTTCTAAGGCATCGCTATCAAGCTCTGAAGGGCGACCAGAATTCATCCTTTAGAGATAAATCTGTTGACCGAAACTTTGTAAACCAATTCCTGCACTGCCCATCGGTGATAGTTGTGTTCACCAAAGATGGAACGCAGGCTCCATAGCTCTCATAAAATGCATTGCCAAATATGTGTTGCTTTTTGATCTATCGTTTTGCTATTGCTATTTCTGTCCTAATGTTCCAAAAGATAATAAATTGCCATCATCAAAATATTCTTCCAAATTTTCTCTATAAATTTATCTATAATAGAAATTAGTAGGACATATCTTAAATAAATTACATTCATTCAACAAAAGATGATAACAAAAGGAAATTATTTATGAATTTATCCCATAGAAGAATAACGTAGCACCTCTGGCCAATATCGGGTGTTCACTTTCAAAACGTTTACCTTTCCGCCTTTGAAACTCTCTATAACAGCGTAAATTATAACTAATAGATTGAAAAATTGCAAGTATAAATGATTACCAGTTCCTATACAATACATAAAGAATTTTTCATTTATCTATTGAAACGAAATAGTTGCCCCCCCACCCCCTCCGGTAAGCAGGCAAATCATGTTGCAATGTAATGCTCTTGTACCACCAAAATTTTAAATTTCTAATATATATAGATCGTTTTCAGTATTCATTTAAAGTTTTGGTATTTTCCAAACTTTCCACCGTTAATGGACGCTATTAAATCTATTGGGAGATTCGAAAATATGAATCGTAATATATCAACAATACTTATCTAACACACAAAATTTTCTTATGATCTTTAAAAACAAAAAAGTTCAATGTCTACAGATGGTCAGACAGCCGGACAGACGCCAAAGTGAAAATATTAGCTAATTTTTTTAAAACTAGCTAAAAACTACAATGAATCAGCAATTCCAAATCTTGAGAAATAATCTAATGGCAGAAAACTAAAAATTTAAAGACGATAATTAGAAAGGAAACAGATGAGTTTCGAATTAGTGTAAATTTCTGTTCTAATAATAAATTCGACAAATGCACTTCAATGAGGAAGGCAAATGCCAAAAAGTGTTAAATTCAGACCCAAAATTAAAATTTAAGTGGACGAAATGAGTATTTGTGAATGGAAATAAATAGCTAAAATGGAAACTGAGTGATTTACAACAGGACACCAGAAACGTAAACATAGAGACTGCTGATGTTCCAGAAACCAGAAAAGAAAAAATTTCGGAAATTATAGATCAAACAGTATATGTGCTTAGTACGACAAAGAAGACAATGATTTTTCAGACAGCACACAAAATTCCCATAAGATATAGAAATAGAATCGGAACAATAGTTGTTCCATTTACGACCAAGAAAAATGAAGACGATATTAAGTAAAAAGGGAAACCTAAAGAGGATTTAAGAACCAAAGACATAAATGAACATTTTGAGGACAGTGAAATTTGATTGGCCTTCCATAGCCCATTGCTGCTTGAGGGCTATATATGTTTGTATCAGAGATGTGTTCGGGATTTAGATTTGTTGAGCTCAAATTAGCACAGACGACTTCAATTTTAAAATATCTCTTGCAAATGTGAAAAAAACAAAATACAGTAAATGGTTTTTGATTAAAATTGAATCTTTTAATCAGTCTTCAGTAATTAAAAATAAGCACCATGAAGCTTTTGATTATTTTTACGTGTTTTCTATCTTTAATAAATTAATGGCTCTTTGCGTTTATAATGATGTTACCCACGAACTTTCAGTTTCTTCTAGCTATATTTGTCTTTCTAAATGGCATTAACATTTTAATTTTGTCATTAAATGATTAAAATAAAAATATAAGAACAAACTAAATGATTGGCGACAAACATTTCTCAAAATATATCTTGTGTATTATCAGAGAATTTTTTTCTCGAATCATGATGGGACGTGGGATCAAAAATTTGATCCCAAACTCATCTCTAGTATGTATGTATGGATGGATGGATATCTCCTTGTAGTTAAAAAATTCATACTCTGATAACGAAAGCATGGATGCTGATTTTTGGAAAATAGCTATTTCCTTCAATACCATTTTGCTCCCTCCTCCCCTAGACACAACTAACCGATTGAAACATTTCCCCTGGTCAGCATAATTGATATGCAAGGAACTCCAGTCGTAAACAATATAGAGCAAGAGGTGGGCGGACGAAGTTATCCACGTCAGTTGACTCACTGTGATACTAATGTGTTAATGAACAAAGTACTGTCTCAACAGGGTCATAATTAGAAATTTTTAAACAAGTGAGCGAATAAGTTCGATGATGACCCTTCTTCCCTTTGTGAAGCAGAATCACACTTACGATACATATCACGACAAAAGAAATATCTGTAACAGTTGTGTCTAGGCTCAGGGGATCCTTAGCTTGCCGAAAACTTATGGCAGGCCGCTTCTCTCCCATAACTCAGTGAAATTCGTGAATCGTAACCGTGAAAAAACTTCATAGTGTTTTCGCGGGCCCCTGAAAAACAGCTTCGTGGGCTATCGGATAAATGTCACTGATCTATAATATGACAAAGAGTTAGGTTGTTTTACCTCTGAGCAGCAGTTTTTTACTCGAGGGCTCAAATAAGGTTGGGGGAAGAGGACCCACTCTAAAGATGTTAGGAGACGGAAGCCTCCCGTCACATATCTTAAGTTTGTCCCCGCGAGGTTTCTACGAGTCAGTGCAGAGAAACCCGCACAAGATTATATCCTGTCTTTTGGACTACGATCATGAAGTCCTTAATAGATACAAGAGGCCTAAGATGATGGCTTTCGCTAAAGAAAGTTATCCATTTTAGGTCTCTTGTGTATCATTTCCGCTCTTTTGTATTATGTTCGTTTGCCCTTTGGGTCCCACCATTGTGTGGTTTACTTTTGTTTGTTTTCCAAACTGATGCAAATTAGGCATATATCCAGACGAAGAAGGTTATGGGTACTTTTGTACCTGGTACTTCATTTATGATGTAATGATCTACGAACTACGAAGCCTCCCGTCAAGGCCATCCATCGGTTCTTTAACGTGCACAGGGTATGGCGCTTCTGAACACTGGGACCACAGCTTTAAGTCCCATCCGACTGAAGGCGGCCTTTCCAAGCCCAGTGGTGTCATCTTTGTGAGCCAAGGCAGGGCGTGGGTTCAACGGAGATAAATCTCAACGTTGGCACAGGTGGGACTCGAATCTGGGATATTGACAAAGGGTATAACTATCTGGTTGAAAAAAAAACCTTTCGAAAGCATTCATGAATAACTATTGTTAAGTGTATTTTTTCCCATCTTCCTGTTAGGTTTCGCTCGTCATTTGTCGGTTTGTGTGTTTGGCAAAACTGTTTATTTTGCAATATCTTTCAAATGCTAGGCCCGAATGTAAAGAGTTATATGTCAAACGAAAGCTTGTGACACGGGAAGTGCCATAGTTATATAAAAATTTATCCCACATGCTTTTTTCTCCAAAAAACCCCCCCCCGACTTTCAATTATATTTTTCGAACAGTTATGAGTTATATTTCAAATGTAAGCTTCTGACGTGGGTAGAGTCATAGGTTATAAAAAAATCATCCCATGCTTTCTTCACCCTATCAAGAGAAGAGAAAAAATGTAAACGAATGCTCTACTATATCTTTCTAACGTGAGGGCTGAGAGTAACGAGTTAGGTGTCAAATGAATGTGATTTGGGGATGTCAGTCATAGGTTATCTCAGGTTTTACTCTCATCTGTATCCCCCCCCCCCCAAAAAAAAGTGAGAATATTTGACAGGGATCTCAACGAATTAAATCTCAAATGAAATCTTTTGACATCAATAATGTCACTATCTACCTCAAGTTAAAATACTCCCCTTAACTACCCCCTATCTACCCTCAAAGTTGGGAGAGAATGTTAAATGTTGTCGATGTTAAGATGTGCAGAGTAGAATTGAAAATATAACAGTTTTCTCGTTCAAACAAAGAGAAAGATAGGTGTTTTTTGTGACAGAGTTCCCTGCGAAGTTGTGAGTAACAAGCGAAAAATAAGTATATAATATTAAAATTTTAATAATCTTCCTATATGCGTCCTAAAAAGCAAAAAATATAAGAAGTATAAATTACCTCTCAAACAGTTGCTTGCTATAAACGTCTGACAGGAGATTGTCATTATAGTAGGCCACAGAAAAGGTCTGTGAGAAAAGCGAGACCTCAACAGAAAGACACCATATATGGTGCCTTTAACCAAAACCAAAATATCCATGCCTTAACCGGCGTTCGAACCGAGGTATCTTTGATCAGTAGCCAAGAACTAATCACAGCGCCACCAGGACGGATAAGTACATCAATGATGAAATCACTTATTTAATTCAAATTAACTTTAAAGAAAGAGAGGCACACGAAAACTGATTTCTTTTATCAAGTGAACAAAAATCCCGCATTCTTTAATCAAGTGAACAAAAATTGCTCTTATTAACTTCCACTGAAGTTAATAAGAATACAGTAAATGATTTCATCATTGATAAGACTGCATTAATATAAGATTTATTATAGACTAAATTTAAAACTAACATTAACGACTTGATTGTTATCATGCCTCAACAGATGAGTCTGATGAAAATGAGAAAGGTAGGTATTACAGACAACTTCAGAATATTTTGAATTATGTTAAGAAAGGAGATATTTCTCTTGTGCTAGGTGATTTCAATGCTAAAGTTGATAC
Organism: Ryuthela nishihirai; assembly: GCA_038380435.1. Classification (NCBI taxonomy): domain Eukaryota; kingdom Metazoa; phylum Arthropoda; class Arachnida; order Araneae; family Heptathelidae; genus Ryuthela; species Ryuthela nishihirai. The sequence goes on from JAWZYU010000017.1 coordinate 82,525,155, forward strand.
TGACTCTGACCTTTGGGCAGGTGTTTTAGGTCTCTTTGACATTGGTAGTTCCAATGGAAATGGGTAACGCCTCTGACAGGTAAGTAAACTTAACGACTTGAGAATAGCTAGCACGTACTACAAACACCGAGGCATTTACACTAAATGGGCAAATAGACAAATTATTATGTATACCTACCTAATCACTTGCTACTGTATCTTTTGCCCTCACAACAACGGTCAGACGTTTTGGTAAGGACTCAATGAGGTGTTGAAAACACGGAGGTGGTATTGCCATCCATGAAGCCAGGATCGCATATCATAGAGCATCCACATTTGCTGGTGGGGGTGGCGGGATCGAACATATCTTACCAATTCGTCCCACAAATTCTCAAGGGGGTTGAGGTCCGGCGATCTAGGGGGCCATTCGACTGTGGTAAACTCACTTGAATGTTCCTGGAGCCAATTGGTCGCCACTTGGGAAGTATGCAGTGTGGCGTTGTCCAGTTGAGAGATGCTGTCATGATGCGAAAAGAGAATCGTTACGAACGGGTGTAGATGGTCGGCTAAGGATGTTAATGAAATGGATTCTTTCATTAGAGATGTCGCCGAAATTGGTTGTAGAGTAAGTTTGGTTACAATCAAGGGGAGAAAACTAAAGTGATGAAAATTGATCTGGCAGATGGTGTTTCAGTTGCCTTGAACAGTTGCAATCTTGAGCAAATGTCTTAGAGGAAATTTCGGGAGGTGTTTAACAGATACTGGCAATGTACAACAGGAGATAAAAGGATAATGGGGATTGTTGGTGGGACGTTTAACAAACTATGGATAAAAAACCCCATGTGTCCGTCATTTTGAATTCCGCCATCTTGGTTTCCGCCTCATCCGAAATTTCTGCAAGTCCAGAGTTGGCCATCTTGGGATAAAAAATCCTTTTGCCGCAAAAGGTTCGCCCAGCCCTCTTTTCCTAAAACAACTGGATTTCCCATTTCAGATTATTACATGTTTTATCATCCTTCACCCCTTGCGCAAAACAACAGGATTTCGTCCGTTGCAGATCATGGCTCACCTGCACGTACCTCTAAAGGATTTTCTGTTATTCTAAGTTTGAAAAATTCTCAGTCTGTATGTCATCTTCTGTATTAACAAAAACTCACACCTTTTGTTCGTTACGAGACATCAGACATAAAAAGTAACGTAAGACGGAACGTAAACAGTCGTGCTCAAAAATATTCAAACGTGTTGAAGAAAAATCCTTACACCTACCAAAATATGAATATTCAAGTTCAAATCAGTGGTGAAATATTCTTGCAATAACCACCTTTTGAACAAAAAATGTTTCTTCGAAACTCGTGGAAAAAAACTAATTTGATACATGCAGTTTCGAACACCGATAAACATAAGTAGGTCTCGCATTTACAAGCCTTTGCATGAAAATTATCCAAACTGGTTCATACTTACAAATAAATTGTTATACTTGATATACACAGTGTGTGGATTTCATCCTTGTTCATAAAAGTCAATATATGATTCACATACAAGTGAAATGTCAAATACAGGGTGGGGCACAGAAACTTCCTTTTCCTGACGGCACTTTGTGAAGGTAGGTAAAGTCGTAGAAAAGTGGGGATGGGCTTGGCGAACGCAGCAGTCACGGAAGTTGTTGTCTGGTACCCCTCAGTAGAAAACGAGGTGGACGAAGGAGCAGCGTGCATTTGCGGTTGAAGCCTATTTTTCGAACAACCGTTCCTATATGGCGGTGCAGCGTGCGTTCCGTACTCACTTCGGAATTCAGCCCAGAGGTCCGGTTCCTGACCGGAAATCGATTGTTTTGTGGGAGAGAGTTTTAGGACAACCGGAGTGTGGTGAAAAAAAGCCCAGGACGACGACGGACCATTACGACGCCAGAAAATGTGGAGGCAGTTCGACAGTCGATTTTGAGATCTCCGAGACGCTCCGCTCGCAAACATGCAGTCGCCCTAGGAATATCCAATCAATCAATGCGTCGAATTCTTCATGAACATCTTCATTTCCATCCTTACAAGATGTGTATTGCGCAAGAATTGTCACCACGTGATTTCCAGAACCGAATAACGGCGTGCGAAACTTTATTGGAAACTGTTCCCCTTGACGCAATTGTTTTCTTTAGTGATGAGGCACATTTTCACCTATCTGGATGTGTCAATAAACAGAATATGCGCTATTGGAGAGGTAACAACCCCAGAGAGCTCCATGAGAGTCCACTTCACAGTGATAAGGTGACAGTATGGTGTGCGTTGTCGAGAGTTGGAATTATTGGTCCTTATTTTTTTTAGGAGGACAATCTAGCAGTTACTGTCAATTCACAGCGGTATGTGGACATGATTAAAAACTTTTTCGAACCAGCTCTTGGAGAAATGAACCTAGGAAATGTCTGGTTCCAACAGGATGGTGCCACGGACCACACAGCCCGAGCTTCGATGACAGTTTTGAGGGCAATGTTCCCCGGACGGCTCATCACGATTCGAGGTGACATCCCGTGGGCGGCGCGCTCGCCCGATCTAACGCCCTGTGATTTTTTTTATGGGGCAGAGGTTTTTAAACATCGCCCCACAAACCTGCTTCAGCTGAAGAATGTTATTCGGCAGGAAATAGCCCGAATTCCGATGGACATGTTGGAACGTATAGAGGGAAACGTCAGAAATCGGTTGCATTAGTGCATAGAGAACGGTGGCCACCACCTTCAAGATATTTTGTTTAAAACAGTATGATTTGAAATTTGAAATTTGAAATTATGTTTTTTCATTATCGAAAAATAAATTTTGTTTATCAGCAACAATTTTTCTTTCATTCGCCTTCAAAAAAAGGAAGTTTTTGCGCCCCACCTTGTATAAAATTCACATGCTTACACAAAAAGTGAATGTTTGCAGGGAAAATAATGTTGCTGACATGGATCTCACTCGAAATAAACGTTGCAAGAAACGAAATTTTTCAAACATTCACGCCTAACTTAAAAAATGAATACTTACGGTTAAACTATCGTTACTACTGTACTTCGCACGTGCACATACTTATAATAAACGGGGAAACAAATTTCGATCTAAAGAAACATGCATTCTCATGCGGGAAAAATAACTAAACCGTAGTTGAACATGAAATATGCATGATTGATTTACTAGCGTAATGAAACACATATGTGAATACATATCACTGTCGAAAAAACGTGTCCTTGCAGGAAAAATAACCACTTTTACACTTATAAAATACAGGAATATACATACTCGTGCTGAAAAAATTACCTAAACCGTTCTTAGTTGAACATGAAATGTGCATATTAGATTTGCGGCGTAGCGAAACACATGTATGAATACATAACATTATCAAAAAACGGGTCCTTGCCGGAGAAACAACCACTTTCACACTTATAAAATACAGAAATATACATAGTCATGCGGGAAAAATTAACTAAATCTACTTTTACTTAAACATGAAATGTGTATGTTAGATTTACTCATGTAGTGAAACACATGTATGAATACATATCATTATCAAAAAACGTGCGCTTGCAGAAAAAACAACCACTTTCACACTTATACAAATATAGTATACTTGCACACTTGTTCGAAGAATTCCACACAGGTATAGAGATATGTGTCCTCATGTTGGACAAATAACTAAACCTATTCTTACTTAGACATGGAATGTGCGTGTTAGATTTATTTACGTAGCGAAACACGTATGGGAATATATATCATTGTTGAAGAATTGTGCTTGCAGGGAAAAATAACCACCTTCGTCCTTATACACGTACAGTTTACTTACACGCTTGTTCAAACGTTAGCAGGGAACTGTAGAAATACACGGAACCCTGAAAAGAGTATGAGAACGGGTCCGAAAATATAGACATCCTTAGTGCAAATATACCGTTTTAACACACTTTTATACTTTACATGTTCATGTATGAAAATATTCCACACACTCCTAATTTCATCCATGTCATGGGTTTTTAGTTCAAATTTTAATTGCACATTGTCTATGTGAAATGCGTCGTTCATTGACCGGGTTTGCGTTTTAGCAAAGTGCATGGTCATATCGCTACTGTGCGAAAGATCGTCCCCTGCGCCATTTTCACATTGAAGTGACCACAGGAACTGTCCCACAGAAACTGTGTGTTATAAGGTTGGGTTGTTTTACCTCTGAGCGGCACTTTTTGCACACCATGGGCTAAATGACCAGGTCACATGGTCCCCGAAGGCTCAGAGAAGGTTGGGGGAGGGGACCCACTGGAACAGCTATTGGGAAACAGATGGATCAATACGTTAAGTTGCCCGTGACCTTTGAGTCGTGCTTTCGTCACTGTTCCTGTTCGCGTGTGCATCTCCCTGCCATTTCTTCTGATTAAATGACAAGAATAGTAGGAATTTTAATAGAGGGGATGTTAAAGTTTAAGTTATTTTTATTAGTTAAGAAGTGAGTTATTTTTTATAGTTAAGAAGTGAGAGTTAAGAATTTTAAGAATATGTAGGGAATTTTCCTATTTTTTAAGAAGGGCATTTCTGGATTTCCGAAAATTGGTTTCACCGAGTGACCCTTAGTTTGTAAAAACATTATTTTTTTGTCTGTCACTTATATTCAATGTACGCTCTATGTGAGAACATCGATTTTTGTAACCTGTCTAAGTGCAGCATTCTTTTACTGAGGTCCAATCACAACATATATGTCAGAGCAAACGACTCCATTCCTCAGCAGTGCGACCCATCGAGATGTTGTTGAGGTTGTGAAAAAATTATTGGGGGTGACTATGAAAATTAAGCGTAAAATTCACCGGTCTGTGACGTAGTTGACTCGCTGCACATCCAGGCGTGGGAATGTGACAATCCTACGCTGATCCAACCGTTCGCGATAATGGGAAAAAAATTCATCAGATTTCCATTAACATAAACCTAAGTTGTGCTTGGATGTAGAATTAAAGATAGATATTTAACGCAACGCAAGGGTACCCGCAACGTATGAATTGTTTTCTACTTTTGCCATTGCTTACATTCTGTAACATTCAACCGCGTACAAAAACTCTTTACAGAATTATTTTTTATTCGATGAAAGACAACTAAACACCTGACAGTGAAAACAAGCGTAACGAACACGCATGTACTAATGACGGATCGCAACACGAAATAAAATTTCATCAGCATGATGAGTCATTGGTCTTGTGATCACACGTTCGCCAGTAAATGTTGGAAAAGATGATTTTTAAAACTGTAAGAGCGTTTACAGTTGCAGATTTTTAAAAAAATGATATCTTACACCCAAATAATTAGCTGATTTTTCTTCCGAGGAAGAAATATTTTGTTATCGATTGCTACTGAGTAGCGTTACTTCCTAGAAAAGAGTAATATTTTGTATAAGTGAATCATTTGCTGAATTTGGGATACAGCGACAATAAATATTAGGAATAAAAAATTTTAAACTTAAGACCAATTAGCGTAACGGATATACGGGAATTAAAAAAAGTTAGTTTTATTAGTTATTCTTTTGGTGATGCAATCACGATGTCTTTGAAATGGGTCAGTATTAAAAAGGGAAAATAATTTAATAAATTGGGAGAAGATTGAAATTTGTAAGGAAGAAGGAATTTTTTACCTCTGATTCGTGGGGTGAGGTGTTTGAAATGGTTTAGTATAACATAAAATACGGAGAGTAATAAATTGAGACATGGCAGAACCGATCACTTTATCGTTCCAAAATGGTCCTGCTCCGTAGGGGAGGCGGAAAGTGTGGTGCAGAATATGTCTGAACGCAAATATCTGATGGCATCATCCTTTAACCAGATGGAGACTAATTTTAATAAGCGAGACGCAACACTTTGGAGGTTCGGAGCTGCCAAGGGAAATTTTACAATGGATTACCTTCTTCCGATGGGTACTTTGTTTATTTACAAAATAACTGATCTGTCATAAAGGGGAGAGGGGTTAATAAGTTTTGATAAGAGGATGAAAAATTATTTCCAAAACTTTGTTTCCATACCCTATCTTCTGTGATGGCCTGAAACAAAGAGGGGTTAAAGTGGGGGTGACAATGCGGGTTTGGCCAGACGGGTTGTGTACTGTCAATGGGGGACGTCATGAGACGTCTTCTGGACTTAGAAAAATTTCGAGATGGGTCCGAAAACAGCGGTCAACGGTGTGAGTGACTTTTTCAAAACATGTAACACATCACGTCTGATATGGAAACAAAAGGAGGTCGACAGCGTGGTGGGTGACGTGATCCAAGATGACCATCGGTGGAAATTTCGAGAAGGGTTGACCATTCAAGATATCCGCAGGGTGGTGAGGGGATGCCCTGAACTTTGCTACTGAAAGTTTAGTTGTACTTTGCAATTATTTTAAGGATTGCATCAGGCGTTCTGAGAGGGGGTGGAATTATTCAGTGGTTTGCAAGTCTGGACATGGTGATTGCATCATACATTCCAGAATTTGCGTCAATTTCTGGGACTTCGCTGGAATGTACAACATTTTCTAGATCTTACTAGAAGGTTCTATTATGTTATAGGATGTAAGTTTCACAAATTTTGGGGACTTTGTGGGGAGTGTGATGACATCAGAAACCAGGATGGCCGTCGTGGGACTTAGAGAAATTTCGCGAAGTGTTGACCGTCAAAGGGGGATGAAGCTTTTGATAAAAGTTTAATCAAAGGGGTTGGAACTTTTGATATAGGTTTTTTATAATGAATAAGGAAATTATAGGTTGACCATCGAAGATGTCCGCCTAAGGGCGAGGGGGCGGGGGCAGAACCTTTAATAAGCGTTTACCTTACGGAACTTTTGATAAAGGGGGATTTTTTAATGAATAAGGAAATTATTGGCCATCGAAGATGCCCGCCAAAGGGTGAGGGGGCGGAACCTTTGATAAGTGCTTTAATTAAGGGGGGCACATATTAATAAGTGTTTTTTAATGAGGGATCGAACTTTTGATAATCGTTTTAATTAAGGGGGCGCATATTAACAAAGGGGCCGTCACTTTTGATAAGCGTTTAATTTATAAGGACTAAAATATTCGGGGGTTAATTATAAGAAATAAAAATACATGTGTTAATTTGCAAGAAATAAAAAATTCATGGTTAATTTACAAGAACTAAAAAATATGTATGTCAATTTATAAGGACTAAAATATTCGGGGGTTAATTTACAGGAACTAAAAAATACGTGTGTTAATTTACAAGGAAATAAAAATTTGCGAGTTAACTTATAAAGAAATAAAAAAATTCGTAAGTTTTAATAAGCGAGACGCAACACTTTGGAGGTTCGGAGGTGCCAAGGGAAATTTTAAAACGGATTACCTTCTTCCGATGGGTACTTTGTTTATTTACAAAATAACTGATCTGTCATAAAGGGGAGAGGGGTTAATAAGTTTTGATAAGAGGAAAGATTATTTCCAAAACTTTGTTTCCATACCCTATCTCCTGTGATGGCCTGAAACAAAGAGGGGTTGAGAGACGTTAAATTATAAAATAAAAATTGTTAATTAGTTAATTAAATACGATATTTTGGATGATGGTTGAACTTAGAGAAATTTCGGATGAGGGCAGAAACCAAGATGGCAGGCGCAGGGCTTATGTCGGATGATGTCAGGATTCAAAATGGCGGAACCAAGATGGTGGATTCTGGACTTGGAGAAATTTCGGAGGAGGGCAGAAACCAAGATGGCGGAATTCAAAATTGCGGGACTTATTCGGGAGTTTGTAGTCAAAATGGCGAGCGCAGGGGGGAGGGTTAATAAAGGGGGAGGAACCTTTGATAAGGGGCTAATTAATTATGAAATATGAGATGAATTATTAATAAGGGGGAATTATTGGGGATGCATAAGGGGCGTGGTCGATGACATCATAGGGGAAAGCACTGTGCATGGGACTACCGTATAGTGGGACTACACTACTTGATTGCGCATTATCTTGGGCATCAGGTGGTTTGACTTTGTAAGTAATGATGAGGTTAGAAGAAGCAGTCGGCAACCTCATTGGAGCAGCATATTGTGCAAAGAGAGACTGTGTCGGTTTGGAATGTTGTCCGTATGCACAGCTACAGATTAAGGAATGGGATTATGAAGAGTGTTCTTAAACCATCAGGAAAAAGGGGGGATCCTAGTGTGCGGTGGACAGACAATGTCAAACGAACCTCGTTAGAATTGGCCTACAGTGACCAAATGCAGCTTCTATAGTTCAGGGTAGACCTGTTTGGAGAACAGAATTATTGTCTGGTAGTACCTCAGTAGCCCATGGCTGCATGAGCATTTTGTATGTATATGCTTTACTTTTGTTTTTCACTCTTCGGAGCGGATAGAGGAAGTTTTTTAAATTTCTAATTAATGTATTTTTATGTAAGCTCTCTGAGTCTAATGATGAATGCATGTAGTGTAATTGTAGTGTAGTTGTAAATATTTTTGATTCTTTAGAGTACTTCTAGAATTTGATCCTTTTAGTCATAGTTTTAATTAATTGAGAATGCTTAGAGTTCCCCCCCCCTGATGTCGTAACTTTCGGAATTTCTCATATTTTCGGTTAATTACAGACCAACTAATACATAAAAAGGCAAATAAATCAGCTTTTAGAGAGTTCACAGTAACATTGAAATTGTTGGGTACGAGTTAGAATTCAGTGTTGTTGGCGTTCGATTTGTTCTGTTATGACTTTAAGATAAGCTACTAGTTTTCGGATTTGATCACTGATGATTAAAATACTCTTCAAATAAATGATATTTTTGGATGCACAATCTCAATAATTTTTAGTCATAAACTTATCAGAAAAGAGAACAGCTGTCTCATCAACATTATTAGAAAATGGATATTTTCTTTGGAAAAAAAATCAGCAATTTAACATTTAACTTTTTTAAACTTCTTTTGCGCCAACTGGGGTGTACTCTTTGCACCTCCCTTTAGGTATGGCCCTGTGTCTGGATGTGTGTTTCTGGCTCTGGATTATATAAATATATCAAGCTGTACATATTTATCATTCAGCATTTTACATTTTCTGTTCTTTGCCATTAAAGAATTTGTGTTTTATTCTACTTAAATTAAATGCTGCAGTTCTCAGATATAAAACACTTATAATTCTTTTCCTGTTACAGCTAAATTATGACGACACCGCCAATAGAGACTTTAGTGTTTTGGATCATAGACAACGAGTTGCATGTTGGAAAAGTCATTCAAGCGAATGACAATGAATTTGTGGTTCGCAAAGATCCCAGGAAAATTACAAGCCATTCGGAGAAGCAAATTTTAACTGTAGAACACAGAGCCATAATTGCTACTATCCCCGGTAGCAAAAACAATGAAGACGTGGTTTCAGTACCTTCTAATTCTGAAGTTAGATACCTTAAAAATATATCAACCGTTAACACCATTGAAGAAGTTGAGAATACCTCGTTGACATCAGATGCTAATGTTAGTAATGATGGTTTATGTGCAAGTAGCATTAATGTAGCTGCTACTTTTTCCTCCTGTGAACGGCTAGATATTGATCACATATCAGAAGTTCCTATGAGTTGTAAGGATTCCGAGAATAATGACGAAGGTGCTATGAATGATCTATATTCACCTACTCAGAATGACGACGCTGTTAAATTTTTCACTTCAGCCGGTGATCCTAAAGCTATTAAATCGAAGAACGCAGGTACTATGAAAATAAAATCAGAGATTAAAAAAGAAATTGATGACAAGTCTCTTGTTCCTTGTCTTCGAAACAATGCATTTAAGTTAGAGCCATCCGACAATGTTGTGAAATTTTTTCCATATATTAAACGTGAAGCAAAGCCCAATATTCGGATTAAAACAGAGTGCTGCAGGTTTGAAACAAAAGAAAATACAAGCTCAGAAGTAAATGTAGACAATGGGATTCCTTATTCTCAAGAGATTCAGAAGTTTGGCGACAGTAAGAATAGTAGTTCTGTCACTGAAACGTGTCACAGTGCAACACCAATAAATTTTGAACAATGCAGTGAAGATGCTAATAGAAAGCAAATTACTTGCGACGACCACAGTGAGCTGGTTTTAGTTGAAAAGAACAGCGACCCAAAAAATAATTCTTCGGGTCAAGTGACTCAGTCTGTCATCTCAAAGCGCAAATCGGAAGAAACAAGTGATAAAGATGTAAACGAAGTTAATTCAGATAAAGTACTGAAAGATTCGGTAAATCTTAGGTTAGTGAACAAATCTGCCATTGATTTAAAAGCTAAACCTTCTGTTGAGGATACAAGAATCAATGATGACCTTAAAACTGCACAAGATACTAATAAAATTGAAAACTCTAAGGATTTTCCATATGAAACGTACTTTAAAAAAGAACGTAAATTGATTGTTGTAATACCTAAATTAATAGATGCTGATATATATAATACATCGACAAAGTGTGCTACTGAGTTGTTAACCAAACGTACTGTTAAAATCGAAAGCGAATTGACACAGCAAGTCAATGGTATTAATCGATCATCAGGCACTAAATCTGTTAAATCTAAACAAAGTGCTGCGGTTAAAGTCAAATCGGAAAGCTCGAAAGACGCCATCAGAAAACCACCTAAAGTACCCCGATACTCTCTACGCACATCTCCACATTATTCGTGATGTTAACAACATTCTTACAAGGACTGTTAAAATGAAGAAAAGAAAATGTTAAATACTAACGTAAATATCCCACTTCATCCCATGAAGAAGTTTATTGTTCCACTTGACATAAGGATAGAAAATATTTTGGTTATGAATCTTTGACTAAACTATGCTCAAAATATTGGTTGTAATTATAGGTAAAGTCGTTTGTCCAAAGTTGAACTTTCATGTTTACATTTGTGTTTAATGACTATGTCAGTGTCATTTATAAAATGTGTTACTAAATAAGCACAATTTCAAGTGTATATTAATTTATTTTAAGTAAGTGAATATTGTTGCATCAAAAGTAGTGTTTAACGAAATTAATACTGTTTATTCCTGTATCTTAACTGATGCAGTGATTTAACTAAGTATGCTAAAAATGTCAATTCTAGTTTTTGATTAGCAATGATTATGACTACGAACAAACCAGAAATCAACTGGTGCTTTGTATGTAACTGATCAAATTAATCATAAGTGTATACAATATATACACCGATCAGATGTATATGTCAATTGTATGTTGGTATTTCAGTTTCCTTTGTAAAATTTGGAGGTAATATATTGACAATAAAGGAGACTTCGTTTATTTAATACTTATAAAAGTTCCTGTATTAATACGGCAAAATTATTACAGTAAATATCATGTACTCATAATCGTTTCGATTGGAGAGCAGATGGATCGGTTTTTTTCTCTGGAAGCTGAAAAAATATTATAACTAACATTTTAAAGAATAAGAAACAATATTCTGCCCCTTACAGTAAAGTCATGAAATGGATGTGTCGTGCTTTATAGCTAATATCAATATGAAGGAAAAGTTTAAAATTAAAATATACATGTATATGTTTTATCCAAGTACTGCTCCCCTCCCTCTCAATGCACAAACAACCTACTCTTTGAAATAGTTAGCTGAAAAAACTGAGTTTTGCCACGAATGGGATACGAACCCAACCCATGACCTCCTGATAACGTGTCATGTGCTCTGGCCACTGAACTATCGCAGTTAGCTCGTTTTTCAGCTAATTGTGACTAACCATTTTTCTAATTGCATTCACCCGTGGAGCCATCAATAATTGGGAAGAAACAACCAAGCTGCTATGAAATATCAGAATATTTATTTGTATATACATATAGTCAATATGCCTTAACAACATTTAAAAATGCAAGTTTCAGTAATAGAGAAACTCATGAATGTCCTGTAAACATGGATAAATATAGTCAATATGCCTTAACAACATTTAAAAATGCAAGTTTCAATAATAGAAAAACACAGGAAATGCCCTGTGAACATGGAACATGGCGAAAACTAGAAATCAATGGGTGATTTAGTCACCTTTTAATTCCTAGCCTGTCATTCCGACCCCTATTTGGCCTTGAATGCAACACTAGATCTGAAGATTTCTCTCATTTCTGAGTTCTACTGCCTGAAACGGCCCTATTCACAAACTTAAAAGGTACCTATCGTCACCGAATGATACCAGGAACATGCCGACGAGTATTCCTTGCTTAATTGATCTGCACAGTTCCCACATCTGAACCCTATCGAGCATTTTTGGGATGAGGTGGTAAGGGCTGTTCGCAGGAGACTGTGCTGTCGTCCAGGATGGATTTTTAATGTAAAATCATGGAAAAACATTTTTAAAAATTAGTTTTATCAATTAATCACTTTACATTATGCTACTGGTGTAACCATAATAGAAAATCTAATACACGTTCTTTTAATTTTATTGTCCTGCAAAAGTTGGCACATCTTTTTTTAAACATAATTTTCGCTTAGCACACCTCCCTCAATTTTAAGGCAGGAAATATTTGCTGTGAATTTTAAATATTAAGTTGTCCTTCCTAGCCATTTCAAAAACTGGTGGTCTGTTTCGTCATCACCTAAACATCTGCGAGTTCTAAACAGACATGTATTCAGAGTATGCACACACAAAATAAGAGAATACGCACACTCCTAAACTCTACGACTGAAATTATTTGGAAGATTTAAATAAAAAAATTTGGCGTATATTAATTAATTTTTTTTAATTTGAATCTAATTATAAACTTTAACAAAAAAAGTAAATATTATATTTACTCTAGATAAGCTTATTTGAATATTAAATAAAAGTTATTATACCTCTATCGAATTTTTACTTTCTTGCTCATCGCTCCTCATAAGGTGAGCTTTAGGCCCTTCAAAAAATATTTTCCACCTGAGTCTTGTCGTCATTATACTACTGGGCAAAAGGATTTTGTGATTTTTATTTCAGTGTAGTTAATTTTTTTATAGAGTTTGAAGAGAAAACTTCAGATTGCTGTAAATTTTCTCTTTGTAAGTAACAATATTCCAATTTTTTTTTATGTTAAATATTAATAACGAATGCTTTTGAAAAATCTCCTAACTCTTAATACGTATCTGTAGTCTGAGATTTTCGACATCCTAAAAAGACCCATACTCAAGGCAATTACAATGGTGAATCCTCATCATATTTCATCAGTAGTTTATACTGAACTACCAGTTTCGACTTTTATAACCACTATCATTTTTCCCTGAATTCAGCATATTAGTATTGACCCGCAGCATGTCGGCATTGTCGTCTGTAAAAAAGAAGTTTAAAATAATGGATAGCTAATGATAAAGAAGAAGTTTAAGAATAAGGCCCACAGAAGATTCAAAATTATTAACAAAAACTGCGTGGTTGATAACTGGCATTTGTCAAATTTATAAGACCTTGACACCGTCCATGTGATCAAGTGGTTTACACGCTTCGCTTCTAGTTTATGGGACCTGGATTCGAGACCCTATAGGTATGGCTATTTTCCTTCTGCTGAGATCTCGCTTCATAATAGGTCATCTGACATCTTAAAACGACAGGCTCTTATCAGACAAGTGATAAGCAGCTGTTTGCAAGGTGTAAAAAAAATTATCAACTAAGAATTTAATTCTCTAATGCTTTTTTCATCATTTGCATCCCTTGGAATTTAACCTTCAGGATCAGAAGACCTGGGTTCGAGCCCCGGGTAAGGCATGGATGTTTGTGTTATTTTTCTGCTGAGGTCCTGCCATCCTCACAGACCTTCTACTGTGGCGTTCTACTCAGACCTTCTACTGACAGGCTCCTGTCAGACCTCTGTGGCAAGCAGCTGCTTGATGGGGTATTTATTTTTATATTATACATATTAGATACGTCGAGCCGTTTCAGATTCCCAAATATCAGAATCGTTATAATAAAAAGAAATTATGATTATCAATTTATGATAAAGATGTTTTCCGTAGAAACATTGGTAAAATTATTATCAACTTTTTAATTACACCAAATAATAAATTTGATACAAAAATAATGCTATAGCATGATTTGGGTTGTGCTTTAAAGAACAATGTGGAACTCAAAGAAAAAGCCCAACAGTTTTGCATTAAAGAAAAGCGAGGTTACTTTTCTTGGAACCGTTTATCAGAGTGGATTAAGGTTAGGAGAGAACAGAAAGAATTCTGCCAGATCCGCTAGAGGAGTGGCGTTGTAGTTTACAATTAGCGGCTACCTCTTAAGGGAGAAAGGAAGCAAGCATGAGAGATGAGGAGAGTTTGGGATGCAATGATCTGCACATCGGGCTGCGGCGACCGACTTAATAGTTGCCATTTTCACTCTGTGGTATAGCGTTGCTGAATCGCTAAACATTTCTCATTAAGGTGAAGACAAGGTCTATATTGTGGTCAAGTCATATGTAAAGTTAAGCGTGCCAACAAATAATATATGACGTGTAAAAGTGAAATGATTAATTTTTTTACTGCAGGAATGGCCATCTTATAGTACCCGTGACAAGAGTAGAAAACTAGATGAATTTGCTTGGCACACAAGAGCGCTCAACAAAATCATCTCGCAAAAAAAAAATTTTTTTTTGACAAAAGTCACTCTTTTCCTACCTCATTTTGGATGCGGAAACTCTGCTATTTCTCATCTATTATCAGGGATAAGTCAGTGGCAAAATTTCCGTATGTCATGTAATCATTAATTAAGTTTTATAAATTTAAAAGACTATTCCAAATCTCTGTTAAATGTTATTCTGAAAAAATGCAATATTTGGCTTCTGAGTTTAAAATATGCAAGTTAAGTATTCAAAATTGCAATACGAGTGAAACGTTAATTTTCCTTTCTAAAAACATTTCTTTTAAGTATGAAAATATTTTTAAAAACATCTAAATCGTAATATTTTTTTCAATGAAACTGAAATCCAAGAATACAACTGAATCAGCAAGTATTTAAATATATTAATATTTATTTCACATTAAAAATCCCTGAATCATTCACTATTTGCGGAAAACATGGAAAATGAGGAAATCTAAGAGCACTGTACTTTCGTCGCCACACACTTCAATATATTAACCCCTGTAAGACGACTTCACTGGAGTGATCACTTGTGTGTAATTTTCCACACATAGCTATGCTTTGAAGCGTACCGCTAAGAAATAAAATCTACTTTCATCACTGAATATAGGACATGCAATGATTAAATTAAACAGCAAATAATTAGAAATCATGAACATTTTGTCTCATCTTCTCTTGAGGGCTACATTAACGTATTTCCTGAGGTAGTCCTCGAAAATATGACAGGTCACCAGGCAGATGGTGATGATGAAATTGAACATGCCAATTCCTTTCCATTGAAGGGTATGCCATTGTATCTCATATAAAGTTTGTTACTTTAACTACTTTATGATCATGTGCAGTAAAAAATATTCACAAATACATTAGTAATCATCTTCTCATATTTTAACTTATCTCTACTACTGGAAGGTATTGCAATGCCTTCGCTTTCAAGAAATCAATGAAATATAAGAAGTTTCATATTTTACTATTCCGTTAAGACTCATTGTATTCTTAACGGATTGTACTATTACTAATTTTCTATATTTTTTTTCCACTGATAACTTTTGCTTTATACTCTCTTTCTATTATGTGCATATAAGCATTGGAATATGCTCACTAGTTATTATTTCAAAAATGAGCAGTAATAGTCATTCAAGCAAGTTGGAAATTACTTCAGCGAATGCCGTCTTTCTGACGGTGTCATGAGAAAGCGAACGGCGGTGAAAAGTTTGTCGCCGAAGCAGTATATCAAAATTAATTTGTGCTTTATTTAGAGGGAGTGAAAATCGGACAGTATCAAGTATATTTCCCTAACGGACATAGAATGGTAAAGGTAAAAAGGGAACTTGTCTTTCCATCGGGCGTCTAGAGTAGAGGTTCTCAACGTGGGGTATGCGGTAAAATTTTTTGTTTGGTACGCCGTGAGAGCTCAAAAGTCGCTAGATCTAGTAACAAAGTAAAAATAACCATTGTTATATTATAACTATAGTTTTATCTATCTATACAAGGGGTACGTCAGTTACATACACATTTCCATGGGTTACGTGAAGCATAAAAGGTTGAGAATCACTGCATTAATCTATTCCAGAATACAGTATGCAATTCTAATTTGGGGAGGAGTATCTTCATGTTGTTTAAATCAGTTACACCAAATTCAAAACTATGTAGTAAAGATTATGACATTTAAAAGAAAGTATGACTCTTCTGAGCAAAGTTTCAAAAAACTTGAAATACTTAAGTTAAAACAAATACATCAAATGGCTTTAGCAAAGCATGTATTTAATAAGGACAAATTTGATGTAGTTAATAAATATTTTACAAGAGCATTAGTGGTCAGGATTTTTGCATTCCAAAACCAAACGAAGAGTTATTCAAAAAATATTATGGATATAGTGGCTTAAAATTATTCAACTCACTACCAGATAACCTGAAAATTATAAACAATAAAATACAATTCTCTAAAGTAGGGGTTTCTCAACGTGGGGTACGGGTTAAAATTTTTTGGGGTAGGTCGTGAGAGCTCAAAAGTCGCTAGATCTAGTAAAATTAACCATTGTTATACTATAACTATAGTTTTCTATCATCTATCTATACCAGGGCCGTCTTAAGGCATGGACACACTAGGCAGTTGCCCAGGGGCCCCACGATTCTAAATTTCGCAAAAGTTTCTGTTGATTAATCCTCGCTTCACAGCATGTGTTTTTTATGTTTAAACATTGCTTTTGCTTAAAGTACCAATAAATCTGTAGGCTTAATTTTATTGACCTTTTACATTTTTATTCCCATAGGTGGGTGGGTAGGGACCCCAGTGCATTGCTTTGCCCAGGGGCCTAAAATACAGTTAAAACGGCACTGATCTATACAAGGAGTACGCCAGTTACATACACATTTCCTGTGGGTACGTGAAGCATAAAAAGGCCGAGTACACTGGTGTAGAGAATAACTAGAAATAAATATCATCATACCCTTGCTCGCCTTCCTCAGTAAAAATAAAAATTAGCTCCAAGGAAAACGGAACAACCATTTCCAAGGATGCTTATGATATAGTTATTTACTAAACACGACATATAATTGGGATTTGACAATAATAATCTCTCCCAGTTTAAGTTATACAATCTAAGCAACAGATACAAAAAACCCATGATAAAATATATCAAATATGAACTTACCTTAAATGATATCTTTCTTCGTAGTCATCTGCCAAACTAATGGCATTCATTGCATTTAATTAGTTTGCAGCTGAACGCTGAATGGTGGTTTCAAGCTAGGTCTGGAGCATGCGCTGTACTTCTTTAGCAGAACTCAGGAGTGTTAGAGCTGGTATTGACAAAAAAGCGACTGCGACCGTCGCCTCCGACTCTATTAATTTCTTCTTGCTGAGGATAGAAACAGATATCCGGTGTGTAATGCGATGCCAAAGGTAGAAGTGAAGCGAGATTTTTCATACACTCCTAGCTCGATTTACTTGGTAGATTGGCGCTTCTATTTATTATACAAAATAATATTACAGGAAAATTCGAAGAATATTTTTAAAATGGAATTTTTTGTTCAAATTAACTAAATTTAGAAAATACTTTTACTTTTTAAATGAAAATATGGAAAATATATACATAATATATGGGGTTTTCCAAAAGGGACTTTAGGATGTTTTGTAATAAAATGGAAAACACATGGAATATATCTGATTTGTTTATTGTAAATTAAAGTTTCATCGATTAAAATTAAATTTTAAAGATGATGTCATTTAAATGTCCACCACGGCTACGTTTACAGGCATCGATACGAACATCAACATTTTGTAAGATACTCTCAATCATTGAGATATTAATCTCTCTTATGATGGCTCGGATGTTATCTTTTAAGTCTGGTATGTTACCTGGTCTGCAAATGGTAGCTAGGTAGTCACTGGAAGGAGAGCTATGCACCAATCCCCTGTGATGATACATAGAACCGGCCAGGCCTAGCACCTAATGTCCGACCCCGCCTTCTCGTGGTGCGGACCGTTAGTACCTTTCAAAAGAGATACTCTCTTGTGGAAGTGAAAGAAAGGGGAGGGCTGCCAGATTAGTGTGGCCTACTAATCTGGACAACTATGGCTACTTTTTTTTTTCTATCCTGCTGAGGAGTGGTCAACCACACAGAGTCCTGGTGCTGACCATATAAACCCACTGGACTGGAGAGATATATGGCTCTGAGCTTGATTATGGATCCTGATTTTGCTGCACTGGTGGGCTTCTGTGGAGGGAAAATCTTCCGCTGTGTTTTCTGTTTGTTTGTGGGTTGACAGCCCCAAGTGAATAGATTCACAGGATATGTTTATCAGCTGGTGGATAATCCTGAGCAGAGGTCATCGCAGGCACCTGAACTCGTTGCTTCTATTGGCATCGTCAAATTCTACATTGGAGGAAGTCTTTAAGTGTAGATGGTTTCAACCTTTAGTGGTGGGGGAACGGGTCTTTGCCCCATGTCTGCGATTAGGGAGCTGTTTGATATTGTCGGCATTCCCTCTCTCAATAAACATAGTTTATTGAGAGAGGATGCCGACAATATCAAAGCCTTTAATGCTGGCCTAGTGTTGTGCTAAGATTAAAAATTTGATCTAATAAAGAGTGTTGTGCTAGGATTAAAAAATTTGCTTTTAATGCTGAAGCTCTGAAAGACCCAGTTATAGCCAAAGCTTACCATGATAGGTTAGTTAGTCATTATGACAGTCATGGTATGCTTACTACTGAAGTTGAGGAAGAATGGGATCATTTTAAACAGGCTTTTTTGGACACTAATAGTACTCTTTTAGGAAAAAAGGAGCAGAGGAGATAGAATTATTTGAGTTATAAGGCACTTGAGTTTTTTTCAGAAAGAAAAAACTGCAGAAATGTCCTTAATCTTAATAGAGTTATTAATAGTCTAATAGAAAGCATTACAAGAGAGCTTAATAAACGTGTAAAGGATCTGCTAGCTGCTGATAAGATTTTTTTTTATTTGATAGCTTGGCTGACAAAGCGGAGGAAGCGGTTAGACAGCACAACAGCAGAGAGCACAACAGCAGAGAGCTGTACCAGATAGTCAATGTTTAGTGTGGTAGAAAACGGACAAGTATACAGGGATTGTAGGATAAACAAGGTAAGGTTATAGAAGGTGAGGATTCTGTCATGGCTAGGTGGGCTGAGCATTTCAGTGATATTCTAAACAATGCGGTTAGTTCTATTCCTATTGTTTGCAATGATGATAGATGCATTACTGGCTTTAATGCTGGCCCTATAACACAATCTGAAGTTATTGTGACTGTTTCTAAACTTATACTTCATAAATCCCCAGGGATAGATGAAATTACTACAGAAATGTTTAGAGCTGGGAATATTTCGGTTACCACTTGGATGACTGAATTCTAAATATCTTTTATGATAAAGGCATGGTTCCTAAGGATTTTACCACAGCTATTGTTATCCCTATTTTCAAAAAAGGTGATCGCAGTTCTTGTGATAACTATAGGGGTATCAGACTACTCTCTGTTCCAGGTAAAGTTCTTTCCATGATTGTGCTTAATAGAATTAAGAATCTTTTTGACAGTCAATTGCGTGATGACCAATGTGGATTCAGAAGTGGTAGGGTATGTGTGGATCAGATATTTTCATTTAGGTAGATTCTTGAGAAATGTATAGAGTTTCAGAAACCTTTGGTTGCTATCTTTGTTGATTTCAAAAAAGGTTTCGACTCTGTTGATCGTCATAATTTGTGGTTGATTGTGAAATCATATGTGATGCCTGACAAGTTAGTTAACGTAATGGGTTGGGTTGTTTTACCTCTGAGCGGCACTTTTTTGCACACCATTGGCTAAATGGCCAGGTCACATGGACCCCGAAGGCTCAGAGAAGGTTGGGGGAGGGGACCCACTGGAACAGCTGTTGGAAGACAGATGGTAGCCTCCCGTCAAGGCCATCCAGCGTGTTCTTTAACGTGCACAGGGTATGGCTCTCTCGCACACGGGGTCACGGCTTAACGTCCCATCCGACGGACGGCGGCCTTTCCAAGCCCATCGGTGTCCCCTACTGACCGTGGGCAGGGCGGGAAATTTTGCGGAGATAAAGTTAACGTAATGAAAGCTCTCTATAATAACACTGAGTCGTGTGTGAGAGTTGGTAAGGCTTGTAGCAATTGGTTTAGCATTACTTCTGGTGTTCGACAAGGGTGCATTTTGTCTCCTTTTCTCTTTAGCTTGGTTATTGATTATGTTATGCGAAATTCACTTGAAGGGAAAGATTTTGGCCTTAAATTGACTGGAGATACGATAACCTTGAGAGCTATGTAACAGATACTGGTGATGTGCGGCATGAGATTAACAGACGAATAGGGATTGCTGCCGTGACTTTTAAGAATTTATGGAGAGTGTGGAGAAATAGGCGTATACACCTAAAGACTAAAATTAGACTGTATAATAGTTTGGTTCTTTCTAGGGTTAGTTATGGTAGTGAAACTTGGACATTTTGTAAACAAGATAACAGGAAACTAGATGCTTTTGATTCCAGATGCTTACGCAGTATCTTGGGCATTAGGTGGTTCAACTTTGTAACTAATGATAAGGTTAGGCAAAGGAGTCTGCAACCTCCTTTAAACAGCATATTGTGCAGAGAGAGACTCCTTTGGTTTGGCCATGTTGCCAGTATGAATAATTATAGATTGGCGAATAGGGTTATGAACAGTGTGCCTAAAGGCCTCAGAAAGAAGGGAAGACCTAGGATGCGGTGGGCAGACAATGTCAAACAGAACCTTGTTAGAATTGGTGTGCAGTGGTCAGATGCAGTAGATGTAGCTCAGGATAGACTTGCTTGGAGAACTAAATTGCACGGTCTGGTTGGAACTCCGTATCCCATGGCTGCTTGAGTATGATGATGATGATGTTACCTGGTTTGTTGACGTAAACTTTACTTTTCAAATAGCCCCAAAGAAAAAAGTCATGGTGTTAAGTGACAAGATCTTGGCGGCCAATTCACATCTCCATTTCGTGAAATTACACGTCCAGGGAATTTCGTGCGTAATAACTCTATGTTCGCTCGTGTTGTATGGCTCGTACCATCATCTTGTTGAAAATGAACATCAAAAATGTCAATTCCATCAATTTGAAGCCACAAAAAGTCTGTAATCATCGCATTATAATGCTCTGCATTCACCGTAACAACATTGCCACTATTAGTTTCAAAGAAAAATGGGCCAGTGATTCCTCCATACCATAAACCACACCAAACCGTACATTTTTGTGCATAAAGTGATTGTTCGTGAATAATTGGAGGATAACCTTCCCCACAAAGTCGACAATTTTGTTTATTGACACTTCCATTTAACGTGAAATGTGCCTCATCGCTGAAGATGATTTTACGCGAAAACTGAGGATCCGTTGCTCTTTGTTCTAACATCCAAGTAACAAAATTTCTGCGTTGCAAATGGTCCGTTTCCTTCAGTTGCTGCATTAACTGAACTTATAAGCACGTAAATGCAAATCTTTATGAAAATTCGCCTTAAACTGGTTTGAGCAATGTCTAATTCTTGAGAACGTCGTGGAGTTGATGGGTCATTTGCGATACTTTCACATACAGCAGTAATGTTCTCAGCAGAACTTGCAGTTTTTGGTCTCCCTGAAGGTGGTTTATTATGAACAGATGCAGTTTCTTCAAATTTTTTCACTGAATTTCTAATTACTTGTTCAGTAGGACGATTGAATGCGCCGAAAAAATCACGAATTTTGCGATGTGTTTCTTTTACTGAACATCGATTTGCATAATAAGTTTTAATGATTTCAATTCGTTGTTCTTGTGAGAGCGACGCCATAGTTAGACTTGTATATGACTGAAGTTAGGTATATGAAATTCCACCTGAAAAAAAAATAAGTTATCGGCATTCAAAATCCTAAAGCCCCTTTTGGAAAACCCGATATTAATATCTTTTTTTTTTCTTTTCATTTATGAGAATTTTAAGGGAACCATTGCTTCCATGAACGCTTTGCCACTGTGTAGGAAAGTTCCTTATTCCCTTTATAAAAAAAGTTCTTTAACATTATACATTTAATGATCAAAATTACTTATGATATTGCCTCTTTTCTATTCTAGAATTCTATCTAGGCTTTAATTTGGTGATTCTTATGAAACACACCTCTCTTTTGTATCTAGGCTTTTTTTTTTGGTGATTCTTATGAAACACACCTCTCTTTTCAGATTTTAAGATGTGAGGCATATGGTATCGTACCTCTAAAATGAAAGAAGAGTCAAGATATAATGAAGTCCTAAAACTGAAGGAAGGTCAAAGATAGTGATTAATAATAGCGAAAGGCAATTAGAAATGAGATATTGTCATACAGAAAAGTGAACTGAGACACATGTTTTATGACATTACTATCGGTAAAAATTCCGATTTACGTGATTTCAAGTTACGCGACCAATCTTGGGAACGCAACTACCGCATAAGTCTAAGTAGTTTGTTCACATTATACGGTTCCCCCTTTGCACAGTGCTTTCCCCCCTATGACGTCATCGACCACGCCCCTATGACGTAACAGGCCACGCCCCCTATGACGTAACATGACGTAATCATTACATATTCATTACGTAACAGGCCACGCCCCTTTATTAATAATTAATAATTCCTCCCCTTTATTAAACCCCCTTTCCCCCTCAGTGGCGCCATCTGTTGACAGGGAGAAGTACTATTTTCCCAAAAAACCCTTTATTTTAAGTCTAATTTCTCGTTTTCGGACCCCCCGGTCGACCTACCTATATTTTAAGCCCTCCCCCTTATTAAAAACCCTCCTGGCGCCATCTGTTGACAGGGAGAAGTACTATTTTCCCAAAAAACCCTTTATTTTAAGTCTAATTTCTCGTTTTCGGACCCCGAATGGAAATTTAATGTACGGTTTGGTGTGGTTTATGGTATGGAGGAATCACGGTCGACCTACCTATATTTTAAGCCCTCCCCCTCATGAAAAACCCTCTAGTTGACCATTTTAAGGCCCCACTCCTTCACTCGGCTGATGCAAGTCTCAGAATAATTGCATGGAACGATTGACTGGTCTTAGAATAATTGTACAGAAAGGAATGATACAAAATTCCTTAGTAATTAAACACTCATCAAAAATTTCCTTACCTCTATTAAAAATCATCCTACAGTTGAAACTCATTTTACTCTTACTGTTTCCATAGAAAATACCATAGGGTGAAATTAATAATGGTTTAAATTATTCGTAGGGATGACATGTTAAATCTGCTTTTAGAACACACGTCTGCAGTGGAAAAATTTTCAAACTCCGTTAATCAACTCCCTAGTAATTAAACACTCGTCAAAATATTCCTCACCCTTATTAAAATCATTCCACGGTCAAAATAAAAATCAGTTTTCTGTAGAGGCGTTTCACCGGAAAAAAAAAAAAAATTCGTCCCTCGCTGGGTGGATTCCAGGACTATGCCGTGTACTTGTTGTGGCTTAGATGCGTGTCGAACGGGTCAGACATTAACCTAGCATTCTTTATAACTAGCTTTTTCTATGTATTTCTTACATCAAAACCAACACTACCACTGAACGCTTTTGAATGCGGATCTCAAATTGTAAATCAAACTCACAAAGCTGTATTTATTCCACCAAGACGGTTAAACGATTTTCTTATAATTAAAATTCCCGGCTATTAAACTCCCTAGTAATTAAACACTCGTCAAAATATTCCTCACCTTTATTAAAATCACTCCACGGTCGAAATAAAAATCGGTTTTCTGTAGATGTGTTTCACCGGAAAAAAAAAAAAAATTCGTCCCTCGCTGGGTGGATTCCAGGACTATACCGTGTACGTGCTGTGGCTTAGATGCGGGTCAGACATTTCAGACCCAGCAGTCTTTATAACTATCTTTTTCTATATATTTCTTACACCAAAACCCAATAGTCCTTTCAAATTAATATACGTATTTTTATAACTTACGTATTTTAAGTCCTATTCAGTAACACTTATTTCTTTTAACTCCGTGACTGTCGCTTACTCTATCCGCAGTAACTGTTTTTAAAAGACTGTCCCGCAGAAAATGCCGATGAGTAAAAAATCTGATTTTATTCGTCGTGACGAAAAATATTGAGGAGTGATAGGATCGACCTAATAGACCCTGTGTTCGGATCCTCACCCCTGGACAACGTTTCACTGACAGATGGTTAAGTCCTACGAAAATAAAAAATTCCAAACGTGGGATCAAATTGACGAATGAATCTGTGCTGCTCCCGCATTAGGCGCGCTGTCTTACATCGTGAAAACTCACGGGCACTCTTTATCGTGGATTTCGGACTCGATATTTTCCCCAAGTCCGGAGACGGTTCTCTGCACAACCCTTTATGATAGGTTTCAACGCACCCCATGTAGACTTTTGAAATGACACGTCCTAAACCTTCAAGAGTTGTGCGTATTAGTCTCCATCGGGTTGGTGCCGTCAGATATCTGTGTTTCCACGCAGTAACGCAACACCGAAGAAAAATCGTCTCTCCCATCGTTTGCGTGCGAGCGTATGTCTCATCACGCTGATGAAATCGGGTAAAAAATAACTTTTTGTACGAGGTAGAATGTTATAGAAAGTAAGAATGCTAAAAAACTTTCATCATGAATGCATATTAACGGAGTAGGGGAACATTAGTTTAAAACTTCGACTATAAAAATAATACATTGCTTCACGCACCCTCTCAACTTACCTCCAGTAATCCACTGAAAAAATATATGCAACGGGGCTGATAGCCAAAATTTAGCAAACGAAACCGCTTTACTGACATGTATGCTCTGATCGCGCCTACTGCTTACAAGAGAGACGACCTTTTAACCCGTTTCGACAACTTGTACACTCATCCCCATGTGATCTGGTGAACCATAGCAACAAGTGGGGTGGTGTGCAAAGGTCAACGGTGGAATGCTGCGTCTTTGAGAAGAGTGGCGGGTCCGTCCGAAAACCTAATGGGAAAGTTAAATAATTACTGTTTCCTCTCGAAATACAGAAGGAATTCTTCTGCCGATAGACGCACTTAAAAATAGGAATCTATAAAATTCAAAGGGAGATTGTTGTTTTTTCCATATTATCGGGATTAATACCGATTCTCTGCAGATGTCCTTTAGGTTATGAAATATAACTGGAACCTTATTAGATCACTTAAAATTGAGTTGACACACCTTATGACCGACTCCTCGGAGAGGTGCTAAATCTATGTGGCGGAATGCTAAAAATAGAATTCATACGTTTCCGTAAAAAACTTTAGTTCCAATATGAGTTAAAAGGTTATGGTTCGACTCAGGAAAAATAGGATTCGACCTCGGACATTAGAAAAGATGTGCACCGTATAATTCCGTGGAAAAATACGAAAATCTTTAGCAATATCCCAGGCGTCTTTTGTTAGGCGATAGTATTAACATTCTTATACGTTCTCACTTCAAGCTTGCTTTCTCTATCATAACCCTCGATGCTTGCGAAAATTATCAAAGATGAACAGAGGTCTGAATGTACAATCTTCGGAGTTCATTTTACTGTAGATGTCTAATTCTGGCAGGATCCCTCTCCACTTTTAAAATTTAGATCTTACACCGACAATCTTTCCATGTACGTATTTTTTATAACCAACACTTATTTCTTTTAGCCCTAGCGATTACTGGTTGTTTCATTTTTTACTAGAAGAAACCCTACCCCTCAGTAACAGCTCCGCAGAAAATAAAAAATGTCGATGGGTAAAAGAAAACAAAATATCTGATGTCATGATGAAAAATATTGAGGACCCCGGACAACTTTTCACTGACAAACGGTTAAGCCCTACGAAATTATTCCAAACGGGGAAGCACACACTTTTATTGACGAATGAATCTTGGATCTGTACTGCTTCAGGAGCGCTGCCTTTACATTGTGAAAACCCGCTCACACCCTTGATCCGTGTTTAAGTACTCGAAATTTTTAAAGTCCAGAGGCGGCCCCCACCATTCCCAATTTACTAGTGAAAAAAATATTTTTTGTACGAGATAGAAAGTAAGAATGTTAAAAGTACGTTGCGTAAAAAACTTTAGTTCCATCGCTAATACACGTTGATGGGGTAGGGGGACATTAGTTTTAGCAAATACTTCAACTATAAAAAAAAATAAGTCTCACTTGAGCGCATCGCTCCCAACTTGTCTACGCTAATCCGCTGAAATTTTATTTGCAACGGGAGTGATAGACGAAAATACTTCTTCCTTATGTGCTCTCACCAGCGCCTGAAATGTTCGCCCCCCCCCCCTACTGCTTCAACCCTCGTTTCGACACTCCCGCTCTATGTGATCTGCACGACGCGCTGATAACGTACAAAGTCCACTGGAGGAGCGGTGGTCAGCCCCTGTTGAATGCTATCTTTTTTTTATTTCCAGCCGCAATAATACACCGTTTCTGTGGAACACTGGTGACTTCGCCGCAAAGGGTGATCCACACTAAAAAACAAATCCCATAGACAATAAAGAACTAAAAAAGTCATTAAAACAGTGAATGGACTTATGTACAGAGATTGACAACGGTAATATAGACAGGAACCCATCGCTCACTATCATAGCCCCCGAGAAATTATCAAATCTGTAAAGGTCTGGCCACACAATCTTCCGAGTTAATTCTGGACGGATCACAAGGACTTTTTCTCACATTCGTTAATCAAAGTGTCTACGCATCAGACTTGTCATTACCCCGACAAACTATCCATAGACTGAGTAAGCATTTAGAATGAAAAATTCAGTTTGCTTCAGTGTCACAGCTTTAATTTTCAGATGCACTCCACAGATTCGTAAAACACTCATTAGGTATGCGTTCACAAGACAGTTCATCACGGATTTATCTTCCCAATCTTTCTAATAAATCATACGCCCAAAGTAGATAATTATATTACGAAAATAAAATCGATTTTAAGTGATTCCGTATTCGTAATTTATTAATGCTAAAGAATCACGACGAAAATCTCACAATAGTCTACCCAATACTTTACCATAGCCGATACAGTCACAAGTTACGATAGTCAGCATCTGCTCCCATAGACCAGGGACGGGTGAATAGCGACCCGTGGGTCGCATTCGGCCCGCTAAGAGTTTTTTTGTTCCCCGCCAAGACAGAAAAATCCTCCCCGAGCGCGACCGAAGATTCGTCTCGTATTTTCCATTAGGACGGCCACGTCAATATGCATACGAAGTGTATGAAAACAATTGTCCGCTCCGGCCATAGACAGTAGGTTAGTTACTTCTAACAAAGTCAAGGTTTGAGATCCATAGTAAGACACGAATGTTACCGAACGCCTATGTCGTGTGAATGATAACTGTTAAGACAGCTAGTTGCATATTTTTTTAAAGATATGTCGAATGCACTTTTACATGAACGAAGCTTCCATTTCCTAAAGTGTGAGGGGGAAAGCGTGAACAGTCAATGCTGACTGCATGAAATATGACTCGAACGAAAGACAATCTGAACAGGTGCTTTTGTTTATAGTATTTCCGTGAAAAGTTGGGGAAGCCAGATGCGACTTAGTTTTGCGTTCACTGACTTCCCGCCTTCCCCCTTTGCAATTAGGAAAAAACTCTCGAGAGCAAATTATATCTAAAACCGTTTCACTTGAGTTTTTCGTAACCCTCTTGTGCCGTCGAATTAAGATTCAGACACTGAGCTGTCGGGCATAAGGTTAAACTAATTTTTCACCAAGGTACGTTTGCACACGCTGCAAACACAAGTCTTTCGACAAAAGATAAGTGTTTCGCTACAACATAACACGGAGATGTCTGCTTAGTTATTTTTCCCTATTTCAACACTGTCTATGGAGCATTACGCCTCTACATACCATAACACCTCGCGATTCTAAGCGTTCCCCGAACCGATATTAATCTTATTTTTGTAGTTCAACGGAGTTTTTTGAGTTTGCTCAACCTATGTCAAGGGTTGGACCAGTGCTTGCACCGATGGGGGGGGCGGACCAGCAGCGATGTTATTGCTCGTACTAGCAGAACCGGTACAAGGCGAATGCAAATCGGTTCACATCTCTATTCTTTCGAACACAAATGTTAAAAGATTTCATGTAGCAGCTAAGAAACAGTAAAAAAGTGATTTTCCGCATTTAACCATCTATCGGGTAGAGGAATCCTCAAAACTAAGTAACAATACTAGAAAAATCACTGTCCATAACATTTACATTCATGTATTTCATTTTCTTGTTGCGAGGCATCTGACCGAAACGTTAGCATTCATTACCTCAAAACAGATAAGACAGAATGCGGCGTCTTGAAAAACACCAAGAAGGTTAGTAACCACGGTTTAACCATTCATTTTTTAAGTATTAGGACGTTCATGTTACAATTTCTTGCAACAACGTTCATTTCTGGTAAAGATGCATGTCAGCACATTCACTTTACGTGTGTGATTTCAATCGTGTGTGAACCAGGCATTCAGTTGAGAAGAGTATGTGAATCAGTCACTTCAGAATACTAACACCTTTGCGCGCTCACTGAAACTACCTCCTTCTTGTGTCTCTCCATATACTATTCTTATGAGCACAAAAGATAGGATGTTTCACTACAATCTAACACGGAGATGTCTGTTTAGTTATTTTTTCCTCCTATTTCTACACCAGTGTGGAAGTCTTAGAACAAGTGGTTAGCACACGTTTTTAATATGTATCTTGTTTAGAAATCTGAAAGAACACTGTTTATGGAACATTACCCCCTCCTTTGCAAGCTAGTACTAATTACTTCACGATTCTGAGGGACGAAGGTTGTAATCGTTGGCGGATATTTTTCAGAAATATGTAATCAACCATAGTGTTCGGATATTTGATCCATAGTAAGACATGAACGTTGTTTACCTCCCATCGACAATCCCTTCTACGGATCGTATGAGAGATGACTGTTACGACAATTAGCAGGGTGAAGTCTTATTTGTTTTTAAAAGCAGAGACACACTACCGACTAGCTAGAGAACGATATATTAACCTGCTAAAGTTTGATTTTAACGATCAGATATACCATCACTTTTTTAGTTCATACTAATATTCCAACTTTTAAAGGAAATATTGTCTCGTTATAAGCGATTACATGCACACTCTATACTTTTAAATCTATAGAGACAATATACAGAGAACAATATTAACACTTCTAAGGCTGACCTTAAAATCCCCGTTAACTATACAAAAGAAATCACATTGACAAAAATATCAGAGACATTCATATTTATTTAATTTAAGGTCACATTAATATTTAGTTCGTACATACCAGTTCACCGTGCACCTCTTTTAGTACTGTTGCAAAGTTCAATTTAGACATAAACGCTGAATCAGCTTACGATTATTTCCCCGAAGTGGTAAGAAACGTTAATCTAACTGATATTGCCGTAAGTTTTGTGGAAGAATCATGTATCGAACTAAATCATCCTGCTAATGTCGCGTTTATGTCTAAATTGAACTTTGCAACAGTACTAAAAGAGGTGCACGGTGAGCTGGTATGTACGAACTAAATATTAATGTGACCTTAATGTAAATAAATATGAATGTCTCTGATATTTTTGTCAATGTGATTTCTTTTGTATAGTTAACGGGGATTTTAAGGTCAGCCTTAGAAGTGTTAATATTGTTCTCTGTATCAAGACCTCGCACAGCTAGCAAGCTATGTTGGGTCGAATGTTTTATATCGGGTGTAAAAGAAAGGGATGGGAGACCAAAGCTAGCATCGTAGAACGATTCAACCGTGCGTTAAAAACAAAAATGTGGTGATATTTCACAGATGTGTTCCATGTTTAGTGATCGCTGTCTCTATAGATTTAAAGTATAGAGTGTGCATGTAATCGCTTATAACGAGACAATATTTCCTTTAAAAGTTGGAATATTAGTATGAACTAAAAAAGTGATGGTATATCTGATCGTTAAAATCAAACTTTAGCAGGTTAATATATCGTTCTCTAGCTAGTCGGTAGTGTGTCTCTGCTTTTAAAAACAAATACGACTTCACCCTGCTAATTGTCGTAACAGTCATCTCTCATACGATCCGTAGAAGGGATTGTCGATGGGAGGTAAACAACGTTCATGTCTTACTATGGATCAAATATCCGAACACTATGGTTGATTACATATTTCTGAAAAATATCCGCCAACGATTACAACCTTCGTCCCTCAGAATCGTGAAGTAATTAGTACTAGCTTGCAAAGGAGGGGGTAATGTTCCATAAACAGTGTTCTTTCAGATTTCTAAACAAGATACATATTAAAAACGTGTGCTAACCACTTGTTCTAAGACTTCCACACTGGTGTAGAAATAGGAGGAAAAAATAACTAAACAGACATCTCCGTGTTAGATTGTAGTGAAACATCCTATCTTTTGTGCTCATAAGAATAGTATATGGAGAGACACAAGAAGGAGGTAGTTTCAGTGAGCGCGCAAAGGTGTTAGTATTCTGAAGTGACTGATTCACATACTCTTCTCAACTGAATGCCTGGTTCACACACGATTGAAATCACACACGTAAAGTGAATGTGCTGACATGCATCTTTACCAGAAATGAACGTTGTTGCAAGAAATTGTAACATGAACGTCCTAATACTTAAAAAATGAATGGTTAAACCGTGGTTACTAACCTTCTTGGTGTTTTTCAAGACGCCGCATTCTGTCTTATCTGTTTTGAGGTAATGAATGCTAACGTTTCGGTCAGATGCCTCGCAACAAGAAAATGAAATACATGAATGTAAATGTTATGGACAGTGATTTTTCTAGTATTGTTACTTAGTTTTGAGGATTCCTCTACCCGATAGATGGTTAAATGCGGAAAATCACTTTTTTACTGTTTCTTAGCTGCTACATGAAATCTTTTAACATTTGTGTTCGAAAGAATAGAGATATGAACCGATTTGCATTCGCCTTGTACCGGTTCTGCTAGTACGAGCAATAACATCGCTGCTGGTCCGCCCCCCCATCGGTGCAAGCACTGGTCCAACCCTTGACATAGGTTGAGCAAACTCAAAAAACTCCGTTGAACTACAAAAATAAGATTAATATCGGTTCGGGGAACGCTTAGAATCGCGAGGTGTTATGGTATGTAGAGGCGTAATGCTCCATAGACAGTGTTGAAATAGGGAAAAATAACTAAGCAGACATCTCCGTGTTATGTTGTAGCGAAACACTTATCTTTTGTTGAAAGACTTGTGTTTGCAGCGTGTGCAAACTTACCTTGGTGAGAAATTAGTTTAACCTTATGCCCGACAGCTCAGTGTCTGAATCTTAATTCGACGGCACAAGAGGGTTACGAAAAACTCAAGTGAAACTGTTTTAGATATAATTTGCTCTCGAGAGTTTTTTCCTAATTGCAAAGGGGGTAGGCGGGAAGTCAGTGAACGCAAAGCTAAGTCGCATCTGGCTTCCCCAACTTTTCACGGAAATACTATAAACAAAAGCACCTGTTCAGATTGTCTTTCGTTCGAGTCATATTTCATGCAGTCAGCATTGACTGTTCACGCTTTCCCCCTCACACTTTAGGAAATGGAAGCTTCGTTCATGTAAAAGTGCATTCGACATATCTTTAAAAAAATATGCAACTAGCTGTCTTAACAGTTATCATTCACACGACATAGGCGTTCGGTAACATTCGTGTCTTACTATGGATCTCAAACCTTGACTTTGTTAGAAGTAACTAACCTACTGTCTATGGCCGGAGCGGACAATTGTTTTCATACACTTCGTATGCATATTGACGTGACCGTCCTAATGGAAAATACGAGACGAATCTTCGGTCGCGCTCGGGGAGGATTTTTCTGTCTTGGCGGGGAACAAAAAAACTCTTAGCGGGCCGAATGCGACCCACGGGTCGCTATTCACCCGTCCCTGGTCTATGGGAGCAGATGCTGACTATCGTAACTTGTGACTGTATCGACTATGGTAAAGTATTGGGTAGACTATTGTGAGATTTTCGTCGTGATTCTTTAGCATTAATAAATTACGAATACGGAATCACTTAAAATCGATTTTATTTTCGTAATATAATTATCTACTTTGGGCGTATGATTTATTAGAAAGATTGGGAAGATGAATCCGTGATGAACTGTCTTGTGAACGCATACCTAATGAGTGTTTTACGAATCTGTGGAGTGCATCTGAAAATTAAAGCTGTGACACTGAAGCAAACTGAATTTTTCATTCTAAATGCTTACTCAGTCTATGGATAGTTTGTCGGGGTAATGACAAGTCTGATGCGTAGACACTTTGATTAACGAATGTGAGAAAAAGTCCTTGTGATCCGTCCAGAATTAACTCGGAAGATTGTGTGGCCAGACCTTTACAGATTTGATAATTTCTCGGGGGCTATGATAGTGAGCGATGGGTTCCTGTCTATATTACCGTTGTCAATCTCTGTACATAAGTCCATTCACTGTTTTAATGACTTTTTTAGTTCTTTATTGTCTATGGGATTTGTTTTTTAGTGTGGATCACCCTTTGCGGCGAAGTCACCAGTGTTCCACAGAAACGGTGTATTATTGCGGCTGGAAATAAAAAAAAGATAGCATTCAACAGGGGCTGACCACCGCTCCTCCAGTGGCCTTTGTACGTTATCAGCGCGTCGTGCAGATCACATAGAGCGGGAGTGTCGAAACGAGGGTTGAAGCAGTAGGGGGGGGGGGGGGGGCGAACATTTCAGGCGCTGGTCAGAGCACATAGGGAAGAAGTATTTTCGTCTATCACTCCCGTTGCAAATAAAATTTCAGCGGATTAGCGTAGACAAGTTGGGAGCGATGCGCTCAAGTGAGACTTATTTTTTTTTATAGTTGAAGTATTTGCTAAAACTAATGTCCCCCTACCCCATCAACGTGTATTAGCGATGGAACTAAAGTTTTTTACGCAACGTACTTTTAACATTCTTACTTTCTACCTCGTACAAAAAATATTTTTTTCACTAGTAAATTGGGAATGGTGGGGGCCGCCTCTGGACTTTAAAAATTTCGAGTACTTAAACACGGATCAAGGGTGTGAGTGGGTTTTCACAATGTAAAGGCAGCGCTCCTGAAGCAGTACAGATCCAAGATTCATTCGTCAATAAAAGTGTGTGCTTCCCCGTTTGGAATAATTTCGTAGGGCTTAACCGTTTGTCAGTGAAAAGTTGTCCGGGGTCCTCAATATTTTTCATCATGACATCAGATATTTTGTTTTCTTTTACCCATCGACATTTTTTATTTTCTGCGGAGCTGTTACTGCGGGGTAGGGTTTCTTCTAGTAAAAAATGAAACAACCAGTAATCGCTAGGGCTAAAAGAAATAAGTGTTGGTTATAAAAAATACGTACATGGAAAGATTGTCGGTGTAAGATCTAAATTTTAAAAGTGGAGAGGGATCCTGCCAGAATTAGACATCTACAGTAAAATGAACTCCGAAGATTGTACATTCAGACCTCTGTTCATCTTTGATAATTTTCGCAAGCATCGAGGGTTATGATAGAGAAAGCAAGCTTGAAGTGAGAACGTATAAGAATGTTAATACTATCGCCTAACAAAAGACGCCTGGGATATTGCTAAAGATTTTCGTATTTTCCCACGGAATTATACGGTGCACATCTTTTCTAATGTCCGAGGTCGAATCCTATTTTTCCTGAGTCGAACCATAACCTTTTAACTCATATTGGAACTAAAGTTTTTTACGGAAACGTATGAATTCTATTTTTAGCATTCCGCCACATAGATTTAGCACTTCTCCGAGGAGTCGGTCATAAGGTGTGTCAACTCAATTTTAAGTGATCTAATAAGGTTCCAGTTATATTTCATAACCTAAAGGACATCTGCAGAGAATCGGTATTAATCCCGATAATATGGAAAAAACAACAATCTCCCTTTGAATTTCATAGATTCCTATTTTTAAGTGCGTCTATCAGCAGAAGAATTCCTTCTGTATTTCGAGAGGAAACAGTAATTATTTAACTTTCCCATTAGGTTTTCGAACGGACCCGCCACTCTTCTCAAAGACGCAGCATTCCACCGTTGACCTTTGCACACCACCCCACTTGTTGCTATGGTTCACCAGATCACATGGGGATGAGTGTACAAGTTGTCGAAACGGGTTAAAAGGTCGTCTCTCTTGTAAGCAGTAGGCGCGATCATAGCATACATGTCAGTTAAGCGGTTTCATTTGCTAAATTTTGGCTATCAGCCCCGTTGCATATATTTTTTCAGTGGATTAGTGGAGGTAAGTTGAGAGGGTGCGTGAAGCAATGTATTATTTTTATAGTCGAAGTTTTAAACTAATGTTCCCCTACTCCGTTAATATGCATTCATGATGAAAGTTTTTTAGCATTCTTACTTTCTATAACATTCTACCTCGTACAAAAAGTTATTTTTTACCCGATTTCATCAGCGTGATGAGACATACGCTCGCACGCAAACGATGGGAGAGACGATTTTTCTTCGGTGTTGCGTTACTGCGTGGAAACACAGATATCTGACGGCACCAACCCGATGGAGACTAATACGCACAACTCTTGAAGGTTTAGGACGTGTCATTTCAAAAGTCTACATGGGGTGCGTTGAAACCTATCATAAAGGGTTGTGCAGAGAACCGTCTCCGGACTTGGGGAAAATATCGAGTCCGAAATCCACGATAAAGAGTGCCCGTGAGTTTTCACGATGTAAGACAGCGCGCCTAATGCGGGAGCAGCACAGATTCATTCGTCAATTTGATCCCACGTTTGGAATTTTTTATTTTCGTAGGACTTAACCATCTGTCAGTGAAACGTTGTCCAGGGGTGAGGATCCGAACACAGGGTCTATTAGGTCGATCCTATCACTCCTCAATATTTTTCGTCACGACGAATAAAATCAGATTTTTTACTCATCGGCATTTTCTGCGGGACAGTCTTTTAAAAACAGTTACTGCGGATAGATCTAGTAAGCGAAAGTCACGGAGTTAAAAGAAATAAGTGTTACTGAAACGGACTTAAAATACGTAAGTTATAAAAATACGTATATAATTGTGAAAGGACTATCGGGTTTTGGTGTAAGAAATACATAGAAAAAGATAGTTATAAAGACTGCTGGGTCTGAAATGTCTGACCCGCATCTAAGCCACAGCACGTACACGGTATAGTCCTGGAATCCACCCAGCGAGGGACGAATTTTTTTTTTTTTTCCGGTGAAACACATCTACAGAAAACCGATTTTTATTTCGACCGTGGAGTGATTTTAATAAAGGTGAGGAATATTTTGACGAGTGTTTAATTACTAGGGAGTTTAATAGCCGGGAATTTTAATTATAAGAAAATCGTTTAACCGTCTTGGTGGAATAAATACAGCTTTGTGAGTTTGATTTACAATTTGAGATCCGCATTCAAAAGCGTTCAGTGGTAGTGTTGGTTTTGATGTAAGAAATACATAGAAAAAGCTAGTTATAAAGAATGCTAGGTTAATGTCTGACCCGTTCGACACGCATCTAAGCCACAACAAGTACACGGCATAGTCCTGGAATCCACCCAGCGAGGGACGAATTTTTTTTTTTTTCCGGTGAAACGCCTCTACAGAAAACTGATTTTTATTTCGACCGTGGAATGATTTTAATAAGGGTGAGGAATATTTTGACGAGTGTTTAATTACTAGGGAGTTGATTAACGGAGTTTGAAAATTTTTCCACTGCAGACGTGTGTTCTAAAAGCAGATTTAACATGTCATCCCTACGAATAATTTAAACCATTATTAATTTCACCCTATGGTATTTTCTATGGAAACAGTAAGAGTAAAATGAGTTTCAACTGTAGGATGATTTTTAATAGAGGTAAGGAAATTTTTGATGAGTGTTTAATTACTAAGGAATTTTGTATCATTCCTTTCTGTACAATTATTCTAAGACCAGTCAATCGTTCCATGCAATTATTCTGAGACTTGCATCAGCCGAGTGAAGGAGTGGGGCCTTAAAATGGTCAACTAGAGGGTTTTTCATGAGGGGGAGGGCTTAAAATATAGGTAGGTCGACCGTGGGGTCCGAAAACGAGAAATTAGACTTAAAATAAAGGGGTTTTTGGGAAAATAGTACTTCTCCCTGTCAACAGATGGCGCCAGGAGGGTTTTTAATAAGGGGGAGGGCTTAAAATATAGGTAGGTCGACCGGGGGGTCCGAAAACGAGAAATTAGACTTAAAATAAAGGGGTTTTTGGGAAAATAGTACTTCTCCCTGTCAACAGATGGCGCCACTGAGGGTGAAAGGGGGGTGAAAGGGGGTTTAATAAAGGGGGAGGAATTATTAATTATTAATAAAGGGGCGTGGCCTGTTACGTAATGATTATGTAATGATTACGTCATGTTACGTCATAGGGGCGTGGTCGATGACGTCATAGGGGGAAAGCACTGTGCAAAGGGGGAACCGTATAATGTGAACAAACTACTAGTCTATCCCCCTCCCACGAGATCCGGCTCTGTTAATTAGCGTTATAATTTTCTGCATAGTTGATTTTGCTCTTTGAGAATTTCGTAACCATTAGCTACAATTTCGTCGCATCAAGATCAATTCGACAAGTTAATATTTTTTTTCATGTTTAGATACCCCTGAAACTTCACTTTCATAGCTCCACTGGATTTTTAGCAATAGAACTCATCAACGTATCGGGCAGGGGTTTGGCTCGTAATCTGAAATTCTCAGGTTCGAACCCCAGATGTGCCAGCGTTGAGATTCAAATCCCCACCTTGCTCTCAGTCAGAAAGGCGACACCGATGGGCTTGAAAAGGCCCAAG
Organism: Ryuthela nishihirai; assembly: GCA_038380435.1. Lineage (NCBI taxonomy): Eukaryota > Metazoa > Arthropoda > Arachnida > Araneae > Heptathelidae > Ryuthela > Ryuthela nishihirai. The sequence continues at coordinate 82,561,817 of JAWZYU010000017.1, forward strand.
TCCTATAGTTGGGGCGTTAAGCCGTGGCTGTGTGCAGGAGAATACACTGTGCACGTTAAAGATGACCTTGACGCTTTGACGGAATGTGCCTTATGCAGGAGCCCGTGTGCAGGAAAACTGTACCCTATGCATGCTAAATGGCCTCGACGGGAGGTTACCATCTGTATCCTAACAACTGTGTAGTTCCCTCAACCTTCTCTGAGGTCTTGGTGCCCTAGTGACCCGACGATTTAACCCAGTGTGTGCAAAATATTGCGCATAGAGGTAAAGCAACCCCAAAGCATCAACTTATCAGCAGATTCCATTTACTGAGGTCTAAAATCAGTCTCGACCAGTTAGTTTATACTTAAAGGACTCGGACTGATTCCGAATGGCAATAAATTCTTCTGCTTTGAGTAATGAAATTTTGATATTTTTATTTCGTCCATAGCGTGTCACAGGCGAAATTCTTTATGTTAATTGTAACTCAAAAGTTGTCGGATCATTAGTTTCTTATGACACGGATAGAAATACTCTTGAATTGTAACTTTGTTAGTGGCCTTATAGTTATCCTGTGCAGCTCTTTTTGATGTTAGTGGATATCATTTACCGAGCTTGATCTTTCATGTCTCATTTTCTTCAAAAATATCTATTTTTGAAAATTTTGCTTCATTCACAATCAGGAGCTGATCTAAATATTCGCAAGGTAGGAGAGCGGACCATAATACTTTTCTCCCCCCTTGAGAATGCTAATAAGGATATAGAGGGGAAAATAATTATTACGCTTGTGAATATTTCACTAATTTTTCGAGAATGAGGCCAGAAAATCAGCTGATGGGGGATGAGGGCAGGAAAGGAAGGACCTAATTTTAGATATCACGTGATACTCTCAAGTCAAAAGTATTCATTTGAGATGTAACTCGTTGCGCTTAGCATCCCAGTATTCATTTAACCGTTTTGGAGAAAGTGGGAGGTTAAAGGACCAAATACTTATGTTACTTTTCGTTATGATAAAAGAAAGCTGCATACCGAATTTGGTGATTCTTACACTTTAGTTTTTTCCCATCTTTCTGGGAGAGAGAAAGGAAGATTAGACCAATCAGGGTGCTTTACATTAGGATAAAAGGAAGCAGCAACTGAATGTTGTGCTCGTATCTTTTACCGTTTGGATGTTCTTTCCCTTTTTGTGGGAGGAAAGGGGCTACTTAATTAAATGATGCTATCGCGATCGTAAATCATTTTATATAGAGAATTGTAAAAATCTGCGAAGAATTTGCCGAAATCCTCCGACTGTCCGCAACATCTGTAATTGAACTTGCACTTGAATGAAGGAAAAGTTTCTAGTTGGTAGGGTAATACGTAAGTACGACTATATAACCATCACACTGGCAAGACACTGCAGTCGCATTCGGTGATGACTAACACCCGCTGTTTTCTCCAGTCACTGATATTTTTCAGAAAGTATCAGTCAGTGAGTGTGATTTGAAAACAATAATAAATTACTCCTGAAGCAAATGCTTGCCACGGAAGTGCGACAGGAGTCTTTCAGCTTAATACGTCATAGAGAAGATACGTGAGGAAGGCGATATCTCAGCAGAAACACAACACAAACTCCATACCTTATCTGTGGCTCGAACTCACATAACTTAAACATTGTTGGTAGCGTTGGTATTAACTTTGGTATTAAGTTTCGCTTTCCAGGTTTAAACTTTCACGCGTTATCTTAATTGGTGATGTTTCTGGTGTTAGAATATACAGTTACTTTATTCCCTTTTCTGGTGTTATGGTTAACTTTTCATGTGTACAAGGGCCAGTTTTTGGAACGCTTGGTGGTACCCTGTTGGGGATACTCCACAACTCTGAATGAACGCATTTTGCAAGGTTTTGCATCCTTAAAAACACTTCCTAGGTAGTTCCTTTTTTAATTTTTGGAAACAGCCAAATATCGCATGGTACAAGATCAGGTGAATATGCATGGTAATGGATATTCACCTCGGTAATATCGCATGGTACAAGATCGGGTGAATATGCATGGTAATGGATATTCACCTTCCCTTTTTTAATTTTTGGAAATTGCCAAATATCGCATGGTACAAGATCGGGTGAATATGCATGGTAATGGATATTCACCTCGGTAATATCGCATGGTACAAGATCGGGTGAATATGCATGGTAATGAATATTCACCTTCCCTTTTTTAATTTTTGGAAATTGCCAAATATCGCATGGTACAAGATCGGGTGAATATGCATGGTAATGGATATTCACCTCGGTAATATCGCATGGTACAAGATCGGGTGAATATGCATGGTAATGGATATTCACCTTCCCTTTTTAAATTTTTGGAAATTGCCAAATATCGCATGGTACAAGATCGGGTGAATATTCATGGTAATGGATATTCACCTTCCCTTTTTTAATTTTTGGAAATTGCCAAATATCGCATGGTACAAGATCGGGTGAATATGCATGGTAATGGATATTCACCTCGGTAATATCGCATGGTACAAGATCGGGTGAATATGCATGGTAATGGATATTCACCTTCCTTTTTTAATTTTTGGAAACAGCCAAATATCGCATGGTACAAGATCGTGTGAATATGCATGGTAATGGATATTCACCTCGGTAATATCGCATGGTACGAGATCGGGTGAATATGCATGGTAATGGATATTCACCTTCCCTTTTTTAATTTTTGGAAATTGCCAAATATCGCATGGTACAAGATCGGGTGAATATACATGGTAATGGATATTCACTCGGTAATATCGCATGGTACAAGATCGGGTGAATATGCATGGTAATGGATATTCACCTTCCTATTTTAATTTGTGGAAACTGCCAAATATCGCATGGTACAGATCAGGTGAATATGCATGGTAATGGATATAAGGAATATGTAGAAAAAGGGGTAGCTGTTTGATTTTTGATTTTTTTTTTGCTCCAGATAGGCCTTAACTTGCCGGGTTTTGTGAGTACTGGCATTGTCATGAAGAAAGAGAACCCTTGACACGACTGTTGTTGGACACTGCTCCTTCATCTCCATAACCATTTGGGGCAAAACAGCATTGGTGTGGTATTGGCCATTTATAGTCATTTTTTCAGGTTTGGTGTCCACAGCTACTTCTCCTTGGGATTTTGAAAAAAATTGTGAACATCCTCTTCCTTGAGTGAAAGTCTTGTCGGAGGATTTGGGGATGAGGTTCATCTTCCGCAACCTAAACATAGTTATTGACTTTCTGGCAGTTGTAATAAAACCACGTCTCATCACCTGTAACAATGTCTCTGTTAACCATTTGAGGCCATTAGGTTCAAACATTGCCAGCATCTCCTTGCACGAGTCTACTCTAGCCCCTTTTTTGCTGTTCTGTCAGTTTATGGAGTACCCATTTCGCACAGGTCTTTTGGAACTTTAAATGTTGACGAATAATTGTTTCCATACTGCCAATCGATACACTAACATCTAAACTTATTACCTGAATGGTGATGTGTGGGTTTTCCTCAATGAGTTCCCAAATAGCGGCGATGGTTCTCGCGTTCACGGCCTCCTTGGTCTTTCTGCATTAGAGAGGTTTTCGAAGCTCTGACGTCCTTCTCTGAATCTGCGCATCCATTCCGTAACGATGCCATATGAACAAGCATGATCCCCATATAGTTATAAATTGGCAGACGTTTTCCGCGTCGTCCCCAAACTTCATCTTTGTGAAAATATAAAATCCCTTCTTTAGTTCGCAACAACAACTTCTTTAGTTCGCAACAAACAACGCACAGATTTCGCAGACTGAATTTTACGCACTGCCAGTAAAGAGAGAAATGATGATATAGGTTTTGTTTTTAACACGTAATGGCAAGTTTTGACAAACTTTCAAACAAGTCGTAGCTGGTTAACTTCGGAGGAACGAGTGCAAATTTAAGAACACGTGCCAAAAATATTTTGATTGTCCTCCCTATTCATTGTTATATAATGATTATTATTTAATTATTATTATTATATAGACACCAGAATGCGTTACTATACATTGTTTTTGTGTTAGGATTTGCCATTCAGGTGTAATTTCCACCGTAAGATGGTAGTAACGCTTCTACCATCATATAGTGAAACTTACACTTATTTATTTGGCAATGCAGAATATCATTTGCTAACATCACACACTCCTACACTACATTGAAGTGTTTTTTGCATTAGCAGAAATTAATACGGTATTTTAAGTTGCACAGCTTTCAATGCTGATCAACAACAGTTTAAAGGTATAAACAATAAAAGTAGCTCATACCTTTAATGGGAATTTCGTGTAATAAGTTGTCGATTTTTGACAATACTACTCGAAAGCATGACAGAAATTAAAGCTGATTTTTTTCTGCATGTTTTTGTAATATGGTCGAAACATTGGCTCCATACGAATATGTGAGGAAGTCAGTGGCAACAAGATTAAGATTTAAAAAAAAATCAACACTCAAGTTGCTGTGCGCTAGAGAGGTCTGATCAAAGGGACTTGGGTCTGTAATCCAAGTCCCTTTGATCAGCAGCTAAGCACACGAATCATTCCACCATCAATGTAACAATATATTTTTTTAAAAAGTGCTGGAAATTTTTCTCTCGTAAAATTAAAAATATGCCAGATGAGTTTTAAAAGCAGTTCTGAGTGGTATATTTGAAAATAATTTTGTTTCCATTGGCGATTAATATTTTCACGGAACTCAGGCTGAAAGAGAACGTTTAAACTGCATTCTGGGTATTGCATTATAGGCTTCTGGGATTACAAAGCTACTTCATGTCCAAAAGTCTCTTTAGAATTATAAACGGATAAAGTCAGGGTTTTTCCACAAGTCCCTAAAAGCATATCAGTACTGACAGAATCATATAAGTACTAATAGTACTTTCCTTGAGTTTCCCATTTCCGTCATCTATGCGTTCAATTATTTAACAAAAGGAAGAGTGTAGTCATGATTGTCCCAGATGTTTATTCTATCCTCTCCTCTGATATTACAGACAGCTAAGCGTCATTCATTTCAGAGGAGCCGTGTTGAAATGTTTAGTGTGAAATTATATAGACACCAGAATACATTACTATACATTGTTTTTAGAATCAATGCACACTTGCCTATAAACTGTTAAAAGTGACAATGACTCTTGGACAGAAATATTTTTCTACAATGAAATAATTTCGTAGTGGTATTGATCGAGCTCTAAATCTGAATGGCTCTCAGTCGGTATTAAGCAAGTCCAAAGAAAAAGGTTCAATGAACAAGGAGAATCTTGCAAACAATGTTATGACACATTAAATTTGTTTTTACGTACTTGGCTAATAGTCAAAGGGGACATGGGGAAGGTTTGAATGTTTGTGTTGTCTTTCTGCTGTCTCGCCTCCCTCATAGATCTTTATGGCGTATTTAACTGACAGGCACCTGTCAGACCTCTGTGGCATGCAACTGCTTGAGAGGTAATTTTTTTACACTCTCTGTCAATGAATTTTGTTAACAAAGCTTAGTCATGCAACAACACAAATTGAAAAGGAATCTGGAAATAAATCATCCTCACTTGTTAACCATATCAAAAGAGTGTTTCCAACGCTCGCTACAAAAAGCAATAGTTTTGTGTTTCTCTGTCGTTGCATTGTCAATCATTAGCACTAAAAAGCTCATACCATTTGACAAGGCTTTGGTGTTGCCGGCCGTTATAAAGTATTATAAAAGTAATAAAAAATTACCTGCAAAACTTCCGAATAACAGAAAGAAGTTTCGTAAATAAGAAAAATTGAAATTTTAATTTTTTAAGAAAATTTTGTATAGAAATAAAGTTTTTCAAAAATATTTCAATAGTCAGACAATACATCATTGTGGAAAAAAATATGCCTGAGCCATAGGGCAGGTAGTTCCCATTATGTGTTCAGTAGGATGGAAAGAGTTAATGACTGATATTATTTCCAGCATACATCACGTTAATGGCCTTATTTTTGATGTCACTGCGAGTTTCGAAACGGGTGGCAGTGAAGAGGGAGGGCGCAACAGCGAAAGAATACGAAATTTATAGTGACACTTTATAAGAAACGTTTGGGAACTACTGGTTTAAGTAATTGTTTTTAAATCATGATTAGCAATCGCAGTATTTCTCCCTTGTGGAAAGGGGCAATCAGAAATAATTGTTATTGTTACAAGAGATGAACGTGCTACAATGAACTTGTGATGTGATGTCTTGATGCTCGCGCGAACTGCAGCGTGAGAATTACGTTACAAACTACTTCGAACGAACTTAAAAGTAAATAATAAGTTGTGGTAATTAAGAGGAATTAAGTGTGAAGAAAAACGTAGTTTGTTTTTAGTCTTTGCGGTATAGTGTAAAGAAGAAACGTTTTCATTTGATGTGTTCGCGGGAAGTTAAATAAGTTTATTAGTGTTGATCCTATTAGCGGACTGGCAAGAAAAAGAAGGATGCTTAGGACACTTAAAGATGTGGCTGAGGAGGTTATATGTTAGTCGAACAAGCAGAGCTGATATCAATTTTTCTGTAAGAAGACTTCGTCGTTTGATGCATAGTTATCTGTAGTTTGTTTACAAGAATTGTGCAAACGTTGTTTATGAATTCGAATGATTCAAAGTACTAAGTTTTTAGGTGATGTCAGGAAATATTTTTCCTTTTGAGATGTTAAATGTCTGTTACCAACTTGAGTAAATAAAGAAATAAATTAGATTTAAAAATTATTGAAGAGTGCGAAAAGTAGCAAAATGCTGTAAAGAACTATTACAGAGCTTATTTTAAAAACAATCGTTTCCAGCACTTTTTCAAAAAAGGAATTTTAATTTTGGGTTTTCAACCAAATTTAAAAATGATTTAAAAGTGAGCAGATATCCAATTTATTCTATTTAGGACTCAGTTCAATACATTACAATTAATCCCCGTTTAAACATGAAGAACATATATATCTAAGTGACATACACTGTTCAACGTGCAAATCGCAACACCGCGAAGGAAGTGATGTATCTGCCCGAAACTGACAAGGCGGATGCTCTGAAGCCAGATGTGCAAATGATCCAAAAATGGAACGTGAGAACTCAAGGTACTTGCGATTATTGCGAAATCATCAGTACATAGTTGGCCCATCTCTGGCGGTTATACAAACCTGTAAACGTCTCAGCATTCCATTAATCAGATGGTTAATGATGTTCTAAGGTATGACATTCCAAACATCATCCAATTAGGCACACAACCAATTGGGTACCAGGTTTGCTGACGGATTGAGATGGCAAAAGCAGTGGCATCAAGCCACTTGAACATTTAAATTAATATCCAAAATTGCGTGTACCTTGGCTTTAACCCCCTGCATAAAATTGCTGCTGCTGCTGCTGCTGCTGTTGTTGTTGTTGTCGTCGTTGTCGTTGTCGTCATCGTCGTTGTCGTCGTCGTCGTCCATGAAGTCTTACGCATGCTCAATGGGCGACAAGTCCAGGGAGTATAGCGACCATGGAGAACGTCCAACCTTGGAGACTGTTCATGATTGCATGTGTCCAGAATCAGTCCAGGCATAGTGTTAAGGAAGGGTCGTGACACAGGATTAATGATATCATCGATCTAACGTCTCGCCGTTAGTGTGCTAGAAACATAGAGCAGAGTTATCTAGCCACCATATGTGATGCCACCCCATACCATTGTATCATGATAATGACCTACATGGTGGCACATGAATAGACTTCTTCAAGCCATTGACGGTGGCGCCATGTGGGACAAATGGCCATCTGGCATGCTGAAACAGAATCGGGACTCGCCTGTGAACAACCTCCTCCATTCGGTAGCTAAATGTTACCTTTCTCGACACCAGTGAAGATAGCGTAACAGGAATGTCATTACAAACGCAGATGCCAGACTGGAGACCATGGTACCCTTGCAGTTCGCATATCACTCTGCAGCACAGTCGTTGTGGTGAAAGAGTCATGAATGGACCTCCTACAGAGCATGTGATCTTCACATCCTGTGGCGCGACATGCTGGTCCCGTACCTGTCCTTCATGTCATTTGGTGCTCCATGATGCTGCACGAACGGCACCATTGCACTGTACTCATATTACATCCAATGTGTGTGATGATCGCTGAGCTCATCCATATCGACGATTTTTTCTCTCTCAGAAGGCGCCAATTGCGCATAGCGGTACTGCTGTCGTCTCCAAGGCATGTTCAGAACATTTTCGCAGCATGCATTCCAACCCAGTGGCGTACATGAAAATCTCGCTCCCCACTTCCCCCCGCCAGCAAGAAATGTCTCGGGGGGGGGGGGGACCTTTTTGTTTCATGTAATGTGCATCATCATATACTTGAATGTTAACTTTTTAAAAACGCACGTAATGCACATCTGACATATATTTCGGATTTTTTATTTCATAATGCGACGTTTTGGAATAAATCAATGCCAGATCTACGGGGAACGGCATGTTCCCACCCCTTGAGAATGTCAGCTAGTATGTGTAATGAACCAAAATTTATTAAACTTGGGCATTTTTCACGCATTTTCCATGAATTTTTTTTTTAGGGGCGGGGGTGGCTCAGTCGGTAGCGCGCCAGGCTCGTAATCTGTAGTTCCCAGGTTCGAGTCCCAGCTGGGTCAGCGTTGAGATTTATCTCCGCAAAATTCCCCGCCCTGCCCACAGTCAGTAGGGGACGCCGATGGGCTTGGAAAGGCCGCCGTCCGTCGGATGGGACGTTAAGCCGTGGCCCCGTGTGTGCGGGAGAGCCATACTCTGTGCACGTTAAAGAACACGCTGGATGGCCTTGACGGGAGGCTACCATCTGTCTCCCAACAGCTGTTCCAGTGGGTCTCCTCCCCCAACCTTCTCTGAGCCTTCGGGGTTCATGTGACCTGGCCATTTAGCCCATGGTGTGCAAAAAAGTGCCGCTCAGAGATAAAACAACCCAACCAATGAATTTTTTTAAAAACCTCTAAAACGAAGAAGCAAATGTCACATTGCAATGAAAATCCAGTCTCTTGGGCCCAACCCCTAATTTTTTTCTATACCCAGGCATGGAATGAATAATTTTTACCTCTTTTTATATAAAACATTGCTTCAGTTGTTTTCAAAGAGGCATAAACAAAATTTATATTAAAATGCTTACACAGTTTCAACTAAATTATTTTGAATATGATTCATTTTCCTTTCTGTTGAGAAACTAGAAGGTAACATATTGCCTCTAGAGAATATAGAATGCTCGTTTTCAGAGAAAATTAATTTTTTCATTTTCCAAATTTTGCACTCTTTAACAGTTCGTACTAATGGGTGATTGGAAAATGTAAGTAATAATATACTATTTTCCCTATAAAACGCCAAAAGCATATCTCATTTATCTTTTAAAATGAAAAGTTGGATTTTCTTCCCCCAGGGTTAATGGGCAATTGATCAAGTGTATATAAAATAAAATAATTTATTTAGTTTTTACTGTATCGAAATATATTTGGCATTTTAAAATTAAGTATTGATAAAAATAAGAAGCAACCGGTCGATTTTATTAATTAATTTAATTTAAATTTATTTAATTTAAAGACGTACGACTCAATTGCTTCATTCTTTATCAACACATTCACCAGAATTTCCAGCATAAATACACCGAAGAGCCAAAACATTATGACTGCCTGCCTAATATGATGTTGGTCCTCCACGTGCTGCCAAAACAGCTCTTACCCAGCGAGGTATGGACGCTACAAGATTTCTAAAGTTGTCTTGTGGTATCTGGTACGAACACATTACCAGCAGATCCTTTAACTCTTGTAAGTTACGTGATTGAGCCGCCGCAGGTCAGATATGCTGTTACAAAACAAACCACAGATGCTTGATTGGATTGATATCTGGGGAATTTGGAGGCAGGGCAATACCTGGAAGTCTTCCTCATGTACCATGAACCTTTCTCGAACAATCCGGGCAGTGTGGCATGACGCATTATCCTGCTGAAAGAAGGCACAAGTAGAAGGATATACCGTTGCCATAAAAGGATGTACCTGGTCTGTAACGATGTTTAAGTAGGTGGTAGACGTCACAGTTTCCTGCACATGAATGACTGGACCCCAGGTTTTCCCAGCAGAACATTGCTCAAAGCATTACACTTCCTCCACTGGCATGTTTTCGTTCTACAATGCATCCTGGTGCCAACACTTCCACGGGTAAATGACGCAACATAACTGACTGTCCACATGGTGCAACAGGAAACGAGATTCATCGGATCAGACGACCTTCTTCCAATCATTCTAGGTCAAGTTTTGATGCTTGCGTGCCCATTAGGCACTTTCGACATGAACCGAGGGTAGCATGGGCACTCGGAGCTGCTCGTGGCTCCACAGCCCCAATTTCAACAGGGTTCGATGTACTATGTATTGTGACACATTATTCCTGTCACCAGCATTCAAATTACGGTGAATTGCGCCACACTATCTCTTCTATTGGCTCGTACCATACGGGATAGCCTTCACTCACCTCTAGCATCAATGAGCTATGGTCGGCCCACACCTTGCCAGTGGTTCGTGGTTTTTTCCCTTCTCGGACCACTTTTTGAAGGTACTAACCACGGCTGAACGTGAGTACCACACAAGCTTTGCCGTCTCGGAAATGCTCTGACCCAGTCATCTGGCCATTACAATTTGGTTTTTGTCAAACTCACTTAAGTCCGCTGCCTTTCCTATCTGAAGAACAAGAATAACACTGATTAACAGAGCTCAGTATCAGGTGTTATTTATACCGTTTCATGACTTTCACACGCGCCGTCGTTTACCTGCAGTTGCTTCGATTTGCATAAAGATGCTCTGGTCATAATGTTTTTGTTCTTCGGTGTATATCATTTGCAATATTACTTCAAGGTTGACATTTTCCACATTTAGTACTCTCTAACGATGGAACGATGGTAAATCAAGGTCATTTGGAGGATTTGGAAAACTTGTTGCCAATATCAAATGAAGGAAAATTTGTTGTTGCCAATATCAAATAAAGGAAAATTTGTTGTTGCCAATGTTCATAACACGTCGCCACTGAAATATCAGATTTCTAGCCCAAATAGATCGTTTGCAATATTCGTTTTAAATTTTGAAATTTTCAAAATTTCTCACTTTCAAATGGCGCAATTGAAGCTTTTGAGAGATTCTAAAAATGTGAGTTCTAATAGTTTATCAATATCTATCCAACCCAAAAAATAATTTTAATTTATCTCTAACAACAAACAATTATTGTGTAAAACCCCTAAATTAGGTTTTCCCACCCTCCCTCTGGGGATAAAGGTGAAAAGTTATTGCTGCAATGTAAACCTCATGATATTCACATTTCACAATCAAAAGTTCACATTTCGAACGAAATTACATCGCTTGCAATTTTAGTTTGAAATTTCACAATTTCCACGTTTGGAGGGAGCAATTTCAGCTTTTGGGAGATTCCGAGAGTGCGGATCGTAATATTTCGTGAATACTTATCGAACCAAAAGATAATTTTTAATTTATCTCTGAAAACAAAAAAGTTCGGTGTCTACAGACGGACAAAGGCACAGACAGACGGCAAAAGCGAAAATATTGGCTCGTTTTTTCTGAAATAATAAAATAAATAAATACCCCCTCAAGCAGCTGCTTGCCACAGAGGTCTGACAGGAGCCTGTCAGTTTATATGCCACAGTAGGAGATCTGAGAGGATGGCAGGACCTCAGCAGAAAAACGACACACACATCCATGCCTAATTCCGGGGCTCGAACCCAGGTCCCTTAGATCAGTAGCCAAGCGTGCTAACCACTCGGCCACGGGACGGCCAAATTAAGTCATACCATATAAAAAAAAATTACCCCTGCAGCTGCTTGCTACATAGGTCTGACAACAGACCTATAATAATGATCCATTGATAAAAATCAGGAAGACAAGACTTGAGCAGAAGGACAACCAAGAAATAAATCATTCAGGGCTCTAACTCGGGTCTTTTTGATTAACATCCAAGCACGCCAACCACTTAGTCACAAAAAGGTTTCATACCATATAACACTACCACAAATAAATTTAAAATCTGATATTCCTTGCCCGTGGATTTATGATTTTTTTTTGTATCCGAGTCTCTAGTAGAATCATCTTCAATTTTAATCAAAGAATATATTTCAATTAATAATACCTAGGTGGTTTAATAATATTTATTCTGCTTCCCAGTGACTGGTGCTGATGGATTTTATTCTAATTTCTTTTTTATTTTATTCTCCACATCTCCAAGGAGAAACTACTAAATCTGGGAATTGCAGGAACATAAAATGCCTTAAGATTTTGCTGTTAATTTTACCCCTTTAATGTTAGTACCATTATCGCTAACTTGTCCAGTAATGTTATTTATTTGAAGCCCTTATTTTTAAGTTCTTCAGAATAATTTCATTTAAACTTGCTCCTGTTATGGCTAGCACAGAAAGCGCAAAAAAAAAATCATTTTGAGCATATTTGCCAGACTTTCAATCATGAGAGATTATTTATTATAACTAGAGATAATTGAGTACATTTAACAATTATGCTATAACTAGTTAAACCCGCGCCATTGTCCATTGATAACTCTTTCTGTCAAATAGCTTCATTCATGCAACAATGACCTTTTTTTTTTTGTTAAGAAAAATATAGGGCATTTATTGAAAAAAAAACTATTTTCTGATAATTTTTGTCATTAACTATTTGTTCATCAATATTTTTCATGATATAATTAATTTAGGATATGTCTTGCAAAGTTATCCTCGAAAAGTCGTAAATATTCTGAAAAGCTCAAAAATAAATGAAATGCCTACATTAATTTTATTTAACCCTCTCATCCTCACTGGAGCAAAGCAAATTCATATATTCACAGATATCACCACAAAATCTATCATTGCATCGTATGTTTCTCTCCCAGCTCACCAAAACATCATTTTATCCGTTAATTTGGAACTATTTTTTAAACAAATTTTCGAAAACTCTCTTCTTTTCTCAACTTCTCCAATTTACCCAGTGTTTACAACCCAACAGCCCAATAATTCGTTGAATTAAACGATAACTGTAGCATTTTCTCAACAAAACTCAACTTTTCACATCTTTTCCACAGACGGCCATTTTTACATAAATTTACCCTCATCTCCGGAAATCCTGCTTATATGATGCAAGAATCTATCGCATATTGAAGCGTCGCACTGCATAGCTCTAGTGGCCATCTGGTTCTTACAACGTGCTATCTGACATATCAGGAACACGCAGACAAAGTAAATGGGCTATATTCACTACAACAAACCAGTTGCCATCCTTACTCGATATTAGAGCTGAGATCCTCTATTGAGAAAACCAGCGATCCGACACAAAACCTAAAACAATATAACCTTTCTTATGCAGCTGTTTCCATCGTGTTTCCACAAGGGAGTAATTAAACAGAATCTGTTGTTTATAATTTGGTAAATGGGTGTATGGATTTTTCATCCTTGTAAAGTCTTGGCTCATACTTTTGGTTCTTAGAGGCCAGACTTATTAAAAGAATGATCCAATGCCAATTGAGTAACTACCAGAGCCTCGTATCAGCCATCCATTACCTGCAAACGCTTACATTTAGACTTCTCTGAGCAAAATACAATTACAGAGAGAAAGTGGCAGATAATGAATGTTTCCGCCTCTCACGACGGGGACGTTCGAGGTTGGATTTTCGAGAGGCCTCCCCCCTCCCCTTTTTTAATTCTAATCCGCGTCTTTATATCGCGTCCCATGAAGTCTAAATTTTCTATTTCTTGGCATTACCCATAGAATTAAGTTCAAAGTTCTACTGCATTCCCCCCTCCCCCTCTGCTGGTGAATTGAGCTTGGCCCTCTTAAAATTGTTGATCAAATTTTCGAAAGGATTATTCTTCACAGACATTATGAAGAATCATCCAAACATTAAAGAAAGCAGTAACAATACGTCTCATTACATGGAAATTATAACCATCACCAAAACGAAATCATCGTCAAAACATCAGCAAAAATTTTAACAACAAACTTAATGTCAATCTTACAAATACTATAAATGACATTTTTAAAACAGAACCAAATGTCAGTCTTAAAAACAATACTAAAAACAATACTTAAAAAACAGAAAAAAATGTTAAATTTTTAACACAAAATGTCAACCTTAACAAAACTAAATTTCAATCTGAAAAACATAAATGAACTATCAATCTTAAGAACAAAACTAAACGGCAATCCTGAAAACAGAAATAAATAACTGTTAATCTCAAAAATTTTCAAACTGCAATAAATGTCAATCTCAAAAACAGAAATAAATATCAATCTTAAAAAAACCCCAGAAATATATGTCTTTAAGATTAACATATATTTCTGTTTTTTAAGATTGACATATATTTTTGATTTTTAAAAGTTGACATATTTTTGATTTTTAAAAGTTGACATATATTTCTGTTTTTTAAGATTGACATATATATATGTGTCAATTTTAAAAAACAGAAGTTTATGTTTTTAAGATTGACATATTTCTGTTTTTTAAAAGATTGACATATATTTTAGTTTTTTCAAAAGATTAAAACTAAAATATATGTCAATTTTTTAAAAATAGAATATATGTCAATTTTTTTAAAACTAAAACATATGTCACTCTTTTAAAAATACTGACATATATTTTAGTTTTTTTTAAATTGACATATATTTCTGTTTTTTAAAAGATTGGCATATATATATAACTGATTTTTAATATTGACATATTTTTCAATCTTAAAAAACAAAAATATGTCAACTTAAAAAATAGATATATATATATGTCAATTTTTTTTAAAAATACTAAAATATATGTCAATTTTTAAAAAAAATAAAATATATGTCAATCTTAGAAAACAGAAATAAAGAATCTTAAAAAACAAAAAAATAATCTTAAAAACAGAAATGCAGGAATAAATGTTATTAAAAACAGAACTAAATGTGAATCGTAAAAAATCTTAAAAGCAAAACAAATAAAAATATTAAAGAACTAACTTAATATTAATCTTAAAGGCAACTCTAACCAAACTTAATGTCAACTTTAAAAAAACAAACGAAATATTACTCTCAATCTAAAAATTCAACTCGGAAGAATGCCAATGAAAAAAATTTTACCTCTGCACCTACCACCAAATCCTTTTTCTCTTCTTGTCTCCAGCATCTTTTCGGGGACGTTTCCTGACTCTGAAGTGGTCGTCTTCCGTCTTTCTCTTCTGGCTGCTGGGAGGAGGCAGGGCATCGGAAATGCGAAGATTTCTAAAGGCAAAGAGGAAGAGAAAAGTGGCAAAGCTGTGGCCATCATCTTCGCCAGAAATCTTTAGCATTTTAATGCGATGCATCAAATTGACGATGGTATCCTCTTCTCTATCTTGGATGCTGTCTTCCATGGGGACAGTTGTCCATTCCTCCAGGATCCTCTTCTTTCTGATTTTCCAGTTGTCGAATGCTGCCTTAATGGATGACAATTCATAAGTAATTTCACGAAGAGGGGCATCCTTTTCCTCCATCATCATCTTTACGTATCTTCTCTGCTTCTGGAGTCTGAAGAGAACGAGAGAAAAATCATGAGATATTTTTGTTTTAATACGGATATTTGTTACAGTAAAACAATAAAACTAATTAAGATACCAAATACAAATGAAAGAATTCCACGACTTCTTCTGCAAACAAATGAAAACGCCATCTTCGTGCACGCGTGACCCCTGCAGAAGAAACCAAGTGGGAAATGACATAATTGCAATGGATGGATAAGTTTAAAGCAGACAAAAAATCGACATATTTAATAACAAATGTAATCTATTCGTGGCATATTAAGGATCATAAAATCTTTACCCGCGAACTGCGGTGACTAAGGCTTAAGAGCGAGATACATTAATTGGCTCGAGGCCGGATCATCTGAAAGGAAACAAATCGCGCACTAAACTCAGAAAAGAAATGTCAAAATACTCACCCTATCCACTCCATCTGGAGATCCTCGAAGTCGTGCAATTTGTCTCGTAAAGACATTTTGTTCAGTTTTTTTTTTAAGAAAACTTCTGTTCACTTTATAAACACCACCTACTTACTTAGATACTTCGTTCTTAGTAAGAAATTCGTTAAATTCTTATAAGCAAATGACATTCCAAACGTCATCGATGACGAAACGCCAGCTGATTGGCTGAGATCCTAACTCATTGTTAATTGTTTATCAGTTTCAAACTGAACGTAACAATGAACCTAAACATTCAGATCAGCGAATTATTTGAAGCAATCAACGAAATGATGCCACTACAGTCATGATAATATTCAATTTAAGGAATTCCTAATTTATTCTGTTCCTTTTGCTGAAGTCGCGTCTTCCTCACAGATTGTCTGGTGTATTGTGATAAAGAGATTTCTGTGAAATCTCTGCGTTAAACAGCTGCTTGAGATGTGGTTTATTAATGCTGCAAGTGGCCGAATGTTCTTTGTGCTAACGCATCACTTTCCTCACAGATCTTCATATATTAGTAAGATTCCTGTCCTGCTCTGCGACAAAACAGTTGCCTAAGGAGTCTTTTTTTTTACAAAAATTGAACCTCCCCCCTCCCCCGCAAGAAGCTGCTTGCCACAGAGGTCTGAGTGGAGCCTAACAGTTTATATGCCAGAGTAGAATGTCTGCTAGGAAACAAGACCTCAGTAGGAAGGCAACATAGACATCCATGTCTTATCTGGGTGGGGCTCGAATCCAGGTCCCTTTGATCAGTAACCAAGTGCGTTAACCATTAAGGGAAAAAAAATCAAAATATGAGATTCTTCAAGTTTTAATATACTATTTATACATTATTAATACGGTGGACAGGTAGACTAGGGCTACCTATTCTAGTAGTTAGTATATCTGACTACTAAACCAGCAGGCATGTTCATGTGTGGGTTTTTTTTTATGTTGTATGAGAAACCTTAACAAACCCAAGAGAACGTTTAGGTTATTGCTGTTTCTGTGTAGGGGAGTACTTACCGTTTTAAAAAGATTTAAAAGAAATATATATTGAGTGTGATATGTCTCGGAAGTCATATCTCCCATAGAGCAAAGGGGCATCAGTTGCCCGGTCCCTGTGCTAAAGGGGCTCTGTTTCAAATATAATAGTTTATGAGTTGCGCATGCGTGACTTGTGCTAAACTGTGCCTGGATCTTTATAAACTTCTGCTACTGATCTACGTAAAAGAGGAATCTGGATTTTACAGTAGTTTCCGTTTATTATGAAATTTATTCTGCCTGGTTGGTATAGAATTGGTTCGCAGTGACAATGCACCAGCGGAGTCTGGGTTCGAAGTCCCCCGATGGCATGGTTGTCTTTGTTAGTTCTGACTGAGGCAGTGGTTAGCAGTGATTTCGGTCTTAGTGGAACATTGTCCTTGTATAGGCCTGTACAAACTAGAAGTAGTTTCTACGTGTTTTGTTTCTCTTCTTTTTTCCGTCCTATAAGATGCGAACTCGATCGAAAATAAAGACGAAGTGTTCATTTCGATTTTTGTTGTTAAGGAGGCGAGCTCCTTGTAATATGGCTGAGTCTCTAGGAACTTGTATGTTTCGTCTGCGTGAGTTTAAAAGCTGGATTGGTTGAAATAAGTTCAGCATTGATACTTTTTACAATGATATTTTTGAATAAATCAGCTGAAATATCGGGTCTTTGTCCGAATGAAGATTTCTTGCCCTGTCACTCTGTTGTGTTAATGGATTCATTTCGAAATACACATATTCTGTGTTTACTTATTTCGTTTAACGTTCGAATTTCAATAAGTTATCCCAGATTCGACTGCTTTTAATGTGAGCTATAGGGAAAGTTCTGGATCAGTTGATAACATGTCAAATTCCTAGCCTGCTATGTCTGCTGTGAAATTTTCTCCTCTAACCTCGGCTCTTTCGTTGTGAAAGAGGACATTGATGGGCTTGGGGAAAAAACAGCTCTTCCTTCGGATGAGAAGTTAAGGCGGGGGCACATGTGCTTTTCCGTCCTATAAGATGCAAATCAAAACTAAAGACTAGAATTGTTCATTTCGATTTTTGTTATTAAGAAGGCGAGCTTTGTGCTTTTCGTACTTAGTACATAATAATATTCCTCGTTAAGCTGCAAGCTATTCTAAGCTGAATAAGCTTTATGTGAGACTTACATCTGTCCCTAACATATGCCCATACACAACCCTGAGTTGTTTGGGTCATTGTGAAATTGCTATTTAACTCTTAGTGAGCAGCAATAGAGCACCGCTCAGATTTAGAGCAATACAAGTGAGCTTCATACTGCGATCCTCGTTGTCCAATTGGAAAAAGACGCCTTAATCAATTCCGGCTTTGATTGCTTCCTGCCAGAATATAATAAGGTCAAAATTACCTTACCTGCCAGAATATAATAAGGTCCCCAATTTATTATTTCGTAAAGGAAGCGCAAAATAATTAAATAGTTTCCTAGCTTTAGTATTACGATAATATTTTTTTGCCTACATTTTTAATATTTTAATAATGGACACAAACCGCACAGAAGCAGTTAACACTTAAACTGTTTGTTTCGAATACGCATAGTCGAATAGACACAAGTAAGCGAAACGCAAGAATTTTAAAAGAAATCTAAACCCAATTTATTCTAAACGCGTGACGTATCGTGGGTTTAGAAGTCGAATAGAGTTAATTCGCAGTTGGCGCAATGTTTTGCCGCGTTAGTGAGCATGCTTTCATGTTTTGGCTACATTTGACTAAAAAAAATATATTAAAATATTTAATAATAAAAAAATTTAAAAAAAATTAAAAAAAAATTTAATAAATTAAATTATTTAAAATATTTCCACTAGACATCCATTTTGAACCTTTTTCTTTCCATTTTGCATAATTCTAGAGTTAGTTCGAAAAAGAATACAGAAGTATAACTTATTATCGTGGCGGTAGTGAGATTGGACATTCAGGTGACATATAATTAAGTCACATTAGTTGCTTAATCTATCGAGCAACATGAAAAGATTTATTTTTCTGGTAAAAATGAAATCTATTTCGTCAGTCGACCCTAGGATCTAGTGGTATGCGAAGTCCAAATATACAGGGTGAGTAGATTGGGTTGGGTTGTTTTATCTCTGAGCTGTACGTTTTTTGCACACAATGGGCTAAATGGCCAGGTCACAAGGACGTCGAAATACTCAAAGTTGTGGGAGAGGACTCACTGGAACAGCTGTTGGGAGACAGATGATAGCCTCCCGTCTATGCCATACAGCGTGTTTTTAACGTGCATATGATATGATTCACACGCACAACGTCCCAACCGACGGACGGCGACCTTTCCAAACCCATCGGTGTCCACTACTAAACTATCTCTGCATCTACTAACTACCTACTAAATTATTTCCGCAAAATGCTCTGCCCACTAGCCGTGTGCAGGGTGGGGAGTTTTGCGGAGATCAACGCTGGCCCAGCTGAGACTCGAATCTGGAATATTCAGATTACAAGCCTGGCGTGCTACCTACTGGGCCACCCTCGCCCCCCAGGGTAGGCAAAATGTATATGGAAGTTGTACTTGAGCCCTCATAATTTCCGATCAAGGAGTTGCCAATCCAATATATTTTTATAACACTATAATATACAGGTGCTCTCCTACTTACGAACAGGTTAAGTTCCCGAGGTTTTGTCATAAGTCGAAAACTAACCAAAAAAGTACATTTGTAAAAAGGAGAATCGCATATTGTTAGTGTTTGATCCTTCAGTGTACTTACTAGAATGCGTTACACTCGTTTAACCGCACACTATTGATTATTAGCAGGTGTTTCAAATGCGGTAAAAATCTGCTGTGATATATGGTAACATAAAGTCGATTTTATAAATAAAACAACTTATACTGTTGATGTATATGTTTGTACATAAATAATATAATACGTATTGTAAATAAAAAAGGAAAATTAGAAGCGTTATTCTTCACTTGAGTTTAATTCTTAAAATACATATAATGAATTATCTGTATAGCTAATTTTTTTTGTCTTCGTAAATTTCTCTGTAGCAACCAATAGCTTCTTGTACTGCTTCCGAAAAGGGCCTAAATCTTTCCGCGTTTGAGTCCTGAGACTCAAAAGATGTTAGTGCCTTCTCGATCAATAGAAAATCTTCAGCCAGCTGCTTACAAGTGAATTTCTTTTATTCCTCAGTTTGTTGCTCCTCTGTCGTGTCGTCTTTGTCAACCATTTCTTCCATTAACTCAATAAATCCTCGTTACTGAGCTCCTTACTATAGCTTTCCAGCACTTCATTAATATCTTCTTCCTCAATTTCCAAATGTAGTTGCCTGCCTAGTTCCACTACCTCGTTGGTCACTGAAGTCACTGGCTCTGTTAAGTTCTCGGTATATTGTGGACAGAGCTTTTACCAGATACTATTCATATTTTTATTCGTTATTTCCTCCAGGAAGCATTAATGTTTTTTATTGCATTGTATATGTTGTAGTTCTTCCAGAACTCTCTAAGTGTTACTCCATTCTCCCCTTCCGTCTCTTTCACAGCCTGCGAGTAAGTTCTGCGTAGATAGTAAGCTTTAAAAGTTGCTATTACACTTTGATCCATCGGCTGAAAGACAGATTGTATTAGGAGGCAGGTATACTACCTAGATATTGTAAAAATTGTCAAGAATTTGTGGATGGCTAGGGGCATTATCTAGTACAAGTAGGACGTTGAAAGGCAGGTTTTTGTCTGAGCAGTACTTTTCTCCTTCCGGAGTAAAAGTATGGAAGAACCAGTCTTCAAACAGTACTTTTGTCATCCATGCTTTCGCGTTGGATTTCCACAGAACCGGAAGCGAAGTTTTAGCGACGCCTTAAAGGCTCTGGGAATTTATGAACGGTACACTAGCATTGATTTAATTTTATAGTCACCGGCAACATTTCCACCTAGCAGGAATGTAACTCTGTCTTTTGAGGCTTTGAACCCAGGCATTGATTTCTCCTCTTTTGCATTGTACGTACGTGTTGTCATTTTTTCCAGTATAACCCGGTTTCATCGACATTGAATATTTGTTCCAGAAGGTAGCCCCCATCCTCAATAATTGCAGCCAATTCCGAAGGAAATTCCGCTGCCATGTCCGCACTTGCAGCCTCCCCACTCACTTTTACGTTATGCAAATTTGAACGCACTTTAAATCTAAAAACCACCCATGGCTAGCCGTAAAGGTATCTTCTCTAACACTGTCGCCACGTTTCCTCTTAAATCTTCAAACAGATTTATGGCCTTTTGCTGAATTAAACTTGGGCTTATAGGCATGAGCCTTCCCATGGCCGAGTGGTTAGCACGCTTGGCTACTGATCTAAGGGACCTGGGTTCGAGCCCCGGGTAAGACATGGTTGTGTGTGTTGTTTTTCTGCTGAGGTCCTGCCATCCTCACAGACCTACTACTTTGGCATATAAACTGACAGGCTCCTGTCAGATCTCTGTGGCAAGCAGCTGCTTGAGGGGGTATTTATTTTTTTATTTTTTTTATTTTATAGGTATGTGCCATTGATGCTGATCTTCCATCCAAACTGGCAATATTTTTTCCATATCTTCCATCACTGCACTTCTTCTCTTCACTAATAATTTCCATTCTGTAAATTGATTCAAATATTTAGAGGAAAAATTGTCTGAGACGGGTGGGATACGCACCTACGACCTCCCAATAACATGTCAGGTGCTCTGGACCACTGAGCTACCGACCGCCGATCAAGATCTCCTGTAATTGGTGTTATGAACGTTCTCAACCTATTTTCCTAATATGTAGGGAGTGTCAGGCAATCCCGCCTCAAGCGGCTTTTTAATGCCTTTTCTTAGATGGAATGCATGTCTTACGAGTATGCAATCTGCAAATAATTATTATTAAACTCAACTCATTAAGTATCCACTAATAATTTCCACTCTGTAAATTGATTCAAATATTTAGAGGAAAAAGAGTCCTCTAAATATTTAAAGCAATTTACAGAGTGGAAATTATTAGAGGATACTTAATGAGTTGAGTTTAATAATAATTGACTTCTTCTCTTACTAATTATCGTGGAATGTGTTGATGTATAATTTTGAACATGTTCCAAAATACGTTCCTTGTCTTTTAAAATTGTTGCGATGGTCGAACGATTCTTCCCAAGCGTGCTTGCTGTATTTGCAGTTTTTTCACCTAACGCACTTCGTTTTATAATGCCCACTTTAGTTTCCAGGTTAATAGAGCGACGCTTCTTGCATTTATCGCCACTGCTAGATTCATTATGTTTTTGGGGTATTTTTGAAAGCACTTGTAAAAGTTTATAAAAATTGCAAAGAATAGAGAAAAACGCCGTTCATCATCATCCTCAAGCAACCATGGGCTATGGAGGTCCAACCAGACCGTGCAAT
The DNA here is from genome assembly GCA_038380435.1 of Ryuthela nishihirai. Classification (NCBI taxonomy): domain Eukaryota; kingdom Metazoa; phylum Arthropoda; class Arachnida; order Araneae; family Heptathelidae; genus Ryuthela; species Ryuthela nishihirai. The sequence continues at coordinate 82,584,092 of JAWZYU010000017.1, forward strand.
TTAGTTCTCCAAGCAAGTCTATCCCTCTTTCTGAGGCCTTTAGGCACACTGTTCATAACCCTATTCGCTAATCTATAATTATTCATACGGGCAACATGGCCAAACCAACGGAGTCTCTCTCTGCACAATATGCTGCTTAAAGGAGGTTGCAAACTCCTTTGCCTAACCTCATCATTAGTTACAAAGTTAAACCGCCTAATAACCAAGATACTGCATAATCATCTGGAATCAAAAGCATCTAGTTTCCTGTTATCTTGTTTACAAAGTGTCCAAGTTTCACTACCATAACTAACCCTAGAAAGAACCAAACTATTATACAGTCTAATTTTAGGCTTTAGGTGTATACACATATTTCTCCACAATCTCCATAGATTCTTAAAAGTCCCAGCAGAAATCCCTATTCTTCTGTTAATCTCATGCCGCACATCACCATTATCTATTACATAGCTCCCAAGATAATTAAACTGTGACACCTGCCCAAGACTGCAACCATTCAGATTAATTGAATCACAACCTGCCTGACCAATTTTCATCACTTTAGTTTTCTCTCTGTTTATAACCAAACCTACTCTACTACTAGTCTCATCAACAGCTCGAATGAAAGAGTTCATCTCATCAACATCATTTGCCAAAAGGGCTAAATCATCAGCATAATCTAAATCAGAAATTTTCGTATCTCCAGTCCATTTAAGGCCAAAATCTTTCCTTTGAAGTGAATTTCGCATAACATAATCAGTAACCAAGCTAAAGAGAAAAGGAGACAAAATGCACCCTTGTCGAACACCAGAAGTAATGCTAAACCAATTGCTACAAGCTTTACCAACTCTCACACACGTCTCAGTGTTATTATAAAGAGCTTTCATTATGTTAACTAACTTGTCAGGTATACCGTATGATTTCACAATCAACCACAAATTATGACGATCAACAGAGTCGAAAGCCTTTTTGAAATCAACAAAGCTAGCAACCAAAGGTTTCTGAAACTCTAAACATTTCCAAGAATCTGCCTAAGTGAAAATATCTGATCCACACATCACCTACCACTTCTGAATCCACATTGCTCATCACGCAATTGACTGTCAACCAGATTCTTAATTCTATTAAGCACAATCATGGAAAGAACTTTACCTGGAAAAGAGAGTAGGCTGATACCCCTATAGTCATCACAAGAACTGCGATCACCTTTTTTGAAAATAGGGATAACAATAGTTCTGGTAAAATTCTTAGGAACCTTGCCTATGCCTTTATCATAAAAGATATTCAGAATTTCAGTCATTCAAGTGGTAACCGAAACATTCCCAGCTCTAAGCATTTCTGTAGTAATTTCATCTACCCCTGGGGATTTATGAAGTTTAAGTTTAGAAATAGCCAAAATCACTTCAGATTGTGTTATAGGGCCAACATTAAAGCCACCAATGCATCTATCATCATTGGGAATAGAACTAACCGCATTGTTTAGAATATCACTGAAATGCTCAGCCCACCTAGCCATGACAGAATCCTCACCTTCTATAACCTTACCTTGTTTATCCTTGAATCCCTCTATACCTGTTCGTTTTCTACCACATAAAACATTAACTACTTGGTACATCTCTCTGCTGTTGTGCTGTCTAACTGCTTCCTTGGCTTTGTCAGCCAAGCCATCAAGCCAAAGATTCGTATCAGCAGCTAACTGATCTTTTACACGTTTATTAAGTTCTCTGTAATGCTTTCTATTAGGACTAGTAGGGATTTGATTAAGGACATTCCTGCAGTTCTTTCTTTCAGAAATAAGCTCAAGTGTCTTATCACTTAAATAATTCTGTCTCCTCTGCTCCTTTTTTCCTAAAAGAGTACAGTTAGTTTCCAAAAAAGCCTGTTTAAAATGGCCCCATTCTTCCTCAACTTCAGTAGTAAGCAAACCATGACTGTCATAATGACTAAGTAACCTATCATGGTAAGCTTTAGCTATAACTGGGTCTTTCAGAGCTTCAGTGTTTAAGGTAAATTTTATAACCCTAGCACAACACTTTTTAAGTTCAAGTTGCGAGAATGGTCGATCCAATTTCGGCTCCCCTATATGACCTGGTATTCCTAACAGAACTAGCCCATTTGCTCTTAATATATAATCAATCATATTCTTTTGCAGCCCATCAGGTGAAACCCATTTGTACTTATGTATGCCATGGTGTTTGTAATAAGTGTTAGTTATTCTGAAACCATTGCGTTTACTTACCTGTAGGAGACGTTGGCCATTGCCATTTCAGCCACCAATACCAAAAAGGGCGTATCACCCTTCCCCAAAGGTCAGTCAGTATCAACTTTAGAATTTAAGTCCTCTAGAAAAAGGGTAATATCTCCTTTCTTGACAGAATTCAAAATATCCTGAAGTTGTCCATAAAACCTATCTTTCTCATCCTCATCGGCATCCTCAGTGGGGGCATAACAGCAGACAACATTCAAGTCTTTAACGCTTGTCTGAAATTTTGCTGTAAGAATTGCTTCTTAAGTTAAACATGAAGTTGGACTTATAGCGAGAAATCGCTAGTCGGAAGAAAAAATGAGTGAAACTCGACTGTTGTCTTATGTTAACGAAGTTTAATGCCAAGCTCAGGCTTCAGACAATACGTTCTGGCCCAAAAGAAGCAAAGAGAGGAATTTCGAAGAGTGGAAAACGAAGCTGATTGTTCATAATCTATTATTTTTCGGACAAAGCTATAGAAAAAAATTCCTACTATTCCTTTAACTTCTTCAATATCAAGTTTCACCATAAATTTAGAATTTTTTGCAGCCCTCCCCTTCCCCCTTTTTTTCATCATCATATACAATTTACAACGTAGAAAAATATGAGTGAACCCAAAAACCGCATGGTTTGTCTGGGTCACTAAAGGAAATTAATACAAAAATCAACAACGACTTACTCGCTACAAAGATTACAAACAATATGTGTCATTTTCCGATATATGCACAAGGGGCGGGGGTGGCTCAGTCGGTAGCGGGCCAGGCTCGTAATCTGTAGTTCCCAGATTCGAGTCCCAGCTGGGTCAGCGTTGAGATTTATCTCCGCAAAATTTCCCGCCCTGCCCACGGTCAGTAGGGGACACCGATGGTCTTGGAAAGGCCGCCGTCCGTCGGATGGGACGTTAAGCCGTGGCCCCGTGTGCGGGAGAGCCATACCCTGTGCACGTTAAAGAACATGCTGGATGGCCTTGACGAGAGGCTACCATCTGTCTCCCAACAGCTGTTCCAGTGGGTCCCCTCCCGCAATCTTCTCTGAGCCTTCGGGGTCCATGTGACCTGGCCATTTAGCCCATGGTGTGCAAAAAAGTGCCGCTCAGAGGTAAAACAACCCAACCGATATATGCACAATACATTTTTACTTTACACTTGATTATTTAACATAGATACAACATCTTCCAAAGAAAAGAGAAAGTTTTTAAATTCTGCTTGAACATATTAAAATTTTTTTCACTTCTAATAATTTCAAGAGGCACCTGATTGAAGATTTCAGGTGCGATATACGAATAATGCTTATGAGCAATTTTTTTCGTCAAAGGAACTGAGTATTTTGGACCTTTCTCTCTAAAGATGTATAAATCCGGCAGAATGCGAAAATTAAAGCAATTTTGCTTAAAAAATATCATCACTTTAAAAACAAATATATGTCTAATAGGTAGAATTTTTAGCATAGAGTAACGACTGAAATTGCTTAAAATATCAGTGTAATTTTTTGCAATTAATTTAATAATTTTGTTTTGGAGAGACACCAGAGGTTTAAAAACCGAGACATAAGTTCCACCCCAACAAACTATATCGTATTGAAATGCAGCTTGTACCCATGAGAAGTATAATGTTCGCAGCATATTAAAATTAACTTTGTATTTCAAGTTGTGTAATTTCAGTAGTTTGTAACGTGCTTTACCTGTGATGTAGTCAATACGTTTCTTCCATCTTAGATTATTTTCTATGAAAATACCTAAATATTTAATGCTCTCAACTTGTTCTGTGTCATCACAACGGCTATCAATATGTTTAACCGCTCCCATTCTGTGGTATCACAACTAACCATTCAGTACAGCGCTGTAATTGCAAAACCAATATCCACATGGACAATGTGCCGACATTAGCTTATATGGGCTATGACAGTCGACCGCATTCATGGGTACCCATGCTTACTATGAGACACAAGAAACCACGCCTTGCATGCCAATGTCAGCACCAATACCAGACCATTGACATGTGGAAATCTATCACCTGGTCAGCAGAATCCCGTTTCCAACTCCATTATGCTGATGGGCGTGTTCGCATTTCGAGAAAGCAGCATGAAGCTATGACACCAGGACCTACTTTTTTATTTTAGTTGACCACGTGCACCCTTTCACGATGACAATGCATCCAGACAATTCGGCATCCATCAACTAGATAATGCGCCATATCACATAGTCAACAGGTCATAAACTGGTTTCAGAAACATGACACTGAATTCTCTGTCCTCTCGTGGCTGTCCATCTCATCGGACACAATTGGGCATTTGTGGGACCTACTGAAAAAGACGATTTGATGCTCTGACCATCACCAAGCAATGTGCAGGCATTACAGGACACATTGTGGAAAACACTACACAGGACACATTGTGGAAAACACTACCACAGGACACACTGTGGAAAACACTACCACAGGACAGACTGTGGAAAACACTACCACAGGACACACTGTGGAAAACACTACCACAGGACACACTGTGGAAAACACTACCACAGGACACACTGTGGAAAACACTACCACAGGACATACTGTGGAAAACACTACCACAGGACACACTGTGGAAAACACTACCACAGGACACACTGTGGAAAACACTACCACAGGACACACTACAATTTCTTGCCGAGTCCATGCCCTGATGTGTGTGGGCTGTGGTATAGGAAAAAGGTTACCCCTGATGGTGCAGTGGTTATCATACCCGGCATGTTTCTGGGAGATATGGTTTTAATCCCACTTAGGGTAAAACCAAATATTTTTCAGATAATTATTTCAAGTGTTTCTTGTCTGCAGAATATTTTCCTGTGATACTTTATTACTGAAGAATTAAGTGTTGTTAATGCAAAAATAAAGATTATTATCGTAATCTAGATAGAATAGCAGACAAGAGAAAGATTATCAGAGGATATTTATCGCATGAGACAGATGGAAGCCTCCTGTCAAGGCCCTTAACGCACAGAAATTTATACCACAGTGGAATATGCACTATGTGGTCAAAAGTATCTGGACACCTCTTCTGAGTAGTGCATTCCCCCATATACGACACAACTATGACCAAAACAGGTATAAAAGAATGCATGTGGCCTGGAAAACCTCATAGACACGCATGAACACGGAGAATTGGCTGTACAGCAGTGCTCAGTGACTTTCAATGTGGCATGGTCATAGGATGTCATCTTAGCAACAAGTCAGTTCGGGACATTTCGGTAACTGTAAGTGATGTTATTGTGAAGTGGAAATGCCTAGGAGCAACAATAGTGCAATTGCTACCTGGTAGGCCACATAAAACGACAGAGAGGGACCGCCGAGTGCTGAAGCAGGTGGTGCGACAAAATCGCCTCTCCTCGGTTGCAACACTCACCACCGAGTTCTACAATGCCTTTGAAAACAACGTCAGCACCATAATAGTTTATTGTGAGCTACAGGGAATGGGTTTCCATGGCTGAGAAGCTGCATCCAAGCCTAACATGAAGAAGATCAATGCCAAGCGTCACTTGTAGTGGGATAAAGCACTGCACCAGTGGACTCTTGAGCAGTGGAACCACTTTCTCTGGAGTGAGGAATCACGCTTCACCACCTGGCTGTCCGATGGACGAGTCTGGATGTGGAGGATACCAGGTAAATGCTATCTGCCTGACTGTGTTGTGTCAACTGTGAAGTTTGGTGGAGGAGCATCATGCTCTGAGGCTGTTTTTCATGTTTTGAGCTGGGCCCCCTAGTTCCAGTGAACGGACTCTGAATGCTGTAGACTATAATGACATTCCCGATAATTCTGTGCTCCGAACTTTATGGTGAAGACCCTTTCTTGTGCCAACATGACAATGCCCCCATCCAGAAAGCGAGGACCATGCAGGAATGATTTGACAAGATGGATACGGCAGAACTTGACTGGCCTATACAGAGCCCTGATCTCAACCACATGGGACACCTTTAGGATGAATTGGAATGCTGACTGTGAGCCAGGCTCAACCACCTGACATCGGTGACCAGCCTCACTAATGTTCTAGTGGATGATTGGCAGGCAATTCCCACAGCAGCATACAAAAATCTAGTGTAAAGCCTTCCCGCAGAGTGGAGACTGATAGCAGCAAAGGGTAGACCACTCGATATTAATTCCTTTCCTATTACTGGAAGATTTTGGATGAGCGAGTGTCTAGATACTTTTGATCATATAATGTATGAGCTTATAAAAAGATGGCAAAAAGGCAATAAAAATAAAATGGCATAAAAAATAATAATGTATTGCATATCAAATTGTTAATTTCGCAGATGAATGAAGTTTTCGATGTTTTGAGCACCGAAAATGTTACCAGATGGCGCTTGTGATACGTTATATTAAATCACCAAGTCATTATGTTAACACAGTAGCCATGTCGCCAGTAGATTCTGTGGTAAGTTGATTGTAAGAACTTAAATGGAACAATGGATCAGAATCAAATTCATATTTTTTCTCATATGAGTTTAAACTGGGACATAACACTGCGGAGGCAACTCGTAACATCAATGCAGCATTTGGGGAAGTCATAGCTAGGAACGGACAACACGGCATTGGTATGAAAAATTTCGACCGGCAACATCAACTTTCTAAATAAACCATGTGGTCGACATGAAGAAGCGATTGATAACGTTTGATTGAAGGCTTTAATTGAATCTAACACACGCAAAACTGTACCAGACATCGCAGTCAAATTAGGCACACTTTATTCAACAGTTTTCCGGCACCTGGGAGCCATTGGGAAAGTGAAGTAGCTGCATAAATCAGTTCTGCATGAATTGGAGAATCATAAGGCACTTTGACTTGAAGTGTGCACTTCCCTTCTTACACAAAACCAAAGGGATTCGTTTTTGCATAGAGTTGTAACGTGTGATGAAAAATGGATCCCATACGACAATCGTTGACGTTCTTCTGCAGGATATTGCTGAAGCACCCAAACACATGACCAAGCCTAATCTTTACCTGAAGAAGGTTATGGTGACATTTTGATGCTTTGCAGTCAGTGTTATCCATTATTCATTCCTAAAACCAGGTAAAACAATAAATGCAGAGAAATATTGGGCAGAATCACAAAAATGCATGACAAATTATGCAACAAGCAGCCTACATTGGTCAATAGACAGGGTGTCCTACTGCTCCATGATAACGTTCGACCTCACATCTCACAAATAACCGTCCGGAAACTCCATCAGTTACATATGAGACTCCTGCTCACCCAGCACCAGACCCATTGCCAACCTATTACCACCTCTTCAAGTGTCTCGATCACTTCTTAGTGGGAAAACATTCAGCTGTGAGATAGCAGTAAAAAACGCCTTTGACTAATTCACCGCCAGGAACCCAGTTTTTTTTTTGTACCAACGGCATAAATGTATTTGTTTTGCGATGGCAGAAGTGCATTGAATCTGTTGGTGACTATTTTGATTAAGTAAAGTTATTTTTAACAAAGTTATAGCTGTTAAATGTTTCACTACCAATTCGGCCATTTCATTTGCAACAACCTGATAATTGATTAAATTTTCTTCTTGGAGAGGTTGATTTTGAATTTGAAGTTGGGTTGCATTATCTCATAGCAGCACTTTTTTTGCATGTAATGGACTAAATGGCCTGGTCACAAGGACCTCAAGGGCTCAAAGGTTGGGGTCCCATTGTTCAGCTGTTAGGAGACAGATGGTAGCATCACACCAATGCCATTCGGTGTTAATATGCGCATGCTCCCCTGCACAAAGTGTCAAGGCTTAACATCCCATCCTTTCCAAGCCCATCAGTACTGCCTTTCTGACCGAGGGCATGGCGGGGTTCAGTGAAAATGTATCTGAATGCTGGCACAGTTGGGACTCGAACTTGGGAACTTTAGACTGCAAGCGTGATACGCTGCTGACTAAGCCCACTCCGCTCCTCCCTCGTAAGAAGTAAATGGAAGAAAAATACATTTTTATTTTTTATTTTATTAGGTCAGATTTGTGGTTTCCGAGGTGGCCAGGAATGATAAAATCGACTTATTCTTCAAGGTTCTGTTTCATTGATCTAAAAAATATAGCCTGAAAAAACACTCTCTGTTATTTGCTAGCTTATTATGAAGAGGGAGTGAAAACCTAACACTTCATCGTGCTTCAGCTGGCCGAAACGACAAACCGGGAAATTTCCATTCTCTGTGCCTGTTCTCATTGAAATGGGTTTTGAAGCATTGCTAGCTATCGTCTCTCTCAGCTGATGCACTGCTGTAGCAGCTCTTGTTTTGCCATTCAGTTCGTGCCAACAAATTTCCTGTCTGTCAGTCTTTTTCCTCCCACATTTACCACAATTGGCGGACGTTTTCTGACACCGTTGCCATTTTCCATAACTTGGGATATTGTGCCCAGTAATTTTCCATTGAGTTTGATCACTTCCATTACGGATGCTCCTGCCTATCCCTCTCCAATGATGAGCCCCCTTTCGAAATCAGTCAGATCTGCCTTTTTACCCATGTCGCACTTGACTTTGCTTTTCACCATGCCTTTACATCTTTTATGGAAACTCATAGTGACGTAGAACACTAACGTCAGTAAAGTATTTAGCATGCAGTCATGTTTCATAGTACTTTGGACAGGATAATCATCACTACTTAATAACTGGACAAGCAGTGTATAGAGCTTCTGTTAGAGCTAAATGTTTTATGAGACCATGTGAAGGGATTTCCATTTGTTGTCTAGCGATCGCCTGCCAACAAATGACAATCTCTTCACATGGTCACCATTTTGCAGTGACCCGTGACATTTGATTAGCTGATTCTACCATCCAACCAATGACAGAAGATTTTGTTACTTTGGTAAATATCTTCATTTGACTGCTTCAGGCTCAACAGACGTAAACTTCTCTGACAAGATGTGTTTGAACTAGTTGCCAACCTTTTATTATGCAAGGAAGGATACTCATGCGCAAACATTTAAGAATAACACTAGATATGAAAATATGAAAAGTGTTGAACATTTGGTCTACAAGAGAATGCTAATATTATATTTTATTATCATTTCTCTCCAGTAATAAGTAGCTCAGTCGGCTAAATGCATTGTAATTTTGGTTTTCGACTTGCAACTTAAATCGATCTCAGCTGCTGTCATTATAGTATTATTTTCAGTCATTTTTTATCATCATCATCATCATCCTCAAGCAGCCATGGGCTACGGAGGTCCAATCAGTCAATGCAATTGAATTCTTTAAGCATATCTGTCCTGAACTACATCTGCTGCATCTGGCCACTGCACACCAATTCTAACAAGATCCTGTTTGACATTGTCTGCCCACCGCATCCTAGGTCTCCCACTCTTTCTGAGGCCTTTAGGCACACTGTTCATAACCCTATTCGCCAATCTATAATTATTCATATGGGCAACATGGCCAAACCAACGGAGTCTCTCTCTGCACAATATGCTGCTTAAAGGAGGTTGCCGACTCCTTTGCTTAACCTCATCATTAGTTACAAAGCTGAACCACCTAATGCCCAAGATACTGCGTAACATCTAGTTTCAATCAAAAGCATCTAGTTTCTTCCTATCTTGTTTACAAAGCGCTCAAGAGTCACTACCATAACTAACCCTAGGAAGAACCAAACTATTATACAGTCTAATTTTAGTCTTTAGGTGTATACGCCTATTTCTCCACACTCTCCATAGATTCTTAAAAGTCCCGGCAGCAATTCCTATTCGTCTGTTAATCTCATGCCGCACATCACCAGTATCTGTTACATAGCTCCCAAGATAATTAAGCTGTGACACCTGCTCAAGACTGCAACCATTCAGATTAACTGAATCACAGCCTGCCTGACCGATTTTGATCACTTTAGTTTTCTCTCTGTTTATAACCAAACCTACTCTATTACCAGTCTATTCAACAGCTCGAATGAAAGAGTTCATCTCATCAACATCATTTGCCAAAAGGGCTAAATCATCAGCATAATCTAAATCAGAAATTTTCGTATCTCCAATCCATTTAAGGCCAAAATCTTTCCCTTGAAGTGAATTTCGCATAACATAATCAATAACCAAGCTAAAGAGGAAAGGAGACAAAATGCACCCTTGTCGAACACCAGAAGTAATGCTAAACCAATTGCTACAAGCCTTACCAACTCTCACACACGACTCAGTGTTATTATAGAGAGCTTTCATTATGTTAACTAACTTGTCAGGTATACCATATGATTTCACAATCAACCACAAATTATGGCGATCAACAGAGTCGAAAGCCTTTTTGAAATCAACAAAGCTAGCAACCAAAGGTTTCTGAAACTCTAAACATTTCTCAAGAATCTGCTGTTACCCCTATAGTTATCACAAGAACTACGATCACCTTTTTTGAAAATAGGGATAACAATAACTCTGGTAAAAATCCTTAGGAACCATGCCTTTATCAATAAAAGATTTTCAGAATTTCAGTCATCCATGTGGTAACGGAAACATTCCCAGCTCTAAGCATTTCCGTAGTAATTTCATCTACCCCTGGAGATTTATGAAGTTTAAGTTTAGAAACAGCCAAAATAACTTCAGATTGTGTTAAAGGGCCAACATTAAAGCCACCAATGCATCTATCATCATTACAAACAATGGGAGTAGAACTAGCCACATTGTTTAGAATGTGTGAACATAGTTCAGCCCACCTAGCCATGACGGAATCCTCACCTTCTATAACCTTTTTCAATCCCTGTATACCTGTCCGTTTTCTACCACACAAAACGTTAACTATCTGGTACAGCTCTGTGCTGTTGTGCTGTCTAACTGCTTCCTCAGCTTTGTCAGCCAAGCCATCAAATAAAAAAAATTCTTATCAGCAGCTAGCAGATACTTTACACGTTTATTAAGCTCTCTGTAATGCTTTCTGTTAAGACTATTAATAACTCTATTAAGATTAAGGACATTTCTGCAGTTCTTTCTTTCCGAAATAAGCTCAAGTGCCTTTTCACTCAAATAATTCTATCTCCTCTGCTCCTTTTTTCCTAAAAGAGTACCGTTAATTTCCAAAAAAGCATGTTCAAAACGGTCCCATTCTTCCCCAACTTCAGTAGTAAGCCATGACTGTCATAATGACTAAGTAACCTACCACGGTAAGCTTTAGCTATAACAAGGTCTTTCAGAGCTTCAGAATTAAAGGTAAATTTTTTAATCTTAGCACAACATTTCTTAAATTTAAGTTGCAAGACGCTTTTAACAAGGTAATGGTCAGATGCAATTTCAGCTCCCCTATATGATCTGGTATTCCTAACAGAATTAGCCCATTTGTTGTTAATTAATATATAATAAATCATATTCTTATGCAGCCCATCAGGTGAAACCCATGTGTACTTATGCATGTCGCAATGTTTGTAATAAGTGTTAGTTATTCTGAAACCATTAAGTTTGCTTACCTGTAGGAGACGCTGCCCATTGCCATTGCAGCTACCAATACCAAAAGGACATATCATCCCTCCCCAAAGGTTAAGAATCAGTACCAACTTTGGCATTGAAGTCACCTGGAACAAGGGTAATATCTCCTTTCTTGACAGAATTCAAAATATCCTGAAGTTGTCTGTAAAACCTATCCTTCTCATCCTCATCGGCATTCTCAGTGGCATACAGCAGATAACATTCAAGTCTTTAATGCTTCTCTGAAATTTTGCTGTAAGAAACCTTTCATTAATGCACTCATATCCTAGAAGAGCATCACTAGCGTGTCTGCTGAAAAGCAGACCCACGCCTTGGTGATGCTTATTGTCGTCCCTCCCTGAAAAGAGAAATTTAAGATTATTTTTAAGAATCTGACCTTTATCTGTCCATCTGGTCTCTTGCAAGCCGAGAATATCTAAATTATAATGGTGGAATTCTTGTGTGAGGACATAAAGAGAAAAAGCTATGTGCAGAGTCCTCACATTCCGACTACCTATGGAGAGAAAATGATTAGTAGGATGTTTAAAGAAACTATGTTTATTGAGAGAAGGAATGCCAACAATATCAAACAGCCCCCTAATCGCAGACATGGGGCAAAGACCCGTTCCCTCATCACTAAAGGCTGAAGCCATCTACACTGGAAGACTTCCTCCAATGTAGAATTTTACAATGCCAATAGAAGCAAAGTGTTCAGGTGCCTGCGATGACCTCTGCTCAGGATTATCCACCAGCTGATAAACATATCCTGTGAATCTATTCACTTGGGGCTGTCAACCCACAAACAAACAGAAAACACAGCGGAAGATTTCCCCTCCACAGAAGCCCACCAGTGCAGCAAAATCAGGATCCATAATCAAGCTCAGAGCCATATATCTGTCCAGTCCAGACATATATAGTTTATATATGTCTGGACTGGACAGTGGTTTATATGGTCAGCACCAGGACCCTGTGTGGTGACCACTCCTCAGCAGGGTAGAAAAAAGAAAAGTAGCCATAGTTGTCCAGATCAGTAGGCCACACCAATCTGGCAGCCCTCCCATTTCGTTCACTTCCACAAGAGAGTATCTCTTTTGAAAGGTACTAACGGTCTGCACCACGAGAAGGCGGGATCGGACATTAGGAGCTAGGCCTGGCCGGTTCTATGCATCATCACAGGGGATTGGTGCATAGCTCTCCTTCCAGTGACTACCTAGCTACCATTTACAGACCATTTTTTATACAATATATTTTTTAATAATATAATTATTTTACAACTCGCTGTAAAATAAATTAATATTGTAATAAAACATATGCACAATATATTAATATCGCGAATGAAATATACCCCAGATAACTTTTCAAGGGATATTTTGCGACGAGTAATTCAGTTTAAGAAAATAAATATAAATTTTTAATCGAAACGGAGTCAAAAACGTACTCTCTATATTAATCATAATTTTCAAGAACAGTTTTTTAAACTACCACTAAAAGGGAGGGGAAAAAATATATTAATGATTAATACAGTGGAGGAGCAAAATACTGAATTGAAGCATAAAGGACAAGAACACCTTTTCAGGTTTATTATTTTCAGAAATTTCTTCTTAAATAATGCATTTTAAGAATAACTAAAAAAAGCTATACATTACGAAAAGTCTTTTCAATCCTGTTCGATTCAATTCAATATCAGACTAGTCCCCAATTATCTTTTCCCTTCATCCGGGCGTTGCATTGGAATAGTCAAAATGACACATGCTAAAAAATTTAGTCACGAGCCACTACTGGGAGATTTAGGATGTGTTGGGTAGATAATGTTGGTTGTTTTACCTCTGAGCGGCACTTTTTTGCACACCATGGGCTAAATGGAAAGGCCACATGGACCCCGAAAGCTCAGAGAAGGTTGGTAGAGGAGACCCACTGGAACAGCTTTGGGAGACAGATGGTAGCCTCCCGTCATGGCCATCCAGCGTGTTCTTTAACGTGCACAGGGTATTGCTCTCCCGCACATGGGGCCTTGGCTTAACGTCCCATCCGACGGATGGCGGCCTTTCCAAGCCCATTGGTGTCCCCTACTGACCGTGGGCAGGACGGGGAGTTTTGCGGAGTTAAATCTCAATGCTGACTTAGCTGGGACTCGAACCTGGGAAATGCAGATTACAAGACTGGCGGGCTACCAACTGAGCCACCTTCACCCCTAGATAATGTAAAACAGGGCCTTGTTACGATTGGCCTAAACTGGACAAATGCAGCAACCGGTGCCTCAGCAACTATAGCACAGGACAGACGTATTTGGAACTAAGGCAACACTTTGTAGTTACAATTGTAAAACGATGAGTCTTGACAACATTTATTCACTCTGGAGAGACCGAACTAGGATAAATAAAAGCCTTTTAGTAAATCATTACTAGCATGCTATCTGTAACAAATACAGTGAAAGTGGAAGCGAAACTTACTAGTCGGCTATGAAACGCTAAAAGTGTGACCCTTTTTCTGTGGTGAAAGTAGATTTTATTTCTTACTGGTACACTTCGAAGCAACGCTATGTGTGGAAAATCGCGAACAGACTCACTCCACTGAAATCATCCTACAGGGATAATAATGTGAATTGTATGGTAATTAAAAAATTACAGTGCCCAGTATTTCTATTTCTCCCTATGTTTTCCGAAAAGGGTGAATGATTTAGGGATTTTCTAATGTGAAATAAATATTAATATGGCTGAATACTTGCTGATTCCGTTGTATTCGCGAAGTTCGGTCTTATTGAAAAAAATAAAATCTAATACTTAGAAGTAGGGTTGTTATGTAGTAGTTTTAAACTGATTGTAGTTCTTAAAATTAAAATCAAACTTTCAGAAAGAATATTTTGAAATTAAGATGCAATGGATAATTGTGTCTATAAGTGTTTTATTTTTATTTATTTTTCTATTTTTTGAGCAGGTTTTAGAAAACAGACTATTTTCATTTGTCTTACGGAGACATTTTTTTGGTCCCAATTAATCACAGTAAGCTGACACCCATTCCATTAGATTGTGCATTATACTAGCACAGTACGTAATGTAAAATGATTGATTGGTAAAATTGATTTTTTAAAAAAATTCGATGAATTAACCTTAGCAAAAAATTATCAAATTTCAATTTTCTTTTCCTCTTTCCTCAACTTTCAAATCATTACTTAAATTTGTGAAGTCCTGTCCCCAATCGCCCTCCATTAAATTGCCTTCCGTGGTTCTCAGAATTGTTAGAATTTTCATTTGAGCAGAACATAAAGTTATTCACAAAAATATATTTAGAAAACGAAAGCATAAAACATGAATATTTATGCATCTCACAACAAATCGAGTAAGAGTTAAAATTAGAGTTGAAAATCACAAATCCATTTTCCCAGTTCTGCCTCTGGTGGTAATTAAAACAGAACCAGAACACAACTGCAGCGGATGGAAACGTGAATTATCCGTGAATACTTGATGACTCCCCAAGAGACGGCGTTGGTTGCAGTTTCAAAAAGAGTTAGTTTTAACTAAAAGATTAAATTGTAATAGCGTAATTGAAATTCGAGGAATTTTTCGTAAAAAAGAACATCCCGCTTTTTTAATATAATGCTCAGGTGAAAAAACATAAAAGTGTAATAGAAGTAGTTCATTGTATCACTACTGAAAAATGTCCTATAGGCACGGTCTACTTTCACCACTGCCCTTATCGTGAAAATCAGATGGAGGAAGCTAAGTGATAAATGCACCTTTTCATTACATTGTTTTGAGGCTATATTCTGTTTTTAGCAGTTAGCTTCAGGGGTAGCTTTGTGGATAGATATTCAGTGTTGGTAGTATGCATTCTTTCCTCCGTGGTAAAAATGCTGAAGTGTTGCTATCCCCCCTCCCAAATACAGTAAATTATTAAGTATATATGGATTAATAAAATGGTACAATGTTGCTATATAAACCACACACAAAAAAAATTAGAAGTATATATATAATATATACAAGAAAAAAACCCTACGAAATAAAAATTTAAGTTTGGAAAAAAAAACAGTATATAAATTTATATTGGAATAAAATAGTACTTTTCGAATTACCACATAAAATAACAAAATTTGTCTATTTATTTTTATTTATTTTGCATAACTTTTTTAGTACAAAAATTTTAAGTAAAGACCTCTAAGTAACATATTTTGTAAACTGTAATAAATAAATAACTAGCAATAAATTCTTAATTAAAAAAAAGTTAATTTTGAAATGGCGTCTGTGCTCCGCTTTAAAGGCCAGTTGAAGTCGGTAAGCGAGGTAAGGGCGCCTTCTACAAAGGGACTTCTGAAAAGGAACTCATCTGGGCGGAAACACCTTGAGCTGGGCCCTTTAGATTTTTGCGCCTGAGGCATAGGCACCCTTCTTTCCATTCAGGTTCCTGCAATGGAGTTATTAACTTAGGATATTAAGAAACGAACAACCATTCCCCTCGAAATATATTCTTCAGAACTTCATTTCTCTACTTGTGTGAGTTTTGCGTATTTCTATTGCATACGAGTATTTTGAATTCGTTTGAATCTTAGTCGAGAATTCTTCCAGTAATGCTTATTGGTTCCATTTAAAGTCAACAGATGGCACTGCTGTACAGTTGAACAAAGTTGTCTTCTCAAAATGGCGGGTGCAGCAATTGTAGGACGGTTGTTAGAGAAACATAAAAGGCATTTATCGGAGAATGATATTAATAAATTGCTTTACAACCTACATCTGAAAGGTATTATTAGCTCAGAAGATAAAAGGAATGTTCAGGAAGAAAAATCGTCGCATAAACGATCCGATGCTTTTGTAAATTTAATATCGCGGAAAGGTTACAGCGCTTTCCAGGAGTTGTGTTTATCTTTGGAAAGTTTGGCCCCTCACCTTCTGACAAAGTTTGCTCTGGACATTGCCGGTAAGTTGAACTCCTGTTCAGTTGCTTACTATAATTGTCGCGGCTAAGTTTATTTTTTCTCGGGAGCATTCGCAGATTTATAATTTTGGTTATAAAAATATAGAAGTTCCGCAACAGCTGTTTCTTGCCTTGAACTGATTTTACAGACGTAAGGCGCAAAAAAAAAAATCGGTTTCTGCGAAAATGAATTTCTGCTGAATTCATCTAGTGTAAACAGAAACTACTTTTAAGCATGTAATGTGTATTATTATTTTGTTATTCTAAAGTTTATCACAAATGCGCAATATTTTAAAAAAGAATAGTTTCTGATATTTACTTTATAATAGGAAATAAAATTTTAATCAAATTTTCTGTTTATAATTACAAAAGCAACTGAAAAATGCACAAAAAAGATTTGCAATATTTTGAATTTTTTATAATTTTAAAATTGATTTTTTTTATGGGTACATAGAATCCCCTGAAGAGGGAAGGAGGCAAAAGGGATCCTCTCACCCTGGGATTAGATAATTATATATCTATATATTAATGAAAACAAACTATGAACTGAAAAATTATTCTCTTGACCCCCATTCTGAAGGAAATTCTTTTCATTCTACATTTATCCCATTGAACTAAACGTTTTTGAAATGAAGGACTTTTATATGAATTTTGAACTTGTATATAATGTTGTCCTGTATCCCTTTGAATATTTATGGGAAATAATAATATGCCCCATGCACAGACAGTTCTTAAACTGTGGTCTGCAGGCACCCCTCCCCCCCCTTGGAGGTTGACAAATGCCTAGAGTACTAAATTTTCAGATATGCTGTTTTAGGATATCTTTAATGTGGATGCCATCCAGGTTCGGAATGGTAAGCTTATTTGGCTCCTGATCAAAGGGACCTGAGTTCGAACCCCAGGTAAGGCATGCATGTGTGTGTGGTATCTTTCTGCTGAGGTATCGCTTTCCTCACAGATTCTTCCCTATGGCATATGAAACTGACAGGCTCCTGTGGCAAGCAGCTGTTTGAGGGGGTATTTTTTTTAAATGTGGATACTGCGTAAATTGTATATAAAGTGATCACAAAAGAAAATAAAACAAAATCTTGAAACAATTGAAAACGATGGAGGTGTGGCCAGATTATACAGTTTTGTTCTTCATACATGTTATCCTTGTGCAGGTTAAGTTGTAACACATTCTTTATAAACACCTTTCTTAGCCATACTGTTGCAGAAATAATTCTGAGGGGAGAAAAGATATGTTTTATATTTATATGTGGTGCAAGTATTTAAGTAGCATATTTTGTATGGAACAGGAAATTTTTAAGAAAAAAAAGGGGGGGGGGGTTAATAGCCTAACCCATTTCTTGGCCCAAACTTTTCCTTTTACCTTAAACATTGAAGAACATATTACATACATTAGTTATTAATTTGCCCAACATTCAGCAATATGCAAATCAGTGGACTTTTTCTCTACAAATGATTATTGATAATACTTTAATGTGGATATTTAGATTGTCTGAAAAAATATTGTATTGATTGTATTGAAAATGATAATTCCATTATAGAACTCACTGTTATTTATGAAAGTAAACTAATATTTAAGATACTACAAAATTATTTGGAATAGAAGCATCAATATTTTTTATTATCTTATTCACAAAGAGTCTGCCTTTGCTCACAACAAATGTTAAAGAGGATCAAACTGTTATTAGGTCTAAGTTTGGTTTTCAGATGTGTACTCCTATTTTCCACTCTTCACAGATTATTGTAAGTTTCAAAAGCAGTTCCCATTCTCCTGCTCATGTTGCATATCTTAAGAATCTTCATATGTTAAAGGTTATTAAACTTGGAGAGTATCTTCAAAGCACTAGATCTCAGTTGACTAATTTTCCACTCTAGTTTTTTCCGTATTGATTGCCAGGACTACTCCATTACTATCCTCATGAATGCCATTAAGGTAAAACAAAATACCCCTCTCAAGCAGCTGCTTGCCACAGAAGTCTGACAGGAGCCTGTCAGTTTATATGCCAGAGTAGTTAGATCAGTAGCCAAGTGTGCTAACCACTCGGCAAAAGTGCCAAATCACCATTCAGTCTTAGTAACAAATTTTCAAATGTGTAGACAATCTAAAACTCCAATTCCTCTCTTTTAAAGCTTTCTTCATAACTTAATCACTTTGCAAACTTACAGCAGAAATAATGAGGAATCTGAGAAAAGGGAAGGAAAGATTGAAAATATATTTGTTTTTAATAACAAATAAAAATAAAAGTGAGTCCCGGATAAGGCATGGATGTTCATGTTGTTTTTATGCTGAGGTCCTGCCATCCTCACAGACCTCCTACATGGCATATAAACTGACAGACTCTCTGTCAGACCTCTGTGGCAAAAAGCTGCTTGAGGGGGGTATTTTTTTTATTATTATTTAACATATTTGATAATCTCATTTTTATAGGCAGACTTCTTAAAAGGTGTAAGCAACTTTTTTGAATAATATCCCATGGCCAAGTGGTTAACATGCTTGGCTACTGATCTAAGGGATCTGGGTTTGAGCCCCGGGTAAGGCATGGTTGTGTGTGTTGTTTTTCTGCTGAGGTCCTGCCATCCTCACAGACCTTCTACTATGGCATATAAACTGACAGTCTCCTGTCAGACCTCTGTGGCAAGCAGCTGCTTGAGGGGGTATTTATTTATTTTTTTTTTATTTGTATTCCATTTTATCAAAGAATGTGGCAAAAGAACATGACAAGTTCTTGCAGTCATATGCATTAGTTGTCAGTTTTATTCACAGTATTAAATTCAGTTAAAATGGTGGTAGAATAATTTTGATTTCTATGAGAAGCAAGCTGTGTTTTGCAGTGGAGAGGGAAAGCGTTATTTCTTTCGAGATCTCATCCGCCTGTCCCTTATTAAAAGTATGCGAACTCAAATAAAATCAATATCGGCATTTATTTCACAGATCCCTTAAGGACATATTGACAACACTATCTTCGAAGCAGTCGATCATTCTAATGGAGACCTCTCTCTTTGGGATGCCTTTGTTGAGCAAAATTCGCGTAATCAGTTCGGTAAATATCTCAATCGGTTGAGTATCGCTCTGCAGTTATTCTGCTCTTTGGATTCGTATAAAACGTGAAGATTCCGTGTTTTTAGTACAATTACGGCTGTTCTCTTATGATTGTTTAGCCATCTACGGAATATGGAGGATAAAAAAAAAATCTCCGTCCTTGCAGAATTAAAGTCCTTTATACTGATGGATTTTCGAAGACAACCCGACATGAATATTTTTTGAACGAAGTCAAAAACTATTAAGAAGCGTTTTATTTTTCTGGTAAATATTCAAAGTAAATGTGTTAGAAATGCATGTTTATTTTTTCCGTTTGTGGACTTTATTTAAATATTTTTAAAGATTATGCGAATGAGCGCCACTATTGAATAATTGTCGATTTCATGGTGTCATTAATCTAACCTTAGGCAAAGAAAATGGAAATCTGCAAAGTTAATTTACCCCCAGCTAAGATTCGAAGATTGGAAATGCTTTTCGTAAAAGAAAATTGTAAAGATATTCCGTTCTCATGGGAAATTTTGTGCCTAGTTCCGTGTGAATATTACGCATGGCTAACTGATCCAACCCATTTCCCTGGTTCCTGGGTTCGAGTTTTGGTTAGAATGGATGTGTCTTGTGTTGTATTTCTGCCCAAATCTTGCTTTCCTCACAGATCTCTATGGCGTATTTAACTGACAGGCTTCTGTCAGACTGGAGCTGCCTGAGGGGTAGTTTTTCTGTGTAGCAAATATTTTAAATTGTAGTACTTTTAGTTATTTTTGGTTATTATAACGTGGTCGTTATAGGACGTAATGTACGGTGAATTACATATTAGGCATTATAGTATTAAAATTATTATAATATTTCATAAATACGATATTTATAATATGGTTGTCAAGACTGAGAGCGATGCATGGAGGGAGAAGTAATTAACGCTGCGAAATGGAATTTGCGGTTTCCTTAGCTTGCGCCGTGATGGCTCAGGATACCCAAAGTAGATGGGCGTGCCTCTTCACTGTTCTCAAAACTGAGATAAATGTTCAAAACAAGAAATGGAAACATGGTTAACATTTATGGCTTGGAAAGATTACATATTTTGAGAGTCCAATGTGCTCTCTCCCCCACTTTAATATTTTACTTTGCCCTGGTTCGACCGAACTTTCGAACTCCCTATGGCTAAGTCATTATAACGACCCTGTATTAGTTTTACGTTTGCGTTTGAAGAGCAGGGCCGAAACTATGAAGGTGAGAATGGTAAAAATTATATTTATAATATAAGAATTAGATGCTAATGTTAAAGACAACGCCTTTGGCATTTTCACTCCAGTCGCAAGAACAAAGATATTTTCCTCCCTGATAAAGATTTACGAGAAAAAAAAAGAGCTCTCTTACTAATTGCTGTTCCAACGTGTTTGTTCGGAATTTTTAACAATTGAAACACGTTGGTTGTAATTATATAAATTCATTTTAGTGAGCTTTGAATTCTTGAAATTTTAGCTGCTGGAGGGATGTGAGCAAGCATTAAAAATTTTACCATGCCTTGTTTAGATTAGGAGGTTGACATGCTTCAAGTTGTTTTAACCCTTAACTACTGTCGGTACTCTCTATGAGACAACAAGTGATTTTCATTCTGCCTTAACTTGAAATAATAATTTCAATTTATTGATATTATTTTTAGTTGGTAACGCATTTATCATGTTCCCTAATTCATAACAGAGGCTCTACTCTAACACTGCCATTGATCAATGCAAAATTCTTTCAATTTGCATAACAAACTACAAACGTTTACGTAAGGGATTTTCAGTGACCGCTCGTCAGTACGCTCCAAATTCCTCTCCTGGAACTCTCTGGAAAGACCTCATTAATGTGATTATTTCATGTGAAACTGAAGCAGAATTGAACTGATTTGTTACTTTCTCAACATACTCTGCTAGAACAAATGGGGCGGCGGTGGCTCAGTCGGTAGCGCGCCAGGCTCGTAATCTGTAATTCCCAGGTTCGAGTCCCAGCTGGGTCAGCGTTGAGATTTATCTCCGCAAAATTCCCCGCCCTGCCCACGGTCAGTAGGGGACACCGATGGGCTACGAAAGTCCGCCGTCCGTCGGATGGGACGTTAAGCCGTGGGACCGTGTGCGGGAGAGCCATACCCTGTGCACGTTAAAGAACACGCTGGATGGCCTTGACGGGAGGCTACCATCTGTCTCCCAACAGCTGTTCCAGTGGGTCCCCTCCCCCAACCTTCTCTGAGCCTTCGGGTCCATGTAACCTGGCCATTTAGCCCATGGTGTGCAAAAAAGTGCCGCTCAGAGGTAAAACAACCCAACCCAACTGCTAGAACAAAGTATTTTCTTAGCTCACCTTTTGGCGATTTCCATTTAGTAATCGATATGGATAAACGTGATATGACACCGGTGGAAAAAGTTTGATATCGATATGGAAATATATAATATCGAGATATTATTCGCAAATTTGTTTTATTATCTGTTTTCACCAATCTTTAGAAACGAAAGATAACTAAAGTCAGTCAGAAAAGAAATGAAAGGCATAGATGTGGACATGGCAACCTTAGAACATCTTGAAGATTTCCCTGTTTTGTAAGTACATCCTACGGCTGTGACCTTCCCAAATTCCTCCATCCACGGAACAAAAGAGAAAGCCGTGAGCTGCCTCTAGTATCAGCCACAGCTGCACTAGATAGCCGTTGGTAATCTGGGCGGTGAAGCAACGTTAACAGGGTTTTTCTCTCCTTTCAACTTACCACTGCACCAGGATTTCCTTTCATTCGATCTCCGATTTCCCCTCTCCTTAAAATACCCGAGCTTTCATCGTTTATTAGCTGGTTCAGCTACGCACTGAGGAGGCACTAAATCTCCAGGCTTTTAGTGTAGGGTCACTGTGTGGGATGAATCGCAGGCATTGCGTAAGGAAGGGAAGATGCATTCGAGCTGTGTTCCGTCATTAATAAAATTTATAATATTTCAGGTAATTGCGAAAAAATAAAAAAGTATTTGTAATTAAAAATTAACACAAGCGAGAGTTTCATTATTTCTCCCGTTATTCTCTCTCTTCCATTATTAGTAACACTTACAGTGGTTTAGCGCGCTTGGCTACTGATCTAAGGGACCTGGGTTCGAACCCTGGGTAAGGCATGGATGTATGTGTCGTTTTTCTGCTGAGGTCCTGCCATCCTCTCAGACCTTCTACTATGGCATATAAACTGACAGGCTCCTGTCAGACCTCTGTGGCAAGCAGCTGCTTGAGGTTTTTTTTCCCAAGCAGCTGCTTGCCACAGAGATCTGACAAGAGCCTGTCAGTTTATATGCCACAGTAGAAGGTCTGTGAGGATGACAGGACCTCAGCAGAAAAACGATACATCATCCATACCTTACCCGGGGCTCGAACCCAGGTCTATTTATTTTATTTATAGCGTTTAATGATGGTACTCAAGGATTTTTTGGTTTCTACGATTTATTTCTACTATCATGTTTCGTTCCAAATAGCATTTTTAATTTGTTACCAAATAATTTTAATAATTTTAAGGTTTTCAATATTCTATAATGCAAAGAAGAATTTTAAAATGGTTCAGTGGCACATATTTAAATATATATGTTTTACGAAGTGTCAGAGAATTTATTTTCTCCCTAACTGGTTTGTGGCTCTAAATTTTGAGCCCGAAGCTTTCTCAAAGTAGTCTTTGTATTGCCTTGTTCTAGGATAGAAATACTTCTCTCCTAATTTCTCGTGTCTTTGCTGTATTGTCATCCATCCTTCTGTCTAGGATCACGTTTTTATCTCGTTTTCAGAAGAAAAAAACGAGCTAATTTTTGACTTTTTTTTTCATTTTGCCGAATCTCTCAAAAGCTTTAATTGCACTTTTTTTAAAAAAATAAAAACCCCCTCAAGCAGCTGCTTGCCACAGAGGTCTGACAGGAGCCTGTCAGTTTATATGCCAGAGTAGAAGGTCTGAGACGATGCAAAAAGTTGAAAATGGCAAAACTGTAAACAAATATTACAAACGATATAATTATGCTAGAAATTTGAAACGAATACTGCAACTGACAACAATGATTTCCCCCCCCCCTACCCCCAAGGTGGGGAGTGCGTGAGAAAACGCAATTTTTTATTTAAAAGATAATTGTTTTCAGAGATAAATTCTACTTGGGTTGGATAGGCATTGATTAAATATTACGATTCACGCTTTTCGAATCTCCTCAAAGTTTTAATTGCCCTCTAATGGTGGAGAAATTTTAAACTAATATTGCAAACGATCTATTAAGGCTAGGGGTTGGGTTGTTTTACCTCTGAGCGGCACTTTTTTTGCATACTACGGGCTAAATGGTAAGATCACAAGGACCACGAAGGCTCAGAGAAGGTTGCGGGGGGGAACCCACTGGAACAATTGTTAGGAGACAGATGGTAACCTCCCGTCAAGGCCATCCAGCGTGTTCTTTAATGTGCACCACACGTGCATAAGGTATGGCTCTCCTGCACACAGGGCCACAGCTTAACGTCCCATCCGGTGGACGACAGCCTTTCCAAGCCCATTAGTGTCCCCGCTTGACCGTGGGCAAGGCGGGGATTTTGCGGAACTGCAGATTACGAGACTTGCGCGCTACCGACTGTGCCACCCCCACCACCTATTAGGGCTAGAAATTTGATATTCTAGTGGTGCAGTAAAATGATCAAGGGGTTTCATTGGCAGCAACAATTTGTCCCTTCACCCCCAAGGAAAAAACTAACTTTTTGTTTTAAGATTATTAATAAAAAAACTTTTTTGCGTTGAATAAGCTCTAACGAAATATTATGATTTAATTTTTCAAATACTCCAAAAGGCCTTAATTTACATCGTTCGAGGATGATAAAATCTCGAAAATATAAAATGAATTAACATTGCGAACGATATATTTATGCTAGAAATTTGAAATTCTGGTGGTAGAATGTGTTGATCAAGAACAGATACTCATAGGAGAAGTTTAATTTATATTCATTTGTGTTTTATTTAAATTACTATGGATTAAAATTTCGTCTTGTTGCTCTCTATTCTTAAAAAGTCAGTATTTTTTAAAAATTTCAATAATAATTAATATAGTAGTAATAAAGAGATAATTTTACTTTATAAATATTGACTAATTTGTCCCCTAACTCTGGGGAATGAAAATTTTAAGCGATAAATGAAAATTTTTTTTCCTCTATAAGGCTGATAATATTTTGCCCTTTACATTTTACAATCATCCATTAGCACGAATTTACTACCCCTGTTAAAAGGTGCAAAATTCGATAAATGAATGGGGCGGGGATTGGCTCAGTCGGTAGCGCCTCCGGTTCGTAATCTGCAGTTCCTAGATTCGAATCCCACCTGTTGAGATTTATCACGGCTAACCCCATTTCTTCCATCATGAGAAAGGTGGTTAGCCGCCCGTCAGTTGGGACGTAAAACCGCGGTTCCGTATGTAGGAGAGTCCCAAACTGTGCGCGGTAAAGAACACGCTGAGTGGCCTTCACGGGCGGTTTCCATGTGTCTCCTCACAGCTTCCAGTGGGACTGTTTCCTCCACTCTTCTTAAGCCCTTAAGTTCCTTGTGACCTGGTCATTTGGTCCAATGTGTGCAAAAAAAGTACCTCTCAGAAGTAAAAAGATCTAACGGAAAACGAAAAACTTGATTTTCTTTTAAACGAGCATCCCATATTCTCCAGAGGTAACAGACTATTCTTCTAGTTACCTCTGTTGTTGGCGCATTATATCCTAGGTTGCTAATGCTCCATAAAACTCCAAACTACTTCTTTTGATATGGCATTTTTTGATTTTCTGTTAGTAAGTTGATAACACGTGGAGTATCGTAGACTATAAAGCAATTACCCATACTTTCTTTCCCCCAAAAAAGGGGAGAAGTAGAAAGGTGGGAGAAGTAAAATGTGGGGACCGTCACAGTTCTCCCAAAAAAGATGTAAATTGAATGATTATTATCTATCTTCCTATTGCTTTTTTGGCTTTGACATTTGTCGGTTGGTCGGGTTGTGGATTTGACAAAACTTTGTTCCACCAGATCTTTCGAATGCGTTGGAGAAACAATGATTTATGTGTCAAATGAAAGCTTGTGACGCGGGGAATGTCATAGGCTATAAAACATCGACCCCCCCATGCTCTCTTCCCCTCTAAAAAAAGTCGAATGAAAGCTTCTGACGCGGAGAATGTCGTAAGCTATGAAAAATTGACCCCCCAGTGCTTTCTTCCCCCTATAAAAGGGGGAATTGTGAAAATGATTTTTCCTCTATATCTCATGAACGCGTGTGAGGAAAGTAAAAGCTGTGTATCAAATGAAAGCCTCTGACGCGGGGAGTGTCTTAGGCTATGAAAAATTACCCCCCACCCCCCTCATGCTTTCTTCCTATAAAACGGGAAATGTGAAAATCATTCTACTATATCTTTTTAACGCGAGGGCCTACAGTTATGAGTTAGGTGACAAATGAAAGCTCGTATAACGACGGTCGTTAACTATTTCGAATTTTTCTCCCACTGATCTACGGGATCTGGGTTCGAGCCCCGGGTAAGGCATGGATGTTCGTGTTGTTTTCTGCTGAGGTCCTGCCATCCTCTCAGATCTTCTACTGTGGCATATAAACTGACAGGCTCCTGTCAGACCTCTGTGGCAAGCAGCTGCTTGAGGGGGTATTTATTTTTATTTCATTATTCCCCCCTGATAAAATGAGGGGGCGGATTTTCGGGAGTTCGATATTAACGAGTCATGTCTCAAATTAAAGCTTGTGACGTCTCCAATGTCGTGGGCTACCTCAAACATGACCTAAAAGAAAAAAAAAGGGGGGGGGGTAAATGTGATCGATGCTTATGATAGCTTATGATAGCTTATGATATATCAGAGTTATATGATGCTTATGATATATCAGAGTTTTTGAAGGAAGGTGTTTGACAACAAAAAATATAAATTAAAAAATACCTGTCTTCCTATAGGACCTAAAAAGTAGAAAATAAACCTAAAGCTTATCGATGGTGCAATCAGTCACTGAGTTCGTATTCGCTTCAAAGGAAGACAGGGCGTCGATCGATTACCTACTCGACAAGATTGTCGGCCCCTATCTTCCTTTGAAGTGAATACCAACTTAGTGGCTGATTGCACCATCGATATTTTCGAAATTTTTTAATTTGCATTTTATCTCTCGAACCCACTTGTTGAGATTTATCTCTGTTAATCCCTTTCTGCCCTCATGAGAAAGGGTATACTTTATGTGTCGAAATGAAAGCTTGTGACGCGTAGTATCATAGGCTGCTTCAAGTTATGCCCTCTTCCTTTAAAGACGGAAAAAGAAATTTCTGAAGGGTCGACAGGAACGAGTTATATCTCAAATGAAAGCTTGTCACGTGGGGAATGTTATGGATTACATCAGGTTATACGTCTTCTTTCTTTCCTCCCCTCCCCCTCCCTTAAAAACGGGAGAGCCAAATTTAAGCAGGCCGATCGAAATGAATCGTATGTCAAGTGAAAGTTTCAGACATGCAGAGTAACATAAGAAAGGTAAACATGTTTTCCTCCTGAGCAATAATAGGTGTTTTCAGTGAGAAAGTTCCTTGCGAATTTTCCACTAAAAAAGAAAAAAATTAAATATATAAATTCAAAACAAATACGTTTGCTGAATGAATTTTCTTTCCAGGTATTCTCAGCAGTAAACGGTCAACATATACATATTTCATTCCTTAAAATACTCGGCATATAACTGGGAGTCATGGGTTCGAGTCTCACTGACGACGAAACTCATTCTTTCAGCAAAATTATTTCTTGAATATTATGTCAACAGGTAGTCTGTGCATTTACTATTGATTAAAAATACGTATCTTTCAATAAGTAAAATATGCCAATGATGAAATTACAGAATTCAGACTGACTTCAAAACTAGATAGAACGCCGATATTGATTTCTCTTACCAATTGAACAAAATTGCTGTGCCCTTTGAAATTAATACGAATGAAGTGATTTCGTCATTAGCATGTTTAATTGTTTACTTTTTTACAGTTTATATCGGAAGTTGCGTATTTCAAATTTTTTTCATTCGTGTATCTTATTGCTAGCAGATATATCCGACTTTGCTCTGGTTTGAAACTCTAAAACAGGGATTCTCAACGTGGGGTACGCTTTAAAGTTTTTGGAGTACGCCGTGAGAGCTCAAAAGTCACTAGATCTAGCAACAAAGTCGCTAAGTTGGCAACACTGCTGTGTAAAAATGTCATTTTTTTGTGTTTATCGATATATGTAATCTATGAATACAAAATTTTATGTGTATATATATATATGTTTAATTTTATTCCCATTGTTATACTATAACTATAGTTAGTTACATACACATTTCCAAGGGGTACGTGAAGCATAAAAGGTTGAGAACCACTGCTCTAAAGTAAATAGTCGATGGCACTCCCCACGTCGCAAGCTTTCATTTCGCATAAAATTCATTACATACGATTTGTCCTCCCCCACATTCCGATATAACATAACTTTTGCCGTCTTCTTTAGGGAAAATCAGAAACTTTGAAATTATAGTAGATGGCACTTCCCACATGATTTTGAATAACTGCTAATGCTAAGCTAATTAAACCTATGATAAACACCGGCTTTTCACCGCTAATATTGAATCTATGGGGCTTTCGAGAAATTCTTACCCGGCCATCCCGGTTTTTTTTGACCCAGACGGGTTTGCACATAGTCTATACCAGGGGTTGGGAACCGGCGGCTCTGAGCACTCAAAGAAATGGCTGTTGACATCTTTCGGTTCAATATTCAACTCTGAAATTTTTTAATGATTTTCATTATAAACAAACACTAGAGCAGGTGTCAGACAATAGTTTGGAAGTACTGATAATATTCAGAAGCTTTAAGTGCAGTCGAAATTAAGTTGGTCGAGAAGATTCAAAAGTTGCACTGATGAATGGCAGATTTTTTAATAATTCTTTTCAATAGTTTTATTGTATACACTTGAATATACCTATTTTAAATTTATACGTTATGGTTTTATTTTCGTTAATTAAATAATCTGCGGTTTCTTTTTTCCCTTTTGACTTTGGCCCAATAAAGATTATAATTTGCGATTCTCAAAATTTACTAGTTTAGCTATTTTTGCTCTTTTGACTCTTAATCGAGAAAAGCTTCCCGATCCCTGACTGAAGGGAAAGCTCATGCGAAGTTTTGGTGCTTCTAGCTTTTCTGGGGTCCGAGTGCATAAGCGGACTCCACCATGCAGGAAATATATTAAAATGATATTCTATATGGAATAAAATTTTACGGTTATTTATTTTTTAAAACTGTTTTTAATTTTGGGCATATAGCATGGGCTAAAATTATGCAAAGACACCTTTCAAAGCAAGTAGACAAATTCGAGGGTTAGTATAAGACGGGATTGAGGGGGGTGCGTGCGGCAGTCATTCCTCAGTAGTTGACTCAGACATATGAATGCATTTTTAATTGGGGGCTGTCCCAGTCACATGACCCCCGACTCTGCCTACAATAAACGTTCTTCTTCGTATTGCACTTTGTGTTGTATCATTTAAACATCATCCCTGAAACCGATAGTTCTATTTGCGAAGACCCAAATAAGTTATCTCCAATAAAGATTTTTCCCGTTTATGTGAGCTTGTGCCTCGCGTTTTTATTGTTTTCGATTTTGTTTCTTACTAAACCAGTGATGCCTTACAAAACTGCAATTGATTTGTTTTTGCTATTTGTCGTTCTCACAGAGATAGTTTCAATAACTTCCAAAATTCTCCACTAGGGGCACTGCCATTGAGAAATCGTATTTACCTCTTTCTAATTTCTGCTAAGATCAATGATTATTTTATGGAGATAGACAGAAAATAATGATAGGTCTAGCTAAACGTAGTACGGTCTTACTAACCGTTTCTGAGCTATTGCTTCGTAAAAGAACTTTAATAATCATCCTAAATGAAGAATTAGACGTAGTTATTAGTGTGATATCATTTGTTGCACTTTGTGATGAAAAAAAAAATGTTATGCTATTCTCTGTGTGCCAGTTTCCGTTTTGACAATCTTCTCTCTAACTTTAGCCAGAACCGCATCTAGTGAAAGACTAACTTTTCGTTGTTTAAATAGACAGACTTTATTTAAATATTTCTTAGTCGATAACGCGATTTGATATCGATTGGAGATTTTATCTTTTGACATCCCTAATTGTTGATTTCCTATTTATAACCGACATTACTCTGGTAAAAATGGAAATCTTTACAACGACTTAGTAACCGTAAATGTCAGTACTATTATGAGGATTATCATCTGTTTTAAATTAAGTTGTATTCAGATTCTTATAGACATGTTTCATAAAAACCTGATTGACAACTTTTTCGTTATGTCGAATTATGATGTTATGTAACTGAATCCAGTGAAAATAGTATGCAAAAGGATCCCTTTATCTGGATATATAAGTATCCCTTTATCTGGAATGCTAATTTCTCTTACTCTTGTGAGTCATGCCTTCAAAGGAAAATCTGTCAAGAAGCAGCTTTTAATCTAGAATAACTTTCTTTTACTCTTGTGAGTCATGCCATTAAAAGAAATAAAATCTGTTTTGTGAGGAATGTCTCATTGCTGCTACCGTTAGCTTCTACTTGAACCGTGATTGGCTGTCCTCTGCCCCCACCAAACAGAGCTCTTTTCCTTGTAAATCACCTTCCTTCTACGAGCCAATGGCCACTCCTCCTCCTGGTCGCTCCGTTGGCCATGTACAGGCCCTACTGGTTCTTCAGCTGCAATGGGGTTCTTCACCTTGACGTCATTTATTCATTGCAGTTGTAATTGTGCGAGCTGCCATTTCTGTGTATGGATCACGACACTTCTTGGAATAGCCTCTAAAGCCGTAATTCAGTTCATCTTATTCTCTGGATATCAAGTAGGAAAGGTTGGAATTAATTGTTTCATTCATAAACTGAACGGGAAAGAAGAAGAAAAGGATGAACATGGCGGGAGAGAAAACTGGATCATTTGAAGGATAATTTCAATTTAATCTCTTTTTCAATTAAAGCGTAAAGAAATTTAGAGAGCATTCTTGCAAAAACAATTGATTACTAGAATTTCTTCTTAAAAGTTTGCTCTAAACTGAACTATTGATTAACACCATTTAAAATTAAGTGCATAATTTATTAATTCCTAGAATTTCTTCTTAAAAGTTTGCTCTAAACTGAACTATTGATTAACACCATTTAAAATTAAGTGCATACTTTATTAATTCCTTATTAAGCACATTCTGTATCAAAATGGAACTCTTCGAAAAATTTCGACCTTGATACAGAAAAAGGTGGAATTTTAAAATTGCCTTTGATATTAAAATTTGCATATATAGTAGGTGTGATTAATTCCATTTGTAATATAGGATTATATTAATCAGGATATCGGGAACTTTTATGAGGTTTATTCATAAACATCGAAATATCGTGAAGAAGACGATAAAAGTATAGTCTCGAAAATAATAAACAGACTGCTTACTAAGGGATTTATATTATAAAAATATTCTTGTGAGTTAAGAAATCAATGAATACAAGTTAATCGCTGAATTGAACAATGTTAAAAGCTTGAGTTATTGCCACCATTTTTGTCTGAGAGAAGACAATTTAAATTTCCCTTCGAATTGATGTCTCCTTTTTCCATTATATCATTCCCTGAGCAGTTAGCACATTTTTGAGCGGAACAAAGAGATTTGGATTCGAGTTTCAGATAAAGGAATGCACAAAGTAAAGAATGATTCAAAATTCGCGCAACCCATATTAGAAAATAATCGCGGGTTGGGTTGTTTTACCTCTGAGCGGCACTTTTTTGCACACCATGGGCTAAATGGCCAGGTCACATGGACCCCGAAGGCTCAGAGAAGGTTGGGGGAGGGGACTCACTGGAACAGCTGTTGGGAAACAGATGGTAGCCTCCCGTCAAGGCCATCCAGCGTGTCCTTTAACGTGCACAGGGTATGGCTCTCCTGCACACGGGGCCACGGCTTAACGTCCCATCTGACGGATGGCGGCCTTTCCAAGCCCATCGGTGTCCCCTACTGACCGTGGGCAGGGCGGGGAATTTTGCGGAGATAAATCTCAACGCTGACCCAGCTAGGTGTGTGGGAGTGAACATGACAGTATTAAGTAGCACATGTATATCATTATAGTAGATTGAGATGATCAATAATTTTCCACAAAAATATTTGTTAATTTATCGATGTTAAAGTCAACAGGTTACTCTGTAAATATTATTTATAGTTTGAGATGAATTGAGTGATTATTATTAGTTATGTATAGTATAATAATATATTAATTGTTAGATAATGATTCTCCCGCATACGGGGCCACGGATTAACGTTCTGACGGACGGCGGTCTTTCCAAGCCCATTGGTGTCCCCTACTGACCGTGGGTAGGACGGAAAAATTTGCGGAGATAAATCTCAATGCTGACCAGCTGGGACTCGAACCTGGGAAGTACAGATTACGAGCCTGGCGCGCTACCCACTGAGTCACCTTTTTAAGTTGAGTAGAACTGTGCTGAAAGCACGCTCTCTCGTCTCTTTCGTACTGAATTTACTGCCAGCAGAGACAGTGGTTTGAAAGCGGCCCTTGTTTAACAAAATATTGGTATCCACTGATTGAGCTCAAGTGCTGCAAACACTATCGCTCAGCATTAAAACAACTGAATTCAATTCATTAACGGTAATAAATAAATAATAAATAAATACCCCGTCAAGCAGCTGCTTACCACAGAGGTCTGACAGGAGCCTGTCAGTTTATATGCCATAGTAGAAGATCTGAGAGGATGGCAGGAGGAATAAATAAATGAGAATGAAATGGCACAAAGTTTTTTTTTTTCGGTTTGCGTAGCAAGGGCTGAATCGAAATCTATTTTTTGAAAGGGCAAGGGTGTGGTGGGACAAAACGGAACAATCCAGAAAGAAATACGTAGTGCATTCCAATCAATCAAAGTTGATTGACGCTCCAAGAGAAGTGAAAGAAATATCCTTCCTCTTCCCCCTGCCCCAACTTATTTGTGTGCTTGAGTGATTGACGTAGCATTCGCTTCTCTCGTTCAGTGACGTAAAAAGTGAGTGTGGATTCGTTAACGCTCATTAAGAGGTCATTCGTGACATCAACATCCGAGGTGAATTCATTTGTCACTTCATTGAAGTATTATTTGCTCGCGCACGTGTTGCAACCCATTGGTCTGCATTTCACATAGCTTCAGAAATCGAATTTCCTTTCGGTGACGTAATCTTTTGTGTTTTTGGGAATTGTTCTGCTATATTGGAGCGAAAGAAAGCGATATACATCCATCCCTCGATTTACACGGTAGATAGATTCGGGAAAATCATAATGTACATCGAAATCGTGCAAATCGAGGTTTCGAAATATTCTTTGTTCTTAATAGAATGTAGAATGAAAGTTTTATTTATACATACCCCTATTTGTTTCAAATTAACACTAATTCCGATAAGTTTAATTTCTCGTGCATTCCTTTTTGGTCACGAAAAATACTCATCGTTGATGTAGACGTACATTATGGGATTTGAAAGAAAGATATTTATGAACTGAATATAAATTAAAAATTAAATATTTTTATCAACACTTAATGCTTTGTAAAATTAGTATTTATGTGATATTTTACGAATCAACTGTATTTAGCCCATGTAATTGTCTACAAAGTTGTTACTAAAATGAGATTAAACACGGTTTTTACTAGTATGAAAAATTCAGTCTAGAAACGTCAGATCTTGCTGCCGATTCAAATCAGGCTTCATTTCATTAAGATGTCGCGTGACAGATTGCATTACAATTACAGTTTTAGCCAAGGAATATAAATATAACCTGTTAAATGTGACGAATTGATTAATATAGGAATTTACTGTTATCTGCTTTTCCTTGAAAATAAATAAATTTCAGTTTTGTAGTCGAGTCCTGGTTAAGATGGGGTTTGTTTTGTCTCGTCTTTCTCACAGATCTTCTACTCTGGCATATGAACTTACAGGTTCCTGTCAGACTTCTGTGGCTAGCAGCTACTTGAGAGGAATTTATTATTATTTTTTTGTTTAGTCTGATAAAGTGGGAGCAACCATTTAAGGAAGATTTCTTTTGTGTGTGTAGTGTGGTCAGCCTCTGTTTTTGGGTACTCAGGATCAAACTCCAAACTTTGCAAGCATTGAGATGTCGGTGCTCAGTCCGTGTCAAAAAAGGAATAAGGATGAGCAGAGAATGTTTGCGTCCTTCTGATTGGATACGAAACTCTTTTCTCGTGGGTATGTGGGAAGGGTGAAGCGATAGAAATCAATCTTCTGTGCCAATGAGAGAAACGACTTAATACTCTTAGAAGGCCAAACCTCAATGTCATTAATTATCAATATAGTGAAATGGCATTGATTGGTCTTCTTGGTTTCATTTAAATCAGAGGAAAATTATCTTGTGGGAGATTCTTTGCCATATAGCTAAGCACTGTTTCATATAACAGTGAAATCGATGTACACAATTCATTACTTTTTGTACACGTACAAGAAAAAAATAAATATCACCTTAAGGAGCTGCTTGTCACAGAGGTCTGACAGGAGGAGCCTGTCAGTTTATACGCCATAATAGACAGTCTGTGAGGATTTTTTAGCAGAAAAACAACACAAACATCCATGCCTTACCCGGGGCTCGAACCCAGGTCCCTTATAGATCAGTAGACAAGCGCGCTAACCACAGTAAATGCATTTTTTCAGAGGCATTCGTTTCGAGTTAAATCCTTCTGGATCATCAATAAATCCTTTAGATCTTACGAAAATCATCACCTCTCATCGGCACATCGTAATCACTAATCGTTGGAAGGAATTGCTAATTCGTGTGTTGCCTTTGTTCGGCTTCGATGCAGGCCACTTCCTGTGAGAAGCTAAGCAGGCACGTGCTCTCACATCGTCGTCACAATGGCTGCGACCTTGAAATTGTTCGTGACCCTTGTGGCGAGTCTGCTCCACCACCTGCTTGGTGTTACGGGACTTACCAGCAGACGCCCGCTGTGTGGGTGGCCCTCTCTTTGTTTTGGGCAGTGATGCCATTGCCTGCCTGGCTGCCTTTTTGGTGACGAACGGCGGAGACAGGTGTGTCCGACTGAAGGCAGCTAGAATAACAGTGGATGCCGGCTTGTCACAATGTTGCAAAGGATTACCTTTTAATCAACTTCTAGTAATGATGGTTGTGCCATTGTAGGCATTTTGGTGGAGAAAGAATCAGATTTTGTGTAGCAGTATGTTGAAACAGGGGAAAATATCATTTCATTTTAGCTTCAAATTTAGCTTAACTAAATGAACTGAAACAAATGATGTTAATAATTTCCGCATTTAAATGTTTTGTAATTAGAGCAAAAAATCATTGCTTAAAAAAATATAGTAAAAATATCAACCGTCTCCGTCGAATGTAGAGATTTTAAAGAGTAGGAAAACTGTTTTTTCCAACTTAGCTTACTTGTAACAGTGGAAAATAAAACTATTGCAAGATTTGGGGAAAAAATTAATAATATGCTATCGCGTCTAAACAAAAAGGAAATTTGAATATTCCGTTAACCCGTTATGTACCAAATTTTCAAAATAAACGAACTGTCAGAGCATACGTCACAGTATAAAGTCTGTGAGGATAGCGGGACCTTGGCAGGAAAACAATTTTCAAAATATTAAATTTTTTACTGTAATGTTTTCAGAAGCAAAGTCGTGGTTAGGAAGAGATATTGCGAATGGGAAAAGGAGCCAATCAGTCGTATCAAAGTCGTTTAAGTCAGTTTCTTTGAATGGGCATCATTTATTACAAATGGACTTTAAAAATACTGTTCAGATATATGTATGTGCAAAAGCAATGTATCCAATCTAAATGGGTGACTTTCGAGTACCTTTGGTACTCACTCTACCACTTCATTTGCAATATTTGCTCAAAGTCGAGCCATTTTTGAAATTTAGTGCATTCTGGAAATGAACACTACATGAAGATTCCGAAAATGATATCATAATCACCTATCCAACTGAAACACAAATTTTCATTTATCTCTTCAAACAAAAAAGTTGAATTGGCTCTCAGATATATTAGCAAAGCAATGCACGAATAATTAACATTTACATTAGAAGTACTTATGAAATCTTCCACACACCACAAAGCTATTGAACAAAATTACCTATTGTACTTAAATTGTCTAAAATAATGCCGTGAAAACCTTATCAGTTTTTTTACAGAATTATATCAATATTATCATTTTAACTTTATAAAAACAATGCATTTTATCTATCGTGCTTTGTATGGACACAATTAAACTGGGTTCTTTTACCTCTGAGTGGCACTTTTTTGCACGCATTGGTCTAAATCGCCAGGTCATAAGGACTCCAGGGGCTCAAAGAAGGTTATGGAAGGGAATCCACTGGACATTGGTTAGGAGACAGATGGAAGCTTCCCATCAATGCCATCTAGCGTGTTCTGCACAGTGTATGGCTCTCCTATATATGGGGCTGCTGCTTTTAACGTCCCTTTCATAGGACGGCTCATCGGTTTCCACCTTTCTCGCCGAGGGCAAGGTGTCAGTTTACTGGAAAGAAATCTCAACGCTGGCACAGGTGGGACTCGAACCTCAGACTGCATATTTCGAGTGTGGCACGTGCCACCGGTATTGCTCTCCTGAAGAGGGGGCACGGCTCCGACGGATGGATTCTAAGCCCATCGGTGTCGCCTTTCTCACCGAGGGCAGAACGAGAGTTAGCGGAGATAAATCTCGAGGCAAACAGTTGGCACTCGAACCTGGGAACAAGAGCGTAGCGAAGGGACGATAGTTGGAGGGGAGAGGGAAGAAAGAAAATTTTCCAAATGGGAATTCTAATTTTGCCAACTGAGAAAATATGTACTTTAAATAAAAAGTAAATAAATACTCCTCAAACAGTTGCCACAAAGGTCTGACAGGAGCCTGTCAGTTTAATACGTCACAGTAGAAGGTCTGTGAGGATGGGTCAGAGGTAAGACCCCTGACAGACTAGACATCCTCACAGACTAGAATTAGTTCCCAGAATTTCATTCCTTTTTTTTTATTTGGGGGGGGGGGGGCCTGCAGCTCTTAAAGATTTTGCAATTTCCATCGATTTTCCCAACTCCACTACATCTTGCCAAGTGCCTCGATTTTGCCACCTACCCAAGATTTAGCCAAGTTGCCTCGATTTTGTCAACTCTCCTTAATTTTACAAAAACAATCCCAATTTTTACAACTCCTGTATTTTGCCAGGTGACAACCTGTATTATGTCAAGTGGCTTCGAATTTTCCCATCTGCCATAGATTTTGCCAACTGTCATTTAATTTGGGGGGAGGAGTCTCCCCTCCACCCCACATAGCTACACCCCTGCTTGGGAACTACAGATTATGAGTCTGCCGCCGCCACCGTCTGAGCCAACCCCCCCCCCCCCACCCAGGAACACTATATATATATACATTCATATCTATACTAAATATTTATTTATGTGCATATTAATATTTTTGAGGTGCTTGGTGGAAAGGGTAATTTTGAGACCCTTCATTTACATGACTTGTGCACCTTATGCAGCCTTTGGAGGCTCTGTGAACCTTTTCCAACAAGAAAACATATCTTTATGGATTTGGCACTTGTGGCAGTTCGAGTATGAAGATTCAAATGAAATCTGCAGGGATTCTGGAACGCAGATGATTTTCTTTTTTCCATTTCTCCGCCAATGCAAGCGAATCGCAATTAGTTGCATTCTCGATATTCTTCAGCCCGAAACCTTTTCTGTCGATCGGAATGAAGCAGGTTTTTCAAGGCAGTCATCCCGGAGAAACAAGCGCATCGTGCGATTGTGCGCTTCGTTTTCAGAAACCCTGCTGAGAGAAGATTGCCCGCAGAGCACAGCATGGATCGTCATTGGGAATCTGCATTCGAGTGACACATTTCGAGTTGGTGGTCTCCCCCAACTCATTCCACTGCACTCTCTGCTCTTCGGGCTCTCAGCTGGTGGGCGTCGTAATATTGATGCTTCTTTAGAGAACGACAGAGCTTCAAATTCTTGTCAATGGGAAATGCTTCGAAGCTTAATAGTATTGTCAAATTAGTTAACACTGAAATATAAAATTTCAATAACCTATACTAATTGTGTGTCTAATATTAGCTAAATGTGGGAGTAAATAAATCATGTGAAATGTAATAATTTTTTTGAAATAAAAGTGACAAATCTGAATCAACTGAGAATTAAATCGCTTAATGCTTTATCGAAAAAAGTCTACTTTTGTTATTAATTGGAGATTCATAACTTTTAGCAGATTTTTAGCTCGTGTTTGTTTTTGTACAGAACGAACTGCTACTTTTACTTTGTTATTTTTCCCTTCCATAGACAGTCGAATGTTCTAAGAAATACATTTGATAACATAATGCTATTCGCAGGATAAAGTTTGAAAACTTAATACTAATATTTTAAATAGAACTTATGCTAAAAAAAGATTTTTTTTGTAGAGTGTAATGATCAAAGTTTTAATTGAAAGCCTCTACTTGTCATTTACCACGAAGCAAGGCAGGAAGGAGAATTAATTATTCTGCTTTCTGAAAACGAGCATTCCATTTTCACCCTTCAATTCGATTTTCTGCTTTAGATCTGATTTTAATGTTTATATCTTGTCTGTAGAATTCCCCTCTTTATTATTTACCATAGCCTTTAATTCTTAATTTAGAAATTTCAATTAAGTTGTTTTTTTTACCTCTGCTATGCCTGACTCAACAGTTATGAGCATTCCAACTTCCTGTTGCTTTTCACTTGACATTTGTGACTCAGTTTGCCAATTTCTGGATTTGTGAATGGATTTCTGGATTTGTGGAAACGGTTGTTCCCGTCATTGCTTCTCATTTCCGTAGTGGATTATAACGAATTATGCACCAAATGGAAGATTTTGAGGTGGGGAGTGTCATAAGTATAAATGAAAAACATTCATCCATCGCCTTTGATTATAAGAAAATATTACGGAAAATGCTGAAGATATTAATGAACAAATGAAGATTAAACAAACATACTTCAAACGAAATCAAAAATACTCTAAAAACCCAGCGCGAAAATGATATCAGTGACACGGAAAAACGGACTGCCTACACCAAATGACGTCCAAGTGAAGATAACAAAGCTAAGAAAATCTTCCAAAACATATATAAATAACCAACATAAAGAAAAGATTACTCGATCTTAAACCTACTAAATAGATGACAAAGAAAAAATATACAAACAGTGGATGAAAAAGACTCAAACATCGTATGAAGAGACGTATATATATGTCTCTTCATACGATGCTTACAGATTGAAGCTTACAGATTGAAGTATCGAATCCTAAACAACATGCAAAAAGCTAAAAGATCAATCACAAAATTCTACAACTGGAAAAACAAGAATAGAAGGCCTCAAAAGACCTAACTGCTTTCTATAATGACCCTCACTTTTCCTTCCTCGCCTAAAAAGCGGTTTTACTTTTTTTATCTTTTGATCACGAGAGGCAGACATAATGAGTTGTATATGAAATGAAAGCTCTTATCCTTATTATGGGGAAGTGTCTTAGGCTACCTGGATTATGCTCCTTTCCGTGGTCGAATGATTAGCACGCTTGGTTACTGATCAAAGGACCCGGGTTCGAACCCGGATAAGGCAATGATATTTTTTCTATTGTCTCTCTTCCAAGCTTTCGCCTTACTCACAGGTCTTCTGTATGGTATATTAAATAGACGGGCTCCTATCAATCCTCTGTAGCAAGAAGCTGCTTTAAGGACCATTTATTTTTTATACTGCAACTAGTTATATAATATAAATATATAGGACAGAGATGGGTTCTAAAAACTACTCTTAGTTTGAATAAGCTTTCTCATTGCAGGAACGTGCAGCACTAAGACCGAAGTCACTGCTCACCATAGCCATAGTTAGAACCAGGCTCGGATCTAGAAATAAATCGAGGGGGGGGGGGGAAAGAAACGCAATCGAGTGAAAAAATGTAACGGGGGGAGGAAGACTTGATTTCCAACGTAGTAAACATTTCTCCCTCTCTTTTACAAGTTTAAAAAAAATTTAAATGCAAGAAATATAAATAAGTTTAATAATTTTTTGCCTCTTTTACCCTTATTAGCTTTCTGAAAGGACCCATGGGCCCCTTTGCCCAAGCTCAGATCCCACTCTGGTTAGAACTAACAGCACACAAACACTAATGCCATACTGGGACTCGAACTAAACCCCAACTGTTGCAGTGTCGCTGCGAAACACGTAGGCTGGGATCCAACGCGATTGTGCTGCTGTCAAATGAAAACTTGTATCGCGAGAGAATGTCAAAGGCTACCTGCACTACCCTTCCCCCATCTCCCCGAATAAGGGCGACGGAAATTAAGCGGGTTCGAATGTGAGGAGTTATATGTCAAGTAAAAGCTTGTGATGGGAAAACTAACATTGAGAATAAGACAATTTACTCCGAAGCAGGGGGAAAAAATGGGTGTTTTTAGTAAAAAAGACCCCCTGCCAATATAAAACAAGAAAATACTTCAATAAAAATCGAAATTATATTTTTTGCATTTTTTTAGGGTTGTATAAGGAAGATTTTTATTTATTTATATATAAATTGAATATTTTTACCTTTCATATCACTATACATTAGAAATGAATGAAATATTCCAAATTATGTGCAAAGTGTATCAGTCGGAAAGATGAACAACTGTAGAAAGAATTGTAGAGAATTAACATTTTTAAATTAAATTTAATAAGAATACTTCTTTTCTTTAGATTATAGTCAATCATTATGCGAACACTAAGGTAACAGTTTAATATTAGTTGGTTAAATTATAATTCATTATTTCGGAAGTTGTAGAAACTGATGCCGCAGAAAGTTTTTCAGTTATTTAATATGAGAGGAAAAACGATCACTACGTTAATATATGAGTTTGGGCAGAAGTTCATCGAGTGATAAGTTCTGTAAGACCTCTTTTCAAATTCCTGCCATTCTCTTAGTTTACTAATAATTAAAACTGCGTCTTCTCCATTTGCTTTGTCGTTTACAATATGATTATAAGTTAATATAAATCAGACAATCCACTTTTGAATGCAATGCCGAATACATAATTAACTTCACGTACTCAGGTGACCAGAATTAGACGGATCACGAGCTCACTTTTGCAATTTATTAAAGGAAATAAACAGTTTTCAGCTTACCAAATTACAGCTTAATTGCAAGAGATGTTGAAAATGTTGTCCATCGGCATCCGACTACGCCTGACCCTTTTTTACTTGGTTAGCAATACTTTTCTCAAAGCTGTAGAAAAAAAAAGGTTATTGAAGAGCGTTAGTGGTATTGATTTTTAAGTTTTCAGCGGCCCGAGGATGACTATTTTAAATCGTTCCCTTCAAGAATCCCCATAAACGGAAATCAAAAGGAGTCAGATCAGGTGATCAGTGACAGCCCTTCAGAGATCAATCTGTCATCAAAATATTCACACAAATAACCGATGTCTCATTAGCTGTGGGAACAGTTTCTCCGTTTTGTTGAAAATAACCGAACTTCAGTTCCTCATCATTCAGATGCTGAATAAATTCTTGAAGGAGCAGACTGATATAGCGCTGTGAATTGATGTCTTCGAAAAAACAGAATGGTGCAGTAACGCGTCTTCTTGAAATTTCACACCAAACATAATTTTTTTTTATCATTTCATGAAATGCTTCATTTTTTATGCTGACCATTATCAATTGTTCTGTGAATTCACTTATCCTGATAAATGGAACCATGTTTCCTTAGTAAAGAAAGTTAAATTTGTAAGCTCTGCCGCCACAGTCCTTTTTAAAGCAATGACAAAAAGAAGTGCGTTTTTTCAAGTCAGGAGGGAGTAATTGATGAATAATATTTATCTTGTAAGCTTTCAAAGGTAAGAAATGGAGAACTTTTTTCCACGACTCTCTGCCGACATCATTTGCATAAGTAGGCGATGAAAAGATGTTTTTTGACTGCAATTAATTGATTCACGAACGACCTCCAACTATTTGGTTGTTACAGCTCTTCTGAACATAATTGCACCATGGGGTTTTGCAGACCCTATCTTGCGAAACCTGCTCTTTATTCGACGATACCGTCGAGTTCCTGGGTACTGTAAGTCACAGAATTTTTTTTAAAATTCATAATGAAGACATGGCAAATGTTTTTTGTATAACAAAGGATAATCTTTACTGTTATGCAGGATGGACTTACGCATAAGCTAACTAAGCTACAGCTTAGGGCCTCAAAGAAATGTATTTCAAGTTTTATTGCGTTAAGAAAAATTCTGTTCGTCTTTGCTTACCAATGCTATAATAATGTTTTTACCACATCAATTTCGTGTTTATTTTTCAATGCTCCTCTCAATCAGAATAACTATATATATATTTGGACTTTCGATTTTTTGGGGCCTCTTGAATATGCCTTAGCTTAGGGCCTCAGAAGGCCAAAGTCCGGTCCTGCTGTTATGTCTCCAATCCTAAAACGATTTAAAGTTACATATCAAGAGTTTTTTTAATCAGATTGAAACGATAATTTGTGATGCTATTGGAGCTGTCACACTGAAATACTTTCGCCAGAACTGCTTTCGAATCCCATGGCATGTTAATGTGAAGAATTATTGCATCAGCGAATTGAGAGTATTTCTCAGTGGGTATTTCTCAGCTAACATCAGCTAACAAGCTGAGAAATACCCACTTGGTAGAACTCTGGATTTTAACACGGATATCGGTCATGACATCTCGCCTTTGTGCTAGACCTGCCGGGACAGGATTTGCACATTATTTTGTTAGCACTCTCTTAAGACTTATTATCTCTTAAAAATTTATCTCTTAAAGACAGTAAGTACACAATTAAAAGGACCTTCTTGCTCAGAATTTAATTAAAATAACTTAAAATTCAATTTTAGGTAAAACCTTTCCTTTAATCTTCAAAAAGGCTATTGATTGTCTGTCCCTCTATAGACATTCATTGTTTTAAAATAGTAATAATGGTCA
Source organism: Ryuthela nishihirai (assembly GCA_038380435.1). Lineage (NCBI taxonomy): Eukaryota > Metazoa > Arthropoda > Arachnida > Araneae > Heptathelidae > Ryuthela > Ryuthela nishihirai. The sequence goes on from JAWZYU010000017.1 coordinate 82,626,648, forward strand.
ATTAGAATGATCAAGCTGAGCATTCTAACACAACCAAAACAAAAACTGCATCTTTTCAGAACAACAGATTTTCCATAATTTGTTTATCTGAATTTGAAGCAGAGGATTTTGTAGCTGATCTTGAGGATATATTTTATCATTCATTTCGAGAATATGTATCCTAGATGTGAGAATATGTTTGATTACTTCAGTTTCAATTGCAAAATAATATCAAGCCCCGGGTAAGGCATGGATGTATGTGTCGTTTTTCTGCTGAGGTCCTGCCATCCTCTCAGACCTTCTACTATGGCATATAAACTGACAGGCTCCTATCAGACCTCTGTGGCAAGCAGCTGCTTGAGGGGGTATTTATTAAGTAGCCGTCCCGTGGCCGAGTGATTAGCGCACTTGGCTACTGATCTACGGGACCTGGGTTCGAGCCCCGGATAAGGCATGGATGTATGTGTCGTTTTTCAGCTGAGGCCCTGCCATCCTCTCAGACCTTCTACTATGGCATATAAACTGCCAGTCTCCTGTCAGACCTCTGTGGCAAGCAGCTACTTGAGGGGATATTTATTTATTTATTTTATATCCCATAAAAAAAATTGAATCCATATGGTTTAGGGAATGAAATTGCACATCATTAGGATAAGACAGTCATTAGAGAAGTTGATTTTCTTGATTTAGAAGAAAACGGAATTAGCTTTTGTGAAAGTTTCACATGTAAATGTACAATTTTGAGTTCCCCTTTTCTCAAGAGAAAGCATCTGGATCTTGACTGAAGAATGAAAAGCATCTGAACAACTCTTTTGAGCATCTGTTGATCTTTCTCCTCTTCACATTCCCTTCGTTCCTGAATTGACGTCGAGATTTGCGATCCTTTTTTACCTCCCTTCTAAGATATCGTGGCAAAAAAATTTTTAGAAAAAAGTATCGGAGTCGGGAAAGAGAGTAACCTTGGGCAATTCAGTAAAGAGATCTGTGTTTATTTATATCTGGGAATGCTTCTCTCAGAATGCGATTCTTGAGAGTTATTCCTCTGTTGAGGGCAGCAGAGGTGGAGGATCTCTGCCAGGCTATTTTTATGGGCAATATACGTCATTCTCGTTTCGACGAGCTCGTCGTGATGGATACATTTCTCGGGCGGGGATGTTGCAGCAGCTGCTGGAGGAGACAAAGATCGTCGACGATTCAGATCAAAGGATTAGAGCTTTGTTTCCCCATCTGTGGATAAACGAGGAGACGAAGCTTTCGAGAGATCTGATTTTGGTGTTTTGATCCACTTTTGAAATGGCGAAAGCTTACAAGACAGAGATAGAAATACTTAAGAAGTCGTAATATAAAACAAACTGATGAAACTGAACCCTGCAATAATAAATGAGAACGCATTTTCGTCTCTCTTTAATCTAATATTATAGTACGTCGAAATAATGAAGGTACATGGCAACTTAATAAGAGTTACAATAGTATGCGATATATGGTTGGATAAGTTATGATGCCAAAATTGCAAATTGACTTGGTAGACAGCTTGAAATCCTAGGAGATGGGGTGGGAGGAAGTTGGAAAGCCCCCTTACATTTTAGTGTTTATATATTATAACCCTGTTACTATTGGGCTAGTTGTTTCGAAATTTATATCGAACGGAAGATAATGAAATAGACAATTTTTAGGAATTGTAATTTTAAAACGGCACAAGAGAAACTTTTATCTAAAACTCAAAAATATTTTAATTTAAATTTACACTTAGTTATTTCTCTATAAAATATACAATCTGTCTCAGTTGAATTCATAAGTTTCTTCATTTCACAGAATTTTACCAGATTTAGTTGTCACGTCAATTTATAATTTCTTCACAGTTTTTTTTTCTAGTGATCATTTATGTATATGACTGGAAAGGTTTTTTTTTTCGGCCAACCAAGAGCGGGGGGGGGGGGGGCAGCGTTGAGATTTATCTACGCAAAACTCCTCGCCCTGCCCTCGGTCAGTAAGGGACACCGATGGGCTTGGAAAGACCGCCGTTCATCAGGTGGGACGTTAAGCAGTGGCACCCATATTCAGGAGAGCCAGACCTTGTGCACTTTAAAAACAAGCTGGATGGCCTTGACGGGAGGCTACCATCTGCCACCTAACAGCTGTTCAGAGTGTCTCTTTTCCCTGCCTTCTTGGAGCCCTCAGGGTCCTTTTGACCTGGCCATTTAGCAGATGGTGTGCAAAAAAAAAGTTACGCTCAGAATTTAAATAACCCTATGGCGAGTGAATTATTGACGTTTCTTATTTCTTACAAAGCTAGAAAAAATTTCAAGTGAAATATTTCCATGGGAAAGAGCATCAACTTTCCCCTTTGAATGCAGTATCGTTAATTTCGTTCAGTGTGCTCTTTTTTAATGCAGATAAAAACAGGAAAAGTATTTTGCCCCTTTTTCCTCTATTTGCATGGGCCTTTGCTTTGACTTATTGTGAGAAATGCTAATTGGTCAGATTTTTTCCAATTTCCCCAACCGTTAAAGCAAAATTTTTTCTGTTATCGACAACGTTATATTTTGGGCTAAAAACGTTTTTAAAAGTTTTTATACATTAGTACAAAAAGTAAACTATATTTTATATTATTTATTGAAGCCACGTAATTTAAATTTCGCATCTCTGTAACAATGTTGAAATATGTTTTCATTTTTTAAAATATTGCGGTATCCTAGTTGGTAATCGGAGAAATAAACAGCTAAAGTGCAAGCATTTCCCATTATACCACTTAATTGGATGAGAGAAAGAGGGGGGGGGGCGTCGCCGAAAATACATGTTGGCCCTCAAATCTTCTTTGGATCCTTCGATGCCTGCGATGTCTATCATTGAAAGTCTTTTATGTTCCCATCTGAAAAAAAGTTGTTGATCTCTGTTCTAAAGTTTCTCTTATGCAAAACGTTTTTCAGTGTTTTTAACCCTTAATTCAGTAGCGATATAAATTTAAAGCACAAATTTATTTTTGTTACTAATTCTGATTCCACTTAAAAACTTAGATGTTATTTGGGTGGCTCGTTATCTTCTTATCTTCTAGGTGAAAAATTCGCTTCAATATTTAAAAAATATAACGAAAAAAAGATTTTGACAGCAATTTCAATAATAAGGATTAAAATAAAAAATTGAAAATATTTCACCCCTGGTTTGAGCTATTTCAGAAGTTATAAAATTTCAAACATGAAAACTTAAAAAAAAATAACTAGGAAAGTTTAAAAATAAAAAATAAATAAATACCCCCTCAAGCAGCTGCTTTCCACAGAGGTCTGACAGGAGCCTGTCAGTTTATATGCCATAGTAGAAGGTCTGTGAGGATGGCAGGACCTCAGCAGAAAAACAACACATACAGCCATGCCTTACCCGGGGTTCGAACCCAGGTCCCTTAGCCGTTAAAAATCTGAAAATTTCTTCGCTAAACTTTTTTTTGCTTTTAACCAAAATTAGTATCGATTTGTGGCTCTAATATTTTTCAGAAGTTTTAAATCTGCAAAATTTGAAAATGTGCGGATAGGGGGGAAAGATACAAAAAAGATCATAGCATCACAAAAAGAGGTTAAATTTAAAAAGCTGAACATTTTAAAGTTTAACCTTCTGGTGCACTGCTATGCCGAATCTCTGTTTATGGTTCTAACTTGTTTCACGGTTACAGAACCTTAAACTTTCAAAAACGATTGTGTATTTTGGCTTTTCAGCAGAAAATAAACTGCGGAACGAGAAGAATTTAGCAGAAATAAGTGCGGAACGAGAGATATTTGAAAGTTTGAAATTCGGTAACGGAGAAAAATTCCGAGCAATAAACTGATAGTTACAGCATAGGCCTAACTATCAGTTTATTGTTATTAGGTCAAACTGAAATAGTTTATTTTTTAAATTTAACCTATTTTTGTGAAATATAGATCTTAGGATGCGTTTTCTTTATCCTCTCCCTGTAATATTTTTTCACATTTTTTTTTAAATACGGAAACTTGCTAGAACCACAAACCGATACTTATTCTAGATAAAGTAGGAGATAAAAAGGTTTAGCAAGGAAAATTTTCAGATTTTTAAATAAAAATCTTTTTCAACTATCTGGAAAAATTTTCACTTTCAATATTTTCCGGAATTTTTGTAAAATTTGAAATTTGATGAGATAAATTGTTGAACGAAAAATTGACCGTAAAATTTAATCTTTCGTAGTAAAACTGGAGTCAAAGAAGGTATTTTGGTTTTTTTCAAATTCTTTTAGACTTTGAAATATGAACTTGCTGAAACTGGAACGTGGATAATCCAAGTTGGGATGTTTCACCACTGAGCGACATTTTTTGCACACAACGGATTAAATGGTCAAGCCTCAAGAAATCCAAACGCTCAGAGATGGTTGTGGAGGGGACTTATTGGGCACTTGTTAAGAGACAGATGGAAGGTTCCCGTCAAGGTTTGAAACTTGATAACTCGAAATCCGCTTCAAAACCGAAAACCATACAGCTAGAGCAATGGGACGTTGAGCATATAAATCACAAGTTTTAATTTTCATTGCTAAAATTGATGTTTCAACCATGGCGTGGTTGGTAAGAGCCTCGTGTACTGATGATAAGCGTGAGATCGAACCAAGCCGTGGGCGATAGTTTTTTTGGTCTGTAAATGGTAGCTAGATAGTCACTGGAAGGAGAGCTATGCACCAGTCTCCTGTGATAATACATAGAACCGGCCAGGCCTAGCACCTAACGTCCGACCCCGCCTTCTCGTGGTGCCGACCGTTAGTACCTTTCAAAAGAGATACTCTCTTGTGGAAGTGAACGGAAGTGGAGGGCTGCCAGATTAGTGTGGTCTACTGATCTGGACAACTAGGGCTACTTTTCTCTTTTTTCTCCCCTGCTGAGGAGTGGTCAACCACACAGGGTCCTGGTGCTGACCATATAAACTTACTGGACTGAATTAAGGCTCTGAGCTTGATTATTGATATTGAATGTGCTGCACTGTGGGGCTTCTGTGGAAGGAAATTCTGCTGTGTTTTGTTTCTTTGTGGGTTGACAGCAAGTGAATAGATTCACAGGATATGTTTTATCAGCTGGTGGATAATCCTGAGCATAGGTCATTGCAGGTACCTGAACTCTTGCTTCTATGGGCATCGTCAAATTCTACATTGGAGGAAGTCTTCCAGTGTAGATGGCTTCAGTCTTTATTAGTGGGGGAACGGGTCTTTGCCCAATGCCTGTGATTAGGAGGCTGTTTGATATTATGGCATTCCCTCTCTCAATAAATATAGTTTCTTTAAACATCCCACTAACAATTTTCTCTTAATAGGTAATTGGAATGTGAGGACTCTGCACAGAGCTTATTCTCACGATGTCCTCACACAAGAATTCCACCGTTATAATTTAGATGGACAGATAAAGGTCAGATTCTTAAAAATAATCTTAAATTTCTCTTTTTAGGGAGGGAAGATAATAAGCATCTCCAAGGCGTAGGTTTGCTTCTCAGCAGATACTATAGTGATGCTCTTCTTGGATACGAGTGCATTAATGAAAGGTTTCTTACAGCAAAATTTCAGACAAGCATTAAAGACTGGAATGTTATCTGCTGTTTTGACCCCACTGAGGATGCCGATGAGGATGAGAACGATAGGTTTTACGGACAACTTCAGGATATTTTGTATTCTGTCAAGAAAGGAGATACCCTTGTTCTAGGTGACTTCAAAGCAAAATTTGTACAGACTCTGACTTTTCGGGAGGGGTAATAGGCGCCTTTGGTATTGATAGCTGCAATGGCAATGGGCAACGTCTCCTGTAGGTAAGTAAACTTAATGATTTGAGAATAACTAATACTTATTACAAACAGCGCGACATACATAGCTACACATGGGTATCCCCAGATGGACTGCATAAGAATAGAATTTATTATATATTAATTAACGGCAAATGGGCTAGTTCTGTTGGGAATACAGGTCATGTAGGGAGCTGAAATCGGATCTGACCATTACATTGTTAAAAGTGTCTTGCAACAAACTTAAAAAGTGTGCTAGGGTTAAAAATTTTACCTTTAATACTGAAGCTCTGAAAGACCCAGTTATAGCTAAAGCTTACCATGATAGGTTACTTAGTCATTATGAGAGTCATGGTTTGCTTACTGCTGAAGTCGAGGAAGAATGGGACCATTTTAAACAGGCATTTTTTGTGATAACTGTAGGGGTATCCCCCTACTTTCTTTTCCAGGTAACGTTCATTGCATGATTGTGCTTAACAGAATTAAGAATCTGGTTGACAGACAATTGCGTGATGAACACTGTGGATTCATAAAAGGTAGGGAATGTATAGAGCATATAATGTATAGATCAGATTTTTTCACTTAAGCAGATTCTTAAAAAATGCTTAGAGTTTCAGAAACCTGTGATTAAGTTTTGTATATTTCAGAAATGCTTATGACTCTGTTGACCATCACAATTTGTGATTGATCGTGAGATCTTATGGCATACCAGACAAGTTGGTTAACACAATGAAAGTTCTGTATGGTAACACTGAGTCGTGTGTGAGAGTTGGCAAGGCTTGTAGCAATTGGTTTAGCATTGCTTTTGGTGTTCGACAAGGATGCATTTTGTCTCGTTTTCTCTTTAGTTTGGTTATTGATTATATTTTGCGAAATTCACTGCAAGGGAAAGATTTTGGCCTTAAATGGTCTGGAGATACGAAAATTTCTGATTTAGCTGTTTTGGCAAATGATGTTGATGATATGAACTCTTTCATTCGAGCTGTTGAAGAGACTGGTAGTAAAGTAGGTTTGGTTATAAACAGAGAGCAAATTAAAGTGATGAATATTGGTCAGGCGGGCTGTGATTCGGTTAATCTGAATGGTTTCAGTCTTGAGCAGTGTCACAATTTAAATATCTTGGGAGCTATGTAACAGATACTGGTGATGTGCGACATGAGATTAACAGACGAATAGGGATTGCTGCTGGGACTTTTAAGAATCTATGGAGAGTGTGGGGAAATAGGCGTATACACCCAAAGACTAAAATGCTGTAATGTGTGGAGAAATAAGCATGGAGTGTGGTGGAATAGGTATACACCTAAAGACTAAATGACTGTATAATAGTTTGGTTGTCTCTAGAGTTAGTTATGGTAGTAAAACTTGGACGCTTTGTAAACAAGATAACAGGAAACTTGATGTTTTTGATTCTAGATGCTTACGCAGTATCTTGGGCATTAGTTGGTTCAACTTTGTAAGTAATGATGAGGTTTGGCAAAGGAGTCTGCAACCTCCTTTAAGCAGCATATTGTGCAGAGAGAGACTCCGCTGGTTTGGCCGTGTTGCCAGTATGGATAATTATAGATTAGCGCATAGGGTTATGAACAGTGTGCCTAAAGGCCTCAGAAAGAGGGGGAAACCTAGGATGCTGTGGGCAGACAATGTCAAACAGGACCTTGTTAGAATTGGTGTGTAGTGGCCAGATGTAGCAGTATAGCTCAGGACAGATAGGCTTGAAGAACTAAATTGCACGGTCTGGTTGGGCCACCGTAGCCCATTGCTGCTTGAGGATGACGTTTGAAAATTAGTTCAGCTGATTTTTCTTTTTTAATCGAAGTTTTTATTTGGCATGGGATTCGGAAATAAACTTCTGAGAGGCACTATTTTTTACACACAATGCATTAAATGGCTAGGTTACAAGGATATATAAGGCTCAGAACAGATTGGGGGAGGGGACCCACTTGAACAGTCGTTGGAAGACATGGTAGCTTCCCATCAAGGCAATGTAGCGTGTTATTTAACGTGCACAGAGTATGGCTCTTTCTTACACAAGGCTAGGGGCGGGGGTGGCTCAGTCGGTAGCACGCCAGGCTCGTAATCTGCAGTTCCCAGGTTCGAGTCCCAGCTGGGTCAGCGTCGAGATTTATCTCCGCAAAATTCCCCGCCCTGCCCACGGTCAGTAGGGGACACCGATGGGCTTGGAAAGGCCGCCGTCCGTCGGATGGGACGTTAAGCCGTGGCCCCGTGTGCGGGAGAGCCATACCCTGTGCACGTTAAAGAACACGCTGGATGGCCTTGACGGGAGGCTACCATCTGTCTCCCAACAGCTGTTCCAGTGGGTCCCCTCTTCCAACATTCTCTGAGCCTTCGGGGTTCATGTGACCTGGCCATTTAGCCCATGGTGTGCAAAAAAGTGCCGCTCAGAGGTAAAACAACCCAAACAACCCAATCTTACACAAGGCCACCGTCTAACATCCCATACGACGAATGGCGGCCTTTCCAAGCCCATCGGTATCCCCTACTGACCGCGGGGAGTTTTGTGGAGATAAATTTCAAAGCCGACTCAGCTGGGAATTGCAGATTATGAGCCTGGTGTGCTAATATTCCGAATAAAAATTCGTAATATTATCGAACTATCCAAATTAAATAATACCTAGGTTTTTAAGTAGAATCGTAGAGCTAGAAAATCTGTTTGGTGCTTTGAATTTCTCATTTCTGAAATCTTACGGGGGTAAAATGGGAGAAAAAACTTGTCACAATGAACCTATAATATCGCAGATAATTACTGCCTTAGAGCAATGTGTTTCCTCGCATATGGTTATGAAATATTTTAAGTTTTGTAATAGTTTTTGATTGTCTCATTACGTTTCATAGTCAAAGAGTTATGGCAGATGGCGCAAAGGAGGCTTTATTTGCAAAAACAGTTCCTTCAGGAAAATATTTTGCATGAGATATAAAATGACGTGGCAACCAAATTGGTGGAATTTTGAGGAGTGGCCCAACAGCGATCCATTAGTTCGAGAGTTACTGCGGAAAAAACACAAAATACAGAAAGGTCGAGTGGAATCGATGACCTTCGATTCGTTTCATGAACTGTGCCAGCGATTTCACGAAATTGTAATAACTCACTATTCCTTCCTCACTGATAATATTATAGAGAACAATCCTGTCGAAAGTTTGTTGGGGTAGTCTGCCATTGTTTTTGTCTCGTTTGCAATAATAGTCGCTGTCCAGAGATATTTACGAATCCATCCATCGGCATCCACCGGAAACAGCAATGAACGAAAGGAGCGCTTCAGCCAAAGTTCAGGCTGCACTTTCGCAACGGGACCAGTCAGCGGGGCCGATGCAAGATCTGAACCCGATAAAAGCGAAGCCGTTACGTTACGCGCACACATACGTACACGGTCGTCTGGGCTGTTTATCGAGCTGGCAGTGTCAGTGTGCCTTCGATGCACAACCATGCGCCACATGCAACACTGTAGGTCAGTGGCTCCCTTCCGCCAGGGGCCTCCCTCCCAACAGTCGCTGGCCGGCTTTGCTGTTGACTCCTCACCTCGTCACGCGCAACCTGAACAGCTTCGTAATGAGCCTGTCTGGAGTCAACGTCTGCTGGGAAATGAAATTGCGCCTTTCAATTCATATCAATGGACGATTCTGTCGTTAGCCCTTTGGAACCGAAATTCTCTAGACAGAAGCAGAAACGTGACTTCCTCTGCCTAGAATGAATGTCTAGTGGCTTTGTAACTTTTAACATTTCTAACTAACCAAATGATTAGCTCCGGATGAAAAGGATCTGGGTTTACTGGATAAGGCCTTCATATTTCTTGTTTTGTCTTTCTGATAAGGTCTCGCCTGTGGTTTTGCCATCCTAATAGATCTTCTCTATGGCGTATTATATTAACAGGTTCCTGTCAGACCACCGTGATAAGCAACGGCTTGAAGGATAATATATTTTGTCACACTGAAAAAAGATACGATAATGAAAATTCCACTCTCTAGGGGGACCTTTATGGAAGGCTTCCGTCTCCTAACAGCTGTCCAATGGGTTTTCTTCCCCCAACCTTCTCTAAGCCCTTGGGGTCCTTGTGAACTAGCCATTTAGCCCATTCTGTGACAAAAAAGTGCCATCACAGACAAAACAACCCTAAATTCAAGCTCTACGGAGCATATCAGGAATTTTGAGTGATAGTGATCAGTAGTTTATTCACAACCCACCGATCCCCCTTTGCACAGTGCTTTCCCCCCCTATGACGTCATCGACCACGCCCCTATGACGTAACAGGCCACGCCCCCTATGACGTAACATTACGTAACATGTAATCATTACATAATCATTACGTAACAGGCCACGCCCCCTTTATTAATAATTAATAATTCCTCCCCCTTTATTAAACCCCCCTTTCCCCCTCAGTGGCGCCATCTGTTGACAGTGAGAAGTACTATTTTCCCAAAAACCCTTTATTTTCACTCTAATTTCTCGTTTTCGGACCCCCCGGTCGACCTACCTATATTTTAAGCCCTCCCCCTTATTAAAAACCCTCCTGGCGCCATCTGTTGACAGGGAGAAGTACTATTTTCCCAAAAAACCCCTTTATTTTCACTCTAATTTCTCGTTTTCGGACCCCCCGGTCGACCTACCTATATTTTAAGCCCTCCCCCTTATTAAAAACCCTCCTGGCGCCATCTGTTGACAGGGAGAAGTACTATTTTCCCAAAAAACCCCTTTATTTTCACTCTAATTTCTCGTTTTCGGACCCCACGGTCGACCTACCTATATTTTAAGCCCTCCCCCTTATGAAAAACCCTCTGGTTGACCATTTTAAGCCCCCACTCCTTCACTCGGCTGATGCAAGTCTCAGAATAATTGCATGGAACGATTGACTGGTCTTAGAATAATTGTACAGAAAGGAATGATACAAAATTCCCATACCTCTATTAAAAATCATCCTACAGTTGAAACTCATTTTACTCTTACTGTTTCCATAGAAAATACCATAGGGTGAAATTAATAATGGTTTAAATTATTCGTAGGGATGACATGTTAAATCTGCTTTTAGAACACACGTCTGCAGCGGAAAAATTTTCAAACTCCGTTAATCAACTCCCTAGTAATTAAACACTCGTCAAAATATTCCTCACCTTTATTAAAATCACTCCACGGTCGAAATAATTTCACCGGAAAAAAAAAAAAATCGTCCCTCGCTCTGTGGATTCCAGGACTATGCCGTGTACTTGCTGTGGCTTAGATGCGTGTCGAACGGGTCAGATATTAACCTAGCATTCTTTATAACTAGCTTTTTCTATGTATTTCTTACATCAAAATCAACACTACCACTGAACTCTTTTGAATGAGGATCTCAAATTGTAAATCAAACTCGCAAAGTTGTATTTATTCCACCAAGACGGTTAAACGATTTTCTTATAATTAAAATTCCCGGCTATTAAACTCCCTAGTAATTAAGCACTGGTTAAAACTCCCACATTAAAAATCGTCCTATAGTCCGGGGTGAATGGTTTAAATTATTCGTAATAGCTGTCGAATAGTGCCGTGTTATGATCGGCTCTCAGAAAATTCAAACTCCTTATCGCAAGCGGTATTCCTTTCAAGTGCTTATCGGGGCTAGCAACAAGACTTTCAAAAACATCACGCGACGTGGTCCGATCTCTGAGGGGTCGAGAGGGCAGTGTCCAGCGCTCGCTTTGTTTACATGTGATACTGATAAGAATTCAAAATAGAAGTTGTCAACATCTCTTGTTTTTCTCTAGAGCGTATGACGGCTCACCCCAGCACATGTCATGATCAAAGTCGAGTACACAAGGCACGTCAAATAATGGGAGGAGGGTATATACACGAGGAACAGTCAAAGAGTTGATATCCTGTTCGGTCATAGTTTTGAAGTCTCTGGTAGAATGTCGAGAACGCGTCAATCGTTTTATGTGACTGCACGATGCATATTGGCGTCTGTAGGTATTCCTTCATATCAGAAGGATATAACCTACGAGGAATGCTTGCAGACATTAATGAGTGTTATAACCGACAAAATCCTGCATATGCTCAGTACGATGCAAGGTGAGGCGGTCATAGAAACGTACGACATTGCCCATGAGTTTCTATGCCGTGTGTGTTTTGCGGAAGTAGCAGCATTAAACCACGTCAAAAGGATGGACTACCTATCGGTGGTCGAGGATGCCATGACCTCGATAGAGATTACTGGCATTGTGGAGGTTGTAGGATAATTAAAAACAACAACAACAAAAGGTTCTTTTCAGAACCACTTCATTTGTGTAGAAAGGATTATCGATCGTACAATTTCTGTTCACAACTCTTCTCTATCTATACATTTTTCTTCTCTATCACCCCCGTTAACAGGGTAAATTTTATAGGATGTTTAACCTTCAGTATAATTTTACACAGTGTGTTAGGATTAACAACTCTTATAGCATAGTTATTGGCAGTAAGCTCCCTCTCCACTTTTAAAATTTAGATCTTACACCGACAGTCTTTTCATGTACGTATTTTTTATAACCAACACTTATTTCTTTTAGCCCTAGCGATTACTGGTTGTTTCATTTTTTACTAGAAGAAACCCTACCCCGCAGTAACAGCTCCACAGAAAATAAAAAATGTCGATGGGTAAAAGAAAACAAAATATCTGATGTCATGATGAAAAATATTGAGGACCCCGGACAACTTTTCACTGACAAACGGTTAAGCCCTACGAAATTATTCCAAACGAGGAAGCACACACTTTTATTGACGAATGAATCTTGGATCTGTACTGCTTCAGGAGCGCTGCCTTTACATTGTGAAAACCCGCTCACACCCTTGATCCGTGTTTAAGTACTCGAAATTTTTAAAGTCCAGAGGCGGCCCCCACCATTCCCAATTTACTAGTGAAAAAAATATTTTTTGTACGAGGTAGAAAGTAAGAATGTTAAAAGTACGTTGCGTAAAAACTTTAGTTCCATCGCTAATACACGTTGATGAGGGTAGGGGGACATTAGTTTTAGCAAATACTTCAACTATAAAAAAATAAGTCTCACTTGAGCGCATCGCTCCCAACTTGTCTACGCTAATCCGCGGAAATTTTATTTGCAACGGGAGTGATAGACGAAAATACTTCTTCCCTATGTGCTCTGACCAGCGCCTGAAATGTTCGCCCCACCCTACTGCTTCAACCCTCGTTTCGACACTCCCGCTCTATGTGATCTGCACGATGCGCTGATAACGTACAAAGGCCACTGGAGGAGCGGTGGTCAGCCCCTGTTAAATGCTTTTTTTTTTTATTTCCAGCCGCAATAATACACCGTTTCTGTGGAACACTGGTGACTTCGCCGCAAAGGGTGATCCACACTAAAAAACAAATCCCATAGACAATAAAGAACTAAAAAAGTCATTAAAACAGTGAATGGACTTATGTACAGAGATTGACAACGGTAATATAGACAGGAACCCATCGCTCACTATCATAGCCCCCGAGAAATTATCAAATCTGTAAAGGTCTGGCCACACAATCTTCTGAGTTAATTCTGGACGGATCACAAGGACTTTTTCTCACATTCGTTAATCAAAGTGTCTACGCATCAGACTTGTCATTACCCCGACAAACTATCCATAGACTGAGTAAACATTTAGAATGAAAAATTCAGTTTGCTTCAGTGTCACAGCTTTAATTTTCAGATGCACTCCACAGATTCGTAAAACACTCATTAGGTATGCGTTCACAAGAGAGTTCATCACGGATTCATCTTCCCTATCTTTCTAATAAATCATACGCCCAAAGTAGATAATTATATTACGAAAATAAAATCGATTTTAAGTGATTCCGTATTCGCAATTTATTAATGCTAAAGAATCACGACGAAACTCTCACAATAGTCTACCCAATACTTTACCATAGCCGATACAGTCACAAGTTACGATAGTCAGCATCTGCTCCCATAGACCAGGGACGGGTGAATAGCGACCCGTGGGTCGCATTCGGCCCGCTAAGAGTTTTTGTTCCCCGCCAAGACAGAAAAATCCTCCCCGAGCGCGACCGAAGATTCGTCTCGTATTTTCCATTAGGACGGCCACGTCAATATGCATACGAAGTGTATGAAAACAATTGTCCACTCCGGCCATAGACAGTAGGTTAGTTACTTCTAACAAAGTCAAGGTTTGAGATCCATAGTAAGACACGAATGTTACCGAACGCCTATGTCGTGTGAATGATAACTGTTAAGACAGCTAGTTGCATATTTTTTTAAAGATATGTCGAATGCACTTTTACATGAACGAAGCTTCCATTTCCTAAAGTGTGAGGGGGAAAGCGTGAACAGTCAATGCTGATTGCATGAAATATGACTCGAACGAAAGACAATCTGAACAGGTGCTTTTGTTTATAGTATTTCCGTGAAAAGTTGGGAAGCCAGATGCGACTTAGCTTTGCGTTCACTGACTTCACGCCTACCCCCTTTGCAATTAGGAAAAAACTCTCGAGAGCAAATTATATCTAAAACCAGTTTCACTTGAGTTTTTTCGTAACCCTCTTGTGTCGTCGAATTAAGATTCAGACACTCAGCTGTCGGGCATAAGGTTAAACTAATTTCTCACCAAGGTACGTTTGCGCACGCTGCAAACACAAGTCTTTCGACAAAAGATAAGATGTTTCGCTACAACATAACACGGAGATGTCTGTTTAATTATTTTTCCCTATTTCAACACTGTCTATGGAGCATTACGCCTCTACATACCATAACACCTCGCGATTCTAAGCGTTCCCCGAACCGATATTAATCTTATTTTTGTAGTTCAACGGAGTTTTTTGAGTTTGCTCAACCTCTGTCAAGGGTTGGACCAGTGCTTGCACCGATGTTATTGCTCGTACTAGCAGAACCGGTACAAGGCGAATGCAAATCGGTTCATATCTCTATTCTTTCGAACACAAATGTTAAAAGATTTCATGTAGCCGCTAAGAAACAGTAAAAAAGTGATTTTCCGCATTTAACCATCTATCGGGTAGAGGAATCCTCAAAACTAAGTAACAATACTAGAAAAATCACTATCCATAACATTTACATTCATGTATTTCTTGTTGCGAGGCATCTGACCGAAAACGTAAGCATTCATTACCTCAAAACAGATAAGACAGAATGCGGCGTCTTGAAAAACACCGAGAAGGCTAGTAACCACGGTTTAACCATTCATTTTTTAAGTATTAGGACGTTCATGTTACAATTTCTTGCAACAACGTTCATTTCTGGTAAAGATGCATGTCAGCACATTCACTTTACGTGTGTGAACCAGGCATTCAGTTGAGAAGAGTATGTGAATCAGTCACTTCAGAATACTAACACCTTTGCGCGCTCACTGAAACTACCTCCTTCTTGTGTCTCTCCATATACTATTCTTATGAGCACAAAAGATAGGATGTTTCACTACAATCTAACACGGAGATGTCTGTTTAGTTATTTTTTCCTCCTATTTCTACACCAGTGTGGAAGTCTTAGAACAAGTGGTTAGCACACGTTTTTAATATGTATCTTGTTTAGAAATCTGAAAGAACACTGTCTATGGAACATTACCCCCTCCCTTGCAAGCTAGTACTAATTACTTCACGATTCTGAGGGACGAAGGTTGAAATCGTTGGCGGATATTTTTCAGAATATGTAATCAACCATAGTGTTCGGATATTTGATCCATAGTAAGACATGAACGTTGTTTACCTCCCATCGACAATCCCTTCTACGGATCGTATGAGAGATGACTGTTACGACAATTAGCAGGGTGAAGTCGTATTTGTTTTTAAAAGCAGAGACACACTACCGACTAGCTAGAGAACGATATATTAACCTGCTAAAGTTTGATTTTAACGATCAGATATACCATCACTTTTTTAGTTCATACTAATATTCCAACTTTTAAAGGAAATATTGTCTCGTTATAAGCGATTACATGCACACTCTATACTTTAAATCTATAGAGACAGCGATCACTAAACATGGAACACATCTGTGAAATATCACAACATTTTTGTTTTTAACGCACGGTTGAATCGTTCTCTAGCTAGCTTTGGTTTCCCATCCCTTTCTTTTACACCTGATATAAAACATTCGACCCAACATAGCTTGCTAGCTGTGCGAGGTCTTGATACAGAGAACAATATTAACACTTCTAAGGCTGACCTTAAAATCCCCGTTAACTATACAAAAGAAATCACATTGACAAAAATATTAGAGACATTCATATTTATTTACATTAAGGTCACATTAATATTTAGTTCGTACATACCAGTTCACCGTGCACCTCTTTTAGTACTGTTGCAAAGTTCAATTTAGACATAAACGCGACATTAGCAGGACGATTTAGTTCGATACATGATTCTTCCACAAAACTTACGGCAATATCAGTTAGATTAACGTTTCTTACCACTTCGGGGAAATAATCGTAAGCTGATTCAGCGTTTATGGTGAGGCACGAATGGCGAAGTTGACTCGGATGATCCACTTCACACCCGAAACAGTTCTTACGTAGCAGCGTAAACAGTTCTTTTCGGAGATCTGTTTTCAAAGTCCGCTTTAAACAGTCCATAAGCTTTACGAAATCACTGCTGTCTTGTTCAAGGGGTCGATCATTAGATGGTGGGCTTCGAGGAAGATTTGCCGCTAATTCCACCTTCCGCACTGCATTCCAAAATTTACCGTTTTCAAACTTCAGAGCCATCAAACTGTAGGTGATTGGATCGCATAAATCTGTCAACCGATGCCACTGTTCGACGCTGAGCCGAACCGATGACGAAAATACAAGTCCTCCGTCACGGGGGATGCTTTTTTTAATGACCACGCCGTGTCCACCTTTGAGCACGACGAGGCAAACCATAGCGTCCAGTTCATACTCGCCGTATTCGACATCTTCGAACGCTTCGACGATTGTAGACGCATACGAAACCAGTCCATGCCACTGCTCTTCAGACAGCATCACACCGTCCTTTGTAGGATATAGTTTTAAAGAGTCATCACTCTGGAACACACGTATGTGCACTTTAGGATATGACCGATATTCACAAACGCTCGCAAACAAATCCGATCCGAGTTGAAACAAATGGCTATCATCATCTCTAACAGCAAGTCGCTTCGCAGGAAGATCACCATCGGTCAGGGAACGTTTAGCACAAGCCATAGCAAGTCGATACTGGAAAAAATAATGCCTTACAGCCCGTCGAAGGGTAATACTTATACCTTAAACCTGTGACGTGTCCCTGTAACTCCATCCCATTGGTCGAGATCTGGTAGATTTGCCATCTCTTAGTAAACATGATGACGTCTACAAATATTTACGAGCCTGTATAGACGTGCTTTCGAAATATGCATGTGGTGCTCCTTTAAAACGGAAATCGTGGGAGCTTTTGATCACAAAAACCTTTCAGAATATCTCTGAAATTACAAACAGATAAGGGGGGTTGAATTCATTAACAGAGTATTTCAAAAGTATCTTAAAAAACACACTCATAATAAAACCAAACCTAGCTTAGTGATCGCTGTCTCTATAGATTTAAAGTATAGAGTGTGCATGTAATCGCTTATAACGAGACAATATTTCCTTTAAAAGTTGGAATATTAGTATGAACTAAAAAAGTGATGGTATATCTGATCGTTAAAATCAAACTTTAGCAGGTTAATATATCGTTCTCTAGCTAGTCGGTAGTGTGTCTCTGCTTTTAAAAACAAATACGACTTCACCCTGCTAATTGTCGTAACAGTCATCTCTCATACGATCCGTAGAAGGGATTGTCGATGGGAGGTAAACAACGTTCATGTCTTACTATGGATCAAATATCCGAACACTATGGTTGATTACATATTCTGAAAAATATCCGCCAACGATTTCAACCTTCGTCCCTCAGAATCGTGAAGTAATTAGTACTAGCTTGCAAGGGAGGGGGTAATGTTCCATAGACAGTGTTCTTTCAGATTTCTAAACAAGATACATATTAAAAACGTGTGCTAACCACTTGTTCTAAGACTTCCACACTGGTGTAGAAATAGGAGGAAAAAATAACTAAACAGACATCTCCGTGTTAGATTGTAGTGAAACATCCTATCTTTTGTGCTCATAAGAATAGTATATGGAGAGACACAAGAAGGAGGTAGTTTCAGTGAGCGCGCAAAGGTGTTAGTATTCTGAAGTGACTGATTCACATACTCTTCTCAACTGAATGCCTGGTTCACACACGTAAAGTGAATGTGCTGACATGCATCTTTACCAGAAATGAACGTTGTTGCAAGAAATTGTAACATGAACGTCCTAATACTTAAAAAATGAATGGTTAAACCGTGGTTACTAGCCTTCTCGGTGTTTTTCAAGACGCCGCATTCTGTCTTATCTGTTTTGAGGTAATGAATGCTTACGTTTTCGGTCAGATGCCTCGCAACAAGAAATACATGAATGTAAATGTTATGGATAGTGATTTTTCTAGTATTGTTACTTAGTTTTGAGGATTCCTCTACCCGATAGATGGTTAAATGCGGAAAATCACTTTTTTACTGTTTCTTAGCGGCTACATGAAATCTTTTAACATTTGTGTTCGAAAGAATAGAGATATGAACCGATTTGCATTCGCCTTGTACCGGTTCTGCTAGTACGAGCAATAACATCGGTGCAAGCACTGGTCCAACCCTTGACAGAGGTTGAGCAAACTCAAAAAACTCCGTTGAACTACAAAAATAAGATTAATATCGGTTCGGGGAACGCTTAGAATCGCGAGGTGTTATGGTATGTAGAGGCGTAATGCTCCATAGACAGTGTTGAAATAGGGAAAAATAATTAAACAGACATCTCCGTGTTATGTTGTAGCGAAACATCTTATCTTTTGTCGAAAGACTTGTGTTTGCAGCGTGCGCAAACGTACCTTGGTGAGAAATTAGTTTAACCTTATGCCCGACAGCTGAGTGTCTGAATCTTAATTCGACGACACAAGAGGGTTACGAAAAAACTCAAGTGAAACTGGTTTTAGATATAATTTGCTCTCGAGAGTTTTTTCCTAATTGCAAAGGGGGTAGGCGTGAAGTCAGTGAACGCAAAGCTAAGTCGCATCTGGCTTCCCAACTTTTCACGGAAATACTATAAACAAAAGCACCTGTTCAGATTGTCTTTCGTTCGAGTCATATTTCATGCAATCAGCATTGACTGTTCACGCTTTCCCCCTCACACTTTAGGAAATGGAAGCTTCGTTCATGTAAAAGTGCATTCGACATATCTTTAAAAAAATATGCAACTAGCTGTCTTAACAGTTATCATTCACACGACATAGGCGTTCGGTAACATTCGTGTCTTACTATGGATCTCAAACCTTGACTTTGTTAGAAGTAACTAACCTACTGTCTATGGCCGGAGTGGACAATTGTTTTCATACACTTCGTATGCATATTGACGTGGCCGTCCTAATGGAAAATACGAGACGAATCTTCGGTCGCGCTCGGGGAGGATTTTTCTGTCTTGGCGGGGAACAAAAACTCTTAGCGGGCCGAATGCGACCCACGGGTCGCTATTCACCCGTCCCTGGTCTATGGGAGCAGATGCTGACTATCGTAACTTGTGACTGTATCGGCTATGGTAAAGTATTGGGTAGACTATTGTGAGAGTTTCGTCGTGATTCTTTAGCATTAATAAATTGCGAATACGGAATCACTTAAAATCGATTTTATTTTCGTAATATAATTATCTACTTTGGGCGTATGATTTATTAGAAAGATAGGGAAGATGAATCCGTGATGAACTCTCTTGTGAACGCATACCTAATGAGTGTTTTACGAATCTGTGGAGTGCATCTGAAAATTAAAGCTGTGACACTGAAGCAAACTGAATTTTTCATTCTAAATGTTTACTCAGTCTATGGATAGTTTGTCGGGGTAATGACAAGTCTGATGCGTAGACACTTTGATTAACGAATGTGAGAAAAAGTCCTTGTGATCCGTCCAGAATTAACTCAGAAGATTGTGTGGCCAGACCTTTACAGATTTGATAATTTCTCGGGGGCTATGATAGTGAGCGATGGGTTCCTGTCTATATTACCGTTGTCAATCTCTGTACATAAGTCCATTCACTGTTTTAATGACTTTTTTAGTTCTTTATTGTCTATGGGATTTGTTTTTTAGTGTGGATCACCCTTTGCGGCGAAGTCACCAGTGTTCCACAGAAACGGTGTATTATTGCGGCTGGAAATAAAAAAAAAAAGCATTTAACAGGGGCTGACCACCGCTCCTCCAGTGGCCTTTGTACGTTATCAGCGCATCGTGCAGATCACATAGAGCGGGAGTGTCGAAACGAGGGTTGAAGCAGTAGGGTGGGGCGAACATTTCAGGCGCTGGTCAGAGCACATAGGGAAGAAGTATTTTCGTCTATCACTCCCGTTGCAAATAAAATTTCCGCGGATTAGCGTAGACAAGTTGGGAGCGATGCGCTCAAGTGAGACTTATTTTTTTATAGTTGAAGTATTTGCTAAAACTAATGTCCCCCTACCCTCATCAACGTGTATTAGCGATGGAACTAAAGTTTTTACGCAACGTACTTTTAACATTCTTACTTTCTACCTCGTACAAAAAATATTTTTTTCACTAGTAAATTGGGAATGGTGGGGGCCGCCTCTGGACTTTAAAAATTTCGAGTACTTAAACACGGATCAAGGGTGTGAGCGGGTTTTCACAATGTAAAGGCAGCGCTCCTGAAGCAGTACAGATCCAAGATTCATTCGTCAATAAAAGTGTGTGCTTCCTCGTTTGGAATAATTTCGTAGGGCTTAACCGTTTGTCAGTGAAAAGTTGTCCGGGGTCCTCAATATTTTTCATCATGACATCAGATATTTTGTTTTCTTTTACCCATCGACATTTTTTATTTTCTGTGGAGCTGTTACTGCGGGGTAGGGTTTCTTCTAGTAAAAAATGAAACAACCAGTAATCGCTAGGGCTAAAAGAAATAAGTGTTGGTTATAAAAAATACGTACATGAAAAGACTGTCGGTGTAAGATCTAAATTTTAAAAGTGGAGAGGGAGCTTACTGCCAATAACTATGCTATAAGAGTTGTTAATCCTAACACACTGTGTAAAATTATACTGAAGGTTAAACATCCTATAAAATTTACCCTGTTAACGGGGGTGATAGAGAAGAAAAATGTATAGATAGAGAAGAGTTGTGAACAGAAATTGTACGATCGATAATCCTTTCTACACAAATGAAGTGGTTCTGAAAAGAACCTTTTGTTGTTGTTGTTTTTAATTATCCTACAACCTCCACAATGCCAGTAATCTCTATCGAGGTCATGGCATCCTCGACCACCGATAGGTAGTCCATCCTTTTGACGTGGTTTAATGCTGCTACTTCCGCAAAACACACACGGCATAGAAACTCATGGGCAATGTCGTACGTTTCTATGACCGCCTCACCTTGCATCGTACTGAGCATATGCAGGATTTTGTCGGTTATAACACTCATTAATGTCTGCAAGCATTCCTCGTAGGTTATATCCTTCTGATATGAAGGAATACCTACAGACGCCAATATGCATCGTGCAGTCACATAAAACGATTGACGCGTTCTCGACATTCTACCAGAGACTTCAAAACTATGACCGAACAGGATATCAACTCTTTGACTGTTCCTCGTGTATATACCCTCCTCCCATTATTTGACGTGCCTTGTGTACTCGACTTTGATCATGACATGTGCTGGGGTGAGCCGTCATACGCTCTAGAGAAAAACAAGAGATGTTGACAACTTCTATTTTGAATTCTTATCAGTATCACATGTAAACAAAGCGAGCGCTGGACACTGCCCTCTCGACCCCTCAGAGATCGGACCACGTCGCGTGATGTTTTTGAAAGTCTTGTTGCTAGCCCCGATAAGCACTTGAAAGGAATACCGCTTGCGATAAGGAGTTTGAATTTTCTGAGAGCCGATCATAACACGGCACTATTCGACAGCTATTACGAATAATTTAAACCATTCACCCCGGACTATAGGACGATTTTTAATGTGGGAGTTTTAACCAGTGCTTAATTACTAGGGAGTTTAATAGCCGGGAATTTTAATTATAAGAAAATCGTTTAACCGTCTTGGTGGAATAAATACAACTTTGCGAGTTTGATTTACAATTTGAGATCCTCATTCAAAAGAGTTCAGTGGTAGTGTTGATTTTGATGTAAGAAATACATAGAAAAAGCTAGTTATAAAGAATGCTAGGTTAATATCTGACCCGTTCGACACGCATCTAAGCCACAGCAAGTACACGGCATAGTCCTGGAATCCACAGAGCGAGGGACGATTTTTTTTTTTTTCCGGTGAAATTATTTCGACCGTGGAGTGATTTTAATAAAGGTGAGGAATATTTTGACGAGTGTTTAATTACTAGGGAGTTGATTAACGGAGTTTGAAAATTTTTCCGCTGCAGACGTGTGTTCTAAAAGCAGATTTAACATGTCATCCCTACGAATAATTTAAACCATTATTAATTTCACCCTATGGTATTTTCTATGGAAACAGTAAGAGTAAAATGAGTTTCAACTGTAGGATGATTTTTAATAGAGGTATGGGAATTTTGTATCATTCCTTTCTGTACAATTATTCTAAGACCAGTCAATCGTTCCATGCAATTATTCTGAGACTTGCATCAGCCGAGTGAAGGAGTGGGGGCTTAAAATGGTCAACCAGAGGGTTTTTCATAAGGGGGAGGGCTTAAAATATAGGTAGGTCGACCGTGGGGTCCGAAAACGAGAAATTAGAGTGAAAATAAAGGGGTTTTTTGGGAAAATAGTACTTCTCCCTGTCAACAGATGGCGCCAGGAGGGTTTTTAATAAGGGGGAGGGCTTAAAATATAGGTAGGTCGACCGGGGGGTCCGAAAACGAGAAATTAGAGTGAAAATAAAGGGGTTTTTTGGGAAAATAGTACTTCTCCCTGTCAACAGATGGCGCCAGGAGGGTTTTTAATAAGGGGGAGGGCTTAAAATATAGGTAGGTCGACCGGGGGGTCCGAAAACGAGAAATTAGAGTGAAAATAAAGGGGTTTTTGGGAAAATAGTACTTCTCACTGTCAACAGATGGCGCCAGGAGGGTTTTTAATAAGGGGGAGGGCTTAAAATATAGGTAGGTCGACCGGGGGGTCCGAAAACGAGAAATTAGAGTGAAAATAAAGGGTTTTTGGGAAAATAGTACTTCTCACTGTCAACAGATGGCGCCACTGAGGGGGAAAAGGGGGGTGAAAGGGGGGTTAAATAAAGGGGGAGGAATTATTAATTATTAATAAAGGGGCGTGGCCTGTTACGTAATGATTATGTAATAATTACATGTTACGTAATGTTACGTCATAGGGGCGTGGCCTGTTACGTCATAGGGACGTGGTCGATGACGTCATAGGGGGGAAAGCACTGTGCAAAGGGGGATCGGTGGGTTGTGAATAAACTACTGTGATCCTATCTTTCAGCTCACTGATGCATTGCGCTAATAAACTGGATTCAGAAATCGAGTGCAGTTAAGTCCCATAAACAAGAAAACCACTTAACCTGCCTGTGGTATGAAAATGGAAAGCTATACCAGCAGTACGTAGGATATTAAATACCTCAGCGACTTTTAAAAGTTTATTTACGAAACAATTTAGAAATTTTTTGATCAAGAGTTCCTCCTAAATGGTAAGAGGTATGACTATCAAACTCTGTACTCAACTTCCTCTTATCGTAACGTAGTGTAATGAAAGGGTTTGGACGACGACAACTTCTGTTCCAAAATAATGCTTCCTCACCTCCATAAGATGGTGGTAAAAATGCCTAAGATACTGCATAAGCATCTAGAATCAAAAGCATCAAGTTTCCTATTATCTTGTTTGGAAAGGATCTAAGTTTCACTACTATAACTAACTCTAGAAAGAACCAAACTATTATAAGTCTAATTTTAGTGTTTAGGTGCATATTTCTCCACACTCTCACAGATTCTTAAAAGTCCAAGCAGCAATTCCTATTCTTCTCTTTATCTTGTCTGCACATTACCTGTATCTGTTACATTGCTCCCAAGATAATTAAACTGGGACACTTGTTCAAGACAACTGAAGTACCATCTGCCTGACTAATTTTCATCAATTAATTTTTTCTCTATTTATCACCAAACTACTCTGTTACCAGTCTCATCAACAGCCCTGTAATAAAGAATTCATCTCATCAATATCATTGGTCAACATTACCAAATCATCTGCATAATCTAAATCAGAAATTTAGATAGATAGATAGATAATTTATTCTCAGAATAAGCAGTACATTACATTTACATGTTTTTACCTTAGAACTGAAATTACAATAATGAAATATATGTATAATGTTGTATATCTCAGATACACAATTTTAAAGTATTACATTTTCTTATATTCTTCTTTATACGTAGTTTGTCTAATAAAAATCATATATTCATTCATACCATATATATGGAAAAATCTTAATATTATATTTCATTAGTGTTTTATAATTTTACTTACATTTTTCAGTAAAAGTCTGAGAAAAACTGTTGAGTCTTCCACGAGAGTAAAAACTCGCTTGTGGAAGAAATTTAACAGTTATGTTTTAATAAAAATTCACCAATTTATAAGTTTGAAAATTATCATTAAGAATAAATGAAATTTAATAAAAAACTTTACTGGGTAGAAAACAGAAAAATGATAAAAATCTATATTGAAATTGTGCGTTAGTAAGTAGTTCAGTTTTTTTTCAAATTCAAAACCATTTAAGGTTAAAATCTTCCCCTCGCAAAGAATTCTGCATAACGAAATGAATTAGCAAACAAAAGAGAAAAGGAGACAAAATGCACCCCCCTTGTCCTAACTCCACTAGCAATGCTAAACCAATAGCTACAAGCCTTTCTAACTCACACACGACTCAGTGTTGTTAAAGAGAGCTTTCATTACACTAACTAGCTTATCAGGTATTCCATATGAATTGACTTGACGATCAACCACAAATTATGATGATCAACAGAGTCAAAAGCCTTTTTGAAATCTATAAAGTTAGTAACCATAGGTTTCTGAAACTGCAAACATTTTTCAACAATCTGCCTAAGTGAAAATATTTGATCTAAACATCCTTACCACTTCTGAATCCACATTGTTCACCACGCAGTTGTCCATAAACCAAATAAAGTGGGAACGTAACCAAAACACCAAATTCAATGGGTAGACCGCACCCACTTGTTTTCCAAGAAAAAATGTTTTTTTTTTACACGTTTGAGATTGTTGTTAGAAAATTTCCGGTTTCCTGGTTTGTGGTTTCATCTCCTGTTATAGTTTGCAATCTTATTACTTTCGCTAAAAAGAAGAGTAGAAAAACAAAAGCGAAAGGCAAATAAATTATGAAAAAAGAAAATAAGAAAAGTTTGTAATGAAAAAAAATTATTCACCCGTCCGCGCAGCTTTCAATTTTCAGTCGTCGTGCAGTAAAATGTAGGTCGCATATGGGGATTTTTCAAATCTTGAGCTAAACAGAATTCAGTAAGGAAGTTAATCTTTTCGTTTCTACTTGGGAAGAGAAATGAGATTCAAGACAGAACTATTGTTTATGGATACAATCAAGATACATCGGGGGGCATAGCAATTAAAATTGACCTATTGACATCACATTTGCTACACAATGAATTATCGTTTGCATTGAATCGCTTTTTAACGGCAGCAATTCGAAGATCTCTTGCCAGAAAAGAGAGCCAATAAAAAAATGAAAAAGAAACTGATAAATGCGAGTCTTAAAATTTTAAAAGCCACGATTTCGATTTGTATTTGGCATCAGGTGCAGAGCTCCATCGCGCGCAGATTCTTTAAAAGGAAATGGACGGAAAAATTACCATCTGGTGGCATTGTTTCAAACATTTGCGAATAAAGATGATCCTCAAGGACTCATTGCTCCGAAGCGTCTGAATCGGATCTTGAAGAAGAGGATGTGCAATCCAGAATTATCGGGTAAAGATGAAAGTTTTAGTTCACCTTTCTGACGTAGAATGATCGGGATCGCATCTTTAGGAATTCTGTTCACAGTCTGTGTTCAAATGTTGTTTCACTTTTGAGTGGCACTTATTTTGCACACAATGGGCTAAATAGCCAGGTCATTTAGCCCATTGGAGCTCCTCCAACGGCTAAGAGTTGGCTAGATTAATGAGCGTCACTAGACAGACGGATGGAAGGTCATTCAGCTGTTCTTTAATATGCAGAGGGTAAGGCTCTCCTGCACACAGAGCTCGGCTTTTAACGTCCCATCCGACATACGGTGCACTTTTCAAGTCCATTCGGTTCTCCTTTCTCACTGAGGGTAGAGTAAAGGTCAGCAGAGAAAATCTCAACTCAGGCAGAGTGCAAGGAGCTCGAAGGTGAAGAACCCGCAATACCATAATTATAACCTTTTGTCGTAGCATTCTTTTGCCGAACGATATACACATGGGAATTCGGCTTGTAAGCCTTGGCATTTCCTCTTTTGTGATACCAGTGACATGCTAGGATTTTCTGAACCGGGCGAATCTGTTAAGAAATATTGCATATAACAATGGAAAGCCATACTTGAATCTCTTAACTTTGAAAATAGAGTTCTAAAAAAAAAAAATCAATGGAGATAAAGATCTCAATTAAATCTATGCAAGTTTTAATAAAAATATTCTTTGATCATTTGAAGAGTTGGGGGCGCTGGTATACTAAACAATTGCATTATCCACTAAGAATTTTTTGCCAAGGTTGACGAAAATTGAATGATTGCTCAAGTTTAAAAAATGCATTTAAGGAACTGTTGGCTATAATAATATATTTTTTTTATTTTTCTACTAATGTAAGTTTTAATTAAAGCTTTAATTAATTTTTGCTGTAAATTAATACGCCTGACAATGAAAATTATTAATGTTCCTTAACTTTTAAAATTCCGAATGAACATCGTTCAAAGCCAAATAGAGAAATTTGGTAGAATTATAACTTAGTGGCAGCAACATTTGTTTATACAAAAACTTTTCAAAGTTGGGAAGATTTTTATATTCTTTTTTCCAATAAAGTTGGGAAGCTTTGAATGCAGTTGTTACATTGGCCAGACGTATGCATTAGTTCCTAATTGTTTTGATAGAAAGAACGTGAATGTCAACAAGTTCAGCGCCTCCTTACCCTGTTTTACTCATGTATATAGGCATTCTATATATATTGATATTGTTGCGGATTACAAAAAAATGGATAGCCACTGAGCGTGAGTATTAAAAGCTATATTTCAAAACCAAATTCAATACAAGGTAAATTGTTACAAAGGAAATATGGATGAAGTATCTTATTAACAAATCAACTATTAACATGCACAAGTCATCAATCTTCCTGCGTAGAGCACACAATATCAGCTCTGTGTATTTTACTAAATACTACCTTTTACTTGATTTACCAGGTCACCCGAAGATCTTCACTCGTAAACCAATTCTCGTCCTGTGCTAATAACTTTTCACACACTAGCCGAACAAAAAGACAGTCCGTGTAGACATTCGAAGTTAGCCATAAAAGTTCCCACTTTTATACTTCCGCGTATACACAACACATCAAGTTACTTCTTGATACTTAACGATAAAAGATCCCACTTTTATCCTTCCGCGTATACACAACACATCAAGTTACTTCTTGATACTTACGCGCACTGTCTCAGAACAGCTCACCGTCCATTTTCGAACTCTCCGACCGTTACAACACAACGACCGTTACAATACAAAACCGTTAACGCTCCACTCTTCTTTTCCAAATTCTCCCAAAGTTTAATTCGTTGGCTGAAACTTTGCTTTCGGTTGCCAGATTCTTCTGTCGTAACACTGCCCCCTTCCTAGGTATTGTTCGTCCCGAACAATTCTGGATTCCAAAGCTTCTTCAGTTCTTCGATGAAACGGGGCCAAACGATCCACGTGAACCACCTTGCACTTTGTAGCTGGACATCGACGAATGCGATATACCACGTCTGTGTCAAAATGAAAGCGAATCTCATTATGACGTAGATTTCTTTTCTGACTGAAGCCTCGTCCACAAACATAATACGTGTAAGGCCTATAGCCCTTGTGAACACGTTTATGTCTCTGCAGGGAGAAGAATCGACTAAGAGTTTTCGTGCAAAACCTGTAAAAAGTTTTCTTCTTTGGATTTTTACTTCTATCAACAGTAACAAGGAATGAAAGTCATTAGTGACATAAAATCTAGGGAGGAGTTTCATCCTCCAGTCTGACCCTTTTGTCAGTTGACTTTCACTTAATTCAGAACTGTCGTGATGAACCTTCAGCCATACTTCACCTGAATCAATTTGATCCCCAAGGTGCTTCACAATTATAATATCAGCTCCATAATTCTTTTTAGCGCCTCGGTCCATCTCCTCCTTCCATAATCTTGTTAGAACTGCAGCTTCTAATCCGACAACCTTACCTGTTTCTCCTGTATAAGTGAAATCAGTGATGTGTCGGGCTGCTAGCAATATTTTTTCTGTTTTACCTTCACATAGCCAGCTTGCAACATCTTCAGATACTCCTTGTTCTATTAACATGTTACGAAACTTGTTCAAAGCATTGCCGTTATGCAGAACCTTGCAGACACGTGATGCTTCATCTACCCTATTATCCACAATGTTCACCAAACGCAGAAGTTCTCCTCCTAACTCTTCGACGAGCTCTTGCTGTTCCAATGATCCGTTACCAGGGAAACACTGAACAGCTTCCATCACTTCCAGAGAGTTGTCAACAGAGTTTTCAAGAGGTGAATCCATGTTGCTGATAACAGCTGAACTCTTCATTCCACGAGTTTGTGATGCTGCAACCATTTTCTTAACTAAATCAACAGCAACATCTTCTGTACTGATGAGATCAATAGCTCCTTTTCCAAATTCATCATCATAAACCAAAGCGCACACTCCTTCAGCCAGCTTTTTGGACACAATTGAGCATCTCCTTAGAGGAACGCTATCTACGGTAGCCGTCAGATCCTTGCAGCGGTAAATCTCCTTATCTGTTGGCACCAGCTCCTCTGTCTGTCCTACGATGCAGCATCCGACGTCTTCCATCATCTGCTCGATTTTATCTTTAGTGCAGTCGACTGTGAAGCCAGGGATGGATTCCAATTTGTCCAGAGTATCTCCCGTCAATTGGAGAGCACGACCGCAGATCATAGGGACCTTGAGACCTAAAGCAGCAAGTGCAGGAGCCAAGACAAGACTCACTTTGTCGCCGACACCTCCTGTGCTGTTTTTATCTACCATCCGATGGCGCCACTCGGGTCTCCAGCAAAACACATGACCCGAGGAGGTCATATTTGCTGTTTCTTCCGAATTCACTTTCTTGGAGCTCTCATTGTAATTAGCCAGGGAAATATCAGTCATGATTGCCAAATTGTTCATTCTGGAGATCAGCGACGAGTTCTGTAACATGATATTGTCCACTTTAGAGCTTTTGTAGTCGTGATAAAACTTTTCTATATCCTTATAATCTAAATGGTTATAATGTCCAAATCTGCACATTGACTGTTCAGAAAAGAAATTCAGCATGATTTCGTTGAGATTGTCTGAGGGCTTTACTTCTCTCTGATCGTAACTCTGAGGCTTAGTTTCATCCAGAAAGTTAGTCTTTGAAGTACTGTCTCTGCCTGAAGCTCTTTTACTAGCATCACCTGTTATGCTTCTAAGCCATCCTTCGGAATTCCTCTTCCTTAAATCCCCACTTTCTATAAACGATTCGAGTGTGGCTATATGCTTCGGAAAAACCTCTCCGACTTCCGCGGTAAAGTCGAATGGCACTTTGTATCTATGATGAATGGACGCCTCTTCTTTACTCGGACCACTCTGCGAAACGTAAACTCTGTTTCGTTCCCCTTCATTACCACTCGTTACTCTGCCTTTGCGATAATTGTCCATGACGCATTTTGCTGACGGCGAGGAATAGAATACCTTTCGTGTGGATCTCTCTTCAGATCGTGCCAGACTTGTATACCTAGGTATTTTGAAGTGCAAAGCGTACTGTATAGTCTCGCAGCTCTCTGATCTGTGTGATTGTTCTTCACAGTTCCTAGACATGTCACCAGCGACATAGACACTCTGCCATGCATCACCAGTAGTTGCGTGGTCAAAGGCATTATCTGCGCTATCTCTACGATTCTTGATTTCCAGTAGCAGATCCACATTTTTATATGCGTTGCCTTTCTCTTTTCCATGTTTACAATCTAACTTAACACTATCAAGATCATCTTTTTCACTGACAAATTCAACATTTAAACTATTGCATTGTCTATTGAGTTCGGTTTTACTATCCTTGAACTGATCAATAATCTTACCAACTTGAGGAGCCACTTCATCTCTCATCTCAGTATTTTGTGCGGCCATTTCGGCTTTCAAGTCACCTATTTTATCGCTTTGGGCAGCTAGATCACTTTTAATATCAGTCATCTGGGTAGCCATATCGGCTTTCATATCAGTCACCAGCGTAGCAATAACGGCTTTCCTATCAGTCATCAGCGTAGTAATAATGGCTTTCCTATCAGTCATCAGCGTAGAAATAATGGCTTTCCTATCAGTCATCAGCGCAGCCATATCGGCTTTCATATTAGTCATATCGGCTTTGAAGCTATTTATCAACTTTACTAATTCATCCATACTTCTAGTTAACGGCATTCAATTAATTAATCCCACTTCTGACACCAAATGTTGCGGATTACAAAAAAATGGATAGCCACTGAGCGTGAGTATTAAAAGCTATATTTCAAAACCAAATTCAATACAAGGTAAATTGTTACAAAGGAAATATGGATGAAGTATCTTATTAACAAATCAACTATTAACATGCACAAGTCATCAATCTTCCTGCGTAGAGCACACAATATCAGCTCTGTGTATTTTACTAAATACTACCTTTTACTTGATTTACCAGGTCACCCGAAGATCTTCACTCGTAAACCAATTCTCGTCCTGTGCTAATAACTTTTCACACACTAGCCGAACAAAAAGACAGTCCGTGTAGACATTCGAAGTTAGCCATAAAAGTTCCCACTTTTATACTTCCGCGTATACACAACACATCAAGTTACTTCTTGATACTTAACGATAAAAGATCCCACTTTTATCCTTCCGCGTATACACAACACATCAAGTTACTTCTTGATACTTACGCGCACTGTCTCAGAACAGCTCACCGTCCATTTTCGAACTCTCCGACCGTTACAACACAACGACCGTTACAATACAAAACCGTTAACGCTCCACTCTTCTTTTCCAAATTCTCCCAAAGTTTAATTCGTTGGCTGAAACTTTGCTTTCGGTTGCCAGATTCTTCTGTCGTAACAATATGTATTAATACAAAGTAAATGTACCCCGCAATTCCTTGACTAGACGCACAGGCGCCAATCTTCGAGACGCAGATAATCGGCTTCCTGTCATCTGCAAGGATCAATGTAGCTAAATGTCAACGTGGGGGAGGGTCAGCATGATGAGTGGGGCTGTCTGTGGCAATCAGAGAGCATTAAATCGTAGGCTGTTGAAAATTTAAGCTAATGGGTTTGAGTTCAGGGGGACTTGTGAGCGGCTGCAAGGGAGGAGAAAGGAGACTAGGAAAACGGTGGGAGTCGTAAGCAGAGAGGTCGAGAGATCGCGAATGAAATCGTCGGTGTGCGAATGCGGCAACGAAGTTTTTGAGTCCGGATATCGAAGGACTCCGTCGGAAATCTCCCTTGGAAACTAAAGGGGGAGATCCGTGCATAATCGTATGGTTTATGCGTCTTCTACGCTAATACAGTATAAGCGGTACCTACGTAATGGGAATGCCTGCCGATTTCAAGACGTGAAACGATAGCAGCGCTAGTTACATTTTCGTCCGCTTGGCGCTGGCGATCCGCTGTTTATCTTGTTACTTGCTTCGTAGCAGTGTAGGCTGTTACGCTGTTTACCGCTTGCTTCAAAATTGTATTCTGATACGGATTTGTTCCTATGTGATTATTTACTATTCTGTCTACTTTCTGCTGTTTTTAACTAGAAGTCTGAACGATGATGCAGTATTGTGTGATGTTTTGCAGAAGCGAAACTCAGTTTCTATCGAATCTATTCCAAACTGGATCTGCAAAACAGGTGGCTGCATCAATATGTCGGCAACATAACGATGACATGAGATATTGGAAAAAAATTTCTGAGGTCACTTTTGAATAAAAAAATTTTGGAATCGCAGAAACCTTTGCAATATACGGAACTGAGTTACCCTGCCCTAACAAAATATTAGATAATTTCTATGTTATGTGAATGGGAATCTTACTTGGAAGCTCTGTAACTTCTACAATATTCATTTAATGAAATTTAAAAATTAAAAAAAAATTCATTTAATGAAAATGTTACTAAAAATAAATTCAAGATCACAACCTTATCTATTTAAAAATCGATTTTCAACAGCATTCGTCTAATATTTAAGGAATTATGGAAGTTAGAATATTTCACAACAGTAATGGGTCATAAAATTAATTTCAGATATTAATTAAAACTTAAGTATTTTTTCCAATCATTTAATAAAATATAAATTTTAAAAGTTGCACAACGATTATTTCAATGTCAGATAATTATGAATGATTTTTATAAAACAGGATAATTTATTATTAAATTTTCCAACTTCCATAACTCTTTAAATATTGAACGAATATTTGATGATAAATCGAGAATGTAAATAAATTCGATTTGGAATTGCAGAAACCTTTACAATATACGGAATTGAGTTACACTGCCCTAACAAAATATTAGAGTATTAGAGAATTTCTGTGTTATGTGAATGGGAATCTTACTATAAATTCAAGATTATAATTTTATCTATTTAAATCTCGATTTTCAACAGCATTCGTCTAGTATTTAAGGATTCATTATTCCCGTTTGTATCTCCGAGAAAGATTCTAGTTTATTGTACTTGATTAGCCATCTGTCTGATTCTTTACCATATGACTTCGACCAGATCGCTATATACTTACCATTAGCGTAGGTTAGCTTACCGCCGAACGGTGCTGCCCTCATGTGCGTGCTTGCTAACACGGAGAATCGCGGAAATCGGAGGCATTGCCATTACGTAGGCACCGGTATAAGTAAATAGTCTCCCAGATTGCCACACAACCCGGAATTCATACTGTATTGTTGATATTCAATAAATTGTTAAGATTTATTCCGTCTCTGCTCGATTATTGATAGCCACAAGATCGTATAACAACCACCCAGATATAAAGAACATTACAACTATCTCATCACGAAAGTATATATTCAGCCTCACCCGGTCTATAAGTAAATTTCAACTGGCACAACCTGACAGGACAGGATTCAACCGCCTGTCCTTATAAGTACATTACAACTGGCACAGTCGACAGGATACGTTTTTTTTATTTGTAGAATATTTAAATACATAGCTAATACATAGTCAAGTTCATAAGAGTTAATGTTTAACTCGCAAGTGAATATTTAGAAAACATATATATCCTGCAGTCCTGAGTACATCAATACACAAATGTGTAAACTGAAAAATAACCATTTCATCCTCTGTAATATATAAATTTATCTCCTACTACTCATATCGCATTTCAATGTTATCAATTGATACAGTAAATAAAACATTCAGTCGCCAATCTCCACCGTTCAATAACTATTTTTTTTTAGTTCTTTAGAGAAATATATTTTATTATTTATAATTTTCAGGTTATCTGGCATTGAGTTTAATAGTTTTAAGCTACTATATCCACAATATTTTTTGAATAACTCTTTGTTTGGTTTTTGGAATGCAAAAATTCTAGCCACTACTGCTTTGTAAAATATTTATTAATCACTACATCAAATTTGCCCTTATTATTAAATACATGCTTTGCTAAAGTCATTTGGTGTATTTGTTTTAATTTAAATTTTTTTAAACTTTGTTCAGACGAGTCGTACTTTTTTTTAAATGCCATAATATTTACTATATATTTTTGCAATTTGCTGCAATTGATTTAAACAACATGAAGATGCTCCTCCCCAAATTAGAATTGCATACTGTAATCTGGAATAGATTAATGCATAATATATGTTCTTTGAAATTTTTATATTCCTCATATATCTCTTAAAAGATACATCTTGGGAATTATTTGTTTTATTTTTAACATTACTTTTTGAGCACGATCATACCAGGTTAGATAACAGTCGAAATTAACTCCTAAATAGTTTTTTTTTAGTATTTTTTAATTCTTGGGCAAGCAGAGTTTAGAGACCCAATTTATCTTGTTCGAAAAACTTATAATCACTCATATGATAGAATAAATCTCCAAGTTCTCTATACTTTACCCTAATTGTATTAAAATACATATATTTCGTTTTATATACATTTATTAATAATTTTTGAAACCAAATTTGAAGTGTTCTTAAATCTGCATCATAATTGCTTCATAGTTTTTCATCAGTTTTGTCACAGTAAACCAAGGCGGTGTCATCTGCAAACGAAATAATCTCACCTTTAAATTTAGTGTAATAGATCGTTCACATATATTGAGAATAACTGTGGTCCCAAAACAGAACCCTGTGGTACACCATAACGAATTGCTTTTTTTTTTCACTCAAACCGTTTCCTATTTTGACTTGTTGTGTTCTACCCTTCAAATACGAATCACACCATCTGAATTAAAGCCCCCTTATACCAATAATCTCTTATTTATTTAGTAAAATATCAATAGACAAGGAATCAAAAGCTTTAGATGTATCCAGAAACAAAACCACCACTCTTTCATTTTTATTGAGACCATTATAAATTAATTTTACTGCTTCAGCTGTACCTTTATTTCTCCTAAACCCATACTGGTGTTTCGATAGTATAGTATATTTAGTAAGGTAATTAAGTAACCTTAAATGCATTAACTTTTCAAATAATTTTGTGAAGACAGTTTGTATTGAAATAGGCCTATAATTCTCTACAAGCATTTTATCACCATTTTTATAAATTGGTGATTTATAAATAATTTTTTTTATAAATTACTAACGAATTCTTAAGCGAAGATAGGAAAAATCCACCTGAAAGTGAGAAATTGTAACACTTCAGTAAAATTCCAAATATTACACTGATCACTCTCTGTAACGTGTAGACTGAGAAGTGATCATCACCTGAAGATATGTTTAATTTAAGCCTAAAGGTTGTCTGAATTAATTCTCTTTCACTAATCGGTAACAAGACCATTGAATTTACTCTGTAATATTTCACATCATCTGATGTGTTTGCACAGGTGTCTTCCTTTGTAATATATTTTATTAGATCATCTACCATTGATGTAATAATCACTAAAAGGCATCGGCAATTATTTTTTTATCATTAAAGGTATCGTGTATTCTTTCACCGATTTGGATTTCTTTTAACAGATTTTTATAATTATATTTACCAGTTAATTCGTTAATAATTTTCCACTGCTGTTTAGAGTCATTACCTGCAGAAAGAAGTTACGGAGAAGAGTGAATCCATCCTTAATTTCCTCGTATTCCTCATTATTACCTGGACAACTTTTAAGCCTTTTATATAACTTGTTCTTTTCAGTAATTAATTGAAGTGTTTCATCTGTGACCCATGGTTTTAATATTTTCTTTTTGGTGCTTGGCAAATACTTCAACTTCGTACATTTTCTAACACACATATTAATTTGATCAAAAGCAGACTCGTATTATATTTGATCATCGTTAATAATATCTGTATCCAATTTTATATTCTTTAATTTTAATTCACTTTCTTTAAAATTAGTAACATATTTTCTATTTTTAATTTTAATTCATGTTCTTTAAAATTAGTAACATATTTTCTATTTTCCTCGGTATCTTTTTCTACTACGTCTCTTTTTAGTTGCAGCATTTCCAAATAACATCCGTCACGGTCGTTTTAATAATTATCGATGTAACTTTCTTAATACCAGATAACCTTACAGGTGGCCGAGTGGTTAGCGCGCTTGGCTTCTGATCTACGGGACCTGGGTTCGAGCCCCAGTAAGGCATGGATATTCGTGTTGTTTTCTGCTGAGGTACTGTCATCCTCTCAGATCTTCTACTGTGGCATATAAACTGACAGGCTCCTGTCAGACCTCTGTGGCAAGCAGCTGCTTGAGGGGGTATTTATTTATTTTATTTTTTAATATGATCAACACATGTATTCCCAAAAATCTAGTTGGTTGCGTAATACACTGGATAAATCCTAACGTTACTAACACATCACAGTAACTAGAATTAATATTTTTTTATCTAATATATTAATATTCAAATTTCCGATCAATATGAGATTTTATATTTTTTTCGTAATAATTGAGAAGAAAATTCGTCAATAAAACATTGCTTATCTAGGCTAGGGGATCTACAAGGTGTTTCAAAAAGGACGTAACCCTCTATTGTATTTTTCTATTTAAACTTGACAAGAGACACAAATTTTAAAAGATGCAAATTAGACATATATCTACCTTTACAACAGACGTTGAAAGTGATTTCATGCAACCTGGATGCAAGTTCGTACCCGTTTCATGACATTTGCAGGCACCTTTCGTAATGCTTGTTTTCTTATGTTTAAAATCTCTCTTTCAATGTTAGCTTTCAAGTCTTCAAGTGTATGAGGATTGTTTTGAAACACTACATTTAAGATGTCCCCAAAGGAAAAAATCTGAAGGAGTAAGGTCTGGGGATCTTGGGGGCCACAAATTTTTTTAAATCAAATGATCACCAAAAAATTCCTGCAACATGACCATTGTGTCATTTGCAGTATGGGCGATCACGCCATCTTTTTGAAACCAACACTCTCGTTCATTCACATCCAATAGTGCAATAAACTGTTGGATGAGGTCACGATAAACTTCACTAGTTACACTTGAGTCAAAAAATAAATGCCCTATCACACGATGACGGAAATTGCGCACCAAACACCAATTTTCTTGTGTGTAATGGTCGTTTGGGAAAAGTGTGAGGATTTCCACTGCTCCATATTCGACTGTTTTGACTGTTTACATACCCATCCAAGTGAAACCAAGCCTCGTCACTGAAATAAATAATATTTATTACTTTAGAGTTCCCGTCCTTCTTAAGTATAGCTTTCCCTCCTTCACCCAGGAGTACATTTAATTTTTTTCTCTTTTGATCTTCTTATTTTCAAAGAGCAATCACTTTAACTCAGGAATGAGGTGTCGCCAATAAATATGTAATTATTTCCAGCTATCCCCAAGTCCTTGTTCCTCAGACCTTTTAGCGATCGCCATTTATCCCTTCTTTGCTATTCATCTTTACAATAATTGATTTCGGTTTATTCGCATTTCTCCATGGGGCTCGATGTGCAATTGTATATTTCATTTTTTCTTTTGACATTCTGAGAGCTAAACCAACCTTGGTCACAGTCTCATTTATATTTTCGACGGAAATTTCCTCAAATCCGCTTATCTCAATATTTTCTGCTCTACTGCTTTGCTGTAGATCTCTCATTTGCTTTTGTATTTCCATTATATCCGTTTTGATTTGTTTATTTTCAGTCTCTAATTTCAAATTTCTCTCCTTAACCTCTTTTAGTTCTCCAGTTGTATTGGCCATTATTTTGATAAAATCGACTAGTTTTTTGGAATTTTGCGCTTTAACACAGTCTTGAACGGTGTATTCAGCTTCTGAATATTAGTATTCATTGAGTCAATCATTTACTTTTTGAAAGTTGATAGTTCATATTTAAGCAATTCAATTATTTCATTATTGTCTCTTGCACTCGTATGAGTCCCATCCACAGAATTAAAATGTCACTTCACCGATTCTTGCACTGAGTTAACGTCGGGAGATATGGATTCCGGACCGCACTGCCGAAGTGGCAGTTCAAGGACAGTCCCCACCGCGTTAACTCACGGTTAACGGTAACATGACCTTCTGCTGCTTCTTCTTCAGCTCTAATCCAATTGGGAGTCACGCTAAGCCTACTTCCAATTTTTGCTTTATCCTTACAATTAAAATAATGTCACTTACTTTTTCTCTCCTCTGGCATCTTTCTATAGTTAGCCTCTCTTATACCAGTGCAATAGTAATTATATCTACTACATTGGGCCATTACACCGTAAAATTCACTACTTTCTCCAGCACTTCATGCACTCAGACACCATCTTGATCAGCCTCACCTGTCTAAAAGTTCATTACAGTGAATCCCACTCGAAAACCGAACTGCCAAAATTCAAATTTGAATAATCACCATATCTATTAATGCTATTAATTAGGCCACTTGGATTGAAGTATAGAAGTATTTGCTGGCCATGAGATTGGATTTTCTTTCTTCTGAAATTACTGAAATGAAAAATTTTTGGAAATGGGAATAACTTCTGCTGTCATGAACAGTTTCTCGTAATCTAATAGTATGAAGATATTAATGAAGCTAAAGGGCGGGGTTCCGATGAAATTGGTATAACTGAGTTGTAGGCTTGTTATTCCCGATGGAATAATTATGTCACCCGAAACCATGGTAATCAGTAGGAATGTAGACAAAGTTTGGAGGAGGGCGGCGATCAAGAATCCCATCGCAGAAAACTAGCAATACCAGTATTAAAACATGCCCATTGATATGTCAGACGTCTGTGGAAATAATGAAAATGGAAATGAGTACCCCTCCCTCCCACTGCCCTCCTCTTTGGTAATTTGACTGCGGATGCGCGTGCTTGCCACATGGCCATTAAGTACTTTCTTGCATGCATTGAATGACTGTACATGAGCACAGTTTCAAGAATTTGATGTACAGTTCAGACTGTCGTGGCTGTGTTTTCCACTGTCGATTAAGATAGGCTTAAATGCGTTGAACGTGATTCATGTTTTACTTTGAATCCCGGAAAAAAAATGAATTATTTTTCTTGTCTCTTTCAAGGTAAAAAAAAAAACTTGGAATGTTTCAAATATTTCCATTTACTTTGATGGAAGTGTTTCTAAAGAATTCTTTTGATTTTGAAGTTTTTAAAGGTGTTTTGGTCTGTAAATGGTAGCTAGGTGGTCTGTAAATGGTAGCTAGGTAGTCACTGGAAGGAGAGCTATGCACCAATCCCCTGTGATGATGCATAGAACCGGCCAGGCCTAGCACCTAATGTCCGACCCCGCCTTCTCGTGGTGCGGACCGTTAGTAACTTTCAAAAGAGATACTCTCTTGTGGAAGTGAACGGAAGGGGAGGGCTGCCAGATTAGTGTGGCCTACTGATCTGGACAACTATGGCTACTTTTCTTTTTTTTTTC
Organism: Ryuthela nishihirai; assembly: GCA_038380435.1. Classification (NCBI taxonomy): domain Eukaryota; kingdom Metazoa; phylum Arthropoda; class Arachnida; order Araneae; family Heptathelidae; genus Ryuthela; species Ryuthela nishihirai. Next base: position 82,665,565 of record JAWZYU010000017.1, read on the forward strand.
TACCCTGCTGAGGAGTGGTCAACCACACATGGTCCTGGTGCTGACCATATAAACCTACTGGACTGGACAGATGTATGGCTCTGAGCTTGATTATGGATCCTGATTTTGCTGCACTGGTGGGCTTCTGTGGAGGGAAAATCTTCCGCTGTGTTTTCTGTTTGTTTGTGGGTTGACAGCCCCAAGTGAATAGATTCACAGGATATGTTTATCAGCTGGTGGATAATCCTGAGCAGAAGTCATCGCAGGCACCTGAACTCTTTGCTTCTATTGGCATCGTCAAATTCTACATTGGAGGAAGTCTTCCAGTGTAGATGGCTTCAGCCTTTAGTGGTGGGGGAACGGGTCTTTGCCCCATGTCTGCGATTAGGGGGCTGTTTGATATTGTCGGCATTCCCTCTCTCAATAAACATAGTTTCTTTAAACATCCCACTAACCATTTTCTCTCCATAGGTAGTTGGAATGTGAGGACTCTGCACAGAGCTTTTTCTCTTGATGTCCTCACACAAGAATTCCACCGTTATAATTTAGATATTCTCGGCTTGCAAGAGACCAGATGGACAGATAAAGGTCAGATTCTTAAAAATAATCTTAAATTTCTCTTTTCAGGGAGGAACGACAATAAGCATCACCAAGGCGTGGGTATGCTTCTCAGCAGACACGCTAGCGATGCTCTTCTAGGATATGAGTGCATTAATGAAAGGTTTCTTACAGCAAAATTTCAGACAAGCGTTAAAGACTTGAATGTTATCTGCTGTTATGCCCCCACTGAGGATGCCGATGAGGATGAGAAGGATAGGTTTTATGAACAACTTCAGGATATTTTGAATTCTGTCAAGAAAGGAGATATTACCCTTGTTCTTGGTGACTTCAATGCCAAAGTTGGTACTGACTCTGACCTTTGGGGAGGAGTAATAGGCCCTTTTGGTATTGGTAGCTGCAATGGCAATGGGCAACGTCTCCTACAGGTAAGTAAACTCAATGGATTCAGAATAACTAACACTTATTACAAACACCGCGACATACATAAGTACACATGGGTTTCACCTGATGGGCTGCATAAGAATATGATTGATTACATATTAATTACCAGCAAATGGGCTAGTTCTGTTAGGAATACCAGGGCATATAGGGGAGCTGAAATTGGATCTGACCATTACCTTGTTAAAAGTGTGTTGCAACTTAAACTTAAAAAGTGTTGTGCCTGGGTTAAAAAATTTACTTTTAATACTGAAGCTCTGAAAGATCCAGTTATAGCCAAAGCTTACCATGATGGTTACTTAGTCATTATGACAGTCATGGTTTGCTTACTACTGAAGTTGAGGAAGAATGGGATAATTTTAAACAGGCTTTTTTGGACACTAACAGTACTCTTTTAGGAAAAAAGGAGCAAAAGAGACAGAATTATCTGAGTGATAAGGCACTTGAGCTTATTTTGGAAAGAAAGAACTGCAGGAATGTCTTTAATCAATACCCTACTAGTCCTAATAGAAAGCATTACAGAGAACTTAATAAACGTGTAAAAGATCAGTTAGCTGCTGATAAGAATCATTGGCTTGATGGTTTGGCTGACAAAGCCGAGGAAGCAGTTAGACAGCACAACAGCAGAGAGCTGTACCAGATAGTTAATGTTTTGTGTGGTAGAAAACGGACAGGCATACAAGGATTGAAGGATAAACAAGGTAAGGTTATAGAAGGGGAGGATTCTGTCATGGCTAGGTGGGCTGAGCATTTCAGACAATGTAGTTTTCTAAACAATGTAGTTAGTTCTACTCCCATTGTTTGCAATGATGATAGATGCATTGGTGGCTTTAATGTTGGCCCTATAACACAATCTGAAGTTATTTTGGCTGTTTCTAAACTTAAACTTCATAAATCCCCAGGGGTAGATGAAATTACTACGGAAATGCTTAGAGCTGGGAATGTTTCGGTTACCACTTGGATGACTGAAATTCTGAATATCTTTTATGATAAAGGCATGGTTCCTAAGGATTTTACCAGAGCTATTGTTATCCCTATTTTCAAAAAAGGTGATCGCAGTTCTTGTGATAACTATAGGGGTATCAGCCTACTCTCTGTTCCAGGTAAAGTTCTTTCCATGACTGTGCTTAATAGAATTAAGAATCTGGTTGACAGTCAATTACGTGATGAGCAATGTGGATTCAGAAGTGGTAGGGGATGTGTGGATCAGATATTTTCACTTAGGCAGATTCTTGAGAAATGTTTAGAGTTTCAGAAACCTTTGGTTGCTAGGTTTGTTGATTTCAAAAAGGCTTTCGACTCTGTTGATCGTCATAATTTGTGGTTGATTGTGAAATCATATGGTATACCAGACAAGTTAGTTAACATAATGAAAGCTCTCTATAATAACACTGAGTCGTGTGTGAGAGTTGATAAGGCTTGTAGCAATTGGTTTAGCATTACTTCTGGTGTTCGACAAGGGTGCATTTTGTCTCCTTTTCTCTTTAGCTTGGTTATTGATTATGTTATGCGAAATTCACTTCAAGGGAAAGATTTTGGCCTTAAATGGGCTGGAGATACGAAAATTTCTGATTTAGATTATGCTGATGATTTAGCTCTTTTGGCAAATGATGTTGATGAGATGAACTCTTTCATTCGAGCTGTTGATGAGACTGGTAGTAGAGTAGGTTTGGTTATAAACAGAGAGAAAACTAAAGTGATGAAAATTGGTCAGGCAGGCTGTGATTCAGTTAATCTGAATGGTTGCAGTCTTGAGCAGGTGTCACAGTTTAATTATCTTGGGAGCTATGTAACAGATAATGGTGATGTGCGGCATGAGATTAACAGACGAATAGGGATTGCTGCCGGGACTTTTAAGAATCTATGGAGAGTGTGGAGAAATAGGCGTATACACCTAAAGACTAAAATTAGACTGTATAATAGTTTGGTTCTTTCTAGGGTTAGTTATGGTAGTGAAACTTGGACACTTTGTAAACAAGATAACAGGAAACTAGATGCTTTTGATTCCAGATGCTTACGCAGTATCTTGGGCATTAGGTGGTTCAACTTTGTAACTAATGATGAGGTTAGGCAAAGGAGTTTGCAACCTCCTTTAAGTAGCATATTGTGCAGAGAGAGACTCCGTTGGTTTGGCCATGTTGCCCGTATGAATAATTATAGATTGGCGAATAGGGTTATGAACAGTGTGCCTAAAGGTCTCAGAAAGAAGGGGAGACCTAGGATGCGGTGGGCTGACAATGTCAAACAGGACCTTGTTAGAATTGGTGTGCAGTGGCCAGATGCAGTAGATGTAGCTCAGGATAGACTTGCTTGGAGAACTAAATTGCACGGTCTGGTTGGACCTCCGTAGCCCATGGCTGCTTGAGGATGATGATGATGATGAGTCACAAAACTTTTTAATTTTTAGCATTACACACGAAAGGAACTCCTCTGCGAGAACAAGAAATCGCATCGTATACTAAATAAAAATTTAAATAATTTCAATGGGTCAGTCTTAACTTGAACCATGGAACTGCAACTATTGTTATGTTGTTGCAACTATTGTATGAGAAAAATTCAATTCTGTCAGTTCTCGAGGTCTTCTCAAAATATGCTGGCAGACAAATGAAACGCTCACTGAAAGCGAGAATCTCTTTTTAAGCTTGTTTTCACTCTGTCGTCTGTTTGTCTGTTTCACCTTTCCGCCATTTATAAAGGCTTTTTTTAGAGATAAATTAAAATATTTTTTAATTTGAACGGTGGAAAAAGTTGAAAATGTTTAAACGAGCATTGCAAGCTCTCTATTCATTCTAAAAATTTGGAATTTTGCTTGTAGAATGTGATGATCAAAAGGCTTGCATTGACAACAACAATTTTTCTCAATTTACCCCACAGGAATGGAAAAATGACACTTTTTTTAACGATATAAATGAAAAGGGCTTTTATTTGTGCTATCATCATCATCATCATCATCATCATCATCATCATCATCATCATCATCATCATCATCATCATCATCATCATCATCATCATCCTCAAGCAGCCATGGGCTACGGAGGTCCAACCAGACCGTGCAATTTAGTTCTCCAAGCAAGTCTATCCTGAGCTACATCTACTGCATCTGGCCACTGCACACCAATTCTAACAAGGTCCTGTTTGACATTGTCTGCCCACCGCATCCTAGGTCTCCCCTTCTTTCTGAGGCCTTTAAGCGCACTGTTCATAACTCTATTCGCCAATCTATAATTATTCATATGGGCAACATGGCCAAACCAACGGAGTCTCTCTCTGCATTTGTGCTATAGATTCTAATAAAATATTACATTATTCAAATTATTCAGTAGTTCGAATTTCTACCATTAGAGGGGACAGAATTGGAAAAATGAAAAAGTTCATTCACTTTGAAAACTATCAATATTCGCCAGAGGCAATATGCTATTCTTCTAGTTCGGCATCTGTTCGTCAAATGTTCTGCGAGAAGTGGCAAAAAGCCATTCATTTTACAACTGCTCGCAGAGCTTTTCATTCCATATCCTCTCCTCCATGTCTTACACTGTAACTAAGCATCGATGTCGTTCAAAGACTGACACCAGATTCTCACTAGAGACGAAAAGAAACAGTTCTCACTCTTTCACACACTAATGCCATCGCTGTTTGCTTTTTTCTTTCATCAGGCAAGTGGCATTTGGATGATGGTGCATCGACATTATGTTGCTTATTGCTCTCGGTGATCAATGTGACGAAATCTGATGGTTGATTTTACCTCGATCAGATTTGCATTTGATCTGCTTTTTGTATTTCAAAGATTATAATGATTGAATTGGACCAAGGACATGAAGAATCATGCGATCGAATCTAAAAATTTCCGTCACAACTTGGCAGTTGAAAATTTCTGTTTTAGCTTTTGCAGTTTGGTTCTATTGTGGGAACAGCTTCCATTGGAGTCTCCGCAACCTGTTGCTTCACCATACGTGAAATATTTATCTAGATCTGAGATTCAGCAACAGAATATTTATCGCAGTAAACTTGGCTACGGCGTAGAGAGATCGGGATTCCAGTCACGGATAAACGTCCTTATATCTTTTAATGTGTTGTCTTTCTGCTACGCCCACGTCTTCCTCAAATATTTTCATTATGCGAATTGCACTGACAAATTCTTGTGGCAAGCAGATGCTTGAGGAAGAATTTATTTTATACTAAAACCAAACAATATCTATGCGTAATATCTGCAGGGTCTTCCTCACACAATTCATTGGTTGCCTGCAAATTTGTATGTTCAGTTGTTATAATTAGAGCTCTGAAAAGAATCGATTTCAGGTGTATGGGAGTTCGGTTCTACGTCAATTCATCGCAGCGTCAGTTCATCGCGTGCCAGTTATCTTAGCGTTAATTCATCGCGACGTCAGTTTATCGAAGCATCAGTTCATCACAGTAATAGAGATAGGATTTTATTGACTTGCGACATCTGTCTTCAAATGAACTGTCTAGAGATAATTATTTAATTATCATTATTAATAATAATAGATAATATATAATATATTTAATTATTATTATTAATAATAATAGAGGAAAAAGATGCGTCATAAGAATTTCCCCAGAAATTTAGAAATAGTAAATAAGTATTGTTTCATGACCGAGTGGTTAGCGCGCTTGGCTACTGATCAAAGGGACCTGAGTTCGAGTCCCGGGTTAAGGCATGGGTGTATGTGTCGTTTTTCTGCTGAGGCCCTGCCATCCTCTCAGACCTTCTACTATGGCATATAAACTGACAGGCTCCTGTCAGACCTCTGTGGCAAGCAGCTGCTTGAGGGGGTATTTATTTTTATATATTTTTTTTATTTTCAAACATTTAATAAAATATTCATTTTGAAAGTTTCCGTAATGATTATTTCAATATTATGCAATTATGAATGATTTTTATGAAATATATATTATTAAATATTTCAGCTTCCGTAACTCTTTAATTACTGAAAGAATTTTGTTACTGATTCGAAACAGGCTTCATTTGGATGCCGCAAGACAGATTGCATTACAATAACAAGAATATAATTTTATCCAAAAATATAACTTGTTATAGAAGACGATTTTATTAGTATAGGAATTTACTATTATTTATTTATTCTTAAAAATAAATATATTAATTAAAACTATTTAGTTGATTTTTGCTTTGGGATAACAATCTAATAACCTCCCTTGGCGCTATACCGTTACTACATTATAGCAAAAAAAATTTTCAAAATTTAAATTGACGTGCGAATTGATTGACGTGATGATTTCACGGGCACCGTAAATATCCGTAATTACGAATATTTTTCTTTCTGCATAAGAATGAAATCCGCCAGATATGGATCAATTTCTTTCAGTTAACATTTATAATTTGCTTTTACTCTCTTTTTCACACCCTTCATAGCAAGTAATAGGTGAAATCCAGTATACTTGTATCTGAATTTTATCCACTAACGGAACCGTGTATAAATTTCGTGATTGAAAATTTTTGGTTTCAAGGCATTTTTGCTGGGGTATTTAATTAGGGTGACCACATTTAAAGAAGAAGATTCGGGGTAATTTGTAAATTCTATCTGAAGGATGGACTTTTTGTTAGGGTGATCAGATTTAAGGAAAAAATTCCGGGGAGTTTTCAAAATTAAATCTCAAAGATTGATTTTTCGTGAAATTATTTTGTTAAAAAGTAACACAATCTTTTTTCATGTGGCCGAGTGGTTAGCACGCTTGGCTACTGATCTAAGGGACCTGGGTTCGAGCCCCGGAATTAGGCATGGATGTGTGTGTCGTTTTTCTGCTGAGGTCCTGCCATCCTCTCAGATCTCCTACTGTGGCATATAAACTGACAGGCTCCTGTCAGACCTCTGTGGCAAGCAGCTGCTTGAGGGGGTATTTATTTATTATTTTATATTATTGCACATAATAGTAACCTCAATATCTAGTAGCACAAAATAAAACTATAATAACTTAGATTAATTAACAAAAATTACTGTTATTGTGTGCAGGCACCACCCACTTTCAAAATGGAGACGAAAAATTATTAAACTTATTTACATTTCATGCATTTTCCAAGAAAATTTTTAAAGATCTGTAAAACGGAGGAGGAAATGTTATATTGCATTGGAAGTCCAGTCTCTTGGCCCCTCCCCTCAATATTTTTTCAGCCTGATTCTGATTTTACTCGATCTCCCCTGATTGTGTGTATTTTACGTAAAAATGGATTTTCTGTAAAATATTTTCATTTTCGGCAATTTTTCCACTAAGGATTTCACGACAGACACGAAAATTTGTTTTCTCTTGCAGCAGAGCATTTGCCGTAGTCACTTTTTTTTATGTGATGTCTAATCTCTAAGATATAGCACCTTTGCTAGATCTCCCACATCCACAAAGCCATTCGAGTTTCCAAATTCTGTCCCTTTACAGATTGAGACTCAATTTTTTTTATCTCAAAATAGGCTTACACAGATGGAATCTGTCGGTCAAGTATACAAAGAACTGCAGGGCGTCGAAATAAAATAAAACAAAGATAGAACTTAACAATTTGCATAGTAATTAAGCCATTGACAACCATAAGGGACCCGATGGTGCTTTCTCTAGTGTTGTCTGCACCGATACCAGTATCATTATGATGATGATTCTAGCCTCAATTTTTCGATACCTGCACTGCGCTCGAAATTTTTTATACACTGTTGCTGGTTCTATTAGTAAAGATCTGCTCAAGCTGTACAGTCAATTTAATATTAAAAACAATATCTGAATCCCGAATTCCGTGGATACTTACGCGGACATTTCTTCGCCGGGGACAGAGCCTTTAATCCAGGGACTGTCCCCGGAAAACGGGGGGTATGATCATCCTATATTTTACCCTCCTCCGCTGATTGTTCCATTTCTGAATAGATGAGTAGTATTGCTAAAAAAAAGATTGATTGAGTCAGAAACTTTTGAAAGATAAAGTTTTCTTATCTGGATGTAATCTTAACCACTGACTATTTTGTTCCCAAGTAGATTAAAATGTAAGTTACAAAAAATGATGAATAATGAAAGGAATTATAATACCATAAGGATTTTTGGCTTCTGGATTCATTTCAAATGCGATATTTCCGCTGCCGCTTGAAATAATAGATGATTTTTTTTTAACTTTAAAATAAAATTAGTCTGATTGTGAAAACAAGTTTATGTATTAGATTACAAATTCCAGGTTTGCATATTTTAACATTCTCAGCTATTTTTTAAATCCACTTTATTGAGAATTTTTTACCTGCCTTAGAAATATTTCCACGCGCAAATAAATCAAAAATATCTTTCAGATAACCACGATTTCCTAAACGATAAAAGTATTCTTAATAAGTAACAAGAAAATGCAAACGTTTCTGGCAAATGCGTAATGTTTGTTCTCAAAGAGAAAATGCTTTATCATTTTGGAAATTTTAGCATTCTCTAAATGTGGAAATCCAATGAAAGTAAAAATGCGAATGGTAATATTTTATTGGAAGCTCTCCAACTGAAAAAGAAGTTTTGATTTATCTTTAAAGAGTTGGATATCTGCAGATTCAAACTGAAAGCAATAGCTCTTTGCTCGTTTTCAGAAAAAACGAGTTAACATTTTCCGCATCGTATTTTTTTGCTTTTTGACATAAATTACAAATTCTTTTTCGGTTAAATAGGTATTGACAAAATATTACGATTCGTACTTTCGGAATCTTCCTGTAGCTATATATAATTGAGCCCTCTAACGATGGGAAAAGTTGAAAATTGCAAACTAATGTTGCAAACGAGGTAAATTAAGTTACGAAATTGAAATGTTGGTTGTGAAATGTGAATGTCTTGAAGTTTGCATTGACATCATTGAGTTTCACTTTTACCCCCAGAGAGGGTGGAAAAACGTAATTTTTATGTTTAGAGAAAAATTAAAAAATTATTTTTTGGGTTGGATAATACGTTTTGGTTGATAAACTTGTAAGATTAACATTTTTAAAATTCACAAAAGCTTTAATTCCGCCCTCTGGCGGTGGAAATTCTGGAAAATTTTAAACGAGTATTACAGTCTATTTCGGCTAGAAATTTGATATTGCAGTGGTGGAGTGTGATGATCAAGGGCATCACGCTCCATCACTACAATAGGTAGCTTATATTGGCAGCAACAATTTGTCCTTCCCACGGTGGGTTGGAAAAGACAAATTTTTGTTTTAATAGATTAATGAAATATTCAATTTTCAGTTGAATAGATACTAAAGAAATATGATGATTCATAGTTTTTAAATCCTCCAAATGGCCATAATTTATCATCGTTAGAGGGCGCAAAATGTGGAAAATGTGCTATCTCAAAATGTGCTGGCTATTTCTCCCCCCAAAATTAATGATGATTTAAATATGATTAAGTTCAATTGTAAGTGCTTAATATTCATTTAGATTTGCTTTTCAATATGGAAAATGTGCATCTTGAATTCTTTATTGCAAACGATATCTGTTTGAGTGCTAGATATTCTTGCCATGGAATATATTGATGAAGAACGAAATTTAATAATCCTATATTTTATAGTATAATTGGTTAAATTAATTCTTTATTTTAGAATTTCCGATAATATTTTAATATAGTAATAATAAATAGATTATTTTATATACACTCGATGATATGCCTTTTAACCCTAGTGGAAAGAAAATCCAACATTTTTATTTTAAGGGATAAGTGAGATGTACTTTTTGCGCTTTATAGGGCTCATAATTATATTATTATTTCGATTTTGCGATCACCTATTAGTCGAATTATTACTGTTAAAAAATGCAAAATTCGGAATATAAAAATCTTCCTTTTCTCTGAAAACGAGCATCCCATATTTTCCAGGGGCGAATTAACCAATAATTTGATGATAAATTAGTTTCACAACGAGTCAGACATCCGCTCATAGCGGATATGCGGACGTATTGACGGATAAGGCCATCACGAAGTATAAAGTTACCTGCTGTTGCCGCTTTTTCTGGATGTTGATCGGATTCAGATATTTTATATCCATATGCAAGTGTAAAAGAAACGTCAGAGATTATCTTCTTAACAAAAGAGTTCGAGGTTTACATCTACGTTTCCGATTTAAAGAAGCAACTGTTAAAGAATCGGTTCCTTATTCTTCAAAATTTTCAGATCGAAATATTTGAAATTTTTAAGGTTTCTAAATGGTAGCAACCTAAAGCACACAACTGAGCAAAGATGTTCAATTACTTTAAGATGCCATCGCCTTATCATATCAGAGTATGTTTGATGATGTTAAACGAAAAGCCCTCGAGATTTCAATAAAATCGAAGATTGAAATTTCAGGATCAATTTTGTTAGTGAGAAATTTTTAATAATATTTCAGGAAAAAATTATTACTCTTTGATGATAATGAATTGTTTGAAGGAGCAATGGCATTGGGAACTCATTATTACAAATATACATTTAAAAATACCTATATTCCCATATGCGTCCTAAAAAGTAAATAATAAAACTAGAACTTACCGATGATTAGATCACTCACTGAGTTCACATAAGTTCAAAGAAAGATAGGGAGACTGTAATTTTTGTTATAATCAGTTCTGGAGTCTTATTTTCCCTTTAACTTAATACGAATTCAATGAGCGATTTAACCATCGGTATGCCTAAGTTTTTTTTATTACTTTTTTTGTAGACACATGAAGGAAAATATTTTTTCTAAATTCTATTTTGTTTTTACTTTTTCCATTAAAAACATCATTCTTCTGAGGATAAAATTGTGTCATTGCAATTTTGCACTTCTGAAAAGATTGTGCACAGCGTATGGCTCTCGCGCACATGAGGCCATGGTTTAACGTCCCATTCGATGGATGACACCCTCCAAGCCCATCAGTGTCCACTACTGACTGAGGCAGAAATGGGAGTTTTGTGGATATAAATCTCAACACTGGCCAGGTGGGATTCGGACCAGAGAAGTACAGGTTACAAGCCCGCCACATCTTGGAAACGATCAGGAAATATCTGTTTAAACGAAATTATAATCAAATTTGCATAAAATTCAAACAAATACACAAAAAAGCACATACAATTTGAACAAGCAAAATGTAAACAGAATAAAAAGGTGGAAACAAGGAGCACATAGAAATATACGAATTTTACAACTTTAGCAACATCAGTAAATAATATATATACTCTCGATTAATAAATAAAAAAATAAATACCCCCTCAAGCAGCTGCTTGCCACAGAGGTCTGACAGGAGCCTGTCAGTTTATATGCCACAGTAGGAGTATAAAGAAAATTAGAAGGACGAAATTCTACTAAATGGTGTCGGTAACGCGCCAAGCTCGTAATCTGCAGTTCTCTGGATTCCCAACTGTGTCAGTTGCGATATGTCTGTTCTGAACTACAGCTGGTTGCCTTTGGCCACTGTAGGCCAATTCTAACAAGATCCTATTGGACATTGTCTTCCCATCGTATCCTAGATCTTCCCCTCTTTCTGAGACCTTTAGGCACATTGTTCATAATGCTATTTCGCTTTAAAATAAGTTTTAGATGAGCAGCAGGGTGTAGACTACAAATGAATAGTCCCTGTACTTTAAAATTCCCTCTCCCCTTCCCATCTTTCCATCTCCTCTTCACAGAAATCTAAAGCGCAGCAGATATCCACGCAAAAGTTATCTAAACAAGATAATCGAAATCACTAGAATTCAATTTAAACTTACGGTTTTTTTTTTCTAAACGTAATTTGACTTTCAAATAAAGCAATGAAACAAAACGTAACCAAAGTTACAGGGTTGCCATATTAACTGATCAACAGTCAAGCTATAGTACCATGTTACCTGCATAATATTTTTAAAGCCAATTTTGTTAGACAAAGAGCGACTGTGATATCGGTTTACTTATAGAATAACCATTAGCCAGAGAAACGAATTAGAAACAGTATGACGAGCACAGTTGCAATGCGAATAAAATATTCTTTGTGGGTCAAAAGTTAACGATGGTTGCAAGGATTAGCCTGACTGGAATGAACTTGGTTGAAGGTGTTAGGATGTCTAGCATTGCGTAGATAACTAGCGGTTGAGAGACCCGAGGCAAAAGCTATTTTGGACCTTACCTCCCTCTCTCCCCCCCCCTTTCTCTCCCAACGCGAAACCCCTTCTTTCTTAATCTTTGCCCCTCGCCCCCCCCCCCCCCCCTCACTTCCCCAGAGCAGTAACATTTCATCTAGCCAAAGTCAGATCTAGGAAGACGGAGAAAAGAGTATTACTTCCTTCTTTTAAAAAAATGAGTATGAAAAAAAATGACACGCAAATTCTTTATTATTTTCTTTTCATTCTCTTCATCTGTTTGATTCCTATAATAAAGGGAAAATTGGGAACCTGTTTATGTCGTTTTTATAGCTTGCCGCTTTGACATTTATTATAGTAGATTCGTCCCTGCTTGGATAATATTCTGCAGAGATCTTGCTTCAAGTGCTTTAATAAAACAGAAACGAAATTGTTTTGAACTTATTTAAATTTTAATTTAATGGGAGGAATTTTGAGTCTTACGAAACTGGAAAATAGAAAAAAAAATAAAGTTAAATTCGTATAACAAGATATGAAAGATTTTTATTCACCTGACGCTGTCTGCATCTCCCATTGCAGATTCTATGCAGAGTGAGTAACATTTCCCTTGAAGGCTTAAATGTCGAATTTGAGGTCGCCTGGTATCGGTACTGAAATGATCAACTCATTGGCCGTGTGATCAGAGCATGTCGAATTCTCTACCACGTGATTTAAAAGCTTATTCTATCTAATTCATTCGTTATGTAACTTCCGTAAAATGTGAGTCGTCGCGTACATCTGCATCATGTCTGCGTGATCATTGAGATAAAATCTGATCAAAGCTTAAGTCGACATTTGCATTTCGTATTGTGGATCACAAAATTGCTTCCTCTTTTTCAAAGGCCATGCAATTTGATTTCTGCAAGTGTTACAAGGATTGTAATGAAAGCAGCTCAGTAGGATGATCTGAATAGGGATTTTCACTTCCGTATCTTTTGTCCAGGCATTTTGATGTTCGATAAAGTGGATCTTGCGAATACTCAATTAACATTTTAGGATCCCCTTTTCTTATCAGCGCAAAGGTTGACCAACGGTTAGACTGTTGAGCCTCCATGGGCGTGGAGAGAAATTTTTTCGGGAGGGTGGGGTTAGGGGAAGATAATTCAGTTTCAAATCATTGTAAATTAATTTTCGATCAATTTTTCCAGGGGGAGGGACAACTGGCGCTTTTGTCCTCCCCTTCCCCTTTCCGACGCCCACGTGAGCGTCATTAACGTGCTTGACTACTGATGCCAGGGAGTGTCTAAGTTAAAGCTCAGATAAGGTCGGAAATCATAGATCGTACAGGACTAAATGGAATGCCAGGCTAATAGCCCTTAACCTCCTTCATCGTAAGGTAAGCCAGAAATGGCATGGGATGCAAGCATTTTATGGAATAAACCGCTCATATGCGGGTCCTGTGTTGGACATGATATTTTCAGGAAGTGTTCAAGTCATTGAACACTTCATTTAAAAGATGCCAGGGTGTTCATGAACAGTGACAGTCTTGGGTCTCTTGATCTTGTGTTTCATAGTGTGATCGTAGTCGGAAAGTTTGTTGATGATGTCATGAGAGTTGATTTCAAGCGATTCATAAAATTTAATAGAAAGTTTCTTGATATGGGTGTAAATGTGATCTACCTCCAGATCTTAATGGATCCGTCTGTTGGAAACAAACTATGGTGCGTTGACTGCAGATCGGAGGATTTTATTTTGCAAAATCTGTATCTTGTTGATGTTGGTCTTAGTGGTATATCCCCAAATAGGACAAGCATATAAAAGAACTGGCCTAATCATGGCTTCGTACAGCAACAGTTTGTTCTCGATTTAGATTGCATCTGATCTGCTGTGCTTTGTGGACAATCTTTTCTGTGTGCTGAGTCCAGCTCAGTTTATGGTACAGAACTACACTTAAGTAGTTAGCCGTTTTGTTCCAGTTTATATTGATGTCAAAAATGCTGAGGAATTACATATTCTGAAGTCTTTTGGTCGAAAACAGTTTTTTCAACATTAATTTTGATGCGCCATCGAGAGTACCATTTTTCAATTTCCTTTAGACCTGTCTGCAGTCGGTTGACTGCAATGGAAGGATCAAGAGAAGATGAAAGAAGTGCATCATCGTCTGCATATAATGCAACTTGAATTTTGTCCAGTTGAGGAAAATCGTGGGTATAAATGTTAAAGAGCGTAGGTCCAATAATAGACCCCTGTGGCACTCCTGCTTCAATCTTCCTCATTGAGGATAGGGTGTCTTGAATTTGAATTTTAAAAGTTCTATCCGTAGGATTGTACAGTTTGAATCAGTGCAATAGAGAAGTTGCTTTAATGAGCTTAAAAATAAGACCGTCAACCCAGACCTTATCAAAGGCCTTAGCCACATCCAGGAAGGTGGAAGCGATAGTCTCCTTTTTATTCAAACCTTGAGCGATTGACTCCACTACTCCAAGGATCTGATGAACTGTACAGTGGTTTTTACGAAAACCAAACTGAATGTCAGGAATGATGGCATGCTGAGACAAAAAGGAGTCAATCCTATTCAAAATAACTCGTTCAAACAACTTGCCCAAGCAGGAGAGCAAGCTGATTGGGCGGTAATTTTGCGGGAAAGTGGGATCTTTCCCTGGTTTGGGAATAAGTCGAACATGTGCAGTCTTCCAGACGATGGGAAAATGTTTTCTACGCAATAGTTTGTTAAAAATCTCACAGAGGAGGACCACAACCTTATGGGGCAGATTTTTTAGGATTTTGTTAGTGATCAGGTTTGGACCAGGAAATTTTTTGTTTTTCACTTTTTTGATGGCTTCATACAATTCCCTTGGAGTGGTGAAGTTGACATTTTCTACCTCGGTGTGTTGCGAGTCTGATTAAGGCATCCTCAACTTCATCGGTAAGGTTATCAAGAAGAAGTTCGACATTATCCTGAAACTGAGTTTCGAGTGTATTAGCGAAAGCTTCTGCCTTGTCCTGATCACTATATGCAAGCCCACAGATGCCATGAATGGTGGGGTATGTAGTGTAAGATTTCTTGAGGATTCTAGACATTTTCCAAATAGAGTTATCGTTGGTGTATGGGACCTGATTTTCCTCTTCCACTGTTCATTCCTAAATTCTTTGAGTTTTTCCCTAACCTCGCCTTTTATGGTGTAGTATTGTGCCTTGATCTTGGGATTCCTAGAGCTTTGCCACCATCTGCAAACCCTATTTTTTTCTTTGATGAGGCCCAGTAGGTTTTCTGGTAGTGTGTTGAAGTCAGGAACTGGGGCAGAGATCTTGGTGGCGTGAGCCTTTGCAGCGTAGATGTTTTGACAAAGATTATTGATTTCATGATTTATGCCAGTAATAGAATTTTCAGAACTTCTGGCTACTAATTAGTATTCAGATAGTGATGAACTTAGCCCAGTTGATTGTGGTATGTTAAGAAATCTGCATCTCTGTGTCTGCCAGCAATCTAAAAGAACGGGATTATGATCTGAGTTCAATTGGTTAAGGGACTGGATAGTCATAAGTAGGGCAAAAATGCCCAACCAAGATTCAGAACATCTGGGCAGTGTGTAGATATGAAAGGATAAAATGTCGGTTCTTCAGGTGCATCCACGATAAATCCTTTGTTGGTGGAATAATCTAAAAGAATGCTGCCGCTCTTATTTCTCTTTCTAGAGTTCCAGAGTCGATGGTTAGCATTTACGTTTCCTGCCAAAATAGTGGTAGTATTTCCGTGGAAAATGGTATCTAGGTCTTTTGTATCCAGCTTGGTGTTAGTGGCTTGTAAGCAGCAATAAGATTAATCCTTCCAAAGTTACAATTCAAAATAGTAATAGCCGTGGCTTAAATACTATGGAGGTTATTAAATGAGTAGGAATGGTGAGGAATATTCTTCTTCATGACAACCGCAGTTCCGCCTCCTCCGTTATGGAGTCTATCAGTTCTATAAACAACAAAGTTTGGAACTTTAAACGTAATCACAGGCCTCAAATGATCTCATTTAAAAGTGCAATATCGATATTCATTTCAGAGAGAAAGTTTTTGAACTCCAACATGTCGCTTTTTATCCCATTGCAATTCCATGCAACTATGTTAAGATGATTCCTAGATATATAGGTCTTATCCATTGGTCATTATGGACACTATATACAGTACTGTGCAAATTAGTTGGGACAATAGGAAAATGCAGTAACAAAGACACAACTAAAATATTTATTTGTTTAATAGTGTAGTTAATAGTGAATGTGACCCCCCTTGGCTTTATTACTTCTTTCACCCTCTGAACCATTGATGCCACTAGCTTTCCACACATCTCCTTCACTTCAGGGTCGTGGTACCACACTTTCATGACACTTTCTATCATTTTGGTTTTCGTCATGCAATCCATCTTAGATATGCGCACTTTAATAATGGCCCACAAATTTTCAATGGGGTTTAGATCGGGTGAATTTCCTGACCACTCCAATACCTTCAAATGTTGCTGGGTAAAGAAGCTCTTAGCAAGCTTAGAATTGTGGCATGGAGCCAGATCCTGTTGAAATACCCCATCGCCGTTAGGAAACAGCTTCTGCAGTGTTGGGACCATTTTCGCCTCCAGAACGCCTATGTACTTTTTGCTGTCCATCATTCCTTCAATGGGGTGAAGCGTCTGTAGCCCAGAAGCTGTGAAACATCCCCAAAACATGACCTTGGGTGGGTGTTTGGAGGATTGCTGGATGTGGCCGGATCGAAGAGTTTCTCCAGGCTTCGGTTGTCCCCAACTAATTCGCACAGTACTGTAGTCTAATGTCTTAATGCCAATATTAACTTTTTCCTTGGTGTTGTTTGCGTTTCTAAACCGAATAAGTAGATGTTTGAGTTTGTTAAGGATATCTGTGATGTTCAGATTTCGAAATATTTGAAGAATATCCTTCAGATCATTTATAAAACTTCAGATCATCATTCACTACTGTCAGATTTACTTGGGATATTTTTCAAGATTCTCTGCTAATGCAAAACTTGCTTGTTTGATTGAACTGGCAGAATGCTATTAGTAGGCTTTGATTTCGTCAATTCATCGTTCGGCTTTTTACTGATGACATCTGCAAAAGACTTGCCTTGTTCAATCATTGAATTTTATCTTACAGAAGCCCGTTTATCAGACTTCCATTTCCTTAACTACAGGTTTAGAAGTAGAAGGCTTTAGAAAGAACTCACAGCCTTTGTACTTGGCTGTGTGTTCTTTCCCGCTTGGCACACTTCGGAGGACCACTTGAGGATTTCGTGTACACTCCACAGGGAAATGTGAGCCAGCACATTTGACACAGCAGGGGGGGGGGGGGTTATAACAACTGTTTTGCGAGTGACCATACCGCTGACATTTATGGCACTGCGTAAATCCAGTTCTCTTTTTATAACTTTCTGCCGATATTTTGAGGTGGAAAAGTTCAGTTAGGTTGAAGATCTTTTTATTTGCGTCGTCCTTAAGCAACTCAACAAGAAAAATAGGCAGAGGTTGCTTATCCTTTGCTCTTTTCAGTTGTGAAACATTCTGAATTTGAAATCCCAGTTCGATCAATTCAACTTTGAGATCATTAGAAGTTATTTCATCTGGAAGGTTTTTGAAAACAACTTTCAACGTTTTATCTGCCTTTAATCTGTATGTATGGAAAGAGAATTTTTCACTCTCCAGCTTACGAATTTCTGTAATCCCTTGTGCATTTGGTCTGGATGCCAATGGTTTCTTCAGACTTTTTAGCCACAAAGGCTTCTACAGCAATGAGAGTAAGCTCTTTGTGTAGGTTTAACCAACCAACAGTATTTCTGAGCACTATTGGAGGAATTTGCTCACGTTTTTTCACACGATTTTAAAGCTCAGTTTTCTCTCCCATTTCGGAATGAGATTCAGTGCCACACATTTCAGATAGATTTTCATCATTAATAACTTGTTCCAGAATCTTAAATCTATTTTTACATAAGGTGCTGGGCTCTTCTGGGTTAGAAAGGTATCTTTTGCAGCCTTTTTTAACAGGAGTAAAATTGTTATCCTGATTGGAAATAAGAGGACTTGCTTTTGGAGCAAAGTCAACTAGTTGGTCTTTGTTGGCAAAAGGCAAGTCAAGCGAGCCACAACAACGATGATTACGTAGATGGTCTCGTAGCTCTTTTTCAGCAAAATAGTGATGCATAAACAAGCCATTTATTTTTTTTGTCTCTTCTTGTGAGAGTTGAAATAATTGTTCTTGAGAGGGCAAGCCATTAACAGATGTATGGAGTTCAGAAAATCTAAGTACTAAGAAATTTAATTCTTTGCAGTCGATTCTTCATCCACCTGCGGAATATTAAATAAAGTTTCTTCCAGGTCTGGAGAAAAGCATTCACCCAGGAATGGAGTCGAATAATGCGATGCGGTGAGATTAGACATAATACCAACTCGAGTATAAGTACCTTGCAATTTTACTAGATATCTGGGTTCGAGCCCAGAGTAAGGCATGGATGTATGTGTCGTTTTTCAGCAGAGGTCCTGCCATCCTCTCAGACCTTCTACTATGGCATATAAACTGACAGGCTCCTGTCAGACCTCTGTGGCAAGCAGCTGCTTGAGGGGGTATTTATATTTTTTTATACTAGTTAAAAGAAAATCGATACTCGTCGACTCAGGTCTTCACAGGGGTTAGTTATCCTGTCTCAGTCCTGAGTTGTTCGACTGCACAAAATTGGGCAATCTGAAAAATTCAGAGCAACAAATCCAAGTCCTGAAAAGGACTGGGTAGCATAAACCAGAAGGCTATGGTCCCGATTTGTACTCGTAAATTATTTCAATTACCATACAGTATAAAGAAAGCTAAAAACTAACCTTCAACACTGGAATTATGAAACAGCGATCTTTGAAATCTCCTATCATCGGACAACCGCTCGGATAAGGTATGAACCATTTCTTTCTTGTGTTGTCTTTCTGCTGAAGTCTCGCCTTTTTCGCAGATCTTTTCTATGGTGTATTTTACTGATAGACTCCTCTCAAACCTTTATTGTGAGTAGGTGCTTGAGGGTTTATTTATTTATTTATGGTATGTAGAGCCCTATGTCATTTTCTTGTGGCCAAATAATTTTGGTATTAGGCGATGGAAGAGCGGACATAACTTTGCTGTCAAATTAATTGCAACACATTTGTTTAAGATTTTCTCAAATATGAGGTTAATATCTAAACTACACATAATATAGTTCGCAATCTACTACTGAGATGAATATTAACTTAGTCTTTAGCGCACCAGGCTCGTAATATATAGTTCACAGGTTCGAGTCCCAGTTGTGTGTTCTTCGAGATTATTTCCGCTAAACTCCCACCTTACCGCGAAGAGAAAAGATATACCGATTGGCTTGGAAAGGCTTCCGTCCGTCGGTTGGAATGTTAAGTTGTGGCTTCCCGTGCAGATTGGTTGGCTGTTTAGGGTTTTATGGCGCAAAAGCAACTAAGACTGTATTCTGCCAAACTAGGTTAAACAAATGGATAAAAGACATCGAATCCACAACTAAGACTCAAAACAGACTCAAAGAAGATTAAAAGCCGATACAACTCAAATTATAAGTATACAAAAGCAAACACAATGGGCGTAAAGTACGCGTGTATAAAAGCAAGAAACAACAAATGTAAAAGTTAAAAGGCTGTATTAAATCCGCGGAAAACAAGGAATCAATAAATATAATACTTCAAAGCCAAAAACAGAAACTAATCGTAATAAAAAACAAAACAATAAATAATGTAGAGGACCCATGTGAAAACAGGAGAATCAAATCTAAGATTTGATAGGAAAGAGAAGTCGTTTAAAGTAACCAGTTTAGCGGAAAATCGTGTGAAGCAGAGTCATATTCTGTGCACGTTAAAAACACGCTGAATGGCCTTGGCGGGAGACTTCCATCTCCCTCTTAACTGTCCAGCATCCCTTTCCCTTATTCTACTCATGACTCTTGGGGTCCTTGTGATCCGACCATTTAACCCATTGCATTCTTAACAGGACGGCTCAGAAGTAAAACTTACCCATCAAATCGATATGTTAAGATTCAAACAACTTTTTAAGAATTTATGATAAATAAAATATTGAAACGTATTTTGACTCTCCCGCACGCGGACCCATGACTTCTGTCCGATTCATCGCTACTTTTACCAAGTTCATCTGTGTTCCCCTTCTAAAGGCAGGCCGCAAATATCCCAAAGCAGACAGTGAGGGACAGAACCTTGGAATAGCAGATTACGGGCCTGGAACCCAGGGACGGGATGTTTCAGGCGGTAGCGCGCCTGGCTCGTAATCTGCAGTTTCCAGGTTCGAGTCCAACCTGGGTCAGCTTTGAGATTTATCCCGCAAAATTCCTTGACGTGCTCTCGGTGAGTTGGGGACACCGATGGGTTTGGAAAGGCCGCCGTCCTTCAGGTGGGATGTAAAGGTGTGGCCCCGAATGCGGGAGAGCCATACCCTATGCACTTTAAAGAACACGCTGGATGGCTTTGACGGTAGGCTAACAGTTGTTCAAGGTATCTCTTTCCCCAACCTTCTATGAGCCCTCGGCGTCCTTGTGACCTGACCATTTAGCCCATTGTGTGCAAAAAAGTGCCGCTCAAAGGTAAAACAACCAACCAACCAAATGTGCAAAAAAGGTCCACTCAGAGGTAAAAATAAATCAACTCGGAGCGCAACAGCTCAGTCAGTTTGCACCATTTACAGTAATATATAATATTCTAATAAACTCTATTTTGTACTCAGTGCAATGCCAAAATTAGATGCGAATACATTATTTTTGCGAAACTGAAAACAAATTTCTTTCGGCCCATAATGTGTCATCTCTAATAGTAAGCATTTGGCCTCTATGCGTCTCTTTAAGCGTGATCGCCCGCCTCAAGTGTTCTTCTTTAAGGAGATTTTCGTTGGGAAGTTTATGTTCGATTTCTGCCTCAAGAAAATTAAAGGTAAAAAAAAAATACTCTCTCAAGCAGCTACTTGACACAGGGATCTGACAGAAGCCTATCGGTTTATATGCCATATTAAATCTGTGAGGATATACTAAGAGACAAGACCCACTGGTTTCGCCTGAAGCACTACCAGTATAGGGATAATGCCACTTTGACCACTATCTAAAGGTCGGGGACATACGATATCATATAGGTAAATGTACAGCCCCACGACAGTCTAGGGTGAACAGTACTATAAAAGTAAAGTTCAACCATGCGGGACCTCAGCAGAAAAACAACACAAGTATCTATGCCTTACCTGGAGCTCGAAAACAGGTCCCTTTGATCAGTAACCAAACGCGCTAACCACTTTGCCAAGATAGAGAGAATAAATTCTGGAGATTGAAAGAAGAATTATTGTCTGTTTTTTCTCTGATCGACACTTTCTTTGAACACAATGAGCTGAATGTCCAAATCACATGGACACAAGGACTGGGTACTGGGTAAGGGAAGCATTTTCACAGGCCAACTGTTAGGAGACAGAAGGACGATTCCCGTCAAATTATCATCTGCCAGGTTCTTTACTTTGTACAGAGTATGGCTCTCCTAAACTACGGCTTAATGTCTTTTCTGATGGACAACGGCCTTCACCAATCCCATCGGTGTTCCTTATTGAAAGTAAAGAAAATAAATATGAAGAAAAAGAAAGATAGAAGTATGAAAGAATAAAAACTAGATTGAAAAGGGTGAAAAATAACGAAAGATAAAACAGAGATGATTTATCAAAGAATAAGAAAAAGTAAATAATATGAAAGAAAAAGGAAAGTAATATTATGAAGAGAATAAAAAACGATTTGGAAAAGAAAAAAATAGAGTAGAAGAGGAAAATAAAAGAAAGTAAGATAGGAAAGAAGAAAAATAGAAAAGATTATGAAAAAATTATAGAAAAAATAAATACAAGTGTGAAAGGAAAAAGTGTGTGAAAATAAAAAAAAAGATGAGAAATACAGAAAATATTTGTGGAAAAAGAATAATTAAAAGTATGAGAAAAAGATTAAAAGTATGAAAAAAAGTGATAAATAGAGAAAGATTATGGAAAAAGAGGAAAAGGAAATAAAAAAAAGACGAAAGAATGAAAAAAATAGCGAAAAAAAAGCGAAATCGTCGAAAGAGTGTAAAAAGAGAAAAAGTTTGAAATTGAAAGGAGGAAGTTCTCCAAAAGTTCGCAAAGCTTGTTATGCTCGTTGAGGATTAACTGTAGACAAAATCTAGTGAGTAGATCGCGTTACGTTCAAATTAGATATTTATTTTTCTTATTTGAGCATAGTTAAAAAATTGAAAAAGATATCCAAGTATCCGAGTGAGTGCTTCTTTGTGAAACAATGACCGCCTCTTGCTCCAGCTGCGATGCCGAGTGGAGTGAGCTCCTCGAGACGGCGATCAGAGATCGTTCTCCTCTTTAAGGAGGACACTCCTCCTGTTGTTCTAATTAATGGAATGGCGCCAACACCGCTGCTCAAGGTTACGGAGCCGCTGTGCCGGTTGGTTACCTTGGGGCCCGGATGCTGGCTGCCACGTTACTTGAAACGTAGGTGGTATAGAGTCACTCAGATTTGGGTGGAATTGATATATTTTCATTTCCAAGCACTGTGCTTGCGATGGTATTGTCTTATTCATATTTTGGAGGAGCAGTTAAGGGGTTTTAGCGATTCATTAGCCATACGACCTGTTTCTTCAATCGTATTGTATCCCTCTCCATTGTATCTTCAATCGTAGAATGCACAGATAGGAGGAAGCATGACTGGAATTGAAATAAGTGCTGCCAATTGGGAAATGAGATATGGTGCAAAACAGTGGTCAATTAAATGCAATATTTGACCACTGTTTTCTTCTAGTTTGATAGCATTTTTACGTTCATTAGAGTGTTTTTTTCGAAATTGTCCTTTTATTTTAGTGGTACAGTCTTTTAGGTGGAGTCAGTGTTCTTTGAGTCAGCGTGTTTCATCATGTCCCTTACATATAAGGGACTCATCCAGGAAGTTTCATCACTGTAAAGGAGTGCATTGTTCCTCTGTGGGCAGAATGAGGCCTCGCAAGCATTGGCATCCGGGTTACTAGAAAGCTAGCAGGTGGGCGAAGTTGCGATGAAAGATAATCGGTTTCCACTTCAGCCAGCAAAACAAAAAGCTCAGTTTTATAATTTTTCCTCTATTATTTGAAAAATAGGATCTTGAAGAAAATGTATCGAAAGTTTATTTGTAGATGACTAGCAATGCAAACATCAATTAGATATTCGGAGAAGAATTTTGGATATCGAGAGAATTTGGAATTCTAAAAAATTATAATATTAAGCTTCATTCAGTTGTTTCACTCAGTTTATGAGTGGTTTTAGCATTCAATAACATGACCCGTAATTAAAATCTAATTATTTTGTGCAATATTAAATTATTAATTTTAAAAGAACATTTGTCTTATTTTTTATAAATGGTAGACAAAAAAAAAAGTAATTTTACTTAAACGATGAAATTGTATATGGTACCGTTTTTGATTGGAGAAAGGTCAGCTTGCTTGACGCAGAGAACAAATTCTGCCAAATTTCGTCTTCAAATCCCATAGTATACATCAACATCAATGATGAGTATTTTTCGTCACCAAAAGGAAATATATGAGAATTAGTGCAAGTACAAAATGTGTTGCAGTAATTCTTATTATTTCTGATGAACTGAAATTTGAGTTAAATGTGCATAAATGAAATTTTCAGTGTACGTTTCATTAACCCTGCAACACTAATAAAAATAAATAAATACCCCCTCAAGCAGCTGCTTACCACAGAGGTCTGACAGGATCCTGTCAGTTTATATGCCATAGTAGAAGATCTGAGAGGATGGCAGGACCTCGGCAGAAAAACAACACACACGTCCATGCCTTTTTCCGGGGCTCGAACCCAGGTCCCGTAGATCAGTAGGCAAGCGTGCTAACCACTCGGCCACGGGACGGCAAAAAAAACTCTAAACACTCGTAAAACTTACGACAACTCATAAGCGATTCGATTACTTCGGATGTTTCCTCTAGTGCGATCGCTGTGTGACCTTCAGCAGCTGCATCTTTTATTTGAAATTAGTTGTATCTGTGAAGAATTTGCGGTAAGATTATTTTTCGTGAAGTTACTGAGTGTTCTATTGCAGCCGCTGCAACCGAGCTATCTGCGGAGAACGTCGGGCTTCTTGTTGTCTGAATTGTGCAGTTTAATATTTCTTTTAATTATGTTCTATGATTTTTTTGTTTTATAAAGAGTTATTTTTGTTTTTGGTGTTTGCTACATCGGAAAATCTAATTTTTTTTATTTTAACAATAAATATAAAAATCGTGAAATTTACGAATGTTTAGTATTGTGTAACTTGTACATATGTTTAGTGGTCTAGGGTTAATAATAATAATTTTTTTTTTGGGAACATATTCCCCCCCTTTTTCCCTCATAACTTTGTCTCGATTTGCACGGTTTCGATTTATACGGTGATTTTTTTCCAGAACCTATGCATCTTGTTGCAAAAGAGGCATTTTTCATCGCAAAAATTCTTGTAAATCGAGGGATGGGTGTACTCGTAAAAAGGGCGAAGTTATTCAGTTTCTTGAATGTGGTGAATCATGAAACGAAGATTTTTTAGGTTCTTGGGAGTCCTGTGGTTACAAAATTGAGCACCACTTGATAATGACTGTTTAAGAATGTATCCTATGAATTTGAGTCACTCTTCACATTAAAATTAATCTGAAGCAATGTGCATAGATTAATAAGAATGATATATCACTAGCAGAGAAACTAATTCTTTCTCGCCCACTGAGGATCTAAAAGCACTTGTCCAATAGTAATTCCAGCATATTGTTGAATTTCCTCTGAGCGGCACTTTCTTTTGCACGCAATGGGTTAAATGGGCAGGTAACAAGGACCCAAAGGAGATTGTGGGAAGGGGACCCACTGGACATCTGTTAGGAGACAGATGGTACCCTCTCCTCAAGATCTGCGTGTTACCTTAACATACAAAGGGTATGGCTCTTCCTCACAAGGGGCCACGTTTTAACGTTCCATCCGACAGACGGCGGCCATTTCTAGGCCATCGGTGTCCCCTACTGACCGAGGACAGGGTGAAGAGTTTTGCGGAGGCTTGCTCAAAACTGGCCCAGGTGGGACTCGAACCTGGGAACTGCAGATTACAAGCCTGGCTCATTTGCCTCTCCGCCATTGGGTAGGCACAATCGTTCTTGAACAGGAATCTTTAAACTCCTTCTTGAAATATGGTAAAATCAGACGGCTATTTTTTACAATATTTTTTCCTGCGTCAGTTTGTTCGTGTTATTTTCGCGATATGCAACTTTATTTCTTTGTCGCTTTATTTTACATGAAAAAATTTTAAGTTTTCGTTTTTCTCTTCTGACATTTTTGTTGTTATTTATTGGTTATTATTAATATTAAATGTTTAATCACTAACTGTTAAACTATTGGAGTTAGGGTGTTTTGAGATGAAATGGATTTATGGAATAAAGATGTTTTGAGATTGGAGTTCTTCATCCCCCAGAGCTTAACAAGTAGTTGAACCAAAGGAACTTTTTAGCTACGATTTGCTGACGAATCTATTAAAAGGTTAGTGACTCAAATCCGGCTCCCTGCCAAGAGATGTGCTCGGATACTTGAAACATTCCCCACTGACACGTACACAAGCGCCCATTTATCAGTAATTCTTTTGCCTTCAGGTTAGTTAGCAATAGGATTTATTCTCATATAGGATATTGTATTTTCTCTCCCCCGAAAAATACCTTTGCCACACTTATGGTCGCGACCTCGATTCATTCTTGATAAATCATTCAATGTCTGTATATTGCTCACATACCCATCAATGCAACAACCTTGGAATTATCAGCTGCTCCTTTGATTTCAAACGTTAAATATCTTCACATTCTGATTTCGGAGGATTTGTTTATGGATGGCGAAAGGAATTTGAATGAAAACTTTTAACTTGACAAATACAATATTTTTTTTTCTGTGGAATATTTGCTTCCTGTTTTATAAAAGTCGTTTTCCTCACACCAGAGACTTTTGCCCCAGGCTGAGCAGAAGGCAACGTTCACTGAAGTCAACAGGAAATGGGAATGTTCAAAACTTGTTTCACTCCAACCGCTCTTACTCATGAAATCCACAGCAGAAGCAAAGAAATGTTGAATCACACATGGTGCTGCCATCTGGTGTGTGTTCTGAGAGATAATTTAGGTGTAATACCACGATTTGATTTAAATGACAAAAACTTGAGCAAAACGAAACCAAATATTGGAAGTTCTAAAATAGCTTAATTAATAATTATGTCACTGTAGAAAAATTATAATGTGGATTAAATCTATCCATCTCTTTGAGAAATATTCAGGATTTAAGGGACAGAAATTAAACAAACAGTTAACATTATTTTTAACCATTGTAAAGAATATTTCTCTGAAGTTAAAAACATTTACTTTGCAAGTGTAGATATCTAAGCGTGAATGTTGTTTTAATTGTAAGAGTGAATTTTGGCGTTTAAATGTCAAAAAGGCAGCGTCGCGGATATGTTAATGTGCTGGATAAGTTTTGCTAAGTGTGTGGAAATTATATTTTAAAATCCCAGGGTCGTTCTTTGACACAGATTGTGACTAAAACCTATAACTTGTATTTTGTATATCACGTTGGAGATCAGGACAAAACATGGGCTCCACGTGTGTGCTGCATTTCGGGCTTTGTTGGCCTGAGTGAATGATTGAAAGGTAAGATAAAATCCATGTCCTTTGCAGTTCTAATGGTTTGGCATGAGCCAACTAGTCACTTGCATGATTGCTATTTTTGTTTAACTTTAGTGTTGGGCTTTTCAAAAGAGAACAAAATACAATATCCAAATGTGCCTTCAGTCATAAAGCCAGTTCCTCATAGAGAAGATCTTCCTATACTAACACCTCCAACCAACTGAGAGGAGATGGATTCACATTCATTAGAGGAAGACTTTGAGGCACATACAGATCCTGATCTTACATACACCCCTAAAAAGTTAGACGAGCCTCATCTGATTGAGCAAAATGAACTAAATGATTTTGTTTGAGACCCAGGACTTTCCAAACAACAAGCTGAGCTTTTAGGTTTTAGTCTTCAAGAATGGAATCTTCTGTCCAAGGGTACCAGAGTTTCTCTGTTCAGAAAGATAAATTTGGCTTTATCTGCTTATTACGAGATGCAAGTGGTTTGTGTTTCTGCACAGATATTTCAGAGCTGATGGAAGATATTGGAATAACTCACAACCCTAAGGAATTACATCTATTTATAGATTCATCAAAATTCAGCTTAAAAGCTGTCGTTTTCTATAAAGGAAACCAAAAACCTTCCATTCCAGTGACACACGCTGTGGGAATGAAGAAACTTATGAAAGCGTGGAAAAAATATTCACTGCTATAAAATATGACCAGTTTAAGTGGACAATATGTGGTGACTTAAAAGTCGTATCTCTCTTGCTTGGACTTCAAGGAAGCTTCATAAAATGTTTCTGTTTTCTGTGTTTGTGGGATAGTAGGGCCAGAAAAGAACACTACAAAACAAAAGACTGACCTAAAAGAGATGTTTTTATTCTTGGAAAAAATAACTTGAGGTATAAGCCTCTAGTTGACCTCTCTGATGTTCTGCTCCCACCACTACACATCAAACTGGTGCTTATGAAAAAACTTTGTATAAGCTATGGATAAAACTGGTAAAGGATTTTTGCACTTGAAGGAAAAATTTCCAAAACTAAGTGATGCCAAACTCATATAAGGGATCTTTGTTGGTCCTCAGATCAGGAAGCTATTGAATGATACTGTCTTATTGAATACGAAAGAGTGCGCTGCATGGAAATCCTTCACGCCTACAGTCCAGTGTTTTCTGGGGAATCACAAAGAGGAAAACTACCATTTAAGATCTCAAAAACTATGAAAATCATGGCTGCCGAATGTCTTTGAACATCCATTTCTTGCACTCGCATCTCGACTTCTTTCCCAAGGATTTAGGAACTGTCACAGATGAGTAAAGGGAAAGATTTCAGCAGGATATCTGAACCATGGAGAAGAGATACCAAGGCAGGTAGGACCCAGCAATGATGGGTGACTACTGATGTTTCTTGCAGAAGGAAGTTACCTTAGCACATAAAAGACAAAAATAAACTTCTTTTAGGTATAAAAGAATAGTTTATTTTTTTAATTAGGCAAAATAAGAAAACCCATGTTTTCTTATTTTGCATTTCAATATTATTTCATTTGTTACTTTCTATTCAGTGGTCTATAACTATGATGTTTCTCATTTTTTTCATTGTAATCATGTAATTAATTAATGAGTTTTAAGTGCAATTTAATAAAATGGTCACATTTATTTTCATTTCCCAGATATGCGTATTCATTGAAATTTGAAATAATCAATCCCTATTTTAAAAAAACTACGTGCTGCAGTTTTTTTAGTCATATTGGAATTCAGCACCCGAAATTAGTTAAAAACATCCTATTTGACCAATGTTATATAAAAAAAAAAGTTTCAGTTTGTTGTTTAGTGTAATTATTCCCATGTTTAGGAGGTAAATTGATCTAAATTATTAGCTGTTCCCACATTAACATTTTTTCACAGAAAAGTATTTCATAAGGTGCATTTCGACTTTTGTGTTATCCTCCGACAGATCATACAAAATCATGTTTCCCAAGCTACAATTTTTTTTATATGCACACTTGGTGAGGAATTGATCTTTCAAGCTAAAAATGTGAACAGAATAATAACTTCCTCCATGAAATGAATTTTGAGTAGTAATACAAGCAGTTATATCAGCGATGCATTTTTTTGTGTGTTCATGATGAGATTTTTGAACAGCTTTCTTGCTAAGAATCCTTACTGTTAGCTTAAGTTACTTTCTGTGCTTGGAGCATTGTATGCACAGACATAGATACAAAATCACTTCTGAAAGACGATTTCCCTTTTCTTGAATTGAATGGAAAGATGTTTTCTTCTGGAATTGAATGATTAACACGAAGGACAATTGAATGAGTTCCGAATTACTTCATGTTGATATGGATGACATGAAGAAATCGACTCCGCACGTTTCTTCATGTTATCCATGTCGCAGATATAATTGTTTGCACTTCTAATCAAAATTAATTTCATAGAGGAAGTTGTTATTTTGTTCGCATTTTTAGCTTGAAAGAGCAAGAATATCGACTTACGTATCCAAGAAATTCCTTTTGAAGCGGGAGACCGGTTTGTACTCGGTGCATTTTTTCGTATGATACACTTATTATTTGCAAAGTTAAATGTATTTTTTTTTAAATTTGCCTGTGGGCGGTGCTCTTTCCTCCTTGGATCAACCACTGACATTCAACATAAATGTTCTCCTGACTATGAAATTCTCATCTCAGCATTGTATGCACAGACATAGATACAAAATCACTTCTGAAAGACGATTTGCCTTTCATTGAATTGAATGCACAATTTATTTATTTTTGTTTAGAGCAACATAAAGTCATCTTCACTGAGTAGCATAATTAACAACTTCATCAAAGAGCAGGTATAAGATACATAAATACAGATGCGAATGACATTAAATTAATTGCGATAAATTGTTTGGTGACCATATTATAGTTTATTATATTTGTAACTTTACCTTTATGTTGGATTAATTTGTTTCTATTTTTTGGTATCATCCCACTAATATAAATGGTTTTGAAGATAACATTGGTAATAATTCATTGATGTTGCATGAGACTGAACGAACTAGTTCCTCCTCATGGCATCGGATGCTTTGTGAAATTATCTTTATTTCAACAAACGTTACAAAAAAAACAAAAATATTTCTGAAATCAGAGGAAATTTCAATTTATTATTCTCTCGGATTTAGATGAGTGATGGTTTCTGATTGCGGTGAGAAAGGCACAACAGTGGGCTTGGAAAAGTTTATCTGATGGATGTGAAGGGGAACTGAGGTTAGTTAGTGAGTAATCCCTACCATGTGTACAGAAAAAAAAAATGCTCAGCTGCAAGTAGTCCTTCATATTACAAAGAATCATGTCTTGAGGAATGTGAACAAGAATGTATCTTGAGGGGGGGGGGAGATACTGTCTTCCACCAGTTGCTGATGACTTTCCTTCTGAGAAGGGATGTATTCAATTGCATAAGTTCTTAAAAGTGCATTCTTGAAATACACTACATAAATCATGAAATGCAATAAGCCAATTATCGCCATTATTTACCATGAATACTAAAGAGAAAGTGTTTGCTATATTTATTGAATATGTGATCTGCGAAACATAAACATTTTGATTTCAGTGTGTTTGCGTTTCCCAAAACGTGCTCCTCCATTAACTTCAGAAAAGAGGTGAAGAAGACAGTAAAATAAACATAGAGAAATTCAGCACATCCTTTGTAGTATAGTCACAACAAAAGTTAAGGTATAATCGAGTGTAACGTATGAAATGATGACTGAATGAAACTGAAGTGCTGACCAAAGAATAAATGAACTATGGAAATGCAGCTAAGGTGAATGCCTGTGCATACCATACTGATATGCAAATATGATTGTTATTTAGAGTAATCTGACTGTGCCTAATTTTGATTGTACATAAATTATGCACTGCTGAGGAGCATTTGATGTTCAAATGGCAGAGAGACAATGTAATAAGTAATACATTCTGGTGGAGAACAGACTTTTTTTTTGATTTGCGACATTAAGGACAGAGAAGAATCTACTCCTAGCTTGTACAGGACTTCTCATACAAAGACATGCCCTATTAAGACCGAAGTCACTGCTGACCACTGCCTCAGTTAGGGCAAAAACAACACATAAAGTTCGCCTTTCTGGAAGAGTCCTTAACCAATATGCCAGCTAAGGCTGATCACTTTGATGGAAGCTGGTCAATTACAGGCAGTGGCTGGGAGATGCCTGAATATCGACCCAATTCGGATACCCTGATAGGTAGTTCCTAGGCATAAGTGATATATCCCAAAGGCCTGAAGAAGGTCAGTCAAGGGTTACAACAAGAGGACTACTCTCTGGCTCAAAATTGTCAGCTACAATGGGAAGCTGACAGTACGGCAACTCTTTTCCGAATTTCCACTGTCTCTCACTGAACTGTGCCTCATAAATTACAGGAGAAAAGTCTCGATTCAAGACGATCTACTATTTCTGTTTTTCCTACACCCAAACGCAGTGATGAACCCATTTCATCTGGTGCCGTGAAATGTGAATTGGACTGCAAAGCAATGATTTAACGTGATATTCATCGAGGATTCCAGATCCAGTCTCTAGTCAGGTTCTCCAGATCTCTTCCTCCGGAGAGAGAAAGATATTCTGTACAATTTCATGTACATCAGAGAAAAAGGATCACTATGAGGGAGGTGGATTAGTGATCTGGGCATGCATAATGTCCATTTGATGTATTGAGCTTCACATCTTCGAAAGAGGAACTTTGACTTCTCTGAAGTATGCAGATAAAGCCTTTGTGCCTTTTGTTAGATTTTTAGGGGTGCAATAAGCCGCAGTTCCTTCTAATAGAGTACTTTGAGAAAAGAATTTCTTCAGAGTGAGAGTATTACTCGAATGAAATGGCTACTGATATCTCCAGATCTCAATCTCATTCAGCATGTAGGGGTTGCTCTGGGAAGACAAGGTGTAGCAACTGCAGAGTGTGAGTTAAAGTCCCGAATTGCATGGTCGTCATGCACTTCCAAGAACTTAACCCTTTACTTTTTAATTACTAATTGCCCTCCAAGATAAGTGAGCTAGAATTCTTCCATGACTCTTGTTAACCCTCTGCAAGAGCATCAAGACCCGTTGTGAATGTTGCATGCATGTCCGTCAGATATAATCACACTCTCCATTGAGGTATGTAACTTCCATGCTTAAACATGCTGTCCATTGAAGTGTGCAACTTCCATGCTTGAACATGCTCTCCATTGAGGTATGTAACTTCCATGCTTGAACCTCATTTGCAGAGGTGCACGTGCTAATTTGCATATTTGATGGTAGATATGCATTGCCTATATTTTGCTATACAATGTGGTGTCTTATATCCTAATGTACTTCCATAATAGATTCCATTGCTTACGAACATTTGCATACCATTTCATTTTATTTGTTATACTTGTCGTTGAGTATTACAGAATATATATTATTAAGGTTTTAGCCAACCTTAATAATTAATACGAGCTATCAGATAAGTATGGATGTTTCTACGTTAGGTTCATTCCTCACAAGAGTTTCTCTATGACATATTAAATTGACAGGCTTCTGCCAGACCTCTGTGGCAAGCATATGCTTGACAGGGAATTGATTTATTTTTAAGCTTACCACTTTCATGCTACACTCAGAGCATTGAATGAATAGTTTTGTATCTGTTTCAGGATCGGAGCCAGAGGACCAGAGTAGTACCAACAACCTGAAGTTGGGTCTTGAGCTGGCCCTTAAGGAGCGGGATTCCGTGTTGCGGGAGAATGCCGCCGCCGTCCAGCAGAGAGATTCCGCACTTCGCCAATACAGCGAGATGAAGCACGAACGAGATCGAGCCATCGCCAATCTCGAATCCCTCACACCGAAGCTTAGCAACAGGTGAGTTCTCCTCTAATCAGGGATCACTTTGGCTCAAGAGTCTCCCATTGGCCTATTTAAAATATCAATTCGATGGAAAATGAAGTCATTCGCCGAGCGAAGGTTCACATTTGTTTGTGTCCATCATGACTCTCCATTAGTTGCCTGGATATTTCCCATTTCTAATAAATGAATATTTTACTAAAAATTTCATCTCATGTTTGAAAGTGAACGAAATCCACTTTTTAGAACAAAAAATGGAGGGACACACAACAACCGGTGAACAACTAATGAACGAAATCTGTGAAACGATTCTGTTTTTACTCCACAATAATAGTTGCAGGGTTAGGTTTAGTAAAACCCCGCGACCCCGCGATGGCAAAGAAATAAAGAAAAGGCGTTTATAAATGAAGTTATTCCCTGCAGAGTGTGTGTTAAAGTCCCGAATTGCATGGTCGGTTTTCTAGAGATGAGCTGCTAGTTTTCATGTATAGGAGGAAATAGGAAAAAGGGTTCGCGGGTTCGTACGCCGACTTGTTTGGACACTTTGGCAATTTAACTCTCTTATACACTGTACTTACTATGCAGCTTCCGTGGGACATAAATATCAATGGAAAGGGAATAAAGCAAGCTATACTCGAAATGTTTAAATTATAGAAAAAAATAGAAAGTTTAGAAGAAAGAAAGAAATAGAAAGTTTAATTTACAGTAAAAGAATGCAGCAAACGAAATTAAGATGGAGTCGATGTTGGAGAAGGAAGAATCATCACGATATGCTGTGATTTGAAGTTGAATCCTTTTGGCTTTGAAATCCTGATAAATTTCTGTGTAAAAGTTAACTGAGAGTCGATTCTTCTTTTGAAGCTGATTCTCCTTTTTATGAATGGATCCATTATCGTCTCTTTCAATTGGTCAGCAATCTTAAGGATAATAATCATCTTTTCAATAACAGACATAACTTTATTGCGAGCTTAAAATCCATAAAGACTTAAAGGAATGCATTGAGGTTAGAAAAAAAAAAAACTCTTCCTGTAGTACTTGTACACTTTGTTCTCTTCCTGATTGGAATAAATTGGCTGTTGCGAAGAGACTGTCAACATTTGCATTACAGTATTCTTAACTTTTAATCCCGAAAGGAACTTTTTCCCACAGGGTACACTGCGAATATATAAACAAGAAAATGAAGAGTATTATTGTGTTCAGTTTCTTAAAAAATTTTCGTCGGACATTATTTTTACTCAGCGCTAACCAGTCGAGAGTTAGGTAAGGCAATAAAAATACTACAAATGGTATCAGAATTCTTTCTATAAATTGAAAGAAGCGAGTTTATTGGTGAAAATTTAATGAAGCTTTCTTTGGTTTCAAGAGTAAAATTTTAATGGCATTCAGAAGTGGACCTTCAACCCAAGTAACTGAGTCAAGCAATTGAAAGATCAGTCAAGCAATTGAAAGATACTCATTGCTTTTTATTCCTTCTTTTATACCCCCCCCCCCCCCCGAGGGTAAAAGAGGAAATTTTTGCTGCCAATATAAACCACAAGTAAATCGTTTGCAATGTTCGTTCAAAGTTTCGAAATTTTAAAAATATTCTTCCATTAAAGAATTTTTATCTCTAAAAACAAACAATTAGTTCTTGGAATAAAAAAAAATGCATCCCCCCCAGGGTGTAAAGGTGAAAATAATTGTTGTCAATGCAAACTTCGTGACCTCCATATTCCACATTCAAAATTTTAAATATGTAACATAATTACATCGTTTCTAATATTCGTTTGAAATTTTTAATTTTTTTCGCTGTTATAAGCTCAATTATAGTAATTTAGAAATTCCGAAGGTGAGTTGGGTTGTTTTACCTCTGAGCGGCACTTTTTTGCACACCATGGGCTTCCGAAAGTGAAAATCGTAATATTTCATCAAACCTATCCAACCCAAAAAGATTTTTTCCCTGTAAAAAAGAAAGATTGAATGTCTGCAGACAACAAACTGAAAACATTAGGCTCGTTCCTTTCGAAAACGAGTTAAAAAGTCGGGCTCTGAATTATTAATTGATCATTTAAAATAGGAGCCGGCATAATGTTTTGTAGCAGACAATCCGTATAGATTAAAAAGTCAAGTACAACATGTGATATATATAAATATACCAGTTTGGATTAAAAGTTTCGAGATCTAAAATGCCTGTTTAGGGGGAAAATTTTCTGAATCCATCTGTAAAACATACTCGTATATACATGCTGCTAAATTATTTTTAATTTTTCGTATTTTAAGTTAATACAATATTAATATAATTGTTTGCTGACAAATTAAAAATCTTAGTGTTGCTTGGAGTTAAATATACCGGAAAAAATCGTAGAAATTGAAGATTCTTTAGCGACATCATTATAAACGCTAAGAGTCATTCATTAATGAAAGCAAGAAAATATCGGAAAAAAAGTCAAAGATTGAAAGTGTAAATTTCAGTTTACTAAAGATAAATTTAAAGGTGGAAATTATAATTCAAATAAATTATATTCTTATTTATATGTCTTCAGACTAGTGCAGATTTACGGAAAGGAGGTTTAGATCTAATTTTAGCTACCGAACCGCAAAAGTAAAATATCAGACGCGAAAAGAGGTTATTTGTGAACATATGGAGCACAGGAGTTTCCTCTTTTAATGCTTGCTTTCTTCATTAGGAGTTCAAACTTGCTGGTAATGTAAACAGGATTTTTTTTTTACTATTGGGTTGTTTTACCTGGGAGCACAATGTGCTAAATGGCCAGGTCACAATGACCTCAAGAGCTCAGAGAAAATTTGAGGAGGGGACCTTCTGGACAGCTGTTGCGAAATAGATGGTAGCCTCCCGTCAAAGCCATCCAGGGTGTTTTTTTTAACATATGCAAGAAATTGATGGCGCAGCACACGTAACCACGGCTTAAGTCCCATCCGACGGACGGTGGCCTTTCCAAGCCCACCGGTGTTCGCTACTGACCGAGAGGATTTTTGCAGAGATAAATCTCAGCGCTGGTGCCCTGACGGGACTCGAACCTGGGAACTGCAGATTACAAGCCTGGCGCCCTACCGACTGAGCTGCTCACTCCCCTTTTTGTTACTTTTGACAATGGTGTTGGCATGCTCTACAGGAAACTAGAAAAACGCATAACACCTCCAATGTATATGGGAATTTCGTTTTCAAAGAGAATGAAGTTTTTCGTATACTTACTTTCCACTCTTTAAAAAGTTTTAAAATTTGAACTGATGGATGATTGAGAAAATGCAAATAGTAGCATATTGTAGTACTTGTACAACATAAAAAGTATTTGTCTTTTATTCCTTAAAATTGCAAAGTTTTTCTCACACCCCTTTGAGAAAAGGGGGTACATTGTTTCTGTCAGTGTCTCTTGATACTCTACCACCGAAATTGCCAATTTCTGTCATAAATAAATCCCTTGCAACATTTGTTTCGCCTTTTCCGTATTTAGTGCCTTCTAAGGATATAAATTTAAACTACCTAAAGATTTCAAAAATGCGAGTTATATTTCACCAGTATCAATCGAACTAAAATTTTTTTTACAATTTTCTCAAAGACAAAATTCTATTTTCCCACCCATCCAGGGAGTAAGGATTGTTGCGAATACAAAACTCATGACTTTCGCATTCTACCATCAAAATTTGAAATATGTAACATAAATGCTATGTCACTTGAAATATTGGTTAAAAGTTTAATAATTTTCAAACTTTTCCATCGTTCGAGGTCACAATTTAAACTTTTGGGATATTCGAAAAGTGTGAATCGTAATATTTAATCAATACCGATCGAACGCAAAAAAGAATTTTTATCTCTTAAAGCAAAAAGTTTCATGTCTGTAGATGGACAGACACACGGACGACAGTTTGAAAACATTTTCTCGTTTATTTTTCTAAAACGAGAGAATTAAGCTTACTTATTTATAGCATTAAAAAGAACAAACAAACAATGCCGTTGACCAGTAACAGTACAAATTATTTAATTCGTGATATGTATTTAAATACCATAGAACTATTTTGCAATATGTTGGATGTATCGAATATAAAATATCTTGACGAATTGCGATAATATTTTTTTTTCCATTGGGGTTTCGGAAATAATATGATATATAAAAAGTTTTATGGGAAAAATGCAGTCAAGTAGAAGTTTACTAACTCTACTGGAAAGTCAAACCGTTTTTTTTCAAATCTATTTTTGGAATAAAATGAGCAATACGAAATAGAAATAGGAAAACCTAAATTTGAAACACCAAATGCAAATTTTCCACGTATGCACTTAATATTACTCTATTTCGATAAATGTGTTACGAGTAGAATAATTAATGATTTTTTTTTAGCATATGTGGTGATTTTTTTTTTATGAGTGGAAGTGAAACATGCCACACACTGTGTCGCGAAAATTTCCGAAAAAAATAATAGTACTGAAGGGTAATTTGCAGTTTATTATATTTTAAATTCTTATATTAGGATTTTTTTGTCAAATATTGAATTTAATATGCATTTTTGGTTAAATGAAATTTCAGGTGTTATAATAAGGCAAAAAAAAAGTTGACTTTTTACTAAAGAAAAGTTTCACTCAGAAGTATGTCGCGTAAATGAATTATTTCAGAATTGTGTCTCCAAGATAAAAAAAAAGGCTGGGGAACACTTCTCCTGACTGTGATGCAAGTTTTTTTTGACAGGAGTGCCGATTTGTATATACTTGATGCGACACTCAGAAAACATATGTGAAACCAAAAGTTTATATTTTATGGTGAGGAAATATTACGATGCGCTTAGAACGAGTTGCAACTTATTGAAATATTTTCATAAGGATTTATCATTACAATTAGTAATTTTAAGATGTGGGATTTGAGTTGACTATGTAAGGACTGCTGTTTGGACCCCAGAATTTCTGGTGAAACGCACGTTTCGTTAATGAATATGAACAACGCAGCGTAAGCTTTGTTTTATATAAAAATTGCACGTCTCTTCTTTCAATATGAACGACGTAAAAAATGTTATTGAAACAGACATCTAGTATAAGACTGTAGATTGCTGCTGAATTTATGATCAAGAATTGCAGAGCTTACAAAAAATTAAAAACTTGCAAAAATAAAATGTTAAAAAATATTTTTTAACAATTCCCTGATTTCGCGCTGTTTTGTTACAGTTTCTTCTCCCTCAGTAGAAAATTTCCTGATGGCCTTCACAGTTTGGTAAATAAATTGTTTGATGCCATTATCCTTAGAGTTTAATAAAATTAAATAATGTACCTTTTAGCGTAGGGTGAATTTTTAAATTTTATTAGTTTTATCGTTTAGAAAGTAAATAGTTTAATGTTATTAACTTTCTGTTACGGTGAATGACGGAAAGAAAAGAGGAAAACGATTGTCCTAATACGCGAACGGGAGAAACGAGATCGTGTTTTTATTTGTTTGTGGATTAAGTTAATAATTTCTGTTATTGTTTCAGGGAAATGGAGGTGAATCAGGCATCGACGATGGAGAATGGAGAGTCGGATTCCGCCATCCCTTCCAAGTGGAGTGAGAAGACTTTCTTTTCGGAGTCTTTCACGGAGCCCGTCGAAGAAGTGGTGAGAGCAAAATCTTTCTTTTATTCTCACGAAATCTGACAGAAAGGAGAAACCTTTCAGCCACAAGCGATGCAATTCTTTCCTTTTTCTCAAGTGGGGAACTTCTAATTAAGTTCTATTTGAATGGAGCTCCGATGACGCAAACTGTGTTGAATTTAACCCTGCTGCTTGTTTTGTTTATTTGTTTCAGTTCCAAGAAGCGGAAGCAAGTCGCCGCGTGTTTTGTTTATAGTATAGTACATATTTGCTTCAGTTCCTCTTTGTGAATATTGCAGTTTACAGTGTACTGTGCGTATACAGGAGTGTGTGTTGTGATCTATTAATTATTGTTGTTACAAAATGAGTGGGTGCAAACGTAAGCGTAATGTCGTTACGATGGAGATGAAATTAAAAACGTTAGAACGTATTGACAAAGGTGATCCAGTAAAACATATTTGTGATAAACTACGTGTTGGTAAAAGCACAGTAAATGACTGGAGAAAAAATAAAAAATCTTTACATGATTTTTGCACTCGAGTCTGAAAAAACGCTTTTCTCTCCGTGCATTCTTAAAGCCGAAAAATGAAATTGTCGATGATGCACTTTGGTTATGTGGTTCATGCAAGAGCGTCGAAAAGGAACGCCAATCAATGGGCCAATCTTGAAAGAAAAAACATTAATCCTTCATTCTAAAATCGATAATGGGGGAGATTTTTCAGCAAGCGAGGGATGGCTTTCTCGCTGGAAAAAACTGCATGGTGTTTTGTGGTTGTGGTGAGAAATTGTCAGCTGATTCTTTAGCAGCAAAGGAATTTTCTGAAAAATTTTAGTGCTTATTGAAGAAGAAGGCCTATGCGCAGTCTCATCTATAATGCAGGTGAGACTGGGTTAAATTTTAAACTTCTTCCAATGAAAACATTTGTGATAGCGCAAGAAACCTCAGCATCAGGTTTTAAAACAAACAAAGAAAGAATCAGTGTGGCTGTGTGTACAAATACTGCAGGCGCTTCCTCTTTTTGTAATTTGAAATCAGCAAAACTCCGAGCATTCAGGCATTTAAATTTAGCTGCTCTGTCAGTTTATTAAGTCTGCTTGGATCAAAGAGGTCAAAAGTCTGCTTGGATAGACTCGTATTTGTTTAAAGAGTGGTTCTTTAGAGAATTTGTTCCAAAAGTAAAAAACCACTGACAAATCTTAAAATGCCTATAAATGCCCTACTCATTTTCGACAATGTCCCAACACATCCAAGAGAACTCATTTCTGACAACATAAAAGCCATGTTTTTCCCACCTAATGTAACATCTTTAGTGCAACCAATGGATCAAGGCATGCTTCTAAGTTTAAAAAGGCGTTACAGGAGAAAGCTTCTTTCAGAAATTCTACAGCGAACCGAAGATGACGGAATAGGATTTTTAAATGCTTTAAAAACAATAAATATCAAGGATGTGATCTACAGGTTGTCAAGAGCTTTTGAAGAAATGCCTCGTACATCTTTTGTGAAGTCATGGAGAAAACTTTGGCCCGAAGTTGAAAACTGTGTAGAAAGTACCAAAGACGGCAACACGAAAGTAGCTTGCGCCTGCTGAAGATATGACGGTTAATGACAATATTTCGCCGCTTAATGACTTTAAACAGCTGCCTGGATGTGACATACTTGAAGAAGATGACATTGAAAAATGGTGAAGGCTAATGAAGCAAGAAAAACTCGTGTTCCTGGAACCATTCTGTGACAATATGTGCCTTGTGAGCAGGTGCATTGAACATGTAGGACAAACATTGAACATGTAGGTGTAACTGTAGCCATGAAGGGATGAACTTGATCAGCAACGATGTTCAAATATGCCGTGGTGTTCAGATGTCTTTCAATCGGTATCAGGAAGTCCAATGTGTGCCAGGAAAATATCCCCACACCATCACACCACCACCAACGGCCTGTACTTTTGACACTAGACAAGATGGCTCCATGGCCTCATGTTGCTTGCACCAAATTTTGATCCTCCCATTAACATGAAGCAAAAGGAATCTTGATTCGTTCGACCAGGCTACCTTTTTCCAGTCCTCAACGGTCCAGTGTCGATGCTCCTGCACTCACTGGAGACGCGCTTTCGTGTTCTTCGCTGACAACATCGCCACTCGACATGGTCGACGGCTGTTGTAGTCCATTCGACAAGGTCCCATATGTGGTGCATTCAGAAATAGCTTTCTGCACACAGGGTTTAATTCTGCTGTGTTTTCCGTGGTTGTAATACGATTACACGATTCTCACCAGTGTCCTTTGACCCTTCTGACCCACAAGCTGTTTTCGCCCACAGGATCGCCGATCATTGGTAGTTTTTTGCTTTTCGCACCATTCTCAGTAAACCTTTAAAACGCCTGTGAATGAAAAGCCCAGTAGGATGGCCTTTTGCAAGATGCTAGGACCTGGCACGCCCAGCACCAATTGTCATGCCACGTTCAAAGTCGCTCAGGTCGGTCGTTTCGTCCATTATGACGCTCAATCCAACTCTAAATGATGCTCGAAGAGCTGGTCACATTGGGTATATTGTTGACTTATACCGCACACAGCGGTCACGTGACGTTACGCGTTGGATTGAATCATTTATGTGATGAAGGGTGGTGTACCTAATAAACTGGCATTTCAGTGCATATATGTATGATATCGATGTATATACATTGGTCTATCGAGATATTAGAGAATTCCCATGTTATGACATTAGTAATCTAACTTCGAATCTCTGTGACTTCTTAAATCAGCATTTCATTGACATTGTGACTGAAGGTAAATTAAAGATCATAATTAAATCTATTTAAAGCTTGATTTTTCAGCAATATTCGTTCAATATTTAAAGAGTTATGGAAGTTAGAATATTTCGCAGCAGTAATGCGTCCTTGTGTCTCGACCCTTTCTCCCCCAGAACGGGGAAGTACTACTGTTCGTCTGAGTTACAGATATCCTGCGGCTTTGCCCAAAGGAAGTTTACCCCTAAAATGTTCAATAAGAATTTATCTGCAAGATTCTTAATAATAAGCATTGTTTCAAACTATTTAATAAAATAAATATATTTTTTAGAACTTTGCATAATGATTGTTTTAATATTAGACAATAATGAATTATTATTATTAAACAAGACAATATATTGTTAAATATTCAAGCTTCTGTAACTCTAAATACTAAATGAATATAGTTTCGAATCCTGATTTAAATAGATTTGATTATGCTTTTAAATTTGTCTTTGGCGACATTTTCCATTAAATGCATGCTTTAGGAGTTGTAATTTGGTAGAGCAGTGTCAAAATTTAACAGAATTGTAACTCATTATGTTTAATTTTTCATAAAACAACCAAAAATAAGCACATAACTTTATTTTTTTCAATATATATGTAATTAATTGCTGCTTAAATTAAGGTAGACTATGAAATACAAATCTTTTAAAGTTTTATTTAGTGAAGTTCTCTTGTTTAATAAAAATATGGTAATTGATAATAATTTTAAATAAAATTGCGAAATTCGGTAATAATTTAGAAGAAAATTATATTTCTTCACATTTTGGATGGGGCCACTGAAATCGAACGCTAAAAGTTGATCAGGGCACATATTTTTACCCAATGCGTGAATGGTACAGTCATTTCATGGAAGGTTGTTAGTTTGTCGTATTGTTGATAGATGGCGCCATCGAACTGTATTCCACCGCAGTCTAGAGTCCGGAACCTCCAGCATCTTGACAGCCACTTTACAGCACACAGTAGATTTAATAGAACCGCAAATTTAGCGGAGGTTTTTACGGCATTAAAAATTAACGAATAACTTTCTTCAAATTGCTTTTAATGAAATCCGTGTATTTATCATTGAGTCAAGTCTGTCAGTTAAATGAATGATGTTTTATGTATGACAGATGAAAAATATATATTATAGGAAAATTATCGTATTATTAATTTTAATTAATTAAAAATTAACTGTGCATATTAAGGAACCCGTTCGATGGGCCAGACAGGAGATTTCCTTTAACCTAGAGTTATCCGGTTTGTGCAAAAAATTGGGCTCAAAGGTAAAAAAAACATATCCAACTTATTGGAAATGGGAATAGAAATTCTAAGACTGGTGTAGCAGCACAGGTTTAACTATTGATATATCTATGAATATTGATAAAAAATTTTGCTCTTTTTTTGTTACTTAAACCTGAACAATGACATTTTTTATTATCAATAATCATGGATTTTCAGAATTTAATAACACGAGAATGTTCTTCGAAATCTGTGTCTTTATTAC
Organism: Ryuthela nishihirai; assembly: GCA_038380435.1. Taxonomy (NCBI): domain Eukaryota; kingdom Metazoa; phylum Arthropoda; class Arachnida; order Araneae; family Heptathelidae; genus Ryuthela; species Ryuthela nishihirai. The sequence goes on from JAWZYU010000017.1 coordinate 82,707,892, forward strand.
ATAAATACAAATAGTAAAATTGTGTTTGAGAAAGACTGGTGAGAGTTTAACATTTTAAGCGTCATGTCTGACTCAGGTTTTTGGAATGTTCTCAAAGCTTTATGCCCGTGTTTACTCAGGTGACACGTTCTGAATTGTCTGGAATATCAATTGCTGATTTTAGCACTTTGAAAGGCTCAGGGTTTATTGCGACATCTGTCGGTAGAATTATGAGGTAATCGTAATATTGGTTTTGTTTTATTTTTTAAGAAATGTTTCGCGCTAGAAGGGTAGGAATACAGATGAAGACATGATGAAACCAAATTGCATTGTGCAATACAATAAACTCATGGGTATCATGGATAAATCTGATATATGCTGAGTTTTGTAGAATGTGTGAGAAAAACCATGAAATGCTACAGAAAGGTGTTTTCCATTTGTTAGATTTAGTGTTGCTGAATGCAGGTATTTTACACAAGTTTTTGAAAAATGAAAGCACATCTTTTTGGAGAATTATACATGGAAATTGAGCGGCAGCTGCTTTAAAGATTTCTTGAGGAGCGGAGCACACCAAAATGATGGAAAAGCAAAGCGAAGACCTTGCCACAGAGACGCATTTCCTGCTATTGTCCCACCAGAGATGCCATTTTTGTTCCCATACAAACCTCTAAATGAGAAAAATGAGAAAAATAAAAGGAAGCGGGTTCACGTGTACAGAATGAGACATTGTGCTATGTGTTGACACCCATTTTGATATTTTTCACACCAACTATGTGTTAAAAAAAGGAGGTTAGCATTTTTTGTTTGTCTTTTGAGATGTTTTCAGCGGAATGAAAACCACATTTTGTTTTTAATTTTTCATAATTTATTATGGTAAATTTTAAAATGAATATTAAAGAACTCAACCCAGGAGAAAAAAAATGAAGCTCAAAGGGTTAAGGAAAAATCTTTCCCTTTGTGAGTGTAGGAGCATTTGGGAAAAGCATTGCCAATGGGAAAGCAATTGCATCTTTTAGCATGAAGACCTTCTTTTGTTCTACGTTAATCATGGGAAATGATCCATGGCTTCGAAAAATTCGGGAACATATACTGAGAAAGATTTAAAGCCACATTTTTATTGAATTGAATGGATGAATTAAAATTCAATTTAGAAACACCAGTTGTAGTCGAAATTGGAGAAAGCAGTTCTGACGTCATAAGCTGGCTTTTAGATAGTGAAGATATCGGTGTTTTCAGATTCTTAATTGAAGAAAAAAAAAGAGAAAAAAAGTTGTAGGAAATTTGATATATGCGCTTAGCATTGTTCCTTTTTGTGTGCACCTATGTTATGTAGGATATCTGCAAATTTTAAATCGTTAATTCCAAGCGAGTGAAAATGTTGAAAAAAAAAAAACATAGAAAAAAATTGATCTTTCGTTTTGATAGATGTGTAATCGAAAGTTTTGCATCGCACTTTGGATATCACTCATTTTTAAAGTGTAGCAATTGGAGGCTGCTTTTCAACGGGATAAAGATTGGATTTAAATCTTTTCATTTTAAGGCATATAAACTGACAGGCTCCTGTCAGACCTCTGTGACAAGTAGCTGCTTGAGGGGGTATTTATTTATTTTATTTTCCTTCCAGCGAGTATTTCTGCGTGTCACTAAATATTTAACAAGTACCATAGTTTGAGTACTACTATTTGAAGCAACGAAATAATTGTTAAATATTTTTGGCATTATATGATTAAAGCGAAAATGATTGGACGGATCCACAGGAAATTCTGCATTCATCGAAGCCTTCAAAATGCTAGCCGTTGGTTATTGGAAGTTCATTCATTTTTTTAACTGTGGCGCTGAAAGAAAACAGATAAAGCAGACGATGGTTTTTAAAGATTGTTAAAGGCCTGAAAAAAATTAATATGCAGAAAAGAAACGTCAACAATGGAAATTTCTGTGCTGAAAAAAAAAGAAAGGTTTTTACCGGAAGTGAGATAAAAGTGAAAGAGTAACGGAAACAATTGTGAGTCATCAATTTCTCTTTGCGCTTACTTCCATTCTGTAATTGAGGAGAGCGAAGGTAAAAAAAAAACAACCGCCAAAGTTTCGGGTGTCATTATCAATTTCTTTTTATGAATATGCAAGATTTGCATATATGTTAATTATGGAGAAAATAGCTGCCTGATAAAAAACTAAACTTTGCCTGTGGAAAAATTTCGTTTCATTTGTTTTGAAACGTTTCTTAATATTTAAACTTATCACAGAATTTATTAATATATTTATCTTCGGTTACCAAGACTTTTTAAATCCTTATTGTTTCCAGAATTTTACTTTAATTTGAGATTTTTCTTGTTTTCGAGTTGTTCGAAGAGAGAATCTAAACAGCATTCGTCTTACATTTGGAAACTGAGGGGAGGGGAAAATTAAAAACAAAATTGGGACGAGATCGAAATAGAATTTTTTTTACATTAAGTTAAATTCAAATATTTTCATTTAATTCAATTAATCCATTTGCATCCCTTTACAGTCTATGCTTATTAACCGAACTAAAGAGTTTCTGCATCATAAATCTGCAGGATAAAATTTGCAGGAGTCTTGTTAGTCCTGTTGCATCCTCATTGCTTAGCGATACACGAGGCTAAGCAGTCTGTAAAGTATGAGCTCGAAGCATGAGGTTTGAGGATATTTCTTGATTTCTTTTTTTCAGCGTGATACCACTTCCAATCCTCGATACCAAAGGAAACACCAATAATCTCGTAAGTGATGTTCAAACGTGTAATTAACCTTTTTATCACATTGGATGGCTTAAAGAGCACATCCTTAATTCTTTAATGGAATGGTGGTGGTTGGTCTAAGTTGCCAGGGAGTTTAGAACGAATTTATCACACTGGTCAATTATTTCAAAGAGAAGAAAAAATAAGTGGGGGGAGGAGAGGATTTTTCCTCGTAGATCTGGGTTCAAGCCCCGGGTAAGGCATGGATGTCGTGTTGTTTTTCTGCTGAGATCTTGCCATCCTCACACACCTTCTACTATGACATATAAACTGACAGGTTCCTCTGTGGCAAGCATCTGCTTGAGGGGGTATTTATGTTTTATTTTTTATCGTAGATCGTAGATCGTATAATCATATTCGATGTACTGGGTAATAATTTTACCCCTAACCATCTCCATCATAAAGATATGCCTATTTGGCATGAGTAAGAGCGAAATATATAAGCAAACCACCCTTAGGTGGGCCCCTAAGGGCAAACATAAGAAAAGCTAAAAATAGCAGTAAAATTGTATAAGAAATCTAAAACGATTAGGTCTCCTCAGAGAACGCTGCCATTTTAGGCCTTTTGTACTTGTTCAAAACAGTATGATCGTAAAGAATCAGAGAAGAAACAATCTCATTGGGATTATTGCTTAAAGCCTCAAAAAATCTTTTTGAGGTGCCTTTTATATGTGTATATATATATATGGTCGATGTCCAGGTCTTTATGGAGTTGTCTGTTAGTGACAAACCAGGGGGCATCGACCGCAGTTCTCAAAATCTTGTTCTGTAAGACCTGAATCTTATGAATATTGGTGGGTGTAGTATTCCCATATGGATGAAGCATAGAGAATCACCGGTCTGATGATCATATCACAGAGTAAAAGCTTATGATCAATCATTAAATCCTCGGTATCATTCTTCCATTTTCGCTAAAAAAAATCCTGAATATATATATATACCGGTTTCTTATACACGTGCATAAATTATATTTCTCTGAAGTCAGATATATATATTCTTTACTCTTAAGACTCCTTAACATCTGAAGACTGCTTCGTTAGAACTATTTAAGTGAACAGAGTTTCTTAAAATTAATGAAATTTATTCGTAATTACTGAAATAACTCTGTATTAAATACACAGTCGTATCAGAATAATATGACCCCTACCATACATATACTATAGTAGGTGGTCATATTATTCTGATACGATTGTGTACTACTTAGCACATGTCGAAACGATGAAAATAGTATGTGAATAGTGAAATCAAAAGATTTAAAAATTGCATAATATCAAGTAGCCATTCTTAAAGAGTGAAGTTTCGATTTATTGTTTCCGTTTTGCATCTTTCACTTTGTGCAACTGCGAACAAAACAATTTTTCCGCATTCACTGTTTTTCGAAGTATCGTTTTCTTCCATGTATCGTTCAGAATTCCTTTTTATACCCCAAATTTTTTCTCTAAACATGGTTTTTTCCCCCAATAAAATCTTAACCTTTGGTTAGAGTGTGAGATAGAAACAGGCCAACATCAAATCACGTCTTTGAGGTTTTGGTGAGCTGCCAGATTTATGCATGAATTTCACGAATTGTAAAGCGATACGAATATATAGAACGTCTGCTGTCTTCCGAGTTTGACGCATGCGCAGCCTGAATATTTTGCATCGAATTTTCGAAAGAGCCATTGGGCTTTCAATTGCCGAGACACGTGCTGCTTTTGAAACAGTTCAAATTTTTTACGCTCATACTTTTGGAGGATCGAGAAACGAGTCGTTATAAGAGGGGAAGTCGCCATTCCACTTAAAACACAATATTACAAAGAAGTAGTTAGAAATCGCAGATTTTTTTTTGTAAAAAAAAAACAAGTTTTGCTTTAGTTAAAAAAATGACTGTTCGTTTGTTTGTATGGAGAGAAACGTTCTTTAGAACTAAATTTTTTGTCAGTAATTGTGATTTTTTTATTGCTTTCAGTTTTTTTGGTTTCCGTTTTCAATTTTTTGTTCCATTCTAAGTGTTGCTGCTATATGAACTGTCGTTTTCCCCTTTCAGTTGTTTTTTGGTTGCCCTTCAAAAACGATAGCTAGAAGTTTCATTGTACTAGACTACATTTAGTTATAGGAGAGAAGATGGAGAATCCTCTGGCGTGTAACCCTAAATGGCATCAACAGCAGATTTCTGTGGTCCTAAGAGAAAAGGGGCGGAGGGGGGGGGTGGCTTAGACGGTTGTGCGACAGGTTCAAAATGTGCAGTTCTCAGATTCGAGTCCGAACTGGGTCTGCGTCGAGAATTTTCTTTGTTAATTTCCTTTCTGCCCTCTGTGAGAAAGAGGACACTGATGTTGGGTTTGGGAAGACAGCCGCCCGACGGATGGGATGTTAAGCCGTTGCCCCGTGTGCGGGAGAGCCACACCCTGTGCACTTTGAATAAACACGCTGGATCGCCTTGACTGAAGGCTTCTATCTGTCTCTTAACAGCTGTCCTGTGGGTCGCCTTCTTTTGCTATGGTATTTGATAAAAATTTTAAAGTTTTTAATCCCCTGTGATGATGCATAGAACCGGCCAGGCCTAGCACCTAATGTCCGACCCCGCCTTCTCGTGGTTCAGACCGTTAGTACCTTTCAAAAGAGATACTCTCTTGTGGAAGCGAACGGAAAGGGAGGGCTGCCAGATTAGTGTGGCCTACTGATCTGGACAACTATGGCTACTTTTCTTTTTTTTCTACCCTGCTGAGGAGTGGTCAACCACACAGGGTCCTGGTGCTGACCATATAAACCCACTGGACTGGACAGATATATGGCTCTGAGCTTGATTATGGATCCTGATTTTGCTGCACTGGTGGGCTTCTGTGGAGGGAAAATCTTCCTCTGTGTTTTCTGTTTGTTTGTGGGTTGACAGCCCCAAGTGAATAGATTCACAGGATATGTTTATCAGCTGGTGGATAATCCTGAGCAGAGGTCATCGCAGGCACCTGAACTCTTTGCTTCTATTGGCATCGTCAAATTCTACATTGGAGGAAGTCTTCCAGTGTAGATGGCTTCAGCCTTTAGTGGTGGGGGAACGGGTCTTTGCCCCATGTCTGCGATTAGGGGGCTGTTTGATATTGTCGGCATTCCCTCACTCAATAAACATAGTTTCTTTAAACATCCCACTAACCATTTTCTCTCCATAGGTAGTTGGAATGTGAGGACTCTGCACAGAGCTTTTTCTCTTGATGTCCTCGCACAAGAATTCCACCATTATAATTTAGATATTCTCGGCTTGCAAGAGACCAGATGGACAGATAAAGGTCAGATTCTTAAAAATAATCTCAAATTTCTCTTTTCAGGGAGGGACGACAATAAGCATCACCAAGGCGTGGGTCTGCTTCTCAGCAGACACGCTAGTGATGCTCTTCTAGGATATGAGTGCATTAATGAAAGGTTTCTTACAGCAAAATTTCAGACAAGCGTTAAATACCTGAATGTATCTGCTGTTATGCCCCCACTGAGGATGCCGATGAGGATGAGAAGGATAGGTTTTACGGACAACTTCAGGATATTTTGAATTCTGTCAAGAAAGGAGATATTACCCTTGTTCTTGGTGACTTCAATGCCAAAGTTGGTACTGACTCTGACCTTTGGGGAGGGGTGATTGGCCCTTTTGGTATTGGTAGCTGCAATGGCAATGGGCAGCGTCTCCTACAGGTAAGTAAACTCAATGGTTTCAGAATAACTAACACATATTACAAACACCGTGACATACATAAGTACACATGGGTTTCACCTGATGGGCTGCATAGGAATATGATTTATTATATATTAATTAACAGCAAATGGGCTAGTTCTATTGGAAATACCAGGGCATATAGGGGAGCTGAAATTGGATCTGACTATTACCTTGTTAAAAGTGTCTTGCAACTTAAACTTAAAAAGTGTTGCGCTAGGGTTAAAAAATTTACTTTTAATACTGAAGCTCTGAAAGACCCAGTTATAGCCAAAGCTTACCATGATAGGTTACTTAGTCATTATGACAGTCATGGTATGCTTACTGCTGAAGTTGAGGAAGAATGGGATCATTTTAAACAGGCTTTTTTGGACACTAACAGTACTCTTTTAGGAAAAAAGGAGCAGAAGAGACAGAATTATCTGAGTGATAAGGCGCTTGAGCTTATTTCGGAAAGAATGAACTGCAGGAATGTCCTTAATCAATACCCTACTAGTCCTAATAGAAAGCATTACAGAGAACTTAATAAACGTGTAAAAGATCAATTAGCTGCTGATAAGAATCTTTGGCTTGATGGTTTGGCTGACAAAGCTGAGGAAGCAGTTAGGCAACACAACAGCAGAGAGCTGTACCAGATAGTTAATGTTTTGTGTGTTAGAAAACGGACAGGTATACAAGGATTGAAGGATAAACAAGGTAAGGTTATAGAAGGGGAGGATTCTGTCATGGTTAGGTGGGCTGAGCATTTCAGTGATGTTCTAAACAATGTGGTTAGTTCTACTCCCATTGTTTGCAATGATGATAGATGCATTGGTGGCTTTAATGTTGGCCCTATAACGCAATCTGAAGTTATTTTGGCTGTTTCTAAACTTAAACTTCATAAATCTCGAGGGGTAGATGAAATTACCGCAGAAATGCTTAGAGCTGGAAATGTTTCGGTTACCACTTGGATGACTGAAATTCTGAATGTCTTTTATGATAAAGGCATGGTTCCTAAAGATTTTAGTAGAGCTATTGTTATCCCTATTTTCAAAAAAGGTGATCGCAGTTCTTGTGATAACTATAGGGGTATTAGCCTACTCTCTGTTCCAGGTAAAGTTCTTTCCATGATTGTGCTTAATAGAATTAAGAATCTGGTTGACAGTCAATTGCGTGATGAGCAATGTGGATTCAGAAGTGGTAGGGGATGTGTGGATCAGATATTTTCACTTAGGCAGATTCTTGAGAAATGTTTAGAGTTTCAGAAACCTTTGGTTGCTAGCTTTGTTGATTTCAAAAAGGCTTTCGACTCTGTTGATCGTCATAATTTGTGGTTGATTGTGAGATCATATGGTATACCAGACAAGTTAGTTAACATAATGAAAGCTCTCTATAATAACACTGAGTCATGTGTGAGAGTTGGTAAGGCTTGTAGCAATTGGTTTAGCATTACTTCTGGTGTTCGACAAGGGTGCATTTTGTCTCCTTTTCTCTTTAGTTTGGTTATTGATTATGTTATGCGAAATTCACTGCAAGGGAAAGATTTTGGTCTTAAATGGGCAGAAGATAGGAAAATTTCTGATTTAGATTATGCTGATGATTTAGCCCTTTTGGCAAATGATGTTGATGAGATGAACTCTTTCATTCGAGCTGTTGATGAGACGGGTAGTAGAGTAGGTTTGGTTATAAACAGAGAGAAAACTAAAGTGATGAAAATTGGTCAGGCAGGCTGTGATTCAGGCAGATAATGGTGATGTGCGGCATGAGATTAACAGACGAATAGGGATTGCTGCCGGGACTTTTAAGAATCTATGGAGAGTGTGGAGAAATAGGCGTATACACCTAAAGACTAAAATTAGACTGTATAATAGTTTGGTTCTTTCTAGGGTTAGTTATGGTAGTGAAACTTGGACACTTTGTAAACAAGATAACAGGAAACTAGATGCTTTTGATTCTAGATGCTTACGTAGTATCTTGGGTATTAGGTGGTTTAACTTTGTAACTAATGATGAGGTTAGGCAAAGGAGTCTGCAACCTCCTTTAAGCAGCATATTGTGCAGAGAGAGACTCCGCTGGTTTGGCCATGTTGCCCGTATGGATAATTATAGATTGGCGAATAGGGTTATGAACAGTGTGCCTGGAGCCCTCAGAAGGAGGGGGAGACCTAGGATGCGGTGGGCAGACAATGTCAAACAGGACCTTGTTAGAATTGGTGTGCATTGGCCAGATGCAGTAGATGTAGCTCAGGATAGACTTGCTTGGAGAACTAAATTGCACGGTCTGGTTGGACCTCCGTAGCCCATGGCTGCTTGGGGATGATGATGATGATGATACGTTTTATGTAGTGGCGGATTAACCGGGAAATCGATTATTCGGGATGGTTTCTCTTCCCCATTCATTTTTGATAATCGAGAGTCTACTGGATTTGGTTCTCGCTTAGACGTGATTTGTTTACTAGAGTTACCTAATCTATTGGCGTAAAGAGCGAGGCAAAAGGCTTTGTCAGGAAAGGAAACTTGTATGAAAAACAACTCTTCTTGAGATCGAGAAAAGCTGATTTTTCAAATCGTTTCGTTTCAATTCGTCACTGTTTCTTTTAAGGCCAGTTTTTTTCAACCAGCGTTTTCAGGTGAGGAATGGCGGGATGGGGAAATAGAAATTTATTGATTTTTCCATAGAAATAAAATAAGTATATTTAGGTTCTCTTCATCAACTGTTCAAGTCTTACCAACGAGATGATCTTACTGCTCTATAGAAGCTTAAGAATATATCTCGTAAATGTAACCCAACGATGGGAATATCGCATTGTGAACTCAATATAAAAATACCCCCTCAAGCAGCTGCTTGCCACAGAGGTCTGACAGGAGCATGTCAGTTTATATGCCATAGTAGAAGGTCTGTGAGGTTGGCAGGACCTCAATGGCAGTAGAATATTTCACCCACCGGTTCCTCAAAAGAATACGATGAATTCAGAAAGAGGAAATGAGATGTTTTAGAAAATCAAATGTTAAGGAGAAAATTGTTAGCTAAGCAAGCAGCCGCTTTCTGCGGAGGTCAGACAGGAGGTTGCTGTAGAGGAGATCCGTGAAGATGGCGAGACCTGAACAAAAAGATAACACAAACGTCAATGCATTACTTGAGGCTCGAATCCAGGTCCCTTTGATCAAAAGCGAAGCGCGTAAATCACTCGGCCAACAAATGTTTAATGCTGCTCAAAATCAAGGGATGCCCTAATGCACGCAGGAAACAGAAAAGATATAAATGGACAATTATATTTGGTATAAAAGTATAGTCCTCTTAGCAAATAATATTGATAAAATGAACTCTTTCATTAGAGCTGTTGAAGAAATTAATAATAGGATATGTTTGTTAAAAATAGAGAGAAAACGAAAGTGATGGAAATTGGTCAGGCTGGTTGGGCTTCAGTTTCTTTGAATGGTTGCATCTTCATCAGATGTTTTAATTTAATTATTTCGGACGATGTTTTACAGATATTAGTGATATGTTTTATGAGATAAATGGAAGAATAGGAATTGCTGCTGGGACTTTTAAAATCTATGTAGAATGTGGAAAATTTGGCACATACACCTAAAGCCTAAAATTAGGCAATATAATAGTTTAGTTCTGTCTAAAGTTAGTTATGGTAGTAGAAATTGAACCCTTTTTAAGCAAGATAACGGGAAGCTTGATGTCTTTGATTCTAGATTCTTACGCAGTATCTTGTGTATTAGGTGGTTTGACTTTGAAGAAGAAGGAGTCGGTAACCACTTTTGAGCAACATACTGTGCAGAGGGTGGCTGAATTGGTTTGGCCAGATTGACTATATGCATAACTATAGATTATAGCGAATAGGACTGTGAACAATGGTTCTGATGGCCTCGAGAAAAGGGAGAGAGACCCAGGATGCAATGGGCAGACAATGCCAAACAGGAGCTTTCTAGAATTGGCTTACAGTGGCAAAATGACTAGCTGTAGCTCAGAACAGGCACGTTTGGGGAACTAAATTACACAGTCTGGTTGGACCTCCGTACCCGTGGCTGCATGAGGGGGTGGATAATAATAAATATTCAGTTTTTCTTATTCGGCTCCCAAAGATTGCGACAACGGAACATTGCACGTTTATTATTATAATTATTAAATAATGCTTTGTATCTACATATACTATTTTTCGATCTAAGCCGATCAATATATTTCCAGTAAAGATGCAAATAAAAGTTTTAAAAGATATACCAGTCAAATTTTAATTCAGTTTATTCGCCAGTAAGTTAAAATTGGTAAATGTATATTCACTCTCTACTATTAGCTGTTCCAAATAGATCCTTGGGACTATCAGGGTTAAAAATTGACCTTATATTGTGTTTGTTTTCTAAGTTTCCTTATGTATGTTACCACTTACATAAGAAACCATTTTCTAAGTATCCATTTCTTATGTATGTTTCCGAAATTCAAGGATCATAGTAACAGTCGAATTCGGACTCCTTAACTTCTAAAATAAGTGTTTTTTTAAACGGAAAGTGATTGAAGATAAAAATCATTAAAGAGCGTAACTTGATTCTCAACAATATGAGTTTAATCTTTAGTTATGGAAGCTGTAATATTTAACTACCGAATTATCAGTTAGGAATATACCTCAAAATATATATAAGACAATAAAATATAAGACAAATGATAAAAAATGTGTATTTTTAGAAGTTCAAGTTCTTTCAGCTTTCATCGGGTTTAAAGGAATAAGTATCATCTGCTCTTAATATACCAACGTCAATAACTTTTGAAATATTGAGCCAATATTATTGAGAATCAAGCTTAGATATTAGATTTAGATAATTTTAATTTAGATGGGGTTAATTCATTTTTAGTAACTTTTTTTTCAGTCGAATGAATGGTGTAAAAGGCGATTTTGATTTTGAGAACCGGTATAGAAAAAATATTATTATAACAATTTATCCCATGCCGCGGGTTACAGTGAAGCCAATTAATTAATTAATTCATTAATTAAATGAAGCACAAGTAGTTTTAAGATATTAATTTAAAAATTTAAATGTTCAAGTGGCTTGATGCCGTAGTACATTTGGGAAATGAAAATGAAATATCAAGGACAGTGCAAACGTGTACAGAGTGCATAACTATTTGATACGCAAATAAAATGAGAAGAAACTGCGTAGACGAAGACAAACATATAATACGAAATATGAGAGTAAACGTAGTAAAATGAAGAATATGTAAAACATATACATCAGGAGAAAAAATTACGAATAGCACTGAGTAATTTTAGATGACTGAATGGGGGAAAAAAGGATTGTGAAAATCCAAAACAACAAAACAGCAAGAAGGGAAGGAAGAAGAGGGGTTGGTTTGTTTTGCATCTGAGTAGCACTTTTCTGCACACAATGGGCTAAATAACCAGGTCACAAGGACCCCGAAGGCTCAGAGAAGGTTGCGGGAGGGACACTGGAACAGCTGTTGGGAGACAGACGGTAGCCTCCCGTCAAGGCCATCCAGTGTGTTCTTTAACATGCACAGAATGTGGTTCATCCACGTAGCCACGGCTTAAGTCCCATCCAATGGACAGTGGCCTTCCCAAGCCCATCAGTGACCTCTACTGACCATGGGGGTGGAGTTTTGTGGAGATACATCTCAACGCTAGCTCATTTGGGATTCGAACCTGGGTACTGCAGATTACAAGCCTGGCACACTACCGACTGAGCCACTCCCGTCCCTTGGAAGAGGGGTGTGGAGATGGAATATTGAAACGTTTGACCAATACTAATAGGAGTGGAGTAATAGAGTTTTTGAATTTTGTTTTAGAATGATATCGCTCTGTAGAGAGTTCCAAGTTAAACCACATATATTTCTCGTACTTTAATATTATGTAAATGTCATTCTGTACCTGAAATACACATTCCATGGACATATAATTTAAATATTTATTCGGTGCGAGTTTTGCGGAACACTTTTCCCTTTCCCGCCCATTTCATCTAAGAACTCCTTCCTGTTAATCGACCCATTTTAAGATCTCAGTATCCAATTGGTTATCGACATGTTACCGCGGTATCGATCTGTCCACCCGCTTCTAACCGTAACTGTAAGGATACATCCCTAAAAACTGAAAACTCTTCCACGTGGCTGAGTGCAGCGATCAAGGCGTTGTTAGAAGACGAAGTCCGTCAAGAGACTGCAACCTCCTTGCCTCAATAACGTCATCGGCGATGCTGTAATCATCGAGCCACTTAACGTTAGGCGAGCTCGCAGTTACAGGAGTTTGCTTCTCCGCCTTGATTGGAGAACTTTTCCTTTCCGTTACAGTGTATCTGGACAGGGCACCCCGACATGAACACCCCAGTTGTTGAGGTTGGAAAATTGCTCCCTTTGGTAGGGAGGTTTTCTCTCGCCTCCCCTATGCCTCGCGAGCATAATCATCGGTCTTATTTGTTTGGCGATATCTCGTGGGAGTTTCTACCTGGCTGGCAGATAATGATAAACCACAGTAGCCACCGTTACAGGGAATTGCACTGATAGATGCTTGCTCAGATGAGGTCTGTCGCCTGGCGTTGGTAATGGGCGGTAATTGCATTGTCTGAGGTGTATTAGAACGTGGGGAAAATGAGTTCGCGAAGTTCCTTCAAATTCTTGATGCAGCTTCCGTTGAAAAGTGGTTCCCTTGTTTCGCGTTTGACGTCATTTTTGAAAATTAGATCTCGATAATTGTGTGGCTGAAGTGCTGACATGACATCGGTGGCCGTGTTATGGAGAGCAACTGAAAACGTCAATAATGCGCCAACTTCGCGGTAGTAGGTTAACAGTGATTGATCCTCATCACTGACCCATCGTTATCCTTTCGCTTTCCATCATTAACAGAGTTACACTTTCTGTGCTCTTGCAGTGCCAATGGATTCATCTTCACTCTTAAGCAGCTTTGTAATCTCATGAAGATTTTCTGTTGGGGATCAATCGGCATGTTGTTTGCTTTGCTCATCGATTATGATTCAGATGATAACTTCAAATTTAAATTACTGAAGATTCGGTAAATGCATATAGAAATGGTTGGTTTATGATAGTGAACTTTAAACCATTTAGAGTAGTGAATTCTAAACCAGCCATTGGTTGGCTTAGAGCCAGAGGTTTTTAGTTGTTAGGGTCAACATCCATCGATTGCTTGGCTTAGAGGTTAGAGCATTCTGACACGTACCTAGAGAGTCGTGAGTCCGAGTCCCACACCATCGGAATCCACATATGTGTTTATTAAATTCTTTATATCCAGATAATCTGTGCATTTTATTATGGATTGATTTTTTTTTCAGTAAAGATTCATTTCAGACAATGCAAAAACATCTTTTCTTCGTAGTTTGTTATCCTTTCAACCAAGCGATCCTGAAACGTGATTGCATCCTATTATGTTTTGGGTGTGCTGCTGAAGGCTGAACTGATGGTCCTTTGGGTCCGAGTTCCAATGGGTCCGAACCCTTTTAGACTTTGGGAGGGGAAGAGATCGCTCATACGAGTGGTTATACTTCACGTCCTGCTATTTTTTTTTTCTCTCTCTTAATGTTAGAAACATCGAGATCAGAGTTATGCATTTTATCTACTCGTTTTTCATATAAAAACGTTCTCGATTTTGATGAAAGAAAGTTCACATCCAGGTGTTGGTAATACGTATAGAATCAATACGAGAGTTTCAAAAATGTGTCAGTTTAGTTGCTTTCAATTACTTGAAGGTCCACTGCTATGCACTATTTTAGCAATCATATGTTGATGTAGGGATGGTGGATTGAATGAGCAACTGGCCCATTCTTTTACCCAGAGAGAGGTTAGCTCAAGTATGCACATTGAAAATGAAAAGGGCTATCCATGCTTTGAGCTTGGATGTTTCGAGTGAACATGGGAACATAACTCGAACTTCGAGTGTCCATGCTAAGATCTTGCCCCTCTCCCATGCTTGGATGTAAACAAACTATGGTAGCAACATTAAAACTGACAGAACGGAACCAGTAGTTTAGCTGTCGTAATATTTTGCAGTTATTATTTTGTTATTTCGTATAAAGTGCCGTTACAATTTTTTTCAGTTGTTTATGATTCACTTAAGTAATCAAAGTATGGGTAATTGGGTAATGGGTTTGCGACTTCTTTTTCATTTGTTTATGGAAAGTATGTTATGAGCAAACAAACGTAAGAATCTGCTCATAAATGATTTGAAAATACGTTTTTGAAAATCGCACTCTTGAAAAAAAAAAGTCACTAGTAAATGCATTATCAAATGATGGCTTACGAGTTCGATAATACTGTTTCATTTCATTATAAAATACTATTAGTCTATTTCTTGTGAATATTGTTTTCCAACTTTTAAAAACGTTAACATGAAGATGACGAAATTGTTGGTTTTTACCAGAGTCCTATATTTATAAATTTGTCTACCTGCATTTTTTGGATCAATCTTCGCATTTATTCAATGTATCGCTTGGTGAGAAGCGAACCAAACGAAGTCGTTCCGTTGGTTTATGAAAAGGCAAAATCTTATCTGAATCTGCAAGAGGAGGAGCATCTCTCTCTATGATGAAACCAATTTAATACGCACAACATCCGTGTAGTCCGATACATTCAAAAGAGAGAAAATTTCATGCAACCGATAAGCACGTTAAATTGGATATTGCTATACTTTTCAAATTTGAGAAATAAGTAGAAATGCAATGACCTTCAGGTAATCTTGCTTTAGTTAAAGTTATGATCTTAAACGATTTTACAACACAGCATTTTGTTTATTTGGATTATATTATATATATTTGTAATATTTTATATCTCAATTTTAGGATGAATTACGGTAATACAGGAGGTCCCTTTAACCGGGGAATTTCCGCCCCCCCAAAAAAATTTAAACAGGGGTTAATAAGGACCAGATCATCTGATTAATTTTTGATTACACATTTTTAAAGAAATTACTTTGACTTATCGCCTACTATAAGTTGCCGATTGATTTATCTTAAAAATGAGACGCAAATTTTTGGTTCTGTGTGTGTTCGAATGAGCATGAATTTGTGTATGTGGGGTCATACAGTATTATCTTTTACAGAGAAATATTGTTTAGACATGGACAATTTGCTATAATAAAATGATTAACATATCAGCGATTTTTATTATCTTTAAAAGTATAGAGATTTTAGGCTTTATTGGTGGAATGAAAACCAAATGAACCAATGATGTTGGGAGAGATATAGGGTTGTGCAGGATCAGTGATGGTAGGGTCATCTGCTGATCTCATTCCCTCCTCGGGATATAAAGTGAAAACTGTAAGGACATGAGACATGATTGAGGTTTATATTAATTTTTCCATGATGGATTTGTGTTTTGCAAAGAACGAATTTAAAGTTTTTTGGTTTCTACTTTGCATTTTTTATATCATCGCGAAATATCTTGTAGCTAATGTTTAATCCTGGCAGAACTATCATAGAGAGGATCATGATTCCTAAAATCATCAATAGCATCATCAATTTGGCTGGAGGATTCTCTTAAATCTTGCTTCTGAAATGACGTTGTCATCGTCATTTGTGATTCTCGGAAGTGCGGAGAATTTTTACGCAGAGTTCCTCAATAATTTGGCCCATATAAGTGAGGAAACGGATAACGGAGACCTATATTAGGATTTGGGTTCAAAAACTTCATAACATCGAAATTTCATGCTGAATTTTACACAGGAATGAAATATATAAATGTTTACTGTTGAATGTTGCTGAGTACTTTTGTATGTATCTACAGACGAGTAGGGGCGGGGTGGCTCAGTCGGTGGCGTGCTTGGCTCGTAATCTTCAGTTCCCAGGTTCGAGTCCCAGCTGGGCCAGCGTTGAAATTTATCTCGGCAAAATTCTCCCCCTCGGTTAGTAAGGGACAATGATGGGACAGTAGGCAGTGCCCCCGTGTGCGGTAGAGGTATACCCTTGCACGTTAAAGAACACGCTGGATGGCCTTGACGGGAGGCTACATCTGTCTCCAGGGGAGAAGGTGACCCACTGGACAGCTGTTAGGAAACAGATGGTACAGAATTGGAGACCAGTTAGGAGACAGCTGTCCAGAGGGTACTCTTTCTCCCAACCTTTTCTGAGCCCTCGGGATACTTATGATCTGCTCATTTAGCACACTGTGTGCAAAAAAAGTGCCGCTTAGGATAAAACAACCACGAGTTGTTTAGCTAGATGTTATTCTTTTCCTACCTTGGCCATTCCTCTTAATTCCTTATCCTACCCTTTCTCCAAATCTGAGCCTTGGCTTGTGCTTTGGCTATTTATCCTATTATGTGAAGAAAAGTTCCGTTCAGAGGTGAAACAATCTAACTCTTTAATCACCAGAAGAATTTTGTTTACCTCTAAACATGGGCGCCTGCAAAGTGACATTTCCCTCCCCACCCTGGAAATTGAACACTTAAAGCAACTGTAAATGTTTGATCTTTAGAAATAGATTAAATGTACTGAGTAATGTTGCCTGTACCTCCATCCTCTTAAAAATGAGCTCTCGGTGCTTGTCCTTCTAAAATTTAGCTGTTCTTGATTTGAACATTAATGTCCCATCCAATGGATGGCGGCCTTTCCAAGCCCATCATGTCCCTTACTAACCGAGGGGGAGAATTTTGCGGAGATAAATCTTTGTCTGATTCGATTTCTTCCGCTGACTCTCGAATGCTTCGTTTTAAGCCCCTTTTCTCTCTCTCTCTCGTTATGGAATCTATTCTAATATTAAGTGAAGGAGCCAGAATTGACCGCTTTCATCCGGTTTCATGGGAGCCATTGCTTCTGTTTCGAGTTTTCCGGAATCGAAACAGAGATGTACATATTCCCAGAGTCTATCATCCGAAGAGCCAATCCTCTTGAGGAACAATGCTTCCCAATCCAAACAAATGCTTCTACTCGGCAGAGGTCAGCTGGAGAAATTCAATCCTCGTCCGTTTTCAGAATCAAACTCTCATTTTCGAAATTCCAATCCTTTTAAGTGATGAGGGGAAGCTGCATTCTGAGGGGAACTGATCATACGAAGGTTGGAAGAAAAATTCGTTTGGAAGGTAAGTGGTTTTAAGAACTACTAGCATTTCAGAGTTTCATTGCATTATGTAACCTAAAAACAAATAAATGGCAAAATAGGATCACACGAACGAATAGCATTTCGGCAATTAAATAGAATTTAAAAACATTTGAAATTGAGTAATGGAAAAAAGAAACAACACAGTCGTCAAATATTTGACTTACAAAAAGCGAATTTAAAATTCAGAATTATTCCATAATTGTCTTAAGAAAGCTACACTTATTCTCCAGTCTTTCTACTTAAATCGACACTATTGCACGCTGAGTTTAACATATCACTTACCATGTTGGTGTTTCAGGCATCAGGACTGATACGTAAAGCTTACAATGCCTTGTGTGCCGATTAAGTAAGGCTAATTCTTATTGAGTGTCTTCCAATTTCTCCTTCCTTATATTTTGCATATTTCTTACGCTTTCTGCTCTTATTTTCCCACTACATTTCATCCTATAGTGACTAGCACTGGCGCCGAGTTTTCAGCATTCTGTTTTTATCAAAATTGAATGTTCAAGATTCCTTTTACCATATTATGCACACTTCTGCATTATTTCTATATCTGTATACAGAAGGCGGATCGAAAATCTGAAATTAATAACTTGTAGACAATTATTTCGCCACTAGCACACTGCTCACGTAAAACGCATGTTTTTTATTTCATAAGGAACAAAAATCAGATTACGGTGCTTCGTCTTATGTGCATTTACCGCTGGAAATATGGAACACAGATATTTAAATTTTTTAATGTGTTTTCTGTTAGAGTGTTGGTTGTAACGATTAAGTATAACTATTATTAACATATTTAATATTAATTTTTATTAAAAATGATTTTAATCTTTATTTACTTTTAATAAAGAACATGCTTAAAATTGGTATACTTTGAATGGGAAATAACATGAAAAGAAGATCTTGTGATCTAAAATATGGGCACCCATGCTGTTCAAAATACTTTTAATTTTCCTTTTGTTACGATAGAAAAAGAACAAAGTGTAAAGAGGCAAAATATGCCTCATTTCAATCATTCTGTTTTGCGTCCCCACCCAATCAAATAAATTTTGTGATGAAGAAATTAAGTCAGAATTATATTGGAATTATTGATTAATGGATCATAATTCAAAAAAAAGGAAAAAAACTGAAATACTTATCGCAATTACTATATGGGTGATAACTCACGATGCTGCAGTGCTTTAAGTAATCTCAGATCCTTATTTCACCAGTACTCAGTTATCTGATTGTGATTTTCGCTTATACTTATAATAGTTGGAGGAATTCTATTGCTTCGCCAGCCTAATAATTTTACTCTTTAAAACGGAACATGACGCTAATAAAACGTATTAAGGAAAGAGGAATTCGCTTAGAGATTTACAGCTTTAAGAAATAATTTGCTCAGAAGAAAGAAATGTTGTCCTACATTTAAGGGAATGCTGAACTTTTAATAATAATGGAATAATGTGGTTAAGGTTGTTTTATTTCGTAGCTATTGTTGTAATAAAGATTATGCTGTTATAAATGTAAGTTATAAATCATCTCTGTAGTGTTATAGGTACTAAAAAGTAAATTATAACGAGCAGAGAATCAAAAGCGGTAAAAGAGGTAATTTGTCACGTTCGTAGTGCCTCGCTTGAGAACCAAGAACTGCTATTACTTTGGTGTGCGATGGCAGAGATCTTGGGATCTACTGCAAAAGCTGCTGCATTCGCTTATCGGAAAACGATACATCAGCGGAATGACTGAAATATTGAACTTTTGTGGTAGAATCCTCGATCACCTGCGTTACGGCTATCCCCCATTTAGCTGTTGGTATGCAGACTTCCCTTGCTCTTCCTCATTAAGATAAAACTGGACCATCAATGTCTAACTTTTGAAAATTCGCGTATATCGACTTCTTGAGCACTTTCTTCTCTGGACGTGGCCAAAGACGATTCCCCCTTTCTTGTTTCAAGTTTCGTAATTAAGATGAACTGCGAATCACGTATTGTGTGAAGAGTGCTTTCAGGAATTATATTTTTAGATAAGCTCTTTTTAACCTTCGAGTAACAAGGGAATTTCACATTCACAGAAAATGTGGTGAAAATATCTATTGACAGTTCCAAGTAATACATTTATTAAAACACACAATACAAACAGAACACGACTTTTAATGCTTTAATTAGTGTTACTTGCGTAACATTCATTGTATTTAATGAAAATATTTTTGGAACATTATCCCTGTAGAATCTGAATGCAAATGAGATTCTCTTGTAAGATTTTCTGTCATCTATGGAAAGACTTTTCGCCCATATTTTCCTTTTGCACTTCTCAGTTTGTTATTCACGTTTGGAAATTAACAGCTGCTCAGTTGGAAAAGTTCGAATTAAAAAGATTTAGATTTGTGATGAATCGGAAGTAAAAAAATATGACTGAGGAGTGACGAAAGTTCAACTCAGAACAGAATTCGACGCCTTTTCTTCAACGTCAGATTTTTGCTGGCCATATCCATAACACTCAAAGACATCGAGCACAGCCTAAGATATTGACAATTGACATTCTTGTTGAACGAAAGATAGAATGAAAACAAATAAAAATTTTTTTGGTCCTGATTATTCTAATTGCCTAATCCGTATTAAAACGCATTGGAAGAAATAAATTCTTATTTTATAAAGAAAACCGAATTTTTATATTTCTGCGTCCCACGGGATCTTAACTAGGCAAATTTTGATATAAAAAAAGCGAAACGGAAATGGAAATGACATAAAAACTAACGAACAAGATTTTGTATTGAAAATGAATAAAAACTGAAATATGCCAAGGAAATGAAAAGTATCAACTGCAGGTTCTGCGTTACATACGCATATGGAAAATTGATAAAATAAGAAAGTTCGAAAATTAAACATAAAAACCGAATGAAAGGGGAAGTGGTAACATCGATGTAACGACCGAATGAAAGGGGAAGTGACATTTTGGTTCTTTAGATGTAAATATAAATTGCAGAAAAACAATTGGCTAATTGAATTGCTAACAGTTAAACGGAACTATATTTTAGAATAACGCTGCAGCACACGATCTTAATGTGTCTGTTACTAAGGCAACAAGGATTATTGCTAAACTGCATCAAACTTTTTATCTAGGTTTTAGTATATATATAAAATATTAAAGCTGCATTCAAATTCCGATAATGAAATAGCATGCACAAAATATTTTCTCATCAATCATAAAGAAATCTCTCATCAGGTCCTTCCTCTGTAAGCGACAGAAGAGAAAAAGGAAATTTTGTAATATTTTTGAGTTTCGATTCCAGAAAAAAAAAATAGCTACTCCCGCAGCTCTAAAGACCTGCTTCTCAGTGTAATATACTTTAGAGAACCACCCAAAAAATTTAAAGATCTACATCATCCTCCCCCTCCACATACACAGACACTAATTCTTATTCACTGTGTCCAGTATTCCCACGGAGCAGTAGAACTTGAACTCTCTCAGATTCTGAGGCAGTGGCTCTTGGCTCAGTCGGTGGAGCACCAGGTTCGTAATTTGCATTTCCCATGTTCGAGTCCCTATTGTGCCTGTGTTGATATTTTCATCAATTATTCCTCTCTCCGAAAAAGGAGACACCGATGGTCTTAGAAAGGGCACCATCCGTCGGATGAGATCTTTCGCCATACCTCTGCACGCTAAAGAACAAGCTGGATGTCTTGACGGGAAGCTTCATCTGTCTCTTAGCAACGGTCCAGTGGATCACCTTTCCAGGACCTCTCTGAATCTTTGGAATCCTTGTGACCTGGCCATTTAGTACAGTGATGAAAAAAATGCTTTTCAGACATAAAACAACCTAATTTCCAAATCCTATTTTATTCGCTCTTAGTGTTGCCAGACGCTGAAAATTTGCTTTCAAGAGGCTTTTCCACATTTGAATATTTTTCTTATGACTTTTAATGCAGCCGTTTTTCATCGCACTATGTATTTTCGCAGACAATGTTATATTTTTGAAACATAGTTTAATTTGTACCATTTCATTAAAACTTTACTGATAAAATTCCTGTTATGAACTAGTTCATCTTTCAGTTTGTCAAATACAAAATAAATTTTCTCTCCAGCTTCGAAGAATTTCGGTGTAATCACAACTCACCTCGCTAAAGCGAAAAGTTCATCCAAAATCTCCCCAAAACAAAGTTCTCTCGAAAAAATTTAAATATCTTCATGGTGGACGTTATTTCCTAACTCCTCGATTGGGGGAAAAATTTATTCTTATTCATTTTTAGCATTTCAAGCCTCTTATTGGTGTTTCAGGTGTTGTGCGGAGTAATATCTCCATATCTTCACTCGAACATTTCACTGTTCGTCTAATGACTTTGAATTTACTCATTACGATGTCATTTTTAGCTCTGACGATTGGAATTTAAAAAGGATATTTTGCGCGCTACATTTAAACAATGTCATAGCTTATAATGAACGAATTTTATGTGGCTGACTCATTATATTTAACCCACTAACGACTACTAACCAATGATTTCAACTGATCACTGATTATCGGTTATTATCAAGAATTGTCAATTGTGATCTCCTTAATTTTACGAATTAGGCGAAACTATTACTTGAAGTTTAGTGTAGTTTTTGCAACGCTGTTACGTTTGCAACATCGCAAAGTAAGAATTCATTTCTCTTACTGATCACTCATTACATGTCAGGAAGATGATATATTTCTCCGGGCAAAAACCTTCTTTGTCTTCCTAATTGCCTTTTGTTCAACTTGTGCTTTTAAGCTAATTTAACTCTTTCATAGTTTCCTTCTGTTTTTGTCAGAGGAAAGTTCATCTCTCTGTGATGATTCTTACTTTTCTACTCAATGTTAATGTTTTAAGTTTTAGATTTTTTTTTGAACAGTTTTAGTTTTATGAAAAAATCAGTTGCGCAAGTTTGCCGATGAATACTCAGAAGGTTAGAGAAAGGAAGTCATCATTGGTGATGGGATCTGTATGAGTTTGAATGTTCTTTCATGAAGCTCAAGATCAGTAATGACTTAATCGGTTAAAAAATTTAAACTTTTGAGACTGCCAGATTGACCTACAGCAGCGGTTCCCAATTTGTGGTCCGCAGTAACATCTGAGAGGGTCCACAAGAAATTCACTTTTGAAGCGGTTAAGCGGTTAGAATACGGCGAACTCTCCACAGAGGTCCGCTGTATTTTTCAAATTAAAATAGGGGTCCTCCATTTTCAAAAGATTGGGAACAGCTGACCTACAGGGTTAGCGTAATGGGGGAATACTGTCAAGATGAAGCGTAATGGGGGGACACTGCCAGATGAAGCAGATGTGTTTCTGAAATGAATGGAAGCACCTTGAAGTTAGAATATAAAAAGAAAAATTATTTTCGTCAGTGTTTCAATAAAGATTGCTTCTCTGAAATGATAAGGTTGAATTTTCATTTCTTCACATTCCGCTGCATTTAAGAAATTTTATTAGTGTTCCCCTCCTTTTTTTAAAGGGTGTTTTTGACATTAGACGAAAAAAAAAACTCCGCACAGAACATAATTTCATGTTGTGTGCGAAATATGTAATTTTTGCGATTATATCAGTAATTTGAAGATAACCGTCTTTTCTAAACAGAAATCTTTAGATTGTATTTTACTTTGAGAGAACTAATATATTTTTATGAATAAATATATCCATTTAGAAAATTACATTGTTTTCATTTTAAATAGACATCGTATTTCTGGAAAGTAAGTCACGCAGCACTAGATTAAATGGTTTGTCGTTTAACACTATGTTTTAAAAAACGACGCATGTAGATAATTTTAATTTAATACTTAGATCAATCAATCTTTCCAACTTCTATAGAACTTCTATCGCCAAATATGGATTTTCCGAAAGCAAAACAGCACGACGTGTGTTAAACATCTTAACTGAAAGAGAAAGAGAAAAACATTCAAGATGTTTTTCGTTCTGAATATAATACGACTTGACGTTTTGCCGCTTCCCTGTGTTACCGTAGCCGTAAGTTAGCTTCTGTTCCAGCTGACATGCTTTGCTTATTGTGCATTAACATTGAAGCAGTGATCAGAAAAATTGATTACTATCTTTGTAGGAGAAAACCAGGAGGAGCTAGGAACAGCTTTTTTAATTTTAAGAACCAGGAGAGAGCCAGTCCTTTGCTTAGCATGCAAAGGGACTGGCTCTCTCCTGGTTCTTGAAGATGACGGACGTGTTTTGTGCTCGCTCCTGAAGTTGCCGAAATGACAGGCATGGATGACAAAAATGTTTACAATGATGAAACACTTCAGTGGTCTTTCAAACTATGCCACGAAAATGTGAACTATGAATCATTAGTACAGCATATTGCTGATAAATGTGGTGCTCAAAATATGGATTACGCTCAGAAGCTTTCAAATGTGTCAACAGTGATAACCTTCAATAACGAACAAAGTACTGACTTCTTCGCTGCTTCACCTAGCTTCATCCTAAATGGTCACAGGATTTCATCTTCTCGTCTTTCTCCTCCAACCAAGACTGTGTTCATCGCCAAGCTTCCCTTCTTTACCACCAATTCGGATATTCAAGCTACCCTGGAGCCATTTGGCAAAGTCTTGGATTGTCAAGATAAATTCCTCTCTTCAAAAGGCCTGGAGAATATCAGGACAGGTCCTAAAATTCTTTCATTTCAAATGTTAAAACCCATACCAAATTTTGTAAAAGTTGGTTTATTCACCGCTACAGTATGGTATAGTGGCATTCGCAAACTTTGCAATTGGTACAAAAGCCCAGACCACACCATCAAAAACAGAGTCTTTTGCAAAAGTTTTTAAGGCTAAAATACCAACTCAAGTTAAAAAAACAACAGAGTCAAAATCTTTAGAAAGTGACTTTGATAAAGTAGAAAACTCTGTGTTTGAAAAGTGTCAAGTTGACACTCATGTTTTGACAAATGAATTTTGTGAAAAACTTGTTATTCTTCGATTTAGGCTTACAATATTTAAAGCTGATTCAGAATGGGAAATCCCATCTTCCTGCAACTTCCATCAAAGAACTCTTTAACGAGAAGGAAAAATTAAGTCAAAATATAAAAAACTGTACCTAAAAGCACTTCACTCTGGCGATCTCCCAGAAATGTTCTTTGTGTGGGATTTCCTTTCAAGTGTTTGCAAAGAGTTCAATGTTTAATTTTTGTTTTTATATTTATTTTGTTATTATTCCCTCTAATTAGAGTTTATTTAGAGTTTCCCTTTGATTTACACTCTTTCAAAATTTCTTAAATTTTAACATTGTTCTCATGTAATCTTCCTTCTGAGCCTCTCAGCCAATACCAAAATTCCTCTCTTCTCATTGGCTGGGAGCTTTTTTGTCTGAATCCTGTCTAAATTTAATGCTTTCTTCGATTAGGCTTACAACTGCTGTTTATTCTTCTTTTAGGCTTTATTTCTCTCTCTCTCTACGTTTTTTCATGCTTTCGGGCCATCCTTTAATTTTTTATTCTCTCTTTCTTCAAATTTCACTTTTTCTTTCATTTTTCTTTTTGAATTTTTGATAGTAATCGCCATCCAGTGATATGGCATGCATGAATAGTCCCCCAATTTTGGGAGGACTTACACCAGTACCAATTTCTTCAAAATTTTTGACCTGACCTGACCTTAGCATGCAAAAGAAAACTTTCCTTGTATGATTCTCTCTCTTCAGGAGCAACTTTTCGCTTCATCTCAAGAAACTGGCTATTCTGGTCAGATTAAAAAAGAATTACTATTTTATCTATTATTGTAATTTAATAATGAATCAAAATATTTAATAATGTGAACATTACTCTGTTCAAATTGCTTATCGGTTTTTTTGTGATCATTGCTTATTAGAGCATTTTGGATCAAAAAACTCTTCTTACTGACATATGAAGGATAAGACTCTTTGGTATAATGATATCTGATTATAACGAATAGATTGGAAAATCCGCTTGAGTTCGGTTTAAAGAGTTTGTGAAAGGCCTAATCTGTAAAATAGGCGGAGTTCCTTGTAATGTCTTCTGTTATCATTTTGCATTGAGTCAGAGCTCAGATCAGGGAATTCTGTGGAAGAATGATTTTACCTTCCAAAAATGCTAATGTTTAATTTGCTTCCGTTTCGGACGTTTCCTGCGAGACATTAATGTCTGATATTCCTCGGCCCTCGAATCAGCGGTCCGCAGGCTGTGCGAGGAGGCCATTAGGGAATGAAACGCGCAGCGGCGAAGAAGCCGCTCGCCATGGAACATTATGCACTGGACCGTGTTTTGTTTACCAAGTTTCACTATGAGAAGAGACATAATTTCTTTCATTTGCCTTCGCTTCTAGCACGTGCAGAGGAGAACGTCCATCAATTGCTTGCGAAAATATTTTTTTTTATCCTAACACTTATTTAATATTATCACGTGCACTTTAAAAGCAGCCTCGGAAAAGTTCAGATGTTTCTAAAAGCTTCAGGATCAGTTTTTCCCCCAGAAATAAACTAATTGATGGTGGCAACTTAATGAGAAATGTGCTCCAATCCCTCCTGTAATGTTCAACGATGCATCCTTGCCTTCTGCAGGCTGTGAGAGGCAGAAAAAACCGCGTTGTTGACAGTGACGTGCAACTGTCGAGTGGGTAAGTATTAATAGTTTCGCGTGATCGAGAAGTGGAATGCAATTTAAAACGTTTTATGTTTCCTTTCACAGAGGAATGCAGGAAAGTTTCCGAATTTAATCACCACGTTGTTATAGATGCGAGCGTTTTTGTTCATAATTTAACGATAATTGCAAACGAAAACGAAGTTGAGCTCTTGTTTCAGAAATTTTATGCCACTTAATCAGTGATAAATAGTTTATGAATGTTCTGGCCGGCGAAATGCCTCCATTATTGAACTGTGGGAAGACTAATGTCTGTGGCGAATATGGAATGCTCGTTTTCGATAATAGGAGTTAAGTTTGTCTTTTTCGCTCCGAGGAAAAAAAGCAAGCTGCTGCTGTCAATGCAAACCTCTTGGTGTAGGAGTGGGGTGGGGCAAGAGGTCCAAACCCCCCTCATCTTTGAGATTGCTAGTAAGTGGAACGGAGACCAGAGATATATTAAGCGCGAATATATATTGCGTTTTTTATTTTTCAAGTAATTTGTTCAACACCATTAAATGGAGGGTTTTCCCCCTCCATTTAGTGATGTTGAACAAATTACTTGAAAAAATAAAATACGCAATATATATACACGTTTAATATTTCTCTTGCCTCCGTTCCACTTAGTAATTGTACCAGAAAGGCATTACGGTTCATTCCTGCTCGATCTTGCCTCCCTTTATTTTTTTTTTCTAGATCCGTGCTTGTCCTGATGATAGAATATGGTGATATTCTACCATCAAAAGATCAAATTTTTAGAAGCAGAGAGTGTTTGCAATATTATTTGAAAGTTTTATTATTTTTAATTTAGCATGTCTCAAACGGTGTTAATTGAAACCAATGGAGGATTCCGAAAAATGGGAAAAGTAATATTTTATTAGCAATTAATTATTCAACCAGAAAAGAATTTTTTTCATAGAATTGTTAAGGAAAAATGAATGTCTGTCGATGAACAGACTGACAAAAAATAAAGATTAATAAATTATTTTTTTTAAATTAAAAGCGAGCGAAAAGACCCATTGAATCAACGAAATACTTTAAAAACATTTTAAGCTGTAGCTTTCAACATATTCGTGTTTAGAGATATGTTTCTATAAAATGTCATATAAAGTGAACATCTTTTGACATTGCAGCAGAGTAAATTGTAATTATAAGTTTGGGATTCTGATATGATGACAAGTAAAACAAGTAATGCAACAGTACTATTCACCAATATACATTGCGATACTTAATATATAACTATAATTTAAGCATAGTATGCTTGAGGGGATATTTATTTATTTATAATTACAAAATAAGCGAATGCTCGCCAAGAGGTTTGTTCTTTGCTTCACTATCTCCCGATTTAAAATAACTTTTAAAGATTAGTCCGGTGGTCTCGGTTTAGCCCTGAAACTTAAAAATCATGTGATCATCGATTCGCTCTTAATCAACATACTATATCGTGAAGGAAAATTGAATCTTCGAAATGGATTTTTCAATTTATGTGAATTGAAAAAAAAAATAAAAAAAGCAACCGGGTTGTTTCTGGAGAGTGTTGGAGAGCGGAGGAAGGACAGATCTTTCAGATGGGTTTGTAAGTAAATACTCGGACTATAAATAAAAGAATATAGGTTACATTTTCTCAACAGAAGGGGAAAGAAATTCAGGCTGCATGGTCCAGCCACTGGTCACCAGAAAACTAATTTAACAAATTTGTCTAATTGAAATGTTCTGCTTTGAGAGAAAAGTTTTATAGTACCTGTTGTACACTTTGGTTAGGGATGGAGATGGGGCGGCGAGTAGTCCGCTAAGATCACAACCCGTTCCTAAGTTCGAATCCCTGCTATGTATGAATTGAGATTTTTTTCTTCTCTGACCTTGTGGTAAAAGAAGACATCGATATACTTAGAAAGGCTGCCGCTGTTAGATGGAGCGTTAAGCCGTTACTCCATGTGTAGCAGAACCATATTCAATTCACGTTTAAAGAGCATGCTGGATGATCTAGAAAGAAGGCTTTCATCTATCTACCAATATCTGTCAGGTGGCGGTGTGGTGGTGATGACGAGGGACGCAAATTCTTACTTCATCACGTGTAATTACGTATGCTGTGGACTGAACTACGCTGAATGTCGTGTGGGCTAGATGACATAAATTTCGCTCTTTAGCATAGGAGATCAACTATTCCCTTAATTATCTTCACCCTTATTTAGGTGATATCACAGTTTCGCGGGTTGTTACACCCTTACCGACATGTGTCTCAGACTTGCTGCGCCAAGTGATGTGTAGAAAGGTGTCCAACAATTCAAGCACTAGAATAGTATATGGATGACACAGTTTATTTACATTTGTATACAGTTATGTGCTGGGGATGCGTTCGATTCCGTGGACCTTTGCTGCTTTACTACTGCCAACCTTCATACAATGAGGTGGAAAACTGCGCTTCACAGATTCTCTTTATAGACCTCAAACTCGGCGAAAGCATATTCAATCTTTGCCTACAACCTGGTTCACACAGAACCATACCTCAGTTCACAGAGAACTGAACTCTGGTTCACATAGAACCGTATCTTGGTTCACACAGAACCGAACCCTCTCCTTAAACGTTTTGTTTTTGATCAAGAGCTGACGTATATTCATTATTGCCGCTCTTGTCTTTTGCGCTAGCACTCGCGCCCGAGTCTAATCGTAAAAGTGCTTTCCGTCATTGGACAGTATACGCAAGTCCGCCAACTCAGACCCGAACAACAGCTCATGAGTCACATCCCCAAACATCAGCACTTCCAAAAATGTGCTTAATACAAATATATATTTATAACAATAAAAATACAATAATAAATAAAAATAAATAAATAAAATAGAGGGACATGACACATTGGTCTTAACTTTTATTTAATATTATCACATGCATTTTAAAAGCAGCCTCGGAAAAGTTTACATGTTTCCAAAAGCTTCAGGATCAGCTCCACCCCCAGAAATAAATTAATTGATGGTGGCAACTTAATGAGAAATGAGTTTCAATCCTTCTTGTAATGTTCAATGATGCACCCTTGCCTTCTGCAGACTGTGAGAGGAAGAAAAAACCGCGTTGTTGACAGTGACGTGCAACTGCCGAGTCGGTCAGTATTAATATTTTGGCATGGAACTTGTAGTTTAACCCATTACGTGGACAAAAATACAGCTCACACACGAAACATCCCTATAATAATAACGTTACTGTATGATGTATCGTCATCTAATTAAGCTATCCTCCCTCCCTTATACTTTAAAAACTTGGTAAAAGTTAATGAAAGTAAGATATTCGAATGTCTAATAAAAAGGTGAAAGTTAAAAAAAATTCGCGATTCTAATTAATATATTCGAGGTTTTAAAATATTTTTTTGGCAAAAATGATTTATTGGAAAAAGCCTTTGAAGGAACAGGAAAATCTTAATAAAATTTATGATAATCACAGACCACATGTCAATCTTTAAGACCTCAAATTATTCGAACAAATTATACTTTGTGTGAATGCAAATATTACAAAAGTTTAAACGAGACTGGTAAAAAAATATATTTTCCTTGAGATTTATTCCCATCAGTGTGTATTGCAAAAAAACATTCCTTTGATAAGGTTTCAATTTTTTTGTTGGAGGTAAATTTAAAAAAAGTTTATAATAATTTTCAAGTAATTAGATTGAATCTTTGGGAGAGTATTTCATAAACTTTTATAAACGGTCCTTTTTTGTTGGAACTTTGGGTTGGGTTGTTTTACCTCTGAGCGGCACTTTTTTGCACACCATGGGCTAAATGGCCAGGTCACATGGACCCCGAAGGCTCAGAGAAGGTTGGGGAAGGGGACCCACTGGAACAGCTGTTGGGAGACAGATGGTAGCCTCCCGTCAAGGCCATCCAGCGTGTTCTTTAACGTGCACAGGGTATGGCTCTCCCGCACACGGGACCACGGCTTAACGTCCCATCCGACGGACGGCGGCCTTTC
The DNA here is from genome assembly GCA_038380435.1 of Ryuthela nishihirai. Classification (NCBI taxonomy): domain Eukaryota; kingdom Metazoa; phylum Arthropoda; class Arachnida; order Araneae; family Heptathelidae; genus Ryuthela; species Ryuthela nishihirai. The sequence goes on from JAWZYU010000017.1 coordinate 82,737,869, forward strand.
CAAGCCCATCGGTGTCCCCTACTGACCGTGGGCAGGGCGGGGAATTTTTGTTGGAACTGATGTTGCTATAAGATGGAGATATTTCTTTGTAATTTAATGCAAATGGATATAAAAATCTTTTTTTTTTTTTTCCCCACTGTGTTCTTAGATAAGAATTCTTATTTGTTAGAATTGTTTCATTTGAAACGGAATTGAAAACATTGCCCTGTTTTCCGTGTCAATAGAGATCGAAAGGAAATCATCGTGGATGTTTCAAATAACATCTTCAGAGATGTTTGGTTTCTTTTAGAAAGATGGATATCTTCAGTTTTGCATGGAGCAAGTTTCCGATAAAATTGATTATTTAACCCATTTGGTTCTCAACCTTTTATGTTTCACATACCCCCTGGAAATGTGTATATACCTGGCGTACCCCTTGTATAGATAGATAAAACTATAGTTATAGTATAACAATGAGAATAAAACAAAACGTATATATACAGGGTGAATCTGAAAAAGTGGGCAAAACTTTACGGGGTGGTAGAACGCAGCTATACGAGCAATATTCGTCATAGAATGTATGGTCGGAACGCAAACGGCGAGCCGCTAGGTGGCGTTGGAAATGGTATAAAAGGGTCGATCCTCGCACCCAACGGCATTTTTACCGTGGATTGCCGAGAGGATGGCTGGTTATACTTACCACGAAATGGCGGATATGCACTTTGTGTACGGTGCGGGAGCATGTACCTCAATTACATTCCTGTTAATAAAATGTTTTCTGAAGCATCTCCTCTCCTTCTTGTGTTCATTCTTTAAATGTGACAGTGGAAAACTACCTTTTAACTTCTCACCGCTTGCGTTCCGACCATACATTCTATGACGAATATTGCTCGTATAGCTGCGTTCTACCACCCCGTAAAGTTTTGCCCACTTTTTCAGATTCACCCTGTATATAACATATATCTAGCGACTTTTGAGCTCTCACAGCGTACCTCAAAAATTTTACCGCATACCCCACGTTGAGAACCCCTAATTTAACCAATTGCTGAAGGTGTTTAAGGGGAAAAATTTAAATCTGGAATAAAGCTTGCAAATGGTAGATAATGATGAATGGAAACGGTAGAAACGATGATGTTTCCTCAATCAATAAAAATCTCCACTCCATTTGTCTGATTTGATTTGGTTTCATTTTAATATCTGTTGTAGTGACATATACAATTCTTCAATTGCTTCAAAAGACAATGTATTAAAGATATAAATTTGCTGCATGTAACATGATCACCTGAGAATTTTCTGACAAATTGTTCAAAGACTTGAGCAATGTCATTACATCCTTCTTTCCCCCCCATTTCAGTCGCTTCATCTCTCTCGGCATTGGTGAGCATTTCATATATTTTAACAATACGGAGCTGACATCAATTTTTAAACTTATAGAACTTTTCTATCATAACGTTGCTAGAGTTCGGGTGTATTGGTACTAATTGCTTCAATTACGTAATGATAGAGTAAAGCAGATGGATGTGATAAAACTTCAGCTCCCAATGGTACACATAAAGACTATATTTTTGCAAAATAAAAGTAAAATGTAATGTCTATAAAGTAATCTTACTCAATTCATATTAATTTCAAAGGAACAATAGGGCGCCAGCAAATTCTTTTCAATTGGAAGAGAAAACAGTTTTGACGTACATTTTTAGGGCACATTTAGGAATACAGATATTTCTTAATTTTTAATTTTTAATAGCAACTTTGCAAGATATTTTGTCACTAAAACATATCTCTGCAAGATAGCTCGTTATACTTGGTTCTAGTGTTAAAAAATATAGAAGAATAATCGTTTGCTTGTTTCCTCTTTGTTTTTTTTTTAAGGGTATCCCCCGAATATTGAGGGAAAATATTTCATAGCCCATGATACTCTCTAAATCAGAAGCTTTTATTTGGTATTAGCTCTTTACGATCGCCCATCAGGTTGGAAAGATTTGATGGAACAGCTGGATTGACGAGTCCACAAGCCATCTGACAAATGACAAGCGAAAAGATGCCAAAACACTATCAGGCAGTAATCCGCACTTTCCTGTCATTTTTAAAATCTACTGCAGTTTTCCTGATATAACTTCAAGGCAAAATATTTATCCGCTTCCTGTATCCTAGGTAAGGGCATAGATATGATGTATTATCCATTCGACCTCCAATCAGTGATCCTCTGACCAAAATATGTGCTTTTATTGAATAATTCACTGGCTTCTATAAATTAAGGACAATCCTATGTTAGGTCAATGGGAAGTTAATGTCAAAGCTCTATAACTTCTAAAATAAGTTTTTTTTGTTGTTTTGAAAAATGGGATTGCAAATAAAGATCTCAGTCAAATAAATCAATATCTCAATTTTCAACAATATGCGTTCAGTATTTAATGAGTTATGGAAGTTTGCATATTTAGCGATAACAATGCCAGCCACAAGCATTGACTTCTGAAGTTAATTAAAACTTAGTAATAAGTATTGTATCAAAGTATTTAATAAAATAAGTTTGTATTTTAGAACTTTGTGTAAAGAATTCTTTCACTATTCTTCAGTTTTGTATAACTTTCTTAAGACTGGCATTTCTGTTGTTAAATATTCAATCTTCCGTTATATTTTAAGTACCGAACGAATATTGTTGAAATTCGAGATATTGCTATTATCAATAATTAAATAATAAATTGAAGTAGATACCGTAACGGCGTTCTAATTGTTTCCAATACAGGCATTGGTCCACCTACCATTTTTCTTCCTTCCTAGATTCAATTTTGTATTCCTGTGATTTGAATTCGTTTGCTTTTTTACATCATAACACTCCTTGAACTCATAATCCTGGAGTGGGAATCATTAATTAATGAAATTTGAACCATTTTCGACAAGATTTCCGAAGCCCTAAGTATTACAGTGGATAGATAAATATCTACCTTGTAATAGAGGAATGAATATTGACTCAATCGTTAGCGCTCCAGACTTGTAACCTGACTTCCCAGGTTGGAGGCTCCACTATGCCTGTGTTGAGATTTACCCCTTCTGCCCTCCTTGAGAAAATGGACATTGATGAGCCTTTGAAAAGTCACTGTCCGTTGGATGAGCCATGGTTCGTATGCAGGGAAATCCATACCCTGTACACATAAAAAACACTGGAGGTGTTTTATGTCTCCTGTCTATTGGATCTCTTCCTTAACCTTCTCTGAGCCCTTCGTATTCTTGTGACCTGGCCATTTAGATCAGTGTGTGCAAAAAATGCCACTCAGAGGTAAAGCAAAAACTTTGTGATAGCCATGGGCCGTGTGTCATGTCCCTCTAATTTATTTATTTTTATTTATTGTATTTTATTGTATTTTTTGTAGATATTTTTATGTATTAAGTGTGTTCTTGGAAGTGCTATTATGAGGGTGTTACTTACATAAGTTGTTTTCGGATCTAAGCTGGCTGTGTGCATGAGATGACGGATTCCAGAATTCTTTTATGACCTTTTACGACTAGCCTAGGGCGCGAGGTCGGCGCAGGAGGCTAGAGCGGGGGATTGAAACAACAGTTTGGTGCAAGGCTATTGAGCGAGAAGGTCGTTTCCATACGCGTCAAAAGGACACCACGCTTACTCGAAGAAAACCCTTAAGGAGAGGGTGCGATTCCAAGTGGGAATCGAGATTCTTGGTGAATCTGATTACAATCTTGTGGATTCAGAGTGAACCACATTGTAGGCAAAGGTTAATTATCCTTTCGCCGAGTTTGAGGTCTGTAAATCGAGAATCTGCAAAATGTGCGGTTCTCCACCTCATTATGTAAATGTTTGCAGCAACAAAGCAGCAAAGGCCTACGGAATTGAGCGCATCCCCAGCAAGTAATTATATATAGTGTTAATAAACTATGTCGTCCCTATACAACTCTCATTCAGTTAATTGTTGGACATATTTTCATTCGTCATTTAACACAGCAAATCTGAGGCATATGGCGGTACGGGCGTAAAAACCCGCGAACCTGTCATTTCACCGAAGTGAGGGTGAAGATAATTAAGTAACAAATTCATCGTCCTCTGGCAGCCACGACATTTGGCACAGCCCCATCTCATTCCGAATATGGAGAAGGACATCACATCTAGCGCAGTCCCACAGGATTGGCGCAAGGTATCACATTCCGGCGCAGCTATAGAGTCAGAGAAGGGAGGACATTACACCGTGATGTATTTCTTGTCCTTATTCATTTCTTTTTCCTTGTCAATCTTCTACTTTTTCTTGATCTCTACGATCTCTACTCATCAAAGGTCATTGCTCTTGAAGCGGAGAGAAGGAGAAGTCACTGAAGCAGAGTTGTGCATTTTTCGATTTCATGCTTCCTCAGAGATAGAAATTCAAAATCAAAAGTCAGAGTGTTTCTATTCAAAGAGCCCTTTCAACTACATACCTTTTCTAACCCTTCGATCTTCACTTTGAATATTTTAAACAAGAGTTGGCTTCTATTCGTAATACAGAGGTCCCAAAATGAAAATATCTAAAAGAAAGTTAATAATTTTTTTTAATATTTTTTGAGATACAAGCCTACAGAAGATTTATTTTTCAAGTTTTATTTGATTCAAATAATTAACTTCATCGTGCGTTTTTTCATTAGTTCTTATCAATTATGAATTAATTATTTGAATCAATTTTACTTGTTTCAAATAATAAATTTCTATATGCCTTTTTTTCATTAGCTCTAATGAGTCTTAGATTTTTTTCTGAATTTTCCAAGACAGTTGGGAGATTCTGAATTTTCCAAGACAGTTGGGAGATGTTTAAGACAGCATCATGGATACCAATTTCAGCATATTTAGAAATGTTTGCGTAAGAATTATTGGCCACCGTTTGTTCATAAAAAAAAATCAGTAGAAGCGAAAGTGTTGCATGCGTCCTACTTGTTTGCTTTAGGAGAGTGGTTCTCTATCGGGAGTGCGATTTCCCCTGGGGATACCTTGAGAGATACCGAGGGATACCTTGAGTTTTGCATTCAAAAGACTTCAGCAGATATTCGCTGTCAACTATCAGCTTTGACACTTAATTTCAGCAAATTCTTTGAAAATCTTCCGCAGCAGATCTTTCATTAGAGATCTCTCTTAGATTCAGTGAGTCTGTTTTTCATTTGTTTTTTAAATTTCGAGTTTTAATAATACTTACATCTTTTTTTAGCTAAAAATTTTAAGCGAAGCGTTTATTTTTTGGTTGCACTGTAATACAGTACATACATGCAAAAAATCGAAAAGCACCCTTTAGCGTTCTATGCCTACAATGATTAAGGGTACCTGAGCCGACCTTTCTGACGTACTTCAGCCAAAAAGATTGAGAGCCATTGCTTTAGGAAAACCATTCTCTCATTTAACACTTCTGGATTTATAACTTTGCAGAAAAAAAGAAAGAGTATGTCACCGGAAATGAGCTGCTCTAGATGAACTGAAATTTTTATCGATTACTCACAGCCTTTATAGATCCAAGGAGAAAATAATGAAATTGATTAGAGCTAATGACAGAAGGTATTTAGAAGTTTATTAATTGAATGAAACGAAACTTAGAAACCTTCAGAAGTTTTTTTTTCTTTTAAAATTTGCGTCTCTCGAAAAATTAGAAAGTTATTCAACTTTCCTTTTGGTGTATTAATTTTAGGATATTCTGTATATTGATCTGATATTCGTGCCATCAGTATGCTGGCCTCTGTGCAGAAAAGTGGGATGCCCATTTGCTTCCTTTGGGCACTGTTAATCGCATCACCGCTATGTCGATCATGCATGTGGATTTTAATATTTCATTCTCGAAAAGGGAAGCCTTTTTTTGGAGCGACATGTTCTTGCGAGAGATGTTTAAGTGAGGCTAAGGGGAAATTAGATACGGGAAGAGATAGTACATAGCTGCATATATAGTGGTAGTTAAATTAATTGGCTCAATGAGAAAATTTGAAATTTGTGCGGTTTTAGTGAAGTTTCAAAACTAAAAAAAATAAGTCTGCTGCTCTTTCGTACAGTGAATTACTATCCGTTTAGAAAACATTTGAGGTTCTATTTAAAAGTTGAAAAGTAGCCTTCTATTTATAAAAAAAGTCAAATTTGCCATGCGACTTCCTTCTTGTTTGCTGTTAAATGAAATAAAATAAATAAATAAATACCCCCTCAAGCAGCTGCTTGCCACAGAGGTCTGACAGGAGCCTCTCAGTTTATATGCCATAGTAGAAGGTCTGCTCAGTGAGAAATATTAACTTAATTCCGAATAATAATTAAATATGAATAATGGTATGCAAAGATCATTATTTTTTTTTAATTTGAAATGTCAAAAATAAAAGTGTAGTGAAAGGTTTCCTAGCTATGCCATCATTGCCAACTAAACTCTGTCTTGTAAATAAACTTCCAAGTTCCGTGGTGCAGAGTTTGGTAGCTTCCAAGACAGAACAAATCCTTTTCGATCTGCGTCTGCGTCTCGACTTAACGACACTCGAATATCCACTTCTATGTCTGCTCATGTCTTCAGATGGCTCCAAAAGAGGAAACAGCGAAAGAGGTGAAGAGGCAGAAAAAAAAGAACATAATTGTTCCCAGCTCTCCATCCAATCTCGGACGCCCTTTTGCCGGGAGAAATGGTCGCCATTCGGAAGACGAAGCGGGCGCGGCCATCCATAGACCGGCGTAATTTGTACGCCTTTCGTAATCATAGGTTGTGGCGAGGAGAAAGCTAGCGCCAGTGTCATGAGCCAAACTCTGCCACCACGCTGGGGACGCGACGTCTGCCAGCCCTTCTGTAACGAGGAAGGACAACCCACGACTAGTGACGGAGGAGGAGGCACAAGTCTCTCGCAGATTTTTCTTTCTCTGTCTCGAGGAAGAAGATGAGAGAGGTGGTTTCGCCAGCAAAAGGCGCAAAGGGAAAAAGATGGCACAAAAAAATTACATCTGGCCTATTTTATCCGCTGCAGAGAAAGCCAATGTCATCACAGGCTATAGGGGATTTCGCTTGGACGTGTTTTGCTTACCTTACTCTAGCACATCCCGATCAACTATTTATTATATAAGCCATGGAACACAGCATTCGCAGAAAGGATCTCAATTTCTTATAAATTTCAAAAGTTTTTAAATGTATCAAAAGAAAAGGAAAACGAAATAATTTCTACTTCATATGTGGCATTTGATAAGAGAAATCAATAAAATTGTGTCTCGAACTTTGAACACAATTATTGGAAGACAATCACTTAAGCAAACACATTCAAAGGCTTGCAAATCCTTTGGTCTCGAATAATGAAAACAACACAGGTCTTATGAAGATGAAATTTATAAGGCTGAATAAAATTTTATTCCTATGAAATCACCTTGCTTAAAAATTTCAGATACTGAATTCTTTAATTTTACACACTTATATTGGTAAAGTAATTAGATAATAGCGAGAATGATTAAACTCTAATTATTTACTCTATAAGGAATAATTACAAGTAAGTGTGTCGCAGATTGAAAGTTTATATAGCAAAAATGACTTCCGAGTTGTGTTCTCTCTTTACCCAAACCAAAGCGGCAGTTTTGGGCAAAAATTAGTGAATTGTAATTATTCCCGACCAACCATTTTTAAGAATTTTTCAAAACAGTTGGAGTTTTCGGATCATGGAGTGCAGCACTTAAAAGTAGTTGAAAGGATCAAAAAAAAAAAAAAAAAAAATTGGAAGTGTTATGCATTTATAAAAGATAAAATTATGCATTTTATTAATTTTAAATGTTAATAATAGAAAGTTAGGAGTGCCGCAGTATCCCTAACTAGGAAGATGACCCCATCCAAGTACAGAGGTGCGGGAGAGCATATAGATTCGGTTCTAAAATAATCGTTTATTTCTGATTTAGATTTTTTTTATCATTTTTCTAGAACCATAGTTCAATGATTTTCAATACGGTTTAAGCTTTTATGTTAAACTACACTGCTGTTTACGAAAATCATAATACCGAGAAAGAATAGAGTAAGGTCTGTGACTTGCATGGATCATGTTTAGCACCTACTGAGGAGACTAGAGTTTCAAAGTCATCGGTACAGTGTTTGATAACTACGTTGATAAGTACGTTAAATTGTGGGCATTTATTTGAATTAAATTATTTTATTGCTTTGATTTTTCAATTATTGAGAAAAGTGAGTTTGGGTGAACATTCGTTAAAGTTTCAAAGAAGAATGGAATCAGTGAATGTTGAAGATTTCCAACGATAATACACTTTCTCTAAATGTTTGGCTCTTTTTTTATTTTGAAGCTCATATCTTTCTGTTTTTTCAAGGTTGGTGGTTTTTGCCTTGCTTATTGTTTGAACCTCCTTTTAATCTCAACACTTCCACTTTGCTGTCCACAATTGCATCAGGGAATCATTAAATAAAATGACTAAAGCCTGGCTCGATGATACAATTTTATTTCTTTTTAGCTTCGTGCTAGAGGCTGTTTCAATTTGCAATTTGCATCTAATTTCTTTAAGGTCATCTCACCTTGTATTCCACAGGGTTTGATTGCTCTACATTATCATCAGGAATATTCATCATTACTTTTGGATTCTCTTGGCCAAAGAACGAAGATCGCCAATTTCAGGAATACAACGATCTAAATATGCAAATGGGGAGTGAAACTGCTTCAAGTTTTCTTAAATTATCTGTTTACGTTTCACGTTTCTTCTTTCCATCATAACAAGACCTTACTGTGAAATGGAGTTTTTTTCGGCAGTGGTTCAACTGTGCAGAGGATGAATCTGAATTGAGAGTAATGTTCCTCAAGTTAGCAGCATTTCTTGAAAAGTTAAAACTTTGAAACTGAATCAGTCCAGGGGAAAAATGTGTTTACGTTTAATTAGACTTTTCGACTTAATGCGTTTGCTGCAGAAGGTTTCATAAAAGGTTGTGATTTTAATGGCATTTCTTCTATTGAGCGGAATTCTTTTTAGAATAAACTTCTTTAAAATAAAGGAATGATGTCGATACTAATTTTGAAAGCCAACCAACTAACGTACTTTACTTTCAGTCAGTGTTTCTTTTGCGGATCAGATCTCTCCTCAGAAATATTTTCAGCAGTTTGCATTTTTTTATGGTAAATAATTCTAATGAACTTCCGTCAGATCTCTTCTTTCGTCGTCGAATCTTCAAGGAACAAAAAAGGGCAAATATGCAATTGATCCATTTATAGTATGTTGCCACTTTCTACTACTTTCCCCAACATCTTTCATCCAGAAAAAATATTTATTTCCATTGCAAATTTCTCTCAACATCTTCTATCAACAAGCTTTTATTTCAATTGCAAATAATTTCTCGCATTCCACAAATGCTCTGAAGTTTTTTCTCTTTTGAAAATTGTTTGCATTTAAGAATTTTGTTTTAATGCAAAGCATCATTACGCGACGAATTTTTTTCTTTTTTTTAGTGGGGAGGGGGGAAGATCTACTCATTTGCAAAAATAATGCGACAGTGGTAATTTCCAACTGCTTGAAAGCGCAACATTTACTTCTAAAATGCAGCAATAAAACTATAAATAATGAGCGAATGAATCAAGATTTGCAGAGTTTTCTTCTGAAATAATAATTTAGACTTGTGTGATTTAATAAATTTTGTTTTGTTTTTTCTCTTTTTTTCACTTGGAAAGGGAAGAATTTCCCAAGTTATGCCTCGCCATAAATGAAATTTACACGTTTCATAAATTTCTCTTTGAACTCCGCTGCTGAAGTTTCTAAATTCCCATTTACGAACTTCTTTTAGTGTTAACAAACTTCGGAATTCTTGGAGTTTAGTGAAGCAGACCGCTTGCTGAGCTGCGCCGGGAGGCGAAGGCGCTTCTGCGGTTTCTGCCATTAGCTGCACACGGCTACGACATGATCCCTGGCTCCGAAAGACGATCTCTTCAGCCTCAGCGTCAGCCTTGCATTAACTGCTGCCGCCTTTGCATTGCAGGAGGCTTCGCCGGAGAAAATCCCATCACCCTTTGCAGAGACAATAAAGTGTTTGCGCGCGGGTGTGTGTGTGCGGATCGTCGCCACTGGTCATTCGCCATTTCCAAATAGTTGTTCATCTTTGCAGGGGGTGGCCGTGATTTAGTGGACGTCGGTGGATATGCTGAGTTATTGTGGACCAAAGGAGCAGCGTGGCAAGTCATAAAATGGAGTAAATAGCAGCTGGATGCTTCGCCTGCTCTTGCGCCTCCTTCATTTGCTGCAGGGGAGGAGGAAAGGGGGTGGGGAGGTTACTCTTCGCAGCTCCTTGTATCGCATACTTCTTTAATTCTTGTTAGACGAGGTTTTCGACGGCAATAAACTTTTGACATGAGCTGGTGGCTAATAACATCGGCTTATGTTAGTGTCGTTACAGAATTTTGATGGCGGCCTTATGTGATATTAAAGAACAGAAAACGGGGGAAAAAAGAATGACAAATAATTTGTCTTCAGTTTCTGTAGAGGCTGTGTTTTTGCAATGGAGCAATGGAGGATAAGAACGTTTTTATCTCTTGATGGAAGACGGAGTAGAAATAAAGGAGATTCCATTTGCAGTAACATTAAAGAAGAAGGACGGAAATCATCCTCCCCCCTTATGTTACTGCAAATGGAATTTCATCATAATGAACTCTCTTAGTTTCCTTTGGAGTGGCAATTACCACAGCGAGCAAACGACAAGATTGCATAATTTTAAAAATATTGTGCTTTACTTCAGATGTGATACGCTTTTTATTTTGAAAAATATAGCTTTGAACCAAGCAGGCTTTCTTCATCACATGTCTATAAGCGAAAGGAATGCTTGGACAATATCATTACTTGAAACCTGATTCGTTAACCTTTCAACAGTTCTCTCGTTACTGATATGAGCTCTAAATTACCACAGACTCTATTTATATTTTGTGGCCTTCATTAGAATTTTACAAATCATTTCTTCACTGGAAAGTAAGGCCATGTTATTGATTCTCGGAACAAAGATTTAGGTGAATGATAGGGCCAAGAGTTAACTGCCATCTGCTAACTATTTAATAATGGCGATATTATTATGTCTTTAATTTTTTTTGTGAACTGAGAGATGAGTTTTTTTAATAGGGCATTAACTTTAAATAACGATACTGTAGACGAGAATTTTTTAACTTTTTTTATATATATACAGGGTGATTCAAAACTTATCGTTCAAATTTCGTGGGGAGGTAGGGAATACGTCAGGAAACCGATTTCACATAGGAAAGTATGTCCGCAAATGTACGCATGCGTATGTAGAGGGCGCTGTGTGTACCCAACCAGTGTACAGCTCGCCCGACCACTCCCTCTGTCATCAGTGTATCCCCATATGCGAGATGCATATCCGCTAGCTCTTGATGCGTAAAACGATTCATCTTATCCCTAGTAAGTCAGCTCGTACACTGATGACAGCGGGAGTGGTCGGGTGAGCTGTACACTGGTTGGGTATACACAGCGCCCTCTACATACGCATGCGTACATTTGCGGACATACTTTCCTATGTGAAATCGGTGTCGTGACGTATTCTCTACCTCCCCACGAAATTTGAACGATAAGTTTTGAATCACCCTGTATATCATGGGCTCGTTTATTATGTAGATCTAAACAAGAATAATTCGCTTCGGTTTCATTACAGCACGATCCATCTTAGGTCGCCAAATACTAAATTTTCTTTTATTCTTTTAAAATGATCTCTTACAATTCGGTGTTACTATATGGATCCAGTGATTTTACAGCTGTAAGTAAGTGTTATTAGAAGCTATTAGAGAAAACAAGCAGGTGCTCATACACCTGTATTTAAACCTAAAACGTAATCTTTAAATCTTTTGACTTCTCAGACTTCTGTGGCAAGTAGTTGCTTGAGGGGATATATATTTTTTTAAGTTCTAGATAATCTTTGATAATCAGTAGCTGAAATCCTTTGTACCAATCAAAAGCTGAAAGTCTTTAGAAATGCTTGCCATGAAACAAAGTTAGTTTGCTGAGGATGTCCTATAACAACCATTCATTAAACTGATGCAAAATTAACACACGGAAGGAGAATGTGTTATGGAAGCCAAAAGATAAATTGCTCATTATGGTATGCAACAAAAATTAATTTAAAAAGGAATTTTTTTTTCATTCCCAACCTTACTCGTTGTTAATTAAAAAGAAGTTAAGATTCACAATATTTCATTCTCGCGAAGACCTTGTCCGCCTCTGTTGTAATGGAGATGAGTAAATTCACATTTTTTTTTACTTAATGCCACAAAGATATCATTCACTCTTTTTATTCAGTGTCAAGATTTAGTCCTTACATACGTAAGCTTCGGAAAGTCTCTGGATGACCTTTTGGTAACCTTTTGTAACGAAGAAGGCTGCTCGGCTCACATATCACCATCTTGCCTTGTCATCAACAAGCCTGCAAAGCTGTCTTCTCTCTTGACAGCAGTTGGTGAGGAATGGAGTGGCTATATCAGAGGGAGTGAAACTTCATCGGTTCCTTTCATTTCAGACGGAAAACATGCTTTGCCGAGCGTGAAGGAGATTGGTTATGAGTGATTCCTTACAAAGTGGCAAACAAGAATTTATGACACCCTACGTTTAAAGATTACAGTTTTAAAATCCATCGAAGGAAAGCAACTAAACCTGACTCCTTTAGAAATGAAACTGAATCTTTATTCTTTCTTTTGAAGCGTAAACATTTTACATTGCAATCTGATGTCTCTGAATCTCCGTGAACACTCACTGAAGAACGGTGAATATAGTTGGCAGCAGAAACGAGTGTTTTAGTGGTTTTAGTCCTCTGAGATCGAAGGAAGTTAGTGTGCCTGCTTTTGTCCCTCCGCTGAAGTCGAAAGAAGTTAAGTGTGTCTTCTTTTTGTCCCTCCGCTGAAGTCAAAAGTAGTTAGGTGTGCCTGTCTTTTATCTCTCCGCCGAAGTCGAAGGAAGTTAAGTGTGTCTGCCTTTTGTCCGAAAAACATTTCAGTTGCTTTTATTAGCCACCGTGTTTCGATCTAAGAGCCATCTTAGTGCCAGCCGGCGAGCGGAAGTCACTCGCTGGCTCGCAAAGCACGGCATGGCTCAGCATAAGAGCAAAACGGAGGAGAGGAGCCGAACCCGAGCTCGAAAGAAAGAGCGAGGTCGGGATCGAGACGAGGAGCGCAGACGAAGGGAGAAGGAGCGCAGTCGAGAAAGAAGAGTGTACGAAAGGGTCAGGAATAGAAAGGTGAGTTTCTTTATTTGAACAGGATGAACTTGTTGGAGATGAATATGCTTTCATTTGCTCCTTGGTAGGTTAGCGTTAACCTTTCAGGACATCGATTTTTAACCTTTGAGTCACGATTGCATTTTTTAATCGTACATCTCAGACGCAACTGAAATCTCCACAAAAAGGAATATTTCTATTCTTCCTATTTTCTATTCCGTGTTGTGAATGAATTTAAATTCGATTTGAACGAGGAAGATATTTGTTCATTTCACTTTATGTGCCATTGATAGGTAATCTTTTTGTTATGTTGTACTTGTCAGTAGATTGTAAAACCGAAGGGCATTATTTTTAAAAATAGTCTTCTTTTTTCGATTAGCGTTCTGCCACTTCAATGAAAGGAAATTATCACTAAAAATACCCAAACTGTGGCTATCAAATATTTTATTTCTCCCCAATGCGGAACTGACGATGGATTATTTCTTACATTTGAAATCCCATTGATAACCCTTTTAATTTTTTTTTAACCCATTTGCAATTCTTGCAAATTCTACCCGACTTGATCTTCAGGAAGGATCTGAAGACATTTGTCTGCGGGTTTTCTCATATATTGTTCCCATATCACGTTGCGTGAACATCTCTGCCAACTCGAATATCTTTTTTTTCTTGCGGCTGATGCGGCCTCCCATTGCATCCCTAAAGATATTTTATTTCTGGTAGACTCGTCTTCCATTATTGTGTTTCTGAACATTTCCACCAACGTTTTCTTCAAGGAATCTCCCCGTCGTTGGTGGGCAGGACACGAGTTGATTCAGTTAGTAGCGAGCCATATTTCGTAATCTGTTGTTCCTAGGTTCGAGTCACCCTGTTGCCACATTTGAGATTTATTTCCTGGAACCTCCACCCTGCCCCTGGTTAAGAAAGAAGACTCAATGTGCGTGGGAAGGACACGTCCATTGGATGCAATGTTAAGCGTGCTCCGTGCGCAGGTCTAACTAAAGTTACTAAACACAAATAATTTTTTTTGTTCGGTAAATGAATTCGATAATTAAGATATACTAGCATAATTATTTTGGGAATAAATATTAAGACTTCCCATTAAGTTATTGAGGACTAATATTTGAACAGAAAACATAGCAGTGATTTATCAGTTTCGTGTGTAGCTATTTTAACCCTATTTTATACAGAGGATCCAAAAAATTTGCTCTTATAAGGTTATATTACGTGAATTGTTTCGTTCGGAAAACAACATTTGATGACAGAAGATGATTCTACTTTAAGTTTTTACGTTTTCTTCGACATAACACAGGGATCTTAAATTTTGGACGTCATTTTATATAACTTGTGCATTTTTTAACTAGTTTTGACATGCGAAGCTACTTTAAAGAACTTGCGTAATAAAAATTGACACTCGATATGAAAAAATGTTCGCCATCACTGCCACAGAGGATTAAATAATTATTAAGCATGGATTTTCAGACGTTGAAAATCTTTACAAAAAGTAAGCAAATTAGCACAAATAAATCAAATAAGCTGGAAAAACTAAACAAAATTATCTCGCTTTCAAACGATGCTTAACGATGAAGATATTTTTACGCGCATGAGACTTGGGTGCCAGTTCCCGATAAGGCATGCACGTTTCTTTTCATATGTTAATTCTGCTGACTTCTCTCGTTCTCATGTCAGACTCCAGAGCAAACAATTGCTTGAGGGAGAATTTTTTTCATTTAATATTATTAATATTTATAAAATGAGCAAAATTGTTTAAAAGCAACCTGGATAGTAATATGTTTGCATTGTTTGCATAATTAATATTTTCTTAAAAATTTGAAGAAGGAAACTCGGTATTTTGTGAGAGAGAAATTGATCTTTCTACATCAACAGTGGTGATGGAATTGAAGCACAATACAATCTCTGGGCTCACACCAATGCCTTCCGAAGTCTTTCAAGAACCTTTACAATTTTTCTAATCTTTTCCAATGTCTGCATTTTATTAAATTTCAATCAAAAATTACAAAGAAAATAACAAAATAAGCATTTTCACCTTTTTTTCCTAAACCGAAAACAAACAGGGATAATTTATGGCTTACCCAGGTGCAGAGAAAGCACAATATGTATTTTGGTTTGAGGAAACTTAATCTGTGCATGTTAAGGAACACCCTGAATGGCCTTGACGGGAGGCATCCATCTGTTTCCTAACAACTGTCTCCAGTAGGGCCCTTGGACTCCTTGTGACCTAGCGGTTTAGTCCATAGTGTGCGAAAAACGTGCCTCTCAGAGGTAAAACATCGCAACTCAATTCAGTAAAATGCAGCATGGATCACATGTAGACATAGCAACCAGTACTACGATACGGAAGTGTCTATGTATTGTCTACATAAGAGTGGAAAGGATTAGCAACCAACTTAATCATGTATGATGGTTGCTGATGCTTGACTCAAGGGTATTAGAACTTTCTATTGACCATTATGTTTAATAATTCTGAGCGTACTAGTAACGGCTTACCCAGGTGCAGAGAAAGCACAATATGTATTTTGGTTTGAGGAAACTTAATCAGCAGTGCAGTAAAGGTTCTTGGGATTTCATCAAAAATGCAGTTTTATCAATCGCGATTGTCACATTCATCAGTGAATTCAAAGACAAGATTACCATCGGCCAAATAAATCCTAATTTGCACCATAGAGTATGAGAAGAAGTGAAGCTTTGTTGGGAAACCTGTTGCATTGCTTCTGGCTTCCATATTGGGCATCTGTAAATTTGCTGTATTTTCATTTTCATTTGTTTTCCTATGACAGAAAAATGCTTATAAATGCTTAAAGTTATAAATATACTTTGTAATTATCGTATAAATAAAAATAATGGTAAGAAACGTAATTTACCATCTGTTTTAATATCTTTATTTTTCAGTAAAAAAATACATTTATGCGCGTGACGAGCAGCCGCGAGTTATAGCAAACGCATTCAGAAACATTCGTAAACACATGTAATCAAGTTATAAAATTATATAAACGTAGTTGAAATATTATCTGCTGCAATAGCTCACTTTGGTTTATAGTCATGTGTGATTCATGCAAAACTATTGAAATGCTGATTAACTTTACTGAAGTTGTTTCTTTAGTTCTTGTCATAGCATTGCGTGTTTTCCAATGCTAATGTAATTATCGTATGAATAAAACTTACTTATGTAAACTTACTAATGTAACAAAAAGTAATTAATATTTAATGTATAGTAGAAAAAAATTCACTCCTTTCCAAATCAATGAAAAAAAAAGGACATTTTAGTAGGAAAAACATAACCGTAACCGATTCTTAAAATAGAGGATTTGTCCATTGAAAAGAGGATGTTTGACTAGATCAAACAGAAAAGCATTTTTTTTTTTAAAATGTCATCGTAATGTTTCTCTAAAATAGCAATTAGCTACAGGATTCTTTCTGTTAATAGTTTACATTTAAAATGGAACCTATTTTTCGATGTGGATTACATAGGCATTTTAAGATGAATGAGAAATGAGTTTTGAAGCTTGCGTTGTTCGAACCGTTCATTCGAATTCCGTTCGAATAGTTTCTTTGCACTAATATTTTAACCACAAACTAATGTAACTTAGATAAGTTTTACGGCACAAAGTGGAAATGTTGACATTGCAAATAATAGAGATTCCTTTAGAGGATGGGCGGGAGTGCCTCAGTCGGCAGCGCGCCAGGCTCGTAATCTGTAGTTCCCAGGTTCGAGTCCCAGCTGGGTCAGCTTTGAGATTTATCTCCGCAAAATTCCCCGCCCTGCCCATGGTCAGTAGGGGACACCGATGGGCTTGGAAAGACTGCCATCTGTTGGATGGGATGTTAAGCAGTGGCCCCGTGTGTGGGAGAGCCATACCCTGTGCATGTTAAAGAACACACTGGATGGTCTTCACAGGAGGTTACCATCTGTCTCCCAACAGCTGTTCCAGTGGGTCCCCTCCCCCAACCTTCTCTGAGCCTTCGGGGTTCATGTGACCTGGCCATTTAGCCCATGGTATGCAAAAAAGGCCGCTCAGAGGTAAAACAACCCAACCTTTAGAAGAGAAATTCTAGACAACGTACAAAGGGAGAGCAGTTTGTATTCTATCTTAATTTATTTCTAACCGCAAACAAATGACTGATGTAGTTTCTCATCCACTGTCCAATGGTGATCACCATCATGTATAGCTAGTCTGCTATTGCTTAACGAAACGTGTGGTTGAATTTCTGCAAATATCTGCTAAAAGACAATAGGAGTCTGATCTCTTGTCCAATAGCCGTCGTCGAGGGCTCAGAAGAAGAATGGTTTTCCGATAATCAACCAATTAACGAGTCCCCATTTCAATCAACAGGTACCTCCTCAGTTTCTGAACCAGTTCACCTATTTCTATGGCGTCAGTTTTGCTGCTCTTCACCCCTCTAGTGATCAAGCTGTTACCATAGCAACTTGTGGCGCTGCTAGGGACGCGAAGAGCCATCATTGTGCGCGAGAACTAATTAACTTCCTGCCTCCGGTCAGATGGGATTGCCGAGGCTTGCACTCGGCCGGAAATGTTCCACCTGACAGCCGAAGTCGTCGACAATGGACCGGATTACCGATGTCTGGTGGCGCCTCCCTCGCTCCGGAAGTGGAGAATTCCTGGTCTTCAGCTCTTGCAAATGAGGTTCTCTGGGACCGTGAACAACATCGGCGATGAACACAAAGAAGTCGACTCCCATAGTATGCACCGGTAAACCGATTTCTCTGGAGGCATTCGAAACTCGTTCGAAGTCAGTTGTGTGGGCTTCAGTTAACGACTGTCTGATGTCGACCCCCCATGTCGATCCCCCTTAAAATGCTGTTCCAATTTGTCTCTGGATATATGACTGCAGTTACTGCCAGAGAAGGAAAAATAGTTCATGAGAATTTTCTTTATTGTCAGAAGGTTCAATTTTTGCGTCGATTTAATTTGCCAGTGACGGTCCTAATTACAAAACGAGTAGAAATAAATACGAATAAGAGCCCGATATGTAATTGAAGAATATTAATTTATGTTTGATTTTCTGCATTTCAAGGTGACACAGGAGGAAGAAGATGTCGAACGAAATTCGAGGGATGAGAAATGGAAACAAAGTTTACAGTCGGTGACTTGAGATAATCGGAAAGAATTACTTCTTGGACGTAATTCTTTCCGAGACGTTTGCGGTAAATCCGTTCATTAACATTTCAGATCAAAGAATTGTTAAAATGACAAAATAATTATAAATGGATCCCAGTTGTGTATATGGCACCCAGTCACTAAGAAATAAGGTAAATTTCCGAAGGGCATATGCTCTCGAAGGAAGTTAAACCCTTAAAATTCGACGATTCAAAAAGAAAAAAATATTCCCACAAATAAATTTAATATTCAAAACCATTTATTTACCAATAAAATGAACACTAGCAGAATTTTTGGGCATAATTTATTTTGCAGAGATCTCTTCATCACTCCCATTTGGACTTACAGCACTCTTTTTGCTGCTTTTAGCATCTTCTTTGTACAAATTTCTCTTCTATCATTTCTTTCATCCTCCAATAAAACTCTTCGCTGAAGTTATCTTTCCCTCATCCTCCCATATGCTTCTTACTGCTTTTATCATCTCCATCATCCTCACATTGTGTTTGTCTTTTAATTTATCACCTACATTATCCGTCCAGGTATTCTTCGCATCTAAATCATCGCTGCTATCATTACAAGATATTTTTCGCTGCTTTAATGATCACCTCATTCTTCTGCGATATTTCCCGCAGATTTTTTCATCGTTCTCATTTTGTACAATTTTGTTTACTCTTTGCTACCTTTTATCATTTCTCTCATATTCCTACAAAGCATTTCATTTCTTTCAATAGCTCCCTCAAACGCCTATATGACACTCTTCGCTGCTTTCATCATCGCCCTCATCCTCCCAAGCCAATCTTCGCTGCTTTCATCATCGGCCTCATCCTTTCATGTTACCTTTCGTAGAGGCAAAACAACCCAACCTTCGTCTTCCCATACTATACTTCGTTTCCTTTATCATATCCTCCCTCTATAGTCTTTGCAGCTTCTTTCGTTTCCATCATCATCCTCAATCCATATTATTGTTCCGTTTGTGACATACTTTCGTAATCCTTTGATGATGATGATCGAGTCGGGAATATTTCCACTGGCAGATCATTGCAACTGACAGGATCATAATTTTGATCTTCCTGTTTAGACCGTAAATCATTGACATATTCACAATCGCAGAAATTGTCATTATTCAGCCCTGAAAAGTACAAACGGATAAAATGAAGTAATTCTAGTTCAATGTATTTACAGTGTAAAAACAATTTTCTGAGAGTAGAGCAGTAATTATTTTCCTGCCAAAATGAAAGTGATTCTGAAATTCGCAATCTACTTTCAAATGTTTGAGCTAAAAAACCTTTCTCACTTTCTAGGCCATTTGACAAATTAGTTTTTAGCACATAATATTGATAATGAAAACTTGTACAAATAAGTTTTTTTTTATGAACTTTGTTATTGAACCACTGAATATGGCGCATTACCTAGCGCCACGGCTGGATCTAGGGGAAGGGGGAGGGCAAGCGAACCACGCCCTCCCCCCATTTCAGAATGCTAGTAATAGTAATAGAGCCAAAAAAAATATTAAACATAAAAAAATGTTAATTGTCTAGTTTCGTGCATGCATATTAGATGCTGGTCTGTATGCACATGGACGGACTTTTTGTAAGGCTAAAGTTCTTTTCTCGATAATTCATTATTATTTTTTAACTTTTAACTTCCTAGTGACTTTGGGACACCTTGTGTGAAAACACGCCTGAAGTTCAATGGCGAAGTAGATCTGCACACTTTGGATTCAAACTAACAGCGACAATCGCCAAAGAGAGATGCAACAACCAGAAAACAATTAACATGACTGTTTTTTTCTGACATATCATCCAATTTTTAATTGTACTGATCACTGCGAATCGATTGACTTGTAAGAAAAATAATTTCGACTAAGTGTAGTGATAAATACATTAGTTATACTTTTAGATTGACTTGTAAGACAACATCATTGCGATCAGAACTAGTAACACAATAGTATAGCGATCAGAGTGATTGGTAAAGTAGAAATGCATTCCGAGGACTCAATTTTATTCCCTCTCTTCCTATTGTTTTAAGCTTTGACGTTTGTCAATTTGTCGTTTTGCGGATTTGTCAAAATAGTTGTTCTATCATATCTTTCGAACGCGATGGAGAAAATGATTTATGCTTGTGCTTTCTTCCTCCTAAAAAGGGTACGTATGAAAAAGAATCTTATGCTACATCTCCAGAACGCGAGTATCGAATGTTGGTTGTTTTACCTCTGAGCCGAACTTTTTTGCATACACTGCGGTAAATGGCCAGGTCACAAGGACCCCCGAAGGCTCAGAGAAGGTTGGTGGAAGGGACCCACTGGAACGGCTGTTGGGAGACAGATGGTAGTCTCCCGTCAAGTCCATCCGGATTGTTCTTTAACGTGCACAGGGTATGACTCTCCCGCACACTGTCATGGCTTAATTGACGGACGGCGGCCTTTCCAAGCCCATCGGTGTCCTCTACTGACCGAGGGCGGGGAGTTTTGCCGAGATAAATCTCAACGCTGACCCAGCTGGAACTCGAACCTGGGAACTGTACATTACGAGCTTGGCGCGCTTTCGACTAAGCCACCCCCGTCCCCAGTACCGAATGTAACAAGCTACAAGAGCCGTGTGCGTCAATGAAAGCTTCTAACGCGGGGAATGTCATAGGCTATAAAATCATTAACCCATCCCCCATGCTTTCTTCTCCCCCTGAAAAGGGGAAAATATGAAAAGATTCTTTTGCTCTATCTCCCGAACGCGAGTACCGGATGTAACAAGCTGTGCTTCAAATGAAAGCTTGTGACGAGGGGAGTGTCATAAGCTATAAAAAAATTGCATTCCCCAGACTTTTTTCTCCCCTAAAAATCGGAAATATGAAAGTCGTTGTATTAATTATATCTTCCGAACGGAAGGTCCTACAGTTATGAGTTAGATGTCAAATCAGAGCTCATATAATGACTTTCGTAAATTATTTCAACTTTTACTCCCACTATTCTTCCCACCTGATAAAAAAATAAGGGGGGGGGGGAACGGATTTCCCGTGGTTAGACTTTAACGAGTCATATCTGAAGTTAAAGCTTGTGACGTTTCCAATGTTATGGGCTACCTGAAACGCGACTCCAAAAGAGAGGAAAAATGTGGTCGATGTTTATGAGTCAAATACCATATATAAGTTTTTGAAGGTAGGTGTTTTTAGTGGCAAAAATATAAATTAATTTAAAAATTAAAAAAAATACATATCATCACATATCAGTCACTGAGTTCGTATTAACTTCGAAGGAAGATAGGGCACTGGCAATGTTGTTAAGTAGGTAAATCGGCGCCCTATCTTATACGAACTCAGTGACTGATTGCTCCATCGATATGGTTTAGGTTTATTGTATACTTTTTAGGAACCATATAAGAAGATACGAATTTTTTAATTTTTTTAATTTATTCAACTGAGAAGTTCCTGTTAGACCTCTGTGGCAAGCAGCTGCTTGAGGGGATATTTTTTTTTCGTATTTATGGTTTTCTTGATATAAACTGAATGAGGTCCAATGGGCCTCAGTCGGTAGCGCGCCAAGCTCGTTGTCTGCAATTCTCAGGTTCAAGTCCCACTTGGGCCATTGTTAAAATTTATCTCTGCAAAATTCCCCGCCTTGCCCTCGTCTAGTAGGGAACACCGATGACCTTGGAAAGGCTCCGTCCATCGAATGGGACGTTAATCCGTAGCTCCGTGTGCTGGAAATGTGTACGCTAAAGAACGCCCCCAACCTTCTGTGATTCGGGTTCCTCTTTCACTCTGACTCACCAGTCGCGAACATTGTATCATTGCGAGTGGCAGCAGTAATTTGTGTGGAACTGTGAAGCAACGAAAGAGCCAAAATCACTTGGAAAATCCGCCCTCAACTTAACAAGCAGTGAGAGCCTCCTCCAATTTTTATTGCCGAGGTGTTCGGAGATAGCAAATGCATTATGGTTAAAAGAAATTCCTAATTGTGGCGTTTCTGTAAGGGAAAGATTAAGCACCGAATGAAGAAATAAATTGGATTTCTGGAGAAACTAATATGTCGGTCTTTAACGCGGCGCTAATGACGCTGAGCCTAAAGACAGAAAGAGAATCAACCATTCATGGAAAACGCTTCTCTGGCTGATAATTGCTCACTGCAGAAACTGAGCTGCTCATGTTATTCGCATTTGTAATATTTTCTGCTGATGTTTTTTTTCTCTCTCTTTTTGATTGCCCAGAGAAAGACTAAAGAAACGAAAGCAAAGTGCTGATGTCTGATTCGCGCTGATAAGATTTTTTTTTCTATGCAAGTTGCATTTATTGGCAAATTAGGCATGGCACTTCAGTTGTAATCTTTTTTCCCTCTCTTTTGTTTTAGTGGATAACATTGCAGCGTATACCTCATTAACTGCGCTGGTTATTACAACCGAACTTTGCATTGAAAGCAAATATTTTATCTCGTCTATTGCAACTCTTTTTACATTGTATGTTTTATTTGTGATTCTAGATTAATTGCGGTTGGGATTGTTTGAATAGTTGGATTGTTTCGCCCTTAAATGGAGTCTTTTACTACACAGTGAACGTAATGTCCAGGTCACAATGACTTCAAATGTCAGAAAAGGGTTTCCATTGGTTCAAGCCTGGCATGCGGCCAACTGCGCCAGATTGTGGCGCCGTAACTTAAAGGTTGATTATTTAACCCCTGAAAGTTATTTTTGTGCATACAATGGACTAAATGACCAGGTCACAAGGATCCCAAGCGCTCAGAAAAGGTCTGCTAAGACGGATCTAGTGAAGAAGTATTAAGGAACGGAAATTTTCCTTCAGTGCCATCCACTGTGTTCTTTAGCGTGCACAGGAGACAGCGTACCAGAACACGGTACCATTACTTAACTCCCCACTGCCGTATTTCCGAGCCCATCTGTGACACCATTCTCACCGAGGGTTATCGGAGAAAGTACCAGTTCAGTTGCAGTTGCGATCCAACCTTGGAACTTCAAATTTTTAACTTAGTGTACTTTCGATTGAGTTAACTCTCCTATCATTATATCTAAATTCTTCCTTTGCAAGCTCATGTCGCCAGCCGCAAACTTCTTGACCCAGATTTGTGCTGTCCGATTGACCAAAACACTTTCGACTTCGTTTATTTTTCGGACTGCTTCATCCGCTTTAAGCCTTTGCTTCCAGTAATGGCGCAACAGAACCAACAGAACTTCGTGGCAATTTTGTATAATGCGATGAGCGTTAAATGCACTTTTCGAAACATGTGTACTGTAATATATGAACTGGTTCACCACGCAACGAGCTTTTATACGATCTGCCGTACGACAACCTACCCCACTGAAAGTATGGAAATTAACGACAAAAATAACAATGCAAAAACGCATTTTTTTCCGGACATCCCAATACGTTTTTCAACTTATAGGCCCCTTCATATTTTCTTATGCAAAATACTTAATCAGGTAGACATTACATCTAAGTCAGATAAATCATCTATCATCATGTCGACAATTAATAGATCGCAATAGCCTGCAGTAAAATGCGGGACGGGAGGAAGTTCAGTAGGTAGCAAGTCAGGCTAGTAATCCGCCGTTCTCTGTGCCAGCGTTGACATCTATCTCCGCTAAACAACCACCCTGACCTCGGCTAGAAAGGGGAGGTCGATGGAGACGGAAATGACACTGCCAATCGGAGAGAACGTAAAGCCGTGGCACAGTGTCCATGAGAGCCATAATCTGTGCATGTTAAGGAACACCCTGAATGGCCTTGACGGGAGGCATCCATCTGTTTCCTAACAACTCTGTCTCCAGTAGGGCTCCAGTAGGGCTCTTGGACTCCTTGTGACCTAGCCGTTTAGTCCATAGTGTGAGAAAAAAGTGCCTCTCAGAGGTAAAACATCCCAACTCAATTCAGTAAAATGCAGTGTGGATCACATGTAGACATAGCAACCAGTACTACGATACGGAAGTGTCGATGTATTGTCTACATAAGAGTGGAAAGGATTAGTAACCAACTTAATCGTGTATGATGGTTGCTGATGCTTGACTCAAGGGTATTAGAACTTTCTATTGACCATTATGTTTAATAATTCTGAGCGTACTAGTAACCGAGTACATCTCCCACAAAAACCCGTCTGTACAAATCATAATTATAAAAAAATTATATAAATAAGTGAAAATCTGCGTAAACGAATATGTATCCTGTTGATAAAAGTGTAACGGATTTCAAAACGTTTTCTTTTGATTAGTTGTTATAAATAAAATCTTAGTCTGTTCAGGGCGTAGATAAGTTCGCATTAGCTCAGAAACTTGTACACAGAGGCGTATTTTCTAAACTGTAAAGAAATGATGAAGAAAAACGTTGGGAATTGCATATGCTTATAAAGCAAATAAATCGAAAAATGTTAATAAGGCATAATTGAAGATATAAAATTATACCTAAAGAAATAACAAATAGAACCTACAGTGAATAGCTGTCAAAGTGAGTTAAAGTCATTTTAACACAGTTATAAAACCGCTAGAAGGTATTGTAATGAAATAGACCGTTATTTCAATCAAATTTTTTAATTTCACGCTGTGAAAATATTCGTATAATTTTCAATCCATGTGACAATTAAAAAATCATTTTAGGATATAGTAATTGGATAAAAAAGATTTGGAGACGAAATTATGCGAATAAATACATTACTTAAAATTACCGAAAAATGAATACTAAAATAGAGAAATGTAGAGCAAATCTTTTGATATGTTTGTCCCGTGAAGCTACCCTTATCCTTCCCAGTATAGTAGGGAAGCATAGCACTATAGCACTCTCTGATACCACGAACATCGGCCCATAATTCAACTTATTTTGATCTGTTAAACCTAAGTCGCATAATAAAAAGTCGGTTAATCAAGGTTTTACTGTACACTACCCTCCAAAATGTTTCCAGACAGACGTCGATTTCGCCTTGACATCACTGCCACCAGCCTCAATAGCGTTTCCGTCCTCATTTGGCCTACATGACATCCTCCACCCTCCTGGGTAAGCTTTCCACCAACGATCGATAGACTGAAGCCAGTATATAATCTGCCATTCCTCCTGCAAAACAGTGACCAGTTCAGCTGCCAATTTTGAACATGGCTTATCCCTCAGCCGACCTTTCAGTTCATTCCATATGTGTTCGATAGGGTTCAAATCGGGACTCTGTGCCATCCATTCCATCTTTTGTACATTGAAATCCATGAACCATTGTGTAACAGCAAATGAGGTATGGTAAAGGACATTATCCTGTTGAAATAAGCATGGGTGTGTACCAAAGGTCTGCTGCATCGTATGGAGAATGGATTTGGCAAAATGTTAAGGTACGATTCTGCGTTCATGATTCGTGGCGTAATCCACCAAAGGTCCTAGGCCATAGCATTAGAAATAACTCCACACCATAACACTATAGACCAGTGGTTCTCAACCTTTTATGTTTCACGTACCCCCTGGAAATGTGTATGTAACTGGCGTACTCCTTGTATAGATAGATAAAACTATAGTTATAATGTAACAATGGGAATAAAACTTTGTTACTAGATTTAGCGACTTTTGAGCTCTCACGGCGTACCTCAAAAAATTTTACCCCACTTTGAGAACCCCTACTATAGACTACAAAAACAGTGCTGTATTAGTGCTGGTGATTGTTGGAAGTTGGGTGAGCCTTTTCTCTCCCATAGTGGGGAAGTACTACTGTTCAACTGAGTTACAGATATCCTGCGGCTTTATCCAAAGGAAGTTTACCCCTAAAATGTTCAATGAAGATTACAGTTAGATGACTTGGTTGGAAAACGGAAAATTGCAACAAAGGTTGTTGTTGATGACGAAGATAAGCAGACTTCCTGTGAAGGATAACTTAAAAGGAAGCAACAGTCACTAGCACTGCTCGAGACAGCTAACCTCTCTCATTAGATTTCAGGACTCGTGTTTCTCACCTCTTTAAAACTAGAATTCGAATCTTGACATAGAACTTTAAAATTTACATATCTTATCAGCTAATCCTGCAATTATCAAATGTGTGAAGTCCCAATAGTTGGACGAAATCGATAGTAACTTTTATGTTGTCTATCACAATGCTTAATATTCATGTTATTTGTTCCTTTTCAACCATTTTGCTCCTTTCCGCCAAGTTCACATGATTATGAAATTTAGTAAGTATAAAAATCTGAAAGTCATATTGCCTACTTATTCTACCATCTTCTACATCATTCTACAAAGCACTCTGCAACATCGTATAAATGAAATGAATTTTAGTGACTTAAACAAAGGGACTACTAATATATATTTTGATTGACATTTTCACTGAGATCTTTCTGTATTATATATTGAAATATATATTTTGCTAAATGTTATTAAATATTAATTTTTTTATTTTATAACACTCAATATATATCACATGTAATTGCAATTATTAAATATGACTTCTAAAATCAATAATGTCTACATATTTCAAGTAAATAACTTAACAACAATGCCAATTATGATTAATTGTACCAGTTTTAGCTGAATTCCGTATTGCACGAGCTTTAATCGCGGAATCCTGAGTTTTAAAAGAATTGTATTTTTTTTTGGTTTTCCACACTCATCTGCATTTAGAAAAAAAAGTTCCTGATGTTTAACAAAGTAGCCCATACATTTCCATTATAAATATTACTCCACGTGTTCTCCACTATGCATTCATTCATCTGTATTACAGATGCGAGTGTGTATAGGATGAAAAAATCCTCCCTATTTAATGACGCTTCGAGAATATCTTTACTGATGACATGATGCTCTGACCACAATATCTCTTTAGACAATCAAATTTCCGTTGTAAAACACATTAATGGTCTGTTTTTATGTTTTCGTTTTTTCCTACTATTTTCTTCTTCTTTTTGGAGGTGTGTGTGGGGTTGTTGCTGTCTGTCGCGGCATCATTTACTCGGTGTCTTCCTCATGCGATGTCATTCTCGGGGTACGAGATGTGCTATGCTTAAAACTAAAATGAACTGCTGTCCGATGCGAGTTCGTAGATCATCGCAGATCATTAAGCTCTCAGTCCTTGTTGCCTCTGATGGCGTTGGCATGGAAAAGGAGCTGCGGATGGCGCTGGATGCTGCGATATAAAGCAGACCGACCATAAAAAGATAATTGGTTCCATGTGCCGGAAGCCACAGAGCAGGCTGTCGGGCTTTGTGATTGATGGACGGCCCCAGCAGCCGTCAGGGCGTGCTAACACCGTGCAAGATAACATCCTCACGGTCATTTTTATTGTAATTCGTTTTTATGGCTCATAGATCTTGAGCGACACAAGAGCTACGATGGAATTTCGAGAATGCAGGGCCTACTCTTATGGCTCTATGGAAGGCTCCTGCTTAGGCTATCCAAATCCCACTTTATGCGAATAGAGACTTTATTATATACATTCCGTTGCGCAGAGAAAATTAAGCCTGCTGGCCATTGTGTGCACTGAAGAAACAGATATCAACAGAGAGAGGAACCTCAAGTGCCACTCTCCAAAACTTTTTATATAAAAAAATAAAATGGTGCGTTTCAGCATCGCCGAGAAGAGATGTTGGTATTTGAGATGTGACGTTTTCGTTGGCTTATTTATAAAATGCAACAGAAATACTTGAAGTTACAATTAGAGAAAAATGAATGAGTCCTTTGCAGTCTTTTGTTAAAGCATCCCAGTATTTCCATAAGAGGGTTAGAAACAATATTTAAATCTCAGTAACTCAAAATTGTGCACGAGTCAGAAATTTGGAGTTAATATCCACAGTTTGCAATTTTTACAAAAAAAAAAAATAAAATAAATAAATAAAATAAAAAAACTTGGTAAAAAACATTTAATCATAGTGTTCGTCGAATAATTTTTTGAAAAAAAAGAAAAAAGAAAAACCTGTCGAATAGTGAAATAATTAATTTGGGCCAATAAAGGTTTTTTGTACTTTTTTTGTTTGGTGCATCTGTGGGCTGTATTTTATGTTGTATAATGGGATAAAAAATATTATCGGACGAATAAAATGAAAAATTCAAGAATATTAATGAAAATGATACTTTTTTAACTCTATTGTCCTCTTTCTCACCGAATTACAGTGATATTGAGAATGTAGAGGCAGAGACAATTTAAGAATATGAATGTCTCTCCCAGCCTTGTCAGATCACAAACACTCGCAAATCTTTCCAGGAATTTCTTACAGGAACGGAGAAAAAGATTCACTGGACAGCTAGCTGTTCGGAAACCCTCGTCGAAGCATTTAATCGCATTTCTTTTGTCTTTACAGGGCAAAGGCTTTCGCACTAAGAGACCACTTAATACTCCATCTGTTGGCCTTTCTAAATACATCAGTGTCACTTTTCTCTTTAATCCATAGTTGAGAGCAATTCAGATTAGTCTCTTAATGTAACTCTAAAAACTACGGTTGAAGTTTCAGTGGAAAATAAAAGTTCTCAATGCAATTTTTCGGCAGTGAAACTTACAAAACCTTTTTGTTACATCACCAATACTTTGAAAGTACATTCAAGTCTGATTGACTTGATATACTCTAAATTTTTGCAAAGAAAATGAACAAACAGTTCGTTCTTCCTTCTGAGTTGCCGTAACGTCAGAAAAATATCATATTTTCACTTTGAGTGTTTCTCTTAATTATAAGTCTTAATTATGTCATAATATTAATTATTTTAAGTCAGGATTAACAGCAAAGAATAGTTGAACTCACAATTAATAGTAGGTGTTAATTGCTACTGCCGTATAGAGAGCTGCAGTGGTAAGATTGAAGAAACAACGTAATATAATTAGACTGTCGATGAACTATATTAGTTTATAAATGTTTGTGAAAAGTAATGAAATGTAGTGTTAAAATTGCATTTTACATTTAATAATGAAAAAAGTAGAAAAATTCAAGTTCAATAATCATAAAAAGATGTAAAATATATGTTCTTATTTTTAAACGATACAGCTGAGTTTTTAGACAACAGAGTTATCAGGGAAAATTTACCAGGCCTTCAATCTAACATACTGTAATGAGATCTGTCCAAGGAACGTTCTGTATAATCGGATACATGATTATAGCATATGGTAAAAGATAATTTAAAAACAGTTGATTAGGTAGAAAAACATTGATAAAAATATAGTATTATGAAATCCATTCAGAACATTGCAGACAAAGTGAAATATGAAATACGAATATGTTTCCATTCATATTCATTGGGCTAATCGAGTGAAATGCATTACACCTGAATGCAAGTTAAATTAACTGAATCGAAAATATACCCGAAGTCTGACGGAATAACTAAGAATGCTTGATAAAGGGTACTTTTGTAAAATGGCGATTATTTTTAAAAATTTATGTTTCAAAGAAAATAAATATACATTTGTGGTAACGTTTATCTTTTTGTTATCTTACTTTTGAGGAGACTTCTCGTGGCATTTAACAAGACCGAAGTCATGTTTAGTTTGATCTACGAGATTCCATTTCGTGTTGATTTAAACGACCTGAAGCCAACGAAAATGTGTACGATTCGATTGTTGCTTCACAGACATTCTCGAGTCGTTGGATTATCTTAAACTGTCCATTCAACTTCACTTGAGTTTTACGACTCAATGGAGGCAGGAACGCAGAAATGTTCCTAGACTCTTTTTACATCACAGAATATTTAAACTGTCACATGCTTTAGCTTCTATATCCCTTAACCTCCTTGTTGGCAGTCACGTTTAAAAGATTTTCACCAACTGCTTACTGTTTGCAAAGTTGTCGTACTAGATATAGCTATATTAGTAATAACGACAAAAATTATGAATTGAAATTAATATTGGTTGAGTTCTCTTAAGGCTAAATACACTAAAAAAATACACCGAAGAGCCAAAATATTATGACCACCTGCTTAATATGATGTTGGTCCTCCTCGTGCCGCTCAAACAGCTCTTACCCGGCGAGGCATGGACGCTACAAGATTTCTGAAGGTGTCTTGTGGTATTGTACCAACGCGTTACCAGCATATTTCCTTAACTCTTGTAAGTTACGTGGTTGAGCTGCCGCAGATCGGATATGCTGTTCCAACACAAACCACAGATGCTCGATTGGAATGATGTCTGGGGAATTTGGAAGCCAGGGCAATTCCTGAAAGTATTCCTCATGTTCTGCGTACCATTCTCAAACAATCCGGGCAATGTGGCATGGTGCATTATCCTGCTGAAAGAAGGAACTTCCAGAGGGCCATGAAAGGATGTACCTGGTCTGCAATGATGTTTAGGTAGGTGGTAGACATCATAGTTTCCTGCACATGAATGACTGGACACCAGGGTTTCCCAGCAGAACATTACCCAAAACATTACACTTCCTCCACCGGCTTGTTTTCATTCCACTGTGCATCCTGGTGCCCACACTTCCCCAGGTAAACGATGCACACATACCTAGTCGTCCACATGGTGCAACAGGAAACGAGATTCATCGGATCAGATGACCTTCCATTCATTCAAGGTCCAGTTTTGATGCTTGTGTGCCCATTGTAGGAGCTTTCAATTGTGAACTGAGGCTGGCATGGGCACTCGGAGCAGCTATGCAGCCCCATTTTCAGCAGGTTTCAATGTACTATGTCTTGTGACACATTCTCCCATCACTAGCGTTCAAATTACGTGCAAGTTGCACCAGAGTATCCCATCTGTTGGCTCGTACCATACGGGATAGCCTTCACTCACCTCTAGCATCAATGAATTGTGGTCGGTCCACACCTTGCCAGTAGTTCGTGGTTTTCTCCTCCTCACACCACTTTTTGAAGATACTAATCATGGCTGACTGTGAACACCCCACAAGCCTTGCCGTCTCGGAAATGCTCTGACCCAGTTGTCTGGCCATTACAATTTGGCCTTTGTCAAACTCACTTGAGTCCGCTGCCTTTCCCATCTGAAGAACAATAATAACACTGATTAACAGAGCTCAGTATCAAGTGTTATTTATGCCATTTCATGACCTTCACACGGGCCAACATTTACCTGCAGTTGCTTCGATTTGCATAGACGTGCTGGTCATAATGTTTTGGCTCTTTGGTGTATGTATCACTGTACACATATATTCTTTAAAAATGTGTATATTAATGATATATTTATTAATGATGTGTTTTTTAATGATATCGCAATATATTTATTAATGATGTGTTTTTTAATGATATCGTAATATATTTTTTAATGATGTGTATTAAAGCAGAAACATATTTTGAGTTTATTTATGATGAGTGCTAAAGCAAAAGCGTGTGTAGGGGTTATTTTGAACCACTATCAGCTGGGTTATGAAATTTAACCAGTATTAAGCAGTACAGAGTGTCTCAAAAATATAGGTACAAACTTTTAGGGAAGGTAGATAACATCTAAAGGAATGAGAATTGCATAGGAACCCATAACCGGAAACGTCATGGGAAATTGGTAGCAGAGGTACAAGATTTGAAAGGACACAAGACAGTGATTAATGGGAAAACATTTATTGGACATAATTATTACAAATGGCGTACTAGATGATACATTTCATAATGTTACAGCAGATGCTCGAAGTTTCCACCATGAAATGTGATTGCATGCGTGACACCGATGGAACATTGATTGCCGGACACGGTCGAACACACCTGGAGTTTCTTTGATAGTAGCAGCAGCGCAGACGAGCCTTGCCACGAGATACATGTCAGACTCCACAGGCGATTCATACACGGTAACTTTGAGGGCCCCCCACAGAAAGAAATCAACGTTCGTTAAATCAGGTGAGCATGGGTGCCAGGCAACTGGTCCAGCACGCCCAATCCATCGTTGCCCAAAAGGCATGTTCAAATGTGCACGAACACACCTTCCATAATGGGGAGACACCCCATCACGTTGAAACCACATGTTATGTCTCACATTTGCTGGAACCTGGGCAAGTAAGCCTGGTAGAACCTGTTCCAGAAAGATCAGATACTTCGCAGAGGTAATGCGGGGTGGTAAAAGGTATGGCCCTACTAAGCAGTCGCCGACCAAACCTGCCCACACATTTTCTGTGAAACGATGTTGTGCCTCATGGGTGCGCACACCATGGGGGTTCCCGTAAGCCCACAAATGCGCATTGTGCTGATTGAATACGCCATCCCGAGTGAAACTGGCCTCATCAGTAAACAAAACATAAGCTGGGAAATTCACATCTTGGGCACTTTCTTGGATATACCACTGTGCAAAACGCACATGTGCAGGATGATCTGC
Source organism: Ryuthela nishihirai (assembly GCA_038380435.1). Taxonomy (NCBI): domain Eukaryota; kingdom Metazoa; phylum Arthropoda; class Arachnida; order Araneae; family Heptathelidae; genus Ryuthela; species Ryuthela nishihirai. The sequence goes on from JAWZYU010000017.1 coordinate 82,770,316, forward strand.
GGGAGAAGTAACTGAACCCTTTGGAGATGAAAGTGATGTAAGGACTCGCCGTGCAAAACACGCTGTACACTGCAACAAGACACTCCTAAGGCAGAGCAACGGCACGTGTGCTGGTACTAGGATTAGTCTCCATGGCATCCAACACACTTTCTTCCATGGCGGGAGTATGCGTCGTTCGTGGCCTCACTTCTGTTACCTCTTAATTACCCATAATCACACAAACAAACGGTGGGCCGGTACATTTCTGTGTGGGAAGCTTTCTTGATACATTCGTTGAGCGGCTCGTCTGTTGCCCTCAGTTATTCCATACACTAAAGTGCATGTCTGCCAGCTCCCTGTTCTAATACCTTTGCATGCTCTTCGTCAGCCGACTACCGCTCGAATGAGGAAATCCGAAATTTCCCTCTAGCGCACTGATGAACAGCGCCGCCTATTGACTTACGGTGACGTTTCCGGTTATGGGTTCCTATGCAATTATCATTCCTTTAGATGTTATCTACTTCCCCTAAAAGGTTGTACCTATATTTTTGAGACACCCTGTATATTAGTAAAAGTTCTGTAAGTTTAAAAGGAAATTTAACAAAATATTAAGTGATTAGTATGGATTTATTAAAAGCTCACTTTTTCCTTGTGTTGTACCTGTTCTATTCGATAGATTTATATCCTCAAAACCTCCTGCACTGCTCTCGATGATTAGAGTACACCAATGGTCTTGGAAAGGCCATCGGTGTCGGATGGAACGTAAAACCGTTGCCTCATGTGCAGGAGAGCCATACCTTATAGCCTGTGCACATTAAAGAACACGCTGGATGACCATGACGGGAAGCTAGTATATGTCTCCTAACATCTGCCTTGTGGGAATCCTTCACTTAACCAACTATGAGCCCTCTGGGGTCTTTGTGATCTGGCCATTTAACCCATTGTGTGAAAAAAAGTGCCGCTCTGGTAAAAAACCTTCCCCATCCGATAGATTAAGATAAACAGCTCTGCATATAATTCGGACATGAAATCATCAGATTAATGAAAGAAGAAAACTTACCAGAGATAGCGGATATAAGGTTTTGGTACCAGCCACACAAGTAAGTAGTCACGGAGAAGAAGCGAGAGGATTATAACGTTATTTTTTCAAAGGTGCCAATGTGACGATGCGAATATAAGTCGCCATCAAATGGTCCTAATGGTCACGGAGAGCTCTGACTCGTTAGTTGGCAAACCAATCGATGATAGAGACGAACATTCTGTTGTCAAATACTCGTTGCAGTGACTCTAGGCCCACTCTGCAATTATCGAAAACTTGGGAACAAATTAGCTGAAACTACTGGTCAGGAGGATTACAAAGTGGCGACACTTTTGTCCGCAGCAGAGAATATTTCTTCCTCTTATTAAGTTTCGCTTAGAGTTTTATTTATTGTTTTGTTTTTAAAAGATAGGCATTAAAAATTGTTAAAGTAAATAAGTTTTTAATTTTGTGATTTAGTTTAAAGTATACAGATAAGAAGGAAATTCTCGTTTAACTACAAATGCTTTTGTACTTTTGCTAAATGCTTTTTAAATTTTCATCTTAATAAACTGCAGACATTGGAGAAAACGTAACATACAAGGTGAATTTATATAAAGCTCGGTGACAGAACTAATTCGTGACTTTTTCTCTTAACTGAATTAAGTTGAAAGGCCTCCTGTGTAAACCAACGAAGCTCAATAATTATCATCATCAGTCATCGTTACATCCATCGAAATGTCTCCAGATATTTTTTCATTCAAAATGAAGCCATTCGTTTGCCACCCGGCATTCTGTAAAAATTGATTTTCTAATAGACTTGCTCTACATCTATCGCAAACCAAGTTTGCTCGTCACGAAATCTCTTAGTACTTATTTTCAGTTTCGAAAATACGTACTAAAATACGTAAGAGATTTAAGTTACGAGATCTCGTAGAATTGCGTAAAATATCGTGATTCCTTACTCTTAAGGCCTTCCCGTGGCCGAATGATTAGCGCACTTGGCTACTGATCTAAGGGACCTGTTTCGAGCCCCTGGTAAGGCATGGATATTTGTGTTGTTTTCTGCTGAGGTCCAGCCATCCTCACAGAACTTCTACAATGGCGTGTAAGCTGATAGGCTGCTGTCAGACCTCTGTGGCAAGCAGCTGCTTGACGGGGTATTTATTTATTTTTTATTAAGGCTAGGAAGCGATTCTTTTATGCTACATTTGTATTTAAATTAAAGGTTTTGTTCTGTTCAAGAAGAAAAATAGCTATACCTCAATACAACTGTTCGAAATGTTCAATTACCCCAAATGTTCTGCATCATAGAACTAGCTATTGAAGCCGAATGTTTAGCACCTCATTTCTGTGATCGAGTCTCAACCTTCACATATTACTTCGACAAGACATCTTTAATTTTACGTTAAAATAATCTTTATATTAACATTAAATGCTTTTCTTATTATTTTGTACCTATACATAGGACAAATAAAACGAAATGCACAAAATTAAACTTTTGTTCTCTTTTGGTCCTTCCCCCAATTATAGTGGCCCACAGTAAACATAATATTTTATTTATTCGTCCCAATATCAAAAAAGTTTTTGCACCCTGAAATAAAGTGTATCTCATAATATTAGGAGTGGAATTTGTAGGATGGTTAAAAGCATAGAATAATGGTATGAATGTACGTACATCACCTGGATTTTTCGAAGTTTGGCATTCAATCGGTGGCTATGGGTTAAATGCTTTATGTCAGTAAGGTCACCAGAGCTCAAGATGTAGGAGCTGCTTTAAAGGATTAACACAACGAAGAATGGAACTTTCTCTAGATGTGAGAGTGGAAGAATTAAATAAAGAAGGCTTTCACCGTAGAGCGGGATTTTGGGGACATTAAGGGGGAGCGTAAAAGACTGTTTTCGAACGTATAATAGTGTTATTTAAATCATAAATTCGAAACTAACAATACATTTTATTTGGAGATTAGAGCGAAACTAAATATTTGTGAAAGCGTTAGTTTAATATTGTGCATATTCTTAAAGTAATTATATTTTTAAAGGTGGAAAACGGGATATTTCGGTCATCTTTTTGGAAGGCGAAAGTGGGCACTTTAATAAGTTTTGGATTGTGGTGTAAAATTTGTCTTATTACAAAAATATAAAATCAGATAATTTTTATTTATACGTACTAAGAATCATATTTAAAATATTACTACGAACAGAATAGAAGTATTCCACCTCTGAAAAAAATTAGACCCCATTGATTATGATAACTGAAAATAGTGATTAATGCTTTGATTAATACATTCATTCTTTGTATACTCGATGGAAAGCCATTTTTTTCTGAAGGTTTTTATTAAATTACTATTTACATATCACTTGTTTACTTTAATAAATCTGTAAATAAATCTTTTCGGCAAATCCATGCAATGTAGCGTCTGATTGTCAAGAAACAAAAAACTCCTTTAAAGAGAAGTTCTTCGGTATGTTTAAAAACATCATCGCAATTTGCAGTTCATTTGAAAGATGTACAAAATAGAGAAGAATTTTTTGTAAACTTTGTGCGAATTTGTATTATCTACTATATAGCAATAACTCTATCTCTGTCAGTGTGTAATTCAGTCCCTTTGTGAGATTGTTAAAGGAAATTATTAACTGACTAAACGTCGAAATGTATTTTACTAGATTGTCAGAAGATTAGTTTTCGTTGAATGGTAACTTTACCGCCACAGTAACTGTTCGTACGTTACCTTCTAATGGCTCTTATCGAGTAAATTATTAGTAGTGTGCTGTGAAATAGTTTCCGGAGTAGCTGCAGTTTTAAAGAAATTGTTTTGTGTTAAATTCTAAACTCTATTTCATCTGATGGACAAAAGATTAACTTTTGATAACGTTTTGTGAAACATTTGAAATTTTAAAGCATGGTACTGATGTCTTTTGAACTTAAGTGCATCGAACGATTCGGAGAGTAAATCATAATTGTATACACCTATCCCTCGATTTACACGGTACTCGGCTTACATGGTTTTATACGGTCAATAAATTGCAAATAGTTTCGTTTTACATAATTATAGACTACAGTGGTCCCGTCATCCTCACAGACCTTCTACTGTGGCGTATAAACTGGTAGGCTCTTGTCAAACCTCTGTGGCAAGCAGCTGCTTGAGGGGATATTTATTTATTTTGTTTTTAAATTATATTTTTGTCGTAGTAATACAATTTGTCTCGCAACATCTTAATGAAATGAAGCCTGATTTGAATCGGCAGCGAGATCTGCCTTTTCTAGACTGAATTTTTCAGACGAGTAAAAACCGTGTTTAATCTCATTTTTAGCAACAAGTTTAACTTTGTAGACTATTATACAGGCTAAATAGAGCTGATTCGTAAATACACTGTTTCGTAAAATATCATATAATATGATATGTTATAACTTATTTATAATAAAATATTATATTATCATATAAGTGTTTCATAAAAAATAATAGTAATCATATAAATACTAATTTTACCAAACAAAGCACTAAGTGTTAATAAAAATACTTAATATTTAACTTATATTCAATTCATAAATATATCTTTAACGGTAGAGAATTTTTCGTGACCAAAATGAAATGTATGAAAAATTTATTCTAAGCTTATTTGAATTAATGCAAATAAAGTGCAAAATAATATTACATTAATGCCTATATTACTGCTGAACTGAAATTTGAGTTGAATAAGTATAAAAGAACTTTCAATATACGTTTTATTCATAACAAGGATTTTTTTTCGAACAAATCTCTCTTTTTTTCTAGAAGTTATTGCTTTCGATTTTCACGGTGATTTCCCGGAACCTATCTACCGTGTAAATCGAGGAATGTATCGAGGTGTATAAGTGTGCTGTGAAATATTTGCCGGAATAGTTGTATCATATATAGTAATCCTATGTAATAATAACACGCTTTTCTGTCAGTGTGTAATGCAATCCACTTGCCAGATCGTCAAAGGAAATTATCAATTGATTATAAGTCGAAATGTATTTTACTAGATTATCAGAAGATTAGTTTTCGTTGAATAGCATCTTCACCGTCTGAGTGAACTGCTCATGCGTTTACTACCTTCAAATGGCTCTAATCGAGCGAAGTTCTTTTAATCTTTATAACCAAGAAAGACTTGAGCTTTAAGATTTAAAGTTTTTCCCAATGTATTTATGATTATCATACAAACGATAGAGTAATCGCCTATTGTATGCACTTTGTCACCTATCTATGCAATTTTTATAGCTCTGTGAGCCAATGCTTTTGGCTGGCGACAAAAACAGCTTGGGCCTTTGTTACATCATCCATAAATGCAAATTTAGATAGGATTGGATGAGTCACTTTTCTTGAAGGAGCTAGTTTTTCGACTTACAACGAGGTCCAGAGGGGGTGGGGGGGGAGGGCGTCTTCCCTAGTTATAAAATCAAATCAAATTTATTTCATATGCGTATTCTTTATGCTTCCTTTCAGAAATTTACAGCGATCTTTAACTTTAGCTAAATTAATTTAAATTACATAAAATAATAGAAAATTTTGGCTCTAGTAGTAAAACTGAGTCGTTTTGAATTTAATGGAACTGATCCCTATAAACATAAATTGTTTATATAAGCAACACCCCTTAGTGGCGCATTCTTCGCGTTAATCAAGACATTGTTGAACATGTATTGTCCTCAAGACAACCATAGGTTCTCCTGCAGGAAAAAATAAAAGGTAACTTCATATGCCAGATCGTTATGACCACTGCTGTCTCCACGAGTATATGTGTATCCATAGCGGGGACCAGTGACGTCACGGGCCGCGAAATATATATACATCACAGGTAAGGCGTATCATTTCGTTAATACGAAACCAGTGCAATGAGGAAAGGGAAGGACTTGTAGGTGTTTCGACAGGATATGACTATTGGCGCAAGGAAGGCTGGAACGAGCATCTCAGCAATCTCAGGCATTGTTGGTTGTTCGAGGCGTGAAAGAGTGGTGGGAATGATCGGAAGAGAGAGATATATCCGCCCAATCTGCAGGAAAGTGAAGTTCACCACTTGTTGATTCGAGGTGAATGCCGGTTGGCACGTGCTATTCGGGAAAACAGACGGCTCACGATCTCTCAGTTGATGGTAGACTACAACCAGGGCGCACAGAGAAACGTTTCCGAGTACACAATCCAGTAGAAGTTCTTGTAGATGGACCTACGGAGTCTGCGATCAATTCATGTGCCCATGTTGACAAACCATCATCGACAGCTCTACCTGCAGTCAGTGGTCCAATGAGTCCAGATTCCATCTCCATCATGCCGATGGATGTCTCCCTAATCAATGACGCGCAAATGAACAGCTGCAACCAGACTGTACGGCTGGACAGAAACAGGCTGTCAGCTGCTGTACCATGTTATGGGGAATTATCCTCAAAGACATTGCGGGGTGCCATCATCCCTCATTGACAGATTTTACGTAGGCATTGTTTTGGATAAAGTGGTTCCCTACATGGCAACCTTTTCTATTCCATTGGCAAAGGACTCTTTCAGCAAGACAATGCGCCATGTTACAAGGGATGCATTGTGTAGGAATGGTTCGAGGATCATGTTCAAGAATTATGTGTACCCCACTAGCTGTCAAATTCTCCCTGACACCAATTCCATTGAACTGTTCTGCGTGAATTTTCATATTCACTTAGAACTCTTTCGAGTTCCTGTCTTCAGGTTCCTTTCTGACATTCTTGCGCCATGAGAAGGATTATTTTGGCGGACAATTCCGTTTGATGCACCGTATAGCAGGCGAAGCCATTTACCTGCCAGTTATAATCCGGGGAACGTGCACGAAAGGAGGCACGCTCTCATCCGTGAATAGCCTCTGTTGGAGTGGTGCCATGTCTGAGACTCTTGACACTACGACACCGGATGCTCAGGAGGATCCCCCTGAACCACTGCTCAACGGTTCTCACGGACAGCCAGTGGTTTTGGGAAAGAGCTTCGAGAACTGTCTATTTTTCTACCTTACCACTTCTCCCCCCTCCAACGAGAGAACTGCGGGGACCAATCAGACTCTTTGGATGTTTTTTTTTTTGTGTATTCGAGAGAGCAAAGGACTCTACTCTTCACTCGACTTTCACTTTTCACTCGACACACTTCAGTCTACACACGTCAGTCTTGAGACTTCGGAGAGAGAAGTCTTATCTCTCAGTCAGCGACGTTAGCACTTTTTCATAGTAAGTTGGTGAGAGGCTTAGTTGTAATGTAGTCAGGAGAGCGACTGAACATCTTCAAGCATTATGTAAGTTGTAAGAATGTAATGTGAACTGTGATAATAGCACTATAAATAAATGTTTTTGTATTTGTTAGGAAAAACCATTACCTGCCTTTGGTTACACCCTTTTGGTGCGGGAGGATACCTCTGTTCCCCAGTAGGATACTGGACTATTGAATATTTAAAGAAGGAATTACGTAAGGTCGATCACAACAAAAATAAATACGGAGCGGAAAGATTATATATAGCAATGTGCATATTTTATATTTACCCCCCCCCCCCCCCCCCCCCGCCCGTAAAACAGAACATTTGGAGGATGCAGTGGAACGCAGCATTCGCCGGTCCACGCCAATGCCTCATTACGTCGCCAAATTCCAGGACATCATTCTATCCAGATGGTACAGAACTCCTGAGGACACCTTCAGCGGTCTTGTGGAGCCGATGCCACGCCGGTGCAATCAGTCATCACGGCGAAAGGTGGCCCAATACGCTATTAGGCAGGTTGTCATAATGTTATGGCTCATGAGTGTATAAACACTTAAAATGAGCTTTACTTCATGGCGGCCGCAAATAGTTACGAATATTGTCCATTCACCTCATTCTAGGTCTGTCCTTTATCTTTAAGCATTTTGGCACAATGTCAAATAGGACCGTATTACAATTGGCTTGCGGTAGCCAAGTACATCAGCTACGACTCATTGACATGCATAAGAAAACTGATTTATACAGTATGGTTAGCCTAATTAGCTGGACTTTAGCTACTCGATGATTATGAATGTATGTAAAATCCGTAGTAGGTTAGGAGGTATTACCAGATCTTTTGTTTTATTATCTTATACTGATCAAACATTTAAACTGTACCTAAGAGATATAATCTAAAACATTATCATCTTAAAAAAAAATCAAAGCCTTTTAATGTACTATAACATTTTTCAAACAAATTCATTTTCTAAATCTTTTTCCTTGCGGCTAAATATTTTTCGCAATAATTATTTAATTGTGCTCTTTCCCACCACAGGGGCGTCATTGTTTTGATAGCAGGTATAAGAAAGCTTTTTTGCATCATGATATAAGAAATATATCGAAATAAATGCAAACATACAGATATGTTTAAATGAAATGATTCATTTTATTCGTGAATCGTTTTAGTTTTCTCTGTTCCTAAATGTTTCTATTGCTACTTCATTTATTACTATTCAATGAGCACTTATTTTGCTGCGTCATAATGGAATATTTATTTAACGTATGTCACACGAGCTCATCAAAATGTATTTTTCTGGACGATCACTAAACTCTATTAACAGAAATTCCTCAAGAACGAGTTATCACTGCTGGATCGTTTGCTAGGATTATGTTCTTGACAGCTTATCGTCGAGAGATTCTGAGTTCATCTTTTGATCCGTAAGTAACGCTGGTGACGTTTACACCTGAGGAAGAACGGATAACTCGAAATGTCTTTTACACTTTTCGCAACCATCTCGGAAGTCCGTTCCTTTGTACTCACTTTCTCGGCAGTTTAAGTGTGACATTATTTTCAGTTGAACATTCTATTGCTGGAGGAGCGAAAGCAAGGTTGATTTTTTTCCTTTGCAAGCAGACAATGCGTTTCGTGCTTTGCGGTATCATCCACAGAGAGATATCATCTGCAGCTGCTTGTTGCATCCCCGCTGGCTGTGCCCGGAAGCTGCTGCGGAGCTTTGTTGACGTCAAGAGCTGAGCAGAAAGAGGATGGGAACAACTCTCGAGGTACTTGCTTACTCAGTTCCGAGTTCGCTGATGAAAAATCGTTTAACGTGTTTTCTTGTTTTATCCTTCAGTCGCCTGCAGCGAGTACATGCATTCAACGCAGCATGTATTTTGCATCTGATTAAGAAGCTCTCTGCATTAAGGTGGCTTCTCCTGGCGAGAATAAAAGCACTCGCTCTGCAGCAGCATCACTTTACCTTTGAGTTGAGTGCATCTCGATTAATGATCATCGCTACAGACGATGCACCATTCTTCGTTTCAGGAGGATGTCGCAAATTTCTCACACACCGTATTTACTGAACTATTAAGTGCTCTTGTTTGTTAAGATTTTTTTTAACTTTTGTATTATACCGAAACTGCTTTGCATTTACTGTTTGGAATCCTATACCGATTAAGAAATATTACACTTTAATAGAGTGAGATCAGTGGGCAAAGGAATGCTACGTTCCATTTTTAAAGTAAGAATAGTTTCCAGTACTTCGGTTTTAACAGCTTTTCGGGTTCCGTTTCGTTTCCCTATTGAAAATGCTAAGAATGACTTATCGAAGTAGCACGACTGTTAGGAGTGAATAAGTTATTGAGTTAGGGTGTTGGGCCTCCTTACACTTTGTTTTATTACTGAACGGCATTCTTTTGCAGCACAGATCTGAATGTCCAGGTTACTAGGACATCAGCGCTTAGAACTTAAATGGTGTGGTTAAGCCCTACTTGGCTTAGTGGTTAGTTCCCTTTCTGTATTATTTGAGAAATCAGTTGGGCTGAGTTTTACCTCTGAGTGGCACTTTTTTAATAAACAATGGGGCTAAATTGCCAGGTCACAAGAACCCCAAAAAAGTTGGGGGAATGGGACCCATTGAAAAGCTGTTAAGAGACAGACGGTATCCTCCCGCCAAGGTCATCCCGCGTGTTCTTTAGCGTGAGCAGGGTAATGTTTTCATGCACAGGGGGCTACGGTTTTACACTCCATCCTACAGACGGCGGCCTTTCCAAACTCATTCACAGTTCACAGTTCCCTCTTTCTGACTGAGGCAGGGAATTGACGAATATTTATAATATATATTATAATTTACAGAATACAGTAACGTAATCAACCTCTACGATCCCATCTTAGAAAGGAAGCTTTTTTTCAGACGCAACTCTGTTTCGTTTAAAGAACACACTGGTTGGTCTTGATGGATACTTCGATATGTTTACTAATAGTTGTCTATCTGAACTTCTTTCAACCTCTGAGACCTTGAGGTCTTTATGATCTTGCTATTTAGTCCATTCTGTGCTAACGAATGTTGCCAGGAAGTAAAACAACTCGTATCGGTTTATATATTTACCGATAATTCTTATGTATTTAGCAACTTTAAATATTGCAACTATCATGGAAATCACGGGATCAATTGATTTCGCAAACATGTTCGCTTTGTTTGATTTTACAATTCTCGGATCCTCAATTTAATTGCCTTAAGATGAATTTGAACTAATTTTGAGTGCTAGGTAGACTGGTTTTATGTTTATGTGAAGTAATTGTTGTGATTTAGAGCAATAAAATTTTAAATCAGTGCTCTGCAAACTTTTCAAAATATGGATTTTCAGAGAATCGCAAAACTCTGGTGACATCCGTAATCTAGATTGTGAACGCCATCTATCACGAACTAATGTTAAATCACAGAATAGAGTTAACATTATGAAGTTTGTGAACAAGGATTTACAGTCTATATCAGTGGTTCTCAACCTTTTGTGCTTCACGTACCCCCTGGAAATGTGTATGTAGCTGGCGTACCCCTTTTATAGATAGATAAAATATAGTTATAGTATAACAATGGGAATAAAATGAAACATATATATATGCATGTTAAATTTTGTATTCATAAATTGCATATATCGATAAACACAAAAAATGACATTTTTGCACAGCAGTGTTACCAACTTAGCGACTTTTGAGCTCTCACGGCGTACCCCAAAAAATTTTACCGTGTATCCCACGTTGAGAACCCCTGGTCTATATGAAATATTATACATTTAGTTAAAAAGAGTAATTTGTGCGTAATCTGAGCATTAGTACGTAATTACACCACTGTACAATAAGTGGTGGCCCTTAAAAACGTTTCCTGTAAAAGCAATGAAGAGTTTTCAGGAAAATTTTCAACAGGTGCTCAACATGAAGTAATTAATAGATTGAAATGCTCTCCCTATCACACAAGATTGAGAAACAATGATTTAGAGCTGTGAATCCCAAACGGTGGTTCTCGAGGTATTTTTAATAGGTTAAAAAGCTTTAAGGGAAATCTTACATTTACGGAGATTACATAACAGCGTTAAGTTTTATTGTTTTTTTGCTGTAATTATATCAATTCAAAATGGCAACACTGGCTATTTCATGCTGATCACAAGTTGTCAGTGGCTGCTGATAACGTAAGAATTTCTGGAGCATCGAATTTCTCCACTCAAATGTTTAGGGTTGAAATTACAAAATAACATTGTGAAAAAGAAGGAAAATCCTAAAGCAGCACATTTTTTCATTTCGGATTTGGATTGGGTTTTTTACCTCTGAACGGCACGTTTTTGCACACAATGTCACTTTGGGCAATATCTATATAGTAATGATACATTTTACAAAATCAATGCTTTTCTCATATGTGAATGATCATTTATGTCCGTATAAATAATGAATGATTTAATAGGCAATATTTTGTGATTATTTTTCCTCAAGATTCCATTTTGAAGCGCTGATTTATTTGTAGAGGAACAGAAAAAATACAAATCAGATCACTACGAATAAAAAGCTTAAGAAATTAATCTTAATGTAAGCTTCATTACGCACTTAATAAGAGTTTGTACGTGTTTAAAAAATACTTAAACTGATTAAATGAACTTAAATTTATTTTAATTAAAAATTTCTCCATTTTTTTTTTTACTGCGTCCTATTCTTTTCTAAATGACAGCCAAATATTGAATCATCAATACTGAGGAGAAATTAGAATAACATCGAAAATATTATAAAGTTGATTTCCATTTCTTATTTTGCCACGGAATCTACACTTCAACTACCTTCTCCCTGCATTCTAGGTTCCATCAATTAAACGCTGGCTTAAAAAGAAGAGAATCATGACAAACAAATTTTGGAATTGACTTTTAATTAGATTTTGAAGATATGGATTTAAAAAGATTTATTGCAATGAATGACTGGTTGTCACGTTGCACTTTTCTTTCTGTCTTTTGTAGCGGGAAAAATTATATCAAATGCATTCATACTGTTTTAAATTTTAGTTTCTGGTGTGGAATGGAAAGATTGTTGGTGTTTAGAGCTGGAGTTCGATATTATGTGAAGAATTCGAAATCACTGGAATATTCTTTTTTACAGTGATGAAAAGAATAATCAAAGTTTTCGTTTCAGCTGCACTTAAGTGAAAGTTACTCGTTTTACTTCTGAAATTCATTCACCGTTAAAAGGATTTCAAATCCTGAGATTTTTAATGGTAATGAACATTTTTTTGGAAATCTCGTACAATTATGACTTTTTTTGTGAGGCTCAGATAATGGATAATGGAAACAGCGCGAGTTCAAAAGAATATTTATCAACAAAAATTCTAAAATAACGTAATTTATTACAAAAGTATGAATAAAAACATATATATAAACTAAATTCAACAACACATCCCAATCTTCATCAATATGTAACTAAACCACCTAAAAGAATATTCTATTTTATCACTATTATAAATAGCAGTTTTTATAATTCTCACGCCTCCACTCAAAGCATAAAAGAAGACTTTTTACAACACTCAATAAGTGATGCAATTATCTTTGCGAATATACCTGTAAATTACTAAGATTAACCTTACCAACATTTTTACAAATAAAAATAACCACCCAACAAACACTTTAGTTCTGGAATTTCAGCCATGGAGTACTCCAAAACTGGAGCAAAGTATGCTGGGCTCTCAGAATCAATTATTTTCAGACGTTGATCACCACGCATCAGAGGAAGAACTTTTCCTACAGAAAAGTTGAGATCAGCTCTGCTTGCTCGACTAACGTATTACCTCTTCGACCATATCTTCAAATGCCTTGAGTGACTTTCCTAAGATTAATTTGATGCTAAATCACTTAGAGAAAAAGGACTATATACACTCTACTATTATCAACAAGTTTCTACTATTATTCCTCTTAAACAACGTTAATATTTAAGTGTTTTACTGTTCCAAACGGCTTCTGACGTAATTCACATGCTGAAACACAAGCGAGCATCAGAATGATACATCACATCACAGTTTCATTGTTGCTCGTTCATCTGTCGTAACAATATGTTCATTAAGAACGAATTCTCTACTACATGTGAGCAATTGAAACCCACAAATGAGCTGCGAAACCTTTTGAGAATATTTAAAATTTTGGTATTATAAATGAATTTGAAATATAAGCACTCGACCATAACCACCATTTTGTTTTAATAAGTACAACCGATTTTGCAGATGAGCTATGCCTATCATGACATTGGCGTACCAGAGCGTAGTGTGGCATAAATGCCTGGCATATTTTAAAATACTTTGAAAGCAACAAAATATTTCCCGTTTATTGCACCAAGGAAGTGTCATTCATATTTTCGCAGTAGTGTAGAGTATTCGAGCAAATCATTGACGCGAATTTCCACCAACTTTCCCTGATCCCTCGGGGTCTTTGTGACTTGGCTATTTAGCCCATTGTGTGCAAAAAGATGCCGCTCAGAGGTAAAACAAACCAACTCGACGAAATTCGAAAATTGAGTGCTGGAGTCAAAATAAATGCGAACTGTCTCTGAAGGAATAAATAAGAAACATTCATTGCGCTAAAATTTGTAGCCAGATTCCAAAATATTAATATATGTAGTGAAATATTTTGTCACGTTCTTTATTTTAATTGTTTAATTTTATTTTGAAGTTTTTGTTTCTAAACGTCTTTTCGTGCGTTTTCCCTTTAACAGGGAAAAAAGAGAAAAGGAAGTTTTTTTTCCTTCCTTTCTAAAGATTAAAATCTTGAATATTTCCCTCTCCTTTTTTGAAGTTTTCTTCGGGATTCGGTTAGCTGGAAGTTAATTAACCTTTGAATTTTCTCTTACGACCATTTTGATAATTTTCTATTAGAGGAATGACGAATCTTAAATTGTCTGAACAGCTGAAAGTTTAGCTAAAGTGAGCAAAAATTCGGATAGGCTAAAATATTTTTTTATATGGCTCTAGCCGAAACTTCGTTATTTTGATTTATTGCATATTTCTGGCTTTTAAGTTCAGTAAAAAAAATGTAAACGAACTGTTTGTTTCACTTTATCTCTTTTCCAGTCTGCAGACATTGAATATTTTTGTTTTAAGTCAGCAGTGCTTAATCTTTAATTGACTAAGATCCTATTCTTTAGTCTGTAAACAACGCGAAATCCCAAATCGATAATTTTTAGGTATTTCTGAACTTTTCGATATTACATATGTAATCAATAACTGTTGAAATAATATTTTGGTAAATAATAAATTGAAAAAATACGTCAAAGGCAATATATTATAAGGAATTCCCCAAAGAAGACTCCTCCCTGCAAAATGTACGAAAAGCCTACCTTTAAGAGATAAGAGAAAAATTGTTTAAAGATTATAAAGGAGTTAATAAAATTAGTCTTAAAATTTCAAAACTTTGAGTTCCAGTAGTTCTTTTTTTTTTCCTAAACTATTTTTTTAAAGCTATAATTTTTTTCTTTTGAAATACACAATTTTGAATGTTTTACTATAGAAATAATAATCAAAGCTATTGAAAAAAGAGAGAAGTCCAATTTACAGCAGCGTAGTACACTTGTGGGAAGAACTCAGAGATTTCTTTTTTTCACAAATAACATTTCTCTTTCCCTTTTGGAACAATTTCTTTATTTGAATTAATAATATTTAGGAAAGGAAAACTAGAAATATGTATTTATAAATATATGCTCTTATCATATTCAATAAAAGTTAATATTTATTATTTGAAATGAAGTAATTGATGCTTTATGGAATATAATACTTAGAAATATATAAATTTGTAACGCTAATATTATCTGCGTAAAGTTGTGGATTCCAGTTTCGAGCACCATAGACTCTCTGCAGAAGATGCATTAACAAGTATTGCTTTATTTTCCACAGGCTACCTATGTTCTTGGAAAGTCTAGCTGCGTCTAGCTGATGGGACGTCCCCCATATAGGAGAGCCACACCCTGTGCACATTAAAGAGCATGCTGGACGACTTTGACCGTCCAGCTGTTCCATCCTCTGTTTCTTAATAGCTGTCCACAGGGTCCTTTTTCCCTACCCAACTCTAAAATCTGAATCTGTGGGATTCTTGTGACTTAGCTATTTAGCTCATTGTGTGCAGGTGTCTCTCAGAGGTAAAACAACCCAACTCAATCTTTTTCACCCGTCAAAATATCGGCATTGGCAGAGTTCTAGCCTGAAGTAGATGTGAATAAAATTAGAGAGAATAATATTTTGTAACAATAGGCCAATATACATAACTCTTTTAATATCATTTAAATAATGTTGAAAATAAACGACACCTATGGCATTTGCCTAGTTTTTTCTGAATTTTACAAGAAAGTTCTAAAATAAATCAATTAGACAATTTTACATTCTAAGTTTAATAAACAGTGACCGCCATCGAGGAGGGAGATTTTCGAGCATGCGCTGTGCGAATACTCTTTATTCCAATTCGAAATCAACTGGTAGTGTATCTCTTCTCTTATTGTTCTTACACCCAAGAATATTCGAAGTCTTTTAAAAAAAGAGCTATTTAGAATGGGTTATAAAAATTCTGAAAGCACTCTGACATTTGTCTCAGATTAATATTCTACGTTATTCTACGTTACATTATGCATAATGAAATTTCCTTATTGTTTTTAAATTATTAGTATTTTAAAGGAAGCATTGCTTCTCTTTCTTTCATTGACACTTCACCACTAATTTTAAGACTTCGGTGACAGAATTGATATCGAGCTCTAGTTTGTAGAAGGTAGATAGATCCATTAATCATTTTATAAGAAACTGATGCAAAGGATTTCGGAATAAATCTTCACTACGGGATATCGTACTTCATTCGATGCATATATAAAATGGCCTTTATTAATTGTTCACAGAATTTGTTGAAACATAAAGTGTGATGCTAGAAAAGTTTCCATTTCTAATGTCGAAGAGAAAAAAAAAACACTTTAATATTGACTTGAAGGAACACCCTTTTCTGTGAGCTTTAAATTAATGGTTCTCGAAGTTTCCTTCACGAAGAGTCATACAATTAAAAGTTAGTATTTTTCATTTTAAAAGAAATACCTTTTTTTTGCTTTTCGAGTAAAATTACTTTAGAGAAAAAGCTGTATAAAGCTGTTTCATTTTTAACAACCATCAGATCTGCAAAGTTTGACTTTTGCTTTTTTTAATTACTGTCTCTTACAAAAATATAAAAGATGGTCCACTGAAAGAATTTCCCATTTAAGTAAAAAACTAATCTCATTGCCACAGGGTATTAGCTCTGGGCAATATTTTACAAACTCCTGCTTTAAATTATTCCCATTTTCTTAAATACATTTTGATTTAATTTAGTTTTTGTGAGACCTGGGTTCGAGCCCCGGATAAGGCATGGACGTTTGTGTTGTTTTTCTGCTGAGGTCCTTTCATCCTCACCAGCCTTCTACTAAGTCATATAAACTAACAGGCTCCTGTCAGACCTCTGTGACAAGCAGCTGCTTGGGGGGGGGGGGTTATTTATTTTATTTAGTTATTGTTTATTTTTTACAGTTTAGAAAATGGCCTGCAGTGGCAGGCCATTTTCTAAACTGATTTTCCCCAATTATTTTCCCATTTTCTAAACTCAAATTCCCCAATTACAAGAAGAAAATGGCCTGCAGTGGGTAAAACAGTTGTTTGAGCTTAAACAACAATTATTTCAATTTATACAAATACGTCTTTAACCTTTAATTTAAACAAATGTTTCTAATTTACTGGTCACGGAAATCTAAATCTATTCCTTCGAAGTGATCATTTAAAAGTGACCACAGGTGCTTTGCATAGAGAGAAAGGGTAATCACTTCCCCATTCCGTAAATTGTACTTTTATGAAACCATTAATTTAGAATTTTCATTCGAAAAAAATATTTTATGTTTCTTTTATATGTTACCCTTTTATGTTTTTTTATTTCTTGAACCATTTCATCTTTTTATTATACATATTTTATTAAAATATATTACACTAAAACCTCGATTCTATGGACCCCTATTTTAGGGATGGCATACATCCGCTCCATGCCAAACTAGTTCGATCTGCATTTCTTCAGTAAAAATCACAATTCTCTCTTAATTTTTTTTTTGAAATCTCTCCTAAAACAACCATAGCAATCCTGTGTTAATAACAGGCCACTGGTGCATAACAGATAGCTCTTGACTCAAAGGTTTTACTGTATAGTGTATTGCTTATTTTAGTTGCTTTGTTGCAGGTACAGGTATTAGATACATGAATTAGTCTAATGGTTTTTCTAATGTACTGCATTATCTCTTATATGGTCAGGTACTCTCTGCATCATCGTATAAACATTTGGATTTAAGTAACTTGCGATAACGGGCATCTCCTTCCTCCGTATTAGCCCTTTAAATCGAGAGTTCACTCTATATTTTTATAAATAATAAAATCATTAATATTGTTTTCGTGATAAAATATAAATGAACCTCTTTTTTATAAATCCACAGAAAATCCTCGCTCCGCTGTTTAAGGAGCTTATTCAAGAGGTTGAAAAAAAAAAAGAAAAAGAAAAACAATCAGAAGAACAACACGGATTTCTTTTTAAGAAAATGCTTTAATCCAAACAGAAATGCAATGTGCATTTTTTTTTCGGCCGCTGCATCGAAATGGATGTTTAGCAAACAGCAACACGTGAAAGCGTGGCCGAATGCCATTCTCTCCGATCGATGCCATCCTTGTGGCGCAGTTTTCGATCTGTGTTTGCCTCGGTTCATGTCCTCTCTCCACGCGCAGCATCGCGAAAGAATGAGGTGGAGAGAAAGAGGGCAGAGCGCAGATGATGGAAGAAAATGGCCTGCAGATGCAGCCAAGTGCTTTCCAACAGACACTAAATGTCGTCACCGGAGTGTTGGGAACCTCATCGATCAAGGAGGTTCTCCTTGTCGCTTGCGACATCATCGCATTCTTTGGCGTGGGATTCGGAACGCCCCACACTGATCTTGGCATCATAACATTGTCGTGATGCGGTGGACGTAAAATACGCGGTTTTTTACAACATTAGCGTTTGATTTGATTGCGTACTGAAAAGGAAATTATTTCAGATATGATAAATCTTTATCGCTTTTCTCGTTGATTTAGAGACAGAAATATTTGGAATTTTGAACTAGAACCGCTTTCAGAAGTTGTCGTCATTTCATTTGAGCATTTAACTTTTATTATTAA
Organism: Ryuthela nishihirai; assembly: GCA_038380435.1. Classification (NCBI taxonomy): domain Eukaryota; kingdom Metazoa; phylum Arthropoda; class Arachnida; order Araneae; family Heptathelidae; genus Ryuthela; species Ryuthela nishihirai. Next base: position 82,788,721 of record JAWZYU010000017.1, read on the forward strand.
TTTTAGTGTTAAATTTTTAATTTGGGAACAATGATTTACAGCAGAAATTTCATCAATTTGCGAAACTCAAATGGTATCTTTGTATACTATGCGTGAAGTCGGTACGTTGGAAAATATCTTGATAACGCATTGCCTGAAATAAAAGTGATATAAGAAACCATTAGAGGCAAATCAACATCATTTTTTAAAGCTATCCGTCAGCAATCTTTTTAACAACGAGAAATATAGAAAAAAAATCTCTAGGACAAACTTCTAGAGCAATAAAAATTAACGCCAAAAAACATTTCCATGCAGTAAATTTCTCAAGCTATACACGGGACGGATAAAATAATGCCACCATCCGTACTATAATATTATAATAGAAGGTAATATTCCAGGACCCGTAACTGTGGAAATAAGAGTTATATGTTAAAATGTGAAAAAATATGCGAATGCGATTTCCTGAAATTCTAAAGCCCATTGATCTGCTTTAGACTCGAAAGAATTATGAAAATTGAAATACTGAATGTTGATTATCACATCCGAAAGATGGTAGTTTGCAGAATTGGAAGTATCTTAAAGAAACAACGCAGAAAAATATTCAAATACATCAATCGTAGTAACAACTGTAGTAAGTCATAAGACATCAGATGTAAAATCTATCCTAAATTTTTCTACTCCTCATTCGAATAAGACCTGAGATATGAAGTAACTGAAAAAAATAAAAGTGGTTTTAAACTGGAACTTGAATTCTATCAGGAATAGAGGCTTTCTTACATTCAGCGCATGCGTGTTGGGAAACTACTAAATCTCGAGCGATCTCGGTGATTGAGTGGTTAGCGTGATTGACTGTTGATCCAAGGGACTCGGGTTCCAGCCCCGAATAAGGCGCAGCTCTTTCTTTTCGTATAATTTCCTGCTGAGGTCTCGTCTTCACAGACCTTACATATGGTCTTTGTGGTAAACAGTTGCTTTAGGATAATTTATTTTTTTATTGCTGCTTCATAAGTTTGCGGTACGGATATTTCCCCTATGTGTCGTAATTAAAAAGGTAGCGACATATGATCTTGAAAAATGCTGTCAAGGTCATGCAAAACATTGACCTGTACCCTAATGGTTTCCTATACCAAGGTACCTTTATCATTCAGTCAATGCGATCTTGAGATATTTGAGCTTTGCTTCCTGTATGTGCATTAGTATTATTACTCGCAAAGATAATTCTTGTTTAAATTGTAAAATATGTTACTTTTTACATACAAATTATATGAAATATTTTCTATTTCTAATCTTAAAAATATATACACCGAAGAGCCAAAACATTATGACCAGCGAGTCTTTATGCAAATCGCAGCAACTGCAAGTAAACGTCGGTGCGTGTGAAGGTCATGAAACGGTATAAATAACACCTGATACTGAGCTCTGTTAATCAGTTTTATTCTTGTTCTTCAGATGGGAAAGGCAGCAAACTTAAGTGAGTTTGACAAAGGCCAAATTGTAATGGCCAGACGACTGGGTCAGAGGATTTCCGAGACGGCAATGCTTGTGGGGTGCTCACAGTTAGCCGTAGTTAGTACCTTCAGAAAGTGGTCTGAGGAGGGAAAAACCATGAACCGCTGGCAAGGTGTGGACCAACCACGGCTCATTGATGCTAGAGTTGAGTGAAGGCTATCCCGTATGGTAGGAGCCCATAGAAAGGATATTGTGGCGCAAGTCGCCCGTAATTTGAATGCTGGTGAAGAGAGTAATTTGTCACAACACACAGTACATCGAATCCTGCTGAAAATGGTGCTGCAGGCCGCTCCGAGTGCTCATGCTAACCTCGGTTCACTGTCGAAAGTGCCTACAATGGGCACGTGAGCATCAAAACTGGACCTTGAACGATTGGAAGAAGGTCGTTTGGTCCGATGAATCTCCTTTCCTGTTGCACCATGTGGAGATCCGGGTACGTGTGCGTCATTTACCTGGGGAAGTGTTGGCACCAGGATGCATCGTGGGATGAAAACAAGCCAATGGAGGAAGTGAAATGCTTTGGCAATGCTCTGCTTTGAAACCCTGGGGTCAAGTCATTCCAAGAAACTGTGACGTCTACCAACTACCTCAACATCATTGCAAACCAGGTGCATCCTTTCATGGCAACGGTATTCCCCTCTAGTAATGCCTTCTTTCAGCAGGATAACGTGCCATGCCACACTGCCCAGATTGTTCGAGAATGGTTCACGGAACATGAGGAAGACTTCCAGATATTGCCCTGGCCTCCAAATTCCCCAGACATCATTCCAATCGAGCATCTGTGGTTTGGGTTGGAACAGCATATCCGATCTGCTGCGGCTCAAGCAGGTAACTTGAAATTGTTAAAGGATCTTCTGATAACTTGTTGGTACCAGATACCACAAGGCACCTTTAGAAAACTTGCAGCGTCCATGCCTCGCTGGGTAAGAGCTGTTTTGGCGGCACGTGGAGGACCAACATCATATTAGGCAGGTGGTTATAATGTTTTGGCTCTTCGGTGTATATGCACTCTGTGGAGACTTGATTAGGAATATACTTTCGTTTATGTTAATAGAGAGTCCAATTTGCAGATCCATATCTTCTTAAAGAATCTCTTTATGGAAAAATGTGACGGAAAAGTATATTTAATATCGTTATCAAATAAGTCTAAATCTCGATTTTTTAGAAATATTATTTCAGTATTAAAGAGTTATGGAAGTTGGAATGTTTAATAGCTGCAATAACAGTTAAGATAATTGAAAAAGTAAATTCAAATAGGAAGAAACAAAAGCATTTGAACGTTATGTAAAACTTTATTAAATATACACATATTAAATATACAAAGTCATATCAGAATAATATGATAATGATCACATTCCTAATAATACGAATGGTAGGTGATCATATTATTCTGATACGACTGTGTATATATATATAAGCATATTTCTAGCAGTTGGCTTAATGATTATTTTCCTTTTCCTCAGTTCTGAACTTTTTTGCAAATGAGATAAGTTGTTTAGAGAAACCTAAATAATTACTTTTAATTTCACGTCGATAACTAATTTAGAGGATAAATGCACGACTCTCAAATATTGAACGATTATACTCGTAATTGAAATTCGAGACAAAGATCAGTTTTTAAAAAAATATATAAATAAATTGAAAAATTAAAAAAATATATAAATAAATTAAAAAATTTAAAAAATGCCTATCTACTTATATGGCCGTAAAAAGCAGAAAATTAACCTAAAGCATATAGATAGTGCAATTAGTCACTGAATTCATATTCACTTCAAAGGAAGATAGGGCGCCGGCAATCTTGTTAAGTATGCAAATCAGCTCCCTATCTTCCTTTGAAATGAATACGAACTCAGTGACTAATTGCACTATCGATATGCTTTAGGTTCATTTTCTGCTTTTTACGGCCATATAAAAAGGTAATTAAAATTTTGAAAAAATACCTATTTTGTATTTTATTTAGGTTAGTAAAACACCTACCTTCAAAACCTTTCACATGATATATGGCTCATAAACATCGACCACATCTTTCCAACCTTTTTGGAGTCGTGTTTGAGGTAGCCCATGTCATTGGAGATGTCACAAGCTTTAACTTTAGATACGAAAAAATTTTAATTGAATTTAATTGAAGATCGAAATAGTTTATGACGGTCATTATACGAGCTTTCATTTGACACTTAACTCGTAACTAGGCCCTCGCGTTCGGAAGATATAGTAGAACGACTTTCACATTTCACATTTTTATTTTATTTTATTTTAGCCTGTGACACTCCCCGCATCACAAGCTTTCATTTGATATAAAAATCATTAAGTTTCTCCATCGCGTTCGAAAGATATGGTGGAACAAAATTTTGTCGAATCCATGAACCGAAAAACCGACCAACTGACAAATGTCAAAGACAAAAGCAATATGAAGATAGGTAAAATGTAAAGATGTTTATTTCAAAAGCAAAGGAATTTTTAAGTGTGATTTCTCGTTTACACGACATGGGCATTTTTAGTTTTAATGTCCTTTAATGTTACTAATTATTGATCAGATATTAAAATAATTATTTTCAAGAGGTATTAAATTTAAGAAAATTGAGTTGTAATGTTCGGAAATCTGTCAAATAGTTAATTCAGTCTTAGGAAAATGACGCCCACTTGGCTTAATCATTACTACCTTCGTTGATCTTCAGAATCCAGTTAGAGCCATGAAGATATGTGCCTCACTGAAACAGAGGGAGCCAATTATTTTGGCTTGTGGGGCTCTTCACACGCTTTGGTATTCTTCGCTGGTAGTGTGACGTAGATGCAAATTCTGAACAATAACACCTCTAAATGACACCTTGCTTTTGCAGGAAACAAACAGTACATTGCTACATATAACGATAAGGAGAAACAAGCCGCTGTGAGAAGGAAACTTGATTTAGAAAAATGGATCTTTGTTAATAACAATGAAAGAGAACATTGGCAGCTCGTGATTAAAATTTTTAATGCGGCAAATTCAGTACTACAAGCAGGGCCTAGATATAGAAAAATAAGTTGGGAGATGCCTGATATTTAACTGAACCGAATCAGTCTAAAAAGAAATATGTCTATAATGCATACATTCTTTTTTTTCAGCTATTCAAAACACATTATTTAGCGAAATTTTCGGAAGAAACAAACAAACCCAAACTCGAAAAGATGTTCTACTCCTTTCTTCAATTTAGTATTTTGACCCTCCACTGCAATACCTTTAGACGTGCTTTTTTTACTCTCCTTTCTAGTGATATTTTAAAAAACTATTCGTGAAAAAGTCGTTCCGTTACCGAGTGGTTAGCGTGCTTGGCTACTGATCAAGGAGACCTGGGTTCGAGTCCTGGGTAAGGCGTGGATGTTTGTGTTATCTTTCTGCTGAGGTCCCGTCATTCTCACAGACCTTCTGCTAAGGCGTATAAACTAACAAGCTTTTCTCAGATCTCTATGGCAAGCAGCTGCTTGAGGGATTATTATTTTTTTCTTATTTGTTTAATATATAGGTTTATTATTTTTTATCCACCATTCCGATTATATATTTATATTTATTATTTTAAAATGAATAAATTATTTGTCATAAATCAGTACTTGAAACGTTGTGTTAGTTATATTTAATTTACATTATCAATTTATTATATATATATATTTATTACATATATTAATTTATTTTACAACGAATTGTAAAAAGATGATATGATTATAAAATGACTTATTAAAAAATGACTGAAAAAAAAATAAACTATAATGATAGCTGTTGGGTTCGAACCGGTGACTTTAAGTTGTAAGTCCAAAAGAAAAACATTTAGCCGACTGAGCTGTTCACTGCTGAAAAGATAAATATGTTGAAATATATTAGCATTCCCTTGTATTCCAAATGTTGAACATATTTTATATTTTCATGTCTAATGCTGTTCTTTAATTTTTCATACATAAGTATCCTTCCTTGACAAAATAAAAAGTTGGGAACCCACTTCAAACACATCTTGTTAGGAAATTTTAGGTTTGTTCAAATGAAGATATTTGCTAATTAACAAGATCTTCGACTCTTGGTTGCTTTGGTTGAATCAGCTATCAAGTATCACGGACCACTTTGCAATAGGGGACTACTTACTGAAAAGCAGCGCTATGGTAATTCAGCGCATGTAACACGGCAAACAATGATTACAAAACGACTCTAAAAATGATATGGTGATTTAGATAGGATAAATAATGAGTACGAAATATGAAATTCTTTTATTATTTTTTGTGATTATTTTTGGTGGAGCAGTGCCCCAGCTGGCCTAATGGACGATCTGCCCCTGAAACAGAAGTATAAATTCTGTATTTAAAAATGTCACCGTCAAGATAAGATTCCTTCACACAAAACGATAATTACGTATACTCAAAAGAAGAATGGTTTACAAAATTTATAACTTATTTAGAAATACATTATTTAACATCTTAGCACCTTGTGCTCAGCACATTTCACTTGAAATAGCTGAAAAGACGAGTCCCATGTCTAATGGACATCTGTGATATTTTACTACTCAACCATTGTACTTTTTTTGTGTTATACTGTATGTTATAGGCTGGTCTCACTGTAGACACAAATTCATTGTTTTCAGATTAAGCCTGTAAAACATTTTGAGGCACTAAAGTGAAATTGTTTAACTTTTACTATTTTCGTAGAATTCAAAAGATTCTTAGAGGTAAAGGCTTCAAGTTCTTTGTTGAGAGTTTCGTTACACCACCATTGGCAATAGTTTCGTTTGCTATTTAACTACGAGCGTTTTCTTGGTCAGTAACAATATGTGTATAATTCTTTATTTCTAGACATAAAAGTAGGTTAGATAGTAGCATTTTGGTGACCATGATTTTCACTTCTGGTGTAAAATATTTTGCTTTGTCTATAAAATTGTACTGCTTCATTAGAATGAAAAGTGGTGGAAGTGGTATGTGCTGACAGCTTTAATCTACGAATAATTAAAAGCAGATGTAGCAAAAATAAATTGAATTGTACGAAGCTGAAAATAACCATAGAGTTTTAGATTTGTACAGCATGACGACGAGAAAAGTTGTTCAGTTATAGGATGAGTCAACTTTAATTTTCTTTCGAGATCACTTATAATGTTTTTTTCAGATGAATACAAATATCTCCGTCAAAACACACCACGATGTCAGATTTGTAGTCCACTCTGTGACTGCTGCACAGCACTTTTGCAACTGTTTCGCCAGAGGAATTTCCGTTACCTCTCTGATCATTAGAAGAGAGGCGACGTTTAAATTGCTCTGTCTTACTCTTCTCACTTGAAAAGGAGCAAACCTCTGCCACTATTTCTAATGCATTTTTTTTTTTGCCTCGTTACATGAGCGATTTGACTTAAAAAGGAGCCAAAGCTCTGCTTCTTCTCCCTCTTAGTTTTTTCATCATTTAACGCAGGACTCGCGACACAAGCAAAACTTGCCTCGAGTCAGATGATGAAGCTGGAAACCTTTCGTTCATTACTTGGGGAAAAGCATTCCATTTGCTTTCGACGAACATTATTCACATGTCTCGTTTTGTTTTCCTTCTCCGAAGAGTTGTTAAAGTTTCCTTTACGAGATGCAAATAATAACTTGGATCAGCTGTGACTATAAACTTTACTAATGCACAGATAAATTCTGCAGAAGTTGTAAGCGTCGTTATTTAAATAAAAGTTTCGTATCTTTGAGGGCATTAAATGCCAGTTTCGTTTCGAAACTCCTAGATGGAGATTGTTCTTTTGAGAGATCTTTCTGAACAATATTACTTTAATTGGTTGTTTGTTTATTGTGTTTGTTTTGTTCGAAGCTTGCTTTTTGATTTCTTCGGCTTCGATGCTTTTATCTACACTAGAAATCAAACGATTCCTTCCTCACTTCTTGATTTCTAGTCCGTCACTCCGACCCCTATTTGACTTTGAATAGGACCGCGGATCTAAAAATCCCTCTCATTTCTGAGTTCTACTGCAGAACTGTCCTATTCTCCAATATTTAGCTCTCCTGCACTGATATATCAAGATTTTCCATATATAAAAGCCTTGTCCGCTCACCCAATGGGACATGGCATTTATTTAGGGTGGGAAAGATTCTCATTTGGAAATGGTATTGAAAGTTTGTTAGATGCAAAGCGTGGATGTGCCCATGCCTCTTCCTTCTCGTAATAATGCACTCTTTTCAACTTGCTAAAAAAATATCGGATAAGTATTATTACGATTTTCGAAATCTCCCAGTAATTTGAATTTCCACCGTTAGAGGTTGCTAAAGTTGAAAAATGTCAAAAGTTAAATGAATCATATTTAAACACCGAAATTTAAAATTTTTTGCCTGACTAGACTGTGGTGTCCAAAGGGTTTCTGTTGTCAGTACCAACTTGTCCCCTTAACGCAGGAAAGAGTGCAAAATCCGAATTTTTTTTTACGAAATAAAAAATTATTTTCCCGTTGATTAGTGCTAATGAAATATTACTATTCGCATTTTTCGAATCTTCTATTAGTTTGGATTTCTACCCTTAAAGAACATTGGAAAAAGGACAGTTTTTTTTTCTGTTTGAAAAAAATTCGGATCCAGCAGGAAAAAAAAGTAAAATAAAAATTGGGGTGGGGGGAATGTAAGAGACTGTATTCCACTAATTTTCCCCTTTGTTTTAGAAATCTTTAAAAATTTATTGAAAAATGAAAAAAATTTCAGTTTCTTCATTCAAATTCAATTAATGCAAATTTTTAAAAATTAAAAAAAACATTCTCAAGAGGGGGGGGGGGATGCCCAGCGGAGGTCCTAACCCTTAGATTCGACTCTGATTGTGTATAATATATATGTATATATTAATATCTCATATTATGCATCACATAATTTTAAAATGTATATTTTTTCTAATATTCTACAAATCAATATATGTACGCAATGCAGATCTCACTCATTTTGGTGGATTTGTGCAGACATTTGCATCGTACTGTGCATTAGAATTCCTATAATTCGGGTGGATATTCTCAGACTATTAAAATGACGTGCCAGTTTACTACCGACGATTATATTTTATATTTCGTACACAACGAATATACTTATTACATTCATATAGCAATGGAATTTAAAATAAGCTACGTACAAGTAGTTAGCGGATTGTCCTATAACTCTTTAAATTATATATATATTTAATCTTTTAAAGCTAGAAAACTTTTAATGAAAATTCATTTTGAAAATAACTTATTCCTCAAACAGCTGCTTGCCCCAGAAGTCGGGAGGGGGGGATCCCTTCAGTATGATATACCATCCAGAAGGTTTATAAGAAAAATGAGAAAAGGTTTGTGAAGAAAATGAGAGAAGGTTTGTGAGGAAAATGAGAGACGATTTGTGAGGAAAATGAGCGAAGGTTTGTGAGGAAAATGAGAATGAAGGTTTGTGAGGAAAATGAGAATGAAGGTTTGTGAGAAAAATGAGACAAGGTTTGTGAGGAAAATGAAACCTCATCAGAATAAGATGACAAGAAAAGAAATACCCATGCCTTATAAGGGGCTCGAATCCTTTGATCTGCAGACAAGTACGCTAATCACGTGGCCACAAATACTAAAGGTACATATAGATTGAGGATACTGCAGTACGTATGCAAGGTTGTTGGGTTGCTTTTCCTCTGTGGCACTTTTTTTGCACACAATGGGATAAATAGCCAAGCCATAAGGACCCTGAAGGCTCAGAGAAGGTTAGAAGACAGAAGACAGAAACACTGCGTGTTTGTAACGTGTACAGGGTAGGGCTCTCTCGCACACGTGGCCAACATTTAACGTTCCATCTGACCAACTGCGGTCTTTCCAAGCCCATCGGTGTTTTCCACTGACCGAGGACAGGGCGCGCTACCGACTGAGCCACCCCCACGCCATTGCGTATGCACTCACTCACTCGCCCGCCCGCCCAGTCGATCGGTCGATGTTCATAACCCTACTCACTAATCTGCAGCTGTGCATAGAGGCAACATGATCAAACCAATGAAGTGTCTCCCTGCACAATATGCTGTCTAGAGTTGGTTGTTGACCCCTTTGCCTAACGACATCATTATTTACAAAGTCAAACCACTTAATGCCCAAGATACTGCGTAAGCATTTAGAATGAAGGCATTAAGTTCCTATTATCTTGCTTACAAATGATCCACGTTTCACTGCCAAAACTCAGTTTAGAGAGGACCTAATTATTATAGAGCCTAATTTTAGTCTTTTAGGTGTATACGCTTATGTTTTCACTCTCTTCATAAATTTTTAAGAATCCCAACAGCAATTTCATTTCTTCTATTTATCTCATGCTGCACATCACCAGTTAAATGCAGTAGTACAGGTGCCCTATTGCAAATTGTCCTCTGGCGCCCTTGCAGATCCCCATTCACTAAGAGTATAGCGAGAAAATGATTGGAGTAAAAGTGTTATTTAGACCGATTTTACGCTTTTACGTAAATAAAATAATGATAAACGATACAAATTTATGAAATATTTCACACTTTTCATTTACTCTACAATATAAACTTTATATCTATAAAGTGCTGCTTTTCTATTTCAAAAACTGCATGCCCTGACACTTCAGAGGCGTATTTATGACCTAACAGATGACAGAATATTAAATCTGATTTGAACAGATGACAGAATGACAGAATATTAACTCTATAGAATTGAAAGAAAAATTATTGATAGGTAAGTTTTACCAAGAATTTGAACAATTTTTCGTAGGCCTCAAAATTTAGCACTCTAAGCGATCGGATGATAGTTGCGCCTTCCACATAAGTAATACAACACTAAATACACTGGTTTCCATAAATTAAAGCCCAACCCTATGTTAAGCAATGAAAAGCTAAGGTCAAAACTCTGTAACTTCTGAAATAAGTTTTTTGTTTTGTAAAATGTGATAGCGCATAAAGATCTCAATCAAAAATATACCAATATCTTGATTTTTCGACAATATTCTTTCGGTACTTAATGAATTACGGAAGCTTGAATACTTAACAATAGCTATGCCAAACTTAAGAAACTCATACAAAACTGATGAATAGTGAAATAATTCTTTACACAAACTCCTAAATACATACTTATTTTTATTTAAACGCTTGGATGCAATACTTATTATTATGTTTTAATTAACTTCTGAAGTCAATTTTTGTGACTGACTTTGTTATTATTAAATATTCAAACTTCAATAATTCATTAAATACTGAACGAATTGTTGAACATCGAGATATCGACATTTTTAATTGCTTTTTATTATCTGCTATTACCTTTTTCAAAACAGAAAACTTGTTTTAGAAGTTATAGAGCGTCGACTTTAGTTTCCCACTGACATAACATAGGGTTGGTCCTTAATTTATCATGGGAAACGTTTGCGAGTTCGCCAGATACGAATTCATTGAACATGCCAGATTAGAGAAATTTTATTGTATTTGGAAATATTATAACAACATGATCCTTAATGCCATTGTGGTCGTGTGAAGGCTGCAATAGTTTGATTAAAAAAAAAGGTGTATTAAAAAGAAATAGGAAGTGAGGTTGGATGCAATTTCACAATGCATCTTCTGACTTCCTTTTTTATTGCCTTCAGTGGTATTGCCATCTCTTCTGTCTATCCGTTTTCTTCTCTGCCTCTGTACATCTCAGCCGACGAGATTGAGAATGTCGAAAAAGACCGAATTGTGCGGCTTGGTCTGCTCCATCTTTGTTCTGGGACTACCCATCACTTTGACAGCGGTCAATAATGTCACCTAAGAAAGCGTCTTCTGCGATGCAGACCCCCTCCCTGTGCTCTGCGGGCGCGCGGTGGACGTGCCGAATTTATCTGACACCAACAAGGACAGAGAGATTACCGCAGCGGCCTCGCAAACTGCACGTGGATTACTTGCCGAGACCAGAGCCGCAGTGAGGTGCGGCGAGGCATCAGTCACGTAGCCAGTCATCAGCGGCTGCTCATGATACATTGGACCTCGAGGCCTCCTGCCCGCCGGCTCATTCCTTTTGGACACACATCACTTTACTACTGTGGACACAACACGCTTCATGCGATGACTCCGTTTTAAGACGTTGGAAAAGTAATTCCCATTTTTTCATCTTCTACTATTAAAGCGCTACGTGAAGGATAGAAAAGAAGAAGAAAAATCCCTTTTAAAGTGTGATGTTTGTGGCAAAAGAAAAAAAATGGGAATGCCAAAACAAAGCGAGCCCATCTACCCGGGTATCGCTTCTGTACCTGATTGTTCCTTGTTGCCATGACAATCGCAACTTGTCCAGCCTGGGGATGTGAATATGATTTGGACCATTACTGTTCCAATAATCAGATGATGCCCTTCTCGTTTACAAAGAATGCAACGATCGGTTTGGTAAAGGAACCGTCCATCATAGGATTTGGGTTGGGTTGTTTTACCTCTGAGCGGCACTTTTTTGCACAACATGGGCTAAATGGCCAGGTCACAAGGACCCCGAAGGCTCAGAGAAGGTTGGGGGAGGGGACCCACTGGAACAGCTGTTGGGAGACAGATGGTAGCCTCCCGCCAAGGCCATCCAGCGTGTTCTTTAACGTGCACAGGATATGGCTCTCCCGCACACGGGGCCACGGCTTAACGTCCCATCCGACGGACGGCGGCCTTTCCAAGCCCATCGGTGTCCCTTACTGACCGTGGGCAGGGCGGGGAATTTTGCGGAGATAAATCTCAACGCTGACCCAGCTGGGACTCGAACCTGGGAACTACAGATTACGAGCCTGGCGCGCTACCGACTGAGCCACCCCCGCCCCCACCATCAAGGAGATGTTAAAGCTATTTCCTGGTGTTCAAGTGCATTCACAGTCGCGGAGCCTTAAAGAACAATCTAGATGGTTTAGACAGAAATAAGCTAAGGCTTGTGACTTTAAATATTTCTTTTTTGCTGCCAAATGGTTTTCGGTGGTTAGAACAACCAATGAACGACTTGTGAGTTCTCGACCTAGTTCGGAATCATTTTACGACACATAAATATATGTTATAATAGGATTCGAGTTGCTGGTTAGCCTCAGCTAAAGGAAGTGGGGGAATGCATTGCTGACATTGAATGTTATGTGAGAAAATAGTCACATGTAACAAGTTAAAATTATGGAGAAAAAAATGAGTTTCGGAGGAAGTGAGATTATCATCATCATACCACCTCTTGATAGCACATCAGGTGCTCTTACCATCTGAGCTATTCCCCTATTCTATTGACAAGATTCGAAATTACTTCAGTGCCAAATAGCATGCATAAAAACTCATTTGAGACTTTTTTCTCGAAAACTCATTGAAACTAGCTAGTCTTAAAGCAAAGTATCTGGAGCTACTGTTCCAGCAGACATACTCCTTTTTTTTTCATTCACTGAGGCAGCGGTCAGAAAGTTTGATTTCCGTCTTAGTGGAACATGTCCTTGCATAAGACCTTAATAAGGTCGGAGTAGCTTCTAGGACCTTTCTTTGTCCTTCTTTTAGGAAAAAGAAATAAATATTTGCACAAAAAAAAGCAAACTAGAAGAACAACATTTCGCCTTTGGTGAATATAGTACCTTCGTTTTTAAAGGGAATAAGTCTATCGTTTGACGACTTTAGAACCCTCTGACGGTGGAAATTCGAACAAATAGGATGATTTGGAAAATTCAAATAATAATGTTTCATTAGTGCCTATCTTATTCGAAACGAATTTTCCATTTCTTTCTTAAAATATTTGAATTTTCCTACTCCCATGAGGGTAAAAGTGTCTCTACTGTCAGTATCAACCCCTTGACCATCGTATTCAGCCATTAAAAAACGAAATATGTATCACGAATAGATCGTTTGCAATATTTGTTAAAATTTTATATTTTCTAAATATAGGGCTTCCTAACAGTGGAAATTGAAAGCATTGGAAGATTCGGAAAATATCAGCCCTTATCCAACTCGCAAAGAATTTTCTTTAAAAGCATAAATACCTGAAACGTTATCCTAAATATTTATAACCATTTTCTTCCTCAACATCAGACAATTACAATTTCGATATTTATGAAATTTCTCTTTTGAAAATTTTTCACAGGAATGTGCCTCGAGATCGTCACGCTATATATTAGTTAGCTGAACGTGCAACTCTTAGTGGTGGGACACCGAACTCCCTCCTGGCAGACGCGTTCTGTTCACGTGAGCTTCCCAGTTGTGAACAGATCCAGTCTCCCGAAACGATTCTTTGATTCGATTCATTGAAAGGATTGATACATTTGATTCATTAAACCGATACAATTCGAGTTAATAGAATAACTTAGCACATTGCTCAGCCAATCTCAGTTTGATGTATATTTTTCGTATTTTAATTTTTGCATTAATTACTTGCAATTTTAATTCGTGCTTGTATCTGTATCAGATGGTTTAATCACCATTCAGCGTTCAGGTTAGTTTGATTCTGATCAGGCAGAGGAATAAAAGAAGTGTTTAACTATTTGATTCAATCATGAGAAGTCAGTCAAAACCATCTCCTTCGTTCATGAGTTGAAATGATTCTTTTCAGAGAGAAATTATTAAGGATAACTTACACGACGGATTCGATCATTTGAAGAGAATCATCAGCGAACAATCCATCACATCATACTCTGTGAGTTAGATCCAGTGATTAGCTTCTAAGAGACATACAGGAGCATCCCGTCAAGGTTATCAAGCGTAATCTTTAACATGCATCGGTATTGACCCCTCTGAGCAGCACATTTTGTGCACACAAAATTGCAATGATCCCAAGGACGTAAGAGAAGGTTGCTGTAAGAGATCCACTGTTCAACTTTTAAGAGCATACCTGCTCTTGTCAAGATGAAATTAAAAGTTCGGAATCAGTCATACTGCACAATTATTAATTTATTTGCAATATAAATCTATTAGAAGTATAGCTGGCAAGCTTTGCAGTTGACAGCAGAGGTCGAAGATTTACATTTGTAGAGTTCTGCTTTCCTGCCCTTCGCCTCATTTTTTAGTCTTAAAAGATCCTCCGATCTGTTGTGGCAAATCGACTGACACTACGTTTCCCCCGATGTGTAAAGATAAATTTCTCATCTCTTTTATGGCCAAGAAGGGCGGGTGGGGGGCTTCCGTCATTTATTTATAGTGTTTGCTACAATGTATCGGCGCAAGGTTTCTTTCTCCTGGTTCAGAGGAGGAAATCTGCAAAGAAAATGGCGATATCATTAACTTGGTATTTGCTTAAGTCATTGCATCTGCTATATGTGTGGTTAAAAGCGCCAAAGCCCCAAAGTCACTGGAATTTAGCTGAAAAACTCAAGTTTTCGAGATTTTCGCGCATAATTTTAATCATCAGTTATGTTAATTTGCTTATAAGTATCGTGAAAAGGAAATTCAACAAAGTAACCGTAAAATTTTACAAAAATTGAACATATTGGAAGAGAAAGTTCGATCAAGAGAAAAAATTTACAACCGAATTCAGAGGTGTTTTTTTCTGCTGGAGGAGGCTGCACGACGAATATTTTATTTTCATTCAAATGCAGATATCAAAATTTTGTCAATTTTGTTCGTTATTATCATCAATTGTTTTTTGTTTCGTTATGATAAAAGTATATTTAATTCTAATTGTGCGTGACTGATTGGCCGACTCTTCCAGAAAAAAGTTTACGTGAGGATATATGAGGGATTTTGTAAACGGATTCGTGTCTGTGGCGCGACGTGAGGCGTATTTGCAAAGCGTGATCTGTCGTGACCGTGAATGAAATGAATCCCTCAACAAATCTCTTCTTCTGTGGATGTTGAATAGATCGAAAAGCTGTAAAGTGTAATTTTGCATTTTTGAAGTACTGCCAAGTGCAGGTGCAGGAAACAACGCGGCTGGAGAAACGTGATTACAGACACTTGAGTCGACATCAATCTGATGGTTTGTGCTATTACCTTCATAGAAGTAGAAACTTATCACTTAAGAATAAAACACTGAATACCGGCATCAAATATAAATAACGTATGGTATTTTTACCTTGAAGTAATATATTGAAGTAATATATTGTTATATATTTACTAATATTACTTCATTTTGAGCCGGAGTTTGGCTCAGTGGGAGCACGCCAGGGCTGTAATCTGCAGTTCCTAGGTTCGAGTCCTACCTTGAGGTCTCTGCTAAACCTCCATTCTGCTCTCGTTCAGAAAGGAGACACCTATAGACTTGGAAGGACCGCCATCCGTCGGATGGGACGTTAAGCCGTGGCCCCATGTGCAGGAGAGCCATACTCTGTATAGGTTAAAGAACACTCTGGATGCCTTGACTGGAGGCTACCATCTGTCTCCCAACGGCTGTCCAATGGGTCCTCTCCCCCCAACCTTCTCCGAGCGACTGGGTCCTTGTTTGACCTGTCCATTTAGCCCATTGTGTGCAAAATATGCCGCTCAGAGCTAAAACAACCCAACCCTTTATTTCTTTTTATTCATCATATTGCACTGATACAAAATCGTTTTTGATCTGCAAAGCCTATCTGGAAGAGTATTGAAGACCATTATGTATCGGATTTTGAAATGTGACAGTCTTCTAATAGGCCAATATCTCATCTAAATTTAACAATTTGAAATATTTGAGCAAATTTAATACAGCTGAAATTATGCACCAAAAAATATGATAACACAAAAAAATACACACATATATGCACAAAATATAGTGCAGGATTTTAAAAATAATTTTAAAATTTTAATTTCGCTAAATGCATTTAGGCATAAGTTTTTTTGGGTAACCGGTTAAAGCTCTTGGTTTGAAGTAAAATTTAATTCACAATCAAAATGTTTATATACCAAGTGTTGACCTCCGAGTTGGTAGAGGATTTTTCTTGCAGATTAATGATTTTCCGCAGTTGTCCCGGTGACCGAGTGTTTATTGTATTTGTCTACTAAATCGATGGCGTTCGTTATTGTAGTGTCTACTAATCGATGGCGTTCGAACTCTTGTTAAGGTATGAATATTTCTAGTTTTGTCTTAGATGATGAGGTCATCATTTTTCACAGATGTCACTTCCCTGTGACCTATTATGTTGAGAGACTGTTGTCAGATTTCTGTGACAATGTTTGATGTGTAATTCATTTTCGTTTGTGAAAAAGATGTTTTGTTATGAGTTTAGATGAGTTCGGTAATAGCATCAGAATTACATCATCACTTAGATTCATGAATTTTCTAACTTGGAATTTTATTAAGTAAACAAATGTTCTTGTTCATGAGAAAGTTATTCGTATAAAGAAGTTAGTCTGAAGGTTGAAATCAATTCATAACAAATCTCAAGAGTGAAAAGTTATTGGGCATATGAAAATGGGTGTGCCCTCGTAATGTTAGCTGCCAATAAGCTTGCATGTTTTAGTGAGAAACAGCATTACAGGGACACACCTGTTTTTATATGCGCAATAATTTTGATTCTTGGGGATTGCTCTGAATTGCTTTCACCTTTTCAGAGCAGGATTTCTCAGTCTGTTTTTGCTGTAATGATACTCGAGACCGGTGATTCTCATGTGCGCGATGCATTTTAAAAAATGTTCACTCTTCACACTCCGGAATATAATGACTTTCTTATAATCGAGCTATTTAACCAAAAAAGGTTAAATATTTTAAAGTGATTCTGATATTGATCAAACACGCCAAAAATAATCTGTTTGAATTAACTTTTCGTATCTATTATTCAGGCAGGTTAAAATGAAAATAATAACCTATAAGTATTAAATTTTAGCAAAAATATATATAAACTCATTTTAACAGTTTGTGTAAGAAGATTTTTTTTTTTCGATTTTCGTTAATTTTCAATGCTTTTTGCAGAACGAAATGCTATAGTAAAATATAACTTTCTTATCAATTTTAAATACTGAAAAAAAAAAACACTAGAAAAATTGAGATTTTACTTAGATTTATTTCAGATTTTTATAATTGGTCGCGTTTTTCAATAAAAGTTTATTTACTGAGTTATGAATCTGACTCAGTAATTACCTCAAGTGGAACTTGTTTCTCGTTTTGTATCCGATATCAGAAAGTGTTTAATTCGCAAAATTGGAAGCTGGAGAAATTATAATCGTAAGTGGCAGCAGCTATCCCGATGTCTTTTTCACAAATATGGACAATTATAATTTGGGGAGAAAAATCCCCTTCCAACTGGGAGATTAACACCCTATACAAATGATATTGCGCCATTTCCGTTTGCCTTCTGGCGATACGTGCGCATCCCCTAATGCAGGTGACAAGAGAGTTCGCCGTAAACTTTCTTTTTTGCACTTTCTCGAACTCAAATCGATTGTCATGTCTAGTCTCCCCCCTCCCCCCCGTCCAATCTCCTATGCCATCGAGACAGGAAATTGAACGGAACCTACGAATTATAGCTGCAAGATTTTCGAAGCTCCTGTATAACCGTTAGATTTAACCTTCCTCGTATTATCTTCCCACAGGTCTATTCTTCCCCTCCTCCTCTTCTCAACATATTTCTGTTCTTTGTCACCTCGTCGACGGCAGATCTTTCTCTTCAGCGTTATCTTCCTTGCAGACACTCCCTCCCCTCGCTCTCCCCTTCTGTCCACTGTATTCTCCTTTTTCTTTTATCTTCTCTTCGCCAACACTTGCTGGGTAATCAGAATTATCTCAGAAAAGGAAATAATAAAAGCAAGACAAGGGGCGCCGAGCGATCGATCCCTTCCTTTAGAGAGATGATGTTCTTCTTTCATTAGAAACTCTGTTCGGCTGAATTAAATTGAAGAGGAAATCGGATTCTGCTGGCAGAGAACCTTTTAATGGGAAACAGAAAGACGCTGCAATCGTATTAGCCGTTACACAATGAAACTTTAACGGAGTCAAAGAAATCGGTTTATCTGTCACCGGGTATTAAATCTGATAAATTTAAAGAGACAAAAAAAAAAAAACCCAGTAAAAATCGGTCTTAGCGGTTTTTGTTTTTGCAGAAATACGTTAATAACACGATTAACAAGTTCAGCAGAATTTGTCGTTTTTGGAGGAGATTGAGAACGGGAATTTTCTGTTTATAGCGAGTTACATGAATTGCCTTCCTTTAATTGCCAACTGTTATCCAACTGTTAAGAATGTTCAAAGTGGCATTAGAAATACGAAAAGAACTAAACTCATACGTAACTGCAAAAATCTACAGATTTCCATAATATTAGCTCCTCAAGGAGTTTGTGTCAAGGAAATCTAGAAGCCATATAATAACACCAGAGAGAAAAACTTATGAGGGTGGCTAGATATCAGTAATAACAAAAAAATCGTGTTTACGTTGGGCTCGTTTTCCAGTTTATTTCGTAGTCAAGCAATGCAATTATCCGTCAGCCAGGAAGGTCAGAAAATGTCTTAAAATAGCCTGTTTACCACGGATCTTGAGAAGAGTCTGTCAGTACAGTGGGCTCAAGTGAAGAATGTGGGAAAGACATCAGTAGAAAAACAACAGGAAACCAAAAACTAAATTTAAATGTTTTAATTGCTACTTGTTCTGAAACATTTTAACTGAATTCAAAACGTCATGAAATTTATTCAGATAATTTACTTTTTTGTGAGTTCTTTAGAGAGATTTGTTTTGGTTTTTAAAAACAAAATTCCAGACGAAAAAATTGTACATTTAAAATTATTCAATGAAAGTATTAAATAAATTAGTTTCTTTTTTTTGTAGAATCCTATATTGGATAAATTTTAATGTTTTGAAATAATTAATCCGAAAAATAACAGTCTCTAAGTCTACAACTGTATTTTGGAGATTTTCTAGATTCCCAAATAGCAGAATTTTCTTTCCATGTTGTATGGACTTTGTATCTATATTGTGCAAAATTAAGAGATATTATATTGTGATATCTCTTAATTGAGATTATATTGTGCAAAATTAAGAGATAAATTGTAAAAAGAAGGTAATGGAAGAAATTTGGCATGGCAGCCTTTGTTTCATATTTCGGTGTCTTGCGTTGGCATTTTAAGATGGACCATTGTCTGTGTCAATGAAGACATGAATATGAACTCTAACATCATGTGCCTAGGTCATTAGTTCTCTGGATTACAGACGAACGAAAAAAAAAGTGCCAGATGTCATATCGACTTGAACTAGAAAAGCGGCAGAATTGATCCGATTAGCATTTCCAAATAAATAATCGCCCACAATAAAGACAGAACTAAATAGTCTCTCAACAGGTCTGCGGAACAGTTTTCTCTTTCTTTTTCGGTATAAAAATGACATATCCAATCAAAACTTTATTAAAAAAAATATTTAGAGGAGTTTAAAACGAAAATATAAGTAAGTTCCCTTTTGAAATATTCCTTAGAACTGGAGACTGAAACACAGATGTTGCTTCTGTTTTGAAATTTTGAGACTGATGTATTGATTTCTGGCATCACGGGTAGTGTTTGCATCCATTTTCAGCGTATTAGCAGACAGTTCCATCATTTGCAGCGTTATTGATCACAGACTTTTTAACGCCGCTAAGAAAGGATACTTAACTCAATTTATTATATTTCACTAATACTTAACTAAATAAAAAAAGGATACTTAACTAAATTTTATATTTTTTAGACGTTTTTATCCTCTGAGATTTTAGAAGATGAGTGTTTCCTCCTGTTGGACGAAAGCACGATATTAATCCGCGGTAGATGGACGATATTTACCGGAAGAGGACCATGGAAAAATTTTAATGATAAGAATGGCTGCGAAAAGAATTAGTAAACATATATTACACACATTTTAAGAGAGAGAATAAGAAGAGTAAGAATATTTTTAAAAAAAGTCGAAACTGGAGCCGAGAAAGTGAAAAAAAATTACGCCCTTTTGTGAAACTAATTTCAAAAACTGGTTCGTTTCATTCCTCTACAATAGGGGTCCTCAACGTGGGATACGCGGTAAAAGTTTTTGGGTACGCCGTGAGAGCTCAAAAGTCGCTAGATCTAGTAACAAAGTAAAAATAACCAATGTTAAACTATAACTATAGTTTTATCTATCGATATAAGGGGTACGCCAGTTACATACACGTTTCCAGGGGGTACGTGAAGCATAAAAGGTTGAGAACCACTGATCTAGAAGTTGAACTGGCCCACTTCATTCCATTAGAAGTCGATCTGCCCCTCTTCATTCCTTTTGAAGTTGAACCTGGCCCACTTCGTTCCGTTATAAGTCGATCAGGCCCGCTTCATTGCTTTAGAAACCAATTCAGGCTTACGTTTGTGTTATGCACTCCTGAACTAAAGAAAAAATCAAGATTTGCTGAGAAGAAAAAAAAATTTATATGGAAAAAAAAAAGAATTAAGGGATCAAACATAATGATCGTTACATAATGTGCAATTTCTAAGTGATTATAATTTAATAGATTTTTTTATTCGTTTAATACAAGACCAAAAAACTGGATTTTGGAAATGATGTCGGTTTTGTTTCTAATGTAGGAGTCTTCAACGGATTGCATTTTTCAAAAAGCTTTTGAATTCAAGCACGTCAATAAAGACGTAGAATTGTAAAAAAAATTAAATGTTGCAATTTTCATCATCCTCATCCTCAAGCAGCCATGGGCTACGGAGGTCCAACCAGACCGTGCAATTTAGTTCTCCAAGCAAGTCTATCCTGAGCTACATCTACTGCATCTGTCCACTGCACACCAATTCTAACAAGGTCCTGTTTGACATTGTCTGCCCACCGCATACTAGGTCTCCACTTTTTTCTGATGCCTTTAGGCACACTGTTCATAACCCTATTCGCCAATCTATAATTATTCATACGGGCAACATGGCCAAACCAACGGAGTCTCTCTCTGCACAATATGCTGCTTAAAGGAGGTTGCAAACTCCTTTGCCTAACCTCATCATTAGTTACAAAGTTGAACCACCTAATGCCCAAGATACTGTGTAAGCATCTGGAATCAAAAGCATCTAGTTTCCTGTTATCTTGTTTACAAAGTGTCCAAGTTTCACTACCATAACTAACCCTAGAAAGAACCAAACTATTATATAGTCTAATTTTAGTCTTTTGGTGTATACGCCTATTTCTCCACACTCTCCATAGATTCTTAAAAGTTCCGGCAGCAATCCCTATTCGCCTGTTAATCTCATTCCGCACATCACCATTATCAGTTACATAGCTCCCAAGATAATTAAACTGTGACACCTGCTCAAGACTGCAACCATTCAGATTAACTGAATCACAGCCTGAATGACCAATTTTCATCACTTTAGTTTTCTCTCTGTTTATAACCAAACCTACTCTACTACCAGTCTCATCAACAGCTCGAATGAAAGAGTTCATCTCATCAACATCATTTGCCAAAAAGGCTAAATCATCAGCATAATCTAAATCAGAAATTTTCGTATCTCCAGCCCATTTAAGGCCAAAATCTTTCCCTTGAAGTGAATTTCGCATAACATAATCAATAACCAAGCTAAAGAGAAAAGGAGACAAAATGCACCCTTGTCGAACACCAGAAGTAATGCTAAACCAATTGCTACAAGCCTTACCAACTCTCACACACGACTCAATGTTAGTATAGAGAGCTTTCATTTTGTTAACTAACTTGTCTGGTATACCATATGATCCCACAATCAACCACAAATTATGACGATCAACAGAGTCGAAAGCCTTTTTGAAATCAACAAAGCTAGCAACCAAAGGTTTCTGAAACTCTAAACATTTCTCAAGAATCTGCCGAAGTGAAAATATCTGATCCACACATCCCCTACCACTTCTGAATCCACATTGCTCATCACGCAATTGACTGTCAACCAGATTCTTAATTCTATTAAGCACAATCATGGAAAGAACTTTACCTGGAACAGAGAGTAAGCTGATACCCCTATAGTTATCACAAGAACTGCGATCAATTTTAGGATTGCAAATTTAGGCTACATATTTTAATTTCCTAATTTCTACTAATTATATATAGGATTAATATTTAGTGTGTGACACAATATCCGGTAAGTATTTTAGATTCCAAAACAAGAAAAAAGTCTTATAAGCTTATACCCGTAAACGCTTTATTTTGAAATTCTGAGTTATAAGTTATTTTACAACAATTCTTCGAATAGCCTTGTCTGTACCCGAGCTGTAATAACTTTGGGTGCATTGTATGTCCCTGAGCCATCTTACATGCAGTATATATCTGCATATGCAACATGCTAACTCTGTGGAACCATTAGGGCCATTCCTCTTGGAACGTATTCACGATTATTATTGTGACGAGCCGAGGCCTGCTCCCCACTTTCAACGCGGCCGCTTCGAACAATTGTTGTAACACAACTTGTATGCGATTACTTTCAAATAAAGCGTTTCGTAAGATAAGACTTTTCTTTTGAATCCTAAAATACGTCCTAATTTATGCCACCCCACTTAAGTTACACACTGTATACGTAAAAGTTCCACTTGTGTTTTTTTTGCACGTGTTTGCTCCCCTTCGGCCGTTCTATCTTACTCACGGTTCTATTCATAGCTGAAATAAAAGGAGAAATTTTTTCCTCTTCTCTACTTTGAGTTATTGGATAAGTGACTGAGACAAATGCGATTCATGATATCGGGAAAGTGTTTCAGCTGCACTGCCCTTCGTCAAAGATTAAATGGAAATTTTTCAGTGTCTTGGAAAATGATACCAAAAAATAAAATTTAAATTGTTTTTATGTTTTAGAGCCTCGATAAAGTTTTACATCATGAGTGTCTTTAGGAAAAAATTTTAAACTTTATAAATTTCCCAATGTAATTTTTGAAGCAAAAGTGGAAAATATTTTGCCTGTTTGGTTCCAGATTTAAGTCTAAACAAATCTGTTTGTCTTTATGCTTAAACTTTTTGTTCATGAAAGCGATCTACTTCCTGTTCCATTTTAGAGCATGAATGATCTGTGACGATCCGTCCATTGTGTTCTATAAAGTGCTTTCCGTTCGTTATGTTTTCTTACTTCAAATTACAACTTTAAATGGTTTTTATGACGTGTAACCATATACTTTTATGCGCATTAGGTACTATGTTGCTAAACCTTTCTCAGTAAACATATGGATATTAGTTCTACAAAAAAGGTGTATTCGTCTTTAATTAATGGTATTGGAAGACTTCAACGATTTAGACAAAACAGTATATTATCTCTAAGACATGATTATTTTTCGAAATGAAAAATATTTGTTTTACCACAGTAAATACGTCAAACTACTTTGCCTCAATATGACCTACGAAGGCGTTAAAAAGCGTTCTTGACACGTGTCTATAAATTTGCACTTGTTCCCTCGAAGTTAACGAGCAACGCCTTATTTGAAAGCTTGTCTAAACTTGTCGTTACGTGTTAGAAACAAAGTTTATATCATCATTTATGTCTTCGCAGGCGAACGTAAAGTTTGGTTTGCGAAATCTGTGCTTTGTTGCTATGGAGCCTACTAAAGAGGGAGAAAGATTTTATATTTTCACAAGGATGCAGCTTGGAGACGACGAGAAAAAAACTCATGCCGATTTAATACAAGTATATTTGAATCATGCCTGTTCATACACTGAAGTGCCAATGAATTAGGGATAGCAACCTAGTAACGTGTTGGACCCCTTCTGGCCCTGATAACAGCCGCCACACGACGAGGCAAGGACTCCACAAGCTTGCATAAATGTTCCGCAGGTATTGCTGTCCACAATTCTCTCAGGGTCGCCACTGATGGGAGACGGGCCCGAAAACTCTGCTCGACGGTATCCCAAAGATTTTCGATGGGATTTAAATCTGGGCTTCTAGGTGTCCAATTCATTATTTCAAAATCAACAGAATGCTGCTGCAACCATGCAGTAGCCAACCTGGACCTGTGAGATGAACAGTTAGTTGTCTTACTGGTAGACGCCATCTCCTTGGGATGCATGATGGCCATAAATGGGTGTAAATGGTCAGCCATGAGTTCTACATACCGGGATGCATTGAAAGTCGTCGGTACATGTACCAAAGATCTCACAGACGTCCAACTGAAGACACCCCAGGCTATCACTGAGCCACCACCAGCTTGTACTGTTCCGACCTGACATGCAGGATCCATGGCTTCATGGGGTTGGTGCCATATCCTCAGTCTCCCATTGACGTGATGAAGTTTGAATCGGGATTCATCACTCCAGGCTATCCGTTGCCAATTTTCGATGGTCCAGTTTCGATGTTCTTTAGCCCAGGCAAGGCGTTGAGCCCAGTGTTGTGCCATTAAAAGTGGGTCTCTCGTAGGTCGGCTGCTCCCGAAGCTGAGACGATGAAGTGAGTGTTGCACAGTCCATGCACTGACTTCCTGGCTGGAACCTGCGTTCAGATAGGAGGTGATTTCAGATAATGTCTGGCCCCTATTGATCTGTACGATGCGGGTCATATGGCGAAGCCCATGATCATTCAAGGCTGGTTGCCTTTTGCAGTTTTCCAAGGTGCTTGTTTTTTTTGCCGGAATTTTCATATTACCGGAACACTCTTTAAACTGTCGTACGAGAAAATCCAAGTTCATTGACAATTTCGGAGATGAACTTGTCCCATTCGTTGGGCACCTACGATCTGATTTCTATCAAATGCATCTAAATCCCACACCTTTCCCATTACGCTTCTCACGACGAATGCTTGTGGAAGCCAAAACTGACAGCTATATATGACCAGAGTTTCAGTCACGCATGCGCACAATTGCGGGACTTGCGGGACTGAATTTGGATGGCGTCTCCTATTCCTAATTCAATGGCACTTCTGTGTATGACTGTGTTACGGGATGCGTATTGCCAAAGGCGTCACTACTCAGAGCCGCTGCTCTGAGTAGATCAGGCTTTTGTATGTGCTATAGTTGCGCATAACGTAACAAAACCGTCAGCAGTTCAGACACAATAGATTTATGCTTGGGATCGAGCGCAGGCAACACTGGCTGGCGCTGGTCGAAGAAGTATGGCGTATTGGCCATAGAAAAGTATGGCTTATTGGCTATTTCGGAATTGGAATAGCCAGTACCTTGTACTTTTTCGTTTTTCCTTTATGGTATTCCGAACGTATCTATATGGACAGTACATCGCCTGCCGCATTATAAAAAACACCCCTGATGAGCGAAGGCCAAGTGAGAACGAATCCGTAAAGTGGTGAATCTCTTGAGTATGAATCTTCGTATACAGTCTGTGTTGCTTTATATTCTGTTCTTCGTTTCTCATGAATCCATCGTCCGCATTATAAAAAACGCCCCGGATGAGCGGAGGTCAAGTGATTACGAATCAGTAAAGTGATGACAATTCGAAGTTGTCTAATTCAAGTCAAGATACTAGTATTTCACTTTACTCTTTGTCCAATGCATTTCCATGCTAGTGGCCTGTCATTTTTCGCTGACTTTTTGGAATCTGTCAGCATATGTTGTAAGTGCTAATTCCACATAAAAACATGCACAACTTAACCTTCATCTCACAAAAGAAACTACTGAAGCCCAGAATTTAAAAGCGAAACCAAAATAAATCTATTGTATCTGAACTGCTGACGATTTTGTTACGTTATGCACAACTGTGGCACATACAAAAGCGTGAGCTACTCAGAGCAGCGGATTTCTTTACTGCTCTGAATCAGTGACGCCTTAGGCAATACGCTTACAGGATGGATGCGCAAATTCAGAGGAGGACGGTAGAGTTTCGAAGAGCTCCCTCGTGCAAGAAGATGGAAGGAGGCCAGAACGAGAGAACCATGATTGCTGTTCGTTAACTCATTAAGGAAAACCCACACATCACTGCACAGATGATATATTTAGGTGCCAGTGTACCACACTGCCAATCGACACTGCGGAATTCATAATTATTCATCAACTTTTAAAGTTTCGAAAGAAATGTGCCAAATGGGTACACCACATACTGAGAGAACAGCAAAATAGTGTAGAGTCGACTCGTTCGAGACGTGATTTTAGTACTATATAACTCCCAGAAAGATCGACTACTATGTTTAGGTTGTGGAAGATAAACCACGTTCCCGAATCCCCCGACAAAACTTTCGCTCAAGGAAGAGGATGTTCACATTTTTTTTCAACTCCCAAGGAGTGGTAGACATGGCCACCCTTACCTGAAAAAATGACTATAAATGACCAATACCGCACCTACATTGTTTTGCCCAAAATGGCTAAGGAGATTTAAGAGCAGCGTCCAATAATAGACGTCTCAAGGTTTCTCCTTCTTCATGACAATGACACTGCTCACAAAACCCAGCAAGGTACGGCCTATCTGCAGCAGGAAAAAATCAAACAGCTACTGCATCCTGCATATTTACCCGATCTTGCACCATGAGATTTTTAGTTGTTTCCAAAAATTGAAAGAAACTTCCTGGGAAGCCTTTTTCAAGGGTGCAAGACCTTGCAAAATGCTTTTATTCAGAGTTGTGGAACTCCACAGGAGTTGTGTTCTCCAACAGGAGTACCACCAAGCGTTCCAGAATTGGCGTAGATGTCTGCAACTTTGCATAGATGCTGGAAAAGAGTACTTTGAAGAACAGCAAAAGTTTTGATGAGGTAAGTGCAATGCTTTTTGTTCTGCGAATGCATGTCAAGAACTTTTGAACTTCCCAAGTTGTGTTGGGTTGGGTTGTTTTACCTCTGAGCGGCACTTTTTTGCACACCATGGGCTAAATGGCCAGGCCACATGGACCCCGAAGGCTCAGAGAAGATTGGGGGAGGGGACCCACTGGAACAGCTGTTGGAAGACAGATGGTAGCCTCCCGTCAAGGCCATCCAGCGTGTTCTTTAACGTGCACAGGGTATGGCTCTCCCGCACACGGGGCCACTGCTTAACGTCCCATCCGACGGACGGCGGCCTTTCCAAGCCCATCGGTGTCCCCTACTGACCGTGGGCAGGGCGGGGAATTTTGCGGAGATAAATCTCAACGCTGACCAAGCTGGGACTCGAACCTGGGAACTACAGATTGATTACGAGCCTGGCGCGCTACCGACTGAGCCACCCCCGCCCCTCCCAAGTAAATGGTGAGAAAAATATAATGTATGTGGTCCCTCCATTATTTAGGAAAGCTATGACATTATTACTTATACTTAGCTCCGAAATTCTTCAACTTTATCTGAAACAGCATCAAACTGCAGCGAATTATAATATATACTAAATACATAACTTAAAAGCTTAATTTTAGGAATTGATGATATCGTAGTCTTTCATTTTCGTGAAATGCTACACAATTACATCAAAGGTATTTTTATGTAACTGTACGTTTTTTATTCATGTTGTAGTTCAGTGATTCCGGTCCAGTAAAAAAAAAATATTTTTGCCGCCTCTGTGACGTAATCACGAAATTTCTCTTGTTTTGATTGAAATTACAGATGTATTTCATTAAAAAACACATAACTGATTAATTGAAAAGTTATTGTTTTTGAAATAACATAATCGGCTAGTTCCTGTGGTATCAAGAAATCCCCAATGAGATGCGAGTTGCGAAAGTTTCGTTACGTTTGATCAGAGATCGTATGTTCATCAGATGAAGATTCAACACTTAGCATCATCAGAGCTGGAGGCGTTCCCTAGCAACCATCCTTCTGTGCCGTTAAAGGAAGTTCCAATTGCGGAAGCAGACATCCTCCTCCTTTCTCTTGCTGTTGCGTTATCTTCACATGAGGATGATTGACTCAGATTCGTTCCCCATTCTCTTCTGATCCGCATCTAACGACGATCAATGCGCCGCGCAAATTAGTCCGAGGCGTTTGTTGCGATAAAGCGGAGGCATCGCCATTCAAAGAACAAAAATGCCCTCGAATCAGCTGGGATACGGTGCGATGATTTCTTTATAATTTAATTTTCCCAGCGAGCTGAATAATCTTTTTGGCAGTTGTGATGGTTGAAACTCCTCCTGTCCCAAGCTAACCCCTCTCCACCCCCCCTTCAATTTTTTCGCTCTCATTTTAGGAGTCATTTTTCGGTTAGGAATTGTTTCCGAAATTGAATGCCTGTCTCATATCAAGGGTTAAATGCGGCACTGAAGAGATGTCGACTTTCGGCCGCGGAGCCGACCCATTAACGAGTTGGCACGACCAATTTATTGTTCCAATAGTCGGCCGCAAATGGCGTCTTTAATGGGCACGGCAACGCCCCGATGCGGTGCGAAAGGAGATGAGCCCTGATTTCCATTTAGATGTCCTGAACCTCGTGCCTGTCAGCAGATGTTCGGCGCGCCGCAGGAGTCGCGCGGCTTTCGGCGTACATATCGTATTTACATATTTACCAGCGCGTTCGGAGGCGAAGGAGCGCGTGAAGCAGTTGGCGCGAACTCCATCACGTGACAGATGCTGCATTGTTTATAACGCGTTGCCCGCAGCAACAGAAAGACTAGCAAATAATTGAGGAGACGTGCGCCTTCTGTAAATTTTGCTCTCGACGCTCAAGGAAGTGCATACCGAACTTATGGCTTAGAGAGTAAAACTATTTCTGTTCATTAAGGTCTGGTCTGTGCTTAAGGAGAATCTCGTACACATGGAGTAACTAAAAGTGCCAAGGAAGTTTACTTATTTATGCTATTTACTTTTTTGTTGTTGGTTTACTAAAACAGCGTTTACTGCAGCGCATAACAAATTGCCAGAGGGAAGACGAAATGGTTGCATTACGTGGATTTAAGTTTTCTTTTCCTGAGCTTAGGAAAAGATTTTTTCAAACGTTTCAGTTGGGAAACGCAAACGCGATTAACTTTTTTTCTCCTGCAGAGACCGACAAGGAAGTTGGGGGGGGGGGGAGGGGAGGGAGATATGAAAGTTAAATGATAGAGGAATTTTTTTCCCCCTCTGTTTATGATATCTTCGCGCATTAGTTCCGTTTGAAAGAAAAAAAAAATGGCCGTTTCAGATTAAAAGTTGGTAGAAAAATACGCAAATTTCAGATCTTTAAAAACATTCACGCTTTTATACAGATTACTTGGAAAGACCACAATCCGTTGGGGCGGAGCTGTAATCCCTTAAGTAGCTGGCAGTTGTTACGGACAAAAATGAAAAGGAGGGTCAGTCATTGAAGGGAGGCTTCCATCTACCTCCTGACAACTGTCCAATGAATTTCCTTCCCCTGCCTATCGCTGAACCTTTGGGTTCCTTGTGACCTGGCCATTTAATTTGTCTTAAACAAAGTGCCGCTCAGAGGTAAAATAACACAACTCAAATGTTAGAAATATAGACAGAGTAATTACTGAATAGTTTTTCAAGTTAAAACATTTATTACTTTATTTTTTACATGAAAGGAAAGTTAAATCCCTGCGCGGTCTTCAGTTAGAAGGAGACATCGATGGACTTGAAAAGGCAGCCGTCCATCTGATGGGATGTTACACGCGGCCCCGTGTGCAGGAGACCAATAGCCTGTGCACTCTAAAGAACACTCTGGATGACCTTGAGGAGAGTATTCCGTCTGATCTATCTTCTAACAGCTGTCCAGTGGGTTTCCTTCTCACAACCTACTCTTAGCCTTTGGGGTCCTTGTGAATTGACCATACAGACATTGTGCAAAAAAAAAAAGTAGCGCTTCGAAAAAAGAAACCCTCAATACTCTCGTAGTAATCATTTATCAAAAGAGGTACCCTACACGTGAAACCCGGCGCTAGTAGTAACATCATAAGCTTGCGAGTTCTATAAAAATCTGCCAACATTCTAGTAAGTTTAAGGTTAATATGAACAGTTTTACAAGTTTCGTTAAATTTATATGCTTAACTTGTTAATCGATATCGTTTTGCAACTATTTAATAATGAAATTCTCTGTGAAAAAAGCGATTCTCGTCAAGGGAAATAATGTATATGTTAATAGAATTTTTCAGTTTCAGAGAATGTATTGATAGAAAAGAGCAGCGAGGTTTTAGAAAAGGTTCTGAAGACAAGTCTTATGAAAGATTTTAATGGTTCTGACTTGTCTCTCGTCCTTCTAAAGAGAAAGAAATGTTGCCTTCGAAGATTAATGGAATTTTGTGCTATTAAAAGACATTTAATGCATTAAGAATACTGAAAATCAATTGAAGGCGTCAATGAAAAACTATAATAAATGATCATACGAAGTAAAAAAGTATTAGAATGATTAAGCAAAGTTAGGAAATGGCGAACTGATTCGAGTGTTATTTCGGAAATAATGGCTTTTGAAGAAATTAACTTTGAGAAGAAATGGCGTTAAAAATCATTAGAATGTTCAATCTGATTTGAAAAAAAAATATTTAAATATTCTTTTATTCTCTTTCTCGTTTCGCTTTGTCGATGGTCGCCAGTAAAACATCATCCAGTTTTGAATAGTCTGGGTGATTATGAAAACTTTTCTTTTTACCACTGCTGGAATACATAGTTTATGATGCACTATTGCAGTGGGAGCGTTCCTCTGTCTTTATAAGCAAACACTTCCATATTTTAGGCAGTGGGAGAGTCAAGGGTTGGATTCGGCTGTTTTGCCTCTGAGCAGCACGTTTTGCATACAATTGGCTAAATGGCCAGGTCACAAGGACCCCGAAGGCTCAGAGAAGGTTGGGGGCTGTTCCAGTGTTGAACAACAAACTGTTCAACACTGGAACAGCTGTTGGGAGATAGATGTTAACCTCCCGTCAATGCCATCCAGCGTGTTCTTTAACATGCACAGGGTATGGCTCGCCTGCACACGGGGCCACGACTTAACGTCCCATCCGACGGACGGCGGCCTTTCCAAGCCCATCGGTGTCCCCTACTGACCATGGGCAGAGCGGGGAGTTTTGTAGAGATAAATCTCAACGCTGACCCAGCTAGAACTGCAGATTAAGAGCATGACACGCTACCGACTGATCCACGCCCCGCCCCAAGGAGAGTCAAGAATATGGTTGTAATGGACACCTCTGAGCCTCGGGAACTGGGTACTGTTGCATCGAGAAATGAAGTTTCTAATTTTGACACGTTTTTATCATTCATCATCCAGTTGCAGATGAATGGATGTGAAAAATCAATCAACTCCTCCATTAATCCGTTTCTCCTCATCAGTAGACCTGTAGTTGGTTGTTTACATGCATTTTGTAATGATGGGAGAGAGACCTATTCACACGTCATATGATCCCAGCGAGATTAAGTTTCTCTCTCTTTCCTCAGGAATCGATGGAAGAAGATAAAGATGAGAAGGGTAAATGCGTGACCTTCGTTCATCTCTTCTGTTGTCATGGAGACAAAATTCGGTGGAGAGCAACACTCGTTATTTCGAGGTTGGTGAGTTTCAAGCCAGGCCTTCAGAGCGTTTTAGAATCCCTCACCATGTGAAGACGATGAGGGCTTTAAGGGAAAGGAAAATGGACAATTTCTCGGATCTTCGCATTTTAAGAGACTTCCGAAGCATCTTTCACGATTACAGTAAAATGTTGATGTTTATAGCTGCCAGTTTGTCGAATCGCTCTGAATGGATGATGAAGTTGAAATCTCAAGAAATTTCCCCCTTCCCTCCAACTGCTTCAGATCATTTGTTTACGTGGCAGCTTCTGTCTTTTCCACTTGTTTCCTTCTGGCTCCAAAGAACGTTTGCTCTGTATTTCATGCCGAAATAGCTTAAAAGCCTTTTTAAGATCTACGAAAATTTTACTTGGCATCATTCCTGCGTCTATCGTGGAAGATAATATTTAATATTCAGAATGTTGGATCGCTATATACAGGATTATTTTTCTTTGTTTCCTACATTGGGGTATATTGTTTCGATCATGAATGACATTTTGTTTTGTATCATAATGAACTATATGGCCTGGTTTCAAAGATCCCAATTTTCAGAAAAGGCTTTCGACATGAGATCATTAAATCTATTAAGGAAAACTATTAAAGAGTACATCATTATAAAGCCTCCATCAGGATCATTTACTGTGCTTTTTTAGTTCCGTTTCAGAAATGAGCTATTGTTTCCAATTGTCGTCCATCCATTTGTAGAAATTCAAGTTTTTGTCTGTAGAGATATAAGAAACTTTTTTCGGTTGTTGGGTTGTCACTACTCTAACGGTGGGAAAACGATATTCAAAATTTTTGAACAACTATTGTAAACGATCAATTTATGCTCGAAATTTGAAATTTTGGTGGTACAATATGGTGGTTAAGGGGCTTACACTGACAGCAGCAATTTGCTCTCTTACCCCCAGGGGGTAGTAAAACTCTTTATTTTCCTTTAACAAATAAAACTTTTTGGATTGAATAAGTACAGTCGCTCAAAAAAGTATCCGAACACCATGGTTGATTACAGAATTCAGAAAAAATATCTGGCAACGATTTTTTTAGAAATTAGTGATCTGGCAACCTGCGTGTCACGTAATACGAAGGTTGCCAGATCACTAATTTCTAGAAAAATCGTTGCCAGATATTTTTTCTGAATTCTGTAATCAACCATGGTGTTCGGATACATTTTTGAGCGACTGTACTGGTAAAATTTTACTATTCATATTTTTCGAATTATCTATTAGTTGCAGTTTTCATCGTTGGATATTGTAAAATTTGAAAAATGACAAACTTCTACCTCTTAGAAAATGAGCATTCCATATAGGCCTGAGGAGATATTTATTCTTCTAATTTAGTGTTCTTGCAAAAGGAAATCAGTTAATTGATTCATCCGACAAACGACAGTCTTTCGAAGCCTATCTGAGGAAAATATGGAAAATAAATTAGGAATCATATTTAGAAAAAATATGACGCTAATACAACTGGACCTGAATTTGCGAAACCCGACAAACAAGCTTAACGCGCTTCTCACTGTGCCGCCTCTTCTGGAAATGATGCTGCTCCTCCTAGAGACTCTGGATTCCTTTCGTCCTTGTAATGTTACATTCCGTCGAACATCAGATTTGACTTTTCTTTTCCTCCCACTAAATTTTTTGTTTCATCTTGCCCGCTTCATATTACTCCCCGGAGTCACAGTAGGACGAAATCTTTATAAATCTCAGTTTCCGAATCGAAGGCTTCTTCCATCAACAGTTTCCATCAACAGTTAACTGTTTCCTTTCACGCCCGCCGGGTGGGATCTGCTCCACTCTTATTGGTCCATAAATCTGATTCACGTGACCAGTCGCAGTGACAGATAGCTGGCTCGTGGCTCGTGTCTACACTGCCCACAAATCAGACAATGGAGTCCCAACTGACGACTCTTGACACGCTCGCATACTGCAACCGACTCTGCACTTTCCAGTGCAACAGTGCGTCTATCACAGAAGAATCATCGTCCGAGGTAGAGCAGCCCGCTCCCAACAGCAGCGAGGGGACTTCCAGATTATTTGCTACACAAGGTGCGGAAATAAAAGGTTTTTTTTTTGTGAACTGTACATTAACGAGATGCCTCATGACTTTTGTATTGGTGTAAGGAGATATTTCACACTTCTGATTTACTTTGTGTTTACGTCTTTCATTTTCGTTTATATATTTTATCTTTTTTGTCCTCGTTGTGGTCGAGTGGTTGACGCGTTTGGCTACTTATCATAGGGACTGGGTTCGAGCCCTGGATAAGGCATGAATGTTTGTGTCGTTTTTCTGTTGAGGTCCCGCCATCCTCACTCATCTCTCATCTTCTACTGTGGCGTATAAACTGACAGCCTCCTGTCAGACCTCTGTGGCAAGCAGCTGCTTGAGGGATTTTTTATTGTTATTTTTAATTTAAAAAAAGTGTTGGCTTCAGAAAAAGAAAAAGTTGTAGAAAACAGACTGGAATATGACTGTTTTTAGGCTGAATCTAATGGTGAATAATAGAAATGAATATAATTATATATTTGTGTTCTTTAAGCATGAATTAAAATGTTAAATAAACTGGAAGGATAACAAATCACCTCTGGCGAATATGGGATGCTCGTTTTCCAAGAAAATGAAGTTTTTTCATTTTCCGAATTTTGAACCCTTTAACAGCAGTAATTCGTACTAATGAATGATTGGAAAATGTAAATAATAATACATTATTAGCACTATAAAAATCAAAATGAATATCTCATATATCCCTTAAAATGAAAAATTGGATTTTCTTATCCCCTGGGGTTTAAGGGGCAAATCATCCAGTGTTATATAAAATAAAATAACTTGTTATTACTATATTGAAATATTATGATGTCTGGAGAATTTAGAGGCCACGGCAATACCTGGAAGTCGTCCACATGTTCCGCGAACCATTCTCGAACAATCCGGGCAGTGTGGCATGGCACATTATCCTGCTGAAAGAAGGCACTACTAGAAGGCCATAAAAGGATGTACCTGGTCTGCAATGATGTTTAAGTAAGTGGTAGACATCATAGTTTCCTGCACATGAATGACTGGACCCCAGGGTTTCCCAGCAGAGCATTGCCCAGAGCATTACACTTTCTCCACTGGCTTGTTTTCCGACGAACTTGTTAAACGACGCACATGCACCCGGCCGTCCACATGGTGCAACAGGAAATGAGATTCATTGGACCAGACGACCGTCTTCCACATTCAAGGTCCAGTTTTGATGCTCGCGTGCCCATTTTAGGCGCTTTCGATTGTGAACCGAGGTTAGCATGGACACTCAGAGCGGACTTTGGCTACGCAGCCCCATTTTCAGCAGAGTTCGATGTACTGTGTGTTGTGGCACATTACTCCCGTAACCAGTATTCAAATTACGGGCGAACTGCTCCACAGTATTCCTTCTGTTGGATCGTACCATACGGATAACCTTCGCTGACCGTATGAGCGTGGTCGTCCCACACTTTGCCGGTGGTTCGTGGTTTTTCCCTCCTCGGACCACTTTTTGAAGGTACTAACTACGGCTGACCGCGAGCACCCCAGAAGCCTTGCCGTCTCAGAAATGCTCTGACCTATTCATCTGCCGATTACAATTTGGTGTTTGTGAAACTCACTTAAGTCCGCTGCCTTTCCCATCTGAAGAACAAGAATAACACTGATTAACAGAGCTCAGTATCAGGTGTTATTTATACCGTCTCATGATCTTCACAGGCGCCGTCGTTTTGCATAAAGACGCGCTGGTCATAATGTTTCGGCTCTTCATTGTATATGTGGACAATATTTTAAAACGGAGTAATAAGAACAAAATGCACACACTGCTTCATTACATTTCATATATAAATATTCGATATCGAAATGTTCATGAAGAAAGGTGGAAACAAATGAAAATATGGAGCCTTTAGGAAATTCCCCGACATGGGAAAAAAAATTAAGAATACTTTTAGTCTGATTTAAGATTGAAAAAATTCCCTACAAAGCAGTTTCTTGCCTTTTTTTCTGTGCCCTCGTTCGCTCGTGTCTAAAATATACACATAACACTACTATTCATTTTTTGTCTTTCTCAGCCGATCAGAGGAACAAAGCTTTCGATTTTATCGCGGAGAATAAAAAATCAACAAAACATTTCTGTCTGACTTTAATGGTTACAAAAAACATCAAGTCTTATACATAGGCAAAAAAACAGAAAAAAATGCCTTTTGAAAAACTATCTGAACGCAATTTCTTTCGACATCTGTGCAACTTATATGGCATTCTTTGGGAGCACGTGCAGTCGTTGGACAATCCATGCTCGAAGAGTAATCGATTATTATATCGCTTTACTAGTTACGTGTTCGCCTTTTGTTTTTCTTTTATAAATAAAAAGCTGATACAAATTCTCTTAAGTAATTTACATTTGTTGCAGTTAATAGCCACGAAAGAAAAGACTTCCGAGTAATGTGCGAGAACTCCGCAGCAGAAGAAACCGGATCGATGCAAAAAATGTTCAAAACTTGAAGGAGGAAATTACGCATGGCGCAAACTTTTTCCAAATGAAGGGAAGAAAAAAATGAACAGAGGAAAATATTGGAAAAGTCATTGTTCACGAGGAAAACGTTTTGAGATGTACTTTTAAAATTGTTTGGGGGTATTTATTGATTTGTAGATAAAAACGTCTGCTATAATAGGCATTATTTGAATTTCCCGTAAGTAATTCTATCTGTCAGGAAATGTTCAGAATGCTTCCATTTCAAATATTATTTAGGTTATGTTAATATAAGGTTCACTACAGAAATTCTCAAATTATTCTGTTTAGCTCTCCACAGGAGGAAAAGCTTTGATAAATAGAGCACGGATATTTAGGCGCCAAAGAACAGTGCAAACAAGCATCATAAATTTCAAAATATCGCCCACAATTTCTCGTTTTATTTTCTGTTGGATGAAAATAATATAAGATCCAAATTTCTTTCCATTTCAGTTCATGGCAATTTTCAGGGCAGAAATTTATCTATCCACCTATTGTAAGGTTTCTAGTAGAGCTTCCATTTTCAGATATTTTTCTCAATGTTCTCAAATTTTCCCAAATCATGATTATCATAAAGAATAAATTTCTCTTATATACATTATATTACCAAAAGCTTTAGGGCACTATCCTGTCATTGAATGGGAATCCTCATTCAATGCTCTTCTAAATTTTGAAATAAGTTTTTTACGGATGTCTCCGTAAAAAGTCTCTCTCTTTTGAAATCTTTCTAAATTCCGATTTTTAATAATATTCATTTAATAGGTAACGAGTTATTGAAGTTTGAAAATATTTAACATTCCTTTGGAAATATTTGATATTCGCACTAAATATTTTCCTTTAAAATTAACGGAAACTGTTAGGATCATTGCGCCTGCTAAAATTGTATTTATATGTCAGCAAGCGTTTCTTGTTATGATTATTGTCTTTTGGTCAACTTTTGAGATCAATTGTTATGATCAATTGTTATGATCAGTGATGTTCATATTAAATGCCCGACTTTCTGCAATTCTTTAAGTATCCAATGAATATTGTCGAAAATCGAGATTTAGATTCGAATGAGGTCGCAAAATCGAGTTAGATTATAATGAGGTCAAAATCGAGAGTTAGATTTGAATCTAAAATGGCATTTTTCCGTAAAAAGCTTATTTTCAAGTTCGAGAACTCAAAACGTGGCTTTCCATTCAAATGCCATGCAAATGTCCCAACACTTTGGGCAATATGGTGTACATAGCAACCTCCCTTGAACACCTTGAATTTGATTTACAACATTACTAACTGTTTCAAAGAATTCACTAAGCCTTCTTTCCTTCTTTTCTCATAGGCTGCAATAGCACTTGGTAAATTCAGACAGCAATGAACCAAAGTTGTTGGGCATAATCTCCATGGATAGAAACTGTTACGATCAGTATGAAGATGCTTCTTCTTAGTGAAATTGTCGAGGATGTCAACAGTCTTGTTATAAGCGAGTGACATAACAAGAGTATAACAGAAATCCGTGTTCTCCACTTCGTGGAACAGGCTCTAAACTTATTTCTTTGAATACGTGAACTCGTGCAGTTTTAAAACGTCTTCTTGAATTTGAAAACCAAAAATTCATAAAAAAATAAAGGACTTATCTCTTGTGCTATTCCGTGGCCAGAAAAAGGGGCTGCAAAATTGCAGGAAAAGAAATGAAGAGCTTTAGCTCCTTTTTCTACCTTCAGAACTGTATCTGTTGAGAACAGAAGGAGAACCTCGTTCTTAATCCTCTGTACCAGAGCATTAATAAAAAGTTCAGAAAGTTTTAAAATATTTTGCCTTTTTTATGCAGTTGAAAGTCAATGCATTTTAGATGGCAGATCGAGCTCCTTCGTTCCAATGATGATGTTAGTGTCATACTTCTCATAGCATTTGTATCATCGTCAACAGACTTTTTCTTCCTCACTGATTTTCCGAATTGCATCAGCGTAAAAAAGCACCCAAATAACTTTCGTCATTTAGACTCTCTTGAAATATATTCTTCCGTGTATTTTTGTAAAAAAAACGTCTCCAAGATTTTTTTCTCGATTTCCACAGAGGCATAGCAACACTGTGGACGAATGCTTTGCTCAAATCAGACTGCGAATGTTTAAAGGATGCTGCAGCTGAGTCTCGGTGTAAGAAACAATTCTTCTCACTATGCTAAGCGAATGAAATCTTCCTCTACCTCTGTGAATCGATTTTTATGCGAAAACAAAGCGAATCTCTCGATTCTGAAGTTTATCTGAATATGAAAGCGAAATATATTTTTCTTATTCTGCCCACGTGTAAAAAATTGTAATGACATTCAAACAACTCTTGTTTTTGCTTACCCTAAAAGGTTAAAAAAAAGGCCAATGATTAAATCACCTTCCAATCAAAATCACAATCCAATTCACAATTCCAATGGTAAACAGAGGACCCGAAATGTTTTTTATAATAGGTGACCAAGTGTTTAGCGTATTTGGCTAATGCTCAAAGGAATCTGGGTACAATTCACGAATAAGGCATGGCTCTTGTCATGTGTTGACTCTTTGAAGTCTCGCCTTCCTCACAGAATTTCTCTACGGCGCATTTAAACTGAGACGCTCATGGCAGACCTCTGTGGCTGATTAAGCGAAAAAAATTAATTAATCACCTCTCTACCTGAGAGGTGATTAATTAATTTTTTAAAATCACATCCTCCCTCTGTTTCGGTGCGAGGATCTTGTGATGTCCAGATTCGGATAAGACATTGGTTTCATCTGATAACACAATTATTTGGATCTTCTCAAAACTCTTCGGCAAAATATAGTCGGAAAACAAATAATTAACTTCCCCCTTCTCTGTGGGAGAGAAGGAAGAGGTTGTGTGAATGAGGAGGAGGATATTTGCAGTCTAGGACACTTCACGTCATAAGTTTTCGCCGATTTATGTATTTCGTTATTTTCCTGTTATATTGAAGTTATTTGCAATACATGGTGCTGTTTTCAGAGGCCTGTAGAATATTACATAACTTTACGCCATCATCGATCATGATCGATCTCGTGTCCTTATAACAATTTCCCTACCGAGTACTTTATACTTTAGTAGTCTTCTGCAAAGTACTGTCATATCTAATCGGTCCTAATCCTCTTTACAAGCTATTCATAATCTAACGACAGTTCGCGGTCTACGTTTACCAAGAGTGCAAATGTTCAAAAGTTAATGGGTGAAGCATCCGGTAACTTCACGGGAATGTACTTCGAGCGGTATAGTGCAAATTCCGGTTTCTTCATCTATCCTTTGAAGATATGTTGGCGTTCGTACCTACAAGGCAGGCCATACATCTCGGTATATTGACTCCAGGACGTTTGTCTGATAGTAGAAAGAGTTCATTTTGCCGTTCTTTTCCTCCCTACGAATTTTCAACTTTCGATTATAGCTGTGTATAATGACCATGAAATATTTGGGAAAACTGTCGGCAGATTCTCTGTACTACCTGTGATAGTCTGTTTGGTCGACTGGTGTGTAATATATTGATCGAGACTTGTTGCAGTTGTCTAGGTAGACGTAGCCTTTGCCCAATGTGGCCACATTTTTCATCTTGTTGCCCTCTGGGTAACGTTCACACAGTGGACACGGAACTTATTCCTGCGCTGTAAGCGAAGATTGTCTTGGATATTGTGAACAGTCGACTGGAACAACTTCGTGGTATTGGCGTTCGTTTTCTGGGTTGCAGGGTTTTGTTCATTGACCATTTTTGCACTCCTTCTTGATAACATCTGGTATGGGACTGGAAGCTCTACACTTGTTTGACGTACCTGCAATCTCTCCTATGCTCTGCTTCACCAAAAGGATGCCCTTTCGAGAAATACTAAATCATCTGGTTTTGCACATTTTTATAATTTATGACATGGAATACTGGGCATCGAAAAGGGCAACGATATCCCCTTTCCAAAACCTGTCGATCTTCGGTGGCACATGCTTACAAAACGGAAAGCATATAACTATTGAGAACAGTCGCAGCAATTTGCTCTTCGTGGGTTGCATATCAGCGCGGTATATTTGCATATGAAATCAGCCTCATGAAACGTTATCAACTTCAGTTGGCTTTGTTGCCGACAATAGCTTTTTATGGGACAGTGGGGGAACATTTTACGAATTCTGAGAGAGGGTATAATGTTTTATGTGTGTGCCGAGGTTGTTTTTTCTTTGTACTAAGTTCGTAAGCAAAATTCGCATCCTAGAGATTATTTATTTTTTCTATATCATTTTTACAGCGCGACCAGTATAAGAGATATAAGGACTTTTAACCTTTTTTCAATAAGAGAAACTGAATCCCAAGGGAAGAAATGTGAAATTGCAGGATGTGCATTAGAAGAAAAATTAAATTATAGTAATAAAGATTATAATAGTTAATTCGGGAAAAAATGTAAAAAAAAAGTGATGACTTTGCAGTGTTTCGTCAGAGAAAAATCTTCAGTAGCAAAAAAAACTAATGTCGCAGCATCACTATGAAAGCAAGGGCAAAAAAAGTTCGGCAGCGACGTTGAAGGAAATCTAATAGATGATCAAGATCACAACAGATGCTATTGCTTAATTAGGTTTTATTTATTTATAAATTTAAGGCAAACATGACAGCGAGCCAAGCATACCTGGCCTAGTGGTTGGCGTACCTGACTACTATTCCAGCGGGCATGTTCCTTATGTAAGTGTTTGTATGTTGTAATCCCTGTCTAAGTATTAGTATAGTATACGAGGCACAAACCGAAAGCTTGCAGGTTATTTCCCTACCTTTTTTTTATAAAAAAAAAAAAGCATCAATCAATGATCAACTACAGACGAGGTTTGCAGATTTCCCATTGCTATTAATGAGAAGACAGACATGAAGGACAAAATGAGCTTGCGTTTTTGAGTCGTTAATCTAATTATTCAAACAAATGGGGAAGTTTTGGAAAAGGAAACAGTGTAGCTGTGTTAATTTTGACACTTTTTGACAAATATAAAGTGACAGATATATTTATGAATGATGGTATGCGATTAGACCCGGATCTTTGGGGTCACCTCTTTGAGGATGATAGTAGTTTTTCAGTGTTCACTGCATTATTCACCAAGAAGCAGTATTTTGACAAAATTTTGTAAATCAATCATGCCATGAAAATTATAGCGGATACCGTAGACCGGATTCTATCAAGATGTCTAAATCATCTCGGGTTCATTAGCTTGTTGGACGAAATGTAAAACGATCATCCTGAAATCATCTAAAATTATCGG
This sequence comes from Ryuthela nishihirai, assembly GCA_038380435.1. Classification (NCBI taxonomy): domain Eukaryota; kingdom Metazoa; phylum Arthropoda; class Arachnida; order Araneae; family Heptathelidae; genus Ryuthela; species Ryuthela nishihirai. The sequence goes on from JAWZYU010000017.1 coordinate 82,830,005, forward strand.
GGATCAAAGTCTTGAAAATGTATTGAAAATATTTTGAAAGAACTGTTTGCGACTGAAAATAATAAAGATAGTTGGTGTACTGTGAATTAGGAATTCAGCTTCTCTTGTGGTTCTCTACTGATCACTTGAATTCTCCTGACAAAGAGTTGAAAGTTAAAGGGAAGAAACTTTTTGTATCTGAGTTTGTACGCATTGGAATAAATGGCCAGTCCATCGGTGTTTCCTTTTCTATCGAGGGAAAGTGGGAATTGGTGAAGAAAATTTCAACACAGGCAGTGGATTGTTTTACCTCTGAGCAGCACTTTTTTGCACACCATGGGTTAAATGGCCAGGTCACATGGACCCCGAAGGCTCAGAGAAGGTTGGGGGAGGGGATCCACTGGAACAGCTGTTGGCAGATGATAGCCTCCCGTCAAGGCCATCCAGCGTGTTCTTTAACGTGCACAGGGTATGGTCTCTCCCGCATACGGGTCCACGGCTTAACGTTCCATCCGACGGACGACGGCCTTTCCAAGCCCATCGGTGTCCCCTACTGACCGTGGGCAGGACAGGGAATTTTGCGGAGATAAATCTCATTGCTGACCCAGCTGGGAATCGAACCTAGGAAGTACAGATTTTGAGCCTGGCGCACTACCGACTGAGCCACCCCCTCCCCGCTACGGTTGGGGAAAACCAATTAACGTCACATGATAAGACATCTGTTCTGACTTACCTCACTGTAGACTATTACGGGTGCCAAGCAGGTGATGGAATCGTACCATAACGCCGCAACAACTTATAACATTTTTCCCCACTTTAGTTGTCTTTCTAAAAAAATGTAATAAATATTCAATATTATTTTCTCCTCCATTACGGTTATTAATATTTTGAAACAAGAGATGGTCCTTGGTCCCCCCCACACCCCTAGATTCTTTCCTGAATCTATTCAAAAATATGAAGAAATTTTTCCTGATAGATTAAAGATTAAAGTACTTCAAAAATCTTGAAAAGGCGGAAATCACAGGCAAATGGCGTTGATTCATCAGATCTGCAATGGGATACTGACATAGGAAAAGGTCATTGTGCGGATTACGAAATTTTTATTTATATTTACTAAACGATAATCTCTCACACACTGAGAATGATTACTGCGTTTGGTGGTGTCGAAATTCATCGTATTATTGGTTTCTTGCTCATGAGAAACATTAAATAATATCTGTACCAACAGGTGAGTATTTAAATTCTGTAATGAAGAAGATTTCAAGCAGTCTCTCAACCTTGATGAGTAAGCTGTCACAATCTATTTTGAAGCCTGTAGTTAATGTAAGCAATAAAAACCTAAATTAGATCTGCTATATATGCATAGTAGTTAAGCTTTGTATTTGCGAAATTAATTGAAAAAATGTATTGTAATATACTTATTCTGAGTACGATTATTTTGCTTAAAGAGGAATGAATTTAGAACATTTTTACATTTTTAAATTTAGAATTTGAGATCCTTGATCTGCAAATTCTGTTGGTATCAAGCGTCAGAAAGATAACTTGTCATAATGTAAAAATAATTCCAAAAGTTTAATTTTTCAGACACTGGAAGAAAAAAAGTCGCGTAAAAGTTGGGAAAATGTTTCGTATTGCGACAGGAAAGGAGGCGGGCACCCATGTATCAGAGGGAGGTAAAGCTGAAAGCAGTCGATCAAGAGATCCTCTATTCTCTGTGGGGAAATCGATTGCGGATCAAGGATTCCGTTTACTGAAGATATCCTTTGGGTTTCCGAAGGGACGGGTTGAAGCGGTCAATGGTTAACCGATGGAGGGGGGAGGGGGAGGAAAGGCCGAAAGGAACGGTGAGCAGCAAATGGCTGATCTCTTTCATCATTAACCCTGGTCACACTCTTGCAGATACAGCTCAAACTCACATGGATTACTTAGTTTCTGAAAAAGGCAATAGTTCTTAAAAATGTAGTAGTAGAAAAGACAGAACTTCGCTATTGATTTATAAATAAGAGTAATCCTCTCAATAGCAGATATTTTTACTATTCTATATGTGATTTTTATTCATAGATTGTTCCATTTTATCCACAAAATGTTCTTTAAAAATTATGTATTTTATAATCAGTTACGTTATTTCGCCAAAATGTATATTTTTGAAATTATCCACATTTATTTCTTTTTATGTCTATTCTTTGATGAGAAACTCTCATTTAGGTTATATATTTTTTAATTATAATTAAATATCTTAAACTTAGCAGCTTCTATCGACATGAAAGAATATTTATATATAGAATGAATTTATTCAATAGAAATAAATTGAAACTGAATAAGATCTACACTGACTTCTATGGGAGAATTAAGTAAAAACATCGAATGAAATAAATTGCATTCGACGGAAGACAGTATACAAAACATCTCGTGTTGGAAGTAAACCGATGGCAGTTTGAGTTCATAAGTAAGCTTCAGTAAAAACAATGGTAGTGTTTAAAATTTTTAAAACGTCGAAATTATTTTTATAAGGTAATACAACCTAAAAGCTTTTTAAAAACCGTGTTAAAAGAGATGACAACATCCTCAGAAAGATCATTCCCTCGTCTTCCTCTACAAATAAAGAAATCAGAGTTCGAATTTCTTTTTGCAAATGGAATGTGAATACCTAGTGGAAGATGTCGAATTCTACTGTTGTTGATGCGAGAAAAGCAGAGAATTGAGTCATATTTAAGTCTCCACTCCAAAGAGGGCACAGATACTTCTTTTAATCTTTCTTCGTAAAATTTGTTACGAAGGCTAACTAACTTTTTTTGTGAAACATCCTTGAATATTTTTTCAACCATATCAATATCTTACACTAGACGTAAAGACCATTTGAGTAAACACAAAAGAAAAAGTATGCCTGCTGGGAGAGTAAATAACTCCCTTACCAGGATTTCAACTAAGATTTTAAAAAATGCAAAGCATTTCTCTTTTGTAAGTTACATTTAGTTATTATATTTATTCTCCGGAATGAATTAGTCTTAAAATTTTTTAATTAAGAATTTGCTTAGCATTTTTCAACTTTGTGAAATATATATGGGATTTTGTTCATGTAAGTTTTTCCTTTTATTTTTCATAAATTTTATTTTAAATGAACTGCTTTCTAATTTTTTAGCGAAAATTTCTTTCAGTTGAGTCTTTGAAATGTAATCAAAATAACTTAATTTTTTTACGACAGTTATGGATTGAGTGTTTTTTTCTTAGCCATTGCTCAATGAGTTTGGAAAAGTCCGCTGTCCATCAGATGGAACATTAAGATGTTAGCTTGTGTTTAGAGGAGTCATACCCTATGCACATTAAAGAACCAACTGATGGCTTGACGGGATATTCTCATCTGTCTCCTATCAGCTATTTAGTGGATCCCTTACTCCGTTCTGAACCCATAGGATCTTTGTGAACTAGTAATTTAGCCCATTGTGTGAATAGAATGCCGCTGAGAGGTAAAACAATCCAAGAACTGATCAGGGACATTTCTGTCCGAGGTTATGGAGTGGGAAAGTGGAAGAAATCTCAATACACGCAGTCGGGAATCGAATCTGGTTCAAGGTTAATATTTTGCGATCTAATATCGTTGACGTATTTGCTACAGAGAAATACGTCATGTGAAATAACATTTCAATGCAAAAAAAAAAAATCGAATCAGACGTTATTTATTCCAATAAATCTCAAAATCCAATAAGATCGAAAATAAGAACTGCAGGCTGGTTTTTTCTCAGCCTAGCGATAGATTGCACTTTTTTTTTTCTTTAGTGTCGAAATGTTGACCCTCAGGTAAAAGTAGATAGAAAATGAATTGTCAGAACCAGTTCGGCAGTGTAGTGGAAAAGTTCAAAAGCGTAGCTTACTACTTTATCTGCAAATGGTAGTGGGGTGGGGTGGGGGGGTGAGAGGCGGTGAGAGAGGCGGTTTTAGCCTGCCTTTTCTGCTGAAAGCTTTCAGTTGGATTCACGATGGCATGAGTTTGCCTTCCCTTCTTTCGCTGGTGGTTGTACTGTCAAAGGAATCGCACAATGCATTATTTGTTGGCGAAAATGGCCTCAAACGGAGAGGACAGGTGCTGCCAACCGATTGCCTTTTTTCTAGACTGCAATTTAGTTTACAGTTTTTGGCGTATCTGTTCTTGCTAATAATATCTTTGTTGCTGTTTTTAAATAGATAATTTTCCTTCGGCGTGTTTTTGTTTTATCGTCGAAACTAGGTCTAACTTATTATGAGTTCAAAATATCCCCTCAAGTAACATCACTTAGGATAATAAATATTTCAAAATTCCCATTTTCTTATTACGTTGTTGTTCTTCAGCAACACGTTTAAGATTTAAACAGAAAGTAATATCTGAAGCATTTGTTTTCCTTTTATGATGAGAGCGAGTTAGAAGGGTCTGGTGTTACTCCCCTAGATTGCGAATCGCTCTTTATTATCGCCGGTAAATAAGAGCTTCCAATGACGGCGATTGACGGAGCTAGTCAGCGTTGGTTATGGTGCCATGGGGAATAAGATTTGCAGTGGTTTGTGCGAGAGGGATCTGGGAAATGTTAGCAGATAACGAAAATCAAAAAGGATAATAAATTAGGTGTCGGAAATAAGAACTGCAATAGTGACCGTAAACAAGTGAGTCTCGAAAGAGAAGCAGATGCTGATCAAAAAAACATCTTTCGTTAGATTAACTCTTATCAAGAGATTTTTCATTTGAACGAAACTCGAAAATGAAATGCAAACTATCTCAAAGATATTAGCGAAATTGTACAATTCATTGATTGCAATTATTTCTTTCTAGAATCCTCATTAGAATTTTTATATCTGATGACAAGTGAAATGTTCTCTGATAAACTTTGTTTTTGAAAGATTTCTGCACGCGTATCCTTTTCAATCCACTCTAGCTCCGTCTTCAAAAAATAAACATTACTATCCCGAGATGAAAATATTTTCTTAAGTCATTAACTCTCCTTCTAAATATTTAATTAAAAATCAAGACCAAATTTTATAATAATGTTAAAAATCACGCTAAATTTTTAATTTATAACAACTTTCTTAAATAAATCGAAATTTCTTTGCAAATTAATTATAACGAAAGCATTTCTCAGTTACCATTAAAATTGCTATTTTGTATTAAGTGCGTACGAATTTAAATGAATCCTAGATTTGTTGATCAATTCACTTCTAAAATTTATTTTTCTTAAATTAGTAAGTCAGTATGTAGTTTGAACTTAAAAATATTTTTATCGGAACATAAGATTTTTCTGTCTTGTTTAATAAACAGAGGAGTGATTGGTCCCTTTGGGTTTTGAATCGTTGTGGTTGCGTTTTGTATTAGTATCTACGCATAGTTCGAAAATATGGGCAACTCTTCAGTTGAAACTGAAACAAGATAAGTTTCAAATTGGAAATATTCTCTTCTATCTTTTTCTTGAACCTTTTCCTCCATCTGGGCGAGAAAATGAAATCGAGCAGATTCAAGCCTCGTCATTTATCTGCCAGGCGTGAGCAGATTTATCTGAAACCAAAAAACGTCACTTTCGAAACCGTTAATTTGCTATTCAGTTCTCTGCCAAAAAAGAAAGAGAGGAGGGGGGAGACGAGAAAAAAAAGGATTGCAATTAAGTGGCTAACCGGAAGTATCGACTGGCTCGGAAGTAGCGTCATCGGCGGAATCAATGAGCACGCGATAAGGCTGTCGGTGACGTCTGTCCATTAGAGTTCCGTATCGTGAATATATTAAGTGGACATCCATCAGCGCTCCTTGGATGCGGAGGCGGCTCGCCGGCTATTTATCATACAAATTGCCGTCATTGTCGCCAATTGTGCGACGCACACCGGCGACGGCAACCACCCTTTGTGGTTATGATCGAGCGGTTTGTGGGATAACACATTAATGCAAGCGCTGCAGGACCATTATATGAGGCGGCCTTGAAGTTCGCATCATGCGACAGCGACTCCGACGAAAGAATTAGCGGCTGCCTTGGGGGGGGGGGGCAGAGGCAATGCAAAAGCTTCTTGGATTGGGGTGAGGGAAGAAGTCGGGTGCTCTGTTGGGGATAAGAAGAAGGCAGCGAAATAAAGGTGATTGCATACTGCTGCTGGCAGCAATTCAGATTATGGAAAGTTTGTTACGAAGAAAAGCTTTTAAAAGTGGCAATTCTGTGCCGAATGAAAGCCAGAGATTTATTCCGGAAGCACTAGGGTTAGTTCTAGATCGATTTTAGTATATAGAGCTAAACTAGGCATACGTAACGCAACGTTCGCAAGCGATGTTATTCTTCTTGTGAGGATGATCATAGCACAAAATTTCATCTGCTGTTATCCACAGGACTATACTTTGAGCTCAAAACATTAAATAATTTCTTATAGTCAGTGCCAAAAAACCTCGATATTTCAAATTATTCATTGAAAAAAATATCTAGTTTTCATTCCACATTTTTATAACGATATTTAGAAAATACGTAAAATCATTCTTTTAAATTAAAATGTTGCGGTATATTAATTGGTAACTACTGGGCTAAACAGTGGATTTCCAAAAAATAAAAAAAATTACCATTAATATATTTTTATTTTAATAAGAGGATCGTCAAAAAGGTGTTCGTGGTCGCCAAGTCTGTCCTAAATCAATCTTTTGGTTCCTTGACACCCTTCTCTCAAAATGTTGCGGACTAAGAGAATAGGGTAAATAAAATATTTTTTTTATGAAAAGTTATTTCTCTTTAAAAATTCCCAGAGCAATAAAGTCCTGATATTTCTGCATTCAAATGCGAGGGTTTCTTTGGTTCTTACTAAGTACTAAGTCAGAATTAGCCTATATTTTCAGTTTATCGTAAGATTTGATTGGTGATTGTACGAATATGAAATAAAGAGTAAGTCAAGTGACTCTCGAGTTGGAATTTCACGTGTACGTTGATAACAGTTGACTCTACAAGCATCTTACTAATAAAAGCCATACGCTAATCCTAGCAAGGTTCGCACACTCAAAAAGCAACTTGCATTTCAGATTAGCTAACGTCGTTGGTAATAGTGAGAGATCAATAGTTCCTGTATGCGGAAACTTACTGAAAGATATAAGATGGGGTTAAATCAGGTGACGGGATAGTGGTGGCCAGGATATTGGGCTTGCACGAATCATCCAGGCATTACGGGACATTGCCAGATCGGATCTCACATCTGAAGGAAAATGAAGCTATTGCCAGCCTCTTGAAAGATGTTCCTTACGAATCATCCAGGCATTACGGGACATGGCCAGATCGGATCTCACATCTGAAGGAAAATGAAACTATTGCCAGCCTCTTGAAAGATGTTCCTTTCTGCAATCAAAGTATGACAATGTCTACTACACTGGTTTCCATAAATTAAGGAAAATCCCTATGTTAAGTCAATGAAAGTTAATGTCAATGCTCTATAACTTCTAAAATAAGTTTTTTTTTGTTTTGAAAAATGTGATTACAGATAAAGATTTCAATCAAATAAATCAATATCTCGATTTTCAACAATATTCGTTCAGTATTTAATGAGTTATGGAAGTTTGCATATTTAGCGATAACAATGCCAGCCACAAAAATTGACTTCAGAAGTTAATTAAAACTAAGTAATAAGTATTGTATCAAAGTGTTTAATAAAATAAGTTTGTATTTTAGAAATTTGTGTAAAGAATTCTTTTACTATTCTTCAGTTTTGTATAAGTTTCTTAAGACTGGCATTGCTGTTGTTAAATATTCAAACTTCCATGATTCATTAAATACTGAACGAATATTGTTGAAAATCGAGATATTGATTTATTTGATTTAGATCTTTATCAAGAATCACATTTTTCAAAACAACAAAACTTATTTTAGAAGTTATAGAGCTTTGACATTAGCTTCCCATTGCTTTATAGGATATTAGGATAATTATAATAAATCCCTTAATATAGGAATTTTCCTTAATTTATGGTGTATATTTGCTCCAGTGTATATTTGCTCCTTATTCCCCAATTGTACCAATTACCATTTAGAATTTATAGTATATGCTAATCATAAGTTAATTTTGTCATACCTGTACTTTTCGATTGTAATCAGGTTTTAAATTTTTTTAAAAACTTTTATAATGATGATTTGGAAAATTCTCATGACTTCAGCACAAAAAGAAGTCGACAGTTTCTGATGATCGTATAAGTATTCTGTAACCAATTGTTTTTATTCTTCTGGAGTAAATATTTCGACGTTAATCATAATAAAAATCAGATTGGAGAACCAGTGCTCAAAATATAAATTTCGTCTCATGTAGGCCTATATCTCAAGGAGGTCTGATAGCATCTTATCATGGGTTGGGTTATTTTATCTCTGAGCGGTACTCTTTTGCACACAATGGGCTAATGGCCAAGTCACAAGGGCCCCGAGGGCTCGAAGAGAACTGTGGGGGAGGGGAGGCCACTGGACAGCTATTAGGAGACAGATGGTAGCCTCCCGTCAGGGCCATCCAGCGTGTTCTTTAACGTGCACAGCGTATGGCTCTCCCACACACGGAGAGTGGCTTAACGACCCATCCGATGGACAGTGGCCTTTCTAAGCCCATCGGTGTCTCCCTACTGACCGAGGGCAGGGCGGAGAGTTTTGCGGAGATAAATCTCAACGCTGGCCGGCTGGGACTTCATAACATTGTACTTCATGATAATGTGAGAAATATCACTGAATTTTTAATAATGTCGTGCTCACAATTAAATTATGGGTAGTTTTTTTTACTATGAAAGGTTTCAAAAGTGATAGTTATCTTTGCAAAGGAAAGAATAGAGAAAAAAAGAAGCGAAGTATCAAATGTTTTCAAAAAACAAAGTTCCAGTGCTTTTTGGTTTTTAAATTGTTTTATTATACTTCATAATTGAAGTGTTATAGGTAATGGTTGAAAGCCCTGCAAACTAAATCTGTTTGGGATTCATTCCAACCCACCTACAGAAAGCTTATAGTCTACGAATGTTTGACGGGGTTGACAGAGGAAATAATGTTTTCGTTTCTTTGCAAAAAAATTAAAGCTCCTCCTTATTTATTCCAAACTTTATTGTAATACAATACATACATGTAAATGCACATATAGGGTACACAATATACTATGGCAATGAAACTTCAAAACTATTACAACTAATAACACTAAACCCTAGTTAAATAAAAATAACAAACTAAAATCATATGTTGACAGGCACTGTAAATATCAGGACTCATAACAGCCTGTAATATTATACTTAAAAACATTTACATAGTTTAGAAATAAAGAGGATTTAAAACTCAAAAGTAATTTAAAAGAAGTAAGTGGTCAGTGTAACCAGTAACGCGTACTTCATGGAAATATTCTCTTGTACTAATCCTAAACAAACTCTGAATATCATGACATTGTAACAGAAACGATCGAATTTCTCTTGATCATTTTCCTTTCTAATATCCACTGGTAGGGCATTTCGAAATTTTGTTTCATAAAATAAAGAAAAAAAAGTTTTATGCGAAATTTTCTTTCTTGGGTAAAAGTATTAAAATTTGTATTTTGAGTCACGCAAACTTTCTCCAGCAATTTTAATATTCAAGGAAAGTTTTTTTTATTAATATCAGTTAAAGGTCGATACATGTATAATGTTCTCAATGGCATTATTCCTTTATCCCACAGTAATTTATTCTTATTGTAAAAGTAATTGCATTAACCCTTTTAGTATCAGAAAGTTTTAAAGTTTTTAAGTAGTAATTGCATTAACCCTTTTAGTATCAGAATGTGACTAATCAGTTTTCAAAAATCTCTACCAATGAATTTGTTTTTTTTTATGCTTATATATCATTTTTTCCTCTTAATTTTTATATTTTTTATTCAAAATTAAATGTTTTTTTTTAGTATGTAATGTAAACTATTTTACTCATTAGTTATTTCATAATGAGGCTTGGATGTTGATTTGTATTTTTAGCGAAACGAAAAATCTGACACTGTAAGGGTTAAGGAACTTATTTTGCAAACTGATAATTGAATTCAGAGCTACATGCCTCCCCAAATTAATAATCCATATTGAATTGCAGACCAGACATAGTAAGACACCAGGCATAGAAAACAGAAATCCAGAAATTTTCCGAAACAAATTTTCTTAAGTAAGATATTTGGCACAAGTATAATCTCAGTTTTTTTAGCATAATTACGTGGGTATTCCATTTTAAATTTGAATCCATATGAACTCCAAGACATTTGTTTCTGTTAACCTGATTAATAATTGTTCCTATCCCATGATTTAGTGTAAATGAATAAATTATATTTAATTTTGTTCCTATCAATAAACGAAAAGAACATAAATTGATGTTTTTTCACATTTATAGCTAACAAATTTTTATCAAACCATTTCTTAATTATAAGTAAGGTCATTTACTTGTGTCTCTGTTTCAAATGTAAACATCAGTATTTCTGTAAACAATAAGAGCATCACCTGCATAAGAGACTGTTCTACATTGTAACCTTAAAGAAGCAAAATCATTAAAATATGTTAAAAATTATGTAGGTCCTAAAATTGAACCCTGTGGTACACCTTTTTGTATAATCAATATCACTAATTATTTATTAATTTGTACAAACTGTTTCCTACTAAACAATTAAGATCTGAACCATTCCCACCACACTTAACCCTTAATATAGTATTTGTAAAGCTTCTGCAATAACATTTCATAATCCACAGTGTCCAATGCTTTAGATATAGCCAAGAAAACAGCACCAGTTTTATCAGAATTAGATATAGCTTGAACTATTTAGTAGACAACTTCAAAATTGCATCTTCAGATTCTTGAAATCTAAACTGAGACAGTAAAAAAAGATTTTATTTAAAAATTTCAAAAGCCTTTTTATTCATCAATTGTTTAATCATTTTTGAAATTACCTCGGGAGTGGAAATAGGTCAGTAATTTATCATCCTTATTATCCGACTTTTAATTTATTTAAAAATATGTCCATTTTGAAAGATGAATTTTTGAAATTTACCAAGAAATACAGATGATATTTGTTAATTAATTCTAGTATACGGGGTGAAGGCAATGTTGTTGTGTCCTGAGAACTTAGTTTTGTCTAAATTTTTAATAATAACAGAAATATCCGTATGGTTATAGATTAACAGTACATATACCTACGAATAGAAGTGAGGTCATTTAAATATTTAGTGTTATTGTTTAATATCATTAGTATTTGTAACACCAATGAAATGTTTATTAAGCTCTAAAGTTAATATTTCATATCTATTATATTGAGGGAGAATAAAACTTCTTTAGAACTCCTATCTTAAATTCTATTAACACAATTCCATTGCGACATAGAATTTTTCTACAATTCACAAATTCATTTTCGTAATACTTTAATCTCGCTTTTTCAATTTACTTCACCATCTGTCTCCTAAGAGTTTTATACTGCTCATCATAAATAATTATGCAAGGATAATAATGTTATCATATGAAAATTAAGGTTCTTCACCTCACCAAATTTAATGATCCGCTTATCTTACGTGAGTTAAGTCTCCTCTTTATTATGCACAAGTTAAAACTACTCCTTAACATGGAACAAGTCTCCTCTTTATCATAATAAAGCGTGTTGCCATACGAAAGTTAAAAGCTGTTTCTCTATACCATAGAAGTCTTACAAGCTATTTGTTCTACTCCTCTTGGGTTAAAATGCTTTATTCCGTCAGTGGTTGGAAAAACATTAAAAGAATATGTCGAATGATATCGGATCTACGTTCATGAAGAATTAAGATGGAGGCTGGGGAGAGTGGGATGGAAAGGAAATCTCTAGAGCCTCCGAGACTAGCAGATTTAAAGCTATCGGAATTCACATTTTGTTGTCAGAGTTCGCTCAGATAAAAGCAATCGAAAGGAAAGTATTCCACGTGGGAGACGAGCTCTACGTCGCCAGTAGTGCTTTCGGGATGGCGGTGGGTGGATCGGGCGGATGGCTTCACTGGCGAAGATGGTGTTTGTGCAGAGGTCCCTCGTTCTTCAGCTTTTGTCGGAGGCCAGAGAGCACCTGACGGCGCCGGTGGTGCAGCGTGTAATGTCGGTCCACAGCTCCCAAGAGTGTTCCCCATCGGAGTAGGGCAGAGCTGATTCTAGTCCCCAGCCGGTATCGTGACGTCCGCCTGCCTGGCGTACGTAGTTCGCCCCCATCCACTTCTCCCCGCCCCGCGCTTCTTCCTTTTTACTTTGAAAGCGAAGGAGAAGAAGTGGTGCACACGCAGGAGGACCAAGAGGCAGACACGGTTAAGTTTCAAGTTGATGACGTTTTTGCGTGCGACAAAAAGATGAAAATATGCGAACTGTGGGGAATTAGGGAGCGCGAGAGGAAAGGAGTAAGTGCGAGGGACACGGGCAGTGCTAACAATTGCGATGCGCAGGATTTCGTCACACTTCCGCCTGCTCAAGCCTCTCTTCACGTTTCACGTTACGAACTCTTTGTTTATTTTTTTCCTTCTTTTGTTTTCTCATTTCCTAGTCCGTGGATTGCATTCGTAACGTGTAATTGGAGGACTACACGGAACACGATTTGAATGTAATTCCCAACTCCAAGATCTATCAGGGATATCGATCCGAAGTTAGTCGGCATAAAATGGGAGCACGCACGATTTGTAAAAATCCGAGTTGGCATTTATTTGTGTCGATAGGAAAATACTTTCGTTTGTTGTAAGACAACTTTGCTGAATTGTTAGGTTGCGTCCTAGGATTTACTCCAGTTCTTAAATTGGTTTTTTAGCTAACGTGGTTTTTTGCTAACGTTGCATCACTTTGTATTATAGAAATTGCAGAATTTTACGTGAGTTTACGTTTTATTTTAATATTTCAATTTCTTAGAGAATTCAATTAAAACTCGACATATTAAGACACTGTTTTGAAAGATTTTGTTGTGCAAGGATATTAATTTTGTAAATTTGCAACGAAAATTCTTAAAATTCTATCCTCTTCGTGGCCACAATAAAGCGATCCTAGTTTCAGTAATGAGAATGAAAAAGTTTTTAATTTGATGCTTTTGAAGTACTTTTCAAGTGATGTGTAGCGTTTCAGTTATGAACTAATTAGAGAGTTTGCGTTTCTGTGTTGCTACGTACTAACATCCTCTCTTCCGATGACTGGCGAATTGCCTTTCCCTATAGAGGAAGAAATTCTTCTTCGGTGGGAGCAACCCAGAAGACAAGAGTTAAAGAAGGACATCGTGAATATGCGGATAGTGATCGCCGAGGGGAGAGAGCCGTTCGAGGGACAGAAGAAAGAGTAGTTGATATAATGATGTTGGTGAGAGAATTCCCGAAAATGCTGATGTACTCCAGTTCATCAGCATGGAGAACTGGTGAATGACTTGAATGTGTTCAATGTGGCATAGTGCTTTTAATCCCTTCAAGAGATGAAAGTAACTGAAAGCATAAGTTTATGACTTCTCAAATTCTTATTAACAAATAATTGAAATTTCAAAGGAACCTGAAGAAAATCAGAACCGAGGTATTTCATTGTGATGTGTATTGAATGATATCACTAAAGCTTTTTTTTTTTTCAAATTTTGTGCACCTATCTGACCTTGTTTACACTTCACAGGATTATTCCTTTATCTTATACCAATCTGACGTGTCCTTAAACTATAGAAGCAGGGCGGATCTAGTGGGGAGGGCAAGAGGGAAAGTGGGGAGAGGAAAGCTACCGGATAGCTGTTGGGAGATAGATGGTAGCCTCCCGTCCAGCGTTTCTTTAACGGGCACAGGGTAGGGCAGTCTCGCACACGGGGCAAAGGCTTAAAGTCCCATCCGACGGACGGTGGCCTTTCCAAACCCATCGGTGTCCCCTGGATACAGGAACAGTCTCTACAAGATCATCGGGTGATAGTATGGTGTAGGATTCGTTCTGATTAAATCAGTGGATCGTTTTTCGTTCAGGACAATGCGAATGCTCAACAGTCCTTTGACATGTGAAAAATGTTCCCACTTTTCTGAACGATTTGCCCTCTTATCTGCTCTCTAGCGAAAACCTATTTTCAATACATTATGCAACAAGTTTTTCGTTATAGTTACATCGTAAACAAATAACAAATACCCCCTCAAACAGGTGCTTGCCACAGAGGTCTAACAGGAGCCTATCAGTGTAATACGCCATAGAGAAGATCTGTGGGGAAGGCGAGACCTCAGCAGAAAGACAACACGAACATATGTGCCTTACCCGGGGCTTGAACCTCGGGTTCCTCTGATCAGTAGCCAAGCATGCTAACCACTAGGCCATCGGGAACGTAACCTACCTGAAAAATGGACTGGAAGGAGAAATTCTCGCCTCGTTTGATGACATGACACCTTTGTATTTCTTTTGGGGACAGATCCAGGATGTATCAATATTTCCTTTACACGATTCAGGAATTGAAAGATATCACAGTGGCTGAGAGAGCCGTGATCAGCAAAGAAAGGTCGATAGCGGTAAACACAACATGGTAGGGGGCATACAAATGTGCAACAAATTCATAGGTGCCCATTTTGCTTTCTAAATATTATGTCACTTATAACCCTTAGCGATGGAAAAAGTTGAAAATGCCACAATTTTAAACTAATATTGTAAACGATCTTTTTATGCTGGAAATTTGAAATTTTGGTGCTTTTCATGATCAAAAGGTTTACATTGATATCTAAGATTTGCACATTATCCCAAGGAAAATGCAACTTTTTTGTTTTAAGCGATAAATGAAAAATATTCTTTTGTGTTGGAGAGGTACTAATAAAATGCTAAGTATTTGTATTTTTCCCATGTATCCATTAGTTTGAAAATTTCTACAGTCAGAGGGTGCTAAAGATGGAAAATAAAAAAAACAAACTTCATTCTCTCCGAAAACGAACATCCCATTACTTCAGAAGGAATATGTTATTCATCGGGATGTTTATTAAGTTTCAATAGTTTCTGCGGTGTTGCTAGTTAGTTCACTGCTCTAGTGCTTAGCTGTGCTTAGATACGGTACAAATGGATCTGGGTTCGAGCTTCGGATAAGGTATGGAAGTTTATTGTGTTGTCTTTTTTTGTGAATTTTCATCTTCCTTATGGTTCTTTTTCGCATGTTGTACTGGTAGCTGCTGTTAGATCTCTGTCTGGCAAGCAGCTGCTTGAGGGGTATGTTTTTTTAAGTTACTTGACCCCAGTGGTTGTGGAAATCGCCTGTGGAATAATATAAATACGTAAAACTGCATTATGTCATTAACATTTGATCCAAAACTTTTCAATATTTGTTATTATTATCGGTAAAACTAGTTATGAAGCTGTAACGTAAGTTTAGTTATTATTCCAATCTAACTCAACAACCAACTTTTAATTTTTTTTTTATATTTTTTTTCCCCGAAATTTATCGCCAATTTGTGAAGAAAGTTCGGTAAGCCTGAATATGCAAAATGCAATTTAAAAATTCTTTGGCTTGGGTGTCATATCGTATTTCTCTGTGAATTTTCCCTGTGTAACACTGGAATATTATTATGAATAAATTCCAAAATTTTAGCTGTATAAATTGGCTCAAAGTTATAAATTTTCAAAGTTAGAAAGATTTAACAATAGGAGACCCAAATTTTGTTTTAAAATACATAATTTTAACTACATATCTGTGCATTTGCTTAATAAAATTAAATGTTTTCAAATGCCTCTTCCAAAACGAAAATTGTGCTACTGCATTCTTGAATAAATGAAATGCATTTTTTAAAAAAATATTCCTGGTCTAGAAGATCTCGAAGTATACATATTTAGAATAAAATTGAACTCATTTTGAAGTAAATTTTTAAATAGCTTTAATTGATTTCCAGCTTTAAGGAATTTTCCCGCTTCGGTGGTGCAGTGTTTTAGCGCTGGTTTGCTGTGGCACTGCAGTTGCCGGATGGCTTTACCTCTGAGCAGCATATTTTTGCACATAATGGGCTAAATGGCCTGATCACAAAGACCCCAAGAGATTAGAGAAGGTTGGGAGGAGAGGACTCACTGGAACAGCTGTTAGGAGATAGATGGTAGCCTCCCATCAAGGCCATCGAGCGTGTTCTTTAACGTGAACAGGTTATGACTCTCCCACACACGGTTTTACATCCCATCCGACGGACGACTGCCTTTCCAACCCCATCGGTGTCCCCTACTGACCGAGGGTAGGGCGGGAAGTTTTGCGGAGATAAGTCTCAACGCTGACCCAGGTGGGACTGGAACCTGGGAACTGCAGATTACGATCCTGGCACGCTACCGATTGAGCCACCTCTCCCAGATGACATGATTGTGTATGTTGTATGAGAAACAAATATATTTTTAATTTTAACTGTTGCACCGTTCAGCTTGTCAAGTAAGATTTAAACCAAATGAAAATGGTAACCCTGATCATTTCATCATTGCGAAAACCATAACCTGATAGAAACTGATAGCAATGATTATTTGCCAAGCCCAATATAGGATTTATTTGGGATTCGTTAATAAACTTAACCAGTGGCGTTCAGCCTTTTGGGCTTGGGGGGTACTTAGCTTGCCCATAACTCACGGCGTGCCCTTCCGTCCAAGAACTCGTGGGTCGTAACTGAGCGAAAACTTCCCAGACCGTTTTCGCGAGCTGCCAGGCACCCGCGAGCTTCCAAATCGACATCACTGAACTAAACCAAGCTTGATACAAAAGGAGCAAAAAAAAGAAGCTGAAGGGTGAAACCATGTACTTCTTTAGAATGTCTGTAAATGTGGAAAAATATAAAAAAGAATAAAACTAAGCAAACTAATATTACAACTTATTTTTTTCATCGGAGTTCGCATCATTCGTGTCGTTTTAATTTTCACAATCCTCCATTTCAATTTTTATGTCTTTGCTTACAATCACACAACATACGAAAAAAAAAATATTCACCCAATGCAATTTCATTTTATTACAAACTGCATATATCAATCGTTGTCTGAATCTAATCCACTGAATCTATTAATGAAAAAAAAAAGCCTTTATTTGATAAAGAAGTTTTGGTTAAATTCCGCATCACTTGGTCAAGATGCACATGATTCGTTATAGCCACATAAATGGTGCTTGTCTGGTTTATTGTTGCCCTGATTTGTTTTGGCTGAAGCCAGCGGCTGTCACGTGTCCTCTCCCCTGTGACTGATTTATGATCTAATAAGGAGCATCGGGCGACAGAGGCCAGCAAGGATTGTCTCCGAGGAACAGAATGGATGTACGACTGAAAAAAACTATTAGTGTGTGTCTCTGTGGTTTTCTCCAGAGATCTCGTCCCACAGCTGCCAGTCCCGCTCCTTCTTGGTTGTCACCGTAAGTCAGGCGAGCGGTGCGCAGCTGCGTCGTGGTCGCTGAACTACGATGTAACTGTCCTCTCGCGATCTATTGAGGAAGATGCAGAGTGAAACGGCACTGCTCTGCACCCGCGCTGATTGCGCAAATGCTTCAAAGGAATGGGACGATGGAGACAAGGGACGAAATCTGTGTGGCTCGGGAGGAAATATTCGGGGAAATAAAAACAGACGCGGAGCTTTACTTTATTTCCAATTAAGGGAAAGCGGAAACCTGGATCTGTGACGACTGCAAAGGTAAACAAGATGAAATAGTTTCCGAGTGGAAGATCAAAGCAGTTCCTCAAGTTTTCTCTCACACGTTAACAGATTTACGTTCAACGAAATGAAATTTCTAATCTTCGCCAGTTTTCAACTGGGTTTAGTTTTTCCGAAACCGATATTCGAACAGAATGAAAATGAACTGCATTTAAAGCAAACACTATAATAATCACTTCATCTTAAGCTAAACAGAATTTATTTCGCCGATTGGGGCGTGGGTGGCTCAGTCGGTAGCGCGCCAGGCTCGTAATTTGTAGTTCTCAGGTTCGAGTCCCAGCTGTGTCAGCGTTGAGACTTATATCCGCAAAACTTCCCGCCCTGCCCACGGTCAGTAGAGGACACCGATGGGGTTGGAAAGGCCGCCGTCCGTCGGATGGAACGTTAAGCCGTGGCCCCGTGTGCGGGGAGAGCCATACCCTGTGCACGTTAAAGAACACGCTGGATGGCCTTGACGGGAGGCTACCATCTGTCTCCCAACAGCTGTTCCAGTGGATCCCCTCCCCCAATCTTCTCTGAGCCTTCGGGGTCCATGTGACCTGGCCATTTAGCCCATTGTGTGCAAAAAAGTGCCGCTCAGAGGTAAAACAATCCAACCCAAATTTCGCCGATTGGTTTCATTTATATTTATGGTATCATATTATTATGAATTTCAGATAGGAGGTCGAATCAACGTATTTAAATATTTACAGAAACTGAACAATCCCAGTAACAAGAAGAGTTTCAATGAAATTCGCAAAAGTATTCTTATTGACGAATAATTTTGTTATCAGGAGGTCGTGGGTTCGTATCCCACCGTACTCAAGACAATTTTTCCTCTAAAATTAATCGTAATTAACTTTCGACTCTTCCTTAATACCCAAATGTATTTAAAAATTTCAACTTATCTTACAACCTTTTTCTGCAAAAGTTTGCAAAATTTATGGATACTGAAGTTATACGTAGAATATCACGTACCTTTACGCCACCATCGATCTTCTCGATCTGGTTTCCCCTTTCTGCCACAATTCCTCTACACCGTACATTCTATTGTAGTAGGCTTTTGGGAAGTACTGTCATATCTAGTCGCTCCCCTTCCAGTCCGCTATCGAAGTTCACCCAGAGACTGTGTCAAGAGTCCAAATTCACAAGAATCCATCTTGTGACTTCATAGGAATGTTCTCGAATGGTATAACGCGGATTCATGTTTCTTTCGTTTGTTCGTTTTATCTGTTGAAGATATGTCCATGTAGACACTAAAGTATGACTCGAAGCTTTGTCTTGATGCAACCATATGGTGTTGATGTCCATATCATACAAGCTAGGCAAAACTTTCGGTACATTCTCTGTACCACTTATGATAAGCTGTGTGGTCGGTATATATTTATCGGGACTTGTTGCAGTTGTCTAGGGAGACGTATCCCTCATGCAATGTGGCCACATTTTGCGACTTGTTGCCCGCTAGGTAAGGCTCATACAGCTTGTGGTAATTGTACACCATTCCGTTACGTGGCGAGACAGGAACTTCTGGATACGGAACTTATACCTGCGCTATAAGCAATGATTGTCTTGGATGATTCTTGGATATATTCATCGTGGGTGGTGCATTTGCATATAAAAGCCGCGCCATAAAATTGTTATCAGAACAAAATTTAGCGTTCAACTTCTCATCGTAATTCCAATTCTCTTTTAACATAAACTTTTAACAAGGTCGTTCATGCTTAGTAATAATCCATTTGACTACATCATAATCCATTTGACTGCATCACAAGCTGAATTATTCAGTTTCTCGTTCGCTAACCAAAGGACAAACCGGAGAGAATGCTTATTATGCTATCATTACTTAAATAAATTCTTCATTAATAATCTCCTAATTTCTTCAGTTCAATGCATATGAGCTGCTCGGAATACAGCTCTCGAAATAGGCTTTTGATAATTACTACCAGGAACACGAAGGTCATAGCTTATCCTGAGTGTCTTTTTGTTTTCCTTTGTACCTCTTATTTTTAATATTAAATTCCTTCTGAAGTGTCCACTTGTCGAGGAGATCTAAGCCACAGGAAGAGTTGTGAGGAAGTGAGACTTTAGCAGAAATATAACATAGATCACAAAGAATCCCTTATTGCAGATTTCGACCTCATCTCCTTTTGCTCCTCTTTTCCTCAGTCAACCACGCCAACCATTCCGCTATTACAGTGCAGAAATCGTTAAAACGTTTTCGCAGAACGAGTTTTTGATGTTTCGGAAACAATTTTCTAGGTTTACTCCTTTGTAAAACGATGGAAACTAAAATTAGTTGAATGCGAATTTCACCATTTTTACTATGAATGTATAAGCTTAAAACTTCCAGGTGTGCCGATTCCAAGCGGTGTATCAGAGAATGTCGTCAACTTTTTCGTAGCACCACCCACGTTGGTGACGTGACACATGAAGCCGTTCGGGCCTGGTAAATATATAGATGGCCATGCTGGAAGTCATGTTTTACTACAGATGCATGCGCATATTAATTTCTTGATTTACAATTTTTTCCGCTTTCCAATCTATTTCGAATATAAATGCATAAAAAAATATAAATGAATTAAAAAAAACTATCTTCCTATAGGGCCCTAAAAAGTAGAAAATAAACCTAAAGCATTATGATCCAATCAAAAGCATGATGATCCAACCTAAAGCATGATGATCCAAGCAAATGATGATCCAATCAGTCACTGAGTTCGTAAAGGAAGATAGGGTGCGGGCAATCTTGTTGTGTAGGTAAATGTTTGTTGTTACTTTCGACATTCGCGTTCTGGAAATATAGCGGAAAAATAGTTTTAACTTTTTCCCCTTTTTTAGGGGGGAAGAAAGCACGGGGAGTCAGTTTTTCGTATCCAATGTCATTTCCCGCGTCAGAAATATTCATTTGATGCATCGCTTGTTACTTTCGGCATTCGCTCGTTCTGAAGATATACCTTAAGAATAGTTTTCACATTTTATCTTTTATAGGAGGGAAGAAAGCACATAGGTCATTTTTTGATAGCCTATGACACTCCCCGCGTCACAAGCTTTCATTTGGCACATAAATCATTAAGTTTCTCCATTGCATTCGAAAGATATGGTGGAAGAACGTTTTGTAAAATCCCCCAAAAGATCAAACGACATATGTCAAAGCCAAAAGCAATAGGAAGATAGGTAAAAATGATTATGAGTTGAGGTTTTTTTGAAGCAATCTTTTTGCGTGTAGTAGTTACGTACAAAAGGGTAAGTATCCAACATGTTATGTTTTCCTATATTCAGATGTCACTGAAAGTGCCGATTCTCGAGATTATCAATATTTGTATGACAGCAATTTCGGTCAGGAAAATATCCACCATCTTGAGATATTAGAGACGCTATTGCACACTTCTTGTCTTGCGAAGTGTCATGATTGCTATACGTATTGTGCAGTCCCCATAGAATGGCAAATTTTATATATATGTATTCTGTCCGTTGTCTGTATTACGAAAAATGCATTACATTTAATGGCAGTTTTGTAAGAAGGCATTATGGAGCATTGCACTGTTGTGAAATATTCAAATATACAATTTATTTGGAGTGGGCAATGCATGGAAGATGCAATTTCATTTATTGGGTTGATGAAGCGCTCGTGTCAGCATCAAAAGAATATGCCTTTAAGAGAGGAAAAGCAATTGGCAAAATATCGTTATATGTGTAGCTGTATTTTCTGCAAACGGAATAATTTATAAAGGATTCTCAGAGAGAATTATTCATCGGAACATGTGCGAGTTTCTTTCGACTCAAAGCTGAAAACATCTCTCAAGGGGAAGCAATCTCATCAAACAACTCCAAAGGGGAAGGAAAACTAGTCGATGTTTATGAGTCATATATTAAACGAAAGTTTCTTAAGGTAGGTGTTTTTAGTGACAAAGAAAATATAAATTAAAAACAAAAAATATCCTTTTTCCTATATGCAACCTGAACTGTAGAAAATAAACCTAAAATGTATTGTTGTGTAATCACTCTTAGGAGCGGGGGTGGCTCAGTCGGTAGCGTGCCAGGCTCGTAATCTGCAGTTCCCAGGTTCTAGTCCCAGTTGGGTCAGCGTTGAGATTTATCTCCTCAAAATTCCCCTCCCTGCCCACGGTCAGTAGGGGACACCGATAGGCTTGGTAAAGGCCTCCGTCCGTCGAATGGGACCTTAAGCCTTGGCGCCGTGTGCGGAATAGCCATACCCTGTGCACGTTAAAGAACATGCTGGATGGCCTTGACGGGAGGCTACCATCTGTCTCCCAATAGCTGTTCCAGTGGGTCCCTCCCCCAACCTTCTCCGAGCCTTCGGGGTCCATGTGACCTGGCCATTTAGCCCATGGTGTGCAAAAAAGTGCCGCTCAGAGGTAAAACAACCCAACCCGACTACCAGTTCAGTCAGAAAAAGTCATAATGCTAATTATTTAGTACTTAAAAATATATGAGATATGCCGATTTTTCTTCATACTTGATAAGCAATGAAGAGTTTTTCTCCTTAACTGGCATTTAGGTGGTAACTATCTACTGTTCCTGAAGGCAAACTTTCTGTGTTTCTATTAATTCTGACTGAGGTAGGGTCAGCAGTGACTTCGGCCTTGGTAGGGCATACTCTTGTATGAGAAGGCTTGTACAAACTAGGAGTAGTTCCTTAATTACTTAGCTGTCCTTTATGTTGCAAATAAAAAAAAAATAACTGCTGTCAACTTTCTTAGCTCCCTCTATCCGTGGATGGAAGCATAATTTTCTGCAATTTTGTAAAGCTCATCCTTTTTTCATTCTGGCATGTAAATTGCTAATATTGAGATTACAGAAAATAGTAACTTTTACAATATTAAAAGAATTTATTTAACATTCTCGAGAGGTAAGTTACTGTTTGCAGTGGCATAGCTTCTGACTGGAAGTATTTGTAGTATAAAATGCTCCTGCTTAGAGCTGTGTCCCTTATCTTAAAGTTTTAAGTTGTTGCTTTTTTCGCTCTTCTATTGATATAATTAATAATTGAAACACTCTTATTGCAGTATTCCTTATGACCTCCAAATAACAATCAATCCCGCACCTTGGTAAAAATTTATCCTCCTCTTTTACGGAAGATCTTAAACCTCTACTTAAGAAATGGCATTAACCAATTCGCAAGCTTTCACTTGGCATTAACCAATTCGCAAGCTTTCACTTGGCATAAAACTTATTACGATTGGTTCGTCCCCCACTATTCCCCTATGGTAAAATGCTTATATTCTTAAAATATTTTAAAATCTTAGAATATCACTATGGCAAAAATTTTATTCCCCTCTTCCAGGGGAGGTCTGAAACTCTCTAATATAATAGTAGATGACACTTCCCACATGATATTAAATAATTGCTAATGCTAAGTTTATAAGAGACACCAGTTTTTAAACGCTAATGTTAAGTCTATAGGAATTTGAGATCAAAACTGAGGCTGGGTCAACCACCCACCTCAGTTTTTTGGTTGACCCAGTGGGTTCGTACATAACCTAAACTCTTCAACTGGGTGAAGGGAACCTCATGCAAAGTTTGTTGCCCCCCTAGCTGTTCTGGGGCTCGCGTGCATAAGCGGACAGACATACAAACAAACAAACAAACAAACAAACAAACACGTAAACAAACTTTCTTTATATATTAGATTTCACATTTATTCTAGTATTTTTTGTTCCAAAATAGTATTGACATTTTAATATTTTAATTTCATCATCGAACTTGTTGAACGGCACCCTGCTTTGCCCGAGTCTCACTTTTAATCTGCATATTTTTATTTTCGCTGCACTAAAGATTAGTTTTGTGAGTAAAACCCCATCGATGGTGCAATCAGTCACTGAATTCGTATTCACTTCAAAGGAAGTGAATTATTAGATTTTTCTTTTTGGGATCATATGGGAAAATAGGTATTTTTAAAAATTTTTAATTTATATATATTTTTAGTAAGACTAAACAAAGGAAGATAGAGAGCCAGCGATGTGAGTAAGTAAATCGACGCCCTATTTTCCTTTGAAGTGAATGCGAAATCAGTGACTGATTGCACCATCGATATATTTATATTAGATTTATCTTTTAGGGATCATATGGGAAAATAGGTATTTTAAATTTTTTTAAAATTTATATATATATTTTTAGTAAGACTAAACAAACGTGAAATTTATCCTACCTTCTGATACTTTATAGACTAATAAATGATCGGTTTTTGGCTTTTAGCAAAAGAATCAACCTTTCGATGTCTTTAGTGTGACAGTTCAATCAAGTGCCCGAAATGTTATCATTTAATAATGTTTACAAAAGAGAAATGTTTATAACTGCTATTATTAATGCATTAATAATAGTCAGAAATGAAAAAATTGTATCTTGTAACATCATATTGTCAGATAAAGATACAGCAGTAATTTTTGTCAGAAAAAGATACAGATTCTGTAAGATTTAACATTTAATTTTGACTCGTGACTGGTGGCAATAACAGCGAAATTTCTGATGTTGTGCTTGTATTATATTTACAGTTATTAGATTAGTTGTAATATCTTTCTTGCCACTTTTCAAATACGCTGTTTTTAATCCCACAAAGAGTGTGAAGAATTGTTGGATCGCATTATCCGCAATCACTTCTCGGCTTTGCTTTTACCTTAATAATAGCTTCAAAATGCATGAAAGCGCAGAGTGGTGTCCAATATAATTGCAGCTAAAGCATACACCTAAAGAATTAAAATTAATTTCCAAGACCACTCCATACCGTGACAGAGCTTGCATGAACGGATTTTCCATCTCTGGTTCCTTATTGTGTCAGGATTAGCTTGCTCCAGACTTCGTGATGCAATTTTACTCTCGGCTGCTCCGTGCAGCCCAACATGTAAATAAGGAGGCCTTGTCTGTGTGTCGGTGGCGGTCTCGCCACTTTTCATTGCGCCTCGCTTCTGTATAATTAGAAAGAAGCGCAAAAACTGTCACACTAAAGACATCCAAAGGTTGTTGGCAAGCAACCAATGAGCGAGAGTGCTTTTCATCGAACCCACAATAGCAGCAGCGGCGCCCGCTCTCGCGCTTCGCGTCTTTCGGAATTCAGCTTTAGAAAAGCATCTGTTGACAAACCACTCGACAAATATTTGTTTTCCATTTCATTCCGAAGCAGGGGGAGCTGCTCGCAGACTGTTCTCTCCGCCGCTGGAGCAGCAGCAGTGACTTCTTGTCGCGCCATGTGACGAGTTAGCTTTGGCTCCGTTTATTTCTCCTGGCAGAACAAGAAAGCTCGGTCGCGTGCACAATGCCTCCTTCGGCTCCCAGGGAGGAAGGGACCTCGAAGCAGCGGAAGTTGCGGCGATTGCGCAACTAAATACAGTTCACGTCATTGCTCCTGCTTCTTTGCACATTAGTACTCCTCCGAGTGACAAATTTACGAGTTTTTTTTTTTCGACATGAAACTCTCAGTCACGAGATATGTTTGAAAAAATGTCTTTAATGTTACTTATTCTTTGAAAATAAATTAATACTTCGTCAGTTACAATTTAAACGATATATTTAAATATAAATACCCCCTCAAAGAAGACAGGGCTATACAGTCGCAAATTGCCACAGAGCCTGTCAGTTTATATGCCGTAGTAGAAGGTCTGTGAAGATGGCGGGACCACTGCACAAAGACAACACAAACATCCATGCCTTACCCGGGGCTCGAACCCAGGTCCCTTTGATCAGTAGCGAAGCGCGCTGACCACTCGGCCACGGGACAGCTATATATATATATAATGCTTTAATGATTTTAAAATTCAATTTGTTGAAACAATGACATTATATTTAGTACATTCCCCTTCATCTATTTATGAATATATCACACATCTCTACATTACATACATGTAATGATTAATTGACGTGTATAGTTATTTTGGAACTAATACGCACCAATCAGAAAATCTCCAGTATGCTGCTTCGATTCGGCATTTGCACAGGAGGCAAGAAATGATGATTACCGTGGCTATCTCAAGTGTTGAATAGCTTATAATTATAATTGCTTAAGTAATGATATGCACTGGTTTCATAGAGAGTTTTCCTTATTGAAAATTTCAATTCCTTTCTCTCACCTAGGGTTCCTATTCTTTTCCAAATATTACTACTTACAACTCAATCGCTTTCAACTCTTCATTTTCATCTTTATCATCTCTTTATCTTCTACTTTGGCATATAAACTGACAGGCTCCTGTCAGACCTCTGTGGCAAGCAGCTGCTTGAGGGGGTATTTTTATTATATTTTTACATCTCCACCAATTCTGAAATTGTCGACTACTGCTACCGTCTTGGTGCAAGGCAGGGAACTACCATTTTTATTCAATTTATCATTCAAATTTCAGCTGATTTTAATAATCCTGTTAATATTCATTCATTTCTTTCTGAGGACGATATTAAATTATATCACTCGGCACATCGCTGCCTCGTCCATAAAGGAAATGATATTTTTGCCAAGGATCAGTCTTTTGAGATTTTGACCTACCACCTCTAAGAGATGGCTAGAAAGCAAAGACTCATGCAACTACTCTAAAGGGTTATCTTGTTACTGTCACTGGAGAGTCACATTTTGTACATTACGTAAAAGAAGGTACGTGTAAGCCAGTTGGTTCGCGACGGTTAATACTTGACATTTCTGGAGCTACCGAATTTTTCTGATTTCGGACATTGACAGTTATTATTGGCCTACATATTCATTTGTGATCAAAACTATTATTTCAGACAACGGAGTTTGTCGAGCAAAGCACTTTCTTCACTGAACACTTACGTAATGTTGTTGATCTAGGGAATTGAAAATGCTCAGATTTTGAACAAATTTTGAAAGTTCTTTATAAAATACACTGAGGTGCCAGTTTATTAGGTACACCTATCTAATAGCGTGTTGCGCCGTCTTTGGCCTTCAGAACAGTCCGAATTCTTCATGGCATGAAACTTAGAAGATACTGGAAGCGTTGTGCAGGAATATTATAGCATGCGGAAATGATTGTGTCGCGCATTTGCTGCAAATTGGACGGCGGCACAGTCTCGCTGCGAACAGTCCTTATAACCACATATTCTTTCTTACAACCTCATTCCAAACATGCTCGATAGCAGGGTGAATATATATATAGGGAAGCGCCAAAAGGGTCTGTTTTACCAAGGTCATTCCACTGTCGCTCCATGACGTCACAACGGGGATAGCTGAGGTAAAGGATTTATATAATCGTCCGTTCTTTCGTGTCTTTCTTTGTTGTTCGCTTGGTGAATCTCTCTCTCTCTCTGTGAAGTATTTGAAGTAATTTTTTTTATCGTACCTTTTAAACTTAAACTAAATAATAATGTCATTTCAGATAAGAAAATGAACTTGCACATGAAAATTCCGTCTTTTTCATGACGACCAATTCTGCTGCGACCAAACGATTATTGTATTTAGTAAACACGGAAAGGATTGTTGGAAAAAGAAACCGATCGCTCTAAAAACTATGGCACTTGGCCCAATGAAAAAGCAGCATTATCTCAGGCAATTGATAATTGTATTAATTATTCTTGTGTAGGGAGCTCCTCACTGGAGGCTAATTGTCCCATGATCTTACATTAGCTTGAACTTATATTGCATAAATTCACGAGAATAAAAACTTCTGTATGTGCTTTAGAGTCTACGCATTAAAAAAATTGGAGTAGAAGTTTCAAATTGCTATTAAAAACTAAGGAAAGCTGAGGATGAAAATCTCTGCTTTGCAAGAAAGATTGCGATCAAAGCTCCAACAGTAGAATAAACATAAATACAAAATGATACAACAGAGTAACAACTTCGGAATTAGTCAAAACAAGAAAAAAGAAGAGCAGGTTTCACTGGATAACTCCAGGAGAAATTTTCTTAATATATTCAGGTCAGATTAAATCTGTTTTGGATGGGAAAAATTTTTTTAAACTTCTACTCACGGTGGAAGAAATTATTATTTTTTTATTATAGTCATTATGATTATTAACATACATTTAATTAGAAATACTATAAGTTGAAATAAATTAAGATGTGGTGTTTTAATTTATTCGAATTTAATTTTAAGAGAAAGATCAGAATAATTTCTCACAATAATCTAATACAAATTCAGTAATATTCGATATGAAGTACAAATGATATAATTTTGAAATCCGTAATATAAACATACACTCAAAAGACCATTTCATTAGGTACATTTTCAATATGTCAGATGCAGATACAGAAAGTAGTAACTCCTTAAATATACTTTTTATGAAAAAAGTATGATTGATGATAATTTCAAAAACTCAATGAAATCTTTTTAAATCTCAATTTCCAACAATATGCGTTCAGTTATTTCAAGAGTTGTGGATGCTGAAACCCTTATCAAGTTAGCCGTTCTACAAACGACCATTCAAAATTAGCGAAAAATTAATCTAATTGTCACATGAACTGCTGCAAACACTCTTAGGCGTATTTGTAAAGTAGCATATTAATAATTACTTTAGGTTTAACTTTTGAGAGCAGTTACTTAAATTGGAATTATTGCTGTTAAATAGTCCAATTTCCTTGACTTTAAATAGCCAACGAATATTGTTAAAAGTGAGATTCAAATGGAATTAACTGAGATTTTTCAGTTACCTTCAGTCACACATTTTCAAAAATTGCTTGTTTAAGATGTTACTGAGTTCTATATCTGAGTTACTATTGACAGAACACGGAACTGTACCTAATAAAGTGGCCACTGAGGGTATATTTGTAACAATAAATATTTCCCTGATAGCTAGATAAACCTCAAACAGAAAATTGCAATTGCAATTGTACACTTTTTCTGTCAACAGAAATCTGTCTTACTGTACGCTTCTTATAAGGATTTGTTCGTCATCGTCTCCCCATTGTGACGTCAAAACTCCTTGCCAATGACCGTCAAGAAACACTCTCTCGCCGAGTGGCACCACCCTTCCTTCATTCACCTGGCTTGATAGGGCTTAGATCTGGGGACTGTACAGGCTATTGTGGCAAGGAAAACTCGTCTGTTCCTGGAACCATTCAGTGACAATATGGGCCTTGTGAGCAGATGCATTATCATACTGAACGTGTCCATCTAAGTGAGGAAGAACTGTAGCCATGAAGGGATGAACTGGATCAGCAAAGATGTTCAAATATGCCATTGGGTTCAGATATCTTTTGATCGGTATCAGAGAGCCCAATGTGTGCCAGGAAAACATTCCCCACACCATCACACCACCACCACCGGCCCTTTTGGCATCACACCACCACCACTGGCCACTGGCCTTTTGACACTAGACAAGATGGCTCCATGGCCTCATGTTGCTTGCACCAAATTTTGATCCTCCCATTAGCATGAAGCAAAAGGAATCTTGATTCGTCCGACCAGACTACCTTTTTCCAGTCCTCAGCGGTCCAGTGTCGATGCTCCTGCACTCACTGGAGACGCGCTTTCGTGTTCTTCGCTGACAACATCGGCACTCGACATGGTCGGCGGCTGTTGTAGCCCATTCGTGACAAGGTCCAATATGTGGTGTATTCAGAGATAGCTTTCTGCACACCAGGATTTAATTCTGCTGTGATTTGCCAGGCTGTGATGCGATTACACGATTCTCACCAGTATCCTTTGACCCCTCTGATCCACAAGCTGTTTTCGTCCACAAGATCGCTGATCACCGGTAGTTTTTTGCTTTTCGCACCATTTTCAGTAAACCTTTGAAACGGTTGTGAGTGAAAAGCCCAGGAGGACGGCCTTTTGCAAGATGCTAGACCTGGCACGCCCAGCACCAATTATCATGCCACGTTCAAAGTCGCTTAGGTCTCTCGTTTCGTCCATTATGACGCTCAATCCAACTATAAATGATGCTCGAAGAACTGGTCTGCCTGATTTATACCGCACACCGTGGCCACATGATGTATTACGTGTTTGAATGAATCATTTATGTGACGAGGGGTGGTGTACCTAATAAGCTGGCATCTTATTGTATATTCTTGTGGTCATCATATATAAGTTTTTACTAAATATTTATATATAATTTCCATGTAAGTTTAGTACTGATACTAGTAATACCTCAATAGTATTTTTTGAATAAGTTTCAAGAGGCAGCTGAATAGCAAATAAATATTCTAATTGTTTAAAGAAAAGTAACATCTCTTCCAAACAGAAAAACAACTGAAATCCAGACATGAAGACACGGGTTGGGTTGCTTTACCTCTGAGCAGCACTTTTTTGCACACCATGGGCTAAATGGCCAGGTCACATGGACCCCGAAGGCTCAGAGAAGGTTGGGGGAGGAGACCCACTGGAACAGCTGTTGGGAGACAGATGGTAGCCTCCCGTCAAGGCCATCCAGTGTGTTCTTTAACGTGCACAAGGTATGGCTCTCCCCGCACACGGGGCCACGGCTTAACGTCCCATCCGACGGACGGCGGCCTTTCCAAGCCCATCGGTGTCCCCTACTGACCGTGGGCAGGGCGGGGAATTTTGCGGAGATAAATCTCAACGCTGACCCAGCTGGGACTCGAACCTGAGAACTACAGATTATGAGCCTGGCGACTGAGCCACCCCCGCTGAGCCACCCCCGCTGAGCCACCCTCGCTGAGCCACCCCCGCCCCATGAAGACACGGAATTCCCACAGTTGACTAATTCTGGTAAAAATCTTCGGTTGACCGAAACTGAAAGTCTTAATTTCTTTTTACCTAATTTTAAAAGTTGTCATCCCTAACATGACCGAAATTACGAAGCGAATTCGAAGCGAGCAATTCTCTAGGGACTTTTGCTCCGAAGACTGGATTCTGTAGTCATCACAAGACAATGCAGAATTTGGTGCCTCGTTGCTTTGAAAATGGAACACACTTTCCCCTGAGGAGTTAGCCGCTGCAAGTCCAACTCGAATGCTCTGACTTTGTAATTGGAAAGGCAAATCAGGCAGTTGCGACTCACCTAATATCTGCTGTTGACAGTTCCACTCCGCAGCGGTCATTTTGTGTCCTACCAGCAATGGCCTGAGGAATAGGGGTTCGCAATCTGCAAATGTCCTGCTATGGAGCCTTATCGGAAGAGACTGAGAGCAGGGGGGGGGGGGGGGAAGGGGGAGATACTGATAGAGTTTCTCGGGTGGAGATGCGATGCGCGTGCTGTCTTATCAGCAGATCCCAGCAGAGTAGAGAGAGAGCGTCCCCTTCCGCTAATCAAAGCGGTGATTCGCCACGACCATCTGTCAAGTGGAGTTCGCTTCCTCCGTCTTCGGTGATGGAGTCATCGCCCAACCATTACAACCATCTGCTCTCATCACCATCTGAACAGGTTCTAATCCCTCTTTCGTTCTCGCTTCGTCTACTCCCCTCAGCAGCGCCGGAGAAACGGAAGGAACATGAGGAGGATTATGCAGACGCCGTTCGTCGGCGGACAAACCACATTTGTCGTCTGCTGTGAAGATGCTGAAGGAAGCAATTGTGGCAGAAACAAGATTCATTTTGACCTTTTAACCAGCACGCAGATCGACCTATTCAATTAACTTCATTTATTTTCTCCTGAAGAGTAATTTGATCGCGAAAAAAAAATAGATCACGAATTATTTAGGTGTTCAGAAGACGTTTTTTTATATCCGTGAACTGCGAAAGCCATTTTTATGTTGTTTTAAAAAAAAAAAGAGATAATATGTGGTCTTTGTCGTCTGTCTGTACCTCTGTAGACTTTGAACTTTTGTGTTTATAGAGATAATTTTTATATATAATTTCCACGTCTGTCATTTCTCAGTGCTTCCAAAGGGTTTTTTTTATCCGACAATACAGGTGAAAAGATTTCCCCACTCTGGACTCTTTAAATACATCACGTTGCGTTTTTATTTGAACTATGCAACCAGCTCTAACATGCTATTTACATAAGGAATACTGAAGAATTCTTAAAATGACACTTATATTTTAAATTTCCTTGGCTGGTCTATATGCTAGCATATCCCAAAATACAGGATAAAAAGGATTGCATTTTCTAAACTGCAGGAAGCGACAGAGACTATCCAGCTTTCATTTATAGTTGTTAGAACAAACTATAAATATCATTCCTTCATATGCCGAGTTGGTCGTGTTTGGAACTCTCTACCTCTCGAAGTTGCGTTGTCCCAAACTTTGTGTATTTTTTTAAAGATCTACTAAATACAGTCGACTTATTACAAATTTCAAAAATGTTTTTAAGTTTTAACCTTCTTTATGTATGTAATCATATGTTCTCAAAGTGTTAACCATAGTGTTGTTAACCATACCTCTGTTTTTGATGTCTTGAGCGGTGCTAGCATATATTTTTGGACTTTGCTCTCAATAAATAATATATATATTGCTATTTGCGTTTTACCGTCATCCATTAGTTCGAATTAAAACTGTAAAAAGAGCGCAAAAGTAGGTAAACGGAAAATATCATTCTCTTTGCAAGCGAGATTCCCTTTTGCGCCAGAGGCGATATGCGTTCCTTTTATAGTAGTTTGCATTGTTGTCTGTTTCTCATTGCGGTCACCTTATGCCAATCAGTGATTTTTATTAATACTTTGTGGTGCTTCGAGTAAAAGGTGCTATTTTTTCTTTCACTATGTAAAATGTCATGTTCTATTATTGGCCACTAATTATCGTCTTAAAGTGAAATCGGATGGTTGTTGACAAACTTGCCAAAGTAGATGTCCCAGAAGAGCGCTTAATAACTAGGAGAATGTCGTAAAGCATGACTGGAGCGAGGGCTCAGTCATCTAATGGAACCATGTTTGCAAGCCATGTGGCATTGACGATGTTGTTGGGGCTGGGGTGGCTCAGTCGGTAGCGCGCCAGGCTCGTAATCTGTAGTTCCCAGGTTCGAGTCCCAGCTGGGTCAGCGTTGAGATTTATCTCCGCAGAATTCACCGCCCTGCCCACGGTCAGTAGGGGACACCGATGGGCTTGGAAAGGCCGCCGTCCGTCGGATGGGACGGTAAGCCGTGGCTCCGTGTGCGGGAGAGCCATACCCTGTGCACGTTAAAGAACACGCTGGATGGCCTTGACGGGAGGCTACCATCTGTCTCCCAACAGCTGTTCCAGTGGGTCCCCTCCCCCAACCTTCTTTGAGCCTTTGGGGGTCCATGTGACCTGGCCATTTAGCCCATGTTGTGCAAAAAAGTGCCGCTCAGAGGTAAAACAACCCAGCCCAATTGACGATGTTCAGACGCCTTTAGCGCTGAGGAAGGCGGAGAAGGGTGATTTCCAAGGAGCAGAAAGTCAGTGACGATAGTGGTTTGTTGTCGCGAGAAAGACGAGCAGGGTGAATCGCTCTATCTGATGATCGTGGATTTCATCTCATGGTGGACGTCGTAGATTCGATCTCTGTGCGGGTTCGAGCACTCGATCTTAGGGAGCAGCAGGAATCGCAAAATGAGACAGAGCACAATGGTTTTTTGTGTCGGAGGGTGTCTCCAGCAGCTGGCTGCGAAGTCAGCTAATTGAAACATTCGTTGTTATAATAAGAAATACACCTGCTGTGATAGAGCAACTATCTGTGCAGTGATTTAGTGTTGAGAGCTAATAAGAATAAACTGGTTGAGTTTGGAGAAATGCCTATATGATTGTAGTAACTTTTGCAAGAAACAGAAATGTAAAATTAATGTTCAGATCACTGACATTGGGCACAATTTCCCACATGTTTGTTTTGCTTGCATCTTGTAGGTGTTTGATTCCAGCTGACTGCAGTTGTGATCCATAAAGGGCAAGGGAGGGAGAGAAATTTTATATTTCTGTATACTTCTATAATCCTGAGAGCGTTGACATGTTTTTTTTTTGTATTTACAAGTAGTTCAGTTCACTGACGAATTCTACTGCGTTGGAAGTAGTCCTTATGTAAATAGCAATGCGAGACTGGAATTTTGCACAATTTTTCCTTTTTTTATTAACGATCCTCAAAATTAAAATAATAATTTCAATTGCACAACAATCGATTACTTCAAATGAATGAGTAATCTCAATTTTTCCCAAACTGGGGTATCCGACGGCAAATAGTTTCACGGAACTGTGTTATTTTTTGTTCTCATTTTCGGATTTTATTCACCTTTTACAATAATAAAAATAAATGTTTCAGCAACGTAGATTTCTGTTACTGCATTTCATTGAGCAATTTTTTAAACCGTATTTAACGTTAAATTAAATCACTGAGTAGTTCAGCATAAAAAAGTAAATTAAAAAATATTATTAGATTATGGAAATTATAAAAAAAAATAGTGAGCATCATTACCGATTAAGAATCGTAGTTATAATTATAAATCTGTTAAGCTGGTGCAGGCGGTTCTGAACGTTTTTCAGCATTACCGCCTTTGTAAATATTCAACATGTATCCCAACCACTTGTACACGTAACCGTTCATAGTGTTTTCGTTTGGTTCAGTTAATAGTACGATAATATATTAAGACGTACTTTTGTGCAAAGACTTTATCAGAATAAAAGAATGGTTTATCATGATGTCCAGAAGCACAAAATACGAAATTGTCTGCAAGAATCGATTTTTTCCCGCTTTATTCGTTAAAGAAAATCTATGTACTTTACCAAACTGAAATGTGGGCGTCATCCGGAATCGATTCGCAACGCTCTCTGATTAAGTGAACACGATCATTTATTTCTTAGGACACGCTTTTCTATAAAGAGTATTGCGAAATGCTCCACACATTGGCACTGGGCTTAATAAACCCTATTCTTAAAAATAAATGTTTACTTCTGAGTTCCCCTCGTAGGGATTTGACGACCACTGAATGGTATATCTGTTGATTAAGCGAAATATACGAAATGCTTACATTGTTCTGACTATATCTCGTCTTTTACTCATTTAACTCATAACAAGCTGGAACATTTTATAACGTGTGCATTAGTAGTGCCATTAGATAAATAATAGTAACATGTTTTGTTTTTTCGAAAGGAAATATATATATATGTAAAAAATTATATATTTCTGATTATAATAGGAATTGAAATGATGTTTTGGGAATTGTCTTAATTTCGAAACATGTCCAATGGATATTACTAATCGGTCTAGAAGGATAAATAGAGGTTTGGGCGAAAACAATCAAATTTTGCCATTCGCGTTTTTACTAAACGACAAATTGATAAAGTGAAACATTTGAATGTTTAAGAATGATAAAAATATTATTCATTGATTGCCTGAATCTAGAAATGAATAAAGAAGAGAGGGCAAATGTGTCGACCGAGAGGAAAAAAAGTAAAGGAATTATTATTATTATTACTGCAGTGGAACATTTTCTTCTCCATTTTCCGAGACCTTTAAAAATTTCTTTGAAAAATGCATGCAACATAAGTTTGATAATTGTTTGCCTCTATTGCCCTAACAAGCATTCTCAAGCCCTGAGAATGCTTGTTAAGAGCCAGCCCGGAGGATGCGTGTGTCGTGTCGTCCCCCACCCACCCCTAGATATGATAATTTTCCTTGTATTGGCATTTATAATTGATCACCGTAATTATTATATAGAAATAGCCAAATTATGTCTTTTTACTTGTGTGTTTTGTATATAAACATTAAAAACTATTGGAGAATCATTGGGTTGCTATGGGGTGATCGTTGCACAAAGATTAGTTAAAACTTTTCTTGAGGCATTTCACACCAAGTGTGAATACTGATCCGCAAGTCATAAGAAATGCTTTCATTGGCCGTATGTTGGGCGGGCCTCATCTCTATTCTTGGACGCTATTTCCAATGTACCACGTTTCTGTTTTATCGTCATTGTATTTAATATTCATAACCTAGATGCAGCCAGCAAATTTGTTTTTCTTTCCGCCAGAGCTTCGGATCCAACGATCACTTAACGTTCCGCTGCATTCTGAAATATTTCTCCGTAGTCCACATTAAAACTCTTCCAGCATATTTCATAGCAGCATCTATAAAAAATATTTAGTAACCAGTCATTTGGTGTTGTGATCTTCTCCAGTGTTCAGGAACGTGTCTACATGGTAGAAGAGCTCAAGTGGCTATCCCAAGTAACGACTCACTTTCTTTTCTGGCAAACAGACAAATCAACTCTCCAATCTTGCGGCGTTACCAATAAAATGGCGTTACGTTTCGTTTATTAGTGTCTGCCTCGTAAGCGTTGCAGGCAGGAAGCCCACAGGAAGTGATCGCCTCCTTTTACGTCTATTGCCACGATGGAGTTTATGACGTCGTCACGAGATGAACTAACGCCATGCTCGGGATGGATAAAGGAGAAGAAGGTCATCTGGCTTCAGTTTTGTTTCTTCAATGTTAATCTAAATCGAAGTCATCCTCTTCGCAATATTTCTCTGCCTCTCATACAATACAAAACCCTTTCAACTTTGCTCCATTTTTTTTCGTAACAAACTTTCACATTATTGCTACTTAGACAGAGAAAAATTTTCAAAATTTTAATCATGAAGCAAAAATGAAATACACTGGTTTCCATAAATTAAGGACCAACCCTATGTTATGTCAGTGGGAAACTAAAGTCGAAGCTCTATAACTTCTAAAATAATTTTTCTGTTTTGAAAAATGCAATAGCAGATAAAGAACTCATTTAAAATGTCGATATCTCGATTTTCAACAATTTTCGTTCAGTATTTAATGAGTTATGGAAGTTTGAATATTTAGCGATGACAATGCCAGTCACAAAAATTGAATTCAGAAATTAATTAAAACATAATAATAAGTTTTGTATCAAAGTGTTTAATAAAATAAGTGTGTATTTTAGGAGTTTGTATAAAGAATTCTTTCACTATTCAACAGTTTTGTATGAGTTTCTTAAAACTGGCATAACTGTTGTTAAGTACACTGGTTTCCGTAAATTAAGGAAAACTCAAATAAAATTATGATAAATAAAAAACGGTATGAATGATTTTAATGAAATTTGATGAAAATATGAATTACAATGCTAGTTTCAGAATGGCATGAAATATTTTACACTAGAAACATTTTCGTCAAAAAATAACACAGGAACTTGTTCAAAAATGATGGTGTCTGAATGCAATGGACAAAGTTTTTTTAATGAGTGTGTTCACCCCTTACAGCAATGTAGGCACGACAGCGATGTTCCATGCTGTTTATGATGTTGTGAATGAACTCAGTAGGGAATAACGACCATTGTTCCTTAAAAACAGTAATAAGCTCCCACTTTGTTCTAGGTGTATGGTTCAGGGCAACAACACTTCTCCCTAGAGCATCCCACACAGACTCAAGCGGATTTAGGTCGGGAGATCGAGCTGGCCATTCCATGCGCAAATGGTCTCCTCTTGAAGGTATTGTTCCACTAGTCGGGCTCTGTGTGGACGAGCGTTATCGTCTTGTAAGATGAATATTTCACCTATTGCACCAGTGTAAGGTCGTATATAAGGGTATGGACCTTTGAGGACTAAGGTTCCCACTCGTCAACACATAGAGGTCTGTGCGTCCACCTAAGGAAATGTCACTCCAAACATACGCTACTTCCGCTGTAACTGTCTCTTTGACGGATGTTACCGGGATGATAGCTGGTACCTCATTCTCTCCATATCAACAATATCCGTAATCACTCTGCAAGCAATATCTGGACTCATCTGTGAAGAGTACGGACCTCCATTGCTCTTCTGTCCAATTAACATGCATGTGTGCCCAATTCAACCGCTCTCTCCTGTGACGTGACGTGAGGGGTATACAAATTACTGGCCTTGTAGCGTACAGACCTCTCATCTCACGAAGCCCTCAAGTAGAAGCTGATACAACCTTCCCAGTGGCTGCTGCGAGAGGACGGCAGATGAGAGGGAGTAGACGTTCTGCTCTTTCGTTCTGTTAATCGCAGATATCGGTCTTGTACAGCGATCGTAACTCTAGCCCTTCCTCGGCTTATTTTGATCAAGGATAAATCGAAATTTTAAAATAATAATGAAATTAAATATTGATATACGGTTCTTAAAATTATGAAACTTAATTGGTAGTTTGTAGAATTCATTTATATACAGGGTGATTATAAACTCTTTCAACAAAAATAGAGGGGTGATAGTACACATCAAGACGACCAATTGTTGCAATGAAACCTAGGGTCGCATTCCACTCCTTCCGCCAGAGAAGTGTAAAGTTACATATCCACGTTGATCCTTCAACAGTGAAAACAAAGGCACTTAACTAATTTATGAGTTGCTTAATTACATTCGCGTCAGAGAAAGACTCAAAGTAGCTGCTCAAAGTGGCGTCCGAGGGCGTTATTGCACAGCCCATACCGGTGAATGTCGCACCCTCTCGTAGACTCCTGTTGTGGTGTTGGTCTTGTCCGCTGCAACACCGATTCTCGCGACGAGATCTTCCAGGGAGTCCACAAGTGTCTCGAACACAAGTGTTTTCATGTGCCCCAGAAGAAGTTTAGTGGATTGATCTAGTGTAGTTCACAGAAGAAGATGTCCGGGTAGTGTGGAGGCCAAGCCACAGGTCCACCACGTCCAATCCACCATCCGGGATATGTTGCATTTAGGAAGTATTGGACCTCGATGGAAAAGTGTGCTGGGGCCCCATCATGCATAAACCACATGTCCCTCTGCATGGTGAGCAAAACACTCAGCAACAGACCGGGAAGCACTTGCACCAGAACCACACGGTACGCTGCGCCGGTCAGTCGTTCTGGCAAGAGGTAAGGTCCCACCAGACAATCACCCAGGATACCTGCCCAGATGTTGACGCCAAATTTCTGCTGGTGGTTACGAGGGTCAGTGACGTGTGGATTTTCTTGAGCCCAAGCGTGCTGGTTGTGTTTGTTGAAAATTCGTTCCCGGGTAAACGTGGCCTCATCACTAAATAACACTAATGCGGGAAATTGCAGGTTAACATTGTTCATCTGGAGCATCCACCTAACAAACTCTAACTGGCGGGAATAGTCATCGTCGTTCAAAGCTTGGACCTTCTGCACGTGGAAGGGATGCATCCGTGCCTCATGTAGGACATTCCACACCGAGGTTTGACAAACTCCCATTTCGGATGACACCACTCGCGTACTTGTGGAAGGAACTTCTGCAAATCACTGCAAGACACGTTCTTCCATTTCCGGTGTCCGCACACTTCGCAAACGTCCAGTATCACTCATTGAGATAGCAACGAGCCAGTTTCACGCAGTCTTCGATCAACACTGGCGAATGGTAAGTAATACGATGATTCAGAAATCTCTCACGGTACAAT
The DNA here is from genome assembly GCA_038380435.1 of Ryuthela nishihirai. Classification (NCBI taxonomy): domain Eukaryota; kingdom Metazoa; phylum Arthropoda; class Arachnida; order Araneae; family Heptathelidae; genus Ryuthela; species Ryuthela nishihirai. The sequence continues at coordinate 82,868,653 of JAWZYU010000017.1, forward strand.
CTTTGTCCTTCACGTCCAATACCACCTGCTTGGCCGTACATCAGATGCATATCCGCCAATTCCTCGTTTGTGTAGTGTTCCATGGCCTTCACGAATACGTCCCTTATCATGTGACGTTATCACGGTAATGTCGATGAACGGGTTCGGCTGCGTTTTTAAATGTTTGTTCTTAATCGTCTACGCACTTGCTCAGCGCACCTGATTTGCATCTTGTGATTTTCATGCACCGGTTGTAAATACTTGTGCATGCGTGGCGTTTTTCGAAAGTACTCTTTTATGGCGGAAGGAGTGGAATGCGACCCTAGGTTCCATTACAAAAATTGGTCGTCTTGATGTGTACTATCACCCCTCTTTTTTGTTGAAAGAGTTTACAATCACCCTGTATATTAGGAAGCAGATTGGTTAGTCTTATTAAATAACTCTTCAGAGAATAGGTTTGACAGGAACTTTTCGGTATAATACTCCACCAGAGAAGAATCTGGGAATGAAGGCGAAATCTCGGTAGAAATAAGCCATTTACTTGTCTTGGACTTGATCCAGGATTAGTTGGATTGGGTTTGTTTGTTTTGGCTTTGAGCAGAACTTTTGTGCTCACAATGGCTAAATGACCAGGTCATAAGGATCCCGAAGGCTGAGAGAAGATTGGGGGAAGAGGACCCACGACAGCTGTTAGGAGACAGATGGTAGCTTCCCATCAACGCCATCCAGCGTGTTCCCTAACGTGCACAGGATATGGCTTTTCCTCACATGGGGCCATTGCTCAACGTCCCATCCAAGGACGACGGCCTCTCCAAGTTCATCGGTGCCTCCAGCTGACCGAGGGAAGAGCTAGCAGTTTTTCGAAGATAAATCTCAAAGCTAGCCTGGTGGGAATCGAACCTTGGAGCTGCAGATTACCAGCCTGGCGCGCTACCGACTGAACTATCGCAGTCCCCAATCGAGGATTAATGATCCCAGGTTTATTTGCTCTGCAGCCCAGCATGCTAACCAATCTGTTACTGAGTTGATGAACTATTGAAAAAATTGTTGGAGTTTATCTGTTTTAAATCTGATTCGGGAAGTTAATAATATAAGTATTCATACTTTTAAATATTTTTTTAGTTTTTAGACGACAGATAGATAGGTATCTGTTTTCATAATGATTATTAGTTTATTTGAACAGACAGTTTTATCATGTTACAGTTGGATATATATATATATTCAAATATGTAGATACATATTACATTTATCGATAGATAGGTTTTTTTTTTGTTATATAGTAGCTGAATAAACTAATGTTTCACGTTTTGCGAAATTTAGATTGCAAAAAATGTATAAATCAGAAATAGTACTTTCCAAAGTGTACACCGTAATTTAATATCGACCTATTTCTTTCTGTTTTACTTACAGGACCTTAAAATTATTTTATTCGTAAATAAGTTCCAAATTGTAAAAATATTATTTCTGATTCTGGTAATAGTCTCATTAAAATAAAATTATTTACATTTATCAATAAGAAAAAAATAACTGTCAATAAAGTTAATTTTTTGTTATTAATACTGTTGTAAACATTAAAAATATTTGACATTTGCATTTTTTATGAATTTTAGGTGAGTAAACTTCTGTTTGCTGGATAGCAGTTTTAAAAAATAAAGAACGAGAAATGAACGGTAAGAAAATTTTATTGGATTCCTTTTGGCGCTGTCGACATTATGAAATGGAAAAAGTATTATTTCGACTGACACAATGTAATCTGCACCATTATTGAGGAAAAAATTGAAGGATGATATCTTTGGATGAACGTCTAAAGTAGGGGTTCTCAACGTGGGTGTACGCGGTAAAATTTTTTGAGGTACGCCGTGAGAGCTGAAAAGTCGCTAGATCTAGTAACAAAGTCAGTGTTTTATTTTATTCCCATACTATAGGTTTATTTATCTATACAAGGGGTACGCCAGTTACATACTCATTTCCAGGGGTACGTGAAGCATAAAAGGTTGAGAACTACTGGTCTAAAGCATAGCACTGAAAGTATTGATCAGTCGAAGTACCAACCTCCATATTTGTGATTTTAATTTTACATTAGTTGTGGACCCAACATTATCATTGCTGTTGATTTCTTGAAGCTGTACCTAGATAGCACGATATCGGGCATAATAATGCCATCCTTTATATCCATTACATAACCAAAAGTTTTTTAAATGATCCATTTTTTTTTGTATTTTTTTCAAGAAAATTCTTCAGAACTCCAAAACATGATTTCCAGGTACTGCCATTAATAACTATAGATGAAATACACATTGCGCAGTGTTTAAAAATAAACACAAAATTCTATCTTATAGTTAAATCCTATTAGGGTACCGGTAATGACTAAACTTCTCGATTTTAACTATGGCTAAAGACTCGAATTTCTGGAAATAATTATGTCAGAACTATATTAGTTGTTTCAATTATTATTCGTTAGAACTATATTAGCTGTTTCAATGGTTTTTTAATCATTGAGTTTGGTCAAAATGGTGGTACGAAAATTTAATGCTTAAGACTTCATTTAATCTTAAAATTATCGATAGGATCATATGTTAGAGAAATACGAACTTTGGCAAGAAACGTTGTAGAACTTTCAGTTCTGAACCAGGAACAGTTGTTTTGATTAAAAAAAAATATCATCACTGAGTCACCTCTCTTAAAAACAAAACGAAACCAAATCCTGCTACAAAATTATAGTAATGCAGTAAAATCTTGTTAATTCATATTCTTGGGGAACTCAAAATCTTTGTATTAATGTGGTCGTGGTATGCTTGGAGAACTAAATTGCGCGGTCTGTTTGGACCTCCTTAGCCCATGGCTGCTTGAGGATGATGATGATGATGAATAGCCAAGCTGAAAAAAGAATCCAAATATTTCTTCAGTGGTTCTGTTTAGTTATGTAGTTTTGAAATTTTATATATCTAGATATGATGTTTAATCTATTGCTGGCTGAATGTAGACCTTATTCCTTGATGCTCAGTATTATTATTATGTTTTGCATTATAATCTAAATAATTTTAAGCACTCTTAGAGCTAAACTTAAAATATTCTAATTTAAGTTTCGTTTTCAAAAAACTTCATTATTATATACAAGAGAACATAAAATCTTGTTTCTCTATGTGACGAAGTCAGTTTAAAGAATCAATATCACATTAAAACATATTTAATTAACTACAACTCTATTTTGAATTCCATTTCCATCTAATAGCAACTGTGCAATGAAGACAGTCAACTAAATAATGCAACATACCTTGCATCCTCCTCCTCATCTCTTGTCAGTGATATTTGTTTTCACCCCTCATCTTTCCCCCATTCATTCACAAGCATCTCAAGTTTCTCATCCAATGATGCGATTCTGTTTCTTCTTCCATATTTAGAAATGTCATTTCCTTCTTTTCAGAGTTCTACCTGCAGTGTTGGAATTAATAAAACTGATAAAAGCGAAGAGACAACTTTGTTACTTTATTTTGTTTGCTGCTGACTTCTCTTCGGATGAAGATGCTTTTTTCCCCTCTATTCTCATTCTTTTCCACATTATTCTTTAGTTAGTACTCTCATTCCACGATGCTTGTCTCATCCCGAAGGGTAATTAAATTCCTCCTCCTGTTTACCTTACAATTGGGTAATGTGTCAAATCGAAGTCAGCAGCCTATGCTCAGCAGATGATTACCTATTTCCTCTTGGCTTTCCGCAGAAAACGCGCATTCCTACGAGAAATCAATTTTGTTTTTGTAGCACTCATTTGTAACATGAGTATTTTCCCCTCTGGTAATCCGGTGACATGATGATTATCTGATTTGCAATTCACGAAGCTTAGTTTCTGATCTGGGAAGATGATAGTTGCCAATATTTGATTTTCTTCGGAAGTGGAAGCATTTTTCTCTTCTAGCTCTCATAGATATTCCATGGTTCCTCATTGTAATCCACTTTTGAAGCTAGATTATGATATGGCTTAGGATGTTGCCTTATATCTGCAAATAAAAGATTTAACAAGCGCTCACACTGCTGCAGAACGAAAATATGTTGAGGGAAAAAGTCGACTTCTTGTTAATAATATAAATAAATGTGATATTTAACCAAAATTTCCAGAGTACTGCTAATTTTTATTATGTATAATAAATTGGAACCTATTTTTTTTACTTATAAATATGGATTTAAAAAAATTAGCTCATATGAATTTTAAGTATTTTTTATGAATTGGCGCAATTGTGTTTATAGATTCTGAAAACATCTTTATTTTCTTCACAGTAGCATAAAAAAACGTTTTCGGTGGCAATTTTTTGGGATATTTTTGTGATTTAGTAAAGAAATTCATGAAAAGCGGAGGAAAAAACACTGGGACAGATAATTAAATATGTAACTCGAAATTGCGTAAAGCTTAATTTTCATTGCTGTTCATTCAATATTGAAACAGTTATGGAACCAACGAATAAGTCTATCTGGGCAGAGAGACAAATAATCATGTTAAGTTACCAAACAGATAACTTACATGATAGGAATCTCAGTGAAAGCCATTGCTGTTCCAAATTTCTGGACAATCGGATCATTATTACGTGAATCATTTTGTCCGTTTCTTTTGTATTCTCGCAACATTCAGCTCCTCTTAAGATTATGGAATGCTTGTTTTCAAAGAGAAAAATTTTTGCATTTTCCAATCTTACTTTCCCCTAACGGTAGAAATTTAAACTAATGGAAGATCTGGAAAACGTTATATTAAGATTTCGCTAGTACCCTATCCATCGCAGAAAAAATTTTGATTTATCTCTTAAAACAAAAATTTTGTAATTTCCCACATATCCCACAAGTGGGAGACAAAATCAGTGCTGGCAATTAAGCCCTTTGACCAACACACTCTACCACTCAAATATCAAATATCTAACCAGATCGTTTACAATAATATTAAACTTATAACACAGGGTTCTGCAAATATTAATATAAGATTCACTATCCTCCCGTTTCCTTGAAAACCTGCTGTGGTACACTCTAACTTAACTTTTGTTGCCACCACAGTTAGAGGTCTCTATCTCCGTCTCTAGCATAGATGGCTTGCGATGTTGCTTTTGTTGGGCCGTTGTCACCTGCGCTAGTTGTTATCGCTGGTTCATGGCACGGCTCTGCAATGAACCACAGCAGGTTTTCAAGAAAACGGGAGGATACTGAACCTTATATTAATAAGATCGTTTGCAATGATTGATTAAAACAGTGCCATTTTTTAGATTTAACGACTTCTAAACGATGATAATTCGAACCATTGGAAGATTCAGATGATGCACATCGTAATAGAATCATATCTCACTATTCGATGATTCGTTATTTTTTGCTTCAGAATTGGAACAAAGATTTCGTGTGTCTGGTATTTTCATACGAAACCTCTTTGCACAGATGCATTGCTACAACATACACAGATGAAATCTCCCTTAGCCGTCCAACTAAAGGAAAGCTCATGGGCTGCAGACGATAATAGCAAGCTACTTTACGTCTCGATGCAATACGTCAACATTAAGTGTTTGACAAACTTATAATGATATAAAATATTTACGCGAATAATACCTTGATAGGTTACTTTAGTCATTATGACAGTCATGGTGCTTACTACTGAAGTTGAGGAAGAATGGGACCGTTTTAAATAGGCTTTTCTTGTAATTAACATTAGTCTTTTTGGTAAAAAGGAACAGAAGAGGCGAAATTATTTGAGTGATAAGGCACTTGAGCTTATTTCAGAAAGAAAGAACTGTAGGAATGTCCTTAATCAATATCCTACTAGTCCTAATAGAAAGGATTACAGAGAGCTTAATAAACGTGTAAAGGATAAGTTAGCTGCTGATAAGAATCTTTGACTTGATGGCTTGGCTGACAAAGCTGAGGAAGCAGTTAACAGCACAACAGAAAGCTGTACTACATAATTAATGTTTTGTGTGGAGAAAACGGACAGGTATACAGGGATTGAAGTATAAACAAGGTAAGGTTATAGAAGGTGAGGATTCTGCCATGGCTAGGTGGACTGAGCGTTTCAGTGATGTTCTAAACAATGTAGTTAGTTCTACTTCTATTGTTTGTAATGATGATAGATGCATTACTGGCTTTAATGTTGGCCCTATAACACAGTCAAATTATTTCGGCTATTTCTAAACTTAAACCTCATAAATCCCCAGGGGTAGATGAAATTACCATGTAAATACTTAGAGCTGGGAATGTTTCGGTTACCACATGGATGACTGAAATTTTGAATATCTTTTATGATTGGGGTTTGATGGTTTTTATCAGAACTCTTTTTATCCCTATTTTTAAAAAAAGATGATCGCAGTTCTTGTGATAAATATAGGAGTATCACCCTACTTTCTGTTCCAGATAAAGTTCTTTGCATGATTGCGCTTAATAGAATTAAGAATCTGGTTGACAGACAATTGCGTGATGAGCAGTGTGGATTCATTAGTGGTAGGGATGTGTAGATCAGATATATATTCATATAAGCAGATTCTTGAAAAATCTGTAGAGATTCAGAAACCTGTGATTACCGTTGTAGATTTCCCAAATACTTTTGACTCTGTTGACCATCATAATTTGCAGTTGATCGTAATATCTTATGGCATACCAGACAAGTTAGTTAACACAATGAAAGCTCTGTATAGTGACACTGAGTCGTGTGTGAGAGTTGGTAAAGCTTGTAGCAATTGGTTTAGCATTGCTTCTAATGTTCGACAACGGTGCATTTTGACCCCTTTTCTCTTTAGTTTGGTTATTGATTATGTTATACGAAATTCACTGCAAGGGAAAGATTTTGGCCTAAATGTTCTGGAGATACGAAAATTTCTGATTTAGATTATGCTGATGATTTAGCCCTTTTGGCAAATGATGTTGATGAGATGAACACTTTCATTCGAGCTGTTGATGAGACTGGTAGTAGAGTAGGTTTGTTTATAAACAGAAAGAAAACTAAAGTGATGAAAATTGGTCAGGCAGGCTGTGATTCAGTTAATCTGAATGGTTGCAGTCTTGAGCAGGTGTCACAGTTTAATTATCTTGGGAGCTATGTAACAGATACTGGTGATGTGTAGCATGAGATTAACTGACGAATAGTGATTGCTGCCGGGACTTTTAAGAATCTATGGAGAATGTGGAGAAATAGGTGTATACATCTAAAGACTAAAATTAGACTGTATAATAGTTTGGTTCTTTCTAGGGTTAGTTATGGTAGTGAAACTTGGACGCTTTGTAAACAAGATAACAGGAAACTAGATCCTTTTGATCTTGATGCTTACTCAGTATCTTGGGTATTAGGTGGTCCAACTTTGATGAGGTTAGGCAAAATAGCAGGCACCCTTTTTTGAGCAGTATATTGTGCAGAGAGAGACTCCGTTGGTTTGGCCATGTTGTCCGTATGGATAATTGTAGATTGGTGAATAGGGTTATGAACAATGTGCCTAGAGGCCTCAAAAAGAGGTGGAGACCTAGGATGCGGTTTGCAAACAATGTCAAACAGGACTTTGTTAGAATTGGTGTGCAGTGGCGAGATGCAGCAGACATGCTTGGAGAACTAAATTGCACGGTCTGGTTGGACTTGCGTAGCCCATGGCTGCTTGAGGATGATGATGAAGAATGTAAAATCAAGGGGCATAAAAACCGTCCAGATTCCATGTGTATCGTCTACGTGAAACTTTTACCTATCAAATTTAAGTCCAACAACTGATTTATGCAATTTAAAACTTAACGGATTCCTTATGGAACATCTTTTTTTAATGCGTGCAGGTTTACTTTAATCCTGTTTATATAAAGTCTTTGGAATATCTATTTTTAGCTCGTGTGCATGAAAACAAGCAAATGTTTCACTTTGTCATTTGTCTGTCTATTCTTCTGTAGACATTTAACTTCTTGGTTTAAAGAAATAAATTAAAAATTAAATTTTTGGATTGAATAGGTATTGATGAAGCATTACGATTCCCACCTTCGGAATACCCCATAACTATAAATTGCACCCTCTAACGGTGGAAATTTTTGAAAATTGCAAAGTATTAAACAAATATTGAAAGTAATGTAATCATGTTAAAAGTTTGAAATTATTGGTGGTGAAACGTGAAGGTCACCAAGTTGGCATTAGCAACAATTATTATCACCCTTACCCCTGGGGGGACAGGAAAAAACAATTTTTCTTAAAGTGATAATTGTTTGTTTTTAGAGATAAAAAATATTTTTGGATTGGCTAGTTATTGATAAACTGTTACGATTCACAACTTTGGAATTTCCCCTATGATTCACAACTTTGGAATTTCCCCAGAGCAATTGCGGCCTCTGACAGTGAAAGAGTTGAAAATTTTAAAACCTTAAGGGAATATTGCAAACGATTTATTTTGGTTAGAAATTTGAGATTTTAGTAATGGAGTATGATGATCAAGGGATGGAGTATGATGATCAAGGACAATGGAAGCAAAAATTTGTCCCCTCACCCCAAAGAAAGGTGGGGAAACGCAACTTTTTTGAAAAATACTATTGAATATATATGTTGAACTATATAAAATACTGTGAAATATATATTGAAATTGAATCCCTTTACTTTACCAGATTTGAGTTCTTGGGGTCGTTGTTACTTGGCAATTTAGCCCATCCATTGTATGCACCAAAGTGCCGCTCAGAGGTAAAGAACTGAATCCAATCTATTTATTGGCATAAAAGCTCGAACGGAATTTTTTGTGACTACTAAGGCAAGATTTTACTTTCTTTTTGATAACAAATAACACTTAATAATTTTGGAATTTAATTAACAGCTTACGATTTACTTGACATTTTAATCTGAGTTTGGGAGACAGTAAAATAAGTTCGTGTTTCCGCAACAAAAACAAGAGCAAGTTTAACTGGGGTGCCAAAAAATATCCTCACTTTTTATGTCAAAACGTAGTAAACTCGTTTTAGTCGATAAAAAAAATGAATTTACTCGGAACATCGGAAAAGTAACTCTCCAGGGACTATAAAATGTTTCGATCTGATCCCGGCTGTGATTCGCAAGCCATTTCAAAATATTCGGCAGCATAAAAAAAAGCTGCCGAAGGATAAAATAACCCAATGTATTGATTAAAGCTTCCAGCAAGACTTTTTAGTTGTCTTATAGTGTTTAGCATTTAATGGACAAAAATTAATGCGATGTTTTATCTATCTGATGTAATAAGTTTCGTCCCCCCTGCCAATCTTTTCAGAAACGTGTACGACCCTTCTTTATGCTGCGAGTTTTAGCAGTAAAACCGTAGAGCAATTATCATCCATTTGCACGCAGATTTCAATACATGAAAAGCAATTAGCAAGACATTGTTTTATTATCACACGCAAAGTAGGTTTCGTTCTTTCTCAAGAACTTTTTTATATATAAATGGAACTGCTTTTCTTACTACGCAGCTGTCCTGAAAATTTCTCGTCTATTAAGTAGGTTATTTGTTAATGATAGAACTTTGAGTACATCTTTTCCTAACAAAGAACCACCTGCCTTCATTCATGCAAATAATTTTTCTTATGTTCGTCTACTTTCTAGTACTTTTCAGTTTTTCACCAGGAAATTAAGAAGAGTGATTTTAACATAAATCATCTCTAGTTAGGTTCGAAGAGGTAAACATTTCAGCGCCATGATTCTGCAGAGCAAAATAGACCTCCTTTGGAAACTATCGATTATTTTCAAGTGATGATGTTTCGCCTGCACTAATTACTTAAATGAGAGTCCTGGTCGTAATTGAATTAACTGCATGCATTAGTGCCGATGCCGCTCTTCCTGTGGCCGTGGGTCTCAAGTCTCCATTGTCGTTTGCCTTGTCTTCAGTCTCTTCTGAAGAGGTCTCACTTCCTAATGGCGGCGAGATTGCTGTAATAACTTCTCAGTTTACAAAAATGCTTTAATTAGTCTCCTAGCAATCCATTATGATTATTATTTTCCTTTTGTTGTGTTGTCACACCATGCTTTAATTTTTCTTTAAACAGACGAAAATAAAAATAAAGAAGAATTAATGGAAATTATAAACTCTTAAAGCACTGAGAAGAGACTGAAATTGGAGGAGTGTCTGTGCTTCTGTGTTGTAAACCTCTTTGCATAAAGCCATCTCTTTAAGACACTGCTACGACCTGTAGCAATGCAATGATTGAAACTTGGTTGCAAAGTTGTGATGGGGATATTTTAATACATCGCACATACCCTACTTAAGAAAAATGGAGAATTTCTATGTGAAAAATTCAAATTTGAAAATCACTATCCTATGAATAATGTTTTTTAATGAGAATGAGACTGGTGATTAAAGCTTTAAATGAAATTTATCTCAAACTTGTACTCAATATTTATTTCGTATTTTTTCTTTTTGAGATAAAAATGAAAATTAGACGAAACGAACGTGCAGTTTTTTGATGACGTCATCAACATTTATGAAGCTCTATATTCAAATCACCTGTTTACTAAAGAACAAAAGGTTCAAGTCGAAATAAGGTTCTGCGATGATTCACATTTATCTACTACAACTCCATCTCGCTCTAGGTGGAACAGAATCCGACTCTCAGAACTGGGTAACATTTCTTGAAGACTCAAGCCGCTGATCATCCTACTCCAAACGGGAGTGCCACCAATAAGTAGCACACTAAGTTCGAGCCCAGCTATATACTGTTCAGATTTATTTCCGCTAACATCCACTCTTCCCTCGGGAGAAAATATCCGACGAATATATTAGAATGTTAAGCCCTGTCCGTGGGCAGGACTGTTGGCTTAGAAAAGAGCGGATTATTTTAAATCTGAGCTAAATTTTGGGCACACAATGGGTAAAATGTCAAGTTGTGGAAATCCACTGGACAACTGTTAGGAAATACACTATATGGTCAAAAGTATCCGGACATTCACTCATCCACAGTCTTCTGGTAATATGAAAGGAATTAATATCACGTTGGTTCACCTTTTGCTGCTATCACAGCCTCTACCCTGGAATGAAGATTTCGCATTAGATTTTGGTACGTTGCTGAGGGCATTGCCTGCCATTTTACCACAAAAGCATTACTGAGGTCTATAAAGTTGATAGAAAAGTTTAATGTAAAGCACGAAGCTTTACACCATTCCAACCGACGCTTGGCATTGATCTCGTTGATGTTAGGCTTGTGTGCAGCTGTTGACCATGGAACCCCATTTCCTGCAGCTCGCGACGAACTGTATGGTGCTGGCGTTGCTTCCAGAAGCATTTGGGAACTCGATGGTGAGTGTTGCAACCGTAGATAAGCGATTTTGTCGCACCACCCTCTTCAGGACTCGGCGGTCCCACTCTGTCATTTTACGTGGCCTATCAGGTCACGATTGCACTGTTGTTGTTCCTGGGCATTTCCACTTCACAATAACTTCTCTTACAGTTGATCGGGGTAGCGGCAGTAGGACCGAAATGTCCCGAACTGACTTGTTGCTAAGATGGCATCCTATGACCATGCCATGTTGAAAGTCACTGAGCTCTGCCATATGCTCCATTCTCCTTTCATGGGTGTCTATGATATTTGCCATGCCACGTGTATCCTTTTATACCTGTTTGAGCCATGGCTGTGACGTATAAGGGCGAATCCACCACTCAGAAGGGGTGTCTCGATACTTTTGATCAGGTAATGTAAATGGAAGCCTCCCGTCAGGGTCCCACCTGGGTAACACTGAGATTTATCTCCGCTAACCCCACCCTGCCCTCGGTTAGAAAGGGAACACCGATGAGCTTGGAAAGACCGCCATGCGTTGGATGGGCACAAAACCATGGCCCCGTGTGTAGTGTGTGCATGTTAAACAACACGCTGGATGGCCTTAATAAGAGATTTCAGCACTCTTATAACAGCCGTCCAATGGGTCCTTTTCCATCAACGTTCTCTGAGCCCTTGGGATCCTTGCGCCCTGGCTATTTTATCACATTGTGTGGAAAAAAGTGCCGTTCACAGGTAAAACAACTCAAAGCGTCAAAGTCATCCAGCGGGTTCTTTAATGTGCACAGGGTACGTCTCTGCTATACTCGAAGTCACAGCTTAAAGTATCATCCGAAAGATGGCTGCCTTTCTAGAGTGTCATACACGTTAAAGAACACAGTGGATGATTTGAGGGGAAATTTCCATTTGTTTCCTAACAGCAATCCTTTCCCACTCAACTCTGATCCTTTGAGGTCCTTGATAACAAGCTGTTTAGCCCACTGTGTGCACAAAAGTGCTGTTGAAAGATAAAAAACTACCCAACATAGTCAAACCATCATATACAGCTCCCGTAATATATAACACTATGTGTATAATCGTTATGCCTAAATGCTTGCGTACACAATAACGTAGAGAACATCGAAACAGTGTATTATTAAGCACACAGGATTCTCTTAGTACCGTTTCTCTAACCATTTTGTCACTCATTTTTTTCTATTTACACTCTTTCATTAACCGATAGCGTTTGCAGAGTTATCGTAAAGTATTCTTATGTGAGTACTGTTGCAACCGTCATATGTGATCGGATTTTACGCGATGCGCTATAGCAGGCCAATCATAAATGAGCTGTGTCGACTTATCCATTGCCCAAAGACCCAAATTATTATGTAAAATGTAAGGGTTGGGTTGTTTTACCTCTGAGCGGCACTTTTATTTGCACATAATGGGCTAAATGGCCAGGTTACAAGGACCCCAAAGGTTCAGAGAAGGTTGGGGGAGGGACCCACTGGAACAGCTGTTGGGAAACAGATGGTAGCCTCCAGTCAAGGCCATCCAGCGTGTTCTTTAACGTGCACAGGGTATAGCTCTCCCGCACATGGAGCCATGGCTTAACGTCCCATCCGATGGATGGCGGCCTTTCCAAGCCCATCGGTATCCTTTACTGACCGTGGACGGGGGGGGAGGGGAGGGGCTCAGTCGGTAGCGCGCCAGGCTCATAATCTGTAGTTCCCAGGTTCGAATCCCAGCTGGGTCAGCGTTGAGATTTATCTCCGCAAAATTCCTCGCCTTGCCACGGCTTAACGTCCCATCCGTCGGATGGGACGTTAAGCCATGGCGCCGTGTGCGAAGAGTCATATCCTGTGCACGTTAAAGAACACCCTGAATGGCTTTGATGGGAAGCTACAATCTGTCTTCTAACAGCTGTTCCAGTGGGGCCCCTCCCCCAACCTTCTCTGAGCCTTCGGGGTTTATGTGACCTGGCCAATTAGCCCATGGTGTGCAAAAAAGTGCCGCTCAGAGGTAAAACAACCCAACCCGTGGACAGGGCGTTGAGTTTTGCGGAGATAAATCTCAACGCTGGCCCAACTGGGAATCGAATCTGGGAACTGCAGTTTACGAGCCTGGTGCGCTACCGACTGAGCCACTCGCTCCCATTAAAATTTAAGGTTTATGGGTAAAAAGGCCTGATGAAAATAACACAACGTTTCCTACTGCTTATAAGAAAAATGCATATAAGTGAATTCTTTACAATGTACTATGTGCATTGCATTGATTTGAATCCGGTTCACTGAACCAATTTGAGTCAATATTTAGAGTCAATTATAAGTCAATTCCGGAATACCAAAATTTAGCACATGTCAGCTTTCTTAGACTTTGCCTGCTGTGGCAACACTTTGGGTAGTATAGTGGTGTAGAAGTATTTTATCATGATCAAGAGTCATTATTTTAATCAGCTGCCACTTATTCGTTTATCCAGATTTCAAGCTTAAGTGGAGAATCTCATTAGTTAAGTTTTCATCTACCTGAGTTATTCGAAGGCGAAGCAATGACAGGTAATGAGCAATATTCATCGCTCTAATAGAATAACTAATTGAGTCATAAAATAATTGATAACCTAAATTATTTGATAAAAGAACTTGATTGAAAGTGCCACAAGAACTGATCATCTATTATTCGTTGGCAGAATTTTGCTCTAATTACTCTTAGGCTGATTATTCGCATAGGCATGGCGTAATCAAGATTGTAAATAATTTATCTTTCTTGATGCTTCGTGAAGTCGTGGATCCAAATATCTTCCATATTCACTTAAAAATGCTTTTTAACTGGTGATTTTCCATTTTGCTATCAAAATTCCTCATTAGATATTACACGATATCGCCAAAATATTTCCTACTTTCCTGGCTGGATAATGGAAAGTGATGTTCGACGTTCTGTCGCTTTTGAAATAAGTCATGTGTGAAAAAATTAAAAGGAAACTTCTAAAGTAAAATCAATTTAAATTTTTATTAAAAAATGAGTAAAAAGTTCTTAAAGTTGCAATAGGTAATAATAGCAGTGTTATTGTCTTATGATATAAATATGGAATTGTCCACTAAATAGAAGTACATTTTCAGAATTTTATATAATGGCATTTTTGAACTTCATAATTTTGGAAAAAAATTTCCTAGGACGAAAAAAGATTGTTGGAAATTCCAATATCTCTTCTTTGAAATATTAAACCAGTGTTGCTTAAAAATCACGATTTGGTAGATTTCGCTTTTTTTTATAACTCCGGACCATCTGCGGTGAGGTTTGAGTCCCTCCTGGGCCAGCGATCAGATTTATCTCCGATAAAATACCCAGCCCTGCCCTCGGTCAGTAGGGGACACCGATGGGATTGGAAAGGCCGCCGTCCGTCGGATGGGACGCTGAGCCGTGGAAAAGCCACGTTAAAGAACACGCTGGATGGCCTTGACGGGAGGTTACCATCTGTCTCCTAACAAATGTCCAGTGGGTCCTCTCCCTCCAACTTTCACTGAGCTCTCGAGGTCCTTGACACCTGGATGTTTAGCCCATTGTGTGCAAAAAAAGTGCAGCTCACAGGTAAAACAACCCAACACAACCACATCAGTTGCATTGTGTATACTCGTATATATCTATTCTCTAAGAAAGCTTGTTTCAGAAGTTCTTGCCTTTAAATAAGACTTTCTTTTCCCTAAGGGGCTGGGGTGGCTCAGTCGGTAGCACGTCAGGCTCGTAATCTGTAGTTCCCAGGTTCGAGTCCCAGCTGGGTCAGCGTTGAGATTTATCTCCGCAAAATTCCCCGCCCTGCCCACGGTCAGTAGGGAACACCGATGGGCTTGGAAAGGCCGCCGTCCGTCGGATGGGACGTTAAGCCGTGGCCCCGTGTGCGGGAGAGCCATACCCTGTGCACGTTAAAGAACACGCTGGATGGCCTTGACGGGAGGCTACCATCTGTCTCCCAACAGCTGTTCCAGTGGGTCCCCTCCCCCAACCTTCTCTGAGCCTTCGGGGTCCATGTGACCTGGCCATTTAGCCCATGGTGTGCAAAAAAATGCCGCTCAGAGGTAAAACAGCCCAACTCTTTTCCCTAAACATAGCATATGCCCAGGATTTTTTTTTTGTATTAAACGTTGGAGTCTGTGATTAACAAGTAACATTCTAACTATAAGCGATTTTCTTCTTTATTCTGGAGCATTCCATTTTTTCATTTAACATTAAGAAAGGCAACACGAAATTCTTCTGCCGACTTCGCCCATTTCCTACCTCAGCGTAGGCAGTTCCCTTCGAAGCACTTATGATGCTTGGAAGCTTCTGCATTTACGAAAAAAGAAACAGGAATTCTCGGGATTGGAGCGCTGAATGTCGAAGGGCAGACGAAAAGTTAGTTCGAAGTTTCACGTTTAAGAAGATTTAGGTTCTTATTTTTATGTTTAGTTTTGGAAGTTTATTTTTTTTTCTAACTCTGACTGGAATGAATCGATAAATGCAAATGAAGTGGAGTAAGACATGTTGTACGTCGAAGGAAGAGGGAGAGGATTGTGGGGGAAGGAAACTGAGGGAGGAAGCAGGGACTGACTCGGACTAGGGGGAGGATTGAAAATGTAAAAGAAAACTTGGAATAAGAAGATGACGAGGATCGATAGCGAATGTTATGGAAATGATGGCGAAGAGAAGGGGTGAGAAGAAGGTGGAGGTCTCTGGCGAGAGAGTGAGAAGGCTTTCCTCACCTGTCACTCAAAACTCGATGGGAGGGACAATGGGGAAGAGCAGATGGGCTTTTTTACAGAGAGATTCTTTTAATGATGTTAGTGAAGTGGGAACGCGTTACACAAATATTGTTTTTCAGCAATTCATTAAAATCTTTTGTAAAAAAATGTCAAATATATTATTTTGTTCAGTTTTTTTTTCACCGTAATTTAATATGAGCATTTGTATTTGACGTAATCCTTTTCAAAATGGTGTAGAAAAAAAAAGCGAGTGTTAAAAAAATCTTAAGTTTAAAGAGACCGAAGCTCTAAAACGAGAAGAATGAAATCTCGCGGCTCTTCTGGTTTAATATAGATTCTCACAGGGCAGAAACACTTTAACGAAGGCAATGTCCCCCCCCCCCCACTCATTCGTTTAGGAGGGGAAGAAATCATCATCATCTCACATTCCCTTAGCATCCCCAACTTATAGGCGTAATTCCGGGCAAACACATGTGACGTCATCGGTGGCAGAAATTGGCAGTTTCTCTGTGGTTTTTTGAGTGCTTGAGAGATCGCTCCCAAGTTTGATGGGATGGTTCCACTTAGGTTTAACCCCGTTGAGTTAACTGATCGGGTTCCTAGCTTCCGTGGATCTGGAGTGATCCCTTGAAAAGTGTCCGAGATTTCTGGGGTATTGCAGTCGCCTAACTTATGGGAGTAGCATGTGTAGAAGTTGTGAATGACGTTATCAATGGATATTAATAGCGGAATTTAATTGTGACTGGAGTGGTGGAAAGCTATGAATGAAAATTAACGATTGGAAGAGTTATTTCACGCCAAATCTTTGGTGTGGGTTCAACTAGTCATCATATAATATAATAACCGAAATTCCGGGCGGGCGAACGGAAGGGGGAACTTCTATTAGTAAGGTAATATTTTGCGATTGTTATCCGTAGTAAGTATTATGGGCTAGTGTAATTGTTTCTTGAAATGAGAGGTTAGGGAATGAAGAAAGTTTTCATTTCTGTAATCGATCTCTGATAGATTGACGTTAACTTCAGAGTGATATCTTCTTTGATTTCTCACTTTCGTTTTACTTATGGAGAAACCTTATTTTCCCGGAATTACAATAAAATGCTCTTTATGCCAAGCTAAAGGATTTTTTACGGTTTTAGTACACAAAATGGAATTATTATGGAAATATAAATAGGACTGAGAACTGGTTATTGTTTACAATTTCAAAGTGAGACTTGAGTGTAAAAGGTTTCGGAAAAATATTTATTGGTTATATAAGTGCAAAAGTGGGTTATGAATTCAAATGGGGATGTTTGTGAAATACAATCCAGTGCAAAATTGTTCAATAAATGTGACGCAAGAATATATTATACAAAGAAATAATGTGGTTTGCTTTGTATGGAGAAGCATTTGCAACAACATTCAACTTCGTCAGAATCTCTGAATTTCAATAATGCCAATGTGGAGATTTTCTTCGCTTATGCATTGGGAGAAAAGATACACTTCAATGCTATTCCTGGATAAAAATGAATTATAACCCTGAAATATATTAGTAGTGTATCTATCTGCACCTTTTAAACTGGCCAAACGCATGGTATGAAACCGTAACTGTAATACTTTATGTAATATATAATTTTTCCCACAGGTGGAAATGGACAGTCTGATAAAGGGTTAATTGATGATTAATGGATCTGTTTCTTTGACCTTTTCCTAAGTCTGGGTTCTTGTAACGTTGCTATTTAGTTCACTGACGACCAAAAATAGGTGAAATAGCCAGCGTTAAAGTTAACACTTTTTGATCCTTAGTGTTCATAATTTCTCTTATGTTTCTAATGATAGAATCTGAATCAAAATCGCTTTTAGTTTTTTACTTCAAAATCCTGTTGTATCTCAACCGCAAATTTGCTAGTGTGGAAACTTATGACGGGGAGAGCTTAATTGGCGACGAGATCTTCTTTTCTTGTACCAATCCGTTAGTGAAAGATATGGGGTAAATGATCAGTGCATGTTTCTAACACAAGGGCCAACCCTAACGAGTTATATATTAAATGAAAGCTTTTGACACTAATATTGTCATGGGCTTTTTACTATGGCATATAAACTGACAGGCTCCTGTCAGACTTCTATGGCAAGCAGCTGGTCGAGGGTTATTTTTTTTTTACTATCTAATATAAACAAAAAATAACAATTTTATTTATTTTTGTCTTTCCAAAGGAGGCTATTGTTGTTTTACTGTCTTTGGGGGCTATTGTTGTTTTACCTCTGAGCTCACTTTTCGCACACAATGAGCTAAATAGCCAGGTCAGAATACCCCGAAGTCTCCGAGAAGGTTGGAGAGAGGGGACCCACTGACAGCTGTTAGGAGACAAGATGGTCCAGGTGGGACTCAAGCTTGGGAACTGCAATTTATGAGCCTGTCGCGCTACCGATGAGCCATCCTCGCCCCCCAGTTTCATGGGGGCGGTGCGTAATGAGTTGTGTGTCAAATGAAATCTTATATGTCGTTGAGTGTTCTGTGTCGTTATCACCATTTCCTCCTTTCCTAAAAGAAAGTAGTTTATAAACAGCTATTCACTGACAGGCTCCTGTCAGACCTCTGTGGCAAGCAGCTGCTTGAGGGGGTATATATTATTATTATTATTCCCTTTATCTCATCAACCATTATTATTTAAATTATGTATAAATAGCAGCTTATGTGGTACAGAGTGACATAGGTAATTATAATAATTACCTGTTCAAACAGAAGGAAAATACGTGGTTCTGATAACAATTCCTCTGTAAAGTTGTCAGTAAAAAAGTAAAAATTAAATGAGCATTTTTTTTAAATTTAATTTACACACCTTTCTCTATGTGCTGTTAAAGACAAAGAAAAAGTAATACTTATTCTGATTGATGCAATCACCTGTTCAATTCATATCAATTTGAAGGAAGATAACGCATCAAGATCTTCTTTTACCATCGAAAAAAGCTACTTGCGCTGTGTCGTACCTTGAAATTAATTGAGTGATATAAGTAGTTTCATCTTTGGCAATGAGCGTCGCTTTTATTTTTTGCCTTTTAAGGCACATTTAGGAAGAGGGATTTTTCTGTTTTTTGTTTTTAATTACTGAATCCATAAATAAAATCATCAAGAAGAAATATATTTCATTATTCAAGTAACACATTTGATGAGAACTTCAAACCATTCGCAAAACTGTTTTGCTAACTCCATGAAAAATTTAAAATAAATTGCACAGCTCTCTTTCATTCTTTTGAAGTTGAAGATTTTTTTTTGATTTCAACATTATCAGAAACAGTTATTTCCGTTTCCCATCAAGGAAATAAACAAATGAATTATTGGAAAGTATTAATAATTGCCGATCGAGCACCTTTAAATTTATTGCGGTAAGGGTACACACGGCCTTATCAAACTTTTATTTTGTTTCGGAAATTTTTTACAGCTCTTGTTCAGTGGTTGTTTCCTATCTCTTTCTGTCTGGCAGATGAATGAGTTCCGTTTCTGCCAGTTGCACCATCGAGTGATCGAACCAGGACATCTTGTGGAAATGATATTCAAATTTAAGTTCGACTGTAGAATTGAAGAGCTTTGGAATTCTTTTCCTCAACTGCGGAAGAAAAGACACAGATGTTTGGATTGATTACATCGTAACGGAGATCTTGCAGCTCTCGTTAGGCGAATGCCATGGCAACAGCTTCCAATAAAGAGCTACGGAACTCCAAAGCACTCAGCAGGAATCCCAATAGCGACGCTTTTCTAGTCCATTCATGCTTGAAGATCACTTTCTTTCAGACTAATATGGTTTGAAAGAAACTGAGCCCTCACTTCCACTGAAACTGAAGAACCGAATGACAAGAGAAACTGAGCGCATTCTCACTCACCTACACAGGGAGATACATTTGTCAAATAGAGCACGACTGCTCTCTCTTCTGAAATTCTTCTTTCCTTTTCCCCTTCAATGTGTCTAGCTCTTTTCTGCTTTATGAACGAATGCCGGTATCAGAGCGCCTCGAAAAAAAGTTCATTACATTTTGATATGGTTAAGAAAAAAAAATATCCTTTCCGGGAGATACTTTTTATTTCATGCAACTCTCCTGCCGTCGAACGCTGATTTGAAATGCATGTCCACTGCTTTAAGCAATCTGTACTTGTTTGAGCTTGTGCAAATGCTATGTGACACACTTCTTATCATGATTCTAAAATACAGGACCATTTATGACAGAATACTTATGTTTTAAAGTATTATGTTTTGTTAAATAGTTAAGCAGCAAAAGTAATTGTGCGTAAAAAATGTCAAGAAACTTTCAGTTTCGTTTTGTCTTCGACAGACTTCAATGGGAGCACCACGTGGCCACGGGAGCGCCATTGGTGACGTCATATTCAACTTCGTAACGCGTCTCAGCATGTGTGGTGTAACACTTGCAACAGATGCAGTGATTCTTTCTTTAAATGCTATAAATTACGAATATTTTTCGGAAAAAAAATTGTTTTTAATATATCCTCAAAAACAGAACAACATTTAAGACATTATGTGGTATTAGCGCCATCATATGATACCAATTCCGTTCCGTCATAAAAAGGAAACTTTTAGTGTTTCGTGATATTTTGCACAGAAAATAATTTTCATTACTTAATTGTGGGGGTGGTGACTCAGTCGGGAACGTGCCAGGCCCCGTAATCTGCAGTTCCCAGATTTGAGTCCCACCTGGACCAGCTTTGAGATTTATCTCCGCAAAACTTTCCGCCCTACCCTCGATCAGAAGGGGACACCAATGGGCTTGGAAAGGGCAATGTCCGTCGGATGGGACGTTAAGCCGTGGCCCATGTGCGGGAGAGTCATACCCTGTACACGTTAAAGAACACGCTGTGTGGCCTTGATGGGTGGATACCATCTGGCTCCCAACAGCTGCTCAGTGAATCCCCTCAACCTTCTCTGAGCCCTGTATATTTCAGAGGAATTGTTGACAAGGTGTGTTAGACAAAGTACCATATAGTGCTAAAGACAAACGTTTCTATAAAACATAACAATATTTTTCCTTTTATATAAAGGAACTGTGTTCTCTATCTTAAATAGTAGATCTAGTGATCAATATTACACTGCAATATAGGTGAGAAAGATTATCGTTAAGCATTCCAGATAATTTATGCATTGAAAGAAGAGCTTCTGGTGTCTGGGCAATCTGCGGACAAGAGGGACAACGACAGTGACCTTAAAATGTTGATATGAATAACCTTTGGGGAAAGCTGTGACAGAGAATAGAACACTGCAGAAAAACAAATAAGAATTCATTAGCTGGAATTTTTGAACACCGATATATTTGCGCTGGAGTGTTTTGTACTAGAGACATTTTTGCAACCATGCTTTATCGTAATCAGAGTTTACTATCTTAAATTGTAAATGTAAGAATGAAATATTTAACGAATCTAGTCACAAAAGTACCAGTTCTAAGTAGCCATGCATATTAAAGTAATGCAATCGCGTGGCCTTAGAAACCAGCTTTTCCACAATTTCTTTTTTTGCATGGCCTAAAGTTAAAGTGTAATCTATGTTTCTAAATACGCCTTATAATTATTTTTCAATTAATTTTGTTTCATTTGTAGAATTAGCTATCCAGATTAATTTAATTTTAACGTGTAAGTTCATTCCTGGGTTTTTAAAACTGTAAGAACGATGTTCCCGCAAAGTGAATCAAATTTATTTATAACTAACAGAATTGCCTGACTTTGCTCGGGCCTCGATCCCAGAGGAGCAGGCGTATTCGCAGACACCTCAATCACGTAAGGGGTGAAGTCACCGATGGCGAAAAATTTCGGCTCCCCGTATTTATACAAGTAACCGACTGATCGGTCCCGAATTTGGGGTACTGGTTCCACTTAGTTCTGGCTACGTTGGGTTTAGAGATTATGGTTCCTAGCTGTGGTGCGTCGCCATTGAACTGCTGCAAGTGTCCGAAATATTTTGGGGGCGCTACTATCGCCTACCTTATGATTGGAGAATTGAAGTTATCGATCCCGAAATTATCAATGGGTAGACCTTTCGCCGCCAACTTTTTGGGGAGGGTCTAATTTTGTGGGGTCGAAAGCCTTGACAGTTGGTGGTCCTAGCTCTAACCGTCTAGGATGAGATGTCGAATAAACAGACAGACAGACACGCAAACATTCTATTTTATGTTAACAGTAAAGTCGCATCTTTCGCTGGAGTTAGTTTCTAAAGTCAGGGCGTAGTCAAAATTACCCTTAAAAATTCTTTAAATCGCTTATAAAGTACAGTATGCATGGTTTTGTGCCTACAACCTACAGTAATATGTATAACTGTATAATATATACAGAAATGTACTGTATATAATAAAGAGTGCATATGCAAAATATAATTTCACAGTATTTTTAGTTTCATAAGTGCGACGGGGATAGAAGAATGAAAGAAAAAAAATAAGGAAGTTTTTGAGGATGAAGCAGTTTCTATAACTGTTAGGTCAACCACCTTTCTCATTCCTTCTCATCAGAAGGTTTAACAGTGCATAGAGGCTATAAACCTTTTTTTGCAACACGTTGCCATCAATAGGCACACATTTACGGTTCATGCCTTCGAGCCAAACGTTTAATGACATTTTGGTCCTCAATAAAGTCTTATCACGCACTTGATTTGTCACTTTACCAGCTATTGCAATACTTGAAGAATTTCTCGCTCTGGAATCTTGATGGCACAGATATGATAGATTCGTTACGGCGTATTTACGCGCCCGTTCGAGAGTCACTTACCGACTCTCATTATATGTCCAACATAGCCATCTCGATTTCTTCGGTTGAGTACCAGATGAAGTTGGCTTGTTGTGTTCAATGGCCAGGTTCTACGAAAATACGTATCTTTAAACCACTAGAATCACACTCTGCGTGGCGAGATGTTCACACTATGAGAAGCGCTCAGAAACAGACCGATTCAGGAAAAAGCAGATTCATGTCTCCCATTTACTTCGGGGGCCCATTTTGGGGACGCTTATTGAATGGAATGGCGGGTGCAATTACCCGCTCTATTTTAATTGTTATTTTCATTTTTTTGCCAAGCGTGTATAATTCAATTCGTGTAAGTTAAATGCGCGTATGATGCGACTCAGCTGTATATAGATACATACCTGCATGAATTAAGCTCTGTTCATGATATAAAATATATGTTCATGTATATATTTATTCCAAAGGTGAGGCCTTTGGCAAGTCGGTACCGGTCTTTAAAGAAAAGACAAATAATCGTATAATCCTGTTATTATCGCGCAACATTTCATGAATGCGGAAATAGCCCTGATGTAAAGTTCAAAATGCGATCTATACTGATTTGCGTTTATAAAATATAAAATGCGTAAAATAACATTAAACTTTCGAGTGATCCTTGCAGAAATTAATGAATATTAAAGAAATTCCAATTTGATCGAATTTGCCTGTGGGTAAACTATAAGCAGCTCAGAGAAAACATTTTGGAATTGGATGGAATTGGATGGAACAGGATGGAGATGGAACAAAATAGTATGAATTCTTGTAATTAATGATTATAATAGTTAAATATATATATGATAAGACTTCAATTGATTTATCTATTAGCTAGATACACATAAGATTTAACTATATAAAAAGGAAGTGGTAAATCAAAGAACAATTGCACAGCAAGCAATGTACTTGTATGTCAAAGTATCAAGGAAAACGCCTTATTTTGCCCATTTGCTTTCATTAAATTAATTCATTTAATCAAACTGTTAACTCTTTAGGTACTAAAATCAACTCAGTAGATCATGGCATAAACCATTCTCAACGTCACAGAGCTACAAATTCGTCTTTATATTTGGCATAAGATTGCGAATTTTCGTTATGATGGTAGGTATCATTGTATCGTAACCGTAATTTTGCAGAAAAGGATTTATAATTAAAAAAAGGAAAGGAAATGGTGTGTACCTATTTCTAAGAATTATTAAACGACTTTTTTGTGCATGAAGAAATCATCTCCGCTGCAGCTTTCTGTTAGAGAGCGTGTGCTTCTTGAAATGAATCCTACGTCTTGACCTTTAAACGAAAAATAAAAACGCAGTCTTTGTTTTGAAAGTTTCTCCTTCCCCCCTCCCTTCACCCTCTCCTCCCTACTTTATCGAAATAAAAGTTTCTCGAAAAAAAGGATACTGCAGCTTCTTTATGACTTCATTTCTCCTCCCCTAAAGAGCTGATGTTTCCTTTCCAGATAAATATTTAATACAATTTCAGTTTCTGTAATGAGAAAAATGACTCGGTGTGGGTGGTTTTCTCTGCCAAATGAAGAGGATAGATGACTTGGGCGTATGGCAGCTGAGGGATTCGTCGATGCCGCTGCAACGGAAATAGAATTAAGAAGAAAGGAGGAGGATGCTGAGATGATTAAAAAGTCACCTGATTCTGTTCTCTTGACATCAAGTAGTGTTTGGGTTAAGATGACTTTTCGAAAGATCCATTTTCATTTTCGAGTTGTTTAGATATGACAAATATCAAATTAAACTGGTAATCAATAGTATGGTATTTCGATGGAGGAATTTATAACTAGATTTCAGTACTATGCTCGCACAATTTATGGACAACCCCTTGTATTAATACCACGAGGAGAAAAATGAGATTTGTATGTGATTTGTAACGTCGCTTTACTAGGAGGAGAGGAGGTAGCGTTACGTAACGCTAAAATAACCTTCTTATTTCTGCAATTAGTATTTTTTTCCACTTTATTGATGACTACAAAACAGCCAATTTATTATGTTATCACTTATAATTTGCCACTAATATCATAGCACTCACCTGTTATACTGATTACAGTACAAAAAGTGAAGATTCCCACATAGAACAAACGCGATACCAAAGCACTACCAAGTCGGAGCAATGATAGCCAAATTGTCTATATGTTTATAAAGCGTTAATTGTCAATTAATAAGATGTAATGAATTTATCAACCTCCATTAACGCTTTCTGTTATTTGCAGTTATTTGATACATTGAATTGACAAATTATATACACACTGATAGCAATATGCAAGGCAGAAGTTTCACATCTAGTCAAGTGGAACGCTGAAATTGGCAACACCAATAAATACAGCACATCTCTACGCATTGGAAACCAGTCACGGAAAAGTAATCATGGGTCAGGCGTCAACGTAAGTGAGTTTGACCGTGGTCAGAGAGTAGGTGCAAAGAAGGCTGGTTGTTCAATCACCACAACTGCTGAATTGTTGGGATTTCTACGTCAGACCATTGCACGTGCATACCAAGACTACGTGAAATACCTCAAACTTCCAACCACCGGGAGAAATGTGGACGTGCAATTGACTCTCGAGGTGAGTGCAGACTGTCTTGCATACAGTGGAGCAGATAAGTCTGAATTGAATGAAGGCACATCTACATGCACAAAGACTATCCATCGTACGATGGAAAAAATAGGCTATGGCAGTCAACGTCCACATCGTTTCCCCTTGTTGTGGTTGCAAGGCATCGAAGATTAGGTTCCAGTTCGCAAAGGCCTATCGCAACTGGAGCGCCGAGGACTGTAAACAAGTCATCTGGTCTAACGAATCACTGTTTCAATTCTATCACGCCGATGTTAAGGTGCATGTGTGGCATAAACCACATGAAGCGATGGACCCAGCTTGCCAAATTGGGGTCATGTAGGCAGGTGGAGACTGTGTAACAGTTTGGGGTGCTTTTACATGGGCTACCTTGGGGACCCTCGTACGTCCGTCACCGGCACAAGATATGTGAATATCCTCGCCGATCATCTACACCCATTCGTAACGATTCTCTTTCTGCATCATGACGTCATCTTTCAACAGGACACACCGCATACTTTCCGAGTGGCGGCCAATTGGTTCCAGGAGCATTCAAGTGAGTTTACCACACTCGAATGGCCCCCTTGATCGCCAGACCTAAACCCCATTGAGAATTTGTGATACGAATTTGAAAGATCTGTTCGAGCCCGCCAACCCCCATCGGCAACTGTGGATGCTCTACGATAGGCGATCCTCGCTTCATGGGCGGAAATACCACCTTCATGTTTTCAACATCTCATTGAGTCCTTATCAATACGTCTGGCTACTGTTGTGAGGCCAAAAGGTGGAGCAGCAGGTTATTAGATAGGTGTATATAATAATTTGTCCATTCAGTTTAAGTTAATGACTGCAATAATACTACTGAAGAAATTTTAATGAGAGTTTGAGACCTGGTGTTACACGGGTCTGAAACTCTCTAAAGTATATAGTAGATGATATTCCCCACGTTGCCAGTTTTCATTTAGCATAAAACTCATTACGATCGTTTTCTCCCCTCCCAGTTATCCTTGCTGTTAAAAATTTATCGCCTACCAGGCTTACAATCTGCATTTCCTAGGTTCGAGTCCTAGCTGGGTCAACATCGAGATATATCTCTGAAAAACTCCCCGCCCTGCTCACAGTCAGTAGGGGACACCAATGGGCTTGAAAAGGCCACCATCCGTCGGATGGGACGTTAAGCCGTGGCCTGGGTATGGGAGAGCCATACTCTGTGCACGTTAAAGAACACGCTTAATGGCCTTGACGGGAGGCTACCATCTGTCTCCCAACAGCTGTACAATGAGTCCCCTTCTCCCAATCTTCTCTTAGCCCTTGGAGTCCATGTGACCTGGCAATTTTGCCCATTGTGTGCAAAAAAGTGCTTTCAGAGGTAACCCAACCCATTCCAACATGGCAAGTTTTCATTTGGCATAAAACTCATTATGATAGTCCCTCCCTTCAATATAAATTTTATCCCCTGGTTTAAGGGAGGTCTGAAACTATCTAAAGTTTATATAGTAGATGGAACTTATAAAATGGAACTCGTTTAAGGGAGGTCTGAAACTATCTAAGTTTATAGTAGATGGTTTATATAGTAGATGGAACTATAGTAGATGGAACTATAGTAGATGGAACCAAATGAAAACCTCGTAAGCTTTCATTTGGAATAAAACTCATTCGAATCATTTTTCCGCCCCTCCCCCTCTCGGTGTGTGAATCAAAGCTTTTTATCCTTTTTAAGGGATGTTTGAAACTCTCTAAAATTTTATAGATGGCATCCCCTACGCAATTTTGAATAACTGCTAATGCTAAGTGTATGAGAGCACCGTTTTTTAACCGCTAATGTTAATTCTATGGGGATTTTGTGAAATTCAAATCCCACCACCTCAGTTTCTTTTTGACCCCAAGGTATTCACACATAACATGAACTCTTCCCTTGGGTGAAGGGAATTTCTTGCAAAATTTGGTTTCTTTAGCTTTTCTGGGGAAGAAAGCATAACGGGCAAAGAAACAAACATACTTTCCTGCTTATACAAGGTGATTCAGTTAAGCGTGTACAAACTTCTGGGAGGGATAGGTTGCACAAAGACGAATCGGAATCATATAACAATGCAGGGTTGGTAATGACATCTGCACGCAGTAGATGGCGTTATTCGACGCTGTAAATGGCATTGTATGGCTGCAGGACTGCACAACGTCCTTCTAGGTAACCATCATTCGCAAACCACCCACAGAGGTGGCCGTTTACATAAACGCGGAGTTAGATATGCATCTCGCATACGGGGCTGCGGACTGCAATGGGCAAGCTGCTGTGTGTGTGTACCAGGAACGGTACTCGATGAGGTGTACTCCCAACTACCAGATGTTTGCACGGCTTCATCAGAGGTTATATGACACTGGTTCCTTCCAGAGACTTGCCAGGAGTCAGGAACAATGGGCACAGAACCCTGACGGAGGAGAATGTGCTACGTCATACAGAAGACACTCCAAGTGCCAGTACTCGAGCAATCGCCCACTGGGTCGGTCTTTCCCAATTCACAGTATGGAGGATTATGCACGATAACCAATTGCATCCATATCATGTGCAGCGCGTCCAGACATTGAAGCCTGAGGATTACCCACAGTGCATTGCATTTGCGCAATGGTACCTGCAGAAGAGTGCGGCAGAGCCCCAATTTCCTGCTTCTGGTTGTTGTTGGTTTAGCATTACTTCTGGTGTTCGACAAGGGTGCATTTTGTCTATTTTTCTCTTTAGCTCGGTTATTGATTATGTTATGCGAAATTCACTTCAAGGAAAAGATTTTGGCCTTAAATGGACTGGAGATACGAAAATTTTTTATTTAGATTATGCTGATGATTTAGCCCTTTTGACAAATGTTGTTGATGAGATGAACTCTTTCATTCGAGCTGTTGATGAAAATGGTAGTAGAGTAGGTTTGGTTATAAACAGAGAGAAAACTAAAGTAATGAAAATTGGTCAGACAAGCTGTGATTCAGTTAATCTGAATGGTTGCAATCTTGAGCAGGTGTCACAGTTTAATTCTCTAAGGCAGATACTGGTGATGTGCGGCATGAGATTAACAGACGAATAAGGATTGCTGCTGGGACTTTTAAGAATCTATGGAGAGTGTGGAGAAATAGGCGTATACACCTGAAGACTAAAATTAGACTGTATAATAGTTTGGTTCTTTCTAGGGTTAATTATGATAGTGAATCTTAGACGCTTTGTAAACATGGTAACAGGCAACTAGATGTTTTTGATTCTAGATGCTTACACAGTATCTTGGGCATTAGGTGGTTCAACTTTGTAACTAATAATGAGGTTAGGCAAAGGAGTTTGCAACCTCCTTTAAGCAGCATATTGTGCAGAGAGAGACTCCGTTGGTTTGGCCATGTTGCCCATATGAATAATTATAGATTGGTGAATAGGGTTATGAACAGTGTGCCTAGAGGCCTCAGAAAGAGGGAGAGACCTAGGATGCGGTGGGCAGACAATGTCAAACAGGACCTTATTAGAATTGGTGTGCAGTGGTCAGATGCAGTAGATATAGCTCAGGACAGACTTGCTTGGGGAACTAAATTGCATGGTCTGGTTGGACCTCCGTAGCCCATGGCTGTTTGAGGTTGATGATGATGTGTGCTGTTCACAGATGACACATGCTTTACACGGGAAGGTAGCTTCAAAGCACGTAACGCGCATGTATGGGCGGTGGAGAACCCCCATGCTACACGAACATGTGCAGCACAAAACCGTTTTGCTGTAAATGTTTGGTTCGGCATTGTTGGGGACCACTTAATAGGCCCACACCTCAGGCGTGTTCATCTGGACGGAAGGAGTTACCTGATATTTCTGGAGGACGTCTAGCCAGAACGTTTGGATGAACAACAGGTCCCTCAGTCGCTGCGCCATGCAATGTGGTTCCAGCACGATGGGGCCCCCTCCCATTTCAGCCATGAAGTTCGTCAACACTTAAACGTGACATTTGGACAACAGTGGATTGGGTGTGGTGTCCCGTTCATTGGCCTACAAGATCGCTGGACCTATCATGCCTTGATTACTTCTTGTGGGGTTACATCAAAGGACTGGTGTTCGACACCCCCTTTGAAAGTGCTGAGGACCTTGTCGCATGCATCTCCATAGCTCTCTCGGAAGTCTGAGACACGTCAATAATCTTCCAGAATGTACGTGATTCCATACGCCGATAATGTCAGGCCTGTGCTACAGCTCGTGGTCGCAACTTCGAACACCTTCTGTGACCTCTGTGCATTTCGCAAATGTACCTATTGTGATTAATAAAAAGCATTTTGTTCACTTATGTGCTGCTCTTTCATTCAAGTCCTCTCTGTACACTAGCACATGTTGATGCCGTTACCGACCCTGCATTGCTATATGATTCCGATTCGTCTTTGTGCAACCTACCCCTCCCAGAAGTTTGTAAACCCTTAACTGAATCACCCTGTACATTAGATATTAGTAATGCTGATTACAAATATATCAATAGTTTATATAAGGCATCGCCTAATCGTAGAAAAATATTAATATTAATATTTTTATAGAACATTAAATTAATATATGTAATTGCCTGAAACATCGCATGATCGTATTGAAACGATAAAAAAAAATGCATGCTAGATTATTGAAACATAAGAACTAAACTTTAAGAGCTGATTAAAAAATGAATATTTGAACGTCTTCTATTTGTGAATGGATTCATTTTGTTGAAGTAAGCCCCAAATGTAGTCCACCATCATTGCCGTATCCCATTGTCTATAGCTGCAATATATTGGTGAAAGTATTAACGTGATCTTCACTAATATCACCCAGATTTGGTCTGAAGAAGTCCTGGTGTGATTGTAAATAGTGCATTTTTACAGACATGTCGTACAACTCAGAAGGTGATAACTACTCAATCAAATTTTTCCACAAGTTCTTTGGAAGTTTCACTCTGATTGTTGCCAAGAAATCCATGCATTACTTCCGAAAAGCCTGCCAAGTATTCCTTTCCGTAACAGCCATTTTGTTTTCCAGTTCTTAAGACTGTAGCATATATCGTATTTGTTGTTCAGCAAATTATGTCATCTTTTACTTTTGCCTCAGACATGTGAAGGAGCATGGAACATATATGCAGAAATACATTCAAATCTTTGACCTAAATGCTTCACAAGCCCCAACTTAATGCAAAGTAGTGAAGTAAAATCTTGTCAGTTGGAGCAAGAGCTTCATGAATAACATTGTGTGCCATATAATGCTGCCCAGATGCTCTACTGTCCCAGATTTGAGACCCAATTCGTGCCATGTGAACCTTGATTCATCCTTCAGTAGTTTGTACAGTGAATGATCCATCCCCTCATGCTGTTGGCGTCCATTCTAGCTTTGCCATCTGTACGAAAGAGTGTAACGCGATTCATGTGACTACATAGCCTTTTCAAGTCTTCTACAGTTCACTTAAACCTCTTCCCACATTGCTGAAACCTCATTTTCAATTTTTTGTCTAACGCAAAAGGTTACTGAAGAAGAAACCGGCTGCTATACAGCAAATATTTGAGTTCCTGTCTATTTGTTCGAATTGATATGGACTGATCTCGGCCTATGTTGAAAGCTGTGATCATTGGGTACCCAGTTGAATGATGATTTGATCTAGCATTCGGATGTAAGGCTCTATGGTCGATCTTTCTGTTGTGTTAGCAGACATTATCTACAAATATTCTTTTCAGACGTCGTTTAACCCTTTTGTGTATATTTTAGAGATAGTAACCTTTGGATAATCTTGTGATTTCCATAGTTTTGGTTCTGTTTACACCAGTACGTCAAGAACCAACAGTACCCTTTTGGGAAGTCGACTTTATCACACGTCTTTGCCATCACGTGGTCGAGTGTTGTCCAATGTCTGTATTGCTTCTATTTAAGATACCTCAGGGATCGTTTGACAGTGACATGTGACCTTCTCCTTTGCATATTTGTACTTTTCATCGCAATTATAGTAAATAGCTCACGGTTTTAGATTTTGTGGCCTTATGAGTGTATATGATAATGATAATGACAATTTGTTCTTCTTAGTCTGTAAAAATAGATATATGAACGCCACAAAAATACTCCCCTTGTTTTCTCTTTTCGCACTTATCTGCTTGTCCTCCTTTTTGCTCTGGAGAGAATAATAGGCTGAGAAACCACGACAAGCTAGAATAAACTTCTAGGTTAACTCCGTCCTTTTTACATATTCACTTTCTTTTAGAAAAATTACCATCGTTTATTCTTGATAATAAAGGTTGAAGCAGACTGTAGCGAACTCACGAATAGAATAAATCATGTTTTGTATAACTTAGAAAAGTTTTTTCTCATTTTCGACGAAATATAGTGGTTAGAAATAAAAAAAAAACGAAAGAAAAAAATTTTTTTTAGTTTCCTTTTTGAGTATGACAATGAAAAAGAAGAATGAATACGGGGAAATTAGAAGAGCATGCCGATGAAGGAAGATTCTGATAAAATTCGAGAATTGGGAGAAGAAATGATCATTGAAATAGTTGCATCTATTTCAATGCAACGAATGCTTATATATACTTGTGACAATTTCGTTTTGAAGAGAAACCGATTTCATGGAGGAGTTAACGTTTGGACCAAAGAATATCATTACGCCGTGAAACACATCAGAGTTCAAAGGTCATCGTCACGCATTCTACACTATTCGCCAAGGATGGGTTCTAAGGCAGGCTCCCGCGTATCATTAAATGTTGGATATTGGAGCTGAGTTGGTTCAGTTGGTAGCACGCCTGGCTCGTAATATGACGTTCCCGGATTTGAGTCAGAAATGTATCTTCCTTGAAATTTTCTCTAACTCTTAGGTGAGAAAGGAGACACCAATGGACTGATAAACACCGTCGTTTGCTGCATGGAACCGTGGCACTGAGAGCCACATCCTGTGCATGTTAAAGAACACCTGATAACTTTGATGTGAGACTCTCCCAAATAATTCCGAACCCTTGTGACCTGGCCATTTAGCCCATTGTGTGAAAAATAATTGCAGCTCATCCAGTTGGCTGACGAGGCTAGATGGTCTCAATGGGACGCTCTTGTGTGTTTTTAGTGGTAGGATTGTGAGAATGGATAGTGAGTGAGACCCACTATCCTCCGAGACTTGGATTCTATTGTGCTCTTGTCAAGTAGTGCCCCATTATCAATGCAGGGAAAAGGTTCTGCTCAGAGAATGAAAACAAACGAACCATTCTTTGAAAATAGCTGACATAAGCAGGATACTTGATTCGTTTCTAAGAGCTACTGAGCATCATAATGATGTTACGCGCAGAGTGTTGGCGAAATGGTAATATTAACCTCAGTCAGAAGAGTACCTTTATGTCTCGCATAATACTTAGTACTTTTTTTCCCCAATCGAATCACTCAGTGTAAACTTTAAATGGCCGATCAAAGCGATTTGCTCTTCTGCAATCAAGTTTGGAGAATGAGTTGAGAACAACTTTTTCATTACTTTGCAGAATGCATTCCTAGAAAATATCCTTTGATCACAACTCTCATCTGCTAAATCTAAACCCAAGTTCTGTAGAGTATTATGGTTATTAACGGAACATAAATCTGTTCGTTCGAACTAAGTAATGCGCCTCTCTAAGTATTCAATACAATGTAATAGAGGCACAGCGGAGTGAAGCTAATTGCAGTTTTCAGCAAGAGCGAGAGGTTTTGTTTCCTTCGCAGGATTGTAACGAGATCACTTCCGGAATGTAATACAACAGACATCGAATCCGATGACTCTGTTGACGAATCGCTGCATTCCCCTCAGCAGCACGTAAGCTTCCCCCCTCCCTTCGTGGATTTGGCCTAGGCGTGGCGATTCGTGCCATCTCTTCGTGCTCCGTCTCTGCACGCACCTCCACCATTGACGCAAGAGGAATTGCACCTGTTCGGAGCTGACACTTCCGTGATGCAGTGGAAGGGGGGAGGCAAGGAGACGAAGGAGTAATAAAACTAACATTAGAAACATTATGGAGGTCGTATAAATGTGTTAGGCTCTCTAGTCTAGACTTGTTTCGCTAAAACCACAAAAGGGATTGAAACATTGGCCAGTTCGTTATTCTATGATTAGGCTGTTTATTTCCTCTCTTCCCCTCTAAAAAAAGTATGCTCAATGTTATTGCAACGCAGGGAAAGTTTCTCTTAGACTTGGTCATTGCTTGGGAAAGGAAGCTACTGAATTACATGTTTTATTTCATTTTTCTGCAGTTGAATGCAATAGAGTATTAACATAGTAATCATTCAATCGCAGCTGGAAGTTCGGCAGAATCCATGTTTTTTCTCAGTAAAGTTTTGACGAAAATCTAAAACAATTTAAAGGAATTAGAAATAGCATTTCGAAAAGTAGTTTTGAAATTGCTTCAGAAAGATTAAATAGAGTGTATAACTCTTGATATTATATTTTTTCTTCAAATATAGAAATGATCGTATATATAAATATGAAATATTTCCACCTGACCCTCGAAAACTATGATTTTTGTAAATTTAGTGGAGATGAGAGTGTGTGTTGGGGAAGGGATGGGGTAGACTCAGTTCATAGCGCGCCAAACACATAAATTGATGTTCCCAGGGTTGAATTCTTGCTCTTCCTGCGTTGAGAATTTTCACCATCTAATCAAAGTAATCTGATAAAATATCCCTCATCAAAGTGAAGAGCGGATAATTAAAAAAATTTCCCTTCTTCATTTCGGCTCGCGTGTGAGCGGAGAGTGTCAGCCTCTTCTCGAAAAATGTTTTGGGAGGTATCCACTGGGACCAGTATAAGCTTAAGTGTATTATGGCAAGGCGGCTTCGGGAATTTTAGTTATCTGCTCGAGATCAAAAAGGGCATATCATCAGGCTTGAAACTTCCTCTCTCCGTCGGATGATGGGATATTAAGCCATATCCTGTGAATGTTAAAAAATGCGCGTTTGATTGCCTTGAAGGGAGGTTACTTTCTATCTCCTAATAGCTGTCCAGTGGATACCTTCCCCATCCTTCCTCGTCACCAGGCTCTTTCCTCTGTTTACAGGCTTTGATTAGATCGTATTCTTTTTATTCTCCAAAAGAGGACCTAGTTTTTTAAAAGAGATATTCATCAGATTTACTAAATTTATTATGATCATTGACATAAGTTCATTGAATCCATATTGGGAAGACAAATTTTTGGGATAATATGGTTTTAACTTTAATGGTTAATGTTGCCTACGGTCACTTTTAATGAGTTATCTCTTAGGAAAGTGTCATTTGTTATTCTTTTCAATGGTCAAGAGATTAACTACTAGGCCACCTGCTTGGAATTCATGGCCAGAATCAAGAATTGTTCTAGTTCTTCCTTCTCCTTCATCCATCTGCAAGCGAATATATTCTTCGATCCGCAATGGGTGCGCCAGCATTTGTAAGCATATAGGAATACACATTTAAATGGGCCAAAGATGTCGAAGCAACCCTAAAGAGCTTTGTCGTTTGGACTTTCTCGGCATGGAGATAATTGATGGTGGCGATCATGTACCGTTGATCCCAGTCTTATTAGAGAGCAGCAGTACTCAGTTACAAATGTCCGTAATGCTTGAGGCAAGCAAGGATCATGCCTTGTGGTTGCATCTCTTACTTTATCAAATGAGCCTCCAGATGTTGAATCGATTTTCCATCAATCTTCAGACATTTCTGCAATTATAGGATACGAAAATCTGTCTGATATACATATACAAATCACGATCCTTTGCGAGGAAAACCACCGACCAGCCATGAAGAGATCGCGCTGACATCATAGGGTTTATCATCACGGAAAATATGTACATCTTTTCCACGCTATCGGTCATGATGAGGTCCTGTATTTACATTATTTATCTGTGGGCCATCGTTGCAATGGCCCAAAGATATGAAGAAAGAGACGTTTTGCAGGACCTATATAATGATCATTATTAATTACTCGCTGAACGGCACCCGGCGCTGCTCGGATCTCACATTTTTTTTAATTAAAAGGGACTGAGATAACCTGTAAACTTTTGTTGTGCTTTTTTCTCGTACACAATACAAACAAAAGAAAAACAACTACAAGGAATACAACATAGAAACACTTAAAGACATGCCCGCTGGAATAGTATTCAATTACGCTAACCACTAGCCCAGGTAGGGTTTGTGTTAGGTATTTAAATCTGTGTATCCTGTTTTGTGCTATAAGTTAGTTTTTTGAGCACTGCCTACCCCCCCCCCCCCCACAGTCTTAACACAGATTCAACACGAAAGATTGCCCGACGTTGCTCAGGTTGTTGCTGACGTCAGCGCGATCTCTTCATGGCTGGCCGCTGATCTTCCTTGCAAGTATCGTGATTTATATTTCAGACAGATTTTCGCACCCTGTGTTTTCTCTGATACTCGACAGAACTATCTCAAATTTTATCTGCAAGTTTTCCCTGTGTGACACTATGTTGGGGTAAAAAATCAGGTTCCTACCTGACATGGACGACTGAAAACAATAATTCGTTTATGAATGTGGCAGTAGTAACAACCAAGACCTGGCGACGGAAGTAAGGAATTAAAAATGGCCTCCCAGAACTAGGTCATCGCCCACGCTTTGATGGAGGTCATTGACCTCCTGTGCATAGGTCGGTGGGGACACTTCCAGTCACATGTTAGAGAGGGCTTCGAACTCCCCAAAAAGGCCCCTCTTTGATGTCATCCTAGGGAGGGCTTAATTTTAGGCTACCCCTAAGCATAGAAATAGGCTGAGAGAAGTGGCGTCCCAAGTTTTACTTGTACTGCCCCACCCCCTATTTTTACCCCACTTTGATGGTTCCCTAGGGAGGCTTCATTTTTACTGGTTTTCCACCCCCATTTCTTACCCCACACGTGTGCTGGAGTTCTAGATGACCTGGGTCACCTATTACCCACGCTTTGACGGCGTCCTTGGCAGGGCTTAAATTTTGAGCCCCCCCATTTCCACCCGTTGTACATTCTAGACGACCTGGGCCACAGAATTTTCTCAAGTGTTGACCCATTTTGATGGAGGTCATTGACCTCCTAAGCATAGATCAGGTTTAGGGTCTGCCACCCACACTTTGATGGTGTCCTAGGGAAGGCTTAATTTATGAGTCCCCCATTTCCACCCGTTGTATATTCTAGACGACCTGGGCAACAGAATTTTCTCGAATATTGACCCACTTTGATGCAGGTCATTTACCTCCTAAGCATAGATCAGGTTTAGGGTCCGCCATCCACGCTTTAATGGTGTCCTAGGGAGGGCTTAATTTTTGAGTCCCCCATTTCCACCCGTTGTATATTCTAGATAACCTGGGCAACAGAATTTTCTCGAGTGTTGACCCATTTTGATGGAGGTCAATGACCTCCAGAACTTAGATCAGATTTTGGGTCTGCCACCCACGCTTTGATGGTGTCCTAGGGAGGGCTTAATTTTTGAGCGCATCATTTCCACCCGTTGTAGAATTCTAGACGACCTGGGTAACAGAATTTTCCTGAGTGTTGACCCGCTACCGTGGCGACCGTTGACCCCCTGTATGAGTGAGACAACCTGTTTCACAGATTCTTTCTTGTGCTAGACTCCAACACTTTTCTGGCGTTAACCCTTGAAAAGACCCCCTAATTACCTTTCCATATGACAGTATGGTGTTGCAATAGGAGTTCACATCCAGAAAAATGTCCGTTTGGTCAAAGGATGTCCGGTACAGCAATTGACGGAAACAAATTCGCCCATACAGTCAGAAGTTTAAAAGGTCATGAGGAGGGATCGAAATTTAAAACGACCATTAAAAAGCCAAAGAATTTAAATACTAGAACATAGGAGCGTAGGCTGTTGGAAGTGGAATTATATATTTCTAATAAACCTGTACGAGGGTTGTGGCGTGCAAACCAGAAAGCTACATTCACGGTACCTAGAATAAAAAACTGTTTTTCCCTTGTGTAATATATATACATAATTTAACGGTCAAAATACGTGCAGCGCTCACTATTGGTGACGATATGCACAAATACTATCATTTTAAATATTACGTTTTAGTGTAATATATTTCTATTGATAATTTACCGTACGTTTTAAAATATACTCACGATGTTTGTCATGGGTCACGATATAGCGAACGACATAAAGGTGTGAAGAAGTGATAAAAATATATTTTACGTTTAAGTAAAATATAACGTAAGTAAACGTACGTTAAGTAAATATAACAGACAATATAAAAGTGTGAAGAAGTGATTCAATATATTTACGTGTAAATGTACGTTTTATATATGTCCTCGTATTACAGGTTGACTTAGCTTAAACAACACAACAAGCGTCACTGAATAAAAATGTCCTCTCGGCCGACATGTTTGTTTTCTAAAGAACTACATTTTGAAACTTTTCTGCATTAAACTTCTAGTATAAGTAACATAGATATTAAATGTTACTGGATCACTACAAATTTTTTGTTTTATATTCAATGTGACGACTAATGTTTTCAATTTAAGTTATTTCTGTATGCAGATCTCACGGACGAACCTATTCTTGTGAGACCTCAAAAGTTTTTTGCATGCTGTTAAATAATTTATACTATTATAATAAAAATTATCTAAAGCAGAAACGCACTTTGGCGTTAACACCCTCGTTATGAAAGCTGAGGCCTCAATGTACCTTCACAACGGGAATGGTGTGCTCTATTTTTCGAAAACACTTGGAATCGTATCTTATACAAAAGTTTAAACGCCGAAGATGGTTCACCACAAGCGTGACATGGTCTCTAAGATGGTGCGGTTCCCCGCAATACAACACCCCAGGGGTTAAAGGATCTTTCTAAAAACCCGTGTAACTTTGGCGCTGCGCTTCTCTGCAATACATCATGGACTAAAGAATCAAACCCATTCACAACCTGTTTTTCTAGGATGCGTCATCGATATGAGGGTAAACCAGCTTCCATATACACAGGTTATATTCACTTGCTTGGTGATTTAAATGAAATATACACACGTCAAATGTGTAACTTTGAGGGCATGCTTTCCCGCAACACACTACCCCAGGGGCTAAAAAATCAAACCCATTCACAGCGTGTTTTTCTAGGATACGTCATCGATATGAGGACAAACCAGCTTCCATATTCTTAGGTGGTAGTGCAAACTGAAAAAGCTGTCAAAGTCCATATCGGGATAAATATGATGATTTAAATCAAAACGACATAAATACACACTCTCTGATGAATAAGTTGTCTCGTACACGTTTGAAATGTACGGTCATCAACGGGTGAACTATAAGATATTACAGCTGAGGTTTTGGCCACTGTCCGAGCTTTCAGTTTAAAACATCGGTATAATTGTCAGTGCATTTCAAGATGCCACAGGATGCGTGATTTTTTACTAGGCGTATTAAAGCCACAATAGTCGCCCACGTGCCTCGGTCACGCGGACGGCCAACCGATATGGAGAGAGACAGGGACCTTGAAAGCCACTGATCGGTGGGTACCCTGGCAGGGGAGGATTTGAAAAACTAAAGTCCTCAATGTTTTACCTAGAATTATATGGCTTTTCACTCTAGATAACCCGTCATTTTCTAAGACATAACAAATATTCTGATATAAATCAGGAATGGTGGAATTTCTTTCAACGACATCACTTCTTTAAACTCCTATTGACCATCCATATCTTCTATTCCCCATCTTTTTCTGGATTACCCCTGTTCATTTTAATATTACTCTCAGACGACCCACCCCCTAAGTTTACTATGTTTGTCATTTTGTTTATATGTACTTAGACATCGAGCCACTTGAAACGTTTAATATCCAGAAGTACCTTACCCCTGCCTGGAGTTATGAGTATTTTGGACCACGGATAAAACTGTGTGTGCCCTTAACTGACGGACACACCTCATTTTCGGTAACGCAGGGATCTAAAGTTTACCCGTTAGGAAATGTTCCGTCATACTTCAAAAAACGATGGAAAAGTGAAGTCTTTGGTACATTTGCAACTAATAAAAACTTTCGCATGCACATTTTTTTAACTCTGAGTGTGGATAAAATGAGAGTTGTGACGCCCACTGCTCTAAAACAGGTTTCCCGAGGTCAACGAACTTTCTTTGGTCAGTCAAAGACGTGCATCCAATAAAACTTCCAATAAAAACTTGGAAATAATTGGAGTGCCTGAAACAGTAAATGAAAATATTGAAGAAATTGTTTTAAATAAAGAAAGCGTTACAAATAGATGCAAATAGTACTATAATAGGTTTATGTTTTTCTTTCTTTTCTTCATTTAAAAGAATTTCTTCAATATTTTCATATACTATTTGAAGCACTCCAATTATTTCCAAGTTTTTATTTCTGCTTACCTGTTCCAAGTTCATTTACCTTCCACTTCAGTTCTTTTATTTCCTCTTTTAAGGAGCAATTTACTTTAATTAATGTTTCATTTTGTTTTTGAACTTCTTTCATCTGTTTGGTTAATTCTGAAAATTCATCTATTTTATTTGAACAGTATAAAGTACTTATATTGTATTCTCCAATTTCCTTTAACAATTCTTCTTTTAAATTAGTAGTACTCTGCATAAAATCTGCTTTAAAAGATGCCATATGTTTATCAATTAGATATTCAACATATTTCTCTATCGTTTTCTCGTGTAGAATCTTTTAAGTTTGAAATGTTATGATCTCTATTTTCTGACTTATTATTTCTGTCTAGAATTTGCTGATTTTTTGTTTCTGATTTGCATTTTTGACATTTTCATATTACTTTTACCCAATTGTGCATCTTCTTAAAATTTGTTTCAAATCCTATGCAGTAATAATGATAATAGAACTTGCAACGACCTTTGCATTGAATGGTTTCAAGTACATCGACTATT
Source organism: Ryuthela nishihirai (assembly GCA_038380435.1). Taxonomy (NCBI): domain Eukaryota; kingdom Metazoa; phylum Arthropoda; class Arachnida; order Araneae; family Heptathelidae; genus Ryuthela; species Ryuthela nishihirai. The sequence goes on from JAWZYU010000017.1 coordinate 82,908,641, forward strand.
TCAACATTACACTTACCACAAAATTCATTTTCTAAATCTGAAGATTTATCTTTTGTACAACTTTTAGTCTCCATGTCAACTGCTGTTACATCACGCGATGACACGTTCTTCTGTTGCTGTAGTTTCTGTTTATTTAATTTAGGCTTAGAAGAATTACTGGGAAGATTGATACATTTCGAACATAGCCAATTCTTTTTCTTTTCTAAAAACATCTTAAAATTACTTTACCTCAAACCAACACAATAAAAATGGACCTAGCCACCACATGCGCCTTTGCAACGAAGAAACTCATCAAAATCCAATTTACAAACTACAAACATGAGAGCCATATTAACTCGAAAACTAGAGAATTTTCCTCCGGATCATTAATGCTCTATAAAAATAGGAAGGGTGGAGTGGTTGGAGGGGGGTAATAGGTTACGAGAGGAAAGCAGAGGAGTATGGGGGAAAATAGAATAGAGGAGGAAGAAAGAGGAGAATCTTGCAGAAGCCTTTCATTGGTCGAGATCTAGTTCACACTGAATTGCTGAAGGTTTGGATTTAAATCATAAGTACCACTGTGTGTCTGTATCATTTGCTGTCAGTAAGCGACTCGTTAAACATGACAAGACGAAAGAGCGATCCTATTTGGAAAGGTTTCAAGAAATACCCTAAAGGAAAGGGATTTCGTGCCGTCTGTTTACAGTGTAACAAGGACGTCATCGGACTTGTAGCGCGACTTAAAAGCCATCAATGTGAAGGCAAAGTCATAACATCTTCGCATCTTCTCTGAATATGTACTAATAGTATGAAAATGTTACTAAATAAATAGTATTCTACATCTGATTTTTTCGTCATTGTGATTTCTTTCTTGGTGTGGTTGAAAGGTTTACTTGTAGCTTAAACCATATACGAACTAGCGAAACAAAGTAGAATACGACTGACATTCTATTTTGAAAAATAACCGTAGGAAGAAAGTGACGGCTACTTTCCCCAACACCGGAATTACACAGAAATAAAAAATCTGCATATAAATGACCAGAGAAGTTTTAAATGAATCTCGAAGAACACAAAATGTGTTACAGGGACTTTATGCTGCGAAATTTTTTCACATGTCTTGGTGGGAACACTTCTTCACACTTTTATGTTGTCTGTTATATTTATTTAACGTACGTTTACTTGCGTTATATTTTACTTAAACGTAAAATATATTTTTATCACTTCTTCACACCTTTATGTCGTTCGCTATATCGTGACCCATGACAAACATCGTGAGTATATTTTAAAACGTACGGTAAATTATGAATAGAAATATATTACACTAAAGCGTAATATTTAAAATGATAGTATTTGTGCATATCGTCACCAATAGTGAGCGCTGCACGTATTTTGACCGTTAAATTATGTATATATATTACACAAGGGAAAAACAGTTTTTTATTCTAGGTACCGTGAATGTAGCTTTCTGGTTTGCACTTTCTGGTTTGCTTTGGCTTTTTAATGGTCGTTTTAAATTTCGATCCCTCCTCGTGACCTTTTAAACTTCTTACTGTATGGGCGAACTTGTTTCCGTCAACTGCTGTACCGGACATCCTTTGGCGAAACGGACATTTTTCTGGATGTGAACTCCTATTGCAACACCATACTGCCATATGGAAAGGTGATTAGGGGGCCTTTTCAATGGTTAACACCAGAAAAGTGTTGGAATCTAGCACAAGAAATAATCTGTGAAACAGGTCATCTCACTCATACAGGGGGTCAACGGCCGCCACGGTAGCAGGTCAACACTCAAGAAAATTCTGTTACCCAGGTCGTCTAGAATATACAACGGGTGGAAATGGGGGGCTCAAAAATTAAGCCCTCCCTATCGCGTGACAGGAACCTGACCTATGCTTAGGAGATCAATGACCTCCATCAAAGTGGGTCAACATTCGAGAAAATTCTGTTGCCCAGTCGTCTAGAATATACAACGGGTGGAAATGGGGGACTCAAAAATTAAGCCCTCCCTAGGACACCATGAAAGCGTGGGTAGCGGACCCTAAACCTGATCTATGCTTAGGAGATCAATGACCTCCATCAAAGTGGGTCAACATTCGAGAAAATTCTGTTGCCCAGGTCGTCTAGAATGTACAACTGGTGGAAATGGGGGACTCAAAAATTAAGCCCTCCCTAGGACACCATCAAAGCATGGGTGGCGGACCCTAAACCTGATCTATGCTTAGGAGGTAAATGACCTGCATCAAAGTGGGTCAATATTCGAGAAAATTCTGTTGCCCAGGTCGTCTAGAATATACAACTGGTGGAAATGGGGGACTCAAAAATTAAGCCCTCCCTAGGACACTATGAAAGCGTGGGTAGCGGACCCTAAACCTGATCTATGCTTAGGAGGTCAATGACCTCCATCAAAATGGGTCAACACTCGAGAAAATTCTGTTGCCCAGGTCGTGTAGAATATACAACGGTTGGAAATAGGGGGCTCAAAATTTAAGCCCTGCCTAGGACGCCGTCAAAGCGTGGGTAATAGGTGACCCAGGTCATCTAGAACTCCAGCACACGTGTGGGGTAAGAAATGGGGGTGGAAAACCGGTAAAAATGAAGCCCTCCCTAGGGAACCATCAAAGTGGGGTAAAAATAGGGGGTGGGGCAGTACAAGTAAAACTTGGGACGCCACTTCTCTCAGCCTATTTCTATGCTTAGGGGTAGCCTAAAATTAAGCCCTCCGTAGGTCGCCATCAAAGTGGTGCCTTTTTGGGGGGTTCGAAGCCCTCTCTAACATGTTTCCGTAAGTGTCCCCACCGACCTATGCACACTTCTTATCATAAACAGAATACTTGCAACATTCGTTAAAAGTTTCACCGTTTCCATATTTAGTGATCTCTGACGATATAAATTAAAACTCTTTAAGGATTTAAAAAATTTGCGAATTAATATTTCATTAGTAACAATCTAAATTAGCCGTCCCGTGGCCGAGTGGTTAGCACGCTTGGCTACTGATCTAAGGGACCTGGGTTCGGACCCCGGATTAGGCATGGATGTGTGTGTCGTTTTTCTGCTGAGGTCCTGCCATCCTCTCAGATCTCCTACTATGGCATATAAACTGACATGCTCCTGTCAGACCTCTGTGGCAAGCAGCTGCTTGAGGGGGTATTTATTATTTATTTTTTAACAATCTAAATAAAAAGGTTTTCCAATTATCTCTTAAAAAAGTTGTTTCCAACCCACCCTGGGGAAAAGAGTCACCTCATTGCTGCAAATGGAAACTTTTTGATCTTCACACTAAAGTTTAAATTCCAGCATAAATGCATCGTTAGTAATATTCGTTTGAATTTTTTGAATTTTTAAAAATTTCCACCGTTAGAGAGCGTAATTATAGCTCTTGGGAGATTCCGAAAGTGCGAATCGTGGTATTTGATCAAAGCCTATCTAAACCAAAAAGAATTTTTAATTTATCACTGTAAACACAAAAAAAAAAAGTTCAATGTCTACAGATTGACAGACAGAAAGACAGATGACAAAGTGAACGCATTTTCTCGTTTGTTTTTATGAATAAAAAATTTTCCCTCAAGCAACTGCTTGTCTTGTTTTCTTCCTGTCACGATTGCTAAAAGCAATAGAATCGTCAAGGGGGGAAATATTATTTTCTTGTTGAATTTGGGAAGATATCAGCCATTTCTGCCAAGAAAGGCTCCTAGATTTTTTTTTACTTGCTTGCAGTGTCGCAGAGCGTCCCCCTGATTTTTAGCTCCACTGATTGTGGAGTGTTCGGAGGCAGAAACAAAACTTCGATAGGCGAAACAAAAGCCCCAGCTGTTATTGACAAGCGCTGCAAGAGCCACGATGCAAGAGGCGGTGCCCTGTCTCCACAGATACGGTGAGTCGCACTGTCTTCGCGGCCTGTATCGAATTGTTGGCCCGCCAGTCGTTCCTGTGCGGGTCACCAGTGTGCGGAGTGACGAAGGGTGCGTGGGGTGGGGTGAAGTGGAAGATGCCCTTTTCGGACAACTATTAGCAGCATTGACCGCCGCCTTGTTGTGCTTTATTACGACCGTGTCAAGAAGCGTACTTAGCTATTATCTGTGACATGTTCGCTGATGCAAGCTGCGGAAGAGCTTCTTTTACTTCATCTTTTGCTGGTTTTGTTTCCAGTAGGAGTTATTTTTATTTTAATCAGATATTTCTGCTTAAAAAGGTCTTACCGTAATATTTTAGCTCCTTTTTCGTTTGAATAGGAATTTTTAACATTAACACTTCTTTACCGAGAAAGTTTTGTTTGTGAAAAGAAATACAGTCGAGACGCAAGATAATTTTTTTCCTAGTCTATATTTTTCAAAAAAATTTTTTTTTTCCATTTCCTTTGGAGGAAGAAGACTTTTCTTTTGAGAAAGAGGGAGATTTTGCTGGATGAAAAGATAAATAATTTCTTAAATTTAAAAATTGTGAAAGAGATCTCCCTATAGTTTGAAATAAATGGTTCGTCAAAAATTAATCCGATTTCAGTTCTGATCTTTTGCCGTTATGGAGAATTTTGTTCAGGACGGGATTGTCTTAGAACTTGGATTTCATTTTGGCAATTACTTTTGTTAATCTCGATTTCCTTCTAATTATAAGATGCTTCAGCAAGTAAAACAATAGTGGGTGTTCCTGGAAGCTCCGCAGGCAAATTCTGACATCTTTCTTCAGGCAAATTTCTAGTTTATTTTTATAAGGGTCTTAGGTAATTGGGAAGAAAAATGCTGCCGTACTTCAAGACGGGAAGGATCAATACTTTGTGAATTGAGAGGATGCAAAACGAAATGGCTCCACATGATTTTCCAGTGAAATATCTTAGAATGTTACATCGAGCATTACCGTTGGAACACATGTTGTTTATTTGAATTTTCCAAGTGAGAAATTGGTCCAAATAAACACCAAGAAATTTATGTTCAGTGAGTGAATCGATGTTTTCATCCTTCAATTCAGTAATTTGTATTCATATCAACTCACCTCTGCTATTGCGGCTTCGAAGCGCTCGTCGGCCCCAGGCCCTGACGGCGTCAGCTATACTCAGTTAGTTAACCTGTCACCTGAGGTTCTGCTTGTGCTTCTCAAAGCCTTCAATCACTCCTGGACCACCTGCACAGTACCTGAGTCATGGAAGGCAACACATATCGTGCCTATCTTGAAGCAGGGAAAACCAGCCACTGAGCTGTCCTCTTACAGGCCCATTGCTCTATCATCTTGCCTCTGCAAGATCCTAGAGAGACTGGTCCTTGGACGCCTGGAATGGTACCTAGAGTCCATAGGCCTCCTCCCTGACAGCCTCTCGGGTTTCCGTAAAGGGAGATGCACGTTGGACAATCTCATTGACTTCATCTCTGCTGCTGATCAGGTGTGGTCCCTGGGAGAGACTACTGTTGCTGTCTTCTTCGACATCCAGAAGGCATTCGATTCCCTGTCCCACTCGGATATTCTCTACAGGCTCCATGATCTCGGCCTCAGAGGCAATATCAACCAGTGGATCGCAGCTTACCTCTCCAACAGGACTGTTTGTGTGAAGCTGGGCAACATGCTCAGCGTCTCCCACACCATCAATCATGGAGTACCTCAAGGGGGTGTCCTCAGCCCGATGTTACTGAACATCTTGCTGTCAGGCCTACCCTCTCGACTCAAGAGGAGAGAGTGGGTATTTCCATTTACGCTGACTATATCTGCATCTGGTTCCCTAGCCAGGACCCTTACCATGCTCAGCTCATGATGAAAAGAGCTGTGAACACGGTCGTCAAATTCTTCGACAACCTAAGCCTCACTCTTTCCACTGATAAGACTGTGGTCATGGTTTTCACGAGGAGACGCCTTCCACCCATCTTCCCTGACCTCTTGCTTGGGCCAGATCACATCAAGGCCGTCCATCAGCATAAGTGCCTTGGTGGGGTCCTGGACTACAGGCTGAGCTGGGGGCCTCACATCCAGCATCTTAAGACAGCTGCCACTGCACAGAGAAATATACTGTCCTTTCTTGCTGTTACCCACTGGGGAAGTTCCTGCAAGTCCCTCCTGGTCCTGTACCGGCACGTGATCCTCTCCCGCATCAACTACAGTGGTCATCTTCTGTGCAATGCCTCTGATACACTGCTCAGCAAGTTGGCAATTGTCCACACTATATCTCTGCGTCTCTGCCTCAGACTCTGCCCTAACACACCTAATGCGTCTGTCATTGCAGAGGCTGATGACATGCATTTCCATCTGCACTGGAAGAGAGATATACTGTGTCATCTCTCGAGGCTCCATTCCCTGCACACTAATCATCAGCTTCTCTGGAAGCTGCATGACAGGCCTCACTCTGCCATCGCCCTGTCGCCAAGGACTTCTATGACCGAGTCCTTCCTGCCAGCTCCAGATGCACGAACTGGCAGGGACTGATGCTGGGTGCTGGCAATACTCTCTTCCCCGACCTTCCAACCTGGAGGAACAGTGATCTAATGATCAATGTCACTATCCCTTCTCTTGGGTGGAAGAGTGACTCTGATCCATTGGCCATCAGACTTCTCTCCACCTCCTATGTCACTGCCCGATATGAGAGATGTACTGAGGTCTACACTGATGGATCTGTGGACCAGGAGAGGCAACGTGCTGCCTCTGCCATTGTCATCCCCGATACTGGCATTGCCAGAGGTTTCAGTCTCCCGCATCTAACCTCGTCCACCTGTGCAGAGCTTCATGCTATTCTTGAGGCTGTACTTTTCATCCTCAGCCTCGAGAGTGGCAACTTTGTCATCCTCTGTGACAGCAAGTCAGCCTTGGAAGCTCTCCAGAAGCGAGACAGCAAGAACTGCAACCCCTTCCTCATCCAGAAGATCACGGAGACTTGCTCGATGGTCACTTCTGCTGGAATCACGGTCCATTTCCAGTGGATCCCTTCCCACCTAGGGATACCTGGAAATGAGCTCGCTGATCACACTGTGAAGGAGGCACTGGAGAGTCAGAAGTGTGTAACTAATTACCCCCTCTCTCTCTCTCAGTGACTGCAAGAGTTCTGTCTCATAACTGGTGAGCCAGTTCTGTCTTGCTCAGTGGCAGAAGGACAGCAGGTGTTGCTCATTCAGGTACCTGGTTGAACTCTTTCTCACTGCTCCTAACCTTGGTAATCTCCTCAGATCTGAGGAGACCCTCCTTCATCGTCTCCGAGTTGGTGTCATCTACAGCAACTCTATGCTGCACACTCTTGGCAGAGTTTACAGTCCAGACTGTGCCACTTGCGGCACACCTGAGACTGCATCCCACATTCTGCTCAACTGCTCCCGCTACAATGCCGAAAGAGATACTTTGTTCCAGGAGCTTAATGCTATAAGTACCACTGACTACTCCATCACCTCCCTCCTCGGCAACAACCACAGTGTGAAGCTGCAACATGCATGCTTCCGTATTACCACTGACTTCTTTCAGAACATTGGCCTCCTCTGCAAGGTGTAATGTTCAGTACTTTTACATTGTCCTGAAAAGGGCCTTCTTTTCAACATTGTCCTGAAGAGGGCCTTATTTTTTTTCCCGAGATATTTGCTGAGAGGCAGATTCTTCTGCATCCACTATCTCATTTTTCCATTGTGACTGGTGTAGGGAGCCCCATCTCTGGAGGCTAATTTCACCATATTTACAACACCTTGAACCTTGTACAGTGGCGCAGCACAGTTTGCAACGCAGCTAGGATTACAAATGTTCAATGTGATGGCCGTCATTCGTGAGAATGGCCATCAGACGTGGCACGACACTCTGCTAAGCATCGAAAAGGGTTTCAGCTGTAATTCCTGTCACATGATGGCGAATAGCTTCTTTCAACATGGCCAATGACGTCGGCCGACCTCTGTACACCTGTGACTTCAAGTAGCCCATAATCAAAAGTCACAAGGTGTAAGGTCTGGAGACCTGGGTGGCCATTCGTGTGGGAAAGAGCGACTGAGGACACAGCCATCGCTAAATGTCGATCACAACAGGTGCTGGACAGGACCTGTGATGTGCAAAGGCACTCCATCCTGCATGAATGTTACACTATGGAGCGCTTGCCTCTCTTCCAAGGAGGGAATGATGCTGTCTCTTAAAAGCGCTGTATAACGCCTGCCTGGGACAGTAACAGTTCGAAATGTACCGCTGTGGACTTCCTCAAAGAAAAAGGGGCCTATAATGAATGACGCAGTGAATCCGCACCACGCTGTCACCTTTGGCTGATGCAAAGGGGTTTCCACAATCACGTGTGGGTTCTCTCTTGCCCAGATGCGCAGTTGTGTGCATTTACACTTCCATTAAGCGAAAAGTACACCTCGTCAGTCCACAGGACGTTTGACAGCCAGTCCGCATTGTTTTCCATCTGTTGAAAACCCAATTTGCAAATTCATGACTTCTCTCGAAATCGGTTGGTTTCAGTTCTTGTATTCTGTTGGATTTTGTAAGGATACCTCTTGAGGATGATCCAGAGTGATCGCCACATAGTCACGTTTCTGAAACTGCAATAGATTGTTTGGGTCTCCCACTTCTTGCACGTGTTTCTGAAATGCCTGTTCGTCTTGAAATTTCACGCGCACTGCATTTCCCATATGCGGAAGCTGCCGATTTGTGTGTCGGCCTCGTGTTCGACATCGTGCACAACTGCAATAGATTGTTTGGGTCTCCCACTTCTTGCACGTGTTTCCAAACTGCCACTGTCCTCAAACCTTTCCATCATAGCTATCAGTGAGGAAGAAGACATCGATCCCTTTCCACTTCTAATCCCCCCGCATTGAACGATAGGTGCGCAAAGCCGCACTTGCACATTTGGAGTTCTGATAATACAGCTTAACTAAAAGTGCTTTATCTCGCAACGATAACATGCGTCACCTTGGCAGAACGTTTAACTTCGGTAATAAACGTTAAATGCTGAAAGTTTAAGTTCAGTATTCACTACATCTGAAATTTACGTACTTCACGGCAAAGTCAGATTGATCAATGTTCGCAGTCTCGCACCGTTTGAGGAGCGGCGGGCGGCGGATCTGTTTAAATAGCGACAGTCAGCAGCTCCGGGACCGCTACAGCGCCACCTGTCGGTGAAAAATGTAACTATTTTGGCAATAAAATTTTGCGTTATTAAAAAAATCCCATGCCTTTCTGTGCATTTCTGTGAAAACCGCATCGTGCTACTGTCTGTACTTTTCTAATTATTGCATTTTTACTTTTTCTCTTACTTTTGGATCACCTGTATATTGCTATAAGATTTACCCGGCGTTGCTCGGGTCTGAAACTCTTTTAGAATATAGAGTAGATGGCACTCCCTATGTCACAAGCTTTCATCTGACATAAATACCATTACGATCGGTTTAAAATTTCTCCCTCTCGTTTAGGGGAGAAAAGAAATGGACATAGTTCGAGGTACCGATAATCAGAAGTACTTAAATTTATAACAAAGAAAATTAACTATGGTCTGAGGGTGCATAAAAGATGTAAAAGTACTAAAAAATTATTATTATTATTAAACAAAATTATTTATTAAACGTAATATTTAAAACATTTATTATTTGTATATACTTTATTACTTTTGCATATTTTTCAAATTAAGTTAATGATTTTAACTTCCGATACAAATTTAGTTTTTGAAGCTTTCAATTCAACACAGAATCTCGCGGTACGATGTCATCTGGGACCTCTTCTCAGAAGAAACTCCGTTTTTTCTCTTGACCACAAGCTTTTTCTCTACGACATGGTCATACGTCCTATCATATCATATGCTTCCCCTATTTGGGCGAACACTACTGCAACCAATATACACAAGATTCAGGTCTTGCAGAACAAGATCTTGAGATGTGCGGTCGATGCCCCTTGGTTTGTAACGAACAGACAAATCCATAAAGATCTGGGCATCGACCATATTTACTCTTATATCAAGTTTTTATCACGTGGTTTCTTTGAAGCTGTTCAAAGCAATCCACATGGAATTATTTCTTGCTTATTCGACTACAATCATGAAGTCATGAAGAGTTACAAGAGGCCTAAAATGATGGCTTTCAGCAAAGATAGTCATCCATTTTAGGTCTCTTGTGCATCCTTACTAGGCACATTTTCAGATGGAAGAGGTTATGGGTACCCATGTACCTGGGACTCTGAAAAATCAATAACCGATCTACGATCTACGTTCAGCTCGAGCTTAATTAGAACGATTGCAATATCACTGACGCTAGCGCTCGTGAGCCAACAAACCGAACAATGTGTTTATCACGGGAAATAAAAAAAAAAGTAGTTTGATGTATTCCTTTTTTTCAAATTTATTGATGGTAACAATTATTTTGAATAATTTTCAACCGTTAATGTTAAGTCTATGGGGATTCTAGGAAATTCAAACCGCCCATCCAAACTTTGGTTGACTCCAGCGGGTTCGCACATAGTGCATCCTTACTAGATTCCCCCGGGTGAAGGGAACGTTCATGCAAAGTTTGAAGCCTCTAGCTCTTCTGGGGACCGAGTGCATAAGCGGACAGGCACACAAACCCACAAACAACTTTCTTCTTTATATATTACATAAACATTCAGTCTTCACATTTGAATGTTATTATAGGATGTAAGTTAATGCGCATTCTTTCTGTGCAATTTCGCATATACTGCAGATGCGGCTATACCTACGTAACAAGTCTGTATAAAGATCTTGCAGAAAAGAAAAATATTTTTCCCAATAAAAAAAAAGTTTCACCGTTAAATATGCAAGGGTCTACATTCATGCTGAGAGAGAGAAAAAAGAGATCGGATAGAGTGAATGTTGGTAAATACCTGTTTTACATCGGTGCAAGAATATATCCGCGAATCGATTGATGAGGAGGAAATTCTGTTTTCTTCCCACGCCCCTTGACGAGGAGCCATGTTTCGGAGTCATAACCGAGATGTTGCTCCGGAGTTGGATCGATGGCCGCCTTAATCACGACGCCCTTTAAGCAACGAAAGAGACTCTCTCTCTCTCTGAGCCTAAGGAGGAATCGGTCTCATCTGCGTTCGAATAATAAGATTCACCAAAGTCATTCGTTAACTGCACAAGAAAGAAATCTATACACTTTTTTTTTCGAATCTGAAGAAAAATTGCAGGGTAATGTTCAGTTTATTAAGAAAAGTGTTTACAGCCGACGCTGTAAATCATGTTGTTCGGCAGAAAGCAGAGTTGATAAATATCCTCTGCAGTCTTTATAAACGTTAGCTGCGTAGAGACTATGAGAAGCTAATGTAAGAGAAATAAAAGATTTGATGGATTTTTCTGGTTAAGTTTTCACATTTTTGTTTCACTGTAGTTTACTTTTTGCTAAGATTTCTGTCTGCGAGATATAGCATTGAAATCAAACAGGCAAAACTTTTATATTCTAGAACAAAATAATAAAAAAAAAAACGCATGCGCAAAAATTTGTGAAGATTTAAGTGCTTCGAACTACCATTTTTCAAAATATGTTTAGTTAACATTAAGCTTAAAAATTCTGCAGAAAGTAGGTTCCTTCTCTCCATTCGTTCTTTATCATCTCACTTCATTTCTTACCTTAATTTTCCGCCTCACCTCATTCCATCTATCCAATTGCACTCTTCCGTATCACTGCATTTCTTTTGCCAAATTGGACTTGAACATCTCTCCGAATAAAACCTTTATCCAAATTCTCACTTTACCGCTTGACATTATTTCTTACACCAGAGATTCTTAAACTTTTTGACTTTTTGACACCGGGCCTCCTAAAATTCTCATAAATTTTTACGACCCCCTTCAATCGTAGATAAATTATGCAACCTCTTCTTTACAATGTAGGACCTATTTATTTGTAAAAAAAAGTCACTTAAAATACTACCCATTGTAAAAATTATCAGAGTTTTCCGACTCTTTTCTAAACTGATCGCGACCATCTGAAGGTCGGTCGTGGATTTGGTGTAAAGCTATGGTTTGGAACTATTGCTTTACACCAGATCTCTCTTTGTCGCCTTGATCTTTGAAAAGACGCCGGATGAAACGTTAAGGCATGATTCCTTGTACAGGAGAGCCACACCTTGTGCATGTTAAAGGACACGCCTTGACGGGAGGCTACCATCTGTATCCGAATAGCTGTACAGTCCAATAATGCGTAAAAGTACTATTTAGAAGTAAAAGAACGCTTCTAAGCTTTTTAGCATTGACTGCCTTCCTTTGCTAAACTTTACCATTTAACCGAATTCCTTACTCGAATTCTCATTTTACTATCTCGTCTCTTTCCGCTTCGTAATTCTTAAATTCCACCTCACCGCATTCCTTCTTTCAACTCGCGTTTTATCATTCCACTGCATTTCTTTTCACAATTTTTGCATTTGCCGAATTCCTTTTGAAAATTGGCACTTTGCCTCCTCATTGCATTCCTTTTCTCAATTCTAATTTTACCAAGGTTTTACTTCCGTCGATTATTTCGCATTTTGTTTTCCTCACCATGAAATTCAAAAGTGTGGAATCTTGACAGGGGTGTAATATTTTCCGACTTGTGAGAACCTTTAGTTTTTCCACATTAATCTCTGAGCTTATTCTATGATCATCCTCGTGAAGAAAGATGGCTGAATAGTTTAAGATAGTTTTTTTCTCTTAACAACATTTGCCAAGAGGATAAGACAAGTTAGAGAGAATGAACAGAATACCAATCCAATCATTGCTGACTTTACCAATACTCTCATGCAACTAGGTGCTATAACACCGGACCATCATTACATTAGTAAACTTTTCAGATATTTCATAAAACTTTATGATCAATCACCAATTATGGTGGTGAGCAAAGTCAATTGCAATTAAAATCTACAAAGCTAGTATCCACTGGCATAACAATAGGGTGACAAAATGATAGGGCCCACTCAAAATAAAAAATATATAAATTATTGCGATTATTTACTTGCTTGGGTTGGGTTACCTCTGAGCGACACTTTTTTGCGTACAATTGGCTAAATGTCCAAGTCACTAGGATCCCGAGGGCTCAGAGAAGATTGGGTGGGCAAGGGACCCAATGGACAGTTGTTAGGAGACAGATGGTAGCCTCCGGTCAAGGCCATCCAGCGTTTTCTTTAGCGGCTCTAAGCCCAGGGGACCACGGCCTAATGTCTCATCCGACGGACGGCAGTCGTACTAATCACATCAGTGTTCTCCACTGACGCGGGCAAGGCAGGAGTTTTGCGAAGATATTTTTTATTTTTTCCAAACTGTCATCTGTACAATTAGTTTACATAAAACATACCACTAAGCCGAAACTCATCAGTGATAATGTGTATTGTTTCAATAGATATGATCTAGATTACATCAATTACTATCAACATCATGACATAAAATGAAGGAATTTTTCTTCAACATCAGAAATTTTACTGAACTTGTTTCCTAAACAACTCTGAGATAAGAAACATCAAACAGTAAATGGAAATAAACACGAAACGACATTGAAAACGAAGTCATTCTCACATTTCATCCAATATAAATTATCTTAATTTTAAACTGAGCCGTCCCGTGGCCGAGTGGTTAGCGCGCTTGGCTACTGATCTACGGGACCTGGGTTCGAGCCCCGGATTAGGCATCCCGGATTAGGTGTGTCGTTTTTCTGCTGAGGTCCTGCCATCCTCTCAGATCTCCTACTGTGGCATATAAACAGACAGGCTCCTGTCAGACCTCTGTGGCAAGCAGCTGCTTGAGGGGGTATTTATTTTTTTATTTTTAATTTTAAACAAAAAGTAACAAATAATAGAAAGATAATTTTTTTTGTAAACATGAAAAAAAATCTATAAAATTTGAACTTGTAACGAATAGGAAAAAGAATATATTTCATTCTATGAACATTGTAAAAATAGAACTGTCAACAATAATATGCTCCCAGGTTTCCAGTTTGTTAGTGTTAGAAAGCTAAAAATGCAATCAGGAAAAATTGTATATGGAATATTAATTGTATATGGAATAATAAAAATTGTATATGGAATATATATTTCATATACAATTATTTCCTACCTTTCCATTTACAAATATTCTGTTTTGATTAAAACGGAGCTGTATTAATAATTTTTCACGTGCATTCCAATTGTTAAATCAAGATATATAATTTTAAATATATCTTAATTTTCAATAAAAATATAATTTTTAACGTATTTACATGAAGAGAAGAAACGGCTATTCTCCGTTGAGGAAAGATCGTTCTAGATACCCTGATCATGAAATACATTAAAGATTAAAGGCAAATATCGTCTAGCCATATCCAGCTGCTGAGAAATTCAAATAAAATTGAAACCGCTATTCTCAAATATTTCTCTAACCGCCACCGCCCAATTAAATCTAGAATCTTTGGAAAAGACCTTGAATGAAGATGCAACTAACATCATTTAGGAAATCTGTTGTCGTTCATCTCCAAAAGCTTTATCCAGTGTTTTAAGATTAGTTTAATGAAAACCAAAAATACTCTAGAGTAGCCCAACTCGAATATCAACATATACCGGAAAAATACGTGAGAATTGTCAACAGTTTCTGCACAAATATGCAGAAGCATTTCTCAAGTTCAACGAGATAATGAATTGACCGCACCCCAGAGCCATAAGACAAAACTGAAAGTACCATTGAGTTAAACAATTTAATACAAGTAAATAAATAATTTAACTTAGCTCCGGTATATACCGAAAATGATGCAGTCAAAGCAGCTTTAGCTTTAGAAAGAAAATAATTTTTGGCCATACCGAAAATACCGGAACGAGAAAAGGTATACCCAAATGTAACTTGGTACAACAGAAAGACGTTGCAAACCAAAATGCCAAACATCCTGTTTCGAAGGTATATCATCCTTCCTAAAACCAACAATCTTAGTGTTATCCACATTAACTTTTAACTGGAAATCAGAACAAAGTTGTAAGGGAATTTTTAACTTCTGGCTTACACAATCCTTCTAATAAACTAATTTGAATTCTTTGGATTTTATTTCGTTCTCTCTTATAGGTTGTTCCATAAACTTTTATTCCATGTCAAATTGTACATAGAGTCAAAAAAAAAGTGTCTTATATACTAAATCAATTAATTGCATAACAACAAACAAGTAAAATTTCTTACGCTGACCTGGTCAGCGTAAGAAATTTTACCCTCCCAAAAGGGAAGCCTCCCTTCTGGGAAGGATTTAAAAACCCTTCCCAGAAGGGACTCTAACCTGAGAACTACAGATTACGAGCCTGGCGCGCTACTAACCGAGCCCCTCCCCCCAAAAAAATATAACCTCAGTATACATCTAGATTAGAAGAATAGCATCTCGCCTCTGGAGAATATGGATGGTCGTTTCTAAAAAGAATGAAGTGTTTTATTTTCCATCTTTAATGCACTTAAGAGTAGAAATGCGAACTAATGAATGATGGGTAAAATACAAATAATAATAGGCTTCTTAGTACTTACACGTCACAAAAAGAATTTTGCCTTTCCTCTTAGAACAAAAAAAGTTACATCCTTCACCCCCCCCCCCCCAGGAGTGTAAGAGAGAAAATCATTGCTGCCAAAGTAAACCTCTTAACCATGACCGTCCACCACCAAAAGTTCCAATTTCTACCGTCAGTCGATCATTGGCAATATTCGTTTAACGCTTTTTTGCATTTTCAAAATGTTTCTGCCGTTAGAGGGTGCCATTAAAGCTATTAGGAGATTCCGAAAATGCGAATCGTAATATTTCATCAATACCCATCCAACCTAAAAGTTAATTTTATCTCTAGAAATTAAAAAAAAAAAGTCGACAGATGGACGGAGGACGTCAAACTGAAAACATTAGCTCGTATTTTTTTTTGAAAACGAAGTTGGCGAGTTCGATCTTTACACATAATTACGTGACACATATCATTGATTTGTTAACCTGATTCTCTAAAAGTATCATACACTGAAGTGCCATTGAATTAGGAATAGGAGACGTTATTCAAATTCAGTACCGCAAGTCCCGCATTTGCGCACATGCGTGGCTGAAACTCTGGTCATATATAGCTGTCAGTTTTGGCTTCCACAAGCATTCGTCGTGAGAAGCGTAATGGGAAAGGTGTGGGATTTAGATGCATTTGATAGAAGTCAGATCGTAGGTGCCCAACGAATGGGACACTTCATCTCCGAAATTGTCAATGAACTTGGATTTTCTCGTACGACAGTTTCAAGAGTGTTCCGGTAATATGAAAATTCCGGCAAAAAAACAAGCACCTGGGAAAACTGCAAAGGGCAACCAGCCTTGAATGATCATGGGCTTCGCCATCTGACCCGCATCGTACAGATCAATAGGGGCTAGACATTATCTGAAATCACCTCCCATCTGAACGCAGGTTCCAGCCAGGAAGTCAGTGCATGGACTGTACAACACTCATTTCATCGTCTCAGCTTCGGGAGCAGCCGACCTACGAGAGTCCCACTTCTAATGGCACAACACTGGGCTCAACGCCTTGCCTGGGCTAAAGAATATCGAAACTGGACCATCGAAAATTGGCAATGGATAGCCTGGAGTGATGAATCCCGATTCAAACTTCATCACGCCAATGGGAGACTGAGGGTATGGCACCAACCCCATGAAGCCATGGATCCTGCATGTCAGGTCGGAACCGTACAAGCTGGTGGTGGCTCAGTGATGGCCTGTGGTGGCTCAATGATGGCCTGGGGTGTCTTCAGTTGGACGTCTGTGGGATCTTTGGTACATGTACCGACGACTTTCTATGTAGAACTCATGGCTGACCGTTTACACCCATTTATGGCCATCATGCATCCCAATGGAGATGGCGTCTACCAGCAAGACAACTGTTCATCTCACAGGTCCAGGTTGGCTACTGCATGGTTGCAGCAGCATTCTGTTGATTTTGAAATAATGAATTGGGCCACCTAGAAGCCCAGATTTAAATCCCATCGAAAATCTTTGGGATACCGTCGAGCAGAGTGTTCAGGCCCATGTCCCATCAGTGACGACCTTGAGAGAATTGTGGACAGCTCTGGATGATGCATGGGTTCGCCATACCTGTGGAATATTTGCGCAAGCTTGTGGAGTCCTTGCCTCGTCGTGTGGCTGCCGTTATCAAGGCCAGAGGGGGTCCAACACGCTACTAGGTTGCTACCCCTTTCAAAATACTTTTGTATAAAAATATTCGGAACCAAAGAAAAAAAATGATTGTAGTAACTATTCGAGAAGTATTGCAGAACAAAATCCAGAATTAATTAGTTACCTTGGTGAAATATTGGAATTAACCCTTTCACGACTAAGGGAAACATTTTTCCCCATTTTAAAATTGGTGATTGTCGTATTTAATTATAACCTTATCTGCATTTTTTATACAGAATGTCAAAATAGAACGTATGCCGAACGCAATTACGTAAACGGGAACGTTTAGTTCATGTCCATCTTTGCAATAATGTTGCATCTGTGCAATGTCCATCTTTGCTTCACAACCAAAAGAAATTGCTTCGCAGAATATCATAATTAGCACATCATTTTGTATAGTAATTTTATTTCATAATTTTGTATAGTAATTTTATTTCATAATTTTGTATAGTAATTTTATTTCATAATTTTGTATAGTAATTTTATTTCATAATTTTGTACTCTTTTAGTTAACATTTTGTTGTAATAAACCAATAAATAAAAGACATTGCATAATAAGCCGAACTATAATTTGTACCTTTATAGTTCATTGGGAAACATATTTCCCATAAAATTCCAAAAAAACTACACATTGTTATGTATTTTTCTTATGTTTTTTATTTATTTTACGTCTAAACAAACTAAAATAAACAGTTACATACTAATATTTACTCTTAGAAACCTTATGGTCCTGAAAGGGTTAAACCTTCATTGGATGTTGAAGGAAAAAAGCAGATCGATTGTTTTGACCAGTTAGTGCAGCATTCCGCAATCTCTTTCTCAGTCAGAAAGGAATAAAGCTCAAAATTGGCTAGACATGGCCAATTTTGCTTGCGGTAGATGAAACTAAAATATCCACCTCTTCATCAGGAAGCGGAAAGCATTCAATCAACGAAGTGTGTGTGGATAAGGACCACAAATAGCTACATCCCCTCCAAATACAGTCACCTAATGATGCATCCGAGCTACCAGTATTCCTTAATGAGACATTTCACTTAATGGTCCATCTCTAATCCCACCCTTGAATCACTGGCATGTACCAAATTAAATGTGAATCAGAACCAATGAGCAGGAGCCATCTGTCAGCAGCGTCGTCTGTTTCCTTACACAAACTTTTCGGATTCGAGTTTCACGCGTGCCGCCATCTTTGAGGCTCTCCGTTTCTTAAGCGACCTTGTTTTCGGTGAGAAAAAATACGCCGATGCATTTCGAGAGAAGAGGCAGACGTTCATAGCACTGCACACTCAGCCGTTGTTTTGTGTGCTGAAGGACTAGATTCTGTTTACTATGGTGAAATAGAATCATACATATGCGAGCAAGTCATTTCACATCACATCACACTTCTCAAGATTAGAAATATTTAAAAAACATATTAAGCTTGAAAATTATTTAATAATGACTCGTAGAGAAGTTAGTACCCCTGCTTAGAGGTTGGGAGGCTGTGTTCTGTTGGGTTGTTTTATCGCTGAGCAGCACTTTAGTGCACACAGTGGGTTAAATGGCCAGTCACAAAGACCCCAGAGATCAGGGAAGGAGGTAAGAAATAGATGGAAGTTTCCCGTCAAGTCCATCCAGCATGTTCTTTAACGTGCATCTCACAAGTCCGGGTTGGCTACTGTATGGTTGGTTGCAGGAGCATTCTGCTGACTTTGAAATAATAAATTGGCCACCTTAGAAGCCCAGAAGAACAGAGAAGTTAGTACCCCTGCTTAGAGGTTGGGAGGCTGTGTTCTGTTGGGTTGTTTTACCGCTGAGCAGCACTTTAGTGCACACAGTGGGTTAAATGGCCAGGTCACAAAGACCCCAGAGATCAGGGAAGGAGGTAAGAAATAGATGGAAGTTTCCCGTCAAGTCCATCCAGCATGTTCTTTAACGTGCATCTCACAAGTCCAGGTTGGCTACTGTATGGTTGGTTGCAGGAGCATTCTGCTGACTTTGAAATAATAAATTGGCCACCTAGAAGCCCAGAAGAACAGAGAAGTTAGTACCCCTGCTTAGAGTTAAAAGAGAGTGGGAGGCTGTGTTCTGTTGGGTTGTTTTACCGCTGACAGTGCACACAGTGGGTTAAATGGCCAGGTCACAAAGACCGCAGAGATCAGGGAAGGAGGTAAGAAACAGATGGAAGCTTCCCGTCAAGTCCATCCAGCGTGCACAAGGTGTGGCCCTCCTTCACACGAGACCACGGTTCTATGTCCGACGACAACGGACGGCGAGGTCAAGTAAGTAAGTAAGTAGGACAACGAATATTTCATTGCAAATAAATCCCTTCTTATGTGTTTAAATGATTTCTTTTCATCGCTTTTTCGAAGAAACCGAGATAATAGTTTCGCTTTGTCGTCTGTCTGTAAACATCGAGCTTTTTTTATTAACAGAGATAAATCAAAAATTATTTTTGTGTTGGATAGGTATTGAAGAAATATTACGATATGCACTTTCCGAATCTCTCTAAAGCTCTGATTACGCCCTCTAGCGGTGGAGAAAAGGTAAAAGTTCCAAAATTTCAAATGAATATTGTAAGCGATGTATTTAAAATTGAAATTTTGGTGGAATGTGAGGGTCATGAAGTTTCCATTGCATTAATGAGTTGATCCCTTAGACCGCAGAGGGGGTGGAAAAACGCACCTTTTTAATTTAAGCAGATAATTGTTTGTTTTTTTTTAGATAAATGAAAAATTCTTTTTGGGTTATGTAGGAATTGATAATATATTATGATTCACACTTTTTAAATCTTCCGAAAACTATAATTGCGCACTCTAACGGTGAAAAAATTTGCAAATTCCAAAATTTGAAACAATTATTGCAAATGATTTATTTAATCTTGAAATTTTAAATTTGTGGTGGAATGTGAATGCCATGATGTTTCCATTGGTAACAATGAATTGCCGTTTAGACCCAGGGGGTGGCGGAATACAATTTTTTGTTTCAGCAGATAATTGTTTGTATTTAGAGAAATATGAAAAAAATCGTTTTAGAGTTAGATAGGAATTGATAAAATATTATGATTCGCACATTCGGAATCTTTCGAACACTATAATTGCGCCCTCTAACGGTGAAAAGGTTTGCAAATTTCAAAAACGAATATTGTAACGAAATATTAATAATAGAAATGTGAAATTTTGGTGGTGGAATGTGAACGTTATGAAATTTTCATTGGAAACAATGAAAATGATAATTAGAAAGCTTTTTTAAATTGATTGGTACTAATGAAATATTATAAATTCGCATTTTTCAAATACTTAGTAATTTTAATATATATATATATCTTTACAGGTCATTGAAATGATGAAACGGCAGAGGTGTTATCGTGTTTTACAAATGACTTGTATAGAATAGTAATTTGTAAAACTAGTGATGTAAGAGATATTCCACGAACAGCAAGATTGTTGCTATCAACCTTCTCTGAGCCTGGGGGGCTTTAGCCATTTCTCCCATTGTGTGTAAAAAAATACTGCTCAGAGATAAAACAACCCAACAACCCGTCAAGGCCATCCAGCGTGTTCTTTAACGTGCAAAGGGTGTCACTCTTCAATATACGGGGCCATAGCTTTTCATCCCATCCGAAGGATGGCGATCTTTTCAAACCCATCGGTGTCCCTTACTGACCGAGGAAGGGTGGAGAGTTTGGCGGAGATAAATGCCACCGCTGACCCAGGTGGGACTCGAACCTAGGAACTGCAGATCACGAACCTGAAACACTAGCGACTGAGAAAACCCCTCTCCAGTATGGGGACTGAATTTTGAAATGAGTCATAAGCACGATGCTTAGGCTGTTGGGTTCTAAAACAATTATACACTTTTGCTACTATTTGTCTCCTCTGTCTTATGGATCTTATATTTTGTTATTAATTGTGTCTTTACGAAGGCTTGGGTAATGTACATACACAATGTTATTAAAAATATTGGAGCAGTTCCATATTATATGAAGGGGAAAGCCTCTCAGCGAAATTTACTAGCTTTAAAATTGAAAATCTTAGTAAAATTACTTAAATCTGTTTTTTTTTAAATAATGGGTTAATCATTAAAGAGTCCCAAGCTAAGACGTGTAACAGCAGACACTGCTAGTTCTAAGAATTTATTTCAAAATTGAAATAATTATTTTCTATGTTCTAATTAAAAAAATCGTTTGCTAAACGAAATGTAATTTAAGTATATTGTATGATTTCAGAAAAAAGTAATTTGCATTTTAATTAACTTTTAAGGAAAATGAACGAAAGTTTGGGTAATGATTATTTCAAGTTTCGTTAATTTTGAGAAAAATATTAAAGACGAATGTACTAGCAAACGCTGCTGTTAACTCTTTAAAGCGAATATGATTGGAGATCGAGATTTGGAGAAATTTGAGTCAGATCTTTAATTAAACTTCGAATTTTGTTTTAGCAAAAAGCTGATTTTCAAAGTTAAGGAGCTTTAAACGTATTTTTGCATTCGCATAACGTGTGGATGATTGAATATTTAAGTAATATAGTTTATGTTGTACCTCTAATATACAAATATTGCCAGCGTTGAGATTTATTTCCGCTAAGCCCTCACCCGGCTCATGGCCAGAAAGGGGACACCGATTAGTTTGAGAAGTCCGCTGCCCGTCGGATTGGACTTAGAGCCATAGTTCCGTGTGCAGGAGAGCCATACCTTGTTGAAAAATACGCTGGGTGACTTTGACAGAAAACTACCATCCGCTGGGTGATATTGACAGAAAGCTACCATCCGCTGGGTGACTTTGACAGAAAGCTACCATCCGCTGGGTGATATTGACAGAAAGCTACCATCCGCTGGGTGACTTCGACAGAAAGGTAAAAATACAATTACACTTTTAACGGAGTTTTCTGACGTCATTAATGGAACTTTAAACAACGGAAAAAAAGCAGCAGCTATCTTTCTGGACTTTCGTAAGGCATTTGATACGTTGGATCACGATATTTTGCTTCAAAAATTGTATATTTATGGTGTCCGAGGTATTACCCTTAAATGGTTTGAAAATTATTTAAAAAATAGAGTGCATGTTACCAAAATTAATGGCGTTTTTAGTGAGAAGAGAACAGTGTACACTGGTGTTCCACAAGGTTCAATTTTAGGTCCGCTTTTATTCATTATTTATATTAATGATCTAGCTAACCTTAAACTGAAGGGCTCTCTTTATATATATGCTGATGACACCGCCTTGGTTAACGTGAATCACAATATAGGAGACGCAGTCCGAGATACACAGGATGATTTTAACAAAATTATTTACTGGTCTAACATTAATCGTATTTACATAAATTCAGAAAAAACCAAATGGATGAGCTTTCATTCACCAGGATACTATGATCTCTCATCTTATGCAATTAAAAACCACGAACCCTTGTGTCCCCACAACATGATAACTCATGACCCTGACTGCTGCGACTGTGATGTTATTGAGCGTGTTGAGAGCCATAAATATCTTGGACTCTACATGGACACAACCTTCCGATGGAATACACATATTCAAAAGTTAGCAGGGAAATTGCGTCTATGTGCATCTAAACTTTATAAACTACAATTTGTTGCAAGCACACATACATGTATTTTGGTTTACAAAGCTATCTGTGAATCTATATTGACCTATGGTTTGACAATATACGGCTCAACTAACCTCACAAATATAAAGAAAATAGAAACTATTCAATCATCCATTGCTAAAAATATAATCCCATACAACTTAAGAAATTCATTTTATCATAGCGAAGAAAGACTAAATTATCTAGGCATACTCTCTTTTCACAACCTTTACAAATACAGCATCACTTTAAAATATTTTTTTGATAATCAATTTAAATATAAAATCTCTCATGGGAAAAACACAAGGTTACAATCCAAAAATTATTTCCAACTTCCAAAAATATTAAACAATTACGGGAAATGTACAAGGGCATACACAATACCTTACGTGTTCAATCAACTGCCAAGGGAAATTATTTTATTAAACAATTTTAAAGAAATCAAAAATAAGACAAAAAATTTTCTTCTAGGCACTAAATTTTAAATAAAAATTTCAACCACTACAATGGAGCTTCCACTGAAATTCATATAATTTGATGACATTGTTTTAAACTATATCTTATGTATTTTCATGTAACGTTATTATTCTTCTCTCCTGCAGATAAGCAAATGCTTTGCGGGTCATTTGTTTAAAATTTTGTATAACTAACATGAATATGAATAAAGATTATTATTATTAAAAAAAAAAAAAAAAAAAAAAAGCTACTATCCGCTGAGTGACATTGACAGAAAGCTGCCTGGCAACAGCTGTTCAGTCTCTTCCTTTTCTCTGAGCCCTCGAGGTCTTTGTGACTAGTCATTTAGCCGCTTTTTGTGCGCAAAAATACCGCTCAGTGGTACAGCAGCCTCTAATATAGTTTGTTGTAATTTTCTCCTTTTAATTCATGCATAGAAATAAAAAAAGCAATAAGAACAGAATGTTCGATGTTTTTATTGATTTATGTCATATCGATATGCATTAAAGAAAAAATAAGATAGATAGCAAACGTATACAAAACGCGTTTGAGATGTCACAAGAGATCTCCATACAGAAACAATGTGTGATTATATAATTTTATTTTCATTCGTTTTACCTGACGTACTTTACGGGTTTTTTTTAAAAATAAATGCAATAAAAAGGCAGGAAAGTATTTGCTTGAACAAAACTTAAAAAGCTAAAGCGTCGTGGAGCTCTTCAGCTTAATTGGCTTCAGGTGAGTTGATGTCAGTGAGGGGTGATCCGCCCCTCACCGCAATTCCTCGAGTGGATCCGTCATACTGATCTTCTTCGGAAGTGACAAATCCTCTCTAACGTTTCAAGCTATATCTTTCGCGACTGCCGACAGCGACGAATCGATCTGATAAGTAGTGATGAAGACTTGATGCACTCACGCAAAATTTGCATGACTTATTTATGCTACTCGGCTGATGTGCTTTATGCTGCTCCTCGGCTTTCTTTTTCACGTGTGCGCCCAGTTTTTTCCCTGCGGTGCGCTGTATTGCATGCTCAGTTGCAGCGTTTCTTTCAGTTTAGAAACTGCAGTGTGACCACTCGCACCTGCTCCGTTGGTTGCCATCTTCATGATGGCAACCAACGGCGAGGTCGTTGATTTATTTCGTCGCCGTTATTAATGATCCTATTAATGTCGTGTGAGTTGAGTGTAAAATGAGACCGGTTTTTTGCTTCCCTAGTTTACCGTTTAAATATTGTATACGACATATTGGATTCTAAAGAAATTAACTCATTGTCGAAATCATTTATTAACGCTACTTAATGTTTTATGCGCAGAGATACCAGATTAGTGAGATGAGCAGTTTTCGAATGTCGACTCTATCAACAGACTTGGGTGTTTTTGAAATCACCTGTGTCAAATACTTGGTGATGAGAGTAATTGTTCTGAGTAGAGACATTTGTATGATGGGACGCTCGCTAAACCGTTAAATCATTATCAATACAGGATAATTGTATCATGTGGTGTCGATTAACATTTTTTTTAATCCTATTTCAATACTCACCTCA
This sequence comes from Ryuthela nishihirai, assembly GCA_038380435.1. Taxonomy (NCBI): domain Eukaryota; kingdom Metazoa; phylum Arthropoda; class Arachnida; order Araneae; family Heptathelidae; genus Ryuthela; species Ryuthela nishihirai. Next base: position 82,933,214 of record JAWZYU010000017.1, read on the forward strand.
CCAGATTTAGATTTTGCTTTCTCTTTGATCCTCAAAATCCTTTTTTAAAATTCGTCTTCAATTATCTTCCATCAAAAAACACAGCTTAGAAAATCATCCCCTTGCTCTTATTCTTTCGATGTCCGTAAGATTTCGCGAAAAAAATTTCACAAAGAATTCAAGAGTGCACAAATGTCCTGCTTAAAAACAAATGGGAAATAATGAATGTTCCTTCAGGGGAAAATGCTACAAAACTTTAAAAACAAGCTTTTTATGAATGTAAATATGTCACTGAAAATAAAAATATAAATCAAATCTATACTTTTTTATTTTCCACAATATTCATTCAGTATTCAAAGAGTTATGGTTATTGAAACATTGAGCATTGTCGTCAATTAAAGCATATATATTCCTATATCTAACTGCATGGGCTCCTGCTAAACATCCGCACGAACATCGGGAATTAGCTCTAAAGCGGGGGAAAAAATTCATTTTTACCCCATCGATTTATTATAAAATAGAAAGAAAGGAATTATTTGATCCAAATGATTTCTTACGTTACAGCTGAAACAACACATAAATAGTCAATCAGTTTATCCAAAAGTCATTGCTGTGTTGATCCGAAGGATCCATGAATGTGTTGTGATCATCAAAGTCATTGAATTTTTGCGTAATCAGTGCATGACTTTGTTGGAGGAGCACGACGATGACTTCATAAGAGTGTTTCATGAAGCTGGGTTTCGATGCGCGCTGCCTGAGTGATATAAACAAATTTGCATACCAAGTTCATAACTGGTCTAGTGGTTAGCGTACCTGACTACTAAACTAGTGGACATGTCCCTGTGTGTATGTGTTTGAATGTTGCATACAACATATAGGATTTTAAAGAAATTAACTCATTGTCGAAATCATTTATTAACGCTACTTAATGTTTTCTGCGCAGAGATACAAGATTCGTGACATGAGCAAATTTTGACAAACCCAATAGACCTTCTAGGTTGTCCCTGTCCTTTCTGTAGGTTTTTTCCCCTTTCTAAAAATTAGTAAAAAAAAGATGAAAAAAATGGGGTACTCGATCCTGGACTCTTTTTTCAGGTGAGAACTTTACCCAAACGTTAAGGTGGTGCTTTTTTTTATGGGGTTTTTTAATCTGTAATTTTTATTCCTTTTTTTAAGAAATTTTTTTAACAATCTACGATATATTAAATTTTAGAGTTCTTTCTACTGTATATGTTTATATTTAATGAGTAATAATTATTTTTTTTTCATGCCTTATGTTGGAACCAGTACCTTATTGCATATTATAATACCCCCAACGAAAGCGGATGTTACTTAATACGGTGTTGCCAAAAATGCATCCACCGCGTTAAAAACAATTCTCTGTTTCTGATTCCATCTGTTTTAGAAAAAAGTCATTTAGATTCGCTCCATTGTTTAATATTTAAACTACATTATTCTTTAAACGCTGAATAAATTTTGTTTAAAATTAGTATTTATATATATATTTAACTGTAATCTTAAGCTGTCATTTTTAGGTAATCATTTTTTCCTAACATAATATTTACATTAGTCTCTAATTTTTTTTTATCGATGTATGAAATATATTGTGTCCTTATATCACAGTCAGTTTGTAGTTAAAGTACTTCCGATTCAATTGTTCGAATCAAATCGTCTGAATGAAAATATCTTCCATTGTAAATAGTTTTGCAAGAGCCTCATTCTCTTCTCTTATTTTGCCCAAGATACTTTATCAAATTAAATTTAATTTCCTTTATGCACTTAACTAATCTCAAGCTCCTTTATCTTAATATATTTTCAATTATAGAAAAGAGAAGTGAGGACAAGATCCTTTCAATTCCAAATATTTCTTGAATAGATTTAGACGAACACATTCCATTGGCGAACACATTCCATTTCATTATCCTCTCAATGTCAAGGGACGATTGCAATGGCATCTGCTAATGAAAATGATTGAATCTCTCAGCCTCGCTTCGAGAGAGAAATGATTGCATTGAAAGAAATGCATTCAACGTCTTGAACACTCACTTAAATAATGCGTTATTTCTGATAAAACAGAATCTTCTCCCTCACCTTCCCCCCCCCCTCATTTGGACATATACATTTTTTCGCAAAAGTATTTTGACACATACACTACATTTCAAAAATAACCGGACACTTCCATTTTAGGTAAATGGAAAGCCGAATACCAAGCTCCCTTACTTTAAAAATAAGTTTTTATGAAAAAAAAAAAGATCCTGAAATAAATTGGAGATCTCGCTGAAATTTCTCTAAACATCTGTTTCCTCAATATTTGTTTAAAGAATTGTGAAAATATTTAACTGTAACTTTTTCTACTCATGAAAATTTACATCAAAAGATAAAATACAAACAATTGTTATAGCAAATCATTCACTGATATAAATGTAATATTTGAAGTTTATATAACGACATTTTCAGTTTTCATTAATTTGGCAGAATTTTTTTAAAGAAGAGTGCGACCGGCGTCTGCTGTAAAGTGTTTCAATAACTCTTTGTTGAAAAATGAGATTTAGAAAATTTTGAGTGAGATGAAATTTTAGGCTCCATATTTTCTATGATGGGAAACTAGTTAAGTTAAAGATCAAAGTCGAATTTTCGTAAATCTTGTATCAACAAAATACTGAATGCTATGGAACATTCTATGTGGCAACCATAAAATTATTTTCTCACAACTTAATTCAATGTAAATTTTGCTATCTCAAGCATTTGCTGTAACAAGCAAAATTTAACAAACATGTCACTATTTTTTCAGTTGCATCAGTTTTCGAACGATTTCTTAGGATGAATTTTGCAGCTTCTCTAACTTCGATACTGAAAGATTTAGAAGACTTTATGGCCTAGTAACTCACTCTCTTGTACAGGCGTTAAAATTTCGACATAGTACAATAGCAAAACTTCAGAATTATGTTACAATCGTCCATTTCGTTTTCAAATATTAAATCATAGGTAATATAAACAAATTTGAAATGTACACTGTATCGCCACTTTGCTGATTAGAATACAACTCATTCACAGCCAAGCCGTGTCCATCATATCATTGGAGTGCCATGCAGCGCGTTGCAGTCTGAATCCCAGCTTAATGCCTCGTCTGATGGACGGATGATTTTCTGAGACACTTCGTAAAGGGCCATGTCCGCGATAATTTCTGCAGCCGAATAGGAGAAACAGATCGAAATTCAAGTTCGTGGACACTGCAGACAAACTCAATCACAAGGATATTAATTAGGTATCATTAAAATATCAAAATTTTAAAAGAGTAAAAAAAACAACTTCGAAATCATTAGGACATTAAAAGGTGTAAACATAAAGCTATTCAATATGTCCTAGATCAGTGGTTCTCAACCTTTTATGTTTCACGTACTCTGGAAATGTGTATGTAACTGGCATACCCCTTGTATAGATAGATAAAATTATAGTTATAATATAACAATGGTTATTTTTACTTTGTTACTAGATCTAGCGACTTTTGACCTCTCACGGCATACCCCAAAATATTTTACCGCGTACCCCACGTTGAGGACCCCTATCCTAGATGATGCTGTTTATTTATTACTGTTATGATTGATAAGATTGTAATCAAATATTTGTAATAAATTCATTTAGACATATACTAGATTCTGGATACATCTACTAGCAAACTATTTTCCATTCCATAAGATCCCTAATTAGCTTTGTATTACATAAATATTTATTTGTTTTCCTATTCAGCTTTGTTTATTAGATATTTGTTTTCCTATTCAGCTTTGTTTATTAGATATTTGTTTGATACACATAACTGTGTGCCAGTTTCGAGTACTACGAAAGGTGAGGCCTCGACACATGTATTAATAACCTTACTTAAGCATATCGGAATCACCACTCCTAGCTGATATGGTAGAGAGCTGGAAGCTTTGCTAGGAGATCACGTATCCGAATCTGAAAGGTTATTTATTACACTTATATATTCAGGCAGGCACTTAGAGCGAATGATCAATATTCTGATTGCCATGAAGTGCCATCTCCTAAAACATGTAGCTTGATCATTAGGGTGCCACTAGAGAGATTCGGTCCAGGTTTGAAACCTGATTCACCTCATTACTGACAAATAGTTAATAGACAAAGCTGAATAGGATAATTAAGAAGTTTTTTTTTAAAAGCCATTCAGTGCTGTGCCAAACAACTGAGCTTTTGTCCTTCTATTATCTGTTGCCGGAGTTATTAGGCTAATGTATGCACATTGACTGATAAGATGAGAACTGGGGTAACCATAGTAACAGAGCGATCTAATGAAAACGTGGTAAATTGCTTTTTTTTTTATATTCCTCTCCAAACTGTTGCTGAAGCCCTTTTAAGAGTTAATCAAGGGAATGCTTCTCAAATGAACTTATTAATCTAAACTATGCCATGCAAAGTGACGAAGAAAAACTTATAAAGGAAACCTTTTTACGATCAATTAAGTATGGATTTTTTTCAATGCTCTCACGAAAAATCTTAACAAAGAAATTGCTATTGACATCGTTCCTGAAAAAGTGAGGTAATTTTTTTCTTCAATTTCTATACGTTGTTAGAAATTAAAATAGAAATCTTATCAGATTGCTTTATTCTAATTCAGAGACGCTTTTTATTTCTTTGTTCTCTGTTTTTTAAGCATCTTAGTTTCTTGAAACCGTTCCTTGTTCATTAACATTTCAAATAGAGGAACAGAACCTTTCCATGTCTAATTTATTCCAGTCGCTTTCAAACTAAACTGTTTAAGAGAGCATTGCGTAGTCTCTGATAACAGAATCTTCCTTCTTCAACTCAAGCCAGGTTGTTTAACTTTTCCTTCGTTAATTTTTTCTCTCTGTGTTTTATACATACAGAGAACTGACTCTGTGACTTCTATTTCTTGTTGTTTAAATAATGCCTGTTCACCGCATCTTCCGTATGCTATGTCTTGTCGATTAGTGAAACACAAAATCAGGAAGAGAGACTAAAAAGTGCATCTCTTTTTTTGCATTGTAAGGCCTTATGGCTGATTGCGCTTTGTACCGCTCAAGGCATTCGGTTGCAGGGCTATCCACGTGCTCCTGATCTAGGGCATCACCCAATTGGACTTATTTATGTCGATATAGTCCGATTTCGATCACCTTGCAGTGCTCTTATTGTCCTCACAATTAACTTACTGGCTATACCCGGTAAAACTGAGGGAAATTTGTAATTCGCAAAAAAGAATTCCCTGAAATAAAATTTAGCAAATTTGTTTAAGTATGTAAATTGAATTTTTTTTTAGTTTATTTTTTTTCCAAAACCAGATAAATGAGATAATGTCGTTTGTCTATCTGACGTCTGTAGACATTCCTTTTGTTTTTAGAGATAAATAATTTTTTTAGTTTAATTGGTATTTATGAAATATTACGATTCGCATATTTTGAATCTCAACTGGTGTAACTTTTGTGATGAATAAATTGCAGAAGGATCCGGCATCCACCTCCAACGTATTGTGGACATTCGAGAGTGATTTACGTGATGCCAATGTGGAACGACATAATAAGCATCGCCTAGACCCATAGTTCCGTATCATACAATTCAATGGACGACGAATGTATGGTGTTCCATCTAAGGAGGATGTATTATTTTGTACCATGGCTCACTGTTTGCCAAGAAAATTTGCAGATTTCTTTCGTAAAATGACTTTACATCGCTTGTTGAGCATGTGATACCAACGTGATCATGATATCTATCACACTGAAAGTGTACCATTGATCAGTGGTTTACTCAGACACATGATTCATAGGGATTGGTAATGGGGGGGGGGCAGTCACATGACCATCGAGGTCACTTGACACCACTCGGCTTTCCCTTGGGGATTTTTGTGTTGTTCTACCTCAGAGTGTCACTTTTTCTTTGTACACAATGAACTAAACGCCAGGTCACAAGGACCTTGAGGGCTCAGACGAGGTTGAGGGAAGGAGGGGACCCACTGGACAACTGTTAAGAAAGAGATGGTAGCCTCTCGTCAAGGCCATCCAGCGTTTTCTTTAACGTGAATAGGGTATGGCTCTTCACACACAGAACCACGACTTACCCTCCCCTCCGGCCGATGGCGGGTTTCCAAGCCCGTCGGTGTTCCCTACTGACCGAAGACAAGGCGGGAGTTTTGCGGAAATAAATCTCAACAATGGTCCATGTGGGACTCGAACCTGAGAACTGTAGATTACGAGCCTGGCGCTCTACCGACTGAGCCACTCTCACCCGAAAAGTTTTTTGAAATGGAATATCTATGTGAAAATCCCATACACACTAGAGAGCCTAAAAAAACCTTATTACACTGTGTAGTTATAAATTACTGTCATGTTAAAGCCACGCAAACATGGAGCAGCAAAAATGGAGTATGCCCTACAATAGATGCTTTTTGTGTTATACTTCGTATTTTATCGTTTATTCATCCCTGAAACTTTGTTTACGAAGACGCAAAAAACGCTCTCGCCAATAAAGGCTTTTTTCCCCTTTTACATAAATCAAAGTTTCTTGTAATTCCGCTGCTCTTGATATTGTTCTATATCAAATCGTTTGTGTTCTACAGCTTTGGAGTCAACTTTTTTGTCTTTGTTAGTCGTTCTTGCAGAGATAGTCTCAATAACATTTGACTATCCAACTAATAGCACTTTTTTAAAAAGTCAATCATATTTGCCATTTTTGAATTTCTAATAAGTTCTTCCGCCTGAGGGGATATTTATTTATGCTGCCGTCCCATGGCCGAGTGGTTAGCGCGCTTGGCTACCGATCTAAGGGACCTGGGTTCGAGCCCCAGGTAGGCATGGTTGTATGTGTCGTTTTTCTGCTGAGGTCCTGCCATCCTCTCAGATCTTCTACTTTGGCATATAAACTGACAGGCTCCTGTCAGACCTCTGTGGCAAGCAGCTGCTTGAAGGGGTATTTATTTTTATTATCCCTTCCCATTCCTGAGTTATTGCAATCTAAATGGACTTTAATAATCACTCCGCTCGAGGAAAGATGCTCTTTTTAATAAAACTTTTATTCTCTTGCATTGAATTTTGGTGAAAAGTATATTAAATGTTGGAAAAAAATCACATTTGAACTTTTTTAACATTTATGGGATTGATGCAGTTTATCTTTTGCTGATCAATTTATAATCCAATTATATATCTTTTTGTCGGCTATTAATACCTTTATTTCATGTTAATAAAATTGACTACAATATCGGAAAATTCTTTGGTGGATGTGTGAACAGGCCGAATTCGCATATCTACACATGAAACGTTAATCTGCCTCATAAAAATCTTATTATGATGTGAATGAAATTCTAGCTTTATCCTATCTTAAACCAGTTATAAATGGAAGACGGAGTGTTAGGATGCCGGTTGTGGGAGAGGAACAGAAATGGAGCTAAGCATCCTTCATGATGTCACAAAGCTTTCACCTACACCTGTGGCCACTATCCATTTTAAAGGCCATTCCAAGAGGTGCGACACGTTTTATTAGAGGTCAAAAACTTGCGGCTCGTTTTTACTGCCATTCAGGTAGCTTCGACCAATTTCATTGGTCATTCGAAGAGGTGCGACCCACTCTAACAACCAGTCAAATGACTCGGATACCTATCTGCGGACTCGGATACCTGTCTGCAATTTATGATGTGACGTAAGCGATAGCAGCAAAAAAATACCTTTTAGAAATTGATAAAATTAATGGTAACTTTAATTGCCAGCTTAAAAGGAAATTGATTCCAACCTATTATCAATGAGACGAAAGCAAATTTCTGTAACGCAGTCAGATAAATTTCCAGAATATGAAGAAATATTGCAAAGTTCGCTAAAGAAAAGAGAGATGGCCTTTCCAAGAGTTTTCCACGATATTGCTAGAGAGCTAGACTTGCTGTTCAGCAATATTGTTTATAGAGCTAGGCTCACTTTTTCCAGATATTGCTTAGAGGGATAGGATCACTTTTCCGTAATACTCTTCAGAGAGCTAGGCTCACTTTTCTCCCGATATTGTAATAGACCTAGGCTCACTTTTCCGCGGCTAGTTTTTCTTAATGTCTGTTCAATTTTTCAGGGAAATGCCAAATGTGAATTCAGAATTATTTCTCGATTCGCTACCCTTAGAAAATTCTCCAGCGACTCTGAAAGAGCAACAACCTATAGGCTGGGATGCAATGGGTCAGAGGGGGATGACACATCTTCACGATTATCATCCCTCAATACATTTGATTTGGAGCAACAAAAAACGTTAATAGCATCGTAACTGCTTCTTTTTTTAGTGCTGGCGGTTTGTAGCGGTTTACTATTTCTTTATTGGGCTTTTCCGTTGAGCCCAAGTGGCCTTTTCTTTTCTGAAACCCTTTCTTTAGAGACCAAATTACACTCCTTTGCTCCATGATCCATGGTCACTATCTGCAAGGAAATCAAATTACCTTAACCACCCTGGAAGCGGAGGGAGACATTAAAGCGTTCGGCATCTGTCCCCTGCTTTGCTTTCTGTCGTCGCAAGACTTCCGCTTCCAATGAGTGATCGATCGATCAGCCTCCGATTGAACTGCAGCGAGGTCATCGCATTGATCCTCCCAGAAAACCATTAGAAAAGGAAGCGGACGCACTCCTGTAATTACTGCCTTGCTCCTCTTGTTCGTTGCTTCTCCCTGGGAGATAATTATACGCCTGCTTCTGTTTAGTGTCGCTTCTCAGTCTCTTCTCTGGCTCCTCTCTAATGGAGGTACCAAACGGATTGGGATCGAAAGCTCTTTTGAAATGAAAAGCGAGAAGAAATTTGGACAGTTTCGCATTTGCTATTTCGAAAAATGCACCGTGACGAGTGCAGGTTTAATTCAGCTTAGTGGCCGTAAAAGCATCTTCTTTCGTTTCAAGGAGAAGGAGACCTTCTGATTTTGGCTATTTGTTTGGGTGCTGAAGTCTTAAATGTAGCCTCGAAAATGCTGTTGAGTTGACGAAAGGAGAAACTGCAGTGAGAGCAAATGGGAAAGAGACAATTACTGCGTTGAATTTCATCGATTTTTGCTTGAATTTGATCCCAGTTTATTGTTCTTTCGCTTCAAACTTCTACGAATTGTTCTAGAATTGGCGGTGCTCAAAATATTCCGAATGACTTGCCAGCAAGTTACAAGGAGTTGCATACATTAGACGCATAAATATGCATGCGTTTATCTCGACGTTTCGTTTCTTCTTTGCATTCATCTTCAGGTTCGCAATGCGGTGCGAAACGCATCGCACTGGAGCGCGCATCTACGTCTGGCATTTCGCAGACATTCCTTTTGCATGACATAAGGTGTCAGAAGTGGAGTGGTGGTGTCTTGGCGTGTGCGTTCGTTAAACTGTACGACACTAGCCGTGAAATGCGCTGCTTATTCCGTTCGTCAGTAGAATCGGGTCACGGAACACGGGACTACTATTAATTAACTCCTGAGGGAACAGTTGTTGCTGCCCGTCCGTTGTGGTGAGCAGCTAATTCTCTGCTTAAGTCACATTTACGCTGCTAATTAGTGACGCCGAGCAGCGGGGCAAGTCGCCATTAACGAGGCAGACTGTGCACCGGATTGTCGCCCGACCTTCGCTATCGATTGTTCAGGTGGCTGTCGCCGTAGCGGGAAGTCAGGAGGATGTGGGGCGGGATGCACTGTGGAATGCGAGAATTGCAGTAACTTCTTTCTCTAATAAAACCACTGCGATTTTTTCAATTATTTGCATGGTTTCGAAAATACTCATTGAAATCGATGTAAGAGCATTAAGCTAATAAACGGGATTGCCCTTTTATCCATACTTGTCGAAGGTATTTAAACTGACTTATAATGACCCTTGAGGCCTTCCTTAGACCGTTACTAATTTATTTAACAATTTTAATTATTATATTAAAACTGATCAGAGGTGCTTTAAGATTTCATGCTGCTTCTTCCCACTTCACCTCCCCTCACCAATCTAGTGGTTTAATTCTCGTTATTAATATTTAAATTACAACAAAAAAAACTTGTTCACTGCGAGGTTTATGCATACTACAGATACTTTGCATCAATTGTACTTCCTTTTTTGTTCAGCACAATGAAATAATTTTAAGCATAAAATTCTAAATTGCATAATCATATTTGTAAACATACATTTGTTCATCGTAAGAAAATACCAGTGAAATGGCTTAACAAATGGGAATGAAATCAACAGAATGAAAATAAGACAAAATATTTTATTTGTTCAGATCCTTTAGTTATGTTATGCTTGCTTGAGTCGTTGATGACGTCAGCGCTCTCTCTCTCTCATTGCCCGTGGCTTATTTTCTACCCTGTCGAGATTTTTATTTCCTTTACAACAATTTTGCTGCCCTATGGCTCCCGTGATACTTGGGGGCGGGGGTGTCTCAGTCGGTAGTGTACCAAGCTCGTAATCTGCAGTACCCAAGTTCGAATCCCAGCTGGGCCAGCGTTGAGATTTATCTACGCAAAACTCTCCCGCCCTGCCCACGGTCAGTAGGGATCACCGATGGATTTGGAAAGGGCGCCATCCGTCGGATAGGACTTTAAACCGTTGCTCCGTGTGAGGGATAGCCACACCCTGTTCACATTAAGGAACACGCTGATGGCCTTGACGGGGAGGCTACCATCTGCATCCCAACAGCTATCCAGTGGGTCCCCTACCCCCAACCTTTCTGAGCCTTCAGGATCCTTGTGACCTGATTATTTAGCCCACTGTGTTCAAAACAGTGCCGCTCAGAAGTATATAAAACAACCTACAACCCAAGCCGTGATGTCTTAACCGCGTGGTCCAAATTTCTTGCACGACCTCCCCTATATGCCCCGGTGGTTGGTTTAAAAATCAGGTTCCTACTTATACCGTGGCTTCGTTTCTACACAAATTGTCATTGTTCGGATCTTACCTTTAATCTGTTACTCTGCATTTTACTGCACTAAAGTTTAGTTTTGTGATTCCCGACATACCTGACTGAAAGGTCCCAAATTCATAGGCGGGTTCCCCCCACCTGTCCCATGTTGGGTTAAAAAATCAGACCCCTATCTGCAATGGGACACCTTAAAATAATAATGCCTTTGAGAATGTGGGGAAATCTGGCAACCGCTGGAGATTTAAATGGTAATATGACTCTTACGATCACAATTAGGGAGCAGTAAATGGTCTGTAAATGGTAGCTAGGTAGTCACTGGAAGGAGAGCTATGCACCAATCTCCTGTAATGATGCATAGAACCGGCCATGCCTAGCACCTAATGTCCGACCCCGCCTTCTCGTGGTGCAGACCGTTAGTATCTTTCATAAGAGATACTCTCTTGTGGAAGTGAACGAAATGGGAGGGCTGCCAGATTGGTGTGGCCTACTGATCTGGACAACTATGGCTACTTTTCTTTTTTTCTACCCTGCTGAGGAGTGGTCAACCACACAGGTCCTGCTGCTGACCATATATACCAAGTAATGATGCACAGAACCGGCCAGGTCTAGCACCTAATGTCCGACCCCGCCTTCTCGTGGTGCAGGCCGTTGGTACCTTTCAAAAGAGATATTCTCTTTTGGAAGGGAACGGAAGGGGAGGGCTGCCAGTTCAGTATGGCCTACTGATCTGGATATCTATGGCCATTATTTTCTTTTTTTTCAACCCTGCTGAGGAGTAGTCATCTTCATAGGGTCTTGGTGCTGACCATTTATACCTACTAGACTGGACTTGTTTATAGATTTGAGCCTGATTATGGATCCTGGACTTGCTGCACTGGTGGGCCTCTGTTGAGGGAGGGAGAAAGAGGAACAGGTCTTTGCCCCATGCCTGCCATCAGAGGGCTGTTTGATATTGTTGGCCTTACCTATCTCAATAAACTTAGTTTCTTTAAAAATCCTACTAATCATTTTCTCTCTGCAGGAACTTGGAACGTGGGGACATTATATAGAGATTATTCTCTTGATGTCCTCACGCAAGAATTCCAGCGCTATAATATAGATATTCTAGGCTTGCAAGAGACCAGATGGACAGGTAAAGGTGAGATACTTAAAAATAACTTTAAATTTCTCTTTACAGGGAGGGAGGATGGAAAGCATCACCAAGGCGTGGGTCTGCTGCTCAGCAGACATGCTAGTGATCCTCTTCTAGGATATGAGTGCATTAATGAAGGGTTTCTTACAGCAAAATTTCAGACAAGCGTTAAAGACTTGAATGTTATCTGCTGTTATGCCCCCACTGAGGATGCCGATCAGGATGAGAAGGATAGGTTTTAGGAACAACTTCAGGATATTTTGAATTCTGTCAAGAAAGGAGATATTACCCTTGTTCTTGGTGACTTCAGTGCCAAAGTTGGTACTGACTCTGACCTTTGGGGAGGGGTGATTGGCCCTTTTGGTATTGGTAGCTGCAATGGCAATGGGCAACGTCTCCTACAGGTAAGTAAACTCAATGGTTTCAGAATAACTAACACATATTACAAACACCGCGACATACATAAGTACACATGGGTTTCACCTGATGGGCTGCATAGGAATATGATTGATTATATATTAATTAACAGCAAATGGTCTAGTTCTGTTAGGAATACCAGGGCATATAGGGGAGTTGAAATTGGATCTGACCATTACCTTGTTAAAAGTGTCTGGCAACTTAAACTTAAAAAGTGTTGTGCTAGGGTTAAAAAATTTGCCTTTAATACTGAAGCTCTGAAAGATCCAGTTATAGCTAAAGCTTACCATGATAGGTTACTTAGTCATTATGACAGTCATGGTTTGCTTACTACTGAAGTTGAGGAAGAATGGGATCATTTTAAACAGGCTTTTTTGGAAACTAACAGTGCTCTTTTAGGAAAAAAGGAGCAGAGGAGGCAGAATTATTTAAGTGATAAGGCACTTGAGCTTATTTCAGAAAGGAATTGCAGGAATGCCCTTAATCAATGCCCTACTAGTCCTAATAGAAAGGATTACAGAGAGCGTAATAAACGTGTAAAGGATCAGTTAGCTACTGATAAGAATCTTTGGCTTGATGGCTTGGCTGAGGAAGCAGTTAGGCAGCACAACAGCAGAGAGCTGTACCAGATAGTTAATGTTTTGTGTGGTAGAAAACGGACAGGCATACAAGGATTGAAGGATAAACAAGGTAAGGTTATAGAAGGGGAGGATTCTGTCATGGCTAGGTGGGCTGAGCATTTCAGTGATGTTCTAACAATGTGGTTATTTCTACTCCCATTGTTTGTAATGATGATGATAGATGCATTGGTGGCTTTAATGTTGGCCCTATAACACAATCTGAAGTTATTTTGGCAATTTCTAAACTTAAACTTCATAAATCCCCAGAGGTAGATGAAATTACTACAGAAATGCTTAGAGCAGGGAATATTTCGATTACCGCTTGGATGACCGAAATTTTGAATATCTTTTATGATAAAGGCATGGTTCCTAAAGATTTTACCACAACTATTATTATCCCTATTTTTAAAAAAAGGTGATCGCAGTTCATGTGATAACTATAGGGGTATCAGCCTATTCTTTGTTCCAGGTAAAGTTCTTTCCATGATTGTGCTTAATAGAATTAAGAATCTGGTTGACAGTTGCGTGATGAGCAATGTGGATTCAGAAGTGGTAGGGGATGTGTGGATCAGATATTTTCACTTAGGCAGATTCTTGAGAAATGTTTAGAGTTTCAGAAACCTTTGGTTGCTAGCTTTGTTGATTTCAAAAAGGGTTTCGACTCTGTTGATCGTCATAATTTGTGATTGATTGTGAGATCATATGGTATACCAGACAAGTTAGTTAACCTAATGAAAGCTCTCTATAATAACACTAATCCTTTTCTCTTTAGTTTGGTTATTGATTACGTTATGCGAAATTCATTGCAAGGGAAAGATTTTGGCCTTAAATGGTCTGGAGATGCTAAAACTGAATTAGATTATGCTGATGATTTATCCCATTTGGCAAATGATGTTAATGAGACTGGTAGTAGAGTAGGTTTGGTTATAAACAGAGAGAAAACTAAAGTAATGAAAATTGGTCAGGCAGGTTGTGATTCAGTTAATCTGAATGGTTGCAGTCTTGACAGGTTTCACAGTTTAATTATCTTGGGAGCTATGCAACAGATACTGGTGATATGCGGTATGAGATTAACAGACGAATAGGGATTGCTGCCGGGACTGTTAAGAATCTATGGAGATTGTGGGGTAATAGGCGTATACACCTAAAGACTAAAATTAGACTGTATAATAGTTTGGTTCTTTCTAGGTTTAGTTATGGTAGTGAAACTTGGACACTTTGTAAACAAGATAACAGGAAACTAGATGCTTTTGATTCCAGATGCTTACGCAGTGTCTTGGGCATTAGGTGGTTCAACTTTGTAACTAATGATGAGGTTAGGTAAAGGAGTCGGCAACCTCCTTTAAGCAGCATATTGTGCAGAGAGAGACTCCGCTGGTTTGGCCATGTTGCCCGTATGGATAATTATAGATTGGCGAATAGGGTTATGAACAGTGTGCCTAGAGGCCTCAGAAGGAGGGGGAGACCTAGGATGCGGTGGGCAGACAATGTCAAACAGGACCTTGTTAGAATTGGTGTGCAGTGGCCTGATGCAGCAGATGTAGCTCAGAACAGATATGCTTGGAGAATTAAACTGCACGGTCTGGTTGGACCTCCGTAGCCCATGGCTGCTTGAGGATGATGATAATGATGAAATGGCAACAATAAATTTGACAGCGATTATCGTGTCCCGTAAGAATAACACAGTAAATATTTTTGCTTTAGCAAGTCCCCCTTTTAGGCTTTCGACTTGCATTCTCTGAAAATTTGAGGCGTCTTCTCTGATTTCCCGATGAGCTATGGCTGCCACAAACACACACAGATACCTTCATTTATTGTATAGATTAATGACAATTTCTGACCCGGAATTATTTTTACTATTAAAAATATGCAGGGCTCTGAAATTTTTCAGTCTGGACAGGTAGCTGCCTACAGTGCCAAATGGAGAAAGCGCTACTTGGTGCGGATTGACAAGGGACGCTGCAGTGTCCTGGACCCTTAGTGTCGCGGGCCTCTGGGACCTCATAGGAGAGGGATTTTTTATAATGATAATTGTATATTACAGAAACTTCACAGAATTGGGGAGAACCTATTTTTAAGCTTCACATGCTAACTCTCAAAAGAATTAGTATTGAAATCTTGAAAGAGAAATAGGATTTTTTGTCGCAGCATGGGCCCTCCGGCTAGAGCTGCGTTCCTGAAAAGAAAGTGTCATTCCGCTCCTGAGCGCCACTGAAATGAATGTATAGCTCGCGAAATGCTTTCGTAATAACTAAACTCGCTACTCTGTTGATCGTCATAATTTGTGGTTGATTGTGAGATCATATGGTATACCTCACAAGTTAGTTAACATAATGAAAGCTCTCTATAATAACACTGAGTCGTGTGTGAGAGTTGGTAAGTCTTGTAGTAATTGGTTTAGCATTACGTCTGGTGTTCGACAAGGGTGCATTTTGTCTCCTTTTCTCTTTAGCTTGGTTATTGATTATGTTATGCGAAATTCACTTCAAGGGAAAGATTTTGGCCTTAAATGGGCTGGAGATACAAAAATTTCTGATTTAGATTATGCTGATGATTTAGCCCTTTTGGCAAATGATGTTGATGAGATGAACTCTTTCATTCGAGCTGTTGATGAGACTGGTAGTAGAGTAGGTTTGGTTATAAACAGAGGGAAAACTAAAGTGATGAAAATTGGTCAGCCAGGCTGTGATTCAGTTAATCTGAAGGGTTGCAGTCTTGAGCAGGTGTCACAGTTTAATTACCTTGGGAGCTATGTAACAGATACTGGTGATGGGCGGCATGAGATTAACAGACGAATAGGTATTGCTGCCGGGACTTTTAAGAATCTATGGAGATTGTGGAGAAATAGGCGTATACACCTAAAGACTAAAATTAGACTGTATAATAGTTTGGTTCTTTCTAGGGTTAGTTATGGTAGTGAAACTTGGACGCTGTGTAAACAAAATAACAGGAAACTAGATGCTTTTGATTCTAGATGCTTACGCAGTATCTTGGGTATTAGGTGGTTTAACTTTGTAACTAATGATGAGGTTAGGCAAAGGAGTCTGCAACCTCCTTTAAGCAGCATATTGTGCAGAGAGAGACTCCGCTGGTTTGGCCATGTTGCCCGTATGGATAATTATAGATTGGCGAATAGGGTTATGAACAGTGTGCCTAGAGGCCTCAGAAGGAGGGGGAGACCTAGGATGCGGTGGGCAGACAATGTCAAACAGGACCTTGTTAGAATTGGTGTGCAGTGGCCAGATGCAGCAGATGTAGCTCAGGACAGATATGCTTGGAGAATTAAGCTGCGTGGTCTGGTTGGACCTCCGTAGCCCATGGCTGCTTGAGGATGATGATGATGAGAAACAAGATGTCCTTTTTTGCATTGTAGGGGAGATAGTCATCAATGAAACCAAATGATTCTGTTTTTTAATCTCTTCTGCTCATGCAGCAGCAGACGACAATGAAAGACTGACATAAAATTGAGGTTACGATGCGAATAGAGGAGCGCAGTCAGGTGACCAAAGGAGGCACGAGACAGAATCCCAGAATAGAAAATGCGTTGAGCTATTTCGAT
This sequence comes from Ryuthela nishihirai, assembly GCA_038380435.1. Classification (NCBI taxonomy): domain Eukaryota; kingdom Metazoa; phylum Arthropoda; class Arachnida; order Araneae; family Heptathelidae; genus Ryuthela; species Ryuthela nishihirai. The sequence goes on from JAWZYU010000017.1 coordinate 82,949,778, forward strand.
GGCAGTAGACAGAAATGAGTCTCTCATTCCATGTCATATCAACACAGTTCCATCTTCGACCACTCCAATTTTGATGAAATTTGATTTATTTGTAATACTCGTAGGCAGGTCAGGATCCAGGAAAAAACCGAGAGGAGGAGGGGAGCAAGAAATACAATCGAGGAGGAAAAATGTAAAGTGGGTGGGGGAAGAACTGCAATCGATAATGTGGATTTATTCTCGATAAATACCTAGTTGACATAATATGGATTCATTCCCATAAATGCTTACTCTATATATATATAATGGGAATTTATTCCCGATAAATTCCTACTTGATATAATGGGGATTTATTCCCGATAAATGCCTACTTGACATAATGTGAAATTATTGCCAATAAATACCAACTTGACATAATATGGATTTTTTTTTTCCGAATAAAGTGACTATTGAGTATTTAAGGGAAACGATTTTATGGTCTTTTTCAGTTACCTACCAAATCCACATTAATGTGATTTCTAAAACAAATTATGCCGCAAAACAATAAGGAGAATTAAATTTTCATTCCTTTTACCTTTTTCATTTTTTTTAGCGTTTTTACCTTTTTCATAATTTTTCCAAAGTTGTTAAAATTGCCGCAATTATTGCAAGACGGAAGATTGATATATCATTGTACCTACCAATATGAAAATACTTTATCTGCTTTGAGTTGGAATGTTTAACCTCTGAGCGGCATTTTATTTGCACACATTGGGCTCAGAGAAGGTTGTGTAAAGGGCGTGATTAGATAGCTTTTAGGAGACAGATGGGTAGTCTTCCGTCAAGGCCACCCAGCGTGTTCTTTAATGTGTATAGCATGGTTTTGCTGTACACGGGGCCATGGCTTAACGTCCCATCCGATGAAAGACAGCTTTTCGAAGCCCATCGATGTCCCCTTTCTGACAGAAGGCACGGGTGAGCGGAAATAATTATCAGCTCTGGCACAGGTAGGACTCAAACCTAGGAACTACAGATGACGAGTCTGGAGCGCTACTGATTGCATCACCTCTCTCCCATTTTATCTGAGTGTATTTGTATTGTCATTTGCTTTAAACTTAAAAAAAAATCTCCAATTATCCATTTCTTCGTCTGAAGTGGTGTACATGGTTTCCTTTTTCGTTTGAAGAGCAATTTCAATTCCGGGATTCTCGATTATTTGTTTCATTTCTTTTCAATTCTCATTTCCCTGATGGATTTATTTTTGTCTCTCAACTGGTGGCAATTTCCATACTGAATAATTGATCTGTCCCATCGGATTTAATGCGAGAATCTCTTTTGTCTCCGTTTCTTTGTTTCCAATTCTCTTCGTCAATTAGATGGCCACTGGCAATTCCGATCTGTTTCACTCCTCACCGAGAAAACCTTTAGGTTAATTGACGGCACCTCGTCGCTTTGTCTTTCTTCAATAGATGATTTAACCTTCTAATCTAATGATACCTCCTCGCTGATGTTTCTCTCTCTCTTTGCGAGCGACATTTTTTCTACACAACGAAGAAACAATAACACGTCGATTAAATTTGTTCTCTGAAGATTGTCAATAGCAGGGCCCATTGAAACATTTCTTTTTGTTACCGGAACCCATTAGCCAGTTGAGTAAGCAGTTTTCTTTCGTGTTACTGTGGATAAAACAAATTATTTTGTTTGCATCATCAGAGGTTTCCTTCCGAACAGAAAGAACTTACGTACCACTGCTGAAGAAAGTGAACACAATTTATGTGTAGGAATTATTATCTGTTGGTTTTGAAGACTGGAGTCTTCTAACTGTGAAAGCTGACCTAAATTGGAAATAGTGCGAAGTAATTTTCAGCCAAAGGCTTTGCAACACAAACAATAAGCTGTTCATGAAAAACCAGGTTGGTGGCTTAGTCTGTATCTTGTGTAGAGCTGAGATTTCCTCTCCTTGGTCCTGTTACCTTTCACTGACAAAGGAGTACCTTGGGTTTGGAAAGGAAGATATCGCTCGTATGAGACTTAAAACAAAGCCATGTGTCTAACAGGCCATACGATGTACGTGTTAGAAAAGCTCTGGAATGCTCTTTAGGAAAGCCTTTCACGTTCACCCCTCCCTTACGCTTGCAGATTATTAATACTTAAAACTAACGTTTTAATATCTGCATGGAAAAACATTTCTTACCAAGTCACCAATGTTAGACATTCAATATTAGGCTTCAAAGTATTCGCTTTCGAAGTAATGTCCTCCAGGGAATTCGTTTCACTAAGACATGTTTGCAAAGAAAAGTTTCTGCTGTCCTAGCATAAGCCAGATGCCCTGAATATGTTAGCCATAGCATATTCTGGATGGCATAAATATGCTAGCCATGGCATATTCTAGAGGCATGAATATGCTAGCCATGGTATATGCTGGATGGTCTGAATTACACTGACCATGACATATGCTGAATGGCCTGAATACGCTAGCCATGGCATATGCTGGATGGCCTGAATATGCTAACCGTGGTATATGCTGGATGGCCTGAATACGCCAGCCATGGCTATGCTGGATGGCCTGAATATACTGGGCATGGGATATGCTGGATAGCCTGAGTAAGCTTGCCATGGCTATGCTGGATGGCCTGAATACACTGGCCATGGCATATGCTGGATAGCCTGAGTAAGCTAGCCATGGCATATGTTGGTTGGCCTCAATACGCTAGCCATGGCATATACTGGATGATCTGAATATGCTAGTCGTGGCATATGCTGGATGGCCTGAATACGCTGGTCATGGCACATGCTGGATAGTCTGAATACGCTAGGCATGGCATATACTGGATGGTCTGAATATGCTAGCCATGGCATATACTGGATGGCCTGAATACGCTGGTCATGGTACATGCTGGATAGTCTGAATACACTAGCCATGACACATGGCTAGTGTATTCAGACTATACACTAGCCTGAATACGCTAGTCATGGTACATGCTGGATAGTCTGAGTACACTAGCCATGACATATGCTGGATAGCCTGAATAGCTAGCCATGGCATAAGCTGGATAGCATGAATACGCTAGCCATGATATATGCTGGATAGCTTGAATACGCTAGCCATGGCATATGCTGGATAGTCTGAATACACTAGCCATGACATATGCTGGATGTCTTCATTTTTAAGGAAATCATCCTCTAAAGCTGCCTTTTGTGGACGCGCATTATCATGGATGAACAGAAATTGGCCAACAGCAACCTGAAGCCTCACTTAGGGTTCGAGGATTTCGTCTCTATAACTACGGACTGGCAAAGTTGCTCCAGAAAAGACATAGATCGGCCTGCGGCCATGTGACATAATGCCACCCTAGATCAGTAAACCACCACGACTCTATTTTTAGTGCATTTCTCTGATGTTTAAGGGGTAATAATGGGTTCTGGGTTCTCTCCAGATGACAACATGACCATTGTCACTCTGTAAACAATCCGTATTCGTCGCAGCAGCGAACAATGGCCCATTGGTTTGCTGCCCAGTCCCTGTGTTGTCTGCACCGCGGCAACCTGCCTCTTCCTGACGGAGTGAGTGGAATGTAAACTCTAATGTCGTGTTTTATATAGTCCTTGTTCATTAACCCTTCTGTATATCGTTTGCCTCGAAACTGTTCGTCCATGAGCCGCAGACAATTCTACAGCGAGCTCTCTCGCTGATATGTATCAATTACCACTATTATCGTTGTTAGTACCACATAGCGGTCATTTTTAGCCATTGTAAATCTTGGTCGACCCTGCACACGTTAACGACAACGTTTCTTGTTCTTGCTACCTTCTCCAGAGCCTTGTCACCACGGATTGACGCACACCTGTTGCCCATCAATCTGTGCTCTGCCTTATTCCAACATCTCAATGCCTCACCACCTGTAAGGCCATCCAAATGCTGTCTGTGTGATATATTACTGCAGCAAAAAATCGGTTCGAACACTAACAGAATGTGCTGGCGACAAGAAATCTGGTTTTCCACATCTATCCTATTATTTATACCATTACAAGTTTGCGGTTCTTGTCTCTTATAGAAATTGTATGTGGTCACATACTTTTGCATCCTTCTCCCCACATTGGTATATGCTCGCCGTTATCTGCACGTACATTTTTCCTGAAAAAGCCTTTTTGAATAGCTTTCGCCAATTTTTGCTCAATATAACCCATTTTGCAAACTCTGCTTTTATTTATTGAATTTTATTATAAACGAATATATTTTAGTTACCAGTTCGATTTCTTTATACTGACATTTCACTGCACAACTAAAATAACAATCAGGTGCAGCAAAAGTAAGATTTGTTTTATTTCTTTCATTGATGATATCTATTGTCGAAGATCCATTCTTCATTAGCCTACAGAACGGCAATATGTGTACAATTACTTTATCCGAGAATGCTTCATATGCATGTCGTAAAACGTATTCAAATTATTTCGTTTAGCTTTTGCACCTTAACCTGTTTTTCGGATGTCTGGGTTTATGTTATCCATAAGAATAACAGACATTTTCACGTTACTTTGGCGGCCGTCAAGGGTCTTTGCAGACTGGATATTAAATTGTTTCAAGAGAAAAAAAGGAGACATTTATAATATTTATTTTTTTGGAAAGATATATCTAATACCGTTTTTTACTGGATGAGATACAAGAAGGGAAAAATCATTTTTGCTGAGAAATCGTAAGCAAAAATCAACTAGTGATTTAGCGACTTGTTTTAGTCCACTCAGACTGAAAGCATGCTGCAGAGTTTTCAATTGCAGAGTTAATACTCTCCCTGACACATGGTGTTGTTCGTATCCTAAATTTAATTTTGAGGAAAACAAACTTCTCCTGATAATATACAGGGTGATTCAAAACTCTTGGGCCAAACTTTAAGGGGTGATAGAATACACCTAAACAAGCACTTTTCGTCATACAATGCATGGTCTGAACTCAAGTGGTGAAGCGGTAGAGGTCGTTTTCCAGTGAACATTTATAAGCGCTGGTTTTCGCACTCGTCGTCATTTCTACCGTGATTGCAGAACAGATGGATTGTTTTACGCAGCGTCCAACAACAGTCGTGTCAAAGGTTCTCTTTCTTCACGACTATGCCAATGCTCACAAATCCCGGCAAGTTACGGCCTATCGGAGCAAAAAAAAAATCAAACAGCTACCCATCCTGCATGTTCCCCGATCTTGTACCATGCGATTTTTGGTTCACAAAAATTAAAAAAGAACTTGCTGAGAAGCCATTTTCAAGGATGCAAGACCTTGCAAAATGCATTTAGTTAGAGTTGCGGAGTATTCCCTCAACAGGAGTATCATGTCCTCTAATTTATTTTATTACCCAATTTATTATTTTTTTATTTTTTTATTTTATTTATTTTTTCCAATTTATTGTTCTTGTATATATCTATGTTATAAGTGTATTTTTCATAAGTGTCTTAAATAGGAATATTGCTCATTAGTTGTCATTCTGGGCCACGCTGGCCCGTTCTCCATATGCTCAGGAAGTGAGTGCCTGCAAATGGCTTTATGGCATCTCCGATCGCTTTATGGCCACGAAGAGGAGCACCAGGGGAAATGCAGGAAGTAAACATCAAATGAGTGTTGCTGATGAACGGAGAAGTCACGTTCGTTTAGCGTGCCAAAGTGACATAACTCTTTCTCGAAAACTCTAAAGGGGCAGGGTTCAGTTCTGTGTGAACCAGGTTATGTAGGCAGGGATTAGCATATCCTCTCACCAAGTTTTGAGGTGTAAAGAGATTTCTGTACGGGGAAGTACAGATTTCCATTTCATTAAAAGAATTCCTGCAAGAGCAAAGCAACATTCAAGCTGTATTAAGCTGATTGAAGAAAGTCACCAAGGAACATCTATAAAGCCATTTTATCCAGCGAAGTGTTGAGCGTATCTAAGGTGCGCAGAATCGAGCACTTTCTCCTATGTATAATATGTGTGTGCAAGTAAATAAACACAGTTGTCGTCCTCTATTTAATGTATCGTCGAAGGCACAACACATCTGACGCATATCTAAGCATGGGTGTGAAAAACCTTCGAACTGTGGTTTCACCCCCGATCACGGGTGAAGATTAATTAATTGGAATAATTAATTAACAGACAGAGTTCTTGAGTGGACCACCACTCGTCTACGACATGACAAAGATGTCCACCAAGCGTTCGAGAATTTGAGTAGACGTCTCAATTCTGCATAGATGCTGGAGGGGAGTACTTTGAAGGACAGTGATACTTTTATTGAGATAAAGTGAAATGGTTTTTGTTATGCAGAGGCATGTCAAGAACTTTTTGAAATCTCTGGTATGTCTTGATTACGAAGGCATCAACTTTATCGCTGTGTTGCCTGATGAAACACGATAGCTTCTTCATTTGTTTAAGGACATCTGAGATAAACGTTTTTTTCTTCACGAAACCCAAACTCCACACTGGCCGTGATTTCGTAGGTTGAAAATTCTGATAAATATCAGTTATATTACCTGCAGCGCCAACGGAACTAAAACAAACAACTTATCTGTTAAACCAACTGCAGCATACCAGTTATCCAGGTTCATGTTCTTCACGGTGGTTGACGGAACACGATCACAACTTTTGATGCGAAATAACTAGAGACTTTTGTTCCATCTGAATGATTGCTTTACAAAGATGATAAAGGCGAGATATTTGAAAGGGCAAGCGCGGAGCGATGTAACTATTGTGAAATAAATGAAGTTCGTGTTGCTTAGGCTATTTAGCGACAGATATGATTTTTTTTCCCGCAATGTGCATAGTTTGCAGAAAATCTTTATCAGCATTTTGCCTTTAAAGGAAAGAAAAATAATATTTAAAACAAGAAAATCGAAACGTTGTGGTAGTTTAGAATTATATTGGGGGGGGGGGGGGGGAATTAGGTTGTCTCTTACCAACATTTTAGAATAAATAGTTGCTGCTGCTAAATCCATGATCTAAAAGTGCTTTATTCTACGCAGCTAATGTACATTAAGTATCGTTTTGTACAGTGTATAGTAAATATACATTAAAAGAAATAGTCTTGAGTCAAGTGTTTGATATTCACTAAGAATAATACCCAGGACTATAACAGATAGATGTTTCAGAGTTCAGCGATAATCTTATGATGTTTTTACTTTTATAATTTATTTTGTAGAAGATATTTGCCAAGAACATATGTAACTTGTGACTGAGTTTCTTTTTAGAAACTACATTAAGTTGAAGAAACAAAATCCGATTCTGAAAAAAAAAAAAGGAAAAAAGCCATTATTAAAAAAATAAACACTTTCCGAAGGATAAAAGGCGCCAATTTTGTGAGTCTCTTTGTGAGCTTGGATGCAGTCTCGAGGAGCTGTCAGTGGCCATCAGCCACTTGCGTCCTTCTGCAGTCCTAACGGAGCAGTTACTGATGAAGCAGACTCCGGAGACGGTGGACTGAGCCATAGAGCTGGTTTCTTTGACTGTCGCTTGGCTCCCAGGGGTGCACGGGAGACTTGTGCCACTTACAGCCGAGCCTGCCGTCCACGCGCTGCGCAACTAATGGGCCGCACTGTTTGCAGAGAGTTCGAAAAGGTGCAAAAAGTTTTCTCAGTGAAGCGGCACGAGTTGTTCTCTAATGAGCTTTCGAAGTCTGGTTGTAATGGAATTTCGGAAGGAGCGCGGAATCGAAACAGATTTCGTTGGGCAGCGGAGGCGAATTGTTTCCAACTCGATTGGAGTTAATTAACTTTTAAAGTGTTATAATTTACGGGGCTTCAGTCGATTGCATTAATTAAGAAAGTTTTCCATTACGATTTGAGTTGCAACGAGAAACTCCCTAGAGAATGACAGAGAAGAAACTGCGAACGCTTATTATCAGTTGGGCAGTTCCAGCGAAACAAAGAGAGTAAGAAAAAATTAATCTGTTTCGAAATCAGTATGCCAAGAGAAAGTCTTGCATAAAAGTTATTGTCACACTGTTACATGAGAGAAGTTGAAATCTGGAATCGTTCAAGAGGAAACAAAGTTAATTTTTGGTGTCCGTCTGCAGAGCGAGTCTCACTCAGAAGGTATCACTCAAGTCTCGTAGTTCGATATTCATAGGTTCGAATCCAGTGTGCGTTGAAGATTTTCCCAGCTAACTTCCTTTCTCTCCTCGGTAAGAAGGGACACTGAAAGGCATGGAAGATCACCTGCCTTCAGATAAGACGTTATAGCCAGTGACCTGTTGACTGGATTGCTCAGCAGGGAAGCTTTTATACATCTCATAAAAGCTACCAAATGGATCCTTGGAAGACTTTGTGACTCGGCCAATTAGACCATTTGGTGGAGAGGTGTTCGGCTCAGAGGGGAAACAACACAAATGTATTAAATACTTACTTAAAAACTCGTAAAAAAACGAAAAAAGTGGAACAAAATCACTTAGATTTTAACGTTATCAAAAGTTTCTCATCATCAATTCATGATTGTAAAAGTTCTTTAGTGTAAATAATCGATCATTTTTCATCAACTGCCCTTGATTCACATCATTAACCACCTTCAAGTTTTCCTCATCACTAGGGGCAAAGGTCTTCTCAGTCGGTAGCAGATTAGGCTCTAATCTGCAGTTCCCAGGTTCGAGTACCACTTGTATCAACGTTTATCTTCACTAAAGCCCTTCTCTGCTGTCGTTCAGAAAGGAGGCACCGATGGGCTTGAAAAGAACGCAATCCATCGGATATGATGTAAAGCTGTGGCTCCTTGTTTGGAACGCCATACCCTGTTCACGTTAAAGAACACGCTGGATAGCCTTGACGGGAGGCTACCACCTGTTTCCTAACAGATGTCCAATGAATCTACGCCCCCAACTTTCTGTGAGCCCTCGGGGTCCTTGTGAACCGGCTATTTAAACACAGTGTTTTTTTATATAAAATATATTTTATTCATTATCATCGTTATCTCACACAACACAGATGTAGAGAGATTTTATACATTTCACCCGCAAATCTGCAGTAAATATGGATGAGCATTAGTTTTCATACATAAGTGAACATAGTAAAAGAGAACACAAAAGTCATATAGATACAGGTTTTCTCAGGATTACAGATTAACAGACATTCCGTAAATAGTTTTTAACCTTTAGCCTAATCTCACTAAAATTAGTTAGATATATGATTTCTCTTGGTAACTGGTTAAAGATCTTTGGCACTTTATACTCTTTAAGATTTTTACCGTAATTATTAACAAAATTCGGGATTCGAAAATAATTATTGGTCTGAAGTCTGGTATTCTTACCATGTGTAATTTGTACTTTATTTGTGTAATTGAAAAAGTTATCCAGAATAATGCCATAACTAAAGAGATTTGGGACTGATAGAATATTTAGGAATGTAAATCTTTCACGCGTTTGAAATATTATCTCTAAGCTTGTATGGAATTATATTTTTCACTACAGATAATTGCAATTTTTAAATTTTTTTAGGTTAGTGATGCCAGTTGTTCCGTGTATTGTAATTCCATACCTAATTAAAGATTCACAAATTGCCTTGTAGACCATAAGGCAAACATCGGTATCGACTATGAATTGCAATTTGTAAATTTTAGCGGCGCGATATCTGAGACTTCCACATAGCTTCAAAACGTGAGTGTTTCATCGAAAAGTTGAATCCAAATATTAACCCAGGTATTTAAAATTATCCACCAATTCAATGCTATGACAATCACAAATATTTTTATAAGTTTCGGATTTATATATACAATTTAAATTGTGGGTCTTAATTACATGGTTTGATGTTTTCAAAGTACCTGGTGAGTGGAAGATCATCCATTTAGTTTTATCGTTATTTATATATGAATTAAATTAATATTCAGCTATCTCACCAAGCAATTATAGTCATCCTGTAATTCTCTTATAGCCACGTCCACGTCGCGATTGCTGTTTAAAATAACAGTATCTTCAGCATAAAGAAATAATTCCCTTTTTAAATTTAAATTGGTCGTATCATTAATATACAAGAGGAATAACAAGGATCCAAGTATAGATCCTTGTGGAACTCCAACATTTAATTTTCTGTCGCTAATTAATGCATTTCCAATTTTGGTTATAATAGTCCTATTACTTAGGTATTTTTTGAACCACATAAGAGCTGTCCCTCTAATTCCATCGTTTTCAGATATTTAAAAAAGTATATTGAAGTCCAATGTGTCGAATGCTTTACTAAAGTCGAGAAAGAGAGCAGTAACCTTTTCTCCATAATTCAAGGCTTTATTAACACATTCTGCAAAATAAGACAGTAGAGTTGTAGTACTCTTTCCCTTCTGGAAGCCATATTGCCTCTTAGAGATCGATGTACCTCTCTAAAATTTTGTTTACGTTGGACAAGATAGCAATAGGCCTATAATTCGTATAATTACTTTTAACACCACTTTTATAGATAGGTCTCAGTATTGCAACTTTTAAAGTGGAGAGAATATTACCAGAAGTAATACTTAAGTTAATTAGTTTAGCAAGATATTCTGTTAATTGATTCATAAATAAAATAATAAATACCCCCTCAAGCAGCTGCTTGCCACAGAGGTCTGACAGGAGCCTGTCAGTTTATATGCCACAGTAGAAGGTCTGAGAGGATGGCAGGACCTCGCTTTATATTTTTGGCGTGTATATTATCAACGCCATATGATTTGCGTTTATCCGAAGAGGTAATTATTTTTTTCAACTGAATGTCCGAAATCGCTGTTATGTAAATGGATGAGCTCAATGGGATATTAAGCGCCGGCATATAATTGTCTTTTTGGGTTGGATTGTTCTGCCATAATTTATCAACCCTGTCTGCAAAATAATTATTAAAATTCGAAGCAATTTGAGAATTTGTCAGATTTTTGAGCATATGATTAATTATTATATTATCTAGTGCCTTTTTCTTCTTTCCATCTAATATAATATTAATCATATCCCAGGATTGTTTTGTATTTCCAGCAATGGATTTGAAGTGTTTTTAGTAAAATTTAGATTTTTCCTTTCTCGGTTACTGAATTTCGTAGTTGTTGATAAAGTTTTTTGTTAGCATTGTCGTTTATGTTGTTTCTGTAAGTAACCCATGCTGCATCTCTTTGTTAATTCATATTCATGATTTCGGGAGTGATCCATTCTTTGCTGTTTTTCCGAAATTTGATGTTGTGTTGGTTTGTTGCGATATTTTCATCCAGAATTATGTTGTATTTATTTTTAAAACTGTTGTACATTTCATCAGCAGACGTGGTGACTTGCTCAGTATTCTAGTTTGTCCTGATTATTGAATTAATAATATTTTTATGATCATATTTCAAATATTTTTCATCACCTGTTGTATATTCGCACACTGATTTATTCGAGCTTAGTGATAACGAAATAAAATAGTGGTCTGCAACTTTGATTCGTGAGATTAAGGATTTATAATTAAAATTTCTATCTAATTTTTACATTAATGTGATCAATGCACTAGTGAGTAGTGGAGCTTCCCAAAATCTCTTCTCTAGTAAATTCTCTTATTGCAGGGACAAAACCAAACTTAGAAAGAGCGTTAAGATATTTCTGAACTTCATTCTTTCTATGACTAGAAATATCAATATTGAAATCTCCAATGAGTATCGTGTTCTTAAATTTATGACTCTCTCCCCCATCCATCTAGTCAGAGAAGAAAGAAATTCATTAATATCGGTTCCCGGAGATCGATAAACAGACACCAAGTTTTATATTATTTTATGTTTGGTAATCCTTAAGTGAATAGATTCTGCTGGTGAGATACTACGCTAACATTTTCAATTACCAAGGTTTCTCTATAGTAAGGGTTCTCAACGTGGGTTACGCGGTAAAATTTTTTGGGGCACGCCGTGAGGGCTCAAAAGTCACTAGATCTGGTAACAAACTAAAAATAACCATTGTTATACTATAACTATAGTTTCATCTATCTGTAAAAGGGGTACGCCAGTTACATACACATTTCCAGGGGGTACGTGAAGCATAAAATGTTGCGAACCACTGCTCTATAGGAAACAATAATACCTCTTGTTTTATTACCGGTACTATTTAAAGAAATTTGGTTAAAATTACTTTTATTGTATAAGGATTTTTCATATTCATTAACATTCGTTTCTGTTAGTACGATTACATCGAGAAAACTTAAGATATTAATTAAATAGCAATATAAGATCCCAGTTTTTCTTTTTAACTTCTGACATTAACATGTATAACTGATAACTGTTCTATTGTATCATATGTTACGTTTTTATCTTCTTGGAGACAGTTTATTTCCTTTAACAGTGCCTTCAAATCATTATTGCTTTCATCCGAAGTGGCTGATCCAGACTCATTTGCCTCACTGAGCTTCATAATACGACTTTGACATGTATCCTACTGTGAGCTCAGTTTGCTCTCCTTTAGCGTTTAAATCTTTGTTAGATGCCGACTTTATCGTTTTGCAATTAAAACATTTCCACTTTATTCGTCTCTCTTGAGTCATTCTGCGGTAGTTCGGCTCAGAAATACCTGAGCAAATTAAATGTAATTTACCCTCGCACATGTCGTTACAGGTGACATAGTCATATCCTAGCGGAATAACATCTTTGCATTTAATGCACTTCATTTCAATAGGCAGAGGCTAAACGGAACCTTCAATGAAGAAGCAGAAAAACAGACTCTAAAGATGGTGGAAATGACGGCTGAAGAACGCTTGGAGGCACAAATTCACAAGACAATTTCTTGTAGCAGCAACTGACAAACAAGGGACTGGTGTGAGAAGGGTAAATAATTGCTCGGACGGAGGAACAATATGCAGATGCTGTTCCCCCGTCCGAGGAAAGGACGTCATAAAATTAGTTACTAGTAAAACGGAAAGCATCGTTTGGGGTGGGGACAATGAAATGGAATTTTATTACACTTAATGCATGCACTGATGGCCCGGTGAGAGCGCTGAAGGTCAGTCGACACAATTCGGGTATACAGATGCCAACCCTAAACGGGAGAGAGAACACGTCCGTTCACCACGAAAGCTGCGTTAGTAATCACAGTGTGTTCTTCAATGTTCAACAGGGTATGGCTGTTCTATACACGGAGCCACATCTTAATGTCCATCCTACGGACGGCGGTTTTCCAAGTCCAACGATGTCCCCTACTGATCGAGGGCAGAACGGGAATTTTTGCGGAGATAAATCTCAACTCTGGTCCAGGTAGGTATCGAACTTGAGACTTGTCTTGCGGTATACTAGGAAGTGTAACACCACTTAGTATCACAACATCTCCTTTCACATTAGTGAAAATTCGGGCTAATTGACAAAAGTCTCAACCAAAATAACATTTTTCTTTTTTGAATCTTCTAATATTGATTCACTTTAAATCAAAAAGAATTGCATAGATTTCTGCAGCAGTTATATATGTCGTACATTTTAAATCCTGATACCCTCTAAACGATTTCCAGAAGGGTCATATAATGTACAAGAAACAATCTCATTTTGCAACTTAAATTTGTCTGTATAAATATCATGTTTTTTTTTGTATCTAGTGTTTTTAAGACAAGAGTCGGGATATCTGTTTCGAATTAAGTTCATTTTTATGGACAATTCTGGGGATGGAAAAATAAAAACTGGTTCAATTTTGCTAAAAATTCAACTAACTTTTACTGAATATAAATATATAATATTAATATATAAAAATCAATGCAATCAGCTCACCCACATTTAGTATAATATCTATTATATAAAATTGATACATTCAACTTAAATACATTTTATATTATTGTACATAATTCTAAAAGGTAAGCCAAAAAATGCAGTACTCTCAACGCCTGAATATAGCGATTCAAAATAATTCCATCCTCGGCTTATCAAGCTTTTATTTTTTCATCTTAAAAATCTCTCCAGACAGGAACTGCATCGCAAATAATGAAATTACTTTTTAAAGAACTTTGTCTTATTTAAATGGTTTTTCTGTTACTTTTCAGCATCATAATGATAATTTTCTTATACATAATAATGCCTTCGATTTTCTTGATACAGTTTCATCAAATTTGATTGTTTATCTATCGAAATGACAAATTTTTATTCTATAGCAGCGAACATCATGATTCGGGATAATACCAAAATCTTTGGATGATTTGTAGATTCAAATATAATAGCAATTTTTAAATTTCTATGGCGTGAATAAAAAAAGAATAGAGGTTTTATTTGAATCAACTGTTTTACAAAACTATATAAATCGAGAAATCCTTCGGTTGGCAAATATTTTTTACCTAGAACGTAACAACAGTAAGTAAAATTTCTATAAACGCTTTTTCACCCTATTTCAAAACTTATTTGCTTTTATATCGATCGCGACTTCTTTCTTCTTTAACGAAAGTATTTCTGTTTTTTACAATTTATTATTTGGGGACCTCTTTAGGAAAAAGATTAGCGGGTTTCAGAAACTTTCTTTCTACAAAATGTGTAACTATTCAGCGAAAGTAACAACCATTACATAGATAGTTTCCCCATGGCTTTCGTTCAACATTTATTATCATTGACTTATTGATTGATTCCCAAGGAATGTTTTGTCGTCTCTGCCTTGTATTGTATCACTTATTCATCTGCGCTAGTGATTCTCAAACTTTTTGTCTCACGGCACATTATTGTTCGCAGTGAATACTCGCAGCACACTAAAAATTTAAGTTGCAACGCTATGGGAGACTCGCGCATGCGTAGTTTGCCTTCATTAATAGCCATTTCTGCGGAGTTGTTTGTAAATGTAGACCTAATCTAATGAATTTCTGACATGTATTGTGGCTAATGAGAACGCCGTGCGTGTTACGGGCATGTTTTGTCTTAATTTGGGTTTAAACATAAGATTTACTATGGATAAGTTTTTGATTAAACGGAAAAAGTTAAATGAAGAATCAGTGGCAGAGAGTAACAACAAAATATTTCCTTTTATCTGCAATATTATCCGAAATTTCGCGACACACCTGGCGAATCTCGCTGCACACTAGTGTGCGCCGCGGCACTCCCTTTGAGAACCACTGATCTACGGTCTCAGACAGACGAACAGGACTCATTTCTGTGTTATTTTGCATTAAATGTGGTAGATACGATGTAAAGTCAGAAAGTAAGGCTCCATATTTAATTTCTCCGAGGGCAGGAAATTGCATTTAAGTTACCAATATAAGGTATTGTCATATAAGTGTTGACTTGTTCTAACACTTCTCGTAACGTTCAATTTCCTTATCGAAGCCTTGTCTATAGAAGCAATGAAAGGTATTTGCTCTAACCATATATAAGAAATTATTGCCCATGATGAAAATGTCTCTGCACCTTAAACATCACGCATTGCTGGCGAAATTGTCCTTGATAACCAAATCATTGCAACAGAAGTATTAAAGTAATGTCGAGGGTGGAAATAATTGAGAATTAGTCTCATGATATCGAAAAGCATCATAAAAATGATGACCAAATTTTAAGAAACGGGAAACTTAGGTGTCAGAAGTGGACGAGGACAGAAACCCATTGCTCCAGATGTACAGGCGATATCCATCACGCTACATGCAACGGTTGACACACACGGAAGCAGCAGTACTCGACGTGTTACACAACGACGGTCGTTTCCCAGCATAACTGTGTTCAAGGGGGTTCAAGAAATGTGCTTCGTTATTATCCATGCAAGATGCACCAACTTCTCACTGCAGAGGTGGAAGTGGAGAACGCATGGTTATGGAACATTTTGTGGTCTGATGATAGTCATATTTATTTGAATGGAGCATTGAATACAGATAATTGTCGGATCTGGGCAACAACCAATCATTAGGCGATATAGGAGCGACCACTGCACTCGCTGGAAGTATATGGTACAGCCATGCTGTTTTAGTACTTAGCGCTACCATGCCCTTTTACGTGTACTGTCATTCCGCCCTTACAACAACGTGGATGTCTTCAGATAACAGTCGTCATGTAGGATGGACCTCCTTCGCATATCAAAAACATGGGAAGAATTTGTTGCCTATGAACTTACCAATGATGGAAAGATACGTCGGGGATTCCCATTTCCTGGCTTTCTCGTTCCCCAGCTGTTTAAACCCCGGTAAATTTTGGCTCGGGGTATTTGAAGGACCAGATCTACCGGCTGATGTTAGGACACTTGTGGACTTCAGGAGAAATTTATTTATGACCACCCTGAATATAGGAACCAAATACAAATGACTCACCTATATATCAAAAGCCAAATTTTGCAAAGAATTTCCTCTATCTCCTGCAATGATATTTTCCTCCGTGTGACAGTTTTATTTGTAACATCTTAACAAACATATATTCCGAAATTTTATAAATATTTTATCCTTTTGTTTTCGAAATCTGATCAGTTCATATCTCCTCATATGAAAAATAAAAAAAAAGTCATTAATATGTATACAGCTTCTCAATTTAATCAGTGGCGTTCAGGTAAATGAAGTGTCCCATTTTGAAAAGACTCTGAGCCCTCGGTGCCCTTGTGACCTAGCCATTTAGCTCCTTGTGTGCAAAAAAGAGCCACTCATTTATAAAACAATGCAAGCCAAATGGAGCAATAAATATAAATCCGAAATATTTGAGAATTTGTTGAAATATCGTGCTTCGCCCACTTCCAAATGGGTAAATCGCCAATGCGCAGAGAAATCCTGAACAACGAGGTTTCCCCCCCCCCCCCCTCTATCATCTGTATTACTGATTACTAGAAATCGTGGTGACTTCTAATGCATTCGACTAATTATCGCTTTGCTAATTCATCCCGTTCTAATGAGTCTGGTGACAATGTCAGCCAGTCCTGTATCGACAGCTCATCAAAATAAAACATCGCGCCATTTGAATGGCATTAGTCAATCGATAAAAGGTGGAATACATTAAAGTCTCATCAGGTAGTCAGTAATAAACAAATAAAAGGAATAAAATAATTCAAATGATATTTCTGGATGAATAATTAAAAAAATGTACGCATTTCCCCCTTTATCGGGCAACTAGTATGCTAATTATACATTTTATGAGGGGTGTAAATAGTAGGCTGATTTTGCTATGTAACGTATTGTACTATTGATTATTCGCCAAGGGACAACACAGAATAGTTATAAAGAGTGCTACCAAATTTTTGAAGGGAGGTAGGGGGAGAGATTTCCCACCTGTAATTCGCAAATATATATCAGTTAAACTGTATCAATTGACTGAAAAACGTAATCTACTGCTAATATTGGAGATAGCCTTTCAGTTAGATTAAGAGAGGGCTACTACTAGGGGCGGAGGAAGGAGTGGGGGAGTAAGTGGGGTTACTGCCTGAGTTTTCAAGAGCACGGATTCCTGAAGCATTTTTTTATTGTTAATAAAACATTTTATGTACTAATATGAATTTTATGTGTTTTAGCTCGTTATTTATATTTAATTCTATCCAGAGATCGTTTTTTATGTTTAATTCTATCCAGAGATCGTTTTTTATATTTCAGTTGTAGCCGACAGTCAGAGTCGGTTCTCGGCACCTCTGTCTGTTACGCACACAAAGGACTGTTAATATTTACCTTCAATTCAGTTAGTATCGGTGGAATAATTCAGTCACCCTGTTTCCCAGAATAACTAATAAGACTTAAACTTCAGCATTCAAAAATGAGTAGCAGTTACTATGTGCTATTTTTCTCATTATATAACCTAACGTTAGAATGAGAAGAATCTGCTGAATTGTTTCAGATGGGTTTTTATTGCACAAAAAAAATTAGATGTAAATTTTATTCTTAACGAACTACATTGCACTCTATGATGGGACACAAAAGTAATCGGATATTTAGATAGAAAGCAAAACCCTGCTTTCAACAGTTTATCTTTGGAAATTTGTATTATTTATTATTTTCCTTTAATAGTTCCATTGTATTTTATATACTTGCATTTTAGAATCATGAAAGAAATTGATATTTTCCATTTGTGGACAATATATCATGTTTGCAAGGTGATGTTTAGTTTTTCAGGGCTGTACCACAATCCAATAATTCGCCTCATTTTCATAATTTATGCAAATGTTAGTAACAAATGTCCTGAAGGAGTTTCAATTTAAACCTAGATGTAGAAAACTCGTATCCAAAGGATAGTTTGAAAACCAGATCCGACTGTGGATTAGATGCTGATTTCGAAATTCGTCTGAAGGACTGACAGTTCGGTATTCCTGCGATCCCGAGGAAGAATAGGAAATGGATTCTGATATATTCAAAGTTTATTCATCTGGAGTTCTTTTGCAGTAAAAAAAAACACGAAAGAGTTCGCTAAAAACTTTCTGGTGAGGCATAGATAACGATCTTTCTTAGAAAGGAAAGTATTGCCTTATACAGACAATTGTTGTTAGGGAGGTTCCTTGAAAAATATCATCTTCGAATAATCGTCTTCATCATTATGTGTAGCACTGAAGGAAGAGGCCCGAAGAGAAATATCAACCGACGAATCCAGTTATTTGTACAGTAAAATTCACATATAAAGAAATGGGCCCGAACAGAGCACTTTACGTAGTAACGAATTTTTCCTAAGAAAAAATTACAACTAATGTAATACTTGGAAGCGCTATTTTTTTTAAGGAGAAAAACTCTGCTCTATTAGTTGGTATGTTGTGTTATGGATATGTTTTTAGGAAGCCCATTCAAATTTCGATTATTATCGAGCTCAGTTAGGAAAAATCGTTTCTCCCACACATCGTAAAACACATATGCCAAAATGCTTGCCGTCAAACCAATTCTTAATTCTTATTATAGGCGATTAGAAACTTTAAAATAATTTTGATTATTTAGAGACCAAATTAGTATTATTTGGAAGGAGAAATAATTCGTAGAAACTAAAAGTTCTTGAGTAAGATCATTATTCACTCTAAGAGAAATTCATTAATGAGAGAAAATATTTTCGATAATTGTCTGAAGCTGAATGATGATTATTTTTAAATACTAAACGTTGATTGAAAGTTGAAATTATAGTCAGCTATTTATTTTATTTCTTTCACTTTTTTTACAATTACGAAAAAAAATTAGAAATTTAAAGCTGAGCTGAAGACGAACGTCATCTCGAATGCATATTAAAATCTAGAAATGGCTTTTCATTGTTTCTCGTCTCTGTTTGCTAATGACAGGAGAAGATTTTGAATCGAGAATTTGACGTTGATTAACCTTGTTACTGTACTTGGAAAGAAAGTATATTACACTAAGATGCCAGTTTATTAGGTACACCTACCTAGTACCGTGTTGCGCCTCCTTTGGCCTTCAGAACAGCCCGAATTCGTCAGTCATGGAACTTACAAGATGCTGGATGTGTTGTGCAGGAATGTTGTACCATGCGGAAATGACTGGGGCGCAGTTGATGCAAATTGGACGACAGCACAGTCTCGCTGCGAACAGCCCTTACCACCTCATCTCAAAGATGCTCAATAGGGTGTAGATCTCAGGACTGTGCTGGATAATGAAGCAATGAAAACTCGTCTGTTTCTGGAACCATTCAGTGACAATATGTTCCTTGTGAGCAGGTGCATTATCATGCTGAACGTGTCCATCCGAGTGAGGATAAACTAGCCATGAAGGTAATAACTTGGTCAGCAGTGATGTTCAAATACGCCATGGCGTTCTGATGTCCATTGATGGGTATCAGGGGGCCTAATGTGGGCCAGGAAAACATTTCTCACAACATCACACCCCCGGACTGTACTGTTGACACCAGGCAAGATGGCTCTATGTGTTTCTTGTGCCAAATTCAGATCCTTCCATCAGCATGATGCAAAATATACCTTGATTCTTCTGACCAAGCTACCTATTTCCAGCCCTCAAAAATCCAATGTCGATGCTCCTGCACCTACTGGAGAAACTCTTTCGTGTTCTTCACTGACAATATCGGCACTCGACATGGTTGGCAGCTGTTGTAGACCATTCGCAACAAGGTCCGATATGTGGTTGGGTTGTTTTACCTCTGAGCGGCACTCTTTTGCACACCATGGGCTAAATGGCCAGGTCACATGGACCCCGAAGGCTCAGAGAAGGTTGGGGGAGGGGACCCACTGGAACAGCTGTTGGGAGACAGATGGTAGCCTCCCGTCAAGGCCATCCAGCGTGTTCTTTAACGTGCACAGGGTATGGCTCTCCCGCACACGGGGCCACGGCTTAACGTCCCATCCGACGGACGGCGGCCTTTCCAAGCCCATCGGTGTCCCCTACTGACCGTGGGCAGGGCGGGGAATTTTGCGGAGATAAATCTCAACGCTGACCCAGCTGGGACTCGAACCTGGGAACTACAGATTACGAGCCTGGCGCGCTACCGACTGAGCCACCCCGCCCCCCTATATGTGGTGCATTCAGAGATGACCTTCCGCACACCAGTGTGTGATTCTGCTGTGATTTGCTTGGTTGTGGCCCATCTGTTCGTTTGCACGATGTGTTGCAACACTTATGTGATCAACAAGCTGTTTTCGCCCACAAGATCGCCGATCACTGAGAGTTCTTTGCTTTTTGCGCCATTCTTGGTAAACCTTTGAAACTGTTGTACATAAAAAGTCCAGGAGGACGGAGATGCTAGAAGGGGCACGCCTAACACCAACTATCATGCCACGTTCGAAGTCGTTCAGCTCGCTCGTTATGCCCATTCTGATGCTCAATCCAACTCTGATGCTCGAAATGCTGGTCTGCCTGTTTTAACCACACACCGCTCACGTGACATATTACGTGTTGAAATGATCCATTTATGTGATGATGATTGGTGTACCTAATAAGCTGGCATCTCAGTGTACGTCAAGGTAGGAAACTAGGTATAGTGAGATGGAGCAGTGATCCATTTTTTCCCGCCAGAGAACGCGTTCTTCCGTTTCGAGAAATTCTTACCTTAACTGCAATCTTTTTCGACCTATACTATTCCTAGCACAATTCCAGTTTCCAATTGTTTTACCACAGTCATGGGTCTTTTGGCATATTTCAATAACTGTGGCCTTTTTTTTCACCACAATTGAAATATTATTCAACCATCATACTATGTGCACTTTGAAAAACGTGTTCAGCAGTTTTTTTTATTATCTAGCAGCACTTACATACTTTGGGATCCAACTACGATAAAGTTATGAATATAAATTATGATGAGCACATCGTTTGGATTCACTATTTTTATTATAACAACATATCTGATTAGGAGGCAATGTGGGGAGGTGCGCCTGCTTTAGAAATTCCTCCATATCATTAAGCGCTAATACACTCGATATGACGAAATACATGTGACTTGCTTTTTTATTCTAGTTTTATCATAGCAATTTTGAACGGGGGTGGGGGTTGACTGAATCGGTAACGCGCCAGGCTCGTAATCTGAATTTCCAGATTCGAATCACAACTCTGCCAGGGTTAAGATTTATCCCTCACCTTATCCTCGGTGATAGAAGGGATACCGATAGACTTGGAAAGGTCACTGCCCGTTTCATCGGATAGGATGTTAAGCAGTAAATGTGCAGGAGAGCCATACCCCGTACACGTTAAAGAACATGCTAGATGGTCTTGAAGGGGGCCATTTTTAAGAGCTATCCAGTGGATCCTCTTCCCCAACTTTCTCTGAACCCTCGAGGTCCTTGTGATTTGATCATTCAGCCCATATATGCAAAAAGTACCGTTCAGAGGTAAAACAACTCAAATTTATAAGTTGTAAACTATTGCTTTCCTGTGAGGGATGAGTGGTGGTCAACTCCTGAACTTCCTTTTAATTTTTTTTTCTTTAGTCCAATTAATTAATCTTCACGTGATTTTGTTTGAAATCACAGATCCGCGGGTTTTTCACCCGTGCTTAAGTGTGCGTCAGACGTGCTGAGCCTTCAATGAAATAAATAAATGTCCAATGCACTTAGTAGAGGATTTATTTACATTCACACACAATATGGGAATGTGCTCTCTTCTGTGGGCCTTAGCTGTGCTCAACACTTCGTTGGATGAAATGGCTTTATAGATGTTCCTTGTAGACTTTCTCCAATCAGCTTAATATAGCTTGAATGCTGCTTTGCTTTTTCAGGCATTCATTTAATGGGTGGAAATTTGTACTTTCCCATACAGAAATCGCTTTACAGACCACAAAACTTGGTGAGGGGATATCCTAATCCCAGCTTACATAACCTGTTTCACACAGACTCCGTTCGTAAGCAACATTCATTTTGTTTTGTTGACTTCGCATCTCCTGTCGTTCCTCTTAGTGACTCACACCCTAGCTCCTCTGCTCCTAGCTCCTTGTCTTAGCTATAAGTGGTGCGGAGTGACGGAGATGCCATAAAGCCATTTAGCGCACTCTCATCTATGAGCATATGAAGAATAGCCCAGCTTCGCCCCGAATGACGACCCATTAAAGACACTTCTTAAAATACACTTATAACATAAATATATATATACAACAACAATAAATAATATAACAAAATAAATTAGAAAGACGCGACAAGCAGGCTATGTTCTGAACGAATTATTTTCACTAAAAGAAACAAAACCCTTCGCGAAATGGTCTAATTCTGCTTGGATTTTACATTCGTGCGTTTCTCGTTGTTTTGCAAAATTCTGATTTGCACTAATCACTCTGCATTAAGTGAAAAGGGACTTCGGGCATTTGGATCACTTGCCTGCACACAAACTTAATTGTCAATCAATAGCAGCCACAATTTCTCCTTAACAAGACTACGACTCATTTTCAAATCGCGCTTACGAGTAAATGCAAAAGCGACTCACATGTTCATGTTATTAGCGACTAACTCAGAAGCGCCAATCGTCTGTCTTCGAATTATTTCCTACTCTTTTGTCTGTTCTTTTCCAATCTGTTAATTTTTCGTTAAATCGAGAATTTCTTTGAGAAGGATATTTACTTAGCATTTATTTGTGTTGTGATTAAGATTCTTCATATGTGAAAATAAAGTTACTGAATTATTCCGCTAAGAATTATCAAGCAGAACATATGACAAATTTAATAATAGTTGCACTAGGAACCAATTTAAAAAAAATGGTGACAAAAACATACCATCCTTTCAAGACAAAACGAATTAGAAAGAAACAAAAGCTTTGTCATCGAAGGCTGCGATTATGGGAAGTGAAAAGATATTATAATGGCTATTTTGCTTGAAACTTTCATTAAAATCGTCATAGGTAAAAGAGCTGTAATACGATGTATGATGAAAAGCTACCTTTGAAGATGCCGATACATGTAACTATTTCATCATCATCATCCTCAAGCAGCCATGGGCTACGGAGGTCCAACCAGATCATGCAATTTAATTCTCCAAGAATATCTGTCCTGAGCTAAATCTTCTGCATCTGGCCACTGCACACCAATTCTAACAAGGTCCTGTTTGATATTTTCTGCCCACCGCATCCTAGGTCTCCCCCTCTTTCTGAGGCCTTTAGGCACACTGTTCATAACCCTATTCGCCAATCTATAATTATTCATACGGGCAACATGGCCAAACTAATGGAGTCTCTCTCTGCACAATATGCTGCTTAAAGGAGGTTGCAAACTCCTTTGCCTAACCTCATCATTAGTTACAAAGTTGAACCACCTAATGCCCAAGATACTGCATAAGCATCTGGAATAAAAAGCATCTAGTTTACTGTTATCTTGTGTACAAAGTGTCCAGTTTCATTACAATAACTAACCCTAGAAAGAACGAAACTATTATACAGTCTAATTTTAGTCTTTAGGTGTATACGCCTATTTCTCCACACTCTCCATAGATTCTTAAGAGTCCCAGCAGCAATTCCTATTCGTCTGTTAATCTCATGCCGCACATCACCAGTATCTGCCTTAGAGAATTAAACTGTGACACCTGCTCAAGACTGCAACCATTCAGATTAACTGAATCACAGCTTGTCTGATCAATTTTCATTATTTTAGTTTTCTTTCGGTTCATAATTAATTAACTATTTGTTTAAACCTTTAATTGGAAATCAAGTCACTGAACTTCAGATGCGTCTTTCTCGACACCCAGGGTTTCGATCGGAAAACATCTGAGGTCATTTTTTGCGATCGACATCCAGGGTTTCGATCGGAAAACATCTGAGGTCATTTTTTGCTCGTTTTGCGACGAGGAATCGCACTTTGAACAATTTCTTTCTTTATACTTCCACATCTTGTATATTCGGGTGTTAAAGACATTGTCATATTTCAACGCTTTACGGCACTTTCCAAATATTGCAACTTTAGATTTTGTATCAATTCAGTCGTAGTGAAACACAATTTCCAATGTGAATTTTTTTAACCTTTAGAACGTGAATTCGAATACAAAACGTAATTTATGAGGTGACAAAATTAATGTCTCTAATTTTATCACCTCTGCTTCAACGAAGCGAGTTTAAAACTTCGAAGACCTATTTGCCTGGGAATTGGGAAATGGTTGCATTAACATGTGAATAGTTGTTAGGCCTTTCTAAAGATAGAGCTATACACACAAAAGCTACATTGTGCAACTGAAGATGTAAATAAGTCCATTTGTTTAATTAGCTCATTTCGCAAGAGCAGTTGTAATATTTTTCGAGCCCAAAAGAGCTGCTGAATTGATAGAGGAAATAGTTGATGAGAAGTCTGGGATTCAGCCACCCGCAGAGTTAAAAGGCAGAAATAAGAGAGAGAGAATCTTCCCTTTGCAGTGGTAAATCCTTCCCTTTTTTCTTCATTACCCTTAGCAGTCGTTAATAAACGTAGCACATTGCATTGATTCTCTTTCTGTTGTTCCCTTGAGGTCATGTTGCAGCTTCGTGGAATGTATTCCAAGCCTAATTATTAAGCGATGCCAGAAGCCTTGGTTTCCAAAGTCCGTCACTCAGTGCAAAAAAACAACACTATTAGAAGCTTAAGCTGCGAGCTCTTTTCTGGAACTTGAAATTTATCCTTACGAAGAAAAAGAAATAGCCTCGAAACTGGAAGCCACGGCCTCATGCCGCTAATTCTGCTAATTGTGCTCGAATTCTGGTACTAATTACTAAATCTTTTAATTCCGTGTCGAGATTCCGTGATTAATTATATGTATAATTAACGGCGCCTTTTTTGGAGCAGCTTTCGCGTGGCACGGATTATGTTGCTCACCAACCAGAGAACGCCTTGGAAGATAGAACAAGATAAGTCGGAATTTCCAAAAGCCACTTCGTCGTTTAATCTTTTTACCCCTTTCTAAAATTTTTTTGCAAACTTTTGTAATTATAGCTTAGTTTAGATGCGTTTCATGCACTCACTTGGCATCTGCGAACAGGTTGTTTAATATGGGAATAAGACATCGAAAGTCGATGTAGAAAGCCAACATAATACGTTATTCTCTGAAAGCAGTTCATCAGGAATCAGGTTTCAAGAATTGTAATATATTCCCAATTGAATAAGGGGGAAGCTATGTTGAAAGTTTTTAAAACTTTCGGTGTTTCGTTCTGTCTTTCGTTATGTTATTGTTACTTTTTCGAACTAGAATGCTGAGGGCAGAGGATAGTTCACTCAAGATTTTACTTTTTCTCCCTTACTGGAGGAAGAATATTTGGATTAAATCTCCCACCTATCAGTAGATCTTGTAGGAGAAAAGGTGACGTTGATTTGACTAACTACTCTATACTGTAGCTTTAAGGTTAGCAAGCAAAAGAGGATTAATCACAAGGCAAAACATTATTTTCTGTTTACTTTATATTTCATATGTCCCTTCAATTCCCACAATAAGCGAAACCTTGACTCACGCATTAATGACTTGAATTCAAACGATAATACTTAAATTCTTGGAATTTGCCATCTGTCGGAGGAGACGTAAATCTGCGGGTCCCATTGAGGCCCGGACCTATAAAAAATCGAGGGGACGGGAGTCAAAAGAGACAAACGAGCCGAAAAAAAATGTAAAAGGGGTGGGGGGGGGGCAAGAGACTGAATTACCAATGCACTATAGCAGCAGTTCTGAAACGTTTTTTGGCCTCAGAGCCCTTTTTAATCATAAAAAATTATGTGGAACCCCTGCCCCAACTTCCCTTCCATAGTATAACTACTCACTTAGTATACTACGCACTTATCTCTAATAATCTGAAAACACATTTAATATAAATTAGATTGTCCAATATTAAAAGTTTTTTTTTTTCTACTATTATGCTATATTGTACAAATTACAAGTTTTATCTTTTTGCTTTTCACGGGCAACCGAAAAGTAAAGCATTTTATATGGCGATTTGCACTTTGGCAAAATGCAACAGTGAATTTTAAAAAAATAAATGACACTTAGTTAAATACAGAGATATTAAAAATAAAATGTTACACATAACAATTCCACTAAAAATAACGGCACTTGTGATAAGCGAATATTGCAATTACGATACTAATTCTAAATTATATCGATATAATTTAGTTCATCCTCCTCTTCCACGACACATCTCCTCGTCTTAAGACCCTCGTCCTTTCGCAGGTGCTCTACGATAATAATATCAAATAAGTCAGCGTTTCTCACTATATGCTCGGGAAATAAGTATCCCGACTTATCGATAATAATATCAAATAAGTCAGCATTTCTCACTATATGCTCGGTGAAACCAGAGCACACTTTGAGAAACGCTGCAGTGTAGCATTCCCTTCCTCCGTTTTACAGGCCTTTAAAAAATTTCTTGAAAAATACATGAAATATAAATAAGTTTAATAATATTTTGCCTATATTACTCTTACTTGCATTCTGAAAGATGCAGGTCATGATCCCCTTTTCTCTCCCCCCCCCCTCCTAGATTCGGCCTGGTCCCATTGCAGAAAAAGCCATGCTCTGTGTACTTTAATAACACATTGGATTACTTTGCAATGGCTTCCATTCTTTCTTTCTAACAACTGTTTAATGCATCTCCTTTCCTAACCTTCTCTGAGCCCTTGGTATCCTTGTGACCTGGCCATTTAACCCATTGCTTGCAAAAGAATGCCACTTAGAAGTAAAATAACCCAACAACCCACTGTCGATGTAGTATTACTTCCTGACATGCAAATCAACTTTGTTGTTATAAAAAAATAGTACCACATTTTTATTAAATATTAAAGTAACTGGTCACATATTGATTTTAACCTTGCGTGTTCGTCGATAATTATGCAAAATTCCGGAAACACTTTTCTTGGGGTAGTTTGGAAATCTAACTTCTGAGTTCTTCAGTTTATCAGGAATGCAAATCAATTTGACTTCAGTGTCCTCTATCTTCTTCTAACTAATGCTAGTTTCCATTTTTTTCCCCTCACGCCTCGGGCAACTGGGTACGATAAGAGAGCGAAAGAAGCGCTTTTGTGCGTTTCAGGGGTCAGCCAAGCAGCCAGCGGAAGAGCGGCTTGTAAAAATGGGCGTCTGCAAGAATGCAGCCACTCGTCGGGAGGGAGTTAAAGCGAGATGAGAAGTGAGCTCTCTCGAAGATACAAAGTTGTGGTTTTCTTCGCTGCCTCTCCTCCTCCTCCACGACACATCTCCTCGTCTTAAGACCCTCGTCCTTTCGTAGATGCTCTCTCTCATCCACTTTCTCGCCGTACTCAGTCAGCGCTAAAGAAGAAACTTTTCAGGAACTATTCAGTTCCTCTTGGAGAAAGTCTTAAGGAAGGAAAAACAATTTTAACATCTTAGCATATTTCATTCACCTAACAAATATTTTTAACATTTCATGGAAATATGTAAAAAAAAAGATATAAGTTGGAAGGAATTACTTTACTATGAATATTGCTAACTTGTAAAAGTTTAATTGTTTTCTTTTGTTAAAAATGCGTTTTTTCCCTCCACAGTTGCTCCCGTTCAACATTTAAGAGTTTAACAACATATGTGTAGAAAATGGAGTAGATTATTTTCATAAAGTTCATACTTTTTATTTAGACTAATTATGTACTTTTTTGCACATGGTTGAAAAAGTCGAGAAATTCTTGAATAAAATGTTCAGTTCTGGTAAATGTAAAATCCTCGTTTTTGAAGAGAAAAAAAAAATTCTATGATTTCAAATTTAGTACCTACTAACTGAAGAAATTGCAACTAACGAAATGTTTTTAAAATATGAATAAAAATATTTTGTTAGTACTTATTTAACCTAAAAAGAATATTTCATTTACCTTTTAAAGTAAAATAATAGAATATCTACAAATGAAAGACAGACGAGGCTAAAACAATATTCGCTTTTTTAAACTTGCATAGCAAGCAACGCGATCGTTGCTTGTTACGCAATAGTTAAAAAACGACGCGATTTTCCGCGATCGACAAATTGAAAATTTTGCTTCTATAATTGCAATCTTTTTTTCCAGATATTCTATTTCAGAAGTTTTCTTTCTCCAGAAGTTTCTTCTACAAACTTCTGGATATTCTCTGATATAAGGTAGAGAATTTTTGATTCTTGTGGAAAAGAATAATCTTCATTTCAACAGAACTAATAATTTTTTTCTTATATGAAATGATAATTAGTTTGGATTTTAAGTGATAATTGGTTTTTATCAAATTATTAATGTTTTAAATGGGAAGAAACAGACTGGTACACAGGGATTAAGAGATAAACATCGGATGGTGGTTGAAGGTGAGGATTCTCTGATGGCTAGGTGGACTGAGCATTTCAGAGAAATTCTAAATAATGTGATTATTTCTACTCCCAATGTTTTCATAAAGGATGGATCAATAAGAATGGCCATTATTGGGTTTAATGATGGCCCTATATCACATTCCGAAGTCATTTTGGCTATTTCTGAATTAAAATTGTGTAAATCCCCAGGGGTGGATGAAATCACCGCTGAAATTCTTAGAGCTGGGTGGTTTAAAACATTTGTGTTGTCACTTGGCTGGCTAAAATTTTGAATATTTTTTTTATGATAAAGGTATTGTTCCTAAGGATTTTTCTAGAGCTATTATGGTCCCAATTTTTAAAAAAAGGTGATCGCAGTTCTTGTGATAATTATTGGGGAATTAGTTTACTTTCTGTTACAAGTAAGTTCTTTGCATGATTATACTTAATAGAATTAAGAATTTGGTTGATGGAAAACTGCGTGATGAACAGTGTGGATTCAGAAGTGGTAGGGGATGTATTGATCAAATGTTTTCACTTAAGCAGGTTCTTGAGAAATGTTTAGAGTTTCAGAAACCTGTGGTTGCTAGATTTATAGATTTCAAAATGGCTTTTGACTCTGTTGATCGACATAATTTGTTGTTGATTGTTAGATCATATGGAATACCTGATAAGTTAGTTAATGTAATGAAAGCTCTTTTTAATAATACTGAGTCGTGTGTGAGAGTTGGTACGTCTTTCAGCGATTGGTTTAGCATTGCTAGTGGAGTTAGACAAAGGTGCATTTTGTCTCATTTTCTCTTTTGTTTGGTTTTTGATTATGTTATGTGAAATTCTTCGCAAAGAGAAAGATTTTGGCCTTAAATGGTCTAGAGATTTCAAAATTTCTGATTTAAATTGTGCAGATGATTTGGCCGTGTTGGCTAATGTTGATGATGATTATTTGATTAGGGCTGTTGATCAGACTGGTAATAGAGCAGGTTTGGTGATAAACAGAGAAAAAACTAAAGTGATGAAAATTGGTCAGTCAGGTAGTGCTTCGGTTGCTTTGAATGGCTGTACTCTTGAGCAAGTGTCACAATTTGCCTTGGGAGCTATGTAACAGATATTGATGATGTACGGAATGAGATAAATAGAAGAATAAGGATTGCTGCTGGGACTTTTAAGAATCTATGGAGAGTGTGGAAAAATAGGCGTGTACACCTAAAGACTAAACTTAGGCTGTATAATAGTTTGGTTCTTTCTAAGGTTAGTCACGGTAGCGAAACATGGACCTTTTGTAAGCAGGATAACAAGAAATTTGTTGCCTTTGATTCTAGATGCTTACGCAGTATCTTGGGCATTAGGTGGTTTGACTTTGTAAGTAATGATGAGGTTAGATGAAGGAGTCATCAACCTCCTTTGAGTAGCATATTGTGCAGAGAGGGGCTGCGTTGGTTTGGACATGTTGCTCGTATGCATAACAGCTGAATAGCAAACAGGATTATGAAAAATGTTCTAAGGGTTTCATAAAAAGGGGGAGACCTAGGACGCCATGGGCAGACAATGTCAAAGTGGACCTTGCTAAAATTGGCCTAGAGTGGCTAAATGCAGCAGCAGTAGCCTCAGAACATACACGTCTAGAGAGGAAAATTACAGTTTGGTTGGACCTCCGTAGCCCATGGCTGCATGAGGATTTTGTATGTATGTATTATATATGTATATTTTTTTAAGAAAAAATAACTGACTAGCTTAGTTTTGATTTTTTTCATAAACGTTGATTAATTTTTAATTAATAATATGCTGTAAGATATCACCACCGCCAATTACTTTAACTAAATTTATTGTAATTTAACAGTATTTAACGATTATTTCACTTACCAGATGGTTGTAATTAATCTATGCTGTTGGTGTAATAACATCTTAATACAAGATACTTTCGTGACCAATTTATGAACGGAAAGTTTATTTCTCACCGCCTAAAAGCTTTAAAGTTGACTAGCCAAAGCTACGTGTACATTTTATGGTTTAATGCCCTGCAGCTTAGATTAATCACTGCACATTTAGCAAATTAGAGATCATAAGAATTCCAACGCTTGGCGGCACCCTTGTAACGTATTGCTTGTCAAAGGAGAAATGAAAAGTCAACTCTCTCCTCTCTGAAAGGACGAAACAAAACCAACGTTGCATATTTTCTACGCAAATGTTTAAATTTTATGTGAGCTTTGGAAACAAGGGAATCTTCTAGAGGGAATACGTAACAAAACGTTTCTTTCATCTTTTGCCATACGTTCTGCATCCTGCAATAAAAAGAGCTGCCTAATAGCTCTTCAGGCAGCCATTTTTCACAAGATTTTGTCATCGGATACAACCCTAGCGAAGCCCTGTGAGGGTGGTTAGTCCTAGGCATAAAACGCACAGCAGAAATTAATTTCGTTAGCATCGCCGAGCGTTTGATGGATGTGCTGGTTTTATAAGTTGTCAGTTGATCGATGATGGCTTTATGAACCCTGAAAATGCGATCAAGATTTAGGATGAAGTTATTATTCAGTGCTGACAAAGTAATATGGCGGAGAAATGCGGAACTAAATTTAAAAAGATGCTTTCATTTCCATTTTGAAGAGGTGCTGCAATGAAAGCCCATATATTTATTATCGTGTGCGTTTCAACAGTATACTGAGAGATTGTAGTCAGCGTACTTTTTAAAAGTACAGTTTCTGAGGGATTACTTTCAGTGTAATTCATAAATTTAACAGCATATTTCATCAGAAAAGGAAAAGTTCTTTTGCAAACGCACCTTCAAATTATAGTTTTATAGCACATAATTAAATGATTTACCCAAAGAACGAAAATTAGAAGATAAATGAGAAATCAGCATCTTACAGATAAGTTGGGTTGTTTTATTTTTCAACGACACTTGTTTTTCACACAATGGGCTAAATGTTCAAATCACAAGAACCCCAAGAAAGCTGGGAAAAGGAAGCCACTGTACAGAAGACAGATGATTTCTTCCCGTTAAGGGCATCTAATTTGTAAAGGGTATGGCTCTTATGCACACGGAGTCATGGCTTAACATCCTCTCCGACGGACGGCAGCCTTTCCAAGCCCATTGGTGTCCTCTTTCTGACCGAGGACAGGAACAAGGGTTAGCGGAGATAATCCAAATGAAGGAAATAGTTGATATTTGAATAAAAACAAATTGATACAGTTTTAGCTTGGTTTTTTGGTTTGGCTCATTTGATTCAATAACCTGGGTCCAACGTATATCGAATTGTTTGAATTTAAATTCCAATACGTCATGTTTCCCATCGTTTTCTATTCTGCAATAAATATATATAAATTCTTTAAACTATGAATAATTTTGAAATGGATTTAAATCTCTAAAATGCATGATTTTTTTTAATTGCAGAATCATCAAGTACGAAACCATAGCTCTAGATTTTATACCAGTTTTTTCTTAGCATAATTCTGATAAAAATGTCTTCTAAACGTGGTTTGTCGTTTTTACAAGCAGCTCCCAATACTGAGACAGCGTATTTTTAAGACTTCAATAAAAGCATAATAAAATATTTACAAAATTTTTAAATCAGTACGCATTCTAACAACAAAATATTTATTTTCTTATATATAATTCAAACAAACTGATTCACAAAATGAGCTATATGAGTTTTTAATATTAAACTGTCAACAAAGGGTATCCCGTTAACTTTATGGTTTTTCGGTACAATTACAGTTTAATATACTGCTCGCAAAAATTAGGGGATATTTTTATCGCTTCATATTCATTTTGAAATATCCCCTAATTTTTGTGAGCAGTATATATTATAACAACCTAAGAGTTGAAAATTAATATTATAATCAACAACGGTTTTGTTCTTTGAAAGTTAATATACTTAGTTTTTTTTAGTGTTCGAAATCAGTGTATTCCCTGTTAACTATAATTTGTGAATCAGAATTAATAATTATCTCAACCACGGAAGCTGAATCATTTAACAGCAAATTTGTTAGTCTTAAATATTTGCC
This sequence comes from Ryuthela nishihirai, assembly GCA_038380435.1. Lineage (NCBI taxonomy): Eukaryota > Metazoa > Arthropoda > Arachnida > Araneae > Heptathelidae > Ryuthela > Ryuthela nishihirai. The sequence goes on from JAWZYU010000017.1 coordinate 82,982,167, forward strand.
ACATAATTTAACGAATATGAAAATAATAATTCTTATATACAAATCGTTCACTAAAATAAATGTCATTTTAGAAGTTATTGTAATAATGCTTTCAAGTTTCATACTCATAAATATAAGCATGTTCAGATATGGTATCGCGTTCAAGATCAAATGAGGGTCGTAGTAACGGTCTATGAATCAAGAGTTGCCAACCATTGATTTCTATTATGTCACCAAATGATTATGTGATGATACATTATATCCAGTGTGCTCTTCAGTGTCGTGTTTTCCGATACAGATGCTCATCATCATCATCATCCTCAAGCAGCCATGGGCTACGGAGGTCCAACCAGACCGTGCAATTTAGTTCTCCAAGCAAGTCTGTCCTGAGCTGCATCTACTGCATCTGGCCACTGCACACCAATTCTGACAAGGTCCTGTTTGACATTGTCTGCACCCTCTTTTTCACAAAAAATTATTTTATCCAGACTGCTCTTTCTCAGCATAGTTACTTATAATTTTTCAACATAGTTATTTACAATATAATTAGTGATAGGAAGATTGTTTCTAGGGTTCTGTTTCTGATAGGAGCATAGTTTATAATCCAGTGTATCCTGTAGCAGCCTAGTTAGTGATAAGCAGTTTGCTTTTTAAATGCGTGGTTAATGATAGGCAGATTATATCTATTTGGTTGTTTAGGAACATAGTTCCAATAGGCTTGATGTTCAAAAAGATGCCGTGTGCTGGGCAAAGCAGTCGTTAAAGTCAGTGTGTTCAAGCATTAAGATTTTCTCCTCTCGCTGCTCTCGTTGAAAATGGTTTCGTGAGATTTTTCTCGGATGGAAAGCTAAGCCGTGGTTCCCTTGTGCAGACGAGCCATCCTCTGCTCATATTAGAAAATATCACTAGGATAATCATTCTTGGAGGTTCCTTAAGAACTGACCTGTGAATATCCTTTCAAAGCGCATTTTTCTGACTTAGATTCCTTGTGACGAGGCCGTTAAATTCATTTGGTAGCCAAAAATAATGCTACCTAAGGGTAAATGAACAACTTCTGAAGGAGTCAAAGAATTTATTTTCTTTATAGGTGTTAATCAGGGCAGAATTTTTAAAAAAAAGTATGTTTATATCTTTATATTCATTTTTTATTTTTAAACTTTTTGTTTTACAAAATTATAATATTATTTTAACAATGTTTCCGAAATTAACAGTTTATTTAATATTTTGGCCACTTTACTTTTATTTTTATAGATATAAAAATGCATTTTTATTTTTTAATGCACTAAGTTCAGCTAATAATGTTTGCATTTTTTTTCTTTCCAGGTAAGTGTAATCTGCTTCTTTTTTATACAAAGGAAATTATGTGTAGAGATTTCTGTTAAGGGACAACGATTGCACCATTATTACACTGAATGGTATTTTCCCAGATGCACGTTTGTTTCTTCGAAGGTTTCAAGTAAGTGGCTTCAACAGTTTTAAGCAAAATTCTAACTCATAAGCAATGTCCGTCAAAAGATCAAAGTAAAATAAAAAAAAAGCTACTTTTGCAGACGAGCGATATTGATGAAACAAAAAATATCGTTTGAAGAAAAGCAAATATTTTTTCTGCCTCAACGATAATATATTTGATTAGAAAATGGAGTAAAATACATGCTGAGATTCATGAAATCAACGTAGGCAACATAATGTTAGAAAGCATCACAATGCGTTTCCCAGGAGACATTTGATAGTTAGCAGGAATTGATAAAGCAGCTAAGGCAGAGCCTTCGCTGTATGTTTTCTTGTTCCTTGACTTCCTCTTTCATGACTGAATGAGAAGAGCTGCGACCCGAAAATCTCGTGACTAACTTTAATTAGCAAACATTTTACCTGATTACAAAACTTTGCTGTTTGACTTACAGTTACCACAAATAAATTGATAAGATGAGAAATCCTCTTAAGATTTAAATCTTATAGCTATATCGTTCCTATAGTTGGAGACGATTTTTATTTCATATTCGTTGTTTTGAAATTATGGAGAGTAGGAGAATTAGAATTTCTCCTGTCGCATCCCTCTCCCTTAGTTAACAACAATCACAATTGCAAACGTTGCAGCCAAATTCACATTGAAAGACACATACATCGTCAGGCGATTTAAATTTACACGACTTTTCTCAGGATTTTAATTCAATAAAATCCTAAAATGTAGAGTAGTTGTCACTATTTGTATCTTAAGCTTTCATTTGACATACAACACGTTAGAATCGATCCCAAATTCTCTTCTTTTTTCGGGGGAGGGGAAAGGGTGGGGAGGATAGATGATAAGGTGGAGCATATGATGTAACCTGTGTTTGAGGTATATCTCGTTACTTTTAGCAATCGTTTCTGCATTTCTCTCTTCGTTTTTTTTTTTAATAGAGAGACAACAAATGCTTGCATTGTTTTAAATTATGATAAGAGAATATATATCTGACGGAATATAATTAAAATAATAAGAGAATCTATATAATATATAGAAGATATATATAGAATATATATATCTGAGAATATAATTTGGCTGCCTAGCTCTTACCGTTTAGTAACAGTCCTTCGCCCTTTCTTGGGAGAAGGGTCTCTTTGGAGGGAAAAAGAAAGAGAACAGCACGTTGTTTGAGGTTATGATCAGAGAAAGCTCTATACCAAAATTTTGGGACAGATTTTTACATCTCTGAATAATTATAAGAGTAAACTTGGTGCCGAATTTTATAGTCCAAGTTTTTACCGTTTAGGAGGACACCATATTTTGTTTGAGAGAAAACGTTTGAAAGAGGGGGAAGCTATAGTGAAAAATATTTCACGAACCTTCTTACAAAATCTGTGTATTTCAGAAACCTGCATATAGATACATGATCTATCATGCAAAATATTTTCAATTTAAATTTCAAATTAATGAAAATGTTTTCAATTAAAATTTCAATTTAATTCAAATTGAGTTGCAAAAATTGAGATTGTTTTTGTAAAGTTAAGGAGAGTTGGCCAAATTCGTAGCGACTTGGTAAAATCCACTGAGTTATGAATATTGTGATTTCTTTCTTTAAGGAGAATTGGCAAAATCTTGGTGAGTTATCAAAATTCGAAGCGATTTGGTAAAATCCAGGTGAGTTGTGCAGATTGAGATTGCTTTTGCAAAATCAATTGGAGTTGCCAAAAATCGATCTCAATTGGCACGAAACTTTGTCCTCTAATGGCATAAGTGAAAACTACCGCTTTGTCCCACCATGGGCTCTTAACTGTGTTTCTTGTAGCCGAGCAATTAAATAACAGTCCATACAGTCACTCCTTATTTCTCGATCCAGGCAGACCATGTTTCCTTAAAGGAAAATAGACAAATGCTAGGGGCCAAAAAAAAAAGGAGTGCTCCTAAAATAAAAAAATAAACATATATATATTTTGCAAAAAAAAAAATAACTGAATGACGAAATAATCTTTGATTATATTTACCTAGTTGGCGATTTATCGTTTTGTCACACGTTTCACAATTGTAATTTAATTCTGGTTTTACGAATTGACCAGTCTGGGAAACCGAATATCCACGGAAATGGCCAAGGGTTCGCGTCAGAGCTGCTATAGTCACTTAGTAGTAGATTTTAGCAAACTTAGTAGATTTTTGTCAACTCCAGTTGATGTGTCAAAACACCTCTATACCATCCATACAAGATCTTCCTTTAATTTATAGACGAATGGGGATGTCCAAGCATAGGAAAAATCTAGAATACTGGAATAAAATTAGAATTTTTCTGCTGAGGGAATATCAGAAACATTCTTGGATTCCCAAGACCGAATTTTACAGAGACCCCGCAATGCGACCTTCCAGACATCGTGCAGCATTAGCTGGTGCCCGAGCTAGTAACTTGTAATCTGGTTGTTTATCTCCTGAAGCGGTAAAAGGGCTGTAACCCTACTAGATTCAAAAGCATTCCAAGTAGCAGATTGAGGAGCAGTGATGAATTAAGGATTAAGGGAGGGTCTTTTATTGCTGTATATAACCCAATTCATTAAAATGTTGTGTATTCTTGATTCAGCCATATTAAGTTTACAAATTGAAACGATTCTATAAAACGATATCTGGACTCACCAGACATGGGTAATTGCTAGTGCTGCTCACAGATAAAAAAAAAGTTAAAAGATTGCTGCTATAAAATATAATGACTCATTGATCCACGAATAACCTCAATACACGACTGATGCTCTTGTTTAAGAACTGCAATCGGGAAAATTCTCCGATCTTTTTGGGGGCTAAATTATCGAAAGTTTGTCAAATGTTTCATCGTTAATCAATGACAAAAAAAAAGCTTTTAAACTCAAATATAACTTATATTTCCTTATAATTCAGTGAGATGAATCAGTTTGAGTTATATTTCTGTGCTTTATATGCATTGTGATTATGAGAATGATATTTTTCAACGGTGATATTTAAAATGTCGTTGACTTTTTCATCGCCAGTTTTTTTTTTGCGTAAATCATTATTCAACTGAATTAAGGTGTGCTATAATGTATATATGACATTTTTTTAGACGACTAAGATAACCTGTAAGCTTTTGTTGGTTTCTCGTACTCTGTATAAGGAATACAACATAGAAACACTTACACAAGGACATACCCGCTAGAATAATAGTCAGGTACACTAACCACTAGCCCAGGTAGGGCTACATACTAGGTAGGACACATGAACTATGCGTTTGTGTTTATGAAATGAATAAAAATGTCAAGCATTCAAGTCTTAGTATAAGGCTAGCAAAGATTGTTGGCTTTTCCCCCAAAATAATATAAAATTTAAAAGTCTTGATTCTGGTTTTAGAATTTCCACACAGTTACCTCTTGTCAGGTTTTGATGCGATACATAGATATAATTTTGTCATTTCATTATATATTTGTATTTGAACTTGCATTGTAATCCTTTATGTGAAACTAGCCGTCCCATGGCCGAGTGGTTAGCACGCTTGACTACTGATCTAAGGGACCTGGGTTCGAGTCCCGGGTAAGGCATGGCTGTTTGTGTCGTTTTTCTTCTGAGGTCCTGTCAGACCTCTGTGGCAAGCAGCTGCTTGAGGGGGTATTTATTTCTTTTTTTATTTCCTTTCTTCCACTACTGACTAAGGCTGTTTATGGCTAATGTGTCTTGCTGTAATCAGCAAGACAGGTTTATGGTACTTGATCGTCAGTAATCGGTCCCCTTTCAGCCTGACTCCTTGATCGGGGAGGGCTGGCCAGATGACTGTCCCTTGGGACAGGGAGTTCGGCACAGGACACTGAACGTCGAATGGCCCGTGAAAAGGTCAAGTATTTCTGAGTTAGTAACTGGCTAGAGCAGACATAGACGGCGGCTGCTCGGAGAATAGATAATTCAAGAGGCGAGAGGTTTTCCTCTGTTAGGTGAATAGAATCGCAACCTGTTAAGTTGTTTGTTGTTTGTAGCCAAAGTCAGTACTCGGGGAAATCTGTAAATATCTTCCGAAATAAACCTTTTTGTTACTGTTTTAAACTCGGAGTTGGTTATCATTCTGCAATTCTCAAACGTCGAAAGCCCAATAACATAAGGAATCAAAAGCTTGCTTCCTTACCTGTGGGCGCCGGGATCAATTGCATTCTACCAACCCCAGGAACCGACAGCTCTATCAACAATTTCCACACATGCACCTATTCCTTCTTCATTATAATTTCAGAGGAAACATTTGATTTTGTTCATTAAAACTTGCTCTGTTGTATCAAGTTGCTTCGAGGTAAGATGAGGCTATAATATCACATTAAAATTTTGCAGTATACTTATCATTTTCCTTTTCGTTTAAATAGAATATTGTTTAAAAATGATAGTGAATAACATATAGAGCATTAAGTTATATATATATATATACATATAACATATATAGCATTAACTTAAAACATATAATATCAAAAAAATGTGTACAGGTAAGGTTCACGAAAAATATTTCGCTACACGAAATTTCACGAATCGGAAACAACTTTCCCATGGACTTAATGTTATCTTAAAAGTAAAATTTAGACCATAGGGTGTAGTAAAATAGCACCAAGAGTGTAACAAATACTTGTTAAACTCGGATATTATATGAACAAGCCATTCAAACTGAAGGACCAATTATTAAACTCTTGAGATACGTAATATGGTTGGTAGTATTTTCAGTCCGTGCAGTGACGTACCAGCAAAACCTACATATATCATTCTAAAGGATTATTTCTCTTTTAAACAAAAGAGTTGAAACATTTTTCTATACTTCAGCAAGCAACTATTGAATTATCTTATGTAATTCTAAATAAAAATTTCGCTATAGCGAATTTTACTCTTTTGATATCGAATTTTGTATAATTTATAAGCTTCGTATTAAGCAAAAATTCGTAAGTTGAACCTTCATACATCAAAGGATATCTGTATGTAATAGCATTAATAAAATATGTATCAAAGTATTAAACATGATATAAATTAAACTATTATTAATTATTAAAGTTAAATTATTAATAAATTAATATAAATTAATTCTTATATTTTATTATTACATTAATAATTTATGCTTTTGTAATATAAATGAATAAAAAATACCCCCACAAGCAGCTCTTTGCACAGAGGTCTGACAGGAGCCTGTCAATTTTACATGCCATATAGAAGATCTGTGAGGATGGCGGAACCTCAGCAGAAAAATAACATCCTTACCCGGGGCCTCGAATTACCCAGCCTTACCCGGGGCTCGAATCCAAGTCTCGTAGATCAGTAGCCTACACATATTTAAATATATGTAAAGTACTTGTTTTCTCAATTGTCAAAATTTAATTGCCGCGGGAAAATTTTTTCTGTCGGTGCTGCTAAAGGAGACAATCCCAACGCCCTGAGCCAGTGGCGTTGGGATTGTCTCCTTTAGCAGCAAACTGAGATTTCTCTGCTGATCATTGCTCTGCCCTTGGTGAGAAATGAAACACTAATCGGCATAAAAGGTCGTCGTTTATCGGAGGGCTCATTAAACCGTGACTTCGTGTTCAGAGAATCATAATACGTAAATTAAAGAACACCAAGGAGGCTTTCGTCTCCCCGACAGCGAGTGGACCCAGCTCTGAACTCTTGGGCAATTTATGACTTGTGAATTTTGGCCATTTTGAGCATTTAAATGTTGCCCTGAGACAAACAAACCCAATCAAAAATCGCAAAGCCGATGACTAAACGAAATCCTGCCAGACTTAGACATCATAAAAATTATATGTAATTTTCAACAGATTTGTTTATGTATTATGAAATGGTTGTATACAGTAAAATGTCGATATAACGGGCATCGGAATAACGAAATACTCACTATAGCAAATTTTTTTTTCCGATCCCTGCCAATTTGCTCTGTATATCTATGTAAAAATATTTTAACGAATATCAGTATAAGGAATAAAACTTTATCCTGATAAAAAACGTGAACAATATAACGAAATTTCAAAAAAGAAAATCATTAAACAACATGTACAATGTACATTTTTACCATCGTTACGCACTTGATTTTTTAGCATCTGCAACGCTGCAATGATTTTAAACACTGTGAAATATTTAACCAATCATGGCACTATGAATCATTGCTGTTATAACATGTCGCCCGACATCCATTTTTGCCGATCTCATTGCGTGACATAGATGTTCTCTACACGTGCAGGCATTAATGCTTTAAAGCGGCTTTGCCACATTTTCCTAACAGAAAAGAGGATTTTCAAACTTGGAGATCTGCGCGATTCTGATGATATATGCAATGCAAGTAACTTTAGCCTCAGCGAAAATTTCCTTCAAAGCAGTTTCAATCCAGTATTTTATCACTCGTTACATTTTAGTTATTATTATATTTGTTCTTTTTTATTATTGTTTTCAGTTGAGTTCATTAATTAGTTTCTTTATTAGCATCCAATATTGCACAGAATCTTCGCCGTTTCATAATGACACGGAAAAATATTCTGGACGATGAGTTGCAGAGTTTGACCATGTCGCTCTAAGAGATGCAGAAGTACAGATTAGCAAATAGAGTTATGACAGTAGGAAGTAGTGTAAAATATTTTGCTAAGGCCTCAAATGAAAGGATCAGACTTGGAATGAGACACTGAACATATCTTCAAGTCAATGTCTTCAGGAAAAAGGTATTAAAATGAAAAAATATTTTAATAGGAATACCTTCAAGAAAAGGTGTTGAAAATGCCTTCAAGAAAAAGGTATTACAACAGCAGGAAGAAATGTGAAATGGAGTATTTATGGTTTATAGAAGTTCTTATCGGAGAAAAGGTTAACCATTTATTTTTAACTGTTTAGAATGTTGCTGATAGAACGTCAAGTGCTGGTTGATTTCAAAACTTGCTCTGTTGTATTCAAAGTGCAGCGCATAAAATGCTCATACACTAGAATAACAATATATTGTGTCTTGTGAATAGAGGATGTATGTTTTATTTTCAAACCTTAGCACCCTCTAACAGTAGAAATACGAAGTAATGGGCGGTTGGGAAAATGAAAATAATATTATTCACAAAAAGAATTTTAGATTTATTTCGTGAACACAAAAAATAATATATATTATATGATAAGTGCTGCATGATAAATGTTATATTTTATCATTCCTCTTTGGGTTAAGGGGCAAATTATTGCTGCCAATCGTCTTGTCATTCGCCCTCCGTCACCCAAATTGCTCATTTCTAGCATAAGTGGATCGTTTCTAATATTCGTTTAAAATTTTGGCATTTTCATATTTTTTTCACCGTTAGAGAACGCTATTAAAGTTATTAGGTTATTCGGAAAATGCAAATCGTAATATTCACTAATACTTGGCTCTACAAATAAAGAATATTTACATATGGGCTACAGACAACAGCAAAGTAAAGTTTTAAGAAGAAAAAAACACTTTATGATAAAATAATCACTTAATGTTATGATCTTTTAAGATTTAATGTTTTTATTTATTTAAAGAAATATTGGAGGAGCGGCGATGAACTATTTTCCTTTTTGTGAGAATTCCGTAGACGGAATTTAATGGAATATGATTTTAAATGAAGCTGTTTTCTGTTGGTATAATTACAGATTTCGATCGATGAAACTTCTGCGAAGAATAATTAGGAGCAAATCGGGGTATACCCCCATCAGGGAGATTTATCTGCTGCAGAGTTTATTAACAGGGGAATAATCTTAATGTAGATATTCCAGTGTTTTCAGGTGACTTTTCTTCCCGCTGCAGAATATGAACTTTCCTAAAATGTATTTATTAATTCATACCGGTTATTATTCGATAAATAATCGACTATGTATAAAGGTATACTTTTATGTTATTATTTAAACTAAGAAAAGTAATCTTTTGTACAATACTGAAAAAAAAAACCCTAAAAAAACCTCAAACTTCTGAGTAAAGATCGTAGCATTTACGTAGAGGGTGTAGAAAACGATGAATAACAACACCAGTTGTGACGGACTTTTTCGATATCTGATATTCGACGTTGATGTATAAATATCGGGAGTACTGGGAAAAGAAATGCATTATAACCATTGAATGGGTTTAGTGCAGTTGAGGTGATGGGTGCAGGAAAAAGCTAAGCCATGGCAACAGAAGGATTTGCGGAGGCAGCAGATAATGCTTCGTGCGTTGTTGCGAGGAGGAAAAATTCATCTTCTTGCTCTTCTTATCCATTCGGTGAGATGGCCAAGAAGAAAACGAGAGCGCCTTTCTTTCACTCTCTTCAACTTTCTCGGCCCAAATGAAAGCAAATCTCTCGACACGAGCGCTTCGGAGAGAGGGGAGGTACAGCAACCAAGTCCGTTGCCATAGCAGCCGGCTTTCTTTCCGTCTTAGGTGTCGTTTTTCTCGAACTTGGACACTCTCCATGAATAATATCTTTACTCAGCAGCCACTAATCGACAAAACTTCCTTCGTTGGATCCTGGCTTTGGTCCTTCAAGCTACTCGCTTCATTTAAGACGTTGGTTGTTTAAAAATAAAGAGAAAAAAATGAAGAATTAACGATTCTGTTAACTCCTTCTTCTTTCCTCTCAAAATAACTCAGAACCCAGAGAAAGAATTTTTTCCTGAAAGAACCAAAAAAGAAATCATCATGGTCTATTACGGAGTTGCTATGTTGTATCCAAGCGAGCGAACTCTCATGTTCTTGGTAAACTTAGTTGATGGACAAGTTTCGCTTCCATTGGCGTTGGAGATTTCATCTGGCATCCCAGGTCTCGTTTCCTCTTGTGCAACTGAAAGAGTTTTCGATTGCATCGAAGTTGTTCGGTCGGTCTCGGGTAATTTAATATCATTTACAGCGCCGAGTAACGAAAACAGAAAACTATTTCTTTGAAACCGTTTCCCATTGCCGGAATGGAAGTACCTTTCCCGAAGGAATGCCTGGCAGAAGAGTTCGGCCCCATCGATGCTGCGATGACATCAGAGAAGTGGATCCTCTAAGAAAGCTGCCTGATTTCCCCACGGGCCACAGATCTGCTAGGTGATGGAGTCTGGCTGAGCTTGTCATCACGCAACACCAGAAGATTTGTCACCGGAGGCCTGAAATAAGCTTTGTGTATTTGTAGCTGGGAAGCCACTTGAAAACTGAGGTTTTTGCGTTAGCTCTTCATCTCTTCTCGATGCTCAGAAAGCGGAAACGAGTTCGGGTGCGAGCTTCTGTCGCAGCTGGAATTGGACGAGTAATTAGAAAGAAATGATGGGATTAGCAGAAAGAGAATAACACACAATCACGCTTCACAGTCAGTCTTCTGATGTAACTCGTCGACAAGGTATTTTTAAATTGAATTTAGACTTCAACCGCAGTTAATCATCCGAAGATTTTGTAATCTGATCTATAGTATCTAAATCGGCAATTTTCCAAGCCATTATCCTCATCAACTGATCAATCATGATACTTTGGCAGGGCTTAAAATTACACCTTCCAAGTAATATATTTTTTATACAATTCAAGGTACAGGAATAGGCAAGCTACAACCCACAGATTGAGTAGGGACGGGTTGCAAGGGTTCGTTTGCTCAGAGCTACGAGTTGCTATAAAATCGCATATTTTGCATATTAACCTCTTTACACCGGAGCCACCTCGATACACTGGGGCCCGGACAGCCATCGAACAAAGGACGGAAATTAAATATGTATAAAATTTAACTACAAACTATTTATTTTAGAACAGCGTAAAATAAGATAATTTTCTTATCATAACTTTATTTAAATATTATTGAATATTTTAGAATCAATTTCTACATTTTTTAAAAATAAGCGCTACCAGCACAATTTTAAGTGACAAAACTTTAATTAAGACACCTGAAAGTTTAAATATTCATCATCATCCTCAAGCAGCCATGGGCTACGCAGCATATATATCCTCAGCTACATCTGCTGCATCTCGCCACTGCACACCAATTTTAACAAGGTCTTGTTTGACATTGTCTGCCCACCGCATCCTAGGTCTCCCCCTCTTTCTGATACCTTTAGGCACACTGTTCATAACCCTATTCGCTAATCTATAATTATCCATACGGGCAACATGGGCAAACCCACGGAGTCTCTGCACAATATGCTGCTTAAAGGAGGTTGTCGACTTCTTTGCGTAACTTAATCATTACTTACAAAGTTGAACCAACTAATGCCAAAGATACTGCGTAAGCATTTAGAATCAAAGGCATTAAGTTTCCTGCTATCTTGTTTACACAGGGTCCAAGTTTCACTACCATAACTGATCCTAGAAAGAAAAAAAAAACTATTGTACAGTCTAATTTTAGTCTTTTAGTGTATACGCGTATTTCTCCACACTCTCCATAGATTCTTAAAAGTCTCGGCAGCAATCCCTATTCGTCTGTTAATCTAATACCGGACATCACCATTATCTGTTACATAGCTCCCAAGATAATTAAATTGTGACACCTGCTCAAGACTGCAACCACTCAGATTGACTGAATCACAGCCTGCCTGACCAATTTTCATCACTTTAGTTTTCTCCCTGTTTATAACCAAACATACTCTGCTACCAGTTTCATCAACATCTCTAATAAAAGAGTTCTTCTCATCAACATCATTTGCCAAAAGGGCTAAATCATCAGCATAGTCTAAATCAGAAATTTTCGTATCTCCAGCCCATTTAAGGCCAAAATCTTTCCCTTGAAGTGAATTTGGCATAACATAATCAATAACCAAATTAAAGAGAAAAGGAGACAAAATGCACCCTTGTCGAACACCAGAAGGAATGTTAAACCAATTGTTACAAGCCTTACCAATTCTCACACACGACTCAGTGTTATTATAGACAGCTTTCATTATATTAACTGACTTGTCAGGTATACCATATGATTTCACAATCAACCAAAAATTATGATGATCAGCAGAGTCGAAAGCCTTTTTGAAATCAACAAAGCTATCAACCAAAAGTTTCTGAAACTCTAAACATTTCTCAAGAATCTGCCTAAGTGAAAATATCTGATCTACACATCCCCTACCACTTCTGAATCCACATTGCTCATCACGCAATTGCCTGTCAACCAGATTCTTAATTCTATTAAGCACAATCATGGAAAGAACTTTACCTGGAACAGAGAGTAGGCTAATACCACTATAGTTATCAGAAGAACTGCAATCACCTTTTTTGAAAATAGGGATAACAATAGCTCCTGTAAAATCCTTAGGGACCATGCCTTTATCATAAAAGTTATTCAAAATTTCAGTCATCCAAGTGGTAACCGAAACATTCCCAGCTCTGAGCATTTCTGTAGTAATTTTATCTACCCCTGGGGATTTATGAAGTCTGAGTTTAGAAATAGCCAAAATAACTTCAGATTGTGTTATAGGGCCAACATTAAAGTCACCAATGCATCTATCATCATTGAAAACAATGGAAGTAGAATTAACCACATTGTTTAGAGCATCACTGAAATGCTTAGCCCACCTAGCCATGACAGAATCCTCCCCTTCTATAACCTTACCTTGTTTATCCTGCAATCCTTGTATGCCTGTCCGTTTTCTATTACATAAAACATTAACTATCTGGTGCAGCTCTCTGCTGTTGTGCTGCCTAACTGCTTCCTCAGCTTTGTCAGCCAAGCCATCAAGCCAAAGATTCTTATCAGTAGCTAACTGATCCTTTACACGTTTATTAAGCTCTCTGTAATGTTTTCTATTAGGACTAATCGGGTACTGATTAAGGACATTCCTGTAGTTCCTTCTTTCTGAAATAAGCTGAGGTGCCATATCACTCAAATAATTCTGCCTCCTGTGCTCCTTTTTTCCTAAAAGACTACTGTTAGTTTCCAAAAAAGCCTGTTTAAAACGGCCCCATTCTTCCTCAACTTCAATAGTAAGCAAACCATGACTGTCATAATGACTAAGTAACCTATCATGGTAAGCTTTAGCTATAACTGGGTCTTTCAGAGCTTTTTCAGAGCTTCAGTATCAAAGGGAACTTTTTTAACTTTAGCACAACATTTCTTAAGTTAAGTTGCAAGACACTTTTAACAAGATAATGGTCAGATCCAGTTTCAGCTCCTCTATAGGATCTGAAATTTCCTAACAGAACTAGCCCATTTGCTGTTAATTAATATATAATCTATCACAGCACTGTCCAACTAGCGGCCCGCGAACAAAATGAAGTTTTTACTTGAAATTTTAAATAAATGTGTAATACACTTTATAATTTTTTGTCAAATTATTTTACTTTACTTGATATACAATCTTCAACTTACTCATTCTATTTGCAATTATTATTGCATTATTTCAACTTACTCATTCTATTCTTATTGCCCAACAACTAGTACCACAAAGTCCCCATTAAATTTATTAAATGCAGTATTTCATAAGGTTTAGAAAATTTATATTGGTTTATTATTACTTATTATTTTTTGTATAAATAAAATAATTTTTTCAGGACATGAACTGACTTTTCAATTACCTATCCTGTCCAATTCTTTTTTTTGGCCTCCGAAATATTGGCGAAAAAAAAAATGGCCTGCGGTCTTAGAGAAGTTGGACAGCACTGATATATCATATTCTTATGCAGCCCATCTGGTGAAACCCATGTGTATGTCGGGGTGTTTGTAATATGTGTAAGTTATTCTCAAACCATTAAGTTTACTTACCTGTAGGTAAGGTAACGTTTGCACATTGCCACTGCAGCTACCAATACCAAAAGGACCTATCACCCCTCACCAAAGGTCAGAATCAGTACCAACTTTGGCATTGAAGTCACCTAGAACAAGGGTAATATCTCCTTTCTTGACAGAATTCAAAATATCCTGAAGTTGTCCGTAAAACCTATCCTTCTCATCCTCATCGGTATCCTCAGTGGTGGCATAACAGCAGATAACGTTCAAGTCTTGAACGCTTGTCTGAAATTTTGCTGTAAGAAACCTTTCATTAATGCACTCATATCCTAGAAGAGCATCACTAGCATGTCTGCTGAGAAGCAGACCCACGCCTTGGTGATGCTTATTGTCGTCCCTCCATGAAAAGAGAAATTTAAGATTATTTTTAAGAATCTGACCTTTATCTGTCCGTTTGGTCTCTTGCAGGCCGAGAATATCTAAATTATAATGTTGGAATTCTTGTGTGAGGACATCAAGAGAAAAAGCTCTGGGCAGAGTCCTCACATTCCAACTACCTATGGAGAAAAAAGGGTTAGTGGGATGTTTAAAGAAACTACGTTTATTGAGAGAGGGAATGGCGACAATATCAAAGAGCCCCCTAATCGCAGACATGGGTCAAAGACCCGTTTCCCCACCACTAAAGGCTGAAGCCATCTACATTGGAAGACTTCCTCCAATGTAGAATTTAACGATGCCCGTGGAAGCAAGATTCAGGTGCCTGCGATGACCTTTGCTCAGGATTATCCACCAGCTGATAAAACATATCCTGTGAATCTATATTCACTTGGGGCTGTCGACCCCTGCTCAGGATTATCCACCACTGATAACACATATCCTGTGAATCTATTTCATTTGGAGCTGTCGACTCACAATCAAACAGAAAACATAGCGGAAGATTTTCCTTCCACAGAAGCTCACCAGTGCAGCAAATTCAGGATCCACAATCAAGGTCAGAGCCTATTTACAGTCCGGTAGGTTTGTATGGTCAACACCAGGACCCTGTGTAGTTGATCACTCCTCAGCAGGGTAGAAAAAAAAAGAAAAGTGGCCATAGTTGTCCAGATCAGTAGGCCACACTAATCTGGCAGCCCTCCCCTTCCGTTCACTTCCAGAAGAGAGTATCTCTTTTGAAAGATACTGAGGCCTGCACCACGAGAAGACGGGGTTGGAAATTGGGTGCTAGGTCTATCCTGTTCTGTGCATCATCACAGTGGATTGGTGCATAGCTCTCCTTCCAGTGACTACCTAGCTACCATTTGCAGACCGTTTAAATATTACTTTTTGTTAACTGCGGTTGAAGTCTAAATTCAATTTCAAAATGCCGTGTCGCCGCTACATCAGAAAATCGACTGTGAAGCGGCATTGTTTCTTATTCTCCTTCTAATAATGAGATCAGAATAATAATATCAATGTAGATTTCTTTATTTCTCTGTATTCCATTTTCCTTCATGATGGTGTATTTATTTGACCTTATTAAACTTTTTCACCTAAATAATGTTTTTTTCTCTAGTTTTTCGTGAAACTCACGAAATACCATTAACTGATTTTATTAGGAACTACTCTTGATGAGATGAATGAAACTCTCTGATCTTCGACTCTTGAACAAATGTTTCAGCATTTCTAGGAGAAGCACAAAAATGTTCTTAAATGTCTATATGGCCATATCATACTCTATGCAACTGTAGCAACTGTAGCACTGTTGAGATTTATTTGCGCTCAACCTTGTCGTCGGCACTTTTTTCCATACAGTGGGCTAAATGGCCAGATCATAACCTCGAAGGCTCAGAGAAGTTTGGGGGAAGGGATCCACTGGAACAGCTGTTGGGAGACAGATGGTGGTCTTCCGTCAAGACCATCCAATGTGTTCTTTAACTTGCACAATGTATGGCTCTCCCGCACACGGGACCACGGATTAACGTCCCATCCGACGGACGACCTTTCAAAGCCGATTGGTGTCCTTTACTGACCGTGGGCAGGGCGGCGAGTTTTGCTGTGAAAAGTCTCAACGCTGGCCCAGCTGGGACTCGAATCTGGGAAATGCAGATTACGAGCCTGGCGTGCTACCGACTGAGCCACCCCTTCCCCCTCACAATTCTTTTTGATGTTAATATAAGTTTAATAAGTGATTTCAACATTTACAGCATGCTCTTGCTTCTTAGGTTTTAGGGCTTGTTTAGGACGAATATGTTTAAAAAACCTTAATTCATGTGATTTTATTTTCTTCTTTTTAGTGATTTATACCTCTTTTCAGTGTTGAGGATTATTTCTAACCCTCACCCTCGAAATATACTCTTCTTTGTCGTCATCTTGTTATGTTAGCAAGAACAGGGCAATAAGAAAAGCATTCTTAGAAAGGTGCCTTGGAATGCTACAGAACATCTTTCGTTGCTAACGAAAGAATCAATCTCCTGTCTATTATATAACTCTAGTGGAGGTTTTACCATCGATACGAGGCACTTCGTTCGCTAAGAACATCCCCAAGAGAATCTCTCGGAAAGAATGCCTCCCACCAAGTTCTCTACAGAAATAATTTCCACTGTGGACTATTTTCGTTTTCCTTTCACCTGAACATGGGGCAAATGCGATGAGCACGAAGAGGCAGTAGCACGTGCACCGTGCCAGTGTCTGGGGTTTGCTGTTTCCCAGAATTGGTTTCTAATGGAATTGCTGCGAAACGCGTGAGAATCGCGCCGAGAACTGTAATCAACATTATCCTTGAACGCCTCACGCATGCAACTTTAGGTGCATGAGTAACGGGTGCTCGAAATGCAAAACTTTTGTGTTGTTTCGACCAGCCTCGTTTTCATGTTGTGATGAATGGCGTCCGAAAGAATGCAGAATTAATTGCAGTCGGACAAAACCATTAACGGACACGAAGGGGAAATTATTCTTCCTTTTTTAAGCTCTTTTTCATTCCTGTTACGATAGAGGAAATATCGAACGAATTGCATTTGGTTTTTTTTTTTTTACCATCAGAATGGGGAAAAATATTGGTGGTTAAGTGACGGGAGATTCTGCAACTCGTTTCGAACGGTTTTTCCCTATAACAAACAATAACTTTCTGTATTCTCAAAAAAAAAATGCTTATTTTAGAAGTTATAGAGCTTCGACGTTAGCTTTCCATTGACATAATAAAGAGTTGTAACTTAGCATTTTTCTACCATCATCATCATCATCCTCAAGCAGCCATGGGCTACGGAGGTCCAACCAGACCGTGCAATTTAGTTCTCCACGCAAGTCTATCCTGAGCTACATCTACTGCATCTGGCCACTGCACACCAATTCTAACAAGGTCCTGTTTGACATTGTCTGCCAACCGCATCCTAGGTCTCTCCTTCTTTCTGAGGCCTTTAGGCACACTGTTCATAACCCTATTCGCCAATCTATAATTATCCATACGGGCAACATGACCAAACCAACGGAGTCTCTCTCTCTGCACAATATGCTGCTTAAAGGAGGTTGCAAACTCCTTTGCCTAACCTCATCATTAGTTACAAAGTTGAACCACCTAATGCCCAAGATACTGCGTAAGCATCTGGAATCAAAAGCATCTAGTTTCCTGTTATCTTGTATACAAAGTGTCCAAGTTTCACTACCATAACTAACCCTAGAAAGAACCAAACTATTATACAGTCTAATTTTAGTCTTTAGGTGTATACGCCTATTTCTCCACACTCTCCATAGATTCTTAAAAATCCCGGCAGCAATCCCCTATCGTCTGTTAATCTCATGCCGCACATCACCATTATCTGTTACATAGCTCCCAAGATAATTAAACTGTGACACCTGCTCAAGACTGCAACCATTCAGATTAACTGAATCACAGCCTGCCTGACCAATTTTCATCACTTTAGTTTTCTCTCTGTTTATAACCAAACCTACTCTACTACCAGTCTCATCAACAGCTCGAATGAAAGAGTTCATCTCATCAACATCATTTGCCAAAAGGGCTAAATCATCAGCATAATCTAAATCAGAAATTTTCGTATCTCCAGCCCATTTAAGGCCAAAATCTTTCCCTTGAAGTGAATTTCGCATAACATAATCAATAACCAAACTAAAGAGAAAAGGAGACAAAATGCACCCTTGTCGAACACCAGAAGTAATGCTAAACCAATTGCTACAAGCCTTACCAACTCTCACACACGACTCAGTGTTATTATAGAGAGCTTTCATTATGTTAACTAGCTTGTCTGGTATACCATATGATTTCACAATCAACCACAAATTATGACGATCAACAGAGTCGAAAGCCTTTTTGAAATCAACAAAGCTAGCAACAAAAGGTTTCTGAAACTCTAAACATTTCTTAAGAATCTGCCTAAGTGAAAATATCTGATCCACACATCCCCTACCACTTCTGAATCCACATTGCTCATCACGCAATTGACTGTCAACCAGATTCTTAATTCTATTAAGCACAATCATGGAAAGAACTTTACCTGGAACAGAGAGTAGGCTGATACCCCTATAGTTATCACAAGAACTGCGATCACCTTTTTTGAAAATAGGGATAACAATAGCTGTGGTAAAATCCTTAGGAACCATGCCTTTATGATAAAAGATATTCAGAATTTCAGTAATCCAAGTGGTAACCGAAACATTCCCAGCTCTAAGCATTTCGGTAGTAATTTCATCTACCCCTGGGGATTTATGTAGTTTAAGTTTAGAAACAGCCAAAATAACTTCAGATTGTGTTATAGGGCCAACATTAAAGCCACCAATGCATCTATCATCATTGCAAACAATGGGAGTAGAACTAACTACATTGTTTAGAACATCACTGAAATGCTCAGCCCACCTAGCCATGACAGAATCCTCCCCTTCTATAACCTTACCTTGTTTATCCTTCAATCCTTGTCTGCCTGTCCGTTTTCTACCACACAAAACATTAACTATCTGGTACAGCTCTCTGCTGTTGTGCTGTCTAACTGCTTCCTCGGCTTTGTCAGCCAAAGCATCAAGCCAAAGATTCTTATCAGCAGCTAACTGATCTTTTACACGTTTATTAAGTTCTCTGTAATGCTTTCTATTAGGACTAGTAGGGTATTGATTAAAGACATTCCTGCAGTTCTTTCTTTCCGAAATAAGCTCAAGTGCCTTATCACTCAGATAATTCTGTCTCTTCTGCTCCTTTTTTCCTAAAAGAGTACTGTTGGTGTCCAAAAAACCCTGTTTAAAATGATCCCATTCTTCCTCAACTTCAGTAGTAAGCATATAGCATGACTGTCATAATGACTAAGTAACCTATCATGGTAAGCTTTGGCTATAACTGGATCTTTCAGAGCTTCAGTATTAAAAATAAATTTTTTAACTTTTGCACAACAGTTTTTAAGTTGCAAGACACTTTTAATAAAGTAATGGTCAGATCCAATTTCAGCTCCCCTATATGCCCTGGTATTCCTAACAGAACTAGCCCATTTGCTGTTAATTAATATATAATCTATCATATTCTTATGCAGCCCATCTGGTGAAACCCAGGTGTACTTATGTATGTCGGGGTGTTTGTAATATGTGTAAGTTATTCTCAAACCATTAAGTTTACTTACCTATAGGTAAGGTAACGTTTGCACATTGCCATTGCAGCTACCAATACCAAAAGGGCCTATCACCCCTCCCCAAAGGTCAGAATCAGTACCAACTTTGGCATTGAAGTCACCTAGAACAAGGGTAATATCTCTGTCAGGCTAGAGGCCTTTTTAGATTTTTTTTTTGTTCAGGCTGTGTATATTTATTTTGGATTTCGCCAAAATAGTCATATGCTACGGGGAGGCTCTCTCTCCCGACATCTGGAAAGTTAATTGCAGTAGCAGTGTACAGGGAACGGCTAGCGTCCGCTGGCAAGTGACCCTGGTCCCTGAGGGCTAACGGACGCCCAGATGGTGAAGCATAGAAAAGAAAGGAAAAAAGGGTTTGGCAACGATGAAGGGAGAGCCGGTCTAGTTTCGGAAGGAGACGGATGCAAAATTGTAAAGCTGGGGAATGCCGACTGGAAATAGCAGCATTGGCTCTGTAAATACAGCTGAACAGGCATAGTAAGCTGGTGTTGTTGTAATCCATGTAATTGAGCATATGTCCTCGTCCAGCAAGTACGTTGGAAGGTTAAATAAATCTTTGTTATTTTTAAGTAAAGCCTGAAGTTGGACTAATTTATTGGGGAGGAGCCTCAGTATCGAGTCTCTGCAATTGTGAATAAACCGCTTGATTCTATCCGAAATACTCTTTCACCCGTCGCGTATAGCGATCGAACTGAGGGACCGACAAACGAAGAGTTAACATCACAAAGTGGCGCAGTCCGACAGTACGCAACAGCGGTGAAAGTAGCGACGAAGGTGACGGAAGAGTTCCGACATCCATTGTGAGCTGACCAGAGCAAGGCTGATACTACCAAGAGTGTCCTGCGGTGTGCTTCAGGCGATAGAATAGCTGTGAAGGTACCTGAAGAATCGTGCATCACGTTCGAACTGTGGAAAAAGCTGTGAAGGTGACGGAAAAGTTCAACATCCACTGGGAGCTGACCGACGCAAGGCTGATACTGCCAAGAGTGTTCCGACTGTGTTCTTCAGGTAGCAGATTGACGAGGCGGTTCGTTCCTGTCATCACATCGGAGGTAAGTATCCTCTTGCTCTAGGGGCAAGTAGTTAGATACGGCAGAGGCCTGTACGAGCTAAAATGGAGCTTAGGAGCGGTCGCGATAGGGAAAGGGATGAGTTAAGACGAGGCTTCACAGAGAGGGATAGCGCGCAGGATGGTTATTCAGGGAATGATCTGGGAGGCGAGGAGGTGACAATAGACAGAGAGTCTGATGCTGCGATAGACATGAGAGGGTTGAGGGATTGTGGCGATGACAACGATGCGGATATGCTGCAGAGCGGGACCAGAAAGCAGAGAGCTAAAGAAAGGATTGGATATGATTTTGAATTAGAGAGGATGAGGTTAGAGATGCAACTGAGAAGGGAAGAGAGAGAGAGGCAGCAGAAAGGGAAAAGGAGAGAGAGGCAGCAGAAAGGGAAAAGGAGAGAGAGGCAGCAGAAAGGGAAAGAGAAAAGGAGAGAGAGGCGGCAGAAAGAGAAAGAGAAAAGGAGAGAGAGCATGAGTATAGAATGCTGGAACTGCAAATGAGGAATGCAAACGAGGAGAGGGGTGATGGGCGAACGGTGGCAGTATCTAGTAATCCAGCAGATGCGCGGCTGGCTAATTATATAAAATTATTGGGAAATATGTTAGCTGGAAGCCCTAAAAACCCTGAAGAGGTGATAAATCTCTTTGAGACAGCGGAAAGGGGATTTGAGATATACGAAGTGCCAGAGGAATTTCAAGGCAAAGTCATCATTTCTTTTTTAGATGGTAATTATGCAAATCACGTTTTTCGAAAATTAAGTGCAGAGGATTTTGTTTATTATAAGAAAGTTAAAGAGGCCGTATTAAAAGAGTTTAAACTCACTCCCTCTGCGTACAAGAGAAAGTTTGAAACTATCGCGAAAGATCCGAATGAGTCATATAATCAGTTAGCCTCGAGACTCAGAAATAGCTGGGATTACTACGTCCGCAGTAGGAAGGTGACAAAATTTGAAGAGCTTATGGACCTGATAGTGTCGGATAGGTTACGTGATAGCCTTCCTCAAGACACTCATGCTTACGTAGTACAGAAAGAGGCGGAGTCATGGGCAAAAGCAGACGAAATAGCCACGTGGGCAGAAATCCATCTAGCCAGTGTAAACGGAACGGAAGAGGTCCTAACTTTTAAAGAGGTAAGGCATAGACATTATGCAGAACGTGTTGTTTCCCCCCAGCAGAGGATAGACTCAGAGAGAAATTATTCGAGCAGAAGGTATCAACCGGCAGTTAATTTAGCTGAATATAGAAATGTCCCAAAAGTAAGGAGGTGCCATAAATGCAGATCTGACGAACATTTGATGAAAGATTGCCCACTGAGAACTGGGGACCGTGAGAGTCGAACTCAGGTATACCAAGTTAGCACCTTGGATCAGAATTCTAAAGATGTTTGTGAGGCAACAATAGGAAGGGTTACGACACATTCAAAGCCAAGCCCAAACAGTCGAGTAATGGGACAGGGAGAGATACGTATCCCGGTAGATTATGAAGAGGTTCGAATCAGATGTGGCGACCAGACAGCTAGAGCAGTCGTGGATTCGGGGGCAGAACTGACAGTAATCAGAAAGGGGATGCTGAGCGAAGAAAAGCACCCGGTAAAAGACCATCTGTTGTTGCATGGGCCGTTTGGTGATGCCATAAGGGCAGAGGTAAAAGAGCTGCCTTTAAGTTTGATTGATGGTACAGACAATAGCACTGTGAGTGGCGGAGAAATTAAAGTGCTATGCGCAGTAGTAGCAAAGCTGCGGAAGGAGGTACTTCTGAGTGTGGAAGCATATGGTAAGTTAATTAGAAAGAAGGAGAGAAGGCCTGTAACTGGTAACCTCAGGAGGAAAATCCACGAGCCGTGGGCCAATAGAGGAAGCTACTATGAAAGAGGTAGAGAAATTCCAGTTAGTAACAGGGAAATATATGCTCCATGGAGACCGTCCAATCAGCGCCATCCTATCTCCCAGCCCAAACATGTGCAGCGATCTGTCAGACTCGATGTCTACGATGATCAAAATTATTTAGGGGAGGGAGCGAACATGGCAATTGGAGGTAACAATGGGTCAGGCCGACGCCAATGTCGACGACTTTCAGCCTGTAGAGTCTGAGGGTACGTACGGGAAGGTGATATCTAAGTAGTCACGAAAGGTGTGCATAGCCTTTCACATGGGAGGTCACCTGTGGACGAATGAACACCGCCAGTACGGCATACCTTCGTCAAAGACAGTTTTTAGTGAGATAATTAATTTATAGACTGTGTACTCTCGGACAACTACTTTAGTCAACAGGTTTTTTATTGTTTGAAGCAAAAAGAATATTTAGACTCAGGCACCAGTATATACCTAGGAGTTATTTTATATTTAAGGGTAGTGTACGTAGATGTGTAAAAGATGTGCCAATTCGCAGAGAATTTATAGAATTCATGAAGCAACTTAGAACTCTGTATTTTGTGGCATTGAACTCTAAGATTAGTGCGAAAATGAACTCTGATTTTCAGCATTCAACTTGACTTTTTAGTCAGCAGTTAACAGGACTAACTACTGACTTCTGGCAGGGAGGTGTCAGGCTAGAGGCCTTTTTAGATTTTTTTTTTGTTCAGGCTGTGTATATTTATTTTGGATTTCGCCAAAATAGTCATATGCTACGGGGAGGCTCTCTCTCCCGACATCTGGAAAGTTAATTGCAGTAGCAGTGTACAGGGAACGGCTAGCGTCCGCTGGCAAGTGACCCGGGTCCCTGAGGGCTAACGGACGCCCAGATGGTGAAGCATAGAAAAGAAAGGAAAAAAGGGTTTGGCAACGATGAAGGGAGAGCCGGTCTAGTTTCGGAAGGAGACGGATGCAAAATTGTAAAGCTGGGGAATGCCGACTGGAAATAGCGGCATTGGCTCTGTAAATACAGCTGAACAGGCATAGTAAGCTGGTGTTGTTGTAATCCATGTAATTGAGCATATGTCCTCGTCCAGCAAGTACGTTGGAAGGTTAAATAAATCTTTGTTATTTTTAAGTAAAGCCTGAAGTTGGACTAATTTATTGGGGAGGAGCCTCAGTATCGAGTCTCTGCAATTGTGAATAAACCGCTTGATTCTATCCGAAATACTCTTTCACCCGTCGCGTATAGCGATCGAACCGAGGGACCGACAAACGAAGAGTTAACATCACAATCTCCTTTCTTGACAGAATTCAAAATACCCTGAAGTTGTCTGTAAAACTATCCTTCTCATCCTCATCGGCATCCTCAGTGGGGGCATAACAGCATGTAAGATTCAAGTCTTTAACGCTTCTCTGAAATTTTGCTGTAAGAAACCTTTCATTAAAGCACTCATACCCTAGAAGAGCATCGCTAGCGTGTCTGCTGAGAAGCAGACCCACGCCTTGGTGATGCTTTTTGTCGTCCCTCCCTGAAAAGAGAAATTTAAGATTATTTTTAAGAATCTGACCTTTATCTGTCCATCTGGTCTCTTGCAAGCCGAGAATATCTAAATTATAATGTTGGAATTCTTGTGTGAGGACATCAAGAGAAAAAGCTCTGTGCAGAGTCCTCACATTCCAACTACCTATGGAGAGAAAATGGTAAGTGGGATGTTTAAAGAAACTATGTTTATTTAGAGAGGGAATGCCGACAATATCAAACAGCCCCCTAATAGCAGGCATGGGGCAAAGACCCGTTCCCCCACTACTAAAGGCTGAAGCCATCTACACTGAAAGACTTCCTCCAATGTAGAATTTGACGATGCCAATAGAAGCAAAGAGTTCAGGTGCCTGCGATGACTTCTGCTCAGGATTATCCACCAGCTGATAAACATATCCTGTGAATCTATTCACTTGGGGCTGTCAACCCACAAACAAACAGAAAACACAACGGAAGATTTTCCCTCCACAGAAGCCCACCAGTGCAGCAAAATCAGGATCCATAATCAAGCTCAGAGCCATATATCAGTCCAGTCCAGTAGGTTTATATGGTCAGCACCAGGACCCTGTGTGGTTGACCACTCCTCAGCAGGGTAGAAAAAAAAAAGAAAAGTAGCCATAGTTGTCCAGATCAGTAGGCCACACTAATCTGGCAGCCCTCCCCTTCCGTTCACTTCCACAAGAGAGTATCTCTTTTGAAAGTTACTAACGGTCCGCACCACGAGAAGGCGGGGTCGGACATTAGGTGCTAGGCCTGGCCGGTTTTATGCATCATCACAGGGGATTGGTGCATAGCTCTCCTCCCAGTGACTACCTAGCTACCAGTTATAGACCTTTTTCTACCAGTGTATATTTTTCTACCAGTGTATATTATATAACGAGAGCATTAAAACATTTTAAATTTTTGAATCTAAAGAATTGGTGTATTAATCCATACTAAGTGTTATCAGTAATAAAATAGTTTTCTCATACCTTTATGAGATCTATTATTATATTAAGTTTTTGGCAGTAGCATTTGCGATATTAAAAAAACAAAGTAAATATTCAACAAATTTGGTCCATTTTTCATTTCTAAACCAACGCTATTCAGAGTACCAAGCTTCCAACATATTTTTTTTGCATTTTCGTGCGTTAATAGCAAATTCAAGCCACGGTGGCACGTGACTGAAATGTAAAACAAAGACCATGTTCGGAATAAGCGAAATCGAAAAGGTAAAAGTAAAATCCCTTTATCTTTACTCTTTGTCAGCTGAAAAAAGAACTTAAAAACAAATCTTTTTTCCGGTTTTCTTTTCTGTTTCAAACGAAATATTTTGAACGCTTTAAGTTAGGATGCAGTTGAAACAGCATTGAGCCCATACGAGTAAAAGAAACTAAGTGAATATAAAATGCTCTTGATAAATACTGATACATTATGTTTAAATATTTCTGTTGCCAGATAAACTTTAATGATGCACATACGAGGATATCGGTATTATTCCTCGGCTTTTAGGAAAATTGCACGATTCTTCACTTTGTAGTTAAATATTTTTCTAATTCTTGATTATATTTTTGTTAGCTTATCAATGCCCATCGATTTACAGTCGCAGTTATATAGCGAGTGCATCGAGTTCGAGTGATGCGCTTCTGCCGAGTAACGAAAATCGAAGGAAACCTCGTTTAAGTGCAAAGCTTGCTGTATCTGACTAGCTTTGCGTTCTTAAATAATACTGGAGAGTAAGAAATATGGGCACCAAAGGGTTAACTGCTAAGAGGAGCAAAAAATATACTCTCATGAGCCATTACATTATGACCACCTGCCTAATAGGTGTTGGGCCGCCTTTTGGAGTAATAACCGCTTGCACCCGGCGTGGCATCGGCTCCACTAGACCGCGGAAAAGTGTCTTCAGTTTTCTTTACCATCTGGACAGAATGACGCCCCGAAGTTCGTCGACGGAACAAGGCACTGGCGTGGACAGACGAATACTGCGTTCCACTGCATCCCCCAAATGTTCATTGGATTCATGTCGAGCGAATTTGGGAACGAAATGCTTGGACGGTACCTCCACATTGCGGGCCTTGTAACATGGGGCGTTGTCTTGCTGAAAGAGTCCTTTGCTATCCGGATAGAAAAGGTTACCATGTAGGGCATCACTTTATCCGAAACAATGCCTAGGTAAGATCTGTCAGTGAGGGTGTGTTCAATGAGGATGATGGCACTTAACAATGTCTTTGAGAATAATCCCATAACATGGTACAGCAGCTGACAGCCTATTTCTGTTCAACCGTACAGTCTGGTTGAATCACCGTAACTGTTAATTTGCGCAGCATTGATTAGGGAGACATCTATTGGCATGATGGAGCGGGAGACTGGACTCATTGGGCCACTGGCTGCAAGTAGAGCTATCGATGATGGTTTGTCAACATGGGTACATGAATTGACCGCAGACTCCTAAGACCCATCTGTAAGCGCGTCTACTGGATTGTGTGCTCGGAAACGTTTCTCTGTGGGCCCTGTCGTTGTAATCTGAGTGATTGTGAGCCGTCTGTTGGCCCGGACAGGATGTGCCAACGGGCTTTCACCTCGACTGGCAACAAGTGATGGTGTCCCTTTTCCGGCACACTGAATGAATGTGTGTCCTTCTTTGAACTTTTCCCGTGCATTTTCACTACGGCGGAGCGGCTTGCGAACAACCAACAACGCTTGCGGTCGTTGAAATGTTCTCCTGACTTCCTCTCGCCGATAATCATTCCCGTTCAAACTCTGACAGGCCCTTCTCCTTCATATTGCAAGGTTCGTGCTGACGAACTGACACGCCCTGGGCATACTGTCTATATTTATTCCGCGCCGTCGGTGATGTCACTGGTACGTTCTGTGGTACGGACCACTCGTGGAGGCACGCGTGGTAGTAATGATCTGGCCCATGAGTGCATATATATTAGTCAAGTCCAGCCTAAAATCCGGCGTGAAACGTATGTCCATTGATAACATTTCCCATCGATAACTTCATTCATAGCTTTCTACCGTTAACGTACTACTCACCTCACAAATATTGTTGATTACCTTCTACTCCATCCACCAAATAGCTAATCAATAGGGCCCCCCCCCCCCCCAGAAAATTCGGACACTTTCCGAAGGTTTACTCCTCGCCTTACGGCAGCTAGAAACCCTATCGCTTAATCCAACCCAGCTAGAACAAAGTGGGATCACTACACCAAATTTGGGAACGATCGATCAAGTAATAAGAGCAGGAAGAGAAAATCTCTGCCATCGATGACATCACAGCACGGACGTACAACACACGTTTTCGAAATTACGGCTGTTACAAAATAAAATTTTGCATTAAATTTCGCAAAAATACAGAACTTATGAATTCAAATTGACAAACAGTTGTAGATTATGCAGTGTTAAGCAAAAAAGCACGCTTTAATATGATGGAGGGCAAACCCGGAACTAGGAAGAAATAAAAAGGGGACCAAATGAAGCAATCGAGCTGAAAAAAATTTAAAATAAAAGAGAATCCATTGCAGTATAACATTTTCCCTTCCGCTTCTAGAGGTATTTAAAAATTTATTGGGAAATGCGCGAAATATTCACATATTTAATAATTTGTTGGTTCTGTTACACTTACTAGTATTCTCAAAAGAGATTTCTTGTTTTATGGTCTTCCTTACTCTCCCAAACTTAGATCCTGTCCTGTTGGAGTGCATTAGTAAAATAATAAAAGCTACTTCTTTTATATTTTTGTAAATTTTGAGGCCTTGATAATTGATCTGAAGGCTTGCTTCAAATTCATCAGCAGTAATTGCCATATACAGAACAGACGAGCTTTGATTCATCAATTGAAGAAATTCTCAAATGAAAATTAATGAGTCAGGTAAAAAAAACTATAAGAAAAAATTTCAGTTGGAATGCACGCGTTGCTTGGGTTCTGTTCTTTTTATCTCTTGAGCAGTCTTTTTCTGATACAATGAGTTAAATGGCAAGGTCACAAGGACCACAAGGCTTAAAAAAATTTTGGGGAAGGAGGACCTACTCGACAGCTGCTAGGAGAAAACATGAAAACCTCCCTTCAAAGCCTTTCAGTGTATTCTTTAAGTTCTCTTTTGCGACTCTACGATTCATACGTCACAGTGCAACGGCATAACGTCCCATCCGATGGATGGCCGCTTTGCCAAGCCCACAGATATCTCCTTTTTCTTAGAAGGGCATAGGGAAGTAAAATCTTAATGCTGACACAGTTGAGACTCGAACCTGGAACTGCTCTCAGAACTGCAAATTACAGTCATGGCTCTCTACTGATTGAGCCCACCCCGCTCTAGTTGCATTCGATACAGACTAAGCTGATTTTGGTAAAAGACTTGCCTTAATTTGAAAAACTTAATCTTGACTTTGTACTTCATGTTTTAACGTTGTTAAAACAGATGTAAAGTTCTTAATACCAAATGATTTTGGGCTGCGATTATTTTTCTTCTTCTGGCGAGCTTCACTTTAGAAAACAAAACAAAACAATGAGTTAGATCAGCAGGTCACAAGGACCCCTAAGTCTGAGGCAGAAGGTAGGATGAAAAATTAAATGAGCACTGTGAAATCTTTTTGGAACCAGAAATGAAAGTGTGAACGGCCTTCATGGCACTGGGTCACGGCGCAAGATTTCGTCCGAAGGAGTGAGTTATTTATCGTCCGCTTTCTGAATGAAAGTACAGCTGAGGACAGCAAATGAAATCTGGACAAGGGCTAAGATCTGAGGATTAACATCGTAATCGATTATACTCTGTGCATCACCAAAAAAATGTCAGCGAAAATATATCGATTTATGTTTTCCTTACTTTTTGGAAAAATAAATCCGTGTTTAGGATTTCCTTATTTCTTTTTAGAACTAAAAGTTTACGACGGGGTATATGAGAGGAAATTCAGCTGTGGGATTTGTTTCGAAAATAAACGCTAAGACATTAAGCTCAACAAAAAATGCGCTCTGATTATGTCATTATGCAAATATTAGCAGCTGAACCGTCTAAAAAAAGGTAAAGCTAACTGTAGCATCGCCATTTTTGCAAAGTGTCTAATTCCATTCAGCCCATCGATGCGTTAATTTTGCTAAGTCACCAACATGAATAGGATTTTTTATTTTGCTAGAACAAAATGTTTTCCTGAAGTTTCAAGCAAGTTGACGCTGATGGAAGAGTGCAGCCTTAGTAAAAGCAACCTTTAAGAAATTTTTTAGATGTGCAACCTTTAAAAAAATCTATGTATCCGATTAGGATTTGAAATACGGGGAAATGAACCTACTGCATTTTATTTTCGAATGGCGAAATGGTTCAGACCAGGTGTTTGGAAAACTGCAGGCAGTGGACTGAATCTGGCCGCACAGTTTGGCATAACCTAGCGAACATTTCCAGGATGTCTGAAAATTAACAAAGCACGAAATGCAAAATCAGCCGAGACAGTTTTATGGCTCCTTTCACTTTTCTTTCAATGACAATCTGCGGCAGTATTGCTAGTTTTTTTAATCACTTTTTTGTTAGATTCATCATTTGATAAGCCTAATAGTTTCCACAAAATGAGCGTATTTGAAATGATAAATATGTCACAACGTTTCTGCTTGTTTTCTAAATGAAATAATCTTTTAACGTTATTTTTTTTTACCAGAGTGAATTTATAAATATTTGAATAGTATGAAATTATAGCGTAAGAAACTTATTTACACCCTGATATAGCACGCTTGACTACTGATCTAAGGGACCTGGGTTCGAGCCCCGGATAAGGCATGGCTGTTTGTGTCATTTTTCTGCTGAGGACCTGCCATCCTTACAGACCTTCTACTATGGCATATGAACTGACAGGCTCCTGTCAGACCTCTGTGGCAAGCAGCTGCTTGAGGGGGTATTTATTTTATTATTATATACGAAACAAACATGCAAATCGACAATTTGCATTATAATTATTTGTTGATAAAAAGGAAAATGTCTTGTCTAACTATAAAGAACCTACTTTAATGTCCTTCCTTCCACGGGGAGAGCTGTTTATATTTTAACTCTCACCATTTGCTCTCAGAATTCTTTTCCCTCGGATGCTTTTTACCACTCATTTAAAATATTTGTCAATGACTTATAAAGTTTTATCGTTTACTAATAAATTTACCCGTCGTTGTTCAGGACTTAGATTCTCTAAAATATATAGTAGATGACACACCCAAGCAGCAAGTTTTATTTGACATCAATTACTTCAGTAAATTAAGTCAAATTTGGCATAAAACTCATTGCGATCGATCCCTCTTCTTTGATGAGAGGAGGGGGGGGGGAGCAGAAAGGAGGGAACATAATTGGCGGTGAACCATGATTCTCTCCTCACAACTAGCTTTCAATTAAGATATAATTTTTTAGGCTGAGTAGTCGTTTGCGTATTTCTCCATTTTTGGAAGTAAGGTTGGGCAGAGGGGAAGGCAAACTTTACGTTTCTTATAGATATGATGAAAGGAAGCTGTAGAGGGTATTCGGTGATCCTGGATAACTTATCGTAAAGAAATTATTTCCTTAGTTTTATATAAATGGGGGCGGCGGAAAGGTTGGGAAATCATACCCTTAGGTTTTTTAACTTACTCTAAGAGAAAGTTGTATGCCGAATTCGGTGAACATAGTACTTACCGCTTAAGAGAAATTCTTTTCCGGTTTTTTCCCCCGAAAAAGGGGGGGGAATTGGGGACCATACTCTGTATATCGAATAACTTAGCTATTTACTGTTTGAGAGCAGTTCTTACCTCTTTTTGTAAGGAGGAAGTAATTTTGGGTGTCCAAATCTTTACGCTGCTTTAACTTACGATGAGAGGAAATGGTATAGCGAATTTGGTGGTCCTAGCCCTTTCCGATTAAAAGGAATTCTTGATCAAACAGAAAATGGAGACACAGATAACTCTTTTAAATGTAGATTAGGTTTTAACAGAATTTAATTCTAATTTGCTTTTGCTTTGTCGTTGATCGTGTTTTTATAAAAATTTCTTTATATTCTTGTTTATTGATAACTTTGCTTTTATTGTTAATATATTTATAGCGTATGCCTTTTTACTTTTGGTTACATAACTTTTTTTAAATCTTTTTTCCCTTTATTTTGGTTGGCATACAATAACTTTATTTTCTGTCTAGTTAACACCCTAAAATTCTAACCTGTTTAACCCTGGCCACCCAACGGGAAAATGTGGAACCCATTTGGGACCATCTTTCATTCCCTTTACAAAAATATAGACTATGACAGAGATAAAGATTTCAGAGTGTAGTATCGCCTGAATCTTTAATTGCAGTGTAGAATAAAATCTTTTTTGTTTCTTTCGATGCCATTTTGTGTTTCGGACGTTTTTGAAAAGAATGTGAATGTAATTTTACATAATATATTAAAATATGCCAATAGTTGCAATATTGTTTTTTTTTAACTTTTTTGAAAACAATATAAGTGTAGTTTTACATAATATTTTAAAATATGCCAATAGCTGCAATATTGTTAAAAAGCGTTTTGAAACCGTCCCCTATTTTTTGTTACGATGCCTTACTTTTACTTAGTGGCGTCTGTGTTTCTTTTGCCAGTGTCTAATAAAATCTACCAGCAGGATTGAAATCTATCTGTCTTGCATATCGTTCACCCAAAGCACATATATCTTGATGGAACCTTCCCATGTGTTCGTCACTAAAAGGCGCCAAAGTTCTTCATGAAACATTTTGAGAGTGGAGAAAAAAAAATTTTTTTTTTTGGTGACATCTTGCATTCCATTGCTTTATAAGTTTTAAGAATATTTTTCGTGATTAGGTGCAGTTTTCGAAACGTGTTGTAAAGATGCTGATACCGTTTTGAAAGCTTTCCTCGAGACTCCTTTAGCTTAATCCAGGTCAAAATATTAACTTTTACGACACCGTTAATTTTGTTCGCCGACAGTTTTTTGTTTTACTTTCACTTTGCTTATTTTTGGTATTAGTTTCCATAAATATCTTTCAACGTCTTTTTTCCGTAATTTAAACCAACTTTAATTTGAAGAGTGGCAAGTGCACTTTTTGCGGTTCATCAACTGCAGAAGAGAATCTCATTTTCGTCGGTTTGGCAGGCTTTGTCTTGTCAAAGTGGCTGTTTTTTAATCGTGGAGCTCTTTTTAACTCAACTCTTTCATTCACAGAAAATGCAACATAACTTTGCCTATCTTAACTGCAAATCGGGAAGTGAATGGCTATTTAAGATTTGATTTAAAAAATGATGAAAATAACTGATGCCCTCTCAAGAAATTTCTGTAAACTATTTGAAAACAAAAACTGAAAATGGTAAGATAACTTTAGTTTTTTTTTACATTCGGTTATGCATTATTAGTTTTTCTTTAAAAAACAGTCAATGATAAAACAGATTTTGAGATCTCTTTCGCAATCAACATCAGTTTAAACAGTTCTATTATTGCATTGTCCCATAAACATGCAAAATATAGAAGCATCTCAATCTTTCTAGATTTTCTAAAAGATAGAAGCACTCTGAATCCCAATCTTTGTAGATTTTCTTCTTTTCTTACTGTTATGTTTAATTGCGATGTTTGCCATGTGAGGAAGAAGTCCTGACTTACTCTTTATGTTCTATCCGATTCAGTCAAATTGCATTTCCGTGTTGGAATGCGTTTTTTCTTTTCATTGCTTATTCCATTTAGTTTACACTCCTATACTTCAGTTCGTGCGAGGTCAACAAAGAGAATATAAATAAGATTGGATTCGTTGTATCTCCGATCTGTTCCCAAAGGAGAGAAAAGGTTTTAGCATCTTTAAGACTCGCCAAGGTAAGAAACAAATAGAGTGATCAACTCTCGCATGCTGCTTTTCGCTGTAAATCATTTGGGAACTGATCTTTGAGTCGCGAAATGTACCCGTGGAACTCCAGTGGTTTTCATTATCAGGAGGGATCAGGACTATCCTTTCTCTCTTAGCAGAAGCACCAGTAATTCACAATTGTAATAAGTGAATCAAATGTAATGCTCACAAGCATTCAGGATTGCATCGTGATAACAAAATGTATGTTCTCATAATAGCTGCTCAGTGGATCTCAATACTTTTAAGTATTTGAGATTAGTAAAGAGTATTTCGGTAAGGGAGTTAAAGGTAATGAAGGAAAAAATGTAAAGTTAATGAAAATTAGTTAAGTTATTGTTATAGTTAAGTTATTGTTATAGTTAAGTTATTGTTATAGTTAAGTTTAGTATAAGTTAGTTGTCAATGATCAAGGTTGTGCTGAAAGTCTTAAGACGACATATTTTCGTGAAAATGGTTAAGTTATTGCTATAGTTAATTAGTTAAGTTATTGTTATAGTTAAAATTAGTATAAGTTAGTTGTCAATGATCAAGGTTGTGCTGAAAGTCTTAAGACGACATATTTTCGTGAAAATGGCCTGTCGTGCAAATTAGGAGCGTCTGGATTTATTTGGAATGGTTGTGATTAATAGCAATCTCCTCCACAAAATTCGTATTAAAATAGTATTTAAAAACATCCTCTTAAAGGACCATGAATAGGTTTGTTCCACTTTCCAGTTATCCTGGTTTGTTCACCAGTTATGAACTCTTGCTTCCGAATTTAGTTCCGAGTACGCCATTGATCCAAGCCCATTTTCGGTGGCTTCGCTGCGTTCGTTTCGTATTTAACTCTCAAACACATTTCCCTCTGTCATTAAAAGGCAATCACGAAAATAGAGAATTTTGCTGGATTCTGGAGAGTCAAGATTCGCTTCAAGTTCATCAGAGCTTCAACTTAGCATATCCGTAAAATGCGAGTTTATGTTGCGGCTGCGGAACATTGCGTTCTGGTTGTGTATCAGGAAGTAAGCAAAGTATTCCTTCTCGGAAATGATAAATCATCGTTTTCTGCTGGAGTATTGATTCTCGGTCTCCTTCACGCGAGCCTCGTAGCAGCCACATCTGTGCAGATTCCGCTGCTTGAACCGCACGCATTTAGGAAAGCATTGCCGAGTTTCGGGAAACTTCAGAAAAGGCGAGGATATTGCCACATCGCAGTAAAAGTTATTACATATATCACAATTTCATGACAATCTCGCCTAGTGAGATATCATCTAGCTGGCAGCGAATGCTACACAGGACGGCTCCTTTTTGGACTTTTTCAATACTGAAATTTAATCAGAGTGATTACTCCACGCACCATATTACATTGTGTTACTCATTTGGCAACTGGTTTGCAAACTTGACCAAAATTTAATGCTTATTGATTCTCCTTTTCAAGTAGTAGACGTTGGTTTTTATTATTGATCGAGTTCAGCGAATATCACTCATTTTTGCCCCTTTTTTTTGTTACTCATTAATTCTCGAACTTTTGTTTTCCAAAAGAATCGCTTTCTTTTGTAATAAACAAATCATCGTTCTATTTTCTAATAAAATAACAGCCGTTTCCATGTTTGCTCGTGGATACAAGTCTGTAATGCATACATGTCTGTCTTCCACAGCATGCTGACGAAATTCTGGGCTGTTCTCCAGAGCGTTCTGGTAGCTCATTATCGGCGAGAGTCTACACAAATTGTTGAAAAAGATTTTGTCTTTTTTTTCACCAGATTTCAGCTCCCCATAATTCTCCAAATACTAGATCAATTGGTCCAAATTTCATTTCGTCGGATGGGACATTAAGCCGTGACGCTGTATTCGGGAGAGCCTAACCCTATGCACATTAGAACACGCTGGAAGACCTTGACAGGAGTCTACTCTATACCCTAATAGCTGTCCAGTAAGTCCCCTTCCCCCAACATTCTTTTAGATCTCAGGTCCTTGTGACCTGGCCATTTAGGCTGTTTGTGAGCACAAAAGTACCCTCAGAGATAATACAACCCAAATATCGTGCATGGGTTTCTACGTAATGCTTTAAAAATTCAAATCCTTACCTATAATAGAGCACTATGTGGAACCACGATTGGCTTTTTTCTCAATTTTTATATCCCGTCGAATGAAAACTTTCATATACCTTTCCGCCCCACTCTGTAATTAAACCAATACTTGACTATTCAGTGCGAAATTCTCTTATGGATTTTCCCCTTGTTCATTGCCATCCTATGTTGCGTTACAATTTGAAAACTTGATTTTGGATAGAACTCGAGTTTTAGTTTAAAATTACTATTAGTTTTCAACTTCGTTAGGTAGGGGGGGGGGAAGGGAAATCAAGGCACCCGTTGAATTCTCAACGGGATGTTTTAGCGTTGAAACTTCAAGTCCTTACCTGTAACAGAACAGGATTTCGAAACCTGAAACCATTTTCTCCCTATTTGATTTAGTTCGTCATATCGATTTTGCAATTTTCGACAGTCTCTCTACTAGTTTGCACGAAAATACGTCAAGTTCAGCAAGAAAATTCAGCCGTCGAATATGGATTGCTCGTTTCCCAAGAGAATAAATGTTCGTAATTTTCTGAATTTATCACCCATTAAAGATGGAAAAATCAAACTAATGGAAGATTTGGCAAACGGAAATCGTAATATTTTATTACACTGGCTTCCATAAATTAAGGAAAATCCCTATGTTAAGTCAAAGCTCTGTAACTTCTGAAATAATTTTTTTGTTTGGAAAATACAGTGGACCTTCGTTATAGCGCTGCTCGCTATACCGCGCACTCGGTTATAGCACGGGCGATGTTCGCGATAAGTTCAAACATGGTTATACAGGTCCGTGCGGCGTTAGTGAGTATCGCATTTTATTGTTACTGCGTATTGAGTAATTGTGTATGTATTGAGTTCCTGCATGTATTTTGAATAGTGTTTAATTATTGTATGCATGATGAGTAAAAGAAAAGCTTACAGTGTGAAATTTATTGTGTCGCCACCGCGCCGCTCGGTATAACGCGGTTCACCTTATAACGCGGGTGTTGTTTCCCGCCCGACATGCGCGTTATATCGGGGGTCCACTGTATATTCTTTACACAAAGTTCTAAAATACAAAGATATTTTATTAAATGCTTTGATACAATGCTTATTGCTAAGTTTTAAATAACTTCTGAATTCAATTTTTGTGGCTGGCACTGTTATCGCTAAATATTCAAACTCCAATAACTCATTAAATACTGAACGAATATTGTTGAAAATCGAGATATTGATTTATTTGATTGAGATCTTTACCTGCAATCACATTTTTCAAAAATAAAAAACTTATTTTAGAAGTTATAAAGCTTTGACGTTAGCTTTCGTTGACTTAACATAGGGATTTTCCTTGATTTATGGAAACCAGTGTAGTATTTATTCAACCAAATAAAGAATTTTCCGTTTACTCTTTAAAAAATTCGATTTTTATACCCTCTCTGCGTGGGATAAAGTCAAGTCAATACTATGAAGGTAAACCTCTTGACTACCCAAGTGCTATCTCTAAATATCACACGTGTATCATGAATTCACTATTTAGGAAAACTTTAAACACGAATAATCTATTTTCCAACTTTAACGGTGGAAATTAACACTTTATAATAAAAGATTCAAAAAATCTAATTTAATTCTATT
Organism: Ryuthela nishihirai; assembly: GCA_038380435.1. Classification (NCBI taxonomy): domain Eukaryota; kingdom Metazoa; phylum Arthropoda; class Arachnida; order Araneae; family Heptathelidae; genus Ryuthela; species Ryuthela nishihirai. The sequence goes on from JAWZYU010000017.1 coordinate 83,018,723, forward strand.
TATCCAACCAAAAAGGAAGTGTTCATTTATCTAATGAACAAAAACTTTAAATATGAACCGAGAGAAGATGAGCGAAAACCAAAGATCTTTTGCTGGAAACGAGCTAAAAATGAGCTAAGATCGTTTCTTAGAACCAAAATGATGGCGAAAATCTTCCGAGAGAGATATAGCAACCAGTTAGTGACTAATAAACAAAACATGTTAATGAAATTATATTGCAACACATTTATAATCTATTTCGCAAATATGACTGCTTTATTAGTGTGCTTTGATTAGCAAGCGTATATTTATCGGCATAAATCTAATTGAGTGAAATTTAATAGCCAGCAATCCACTAGAGGAGTGGTAAACTTATTTCAAATGACATCGCATTTTATGTTAGACTGCTGCTCAAACGTTAAGCAACAAATCCAAAAAATCTGCTTATCTTATGCGATAATTGATAATAAATAGCAAAAGTCAGACTTTACATAAAAACGACGCTAAGTACAAATCTGCGCATGAAATTTGCATTAAACAGAGTCGCTTATGCGAAACAGGTCAGTATAAAGAGCACCTCGTTTATACGTGCGCTTCAGTTCGTGTTAGAGTCGACGTACGACATCAGAGATAGCCAACAGTTAGATAATGGCCGGAAGAAATCTTTTCAGTGAAGAAATGAGGTGGCGAGCAATCTGGAGTCTGGACAATGTAAGTCTGAGATAGCCATATGGCTAAATGTGAATCGTGGCATTGTAAGTCTCATTTGGAATCGATTTCAAACAAACCATACCGTCGCTAAAAGACCTATTCTGGACGTCTGAAGGTTACATCGACTAGGGCCAGCTCGATGAATGATCGACATACCAGCTCGCATTCCATCTCGCTGAATCCACGAGACGAGTTGTATCTTTGCAAACTGTGTCCAGAAGGCTCCATGCAGGCCATCTTTAGGCAACGCGATCAGTTTGTGTGTCCCTTTGACGTCCGGCCAGCTCATATCCCAATTGAATTCGTATCGACAACATCACAGTTGGAATCAACGTTAATGGGGCAGTGTTAATTAATCCCGATTTAGTCTGTAAACCGATTCCCGACGACTATTGGTGTGGAGACAGCCTGGAACCAGATCCCGTCAACATCCGGGAAAGAGATAGTTTTGGAGCTGGAGGTCTGTTGTTTATGCGCAAACATCACTGTCAGTAGCCGCACAAACTTTCATGTCTTCCCAGGAGGGACTGTAACAGCTGTAAGGTATCGCAATGAGATCCTCGAACCAGTATTTGTTCGTCATTTCTCGCAGCAATGGGTCTTGATTCCGTGTCAACGGACGATTAATGCTCACCCTCACAGAGCTCGCTTGATGGACCAATACCTTGAGGGTGAAACCATAAGCCATATAGACTGGCCTTCCCCATCACCTTCATTAACTTACGTTAATCTAATTTCAAAACAACATGTTTGAGATGCTCTAAGTCTAAGCCGATCGCAATTCATCTCACAATGCGCCAATCGCAATTGCAATTCACCTCCCAAACCTTCCAGCAGCCTCCGATCTGCACTCATACGTGAATGGAATTTCTCCCTCGAACCATCATTGACCCTGATTTGCAGCATGACGTTTCGTTTGTTTTCTAGGCATTAGTGGGAAATATGATCATGGACTTCTACGTTTCATTGAAATCCAACGACGGAATTGTTTGTAATTCGTATTTTATGTCTTTGTTGCTTGACTTTTAAGTAAGTGTATATAAGTTGTCTGAAACAGACGTTATAAATAATGTGAAATATAGGCGTGAAAATAGGACGTGAAAACGAAAAAATAGAATGTGGGTTAAAAAACTTTTCACAATTCCGTTTCTGATAGCAAAGGAAAATCCACCCTGTAAGTTCCTAAACGCAAACACATTTTGTTTTAATTAGAAAATATAAATTGAAATTTTTTAAAAAAATGTCTATCTTCCTTGGTCGTCGTTAACTGATTATTTTATCTATTAATTAATTCTCATTATTTTCTAATAATTATTGTTTTTCAAATTGCTAAAATTGTTTTTAAATTTACTTTTTGTACTGCTAGTGTGATATGTAATATAAACCACCTAGTTCAACTTTTGAGTTGGTTATGTGTTAACTAAATTTAATGTAGAATTTTTAATGATAATAAACTTGAACAGTGTGCGCCGAAAAAGTTAAAAAAATAGTTCTTTCTTCGCAATTACTCTTGTGCATTTTCTTTTAATACGCTGATAAAGGATAAACGATTGATCCCTTTTCTGCTTAGGGGAAGGAGAGGGATTTGAGGTAGTCCGCGACGATGCAGACTTCACAAGCTCTAATTTGAAATATAACTCATTAGGATTGACCCTCATAAACTTTCCGCCCTCTCCGGGATTGGGGGGGGGGGAAATTCGAGGTACTCTACGACAGTTTCCACATGAGAAGCTTTCATTTGACACCAAACTCGTAATTATTAATCCATCCGTAAACCGATTCGAAAAAACCGTTTTGACAAAATATAAACAAATCGACAAATGAGTAAAAAGCATTGGGAGGTTAAGTATCTGGGATTAGGTCCAACCCTTGAATTTGCACCATTAGTATATGGCTGTAAAAATTCACATTTTTGTATTCCCGATGCGATTCTTCACTTTTGTAATCAGTTTCGTGGAAGCAAGGCAGAAACAGTGGCGGCCAAGGGTTCAAGAAGCTTGCTGCCAGGTGTCGGAAACAGTGGTAGCAAGATTCAAGAAGCTTGCTGAAACGAGGATCGAAGGTTTTTTGCCATCACTCATTTGTTTAGTCGTTTTTACAGTGACAGCCTGTATCTTCAGAGTCGAAGCTATTAGCCTGGCATTGCTTAAGTTGTGGTCCGTTAGGGTTTGATAAGGAGGCCCTCGAATTTATATAGTATATGCTCTTCAACGATATTGAATCCCTGGGCGAGTAGACTAATATTTACGTTTCAAGCGTCCCTAGCCAGACGCAGCAGCGCGACCTTGTGCAGAGTCATATTTTGCTAATATTTCATAAAACGTTATAAATTTATTTTATTTCACAAATACAAAGAAAAAAAAGTAATTGAAATGAGTGTCGCATTTTAACTAAAATGCAAATTCGTAACAAAATTTCATAAAATTACTATATAATAGACCCTCCTGTTTTTCTTTGGCGCCCTTAGTCAATTACCTAGTTTTGCCTATTCCCAAATCCTCTGTTTTGGAGGATTTCTTAACCGATACAGTATCGGTATGTTCGTAATCCACTTTCTTTACTATGGGGGATTGTAGCAAAGTGTAAAAAATCGTTGCATTTGACGAATGATAACAGCATTTATCCAAGAAAGGGAAAGGCAAATTACAGGACTATAAAAATTTTGAACAGATTTCAAATTTGTGAAACGCATTTTGTGTTTATTGATTTATTTTTAACCTTTTTATTATTCCATTACATTCCATTATAAACTTAACTAGGAGCTGATAATAAATATTGTATCCATATTTTTCTTCCGCTAACATTTATTCTGCCTCCCCATTCCCCCCTGGAAATATTTTCTAGTTACGTGTCTGACGTCATGGGTTAACGACTTAAATGTGTCCTATCCGAATTGCTAAATGCAATTAACAAACGACTCATATTTCAGTGAGTAAAAGAATTGTCAACTCCTTTTAAGGCAGTGTTCTTAGTTTGAATACAGAATTAAAGAAGTTATTTACAATTTATTTGCTCTCCTCATTTTTTATTGAAAGTGCCTGACAAAACTGTTAAAAGAAACTCAAATGCGACTTTTCTCGCTGCCATGAACAGGAATGGCATTAAGTACTTCTTAATGGACCTTAAAGGGAGTTGTAACAAAAAAAAAAAAACCAAGTGATTTGTTTGGATGTTCCGATTGCTGCCTGAGCTTGAGCGTTTGACTCTTTCGATTCCAACTGGCTTTACAGCTACAGAACATTTCGCTTGATTTGCATTTTGAAGCGAATGTCATGCTAAAGACAAACGAAATAAGTAAAGCTCAAAATCTGCTCCTCGTGTTGTTCTCAAAAGGCAAATATTTCGAGAGATTTCCATTTAATGATGCATTTAATAATTCCTTAATGCTTGATTGGAGGAAAAAAGCAGTTCTTGCTTTAAGAGTAATAATGAATTGAAAGGAAGAATTGTTAAAAGTGTTGTTGAGCACGGAGATCTAACTGGACGCTGTCACTATAAATACCCGATAGAGAAGATCTCTGAGGAAAGCGACACCTCAGCAGAAAGAAAATTTATTTGTATTATTTGAGACTCACCTAGATCTTTTTTCCCTCTTCGGCAGTGAAGAATTCTAACTGCACGCATACCAACTGATATAGGGGAAGAAATGCTAGGGTTAGAAATTTTATTAATATCTATCATGTCATTACTTTCGATTAAACTCCCGTCATTAGAACATTCAAGTTATTTAATTGGAACTTTATGATGAAACTGTTTCTGTCCGCCAAAATAGCTCTGAGAGAATATGAAACTTTGTGACCCAACAATTGGGTATTCTTGTCTTTAAAGTGTTGTTCCCACAAAATGCTCTAAAAATTTGAATTTTGCCTATCTATAGATATCAATTTTCATCCAAAACCCTAATGATATAGTCCATATATTCCTGAAAACGAAACAAAAAACTAACTTTACTCTATTTTATGGAAGGGGGTAGAAATTAGAGAAATTCGTAGGATTTATAGCGAATTTAGGGTAGAACAGGGTGTTAACGGATGTGGTTCGGATCAGGAAGAAATGAGTGATCCAAGTCTGAAATCGGTCTCAGAGAGGGAAATGAGACGATGAAATGGCGAAGAGAGAAAGAGGAAAGAGATAGGGAAGAAAGAAGATTGGAAAGAGAATTGAGAAGGGAGAAGGAAATTGCTGGTTAGAAAGTAGAAGATTATCTCTAGAACAAATGTGATTGCTATAATTGTAATGAAGAAGAAACTAGAAAAGGAAAGGGAAGCTAGGGAATTAGCTTGGCAAGAGAAAACTGTGTCTAGAGTTTGTTTGGTTTGTTTCACTTCTGAGCGGCACTTGGCCAGGTCACAAGGACCCCCGAAGGCTCAGAGAAGGTTGGGGGAGGGGGGGGGTCCGACTGGAACAGCTGTTGGGAGACAGATGGTAGACTCCTGTCAAGGCCATCCAGCGTGTGTTTTAACTTGCACAAGGTATGGTTCTCCCGCACACGGGGCTACGACTTAACGTCCCATCCGACGGATGGCAATCTTTCCAGGCCCATCGGTGTCCCCTACTGACCGTGGGCAGAGCGGGGAGTTGTGCGGAGATAAATCTCAATGCTGACCCAGCTGGGAATCGAACCTAAGAACTGCAGATTACGAGCTTGAAGCGCTACAGACTGAGCCATACTCGCCCCAAACACTACTCAGCGAGGAGTCGAACCCCCGTCTCTCGCGTGGCAAGCGGGGATACTGATCACTATACTACCTAAAAATATGTGCCAAGGGAAAAGGAAGAATATGTATGTACATAATTTGGAAGGTAAGGCAAAAGTGAAAAATAACTGTGCTAATTCTGTTAAAGGTGTAAAGGTCAATAAAGATAATTTTCGGTAGAAATCAAAATTTTGTGTGATAAGTGATTGATTGGATAATCTAATAAGATTCGAAAAGTTATAAAGGTTAAATGTAGATCTCGCAAGAGGTATGGTAATGAGAGTAATTTTAATCAGGTAGGTAATACGTGTAATGAAAGTAAAGTGTTTCTTAAAAGCGGTATAACTTATTGTAATGAAAATAATTTTATGCCTAAGAAAGTCGGCAGGTAAAAGGAGGAAGGTATTAGACAATACTCAACGTGGGGTACGCGGTAAAATTTTTTTGGGTACGCCGTGAGAGCTCAAAAATCGCTAGATCTAGTAACAAAGTAAAAATAATCATTGTTATGCTATAACTATATCTATCTATACATCATTGTTTTATCTATCTATACAAGGGGTACGCCAGTTACATACGCATTTCCAGGGGTTACGTGAAGCATAAAAGGTCGAGAACCACTGACTTAGACAGTAATGAATGTGACAATGTACAAACTATCAGAAAAGTTAATGACGAGGTTATGTCAAAGTTAGGCTAACTACTTGTTTGTTATGTCAGTTAAGGAATAAATAATAGCATCTGATTTAAAAATAATGTTCTAAATGACGGGAGTTTAATCGAAAGTAAAAGTAATGGCATGATAGATATAAGATTCTGAAAAATATTTGAGCGTAATAGCAGATTCATTAAGAAAATATCAGAGGGCAAAAGAAAGAAGTCCATAGGAAGAAAGATGCTGATGAAATCTAAAGTGAATAGAACTTTTAAAATTATGAGCAAAAGGAATAATTATGAAATGAAAGATAAGGCGCAAGAAGAAGTTTCTGATTATTCAGGAAATGTCAGAATAATAGATGCTATTAAAACTGAAAGAGAAGATTCCGTTTCATGAGTCGTCAGTGCATTACAGCAAACGAAGTCCAGATGCAAACAATGGACGGCGCTTCTCTAACAGGTCGGGTTTGGCTCTATCTGAAACCACTCTGTCATTAACAGAACGCCTAGGAGGTTCACTGATTAGAGTTAGAAATTGCCATGAAAGAGATGGATATGGCAACTAAAAGGTTGTAAGAGTGAGAAAGGATAAAGGGCCATACACAAGGACACAATTGTGAGGAAGTGTTCTTTTAAAGTAATAAAAGTCACCAAGTGTGTAAACACTCAAAGAAAGCAAACTACAGTCAATTAGTTCTGAGTGAGAAACACTCAGAAGTACTGTAATTTATTCCTGCATTGAACTTTTTTACCTTATTTTTATTCTTATGTTTGCACCTATCAACACTGACTTTATGCTTTTTCATTCATCTGAGGAATTGGCATTTTGTCTGCACAACTGTTTACACCTTTGTTTACTAGATCAGAACCTTGGTTAATATCACTGAATGACAGTGGCATTTGGTGTTCATTACTAGTCAATTGTGCAGTCTTCATGCGAGGACATTATTTACCATATAAGCTGGGGCATCCTGAGTTTCGTAGTCGTTTAGAAGACTAACAGAATTTTTAGGTGGGGCATGTGTCATGTCCTTCTAATTTGTTTTATTCTCTTATTTATAGTTCTTGCATATATCTCTGTTATATGTGTATTTTCAAAAGTGTCTTCTTAAATAATAATATTTCTGATTAGTCGTTATTCGGACTACTATAATAACTACTATCACCAGACCAGTGGTGAAAGTAGTTATTCAGATTTCCAGATGCTCATGGAAGCGAGAGCATTCTATTGAAATAACTTAATACTGAATTTAAGATTGTCAAATACAGCACAATCAGGCTCATATGAAGGATATTTTTATGGGTTTCTGAACTTAAGAAAATTTGCCACTCCACTAACAGTGTTGTTTTCAACAAGGCCAGCCATCTTTTAAGGTTAAAAGATAGCAAGTTTCTTCTACATACACTGCTTTCAATGCATATATACAACCCTCTCCCCCATCAATGTCTTGACCATGTTATTGTGTGGCGTTGTAAGATTTTTCTTCAAGGCTATTGAAAGGAAAATCTTCGATTCAGCAGCCCTTTAAAGAAAATCCTTGATACGCGCCTGCGGAAGGGTATCAACTTTCTGTTAATGCCGTCCAGCATTATTTTAATTTAGTGTTTCCATGGTCTTAGCCTACCATATGTCGATGCCGTCCTTTCGAAGCAGAACGGGTCTCCTTTCTCATCAAAGGCTCAATTCATTGAACATTCGAAGAAGAAGAAATTAATACAAAGTACACGCTCGAAAGTTAAGGTACGAAAACAAAACATAGCTTTAATACCTCGGAATCTGTTTAAGGCATTAACCATGAAAAAAAATGAGGACCAAGTGAGATTAATGCAGAAATGAACGCTGTCTGGTTTTCTAATTCGCGGGAACCGCACCAAGAGTTACTCTTCAAAAGTCCTACTGATGTTGCGGTCGAATGCTTCCCTTCTCGAAAAATGTAATTTAAAAAATCGCGAAAATTACATTTCGGACATCGTGTTTTAGAAAATACTTATGCATAAATCTCCCCCAGCATAGTGCAGAAAGAAGCTTTAACTGTTACCAGTGGTGAAAGTAGATTTTATTTCTTACCGGTACACTTTAAGGCATAGCCATGTGTGGAAAATCACGCAGAGGCGGTCACTCCACTGAAGTCATCTTACAGGATAGTTAAAGTGAAGTGTATGGTGACCGAAGTACACTACTTCAGTATTTTCTCTTTCTCCTTATGTTTTCCTAAAATAGCAAGTGATTCAGGGTTTCCTAAAGTGAAATAAATATTAATATAGCTAAATACCTGCTGATTCCTTTGTATTCGGGGATTACGATCTTTTGGGAAGAAAAAACTTATTAGATGTCTTAAAAAACGGATTGTTATCTGGTGTAATCTGAACAATTTTAATTCTTTAAAACATTGAAAGCAATTTTTTAGATGAAAAAACGAACTTTTCATTTTATTTTAATCACTCACCTTTCATATTCTAAACCCAGATGCCAAATTTAAGCATTTTTTGAGAATAACATTGTATAATCGGAGATTCAGAGTAACTTTTAAAATTCATCAAGTGTAATCAAAGATTTCACGATATACGCCAATTTCGCCTCTGCAATATCCGCGACAATAGATGCAAAATTGCAGCATTCCCGTATTCACAATGAGGTAGGAAATTGCCAGACACAAAATGGTTTTCTTCCTGTTTTAACAGACAGCCATTGATTTTTTTTTTGTATTTTGATGAATTTATATTAACAAAAGATTGCGAAATTTTACATTCAAATGCCCTTCCGCAATTCTCAGAAATATTCGAATTTTCAATTCAGTAGAATGTAACGTTATTTACAAAAATATATTTAGAAGACCCTGACTGCTGCGACTGTGATGTTATTGAGCGTGTTGAGAGCCATAAATATCTTGGACTCTACATGGACACAACTTTCCGATGGAATACACATATTCAAAAGTTAGCAGGGAAATTGCGTCTATGTGCATCTAAACTTTATAAACTACAATTTGTTGCAAGCACACATACATGTATTTTGGTTTACAAAGCTATCTGTGAATCTATATTGACCTATGGTTTGACAATATACGGCTCAACTAACCTCACAAATATAAAGAAAATAGAAACTATTCAATCATCCATTGCTAAAAATATAATCCCATACAACTTAAGAAATTCATTTTATCATAGCGAAGAAAGACTAAATTATCTAGGCATACTCTCTTTTCACAACCTTTACAAATACAGCATCACTTTAAAATATTTTTTTGATAATCAATTTAAATATAAAATCTCTCATGGGAAAAACACAAGGTTACAATCCAAAAATTATTTCCAACTTCCAAAAATATTAAACAATTACGGGAAATGTACAAGGGCATATACAATACCTTACGTGTTCAATCAACTGCCAAGGGAAATTACTTTATTAAACAATTTTAAAGAAATCAAAAATAAGACAAAAAATTTTCTTCTAGGCACTAAATTTTAAATTAAAATTTCAACCACTACAATGGAGCTTCCACTGAAATTCATATAAATTGATGACATTGTTTTAAACTATATCTTATGTATTTTCATGTAACGTTATTATTCTTCTCTCCTGCAGATAAGCAAATGCTTTGCGGGTCATTTGTTTAAAATTTTGTATAACTAACATGAATATGAATAAAGATTATTATTATTATTATTATTAAAGATGAAAGCAGAGATGAGGATATATAAGGGTCTTACAACAGATCAAGTAAGAGTTCTGTTTCTGGTGATAATTAAAGACCGGACCAAGACAGGTACGTTGGATTGTCCGTGAACTACAGATTACGAGCCCACCCCAGCCCCTAAAACTATAGTAATGGAAATGAAAATCGACGAATTTTTCTTAAAAGGAAGGATCTGATTTCTTTAAATCAAATTCTCGGTTAAAAGAGCATTAAAGTGTAAAATAAATCTTTAAAGAATCGTTAAGCTGAAAAATGTCTTACCGATACACTATACCGGCAAATAATTCTTGCCGCTACAGCGTACCGGTGCGTGCCGGCCTACTTTGAACACTGACTGTTACCTTTGCCATCACCGGGCTATTGCGTTAATGTCCCTTATAAGCTATAGATATATACTGAGATGCAAGTTTATTAGGTACACCACCTCTTGTTAAATAAATGGTTCATTCCAACACGTAATACGTCACGTGACTGCTGTGTGCGGCATAAATCAGGCAGACCAGTTCTTCGAGCATCAGTTAGAGTTGGATTGAGCGTCAGAATGGGCAAAACGAGCGACCTGAGTGGCTTAGATAATTGGTGTTAGGCATACCGATTCTAGCATTTCCCAAACAGCTGTCCTCTGGGCTTTTTATGCACAACCGTTAGTAGTTTGTTCACACCATACCGATCCAATCCATCGGACCACCAATCCCAGGTCGCGGCAACATCTTAATAGTGACGGCAGAAGGCGGCGGCGGCGGTGGTGGAGGTGGATGTACAATCACAGGTCCCCGATACACATAACGACGTTCTCGGAATGGGTAGCACGGTGGATCGGACTCGTACCCCGAGTCCTCGTCACTCAGCCACATATCAAAATCCATGTCGACACCCGTAACCTGTAGCTCAGAATAAAAGCCAAACCTTTTTTCAGCGGTTATATACAGCCAGAACCGTGACCTTTACACATCACCCCATCGGATAAACGAGTGACACGTAGCAAAGTACACAGCCATTCGTTCCATGCAATTATTCTGAGACTTGCATCAGCCGAGTGAAGGAGGGCCTTAAAATATAGGTATGGTGTTTAAATGGTCAACCAGCGGGTTTTTCATAAGGGGGAGGGCTTAAAATATAGGTAGGTCGACCGGGGGGTCCGAAAACGAGAAATTAGACTTAAAATAAAGGGGTTTTTGGGAAAATAGTACTTCTCCCGGTCAACAGATGGCGCCAGGAGGGTTTTTAATAAGGGGGAGGGCTTAAAATATAGGTAGGTCGACCGGAGGGTCCAAAAACGAGAAATTAGAGTGAAAATAAAGGGTTTTTGGGAAAATAGTACTTCTCACTGTCAACAGATGGCGCCACTGAGGGGAAAAGGGGGTTAATAAAGGAGGAGGAATTATTAATTATTAATAAAGGGGCGTGGCATGTTACGTAATGATTATGTAATGATTACGTCATGTTACGTAATGTTACGTCATGTGGGCGTGGCCTGTTACGTCATAGGGGGAAAGCACTGTGCAAAGGGGAATCGGTATGGTGTGAACAAACTACTACCGTTTCAAGGGTTTATTGAGAATTGTGCGAAAAGCAAAGAACCACCAGTGATCGCCGATGACGACGGTGGACGAAAACAGCTTGTTGGTCAGAGGGGTCAAAGGAGACTGGCAAGAATCATGCCAGCAATCAGACAGGCCATTACCAGGCAGATCACAGCAGAATTAAGCAAAAGTGTGCAGAAGGTCTCTCTGAATGCGCCTCATATCAGACCTAGTTGTGAATGAGCTACAACAGCCACCGACCATACCGAGTGCCGATGTTGTCAGCGAAGAACATAAAAGCGCATCTCCAGTGGGTGCAAGAGCATTGACACTGGACCATTGAGGACTGCAAAAAGGTAGCCTGGTCGAAGAACCAAGCATTTTGCATTGTGCTGATGGGAGGATCAGAATTTGGCGAAAGCAACATGAGGCCATGAGGCCAATATGAGACCAGTGGTGGCAATGTGATGGTGTGAGGAATTTGAAAGACTGTATTGCCTAATTTAATTGTTAAAAATATATATCATTAGTGGACGTTATTCAAAAATTGTTTAGATAGATGTGTGTTTGCTAGAGTTATTTTATCATCTAAGAAGTTCAATATTCGCATGAAAAGAAAAGTTTAAAAATATTCCATATCTTTGTAATGGGGGAAACAAAGCTTTGGAAAGCAAAACTCAATAGATTTTTTTTTTTAATCAGACAGTGGCTTTTTGTTGCGACGGAGTGGAAAATTCCAGCACATCTAATTTAAGCTTCTGAAACGTGATATGATTCGTCAAATATTTCTTCGAGGCATTCTGCTGCCAGCGCCGCCATTGGCATTCAGCAATTGTTCCTGAAAAGCACGAATTATTGAAACTTTTTGCTTTCTCTTTTTCGAAACTGGCAACTTGGACCACGAGGTGAAATTTTGCGCTCAAAGTGGTCACATTTTTTATTGGTATTTTTTTCCAACGTATAATTTTGGAAAACTTTTTTTTAGATTTCTAACGAATTGTTCTACTTAACTCGTAAGAAGAAAATATTTTAAGCACTTTATTGATGGAATTAGTAAAGTTATTGGCACACCAGATGTTTGCAAGTTTTGATAAATATATTATCCTGCATGTAAGGTTGTACATGTTTTTTCGATTGCAGTTAAGTACGTAGAAACATAATAGTTAAAAAATGCCATAAAAGCCGGTCGTTTGGGGAAAAAATGCATCTAGCAAATAGAAGAGAAAGGAAATTTTAATGATGAATCTTCTCTGTTATCGGATGTAAGGAATTTTTCTAATACTACTCAGGCATTTAAAAGTATTAGAACCATTCAAAGCGGTTTAGAAATAACACCGAGGTTAAAAGTCGTCACTTTCTACCTCCGCTAATCGCGCCCTGCCCTTGATGAGAAAGAGGAAACCAATGACCGTCATCTTCTTTTTCTCCTCCTTCTCTTAACATTTGAATCTTCCAGCATTTTCACCAATGCTGACTCATTCAGGCATTTATAGTCCGTAAAATCTGTATTTAGGAAGGGAGTTAGGATAGAAAATGATCTACCTTTAATAAACATGTTGAAATTATAAAATATATGTAAGTATGTTTGTTTAAATAAAATTTGAAATCACAAAATTTATATAAAATGTATTTAGTATAAATCATTTAAAAATGATTGGTATGAATAGAAAATGAAAGTTGTTAAAGAAAGTTGCATGTATTAAAAGTTATGAATCTTAAATCCAGTTTAATTGTTGTGACAGCAGAGAATTAAGATGATAGCTTCCTCCCTGGAAGAGGAAAAATATTAATTTTTCAGAGATAAATCAAAGTTTGAAGCATAGTTCACAGGGTTTAATGAAATTAATTCATCCTTCTGATAGAACCGTACCCCTGGGTAAGAGAGTAATTACGCTGTGCACGTTAATCTGGATGAGCTTGACTAATTTGGGAAGCTATCATCTGTCTCTCAACAGCTGTTCCAGTGGGTCCCTGTGATGACCCAAAGAGTTCCGATCCTATAGGACTAAGTCAGATGTGATGACCTGGGTTCGGATCCTGTCGACTATGCCAGATGTGATGTCCTCCCTTCTCAGATCTATGGAGACTGAGCCAAACGTCGTGTTCGCCGGAGGACAATGTGATTGTTGCTCTAATAATTACTTCACCCTCACTTCGGTGAAATTACAGGTTCGCGGGTTTTTAGGCCCGTGCCACTGCACGCATTTGAAGAAACTGGTGTTGAATGATGAATAACAACAGTCCATTAATTACTGCACGTCGACACAGTTTTATTTATAATATATACAGCTACGTGCTGGGAATGAGCTCAACTCCCTGGGCTTTGATGCTTCGCTGCTGCAAACGTTAACAATGAGGTGGAGAATCGCACACTCTGCAAGTTCTCACTTTACAGACCTCAACCTCGGCGAAAGGATAATCAACCTTTGCCTACACTGTGGTTCGCTCTGAATCCACAATAATAAAACAGATTCACTTCAGAATCTAGATTCCCCCTTGGAATCGCACCCTCACTTCAAGGGTTACTTTTGAGAAAGGCGGCGTCCTTTGACGCGTGTTGAAACGGCCTCTTCGTTTTACAGCTACACACAGACTAAAGCTTCAAATCTACCGCCTAGCCTCGTGCGCGGAACTAGCGCCTTAGGCTAGTCATTTACGGCATAAACAACTGCTGGCATTCGTCTCCACTTACACGGAGCAGCTTTAGACCCGAAAAACAACAACAGTGAGTCATCCCAGCACAAACATTTCCAAGAACACATAAAAATATATACAACAATAAAATACAACAAAAATATACAATAAATAAATAAGTATAAAATTCGAGAGACATAACAGTCCCCTTCCCCCAACCTTCTCTGAACCTTAGGGGTCCTTGTGAATGGTCAATTAGCCCATTGTGTGCCAAAAAAGTACCACTCAGATTTAAAACAACCGAACACAGAGATGAAACAACCAACTCATTCCCTTGCGCCATGAGCCATGGTGCCGTTAGTAGCCACAGTAGTCGTGTGGTATATTCAGATACTCAAGTATTATAGCAGACAGGGTTCATCTGCATCATCTGTGAAACGAAATGGTGGAATAAGATCGATTGCGTGCGTATCAAATTCCGATTAGATTGCACTTTAAATTTTATTGATTCTTAATGAGTTTGGCAGTTTAGTTCGGAGGGTTTCATTTTGCTAGTATGGAGGAGGGTGATATCAAACATTTCGTTCTGCCGATAATGATCACGAGGGTCACGATCTTTAGAAGCAAAACGTCGCGATATAATCGAGTGCGTATCTCTCAAGTTAATTTTTATATTTCCTCTGGATTAAGTAATTCATAAAGAGTTTTTTGATGTTCCAAGCTGTTTGCACGCTTGTGGCGAAGGATCCGATCTCGATATATATATATATATCCCCCCAGATATCGATCACTATCTTCACCCCCTTGGAAATAAAATCGTGGATTTGCAAGTGATTCTACAGTTGGGCTGATATTGAATATTTAGAGGCAAGTATTGAAGAGCGTAGAGGTTGACAAGAGCTTCCCATGGAAGCCATCGAGAATGTGATTTTAATGGCACACTTTTCGAATCTCTTGCACACGGAACCGCTGCTTAACTTCTTATCCAGTGGACGGATGTCCTTCATTGCTACTGAATTTTCCTTTCTCATCGAAAGCAAGACGTAAGAAATGGGGAAATCTTTCTCCAAGTAACGAACCTGGCATTCTATATTTGCACCTCCTTGTACACTAGAAATGAATTCACATCGAGGGTTTAATGGAAACTGACGAGATTAGAAAATAAATTTTTTTTCACGCAAAGAAAAGCCTTTTTATTAGAAAAACTAAAGAATGTATTTTATTTTGTTGTCACGGCTTTTTTAGTATTTAAATTATTATATATATTTGAAAGCAGTTTTTTCCACATTAAATAAAGCATCAAAATATGTCTTTTATAATGCCAAAACCTGGAATAAAAAGTAATTTTTTATAGTCAATTTAGCTTCTTGTTAGGCAGACGAAAATTAGTAAGATTAATTCAGATGCCCTTGGTTAATTATATTGGAAAAGTAGCAGATAAGAGTGTTTGTTCATTAAACAACCTCTGATTTTAAGGGTTAAATAATCTTAAATACCTCTGAGCGGCACTTTTTTGTACACAATGGGCTAAATGTCCAGGTCACAAGAACCCCGAGGGCTCAGAGAAAGTTGGGGAAGCACTGGAACAGCTGTTGGGAGACTGATGGTAGCCTCCCGTCAAGGCCATCCAGTATGTTCTTTAACATGCAAAAGATAAGGTTCTCCCGCACACGGGACCACGGCTTAACGTCCCATCCGACGGGCGGCGGTCTTTCCAAGTCAAGCGGTGCCCCCAACTGAGGGCGGGGAGTTTTGCGGGGCAGACAAGAAGTTCTGATTAGATTCAAGAACATTTGTAGAAAGAGAATTAATCTCTGAAACGAAGTAGAATGCCGATCAAGAGTATGAACGTGCTTTGGATTAAAAACAAATGGTGAAATTAAACAAAACTGTCTTTTTCTCTTGATTTTTGAGCTCCGTTTTCCAATTTTTCTGATTTTCAGTATTGCTCTAAAATCCTTCAAAGGATTTGACATTAATTGGCAAGTGTTGACTACTGAAAATCTTCCAGAGTAACAAATTCCGAGGGCATTACTGGCTGTAACATCTTCAACATAGTAGTTCGTTTAATTTGTCAACTATAATTGTCAGAAATTCCCTGCAGAAATTCCCTGCCAGCTGAAGTCTCATCATTCCATCTCCGAGATCGCGCTCAGTCCTTCGGCCATTAAGTCGTCTTTCTGCGTCTCAGTGTACGACCATTTTCCGGCGATTCGGTCCGAGGTCGGGTTAGTTTGCATGGCAACTAAGTTTGTCTCTCTGGTGCCATGGAAACGGCCACATGCGCTGTACAGGCAGACGTTTGCGATGTCCATAGCATGTGATTCAAATGGCGGGCATCAGCATATTGGAAGGATGGAGAGTGCAGGGAGGGGGGGGGGGGCTCTTCAATGCCTTGAAGCAAGCGAACGGGCAGGAGCGATCGACGTTATTTCCATATCATTAGAATGTGGATGAGAATGTTCAAGGCTGATGCGAACAACTCGGAAACGGTGAATTTGGAGAGCGTCGTGCTCGAGAGAGAAAAAGACGCCATTATGCTGATAAAGGTGGACGACGAAGCGATTTGATGCGCATGTCACATGAAGCTACAAGGGAAGATGCTGCACAATGGACGGATAAAGTCAGCGATGCATAAGGTATTAAATAGAAAGGGAAGAAGATGGGCACGAACTCTTCGCCTCTTCTTGTCGCAGCAATGGGATTTTTTTTTGCTTTCGTGCCTGTGGATCTAACTCTTACGATTAATCAATTGTAAAGAATGATATGAAATTAATTAGATTTTCCTAAGGAAAAAAAAAACGTTTTGCAGATATTTCAGAAATTTAGAACTGGAAAACATTATTCCCTATTTTAAAGAGAAAAAGAATATTAAAGTTAAAATCAATGTTCATATTATATCTTTTTTTTATTATTGAGTGTTTGAGATTGTTTGCGTGAAATCATTTTCATCATTATTTGGAAATACTGATCCCAAATAACTCTGAGACTTTCTCCTCTTTGTCCACGGAGGAAAAAGGGAAACCAGCTGACTTTAGAAACGATGCAACGGACGAGATGGAAAGAGCTAAAGACGTGAGACCCTTTTGTCAGAGAGGCAAACCCTCTGCCTCTCTGACACATTTGAATGAATTTATTAAAACACATTTATATTAAAAATGCATTTATTAAAAACACATTTGATGAATATTAAAAACACATTTGATGAATCTGACTCTCCTGTTTGTTTCTAGCAGTTGTCCAGTGGATCTCCTCCACCCTCTTCTGAATCGTACGGCATCTTGTGACCTATTTAGTCCATTGTGCAAAATATACTACTAATCCCAATCCGTCATTTTTGTCTTCTTCCCTATTTGGTCTTAATTTTTTTTCCACGATAAAAAAATACCCCCTCAAGCAGCTGCTAGCCACAGAGGTATGACAGGATCCTGTCAATTTATACGCCTTATAGTAGAAGGTCTGTGAGAAAGGCGAGACTTCAGCAGATAGACAACACAACATATTTTATTTTAAATTTTATCAGACATTTATAAAAAAAAAATTGAAAATGACATTTACTATTGAGCAAAATAAAAAACATTCGCCCACAATGCTGATACATCATACAGAAGCCACTAAATCAAAGTTCTTTTTATATCTTAAATAATCCAGAAGTATTAAAGAATCATCATTTTATTTAGAATAATCGGCGTTTTTAAGCTCCATTTTTTTTATACGCATCAAATAGAAAATTCGTATAAATAAACAAGAAACATTTGCTCCAAATTTTCTTGCCCTGTTAACAGAGGTTTAAATGTTAGCTAGAGGAATTTTCTCCTAAATCTTATATAGAATTAAACAGAAAAGGAAGATGTTAAAAATATATTTGAGAAAATAGCAAACCTACAGAATAATTGTTCGAGTGTAAGTTAGAGATTCTGGAAAAGTTAATGAGCATTAGTCAAATAATAATAAATGGACAAAATATTTCAGACGACTAAACTTATTAACTTTCCTTTCACGCTCTCTAAGTTTGAGGATTACACCTTCTGGTATATGTAAGAATGAAAGTTTACGAGATCGAAACTAATACCTGCACATTTCCCCTCTTTTGCGTCGCCGGTGAAGAACGGAACACATTATAAGTGAAGAGCAGCCTTTTGCTTCGTTAACCTTCGTATTCAGTTATCGTATAAGTACCGCTGAGTATCGGAAGCAACTTCAAGAGGAAGCGAGCAGGCATGGCCAGTCAGCTTCATTGTTCAGCTCCCTGAAGGCTTTTGGTAGTGAACCATGTTGTCTCCTCTTCATCTAAAAATGAGGCCGTTAAATGAGGCTGCATGAGGAAAGACCGAAATTCATTTCATAAAGTGAGTGTCGGCTGCCAAAAGGTGACGATGCTGGCTCGAGCCATGCTCCAAAGGCATGCCAACGCAATCTCTGTGGATCCATCTGTTGATAGAACCATGAAACTTTCTTCCATTTTCCTTCTTCTGTTTTTTATTTATTTCAGTGCATGACGAATTGAGTCAATGTTTTCTGTCAGTGACGAGCATCTTTGGCTATTTTGGCGAATTTTTCCATTGATTTTCGTTCTTTGATTCTGTGACAAATTTGTCACCTTTTGACAACTCTTTATATTCTCCGTTTCATTGGCACTTAAGGTTCCTCTTTGCTGTTCTTTTGCTCTTCCGTGTTTCGTTTCCTCTGCTTCATTTTTGGGCTAATTTTTATTTTCGCTTTTGGTTTAAAAATGTTAATAAAGTTGCAACGCATTGTTCATACCGTATACCAACCAGTTAAGCACTGTTATTTCGAAACAAAAGCTTGAATGAATATAATCTGTGTCTGTTCACTGCTCTGTTCTCTGCTGCCTGCACTCTCATTTGCCTTTTCTCCCCTATCGGCAACCCTCTACAAGACAGTATAGATAAGCCCCGATCTTCTGAGTTCACAATTTTAATCAAACATAATCACAATTGACAGTATTTTACAGACTTTACTAAATGCTAAAAAATATTTTACACTGACCTGACACTGAAATTTCTGTTGACCCACTATATTTTTTCGTTGATGGTTCTTTCGATTCTTTCCTTGCAGGTAAACCTTCATTGCTAGTAACTGATGCGGCTCTACTGCAATAAAGACTATCTGCGCGGGAAGAAGCATCAGAACCATATATGAAGGGGATGCGGAGTTAAAATGGAATGGGGATGGCTCAGTCAGTAGCGCGCCGGACTCGTAATCTGCAGTTCCCAGGTTCGAGTCCCACCTGGGCCAGCGTAGAGATTTATCTCCTCAAAACTCCCTCGGTCAGTATGGGACACCGATGGGCTTGGATTGGAAAGGCCGCCGTTCGTCTAATGCAGTGGTTTTCAACCTTTTATGCTTCACGTAACTCCTGGAAATGTGTATGTAACTGGCGTACCCCTTGTATAGATAGATAAAATTGTAGTTATAGTATAACAATGGGAATAAAACTTTGTTACTAGATCTAGCGACTTTTGAGCTCTCACTGCATACCCCCCAAAAATTTTACCGCGTACCCCACGTTGAGAACCCCTAGTCTAATGGGACATTAAGCTTGGCTCCGTGTCAGGAGAGCCAACCCTTTCTATTAAAGAACACTCTGGATGACCTTGGCGGAAGGCTTGCATTTTTCACCTAATAGTTGTATAGTGGGTCCCCTAACCTTCTCTGATTGTCAGGGTCCTTGTAACCTGACAATTTATCCCATTGTGTGAAAAAAAAGTGCCGCTCAGAGGTAAAACAACGCAACCCAACATTTCTGGGCTGTCTGGTCAAGTGCCGACAGCGGGCAAAGGGAATTTCAGCCGGCTAACGTCTTACGCAGGAGATAAACTTTTAACTTTTGCATCGAAGTAGTAATGCTTAATGGATAGACATGCGATATCAACAAATGCGTTGTAATTATTATTGAATAGGTATTTCCCTACACAAAGTACGAAGATGGTTTCTCATACGACATACATTCCCCTCTGGTCTTACTCAGGTACGATAACGACTACACTAGATAGGGTCTACTGTGATATGACTTGAATATAACAGCCAAATAATGTTATAATTGAATTCTTTTTTTAATAGTAAACAAATAGTGTTTGCTGTAGTTCGATCAGTTTTAAATAAAACGCATACTCATGAACAATAAAAATCACAATTTCTCTCTTCTTATTCCAAACAAAGTTTGGAGTCTCAGCAGCTTTGAAATATAATTTTATTTTATACAGAAATAGACTAGACGATCATTGAAAATGCGGGATCATCAACACTGGATAATTTAGTCTTTAAATTCTTCTCGTTCAGCATTTACATTAGAAACACCGAGGTGCTTGACATGGCAGGGTTTTCTTGAAACGGAGAATTACTAATGATAAATAAAATTCCTCAAGGGTTTAAGTGACATGCATTTTAATAGAAATGTAGTTTCTGTTTTCATTTCAAAAAAATAGTTAATACATTTGTTTTACCAAGGCTCTCATATACCTTTTGATATCAGTCGATTTCCAAATATGCTGAAAAATTGGAATCGCTTTTTCTGTTGCTATGACTTTATTCAGACATTTCAATTTGTAATTGTGTCTTTAAATAACTTTGGGATTTGTCAACTACATTTCATTTCATGCAGTTGCTTACGAAATCGTTTTGGCCTTCTGAAGCAGCTGTGGAGATCTGAGTTTCATTTTTATGTTTTGTTAAACTTTAAATTAATCATATCATAGGACTACATAAAATGCACCATATTGTTGCTTATTTGCTCGCAAAGGTTAATTTTGATGTATCATTTTATTAATAATAAAGCGAAAATAGTTTTTATCTATCTTTGTTAAAATATTTGCTGTAGTCTGTTATGACTGTATCTCCCATGCGCTGGAATAAAAAGAATTAAATTTTGATGCTGTTTAGGAAACGCCGAAGTTCTATCCTTTTCGTCACTAAATTCAGTAACGAAATTAAAACTCCTGACGTCTTTATTTTTTTTGTTATGGAAGGAAACAAAACGAATTCTCCTCTGAGTTGTCGCTTTTATATTTAGGAAAAACAAGAAACCTTCGGATGAGAAACTCGTTTTTAATGTTTACATTTGACTTGCGCTCGTATTTGCATGAATCGCGTTTCTCCGATTATTATCATCTGAGACGCAGTTGATATGTTTTCGGTGGATTATATTTCCCAGCAAAAATCGCAAAGACTATTAAAATATGCTTATAAATGCAGAGAACAGGTGCCTCTGACTTAGTGATGCTTTCACTGAAGAGCATTCTTATGCTAATGAATCAAGCAGAACGAAAAACTCGCAATTTTTCCATATTCTTCGTCGTTGCGTGCATAGGTAGCATCAAACTTCTGGAGGATGCAAAACTCTCCTCGGATAAAGCGGGTTTCAGTTGCTTGGTGAGCCGAAGCGAGTTAGAAAAAGGGAAGACGACTTTTTCTTTTATGTTCAACGCAAAGAACGATCTAAGCCTTAGTTTTTTCGACTTTTTTCTCTGTCTCTTAAGCCCAGAGGCGAACTTCTTTCCAACCAATGCAACTTCCTTTCCACATTCACATTTTTTGCTCCACTGTGCTGTATTTGAACACACAACAGAAGCATTGACGAGCCCTGCTTCGTCGTCGTAAAAGAAAACTCCAAACTTCATTCTCCGCTATTTTATAAGCTGTTTTCGAAATATTCCAACGGGTTTTCTCTCTCTCGGTTAGTCTTGAGTGTATTTTCCTTGGAACGCTTGTTTTCATTCCTGACGTATGAAGTGGACGTTGCTGTGAGGGATTTGCTTCGAATCTGGATATTTTTTCTCTCTTAACTTCCTGTTCACGGAGCAAGAAAGTTCAGTATCTTGAAATCGAATGTAATAGCTCCGACGGATAGTGTTCAGAGCGTTAAGTGTCCGTTAATTGCTGCAGGCAGGAAAATTGGCCACTAACATGAACGAATTTTTTTAAACCAAGATTGACTTTGTGAAAGATTTCAAACCCTCAGATGTAATATCTCTAATTTTTCTCGTGGCTAAGCCTACAATGTAGATTACAGTTCAATTTAATTTTTTTTTGTTTCTAAGAAAGCTTTTCATATTTGGCAATTCTCACATTTTCATATCAGAAGGAGGATTTATCGCTTCTCTATAAATCATCCATTAAAAAAAAATCACAGAAATGCTTTCTTTTTTTTATTGTACGCAAAAGATATATATGTTTTCACTCAAAGCTTCTCTATCGGATTCTTTCGCTTTGTCTCGAAATATTTGGAGGAGTACTTATCGGAGGAGGGGGAAAAAAGAAAAATTAAGTCCAATCCTATCTAAAAATGCGAAACAGACAAAACGCATCCTTAAGAGACGGGCCAAATTTGTTTATGAACCTGGAATTTTTAGAGTTTAGAAAGCAAGAAGACGATTTTTTTCTCTGTGTTTCTGTTTGCCTTGAAGTAAAAGTGCTGGACTTAACCTCGGCATCCGACAGAGCAGACGGTCACTCGGTTTCCCTTGACACTTGAAATGCTCCTTGAGTGGCCGATCAGCGGCGACTCCTCCTCCTCGAGCATCCTCGACATCGAGAACTTGTCTTCGCCTCTTAGCGTCTTTTTTATTTCGAGCAAAGAGCGAAAACGGAATCGAACGAATCAATGTCAACTCTGTTTCGTAGAGAAGAGAGGATGCTGCTTGTCTCTCGAAGAAGAGGAAGAAGAGGAGACAACAAGGTTGAATTTGATTTCATCACAGATGCATCGGAAAATCGATCGACGGGAAATCCTATCCCGAACAGAGCCAGAAGGGATGTGATTTCCGTTTCCTCTTAATCAATTTCTGTTTTGTAGAGAATGGGAGGCTGAACCGACGAAGCAGCTCGAGGCTTATCAACGAAGTCCATTTCCTCTTAATCAGCTTCTGTTCTGTAAAGAGTGAGAGGATCAACCAGTACGGATGAAGGTTCAGCACTTGAATTCAGAAGGGTCACGTCCACTTGACCTCATGTGGGCAAGGGAGATGCCGATGGGATCGGGAAAGTCACCGTCTGTCGAAGGCTATATTAAACATTGATTCAGTAAGACAGAGATTATTTAAAATTTTACAGCATATACTAGATGGCCTATGCTGGAGGCTTTCATCTACTCTTAGTAGTCGTCTACCATTTTCCTTCCCTCTTCCAAGACTTTATCACCTTTCTTGTTTCCTTTAGGGCACTGTGAAACAACAAAATGCTCTTCACATTTCAAATTTCTTAAAAATTCGCTACAAAATACTGGTACTTCTAGATTCGGGTTACAAAAACTTGGATACATAAATCATTCCGTGTCAAGTACATGAGTTAAATTTTATTTTACTGCACCCAATGATTTTTGAGAAAATTTCATATCTTTATAGAAAATAAAGGTGTTCCATAAGAACCAGAATTAAAAAAAAATTGGAGGTGGCTAGAAATTAAAGTTATTAGAATGTGTCAAAAATGTTCAAAATTGCTCTCAGTTGCATTTCAAACATTTTTATCCCAAGTTCTATTAGTTTTTCTGCACTGGATAAAATATTGGCACAACCAGGCCATTACTGGCAGAAATCAAATCTGATGTGAAAATTTTGTACGAACATCAGCGAGAAGTAATTGGTGCATATTTTAAAATAGCTTAAAAAAGGGTAAAAGTTGAAAAGCTACTTATGATAACCTAGATTATCTGACTTCTAAATTTTTTGTCGTAGAATGCTGTACGATATGTTTTTAAGTCCAATTATTTAACGATGTATATTGAGATGAAAATTTTTAATATCATTATTTGATACAATGTAGATAATTCTTATGTAAATTAATGAGATTGAGGATAACTATAATTAGTGTTCTGTCGTAAAAGTTAAGCTGAATAGTTTTATTACTTCTGCAATAAAGAGGTGTCCGAAAAATAATGGTGCACTTTCGAGAACCAATCAATATGTAGAAAAATAATGTACATATTCAAGAAAATAATATTTTAATTGAAAGCGTACTTTGAATAGTTTTGAACATAATGATATTCTATATTAATATTACATATGAATCAATATTCCACTTCTGGTCATACACGCTGCAGCATTCTCTCGTTGCTTGATCTGTTTCTTCCCTTATTCTGGCTTTCAAATGATTCAGATCTCGAATTTAGTCCGTCATATAAACACAATTCTTTACAAAGCTCCATAAGAAAAAAAAAAAAAATCAAGTGATATCAAATCAGGGCTCTTAGAATTGGACCATCCCTGGTCTACCCGTCTGTCAGGAAATTTTGCACTAAGAACTTCCGTAACATCTTATTTAGAAATTTTGCTATGCGCCGTCCTTTTGGTGGCCACCCATGAAACTATTTGAGCGGGGAATGTACAGGTATAGCATTCAATGTGATGCCTTTTGTGTATTTGGGGATAGTGCTCCCGAACCCCACCATTATTTGTTGGATACCCTGTATTGAATCTGTTGTTGCAGGGGGGCGGGGGGAGGGCTCAGTCGGTAGCGCGCCAGACCCGTAATCTGCAGTTCCCAGGTTCGAGTCTCAGCTGAGTCAACGTTGAGATTTATCTCCGTAAAATTCCCCGCCCTACCCACTGTCAGTAGGGGACACCGATTGGCTTGGAAAGGCCGCCGTCCGTCGGATGGGACTCTAAGCTGTGTGTCCGTGTGCGGGAGTGCCATACCCTGTGCACGTTAAAGAACACGCTGGATGGCCTTGATGGGAGGCTACCATCTGTCTCCCAAAAGCTGTTCCAGTGGGTCTCCTCCCCCAACCTTCTCTGAGCCTTCGGGGTCCATGTGACCTGGCTATTTACCCCATGGTGTGCAAAAAAGTGCCGCTCAGAGGTAAAACAATCCAACTTGTTAGTGGCATTTTCTAGTTTTCTGACTAAAAATTCCTGTATATATGCTCATACCGCCTTTCAGCATTATAACTTTATATAGTACCATCCCGAAGCTTCTGAAATAAATTTTAAAATCAGACACTTTATGAAAACAGGTGTTTTCAAAGCTACTGACCTTAAAGTTGACTTTGAATCAATACAGCTTGATACTTTTATGTTTTTAACACCAATCTGCTTTAAATTCTATTTATTCAAAATGAAATCACAGTATTGAATTCCTCTTAAGAAAAGAAAATAATAATTCCTCCTCAAGCAGCTGCTTGCCACAGAGTTGTGACAGGAGCCTATTAATAAAATATGCCATATAGACAAAGGTCTGTGAAGAAGGCGGGACTTCAGCAGAAAGACAACACAGACATCCATGCCTTATATGGAGTTCGAACCCTGATCCCTTTGATCTGTAAAATATAAATAAATAAAAATAATTAAATACTCCTCAAACTGCTGCAGTTTATACGCCATTGTAGAGATCTGTGAGAATGGCAGGACTTCAGCAGAAAAACAACACAAACATCCATCCGAGGCTCGAATCCAGGTCCCTTGATCAGTAGCCAAGCACGCTAACCACTCGGCCACGGGACGTCCTTTGTAATATTAAAAGATATTTATTTTTGTAATATAAGAAGATAAAATACTAAATATATGCCATTTATACTTGAGAAGCACAAGAAATAATAAATATGTGTTCAATAATAAAACTTAATAATTATCAAAAGTCTATTTTGCATAACTTTTGGATTTTAAGATTTACTATTTTGTGATGCAAAATAGACATTGACTATCACGGCCTTTGCACTCAATTACCTTGGTATTAAACCAGCAATACCCTTGTTATGTATTTGCACTTTGTATGAGGAACCAGGACAAGCCCTAATGCAGCTTCTAAGTTATCTTCGTTCTTTGTGTAGGTTGTGTTAAAAACTGAATTAATTAATATCCGTCAGTGCAATATGCAATTTCCACTAAGTTAATACTTAAAACATGTCGAGGTCTGTTTAGCTAGAAGCACAGTTGTGTTGATATCCGGTATGCTCAGTTTGTTTGTAATCAGACCAGGATCTAGAAAAAATGGGGGAGGGGCAGTGATTCAATCGAGCCGGGGGAAAAAGTAAAAATATCGGCGGCATGAGACTGGATTTACAATGCCATTTTTTTTGTCTTCCGTTTTAATGGTCTTAAACAATTGCTTGAAAAATGCGTGAAATACGCAAAAGTTTAATAATTTTTTGCCAGCGTTACTCTTACTGGAATTCTCAAGGTGCGCCTGTCCTCCTTTTCCCCAATTTATGCTTATTACAATGGAATGTAGATTTACAAAACTGAATAAGTTAAAGCGTTGAAAATTTTGTTATATGGAGGCAATTGTAGATCACCAGTGCTTAGGGGAACACTAGTTTGGCAAAATTCTGGTCTGTATAAAGAGTGAACAATATAAAGGCCTCGAGTGACCTGACAAATTTTTATAATTGGGATGACTTAAATTTTTTCGGAGAGAAAGTAAACAGTTTTTAGACCCAAACAGATGGTTGCAAAAAACTATTGCCTGAGGACTTATGGAAATTTAAGACTTATGGAATGGATGTCACGTAGAGTGACATATGGTCTGTAATGACATTGGTCTGTAAATGGTAGCTAGGTAGTCACTGGAAGGAGAGCTATGCACCAATCCCTTGTGATGATGCATAGAACCGGCCAGGCCTAGCACCTAATGTCCGACCCCGCCTTCTCGTGGTGCAGACCGTTAGTACCTTTCAAAAGAGATACTCTCTTGTGGAAGTGAACGGAAGTGGAGGGTTGCCAGATTAGTGTGTCCTACTGATCTGGACAACTATGGCCACTTTTCTTATTTTTTCTACCCTGCTGAGGAGTGGTCAACCACACAGGGTCCTGGTGTTGACCATACAAAACTACCGGACTGTAAATAGGCTCTGACCTTGATTGTGGATCCTGAATTTGCTGCACTGGTCAGCTTCTATGGAAGGAAAATCTGCTATGTTTTCTGTTTGATTGTGGGTCGACAGCTCCAAGTGAAATAGATTCACAGGATATGTGTTATCAGTGGTGGATAATCCTGAGCAGGGGTCGACAGCCCCAAGTGAATATAGATTCACAGGATATGTGTTATCAGTGGTGGATAATCCTGAGCAGAGATCATCGCAGGTACCTGAACTCTTTGCTTCTACTGGCATCGTCAAATTTTACATTGGGGGGAAGTCTTGCAGTGTAGATGGCTCCAGCCTTTAGTGGTGGGGGAACGGGTCTTTGCCCCATGTCTGCGATTAGGGGGCTGTTTGATATTGTCGGCATTCCCTCTCTAAATAAACATAGTTTCTTTAAACATCCCACTAACCATTTTCTCTCCATAGGTAGTTGGAATGTGAGGACTCTGCACAGAGCTTTTTCTCTTGATGTCCTCACACAAGAATTCCACCATTATAATTTAGATATTCTCGGCTTGCAAGAGACCAGATGGACAGATAAAGGTCAGATTCTTAAAAATAATCTTAAATTTCTCTTTTCAGGGAGGGACGACAATAAGCATCACCAAGGCGTGGGTCTGCTTCTCAGCAGACACGCTAGCGATGCTCTTCTAGGATATGAGTGCTTTAATGAAAGGTTTCTTACAGCAAAATTTCAGAGAAGCGTTAAAGACTTGAATCTTACATGCTGTTATGCCCCCACTGAGGATGCCGATGAGGATGAGAAGGATAGTTTTACAGACAACTTCAGGGTATTTTGAATTCTGTCAAGAAAGGAGATATTACCCTTGTTCTAGGTGACTTCAATGCCAAAGTTGGTACTGATTCTGACCTTTGGGAAGGGGTGATAGGCCCTTTTGGTATTGGTAGCTGCAATGGCAATGTGCAAACGTTACCTTAAATAAAAAAAAATAAATAAATAACCCCTCAAGCAGCTGCTTGCCACAGAGGTCTGACAGGAGCCTGTTAGTTTATATGCCACAGTAGGAGATCTGAGAGGATGGCAGGACCTCAGCAGAAAAACGACACACACATCCATGCCTAATCTGGGGTTCGAACCCAGGTCCCTTAGATCATTAGCCAAGCTTGCTAACCACTCGGCCACGGGACTTACACGTATTACAAACACCCCGACATACATAAATACACATGGGTTTCACCCGATGGGCTGCATAAGAATATGATTGATTATATATTAATTAACAACAAATGGGCTAGTTCTGTTAGGAATACCAGATCATATAGGGGAGCTGAAACTGGATCTGACCATTATCTTGTTAAAAGTGTCTTGCAACTTAAACTTAAGAAATGTTGTGCTAAGGTAAAAAAAGTTACCTTTAATACTGAAGCTCTGAAAGACCCAGTTGTAGCTGAAGCTTACCATGATAGTTACTTAGTCATTATGACAGTCATAGTTTGCTTACTATTAAAGTTGAGGAAGAATGGGACCGTTTTAAACAGGCTTTTCTTGAAACTAACAGTACTCTTTTAGGAAAAAAGGAGCAGAGGAGAAGATTATTTGAGTGATAAGGCACTTGAGCTTATTGAGAGAACTGTAGAAATGCCCTTAATCAATACCCTATTAGTCCTAATAGATATTATTATTACCTATTAATAGATACCCTATTAGTCCTATAGACATTACAGAGAGCTTAATAAACGTATAAAGGATCAGTTAGTTGCTGATAAGAATCTTTGGCTTGCTGGTTTGGCTGACAAAGCCGAGGAAGCAGCTAGACAGTATAACAGCAGAGAGCTGTACTAGATAGTTAATGTTTTGTGTGGTAGAAAACGGACAGGTATACAGGGATTGAAGGATAAACAAGGTAAGGTTATAGAATGTGAGGATTCTTTCATGGCTAGGTGGGCTGAGCATTTCAGTGATATTCTAAACAATGTGGTTAGTTCTACTCCCATTGTTTGCAGTGATGACAGATGCATTGGTTGGCATTCTACAGCAGATAACATTCAAGTGTTTAACGCTTGTCTGAAATTTTGTTACCCCTAAAACATAATCTGAAGTTATTTTGGCTATTTCTAAACATAAACTTCATAAATCCCCAGGGGTATATGAAATTACTACGGAAATGCTTAGAGCTGGGAATGTTTCTGTTACCACTTGGATGACTGAAATTTTGAATATCGTTTATGATAAAGTTCCTAGCATTTTAACAGAGCTATTGTTATCCCTACTTTCAAAAAAGGTGATTGCAGTTCTTGTGATAACTATAGGGGTATTAGCCTACTCTCTGTTCCAGGTAAAGTTCTTTCCATGATTGTGCTTAATAGAATTAAGAATCTGGTTGACAGTCAATTGCGTGATGAGCAATGTGGATTCAGAAGTGGTAGGGGATGTGTGGATCAGATATTTTCACTTAGGCAGATTCTTGAGAAATGTGTAGAGTTTCAGAAACCTTTGGTTGCTAGCTTTGTTGATTTCAAAAAGGCTTTCGACTCTGTTGATCGTCATAATTTGTGGTTGATTGTGAAATCATATGGTATACCAGACAAGTTAGTTAACATAATGAAAGCTCTCTAAAATAACACTGAGTCGTGTGTGATAGTTGGTAAGGCTTGTAGCAATTGGTTTAGCATTACGTCTGGTGTTCGACAAGGGTGCATTTTGTCACCTTTTCTCTTTAGTTTGGTTGTTGATTATGTTATGCGAAATTCACTTCAAGGGAAAGATTTTGGCCTTAAATGGGCTGGAGATACGAAAATGTTTGATTTATATTATGCTGATGATTTAGTCCTTTTGGCAAATGATGTTGATGAGATGAACTCTTTCATTCGAGCTGTTGATGAAACTGCTGTATTAATTCGTTTTGTATATAGAATGCATTGATGAGAATATATTAATTGTATAGTGTTAAAAGAAATCCAATTAAAATTCTTTATTTTCCCCTTAAATTATAAGAAAATAATGTTTTAAAGCAGATTTGTGTAGAGATGCATTTAAACAGGAGATGTTGCTCACATTACTTCCAGTTGGGTAGTTAACTGTTGAATGAGAAAATTATATTAATTAGTAATTAATGTGTAAAATACTAAAAAATGCGTAATGTTGAAACACAGAACATGCGATTTTTAAGTCTCATAGGTAAATATGTGTTGATACCTTCTCTAGTTCTTTTCTTTCTCATGTGCAATGTTAAAAAAAACAACAGGAATTTATCTTTATTTCTTGATATTAAGCAGCTGAAAATAGTGGTGAATTTCGTTATTTTTCATTTCATTGTATTTAATGTAAGAAAGCATATTATTGTTCTCAGTTGTTAAAAATCAAATCTTTGGGGAATTAAATGTATTTTTTTTACTAAACAGTTGAAATAAGTGGTGAAATCGCTTAATTTTCAATGCATTTGAGAAAAAAAAACGATATTTTCACCTCTGTAATTGAAAAAATCTCATTTTTTAGGGAATTTTCTCTGTCTTTTTTTAAATCGCTTAAATTTTATGATGAAATCCCCTTAATTTTCAATGAAATTAGGAAAAAAAACGTTATTTTTAATTAAATCATCATACTTTTTGTCACGGAGACATTCCATAGTAAAACAATTATTAACTTGTAATTCGAATAACAATATGAAAATCCAATTTTTTTTTACTTATTCATTGGAAAAGTATATAAAATTCGTCTATACTCCTCTGTATTATTTAATATACTGGAAATTATCCTTTTCCTTGTAGGTCATTATTCAAAAGTATTAATATTCAGTAAAATCTGCTCTAAAACACTTGATGAATTCCTTCATTGCCAAATGACTGATGTAATAATTTCAATTATTTCTCTGTAAAAATCTACGTAATGAAAGTTTCTGTCTCTGCAGTAAAATTTAGAATTTCATTCCGTGCTGATAATTTTCTCATAAATACAGCACTCAGTGCATTTATTGAAGTCCTTCATTTCTAAGAAGTGATTGTTTAAAAAAAAACGTTGATTTCGAGGTGGCTCATCCAGGTAGCGTAATGAGCTAGCATCCAGGCGACTTACAATAACTTTGAAAAGAAATCATATGTTTTCATCACTTTTTAATAATTGAGAGCGTCACTACATCGTGAAATTATAATTAATGTTTGAAAAACCATGAAAATTGAGAGAATTACCGACCTTTTATTATAAGTGTAATCCCAGAAATGCATGTGGTTAAGGTTTTTCACCCTGTGAGCGAGCTGGTTCAACCAACGCGATGCAACCTGTGGAAATGACTCAGCAGCACAAGCTCTCCGGAAAAGTCACGTAAGAAGTCGCGATAACGTTGTTTACCTCCCCACTTGCTAAAGATAAGACTCGACTCAGAAATTCAGACAACACATATATTTCATTTTAAAATTTTTTATTGATATCAAAGTATATGGAGATACAATGACAATGCGTAGGTTTCACATAATACTTTACACAGGTAATGATTTCCATTGGTTTACAATTTTATTTGTACATTTTTACAATGATGCTTTTATCACAATGATTATAGATATACTTTACAGCCTGCTTACAAAACTGCAGGTTAACAGAAGAAATGGTTTTACATACAGCTGTCTACATATAATAATGACATGCAATATTTTTACATATACAGGGGTTATACAAAAAATTATGCATACATTCGGATAAAATCATCATAATTTTTTACATATTAAAATATAGCTCAAACGTATTAAAAAACACAGTGAACAAAAATATTCGTTTTTTCTGTTATATTATTTTTTCATTGTTTTGTAGTGACCATAAGAAAGGGTGTCATAACCATTTTCTAAAATATATCTTTTGTCATCAAATGGTGACAGACCAAGTTTTACACCTTTCACTGTATGTAGATGATGGTTGCTACTTTGAATCCTTGTCAAATCTACTCGACAAGGTGATTTGCTTATCAAGCAGTCTCTGTAATCCTTGTAACGAAAGGTTCTTTTTACGATGTATTTGGGGACTCCTTTCCCTGTCTTCATCTCCTCTTGTAAACTTAGAATAGAATACATTTTAGAACGAAGTCCCGCAAATTGTTTGATAGGTACTCCTGAAAGTTCATCTTTCATTTTACCTAGTACCTTTTTCTTATGTGTACTATGCAAAACATGATCTGTGTGATAGTCGGACGTATCGAAATGATCTATATCATCTGTCATATCGGCATACACATCCTCGGTTTGAAGCTCATAACATAGCGAATCTGTATCAGTGAACAATAATTTAGCTTTTCCCCCATATTTCGGAACGATATATTCACAATGAAAGCTGTACATTAGTATTTTGCTAATATCTGAGGGTCTGCCATCCTCTCAGACCTTCTACTATGGCAAATAAACTGACAGGCTCCTGTCAGACCTCTGTGGCAAGCAGCTGCTTGAGGGGGTATTTATTTATTTATTTATTCTAGAATACTAAATCCAGCATAAATAGGTCTGTTGAGCTTCAATTTAGTTTGCTTTGACTGAACGCAAGTCAGCTCATTGTCAAAAATGCGGAAAGTGTGAAAAGCAGGGGATGCAATGAGTTTACAAACTCTTTTTGGACTCTGAGTCAATTCAATTTTTACTCGGTTCCTTAGATTCTCCATTGTTTTCCCAAACACTGCGTTATTCTTCAGCTTGAAGAAGTCCTTCTCGAATTCGTTTCTAGCTTCCTTGCATTGACCTGTATTGAATTCAGTATATGGTTTCAACCAACAAGATTGCCTAAATTCCAAAATGCGATGGATTTGTTTTAGTTGCTCAGCTAGGGCCAAATATTGTTTGAACTTTCGATAATGTACAGCATATTTTTCCTTTGAATATAGATTAGGGACTAGTTTCACAGCTGAATGGGTTGTATTTATTCCGAGGTCTTCAGCAAGGCTTTGACAATATGGTGATAGCATAGTGTTCGTAATCTGAAGTTTCTCTGGAGCTAGGGGGTAATCATTATGCTTGTCGTGAAGAGAAACTGGATAGTCGAAATCCACCTCTAGTATGTACCCTTTATCAGAGTCATCATCAATTGAAATAATATTAAGGTGATCAATTTCTTCTGTATTAAGCCATCGAAACTCGCTCTGAGGGAGACACTGTGACATTGCCCACCCATATAGATTATTAGCATCAAAATACATAGTATATTTAGATGGTAGCTCAGGATTATAGGTGTCCAAATACTTGTTGTTTGCAGTGCTAAAACGATTGCATATCATAGAAATTCCTCCTCGTCTGCCTTTCTCTAGAAAAAGGTACATTGTAGGGTCAGTTATCAACTCAAGATTCACATTTGTCATTTTTAAGCATGCTTGCCAAGCTAATCCAGGAGCCGTATAGACATGACACGGATCAATTTCATAGTATCTGATGCACAGTTTTCTGAAACTTTCGAACACATCTGCTAAGAGGAGCACATCGGTCTTCAGGTACAAGTCATGATACTGGCCTAGATTTTTTATGTTGAATGCATTCCATACTCTTATTGCATGGATGTAGTCTTCTTCCTCTAGCATCTCTTCTGTGAGTTGGTTGTAAAATGCTTCACGTGGAGGTAATGCTGTTCCTTCAAACTTTTCACTGTTGTCAATATAACCATAGGGGTAAACCCCTTTTCTCAAAACCAGATGTAACCTTTCGGGTTCAACGTGCTCCTTTAAAATATGGAACTCACCTGGTGATAAATTATTTGCTAGCTTCTCAAGAGATGTACTTAAAAATTGATAGGAGTCTATAAAATGTAATGTCCCAAGGGAGAAAGCTATATATTTTTCAATGTTATTGGGAATGCAGTTAACCTTCTTATTTTTGATTCTGCCGATTCCTTGCATAATAAGATGGCTATCATGTCCTCTGAGGTTGTGAAAGTTAACTCAAATCCTATCAGTTAACTTAAAGTTCAGATTACAGGAATTATGGGCAGCTCCTCCTAATTTACCTGTTATATGATCGTGATCTCTCACGCGATCTGCTCCTAGGACACGCTTAGAAATATGACAGTCAGTAGTGTTGTGAAAGAGTTTCTCTTCGTGATTTAAAAGTTGCATTGGTTTGTTCTCCGAGAGTAAATTTTTTATATCGTTTTCTTCTTAAGCAGACATTCCAAAAATATTTTTACCACATTTGGATTTCTATAAACTACTGGAGGTTTATAGCTGCAGCCGCCAGGTCCAACAACAAGATATGCAAATCCACACGGTTCATGATTTGCCGTGATAGTGGTGTGAGATTTTGCAGGTTTAGGCATACAAGTGTCCACTTTCACTAGGAATGATTCAAAGTCGGCGTAAATCACGTATGGAACGGGCTGTTGAAACTTGAAATTTGTGAATTTCAGCCATTTCTCCTCTTCAGTTGGAAATTCTACTCTCTGGGGTCCATGTTCTTGACAATAGGGAATATGATCTTTCAAGAGTGATTCATTTGTGAAACGGTGAAGGCAGTAATCACAGTAGAAAGCCTAGCATTTATGTTTAGTGAGAGGACTGAGTAGTCTACTCATATTCTGAATGGAGCAATAATTCTACTTTTCATCATCCGATAACAGAAGAAGATTTGCATGCTCTTTAAATTGAATGGTGTGATGTAGAGTGGGAACACCTCTTTCTCGTATCCAAAAACATTGACAGAAATGTTCATTTTTTCGAATTTTGATATTTGATTTATTGCTATAGGGAAAATTAGGCCAGATATGTTTAATTTTTTTTCTAAATGTATATAGTTGTTAAGGAGTTCAGTGTTTCCTATTGCAGGATACAAAGTGGCTAAAACAGACCAGACAAAACATTTTTGATCGGAATTACGTACATTAACAATAGCACGTCTTAATAGTAATTCTCTTGGAGTAGGGATATAACTAGACCCTGCAAGAGGGATATATTTTCCAATGTTCATTTCAGCGTGGAGTGCAGCATCCAATATCCATCCACTATGTGCTCCTTCAAATTCTTCAAATGAAGTCTTGATCTTCTTGCACGCTGTATCCAGTTCTTTGTTTAGGGATGATGTAGGAAGACTTGTGACACAGTTACTTCGGAAAAATGGTGTGCAATGTTCGAAATTAGTAGGGGAAACTTTTCGCCTGAAGCGCACTTGCACGACAAGGTACCATTTAATGCTACCTTTCGAGATCAATTCTTCTTTCAGATGAGTTAGGAGTGACTCCCGCGAGGATTCAAGGAAAAATGTGAGGTCAACAGATGTTTCATCCATTGCCATCAGCGTATGTGTTGACAGGGTCATTTTCATTTCTTCTGTAAACTGACAGGGGTCTTCAGGGTCTGGTTTTTGTTTCTTCTGGGGAATCCTTTCATCTTCAGAACGTTTTCGCCTATTAATGTGTGGCTTTCTTTGATGTAAAAGATTGTCTTTTCTTCCAAACCCCATTGCACATTCTTCGCATTTGTAGGTTTTCCTGGAGGTGTGGGTTAACTCGTGACGTCGGACGTCATCTCTCCTTGAGAATTTCGATTCGCATTGAGAGCACTTAAATAGGCTATTTCCATCATGATTTCCCTTATGACGAATGAGATGGGTCTGATGAAGGAAAGCCTTCTCACATATATCACATTGATGCATTATGTAGCAGCGACTTGTAAAATAACTGTTTTATACTACACGAGGACGTCGAGGACTATCACTATTGGCTTCTAATAGTTGAAAAAATCACGGAGACGCAGCAGCAGAGAACTGTCACTGTCAACGTCTGACAACAGAATCAGGATTCTGACTGATGGATGTCGTATTTATACTTGAAGAAGGACTATCCCGCAGAAACTGATTTAAAAGACTGTCCCGCAGAAAATAGAAAAAAATGCTATTGGTTAAAAATGAAAAGAAATTAATTAAAAGAAAAACGATAAAAAGAAAAAAAATCTCTGATTTTAAAAAAAAATATTTGAAATTATGAAATTTATTGAGGAGAAATATGTATTGGTGACCTGTATGGGTGACAAAAAAAGACCCGCCTCCACTTTAGAACACAGGGAGGCGGGTCCCATAGGATTAACATTGACCCGCCTCTGAGTTAGAACCCCCATTATCCTCCTACTGGCGTATACACCTAAAGACTAAAATTAGACTGTATAATAATTTGGTTCTTTCTAGGGTTAGTTATGGTAGTGAAACTTGGACACTTTGTAAACAAGATAACAGGAAACTAGATGCTTTTGATTCCAGATGCTTACGCAGTATCTTGAGCATTAGGTGGTTCAACTTTGTAACTAATGATGAGGTTAGGCAAAGGAGTCTGCAACCTCCTTTAAGCAGCATATTGTGCAGAGAGAGACTCCGTTGGTTTGGCCATGTTGCCCGTATGAATAATTATAGATTGGCGAATAGGATTATGAACAGCATGCCTAAAGACCTCAGAAAGAGGAGGAGACCTAGGATGCGGTGGGCAGACAATGTCAAACAGAATCTTGTTAGAATTGGTGTGCAGTGGCCAGATGCAGTAGATGTAGCTCAGAATAGACTTGCTTGGAGAACTAAATTGCACCGTCTGGTTGGACCTCCGTAGCCCATGGCTGCTTGACGATGATGATGATGACATACTGAAGGGATATGACGCAGAGTGACATACGGGAGGGAAATGCTATAGAGTGACATACCGACGGAATATGTCGTAGAGTGACATAGGGAGGGATATGACCTAGAGTGGCATATGGAAGGGATACCGTAAATATTTCACGATGATAAAGAGAAGTGTAAGTGGAGAAAACAAAATTGGTTTTCCTTTTGGTAAGGAAGCCCTAATTATATATTAACATAAATGATAATATAAAAATGGAAACTTCATTCAGAAGCGAGGGAGAAAATCTGAAAACAAGATCATGTAATTACGCTTCTGCAGATTAGTCTATCGGCTTTAGCCTACGTACACGGACTCTTAAGAATTGCCTCGCAATCGTAATTACAGTCTGTGATTACTCGTGGAGTGGTGCTGCGAAAGGAATCCTGATGACTGCGATGCTTACTGGGATCGAAGAGGGGAATTGCGCTGTGCATGCTCGGATAATAAGAAACTGTGCAATTCGTTTAGTTCCGTTTAACGTTGATTTTCGCCTCTGTTCATACTTCAGTGGTGTACACCTCGTTCACATCCGAAACGAATAATTGAGATAGAAAATTGGGCGATAGTTTAACATCTCGGAAATGATGAATCTGAAATAATTCGAATTATGTACTAGAAGATAACATGTTTCGTCTTTGCGGATATTGGATGCTCACTCAAAGAAAATGAGGTTTACCTTTTTTCCGAATTTTGCACTCTTTAATAGTAGAAATTAGTACTAATGGGTGATTGGGAAAATTTTAAATAGTAATGCATTATTAGCCCTATGAAGCGCAAAAAGAATTTCTCATTTATCCCTTAAAATGGAAAAGATGCACTTTCTCATCCCCTAGGATTAAGGGTCAAATCAGTCAGTTTCTACAAAATAATCTGTTTATTTTTACTGCTTTAAAATATTTTTGAAAATGTTTAGTGATCGAATTGTAAATAACTGTAATTTAATTAAAATACATATAAATGTCAATTATACTTCTGTTACTAAGTTATATGGGTATCCTTTTTCATCAACACATTCTATCACTAGAATTTCTAATTTCTAACATAAATATATCGTTTGCAATATTACTTATTACATTTCCTACATTTTGCGCCCTCTAACGACGTAAATTAAATTATTTTGTAGGACTTGAAAACTAAGGCTCATCATATTTCGTTAGTATTTATTGAAATCAAAAAGAATTTTTCATTAATCTCTCAAAACAAAGTTGCTTTTCCTCCCTGAGGGTGAGATAAACCCCTTGATCATGAGACTCCACCATTAAAATATCAGATTTTTAACATAATTACATTGTTTTCAATTTTCGTTTGAAATTTTGCAATTTCCAACTTTTGTCATTGTTAGAGGGCGCAATTATAACCATTGAGAGAGTCCGAAAGTGCGAATCAAGCTAGAAAAAGTTCAAAATGAAGCTCTCAAAATCATCAGCAAAATCTATTTTAACAAACGAGTATCTCTAACACTTATTGATATTCGTTCCAACTACCAAATTCCCACTTTTGAATCTAGAAGAAAGCTGCGGTTTATTTCCCTTATTCACGACACTATTTATAACAAGTCTCATCCCCTTCACGGACTACATTCTTACACCCTACATTCGATTACGACACCGCCACATCCTTCGCTCTGATAATAAAATGCTTTCTATTTCCAAAATTTTCAAAACTAGGGTAAAATTTCTTTTTCTTTTCGAGCAACTTCAACTTAGAACTCTCTATCGAGCTTTAAATTCTATTTTCTTTAAATTCTAAAACAAAATTCAAAAACTATATTACTCCACTCCTATTAGAGTATTGAAACGTTTGACGAATAACAACTTCTCATCCCTATTCCCACTCCGCATCTTTGCCCTTGGTCTCAATTATCCACAATCCCTTTTTCCCCCTGTTCGTTCGTTTAATGTTACTCACTGTTGTCTTAAACTTTCTTTTTCTTCCCCCTAAGTTTACTGTGTTTTTTTTTATCATATTTCATATTATATGTTTGCCTTCATTTGTGCTACTTGTCATTTTGTTCATATGTATCAAATAATTATGCAATTCCTGTAAATATGCTTGTATTTTTGTACCATCCTCAATTTTCTTTTTAATTTCTCAAATGTTCACCGGGGTATCAAGCCATTTGAACGTTTAAAATAATATCCAAAATTACCTTACCTTGACTTTATTGTAACCCCCACATGGAATAAATTATTATTATTATATTGTTACTACAGATGAAAGAGCAACAATGGAACCGTGATGTGTCGTCTTGATGCTCGCGTGAACTACAGCATGAGAATTACGTCATTAACCACTTCGAACGATAACTTAACTTAAAAAAATAAAGAATTAGTGAGTTATAATTAAGAAGATTAGTGTGTGAAGGAAAAAGTAATTTGTCTTAGTCTGTGCACTATAGTATAAAGAAGAAATGTTTTTATTTGGTGTGTGCGAGGGAGGTTAAATAAGTTTATTAGTGCGGATCTTGTTAGTGAACTGGTAAAAAGAAAAGGGAAGAAATTCATTATCTTGTGCGTGGTGATCAACGTCTGAAAAGAATTAGTTCTGAGTAACCAAATATGACTGTGCTACTTATCGAGTGTTATAAAAAAGCCCTATTTTATGCTTTGAGTGGAGATAGTAAGAATTATAGAGGAAACAACTCTTTGCAGGAATAGTGATAAGTTGTTATGTTCTTCTGAAGGTTTATTTTTATACTGATGGAAATTTGTGTTGGTTGTATTTCGTTTATATAAGAATGCACCAGTCTGCACTTCCGTAACTACCCGGTCTCGCTCTCAGTCCCCAAATGATTTCCTATTTTAATATTATCGTTGATATTGAAATAAATTAGCCCCCCCCCCCCTGAATATTCCCCTTTTAACATTCTCATTTGTTCGTGAATTTCGTGGGCGCCTACATCGTCATGTTTTTTCAACTTTACCAGAATTTATCCAATTCACTAACTGACCATTATTTATTTACCAATTCCGATAAAATTTTCTTTCAATAATATCTCTTTTCAAGCTTAATAATTATCACGTATACACGTCAAGAACCTTTTTTTAATTTCCCACCCAAGAATGCTAGTTTAGCGTATTTTGTAACGTGTGAAGTTAAATTAGATTTTTTTACAACCATAGATTTGATAGGAATACAGAACGTGGTCTCCATTTTTTTATCGGCACCCTGTGTTTCTTTTCCGGATCGGATTTGTTACTTTATGTGGCCAAATTTCCTACAGATTAAAATTCAAATATTAGTTTTTAGTTCAGAATGCAACTTGGTTATCTATTTTAATATTAGAAAAAATCCCGAATTCTCACCTTTACGTTTAGATTTCAAGAACATTTTTTTGCAGGATTTAAGTATTTAAAAGAAAACGAACAATTAGACCCCTCCATGGGCTTGAAAAACGTATTTTTTTTTTTAAATCTCTAAAAATCAGACTTAAGCATGTCTCTCCTTCCCGTTCCCCCTTTAGACTCAAACATGTTAAAAAACGAAACCCGTCATTGGAAATATCTGAGTATGTCACTGGTGAACAATGCTATGCAACAATTTCTTTTTTTTATTGCCATTTCTCCAAGCTCGATAAGTATTTCGCTCATCTCAACGCATTCCAGTGCTTCTTTAATGGGATGACTTTAGAACTTCACTGAATTAATTAAAGAATCAACACCGATTTGCTCATTAGTTCATTATTCCGTTGAATGAATAGCTGCAAAGTACAATATTTGCCTCGAATAGAATTTCGTTTTCTTTCTCAGCGAAGAGTTTGTTTAAGCAGCCAAGGAATACGCGAAGAAAGCTCCGTAGCTGGTCGCGAGTGGCAGTTGAGTCTCGAGCTGACGTGAGTGACCCCATCAGCGGCAGTGGGCTTCTGCCTCGCCCTATCTTGGCATGTGGACATCTATTTATTTCCAGGTCGCGAATCTCCTACTAGCCAAGCAGAAGGAAGCCGATAGCCACTCTCTCCGCCATCCACCTGCTTTCGGGTCATCTGTGATGGATGGAGCTCTGCTTCGCCAGTCCCTAACCACGCGATAACTCGCGATTACTGAGTCGGAGGAGACTTCACTGCGAGACTCTTACTCCAGAAATTCGTCAGTTTCGTGGCGCTTTTAAGCTGTTATTAAGATAAGGCTATACCTTTTTCCAACTTATTTGTTTGCTGATCTAATAGTGGGGCTTTTTTTAAGGACTTCTTCTACCAAATATTAGTGATACGCTTGAAAGAGAAACACTTCGCTGTTTTTTTATATGGTATTTTATTTGCATTCAAACAGAAAATTCAGAATTTCAACGTCTTACCTCTGAGTGGCGCACTTTTTTCTGTACACAGTGGGATAAATGGTCAAGTCACAAGAACCCCAAAGGGTTAAAGAAACTTTGGAATGGGAATCCACTGAACAATTGCTAGGAGCCACGTGTAAGCCTCCTGTGAAGGCCATTCAGTGTGTTCTTTAATATGCACATGGTATATCTTTCCGTCACACGACTCCACCATGGCTTAGCTTTCCATCTGAGGAAAAACAAGCAGCCTTTTCGAAGTCCTCGGTGTCCCCCTTTCCTTCCGAGGGCATAGTGACGGAGATAAATCTCGATGCAGGCGCATTAGGGACTCGAATCTGGGAACTTCAGATTACAAGCATGTCACGTTATTAACAAAGCCAACGCCCTCCCGTTGTACACAACAAGGCAGACAGGTTTCAAGTACTTTAAAGGATGGGAGATGCCTGAGGGATTTGTCCATTGTGTACAACGGGAGGGAATGGCTTTGTTCATAACGTGACATGTTTGTAATCTGATGTTTCCTGGTTCGAGTTGGCTAAGGGAAGACAGCTTTTAGGAAGAGATAATCAGTCAGAGCGTTCTTCAACATTCACAGAAATTACTCTTCTGCACATGGCTTTATGTCCCAGCCGATGAAAGACGGTTTTTCTAAGACTTTCATTGCTCCCTTTGTCAGCAAGGTCAGAGAGGAGGTTAGTGGACAAAATCGCAATGTAGTCACAGTGGGAACTCCCAATTTCGTATCAATAGCTTATGAGCCTGGCGCGCTACAAAAATAGAGGATATCATACGAGCTTTTGCAATGCTTCGTTCGGAATCAGAGGATACGCTATGCGATGATAAAACAAGCTCTTTCATGTTATTTCAAGGGAAATTCAAATTTCCAGCTTAAGTTTCCTACAAATACACATTAACAATGAAAAAATGTCACAGGGGGAAGATTTACATCAAAATTTTCCATAGCTTGATTTTCAACATTTGTTCGATATTTAAAGACAGTTGGGAAATTTCATATTTGCATTAATCGCTAATGAATATTCTCTGTAAGTTGAAAGAATCGGAAAACTGTTTTAAAAAAAAGAAGCATTTTCATGCATCATTATTTATGCTATGATTGCTATCTGACTCTCCATATCTCAGAACAGATTTGCTGAGAATGATTTCTTTTTCAGATTCTCTTCACACTTCACATTTTTCTCTCTTTTACAATCATTCTTAAAGTTTGAATTATTTACGTCTTATTTGAATCTGGTTCTTCGTCCATCAAGGGTGGCGTTGGCTTCATTCGGTTGCGCACTAGGTTGGTAAACTGATGTTCCTAGGTTCTAGCCCGACTGTGCCTGCTTTAAGAATCTTGCTCTTAATCTCTTTTGTACTTTGGGTGAGAAAGTGGACATCGATGGGCTGCGAAACTCCACCGGCTGTTGTATGGGACGTTAGGTCATGGTCTAGTGTGCAGAAAAGTAATACCCTGTGCACTTTAATGCTAATGCTGATGACCTAGTGCATTTGTCTCCTAACAGCTGTGTTATTAACTTGTCTCTTCTATCACCAAGTCCTAACTGTTGGGGCCCTTGTGACCTGATCATTTAGGCATTTAGCCAAAACAGCCCTAACCCAACCGTCGATCATCGGCTATGCATTTATTTGTAAGCTCAGAACGTTTTACGAAGAGACGTTAAATATGCTGCACTTTTTTCCTAGGAAGAAAGCACTTATTTTTGGTGTAGTTTGGCGTCGTATTTGTTTGTATGTAGATTCTGATAATGAACTGTTGGAATAATATAGGCAAAAAATTTCGTTCTTCATTTAGACATTTTAAATTTTTTATCTTTTATTAGTCCTCGAGACTTTTACCTTCGACCACTCTTTGCTATCGAGATCGAAATGAGCGAAAAGAGCATTTTTCCCGATTTTCAATTTCATAGAGAGAAGCATTCGATTGATAGAACGGCCATTGCTATATGAAGCAGCTGTTCCCATTAGTGTTGCTTTTGGACCTGAAAGAAAACTCTTGGTTATAAGATCTAATAGTCAGGATAAAAGCTTGATGAATTGTCGAGTTGATTTTGATATGATCTGACTAATAAGAATAATAACTTTAAGTGTATGATCCGCGAGGCATCTGCTTCATTGGGGGTCCAGTTTGTAATCCCTGTGTCATCACGGTGCAGAATTCGCCTAGGATAAACTTCGGTTCGGGAGGGGAAAAAATTAATGATCACAAGGAAAAGGAAATTCTTCCCAAGTGTCGTTATATCACCTACGTAAAGCAGGGAAAAAAACGAAATCTAAAGGATTGAAAATCACCCTACAAAGTGTTATTTTGTAGACTCAGTGAACATGTTGACTTGGTAGTTTTTTTTATACAGATCTTTATTTTGTTAATTTCAGTTTAAGAAAAACTTACATTTTCAGTAGCCTTTCGTGCATTTCTTTGAAAACATTTTTCCCAGTTTTTCACGGGAATAGACTTTTTTGAAAAAGATTGAATCTCGTTATTAAATAAAAAATAAAAATTCATTTCTTTCGTCTTGGAATAGGTTGTTTTACCTCTGAGCTGCACTTTTTTGACACAATGGGCTAAATGGCCAGGTCATAAGGGATCCGAGGGCTCATAGAAGGTAGGCAGGGGACCCACTGGAACAGATGTTGGGAGACAGATGGTAGCCTCCCGTCAAGACCATCCAACGTATTCTTTAATGTGAACAGGTATGGCTCACTCGTACACCGAACCACGGCCTAACGTCCCATCCGACGAATGACAGAGTTTTCCAGAGATAAATTTCAACACTGGCCCAGCTGAGACTCAAACCTGAAAACTGCAGTTACGCGCCTGGCGCGCTACCGACTGAGCCAACCCCGCCCCTTTCCACTTTTGTGTGCTTATGGTAAAACAGATGGTAATGATGGGCAGATGCAAAACCTTTTGGAAGGTCTGGCATGCATTCAATAATCCTGATTCAAGAATGAGCATATATTCAATACCCCTGTTTCAAGAATGTACTAAACCGACGATTAATAAAAGTGGGCGAGCCAATAATATAGGGGCGGGAGCGGCTCAGTCGATAGTGCACCAGGGGCGGGGGTGGCTCAGTCGGTAGCGCGCCAGGCTCGTAATCTGTAGTTCCCAGGTTCGAGTCCCAGTTGGGTCAGCGTTGAGATTTATCTCCGCAAAATTCCCCGCCCTGCCCACGGTCAGTAGGGGACACCGATGGGCTTGGAAAGGCCGCCGTCCGTCGGATGGGACGTTAAGCCGTGGCCCCGTGTGTGGGAGAGCCATACCCTGTGCACGTTAAAGAACACGCTGGATGGCCTTGACGGGAGGCTACCATCTGTCTCCCAACAGCTATTCCAGTGGGTCCCCTCCCCCAACCTTCTCTGAGCCTTCGGGATTCATGTGACCTGGCCATTTAGCCCATGGTGTGCAAAAAAGTGCCGCTCAGAGGTAAAACAACAACCCAACGATAGTGCACCAGTCTCGTAATCTGCAGGTTCGAGTCCCGCCTGGGCCAGCGTCGAGATTTATCTCTTCCCTGTCCTCAATCAGTGTGGGACGCCGATGGGTTTGAAAAGACCGCCGTCCGTCGGATGGGACGTTAAGCCGTGACACCGTGTGCGAGAGAGTGCTGTAAATAAGCACCATCCAACGTGCACCCATCCAGCGCGCTTGTTAAAGAACACGCTGTATGGCCTTGACGGGAGGCTATCATCAGTCTCCCAACAGCTGTCTAGTGGGTCCCCTCCCTTTAACCTTCTCTGAGCTCTCGGGTCCTTGTGACCTGGTCATTTCGTCCATTGTGTGTGCAAAAAAAGTGACGTTCAGGGGTAAAATAGCCCAACCCAATAATATATTCTTCTGTGAAGCGAAGCCGTAGATCGAAAACTATTAATTGAAAGCTAGGACGCCTTCATTGACCATCTGTGATTCAGTTTGACAGAGAATCTGGATATTTGTTTTCAT
Source organism: Ryuthela nishihirai (assembly GCA_038380435.1). NCBI lineage: Eukaryota > Metazoa > Arthropoda > Arachnida > Araneae > Heptathelidae > Ryuthela > Ryuthela nishihirai. The sequence continues at coordinate 83,063,234 of JAWZYU010000017.1, forward strand.
ATTCATGAAAGTTTCTACGAATGAAAATGAGAAGGAGCAATTTTAAGTCCCTTTATGCTATTACTTCGTGCTAGCAGTTATGTAACAAGTACTCATTAGAAGACGAACCTCTGTGAAATCACCACCTGTAGGGAAATAAAAGTATTTAGAAACATTACAAATCCTTCCCTCTCTTATTATTGGTGCATTTCCTTTCCCACTGTAATTGCTTTGCGATGTTGTCGTTTGCTGGATCTCGATTGATACAGATGAACATCGCGAGCGATTCGCACTTGTCTCGAGGATTGTGAAGCAGATGGCAAATAGGAAGAGCAGAACGTTATTGCTTAGCGACATGTTGTCATGCAAACAGGAAACTGCCTTGAAAAGTGCATATGAAGGCTTCTGTTTGCTCGAGTTGTTTGTGCGCGCATATTAGCTGCCTGCCTCTCTCGACAAACGCGTGCCCTGGCAGATACGAAATAAGGCCACCGGCTTCGGACATATTTCTGTTGCCGGATGAAACGATATTACTGCAATCTCGTTTTATGAATTTTTCATTTTAAACTCTGCAATCGGAAATGTTATGTAAATCGCAGTTGGCATTTCTTCTTGCCTGATTTGGTAATATGGGGAAAGTGAAAAGCATTTTCATTACAAACATAATTTCTTCTTTAAAATATTGACATAGGTAGGAAAATAGTTCTAGTAAGAGAGATATTTCATCATTTTCTTCCCTTTGGATAATCTTCACAAATATAGGAGTTGAAAAATCAATATCTGAATTGTTACTTAACAGATAAAGTGTAAATAAGTTTCACTTTTAAGTGCTTTTAAACATCTGGCGTTACGATCAAATCTAGTGAAATATTAAAAACCAAACATTGAAATCAAAACAGGGTAATAATATATTCGTAGTAAATATTGCTTACTCTAAATCGAATTATTCAGGGTATATTTAAATGGTGTCTTTAAAGTGTGAATTAAAACTCATTTTTGCATATGAAAGCCAAAATTGCCTCTCTAAAGACATATATTTAGAATTTCGGTACTTTTTAAAACTTTACATCAGAGAAGTTTGACGTCACGGCTGTAGAAGTCTCTACCAAATGCAGATGCATGATGGACCTTTATGTTTCGTATAAAACGCTACAGACGCAAGAAATTAAACCTGTCATATGGGCAACAATATAGGTTATAGTTATTAAGTGGAATGTTGATTAAAGCATTAGATTTAGAATTGCGATTAACTAATTAAACGAATTAAAAACGAGAATTTTATTCCTAATTCAGAATTTAGTTTCGTCAGGGAAGAATCGATCATTTTGTGCAAAAACAAAAGTAGGTGTCAGATTCTGAACGCTATTTATGTGCATTTAAAATGCAAATCATGTGATCCAGATATTAAGTGAATCTTTAAGAAGTAGTTCACGATATTAGCTTCAGAATATTAAGTCCCTCCCTTTCCATATTAGATGATAGAGTAATTGCGATATTTCATTTATGTTTCATGATGTTAGCAGAAAGATATTTCGCATCTCTTGACATCCGCTTCAGCAGAAACTGGTCCCATGAAATGAAGCACAGGGGCAGTCGTCGTCAGGTAAATCGCAACAACCATTGCACATATCTTAGACTGACAACAGAGAAAAAACTTTGCTATTTTGTGCTATTTTTTAAATTGATAATAATTGGTAACAGTATTCAAACGAAAAGTTATGTTGCCATTTCAAGCAGTGTTACAGCTGCACATTAGTTAAGTCAATAACCGTGGCTTGCAACTCGCTTTAAAGAAATACCTCTACTGAGTTTTGGGATTTTCTTATTTTTTGCATAGTGTGATGTAGACTAAAATTGATTAATTCCATACATATAAAATAATAAACTGGAAAGTTCAGATTTTCCAAAATATTTTCCATGTAAAAAAGAGTCTAGTGACCGAGAGATAATTTAACGGCAGACATGAGAGTTGGAAGGATATTTCGTTAAGATACGTGAAAATCTAAAACAGAATCATTCCAGAAACTTATAAATACCGCAATTTCAATCTCATAAATCATTTATGATTCATGTTTCAATTTAACTTCAAATAAAATTCTCAAAATGATCATCTTTTTATTGATTGTTTAGCCCCTACCTCTCCTAAGTTTTTCTGTCTTATAGACGATTTTAAGATTTTTCTTCTAGCTTAGTCCAATCTCCTTTTACTGCCTTGTTTCGAACGTTGGGGTCCTTGCGACTTAAGCTATTTAGCTTATGGTGCAATAAACAAAGTGCAACTCATTGGTGAAACCAACCCAACGAGAAAGGATTTTTTTAATCGATTGCGAAGAATTCAGTTTTCATGATGAGTGATGGATGTTTGTGTTCTCCTCCCTTTCAACTCTTCGCCATGACAGCATCGTGTCACGCATCCGTGGCAAGTGGATGCCGGAGGAGAGAATTCGGATGTTTCTGTTTTTATTTCCCATAGCTCAGCATCATCTTGAGTCGAGAATCGATTTGTTTTGCAGTTTTGTAACACGAACAATTCCCTTAGATTGCCCACTTCAGTTTTTCTAGTCTACTAAACAGTCGCAATAAATAGTTACTTTGTAAGAAAGGTAATACAAAAGCTTCATGAATCAAACAGTTGAAAGAATTTAGTTTAAGACATCCTTAGGCGATGTACGTAACTTTCTACGAAGAAGCCTTTGCAAAGAAATAAAGAAGTTGTCAAACATTCAAGCTTTGAAATGATTTGCGAAAAATTCCAAATCACTTCAGTTTTCTGTGCAAACATTCACGGTTTGAAATGTTTTTGTCAAAGGGAGAATTGATTCACTGGCAAATGAATGTCAGGAGATTACATTTCTTACATCACTTGTTTCTTTTTTTTCTCTAACTCATTGGAAACTATGAGTTAGAGAGCACTCAAGGGAAATTAAATATGTTGAAATTGCAACCGAAGCATTTAATTGTTTTTTTTTACGAATAAAAAGATTAGAAACAGTTGTGAACATCACTCAAAAGCCACATAATATAGCGGTACCCCTCTTTAGTGAAGGAGAAAAATTATTTTATTAAAAAAAGAGTTGACTGATAAAAGAGGCTCATCTTCACACTCGAAATCGTTTGTTCAAGAAGAAAGGTTGAAACGGAGAATTGCATGCTGTCTTTAAGAACTTTGCCTTTTATGAAGAAAACATCTACATAAATATTTTTCAATTTTTTAAACAACGCAAATATTCCATTGTAATGTTGAAGTGCTAACAAGGTCAATAAGAATGTTATCTAATTCCAACTAACTCAATATTGTTTTTAAGAGCACGAATTCTTTGTTTGAAAAGATGATCTTGAATTGCATTAGAAGAATTTCCTTTACAGAGACAATAAAGTTTCAGATTTTGATTTTCTTAAAAGTGTGTCAAAAATTTATTAATATATAGCCTTTCTCCTCTAGGTAAGCAAAAAGAAGCCAATTCTAACACTTTATTTTTTCAGGAATTACTTTTAAAAATCTCGTTGGTTTGTCAGCTTTCAAAATCTTGTTCAAAATGTTTCAATTGAATTAATTGGATTCTGTGGGAAAACTAATTCTAATATAGAGAAAATGTATTAAATAATTTTATTATTTAAAGACATCGTTTTTATTAACATTCAGTTTCTGACAGAGAAAAAGAGCTTTAAGAGGGTATGATTCAAGTAACTTTTTCTCTCTCTTCTAGCTCCAAAAGATTTAAAATTTCATAAAAAGCGGAAAAGGTTTTTTTTTGGCTTTTTTGAGGAGTCTTTCGAAAAGAACTTATTAACGATCTTTTGGAAGAGCCTATTAACGATCTTTCGGAGGTGATTGAGAGATGAAGGAGAAGTGGGGTTGGCAGTTGTTTCTCTAATCCTTTTCGGAGAAGATATCAGATGCTGATGTCAGATTCGCGGTAGCCTTCGCATAGCACTCCTTAAGTCTCCACTCCTGAGGAGCTGAAACTCGCGCCACTTCTTTAAATCAGGTTTTCCCTATGATAGTGTTTCAAGAGAAGATTGGGTGGGAAGCTCTGTAGAGGAGCTTGTTTCCGAGAGCTACGTACTTCCGCTTTCAGGCAGCTGAATGTTTTGTCGGTTGATAATTGAAACCTCAAATTAGGGCCATTATCAGTTTCAAGAAAGGTGACTGATGGAAACTGCAAAGGGGATTCTTAGTATCCGATCTTTTGTTATTGGAATACACAGAATTTACTTAAAAATGCCCGCTGTAATTAATGCAACTCACTCTAATTGGCAATTCGCATTTGGAGGTCATGACTTACCCTTTGATTCCAGTTCGAATAGTTATTCGTGTACCTGAAAGTTTTGCGAAAAAAGTTTAGCGAAATTCAAGAAGCAGTTTAGATGCTGTCTATTTAAAAAATCAATCTAGAATAAATAGTGCCTTTTACACTGCTCAAAGCGGAAATCTCAATACCAAGAAGGAATGAAAATGGAGATGTAAATTCGCTGGAAGCAATCGGCCATCGGGATATACAAATGATCAAAGTTCCTCAGACTTGTGACACACAGCCGAGTCGTGGATAAATCCGGGCGCCCACGAGCTCGTATCATAGCACGATCGACGTGAGGTACATGCATGTTGCAAAAATGTTCAGAACGTACCTTGGAGACGACGGCTGAACGCTTATGCGCAATTGACACCTTCTGAGAGAGATAGAATCGTCAATATGCGAGAGCTCGGATCGAGCCTTCGAGTGAACTGCGCAGGCGTGGGGTGCAATGTGAACACAGTGCAATGGGGCGTCTCACGCAACATCATGGAGCACCAAATGACATGAAGGCTTTTGGTCACAGATACGGGACCAGCAGGCCGCACCACAGGATTGTAGATCGCATGCTCCGCAATCCTCTCACCACACCAACTGAGCTGCAGAGTGATTTGTGGACCGCTACGGGTACCGTGGTCTTCACACAAACCATTAGACAACGTTTGCCTGGTGCAGGAATGTGGATGAGACGTCCAGTCTGGCATCTGCCATTGCAGCGACATCACTATTACACCGTCTCCACTGGTGTCAAGTTGGACATTGGACTGTGGAATGGAGGAGAGTATTGTTCACAGATGAGTCCCGATTCTGTTCGGCATGCCAGACACCGTTTGTTCACTTGGTCCTCTGTATCGGCGTCGTCAACGACATGAGGAAGTCTATGCCATTTGCCACCATACTGCTCCCCACCGTGATACAATGGTATGGGTGGCATCAGGTATGGCAGCCGGACACCAGTCTCAGTGTTTCTTGTGTGCTAATGATGAGGCGTTTCATTGATGATGTCTTTAATCCTCTCGCACAACCCTTCCTTATCACTATGCCTGGACTGATTCTGCAGCAGGACAACGGCGCCCCACACACTGCACGTGCAACGACGGAGTCTCCAAGATATGGACATTCTCCTATGGCCGTCATAATCCCCGGACTTGTCGCCCGTTGAGCATGTGTGAGACCTTATGGGTCGCTGCCTTTCCCAGCTCCCTCCGGCGGCAAATATGGTACAGTTGCGTGGCCAGTTGGATGCTGTTTGGAACGCCATACCTCAGGATACCATTAACCATCTGATTGATGGAATACTGAGACTTCTATATAAGACGCTGTATAATAACTCGAGATGGGTCTACTATGTACTGAAGAATCTGCAATAAACGCACGTACCTTGCTTTCGCATTTTTGGTTTTTTGATTATTTGCACATCTGCCTCACAGCTTCCATCCTCTCATTTTCGGGTCAATGCATCACTTCGTTTGCGATGTTGCTATTTCCCCTTCTGTATCTTTGCAGGATAATGAAAATGCCTCATATACTTCTGCTTACATTGGAAATAATCACGGCAAGTCTCTCGTAATCATACGATGCTGTTTGGAACGCCATACCTCAGGATACCATTAACCATCTGATTGATGGAATACCGAGACTTCTATATAAGACGTCTGTATAATAACCTGAGATGGGTCTACTATGTACTGAAGAATCTGCAATAAACGCAGGTACCTTGCTTTCTCATTTTTGGTTTTTTGATTATTTGCACATCTGCCTCATAGCTTCCATCCTCTCATTTTCGGGTCAATACATCACTTCGTTTGCGATGTTGCGATTTCCACTTCTGTATCTTTGCAGGATGATGAAAATGCCTCATATACTTCTGTTTCCATTGGAAATAATCACGACAAGTCTCTCGTAATCATACGCAATGAAATTTCAGATGCCAAAAACTTTTCCACTTTGAGACAGTTAGTGAAAAATTATATGTTTTTCGATTCATAAAAGAACATTATACACCACCTAAAATAGAATGCATTTAGGTACCTTTCGGCTGGAAAGGCCGTCGTCCATCGCATGGGACGTTAAGCCGTGGCACTGCGTGCGGGAGAGCCCTGTGCACGTTAAATAACACGCTGGATGGCCCTCACTGGAGCTACCATTTCTCTCCCAACAGCTGTCCAGTGGGTTCCCTTCCCTCAACTTCTCTGAGCCCTCGAAGTCTATGTGATCTGGCCATTTAACCCACTGTGTGAAAAAAAATGTCACTCAGAGGTAAAACAACCCAACGCTTTTGATCACACTAATAATAAAGATACTTCAACTACTAGTTTTTCATCTAGCGGAGATGAAAAAAATGCTTTTCCTTTTTCTCAGTTTTGTAACAAAGTCAAGTTCGTTTGTTTTACCTCTGAGCGACACTTTTTTTTGGCCTCCACGTGACCACACTTTATTACTAAAATAACTTCGCCTTCTCTTATTAATACGGTAACTTCCCTTTCTCTTATTAATACTGTAACCTCTTTTTCTCTTATTAATACGGTAACTTCCCTTTCTCTTATTAATACTGTAACCTCCTTTTCTCTTATTAATACGGTAACTTCCCTTTCTCTTATTAATACTGTAACCTCCTTTTCTCTTATTAATACGGTAACTTCCCTTTCTCTTATTAATACTATAACCTCCTTTTCTCTTATTAATACTATAACCTCCTTTTCTCTTATTAATACGGTAACTTCCCTTTCTCTTATTAATACTGTAACCTCCTTTTCTCTTATTACTACCATAACTTCGCCTTCTCTTATTAATACCGTAACTTCTCTTTCTCTTTTTCTACTATAACTTCGTCTTCTCTTATTAATACCGTAACCTCCCTTTCTCTTATTCCTACAGTAACTTCGTCTTCTCTTATTAATAACGTAACTTCCCTTTCTCTTTTTACTACCGTAATTTCGCCTTCCCTTATTAATACCGTAACTTCCCTTTCTCTTATTACTACCTTAACTTCCCTTTCTTTTATTACTACCGTAACTTCGCCTTCTCTTATTACTACAGTAACTTCGCCTTCTCTTATTACTGCAGTAACCTCGCCTTCTCTTATTAATACCGTAACTTCGCCTTCTCTTATTAATTCCGTAACTTCTCTTTCTCTTATTAATACTGAACCTCCCTTTCTCTTATTACTACCGTAACTTCCCTTTCTCTTATTACTACAGTAACTTTTATTTCTCTTATTACTACCGTAACCTCCCTTTCTCTTACTGCCGTAACTTCCCTTTCCAAATTGGGCTTGTGTAGGTTGCTCAGCCGATATCATGCCTGGCTCGTGATCTGCAGTTTCCAGGTTCGAGTGTCAGCTGTGGGATTTATTCTGTGGTTCATCTTATTATTATCTTTATCTTAAGCGATCTTATCATTGGGACTCTCTGTCAGGAAGGGGAATGTGCTGTTCGATGGGACATCAAGCCAAAACCCCGTCTACAGGATAGCCATACTCTGTGCATTAAAGAATACACTGGATGACTTTGACGGGAAGAGTCCATCTGTCCCCTAACAGCTTTCCAATGGAACCCTTTCAGTGTCCCCTTCTCACAACCTTATCTGAGCATCTGGAGTCCTTGTGATCTGGCTATTTAGCCCACACTATTCGCAAAAAAGTGCCGCTCAGAGGTAAAACACCCTAACCGAAGCGTTCTCTTTAATCCCTCATTAATACCATAAATTCATTTTTCACTTTGTCTTGTCGATCTCTTATTGTTAACCTTATGTTTTGGGATGGGAATCTTTTAAGAAGAAATTCAGGTGCCTACTAACGATCTCTTTGTTGGGGGGGGGGGGGGGGTCTCTGATCATCTTTCTCCGAGAAAGTATCATATCTTTCTCTCTTTACTAAAGTACAATTTTCTTCATATATTGATTCGATAGCGTGCCAGTTTTCTATATCAAGTTTAAATTGTGATAATATTAATATTTTTTTCTGTTACCCGCGTTCTGCTCAAAAAGAAATGACGAAATAGATGACTTAGAACACTCGCTTCCAACCTTTGGAGTCTCGGCGGGATTCTTGTCCTTGGATTCTTATGATTCATTGAATTTCATGAATTGTTTCCAGGACATTCTCGCAGTTCTTTCTTTCCGAAATAAGCCGAAGTGCCTTATCATTCAAATAATTTTGGTTTCCTCTGTTCCCTTTTACCCAAAAAGCGTTCTGTTGGTTTCAAGAGAAGCCTGTTTAAACTGATTCCATTTTTTCCCAACTTCAATAGTAAGCAAACCATGATTATCATAATGACTAAGTAACCAATCACGGTAGGCTTTAGGTATAACTGGGTCTTTCAGAGCTTCAGAATTATAGGTAAATTTGTTAATCTTAGCACAACACTTCTTAAGTTTAAGTTAAAAGACACTTTTAACAAAGAAGATAATAAAACAAATTTGAGGAACACGACAGTCTCTACCCCCTTTATTTTTTTTATAGATCCAGGCTTGACCTATTCAATTAGTTTATTTCACACCAGATTCAACAAGGCAATATATTTTAATAAAAGTAAAAATGTGAAATGCGTTTTAGGAGTGCTTTCTACTGTAGCTCCATATTTACCTCATAGTTATATTATAAGGCTTATTAGCCTGATAGACTCCTGTCTGATCTCCATGGCAAAGCACTGCTTCAGGCATAGTTTTTTTTTCCCGCACGAGTTGCTGGAGAGCAAGGAAATGGTCCAATATAGCAAAGATAGCTAACCGCATCGTTAACACATGGCGTGTGTATGTGAAAAAAGATTTAAAGATTTTTCCATAATTTCCGAACAACGAAGTAATTGTGCCAATTACAACTTTCACTTCTTTTTTAATGTTGCCTTTGTGACTCAGCAGGAAAATAATCAGAGATTTTTGCCTTTCATGGGACAACACAAAGAAAGAAGATGCAGACGTGTTCATAAATTCAACTCGAAGTACTTGATATTATTTTCTTCTTTTTTGGCATATTTTCGTCTTTCTTGTTTTGCAAGAGTGTGATTGGGAAAAATTCGCTCTGCTTTTCATTGTGCTAAGCTCAGGGACTAGAGCAAGCTGGGTTGGCCCATTAATCCATTGTGACACGTCGCTAAACTCCTTGCTGCGTTCTATGTCACGCAGCGCAGTCACCACCCTCCTCCTCCTCCTCCTCGTCCTCGCAGAAGGGATGTCAATGAAGGATTTTTTTGTTAAGCACCTTATCGGCACATGGCTTTCAATCGTCCAGATTCCTTTCCACGAGCCTTAATGCTTCAGTGAAGACATCCTCTTTTACTCTCAACTGCAGCATCCAAGACTAGAAACAAATCATATTCAGACATGATTCAAAGTTTCAATTCAACTCTGTTGCATATTTGATGATCCCTAGTCTTAAGGGAACAGTATAAAGCAACACAGTTGTTCTCGAAAAGTTTACCAATATGTTCTTACGAAGAAGCGACTTGTCTAGGGTGGTGTCATCAACTGAGCCATTTTTCATGGAAATATTGTGAAGGTTGTTGATCCTTCTAGGCAAAAAACCCGGGAGTGTAACTGATGTCATTGCAAGCTCGCTACTACCTGATACTTTTATGGCTACTGCGATAAAAATTTAATCCATCCCTCGACTTAAGAAATTGTGAGGGAAAAAAAAAACATGGTTGTACACTTATCGATCTACACTTTCAGTATCCTACCATTGGGACATCATCTCTTCCTACTAGGTGCCCCCACTGTAAACTAAAAAGTGTTCTTGTTTTACTTTCATTACACAGATGTCTTCACCTTCCCATTCATCCATCTTACACTGACAAGGTTTTTTTTTATTACATCCCATCTCCACAGGAGTGGGGATTGGTTTAGTTGGTAGTTCGCCAGGCTCATAGCCTTGTCTCCTGCGCTTCTCTCTGTTAAAAAAAAAGGAGATACTGAATGACTTGGAAAGACAGTCGTCCATTGGATAGGAAGTTAAGTCGTGGCCTCTTGTGCATCAGAACAGTACCATGTGCACGTTAAGGAACAGTACTGTTTAGGTGTGTTTTTTAACGTCCTTGATAGGAGGCTTCCATTTCTCAGCTAACAGTTGTTCCTTTGAGCTCTCTCGCCCTACCTAACTCTGAGCTATTGGAAACCTTGTGACCTGACCAATTAAGGAGGGCGTTCAAAAAGTTCTTGGAACGAGTGAAACAGGAGTTCGCAGGAACGAATGAAAATCTACAGACACGTGTGTAGATTTTCACTCGTTCCTGCGAGGTTAACAAGCTACGTCTTGTTTGGAAGCTTGCTAAACTTGTCATTACATGTTGGAAAGAAAGGCCTTATCATCATTTCTCTCTTCGCAGGCGGCGCGTAAAGTTCGGCCTGCGAAATATGTGCTTTGTTGCTATGGAGCCTACTAAAGACGGGGAAAGATTTTATATTTCCACAAGAATGCAGCTTGGGAACGACTAGGAAAAAAACTCATGCCGATTTAATACAAGTAAATTGGGATCATGCCTGTTATGGCACTGTTACGGGATGGATGTGCAAATTCAGAGAAGGATGTCAGCGCTTCGAAGACCTACCTCGTGAAGGAAGACTAAAGGAGGCAATGAACAAGAGAACTCGTGAAAGGAGATGCTGGCAATGTTTGAACCTAGTGGTACCAAACGGTTAACAGCCATTGTCACAGGTGATGGGACATGATTTTAGTACTATAAAAATAACATCCAGAAAGATCGACAACTATATCTTGGTTGCGGATGAACCTGGAGGAGGAAAAACCAAACAGCTACCCCATCCTGCATATTCACCCGATATTGCACCTGGCGGTTTTTGGTTGTTTCCAGAAAAGTAAAAAAGGAATTTTCTGGAAAGCCTTTTTCAAGGTGCAAAACCTTGCAAAATGCGTTCATTCAGAGTTACGGAGTATTCCAAAAAAGGAGCAGGTTGGGTTGGGTTGTTTACCTCTGAGCGGCACTTTTTTTGCACACCATGGGTTAAATGGCCAGGTCACGTGGACCCCGAAGGCTCAGAGAAGGTTGGGGGAGGGGACCCACTGGAACAGCTGTTGGGAGACAGATGGTAGCCTCCCGTCAAGGCCATCCAGCGTGTTCTTTAACGTGCACAGGGTATGGCTCTCCCGCACACGGGGCCACGGCTTAACGTCCCATCCGACGGACGGCGGCCTTTCCAAGCCCATCGGTGTCCCCTACTGACCGTGGGCAGGGCGGGGAATTTTGCGGAGATAAATCTCAACACTGACCCAGCTGGGACTCGAACCTGGGAACTACAGATTACGAGCATGGCGCGTAAAAAAGTATAAATATTAAATATATAATTATATCCCTTGGATATAAATTTCAGATCATTATGACCTAGTTTTTTTAACGCAATCCAGACATAGGCTAAGCTCTGTCATAAAAAAAGAAATCATTTTTCTGCAAGTGAGATTCCTGGTCACCGAACTTGAGCTCTCACGGATCTGACAAAATTTGAATAGCAAAGACTTTGCCAATTACTTTAAAGTATCACGTCTTCTTTAACGTCTTATGCATTTCTGTTCTCTCTATTAAGGATCGCTACGAGATGCCATCGTTTCTGTACTAAACAGGATTTTTCAACCTAACAACATTGTTTGTTTCTTTCTACTCTTGTTAGTACTCGCTCGCATAAAAGTTCCCTTTCTTCTATCTTAATTCCCAATGAACTCTTTTATAGTTATGTCGAAAAAGATGTTCTTGGCATAGATCCATTCACTCAATAGGAAATCTCATTGTGTCCGCCTTGATTCAAACCACGCTAAGATAATTATTGACACTTGAAACGGTGATGGCAACACATATTCAATTCTCGATTCCTGTCAAAGGCGTTCAACATGTGATGAGATCTGTGTTGGCAATAAAGCGGATAGTAAGTGCATACAAATATAGGCGTACAGAAATCCTTTGCATTGGTAGGTACAGTTATTGCCAATATCTTTCTGGTCAGAATAATGTATATTGGTAGCCCCATTATATTCCTTCTGTGGTGTTCATCTGAAGATTCCATCATGCAGAATCGCCGCAGATTAGATATTGCGAGTTTGTCACTGGCAAATAGTTCACACCAGGAAACTAAGTGAACTTTGCAATATTCTCCTTCCCCTAGGCTCCTTTTCACCGACTTGTCATTAGCAACGAACTTGGCGTGCTAACCACGAATTTAATTCTTGACTCGCTTATGGCATGCGTCATGCTGATGCGCTGAATAATCGTTGGTATCTCAGGGACATTTAAGGCTATTTAGATGTGAGTGCTTACCGATCATATATGGATAATATTATTGCGTGCCATCCAGGAAACAGGATTTTAGTCCTTGTGTTCTGCATTGCCAATTGAATTGATCTATGCAAATTGCTGCGAAAACTGCTGATGTCATTAGCAAGCATGTTCAAATGTTCGCCTTCTCAGAGGAGACAGGAGCTTAAACGTTTTATTCTTTGAATGATGAACATAAGGAATAATCTTGATGCGTTAGATTCTCCACTGGCAAAGGGACGTGCAGCGAACAGCTTTTAAGGAATAAATCAGTTATAGGAAATCTCATTTTTCTCTGCATCCTTAACAGAGGAACAGGCAATGTAATTTTATTTTGCGGTTTTCAGTAATACATTTAAAGACACGCTGGTAATATTTTCTCTTCTCTGTGAATTGAGACAGTAATGGAGTAATTGGCATGAAGGCGGTACGAGCTGTCAATTTTAAACAAATCCAATATAGTATAAATAGCAATAGGTTCACAATTGTTTCTTTACCGGCCCTACAAAATTTTTCTTGGAGAATACACTCTGAACTCTGCATTTCTCTTCTACTGCTTCTTTAGTAAAGACGCAATAAGAGTATTAGTAGTATTTTAGTAAAGACGCAATAAGAGTCGAATCATCTCGTGCAGTCATTTGTCTTTGATACCTTCTTTATTGTTAGAGCAGTTGTTTTACCTTAACAACTCCGTGGCTGCTCCTCGAGAATAACATTGGTGAAAAGGATTAACAAGAGGAACACATTTCCAAAACAATCAAGAAATTCGATAAAAGAAGTCATTTGTGCGTTACTCACGGCAAAACACCGCGCTCAAATACGGTAGGTTGGAGACTGGATTAAAAAGGTTCTTTTAATACCGAGATAGAAAACAATACTTTTAACGGGGAATATAGTTATTCAAAATATTAAAGGTCGGTAGGTTATTTTTTGATCACAGTCTGCCTTCATTCCTCTGTCCAATTGTCGTTATGTCTCTCAATCCGTGATGTCAATTGAGCGTTGCGGAATGTTTGCATTCTCTGTCCGTTTACTGTAATGCTGTTTCCATCTTTGAAACAATAGCATCAGTACATTGAAAGAAAAATGCCAAAATATGCGTTGGGTAAAATTATTTTACTCAGAGGGAAGAAAATGGAAAATTGTAAAATAAAATAGGGAAGCAGAAATTGGATGGTTGTAAAGAGCAAATCCAAAAAGAGACTGAGAGCTGTGAAGAGAGAAGAAAAAAGTAAAACTGGACAGCTGTTAGGAGCAAATAAAAAAAGGAAGAGTTAATTGTAAAAAAGAGAGAAATCCAGGAGAAGATAAAGAGAAAGAGAAAATTGGATGACTGCTACGAGCTAATGAATACTTACATATACATGCCTACAAAATCCACATGCAGTCAGGGCTACGGAGGTCCTGCCAGACTGTGTAATTTTCCTCTCCAGACATGTCTGTTCTGGGTTACAGTTGCTGCATTTGGCCACTCTAGGCGAATTCTAGCAAGGCCCTGTTTGACATTGTCTGCCCATCGCATCCTAGGTCTGCTTCTTTTCCTGAAGCCTTTGAGCACATTTCTCCTAATCCTGTTTGCCAATCTGCAGCTATGCATACGAGCAACATGGCCAAACCAACGCAGTCTCTCTCTACACAAAATGCTGCTTAATGAAGGTTGATGACTCCTTCTTCTGACCTCATCACTGATAATGAATAAAGATGAGAAAATTGTAAATAAGGATAAAAAAAAAGAAGCTGGATAGTTGTTAAGCGAAAAATTAAAAAAAAAAGACAAATGATTGAAAAGAAAGGAAATAGAAACTGGATAGCTGCTAAAGGTAAATGGGAAAGCAAGGATACTTGTAAAGAAATAAGAAGAAAAAGAAAACTGGAGAGAAAATTTAAAAGACGAGAAAAGTAGAGAGAGAATTGGATGTTAGGAGTAAAAAAAAAGACGGATAGCTGTTAGGAGAAAATGGGTAGAAGAAAAAACAGAAAAACTGTTAAGAGCAGATGAAGGTATAAATTAAAAAATTAATAGAACCTACTTTCCTTTATGCGCCCTAAAAAGTAGAAAATAATGAAAAATATCTTAATTCGCTTCAAAAGGAGATAGTACCATGTTGGAATAAGTGTTAGTGGACCCCGAACTTCTTTTTAATTCTTCTCTATAAATAATTATTTCGATTAATTAATATTCACCTGTGCTTCTGGATGAAACCACAGATCCGCGACTTTTTACACCTGTGCTTAGATGTGGGTCAGACTGATGTGATGTTGGCTCGATGAAAGAAATATGCTCCATGGTAGAGGACCATACACCATTTATTTGCATTTTGCACATTCATACATATAGGGTGTCTGAAAAATATAGGTACAAACCTGTAGAGGAGGAAGATAACATCTAAAGGAATGAGAATTGCATAGGAACCCATAACCGGAAACGTCACCATAAGTCAATAGGCGGCGCTGTTCATCAGTGCGCTAGAGGGGAAATTTCGGATTTCCTCATTCGAATGGTAGTCGGCTGACGAAGAGCATGCAAAGGTATTCGAACAGGGAGTTGGCAGACATGCACTTAGTGTATGGAATAGCTGAGGGCAACGGACGAGCCGCTCAATGAATGTATCAAGAACGCTTCCCACACAGACATGTATGGGGCCACCGTTTGTTTGCATGTGCGCATCAAAGTTTGTGCGATTATGGGTCATTAAGAGGTAGCAGAAGTGAGGGCAGGCCACGATCGACACATACTCCCGCTATGGAAGAAAGTGTGTTGGATGCCGTGGAGACTAATCCTAGTACCAGCACACGTGCCGTTGCCTCTGCCTTAGGAGTGTCTCGTTGCAGTGTACAGCGTGTTTTGCACGGCGTGTCTTTACACCCCTTTCATCTCCAAAGGGTTCAGTTACTTCTCCCATCAGATTATCCTGCACGTGTGCGTTTTGCGCAGTGGCATCTCCAAGAAAGTGCCTAAGATGTGAATTTCCCAGCTTATGTTTTGTTTACTGATGAGGCCAGTTTCACTCGGGATGGCGTATTCAATCAGCACAGTGCGCATTTGTGGGCTCACGAGAACCCCCACGGTGTGCGCACCCATGCGGCACAACATCGTTTCGCAGTAAATGTGTGGGCAGGTTTGGTCGGCGACTGCTTAGTCGGGCCATACCTTTTACCATCCCGCATGACCTCCGCGAAATATCTGATCTTTCTGGAACAGAAAGTCCGCGAAGTATCTGATCTTTCTGGAACAGGTTCTACCAGGCTTACTTGCCCATGTTCCAGCAAATGTGAGACGCAACATGTGGTTTCAACATGATGGGGCGCCTCCCCATTATGGAAGGTGTGTTCGTGCGCATTTGAACATCTCTTTTGGGCAACGATGGATTGTTGCCTGGCCCCCACGCTCACCTGATTTAACGAGCGTTGATTTCTTTCTGTGGGGGGCCCTCAAAGTTACCGTGTTTGAATCGCCTGTGGAGTCTGAAATGTATCTCGTGGCAAGGGTCGTCTGCGCTTCTGCTGCTATCAAAGAAACTCCAAGTGTGTTCGACCGTGTCCGGCAATCAATGCTCCGTCGGTGTCACGCATGCATCGCGTCTCATGGTGGAAACTTCGAGCATCTGCTGTAACATTATGAAATGTATCATCTAGTACGCCATTTGTAATAATTATGTCTAATAAATGTTTTTCCATTAATCACTGTCTTTTGTCCTTTCAAATCTTGTACCTCTGCTACCACTTTCTCATGACGTTTCCGGTTATGGGTTCCTATGCAATTCTCATTCCTTTAGACTTTATCTACCTCCCCTAAAAGTTTGTACCTATATTTTTGTGACACCCTGTATATGCATGAGCTTTCGGGTTTTTTCAAATTTGGGGACGATTTCTACATTATTATGCATATGTTAAATTTAAGTGAAATGATGTTGGAAAATTTTTTTGTACTTTCTTATTCCTTTGGTTAAAAATAGCGCACATTTAAATGGTAACTTTTTTTTTCTTCTATAAAAAAATTCATATCTGAAGTGGTTACACAAGAAGGAGTAGAAAATGTTTGAAATCCGTTTTAAAAACCTAACATCACTCTGTATTAGAATCGATTCTTTCAAATTCAAAATAAACGTTAATGAAATAACCATGATATCATACCTTCCAATATGCATACCTACCTAGTTATGGAGAGTACATATGCCTACGATATTCTAGCCCTAACCTCATCATTACTTACAGAGTCATACCACCCAATTCCCGAGATACTATATAACTGGCTAAGCTTCCAGTTATCTTGCGTACAGAAAGTCGAATTTTCTCCACCCTATGTAACAACACTTAAAGATAACTCCAAAAGACAGTTTGAAAATTAGCAAAATAATAATTGATTAATATTTTGGTCTGGATTGGATTGTTTTATCTCTGAGCTCACGTTTTGTGCACAGAACTGGCTAAATAATCAAGTCACAAGAATCCCCAACAAGTGAGAACTGGAGAGGTAATCCACTAAGCAATTTATAAGATATATATGAAAAACTTCCGTCAAGGTATCAAATGTGTTATTTAACCTAAACAGGTAAGGTAGGATCTCTGGGGGAAGCAAGGAGCCATTCCCCCCTCCCCCTTTGAGAATGCTCGTAATGGAGGCCAAAAATTATTAGACTCGTGTATATTTCACGTATTTTTCACGAAATGTCTTAAGAACTTCTAAAACGAAGGAGAAAATTTTACACTGAAACAGAAAATCCAGTCTCTTGGCCCTCGTTTGTAATCGGCTCTATTGCGTCGATAACGATTTTTTTTTAGGTACGGGCCTGTGCACAGGGTATGACTTCCCTGCATATAATGCCTAACGTTACATCCAATGGACGGCATCCTTTTCTATACGTTAACGAGTTCTCAATGAGGTCACAATGGCGACTAAAACCTAGGAACACGAGGTTACGGGTCCGGCGCACTCGTTACTGAGTGCACTCCTGCCACTTTTGATCGGAAAGCAAGAGATACGCCGCGTGTCGTTGAGAGAGTTAAGGCATCCAACTTGCAATCGAAATTCGAAGAGAACTTGTTTGAAAGTTCCTCGCAGCGCCACGTGAATTTATTACTGCTAAAACGTTTAAGTGGTCTCTTGTCGTTAATCAGCGATGGATACCGGAGCTGCGAAGATATTGATGGCTCACCAAAGGCAGTGGAAGTCCCCTGACGCTCAACGTCATCGCATGATCGATCAGTTGTCATTTCAGCGGCCGCAACAAATTTATCTCCGCATCAAAGCGAAGGCCCACGTGGAGGTACGGGAGGACCCTTCAGCTTCCCGATATTCCAAATATCATAACTGTGACACTATACTTGTAGCGAAATGATTAATATTTGGTCAAGTCTTAATAATCTTGCTTATTGAAGCATTTCAAATATTCCTTTTTGGTTTACACTTTGATTAACTTGGAAATTCGTTTGAAATAAATACTTAAAGTAATTCAAAAGTGAAAATAAAATGAAGTAGTTACGTGAATAGTTAGCTGGGGAAAAATGAGTTCACAGTGCGGGTGACTCGAAGCCACATCTCCCTATTGCATGCAGGGCATTCTGACTCGAAGCTATCAACGGTTAGTTTATTATTCATCTAATTGTGACTCCATTAATAGCTTAGTGATCAGAATATTCGACATGTAACAGGGAGACGTTGGTTCGAGTCGCACTCGTGGGGAAAATCTTTTTTTTCCAGCTAACTATTCCTAAGTCCCATGTTTATTGGATATCGTCTGTGACATTCTACTATTAAAGGGGTTGCATCTGTTAGTTGCATTTTTTATTGCTCTTTGGTATGCTACGTACGTACAGGAGAAAAAGAAACCGAAAAGCTACTTCTGTTTTAAAGAGACTCTCTTAGAAGGATTTGTCCGTTGAATTATTCGTCAAGGATCACTGAACAGTGCTTCATTTAAAAGCTGACACGCGCACAAAGATGATGCTAACTGAAACATTAACTAGCCATGCACAAAGTTTACATGTAGAAATTAATAAGATGGGATGAGAACGCCATTTATCTCTTTAATATAATAGATATCCCCCTCCCCCCCAAAAAAAAACAAAACAACAACAACAACATAGATTTCAAAGTTGAAGCGATATTAGAAAGAAGATAGCTGTCTTTTTTTCTCACAACGTTATAAAACAACAATCGTGAACAAGTGCTTAAAAATAGAAGGGGTGAAGTGAAATCTTTTAAATTCGCCTCAGTAGAAATTACGCGACGTTCTCTTTAATTTCCTTAACTCCCTATTTCCCCTTTAATTTCCTTAACTCCTTAGTTTAAAACCTTAAAGAACGAACATAGTTCTAAAATATTTCTTGGCAATGAAAGAAATGGAGAGTCTTAGTCGTTAGCACACTAGGCTCGTAATCTGATGTGCCCAGGTTCGATTTCCAACTGTGAATGCGTCGAGAATTTTCTCCCCTAATACCTGCTCCATCCTCGATGAGAAATGGGAGTCATATCTTGTGTAAGCTAAAGAACACGCTGGATGACCTTCGTATTTGTCTCCTAACTGATGCCCAGTTGATCCATTTTCCCAACTTCTAAACGCTCGGAGTCCGTGTCACAAGACAAAAAAAGTCTGCAAAAAAGTGTGCTCAGGCGTAAAACAACCCAATTCAATTCAAATATTAAGCTTTTATTAAAAGCAAAATATGCTTTTAAGCACATTAAAAGCCGTTAAAAGTAGTAATGATTGGAAATCGGTTTCGATTAATCTCTAATCTGTTTTTCTTTACACCATACTTGTTATTAATGTGCAATGGATTCATTCAGAAATTCATCGTTATCAAATAGAGCGGATCTAATGAGGACTGATCAACTGCTAGAGCATGGAAGCAGTTCTTCAGAAGACCGCGCTCTTCAACAATTGGGGCTGCTCAGGATGAAAAATAAAAATGACAAAAATAATTTTTCGAGCAGCAAGTTAAGATAAATTATTCGAAAAAATAAACTTTCAATTAATGAAATGCATTATTGAGATATTTGATTTGTAATCAGATGCAGACGATATCGTCTCAGGCTCAGTGAGTTCGAGCATCGTTTTTCCAAGATCAGGATTTTCCTTTTGGAAGAAACCGGTAGAATTGGGAATCTAAGAATTGTCTCTCTGAAATAAAGTTAATCTTCGGCTAGTTGTGCAACAAAGATAAGTTTTTGGAACCTTAAAGAAAGGACTCACTCTTTAACCCAATGCATTTCCTTCAATATGTTCTTTTCTGTTGTTCAATGTCTTGTCTCAACAATCTTGTCATTAACAGTTGATCAGGTTCCTGCTATTCTGGTCTTTATTATCTAATGCCAGAATAGCAGGAACCTGAAGGAATCTTGTTCTTGCCTGTCCTTAACAGTGTCCAGTACCTTGTCGTTCCCGGCAACCAACGTTTCCCAATACCGTGTCCTGGTTTCTCAGCGGTTGCCCAACAAGTGTCTAATGATTTCTCTTAACAGTTGTCCAATGCGTTGTTCTTCCGGTCTTTTAATAGTTGTCCAACATTACGTCTCCCTCCAAATTAAGATCCTATAATAATTAAGATCCACAGTCCAATGCCTAATTCTTATCATCAGCTTTTATATTTGCCTTCTCCTTAACGTGGAAACTTGGGTCTGTCGATTTGACATGTTGCTCTTGAAGAACCTACCGATGAGAAGCATTTTGAATGATTTTTTTCTGGGGGGTGAGGTGGGGAAATAAATTTTCATTCCCCTTCCCCCCCCCCCCGAAATCAAGCACTTACTCGATAGGAAAAGCAATTCATCGAAATATTGTAATAAATCGGTGTTACCTGAATTGCATGACCAGCGCTACGCGAAAGATGTTTTTGAAAGTCACGTGGTTTGATCTGATGCCTAACGACGAGTTAAACGATGGTGTTGCTAATGATTTTTGAGCAGAACATTTTTCAAGGAAAAATTGCATTAGTTTAATCGTGTTGTCTGTTCTCTCGTTAACAGAGTAGCGAGAAAGAGTTATGAATAGGTTTCTTCATGGGATAAACGAAGATTGATGTGGGCGGAAACTTAAACACAAACCGTCGAATGCGATGAATGTCGTTGAAGAGATGCGACAGAATTGCACATTATATATAAATTCCCTGCCCACGGTCAGTAGGGGACACCGATGGGCTTGGAAAGGCCGCCGTTCGTCGGATGGGACGTTAAGCCGTGGCCCCGTGTGCGGGAGAGCCATACCCTGTGCACGTTAAAGAACACACTGGATGGCCTTGACGGGAGGCTACCATCTGTCTCCCAACAGCTGTTCCAGTGGGTCCCCTCCCCCAACCTTCTCTGAGCCTTCGGGGTCCATGTGACCTGGCCATTTAGCCCATGGTGTGCAAAAAAGTGCCGCTCAGACGTAAAACAATCCAACCTATATAAATATTTTTATGTTGGATTTTGACGATTGTTTGTAGGAGCAGGATATGGCGTGTGTAATAGTCTGGCATCTATTAACAACATTTAATGAATAACTATATGTTCCAAACCAAGCGCGGATCTAGAAAAACATCGAGGGGGGGGGGGGCAAGGAAACACAATCGAGCCGAAAAACTGCAAAAAAGGGGGCAAGAGAGTGGATTTTAAATGTTGTATAACATTTCCTCTTCCGTTTCACAGGTTTTTAAAAAATTATTGAATGCATGAAATATAAGTAAGTTTCATAATTGTTTGCCTCTTTTTGCCATTATTAGCATTCTGAAGGAAGGGGGAGCATGGCTCCCTTGACCCCTCCCCTTCCCCTAGAACCGGCTTTGCTCCAGATCACCTCACTATTCACTTGCAAAACCTTCATTTTAGGCTTCATCTTATCTGAAGATATTGCTGCTGAGTCCTCTGCTGGATCAGAGCGAGAATTGATGACCCCATTCTTCCCAGAGACATACAACCAAATCACCAAAACCGCGATTGACAGCGAAATAATACAAACGAAAATGAGAAATTTGATCTGCTTAGTCGAGTATAATGCCCGAAGCTGTTCTAAATGGATCTTAGAGTCTTTCAGATTATGAATCTTTCTAAAAGCTAACGGCCATAGTCAGTGGCGGATTGGCCACCCCTGACTATGGGCCCTTAGCACAGAGCACAGAGCAATATCCCGGTGGGCCGATCAAATTTGGGCCTCTTGACGTAACAACTTCTCGTAAGTTTTTTACATATTAACATGACACTATTTCTTTTTTTTTATTTGCATCTTGATGAAACATACATATTTTAAGTTTTTCTTCAACAACAAACAATGCAGCCCGGAGTTTCCTTCCAAGAAGCATTCAGAAGAAACCTCTTAGTATCTTTTAGAGTTCGTGGGGAGGGGGGTATGGAGACGTGGAGACGTGAAGGCCATAAAGCAGCTGTGAACTACAGAGGAACAAATACGGCAACGAGAAGTACGTTGAAAATGAGCGAACTGAGCGATTAAATTTCACTGATTTCAAATCCCAGATGTTTTTCAATTATCCCTCGGAAATCATTTAAACACGCGCAGAAGTGTTGAATACATGGAGAATGGACTTAGTAGATGTTTTATGACAGAATGTAACCATGTTGTTTTCTGAGTTGGGTTGTTTTACCTCTGAGCGGCACTTTTTTGCACACCATGGGCTAAATGGCCACATCACATGGACCCCAAAGGTTCAGAGAAGGTTGGGGGGAGGGGACCCACTGGAACACCTGTTGGGAGACAGATGGTAGCCTCCCGCCAAGGCCATCTAGCGTGTTCTTTAAACGTGCCCAGGGTATGGCTCTCCTGCACACGGGGGTGCGGCTTAACGCCCCATTCAACGGACGTCAGCCTTTCCAAGCCCATCGGTGTTCCCTACTGACCGTGGACAAGGCGGGGAGTTTTGCGGAGATAAATCTCAACGCTGACCCAGCTGGGACTCGAACCTGGGAACTGCAGATTACGAGCCTGGCGCGCTACCGTCTGAACCACCCCTCCCCTGTTGTTTTCTGAAGCACACTGATTGTGGCCAGAAAAGATGTCGATTAGTCGATAGCGTTTCCCTTTAATCTTGAATGACAAGGTGATCTCACTAAATGATAACCTTCAGTTTCCAGAAATTGCTTTCCTTGATGGGGGACGTTTTCTCGACAGATAACAGATGACAGACATAGTGACGATGACTTTCAGTGAATGATTACTTATGGCAAGGGTGGGCAATTGTTTTCGTATCTACACTGAGCATGCGTATTGACGTGGCCGTCCTAGTGGAAAATAAGACGAATCTTCGGTTGCGCACGGGAAGGAAATCTCGGTTCAAGGTGGATTTTTCTGACTGTCTTGGCGGGCCACAAAAAACTCTTAGCCCGCGGGCCGCTATTTGCCCACCCCTGACTTATGGCGTTTGAGAGACTGTGGTGTTCTGTAATCAACCATAGTGTTCGGATACTTTTTTGAGCGACGTACCTATGAAAGAAATTCGAAATTTTCTTGGTGGGATGTGAAGCTCATGAGGTTTGAATAGGCAACAATGCATTGACCACTTACCCTCAGAGGTTAAATGGCAACCTTTTTTGTTTCAAAAAATAATCGTTTGCTTTCAGAGATGATTTTAATTTTGTTTTTTTAAGTTGGATAGGTTTTGAAATATATATTACAATTCGCATTTTACGAATCGCAAAAAATTAAGTTCGCCCTATAACAGAGAAAAAAGTTGAAAATTGCAAACTTTTAAACAGATATTGAAAGCGATGCATTTATGCTAGAAATTCGAAATTTTTATTCTAGAATGTGAAGGTCATGCAGTTTTCATTTGCAGCAGTAAGTTGGTCCCTTTCACACACACCCTGTGTGAAAGGGACCAACTTACTTTTTGGGAAAGCAATTGTTTTAAGAAATATTGGGAAAATTATTTTTCAATTGGATTGGTATTAATGAAATATTCGCATTTTAAAATTCGTTACTCAGTTTTCTTTTACATCGTTATAGGGAACTAAATGCGAAAAAAGGCGATACTTTTAACGAATGTTGCAAACGATAGGTTTATGGTAGAAATTTCTGTGGTAGAGTGTCAAGAGAAAATACAAAAGTCAAGAAATATTTCATTGACAGCAACAATCTGCCACGTAAGATGGATGTGACAAAAACAACGTTTAAATTTACTGAATAAAAGAGAAATACATTTCCACACTGTATAAATACTAACATTGTATAAATCTAAAGTTCTCAAGAACTACATTTTGAAACTGGATGATGTGGAAACGTTTTTGCATTAAACTACTAGAACTGTTTATATGTAACATAGATATTAAATGTTTCTTCCTTTCTGACTTTCTCACTTCTGGATTTCTAGAAATTTTTTGTTTTGAGTTGTTTTCGTTCTTTGTGTATTATATTCAAAATGACGACTGATGTTTTCAATTGAAATTGTTTCTTTATGGAGATCTCACGAACGAGCCAACTCTTGTGAGACCTCAAAACTTTTTGTATCCTGTAAAACATTATCTGAAATAAAAATTATCTATCTCTCTAATATACTATTATTTGTAATTTCCTCGTAATTCATTAGTTCGAACTAAATATTTTAGAGAATGCAAAAGTAGGTAAACGAAAAGTTTCATTCTCTTTGAGAACGAGATTCCCATATCCGCTAGACTCTAAGAGGAGCAAACACACCTAAAGGAGGTCCGTCCAACCTACAGCTCATGAAACAAATAATCAATGTACTGAATCTGGCTCATTCTTTGACAAACATTTTTATGTGCATAACTAAACTCTTTTGCCAATTCACAGTACTCATTAAATATGTATAGTTTTGTTTTTTAATCGAGATATTTCTTTTTCCTTAAAAATATAGTTTTTTTTGTAATACATTATTTATTGGAAATGTATGTTTTCGCTTTTAAGAAGATAATTATTTTTTTCTGCTGCTCTTTAAGAATATAATAAAAATATATTGATTGTTTTAATGAGAATTCACCTCCCCCGAAGTTCGATTTCTTGTCCTCTATATATTGTTGTTCTGCTTCACAAATTTAATTTATATGTCATCAGTAGCTCGCGGGTCACACAAAACGAGATGACGTGCCATAGTTTGCCCAGGTCTTTGCTCGAGGATCGCCTACACATTGCGAAACATCTCGAAAAGAGCAGAAGGTTAGAGATTGTATTACATCATGTACACGAGGGAGAATAGTATCAGAGTGGTATCATGCAATGCTAACAATTTTTCCATGCAGTTAGTAATTTATTTTACACGTTACGATGAAAAGAATTAGCTAATGTAGCTAATACTCACTTGCCATGCTTATTAATGAGCCAAATATGAAGACTTACAAAAAAAAGTAAAGTGTTATGTGAACACGGAATCGGGGGAAAGTGTTCGACCAAGCCTAAAGTGGTGTTGTGATCTAGGAGAGAGCAGGTCTTTAAAATTCTGGTAAAACAGCGTTGCATAATTTGTAGATTGTTTTCCCCCAGTAAGAGAAAAATATGTATAAAATGTATAATAGTGCTACAGCAAAATCTGGTTATATTTTATGCAATAACCCTTTCGAGATATAAATAATAGAATTATTCCAGTTCAATTAGAAACTAAAATTATTACGAGTTCAGACTTTTTCTAAGTACGTCTTTAGATTATGAAGAAAAAAACAAGAGAATTTTGTTATTTTTCTAAGGCTAGATGTTTATAAGAGCTGAGCAGCTCGAGATCGTAGTAGTGCCATCTCTAATATAACGCGATGTTATGATGCTTGTTGATTATAGGATGAAGGCAATGGTGGATTTAATATTTAGGCA
The DNA here is from genome assembly GCA_038380435.1 of Ryuthela nishihirai. Taxonomy (NCBI): domain Eukaryota; kingdom Metazoa; phylum Arthropoda; class Arachnida; order Araneae; family Heptathelidae; genus Ryuthela; species Ryuthela nishihirai. Next base: position 83,088,512 of record JAWZYU010000017.1, read on the forward strand.
CCCCAGGCACGAAAATTATATCAAGATGCCCCAAAGGGAGATTGGTTTGTTAAAAATGCCAACGTTTCATGATGAAATTTCTAAATTCAAATATTCTGTTTTATGTAAATGGTATATCGAATATAAAGAAAATACACACACACATATATATATTTCCGTATGTAAAGAAAATGGAATAAAGACAATGTATTTACTACTATGTATTTTTAGCTTTCATTATAAATTTTACATCATAAAATGCCAAAAAAATTGCGCGCAATTGAAACAATATGCAAAACGTACATTTACAAAATTCAAGCAGTCATTTTTTTTAATTTTTGACTAGCAAACACATAAATTTAATGTTTGAAATTTAAATTTTAACTAGCATTGTTTTTAGTAAATAGTAAAAATAAATGCCTTCCGGTGCGGTTGCATTGAAGGTAGCGCCACCTCTGCCTATCCTGCTTTAAAGAAATTTTTAATTTATTTATAAAAACCAAAATATTGGTTTTCTACAGATGGACAGACAAACAGACAAGAAAATGAAAATATTAGCGCTGTTTTTGTCGCTTTTTCTTTTGGCAAACGAGGTTAAAATGGATGGCAGACGATCCTAGGGGGAGGGGGGAAATCTCAGGGGCAATTCCAGTGTATTTCTCGCCTGGGGAAAAATTTGTTTTAGGATCGATCTTGGCCCCTCAGTGCGAGTTCCTGTACGCAGTGAGGGACCACTCTGTGAAGGTTCCGCTGGCTCGGGTACATTCACAGGGTCCTGAACGCTCGCCCGCGTGTTTGCCGTGCGCGGAGGCCCATGTCCCGGGAAAGGAGGATCCTAGTAGTTGTTCGGGAGTCCCCTTCTTCTCTCCTCAGCTCATGACTGGCAGGGTCCCCTTTGGCCTCCTTGCCATTGGGGAGCCTGTCTGTCGCAGGGCTGGGCAGTGGATTCCGAGGCCTCTGCTATACATTGCTTTGGCCTCTGCTTCCGGTAAACGGGTAACCCCAGGAGCAATCGGCTGGTGGGCAAGTCCTGCTAGGGTCAACTATGCAGAGCGGTGAGTAACCTTGCCCACTGTCCGGGTACAGGTTTGCAAGTTTCCTCACAACTTATTTTCCTTCTGAAGTTATATTTTCTTTATGAGGCCAGTTTGGTCTTTCACAATTTTGTTATTTTACGCTTTGTTACTTTTGTGTAGAATGTTTTTGTTCTGCACATTTTTCATTTCCCTTTTATTTATTTGATAGGCCTTGGTTCACTGTCTCTGTGGGTATACTGCCTGCGTAGCCCTGGCGCCCGACTGGGCGTCCCCTTGTTGGGTTCCGTGGAGGGTGGGGACAGCGGGCACTGAACCACACAAAAAAAAAACATGAGAGAGAATGATGAAATTAATGCGATCGGTGCCAACAAGAGGGCTCGACATGAGCACCCATCTTCCTCGTCTCCGTTATCTCTGCCATTGTCTTCTGTGTCTGTGTCTTCGTTCCCGAGATTCCTGATCGTCCACTCCACTGGCGATCAGGTATTTGGGGACATGTCCCAATTTTTTGTTAATAAAGGTTTAAAAGGTATTGCGGAGAGCCGAAATCCATCAAGCGCTTACGATCTGGCGACTTTACAAGTGAGACTGCTTGTTCAAAACATTCCGAACTGCTCCTTGAGGTTACAGAGATTGGTGGGGTGGCTGTTGAGATCACTCCCCACAAAACTCTGAATTCCTCTCGGGGTGTAATCACTGAGTGGGGCCTCCTCAAAGTCACTGCGGAGGAAATCCTCTCAGAGTTCACACCTCAAGGAGTAACAGCGGTCCATCGGGTTTCAACACGCCGTGATGGGAAATTGGTACCCTCCCAGGTACTGATTGTGACATTGAACTCGCCACGCCTGCCTTCTTCCATCAAGGCAGGTTATTTACATTGTGAGGTACGGCCGTATATACCAAACCCTATGCGCTGTTTTCAGTGTCAGATATACGGTCATGCCCGCACAGCATACCAGGGCAAACCCACCTGTGCTCACTGTGTCAGTTAGGATCATCTCGATCCTGACTGCATAGCAGAAAAGGCATGCTGTGTGAACTACAGTGATGAACATCTGGCGTACTCCCGCGACTGTCCGAAGTGGAAGGAGGAAAAGAAGGTACCACACCTCAAGGTAATGAACAACATTTCTTACGCTGAGGCAAGAAAGCTCGCTGCACCGCCCGCCCCACCTGGCAAGTTTTCCTATGCCAGTGCAGTCATTGGAAAGCCCGTCGTTCCAATGACTTTGGTGGTGGTGCAGACTGATATCAGTGTACCACCAACTGTCTTTCTCGCCGGCAGTGAAGTACCTCCTCACGCAGTCGAAACCGAGTGTGGTGTCAACTTCGACATCAACCTTCCTGCAACTCAGCCTTCCACCTCCACTGGAAGGCCTCCTCCTCCCCATCCTCAGACAGCAAGACCTTCCAAAACTAAGGCCCAAAAAGAAAATAATCACTCTTCCACAAAGGACAGTCACTGATCCATGTCCCACGGATGATTCCGAGAACATGGATACCGACTGCCCCCTATTCACTAAACCGTCCTCTGCGGTGGTTAAGTTGAATAGGAATTCGTTGTCCACCCACTCTTCTAAGTCCTGAGATGGCCACACTCCTACAATGGAATTGTCGTGGATTCCAGAGGAATATTGACGACATCAAGGCCCTCCGTCAGGCACACCAGCCCATTTGTGTGTGCTTGTAGGATACATACTTGCAGCCAGTCACAGATTCCACCATCCGGCACTTTTCACTAGTTCGCCGGGACCAGGTTGGAGATGGTCCAGCATGAGGAGGTGTTGCCATCCTCGTGACCATTCTCCATTCCAGGTCGTACCACTCACTACCAACTTAGAGGCAGTAGCCATCCGCCTCTTCATGGGATTCTCGCTGACTGTCTGCTCTGTAGATCATCCACCTAGGAGCATCGTCTTCCAGGAAGACCTTGATGATCTCGTCTCGCAGCTGCCGTCCCCCTTCCTCATAATGGGGGACTTCAACGGACACAGTCCACTTTGGGGCAGTGCTGACGGGAGGGGTGGGATCCTAGATCAGTGGCTCCTGGATCCTTCTCTCTCTCCCTGTTGAACCAGTGTCACTACTTATTTTCACTCCCTAACCCACACTTTCACTGCCATTGACCTCACCATCTCCTCCTCGACCCTTCCACTCTTTACATGGGAGGTCGAGGACAACCCTTATGGCAATGATCACTTCCCCGTGGGGGGCCTTGCTGCCCTTCACGCCTCTCACAGTGGAGGCTCGATTGGGCTGACTGGGGTGGTTTCGAGCTGCTCTCTGAGCTCAATGACCACTCTTTCAGCTAGGAACCCATCAATGTGGCAGTAGCGGAGATGACGGACTGTATCATAGATGCAGCTGCATCAACAGTTCCTCAAACTTTGACACGGTTTACTTATTTTCCGAAACCGTGGTGGAATCCAGATTGCACCGCAGCTCGTAAGGCTCAGAACAAGGCTTGGGGGATGTTTTGGAGATATCCGACTCCCCCAACCTAGGAAAGTTCAAATGCGCCAGGGTGAAAGCTCGTTTCATCCGACGACAGAGCCAGAAGGAATCTTGGATCAAATATACGACTTCTATCACGCACACGACCAGTTCTAAGGTCATGTAGGATAAAGCCCAGAAGATGGGTGGGAACTACACTTCCCACTCGCTATCGATCCTGGAGCACATTGGACAGGCAATTGCTGATCCCAAAGCAATTGCCGACGCTCTGGGGGAGTCATTCTCCTCCATCTCTTCTTTGTCTTCGTACTCCCCCGAGTTTCCGGCCCAGAAGAGCAGGGTGAAATGTTCTCTGCTGTCCTTCCACTCGAATGGCCTGGAGTCTTACAACAGGCCATTCACAGCCTTGCACTGCACTCCTCTCGTGCATCTGCTGTCAGGCTGGACAATGTCCATTATGCCATGATCCAATATCTCTCACCATCGAGTAAGGATCGACTGCTCCGACTCTCCAATCGCATTTTTCTCGAGGAGTAGTTTCTGGACTCCTGGTGGGAGGCCATCGTCTTGGCCTTCCCGAAGCCAGGAAAGGGTTCCAAGATTCCTTCTAATTATCGTCCCATCGCGTTGACAAGCTGCGTGTGCAAGATGTTGGAAAGAATGGTAAATGCCAGACTCTATCTGGTATTTAGAACATCACAACCTTCTTTTCAACACCCAGTGTGGGTTTCGCAGGCAAAGGTCAACTCTTGACCATCTGATACGCCTCGAATCGGCTATCAGAAATTCATTTTTACGAAGAGAGCACCTGGTGTCAATTTTCTTCTACATCGAAAAAGCGTATGACCGGCTTGGAGATTCAGCATTCTTCGTGACTTCATGACAGCATTCGTGACAGCATTCTTCGTGGCTTGAGAGGTCACATGCCGATCTTCATCTCCAACTTCTTATTGACACGTTCTTTTCATGTCCGTGTCGGCAACACTCTGTTGCGGCCGTACCCCCAAGAACAGGGTGTGCCACAAGGCTGTTTTCTGAGTGTTACGCTTTTCGCTGTCAAGATTAATTCTATTACTAGACAACTTCCTCCATCTGTAGGCAATGCCCTCTATGTTGCTGACTTTAGCATCTTTTGCTCTTCGTCCAGCATGAGGGTCATTGAAAGAAACTGCAAATTGCCCTGAACAATCTTTCGGTTTTGGCGACGGCAAACGGTTTTCGGTTCTCCCCACAGAAGACCGCTTGTGCACTTTTGCCACAATCGTAATCTTCACCTGGATCCTGAGCTATGGCTCGGGGGTAATATCATTCCAGCTGTGTTGGAGACCAAGTTTCTCGGTCTCATCTTCGATCGGAAATTGACCTTTTTACCACACATACGTCATCTCAGGTCCAAGTGCACGTGGGCATTGAACATCGTCAAGGTCCTCTCCTCCCTTTCTTGGGGGGCGGACTGATGTTCTTTGTTCCGCCTCTACTGTGTGCTTGTCTGGTCGAAACTGGACTACGGTTTCCAGGTGTATGATTCCACCCTGATTCAGTGGTGAAGGTGCTGGACCCACTCCATCATCAGGCTCTTCGTGTTTGCATGGGAGCCTTCTGCACCTCACCAGTCCAGAGCCTTTATGTTGAGACCGACGAACCTTCTCTATCTCTTCACCGTCAGCAGTTGTCCTTACAATATGCATCTAAATTGCGATTGACTGCCATTCGTCTTTTTGGTTTGCGAGTCCGAGGCTACTTCATAGACATCAACACCAGTCTCAATAGCATCACACAGTTGACAGCCGAGCTGCTTCCACCGTGGCTCGCTGTTTCTCCTTCCTGTGATTTTTCCCTGTGCAGGACGGGGAAGGCCTTTACACCTGACTGTGTGTACTGGAAACTCTTTGCCAGCCATCATGCTGAGCACCCAGACTTCTTGCCTGTCTTTACAGATGGCTCGAAGTCCGGCACATCAGTGGGATCATCCATGGTCTGTTGTGATGTAATCATTGCAGACCAGATCCCACTGCATGTTCCATCTTCACTGCAGAGTTGCACGCTATCAGTCTCGCCTTGGACCACGTGGCGGCTAAGCATCATCGTCAGTGTGTGCTTTACTCCAACTCGCTTAGTTCGCTACAGGCTTTGATCTCGGTGAGGCATCGGCCTCACCCTGTTCTTTCTAAGATTCGCAAGCAGCTACATCGTCTGGAAGCCTCAACCATTATCCATTTCTGTTGGGTGCCCGGTCACGTCGGAATCAGGGGCAATGATTTGGCAGATGCTGCTGCCAGGTCAGCCACGCCCCTGACTGACTCTCCATTGCCGGTTCCATATCTGGATTTCCGGCAGCGTTTTGCCAACGGAAGGAGGAAGTAGTATTTGCTCGGCTCCGCTTAGGTCATTCGTTTCTTCTTCGGGCGGACGACGAACCTAAGTGTGAGTTTTGTGACACCATTTTGACAATCAAACATATTTTAATTTCATGTCCTTGTTTTACCTTTGAACGCCGTATGTTTTTTAATTTTCATAATTTTACGTCCGAGCCCCTTACACTCGGACATCTCTTATCCGAGATTATTGTTCTATTTATCCGACCATTGTTAATTTTTTTTAATTTTTACGATATACTGGTTATTTTAATCGTTTGCAGTTTTACTCTCTTTTTATTATTATCTATCTTTAACCCAGGTTGCTTACATCTGGGTTATTTTTATGTTTATATTGATATAACATTGTTTATCAATATTAATTGTTGTTCTATATGTTCATATATCATATATTTGTTGTTCTATATGTTAATTGTTGTTCTATATGTTCTATTTTACTGAATTCTATTTTTTGTGTTGATCTTTGTATTTATTTTTAACTTTGGTTGAGGGGTGACATAATTTTTATTCTTTTACTTTTTGCCATATGTTTGGCGCATTATAGCCTTAGTTGTTAATGCGCCAATAAACCCCAAACAACCAACCAAAGGATCGATCTTGGCCGTACAGCCCGATTTTCATGCATTTGCCCGGGCCGTTTTTTCGCTCCCAATCGCCCCTGACCATAGTACATTTCTGCCGCAATACTTTAGCCTTTGTCCTGACATGGCCTTTAGTTACTTGAACATTTTGATCGTAGATAGACAGACAGTAGCTCATTAGTATGAAATCAAATAGTCTCGGATGTCGAAAATAGAACGATAAGTGAGTACTGAGGATCAGCAGCTTGAGCCCAACTCTAACTTCTGTTGGGAAAATAATTCATCTTAGCATCTTAGCAATCAATAAATGAATGCTATTTCTAATTCATGCAATCAGTTTAAATTTTCTTGCAATATCAATATTGCAAGAAAAATTAGTTTTTGACGTAACTAACTAGTTGCGTTGTTCGAGGCAATTAGTATCACGTTGCTATTTTTTCGTTTTTTACTTTTTTTTTACAATCTGTCGTTTTCAGCTGAATTCTGGGGAACGAAATTAATTGCTTCTGCATCAACAAATCTTCTGACTAAGACATATTCTAAGGACCCACCTCAACGGAGGTAGTTTCATTTATTTTAATTTTTGCGTGGCCTGTCATTGCAAAAGAAGAATAAATTATTTTAGACTTTCGCTGCGTGCAAAGGTATCGCCCCTTTTCCTTGCACCAATATTGTTTGCTTGTCATAACCTGGTGATTATTTTTCGCCTAAACATTTTTATATTTTGATGGCTCTGCGTTAAAAATTTTTAATCGTGTTTCACTGACACCTGACTCTAAAAACTCACATTTGTTAGCTCCAAATTGACCTTGGTGTAAGTTTTTAAGTTGACAAGAGCAGACTTTAAAAAACAGGAGGAAAGAAATTAAAATTTTGTTTAATCTTTAATGAGTCCTGAATTATAAAGTTAGATTTCAGGATATATTCTTTTTCATTGTTGCTATGAAACCTTGGAATATAGTTGTTATTTGTTTGTCTCGTCATTTCGTTTAAGCCTCTTTTCTTGCCGGAAATATGTAATGTACGAGAGTATTAAATAATTCACTTTAGATCCAACAAAACACTTATTATTAGCAAATTGTTATTGATGGATTGGAAGAGTTTGGGCAACCATAACGAAAACTAGAGTATATACAACAGTGCCACTTTGTTGGAAACAAAGCCATGTTAATTCAATAGAAAGTCACATTCAAGGGTCAGTTACATTTTAAATAGGTTTTTTTTTTCTAACAGTGTGAATCTTGGCTATAAGCAGACTGGTGTTCTGCTTTTCAATGAGAGATATAGGAGCACCCTGCATATAGCCCTGGCCAGCGATTTCCATCTCTATCAAAGCGTTTGAAACCTACAGGATAGAAAACGAAAACTACCCAGAAACAGCAGTAAAATTATGGCTGAGAGAAAAGGAACGGATTTCTACTGACAAGGAATAGAAATATGATAAGTATCTCAGTCTTTGCGGAGACTGTGTAGAAAAGTACTAGAATGACAATAAAATTTCCCTGCGTTGTTCGTATTCGAGATTGAAATAAAAAAAAAATTGAACTCTATGCTTTGTAATCTTGCTTCCCTAATATCCCTATTATATGAACTTCATTTTCAAAAGTGGCCGTTCTGTATTTAAAAAAATATGATATTGGAATTTTTAAGGGCAGGAATAATATTTAAAATAATTGGCAAGTTTAAACGAAAACATTCAATGTTATTAGAAACTTCTGTAATAATATGTTTAGCAGTTTGTGTAATATTATTTTAATTTCCGCCAATTTTTCAGTGATTTTTGCCGAATTACTAAAGTTATTTAATGTCTAACCATCCATAACTCTGTAAATACTGAACGAAGTTGTTGAAAACTGAGATTTAGATTTGATTGAGGTCTTTAATTTATCATGAATCCAGATCTTTTCATAAAAAAAAGTATATTTAAGAAGCTGCTGAGCTCTGAATGTGACGCCGTATTGACGTAGTCTGTTCAAAATACAGTAGATAATGGCTGTTTTCGTCTTGAAAAATTCTCTTGAGCTTCATTGAACTGGTCCAGGCTTAAATACCAATTGATTCTACGTTTTATAAAATCTCTCTTGATAACGAATTGATCCTTTTTGATTGTGTATGTTGTTGAATGTTATTTTTTCGTGTTTGAGTTGCCAAGGGATAATGCAGCGACATACGGGAAGTAATTGGAAGGGTGAAGAAAGATGATGCCGATGGAGACGGAAAAAGAAAAGCAGGAAAAGCATCTCTTTTAGAGTTGAGCGATGGATTCCAAAAAAGAATGAAAATTCTCTCCTTGTTGCGATGTTTCCTTTTTTCTTTCCGGCTGGCTAACCCGGCGAGTCCCCGCGGATCCGGGGTCGCTTCGCAGACGGCGGATCCCGCTGCTATGGCAATGGACAAGCGCAGAGGTCGCTGTGCCGGTGATTGGCCAGCCGCTGCACGTGCGAGTCGCGCCACTAACGGAACGCAGGCAGTCCGGACTCTCGTGCCACCGCTGCTGGGAGACTGAGCACGAGCTCGCTTTGATGCGTTGCTAAGGCAACGTTGCCGCCACATCTTTCTTTCTTACTCTCTCACTTTTGCTGTCCTGAACTCTAATACGAACTGATGCGGATGTTGCTGGCCGTTCAGCTGCCGCCGCCCCGCCATCCGTGATCGCCGTGCACCTGTCACTGCTATCTGACTGCTCTTCGCTCTCCTCACGAGATCATCATGAAGCTCCCACAGGTGGTGAGTCTGCTTCCTTCCTTTTCTCCCTTTCCCCTTCTGCTTCTCTCACCCACTCTCACCAAAAGCTATATGCCGAAAGCATTTTTATTTGTACATTGCAAAAGTATCTTTGAGATTGTTTCAGGGTACGCAAAAACACAGTTTGAAGTTCAGAGGATATTTCTTCAACCTCCGATTCAGAATCGCTTATCGTTTCCTAAGCCGCTGAGCATCCGTTTTTGGAGAAGTGCAATGTTTCAGGTGTATAAAGCTGGCATTGCGAGGAGAATGGGTTCAAGCGAATGCGAATATAAATGTTACGGGGGAGGAAAGTTGACTTTCAGAAATAAATCCTACGGTTTTTGAGTAGTAGGAGTTTTGCCAATCAAACCAATTGAATAGCTGAATAGAGAAAAGATAGTTTTTTCGTTCTTATAATCGCAATTGAAATATTTTCTTTATATCAGAATTCTCCGTAATCTTTCTTTTCCCCGCTCCCTAACAATAGCAGGGTAATTTACTAATATTTAATCTCTTACACATTTGTATGTGCTTGTTTAAAACAAGTTTTTTACACATTTGTATGTAAATTGTATTACACATTTGTATGCTTGTTGTAAACTGTTTGCAAAGTCCAGTTCTTGCTGCAAATTTTATAAAGTACTGACTGATCGCTGCGCCTCAGCTTTCGTCACTAAGATTGAATAAATGACTTAATTCTCGTCGTGGCAAAGTGTCCGATATTTGAATTTTTTTCTTGTTGTCAAAAAAAAATAATGAAAAATCTGCCGACCACTTAGATTATTGAAAAAAACCGAGTTCTCTCGAATGCTTATTAAATAGCTCTTTCTAAGAGAGTGAAATGTGTATGAGAGGGAATTAAAGAGAAACTATGAGATGAACTCTCTGATGGAGTTCAATTTTTAATTCTTACTGGTAATGGTGTTAGTTTCGCCGATGATGTGTCGCATGCATATAAGTGGTTCCTTGGAAGTTATACCATTGTTTCATAAAACATCTTAATTACAGATTTCAAAAGGAAATTGTTTACATATCACATTTTAAAAGATGCATATTGTAAATGGTATGGCAAAATTCGTAATCAGTAATATGAAAATGGGGAACATAAAATATTTCAATTATAATATACGTGAAATTGCTTGTCAGCCATTAAAATGAAAATATATTTTTTACTTTAAAGGTTTTTTTTAATGATTTTATTAATAGCGTTCTACATGTAAAACTGAACCCATGTTACCCTTTTGTGGGAGCGGGGGTGGCTCAGCTGGTAGCGTGCCAGGCTCGTAATCTGCATTTCACAGGGTCGAGTCCCGTCTGACTGATTTGCTCTCAGTCAAGAAGGGATTGGCTTAGAAAAGCCGCCCGTCCATCGGCTAGGTCGTTAAGACGTGGCCCCGTGTGCGTGAGAACCATACTCTGTGCACTTTAAAACTTTAAAATACTCTCTGGAAGGCCTTGATGGGAGACTACCATCCCAATAACTGACTTTTTGGGTCCAACAACTGACCAGTGGGTCAGTTGTGAGTTCAACAACTGACCAGTGGTCCTTTTCCTAACAACTGACCAGTGGGTCCCCTTAATCCAATCTCTGAGCCATCGGGGTCTTTGTGACCTGGCCATTTAGCCCATTGTGGGCAAAAAGTGCTGCTCAGAGGTAAAACAACCCAACTCTTTTAGTGTCTCACATTTTGAATATTTAGTGTAATACAGACATTTTCTACTTCCCAATACTCATAAGCCGATATTCCGAGGTTCGAGTTTCAACTGTGATGGGATTAAGAATTTTCTCCGCTAAGTTCCGTTTTGACCTCGACGTCAAAAGTGATCACCAATGAGCGTGGTTGGAAAGAAGGCAGTGGTGTCCTCTATACAGGAAAGAGCCATACTCTGTGGATGTTAAAAGAGATGCTTGGGTAGCCTTGGCGGGAGACATCCATCTCTTTCCTAATAGCTATCGAGTGGATCCCCTTCCCCAACCTTCAGAAGGTTAAAGTCTTTGTTAATAATCCATCCCAATTCTATGGTTGCCTAATATTTTTAGAATAAATAAAAATTCATATCATAAATTATGTTTCCTGTTTTCTTGCAACGCTATGTATATTTGTATACGATGTTTAAAGCAGCATTCTTTTAAATTTTGACACTCTGTAATTTAAAGTTCATTTCTGGTGTGTGTGTGTGTTTTTGCTGGTGTGGGAAAAGCAAGAGGAGTGATGGAGAAAAAAGAAAATAATGCGAAGGAGGGAAAGTGGAATAAGAAAAAAGGAACTTGGATGCTAATGAGAAGCATGACGAAAGAATGCTTTTCAGGGAGAAATCTCTTGTGCACTGATGTTAAATTTAGAATTCTTTAATTCTCTTGATGATTCTTGAATGATTTTTACATCTAAGATTTACATTTGAGTGCAATCAGTTTTGTGTTAGAACCTCTGAGCAAATGTCATCGTTTTTATTCTTATTCGCCGTTCTACCATCGCTGTGTAAATATTCAAATATTTCAATCAGTGAAACGCATTCAGTGTGTTTTTGTTACAAATCTGATAAGTATGTTGTTTACTTTTCCATATTTATCTTGAGAACAATATTAGAGAAATTAATATTCAAGTCAGAAAATCACAATTTAGCAAATGTTGACTTGGGAAAACTTCGGTTTGAATTATTAGTAAAAGTAAAAGTCATCATTTTTCCACATCAGAAAATAAAAGACGGAGATTTTATGTAATGAAAATCAGGGGAAAAAAATGCTTAAATTTGCGTCAGCATTTTTCCCTAAGAATTTAAGGTTATGTTTATTATTATTTTGAATAATTTAAGTGAAGTGATGTTTTTTTTTTGGGGGGGGGGGCTTAAACGATTTCCTTTGTTCAAAAGAAAATCTGAAATGTTTAAATATTTTATATCTTTTTATGAGTTTTATTAATAAGTGTTATTTGACTTGATGCCACCAATAAAATGAAAAGCTCAATTTTAAAGCTATTTGTTGAACATGCTGATGTTATTTTCGATATTTTCACGTGCATATAAAAGAAGTTGATAATATTCTCTTTGAGTATCGATAGAGGGCGTCAGTTGCTATCTGTCGCTTAGCGCGTAATCAATGGAAAAAAGTCGACTTTTAACCGAAAGTTATTTTTGCTGCTATGCACGGAAAAGTGCTACGACAATCAAACTGACTCCAAAATGGATAAATGCAGATAAAAATAGAAGCGCCTGATATACGAATGGAGCCTGGAAATAGTTAATGAGGTTAGAAAGATAAAATGAATAGAAGTGTTCGAGGAGTGGACAGAGATTAAGAGAGGTCGAGTTGAACCATGAAAATTATGGTTCGTGAATTCTGTTTATATCAGGAGACTGTAAAAGAGCTTCAAATGGATCTCAAATGTAACATTATATTCAATTATTAAACGATGGAGTACAGAAAATTAAATTTTGTATTATCCTCTTTTCCACATAATATAGAAGTGTGATCCTTACACATTGGCTGCATCCGCGCCCACAGAAATTAATGTAGTACTCAATGCTGATTAATCAATCACAGATATTTGAGTACATTTTCCTAAAGTATATCGGGTTTTAATTATAAAATACTGTCAAAAATTTTAAACTTGTTTCCTGGTTTAACAACGTATACATCTATTCGTAATGCATTCTCGTTAAAGCAGTTGAACATTGGCAGCATTGATTTAACTCTTTATCCCCTGGGGGTGAAAAAAGCAACTACTTTGTTTTAAGTGAAAAATATTTTTTTTCTTACGTGTGTGAGTTTTATCGGTACCAGTAAAATATCACTATTTACATTTCCCATTAGCACAATTTCTGCTGTTCGTCTAAAGGCGAAAAGTAAAAAACCCAATTCCCTTCGAAAAAGAACATCCCATATTCTCCAGCGGCGATATGCCGTTCTTGTAGTTTAATTTTAAATACTTTAAATTTTAAAGTAGAAATTATATTAAGCTTAAGTTAACCTCCATTTTTTCAGAGTATGGATAATAAAATGACCAGTTGCACTTATGGGGCGGGGGTGGCTCAATCGGTAGCGCGCCAGGCTCGTAATCTGCAGTTCCCAGTTTCGAGTCCCAGCTGGGTCAGCATTGAGATTTATCTCCCCAAAACTCCCCGCCCTCCCCACTGTCAGTATGAGACACCGATGGTCTTGGAAAAGCCGCTGTCCGTCGGATGGGACGTTAAGCTGTGGCCCCGTGTGTGCGAGAGCCATAACCTGTGCACGTTAAAGAACACACTGGATGGCCTTGACGGGAGGTTACCATCTGTCTCCTGTAACAGCTATTCCAGTGGGTCCCCTCCCCCAACCTTCTCTGAATCTTCGGGATCCTTGTGACCTAGCCATTTAGCCCATTGTGTGCAAAAAAAGTGCCGCTCAGAGATAAAACAACCCAAATCAGTTGCACTTACTATTACATCAGTAGTGTTTATGCGCTTTAAATGGATAGTAGAATGCTTTAGCCCACGTGGAGGTGAAGGATACACAAGGATAATGAAAGCGATGGCTTCAAGTTTCGCTTTCAAACTCCTCAAACGAAATCAAGTTCAACCTACACGGCTGGATAGATCGCTTAATTATATCACCTGAAACTATTATCGAGTTCCAATTGATTCATTCGCCTTACAAATGACTGTCGGAAGAAACGTTTCACTTTCGAAAATTTTTCTTGTAAAGTTCCGCTATTCTGTTAACATGTTGAGAACTTCTTTTATCTTTATGGCGCTGAAACTCTGAACAGGAACGAAATACTCGTTGCTAACTAACATCGCTAGAAATGAATTATTATGTTAACTTGAGTAATTTATGCACCCCCATTAGATTCACATCTAATTTATTACTTTATAATTATTCGTGTGAACTTATTCAAAAGTTCCTGTTTAATATTTTATCTTTTGGGGTAATTAGTAATCTCCAACTTTTCCCGTTGGTAGACGCCCAAACAAAGCACACCCAGATCAAAGGAGCTCATATGCACGAGAGACTCAAATTGAAGAATCACATCCATCTCTTCTTCGTGTGGATTTTATACTGACAAGTGCACACCACGCGGTAGATGTATGAAGTGACGACGACTTCAACCCTTTCGATCGATGGTGCTTTCTCTCCAATGAAGCGCCGTAGGAGCAAGGTAAGCCCTCCGTTGCTTCGAAGAAGCTGGGGATCAACTGATGCGCAGCACCCGCTGCCGGACAGGATTACAGCAGCTGGCGCAAGACACTCATTGTCATCTCGGGGCTGTGGGAGTAGAAAAATGGCATATTAAATGCATCTGTTTTGCAGCCTCTGCATCTTCTTCATCTTGTAGATGTTGTAGGTGAATGCGTCAGCCCCGAGCGCCAAGACATGGCACTGTCTAATTTGTTTGCCCATCCATTACATCTCGGATGCGCATCAGCGGCTCATTCGCAATGCACAAGATGAAGCTGCAGAAGAGAAAAAAGAGAGTTTTTCAAAAGAAGAAAACAAAAATGATGATGAACATGAAGGATTTTTATTTATTTTCTTCTATACTTTCTTATATACTCATTCTTACATGACTCTATACTCATCTTACATGACGTGCCAATTTATTAGATATACAATCACTCCATCTCAGAGCGAGAAAAGTACGACATGATTTCATTTTTTCCTCGGTGCTCTCATTGCATGCAATGATACTCCTAAACAACAGTAACGATTTGAAAGAAGCAAACAAAAATAGTTTCACCCTCCATTTCTTTCTTTTTCAGAAAAAACGGAAACGAGATAAAGTCCACTTCTGAGTGGAGGGATGATCGAGCATTCTCAGTCTCTTGCGAAGACAATTTATCAGTTGAAATTGTTCCTTGTTCTATGGCCCAGGATTGATTCTTTCGCAGAAGAATGAAACCTGGGGCATAAAATTCCCCTTCGCTGTAATCGTGTGTGCTCAGTTTTCGTCTCTTCAGAGTCTCCACGTTGTTTATCGTCCATGGAAGGAAAGGCTCAACGTTTCTCTGCTGGATTATCCATTTGAGAAATTTTCCAATGAAATATATGTTTTGTGTTGCTCACAGAGTTTGAAATCGGCACTGAACGCTCCCTGTGATAGCAGGTGGGGAGGAAAGTTGGCGATAGTCATTACATTTCAATCTCTGTTGCTGGTCGTCTCCATTCCTTGCAGAAGGAGAAAGTTCGCATCGGCCTCTTCGCTCATAGTATCAACCACAGCAACTCATTTACGTTTTCAAGATTTTTACTTTTTTTTTGGTATTTCGAAATTTTTACTCGGACGAGAAGAGAAATAAAAATCACGCACTGACAAGTGTTACATAGGGAAGAAATCACGCCACTACATTTATACACAATTTTCTATTTTTCATTTTTCTTTTCGTATTTATTTTAAGAAAATAAATATATTCCTTTGTTTTTGTACTATATTTTTCACGCATTCTCCGCTGCCTATAAAATTTATTTCGCCTGCTGGATGTGGCCTTCGATTACAATAGCTCTACTATAAACATTGTAGGATATAAAATTGTTTTTTTATCAGTGAAACTCGTTTTAAAATGTTCGTGTTCTTATCGTTTTTTACTGCGTCTTTCATGAAATATATTAGAACGATACTGAAACTTTTCTTTTTTCTTTATAAATCTAGTTGCTAAAAGTTTTTCAGATGTTTCCTTGGTCATACTGTCCTTTATCGCACATTCCCTAGAAGAATTTAATTTAATGATTTTAGCTAGTTTTAAAAATTAAAAGCTTTTTTCCACTTTGTCTTTCGTCTGTCCTTCGCATTCTGTCTTTTCACATTTTTTGTTTTTGTTATTTGTAGAGATAAGTGAAAAATTATTTTTGAATTGGAAGATATTTGAATTCTTCAAATCATTAATTAGTTTCGATTTTCATGGTCAGTGGGTGCGATAGAGATTCTAATATTTTGCTAGGGGAGTGTATATTGTTGGTCGAAATAACGTTTTGACGGGATAAGAAATTTACAGATCATGCAAATTAATGCTCTACCGAGAGGCCTAAGACTAATTTTTCATGAAGTTTTTCCGTCTTGTCTTAAGGCATTAAATTTACAAGTTGTTATAAAGGATGTAACATAAGTGTGCTGCAGAAATTCAGGAACGTATTCTAAGGTCCAAAAGTAGAAAAAAAAAGTCTTATTAACATGTCAGGAAACACTCTATTATGAAGTTGTAGCACACAAGTATGCTGCAACAACTGATCCAAGTTGTATCCTTAAATACGATGAAACGTCTGAACTATTTAAATTTGCATTCAGTTTCTCCCATTTTTAAGATTCATAATTTTCATTTTGTAAACATTTTTTGCATTTATATTTCTGTGCACAAAAGAGAATGTAAATGACTTTAGGTGTGTTAAGTTAAATAAAGCGGTCCTTGACCGTCTAATCCCCACTCTGCTTTCGTTGAGAAATGGACGATGAGTTTGGAAATGCTGCCGTCCCTAACAACACAGGCCTCAGCTAATCGTAGCAATGATCGGTGAACACGTTCAAAGACTCCTGAAGTGGTCTTAATGGATTCAGTATAAGCTTCCACTCGTTCCTGCAGTTCTGCGAGGCCAGGAACTTCGGTTTCATACACCAATCTTTTTAAATGATCCTACAGAAAGTAATTAAGCGGATTAATGTCCAGATTAATCTACTGCCTTAGAAATGCAACTACAATTTTTTAATTCGCGATTTTAGCTCCTTTGAATCTGTCATATAATCGCGAAGTTATCGTACCATGTTAGTCACTGTACGTATGCCAAGGCTCGGTGATATGTAAAGATATACGGATATTCGGAGGATTATTGTATAAGTGGTTGTATGCCATAACATCCAAGTAAAGCGTTTCTGGACATACGTTTGTAGCACCTTTTCTTCTTCCTTTGGACCCTAGAATACATCTCTGAATTTTTATGTTACCCCCTGTATATGTTGTTTACTAAATTATTGAACGCTCCTTGTAGAGGTTTGAGAGGATTGGGTTGTTTTACCTCTGAACGGCACTTTTTTTTTTTTTACACAAAATGGGCTAAATGGCCAGGTCACAATGACCTGAGGGCTCAGAGAAGGTTGGGGATGAGGGGACCTACTGGACAGTTGTTAGGAGACAGGTGGTAGCCTCCCGTCAAGGCTATCCAGCGTGTTCTTTAACGTGCACAGGTTATGACTTTTCCACATACGGGGCCAGGACTTAACGTCCCATCCGACAGACGGCGGCCTTTTCAAGCCCATTGTTATCTCCTACTGACCGAGGGCAGGACAGGGAGTTTTGCGGAGATAAATCTCAACGCTGGCCCAGCTGGGACTCGAACCTGGGAAATGCAGATTACAAACCTGGCGCGCTGTTTACTTAGACCCCCCCCCCCCGTTCCTTTGGTTGTTTGAAGGTTGGCGGAGTGTTATTTCATCGTCAATTCTTTAATATGTACACATTGTAACTAGAAATTTGCCGCTTTCTTAGTGAACGAACTAATATTTCGTGAAGTGAAAAAAGAAGTTGCCATTATAGAAAACCATTATTGCTTTAGCTAAGTTGGTATTTGTATGCTGTTGCGAATTATAAAAACAACTTTATTAATCGTAAGTGAATTTCATTTCTTAGGTTTCTGCATTATGATATGAACTGCCTTTTTCTAAGCTTTACGAGATATTACATTACTAGGTGATTCATAAGTCTGTGCATTTTATCTTCTACTTGAGATACGATTATTACAATATAAATAATGAGCCTTAGTCAGCGAAATGTAAATCATCATTTTCCATAGTTCGTAGCCATCTGTCGGCAAGTTGCTTGATACCTCTTCTGCTCTGAAAGTGAAAAGTTTCTGACATCCGTTTCAACTTCCTGAAATGTTTAAAACCATTTACGTTGAAGAAAATGAGCCATGGAGCGAAAGTGGTGGGAGTCAGAAGGAGCTACGTAGCTGCGGACTTCTACTCTGGATGAAGAAGAACGTCAAATGTCATTCCTCGAAGTAGCTGCGGACTTATACTCTAAATGAAGAAGAATGTCAAATGTCATTCCTCGAAATAGCTGCCAACTTATACTTTGGATGAAGAAGAACGTGAAATGTCATTCCTCGAAGTAGCTGCGGACTTATACTCTGGATGAAGAAGAACGTCAAATGCCATTCCTCGAAGTAACTGCGGACATATACTCTGGATGAAGAAGAACGTCAAATGTCTTTCCTGGAAGTAGCTGCGGACTTATACTCTGAATGAAGAAGAACATCAAATGTCATTCCTCGAAGTAGCTGCGGACTTATACTCTGGCTGAAGAAGAACGTCAAATGTTATTACTCGAAGTTTTTCTTTGGTCTGAAGTGCAGTGTAAAGTTTTTCATTGTCTTGCTGGAGGAGATTGACTGATCTCCGTTTACCATTCCTGGGTAGCGTTGAAGCATCACAGAGTGCACTCGCTCCAGTTGTGATGAATAGAGGTCGGCATTAATGGCGCGTCCATCGGGAACCAGTTCGAAGTGCACTACACCCTCAAAATTCCACCAAACGCGCAATTGCCTTTTTTTCGAATTGTTCACTCTTTGGGAGAAGAAGTGCGGGCTGACATGCATCAAACCACTGCTTTTGGGTGTTCGGATTGTTGAAAAAGATCCATTTTTCATCTCAAGTAACGATTCACTGGATGAAACAGTGGTCACGTGGATTAATGAAGAGTTTCCTGCAGACTTCGATACGAAAGTTTGATTGTTCAGTAGTCAGTTCATGTGCAACACTTTGGCAACTCCGGGGGGGGGGGGGGGGGCAGAACACTTTCAGCAACTCGTGGCTATCTTTCCGATGCGTTGCAGAACACATCAGCAACTCGAGGCTGCTTTACCGCTGCATTGAAGATTTTGCACTACAGTTGCTTTTGAGAGATCAAGTTCGGACAAGACCTGCGAGTGTTTGCCGATGGATCAGCTTCAACAGAGGGGCATCGAATGTTGCAATCTACCGACATTGGCCGTCCCGGTCGCTGCTTATTTTGTGGTTCGTGACACCACCTTTGAACTTCTTGAACCAAGCGTGAGCATCACGAATGAAGACTGCCTCTCATCTTCCATTTCATGTATTTCTCTGGCAACTTCGGTAAATTTTACTTCTTTATTTCCAGTAATGAAATAAAATTGCAAGAATTTCATTGCTTAATTCATTGTACAAAATTTCTAACGATGTAAACCAAAACTTTGATACTTGTAATAGTTACGGACTCACGCATTGGACATTATACCTTACCTTTTTGCTACGTTTAGAAAAATATAAATGCAATATTGTGATGGGTCGCCGTATACATTTTGAATGGCGAAAAACTCACAGAGTATGAATAACCTTAGTAACTGTGGAAAAAAGATTCACAGAAGGAATTTTATTCTTAAAATTCCTTCGTTTTAGTTATCCTTGCTTTCTTTCCGTTTTGATATGTATTGCTCACGTTCTGAAGGAAGCTTTTTAGCATAAGAATCAACTGATGTCATTAATTTTCAGCTGCAGTTGCACATTCATAGAGCAACGCAAAGCACTCGCCTTAATTAAACAAACATGGTTTTCAGCGAATTCATTCAGAAGATTACTACTTCACGCTTTCGTTTCTGAAGCTAGGTTCTCAGGAACAAGAAGAATGCTCTTCTTATTAAAAGCAAGCTCTTAATGAAATCAGCGCTCCCTTCTTCATTTACAAGAGTGAAAGAATTACGCTAATTTTAGTTGGACAGAAAAAAATTGAATTGAGGCCTCTATTAGAAGTGAAGAATGTGTATTAAAAATACTAATCATGTTCTTGAGATCTTTTAAAAAAATTCTAATCATATTTGAGATATTCTGAGCTTCACTCGAATAAAAGAAAGTTTCCCTAAATATTTGAGGAATTTTCTCTTTGAAGAAAGCACGATGGCTGAGGGCGAGATTCATAACGAAATTCAAAACAGATACAAAAGAAAAAAACTGTCACACAAATGTCGTCATTTAAAGTTCAGAAAATGAATTAGAAAACATGTTATTATTCTCGAATATTACAAACAATAGAATCGAGGTAGCTAGTGACAAGGAACTTGACTTTGGCTGTTTCAACAAGATAACGAAATATCGACACTTGCAGAGTTCTGCGAACTGCGATATTCTGGGAATAATATGAAAGGAGATTAATAGAAGGAACTCTCACCCTTCCTCCCCTATTTCCCTATTCATCTCCCTCCCTCATATGACTCTTTTTAATGCTGTGGTGCTTCTTCAAGTGTTGGGCGGTTCAGCCGGTAGGCGCCAGGACTCGCAATCTGCAATTCTCAGGATCGAGTCCCACTTGAGCCAGGGCTGAGATTTATTTCGATCAAAACTCTACGCCCTGTCCACGGTCAGTAGGGAGCACCATTGGACGTGGAAAGGGCGCCGTCCGTCGGATGGGAAGTTAAGCCGTGGTTCCGTGTACGGAAGAGCTATACCTTGTGCACGTTAAAGAGCAGGCTGGATGTCCTTGACGGGAGGCTACCTTCTGTCTCCCAACAGCTGTCCAATGGGTCCCCTCCCCCAACTTTCTCTGAGCCTTCGAGGCCCTTGTGACCTGCCCATTTAACCCAATTTGTGCAAAAAAGTGCCGCTCAGAGGTAAAACAACCCAACCCTTCAAGTGTGCCATAGGCTTAAAATGTTGCATAGTACTGCTCTAGATATTATTGCTAGAATTCAGTATTTATGAATTAACATGTAAGCTACTGTATGAATTATTACTGAACGAGTTTCCAATACTTAAAGCACATCATAAGTGTTTTTTTTTTATATCTTTTATTTCCAAATCCTAAAACTACTGTTCACTATTCATCAGATTTAATCTTTTGTAGAATGAATGTAAAAGAACCAAAACTGCTTTTTCTTTAAAAAAAACAATAACAAATTATTATTCACTTCAGAAAGAAATTTTTTCTTTCTTTATAAAAGAAAGAACACTTTTTTAAAATCGTGCCATCAGAAAAGTTTCAAATATTTTCCTTTCATTTAGCATCTCTATTGGTGGTGATGCTGTTGAGGTGAGAGAGGAAATGGGCCATTGATAAGAGAGCATTTGCCTTGTTTTGTTGTGGAACAAAGAGTTGGACTTCATCCAAAGGAGAAGGCGAGAGATTAATGTTTTCCTTGTTTTCTCTCTATTGCCCGAAAGTTAGATGATCTGTTAGCAAAGAGGTGATGGAGAAGGGAGGCTGGAGCAGAAGGATGAGAAAGAAGGATCAACCACAGAGCCGATGAACTGAACAAGGGAGTGGATTCTTTTGCAAATGGAACTTCAACTCTACTAAGGATAAATGTGGGAAACTGAAAGGAAAGAAGCGGGAGATCGAACTTTCAGTTTACTTTGATGAATGATTATTGTAAGGAGAAATTCAGCGGAGAGATTACGAAAATAACTTATTTTGGTTTATGAGATTACTTTTTTATTAGTGCTTTTGATGAGAGTGATAGTGATATAAGTTCAACGATCAAAGAAGAAAAGTCTGAACTGCTGAAAATTAGTTAATTGAGAGAAATAAATACTTTCTACTATATAAATGATAATTTCCTTTGGAAAGAAATAGCTCGCTTTAATTATATTAGCAGCTGTTTGGCTGTTACTAGGATGTATCACACGAGTTAAAGTCAATCTTTCGTTGGAACGTGTAAGAATTCGTCGGGATTACTGTAACTTCCATTACTGTAATTAACCGCCATTACTGTAACTTCATATCGCTATAGTATCACTCAGAGACAGCTAGAATTTGGCGATAATAATACAATTCCCAAAGTTAAAGTTTCATAATTTATACAGTCCATAATGTGTAGGTAATGTAGTTTCAACGTTGGCCACTGCACATTCGTTATTAAAGACATGTAAAACAAGTCATCTTATCGAAAGCCCTGCAACTAACTCATTTCAGGAACACCATGTTATATTTCAGTTCTCCTATAAGTTGTTAAAAAATAGAACATTACCTTTGGAATAACAGTGAACGCCGTTAAAATTCCATATGGAAAAATCGATGCGTTCGTGATTCATTCAAAGTTTATTGCATTTAATTGTTAGAAATGATATTGAAGTTAGCGGAAAATTCTCTTAAATAGGATGGAATGTGCAACCGCGACCTCTGATAATATGATAGGGGCTGTGACTAAAGTGGGGCCGATGTTGACTTGGCCAGTAGCGCGCAAGTTTCGTAACCAGATATTTCCAGTTCCGAGCCCTAATTGTGCCTGTAGCATTGAGATTTACACAGTTGTATCAGAATAATATGACCACCTACCATACATGTACTATGGTAGGTGGTCATATTATTCTGATACCACTGTGTATCTCCGCTAATTTCCACTCTGCCCCCGGTGAGAAAGGGGACACTGCCGGGTGTGGAAAAGCCGCCGTCCATCGGATGGGGCCTTAAGATATGTTTCCGTGGGTAATAGAGCCATTTGTAATCCCGTGCACATTAAAGAGCATGCTGGATAGACTCGCGAAAGGCACCCATGTGCTACCTCCTGCGGGTCTCCTCCTATCCCATTGCTGTGCAGTGGGTTCCCTTCGAAGTTTTTACCTTGCCATTAGCTCATTTTGTGCAAAAATACTGCTCAGTTCTAAAATAACCTCACAACTAAATCTTCAATAAGATATATCACATATTATTAAGAGGTTGGTATTCCGCCTCTCTGAAGGGAAATTTTCCCTTTAATTTCAAAGTGCTTTTCGATTTAAATAAGGATTGCCTATGATTTATTAATTGCGTTGTTTTACCTCTGTGCGGCACTTTTTTGCACACTATGGGCTAAATGGCCCAGGTCACATGGACCCCGAAGGCTCAGAGAAGATTGGGGGGGGGGACCTACTGGAACAGCTTTTGGGAGACTGATGGCAGCCTCCCGTCAAGGCCATCCAGCGTGTTCTTTAACGTGCACAGGGTATGGTTCTCTCGCACATGGGGCCACGGCTTAACGTCCCATCCAACGGACGGCGACCTTTCCAAGCCCATCGGTGTCCCCTACTGACCGCGTGTAGGGAATTTTGCGAACATAGATCTCAACGCTGACCCAGCTGGAACTCGAATCTGGGAACTACAGATTACGAGCCTGGCGTGCTACCGACTGAGCCACCCCCTCTGCTGATTTATTAATGATTGAAATGGCAAATGTAATGTAAATGGAGCCGTAAGCTAATAGAGAAAACCTAATTCGCATATTACATTTCCTTGATAAAGACTATGCAACTTACATAAAAGAACGTGTCATAGAAACAATTTTTTCCTTTCAGGTCTATTCAAATTCAAAGATCTAAGCACAAAAAATTTCTTACTTTTTAACTTTTTTTTTTCAAAAATACAGACATGAAACAGGAAATTGACAGGCGATCTTTGTTTTGTCATATCGAGTTCAATCGGGTTTGGAAAGCCCCCGTCTGTCGGATAAGAGAAGCCATGGCGCCATATGTGCAGAGAGCCTGACTCATGGTGCGTTAAACAAAACACAGATGAGAGACTTTCGTGTGCTTTCTAACAGCTCTAATGGATCCTTTTCCCTACTTCTACTGAACCATTAGGTGTTCTTGTGACCTGGCCATTTTGCCCATTTTATGAAATCATTTACGCTGAAAGATAGACCAACCCAACGATTTAAATTAAATAAAATTATGAATCTACATCTTTTAAAACAAGTAACCTTGCTCGAGAGCTTCGCAACTTTCACAATTCATTCTGAAATAAGCTGGAATAAAACTTTACCAAAAGCGAGCCTTTCGGTCAGGCAGATAGAGAAATCGTACTGCCCTCTGTCAGTAGGGTAGCTTGCAAAGGCCGCCGTCCGTCGGATGAGACGTTAGGTCCTTGATCCATGTGCTGTAGAGCCATACATTTGCACGTTAAAGAACATGCTGGATGGCCTTGACGGGAGGCTACCATCTGTCTCCCAGCAGCTGCTCCAGTGAGTTCCTCCCCCAACCTTCTCTGAGCCTTCGGGATCCTTGTGACCTGGGCATTTAGTCTACTGTGTGCAAAATGTGCCCTTCAGAGGCGAAAAAGATCCGTCAAGTGCTTAACGGCAAAATCTTCGACCTTAAACAACTTTGTTCAAATCCTGCGTCGAAACTGTCGACACTGTCGTCAATCCCGAAAGCTGACCGTTCTTGTCGTCTGTTTGCAAATTATGTCATAAATAGGATATACAGTAGGATGAATTTTATGCTGATAACTTTTATATTTATTCCACTCGACATTTGTGGCATTTTTGAGTCAAATACTCAAGTGCTTGCTGTTGTGGGGCTAATTATATAAGCAGATATCGTATCAAGATAGAAGGCTTAGAAAAATCTTCAACTCTTAAATGCCATGGCGCCATATGTGGAGATCTGGTTGTGAGGTTATATTTAGAACTTTTTAGTTTGTTACAGATTCAAAAATTCTGTAAGAAAGTCTTTATTTCTTCTAGACATGAATAACAATAACTGAAATCCAAAGCTATTAATGGGGGGGGGGGGGTTAAAAATTATTTTTTAACATAATTTTGATGATAACTTTCGCCATTTAAATCGCCTTATTTTGAACACGATTCATTATTTGTGCGATGACGGAGAGAAGAGCTGCCTTTTGTAAGATGATGATTTAAATGGCCATCACCATCTTTAATAAATAACCGCTGCAAACTGAGAATAATATAAATAAATCGAAAGAACTGCCATAAGTAGATTAATCACATTTCGCAAAAGTTTGTGTTGATTAATCCTCGCTTTGCCGCATGTTTTTTATGTTTAAACATTGATTTTGTTAAAAGTACCAATAAATCTGTAGGCTTAATTTTATTGACTGTTTGCATTTTTATTCCCGTAGGTGGGTGGGGGCCCCAGGGCATTGCTTTGCCCAGGGGCCTACAATATTGTTAAAACGGTACTGGTAACAGAGGGTTATTTCAACAGCCAGTTGGAGGAATGATATATGCAACAAAATTAGATGGTTTCTTAGCATTCTTTAAGTTGTAAGGAATCAAATGAAATATTAATTTATTTTCATTTGAAAGTAAAAATAACATGTTGCAAAGGTTCGTCTCAGCGTTCTAAAATGTTTTTAAATATGAGAGTTAGGAATCATCTGTTTAAGCATTAAAATAAAAATATTGCATCGCAGAAACAATTTTTATGCATTTATAAAATAAAAATGGAACCAAAAAGCTGTTGTTAAGATACTATCAGATGTGGGAAAACTTCCTGAAACCCAGAAAGGGGGAAACCAATGGACTTTGAAAGCACTTTGTGCACGTTAAAGAAATACGCTGGGTTGCCTTGATGGGAAGTTTCCATCGGTCTTCTAGCAGCTGTCCAGTGTGTCCTCTACATTCTCTGAGTCCTTGGGGGTTCTTCTCACCTGGCTATTTGTGTCTCTTGGGGGTTCTTCTCACCTGGCTATTTGTGTGCAAAAAGTCCTCTCACAAGTAAAACAACCTAATCCGAAATCCAGGCGGAATATTTGTTAAAATATTCCGTCTGGATTTCGGATTAAAAAGCCTCAAAATTATCCGCTCGGAATAAATTGTTTAAATTCTGAAAATGGCGCTTTTGCACCCAATGGGATAAATGACTAGTTCACAAGGACTCCACCCTTCATTGAGTCCTTGGGGAAAGAACATACTGAACTGCTGAAATAGATGAAAGGCTCTTAATGCCATCCAGCAGATTATTTAATGGGTACAGGGTATGGCTCTCTGTGAGGGCGTATTTAAGAGGGAGGGTAGTAAGTTCACCCCCCACCGAACTCCTAAGCATTGATTTAAATATACCACTGTTTTTAATTACTTATTGATTGCCTTTTTAAATATTTTTTTATTAATTATCTATTTTTTAACCTTTTTTAAAAAACAAATCCCCCCAACGTATTTTTTAACTACACCAGTGGCTTTCTGCACACGGAATCACGGTTAACGTCCCATCCGAGGATCTTTCTAAGGCCATCGATGTACCCTTTCTCACCGAGGTCAGGGCAGGGTTTACCGGAGATAAATCAACTGGGCCTTTCACGATACCAACTCAGTGAACTTCTGACCACAGAAATTTAATCGCCATAATTATGCTGTTAAAATAAATGGCATTTGGTGTAATAAAAAAAATTACTCAATAGCTATGAAAGTTCTCTTTCCTCTTATGATATGCAGTGAGACTCTATTCTCAATTACAGATGCGACAAATATAATAGTGAGTAACATTAAATTTCGTCCCGTGGTCGAGTGGTTAGCACGCTTGGCTACTGATCTACGGGACCTGGGTTCGAGCCCCGGGTAAGGCATGGATGTATGTGTCGTTTTTCTGCTGAGGTCCTGCCATCCTCTCAGACCTCCTACTATGGCATTAAACTGACAGGCTCCTGTCAGACCTCTGTGGCAAGCAGCTGCTTGAGGGGGTATTTATTTTTTATTTTTTATTTTTTTCTGTTATCGTGACAGTTTATAAAAAGCCTTAACATTGTGTCAAGACTTTCGTTGATTAATGCTATTTTTGTTTTAAGAAAAAATTCCAATACACTCCTTATATTTCCACATTTAAAATAAAGAAAGAAGCTTTAAATGATTTAGTATTAGAATGCTCCAAATCATTGAATATCCTCCTAAATACTATTTTTTTTTGTTTAAAGAATAAGATTATGTGGAATGACCATTAATAATTCAAAATGTAAAGAAGGTTGATAGAATGGAATCTTTCAGATACACATGGTAGTAATTTGTTAGATAAATATAGAGGAAATTTTTTCCTCTATATTTATCTAACAAATTACTACCCGGTGGTTCAGTGGTCACATGCCTGACATGTTATCAGGAGGTCGTGGGTTCAGATCCCACATCGGTAATGTCACCCGCAACTTTTCCTCTTCAAGGCATGCGACATGAACTACAATTATATTCCGCGTTTATCAAAAATAATTATCCATACATAGCTATAACGCATCTAAAACTATATATCTATATTTGTCGATCTGACTTCAAACAAAAATTTACTTTCTAACAGATACTTCTGAAAGAGTGGCTCAGAAGATTCGAGTTCGAACCAGGAACAACCCACAAGCTAGTAATTCACAGTCATGTACTCACTAACTGTAACTGTGATGAGCAGAGGATTTAAAAATAGACAAATGCAAATTTGGTTTAAACAATAACAGAAAAAGATGTAAATTTATTTAAATTTTCAAATCAACATAATTCCTCCAACAACTTATAAAGGTGGATAAATTCACATTACAATACGTTATCATATTTCGAATCCACTCAAATCAATTCAATTCAATTATAAAGTGACAGTCAAAATATTAAAGAAAACTGATAACAATCACTTAAGAGACGAAATCAGACTTAAGGCATTCAGTAGAATTTTTCTCATCTCAATATGATACACTATTGAATAAATTTCACGAATATGAAGCGACGCAACTAGACACTATGAGTAAACTAGCTACCATTGAAACTAAATGTGCAGATCTCATTCAAGAGAATACGGCTCTAAAGTTGCAAATTAATGATCTTGAACAATACGGCAGAAACCGAAATATCGAGATACATTGCATTCCAATGGACGACCAGGATGAGAAAGAAAATCTAAATCAGATACTGATCAATGTTGCAAAAGCGCTAGATATAAATAATTTTAACATTGATCAACTTGAAGCCTTACATAGACTGCCAACAAGGAACAAGAAAAAAATGCGATTATTGCCCAATTTAAATCTAGAAACGAACGTGAACAATGGATGTCAAAAAAGAAATCGAAAATCTTTGCCAGTAACATTATTGATGACGCTAAAAAAACGCCAGTGTATCTAAATGAAAATTTAACTCCAATAAACAGAGAACTTTTTTGGAAAGCGAAGTGCCTGGCCAAATCAAAAATTTTTAAATACGTCTGGTTTCGGAACGGGAAAATCATGATGAGAAAAACTGATGGTGACAGCGTAATTCGAATTGATATGCAAACGAATTTCGATGAATTTTAAACGGGAAATATATTGCTTATTTGCTCCATCTTATTTGTTTTGCCATGGCAACTTTTCATTTTGATGACTTACCAACATTTGATCACAACGAAAATGTTCTGTGCGACTATGAAGAAGTTAAGAAATGGTTCTTGACTAGTAAATTACGTTATGAATCTGATGAACATTTAAGCTTTCTGCATGTGAACATTCGAAGTCTGAAAAAAAACTGGGATACTCTCTGTGTTTATCTTAAAGATATCTTGAATTTCTTAGATATTATTATATTAACAGAAACTAACATCCTCAGCACGGATGCTCCATTGTTCAATCTAGAAAATTTTAATCAACTTTTTACGAGAATTCCTGGTGCGTTTGAACATTGGATTCTTCTTTTCTTCAGCGACACATTATTAGTCAAAACGATACCTTCACTTGTAATTCCTGCTGAAACATTGAATATAAATATCTACAAGGGTAATTTAACTTTCAATTTACTTGCTATTTGCATATCACCAAGCTCGAACATTAACACTTTTCTTTCTAATCTCAAAAACTGGTTCGAAACAACTGATAAACATCGCAATCAAATACTAGTTGGAGACTTTAATTTAGATATCAAAAATATCAAAAAACACGGAGTTGCCAAATACGTAGAATTGTTAACCGAGTTTGGTTTCTCACCTATCATTACTGGTATCACCAGGAAAGACATCATTGGTGACTCTCTTTCTCAGACATGCATTGATCACATTAACGTCCGACTTGACATTAAACTCGACACAAATTCAATGATTTTTTGCAGTAGGATCGCAGACCACTACTTAATTGCGGCAACTTGCGGGGGGGGGGGGGGGGAACTTGGGAATTCGTCCAATCACACTAAAAAGCTAGACAGCAATTTTAACACGAAAACTATCTTGGATCATAAAAACATATGCAAAGAAAAGTCTAACAAACTGGCTGGACAGAGGCACTGGAAACGAAACCCCAAATTCAGAACCAATAGACGTACTTTATGAAGCATTCATAAAAAAATATACGGCGATTGTTAACAATAACAAAATTAATAAACTATCGGATGGCTCAAAAATTAAACAACGCAATTGTAGCAAAGACTGGATAAATCAGGAAATAATAAACTTAATACGTAAAAGAGACTCGGCTTGGATTGATTACAAAAATAACAAGAGAAACAGAAATTTTAAATTACTATACACAAACTTAAGAAACACAGTCACGTCCGTTATTAGGCAGAAAAAGAAAAAATATTACTTCAAACAATTTGAGTCTTGTAAAAATAATCCAAAGCAAAATTGGGAACTCATCAACCAAATTATCAACAATAAACCTAAAACTGCCATTGACGATTTTATCATGAAGAATATGCCACAAGGTATGTCTGAAATTCAAGCAGCAGAGAAATTTAACACCTTTGCAGACATTATTGTCAATCTCAGAGACGATAACCGTATACAGAATCTCTCTACAGTTCCTAAACATATCCAACCTTCTGTCCCCTCAATTTTTATTTCTCCCATCTCAAAACGAGAAACTTTCGAAATTCTAAGTGACTTAAATGAAAGAAAATCATTTGGATACGATCAGGTACACATAATATAAAAAATAAATAAATACCCCCTCAAGCAGCTGCTTGCCACAGAGGTCTGACAGCAGCCTGTCAGTTTATATGCCACAGTAGAAGATCTGAGAGGATGGCAGGACCTCAGCAGAAAAACAACACAAACATCCATGTCTTACCCGGGGATCGAACCCAGGTTCCGTAGATCAATAGCCAAGCGCGCTAACCACTCGGCCACGGGACGGAGCACATTAAAGCATGCAAAACCACCTTAGCTGATCTCGTGACAAACTTTATCAATGAAAGCATATCTACAGGAAGCATCCCTAATAAACTCAAAATTGCTATTCTAAGACCAATTTGCAAAAGTGGAACTAAATCCGATTGCACTAACTATAGGCCCATTGCCATCTTACCCGTTCTTCACAAAATACTTGAAAGATATGTAGCCAACGTTCTAGCCAATTTCTTGAAAAAACATTACATTATTAGTGAAAAGCAATACGGTTTCCAAAAAGGTAAAAATACAATTACACTTTTAACGGAGTTTTCTGACGTCATTAATGGAACTTTAAACAACGGAAAAAAAGCAGCAGCTATCTTTCTGGACTTTCGCAAGGCATTTGATACCTTGGATCACGATATTTTGCTTCAAAAATTGTATATTTATGGTGTCCGAGGTATTCCCCTTAAATAGTTTGAAAATTATTTAAAAAACAGAGTGCATGTCACCAAAATTAATGGCATTTTTGGTGAGAAGAGAACAGTGTAAACTGCTGCGACTGCGATGTTATTGAGCGTGTTGAGAGCCGTAAATATCTTGGACTTTATATGGACACAACCTTTCGATGGAATACACATATTTAAAAGTTAGCAGGGAAATTGCGTCTATGTGCTTCTAAACTTTACAAACTACAATTTGTTGCAAGCACACTACATGTATTTTGGTTTACAAAGCTATCTGTGAATCTATAATGACTTATGGTTTGACAATATACGGCTTAACTAACCTCACAAATATAAAGAAAATAGAAACTATTCAATCATCCATTGCTAAAAATATAATCCTATACAACTTAAGTCATTTTATCACAGCGAAGAAAGACTAAATTTTCTAGGCATACTCTCTTTTCACAACCTTTACAAATACAGCATCACTTTAAAATATTTTTCTGACAATCATTTAAATCTAAAATCTCTCATGGGAAAAACACAAGGTTACAATCCAAAAATTATTTCCAACTTCCAAAAATATTAAACAATTACGGGAAATGTACAAGGGCATATACAATACCTTACGTGTTCAATCAACTGCCAACGGAAATTATTTTATTAAACAATTTTAAAGAAATCAAAAATAAGACTAAAAATTTTCTTCTAGGCACTAAATTTTAAATAAAAATTTGAACCACCACAATGGAGCTTCCACTGAAATTCACATAATACGATGACATTGTTTTAAACTATATCTTATGTATTTTCATGTTACGTTATTATTCTTCTCTCCTGCAGATAAGCAGATGCTTTGCGGGTCATTTGTTTAAACTTTTGTATAACTAACATGAATATGAATAAAGATTATTATTATTATTATTAAAAAAAATCAGATTAATATGAATTAAAATGATTATACCCTGATTGAAGATTTATCCATAACGAAAACGGAGTTCCGCTGGATTACAGTTGTGCACTCGGAAATATTAAACAATTATTTCGAAAATAGGAGACCGAACACGTGTCCTATTAGCACCATCACCCCGCACAGATTCCCTTCCCCCTTCGCCGGCTGAAGCGAGTCAATAACTCAGGCAACCCCGGGAATTCTCCTACACTAGGAGCCAATCAGATGCCATCCCCGGGCAAACACAACGTCCGCAGTTATTACAGTGCCGAGGCCCCTTTTACAAAGTGGTCTAGAAAATGATGAAGAATTGTTAAACGCAGTTATTATAAGACAAGTGGGGCAGAGTCTTGTTGCCAGATCCCAAAAGTAAAAAAAATGAAATTACAAATACCAATAGACGCGACCTACCAGTAATGACAATTTTTCCATCTATATTTATATAAAGAAGGTTGCAGTACCCGACCCTGTTATGTGATTATTTCTTTGGATTCTTTAGAATGGATGAGTTTAAATCCCACTTATAGGTATTTCTATTGCTGTTTAAATGACTTGTTCCTATATAGTGTACAATAAGTGGCCATCAAATAATACTAAAACGTTTCGAGACAATTTAATAACTAGACAAGCCTATTGAAGAGATTAACTATTAAGTCTTTAATGTGTTAAGAATTAACGTTAGTAATTTAGACTTAAATCGCTATTTAGTTGATAAACAATATGAAAGAAAAAAAAATCCCAAGTGGCCGATTGGATAGCGTGCTTGGCTACTGATCAAAGGGACCTGAGTTGGAGCCCAGCGTAAGGCTTCATTCTTCTGAGGTCTCGCATTCCCACAGATCATCTCTATGGCATATACACTAACAGGCTCCTGTCAGACCTCTGTGGCAAGCAGCTGCTTGAAGGGGTATTTAATTTTTAACTCCCTAAGAAAATATTACGTTTTAAAATGCTGAAATTGGAAGAACTCTTATACAAATTTTTATATATCAAGGACACATTTTTACTACATTTAAAGATTACAATGTAAAAAGTTCCGATTTATTCTAAAGTGAAGTCCAAAAGAAAATTATGTTTAGATTAAATCTTATTTTGTTGAAGCCAATTAAATAGTTTAATTGTTCATATATTAAATATAGTATTCTGAAGCCGTCCCGTGGCCGAGTGGTTCGCGCTCCTGGCTACTACTCTAAGGGACCTGGGTTCGAGCACCGGGTAAGGCATGGATCTATGTGTCATTCTTCTGCTGAGGTCCTGCACCCTCACAGACCTACTATGGCATATAAACTGACAGGCTCCTGCTAGACCTCTGTGGCAAGCAGCTGCTTGAGGAAGTATTTATTTTTTTTATTTAAAGATTAATCTTCAGAATCAGATATTTAATATACAAACTTGACATGCATCTTTCTTAAGAGGAAATCGTATTATCTACTGGGAAAAAAGTTTCGATATCTTTAATAAATTTACAGCTTGTAATAGACATGCGAGTTCTGCATGTATCGGGCTCTTTTAGCTTTTTACTTCTCTGAATTAGATGATTACAAAAATTCCATCAGCGAGCGCCTGTTCTCCCGTTGTAGACATATTTCTATCTCTCGGTAAAGAGTTCCTAGTCAAGTTATTAGCAATCCGATCTCTCTATGGATAAGAATAGTTCTTCTGTTTCCTCTTCTATTAGTTTGCAAACACCTTTCCCATCTCTTTTCAGTAGGATTTTACCTGCTCTTAGCATCCATTGCTAATCATCAACAGACGCTCTCGCCACATCCGACCCCGCTGCAAATTCTCTTCTCTGCGCGATTTCCCGTCCTACTCCGCTCGTTACCGCAGCATCCGATGGGGCTCGTGCAGCACGTGCTGCGATCTCGTCTCACTTCGATGTCTACTCGCATCTCCGTTGCTCCCAGGTCTCGTTTTAATTGGCGGAGGAGGAGGAGGCTGCAATAATTCGGTTATTCCCTCTCCGTGCGTAAAGATGAGCCGAAGGAGCTCTCCTTGGGAGAAGAAGCGCACGCGTCGTTACTTAAGTCGCCGTGTCTCGGCACGGTTCTCGGTTGCTGCGAGTCGAGGTAATTTGCCGTAATCCTCTTCTGTGCGTTGCGCGCGCGCTTGACACTCTGTCTCGTTTGTTGTCGCGAGGAAAAGTAGACGGCTTTAGCTGCTGCTCTGCGGGATGAGCGATCTGTGGGATGAGTTCGCTGCCGTGCTTCACTGAAACGGTCTTTTTCTGGGCACAAAAATAAATTCATAGTGAGCAGGCAATTGCGATGGGGCATGTCACAGCCATGGTGGTGACGGGGAGAAATATTTCATATTAAAATAGAATAGATTTTTCTTCACAATGTGGAAAAAGGAGATAAAATTAGTTGCTTGATTCAGAAGTTACTGATAAAGAAAAGAATTGTCAGCAACTGAATCGATATTTATCGGCTTATGAAAACGATTCAATACTCCTTTTAATAAAAATAAAAATATTAAATAATAATTTTAAAATAATATTAAATAATATATTAAATATATAAAATAATATATTAAATAATATATTAAAAATATTAAATAATAATTAAATAATAAAATTTAATAAAAATATTAAATAAAAATAAAAATACAAAATAAAAACTTAAAATAAGCCAAGTCCAGCTTTTTTTAATGATTTCTTTACCAACAAGGCTGGATTGGTAATGGAAAGATCATTTAAATTGTTCCATTCACAATCAAGTCGAAGTTATTGACCAAATTATATGTTTTGGAAGTTTTGATTTATTAGTGTAATCACAATAAACATTTTGACACCTTAGCTAAGTTTCCTAAATGCATAAATTATAGCTAATGTATGAAATATTTATAGGTGGGATTGGTCCAGACTAGTAATCTGTAGTTCCCAGGTTCGTGTCCCGACTGTGCCAATGTTGAAATTTATTTCCGTTAATCCCTATTCTACCTTCGGCCAGGTAGGGGATACTGCTAGGTTTGGAAAAGTGTAGAAGAGAATCATATCTTGTGTATGTCAAAGAATATGTTGGATGGCCTCGACGGATGGCGGTCATCTTCACATAACAGCTGTCCAGTGGGTCCGTTTCCCCCGGCCTTCTGTGAGCCCTTGTAGGGGGAGGGGGTGTACTTGTGACCTGGAAATTAACCAGTTGTGCGCAAAGAAGTGCCGTCAGAAGTAAAACAACCCAACACATTGCGCAGGAGAAAAATTACTGTCAAGTTTGGTACAGGGAATCGAAGACTTGCTATCAGAAGGGTGAAAGAATTAGGGTGAAAAATTATATTTAAATTTTTTTAATCGTAGAATGCATTATCTGATAATTCAGGTTTACTATGGAATTTTATGTCATTTCGTTACCTTTTTTGGCTGTCTTCAAAAGTAAATTCTGAATCAATTATGTGCAACCTTCAACTTGCGATTAGTCCGGTCCACGGAGTAAATGCAGAAGAACATTAATTTTTTCGAGGGATTGAGAACTGGCATTCAATTTAAAACAATAATCAACGTTTATTCTTTTCTGGCAGATTTATCTGGCATTACTAGGGTCTTAAACTTTCTAAAATATACTGCTCACAAAAATTAGGGGATATTTCAAAATGAATATGAAGCGAAGAAATATCCCCTAATTTTTGTGAGCAGTGTATATAACAGATGGTAATCGCCCTGTGCCAAACTTTCGTTTAACATGTAACTCATTATGATCGACCCCTGTGATATTTTTCTCCCCCTTTTTTAGGGGAGGGGAGAAGGGGACATAATTTTTAGGTAGTTTGTAATATTCCACACGGCAGAAAGTGTATTAAGTTACAAAGATTTAAATAGAACTCCAAAGAGATAAATGTAAAATTGGCAGACACTATTTGTTTGTCAAATCTAGTTCAGTTGGTTTGGAAATTTATTTTAAAACTTTCATTTGAGAGGTAATGACTAAACACCATTACCAAGCATAATCGATTTTACGTAAGGTCGTTTTACGGCCTTTACGGAGGGTGAAAGAAGGCGGCAGTCGTCGAAATCTTACACTGCCTGAAACCACGATAACGAAAAACCGTGTATACGGAATTCAGTGATTCTAACTCTTATCAGCCGTTCCGTGGCTGAGTGGTTAGCGCGTTTGGCTGCTGCGCAAAGGGACCTGGGTTCGAGCCCCGGATAAGACTTGAATCTTTGTGTTTGTCTTTTTGCTGAGGTCCTGCCATCCTCACAGACCTCGTACTATGGCGTATTGAATTGACAGACTCTTGTCAGACCTCTGTGACAAACAACTGTTTGAGGGGGTATTTTATTTATTAGTAACTCTTATCATCTAGGAAAAATTATTTCCCTGTTTTATGTGTGGGGTTAATTGCCTCTTTTTTTAAATCGTGATTTATTTAAATTTAAAATTTAGTTTCTGCCCATAATCCACTTCTTATCCACCCTTTCTAATTGGTGTAGTCTGCCAAGGAAGTAAAAGATGGCGTAACATACTTTAAAAATAAGTTCTAAAAGTGCTTATTTGAGATCAGCGTCTTAGGACATTCTCCTTGTCTTCAGATTGCCGTTCGTTTCCATAGTATGGGAGAGGGAAAATACTTCGACGATGTCCGTCGACGGTTGGATTTATTTATTTACCGCTGAGCGGCACTCTTTTCTCACACATTGAGCTAAATGGCTAGGTCACAAGGACCCCAAAGGCTCAGAGAAAGTTGGGTAAAGGGAACCCACTGGACACCTGTTAGGAGACAGATGTTGGCCTATCGTCAAGGTCATCCAGCATTTTTTTTAACGTGCACAGGGTATAATGTCCAGAACACGGGGGCCACGGCATAACGTCCCATCCAGCGGACGGCAGCTTTTCCAAGCCCAACCTCTGTGTCATTTCTTACCGAGGGCAGGTTGGGTTGTGAGTGGAACTTTTGCACACAATGGGCTAAATGGCCAGGTCACAAGGATGCCAAGGACTCAGAGAAGGGAGAAGGTTCGGGGAAGTGCACTTATCGTGCTGGAGTCAGATAGTAGCCTCCCTTCAACGCCTTCAAGAGTGTTCTTTAGAGTGCACAGGGTATGGCTCTCCCGCACACGAGACTACAGCTTAACGTTCCATCCGACAGACAGTGGCCTTTACAAGCCTACCGGTGTTCTCTGCTGGTCGAAGACAGAGCGGGAAATTTTACAGAGAAAAGTCTCAACGCTAGCTCAGCTGGGACTCGAATCTGGGAATAGCAGATTACGAGCCTGGCACGCAACTAACTGAGTACCCTTACTCCCCACCCCCTACCGAGGGCAGGGTGAGGGATAGCGGAGTATGTCTTCCCTCTACCACAGCCGAGAGTTCACTTGAAATGTGATGTTCCTGGGAACATCACATTTCAAGTCTGGCACGCTGCCGGATCAGCCAACAAACATATAGCAAAATATTTGTTTAGGTAAGGAAGGCAGAGAATTTTATGACTTGTTATTTTATTTGCAGCGAAGGGAATCAGTAGAAGACGGAAATCGATTTCCACGCTTTGCTAGTAAATTCCAACTCAGTCTATAAATTAAACTAATTGGTTGAAGATTTATATATTTACTTGCGAAGCTCCCAGATGCTCATATGTTAGAATTGCAAATTGCTTTGTAGTTGTCATTTATGCAAACGAGAAGTTATTGCATTATGATAAAAAAATACTGTAAAAAAAGCATGTCGAAGTGTTTGGTGCTGAGCATTTTTTTTAATGGAAGGACTTTTTAAAACTGAAGACTGGGGATAGGGAAAACAATTATATTTGTGGTATGAAAAATTCTAAAATAGTTGATACGTAAAATATTCGTAATGACAAAAATATAAAAAATATAAACTGACTATTAACCAAGATGAATGAAGAAACTTTGCTTCTATCTACTACGAATTTTTGTTATATTGAAGAAGATACAAGATATTCGCAAAATAATCCTCTTTTTTGCTGCTTTTTTTGCTGTTAAATAAGACAAATTAAAGGAAATATGGTTAGTCGAACAGGCCCCTAAATGTTTTATATAACTCAAGAGAAAGTATTAAGAAAAGAATTCAGGTACAAGGATGATGAAATTAGGGTTCTAAAAATAAAGTGGGATAGACCTTCTGGAATATTATTTTGATATTTTGGGCTTGATCTTGTGCTATATACTAGGATCAGCTGCAATGTTAAAATGCAAAACTTGAACTTTCTCATTATTATTCCAGAGTTAGCCTCTAAATCCTCCATTGCCTTGGTTTGGCATGTTTTTTTCAAACATGTAAATTTCGGTAAAATTCAAAATGTTGTTTTCAAAACAGTTTTGTAGAAAATTGTTTCCCACGGCAGAAATGACCAATTTGCAGATCATTTCCACATTGCATTTAGATTAACTTGGGGCTATTTATACTGGCAAATGCATTTAAGTTTGTTTGTTTCTTCTGAAAGTACACAGGTGAGAATTTTTTTGTTTAAATTGAGTCTGCTTCGATAAACAGTTCGCTGTATAAGAACGATAACGATTTAATTTAAGGCAACATTCATAAAAAAAAGCATCAAAAGTCTTTTTTATAAGGATTGAAATAAACATGAAAATGTGGGTAATTAAAAAAGTATGACGAACTTTATTTAATATTCTGAGCCCTTCGATTAAAATTATATGAACGTTAAATTAATTTGTTTGCTCAACATTCCATATAATTCAATTTTCATCTTTTACTTTCGATTCATTTAGAATTCTGCTCTCGATTTCCTTCAACAGAAAAGGACGCCAATTGCTCTCAACAATTCCGAATTAAAGTTTATTTCGCCCCTCCCCGTTCCTTGTTTCAGTCTCAACCGACAATGAAATCCTTTGTCGTAATGTAGGAAGAGTTTTCCGGGCGCTGGAGGGATCTCTCCTTCCTCTTCTTTTATCTGCGAGATAAGAATGAAGAACAAGCAAGCAACAGCAGTCCTCGAATAATTCCAAAGAGGATCGCTCTTCCTCAAGTGTTTGGATAGGGAGCAGTTTGCAATTGCCTGGAGGGAACCGCCGTACTCTTTCTCCCTTCAGCCCAGGGATGCTGTCTGATTATTAATCGGCTTTTATGTGGCAATCGTCTTCT
Source organism: Ryuthela nishihirai (assembly GCA_038380435.1). Lineage (NCBI taxonomy): Eukaryota > Metazoa > Arthropoda > Arachnida > Araneae > Heptathelidae > Ryuthela > Ryuthela nishihirai. Next base: position 83,126,859 of record JAWZYU010000017.1, read on the forward strand.
TATCAGTGAGGAAGAAGAGATGAATATTAATTCTGGAAAGCTTATTGTGCAGTTGCGTAATGATGTTTATTTCGGAAATTGTTAATAAATTGTTTCTGAAAAATGTGTTATTATAAACGAAGGCTTTAGTTCAAAGTCCTTCCTTTCATGTTGGAAGGGATCTGACTGGAATTTCAAATCTAGGCCTGGAATTTGTAGCTAGAATAATTCACGATTTGCTGCTGAAAAGCAAAACTTTTATAATAATTTTATACTCGGGAAGTTAGCTAGTTAACATCACTAGTTTCTTATTAAAATCAATTGTTTTGTATTCGAGCTAATGATGAAAAGAGAAATGTTGTGAATGAAATGCATAAAATATAAAAATGAAAGATTTATTCAGCATACTGATGTCAGATGATACTTGACTGTAGCTTGAAAGGGATGCTACAGAGAATGCGTTGAGTAGAAATGGAGTCTCGATTCATTTCTGTTAGCCTACTTGGAGTAGGCAAATCATAAATGCATTTTGACTTAAATAACAACACAAAAATTCGGTTGCGCAGTTTGATTATGGACAAAAGATATGTGAAGTATAAAGCTCAAATTTTGCAGATATTTCTTTTTCATATAATTATTATGATTCAGCATGTCAATAATAAAATAGATACAAGTACTTCTATTCGTTTTATAATATTATCAATTATTATAAAAGTTATGAGATTATTCTGCTGCAGTAATTTTTTAGAAATTTCTGCCCCTCTACCCCAATAAACTGGCAGTGTACTACAGTCCATATATCCAGGATAACTGTATAATGCATAATCTGACTCAGTATACAGCTCAAAGCTAATGAATTTACCGTACAACTGAATAAAAAAACGTAACTTGGCGATATGTAGAATAAATATAATGCTTTCAGTTTTAATTTGCACATTCCAAAAATATAAAGTAGTTTTATGCAAAGGCTTGGATGACTTTCACATTCGCGTTTGAGATTAATAATCTGGGCCAAATATTTGTTTCGTAGACTTTTGTTACCATTTTTTTTTACTTATCGATATCGCTTGAATGCGAAACAGTCACGCGGTAATCCGAAACCCCGACATGAAACTTGCAGAAGCGAAAGTTTGAATGACTCGGTGATTAATTGATGCAAAATTTAGCGAAATGATAATACACACATTTACATGACTATTGAATTTTTAGTTAATAGCTCTAAAAAAAGCTTTAAATGTTTGTATCTGATAGGAAGATTTAACTCATCATGTTAGAGAAAATCGCATCGTTGAATGCCCTCATATTGCTGCAAGAACTTTCCTCCGTCGGAGGCCACATTCCTCAATCCTGGCAACAGAATTTGATGATTGTAGCTCGAGCTGCGTTGCCAGGAGATGCGAAGGAAACAATTTCCATCTTCTCGTGGTTCAGATGATGTGAATATCGAAGATGGAAATCGGGAACGAGGAGTAGCAAAAATATTATATTTGAGAGAAGACTGCGTCGGTGCCACAGAACACAGGCAACTCAAAGCAACGAGCTTTCCGATTTCAGTTTTTGTTTTTCTTTTCAGTCTTAAATATTTAAATGTTTCTTAAGATAACTGAGTTTTAAGCGAACCTTGAATATCTACTCTATTATTCATTGAGGATTTTTTTACCTGTACTCCTTTATAATATTTATTTTTTACTCAATACATACTTTAAATGCAATCTTAATATTTAATAACTTTTGATTCTAAAAGATTCTGCCATCTTTTTTTTTCCTTTCGTTTCCAAATAAATTCCAAATTGACGTGCTCTCCGTATCGACTTAAATTTCAATGGCTTCGAATGCAAATGCGGAATAAAAACTAAACTGTTAATCTCTCGTTTCGAGGAAAAACTCGAATCGTATTTCGCATCTTATTAATAAGGTTTAAAAAATCCGAAAGAATTCACTTCTCGAAATGTTTATTCTCTGATCGCAGAAACGAATGGTGTTGCTGCAGATGATTCGATTTTTGTTTCTTTCTGCACTTTTAATTAAACAACAATTTCGACAAATTGCAATAGATGAGCACATAAAGCTGTTTTTCAAGATAAAATAAGAGTATTGCGAAATGTTAATGTTACAAAAGAAAGTTAAAAAAATGTTAGGATTAATCAGATGAAACTCTCGAGACCTTTTAATGAAATGCCCGGAGAAATGAATTTGTCCACACTGTCAAGAGATGTCTCCGCAACATGTAGGAATATCAATCAATATTTATTCATCAGTCGAACAAAAAATTAAAAACAGTAAACAATAACAATTCTAAAAGCCAAACTAAAATTGAGAATCAATTCAGATTTAAAGTGAAAATAAGTAAAACAAAAGAAAAATTAATTTATTGCATATTTAATAATCGAAAGGTACCAGTATTCAAAGATTTTATTTATAAAAACGTTTTTGGTAACAGCTGTTCTATTGGCATCAGTTATAAATTTTACTAATATGCATTAGCAAAAATTATTTGTTTTCGTGAAATTGTAATAAGAAAATTCTATTTTAATTTTATACTAAAAACCATTTCTTTTTCAATGTCAACTAAATATATGATTTGTTATTTTCTTTTTAAAAATAGAAATTATTTTTTCGTTCCTTGTGCTGAAATCCAGGGAAAATCTAGGAGCCAGAAACAGAAAACGTAGCTTCATTCTTGCTTGCCTTAGGTACAACAAACAAAGTTCCCTGTATTCAGGGGAATTATTTTAGACAAGGGAATGTCTCAAATATTTATGAGAAAATATTGAAGCCCTTCAATACATTTACATGAGAAGTAATTCATCTGCGATATTTTTTTTTCGATGAATCGACCTAGTTCTATAGAACAATCAAAGGTCACTGATTCTCTTCAACTTTTCCGACATTTCTCTTTATCTGACATTTTTCCTCAATGATCTCTAGAGCAATTTTCGCTTTTTTGTTACCTAGACATTTTGCACTCAAATAAGTCTCAGAGGTAGAAGATGAGCTCGATCTGTCGGTTGGCCAAAAGGTGGCAGCGATGACTTGTAAATAAGTTATTTAATTCAGAATCCTAAACCAGCAGAGGGATTTGTAAACGGTTTGCAATATCACAGACTTTGTTTTGTTGTGATTATATCATCCACTTGCAATAGGGGTTGGCTCAGTCAGTAGCTGACCAGGCTCGTAATCTGAAATTCCTGGGTTCGAGTCCCAATTGTTCCTGCTTTGAGAATTGTCTCTGCTAACCACAGTTCTACCCTCGGTGAAAATGGTTTCCGTTTGGATTGGATTGGCGGCATCCGTCGGATGGGACGTTAAGTCTTTGTCCCGTGTGTAGGAAAGTCACACACTGTGCATGTTAAAGAACACGCTGGATTATCTTGAAGGGAGTCTTCTATCTGCCTCCTTAGAGATATCCACTGGATCCCCTTCCCCCAAACTTCTCTGAGTCCTTAGGATCATTGTGACCTGTATATTAAGCCTACAGTGTACAAAAATAGATTTAAAAAACCCGCTTTCAGTATTGGTCTATCTTATCAAATATTCGACTTAAGTTGGATTGTTATATCTTATGCAGTATACTTTTGCACACAATGACCAGAGGGCTCATCTCATAGCAGTTTTTGCGATCTGATCATTTAGCCAGAGAGATATAACCTGGATATTGTTTTTCCAGTTACATAGTTTAGATATTTTAATCATATTTCGTTCAGCGGTCAGTTTCATTAGGTACTACCATTGAACTGGGGATAAGGCAAATACAACACTTTAAGGAGGGGAATGGAAGAGACTGACATTAATAAATCAAATCGAGTTAGGAAACCATATTTAATCTAGCAAAAATTCCTAATATAAGCGTTTAATTAAACGGTTTTGCTTTCAATTTACCACAGTATAGGTGATAGCAAAATCGAATTATTTCGATGAAGTGATTTAAATTACCATGTCTTTACAGTATAGAATGAAGCTTATTAATTTTAAACCAAGGAACTCCCTTCCCCCGCGAGGCTTTGACTCTCGTGCTGGTTGGTTACTCAGAGGGAGAAAAAATGAGGCTTACTGAAGAAATCTTTGCTTAACGAACCATGCAATAATACATTTTAAAATATATTTGTAACTCTAAATGTTTCTAAAATCAATTCTAAATTCAGTTCTGCAGAGTTAAATTTAGGAACATTTAAAATCACAAATAAAATTTTCAAAAAATTTACTTATGTCCCGAGTGTTTAATAAAAAAATTTTGACTTCTGTTAGGCTAATAACTTGGCTTATTCGCTTTTGCATCTCATAGTGCGGTCCTCTTCACCTTTAACACTTTAATGTGACCCATTTATGCAAAGAAGTTAATCTAAAGCAATGCTCAGAATTGCCAAACTACTTCACAAGTTGCAGACGACTTAACTCTCTGTGCTCCGAAACCTTTTTTTTTTTGTTCAAAAAGACAGTTTTTAGTCGTCTAATTTTAAGACGCAAATTTTATGCTTGAAGGGAAACGCAACGGATTAATTATAAAAATTACCCATCTTTTATGCATGAACGAGGAGTTTTAGTCACTTTTTATACTAATGATTTGCCAACTCTTGGCTGGAAGCCATTTTCTTGGTTTGTTATATAATCCATACTTAGAAGTCATAAGTATAAGAGTAATAAGTTAACTGCTGAGTACTGCACTAAACCGAAAAAATGGAATCCTTCAGATGGGTAAAATTAATTGCGTACTTAAGCGCCATCCGCAGGGTCCTTGTTTGTCCGACTCCAACATAGGGAGCTGTAGAGCAGCGACGGGTCGGCCCTTTTCCAAAAGCAGAGCACAACAAAATCATTCTTTGAAATGTTTCAGTTTATAACTTGAAAGGAAAATTTCATGCACATAAAGGGAATAGGGGTTAGCTCAGTAGGTAGTACACCAGCCTTGTAATCTGCAGTTCCCAAGTTCGAGTCCCACCTGTGTCAGCGTTGAGATATGGATTGGCTTAGAAAGGCCGCCGTCCGTCAAATGGGATGTAAAACCGTGACCCGTGTGCACAAGTACCTTGTGCACACTAAAGAACATACTGAATGGACTTGGTGGAAGGCTACCATCTGTCTCTTAATAGCTCTGCAGTGGCTCCTTTTCCCCCAACCTTCTCTGAACCCTTGTAGTCCTTGTGGCCTTTTTGTATGCATTGGGCTGAATGGCGGAGTCATAAGTACCTCAAGGGCTCAGGTTTGGTTAGGGAAGGGATACCCACTGGACAGCTGTTAGGAGCCAGATGGCAGCCTCTCACCAAGGCCATCCAACGTGTTCGTTAACGTGCACAGCGTATGTCTCTCCTGCATTCGGAGCCACGGGTTTTCGTCCCATCCGACGGACGGCGGCCATTCCAAGCCAATCGATGTCGTCTTTGTTGCAGAGGAGATAAATCTCAAAGCTGGCCCAAGTGGGACTCAAACATGGGAACTGCAGATTACGAGCCTGGTGCACTACCGACTGAGCAAACTCTCTGCCCCATCGAATATATTAAACTTGTAAATAGGAATGTTACCTCATCCAAATGCGGAAGACTTGGCATACTATGCCAGAAGGTGAGTGAAATTAAATATCATTTGTAAAAATATATAGGCTATCCCTAAGTAATGATATTTCGGGTAATTTTAATCGATATATAATATCAAACACATCATTTTGAGACACATTTTGAAATCCCGAATCTATATTAGGAATATGAACAGTAAAATACTAATAAATAAATAAAAATAAATACCCCCTCAAGCAGCTGCTTGCCACCTGACAGTAAATATGAACAGTAAAAATAAATACCCCCTCAAGCAGCTGCTTGCCACAGAGGTCTGACAGGAGTCTGTCAGTTTATATGCCATAGTAGAAAGTCTGAGAGGATGGCAGGTCCTCAGCAGAAAAACGACACATACATCCATGCCTTACCCAGGGCTCGAACCCAGTCCCTTAGATCAGTAGCCAAGCGCGCTAACCACGGGACGACTAAAAGGAAATTCTAGTACTCAATCCCAAAGAATATAAATTCGCATTTAGACTGAAATGGAAATTAAATACATTTCACAATTTCTTTATCATAAATCCGTTTGAAATGAATAGAAATCGGATTGTAATTGCTTAAATATGCACTGTCTGTTGAAAGCAGGAAATTTGCCTTAGAAAGTTAGCTTTTGTTTCCGCCTTTATTTTAAGCTTTTCCGCACAGTAGGTGTTACTGCAGCGAAGATTAATATACATGGGTTTATTGCTCTAGTTAAGAGGCCGAAAAATTGTTTTGATTGCGGGAAACGTCATGAACTAAAGCAATTATTTCATTTGCTGTGTAAGTTACACTTATATTTACAAATGTAAATCCTTTCTTAAATGTAATAATATAGCTAGAATGAGGCCATTACTGGCAAATAAAGCTTTAATATGCTCGCTGTTGAGGGCTCTGTGGGTCGAGACTCTTGCCAATGTATTTGAATTGAGGAACATTGAAATTTGTGATTAAACGATGTGATAAAAGGTAATAAATTAAGCTTTATAAGTTTTGAGACTAAAGATAGAATAGTCATGGAGGAAAGATAGGAAGTATCGTCGACATGGCGAACGACAACCACCGTTTTTTTTCTCCTAGGGCAGAACTTTCGGAGAAGATTATTAAGGCAGAACGGTTAGATGGGACTCGGAACCTGGAAACATCAGATCCTGAGCGTGGAACGCTACCGACTGAACCCCCCCCCCACACACACACACAACTATAGTATTTTGGAACGATGCAAATTGTCCGATATGCAGAATAGTTTTGAACTCAGGCAGAATGCAATTGTCGTAAAAACTGCTAAATCTTTGGCGTAAGATGGAAAGATAAATGAAGAATTTTATGCTTTCTAACCCGTAAAAATATATTTTTCGGTTCTGCCACAAGTATCGTATTGCTGACAGAATTATAATACTAAATTGAATTCACGTTCTATGACCTACTGCGCATGCCTAAAACACTGAGCTCGAATATATGAATCCTCGTCTAATGCAAAAAAATTAATAAATGACTGCCATAATTTCAGAACGTGACCTTTTTTTTTTCTTAATATGATGATCTGCCCTATCCCACTCGAAGAGCTTGTCTGTCATAAGCGCTCTCCTCCCCCAAATCTTCGTTGATTTGCTAGTTTCAGCAATTATTGCACTTTAAAAAACTTCAAACATCTGCCAAGGATATTTTTTTGACCCATGCTCGACTCTCATCTTTTCTAAAGCGCGAAAATATAAACTAAAGCCCGTCCATTGGGAAAAATATTAACAAATGTGTAATGTTGCTTTAGAAAAATATTATGTTGACTTTTATTACAAGGATCTCAAAAGTTTTAGATCAAAACTAAACAACGAAAGGTTAGCACACATATTACTGAAATCATTCGTTACGATGGAATAATTTGTTATTAAAATAGGACATTTCAATCCAATGTCTTTCAGTTTCAAATCAGCTTCAATTCAATTTAGATTATCACTAGATCACTTACGCAAGGAATCAATTTTGCTTTTAAATAATTTTGTATAGTGGATTTAGCTTGATTTCATCGGCAAAATCAGTTCCTCAATATTGGAGTATAATTTTTGAATGCACTAAATTCTTACATTCTGAAGAGCTTCCCGTGTTTATATTCGCAACTAGATAAGTTTTCCTTGACTTATTTCTTAACAGATGTTCCTCACTGCTGAATACGTTAACAGTGAGTACACTGCTAATTTAGAGGCTTTTCTTACTTCAACATAATAACATTGCAGCGCTATACGATGTAGCGGAGAACTAATAAGTCAAAACAAACCATTAGTGAAAGCTTTCCACAGACGAGAATAAAGCTTTTGTCAGCATCTGGAAAAGGGTTAGTCTCACGAAACTGATTGGCCATCGTTGGTTGGTTGCCAACAGCTTCTGCACTAATAAGTATAGAACTAAAATAAAGAGTTGGTAACAATATAGTCTAAAGTTTAACAAAGTAACATAATACATTAAGGTTTAAGTTAAGGAGAAATATTCTTATTTCAAACTGCGGTCTGTATACACTAAGTGCTCACTAAATTGTAACCCGCGTCTTAGGAATCGTTTTATGAGAAAATGTAGCGGAAGATAAAAGATCTCAGTCAAATCTATCTAAATCTCGATTTTCAGCAATATTCCCTTAGTATATGAAGAGTTATGAAAGTTTGAATGACAACAGCAGTGCCTAGCGTTAGAATTTAACTCCGAAGTCAATTATAATTTGAATATGAAGTATTATTTCACACCACTTAATATAACAGATGTATATTTGAAGATTTAATGTAAATAATTTTTCAATTTTCCTAAGATTTTCATTTTTGATGTTAAATATTCAAAGTCCATAACTCTTTAAGTACAGAGCGAACATTATCGAAAATCGAGATTTAGATAGAATTGATTGAGATCTTTATTTTATCTTCCGTTACATTTTCTCATAAAACGTTTTGTTTAGAAGTTATAGAGCTTCGAAGTTCGCTTCCACTTATATAACGTGGATGGAGGTGGTCATAATTCATTGAGCATTCAGTGTATATTACGAAAATTAAGATACATAAAATATATTTGGAATAACTAAAATAGTAGTTTTGTTTCAAGGAAAATGCTAAACACATTAAATATATTTTAAAGAGTTAAGTAAATTATTATGTTATTTAAAGAAATTCGTAACGCCTGATACAATTTAAGCAAGAATAATTTTGGTCGTGCATTCGTATCGCTCTCTGCTCAAGACAATTTTTCCTCTAAATTTGATATCGACGTGAAACTGAGAGTGATAACATAATTTCGGTTGAGAAACTAACATCTGGGAATTTATTAAAGGATAATTTGTTTATTATTATTATTTATTTTTCTTATCAGGATTTTAAGGAATATTTTGCTTTATTTCGCAAATATCTTACTTTTATTTAGGTTTTACAAGTTGTTGCATTAAAAGTTGTTTAGTTTTTAATTTTTGATGCGAAGTATCTAGATAAGTGGTTCTCAAGTGCGGCCACCAAACAATTGGACCGCCAAAGAAATTACAATAATGATTAAAAAAACACATTAACTATAATTTTATTTATCACACATATTTTCCACAAAAGGAATATTTTCAAACAAGCACCTCAATATATATTCAAGGGTAGATAGAGCATTCGTTAGTTTATTGAAAAAGCCTTTCCTTCAACCAAAGATACATAGAGCACAATGGGCGCGGTCTCTTGCATATTTCATGATGATTGATTATGTGTTAAAAATGAAAAATCTTTTTATATTCTTAAAAAATAAGAGAGTTCTCTGTTATGAGTTTACCTTAAAAGTTGGTGCATATAAGCTTAGAGTTTCATTTTATTTTTATTAATGCGGCCACAAGAAAATATTTCCTAGAATAGTTGTTTTAGATGAAATTATCTGATTGTGAAATGAAATCATCCTCCAGATTTCCGATTTGGATCGTGTTTCGTGATTATCTGAATTCAGAAGAATGGTTTTCGCGATGCCATGTGTATGGGCATCGATGCCTTCAATGGTTCGAGTTATTGATTTTCAAATTTCATATTTAGGCTCATTTCCATACGGACTAGTGGGGCCTTGAGACGGAATAAATCGAGTTACTGGTCATAGAGCGATTTTATAAGAAGAATCCGAAATATCATTGTAGAGGTCTAATTGAACCATCAAGAAAGTAAAATCATGATTAATGGACTACGATATAGTGATATTGATGACAGGCAACTTTACACCACAATCACAGAAGGCGAATTCTGTGGAAATGCATTGAAAGAAATGACAATTAGTTCCAATTCGCTGCATTTGTGTACTATAAAAGGCGAGGGGAAACAAAGGTTTGTTAAATACAAAATTATGTTGGGAAAACTTGAGAAATTATGTTAAGTGTTTTAAACCTGTACAAATGCGTCTTAGAAATGCTATAAAACAGTTGTTTGTAATATTTTGGAGATTTGAGATAGTCGTAATATGCGACAACTGTTAATTTCGCAGTCGCAGAGTCTTCCATTGCTTCCCTAATTGAAACTGATGGAAACGATGCTTGATATGTTTTGCCATCCCATGCTTAGTAATCCTCTATTTCTCACAGCATCAGGAAGGAACCATACATAAATATGTCAGTTGTCTTACACTCGAATAACAGAGCAAAGACGTTGCCGCTTCTTCCTTTAAAAGTTACCTCTTCGAGTTGGTCGATGACTTCTTCGTAGAGGCTCGTTCGTTATTCTCAAAGCGAAACTGCTGAATAATATTCACATTAAAGGGTTTTGCACTCTGTCTTGATGACTTTCAAGGATCTCATCTAAAATCCACTGCAAAAGTTTACGCTCAATTTTTTTTTCTTCGCTTTCGTTACCTGCCTTGCTTTTCCCTTTCTCGTTTGCTTTTTGCGAATTGTTCCGTTTCAGAAGTATTAGATGGTAAAAATCCAGAACAACTTAATTTATAAACAAATTAAGAAAATTTCAAACTCACAAAACCTAACAATTTTTTTTGAGATGTGGTTGTGGATCTGATATATTTGTTTAAGGAAGCAAAAAAAAATGAAGATTTTAATTTATGTTTTTTTATTTTGTTTTTCGTAGTTAGTCAAGGTGAATAATTAGGAAGCGAAAGTTCCATTAGGCGCTTGGTAAGATCATTTTCCATAACTGAAATCAAATCAGAAATAAAACAGATCTCCTGTGTCAAATCATATCAGTGTGTTTGGGCGCATGTTAAAGAAAAAGAAAAATTCACCTCTGCCTTGTAAACGGGAGCAGCATAAATCTGTTTAAGGAAGTTTCGTGTTTGGCTGCGAGACTCATTTGATTAGCGCATCTCGTTCGATGTACGGGAACACAATTTGGCCACATCAGAGGTTTCTACTGTAATTGAATCCGGGCTAGCTGGAGGAGACATTTCAGCTGGCCGATCCAAATGCACTTTAGCAGGACATGGGTGAACAAGTTCCAGCGGCTTAGGATTGCAATTTCAAGAACCTGGAAGAGGGTGGTTCAATATCCCTCTCGAGGCAACTGTAACAGTTATTTGATAGGGAGGCAGTTTGCAGGAAACATCAATTTGTGCCTGCAACTAAACTTTTGAATTTTGTTGACTCTAAAGTAAAACGAAATATTACTTTTCTTAAAACATTGATGTTATGATTATTTTTGGCATTTTCATTTTTACACAGCAATGGTTTATGCATTACAGAGTTTCTGCGGAGAGATACTTAAATGGAAAATGTTGCTTTATTTTGTTAATGAAAATAAGAAGAAAAGTATGAGAACAAATATGAGTTACATAGAAAGTAATAGATTTTAAATTTTCTGTATCTCAAAAAAGTTTCACATTTATGTGATATATTTGTCTTCCTTTAAGAAGACACTTGATTTTTAATTCCAAGTGTAGCCATACGTAAAGTTTTAGTTTTCTAAATAGAACAAAAATAGAAATATTTAATTGCATTTCTTATAGAAGAAAAAGTTTAAAAATTTTGGTTGTTTGTTCTTTTGTTTGTTTTATATTTAAAAATAAATATTGGAATTAAAATTATGAAATTTATTTCTGCTTTATCTTTCCGTTTTATATTATATATTTTAGAGCATTTCATAATTGAAACTCCAGGTATTTTTGTAACACAATGTCACGAAATGCTCTACACAACACTTTTGCCGCTTCTTTTAATCAGATGAGGCTTAATGTCTCCATCAGAAAGAATAAAATCTTTTCAAACTTATTTTTAATTATTTCTCAATATCAAGAAGAAGCAAAGAAAGGTTTTGGAACGAACTCTACTTAATAACCTCAGATGGACTTTCACCCTCTTCATTTAATTCCGAAACTGACATCTCGTGTTTATCCCCACTTAAAAATAATATCTCGAATGTTTTGTTAAATTTTTAAATGATGAAATTATATCACTCCTTGTACGGAAATTCTCAGCCATGTTGCACGAGAATTCTGTACGGATGGCATTAAAATTTGAGTAAATAAATTTAAAAACTTTTACACGAGTTTGACTTAACTCTTACCTTTGAATTTTATATTCCAATTAAACACATATAGGTTAAATGTGAATGTATTAATTTGTGAATTTATTTGGATGTAAGGTGGGGATCTCAATTTATTTTTATGGGTAAAGAGAAGATAACGAAACTGAAAACAGGATGACTTAAAAAAAAATGGTGAAGACCACTTATCTACAAACTTGAAAAATGATCTGAAATAGGAAATGCGGCAGATTTTTTAAAATGCCAACGAATTCTTTTTGAAGCGACTAATTAGGATTGGACAATGTGGGGAAAAAAAGAACCAGGTATTCAATAAACATGTGTCGGAATTATTATGACTACTACACTTGACAAGTAACACTGATTCATGAATCACTGTAAACTAACTGAAATGATACATCAACAAAGGAGCGAAATGTAAGCAATCCATCGATTTGAGCTGAAATAACCAAACAACCTGAGGCATTGATAGAAACTAGCGTAAAGGAATTCGTTTCTTTTGACTTATCTTTCGAACGACTCTATTGCAAATCTACGCTTTCGAATTCCAACATGTTTCATACATTGAAATTTGTAGAATCATTAAATGTTGCTTAATGTGACTGGAAAATGCATAAAATAATTTGAAGCATCGATGTTGACATTTTTACTGCATTGTTAAAAAATATAGCCATTCTGCACATTGCATAAGCATTCTGTGGATTGGATTTCGTACTTAATACCAATTACGGTAATTAAAATATTTCTTTTTCTTTTTATTTCATGGTAAATATTTTCTATAAAAGTATTTCCGATACTTCTTCTTTAGTTCTCGAATTAGATTCTGCTAAAGGAGAAAAATAATATAGATTGAAGGTGAACTGTAGAATTATTCCTAGTTTTTTATGGTGTCTATAATGAAGAAGTATGAGGTCAGTGATAACAAAATGGATTCGAACTTCTCTTACTGCCTGCTTAGAGGGCTCAGTCTAGTAGCCCACGCTCTAAAAACAGAAATATATAAATTAAAAAGCTCCCAAGTACTGATGAGGTCCAAATGCTTAATAATGAACGCGAATTACAAGGTGGAAGCATATAGATCTTTTTTTTTTCAGAACTGGTGATTACTGACGACACAGAATTAGATTGATGATGAATGTATGAATTTAAAATTTATTGATGTGTGAAGCTAAATCTATCTGTCTGTCACTATGCTGCTGCCCTCTATGATGTTTCAACCGCACCATTTGATCTTAAAAGTCTGAAGATTCCTGTTTTCGATGAAGCATGAAAAATATCTCGAGAAAGGTTACAGGTTTAGATTGATCTATGTAAATAGTTCGAGATTAAACGAGTTAAAAAACTGAAATGAAAAACTTCAAAAATAATTGCTCGAAAATAAAACTGTTGGCTTAACTAACTGTGAAAGAATATTTGATGGTAAACGTTTCACAATTCTCTAAAAGCAGAAAGAATAGATTGAGGAGGTTTTTTCGACGCATTTATTCATATATTAAGGAAAATATCATTCTGAATATAATGTCGATGAATTTTAGAGGAAAATTGTCTTGAGCCCAGTGGGATATGAAACCATGACCTCCTGTTGGTTTCATATCCCACTGGAACATGTCAGGTGCTCTGGACCACCGGCCACCGATCAAGATTTTTTTCCCTCCAATTGATGGTATGAAATTTTTCCCCACAGTACATAATTCTCCGTGTCTCATGCAAGTATTTGTCCCAGCTGCTCTCAGCCTCAAGAAACAATGGCAAACATATGATGAAGATAGCAAGCACATTCTGAGTATACAACTGTTTGGATTGAAATGATTTTTTTTCAGAGTGATATCTTCCTTAATATATGAATAAATACGTCGAAAAAATTCTCTTCAATCTAAATAATTGTATACTCAGAATATACATGTTATCTTCATGATATACTTGTTACTGTTTCTTGAGGCTGAGAGCAGCTGGGACAATAGCTTCATGAGACATGGAGAATTGTATACTGTAGGTAGAAAGTTCATGGCATCAATTGGAGGAAACCTTGATCGGCTGCCGGTACCTCAGTGGTCCAGAGCACCTGGCATATTATCAGAGGTTCGTATTCCACCCGGCTCAAGACAATTTTTCCTCTAAAATTGATCGACATTAACTTCAGAGTGATATCTTTCTTAAAGCAGAAAGAATATTTTTGTTATGCTACACATAGGATAGGAAAATTGAAAAGCTGCTCCTAACTTTTCGTGGTTTCCTCATGCAAGGATAATCTATTGAAGTAGCAGTGATGTTAACTGACCGCTGTCTCAGTTGAAGCTAATAGACAAGACACAAGCGCATCATGCTCTCCAAAACTGAAGTAGGCTCTCTCGCCTCTAATGTCCTATTTCAAAGACTAGAACAGAATGACGCCAGTAAGGTTTGTTTGTTTCCTTACCAGAACTTAAAAAAGTAAATTACACCTCAAGCAGCTGCTTGCCACAGAGGTCTGACAAGAGCCTCTCAGTTTAATACGCCATAAAGAAGATTTGTGAGAAAAGCGAAATTTCAGCAAAATTACAACATAGAAAAGAAAATCATGCCTTATGTACCCTGGGCTCGACCCAGTCCATTTGAGCAGTATCCAATTGCCCTAATCATTCTACCAAACTTCAGAAGTTAAGAATTTCGAATTCTGTTCCTCAGTATTCAAATACCGAAGTATAGATTTACTGTCGTTCAAAATTTTTTCTTTTGTTCATTTATGGTTGGTTATATTCTAGCTTCTTTAGCTCTAAGTGCTAAAAATAGCAATGCACATATTGGATTAATACAAAGGCATGGCCTAGAGTCTCTGTCTTATAGTGACTAACCAACCAGATATGTAACTTCATTTATGAATATTATGATTTTGTGAGCGGCTTCAAATATTACCCGTTTCTAGAGCCCCACTACATTTCAATCTAACCCTGAAAATGTAAAATACCTGTTTATTTCCTAAATCTAAATTAATCAGTTTAAGGTATTAAAAATACGTTCTTCTCTATCGCTAACTGTTATCCATTTATTTTTGTACGCATCCACAGAAAAGTTTCCTTTTAACTAGCAGTTGTTGAGCTCGTCGCTTTCTAAAATATATATATTACTGCAGTAAGTCAGCTATGCGCTTTAGGTTTTATGGATAAGATGGCTGGGGGCAGTAATTCTCGATTTTATAACAGGAATTGAAATTGAGAAAAACAAATTGAAGAAGCTGAAATTTATCTAGTGTGATTAATTACTTTAATAAACAGAAATATTTGCACTTTGAAAAAAAAGTCATTTTTCGTTTTTCAAAGAAGTAAAAATGAAAACGAAATACTTTGAAAACTATCGGAGAAGTTTTTAGCAGTTTTGTAACATTTTGCTTCTTTCAGAATTTTCTGAAATCTCTGAGAAAGAATTCCTCTTTGTCATAATACATATAAAATATCTTGCTAACTTCACAAAAATATTTTAAAATTTCTTAAATGAAGAATCAATAATCTTAATCCGGAATCTTTCTTGGAATTTCGTTGCAAGCGTTCCTAGACATCAGAGATCTCAATAAAGTGAACAAAACTTGTTTCAGCCATTCTTTTTGAAAAGCATCTTATACCATATGGATCAGAATCGCTTTTTTTAAACTAGGGGCTACATTATACCCAAAAAAAAAGCAACATTCGATTCTAAATAAGTTGCATTTTACCATTTCATAATTTACTTTTTTACTACCTTGATTGGAAGTATTTCTTGCTGCTTTTAAAATAAATCATAGGCAATATTTCAGATTCAATGGAAAATCAGCTCAAGCAATCAAATGGAACTCTTGAAAAATATTAGAATTGAAAAGAATGTAAGGAAGATAACAACTAATTAAATTTTGTTTGTGAAGCATGTAAGTAGCCATTAAATTATTTAAGAAATACCCTTTGCTTATCTGATGAAAACATCGGAGGCAAATTTCAAAAAAACTATGAGCGTCCAATAACATCGCCTCTTTATTCAGTAAAAATGCTGCTTAATTTTTTTATTTGCGACATATAGGACAGAGAAGAATCCTAGAAGCTACTCCTAGCTTTTACAGGCCTTCTCATACAAAGACATGCCCTACTAAGACCGACGTCACTGCCTCAGTTAGAGCTAAGACAAAGTCTGACTTGCTGGAACAGTGACTAGCTCTCTAACCACTATGCCAGTTAAAGGCAATCTGCATAAAGGTTATAAAAGTACCAAACTTTGCCTCGATTTCGTTTTAAATAAGTAATACAGTTTCTGATAAGATTCAATAATCAAACTTTAACATATAGAAATGGTATAAATGCTCTTAATCAAAACAATAATACATCGTTTTTAATAATATTTTAAATGGATGAAGGAATCATATTTACTTTCAACTGTAAAAAAAGTATTGTAAAAGGAACATTAATACCGAGATATTTCTTTTTAGCATAGAAATAAAATGATCTGAGCATTTAAAAAATAATCAAATCGTGCTAATAACAACTAGATGAAATTACTTTAAAATTCACTGAGTTTTAGATTTTTAGAATATTCATTATTTTAAGACTTTTCATTAATGGAATCGTAACACCGGTTCTTCTATCTGTCTGTCATTGAAATTTTTATTTTAACTTTCATAAAAACAAGACTTTCATTCCACATATAAATAATATGAATGATAGTTTATTTATTTCTAATAGATTAATTGTGGTATTTTATCTGGTTCCCTTTCAAAGAGATGATTTGTAATTTCGGCTGCTCTGATGAATGCGAACGAAAGCCGACAGCTTTAAAATGACAGAGCATTAAAATTTTGTTCGGATCTCAAACTCCTAAATTTAATTAAATCTCTCGTGTTTATCTCTTTCCTTGACATTATCTCTTGACGTTATTATTTTTCATTTGCATTTCCACCCGTTCAATTATTTAGAAAATCTCATCTTTGCTTTCTCATCACTGGGTGCCACAATTCATCCTCCTCTACCATCAGGCGAACCCCCCCCCTACAACCCCCCACCCTTCTGCAACCCCACCTTCATTTGCATTTACTCTTGATTCCTTACCGCCATCTTCGTCTGCCCCCCTCCTTCCACCCATCATCCCCGATTTCTATCTGTGAAGAGAGAGATGAACTGAACCGACCGTACTGTCACCATGGTGACAGCGTACCAACCCGACCGTGACATGTGTCAGTGGCACGGCACCCACCCTTGTCGTGCCATATTCTCCGCCGGGAGTTGGTGCGATGGAGGGGAAGGACACCTGCGAACATGGCGATCTCGCTCAACTGACCATAGGCGGGGGTGGGAGAGAATATTAGGCTGCTTCTCCTTCTTTTGCCTCAGATGTCGTTATTCTTGTTCCTGGCCGTGATCACTTCCATCAGCTGCATCCTCCAGCTCGATGAACTGCGCTGCTGTATGTTATTGTCGTGGAACTCGGTTTGCCGACGCTATTCTCTGCGTTATTGTGTGCAAATGGAGTTTGTCCCACTCCAGTTCTCTCGGTACTGCCTGGCCTAATGCGCTTGTTCTGGCCTCAAATGGAAAGATGGAAACAAGGAGAAGGATAACAGCTGTTCGAGCTACGCCCCCACGCCCGCTGGAACATAACGTAATATCCATTCGCTCATTCCTTTTATTTGGGGGGGGGGGTATTAGATTTGCTTAACATTCTTTCTCTTATTTGGTTGTAAACGAAACGTGTAGTATTCGAAAGGACTTTATAAATATCTTCCTGTAGTTTCTATTCGCACAGGGTTTATAAATTTAAGAATAAATTGGGAAAAAAATGAAATGAGTTAATAGCTGTGAAAAAATATGGCATGTTGTTTTAGATAAAGAATGATGTGTCGGCCTATGTATGCAGAAGTTTCAGCAATACCTAATACTTTTTTTTTTAGTCTTCCCACACAAATGGACTGAATTTTGTGACTATAAATCCTTTCAGAATGGAAGAATTTGTGTTGATAATTACCAAGTAAAAAACTGCAAGAAGTGAAGCTTTTCAAATTCCTACCATAGATAAAGCAATGTATCCGGGTTACTTTGATTCGGCCAAGTCTTTCCCAAGATATATTTATTTACAATAAATGTGCAATTAAGTTCAGATGTTGCCGATGAGCATGATAATTTAGAGCAATGTGAATAGTAATCCAAAAGTCATCTATAAGGCTCAAAGTGGAATGATGGTGCTGATGCGGGACTTGCTTAAGCAATAAACCAGATAATTTTTGGCGAGAAAGACTGACAGTGGCATGGATACCCATAATTTGTAAAAGGGGTAGAAGTGGGCATATTTCCTTTTGGAATGCATCTGCAACCTTCAAAGCTCCCCCATCCCCACTCAAGAAATATTCCTCTCCTCCTTTAGAAACACGTGAAGGGCATTTATCTCCTGATTTCCAAAAAATATCCAATGATTGCTTTACCTTCCTCTAGGCTAGGGGTTCTCAACGTGGGGTACGCGGTAAAATTTTTTGAGTACTCCGTGAGAGCTCAAAAGTCGATTACCCACTAAAATGTTTATAATTTTATAACATTTGTTAAATTGTTTGTCATTTTTTGTGTTTATTGATATGTGTAATTTATGAATACTAAATTTAATGTGTATATATGTATATGTTTTATTTTATTCCCATTGTTATACTATAACTATAGTTTTATCTATCTATACAAGGGGTACGCCAGTTACATACACATTTCCAGGGGGTACGTGAAGCATAAAAGGTTGAGAACCACTGCTCTAGAGAATTGTCTGTAATGGACATATTTCTGCTCCCTTCGAATAAGTTGAATAATGAATATTTTGCCGCCTTTCGGGATAAAATGTTCAAGGGACATTCCTTCTTACCCCTCTAGTGTAACGTTTCTAATGAATATCCCCCCCTTCCCGATAAACATGTCTAATGGATATTTTCCTCGTCGTGGAGATATGTGCCCAATATCCATTTCCCTTAATCCCTTGAAAGTATGAATTCATGTTTTGACAAACTCTCCGCCTAACGAAATGTATCCAGTGAATGATTTGCTTTCCCTGAGAACAGCCGGCTCAATAGACTACATTTTTGACACATCTCCCCCCCCCCTCGCCGTTACCTACGGAATGTGCGTAATGGACAGTGTCCTATCCTTTCGAGAAATGTATTCATTGGATCTTTTGCCCCAAGGTATGTAACGGATATTTTAAATTTTTACCCCTTTCGGAACAAAATGTGAAATTGATCAGCTTCCCTTTGCCGCGTTGAAACGTATCGCACATCTGCTTGTTCCCTCCTCTAAGTCTCCCTATTCCAGTAATACAAAGATCGTCTGTAAAAAAAATGTTTACTTCCAAAACTAAAACGTTTATTCCAGCATCTCCTTGTTTTGTTTTAATGAGGCTGATCTCTACTTCAATCCAAGTGAAAGAGTCCAACAACTGAGATGCACTTTCCTAGTTTTGAATCAGCGACCTGGAGAATAACATGTATTGAAAGTGGAGATGGAATTAGAGATGAAGGAGGAAGTGGAGCAGAAGGGAAAGCGGAGTACTTGCTTAATGGAAAGGAAATTCACTTTTTGGTAGGGGAAAAAGAAGCGTCGTATTCTCAATTCGAAATGCTGATTGGTTTGCATCTCTCAGGTTAAGAAATAGGCAGTGGACAAGTTGGACATAAGTAGACAAGTTGTAGCTAGCAACCCATTCTCGCCATTTCTTAGATACAGTTTTAATAATATTTTGATAGCAAAATCAAACATCTGTTGCTCTATTATTTATTCACTAGATCGGAATTATTTCAAATAATCATTGTTTTGGATAGAGAGAACAGCTGATACCTTCATTACCGACTTCTTCGATTTCGGCATCCTTTGCTACCATATCACGAAAGGCTATCATTAAAACAAAGCTCTGCAGCCAGATCGCGTCAGCTTCTCCTAATTGGTAGCTTTGCCTGCATCTCCGAAAGTTCTTTGTTTCTGATCGAGAGGAATGCTCGGAGGAATCTCTTCGCTATTTCACTTGAGAAATGATGCATTTGGAGGCTTATCAGCAAGTTGGGTTTTGCTCTGCTTCGATATTCTTAGTTGGACTTGTCAAGTAGGTAATGAAAGGTAACTTGGTTCTCTGTTGGTCCTCAGTGCTAAAGAGAAATGCAACTAAATTTATTCCCTAACAAATCTGAGGGAAACAGAAAATTTCGAGACGGAATCATTTACCATCGGAGCACAACAGCCAATTTGCATCAGTGCTGAAAGCTCAGGAGCTTGATTAATGAACTTCTCAGTTGATTACAAAATTAAGAGGAACTGTTGCAAGAATTCGTTTACGTTATGGCTACAATTTGGAATGATTTATCATCTTCATGTCCACTGTGGATAAGATGGCATTTCCGACGACAGATTATAACGGCTGTAGTAAAAGCCGACGATTTAGTGCTCGTCGCTTTCGATGTCCGCATTTCCGAGTTCCTATTGAAATGTTTCTGCATTTGAGTTATGCGTGATGGAACGCTTGAAAAATATTATGTGATTATTTTGGCTCTGTTGCGACTAACTAATAGCAATCGATGTAACTCTTTGTGATTCACAACTCTTGCTTGGATTTTCCATATCTGAGTTCTGCTGATTTCTCAAATGTCTTTCTTATTTCAGCCGAAGCTTTAAAAGCTGTTATAAAACTTTTCGGATTGCTATATTAATTATTTCGATTTGCTGTTTTGTGTCGTGTTCTTCGCTAATTATCATACGCGTAATAATAATGTATAATTATAATACATAAATCATTTAAATAAGTATTTTGAATATTTTCTTTGGAACTCTGATGTCGATGCCATCCAACCCTTTTTTTTTTACATATACACGGAGATTCATTTCTTAGGAGGGTTTATGTACAGCAGTAGCTGTTTTTATATAAAGAAATAGTTATTTCGAGTTGACAGGAATTTAAAGTATTCGAGAGAAAAGGGAATGATCTTGCCTTCGCTCCAATATCCCTTTTTCCACTGATGGAAATTCCCATTGTCCGCCCTACATATAATTCCCTATAATCACATTGAATTTTCTTAAAATTGGAAGAATTCATTTTTTAACTTCTTATATAATTTTGACGACTGGAGATATTGAGAAAAGTGGTCGTATTAATTATGATTAATAAATATTGTGATACAAATAGACCAAGACTGAAAATTTACAATAAAAAAATTAATTTCTTCTCCTTAAAAAATACTTTTATATAACTGCGGGGCATTTCAAATTGAGGGCCATTAGAAGGAATTCATTGTTCAGAATTCTAATTAATGATTTTATCGTCACTCACTGTTGTTCAATGTCTTAATTTCCGAATTTTAAAAATGTGAAAAATCCAAAAACTTTAAAATTCTCAATTTTCCTGAACAGCTTTAAGATCGATACGACAGATACTTTTGATATTGTTTATCAAACCTTTGCTCTTTTTATTTATTCAGGCGTGTTATCCATTTGGTATGTTAATAAGAACATCGCGATTTATCTATAGGTACACAATGTCTTTTTAAATTTCTATTCCCATATATGCTATGATACGATCCAGATTATTTTAACAGTTTACATAAATTTCACCGAAATCGTAATTTTCTGAATCGCTTTACAATTCAATTACCTGTTACAAGAAGTGATAAGAAAAGTCCTAAACTATATTCCCCAACATAATCTATCAAATAGGCAACACAAAAAAGAACGTTGAGAAAAATAGAGCTCACATGGCGAATATGCAATGTTCGTTTTCAAAGAAAGCGAAGTTTATTTTCCAGCTTTCAACAACGGGAAAAATTCGTACTAATGGATGATTCAGTAACACTTCATTGGTACCTTATCCAACCGAAAAAGTATTTTTCATTGATTCTTAAAATTAAAAAAAATTGTATTTTTACCACCCCCCTGGGATAAGAGGACAATGTAAACTCCTTGAACACTACACCTTACCACCCAGGTTTCAAATCTCTAGCATAAATATATTATTTAAAATGTTCAAAGTTTTGTATTTTCTAACACGAGAGTCCTCTAACGATGGTAATTCGAAGTACTAAAAGATTTTGAAAATGTAAATCGTAATACCTTGTTAGTATCCGTCAAACCAAAAAGAATTTTTCCTGCATTTTTATGGAATGGTTGCAGATAGATGGATGACAAAGCGAAAGCGATCCGACAAGCTCTTTGTACTGAAAACGAGATAAACAAATATAGAAATGTTTAAAAACGGATTATATTGTTTTTAAAACTCGTGCATTTTGTACATTATGAATAGAAATGCTTACATTCTCAAGTTCATTAATTTCTCTAATGCAGATGAATTCAAACTGCTACTCTTGAACACATTTTACCCAGGCTTCCATCACTTCCAAAGGAACTTGAGTCCTGAAAAAAGAAATCCCATAAAAGTAACAAAAATATTAAATATCATTCATACAACCTAAAAATTTCTGTTGTATTCTTACATAGAAACATGTGTCACAGACATCTAATCTGTGGCGCATCTTTCTCTATTTTAATCCGTGACTTCTTTGTGGAGTGCCATGGGCAATTTGTTCCTGGATTTCAAGTACGTTTCAACTCAGTCTACTGGAATTTTTTCCAGGGCATTACTCCCACATAAAATGACATCCATTTTATTTAAGCAGGTTCTCTAAAAATTAGTGCAATAAAGAACAAACTTAGAGGCACGTTTCCTTACGTATAGCTTGAAGGCGAAATCAGATTTATAAAAGGCAATATCAAGATCAATATTATGATTCGTGCATTGATCAATTACATCTACATTTTAGACCGTAGTTAGGTATCAGTTTATAATTAGCGTAATTCAGTAGTCAGCTGAATACATTTTGAAATTTAAACAATCAGTTCTGATTAATAAGTTGCGTTTGGAGTAATAGTACTGACAGTTAACAGGCACCTGAATTCTGGTTTAGCCTATGTAATAATATGGTATGATATATCTCTTTCCTATCATTCAAAACACTGGGTATTTTCTTTTCCCAAATTGCACTGTGAAATAAAGATCTTTTATGAACTGTCTAGTGGATGACGGTTAAATAGATCTTTGAGCATTTTGATTTATTGATTTCAATACACCATCAGGTGGTTTAATGGTTAGTATGGTTGGCTGCAGCCGTCCCGTGGCCGAGTGGTTAGCACGCTTGGCTACTGATCTAAGGATGTATCATTGTTCGAGCCCCGGATTTAGGCTATGGATGTGTGTGTCGTTTTTCTGCTGAGGTCCTGCCATCCTCTCAGATCTTCTACTGTGGCATATAAACTAACAGGCTCCTGTCAGACCTCTGTGGCAAGCAGCTGCTTGAGGGGGTATTTATTTATTTATTATTTATGGCTGGCTGCGCATAAAAGCGATCTGGCTGGGTCCAGCCCCGATAAAGTATGGATGTTCCTTTAATTGTCTTTCTGCTGAGGTCTCATCTTTCTTACAGACCTTCTCTATGCTGCCATATTCCGATCTGATCTCTGTAAATAGCAGATGCATTGTGGATAATTTTTTTTAGTTTCTTCGAACTATATTATTGCATTTAGTTTACTCAAGGTGGAATCTTTATGAGTTGGCCATTCATCCCTTTATGTGCGAAAAAAAAATGTCACTTAGAGATAAAGCAACCCAGCCTTCCGCTCAATCAATAAATTTTTCAGCTATTACATTTCAATGTAAAAAGAAATTGTTGATTGTGCTTCCTGATAGCATCAGTTAACACGTCATGCCAGTTTAAGTCAAACTTTCACAAACAGTCCTGCGCCTCTTATTTTTTTCTTTATTTCCTGGCGGTTTCTCCTCTTAGCTCGCACGCGCAAGATCCATCGTTTATTTGCTGCTGACTCGTTAGCAAGAATCTGCTTCATTAGATCATCACTTCATTACCAGTTCACGCTTCATTTCTTGCCATTCATTCCAAAGCTCGCCGTTGAGGCTGTAAATTTCCTCCCCCTTTTCCTCCCCCTCGTCTTTTTTGTTCACACAACTTCACAGGAAAAACTAAGAAGTAATAAAAGACAAAAAGAAGTCAAAAAAGAAAGAAGCAAATGTACAGCAGAGCTTGAAGCATCGTTTGTAATTAGCAGCAACGTTTCAGCCATCTGGAGAATTGGCTCATCCTCTCCATCCAGATGGTGCTTTTAAAAATGAACCGAGTGCAATTATCAATTCCTCTGCAGCTATTCGTAGCACTGCGATGCTTTACTGTCTTTTATATCTGTTCTTTCTTTTTTTTCTGAGGGAATTTTAAATGTTTATCATGATGTGTATTTTATGTTCGAGACTGTTTGCCTTTTATTATTCTCTTAAAGAACAGAGATTCCCAATCTTCCGCCATCCACGAGCTGTTGTTTAGGATTGAATGTAAACACAAATCAATATAAATCCTACGGTTACACATTTTTGTCGAGGTTTGAACTATTGCACTCCATAATGAGATTAAATTAATTAGTGAAAAAACTTAGTGTTTGTGAGTGATGTTTTTATTTTTGATAGATAAAAAAATTGAAACAGTAGGATTAAATTGAATTCTACAATTATATTGAGTATTAAACTACTTGACTTATAGAAAGAAGATTGTTAGATTTTTTTTTCTAAAATAAACATTTTTGTTTGAAATGTACAAAGTTTTTCTTTTCACCTTAGTGCATTTTTTAAATACTAACGCTGATCGCCCGCAATGGCTCACGGACTGAGCAATTCTTCTGTAAAGAAAATTTTGTTTCATTTTCCCTAAATATTATCTGACAATTATGATATGTTTAATAATATCTTTCTAAACATTAAATATTTTCTATTTAGTGTAAAGCTTTTACTTTTGTTAAAACGCATTTTTATTGCTAATTTCTATATTGCCCCTTGTCAAAAGCTCCTAATTTATTTTTGCCCTTACTAACTGTTTTCTGAAATCTACTAATTTCAGTTATCAATAGCTAAACAAAAATATTTCGATAGCATATCATTCGAAGCTCCTTAACTTCTAAAATATGCGTTTTAAGGAAATACCAGCATAAAATCATTCAGATTCAATGAATCTTTTGGACATACGGTTCTAATTAAAGTTTATTCTAAAAGTACACCATAAGACATGCACAGTAAATGACAACTACGGGGGACCCGATTTAAACTTTTAAATGATTTTTTATTAATATATCATTATAATTTTATTAATATATATTAGGATTCGTATTTTATTAATATATAATTTATAATATTTTATTAAGCGAAAGTTAACTAATCGTTTAATTAATAAATAAATCTGATTTCTGTTACAATTTTACTCTGATCTTTTAAAAACAATTTATTTTTTGAAATAGAATTTGAAATTTTCTTTAGAATCAAATTGTAGTTTATTATAACTTTGAATATATTCTTGGGACTGTAGAGGCTTTCTAATTTTTGTGACAATTTTTTATGCATCTTGGTTGCAATGAATGAATTTTAATATTACTTTAATGTAAAATAAAAGATATCTTGCCTTATTTTTGCATCACCAGCTAAAATTTTCAGCAGACACCATATTTCTGACAAAGTGAAAATATGCGTGATGTGTTTTATGCATATTCAAAAAGGGGTCCTTAGCGCCTATCATCATTCATGAATCAGAAAGATATACCCTTACTCATAAAATCAGAAAGATGTACCCCTACTGATATATCAGAAAGATGTACTCCCACTCATAAAATCAAAAAGATGTACTCCTACTCATAAAATCAGAAAGATGTATCCTTACTCATAAAATCAGAATGATGTACTCCTATTTATAAAATCAAAATGATGTACTCCTACTAATAAAAGCAGAATGCAGCTGTACAACCCACTCGCAAAATTAGAACACTGTCGTACTACCCAATATACAATAATCGACTCTTAGTTTCCCACCTCAGTATGTTTCAAATATATTTTTAATTTTTTCATGCATGTTACGTAAACTTAACATTAAGTTCTTTGTATTAAAAAAGAATATATATGTAATTTTGAAATGCCGATTAATCATCAAATAATCAACATTTTTATGGATGCCTTTGTTTCTAGTTTAGTCACTTTAACTTTGAGAAACCCTTCTCCTGGTCATTCCTAAATGTCATCTGATATCTGTTAAAGCGACGTAAACTATTACTGATAGGATCTGCTGTTCCTCTGTAGTCAGCAATGGGTTCGATTCTCTAAGCAGAAACGTTTTCTACTCTACGAAATCTAGTCAGTCACTTTCTATTCTTTTCTCCCTGGAAAGCCTCAGAAAACAATCAACAATTGTGCAAACTTCTTCTTTCGTCTCTACATCTACTGATCCACCCATGTCCACCATCCTCCTCCTTTGTATAGATCATCATTCTGTTTTCTTTGCATTGATCCCACTCTTGCGTCGCTCTTCGTGTTTTCCCATTCCAACCACCTGGTCCACGGGTCAACGAGTCCGTCGCTTTCTCTCCACCTGTCATTCCTTGACATTCTTCATGCCACGCTGTCGCTGAGTGCATATTTGCAATACCGTTTGCTCCATGCCTCCTCCTCCTCCTTCACCTTCCTCCGAGCCATTTTTCCGTCCAGGCGACTGCAGAACCGTACTTTTGGCGCAGTACTTCCTTCCCTCCTTCTCCCCATTCCCTCCAATCCTCTCTTTCGGCAAGCAGAGGCCTTGTGCTCGCCCGACCGTCTACCTGCGGGCTACGGATGAATAAGGGATGAAGCCTTCCTCTCTTGGGGTCTGCATCGGAGGCTCTTTCCCCCTCCCCTGGAGAGTTGGGCTCGGCAAGTAATGGCCACCACTCACGGTACCTGCTCATTGCTAGGCTCTCGGCGTCTTCAGACATGTGTAGTTCTTGCTCTTCCTTTCCCCTTTCTTCTCTTCTGCCAAGAAAAACGCTTCCAAGAGAGAGAAAAGGTCTTCCTATAGAGAGTAATTTCCCAGACATAGTGATCGCCTGAAGACTGAAAGTTAACGCTACATCTTTTGTTTTCACCAAGAGTTTAGTTAAAATGTTCCTAATCTGATGATCTCTCTTCCTCTTTTTATTTAATAATAAATTAAGACCATAAACTCTAATCGCGATGCTTGCCATTCCAAGATCGTTCGTCTTTTCTGTCCTTGTTTTTTCTTTTCTTATTTCATTCAAATCTCACATTCTATTGACGGATATAAATAATTTATTTCACAAATATTTTCGTATAATGGAACATTCAATTTTTTAAACCGGTCAGCTTTTTTCAACTTTGTTCTCAAGCTCTATCTAATCCCGCTTTCATAATTTTATTAATCTGATAGTACGAGCTTAAAACTTATTATCAGCTAAAGTAGTTCGGTTAAACCAAATTTCAAAAAAGTGAATGCGAAGTATTAATCTCAGGTATCTCTCTCTACACTAGAACTACTCAAATGACTGACCCAAAAGAAATTTTGTGGCTTATGGAGAATGTGTGGAAGAATGTAGAATATTTTTTTCGTTCCACAAACAGTTGGGATGTTTTATCTCTGAAGGGCACTTTTTCCCCCACACAATGGGTTAAATGGCCAAGTCACAAGGACCCCAAGGATTCGGAGTTGTAGAGATTCTGTGGAAAAGTGTTAGTAGACAGTCGTAAATTTCCCATCAAAGGCCATCCAGGGTGTTCTTTAATGTGCGCAGGGTGTGGCTGTCCTCTGCACACCGAGTCGCTCTTTAACGTCCCATCCGACGGAAGGCGGTCTTTTCAAGCCCACCGGTATCCCGTATATAACCGAGAGGAGAGTGGAGAATAGCGAAGATAAATCTCAACGCTGACACAATTGGGACTCGAACCTAGGAGTATCAGATTATGAGTCTGACGCGCCTCCGATGGAATCATCCCCCCACCTCTTTTGCAAAAGAAAGAGCCAAAACATAAAATTAACGGATATGATACGTACTAAATATAAATCAGTTCTTTTTTTATGTTCTCTTCTGACAAGTGTATGCTTTATTTCATCTCTGACCCGCAAACACCTGAATATATTAGAAATCTTATTCCACGAAGGAGTAGGACTTTTTTTTAATTGTGGCAGTGCATCCATATTCACTTCAATTTATAAAAAATTCCTGATAAAACATTTTAAAAATTTTATTATTTGGAAAAATGTACTGTATGTTTTTTATAGGATGTTAGTTAAATATTATATATCTTTCATTATCGAATCAAGTACGAAAAATCTGATCTGCCAAAAAAGTGAATGGAATATACTTGATCTAGATATAAATAAATGTATGAATCTTTATTACAACAAATTAGTTACAAATGTAATTTGGATTAGTAACACATAGTATTAAGTACCTACCACCTATTACATTTATTCCATGAACAATTATGAAGTAAACTTCTATTGCAAATAATCAAATTATTGTTGCAAATTATTGCCATTATACACTATTTTACTGCAAAAAAAATAAAATTTCCTTGCTTCATTGTTCACAGGAAATAAAGAATAGTAATCGTAAATTCCAAATTCACCTTTCCTCAAATATTTTCAATGTATAAGAACAAAGACATTAATTATTTTCCAACAACAAATGAGCAGTGCAAATGAAATATACAAAATACTTCGTATGAGTGATTTTTGAAGTAGATTATAAATAATAAAGCAAGATACTTCGCAGAATAATAGACTAGAGTGTGACTCGTTTGTGGGTGTAATTTTGCATGTTAATACAATATTTCATACAATATTTTACTCTTAACACATAACGTACAAAAAATTATCTTTTACACCAACATCTTTTATTTTAACATTATATGCATATATACTTTTTCCCAATAGTATAATAGTAATTTTTCCCAATAGTAATTATGATTATACTATGGGGGGAATACTTTTTCCCAATAGTATTCCCCCCCCCCCCATAGTATAATCATTGCGGACAAAGGTTTTTAAATACTACTTCAAAGAGTTAATTATTTAAATTTTGCTTTTGGCCAATAGCAAAGATTCAATATTGTCAAAAGTTAATTACCCTTTTTTTTCTCGTTTAAGAAATGTTTTTCATTGTTTATGGTTTTAATTTTATTTGGCAAAGCATTGAATAATTTGCTTGAAAAATGAACGTAATGTTTAGTAGTAATATTTTTATGAACTCTAATATTAACCAATTGCAAAATATGTGAAAAACGTTTTTTTTAACATACTTTAACAGGTACTCTGATTAAGTTATTAATCCAATTTTGTATAACATGTTTTATTACTTGATATACATATAGCTGTAAAATTTCCACCTTAGTGTATTCTTGAACGATGTGATTATATTTTCTTAATTTTAGCATGCATCTAATAACATGTGCATATTCTAATGATTTTATAGTAGTGGCCTGAGTGCCTCTCCAAGATATTAGTCCGTAGAGTAAATAAGATTTTACCCAGGCATTATAAATTTTAACGATGATAAATCTACGAAATTCCGTATGAAATAAAATAATAATAATAAATATGAATAATAATATTTTTCCTATTTTCCAATTATAGTAAGCATATACAATATAATCTGACAAATGAAACCAATAAAATATGAAATGTAAAATTTGCAAAGACAATTTAATACATCACAATTAACAAAGTAGTGCCATACCCACAGAGTTCTATATATGCACATATATATATACTTGAAGAAGAACTCGTATGAATGCGCCATTGGGAGCCATGGCTCAGTAAGGAGGTAGTCTCATGGCCGAATAGTTAAGCAAACACTAGAATTCTAGCACAAGTACATGCATCTGTTTGATCCCTACACATGTTATGAAGGTATTATATGAATATATGTTCCTATGTAAATAAAACTCAAAGCATCAAAGTAATTATTGTTTTCCTTTAAAAAAACTTGTTCCTAATGCTCTCTCATGCTGTTTGTCACTACGTTTGTCAAAGCAGATCTTTTGATTAGCTCCCTAACCAAGAAATTAACCATAACGGGTTCTGCATGAAATTAAAGTATATGAAGTCAGGAGTAGTAAGTCATATAAA
Organism: Ryuthela nishihirai; assembly: GCA_038380435.1. NCBI lineage: Eukaryota > Metazoa > Arthropoda > Arachnida > Araneae > Heptathelidae > Ryuthela > Ryuthela nishihirai. The sequence continues at coordinate 83,156,774 of JAWZYU010000017.1, forward strand.
ATTCTTCATATTCTCTCCCGCCTACCCCAACAATGAAATCGGATAAAAAAAATTTTTTTTGACGCCTTCCATACACGGTTGCTGATCATAAATAATTATGTGTCAAATGAAACTTACGTTGGAGGTATTGCCATAGGATATAAAATATCATTACTTTCTGTCATCTCCCCAAATCTACATAGCGTATAGGTAAATCCACCACTGTTTCCATCAGTGCCCACATATCTTGACAATTTATTCCAAACCAAGTGAAAGACACATATAACATCAGTAAAGTCATTCCCTGTGCCGTGCAGAGGGAGAGGGCCAAAGGGGTTTAAGCCTCTGCCGTTTTCCCTCTACTCGTCAGAAATGCCTTTTTAGAGTAAACCACGCTTAGGCCTCTGCCCTTACATGCTCTCTGCACGGCACTGGTATTACATAGTCGAGAGCCCTTATCAATTGATTAGAGAATTCCAACATCGTGTCCATGGGAATTTTGTTCATTATTTATTTCGATGTTATATCAATGAAAAAATTTAGAACATCTAAAATACGATTGTATCGAAAATGGTTCTTGAAGATAAAGCTCGCAATCGAATCTATCTAAATGTCAACAAAATTCGTTCAAAATTTAAAGAATTTTGGTAGCTGGAATTCTGTGGTTAATTCTAAGTGGCTCTTCTGTAGTTAAATCCATAACTCTTGAAATATTGAGCGAATGTTTTCGAAAATAGAGATTTAGGTGGATGTTACTGAGATCTTTAATTCTCCAGCAATATTTTTCCATACGAAGTGTATTTTAGAAGTTATGGAGATTCGAAATTAATTTTACCTTTGACATCAGATGGAAATTCTGTAATAAATTGGTATGGCACTGTTTCTAGGCAGAATCTGAAAAGATGTGTTCCTTAGGTAAAAAAGAAAATGTAAAAAACCTTTTCCTGTATATAATGTCAACTGACTATTGCAAAGTACCATTATAATGAGCATTTAGAAAAAAAATATGCATTTACTTCTGGCAGTTTCTATTAATCAACATGTGCATTAGGGTTCTTCATAATCTTACCTAATGCAACAGTCTAGTTTGAAATGGTGTGCCTCATACTTTACTTTGTTTTGTCGGCATACACAACTTTTTTTCCTTTCTGCATACGTTTCATGTTATCATCAACCTAATAATGGTTAGTTAATAGGAAATCTATAAACAAAAATATTATTACAGTTTATGATTATTTATGACATAAACTGAAACTGTAAACAAAACTATTTGTAATATGTGTATTTACTATTGATTAACATTAATCATGAACTGTAAATTAATTTGACTTAGAACAGAACTTTATAGTGAAAAGAAAAAAATAAACTACAATAATATAATTTTATTTATGTAAAAAATGCGTCACTATTACTTTCCTTGTGCCATGTATACACTGTGTCTAGGCAGAATCTGAAAGTAGTACACTTTTTTTAAGTACAACCGTGAATGATAAAAACGTCAGAAAAAAAGAATGAAACAGTAGTTTTCAAAATGATTCAGTTTATGCAAAGCATAAGTAATGCATGGATGTTTTAAGCGCAAACCAATATCGAAATGAATTAAATTACATCTAAGTAACTAAATTTTAGCAGATGAACCAATATTCCAAGCATTTTTCATGATCAGATGAGAACTGATAACGTCCAATTCATCCAATTTGGATTTTACGTATATTGTGTTTTTCAACGCAGTGTGCTAACCACTGAGCTACTAAGATGTGTTCATTTTAATCCTTACTCTTTCTTCGACAGCAGACATTTTTTCAAGCAAAATTTCATTTCCTACGACACCTTTTTCTTTAAATCTTCTGGGAAGTTGTTTATTATGAGAACTAAATTGCTTCTCATAAAAATTGTGACTCTGAGTATATTTGTCACATTTTTCTCTTACATATTTTATTTTTTTATAAGAGCCCGAGTTCCATTTTTTCTCATTAGAGCATTCGGTGAGCTCTAACGTTTTCAGAAGAAATTTGCCAATATCCTTTCAAAAGGCTGTAAACATCCGCCTCATTGATCTCTTTAATTTACTTTGTGCAACATCTGTTGCCAAGATTGCAAATTCCAAACCTCCACTTCGGAGTCGTCATTCCTCTCTTCTCCCTTTCTCCTTCTGCTGACCGAGAGACTTCTTCCCCTGGTGCCGCAGCCGCAACAAAGCGCCAAGGAGCAACTTCCATGTATCACGCTGTCAGCTCCGAAGCGATGTGGAAAAACCCCGACTCCTTCTCATCGCTGTCAGATAGCGCAGTCGTTAATGGCGACGGTGGCTCGAGCGCTGCCTCGTCGCAGGCGATGGTCGTCGAGAGGTGCAACAGATGCGAGCTATGACTCGAGCTCCGCTGCACTTGGCATTCATGGCCCACTGTTGCTGACGTCAGCAGCGGAGTCGAGGCTGTCGTCGCTACTAACGGCTGCCTGCGACACGGCGGAAGACATTTCCTCAGCAGCATCCAAAGAGATGGCCGCGAACAGATGGAGCAGCGGTTTCCTCTCATCATCTCTGCCCGCCAGTAACAGGTATTAGCGGGGACTGTTAGTCCCCGTAAGTACCGAGACATTAGCGAAACCCAGAAGGAAATTAAAACTCCTTTTGGCGGAAAATGTTCTCATTCGTAAAGGCAAAGAGTGGAAAAGAGCATCGCTAGCCATCCGCAACATGAGCATTTACGGTAGCAAGTTTCACAAAATGTCGTTGCATAAATTTTAATAGGCGAGGTTTTGTCACAATCAAACATTTTGATCAACGAAGAGGTGGCCTCAATCGAAAGTAAAACTGTTAGCAGTGCAGATTTTAAAGCTACTTAAGAGCCCAAAAATATAACAATGTATAAATTAAAAAAAAACATCTTATATGTGTCATAAAAAAAGTAAGATTAGAAGTAAGATATAATACCAATGACTACTAAATTCATAACTTTAAAGTAATATAGGGTGCTGGAGATTTTTGTGCAATTGGTAAAAAAAGGCAAATTTAACCCCCTATCTTCCTTTCAAATTAACATGAATTGAGTAAGTTATTTAATGATTGACATTATGGAACACTTTTACTTTGATTATGTGACACGAGAGAGGTGGGTGAGGTTATATTTACTTCATGAAAAGTAAAACCGATAAGAACAGAAGCATTATCATTTTACTGTTGGGCTTCGATATGAGCATTTTTGAAATTCACACTCGCATTTAGCATAGTTTCTTGTACGAAATGAATCGCGTGACAGCGAGTGATCTTTGGCAAATGAATCGTAATTCTGTGAACACCATAATTGGGCTCTTTGTGTTCAACTACGCAACAGCAGTAATAAATATGCTGTTGTATATTTATTAACTAATTGGATGCATCAAAGTCAAGGAATAAAACCAATACTGCATCAAAAGCGTAGATGATAGCAGCTCTGAAACAGTAACTTTCATTGATAAAAGTTCCTAACTTCCTCACAGTACAGTAATCCGTTTAACAACCTCATATAAATGGATGTAAGATGCTTTAAAAATATTTCTAATGGAGTAGAAGAAACAGATAATCTGAAACTTTCAATTCTGCTGGAGACTGAAAGCTGCTCAGAGTTAAGATTATGTGAATGTCTGAGAGAGCTGGAAAGGAAAAAAATATTATCAGTTAAATTATGTATAAATATTTTTAATTTAATACGTACTATCTCGGTTTTACTACACTGTGAAGAAAAATGACTATGTAAATGTCAAAGCAATGTCATTTATCAGAACACTGATAAGTCGCTTTTAACAGCAAAAGGCGTAAGTAATGTTTAGCGTAAGCATTCGTTTTTCGTCTTGTATTCAAATGACATTAGCTCGAATCTAAAGAGATCAGCGGTTTCTCTTTCCATAAATGAATTTAATTTAATTTTTTTAATTGCTTTTTTGTTAATTAAAAATTTAAATTTAATTTAATTGCTTTTTCTGCTTTTTTCTTCTCTGTAACGTTTACATGACTGCAAATATTCGATGTAGTGTATGTTTACCAAGAAACATTTTTTTTACAAATCATTCTGGAATAAGATATTTGCACGTTATAGTTGCATTTATAAATGAAGAGTTTCAAACATCTTGACTCGACTGCGAATATCTAACTCGAATATGACCGAGTTCAGCTGAAGATGAAGCCACTATAAATTAAATATAAGTTTTTTATGTAACATATATAAAGCAACGTTTTGCTTATTTTTACTTAAAATGTCTCCCGCCATTTATTGAGAAGTAACTGATTTGGACAATTTATGATTTAAGACCTTTGTTAAATACGAAACGAACGCTAGTTGATTATGCTTAGCTAAAGAATTTTTATGGATTTTTTTTTTAGCGCTGTACACTTAATTTCGTTAAAGAAGTGTTGTGTGTGAAGCAAACTTAATATTTCTTGATATTTCGTTATATTGTTATATTTTATTAATGCTCACTCAGTAAATGAAACGATCACAAAATGATATAATTAATATTTTTATTGGGTTAAGGACAGGTTACATAAATTTCTCCTTTTTGTTTTCGGGATGAGAGGGGGGGGATAAAATGTTTTGTTGCCTACAACAGTTCCCATAACAACACAATCATCCATGGTCTACTGAAAAATCATACCGAAATCGTGTTATTCGAATTCCTATTAAACGGCTATTGGTTTGTAGTAGGCATCTTCCTAATAAACTTCCGCAACATTTAATGTATTTGACTGCTGAACAATACAACCTAGGTTCGAATCCCGAATAAGACCCGATGAGTATTTCTTTTGTCTTCTTAGATCTCTCGCAGCCCTCACAGGTCTTCTGTGTCATATTGTCAGATTTTCGTAGCACGTGATCTGCCTCAGCCTAAATTTATTATTTTTAATAGGAAGATTTTTAGTATAAACATTCAGTTTTTGTTAATAGCGAATCAGATTCAAAGTTCACTAACTTCCTAAATAAGCTGTTTTTTAATGAAAAACGAGACTGAATATAATGGTCTCGTTCAAATGTATTAAAATATCGATTTTCATTATTATTCGTTCAGTTTATTTAAATCATTTCTGCAAAATTCATTCAAAAGGACGAAAATTAAAATTGTCACTTCGCAAAGTACTAAAAAATTCTTGGAATTAGCTTTTCAGTTCATCATTTTAACCTGCATTGCTGCTAAAGGTTTTCATAACTCTTGAAAAATATGGAATTAACATATTATGGTAATTTGTGCTGTAATAAATTACTAAGTAATGTTGAAGATCACTGATTCGATACATTTGATTGAGATATTTGATTTCTCAGCATTATTTTCCCCCTTAGAAAAATTTTTTTTATTTAAGGTGTTATTAATTTCAGAATCTGACTAAATTATTAATATAATGTAATTTATTCCTAATTAAGTAGAGACTTAATCTAGACAGACTCCACTTTTTTTTTTCAGGCTTTATACCTCCAAAAAGCACTTCTAAGTTGTTGAACAGATGGAAGTGTTCAACGTGACCTATGGTTACAAAATAACCTCAAATATCATAAAGAATGCAAATGGGATTTCTTGCAGAAATGCACATTACATTTCCGTCTGATAAATCCTGAACGTTAACTCAAGTGATACAGAGCACTAAGGATAGAAATATCGATGATGGATTGGGTTATTGTAGCTCTGAACGACACTTTTTCTACACAACGGGCTAAATAGCTAGGTCACAAGGACCCCAAGAACTCAGAGAAGTTTGGGGATGGGAATACACTGGACAGAAGGCAGATGAAAGCTTCCCTTCGTTAACGTACACAGAGTGTGGTCTCCTACACAACGAGCTTTGGCTTAACGTCGGATCCGACGGACGGCGGCTTTTCCAAGACAAACGGTGACCCATTCTCACTGAGGATAAGGTGGGGGTTAGCAGAGGTAAATTTCAACGCTAGCACAAGTACGACTTGAACCTAGGGACTGCAGATTACGAGCCTGGCTCGCTACCGAATGAGCCAACCCAGCCCCATCGATGCTGGGTTATTTTCTACGTAAACTACGAGCGCAAGCACAACTAACTGCTCCCGAAGTGATTCTCTCTTTTGGAATTTCCACAAATATAAATACCCACTATGTAAGTTATCATTAGAAAAATCATCGCAATCGAAGGATTAGTTTTAATTTTTTTTTGCTTTACTCATAGGCTGCTTTATTATGAAACACAATGGTCAAGAATAGGTCTGAAGAAAGGTAACCCACTAGATAGTTAGTAAAAGCTAATAGGAACCTCATGTTAAGATTATCCAGAGAATGCCCCTCGTGCACACGTAACCATGGCTTAATGATCTGTTTCTCACCAAAAATATTGTGTAGGAAGACGGAAAAGATCTCGAGGTTGAGAGCGCCCTCATATTAGGAGCACAATGTAATTCCAACTGCTCCATCTTCCTCCCACTAGATGAAGAGCCAGACGCACAAGTCACATCCGAATATTTCATTGGGCCTCGTATTTTTTGGGCTTTTCGCCTCTTTCTTTCATCGCGTAAAACAGTCAGAAATTCCACATGTATTAGAACAGTTTTGGAATGGCTGCTACAGCGAACTGATGCAAACCTGAGGTAAAAATGATTCACTTTCCGTTGTGGGTGAATGTCATTATTGACCCAACTTCAAGTGATATACACAATCAATGAAAACATGAAAAAATCTGCAATTGATTTATTTCAACTGGTTGCTGTTAAGTAGCGATGCATTTTAGAGCTATACTGTTTAGTAAGATGCAACGAATACGCTAACACAATTAAAAAAGCTGATTTGCCTTAATGTTGAAAAATATTTTTTTTAATAGTTCTTTCAGAAAGTTAATAAAGCTTCGATGTAATAAGCACAAGTTTGGTTGTTTGGGGTTTTATGGCACAAAGGCAACTAAGGCCATGATGCGCCAATAAGCACAGAGTAGGGGACATGTTTCTCCAAAAGTACCTAATGTGTTCAACTAAAACTAGTAGCGAATGGGTGGTCGCTAATAATTTTATTATTCACATACTACAGTATTTACAGTGATAATATACAATTTCGGCTGATTCGGCAATTTCGGTTCTGAGCCTGACCTCCGACCTGCAGCACGTTCTAAAAAAGCAGAAGGACCCAGGAGTAGTCTGTTTTTTTTTCTCCTTTTCACTTGGGCCTTTTCCCGTAAAAGGGCCAATAGTGAGACGTATGCCGATTCCGGTTACCTGTCAATGTATAATTGATGGCCCTTGATCACCTCTCACATCTGGTGCACGTAGGTTCTCTGAGTTGGAGGTAAGATATGCTGCATCTGACCGTTACAAGTGTATTTCAATTACTCACAAAGGAGAAAAAGAAGGGGGAGGGCATCATCGGACTAGCTTGAAAAAAATCCTCTGTTCCATCTTCGATGTAGGCGGAAATTTATTGAGGTTTCATCCACTGTGGAGAAGAAAAAATGAAAGCTAACGAAAACAGAACTGATGACTTCAATCGGACGGAGAGAGATGGAGCCTAGTCGCGTGCTGTTGCAGTTCCTCGAATGTGACAGTCAGTTACGGCATAAATTGATTATTGCGACCTGGAGCAAGAGCTCGCGTGTGCCATTGCAGGTTGTGAGGGAACGTCATTTAAGTTTATGACAGCAGCGATATGTTAGTAGCTGCCTGCTGGGGTCACGAGGGGAAGCATCAGTGACCGCCATCTGGCATCCGCACACGGGATCGATCCTCGCTCCTCGAGCAGCATCCTCCCCCTCCTCTCCCCACCCCCACCTTTTCGTCCGAGCTGCTGTCCAATGTCCACATGTCAGCTCGCTAATCAACACTTTAATCATTTGCCTGCGTCGATGGCGAACAATTATATTTCAAAGTTTAGGTAAACATTAATCTAAAACGCACACCGCCATTCTGCAGATGCTAATTCAATTATCCCAAGTGTTACTGATAGGCGAGTGGCGATGTCGAGATAACGGCCCTTGGAATTCCTTTATCAAAGGCAGCTGCGCATAACTCAACAGAGATGAATCGTTTATTGCTCTTTGAATAACGAGCCAAATTGCTCGGTCCCGCTTTCCGATATCCGAGAAACCGTGGCAGCGTTGCTCGCTCGTCAAAGATACTTTATTGCGATAGTGCTCGAAATCAATTAAAAAGAATGTTTGCGGAGACGCGATTTCTTTTCGCTCTCTTTCTTTACAGTCTGCAGCGATCACTTTCAGGATTGAATGAAGCGTGGAAAGATGAAGAGCGAGCAGCGGCATCGTCAGATTGCCAATGACGACCAAATTACGAATGACAATAATTACATTTGCGAATTCAGCGACCAAAGCAACTGAAATGCCTCGACGAGCCACTCGGTGATCTATCAGCTGGAAAGGGCTCAACCGGTGGCTGGATCGTCACAGGAGAGAGAAATTAATCTGCTGACAGCTCCCCCCTCCCCTCCCCTCCCCTCCCCCTTTTCCGCGCATATTGTATGAGCAAGCCAAAGAGGACAGAATTCGGAGTCAGAGAGCAGAGGCCACTTCCTAATTACCTGCTAAATGTACAAAGGACTGTCAAGCACCTGAACGTTCACAATCAGGTTGGCTTTGTGACAATAGTGTTGGTAGAGTCAGTCTTTTGACTGAGTCAAATGTTAATCGGTGCGAATGATGCTGAGTTGCTCCAATTCATCTTATTGTTGATATCTGAAATGGAAGTGTAAGATGATCACAAAGTCATTAAGAATCAAACTCTGAATGATCTTGAGAAAGTGATGCAGTGAACATCCAAAAGAAAATATTTTCAATAAAAATGAACTTTAAAACAATGTCGTTGCATTGTTTTCAAGTGTCCACCAACAATAAGCAGAACATGATATCGACAAAAAAAAGTCAGTTTTTAAATTTTATAATAAATTGACAAACAAATGCAACCAATTAACATTAATGACGATAACTGTACGTTATGCATTCATAATACATTAGAAAATACACACTTTCCAAAATAAAGAAAAATCACTGTATAGTATACAATGAGTTAGTTAAAATATTTTGGTGTAATTGGGTTGTATTTCCGTGAACACAGAAGCACCCGAAGGTTAATTGGATCCATCCCTCAAAACACACATCTCGAAAACTCGGTTACGTAAAACAATATCCCACTTTCTCTTCCTCCTTTCTCGAAATGTGGTTGCGTGACCTCTTCAACTTTAAAACAATATCATTCATCACAGAGCCATTCATTCCATCGATATTGCTTGATTGTCCAGGTGGCCGAATAGTTAGTGCGCTTAGCTACCGTGCAAAGGGATCCGGGGTTCGAGCTCCGGATAAAGAATGTTTGTTTCTTTTTTTAACTCGTTTTCACTAAAACGAGCTAATATTTTCACTTTGTCGTTGGTCTGTCTCTAAACATTCAACTTCTTTATTTTTTTATAAAATTTCTTTTTGTGTTGAATAGGTATTGATGAAATTTTAGGATTCGCACTTTCAGAATATCCCAATAGCTATAATTGCGCCCTCTAGTCGTGGAAAATTTTGAAAAATGGTAAAATTTCAAACAAATATTGTAAGAGTTGCAATAATGTATTTATTATTATTAGTAGTAATGTTATATTATGTATAAATACTTATAATTATTTTAATTATATATTATGTTAGAAATTTAAAATTTTTGCATGTGAAATGTATAGGTCACACAGTTTGCATTGGTAACAATGAATTTTTCCCCTTAGCCCCACCTGAATAACGACAATTGGGGGCGGGGCGGCTCATTTAGTAACCCGCCAGGCTCGTAATCTGCAGTTCCCCAGGTTCGAGTCCCAGCTGGGTGAGCGTTGAGATTTGTCTCTGCAAAACTCCCCGCCCTGCCCTCGGTCAGTAGGGGACATCGATGAGCTTGGAAAGGTCGCCGTCCGTGGTATCAGACGTTAAGCCGTGTTCCGTGTGCGGGAGAGCCATACCCTGTTTACATTAAAGTCACATGGCCTTGACGGGAGGTTACCATCTGTCTCCTAACAGTTGTTCAGTGGGTCCCCTCCTCCAAACCTTCTCTGAGCCCTCAGGTCCATTGTGGCCTGGCCGTTTAACCCATTGTGGGCGAAAAAGTGCCGCACAGAGGTAAAACAAGCCAACTGGTTGTGGAAAAATGCAATTTTTTTTTTCATTAGAAGAAAATGTTTCGTTATATAGATATAAATTATTTATGGGTTGGATAGGTATAGATGAAATATTGCAATTCTTACTTTCCGAATCTCCCAAAGTGTAAATTGCATCTTCTGACGATAGAAAACATAGAGTCATTTATCAGAGGGATCTTTAAGAGTTCTGTAAGAAGTTTTTTTTTATTCAGATTACTGAAAGAATCGGGTGGAAATTAGTTTTTTTTTTCGTTACCTGGTTGGCTTCCTGCGAAGACGGAACAAATGAAATTCCTTCCCAAGGCGTGGCTTGGAGAATCATTAATTTAATAAGCTACACTCCTGCTAACAAATTTCTTTCCCGATTTCATTCTTAATTTTTCTTCTACCGTATGCACTATGAGATTCAAACTACAGTATATTCACAGTACATCTCTTTTCGTAAAGAACAGTGGTTCAAAGAAGTCGGAAAAAAGATATAAAGAATAAGAAAATGTAGGATCCCACTACTCCACGATGTCATAATTAGTACAATGATGACGTCACTCCAACCTACGTATGACAATCAGTTATCAGTTACGGAAACAGAAATTTTGAAACTAGAGAATCATTAACAGAGAACTGAAGAATGATGAAAATGTTTCGATGGAAGGAGTTGTTTGACAAGAATCCAAGTCACTTGCTGATTGTAAATAATTGATAGCTTGAGTTTCAGTCTGTGTTCGATGACGAATAATTTTTTGAAGCGAGTGCAAGTAACTGAAGCTGTTGCCTGAGGGGCAAAAAACGGAAGGAAATCCTCTTCTATCAAAAAGAAAAGAAAAAAATTTTCATTATGGACTATTGGAGATTCGAGTTTAATCAACGGTAACTTCCGTGTCCTCTACAAACAAAATTCTGCTTCATTTGAAGCAGGTTAAATAGAAAAACCCATCCAGCCGAAACGAATTGAAACGAATTTAAAGTTTGCTTTTAGTGACGAATTTCCTAATTAAATTTAGAAGTGGAGATCACAGAATTTGCTTAAAGCATTTCAGGGAGAAAATACGATTCCTAAGTGAAAACTGTAAAATTTAACTCTCAGTGGAACAGAAAAAAAATGTCGAAAAAGTTCTCTTAATTACAGCCTATTTTAAACGTATTCATGCCATAATTGCAGTTTCTGTCTGTTTGGAATAGCAGCAATTAGACAATGTTTGCTCTTTTTTTTTTATAAAATGGCCGCAATTTTAATTACTTCTTTATCTGTGGAAAAGAAAATCATTGAAGTTTCAACATCTTAACTAATGCCTTTTAAATGGTGTTTAGTAATTGTTTGATACAAATATGAATACCTCAAAGGTCATTACTAATTTCTTTTGGGGAGGAAGTTCATTTAGTCTGTATCGCACCAGCATCTTAATCTGATGTTCCTAGGTTCGAGCGCCAGCTTTGAGATTTATCTCCGCTAACCCCCACGATCGAATCGGTCCCATCGGTAAGAAAGGGAATATTGAAGGGCATGAAAAAGCTGCTATCCATCGGATAGGTCTCTCGATGGCCCTTGACGGACGGCTTCCATATATGTCCTAAAAGGTGTTCAGTGAGTTCCTTCCACAACCTTCTCTGAACCCTTAGGGTCCTTATCACCTGGCCATTTAGCCCACTGTTTGCACAAAAGAACCACTTAGTGGTAACAAATTTTTCCAGACCTCTGATCGGGTTTGATTAGGCATATTTTATTCGTGAGTTCCTCTTTCTTGCTCTGCAGTGGTCTAAATGGCGATGATTGAACAAGATTGAACTAGAATTGAGATCCCATCTAACTTTTTTAACTGCACAGTGTACAAAGTTGAAAAATAATGCCACATCTCGAAAAGTGTGTAAAAGAATGATCGAAATGCGGTGTACATCCCAATTCTGTAATGCAGAAGAAATTGCGTGCATAGTTAACGCGACCACGAAGATTCAAATTTGGATAGCTGTAAAAGATCACATGGCTACCGTCGTCACTCATTCCCATTTACCAGTCTGATATTCATTAGGTAACAATTTAATTTCACCATGCCACAGACAGAGGTATCCATGGCCTTATATGGGAATATCCTCCGAAATTTTTGGAAGCAATTTCAAGAAACAGGATAGGTTATCCGTAGACCAGGACAAGGTCATCTCAGAGCCACAGTTGTTCAGGACGACCTGTAAACAGCAAGATGGCGTAGGAAAATGACAGCTAGGCAATACTATCAGTAATCGAACCCAGGGAAATCCAGGCAATACTATCAGTAATCGAAGTCCCAGGGAGGACAGTTTGAAGACATACTGTGTACAAGAGGCTGCATGAACGAAGACCAATGCTCCTTAAACATAAGAGTTCATTGAATGTGATGCAGACAGCTTCACCGCTGAAGCTTAGACCAGTCGGCAAATATGCTATTCCTACATCATTCTGGATTGAGTTAGAACACAGAGGAGCGCAAATGGGACACTTGGTAGTGCTCTAGGCTTGTAATGTACAGTTCTCAGGTTCGAGTCCCAGCTGGGTCACGGTTTATATTTATCTCCCCAAAATTCCCCGCCTGCCATCGCTCAGTAGGGGACACCGATGGTCTTAGAAAGATCGCCGTCCATCTGGTGTAATGTTAAGCCGTGACTCCGCCGTGTGGGAGAACGATACCTCCTGCACCTTAAAGAACACACTGGATGGCCTTGACTTGAGGATACATCTGTTTCCTAGCAGCTGTCTGAGGATCCCCAAGTCTCTCTGAGCCCTCAGAGTCCTTGTAACCTGGCCATTCCCAATAACATTGGGCTTTATTAGTACAAATCCTCATTTACGTTCTCGTCAACAGTAGGAGAATGTGTTACATGTTTTGTGGGGCTGGTATACGCTTTATTAACATCTCTCGTGAGCTAACTTCATTGTCATATGCAACGTCATCAATTGTTCTACGTGATATTGCTCAGTCATGTCACAATAGGGGGTGGCTCAGTCGGTAGCGCGCCAGTGTCGTAATCTGCAGTTCCCAGGTTCGAGTCCCAGTTGGGTCAGCGTTGAGACTTATCTCCGCAAAACTCTCCGCCCTGCCCACGGTCAGTAGGGGACACCGATGGGCTTGGAAAGGCCGCCATCCGTCGGATGGGACGTTAAGCAGTGGATCTGTATTCTGAGCCTGTGTATTTTATTCGGGAGAGGCATATCCCGTGCACGTTAAAGAACACGCTGGATGACCTTGACGGGAGGCTACCATCTCTTCTCCTAACAGCTACTTCAGTGGTTCCCCAACCTTCTCTGAGCCTTCGGGGTCCTTGTGACCTGGCCATTTAGCCCATGGTGCGCAAAAAGGTGCCGCTCAGAGGTAAAACAACCCAACCCATGTCACAATACTTTTACACACGATATTAGATTTAATTCGCTGAACACCATTTTGAGTTATACAAGCTTCTGTTCATTATGCTTTAGGTGTAAGCACCAGTGTATATTGCATAATATAAATAGCGTATGCAATCCATTTTAAATATATTCTGTGAAAACTAAATTTTTATCATACAACTCTTCGATTTCTTCAAATTATGATGTAAGTACATATAAATTCACTATTTTCTACTTTTGTGATGATATTCTAAAAATAACTATATCAGTAAATTCTCAGTTTTTACGTATTAGGAAGTGAACACAGTAAAAATTCTGTGTATGATTTGAAAATCTTGTTTTTCAATAAAATTTGCTTAATAAAACTCTTTAGTCATATAACATTTTCATTTAAATAACGTAAAATGTTTAGTTAATTTAAAGTCATAGTATGTAAATAGTCTATAGACCAAATGGAGACAATAGTCAGAAAAATATGATTTATCGTTATTTTTTTAGAAAATCTTTGGTGAAACAATCAAATAAAATTCTATCGCGTTTCCTGCTTCTATCCAGATGTTAATTGTATTTAATACATATAGCTTATATTTCATTTCTTTAATATTTGAAATCATACATCTTTAATTTCCCATCTTCAGAACGTGTGATTTTGTACAATTTTTAAAGTCATTCTATGGTTCTTGTACCTATCACACCAAGGTAGGACTCCTTAGGATAAGTTGTTTTCTCTGATCCTTTCTTGTTTTACCTCTGAACGGCACTTTTTTCACACACAATGGGTTAAATGGCCAGGTCACAAGGGCCACGAGGTCTCAGAGAAGGGTGGAGTGAGGGGATAGATGATAAAAGATGATAAACTCCCGTCAAGGCCATAAGCGTGTTCTTTAAGGTACACAGTTTCACACAATGGGTTAAATGGCCAGGTCACAAGGACCACGAAGTCTCAGAGAAGGGTGGGGTGAGGGGATAGATGATAAAAGATGATAAACTCCCGTCAAGGCCATAAGCGTGTTCTTTAAGGTACACAGTTTCACACAATTGGTTAAATGGCCAGGTCACAAGGACCACGAGGTCTCAGAGAAAGGTGGGGTGAGGGGATAGATGATAAAAGATGATAAACTCCCGTCAAGGCCATAAGCGTGTTCTTTAAGGTACATACGGTATGGCTCTCCCGCACACGGGTCCATGGCATAAGGCCCCACCCGATTGACGGCGGTCTTTCGAAGACCATCGGTGTCCCCTACTGACTGAAAGCAGGGCGAAGAGTTTTGTGGAGATAAATCTCAACGTTGACTTAGGCAGGACTCGAACCTGGGAACTGTAGATTATGAGACTGACGCGCTACCGATTGAGTCACCGCTCCTTTACTTTAGGATAGGTACGACTTAATCCTTGAGAAAGAACTTTTCCTAGGAGTAATTAGAAATGTTTCATCCCTCGTTAATAATCCATCTCTCAGAGAATGTGAAAAGTGAATGTTCCTCTAATTTCTTCCGTGTTCGAATTAAACTCCGAAAACAGACACCACACGGCCAAGTGGCTGCTGACCGCTGGCATGCAGGGACTCTGGCCAAGCCAGCCACCAGAGGAATGCGTTCACGTGCGATTTCTAGGTTTGAAACATCATGCTCGGCTGAATGGATGAATCGATTCACTCGGAACTTTTAATTCAGCTAAGTGGCTTTTGTAATTAGTCACAAGTTGGCAATTAACCTTTTAATTGCTGCCTCTGAGCATATCACGTTCTGCATATGCACCTGTTGTATTCCTACGCATACGTGACCTGCAGATTCATTTGCTGTATTGTTAAGTCGAAAGTGGTTAATTCCCTAGTACATTCACATCGTAACTTTTGAGGCAAGTTCAATTGTGTTCGTAATAACGAATTAATAGCATTTAGGTCTGTCAATGGGCAGCCTTTGTTCAAAATAATAAATTAACCATCCTGCCCAAAACATGAGGTCCTATGAAATAAAAACTCTTGGCGTTTTATTGCAGATTTCGAATAGTTTGAGCATGACAGAAAAGAAATGCTTCAGTTTTGAATAGAGCTTGAAACCTATTCATGACATAGATACTGGACAATACAGGAAAAACACTTAAGTGCATAAGAAATTTATTGTTTTCTCTTAAAACGTTTTTTGATTCATAAGAAAGCAAAAAATCGTGCATCTTGTTTTACAGGTGTTAAAAAAATTGAAAATCTCTTTTGTTGTTTGTTTGTTTTTGTTTCTGCGGCCTTAATCTGAGCTATACATTTACTCTATGTATGCCTAACTTTATTTTTCAATATTTTTTTTGCAACTCTAAATTCATAACTGTATATATTAAAATTATAAATGATGGTACTTTAAATAATCATGATTTTATTCTATTTCTCTCTAGGTAAGTACCCCCTGATCATTCTTCTTTTCACAAAATGATTTTCCCAAAGGGTAAGCAATGATATTTGGTTTTTGTTAACCCAGTTCTTTTCATTTGTGTGATGATGCTGATTATATTTTCCTGTTAACATCATAGAAATAAACTATATGACACTAACAAGGCTCCTGTGAGACCTCTGTGATAAGCAGCTGCTTGAGGGGATTTTTTTTATAACAAGAACGAGAAGTTCCGACTCAGATCAAACGACTTCTTCTGAAACCACTCCATTCAACTTCCTCGTGAGTAAAAAAAAGAATAAAACTGAACTCTTTTGCTCTAGCAAAGCAAAAGAGAGGCCAAGTCACGAACCTCAGAGTTTGGCTGAGAGCCCAGAATTTCTTCCTTTGCTTCATTTCACATATTGATGCTGCCTTAAATATTTATCACCTGCATACTCTGTTAATGTTTCTTGTGGCAGAGAAAGAACCTATTACTTGGAAATGAAACGTACAGAATTTGTTACTTCTTCCTGTCTCTTGCATAGAAGCTAGTTTGGTTGCAAAACTGTAAGTTGTCCAATGTTTGTTCACTCAGCCCTTATTTCGCAAACGCTATTATTTTGCGGAATAGGGGGAGGGGTGGTTCAGTCGGTAGCGCGCCAGGCGCGTAATCTGCAATTCCCAGGTTCGAGTTCCAGCTTGGTCAGCGTTGAGATATATCTCCGCAAAAGTTCCAGTCCTGAGTGGACACCGATGGGCTTGGAAAGACCGCCGTCCGTCGGATAAGAGGTTAAGACGTGCTCCCTGTGCGGGAGAGCCATACCCTGTTTACATTAAAGATCACGTTGGATGGCCTTGACGGGAGGCTACTATCTGTCTCCTAACAGCTGTTCCTGTGGATCCCCTTCTCTAAGCCTTTGGGGTCCTTGTGACCTGGCCATTTAGCTCATTGTGGGCAAAAAAAGTGCCGCTCAGAGGTAAAACAACCCAATCCAAATCTGCGGAATAGTTATTATTCAGTTATATATAATCATAGAGTATTTTGTAGAAAGTGATCTGACATCACAGTTTTCCCCTAAAAACTGAACAAGTTCTCTTAAGAAAAAAAAAGGGTACTCATAATGTTGATGCATAAATATTCGCTCAAGCAGCTGCTTGCCACAGAGGTCTGGCAGGACCTCAGCAGAAAACCAACACAAACGTCCATGCCTTATCCGGGGCTCGAACCCAGGTCCCTTAGATCAGTAGCTAAGCGCGCTAACCACTCGACCACGGGACGGCTTAGAAATGAAAAATCGGCATAAAAGTCATCAAGTTCAGATGAAATGTATTGTTAAGACAGCTTTATTTTTTTAGATGACTGAATTGTGCTAAGTGATTCTTCGATAGAAGAAGCTGATGAAAATTTCCGACCACATTTATTTATTTCCCGGATCTTCAGTAAGGAGATTTGGTTCTTCCATCTGAAATCTAATAGGATAAAAAAATTCAGATATTTACAGTTGTAGTATTATAGACTTGATCGTCACAGTATATTTGTTGTCCTGTTTTGAAATTTTTAGTTAAATATTTCCACAGGTTTGTAATAATTTTTTCTTATGATACATAAAACGAGAATTTCGTCTCTGTCAGACTGCCTGCTGACAAATTTTAAGAATTTTCAATAAATCTACGTATAATGGAAAAAAAACAGTAAGATTAATGTGAATCAAATTCAAGCATTGGAAATCATTTAGATTGCCATTTCATTTCTTTGCGTTTTATAGAAGCTATGTACCAAAGAGATCCAAAGTATGTGGAAAATCTTAAGACTGAGTATCTGATTAAATGAAAAAGAATTTGGATAATTATAATTAGACACAAGATAGCTTCCACGACAATTCAGTGATATAGCAATTCCATTTATATAATTAATTCCCCTTTAAATTGTTAGATCTCGTAACTTGATTCAACTGTACCTAACCTGTAATATCTCAACTCTACCTAACTGTAATATGTCATTCTGTCTCAGAATGTAAACCCCAAAGGTATGGTCTAGAATGATGGAATTTAGCGCATTGTTTCTTAGTCAAAATCTAAGGAAATTCGAGATAATTTGATTCAAATAAATCAACCAGAAAATATGATTGAATGATGCGATCTGATCCTCCACTATACAGGACAGTATCTGATGGATAAGTAGCATAGTCCCACCCTGGAAATCCTCCATGCACAGTGCTTTTCCCTTACGACGTCACCGGCCACGCCCACTTCCGGTCACGTGACCCGCCCTTTATTAATAATGCATAATTAATAATTGATTAATCCCCCTTTAAAAACCCCTTATTAAAAATTCCTCCCCCTTTATTAAAAGCCCGTGGCGCCATCTACTGTATATGCTGAGTACTATTTTTAGAAAAAATTAGAAATGTTAAGAATACACTGGATAGCCTTGATGGGAGACTACCATCTGTCTCCTAACAGCACAGTCTTCGGGGTCCTTGTGACCTGCCTATTGTGTGCAAAAAAAGTTTCTCTCAGAGGTAAAACAAGCAACTGTTCCAACAAGCATACTCTGTGTGTTGAATTTTAGCTCTTACTCAGTTAATTAAATATGGCTTCGGACTTAGTAGAAGATGTCTTCGTATGAGAAGTCCCGTAAAGAAGACAGAAGGAGTTTCTGTGATTCTTTTCAATCCTAGATGTTACAAATGAAAAAAAAAAGGATCACAGGAAATAGTTTCGTTCCTTTTTTGGCAATGAAACTTAGAACACGCTGACTTGTCATCCAAACAGGAAATAGGATGATTGCCAAGTCAATTCGATTTTTCTTGCTGTTCGGAGAATCCTCTTTTACTAAAAGATAGAACTATCTCTGTTTACGGAAAGACGAGACGGCATCTCTTTCGAAAAATCTGGCTGATATATTTTAAGTTTAATAGAGGAAAAAAATAGAGCAGTCGTTTCCTCGTAAGGACCGTGTGCTAACCATATTAGTCAGATTTACAGGCGTTCGAGGCTTCAGGAACCTTTATTTTTTTTCTTCGAAAGCTCTCGGCGTTCACAGAGCCCAATCTTGCATTCAGCCATCAAACACGTGATCACGGAAGAGATACGGAATCTTTTTATCGCAAAACAATAACGATCAAAAAATTGGATTCTCCATCCGAAACATCTTGTTCGAAACTGCGGACCTCGTAAAACAAGTTGTTGCTTTTTATTGCCTCTCCCCTTCCGACGTCATTATGCTCGGTGGCGGGAACTTCCTTCCGTCTTTACACGAGAACGCAAAGGCCACGTTTTCCTCCTTCGTCATCGCGTTTATCCGAAACGGAAATATCGCCGTTTCAGCGCTCCCAGAAACAAACAAGCGCCATTTGGGAGGCATCGCCGCTCTCCGTGGAGACACGCGGGCGATGCGGCACGAACCGGAAGGAGGAGACTCTCGGCCTCCACCCTAATGGCCGCGTGCGCCCAGTAATGACCAGTGGCAGCCGCTACGAGGTCGAGGAGCGTGTCGCTCTATGATGCAGCAGCAGTCCTTCCTCCTTCCACAACGTTTACTTTCTGTCTCCCGAGCAACTTGGGGTTGGCATGACAACCGTCGCGCCCTAACATCCCTTACTTGAATCCCTCCACAAAAGAAAATGGATCTTGCTAGACAACAAACTGATGAAGAAGAACACAGATCGTTACTATCATTAAAGATTATTGGATGAAGCGTTGCATTTACTTTTTTTTCTCAAAAGTTCTAAAAGTTAATGGCCAAACATTGTTCACGATTAAGCTGAATTTATTTGTTATTCTTTCCGACTTCCGTTTTTTTCCCTTGACATGCTCCATAGACAAGAAAGAGATGAAGATTTTTTTTTTCGTTTTATCGCATTCTAGTTTTCTGCACACACAGGAAGTGAAATGCATTTCTTCGTATTGCACCATTAAGATAAGAAATTTTTTATCTTCATTTCTATGAAGGTATCGACACAATTCCGAAACTACTGAATGGCAGTTCTTCCTGGTTATACTGCGTGGAACTATTCTTTGAAATCCTAAAGCTCAGAGAGGTTTCGGAAATCAACCCACTGGACAGTTGTTAACAGGAAGACCAAGCTTCCCATTGAGGTCATCCAGCGTACTTTAAACGTGGGAAAAAATTATAACAATATCTCTTGTACATAGCTCCACTGCTCAACGCCCCATGGGACGGAAAGTGACCTCATCAAATTAATCGGTGTCCCCTTTCGTACGGAGGGTAGGAAGGAACAGAGAAGATTTCACCTCAGTTCACCTGAACGATAGATTGCAAACCTGCTCCGTTACCGACTGCATCTCTCAATACTTGAGAATTTTACACTAACCTGAAGATCTAGTCACTTCCATGTTGGATATCATGTCTGAAATCCGTCATCTATTGATACGTGAATGATTTTTTTTTGTGCAGAATTTCAATCATGATCTTACTCAAAGAAACGAATTTTTTCCCCAGCAGCTTCACAGTTAAAATCAGCATCAATAGATGAATGAACTTCCTCTTATCGAAATCTTTCATCTCTTCAATCTGTTCAGTTTGTGAGTTACTAAATCTGTTTATCGAATCATTTGAAGAAGGTAATACGTAATTGGAAACTTGAAACGTTTACAGAGTATCTCAATGAGCCTACCAATGTGCCATGATCCTCTCACAGTTCATTTGTTTGTTTTTCCATCTGTATTTCTGTTTTGGAAATGCAGAATTCAAATAGATACCGCTCAGTCGTTCGACTTGCTTTGTATAATGGAATGTCTATGCATTGCATGGATCAGGACACACACACAAAAAGAAATAAAACTGAGAAGAGCCATAAGGCTAAATTGCTCGTTGTTTGAATGAATGTGCAAGTATCTTCTTAAAGACATAGGGAATATTTTCGAACCATTTCCCGTGTTTATAGAAACACTTTGCCCGATCTGAGTTTCGTTCCATTTCCGTGTGGGTTGAAATGGCAGCACTTACGAGCGGAAAGAGGTGAGGGGAGGAAGGGGAAGAGGAGAAGCCGAGCAACATAATTTGTCGGAAGATAGTGTTCCTCGTCTGTGAAGCGATCCCAGAAGGATCAGTGGATGGGAAAGCGGAGGATGCGCGGCTAAGGTAACTCGACCGAAGCTACGGCGAAGATGGTTCTCCCTTGGCGCTGGTGGCGATTAGTTGCGAAGTGTGTAGAAAGGGTAAATCGTTACTGGCCCTGAATAGAAAGAGCTTTCCTGTCTGTTTTGGCCCACACTGCACCAGTCAGCACCAATCAATCACAGTTAATGTCACCGCTGCCTTCTTCGTGGGCCGTATTCAAAGGCCTGTCACAGACTTTGTGTACTCTCTCTCTCTCTCAGTCCCTGTTTATGTTGGGAATGATGTATATTTCGAAATGGCATCTGCGTCATTTGAAAGTAATACATCATCTCCAGACATTAAGGAGTAAGCCCTGGGACAAATCTATCGATTACGCTCACCGATCCAGCCTCCCTTTGGTGCCTCGGTGCCCCAGAATAAGGATAAATGGTGATTTATGCGAGCGACGCTGACGTAGCACACTACTCTGCAATAAACCAAAGCCAGGAGGATGTTGATGTTTTCCTGATCTTGTTTAATAGTTGTGGTTTGTGATAGTTTTAGTTCTCTATTTTTGTTACGTTATGGAATGTGTCGATTAAATGGTTCATTGAATTGATATCTATCTTCGTTATACGGGGCAGGATTTTTTTTCAAACTAAAAGATAACGAAAATTTTAAGTGAGCCGTGGAATTTTAGTGAAACCCACACCAGAGTTTCTCCATTCTCCCATCCGCTCCCATGCCAGTTCTAATGGCATTAAGAAAATACTGATATATTATCAATGGCACTTATGAAACGGCTGATAATCCTTTTGCTAAAATGCCACATGAAGTAGTTAATACCTCCACACAGCGATTCAATTCCTTTTTAAAGAAGTCAAGAAATGTCATTTGTTTAGAATCTTAAAATAGTTGTTATCACATTTAATTACAATATGGCATCAAGGGGAAATGCAAATAACGAATATCAGAAATTGCTTTTTCATTTTTAAGTATAATTTTCTTAGAAATATCATTATTTCATGTTTTTATTCGCTGCTACCACTTTTGCATTGAGTGATATAAATAATTTTTAAAACAATCTCTATTACTGCATATTATTTGCAGAATAAATTAGAAATGTACCAAAATATCAAGTTGGCCGGATTGAAATAATTTATCCAATGATCACCGGTAGCTAGATTTCACCAGTTCCCGTTCAAATCCCAACTGCGCCTGCGTTGAGATTTATCTCCGCTGTGCTCCCCGCTTCCCTGAGTGAGAAAGGGGACACCGACGGGCATGAAAAGATCGCCATCCCTCGGATGGGAAAACTAAAAAATATTTTTTGTAATTTAACTCTTAATATATATATTCTAATTAAAATTTACAACGATAATAATGAGAATTTGCCTGAAACATACAAATATATTTCCCAATTTTTCCTAATATTTTTACTCAAAATACTACAGAACTTTAAAGTAACTAACCTAAAAATATATGAAATTACTTTTATGTCTTAATAATTGTTTTTAATATAATTACATTTGTTTAATTAAAATCATTGCTTTCGAAATATATTTGTTAAAACTTTTACAATTTTTCAGTCGAAAAGGAAAACAGTTTCCGGTATTATTCAACTTTTACATAAATAAAAATGCGACGAAAGACAATAAATAAGTTTGTACATCGAAATGATCTTCAATCAGCGATAGCCTCAATTCCCTGTTCGACTTTCCCGGCATGTAGCATTAGACATTATAGTTAACAGATTTTTTCACGAAATTTAGAGATTGTCTTTTTTATCACAATTAAACTTTAAAGCGTGCCATTTGCTCTCATTTGGCTGATGTATATAAATAGTCATTGAAATCTCTACTTTTGTCTAACCAATTATGATCTAACGGCGAAGATGATCTAACTATAAACATCTGAAGTTAATTGAAGTTGCGAATCTGTGTATACGTCCCTCGTGTGATTGGTTGAAATGCTCTTCTTTATGGATTGTTGCAATCGTTTCTTTGCCTCATCGACCTAACTCATGGAACAGAATCTAAAAAATAAATAAATAAGTAAATAAACAAAAACAAAAAGAGTAAAATGGAAATTAACTAAAAAAGTATTAAAGTTAATTATTTTTAAAAAATATATGATGAGAAAGCCTGTATAAGGACCTCTCAAATATCTGTAACGTTGAATAAATAAATAAATCATAAGAGAGTCCAAAGAAATTTAACGAAAATCTAACGAGCCTTTTTAGGTATTTCTGCTCTTTAGTTTTGTGGGTTGAGATTTATGGTGAATAATAATCTGAAAAGAGCAGCCACTCCATTTGCTCTTTTTACCTTTCTCCATTTTATTCTCAATTCACTTTGTAGATCTTTCCTTTGGTTCTGTTTCCCTGATATTTATCTTCCTTTCCCATTTTCTGTATTCTTCTTTTCCTCCTTGTTTGTAATGTTTTTGAGAACTGGAATTTATCTTCCTTCAGCCAAGTTAATTTGAACACTGACACTCCAGCTACCTGAAATGGACATTCAAAATTAAGACTTATTCGCACCAAGAGTTCTCTCATCGTTTCCCAGTTAAACATCATAACTGTCGGTCAAATGTCCATCTTGTTTAGATCCATCCTAATTAATCAATTCCCTGACGAGCGTGAGTTAACTCGGGCAACGATGTTACGAAAATTCTGTCGCTCCAAAGTTAACTCGGGCAATGCTTAATTTTCCGTTTCCAACTGTTCACATCCGAGATTACTCGCTGTATTAGCATAGAGCGAGTAAGCTTATACTTTCTCGACCAGATGATATACGCAGACTTAATTTAGATGGTTTCCGGTGGAATTTTTTTAAAGATTATCGTAATCATTTCACTGTAATTGGGAGCAACAATATTTTCCAATAAACTTATTTTAGGAAGAGTGTCTGGGTGACTGTTTTCCTTCAGTTTGAGAGGTTTTCTTGTGACTTTAAATAGGGTGTGGATATTTTTTTTTTCCTTTTCCTCTGCAGCATTTTTTCATCTGCTACATAGAAGGAAGAAGGAGACAAGCTTCCTATTTAAAAAGGTAATAACTGGAACGAAAATGAAAAAATGTTTTAGTGTAGTATACATATTATCCATAACGTTTTGAAAGACTAATAAAATAGAAGTAAATAATACGAAATTATATACTGGATTTGTATTTATATACTGGATTGATGTTTCTGTTCATTTTGACTCCATCTGATTACTTGAACTCTCCCCCAAAAAACTTTATCCAGATGGAATATTTTATACAGCTTGGTATCAATAGTAGCAATAAAAACGTAGAGTTTTGCAAAATATTCCAATTTTAAATTTCGAACATAACCCCTCTTCTTAAGGCTTTGGCGATAGCTGATAAGAGTATTGAAACGTGAAAGGAAATAAAGGAGCAAGTGTTTGTAGAACATTTTTTTCATCGTAGAAGTAGCCAAAGTTAATCCTTGTAAGGTCCTCTATTTTATAACTTGTGTGGAACAAGCGGTGATTGTTTTTTATTCCACCTAAACTTCTTGCCTATCTTCATTCCCTACACACACTCCCCCGCAGAGAATTGCCCAGTGAACAAATCACAAGAAATTAACAAGGAAATTAAGGCCCTACAGCCTATACTGGCAGCCCATTGACACCACACATGCCTATCACCCCTTAAACTGGGAAAGTCCATTTTCTCCAACTGCCAATGTTCCAATACCTTGTACAGTCAGTTTTTCTTACTTTAATTTCTATCAGAGTGCGATTAGCCGAAAACATTGCCATTTTGAACTGAGAAGAAATTTTGCTGAGAATTTTTGCTCTCAATTTTTTATGGAAAAATTTGATTATTAC
The DNA here is from genome assembly GCA_038380435.1 of Ryuthela nishihirai. NCBI lineage: Eukaryota > Metazoa > Arthropoda > Arachnida > Araneae > Heptathelidae > Ryuthela > Ryuthela nishihirai. The sequence continues at coordinate 83,181,465 of JAWZYU010000017.1, forward strand.
AAATTATTTTTCAGTAAGAGAATTTTATTAAACCATTAAGTATCGTGCAAAAGGGGTGTCTACGGATGATGTTGGATGGAGAAAGAGAAGATATTTCCCCGCCATTCTCCCACCTCTGAGCAGCGTGGAACAGTCAGCCGGCAAGCTTCTTAATGTGATGTGGGAAGAATTGATTTTTGATCTGTTTATCTTCTCCCAGCGTTGAGATTATTTTCGCCTGCCAAGCGCCTTATCTCGTCGGGGAAAAAAATAATGATAGGTTTGGAAAAGTTGTCGTCTGTCAGATGGAACATTAAGTCGTGGACTTTTTTCTAGAAGAATCAAATTTGCGGAGTTCAGCGAGCATCCTATCTGTCCCAAATATTCCATTTAGCTTCTTAACACAATTTGTCCTTAACGTTTTGTAATCTGGATATTTGGCGTAGTTTGTTTCTCCACATTTTTACTCAACTGCTACAGTTTTGAATGATTGCTTGCATCATTAATCAGAAGATTTCTATTTTAGCTATTGCTTCTTTCTCGTTTTTCGCAGCAAAGCTTTCTTTTAATATGTGATGTTTCGTAAGAAAAATCACATATTTTACCTTATGCGGTATAAGCTTATACGTATATGATTTAAACAGCAATTATCCCTCTTATCAGACAGTGTTTTTTTAATGTTTTTAGAAGATCGCGAAGTTTTTTTTTCTTAAAACTTTCTGCTACTCTCTTATTTTTCTGTACTTTATGGTAATTGTCAGGAAATAAATATAACTAGTTTTTCAAAGTGCATTACATCCCGTTCTCCTCCAACTACGTAAATAAACACAGTAATCGTAAATAAAACTTAAATATTGAGCAATGCAATCATCCAAAGTTCTATCTCATCCCACTCTGATATCAAAACCGTTTTTAGTTTTTTTCTGAGCAGTTGAGAAGTTTAATAGAAAAATTTGCCAGAGAAACTGGCAATAAATATTTTCTGAACGTTGAAAGTGTTTGAAACTTCTTATGTTGGATCCTGATACTTGAAGAACAATAGATGTTGAATTTGGACGCTTTGAAAAGAAAAAAAGGTCTAAATAGTCAAAAACATAGGTCCAGTTATGGAAATGTTCAATTCCAAGCATTAGGCGAATGAATGGTTACGTTATTTGCCAGACATCAACTTCTGGCAGTTGTCCAGTTTATTACCTAACTACATTCCGCCCTGAACTTCAGTGTCCTTGTACCAAGTTCAGAAAAAAATGCTCTCGGGACTTAAAAATAGGCAATTTGGAATTCCAATACTAGAGTAAGTAAATTAATTTTGAAATTCCAAGCTGTTATTCGACATTTATTTTTTCCCGACTAGGATAGTATAATAAAGAATAAATGCTGGAAATGACTTCTGTTTCAAAATTCTTTTTTATTGGAATGCAGAAAAAAAAACTTCAGTTTGAAACACTAATGTTAGAAACGGAACTAAAGCTCCAGGATTTTGACTTACCTGATTCCATCTTGCGGTTAGGATCTCTCCATGATACCTTGCCAAGATTTTTAAAGAAGAAGAAAAAAGTTATTAAGTTCTGGTTTCGTGTAGCGACGTAAGCCGCCTCCATCTGGTCGTCTTCCTTCCTTTCCTGCTGCTGCCTGAGCAGAGCGTTGAATCCCAAGAATTACAGAAGATACAGTTTCTATTGTATCTTGATCGAATGGAGTTTTTCCTCTTCAATTATTCACGATGTGTTCAACCGACGCGGAGCAGCTGAAGTGGCCCGAGCCCCAGCATCGTCGCTGCTCTTGAAGAACAAAAATGAATCTTTGAATATTTCATTCCGTTAATCTTCTGGGAAGTTTCTGTCAAAGTTCCGACTTCAAAGAACAACATACGATTTATTTCGCTGCGCTGGATTTTGATATTGAAAATGCCGGCAGACGCTCGCTTTAATTTTAAAATGCAATCAGGCGTTTCAGAAACCAGTTATAAACAATACTCAAAAGGAATGTTGCGCAGAAAAGAATAAAAAAAGAGAGAAGGAAAGATAAGAAAGAAAGCGTCTGTCCCATTTTAGAGGAACCAATAAAAATTGCAACAGATAGATCGAGGGCCAAAGCAGCAGAAAGGAGGCAGAGGAGATATTTTTAAATAAAACGCTTTATGTAGTCTCTAAGTGGATTCGCTGCAAATGTCATCTTTTATGTTAGTGAAGTGAGCTGTGATTTCTTCTCTTCTTCGCTAATAACGGGATTCCGCTTTCGGCTGTTGCACAAAAGCCAGTCGCGAGCACGGAGGTTCGAGAAGCATTGCTCTTGTGTCACGCGCCCGTTGATCTCATTATCTGCAAATGGAGGACGATCGTTGCCAGTGATGCATTCATATTGGATTAACTGAGCACGCCATTAGTTGGCCTATGACGTTGCAAGAAGTTTTCTAATCATTCAGTAAAGCATCAAGGACGGGTTGATCAGATGCTGATAAGAATCCTGATACGAACCACTAGGTGGCGTGTTTCGCTTTTAATGAGATTCACAAACACAGATGTCTGAGAAATTCACATTTGCAATGCGAGCTATAAATCATATCTTAGGCATAGTAACGCCAGGCAGCATAGATGAATAAAAATTCACGCTTCAAAAATTCATCTGGATTAGAAATTGCTGTTTTTCTTGCATTGCGAGGCAATTGTTTAGGAACACGATTTATTAACGTTAATGAAGCTAGAAAACATGAGATCATGGGAGCGAATGCTGAGTTTCTCATGTTTCACTGTTCAATCCCAGCGACCCTGGATTTCTAAGTATAAAGACCTAATTTATAGTCCCAGCTATCTCGCAGAGATTTTTAATCATTTCATGTTGCCTGATATTTCGACCGAAAATAGTAACATATCCATTGTACACATTGTGATGTCCTCCCAGTTCGGATAAACGACTTCTGGAACTGAGCTGATGCAAGTAGCCAGCTTCAGACCCGAAAACAACAACAGTGAGTCACACACACCCCCATCCAGTACTCAAGAACACACTTAATACATACAAATATATACAATAAAAAAAATACAACAAAAATACAGCAATAAATAGATAAAAATAAATTAGAGGGACACGACACACGTAATCCTATTTTTGGTCCTTATTAAAATTATTTTCAATGTGTAAAAGTCATGGGCATTCGCAGGAATTTTTTTAAAAAAAGTTACCGATGTTGAATAGAATTATTATTAATGTCATCATCATTTCATATTAATAAATAAAAAATACCCCCTCAAGCAGCTGCTTGCCACAGAGGTCTGACAGGAGCCTCTCAGTATATACGCCATAGTAGAAGGTCTGAGAAGATGGCGGGACCTCAGCAGAAAAACAACACGGCGTCATGCCTTACCCAGGGCTCGAACCCAGGTCCCTTAGTTCGATAGCCAAAATAGCAACAACAAAATTACATTTCAATAGCGAAAAATATTATTATCGTTGACCTAATTTTATTCAACGTAAATTAATTTTCCTAATAATTATCTCCAGGGAGAGACTGCCACTCTCTCCTCCCCCCCCCCCCTCCCGCCAACGCCCATGTTAAAGTATACATTCACGATTAAAAGATTAATGCTCTGTTTCAACTGACAACAATCATTGCGAAGGTATTTTGATGACGGTTGGTGCTAAGAAATGCTTTCGCTAAAATGTGCGTTTTATGTCTTTTAGGTGTTTCGTAATACTGTATGAGATTAGCTGTTAAGGCAATAGCACTGCATGAACCTCACAATCATATTTGCACAAATTAACTGGAATTGTGGTGAGAGTATAATGTTTCTAACATACAATGTGTTAAAAATTGAGTTCGCATAACAAATATCCTGTCACTAGCCCCTTTTATTTTGTTGTACAGGTGAGATACGAAAAATAAAATAACTTAATGTCCATCCCTTCCAGTTTTATGCATTTTAGGGCCCTTTTTTTTTGAGTCTGCTTAGAAATAAATTATCATAATTAATCCCTGCTGCCCTTCCTTAACACTAACGCTTGCAGATACTCCCAGAGTGTTGTCTGAACTCCCTTGTCTGAATTGAGTTCTTATCTTCCGTGCGTCTGCCTGCTTCAGTAGCTTCTGTCTTGCTAGATCGCTGTGCCAACGTGGTCTCCAGCTAGCAAGAACCCGCTTCTTTGTCGCAGTCTGAGGAACTGTTGACAGTGCAAACATGGAGCTCCAGGTTCTTCCGCTCCCCCGACACCTGTTGGCAGTGACGAAGCCAATGCCCTGGAGCTGAGCGCCTTGCCTGTTGAGGCATGGGAGCGACTGCGGAGAGAGACGGGCAGCGCTCCTCCGCCATTGGGTCCAATAATTAATTCGATTAAGAATACCCTTCCGCTTGGACTTCCAGATAGACCCATTGATTGCCATCTCTGTATCGCTTGGTGGAAACAGCGACATGATCTAATAATATATTAAGACGATCGTAATATCCCTTCTGAAAATGAGACTCAGGGAGGCGTTATTAAAAGAAAAATATATTTTATCGAAGCTCAGTCCATTTCTTGATTTAATACACGCGCTGCCGCCTCAAGAAAAGGAGAAACACGTAAAACATTTTCTCTACCAATTTCCGTCTTTATTCAATTGCAGAGTCATCGAGAAATTAAGTTATTATTATTATTATTGGGTTATCGTTCAATATAAAAATCTTTTGAGGAAGAACGAAATGTACAAATAAGGAGGCAGTGGTCGAATCTGTCGCATTTTAGAACAATTCCTGTGATTCGAACTGATTTCTTTGCCGAGTTGAAGGCACGTGCCTGACCAAGTAAAGGGAATTCATTCTGCTGGAATCTGCGGCATTTTGTGTTTCTTTCGCAAAAACTTTTCCATTGGTTGCTTCCTGCATTCGTTTTGATTCATCGATTCTCTAAGCAAAGAAAGAATTTCTCGGGTGCACTAGAGGAGCAGTTTGAAGCAAAAATGGCTGCGATAATCGACAGGACAACACGCAAACAACTGTTCAATAAGGAGCGGGGGTGGCTCAGTTTGGTAGAGTGCCAGTCTCGTAATCTGTAGTTCCCAGGTTCGAGTCCCAGCTGGGTCAGCGTTGAGATTTATCTCCGCAAAATTACCCGCTCTGCCAACGGTCAGTAGGGGACACCGATGGGCTTGGAAAGGCCGCCGTCCGTCGGATGGGACGTTAAGCCGTGGTCCTTGTGCGGGAGAGCTATACCCTGTGCACGTTAAAGAACACGCTGGATGGCCTTGACGGGAGGCTACCATCTGTCTCCCAACAGCTGTTCCAGTGGGTCCCCTCCCCCAACCTTCTCTTAGCCTTCGGCGTCCTTGTGACCTGGCCATTTAGCCCATGGTGTGCAAAAAAGTGCCGCTCAGAGGTAAAACAACCCAACTGCTCAATATCTGATAACAGCATAAATACATCTCTTAAAGTATTGCTTGGTTTTTTAACATATCGTTAGGGCTTCCAATTTTTACTCATTACTCTGTCAGTTGAGTGTTGTTAAGTAACAACACTCAACTGACACAACTCAAAATGACACAATCATAATATTGGCATAAAATGATTGTTATCACTATAATTGCGAACTTTGGCGCAACGGTGCACTAATAGAGAAATAATATGATGCGTAAAAACTGAGTTCGCATAAAAAATAACTTGTCACTGTCTTTTTTATTGTTCCGCTCATGTTGATATGAGTGCATATCATTCAATAGCTTTGTATCAATATGGTTGGAAAATGACGCGAACTGGAGATATGGCTACTGTTAAACCTTGATTTCTCGCTTCCGATGAGCAGTTGCTTACTCCACTGTTGCAGTCAAGATCTCAAATATTATTTTTCTTCAGTGTTTGCCGGGTTTGGAGATGTCTTAGAAGCAATTCGCAATTTCCATCTCACATCGTTCAAGACTTCAGCACCTGTAAAGTAGATAAACAAAGCAAACCGCAATCATCTTTATCGCCTTCTATCCATCCGTGATCTTTCTTTCATCATCCATCATCTCCTTGGCAACGCCTCATCTCGTCCCATTGTGTTTCCAGTGTTTTCGTACCGAAATCCTCTCCCATCATCTGCTTGCAGTGGATCTTCCCTGATCCTCGGAAAATTCCCGCAACGGATCAGGAATGCTCAGAATGCGAAGAGCGGCTAGTCTTGTGTAATCTGTCAAGAGCCTGCACCATGAGCATGCGGAGCGGCGGCTTCCTTCCGTCATCGTATTTCTTCGTACGGCTCTTCCCGAAAGAAATGTGCACCAATATTTACGCTTGCGTCACGGATGCCTTCCGTCCGTGCTTAATTAGACTCTCTGCATACCTGGATCTATGGGAAATGAGAAATATCGACTCGTGCCCGGATGTCTCCTCACTGCCGGTTCAAGCCCGGCCGCTTTATTTAATTAGCCGAGCAGGCCACCCTCTAATGAGCAACAAAGTAATTGTTTCCCCTGTTGACTGGATGTAATTTTAATGGAAACTTAATAAGCTCCCACGGTGCCGAGAAACATCGTATTTCATGCGCTGCCTCACGCACAGTTAGACTCTCGAGCGAACGCAGACAGAAAAATCTCCGGCGCTGCATTAGGCCACGTTGGGCTCGTTAGTGGGCAGCGTGATGTCCACAAACAGGAGAGAATCTTCAGGATTCTTTTACAGTCCCTTGGAAAAGTATGCCAGGCAGGAAAAACTGGAGAAAAAATGATACCTATTTTTATCTTCCGTTATGTTCGTGTGGGGAAACAAAATTAATTACATTTCTGCGGATTTGTGTTTTTATCTTAAGCGTTGAAGCTTCTCTTGGCATACAGATGTGCTGTTAGCATGATTACGAAAGACTTTTCTATAGCTGTAGAGAGATGTTTTTTGTGATTCGCATTTTTCTGAGAAAAATAAATAATTACAAACCACGTGAACTGAGCTTGTAATATAGAAGAGCATCCCTAAACACAGAAACAACAGAGAATTTACTTCGCTTGGTAATACTCATAGAAAGACTCTCCAAAAGCTTTTCCTTAACAATAAATATGTTTGTAAATTGTAAAATTGAGTAGTTTAGCTCTTGAAAAAAGTTATTTAAAAATAAACTTTTACTTCTAAAATTTACTCTCTGTTTTCATAAATATTACTTCAAAAATTTTCAATGTCTTCAATTCTATTTCTAAATCATCAGGTCGATAGATAAAGTTTACAATTTCATCCTTCTAAAACGTTACCGCTTTCCAAACAGGATTTATTTTACAAGAGAGAACGGGATAATCTATACTTGTGTTATACTTAATTTACAAGCGGGAGATTCGACAGTTTTTATGTTTCACAAAAAATGTAATTAAAACTAAATAGGGTAAAGAAAAGATGCGGATTTTTCTTTAAAAAAACAAACACTTTTAATAAAAACATTTTTAATATAGGTAGTTAAAAACATAAAGAATTAAAACTAATTTTACTAAAAATATCTCTTTTATATTAATATTATTAAGCACTCCCCCCCCCCTCCTGATCAGAATTTCGTACCTCAGCAATGCAAGATTAAATATTAATTGCGAGAAGTAATTTCAAAAAAATTTCAATGACGTGAATTATTAACGAGGAAAAAATGCTTAAACCCCAATTTCTGCTGTCGGCAAGAGAAACAGCGAACTATCGCTGATCTAGTGTCTGAATTGGCCCATATAGCACAAGGTTAAACAATTTTTAAAGTACAAGAAATGTTTGCATTGGTTTTAAACTGGCTTTTTGCCACTGTGTCTCCGAGAGATGTCTCCAATACAGATAGACGTTACAAGATCAGTAGTTTGTTGCCATTCTACGGATCCCCCTTTGCACAGTGCTTTCCCCCCCCTATGACGTCATCGACCACACCCCCTATGACGTAACAGGCCACGCCCCTATGACGTAACATTACGTAACATGACGTAATTATTACATAATCATTACGTAACAGGCCACGCCCCCTTTATTAATAATTAATAATTCCTCCCCCTTTATTAAACCCCCCTTTCACCCCCCTTTTCCCCCTCAGTGGCGCCATCTGTTGACAGTGAGAAGTACTATTTTCCCAAAAACCCTTTATTTTCACTCTAATTTCTCGTTTTCGGACCCCCCGGTCGACCTACCTATATTTTAAGCCCTCCCCCTTATTAAAAACCCTCCTGGCGCCATCTGTTGACAGGGAGAAGTACTATTTTCCCAAAAACCCCTTTATTTTAAGTCTAATTTCTCGTTTTCGGACCCCACGGTCGACCTACCTATATTTTAAGCCCTCCCCCTTATGAAAAACCCTCTGGTTGACCATTTTAAGGCCCCACTCGGCTGATGCAGGTCTCAGAATAATTGCATGGAACGATTGACTGGTCTTAGAATAATTGTACAGAAAGGAATGATACAAAATTCCCTTACCTCTATTAAAAATCATCCTACAGTTGAAACTCATTTTACTCTTACTGTTTCCATAGAAAATACCATAGGGTGAAATTAATAATGGTTTAAATTATTCGTAGGGCATGTTAAATCTGCTTTTAGAACACACGTCTGCAGCGGAAAAATTTTCAAACTCCGTTAATCAACTCCCTAGTAATTAAACACTCGTCAAAATATTCCTCACCTTTATTAAAATCACTCCACGGTCGAAATAATTTCACCGGAAAAAAAAAAAAATCGTCCCTCGCTCTGTGGATTCCAGGACTATGCCGTGTACTTGCTGTGGCTTAGATGCGTGTCGAACGGGTCAGATATTAACCTAGCATTCTTTATAACTAGCTTTTTCTATGTATTTCTTACATCAAAATCAGCACTACCACTGAACTCTTTTGAATGAGGATCTCAAATTGTAAATCAAACTCGCAAAGTTGTATTTATTCCACCAAGACGGTTAAACGATTTTCTTATAATTAAAATTCCCAGCTATTAAACTCCCTAGTAATTAACCACTGGTTAAAACTCCCACATTAAAAATCGTCCTATAGTCCGGGGTGAATGGTTTAAATTATTCGTAATAGCTGTCGAATAGTGCCGTGTTATGATCGGCTCTCAGAAAATTCAAACTCCTTATCGCAAGCGGTATTCCTTTCAAGTGCTTATCGGGGGTAGCAACAAGACTTTCAAAAACATCACGCGACGTGGTCCGATCGGTGAGGGTTCAAGAGGGCAGTGTCCAGCACCACACTTTGTTTACATATGATGCTGATAAGGTTTCAAAATAGAAATTGTTGTTGTTGTCTCGATCGCGTGATGTTAGTTTGACCTCTTGTAATACGTGTCAGTCGGCCTGGCTGTGTGTATAAAATGCGGAGGACAGCATCCTCCAATGTCATTCAACTGTCAACGCTGATACTCTGACACCTGATTGTCAAACTCCTCAAGATGTCTGGTGAACGAGCCTTCAACATTCCTTCGGCTGGATCATCATCTGCTAACAGGTAACTAAAATTTTATTTAATGCTGTCCTTAAGACGTTTTACTTTCTGTATTCTACTTATAAATTATTTAATGCTGTCCTTAAGACGTTTTACTTTCTGTATTCTACTTATAAATTATTTGATGCGGCCCTTAAGACGTTTTTACTTTCTGTATTCTACTTATAAATTATTTAATGCTGTCCTTAAGACGTTTTACTTTCTGTATTCTACTTATAAATTATTTAATGCTGTGTTGCCCTTAAGACGTTTTTACTTTCTGTATTCTACTTATAAATTATTTAATGCTGTGTTGCACTTAAGAATTATTTAATACTGTGTTGACTTATAAATTATTTAATGCTGTGTTGCCCTTAAGGTACTCAACCATTTATCCAGTAAAGTCATTTTATTCTAAAACTTAATTTTCAAACCTTTAGTTACTTAGATATTTTTGATTGCGCTAGTAAATGTACTGCATATTCTGAGACCGTATTATCTATCTATCTAGGAACACCACGCAGTGCTTTGAGAAACTTCTCGCAGCAGTCCAGAACCTCTCCGATGTCTCCAAAAGAAGCACGGAGACAGATGACAGAAGTGTTAAGCGTGTCTGTCGTCAGATGGAGGCCGGGGAAATACTACGACCGAGGACAATGAAGCTTTCTCTAACACACCGCAAGCGCATCGCTGCAGCAAAAGCAGCAGCGGAGATGAGGACTTCACCCGTCCCGGGTGCTTCAACGGCTAGCAGGTGAATAAACCTTTATTTAATGCTATGTTGTCATTAAGACACATAATCATTTACTGACGTGCATAGAGTTTTATATTTGTTTCTATCCAGTAAAGTCATTTTTACTTACTTTATTCTACTTATAAATTAGCTAAATATTTTCTTGGATTTTTTTTTTTTTGCTCAGGCTAGTAAACTGTGGTGTATGTTGTCTTTTATCACAACATAGAGTTTTATATTTGTTTCTATCTAGTAAAGTCTAAATGATAAATTTCAAACTTTAGTTACTTAGATTTTTTGCTCATGCTAGCAAACTGTGCTGTCTTTTATTCTAAAACCTAATTTTCAAACTTTAGTTACTTAGATTTTTGCTCAGACTAGTAAATGTACTGCATATTGCCTTTTCTGTTCTAAGATGAAAAAACATGTAAATGTACAGCATATTCTGAGACTGAATTATCTATCAATGTAGGGCCCCCACGGAGAGTGTGCTAACCAAGCCTCAGCCACCCACGACCCGTTCGTCATTGACAGTGCCGGCTACGCCCCTCAACGACCCCGTCAGTGCTGACGGCACCACGGCAATCTTCACAGGCGCTGGGTCTTCAGCTGCAGTCAGGTAAATGAAATTTCATTTGATGTTGAGCAGGTCTTAAACGGCTCAATCATTTACTAAAGCATATATAGTTTTATAGCCTGTAAAGCCATTTTACTTTCTTTATTCTGCTTATAAATTAATTAAATTTTAATTAGGTCTTTTGCTTGAGCTAGCAACGGTTAAATTCTTCCACAATCGAGTGTTTACTCTCGTGGAACATTTTTTCTCAGACTTGTACTGTAGGCAAAATTATACTAGCAGTGTGTGTGTGTTGTCTTTTATTACAACTGTTAAATTTTTCCACAATCGAGTGTTTACTCACGTGGAACATTTTTTTTTTTTCTCAGACTTGTACTGTAGGTAAAATTTCTATATATATATACATATGTGAATAAATATATGATTTTTATTGGACAAACTATGTATAAAGAAGAATATTAGTAATACTTTAAAAGTGTGTATCTGGGGAAAATGTGATACTTTAAAAATGTAATACTTTAAAAGTATGTATCAGGGGAAAATGTAATACTTTAAAAGTATGTATCTGAGCAATACAGCATTATAACTTCAGTTCTAAGATAAAAAACGCGTAAAGTACTGCATATTCTGAGAATAAATTATCTATCTAGGTCTGTCGAGTCCTTCAACGTTCCAGGACCATCCACAGTCAGACCTGCTGCAGCACCTTACTACACCATTGTGAACACACGCCACTACAACTCCGCCAAGTTTCGCACACAATTTGTTTCAATGAGTGTGCGGCTTGGCGGAATGGAGGATGTACAGCCCCATAATTTCATTCCGGTCCTGCACGACTTGCACGAGCGGATGCTAGCCGACATTGTCCCCACAGGCGAATATAGCCACGTACGGCTATGCTTGCGCTCCCGGGATTTGAAAAACCCCGTCAACCTGTCCCTAATTCGGCGTAATGCCCTGACGGGTGAGAGATTCATGACGGCATTAGACAAAGTAGTGCAGTCAAATGAATCTCTCGGTCCTGGGAGCGAACTAGAATTTGACTTCGTCTGTGCGGACTTGGACAGGGTCGGCAGCGGCAATGATGGGAGACGTGCAGGGCCGGAGAAACGCAGCCTTGTTGACGTGCAGTCATTCGTTGCCAAGAAGGGGAGTGTAACGAAAATTGTAAATAGAGACGGAATCTGTCTTGCAAGGGCTCTCGTCGTCGCACGAGAGCTTTGCTTAAAAAATAAAGGGCTGGTGAACACGTATGTCCGAATCCGGGACTACCGCTGTCCTTTGCAGCGGCAAGAAGCCCATCAACTACATCAGGATGCAGCCGTACCAGAGGGTCCCTGTGGACTCCCGGAAGTACGTCTCTTTCAAGCTCACCTGACACAATTCAGGATTGTTGTGTATTCTGCTGATGACGCCTTCCTCCCCATCTTCATTGGTCCCGAAGGAGGGGACAACCTTTATTTGTTGTTTAGTGCAGGGCATTATGATGTGATTACCAAACCATCAGGGTTTTTTGGGGTTAGACAATTCTGCCACATTTGCTTAAAGGGGTTAAATACAGAGGGCCACGTTTGCAAGGGAACCTGCAACAGGTGCCTGTCAGTCGATGTGCTTCATACAGGGGAGCTGTTGCTTTGCACGGTGTGCTGTGTGTATTTGCGCGGGGCTGAATGCTTTCAGGCGCACCTGCTGAAGGCATGTCAGACACGGCGTCGCTGTGTTAAGTGCATTAGCATTTACGATCCCCTGAAAAAGCACGTTTGTAAGGCTGACACCTTAAAATTCGTCGAGCCCTGCAAAATTGATCCTGTCGGTCAGACCTACCTCTACTTTGACGTAGAGACTGTGCAGTGTGCCGACGGGTTGCTAAAACCGATACTATGTGTGGTCACATATCAAGTGGACGACGAGTGGGTCTATGCTTCATTCTCGGAAACGGACGCCTTTATGGATTGGATTCTGGCTGAAGAACGTCCTGGGGTTCAACGATTCAAGGACGCCACAGTCCTCGCACATAATCTGAAAGGCTTTGACGGCATGTTCATCATTAGTTACCTGTACAGAAAATTTTTAAAACCGGATCTCGTGTTCGATGGATCCAAGATTTTAGGTATATTTTTACCTGGCCTTAAAATAAGGTTCATCGACACGTTGTCCTTTATTCAGGCTCCTCTTCGATCATTCACGAAGACCTTCAACTTGGAGACGGTGAAAGGCTTTTTCCCCTTTAAATTCGTGAAGGAGGAAAATCTACAGTATGCAGGACCCATCCCTGATCGGCTTTTTTTCCAGCCGGAAGACATGGAGCCTGAAACTCTGTCAGTATTCAACGAGTGGTATGTCGCAGCAAGCCTTGAACCCTGGGATTTTCAACAGCAGCTTCTGTATTACTGCAAGGCAGATACAGAGTTGTTGCGGCGAGGCGCCCAAGCTTTCCGCGAGGAATTTTTAAATCTCACAGGCGTAGACCCATTTGCGCGTGACCTGACTATTGCCGGCGCTTGTCTTCGAATTTTCCGTGGGAAGTTTCTGCAAAAGAATACCCTCGGTGTGTGTCCCGCCCAAGGGTATTCGGCGAGTAACGACCGGCAGTCCTTGAAAGCTCTCGCATGGTTAGAGTATGAGGCTTCCAAGGACAACATCGTAATTCAAACTGCGCGATCACCCGGAGGTGAGTATAAGATAGGGCAGTACAAATTGGATGGCGTGTGCCACAGTACCCGTTGTTATTACGAATTTTTAGGTTGTTACTATCATTGCTGCTTGAAATGTTTCAACCCTGAAAAAATAGATCAGCGCACGAGAAAGCCATTTGGTCTGCTAAACACCCGGACCATGGATCGTCTTGAGACCTTGAAAGTGCTGATGAACGGGTACACATGCAAAATTATGTGGGAGCACGAATTCGACGAGTTGATGCGCAAAAACCAGTCCGTCGCATTAATTTATAAATCCGTCGAGCCTATCAGGCGTATAGGGGCCCGTGACTACCTCTACGGAGGGCGCGTGGAGGTGTTCTCCATCTTTGCATCGGTTGACTTAGGATGTAGCCTTAACTACGTTGATTACAACAGCCTGTACCCTTATGTTTGCAAGAAGGCTCCATTCGGTAAAGGTCACCCGGTTCGGATCACCTCCGATTTCGCCACGGACCTCGACCACTATTTTGGCATTGCACACGCCACACTGTTACCCCCCGACGGTTTATTCATCCCTGTACTGCCCTATAGGTGTAATGGGAAGCTGCTTTTTCCCCTTTGTAGGATCTGTGCGGATGGACAGCTGGCACCCCCTTGTCGGCACACCGTGAACCAGCGCGCATTGACAGGATCTTGGCCTACGTTCGAAATTTATGCTGCGATGCGTGCTGGCTACAAACTTCTCCAGTTCCACGATGTGTGGCACTTTAATACCATCCTGCAATACGATCCTACAACAAAAAAGGGAGGTGTCTATGCTGGGTACATAGACACTTTTCTGGGACTGAAGCAGCGCTACTCCGGGTTTCCCCCTGACGTGCAGACCGAGGAGCAAAAGGAAGCCTTCTGTGAGGCCTTCTTCCAGGCGGAGGGGGTTCGGATCCTCCCCTCGGAAGTTGAGAAAAACAACCTTAAGCGAACTCTTTCCAAGGTCTCGCTTAATTCGTCATGGGGGAAGCATGCGCAGAACATGAGTCGAACCCAGACGACCATTGTGAGTTGTCCTGTCAAGTACATGGAGCTCTTGACGGACGCATCGCTAGTCATCACTGACGTCGCTGTTATCAGTGATCAGGCCGTGCTTGTCACGCACAAGCCGGCGGAGTCTGCCACTCCAGCGAACACCCGTGGAAGCCTGATTCTCGCCGCAATGGTGACGAGTCACGCCCGACTAAAGCTGTACGAGCTTCTATCGAAATTAGATAGCCGTGCATTGTACTCGGATACTGACTCAGTAATTTATACAACGTCTCCTCGCGACACCTACACACCACCACAACATCCCTTTCTCGGAGGTCTCGTAGATGAAATTTCTTCAAAGTACGGCTCCGGTGTACACATCACTGACTATGTCAGCGCCGGGGCCAAAAGTTATGCCCTTCGGCTGAGCAACGGGGATGAAATTCTTCGCGCCAAGGGCATATCACTCACGAAGAAAAACCGGTGCACATACAATTTTGAACTTCTAAAATCCATGGTGCTAGGGAACTCCCCAACCAGCGAGACCTTCGAAGTCCCTTTCAATGTAATTCGTAATAAAGTGGATGGGTCACTTACGAATAAGCCCATGGTGAAAAGGTTTAAGGCTAACCTCGATAAGCGGTATCTCAGCCCGGGTTCGACTCTCACTGTACCTTATGGTTACAATGACCTGGGCCTGGATACCCTTATCCAACTCATGGATGAGTAAATGCACAGTTTTTATTTATTATTGCACACTAATGTATTATTGTAAACTAATTTATTATTTATTATTGTAAACTAATTTATTATTTATTATTGCATCTTCATTTATTATTTATTTATTATTGCATCTTCATTTATTATTTCAGTGTGCATAGTATTACAACTTTATTTCGTTGCTCACTTTATTTCGTTGCTCACCAATGTACATATTATTTCATTACACGCTTTATTTATTTCACTGCACACTTTATTTCAATGTTCCTAGTGAACCTTAGTATTTCACACGTAATGACCCAGCACTGAGGCGTCGTCAGCTTTTGAATTATTGTATTTAACTTATTGTATTTAAAACTACAGCGGATCTGTCATTGTTTTACTGTCCAGCATTGGATCTGTCATGTAAATTATTGTCTGTGAATTGTTTCAATAAAAAAGGTTTCAAAAAATCTGCCTCTTTATTACCTAGCTGAAACACACTACGGCAGGGGGGAAAGTTTTATCAATGACGTGTTCCGCCGTGCGAGAGCGGCGCATGCTGCCGCCATCCAATAAAAACCACCGGTGCATCCAAGCTTAGAGCGGTCCGAAGAAGGACCAATGAGAAGCCTGGATGCATCCGTGCTTAGAGAACTGCTCCAGCGAGACTGTGGAGCGCGGCACTGATAAAACTAATTAACTGAATGGAGTAGAAGAGTGAATGAAGCAAGAGACGCAAATATCAGTTTTACTTTCTTTTATTGGATATTTTGTAATGCACATTTTAAATACATGGGTTTTTTAACACAAATCTTCAAGCGCACAGGGCTTGGATTTTACAGAAGGTTTCAATATGCTGACCACTCGGATAATTTTCTTTTCTTACGTCGGATGGGTACAGCAATGTCTTTTGGCGGGCGCTCTTCAGCTATATGATTTCTGGGAATGTTGACTTTTAGTTCATGTGGAGTGTCAAGCTGTTTTGAGAATAACAAATAATTTTTCAAAGCAGTCAGATACTTTTCAGACTTATCGTCAGCATCACCAGACTCTAATATTTTCTTCATCTCTGAGTCCAAATCACATACTTTTTTTCTTATGTTTTTTCTCTGCACTGCTTTCACTGAAATCATTTTTTTCTAAATAACGAAACCAACAGGGGGAGGGCGGCAGTCAGCAGGGGTATAATGAACCCTGAACCACGCTGCAGGAGATGCTTCTTGTGGCGTAAAGATGCACGTTTGGACGCTAGACTCCTTATGACCGTCTTGTGCTGGCGTAAATTCTTTAATACTCGATGGGAGACAGGTATATTTCCTTTTAAGAAATTGGAACACACTTCACATAGAGCATACATCTGGGGGTCGGAGATGTGCTTCATCAGAGCTGTACGCTGCTTTCCCCCTAGCTTTGGTAAGCACTGAAGGAACGGACCTTGAGATTTAACTTTCATTTGGAACGTAAAGTATTTCGGGTTCTTCTGATGGAAGAATCTTTGCACGGAGCCTTTCACTGTCCAACGTTCTGGGATGAAGGTCAACACACAAATAACCGCAGGTTACCTGTGTAGCCAGTCTATAGGCATCCGTCAGGAGTTTAGATTGATGGGGGTACACTTGTCTCGCCAGGTGGGTTATTTGTGATGCATCCCGACAATTGCGAAATAAAAACATGTAGTGAGCGTTGAGCGATATAGTCCTCGAATGTCTTCCCTTTAAAAACAGATTTTGTAAGATCAGGACAATCGTGATATTTTTATGATGACCCCCTCGAATAAACAATTGTGATATGCGCTCACTGGCTACAGACTGTTCCATCAAGTCATCCAGTACCAGAAGTGTAGGTCTGTGAGGATCAAATTCCAGATCCGTAGGTAGTCCTTCATAAAATTCCACCGTTTTCTTGAAGGGTTCAAAGGCAGGCTGCCACTCACCGTAGCAGTAAACGACACGCTGGGGTGGGGGTTCGAATACTTGAGCTGCTTCTTTGATGAGTTTCAGAGTGAAAGTCGTCTTCCCACACTGTGAAGGTGCTGCAATTATAATATTTGAAGGAGTGCGGAGAGCCATCGCACCACCATGCAGTCGTTAAAGTCTACTCGACACGTGTAATCACGATGCAGTACTGTGGGAAGAGTCGAACCACACGATCTTTTAAACAGGAAATACAGACAGTGAGCCCCACAAGTGTCTCCCAGGGGGTCCTGCAGAGGTATCGAGGGGTGTAAGACGTGACGTATGCCTAGTCGACTATAGTATTCTTGCATGGAGGCATCGGGACTCGTACCCAGGGGATCAAAGTGATCCACTTGCACTCCTTTCTTGTAAACCGCTATCCAGTGGGTTCCAGGCAGGGAGGACGGATCGGTATTGTAGATAAACAAGGCTTCTGACTGATTGATTCTGTGAGGTAGTCTGTCACGGGGGAACACTCCGAGACTTGTGGGTAACATCGAAAGGACGGATTCTAGCTGATAGGAATTCATGAGCTGTAGTCAAACAGGACTTTACGGTCCAATGGGATTTCCAACAAATTCTGGTACTCGGCATACAGGATCACAGTGACCGATGCGGGTAGCGGCTTGGCAAACTTTAATTCGACTCTCACACTCCCACTCTTTATTAAAGAAAATACTTGATTGCATTCACGTTGCTCGGGGGTCAATTGGAATCCGAATAATGTAAAACCTTCTCCATAGGCTTTTCGCGATAAGTTAATACCGCTATCGGATTTCCAGGCGTCCACAGCTTCCAATAATCCTTGGTAACAGCGGAGATAGCGCCCATTCGCAAAGTCGGGGGTGTAGGACTGATGATCACTGTCTATGTGAAGACTGATGTAGTTTAAGTCGAAATGTTGGAAGTTGAAGGGATTTTTTTCGTACGATCCATTCAGGCTGGTACTTTCCAGCATACCCAGTACAAGCCGTACAGGGAGCTGGCCGAGAAATAAATTGTCACGGTTCACACTCGTCAGGCCCGAAGCGATGGAAAACATACGTAAATCCGTTCTTCGCAGAGGGTACTTGGCACTCTCCGTACCCAGCAGGCGAGCGTGTGCAAGGATGACACCCGAAGTGGGTTTGACTTTACGCACGAAAAATTCAGCTTCGTGTATCTGTACTTTGTAAGAGGGGGCTGCTTCACCTGTCAAGAGGCAGAATTCGGGTTTGGATCTCAGCAAACGCAGTCTCAGGTCGACTTGATTGAGTAGGTAACGATCTTGATTAAACAGGTCGGCGTGGATCCACGAGATGAGTTCGATACCTGTTGGTTTGACGTACCCCTTGCGTTGATGCCACCCCTCGTTCTCCCTGCTGGTCAGTTCCATTTTACCTGGGGTGTCGAGGTACCAGAGCGAGGTGCCTAGCTGACTTCGTGTGGCATCGGTCCCGTAATTCAATAGAGTCTCTAGATACGCCCTGTAGGGGTACAAGGTGTGAGAAGCACTCACTAGGTGATCATTGAGGAAGACGTCTACCTGGCTGAAGAGGGCATGGAAGAAATGATTGCAGGGGGCAATCACTTCCGACGGTGCTGTACCATCGGATTTTACAATTTTCAAGACGAGACGTAGGTGACATCGAGATAGATCAATGTAATCGTCCGTCCCCTTCACGATGAATTCGAGTGGTGCATTACCTTCCAGGGAAGCCACAGGTAAATAATTGACATAACAGCCTCTTTCTAATTGTGAGACAGTGGGTGGAACCAGAAACAGATCCAGTTCTGAATTGGCACAGTCGCCAGAATCAGCGTGAATTTTCTGAATGCTCATGATGAAAACACGTCCTGCACAGTACAGTGTCTCTTCACTTTATGAACCTTGGGATGCTGACGACGACGTTTTATTCCTTTCCCTCCCTGCAGCTTTGAACTGGCACGCTGCAAGAGGTCGGCGCCCGCTTCACGGAGCCCCGCTTTGGCTGCAGATTTGAAGTTTTGCCCCTGGGACATCTCTGAAACGAACCGTAGCCCACCCTTACGTAGGGTGGACAGCGCAGGTCGTACGAGAGGGCGTACGAGAGGGCTGATGAAACGTCCGATCCTAGCAAAGATGCTTCCTACCCCGTCGCCTCTCTGATAACGAGGACCACGGAACACACCCTTCCCCGTTTGGCTCTTGTAGTAACTCACGTAGGCATCTGCAGAAGGGGGAACGAATTTAACCCTCATGACGGAAATGTAACTTGACTAAAACTTTACCGAATTTAAAATGCAGAGGTTCTCCGGTGTCGGTACGAAGGAAGATTCTCACACTCTCGAAACTGTTCCTTGCAAGGGGGTAGTAATCAGGTTGCTGATACACTGCAACAATGGCTTCGTTATTACTGGTTCTGACGGCGGGGTTCACGACACGCAACAGTTCACCGTGAGTATCACCTAACAACTGAGGCGCAATCAGGTCTGAATACAAATAAATACCATACATTCCTCTGTTCATATCGATGGGATAGTCACCCAGGACTTTATTCAGTGGTATATCTAATTTAGTAATTCCTAGCATTTCTCCTAATCCAGGGTTCGATCGAGGAAATTTAATGTAATGCGACTTGTCTGTATCCATCAATACGGTGTGATCTGCCTGTTGCTTGAAACGGTAAGCTTTTCTCAGCCTGTAGGGTAGCATCTGGTTCATTGCATCGAATAACGATTCGGCAGTTTCGTATCGTCCGTGGGGTACCTTTCGTTCTTGGAAACTACCTGGCGGGATCACGTAGAAATAACACTCGTCATCTATGTCGAAAGTTGGTGTATTGCAAAGTTTGCTGGCAAATCGTTGGTGGAAGGGTTTGTCAACTTCTCCCTCGCCGATACACAGAAGTTTACCGAAATTCGTTTTAGGAAACATCAGTCCGTACCCCTCACTCGGTTTGAATACCCAGTAACCACCGTTATAGGAAACTATTATTTCTTTGGGGAGCTGTGTGGTGAGGACAGACAACAGCTCCATTCGAGTTATTTTACCCGGTTTAAGTTTGATTTTCCTGTATTCTTCGGGGGTGGAAGGAGCGTAATATTCATACGTGTCGTTAGAACCGTCCACATTGTACCAGCTCACAGGTAAGTGAACTTCTGCTAGTCCCACTTTCCATTTTCCGCTCAGTCTTAGGGGTTGTGCCAGACAGACTGTGAAATCGGTCTGCGAATTGTTCGGATAAATATTCTGACTAGCCGTGGAGGGGAGAGTCAGGTAGAAACTATCCATTTTTTAGGGATCCAGGAAGGTTTGGGATATCCGCGAAATTTAACCAGTGCCTTTTGACCTTTTCTCTCGATTATTTTCTCGACCGTGTAAAGTTCGGGTTCTGTCACTTTTTGAAGCTCCGATTTATAGAATGTGCCTTTCAACACTTCTCCCTCGGAATCCCTTATGACGTACACAGGGGGCTGGCGTTGTAATACCTTGTCGACTATAAATATTTCTTCGGTCCACAAATGTGTGCCTGCCTTCTTGAAAGGTGCTTTTACACTGGCTAGTCGAACTGTGTCACCCACTTTAAATGCTGGTTTTTCTTTTACTACAGTCGGATTGCGATAGAGTCGAACCCACACGACGTCTTCGTTGCGTAAGGTCACGTCCTTGGGGGCCATATCGTGTGCACTGTGAACGGTGGCATTGTATCCCCTTACAACACGCTGCAGCACATCCAGGTAGCGGTAGGTATTATTGCGTGTATAATATCTCCCCAGTCTCTCGCGTAGGGTACGATTCCATCTCTCCACCAAAGCTGCTTTTTTGTCGGAGTATGTAGCAAAGAACCGAATACCTTTCTTTTTCAGGAATTTCTGGAACACTCTATTGGTAAATTCCGTACCCTGATCCGTATTTAAATTCATTGGGGATCGACCCTTGGAAAGGATTTTTTTGAAAGCCGACACCATTTCTTTCCCTGTTTTAGCCTTCATGGCCAGCGCCCACCCGTATCTCGAGAACACATCGATGACTGTTAATATGTAGCGATACCCGTCATTGAAGCGAGTTAGATTTTTCACGACCATGAGATCGGCTTGCCATTGTTCGTCTAGCCCTGTGACGTAAACTTTGTTACGAGGGAACTTTCTGCGAACAGGTTTATGTAACGTGTAGGCAGGCTGCTTTTCTAACCATTCTCGGACGAGTTTGAGTGGTAGTCCCGTATTCTGTGCTAACTTTTTTACACTACCGAATCCTCTTTCGGGGTTGAAATAATGGGACTCCAAAGTTTTGTTTTCTGCTGCACCCAGACGTCGTACCCCACCAGGTTTTGCCATTGATGTAGTGAAAGTGTAACACCTGTCACTGTAGGAACGTCACCTATAAACTGTCTGATATCCACTGTTAAGTTGCACACACGAATTTTGTATTCACCGTCCAAGGCTTTTGACTCCCCACACTGAATATTTTTACTAGGAGCTACAAGTTCTAATACAAGTACGGCTATCGTTAACAATGTCACGATTACACTACCCACACTAGCTAACACCTTCTTTCTCCTATCCATACCAAGACTAAAATGACATAGGATGAAAAAGACAGACACATTATATAAGGTTACAATTATTTATTTAATTTATACAATTCATTTTTTGCCTCGTCAACAATAGCATTATATTTTAGATTGCAAACAAAACCAGAATCTACAAAATTCAATAGACCTCGCTTCCAGGCCGTATCCACAAATACCTGCGCTATACCATTAATGTCCAAGTCACCAGACCACCCTACGATGGTCGGTATTTTTTCTTCGGGCTGCAGTCCATCTAACGGTATCACGCGCGTAAGTTCTTGCTGAAAAATATTCACCAGCAGTGGGTAAACACAATCGGGACCGTCGAAAACAGGACTCAGTAGGAAAGGACGAATGGATTCAGAATGTTCCATAATGGTTGTACGGAGTTTGTGATCTTTGGGGGTCCCACACACGTTGTGTACAATGCACATCACCTCGTCTAAGTGAATAGCCAGCGTGAACAACTGCGAAGCGTTCAATGTTATACAGCGTCTCACCACACGGAACTGTAGAGTTCTCTGGTCTGCAGATTCTTTGATGAAGTCGACACAGCGTTCACCACCTCCAGTGCGATACATGTAGGCACGTAAACCGTGCATCACGTACCATGTCTGTTGATCGGGACCGATTTTCACTTTGTCCTCTATGTGGGGTACCGCGGCACACAAAGCCTCCCATTCAGGTATGGAGAGGGTAACCCCTGCTGGTGTAGGGTAGATGAGTTCACCATTTTCATATTTCTTGTAGCGGCGTACGTGCACAGAAAACTTATTTTTGAACAGTGAGGGCACGACGTACACATCTTCACCGAGACACCACGCATCTGGATTGCTAGGCTGCATCGTGAACAATGCGGCACAGAGCACTCGCTCCCTATTTAACTAGAGAACCGCACCACCTGAGACGACCAATCAGGAACGAGCTGATAAGTAGGTGTTTGTTGAGACATGCTCTCGACGATCGATCCATCCGAAGAAAGCAGCTGTTTCTGCTAAAGAGCAATGGATGTCCTCTCCGGTGTGATATCCACATTCGAACTCAGAAACTTTGGGGAGATCACAATATTTGGGGCAGCCGTAAAGTTCGAGATTAACACTGGGAAGATTTAATTGTTCCAAGAGAATTCTTTCCACAGTACCTCCTTTGTAACCCACCACAGTAGCTTCTTCAGTACGTGCAAGTTTGTAAACATATTTCACGATGTTAGGAACGTGATCTAACGACCACACCTTTTCTCGAGGCAGAGGATGAAAGGGTAGACCTATCACATATTTAGACACGTAGCTGGCTGTCCTTCTGTCTTTTACTGACAAAGGTTGGTGCTGTCGAAGATTGAAACGATAGACACCACATTTCCCATTCAGAGTTGCATATCCAAGTTCACGCACTAGGAAACGACCATTTACACGGAAACCGTCGAGGTCTAGAACCATACAGATGTTTTGCATAGTTGTACTAGTTCAAGTATCTGGAGATGAAAACACTTGACGTCTTCACACTGGCAGGGTCTACAGACGTCTCTGTCGTTTACGCCTCAGAGCCTGCACAACACTCTGCGGTAGTCCCGGGGGCCAGGTTTCGGGCGGCTTCATCACCAGAGGTCGTCGCAGCCTTCGAGGTGGTGGCGGCGTAGTGTCCTCCACGACAACAGCCCGTAGCATCGGACCACCAATCCCAGGTCGCGGCAACATCTTAATAGTGACGGCCGGAGGTGGTGGTGGTGGCGGAGGAGGTGGCACAATCACAGGTCGACGTAGCAATCGACGAATACGCGTTCGAAAGTGTTGTGGATCGCTCTCGTAGCCGGAGTCTACATCACTCGTCCAATTATGACCAAAATCCAAGTCGTCGTCGTCGTCCATAACGTGTAGCTCAAAATAAAAGGCCAAACCTTTTTTCAGCGGTTATATACAGCCAGAACCGTGACCTTTACACATCACCCCATCGGGTAAACGCGTGACACGTAGCAAAGTACACAGTCAATCGTTCCATGCAATTATTCTGAGACTTGCATCAGCCGAGTGGGGCCTTAAAATGGTCAACCAGAGGGTTTTTCATAAGGGGGAGGGCTTAAAATATAGGTAGGTCGACCGTGGGGTCCGAAAACGAGAAATTAGACTTAAAATAAAGGGTTTTTTGGGAAAATAGTACTTCTCCCTGTCAACAGATGGCGCCAGGAGGGTTTTTAATAAGGGGGAGGGCTTAAAATATAGGTAGGTCGACCGGGGGGTCCGAAAACGAGAAATTAGAGTGAAAATAAAGGGTTTTTGGGAAAATAGTACTTCTCACTGTCAACAGATGGCGCCACTGAGGGGGAAAAGGGGGGTGAAAGGGGGGTTTAATAAAGGGGGAGGAACTATTAATTATTAATAAAGGGGCGTGGCCTGTTACGTAATGATTATGTAATAATTACGTCATGTTACGTAATGTTACGTCATAGGGGCGTGGCCTGTTACGTCATAGGGGGCGTGGTCGATGACGTCATAGGGGGGGAAAGCACTGTGCAAAGGGGGATCCGTAGAATGGCAACAAACTACTAAGATCACTATTTAATAGCGTGCATGCCGGAAACATTTCGTAAGCAATGCAGACGCAAGAAAAATGCATTAATTTCTTTTTATCCTGGCTGTGATCTGGTGGCATAGTGAGAGGAGATGTGGGGGAAGGAAGTCGGGTATATATTACCCACAGAAAATAGAAGATCTGAAAATGCTTAATTTATTTTTACAAAACATATTCAAACGTATGTTATACCCGATTTAAGCAATATCTGTGTAAATTTTTTAAAGTTTTAAATGCCTGAGAATTAAAAAACGTTGGGATATATTAATCCTATTTTACGCGTTAATATAAAAGATAAAAGATATAATGCGTTAAGTTTTGATTTCAGTTATTTTTCTTCACAACTCTAACGAGGATGAAATAATAAGGATAAAATAATTTACTTGTAACGAAATTTTTAATATTTATTAACGAAAACAAAATAAATTTTAAAATTCTAGAATCTTCTCAGCGATGTTCTGCGGGCAATTCGCAGGAATTCCACGACATATATATTTTATTTCCACTCCCGAAAGGGTTTTAAACTCCACAAACGTTTCATGAAGTAACAAAAGCTATTGAAAGCAACTTATATCTCTTAAATATTGTAAAAATGTAAACAACTTATATCTCCTATATATATTGTAAAAATGTAAACAACTTATATCTCCTATATATATTGTAAAAATTTAAACACAACTTATATCTCTTACATATCGTAAAAAATATAAACACAACTTATACTCCTACATATTTTAAAAATGTAAACACAACTTATATCTCTTACATATTGTAAAAATTTAAACAACTTATAATATCTCTTACATATGTGTAAACCCAACTTATATCTCTTACATATTGTAAAAATGTAAACACAACTTATATCTCTTATTAAAATGAGACGAGGGGGGTGGCTCAGTCGGTAGCGCGCCAGGTTCGTATTCTGCAGTT
Source organism: Ryuthela nishihirai (assembly GCA_038380435.1). Taxonomy (NCBI): domain Eukaryota; kingdom Metazoa; phylum Arthropoda; class Arachnida; order Araneae; family Heptathelidae; genus Ryuthela; species Ryuthela nishihirai. The sequence continues at coordinate 83,206,464 of JAWZYU010000017.1, forward strand.
CCCAGGTTCGAGGCCCAGCTGCACCTGTGTTGAGATTTATCTCCGCAAAACTCCCCGCCCTGCACTCGGTCAGTAGGGGACACCGATGGGCTTGGAAAGGCTGCCTCCGTCGGATGGGACGTTAAGCCATGGTCTCGTGTGCTGGAGAGGGCCATACCCTGTGCACGTTAAAGAACACGCTGGATGGCCTTGACAGGAGGCTACCATCTGCCTCCCAACAGCTGTTTCACTGGGTCCCCTCCCCCAATCTTCTCTGAGTCGTTGTGATCTGGACATTTAACCCATTGTGTGCAAAAAATTGCCTCTCAGAGGTAAAACAATTCAACTTATTGAAATAATCTGCGATTGATTATGGTAGTGGTTTATTTTTGCTATTAATTTTACATATACAACTGTATTTTTGATTTAACAAATAATTTCAAACTCTGTGAGGTTATAAAAAATAAATATGCAATGCAAAGCATAAGAATTTCAATAGAAAAATTTCTCTGCATCATCCATACTTAAGGACCTTACCAAATATGGACTGTTTGTTGTGTTTTTATTGGTGGCCGAAAAGGAAGAAAAAAATTTTGGAACAAGATATAGGTAATAAAGTCTAAACATTTCCTTGCATAACTGAGGCATTTGATATTATATTTTTATCACACCTTAACTGATACTGATTTCCAGTTGTTGTCATTTTTTTTTTTGGAATGCTCATTTCTTAAGTAAAAATATTTCGAAATTCCAAAGAAATAATCATGCCTCAAAGGTAAGATTCCTTGCTGTTGAAACAAGAACATCGAAGTTACAATAATTTGAGGAATTGTTATCAAATTCGTTCTTCTTACTACATAATGATCTTCCATGTTACAAAAACTCGGGGCGCATGGTTACAAAGATTTGGGGCACTTGGTTGCAAAGACGGAGTGCGTGATTGAAGAAAACTCGTATGTGTGGAAGAAATTCATTGAACTAATTAGAAACAAAATTTTAAAAGGACAATTGTGGAAAGTAAAACTGGTAGAAGAAATTCGCTTACTAGGGGCAACAACAGTGGTAAGAACTCGCTAGACAATGTGATCTGAGTGAAGAAAACTCAAAAGATAAACGTTTAGGAGAAGAATGGATTAGGAAAACACTCTTACCGTTATGAGGTGGAGGAAATTCATTGGAATAATACTAAGGGAAAGATTTAGGGGGGGGGGGCGCACTAGAGAACTGTTCCAGTAAGAATAATGGGAAAAGGAAATCCCTTTTGAATGATTTGCGTATGTGTGGGGGGCGTTGGAATCGGTAAATAAAATTCATCGCCCAAGAGTAAGATGCAAGAGGCTGTAAAGGAAATGCATTAGGCGAATATTGAAGCCAAGGTGGATAAGGACATTTTTTGGACGACTCTGAGACGTTTAGTAACGAAAACATATCCCCTGGAGTTGCAAATGCGAACCTCCAGTAAGGCCATCCAGCGTATTTCTTAGCGTGTATGCCTCTTTCTTATATCAGGAACGTAATCCTTATATTAGTCTTATAACAGAGCGAATTTCCACGTCCTGTGTCCAAGAACTGAATCCTAGCTCTTAACCAATGATTCTGAAATTCACTCAGCATCCAGACGACAATAATGGCATTTGAAATGAATTCGTTGCCATAGATGCGAGAGTGAGAATAACTGCTTTCTTAGTACTAAATGCATTAGAAGAAACTCTCTCCGCATGAGAAAAGAAAGCCAACTCTTAGAGTGCAGCCGTAGGCCAATTTTCCGCTCACAAAGGCGGGCATTTGTTCTTGAAAATTCTTCCTAAGAATAATACTTATCTGCGAAACTTCTCTCGAATTCTTCCTGCTCGTACGTGCTCCGGAGAGCGGGTGATCTTCATCCTCTTCTGCTCCGCATCCCGGTTTCTCAGTTCTCGTGTCGAACACTTAACGAGATTACACTCTAAGGGAAATATTTGCCGTAACTGTTATGAAAGAAGGTCTTCGCTTCAGCGTGAATGAAGCGCTAATTTTTAGAAGAATTTAATTCGATTTTTCTCTCTCCCTCTCCCCTCTTTTCTCCCCTCCCCCTCCACACACCTTCTGCTTTGTAAAAGATCTTCTCCAAGACAGCGCCAACTATCGGAGGCAGGAGATAATTATATGACAGCGGCAGCGCGCGTCGTGTGTTGCATCAATCACCCTATCGGCGTGTGTCGGTAGAGTGGCGGTTGCTTGGTCTGCCTGCGAGGAAATTCTTTCAGAGGCAGCCTCTTAGCATCCTTACTTATTTCTATGGGATTAACGCTTGCCAAAGGAAAAGAAGGGTAATGCTTAAGAGAAAAGAATTCCTGTTCCTTTGCAGATAAGTCGATCAATTTAGTCCCCCGTGAATGTGCACGAAACTATTTGTCTTATTCCTTACGCTCTATATATTCCTGGTAGAGATTAAACAGAAATGGACTAAATAATAATCCTTTCATAAATTCTAAATATATTCCTTTATCTCAAAGATTTGAAAGAATCAGAGGTATGCCGCATGTAAGGAAAAATATACTCGTATAATGATAATCTTTATATTATTCATAGCATTTCTTTCAGAATAAACATTTGAATAAAATATTATTGTGATATATGAGGTTCTTTTCCTTCTTTTGCAAGGCAAAGGATGTTCATTTTATAACTAACTTATATGAATATCGCAAATTTTTAAATAAGTTATATGAATATCGCAAAGCCATCATCAGCATTTGAAAATGCTCACCACTTAATCAATGCGCTCAAACATGTTGTATTCGATTTTTCTTTCGCTGATTTTCTAAAGTCTGCTCAGAAACAGAATCATCTTCATAGTTTTCGAAGAGGGGATTCTTTTTTTTAGCTCGCCGTTTTTTAGCAACTTTCGATTGACGGAGATGAGAATTCTTGAACATGTAAACTGTATTATTTACTCATTTGTAAGTATCTGTTATCTTCATGTTAGGCTACTGTCTAACATGAAGATAAAGACTTCCTGTGGAAGAAGGTTTAGTTTCAAATTCCAGACAAGTCATAAATATCTTTTTTTTTTTTGGAGACTCTGCCTTTTTCCCAGGTCTTGTTTTCTATAACCATTTACGTTGACAGATCCTTCTGAGGCCACTGGGATTACTTTAGCTAGTTTAAGTTCTGAATGGGAAGTCTCCCTTTCTCAGCGGGCTAAATGGATTCATCGAACATCCCCACATATTCGGAACAGGTTCGAGGAAGGGAAGAGATCCATTGAACAGCATAGCCTCTTATCAAAGCCACTCAGCATTTTTTCTGACATGGATAAATGAATGGCTCTTATGGACAAGGTTCAAAGTCCTAATAGATATCCTCTCTCCCCAAGGTCATGGCTTGCATTAACGGAGAAAAGAGTTAAACTCGTTACAGTTGGAAAGCGTAAAACGCCAAATGTTGCTCGATTTATTGCAACAAAAGAAAAAATCTATGTAACCGTATTCAAATCCAGCCATCAAAAACTGACGTCATAATCCTCTTCGACTGGAAGTGACTATCTTATGACGTCATTCATCGTTTAATGGCTGGGTCCAATTTTCTTTTCCTGTTCTGGTCATTTTTCTCATTGCCCGGCAGGAAAAAGTACCCCAGAAATGAAACATGATAAGCCATCCGTTTTTCCTCTTTAACAGTTTTCTAAAATTTTAGAATAGAAAAAACGAACTGTTATTTTCACGTTTTCGTCTGTCCGTCAATAGATAATGTATTTATTTTTAGACATTGTCATCTATCCTTGAACAGAAATTATTTTTTACACATAAACGAAAAATTCTTTTTGATGTTGGATACGTATCAATAAGCTATTAAACTTATTTTTGAAATCTTTCGAATGATGGAATAAATTCCCCATCATTTAAAGGAAGCCAGAGTTAGAAAAAAAATATTTATTCAACTGCTATTGTAAAGATACTCTGCTATAAATTTAATATTTTTGTGGTCGGTGGAGTTGTTAACTATCACCGTGGCAACAGCACGTACTCTATTCCCCAAAAGGGAGAGATTCAGACTTTTTTTTAAATATTTTAGGTTGAACGGATTCTAAAAAGGATATTATATTCTTTTTCGGAATCTTCCATTAATTTGAATTACCATCATTAGACAGAGCTGAAGTTGTAAAACAACGAGTTTATTCTCATTCATAAATGAGCATTTTATGTTCGCCAAAACCCCTTGCATTTGCTTTTTTTCCCCCTATCCACTCTTTTTCCTTTTCGTTCTAATTAATAACAGCTGCTATTTTCCTCCCTCCCTCAATAATTTCCCTTTCCCATGTTCTAAACCTTGAAGCATTGATTTCTTATCCCACCCCCCACTCCTGGTTGATAGTCCCAATTTTCAGAGTTAAGGTTTTAGTCTTTGTGTCTTAATGAACGCCAAAGCAGAATTTGCTTTTAGAGCGACGCAAATGTGATGAACATGAAACGTGAGTTGGAGGCAGGAGGGGGAGGCAAGAACAAAACAGGAGTTGAAAAATGACTCCTCGAAAGAAATTATCGATGGCGATATAAGACGCAAGGACAAATTCTTATCCTCTCTGAACTGAAGACTGCTTTTGTCTGACATAAAGCGAGAACTATTCAGTTTCAACACTGTCAGTGACAGCAAAGATTTTGACCCTAAATATTAATGAACTTTAACCATTAATAATAGGCCATAGAAAGCATATTTGCACGGACAATATTTTGCATCGACGATGGATCGATTTCACATCGTCCCCAGCTGCCGTCTTTCATCGCTGGACAATTTCCTTATAACACTAGATGCAGCAATTACTCAAGTTCAAGTTTCCGACCAAGCTTTCAGAACTTTGTTTTTTTTGGAAAGAATATTGTCTTTCTAATGAAGTAACTCAGACTTAAGGTGCATCTCTGTAGCCTCTTTTTAGCAGCAACTACAAGAAATATCGATTATTATAATCATTAACAAACCGAAAAATTCTTTTAAAGCTTTGAATTTGCATTCCGAAAATGAAAACATTAGAATGAGAACTTTCTTTTTCTTATCAGTGACGTAACTATTTCTCCTGCAATAAGAGGAGGTAATTTTAAAAAAAGCGTCCCAAATCCGAATTTCTGTTTTTTGAATGATTACAGGGAGGGGTCAAAAATTTGAAATTTTGCCACTAGTTCTCAATTAATGTGGCATTTAAAACTTTTAACCTCGTTTGAGCTAACAGGATCTCTGATCTTCCACTGTTGGAATCTCAAGTACATATTCTCGTTCATCTAAATCTCAAGTCTGCCAGTGGATTTTGCACTCAAAAATGCAACTCAGATTCTAAAACAACCGAAGCTCTTTTACCCGATGGTTTCTTATGCCATCAGTGGTTTTTGTGATCAATTCATAATAGAATATTAAACTGGCTTTGGAAGATAAAATCAAAATAGCTTTTGTTGAATTTTAGTCATCTCAATTACATTTTAATTGCATTTTAATTAAACCCACTTCTCCAAAGCACGATATCATAGTTTTCGTCTATTTCTTTCCTCAAAACAGTGATTTAAAGTATTTATGTTGAAGTCTTTTGCAATCTTCATTTTTCTGTCTTTAAAAGTCGCCTGGATTCGAGCATTAAGTTTAACATAGACTCTAGCTAAAGGCTGATAAATTTTAATGTCACATGATAGTGCTGAAGTAATTGATCAGACAGCTGCCAGATTAACAAATATTCATTTGGTTTTTCTTTCAGTAAAGAATTTCCGTAAAGTGGTCCAGTTAGCTTCTATCTGCGGTTAACATGCATTTTAATCTTAAAAATAAAATAATTTACGTTGAACAAATATGTCATTTAATGAATTGCATACATCTGCTCTCTCGTAGTCCTGAAGGCATTTTTTTCACTAATGAATATCATCTCATTACTCACACTGAGAAATGTCTTATTGTATATAATGTTTGTTTTTTTTATAATTTCACTTTCATTAAAATAAACAAAATTAGATTAAAAATTAAAAAAAGCCATCTGCACACGTGAGTTTTAAAAAGGTTGAAATAACAGAAAAAAATTGCCAGAGATAATATCATTTACTCTAATTAATTTCCAAAGACGAAATGGGAGCAATTTTTTTTATGAGTTGGATGTTTTTTCTTTAAGAGGCAGTTTTAAAGAGAACAATTTCTTCGATGAGTTGGATTGTTTTTCCTTTGAGCGACAATTTTTGTTCCCGCAAAGAATGAAATAGCCATTGGGTTCTTTAACCTTCACAGATTACTCTTTGTTGTGTACATAACGACGGCATAACGTCTCATCCGACTGAGGATGCCTTTTAAAATCCATCAGTTCTCTCTATCTCATCTCATGGAGGGAAGGGGGGGGGGAGTTAACGAAGATAAATATCAACACTGATACTCGAACCTGTTGAGAGTCGAACCGGGTACGCTACAAAATGGGACAACTCCAGCCAAATTTTCATTTTCTTTTCTTCAACGAGTAAATAAAAATGTTTTAACATCCAGGTTTACCTTTGAATTTCATTTGACGAGATGATTAAATCACTGCAATATATAAAATGTCTTTTCCTGCCTTTGGTGGTGACGATAGGAAATGGGATTTCTATGTAGCCTATTATCACTCGCTACATTCAACTCTTTCGTTTCAGGTATAGTTTAATATAGTTATATGTCGATTTTAGGAATATATGGTGAAATAAACAAATCCAATCCACACTTAGGGAGTACATTCTATGCTGGAGTTTCATCCTCTATACTGATGAGAAGCTTCTATCTGTTTCCTAACTGCTGCCTAATGAATCCCCAACTTTCTCTGAGCCCTTGCAGTCCTTGCGACCTGTCCATTTAAGACACTGTGTGCAAAAAAAGTGCTGCTCAGAGGTAAAACAACCCATCATTACGATTGATCGCCATTGGGGAAGATATGTTGGAAAATTCGTTTGCAAACTACATCTAGATTTTCTTATTTTTGCGGGATTTTGACGCTTAATTTGCTTTTTGTCTTTATGTCACTCTTCCCGTCATAAGCTTTCATTCGACAAATGACTCGTTACGATCGTTCTGGTTGATAAAATAAACTGACAGTTCTGTCGCGACAAAATAAGTCACAGGCAGACGAGTGACAAGCAATTGAAAGATAGGTTTAAGTTAAAAATTGTTGTCGTATTCAAAAAAAAAATACTCGAAATTAGAAGCTTCTTAAAATTATCGTCATTATCAACGTTTTTCGGGTACCATGTTGTAATCTTAAATTCCAGTTCCAAACCCAATAGAGCATAACCTCATTATAAGAGACACCTTTTACGGTTCTGTTCACGATTAACACTTTCACGGCCACTTGATATAACCTACTGAAATTTAATTGCATTCGAAAATTTATAGAACCATAAAAAAGTTAAAAATATATTTTTTCAGGATTTTTTTAAATGATTAAATCTTTATTCTCTTATTACAATATTAAAAAGAAATTTTAGTTATCCCACAAAGCTACGCAGCTTGTCTAAGTAAATTGAAATACAACAATTTCAATATTTATTTGAATCTATTGTTTTATTAATTTTCTTTTTAGAAACTGAAAAAAAAAATGTCCTACCTTGTCTACTGATTAGCATAACTGACTGCTAAGACGAGCCGGGCATGTCCTTGTGTTTTATATGAGAAACCAGGACAAGCCCAATAGAGCTTCTAGGTTATCTCAGTCCCATGTGTAGGGAAATACCCTTTTAAAAAAAAATGCAAAAATTTTAAATACAAATGTTGAAAAATTAACTCTATACAGAATTTATTAAGGCAAAAAGCAAATATATGTATACGATACTTAAATTTAACCTGCATGTCTTTATGCTAGAATCAGTTATTTAACAACTCACAAAACTTCAAAGTATTTCGTGGGCAAAAGCATATACTATGTTTCACTTTATAACTGCAGTGTGATGTAACGTCTTCTTTGAATAAATTTGCTTTTCGATGTGGAAAAATTGCCCATACTTATCTCTTGGAATCGAATTACAGAAAAAAAGAAATTTTAAAATCACTTTCCATAATTATTTTTGATATTTCGTAATTTAAAAGAGTTATCTACTTCTAATCTGGTTTTTTTTTACCATGATTTATTTAAATTTTAAATGCATCGTCAAAAGAAGTCTTTTAATATAATACTGAATTTTTACAAATTTGAATAAGACAGTATATTTAAATAATTAAATCTCTCGTGTATTGTCATTAATTTTAATAAAAATAGAGATTCATTTGAAATAGCAGTGAAAATATTTAGTAGGAGAATCGAATGCATATCCTATCACTGTTTTCACAAAATACCCTAAAACAAAATTTCATGAAGTAAAAGAGATACTGCAACATAAAACTTCAAAAGTTAAGCCATGCCCCTATTTCCTTATATCTCACCTCTCCAAAGATGAAGATCAAATGTAAAAAAAAAAATCATAATTAATTCAATGGCTTCTCCGCTAAGCACGCCTGCTCAGCTGAAAAGCAACCTTGCCACCTCTGAGCGACAGCTTCCTCTCCTTTCCAAGTGCACAGGATAAAGGAGAGAACAATATCGTTTCACAGAGGGAGTGCCAACTTGCCCTCACTGTCTCTCCCTCAGCTCGATCCGTCCTCATCCCCGTGATGTCGGTGTCTTCGACCGAAGTTACAAGAAATGAACTGTCGCCTTTCTGAAATATTGCATTCCTTCGGTTGCATGGCTTTTGTTGGCGGCGGATGGCGCGCCTCCATTACGTGGACTCTTCAATGCCAGCGGGAAATGGAAGAGGAGGGAGAGAAGAAACGGTGGTGGGGGTCGGGGTTAAGAATCCTCCGTCATACCGCGACAGAGAAAGATACAGGAAGAGCATCGCCTGAAGCTGCGGAGTCGGGAACGGAGTCTGTTTGTTGACAGCGAACATGATTGGCTAGAAATACAGTGATGTCACTCAGCAAAATACCTACAGTCAAACATCTCACTTTCAAATCTTGTTTGAATAGCTTCAGTGTCATAGATGTAAGCGCCATTTCCATTCCTTGGAAGTGCGAGCCCAGAAAAGCTCGTTTCTGCCGCGAAACAGGATACGGTTGCGCAAGAGAAGCAGAAAGTTGAGACGTAATTGGCTTGTCGGCGACAGCAGCGGACTGCTGCTATTGGGGATGCAGCTCTCGAAACTTCTTCACGGATGGCTCGGAGGCTTTCTTGCTGCATCTTGCGAGAGTTGCAGGGTAGGAAACATCGCACCACAGCTCCCGCCTGCCATCGAAGAAGAGACCGCTGCGCTGCGGAATTGGGTTCTCGCTCGCTGGACGGCGAGGGCGAAGGAGTTCAATCACTGTCACTATTCGGAGTCAAACGCAAACAAGGCACACCAAGCGCTCCTGCTTTTCTTCGCGGATGCTCACAACCTCGGTCAGTAAACTGCGTGAAGTGTCGACTGTCACCTCCCTTAAATAGGCCTACTTTTTGATGCAGAAAGAGCTGGCAATCCAGACAGCAGCATTCCACTTGACTAGTAACTTCATGTTCAGTGATTCGATTACTGATAGAGCTGGCATTTCAGCTTTCATTTTCTGCTCTTACCTCCTTGAAAACGATGGATCTTCAAAACTTCGAGCTCAGTACCGATATGAACACTTTCAGAGGAAGCTCTTCTTTGGTAGAGGTTGGTATTGGCTCAGTAGGTAGCGTGCCAGATCTGCGCTTTAAAAGTTTGAATCCCCCTGTGCCAGCGTTGGAATTTATCTCCGCTGAAAAGGTTAATCTTAGAAAGAAAAACGTCCGTCGAATGTGACATTAATCCTTGTCGAGGAGATCCATACCCTGTGCTGAATGGCCTTGACTGGAGGCTACCATCTGTTTCCTAACAGCTGTCCCTTTCCCAACCTTATCTGAGCCCTTGGTGTCCTTGTGACCTGCTCATTCAGCCCATTGTGCGCACAATAAAGTGCCGATTAGAGGCAAAACAATCCAACTTCTCTTTTTTTCCTTTTTAATAGACTGAGTTCCTAGAAAAAAAGGAAAACTGAAGAAAGGCTAAATTTTCAAATTCGACCTTCTAATTTTCGTTGTCCATGAAAGTAAATTTCTTATTCCGGCCTCAAGTTAGCCTCATATGGAAGAAAGAGTTCCACTTACTCTGAGGTTTGCTCCTAGCTAAGTGTGAATCCTCAAAATGGTAATGATCAATGCTAACCGATGATCAGTCTTAGAAAGGCAGTCATATGTCAGATGTTGTGAACTGTATTTAAACCCGGATTCATCCCGTGAATAGCCGTGCACCTTAATGAAGATGCTGGATGCCCATTATCAGAATTTGTCTTTTTTTATTATGATTCGTTAGGTCTCCTTCCAGAATACTTTGCTGAATCTTGGCTTTTACCCTTTGCTCTTTTGTATGAAAAAATTAATGCAGCTCAAGGGACAAAGCAATCCATCGTCATCCAGAGAAGAAAGAGAACTTGGAAGAACTGTGTTTATTTGCACAAATAAAATCGGATATGATTTCTAACTTGCAAAGTTATCTCTTGAAACTCAACTTGGGTTTGTTAGAAATGCAATAAGATGAATGAATACCTTTTTAAGTTCGATTTCTTAGTGCGTGACGAATAAACATTTCGGAAAACGTTTCTGTATTGGCGATACTTTAATGAACAATGGAGTGATGAGTGATGAACAGCGACAAACTCTACACTGAGAATGAAGAATTTGTAAGGAGATGAAGAATTTGTACGTTGGTGACAACTTCCTGGCAAAGAATATTCCCTGCGTCCATTTTTTTCTAAATTAAGGAAACCTTTTTAAATATTTTAAGTTTGTTGATATTCTGCTGAGAGATATTTTGTGCACACAATGGGTTAAATGATCAAATCACAAGGAGCCCAAGGTCAAAGAGTACGATAGAGGAAGGGGAACCCACTGTACAGCTACTGCAAAAAAATGGACGCCTCCAGTCTAGGCCATCCATCGCGTTTTTTAACATGCGTAGGAAATGGCTCCCCTAAACACGGGACCAAGGCTTTATGTCCCATCATCATTTAGAGCGTGGTTGTACCTTGTGCACATTTTCATGCGTCGTGGCGTCTCGTGGTTTATTACCATGGCGACGCAAATTGAAAGATGCATCGGAGAGGTCAAAGAGTCGGAAAAGACAAAAAGTAAAACAGGGGAGGAAAGAGGTCGATGGAGGAGGCAGAGGAAGAGTTCAATGAACAAAAACGAAAAAGAAACATGAGGATACTCAAGTCCCAGGAAATATGCCGTTAATGAGGCCAAGGCCGTGACGGCTGAAAAATCACCCTTCGAGGGATGGAGCGAGTCCTTCAAACCGAAACCATGGCCCGCAATACAAATGAGAAAGAGCTAAGTGGTCTTCATGTGGTCGATGGGATCTTGGGAGCAAGTAACAGCGCTTTAATTACTCCTGCGACACGCTCCTTTAATAGCCCGCACTGGTAGGACGACAACATCCATCAAGAAGGAGGGATCCTTTGCACTTCATCACCGCCACAGCCCACCCACCCTCCCCACCTTCTTTCCTCCTTCCTTGGGTTGTGTCCATTGCCGCCTGCACGCAGTGGGGATCGCAAATTAAAGGGCGACAAAGAAGAAGGCAATGAAACCTACTTGCGCCGTATTCTGAGCATCTCCCCTCGGAATGGGAAAAGTAGCCGCGAGCCCTCGGAGATCACTCGGCGACTCTAAATCTTCCGAGTGACAAACGATCTCCTATGAGCTTCTAGACAAGCACTGGAAGGCCACTTTCTGGAAACATCAAAATAGCTCGCTTTTTATGTCCATGACCGTGGCAGAGGCTACACTTTTAGCTTACTGCTCTCCAGTAGATAAAACATTAAAATGCGCGCTATTTTCTTTGCTGCGGAGGGATCAGGTGGCTGCTCGGATGACGGTTCTTAGTGGAGGATGAAACAGGGAAATGTTTGTTGCTGCTGGAAGAGGAGGGAGGAAGGGATGTGGTGAGTTGGGTTGCCAAACAGTGGAGGAGACAGAAGCTCATGCAATTTTGATGGGGCGCTAAGAAGGATCAGATAGAGGTTGTTGTGTCTTGGATGGGCAATTCAAATTCCTTCACTTCTTTGAGGAACAAGGAAGCAGAAGAGAAAGGTGTAGAGCGACATTTTTTTTTTTCACTTTCTGTTTCAGGTGCACTTAGGTGAGGCAGTCAAATTGCGATTATTCAAAGCTAGCCTATTCTCGGCAGTATTTGTTTTCTGTGATAAAAGAAAGAATTCAAATCAGAAAAAAAATAAACATTCCCTCAAGCTTGTCACAGAGGTGTGACAGGAGCCTGTCAGTTTAATAAGCCATAATAGAAGGTCTGTGAGGAAAGCGAGACCTCAGCAGAAAGACAACACAAACAACCATGCCTTACTCGGCGCTCAAACTGAGGTCCTTTTGATCAGTAGCCAAGCACGTTGACCACTCTGCCACAGGACGGCTAAAAGATTTCCAACTGTTAAAAATATGTTTCATGAAACACGGGAAGGTTAATATAGGAACTGTCATAATTTCATCTGTAAAGGATCGTGCAAGGGGGAAAGAAACACAACTCCGTGGAAAGGCCTATATTGAGAATTGTTTTAAACTTTTGGGTTTCTTTCTAATAAAAAACATCTTTTCGAATGCTCATAATAAATGTCAAAAGAAATGTTTGAGTTTCAAAAATAAATTTGTAGATTGCTGAAGATATGGCTTATTTGACTTGTTAATTTGTTCTAAATCTCAGATATTAGTAGTCTTATTATTGTCCCCCGAGTCCCATCCAGTCCAGCATTCAGATTCATCTCCGCAAAACTTCCTATCCTCGGTCACTAGGACCCTAGGCCACAGATAGGTTGGAAAAGGAGGTCGTCGGTGAGGACGACAGATGGACCTGCTCGACCATGCTAGTCCATCGTGTCATGCTAAAGGACACGATGGATAGCCCTGGCGAGAGGCTCCATCTGTGTCCTAACAGTGATCCTCTTTTCCAACCTTCTCTGTGGCCTAAGGGTCCTTGTGACCTGGCTGTGCCCAAACAAGTGACGCTCAGAGGTGAAACTACCGAACAATCTATTTTCCCTCCCCCACTTCTAATCAGCAAAGCTGATGAGTGAAGATAATGTGCACAAGGAACAACATAATACCGTAAAAGTGTAATTTTGAACATTTTTCTTCCTTATTAATGACTTATTTTCATGTGTATTTCGTCTATTATTCCTGTTGTAAATGAGTAATAGCATTTTTACTTCATGTAATACTTAACAGTATAAAAACGTCTTGATATCTCCCAAGAACAGACTCGTTCATGAGGTCTCATGGCAGAAACCATTTAAGCATCAGACGCCGCATCGAAGAAAAACACAAAAGAAAATGCATTTCAGGAACTATAAAAAAAAAAAATCAAAATCTAGTGCACCAAAAAATGTGAAATCCTTTTGAAAAAAATTTTTTAGTTCACCTTCAACTTAGAGGAGGAAATTGGCTATAAGCCCTTGTGCAGGAGAGCCATACCTGAGCATGTAAAAATGCTCTCTGGAGAGGCGTCAAGGTGGAGACGTTTCATCTGTCTCTTCACAGTCGTCTTCACAGTCCCCAAATGTCAGATGTATTCTTCAATACAGAATACATTTTCTGAAAATAAAAACAAAGTTCTGCTCAATTATTCGAGAGTTATGACGGAGCAAACAACAGACGAAAGTTAATTGCTAAAAGATTGAGTAGAATGAGAGATCTTCGTTTGGTAAAATTAAGTAATTAAATCTTGTTATTGGCTGGCAGCCCAGCTGCTGCTCGTCCCTGTGAATTCTGTGAATGCCAAAGTTATAAAAATTCTGCTTCTGTTGTTTGCAGCGTGTATTTTTTATGGCGATATCATCGTTAATTGGAAGAGCAATACCTGGATGTGAATGTATCATTCTGACAATGCCATTTCGAGGAAACAATATTCCAGCAAACTTCTTCGCCGCCCTACTCGTCCGGTTTATTACTCGTCATTTTTCTTCTTCTCTTCCCGCCTCGCGCCACTCGTTCGTCTGAAAAAACGACGCCAGCGCCATTTCAGTCGCACCTGTCTACAGCAGACGATAGCGCAAGGCGAAGTACCTGGCAAAGGGCCAACTTTTTATTGCCTGTTTTGAAATTTTATTACGGGTGGAATTCTGTATAAAAACTGAAATTTTTGGATTTATTTCTTAGTAAAAGTGAGTTTCTCTTTTCTTATTTTCCGTCTGTTTGGGACGATGAACGGTTTAAACGTTCGAATTCTCTTCCGATGGTAGAGATCGCCGACCGCGGTTACGGTAAAAAAAAGGATCGGGAATACGGTTTGCGGTTTGGAGCTAGCCGAGCGACGTTTCATTCAGCTGATGCCAGATGCAGAATGGCAAATGCGATCTGTGGAGCAGGACAGAACGAAATCAACAGGAGGAGGGAAATCTCTCTCTTTATTGCTGGTTTCTATTATTAATAGAAAAGCAAGCGGATTAAATATCGTTCTTTCTTCTTCTGCTTAGCTCTTGTTGCTTTAATCTTTATGCTGAGCTCTTGCCTTCTTCGTTGCGTGGAACTATACTAACAGATTCCTCACATAAATTTGTCGCATGTGACTGACTATATGGGAAAAAATATATTCCAAAAATATTTTAAATATTTGCTCTAAATGGAATATTTATTGCTATCACACATATGGAATGTAAAAATCCTTTAGATTTTAGAATATTTTTAGGATTCGAATCCACCCCACAGTCACCAAATGGAAACTAAAAAATATATGCATCTCTGAAGAGTAGATTCGTGTTGTATCTCAACAGGAATTAACATTTCGTGTTATTAAATGCTAATGCCACATGATCTTGCATTTTGTCCCACCTGAAAAATTAGGCATTGTGTGATATTGGCTGAAAAACTGAGGAAATTGCCAAACGAATGATCTTTCGATGAATCAATATCTGGGATTACCTACTCAATTTCAATAAAAAAAAACTATCATAGCTACCTCTCTTTCATATTCTAAAATTTAAGCATATATATCTAGGGTTGAGTTGTTTTACCTGTGAGTATCTAGTGGGCTAAATGGCTAGGTCACAAGAACCCCAAGGGCTCATAGAAGGGAAAGAGGACCTACCAGACGGCTGTTAGGAAACGGATGGAAGTCTCCTGTTAAAGCTATCTAATGTTTCATGAGGGTACACAAGGCATGTCTCTCTTGCACACGCGGCAACGGCTTATCGTCTCATTCGACGGACGGCGATTTTTTTTAAGGACATTGGTGTCCTCTTTCGTCTCGAGGTCAGGTGGTTTAGTGGAGAGCATTTATCTATAATAAAAAATCCTGGAGAATTAATAGTTGTGACTATTAGATTAAAATTCTAGCTTTGGTACATTGCAAGAAATTTCTACAAATTTAAATATTAATTAAGCCCCTCAAATATTGCCACAGGGTTCTGACGACAGAAGGCTGCCCGTATAATACGTCATAGAGAAAATCTGTGTTACGAAGGCGAGACCTCAACAAAAGACAAGATAAGAGCATCTATGCCTTGCCCGGGACTCAAAATCTGGTCCCTTTGATCAGTAGACTAGCGCGCTAACCACTCGACCACCAGGACGGATAGTGTGCAAAACGCTGAGCTGTGGGAAAGAGTAAGTCTTCATTTAATACAACCCGCTTTCCCACTCCCTTTGAACGAGGGTTGGCTCAGTCAGTAGCTCGCCACGCTCGTAATCTGCAATTATCATGTTCGAGTCCCTCCTGTGCCAGAGTTGATATTTATCTCCTCTAGCCCTCACCCCCCCCCCCCCTTACCCTCGGTCAGAAAGGGGACACCGATGAGTTTGGAAAGGCCACGTCCGTCGCATGGAACTTAAACCATGGCTCAGTGCGCGGGGGAGAGCCACATCATGTTTACATTAAAGAACACGCTGGATGGCCTTGACAGGAGGCTATCATGTGTCTCCTAACAGCTGTCCAGTGGGTTCCCTTCTCCCGACTTTCTCTGAGCCCTAGGGATACTTGTGACCTGGTCATTTAGCCCACTGTAGGCAAAAAAAGTGACGCTTAGAGGAAAAACAACTCCTTCCATTCCTTTTTCCTCCGCTTAATTTATTTACCGTTTGAACCCGTAAAGAAAAAAGGAGATTCCTGAAATCCAATCCAATAATGGCCTGGCGTCAGCAGCAAACTCAGTTCTGGGCACTCTAAAAAGCAAAATCGCATTTTGTTTTGCACGTGAAGAGTCATCCAGTTTCATGTTCGAATCATTGCATCACGCGCACTTGTCGCCAAATTAAAGCGAAAGAACTCGGAAGGAAAAAGACAAATGAAAAAAGAGTGTTTCGTTGTTTTTCTTCCATACGTGTGAACCATTCATGAGATGTAAGGGAATGTCGAGACCGTGAGCGGATTGGTGCCGAGCTTAAGAGCATTACAGGGAGCAGACAACTTCAGGTCCTTCCAATCCATCACCAGAGATTACGGAGTAGACTCACAGAGGAGAGAGAGCTGACGGAATCTCCACGTGCCGACCGTCTGTCGTTTCTAATTAGTCTCGGGACGGCGGCTTCTGTAACAGCAGCGATGATGCATTGCAGGACACACACGAGACTCTTGTTTCTGGTGCCCTGTGATGGCAGATGAGCGTGCGATCTTCGCTCGTTCTCTTCACGACACCTTGCACCAAACAGAAGCGGAAATTAAGGAAGGTGAGAAAAAACAACAACAGAGAACGTCGTTTTAATTTAGATAAATTTCTAAACTGTTGTGAGTTTTATTTTCTCTTTATCTTGTGTGGTTTCTGGATAACTTGCGGAAAAAAAAGGCAAGCTTCTTGGTCACTTTGGAGTGAAGGTGCTTTTGGTGTTAGGGATCAAACAACTGAATTCTTCGAAGAAGAATCGAAATCAGAGATTAATGTTGTTTTTTTAAGCTATCTACAGTTCATGAATCAAAAGTTCGACTTGTTAAAGATGACATTACTGAGGTTTTGAACTTCTGCTATCGCGATAAAAAAAATCAAATCGCATTTGTTGGAAAAGTAACGTCTACTTTTCCAACTAAGAACTAAAAGTGACCTTACTTTTCTAAATTTCTTCTTATCTACATTTTGATATTGGGATGATTCGTTTCAAAGTTCGATTCTGTTTTTAGTCTGGAGAATTTAATCACGTGATACATCTTCACCTGAAGAGATAAGAAATCAATTCCTGAAGGAAATCTTTATTGAAATTAAATCCATTTCATGCCATTCAATTGATTTTTGCTTCTATCAAAATAAGAAAAGGGACAGATTTTTCCAAAGGACAGTTCTTTTTTTATCTAAGCTCTAATTTTTTTAAATTTTCATAAAATATTAAAGTATTAAAACACAAGATTTATAGATTCTATTTTTGCCAGTTTCTTATTTCCATATCTACGCACAGTCCTGCCAAATCATTAAAGAAAATCTCTTGATGTCTGGTCTGTCCAATTCGATCTTAAGAAAGAAATCCTCATAGTAGAGCTCTAAACAAGGTGTTTACAGTATTCTGTTGCAATCTGGGACCACCATTCTTTTAGTCAGCTGCATTATATTCCGGATATATTTCTCCAAATCTTTAGCTTACAGAATTCAAATGCGGGGATTGTTGGAAGAGTTGTTCCATAGCCTTAAAATGCTGCGCAAATCGTTATTGTACAAACCTGATCGTGTGTGCTGTTAGTACGAGATTGTTGCCAAAGAGATAGAACATGTGTGGATGCATTCTTGGGTTTTGCAGGATGAACCGGTACGACATTATTTTTACACTAATTTCTAATATTAATGCTCTGTCGAGGATGACCAGAGACTTTCTGATGTACTGAGGGAACATGTCCCAAATAATAACTACGCCAGCAATCTGAATTGTGGCAGATAATAAATCCTCATCTCCATTTAGTCTCCTCCATATACTGTTTCGTTCAATATTTGTAGACAATTATTGGTCCTACCATATTGTAACACCTTACACCTACGATGATTAACATCTTATCCATCCTACGGAATTGTAGGCCTTCAAATCGTTGTATTTCTTCACAGTGAAAAGCGATCAGATAGTTTCAGAATTCATTAATTTTCAGACCCTGAAAGGTCAATTTATCCATTATGGCAAAACAAATAACCAGGGACCCGAACCTGGATCCATCAGTTGGAGTATTAAGGTGATCCGATTGGATACCATTCTAAAGCTTTTGATTTTTTATCCATCTGTATTTTAATTAAGAAAACTGTAAAATTTTGGAATTAGAGTACTCCATTAGATTGGTTCAAATCGTATTTAACAAAAAACGCAGAAAGTTAAAACTGAAACTGTTTTGAGCAGTTCTAAAATAATAAATTTTGGAGTGCCTCAATGTTCCGTTTTAGGACTACAATTATTTTGCTAGATGTAAATTATCGTTTAGAAATAAAATTTAGGGGTAGCATTATTTCCTTTGATGATGACATGGCTTTAGCATATGTTGTTGATAGTGATACCGAATTACAGCATAATATTAATTTGGATTTGACTGTTTTGAGGAAGTGGTTTGGCAAAAATAAACTCTCTATTAATATATGCGAGACAAAATATTTGTATTTCAATATACAACGAGGGAATATATTGTTCTAGGAGAATTTTACTATCACGATCTTAAATCTTGATGTTAATCTTAAATTAAATCTTTATCTTAAATGTTTATTGTCATTAAACGATACAAGCATGCAATCTCTCTGTGATTGTCAAAAATTAATGTCTGCTAATAGCATAAAATATCTGGGTGTTATTTTTGATAAACAGTTAAATTGGAATGATCATATTCTAAAGTATGTTTCAAAAATTAATAGAATTCTACCTATTTTATACACTAAGAGTTTTTTAGATCTGGAGACTAAAAAAAGTCTATTACGCTTTCATTTATTCAAGAATACAGTATACTCTTTTTATTTGGGGAAGAACATTTGAAAACTCACTTAAACCTATAAAATAAGTGCATCAATATATAGTTAAAGTTATGACATTTAAAAGAAAATTTGATTTTTCCGCGCAAAATTTTCTTGACTTGCAAGTTTTAAATCTCGAACAGATTTTTACTTTGAAATCCTGAAAAATTTATTCATAAAAATTATTCTGTGTTTCAGAAGGTGACAGACACATATAATACAAATGATGTGTAAAAAGTTCATATTTGCCCAAACCAAATAAAGAGTTTTTTAAAAGATTTGTTTTCGTTATTCAGCTTTAAAAAAAAATACAGTTGTTTACCAAATTATCTGAGTGAAATAGTAGATGATACAAAAATCAAAAAAGGAATTTAAAAAAATGGTTGTTGAGCTAATTTGGCATGTTTTTTTAATAATTCTAATTCAGAAAATAGTGTTTTAATATTTTTATTTAAATGATTTTTAGTGTTTAATTTTTTGTAATTTTATGAAATAGAACATATTTAAACTCCACTGGCGAGTTGTAATAATGCTTGTGGATTAAAGACTTGAAATTGTATTGTTAATGTAAATAGGAATGAATAAAATTATTATTATTCAACCAGTAGAACAGTAGAACAGGGCCAATCGTAACAAGTGATGACAGAGTTAAAGAAAGCCTTCAGCTCAGCGATTGGCTGAGATCTATAAAGGAATGAATCTAATATGAGATCTATAAAAATGAATTCGAGTGAATTCGAAAGCAGCCTACCCAAATAGCTTAAAATCATTCAGGAAATGCGTAACAAAGGTATCGGATGATGAAAAAGATGAGGTTTTGTGGGAAGAACGGATTCCGAAGATTCTGAAAAAGAAATCAGTTGTTTTGGTGATCAATCGCGGCACACTTGGTACAGTCGCTCAAAAAAGTATCCGAACACTATGGTTGATTACAGAATTCAGAAAAAATATCTGGCAACGATTTTTTTAGAAATTAGTGATCTGGCAACCTTCGTATCACGTGACACAAAGGTTGCCAGATCACTAAATTAGTCATCTGTAGAATTTCAATTGGATACCAAGAATAATAATGAAATCCAGGTGTAGGTAAGGAAATGGATTAAAACGCTTTTCGGCCGTGCAAATATTCCTTTCTCTTTAGGGGGCCCTTAAAAATAAGTGCAATATATAGGTTTAATATTTTTCCCCTACTTTTCGGTTATTAACATTCTTAATGAGGGAAAGGGGGTGGGAATGATTCCTTGTTCCCCTATAAATCCTGCCCTAATAGTAAGTATATATAAACGTTATGAGAAATAAAAACCTGCTTCGTGTCACGTGACACGAAGGTTGCCGATCACTAATTTCTAAAAAAAATCGTTGCCAGATATTTTTTCTGAATTCTGTAATCAACCATAGTGTTCGGATACTTTTCTGAGCGACTGTACTGGTGTCACTTCGTCACAGAATACTTCTGTTTTAGAAATAAATGGAAAATTCATTTCGGGACTGGATAGGTACTGCATTTGCAAATTCCATTTACGTAATTAAGCAGGTTTCTATTTCTCATAACGTTTATATATACTTACTATTAGGACAGGATTTATAGGGGAACAAGGAATCATTCCCACCCCCTTTCCCTCATTAAGAATGTTAATAACCGGAAAGTAGGGGGAAAATATTAAACCTATATATTGCACTTATTTTTAAGGGCCCCTAAAGAGAAAGGAATATTTGCATGGCCGAAAAGCGTTTTAGTCCATTTCCTTACCTACACCTGGATTTGATTATTATTCTTGGTATCCAATTGAAATTCTACAGATGACTAATTTAATAACTATCCGTTATCTTTCAATGAAAGCTTTTATAATCGTTCAGTTTTCCTGAAAAAAATCCAAAGGTTTCTCTTGTTCAATTCAAAATTTCCCATCATGAAGCTGGTGAGCGCTAATATTGATCATTTGTGAAAATGGCGACCAATGAATAGAGGACCCATTGTGTCATTTGGGTCGCCAAATTCCCTGTTCAGCACGAAGAGGCAGTTTCAAAGAGTGAGCGCTAATTCCAAGAATAGACCATGATTCCTCACTTCAAGTGAAATGCAACCTACAAGCGTTTTGAAAATTACATGATGACTCACTCTAATTTTAATTCCAGCGGGCCATTAAGCCCAAAGTAAACAACCAACATTATACTGAAACTCATTTCAAAAAAGAAAAAAATTTTCAGTGAAATGAATGTTTCACGAAAGGACAGTTTACTGAAACTCATTTCAAAAAAGAAAAAAATTTTCAGTGAAATGAATGTTTCACGAAAGGACAGTTTACTGAAACTCATTTCAAAAAAGAAAAAAATTCTCATTGAAATGAATGTTTCACGAAAGGACAGTTTACTGAAACTCATTTCAAAAGAGAAAAAAATTCTCATTGAAATGAATGTTTCACGAAAGGACAGTTTACTGAAACTCATTTCAAAAAAGAAAAAAATTAACAGTGAAATGAATGTTTCACGAAAGGACAGTTTCTTGACCCCAAACTCTCTCGACATGATGTCATTCAACTTATTATTGTGCGGATTTTGTGGAAAAGAATATCTTTTATTTTCTATTATACACTTGTACCAGACATAAGCACAGACATTATTGTTACAGCCACTCCAGATATGATGACTCTGAAGTGACTGATTATGTGATAGTCACTCCAGATATGAACCCAATGGAAAATATGTCGTTACTGTGGTAACAGCAGGTCATGTCGAAGTTGGCTAATGTAACAATAAACTTGTTTAAAATTTCTTGAAAATAATGAAAACTAAATGGGTATAATTGATTGTTATTAAAAACATTAATGCTCTTTTGATCTATCAGGTTTCATGACCAAATATTTTTAGAGGCGTATGTGATACTTTTTTTTTTCTAACGGGAGCCTCATATTCGGAAACTTTAATTTTTCATTTAAATGGAAAAATCATTGATCTGTGCATTTGTTGAAAAATGGGTTTTCAAAATCCATTTAATGCTTTTGTAATTGGAGAATGGTAGAACTAAAGAAGAATCAAAAAATCGCATTCCCGACGAGCGACGGAGATGATGGTAGAGCGTGCAAGCTCCGACTTCGGTTTCAGCGGATGCAAGCGCATCATCTCCATTTGTGACGGCTCCGACGCAAGAGAGCGCAACAGAACATGATGGATGGCAACATTGTCGGGATCAAAGTCGCCAAGAGCACAACAATCGAAAGAGCCAACCGATTGCTAGGAGCCGACACTTTTCCCCCGACTTAACTTATTTCCTCGGGAAACCCAAAATAATAAAAAAAACTGTATACAAAAACGAAGAAAAATGGCCGAACACATAAAACTAACGCTCGAGTAGCTTGCAGTTCGAAGTTGAGTCTCGCGCTGAGAGATCGATTCTGGTGGCACGCGCTGCCGAATAAGCGAAGGTGACGGCGGCGACGCGGAGGAATTCTGATTTAGCACCCTAACAAGCGAGCAAGCAGCCTCAATAACGCTCCGGACACGGCAAGGGGGAACCGAGGGAAAACTCTGCCGCCGCTACTCGAATTCTTCGTGATGTTTTGCTCGGATTCTATCGACTCGCTGCGCTCGAATCGTTTTTAAATCAGTGCATTGCTCGAAGTCAGTCCTTTTCTTTTCCTGCAACTTGATGTATTGCTTCAGGCTGGTTTATTAAGTGACGCGTTTGAACTAATGTTCCTATAATCCTGGTTCAGATTGTGGATAGAAATTCTCTAGGATCAAAAAATGTCCAATTATAGTAGTTGAAAGATTTCGTAGGCCTTCAAGGTAGAGAAGAGTTAGTAACAAAATTGAGTTTTGAAGAGAGTTCGGTATGGGATTAAGTGGCCTTATTTTCGAAGATGAAATGGGGTCTCGTTTTTCTCAAGGCAGGAAACGGGACACTTTATTAAAATGGAATTTCGCAGGAGAAGAAATGAAAAAATTCTTACTCAACTCGCTACACCACAGAGATCTGAGAGGATCTGTCAATGTAATAATTCAAGGAAATAAAAGTATACGAGGAGAGCAAAATCTCAGCAAAAAGACAATAAAATATTGAGACACTGTAGGAGGTTAAGCAGATGAAACATTTCTCGGTGAATGAAAATAGTTGAAAAAGCGATCATGACGCTAAAATAAATGATTCCAAGCAAATATTACAGCATACTTTCAATTTTAAAATAACTTTTAAAAGTTTTATCTTAAACGTGTTTATATTGCCAATACGCAATGTCCATTTTTTTTTCGAAAGGATTTCGTTTAGTTTTCATTTTAATTATAAAAATGCCATTTCTTTTCAGCTCGTTTTCAAAAAATGAGCTTTTGTTTTCATTTTGTCGTCCGTTTCAGTTTCCAACATTCAACTTTCCTGTTTTTAGAGAAAATGAAAACTCTTTTCGGGTTGGATAGGTACTAATGATATTTTGGGATTCGCGCTCCCCAATAGTATAAAACGCAACGTTTCGATCTGAGACATAAGTGAAAAAAAATTTTTGGTTAGATACTAATAAAATATTACTATTTGCACTTTCCAAATCATTCATTAGTTAGATTTTCACCATTAGAAGGTTAGAAGTTTCAAAAGTCATAGAATGACAGATTTCATTCTCTTCGAAAACGAGCATTCTGTATTCGCCAGAGGTGATATATTCGTCTTCTTTTTCGACGTTTTATGGAAAGCAAATCACAGTTAACGACATCAAATTCTTTTTTGAGATCTATAAAAAAAGGGTGCAATACCAAAAAAAAAGATGATTGATAGAGTGAAATCTATTCGGGATTCAGAAAAGTTGCCTTGTGAGTCCTGGGATGTGCATCTGCCAGCTATGTGTTAACCGTAAACGTAAGTAGACAAATGCTGCCATCTGGCAGACAACCGAAATTCCTCTTTTCATGGGGCGGGGGTGGCTCAGTCGGTAGCGCGCCAGGCTCGTAATCTGTAGTTCCCAGGTTCGAGTCCCAGCTGGGTCAGCGTTGAGATTTATCTCCGCAAAATTCACCGCCCTGCCCACGGTCAGTAGGGGACACCGATGGGCTTGGAAAGGCCGCCGTCCGTCGGATGGGACGTTAAGCCGTGGCCCCGTGTGCGGGAGAGCCATACCCTGTGCACGTTAAAGAACACGCTGGATGGCCTTGACGGGAGGCTACCATCTGTCTCCCAACAGCTGTTCCAGTGGGTCCCCTCCCCCAACCTTCTCTGAGCCTTCGGGGTCCATGTGACCTGGCCATTTAGCCCATGGTGTGCAAAAAAGTACCGCTCAGAGGTAAAAGAACCCAACCCTCTTTTCACAAGCAATTAATTTATCTCTTACGCTTTGTTCCATCCCTCCACTGCTGACAAAAAATGAGGGTCTACTAAATGGTCATTACCAAATTCAGCATACAACTTCTTTTCTTAATTTAAAGAATCCTGAGAGTTTCGATGCCAACCCTTCTCCATCCTAAAAGCGAGAGCGAAAGGAGGTGGCGGAGAAGAACTTCTCCAGATGATAAGATTCCGCATACAACTTTTCTCCTATCGTAACTGCAGCAATCTCCCATTTGGCCTCTCAAATGTTTCCTTCAAAACACGTGGAAATAATAAACGATTGCTAATCGTAACAAATTATATCTTGAATGAAATATCGTGAGCAACCTCAAATTATGTATTTTTCATGCCTATAATTTTTCGGGGGCGGCGTGTAAATATGCCATCTACCATATATTTAAGAAAATTAGTAGAATCAAGGACTTTTTTCTTTCCAAGAGCTGTTACAATATTCATCTTTTATTTTCGTCCTTCAGTTGTCCTCTAATTAGAATATCCATCCTACAAAATATCATCAAGAACCTACATATGCAAAACGACTTTCACAAATTTACTTCAAGGGAATTTTTCGGTACCTTCTCTAGAAGAGGAGAGTATATATGGACAAATCGATATGCGTGCAAATTATATCATTTTGTGCTCTCTTAAAATAAGTGGTCGTTAAGAAGAAAAATAGAAAATATTCAGAAGAATAAATCAAACAAAAAAGTGTTAGCTAAAATATTTCCGTCGATAAACGTGTTTCTGTTTTATTCTAATTGCCATCGAATTGTGCTAAATGAAGGCTTCAGCTATTCTGCTGCAAGCCAGAGACAAGCAGATCCTCTTTACAAAGTCATTGGTACGAGGAGGAGGAGGATGTGTAGGGATGCGAGAAGCTGACAGAGCCTCTCTTCATCTCAGTGCGAAGAAAGAAAAAACACCAGGCGTGAGACGTGGTCGTCGCTCGAGGTATTGGTTGTTATGGTAATGCAAACAAGTCGACCCCGCCACGTTCGGGGATCTCGATGGAGAGACACTGACAGCCGGCGGAGGATGACAGCTGGTGCGTGCCCGCCGGTTAGCACTCCGCTGTACCCCAGCTCTTCGCGGACACGTGCGGAGCCAACAACATCAGCCAGAGCTCATCCTCTTAGAGGAGCTCCTCCACGTGAGAGTGGATCTTGCCGCTGCGACCCATACGTGCTTGCCTCGTGCACTTCGTTAGCTGGTGGGTGGCTCCGCGAGGTGATGGGATTTAGAGAGATTGTTACGGACACGTGGCGCGGCGCTTTCTTTACCTCGCGTCAGCTCTTGTTAAGCCTTCGGATTCTCTCCGAGCTTTAAGTAATTTGTTTCCCTGGCTGCATTTTGTTGATTGACGAGAATTTTTCCGCACCGATGTGCAGAAAACTCGCTTATGGAGCTTAAATGCGAAGCTAAGTGCATGGTATGAAACTTCACAAGAATATTATCGAGAATTAGGTTAAGCTCGGTTATATGACGCATAAAAGTGAAAGTGAGCAGATGCTCTGTTTAATTGCTCATGCTGCGTCTTTGCAGGAGATAATGGAAACGAAGTGCTATCAATAGTTAAGTAAGCGCAAAGTGTTTTTCGCAGGTGACGTCATTTTACCTTACCTGACCTCACTCAGAGAGTAGGCAGTGATGGACGCGGAAGGCTTTATTCTCCAGAAAGGACCTTAAGCCTGGTGTCTTGTGGAGGACATCCGCACTCTGATCATGCGAAAGAACAAACTCGATGACTTTAAACGAACGGTTCGGGGTGAGTTTTTTTTCCCCCATCCAGTCTTAACCTAATCGTGGATTCTTTGAGATTTGGCTGCTCATTGCATTATGCAGCAGACAACTTGCCGAGAATCGATGTAGCGACCTAACGCATGATAATATTAAGAGTACTGATGTGCATTAATATATTGATATTATTATTATTGTTTAAAATTAACTGTGCACATATGGCTTTGCAAAAATTTAAAATGTGTACGTGTTTGTAAAGAAATCGGCATACAAGTTCGAGCACCGAAATCTTGAAGACGAAACATAGAAAAAAAATTCTTTAAATTTTTTCAAAGGCAAGATAATGGGTCTCTCTTTTCAATTTCAGCATAATCGTTTCTTCACTAGGCACATCGCATTCTTTCTATCAACACCGAAAGACTAATAGACTGAAACTGAAAGGTTCTCAAGTTAATCATTATCTATAAAGTCTTCAATGATTAGTCTGAATCCGATCCTGGCCACCGATTATTGAATTCTGATATCAGATTTTATAGCTTTAATCTCCGTACGATCTGTGCCAGTTAAAGCAAATAAATTGCTCCTAAAACAGCACAATCACTACGGAAGTCTTGACAGAAATCTTTCACTTTAATACGCCTTCGCGAATATCAATCAACAATCCATTTTTAAAAAATTCATTGAAGTAAGTGCATTTTTGTCATTTGTCAAAGTCTACAAAAGTTGAAGAACTCGCTAGTCACAACATATATAATAATAATTGGAGTTTACCTGTATGTGGACATTTTTATACAAAACATACACTCAGCGAATACAACTAAATAAGATTTATCAAAACACATCAAAGGTTACTGTTACAAAATCACAGTGAATTCTGACCTACCTGTGAGGTAGACGAAACCCTTACAGAGAAATAACATATTTCAGAAAGAAAACATCTTTGTCTTATCAGGGTAATGTCGAACCTAAATCATACGCTCCATAATCCAACACGCTAACTGTTTAGCCACTAGGATGTATATAATCAGTTCTATAGGTAAGAAACATCTGGTCATCTCTCATCTGGCGAACAAAACAACCAACATTACTTTATGTAACCTTCTATATAACGATTAAATCGCACCATATATCATGCAATACATAATTTGTTTGGATTGTTCTCCGAGCTATACTTTTTTGCATACATTGGGCTAAATGACGAGTCACAAGGACCCCGATGGCTCAGAGAGGGTTGAAAGAAAGGAACCCAGTGGATAACTATTAGAAAACAAATGATAGCCTCTCGTCTTGGCCATTCAGCGTGTTCCCTAACTTGCACCGGGTATGGCTATCATGTACACGGAACCTCGGATTAACGTCTTATCCGACGGACGACAGACTTTCCAATCCGATCAGAGGCTTTTCTTCCCCATTCTCACCGAGAGGAGAGTGAGAGATAACGGAGAACATCTCTACTCTGGAATGTTTGGGACTCGAAACTGGCAACTGCAGATTACGCACTCACTAACCCAATCCCCGTCCCATACTTAATAGCTAAAATGTGCCCAATGAAAATAAATTTGAAAAGTGTCCACTTCTTAATATGCATTATAAAAATTAGAAAAGAAAAAAAAATTGGCAATGATTATATCATTCACAAAAACTTTAACTACTTTTCACAACAGCACTCGAGTAGACGAAATAAACACTAACAAGTTTTACATTTTTTTAGATCATATCAATGAATACTAGATTTTTTTTTTTGTTTTGTATCTGTTTCTTTGGCAACGTTTCTTTTGCAGGGGAAGCTCTCATTGAGAATAATTATTTTTGTTTTGGAGGAGGCAAGACGTTTGCCCTATAAGTGCTGCCCCTTCGGTGATGCAATAATATTGCATTCTTCATGGTGATACTGCCGGGACTGGGTTCAATTCCTGGGTATTGCATGCTCATTCGTTCTGCCATAACCTGTAGATAAGTTAGAAGTTTTGTCGGTCTGATCACATATTGATATCAATGTCACTCCTCATGTTATAAGCTTTCATTTGATGTATAACTCGTCACATCTGACTTCTGGAATAGGGAGGCATGGTTGAGCATTTCTTGAATTGGGATGTTTTATCGCTGAGCATCACTATTTTGCACACAATTGGCAAAATGGCCAGGTCACAAGGTCCCCAAGGACTCAGAAAAGATTGGAGGAAGATGGCTCACTGGATAGCTGTTGGGGGACAGATGGGAGCCTCGCGTCAAGGTCATTCAATGTGTTCTTTAACGTGCACAGGGTATGGCTCTCCCGCACACGGGATCACCGCTTAATCCGACGGACGGCGGCATTTCCAAGACCTACTGAACGAAGGCAGGTAAAGAGTTTTGCGGAGGTAAATCTGAACGATGGCCCACGTGCGATCGGACATAGGAACTGCAAATTACGAGCCTGGTGCACTACCGACTGAGCGGCCCCCGTGGAACAATTGCATACAGTCTTCTATTTCAAGCATCTAAAAAAGAGAAGGGGAGAAGACATACACCGAAGTGCCAAAACATTATGACCAGCGCGTCTTTATGCAAATCGAAGCAACTGTAGATAAACGACTGCGTGTGTGAAGGTCATAAAACGGTATAAATAACACCTGATACTGAGCTCTGTTAATCAGTGTTATTCTTGTTCTTCAGATGGGAAAGGCAGCAGACCTAAGTGAGTTTGACAACGGCCAAATTGTAATGGCCAGACGACTGGGTCAGAGCATTTCTTGGCAAGGCTTGTGGGGTGCTCATGTTAAGCCGTGATTAATACTTTCAAAAAGTGGTCCGAGGAGCGAAAAACCATGAACCTCCAGCAACCATGGCTCATCGATGCTAGAGGTGAGCGAAATCTATGTCGTATGGTACGAGTCAGCAGAAGGGATACTGTGACGCAACTCACCCATAATTTGAATGCTGGTGATCGGAGTAATGGGTTGGGTTGTTTTACCTCTGAGCGGCACTTTTTTGCACACCATGGGCTAAATGGCCAGGTCACATGGACCCCGAAGGCTCAGAGAAGGTTGGGGGAGGGGACCCACTGGAACAGCTGTTGGGAGACAGATGGTAGCCTCCCGTCAAGGCCATCCAGCGTGTTCTTTAACGTGCACAGGGTATGGCTCTCTCGCACACGGGGCCACGGCTTAACGTCCCATCCAACGGACGGCGGCCTTTCCAAGCCCATCGGTGTCCCCTACTGACCGTGGGCAGGGCAGGGAATTTTTGCGGAGATAAATCTCAATGCTGACCCAGCTGGGACTCGAACCTGGGAACTACAGATTACGAGCCTGGTGCGCTACCGACTGAGCCACCCCCGCCAATGGGTGTAATGTGTCACAACACAGAGTATATCGAACCCTGCTGAAAATGGGGCTGTGTAGCCACAGGCTGCTCCAAGTGCCCTTGCAAACCTCAGTCGAAAGTATCATAGAAAACCTCAGTCATAAATATCGTCGTAAACCTCAGTCGGAAATATTATCGAAAACCTCGGTCGAAAAGCCACCATTGAAAGCGCCTACAATGGCACACAAGCATCGAAACTGGACCTTGAATGATTGAAAGAAGGTCGTCTGGTCTGATGAAGCTAGTTTTCTCTTGCACCATGTGGACATCCCGGTACGTGTGTGTCGTATATCTGAGGAAGTGCTGGCACCAGGATGCACTGTGGAATGAAAACAAGCCAGTGGAGGACGTGTAATGCTTTGGGCAATGTTCTGCTGGGAAACCCTAGGTCCAGTCATTCATGTGCTGGTAACTATGACATCTATCACCTACTACACCTCATTGCAGACCACGTACATTTCATGGCAACGATTTTTTTCTCTAGTAGTGCCTTATTTCAGCAGGATAATGCGTCATGCCACACTGCCCGGATTGTTCGAGAATGGTTCACGGAACATGAGGAAGACTTCCAGGTATTGCCTGGGGGCGGGGGTGGCTCAGTCGGTAGCGCTCCAGGCTCGTAATCTGTAGTTCCCAGGTTCGAGTCCCAGCTGGATCAGCGTTGAGATTTATCTCCGCAAAAATTCCCCGCCCTGCCCACGGTCAGTAGGGAACACCGATGGGCTTGGAAAGACCGCCGTCCGTCGGATGGGACGTTAAGCCGTGGCCCCGTGTGAGGGAGAGCCATACCCTGTGTACGTTAAAGAACACGCTGGATGGCCTTGACGGGAGGCTACCATCTGTCTCCCAACAGCTGTTCCAGTGGGTCCCCTCCCCCAACCTTCTCTGAGCCTTCGGGGTCCATGTGACCTGGCCATTTAGCCCATGGTGTGCAAAAAAGTGCCGCTCAGAGGTAAAACAACCCAACCCAATCCAGGTATTGTCATGGCCTCCAAATTCCCCAGACATCAATCCAATCGAGCATCTGTGGTTTGTGTTGGAACAACATATCCGATCTACTGCGGCTCAATCACGTAACTTACAAAAGTTAAAGGATCTGCTAGTAACGTCTTGGTACCAGATACCACAAGACACCTTTAGAAATCTTGTAGCGTCCATGCTTCGCGGGTCAGAGTTGTTTTGGTGGCAAGTGGAGGACCAACATCATTTAAGGCATGTGGCCATAATGTTTGGTTCTTCTGTGGCACGTACCGGGATGTCACCATGTCTTGGGGGAAGGTTTTTTTCCAGTCAGTAGCTTGCCAGGCTAGTTATCGTCATTTTCCATATTTGAACCAGAAATTCGACCTAGGTTGAACCAGAATTTTCTCCTCTAATTTGCATTCTGCCCTTGGTCGTAAAGGGAGTGTCGTTCGTAGGATGAGTCTTAAAGCTGTTGCTCTGTGTTCAGGAGATCCATATCCTGTGCACAGTAAAGAACACGCTTAACCCTTCCAGTGTCCAGCCTGAAAAACTGGTTTACATCTAGAGACCAAATTTAACTTTAGAACTTTTTTGCCAAAAAATTAGTGAAAGGAATTATGGCATGTTATATGCCAAATTAATCAACATTTAATTCTGGATTTTCTGAAAATAAAATATTTAACAAAAAAAGACCATATGTTTCATTTTAATAGGACTTTTTTAGAGTCATATAGTAAAAAATGCATCTGGCAACACAAATAAAAATTTATAAAAAAAAAAGCTAATAGACAGAAATGATTATAATGCACATGAATAGAAAGGCTATTTATTTCTAAATAACAAAAAAATTTCTTGTTTAAAGTAAACATTTCTTCCATTTTGAAATTTTTTTCTCCATACTATACTTTGAGAAAAAGTCCAGACTTGTTGCAGTCCAATAAACAAGTCACATTTAGAATATTTTTAATAAATAACTAATCAATAGAAATAGC
This sequence comes from Ryuthela nishihirai, assembly GCA_038380435.1. Taxonomy (NCBI): domain Eukaryota; kingdom Metazoa; phylum Arthropoda; class Arachnida; order Araneae; family Heptathelidae; genus Ryuthela; species Ryuthela nishihirai. The sequence goes on from JAWZYU010000017.1 coordinate 83,237,691, forward strand.
TCATGTTATATAATAAAAATAATAATAAATAAATACCCCCTCAAGCAGCTACTTGCCACAGAGGTCTGACAGGAGCCTGTCAGTTTATATGCCATAGTCTGAGAGCATGGCAGGCCCTCAGCAGAAAAACGACACAAACAGCCATGCCTTACCCGGGGATCGAACCCAGGTCCCTTAGATCAGTAGCCAAGCGCGCTAACCACTATACCAAATTATAAAGAATTTAATTCTGAATTTTATTGAAGTAAAAAATTTGAACACTGTAGTAACATATTAATTTTAATAACAATTTTTATAGTGATATACCAAAAAAAAGGTACACATTTCATAATTACTTCCAAAATCTTCTATTTTTAAAAAGTAGCAGTTATTTGATAATTATCAGGAGATTTTAAAAACTTTAAAGAAAAATTTGTTGAAAATAGTTCAAAACAAACTTCTGAGCTTAAATTAGGGGATTGCTTCAGCACAGAGTAATGTTAACAAACAAATTGGCAATACCTTATATAACTTCTAAGAAATGGCAAACAAATGGCTTTAACAAATTATTTATGCCATAGTTTAATAAAATATGCATCAAATAAAAAAGGAAATATTATTTATTAAGCTTAAATTACATATTTTTATAAGATATCTAATAAAAAATTTTAAAATGGCAATTTTTATTTTTTTTTAAATCGTTTTCTTTTATTGTACTAAAAACGGATATATACGTTCTGGACTCTGGAAGGGTTAATGGCCTTGACGAGTGGCTTCCATCTGTCTCCTAACAGCTTTCCAGTGGGTTCCCTTCCCATTACCAGTTAGGTATTGAAACCCATGAGCCTTTCATGTCGCAGCTGGGTAAAGGAAAGTTTCACAACAGGTTTGAGGAAAACAATAAACCTTAAAAATAATGTCAAGCAAAAAGCTTGATAAGAAACATGGTATAATATTTTTCACTTTAGTGGTTATAAGAAAGGACTTTTCATGCAAAGACAAAGATTAAAAGGAAAATAAGTCTTTATGGTTCTGTAAATTATTGAAAGATCTTTCAACCTTTCTAAAGACTGCACGCCATTTATTTAATTATAAATTACTGTACCATGAAAACAGATAATAGCAGAAACTTCTGTTCCCAAAAGAATGAATAAAATGCTTTGTCTTTAGGTGCTGGTAACTAAAAGAAAAGCCATTAGGCTAACCTAGAATTTCTCCAACAGCAGAAGCAAAATTTCGCAATCACAGTTTCTGCACAAAAAGGTTTGTTTAAAGTTTATTTTAAGGAACGGAAATCTTTCGGGATAGTAGAATTAAAATAACAAGCAAAAATCCCTGTCTTTGAAATCAGCCATTTATAAGGAACGCGTTAATAATACCAATCGTAAGATAAAAACTGAAACCTTATTGGATTTATTTAATGTTTTCTTTCCAAGTAATTATTTTCTCCTGTAGGGAATTTGCATATAAATCTAATGTTATTAAATGCGAATTGTAATAAATTTCTCGAGGGATAACTTTTTTTTATTAATTGAAATGCATATTTATTATCATATCAATCAGTGAAGAAAAAAGAAAGGGAGGGGGATATAAATGAGAAAAGATTGCGAGGATTTTCTTGGAATAAAAAGTTTTTCTCTTTGAAACTCTGCCTCCATTATTTCATTCGCCAATAATACGAAGCTGAAAGCACTTTAATTACACTGTGTACAATTAACTTCAATTCTAAAGGAAACATCATTTGTAAATTGGTTTTAAATTACCCTCTCAACGCTCAATCCTTCTACTTTTCAGAACAAGCTAATTATTCCGAAAGGAGATATCCCGAACATAAAAATTGTGATGTTTGAGGAATTCTCTGCAGCGATAATTTTGTTTTCCGTCGGTTAGCAAATGCACTTCTTTCGAATAAAAGTATCAATGCAAGCAGTATCACCACTAATTAACGATATTGTTCGTATTCTTTGACTGTTGTATAAATAAGTTTCCAAAGCTACATTTCCTGGAGTAAGATGTTTTCGCACCGATGTTTCCACACCCTAGGGGTTTGCAAGAAAATAGGATAGATCAAATATGCTACGAAATTTAAAACGACTTCTTCGGGGCGAGATTGGCTCAGTCGGCTGCGCGCCAGACTCGAAATCTGATGCTACAAAGTTCGAGTCTTCACCAGAGGGCTTGGAAAGGAAGTCGTGGTAACAGGAAGCTTCTATCTGTCGCCTAAATAACTGGACCAGTGTGTCTTCTTTCCCAACGATCTCTTGTAGTCCTTGTGACTTGGCCATTTAATTCAGTGTGGACCAAAAAAAGTGCACTTAGAATTAAAATCAATCCTGAACCAAAACTAGTTTTGCGAGTAAACAAAAAATTTAAGAGAATTTTTGTCACATAAACACGAAATTTAAATGACTAATAAAATAATTTATTACTTATTTATAACAACGCAATTTTCTGGATTTTAAAACAAAGCTTCAATAATGATTTTTTTTTTTTTCGTTTTTTTTGATAAAACAAAGATTTAGTGACCTTAGGCATAATCTGGGAATTTAAAGATAAGTCCTTGTTGATAAGCACGAGATTTAATGATAAGTTTCTTACGGATAATACGAGCTTTAACAGTTTTGTTTTCAGTGACTCGCAAGAGGAAATAATCTCTGCGATTTTCATTAGATCGGTTACGGCAGCACTAAAAGAGTTTGTGTCCTTTAAGTGAAGCCAGAAAAGGAGGAGGAGGAAGAAAAAGGCATGCAAGAGCTTGGAGGTAGATGCGCGTGACGGGGAAGTGACCGAGAGCAATGGAGAGGCGCGACGCTTGCGAATACAATCGGTGAGAGGGGTTGAAGAACCTTTTGAAACATTGGCGACAACGAGATTACTTAAATAAAGTAGCTCGCCCACTTCGATGCTGGGACTAGTGAAGCTTTCACGCAGGCATGCGTGCACAAAAACATACTCCTCAATGCAGTTAGTAACGATCGCTTTTGAGACTCTCGATGCTCTGTGGCTGGGAACGAAAAAAAATGAGGAGAGAATTCTTTTCAGGGCACAGTCCAAATGGATAGCTCCTCTGAGGCAAATGGGAAGAACCAAATCGTGTGGAGAATCGGCAATGTTTCGTACATTGTGCCGATGCTTCCCTATTCATTAAATGCTCCATCTGCTCTCTGTCGCGCTTTGGATAATGGCTGGGTTTAAAAGAGGAACGGAATGTTTTAATTATGAGGAAATGTTTGAATGCGAAATTAGCGCTGCAGGAGAAATGTAGAAAGGACCTTTTGCAGGAGACGACCTCTGTTTTCTTTTCTCCCACAGCTGCATCGAGCTTTTCACGTTCGTTATCAGATTTATGAAACGAAATTTGCAGTACGGGGCAATCTTGTTTGTGGGGAAAAGCAGTTACATACAGGTTGTGCTTTAATTGTCTACTTTCTCAGCAGATGTTAGTGTGCAATCTAGAATTAAAACCTATCATTTCCCATTTGCTATGGGAATCGTTCTATTCTCTTAATCGTTGAATTAACCACTATGAATATTATTTTTTGAAAATGTATTTAATTCGTGACAAAGTAAAAAAAAAATGAACAAGATAACATACACGAAAGTAAGACAAAAAATAACGTGCTTAGATAGAGTATGGCGAATGACGTACAGAAATCTGCAAGCGTTCCTCTAATGAATTTTTTTTCTAATGAAATATATTGTATTTAGGCCGTATGTAACGTACCTTGTGTGTCTGTACCCTTCTTCTAATTTTTGGCGCCTTTCTTCTGCCTGACTTTTTTTATCACCTTTCTTCATTTGTTGCCGCTTTTTTAGCAATACTTCTTTCACTTGCATGCAGCACAGATCCTTACTCTTACCTTTGAGGTTGCATAAAAAGGGTTCTTTGCCATTCAGACGTTCTTCCATGTTGACGGACTGATATTTTTCCCCCAACAATGGCTGCATTCTCGGGAATTCACAATTGGAAGTGTTCCTAAACCTTCCTGTTAGTGCCGTTGTCGTGGGCCGGTCGTAAGAGGAACAAAGCAGATTTCTACTTCGTCGCGTGGAATTAGATATGCACACAGGACCATGGCACACACGACCATGGCTTAATGTCCCATCCGACAGACGGCGACCTATTATCAAGCCCATCGGTGTCCCCTACTGACCGAGAGCAGGGCGGGAACTTTTGCGGAGATAAATCTCAACGCTGGCCCAGGTGGGACTCGAACCTGGGAACTGCAGATTACGAGTCCGGCGCGCTACCGACTGAACCACACCCACCCCAAGATAAAAACTTTTGTGGGCAATAGGCTATTTAATGTGTCAGTGAATATTCCGTTATTTTCTATTGAACACCGACAATTTTATTTTTGACTTTTCACGTGGTACAATAGTTTCAAACTAGTACAATATAAAATCCATGAGCAGAAAACATTTCTCACTCGATTGCAATCTAACCGAAAAAGGAGAAAGCTTCTTCAGGAAGGGTGGGAGAAAGGATGAAGAGCTTCTTGTTTGCAAAATCAGGTGGAAAGTGAATGCACGAAGAACATAGTGCATTATCATCGCATGCCTTCAACTGTCACCTCGAGTGGAGGAGCTACTCACCTGAAAAGCACTTGGCCGATGCATTTTTTTCATTTCCCTCAATTCTCTACGTACAAGAGTAAAAGTAGAGTTCTTCTATAATTCAGTGAATTATTTATAAACTCCTTGCGCGTGCTTCACGAATGCCGGCGATCGATGCGAGGGAGAAGGGAAGATGAGGAGCCAAGAAAGAGCTCGCGAAATAGCATCTGGTTATCGCCCGAACATTCAGATCTGGAATTTAAGCAATGACATTTTCGGATTCTGTACAAATGGGGGAGGAACTCTCTCCGTGAGAGGAAGCCGTCGGAACAGAGGAGCACGTCGAAGAAGATCAGGAAATCGTAACCGTTTGACCTCCGGATGCTTTAGGCAAGACTTTCGAGATATTTGGGAATGAAGAGAGCGTAGCTACTAATTAAAGAAAAACTTTCCAGGGTATTAATAAGAAAGTGTAGTTTTTAACAAGGCAAATCATTGAATCCACGCAAATATATATAAATATGTAATATATGTATTTTCTAACCTGCTCGGTTGGATGATTTTTTTGATTTATGACTTTTAATTACGTCTGCAGTTAAAACATTGAGTTCTGAAAATAGATTATCCTTTGATTCTCTCATCCCAAATGCATTGGGTAATATTTTCATCAGGTGAGGTAAGAAAAAGAGGCTGATTTTTTTTCTCATGATTCATATCTAACCTTAAATATACTTGTAGCCACGCAAGCAGTTATTAGAACCAATGTCCATCAGATGCCTTTGACTGTGTGGTTTCATGAAAAACTGACAACAGAAAACACGTGTGCGATGAAATATACCACATATGTTTTCCTAAAACATACCAAAGTACATAAAACACGCTATTTTAGACAATGTCTAGTTTTTAGAAGTTTGTGACATTTTTAAATGTCTGAAAATTTCAACATGTGAAGTTGTAAGTCAAAATGGTTGGTTGGGTTGCCTTACCTCTGAGCGGCGCTTTTTTTGTACACAATGGACTAAATGGCCAGGTCACAAGGACCCCGAGGACAAAAAGAAGGTGGTGGGAGGGGACCCACTGTACCGCTGTTAGAAGACAGATGGTAACCTCCCGTCAAGGCCATCGAACGTGTTCTGTAACGTGCACATGGTATGGCTCTCCTATACCGTCGGCCAAGGCTTAACGTCCCATCCGACGGACGGCGGCCTTTCCATGCCTATCGGATGCCAACCACACGTGTTTTCTGTTGTCAGTATTTCATGAAACCACACAGCCCCTAATGACCGAAAGAAGGGCTGGGAATTTTGCGCAGATAAATCTCAATGCTGGCCCAGGTAGGACTCGAACCTGGCCAACCAGGCCCAGGTCAAAACAGTTATTGACTCTTGGTAATGTAAAATGAGTAATAACTCTTGCTATTGTGAAGGTTAAAAGCACATCTTTAGAGTTATCAGAAATCGCTCCTGGGGAAAGATATCTTCTAGTGTTGAAATTTTCTCTTCTTCGCCTGGCATTAGACGAGGAAGGACACGCCGATGGATTTCTGACCTTTATGACCCTTAAACCCGTCCAATGGATGACTACAAGAAGTTTGCTCTGAGCCTTGGGATCTTTGTGATCTGGCTATTTAGCCCAATGTGTAGCAAAAACGATGCATCTCGTGGTTAAAACGAACCATCGGGTGAAAGGTTTAGAGCGATTTGCTTCCAGGATTTGGATGTCGAAACCAGGAATCGCAACTCCATTGCATTTCAAATAACTTCTATTATAACCCTTGACATAGGATACCGTAGGGATGAAGAATTTCAAAGACCTGATGTAAATTTTTAGGAATCGAGTAAGCACATTTAAGTGAGCTTGTTGGTGATGCGCAAATAACATTCCAAATCCCACTGAACCTTTTCCCGTTTTTCCTAAGTGGGATTGTTTATGGCCGCCATAATCCTCTACCGATTGCATGGATCAATCATAGTTTGAATTAAAAAAAAAATTGAAAAAAAAAATAAAAATCCACTGATCCAAGGAACCTGGGCTTGAGCCTCGGGTAAAGTATGCATGTTTCTTTTCTGTCTACTTTTGCCTTCCTTTCAGATCTTCTATATGACGTATTAAACTGACAGACTCCTGTAAGATCTCTGTACCAATTAGTTACTTGAGAGTTTTTTTTTTCATTTCAGCACTTATAGTAATAAAAAAGGATATTTTTCTCACACTAAGAGTAAAAAAGTGTTATTTTGATACCTAAAGTTTTTTTCATGCAAGTTTTTTTTTTGTCTGAATGCTTTATGAGACTTTCATTTTCTGCTATTCTCTTCAGAAAAACCTATTAAAAAATATTCGGCTTCTAAATTTCTCTAGCGAACCATTTCTTGCTAATCCATCTCGATTCAATCCCTGTGTTCCCTGGCATCCATGTCTTCCTCCTCCCTTCATTTCCGCTACTGAATTAAAACATCTCTTTTGCAGAATCCATCCACTTAAACTCCACTGTCTCCATGACAACCGCTGTCTATTTTTAGCCCCATACTCTTTCGTCGACTGCTAAGTGCAAGGTGCTTTCTTTAATGCAATTTCTGTCTCGTTTTGGCCCTCCCTTCATCCGTTCACGTGGATCGCTTAAGTGCTGCATATTAACAAACAGGATGGGAGCAAAATATATTATCAGACATTAGGGAAGATGGGGAAGAAAATGACGTCGAAAAACAATCAGAGATTTTGCAAAAAAAATCTGCTTTGCGAGGCCCTCCAGGAGGAACTGAATGAATCAGCATTAATAAGCAGAGAAGAAACACTTATTTCGTAAGTTAACTCGTTTGGCTGTCAGATTGTAGAACTGACTGATACCGGTGAAATGAAATAAGCGTATTTTGTGTTATGATGGCGCCAGCAATGCGTTCTAATCTAGTTAGGAAAATGGAAGCTCTTAATTTTCATCTACATTAGAAAATGGCAAAATTTCCAAGATATTTGAATACAAATGAAATGGCAATCTTCTTGTGCTCTCCATACGTGTTAATTTGTTCAAATGATAATAATTTATAAATGAAATAGTAGAAGCACAAAAATTTTAATCTTGCATATTTATTTTATGGATTTATTCTACGTTTGAAATTAAAATTTTATTGTCATGCATTTACTAGACCAAGAAATGTCGGATGGGGAATTTTCCCTTAAAAAACGTTTCGTAAATATTTCATTCACGATATTTTTAATGTCAAAATTTATATATAAATGTAACAAACAGTTTTAAACTGTAATAAATATTGTAGAAAGAAATAAACTATAAGAAAAACATAAGTACAAAGTGTACTTTTCATTCCAAAACCATGAGAAATATGAAATCAAGAGATGCAAATGGGAAATCAATACGAGTTTTATCAAACTTACAAAAATTCAAACAAATAAAGTGTTTAAATTGGTCAGCGGCATAGTGAATGAGCAAGTTTGAGCATGCTCACATAAATAATTTCAGTGAAAAACGAAAGAGCTGGAAAACAGATCAGAGACTGACTGCAACAAGGACCTGGGTAGATATGCACGCAAATTTTAGTGCTCTATACCACGTATCTATATATATAACTGTTTTTTAGGATTCTCGAGTAGGAAAAAGAGTAACCTCTATATTTCTAAAGATTGAACTAAAGACTGGAATTCTGTAGGCAATGTTGTTCCTTTCAATGCATCTTGCACTGAGAAATCACTTTGGAGATCTGGGCAATCTTGGGATTCTTCACGATCAAATATAGATGAAGGAGAAATTGATATCTATGATCGGTTTATATTACGTCGTGAAGAAGTGCTTTTTGAAGAGATTTTTAAAGCTTGCTTGTTTAATGGATTCTTTTCTCAAGGAGAGATGTTCGAGCACAATGCAACCAAAAACTTATTGCCCAAAATTGATCTTTTCTGGAAGAAGGCATGTTCATTGATTTTTCGTTGAAATTTCAGTTCCACGGTTCGAGTCCCGGCTGCGCCAGCATTAGATTTATCTCCGAAACATTCCCCGCTCTGCTCATATCAAACGTGGGAACTCGCAATAAAATACGATGGCGTATTTGAAAGAAAAATGATAATCCTAAAAGGTATTTTAGTAAAAAAATTTCACTTGATTATTAAAATACCCCCTCAAGCAGCTGCTTGCCACAGAGGTCTGACAGGAGCCTGTCAGTTTATATGCCATAGTAGAAGGTCTGAGAGGATGGCAGGACTTCAGCAGAAAAACGACTCGCACATCCATGCCTTACCCGGGGCTCGAACCCAGGTCCCTTAGATCAGTAGCCAAGCGCGCTAACCACTCGGCCATGGGATTATTAACTCACTCTAAAATTGGTTGTAACTCCTAATCTTTTTCATTTCAGCAGACCTTTAGTTATCACCATAAATCAGTCAATATACCCAATCTCTATTACAATTTCTTATAATTCATTTTTATTAAACTTTTCAGTTTAAGGTCCTTTAGGATCCTCTGCTTATTCAGTTCATCTTGGCATATATTATTAGACTAGTAATTAACTGTATTGTTAAAAATTATTTTTAAAGAAATTTTGTATATGCTAGTTAAAGAATTAAGGCGATTTTATCTGTTTCGTTTTACTTCACACCAGGAAAATCATGGAGAGCCGATATCCATTAACATTTGTAAAGTATGAAACTGCTCCATGTAGAGTAATTACCTATAAGCCGGGAACTACTGGGTTGGAATGATTGTCGCTGTGAAATGATTTTAGTTTCCTAGAATCGCTCTCTTTCATTTAAAAAGAATTTAAGGCAAAATGGCGCACAGTGGAAGAAGAAAATAATTTTCTCTGATCTAGGATAATCAGTTTGGTTGGTGTTTTACCTCTGAGCGGCACTTTTGGCACACAATGTGCTAAATGGCCAGGTCGCAAAGATCCCGAGGGCTCAGAGAAGGTTGGGGGAAGGGAACCCACTGGACAGCTGTTAGGAAACAGATAAAGCCTCCCGTCAAGGCCATCCAGCGTGTTCTTTAAGGGGCACAATGTAGGCTTTCCAAGCCCATCGGCCCCTTCTGACCGAGAGCAGGGCGGGGAATTTTACGGAGATAAATCTTAATGCTGGTGCAGCTGGGACTCGAACCTTGGAACTGCAGATTTCGAGGTTCCGACTGAGCCACCCCCATCCCTGGGATAATCAGGATTGTGCTGAATTTCTGCCCATTGATATTACTCATAAATATCCCAAATGCAGAAACTATGGAATCAGCAAAAAAGAAAAATTTGTTCACAAGTTTCTCTAAAATATGAAAATTGCTGCTCTTTTCGAAAGAGTTCATAGAATTCATAATATATAGATGTTTTTGTGCCTCTGTATACAGGATGTGTTTGCGAGTTTTTTTTTTTTCTCTTTTTTTTTTTGGTTTTTTTTTTTCAAACTATTGCTCAAATTGGATAAAGATTCCTCTTGTACTTGCAGAGCCAGAAGCTAATATTTTGGAATTTTTTTTTTATTCTGCTTGAACTGTTTTTTACTTGTCTAACCGATTTATTTGGTCATTAGAATTCAATCGACAAACTATTTGAACGAGTATAAATTCGAATTTATTTTCACCTTCTCTGTTCACTGAGCATCATAAAAAAAATTCCTTGGTGTTGCTGATGTTTAACACTTTTTTTAACGTATGTCCTTCTAGAAATGAATTTGTTATTTCGCTTCTCATTTTCAATGTAGTGATCCCATTCTTCCACAGTTTCACTGCTAAACCCTGACAGTATTGTTCTTCATCTTACGAATCAACTAAAGAATACTGCTGCTGTTGCGATGTTCTTCTGCTTCAATATTTTGGACGTGACCTTCCCCCATCTGCTGTTGCATCAGAGAGGGGTAACCCCTCCTCAGCAACAGCCGTTAAAGACACATCTCTAACGGCAGTGGATCCGGTTGGCAATGTTCCTCTCTTTCTATTGGCGAATCCTCTTCTTCTTTTATCCTTCCTCTTCCGAAGCCAATATTTAATCCCGCCTCGAGGACCCGAAGCTTTCTGAAGAATGGATATCTGCAGCGGGACGTGAAATTGAGAAATTCTCCGACATAGTTTAGCAGATGTCTCAAGCTCCGTTTTATTTTATCTTTTCGCTTTCTTCTGACCTTACCATTTGCCCAGGCCAGGCTGTGAGAAATATCTGCAAACTTCGAGCCTTTCGCGGTTTATTTTCTTCAAAGGTCTCCTTTAAAAGGAAGTGCGGCAATTTCGTAAATATTTTCTGGCGTAAACGTTGTTTCCTCCGGAGCCATTTGTCACCCGCCCTCGTGTTTATTTCGGACAGCATTTGTCAAGACGTAGAGTTTTGGCACCGAGCGCATGCGGTGCACGAGAGAGACTCGAGCGTTCACATTCAAAGGGGGAAGAATTGGATTGCAGCGCCAAATAGGAACTTTCGCCTCTTCTTTTTCGTACATATAGAAAACAGTTTGAGCAACTGTAACTGAAAATCCATTAGAGAGCAACATACTCAGCAACTGTAATTGCTTTGAGGATCATTAGAGAGAGAAAAAAAAAGAGTAACATTTCTAATAAAAAAATTAGCTTTCTAACATTGGCTTGACAGTGATAGCAGTGTTAGTTTAGTGAGGGTTTCACATCTAGGTTTACAGAAATTTTTTATCTTCAGTATTTCGGGAATTATCATAAAATTAAATAATGAAGACAAGGGAAAATTAAAATATTATTTTTATCAGTTTAAATGATGGACTGAAAGAGTTTTGAAAGGAAATAGTTGTTTAGATGCCTTTTAGAATAATATTTCAAAAAGATAAATTTTTAGAATCGAGAGAGTTAAAGGCAATCATCATGCAAAAAAATAATTAGTCTCATTAAAAGATGAATAAAAGAGATGTTTAAATTATAAAGGGTGGTCAGTAAATAGACCGAAAAGAGTTTTCCAATTATCTCTGTAAAAAAAAACAAAAACGATTGCGTTTACCACCCACCCTGGAATTAAGAGGTCAACTCATTTCTGCCCCTGGAAACTTCCTGACCTTCACTTTCCCCCACCAAAACTTCAAATTACTACCGTAAATATATTTCCAATATTCATTTAAAATCGATTATCTGTACAGCTGAAGATTTCGAATAGAGGAGCTAAATTTTGCCCCATAACTGATGGTGTTATTATGTATATGTTCGCATACGACAATGATAAGAATCCTGAACAAGGCATATATTACGAATTCGTATTTAATATTGGCAAAGCTGCGTGACTCTGCATTCACACTTCTAAATTATGCATAGGGACAAACATTAAAGTACAATGAAGACAATTGCAGGTTCGTGTGGTCGTAGGAATTTCCATTGAAATCAATGCATCCAGATAGCCATTCCATGCACAACACAAAACATGACATTACAACAGTTGTATCTTGTAATAAATTGAATGTGTAGCCCCAATTCATCTATGCACGAGATGTACGGAGATGTAAGATAATGTGCTGAATTCAAAGGATCTTCGAGCAGTTCAGAGGCCAAGGATGATGTCCCCGACCATTCAGTCCCACATATGTTAATGCCCCATTGTATTTAATTTCACGTTTGTAATGAATTTTCCCTGTTGTGATGGTTGAATAGTCTCTCACAGGGATATTGTTCGAAATGATAATACTTAAACGATTATTTTATGTTATATTATGGCAATTAACTATCTATTTTACTTCTGATATTTATGATTGTTAATCGTCAAAATTCTTGCAATTCAGTTGTAAAGAGTTGCAGGAATAACTGTTCTTTGAAAGTATTTTAATTCTTCCCATAGTTGTAGAGGGAAATTAATGATTGACCTTTAAATCCAACATACGTATATTCGCTTTAGCATTCTTGCAATCTTAATTTTTTGCAGTAGAAATTAATAGAAATTACAATCCTTGCATAATTTTTGCATTCCATTTTACGTTACTAAAAGTGCCAATAAAGTTCACAGAGCCATGGAAGTATAAAGGTGCCTTAGTATCTCAGTAAGGTAAAACACGACTCACCTATCTCGTAATTTGCACCAGAAATTTCAATATTATCTCTTCTTGTCAGCTCGACTATATAATTCCTTACGTAATTCTTAAGGCCTGTTAAAATGATCAGAAGGGAGGGAATATCACCAGATATTAGGCTGAATATCAGCAGGTGTAGGCAAACGAAATATCACCAGTTTGGCACATAAACTGAAACCTGGTCCCTTTACTTAATGCTTTTGAAATTGCCACACGACACTTCTGGAAATTTAATATTTATAGTATGGATCAAAATATCAGCACTTTCGATATACATTTTTTTTTCCAGTTTGTGATCATTTCTGATGTTGCTGTGATCAAACCCGTAAAGGCTACTAGCTCATCTGCAGGTTCTGGCAAAATAAACGACCATGTCATCTAGGATTCGAACCCAGACCCCAGCAGTTGCAGTGTCACCACGAATCAACATGTTAACACTATACCACATAGGCGGCAATATCAACAGCAATATCATCAGGCAATTGTTTCGGTAAACAAAAGGCAAGAAATAAATAACATGTGATCTTCTCATTGGAAAAGAAATTTGCCCGAAAATTGATGTCCATTCGTTGTTTTTGTTCTTCTTTTCTCTCAGTTTTAAAGACAGCGAAGAAACTTTCTGAATTTATCATTCAGCGCATTATGTTATAAGAAACTGGGGCTCTTGGGATTCGTTAAGCTTTATTATGTCTGAGTTTCATTTAACGCTCAGAACGAAAAGATTTATCAATCAAAATGCTTCAAGAAACACTTCGATTTTAATTTTTGTGTTTTTGTATTTTTCCGAAGTAAAATTTGGAAGAAAATTTGAATCATTTCTTCTCCGCTTTAAGACTTTCCTTTCATCTTCTAGGTTTTCAACAATTTGCATCTTCTGTTTTTATTCGTATCATTTTTCAATTGCTTTTTTTTCTTCGTTATTCAGTTGAAAGTCTCGAAAATCCTATACATTTCATTAATCATCCTCGAAATGATTTTCAAAAATCATTGTTCCCTTTATGCCCTAAGAGTTTTGCATAGAGAACACAAAACTTTTTAGTTGCCTTTTCTTAAAAAACTTTTTTTATTGCAAATGCAAAATGAGTGATTATCAGTGTCCAATCTTCGTTCATTATTTACCATTTCGTCTGCGGCACCTTCTTCGTCGAGCTTTGATTACCCCCACTGTAGGACTCTTTAATACCCCCCCTTCCCTCGACACCAAAAGGCTCGGTTTTTGTTCCCCAGAGATTAATAAGTAATTGTAAATTTTGCTTGGACTGTGAGACAATTGCTCTTTTGTGCCTTAAACTGTCTTTATTAAAGAAGCCGCCTGCTGTGTTGGGTTCGCACAATGACTGCACTCACTGCACGTGAATCGTCGCCCATTAACGATCCATTTTAGTAAAAAGCAGAAAGGATTCATTCGCCAAGTGAATCCGTCCCTATCAAAAGATATGAAGGATTCTACCCTGATTCGCATGAAAGAGCACATTGGTGCAATACTCAAAGTTAATTGCGCCGGTTTTATTGTGAACACAAAGCAAAATGACAAATAAACGGAGAGTTCCAAAGCCCTGCAGAATTGCACAATGAACAAAAGGTTGCGACTCTACAAAGAATCTTCTTGTTGACACTTGACGTCTCGTGAATCGATCGCTTTTAATGGAATCGTCACTTGGATCGTGAATGCCTTCGAACTGTTTCGGTCCGTGATGCTCCGCATTCACGGAATTAGTTGGCGGTTTGTAATCATCGTTCATTGTCATAAGGTTTAAATGGGTCCGAATCGTTCCCTACCACTGGAGTGGTAAAGTAGTTGGATAAAAAAAAACATCAAGGGAAATTTCCAATGTGTGAGTTACAAAATAACGCTTCAAGAGTTACTTTAGAGATATTGATTTCCAAGTTACTACGAAACTGACATATTCTCCTAACTGCTATCCAGTGGGTCTCCTCCCCAATCCTGCCGGAGCTTAGGAGTCCTCCTCGCCAATTATTTTTGCCCCTTGTGCAGCAAAACCACATTTATTTTTTACAAAAATAAGAAGCCGTGGTCCTGAGCATAAGAGGGATTCCTTTTGCCTCTAAAGATCATCCCGTAGTAGCCCTTGTGATCTGATCATTCAGCGCATTATGTTATAAGAAACTAGGGCTCTTGGGATTCATTAACCTAAACTTTAAAACGTTTCTCTATCGAGATTTATCTCCGCTAATTCCCGTCCCTGCCCTCGATGAAAATAGGAATCCTCGAGAGGAGGCTTCCTATTTTCATCGAGGGTGGGACTTTCATTTTAAGGGTGGCTTAGTCGGTAGCGGGCCAGGCTTGTAATCTGCAGTTCCCAGGTTCGATTTCCACCTGAGCCAACATTGCGATTTATCTTCGCACAACTCGTCGAGCTGCCCTCGGTCAGTAGGGGACACCGATAGGCTTCGAAAAGCCGCCATCCGTCGAATGGATCGTTAAGCCCTGGTACCTTGTGCCATAGAGCCATATAGCACGCAGGATGGTCTTGAGGACAGGCTATCATCTGTCTCTCAACAGCTGTCCAGTGTATCCCCTCCCCAACCTTCTCCGAGCCTTCGGAATCCTTGTGACCTGGCTATTTAGCGCACTGCGTGCAAAAAAGTGCCGTTGAGGGGTAAAACAATGCAACCCAACATTCTCAATTTCGAGAGCGTTGCTCTACCTGAATATTCGTTTTTCAAAATTATTGAAATTTTTAACAATATATTAATTTCAAAGTTTAAAACTTTAAAGTCACAAAACTAAGCATTCCATCCTATACTATTTTACATTATAATAATTGCATTTAACAATTGTTGAAAAGTTTCAAACGGAAATATTTGCCATTTCAGTGGTTACCGAAGTTTCCACAGGCGATGAAAGAAATACGTTTTGATCTTCCAACTTTAACACTTTTCAAATAAGTATTTGCACACATTAAAATCTGTAGAAAATCTTCACAGTGATGTTGAAAAGATTGTGATGTTTCTTTTTATTTTCAGTTCTTTTTCGGTCGACTTCTTCCCTAGCTTAACAAACCGAGTTCAGAGGAAGATTTTTCTTTCGCATTCAGACGATCATTTCTTTTGATTTGCCGGCAGGGATTCTGCTTCAGCGTTTTCTGTCTCGAGCCAAAGCGAATGAAAAGATGATAAATTATTTCCTGAGCTTGTTGATGCTGACAACAAGTTTGTTCTGCAAGAGAAGATTTTGAAATCAGAAACAAATGCCGAGAGACAGAAATTCGAGCTGTCATTTGAGCATCTTACAACAAAGGTCTTACATGAGATTAAAATCCTGTTTTTTTATTTTTTCACTTCCAAAAGACCTAAAAAGGAAAAAAATATGTTTTGTTGAAATATTTCTTTGGTATTTCATCAATATGCTAATCCATCTTAATTAACGCTTTGAAATGCCACTGGGAAACGCATCACGAAATGTTTATCACTCGGCGACTCTGAAAGTTCTCTCTTTTTCGTCTCTTGAAGTCATTTCAGCAGAAGTGCAATGAAAGGAAATAATAATGCACCGGAAAGCAAACGTTGGCTCCCAGGCAATTCAAGAACCTAAAAGTTAGAAGGACAGGAGATCAAGTTATTCATGTTTACTTGATAGTCTCAGATTTTCTAATTTCGTTTTCAATTCCCAATTCTGCATTATTTGCATAAGTCGTAAGTTCTTTCTGTGGCGATGATCTTATTTCCATCACTGAATTTATTCTGTTCTTCCATTAAAGGCTTGCAAGAAAGAATTACGAAGATCAAAACTCGAATATAATCGCTTTGGTTAATACTTTCGAAACTATTTTGTGATTAAATAAAGTTAA
The DNA here is from genome assembly GCA_038380435.1 of Ryuthela nishihirai. Lineage (NCBI taxonomy): Eukaryota > Metazoa > Arthropoda > Arachnida > Araneae > Heptathelidae > Ryuthela > Ryuthela nishihirai. The sequence goes on from JAWZYU010000017.1 coordinate 83,254,034, forward strand.
AAAATCATAGTTTGTTTTAAATGAAAATCAGCCATATTTTTAAATCATATTATTTCATTTAATGTCAGATTGTTAAATTTTCTGTTTTAAGGATATTATTAGCAGTTTTGTTGACCATCATGCTGCGTGTGTTTCATTCGGTATTAAGTCGAAAAAGAGAAGCAGAACCAATTAAAAAAGATATTATTTTTTAAACTGTTGTCTTTTAAAATAAAACAATTGTATTTTACCCCTCCTTGGGTGTAAGGGGTCAACTTATTGTTCCCAATGCAAACCCCATGACCTATAATTCTACCGTTAAAATTTAGAATATGAAGCATAAATACATCGTTCATAATATTCGTTTAAAATTTTGTAATTTTCAAAATTTTCCACCATTGGAGGACACATAACTTTTGGGAGGTTCAGAAAGAGCGAGTCATAAATATTTCATCAATACTTGTCCAACCCAAAAATAATTTTGTCTGAAAGCAAGGACTTTCAATGTCTAAAGACGGGCAAAGTGACACGAAAAAGTGAAAATATTATCTCGTTTCTTTTAAAAACGAGATAATAAATGTCACTGAATTCAGTGTCGTGTGAAAATCAGCGTATCCGGCGCCTAAGATGCAAAATTGGTTTACGTTAAAAGAGATGTTTTAGTTTAGATTTTGCATGTGGCCACGCTTGGCTACTGATCTAAGGGACCTGGGTTCAAGCCCGGGTAAGGCATGAATGTGTGTGTCGTTTTTCTTCTGAGGCCCTGACATCCTCACAGACCTTCTATTTTGGCATATAAACTGACAGGCTCCTGTCAGACCTCTGTGGCAAGCAGTTGATTGAGGGGGTATTTGAGAAAACCAAACTCTGAGAAATGTCACAAAGACTTCCTCTATCTGAGAGTTTGCGACAGAAAACCATGGGAAAGCGCAATACAGGTCTGATCCAGAGCATTCAGAAACGTCGTTTGCGGCGGCAAATTTTTCAGTGTGTCATTTTACCACAGCTATTATTTTCTGGTAATTATTCTAGCTGTTATTCTGGCTTCAGAACAGCCACTGAAACTTTCGTTCACTGGCTTCCACCATCAGCACAATTTCTGTTGTTTTGCCGCTGCAGTGCTTTCAAAATTCCTAGCTTTTACAACCGGCACCTTGATGGCAATAAAATTTAGCGCAAAAACATGAATACATTTAAGAATTTTCTTTTTCCTTTAACAAAATTTTGTTTCAATACTTACTGATTATGATCACTAATTAGCTTTCGTGCAGAAATGTGAGTCGTCTACATTCAAATTCACCTGAAATACATTTTCGGAAAATTTGGGATATGAATACAATTTTCTTTGATATTTGAAGCTGTGCAAGAGTATGTAACACGTTTTATTGAAAATATATACTTTTTAGGTTAAGAGATAAAACTCTCTCGAAGATTTAATATCTGTGATTTTTTTTAAACTTCAGAAACGGCCTATGGGAAATTTTGAATCTAGGACCTCAAAAAATTAATCGCTCTTCCAGCAACCGTTTACCACAGTTTTCCAAGTTAAATTTTATTCCATAACAGCTGGTTTCAAAATCAGTCAAAGAGTATTAGCATTGATCTGATTATAAATGTAGAAAATTGGCCAAAGCGTGAAAACTTACGTCTCTATAATTCCTCCTTATCACCGTTATTAGATCATTAACTGATATCTAATCCCATTTTCCCATCAGTCATTTACTTTGATAGTTACGATGCTTCAGATTCAACCTTCCGTTCACGTCAGATATATTTTTGACAATTTCTCATCATCATCCTCAAGCAGCCATGGGCTACTGAGGTCCAACCAGACCGCGCAGTTTAATTCTCTAAGCATATCTGTCCTGAGCTACATCTGCTGCATCCGGCCACTGCACACCAATTCTAACAAGGTCCTGTTTAACATTGTCTGCCCACCGCATCCTAGGTCTCTCTCTCCTTCTGGGGCCTCTAGGCACACTGTTCATAACCTTATTCGCCAATCTATAATTATCCATGCGGGCAACATGGCCAAACCAGCGGAGTCTCTCTCTGCAGAATATGCTGCATAAAGGAGGTTGCAGACTCCTTTATGCAGCATATTCTTTAAAAGCATCTAGTTTCCTGTTATCTTGTTTACACAGCGTCCAAGTTTCACTACCATAACTAACCCTAAAAAGAACCAAACTATTATACAGTCTAATTTTAGTCTTTAGGTGTATACGCTTATTTCTCCACAATCTCCATAGATTCTTAAAAGTCCCGGCAGCAATCCCTATTCGTCTGTTAATCTCATGCCGCACATCACCATTATCTGTTACATAGCTCCCTAGGTAATTAAACTGTGACACCTGCTCAAGACTGCAACCATTCAGATGAACTGAATCACAACCTGCCTGACCAATTTTCATCACTTTAGTTTTCTCTCTGTTTATAACCAAACCTACTCTACTACCAGTTTCATCAACAGCTCGAATGAAAGAGTTCATCTCATCAACATCATTTGCCAAAAGGACTAAATCATCAGCATAATCTAAATCAGAAATTTTCGTATCTCTAGCCCATTTAAGACCAAAATCTTTCCCTTGAAGTGAATTTCGCACAACATAATCAATAACCAAACTAAAGAGAAAAGGAGACAAAATGCACCCTTGTCGAACACCAGAAGTAATGCTAAACCAATTGCTACAAGACTTACTAACTCTCACACACGACTCAGTATTATAGAGAGCTTTCATTATGTTAACGAACTTGTCTGGTATACCATATGATCTCACAATCAACCATAAATTATGACGATCAACAGAGTCGAAAGCCTTTTTGAAATCAACAAAGCTAGCAACCAAAGGTTTCTGAAACTCTAAACATTTCTCAAGAATCTGCCTAAGTGAAAATATCTGATCCACACATCCCCTACCACTTCTGAATCCACATTGCTCATCACGCAATTGACTGTCAACCAGATTCTTAATTCTATTAAGCACAATCATGGAAAGAACTTTACCTGGAACAGAGAGTAGGCTGATACCCCTATAGTTGTCAGAAGAACTGCAATTACCTTTTTTAAAAATAGGGATAATAATAACACTGGTAAAATTTTAGGAACAATCATAAAAGACATTCAAAATTTCAGTCATCCACATGCTAACCGAAACATTCCCAGCTCTAAGCATTTCCATAGTAATATCATCTACCCCTGGGGATTTAGGAAGTTTAAGTTCAGAAATAGCTAAAATAACTTCAGATTGTATTTCAGGGCCAACATTAAACCCACTAATACATCTATCATCATTACAACAATGGGAGTAGAACTAACCACATTGTTTAGAATATCACTGAAATGCTCAGCCCACCTAGCCATGACAGAATCCTCACCTTCTGTAACCTTACCTTGTTTATCCTTCAATCCTTGCATGCCTGTCCGTTTTCTACCACATAAAACATTAACTATCTGGTGCAGCTCTCTGCAGTTGTGCTGTCTAACTGCTTCCTCGGCTTTGTCAGCCAAACCATCAAGCCAAAGATTCTTATCAGCAGCTAACTGATCTTTTACACGTTTATTAAGTTCTCTGTAATGCTTTCTATTAGGACTAGTAGGGTATTGATTAAGGACATTCCTGCAGTTCTTTCTTTCCGAAATAAGCTCAAGTGCTTTATCACTCAGATAATTCTGTCTCTTCTGCTCCTTTTTTCCTAAAAGAGTATTGTTAGTGTCCAAAAAAGCCTGTTTAAAATGATCCCATTCTTCCTCAACTTCAGTAGTAAGCATACCATGACTGTCATAATGACTAAGTAACCTATCATGGTAAGCTTTAGTTATAACTGGGTCTTTCAGAGCTTCAGTATTAAAGGTAAATATTTTTAACTTTAGCACAACACTTTTTAAGTTTAAGTTGCAAGACACTTTTAAGGTTTAACAAGGTTATGGTCAGATCCAATTTCAGCTCCCCTATATGCCCTGGTATTTCTAACAGAACTAGCCCATTTGCTGTTAATTAATATATAATCAATCATATTTCTATGCAGCCCATCAGGTGAAACCCTTGTGTACTTATGTATGTCGCGGTGTTTGTAATATGTGTTAGTTATTCTGAAACCATTGAGTTTACTTACCTGTAGGAGATGTTGCCCATTGCCATTGCAGCTACCAATACCAAAAGGGCAATTTCTAGGATACGATATCTCTCTCACACTAAAACAAACTACAGAAGGGAAACTGCAAAAATGATTAAATGAAACAAACTTCTTACATTTTTCTCATTCTCTGTTTAGAAAGTAACTTCTTCCAGTAATATAACTCTGGCCAGAAAAAGTTCGTCTTTTTTTATCGCCCCACTTAACAGCGGGTTCATGTATCATCCTGTCCGAATGCGTTGCCGTCAGTCAAGGGCAGGTGCCGCTGCGCCTGCACACCACACACAGCTGCAGTTGCGCTTGACCAGCGGTCGACGCTCGTGCCGCGCTGTTGCACCACTCGAGTCAGGGCTTCTTGCCTTTCCACTTTCCCCCAACCATTTCCTTCCCCCCCCTTCCTCTCTCTCTCTCTCTCTCTTTGCCGTCGGAGCCTCTAGAAAATTAATCCTTATTGGCTTTCTCTCTCTCCCAGAGGAGGAGAAGGATTATTAAAGCAGCTAATGGAGTCGATGCTTAGCTATTAAACAGCAGCCGAAGGAGGTAGTTCATCTGAATCTAAAATCCTGGCTGCTCAGAGAATAATGTCATCCCCACCAGAATACATCGGATGCATATATTGCATTTTACGACTAATGCCCGATACAAGTAGTTGTTAAGTGCGTTTCTACTAAAAATGGGCGCAAGTTGGGATTTTCCCTAAGTTGTTAATTAGTGGAATGCATTAATAGTTGAATGCTTTTAAAACAAAGTCGTCAAGCACTTGAGAGTTCGTGAAAGATCAACAGGAATCAGATAATGCAGAAGCGAACAACAGAAGTTAACTAACATCGTAAAAGAAAATATCTCCGACGATCCCCAAGGATTTAGAGACTTCGTAGAGGCTGAATTAGTTGCCTGAGGCAGAAGAATTTCTTCCAAGTTCGACATTAATGAGTAAAGCCCGAAATGGCGAATGCCTTTAAGTGCATTTTGAACATTAGTTATAACAAATTCCGATGCCAATAGGAGGCAGACCAGTCAACCTTGCTCGGTAATACTGAAGTCGGAAAGAAATTAATACGACTTACGAGACAGTCTTTAAAAAGAACACTTCTTAAAACAGATCTTGACTGGTTATTGTGTATCGGTTGCAATTTTTCGAGCCTGCGCCCTCCTGTATCCGCGCGAGCCCGAATCGAGTCAGATTTGGGGAAAGTATTTCTCTGACGCATCATAAAACATACAAACAAAAATGCATGTTGCTAATCATTCATTTTATTCTTTTACTGTTAATTATAATCATTTGTCGTTTGGAACGAAAATTATTAGAAATTCTAGTAACAGCCGAAGTTCGTGGGTAGCATCATTATAAGCGCAAATAGCCATTCATTTATTAAAAATAAAGATTACACTAAAAAAAAATCAAACGCCGCATGCTGCTTATATTTAATTATTAAAAACTGATTAAAAACTTTAAATTATAATAAAAAATATTTTGTAATATTACTTATTTTTTCACAATTACAAGAGATATATTTGAATTATTTTGAGTAATTTCAAAAGACATTAGAAAGTATAGAATTACTCTTCTCTTCGAACTTTTATTGCTTTTATACAGTTCATGACCTTATATTCTCATATGTATTTCAACAATGATGCCTTACGCAAGAATGTTCTTCAGCTTGCTGATTACGCTTTCAAAAAGTTATTAGTCTCTTGTACAAATTATTCTAAAAGAATATTTATTATGTTCATTCAGCATTACGATCTGATAATTTTGCAACGCAGAAGTAAATAAGTTGGGTTGTTGGGTTGTTTTACCTCTGAGCGGCACTTTTTTGCACACCATGGGCTAAATGGCCAGGTCACATGGACCCCGAAGGCTCAGAGAAGGTTGGGGGAGGGGACCCACTGGAACAGCTGTTGGGAGACAGATGGTAGCCTCCCGTCAAGGCCATCCAGCGTGTTCTTTAACGTGCACAAGGTATGGCTCTCCCGCACACGAGACCACGGCTTAACGTCCCATCCGACGGACGGCGGCCTTTCCAAGCCCATCAGTGTCCCCTACTGACCGTGGGCAGGGCGGGGAATTTTGCGGAGATAAATCTCAACGCTGACCCAGCTGGGACTCGAACCTGGAAAGTACAGATTACGAGCCTGGCGCGCTACCGACTGAGCCACTCCCGCCCCAGAAGTAAATAAGAAACAAACTTATAGATAAGAGCTTTGAAGATTCATTTCAATGAAGTAACTTATTTATAAATCATTGTTTTCTGTGCTTTAACCGAAAGGGGAATGGGGTTCGATTCTCAGAGTGAATCGATTTGTTTCATCCACCTTCTAGAGTTTATTTTTATTTGAAATTTTGAATAAATGTATAATACATTACATTGTTTCCAAATGATAAACGGAGAGAATGATTGAAATCAATTTCTGTTTTCAAAAAAGTAGTTGACAAATTTAACTGAATAAAAAGGAGGAGTTAACAATTTTCCCTGTCTTAAAATTCACTCAAGGGATCTCAGGAAATCAAATGAATATAACGAATCTTACGTATCATAAAATCAGGCTTCCCCTTCTTGAATCTACACCACAAGTCAGAGCAACGAAATATTTTCTTTGTCCTTTCACTTCGTTCTCCTGTCTCGTAATGAAGCCGGGGTGGTACAGTTGGTAGCGTGCCAGACTCCGAATCTGAAGTTTCCAGGTTCGAGGCTCACCTGGGCCAGCGGTGAGATTTATCTCCGTAAAACTCCCAACCCTGCCTTCGGTCAGTAAGGGAACACCGATGGACTGGAAAGGCCAGCCGGCCATCGGATGGGACGTTAAGCCATGGTCCCGTGTGCGGGAGAGCCGTACCCTGGCACTTTAAAGAATACGCTTGATGGCATCTGTCTAGTGGGTACTCTACCCTTAACTTTCTCTGAGTCTTTAGGATCCTTGTGACCTGGCTATTTAGCCCATTGTGTTCAAAATAGTTCCATTCGGAGTCCTATACAAGTGAAATAAATGGCTTAGAAAATACTTTTGCTACGCTAGCTGAACTGCAGCACCTAGCATTGAATAAAAATGTTAACACTTGTTTTTTCACCAAGGTTCTATTGCAGAATCAGTCTGTCTGTCTCTGTCGCCAGTAATCATTAAATTTTATTGGGGGTGGGAGGAGAATATCTTTCTACAGTTATAATTTTGTGTTATAACCTTTTTTTTTTCATCGTATCACATTCCAATAAATAAATTTGAAGGTTAATATTTCATTTCCTACGTTAAGTGCGAGCAATACATGCAAATAGAGTATTTTAATTTTACCAAAATTATACTGCGAGCCGCAGACGAGGTGACCGTAGGTTTTTCGCCCCTCATATAAAAGTTGCTACCAACAATTCAAGGATGAAGCGTCAGATGAGGCAAATCGAGAATTTTTTTTTGTTATACACTATCTTGCCAAAAGTTTTCGAACACTCGTTTTTTTTAATGGAAAGTTACTTTAAAAGCTCCATAACTTTGAAAATAAGTGTTTTACAGAAAACTGTCATTGGAGATAATTTGAAGATCTCACTCAGATCTCTCTAACTCTCGGTTTTTTAATAGCATTCTTTTCGATAATTAATAATTAAAGAATTAATAAAGAAACATCTAACACCAGCATTACTAATCATAATTTACCTCAAAAGTTAAGTAAAACATAATAAATGTTAAGGAAAAACCTTTACTAAACTTGAACTGTAGAAGTTGCTGAAATGAGTACTTTAACTTTCTTTAAATGTGAAGAAAAAAATTCTTAGGACGAATGTAACAGCATCATCTGCTTCTAATTATCTCAAATTCAATAACGTTTTAAATATTAAATGAATATTACCGAACACTGAAATTGGGAGGGTGTACCGGTCAGATGCAGCAATCCCAAGCATAGGACGAAAAGCCTTCGGACCCGATGTGATGGTGCTCAAGTACCTATCAATCGTACACTGACAGGCAGTGGGATCGTCATACTTCTCTCTTGGCCCTTTAACGTGGAAAGGACTCACGTGACCACCCGAGATAAGGAACGAAGAAAAATCAGACTCTGACCGGGATAAGATTTAGGCTTCGGTTGATTTTCTAGCCGGGGCTTTTTCTTTTTTGCCGAGCTGCCTCTAGGTGAGGTAGCTTGCCGTGGAGCCCTTGATTGGAGTCCAGTGTGATGTCTTAACTGAAGGCCAACCTTCTAATTATGCTATCATTGTAAATACTATAGTTATGTGAATAATAAATATGTTGTACATATTTGTAGAGTGTTTTTTGATAATTCATGCGATCACCCAGCTTGCCAATTTCCTGACTATAATTAGTTAAACACATTGGGTAGCTTTTTAAATAAATGCTCGAAACTCACGGGATTAAATGGATTTATGGCCCCATAAAAAGCATCCTTATATGTTTTCAGTGAGCTTTTCAATTCATCTCTCTTTGTTTATTTAAAAGTTAGGAAATTTTGATTCTGGCTTTCCGTTTAATAACAGGAAAGTGTTGGGCAAAGTTCCTTTGAGAGGAATTGGATTCAATTGTTCTTCATAGTTGTGCATAAGAAACAACAGGAAAGTTGATCTTACCAACAAAGCGAAACAAAGAAATGAATGAATTCATCAAAGAAAGTAATAAATCTCAACATAAGTTTCACCTTTCTTTTTTCAAAAAGCTAATGTCAGTACTGAGTCTAAAAAATTGCAATTATGTTGTTTGCGTGCCAAATGGTGCAACATTGCGAACAGTATTTTTCTGCTATTTTGAATGAAAGAGTTCTATCATGTAAACTGTGAGAGGAAAAAAAGTCACTCTGGGAAAGTTTAAATGATGTAGCAGCTCAAAACAAAAGAAGTTGGCACGATTTCGAGATTAAGCTGTTATTAGCCACAGAAAGTGTTTCGAAGTAACGACAACTCACGAATTCAGAAAAGAATTTTTCCGAAAGGGATTAAGAAATAAAGTTCTCAGTTTAAAAAAGTTTTTTTTTCCTCTGTGACAGAGAGTAAACAATCTTTTTTCCCCTATTTAACATTTCAACAAATGCAACATTTTCGTTATAGCTATTTATTATGAAAATCTTTAAAAAAAAATTTTCTTCGAATATTCCTTTGCCAGCACACGGTTTCTCGAATGTGATGATTTCGGGTATATCTGGAAAGTTCAGAGACAAATCATACTCGATTTCTTCTATTATCGTTTATTCTAATCTAAATTCGCAGGAGTCTTCTTCTGGTTAAAGTACGATCAATCATCGTCAGTTATCATAATCGATAATCAAGAGATATATTTTCAACAAAATTTTCTAATGATGCATGCAGAGAATGGATGGAAATTGAAAAATAACAATGGCCAAGAATTAATAACACTTTCGGTTGCGGAAAAGTGACTGCGTTCTTTCTGATGTATGTTTTCTTTGAATTGAGTCTTCATCACACCACAAGCATCTAGGTAGTATTATTTTGCATTTGAATTTCTAAGAATACCAGTACCTGAATTACTAAAAAGACAAAAAAAGTCTTATTAAACAGTTTTTTGTCTTTTAAAGATAAAAAAGAATATTATTACTAAATGAAAAATAAATTTAAGTTTCTCCCGGTGAATATTTTAACCATTTCATATTTTCGATAGATTTTAATCTTTACTAAGACTGAATTCATTCTGCATTGAATATAATTTTTATGTTTTAGATAAATTGATTGCAAGACTTAAGACTTTTTTTTTTTTGAAGAAGTGGGTGAAAGTCTCATTTGAACCAGATTTTGTGATTTAGCGAGGCTTACTTTAACCGAGGTCTGAATACACTTTTAAAGTTTCCTAGTTCTAATTTCTGTTGAAAGAAAACGAAAAGTTTCTTTTTCCTTTTCAAGGAGAGAGTTTCAGCTTCTTCAATCCCTTCCCAAGAGGCAATCCCGTTTTCAAGTGATGCTAAGAGCGAAAGTGTGCCTTTCCCTCTCTACCTAATGAACTTGTTCCACAGTCCCTCTTCCGGGCGGTAACGGAAGCTTCGTTCTCCTCCTCGGCGTCCTTTTCTTTTCGGTTTCCTCCACCGCCGATCCCTGGCAGACCGACACAAAGGCCAAGTCGTCTTCCTTAGCCACCGCTGCAGGCGGCGATAGAAAGCGTCCAGTTCTTAGCTGGCGAGTCATTTGAATATTCTGTCGGTTGTCTCAGCGGTCGCTATTGGAGACCACTGGGCCATTAAACTGCTGCATTAGAGTGAGGCAATGTCTGGAGGAAGAAGGAGATACTCGTTCCAGAATAACGAAGAGATATAATGCTCTTTGTGGAGAGGAGGATGGGGAGGAGGAGGAATATGCGACGAGGACAAGTTTTGAAGAATGGAACTTTATGAGGAACAACTGATTAGAAAAAAAATTTTTTTTTTCATTTCGTGGCAGTTTTCTTTTTTAAAACGATTTACCATTGATGGTATTGCTTGAGCTGTGTGTGTCTCAAATACTCCACTCATAGAGTTCTGTGTGTGTTCAAAGTTAGTCTTGCTTATAACACTAGGAAGATATTGCAATGTTAAAAGTATTTTGTTTCTTAGATAAACGCATTTTGTTGAACTTTTTTTTTGAATTTCACCATGTAGAGTTTTTTATCCCTACAGAATAACCTAACTATTCCAATTTATAATTTTGGGAGGGGGGAGGTTTAAATCAGCGGGTATAATCGGTAACTTTCCAGTTTCGAGTCTCAACGGCATGAGCGTTGAACTCACCCTCTGTGATAAAGGAGACATCAGTAGACTTGGAAAAGCTGCCGTCGATCGAATGGAACTTTAAGCCTTGTTTCCGTGTGCAGAAGAATCATACAATGTGTTCAGTGAATACTCCTCCCCAATCTTCACTGAGCCCTCCGAGTCTTTGCGTGACCTGGCCATTTAGCCCTTGTATGCAAAATGCAGAATAGCCCTGCTCAGAGGCAAAACAGTTCAACTAACATATAATAAGGGCTCTTCATTCTTTCGTCAGACGTATTCATGACGAAGGAAGCAGAAATAAAAAGCTTTAAAAATTTCGTTTTCAGATAAGCTACAGATTTGTGTAAGTGTTTATTTTGTATCGAAAACAAATTAAACACTTCTTTTTCACTTAGTTTAACAAAACATTTTATCGTTAATAAATGACAAACAATCAATCACCTGTAAATTCCAGTTTATTTTAGTACAATCTCAAAACTATATAAACAATGACTGCATAAGTGATCAATTATCTTGAATTATTGCTATAGAGGTTTTATTAGCCCATCCTGTAATTGACAATGGTATACCCTTGGACTGAATGCATAATAATAAATAGAAATAATTCATAAATAAAGAAAACGAAAAAAAAACAAACATTGCTTACATTTCTGAATTCCACCTATATCGCAAACGATTTGATATTGTCATTACTTATATTCTAATTAGCATTGACTAATAAATAGTAAACAGTTATGACAGAAACTTGTCAAATCTCCTTTCACCTTATTTTACCTGAGAACAACAAAAGGAAAATGCAAAGAGTCTGCTTTCGTTGGAATATGAATCGGTCCTTTTCCTTTAGAGTTCAGAATGCTGACAAATAAATTATTGAATGTGATAAAATCTTCAATCTATTTTCTGGTGCTTTACTGCATATTTTATGTGTTTTTATTACCAATGAATAATGGATTATTTTGCTTTTGTAGTTGTACGTAAATAATCAAAAATATTATTGAAAACGCCATTTAAAACTGATTATAATTTGGAAATAACGCAATATTTTTCTTAACTTTCATAAAATTAATTAGTCTATCACAAATTCACATATCAGTTTATTCTGCAATAACTATTTTTTTATTCTAAATTATACACTGGCAGAAATTGAAAAAAAAACACCCAGAAGGAATTCCTTTAGGAACGTCATATTATATATAAATGTTAATAGTTAAGGGCAGCAGAAAGCGTGATCCAAAATTGAAATAATGACGTCACTGAGGGCGACAACTTGCAAATGTACGCAACGCGTATTTAAGGACTAGGGCGTGAAGAAAAGAAAGAGGTTATTCGTCTTGTGTCGTGTTGTTCAGTGCTCTTTGAAGAATTTAACATGCCTGAACGATGCAGGTGCGCAACATTTGTTCAGTTAGCGGAGTTTGAGCGAGGTTGTATAGTGAGTCTTCGGGAAGCAAGTAGGTCTTTTCGTCAAACTGCACACCACATTGGACGAGAGGTATCGGCAGTGGTACGATGGTGGCGTCTATGGTCAGAAGAGCATTCGCACACTTGCAGACATGGTTCCGGGCAACAGGGAGTTACGGACGCACGAGAGGATCAGCGCATCAGGAAGAGCTGTAGTGGCAGAGTGGACTTCTACGGTGTCACAAATTCAGTCCTCTGTCATACTAAGAGTATCTACGTGAACGATACACAATCGACTTTTGGAAGCAGGAATACAGACACACTTGTCGCTGGCGCGGTTACCACTGTCACCTCGTCACTGTCGAGCACTTTGCAGTGGTGTTAAGGAGGAGTTCATTGGAGGGAAGAATGGCAGTCTGTGGTCTTCAGTGATGATAGCCGATTCTGCTTAGGAACATCTGATGGTCGTTTATGCCTCCGAAGGCAACAAAGTGAGTGGCTTGTTCCATCGTGCATCCGCCAGCGACACAGGGCCCACACCGGCATCATGGTGTGGGGAGCGATTAGCTATCACTCTCGTATGTATCTCTGGTGTTTGTACAGGGTACACTGAATAGCAATACGTACGTCAGCGACATCGTACAGCCGGTCGTCCTGCCATATTTGAGTATAATCCCAAATGCGATGTTCCAGCAGGATAACTCTCGCCCACACACCACCCGGGCAACTCAACATACTCTTCAGACAGTGCACCAACTCCCTTGGCCAGCACAATCTCTGGACTTGTCTCCAATCGAGCATGTCTGGGACTGGATTGCACAAAGACTCTTCCGCCGATCGCGGCAGGCAACGACTATCGCTGAATTACGCGTCCAAGTTGAAAGCGCATGGAATGGACTGGATATCCCCCAGCATGATATCCAGCATTTGTACGACCGATTGCATGTCAGATTGGAAGCTTGTATTGCTGCTCGAGGAGATTCAACCCCTTATTAAAATGTGTCTTTTGTAAAATGTAATACTCAATACAAGGTAAAATAAACATTGAATCCCTTCACACGTGTGATCACTCCTTTCTCAACAAGTTATTTCTACTAAATAAATCTCATAGATTACGCTTCAATTGTTAATGGTGTTCTTTTTTCAATTACCGCCAGCGTATAATAAATATAGTTTATTCTAAATAACTCTTTGATAATAAAGTTCCCTGTCAATATTCTGTTATTTTTCTCCTTCAAAAACCCGTTGATTTTTAATAGGTAATTTGCTTGTAAAAATCACAATGACTGCAAATAAGACTATTGAAGATGGGGGATCAAAACTTTCTTTATGGTCTCATTAGCACCATTAGGAAACGTTAAATATCAAATTTCAACTCATTGTAATAGCTGAGAAATGGAACGTTATAGACCAAGATCAGAAGACGATGATAGTTTGCAAGAATTTCTTTTAAAGACTCAAATGGAGAGAAAATTTACAAAACATAAATAAATCAAGCCGGAACGGCATTCCAATCCGTTCCGGCTACATTTATTTATGGGTTTTAGCACCATTAGTAAACCTTGAATAACAAATTTCAAGTTAATATAGCTTAAAATAGTTGTGATAAGTATTAAGAGAAAAACTATATACCGGAACGGAGTTCCGTTCCGATTAGATTTCGTTATGGATCTTATTGGATTACCATTAGTATACCTTAAATACCAAAATTCCACTCACTACGTGCAGACATGGCTGAGGTATTAAGGATCGGAGCAGAGTGACAGAAATGTTTCGTATAAGACCCACCACTGAAACTGATCGCTGAGATATAATTCAATTTTCAATATTAAAGATCAGTTCGGACTCGCTCTCAGAATAATTTAAATTTCAAATATTTCTTATAATTATGAAGAAAAAACAATTAAAAATGTGAAATATTTTTATTATGATTCCAACCTTATTAATCAGTCTTTAGTACTTAAAAATAACCACCATGCGGTTTTTGATTATTTTTTACGTATTCTTTACCTTTAATAAATGAATGGCTCTTTGCGTTTTTAAAAAAAAGTTACCAACGAACTTTCAGTTTCTTCTACAATTTCTAATTATTTTTGTTCCAAATAGCACTGATATTTTAATTTTGTCATAAAATGATTATAATTAATAACATAAGAGTAAAGTAAATGATACGCCACATGCATTTTTTATATTTGTCTCATGATGAGTCAAAGAAATTTTTCCACTGAATCGAGTTGGCTCAGGCTCAACAAGTATCGAATTGGTTCGGAATCGAGAGGGCGCGACCTCGAAAAATTGAGCGCGAACTCATCTCTAATGACTACGTATAGATGATGCATTTTCAGTGGTGTATTATTGGAATTCATGAATTTTTTCCCCCTTTTTAGCAATTCTGGATATTTGAAAATATTGACACTCCATATGTGTAACATTCCTAAATCCGTTGTATTTGGTGACAAAATAGATTTCTTTAATATATTCTACAACGATAATTGAAAATATTTACTAAACTTATTTTTTTCTCTCTAGGGTGGAGAGCGTGAAGTATGGGAGTTCCACAACATTACTTTAACACGTGTAAGTACATAATTGTTGTTTTTCTATCAAAGCCAAGAATCTTGTGTTACCGTTTACGTAAATATCGATCCCATCGAAAGTTCTACTTTATGTATGTTAAATTATATAAACAGTATAATTGTTATATCATGTATTTTACTTCTAAATTAATTGAAACAACTTTTGAATAGAAAAAAATTTCGTTCTGAAATTAATTCAAACAACTTTCGATTAGAATACTTTTAATCAAGTAAATTTTGGCCTCTTGAAATTAGTTTAGTTTCAGGTAACAAAATGCAGAGAACAGTGAATTTAAGCATCACGTTCAAATGTTGCTGGTAAAAGTCCAACAGCAATATTCTTATACGAGAATTGGATCACAGATTGCATGCATCTCTGTTTTTGTAAATTAATACTGTGAAGATTAGAGATAAAAAAACCATTGGATCCCAAAGCAGAACACGAACTTAATTCAAACATAAATTGGAATGATATATATACACCGAAGAGTCAAAACATTATGACCAGCACGTTTTTATGCAAATCGAAGTAATTACAGGTAAACGACGGCACGTGTGAAGATCATGAAACGGTATAAATAACACCTGATACTGAGCTCTGTTAATCAGTGTTATTATTGTTCCTCAGATGGGAAAGGCAGCGGACTTAAGTGAGTTGACAAAGGCCAAGTTGTAATTTCCGATACAGCAAGGCTTGTGGGGTGCCACGGTCAGTCGTTGTTAGTACCTTCAAAAAGTGGTTCGAGGAGGGAAAAATCATGAACTGGCGGCAAGGTGTGAGCCGACCACAGCTCATGGATGCCGTGGTCGGTGATAAGATCGTATGATAAGAGCCAACAGAAAGGATGCTTGATGCACCTCGCCCGTAATTCAAATGCTGGTGATGAGAGTAATGTGTCACAACACAAGTACATCGAACCCTGCTGAAAATGGGGCTGCGTAGCTACAGGCTGCTACGAGTGCCCATGCTTACCTCTGTTCACCATGGAAAGCACCTACAATGGGCACATGAGCATCAAAACTGGACCTTGAATGATGTGAAGGTCATCTGGTCCGATGAATCTCGTTTCATGTTGCACCATGTGGACAGTCGGGCATGTGTGCGTAGTTTACTTGGGGAATTGTTGGCACCAGGATGTCTCGTGGAACGAAAACAAGAAGGTGGAGGAAGTGTAATATTTTGGGCAATGTTCTTCTGGGAAACCCTAGGTCCAGTCATTCATGTGCAGGAAACTATGACGTCTACCACCTACCTAAACATCATTGCAGACCAGGTACATTCTTTCATGGCAACAGTAATCTTTTCTAGTAGTGCCTTATTTCAGCATGATAATGCGCCATGCCACACTGCCCGGATTGTTCGAGAGTGGTTCGTTGAATATGAGAAATACTTCCAGGTATTGCCCTGGCCTCCAAATTCTCCAGACATCAATCCAATCGAGCATCTGTGATTTGTGTTGGAACAGCATATCCGATCTGCCGCGGCTCAACCATGTAATTTACAAGAGTAAAAGGATCTGCTGTAACGTATGGGTATTAGATACCACAAGACACCTTTAGAAATCTTGTAAAATCCGTGCGTCGCCGGGCAAGAGCTGTTTTGGTGGCACGTGAAGGACCAACATCATATTAGGCAGGTGGCCATAATGTTTTGGCTCTTCGGTATATATTGACAGCTCTATTAATGTTAATGCATCTTTTAAAAATTTAAATGATACCCTAAAACATTTAATCGGTGCTTCAACTATAATAAAGAAAAAACGCTTTACGAGAATATAAACCGTGGATGATAAATGAATTAGAAATTTTAATAAATTATCATAACACTCTGTATAAAGAAATGAAGAAAAATCCTTCAGATACATTGCTTAAACGATCCTTTTTCCTTTACCGAAGTATTGTCACTAGTACTATAAGAGAAGCAAAATCGCAATACTTTAGTAATAAATTTTCCAAAGCAGGTAAAAACCGAAAAAGCAGTGGGACGTAATAAATGAAATATGTGGTAACTTTAAAAAGAAAGAAAATTGCCCTCGTACAATTAAATATAATGATAACCCTTAATAAATAACAATTACAGAGTTACCTGTTGACTTTTTAACGTCTATATATCCGTAAATATTTTGTGAAGAAAATTTCTTTGTAAATTTGCAAATTTGTTCAATGATTATTTTGCCGTAATTGCACGGAATTTGAACAAAGATTTGGATCAAACAAATGCTGATTCGAAGGGAGAGGGAAAAATCATCATCTGCGGTAAGTTTTTTTTTTCTTAACGCCAGTAATAGCAAAAGATATTAGGACTCAAATTATATTTCTATCAAAAAATAAATCTTCAGGTTTCGATGACTTAACCGCAGAAATATTTCGTCTGTTGGGAAAAAATTTTATTGAAACAATTGTAAATTCATTTAACCTATCCATTGAGCAAATAATTTTTCCTGATGTTTTGAAACAAACTACTATTCCTATTTATGTTTTGAAACAAACTACTATTCCTATTTATGTTTTGAAACAAACTACTATTCCTATTTTTAAAGATGGTGACCCAAAGGAATTAGAGAATTATAGACCTATTGCGTTACTCTCCGTGATATCTAAAACTTTTGAAAAAAAATGGTGAAAAATAAATTATATGTATATCTGGAAATGTTTCCTCAGTAGCTTTTTTGGCAGTTTGGGTTTAGAGAAAAAATGGGTACGGTGATTGATAACAATGATCATGCATTAACAGTCTTTCTGGGCATTAAAAAAGCATTCGATACGGTAAACATCAAAATTTAATACAAAAATTACAAGCTGCTGGAGTTAGAGGAGTGGCATTGAATTGGTTTTGCAGTTATTTAACTAACAGAATACAAAACGTAAAAATATATATACAGTGCTTGGACTAAAGTTAAATACGGAATGGCAAAAGGATCTGTTCTGGGTCCCTTATTACTTATTGTTTACATTAATGATTTAGATTGCATTAACCTGATAGATAAATTAACTATTTTTGCTGACATATATTTGTTCTGATTCTTCGATTATTTTAAACAAGCAAATAGTGATCTAGAATTAATTAGAAACTGGACCTTAATTTTTTAACAATAAATCTGAGAAAGGCAAACGCAGTTTATTTCTACTTAAAAAAATAGTTCTATTACAGATATTTTGCACTACAATCAATTGAAATAACATGATACAAATTATTCCTAAAAAAGCACTGTAATTGTTGTCAAATTTTTTTGTGTTGTCAGTGAAATATTTTGGTACTTGGACTGATGCATGCCTAACTTGAAACGTGCATGTAACATGAGTAAAAAGGAATGTCATCCGTAACCAGGCCCGCTTATATCTCGTAAGACACTTAGTTACATTTAAATTTATGTGTATACTATATTATGCATTAATCCATTTTCAATTAACATATGGTATAAAATCTTGGGGGGCGCATGAATTTAAATAATTTTAAACACCTTTTAGTATTGAAAAAGAGATTTATTCTCTTATTAACTTTTAGTTAATAAGAGAATAAATCTTATTACCTTTGTTTTTACCAAAAATGCAACCTTCATTACCTTTGTTTCGGGGAGCAGGAATTTTGCCTTTACGTATGATTACATTTTCGAAATTATTAAATACTTTTTACCTTAGAAATGAAAGCATTAAAACTAATACTAATATTTACCAATTAAGAGAAATAAAAACATAAATTATTAAAATTCTGTATTACATAAGGAAATTTTAGTAAATTTCCGAAATTTCTTTCCTCTCTTGGTCAGCATTAAATAATTATCACGAATTATCATTTGTTTTCTATAGTTCTAGAGAATTACGTTTTGAAACTTGATGATGTGGAAGCGTTTTTGCCTTAATTTGCTAGAACTATTTATATGCAAAATAATATTGAATGTTACTTCCTTTTTTAACATCACACTTTCTGTATTACTATAAATTTTTTGCATTATTTGTTTTGAGTTGTTTTCGTTTTTTGTGTCTTTTATTCAATGTGACGACTGATGTTTTCAATTTAAATGTGTGATCTTGTGAGATCTCAAAAGTGTTTTGTATACAGTTAAACATTATCTATCTAACATTTGCATTATGAATTGCAACATGACAGTTATTTGATTTTTAAGAAAAATTCGCTTTGTAAATTTCCGATGTTCTATCAGATCTAAGATATGAAATATTCCAAGACTTTAACTTTTCACCCACACTTATCGAAGATCCAAATTTACACCACAATCACATTGAATGGAATTTCTATTTGATCTTGCAAAAATAGCTGTCTTGTATCTATTATATTTTCTGAAATTTAGGATGTGGATTACCCTCAATCTATTTGTCTATTTCAGTCCGTTCAACCCAAATTAAAAAAAATAAAATAAAATAAATACCCCCTCAAGCAGCTGCTTGCCACAGAGGTCTAACAGGAGCCTGTCAGTTTATATGACATAGTAGGTCTGTGAGGATGGCAGGACCTCAGCAGAAAAACAACACAAACGTCCATGCCTTATCTGGGGCTCGAACCCAGAGTCCATTAGATCAGTAGCCAAGCGTGCTAACCACTCGGCCACGACTAATTAAATTATATTCTTAAAGAGCCGTAGAAAAATTCTCTACTTAAAAAAAGTAATTTCTAATGAGTAATGAATTGGAAGAACGTTATATTTTTAAGGAGTCAAGAAAATATCTTGATTAAAAAACAAAACAATACATTTTAATAAGTTATGATTTGGCAAAATCGTTTAAAAAACAATTAAAAATGTTTGATAAAAAATTGGAAGAAATTACCCATATTCAATATATTGATTATTTGTTTTAGGAACCGCAGGTTGTATCCGCCTGGCTTATATCAAGTTTCGTATATCTATCATATTTTCATCTCAGTTATTAATTTAGAAAAAATGACCAAGTTTTGAAAATTTCTTATGTTTATTTGATCTATACTGTGATATGTAGAATGTTGCTTTGGTATTACTCTTAATCAGCTACAAATATATAATATCAAATAACTTTTGATATAGTAGTTGAAATTTTACTCTTAGATGCTTCTTTGCCAGCAAAAGAGTTAATAAAGCAGTGAAAAAATTCATTTACGTGAAAGAAATTTCGTTTAGAAAACTGTTCTGGGTGAAGACTGGCAAACGTCAAGTACGTCAAAGCTTTCAAGTTGCTGCCATCCATATTGGTTAAATATCAAATGGAAGTGGATTTAGGGTATTTTTGGTCGTTTTTCCAACTGGTTAGTCTGAAATTATTTCTGCTAGTTACTAAGAGATGATATATTTGAATAAGTCATGAATATGTGCGCTTTTTATTCCCTTAAACGTGTTGACACAGTCAGACCTTCAACGAAATGTCTGAGAGGTCTTAACTTTGTTATCTTTTCGTATTCTTTTGTAACAAGATTTAGTTGAAACTTCTAAGAAACTTCTTGCAGATTAGAAAGCAAAATGTAAGATAGGAATTATACACGAAATGTGCATTAGTTTGTCTTTTAACAGAACTACTGAATAGCAAAGCAAAACATTTTCCACTCAGAAGCTTTAAAAAAGACATTCCGTATTATAACGAAATAAATTGAAAAAAGAAACCCTCAGAAAAACAAAAAAAAAACAACTGTTTCACTAAGAAAGAATCTGGCCTCCCCTCTGCTTTTCCCCTCTTCCATTCTGCATATTGAAATTTACATCTCAGCCCACATGCTCACTGCGAGCGCCTCCTACCTGCCGCTAAGAGCACAAAAACGCTCCTAACGACGTTCAACATTTATCCTAAGAGTTATTTTTTCACTTAAATGTGTTTTTTTTTACCTGTCTGGCAGCGAAAAACTTCTCAGTTGACTCGAATGCATTATTCTCCTCCAAATGATATTCCACAAACAAATTTTACATTTGCTGCAAGAGAGGATCGAGGTTGGCTTCCACTTCTAAATGTGCCGCGAGAAAAGAGCCCTTCACTTCCAAGTAATAAGAATTTCTGCTGCTGGGAGGGGGGGAGGTAATAATACAATTTGAGCGGCAGCGAGCGGAAATGACGACTTCAGCAACCACCCTGGCGGTTTTCATACGTAAGAGATTTGTCAGCGATATAATTACCGCATCTGTCGCTCCTCCACACTTCATTCTCGACTTCATTTGCCAACTTCCCCATTTAGTACCTACACTCGACGGGGAGTGTAGAGAGATGCGGTGGGGACTTTGAAAGATGCAGGTGCTGATGATGAGCAATGTTCTGTCTCCATATCATCCGCTGAAATGACACTTTAAATATGTCAGCAGTCACGATAAAGTATAGACTCTGATTACTCCACGAAAGCCATTTTTTGTTGTTATTTCATACATGTTACTTTTTCAGTCAATTACCTCTGCAATGGATCGGTAGCTTTTTTTTCTATCTTGGATCGTACCTTCTTGCAAGGTGATATTTTTCATTCAGCGTGCAAAGCTTTTCTTCTTAAAGCACTTACAATTGAAAAAATATTCGAGGCACTATAGGTTATGGCTAACGCCCAAAATGTCGCTCTTGCTGGATTAGACATGAAATCTTTTTAAATTATATGTTGTGTTTTAAACATAATTGTGTTAAACAACAGATAGGCACTAAGATTTTTCTGTTGGATTCGTAATGGATTAAAGAAAACGACTTAGCTCTGAGATAATCAAGTACAAAAGTGAAATAGTACAATGAAAATCATTGTAAATGTATTCCCGAATTTATCAATAGGGAATAATGTTTATCAAATGGATATTAGCTTGCTAACAGTGCATATTTGACAATGGCAAAAACTTTCAGTAATTGTCAAATGCTTTTAATTGGGCATAACTGGCAGATATTATGTTTACAGGTCTTAAGTTTTAAATTATGTAAAAAATTAAAACAATAACAATTTTAAAATTAAACTGTCTGGAAACTCCTTTTATTACAATTTTTGAGGATGCCTCAACTCAGCCATTTTCAAAGTATTTCTGAAGACAGAAACAGCCTATAATTTCTATCATTATTTCTATATCCTCTCCCCGCTTTAACATTAGAATGGCAGTTTTAACTTTTGTTTTTAGAAAGCATCCTTTTTGAAATCCATTATGATTACACTACATAAAATTTCTTTAATATAAGGGAACAGCATTTTTTAAATATATTGTGTATGACTACCTTTTACTGATGCTATTCATTTTTTCAAAGATCTTTTTTAAAAAATGCTCTTGAAACAACAATGTACCGAAAGGGAAAGGGGAACCGGGGGCCCGGACTGCCCCCGAAATACCGTCGTCTTATACGAACTCACAAACTACCTCGTCAACCAAAACAGGCATCTTTAAAAGATTTTATTTTAGCCTTATGTTTCACCGAAGAGACAAAACATTATGACCAGCGCGTCTTTGTGCAAATCAAAGTAACTGCAGGTAAACGACGGCACCTGTGAAGATCATGAGACGGTATAAATAACACCTGATACTGAGCTCTGTTAATCAGTGTTATTCTTGTTCTTCAGATGGGAAAGGCATCGAACTTAGTGAGTTTGACAAAGGCCAAATTGAAATTGCCAGACGACTGGGTCAGAGCATTTCCGAGACGGCAAAGCTTGTGGGGTGCTCACGGTGAACCGTGTTAGTTCCTTCAAAGAGTAGTCCGAGGAGGGAAAAACCACAACCGCCGGCAAGGTGTGGGCCGACAACGGCTCAGGCTAGAGGTGAACGAAGGCTATCCCGTATGGTACGAGCCAACAGAAGGGATACTGTGGCGCAACTCGCCCGTAATTTGAATGCTGGGACGGGAGTAATTCGTCGCAACACAGAATACAACGAACCCTGCTGAAAATGGGGCTCACTGTAAACGAGAAATAGATAAAGCGTACAAAGCCGACGCCACCACCGCCACTTGGGCTGCAAAGAGCACTCGAGGTCCGCTCTGAGTGCCCATGCTAATCTCTGTTCAGTGTCGAAAGCGCTTACAAAGGGCACGCGAGCATCAAAACTGGACCTTGAATAATTGGAAGAAGGTCATCGGGCCCAATGAATCTCATTTCTTGTTGCACCATATGGACGACTGGGTATGTATGTGTTTTTACCTGGGGAAGTGTTGGCACCATGGTGCACCGTGGGATGAAAACAAGCCGGTAGAGGAAGTGTAATGCTTTGGGCAATGTTCTGCTGGGAAACTCTGTATCCAGTCATTCATGTGCAGGAAACTATAACATTTACCACCTACCTAAACATCATTGCATACTTGACGGCATTCCCCTCTAGTAGTGCCTTCTTTCAGCAGGATAATGCGCCATGCAACACTGCCCGGATTGTTCGAGAAAGGTTCACGGAACATGAGGAGGACTTCCAGGTATTGCCCTGGCCTCCAAATTCCCCTGACATCAATCCAATCGAGTATCTGTGGTTTGTGTTGGAACAGCATATTCAATCTGCGGCGGCTCAACCATGTAACTTATAGGGTTAAAGGATCTGCTGGTAACGTGTTGGTACCAGATACCACAAGACACCCTTAGGAATCATCAGCCTCGCGAGGTAAGAGCTGTTTTGGCTTCACATGGAGGACCACCATCATATTAGGCAGCTGATCATAATGTTTTGGCCCTTCAGTGTAAGTGGTTGATACTAAAACAAATTAAAAAGAGAAAAATATAAAATGTGATTCTTGTATAGAAAGAATATATTTTTTTAAACCTTTCTGCTGAGGTCCTGCCATCCTCACAGACCGTCTACTTTGGCATATAAACTGACAGGCTCCTGTCAGACCTCCGTGGCAAGCAGCTGCTTGAGGGGGTATTTTTTTTTTCCTCTCCGGTGGAGTATTATTGGAAGTTAGGAAACTTTACTCAGTCAATCCCTAATTACCCAGTAATCATTAAATGTATTTGCAAAGAATGAAGAATTTTCTCCTAAATGGTATATCTTACTATTATACAGTATTTCTGATGGGCAAAATCATTTCTTTTTATTCGTGGTTTTATCCGTTGTCCGCGTTAATGTTAATTTTTTATCCGCCGAGAGCTTTCAGATGCGGATATGGGCATCCGCTCAGGGCTCCACTGATAGGCAATTGAAGCTAAAGTCCTAAACACCGACAAAATCCCTACCCTGCCCTTGATCAGTAGGAAAACCAATGGGCGTGGAAAGACCGAGGTCCGTTCAATGGGATGTAAACCGTTCCACTCTGTGGAGGAGAGCTATACCCTGTGCACGTTAATGAACACGCCTGTTGTCCTTAACGAGAAGCTATCATCTGTCTCACAACAGCTATCCAGCGTTCCCCTTCCCCCAATCTTCTCTGATCCCTCGGGGTCCTTGTTACCTGCCCATTTAGCCCATTGTGTGTAAAAAAGTTACCGGTGAGAAGAAAAACAACCCAACGAATGTAAACATTGATATCATCATAAAAGACGACGAAACTTTTTAATTTATTCTTAAGGTAAGACTCCTGCAGTATTATTAGAGCAAGCAAAGAAAATAAAATGTACCCTTTTAGAAGTAACTTCGGGAGAATTGAACAAATCTGAGAAGAGTCAAGAGTCCCATAGTGCAATCAATCGCCAAGGCAACGTTCTCGATGCGCGTGTTTATTGACCCTTCCCCCCTATCGTTTGTTTGCAGCTGATTTCGTTCGCAGCAGTAAACTTAAGCAGCCCAAAGTGGTAAATGCCTCTTTGGATAGCGAAGACGAATCACTTTCGCAGGTAAAGAAACAAAATCAGCTCTCTTGGTGCATTGGGTGATAAAACAGTTGTTCTCCTCAACTGACCTCGAGTGCTCTTTGCAGCCCAAGTGGCGGTGGTGGCGTCGGCTTTGTACGCTTTATCTATTTCTCGTTTACAGTGAGATGCCGCTCACCCTCCGCCGTAGGGAAATTGCCCTAAGTGAGTGGGGCTATCTTTATCGTCCCCGCGGACCCGAGATCGTGCAACTTCAGCACAACAACAATTCTCCTTTTCTCAATGGGAATCTTTTGCCCTCTTTATGTAAAAGATTCCCCATGCAAAAATGCATCACTAAATTTTGTGGCTCTTCTTCCCATTCTCTCTTTCTGTTGTTTTTACTCATATCTATTACAGAGCGACTGCAGTGTCTTCATTTTCATTCGACACTTCTATTTTATAGAACATGAAGCTAAATTCTTTTTTGTTTCAGCAAAAAAAAAAAGTCTCTTGCGGTCGACCAAACTGCTAAAACTAAAAAGAAATGCCTTCGTGGATAGGATTTACACTCAAGGGAGTGAAAAAGTAAACGTTGATTTCGTAACAACTGAGAAGTCGTTATCTCCGAAGCTTCAAGTTTTATTGAAAACCAACTCTTTTTTTTTTTCTTTCCCTTTAGTGACTTAAATAGCTAAAGTTTTCGACTGTAAGAACAAACACAGGCAAACACGAATCTAGGGGAGATAAATCTGTGGGGGTGGGGGTTGGAGGCAAGCAAACGAAGTTTTTAAAAAATTTCGTAAGAAATGCGTGAAAATGAACGTATAAGAATTTTTGGCTTCCATTGCCCTTATAGGCATTCTCAAAGATAGTCATTTATAGTCCCTATATTCAGGAACGACTGTCCATTATTCGCTATATTCGACCCTGAACATAGGTAAAACATATCTATCCTCGTTTTTCGATCAGTTGCCAGGCGTACTAACCTACCAGATGGAGTGCGTTATGTACTCACTCAGCGGACGCTTGATTATGTACAAATTCATGTTACGTCAATAGTAACTCACTTAAAGAACTCAGTAACTTCTTACAGAAGAATTTTATGAAAAAATGTGGCTGAAGTTATTTAAAAATATCAATCAAATCTATGTCAATCTGGATTTCCAATAATATGCTTTCAGCCAGAGCATGCTATTTTACCGCGCAGAGAGAACTTGGACTCAACCACCGTTTTCTCCAGGTTTACTCTTATCTATTACTGATTAGTTTAGCCAAAATTAATGTAATTTTAAAAGTAATTAAAGATGATCTTGTAGAAAATAGTTCACATTCTCTTCGGTCAACCTTTCACAAGCTATGTTTGTTAGTTTATTCGCATATTTGCCGCACAGGTTACACGTGAGATAGCGCCGGCTCTTTTCAGTATTAAAAGAGTTACAGAAGCGTTAACAAGTTAGTTTGTTCTGCAAAACAAAAATCAAAATTAATAAAAATTAACGTAAATATTATGCGACTGCCTAAAAATGCTCTTACACATGTTAGCAAAGCTTACTATGACGATTACTGTCTTCGTTTTCATCTATTTTTATTAAATTTCAGAACAATAATTTAAACTGGAATTGTTGCTGTCAAGCATTCTAATTTCCGTAACTCTCCAAATACCGAATGCATATCGCCCAAAATCGAGATTAAAATAGAATTCATAGATATCTTTACATTATTTTCATCCACTTTATGGTCATATTTGAGCAGTTACTCAGTTTCGTATCTGAATCACTACAGACATATCGTGGAACTCTACCTAATAAAGCACCCGTTCAATATATTTATATATTGATATGTACAAAAAATGTTATTAGATGCATTAATTTCATAAACGCGATTAAAATATAAAATTGTAACTCGAAATATAAAATAAAAAAATTGCATTTGGTTACCAGTTTTCCAGATTTTTGAATCGTGTTATACCTGTGCACTTAAGAAGCTGCTGCCTGTTGATGGGACTTTCGCTACAAATAAAATATTTCAAAACCAAATTTATTTTATACAGAGAGGGCTTTTTGAAAGAAGGAATATTTATAGCTGAATTAAAATCTTAAATAAATGCCATCAAAATATTCTTTTTTTTTGGGGGGGGGGATTTTATAATTTTGACATTGCTCCATGGTGTGTTTGTGTGTATAGGTCCTCTGCAAACGACAGAGTTATCGACGCTTTCTCAAAATATTCTATTCGTTAGCGAAGAGCGGAAAATTTTTAATGCTCACGAAATATAATAAAGCTTGGCGAATGTCAATTACAATAATTGAATGGAAAAATATTTTTAGCTCCTTTCAAGTAACTTTCAACGTCATTGCATTCACATTGAACTCAATGCAAAGGCATGTTTTGGCATTGTTTTCCCTTTCGCTTTTATCGCTACATTTTCCTTCTTCTCAATCGCACTTTGATAGTCGCTCGCCAAAAGCACTTAGCCACTTCTTGCCCTGTTAGAAATCAGATTCCATCAGCTCATTCGTTTTAAAGTGAATCTTGAGACAACAACTTGTTCCTCTCGTTCCCAGTAAAGCTGTTTTCTTTTCCTTAAACTTACTTTTACCTCCGGTTTTTCATTTCCGAATTATTTGCCATTCCCTTGCTTTGTTGATGACGACTAAACTTTCACAGCCACCACATAATTCGCTTCTGCTGCTCTCGTAGATGTTGTTCTGTACACAAGAAAGCCATTACCTTCGTCCGACGCTACTAGTCAACGGAACACAATTCCCCATCAGAGCAAACCCCTTTCGTGTTCTGGTGAGTTAGCAAAAACCTTCGAAAATCGATTATTTACTTAGCACGTTAAGCGGGGTTGTTATTCGTCGTGTGTTGTTCTGCTGCCGCTAGAGACGGCTGTGGCCGCCGCCGCCGCCGAATCTCTACTGGCCCATGGAGATGAAAATGAGAAACTTTCAAAAGAGGAAAGTGGTTTAAATGGACCGCAGCCAGATGCTGCAGTTTCAGCCACCACAAACTCACACCAAGAGATTCGCTTTGTTAAAAGTGGCTAACACAAAAATGTTCATTTCTTTAATTTCAGGAATGTGAAAACCATTCAATTTGATTTTTGAGAATCGCTTTTGTGTTGTCAAGGATAAATGACCTACAGAGCTAAATAGCTTATCTGTAGGAAAATGAATAAATCATTTCGCATTCAATGAATAAATAATTCAGCTAAGAAGTTGTTTTTAGATCACAATTAGTTCGCAATGTGCGACATGCAATATTCAAGTAATTAATTAATCTATTTCTTCCAAAAGATTCTTTCAGCTCAACTTCGAATGTGCAGCAAGTTTCGATTCTTAGAATATTTTTTGAGATCGCATTAAATATGAGGAATTTGGTACTCGGATATACTTCTACCAAACTTTTTGCAAACTCTAGGTTAACCTTTGTTTTCCAGTCTTATACAAGGTATCCGAAAAATAATGGTCGGGATTCGGAAACCAATTTGTAACGGAAAATAATATACATATTCAAGAAAGTAATATTTTATTTAAAAGAGCACCTAAAATAGTTTTGAATACTCTGATTTCCATTAATTAAAGGACAATGAGAAAAATCGCGATAATTCGCCAAAAAAATTGTGCGATCCTCACCAAACTTGTTCATTTACCAGTAATGTCGAGTGAGCATATCGTATGCAAATTAGTCTAGGTTGCCTCAATTTGCGTAATCGGATAGCGGCGGAAAAATTATGATAAACAAAAAACTATATGAATGATTTTAATGAAATATGACGGAAACATGAATTACAATGATAGTTTCAGAATGGCATAAAATATTTTACACTAGAGACATTTTTCGTCAAAAAATAACACTTACAGGAACTTGTCCAAAAATGAGGTGTCAGAATGCAATGGGCAAAGTTTTTTAATAAGGAGTGTGGTTACCCCTTACAGCAATGCAGGCACGATTTCATGCAGGCGATGTTCCATGCTGTTTATGATGTTGTGAATCAGCTCAGTAGGGAGTAACGATCATTTTCCTTTGAAGCAGTAATAAGGTTCCCCTTTGTTTCAGGTGTCGGGTTAAGGGCAGCAACAAGTCTCCCTAGAGTAGGGGTTCTCAACGAGGGGTACGCGATAAAATTTTTTGGGATACGCAGTGAGAGCTCAAAAGTCTCTAGATCTGATTACGCAGTAAAATGTTTATAATTTTATAAGATTTGTTAAATTGTTTATGTCATATTTTGTGTTTATCGATATATGTAATTTATGAATACTAAATTTAATGTATATATATATGTGTGTGTGTGTTTTATTTTATTCCTATTGTTATAATATAACTATAGTTTTATCTATTTATACAAGTTGTCCGCCAGTTACATACACATTTCCAGGGGGTACGTGAAGCATAAAAGGTTGAGAACCACTGCCCTAGAGCATCCCACACATGCTCAATCGGATTTAGGTCTGTAGATCGAGCTGGCCACTCCATGCCCATAATGGTCTCCTTTTGAAGGTATTGTTCCACTAGTTGAGCTCTGTGTGGACGAGCGTTATCGTCTTGTACGATGAATGTTTCACCTATTGCACCAGTGTAAGGACGTACATAAGGGTATAGACCTTTGAGCACTGAGGCTCCCACTCTTCAACACATAGAGGTCTGTGCGTCCACCTAAGGAAATGCCACCCCAAACACACACGCTACTTCCACTGTAACTGTCTCTTTGACGGATGTTACTGGGATGATAGCTGGGTACCTCGTTCTCTCCATATCAACAATGTCCGTAATCACTCTACAAGCAATATCTGGACTCATCTGTGAAGAGTACGGACCTTCATTGCTCTTCTGTCCAGTTAACACGCATGCATGCCCAATTCAACCGCTCTCTCCTGTGTCGTGACGTGAGAGGTATACAAATTACTGGCCTTCTAGCGTACAGACCTCCTTCACGAAACCTTCTACGCACAGTAGAAGCTGATATAAACCTTCCCAGTGAGAGGACCGCAGCTGAGAGGGAGTAGACGTTCTGTTCTTTCGAGCTGTTAATCGCAGATATCGGTCTTGTTTTCCTTAATTTATGGAAACCAGTGTAATTAGTAAATATTCTGGTTTTCAAATGATTCAGGGCGAATTTTGTCCATGTAAACATAATTCTTTACAAAGCCCACAATTGAAAATCAAGGGATGTCAAATCAGAGCCCTCTGGTGGCCATAGAATTGAATCACTCTTGCCAATCCATCTGTCAGGAAATGTGTAGAGCAAGAAGTGGAATACCCACTGAACCTAATGCAGGGTCACAAACATGTGAAAATTCACTCATTTTTGCGGTATGCTTTCAACTAAAATATTACTTTCTTGAACATGTGTGTTATTTTCCTATATATTGGTTGTCGAAACCCCATCATTATTTTTCGGACACTTTGTATTTTTTGTGTTGTTGAAATTATGATTTTATTTGGTTAAAAAGAGTTATAATTAGGTTTAAATGGGTATGGAGGAAAAATTGTCATTAGCTGGGTGGTATCCGAACCCACGACCATATATCAGATGCTCTGACCGCTGAGCTACCGGCCGCCGAACAATTATCCTCTACTACTTAAAATTTAAGTCTTTAAGCATTATACTATAGAGTTAGTCATTGGAAATGTATCTGACTGTAATTGAAGAGTCTGGTCTGGAAGGCACTTGCCAATTTAGTGCACACGACCAACCGCACCGAAAATCAAGAGACACGGTATGTTTTTTAAGCCAACACTCTTTAAAGCGTAAAGATGCTTTGTTGAATAATAAGCAATCAGAGGTAAGAACTGTAGAGTATATGTTAAATATTTTACTAATTAATTACAATAAAATGTAATACAAATTAACTTAAACATTTAATATATAGTCTACAGGTGTTCCCTATGATTGTCTATTATTCAACATAATTAGGTTGTATTTATATAAATTGCTCTAGGATAAAATGTTAGAAAACTTAATCTCTGTTATTTTCTTTTTCTTTTATAATTGCAAGGATGAAACATTTTAAGCCATTACAGATTACAGTTTTTCCATTTTTTTCTTCGCATTAGTCGTTCAGTGTATTCGCAATAACTAAAGAGTCGAAGTTTTGAATACTTCATGAAAAAAGATGCTTTTGACGAAAGAGCGTAGAATTTTATTCAATAACATGTTTGAATGCTGTATGATGCGCAGCAATTGAACTTCTTTATCTGCAATTATTTTGTGTAGAGCATTAAAGGCAAATATGCCGTTTGCATTACAAATTAAATGAATCATTAGACTATAGCTCTCAGTGATAAGTATAATTTAAATAATTCCACTTTTACAATTTTGATACCTTTTAAAATGATCCTTTTCTTCCTCTGAAAAGTTATTTCTTCAAAAAGTTATAAAGATACATGGGAAACAGATTTTTTTTTACCAATTACCGTAATCGTCTTCAGATGATTCAATTTCTTTGGACATGGTCTAAAATTATTTTTCATTGTCATGTGCTCTTTTCAGAACCTATTTTAAGAAAATTTTAGAGCTGCACAAACACAAATACAAGCCAGGAAAGTAAACTTTTTTTTTATTAAGGAACATAAATACTTCGCATATAAAAAAAACATAATGCAAATCATATAGAGTTTCGATCAAGGAAAATATTATTATACAACGTACGGAGACATGCACATAAATTTAAATAAATATAATTTTATAAATCAAAGAGATATTCTATCACTAAAACATTTTAATTTCTTCTTTGGTACAATATCACTGTAGTCTGTTATGTTTTGTAATTCAATAGATTCTGAAAAGGCATATTACAGTATTGCTGGGATATTGCTCTGCTATTATGATCTTGATTTGTAAAATCGTCATGATTTCGGTGTTGTTTGTTTTTCAGTCAGAGAATATTAGTTTTTCTTGTATTCCAATTCGTTAAATTTTACGTGTTTGAAATGCATTATATAAATATTTTCAGTTTTTAAACTCATGATTGATCGAAAAGGTGTTTTTTTAACATATAATTGGAATCAGGGCCGGATCTAGGGGTAAGGGGGGCATGTTCCCCCTTTAAGAATGCTAATAAGGGTAATAATTATAATATAATGGAGGTAAAAATTATGAAACTGATGCCTATTTCGTACATTTTTCAGGAAATTTTTAAAGATTTGTAAAAAGGAGGAGAAAATGTTATACTGCAGTGAAAATCCAATCTCTAGGTTCCCCGTTTTACATTTTTCCGGCTCGATTGTGTTTCTTGCCCCTCCCCCCTCTTTTTCCTTATAGATCCGGGCCTGATTGTTGGAACTAATACCTTTTTCAAATCAGCGTGTTACATCATTCACAGATGGAGATAACGTAGAGAAATGCAGTGCTGGATCTAAGGGGTGTTCCTACTCTTCTTAAGAATGGTAGTAATCGGAAGGAGGTTAAAAAAATATTTAACATCATATTAAATAATAGGCGTAATTTCTCATGTGCAAAGAACGAACGAACGAATGAACTGGCGGGCGGACGTGTGACGTCATATGTGGCAGAAAATGGCAGTTTCCCAGGTACTTGAGAGATCGGTTCCAAATTTGGCGGGATGGTCTCACTTAATTCTAGCCCTGTTGGAATAACAGATCGGGTCCCTAGCTACCGGGGGTGGGGAGGGATACCTCAAAAAGTGTCATAAATTTTTGGAGGCGTTGCCGTCGCCTACCTTGTGAATGGAGTCATGCGTGTGGAAAGCTGTGAATGGATGGGAAGAGTTATAAATTTCACGTCAAACTTTTGGCGTGGGTTTAACTAGTATATACATATTACTCGTATTTTTCAAGAAATTGATTAAAGAGCACTAAAGTGGAGGGAGAGAGGGTAAAATTTATATCGGAATGGCGTTGCAATTGATTTCCTCTCGATCTTGCCTCCCTTTGTTTTATTTTTTAAATCAGGGTCTGGACAAATGATATTCAAAATTTGTTTCTATAGTAGCGGTTAATTCTTTAAATAACAATAATTGAATTAACAACTGCACAATATTTAATTCTTAACTGCACATTGGACTTCTAGAGCTGCAGAAACATGTTAAATAGTTGCACTTTAAAACAGACCCTGGTTCTTTTCCTGTATGTATCTGTTGTGATGTAGCACAGGGATTCTCAACATGGGATTCGCTACTCCATTCTGAAACTAGCATTTAATAACTAGCTCTTCCTTGCCTTCTTGGCCGACTGCTTGGCCTGAGTGGGACAGGAGTCTGCCGCTGAGGTAACGAAAGAATCCTGCACATGGAGGTACCTGCAGCACAGAGGCCATCAGGGACAGGTGCAGAGGGCATCACCTCAGGAACGACCAGGGACCAGAGGAGCAGGGGCAGCAGAAGATGCCTGTGTTTCTAGCACAGGCATCTCCACTGGTGCTACTTCCATGGCAACAGCAGGGTTCACATGACCCCTCGTGACAGGGGCAAAGCTGACTGAGGGGTCAAAGAAACGCCTGCTGCACTCGGTCTTCTTAGGCGCAGGAGGAGGAGGTGTCACCACAGAGCTCTGAAGGGGGATCTTCCCAAACTTGGTGCTGGCCATATAGCAAACAGAACCAAGGGCTTCCCTCTTCTTCTTGCAGGCGAGCTCCTGTCGCAGCACCCAGAGAAGATGGCAGTATGAGGCCCACCACAGTTGTCACAGATAGGGAGCCTAGTGTGCTTGTGCTGCCGGTGGGAGTGAGGCCCACTGCAGCACTTACACTGCTCCATTCCTCTGAAGTTCTTAGCAATGTTACTGATGTGTTGGCACTTCAGGTACTGAGGAGAGGCCTTGGTGTAAGGTTCCACAGGGATTCTTTAGAAGCTTAGGACTATGTTCCAACAAGGGGAATTCACTGAAGGTAAAGACTACCTTCCTAAGGGGAATCTTGTTGACCCCAGAGTCAGAGGGTAGATAGCGGTACATTCAGAGTACCACTGTCACTCTCTGATCCGAGAGGGAACCAAAGATTTCATTGTCAGAGAGAGAGATATCAATATTCTTAATGTGGTCTAGTGGCTGACAGTATGAGACTGGGTAATTCACAGTTACTGGGATACCCAGAATGGAGGTAGTGGCCAGAAGCTTATCGGTAAGGTCAGGATGGCAGACCTTGACCAATAAACTTCCCATTTCCATGTACAAGAATATTACAATCCGCTCGCCCAGAATCTTAACTATCTCGGCAGAGATGGGGTTTGGATTGCAGGATCCTAAGGGCCGGGA
Organism: Ryuthela nishihirai; assembly: GCA_038380435.1. Classification (NCBI taxonomy): domain Eukaryota; kingdom Metazoa; phylum Arthropoda; class Arachnida; order Araneae; family Heptathelidae; genus Ryuthela; species Ryuthela nishihirai. Next base: position 83,287,668 of record JAWZYU010000017.1, read on the forward strand.
GTTGGCCGAAGACACAATGAGAGGGATTGGGTCAGCTGTCGTCTTCGCTGACAATGATAAACCCGTCGTCAGGGATCTCGGGCTCCTGTAGATCGACATCCATGATGCTGGACAGGTAGATCAGTGGCTATTCGTCCTTGGGCATATCTGCCGAGGGAAGGCCGGCAGTAGGAGATGCAGCTGCAGTGCTATCAAGAGCAGCTATAGGTGCTACAGCAGCACCAGCCAATGGGGCCACGTCAGACAAGGCAGAGGCACAGAGGAGGTATTGCTGAGGGTAGCTGAAGAGGTATCCAGGGCAATGTCAGTGACAGTGGAGGAGGAGATCTCATCACTCTTTCAAGCAGCAGCAGGGAGACCCAGCACCTCAGAGGGAGTGCCTGAGGTGCCTGGACCCGGCATACACGGAGACCTAGGAAGAGTCTTGCCTCTAGGCCCTGAGTTTAAGCACGTATGGCAAGACTTTTTGTCTGGAGAAAGGGTGGCAGGGATCCTTTCTCTAGAATAGGTCCTGCTGGATCGTTGCGGCAAATTATCAGCAGTAGCAAGCTTCCCAATGCACTTCGTTGCGATACGTTTAGGAGGGAGGTCAAACCCCAAGATTTCAGAAGTGACAGATCCACCTTTCTTCCTCTTGAAGCCAGGAGGAGAGCGCATCATTATATCAGAAACAGTCGGATCCCTGAAATATAATGATTAAGCTAAGCAAGCAAGTACACAAATATAAACTCTAAAAGCTAGCTGTAAAAAAATGTAACAAAGAAAATAAATAACTACAGTAGTAATGAAATAGTAAAAGCACTTACTCGACGGTACCAGAAGAATCCCTTGTGATGCAACAGGAGGAAGAAACAGACAGTTGAAGACTGAACCAAAGATCCAGCAAAAAAAGTACTCTAAGGTAAAGTCGGAAGCTCGAAAATGCACGTCTGTAGCTCGCAGCAAAGGGGAGCAGAACAAAGATAGCTAGGAGGTGCCTAAACGAAAAGAAAATCTTGACATAAAATATTTGAAATGGCTATCTATGATCCATTTCAAATGAAGGCGCCATCTCTGATCTATTTCAAAGGAAGGTGCCATTTATGATCCATTTCAGAGGAAGGCGCCATCTATAATCAGGTAAGGCAATTTTATTTTTATAATGTAAAGATAAATGTGTAAGTAAGCTGTAATGCCCAATGATAGATGGCGCCAGCAACTACAGTGACAGCAGATTGATAGGTCACAGTGAAAAAAAAGATGGAGCCGACGTTAGTTTAGTGACTTGGAACACTCTGGCATGAATGTGGAGGGACATCGGTTCGAATCCTGTACGTCGGCAAAACTTATTTTTTTTCCCCACAATATTTTCCCTCGTTTTCCCCACAAAACAGTTGAAATGGATGTATTTACGAGATAATGTTTTCATTCGTCAGCATTCAGCTTTTCTTTTGTTTTTGGTGATAAATGAATTTCTTGAGGGGGGGGGGGGAATGATATTCATAAAATATTACGATTCACATTTTACGAATCAACCAAAAACTTTAATTGCGCCCTCTAACGGAGGGAAATTTTGAAATGAAATGATGTATTTATTGCTAGAAATTTGAATTTTCGAAAGATATGTCAATCACTGAGAGCAATCATCTGCTCCCTTTTTTCAGGAGGGTGTGAGAATAGAAACTTTTTTCTCATTTTAAGTAATAAAAGAGAAATATTTTTATGTTATGTAAAGTACTAATCAAATATTTCTATTTGTATTTTCCCAGTTCCCAGTTAGAATTAAAACTTTTTAAGAGTGTGTAAAAGCCGGTAAATTAAAAACTTCATTCCACTGAAAACGAAATTCTCGTATTCCCAGTGGCGATATGTTTTTTCTAGTTAAGTACAAAATATACAAAATCACGTTAAGACCAAAGTTTTAATTTTTTTTTTACTACAATAGTAGAAATTTTTATGTTTGACTCAGGTGAATTTTCTCCGCTGAGTAGTATTTAGGTATCAAAACGCTTCATCTTCAAAGTTTTCTCGAGGTCGTGAAAAATTGAAAAAAGTCAAAAGAATTTAAAAAAGTTACGAAACGGTGTTTCGAAACCACTGGCTTAATAAATAAAAAAACATACAATAATTTCAAAGGTAACGCCATTTCTTGGTTGATAAAGAATTAGTCATTAGTTGATAAATGATTTCTTGGTTGATAAAGAATTAGCCATTAGTTGATAAATAATTTCTTGGTTGATAAAGAATTGGTCATTAGTTGATAAATGATTTCTTGGTTGATAAAGAATTAGTCATTAGTTGATAAATGATTTCTTGGTTGATAAAGAATTAGTTGATAAATGATTTCTTGGTTGATAAAGAATTAGTCATTAGTTGATAAATGATTTCTTGGTTGATAAAGAATTAGTTGATAAATGATTTCTTGGTTGATAAAGAATTAGTCATTAGTTGATAAATGATATTTTTGGTTGATAAAGAAATTCCTAGTCGTGTGAACACTAATAGAGAAGAGAATGTCACGTTCTTTCTTTGGTAAGAATAATAGTTGCCTATCGTTTCTTATATCTTCCTCTTTCCCTTTCTGCGTAATAACTGTGAGAAAAACAAGAAGAGGACTCGAAAGATGGAAACTCTATTTTCTCTCCAACTATCTGCTTCGTAGTAATGTTTTCCCTTCCTGTCTGTGTGCGCAGTCAACCCTAAATGTTTAGTCAATAAGTAGGATTTATCTCTGCCACTGAATCGTGGTTTCTTTTTCTTTCTGTTCGAGTTTTGTTGCTCTTGCTTCCTTAATAAGTCTCCTTTCGGAGCACGTGAACATAAGGGCAAATCGTCTTCCGAAGAATTCCTAACTCTCCGAATCGACGTGACGAAGTTGCAGATCCGTCTCGCGAATGTCATTCGCTCGCTCTCGTAATCGCTTTCTTATTTGCCTGCGAAACATTCATGGAACGTGATCACGAGGAGCAACAGAAGAGGCCTTCTTAAATAATTGATGGGGATTGAGGCGAACGAGATGAAGGGAAATGAGAAAAGAAAATGATCACTTTGTCATGAGACAAACTATCTTAAAAATGGCAGAACGTTAAAATATCTCAGCACGTGATGTGATGATCACATAATATGAGCAAAAACTTGTTAATTAGCTTCATACGGTCAATTTTTTGTCAAATAGTAAAAAGATTTAAGTTGTTGGCACATCATTTGACGAATCTATTTGTCTCAAACCTTAAAGGTTTTTCCTACTTGTTGTCATACTTGTAGAAATAAAGATTATTTAAATTCTTAAAATGATGAATTTTTATGTTCGTCCTTCCACAGACGAATCATTGACCAAATGAAAGCTGATTACTGGTGGGGAAATTCTATCTGTTTAAGGACTTTCACTTCTCTAAGCAGCAAAATTTTGCAGTTCCATTTTTTTCTCACTCGAATTATAAATTTATTTACATGAAATGCAATTACAATTTATCAGACATTACATTTGTGGCCACATCTTCTGAAGCATGTACAGTTACTCCGGCCTTTGTGAAAGGTAATTATGATTTATCAAATTTTATTTCCGACATTCTCATCTATTTCTTATCTCCTCTGCCTGTAAGGTTGTTTTGTCTCTGATGGAAGATTCTGTCACAATTGTAGATCATCTCGATGGAAAGAAACGGTTTTTTGTTTTTTCTTTAATCTGAATTTTTGGTCATAATTCTCCTTTTTGAGGGGGGCGGGGAGAGGGGTTTATAGCCATGCACCATGTAGGAAGTTAAAATATGATTCCAAAAGGGAAAATAAAATTTGTGGATTAATCTGCGCTTGCTGAATGGTCTACGTCAAGACGTTTTTAATTTCGGAAATTGTGATCTATCATTCCGCTACAAAACCCACGTTGACCCAACTTTTCTAAACAGTGTTAAAACATTAGTGACTCATAACTGAGAAAATTTTTCTGTCCTAAAAAGAAACGTAAATATACAGTTATAGTGCAAAATTATAATTGTGAAGTTACATTTAAAATTAAGCAGCTCTTTCATCCCATTTAACTGCTCTACCTTAACTGATCCAATGATTAATAAATGTTGAGTATATTTAATCATGTTGGAAGTAAACGAAATGGTTTATCTTCGATCAGAGTTTGTATCTACTTTTATTTAGGCAGAAGCATTTGAATTAAAAGCCATTGTAAGTAATTTCTTTGTGCAATACAGAAAGATGTTGAAATTCTGTGGCAAGCAGCTGTTTGAGGAGGTATTTATTTATTTATTTATTTATTATTTTTGCACCATAGTAGAAGAGTCGCTTAAGAAGAAGAATTTGCGCCATAGTAGAGAGTAGTCAGTTTAATACGCCATAGTAGAAGAGATCTGTGAGGATGGTAGCCAACTGCACGCGGTGATTCCCAGTTGGTCACCCTCCCACGTACTGACCGCGCCCAAAGCTGCTTAACTTCGGTGATCGGACGAGAACCCGTGTTTTCAGCTTGGAATAATAATGGTAACAAACCCATACATCGATGGTTGAGAGTTTTCTTTAAGTCTCCAAAGAAACGACATTTTAACAAGTCTTAAGATCTCTAAATATTTTATTTGCATTTACAATTAAATATTATGTGCTGAAGTTATATTATTTTTAATGGTATAACTTACAGTTAAAACAGTTCTGAATTGACGTTCCCTTCATCAATACTATTTTTAGGCAAGGATTCTGTGTGAAATATCTAATTAGCCCATTGGGCCTCTTTGAAGTTAACCGAACTCACGATCCCTCCTCACAGCGGCCACGTTCACATTCTCATCGAGAATGTGGCGCAGATTGTAAGTGGAACTTCAAGTAAGTTATGTTACATTTCGCCACTTCTTCAACTCGCTTTGCTCACTCAGGACACTAGCCTAAAGATGCATTCCTTATTTCTTGTCCAATCTCAGCCTTACGAACATTTTTCCCCCCCCCCTTTTTTTTTTGTAAACCTGAGCTGCCTCTTCCTTTTTATTTTTGCAGTTCCTAAGAATTTCGACTTTCTCGGACTTGAATGACTTCCCTCCTACAAATAAACGAAACGTCCATTTCGAAGGAAGCAGGAAATTAAACCGACGCGAATGTTGCTGCAGCAGATTAAAAATATTCGTCTTCTTATTGGCTCGCGTTTGAGAAAACAAAGCACTGTGCAGGAAGTTACCGAAACTAGACCATTTCCGGGAGCATCGATCACGATCACGAAAAGAACGCCAGCTGAGCAGACGGTCACGGGGAAAGGAGGATCCAGAGATAACGAAAAAAAAGGGAAACAAGGAGTTCGTGTCTCGTGCAGCGTAACCCAGCAGCAACGGAAGGAAGCAGCATCCTCCTCCTCCTCTGTGGAAGGACAAGGAGTGACACTTTTCTAACTGATGGCGAAGACGACGGAGCTAATGAGTCGCGACTCGCCCCTTAGGAGTGCTCCCTGACCATGGGACGGGGGGCCACCGCCGCTGCACTCAGAAACGACACGCCACTACTTAGCGCTGCTCCCGAAAGGAGCAGGTGTCGCCTCTTGTTCCTTTGGTAACAGGATGGGAGAAGAGAATTAGAGGAGAGGGAGACAGAGAAACAAAAAAATAGAATCGAAAGAACTAGAAACATAGTTAATTGAAAGAAATGCTGTTGGGTCCCGCTAGGTTGTTCACAGTCATTTGAATGCTGTTTTGAAATGGAATCTGAACGTTAAAGACCTAAGTGTTTTATGAATCAACTCGCATTTCGAAAGATCTGGATGTCCAACTTGATATTTCTGCTGCAGCTCTTTCTTGGAAGGTCATGACCCTTAACTGTTAAAAGTGAGAAAAATCTCATTTGAAAGGTGTGATGTTGCTTCTTCGTTTGTCTCTCTACTGGGACCACTTAGGAATGTCCCCTCGGTTCGATCGCAATACGCGATGGGTGAAAGGGTTTTTCAGATAAAATCAACGGTTTTATCACAACTGCAGGGACTCAATACTGAGGCTCCTCCCCAATAAATTGGTTCAACTTCAGCCTTTACTTAAATATAACAATTATTTATTGAACCTTCCAAACATGCTTGAAGACAAGGACATATGCTCAATTGCATAGCATTACATCAACAGCTTACTATGCCTGTTCAGCTGCATTCACAGAGCCCAATGCCGTTATTTCCAGTCGGCATTTACCAGCTTTACAATTTTACGTCTTCACGCGTTCGTTCTTCGACTGGCTCTCTTTCTCCTCGTTGCCAAACCCTTTTTTCCTTTCTCTCTCTGCTTCGGCCATCTGGCAAGGCCGTTAGCCCCCGGGTCCCGGGTCACTTGTCAGCGGACGCCAGCAGTTGGGTGACCTCCGTCCCCTCCGGGCACTGCTACTTCAATTAACTCTCCAGATGCTAGGACAGAGGGCCTCCCACGTAGCATATGCCTTTTTGATGAAATCCAAAATAATATACAAATCATGAACAAAAAAAGATATTTAAAAAGGCCTCTAGCCTGACAAAAGGTATTACGAAAACCAAAATTAGTTCACGAAGAAAAAAAAACTTTCTCTTAATGTAAATGAGGTTTAAATGATTTTTTTAACACAGATGCAGTATTTTGCTATTCTTATTAAATTTTAGTTCTTTTGTTCGTGGAGATTGACACTTTTTTATATGTAATAATACGTCATCAACGCGTTGCAAGCATACATGGGGTTTAATACATTTAACATGGCAGAAATCAACGGTGGGACTCTTTCAAGATTGTTGCCAATCATTTGTTTGGTTGCTATTGGGTTGTTTTATCTCTAAGCTGCACTTTTTTGCACGCAATGGGCTAAATGGCCAGGTCACAAGGATTCCGAAGGCTCAGAGAAGGTTGGGGGAAGGGACCCACTGGACAGCTGTTGGGGACAGATCGTAGCTTCCCGTCAAAGCCATCCAGAATATTCTTTAACGTGCACAGGGTATGGCTCTCCCGCACACGGAGCCATGGCTTAACATCCCATCCGACGGACGGCGGCCTTTCCAAGCCCATCAATTCTCCTACTGACGAGAGCAAGACGGGGAGTTTTGCAGAGATAAATCTCAAGGCTAACCCACCAGGGATTCGAACCTGAGAACTGAAAGTATGAACTGCCTCCCAGCTTCGAACCTCTCCAAGCTAAAGACAACATTTCTTCTACCATTAAATTTGATGTTAAAGAGGACTCTTTTTGAATTTCTGATGAATCAATATTAGAACTTGGAAGCGAGTTCGAAAGAGTAATTTATTTTCGTGAGTTAAAAGACTGGACAGAAAATAGTAATTAACGTTGCCAGAGAATTAAAAAAAAACACATAAATTGAATATTTTGAAAGTACCTATTTCCTTTTATGCACTCTAAAAATAAAATTGAAGCGTTACCGAATGAGAAAACCAGTCACTGAATGCGTATTCACTTCAGAGAAAGATTTCCTCAACAGAACGTAGCTTTCGCCTCTATCCTATCTCTAGCTATCCGAACCTAACAAAGAAATGGGCTGCTGAGAACTCGACAGTTGAGCAATGGAAGCTAGTTTCAACTGAAATCCTTAGCTTCCAGCAGATTAATTCCGACAAATATGCCGGAAATCTGCTATGCTAAGCTTCCATTTGCAAGACTGAATTTTATTGATTTTTCAAAAATGCGTCAGACCATGTAGACAGATTTTAAAATTATGAATAACTTGTTGAACGTTGCATTTCCAACACGGAACTTGCATCGTAGAACTGATCACCTTCTAGATGCACATAAATATTACTTTACCGTCATCATGAAAAATAGAAACCGCATTACAGCATAAAGTGACAGGAAATCGATGAAAAAGAAAGTTTTCTCTCCTTTTAATTTACCCCTTAGTCGCTAAGATACGAAAGTTCATTGTGTAGAACAGCGTTTTTCAAACTGCGGGTCGTGAAATCAATTTAGTGGGTCTCGACTAGCATTTTTTTAAATGAAATAGAATAGAAAATATCAAAGTGTATCTCACAGACTAGGTCGCAATGTAAAATGTATTTCTTATTGTGGGTCGCGATGTAAAATAGATATATTTCTTATTGTGGTATTTGGTCAAAAAGTTTAAAAAACACTTGTTTAGACGACAATCGCCCTGAGAGACTGCTTCTAATATTTAAATACAGTACTTACAAGTATCAATTTGGTGAACGTTAATAGAAACCATAATTGTTAATCTAGGGAGTTTTTTATTTAAAAAATAATCTTCGTAGCTGTTTCAGAGACCAACACCACGGATTAAGGATTAAAACTGAAAACAGAAGGAAAAATACCTCAAATCGGAAGTTGTGGGATCTATAACTGAAACTGCTGCAAAATCGGAGGCATTGGTATTCCAATTAGTGTTACTGCCATTCGACGTAGTTTTACATTCGGGTGACATTCTTAGTTTAAAAACTGGCTTTAAAATTTTATGCTAAAAAAAGTCCTGAAAATAGTCAGAAAAAGCATATAATATTTAAACCATGAGAACGTGTAACAATTACCCATAAAGCATACGTATTGCATCACGAGATGCACCACGTGTTATGAAAAATACATCATGTTTTAATGGAACAGACAGTTGAGTTTAAATTGTGATCGAATTCAGTGTTAAAATTTGACGTGTGCACGGATAGTAGGTTAATGTTGCCTTATGATTACGAAAAATAGCCATTTAGTTAACTGCTGAGTGACAATAAGTCTGTTTAGATTTTGTTTAAAATAAAGTTTAGTTTCACTGGTCATTGTAAAAGGAAGCCGACAGAAAAAATCGAAGAGAGTGTAATCAGTCGTAGGTCTGTGTCTTACTAAGAATGCTCATTTTCGAAGCTTAAGTGTAGTACGTTATTAATTAATGACAATGTGATGTTACTTCTTCGTTTGTCGGTCTATTGGGACCACTTAGGACGTCCCCTCGGTTCGATCGCTATACGCGACGGGTGAAAGAGTCTTTCGGAACAAAAATCAAAGATTTTTATCACAACTGCAGGGACTCAATACTGAGGCTCCTCCCCAATAAATTGGTTCAAACTTCAGCCTTTACTTTAAAATAACAAATATTTATTTAACCTTCCAAACATGCTTGATGGACGAAGACATATGCTCAATTACATAGATTACAACAACACCAGCTTACTATGCCTGTTCAGCTGTATTTACAGAGCCCAATGCCACTATTACCAGTCGGCATTTCCCAGCTTTACCATTTCTCGTCTGCACGCTTTCGAAACTCGACCGGCTCTCCTCTTCTCGTTGTTGCCAACCCTTTCTCTTTCTCTCTCTGCCTGACCATCTGGGGCGTCCGCGAGCAGTGGGGTGACCTCTGTCCCCTCTGGGCACTGTTACTTCAATTAACTTTCCAGATGCCGGGACAGAGGGCCTCCCACGCCTTGTTGGTGAAATCCAAAATAAATATACAAAGCCTGAACAAAAAAAATCTAAAAAGGCCTCTAGCCTGACACCTCCCTGCCAGAAGTCAGTAGTTAGTCCTGTTAACTGCTGACTAAAAAGTCAAGTTCAATGCTGAAAATCAGAGTTCATTTTCGCGTTAATCTTAGAGTTCAATGCCATAAAATTCAGAGTTCTAAGTCGCTTTATGAATTCTATAAATTCTCTGTGAATTGGCACCTCTTTTACACATCTATGTACACTACACTTAAATATAAAAGAACTTCTAGGTATATCCCGGTGCACTGAGTCTAAATATTGTCCTTTTGCTTCAAACAAAAAAAACAAACCTGGTGACTGAAGTAGTTGTCCGAGAGTACACAGTTTATAAATTAATTATCTCACTAAAAACTGTCTTTGATGAAGGTATGCCATACTGGCGGTGTTCATTCGTCCACAGGTGACATCCCCTGTGAAAGGCTATGCACACCTTTCGTGACTACCTAGATATCACCTTCCCGTACGTACCCTCTGACTCCATAGGCTGAAAGTCGTCGACATTGGCGTCGGCCTGACCCATTGTTACTTCCAATTGCCATGTTCGCCCCCTCCCCTGCACAATTTTGATCATCGCGGACATCGAGTCTGACAGATTGCTGCACATGTTTGGCTGGGAGATAGTACGGCATTGATTGGACGGTCTCCATGGAGCATACATTTCCCTTTTTCTAACTGGAATTCCTCTACCTCTTTCATAGTAACTTCCTCTATTGGCCCACGGCTCGTGGATTTTTCTCCTGAGGTTACCAGTTACAGGCCTTCTCTCCTTCTTTCTAATTAACTTACCATATGCTTCCACACTCAGAAGTACCTCCTTCCACAGATTTGATACTACTGCGCATAGCACTTTAATTTCTCCGCCACTCACAGAGCTATTGTCTGTACCATCAATCAAACTTAAAGGCAGCTCTTTTACCTCTGCCCTTATGGCATCACCAAACGGCCCATGCAACAACAGATGGTCTTTTACTGGGTGCTTTTCTTCGTTCAGCATCCCCTTTCTGATTACTCTCAGGTCTGCTCCCGAATCCACGACTGCTCTAGCTGTCTTGTCGCCACCTCTGATTCGAACCTCTTTATAATCTACTGGGATACGCATCTTTCCCTGTTCCATTACTCGTCTGCTTGGACTTAGTTTTGAATGTGTGATAACCCTTCCTATCGTTGCCTCACAAACCTCTTCAGAATTCTGATCCAAGGTGCTAACTTGGTATACCTGAGTTCGACTCTCACGGTCCCCAGTTCTCAGTGGGCAATCTTTCATCAAATGTTTGTCAGATCTACATTTATGGCACCTCCTTACCTTTGGGATATTTCTATATTCAGCTAAATTAACTGCCGATTGATACCTTCTGCTCGAGTAATTTCTCTCCGAGTCTATCCTCCGCTGGGGGAAACAACACGTTCTGCATATTGTCTATGCCTTACCTCTTTAAAAGTTTGGAACTCTTCCATTCCGTTTACACTGGCTAGATGGATTTCTGCCCACGTGGCTATTTCGTCTCCTTTTGCCCATGACTCCGCCTCTTTCTGTACTATGTAAGCATGAGTGTCTTGAGGAAGGTTATCACGTAACTTATCCGACACTATCAGGTCCATAAGCTCCTCAAATTTTGTCACCTTCCTACTGCGGACGTAGTAATCCCAGCTATTTCTGAGCCTCGAGGCTAATTGATTATATGACTCATTCGGTTCTTTCGTGATAGTTTCAAACTTTCTCGCAGAGGGAGTGAGCTTAAACTCTTTTAATACAGCCTCTTTAACTTTCTTATAATTAACAAAATCCTCTGCACTTAATTTTTGAAAAACGTGATTTGCATATTTACTATCTAAAAAAGAAATGATAACTTTGCCTTGAAACTCCTCTGGTACTTCATATATCTTAAAACCCCTTTCCGCTGTCTCAAAGAGATTTATCACTTCTTCTGGGTTTTTAGGGCTTCCAGCTGACATATTTCCCAATAATTTTATATAATTAGCCAGCCGCGCATCTGCAGGATTACTAGAAACTGCCACCGTTCACACATCACCCTCTCCTCGTCTGCATTCCTCATTTGCAGTTCCAGCATTCTATACTCATGCTCTCTCTCCTTTTCCCTTTCTCTTTCTGCTGCCTCTCTCTCCTTTTCCCTTTCTGTTGTCTCTCTCTCCTCCCTTCTCAGCTGAATCTCTAACCTCATCCTTTCTAATTCAAAATCATCTCCCACCCTTTCTTTAGCTCTCTGCTTTCTGGTCACGCTCTGCAGCATATCCGTATCGTTGTCATTGCCATAATCCCTCAACCCTCTCATGTCTTCCGCAGCATCAGACTCTCTGTCTATTGTCACCTTCTCGCTTCCCCGGTCACTCCCTGAATAACCACCCTGCGCGCTATCCCTCTCTGTGACTGTGTAGCCTCACCTTAACTCATCCCTTTCCCTATCGCGACCGCTCCTAAGCTCCATTTTAGCTCATACAGGCTCTGCCGTATCTAACTATTCGCCCCTAGAGTAAGAGGATACTTACCTCCGATGTGACGACAGGAACGAACCGCCTCGTCAGTCTGCCACCTGAAGCACACAGTCGGAACACTCTTGGTAGTATCAGCCTTGCGCTGGTCAGCTCCCAGTGGATGTTGAACTTTTCCGTCACCTTCACAGCTTTTCCCACAGTTCGAACGTGATGCACGATTCTTCGGGTACCTTCACAGCTATTCTATCACCTGAAGCACACCGCAGGACACTCTTGGCAGTATCAGCCTTGTTCTGGTCAGCTCACAATGGATGTTGGAACTCTTTCGTCACCTTCACCGCTACTTTCACCTCTGTTGCATACTGTCGACTGCGCCACTTTGTGATGTTACTTCTTCGTTTGTCGGTCTATTGGGGACCACTTAGGACGTCCCCTCGGTTCGATCGCTATACGCGACGGGTGAAAGAGTCTTTCGGAACAAAAATCAAAGATTTTTATCACAACTTCAGGGACTCAATACTGAGGCTCCTCCCCAATAAATTGGTTCAAACTTCAGCCTTTACTTTAAAATAACAAATATTTATTTAACCTTCCAAACATGCTTGATGGACGAAGACATATGCTCAATTACATAGATTACAACAACACCAGCTTACTATGCCTGTTCAGCTGTATTTACAGAGCCCAATGCCATTATTACCAGTCGGCATTTCCCAGCTTTACCATTTCTCGTCTGCACGCTTTCGAAACTCGACCGGCTCTCCTCTTCTCGTTGTTGCCAACCCTTTCTCTTTCTTTCTCTGCCTGACCATCTGGGGCGTCCGCGAGCAGTGGGGTGACCTCCGTCCCCTCTGGGCACTGTTACTTCAATTAACTTTCCAGATGCCGGGACAGAGGGCCTCCCACGTAGCATAAGCCTTGTTGGTGAAATCCAAAATAAATATACAAAGCCTGAACAAAAAAAAATCTAAAAAGGCCTCTAGCCTGACAGACAAGTAAGATGAAGTTTTATTATTGAGCATTTCTTGTGATGCTGAATCGCAAATAAGATGTTTTGATTTGTAACTAGTTGATTTGAGTGTAGCATAGCTGTGATGACCCAAAGGAGTTCCGATCCTGTAGGACTCAGTCGGATGTGATGACCTGGATTCGGATCCTGTCTGACTGGACCAGATGTGATGTCCTCCCTTCTCAGATCTATGTAGACTGAGCCAAACGTCGTGGTCGCCGGAGGACAATGCGATTGTTGCTCAATAATTACTTCACCCTCTCTTCGGTGAAATTACTGGTTCGTGGGTTTTTAGGCCCATACCACTGCACGTCTTTGAAGAAACTGGTGTTGAATGATGAATAACAACAGTCCATTAATTACTGCACGAGAGTTAGATAGGGACGACATAATTTTACTTGTAATATATGCAGCTACGTGCTGGGAATGCGCTCAACTCCGTGGGCCTTTGCTGCTGCAAACGTTAATAATGAGGTGGAGAATCTCACGCTTTGCAAATCCTCACTTTACAAACCTCAAAACTCGGCGAAAGGATAACGAACCTTTGCCTACACTGTGGTTCCTTCTAAACCACAAGAATAAAACAGATCCACGCAAGAATCTCGATTCTCCTTTGGAATCGCACCATCACTTCAAGGGTTTCTTTTGAGTATGGCGGCGTCCTTCTGAAGCGTATCGAAACGACTCCTTCTCGTTCCACAGCTCACACCAAGACTAATCCTTCAATCTCCCTTCTCTAGCCTCCTAGCTGCATTAGCCTCTAGGCTAATCATTTACGGCCATAAACAACTGCTGGCATTCGTCACCATTTACACGGAGCAGCTTTAGACCCGAAAAACAACAACAGTGAGTCATCCCAGCACAAACATTTCCAAAAACACATAAAAATATATACAACAATAAAATACAACAAAATATATCAATAAATGAATAAATATAAACTTCGGGGGACATGACAATGGCAGAGGTCGTCGTCCCATGGCCGGGTGGTTAGCGTAATTGACTACTGATAAGAGGAACCTATATTCGAGCCCCGGGAAGACATGGATATTGCGTTGTTTTCAGATGAGGTCCCGCCATCCGCACAGTCTTTCTACTATGGCGTATTAAACTGACAGACTCCTGTCAGACCTATATGGCAAGCAGTTGCTTGATGGGATATTTATTATTTTTACCCCTGAGCGGAACATTTTTTGCACAAAATGGGCTAAATGGCCTGGTCACAAGGTCCCCGACGGCTCTGAGAAGGTTGGGGGAGGGGACCTATTGGAACAGCTGTTAGGAGACAGATGGTAGCCTCCCGTCAAGGCCATCCAACGTGCTCTTTAACGTGCACAGGGTATTGCTCTCCCGCACATGGGACCAGGTTTAACGACTCATCCAACGGGCGGCGGCCTTTCCAAGCCCATCGGTGTCTCCCATTGACCGAAGGCAGGGCGGCGAGTTTTGTGGAGATAAATCTCAAAGCTACCGACTGACTAGGTATCGAATACTATTTTATTTTGTGTCAGTTGACAAAGGTTAATGATTTTATATGAGTGTAGTTTGATAATTTATATATGAAATAATTGCCCTACTTCTTGTTTTAGCTATTAAATAAGTTCATTTAACATCAATATAATTATTTCTAAGTACTATGAAATAATTATTACTGAAATTCCGCAACTTTATATTAATTTTTATCACCGAAGTCAAAATATGCATTTACGTATGCGTTAATACCTAGTTTTGATTAGCTGCTTCGCGAATGTCTATTTTCGTCTTTAAAATATTTTTTTTATAATAACCAGTAATTAGTTCTTTCTGTATTTTAATGCAAAGAGAAGGGAGATTAACAGAAGAACTAACAAGTTGCTTTTTAATATATATATTTCAGTTTGTTCCTACCTAGAAAATATTTGCAGATCACAAATCAAAATCTTACTTAAACTCCACAAAATCTTATGACAGACATTTTTATGTTGAATCTCTCTAATACTGCTGCAAAAAAATACAGATCTGAAATTTATATTACAGATATGGACTAAGTGACGAAAAAAGACTGAAAAATGTGTTGGATTGTAATTGGCTGAACGGCACAAAAAACAAAATCAAATTAGTTTAGTTCCGAATCGTCAACTGGTCGAGATATTTGGAAATGGTTTTCCGTATCGTACAAATGCTTCTTTTGTGATTATTTCATTCATCTTATCAAATACAAAATATCAACAGATCGAAACATTCATACTCCAATTGGACTTTACTTTTGAACATTTTTACGATATTTTTCTGTTGCGCCTTTCGAATATTTCCCATCTATTAGTTTTACTGAACATTTTCAGTAGAATGGTTAATCAATCAATAAATGGCTCTCCGAGGACTTGAATAATGAGCACATTTGCATAAATAATTCAATATATCAGTCTTCAGAATATTCAATTCCTATATATCAATCTTCAGAATTTTCGGATTCGATGCTTTTTCGGTTTCTTTTATCATTTGTTTCTAGGTCTTCTGCCTTCTCCTACTTATCCAGAAACCTTTCTTCCATGCAACCAACCTTCAAATTAAGTTATTCCCCGCTTTCTTCTTCTCTTTTCCCTTGAGGATTTAGTCGAAACATTATCTTTCTGAAGAATTTCATTGCACGATCTTTGGCAGGCTGGAAAAACGTTTCTTAAACACAGGAAATAACAAAACTGCAGAGAAGAACTCCACACCTTGTAAATGAAACTGAATCATACCCGCTAGTCTTAATTAGCACAGAGTGTGTCCACTGATGACGCAGGTAATTACGTAGGTAACTAATTAGCGGGCACAGGAGAAAGACAAAACCCATCTTGCGGGCGGAACTGTGTCCTTCCGGGATACTTCCCGCTGCCAAGCAGAATTTCGTGTCCTCTGTCGCTGTCATTAACGACTTTTTGATGTTGAGTAACTTGATGAAGTTTTTTAGCCTAGAGGTTATAAGAAAATAATTAATCGATTTATCGAGATCCGTACTTTTGATCTGCAATCGAATTAAAGACATCGATATGCGCTCACCAGAGTTGTTCATCGATTCATGGAAGTTGATGATGTATTTCGAAAAGAGGAAAATGTTTTCATTCATCACATGTGAAATGTCGAATGAAGTGGTAAAATCTTTCTCATAGAAATGTTTTCGTGTTCAAATTAGACCAAAACCCTTTTCGGTATTTTTTTGTTTGTGCTCAGAACAGAGTTTGGGTTAACTCTGAACTGCACTATTGGCACACAATGGATGAAATTATCACTTTGGGTTGTTTTACCTCTGAGCGTCACTTTTCTGCACACAATGAGCTAAATGGCTAATTGTTGAATATATTGCTTACTCAAACGATTTTATTCCCAAATTTTTTGTTTCAATGGGTTATATTCGGTTGTACTGATTTTGTTTTGTCTTTTAACTTTCTAAAATATGGGAAGGTGATATTTTTTAATGTTTTTTTATTTCTTTTTTCGTAACACCTTTTTTCCTAAGGGCTTTGTCACTGAAAATATTTTTTTTACATTTTGGAAAAGGGAATTTATTTTTTTCTCGCTCTGTTACATTCCACATCATGAGCTACCATTTGAAGTACAACTGTCGCAGTTGATCTCCGGGTTGAGAAGATATGGTGGAACAGCGGTACTCTCTAATACCGCTAACTCTAATAATAATGTCACGGACTCAATATGTTCTGTGATTTATTATTCCTATAAAATAAAGCAATTAAATTCCCCTTCCCCTTTTGCTTGTGAGAGCTTTTATGTGCATTACTCATTTGTGATGTTTACCAGAATTGAAGAGAAATTTTAACTTTTTGTCTTTGGATCATAAATATTTCAGGCTTAAAAGACCCCACTGATCACTGCTGTCTCTCTCTACTACAGTAAAAGATACACACCAGAATAAATATAATTCTTGAAAACGCGAGCGATGGGGGGGGGGCGAAGGAAGGGTGCAGCCTAGGTAAATGACAAAGATAAATTGATTCTGAGCCACGCAGTTTTCATTTTATTAAACGAATATTTAAAATATAGGATAATTCATAAAATTTTTCGATTGTCCATATTAACTATATTTCGTGACGCGGTAGTTTTAAACTTGGTCCCCACATAGGAAACATCCCGGGTTAGAGCAATTTGTTTCTATTGCATTGATGACTCCTCCGTGTGAGGTTCTTAGATAAAAAAAAAACCTTTACAATGCATGGTGAATCAACAGTTTTTAGCAGATCCATAAACCGACAAGCGAAAAGCAATAGGATGAGAGATGAAATGTTGGTTAACGAAGTTAACCGATTGCATCCATAAAAATCTTTTCCTTCAGTTTTGCCTTGATTGGTTAAACGCTTAATATTTTCTAAATTAGAAGCAGATAATTCAGTAATTTTTCGATTTGTTTGGTCTATAAAATGTGGAACGAAGAACGTTGAATTCCTCAGTAGAAACTCCACTGGAAAGTCCCAGGGTTAAAGTCGACTAACAGTAATTCTAGTGTTATAAATTGGATCATGGTGAAGAAATGTCGGACTGAACCTCCTCTAAACATCAGATCATACCTTTCTTTTGTAAGACTCCTTTTGTGAATATATGTATTAGTAGCAGCCAGTGAAACTCATTTTCACTGGCACAGCATTATTTACAATTTCACAATGAGAAAGGGAAAGCAGTGTGTGCAAAAAAGCGGATTTCCTCTCTAAATTATATAAATAGTAAATAAGAGATCAAGGGAGAATGCATCATGCTTTGCTCTCTACTCGTTTGAAGCGGAGGATCCTTTGCAGCAAATATTTTGGTCTCTTGAATCGAGAACGAACTGGGAAGACTCTCTCTTGGGTATTCTACCCTTATAGCACTTAGCACAGATGGAAAAGAAATGCTTAAATGTTTTTATTTCTATTGCTAAGGAAAAAGGTCGAACTCGCCTATTTACATGCGAATTTCGAGATCCTAGAAGTAGGAAGAGATCTAATTTATTATTAACTTTAAGGCAGTGATTGTTTACCTTCGATGTCAGAGAAAAATCCTCCTGCTCTCACATCATTTTGCTGCTCTCCGTAGTTTCGGCTAATGTACATAGCTGATGGCGTGTGCATTGAGATGTGCTCTTTGTTGTTAGTTTTTGGCTCTGGCATGAAGTGCATTATTCATCTGAAATGTTTACCTGAATTGAAGAAAAATTTAAATTTTTCTCTTTGACTCATAAATGTTTCAGGCTTAAAAGACCCCAGTGATCTCTGCTGTCTTCTCTACTACAGAAAAAGATGCACACTAAAAGGGAAAGATATATCAGGGAAAATAAAACTTGCAAAAAAGAAAGTCGCTAAGCTATAATATGAGCCTAAAATTTATCAAGAATTTTCTCCAATGGTATAGTGGAGGCTCAGGAGGGACTCATAGAAAGATGTTCCCTTTTCCTTTTTTTTTTAGGGGAAATCTCAACAGAACACGAAAGTAACATCATTATCTGTGTGTTCAGGCCTCATTGCAGCTAAAAGAAGGCGCATATCATCCTCAATTGTGACCAGAAGGATTTACAACCTTTTTAGTGAAAAATACTTAAATGCTAATTTCAATTACAAATATTATTCTCAGTGATACGATTTTCACGTACAGACAGCATGATAATATGCACATATATTTTTAAATTTTGCTCAACATTTCTTTGTTCTTATTCGCCAGCACTCTTCTGCGTTTGAAAAAAAAAACTACGCTAAAATTAAGTGTTCTTTGTTAATATATATCATGGCGCGCGCATCTTTTGGATTTACATATTTGGGAATATTTTTCACACGCGACTAACAGAAGACAATATCTTGGGGAGATGGGGGGATGCATTACATTGCTTTGAACTTTGCTCGCTTCATCTCTTGGCCGTACAGAACAAATTATACGAAAAAATATTAAAATAGTTATCTCTCAAAGAACCGGATATTTTTCAGTTCAAAATTTTTTAAAATTCGTCACTGAATGTAATGGTATAAAGAGAAAAAAAATCCGTAAGATAACATTTATAGGTAAACTTTCGCCGTTGAAAGAGGTTATTTTAAAGTGTCCGTTAAATTTAATTTAAATATTTTAAGCAAATTTCGTAAATTCAAACATTAAAAGATTAGTGTCTTTTTTCTTTTAAAGACATGTTTGAAAGAGCTAGTTTTCACCAGGTTGCGCATTGAATTCTTTCCATTAAATTTTACTCTAGGTCGAGTTACTCTTTCGTGACAATTATTTTTGTTTTTGGCAATATAGTTGTCAGAATATCCAAAATAACACAATTGTGCTTTCCATATTAATATCAACAAGGGTTCCTATTTGATAGGGTACTATATTGATAGTGTCCTAAGGAGCTTCAGCCGGAGAAGTTTGCTTTCCGATACATTGGAATTAATATTCGCATCTCATTAAAAGTTAAGCACGTATCACCAAAATTTGAATAACAAAATACATTAGAGATAAGTAAAAGATTTTTTAACGTACTTACGTAATGTAATGTATAATTTGGAAAAGACAGATGGAAACCTCCCTTCAAAGCCATCCAGCTTGTTTTAACTTTAACGTGCATAGGATATGACTCTCCTGCACTCGTGGCCACAGCTTAAAGTCCCATCTGATGGATCTTGATTCAGCTTCCTTCGCAAGGCCATCGGTCTCCCCTACTGACCGAAGGTATTAATCCAGGCTTAATGTAAGCTTCTTTTTAACCTCCAGACATAGATAATCTCTTAAAATGGTATCACGATGATGTAGCGTGGACCTCAGACTAATGAAGAGTCACGTCCTGTTCATTTCATCTCAACAGCAGACTCGTACTGTTCTGGAGAGAGGCGAGAACCCACAACTAGACCCATAACATGGTTGAGAGAAGTGCATTTGGTGGTGGTGGGCGAACTGTGCGGGCCAGGGTTCCATTGGATGGCCATACTGATCTCCATGTGTTTAATGGAGGTTCTGTGAATGCTCTTAAATATCGGGATGCGATCCATGATCCTTAAGAGCCTTATGCTAATGCAGTAGGTGATGATTTCTTCTTAACAGAAGAAACTCATTACAACTCAATACAGAGTAACCAATATCTTGCGGAAGAATGTATCCAATGAATGGAATGGGCGGTTGGTTTTCAAATCTGATGCTTGTCAATAGAGTCAATAATCTCAGCAGTTAAATGTGATGAACTTATCACCAACGGTTTGAATATATCATTGAATAATCACAGTATTTTTTTTTGAAGAAGCAAACATACCATTATTAAGTATTGTAAGAAACTTTAATCTTATGCACTACTTAAATCCTCTACATTGCTCCCAATGATCCCAAAATCCACTACATTGATCCCTATGAGTCTTACTTATTATTAAGACTACTAATCAAGGCCGGAATAAGGTCCTCGTAGGCTCTAGGCACTTCTGTTTCGTAGGTTCTTCGACGAATGCATTTTCATGATTGTATCGATTACGATAGGTAGGTGGATGATCAAAATCACCTTGAATCATTTTTTTGGATACCAAAAAGGTATGTAACAGGCTTTAACATCTGATTTAATCACTATTTATTCAAGAAGAGATCTTTATGCAGATTTTATCATGAAAAAGAATAAAAAAAGGCCAAAAATCTTTCCGTAATCCCTTTAGTTTTCGTAGACCTATTTACTCTAACAATGTAATACATATAGTACTAGAGGTTGTTTTCACTGCTTTCACAACTCTACTCATTCAGTTTCAAGAGTTGTGCGTTTATCGGTTTGCCCTGCCTTCAACTGCTTCAATCTCTATCATAAGATGGATCCGTTAATCTAATGGCAATCTAAGTAAGACTTTGCCTCCCTGATTTGGATCATAATTACTGATTCATATTTTATGATATCAACTCTCGACAGTTTTGACCTTTCATAGGACGAAATCTATTATCTCCCCTCTTTCTACTGAGAAAAGAAAACGGCGTTTTCAAAAAGCTAATGCATCTTTGAAGTAGCCATAACTTCGATTCCTTCTCCTCTATGTTCTATGGGACAGCGATTAGCTCAGTCGGCAGAACGGCAGGCTCATAATCTGCATTTCCTAGGTTTGAGTCTCGACTTTATCTTCGTTAACCCGACCCTGTCGTCGGTGAGAAAGAGGGACACGGCTGGACATGGAGAGGCCGCAGTCAGTCGCATCGGATGTTAAGACGTGGCCACGTGTGCACGTTAAATAATATATTGGATGACAGGAAGCTATCATCTGTGTCCTAACAGCTGACCAGTGGATTGAACTTTCCCTGCGCCCTTAAGGACCTTGTGACCTGCCCATTGAGTGCAAAAAAATGCCACTTAGAGGTAAAATAACCGAACTTCTGTTCTCACAAGCTTCGGGTAACACTAACCAGTGCTTAATCTCGACCCAGATGTTGATCGCTTACGCACCACCTGGACAGATATGGAACCACCTCATTAGCCATCTAACACAGCCCGTCAGGTCTGGCCACGTCTGTTCACGACTTCTGTCTCTCCAATAAACAAGAATTGCATATCTTAAGAGACATTTTACATGCAAAGTATGCGAAAATAACTATATTTTTAATATCACTAGAAATAGTGAAAATAACACTTGAAAACTACTATTGCTTAGATACATATCATCGTTTACTTAATAAAATTAAAAAAAAACATGCGGGGATGCCAGATTTGGCCAGATTTCTAAAATATCTCTTTAGTTGTTGGACATGAAGGAGTGGTGAACAGTGGTGCAAACCGGCGGCCAGACATTTTTTTGTGCGATCGCGACAGCTTATGTTGATGTGAAAAATTTAAATATATTTGACATTATTTTTTACTCCTATTATTGTTATTGTTACAGATTTGTAAATAATGCAATCACGTCTGTGTTTTAGTCAACGAAGTATTGTGATGAAGTAAAGTTAGGCCTTCATTGTGTTGTACATGTTTAGGATAAATAAACCAGTGTTTTTCCAGAAGAATTGGCACAAAAGTATCGCTTTGATCTTAAATGGTTCAAGAAATAATTTTGTGGGGTTTATGAGTTTCACTGATGGGTGGGATTCGAACCCCCGCCTCCCAGCTATATGCCAGGTGCCTTAGAGTAATTGATTCTTAAATAGTTGCTGTAATATCACCAAATTCGGCGATATTACACCAATTCGAATACTGAGACATTTTTAATGCTTGGAAGAAAGTTCCAAAAGTTTCTATAATGGATTATCTGAGAACTACAATTATTCATATGTACTACAAAATTTGCTATTGTGCTGTCCCGCAAGCTCAGAAAATAATTCTTGTGTGGCCTTTTGACAGGCAAAGGTTGCGCACCATTATCCTTGACTCTCACACTCTACGACACGAATCACAAATTTTTGGTACGAATAGATCGTGTACAATAGTCGTTCAAAGTTTCGCCATTTTCCAACTTTAACGCCCTCTCATGGTGAAGATTAAAACTGGTAGGTGTTTCGGAAAAGGTGAAACTGAAATATTTTATTCACGCGTATCCAACCTAAAAAGGAAATTTTTAATTATCGCTAAAAATATTTTAAAAAATTCAGTGTTTACAGACAGACGAACCACAAAATGGAAACAAACTAAAAAATAGCAATTTTTTTCTTCATAGATAAATAAGTCGAAAGCCTTGTTAGTATAGCTCGTTTATTCTCGTTTTTCGAGTTTTACATTATTTTAATATAAAATGAATTAATCATGATAAAAGAATAGCCGCGTTTAATCCATTGAAGTGATATCTGCTGTAAATATTGGTTCTCTCGCAAGAATTTAAGAAATGAAGAAAATAATGTCAAGATTGGAATTCGATTCTAACATCACCAGTGAAGAGCTCAGCACATTGCTGAGTTTAGTAGCACATTGTTCCTTGTAAAGTTTATTTCGATATGCATTTTTGGCGCTAAAGTCTTTATTGTAATGTTGTAAGTGCTCTGTTCTCAACGAAAAAAAATTCCTAATCGTTAAGCGCTTCTTTTGCAAGTTTAAAAAAAACTACATAGACGTGATGGGAAGACCACAGGTGTCCATTGGATCTCATTTTCTATCCCTCTTCTGAGCTTTTTGGGGTCTTTGTCACCTGCGCGTTTAGCTCATACATGGAAGGGGGGAGGGAGCTGTTTGCCAATGTAATTAACTCAACCAAATGTAGGGGGGAAAGTAAACAACCTAGATTAATAGATTAGGCAAATAACTGTTGTTCTAAAAATAACAATATTTCCTAAACATCCGTTTTTGTGTTTTTTTTTCTCCTTTTTAGTTTAGAATTAACGAGGTGCGAAGGAAGATTAAATTCACCGAAAACTTAACTCAACATTCATCAGTTTTTGAACTAGCTGCAAAGGTCGTTAGGAAATACGTTCGCCGCATTAAAAAAAAAACCTCTCAGTTCAGAGTGGCCAATAAAGGTTCATGGACCGTGTTTTAATTAAAAATTTAATTAGAGCGAGATTTAATAAGAGAGGAGAAAAATGGTACGAAAATTAATCTTTTCCTGTATCAAAATAATAAACCACAACGGGCCATAAAGAAATGAGGTATTTTGTTAAAATGAAAACAAAACTTTAACCTGTGGATTCTAAATATTAAAACCGATTTAGACTGATATTTTTTGACAAAAGATCTAGAGCATAAAATTCAGTTGCGTTTACGTAAGATTTTTTAGTTAAAAATAGTTAAATAAATTCAAATGAACATTAAAATTAAGACATTTAAATTTAAAAAAAAACTGAATGCACTGAATATCCGACTTTTTAAAGCTGCAATGAATAGCGGAACTACAAATGCTTCAGAGTTTCTGGAGGGAGGTGATATTATAACCACAGAAGGGCTTACCTTTTGAAATGAAATTTGTTAACATTTTATAAAATGGTTTATAACTTTGCATTGAAATGGAAATTTAAAACTGGTTGACTACGGAGCAATAGTTTACGCAATTTGATTAATCTATTTAAATTTCCTAAGCGTATTTAAGTGTAAAACATAAATACAAAGAGTATATGCTAATGAAAACCATTTTTCAAATATCTTCTCGCCATCCCATCTCTATCTCCATGACTACGCTTTCCCCGTATCTGTGGCAGCACCATCTTGTGCGTTCACGCCATCTCGCTGGCTGCACCACCCACGTGGACACTCCATCTCCGTGAGCACATAATCTTCGGTCTCATGCATCATTATACTGGTAGAATTCTGATGAACTCAATGCAACAATTCGAAACTAATAATAATGGTGTAAGAAGGTTGTAGATAAGCTTTCCGGTCAAGAACTATGAATTTTATGAACTATGAATAAAATTACCATTGTGAAAGACGGTCATTGAACATTAAATTCATAGCGACAGTTGCTACCACCCACCGACTCTTTTCTGCAAAGCGTATGCTGGAACTTCTCGTTACCTCATCGAAGGATAAAAATCGCCTTTCAAATTCATCCGTTGTAGATATTTGATAGTGAAGCTGTGATGCGCTTTCGTGCTGCTAAATTTTGAACAGCTAAGTAAATGGAACAGAGATATTTTTCATTGCTATTGAAACAAACTTTAACCTTACCTATAGCTACTCACTGTGCCATAAAATTCATCCTGCATACTTCGGTAGTGATGTTAAATGGGAAATTAACTCAATTCAGAAAGGCAATATTAAGAACAACAACCGGAATCTTATATTTTTTTTTCAATGATAAATCTCAGTAACGCATGAAGTACCTTCAGAAGAAGCAGCGAATATAGAAAAAATGTAAAATATATTTTCTGAATGCCTAAAATGTAGAAAATAAAACTAAAGTATATCGATGGTGCAATCAGTGACCGAATTCGTAAGGTAAATCGGCGACCTGTCGTCTTCCTTTGAAGTAAATACGGATTCGGTGGGTGATTGCACCATCGATATGCTTTAGGTTTATTTTCTACCTTTTAGGTATTTTTTAATTTATTATAATTTATTTGTCACTAAAAACACCTATCATCCAGGTTCGAGTCCCTGGGTGGTGTTGTCGTTTGTCCTGTTATAACTTGCAAATAAGCTAGTAGCTTTGCGAGTCTTATCACAAAAAAAATTAAAAAAACTTTCATTTGATATATTACTCTTAAACATCGATCACATTTCTCCCCCCCCCCTCTTTTTTAGGGGGGTGGGTCGTGCTGAGAGAGCTCATGACATTGGAGACTTCATAAGCTTTAATTTTAGACATAAATTAAGATCGACCTGTGCGAATTTTTTTTTACCCTTTTTAAGGCGCCAGAGAATAATGGAGGACATCAATCTAAGCGGTCTGCTGCGATCCTCATATTTCATTTGACACTCAACTCGTAACTGTAGGCCCTCCCATTAGAAAGATATAGTAGAAAATCCTTCACATATTTTCCTCTTTTCAGAGTGGGTGGGTGGGAAGAAAGCATGGGAGGATAATTTTTATAACTTGTAACACTCCCCATGTCAGAAACTTTCATTTGAAACAAGGCTTTGGCCCTTGCGTTCCGCAGATATAGCAGAGCAATCATTTTCATATTTCCCCTTTTTTGAGAGAGAGGAAAGCATGAGGGAGGGATTTTTTTTATAGCCAGCAACAGTCCCCGCTTCACAAGCGCTTTCATTTGACACATCAATCACTAAGTTTGTCAGTCGTGTTCAAAGATACGGTGGAACAACTGTTTTGACAAAAACAGACAAACCGACACCCCAATAAATGACGAGTGAAGAGAGCCATAGGAAGCCAAACAATTAGCCATTGTTTCCACTGTACTAGAAAAAAAGTTAACGCTTTTCTCCAGTTACTTCTTCTCGATCTTGTAATGTTGAAGATCGATTCTGAAACAAAGCCTCCATTTCCGTCGTTTTCTGATGATTGAGTTATCCTCATCTCTAACACCCTTTGCATTGGCTGGAATCAGTGTTTGCTAAATAAATTTTGCATGTTAGAATTAATTTTTCAAATTTATGTCACAAACTCGATCCACAAAAAACGTATTTTTAAGAAATATTTCGAAAATCTATACTATTCCATCATAACCAGAATCGGGAATCATTAATTTACAACAAGCTTCGAAATTCGATGTGGAAAGGCCACCGTCATCGAATGGAACTTTAAGCCGTGACCTCGTTTGCAGGATAGCCATAACCTGTGCCCATTAAAGAACACGCTGGATGGCCTTGACGAGAGAATGCCCTCCCCCAACCTTTTCTGAGCCTTTGGGGTCCTTGTGACCTGGCCATTTAGTCCCGACAAAAAATTGCAGCTCAGAGGTAAAACAATCCAATCCAACAACTCTATGTCATTACTTCCGTAAATGAAATTATGAAAAGATTAAAAAACTATTAGCTTCGATTTTAATATTAACTATGTCTCATTAGATGTGTACCTGTGCAGCGATGACGTTGACATCCTTCAGCAACGTCTACCGGTTCTTCATTTGATATCTATCCATGAAAACATTTAGTTACATTTTTCTTAAGGTTCCAGGTTTTTCCAACACATTCCATTATTTTATTGTATAACTTATTATGAAAATAACACTAAAACAGTCAAATGTAATTAAAGTGTTTGCAGATGGCTGCTGAAACAGTGTTATGATAATAGGAGCATAGCTATAATAACATCACCCTTTTTACCTTCATTTCATCCTCCGATGCTTTCAGCAGCTCAAATGTCACAGAACACAAAGAAAGGTCTGAAACTCTTAAGTAGCAGTCGAAAAGTCAAATGATCATCAAGTAATGTAACTAATTAACTGCATCCATTTCTTCTATAAACGATTTTTTTCTCCCAGAAAATTTGAAAGAAATGAGTTCTACAAAGAGTCGTCATTTAGAAGTGAATGAAAAGGCATCTTTTGAGCAATCATGAGTCCTCATCTGGAGCCAAACGGGCTCTTTCAAAGCGGTGGTGATTAAATTTTATGGGTAAACGCAGATGGCTCGCATTCGCATCTAGTTTCTTTTATCTGTTGCCATCTCTGAAGTGACCTTGGACATAACAGATATAATGTTCACATTGTTCGTTCTCTCTTATCCTTCTGCGCGAGAGCGAATGAAGTGACTTGCTCCGTAGGGAAGGTTCATCCCCCCCTCGAAGCAGCCCAGAAGAATTATCGAGCGTTACAAGGTCGTTAGCGGGCCGCCAGGCAGGAGATTTCGTCTGTTTCGGTAATTGATATAAATGTTAATAGTCTGCTGAAAGTTAACACGAAATTTCATTTAGTGGAAAATTTTAAGCTGTTCATCGATTTTAATCTATTAAATAACGAAAAAATAAAGGCAAAAGTAGAGAAAAAAGCGGGGCTGAGATTATATCTCTAAAAATGCAGCCAATTCCATTATTTTTGAGAGTATATATTTCCTCTGCGATCACGACGAATAAATGATGCAACGGAAATGCAGAGGAGGTAAGGTTTCATATCGAGCAGATAACGATGGGTATTTGGGGAGTGCAGATTGAGTTCATTAACTTCCGAAGCACACCACCTCACCACCGGTTGAGGTTTGGGGGGAAGGGGGGTTAATAGTCTCCATTCCTGCGGAGAAACTTTGCTTATCGAAGGGAAGAATGGGAACGACAATGCAAAGGAGTCAATGCGAAAGCAACCGAACGCACTGCAGGAGTTAATGCCGGTTCAAAATGCTAATGGCATTCGGAATCGCAACGTTTCCTATCAATACACCCTTAATGAGATGCAGCGCATGCCTCGAGAAATGATGCGTGCGGTCATTCCCGCAACAGTTTCTACCTTCAAATCGCGGGGTAAAAATAGACATATTTCGTAGATAAAATTATGATTGCTGATGATGATGATCGTAAAAGCATTCAGAGCAAATCTGAATGACAACTAATAACGTTTAATTTGAAATGTTTCCAAACCGATAGTTACCTACAGTGGTTAGGCAGTTTGTATATTGATTAAGAACAGGATATTTTCTAAATGCGTGTACTTTGAAGTAAATCTGTAAAGATAAGTGATACTGCTGTTAAATATTGTCCCCATAATTCTTTGAAGTAAATCTGCAGTTTCCAGTCTGAGTCCTGACTAGGCCAGCGTTAAGATTTATCTCCGCAAAAGAAAATCGGATGAAGCAATAAATCGTGGCCCCCATGTGCCGGAGAGCCCATACCCTGTGCACATAAAAGAATACGCTGGATGGCCTTGATGGAAGGCTACCAATTGTCTCCCAACAGCTGCCCAATGTGTCCGCTCCCTAACCTTCTCTGAGCCCTCGGGGTCCTTGTGACCTGGCCATTAAGCCCATTCTGTGCAAAAAAGTGCCGCTCGGAGGTAAAATATCCCAACATTCACTCCTTGCACAATGGACTAAATGAACAGTTCACAAGAATCAGTTGAGAGAATTGAGGAAAGAGATTTGCTGCAGCAGAGAAGCCGGGAGTCTCCTATCGAAGTTTGTATCATGTCCAGAATACAGCTATCCTGTGCTCTGTACCGCTGCTTAACATCCCATCAGATTGAACTCCACTGAAATATCTCTTTTATCAAGGGAGGGCAGAGTGCAATCAAGTGGAGGAATCCTTCACATCCTATCCTGTTCACATATCTGTCATGATAAAGCTCCTTCGATCCTTTGTCATTGGAAAGAAATTTATAACAAAATATTTTGCCTTAATTTGCGCTTATTGGAGTTTAGAATCTCAATGAAACACCAATATTAAATTTCGTAATACAGAAAAACCTAGACTAACCGACACTCGATAATCCGACTATTTGTTTAAACGGACAAAAACGGTTCACTGTTGAATTTTAAGTGGGTACACATGGTATTGCCCATTCCAGCGCTGTTTCCCGGTATCCTTTACAGCAGAGTTACAAACCAATTAGAGTAAAATCAGTAAATTCTGTCACTAAACTTCCTTATATTAATACATTTCGGAAGAAATTTAAGCAACTATTTACTCATGTAATTTCCACCTACCCATTTTCTTCTGATTATCATTACTTTTAAATGTTCTTTAAAAGCTTTCTTCATGAAAGGGAATATGTCGATATTTTTGAAACATGGAATTAGGATTTGCGAAATGAGCTCATTTGTAGAAAAATAACGCATTCCATTATACTGCCTTATTTATTACCTTATATAGCAGTATTAAGGTTGGATTGGGTTGTTTTACCTCTGAGCGGCACTTTTTTGCACACAGTGGGCTAAATGACCAGCTCACAAAGACCATGAAGTCTCAGAGAAGGTTGCCGGAAGGGAACCCACTGGACAGTTGTTGGGAGACCTCCTGTCATAAGGCCATCCAGCCTGTTTTTTAACATGCACTAGGTATGGCTCTCCCATACACAGGCCGCGTCTTAACGTTCCATCCGACAGACGCCGGGCCATCGATGTCCTCTATACTGACCGAAGGCAGGGCAGGGAGTTTTGTGGAAATAACAGTGTTAAGCTGATAGTATATGTTTTTGACAGCAATTATGCTATATTAACATTCTTTCGTTACCATTTTCTTTATTGTTTATAATTTTACTGTATTTCCAATGATTTTCCTCCAACTGAAAATGCTATTTTCTCTTCAAGCGTTTCGGCATATTTGACCCAGATCTTCTCCACATATAAGTCTGTGAAACGAAGCTCTACTGTATGCGTTGTCAAGGAATTAATTAACATTTAATTGGGTTTTGGAAATTTAACAACTTTCTACATAATTATACTTAATAAGATTAATTCCTACGTCCAAGAGAGAATTGCTTTATCTGTTTCTGGTTATGTATTTCGGTGTTAGGAATTCTCCATTAAATTCAGATAGAAACATAGACAGAGTTGCCACTCTTTAATTTATAATCTGGAATGCAAGTAACGCCCAGAAATATTTTAATTGGCCATAATGTTTTCTGCGTTTTAATTTGCTGCTCTTCTTTTTTTCACATTCAGAAAAACTTATTTCGAGTTTCATAATATTTTATATTAAATAAATCCTCAAACAACTATTTACCACAGAGGTCTGATAGGGACCAGTCAGTGTAATAAGCCCGGGAAGTGGGGCGGGGGTGGCTCAGTCGGTAGCGCGCCAGGCTCGTAATCTGTAGTTCCCAGGTTCGAGTCCCAGCTGGGTCAGCGTTGATATTTTTCTCCGCAAAATTTCCCCCGCCCTGCCCACGGTCAGTGGGAACACCGATGGGCTTGAAAAGGCCGCCGTCCGTCGGATGGGACGTTAAGCCGTGGCCCCATGTGCTGGAGAGCCATACCCTGTTCACGTTAAAGAACACGCTGGATGGCCTTGACGGGAGGCTACCATCTGTCTCCCAACAGCTGTTCCAGTGGGTCCCCTCCCCCAACCTTCTCTGAGCCTTCGGGGTCCATGTGACCTGGCCATTTAGCCCATGGTGTGCAAAAAAAGTGCCGCTCAGAGGTAAAACAACCCAACCCAGCCCGGGAAGAAGAAAGTCCTATAAAAGATAAGAGTAGCTTCTAAGATTGTTCTCTGTCTTAATGTGTTGCAAATGAGAAAAGAAGGCGACACCTCAGCGGAAAGAAGTAAGGGAATATCCATACAATTTTCAAAGCTCGAACGCTGCCAGTTTCATTTGATTAGAAGCCAAACACGCTAACCACTCGGCCATTTTCTTCTGAGCTCTCGATTTCCTCATAAATCCTTTCTATTATATTATTTACATGCTTCTCTCCGACCTCTGTGCTATTGTATTATATTTACACCCTTTTAGGATATTATTTCGAGAGTTGGTTCGAATTTTTGTTTTATCGGTATTAGAACATCAGATGAATAAATCTAGAATCTGTTTACAGCTGAACAATTTTTCTCATAGGTATTCATAGCACGACGTCCCTTCCAACACTCAAGAGTCTAACCCGGATCACAACTACTTGATTGTACTGCTCCAAACAGGAAGCGATTTGCTTCATCACATCGCTAGGGCAATAGCTTCCCATTCTTTAGCCTAAGTATACGGCTACACAAAAATCGGTTTTATTTAAATGTCGTTCGGCATTATTTAAATTTCCAAATTTTCAAGCTTCTTAAAGCCTTTACTAACAACGGAGGTAACCTCGCGGCAAACGAACATGTGCAGCAATTAGCCGCGCACACTTTAAGCAGGATCGACTTTTCAGTCTATAGCAGTTACGATAATCAATATATTGAATGAGCGAAAATGATAAATTATGCTAGAAAACTAATAAACGTTTCTTAACCCTTTCAATATCTAGGTAATGTTTGTGTACATTAATTTTCAAAATGCGATTATCTTTTTTTTACAACTTTTGGCAAGGAGAAATTTTTGTTCACTTAACGTAATTACTTATTACCTTGTGTATTAAACCACGGACGAATGTCTTTACTTTTGTGGGGTAGTTATTTTTCCAAGAAGTGATGTATGCTAATATTTTAGGTGTATATACAGGGTGTCCCTGAATTCATGGCCCAAACGTGACGGGATGGTAGTACACACTGAACCCACCAATATTCGTCATAGAATATGTGGCCGCAAACGCAGCCCGGTGCCGGTAGGGGATGCAGACGAAGTGGCACGGCTTAAAAGCGCTGGATTGGCCAAACCCCAGCATTCTCAGCGTCGACGATGTGCGCGACAAGCCCGGTGTTTACGAGCAGGTTACGCCGATCACTACTCCTCTGTTTCCCGCCTGAATCAACGTTGGTGGGCAGACGTTTGAGCATTTGTTGTTATGATCTCCAATAAATGTCACTCTGGAAACCTCTGTGTCTGTCCTTCATTTCCGACTCCTCACTGCGTTTGCGGCCGCATATTCTATGACGAATATTGGTGGGTTCGGTGTGTACTATCATCCCCTCACGTTTGGGCCATGAATTCAGTATATATTCATATATATATGGTATATATTCATATATATATATCATATATATATATTCCTGTATTCAGTATATATTCATTATATATTCATATATATAATGAATTCTGTATTCAGTATATATTCATATATATATATATCTTATATATATTCCTGTATATATTCATATATATATGGAAAAAATGGTTGATTGATTTAATGGCCAAATCCGATGGGCTTGGAAAGGCTACCGTCCTTCGGATGAGACGTAAAGCCAAGGCTTCATGTGAAAGAAAGCCATACTCTGTGCACGTTAAAGATCACGCTGGAAGGCCTTGACGGGAAGCTTCTTTCTGTCTACTAACAGCTGTCCAGTGGCTCCCCTCTTCCCAAACCACCTCTGAGCCTTTGGAGTCCTTGCAACCTGACCATTTAGCAGATTTTATCCAAACAAAATGCCGCTCAGAGGTAAACAATTCAAAAACTGTCATTAATGTATGAATTCCCCACCTCGATGGATTTGGGTACATTTAGATGGATGCTAGAACTCAGTGCCCTTTCTAAGAAAGTGTCTTAACATACTTCCGATCGCTCTAATGTGGAATGATCGTTTATCCATTTGCGTCATTTACAAACTCCAGAGAGGAATAACGTAAGGAATGACACTCTTCATAGGCAGATAATACCCTAAAATAAGCAATAAATCAAACTATTCCGACACATTCTATACATCTTTAATATCCGGGCCATAAAACCTCCTGCAGTTGCCCCTTTCATGCCTCGTGCCCAGAGAAACCAAGTTGTTGGACAAACTTCTTCACAGAGTCATATTTCGAGGCAAATTGCCACATTCATGTCAGCTGGTACTCTCCCTTCTCTTGTCACTTTTAAATTAATGCACTGTGCTTCACACCCCAATCCCTCTTGGTGAGAAATTCAAACGCATGTAGTTGCTGCATTCACATTGCATATTAAATTCCTCCGCCTTTCTTCCTGAGCAGCCCTCACATTAAAATAATAACACATTCATTTTAATCGGCTATTGAATGTCAAACTCGCAATAACCGTTTTAAATCTATTATTTTATAGATGAATTAAATTAATTCCAATTCTATCATTAAAAAATAAATTCATTTTTATTCCCGCTTTCAAAAAAGAAACGAAATAATGTCTTTGTCATCTGTCTATCCATCTGTAAACATTAAACTTTTTTTATAGAGATGAATAAAAAATTCTTTATGCATTGTATAAGTTTTTATCAAGTATTATAATATGCATTTTCCCAATCCGCTCCAAGCTATAATTGCGTCCTCTAACGGTGGAATTTTTCAAAGTTCCAAAATTTTAAATGAATATTGCAAACGGTGTATTTATGCTAGAAAACTGAAATTTTGTCGTGGAATGCGAAGTGTCCACTGGCAGCAATGAGTTGACTCCTTTGACCCAGGTGGGGGGATACAACTTTTTCTTTTAAGAGATAATTGTTTTCACAGATAAATTGAAAATTCTTTTTGGGCTTAATAGAAATTGATGAAATATTACGATTTGCACTTACCGAAAATCTCCCAAAAGCAATAATTCCGCCATCTAACGATGGGAGAAAAAAGAAAATTCCAGAATTTTATCGAATATTTCAAATCATGTACTTATGCTAGAAATTTGAAATTTTTGTGGTGGAATATGAATGTCGTGTAGTTTCAATTGGTAACAAGGAGTTGACCTCTTAATCCAGGAGGGGTGGGAAATCCCAGGAGGGGTGGGAATCTTTTGTTTTAAGAGATAATTTTAAATTTTTTTTTAGTTGGATTGCTACTAATGAAATATAACTCGCATTTTTTTAAGGTCCTTAAAAGGTTTTAATTTGCATCGTTAGATGCAATAAATATGGAAAGACGAAACTTATAATGGAAACTTTATATTGGAAATTTCGGTGGTAGAGTTCCAAGAGATATTCTACTGACAGCAACAATCTCCCCCCTTTTCTAAGAGGGGTATTAGAAAAGCAACTTTTTAAATTGAAAGAATAAAAGACAAAGGCTTTATAAGCTCACCAGACAAAAAATTATTCACCCTTGGCTGAATGTCATCTAATAGCGTAACGCCTCCGTGCGACTGAAGAACAGCTGAAATCCTGTCTGTCATGGATGCCACCAGTGTGCGGATGTAGTGCACATCAATATTCATTCCACTCTTCCAGCAGCAAATGCCGCAATTCGGCCGGATGGCGCTTCACTCGTTGCTCCAAATAGTCCCACAAATTTTCTATGGGATTCAAATACGGGATTTGGCGGGCCAGTCGAGATGTTCAAAGGCTTTAGAATGCTCGTCGTGCCAATCTGACACACTTCGAGCCCTGTGCACGCGACAATTGTCTTCTTGGAAGACTAGGTATCTTTCTGGTGTTCACTCTGGAAATGCTGCACAAAAGGCAATATGTGGTCGTCCAGTAACTCCATATAGCCTTTGTGGGTCAAGTGTGACATCACCGCAACCAAAGGACCCATTTCCTCATATGTGAAACACTCCCAGAACATCACAAAGCCTCCTCCAGCTTGAACAGAACCTTGCACACAGTCTGCTTGGAAGGCTTCATGCAGCTTACAATGTAACCGTCGCCTCGCATCATTCAAGTACAATCAAAAACGTGACTCATCTGACCAGATCACACGCTTCCAAGAGTCAACAGTCCAGTCTTTGTGGCGCCATGCCCACTGTAGCCGTGCAGCCTTTGCAGAGCTGTTAACATGGCAGAGCTGCTCCAAATATCCATGGCATGCAGTTCCCTTTGGAGTGTTCGTTCAGAAACAGCTTGTTGTAGGCCTGCATTGACTGACTGGAGCAATTCCTGCCTCGTTGCAAAACAGTTTGCCCTAACTGTGCATGACACACTGCGGCGTCCCCATTGGTGAGCCAGTCTTTCTGCCACAGTTCTGATGACGATTAGCGGTGGACTGCGATGTACGCCTATGCTGGAAGACCCTTTGGACAGTGCGTTTCAACACACCTGCAAAGGCATCAACTACTTGTACACTATGCCCTTTACACTATGCCCTACTTTTACACTATGCTACTTGTACACTATGCCCTACTTGTACACTATGCTTGGCCAAACGCAATATCACCTTTTTGCCACTCATTCACGTCTTTGGCGCGACCCATGTTTCACAGAGCAACTAACACACACATGGTACACAACCACTGCTTGTCATTGTATGAACCCCCGTAGTCAGCTATTTGTCTAACGCGTTTATTACTGGTGCGCCCTTTGTTGCTGCCGAACGGACATAATCCTCTTACGGCGGGAGATGACTTATTTTTTGTCCGGTGAGCTTATGTTGTACTAATAAATACTACTTTTTGCATTTCCCCATCGTCCATTAGCTCGAACTGAAACCTTTAAGGAATGCAAACGTAGGCAAACGAAAAGATTGATTCTCTTTGAAAACGAGATTCCGATATATGCTAGAGACGATATGCGTTCTTCTAGTTATTACAGTAATACCAGTTATCAAACTCATGGATAGTGAGAATATTATTGAGAAAAAAAAAGAACCTCTTAGTTAATGCTAAGCATTAATAGATTATTATTAGTTTGAAATGAAGCTTGAATGCATTCCTTTAATTTTTTTGAATTACGTGCTGTTTACTAACATTTTGAGCAAGTTCAATATATATTGATATAAGTTCAATATACGTATAATCGAATAAGTCTCTGCTTATCTAACTATTTTCCTGCAACAAGATATAACTGGAAAATATTTCCATGATGAAACTGCAAATTAACAGAATGAATTCGTAGAGTTCGTTGGCAACACTGTCCATTGGTTCTTCTTTCAGCGAACCTTTTCTTAGCCTTTAGGATTTTGTGACCCTTAGCTCATTGTGTGCAAAAAAAAATGCGCAGCTCAGAGGTAAATCAGCCCAACCCCTCTTCCCTAATTTTTTTAAAATCTGGAATGAAAGTAGGTATTACGATTCACATACGGTCTTCCAAATATTATTGTTAAAGCATGTTAAAAAATCTGTTTTTACTGTATTCACAGTAAATTACGAATGTTTCAATAATGCAATTGTCCCATAGCTCTTTTTTAAAAAGGGCCACAGAACAACACATTTAGAAATATTGAACGAGTTTGACCAGAAACCGATAAAAGAAATGGAATGAATCTCAGTAGGAAAAAAAGCAGCTAATATCAAGATATTAAATAAGAAAAATAAATAATTGTCATTTAATAAAGAATATCCTTTTGACAATTTTTAATTTTTTTCAACAATTTACCTCCTTTTTCTTTTATGAATCGGCACTTAGAACTTTTTTTAAAGCGTTATTTTAACGCTTTTTTGTTTTGATTCATTTCAAGTCGAAGAATGCATTAGTTTCTTAATTATTGCTATTTTGATTATTTTTTTTTTCAAAGATTTGAGTTTTTTGAATATGAGAACGTTAATTTTGTCGATGGTGATTTTTATGTGAAAAATGACGGCTGAATTTTCCGTGACAAGATTTAATTACAGCAAGAAATTAATTTAGTGTTGAAAAATTTGTTTTTACATGTTTTTATTTGTATTTATATAAAGCATACTGACACAAAAAGTTATGCTTTTAGATTTTCATATACCTTGGCTCTGTGGTCTAAAGTGCAATGCCGTAGACTGCAATTCTTTCAGCACCTATCTATTTCCTTCAAAGATGACGTGAAAGAAACTGAAAATCAGAGAACAGATGACACAGCGAAATGAAAGAGATCGTATGTTCTCTTTCAAGTGAATGGAGAAAATGCTTCTAGACAATTCCACTGCTCGGGAAGATAGAAACGTATCGATCGCACCATTTTGATTCACAATCTCTATGGGGAATGTGAGGTGGCATTTGTTTCGAGACCATTCAGTCATTCTGTTAAACTTTTCCAGATTTTGTCGAGTCACCATTTTATATTATTTCACATTTTTTGCCCAGTAGATTTATGCCAATGAGGGGGGGAACATGCTTATTTTTCATTCGTTCGCTTTGTGAGATGAAAGGTTTTTAGGTTAAAATTTAGCTTAAAAACTTAGTTCTTAAGGGTTTTCGCTATTAGTCATATCTCTTTTATTACGAGAAATTGAGATTGTTCATATGCTATTGCAATGCATAAACTATTTCCTAACATTTGTCGTAAAGCGCATTACTTTGAGGTAAGGTTGTCGAAGATATCAGAGGGTCAAAATTCGTTTGTACTAATAAATTTTTTGGTTCCTTTTTAGCCCTTAATATCTGAACAATAGAGAAAAACATATGTTAAATTTGGTGCAGGAATTGTATGCTTTCATCTGAGAACATTAGTATTATTTTATTTTAGTATTTCAGTTTCTTCTGGGTTAAGTTTGACATGAAAGTTTAAAAAAAAATTTACACCTAAACTCGTTTAGAGAAAAAAGTTAAATTCCAAAATCTAATTTTAATTTTTTTTATCCATAATCTATTTTAAGTGCAGTAAGTATCGTTTAGATCAGTGCACCTCGTTTCTTAAGGCAACACCGCCAGAAGCTCCAGGCTCATGCGCATAGACCTACCTTGTTTCTTAAGGCAACAATGCCAGAAGCTACAGGCTCATGCTCATAGACATACCTTGTTTCTTAACGCAACACCACCAGAAGCTCTGGGCTATGCGCATAGACATACCTTGCTTCTAACGCAACACTGCCAGAGCTCCAGGCTCATGCGCCTAGACATACCTTGCTTCTTAAGGCAACACTGCCAAAAGCTCCAGGCTCACGCTCATAGACATACAGTACCTTGCTTCTTAATTCAACACCACCAGAAGCTTCAGGCTCATGCACGGCCACACTACACCGGTCATTGGTGCACTGGGAAAAAGCTATAGCAGACAGTTTGAGAAGCACTGGTTTAGATGTTTTGGCTTTTTTTTAGAGTTGTGGATTTTTTAATTTGGGAAAAATATTAAAATGTGTAATTTAGACTCCAATTTCGAATGTGTTTCGAACGAAAGTTTTTCTTTGGAAAGAGAGTTAAATTTAAAAATCTCAATTTTTTTCTGCATAATCTTGCACTGATCCACTTTAACTACAGAAACTATATTTTAAATTTTTTCGATTGTTATAGAGTTAAAAATTTTCGGAAAAAAAT
This sequence comes from Ryuthela nishihirai, assembly GCA_038380435.1. Taxonomy (NCBI): domain Eukaryota; kingdom Metazoa; phylum Arthropoda; class Arachnida; order Araneae; family Heptathelidae; genus Ryuthela; species Ryuthela nishihirai. The sequence goes on from JAWZYU010000017.1 coordinate 83,325,390, forward strand.
CTAGAATAGCACCTTATGGCTCCGAATCTGCTTGAATGGTTACATTAAAAAACCTGAAAATTTCTCTTCTTAACCCTTCCTTGTCCTACTTTATATATGATAAATATTGGTTTGTGATTCCAGTCTTTTCCATATTCCCCATAAAAATTGGGAAAAGTAAAAAATACGGGCATAAAATAAGAAATCACGTTTTTTAGACCCTAATTTCGGTATGAGAGGTTAAATTTTAAAAACCTGCCAATTTATGCATCTAACCGTCTCTTGTTTCACAAGTTTGTTGTTCTTATTTGTTTTAGAATTGCTTTCACTTTTGCTCCCCCCCCCCCAAAAAAAAAAAAAACCGAGTGAAACCCGATTTATTTAAAGGTTGGAATTTTCATTACTTAAAAAAGTAAACTAGTCTAGGTAAAACGTAAGTTTGGAAACATTCATTTTTCTTTTCCACTTGGTCGTCTTTATATTTGATTCTTTGTCATCTGATTTCTTACTTGGTATCGTCATAGACCTGATTTGGCCATGATCTGGTCATCTTCATATACCAAATTGTGTGCTTGGTCATCGTCATATACTTTGATTGTTTGCTTGGTAATCTTCACAGAGCTGATTTATTTGCTTCGTCACCTGAGGTGACGAAGCACTGATTATTTGCCTGTTTTCTGATTATTCGCCTGTTCACCTGATTATTTGCTTCGCCATCTTCCTAGACTTGATTGTTGGTCATCTTAATAGACCTGACACTTTTCGTGGTCATTTATATTCATTGTCCGATTTTTTGCTTAATCATTTGCATTCATTAACTCCAATTCTTTACATGGCCCTCTTCATACTTCTAATCCTTTGCTTGATGACCTGCGTACCTCTGATCTTTATTTAATCAACTTCATATTTCTGATCCTTAGGTAAATCATCTTCATTCTTCCTGTTTCTCTGTTGGGGAACCCCTATACCTGAAATTTATTTAGTATGATATTTTCGTATTTCGGTATTCCTTGCTTTCAATATACTCCTTTAGTTCTTAAAGAGATGGAAACCTGAATATTTAAAAGGAGTCTTTCTCATCCTAAAAAATCAGTTAAATAATTTATTTGCACTGATTCTCTATTTTAGGGATTCTCAACGTGGGGTACGCGGTAAAATTTTTTGGGGTACGCCGTGAGAGCTCAAAAGTCGCTAGATCTAGTAGCAAAGTAAAAATAACTATTGTTATACGATAATTATTGTTTTATCTATCTATACAAGGGGTACCCAGTTACATACACATTTCCAGGGGGTACGTAAAGCATAAAAGGTTGAGAACCACTGCTCCATTTGATAGAAACCGAAAACGATCGTCAGCCATCCTCTACGATCTACGCCAACAAGGTAACAAAGATGATCAGATGGTAATTTGCATTATTAATTTGCTCTTAAGTCGTAATCGCTAAACATCTGTTCAGTTCCTCTTCAGTGGAATGTTTCGACTGTAAAAGTAGAGTGAACGGGGTTCTCTAATCACATTGAAATAACTGATCAGAGACGGAAGTTTTCCAGCTCTGCGTAGGAATCCATTTATCAAGTGTCTGATCAGCGGAGAGAGATCGAAAAGCAGTTCCGACGGGGATGGAAGAGTTGCTATGGGAAGTGGTAGGAAACAAGGAGGGAGTGGAAAGTGGTGGAGCAGGTGGTGGAACACAATTGGTTTGGTGGGTAAATATTGAAGACCGTATTACTAGAGTGAATTCCCAGTATTTGTTATTAGAGCTAATAAACGATATAGAATGAGCTATCTGAATCCTTTAAAAATCAGTGGACATCGAAATATTCCAAAAGCTTGGCGAAAAGTTGCTCATTTCAATGCATTCCTTAGCAGTATAACAAAAGATCATAATTTTTTCTAATTTTGATAAAGAAAAATAAATAAAATATGAAATAAAATGTCAAGCGTTGTACTTACAAATTATTTGTTAAAGAGTCATTTGCAAAAAAAAAATTGTAAGCATATAGCAAAGAAATTTTCTTACCTCTCAAAACTTTTTTTTTATAATATTTCTGCAGCTCATTTTTCGCATTTGCGTCTAATATCAATTTGTATTTTCTGCAATGCCCATCAATTTAATCGCTCTTCCTCCGTGATATTTGGCAAATAACTTTTAATTCTGTTTACGATAGAAATTTCTCTTGGCGATATTCACAGATAGAAAATTTTGCAAATATATATTTTTAGTCTAAACACGATTCCAAATCTTTTAACGTGTGCGATATCTGGGCTGCAATCTTTATTGTAGGTGTTCAAATTGCAGAATTATTATCTTCAAAACTAATTGCATAAATATATCCCGAAGAGCCAAAACATTATGACCAGCTGCCTAATATGATGTTGGTCCTCCATGTGCAGCCAAAACAGCTCTTACCCGGCGAGGCATGGACGCTACAAGATTTCAAAAGGTGTCTTGTGGTATCTGGTACCAACAAGTTAGCAGCAGATCCTTTAACTCTTGTAAGTTATGTGGTTGAGACGACGCACATCGGATATGCTGTTCCAGTACAAACCACAGATGCTCGATTGGATTGATGTCTGGAGAATTTGGAGGCCAGGGCAATACCTGGAAGTCTTCCTGATGTTCCGCGAACTTTTCTCGAACAATACGGGCACTGTGGCATGGTGCATTATCCTGCTGAAAAAAGGCATTACTAGAGGGATATACCGTTGCCATGAAAGGATGTACCTGGTCTGCAATGATGTTTAGGTAGGTGGTAGACGTCATAGGTTCCTGCACATGAATGACTGGACCCCAGGGTTTCCCAGGAGAGAATTACCCAAAGCATTACACTTCCTCCACCAGCTGTCTTCTTCCCACGTTGCATCCTGATGACAACACTTCCTCAGGTAAACGACACACACGTACTCGGCCGTCGACATGGTGCAACAGGAAATGAGATTCATCAGACCAGACGACCTTCTTACAATCATTCAAGGTCCAGTTTTGGTGCTCACGTGCCTTTTGTAAGCGCTTTCGACGGTGAACCGAGCTTAGTATGGGCACTCGCAGTAAAAGGGGCACTATGCAGCCCCATTTTCAGCACAGTTCGATGTACTCTGTGTTGTGACTCCCATCACCTGCATTCAACTTACAGACGAGTTGCGCCACAGTATCCCTTCTGTTGGCTCGTACCATACGGAATAGCCTTCGCTCACCTCTAGCAGTGATGAATCATGGTCGGCCCACACCTTGCCGGTGGTTCGTGGTTTTTCTCTCCTCGGACCACTTTTTGAAGGTACTAAACACGGCTGACTGTGAGTATCCCACTAGCCTTGCCATCTCGGAAATGCTCTGACCCAGTCGTCTGGCCATTAAAATTTGGCCTTTGTCAAACTCACTTAAGTTCGCTGCCTTTCCCATCTCAAGAGCAAAAATAACACTGATTAACAGAGCTCAGTATCAGGTGTTATTTATGCCTCTTCATGACCTTCACTTGCGCCCGTCATTTACCTGTAGTTGTTTCGATTTGCATAAAGACGCACTGGTCATAATGTTTTGGCTTTTCGGTGTATGTTCAGCCTGCGAAAAAAATATATGCTGACCCTTTGCTCAATATTGACTATATATATATGTAGTGGGAAAGAGTTTGGATGTAAAAAGGTTCAATTTTATTAGGCTAAACTCTTCGTATAAATTGTTTTTCCTAAAATTAATACTGGTTTGTGAGGCAAAATGTCCCGAGAATTTATTACTTTAAATAATGAACTAAATCCAACAGATCTGCAGTATTTAAAAGACTAGTTAATGCAGAAAATAATATTAATATTTTGGAAGAATTATGCGAAAAGCATAAGAAAATTATTAGAGTAACTGCACTGCTCACAAAAATTAGGGGATATTTCAAAATGAATATTAAACGACAAAAAAAAGAAACATTTGAATTTTTTTATTAAACAAGAACATCAGAAAAGCAAACGACAAGTCAAAGAAAGTTGTTCGATTATGCAAATGAGATGCAAACTCAATTGTCGTGATTGAGTAGCAAGTGACATATTGGTGGGGGTGAACAGAAACATGTCAAACTGGACGAGAATGCCACACATTGACTGTTCAGTAGGGTGTATGGTCACCCAAGTCTGCCATAACACACTGACAGCGATGGGACATGGACATGATCAGAATGTCCAGCAGTTCTTGTGGGATCCTCTGCCACTCTTGCTCCAGGGCAACTTCCAGCTCAAGAAGTGTTGTGGGAGGCATTGGACGGTTTGCCAGACGTCTTCCCAGTGCATCTCAAGCATGTTCAATGGGATTCAGGTCTGGAGAACATGAAGGCCAGTCCATGCGTTCGATTCCTGCCTCCTGAAGCATGTTGTTGACGAGATGCGCACCGTGGGGCTTTGCATTATCGTCCATGAAAAGAAAGCTGTTTCCAACTGCTCCAGCATAGGGTACTACTATACCTCATCTCTATATCTGACAGCAGTCAGCGATCCGTTTCTGATGAGGTGGAGGTCGGTACGACCACCAATGCTGATGCCAGCGCACACCATGATTCCACCACCACCGAAGGAATCCCTTTCTCGCATGAAACGTGGATTCTCCCGTGCTCCTCGTTCACGCCAGATCAGAACACGATGATTGTCAGGCTGCAGACTGAACCGTGACTCATCAGAGAAGAGAACAGTTGACCACCCATCACGGGTTAAATGACGATGCTCATCAGCCCTCCTTCTATGGGTTCTACGGTGTTCAGCAGATAACGGAATGCATACCATTGGTCGCCGGGCATGCAGTCCAACACGATGGAGCCGATTTCGTATGGTCTGGGTGCATATCCGTCGTCTAGTGGCAGCAAAAACTGTCCCCGCAGCTCTGTTTCATTGCTGCGCCTGTTCCTTCTTGCCAATAAGGTCAAGTAGCGGTCATCTCTTGCTGTTGAGGCAGATGGGCGACCCTGCCCTCGTCTTCTTCGCACTGTGCCAGTCTCTTGAAAGCGATTCCACAGTCTGCTAATCACGCTTTGGGATGTTCCAAGTGCTGTTGCCACTGTCGTCTGTGTTTGACCAGCTTCAAGACATCCTATGGCTCTCCAGGCTTCGCATTCGGGCAAATCGTGTTGCAAGGGGCATTGCAAGGTCTGGGAAATTGCAAGATGTGCACTTTCAAGATCAGGGAACGTGCAGATACTCCATTACTTTCAGCCTTTTGTATAGTGCATTTTCACCAATGATATAAAAGTTGGTTTTGCATCTCATTTGCACAATCGAACAATTTTCTTTGATTTCTCGTTTGCTTTTCTGATGTTCTTGTTTAATAAAAAAAATTCAAATGCTTCTTTTTTTTTTATCGCTTCATATTCATTTTGAAATATCACCTAATTTTTGTGAGCAGTGTACATGAAAAACAGAGATGTTTTTCTTTCATTACAAAAAGAATGCCAAATACGGAATGAAAAAGTTAATCCTAAAAGACCTTCGAGCCATTTAGTAGCATAAAAGTAATCTTATAAATTTGAAGCTAATGAAAGTTAACTACAAAAATTGGAAAAAATAAAACTCTTTATTTTTTTTTAATTTGTTTAGGTTTTTTTTAATTATCGAAGAATGTTTCATACTGTCATTTGAAAAAAAGGATATTATGCTATTCAAACTTGTTTCAAAAAACTTGATATTCTAATTATTGAACACTTAAAACATATTTTTTTTAAAAAGTCGAATGGGATATACAAATACTTGATTAATTAGATTGCAGTCTCATTTTTGCTGAGACGCTCTGCAGTTGAAATTGAAAAGAAAAGGATTATCAGTGTCTTAACTGCTAAACTAAAAGAGTGACTGAAATCTCGAAGTAAATGAAATAAGTGTCAGCATTCATCGTAGAGAGACATTTCTTTCACTAACATGTTTCAGAACTCAGACCAGACTTTCAAGGATTTCCCTTTATTTCTGTTCATTCGTTCTCTTAATACTACTCTAGCATGCATTTCACGCTTCAGAAATTTAGAGACTAATCCAATGTCATGCATAACAAAGGCAAATTTTCTGCGCGTTGTTGAAGACTGTGGTGAAAACCCCTAAACCTCCAAAAGTTGAGATTTCTTATTAAAAATTAGTCTCCGTCGGGTTGAAGGATGTAGCCGTCAGATATCTGTGTTTCTGCACTTTCCGTGTCAGGACTTGTCTCGGAACGATAAAGTGGTTTTACGTTTGTCTCAATTCATTACTCATCGTAAGTATATCCGTTACGTGATATGGTTTAAAACTTTTTATTCCTAATACTTATTACCGCTGTATCCTCAGTACATGATGTAAAATATTACTCGTTCCTAGGAAGTAACTCGGTAACAAACGATAACAATTTCTTTCTCCGAAGGAAACTCAGTTAATGGAAGTAAACAGTTTTTAAAAATCGTCTCTTCCACCGTTTCCGCACGAACGTATGCCTCATCAAGCTGATGAAATTTTATTTCGTGTTGCGACGTTAGTACACGCTTGTTCGCTTTACAAGCCCATCGGTCTTTCATCGGGTAAATTCTGTAAAGAGACACGGCAGAATGGTATAGAAAGTAAGCCATGCTAAAAGTAGAAATCATACGTTTTTGCTAAAGTAAAAAACTTTAGTTCCAACATGAATGCGTGTCAATGGAGTAGGGGGCACTAGTTTTCACAAATACACTAACCTACTATAAAAAATAATACACTTAAGTCTCACTCAAGCGTACCCTCTCAACTTACCTGAGCTAATCCACCAAAATTTTATTTGCAACTGGATTGATAGTCAAAATTTAGCAAATACTTCAACGAATCCGCCTAACTGTGCTCTGACATATATGTTCTGATCGGGCCTCAGTAAAAGAATTCTGTACTTATGTTACAAAAATCGATGTTTTCACATACATTGAATATATGGGACAGACCGAAAAATAATTTCTTTACAAACTAAGAGCGTGAAAAAACCCTGCAATGCCCTTCTCTCCCCCTATCATTGTCACGTGATCTGCTGAAATGACCAGGAGACGTGCGCGCGCATGAACGGCCGCTGCTAAAGGTCAGGGGATCACTTACGCGCTGACCTATGGAATGCGAAAACAAATATGCCACTGTTTATCTAAATAATTTACTTGCGAGTAGCCTGCCTGCTACATGAGTACGGGGATAATGGGGGTTCTAACTCAGAGGCGGATCCATGTTAATCCTATGGGATCTGCCTCCCGGTTCTAACTCAGAGGCGGATCAGTGTTAATCCTATGGCATCCGCCTCCGTATGTTTCAAAGTGGATGCGGGCCTTTTTTTCGTCACACACACACACACAGGTCAATATTTTACATAATTTCAAATAATTTTTTTTTTAAATCAGATATTTTTTTTATTTTCACCTTTTTTTGAATTTTTTTTATTTTTTTGCCCAATAGCATTGTTTCTTTTCGTTTCTGCAGGACAGTCTTTTATTCCACTTTCTGCGGTATAGTCCTCCTTCCTGTATAAATACGACAACCATCAGTCAGATTCCTCATTCTGTTGTCAAACGTTGACAGTGACGGTTCTCTGCTGCTGCGTCTCCGTGATTTTTCCAACTGTTAGAAGCCAATAGCGATAGCCCTTGTATAGTATAAATACGACATCCATCAGTCGGATTCTTCATTCTGTTGTCAAACATTGACAGTGATGGTTCTCTGCTGCTGTGTCTCCGTGATTTTTCCAACTGTTAGAAGCCAATAGCGATAGTCCTTGTATAGTATAAATACGACATCCATCAATCGGATTCTTCATTCTGTTGTCAAACGTTGACAGTGATGGTTCTCTGCTGCTGTGTCTCCGTGATTTTTCCAACTGTTAGAAGCCAATAGCGATAGTCCTTGTATAGTATAAATCAGCTATTTTACAGCTCACTGCTACATAATGTATCCATGTGATATATGTGAGAAGGTTTTCACACTCAAGACAAATCTCATTCGCCATATGAGAAATTACGATGGAAATAGCCTGTTTAAGTGCTCTGAATGCGAATGACCTTCTCAAGGAGAGATGACGTCCGACGTCACGAGTTATCCCACGCCTCCAGAAAAACCTACAAATGTGAAGAATGTGCCATGGAGTTTGTAAGAAAAGACAATCTTTTACGACATCAAAGAAAGCCACACAATAATAAGCGAAAACGTTCTGAAGATGAAAGGATTCCCCAGAAGAAACAAAAATCAGACCCTGAAGACCCCTGTCAGTTTACAGAATTTTTAAAAAATGTAAAGGACCCACCCTGTCAACACATAAGCTGATGGCATCGGATGAAACATCTGTTGACTCACCTTTTTCTTTGAATCCTCGCAGGAGTCAAGGAAAAAGGTTCAGAGTCACTCCTAACTCATCTGAAAGAAGAATTGACCTCGAAAGGTAGCATTAAATGGTACCTTGTCGTGCAAGTGCACTTCAGGCGAAAACTCTCCCCTTCTACCTTCGAACACTGTACCCCGTTTTTCCGAAGTAACTGTATCACAAGTCTTCCTGCATCATCCCTAAATAGAGAACTGGATTCAGCGTATAAGAAGATAAAGGCCTCATTTGAAGAATTTGAAGGAATACACAGTGGATGGACACTGGATTCTGTAGTCCACGCTGAAATGAACATTGGAAAATATATACCTCTTGCAGGTTCTAGTTTATCCCTATCCCAAGAGAATTACTATTAAAAGTCATTTCAGGAGATCACGTGACAATGATAGTGGGAGCGTGTATGGAGAGAAGGGTATTGCAGGGATTTTTCACGCTCTTAGTTTGTAAAGACATCATTTTTCGGTCTGTGCCGTATATTCAATGTACATGAAAACATCGATTTTTGTAACATAAGTACAGAATTATTTTACTGAGGCCCGATCAGAACATATATGTCAGAGCACAGTTAGGCGGATTCGTTGAAGTATTTGCTAAATTTTGACTATCAGTCCAGTTGCAAATAAAATTTTGGTGGATTAGCTCAGATAAGTTGAGAGGGTACACTCGAGTGAGACTTAAGTGTATTATTTTTTACAGTTGGTTAGTGTATTTGTGAAAACTAGTGCTCCCTACTCCATTGACACGCATTCATGTTGGAACTAAAGTTTTTTACTTTAGCAAAAACGTATGATTTCTACTTTTAGCATGGCTTACTTTCTATACCATTCTGCCGTGTCTCTTTACAGAATTTACCCGATGAAAGACCGATGGGCTTGTAAAGCGAACAAGCGTGTACTAACGTCGCAACACGAAATAAAATTTCATCAGCTTGATGAGGCATACGTTCGTGCGGAAACGGTGGAAGAGACGATTTTTAAAAACTGTTTACTTCCATTAACTGAGTTTCCTTCGGAGAAAGAAATTGTTATCGTTTGTTACCGAGTTACTTCCTAGGAACGAGTAATATTTTACATCATGTACTGAGGATACAGCGGTAATAAGTATTAGGAATAAAAAGTTTTAAACCATATCACGTAACGGATATACTTACGATGAGTAATGAATTGAGACAAACGTAAAACCACTTTATCGTTCCGAGACAAGTCCTGACACGGAAAGTGCAGAAACACAGATATCTGACGGTTACATCCTTCAACCCGACGGAGACTAATTTTAATAAGAAAAGCTCAACTCTTGGAAGTTTAGGGGCACATAATTTCAAAATGGTTTGTCTTCTTCCGATGGTGTGCATTGAAACGCTGACCTATTATAAAGGGTAGAATTGGGAGTGACAATGCGGTTTAGTCAGAACCGTCTCTGGACTTGGAAAAATTTCGAGTCCCAAAACTATGATAAAGAGTGCCATTAGTTTTTCATGTTGTAAGACAGCGCATCTGATAAAAGCAAAGGGGTCGACAGCGCAGGGGGTGACGTGATCCAAGATTCATCCGTCAATAAAACGTGGTCCGGGGTGAGGTACCGATCGCTTGTTGCACATGTTCTAAAGCTGGTCTTTTATGTCACCCCTACAGGTCACCATACCATATTACCCTCAATATTTTACATAATTACGAATAATTTGTTTTTAAATCAGATTTTTTCCGTTGTTTTCCTTTTATTAATTATTTACCTAATGGCATTTTTTCTTTTTCTCCAGGACAATCTTTTAAAACAGTTATTGCGGATAGTCCTTATTCTAGTGAAGGTCGAATTCGCAAAATATGGGACCTTGTAATTATTTTTGAGGATTGCATCAGCCATTCTGATGAGAGTAGAAACCAAGGGATGGGAGTATGTGATCAGTAAGGGGGAGTTTAATAGAGGGGGGCGGACTTTTGATAAGGATGAGTCAAAAATTGAGAATAATTTCGGTTAAAATCTTGCTAAAGTATACACTAGATGGAACTGCCAAATATCTTTTTCAGGTATTAGGAAATTCAGGGGGGCTTAAAAAATACAGTTGAGTCAACCAGGGGGTCTTTAAAGAGAAGGCTTAAAATACAGGTGGATCAACCAGGGGATCTTTAGAGAGAGGGCTTAAAATACAGGTGGGTCAACCAGGGGGCAGTTTTGATAAGGGTTTTTTTTTAATGAGGAGGGAGTCAAAAATTGGATAATTACTGCTAAAAATAGATGGCTTTTCTAAATATGGTACTCATCATATACACTAGATGGCGCCAAGGGTTTTTAATAAAGGGGGTAAGGAATTTTTAATAAAGTTTTTTTTAATAAAGGGGGTGGAATTTTGATAAGGGGTTTTTTTAATGAGGAGGAGTCAAAAATTGGTAAAATTACGACTACAATTGAGTGTTTTTCTAAATATAGTACTCATCATATACACTAGATGGCGCCACGGGTTTTTAATAAAGGGGGAGGAGTTTTTAATAAAGGGGCGGAACTTTTGATAAGAGGGGTTTTTAATGAAGAGGGAGTCAGAATTGGAAAACTACGGTTAAAATAGTACTCATGATATACCGAGTACCGCCTGGGCGAGCATTGAGATTTATCTGTGCAAAACCCCTACCATGACCTCGGTTAGAAAGGGGGTGCTGAGGGACTTGGAAAGGCCATTATCCATCGAATGGGACACAAAGCCATGTCCCCTTGCACAGGAGAGTCATACTTTGTGCACGTTAAAGAACGCTAGATGGCCTTGACGGGAGGCTGCCATCTATATCCCAACAGCTGTCCAGTGAGTGCCACTCAGAGGTAAAACAACTCAGTCTCCTTTCTGAAAGCTTAAAGAATGCAGGTTATTGGAGATAAATGTCAACGCAGGCACTTTTGGTACTTGAATACCCATATTTCAAAAGCTTTATAACTGTTAAATTATTAAGCAACAAAAGGAATTGTATTCCAAAAAATGTGAAGAAACTCAAAATTTTATTACTATAGTGGTGTGGATTTAGTATCACATGTACTGTCTTAAATGCGAAATTTCCAAATCGCTTGATTGGTAGAGGTGTACCGACCGAGAACGCCCTGAGAAAACCCGTTTTGGTACCATAGGATTCATTTTTACAGGAATACGTTAAGATCATCGTTAGTCCGAAAGAATTCGTAATTTACAGCATTTAAAGGGAAAAATCACTGCAGCTGTTGCAAGTATTACATTACGGTACATGAAACATGCTGAGTCGAATATAGACGGAATGACATCCACATCGAAGTTTGTTGAGCACAAAACGAAACTTGGAGTTTCTTTACATTTTTTTTACAGAAACACCTGCTTTAATTTTTTAAATAAAATATATTACTTAAATATGTGGATATTCTTTTATAATGTCTCTGTATAACTTAAAGCACACCGAAGAGCCAAAACATTATGACCAGCGCATCTTTATGCAAATCGAAGCAACTGCAGATAAACGACAGCACATGTGAAAGTCATGAAACGGTATAAATAATACCTGATACTGAGTTCTGTTAATCAGTGGTATTCTTGTTCTTCAGATGGGAAAGACAGCTAACTTAAGTGAGTTTGAAAAACACCAAATTTTATTGACCAGATGACTGACTGGTCAGAGTATTTCCGAGATTACAAGACTTGTGGGGTGCTCACATTCAGCCATGGTTAGTACCTTCAAAAAGTGGTCCAAGGAGGGAAAAACCACCTACCACCGTCAAGGTGTGGGCTGACCACAGCTCATCGACGCTACAGGTGAGTGAAATCCATGCCGTATGGTACGAGCCAACAGAAGGGATACTGTTGCCCAACTCGCCCATAATTTAAATGCTGGTGACGGGCGTAATGTGTCACAACACACAGTAATCAAAACCTGCTGAAAATGGGGCTGTGTAGCCGCAGGCTGCTCTGAGTGCCCATGCTAACCTCGGTTCACTGTCGAAAGTTCCTACAATGGGGACGTGAGCATCAAAACTGGACCTTGAATGATTGTAAGAAGGTCGTCTGGTTCAATGAATCTCGTTTCCTGTTGCGCCATGTGGAAGGTTGGGTACGTGTGTGTCATTTACCTGGGGAACTGTTGTCACCAGTATGCACATTGGGACGAAAACAAGCTGGTGGAGGAAGTGTAATGCTTTGGGCAATGTTCTGCTGGGAAACCCTGGGTTCAGTCATTCGTGTGCAGGAACCTATGACGTCTACCACCTACCTAAACATCATTGCAGACCAGGTACACCCTTTCATGGCAACGGTATATCCCTCTAGTAATGCCTTCTTTCAGCAGGATAATGCACACTGCCGTATTGTTCAAGAATAGTTCGCGGAACATCAGGAAGACTTCCAGGTATTGCCCTGGCCTCCAAATTCCCCAGACATCAATCCAATCAAGTATCTGTGGTTTGTTTGGAACAGCATATCCGATGTGCGTCGTCTCAACCACATAACTTACAAGAGTTAAAGGATCTGCTGCTAACTTGTTGGTACCACATACCACAAGACATCTTTAGAAATCTTGTAGCGTCCATGCCTCGCCGGGTAAGAGCTGTTTTGGCAGCACGTGAAGGACCAACATCTAATTAGGCAGGTGGTCATAATATTTTGGCACTTTGGTGTATGTACAAAAGTTTTTCGCAGTTGTAAAAACTTCTGTTTTTTGAATTGGTAAACAAAAATTGTTTCGTAGAGATCTATATATATAGTATATGTATAGATATATATAGTATATGTATAGAGTAGTATATCTCCTCAGAGAACGCTACCGTTTTAGGTCTCTTGTACTTGTTCAAAACAGTATGATCGTAAAAAATCAGAGAAGAAATAATCTCATTGGGATTATTGCTTACAGCCTCAAAAAAACTTTTTGAGGTGCGTTTTATATGTGTATATATATATGGTCGATGCCCAGGTCTTTATGGAATTGTCTGTTAGTGACAAACCAGGGGGACAAAAATTGTTTAGATCGTAGATCGTATAACCATATTCGATGTACCGGGTAATAATTTTACCCCTAACCATCTCCATCGTAAAGATATGCCTATTTGGCATGAGTAAGAGCAAAATATATAAGCAAACCACCCTTAGGTGGACCTCTAATGGCAAACATAAGAAAAGCTAAAAATAGCAGTAAAATTGTATAAGAAACCTAAAACGGGTAGGCAAAAATTGTTTGAATTCCATTGCTTTTTTAATAGAAATTATAATTATAAAACTACTACTGGCAATAACCTATGTGAAAACATATATATATATGTATGATAATCGAACGCAGTAATTAATTTTCAGAGTAACAAATTAAGCGCTTTCCCTGTAAAATTTCTCAACAACAAATTGTATACTAGCCCTGTGCATTTTCGACAATTTTTACATTATTCTTATCTACTCACGGCGTTTCATAAAGTTAATAATATACCGAATAACAAGGGAAAAAAAATCATTTCGCCTTCTTTTAACAAACACGCGTGACATGTGATCAGTCTTCTTTAAAGCTGAACGCTAGTTTCAAAGCACTGGAAAAAAAATGACAAATAATATTGCGTCGTATATCTTTTCGTTTAATGTCGTATCTTGTTTATACCGTATTCAGAACTGTATTTTTGTGCAGGAAAGATCGCGAATTGAAAAACGTAGAAAAAGCAATTATTAACTACGCTTAGTGTTAATATTGCTGTAATAAAAAAAAATTCAGTTTAGATCATAGCTCGTGATTAACTACCTCCCTTTACTGGAGTTTAGTTTCGGGTTCATATGTGAGGCTAGTTTTGTAATCTCCTCCTCCATGGCTTTCATAAGTCATTCAGGGATGAGAGCAGGGTGATGAGGATGAGAACCAGGAACTGATAACGCCGACGCGTGGAAGAGCTTACACGGACTAATAATTTAATTTGAATTAATGAGGGAGAAAAAAAGAGTTATAATGAATTTGCTTTTTCTTTCTTCGACCTGTAATAAATCTTGCGTAATATCAAGCTCTTGCGCTTTACGTTTTTATAAGATATTCCTTTTTTATTTCGCTACACACAGGGTGGAATTTTTATATAGACAGGTGTGGTAATTTAATATTCAGTCAACTGTTTCATACCTATAAATTTCGAAACTAAAGTTTAGATTCTTTTGTGTGCAGGATGCAGATTGGTTGATGGTCTACATAAATCTATTTTTATTTCTTTTTGATTTCTCATGTTTGGTATATTAACTCATCATTTTAATGAATGACGGGTTCTATCTGAATAATTACAAAATAAATATTGCTGCCTGTTAATGGTGCCACTTTTTTCCCCAAATGCCAGTTGTCACAGATTAAATTTCCGTGAGACGAAATTCAAAATGTTTTGCACTTCATGGAGAATTTTTCGTTTTTATCCAATTGTCGACTTGTCTGTTTGTTGTTTAGAAACATTTCATAAAGTTGGGTTTTTATCTCTGAACGACACTTTTGTGCACACACTTGGTTTAATTGGTTATGGAAAGAGACCCACTGGACTACTATTAGTAAACAGATGGAACCTCCTGTCCAGTCCATCCAGTATTTCCTATAACGTGCACAGTGTATGGGTTCTCCAGCACATGGATCATAGGTTCACGTCCCATGCAAAGGAATGCTGCATTTCAAACCCATCGGTGTTATCTTTCAGACGGCGGAATTTAGCAGAGATTAATCTCAACGGTGGAACAGGTGGGACTCCAATCTAGGAAAGGTATATTACGAGCCTCGTGCGCTACACACTGAGCCACTTTTGGCAATGTTTTACGTCGCGAATCTACAGGTGTAAATAAATTATGCTTCATTGTGTGCTTTACAATATATTGAAATTAAAATTAGCATTTCTAATTGTTCACTTCCATAAACTATAAGCAATAATAATTACGTCAGAAAAAGTGCTTATTTTTGCACGTGTCGTGGAAATATTTTCTGTGGTAGAGTATTACATCGACGACTTGTTGTTGCTGGAATTCGTGTGGCTGTGGAATTTCCTCATTGGTTGCTGTCTTCTTTTGATCTTCAGATTTTGATGCTCCATTCTTTATGGGAAATAGAGTACAGAAATGAAACGTGTAAAGAAGAGTTGTTAATGGTGTTAGGGGATAAAAATTTTATTTGTTGAAGAAGAAAACTAATTCATGTCCTCTGAAACACTCTATAAAAGTATAATATTTAGATGATTAGGCTTCTCATTATGTGGAATATAAAGAACAAAACCAAAAGACGACTTGGTGATCGAAAAAACTAATGATTAACAGAGATTGAAACCAAAAAACCAAGTTTAAAGTGGCAATATCTTGATTTATTCTCCTCATTTCGATAGCAATTTTTCTTGTGATATCACATCCATATATCGATTATCATCACTATAATTTATGAAATGGTGAAATTATTGACGGATTAGGCTGGGGAGAGCTGTCTCCCGTCACCCACGGCTATGGAGGCTTCGATCGAGGGCAATCTGGATATTTCTGATCATTTAAAGTATTTTTATGACACTTCTTAAAGCATTTCCACGGTGATTTCAGTTATGCTTAATGAAATTTAAGCTTCCATTATAAAAAAAAAATTATTCTTAATCATTAATCCTATGCTTGGGAGTGTATTACATCTACGACCCATGCCGTGAACCATCCAGGCTCAAACATTCTTAATCTGTCCCTGGTCAAATGAATATTTACAATTTAAAAGCATTGTGCAACACGTTTGTTTTTGCAAATGGGGTCGTGTTATCGTGACATCACGCTTCAAACAATGTACAATTCCGTACGATGCTTGAAATAGCCCATAAAAGAGGTGGAGGTTGACGGCATTTGGGATTGGCAAAGCTGATGTATCCATCAAATAGCAATATCAGTCAATGCCAGTCATGAATTATTTCAATTATGTTTAATCTAAACCCTAATACATGAACCAGAAGCATCATTGCCAGTACGTAATACTCCCTTGAGTCACTCACGGTTGCTTCGCATTCATCCCCCCAAGACACAGCAGCGATTTTATGAAGAGATAAGTTTCTTTTACGACATTCAACCCGTGGCGCAAGGTCTGGCCCTGACGTCCGTAAAATGCAACGAACGTCCGACCAGCGTTCTCTGCCCTATAAAGATCCCACCTCACTGGAAGCCTGGAAGCGATTCGTTCACCGAATGACGATTCTCGATTCCCGACCCTAATTCGGGTCAGAGCGAAGTGCTGAGAAAGTCAGACAAGCGCCTAATGTGTCGTCACAAGCTGCAGATAGTTCTGACAGGAAAGATCTTCTGCTCACGAATGATGATCATCCCTCTCCTCTGAAACCTAGAGTCAAATCCAGAAACAAAATTTAAGACTTCGCCATCGAAAGATTTAACTTTAGTGTGGAAAAATAGAAAGCTTCAGTAGATACTCTCTATTCCTTAAACGACACAAGCATAGAAAGAAAATTAAAACTGTTTGCGCTTTATTCGGGACCCATCGTTTAGTAGAGAGATATGCTACCCATTATTGCCAATGGGATAATTATAAGACCAGAATATTTCATTTTCTGATGTTTCATTTTCTTACTGACACCGAACCTTCACAGACTTGTCTACGGTGTACCAACAGGCTCTTGCCAGACTTCCATGTTAAGCAGCTGCTTGGGGAGCAATTTATTTCTGTACTGTATTGGCATTTAGCCGTCCCGTGACCCAGTGGTTAGCGCGCTTGGCTACTGATCTAAGGGACCTGAGTTCGAGCCCCAGGTAAGGCATGGATGTTCATGTTGGTTTTCTGCTGAGGTCCTGCCATCCTCACAGATCTTCTACTATAGCATATAAATTGACAGCTCCTGTCAGACCTCTGTGGCAAGCAGCTGCTTGAGGGAGTATTTATTTATTTTTATTGGCAGTATTACTACAAAAAAACCAATACTTTTATTTTTTTCCGAGTAAAATAATTATACAGGTAAATTTAACTGTCGTTTCACTCTCCATTAACCCATTTCTTCCCAAGTGTTGCGTGAACGCAACACTGGGAAGAAATCGGTTAAAGTCATTCTTCCCCCTGCAAAATAAGATAAATGGCCAGGTCACAAGGACCCCCCCCCCCCAAAAAAAAAAGCTTTGAAGACTTAAGAAGCTTGTTAGAGTAAAAGACATTGGACTCTGAAAGCCAAATTATAATTCCCTTGAAAATCACCTAGTCCGTTCTTTGACTGACACAAGCAGTGGCTCAACTTTACATAAGCCCTGCAAAGGATCCAGAAATTTTTCTTCCCCCACAATATAATTATATTTGTGTGTGCCAAATAATTTTTACAGTTATTTACACGTAGTTCGAAGATACAACAATTGCATTCGTTTATTAGTCCCGTGGCCGAGTGGTTAGCACGCTTGGCTACTGATCTAAGCGACCTGGTTCGAGCCCCGGAATTAGGCATGGATGTGTGTGTCGTTTTTCTGCTGAGGTCCTGCCATCCTCTCAGATCTCCTACTGTGGCATATAAACTGACAGGCTCCTGTCAGACCTCTGTGGCAAGCAGCTGCTTGAGGGGGTATTTATTTTATTTAATTTTTTATTAGTTTTATTTAAAAACTGCGAAAGAAAAATGAGATTAACTGACGACGGATTTTAGATCAGCGCACCTGATATGTTATCTGAAGATCATAACCGATGAAAGCAATTTTTCTACTAAATTAAAATTGTTCTTCAATCTGCAGGTGCTTACCTGCGCAATATTTATGCAAAAATAAGAAAATTCAGGATTACTACACGACACACATGCACACGTTTCAAGGACCACAGGGTTTGTTATTAAGTCACTGTGGACGGGTTATGAATACTGTGCGATGGATGAGATTTTAGCATTTTGGCAACCTTTGCAAACCATCTCTGTGAGATTTTAGCATTTTGGTAACTTTTGTAAACCATCTCTGTGAGGTTTTAGCATTTTGTTAACCTTTGTAAACCATCACTGTGGAGTTTTAGCATTTTGATAACCTTTGTAAGCCATCTCTGTAAGGTTTTAGCATTTTGGTAACCTTTGCAAACCATCTTGTGAGGTTTTAGCATTTTGGTAACTTTTGTAAACCATCTCTGTGAGGTTTTAGCATTTTGTTAACCTTTGTAAACCATCACTGTGGAGTTTTAGCATTTTGATAACCTTTGTAAGCCATCTCTGTAAGGTTTTAGCATTTTGGTAACCTTTGCAAACCATCTTGTGAGGTTTTAGCATTTTGGTAACTTTTGTAAACCATCTCTGTGAGGTTTTAGCATTTTGTTAACCTTTGTAAACCATCACTGTGGAGTTTTAGCATTTTGATAACCTTTGTAAGCCATCTCTGTAAGGTTTTAGCATTTTGGTAACCTTTGCAAACCATCTTGTGAGGTTTTAGCATTTTGGTAACCTTTGTAAACCATCACTGTGGGGTTTTAGCGTTTTGGTAACCTTTGTAAGCCATCTCTGTAAGGATTTAGCATTTTGGTAACCTTTGCAAACCACATCTGTAAGGTTTTAGCATTTTGGTAACCTTTGCAAACCATTGCTGTGAGATTTTGGTAACCTTTGAAAATCATCTCTGTGAGATTTTAACATTTTGGTAACCTTTGCAAACCATCGCTGTGAGGTTTTAGCATTTTGGCAACCTTTTCAAACCATCTCTGTGAAGTTTTATCATTTTGACAACCTTTTCAAACCATCTCTGTGAAGTTTTAGCATTTTGACAACCTTTGCAAACCATTTCTGATTTTTACAGAAGGGCAGAGATCAAACAAGAAAAAAAATCGAAACGCTGGAAAAAATTAAGAATCCAACTTGCCTTCAGATTAAGCTTGCTACAGATTTGTAAACGCCTCCACCTCACTCGGGAAGATAAAAAGACAAATATTAATTGGAAATACATTCGCGCCGAACGTAAGTGTTTTTATTTGATAACAGTAAGAGCGACGTCATAAAAATAATTATATTACCTTATGGAAAATAAAGTAAAATTTTAGCATCATCGTTTTTGTATGTTTGAATAGATGTTTCTATTTTATTGTTGAAATTGTATGTGTATAATTGAATTCAATTTTTCCAGGTTCCCGGGTACGGGTTTGGCATTGCTGTCAGCGGTGGCCGAGACAACCCCCACTTTGCCAATGGAGACCCATCCATCGCCATCTCTGATGTCCTGAAGGCAGGCCCTGCTGAAGGAAAGCTCAGGTGAGTCGGATTCTTTCTCTCGTAATTGATACACGAAGTAGTGTAATTATCTTCCTGCCAAGTAAACAACCAAAACGAAAGAAGACACTTAGTGTAAAACTATTGCACAAGAAAAAGGTCTCCCTTTATATTTTGGCAATTCACGTATTCATGATGGGGATTCACGTATTCATGAAAAGCTCTCGAATATGGTTCAGTAGTAAAGAATCACAGTATATCTCCTGTAATCTTTCTCATTGCCAATCTTCCTACTGCTTTTCACTTTCTCATTTGCTAATTTATCAGTTTGCCGATTTGTCGTTCAGTTTCTGGTTTTGTCAAAACGGTTCCTCCTCCGTTCAGTTGCCGATCTTAATTAGTTTTTCTCCAAATGAAAACTTGTGGTATATGGGTTATCATCTATATACACATATGGAGACACAAAGGTTCGAGTCCCACCCTATCCAGCATTGAGATTTATTTATGCAAAACTCCCCGCCCTGCCCTCAGTCAGTAGAGGACACCGATGGGCTTGGAAAGGCCGCCGTCCGTCGAATGGGACGTTAAGCCATGGCTCCGTGTGCGGGAGAACAATCCCTGTGCACATTAAAGAACACACTGGATAGCCTTGACGGGAGGCTACCATCTGTTTCCTAACAACTATCCAGTGGGTCTCCTTGTTTTTTTAACATACACAGGGTATGGGTCTCTCCCGTACACGAAACACGGCTTAACATCCCATTAGACGGACGTGTCCCCTACTGACCGTGGCAGGGCAAGGAGTTTTGCTGAGATAAATCTCAATGTTGGTCCAGCTGGGACTCGAATCTCGGAACTGCAGATTACGAGCCTGGCATGCTACTCACTGAGTCCTCCCCCCTCCAGTGGCAGGATCCCGCACACATCTGGGTGTGCCAGAGTACCCACACACCTGGTGTGAGGTGCCATCAATTATGACTCCAGAAGACCTTTAGTGTTTGTCCAGGGAACTGACAGCTCAACGATATGTCAATGACGTTCTGATGCCGACTCTACCTACTTTCCTCTGAATCTCTCCTGATGACATTTTTCAGCATGATAACATACATTCCCATATATCATACATTATCTAACAGTGTGTATGGAATGTCAACACTCCCATGATGTTCCCAGATTTCTCCCCTATAAGAGCACATATGGTATGTGCTGAGTCGATGTTTCTGACAGTGTCCACAGGTAGCACACACATTGGATACCCTGTGTCTCCCTTTTACCTGTGTCTCCATTTTGAGGAAGAATGGCGGATAGTACCTCAGGACAACGAATTAGGGAAGCTGTATGCATAGATACCTCATCTGGCTGCTCATCTCTGACAATGGGTGTCATATCCCATACTGAAAGCCCATATTGGATGGGCCTTAAACACACCCTTAACACAGTATTACGTTAATTGTGTATATTGTGTGATTAATCGTTACTACCTTGTAACATTCTCTACCACTCTGCTCAATTTCATTGAAATTCAAGACTTGTTTCATGGTGTTGCAATATTTATGTCCATGAGTGTATATAAAACAGAGTTTGTCGGTCTGTATGTCTATTTGTTTGAAATCTCCTCCGAGACGGCCAGAGCTAAGACCACCAAACTTCGTCTAGAGCTTCGTCTCACCGTAAATTAATGCACTATAAGGTTTTCGACTCCATAAATTTATCCCTCCCCAAAATATTGGCCGGTGAAACATCTGTCCATTGATAACTAGGTGCATCGACAACGTACTGCTCCATTCATAACTTTCGATTCTCAATTCATAAGGTAGATGACGGCAGCGCCCCCAGAAATTTCCGAACCACTGCAGCTAAGAACTCGATCTCTAAACCCGACGTAGCCGGAACTAAGTGGGAACCACCACACCAAATTCTGGACCGATCGGTCGACTACCTGCGGAATTACAGGAAGTCGAAAACTTCTACCGCTGGTGACATCATCCCGGATGTGAGCAAGGGTTCGCGCACCCATTACGAATACGCGTGCTGCTATGAGTCATTATATCGTCTCCTGGAGTAATGCCAGGTAATTCTGCTAGAATTCCATAAAACACTTATTCTCTAGCTTTCGACTCTACCGAAAAAATAACCAATCGTAACAAGTTATAATTCAAAACGAAAGCTTGTGACATCACAGATTACTTCAAACTATGACTCCCTCTTCCTACCATCAAAATGAAAAGAAATTTAACGTAGGTCGATCGTAATATTAGATGGACTCTTACGATGCGAAGAGTAATTTAAGGAACATAAAAATTTCCTTCTCCGAATATGGGGTCATATGCATGTTTTTAGCAACAAAGTTCCCAGTGAAGTTATCGCTAAAAACAATCTGAAATATAAATACAGTGGACCTTCGTTATAGCGCTGCTCGCTATACCGCGCACGATGTTCGCGATAAGTTCAAACATGTTTATACAGATCCGTGCGGCGTTAGTGAGTATCGCATTTTATTGTTACTGCGTATTGAGTAATTGTGTATGTATTGAGCTCCTGCATGTATTTTGAATAGTGTTTAATTATTGTATGCATGATGAGTAAAAGAAAAGCTTACAGTGTGAAATTTATTGTGTCGCCACCGCGCCGCTCGGTATAACGCGGTTCACCTTATAACGCGGGTGTTGTTTCCCGCCCGACATGCGCGTTATATCGGGGGTCCACTGTATTTAAAAACAGAAACAATACTTCTTCTATTTGCTCTAAATGGTAAAAAATAAAGGTGAATCATAATGCGAATGGTGAAATCACTTACTCAAATAATGTTAACTTCAAAGGAAGATAAGGAAATTGGGAAGTCAAACCGGATTCTTTTAACCCATTGAAAGTGTTCTTCTCTGCTCCTATCGATTTTTTGCTTCACATTTGAGATTGGATTGGTAGATTTGTCAAAAAAGTTGTTCAGTCTTCCCAACCCTGTAGCCAATCGTAACAAGTTATGCATCAAATGGGTTGTGTTGTTTTACCTCTGTGCGGCACTTTTTTTGTACACAATGGACTAAATGGCCAGGTTACAAGGACCCCGAGGGCTCAGAGGAGGTTGGGCGAAGGGGACCCACAGGACAGCTGTTGGGAGACAGATGGTAGCCTCCCGTTAAGGACAACAGCGTGTTCCTTAACGTGCACAGGGTATGACTCTCCTGCGTACTGCACACGGCTTAACGTCCATCCGACGGATGGCGGCCTTTCTAGTCCATCGGTGTCCCCTACTGACCGAGGGCAGAGCGGGGAGTTTTGCGAAGATAAATCTCAATGCTGGTTCAGGCGGGACTCGAACGTGGTAACTACAGTTATGAGCCTGGCGCGCTACCGACAGAGCCCTATGTATCAAATGAAAATTGCTGATGTGAATAATGTCGTAGGACTATTTAAAAAAATACCCCCCCCCCCGTTTTTTCTTCCCCTCAGAAAACGGAACAGTTTCTAAACAATTGTTCAACCAATTCAACCGATTCTAGCCAACCTGGAGGCCAATCGTACAGTTAAGAGAGGAATTAATCAAGCCATAGTGATAAAGATATAGAATGGTTTTCGGAAAATTTTCCATATACATTAATAGAGCCCAATTGTAAACATCTCTTTTAAGAAGTTGAAATCTTTGCTTCATTTAAGTTGCATCATATCACTTAAAATTTGATTTTTAAAAATTCATATTTAGATTTTTTTCTTTTCGAAAAATTTAAAGATTATAGAGTGGCGAATATAGGTACTATTTACATCAGAATATTTAAGCCGTGAGGGAAAGATACAAATGTAAATACAATCCGAAGATGTTAACTGATTATTTTTGGCCCTTGATAAAAATCATTTGGCAATTGTTATAAAGAGAAAGTAAACGAAAGAAAAGAGATTCTAATTTTCAAAATGTATTTTTTCATTGTAGGTTTTAAGACAAAATATTTTTTCTTCACCCTCCTGGAAGAATTTTAATTGCGTTTCTAAACTCAATGTAAAAAACATTTAGAAAAAAAAATATGATTCATTAAGAAAACAAAGAAAAAACTCAGTTTTGTTGATCTGCGTAATTAATGAACAAAATTTGTTAAAGTTTAACGTTTACGATATTATTCTGTTGTGTGTAGTGCATATTTCGTTCAGCCATCAGTTTTACCAAACACTGACAGTAAGTTGATTGGTAAACCAAAAAGTAGCTCACCATCATTATCATCATCATCCTCAAACAGCCATGGGCTACGGAGGTCCAACCAGACCGTGCAGTTTAATTCTCCAAGCATATCTGCCCTGAGCTACATCTGCTGCATCCGGCCACTGCACACCAATTCTAACAAGGTCCTGTTTGACATTGTCTGCCCACCGCATTCTAGGTCACCCCCTCCTTCTGAGGCCTCTAGGCACATTGTTCATAACCCTATTCGCCAATCTATAATTATCCATACGGGCAACATGGCCAAACCAGCGGAGTCTCTCTCTGCACAATATGCTGCTTAAAGGAGGTTGCAGACTCCTTTGCCTAACCTCATCATTAGTTACAAAGTTGAACCACCTAATGCCCAAGATACTGCGTAAGCATCAGAATCAAAAGCATCTAGTTTCCTGTTATCTTGTTTACATAGCGTCCAAGTTTCACTACCATACCTAACCCTAGAAAGAACCAAACTGTTATACGGTCTAATTTTAGTCTTTAGGTGTATACCCCTATTTCTCCACGATCTCCATAGATTCTTAAAAGTCCCGGCAGCAATCCCTATTCGTCTGTCAATCTCATGTCGCACATCACCAGAATCTGTTACATAACTCCCAAGGTAATTAAACTGTGACACCTGCTCAAGACTGCAACCATTCAGATTAACTGAATCACAGCCTGCCTGACCAATTTTCATCACTTTAGTTTTCTCTCTGTTTATAACCAAACCAACTCTATTACCAGTCTCATCAACAGCCCTAATGAAAGAGTTCATCTCATCAACATCATTTGCCAAAAGGGCTAAATCATCAGCATAATCTAAATCAGAAATTTTCATATCCCCATCTCATTTTAGGCCAAAATCTTTCCCTAGAAGTGAATTTCGCATAACATAATTAATAACCAAGCTAAAGAGAAAAGGAGACAAAATGCACCCTTGTCGAACACCAGAAGTAATGCTAAACCAATTGCTACAAGCCTTACCAACTCTCACACACGACTCAGTGTTATTATAGAGAGCTTTCATTATGTTAACTAACTTGTCAGGTATACCATATGATCGCACGATCAACCACAAATTATGACGATCAACAGAGTCGAAAGCCTTTTTGAAATCAACAAAGCTAGCAACCAAAGGTTTCTGAAACTCTAAACATTTCTCAAGAACTTGCCTAAGTTAAAAAATATCTGATCCACACATCCCCTACCACTTCTGAATCCACATTGCTCATCACGCAGTTGACTGTCAACCAGATTCTTAATTCTATTAAGCATAATCATGCAAAGAACTTTCCCTGGAACAGAAAGTAGGCTGATACCCCTATAGCTACCACAAGAACTGCAATCACCTTTTTTAAAAAATAGGGATAGTAATAGCTATGGTAAAATCCTTAGGAACCATGCCTTTATAATAAAAGATACAAAATTTAGTCATCCAAGTGGTAATCGAAATATTCCCAGCTAAGAGCATTTCAGTAGTAATTTCATCTATCCCTGGGGATTTATAAAGTCTA
The DNA here is from genome assembly GCA_038380435.1 of Ryuthela nishihirai. Classification (NCBI taxonomy): domain Eukaryota; kingdom Metazoa; phylum Arthropoda; class Arachnida; order Araneae; family Heptathelidae; genus Ryuthela; species Ryuthela nishihirai. Next base: position 83,350,490 of record JAWZYU010000017.1, read on the forward strand.
AGTTTAAAAATAGCCAAAATAACTTCAGACTGTGTTATAGGGCCAACATTAAAGCCACCAATGCATCTATCATCATTGCAAACAATGGGAGTAGAACTAACTACATTGTTTAGAACATCACTGAAATGATCAGCCCACCTAGCCATGACAGAATCCTCCCCTTCTACAACCTTACCTTGTTTAACCTTCTATCCTTGTATAACTGTCCGTTTTCTACCACACAAAACATTAACTGTCTGGTACAGCTCTCTGCTGTTTTGCTGTCTAACTGCTTCCTCGGCTTTGTCAGCCAAGCCATCAAGCCAAAGATTCTTATCAGCAGCTAACTTATCTTTTACACGTTTATTAAGTTCTCTGTAATGCTTTCTATTAGGACTAGTAGGGTATTGATTAAGGACATTCCTGCAGTTCTTTCTTTCCGAAATAAGCTCAAGTGCCTTATCACTCAGATAATTCTGCCTCTTCTGCTCCTTTTTTCCTAAAAGAGTACTGTTAGTGTCCAAAAAAGCCTGTTTAAAATGATCCCATTCTTCCTCAACTTCAGTAGTAAGCATACCATGACTGTCATAATGACTAAGTAACCTATCATGGTAAGCTTTGGCTATAACTCGATCTTTCAGAGCTTCAGTATTAAAAGTAAATTTTTTAACCCTAGCACAACACTTTTTAAGTTTAAGTTGCAACACACTTTTAACAAGGTAATGGTCAGATCCAATTTCAGCTCCCCTATATGCCCTGGTATTCCTAACAGAACTAGCCCATCATCATCATCATCCTCAAGCAGCCATGGGCTACGGAGGTCCAATCAGACCGCGCAGTTTAATTCTCCAAGCATATCTGTCCTGAGCTACATCTGCTGCATCCGGCCACCTGTACACCAATTCTAACAAGGTCCTGTTTGACATTGTCTGCCCACCGCATCCTAGGTCTCCCCCTCCATCTGAGGCCTCTAGGCACACTGTTCATAACCCTATTCGCTAATCTATAATTATCCATACGGGCAACATGGCCAAACCAGCGGAGTCTCTCTCTGCACAGTATGCTGCTTAAAGGAGGTTGCAGACTCCTTTGCCTAACCTCATCATTAGTTACAAAGTTAAACCACCTAATACCCAAGATACTGCGTAAGCATCTAGAATCAAAAGCATCTAGTTTCCTGTTATCTTGCTTACACAGCGTCCAAGTTTCACTACCATAACTAACCCTAGAAAGAACCAAACTATTATACAGTTTAATTTTAGTCTTTAGGTGTATACGCCTATTTCTCCACAATCTCCATAGATTCTTAAAAGTCCCGGCAGCAATACCTATTCGTCTGTTAATCTCATGCCACACATCACCAGTATCAGTTACACAGCTCCCAAGGTAATTAAACTGTGACACCTGCTCAAGACTGCAACCATTCAGATTAACTGAATCACAACCTGCCTGACCAATTTTCATCACTTTAGTTTTCTCTCTGTTAATAACCAAACCTACTGTACTACCAGTCTCATCAACAGTTTTGCTGTTAATTAATATATAATCAATCATATTCGTATGCAGCGCATCAAGTGAAACCCATGTGTACTTATGTATGTCGCGGTGTTTGTAATAAGTGTTAGTTATTCTGAAACCATTGAGTTTACTTACCTGTAGGAGACATTGCCCATTGCCATTGCAGCTACCAATACCAAAAGAGCCTATCACCCCTCCCCAAAGGTCAGAGTCAGTACCAACTTTCGCATTGAAGTCACCTAGAACAAGGGTAAATCAAACGATGTTGGAAAATTCCATTTTCTTCATTGCGTATCATGATGTGGAAATTAAAATGCGAATCAAGTAACATCAGAGGGAAAAATATTGGCAGAAAAGCATTGCCGTTAATTTAATGCTAACTTTTGCTTCGTTAATGATTTTTTTTCATTTATTTCACCTTTAACAGGTACTGACGTTGGCGTAGAGCATTTTTAACAATCACTTCATTTTTTTTATGCATTTTAAATATTTAAATGTAGGAAGGTAATGTGTTAGCTGTTGCATTCTTCGTCTAAAGAAAAGGGCTGCACAAACATTTTTCGCATCGGCCAAAAAAAATAAATTTTTGTTTTGGGTCAAGAGTTGGAGGAAGGTGCAATAAAAAGAAACAAAATAAATGCTTATCTTCGTTTATTGCTTGCATTTACTTGTCGTATGTATAAGAACAAAATAATCAGGGGAAAAATATAATAATTTTTTTTTTAAGCTCAGAACTGAAATTGGTTTGTCGAATACTTTTCCCTCCTTGAAATGAATTGCTGAGCATTCGGCTTCAATGACGTTGAAATTAGTTGTGTAATGTTTTATGGTATCATTAAAAAGAATATCATACATACACATTGTGATGTTGCTTCTTCGTTTGTCGGTCTATTGGGACCACTTAGGAAAGTCCCCTCGGTTCGATCGCAATACGCGACGGGTGAAAGAGTCTTTCGGAACAAAAATCAAAGATTTTATCACAATTGCAGGGACTCAATACTGAGGCTCCTCCCCAATAAATTGGTTCAACTTCAGCCTTTACTTAAAATAACAAATATTTATTGAACCTTCCAAACATGCTTGATGGACAAGGACATATGATCAATTACATAGATTACATCAACACCAGCTTACTATGCCTGTTCAGCTGTATTCACAGAGCACAATGCCGTTATTACCTGTCGGCATTTCCCAGCTTTACAATTCCACGTCTTTTCGCTTTCGTCCTACGACTGGCTCTCCCCTCTCCTCGCTGTTGCCAAACCCTTTCTTCCTTTCTCTCTCCGCTGCAGACCATCTGGGGCGTCCGCGAGCAGTGGGGTGACCTCCATCCCCTCCGGGCACTGTTACTTCAATTAACTTTCCAGATGCCGGGACAATGAATCTCTTTGTTGCGATCTTATGCAACCACGGCAATTCCCGGTTCCGCCTGACAGCACTACCTGGTTAAGAAAAGCCATGACCATCTAGAGCCGGGGGCAAGGAATACGCCCTATAGGCGCACCTCAACCCCAGCCTCACATGGCAGCAGTCCTATAGAAGGAAAGCTAACCACCGGAAGAAACCTTACTTTAATCTATTCCCCGGTTTGCAAATGTGCAAGGATATAAAGATCCAAGCTCAATCGGCACCCGGGGTGGAGACTCTTAGTAAGACCCAGACTTTTTGGACAGCTCGTGCCTACTAGGCACGGGGAAACCTTTTGGCAGAGCCGTCAACAGACCACACAGGTCTCCTGAGAGGTGAGGTCTCCGACGCCGTCACCATCCGACCGGCAATCAAGCCGGCCAGCAGCGTCTTCAACCTCGGTTGGCCTTAGCCATGTCCAACCGGTGAGCCAATCCGGTCGGCACAGCCTTCAGCTGGGTTGCTGGGCCCTAGGCCCCCCCACCACGACAAGGTGGTCCCCTATCAGGGGGGCCAGATGCCGGGACAGAGGGCCTCCCACGTAGCATATGCCTTGTTGGTGAAATCCAAAATAAATATACAAAGCATGAACAAAAAAAATATCTAAAAAGGCCTCTAGCCTGACACCTCCCTGCCAGAAGTCAGTAGTTAGTCCTGTTAACTTCTGACTAAAAAGTCAAGTTGAATGCTGAAAATCAGAGTCCTTTTCGCAGAAATCTTAGAGTTCAATGCCATAAAATTCAGAGTTCTAAGTCGCTTTATGAATTCTATAAATTCTCTGCGAATTGTCACATCTTTACACATCTATGTACACTACACTTAAACATAAAAGAACTTCTAGGTATATCCCGGTGCACTGAGTCTAAATATTGTCTTTTTGCTTCGAACAAAAAAAAACCTGGTGACTGAGGTAGTTGTCCAAGAGTAAACAGTTTATAAATTAATTCTCTCACTAATAACTGTCTTTGACGAAGGTATGCCGTACTGGCGGTGCTCATTCATCCACAGGTGACATCCCATGTGAAAGGCTATGCACGCCTTTGTGACTACCTAGATATCACCTTCCCGTACGTACCCTCTGACTCTACAGGCTGAAAGTCGTCGACCTTTTTCGTCGGCCTGACCCCTTGTTACCTCCAATTGCCATGTTCGCTCCCTCCCCTGCATAATTTTGATCACCGTAGACATCGAGTCTGACAGATTGCTGCACATGTTTGGGCTGGGAGATAGAACGGCGTTGATTGGACGGTCTCCATGGAGCATACATTTCCCTTTTTGTAACTGGAATTTCTCTACCTCTTTCATAGTAGCTTCCTGTATTGGCCCACGGCTCGTGAATTTTCCTACTGGGGTTACCAGTTACAGGCCTTCTCTTCATCTTTCTAATTAGCTAACCATATGCTTCCACACTCAGAAGTACCTCCTTCCGCAGATTTGCTACTACTGCGCATAGCACTTTAATTTCTCCGCCACTCACAGTGCTATTGTCTGTACCATCAGTCAAACTTAAAGGCAGCTCTTTTACCTCTGCCCTTTTGGCATCACCAAACGGTCCATGTAACAACAGATGGTCTTTTACCGGGTGTTTTTCTTCGTTCAGCATCCCCTTTCTGATTACTGTCAGGTCTGCCCCCGATCCACGACTGCTCTAGCTGTCTCATTGCCACCTCTGATTCGAACCTCTTTATAATCTACTGGGATACGTATCTTTCCCTGTTCCATTACTCGTCTGCTTGGACTTGGTTTTGAATGTGTGGTAATCCTTCCTATCATTGCCTCACAAACATCTTCAGAATTCTGATCCAAGGTGTTAACTTGGTGTACCTGAGTTCGGCTCTCATGGTCCCCAGTTCTCAGTGGGCAATCTTTCATCAAATGTTTATCGAATCTACATTTATGGCACCTCCTTACTTTTGGGATATTTCTATATTCGGCTAAATTAACTGCCGGTTGATACCTTCTGCTCGAATAATTTCTCTCTGAGTCTATCCTTTGCTGGGGGGAAACAACACGTTCTGCATATTGTCTATGCCTTACCTCTTTAAAAGTTAGGACCTCTTCCGTTCCGTTTACACTGGCTAGATGGATTTCTGCCCATGTTGCTATTTCATCTGCTTTTGCCCATGACTCCGCCTCTTTCTGTACTATGTAAGCATGAGTGTCTTGAGGAAGGCTATCACGTAACTTATATCTCACGTAACTAACTTATGGATCCGACACTATCAGGTCCATAAGCTCTTCAAATTTTGTCACCTTCCTACTGCGGACGTAGTAATCCCAGCTATTTCTGAGCCTCGAGGCTAACTGATTATATGACTCATTAAGTTCTTTCGTGATAGTTTCAAACTTTCTCTTGTATGCAGAGGGAGTGAGCTTAAACTCTTTTAATACGGCCTCTTTAACTTTCTTATAATTAATAAAATCCTCTGCACTTAATTTTCGAAAAACATGGTTTGCATATTTACCGTCTAAAAAAGAAATGATGACTTTGCCTTGAAACTCCTCTGGTACTTCATATATCTTAAATCCCCTTTCCGCTGTCTCAAAGAGATTTATCACCTCTTCTGGGTTTTTAGGGCTTCCAGCTAACATATTTCCCAATAATTTTATATAATTAGCCAGCCGCACATCTGCTGGATTATTAGAAACTGCCACCGTTCGCACATCACCCCTCTCCTCGTTTGCATTCCTCATTTGCAGTTCCAGCATTCTATACTCATGCTCTCTCTCCTTTTCCCTTTCTGCCGCCTCTCTCTCTTCCCTTCTCAGCTGCATCTCTAACCTCATCCTTTCTAATTCAAAATCATCTCCCATCCTTTCTTTAACTCTCTGCTTTCTGGTCCCGCTCTGCAGCATATCCATATCGTTGTCATTGCCATAATCCCTCAACCCTCTCATGTCTTCCGCAGCATCAGACTCTCTGTCTATTGTCACCTCCTCGCTTCCCCGGTCACTTCCTGAAGCACCACCCTGCGCGCTATCCCCCTCTGCGACTGTGTAGCCTTGCTTTAACTCATCCCTTTCCCTATCGCGACCGCTCCTAAGCTCCATTTTAGCTCGTACAGGCCTCTGCCGTATCTAACTACTCACCCCTAGAGTAAGAGGATACTTACCTCCGATGTGACAACAGGAACGAACCACCTCGTCAGTCTGCCACCTGAAGCACACAGTTGGAACACTCTTGGCAGTATCAGCCTTGCGTTGGTCAGCTCCCAGTGGATGTTGAACTTTTCCGTCACCTTCACAGCTTTTTCCACAGTTCGAACGTGATGCATGATTCTTCAGGTACCTTCACAGCTATTCTATTGCCTGAAGCACACCGCAGGACACTCTTGGCAGTATCAGCCTTGTTCTGGTCAGCTCACAATGGATGTCGGAACTCTTCCGTCACCTTCGCCGCTACTTTCACCTCTGTTGCGTACTGGCGGCTGCGCCACTTTGTGATGTTGCTTCTTCGTTTGTCAGTCTATTGGGACCACTTAGGAAAGTCCGCTCGGTTCGATCGCAATATGCGACGGGTGAAAGAGTCTTTCGGAACAAAAATCAAAGATTTTATCACAATTGCAGGGACTCAATACTGAGGCTCCTCCCCAATAAATTGGTTCAACTTCAGCCTTTACTTTAAAATAACAAATATTTATTGAACCTTCCAAACATGCTTGATGGACAAGGACATATGCTCAATTACATAGATTACAACAACACCAGCTTACTATGCCTGTTCAGCTGTATTCACAGAGCCCAATGCCATTATTACCAGTCGGCATTTCCCAGCTTTACAATTCCACGTCTTTTCGCTTTCGTCCTACGACTGGCTCTCCCCTCTCCTCACTGTTGCCAAACCCTTTCTTCCTTTCTCTCTCCGCTCCGGACCATCTGGGGCGTCCGTGAGCAGTGTGGTGACCTCCATCCTCTCCGGGCACTGTTACTTCAATTAACTTTCCAGATGCCGGGACAGAGGGCCTCCCACGTAGCATATGCCTTGTTGGTGAAATCCAAAATAAATATACAAAGCATGAACAAAAAAAAATATCTAAAAAGGCCTCTAGCCTGACACGCATTTTAAAATGAGTAGTGTTTTGACCTTTCAGAACTGCAAAAGAGTCCGAAATAGTTGTTAATTTGGAGGCAATTAATTGTTAAATTGGAGGCTTCCAGAGCTTGCTCCTTCTTTCCTACACTCCCTCTCTATCGCACTGTCCCTTCTCATCCTCCTTTCAATTCTCTCTCACCTTCCCCTCTCTCCTTTCCCCCTTTATACCTTCCTCGCTCTTCCCTCCCCCTCTTCTTCCTCTCTCTCCCTTTTTTCCTCTATCTTTTCTTCTCATTCCCTCCCTCTTTCTCCCTCTCCCTCCCCATATCCTTCCCCTGTCCCCTACTTCTCTCTCTCCTTTCCCCTCCATATCTCCTCCTACTCTCACTCTCTTTTCCTTTCTTCTCCTTCCCATTCCTTCCCTCTCTGCTCTATATCTCCCTCTCTTTCTTCTTTCCTCCCTCTCCCTCTTTCCCTCCTTCTCCCCCATATCCTCCCCTCTCCTCCCCTGTCCCCTCCTTCCCCTTCCCTCTCACCTTTCCCCTCCATATCTTCTATCTCTCCCTCCCTTTTGCTTTCCTTCTCTCCCTCTGATATGGCTTAACTGGCACAATTTAGAGTAGTGTGAATAAATATTCTTTGTGCTCTGAACATTTCTGTTGTATTGTTAGGCAAACTCCTCGCACCTCACTCCCGCATAAAATTTTCATTCGAACCTCACGATAAAATAAAGTAAACAATCCATTTTTCCCTCTGTTCCACAGTATATTTTTGTCGAAAATCTAACGCTGTACAGAAGTATTTGCACGGAAATTGCCTTTAGCTTCAAATACATGAATATAAGATGATGAATGTTTACAATATCTGCAACTTTAATTCTATTTCATCGGAAACGTTTGAATCTTTAAGCTCAAGTACCGTAATACCGAAGAGTGGGGAACAGCCAGTGCAAATGTACACAGAGAGAGAGCTACTTTCGTTAAAACACACTTCCTAAACTCTTTCTAACTTCCTTCAATTCCCTGTGTCCTTGGCTAAAGTCAGTGTTCCTTGAAGCACTACCTGTAATCGCTTTGGAAGAGTTAGTAGACACCGTAAGCAAGATTCTCCGCTTCCTCGGGAAAGAGTCAACAGTAGCTTCTAAAACTCGCGTGAGGTGGGAAGTTGGTGAAGCCGATGCTTGAGATGCGCTCGGCAAACTTGTCTGCTGTCGGTGAAGCGTGCGACCCGATGTCCCCCGGACGTTGCCACCCATTCTCCGTAATGACTGTAATCTTGGGCGAGCGGCCAGGCGACAGTCAAGTCAAACAAATGATGGCGGCCGATTACACGGCGACTCGCCACCACATGGAGTGTGTGCTTTGGAAAGGACGAGATCAGCGACCATTGCTCCCTCGTCGCTTTTATCGCTTCACGCCATATTTGATTGTATCTGATGAAGATGTGTCAGGAGACCAGTGGACATCTTCGCCCTCTCAGCCACTGAATGCGAAACAGCCTCACCGTATAACAAGACCAGATAATTACATTCTTCTCATCACTAGTCAAGCACAGCGAACGTTCCACAGACAACGAATAACATTGTCTCGTCCAATGGATTGTTCTCAATCTAGAGATTGTGTCGACGTGCTCGGAAATGTTTGCAAAGGCATTGTAATGATAACACTGATTAATGACACCCTAACTGATGATGACTCCGCTCAGATGTGAACGTCGATCATCGATTTAATAAATAAAGGCGTTAATAGTTGAACATTGAAACAATTATGTGAAGATACACTCATGTGAAGAGAGTTAAATTGAAAGCAGTGAATTACAAAAAAGTCCGATGAAAATGCGAATTCAAAATAATGATATTTAAAACATATTCAGAATTCTGTTAAAAAGAGTTCATAATGGTTTAATTCAGAGCTGGAATAGGGATTATCTATCGTTATCCCCTAAAAATACTCCCTCAAACAGCTGCTTGCCACAGAGGTCTGACAAGGTGATACGATAAATAAATTGGTATAAATATAATGGATAGTTCATTACTTTGTAATGTAACTTCCGAGTAACCCTGATCTTTGGCTCTCTTAATACTTTGTTAAAAGCATTTAGGTGATAATGTCATGAACGTGCTATGTCAATGGTGAGTCGCATTCAATAACAGACTCCAAACTTTAAATGAAAAAAAAATTTTATAAAGTTATTAGAAATGACTAAAGTTCTCAATCAAACCATCTTGAATTATTCACAATATTCATTCGTCAATCGAAATGTTTTCACCAAAAAACACGAAAACTGAAATAATAACTACGCAAACTTGAAAAAAAACCATTAAATTTGCTAAACAGTTGCATATAATCTTTTCATGCTTCAATTTTAAGTTTAAGATAACTCTTTAAATGGTAAACGGATTGTATCGGGCAGATGACGGTTAGCTTCTGCAGCGCCAAGAAAATCGAGATGTCTTGCTACGGGATGTGGGAAGAATCAGAGAGTCTGATCAACCTGCTCCCTTGACAGGTAGCTGGGACTGGCGGTCACCAGCATTATTCATTTCTGTGTAACAAAGCACCTCACGTGACCAAGTTCAAAAGTCAAAAATCAAGACTCAGTTCTTCGTCGTTAAGCATCAGGCCTCGTGAGGACACAGACATCAGACTTTGTCACGGCAAAACATTTCCAGCCGGGCCATTGTTCGACTAGGTTCGTATTAATTTTTCTGAGGCACTTGTGGAGAGTCTCTGTATGATCCCGTAGATAATAAATGTGTTTGTACATTACTTCTCGGTCTGGTGAAATAACTTTCAATTATATAATGGGGATTCACGGTTTCAATAAAATATGTGAGCCCCACAAAAAGCGTCCTTACAGGGGTATTTCCGAAAATCAAGATTCATAGCGATTTGATCGAGATATGATCTGATACTTTTCGTTAAAAAATAAAAGTTCACTTTCCACGTTAGCAAGGTTTGAACGCGGCATTTCATTTTATCTCCTCAAAATTCCTCCCCATACCCTCAATCAGTAGGGGATACCGATGGCCTTGGAAAAGCCGCCGTCCGTCGGATGGGACGTAAAGCCATGGCTTCGTGTACGGAAGAGCCATATCCTGTGCATGTTAAAGGACACACTTGATGGCCTTGAACGAAGGCTACCATCTGTCTCCTAGCAGTTGTTCTGTAGGTGCCCTTTCCCCAACGTCCTCTGAGCCCTCGGGATCCTGTGGCCTGGCCATTTTGCCCATTGTGTTCAAAAACGTTCTTCAGAGATAAAGCAATCCAATCCGATATTTCATTTGCATAATATTCCTAATTGTTTAGATCAGTGGTTCTCAACCTTTTATGCTTCACGTAACCCCTGGAAATGTGTATGTAATTGGCGTACCCCTTGTATAGATAGATAAAACTATAGTTATAGTATAACAATGGAAATAAAATGAAACATATATATATACACACACATTAAATTTTGTATTCATAAATTATATATATCGATAAACACAAAAAATGGCATTAACAATTTAACAAATCTTATAAAATTATAAACATTTTACTGGGTAATCAGATCTAGCGACTTTTGAGCTGTCACGGCGTACCACAAAAGATTTTACCTCGTATCCCACGTTGAGAATCCCTAGTTTAGAGCATTATGATTATGGTTTTGCTTAATTCTTTTTAAGTCTTAGGATTTTAAGGAAACTTTTTCTATCTGCTAGAAAGCGGACACCGAAGGACTTCGGAAGGCCGACGTCTATCGGATGGAGGCTAATCCGTGGCCCCATGTACACGAAAGCCATACCCTGTGCACTACAAAAAGCGCGTTGGATGGTTTTGACATGAGGCTATCATCCGTCTCCTCACAACCGAACAACCCTTCCCCAAACTTCACTGAGTCCTTGGAGTTTTTTAAACCTGGCCATTTAGCATACTGTGTGCAAAAAACATTGCTAAAGACTAAAACATCACAACCCTATCAATTATTTAACCTAAATCTACAAAATATTTTGGTTCTAAAATCTTTTCCAACACCACAATTAACCCGTTACAAATAGGTATTTTTATCTCTTTTTCTTTGAAAACGAGATAATAGTTCCGCTTTGTCGTCTGTCCGTCTGTAGATATCGAACTTTTTTGGTTTACAGAGATAAATTAAAAATTCTTTTTGTGTTGTACTGAATGTTTTTGTGTTAACTTGATCTGATTGATGAATACATCTGATTGATGAAATATTACGATATGCACTTTTCGAATCTCTCTAAAGCTATAATTGCTCCGTCTAGCGGTAAAAAAAAGTCGAAAATTCCAAAATTTCAAACGAATATTGCTAACGATGTATTTATACCAGAAAATTGAAATTTTGCTGGTAGAATGTGAAGGTCACGCAGTTTCCATTGCCAACAATTAGTTGACCTTTACACCCACGGAGGGTGGGAAAGCACACTTTGTTTTTTAGTTTCAGCAGATAATTGTTTGTTTTCAGAGATAATTGAAAAATTCTTTTTGGGTTAGATAGGAATTGAAAAAAAAATATTATGATTCACACTTTTTAAATCTTCCAAAAATTATAATTACTCCCTCTAATGGTGGAAAAATTTGCAAATTCAAAAGTTTCAAACAAATATTGCAAGTGACGTACACTGGCGGAAATTGAGAAAAGAACAGCCAGAGGGAATTCCTTTAGGAACATCATGCTATAATATATTAATAGTTAAGGACAACAGAAACCGTGATCCAAGATTGAAAGTCATTGGATGAAATAATGATGTCACTGAGGACAACAACATGCAAATGTACGCAGCGTGTATTTAAGAACTGGGGCGTGAAGAAAAAAGTTATTTGTCTTGTATCATGTTGTTCAGTTCTCTTTAAAGAAGCTACCATGCCTGGATGATGCAGGCGCACAACATTTGTTCAGTTAGTGGAGTTTGAGCGAGGTCGTAAAGTGGGTCTTCCGGAAGCAGGTTGGTCTTTTCATCAAATTGCACACCACATTGGACGAAAGGTATCGGCAGTGGTACGATAGTGGTGTCGATGGTCAGAAGAGCATTCGCTCACTCGCAGATGTGGTTCTGGGTAACACAGAGTTACGGACGCACGAGAGGATCGGCGTATCAGGAGGGCCGCGGTGGCTAAGTAGACGGCTATTACGTCACAAATTCGATCCTCTGTCATATCAAGGATGTCTACACGAACGATATGCAGTCATCTTTTGGAAGCAGAATTACGTGCACGGTTACCACTGTCACCTCGTCACTATCGAGCACGTTTGCAGTGGAGTCAAGAACGAGTTCATTGGAGGGAAGAATGGCAGTCTGTGGTCTTCAGTGATGAAAGACGATTCTGCTTAGGAGGGTCTAATGGTCGTTTACACCTCCAAAGGCGACAAGGTGAGTGGCTTGTTCCATCGTGCATCCGCCAGCAACACACATACATGCTTTTCAGGCAGTGCACCAACTCCCTTGGTCAGCACGCTCTCCAGACTTGTCTCCAGTCAAGCATGTCTGGGACTGGATCGGACAAAGACTCTTCCGCTGACCGTGCAGGCAATTACCATCGCTGAATTAAGCGTTCAAGTTGAAAGCGCCTGGAATGGTATTCCCAACGTGATATCCAGCATTTGTACGACCGATTGTATGCCAGATTGGAAGCTTGTATTGCTGCTCGAGGAGGTTCTACACCTTATTAAAATGTGTCTTTTGTAAAATGTAATACTCAATAAAAAGGTAAAATAAACATTGAATCACTTTACACGTGTGATCACTGTCCTTTCTCAACAAGTTCTTTCTACTAAATAAATCTCATACATTACGCTTCAATTGTTAATGGTGTTCTTTTTTCAATTTCCACCAGTGTATTTAAGCTAGAAATTTTAAATTTGGTGGTGGAATGATGTTTCCATTCGCAACAATGAAATGGCCTCTTAGACCCAGGGTGGGGACACAATTTTTTGTTTTAGCAGATAATTGTTTGTATTTAGAGATAAATCAAAAAATCTTTTTTAGGGTTAGATAGGAGTTGATAAAATACAGAATTATGATTCGCACATTTGTAATCTTTCGAACACTGTAAGTGTGCCCTCTAACGGTGAAAAACTTTGAAAATTCCAAAATTTCAAACGAATATTGCAACAATGCATTAATGATGGAAAATGAAATTTTAGTGGTGGAATGTGAACGGGAACTTTCCATTGGAAACTGAAAATGATAATTAGAAAACTCTTTTTTAATTTGTTTTTTACTAACGTAATATTATAATTCTCTTTTTTCAAATACTTGGTTTTTTTTTAATATACACACAGTCGTATCAGAATAATAGCCGTCCCGTGGCCCAGTGGTTAGCACGCTTGGCTACCTATCTACGGGACCTGGGTTCGAGCCCCAGATCATGGATGTATGTGTCGTTTTTCTGCTGAGGTCCTGCCATCCTCTCAGACCTTCTACTATGGCATATAAACTGACAGGCTCCTGTCAGACCTCTGTGGCAAGCAGCTGCTTGAGGGGTTTTTTATTTGTCAGAATAATATGACCACCTACCTAATAATAGGAATAACCACCCTTGGCCCGGATGACAGCGGCGAGACGGCGTGCATGGACACAATAAGGCCCTGGAAGATTGCCGGAGACAATTGTAGTTATTAATGTGATTTGTTTTTGAAATTGCTACATTGTAATGAAATGTGGCAGACTATCGACAGCTGAATTCTAGACTACTACTACATCTACCAGCTACTAAAGAAATCTGATAAGTACGCAAAATTGTGTTCACAAACAGGTCTCATGCAAAAACAATTTTGGGAATCTGAAAACATAAACGAAAATCATTTCGGTAAATCGTTTGTATCTAAAAGTTTTATTTGTTTTTCTACAGTTTCACCAATTAGCCCAATGATCAGGAAAGTATGAATATAACCTGAAAATACAGTAATATTTTTATAATATTAAAAATATTTTTTATAATAGTATTAAATCTTTGGTTCTCTGTTTTACAGCTACTGAGATGACAGAAATTATTTAGACATCACTGAATAGATTTCTTCTTCTAAATTCTATTAAGTTATGAGAACCTGTTACCTCAACATCATACGCAGTGCCCTCTTTTAATAAGAGTTGTAACACTTGGTATAAAAATACGAACATAAAACCTATTACTAGGTGAATTTGGTCGCCATTTTCAATAGTATAATTTTATGGATGGCAGAGAGTGTACGATTCCCAACCACTAATGAAATTCATTATTTTTTTTTATTTTTTTCATGCTTTCTCTGCTGTTGCATTGATTACTTGACCAATGTCAGAAAAACATTGAATTCCATTAATCGTTTCTCTTATGTTCTAGACGAGTAAAGAATATTCCCTTTTCGAAGATGACTTACTGAGTTAACGGTACCTTGCCACCACAACTTAGGAACAAATTACAGCCAGATGAGCATTAGATTTGTGGTCTGTAATTTTAAGCCCAATATGCACACTTGGTATACACTTACTGCGTCGAATATGCACAGTCAGTGTGTCTAATATGCACACTTGGTATACACTTACTGCGTCGAATATGCACAGTCAGTGTGTCTAATATGCACACTCATTGTGCATATTAGTGTTAGGGGTCACATTTTTATGACAAGTGGAAGGAAATTAAAAGATACGCATTGATTTTGCAAGAGCAAAGGCAACCTACTTAGGAACATGAAAGGTTATCGCTCGTTGCACAATGTGTACCTCTGGCTCATTCAACAAAAAGTCAGACTTGATTCTTAGAAAAGTGCAGACAATGGGAGAGTTCAGACTGAGAATTGACCAGGATCGCTAAGCCTAGCTTCAAATCAAAGGTCTTTCATCGAGTTTGAACGAAGTTCCAAAGATGGCAAACACAGTTGCATTAGCACCACTCTAAAAACCATCTTTGCTTTCTGGTATTTTTAATGTCGGTTGAGCGTTTCATGTCTTTAATCATTTATTTGTCTATTGTTTTGGCCTATTATTGCCTCAGTTGCTAATGCGCCAGAAAACCCCTCACAAGCAAACAACCAATCTGAACATTTAGTCCACTGTGTGCCAAAAAAGCGCCGCTTAGATTTAAGACAATCCAACACATTACTATCATTGGTGTTCACCATACATTACAACTCTTAAAAAATATTGGAATAGGTAGCGATATTGATAATCAACAAATCAGAAGTTTTTTATTCTAAGCCTCCAGATTTTTACGTTTTTCCTTTTTTCTTTTCATTTGCTGCTGCTGCCGCCAGAAAAGCTGCCGATGTCAGCACATCTTCCTTTCTGATGGTGGATTTAGTTTCATTTCTTTTGTTTCAATCAGAGTTTGAAAAATTGACCGTCCTTCCATCCAAGACGACTATATTTTACTAAAAGACGATTGAAAAATTAAAGTTTGACGTCCGCGTAGCCGGGTAGATAATTTTTTTTTCGTCGCAAACTTTCCTCATTTTTCCCTTCTTCTAAAGAATTTATTTGCATTCTTTTTTGTTTTTTCTATTCCTTTTAACAAAATTATATATAGGTACCCTATAAGAAATTTATTGTTTTTTGTAAAGAATGTGAAATTTTGAATGATGGGTTAAATTTTTTGCTGTCCCGTCCTCCAGTCCGGTTAAGTTTTTTTTTTTCGAAATTTTCAAACCCTGAATTTTAATCTTTGACAACTTAGCCCTGGATTTGCAACTATATAAAAGTATTCGTTTGTTTAGGCCTTTGTCTACCTTTTCTAATAATACAGTGCAAGGCGGCAAAAATGTACCTGTAAAGAAAGAGAATAAGATTTGCTCTTGAAGTCGAATTATCTTACAGCATTCAGGGATAAGAAGTGAAAAAAATAAAAGGAACTCTGCTGCAGTCTAAAAGTGCTTGTTTCTCTCGCGTATTACGTAGGTTGAACACTAAAGAACAACCCTGCTAGACAAGAAAATGGGTGGAAAAAAGGAATATCGATTTGTGCTTGGCAGAACATCGGGGCACTTCTTCCCAGTTTGTTACGAGCAGAGAAAGAGCAAATTGGAGATTCCAGAACTCTCTTTGAGGGCGGGAGTTAACACAGAGGTGTCTGCACTTCCGGGATAGAAGAAACACTTTTCGTGGCTCAAACCAGATCGGAAGGAACTGGAAACAAAATAAGCTAAAGGCTTTACGTGTGCAATTTCCATGTCCATGGCAAATCAGAAGAATGGAAAAGCGATAGCTGCTAGAGAAAAGAAAACATCGAGATGCGAAGAATAAGTTTCCGAAAAGTGAAAACACAATACAGTTTGTTTCGCTTTTGTTACTCGCTTCTGTGGCGATTATAACTAGTTGATTTAGAATTTTATTTCTTTATTTCACTTTCATATTCTGTTAAGATTGAAAGTAGCTTTGTTTAGCATATCGAACACTTCTTTCCCGATAGATTTTGGGAATTAAAAAGCTTTTCTTCCACACAATATTATTACTCAGAGAACAGGAAATTAATATACATATAGATTAGATAACTTTTTTTACCTCAAGCAGCTACGTGCCACAGAGCTCTGACAGAAAACTGTACATTTAATAGGCCATAGAGATCTGTGAGGAAACCGAGACCTCAGCAGAAAGACACAAAAAAAAACATCCTTTCCATATCCCAAGCTCAATCCTGTCCTTTTCATTTGTAGTGAACATTTTTAGACAAATAGATTTACTATATTTGCGAGAGCCAAAGAGAGAAATCTTCCACAGAATCCCATATAGTCGAATGCATACAGAAGATTCAGCTGACAACACTGGGACATTTATAAATACACATGGGTTTCGCCAGTAGGGTTGCGCAGGAATATGATAGATTATATTTTAATTAACAGCAAATGAGCAAGGTCGGTTAAGAATACTATTCGGTTATATTTCGGCTCCCGTGTATGATAGAGATCATACAGGGGAGCCGAAATTGGGTCTGACCATTACCTGATGAAAAGTGTCTTGCAACTGAAACTGAAGAAATGTTGTGCCAAGGTTAAGAGAACTACTTTTAATACTGGAAGTATGAAAGATCCAGATGTAGCTAAAGCATACCATGATAAGCTAATTAGTCATCATGACAATCGTAGTTTGCTTACTCTTAAAGTTGAGAAAGAATGGGATCAGTTTAAACAGGCTTTTCTTGAAACCAACAGTACTCTTTTGGGTAAAAGGGAACAGAGGAAACATAATTATTTGAGTGATAAAGCTATGTAACTTATTTCTTAAAGAAAGAAGTGCAGGATTAATATGAATCAACACCCTACTAGTCCTAACAGAAGGCATTACAACGAGCTTAATAAACGTGTAAAGCATGGGTGTCCAACCTTTTGACTTTCCTGGGCCACAGTGAGTGAAGATGAATTGTTTTGGGTCGCACATAAAATAGTCAGAAAAGTTTTTAATTGGAATATTTACTTCTGTCACTAATACTTTTGTCATTAGTGCTGACATTGTGTTGCCATAAAATATATAATATAGTTAATGTATATGACTATTAAAACTTCATTTATTTTCTTATGTTTTTTTGTGAAACTAGTGCATCAATGTCTGGTTCGATGGAAGTGGTCGCAATTCTCAGTGAGTTCTCAAGGTGCTCGTCAAAAATTTTTGTCCTTCGTTTATTATTAGTATGCTTCATCCTTGAAAATAGTTGTTCACAAATGTACGTGCTGCCAAAAAGCGATGGCATGAATAAGACGTGATTGTGAAGATAGGGATATTTTTCTCTCGGAAGATAGGTCTTATCGCTTTTGTCCAGTAAAAAGACCTGATCAAATTTTTCTTTGAGTTGAATGTCTGATTGCAACTCTATGCATTCCATTTGAAAATTCACAGGTTTATTGTCGACTGAAAATGGAGTCGCAAATATACCAGAATATTGATGATTTTTTCGGAACTCTTAAAACCTGTTCTCAAATTCTTGTATCAAAACGGAACAGCATGCAAAATTCTTGTATCAAAACGGAAAGCAATGCTGCATATTTTTCGTGTTCATAGAACTATGTTTAGCCAACGTATCAAAACACATAAAATTATTTGCCATAACTTGAGCTTGCCATAATTTAAGTTTTATTTCGAAAGCTGTTATGGTTTGAAACATATCATTAATGAGTTCGTTTTTACCTTGAAGACGAATGTATAACTCATTTAAATGAGCTGTCAAATCCACCAAAAATGCTAAATCTGTGAGCCATTTTTCATCTTCAGTTTCTGGCACAAATTTTCCTTTTGATTCCATAAATGACTTAATTTCATTTCGCAAATCATAAAATCTTTTCTGCATTTTACCTCGACTTAACCACTCACTTCAGTAAAGTAAATGATGTCGACATAATCAGCATCCATACTTTTAAGGAACTCCTGGAATTGCCGATGATTCAATCCCTTGGACCTTATGAAATTCACAACTTTGACGACAATTTGTATGACATTATCCATTTTTATAGCTTTCGCGCATAAATTTTCTTGATGTACGATGTAGTGATACTTCATCAAACGTGAGTTCACGACGGCAACTGCATCACCTTCTATTAATTTTATAAGTCCCTCTCTTTTACCAACCATCGCTGGGGCGCCATCAGTAGCTATACCAGAAATGCCAAATAATGTTAAAGAAAATCGTTTTAATGTATTTTTTACTGCATCATACAAATCAAGAGATCATCTGTCCATTTTTCGTTGAACACTCTTCCTTCATCCACGATTTTTCTATTTATGGGTTCTGTTTTCTTTTGAGACGACGTTAAAACCATGCTGGAATAAAAAAATTGATAAATAAGCAACCACATATTTTTCTAGTATTAGCGATGTTGTAATTATAACAATATAATGAGCAAGATGCAATTTGATATACTTTTGTATTTCATATACCACAGCTGCTAAAGTACTATTTTAACATCTCAATTTTTTTCAAGAAATAACGCAATAAGCCTATCATAAATTGTTTGTTATAACGCTATGTGTTGCGGTCAGTGCGCCGTCACTTGAGTCTGGAACAAAGGGTCTCGAGCATACACGGAATCGGGAATGAGTGGATTACCGACACTGGTACTGGATAAACTTAACAAACGTTTAAATCATAGGTTATTACATCCAACATACAAAAACATAAAACGCTTCGGCGGTTACTGACGCCGTTCCTCGATAAAGACAATGCGCTCTCCTAAATGAGAGCCAAGCGTACTTCCCCACTGTCCTCTTGGCTGCCACCCCGAGTCCCTCTCACCCCTATATTCCCCCAAGGTTGCAGTTTGCCGTCTTCTTCCTTTCTTCTCCCCTTCCGGTCACTTCCGCTCACGTGACCTCTGTTAGCCACTGCCAAGCAGCCGTAATACAGTGCTCCCAACTGTCCGCGGCTCGGGGACCGACCCCCTTAGGCACAGAAGTCCTTTCTAAGCGATGCTTACAGTTTTCTTCTCACCCTTCTTCCAAGCGACCTGCGTGTTATTGGTGAGTATTCTGCGGATGGTGAACTGTTTGGCATGGCAAAGGTCATCTGATCATGATACTGTGAAAATTATTAGGTAGGCAAATAAACAGAGGCGACGTTAGCACTGCGCCATTGAGTCACGAAAGAACTCGCTGAAAATCACATAATCGTGTTGAAGGCTTATGTCGTAAAATTTACGATTTTGTGGGCCGCATTACCAGCTGTCCAGGGCCGCTGGTTGGACACGCCTGGTGTAAAGGATCAGTTAACAGCTGATAAGAATCTCTGGCTTGATAGCTTGACTGACAAAGCAGAGGAAACAGTTAGATAACACAAGAGCAGGTGTTTATACTAGATAGTTAATATCTTGTGTAGAAAAAAACTGACAGGTACACAGGGATTGAGGGATAAACATCGTAAAATGGTTGAAAGTGAGAATTCTGTGATGGCTAGGTGGGCTGAGCATTTCAGAGATGTTCTAAACAATGTGGTTATTTCTACTCCCATTGTTTGTAATGAGAACCCATATATTACATTCTGAAGTCGATTCGGTTGTCTCTAAATTAAAACTGAATAAATCCCCAGGGATGGACAAAATCGCCACTGAAATGCTTATAGCTGGAAACATTTGTGTTGTTACATGGCTGACTGCAATTTTGAATGTTTTCTATGATAAAGGTGTTGTTCCTAATGATTTTACTAGAGCTATTATTATCCTAATTTGAAAAAAAAAGGTGATCGCAATTCTTGTGATAATTATAGAGGAAATAGTTTACTTTCTGCTCCAAATAAATTTCTTTGCATGATTATACTTAACAGAATTAATAATTTGGTTGATGGACAACTGCGTGATGAACAGTGTGGATTCAGAAGTGGTAGGGAATGTGAAATGATCAAATATTTTCATTTAGACAGATTCTTGAGAAATTGTTAGAGTTTCAGAAACCTGTGGTTAAGCTTTGAAGATTTCAAAAACGCTTTTGCTTCTGTAATCGACATAATTCGTGGTTGATCATTGGATCATATGGAATACCTGACTAGTTAGTTTTAGTTAGCATAACGAAAACTCTTGCAATAACACCGAATCATTGTGAGAGTAGCTTGTAAGTGTGTGTGACTAAAGCTTGTAGCAATAGGTTTAGCATTGGTTCTGGTATTTGACAAGGATGCATTTTGTCTCCTTCCTTCTTTAGTTGGTTATGCGAAATTCTTTGCAAGGAAAAGGTTTTGGTTTTAAACTTTCTGATTTAGGTTTTGTAGATGATTTGGCCCTGTTGGTTAATGATGTTGATGAGATGAATTCTTTCATTAGGGCTGTTGATGAAATTGGTATGGAGTAGGTTGGTGACAAACAGAGAAAAATTAAAGTGATGAAAATCGGCAAGGTAGATGGTACTTCAGTTGCTTTGAATGGCTGCACTCTTGAGCAAGTGTCTCGGTTGAATTATCTTGGGAGCTATATAACAGATACTGGTGATGTGGGCATGAGATAAATAGAAGAATAGGGATTGCCGCTGAGACTTTTAAGAATCTGTGGAGAGTGTGGAAAAATAGGCGTATACACCTAAGACTAAAATTAGACTGTATAGTACTTTAGTTCTTTCTAAGGTTAAATATGTTTGTGCCTAACCTTAGAAAGCAGGACCCTTGTAAGCTTTGTAAGGACCCTTTGTAAGCAGGATAACAGGAGACTTCATGCCTTTGATTCTAAATGCTTACGCAGTATCTTGGGCATTAGTTGGTTTGACTTTGTAAGTAATGATGAGGTTAGAAGAAAGAGTCATCAACTTTCTCTGAGCAGCATATTGTGCAGAGAGAGACTGCGTTGGTTTGGCCATGTTGCCCGTATGCATAACTGCAGATTAACGAACAGGATTATGAACAATGTGCCTAAGGGTTTCAGAAAAAGGGGGAGACCTTGGTTGCGATGGTTAGACAATGTCAAACAGAACCTTACTAGAATTGGCCTACATTGGCCAAATGCAGCAGCTGTAGCTCAGAATAGACATATCTGGAAAGGAAAATATCAAAGTGTGGTTGAACCTCTGTAGCCCACGGCTGCATGACGTTTTTATTCCTCGTGAGTTAGACGGGGTTTTTTTGTTAGATATTAATTATTTCTGTTCCTAACCTAAGACGATAAAAAAAATCTAAGGTTTAAGTTTAAGTTTACTTAAATAAATTATTACAACTTGAAGAATGGATAGTTAGGAGAAACTAAAGTAGGCCAGTAGCTGATTGGTTTAGCAGTCTTGAATACCAAAGGTACTCGTCCTCTAAATTCGTGAAAGTTAGTCGAGGGTATCTATGTATAGGTCAAGTCTGCAGGCCGGTTGAATAAATTTTTTGTAAAGAAAGCGCGACCTGAGCAATAACTGCTAAAAGTATAAAAATAAATGCGGTTCCTCTGGAGACAAGTGAAGTTGCCTGATAACATTTTATATTTTTTGTTAAATAGAATGTAAACAACAACAGAAACTGTTTAACTGGCATAAATAGGTGCAATGTTTGGAAGAAATCTATAAAATTGATTCTGCTTATGAGTAGTTGTCTAAATTTAATGGAGATCGAAATTAAGATCCTAAAAAAAAAACTCCATTGATTCCCGAAATTCGGATAAAAAAATGAACAAAATAAGATCAATAGCATATTTGTTTATTAAGAGCAGATACTTGTTTCGTTTAAAGCAAGGTCAATGAAATAAATGAATAATAAAAGCTATCGACCAACCAAGCTTTGGCCTATTCCGCCTGAAGTAATGAGAATAAAACATGCAATACTCATAAATAAATGAAAAGGAAAAACTTCTACTTGTAACTATTTAATGCGTGAATAGTACTTTCAAGACTTCAGGCAAGTAATGCTTCGGTAACAGTAAGCAATGTCCTACTCCACTGCAGCATACATTTTTAAAGAAATATATTTTATTATGTATATAAAAATAAATATAGGTTATAATTATCAACAATCCGGAAGACCTTAGCCGAGGAAATTTGGACTTTTAATAACCTAGAATGTCTATTCTCATTTTCGTTGTTTGGGATTTGATCACCCAATTGCAACTCAGTTTTCAGGGCACTGAACCAGACAATAACACAAAATACCCTGATTGACATAATTATAAAGCACGATAACATGTCGCAATATGCATGTGTATATTATGTGCACACAATTTGGACATACATACATACAAAATCCTCAGGCAGCCATGGGCTAAGGAGATCCAACCAGACTGTGTAATTTTTCCTCTCCAGACATGTCTGTTCTGAGCTACTGCTGCTGCATTTGGCCCTTCTAGGCCAATTCTAGCAAGGTCCTGTTTCACATTGTCTGCCCATTGCATCCTAGGTCTCCCCTTTTTTTCTGAAACCCTTAGACACACTGTTCATAATCCTGTTTGCTAATCTGCTGCTATGCATACGGGCAACATGGCCAAACCAACGCAATCACTCTCTGCACAATATGTTGCTCAAAGGAGGTTGATGACTCCTTCTTCTAATCTCATCATTATTTACAAAGTCGAACCACTTAATGCCCAATATATTGCGTAAGCATCTAGAATCAAAGGCATCAAGTTTTTTGTTATCCTACTTACAAAAGGTTGATGTTTCACTACCATAACTAACCTTAGAAAGAACCAAACTATTATACAGCCTAATTTTGGTCTTTAGGTGTACTCGCCTATTTTTCCACACTCTCCGTAGATTCTTAAACGTCCCAGCGGCAATCCCTATTCTTCTATTTATCTCATACCGCACATCACCAGTATCAGTTGCATATCTCCCAAGATAATTAAACTGAGACACTTGCTCAAGAGTACAGCCATTCAAAGCAACTGAAACACCATCTGCTTGACCAATTTTCATCACTTTAGTTTTTTCTCTGTTTATCACCAAACCTACTCTATTACCAGTCTCTCAACAGCCCTAATGAACCAATTCATCTCATCAACATCAGTAGCCAACAAGGCCAAATAATCTGCATAATCTAATCCAGAAATTTTGAAATCTTTAGACCATTTAAGGCCAAAATCTTTCCCTTGGGAGAATTTCGCATAACATTATCAATAACTGAAGAGAAAAGGAGACAAAATGCACCCTTGTCTAACTCCACTAGCAATGCTAAAACAATCACTGCAAGACGTGCCAACTCTCAAATACAACTTATATTTCGACATAATATGGAAATAAACATATACTACAGTGAACAAATGTTAGAAATATCGATTCAAATAAATTCAGTAAAAATAAATATTTATACTTAGGAATAAATTTATAAGATTATGTTTCTCCTACAAATATTTGTACTAATGCATTTCCCCAACAAACATTTGCATCATAATGTCTGCTGAAACATATGAGATTCCCTCACATTTTAACTTTATGAACGTATGGAGTTTCTCCTACAATTTGAAAGAAAAATAATTTTATGCCTGGGGCTCCCAGCTGAAAGCATCCAACGATTTGATCTCAATTTCATCCTTTTAACAATTCAAAACATTGCTTCATGATATTCTCAAGAGGTATTCTTATGCTATCTCTGGCATCAACAGAATTTCTCTAAATGGGGAAAATGAAATATTTTTATCATATGAGGCACGTGCATCATTTATGAATGCAAGCTTTTACAGAATTCGGGTACAGCTGAATCCTAAAGTTGAATCCGTACATTAGGATTCGTGTATTTATTCTCAATATTTTTTTAGATCTGATTAGTATGTAATATTCCATGGTTGATTATATTTGTACCCAAGGAAAACGTAAATTTCATATCTGGGGGGGGGGGGGGAGGCGACGACCCATTCTCTCTTACCACTGATTTTCTATATAACTCAGCACCGGAATTCTTTAACCAAAAGGAATTTGGGAATACTGATCTTCAGCGTTTCGGCAAATTTTTTAATACTTCATTACACTTGTTTTCTATTAATCTAAAAGGAATGCAATAGAAATATAAAAAAAATTAGCATCAAAGGAAGATTGAACTCGCCCTTTTACTTGTTGTTAATAATTTTTTATCGCACCTTAATATTCTGATTGCAGAACACTAATCTCGATTATTGGAAGCATGAAGAACGTTGATCGTAATATCTAAATTCAAATAAATCCTTGATAATGATAGAAGTATAAATGAAATAGTTTAAAAGGCACAACTGAGCTTGGCAAAAGATATTTCCTACCGAATAAACGCCGTCTGCTATTTCCGAAACAATTCCATACAGTTGTCCGCTTTCCTCTCTAACGGGTTTGAGGATGTGTTGTTGAGTTAACACAAATTAAGAAACAGCTAAATGGATACTAAGATGAGCACTGCAGTTGGATGGAGAGCGGAATTCCAGCGAGACAGTAACTGCTAAATTTAAAAACGATTCATTCTCAGAAAGCAGATATTAAATCTTAAGAAGAGCTTTAAACCGTAGAATTATTCAGCTTTAAGTCAGCTTCCATTTGTAGCAATTTACCATCTCATTGTAACTTTTGCCGCAACTTAAACCACTAGAGGAGATTCATGCCAACTGAAGCCGACTTGAACATAGCAAATGGTGATTAACATTTCATCAAATGAACCAGTTCATTCTTCTGTGTTAAATTCGTATTTCGTTCTAAATACGAGCCTAACCTTTGGTGGACTGACTGAGGGAGCTGAACCAGTGTGTTTTAGTGCCATAACCAATTAAAATGTTTCACTCTGTAACAAGTGTTAATTTGGTATGTAGAAGCAATGTCAGATGTAACGTGGCTGTCTATATATTTAACCAGGACTGAGCACTTGTGTCAAGTCTAGGTAAGACGTCACAAACCTAGTTTAACTTCAAGGATGTTGATTTTTCTGGAGTGCACCTGTATCGCTGTTTGACGATGTTAAACGGATTGTATCGCACAAAGGCAATGTTGTGATGTTTATTTAGGATTCTAATTTCTCACAATATTTAATTACACACAATATTAATTCACACAAATTTCAAGGTATTCAATACTATTTGATACCTTGAAATGTTTACACTTTTAAGTATTTACTGATACAGTTAAGTAATTGTTGTAAGTTAATTACTTGCCCAATCCTTAATGAGGTAAAGTAAAATTTCAAATTGCATCTGAAAGAGTAGGAATCTATGTATGTTGATTTATTAATAGCTGAAATGAAGTAGTGTAGAATCAAATTTAAAGCTGTAACAACCAAAAATGTTACTGAAAATCTTAATGAAACCATCTTTACTATTATTTCTTGGAAATACATATCACAATTTTACAATGCCATACTATACATAACATTATTTCTAAGCTAGTGTCATTCTTCTTACTATTAAGCCGATATAGTGCTGTGTCCTAATGTTGACCCCGCCCTCTCGTGGTTTAGGCCATTACTACTTTTCAGGGAGATATTCTCCTCTCTAAGTGGAATGGAAGGGAAAGACTGTCAGATCAGTTTGGACTTCTGTAGATACTTTTTCACACCTGCTTATGAGTAGTCAACTTAACAGGGTCTCAATGCTGACCATCTAAAGCAAATGGACAGCCTACTATCTATGATTTCAATTTCGGATATTTATCACTGTCTAAATTGGCACCTTGTAAAGCAATTTCTAAACATCACAAATCTTGCTTTCACGAAACAATCTGAAATGCACTTTCGATATTTTTTATTCATACTTTTAACTATTTGCATTTGCCATAGATCATATTCCTGAATTGATCTGTTTGTATTGTATTAAAAAAAATAAGTGTACTACTATCAAATTTCGGGAAATTTATAACTTATATACTTTTAAAAGTTAATCAACTATCAGTGAAAATTGTCAAATGCAATTATTAAAAGTATTTTTTCGGTGGGGGTATTATTTTTTACAATGCCATACTATACATAACATTATTTCTAAGCTAGTGTCATTCTTCTTACTATTAAGCCGATATAGTGCTGTGTCCTAATGTTGACCCCGCCTTCTCGTGGTTTAGGCCATTACTACTTTTCAGGGAGATATTCTCCTCTCTAAGGGGAACGGAAGGGAAAGACTGTCAAATCAGTTTGGACTTCTGTAGATACTTTTTCACACCTGCTTATGAGTGGTCAACTTCACAGGGTCTCAATGCTAACCATCTAAAGCAAATGGACAGCCTACTATCTATGATTTCAATTTTGGATATTTTGCACTGGTCGGCCTCTGTTGAAGGAGAATCTATGGCTGTGTTTTCTGTCGGACTGCTGATTACCAGTGAGAATCGAACAGAATACTTTGTATCTCTTCCAAATGATCCTGATCAGAAGACATCGCAGGTACCTGAATCCTTGAAACTAATTCTAGCAACGCTGATCTTAAACTGGAGTAATGTCTCAGACTCAGCTTACTGGTTCTCGAAACTGTGGGATGGATTCTGATGGGAAAGAGCTTCATTGATTGTTTGAGTTCCCACGAGCATGATCCCTTAATTGAAGGCATCGCAGGTACCAGAAGG
This sequence comes from Ryuthela nishihirai, assembly GCA_038380435.1. NCBI lineage: Eukaryota > Metazoa > Arthropoda > Arachnida > Araneae > Heptathelidae > Ryuthela > Ryuthela nishihirai. Next base: position 83,377,276 of record JAWZYU010000017.1, read on the forward strand.
AGACTCTTCTACAAGAAGAAGAACTGGTCTTTGCCCTGCCCTTGCGATCAGGGATCGGCCATGTTGCTCGCATACAGAACTACAGGTTAGATAATACAATCATAAACGATGTGCTTAAAGGTTTCAGGAAAAAGGGGAGACGTGCAATGCGATGGGTGGACAATGCCAAACAGGACCTTGTTAGATTTGACCTTCAGTGGCCAACTGCAACAGTTGTAGTTCAGGATAGAGCTGAAAGAAAACACTAAGTCTGGTTGGACTTCCGTAGCCAATGGATGCTTGAGAATAATATAAGTAGGCAAACAGGCTGGCATTAATTAAATAAATATCACATAGGACCATGCCAAGGCAGAAGCGAGTGAATGTCTGCCCAGGCCACTAATCAAACCTAGGGCGCAATTTCAAATGATCATATGATCAATCTTTATTTCTTTATGCGATGAAGTGTAACTACAGATTCGATAGTTTACAAAGCAACTCTTGCCCCTGACTCAAAATTGGCTATGCATGATCCTGTCAATTTTGTGCCCCAGGCATAATTTCTTTTTACCATTTAGGACGAGGGCGATAGTTTGTTTGGTTTTTTTTTCATAGTTTTATATTTTCATATAATCCATTTTATTTTCTGTTCCGGAATGTTCGATTTCTTCTTATCACAATTCTTATTTACAAAATGTAAGAATATCAAGATACATAGATAATCTTTTGTGTTTCAATAATCAATTTGCGATTTTGATATGCGAATTATCACCATTATGATTAAATGGGATTTCCTATCATTAGGGGTTTTAGGTGTTGATAGAGTGCGTTGCGCACCAGACTCGTAATCTGCAGTTCCCAGGTTCGGGTTCCAACTGGGCTAGTGTTGAGATTTATCTACGTTAAAGCTCCAACCTGCCCTCGGTCAAAAAGAGGACACCGGTGGATTCGGAAAGGCCGCCATCCGTCGAATGGGATGTCAAGTCTTTGGCACGTATGAAGGAGAAGCATACCCTGTGCAAAGAAGGCCATCCACTGTTGAAGAACACAGTGGATGGCCTTAACGGGAGGCTAGCATCTGTCTCCTAACAGCAATCCAAGATCCCTAACCTTCTCTGAGCCCTTGGGGTCCTTGTGACCTAGCCATTTAGCACACTGTGTGCAAAAATGTCCTCTCAGAGGTAAAACAATTCAAATCCTATCGTTAATGTATGGATTTAGGTATAGGTGAAAAAATGCAATATAGAGTATTCAAATCAGTAAACATTTTCTGAAAATAAGACGTTTAACACAGCTGTTAATTAGTCGATCTTTTTTCTAACCTTTGAATTTTTAAAAATAATATCAAACCAAGATATATTATTCACCTTTACTATATATATAAATCATTTATTCTATAAAAATGCAAATGACATAACGGCTTGCTTATTTTAACAGAGAACGTTTGTATTCTTTTCAGTCATTGATTCTACAAAAATAATTAAATAATCCTCTCAGGATTCTTACCCGCTATAAAATAAAATACTGATTTGTTGAAATTTCTACGCCTTTACTTCTATTGTTATTTTGGATATACAATTAACAGAGCGTGTAATTAATGGAAATTAAATTTATTAAGGCATTGAAAAAAGCAATGCAAAAAAAAGTTTCCATTGTGGCACACAACGTGCTGAGTTTGTTTGTTTTGTTTTTTTTGCCAAAAGAAAATGTAATAAAAATTAACATGGAAAGAAACTTCAGAGAAAAAAAGGAAACAAACATGGCTGTTTCCTAATTTAAATTTGATGAGGGATAAAAAAAAAAAGAAGAGATTTTGAATAGAGGCAGATGAACAGACATCACAATCCACAAACAGCGAAGTCGAGAGAGAAAGGTGGTGAGTAAGTTGCCATTCTTCGTATCTGATGTAATGAGTCGATCTTGGACTAAGAGACCTCGTGCAATTTAATTTATATAAATCCTCAAGTTTTTTGGGACTCTTGGAGTGTTTTACTTTTTTTTTTTGTTAACGAAACATATGTAAAGCACAACGAAGAACTGTTTCCCCTAAGGAATATGAATTAAGAGTGGTATTTAGATTTTAAGGAGGTGTTCTAATTTTTAATGTGGGAAAATTCGAAGGGAAAATTACCAAACTAGTAATAATTCATGTAAATAATTGATTATAAACCTGATGACCTGAGGAGGGTGGCTGAGAGAGGTGGGGCGTTGAGAGAGTTCAAAGCCCCTTCAAAAGAAGAAGAAAAGAGGAAAAATAATCCTAAAAATATGGTCGCTTGATATATTTTTCATTAATTATTATTCATTGGTTCTGCATCATTAAAATTTCTGCTCCAAGAGTCTTCCTTTCCAACACGAGACGCACTTTTACGTAAAGAATCTGTTTATTGAGAATGGGAATGCGCCATAGGAAAAGGTCCAATAAAATCAATTATTCAGTAAATCATAATAGAAAGCTTTGTGTTTCATAGAATAAGCAACATTAATACTTAAATTCAGCTATAACCAGCATTATTAGTACGAAAAAATGAGTTATGTATTAAAAAACTGGATATTTCTCTACAGAGTTCGAGTCGGCATAATTTGCAACGCGCCATGCTTGTAATTTTTTTATTCACTGTTTCAAATCGCAGTTGTTTCAGAGAGATTTTTCTCACCTTACCCACGATAAGAAAGAGTACCGATTGGCTTGGGAAGAGCTTCGTTCGTCCAATGGGACGTTAAGCTGCCGTTGTTTGTGTACAGGATACACGCTGATTAGATTTGACAATTCCTCTGTTCTTAATAGTCGATTATGAATTTTGCGACTACAAAAAGAATTCATGTGGGTTGGTCACGGTCCGATCTGGGGGGGGGGTATTTTAAGAGCCCCTTTAAGAATGAAAGTAAGGGTTATTAAAATTATTATTATTAAGTGTGCATATTTCACGCATTTCTGAAGAAATTTTTAATAACATCTAAATTGAAGTGGAAAATGCAAATCAGTCTCTGATCTCAGTGTCAGTGTACTGTACACGAATTTTGCCAGATCGCAAATTTCTAAAAACATCGTTGTCACATATTTTTTCTGAATTCTGTAATCAATCATAGCGTTCGGATACTTTTTTGAGCTACTGTACCGTCTGAATCGAGGGATAAGTGTACATACGAACATAAATATGCGCATCTACAAAAGAATACATTTATTCAATAAAGTATGCATTGAAGTTTCTTACATGTTAATTTCTCGGTGAGAAGGATGCCGTTGTTTCGATGAGCTTAAAATTTTAAAATTTGGTGCAATCTGAGATCTGCCTCATCCAGTATAAAAAACATAAAATGGTAACTTTACCATTAGATTGACGCCATCTAGGAACAGTAGTCTTAATAATGCTTCGCAACTGACCCCAAATAATATTATTACCCTGTTAAATGCTAAGTTAATAGAGTGTGATTTAAGAGATAGAAAAACATTTTAAATTAAACAAAATTTCATGTTCAGGATTTAGTTTCGTCGTGGTGGTGGTAGTTTCAAAGAATAAGTTGGTCGCTAAATGAAAGAATTAGGAGTATTTTTCTTTCAAGTAAAGTTAGTTCGTTCAGCATTAGTGGCTGTTAATAGACAGATGGAAGCCTCTCATCAAAACCATCCAGCGTGTTCTTTAGTGCGCACAGGATATTGCTTTGAGCGGCACTTTTTTGCACACAGTTGGCTGAATTGCTAGGTTTCAAGGACTCCGAAGTCTCAGAGAAGGTTACGGGAAAGGGACCCATTGGACAGCTGTTGGGAGACAGATGGTAGCCTCCTGTCAAGGCCATCCAGCGTGTTCTTTAACGTGCACAGGATAGAGCTCTCCCGCACACTTTCCACGGCTTAACGTCCCATCCGATGGACGGCGGCCCTTCCAGCGGTGTCCCCTACTGACCGAGGACAGAATGGGGATTTTGCGGAGATAAATCTCAACGCTGGTCAGAGAATAAGACATCCTGAGTAGGATTCCCCAATTACAAATGTACTCCTCCGTACAGGAAATGTTAAAATTATATTCTATGTGGAATACTATTTTATAATTGCTTATTTTCTATGTCTATTTTTAGTGTCAGCCATATAACATGGAGCTAAAATAAAATTATACGAAGATACCTGTTTCCGATTTCGATGCAGATAGACAAGTTCGAGAGTTCATAGAAGATGATGGGAATTCAGAGGGGGGAGGGGTCGAGACCCCCTGGACCTCTCCCCTGTGTACTTGCCCTCGTTCGCAAAGCCCCTGGGTCTCCTTCGAGTAACAGCTTTATCAACTCAGCCTAGTGAATGCAGATGGATAGGATACTTCCAGCCAGAGTGCGAATTTGCATTCAACTAAAAATAATTTATGTTATTCCCGCGAATTTCTTCTATTATTATAAAGCGGTTAAAACTAAAACTTCTGTGTAAGCATTATTGACGTCATCTATGCAGAATGAGTGCTGATTTTTTTTTAAATATAAATTTGCGAAAATATTGTGAGCGCATTCACTTTTCTTTTTTGATATCCTAAGAGTGTTTATCCCTTCAAACAATGTGGAGAAACACACGCAAATGTTTTTATCTCCCTCATAAAATTCAGTGAACATGAAGCCCCTGGTGTTTGTATAATAAGAAACTGTGTGAGTAATTACTTGTTCATTTCTAATAAGAAATGATTTCTGAAAAAAGAAAATATCATTCAAAAATAATATTTTAAATGTAAAGGAAATAAAAGAAAATCTCATGACCCAAAATGGCATTTTATTCTCGGACTGATTCCTTGTCTTCTCTCTTTCTAGGATCAATGACCGCGTGATCAGCGCCAATGGAGTATCCCTGGAGAACGTGGACTATGCTACTGCTGTGCAGGTGCTACGCGAGTGTGGAGTCACCGTGAATTTGGTAAGTGACTTTCATTTGTAACTTAAGTGATAAAGTCCTTCAATTGATTCATAGGAGATTTAAAACCCCCTTACAACTTCGATAATATATAACAGTTGACCATTTGTTTTTCAGTCATCGAAAATTGCAAAAGAGTGCCGCTAAGAGCTAAAACAACCAACTCTATTCGTTCAAAATCCTCAAGAAGCCAAAATCTAAAGTTTATTCTAACATGTTTAATCTCCTAAAAAGCTCTCTTCAGTATGTCACGCAGCTTGAAATATTTGTAAAGAATCCACCAGAGAAAATAAATTGATCTATCGAACCCATTATCATGTCTAAATTCCATATTGTTCGCCCCAAAGTTGTCCATCAACCAATACTTATTTCTGTTAAGCACAATTATGCAAAGAACCGTACCAGAGAGAGAAAACAGACTGATATTTCTGAAATTGTAACAAAAACTAATCACCTCCCTTGAAAAAAAAAGAGAATGATTATACCTAAAGTAAAATTCTCTTAAAAAACCTCAACATAATTAAAATTTAACATTTAAATCAGTTATGCTACTAACAGCATCATCACCAGTCAGCATTACAGCATTTTCCTGAACATTTGCACCAACACTCAGATTTTACCATTTCATGGAGATAGCTAGTCAAGTTTACTTAACCCATTAACTTTAAATGACACCTCGACGATATTTTTTTTGATAATTTTCGTTCTGTTTTTATTTCCTAAGGGTTTTTTTTGCCAGTAATGCTGAACGAAATAACTTTACTCGAAAGAAAATTACTCCTAATGCTTTCATTTAGCGAAGAAGTCCGAAAGGAACTTGTCACTATAACGCACCATATTACCGTTTGCTTCCTCCTTCTGCATTTTAGAGAGAGAGAGGGGGAGGGGGCTCAGTCGGTAGCGCGTCAGGCTCGTAATCTGCAGTTCCCAGATTCGAGTGTCCCAACTGTATCAGCTTTATCTGTGCTAAAAACCCCACTCTGCCCTTGGTCAGAAAGAAGACACCGTTGGGTTTGGAAATATCGCCGTCTTTCAAATGGGAGGTTAAGCAGTGGTGCAGAAGAACAATATCCTATGTGCGCTAAAGAACACGCTGGATAGTTTTGATGAGAGGCTTCCATCTGTCTCCTAACAGCTTCAGATTAATACCCTTCCCCCAACGTTCTCAGAGCCTTTAGGGTCATTGTATGCCATTGTATAGCCAAAAGTGCCTCTCAGATTAAGGGGCGGGAGTGGCTCAGTTGGTAGCGCACCAGGCTCGTAATTTACAGTTCCCAGGTTCGAGTCCCAGCTGAGTCAGCGTTGAGACTTATCTCCGCAAAACTCCCTATCCTGCCCACGGTCAGTAGCGGACACCGATGGGCTTGGAAAGGTCGCCGTCCGTCGGATGAGACGTTAAAACCGTGGTCCGTGTGCGGGAGAGCCATACCCTGTGCACGTTAAAGAACACGCTGGATTGCCTTGACGGGAGGCTACCATCTGTCTCCTAATAGCTATTTCAGTGGGTCCCCTCCCCCAACCTTCTCTGAGCCTTCAGGGTCCTTGTGACCTGGCCATTAAGCCCATGGTGTGCAAAAACTTGCCGCTCAGAGGTAAAACAACCCAACCCAAAAAGCTTCTCAGATTTAAAAAAACCCAACTCTTTCCCATTTTCTTTCAACTGCCATTGATGCAGGGCGATTATTATATTATAATAATCAGTGTTTTAGAAGCTTACAATCGCTAGAACTGAAAAACGGTCTTCTGCGTCATCTGCCTAAAGCATTGTTTACCATGAACTACAGAAAATTGAAATACCACACACAACTTGAGAAAAAGAATAAAGATCAAAACTGGCTGAAAGCTACTACATTTGATAATAGTTAGGTAAATTAAATTTTATGATTTGATTCTTGTACTCCCAGGCTTTTCTAATCCAAATACAATAAATTATTAATTAGAAATCGAAACATCAGTGATTTTCTTTTAATTGTTTTACATCTTGGCAAACGAATTCTACGAGGCACACGAATTCAATATTTCTAGTTTAAGCTTCATTTTGAACCAAGCTTTGCAGCAGGCTGCGATTTGACATAGAATGGCTTCAAATGCGGATTAAACTCACTCAGGAAAAATTCTCACCTCGTCCTCCCATCTCTAATAACAGTAAATGGCATCAATGCACGATATTAAATGCAACTTACAACAAAAGATCCAATCACCTTTGCACGTCATTTTTCAAAAAGGGAAAATAAGTTGTATTCCATCCCCCACTTATTACCTGTTCAGCAAAAATATCTAATTTTTAACATAAATCGATTGTTTACAATTTCAATTTAACACTTTCCCTACTCATTTGCCGACATATTGGTGGCAATGGATAATAGAACTAGAGAACTCAAATAATATACTTATGAAAAGACTACGGTTACATTTTTGTTGTTATAAATATTCTCTTTGCTATTTTTTCAACAACTTAACCGTTGACTCCATTTTGTTCCATAATGGAAATATCCACTCAACTAGAAATAGACAGAAATTGAAAGTCGGGCTTAAATCGATACTGTAGTGGAAAAGTTAAAATTTTTGGTCATTTGTTAACTTTACCGCTCTTAAAACTGTAGAAATGCAAATCGACTTTATATTCGGAAAATGAAATTAGGAAAATTTTATTAGTATCAATCTATCCTAAAAGGAATTTTTCATTTATCTGTTAAAAAAAAAGTTCAATACCTGCATATTAAGTGGCGATAGGGAGTGTTGATCAGTCGGTAGCGCGTTTGAGACTCATAATATAGAGATCCCAGGTTCAAATTCCACCTGGGCCAGCATTGAGATTTATTATCTTCGCTAAACCCTACCCTGTCCTTTGTGAGAAAAGGGACACCGATGGGGTTGCAAAAGCCAAGGTCCTATGGATGGGACATAAAGCCTTTGCCCCTGTGTAGGAGAGCCATATCCCGTGCACGTTAAACACGCTGGATGACCTTGACCACCATTTGTCTCCTAACAACTGGCCAGTGGGTCTCCTTTCACCAACCTTCTGTGAGCCCTTAGAGTCCTTGTGGCCTGGCCATTTAGTCCATTGTATTCAAAAATAGTGCCACTCAGAGGTAAAACAATTCAACCCAAATTCACTGCATACCACAATTTAACAGTTTTGGATCTAATCGATCACAAAAGAAAATCAAGCTGCTGCCAATGAGGTCTTTACTAAAAGTTTTATATGGATGATTTAAAAAAAATTAATAAATAAGTTTGTGGAAAAATGAGTTTGGCAATTCCCGATACTTAATCCCACGTCTCTAAAGATTTATGCCAGATTATTCTAACCATTAAACTCGAATCGACTCCGTCTGCCTGCCACCAATGTGTCTGATAGATCTTCCTGAGCTCTTGGTGTCATCTATGATCCGGTCGTCTATGTTAACAAATAATCTGTGTGTTCACTATTAACTGATTATTTGAATTAACTTTTTTTATCAGATTGATTGATCGGTCGGTTGTTGCTCTCCTCAGGTTATCAAGAGACGAGTGGTTCTGCCTCCCAACGTTAATGAGCCTCAAACTCTGAAGTTAACGCTAACAAAAAGCAAGAAAAAAGATGGTAAGATGTTTTTCTCTCGCAAAAATATTTCTTTGCCTATTCTACAAAAAGAAAAATGATTGTATTAAAAAGAACAACCTCTTCTCATTTGGGTGCGGAGATATCAGAAAAGAAACTTTAATGCTTATCATTTTACTATTTTAAGTTTCTCCATGTGAATTAGGGAAAAATCAATGAGTATGCACATTTCAAAGCAGAACGCAGATGAATGTTTCATAATAATTTGATTACTGTTGGAACTGCTAATGATAAATTCAAATATATCAAATACATTTTCTTATAATGACCTTTCCTGTTTGGGCCGTACTCAATATCCAGAAGACCCCGGCAATAGAGAAAAAACTACAAGGAGGAATTCTGGCAAATAGTGTCTTAAAGGGGCGGCAAATTTTTAGTGGGCCTAAGGTGGCAAAATACCTGGAGATGGTGCTGACCATAGAGAACACCTTTGAGGAAATTCGGATCTCAACAACACAAAGAAAATACAAACGTTTATGCTTCAGCCGAGGGATTAACCGGGTCCCATTGTTCAGTAGCCAAATTGTTAGCAATGATGGCCAACCATTTGACCTCTGACCACCTTTCAGTAAGGGACATTGATAGGTTTGGAAAGGCCACTATCCATCACATGTGACATTAGCCATGCCCCATGTGCAGGAAGCCTTACCATGTGCTCATTAACGAGCATGCTCGATAGCCTTGACGGGAGGCTGTCTCCAACAGCTGTCCAGTGGGTCACCTCCTCCAACCTTCTTTGAACCCCCAGGGTCTCCCGACCTGGTCATTTAGTGCATCATCATCATCATCTTTAAGCAGCCATAGGCTACAGAGATCCAACCAGACCGTGCAATTTAGTTCTCCAAGCATATCTATCCTGAGCTACATCTGCTGCATCTGGCCACTGCACACCAATTCTAATAAGGTCCTATTTGACATTCTCTGCCCAACGCATCCTAGATCTTTCCTTCTTTCTGAGACCTTTAGGCACACTGTTCACAACCCTATTGGCTAATCTATAATTATCCATACGGGCAACATGGTCAAACCAACGGAGTCTCTCTCTGCACAATATACTGTTCAGAGGAGGTTGTCGACTCCTTTGCCTAATCTCTTCATTACTTACAAAGTTAAACCACCTAATGTCCAAGATAATAAGCACCTCACTCAGAGGCAATTGTCACTCAGAGGTAACCCAACTCTTTAGAGCCAGTTCAATTTACAGGATGCGGTCAGAGCACTGTCAATTGAACCTCCTGTAATTATTTATTAAGATATACACATATTTTGTGCCCTATTCAATATCACCCCTAAAGCGGAGGGTTGTAACCCTCTCTTCCTTGAGTGCGCTCCCCCTCTTCCCTTAAAGGCTTTAATAACATATATAATATATATAGGGTGTCCCATAAGTATATATAGTAAAGTAATAATATTCAACTGTACACGTAATGAACTTTTATATTCACTTTATTCAACTTCTGCACTCACTTTATTCAACTCTAACGAATGCATACTAAGACATCAAATGTTCAAACTGAGCACCCCCGTGTTGCTTACACATGGCAATCCTGTATCTGAGTCGCCGACTCACTTTATGGAGAAAGGATGCATTATCTTGCAATATTCACTGCTGACGGTCTCCTTTAATCCATCCGGTGTTCTAGGCCGATTTTGGTATATATAAGATTTTAGATGTCCCATAGAAAAAAATCCAAGGGAGTTCGAGGTGTCCATTCCAACTCCACACGTCGGCCTATCAATTTGTGGGGTAGTGTTTCATCCAACCAAGTTCGGACAATAATGGCATAGTGAAGCAGTTCCCCATCCTGCTGAAAGAAAACACTGTGGTAATGTGCTTAGGGCATGTCCACTAAGTAAGGTACCAAAATCAAAATAACATTTAACATTTGCAAATAAGAGTCGCCGGTGACTGTGTCGGTATAAAAGTAAGGTCCAAGGATGAATTCGTGATTCCACCACGAATTGCACACCAAACAGATACCCTGATATCGTTCTATATGTGTGCATCTTCAACCTGGTGTGGTGTCGCAGCCTAGTAACGACAACTGTGGTGGTTGACTGTTCCATTCAAGTCAAAGTTTGCTTCATCGCTGAAGATTATGTCCGGCAAGAGAGACGGTTGTTCCTGAAGTTTTTCAAGTTACCCAAACACAGAACTGCTCTCTGCGGTCCATGTCGTCCCCAATCAACTCCTGTACCATTTGCATTTTGTGTGGATGGAACCTGTTTCTTCTCAAGATTCTGGATACAGATGATTTTCAGTTCCCACCTCCAGTGCAATTTTTCTTACAGACCAGCAACGGCTAACGACTTTGTGTGGTATGATAACTTCGCTCGTGCAGCCAAGTTTCGTCTGTGTTACTACTCGGACGACCTGGTCTAGGTTTATCTATCACCAAACCACTCTACTTCAGTCTCTTTAGAATATTACTGACGGACATGTGACATGGTTTCAGCTTGTCTGAATGTAGCCTGTGAAATTCTTCACATTCTTCTCACTGACTTTTTCAGCAGCCAAAAATTGAAAGTTTTGACATATGTCATTTCCTTCATTAGAACTTTCTTAGCATGACACTGGTTATATATGGCTTTTTCTTCGATCTAAGCCTCAAATTGAATTGTGTAATCTTCTTTGCTAACAAAACTTCCTCTGTACGATTCATACGTTTATTTCAGCGAGAACTGTTTATCCATCATCAGTTGCTTTTAAGCTTTCGCTGCTTTGGGATAAATCCAAAAGCGAATGCTGCTTTGCCATGCAAATTTATGCGACGGAGAATTGGCAAACTTTAAGACGTCCTCTCGTCATTAAATTGAAGGAGCACCGTCTGCCCGTGTTTGCCCAAAAGCTCGTTTTCCCAAATCTAATGATTCCAAATGAATGCCAGGTGCTGAAATTCTTCTTTGATTGTTCTACTCTTAATTCTGTATTTCAAAATTCCTTTTCACTAGATTTCTTGATGAGCTTTGCATGCATTTGCAAATAGGCAAACTTAATGCTAATCGCATTGATCGTGACTCACAAATTAATGGAAAGTTATTTTTAATGGTCTTTATTCTTCTTTTGGGTTCAACTGACTGCAGGAAATATCTCGATTGTAAAGACCTTAGGAGAATGCGATTTACATAACCTTTTATGTAAAACGACTGCAATAGTAAAAATTTGCTTATGCATTGTGTCGGTAAGAATGATTATGCTTACTTTAGTTAAAAACAGTGTTCTTTTATATATATAAAGTGCCTTAAAATGCAATTCGGTTACCGGACAGCAGCAGCATTCTGGAGATTTAAATAAATATCAAAGATATTTATTTTTTGCTCGTTTCATTACCCAATTTTTTATTATATAATTTCGATGTTGAGAAGATTTTTCAAAAAAAAAAGCTATTTTCCATTTACTTTCCGTAGTTAAACGACTGAAAACTTTAAAGTATCTAAAGTAAAAAAAAAATCTTCCTTTGATATTTTTTTTCGTGTTTCGTGTTTAACCAAAAGAAGACGGTAAAAGAATATTCAAGTAAAGATCAAAGTCTATGGTGACCAAACTCTCCACTTTATGGAGCAGCAATAAATTTCCTGTTTGGCTAAAGATTACCGAACACACCAACGGCAGTTCAGAGTTAGTAATGAAAGATTCACTTTAGAAGCACTAGCGTGCATTCTTATTTATTTTATGCACATAATTTTACAAAGTGCCTGTAGAAGTCGACAAGCATCTTTTTCTTTTAAATCTTTGCTTCCTGTAATGCTTCCGGTGCTTACAAGAGCATAGAGTTGCTCTACATTCCTTCCTCAAGCAATGTCATTTATCATTTGCATGGAGGGTTCTTAAATTTTTTCGAGACATAGAGCAAAGATTTTTACGAGTAAACAAAAAATAGAGCAATTTACTGATAACATTTGGTTAATTACTGCCGACATTAAGTCCTTAACATAGAGTAGTTTTAACACAACACATAAACAATTTCATATTGTCTGTTTTCTGCTTAATATCTTATATGAGTGGCAGTTTTTTTTCTTACTGAAGGGATTTTTGCATTCCACTTGCTTTTGCCACACCATTCCTAAAACTATGTGAAATAAGGAAGTGTAGGGTTACCTTTGAATACGGGGAAAATTCTGTAACTGCAACAGCCCATACTGATGTTGAAACTGTAAAAGAGATAAATTTATTTGGCCTTATCCGATTAACTGCTGCATCGGAAAGAAGATTTAAAAGTCGATCTGTGAGTGAGCATTCTTCTCATCTACCATCTTTCTCAATAGAAGTAATTGCTGCATAGTTGTTATAGTCTTAGGCCACGTTCGCAAAAGACACATTTCAAATGGAACTCGGAGGACGTCAGTGCAGATGAGAGTGATGAGGAAGTAAGCGTGTTTCATCATTCAATCGCAGCTGCAAAGAGATTGGAATTCACACATCTGTTCACAAAAAGGAAAACTTGACCGTGGAGCCAGTGGGAACATTCATGTACCTGTTGCATCCTGTGACGTTGAGCGAAGTTATTCACGATATCAAATTATCTTCAGAGATATCAAGCGAAAAATCACTGTGGAAAACTTTCTTCATTTAGGTGTTGCAAATCCATCTTTACCGCTTTTTTTTCATCTTTTGTCTTGATCCTGTTTGGCACAGAACCGTTTTACGTTTCACGGTCGAAATTATTTAGTTAATATAATATATAATAATTTAAAACTTGAAGTGTTTCCATTTCTCTCTGTGATCAGTTACTTTCTTCCCGCCTTGTGGTTGGCTATAAACTTGTTTTAAAAATTCCTTCACTGATTGAATAGCACAATCTCTAACAACAAGTGACTGAACCCACGGCAGTGCATTGACCGTGTGCTCCATAAAGCCCTTAAGATTGTTAAATAGGATAACACATCTATTAATCTGCTGCTAACAATTTCGTCGTTTTATTTCCATCCCTCTTAATAGAAAACAAGACTTGATCTCGTGTCCATTAGTCATAGAATCCACCGTCACTTTGGTTGCAGTCAGAAGTGCCCAAACCAACGAGCTTCTCACCCTTAATCCTCGGTTCTCCAGATCGAGATCTTGCAGGTACTTCATTAGTTCTTGTCCCGCCAGGTTTTCTGCAGATCCCCTGGAAATGCCGCCTGTCTCTCCTTTTCCTGATGACCAATTAAGGAGGCAAATCAAAGAGGCAATCTCATCGTGTTTCGCGCTATTTTCACTCACCTGCCGGCTTGTCTTTAGAGCAGAGCAACTTGTCTTCCCTTCGCGATGCGATCTTCTCCAAATTGTGTGCTCTGTAGCTGAAACTAAGAACGTGATCAGTTTTCTTTTTCATTGAAGTTAAGCTCTACTAAGCTGAGCTGGGTGATTAAACCTCACGACAGGATTAAAGCCTCTTCCGAAGTTTCCTTTTTAACGAATAACTTCTCTCGTACAGCCAACTTTACTGCAGAAATTGCGTCTTCGTTAACGAAGCTTGCTGCTGGTGAGAACTCACAACTCGAGATCGGCAGAAAGTTTCCAATTTACGTAGAGTGAAGAGACGCAAAGCCGCCAAATCTCGCGTCATAAGCGGTGTAATAACTTATAGCGTTCGTCTCAATTAATTAGGTAAACAACTGAGCAACGGATTACATTAACTTCTGTCTTTGCCTGAAGCTCTAAACGGGAGCATTTTGCTCCTAATGCTTTCATTATCAGGTGCTAGCAATTTAAATTCCATTTTATTATGATGGCTGATAGTTATAAACGATGTTTGCTCGTTGCATCGTTAGAATTTCGGCAAAGCTAGCTGTTCGTGTCTCCTGGTACTTCAGCTGTTAGTTGTATACAGGAAAACTACTGAAATAAGATAGCTCATTATAGGGTAAATGCCATTGGTGCAATATTATGTATATAAAGGTTGCTTCTATTTATTTTGCATATATAAGTTACTTACATACATTACTTTATATATATATTATATATACTGTTATATATCCAAAAGTAACAGAAAAAGTAAAAATGCAATAATTCGAAAAGTATAGACAGTAGGACGATGCGGCTTTCACAGAAATGCACAGAAAGACATGGGATTTTTTTTAATAACGAAATATTTTATTGCCAGAATAGTTACATTTGCCACCGACAGGTGGCGCTTCAGTTGTGTCAGTAGTTTGTACACCTCTCTTGTGTTGCGATCTTAAGCAACCACGGCAATTCCCGATTCCGCCTGTACAGCACTACCAGTTATGAAAAGCCATGCTATCTAGAGCCGGGGGCAAGGAATACGCCCTATAGGAGCATCTCAACCACAGCCTCACATGGCAGCAGTCCTATAGAAGGAAAGCTGACCACCGGAAGAAACCTAACTTTAATCTGTTCCCCAGTTAGCCATGAACAAGGATATATAGATCCAAGTTTGATCGGCACCCAGGGTGGAGACTCTTAGTAAGACCCAGACTTTTTTGAGGGCTCGTGCCTACTAGGCGGGCTCAGACCGTTCGGCAGAGCCCTCGAACTGCTCACCCAGAGCACCTGAGGTTGAGGCCTCGGACACCGTCACCATCCAACCGGTCTTCCGACCGGTCAGTGGCATCGTCGGCCTCGGTTGGCCTTGGCTATGTCCAACCGGGGCACCAGTCCAGTCGGCACAGCCTTCAACCGGGTTGCTGGGGCCTAGGCCCCCCACCACCACGACAAGGTGGTCCCCTATTGGGGGGGAGTAGTTTGTACAAATTGATCTCTATGTTACGATCTTGTGCAACCACGGCAATTCCCGGTTCCGCCTGACAGCACTACCTGGTTAAAGAAAAGCCATGACTATCTAGAGCCGGGGGCAAGGAATACGCCCTATAGGCGCACCTCAACCCCAGCCTCACATGGCAGCAGTCCTATAGAAGGAAAGCTGACCACCGGAAGAAACCTAACTTTAATCTATTCCCCGGTTTGCAAATGTGCAAGGATATAAAGATCCAAGCTCGATCGGCACCCGGGGTGGAGACTCTTAGTAAGACCCAGACTTTTTGGACGGCTCGTGCCTACTAGGCAGGAGGAACCTTTCGACCGAGCCATCGAACTGACCACCCAAGGTCCCTGAAAGGTGAGGTCTCCAACGCCGTCACCACCCGACCGGCAATCAAGCCAGCCAGCAGCGTCTTCAACCTCGGTTGGCCTTGGCCATGTCCAACCGGCGCCCAACCCAGTCGGCACAGCCTTCAGCCGGGTTGCTGGGCCCTAGGCCCCCCCACCATGACAAGGTGGTCCCCTATCGGGGGGGAGTAGTTTGTACAGTGGCGCTTCAGTTGTGTCAGTAGTTTGTACAGTGGCACAGCCCACTTCGCAATGCAGCTAGGATTACAAATGTTCAATATGACGGCCGTCATTCATGAGAATGGCCATCAGACGTGGCACGACACTCTCCACAGCATCGAAGAGGGTTTCAGCTATAATGCCTGTCACATGATGGCGAATAGCTTCTTTCAACATGGCCAATAACGTCGGCCGACCTCTGTACACCTGTGACTTCAAGTAACCCCATAACCAAAAGTCACAAGGTGTAAGGTCTGGAGACCTTGGTGGCCACTCATGTGGGAAACAGCGACTGAGGACACGGTCATCACTAAATGTCCATCGCAGCAGGTGCTGGACAGGACCTGTGATGTGTGGAGGCGCTCCATCCTGCGTGAATGTTACACTATGAAGCGCTTGCCTCTCTTGCAAGGAGGGAATGATGCTGTCTCTTAAAAGCGCTGCATAATGCTCACCTGTGACAGTAACATTTCGAAATGTACCACTGTGGACTTCCTCAAAAAAAAGGGGCTTATAATGAATGACGCAGTGAACCCGCACCACGCTGTCACCTTTGGCTGATGCAAAGGGGTTTCCACAATCGCGTGTGGGTTCTCTCTTGCCCAGATGCGCAGTTGTGTGCATTTACACTTCCATTAAGCGAAAAGTGCACCTCGTCAGTCCACAGGACGTTTGACAACCAGTCCGCATTGTTTTCCATCTGTTGAAAAGCCCAATTTGCAAATTCATGACGTCTCTCGAAATCAGTTGGTTTCAGTTCCTGCATTCTGTTGAATTTTGTAAGCATAACTCTTGAGGATGATCTTGAGTGATCGCCACACAGTCCCGTACGAAATGCCAGTTCGTCTTGAAATTTCACGCGAACTGCATTCCCCATGTGCGGAAGTTGCCAATTGTGTGTCGGCCTCATGTTCAACCTTGTGCACAACTGCAATAGATTTTTTGGGTCTCCCGCTTCTTGCACGTGTTTCCAAACTGCCAGTGTCCTCAAACCTTTCCATCATAGATATAAGTAAGTAACAAGACATCGGTCCCTTTCCACTTCTAATACCCCGCATCAAACGATAGGTGCGCAAAGCCGCATTTGCACATTTGGAGTTCTGATAATACAGCTTAACTAAAAGTGCTTTATCTCGTAACGATAATATGCGTCACCTTGGCAGAACGTTTAACTTCGGTAATAAACGTTAAATGCTGAAAGTTTAACTTCAGTATTCACTACATCTGACATTTACGTACCTCACGGCAAAGTCAGATTGATCAATGTTCGCAGTCTCGCACCGTTCGAGGAGCGGCGGCCGGCGGATCTGTTTAAATAGCGACAGGCAGCAGTTCCGGGAACGCTACAGCGCCACCTGGCGGTGATAAATGCAACTATTCTGGCAATAAAATTTTTCATTATTAAAAAAAAATCTCATGTCTTTCTGTGAAAACCGCATCGTGCTACTGTCTATACTTTTCGAATTATTGCATTTTTACTTTTGGATCACCCGGTATATATATGCATATGTTTCTTTTGTGCAAGGGTTGGCTGAATCTACAGTTTCCAGATTCGAGCTATCTTGCTCTCGGTCATTAGGAAACACGGGTGGGCTCTGAAAGGTCACCGTCCTTCATATGGGACGCAAAGCCGCGGCATTTTGCGCTGAATTTGGGTTCGGTTGTTTTACTTCTGAGCGGCCCTTTTTTGCATACAATGGGCTAAATGGCCAGGTCACAAAGACCCCGAAGGTTTAGAGAAGGTTTGTGGGAGGGGACCCACCGGACAGCTGTTAGGATACAGATGGTAACCCTCCGTCAAGGCCATCCAGCATGTTTTTTAATGCGCACAGCGTATCCCATCCGACGGATGAAAATCCGACGGAAATGCATCGAGCCATCCGACGGAAATGCATCGAGTAGTAAGTAGATCTGTGTTCTATGTGAATCTTGAATGCATGCTTCTATGTCTAAATCAGGTCCTCGTGAAGATGCGCCATCAAAGCCTGGCCAATCGCATTCAATGAGAGGTTTGTTTGTCAAAAATTGAAAATGATTCTGATTTCATGCTACCCTTTTGTTTTTGCATTCGTGAGTTAGCCTGGATGACTTTTGATCTTAGTTATGCCTTTGCTTTTGTGCAGACCAATCATTGGAAAACGGCGATTTGTGTGAGACAGTCGAACCACCTTCTTAGAACTCCTTTGAATAGTATTCTTTGAAATAATTAACTATTTTTTTAAAATAAAATTCATAGGATTCATATTTTAGTTATGAGGTTAAACGAAGAGGTAAAGTAACTCTCTATTGCGTCAATTATTTTTTCCCACAATGGCATTCACAAAAAAAAATTTCGCACCATTGTGTGCCAAAGAAAAGTGACGCTCCACCCAACAACTCCTCATTTTGTCCCTCCTTCCTTCTCTCCCACTTCCTTCGCCTCTCTTTTATTCACTCCCTCCTTTTCAACTGGCAGAAACCGAAAACGAAGAAAGGAATCAATTTTATGCATCAAGTATCACCTTTCTCGCCAAGGGCAGAGTTGGTGGGGGGCACGGATTAGCGTAGAAAATCTCAGGAAGAGTTGGGACTTGAAACTGAGAACATATGATGATGAGCCGAGCGACATCCCTTCGTTTAGGAGGCAACTGCTTTGGTTTCGCCCCATTGCCAACAGAATAGAGTAATGCTCAGTTTCCTGCCGCGCGAGGAATAAGGGAGGGAAAGCCCAACACTGATATTGTTGGAACTCGAACTTGGGGTCAGGAAATTACGAGACTAGTATTAACTGATAAATAATGTGGTAATATATCATAAATAATAATGAAGTATATGCAACAAGATAATAATGAAGTATATTACAAGGACTCCGAAGGCTCAGAGAAGGTTGGGGATTGTCATGTCGGAGACATGGTTGTCATGGTTCAACTTCCCCTTCGGCCAAATTGATATTGATTGTCTTACACTTCTTATCCAATTTTGGCCAGTGATAGTGCATTTGAAAGTTTTTGAATTTTAGATGTACATTTCAAAACAAACATATTAATCAGTTATAAAATGGTCGTGTAATTGTAACGAACCTTGTTGTGGAACCTTATGGAGAAATATCGTCTAATTATTGCTCATTCCCTTGGATCGTACTTATCGACTTAGAGAAAGTCACCACCATGAGGCCATCATCAATCTTAATTTCGTGTTTTAGATTGTTTACTCTTTCTGTGAATGGTGCTGCCATCTATTGATCAGTATACTGACAATCATTTGATTTGTTTAATTTTAAAATTTAATTGTTATTTAAATTATTTGTCGACCAATCGGATATTATATATGACCATCTGCTCGTGGAAACTTATTTTCGTGACGGAAGAAATCAATGAATGGAATGTGTAACACAGATTTAAGTGGATACGAATCAGGATTCCCGGATTATTTACCAAATGTAAGAAGCTAAAGGAAACGCTTTTACGAAGATCTTCAAGTCCTGACTCGTTACATCTCAACCGTAGGAAAGATTCTTACGCAGTGAAACTATTGGTTCGCCTTCATCAACACTGCAATCAGCTTTCTCCGCACTGCTCCGATGCTTTGGACGTCGTTTTCACAGGGTTGTTTTACCTCTGAACGGCACTTTTTTTTTACACACAATATGCTGAATGGTCAGGTCACAAGGACTCCGAAGGCTCAGAGAAGGTTGGGGATTGTCATGTCGGAGACGGGGGCATGGTTCAACTTCCCCTCCGATGGACGGCGGTCTTTCCAAGCTCATCGGTATCCCCTACTGACAGTGGGCAGGGCGAGGAATTTTGCAGAGAAAAATCTCAACGTTGACCCAGCTGGAACTCGAACTGCAGATCACGAGCCTGGCATGCTACCTACTGAGTTGTGTCCCCAATCTCACAAGTAATTGGCTGCAATAACAAAGTTGGGAATTAGAAATTTGTAATCTGCAGGTTATATATATTGAGCAGATGGAATTTATGGGATTATGAAATACTAAAAAGTAAATTCTGCTTTTATGACCATTTTTCAACAACTGCTTAGGAAAAAAACAGTTTTTTCCATAAACTTAAGAGAAGGAAACAATGCAGTAGAAGCATTATTAGCCCCTTCAATGAAAAACGTCCCTCCTGAATAAGACTGATTCCTCCCCTAAGTAAACGCTTCGCAGCAGTACATTTATAATTCGTAGCAGTGAAAGCCTTCAGTATATCGCCTCAGCTACAACCACCTAAGTTATATTGAAGCTACTCTTACGCGCAGGTGTTTAAATGGTTTGCCGTCGGGCTTTAACCTCTTTATCATTCGTACTTGAGTTGCGGCTTGTTAGCCATCTCCGTAAGCACCTGCATCGCCGCGAGGCAGAGCGCGGGGGCCCGAGAGGATTAGCGGCACAAGTGCATTAGAAGTGGAGTGGGCAACAGGAGGAGCCACTGAGCCATTCCCTCGTCACTGTCACTGCGACCGGACTTCCGCACAAATACCGCATTATTGGCGCCTCGCGGCCACTGGCCGGAAATCCACGGATTAACTGGTGAGATATTGGCTTCGTCGTAGAGCGTCGACACTGCGAGCGCCGGTCGTCGTCCTTTTCGGCTGTGCGAAGCGATTTCTCTTGTCGTTCCCATCTCGCTGCGCACAAGAGACGACTCGCCTAATCCCATGAAACCGAGCCGAAGCGACAACGGCATAAAACTTCGTCAGCTTTTCACCGCTGTGGTATTCGCTTCGCTTCTTTAAAGAAGAGACTTGAGCCTCTGCGCTGCGGTGGCGCGATCGAAAGCTCTCGAAGCGAAGATGCATTCGCTCCTAGAGATGTTGGGACAATAGCAGACATATCAATCTTTATTAAGGATTGCTGACATCAATTCTTAACGATCATAAAAAAAATGAATGTTTCGATATATGACAGTCTTGCTTTGCCTGCAGTCAGATGAAATAGTTGTAAAAAATTTCGTAAAGGCTTTTAAATCTCTGAAGCATTATCAAAGAAAATGCTTTCAACGTAAGAAGAATACAAGATGTAAGTAAAGATTGCGTTATCCAATAATGAATATAAATCATGTTTATTATCTGTGCAAGATTTATTCTGTAAGCAAATAATGAGTTTGCATGTGTGCTACCGTGACTAATTAACTTTTTCGTTGTTTATACTGAAGAGAACTAATAAGTTCATCAATCAGAGAAGATTTTTCTCTAAAGGAGCTTGAAGGTTTGAAAAGAAGTATAATTCCCTCTTAGCCTGTTGGCCTTTGAAGTGTGAAAACAGCGATAACTCTTGGCCTCCTTGTGATACATACATAATTGGATGAACGGTGCTATTAAATGGAAATGAAGATGACCGTTAAATGTGTATTAATATTAACAAAAGTGTGAGCATTGCAGAGTTTCCCTTTTATTCTTTATGTTCTGTTGAATTGTTTAATCCTGAAAGGCACTTTCTACACAATGGACAAAGAGGACAGGTTACAAGAACCCCACGTCACAGGAAAAGGTTGGATAAGGTCAGCAGTCGGGGGAGATAGCAATTTCCCATAGCTGTTCTAGTGATTATTAAACTTTTTTTTGTCTTGCTGTTCCTGGTATCTATTTGGATGAATGTTGCGGTACTTCATAGTCATACAAAATAGATTTATTTAACTTATTAGGATTGCCAACTTAAACTTGCCTCATTCTCAAAGTCCTACTTTTCAAAAAAAAAAAAGAATTTCGAAATCTGTTAAACTAATACGATTGTGTGTAAAATGTAGTTAAGATTTTAAGTAATTCATTTGTAGCTATTATAAATTAACTAGAAAGTCCCGTGTCCTCCTGCGAATATGAAATGACCGTTCTTAAAGAGTCAAACTATTGTAAGAATCGTAAAATTTTAATTTTTTTTTATTTAAAAGAAAATTTTACGTCTTAAAAATGTTAAAAACAAATTACCCCCCACCCAGCTGCTTGCTGCACAGGTCAAACAATAGCCTGTCTGTATGGAGGCCATAGACAAAGCGTAAGGTAGGCGAGACCGCAGCAGAAAGACAATACAAAAAATAAGGACCCGGGTTTTCGAATCCAGATCCCTTTGATTTGTAGCCAAGCATACGTATCACTCGGTCATCAAAAATTGACAAATGATAAAAATGGTTTGATATTTCTTAGACGATTTAAAATATTTTGGTATTTTTAAAAACTTACTAATGATATTTTCTGAAGCTGATTATAACATAAAGAACGCACGTGAATCAAGAAAATAATCTAACTTTCTGCGGGGAATGAGTTCGTCACAGGCTCGGGCAAAATTAGTTCTTGGTAGCTCCCAAAGCAAATAATAAGTAACTTCCACAGCTGAGTCTCAACTGTGCGAGCATTGAGATTTTTTATGCTAATTTCCTCTCTGCCTTCTGAGAAAGTGGATATCAGCCGTCGTCCATCAGATGAGACGTTAAACCGTGACACCTGAGAGGAGAGCCATACTTTTTATGAATAAGTATATAATGATATGCTGAATAAAAAAATGATAAAGAACATGCTAGATGGCCTTGACCGGAGGTTTCCATCTGTCTCTTATAGCAAATGCCCAATTGATCTCTATCCTAATCAGAGTTGTTGGGATCTGTCCTTGTGATCTGTGTGTGGATCTTTGTGATCTGTGTGATCCATTGTGTGCTAAAATCATTAAAACAACTCGATGGTTTTAATTTGTAAATAAGTTTAGGGAATCGGTGTGGCAATAATAATTTTATGTAATTGGTGTGCACAATAATGTTAAAAATTATACTAGGTACATTATTGAAAAATAAATTAAAGATTTAAAAAATGCCTATCTTTCTATAAGGCCTTAAAAGTAAAGAATAAAACTAAAAAATATTGATGGTTCAATCAGCATATTCATTTCAAAGGAAGAAGCCGGCAATCGTGTTGCGTAGGTAAATCGGTGCCTTATCTTCCTTTGAAGCGAATACGAAGTCAGTGATTGATTGCACCATCGATAAGCTTTAAGCTTATTTTCTACTTTTTAGAAAACGTATAAGAAGATATGTATTTTTCAATTTTTTATAAATTTATTTATATTTTTTGTCATTAAAAACACTTATCTTCAGAAACTTACGCTTAATATATGACTCATAAACATCGACCACATTTTTCCTTCCCCTGTTTCTGGAGTCGTGTTTAAGGCAGTCCATGACATTGGAGACGTCACGAGCTTTAATTGGAGATATAATTCGTTAAGATTATATCCCCCTAAATTAATCCCCCCTAAAATTCGCTTCTTTTCTTTTTTTGTGGTTGGGGGGGGGGGATTTAAAACAATCTACGACAGTCCTCATAAGATCTTTCATTTTTTAAAATAATTATAATTTTATACATTCATATTTATACTAGGAATACAATTTCCAGTTTTAAATTTATCTCCGCAAAATTCCCCGCCCTGCCCGTGGTCAGTAGGGACACCGATGGGCTTGGTAAGGCCGCTGTCCGTCGGATTGGACGTTAAGCCGTGGGCCCTTGTGCGGGAGAGCCATACCCTGTGCACGTTAAAGAACACGCTGGATGGCCTTGACGGGAGGCTACCATCTGTCTCCTAACAGCTGTTCTAGTGGGTCTCCTCCCCCAACCTTCTCTGAGCCTGCGGAGTCCGTGTGACCTGGCAATTTAGCCCATGGTGGGCAAAAAAAGTGCCGCTCAGAGGTAAAAACAACAACAACAACAATCCTGTCTCTAACCCACAAGAGTTATTACAACTCGTCAGTGGAGTTTAATACAATGTTTTTGCTCATTTCATAAAATTATAAAAAAAATTAGATACTGAAAATCATTTAAAAAAATTTTAAAATTAAATTTTCTGAATTCGAATTTTCGAAAAACTGTGAAATTATCTCAACAACCTTTTACTTTTTTAGTTTTTAAATCTGTATCGTTTATTATTACACTCAAAAAATTGGTAAGCAATACTATGGCATATAAACTGACAGGCTCCTGTCAGACCTCTGGTGGCAAGCAGCTGCGTGAGGGGTTTTTTTTTTTTATTAATTTTTTATTGCCTATCTTCCTATTGCTTTTGGCTTTGACATTTGTCGTTCGGTCGGTTTGGTCGATTTGTGGATTTGACAAAACTTTGTTCCACCATATCTTTTGAACCCGATGGAGAATCTTAGTGATTTATGTGCCAAATGAAAGCTTGTGACGCGAGGAGTGTCGTAGGCTATAAAACAGTGACCCTTTTGCTTTCTTCCCCCCTAAAAAACGGGAAATGTAAAAGTCATTCTACTCCATCTCCCGAACGCAAAGGCTTACAATTATGAGTTAAGTGTCAAATGAAAACTCTTATAATGACGGTCGTAAACTATTTCGAATTTTGCCCCCACTAATCCCCCTGATAAAATTGGGGGAGTGGATTTTCGCTGGGTTCGACTTTAACAAGTCATATCTCAAATTGAAGCTTGTGACGTCTCCAATGTCATGGGCTATCTGAAACATGACTCCAAAAGGGTGGTAAATGTGCTCGATGTTTATGAGTCGTTTATCAAATGAAAGTTTTTAAAGGTAAGTGTTTTTAGTGACAACAAAAAAAAATATAAATTTAAAAATTTAAAAATTATTTATCTTCTTATAGGGCTTAAAAAGTAGAAAATAAACCTAAAGCATGTTGATGATGCAATCGATCACTTAGTACGTATTCACTTCAAAAGAAGATAGGGCGCCGATTTACTTAGGGCCCGGGTAAGGCATGGATGTGTGTGTTGTTTTTCTGCTGAGGTCCTGCCATCCTCACAGACATTCTACTATGGCATAGAAACTGACAGGTTCCTGTCAGACCTCTGTGGCAAGCAGCTGCTTGAGGGGGTATTTATTTATTTTTTTATAACTCGTAATATCTAGATATAGATACTCTAGATATAGCCGAACAATCGTTTTCATATTTCCCCTATTTATGGGGTTAGAAAGTATGGGGGTCAATTTTTCTAGCGTATGACACTCCCCGCGTCATAAGTTTCCAGTTGACATATAAATTGCTAAGTTTTCAGTTGACATATAAATCACTAAGTTTTCCGTCGCGTTCGAAAGATATGGTAGAATAACTGTTTTCACAAATCCTCAAACCGACAAACTGACAAATGACGATCGAAAAGTAATGCGAATACAGGCGAAAAAAAGAGGAGGGTGATGGCTTATTCGGTAGCTCGCTAGGCTCGTAAGCTGTAGTTCTCAGGTTTGAGTCCCATCTGTGCCAGCATTGAGATTTATCATCATTAACCTCCGTCGTACCCTCGGTGAGGAAAGGGGACCTTCGCCGAGTTTAAACGGGCGGCGTCTGTTTGGTCGTTGAAGAGCCGTACCCTCTGCACGTTAAAGAAAACTCTGGATGGCTTCGCGGAAGGCTACCCATCTGTCTCCTAACAGCTGCCTAGTGGGTCTCCTTTCGCAAATCTTCTCTGAGCCCTATGACCTTGCCATTTAGCTCATTTTGTAAATCGAACACATCAAAAAAAGAATGATACCTACTGAATTAGAGGATACAGCATGAAACGTTTAGCGCCTCAGTCGATAGACTCCCAAAAACCAAAGATATCACTTTTCTTGTCGAGGACGGGGCAAGGACAGTCAGAAAAAATCTCACTTCTGGCGCATGCGGTAAACTCTGTTAAAGGTCTTAACGGTATTGTTAGCCTTAATTTGTCAGTTCGGTTTATTTATGAAATAAAATAGTCCTGCTGTGGAGCTTTCTCTAAAAAATGGAGATTTTTTTCATTCTTTTTCGGTAAAGTTTTGAATAGTATAAAAAAAACTCCAAAATTATTAATTTCACTTTTACCATGAATCACGTTAGTTGAGACTGGAAATGAAAACCAACGTTACTCACTCAGGAGTTTATTTAAATTGCAGCAAGCCTTCGCATTTCTTATCAGTTTTAACGAGTGATAATTAAAAAGGAAAGAAATCGTCAGAAAAGTAATTGAGGAAACTGAAAAGGAACTAATATTGATTCATAGAAAAGTTGTTGTTTTCCAACTGGGTATTAACAACAGCTAGAAACAAAAACCAAAGGTTCGTTTGTTTTCTTCGCTGCTGCAATGTTTTGGGATTAACAACACACGTCGCTTGGGAGGATTATGTACGAGTTGGCTTTTTGCTTTTTGTCTGGAAAAGTTATTTTCGCGAAACATTTCTTTATTAGAATAATCCAGATGTGAGCGAAAAAAGCGTTGTTTGGAAAAGTTAGATCTGAAGAATAAAAATAAATTAACAAGGCGTGGATTAAAGAATATTTAGGATGGAAAGTACACATGGGCATTAAATTAAAAAAAAAGATAATGAGGAAAAATTAAACCGTTTATCTTTGTGATCTTCAGGCCGCAAAAAGAATTTTTTATTAGCCTTTCAAACGAGTTTTGGTTCGAATTAAGCTAAACATTTGATGGATGATAATTTCTGATTCTGGTTTTAGAGTTTTTAACTATTGATGTTGCAACTGGAATTGAACTTAGAAACAATTTTTATGCATTCGAGGTTGTGCAAGGATCTAATTATTATGCTCAAGATCGTTTTGAATCAAATTTTAGCTACTAATAATAATTTAGGACATCGTCCATGTGACGGGACGTGGATGACTTTAACGAGAAACCTTACAACTGGCCAGTGGGTATAACTTATACTTTGGCCAGTTGTAAGTTACAACTGGCCAGGGGGAAATGTTATTCTTCATTGGAAATCCAGTTTTTGCCCCCCCCCCTTATGTTTTTACTGCTTGCTTGTGTTTCTCTTCCTCCCGCCCTCACCCTTGATTTTCTCCAAATAGAAGTCTCAGGACCGTATCTAGAAAAAATCAAGGGTGCGGATTCTTGTAATTTCCACTTATTTTCGTACACTGATCTAACATAATTATTAAAAGTAATTTTTTTCATACAGGTTTTTAATATTTTCTTTTGCGTTTATTTGTAACGAAAATCTGATCAACTACTCGCTTTAGGCTTTGGGGAGAAGTCTTCATCAGAAAGGAGATCCATGTCTTTCTCGTGGTTCAGACCAAAGTCCCTTTCCTCTGCAATTTAAACAGAGTAAAAGTTCAGCCACAGAAACGAATTGTGTGATTTAATATCTACGAAAACGACGAAATCATCAGCAGAAATATCACCTGTTGTAGTTTTTCACAGAATCACTTTTCTGCTGAATAGACGATATCTTTGTTTAGTTTTTTTGCTCAAAGAAAGATCAATGAACCATTCTAGTTGTTGTTGTTTTATCTTTAGTGGATTCCATTATAATTTAGGGCACTTAGTTTCCCCAGGTTCATCTGATGAATCACCGATGGTGCTAATTTCCCTCAATATCATCTGTCGTATTTCACCGAATTAATGGATGCTTAGCACTTAATGTTTTATTGATTCTCTTTTCAGTTCATAAAAGGATATCCGGAATGAGACTTGAAAGTTTTCGGTTTATGTTATATTATCTGCAGTTGCTGAGCAGGTAGATATAAATTCGAAATATGTGTGTTGGAGTTATGGGGGGAAGTGGTTATAAAAAGGTATTTGAGATCCACTCAGCCCAGAATGTATTACATTTTGTTTCTTTTACCTCGTAGAGGAGGGCGGTGGGTGGCTCAGGCTCATATTCCCAGATTCGAACCCCACTTGCGCCAGCATTGAGATTAATCTCCACAAAACTCCCCGCCTTGCTCCCGATCAGCAGGGGATACCGATGGGTTTGGAAAGACCGCCGTTCGTAAGTGGGACGTTAAGCCGTGGACCGTATGTGATAGATTATGAGCCTGGTGCACTGCCGACTAAACTAACCCCTTCCCCAAGATTAACTGAACTTCTTTTGAATCCATACAAAAAGATCTGTTCAAATAAAAAGGTGATTCTAATCTTATCGGAAAGATCGCGAAAAATGCAGACACTCTCATTTAAATCGATTGTATTTATGATGATGTGCCTATTTTCATCTAAGAGTTTTTATTTTAGGTTTTGAAAACAGTGATTTTATTAATACATGCAAAACTAATTTTCCGTTATTATTTACTAGCATTTTTTTTTATTGTTATTAAAAGAAAAAACAGTCCTACGAATTGTTTTGTCCAGAATGCTTTGCTTGGGGCAAGTCAGTAACAGGGCTTTAGACAATTGCAAATGTGTTTTCTGTCATGCTAATAAGATCATTTCCAATTGTTCTTAGTTTGTAACTTGCCTTGTCGACAGTTTTAATATTTTGATATCGAAAGTCTTCCTTTTAATAGAAGATAGATAGCATCATTACTCGCCATTCTCTAACTAAAAATAAATTCAACATAAACGTATCGAATATGATGGGATCTTAATTCTATAACTAGGGCAAAAGGCTACAACAGTGTGGAAAGGAAAGGACATGTACTTCCTCGAATGAATAGTTTTCATTGTATTTTAATAATCTTTTGGCTCAAAATATCTTTGTGCTCAAATCAGGATCCAAAAGATTATATAAATACTAAGGTTTTTTGAACCTGTATATATTTAAGACATCCATTCCTCTAGCATTTCTAAGAAATACCGTTGTTAGTTTTGTAGTCATCGTCCATCTGCCAATCAGATGCCGTGATTTACTGCTCCGTCAACAACAGTAGGAAAACATTTCAAATTCATGATGTTTTTCAGGGAAATTGAAAAATGGCACTTGTTTGGGGTCTTTTCTACAAAAACGAGTTGATATTTGGTAGTTAAAATTGGGACTTGATATTTGGGGCTGAAATTAAGACTTAATGTTTGAAAAGGGCTCAATAATTCTGTTTTTTTTTTCTGTTTCACGTATTTTTATATTCAATTTCTGCAATTTGTAGAAATTTTAGTTAAATTATTCATCATCATCATCCTCAAGCAGCCATGGCTACGGAGGTCCAACCAGACTGTGCAATTTAGTTGTCCAAGCATGTCTATCCTGAGCTACATCTACTGCATCTGGCCACTGCACACCAGTTCTAACAAGGTCCTGTTTGACATTGTCTGCCCACCGCATCCTAGGTCTCCCCTTCTTTCTGAGGCCTTTAGGCACACTGTTCATAACCCTATTCGCCAATCTATAATTATTCATACGGGCAACATGGCCAAACCAACGGAGTCTCTCTCTGCACAATATGCTGCTTAAAGGAGGTTGCAAACTCCTTTGCCTAACCTCATTATTAGTTACACAGTTGAACCACCTAATGCCCAAGATACTGCGTAAGCATCTGGAATCAAAAGCATCTAGTTTCCTGTTATCTTGTTTACAAAGTGTCCAAGTTTCACTACCATAACTAACCCTAGAAAGAACCAAACTATTATACAGTCTAATTTTAGTCTTTAGGTGTATACGCCTATTTCTCCACACTCTCCCAGATTCTTAAAAGTCCCAGCAGCAATCCCTATTCATCTGTTAATCTCATGCCGCACATCATCATTATCTATTACATAGCTCCCAAGATAATTAAACTGTGACACCTGCTCAAGACTGTAACCATTCAGATTAACTGAATCACAGCCTGCCTGACCAATTTTCATCACTTTAGTTTTCTCTCTGTTTATAACCAAACCTACTCTACTACCAGTCTCATCAACAGCTCGAATGAAAGAGTTCATCTCATCAACATCATTTGCCAAAAGGTTCATCAGCATAATCTAAATCAGAAATTTTCGTATCCCCATCCCATTTTAGGCCAAAATCTTTCCCTTGAAGTGAATTTCGCATAACATAATTAATAACCAAGCTAAAGAGAAAAGGAGACAAAATGCACCCTTGTCGAACACCAGAAGTAATGCTAAACCAATTGCTACAAGCCTTACCAACTCTCACACACGACTAAGTGTTATTATAGAGAGCTTTCATTATGTTAACTAACTTCTCAGGTATACCATAAGATCTCACGATCAACCACAAATTATGACGATCAACAGAGTCGAAAGCCTTTTTGAAATCAACAAAGCTAGCGACCAAAGATTTCTGAAACTCTAAACATTTCTCAAGAATCTGCCTAAGTAAAAATATCTGATCCACACATCCCCTACCACTTCTGAATCCACATTGCTCATCACGCAACTGACTGTCAACCAGATTCTTAATTCTATTAAGCACAATCATGGAAAGAACTTTACCTGGAACAGAGAGTAGGCTGATATCCCTATAGTTCTCACAAGAACTGCGATCACCTTTTTTAAAAAATAGGGATAGTAATAGCTATAGTAAAATCCTTAGGAACCATGCCTTTATAATAAAAGATACAAAATTTAGTCATCCAAGTGGTAATCGAAACATTCCCAGCTAAGAGCATTTCAGTAGTAATTTCATCTACCCCTGGGGATTTATAAAGTCTAAATTTAAAAATAGCCAAAATAACTTCAGACTGTGTTATAGGGCCAACATTAAAGCCACCAATGCATCTATCATCATTGCAAACAATGGGAGTAGGACTAATTACATTGTTTAGAACTTCACTGAAATGCTCAGCCCACCTAGCCATGACAGAACCCTCCCCTTCTATAACCTTACCTTGTATATCCTTCAATCTCTGTATACCTGTCCGTTTTCTACCACACAAAACATTAACTATCTGGTACAGCTCTCTGCAATTGTGCTGTCTAACTGCTTCCTCGGCTTTGTCAGCCAAACCATCAAGCCAAAGATTCTTATCAGCAGCTAACTGATCTTTTACACTTTTATTAAGTTCTCTGTAATGCTTTCTATTAGGACTAGTAGGGTATTGATTAAGGACATTCCTGCAGTTCTTTCTTTCCGAAATAAGCTCAAGTGCTTTATCACTCAGATAATTCTGTCTCTTCTGCTCCTTTTTTCCTAAAAGAGTATTGTTAGTGTCCAAAAAAGCCTGTTTAAAATGATCCCATTCTTCCTCAACTTCAGTAGTAAGCATACCATGACTGTCATAATGACTAAGTAACCTATATGGTAAGCTTTGGCTATAACTGGGTCTTTCAGAGCTTCAGTATTAAAAGTAAATTTTTTAACCCTAGCACAACACTTTTTAAGTTTAAGTTGCAAGACACTTTTAACAAGGTAATGGTCAGATCCAATTTCAGCTCCCCTATATGCCCTGGTATTCCTAACAGAACTAGCCCATTTGCTGCTAATTAATATATAATCGATCATATTCTTATGCAGCCCATCAGGTGAAACCCATGTGTACTTATGTATGTCGCGGTGTTTGTAATATGTGTTAGTTATTCTGAATCCATTGAGTTTACTTACCTGTAGGAGACGTTGCCCATTGCCATTGCAGCTACCAATACCAAAAGGGACTATTACTCCTCCCCATAGGTCAGAGTCAGTACCAACTTTGGCATTGAAGTCACCAAGAACAAGGGAAATATCTCCTTTCTTGACAGAATTCAAAATATCCTGAAGTTGTTCATAAAACCTATCCTTCTCATCCTCATCGGCATCCTCAGTGGGGGCATAACAGCAGATAACATTCAAGTCTTTAACGCTTGTCTGAAATTTTGCTGTAAGAAACCTTTCATTAATGCACTCATATCCTAGAAGAGCATCGCTAGCGTGTCTGCTGAGAAGCAGACCCACGCCTTGGTGATGCTTTTTGTCGTCCCTCCCTGAAAAGAGAAATTTAAGATTATTTTTAAGAATCTGACCTTTATCTGTCCATCTGGTCTCTTGCAAGCCGAGAATATCTAAATTATAATGGTGGAATTCTTGTGTGAGGACATCAAGAGAAAAAGCTCTGTGCAGAGTCCTCACATTCCAACTACCTATGGAGAGAAAATGGTTAGTGGGATGTTTAAAGAAACTATGTTTATTGAGAGAGGGAATGCCGACAATATCAAACAGCCCCCTAATCGCAGACATGGGGCAAAGACCCGTTCCCCCACCACTAAAGGCTGAAACCATCTACAATGGAAGACTTCCTCCAATGTAGAATTTGACGATGCCAATAGAAGCAAAGAGTTAAGGTGCCTGCGATGACTTCTGCTCAGGATTATCCACCAGCTGATAAACATATCCTGTGAATCTATTCACTTGGGGCTGTCAACCCACAAACAAATAGAAAACACAGCGGAAGATTTTCCCTCCACAGAAACCCACCAGTGCAGCAGAATCAGGATCCATAATCAAGCTCAGAGCCATATATTTGTCCAGTCCAGTGGGTTTATATGGTCAGCACCAGGACCCTGTGTGGTTGACCACTCCTCAGCAAGGTAGAAAAAAAAAAGAAAAGTAGCCATAGTTGTCCAGATCAGTAGGCCACACTAATCTGGCAGCCCTCCCCTTCCGTTCACTTCCGCAAGAGAGTATCTCTTTTGAAAGGTACTAACGGTCTGCACCACGAGAAGGCGGAGTCGGACATTAGGTGCTAGGCCTGGCCGGTTCTATGCATCATCACAGGGGATTGGTGCATAGCTCTCCTTCCAGTTACTACCTAGCTACCATTTACAGACCATGATAGTCAACCAAATTATTACATGAAGCGATTTAAAACGTATATTAAAAATCGTAGAACTCAATAGGATAATAAAAGTATTTTTATAATCCTATATATAAAGCAAAATTTAAACACAGTGTTATGTACATTAGCCCTAGATTGTATTATCAATTAAATGGTGGAATGAGGACTATAAGGTATATAGTAAAGTTTAAAAAAATTTTAAATGGTTATTTATTATTGATGACCCTGAGTATTGTTTTACTGAACTATGTTGAAACTTAATTGTTTTAAATTTTGTTCATATACATTCGCAAACAAGGCTCTTAAGCGGAAGTAACTTGATTATATTATGCTCATAAATTGGTTTCAATAAATTTATTATTATTATTATTATATTATTATTTACGCTAACGTATCGATGCATAAAATATGTTTAATTTTTTTATTTTGAAAAATACAACAATTAGTTAAAAAATTGTTAATACTGTATATGTGCCATTTGTGTCGCTGAAGTCGTAATTGAACATTCCAGCTGGTTGAAGATTTATAACGGTTAAAGATTTGCTCTCAGTCATTTCAACTTTTCTCGGCAAGAAAAACTAGTTAAATGTTTTTGTTATAAGTTAGAAAAACGATTGTCTTCTTTCGTGGCGGACGAAAGCAGAAAGTTACATTCCTTTTTGGAGAGTTTTAAATAAGTACGAAACGAATGCGAAAAGAATAATATCTCACTTTAATCTCTCTGAATCCTGGGTGCACAAACCTTTTTTACAGGGAGGCTACTTTTAATTTAGGATTTCTTTTTGGAGCTATTTTTAATTTAGAATTTCTTAGGAGGGCTCCTTTTAATTTGGGTTTTCTTTGGATGGCTACTTTTAATTTGGCATTTCTTTGGAGGGCTACTTTTAATTTAGGATTTCTTTGGAAGGCTAATTTTAATTTAGGATTTCTTTTGGGACTACTTTTAATTTAGGATTTCTTTTTGGAGCTATTTTTAATTTAGAATTTCTTAGGAGGGCTCCTTTTAATTTGGGTTTTCTTTGGATGGCTACTTTTAATTTGGCATTTCTTTGGAGGGCTACTTTTAATTTAGGATTTCTTTGGAAGGCTAATTTTAATTTAGGATTTCTTTTGGGACTACTTTTAATTTAGGATTTCTTTGGAGGGCTACTAAATTTTTATTTACGTTTGAAATAAAGCAATAAAGAGGGATACCATCAGTAATAAACAACTAAAAATAAATAATTTAACCGGCGCTTAATGTGGTAAAAAAAATTCTGTTTTTGCGGTAAAATAAATTTAAAAAATTTTAATAGAAAAAAATTACTTTTTAAAAACTAACTCTCTACTCCTTACCATACCATGGGCGACTCTTACCTTGCTAAAGGGCACCGTAATGGACACCCCCGC
This sequence comes from Ryuthela nishihirai, assembly GCA_038380435.1. Classification (NCBI taxonomy): domain Eukaryota; kingdom Metazoa; phylum Arthropoda; class Arachnida; order Araneae; family Heptathelidae; genus Ryuthela; species Ryuthela nishihirai. The sequence goes on from JAWZYU010000017.1 coordinate 83,410,787, forward strand.
GTCTAAATCATTATTTTCCACAATATTCATTTAATATTTAAAGAGTTATTGAAGCTGAAACATTAAACTGTAACTTTTGCTAGTCATGAAAATTTCCCTCAAAAGTTAAAACACAACTGTTATAACAAATTGTTCACTGATGTTAATGTAATATTTGAAGTTTGTGAAACGATTTTTCATATTTATGTTTCCATCATTTTGGAGAAATAAATGTCTATAAAGATTATGATAGCAGCGTCTGCTGTTAAATATTCCAGCATCAATAACTTCTTAAATATTAAACAAATATTCTTGTAAAAACGATATTTAGAGAGAGAGATTAATTTGATCTTCAACTGATATCTAGCGACATTATTCAATAAAAGGCATGTTTTCAAAGTTAGAGAGCTGGGAATGTGGACGTTCACACGAATATGGATGTTCACATGGAAGTGTCCGGTTCCTTTGATAATACAGTATATATTACGCATATTTTGCAAGAATATTTTTTAAAATACCACTAACGCAGAGACAAAAATTATATATTGCACTATTTCGTAAAAACAAAATTTGGAATAAAAAAAACGGAATTTCAATCTATCCCCCGCGATTAAATTATTCTTGGTCAGCTTCACTCCGTTCGAAATTGACTTTGGCCCGCTTCATTCTATTAGCAGTCGATTCTGTTTAGCTTCACCTATTCACCTACTAGCAGTCGATTCTGTTTAGCTTCACCTATTCACCTACTAGCAGTCGATTCTGTTTAGCTTCATTTTATTAGCAATCGATTCTGGCCCGCTTCATTCTATTAGCAGTCGATTCTGGCCCGCTTCATTCTATTAGCAGTCGATTCTGGCCCGCTTCATTCTATTAGCAGTCGATTCTACTTAGCTTCATTCTATTAACAGTCACTCACTGTGATAAGGCCTTTAAATTTCTGCCATTCAAAAATTTACTGCCACTTCTTTCTGAGCAAAATTATTATTTTAGGGATACATTTGACATTCGTTTCTAAATAATCGAGTACGTTTTAAAATGATCAAAAACATTTTATACTTTGAGCTATACATTCCATGTGTGAGATTACTCAAATGGAAGTAATCAGTCAGTGAACAAAGCGACATGAGGCTGACCGTGAACAGTATCGCAAATCGATACTGCTGCCAACTTTATCCACTCTCAAACTGAAAACTACTTCATGAGACTATCTTCTTTATCTTCTTCTTCCTTTGTATCTTCTTCTTCTCCACACTCTCGATGGATTCTTCAAGCAGAACATCTCTCTCAAGTCCCTTGGTTCTTCTTCATGGAGTACATTCTATTGGAAAAAGTTTCTCTCCTGGGAACCGTTGTTAGATCGGAACCGAGGCTCTGCAGCAAAGCGTTTGCAATGAGATGTCGAACCCCATCGTGAAAGCACAAATCCAGTTTCGTGACGTCAGACGTACATAGTCCGACAATTCACGTGGAATGCCACCTATCGTAAGCTCTTCAGATGAAATGTCAACTGTTTTATTTTTTAGTTAAAATATATATGAAAGTAGCTCTTTTACTGTGCATTTCCAGTGCTCACTTTTTTTAGGAACAGACTCATGTGAACAGGGGGTTGCATTCAGAGCAACCCCCTGTTCACATGAGTCTGTTCCTAAAAAAAGATGACTTCTTAAACTTTTCATTCCAAAAATGAGAGTGAAGATAGATAAGATCTAATATATCGGAATCACGATTTTCAGCAAAATTCGTAGAGTTATTGAAGCTGGAATACTTAACAAATTAATTCCTTCTGCAAAATTCATTTAGAAATGATGAAATTTTAAGCAGCCGTTACCATAAGAGTACCCAAGAACTCATCTGGGAGATCCTGGATCTGGAATTTCTCCCACATACCACATACAAATACAACCACCTTTCCCTGAAGAATTTTAATAAACTGAGAACACTGACCAATTATACCGACCGGACTATCCACTGGCTACGATTTCGATTTTGAATCCTGGACTTATTTTCCTGGTACGATTCTTGAATCCAACAATACTATTCTGGGTAAAAAGGAGCGAAGGAGACAGTCGTCTGAGTGATTAAGCAATTCAAATTCTTGCTGGAAGAAAGAAGTGCCGAGATGAACTGAACCAACGCCCTACTAGTGTTAATAGATAGAAAAAAAAAGAGCTTCATAAACGCCTAAAGCAGTTGTTCTGTCGGTTTTTCAACCACGGACCAATTTCCGTGTTGAATTATTTGTGTTGTTTTACCTCTGAGCGACACTTTTTTTTTTTTGCATATAATGGGTTAATTGGCTAGATAACAAGGACTCCAAGGACTCAGAGAAGATTGGGAAAGGGAACCCACTGGACAACTGTTGGGAGAAAGACTGTAGCCTCCTGTCAAGGACATTCAGCATGTTCCTTAACGTGCACAGGATATGGCTCTCCTGCACAAGGGGCCACGGTTTTATGATTCATACGACGGACGGAGGCCTTGAGGCCTTTCCAAGCCTATCGGTGATCCCTTTCTGACCGAGGTCAGGGTGGTCCTCAGTCAGAAAGCTTTTTTAGCAGAGATAACTCTCAGCGCTGGCATAAGTGAGATTCGAACCTGGGAACTACAGATTACAAACCTTTCAGCCCTGCTTCCCATTTTCTGTGATTTTCCGAAATTTATGTAAAGTGGCCTATAGCCACGAAATCTCAAAATTCGCAGTCCTTTGGCTATCTGAAATGATGATAATCTAGATATAATCTAGAAATATGATTATCTAGATGAATTATTATTGAAATTCTTAGAGCTGGAAACGAAGCTCTTGTCACATGGTTGAATATGCTATTGAATATTTTCTACGATAAAGGGATTGTTCCTAAGGGTTTTAGCAGAGGTATAATTATCCCTATATTTAGGAAGGATGATCGCAGTTCTTGTGATAGTTACAGGGCCATCACTTTACTCTTGAAAGTAAGATTTACAGGGGCATCATTCTACTCTTAATATTTTTTTCTCCATAAAATAAAATAATCATTAGTTTTTCCATGATCTCTTGAATATTTTTTGCTGGGAAAGTTTTTTGCATGAATGTGCGTAATTCACTGGCGTAAATTGAAAAAAGAACACCATTAAGAATAGAAGAATGAATTTTATTTAACAATAATAGAATGAGTAGTAATTAACAATAATAGAATGAAATTTATTTAGTAGAAATAACTTGTTGAGAAAGGACAGTGATCAATAGGTGTGAAGTGATTCAATGTTTATTTTACCTTTTAATGAGTATTACATTTTACAGAAGGCACATTTTAATAAGGTGTTCAACCTCCTCGAGCAGCAATACAAGCTTCCAATTTGGCATACAATCGGTCGTACAAATGCTGGATATCACGTTGGGAATTCCAGTTGTTGGGACCATCACGTTGGGACCATTCCAGGCGCTTTCAACTTGGACTCATAATTCAGCAATTGTCGTTGCCTGCCGCAGTCTGCGGAAGAGTCTTTGTCCAATCCAATTCCAGACATGCTCGATTGGAGACAAGTCCGGAGAGCGTGCTGACCAAGGAAGTTGGTGCACTGCCTGAAGAGCATGTTGAGTTGCCCGGGCGAAGTGTGAGTGGGCGTTATCCTGCTGGAATATCGCATTTGGGATTACACTCAAATATGGCAGGAAGACCGACTGTATGATGTCGCTGAAGTACGTATTAATATTCAGTGTACCCTGTACAAACACCTGTTTTACCTTTCTTAGTAAAATGTGCCTTAAAACGTACGAGAGTGATAGCTAATCGTTCCCCACACCATGATGCCCGGTGTGGGCCCTGTGTGTCGCTGGCGGATGCACGATGGAGGAAGCCGCTAATCTTGTCGCCTTCGGATGCGTAAACGACCATTAGACCCTCCTAAGCAGAATCGTCTTTCACCATGAAGATCACAGACTGCCATTCTTCCCTCCAATGAACTCGTTCTTGACTCCACTGCAAACGTGCTCGACAATGACGAGGTGACAGTGGTAACCGTGCACATAATTCTGCTTCCAAAAGACGATTGCATATCGTTCTTGTAGCACCCTTGATACGACAGAGGATTGAATTTGTGACGCCCATAGCCATCTGTTCTGCCACTGCCGCCCTCCTGATACCCCGATCTTCTCCTGCGTCCGTAATTCTGTGTTGCCCGGAACCACATCTGCGAGTGTGCGAATGCTCTTCTGACCATCAACGCCACCATCGTACCACTGCCGATACTTTTCGTCCAACGCGGTGTGCAATTTGATGAAAAGACCAACTTGTTTCCCGAAGACCCACTATACGAAATCGCTCAAACCCGCTAACTGAACAAATGTTGTGCGACTGCATCGTCCAGGCATGGTAGCTTCTTTAAAGAGTACTGAACAACACGACACATGACGAATAACTTCTTTCTTCACGCCCCAGTCCTTAGGGGGCGGGGGGGGCTCAGTCGGTAGGACGCCAGGCTCGTAATCTGTAGTTTCCAGGTTCGAGTCCCAGCTGGGTCAGCATTCAGATTTATCTCCGCAAAATTCCCCGCCTGCCCACGGTCAGTAAGGGACACCGATGGGCTTGGTAAGGCCGCCGTCCGTCGGAAGGGACGTTAAGCCGTGGCCACGTGTGCGGGAGAACCATACCCTGTGCACGTTAAAGAACAAGCTGGATGGCCTTGACGGGAGCTACCATCTGTCTCCCACAAATGTTCCAGTGGGTCCCCTCCACCAACCTTCTCTGAGCTTTCGGTTCCATGTGACCTGGCCATTTAGCCCATGGTGTAAAATGGTAAAAAAGTGCCGCTCAGAGATAAAACATCCCAATCCCAGTCCTAAAATACACGCTGCGTACATTTTCATGTTGTCGTCCTCAGTGACGTCATTATTTCATTCAATGACTTTAATCTTGGATCACGGTTTCTGCTGCCCTTAATTATTAACATACTATAATATGACGTACCTAAAGGAATTCCTTCTGGGTGTTCTTTTTTCAATTTTCGCCAGTGTAGAATTAAGAATTTGGTTGGAAGAAAATTTTGGGATGATTTTTTTTTAATTCATCGTAAAATGGTGAAAAACCAGCTACAGCCCACCAAAATTTACGCGTAACGTACCTGCTCTCTCCATTGCTAACTTTCACAATTCCCGCCAAAAACTTAGCACGTATCCATTAATAACTCTCCATTAATGACTTTTCCAGCCCAAAGTTTCGCACGAAACGAAAATCTTCATTCAATTTTTTTTTATATCTTGGAATCTGGCAGATTCCAGATCTTCGCAAAGAGGTTAATCCCGCCCCACGCAGGTACAGACCCGAACTTTTTTACCTAACACGGGGCCACACAAAGAGAACCCTTATATAAAATTTGGAACAAATCGGTGAAGTATTAGGGAAATTACAGTCCGTCGAAACATGTCAATAAAAGTTTTCCATTAGTTTGAGTGGTACTTTTAAGCTAGGTGCACTCGCTGACATCAGAAGGCCACAGAAGAAACACACGCATTTCTCTGTCGATGCCCTCGAGGTCACGCCCACCCATTGCCACCTGTTATTTATTATTATGTTTGGGTTGGGTTGTTTTACCTCTGAACGGCATTTTTTTGCACACCATGGGCTAAATGGCCAGGTCACATGGACCCCGAAGGCTCAGAGAAGGTTGGGGGAGGGACCCACTGGAACAGCTGTTGGGAGACAGATGGTATCTCCCATCAAGGCCATCCAGCGTGTTCTTTAATGTGCACAAGGTATGGCTCTCCCGCACACGTGGCCATGGCTTACGTCCCATCCGACGGACGGCGGCCTTACCGAGCCCATCGGTATTATGTTTGGTATGAAGCTGAATATCGATTTGTAGCTGCAGATTAACAAAAGGAGCACACATTGAATTTCAGTAAGATACCTTTATTTAGTTGATCGTCCCGACCAGGCCCGGATCTAGAAAGAAATGGGGGGGGGGGAAGGCAAGAGACGCAATTCAACGGAAAATGGCAAAAGAGGGGCTAAGAGACTGAATTTATATTGCAGTGTAACAATTCACCTTCGTTTTAGAAGTTTTTAAAAAATTTGCACAAAATTTGCACAAATTCAAATATGCACAAGTTTAATCAATTCTGGCCTCTCTTACCATTATTAGCATTCTCAAAGGAGGGATGGCCCCCTTTTGAGAATGCCCGCCCCCCAGATCTGGTCCAGGTTCCGATGGTGTTGTTTCATTTCACTATGCATTGAATTTTTTTAAGCCGCTAAGACAATTTGTAATCACCCTGTAATTTAGTCCCTTCGAAAGTTTGCTATTGCCGTGAAACTTGGAACCCTTTGTAAGGAAGATACAAACTTTTGATTCTAGATGAAGCCATTTTGAGCATCAGGTATATGGTATAATTTGAATATGCAAGTAATAATGTGGTTAGATGAAGGAGTCAACAACCACTTTTGGAGAACATATAGTGCAGTGAAAAGGCTCAAAAAGAGATCTAGTAAACAGGAACTTGTTAGAATCGGCCTTCTGTGGCCTTTTGCCATAGCACCAATTCAGGCGGTTTTCGCAGTATTTCCGGTTTTGCATCGCGTGGGTGATTTCGTCACTCCGACCCTAAGCTTGAGGTATATAGAAATCATATTTTCATTCCTGTAATATCGATTAATATCTTCTTCCGAAGACACTTTAGGTTCGGGACTCGATTGGTCATGAGCTAAGATCGTTACCTAACGTTTTCAGGTTCCAGTCCCCATTGTGCCCGTTAAAGAACGCCCTGGATGGCCTTGACGGGAGGCTACCATCTGTCTCCCAACAGCTATTCCAGTGGGTTCCCTCCCCCAACCTTCTCTGAGCCTTCGGGGTCCATGTGACCTGGTCATTTAGCCCATGATGTGCAAAAAAGTGCCGCTCAGAGGTAAACCAACCCAACAACCCCATTGTGCCGTTCAGATTTTCCATACTAATCCTCACTTTGCCCTCTGCGAGAAAGGGTCATCGATGGGCTTAGAAAAGTCACCGTCCGTCAAATGTAATGTTAAGCCGTGAGTTGTACACACACGTGTGTGTATAACTCACGGTTTTAAAGTGTATGTACAGGAGAGCCATATTCGGTGCGCGTTAAATAACACACTGGATGGCCTTGATGGGAGGCTTCCATGTGAGTCTCCGATCCAGTTCTGAATCCTTGGGGTCCTTGTGGTAGCTACTTAACCCACTGTGTGCAAAAAGTGATGCTCAGAGATAACCCAACTGTATGATTTTTCGAAATGTCAAAACTCACAATTACTACACTGAGTATAATTTATGGGAGTGTAAAATAAAATTGAATCATTCCTTACTGCATTTTGCAATCTACTAAAAGTGATCTTTGTTGTTAAAAGATAGAGCAAAAGGATCGGATTATCGTAATGGGTTTCTAAACTCATTTTAATATTTATGGATTCCATTGTCTGGGAACGTATTTTTTAGCTTTCCTAAGAAACTTCTTATGAAATGTCACTCGATATTAGGGCCATACGTGCCGACTCCATTAGCTTTAAATAACCACGCAGATTTTTCTTTGGAGAAAGCCCATTGTAAACATTAAGGAAAGGAAGGTAGTTTCATACAGCAGCTAATGGTCTCCATTAATACTCGTCACTAAAGTTGACATCTTTTCCATCCATCACTCCAATGACAAGTGACAACTTCCTAATGCTAAATATTGCGTCGCTTGTTGCTTTTGTGGCTGAAGCATAAACTTAATTGGATTAGGCATTTTGCCATTTCAGAATGGAAAAGAAATACTGACATTTATGTTTCCTAATCCCAATCCCCATTCTATTTGTTTCATGTTCATTTCGTAAACATCTTTTTTTTTAATTTGTACGTTAACGTATGCATATGTAATGATCCTAAAGACTACTCTAGTTTATACAGATCTTCTCATACAGGACATGTCCTACTAGTTGAAGTTGGGTTGTTTACCTCTGAGCGGCACTGTTTTTTTTTGCATAATGGTCTAAATGGCCAGGTCACAAACACCCTGAGGGTTCAGAGAAGGTTGAGGACCCACTGCACAGCTATTGAAAAGGAAGGAAGGGAACCCACTGGACAGCTGTTGGGAGACAGATGGTAGCCTCCCAACAAGGCCATCCATCGTGTTCTTTAACGTGCACAGAGTATGGCTCTCCCGCACACGGAGCTACGGTTTAACATCCCATACGACGGACAATGGCTTTTCCAAGCCCGTCGACAAGTCCTACTGACCAACTGCAGGGTGGAAGTTAGCGGAGATAAATTTCGACCGTGGCACAGATGAGACTCGGACCTGTGAACTGCAAATTACGAGCCTGGCGCGCTACCGACTGAGGCACTCCCCCTCGCATGATGTCCTACTAAAATCAATATCAAAGTTTGCTGATCATTGCCTCAGATAGAACTACTAATGTTACTTTCCTCAGAACAAATATACAGATTGGCAAAATTCTTTGTCATAATTCTGTAATCTCATAAGAAATATGCAGTAATCTTCCATGAGAATAAGTACGCTTGTGATATATATATATAATGATATAAGTAAAAACATTAGTAATTCACATAATACTAAAGAAAATTAATACAACATAATTTTTCGGGTCTTAAAACAAAGCTTCGATATTACCGTAATTCAGTAATCATAATTTATTTTTTTTACATACAATGTGACATTCAATCGACTTTAATATTCTGGCAGAGATTTATTCGGTGCCAAAAGAACGAAATGTTTCTGAACTTAGATTTTCAAGAACTCCTCCATCTGTAAGTGCCTAGAAGATCGAGCATCTGTCACAAACATTTCATAAACCAGCATTCTCGGATTCTTTTCCAAATATTTGAACACTTGTATTCGAGCCCCGGATAAGGAGTTGATGTTTGTATTTGTCTTTCTGCTGAGGTATCGCCTTTCTCTGTGGCGTAGTAAACTGAAAGGCTCCTGGCAGACCTATGTGGGAAGCAACTATTGGAGGGATTTATTTATTTATTTATTTATTTTGTAGTGTCATACATATAGCTTTCTAATTTGTAAGATACTTAAATTTTTAAAAGTTTGTCTCACGTTTTCATTCTTTTTTATGCATCTAATTACCTGATTTTAAAAATGCTGCAATGATTTCAATACAGATAAAAACACACATCCCAAAAGTAACATATAAGATTTCACTCACGAGAAATAATTCTTGACAAGGAAATATTTAAAAAATTTTAATACTGTTTTCGGATATTAATATTTATATTGTTTTTTCCAATATAGTTTTGTTATTCACTTTTAACTTACCTGCAGGCCCTTCTGGGAGGGAAGGGGCCATGCCTCCCCCCTTTCAAAATGCTAGTAAGGGTAAAAGAGACAAAAAAATTAATAAACTTATTTATGTATCATACACTTTCCTAGAAATATTTTAAATACCTGTAAAAAGGAGAGGAAATGTTAAGCTGCATTGTAAATTCAAATCACTTCACGCACCCCCCCCCCCTTTGCATTTTTCCGGCTCGTTTGTGTTTCTTACCTCCCCCTCTCAATTTTTTTTTGTAGATCTGGGTCTGCTTACCTACATTACATTATTGCATGCATTGTGCAATGATAAGCATCGTAAGAGGTTGTGGAACATTGTTTTTGCTTTAATCTGAGGTCAAATCCGTTTTTAATTTAATCGTTGATAAGTTTCTAGATTTTTCTGTTCATATATATAGTTTTCCAACAGTATTAAGAAAACCGATACTTCGTAACTAATAGTTGTAGTACAATACAAGCTAAGATTATTTATGCCTACCTACACTCTTGGACAAAAGTTATACTCTAAACTAGGCGTTCTCAATGTGGGGTATGCCATGAGAGCTCAAAAGTCGCTAGATATATATTATATATATATATGTTTTATTTTATTCCCATTTTTATACTATAACTATAGTTTTATCTATAAGTGCTCTAAACGACTAATTGCGTAAGTCCAATAATGTGCAAACGAAATGTTAAAAAGGCAATGAAATCTGGTAAGAAGGCAAATTAGAATACGAAGCAATAGTGCTGAGGTGAAAATATAAGCAACACATATCTGCCTTGAAATTAGTGCATTCCTTATCCGAAAATGAGATTTTAGCAAAGGAGGTTGTAGACTTTTAAGGGGGAGTATGATTGCCCTTGACAAATACGCAATATTTGTAACGAGCCTCGTACTGTTAATGAGGTTTAGCAAGAGTCTTACGGGTATTCGAGATCGTTGTTCGCGGAGAACAGGTCATAACTCATGTAAGCTTCTGAAAAATGGTTAACGACTAGACCTGTCTCCTTAAAGCATCCCAAACATGCTCAGTAGAATTCAGATCTGAAGACCATTCCATTTACTGAATTCCTCACCCTGAAGAAATCCATCACCAATTGAGCTCTGCTGGTGCGAGCATTATCGTCTGTTTGAAAGATCGGGTCCTACTTCAGCCCTGAAAATTCTGACACAAAGCTCAAGGATTTTTTTCCTATCAGTACAATCAAAGTTCCTTTCTTGAAAATACGTATATGGAGCCCTGTGCATCCATTGGATATTATGCCTCCCTAGATTATTGATTCACCTCCACAATAGAGATCCTTTTCTCGTAATGTCTAAATGCAGTGACAATCATGCCCCTTCCCTAACGGTTAAGAGAGGACTATAACGATTCCATTGAGTTCCGTTTTTGAGAGTTATACAACCGCCAACTACCTACCCATCCAAAAAATAGCTGCTTCCTGGGATGGTCACAGTTCAATCTCTCTACATGAGAAAAAATTCAGGCTGAATCAAAACTCCTCGGTGAGCATCACTGGTCCCTCTTATGGCATTCAGTTGAAAAGACTGCAGTTATCGACACCAGTTAACGGAACTGTCACTGCATTGGGTGTACAGGAGTCTTTCATGTAGACCTTTCTCCTGCAGACTTACGAGAAACCATTCATCCTGGGATAAGAGCAAGCTCGGAAGTGAATTGTCATGCTGTTAGCTCCCTTGGGCATTATTTAGTTGGAGCCAGATAGTGGTGTCTCCTATTATGACATTTGAGCCTTGTACAGGTCTTCAGAGTACATCTCCTGTCTTTAGGAGCTGTCTTCGTAATCGGGATATCACTTTTGTATTGTGCATATTCTGGCCTCTCCGCCTCTTACTTGCCCTCTTCTATCCAATCGACAGCTCTCCCCTTCAATGAATCATTCGTATGGTCTCTCTATGTCATTTCAGTGTCAAACTCTCCTCAGCCACGCATTATTTCCGATACATAATGAACTGGGTGTTTGCATGGTCATATCACTCTATTTAAGCTCCATTGGTATTTGCAAATCAGTACATACTCAGTCATTTGAATGGTTTACTTATTCTTTGGTAAACTTTTCAGTTTCGTTTAAGAAAGGTACAATTTACAAGATGCATTCGACGATATTACAAATTTTATCCATGAGTTTACAAGTCAATTCTCAACAAAAGAAAAATCACAGATTTCATTCTAAGATCGGCGAAAATCATTAATATACGAAGTCGTCAGTCTAGGTGGAATGCGAACTCACGACTTCCATGGAATGCGAACTCACGACTGGCCATTCTGTTTACTTATTACTGACAGAGATTTCCCCTAAAAAGGATCATAAAGGAGCCAATGGGCAGAAGCATCGTGGCATAATGGGAACAGAGTGTCAAAGATGCTATTTTTACATAACCCACCTCTCATTTATAATGCTGGATTAGCATAGTTAGCAGGGCTGCATTATAGCATTTGGCGCCCTGGCTCCAGATGGAAGCCCACCAATCTCCATTAATAAAATAAAGGAACAAAAAGATGTTTTATTTTTGATACTTAAAAAGGAATAGCAAATAACAAAGAAATATATTTGTGTTTTTCTAGACCCAATTTTAGAAAATTGTCAATTATATTACTATAATCAATTTCATTGATTTTTTTTTTGTCAATAAAGCCCGCTGTTCAATTGTTTTAGCCACAGCGGTGGCATCACTGCTGCCTATTTTTATGTGTCATCTAGTGAAAGACTTTGGCAATTACATTTCAGCCGACGTCATTATGTATCGTATGTATTTCAATGAAATTATTGTCAACCCTAAAAGCAATTGAAATGGGCCCTCTGTAAATCTGGGGGCCCACGCGAACTCCCATAAGATTATGCGTCCCTGATGGTGGGCTATAGAAAACTATGTTTTACGTTTGTACGTTTAGCATGATAATTGGGGCATCTAAAAAATTTAACCCTACCTTTGAGTAGGAAGAGGGCGGGGTGAAATATATGTAATACTAAATGACAGTAATTATCAAAATTACATGAACCAATTTTCATAAGTCATACCTTAGATATTGTTCACATACTAGTCCGTAGGTGTATTGCTGTGTTATGTGCAAAATAGTGCGCATTTCGCACTCGAAATCTGTCACACCCAATGCTCGAATTGGGAACGAAAAAAGTGGGATGGCTCCACAGATTTGAACAGCAGTACCCATACAGAAATATGATCTTCAATGAACGGAAAAGAAGAAAAATGGTTTTCGGTTCATGGAAAAGGGGGAATTGAAAAGCATCCTGCCTCACTTCAAGCACTAATCACAGCAGATCGTAACATTATACGGACTGCGCTCCACTAGGAGTTGATATCAACCATGAAAGTGGTTAATGTTACACAAATTTCTGCAAGGATGATATTGAAAGAAAAACGAATAAGGCTTTTACGAACATGCCAGCCAATGGATATAATGTTCAGACTTAAAAAAATGCAACAGTATAAAATGGTTAGATAAATTTTGAAAAATAACTAAAAAGCAAAATCTGTATCATTACTACTTTAATTAGTAACAGAACTGTTGCGCACTAGTTGGTACCTAAACAGAATCATCCGTTTCACTTTGTACTAGTATTGGCTTTTCAGTTAATTTTCTAACGCTTGATATTTCCCCTCATTTCTGGAGTTTCAGAACAGCAAGTAATTGTATTGCTAGTGATATATCAAAACTACTACTTTGTAACAATGTTCTTTTGTAATTTTTAGATTTTGGAATTGTTCTGGGGTGTTGGATTTACGTGAAAGAAATAACGAATCGCTCATTGTTGGAAAAAGAAGGTAGTGTGCAAGAAGGCGACGTCATTACGAAGGTAAGATTCTTTTATTTTTGCATTTCTATTTCTGTCGTAGATTTTTATAACAGGTACGACAAATTTTTTGAGTTGGTGTGGACAAAAAAGAAAACGAAAAACTTTAAGAAATATTTCAAGTTTCAATTAAATGATCGTCTATAATGGTCGTCCGAGATTGGAGAAAAAAATAGAGAAGTGAAATTGGTAGTCTGCAAATTTTTGCATGCAAATAATTTTGTGGAAAGAATTGCCAACAAACATTAAGACAAATTGTGTGCACAGCCAAAATGGCAAGGGAAGCTCATTATAAATCAAGTTTGAATCGAATATTGAGGAAACGCCAATGAAGAGAATTGCAAGTGGAATTTCTTAAAATATCGGCTCTCTAAAAGTTTCATATTAATATCGATTTTTGATTCCAGTAGGATATTCCGTACTTTACGTAAGCAGCGGGAAGCAATTAAACGGTTACCAAAATGTGATCAATTTATTTACCTTGACAGCTATCAGGAAAAGAGTTCAAGAATTCTTCATCAGGAATTAACTGATGAATTTAAACAAAGTATACCTATCCCTCAATTTACATGCTAAAGAAAATGCAACCAGTTTTGTTTTACACGATTACAGATTCGGTTCTATAATCGGTGTGGATTTTTTTTATACGGTATGGATTTAATTTTTTTAATGCATATTATGAAGTAGCAGTGGTATAGTGCCGAGGAAGATTATTAAATTTTTATCCCACAAGCAAAAATCAACTAAATAATTTTAATTCATATAGTTTCAAGAATATATAATAAAATCGTCTTCTGTAACAAGTTATGTTTTTGGATAAAATTATATTCTTGCTATTGTAATGCATTCTGTCTTGCGACATCCAAATGAAGCCTGTTTCGAATCGGCAACAAAATCTGACTTTTCAAAATTGAATTTTCAGAGTAGTAAAAACAGTGTTTTATCTCAATTTTAGCAACAGTTTAACTTTGTGTACTCTTATATCAGGTTCTTATATCAAGTTTTTTGTGTACTGTTATATACAGGCTAAATATAGCTGATTCGCAAGTACGCTCTTTCATAAAATATTACATATAAATAGTAATTTTATGGAATAAAGCACCAAGTGTTGGTACAAATGCTTCATTTCTAATTTATGTTCAGTTCATAAATATACTTCTTTGAAATATCATCTTCAAATTCGATAGTGTACGATAGCGATTTCTAACCAATCGCTGACTGAAATAGCATTTTCATTTTAAAGTTAGATTAGTTCGAATGGTTCCATCGATAACGTTTTTACTATTTCATATTTGTTCATAAATATTTACAAAAATGAACAGTGACATTTATTTAGCACTAAGTTTTATTAGCACAAGGCCATACATCTCTGTTATTGTAAAAATGGGGCCTCAAAATGCAACCAATAGCAGTTTCTTCTATGACATTGATACTAGGAAAAGCTTACTTGTATCGTACAGTTCATAAGTTCTTATTAGCTCTCAACGTAACTGAAACGGGGTATAATAACTGGTTCAAAATTACTAAATGACGCAAAAGATTCGTTACTTAGATCTTAATCTTCTACTTGTTTTTTTCTCAATTTAGATTTTTAACAGGGGTTGCCCTAAAAGGCCACCCACCTGTGTACATGCCTGCTAAGCATAATAAGAACAGGAATTTGATTCGTCACCAGAAGTGTACACGATACCTTGGTTATTTAAGTGATTTGATTAGGCAGATAATGGCGAGTTTGGGCGAAATAATAAGGAAGCATTTTTAAGTTGTATCCTGTGTACGGAAAGATTGTTTTGATTTGGATAATATGTAATTTAAATATATAATATGAAAATATGTAATAATAAATTGATTTATATGCAAAATAATTTTCGATAGTTCTTTTCAGTACAAAATAATTATGTTTAACATTATTTAAACATAAATTATAATAATATTATAATGGTGTTTTGATATTCAGATCAATAACAATAGTACAGAAGCCATAACCTTGAAAGAAGCCAAAAAACTGCTTGAGAATTGTAAGGAGAAAGTCCATCTAGTTGTGCGTCGTCAGCCAAGCAGAAATGATCTCCATCAACAGCTGCCAATTAGACATGCAGTTACAGAATCTTCTGTCATTCTTGGCAAAGGTAAATTCAAATTATGGTTACATGTAAAAAAAAAGAATGATTCTGTAAAGTTAGTTAAGATGTCGATGCATTTTATAGTGAAATATTTTTTTTTATTTGCTATCTGTAGGACACAGATCCTATAAACTACTTCTAGCTTTTGTAGGCCTTCTCATACGTTCACAAGGCCACGCTTACTAAGACCGAAGTCAGATTGACTTGCCACTGCTCTCAATAGATAAACGCAACACACAAAGTACGCTTGCTAAGACAGTAACTAGTTCCATAACCACAGTGCCAGTTAAGGCTTCAAACTGCAGAGGGTTTTTTGCCGGTTATTGCATCGTACTGTGAAAGCACGTAGTCAGAATTTTTTCCCCGAAGGAAGACCCACAACTAAATTTTGGAAAATGGGCAAAAAATAAATAAAAATTGGAAAAGTCGATGAAATTGTTTTTTTTTTATTACCTCTGGTAAAATTTATAATAGTAATGTAAAATAGTAGTGAAGTGTAATAGAACAATGAACTGATTAAAAATTTGTTAAATCTTAACCTAATTCTTTTAATTCCTTAGAATTTTGAGACGATTGCAAAATATGCAATATTAAAAAATTATTATACATATTAAAATTAGGGTATTAAAATTTAACTATTGAAATTAATAGCTGGAAAATAACAAAACAGTTTGTTTTTTCTGTTGAGTTTATGGCAAATTAGCACTACATTTTGACTCACAGGGAGATCAAACAATGGAATAATTAATCATAGCCCAGCTGTAAAATTTTGCAGTTCGTAAAAAATAGCGCTTTTCTTAACTAAAAATGTCATTACATATCTTGCTCTGAAATTCCACTTCGGAACACTATAGCAAAAGAGGATATTTATTAATTTTAAAGAATAAAATGAGAAAATTTCTCGTTCTTTAAATTTAGAGCATACATATTCATTTTGAAGAAAATATTTTACATGTCTCTGTACGACATATTTTGAATGACATATTTTCAGTCGATGGTTAATTTAATAATCATGTTTTGCACATCAGATGCCTTCTTATCAGCAATCCAACCTAAAGAAATCTATCTTATTATTATCTGAGTGAAATTCAGGGAGTAAACAATGAACTCTGAGTGCTAGCCGAGTTAATTGATGATCAAAAATTTCCTGCAGAAATTGCCAACTATATAACTTTATCATGAAAAAAAAAGGGGAGGGGGGAATGCTATGATTTATACCAAAGCAATATTATTTGAATTCTAATCAATAATATTTCTAATTAATTCAAAATTAGAAATTCAAAGAAGTTATTTTATGTATTACACATTTTTCTCTAATAAAGTAAATATTTTACGGTGCTTTAATTTCAGTAAAAAAAAATTTTGTTAGTTTTTTTTTTATTCCAATGTAACTTTTATATAACATTTCCGTTGTTATTTATATCTTATATTTATTTAATTTTTAGTTCCATATTCATTTTAACAAAATGACGTATCAATATTTTTACAGCACGACTCATTTTTATTACATATCTGACGCAATAACAACGCGCTCTAATGCTTTTCGATCGCCATTTTGGTACGATGTACCTAATGATCTCTCGTTCTGCTGAAATAGATCTCTTAGCTCGGGACACTCCTGCATTCATTTGCATAACTCATGGAAATCCTGCGATTGTTTTAGCTCTATGCTTTATTGTTTATTGCATCATATAACAATGCATTGTCATTCCAAATCTCGTAGCATTTTATTGTCACTTTTTTCAGATTTTCCTGGTATATCTTAAATAATTATTATTAATTAATTATGTTTTCGGCACAAGGGTAATTTAAAATAGGATTATTTTGCCACAAGTCTATTAGCGTGGAATCTCGAGCAAACTTTCCATTATGGAGGTTCGTACCTCTGTGCTTTCAGGGGCGGGGGTGGCTCAGTTGGTAGCGCGTCAGGCTCGTAATCTGTAGTTCCCAGGTTCGAGTCCCAGCTAGGTCAGCGTTGAGATTTATCTCCGCAAAATTCCCCGCCCTGCCCACGGTCAGTAGGGGACACCGATGGGCTTGGAAAGGCCGCCGTCCGTCGGATGGGACGTTAAGCCGTGGCCCCGTGTGCGAGAGAGCCATACCCTATGCTCGTTAAATAACACGCTGGATAGCCTTGACGGGAGGCTACCATCTGTCTCCCAAAGGCTATTCCAGTGGGTCCCCTCCCCCAACCTTCTCTGAGTCTTCGGGGTCCATGTGACCTGGCCATTTAGCCCATTGTGTGCAAAAAAGTGCCGCTCAGAGGTAAAACAACCCAACCCAACCTCTATACTTTCCATTGGCGGGAGATGTTGTCCCGTGACCAGGGGCGGACTGGCATCTTTTTTTCGGTCTCTTTTTTTAAGATCTGAATACTTATTCTATTGATAGTTCGCATCAGACGCTTAAATTTGGTTTCCCCCAATTCTGTGCAAAATTGCGTATAATAGCAACTATTATTAATAAAATAATCCTGCTTCTATGAGTTCCCAAGTGCACGTATATCAGTAGGTGGTATGGCCACCGCGAGTCACAATGCACAAGTCAAGACATCGTGTGAGTGAGTCAAACAGGTGGCGAATGTGATTCTGTGTGATTATGAAGCCATGCTTCGTGCACCCTTGCTATTAGCTTGGCGACAGTCGTAGGCAGCTGGAAAATGTTTTTCCAGTTGGAAAATGGTGTTAAAGCATGGTACATAGATATGACAACAACACAGGTGGTAACAAATTTCCGACATACTGTGTTCCCATCAAATTGCCATCAATAACATTTTTTTAGTTTTTTTTTTTTTGCAGTCCTGAGTGAGCAGTACCTCAGGACTTCTCATCGTGATGCAGTACCTTCAAACGCTTGTTAGACATATTTTTGTATAGTATATAAAGGAAATAAATTATTATAATTTCAATGTAAGCACGGGATGTAGCCTAAATTTCCTTCTCAAATTTGAGGCTTTTCTCCATTTCAGGATCAAAAAGTTAAATCATGCAAGTTATGAAAGGACTGAATATGAATTCAGCCCTTTCATAACTTGCATGCTTTTATTTCAAATCCTTATCTTTCAACATGCCTTATCTTCAACGAAAGATAAGGTGTCAAAACCAATTTGTATCAATTCAACAAAAATGGCTGGTTCACTCTCTTCCTTTGAAGATAATGTGAATTCAGCATTTTATCATTGGCATGATTTGCATTTTTTTTTTGTGCGTTTTATGGTGCATAGAGAACGGTATACATTTCCCTCCATTGAAATTTCCCCACCAGGAAAATATAGCTGGAAAAAGATGAAAATTAGTATGCATGATAGCAACATATACCTAAGTGACTATTTGCATATGATGAATATATTATATATATATCTATTTGCATATGATGATAGGTGCAAAATCACGGCCAGTTGTCCCTGTGACCTAATTATTGCCGGGCGCTATAAAAAGTGGTAGGAACGATTGCTAACAAACAGAAGTCTGTAGGGCAAACCTCTGTGAAATAGCCATAATAACCTCACATTACCAAAGACGACGTTATTTGCACCTGACGGACATTGAAAGGGGCCGGATTATTGAAATGGCAGAAGCTGTATTTCCAACTGACAGTTTGCGACACATATATGTATATCGTAATGCATGAATTGTAAATGCTGTTAGCGACAATTGAATAACAGTGCTTGGCTACTGATCTAAGGGACCTGGGTTCGAGCCCCGGGTAAGGCATGGCTGTTGTGTCGTTTTTCTGCTGAGGTCCTGCCATCCTCTCAGACCTTCTACTATGGCATATAAACTGGCAGGCTCCTGTCAGACCTCTGTGGCAAGCAGCTGCGTGAGGGGGTATTTATTTTTATTTTTTTATTATATATGCTTTTTCCTCAATACGGTGGCCAGATTCTGGTGCCCTTAGAACATCAGAGTGGGCATACTATTTGAAATACTGCAGAACAAGGCAATTCCATTTACCAGCCATGCTGACTGTTACAATCCATGGTGAAGCCAGCTACCAGAACTAACTTGTACAAAGGGGTGCGTCCTTTCATCTATGCAAAGCAGCAAAAGCTTCTATACGTACGTAGAGTGATGCGTCTGGCGCCAAGTCTTGGTGAGGAAATGAGCAGGACGCTTCTTTAGGCACAGAATGCTTCATAGGGTGTGTTAGGTGTTTCGATGAGTTGGAGTCGCAATATATTTGCTGTATTTCGTGCACTCTACAAAGTGATGTAAGTTACTATTACTTCCAATACAAAGTCTCTGCATGTCTGTTTAAAAATTCATGAGATAAATTGATTGTGATGTGATTTGAAATAGCATTAAGAATGTTGTAAATAAATCTTTTATTTAAACCATTACCTGCGATTGGCTGTTTTGTGTGTAAGGTTGTCCTTAAGCTCAGGGCAGATGTTAGGCAGAAGTTTAATTATTACCTATGAGATTTCGCCTCTTCAATAATTTGGTAACGTCATATTTGAGTTTAAGCAGTTCAAAAGAGTTTAACACGTAATGTTTTGAAAACGATCATGGCCAATTAGGCGAACCGGGAGGATTCTTTTCCCCACATATAACAGGATGGATGAAGGCACATAGGTGGATTGATGAATGCATGTAGGTGGAAGGATGAATATATATAGGTGGATGGATGAACGCATTAGGTGGAGGGATAAATGCATATAGGTGGAGGATGAATGCATGTACATATCAATGAATGGATGAATACCTGTATATATCAATGGATGCATATATGCATATATATTTCTTAAATGGCGAAATGCTTTATCATTGTAACATAATCGTGAAATATAAATATAATATTCAGGTGATAGACTGTGTTCGCCAATCTGTTTACATTAAATATCTGCGTCTTTCATGTTCTGTTCAGTGCTTGAACGAAAACTCACCAATTCAAATGAGCTTTCAGTGTAGCTTTCCACTCACATAATACACTGAAGTGCCATTGAATAAGGGATAGCAACTTAGTAACGTGTTGGACTCCCTCTGGCCTGATAATGGCCGCCACACGATGAGGCAAGGACTCCACAAGCTTGCGTAAATGTTCCACAGGTATGGCGACCCATGCATCAGCCAGAACTGTCCACAATTCTCTCAAGGTCATCGCTGATGAGACACGTCAATGTCGCTTTTCGTTCTGAGACTATTGCACAATATACGTGATAGAATTCGTTTGGCGATGTATTTAGTTTAAAGATGATTTCTATGTCTGCAATTTTTGATGATTCATATAAATGCGATTCGTATTTGATGATATCGAAGTGGAATATCGGATACAGTTACATAAAATCTTGGTAACTGACTTGTGTACATGAGTCGATATTCATATTTTTTGCCGCTAAAAAGCTGTTGTAAACTCACGCATAATCTAAACGGTTGGGGTCAAAATTGCATTCAAATTCTTGTTCGAGAAATTGTTTACTATTCACTCTAATCTGAATTCGTTCGAGGAACATGTGATCAAACACCATATTATTGTTGGTCTGATTATTTACTCTGTTAGACTTTTTGCAAGACGACATAGTGATGGATGAATTTATTTTGGGTAGTAGGACGTGAGAATCAATTCTAGTATCTGATTTATATAGTTTGCACGATGACCAAAAGATTTCGTGTGGACTGCCGCTGAGATTCTAGTTTTGCAAGTAATTATAGTGATGGTTCCACTTTTGGAATAAATCAAGATACGTGAGATATTTTGAATTTATACAACGTAGCTCCAACTCTCTGAATAATGTCATTGTCATAATTTTTTTCTAGTATTGTGGGTACTGTAAATGGTAGCTAGGTAGTCACTGGAAGGAGAGCTATGCACCAATCCCCTGTGATGATGCATAGAACCGGCCAGACCTAGCACCTAATGTCCAACCCCGCCTTCTCGTGGTGCGGACCGTTAGTAACTTTCAAAATAGATACTCTCTTGTGGAAGTGAACGGAAGGGGAGGGCTGCCAGATTAGTGTGGCCTACTGATCTGGACAACTATGGCTACTTTTCTTTTTTTTCTACCCTGCTGAGGAGTGGTCAACCACACAGGGTCCTGGTGCTGACCATATAAACCTACTGGACTGGACAGATATATGGCTCTGAGCTTGATTATGGATCCTGATTTTGCTGCACTGGTGGGCTTCTGTGGAGGGAAAATCTTCCGCTGTGTTTTCTTTTTGTTTGTGGGTTGACAGCCCCAAGTGAATAGATTCACAGGATATGTTTATCAGCTGGTGGATAATCCTGAGCAGAAGTCATCGCAGGCACCTGAACTCTTTGCTTCTATTGGCATCGTCAAATTCTACATTGGAGGAAGTCTTCCAGTGTAGATGGCTTCAGCCTTTAGTAGTGGGGGAACGGGTCTTTGCCCCATGTCTGCGATTAGGGGGCTGTTTGATATTGTCGGCATTCCCTCTCTCAATAAACATAGTTTCTTTAAACATCCCACTAACCATTTTCTCTCCATAGATAGTTGGAATGTGAGGACTCTGCACAGAGCTTTTTCTCTTGATGTCCTCACACAAGAATTCCACCGTTATAATTTAGATATTCTGGGCTTGCAAGAGACCAGATGGACAGATAAAGGTCAGATTCTTAAAAATAATCTTAAATTTCTCTTTTCAGGGAGGGACGACAATAAGCATCACCAAGGCGTGGGTCTGCTTCTCAGCAGACACGCTAGCGATGCTCTTCTAGGATATGAGTGCATTAATGAAAGGTTTCTTACAGCAAAATTTCAGACAAGCGTTAAAGACTTGAATGTTATCTGCTGTTATGCCCCCACTGAGGATGCCGATGAGGATGAGAAGGATAGGTTTTATGAACAACTTCAGAATATTTTGAATTCTGTCAAGAAAGGAGATATTACCCTTGTTCTTGGTGACTTCAATGCCAAAGTTGGTACTGACTCTGACCTTTGGGGAGGAGTAATAGGCACGTTTTGGTATTGGTAGCTGCAATGGCAATGGGCAACGTCTCCTACAGGTAAGTAAACTCAATGGATTCAGAATAACTAACACTTATTACAAACACCGCAACATACATAAGTACACATGGGTTTCACCTGATGGGCTGCATAAGAATATGATTGATTACATATTAATTAACAGCAAATGGGCTAGTTCTATTAGGAATACCAGGGCATATAGGGGAGCTGATTTTGGATCTGACCATTACCTTGTTAAAAGTGTGTTGCAACTTAAACTTAAAAAGTGTTGTGCTAGGGTTAAAAAATTTACTTTTAATACTGAAGCTCTGAAAGATCCAGTTATAGCCAAAGCTTACCATGATAGGTTACTTAGTCATTATGACAGTCATGGTTTGCTTACTACTGAAGTTGAGGAAGAATGGGATCATTTTAAACAAGCTTTTTTGGACACTAACAGTACTCTTTTAGGAAAAAAGGAGCAGAAGAGGCAAAATTATCTGAGTGATAAGGCACTTGATCTTATTTCGGAAAGAAAGAACTGCAGGAATGCCCTTAATCAATACCCTACTAGTCCTAATAGAAAGCATTACAGAGACCTTAATAAACTTGTAAAGGATCAGTTAGCTGCTGATAAGAATCTTTGGCTTGATGGTTTGGCTGACAAAGCCGAGGAAGCAGTTAGACAGCACAGCAGCAGAGAGCTGTACCAGATAGTTAATGTTTTGTGTGGTAGAAAACGGACAGGCATACAAGGATTGAAGGATAAACAAGGTAAGGTTATAGAAGGGGAGGATTCTGTCATGGCTAGGTGGGTTGAGCATTTCAGTGATGTTCTAAACAATGTAGTTAGTTCTACTCCCATTGTTTGCAATGATGATAGATGCATTGGTGGCTTTAATGTTGGCCCTATAACACAATCTGAAGTTATTTTGGCTGTTTCTAAACTTAAACTTCATAAATCCCCAGGGGTAGATGAAATTACTACGGAAATGCTTAGAGCTGGGAATGTTTCGGTTACCACTTGGATGACTGAAATTCTGAATCTCTTTTATGATAAAGGCATGGTTCCTAAGGATTTCACCAGAGCTATTGTTATCCCTATTTTCAAAAAAGGTGATCGCAGTCCTTGTGATAACTATAGGGGTATCAGCCTACTCTCTGTTCCAGGTAAAGTTCTTTCCATGATTGTGCTTAATAGAATTAAGAATCTGGTTGACAGTCAATTGCGTGATGAGCAATGTGGATTCAGAAGTGGTAGGGGATGTGTGGATCAGATATTTTCACTTAGGCAGATTCTTGAGAAATGTTTAGAGTTTCAGAAACCTTTGGTTGCTAGCTTTGTTGATTTCAAAAAGGCTTTCGACTCTGTTGATCGTCATAATTTGTGGTTGATTGTGAGATCATATGGTATACCAGACAAGTTAGTTAACATTATGAAAGCTCTCTATAATAACACTGAGTCGTGTGTGAGAGTTGGTAAGGCTTGTAGCAATTGGTTTAGCATTACTTCTGGTGTTCGACAAGGGTGCATTTTGTCTCCTTTTCTTTTTAGCTTGGTTATTGATTATGTTATGCGAAATTCACTTCAAGGGAAAGATTTTGGCCTTAAATGGGCTGGAGATACGAAAATTTCTGATTTAGATTATGCTGATGATTTAGCCCTTTTGGCAAATGATGTTGATGAGATGAACTCTTTCATTCGAGCTGTTGATGAGACTGGTAGTAGAGTAGGTTTGGTTATAAACAGAGAGAAAACTAAAGTGATGAAAATTGGTCAGGCAGGCTGTGATTCAGTTAATCTGAATGGTTGCAGTCTTGAGCAGGTGTCACAGTTTAATTATCTTGGGATCTATGTAACAGATAATGGTGATGTGCGGCATGAGATTAACAGACGAATAGGGATTGCTGCTGGGACTTTTAAGAACCTATGGAGAGTGTGGAGAAATAGGCGTATACACCTAAAGACTAAAATTAGACTGTATAATTGTTTGGTTCTTTCTAGGGTTAGTTATGGTAGTGAAACATGGACACTTTGTAAACAAGATAACAGGAAACTAGATGCTTTTGATTCTAGATGCTTACGCAGTATCTTGGGCATTAGGTGGTTCAACTTTGTAACTAATGATGAGATTAGGCAAAGGAGTTTGCAACCTCCTTTAAGCAGCATATTGTGCAGAGAGAGACTCCGTTGGTTTGGCCATGTTGCCCGTATGAATAATTATAGATTGGCGAATAGGGTTATGAACAGTGTGCCTAAAGGCCTCAGAAAGAAGGGGAGACCTAGGATGCGGTGGGCAGACAATGTCAAACAGGACCTTGTTAGAATTTGTGTGCAGTGGCCAGATGCAGTAGATGTAGCTCAGGATAGACTTGCTTGGAGAACTAAATTGCACGGTTTGGTTGGACCTCCGTAGCCCATGGCTGCTTGAGGATGATGATGATGATGATGATGATTGTGGTATGTCTCACACCGTAAAACACTTTATCCACATCTCGGCGAAGTACAGTGAAATTATTTTATATTCTTCAATATGCTGAACAAGAGAGAAATGTTGCAGATACAAATGGATCACGCAACAGAAATCAGGAAAGATATTTTAATACAGTTTTATGCATATTCTGTTTCCAAACCACACGATTTTTTATTAATCGATGAAAAAGACCAAGCACATGCCTCTCAAGTACAGGAAGAACTTTGGAAAATAAAGATGAATTACTTGACAAAGTTTGGCGTCATCAGTTCAGAGATCGGTTTCGAAAGAGGACCAGCGGGAATTCCAGGTGTCGGTTTTAAATTGACACACGATGGGGACTACGACATGAGTAATAAAAAAACTGAGAAATGTAGCCAAGCCGAAGTAGGGTTCGGACTCTGTGACAAAACAATATCTACAACAAGAGTCTATAACACTGAATCGAACTGGCAAATATGATGCAAACGCAAAGAATATCGAATATAGATAGACGTATAGAAAATAATCATGCTGCTACCGTTCAATACGTTAATAATAATTCTTAAACTTTTCGGAGCAATCGTTACGATGCACGAAACAAACAAAATAATCATCGTTACCGATCCCGATGCAGATTCTGGAGTAGTTACAAAACGATATTTAGAGAAAAGAGGACTGTGCAGTGACGGTGTTGATTACAAGCCAAGCCATAAACGCATTAAAAATCTCCAGAACTAACCGATTCATCCAATGTCACTACGAAACGTCACTTCGATAACTTGACCATCTTCCAAAATAGTCCAACCAATACATTGGTGAGAAATAACAATGGGCTTTACGTTCCGCGAAGCATTGCATCCGACGGGCACAGTTTCAAGGCAGAAAATAAAACAAATTGATATTGCCGATCTCGAGTCTGATTCTACTGCTGTAACTAAGAGATATTTCGAAGAAAATTCGCATTAACTGCCGAGGATGTCTTTAATGCGAACAAGAAGAGAATAGGAAACCTCAGGGAACCGAGGAACAACAGAAATGCGGCAACAAAAAGTTACATTGACCGTTTGATAAAATCAGATCATAACCCAACCAATGCCTTATTGTGAAATGAACATGGACTTTTCGTACCAAGTGAAAGCAGATTCAATGATCATTCGAAAGAACAATGAAGTACGAATGTTAGCACTCCAATTTATCAAAGTGACGCTGATACAAAACTATACGTTGATAACACAAAATATTTTAATTTGCCTTGTAATTAACCGTGAAAGAGGACAGATTACATTCTCATCCAATTATTCAGATAAACTCAAAACTCGTATTAACGTCCTCTATTTTCCACGACAATTACCATCTCTACATTTCTAAATGGTTAAATAAGGAAAGTGATCTGCTGTTCAACAAATCCGTCTTTTTGTATAAAATATAATGTTAACCTGGACGATAAAAAAAAATCACTGAAGTAGTAAAGACCACAAAAATCAAGAGTTTTATTCTCTTATGTCAGCAAACAAAATTTTATCGAGGTAGTAAAATTAGTATTTTACTCGCTAGTCATTACCCAGATCATAAAGAGAGAAGAACTGTATCTGGACGCGTTGTGTTAGACTTTCACCACTGGGTATATGTTTTTATTGTATATGAATAAAGATAATACCTATTGAAGAATTATACGTTATAGGTGAAATATTGAAATCGAGAGCCATTACAAAATCAAAAAATGGACACAATATTTTGGAAGAAGAGCAAGTTAAGGAAATGCTCGAAGAAATTTGTAAACCGGTAGTAGAAAAGTTAAAAAATTTGGAAACACTCCGTGAGAAAACCATGGAAAACATACAAGAAGCCGTAAAAGCTTTAGAACCAGAAGAGCAAACCGAGATGCCCAAAAAAATCGTTCATTTATAATCCAAATTCCAACTTGCGAGATGAAATATTAAACCAAAATAAATTAAAACTTCCAAGTGAAATTTTACAGGCGAGCAATCCCACACCTGAGCTGAAAGATATGATTTATGAAACAATTGAACAATTAACCATCTTCAAAAACTGGGGGGGGGGGGGAGTAAGGCTACGGAACCAAACTTTCAGGTAGAATTACCAAAAAAATATTAAATTCTCGAAAAAACGCATTGACGCACTTAGAAAATATTTAAAAATGATTGCAATGATACCAACAGGAATAGAAATTCAGCAATCCGCTTATGGAATACACCATAGTTTCGACGATATTTGTAAAAAAATTATCCGTTTTGGTTGCTAGTAAGCGAGCTGGCAATACCAGTATAGTGGATGCAAACGAAATAATGGAAATTTTGAATATTTTTCTAAGAAACGAAATCATTGACGAAAAAGAACAAAATATTATTCAATAATATTGTTGCTTTTCAGAAACTATCAATATTAAAACCAAGCTTCTAGTTCGATTACAGCAAATGCTATTGTACTGCAAAGTCTAAAACAAAATTACAGGATCAAGACTACTCCCAATAGATTTAACGTAAAGTACTTGGCGAATGGAACACTACGAAATTAGTTTGAGTTCTGTAGCTCAATTAGACGACGAGTAATAACGCTTTAAATTTAGAAGGATTCGACCCACTTTCTCGATAAGACAACGGGTTCAGACCGATTTCCGCTTGGTCAGATTATAATACTTTCTCAATCCAAATATAATATAATACTTTCTCAATCCAAATCAATATTAATATCCCAGTACAATTCTAATTGTACTGGGATCTTAATATTATATTCTAACAGACTTTATCATTCAATAAAGCCTAAAAAGGTCCAACCCGTAAAACCGAAACTAACGGGTCGAGACCGCTTCTGTATCGTTCTCACCGAGTATAATCTACAGACGTTAGTGTGGCTGAATTAGAACATGAGTTTTGAAGCATTAATTGCAATAGGGTTCGACCCATTTTTTCTATTAAGACAGTCGTTTGAAACCGAATTTTAGCTGGCCAGATTATAAAACTGGACTAACTTTAACTATCAACGTTGAAACCGGTCCCATATCTCAAATCGTAAAAATTTTATTGCACTTTAAATATTAAAAGTGTCGAACCTGAGAAACCAGAAGATACGGGTCGAGACTGCTGCTGATGCATTTCGCGCATAGTACTTGCCGAAAGGGATACTACGAAATTAGTCCGAGTTCCGTATCTCAATTAGAACATGGGTTTTAAAGCATTAATTGCAATAGGGTTCGACCCGTTTTCTCTACTAGGTCACGGGTCTGAAACCGGTTTTCGTTTCGACAAACTGTAGAACTCGATCAGCTTTAGCTACCTATGTTGAAACTTGGCCTGTAGCTCATTTAAAGAAAAGATTTTGGACTTTAAATATTAAAAGGATCGTACCCTTGAAACTGAAAGTATCGAGTCGAAACCTCTTCCGATACATTTAATGTATTGTTCCTATCGAATGTAATCGGAAGACATTAGTTTGAGATCTGTGGCTCAATTAGAACACGAGTTATAAAGCTGAAAACTTCAGCGGATTCGACCCAGTTTTTTCGCTACGTAGCAGGTTCGATATCTTCCATGATTCAATTAACGGAACGAATTCCTGTGGTATAACGCTCTGTTGTCGAAAAGAATCCGAACCTCTCGAAAACATTAGATATTAACTCATTTTGTTCAGTATGCAATCAGTTTTGAACCCGTAAACCACTTTTGATCGTGAAGTTCTCACCGAATGTAATCCGATAACATTAGTTTCACGTCTGTTGCTCAATTAGAACACAAGTTATGAAAATTTTAATATAAGAGGGTTCAACCTACTTTTCCCAGTGCACAATCAGTCCGAACCAGGTTCTGATCACAGCAACGTATAGTGCGTGGTCAACGCTATTGACCATCAAAAGAATGAGTTCTCGAATGTAATTACATCAAGAGTCATAGTCACCTTAGGAAAATGACAATTGCTATTAGCGGAAGTCTTCACTTTTGTCTTTTTCGCACGATATCACCGAAATTTCCTGGTTATTCTTCATTACTGCAGAATTAGGCTTCACTTTCTCATCTCTCTCTTTAACTCTCTCATCCTCACTGGAGCGAAGCAAAATCCATACATTCACAGATATCGCCACGAAATCTATCATTGCATCGTATGTGTTTCTCTCCCAGCTCACCAGAACATCATTTTATCCGTTATTGGAACTGTGTTTTCTAAACAAATTTTCGAAAACTCTTGTTTTCTCAACTTCTCCAATTTACCCAGTGTTTACAACCCAACAGCCCAATAATTCAGTGAATTAAACGATAACTGCAACATTTTCTCAACAAAACTCAACTTTTCTCATCTTTCCCACAGACGGCCATTTTTGCATAAATTTACCCTCATCTCCGGAAATCCTGCTTATATGATGCAAGAATCTATCGCATATTGAAGCGTCGCGCTGCATAGCTCTAATGACCATCTGGTTCTTACGACGTGCTATCTGACATATCAGGAACACGCAGACAAAGTAAATGGGCTATATTCACTACAACAAACCAGTTGCCATCCTTACTCGATATTAGAGCTGAGATCCTCTATTGAGAAAACCAGCGATCCGACACAAAACCTAAAACAATATAACCTTTCTTATGCAGCTGTTTCCATCGTGTTTCCACAAGGGAGGCTAATTAAACAGAATCTGTTGTTTATAATTTGGTAAATGGGTGTATGGATTTTTCATCCTTGTAAAGTCTTGGCTCATACTTTTGGTTCTTAGAGGCCAGACTTATTAAAAGAATGATCCAATGCCAATTGAGTAACTACCAGAGCCTCGTATCAGCCATCCATTACCTGCAAAAGCTTACGTTTAGACTTCTCTGAGCAAAATACAATTACAGAGAGAAAGTGGCAGATAATGAATGTTTCCGCCTCTCACGACGGGGACGTTCGAGGTTGGATTTTCGAGAGGCCTCCCCCCTCCCCTTTTTTAATTCTAATCCGCGTCTTTATATCGCGTCCCATGAAGTCTAAATTTTCTATTTCTTGGCATTACCCATAGAATTAAGTTCAAAGTTCTACTGCATTCCCCCCTCCCCCTCTGCTGGTGAATTGAGCTTGGCCCTCTTAAAATTGTTGATCAAATTTTCGAAAGGATTATTCTTCACAGACGTTATGAAGAATCATCCAAACATTAAAGAAAGCAGTAACAATACGTCTCATTACATGGAAATTATAACCATCACCAAAACGAAATCATCGTCAAAACATCAGCAAAAATTTTAACAATAAACTTAATGTCAATCTTACAAATACTATAAATGACATTTTTAAAACAGAACCAAATGTCAGTCTTAAAAACAACTAATTGTTAAAAACAATACTAAATGCAACCTTTAAAAACAGAAAAAAATGTTAAATTTTTAACACAAAATGTCAACCTTAACAAAACTAAATTTCAATCTGAAAAACGTAAATGAACTATCAATCTTAAGAACAAAACTAAATGGCAATCCTGAAAACAGAAATAAATAACTGTTAATCACGAAAATTTTCAAACTGCAATAAATGTCAATCTCATAAACAGAAATAAATATCAATCTTAAAAAAAAACCCAGAAATATATGTCTTTAAGATTAAGATTGTTTTTTAAGATTGACATATATTTTTGATTTTTAAAAGTTGACATATTTTTGATTTTTAAAAGTTGACATATATTTCTGTTTTTTAAGATTGACATATATATATGTCAATTTTAAAAAACAGAAGTTTATGTTTTTAATATTGACATATTTCTGTTTTTTAAAAGATTGGCATATATATCTGATTTTTAATATTGACATATTTTTCAATCTTAAAAAAACAAAAATATGTCAACTTAAAAAATAGATATATATATGTCAATTTTTTAAAAAAAAACTAAAATATATGTCAATTTTTTAAAAAACAAAATATATGTCAATATTTTTAAAAACTAAAATATATGTCAATCTTTTAAAAAGAATGACATATATTTTAGTTTTTTTTTTAAAAATTGACATATATTTCTGTTTTTTAAAGAATTGGCATGTATATCTGATTTTTAATATTGACATATTTTTCAATCTTAAAAAACAAAAATATGTCATCTTAAAAAATAGATATATATGTCAATTTTTTAAAAAAAACTAAAATATATGTCAATTTTTTAAAAACTAAAATATGTGTCAATATTTTTAAAAACTAAAATATATGTCAATCTTAAAAAACAGAAATAAATAATCTTAAAAAACAGAAATAAATAATCATAAAAACAGAAATAAATAATCTTAAAAACAGAAATACAGGAATAAATGTTATTAAAAACAGAACTAAATGTGAATCGTAAAAAATCTTAAAAGCAAAACAAATAAAAATATTAAAGAACTAACTTAATATTAATCTTAAAGGCAACTCTAACCAAACTTAATGTCAACTTTAAAAAAACAAACGAAATATTACTCTCAATCTAAAAATTCAACTCGGAAGAATGCCAATGAAAAAAATTTTACCTCTGCACCTACCACCAAATCCTTTTTCTCTTCTTGTCTCCAGCATCTTTTCGGGGACGTTTCCTGACTCTGAAGTGGTCGTCTTCCGTCTTTCTCTTCTGGCTGCTGGGAGGAGGCAGGGCATCGGAAATGCGAAGATTTCTAAAGGCAAAGAGGAAGAGAAAAGTGGCAAAGCTGTGGCCATCATCTTCGCCAGAAATCTTTAGCATTTTAATGCGATGCATCAAATTGACGATGGTATCCTCTTCTCTATCTTGGATGCTGTCTTCCATGGGGACAGTTGTCCATTCCTCCAGGATCCTCTTCTTTCTGATCTTCCACGTGTCGAACGCTGCCTTAATGGATGACAATTCATAAGTAATTTCACGAAGAGGGGCATCCTTTTCCTCCATCATCCTCTTTACGTATCTTCTCTGCTTCTGGAGTCTGAAGAGAACGAGAGAAAAATCATGAGATATTTTTGTTTTAATACGGATATTTGTTACAGTAAAACAATAAAACTAATTAAGATACCAAATACAAATGAAAGAATTCCACGATTTCTTCTGCAAACAAATGAAAACGCCATCTTCGTGCACGCGTGACCCCTGCAGAAGAAACCAAGTGGGAAATGACATAATTGCAATGGATGGATAAGTTTAAAGCAGACAAAAAATCGACATATTTAATAACAAATGTAATCTATTCGTGGCATATTAAGGATCATAAAATCTTTACCCGCGAACTGCGGTGACTAAGGCTTAAGAGCGAGATACATTAATTGGCTCGAGGCCGGATCATCTGAAAGGAAACAAATCGCGCACTAAACTCAGAAAAGAAATGTCAAAATACTCACCCTATCCACTCCATCTGGAGATCTTGAAAATTGTCTCGTAAAGACATTTTGTTTAATTTTTTTAAGAAAACTTACTCTCACTTTATATTAACACCTACTTACACTAGATACTTCGTTCTTATTAAGAAATTCGTTAGATTCTTATAAACAAATGACATTCCAAACGTCATCGATGACGAAACGCCAGCTGATTGGCTGAGATCATAACTCATTGTTAATTGTTTATCAGTTTCAAACTGAACGCAACAATGAACCTAAACATTCGGATCAGCGAATTATTCGAAGCAATCAACGAAATGATGCCACTACAGTCATGATAATAGTCAATTTAAAGAATTCATAATTTGTCTGAAATTGAAAACCTGTGGCGGTGGCCAAGTGGCTAGCTTGTTTAGCTGTGAATCGAACCTGGATATGGAAGAAATATATCTCACGTTTTCTTTTTGCTGATGTGTCGTCTTCCTCACAGATCTTTTCTATGATGAATGGTGATGATTACGCCTGATTACACCTCACTTGCCCCCAGACACAAGAAACTGTACTACACATTATTATTTCGTTTGTGTTTATCTCGTTTTCAAAGAAAACGAGATAATAGTGTCACTTTGTCTGTCTGTCTGTAGACATCGAACTTTTTTGTTTAGAGAGATATGAATTAGAAATTCTTTTTGCGTTGGATCTATATTGATGAAATACTACGATATGCACTTTCCGAATCTCTCTAAAGCTATAATTACGCTCTCTAGCGGTGGAAAATTTTGAAAATTTCAAAAATTCAATTGAATATTGCAAACGATGTATTTATGCTAGAAATTTGGAAATGTGGTGGAATGTGAAGGCCACGTAGTTTCCATTGCCATCAATGACCTCTTAGACCCAGAGCGGGTGGGAAAACACACCTTTTTAATTTTAGCAGATAATTTTTGTTTCTAGAGATAGATAAAAAATTCTTTTTGGGTTATATAGATATTGATATAATATTATGATTCACACTTTTTAAATCTTCCGAGAACTATAATTGCGCCCTCTAACGGTGGAAAAATTTACAAATTCCAAAATTCCAAACAAATATTGCAAACGACGTATTTAAGGTAGAATTTTTTTATTTTGTGGTGGAATGTGAACGCCATGATGTTTTCATTGGCAGCAATGATTTGACTTCTTAGACCCGGGGGGGAGGGGAGAAGAAATTTTTTTGTTTTAGCAGATAATTGTTTGTATTTTGTGATAAATGGAAAAATCCTTTTAGGATTAGATAGGAATTGATAAAATATTGCGATTCACCCTTTCGGAATCTTTTGAACACTATAATTACGCCCTCTAACGGTGAAAAAGTTTGAAAATTCCAAAATTTCAAACGAATATTTCAGCGATGTATTAATGACAGAAATATGAAATTTTGGTGGTGGAATGTGAACGCCATGAAATTTCCATTGCAAACAATGAAAATGATAATTAGAAAACTTTTTTAATTTGATTGGTACTAATGAAATACAATTCACATTTTTCAAATGCTTAGTAGTTTTAATATATATATATCTTGATCACTGAAATGATGAAACGACAAAACCGTTACCGATTTTTACAAATAATATATATAGAATAGCAATTTGAAATAGTGGTAGTTTTTTTAGAGATATTCCAGTGATAGAAATAATCTACCCACTTTTCTGAGAGATGTGTGGGAAATGCAACTTTTTAGAATTAAGAATTTAAAGTAAAATACTTTTATGTTGTATAATTACTAATGAAACACTACTGTATTTGCATTTCTCCCATCATCCGCTGGCACATATTAAAACTTTTAAGGAATGGAACAGTAGGTAAAGGAAAACTTCTTTCGTTTTGAAAATGAGATTCTCAAATGCGCCAGAGGTGAAATGCCTCCTCCTAATTTGGACATACTATCAACAAGCTTTTGAATAAATTCTTTTGTTATAACATTCCAAATTTACTTGATTTGATTGATCAAATCAGTTTTTTTTATCACTGATTTTTGCAATTCTTTTTTTATATATGACCAAACATACTATAAAATAGTAAAATATGTTTTTTGACTAATAACGGCTTTCAGAGAGCCACCAAGATAAATTAGGGTCAGAAGGGGCCCATTAGCAAAAACAGGTTGAGAACCACTGGTTTCCTTCTGCTTTCGGTCATCCTAGTTCAATTATGGTATGACGTATACTTGATTGCTGCATTTGCAGAGGTCATCAGATCACTACCTCAGAAAGTAAATAGCCTTTCAAGGTCATGGACCATATTGGAAAAAACCCTCTAATTCTATGAACTTTTAAAAAATCCCGTCTTCCCAGCAGTTCAAACTCATTTCTAATATGATACACATATTATAATAAGAATCGGAAATCAAATACGTTAAGCCGTGTCCTCGTGTACAGAGAGATATTCCCTGTGCTGTGTATTATTGAAATAATACACTAGATGTCTTTGAAGGGAGGTAATTATCCTCCCAACAGCTATCCAGTGAGCCCGCTTTCCCAACATTCTCTGAGCTGTTGGGATCTTTGAGACATGGCTATTTCGCCCATTGTGTGCAAAAAAGTGCCCCTCAGAGGTAAAACAATCCAACTCATTAATTAATGCTTATAACAATATATTATTTTTCAGATCTTCCATCTCCATCAAGTTTCATAGATGTGACAACGACACGAACCCATTGGAGCAACCAAAATGTTTATGTTCAGTCTCCTACAAGGGGTAAGTGTGTTTTTTTTTCGCAACTTTCGCTAGACAAGTAATGCTACTTAACTTTGTACATGGTCCACTACCTCAGAAAGTAAATAGCCTTTCAAGGTCATGGACCATATTGGAAAAAACCCTCTAATTCTATGAACTTTAAAAAATCCAGTCTTCCCAGCAGTTCAAACTCATTTCTAATATGATACACATATTATAATAAGAATCGGAAATCAAATACATTGATGAGATGAAACACAGAGTTAGATGAATAAATCGTTAATTTCAAAAATGAAAAGCATTGTTATTAATCAATAAGCATAGTCAAGGTATCGGGGAACATGGGCGTCGGCACGAGAGAAGTCCTCCCCCTCTCCCCTGAAAATTGATGGAAAATTTAATTTCTATTAAATAATATTATGTGCATCAAAGAATTAATGTTTTTTTCCTTAATGAAATGTAATTTTATTTTTTTTTCCTTCATCATCATCATTCTCAAGCACCCATGAGCTACAAAGGTCCATCCAGACCATGCTGTCCTGAGCTACATCTGCTGCATCTGTCCACTGCACACCAATTCTAACAAGGTCTTGTTTGACATTGTCTGCCCATCGCATCCTAGGTCTCTCCCTCTTTCTGAGGCCTTTAGGCACACTTTTCATAACCCTATTAGCTAATCTATAATTATCCATACAGGCAACATGGCCAAACCAACGAAGTGTCTCTTTGCACAATATGTTTCTTAAAGTAGGTTGCCTACTCCTTTGCCTAACCTTATCATTAGTTATAAAGTTGAACCACCTAATACCCAAGATACTGCGTAAGCATTTAGAATCAAAAGTATCTAGTTTCCTGTCATCTTGTTTACAAAGCATCCAAGTTTCACTACCATAACTAACCCTAGAAAGAACCAAACTATTATACAGTGTAATTTTAGTCTTTAGGTGTATACGCATATTTCTCCACACTCTCCATAAATTCCTAAAAGTCCCAGAGGCAATCACTATTCGTCTGTTAATATCATGCCGCACATAACTCCCAAGATAATTGAACTGAGACATTTGCTCAAGGGTGCAACCATTCAGAGCGACTGAAGCACCAACTGCCTGACCAATTTTCATCACTTTGGTTTTATCTCTGTTTTTCACCAAACCAACTTTATTACCACTCTCATCAACAGCAGTTACCAACAAGGCCAAATCATCTGCATAATCTATATCAGAAATTTTGATATCTCTAGACCATTCAAGGCAAAATCTTTCTCTTGCAAAGAATTTCGCATAACATAATCAATAACCAAACTAAAGAGAAAAGGAGACAAATTGCACCCTTTTCGAACACCAAAAGCAATATTAAACCAATTGCTACAAGCCTTACCAACACGACTCAGTGTTATTATAGAGAGCTTTCATAATGTTAACTAACTTGTCTGGTATGCCATACGATCTCACAATCAACCACAAATTATGACGATCAACAGAGTCGAAAGCCTTTCTGAAATCAACAAAGCCAAAGGTTTCTGCATTTCCCAACAATCTGCCTGAGTGAAAATATCTGATCCACACATCCCCTACCACTTCTGAATTCACATTGCTCATCACAAAATTGACTGTCAACCAAATTCTTAATTTTATTAAGCACAATCATGCAAAGAACTTTACCTTGAACAGAAAGTTGGCTGATACCCCTGTAGTTATCACAAGAACTGCGATCACCTTTTTTAAAAATAGTGAAAATAATAGCTCTGGTAAAATCCTTAGGAACCATGCCTTTATCATAAAAGATATTCAAAATTTCAGTCATCCAAGTGGTAACAGAAACATTCCCAGCTCTAAGCATTTCCGTAGTAATTTCATCTACCCCTGGGGATTTATGTAGTTTGAGTTTAGAAACAGCCAAAATAACTTTAGACTATGTCATAGGGCCAACATTAAAGCCAGTAATGCATCTATCATCATTACAAACAATGGGAATAGAACTAACCACATTGTTTAGAACATCACTGAAATGCTCAGCCCACCTAGCCATGACAGAACCCTCACCTTCTATAACATTATCTTGTTTATCCTTCAATCCCTGTATGTCCGTTTTCTACCACACAAAACATTAACTATATGGTAAGCTCTCTTCTATCTGGTGTACTGTCTAACTGTTTCCTTGGCTTTGTCAGCCAAGCCAAAGATTCTTATCAGCAGTTAACTGATCCTTTACACGTTTATTAAGCTCTCTGTAATGCTTTCTATT
Organism: Ryuthela nishihirai; assembly: GCA_038380435.1. Classification (NCBI taxonomy): domain Eukaryota; kingdom Metazoa; phylum Arthropoda; class Arachnida; order Araneae; family Heptathelidae; genus Ryuthela; species Ryuthela nishihirai. The sequence goes on from JAWZYU010000017.1 coordinate 83,447,597, forward strand.
AGGACTTGTATAGTATTGATTAAGGACATTCCTGTAGTTCTTTTTTTCTGAAATAAGCTAAAGTGCCTTATCATTCAAATAATTCTGCCTCCTCTGCCCCTTTTTTCTTAAAAGAGTACTCTTAGTTTCCAAAAAAGCCTGTTTAAAACAGGCCCATGCTTCCTCCACTTCAGTAGTAAGCAAACTATGACTGTCATAATGACTAAGCAACCTATCATGGTAAGCTTTAGCTATAACTGGATCTTTCAGAGCTTCAGAATTAAAGGTATTTTTTTTTAATCTTAGCACAACACTTCTTAAGTTTAAGTTGTAAAACACTTTCAACAAGGTAATGGTCAGATCCAATTTCAGCTCCATTTTATGACCTGGTATTCCTAACAGAATTAGGCCACTTGCTGTTAATTAATATATAATCTATCATATTCTTATATAGCAAATCTGCTGAAACCCACGTGTACTTATGTATATCACAGTGTTTGTAATAAGTGTTATTCTCAAACCATTAAGTTTACTTGTAGGAGATGTTACCCATTGCCATTGGCGCTGCCAATACCAAAAGGGCCTATCACCCCTCCCCAAAGGTCAGAGTCAGTACCAACTTTAGCATTGAAGTCACCCAGAACAAAGGAAATATCTCTCTTCTTGACAGAATTCAAAATATCCTGAAGTTGTTCGTAAAACCTATTCTTCTCATCCTCAGTGGGGGCATAACAGCAGATAGCATTCAAGTCTTTAACGCTTGTTTGAAATTTTGCTGTAAGAAACCTTTCATTAATGCACTCATATTCTAGAAGAGCATCACTAACTTGTCTGCTGAGAAGCAGACCCATGACAGAATCCTCACCTTCTATAACCTTACCTTATATATATAAAATTATTATATAAACATATCCTTCCATCCCTGTATACCTGTCCGTTTTCTACCACACAAAACATTAACTATGTGGTACAGCTCTCTGCTGTACTTGATTGTCCATAAAACCTATCTTTCTCATCTTCATCCTCAGTGGGGGTATAGCAACAGATAACATTCAAGTCTTTAATGCTTGTCTGAAAATTAGCTGTGAGAAATCTTTCATTATTGCACTCATATCCTAGAAGAGCATCATTGGCGTGTCTGCTGAGAAGCAGATCTACGACTTGGTGATGCTTATTATCTTCCCTCCCGGAAAAGAAAAATATAAGGTTATTTTTATGAATCTGACCTTTATCTGTCCATCTAGTCTCTTGCAAGCCGAGAATATCTAAATTATAACGGTGGAATTCGTGTGTTAGGACATCAAGAAAAAAGCTCTGTGCAGAGTCTTCACATTCCAACTACCTATGGAGAGAAAATGTCTAGTGGGATGTTTAAAGAAACTATGTTTATTGAGAGAGGAAATGGCGACAATATCAAACAGCCCCTAATCGCAGACATGGGGCAAAGACCCATTCCCCCACCACTAAAGGCTGAAGCCATCTACATTGGAAGACTTCCTCCAATGTAGAATTTGACGTTGCCAGTAGAAGTAGAGTTCAGGTGCCTGCGATGACCTCTGCTCAGGATTATCCACCAGCTGATAAACATATCCTGTGAATCTATTCACTTGAGGCTGTCAACCCACAAACAAACAGAAAACACAGCGGAAGCCCACCAGTGCAGCAAAATCAAGATCTATAATCAAGCTCAGAGCCTTAATCCACTCCAGTAAGTTTTTAAGATCATCACCATATCCCTGTGTGGCTAACCACTCCTAAGCAGGGTAGAAAAAAAAGAAAAGTAGCCGTAGTTGTTCAGATCAGTAGGCCACACTTATCTGGCAGCCCTCCCCTTCCGTTCACTTCCGCAAGAGAGTATCTCTTTTGAAAGGTACTAACGGTCGGCACCACGAGAAGGCGGGGTCGGACGTTAGGTGCTAGGCCTGGTCGGTTCTATGCATCATCACATGGGATTAGTGAATAGCTCTCCTTCCAGTGACTACCTAGCTACCATATTTTTAATAATTAATATAAAAAACTTGTTTTTCATATATTTTAAATAACTTTCCCGTTTTAGCTCCTTTTAGAAAAACGAGGTTATGTTTTCACTTTGTCGTCTGTCTGTCTCTCCATATATAGACATTCAACTTCTTTGTGTTTTCATGTAAAATCTTTTTTTAGTGTTGGATAGGTATTGATGAAATAATGGAATTCGCACTTTCCGAATGTCCCAGAAGCTATAATTGCGTCCTCTAACATCAGGGAAATTTCAAAATGGTAAAATTTCAAAGGAATATTGCAAGCAATTTAATTAATGAAAAAATGAATATCCCCCTCAAGCGGTTGTTTGTCACAGAGGTCTGTGAAGATGGCGGGACCCCAGTTGAAAAACAACACCAACATCCATGCCTTACCTGGAGCTCGAACCAAGTTCCCTTTGATGAGTAGTCAAGTACGATTACCTTAGAAATTTGAAATTTTTGTAGTGAAATGTAAAGGTCACGAAATTTGAGCTGACAGCTCAAATGACATCTCTCGGTTAAATAATTTGCATTTTAGTGGAGTGTGATGATCGAAAGGTTTACATTGGCCCAACAATTTCTCCTTTTACACCACTTAGGGGGTTGGAAAAAGCAATTTTTGTTTTCAGAAATGAATGAAAAATATTTTTGAGTTGAATACACACTAATGAAATATGATTTATAGTTTTCAAATCCTCCAAAAGGCTTTAATTGAAATCGTTGGAGAAATAGTATAAAATATAAAACTGGAAGTACTATACAACGATATATTTATGCTCTAAATCCTAGTGGTAAAATGAGTTGATCAAAACAGGTAACTTACTAACATAATTATAATTTATATTTATGGTTTAATTAACTTACTATTGTTTAAAAATGGGTCTGTTACCACACGCGCATCTACGCACCCAAAATGGTAGTGGGCCCATATGTTTTTTTATTATTATTATTTACGCAAACAAGAAAAAAGGAAATAATATAATCGAAACGGAAGTAGGAATTTTAATGATAAGCAAATGGTTAGGTTATTAAAAACGATAAAAGCACTAGATAACAAATTGAAACTTTTTTTTTTTATAACATTGGTCAAATAGGATGTTTTTAACTAATTTTGTGTGCTGAATTCCAATATCGCTGTGAAAAATTTGCAGAACGCACAGCTTTTTTATTTTAAATTAGGGGATTGATGTATTTCAAATTTCAATGAATACGCATATCTGAGAAATGAAAATAAATGTGACTATTTTATTAAATTGCAACTTAAAACTCATTAATTAATTACATGATTACAGTGAAAAAAATTAGAAACGTCATAGTTATAGACCACTGAATATAAGTTACAAATGAAATAATATTGAAACGCAAAGGAAGAAAACATGAGTAAGGATCTTTTATATTTATGTTACCGCTAAAGTGCAGAAATCAGTTATTCTACAGATTATCTAGGTATTGTGCAGATTAACTAGGGTGATCAGTTAACGTGCGGAAAATTGTTTCATTTCTCAAATTACCTAGGTAATCTGCAAATTACCTGGATAATCTGCACATTACCTACTAGGCACTCGTTAAAGTGAAAATAAGATCTTTGCTGGAACAACAGGAACGTTTCTGTACGCTTTAATTAACATAATGTTATTTATCTGGTGTCCGAGAGTAGAGTTGAAACCAGGGTCATCCCTCTGTCAACATGAATCAGTCGTCCGAATTATAAAAAACGCCCCCAAAATGAGCAGGCCAAGTGAGAACGAATCATTTTAGTGATTCGTTATCACGAATGAATCACTTTACCGATTCGTTCTCACTTGGCCTCCGCTCATCCGGGGCGTTTTTTATATTGCGGACGAGTGAATCACGTGACACGAAGATTCATATTCAAGAGATTCAACTTTTGAGACTTATGAGAGAAACAAACTTTTGAACTTTAACGATACGGAAGCCGTTAATGTGCACATTACCTAGGTAAAATGCGGAAAACTCTTGATTCCGCACGTTAACGGAGCAAATCAGTTAATCTGCAGATTAGCTAGGTAATGTGCACATTAACGGCTTTCGAGCTTCAGCGGTAACATTTAAAAGAAGTTCATTTTTGTCTTTTATGGGATAAGGTATCTTCCTTCTGCAAGAACCAGCAATAGTCACCCACTCATTGCAGGGTCCAACCTGCCATGGTATCTCTCCTCCATGGTTCGGATATCCTGGTGAAATCTTTCCCCTTGTTCATCACTGATAGCTCCTAAGTTCTTGGGAAAGAAGTCGAGATGCGAGTGCAAGAAATGAATCTTCAAAGACATTCGGCAGCCAAGATTTTCATGGTTTTTGAGAAGATCTTGAATGAGTTGATAGTAGTTTTCCTCTTTGTGATTCCCCAAAAAACCCTGGTCCACAGATTTGAAGGATTTCCATGCAGTGCGCTCCTTCATATTCAGTTTTTCTTCGAAGACAGTATCATTCAGTTGTTTCCTGATCTGAGGATCAACAAAATACCCTTCTTTGAGTTTGGCATCACTTAGTTTTCGAAATTTTTCCTTCAAGTGCAAAAAATCCTTTACCAGTTTTTTTCATGGCCTTTACAAAGTTTTTCATAAGCCCCTGGTTGATATGTAGTGGTGGGAGCAGAACATCAGAGGGGTCAACTAGAGGCTTATACCTCACATTAGTCTAACCAGGAATAAAAGTCGCTCTTTTGGACCAGACTTTTGTAGTGTTCTTTTCTGGCCCTACTGTCTCACAAACAGAAAACAGCAAAATTTTGTGAAGCCTCCTTGAAGCTTGAGCATAGAGATATGACTTTTAGGTCACCACATATTGCCCACTTAAATTGGTCATATTTAATAGCAGTGAGTATTTTTCCATGTTTTCATAAGTTTCCTTCATTCCCAAACGTGTGTCACTGGAATGGAAGGTTTCTGGTTTCTTCTATGCAAAAGGACAGCTTTTAAGCTGAATTATGACGGATCTCAAGCCGTCCCGTGGCCGAGTGGTTAGCGCTCTTGGCTACTGATCTACGGGACTTCGGTTCGAGCCCCGGGTAAGGCATGGATGTTCGTGTTGTCTTCTGCTGAGGTCCTGCCATCCTCTCAGATCTTCTACTGTGGCATATATTCAGATTCTACTGTGGCAAACTGACAGGCTCCTGTCAGACCTCTGTGGCAAGCAGCTGCTTGAGGGGGTATTTATTTTTTTTTATTATTATTTATTTATGACGGATCTATAAATAGACGCTATTCCTTAGGGTCGTGAATTGTTACAATTTTTTCCATCAGCCCTGAAATAACTGTGTAGAAACACAAACCATTATGCATCTCGTAATAAGCATTTAAAGTCAAATTTCTCTTTCTGAACAGAGAAACTCTGGTACCCTTGACCAGAAGATTCCACTCTTAAAGTCTTGAACCTAAAACCTCAGCCTGTTGTTTGGAAAGTCTTAGGTCTCGAACAAGATCATTTAGTTCATTTTGCTGAATCAGATGAGGCTCATCTAACTTTTTAGGGATGTACGTAGGATCAGGATCTGTGTGTGCCTCAAAGTCTTCCTCTGATGAATGTGAATCCATCTCTTCCCAGTTGGTTGGAGGTGTTGGTATAGGAAGATCTCCATGAGGAACTCACCTTATGGCTGAAGGCACATTTGGATATTCATTTTGTTTTTGTTCTTTTTTGAAAAGCTCGACATTTTAGTTAAAAAAAAATAGCAATCATGCAAGTGCTAGTTACCAAACCATTGGAATTGCAAAAGGGCATGGATTTTATCTTTCCTTTCAAACATCACTCAGGCCAACAAAGCACGAAATGCAGCATATGTGGATCCCATGTTTTATCCTGATCTCCAACATGACATTCAAAATACAAGTTATAGGCTTTCTTCACAATCTTTGTCAAAGAACGACCCTGGGATTTTAAAATGTAATTTCCACACACCTAACAAAATTTATCTTCACATCCGCGACGCTGCCTTTGTGCCATTTAAACGTCAAAATTCATTCTTCAACGTACAGCACGTGTCCCTCCTACAATGAAAACCACTATAATGGTGGTCTGAGGTTAGGTTGCTGTTACATATTTTCTGCCACTTAGCAATCAATGTTGCCAGCCACAAAAAGTAAAATATCTAGTATCCTCCCAGTTGCCTGGAGGTGTTGGTATAGGAAGCTCTTAATAGGAGTCAAAATGGTCTAATGAAATAAAAACGTGACGTGCCGGCCATTTTTTAAGGCCAGATCTGAAATCAGCACCTGAAAAATAGTTAAAGGCAGCTACAATTGTTCATGTTATAAAAACCTTGTAAACCAATGAAATTAATGTAATAAATTAATATTATATGTACATAGCATTTAAAAATCAAATTATTCAGTTGACGCCTCTAGACGAGGTACACACTTGTCTAGAGGCATCAACTGGCTCGATATTCTAAGGCACTTTCTGGAAAGCTAGGAAACTGAAATTTAACATGCTTTATAGGGGATCCCTTAAAATCAAGGAGAAAATTCGATATTTTTACATGGGGATATTTTTACCTCAGAGTCTCAAAAAAAAAGTTACATTTGTGTAGATTTCGATTTGGAACTTTCATCAATCGTTTTATATCTTAAGATAATCGAGCTCAAAGTTAAGCCTTCCCAGGGCATTAGATGAGTATTTAGCATAAGTGCAAACTTCCCAGGGCTAATATAGGCATACATATATTTTTATATTTAGCATACTGTAACTATACTATATGACAAGAAATTTCATCTGACTGCACTCAGATGGAATAGGGGTAGGATTACCATATGCCCGTATTTGACAAAGCTGTCCGTCCGGTCTGTAATTTAGAAATTCTGTATTTTTGCAAAAAGTTTAGTTATTCCGTACATCTGCTGAAAATATTTTTTATATATTTCCAAACTTCATTTAAATTTTTTTTCCTAAGCATGGTACTTTTTATCTGAGTAATCTCGGCTATTTTGCAAAAAAATTTTTAATACTTTTCCACGTTATGTGTATATTATTTTTTCGTGGACTTACAGGAAAAATTTATCAAGTTGAATAATGATAAAATTGGGGTAAAATAGCTAAGGATGTTTTGGAAATGTAAAAGAAAAATTGCCTTGCACTTGTTTGTCAGATACATGTTAATACTAAATTTGAGAAAATAATAAATATTGAAAACCTAATTTTCCCAGAATGTTTAATATTGAAATGCATTTATTCTATAACTGTATTTTTTGGTTTCGTCAGTTTATCTTGTAAACTCACAAATTGTTTGTGATCCCATTAATCGTTCAGCCCCACCCTCGGCTAGATATCAATGATTTATTTAGCAAAATTTAATAAATAAATTGATGAGTTGAAATTGATGAATAAATTGATTAAAGAATTGAATAATAAATAATTGATGAAAGTTAATATCATCTTAGACGCAGTATGGAATAATCTGATAAAAAAAATAGGTCGTGCATACTTAGGTCAACTTTACAGCATCTGTGGTTTAGTTTTTACAAATTTGCCAGCTCCAAAAAAATTGCTGTCCAATGTGGTCGCACATGCAGTAGCTGCTGACTTTGAACACTCACATGACCCACATGCCTCTGAACATTTTAAACATCAATGATCTCCTTACTGCATACTGTGTAACCCCAATGATAAGGGACGGATCTTGCCTTTTTACACAATATCTCAACGCATGTATAGCACCACATGAATGTATAATGAACCTCGATGCACCATTGCAGCACATGCAATGGCCATTACATGGGCTACATCTAATTCTTGATGCAAGAAAATTACTCAAAGAAGACCCGTAAGAACGGGTATATACTGTACTAGAAATCATTTGGTGCTTTTCCCCACCTCTTGATTTCTACCTGCCACTCCGACCCTGATTTGACCTTACATGCAACACCTGATCTGAAAATCCTTATCATTTCTGAGTTCTACTGCCGGAAATGACCCTATTCACCAATTTTTAGCTCTCCAGAACTGGTATAACAGAATTCGACCTTTGACCTTGAAGGACCCATCACATCCAAAATCGAGTATAATTTCTGAGATCTAAGACTAAAATTACCTCCAGACACTACTTTTTAATCTTCTAGCACCAGTAGATCTTTATTTAACCTTTGACCTTGAAAGACCCATCGCATCCAAAATTTCACATTTCCAATATCTACGGCCCAAAATACCACCAGGAACCTATTTTTAGCTCTCTAGCACTGGTAGATAGAAACTTGACCTTTGATCACGAAGGACCCTCTGGATCCGAAATTTCGTAACGTTTCCGACACTGCAACCCGAAACACCCCCACACACCAATTTTCACGTTTCTAGCACTTGTAGATCATGGTTTAATCTCTGTGTGACCTCTATTTAATCTTAAAGAACATGTCGGAGGTCAAATTTCGGATTTTTCCAGAGATCTGCATTCCGGATTACCCCTAGGTGGGAATTTTCAGAGCTCTACCATTTCTGTATCATAGTTAGAATTATCGTGATCCCCTTGTAAGCTGTCAATCATTCACAATCGTCCATGTGTATTAGATGCTAGGGTTTTAATAAAAATTAACTTCAAGTACAAAGTGTATTAGTTGGCATTTTTTACAGAACTATTTAAATCTTGGATCTCATTTCCAAAAAGAAGGTAATGTTTTCACTATCTCACAGCGTGTATATATTTTAATGTTTTTGGAAGAATAAACATTATTTTGGAGTTGGATAGATAATAAAAAATTACGATTCACATTTTTGGATCTTTGAATAGTTTTAAGTTGTGTCTTTAAAATGTGCTAAAATTAGAAGGTGATAAATTTGAAACAAATATTAAGAGTTTATTCATGCTTTCCACCATATATAAGATCATAGGTTAGACTGCGCATGGCAACAGTCTGTTGAAGCTCACATGCCAACATGTAACAGGAGGCAAAAAAATAATTACCCCCTCAAGCAGTTGCTTGTCACAGAGGCTGACAGACAATTATACGCCATAGTAGGTCTGTTAGGATGGCGGTAACTCAGCAGAAAGACAACACAGAAATCTCGAACCCAGGCTCCTCTGATCAGTAGCCAAGCACACTAACCACTCGGCCACGGGACGGCTCGACGGGAAGCACGAACAGGGTTTATCACAGTTCTATCCTATAATTATTTATGGCATATTATACCAGTAACTGCACCAGAACTTTAAAAAAAAATAGCTCTGTATCATTTCAAAAATAAATATAAATAAATTATCCCCCAAGCAGTTGCTTGCACTAAGTAAATTCTTAGCTTTTTTATCTTTATTTCGTCCTGAATCATTTAATGATCCTACTTTTTCGATTAGTAATTAATTTATGGTGTATTAATTATTTTATAATGTTGATTAATGTTTCATTAATTAAAGTAGGACTTAAATTTAGAAAATACGAAAACATCGCACGACACGGACTACTTCAAACCGGGACCTTTGCTTGCGCTTCCCCTGCCGCATGCCGTGGAGCAGCAGCTGCTGGTAACCGATCTCAGCTGACTCGCTAGTGAAAAACTGCTGCTGTTCTACGCTCTTTAATGCGATCCAACCACCTCATGGTGTCAACCAATTCATGACTAATTGAATTAAGATGTTCATTAATGAATTATTAATCAAATTTACTGTTATATTTTTAATCGTTGTAGTTGAATGAGACGATACTCGGCACTCCGTGACTCCCTCGATAGCGGAGAGCTGCTTCTTCGGCATGTCGAATCTAATACGACGAAGCCAAAATCGGTTTTTCTGTCCTCACTGTCACCTTTGAATATTACCTGGCGATTTCACTGCTGCTCTCTTTATTATGAACTTTTATTGCTTTACTAATTATGTAGTGTTGTTCATTAAGTGCTTATTAATAGCACTAAACCTTATTATCCCTATTTAACTTCAAGTAAATCGACAGTCACGAAACTTCACGTTCAAAATGTTTCGTAAATGCCTAAAAACGTATTACAATAAAGCAACATTATTTAAAACGAGTACACTTCAACAAGTTCGTAACCTGTATATATGTCTGTTTTACCTGCTCGCAGCTGATTTAGACTGCAGCTTTCAGCAGGGCCGGATTTACACCTCGTGTGCCTTTAGGCACACATGGTAGTTATGGGAAATAGGTCTTTTCATAATTTCGTATATTTGTTATCGCTTTCACAACCATGAGAAATGTGCAAAATAATGAAAATTGACATGGATGTGGAAATTTTATTGATAAGTAATACAGTTTTCTCAGCAAATAGTAAAACTAATATAATAAATTAATATTTTACATAGCATATAATTTGTAGTATTCAGTAGCTAGTAACATTTAAAATCAAATTTTTGATTTGAAATTTGTAACATTTTCTTCCGAACTCTTTATGTTCTGGGAATGAACAAATTATTCTAAAACAGTGGTTTTCAACCTTTTATGCTTCATGTACCCCATGGAAATGTGTATGTAACTGACGTACCCCTTATATAGATAGATAAAACTATAGTTATAATAATACCAACTTAGCGACTTTGTTACTAGATCTAGCGACCTTTGAGGTCTCACGGCGTACCCCCCAAGGGGTACGCGTACTCCACTTTAAGAACCTCTATTCTAAATTATCAAAAGTATTGGGACATTTTCATGTTGTTTGAATGGAAAACTACTAAAGCTTTTCAACTTTGAATTAAGCATTTTCATCAAAAAAAGGATAAGAAATGGAAAATCTAAAAAATTTCTCAAATCTAGATTATCAGCAATTTCTGTTTACTATTTTAAAAAATTATGGAAACTGAAATATGTAATATTCAGTTCAGTGTTCCTACTTGTAAGAATTTACTTTAAAATTATAAATCGTTTATTGAAAAAAATATAATTTTAATAGCTTAGAGTAGGGGTTCTTAACGTGGGGTACGCCGTAAAATTTTTTGGGGTAACAGTTTTGGTTTTTGAGCTCAAAAGTCGCTAGATCTGGTAACAAAGTTTTATTCCCATTGTTATACTATAACTATAATTTTATCTATCTATACAAGGGGTACGCCTGTTACATACACATTTCCAGGGGGTACGTGAAACATAAAAGGTTGAGAACCACTGGCTTAGGGTATTTTTTTTTCTTTGTATCATTTTTGAAACGATTTTTGAGACAAATATAAAATATTTTAGCTTCAATAATTCTTTAAATATTAAAAAAATTCTAAAATCGAAATTTTGATACATTCGATTGAGATTTGCCAAACTTTTATTATATATTTTCTGCAAAAAAGACATTTTCAAAGTTAAGGAGTTTTGAATATAATTTATGATTATATATTATATTTATTGATTATATATAATGAGTTTAAATAAAATTTTGCCATTCACATTTGAGAACAAAAAAACCCTAAATTTTTGGCAAGTTAATTATTGCCTCCCACCAGATATCTTGATATTCAGTAGTTAAGATCTTAATATCTAGGAGTGTTACAAGCCTCTTTCTTAACTCTCCTCCTCACTTTCTCCACTTCTTTCTCTAACAACTCTCTGAGCTCTAACTGCTCCATGCTTAAGAATACCCACCTAACAAGTTCATGTATGTATACATCTCTCGGGCAAGGTACATGGCATAAAGCAAGGTGGCTGTCAATTTGGCACTTGGGATGCCATGATGTTAAACATAGAATCAACCTGAATGAGTTATGCTGGTAACTCGAATCTAATGGAAAAGAAATTGCACTGGTTAAAAGTAAAGGTAAGACCATTTAAATAATAATTTTAAGGTAAAAACAAATTCCATGAAGCAAAAGTGAAGGTGAACTATGTATTTTTACATTATATACGTATTTTTATAGATACTTTTATTTCAAAATTATCACTACAAGTGTCATTAATTTTCATAATAATTTCTGTAATTATAAATTATTTTACACCATTTGAATATTATTCCTAATACCAAACAAGCATAGTTTTTTTAATATTTCAGTAAATATTTAGCGGAAAAAATTTTCGATGACATACGGGAATTGAACCTGCATCTCTCCAGAAACATGCCAGTGTTCTTACCAGTTGAACTAATGCCAGCTCGCCTTTTTTCCGCTTATTTTAAGACTAAACTCATCCTCAAGATTTTGTGGGCCAACCGTTGGCGCCAACTATGATCTTGGGTGGCGATCATTACCGATATATTGCACAGAGTGAGATGGAAATAAATAATAGTCTCATCACGCTATTTAGCGTTATTAATGATTTAAACATAGATCATGATCGCAGCATGACCTGATGCTCTTTTGGCATTTATAAATCAATAAATATTTGGCGGGAAAAAAAATATATTTTTTCGCCGACATACGGGAATTGAACCCGCATCTCTCCAGAAACATGCCAGAGTGTTCTTACCAGTTGAACTTACCAGTTGGCCAACCGTTGGCGCCAACTATGATCTTGGGTAAACTATGATCAACTGGTAAGAACACTCTGGCATGTTTCTGGAGAGATGCGGGTTCAATTCCCATATGTCGAAGAAAAAAATTTTTCTGCTAAATATTTATTGATTTATCAATGCCAAAAGAGCATCAGGTCATGCTGCGATTATCATCTATGTTTAATATTTCGGTATCAATGAATGCCATATTCAAATCTATAAAAATAATTGTACATTTTTTCTTTAATTTAAATTAGCATTAATGAACTGAACATTGGGTAATATGAATGCTCAAATTTTTATATTTTATGAAACCTTTTTAAAAATATTTTTGATTGATTGTATTTTTTATATTTTTTAATTTGTGAAAGTGTTATAAACCACTGTACTTCTATATAAACATAAGTCTGCCAAATAATATTAAACAGAGTTATTAATCTGTTTTTTTTTTCAAAACCATTTCAATTTGAATAGGTAAATTGATAGCTATTTTATAATCTAAAAAAGTTCAGAATAACTTAGCTAGTTATTTATTAATTAGTTACTAGTTGAGTATTACAGTCCATATTTATGTTAAATTTAATAATTCAAAATTATGTTGTAAATTTAGGTGATTACAGAACTACGGCAGAAAGAATAGAAGACAAGAATAATTTATCCAGGTATAAATTTTCATACATTTTAGAATATTTTAAAATTACAGTGCATAAATAAAATACCCTTTCAAGCAGCTGCTTACCACAGAGGTCTGACAGAAGCCTGTCAATTTATACACCACCGTATAAGATCTGTGAGGATGGCGGGACCTCAGCAGAAGAACAACACAAACATTCATGCTTTACCTGAGGCTTGAACCCATGTGCCTCTGATCAGTATCCAAGTGTGCTAACCATTCAGCCATGGGGCAGTTTAAGTTGTATTTTATTTAGTGATGAAAAAAGTGAGTAAACATCTGTGATTTAGCTGTAAATTCTGTTTACGTATGTTTTCATTTACAATTTAAGTTTTTGAGGTGCTGAAAAAAAATTTACCCTCAGTTCAGATCAGCAAAAATAATTAATCATAGATTCTGAAAAATACATATCCATATTTTTATCATAAGTGTTTTGCATCACAAACTCTCAAGCAGCAGTATTCCATAAAAATCCAATCAGATTGTGCAAGTTTGTTTCCAAAACGTGTCTTTTAAGAAACATTCTGCTGCATTTGGCTATTTTAGACCACTAAATTATGATTCTGTTTGACATTGTCCATTTTCTCATATTCAGCCTGCCCTTTTTATCCCTTTGTAGTGTCTATCGTGAAGAAATGAGAAATGGAATGAATCCACAGCCCCAAACAATTTTGCACTAGGCTTGGCCAAAAAAAAAATTGTTAAAATTTTTTCTTTCAAAATAATTAATCAGCAGAAATAGTTCATATTAAACAGTATATATAATAGGTACATCAAATTAAACAGTATTAAATTCTTAATTTCATGAAATAAAATGTTGAAATAAAATTAGTAACATGTTAATTTTAATAAGTATTTAAGAGTGCACTGAAAGTGCACTTTAAGAGTACACTGAAGTGCCATTGAATTATGAATAGGAGACATTATCCAAATTCAGTACTGCAAGTCCCACATTTGCGCTCATTCATGGCTGAAACTCTGGTCATATATAGCTGTCAGCTTTGGCTTCCCCAAGCATTCATCGTGAGAAGCGTTATGGGAAAGGCGCGGGATTTAGATGTATTTGACAGAGGGCAGATCGTAGGTGCCCGACTGATGGAACACTCGATCTCCAAAATTCACAATGAACTGGGATTTTCTCATAGACAGTTTCAAGAGTGTTCTGGGAATGTGAAAATTCCGCCAAAAAAAAAGCACCCGGACAAACTGCAAAGGAAGACCAGCCTTGAATGATTGTGAGCTTTGCCATCTGACCTGCATAGTATGGACTGATAGGGGCCTGACATAATCTGAAATCACCTCCCATCTGAACGCGGGTTCCAGCTGAGAAGTCGGTGCAAGGACCTTGCAAAGCTCCCTTCATTATCTCAGCTTCAGGAGCCACCATCCTACAAGAGTCCCACTTCTAATGGCATGATACTGGGCTCAATGCCTTGCCTGGGCTAAAGAACATCTAAACTGGACCATCGAAAATTGGCAACGGATAGCTTGTAGTGATGAATCCTGATTTAAACTTCATCACACCAATGGGAGACTGAGGGTAATGCGCCAACCTCATGAAGCCATGGATCCTACATGTCAGGTCGGAACAGTACAAGCTGGTGGTGGCTCAGTGATGGCCTTTGGTGTCTTCAGTCGGATGTCTGTGGGACCGTTGGTACATATACCGACGACTCTCAGTGCATCCCGGTACATAGAACTCATGGCTGAACCATTTACACCCATTTATAGTCATCATGCATTCCAATGGAGATGGCATCTACCAGCAAGACAACTGTTCATCTCACAGGTCCAGATTGGCTACTGCATGGTTGCAGGAGCATTCTGCTGACTTTGAAATAATGTATTGGCCACCTAGAAGCCCAGATTTAAATCCCATCGAAATCTTTGAGATACCATCAAGCAAAGTGTTCATGTCCATGTCCCATTAGTGCCGACCTTTAAAGAATTGTGGATACTTCTGGAAGATGCATGGGCCGCCATACCTGTGGAACATTTACGCAAGGCATGTGGAGGCCATTATCAGGGCCAGGGGGATCCAACACATTATTAGGTTGCTATCTCTAATTCAATGGCACTTCAGTGTAGTAAAAAAAATCTGAATATGCAAATGAATTTTATACCATACATATACCGAAGAACCAAAACATTATGACCACCTGCCTAATATGATGGTCCTCCACATGCTGCTGAAACAGCTCTTACTCGGCGAAGCATGGATATTATAAGATTTCTAAAGGTGTCTTGTGGTGTCTGGTACCAACACATTACCAGCAGATTCTTTAACTCTTGTAAGTTATATGGTTGAGTTGCTGCAGATCAGATATACTCTTCCGACACAAACCATAGATGCTGGATTGGACTGATGTCTGGGGAATTCAGAGGCCAGAGCAATACCTGGAAGTCTTCCCCATGTTCCACAAACCATTCTCGAACAATCCAGGCAGTGTGGCATGGTGTATTATTCTGCTGAAAGAAGGCACTACTAGAGGGATATACTGTTGCCATGAAAGGATATACCTGGTCTTAGGTAGGTGGTAGACATCATAGTTTCCTGCACATGAATGACTGGGCCCAGAGTTTCCCAGCAGAAGATTGCCCAAAGCATTACACTTCCTCCACTGATTTGTTTACACCCCACGGTGCATCCTGGTGCCAACACTTCCCCAGGTAAATGACACACATATACCTGGTCATCCACATGGTGCGACAGGAAGCAAGAATCATTGGACCAGATGACTTTCTTCCACTCATTCAAGATGCAGTTTTGATCTTGCATGCCCATTGTAGGCACTTTTGACGTTGAACCGAGGTTAGCATGGGCACTCAGAGCGGCCTGAGGCTATGCAGCCCCATTTTCATTAGGGTTTGATGTTCTGTGTGTTGTGACACATTACTCCTGTCACCAGCATTCAAATTACGGGTGAGTTGCACCACACTATCCCTTCTATTGGCTCATACCATATGAGATAGCCTTCGCTCACCTCTGGCATTGATGAGCTGTGGTCGGCCCACACCTTGCCAGTGATTCATGGTTTTCCCTCCTCGGACCACTTTTCAAAGGTACTAACCACAGCTGACCGTGAGCACCCCACAGGCCTTGCCATCTTAGAAATGCTCTGACCCATTTGTTTGGCCATTACAATTTGGCCTTTGTCAAACTCACTTAAGTCCACTGCTTAAGTTCACTTTTAAACTAACTTAGGTCCGCTGCTTCAGTTCACTTTTAAACTCACTTAAGCCCGCTGCCTTTCCCATCTGAAGAACAAGAATAACACCAATTAACAGAGCTCAGTATCAGGTGTTATTTATACCATTTCATGACCTTCACCTGCACCTTCATTTACCTGCAGTTGCTTCGATTTTCATAAAGACATGCTTGGTCATAATGATTTGGCTTTTTGGTGTATGTACTAAAATAATTTTAATGCATGTGAATAGAAAGGAAATTTATTTCTGAATAATGAACAGAATAAAGTTACTTTAAACAGAAAAATTTCTCTTTTAATTTTTTCCTTAATGATATACTTTGAGAATGGTCCAGATGTTTTGTCAACTGTTCTCAATCAAATAAAAAAGTGAACTTTAGAATTTTTTCCCCCAAATAATTCAACAAGAATTCCCTTCCAACAATAATTTCAACAGAAATAATTCATGTTGTATACTGAATTAAATAACATTAAATTCTGAATTTTATGAAAATAAAATATCTAGCCAAAATGGAAACCATTAACTTAAGTAATACTTTTGGAGGATGATAAAGTGAAAAAATATCTGGCAAGGCAATTAAGGCTTAATTCTGCAAAACTTGATGAATGAAAATAGTTACTTTATACATCCATGGACCGATCATTATGGCCACCCCTTTCCACAAGTGTACACATCCTACAGCAAGTAGCAGCAACCTCACTGTCTGGCATGGAATATAGATAGCACAGGCAGAGTGTGCCATTTTGTCAGCACAAAACCTGTGCAATGGGGAAAGGAAAGGACTTAGAATGGGGAATGATTATCATCATGAGGAAAAGAGGGGAGGGGGGTGGCATCTCGGCAACCGCAAGTATTCTTGGCTATTCAAGAGACACGCGTCAAGCCAACCATATTGATTGCAGATTGACCAGAAAGGGGAGATCACCACTTGTTGACAGTCGATGTGAATGCTGCTTGGCATGTGCTCAGAACAACAGATGGCTCATGATCTGTCAATTAATGGAAGACTACAAACAGTAAGCTTAAGAAAAAGTAAAACTTTCAAACAGGGCACACAGATAAAGAGTTTAAGCATACAATCCAGCAGATACTCTTGCAGATGGGCCTACAGAGTCGGCAGTCTGTTCATGTGGCTATGTTGACCAACTGTCTTCGACAGAAGGGGCAGACTGGTGCTTTTATATCAGGGGCACTGCTGTAGCAAGGAGTCCCTAGCTGCGATAAAAAATTCCCTTTCTTTTTCAAGATTTCAATATTTATTCTTTTCAAGAGTTTCTTTGAGAGAGTTCGTAAGTTGAGCTTTAAATAGCTTTCCCCCAATTCTGTAGAATTTTATAAATAGCAATTCGTTACTGTTTTATAACACTGGGTCACCTCATCCCTATTGAACACACCCTCACTGCCAAATCCTACCTAGGCTTGTTTTGGACCAAGTGGTACCCTACATGGTGACTGGGAATCGCACTGGATTTTCAGCAAGACAATGACTCGTGCCACAAGGTCCTTATAGTGAAGGAATGGTCCAAGGATTGCATCCAAGCATTTTGTGTGCTCCCCTGACTGCCAAATTCCCCCAACATAAATCCCATTAAATATTTGTGGGATGCAATGAAATGCAGCATTTGTGAGTCCACACCAGTGCCATGTGCCATTACACACCTCTGTTACATCGTTCTGCCCAGCTGATACAAAATACCTGAGGACATCTTCAGTTGGCTAGTAGAGTCGATGCCATGCTGGGTGCAAACAGTTATCACAGCAAAAGACTGCCCAACACATTATTAGGCAAGTAGTCATAATGTTATAGCTCATGAGTGTATATCAATGGAAAAGAATTTCCTTCTGTATAATATAATAAAAAAATTCATGTGAAATGAATCTACTATGGTTTTCTTATATTTTTTGCACTATATTGTGTTTTGTAACAGGCCAGAATTGCCCAAGGTGATTTTGCACTGTTCACACTCATGTGACATTCTCTGTTTGAGGCAATGAAGGAACACTTATCTTGGTGGGTTTTTTTCTTTTAATGAACACCACATATTTTCTGTTTGGCTTTGGATTTTTTTCTGTTGCACTTTGGGGATCTTGGCAAAGTGCTTACAAGGTCTAAAACATTTCAGTATCCTCAGAGTAGCATAGCCAAGTGGGAGGGGAGATAGCTTTTTATAAACCATTCAATATAAACTCATAAACTAATATTTTTTGTAGTTTTACCATATGGGGATGGATTGAACTCACTCAGCATGGCAATGTGGGGGGGGGGGATTAAAAGCCCTCAACAAGCTTACATCATCCCACTCCCAAACACAGGACAACTGAGACTGATTTCTGAGCCAAGGAAACCCTCTTTGCTTCCATATCCAAGATTTCATTCATTCTCAGGAAATAATGAAAGAGCACGTTGTTTAACAAATATTTTTGTGGAAAAAAGTTTCACCGATATGTGGGACCTCAAACCCATGTCTCTCCAGAAACATGCCAGAATATTCTACCACTGAACTGTTAGCTCTGTCTTTTGGTTCCACTAATATGATATCACTCTTCCCATGATTTCGGCACCTGGACTTGGCACCAAAACTCAGATCATAGATGCACAAGTCCAGGCGCTGAAATCATGGGAAGAGTGATGAGCAATATTAGTGGAGAAAAAAAGACAGAACCGGCATTAGTTCAGCAGTAAGCATGTTTCTGAAGAAACATGGGTTCAAATACCACATATTGGCAAAACTTTTTTCTGCAAAAATATTTATCGATTTATTGTCCTTACAGTCAACAGGTAACTCTGTGAATATTATTTAATGTTTAAAGCATATTTTTATTGAAAACCGAGAAATAATAGAAAAAAATAAGAAACAGCCTGAAACAAGGTTTAAAATCTTCAGCCAGAAAATGTACGACTTCCTCATTAGAAAACCCAACAGAAATGTAGACATAAATCTAAAAGATCAATAATGATACATAAATCTATGGAATTCATAGTTTAAGCACAAGTTTTTTTTTTCTTATTACTTATACAATATACTTTCACTTTTAACCTGTACAGTCTACAGTTCAAATAATGTCAGAGTTCATAAAAGATTTACCAACTTTAGATATCTGCAAGTAAATGCATTGGCATCTGATGAGTCAGTCTCCATTGTCAGCCCTCCCACTGGCTGTTGCTCATCCTTCACCATGCAGCTCAATAAATCCAGTACTCTTTCTGTAGAGATGCACTGATGATCACATACATTATTCAAAGGTAGTTTTGGTCCTTTACCAGTTTTGATGACTTTTTGTCATCATCTTCAGTAGGTGTTGCATACTTCTTGAGTAGGAGTTAATGATGGTAACTGCTTTGGAATGTTGTGCAGGGTTTATTCACTTGTGGTAGATTGGTCCACATTTTCTTCGGGGTGTTGCTTATTAGTAGAGATTGCTCCCTTCCTTTTTTTGCATTCTTATCCTCCTCTTTGTCTATGAGCAGTTTCCATGGGTGTGGTGAGATCACTATATCATCATTACAGCAGGTTTTACTATTTCTATATATTGCATATATTTCAGCTAGATTTAATTGATATTCCATTTTGCTATTTGCCATTATTTGTTCTTGCTCAAATTTCCATATTATGTTTGGATTTAGTGCATATCTGGCTAATCCCATTATTTTTCTTTTTTATATATTTATCATTTATCAATAAGACTTCAAATGTAAAAGAGAATCAGTGGCATTAGCCAGATATGCACAACAATTTTTTAATGAGTTATCCTCAATTTTCATGCACAATTATGAGGTATCTCTAGTATATACATCTAGTAAACATTACCTCTTACATTAGTAACATTTAAACAATAAATAACATTCACAGAATTATCTATTGAATTTAATGTACATAAATCAGTAAAAGATTGAAGAAGAGTAAAAAGTCATATTAAGTGGTGAAAAGAAGAGCTGGCGTTAATTCAATTGTAGAATACTCTGGCATGTTTCTGGAGAGATGTGGGTTCAATTTCCACACATCGGCAAAACTTTTTTTCCACAAAAATATTTATTAATTAGTAACATTTAATTCAGAGCACTTCATAGTAACAATTTTTGGAACACTATTATGCTGTAGGTCAGGTAGCTCACCATTATGCTGGGTTCAGATCCCACCTGGCTCAAGACAGTTTTCCTCTATATCCATGTTGACCTGCAGTATAATAGAGTTTCAAAAGTTTTTGCTATGAGGTGCTGTGATTTGAAGTGTTTCTAATGTAATAGATAATGTATACTAGATATTATATGGTGTTTGTGTACTGCAGGCAAGATAGTGCTACAATATATACAAGCAGCCACACATGTATCCAATTAGTCAGAGCTGCACTTTCATTCTAAGGGGTGGGAATGGTTCAGTCACTAGCACACCAGGCTTGCAATCTACAGTTCCCGCGTTCAAGTACCACCTGGGCCAGCATTGAGATTTATCTCCACAAAATTCCCTGCCCTTCCCTAAGGCAGTAGGAGATGCCAATGGGATTGTAGAGGCTGCCATCCATCGGATGGAACATGAAGCTGTGACCCCATGCATATGAAAGCCATACCCTATGCATGTTAAAGAACTTGCTGGATAGCTCTGACAGGAGGCTAACATCTATCTCCTACAGCTGTACAGTGGATCCCCTTCGACCAACCTTCTCTTAGCCCTTGGAGTCCTTGTAACCTGGCCATTTAGAGGTAACCTGGCCATTCAGAGGTAAAACAACCCAACCTTCACTCTAATTGAAAATGTACATTCCTAGAAAAAAGGAACTCAGTGATTTGGTTTCAGTCTTGGAAATAATGCAATGAAAGAAGTGATTAATAACAGAAGTAATTCTAGAAATATTGAAATAAGCTTAAACCTGAAAAGAGAGAGTAAAAATGAAAGAAACAATAAATGCACTTACTTCATAATTGCTTACCAATTCTTTGTTTTGAAAAAAATTGTTTTTGATTAATATTTCAGGAGCATTTCAAAAATGTACTGAAAATATTAACCATATTAACAGTTTATCACAATTTAATAAATTTTTGTTTTTCCTCCTGAAAGTTTGAAATATTTTAATTCTCATTGTTCACCATGCAGACCACTTTAGTAAAAAGATATCTATTTGTTGTTCACCAATCCAAGCCACTTTGACTCAGATGCCTTTTATCTGATGATCTTTCTACTATTTGTATTTGCCTTTTTATGTTAACTGGTTATTTTGCACATATTTGATTTTATTCCTGTTGTCTTTTATTTTACTATTGTATTTTTTTTTTCTATTTGGAAATATAGAACAAAGAATCCTAGTATCTATTCCTAGCTTTTATAGGCCTTCTCATACAAGGACATGCCCTACTAAGACCAAAGTCACTGTTGACAACTGCCTCAGTTAGAGCTAACACAACATACAAGTTTGCCCTGCTGGAACAGTTGCTAGCTTCTTAACTACTATGCCAGTTATGCTATTTGTCCTAAACTTTAACAGGATTTCATCATTTGAGGCAATGGAAGACCCTAATATTATTTTAAATCATCAGCCCTAGTTTTCAAATTTACTGCCACTTGCATTCTGGCCATGTTCTACTACCAAGCTATGTGCAGTAATCTTTTCATTTGAACAGCAGCAAGTTTCTGGTCAGAACAGATTAACAATAAATTGTTCCATCTGAAGCATGTATCAACTGTGGAAGTTTTATTCACAGAAATCCCAAAAGGAAGCCCCACTTGCTTGGCTCTGCATAGGTCATGGTTTTCAACTAATCTTTTCTTCTACAAATGATCAGTCAACCTATGTTTGAATTTTGTGTCACTATAAGGCATGGATGTTTTCTTGTGTTGTCTTTCTGCTGAGATCTCAACTTCCTTGTATGTCTTTTCTATAGCATATTTAAACTCAGAGCCAAATGTAGGGGTGCATGACCCCCACCCCACCCCACCCCAGATCTGGCCTTGAATATATGCTAGTTCTTTTGAGAATGCTAGTAAGGGAATGGAGGCAAAAAAAATTAAACTTGTGCATATTTCACACATATTTCAATAAACGTTTTAAAGACAATCATTAAAACTGAGGAAAAAATGTTATACTTCAAAGGAAATCCATCCAGTCTGTTACTCTTCCCCCCCCCCCCCCATTTTTTTTTTTTTTTGCTAGATTCTGGCCTGATTACTGATTATACTAACAGCTTTCTGTCAGACCTTTGTGGCAAACAACTACTTGAGAGTAATGTATTTATTTTATATTAAAAATTATAGTGAGTTTAAGAAACTAAAATTCAACTTTTTTATTTTCTGGAAAGAAAATGTTATATATTTTTTATTACACTACTATGATCTAATTAATGTGTATTATCTTTTCAAGACCACAAGGAAGCTGGAGCCATCCACTCACTGAAATTTCAATCAATCATCTAGACCACTTAAACCATCTACCAATTAATTCACAAACTCCCATTGGAATAGAAGAAGTCCATCCCCCACCAAGGCCACCATTACCTCATATAGAAGGTAACATTGTTGAAAGAGTGAAATATCTAAGTTGAATGATTTTTAGGGAAATGTTAAAAGCCTTTTGCAGGTATATGATATTATTGATTATTACACATATATGATATATAACATTTTCAGGTAAATATATTAAGATGGCTATCACTTGAAGTCCACCACTTTTGAACATAACCATAGTTTGCCAAAATATCAAGTCTTGCTGTAATAGCTTTTATCATTAACCTTATTCAATTTTATTAGGTTTAGCTGTTAAAAGTGGGGTTCAGAACCAGGTTTTGTGGTGGCCAGAGAATATGGTGGAAGTCACTGTAATGCTCGCTGAACCACTTGAACACATGTTGCATGATGGACAGTAGCATTGTTATCCATGAAAGAGCTGTCACCCGCTGGAGAAAAACTCAACATTGCAGGATGGGCTTGATCGACAACAATGGTCCTTGGAGGACACCCGACTTTCCAGCAATATCAGGGAACACATTCCCACTCATCAGCAAAACTCATTTTTCCACAAAAGTATTTCTTAAAAGTCTATATTATTAAATAGTTTTAAAAATATAATAAATTAGCCACTAAATATTATTGAGTGATACAAAAATATGAAGGAAACAAAATGAAATTAAATGCTTTAGTGGTTATTTGATGTAATCATAAGTTATTTTTATGTTTAGTATGAAATATAATGTTTGTAAATTGCTTACAAGCTTTATTATAGAATAGGAATGTAATATATTACTGGTAGATTTATCTTCTTTTGATATTTATCTTTTTGTCATAATTGAAACAGAACTGACTAACATTTTCATGCCTTTCACCTCCATTTTGCATACACATTGATATCTCAACAAACTGTGTTAAAGAACAAACTACCAAAGGTTCGTTGTGTGAAGTGTTGTGCATATAACAGCATTTGATACACAGCACCCTCCATTTTACCATCTACTAATCTTTCATTACCAACACTAGGGCTTATAAATGCAACATTGCTTCTTTCAATTTTCAAATTGCCATATCTAAGTTATTCTGCACCACAGTTGCTACTAGCCATGATTAATGGGTAAATGCATTCACAAATTCTACAAAAAAACTCTAGCTGTTGGAGAGCTATTTCAAAATGTGCAACAAAGACCTGCCAACAGTGAAAGCAGAAGCACAGCTTAAACCAGTCTAAAATTATACTCTGAGATGAGTTATTGAGAATGTTCAGATGCATTCTGTAATAAGTGATCATACAATTACTTTTCAAATAAAATGCTCTCATTTAATTTTCAAACAGTGATTAATATGTAAGTTGCAATTAGTAAATTATATAGAGTTACATATATCTTGTTCTCATTTACAAAAGAAAAAAAGTGCAAAGTTCTACCTTATGTTTTGGTATCTTCTACATCTCTTCTTTTAGGAGATGTTAGGCCATTAGTATATTGAATGAAGACACTTCTTTAACCAGTTGTCAAACTGTGCTGTAACTTGTGCAAAGTAATGTTTTTGGCAAATTGGAGTTGTAGAGTTGAGAATCTCTTTCAAGTAATACAATGAGTTGTGTTATCTCAAAGATCTTGTTGTGTATATCATGATATATGTAACTGTACATAAAGCTGAGGCTATAAATTGACTATCATAATTATGATTTGAGTTTTAATTTTATGTAATTTCAAAATATTTCTCTTTTTATTACATTAAATTTCATTTAGAAAATTGTGAATGCTGAAAAGTATAGAATGTATAAGTGAAATAGTAATAATTCAGTGTGTGTTAATATCATTGTTAATGTTAAGTTTTTCTTTAGAAGTAGATGCTAGGCGAGAGCAGTATAATGATCATGCATTCAGAAGAGCAGCTTCACCGTAAGTAGTTATTATTAATATTGGGTAGTTATAATTAATTATTTAGTAAATTCTTAATTTAACAAGCTTCCATTACAAGATAGAAAAAGAAGAGTTAGTTGAAAGTTTACAGAAAAATACTAAAGATACTTAATTATAAAGATACTTAACATAAATACAATTAATTGCAACTACAATTAAAGAGTGAAGAGTGTAAAGTTTTTAAAAATATACAATTCTGTATTGAATAAATTTGCAGCTAAAAACTGTAGAAAGCAGAGTTATTTAAAACCTTTTTTATTGACTAGGAAAAAAGCATAAATATCATACTCAATTTGATGTTAATAAAGTCGTTCTCGATTTAAATGTTTGGGGCTGCAGGAAATTAGTTTCTTCGAATTTTGATCCCTAATGATAAATATTTCTTTGTTCTGAAGCTATTCTTCTTAATAGATGAATTTATAATATTAAGGAGAGAATTTTATATATATGCAATAAAAGATCCTAAGATTGTCCAAATGAATTCAATGTTGAACTAACCTATCTCATACAATAGTATGTTAGCTTTGAGTTTTAATTTTTCCTACTATGTTATAATGGTATGTTAACTGTTGATATCCATGGTTGGTGGATTTTTTTTTTTCTTATTTTACTGTAAGATAGTTCTCTTTAAAGAGTTAAGGGTTAAATAATTCCAAAATAGTATTTTTAAAAACAACTACAAAGCATAGCATTTTCATAAACATCTATAAAACAAGAAATAATTCCAAAGTTTAAGCAAGTATTTATTATCAGAGAACGTAAAACAAAATTCTAACTAACATACAGAGAAATGCTATAAATTTACCATGACATCTTCCTTCCTCTAGTGATGTGGTTGGCTCATTCAATAGCACACTATGCTCATAATCTGCAAAGTTCAAATTTCCTTGGACTAAAATTGAGAATTATCTCTGCTAAATCCAACATCCTTTCCTCATTAGCTTGAAAAGGCTGCCATTCATTGGATAGGACCTAAAGCCAGGTCCATAGTGTGCATAAGAGCTATACCTGTTGCACATTAAAGAACACACTGGATGGCCTTAACAGGAGGCTTTCATCGGTCTTGTACAGTTGTCTAATGAGTCCCCTTCCCCTACCCAACTCTGAACCCTTGGGGTTTGTAGCCTCACCATTTATCCCATTGTGTGCACAAAAGTGCCATTCAAGATAACACAACACAACCCTTTCCATTACCATTTTCAGTAGGATTTTTCACGCTGCTAATGGGCAGTATGAAAAATCTTACTGAAAAAACATTTCACTGAAAATTAGCCAGATAATCATTCTACAGCAAAGCAATAAAAACATCTCTCTTATCCACCATGGGAGCAACGACAGCTAACATTCCACAGTAGGAGAGAAGAAAAAAATTTTAACTCGAATTATAAAGTGACATAACAGTTGTGTTGAAAACATTAGTTCAATATTATATATTATTTCAGACAATCTAGTAGCTTATAATGGTCATTTAATTAAGTTGTCTGTAAATTAAGACTTCTTTTAAATTTCATAAAATTTCATTCTTAAAATTACATCTATTAAAAAGAAACAATTCAAGGTGAAGTTTTTATTATTACTGTTGGAATGAACATCATGGAAATGAATTTCTTTTTTATTTATACATAATTAATATATACACAGTCATATCAGAATAATATGACCACCCTCCCATTCCCATTATTAGGTAGGTGGTCATATTCTGATACAACTGTGTATATGATTTCTATTTGATTGAGCTGAGAATTCAAGCTTAACATTAGTAAATAGTATTCTGAAACATTTTTTTTCTTCAGGCCAGATCCAAGATTTATATCATTTCAAAAAGATGGAAGTGTTGGCATTCGCCTTACTGGAGGGAATGAAGTGGGAATATTTGTTACTGGAGTTCAGCCTGGTAGTTCAGCTTTCATTCAAGGCTTGCAACCAGGAGACAAAATACTGAAGGTAATGAAAATAGTATAAGTAAAATACAAATCTTAAATTATTGTGAAGTTACTTTATAAAATTAATCCAATGCAAAAGTGATGAAACTATGCCTGTAATAGCATGTATTTCATTTCATGGAAATATGACCTGACTATATGCCTTTTAATTGTAGTTGTAAATGCATAAAAATTCATGGAAAAATCAATTAACATGGATTCTAGTTCCTTTTCATAGTTCAAAGAGTGGAAAAAAATTATATTGAAATGAAACAGATTATAAATTCATACTACAAGAATAACATGTTCATAATGTTTGATTATTTAAATTCTTAAACTTATTTTTTTAAAATGCCAAACTGAAACTCTGGGTCAGGTGAAAAAATACTTTAAATGTAAAGCTCATTTATAGTCTCAACTTTATATACCTGTAGTTATATTCAGGGGTTTTTTTTACATGTTTAAAAATTGGTGTAAATGTAAATTAGTCCTATGCAGTATTCCAGCTTTTGGGAAAACTGTTGAAGAGAACAAGAATGTATAGTGTGGTACTTTAAAATGTGAATGTAAAACAAACTGTGATTGCTCTCTGAACATAAATTTATTAAAATAGTTTTATTATATTAAGGATAGTACAGTAAGTGCCAATTAATGTGATCACCTTTGTAAACTTGGTTATATTAACTAGAAATTGCAATAACAAAAATTGGAAAGGTAGTTATTGGAGTAGGAATGATACAAAGTTTTCATATTTTGTAAGATAAAATAATCAAATAATATTCGCATTAATTAATAACCAGAATTATAATCGTATTAAAATAAATCCATATGTAATATGTATATTTTATAATTATATAAATATATTTAAGACTGGGATACATAATCCTAGTTTCTTAGCATCTTTCTCTTTAGGATACTCTGTTTTATAAACTAATACTAATTTAAAATACTGCATCTCTCTGTTCACCCTTGGTTTTCCTTCAGACTTAAATTTTTTTTACTGACGTTTTTTGAAAAAAATTCTAATGATTCAAACTAAGAAAAAACGCACAACTGTAATAATCCTTTGCTAATCACTAGCATACACTAATGGGTTTAGGCAGAACTGTACCAAGGTCCTGCATAGGTAGTGTAGGGCATCTATTCCCTAGGGTGAGTAGGGAATCTATAAGAAACCTTGGTGCAAATCAAATCTAGGGTACAATTTCTAATCATTACATTATCAATTTTTATTGCTATGTGTAAAAATTAACTATTTGATAGGTTGCAAAATAATTCTTGTCCTGGGCACGAATATCTGTCCTTGCTTGCCCAGGGCACAAAATTTGGTAGGCATAGCCCTGGGTTCAGGTGAATGTTTGATGGAATAACTATTAACTGTTGTTATGTATAGTGTGAGTGACAGTAGCCCAATGAGTCATGTTCCAAGAGGTGGGTAGCACATCTGCAATTCCCAGGTTCTAGTCCCAGCTTGGTCAGCCTTGAGATTTATCTCTGCAAAACTCCCTGCCATGCCCTCAGTCAATAGAGCCATGAAGCACCACTGGGCTTAGAATCCTGCATAGCTTAACATTCCATCTGTTGGATGGGATGTTAAGCTTAAGCTATGGCCCAGTGTGTGGGAGAGCCATACCCGTGCATGTTAAAGAACCTGTTGGATGGCCTTGACGAGAGGCTACCACCTGTCTCCCAACAGCTGTTCCAGTGGGTTCCCTCCTTCAACCTTCTCTGAGCTCTCGAAGACCTTGTGACCTACCATTTAGCCCATTATGTGTAAAAAAGTTCCACTCAGAGGTAAAACAACCTAATTCAACACTGTTAGCCATTAGATCCTTGTCATACATATTCAAATGCTGGGTTATTTTACTTCTGAACAGCACACATCATCTCAGTCATAAAGGGGATACCAATTGGCTTGGATAGGCCACTGTCTGTCAGATGGACATAAAGCCACATCCATATGTACAGGAGAGCCATATTCTATGCCAGGGGTGTAGGCAGGTATGGGCCCAATGAGCCCAGGCCTCCCCCAAGAATCTGTTAATGCAAATACATTTTTTCTTTTACATAGATAAGTGCAATTGTTTAAAACTAATCCGAAATATCACAGGAGAGTAACAGGACAGCATTGCAAAAGTGTTGCTAGATTAGGGGTTTTAGATATAAAATAGCATTTTTCTTCTTTTTTATCCCTTGGGGAATCTGAAGGACATTTTATTTCTGCAGTGTTTTGTTCAGTTTTTGCAGTAAAGTAAAATGAGTGAAATTGTGGTGAGCAGCTGAACTAAGGATCAAATGTGATTCTAAAACAGCATTTAATTGCAATCACCTTTGGATTTGATAGGATCAAAACTGAAACAAAATCAAATAATTGTATACTATTTTGTATTGGGAGAATTTAGGAATCAGACATATGGCTGAAACTGCTTGAGATTAAAAATGTTTCCTCAGATATATATATAAAGGAATAAATGAAAAATATTTTTCTCCACACACTCATTCCAGGCCCATCTGAGAGTTATTGATTCTGTCAACAAAGCCAATGAAATATTTTGGGGGGGCGGGCTATGAAATAAATTTGCAAATATTTGCATATTTAATGATAAATATAAAATTACATCGAGAGAACTGCTCCACACAGTGAATAGCTCTCAAAGAAAGTTAACACCATCTTAATACTGCAAAGAAGCTGCTACAAAGAATTGTAATACAAAATATTTTAATCAAATATTTTCCTTTTATTAAAGAGTGATTTCCGCTGTAAATATTCTGAATAATTTTTCCATCCATGATCTATTTTAAAATCATTTTTGAGTATGTTAATCAGGGAAAAAGAAGGAGGGTACCATTGCTCAAGCAAACATGTTATTTTAAATTTTACTGAAAAAAGTAATGCTAAAGTTGTAAAATTTAGTAACCATAATCTACTCTCTTTCCTCTAAGAAGTTTTTAACACTATCTTGAAGGAGTGTGTGTATGTGTGGGAGAGATGGGATGCTAGGAAGCATAGCTCTGTCACTGAGTTACCTGTACAAAATTCGATGCTCAAACAGACTTGTATCAGTTAAAACAATACTCAGATAACTGAAGTTGTTAATCAAGTTGGCACTCTTTGGAAACAACCTGTGCTCCCCCCCCACCTCCACCCCCCACCCCACCACCAAAAAAAATGAAAATTCTGGTCATATCTCTGCCCTGTGCACATTGAAGAACATACTGGATGACCTTCAGAAAAGCTTTCCACATGACTCCTAATAATTGTGCAGTGAGTCCCCTTTCCCCAACTTTCTCTGAGCTCTTGGGGGTCCTTGTGACCTAGCCGTTTAACCCATTATGTGCAAAAAATGCCATTCAGAGGTAAAAGAACTTAAAACTCTTATCATAATATGTAGCAAAATTATAATGGATTTTTAAGGATTTGTTTCTGAAAATTGATCCTAATAACCTTTAAATAGTTAGCTTCAGGAAATGAGTTTCACTGTGAGTGGATCTGAACCTATGACTCCTGATAATATGCCAGGTGCTCATAGCACTGAGCTATCACAAGTTAGCTCAGTTGCAGGTAATGGAAAAACTATAAACTTTACCAATTGGAAACCATTCATGGCACCATCTTTTGACTGTGAAGGGACATATTAGCTAGCCAAAGACATGTGAAATAATAATTTTTATAAGCAAACATACAGAAACAACATTATCAGTGAAATCAGTACTAGAGAAGTGTGGGTTCAGATTCCACTCATAGCAAAACTCAGTTTTTTTAACTAACTATGTTCCATGATTACATAAACATTTCCCATATTTCTGTAGTATTGAATCTTGATCCTAATAAGCTGCTGATTCTAATAACTAGTGATCACATTAAATGACACCTGCTGTATATCTTGGGATATATGAAAATAAGATCATAAAGAACATTTGAAAAGAGAAAAATTTGGTATTAAAATACATGTGAGCCAATTGTGAATGCAAACAGCTTATAAATGTAAAAGCCAAATGTCTGTATGAAACACTCCATGGCATGATGGGATAAATCTTTGCAGTTCTCCAGCTGTTACTGCTAGCTCATTGTTGGAAAGAGCTTAATTATCATACAAACTATTTTAAAAAAAAAAGGAGATAAATCTGTCTGAAACAGATTTCAAGCTCCTTTTAACCCAATACTTAACCACCTAGTCTCAAATTTTGTGTTGGATTGCTACTGTACCACTCTATGTTGCATAAAAAATGCAAATCCCTGTGAATAATAGAATGCAATTTTAAATTGCATTCTATTATTCATACACTTTTTCACTTTTTCCATTTTTACTCAAAACACTTTTTCCATTTGGAAAATTGAAAAATTTCAGTTTAGCTTTTATCACTTTTGATTTCTGACTACCCAACAAGTTCACCATCCAGCACCAAATTTTTCCTATGGTTTCCTCCTTGCCCCCATGTTGCATTAAAAATTAAGTCTCTACTAGATATAACACAAGTTTGAGTTTAGAGCAACTTTTATTTTTATACTTCATAGTAAGGGTGGGCCCATGAATTCTTTTGAATATCTTTCAATGATAGTATTAAGGCATTTAGTGTATTGTCTGTGAATAAATGTATTGAGGCATTTTTTAACATTATATATTTTACACTTTTCCCTCATTTCAGGTTAATGATATAGATATGCGTGGTGTTACCAAAGAAGAAGCTGTCATGCTACTTCTTAGCTTACAAGATCAAGTTAATCTTATTGTCCAACATCGGAAAGAAGGTATGTTGTGAAAGCCACATCTTTATGAAAATTTACAAGAACACTTAAAAAAATACTTTACAATATGGTGTAGCAGAATTCTTAGCTAATCATATGTATCTCCCAGTATAATTTACATATTTTACTGAATATAACAAAATTTGTTTTAATTATTTTAAATTTCTTTTGCTATAGGATGAATGAAATTATTTTATTTGTTACAAATCAACAGTCAATACGTCAAATCTTTAAAACTGCTTTAAAATTATTTTTTCAAATAATGATAAAACTTTAAATGTTAAAAAGTAATATTCATGGGTTCAAGTTCCATTCTCACAAAAACTCAGTTTTTTTTTTGTTTTCTTTTTCAGATAATTTTACACTTGTTCAATTATATGTAAATGATGAAGTCTAAGTTGCAAATTATGATAAGTATAGATCCAGTGCAATAAATGTGAAGATTCAATTAAATTCTCTTTTACCACTAATATAAGAAAGTAAAATTTATTTACAAGTTACGTTTACAATAAACTATTAGCTCTTATTTAGTGATATCTCGAGAATTATAGTTAAATATTTTTCCAAAAAATTAGTTATTGATGACACAAGATTGATTGTCATCTTTATTGAAGGATGATCAATAATCACATGGTAAGGTCATTAATGATTTGTTACAGATAATTGATATCTTGGTAAAATGTAGCAACAAATGTTTTGCGAGCCACCATCAAAGAAAATCAGAAAAACAAGAAATATAAGGTTCTAAATTTGTGCTTAATTATTTAATTACTTTAAAATGGAAAAATAAATATATCTTAATTTCAAAACACATTATATTTATTGAATATCTTTTTTTCTTCAATTGCGATTTCTTTTGGTGCTATGATGCTCTGCTGTTTAACTATATTATTACGATGTATGCTGTACAATCAATTAGTAAAAACTCCTTATAACTCAAAATTTGAGGAGTGCAGAGTTATTACAATTCATTGTGGGTGTTAACCCACAGTGTGATAACTTATTGCAATATATGTACCAACTTATTTCTTAGCCTAAATTCAAGTCATAAATATAGCATTATATATTTACAATGTATACTAGGCAATAAAATTGCAAACATAATTACCTATATTTCATAGGCTGGTGTATCTACTATACTTGCTGTTTTAGCGCAATCTGAAGTCACAAACACGTGCTCCTTGCAATATGTCCGAAACTCGTGTTGATGCAGTTGCTAAGCCTGTTGTAGACATCTCATGTAGCCTAACATCATGCCTATAACTTCCAAGGACTGGTTTGTTAAGTAAAGAAACCAGTCCTTGGAAGTTATAGGCATGATGTTATATGGATATTCTTATCAGTGATACAGTCATTAAATATTATATATAACTGCATTACAGTATACTGAATTTCTTCTAACTGCACTTTGCTATGATGACGCCGTAACATCCGTTATTTAGCCAAGATCTTAAATCAGAGCAGTTTGAAGGTTAACACTGAATAGTTATGCTGTAATTAATTATGCTACACTTTGGTACAGAGTTCAGTTGTAGAAGAAACATAACTATTCAGTGTTAACCTTCAAACTGCTCTGACTTAAGATCATCAGACAGCCCACTTCTCAAGATTTGTTTCCTGTCAGCATAATGCACCATAAAGAAGATCTATGAGGAATGTAAAACCTCACCAGAAGGAAAGCATACATTAGATATAAACATCTTGGCTTTAAATAGGATTTAAACTCTGGTCTCATTGGCCCCAAAGTCAAATATCAAAATCTAGCAGCTACTTACCACATCATCTGGCAGGAGCCTGTCAGTGCAATACTCCATAAAGAAAATATGTGAGGAAGGCAAGACCTCAGCAGAAAGACAACATAAAATGATTACCCATTCATATATATATATCAATAATTCAGGACCTGAACTCAGATCCCTTTGATGAGTAGCTATATGTGTTAACCACTAGGCACACCTATTAAATGTCCTGATAATGATTCAGCCAAGAACATGAAAATTTCTGCCAACATTGATAAAACAATGAGTCTGAAGAAAGAATAGTTAAATGTAAAAGAAACATTTAAACAACCAATTATTTAATTTCTGCAGGTAAAATGGTGAATAGAGCTATCCCAGACTTTAGAAACACTTTCATAATAATTTCTAATATATATTTTAAATTATCATTTTTTAACTCAATTTTATCAATAAAAAAGTTTGTTGCAATGATATCTTCAAACCTTGTTCTTAGGAATCCTTGTAAGGCAATTTACAGGTTTAATATTTTTATTAATTGATCAAAAAATTAACTCATTTTTCAAGACAGCTTCACAATAATTGCTATCAGTAAATAGGAATTATAACTATAACTCTTGAGAACTCTTGAGGTATCACTAAGGTAATGAATGATGTTTTGCAAGAATTAACTCTTATATCAGTGGTAATATTATTATTGAACTTTTAATGGAAAAAAAGGAGACTAAAATTTGCTCACATTTTTCACAAGAAGGAAAATAATACTGTGCAGCTATTCATAACCTCATAATAACATGTCAGT
This sequence comes from Ryuthela nishihirai, assembly GCA_038380435.1. Lineage (NCBI taxonomy): Eukaryota > Metazoa > Arthropoda > Arachnida > Araneae > Heptathelidae > Ryuthela > Ryuthela nishihirai. Next base: position 83,481,384 of record JAWZYU010000017.1, read on the forward strand.
TGCTCTGATTACTACTACCAGTTTGCTGCTAAATATTTTTACTAACAGCAGTTATGAATATATCAATCTACAAAAGCATCATCTGGCTTTTCACTTTGGAGAATAAATCAGTGTCATTTATAAGGATGGTATTTTTATCCCATGAAAATTTCCTGTGAATTGCTAACAATGCTTTTTGTGTAGTTGAGTGTTTTGTATAAATTTTGTAATAAAATTCTGCTGAGGAGCTTTAAGAAACTAGTTTGAAATTATTATATTAAAATATAAGTATTTACTAAATTTACTTTCTACATATTTTAGAATATGAAGATGTTTTGGGAAACCAAAAAGGAGATTCTTTTTATATCAGGTAAAGTTTAAATATTTTTAAAATGTTTTTGGCATATTCATTGCTTTTAAGTTACAGTTAACCCTTAACTATAGAGCCTTGGTGTACTGAAGACCCTACTTAAATTTTATTGCTGCACAACTGTTGTGGTTTTGATGTCATTAATAATATGGAAACAATAATGATACTACTTTTTTAACTATCTAGCTATATATTCATTATGACAAAAACAATTAAGGCTTTTCACGACCCTTGGGCTTCAGTTAAATGATTCAAATCGAGGGGCTCACAAGTTAAAAGTTAAGGTAGGTAATTTAAAATCATACCTTTTTAAATACATTTGTCTTTTTTTTATCATTTAGTTTATTGTTAACCCATTCATCATTTTTTATGACAAAAAAAACTTCAAATCAGTTTTAATAATATATCAGCTTTAAATCTTCATTGCAAGAGATTTTATATACACCAATCATCCAAAACATTAAAACCACCCACCTAATATGATGTAGGTTCTCCTCTCACCACCGAAAGAGCTCTCACCCGATGAGGCATAGATTCAACAAGATGACCATAGGTATCACTTGATATTTGGTACCATGATTGCAACAAAAGATCCCACAGTTCCCATAAATTATGTGGTTGGGGTGATGCTGCTCATACCTGTTTCTCCAACTCAAATCATAAATGCTGGATAAGGATTCATGTCCATCGAATTTGGGGGCCATGGCAATAAATAGAATTTTTCATCATGTTCTAGAAACCATTTCTGAACTTTCTTTGCAGTGTGTCATGGGGCATTGTCTTTTTGAAATATACCATCTCCGCCAGGAAATACAGTCGCCATAAAGGGGTGTACTTGGTCAGCCACGATGTTCAGGTAAGTGACAGCTGTCAGAGTTTGCTCTACAGGGATAATTGGTCCGAGTGTTCCCCAAGAAAATATTGCCCAGACCATCACACTACCTTCAGCCACCTGAATCCATCCCACAGTGCATCCAGGTGAGAATACTTCCGTGGGTAAACGTCATACACGAGCTTGTCCGCCCACATGGTGTAATAGAAAATGGCATTCATCTGACCATGTGACCCTCTTCCAGTCTTCTATAGTCCAATGTCTATGATTGCATACCACCTGAAAATGTTGACAATGGTGAATGGCTGTGAGCATAGGCACACGAATGGGTCTGTGACTGCAGAGACCCATATCCAAGAGCTTACAATGACCTCTGTGTTCGGACACAGTAGCCCTTCTGTTGCTGCGGACAAGATGAGATAACCTGTGCTGACCTCTGGCTTCAGTGAGGCATGGCTAGTCCACACCTTGTCAATGGGCTCAAAGTGTCGCTTGTTTCAGACCATCTTTGATAAGTTCTAACTACTACATAATGTAAGCAGCCTACCAGCATCACTGTTTCAGAGATCTCTTACCAAGGCATCTTGCCATAGCGATCTGGCCTTTGTTGAAATCAGATAAATCCTTTGTTTTCCCATGTTGAGACGAAACGAAATACTGTTTGTGAGAGCTCCAACCCAGGTATTATATAATCATTCACAACCTTAGCACGTGACACTGATTGGCTACAAGCATGCTTCTTTGCATAATGCAGAGGTGGTTTTAATGTATTGGCTGATCGGTGTATATATATATATATAACCAGGACCAGATCTGGGGGGAGGAGGGAGTTTTTGTAAATAAGGATAATGAAGAAAAAAAATATTAAACATATATATTTCATGCATTTTTCACGAAATTTTTAAAGACCTCTAAAATGGAAAGGGAAATGTTATACTGCAATGAAATTCAAGTCCCCCCCCCTTTTTTTTTGTAAATCTGGGCCTGTTGTAAACTAATAAATAATTCACTCTAAATTGAGGTTGCTGATCTGAAAGAACAATGTATCATGTCCACACCAAGAATTTCTTTAATAGGGGAATCCCTTAGTAAAGTGGTTTAAGTGTATTGGAGGAGGGCAGAGTTCCAATTCAAGCAACCAACTGAGTTGAGAGGGTTACATACCATTTATTTATTGGGATTATTTTTAAAAGGTGAGGAAGTGTATCTCAGTATCAGTCTTCCACTCTTAGCAAAAATAAAAATCAAATTTTACCTCAAATTCATAAACTGCATAAATTATACCTCTAACAGCCTTTTAAAAATAACCCAGACCCATATGAAAATTTTTAATAGCAAACTACTACTACTAACACATATCGAAACAGGAAAATGATAAGCAAATAGTGAGAACAAGAGAATAAAATTGCTTAGCAAGGAGTCCTTCATGTCCATAAATATATTTAATTATCCCCTGGATCTTCCCCTTTCTGTTGGTTCTAGACAGTATTCATTCCTATCCAGAATGCACAGCTTCCTATAGTTGCACTCAGGGGGGAAAAGTGGCCAGGGGAATGATGTCAGTAATAATATGGAAAGGGGGAAAGGTGGCCATGCTCCCCCCTTTTCAGAATGTAAGGTAAAAAAAAAGACACAAAATTATTAAACTTATTTATATTTCATTAATCTCTCTGAAAATTTTTTAAAGACCTGTAAAACGGAGAAGAAAATGTTATATTGCATTGGAAATCAAGTGTCCCCTTTTTGCATTTTTTCAGCTTGATTGTGTTTCTTTCCCCCTCCCCTTGAATATTTTTGGATCTGAGCCTGGTTGTACTTAAGATGGTGTTAAATTCATCACAACAGCCATTTGCCTCCTAGTTAATAATGAGAGTTAATATTATATAGAGTTCGTTATACCTAATGTAGCAAAACACCAATTAGTAGAGTCATGTATAAATATTTTATTCATTTTTTTTAAACACCAGAATTTTGTATTTTAGTGGTTTTCTTTAAATTACTCTATATTAGTTTTCCTCTCGAATTTTGAAGTTATTATAAAAGTATAAAATCGTGCATTTCACAGAGTGCAAAAATATTGAAAATGATGAAATTGGTTTGTAATTTTTTTGCATGCCACAAATGGTAAACAATTCTTTAATGAAGCAAAACATTAATATATCACATTTATTATAGCCATAAAGATTACAATTCAAATAAGAATGATTCATTGTGGAGCGTAAGTAAAATAATTGATTTCTTTATTTAGAATATACGAAACTGAAGTTTCATTTTATCAAAATCCTAAAAAGGACCTACCCACATTCAATACATTATCACTATCACACTGATTTAAAAGATGATAAAGATGTAGCTACCAACACATTTGACACACTTTTGCACAATTTTTTAAATGATACAATTCCATGACTGAAGCCTTTATGATTTTGCACTGATGTCCACAAGTAAGTGGGGCGGGGGTGGCTCAGTCGGTAGCGCGCCAGGCTCGTAATCTGTAGTTCCCAGGTTCGAGTCCCAGCTGGGTCAGCGTTGAGATTTATCTCCGCAAAACTCCCCGCCCTGCCCACGATCAGTAGGGGACACCGATGGGCTTGGAAAGGCTGCCGTCCATCGGATGGGACGTTAAGCCATGGTCCCGTGTGCGGGAGAGAAATACCCTGATGCTCGTTAAAGAACACGCTGGATGGCCATGACGGGAGGCTACCATCTGTCTCCCAACAGCTGTTCCAGTGGGTCCCCTCCCCCAACCTTCTCTGAGCCTTCGGGGTCCATGTGACCTGGCCATTTAGCCCATTGTGTGCAAAAAAAGTGCCGCTCAGAGGTAAAACAACCCAACCCACAAGTAAGTCCACAGTTTGATTTTGTCTTTCTTACAGTGGTAGTTTGCAGTGCCATCTTCAGTTGGGATAACACTGCACTTGTTAATGGGACACTGTAGGTCATTTGTACAGTATTGGGATGTGTGTATATCCAATATACAATTCTTAGTAAAAAAAACACATTATAGTTACTACTCAACACATTTGGCTGCTGGCCAACCTTCTTCAGGAGTGCTAGTTTCTTCGAGTTTTTGTATAGGTTAATGCCCACATGCTTCTAGTTGTGCATGCATTGGTTTTCCCTCACTGTGCTTCATGTTAGTATCACTGCAGGGGTGAAGTTGAAACATGTTTGTAATGCTCCAAAGATTAATAACTTTTAAAGTTTGGACCTTTGATCCAATTTATTCAAATTCCGGATAGCTCTATCGGGCACCAGGCAATAATAACTTGCCAAATAAAGTTGAAATAGGATTCATTTATTTGCCAAGCATTACTTATCGAGTAAGAATTCTAAAATGATTGTCAAGTTTAAGTATTAAATACAATCAAACATTGATTCACGTTGCTCAAGAGAAAAAATAGCAAAGATTCAAATGTTTCTAAAACAAACGAAGTTTATTTCCAAAAATTTAACTCATCAAACTAAAAGTGAAAATGTCGACTACATCTTGAACAAAAATTCTGCTACTATAACACAATCTCAATGCTCTTCACTCCAATACTCAATCTACACTTCACTACATTACTACTAACTCTTACTAACTCTGTGACCTAACATCACCAAACTATAATGTGCATACAAGTGTAGTGGCATGTGTCATGTTGCACACCAGGAAAGGCATTTGCATAAACTGATGATCATGCAAGCTATGACACAAGAGAGGGCATGTCCTTAAAATGTGCTTTAGTGGTTGTCAATCAAAAGGTCAGAGTTGTGCATGCACAACTACTGCATCTCAGATGAGGATCGAGACAGTCCACAAAAGGAAATAAAATCCCCAAACTGATAAATATAACGTAAATAAAGCAAAACTGGTTAAGGAAAAGTAAAAGTGAATTGGTGGACCATCACATGTTGAGAAGTAACTATAATTTGAGATTTATTTTATTGGATATACAAACATTCCAAGATTGTGCAAAAGACCTACAGTGTTCCATTAACTACTGCAGTGTTATTCCAACTGAAGATGGTGCTGCAAACTACCACCACAAGAAAGACAAAAACCCAAACTGTGGACATCAGTACAAAATCATAAGGACTTCCATTGTGGGATTATATCGGTTAAAAAATTGTGTAAAAGTGAGTCAAAGATGTGTTGGTAACCATATCTTTATTTTCCTTTAAATATATCGTGATAATGATAATGTACTGAATATACGTAGTAGCTGTGTGTCTTGGACATATTCATTTCATTTCTAGCATTTGAATGAAATTCTTGGGGAATTTCTTATATTTTTTCTTAAATTGTCTGCTGACTGAATTCCACAGGTCTCACTGATAGGTTATGTGGAGGGGAGCTACCTTCACCTCCTTATCTATCTCTACCATGCCTTTTTTCTCAGTGTTGCAGTCTTTGCAACAGAACTAACTAAGGATTAACTTTTTTATAAACATCAGTGTATAATTAATTAATTATTTCAGTATTTAAATGCTATATTTTTTGTTCCAGAACACATTTCATGTATGAAAGCAGTGGAAAAGGAGAGCTCAATTTTAGAATTGGAGAAGTTTTTCATGTTGTAGACACACTGTACAATGGAACTGCAGGTTCCTGGTTGGTTTATCGCTTAGGTCGCAATGGACAAGAAATACAGAGAGGTCTAATACCAAATGGAACTAGGTAAGAGTATTAAAATATTGAAGTATTAATAAATAAAAAAAATAAATCCCCCCTCAAGCAGCTGCTTGCCACAGAGGTCTGACAGGAGCCTGTCAGTTTATATGCCATAGTAGAAGGTCTGAGAGGATGGCAGGTTCTCAGCGGAAAAACGACACAAACATCCATGCCTTAACTCGGGGCTCGAACCCAGGTCCCTTAGATCAGTAGCCAAGCGTGCTAACCACTCGGCCACGGGACGGCTCAAAAAAAAACCTGGCCTCCTGGGTGAGAGCCAGGTATCCTAACCACTAGACCACACTGGAAATGAAGTATTATAGCACTTTAAATTGAAGAGATTTTTTTTTCGACTTATTGTTCAACTATTAAGGAAGATATCACTCTGAATTTATTAATATTATTAACAAATGATATTAATTATTAATACTAAGTATAGATCAGTCAACTATTAATATTATTAATAATTGAACAAATACCTCAAAAAAAAAAAACTTCAATTTAAACAATTGTACACTCAGAATATACTTGCCATCTTCATGACATACTTGTCATTATTTCTTGAGGCTGAGAGTAGCTGAGACAATACCTTCATGAGACACAGATAATGTGTACTGCTGGTAGAAAGTTCATAGCATCAATTAGAGATCTTGATCAGTGGCCAGTAGCTCAGTGGTCAGAGCACCTGACTTGTTATCAGAAGGTCATGGGTTCGTATCCCACCCTGCTCTAGACAATTTTTCCTCTAAAATTGATCAAATTAAATTCAAAGTGATATCTTCCATAATATTATAGCACTGTTTTTTAAAAAAACTACTGTTGTTAAGCTTGTAAATATTAAATCAAATTTTGCTCTTGTTACTGATAATTTTTGTTTCCAATTTGTAGTTTTTGGGAGGAAACACAAAAATAGTGATTGTTAGTTTTTGAAGTTTATTTTATCAACCACTTTTCAAAAATTCTTATTATGGAAAGATCAATTATAAACACCAATCGATGACTAGGCTACTGAGGTTTTGGGTTATGTTGTTGTTGTGCAAATATAAATGTTTTGAATTGGAAGTAGTATAATTTTTAAATGTTTTTCCCATCTTTAAATTGTTTTCATTTGTAACTAATATTTTGCAATACTTTTCAATTCAATCTTTGATAAAATGTCATTTATATGAAGTTCATTTGCCATTTTATAATTTTTTTAATTCAATATGTGTTTATTTGGAATGTGATCTGAACAAATCAGTTAATTTGATAACATTGAATAAGGGAGATGGTGAGGCTATTCAGGCTTTTCCCTCCTTAAATTGAGAATAGAGAAACATGCATTTAGAACTCTAAATACATCTTAATAACTGTTTATTTTTTAATCTTAACCTTTATGTACTAAGTCACACTAAACACAAAGGAAAAATAAATGTATGTAGGAATGCAGATGAAACTATAGAATCTCTGTGATATACCTCAGTGATAGATGGAGAGATAAGTTTGGTGCAGCCACTAATGCTTGTGTCATAACAGATCCTCTATCAAATATGGTCACTTCTCACACTGTAGCTGAACTGAAGTGCTCTCCATGTCTTCTTCACATTTGATTAAGTCTATAAGTTCAATGAGTATAATTGTGATTAACTGCTAAAGAGTACAAGATAATTCCTAAGTGCTCAAGAAGAATTAGTTTAAAATCTTCATTCCTGTATCCTCATCCAAACTAATTTGGAGATTTACTATCAAGTGCGTCACAAGTGATCTTGACAAGCTGTTGTCACTAATGGATGACTATCTGAAGGTCTGGGCTTACCTTGGAAGAATCTCTCTATCTATATTAAACTGGAAATCATAGAATGGATCGTGTACATCTCCCTCACAATATTGTGCTAAAAGAGCCTATGCTTCTGCATAGTCATTACTCTTGTGATATCAGTCCCATTTAAATGGCTCATTTTGTTAAACAGTCCAAAGAAGCTTTGCTTCCATTTGATGCAACCTCAATGCTAAATTCAAGAGATGCAACCTGCCTGACCACTTTGCATATTATAGTGATCCTAGTGTCACTGCTTTGAATGTTTGCTGGTATAGTCAATATTTTAGTAATTTTGTATTAATAGTAGAATGATCTACAAAGTATAAAGTTTCATTGTTCTCTGACTGCTTTATGCAGCCATTTTAAAATAAACTTCCCTAAATGTTTTGAGCGGTGTTTATAAGCAATTTCTTAGTTGTCATAGTGCTCATATGGCATCATGTTAATCTTATTGAAACATCTGTTATATCTGTTTCCTCCACTGCTTTGTTTTCCACTGTTCTATTTATTTGTTACAGTAATAAAGGCATTGCAGTAATGCTAAAAATGAAAGAATACATACTATCTGAAAAAAAAAACCTATCTACAATAAGAAAGTAATAATTGTTTATGAAATTTTTTCTGACACTTAATACTGAGTGCCATCTCTGATGGCTTGCTGCTGCTGGTTATGGTGGGATTGGAGGGAGGTGGGAGTTGAATGGTTAGGTTGTCATCTGGTCAGATGACTGAGTAGGTGAAACTATGGATGCCTCCTCACCTACCAGCAGCTATTGGGCCAAGATCAAGTTCAGTTTTTATTCTTGCCTTTTTCTCAAAGTAGGAAAGCAATGATATATGATAGGCTTTCATTTTCCTTACTTGACTTAAAACTGTGTTATTCTAAAAAATCTATATGTAAATTAAAAAGGTGTAAATACAGTGATCATGTTATTCCAAAAATGTGTTTGTTAAATCCATGTAAATCTGACTTTTCTTTAAAAATATATGCTAACGTTAGAAGCATTTTTTTTATGTATGACTGCATAAAATATCCATTGTATATATGATTTCAAGGGATATATGTCTTTTTTCATTTAAACAGAGCCAGAGAATTAGCTCAGGAGCATCAAAACAGTTCTAAAAGAGATGCTGATTCTGAGAGCCGTGGAAGTTTCTTTAGAAGAAGAGCACGACGTTCTAAATCTTTGAGTAAAGATCATTGGGAGGATGTTGTTCTTGGTTTGTGTGAATATTTCATTGAACTTTTTAAAATATTACCTATTTATATAAATGATATATAAAGTGAATTTTATATTACATTAGAGATATGATTGAAATACTATATGGTAATTTTTTGTGTTATTCTAATACGAGCTACTTTCTGTATTATAGCTGATGCTGTTACTAGGTTTCCACCCTATGAACGAGTAGTTCTGAAACAACGTGAGTTCTGCTATACTAATTGGTTATTGCATTAATGGTTAAATCATGTTTAATTGTAATAAAACATAAAGAAATTAGTTTGTAAAAAGCTTTATTAGCCAGGCTAGGTTTCCCATAGGTAAGTTAGGCACATGCCTAAGGATGCTGACATTAACTCCTAGGAACACAAAGTTATGTCTTTTTCAATTCTTAGAAGTAAAAAACGTTGAGAGTATCCATAGTCAAAGAGTGATTACTCTTTCTTTAAAGGCGGTTTAAGACTCCTGCATCTAACTTCATTCTTTATATACTCAAACAACCTAATGCTCAAGATATTGTGTAAGCATCTAGAATCATCAAGCTTCCTGTCATCTTCCTTACAAAAGGTCACAGTTTAACTACCACAGCAAACTTGAGAAAGGACCAAACTATTATATAGCCTAATTTTGGTCTTTAGGTGTATATGGTCTTTCTAATTTTGGTCTTTAGATGCCTAATCATGCTTTGAGTGTATATGCAGATAAATTTTTCCATTACACTGGGCAACAGATTTTCATAAAAGTCATGCCTCTGAGATAAAAGTAGCCATTTCTTAAATATCTCAAGGTGTTGAACATGAATATGACAATGAAAATGCAAAATTGGCTACAATTTCTGAGAAATCCGCAATAGTTTCTTATAGAGTAATATGTACATATGACATGTATTGATAAAATTCTGCTTCTACTTCCGATGTCACTTTGCCCGTCACTTGTACAGCCACTGAGGATCATCTCTGGCAAGCGTCCAACAGTAGTCAGCTAACATTGAAGTGGAGCAGTTTCCCTGGTATCGTTTCTCCATTGTTGCAATGTCCTGGTGAAAACATTCACTGTGCTCATCACTAACCATGCTGCAGTTGTCGAGGAAGAAATCTAAGTGGGAATGGAGAAAGTGGATCTTTAAGGACATATTGCTGTCAAGTTTGTGATACAGAGACAATATGTCCTTAACCAGTTTCTGTAGTTGTCTGCCCTGACATTCCCGAGGAATTTAGTTGACACCAGACGAAATGTGTCCCAGCTTTTTTCTCGTCACCCTGAAGCAGGTTGTCAAACATCTGGTCTCTGAACAGCTCACAGATCTGAGGATCCACAAAAATTCCTTCTTTAATTTTCGCTTTGCTGAGTAGAGGGAATTTGTCAGCCAAGTACTTGAAAGCTGATGCAGTCCACTCCCTGGCTTTTATGAAGTTTGATGTGTAGGGACAGTAGCAGGATTTTGTGCATTTCTGCCAGTGCTGGGTGTTCTATATTCTTCTCTCCGACATTCAGAGATTTCCTCTGAGGCCATTTTCTCTTCACATAGTGCAAAGTCTTTGCTTCGCTGTCCCATTTGCATAAGAAACAGCAGTACTTCATATATCCCAGATGTAGACCCATCAACAGAGCACTACCTTCAAGTCACAACAGAGATGCCAGCCATACTTGCTGTATTGAAGACAGTTCAACAGCTGTTTTAGTTTGTCATAGGTTTCTTTCATGTAGACAGTGTGTCCGACTGGAGTGGATGGAAATCGATTTCCATTATGCAGCAACACCATCTTGAGACTCAATTTCAAGGAGTCTATGAATAGTCGCAATTCTTGAGGGTCATGTTTGATTCTGAGGGCATTCATCAGGTCATCTATATTAGAGCAGAACACAAGGTCATCTTCCTTTCTGAAGTAAAGTGCAAACTGCTCAAGATGAGTTCGAAATGAAGTCACTTGGACATTTTTCTTGAGAAGATTCCATTGTTTAAGTCTTGATCCAAGTAATTCTGCTTTGGCCTTGGACAGCTCTAGATCATGAATGTTCATTTCTTCTCGGGTGAGAATGTATGGCACAGATGAAATCATGGCAGACATATGGATCATCATCATTAGACACCGAAGGCTGCGGAGAACCCAACATCAGTTCGCATCCCTCTTCATTGTCTGAATAAATGGGAAATTCTTTTGGAGATTTGGGAACCGGAAAGCCTTTGCCGTGCAGAACTGGTCGGAAAGCAGATTATATTCGAGTATGCTATTGTCCACTTCTTTTTCCTTGTGATGCCTCCAGAAATAGGTGGAACCATGCAGAAGTAGCAGTCATTTGTGTGATTGCTTGGCTCTCTCCAAACCATAGGAACAGAAAACGGCATCACCACTTTTTTGCCTTTCAGCCACTTCAGAAGATTCCTTGCACGTGTATTGCAGCATATTTGTGGGGTCCAGGCCTTGCCCTAGTCCCAATCTTGCATCTAAAATAAAACTCATACACTGCTTTCACTATTGGAGTGATGGCCCTTTTCTGGCTTGCAAATGTTACTTCCTTACAAATGTAACAAAATGTATCTGCACTATTAACACAGTTACAAGGGATCACTATTTCTGGATTAAAACTGCAAGTATCACTTGTGTTGTACTTATGACTCAGGGGTAAATGAGAGTCACTCAAAAGACTTGCTCACCCTAGAAAACTTGTTTATAACTAATGATTGTATCATCTTTTGTCTGCGATTGTAAAGCCATGATGTCATGACTCAACTACATTTCATCAGACAATGATTCAATACCTTGGGGGTTGTGTGTATGGTGGACTGATGCAATACAGTGCAATTTGTTGCAATCTGGAGTTTGAAATACAGCTTCGCGAAATGGTTACCTATGTACTTAATGCAGACTGAGTCGTTTATACATGACCATCTCTGTCTCTCCTAAACAAGAGCCAATTGACAAATTTTATTGTCATTTTCGTGTTCAGCACCTTGAAATTAGTAAAGATTGGTTATTTTCATTTCAAAGCCTTTTTGTGTGTTTCCCAATGTTATCTCTGCAGTTTTTTAGTAGTCCAAGTAGCAATACCTATTCTGTTTATCTCATATCACATGTTACCAATATCTGTTATACAACTTCTGAGATAATTAAACTAAGAGACTTGATCAAGAGCACAGCTGCATTTCAAATTAAAGCACCAGTTAGCTGATCCCTTTTTTTTCACTTTAGTTTTTCTCTCTGTTTACCATCAAACTTACCTTAACATTAGTTCACTTCATCACTCTCACATGTAATTCAATGTTATTATGGGAAGCAGAGCTGGTTTTAGGCCCTTTTACCTGGCCCTATATTTTAAATCATATTGATGAAAATGTCTATATTTTCCTCAATATGCAATAGGAAATTTTTAGCACGTGTGTTTTCTACTCAATTATTATGTAAAAAATAGTATGCTCTATAATAAATTTTAAAAGAACTTCTAATGTCTTTAAATCTCACAGATTTTTTTGCCCTTGGCCCCTCAAATACTTTTGCACTTGGCCCTGCAAACCTTAGAACCAGTCTTGATGGAAAGACGTTGTTATATTAACTAACTTTTCAGGAACTCCATTCATTCTCACATTCAACCACAAATTATGTTGAGCAACAGAGTCAAAAGAGTCCTATACTATTTCTGATCTCACCTTGTTCATCAAAAAGTTAAGCATCAATCAAATTCTTTATTTTATTAAGTACAATAATGCAAAGAGCTTTAGTTGGAATAGAAAGTAGAATGCCATCTATGTAATTATCACAAACACTGCAATCAACTTTTTTGATAATAAGAATAATAGTACCTTTAGTAAAATCCTTAAGAACAACACACTTATCATAAAAAAATTTTAAATTTCAGTCAGCCATATGACAACAGAAACATTCCAAGCTCTAAGCATTTTAGCAATAATTTCATCTACCCCTGGGGCTGGGTAGTTCTAATTTTGAAATAGACAAAAACTTCAGATTGTTCTATAGAATAACATTACAGATATTCATTACAAACAAGCCGTCCCGTGGCCGAGTGGTTGACATGCTTGGCTACTGATCTAAGGGACCTGGGTTCGAGCTCTTGGTAAGGCATGGATGTATGTGTTGTTTTTCTGCTGAGGTCCTGCCATCCTCTCAGACCTTCTACTTTGGCATGTAAACTGACAGACTCCTGTCAGACCTCTATGGCAAGCAGCTTCTTGAGGGGGTATTTATTATTTTTTTTTATTACAAACAATGGGAGTTGAATTAACCACATTGTTCAGAACATCTCTGAAATGTTCAGTCCACCTTGTCACAACAGAATCTTTATCTTTAGTTAATGTTGCCAGCTTTATCTATTAGTTTCTGTACTATTCTGATTTTTTTTCACCCAAATTATTTACTATTTGGTACAACTCCCTATTGTTTTCTCTGCTTTGTCACTGTCCCAGCTGGGTCAGCATTGAGATTTATCTCCACAAAATTCTTTGCCCTGCCCACTGTCAGTAGGGGACACTGATGGGCTTGGAAAGGCCACCGTCTGTCAGATGGGACGTTAAGCTGCGGCCCCTTTTGTGGGAGAGCCATACCCTGTGCACATTAAAGAACACGCTGGATGGCCTTAACGGGAGACTACCATCTGTCTCCCAACAGCTGTTCCATTGGGTCCCCTTCCCCAACCTTCTCTGAGCCTTCAGGGTCCATGTGACCTGGCCATTTAGCCCATGGTTTGCAAAAAAGTGCCGCTCAGAGGTAAAACAACCCAACCCAACTCTGCTTTGTCAGGCTATCAAGCTAAATATTTTTGTCACCTTTCAACTTTGCTACTTAATTGTTTATTAAGTTCTATAATGTTGTCTGTTAATTCTAATAGGGGTTGATTCAGTTTATCCTTGCACTTCTTTCTTTCAGAAGTAAATTGTATTGCCTTATCACTGAAATGACTGTCTCCCATGCTCCTTTTTTATTCTAAATGGTATTGTTAGTTTCAAGAACAACCTGTTTAAAATGACCCCATTCATCCTCAACCTTATTAGTAAACAAACCATGATTGTCATAATGACTAAGTAACCTATCATGTTAAACATAATTCTTTTAATTTTAACACAATTCTTAAGCTTCAGTTGCATGACACTTTTAATAAGATCCAACTCAATTTCAGCTTTTTTATGTGACCTGGTGTTCCTAGAAGCCACTCCCATTTACTGTGGAAATTAATGCATAATCAATCATATTCTTATGCAAACTGTCCATCTGGTCTTTTGAAAGCCCAGAATTGCTTTGTTGTACAACTGTAATTCCTGTGTGAGGACATCAAGGGAATAATTTTTGTATAGAGTCCTCAGACTCCATGTAACTGTAGAAATTATGTGGTTAATAGGATTTTTAAAGAAATTAGGTTATTGTGGAAGGTAAAGCCAAGAATATATAATAGCTATCTAATCACATGGATAGGGCAAAGACCCATTCCCCCACTGCTTGGGGGGGGGGTCATTTGGTAGCATGCCAGGTTCATAATCTGCAGTTCCCAGTTCGAGGCTCACCTGGGCCAGCATTGAGATTTATCTCCACAAAATCCCCACCCTGCTCAGTAGAGGACACCAATGGACTTGGAAAGGCTGCTGTCTGTTGGATGGGATGTTAGGTCATGTCCCTGTGTGTGGAAGAACCATACCTTGTGCATGTTTAAGAACATGCTGAATGGCCTTGATGTGAGGTTACCATCTGTCTTCTAACAGCTATCCAGTGGATCCCCTTCCCCCAAACTTTCTCTAAGCTCTCATCCTTGTGATCTGGCCATTTAGCCCAGTGTGTGCAAAAAAGTGCTGCTCAGAGGTAAAACAACCCAATCCACAAACGTTTTCCAGAGCTAAAGTTGGAAAAGAAACTGGCCTGTCTAACACACATTACCCCAGTTAGTAGGTATAGCCAACAATGCTAATTACCTACAATTATCTCTCATCAGGATTCACCACCAGCTGATATAAAGTATTCTGTGCATCTGTTTGCTTGGGTTCTCAACCTGTAAACAAATAAAGAATAAACCAATAAATATTTTTTCAACATTGAAGATGTTCAGAATCCATAATCATGTTCAAAGCCATTACACTGTCTGGCAGGTTTAAATTGTCAGTACCAAGACCTTGTAAAGTTTGAACACTCCTTAACAGGATAAAAAAAATGTCAATAGATGACCAGATCAATTAGTCAAATTGATCTGACACTCCTTATATTCCTCTCCAAAAGAGAGAATATCTTCTTTAAAAGATACTAGCAGCCTGCACCAAGAGAAGGCATGGTTGGACTTTAGATGCTATGTCTGGTCATTTCTGTATATCTTCACATGGATTGGTCTCCTTTCAATGTATACCTATCTATCATTTACAGGCCAATTCAATGCTGTCTATAACTAAATAAGAGAACTAGTTCTTGTGTATGGTATATTTGATATGATTTAATAAACCGCTAACCTCATCTCCAGTCCCAACTATTTTAGAAGTCAATAAGCATTGTTCTCATTACTTCACAAGTGCATCATATAAAATTGCATGACAACAAAACTGAAATTTATTTCCTAATAAATGTTTAAATGATTTATTGAAAATAACTGAAGTTTTAATCTAGTTAATTGCAATGTGTTTAATGCTGTAAGTTTCCATATTTTATCTCAAATGTGAACTTCTCACTATCAAGTTTTCCCATGATGATTTATATTAAATTTTTTAGCTCTCTCCTTTGTAAGTGGTTACCTAATAGAGATTTATTACTTAAAATTGCATTTTCTTAAATCAGTATAAATTAATTTTAAATTGCATTAATACTTAGTAGATAAAAAGTACTTTCAGTTCAGAGCAGTAAGTGTCAAAATTTATAGTTCAGTTAGTTTAAAGTATGAAAAAAGCAGATAAAATACAAGCATTCACTTATGAACTTAACTTTTTGTAAAAAAATATGCAGAAAATAACTTTATCACAAAATTATATTTTTTAGTCCAGTTCTCTTGCTCTTTTTTCTACAAAATCGAATATTTTGTCAAAACATTTTTGTCAGTTGTTTTCAATCAATGAAGAGGAATTTAAAAAAAAGACTTAAAATCAGATTAAGAATAATTCTTAAATCTTTCACAGTGAATCAACAATTGAGGCCCTCTATATTGAGCACAATTCATACCCTCAATAAATATTTTGTGGAAAAAATTTCGCCGACATACTGGACTCGAACCCTCATCTCTCCAGAAATATGCCAGAGTATTCTTACTGATTGAACTAATGCTGGCTCATCTTTTTTCCACTAATTTAAGACTTTAAATCTTTCACTGATTATTTTAGGTGCCATCTATGATCAACGGGTGGCAACAATTCCTTTTTATATTGCACTGAGTGAGATGGAAATAATAAAGTCTCATCACACTATTTAGCGTTATTAATGATTTAAACATAGGTGACAATTACAGTGTTACATGGATGATATTTTAACGTCAATATATCAATAAATATTTTGTGGAAAAAATTATTATTTCACACACATTTCAATCTGGCACTGTGTAGATAACAGTTAATATGCTGGATGCAAAATATATGCAATTTCAATATTTTTATATGTTTTCATGTATTATTGTTACTTTGTGATTAATTAGTAGATAAATGCATTATGCCATATTATTACTGATTATGAAGGTATTATAACAAATTAAAAGGATGTTTCGATAAAAATTATGAAAATAAAATGTCTCTCATTCTCTTATATAAGGTAAATTATCTTTTAGTTTATTTGATCTTATTTAATTCATTTTAGCTGGATTTATTCGTCCAGTTGTTTTGTTTGGACCATTGACTGATATTGTGAAAGACCGCTTGCTGAAAGATTACCCAGAGTGCTATGCCTCTCCACGTAAGTTTTTCAACCATTCGTCTTCAGCTTTAGAAACCAGTTTCAAAAGAGCCAAAAGCATTGGAAGTCCAGATTTTATATAATCTTAAGATTTAATCAGTTTTTAGAAATAATTTTTAATATGATTATTCCTTGGAATATGAAAAATGATTTTTATAATTCATTTTATCATATTTGCACTTCTGGGAACGATTTTTGTATGATATGTAATAAACATTTAGCTATCAAGTACACATATTATTTATGTTTTAATGTATTAATTAGATTTCATATATTTAATCCATTGTCAAAAGTACATAAAATTATTTCATGTATGTACTTTAGACAATGGATTAAACATATGGAAGTATTATTTAATAAAATAGTTATTGAAAAATTAAATATCAGAAACTGAATAATAGCTATTTAAATGGTAATATTTGTGTGGGAACTGCATAGGTCTAAATGAAAAATAATGAACAAGAAATAATTGGCCTATATATTAATATCATCATCATCATCATCCTCAAGCAGCCATGGGCTACGGAGGTCCAACCAGACCATGCAATTTAGTTCTCCAAGCAAGTCTATCCTGAGCTACATCTACTGCATCTGGCCACTGCACACCAATTCTAACAAGGTCCTCTTTGACATTGTCGGTCCACCGCATTCTAGGTCTCCCCCTCTTTCTGAGGCTTTTAGGCATACTGTTCATAACCCTATTCGCCAATCTATGATTATTCATACGGGCAACATGGCCAAACCAACGGAGTCTCTCTCTGCACAATATGCTGCTTAAAGGAGGTTGCAAACTCCTTTGCCTAACCTCATCATTAGTTACAAAGTTGAACCACCTAATGCCCAAGATACTGCGTAAGCATCTGGAATCAAAAGCATCTAGTTTCCTGTTATCTTGTTTACAAAGTGTCCAAGTTTCACTACCATAACTAACCCTAGAAAGAACCAAACTATTATACAGCCTAATTTTAGTTTTTAGGTGTATACGCCTATTTCTCCACAATCTCCATAAATTCTTAAAAGTCCCGGCAGCAATCCCTATTCGTCTGTTAATCTCATGCCGCACATCACCATTATCTGTTACATAGCTCCCAAGATAATTAAACTGTGACACCTGCTCAAGACTGCAACCATTCAGATTAACTGAATCACAGCCTGCCTGACCAATTTTCATCACTTTAGTTTTCTCTCTGTTTATAACCAAACCTACTCTACTACCAGTCTCATCAACAGCTCGAATGAAAGAGTTCATCTCATCAACATCATTTGCCAAAAGGGCTAAATCATCAGCATAATCTAAATCAGAAATTTTCACATCTCCAGTCCATTTAAGGCCAAAATCTTTCCCTTGAAGTGAATTTCGCATAACATAATCAATAACAAAGCTAAAGAGAAAAGGAGACAAAATGCACCCTTGTCGAACACCAGAAGTAATGCTAAACCAATTGCTACAAGCCTTACCAACTCTCACACACGACTCAGTGTTATTATAGAGAACTTTCATTATGTTAACTAACTTGTCAGGTATACCATATGATCTCAGGGGCGGGGGTGGCTCAGTCGGTAGCGCGCCAGGCTCGTAATCTGTAGTTCCCAGGTTCGAGTCCCAGCTGGGTCAGCATTGAGGTTTATCTCCGCAAAATTCCCCACCCTGCCCACGGTCAGTAGGGGACACCGATGGGCTTGGAAAGACCGCCGTCCGTCGGATGGGACGTACTTAAGCCGTGGCCCCGTATGCGGGAGAGCCATACCCTGTGCACGTTAAAGAACACGCTGGATGGCCTTGACGACAGGCTACCATCTGCCTCCCAACAGATCTTCCAGTGGGTCCCCTCCCGCAACCTTCTCCGAGCCTTCGGGGTCCATGTGACCTGGCCATTTAGCCCATGGTGTGCAAAAAAGTGCCGCTCAGAGGTAAAACAACCCAACCCATATGATCTCACAATCAACCACAAATTATGACGATCAACAGAGTCGAAAGCCTTTTTGAAATCAACAAAACTAGCAACCAAAGGTTTCTGAAACTCTAAACATTTCTCAAGAATCTGCCTAAGTGAAAATATCTGATCCACACATCCCCTACCACTTCTGAATCCACATTGCTCATCACGCAATTGACTGTCAACCAGATTCTTAATTCTATTAAGCACAATCATGGAAAGAACTTTACCTGGAACAGAGAGTAGGCTGATACCCCTATAGTTATCACAAGAACTGCGATCACCTTTTTTGAAAATAGGGATAACAATAGCTCTGGTAAAATCCTTAGGAACCATGCCTTTATCGTAAAAGATATTCAGAATTTCAGTCATCCAAGTGGTAACCGAAACATTCCCAGCTCTAAGCATTTCGGTAGTAATTTCATCTACCCCTGGGGATTTATGTAGTTTAAGTTTAGAAACAGCCAAAATAACTTCAGATTGTGTTATAGGGCCAACATTAAAGCCACCAATGCATCTATCATCATTGCAAACAATGGGAGTAGAACTAACTACATTGTTTAGAACATCACTGAAATGCTCAGCCCACCTAGCCATGACAGAATCCTCCCCTTCTATAACCTTACCTTGTTTATCCTTCAATCCTTGTATACCTGTCTGTTTTCTACCACACAAAACATTAACTATCTGGTACAGCTCTCTGCTGTTGTGCTAACTGCTTCCTCGGCTTTGTCAGCCAAACTATCA
Organism: Ryuthela nishihirai; assembly: GCA_038380435.1. NCBI lineage: Eukaryota > Metazoa > Arthropoda > Arachnida > Araneae > Heptathelidae > Ryuthela > Ryuthela nishihirai. The sequence goes on from JAWZYU010000017.1 coordinate 83,500,786, forward strand.
AGCCAAAGATTCTTATCAGCAGCTAACTGATCTTTTACATGTTTATTAAGTTCTCTGTAATGCTTTCTATTAGGACAAGTAGGGTATTGATTAAAGACATTCCTGCAGTTCTTTCTTTCCAAAATAAGCTCAAGTGCCTTATCACTCAGATAATTCTGTCTCTTCTGCTCCTTTTTTCCTAAAAGAGTACTGTTAGTGTCCAAAAAAGCCTGTTTAAAATGATCCCATTCTTCCTCAACTTCAGTAGTAAGCAAACCATGACTGTCATAATGACTAAGTAACCTATCATGGTAAGCTTTGGCTATAACTGGATCTTTCAGAGCTTCAGTATTAAAAGTAAATTTTTTAACCCTAGCACAACACTTTTTAAGTTTAAGTTGCAACACACTTTTAACAAGGTAATGGTCAGATCCAATTTCAGCTCCCCTATATGCCCTGGTATTCCTAACAGAACTAGCCCATTTGCTATTAATTAATATGTAATCAATCATATTCTTATGCAGCCCATCAGGTGAAACCCATGTGTACTTATGTATGTCGCGGTGTTTGTAATAAGTGTTAGTTATTCTGAATCCACTGAGTTTACTTACCTGTAGGAGACGTTGCCCATTGCCATTGCAGCTACCAATACCAAAAGGGCCTATTACTCCTCCCCAAAGGTTAGAGTCAGTACCAACTTTGGCATTGAAGTCACCAAGAACAAGGGTAATATCTCCTTTCTTGACAGAATTCAAAATATCCCGAAGTTGTTCATAAAACCTATCCTTCTCATCCTCATCGGCATCCTCAGTGGGGGCATAACAGCAGATAACATTCAAGTCTTTAACGCTTGTCTGAAATTTTGCTGTAAGAAACCTTTCATTAATGCACTCATATCCTATAAGAGCATCACTAGCGTGTCTGCTGAGAAGCAGACCCACGCCTTGGTGATGCTTATTGTCGTCCCTCCGAAAAGAGCCGTCCTCGTCTTATTGCCGTCCTCGTCGAAAAGAGAAATTTAAGATTATTTTTAAGAATCTGACCTTTATCTGTCCATCTGGTCTCTTGCAAGCCGAAAATATCTAAATTATAATGGTGGAATTCTTGTGTGAGGACATCAAGAGAAAAAGCTCTGTGCAGAGTCCTCACATTCCAACTACCTATGGAGAGAAAATGGTTAGTGGGATGTTTAAAGAAACTATGTTTATTGAGAGAGGGAATGCCGACAATATCAAACAGCCCCCTAATCGCAGACATGGGGCAAAGACCCGTTCCCCCACCACTAAAGGCTGAAGCCATCTACACTGGAAGACTTCCTCCAATGTAGAATTTGACGATGCTAATAGAAGCAAAGAGTTCAGGTGCCTGCGATGACTTCTGCTCAGGATTATCCACCAGCTGATAAACATATCTTGTGAATCTATTTACTTGGGGCTGTCAACCCACAAACAAACAGAAAACACAGCGGGAAGATTTTCCCTCTACAGAAGCCCACCAGTGCAGCAAAATCAGGATCAATAATCAAGCTCAGAGCCATATATCTGTCCAGTCCAGTGGGTTTTATATGGTCAGCACCAGGACCCTGTGTGGTTGACCACTCCTCAGCAGGGTAGAATAAAAAAGAAAAGTAGCCATAGTTGTCCAGATCAGTAGGCCACACTAATCTGGCAGCCCTCCCCTTCCGTTCACTTCCACAAGAGAGTATCTCTTTTGAAAGGTACTAACGGTCCGCACCACGAGAAGGCGGGGGTCGGACATTAGGTTCTAGGCCTGGCCGGTTCTATGCATCATCACAATTCTATATTTGCTTAATTTTTATGGGGTCACTGCATTGAGCTACATGTAGCTGCTCATGCTACAGTCATATACAGGGTGTTTCAAAAAGGACACAACCCTCTATTGTATTTTTCTATTTAAACTTGACAAAAGACACAAATATAAAAAGATGCAAATTAGACATATATATACCTTTACAACAGATGTTGAAAGTGATTTCCTGTAACCTGGATGCAGGTTCGTGCCCATTTCATGACATTTGCAGCTACCTTTCGTAATGTTTGTTTTCTTATGTTTAAAATCTCTCAATGTTAGCCTTCAAGTGTATAAGGATTGTTTTGAAATAATCCTCATACACTTGAAGATTTCAAAAAATATACATTTGAGATATCCCCAAAGGAAAAAATCAGGAGGAGTAAGATCAGGGGATCTTGGGGCCACAAATTTTTTGAAATCAAGTGATCACCAAAAAATTCCTGCAACATGACCATTGTGTCATTTGCAGTATGGGGGGTCACGCCATCTTGTTGAAACCAACACTCTCATTCATTCACATTCAATAGTACAATAAATTGTTGGATGAGATCATGATAAACTTCACCAGTTAAGTCAAAAAATAAAGACCCTATCACACAATGATGGGAAATTGCACATCAATTTTCCGTGCTTGTAATGGTCATTTATGAAAAGTGTGAGGAATTACACTGCTCCATATTCGACTGTTTTGACTGTTCACATACCCATCCAAGAGAAACCAAGCCTCATCACTGAAATAAACATGGTCCAACACCTCATTCCATTTTCATCAGCAAAAGAACGAAACCAGTGACAATACCATAAACGTATTTTTATTGTCTGGTTCTTTCAGTTCATGAACAACACCAATGCGGTAGACATGAAATTTTAACTTCTTTGTAGCCCTGAAAACAGTAGCTGGTGACAGTCCAACCTGTGAAGATAACTTTCTAAGAGATTTTCTGGGTGAGCAAATTAAACGCTGAGACATATCATCAAGAACTTCGGCAGTGAACAGTGATGGCCGGCCTTGGGCTCTTTCGATCCTGTACAGACCCAGTGTCATGAAATTTATTAATCAAACGAGATATTGTTGACTTGTTGGGAACTGCAGACTGAGGAAACATCAACTCGAACTCCTCTCTCACACGTTTGTAAGATTTGTATGCACAATAAGTCTCAACAATAAATACACATTTGTTTTTGGAAAACGACATAGCTGACACAACACAAAAGAATGAATGCTTGAGTGAGACTAGTATATGACAAGGTCATTTCAACTGCTAAAGTCTGTTAACCTTGAGTACAGTAATGCCAACTGACTAATATTATGGCATAAAATGTACATGCTTTGGGAATATATCTAATATATTGGAATGAGTCATCTTAGGATTTTAAAACTTTCAGCATAAGTCAAAAGTTATACATATTACTGCATAAATCAATAATTTCAAGATGATACTTTACAGTCACTAGTAATAATGTGAAGCAGTTTTAATATTTGGGCCAGAGTATATAGCTTTTATTATACTCTGGCCCAAATATTAAAACTCTTATTTAATTCATTTTAGCTGGATTTATTCGTCCAGTTGTTTTCTGTTGTCACCAGCTACTGTTTTCAGGGCTACAAAGAAGTTAAAATTTCATGCCTACCGCATTAGTGCCAATTAAAAAATTCCTTGCCACACTGTTAGTAAATCAGGAAAAAAATATTAAATCATTATAGTGTAATGTAACCTGACTCCTGGTCATAGAAGCTCAGGGGCATACTGACAGGCCCACAACCCCCATACTGTGAGGGGGCCCCATAGTTAAAAGGGGTCTTTGAAGAATTTTTTTTTTTTTCTTTTTTCAAAATTTATGGGGAGACGATATACACAACTATTTAAAGGAATAACCCAGAATTCTTTTCCATAGCTTTGAACAAATAATAACTGATTGTGAACAATCAGGGAAATAAGACAGATCACAAATAATCGGCTTTGTTTCCCTACTAGAAAAATCCTCTCTATGTTGTCTGTGGGTTAAAACTCATTGTTTCAAAGCCTTTACTTAGTTCTCTAAGGAATAAAATTTACACAATATTACTAACTTTTAGGTGAGTTTTTTATAGGTATTAAGTATAAGTATGAAACTAAGATAGTGTTTGAATCAAAATATGCAATTTACATTTTATGCAGCAATGTAATAATTTTGGTTTTACATAAAATATCTGTTGGTTATAAAAATGTAAATTATTAAAAACTCCAGAAAATCTTAACAGTATCTATATATACATTACTGTAGATACTGTTGACAGTTATTTGCATCTTTGTATTAAGATTTTTATGTGGTGAGGCCTCCCCCCCCTTCATAAAACAGAAAGTAAAAATTAATTTAGTTCAGTAAGGAGCAAAATGAAATATCTATTTCAATATCATAGTTGAGCAGTGGAGTACCCAGAAACTTCCAATGGGTGGTTTGTGGTGTATATGTGGGGGAGAGGGTGGGTTGAATGTAGAAATTAATAAGAAATTAAACATATATTGTGTATATTATATAATTATATTTCTGTTTATTTTTTCTCTCTCTCCTAAATTGCATTTCTTTGACAAGTTGGAAGACTTTTATATTATTACAATGAATGAATTAATAAATCTGACAGGAAAAGATTAAAACTAAATATAAATAATAGTGGAAGGTAAAAAATGGAAAAAAATCAATTTGGTCCTGGTGAACAATGCTTTAATTAGCAAATTTAACAAAGCATGTAATTAATATATATATAAACTTTATGTGCCTTAAAGATGTCATGAAAATATTTACATTGGAAGGAGATTACAATATAAGCTCTTTTCATTCATAATTCTAATTACATATACTAAGTTAGCTAAAATATACAAGTGGTGATTCATATATGAAACTAATTAATAATAATTAGACCCTTGCAGATTATAGGACATAATTAATAGTAGTCATATGAGCATCAAAGGCTTGAATGCTAAGACATGGTATATCATAATTTTCAATGTGTAGAAGACACAACTTATGTTAGCCTGTCCTATCAGAAGAGCACTTTTTATATGAAATATTCATTTTATGTTATTCACTGTAAATGCCTTGGTGACAAAATCTGGCAAGAATGTTACTTTTAACAAGTCGCATGTGCTGACATCATTCAGCAAATAATTTCAATAACAAAAATTACAGTAGAGGTACACAGTACAGTAATTAAAGTAAAGTAATTTAATTCTCTATGACACTGTTAATGAGAATAATAGAGAATTAAATTACTTTACTTTAATTTCAATAACTCCAAACGATAAGAAAAGAGTAGAAAGGTTGAAAAACAAGAACACACGAAGATCATATATTATGGTTAATTGTTAAATATGTTCTAAATCTAGGTTAAAAAATTGCATAGAAATCATAAATAGCAATTGAATAACTTAAAAAAAGTAGATAACTTTACAATAGGTGATATGAATTAAGCAACATTTTTTTGTAAACTATGTTGGAGTAGTTAAAGATGCAAAATGAAAATAAGACATTTCTGTCAATTGTTTAACAATGATCATGTGATAGCTGCATATGCTTCTAATTGTTCAACAAGTGAAATAATGGCAAGCAGAATCAGATTTATGTATTACTGATTATGTTATATTTAGTCCCTGAGCACAGATCTAATTTTAGGGCCTCTAGTTACAGTAGCTGATGAAACAATAATTTCATAAATATTTATTCATGTAGTATTATTTAAATATGGGGTCTAGAAAGCAATCTTACATTATTAGCATTGAGCACATTGACACTGAATTAGCAAGCATCAGCAAGATTATTGATGATGAGCTCTTAGTCCAAATAATATTCCATATTTTCTGCTGAGCACAGAAACTGAGTTCGTCATTTAAATGATTGTTTTTTAGCTGTGTAAAGTACTTTACTGCATATATCTGTTCCTTTTAATATGCTAACTGGAGTTGTTTGTATATATTGCTAACTCAAAATGTCTTTGAGCAGACTGCTGACATTGCCATGTGTCTATAAAGACAAAGACGTGTTATGTCTGCTATGGACATTGTATTTTTTAGTTACTTGCTATTTTTAAATCCTCCATACTGAATAAAAGTTAACCTCTTAAGCTAGTATGACAAATATTTTCATCATGAGTATTTCTTGTCTCTAATGTAATATAATTATCTAAAGATTTCTACATTCAGTTCTTTGACCTATAGATGGAAGCCACATTGTGGTAGGAGAACTAGTATAGCAAACTTTTTTTTTGTTAACCATATTTTTCTCATGGTTGCCTTCAGCAGCAATATGTTGTTTATAAAACTATCTTCCATTATTAGCATTGAGCCCATTGACAGTGAATTAGAAAGCACCAGCAAGATTACTGATGATGACAATGAGGTTTCATTTTCAGATGAAGACTGAATAAATACTTAAGGAAGTGATACAAGTTCAGAATATACTTCCAGCAATGAATAAACTTTTATTGTGCGACATGGAGATTTCTTGGGTTCAAAAAGAAAGATAAATTAGAATTTTCTCTATACATTAGATGATGTTATAAAAGTGAATATGCATGATGAAAACGACATTAGGAAATTAAAAGAAAAATCTAGGGCAGTGACATTATCAGGAAAAGGTTTTTAGAAACAAATAGACATACCGGGTAATTTATTGCAAATTGCAGCAACAATGAGAGGTAGATAACATGTTCCTAAATGAAAAGAAGCATAATGATAAGATTAAGTTTTTCATTTAATTACTCATGACATTTTTTTATTTAAAAAATGTCACTTAAGGGATTAATTTAGCAAATGAAACATAATTTTATAACAAGTAGCTTTATTCCAAATGTTACATTTTTAGAACCCCCCCCCCCCCCTGACAAACTTCCATTACACCTGCTTGAAAACCTGCTTCTGGTGCCAAGTAGCATAAGCATTTTTCAATCGTATGTTATAAATCTTAAATCTTGCAAGTAAAATCATTTGTGTTGTAAATTTGGATGGTAATGCCACTTTTTTATAATTATTTACTGATCTTAATATTAATAATATATATAAATTGAGTTGTTTCAAATTTCCACTTTATCATTTCTATGAATATTACAATCTATTCCACTTTTCATTTTTATACTATAATGTAAAAATATTTTTCAGAATCAGACAATCAAGTAGAGGATGATCAAAAAAATCTGAAGTCCCCTGGAATTATACATCTTAGTGCTATTAGAGATGTTATAGATAAGGTGAAAATATTATTTTTCAAACATAATGTTTATAATTACTGCAACTATTGTTGAAAGCACTGTATGATTTTACATTTTCCATGTTCCATTTTCAATAATGTTACTTTGTTACTCTTTATAACATCTTTAGTACCTTGGCCAAAATAGAAAATATACTTTTTTTAATCACATTTCGTTAAATATCATTATTTGTAATCTAAAAGATAAAGATCAAAGAATTTTATGTTTGATTATTCTTCTCATTAGAATATGTAAGTGGCAACCACTTAAAATAAGCAGCAGCCAAGATAATAGTGAAGAAGGCACACTATATAAAGACTCTGATTATAAGGAATGATAAAGAATGAGTTCTGTTCCCTTTGTTTTGATTTAATTAGTTAAGACAATGACCAACAGATCCATGTGCTTGGTTCAAATTCATTAATATCGAAGTAGTTCACCACTTTCTCAGACTCTTAAATTCCCATAAGAAATATTAATGCATGTGTTTTTCATCATGGTAGCACAAGTTAACATTGCCAAACCAAAGACAAAGATGGAAAATTAATAGAGTAATGTAGGAGCAAAGTAAATAGAAGTTATAATACACTCGGTGGCCACTCTACTAGGTACAGCTCCATGTAATGTCAGTAGTAACTGAGATACAGAACTTGATAACATCTTAAATAAGCTTTTTATGAAAAAAATGTGACTGAAGACAATTTAAAGATGACAAACAAATCTACTTTAATCTTGATTTTCAACAATATTTGTTTGATGTTTAGAGTATTATGGAAATTGGAATATTTAATAGCAACAATTCCAGTTAGGCAATAATTGTGACACTAAAATTTACTAACATATGTAAGATTATTTTGAGCAATTAGCATAATAATTCTGTTAATTTTTGCCAATTTTGAATGATTTTTTGCAGAACAAGCTAATTTGCTGAAAGTTCCAACTTCTTAACTCTCTAAATACTGAATGCATATTGTTGGAAATCAAGATTTAAATAGATTTGAGATCTTCAGATATCTTGGTTTCATTTTCCACAAAAAGGTTATATAAGAAGTTACTGAGTTCTATATCTGAGTTACTATTGACATAACATGGAACTGTAACTGTAACAGAAAGCTCCCATCATGGAACTGTACCTGTAACTATAACTGTAACTGAACAGAAAGCTCCCATCATTAAGTTTTTTACATGCAGTACCTTGATACATTTCACAGATCTAAACTTGAAAACTGGGAAAACCAGAGAGATGAAGAAATGAATTATATATGTATATGTTAGCAAATTTTCTATTGAAATTCAATAGCTCCCCTTCCACCAGATTTAGTGGAAAAATAAAAGTAGTGTTCAACAATTCAATTCTGTATGAAATTTTTAGAACCAGGTGGCCAAGTATTTGGGAAATTACAATGGGTCAAGATCTGCTAAAAAAACCAGATACAGTGAATTTTATATAGTGAATGAAGCAGTACAGTGTACTATTGGGCATGTCCCATTGGGAAAACTACCAGTGATAGTTCAATATGCACTATTGGAACAGAAGTGGCCTTACTCCACTTGCCTGCCACCTAGAAGGAAGTTACTACTATCAACTAGAGTAATTAATTCACATTGATCTCTCATTGGTACATCCAAAAGCAACATCCCTTGTGCAACAAATATAGTTTAAATATCATTGTATGACTGCACTTTACAGTTCTTAGTCCAAATAATATTCCATATTTTCTGCTGAGCACAGAAACTGAGTTCGTCATTTAAATGCATTGCTTTTGAACTGTGTAAATTACTGCATATATCTGTTCTTTTTAATATGCTATCTGGAGTTGTTTGTATATATTGCTAACTCAATATGTCTCTGAGCAGACTGCTGACATTGCCATGTGTCCATAAAGGCAAAGATGTGTGTCTGTTATGGACATTGTAATTTTTAGTTACTTGCTATTTTTAACTCCTTTGTGAAACTAGTTATTGTTTTCACTTTGTTGATTGTTTATCTTCCTGTAGATATTCAACATTTTTATTTTTAGAGATAAAGGAAAAATTATTTTAGTGTTGGTAGTACTGAAGAAAACTAAGATTCACATTTTATGAAACTTCCAGTAGTTTTAATTCCACCATTTAGATAGATCTAAAGTTGGAAAATACAAACTTTAAATGAATGTGTAATTGATGAATTAATGCTAGAGATTTACAATTTTGGTTGTCAAAGCGATAAGGTTTTAGTCGGGTCATAAAACTCATTACAACTGATTCCCATCACCCACAAAATTTTCCTCCCACTCTTTAAAAGCAGCAAAGGGAGACATAATTTGAGGAAATCCATGATATTCCCCATGTCAGAAGCTTCTAAACTGAAAAACAGTATTACCTCATTACAAAAATCGAACTTTTCAAATCATTTCATATCCAGTAGTGTTGCTCTGATGTAATTTGTTAGGTAACCTTATAGGGAAAAAAAATTAAACTTGGGCAAATTTTGTAGTATAGCAGGTGTAAGTTGTTCAAAAGACGCATATGTACTCAGAATGTATTGTACAAAAGAAAAGGAACACATTCAATTAATTTTTTAATTAATAATATTTCATGAGCTATATATTTATTAATTTAAAGAATATTATATTATGATATTCGTTAATGATAATTTTTTACAGATCCATAAATATCTGTAACAATATATATTTGCATGCATGCATATTTGTTTAAATTTTCCATCATTCAACTATCATTCACAGTAATTGCTGTTGGCAAAAGAAGTAGATGGGTTAATAACAATCACTATTAACCCATCTACTTTTTTTTTGCCAACAAAGAGTGTTAAGTAAATGATTTTTTTTTTTCTCTTTGTAGGGAAAACATGCCCTTTTAGATATTACTCCAAGTGCAGTGGATCGACTAAATTATGCTCAGTTCTATCCAATTGTGATTTTTATGCATGCTGAAAATAAACATATTATCAAAGAGTTGAGAGCTAAATGGGCCAAATCAAGCTATAAAAGCTCGAGGAAATTATATGAACATGCCTTGAAGTTAGAAAAATTATGGTCTCATATTTTCACAGGTCAGTATGAAATTATATGTGATTTAATCTTACCTTATGAAGTTTTAATATATTTCATGAAGGTAATATTAATTTGCTTTGAATATTCTTGAAAAATTTGTTTTTATGTTTTCTGATGAATGTTGAACAATTAAGAATATGTATAATATTTTACACCATAGAATTTTTTGCAAAACACTGAACCTGTGTCAGGGAGCACAATTAGATGACTGCAAGAATTGGTGCTGCATTCATGCCATCTGAGACTGCCCCATCATCATCTGTGTCTGTGCAGTCTGTGCAGTAGTGCATGGAGAGAGCTACTGTGAACAAGACTGGTATCATGTCATATTTAGTGATGAATCATGTTTCTGTTTGGGATTCAGTGATGTCTGTATGCATGTCTGGAAACATGTCAGGAATAGAGATAATCCAGTATACATCAGGGAGTGTCATACTGGGCCAACAGCTGGAATCATGCTATGGGGAGCCATTAGTTACAATAGCTATTTATGTCGGGTCATTATTGATGGCAAGATATATTGTTGAAACCATTTTGGGACTAGAATGTCTGCCTTTTCAACACTCTATCCCAAATGTTATTTTTCATCTGGACATCACCCTCCCACATGTCTCTTATATCCAGACTTTGACTATGTGATTTTGGATATGTTTCCTTGTACTCCACATTCCTGGATTTGTTGGAAGCTTGGTAGATGTTTAACTACAATTATTTGCAAATGATCACTTCAAATTTTTCATATTTGTAGATTCTCAATCTCAGGGTTACTGCAAATCATGGGTGAGGCCACACTACACAACTATGAAGTGGTGTGAAACCATCAGAAGATTAAAACCATTTTACTTTCATTTGGATCACATGTTTGTGGCTGCCAATCTCCTCCATTATATCATCTTGAACAGGGACTCGGATTATTTATATTGTACTATGCCTTATAACTTATTCTCTTTTATCTCATATCATGGTGAGTCTAATTGCTTCTGCTGACATCTAACTGCTTACTCTGTTATTTCTCAATCTCCTTTTCATTTTACAAATATTGTGTGATCCATGCTGCCATCTAGACACAAAGCAAGGAACCAACATCCAAATTCAAAATTTTTCATTAACATTTTTAATTACATTTGTATATGAGAGATATCCATTAAAGTCTCTGAACATCACTGCTTATCAATCAAATCAGGCAGCTCCACCAGGACTTCATGCCAAGATGAAGCTCCTCTTTGCTGGAATTGAACTGGGGACACCAGAGGAGGTTGACAAGTGCAACTGAAATAGACAATACCTTAATCCACTGTAGTGTATAATATTATATATATACAGTATTATATTTGATATATATATGTAAGACAAGTCTCAAAGATTAATCAACAAGACAAGTCCCAATTTGCAATGTTACAGTTAAGTATTATAATAATAAATAATAATAACCCCCTCAAGCAGCTGCTTGCCACAGAGGTCTGACAGGAGTCTGTCAGTTTATATGCCAGAGTAGAAAGTCTGAGAGGATGGCAGGACCTCAGCAGAAAAACGACACAAACGTCCATGCCTTACCCGGGGCTCGAACCCAGGTCCTGTAGATCAGTAGCCAAGTGCGCTAACCACTCGACCACGGGACGGCTTCCAACCACGGGATGGCTTGTCTTGAACAATTTGCAATGTTACCCAATTTGCAATATTACAGTTAAGTATTATCTTGAACAAAATGGAGTACAAGTACACATGCATTCTTTGTTGTAATGAGGAACTCTTGCACAGTCACCCATCAAACACATTTGGGTAGGATATTCACTGACCGCCAATTTGCAGCTCTCTACCACTGTTGCCCAGCTCATAGCTTAGGTACGTGAAGCATGTTTCATAATGTTCGCCACCTTTTTGACACTACCATGATGTTTGACCTCTTGTATCACTGTTAATGGAGGCCATACTTCATATTGATGTACACTGCATTTTTGTCATACTGCTGATTTGATACACATACTTAATCATTTCTTGGCAACATTGCTATTAGTCATTTCACTTGTTTTGAGCTCAAAGGGAATACACTTTGTCAGTGAGGCAATTTCAATGACACAAGTAATGTAGTTAATTCCTCCATTCAAAAATTATTTATTTATGGTGCAAGATATCTAAAGCATATTTTCTCTATGCCGAATAGCTGATATGAAGAGAAAATACAGCTTTCACTTTACTGTGCACAGCTGAAGTATGCACAGACAGTTAGCACAATTTATTTTACAAGAGGCATCAAATGACAGAGAACTGGCTATTCATATATTCGATTGTATTATTTAGTGATTCAAACAGGATTTTAGTGCAATTTTACCTTGCACAGAGCTCTAGTGCACATGTGCCAAGATGAAGTGATTAGATACATCAATCTGAAGGCATGACCAAAAATCTATTCTAAAAATGATTTAATGTGGAGAAAAAAATAGAGTGTGAATCTGTAGCCTGTAGAAGCAATGGCTAATAGATGTGTTTCTAACTTCCTCACAGCACATGTGAACAAATTTCATAGAACCCTTTAACTGAATATAGGACCATAATTAATCTGAAAGTTCCAATAGAAATGGAAAACTACTGTGTATCAAGATGCTGTGAAGCAATGAAATATGAATTAAAGGAAAAGAGAATTACCATCAGTTTATAGCTATGTGCAAATTTGAAATGAAATACTCATAAATCTTTGAATTTTACATATAAGTTCTCAGTCTTGCTGCATTATGAAACAAAATCAATATGAAAATATCACAAGAAAATATTAGAATTTGTCCTATACTGAATATCAATAAATTATTTTAACTATTTGTATGTAAGTATAGTGTGACACTGCAATTTTATTTTTGACTTTTGACTGTAAGGTCTTTGGTTTGATTCTGATCATGACTGATTTATTTTTATAACTTTGCTTCTTTCTTTTATCTCTAATATATGAATATGAGGGTAAGTCAATGAATAAGGTGAATTTAAGGTAAGCATCAGAACAATTTATTCCAAAAACATGCATACACTTTTTTAACGTAATCACTTCTCTAGATACATTTAATCCAACAACTGACAAGTTTTCTGATTCCATCAGAAACAACGGTTTTCAGTAAAGAACATTGCCAATTATGCACCACACTGTATCATCTCTGAACTTGCACCACCTTAGTTTTCTCCTTAGTATTCTGCCATCCTATGGCCATTAGCATGCTTCACTACTGATCAGAGGGGTCCAGGGATCAAGTCCCAGGTAAGGCATGAATGTTTGTGTTGTCTTTCTACTGAAGTCTTGCCTTCCTCACAGACCTTCTCTGTGGCATATAAATTGACAGGCTTATGTCAGACCTCTGTGGCAAGCAGCTGCTTGAGGTTTTTTTTTAAAAATGTTTTTATTCTTCCAAGGTGGCCAAGTGGTTAGTGTGCTTGGTTACTGATCAAAGAGACCTGGGTGTGGAACCCTGAGCAGGGCATGGATATTTGGGGGGGGGGGGGTTTCTTGTAGGTCTCATCATTATCACAGACCTTATACTATGGTGTATAAACTGACAGGTTCCTGTCAGACCTCTGTGGCAAGCAGTGCTTAAAGGAGTATTTATTTTATTTTAAATAATGCATCAGTTCTCCTGAACTAGTTTTCATTAACACTTTACACTGTATCAAGTGTTGCTGCTTTGACTTGTCTACTAGGTTGAAGTTCATCCATTACACTTACAAGACTGTTTCTGAAAAGTACATACCATTTGTACATATTTTTGATGATAAACAACTGCCCCCCATATTGTGCGCACATTCTACAGTAAATTACACTTATTTTGATTCCATCTGAATAACACTTTGCTTCAACAAAGGGGCCACAATTTTAACAACTGACTGGTTAAATATTGCCAACTTTATACAGAAACTATGAGTAACTACATGTTCAGACATGTAGTGATTAGGGTACATATATATATGTGTGAAAAATTAAAATTCACTTTATTTTTTGACTTTTGTATACAGTATGTAAATATTTGATGTAGAATCACTTGCCAAATATAGGCATACTTTGTTTGTGCTCAGGATGCATTCCTGAAATCCAAGCATTAAATGAGGCCTCATGTACACTATATGGTATTGTGAAGGAAAAGTTTTCCATACATATATGATTTGTTAATTTTTAAGCACACTCTGAAATTAAAAGGCTGTTAAATTGGTATAATTATACATATTTCTTTATTTAAAAATTCTGTAGTTTATTATTTAATCAGTTCACTTTTATCATTATCAGTATTCAAAATAAAATTCAAATCTAAGAAAATTTAATAAAATTCAAAAGTTTCAAAAGTATATATGACAAGTTACTAACTGGAGGTATTTAGAAAATTATCTAAAGCTGATTGCTTTATGCTTTTCTGTTTCTCTTTTAACAATTCAGTGTTAGAGGATGAAGTATTTAATACTGCATGCTTTACAAAACAAGATCTTTCAAAATCGATCATTCTCACTCAAATTTTCAATTATATCTTGTATTATCTTCAAATAAATTTATTTGTGTCATGCATTAAATTGTGTCAGCAGCACTAAACGAAGTTTGCCTGTAATTATATTTATAATTCATTTAGTATTAACCAAAATACACACTAATATTACATTCTAAATTAGACATAACCTATATTTATTTTTCTAAGTAACAAAACATGTTACCATAAACTCTCTTTAACTCATACTTCTATATCTTAAATTTCTCATTGATTCGAATTTTTTTTAAATTCCCAACTGAACCTTTATACATTATCTTTATTTTATTTTCTCTCTCTTTAACTCTATTATTTATCTCACCTTGATACATCAAAATTTTATGAAGAATATTTGAAAGAAAATCCCATTTTAATAAGTTTTTTCCATGAAATTATTTTTTGTTATTGGTGATGGTAAATTGCAGAAATTTTTGTCAAGTGGACAAAGCAATTGATAAATTGCAGAAATTTCTTGTCAAGTGGACAAAGCGATTCTCACTGACTAAGCATTGTCTTTATAGGTGGAGAGAGTGATTCTTATTAGCTATGCACTGCTTCCCCCCTGGGGCGGGAGTGGCTCAGTCGGTAGCGCGCCAGGCTCATAATCTGTAGTTCCCAGGTTCGAGTCCCAGCTGGGTCAGCGTTGAGATTTATCTCCGCAAAATTCCCCGCCCTGCCCACGGTCAGTAGGGGACACCGATGGGCTTGGAAAGGCTGCCGTCCGTTGGATGGGACGTTAAGCCGTGGCCCCGTGTGCAGGAGAGCCATACCCTGTGCACGTTAAAGAACACGCTGGATGGCCTTGACAGGAGGCTACCATCTGTCTCCCAACAGCTGTTCCAGTGGGTCCCCTCCCCCAACCTTCTCTGAGCCTTCGGGGTCCATGTGACCTGGCCATTTAGCCCATGGTGTGCAAAAAAGTGCCGCTTAGAGGTAAAACAACAACACAAACAACTGCTTCCCCCCTTCCCCACATGACTGACAGAAGCATTCCTTCCATTCCTCATAGAAAGTGCTAGTTTAATTTTAGCTTAGAGCTAGTTTATCTTGGTACAGATTAAATTGTAATTACAATGGCAGCAAAGCATAAGTTGTATTGTAACACTCCAAAATGCCACTTTCTTTTCTATCGGCCTTGTAACTGACCCAAAAAATGCTATGTTAATTAGTTTCCAAATAGCTTGGGTAAATTTCTTGCCAATAGGTTTAAATGAGGGTACTTCTCTTAATATGATTAGCATTATTTACCAGAAAAGAATTTAAATCAAAAGATTGTAAATCATTAAAGTTAATTCTATCCAAAATCTCAACACTCTGCTCAAGAGAAAAAATTAGAAAGTCAAAAACTCTTTCATGAAACAAATAAATATCCAAAAATCTAGACTCACCAAAAGGCAACTTTCTTCTACAAAAAAAAAATATCTGAGCAACTCTGCTCACTCTAACAAAACCACTCCTCTGAGATCCAACAACTCTGCTCCACTGAACTCTCACAAACTCTTCACTCTAACATTCTGACCTTCTTTCTCACTAGTAACTACTGTCTAATTACTCTGTGACCTAACATCACTTGTCATGTCAGTTACACGCCATGCCGTACATGTGGCATGCAACTGACATGTATGTGTGTTGTACGCTGGTAAAGCACATTTGCATAAAACGATCTTGCGCTACCTATGACACGAGAGGGGAGGTGTCCTGCACACATTAGCAGCTGTCAATCAAAAATCGGAATTATGCATTCCCAACTCCTCTAGCGGTTTGGGTGGAGAGAAATGATGATCCAACTGAAATATAATGCTCCAAAATAATAATTATAATGTAAATGAAGTAAAACTGGTTAATGAAAAGTAAAAGTGAATGGGTGAACCATCACAGAATGCATTGTCATTAAGTGATAAAGCAAAAGTGATCACAGTTGTTGAAAGTCATGGAAAGGAGAAAAAAGGTATTGCCAAAGAATTTTGAATTCCTAGCAGTACTCTGTCAATCATTTAAAAAAGATAGGGTATTGAAACAGCTAGATTGTGATAAAGGCAAAACAAAAAGAATAAAGCATGCAGAATTCCATGATGTTGAGCAGTAAAGTTGCTAAAATTGTTTACTAAATATAGGAACAAAAACATTCCAGTAGATGGGAATTTATTGCGGATTTTGTCATTTGTTTCTAAACTGCTTATGCATTTTTAGCACATATTTGATAACTCAAAAGTTTTTCGTTAGTTTCGAGTTAATGTGAGTTTACATAAGTATTTTGCTCTTTTATTAAGTTTTGCTACATTTTTATTAATAATTGCTAAGTAAATTAAATGTACTTCTATAATTAATTAACTTTATAAGTAATTACCAATAACTCGTTTAGAGTTATTAGTGATTTACCCTGGGAGCAATATCTCATTTCTTCTGTATTTTCTATTATCTTCTTTGTCTGACTTGTTTATACCCACTGTCAAAATTCATGAGCCACCACTAGTACAAGTATATTTAAAAAAATGTGTCCACTTTAGTAAGCCTCAGCTTCAGATTTTGTATAATTAACTAAACCTAACCATACTAAATCAAAAATTTTAGCTCACAGCATTAAATCAAAAAAATTTTGTAATGTGAAAGCAGTGTTCAAACAAAATTGTATTATTCAAGAGGTGATAAGGTGATATTGGTAAATGCAAAGGGCTTGTATTGTGTGCCTTTAATTGTAATATTTTAAATAGTTTTACAAATAGATATATCAATTTATTTTAATCTATTCAAATATTAAATAAATTATAAATTTCTTTTAGCTGTTATACCATTGACAACTGCTGATTCATGGTATAAAAAACTTCAGGAAACCATAGATAAGCAACAAAAACAACCTCTCTGGGTATCTGAAGCTAAAGTAAGGAAATCTGTTTATTCCTGTAAAAATAAATACTGTATAGCTTATGCATTTTAATGGATTCAATATGATATTAATGTTTTGTTATGAATTTCAAGCTTAAATGATGTAGTGAATTTTTTGTGAGTTTATGAATACTTTGATTACTTGATCAAAAGTGTTTCTGTTTGCATTAAATGTGAATATTTAAGATGCTAGTTATTAGAAAGTTGTTGAGAAAGAGGATTATGATACTTTAATATCCATAAAGAGATTCATCTGATATTGATAAAGTATTGAAATGCTAAATATGGTGTGAGAAATTTTTAGTTTTGAAGGGAAGGGAGGGGTAAATATATAAAACAGAATAGAGCTGTTTAAATGATTGTGTATCAATAAGTTGTATAGAACATTTGTTTGTGAGTCCTATAATTGAATTATATTCTTGTTTATTAAAAACATCTGAAAAAAATTATCGCTGACACAGTGGGAATCGAACCCGCAACTCTCTAGATACATGCCAGAGTACTCTACAGTTAAACGATGCATCAGATGATAATAATATTCCAGTATAAGACCTACAAATTTTTCACTGAGATGTGGTGGACCTTACGCCATCTATACTTCAGGAGAGGCAACTTTTCCAATTGTTGCTAATGATTTAGATGTTAATGAGGAGGTAAATCACACTTAAGTGTTATTATTAAAAATCCATCCATAATAATACACAGGTTACCTGTAGAAATAGATTTCAACAATTATTATAAACATCTGAAAAAAAATTATCACTGACATGGCAGGAATTGAACTCGCAACTCTCTATATACTTTCCAGAGCACTCTACCAGTTAAACCATGCATCAGACTGTGATGCCCCATCGTTCACTTTTGCTTTACCTTAACCAGTTTTGTTTAATTTACGTTATATTTATCATTTTGGGGATTTTTATTTCCTTTTCGGCATCACAGCACTCGTTTTCAAGTTTCTAGGAGTTGCGTACGCGCAACTCCGAACTTCCGACCGTAACCGTTAAAGCGCGTGCCAAGGACACGCCCCTTCTTGCGTCATAGCTTGCGTCCGTCATTGTATGCAAATGTCTTTCCCGGCATGCGCCGGCCCAATTGTCAAAACCGTGCCCTGCGAGGCACTTGAAGGATTTGTCACTTGAGAGTTGTAGAGAGAGCAGAGAGATGTAGTAAGGTGCGTAGCACCGTGCGAGTAGCACAGATTTTAGTTTCTTCATTGATGTCTTGGTGAGTTACTTATTTTTGGAAATAAATCTATTTTGTTATGTTACAAACTTTTGAGTCTATAGTTTTTATCTTGAGCAACGCTAATTTAGAATCTTTTTTTTTTACATTAACTCTTATTTGTTAAGATACATTTTGACTCTTACTATGAACGCTCACTGGCATTGGAACCCTAAATCAACTTATTCTACATTTTTGGCAATTTGTTAATGATTGCCTGGCGCCCGTCAAAGCTATCCGGAGCATAAAACTTTAAGTATTTTACATTGTTTGGAGCGTTACAAGACACTAAAGATATTCCAGAATATGACCTATAAATCTTTCACTGAGATGTGGCAAACCTTGTGCCATCTACACTTCAGGAGAGGCAACTTTTCCAATTGTTGCTAATGATTTAGATGTTAATGAGATGATCAACCACACTTAAGACATTAAAAATCACATTCTTGTTTTGGATTTTGGATATATTCTTTTTTTTTTTCATACTTTTTATTGTCATATATTCTAGCTACAAAATTATATAATAATATTGATTTTTGTCATTTCATTTATTTTGTTCAAATTTCATTATCTAAAGTTATATTAACCACATTTTAAGCTTTGCTTGCTTGGAATTATTATGAAACAGCCAACAGCTTGTGTTTCTAGTAATGATGTTGAATTTAAACACTAACTAGACAGAGGAAGAGGTGCCAGTTATGAAATTTTTTACATAAAGTGTAAAATATAACATCTATATTCAACATATATATTTTAATTAAGAAATAATCTGTTGCATTTTGAACCTAGTATCTCATACTGTAAGCAAAGGTTGGCAATCTCTCACAAAAGAAGAGTTTCTTATTTAGTTTTTCATCTTTAAAATAATTTTAGAGCTATAACACATCTGAAATAACACATTTACAGGAAGAATATAACACTTACAGGGTTTTGGGACAAGTCTCTTTAAAATAAGCATTTTCACCAAAGTCACAAGAGTGAGCCGTTATATGAAATAAATGTTTAATCTGGATGCTTTTGAACAGTGATGTATTTGAATACACTTGCATATATAGGATCTTGAACTAGTAAGAAGACTTAATGAATATGCTGTGACTTTAATTTTCAGGCTGACTCAAGATTCATATGGTTCAGTTTGCTCCCTAGTGCACTTTTAATGAAATTCATGTTTGAAAATAATTGTTCACAGAAGTATGTAGATCTGAAATTCAAGAGAAACCCAAAAGCCAAGAAAAATATTGCTTATAGTTATTATATCATCTGTCCTCCACTTGAGGAGATTCTTTGTGACACTGTTTTTAGTCTGAATGCTAACTCTTTAAATCAGGAATTCTCAAACTGTGGTGCATTAAATTGCTCCAGGTGGTACACAGAGATGTAACAAAAAGACATATACAGATATCCAGTGCATTATGAATAAGTAATTTTCTCTTGTTATAAAATGGGTTATTTGCACTTGGTTATCAATAGGTCCATGTCCATAATAATTAATCATTGTGCAATTAGTTAAGTTATGATGTACTTAGTACATTTGATAATCATCATCATCATCATCCTCAAGCAGCCATGGGCTACGGAGGTCCAACCAGACCACGCAGTTTAATTCTCCAAGCATATCTGTCCTGAGCTACCATCTGCTGCATCCGGCCACTGCACACCAATTCTAACAAGGTCCTGTTTGACATTGTCTGCCCACCGCATCCTAGGTCTCCCCCTCCTTCTGAGGCCTCTAGGCACACTGTTCATAACCCTATTCGCCAATCTATAATTATCCATACGGGCAACATGGCCAAACCAGCGGAGTCTCTCTCTGCACAATATGCTGCTTAAAGGAGGTTGCAGACTCCTTTGCCTAACCTCATCATTAGTTACAAAGTTAAACCACCTAATACCCAAGATACTGCGTAAGCATCTAGAATCAAAAGCATCTAGTTTCCTGTTATCTTGTTTACACAGCGTCCAAGTTTCACTACCATAACTAACCCTAGAAAGAACCAAACTATTATACAGTCTAATTTTAGTCTTTAGGTGTATACGCCTATTTCTCCACAATCTCCATAGATTCTTAAAAGTCCCGGCAGCAATACCTATTCGTCTGTTAATCTCATGCCGCACATCACCAGTATCAGTTACATAGCTCCCAAGATAATTAGACTGTGACACCTGCTCAAGACTGCAACCATTCAGATCAACTGAATCACAACCTGCCTGACCAATTTTCATCACTTTAGTTTTCTCTCTGTTTATAACCAAACCTACTCTACTACCAGTCTCATCAACAGCTTGAATGAAAGAGTTCATCTCATCAACATCATTTGCCAAAAGGGCTAAATCATCAGCATAATCTAAATCAGAAATTTTCGTATCTCCAGCCCATTTAAGGCCAAAATCTTTCCCTCGAAGTGAATTTCGCATAACATAATCAACAACAAAACTAAAGAGAAAAGGAGACAAAATGCACCCTTGTCGAACACCAGACGTAATGCTAAACCAATTGCTACAAGACTTACCAACTCTCACACATGACTGTGTTATTATAAAGAGCTTTCATTATGTTAACTAACTTGTCTCGTATACCATATGATCTCACAATCGACCACAAATTATGACGATCAACAGAGTCGAAAGCCTTTTTGAAATCAACAAAGCTAGCAACCAAAGGTTTCTGAAACTCTAAACATTTCTCAAGAATCTGCCTAAGTGAAAATATCTGATCTACACATCCCCTACCACTTCTGAATCCACATTGCTCATCACGCAATTGCCTGTCAACCAGATTCTTAATTCTATTAAGCACAATCATGGAAAGAACTTTACAAGAAACGGAGAGTAGGCTGATACCCCTATAGTTATCACAAGAACTGCGATCACCTTTTTGAAAATAGGGATAATAATAGCTCTGGTAAAATCCTTAGGAACCATGCCTTTATCATAAAAGATACTCAAAATTTCAGTCATCCAATAAGTAACTGAAACATTCTCAGCTCTAAGCATTTCTGTAGTAATTTCATCTACCCCTGGGGATTTATGAAGTTTAAGTTTAGAAATAGCCAAAATAACTTCAGATTATGTTATAGGGCCAACATTAAAGCTGCCAATGCATCTATCATCATTACAAACAATGGGAGTAGAACTAACCACATTGTTTAGAACATCACTGAAATGCTCAGCCCCTAGCCATGAGAGAATCCTCACCTTCTATAACCTTACCTTGTTTATCCTTCAATCCCTGTATGCCTGTCCGTTTTCTACCACATAAAACATTAACTATCTGGTACAGCTCTCTGCTGTTGTGCTGCCTAACTGCTTCCTCAGCTTTGTCAGCCAAGCTATCAAGCCAAAGATTTTTATCAGTAGCTAACTGATCCTTTACACGTTTATTAAGCTCTCTGTAAACTTTTCTATTAGGACTAGTAGGGTACTGATTAAGGACATTCCTGCAGTTCCTTCTTTCTGAAATAGACTCAATTGCCTTATCACTTAAATAATTCTGCCTCCTCTGCTCCTTTTTTCCTAAAAGAGTACTGTTAGTTTCCAAAAAAGCCTGTTTAAAATGGCCCCATTCTTCCTCAACTTCAGTATTAAGCATACCATGACTGTCATAATGACTAAGTAACCTATCATGGTAAGCTTTAGCTATAACTGGGTCATTCAGAGCTTCAGTATTAAAGGTAAATTTTTTAACCCTAGCACAACACTTTTTAAGTTTAAGTTGCAAGACACTTTTAACAAGGTAATGGTCAGATCCAATTTCAGCTCCCCTATATGCCCTGGTATTTCTAACAGAACTAGCCCATTTGCTGTTAATTAATATATAATCAATCATATTCCTATGCAGCCCATCAGGTGAAACCCATGTGTATTTATGTATGTCATGGTGTTTGTAATATGTGTTAGTTATTCTGAAACCATTGAGTTTACTTACCTGTAGGAGACGTTGCCCATTGCCATTGCAGCTACCAATACCAAAAGGGCCTATCACCCCTCCCCAAAGATCAGAGTCAGTACCAACTTTGGCATTGAAGTCACCAAGAACAAGGGTAATGTCTCCTTTCTTGACAGAATTCAAAATATCCTGAAGTTGTCCGTAAAACCTATCCTTCTCATCCATATCAGCATCCTCAGTGGGGCATAACAGCAGATAACATTCAAGTTTTTAATGCTTGTCTGAAATTTTGCTGTAAGAAACCTTTCATTAATGCACTCATATCCTAGAAGAGCATCACTAGCATGTCTGCTGAGAAGCAGACCCACGCCTTGGTGATGCTTTCCATCCTCCCTCCCTGTAAAAAGAAATTTAAAGTTATTTTTAAGTATCTCACCTTTACCTGTCCATCTGGTCTCTTGCAAGCCTAGAATATCTAGGTTATAGCGCTGGAATTCCTGCATGAGGACATCAAGAGAATAATCTCTATGTAATGTCCTCACGTTCCACGTTCCTGCAGAGAGAAAATGATTAGTAGGATTTTTAAAGAAATTAGGTTTATTGAGATTGGTAGGGCCAACAATATCAAACAGCCCCCTGATTGCAGGCATGGGGCAAAGACCCGTTCCTCCTCCGCTAAAGGCTGAAGTCACCGATGCTGGTAGGAACTTCAGGCACCACCTTTTCAAGTGGACTTTTTCAAGAGCCACATGGCCTGCCTGAGACGCATTACTCCAGTTTAGGCTTGACGATGGCCTCTGATTAGGATTATCCACCAGCTGATATAAGGTATCCCATGCCTCTGTTCACTTAGAGCTGGCAACCCAGAAGCAAACAGAAAACACAGCGGCAGACTCTCCCTCAACAGAGGCCCACCAGTGCAGCAAGTCCAGGATCAATAATCACGCTCAAATCCATAAACAAGTCCAATCTAGTAGGTATAAATGGTCAGCACCAGGACCCTGTGAAGTTGACCACTCCTCAGCAGGGTTGAAAAAAAAGAAAAAAGTGGCCGTAGATGACCAGATTAGCAGGCCATACTGAACTGGCAGCCCTCCCCTTTCGTTCCCTTCCAAAAGAGAATATCTCTTTTGAAAGGTACTAACGGCCTGCACCACGAGAAGGCGGGGTCAGACATTAGGTGCTAGACCTGGCCGGTTCTGTGCATCATCACTAGGGATTGGTACACAGCTCTCCTTCCAGTTTACGCCTAGCTACCATTTACAGGCCACATTTAATAATATTAGATTTTAAATAAACGACATGTTTAAGATTGTATAAGACGAAAATGGACACAAATATATGCTTTAGTTACTTTAGTTTTGTCCAATGCGCACGTCTTGCACACAAGCAGTAATCTATTATAATATCTGGCGGTTATTGGAACTTTTTCAGTTATATTTTGAGCATGGCCATATGTGGATGCCTATGTTTATGTTTCCATTTTCAATAACATTTAAAAACTATCTTTCTAGGTAAGTTATGTTATAAATTTTTTTGTGTTTATAAATTGTATGCTAAATAATGTATTTATGATATTAAAAAATTAAAAATATTATTATAATAATTTTGTTGGGTTTTTTTTAATGTAAAGAATTCTTTACAATTACATCCGTCTGAGCTGACATTTTTTACTTGTTTACAGAAGTAAAAAAGTTCCTTTTTCAGTTTACCCTGATCTATAATGGACAAGTGGTTGAAAATTGAAAATTCTAAGAAGAAACGACCAGCATTGACTGATACAGCTAGTAGTGGCAGTTTTAAGCCAGAGTCCCATGAAGATTCTGGGAAATCAAAAGGGATTAAAAAAATACAATGAAGTGTATTTGGCATATGGATTTACTTGGTGTGGAGATGAAAATGATCCCAAGCCACAATGCGTTATTTGTTATGAATAATTATCGAATCACTCGATGAAACCATCCCATCTGAAATGTTGTTTCTACAACAAACACGAGCATTTGAAAGACAAACCTCACGATTCTTTTAAAAGACAGCGAAGTGAATTGAAAAATATCAAAAAATCAGTTCATTCTTTTATTGCAACTAACACACAAGCTGTTGAAGCATCATATTTGGTTAGTCTGAGAATTCCTCAAACTGGGAAACCTCACACTATTGGGGAAACTTTAATTCTACCTGCAGCAAAAGATATTGTAACATCAATTCTTGGCCCAGCAGCAGCCACAAAATTGAATGTTGTTTCTCTATCAAATGACACCGTTTTTTGGAGAATTAATTAAATGGAAGCTCAAGTAAAAGAAACACTAGTTCAGAATATAAAACACAGCAGATTTTTTGAAATTCAGATAAATGAAAGTACTGATTTAGCAAATTTTTCACAGTTGATGACTTACATACAATTTGAAAGTGAACAAGTCATAAATGAAGAATTTTTATTCTGCGAACCACTTTCAAATAATACCACTGCAGATGAAATTTTAACAAAATCAATTCATTTTTCACCATTCATGATATCAATTGGACAAACTGCATAGCCATATGTTCTGATGGTGCACGTGCAATGATGGGCATTTGTGGTGATGATTGTGCTAAAATTAAAGAAGTTGCTCCAGATGCAAAGTTTTACACATTGCAGCATACATTGTGAGGCACTGGCCACAAAATCAATGCCAACAGAACTCAGCTTCTTCTGCATCCACAATAAACTTCTTCTGCAAACAGAAGTTAGATGGTTACCAAGAGCAAAGGTTTTAACTCGACTTTTTGAGCTACGTTCAGAGGTACAGATCTTCCTAACACAATACAAATTTGAACTCTCTCATTGTTTTATTAATGAACTCTGGTTAGGACGATTAGCATATTTGGCTGATATTTTTGGACACCTGAACGAACTGAATTCCAGTTTACAAGGTCCAAATATAACAGCTTTTACTAAAACAGACAAAATAAAAGCAGTTGTCGAATACATAATAAAGGATATAAGAAAGAACAAGATTGCTGCATTGCCCACATTAGAAGAGTTTAAATCTGAAAATGAACTAATACTGATTGAAGATATAGAAAAACATTGCATGGGTCTTGTTAAGAATTTTCGTTCATACTTACCTGAAAATTTAGAAAATGAAAGCTGGATAAAAGATCCCTTTTCATCCATTTCGGAAGCTGTGTTGGATAATTTTTCAGTTCAAAAGAGAGAACAACTATTAGAAATTTCATGTGATGGAAATCTAATAAACGAGTTTAAAAAAGACAGCTTGTGCAATTTTTGGTTAAAGATAAGAGCTGAATATGAAGTTATTTTAGGCAAAGCATTAAAATTTTTAATGCCCTTCAACACATCATATTTGTGTGAAATTGGGTTTTCTGCCATGTTGGGCATTAAAAATATATATAGGACACGATTGCAACTTGAGCCCAACTTACGTTTGAATTTAACAAAGATAAAGCCCGATATATTGAAGATAGTTTCAATGAAACAAGCCCACCCACCACATTACTATTGAATAAAAGTAAATAATAGTTTACATGCAATAATCAATACAATAAAACTATGATTTTTTGACAAGATTATTTATTTTATTCTGTTTGTCCTTTGACCATAAACGCATACTCTTGGCAGCACAAAGTCCAAATTACGAACTATGCACATGGTGGGCCATGAATTTTTAGCAGTTTATTTAAGTGTTACAACATTTCAAAACTTTGAGAACCCCTGCTTTAAATAATTTTGTCATTTATCATTTTATAATTTTTTAAAATGTAAGTTTGTGATTACTGTTGAAAGTAATAAAGTGGATGACCCCTGCTGTAAAGCAATGGAAATATCCATTTATAGTAAACTAATATATGTATATGAAAATTTCAATTTTAATAACCTTATTACCTCATCAGTGATAGTTTATTATTACTCCTGAAAAGCAAGTAGGTGTAATTGTGTTTTCGCTGTAAAGGTGATATAAAATAATTTGTACTTTGGTGTGATTGTTTACTATAATATGAGACACTCTTATGACATTTAGCAATCCACATTGATTGATTTGATCCTAACCTAGTAAAACATTTCAGCATAAAAATATTGAATTAATATTAAATAATGGTCTTAATTTTTTTTCCAGCCTGATGAAGCCATTACAGATGACTTTTTGTTTCCAATGACATCTCGTTTAAGCTATGCTTCATCTCCAGAAAGTGACTTAGATCTTTCAATAGATACCCGCTCGACAAATCTTAAGGAATACCTCTTTACAACAACTGGAGACAGAAGATTAGTAAAGTCATCTAGTGATCCTAGCATTACTGCAGTAGAGGAATTAGCAGAGTCAAAGAGTTTTGGTCATTACCCTACATACAGTTTGGGAAGAAATGGACAGGTAAAGTTCTTTATTTTAATTTTATTTTAAAATAGTTATTTGTTTTCATTTACTTCTTTTACATCCAGGATTCCTAAAATTCAATCCATGGGCTGCACATTGGGTTTTCAATATATCTTGTTATTTTTTATTATTAATAATATGATTAAGTACAGTTTTTCCTGTATTATTGGGAAAATATTAATTATTAATATTATATAAACATAAATTTCCATTGAGGTATATAGTATGTTGTAAAATATGTTCAATCAGATAGGGATTATTATATATCAGCTAGGAGTGGAATTTTGAATGATCTTTTAATCAGAACATGCAGTAAAATAAAAAAAAATCCTTTTTTATGAGGAATGCTTTGGCATTGTTACCATGAATTGATTCATTAAATGAACTTGTGTCTCTCAACAAAGGTCTACTGCTACAAACATGAACAAACTACTAGGTAGTACCAGTTACTATTAAATGATGTTTCTATGGTCACATATCAGAATGACCAAATTTTAGCAAGAAAATTTTCAGTACTTTTGCATTTGCAAAGTATGCCAGAAATGGTAAATTTGAGAGTTAGCTGAAAAATGAGCTTGGTCAGGAGTGGAGCCAGAACCCACACCTCCTGAAATGATGTCAAATGCTCTTACTTATTGAACTATCCCAACTCCATTCAATTTTCAGGTAACTGAAGACTGCAAAGTTAATATAACAATTGAAGAGATGCCTATGGCATCATCTGTCATTTGGAAATGGAAAACAACTAATGTCCACAAAAAGGGTTCATCTCCCATTTCTGCTAAGTCTCAATTTTTCAGCTAACTTCAATTTGTTCTACGTAATTTTCATGTATTCCTTATAACACCAGAATAGAAATAAGGATTCTTCTTACTTTCCTGTGAGCACTTATAAAAACTGAATCTCTCACTGATAAGCCAGTTTCACACACTTGGCAATTAAATGAACGTCTTTCTCTAGACACTTAATATTTTCCTTCATAATCAGAAGGTCTTGGGTTTGTATCCTAGAATGTTCAAAAGTCAATTTTTATAATTGCACATTTCTTACTACAGTGATAATGGTAAGTGGGGTTGTTCAAAGTACTGGACCAATATGTCTACCACGGTCAATTTCTTTACATGATCAAACACTGGATATTTTTCAAAATTGAATCTTTTTTTTTCATAATAAGAGATTAAAAACCTTTATTTTTAATGCATTTCTAGAAATGCACATATTTTTATTGTATATAAGGTTTCCATCATTTCTGAAAACCAGGGATTCTGAAGGATGGGTTGGTTGGCTGCTTGGAATTTTATGCTCCATGAGGAACTACAGCTATATTGTGCCAAATGGGAAATTTAACCTGTTCCCTCACAAAAAATTTAAAAATAAACGTTTTAAAGCAGTTTGGTGAACTGATCAGAAATAAGCTATTGCAAAAAAAAAAACACCATCTGCTTCCTGGAATCGAACTCAGGACCTCCTGGTTATATGCCAATTGCTCTACGAGTTAAGCTAAGGTGTTTACTTTCATCCCTTTTTTAGAAGGTGGTGTGATTTTGCACCTTCTTAGATAAGACTGTGTGTTGTTTAGACACACCAGAAACTTAATAATTTTTGTTCAACAAGCATATATATTTTTCAGATGTTAATCATAACCAGACTCTTTATGAGGATACAGCAGACACTATATATCTATCTTTTGCATTTGCCTATTTCTGATTAATATCTTGGTTTCACAATTCTGAGTTTCTATATTTGTCAAATATCACTTTTTATGTTTTGAAATTGTATACAAGACATAAATTCGAAAACAAAATATATTGACTAAATGATTAAGTTAATTATGTAGATATTATAGTGCCTTTATTTTGATATGAACATTATTTGTATCTTTGAAAAAAAAATGGTAAAATGGTATATAATGCCATGTATGGAAATAAATTATCTCCTGTTGTTGTTGTTTTTTTTTTTTTTGGGGGGGGGGGGTTATTGTTTAAAGTTGGCTTGATTAAACTTTTGATAGGAAAACATTTTAATCAGTTATTTTGAGTAAAAAGCTATTGTTCATGACTAATAGAAATTATTTTTATCAACAGCAAATGTTTTTAGAATGCCATAAATTTAAAAGTTTATACAAAGTCTTTTTTTTTCCTAAGAATCTGGAAATGGATATGAGTGGATATGAAATAGAACACTCTGCATAATCTTTAGTTACAGTTGTTATAGAACCTAGAAAACAACATTGACACATCATTCATACATAAGAATTCACACCACTTGTTAACTTCAAATGTCCACAAAACTACTCACCCTACTCTCAGTCAGTAGGGAACATTGATAGTCTAGGAAAGGCAATGTTTAACATCCATCAGATGGGATGTTAAGTTAAAGCCCATGTGTAGGAGAGCCATACGCTCATGAAGAGCATGCTGGGTGGCCTTGATGGAAGGCTGCCATCTGTCACCTAACAGATATCCAGTGGGTTCCCTCCTTCCAATCTTCTCTAAGACCTCAGGGTCCTTATGACCTGGCCATTTAGCCTGTTGTGTGCAAAAAGTGTGACACAAAAGTAAAACAATCCAACCTAATTTCAAATGTAATAACTCAAGTACAAAATTAAAGTTACACAAAGAATAAAATATACATAATATGTGGGCAAACAATAAACATTACAGAGATCTGTTAGAGAGTAGAGAGAGCCATTTGCAAAAAAAAAAGTTTATTTACACATTTGGTCCTTTGAAATGGTTTTACTACTGAGTTTCATATTCAACACATGATATCATATAAGTAACTCAACTTTCTATAACATCAAGCTCAACTTTCTACATTTAATTTCATATATGTTTCAAAATTTTAACGAAAACCAATGTATAACATTTTTGCATTTGAGTGTATTTTATTTATTTGAAATTGTCCATTTGCTTTTCTTTAGATGTACTAATTCATTTAAAATGTTATACAGGAAAAAACATTCTTTATTACATATTGATTTAAGCATATATGATATATCTTTGTCTGATAAAGAACTCCTAAATGGTAATAGTTAAGACTAACAAATTCAGTATGTGGTTTCCTCTTATCATAACTTAACACAGTGTAAGAGTTTGAGTCTGAAGCACGTCTACACAAAAGAGAGAAATAAATTAAACAATTTCTAAATGTAATATGTTCTATCTATAAAAATGATAGTCATTATTAACTTCAAACCAATTCCTTCCAAAACTACATGTTGACATAATATGTAGGTCATTTTTACACTGGACATACCCATTAGTGACAATCAATTTGATTGGCTATTGAAAAGACTGCTGTTGAACAGTTTTGAATTACCCATAACTTCCAAAACACTTGGACACCCAGTTTCAAATTTGGCATGCGAGTTTCCCCCAAGCCATCCTGTATTGTGTTAAAAATTCAAATTTTAAATATAATAGAACTTGAGTTGATTTTAAAGCTTCTTTTATGGCTGCATTCCTTTATATTCTTCTGTTTTGATTTTTATATTAACAGTTTTGAACCTTCCTCCCCTCCCCATAACTTGCAAAATATTTGGTATGCCAAATGTTTGTTTATATATCTTTGAGTTGATTTGAAAGTGATTGTTTTGGATGACAAAGTTCAATGTCCACAGGATTGCATTGATTTGCTGGTCTTCTCGATGGGGTATTCGGAAATAAGGCAATGATATCAAATGAAGCCATCTTTAATAACTGTCTTGTCCCAATTTCACATATAGGTTTTCCCTATATACCAGCCCATATGACATTCAAAATTTAAGTTTCTATCTAAAATACAACCAATGTTCAAACTTAAAGCCGCTTTATGCTACAAATCTATATAAGTAGCCATAGTTATTAACAGGTTACAATCCTTATGCGAATTCTTGGGCTTTTTTTTTCATATATGTTCTTGATTGTGTTGCTTACATCTTGTGGTATTTGTACTAAAATTCTAGAAAACTGTTCAAGGGACCCATTGAATTTCAATGGGATATTTTCTATATTATCATTATATTATAATTAATTATTTAAATGATAATAAAATGGCAACATTTTAATTCGAATTTTAAACTTTTATTTCAAAAAAGGAAAAAAAATCATGCTATGGAATTGCCATTTAAAAAATGTAATAAAACTTAATTGATTTAAGGACATGAGCAACACTAGGTAAATTTCTAATAAAGGTATATAAGGAAAGCTCTTCACTTTACATCTATTCCTCTTAGTGTAAAAAAATAGACTTTGTATTAACTTTTGTGTATATTCATTCACCTTTCATTTTTAAAAAATATAAATTTTTCTTTAGTCAGCTTGCTAGCCAAAGAGGTGTGATAGGAAGCTGTCAATATAATATGATAAAGAATACATGTGTGGAATGTAAACAGACTTGTCACTTGTTCTGAGTTTAATCTTTTGTTCTGCACAAACAACATGGGCATAAAATATCCTGATTTTGCATTTTTCCATTTTTTAATCAGAAAATCGAAAATAGAGTAATATCCTGTTGAACTCTGATTTGCTATTAAGTGTATTTCTTGCTAAAATGTATTTTGTTGAAAAACTAATGCCACATGAAATTCAAAGTTTTTGTTTTAGGAACAGAAATATAAAAGTAACTAATAATATTTTCTGCTCAGATGTTAAATGATGGACTCTATGAAGTAATTGAAAAATTCGAATCTTCATAAAAAAAAATTTATGCTTGCCTCTGTGAACATATTGTTCCTTCAGTTTGCAAGTCATGACAAATGTGACAACAAAAAGTTATACTGTTTCATGTTAGAGTTGCTGAATAGCATGCTCTGCAGAGATGCTCTAAGAAATTATTTTAAATCTAGTTACCTAAATAAAAAAAGGGGATATTATTTGCATAGAAAAAAATAAATGAAAAACCACCAGATATTATTTGCACTAGTTGCCATTTTTTGGTTCTTACCCTACTCAACAGAATGTATTCAGATGTAAAACTGTGCATGTTCTGAGAGCAAAGGCAGATTTATTGCCAGCAGGGCACTGTACGCAGCTCTTTTTAAGGAGCCCTATTCATTCACGTAAATAATATTGACTATGTTCAAAAAATGGAATTTTGAGGCCACCCACCCTCACAGGGCCCTACTTCTCTGCATAATATGTGTACCTATAAATCCACTCCTCTTAGGGGAGGATTCTCTTATAGAGGATAGAGCTTAACCAAAACTACAAATGTCTCAACTAACATTCACAGGGTGTCATCCAATATATGTAGTACACTATACAAACAGGCTAAACAAAGGTCAATTGAAAAAATACCTGAATTTTTTTAGGCCGAAAAAAGGATATTTGAAAAATGCCACAAATTTTTTGTCTCCAAGGTGCAACCTTGGATGTGATACCTCAGGAGAAAACACAAACATCCATTTCTTATACAGAATTTGAATCCAAACCCTTTTGCTTTGTAGCTGTGCAATTCCCCCACCCCCCATACATTTTCTTATGTTTTAGAAAAATATGATTGTATATCATTGATTTTTTTAAATATTTACTGCATTTGAAAGAAAAGAAGAAGAGAAGCTTATTATTAATAATTTATTATATATTGGAGGAAACTGAAAAAAGAACACCCAGAAGGAATTCCTTTAGGAACGTCATATTATAATATGTTAATAGTTAAGGGCAGCGGAAACCATGATCTAAGATTGTAAGTCATTGGATGAAATAATGACGTCACTGAGAACAAAACATGCAAATGTATGCAGCTTGTATTGTAGGGCGTGAAAAAAGAAGTTATTCATCTTGTGTTGTTCAGTGATCTTTGAAGAAGCTACCATTGCACGCAACATTTGTTCAGTTAGCAGAGTTTGAGCAAGGTCATATAGTGGGTCTTCTGGAACTAGGTTGGTCTTTTCATCAAATTGCACATGAAGTTAGACGAGAGGTATCGGCAGTGGTGTGATGGTGGTGTCGATGGTCAGAAGAGTATTTGCACACTCGCAGATGTGGTTCCAAGAAACACAGAGTTACAGACTCACAAAAGGATTGGCATAAAAAGAGGGCAGCATTGGCAGAGCGGACAGCTGCAGCATCACAAATTTGATCCTCTGTCATACCAAGGGTGTCTACAAGAACGATATGCAATTGTCTTTTGGAAGCAGGACTACAGCACATGTTCCGCTGGCATGGTTACCATTGTCACCTCGTCACTGTTGAGCACTTTGCAGTGGTGTCAAGAACGAATTCATTGGAGGGAAAAATGGCAGTCTGTGGTCTTCAGTGATGAAAGCTGATTCTGTTTAGGAGCATCTGATGGTCGTTTACGCCTCCGAAGGTGACAAGGTGAGTGGCTTGTTCCATCGTGCATCCACCAGTGACACACAGGGCCCATGCAAGGCATCATGGTGTGGGGAGCGATTAGCTATCACTCTCATACTTGTCTGGTGTCTGTACAGGGTATACTGAATACAATACGTACATCAGTGACATCATACAGCTGGTCATCCTGCCATATTTGAGTGTAATCCCAAATGCGATATTCCAGCAGGATAATGTCCGCCCACTCCACCCAAGCAACTCAACATGCTCTTCAGACAGTGCACCAACTCCATTGGCCAGCAAGCTCTCCAGACTTGTCTCTCTGCAACACGATGTGCAATTTGATGAAAAGACCAACCTGCTTCCCGAAGACTCACTATACAACCTGACTCAAACTCCGCTAACTGAACAAATGTTGCGACCATGCATCATCCAGGCATGGTAGCTTCTTCAAAGAGCATTGAACAACACGACACAAGATGAATAACTTCTTTCTTCACACCCTAGTCCTTAAATATGTGCTGTGTACATTTGCATGTTGTCATCCTTAGTAACGTCATTATTTCACCCAATGACTTTCAATTTTGGATCATGGTTTCTACTGCCCTTAACTATTAACATATTTTAATATGACATTCCTAAAGGAATTCCTTCTGGGTGTTCTTTTTTCAATTTCTGCCAGTGTATATTATGTTGTATTATTATTGGTGGTAAAATTCAATTGATTACATTTTAAGAAAAAAAAGCAGAAAATTTAATTTAACGTAAACATGGAGAGTTAGTAATTTTTTTTTATAATTTATTCTGTTAAATATTAAATGTTAAGTTTCAAATAAGCTTTTTGTATCAAATAACTAACATTGTATTTTTGTAAGCATATTTTGTGGCATTCCTGTTCATATAAACTCCTTTACACAAAGCCTATATTGCACATTTTATAGTTATTCTTTACTTCAAATATTATAACTTTCACTTTATAATTTAACTTAGTATCTCTTTTGGTGTTGGTCACTTTTCTTTAACTTTCCACTAAAGGTTGTGGTAATTCTAGCATACCCTCTCTTTTTAATAGCTTCTCTACCCTTACTACATCTTTCATAGGGTAAGTATGGAAACAATTTTCCATTTCACCATACTTCTAGTGTAAGATGCTTGTTAATTATGTTAAGTTATTTTTATTGTACTTGAAGTTTTGCTTTCAAAACCTCTTAATTACTTGCTTGTTTAATATCTGAAATTACAATACCATATTTACTAGCATACATTTCCCTATCATACATACTTCCTCCATTCCCATGGGTTTTTTTTAATGAAATTCAATGAAAAATAATGTTCTGCATGAATTTTTCCATCTTTATGTAGTGCAAACTTTTTATCATGAATTAATACTGCCTCCAGGAAAAAAATGAATCGGACTGTGCTAAAAAGAACTTTCACTGCTGGCTGTGTACTGTTTCTAGCTGCATGCCTTTATTAAAAGGGTTCACAGACACTCTGCAGGAGTGGAAAAAGAATCAATGTTCATGGTCTAGCAAAAGAATGGTGTGGGAAAGAGAGAATAACTTCTTTGTGTGTGTTCACATCACTCAGCATTAGATTAATAGGTAGTTAGCTGGACACTGGATCTGTAGTGTGTTTCAATGTCTATGGTCAACCATATGGGTGTAAAATCCACTGAATTAGCTCTAGGCTTGTATATTCTTTGTATTTCCACACCCATTTCCAAACAGTGTAGTCTTGCAGTGTTATTTTTCAATATTATGTTCAGTAAATTTTAAGTGATATGCAAGGAAAGGGGAAAAAATAGTTAAAAAGTAGGAGAGGAAATTAACTGTTGCTACTTTTTCTGAATCAAATGGAACTGGGATGCATTTATATACCAGCATTTCACACTGCAATACCCTCTATAAATTTTTAAAGTTTGGTACTATCATCATCATCATCATCAAGTAGCCAAGGGCTACGGAGGTCCAACCAGACCATGCAATTTAGTTCTCCAAGCATGTCTATCCTGAGCTACATCTGCCGCATCTGGCCATTTCACACCAATTCTAACAAGGTCCTGTTTGACATTGTCTGCCCACTGCATCCTAGGTCTCCTCCTCTTTCTGAAATAGGGAAATATATGAAAGTAAATACTTTGTCATAATTGTTAAAGAATTCAAATTGTTTCAGAGATTGTTTGGTGTGGTAAAATATTGATTTATAAAACACATTTTTTAAACATTTTGCACAATTTTTAAAAGCACATTTATAGTGTATAAATATATATGTTTTGTATTAAACACAAACAATAGCTTATTGAATCCTCACCATAATGTCATGGGTTCACATTCCATCCATCTTCAGGCAGTTTTTCCATTAATTTAAAATTGTATACTATACAGGCATACAAGTTATTAATGATAACAATCTCATGTATAATCCTAGATTGGCATGGCAGTGATAAAAAATACTTTCTTTCTAAATAATGCTTAAATATGTTCTTTAGTATATATATATATACAGGACGCACTTTTTTCCCCTCAAAATATCCCTAAAATGTGGGGTGCGTCTTATGCGCCAGTAATCAAAATTATGAGTTGAAATTTCAGTCTAAAACTTTTGGTTTATATCAATATACATATATAAGTATTCTTTTGCTTTTTGTGAAAGAGTGGTTTCAAATAAATCGTTTCCATATTTTTTTTTGTTCTGTAAAAATAATAAGTTGCGTGATGTATTTTATGTTTCACTACTGATAGAGGGAGCATTCCAGTAAAATAGAGTTCAGATCCACTGACACCTCTAGGTTATGATTCATCCAGTGTGCACATGTGTGATCACATTTCACCGGCATATGTTTTTGAAAAGCGCGAGCATGGCGCATCGTTACCGATTACAGCGCCTCAAGGTAACCAAAATGTTAACTTTTAGTACCGAGAAGCTTTCTCGTGTTTTTGCTGCGAAACATGGCTCAAAAACAATGTAGGTTCTGCTATGATATTGCATTCAAGCTACAAGTGATTGAGTGTGCTAAAGAACATGGAAACAGGGCAGCAGAGAGGAATTTCGGATCACCGCCAACAAAAAAGATGATAAGAACTTGGAGAAGACAGGAAGAAGACCTAAAAAAAGCTATGCGTAGTAAACATAATCTACGACATGGAATTGCAAAATGGCCAGAACTAGAAGAAGAATTAAAAACTTGGATATTAGACCACCGAAGCTCGGGATTTTCAGTTTCCACAAAAATGACTATTCAACAAGCAAGAGTGATAGCTACTAATAGAGGCATCGCTGATTTTACAGAATCAACGTCATGGTGTTCTAGATTCATGAAGAGAAATTACTTACGTATGCGGACTAAAACAAAAATAGCACGAAAGATGCCAACAGAATATGAAGACAAGATTATCAAGTTTCATAAAATTGTCATTAATGCAAGAAAGAGTGGAAATTTTGAACTTTCACAAATAGGAAACATGGATGAGATCCCACTGACGTTCGATGTACCCTCAAACAAAACAGTAGATTCCAAAGGTGCAAGAATTGTTATTGTTAAAACTTGTGGACATGAGAAAATGCACTACACAGTCGTGTTGTCTTGTTGTGCCAATGAAACAAAATTGCCGCTTCTTTTGATTTTCAAAAGGAAAACCTTGCCCAAGGAAAAACTGCCTAAAGGTGTGTTTGCGCACGTTCATCCTAAGGGCTGGATGGATGAAGGGGGAATGAAGTTGTGGATAGCCAATGTGTGGTCTAGGCGTCCTGGTGGACTGTTAAAGAAACCTGCCTTGCTAGTATGTGATCAGTTTCGGAGTCATAGAACAGAAGCTGTAAAAAATAAAATCAACCAACTGAAAACTCAGTTGCTGTAATTCCAGGTGGACTAACGAGCCAGCTTCAACCTTTAGATGTCTGCATTAATAAACCATTTAAAGGATTCATGACGGAGAAATGGAACAGTTGGATGCAGTCTACAGATTTTGAAGTGACACCATCAGGAAGAAGGAAGAGACCTAGCATTTTGCAGATTTGTGAATGGGTCAAAACTTCATGGAATGCTGTGAAACATGAGACAGTTGTAAAGTCATTTAAGAAATGTGGTATTAGTAACTCACTTGATGGCACAGAGGATGATTTGTTATACGAAGACTCAGTTTCTGAAAAAGAGGCTTCAAGTGGTTTTTCATTTAGTTCTAGAAATGAATTTCTGGGTTTTGAGGATGAACATTAAAAGGTACCTAACTACAATGTTCCCTAGTTACATTTTTTGTATACATAAATAACTATAAAATGAGTACAGTAAATCTTTATGGAAAGTCATGAAACAATGTGGAAATTTTTTTCCCCTTAAAAATGTGTCTAAAAAAAGGGGGTGCGTCTTATACGCCGGTGCATCCTATACGCCGTCAAATACGGTAATTATTTTGTCAGTTGGATTCCTTCATAAACTTTGTTAGTGGATTCAATATTAAGCAAGTGTGAAAAAAACCCATCAATCTGTCTTCTGGATTCAAACAGGATCTGGTTGTGTGCCAGTTTAGCTATGGTGGTGATTAATCACACTTCCTTATGTAAGGTTGTGAAAGTAGTTCATGGGGTGAGGCATTACTGTGTAACTAAAAAACGTAAATTTTTGCTTCCTAAGGTTAAATATGTTTTTAACTCTTATGCTATTAGTATTAGAATTATGATATATACAGTGTGTCCTATAAGTCCTTATATATAAGCAAAGTAATAATATTATTTTTATATTCATTTTATTCAACTGTACTGAATCCATACCAAGACATCAAACTGAACACCTCTGTGTTGCTACCAACACAGATTACAGAGAATGAACATGGTAATCTTGTGACATTCACTGCTCATGGTTACTTTAATTCATCTAGTGTTTGAGGATGATTTTGGTACGTATTAGATTTTAAGTGGCTCCTTAGGAAAGAAACCAAGAAAGTCAAATCTGGACTTCTAAATGGTCATTCCACCACCCCAAGTTGGTCTATCAATTTGTGGGGTAGTTTTTCATCCAACCAAGTTTGGACAGTTATGGTATAGTGGAGCTGTGCCCCATCCCGCTGAAAGAAAACACTGTGAATACGTGCTAATGGTATGTCCTCTAAATAGAGAACCGAAATGACATTTAACATTTACAAATAAGTATCTGTGTACCAGTGTCTGTGTCGATGTAAAAGTAAGATCCTATGGCATTATCACCATGAATTGCATACCAACAGATATTCAGGGATCATTCTGTACTTGTGTATCTTTAACCCAGTGTGGTTGTGTCACAGCTCAGTAACAATAGTTGTAGCCATTGACCCATTCAAATGAAAGTTTGCTTTATCACTGAAGATTATGTCAGCCAAGAGAGACGGTTGTTTTTGAATTTTTTTAGTACCCAATTACAGAATTGTTCTCTGTGGTCCATGTCATCCCCATGCAACTCCTGTACCATTCGCATTTTGTATGGGTGGAACCTGTTTCTTCTCAGGATTCTGGATACAGATGATTTTTCAATTCTCACCTCCCATGCAATTTTTCTTATGGACCAGTGAGGTCTAACTTTGACTTTAGCCAGACCTTCCACAGTATGGTCTTCATCTATGGTACCACTCTCATCCCTGCTCTAGGTTTATCCATCACCAAACCAGTCTCCCTCAGTCTCTTCAGAATATTACTGACAGAGATGTGAAATTCCTCACATGCTTCTCACCGTTTTTTTTCCAGCAACATGAATAAGTACCAATTCCACTTTCTCCTGGGTATGAGATTGATACTCTGTCATTGATCAACTTGTTGACTCATCTGAAACAACAAAGCAGGGGAACACATTATACACTTGTGACCATGTATATGAACATATGGGATATCTGTGCCTATGCTTAAGGACTTATGGGACACCTTGTATATATGCTCTTATGATATTAGTATTATATCCATGGTGTAACGCGTAGTACATGGTTATTAAATTTTCAGTTCAACATCAATATAAATAGTATATGGTAGCACCCTACAACTTGAACTATATTGCCCAACCAAATTATTAGGAATACTGTTGTGAGTGAGGTTGATGATGGCAGAAATAAATTAGCTCACCATTGAGATGAAGTCATTTGATAGTCACAAGCATATGACTGGAATGGAAATGTAGTATGGTTACAGTCTTCTGATAGCTCCATTCCACCTCATGGTTGTGTAGTATGATCTTGTCCATGATATGAAGATAGATGAAGTACCCTGAGATTAAGAGTCTACAAATATGAAGTTATTTGGCCAGTAGAGGCCTGGTGTTAATCGATATATATGGAGGATTTATAGGATGTTAAGCTGAATAGAAGAATTTTAGGAATTTGTAGTAGATGAGATGAAGATTTAAAGAGATAATAGATTGAAGCTGGATTGAAATATTGAAAGTTGGAATAGAGAATGATCATATTTGGGGGAAAGTGTGTCACAGTGAGTTCCACTGTTTCCTATTAAATCATTTCCATCACTGTTTCATATTAAATCATTGTCATCGAAGACAATGAGTGCTCTAATGCTATTAGAATCACTCATGGTGTATTAGTACTTAGTACACAGTTATTAAACTGCTAACATTAGTATAAATAGCACATGGTAGCATCTCTACAACTAAACTACAAGGGTTTATCAAAATAATGGATACATGTATCATTTGTGGAGAACATTTTATTAATAAGCTATAGGCCCACCTCAGGCATTCAAAACAGATGCAATTCGACATGTAATAGCCTTATACAAGTCATGTACATACGGTAATGGAATGTGGGACCATTCTCCCTGTAAAGCATGACACAACTGTGCCAGTGATACTGGAGATGAAAAGTGTGATCTGACCTTGCACTCCAGATATTCCCACAAATGTTCAATAATATTCAGGTCTGGAGACAGAGGTGGCCAGGTAGCTGCTGTAACTCATCCTCATGCTCTGCAAATCACAACTTGATGCATTTCACACAATGCACGGGTGCATTATTTGCTTAACCAAGGATGTCATTAGGGGACAATGCCTGCAACATTGGGTGCAGGTGGTCCCCGAGAATGAACTTGTATGTTGCGGATGTGACACAACGTTGCAGAATAACTAATGGCCCTAAGGAATGCCATGATATGGCACCCCACAGCATCAGGGATCCACCTCCATGTTTCACAGTCAGAATCAGTCGGGATAGTACACTTCTGTAGGTTTTTGCCAGACGTACTCTCTACCAGTGGTGGGAAACAATGTGTAGCACAATTCATCAGACCAGATGACATGTTGCCAGTCTTTAGCATCCCAGTTTTTATGTACTTTGCACCACCTTACACATTTTGTTGCATTGATGTTGGTAATCATAGGTTTGTGAATTGCAGCATGGCCAAAAATGCCGCACAATGAAGTTCCCGACAAACTATTATGATGGAAATGGGATCATTCCAACTACTGTTTAACTCTGCTGCTATTTGCAGTGCTGTGATCTTGTGCTTCTGTTGTACAATCCGTTCCAATGTCCGCCTATTCCTATCTTACAACTTCATGTGGCATCCACAATTTGCGCATTTGGAGGCAATGCCCTGTCCTTTTTGATAGGTAGTCATAATATTCGATCAGTTCCTCGTGTTACACCTACTGTTTCTGCCGTTCTGGTTACTGAAGCTCCTGTAAGATATACACCATGATAATGCCTTTTTGGAGGTCACTGAGATCTGACATTGTCAACAATTATACCACAACAGCTGTTTCGCCTGTGGCACTGCTATGTGATAGCCGACATCATACTTCTTCCCTTTATATCTCGTCTCAGGTGACGTCATCCCTGTGTCTACCTCACATCTCAGGTGACATCATTCCTGTGATATGCATACAGCGCATTGTGTGTACTCCAATTGCCATTTCCATTATTTTGATAAACCTCTGTACATGGTAGTGTTTCACCATGTGAATGACCCTCATAATCTTATGCAAGCAAGCAGGAATAATTACCACCTTAGCTCAATTGATGTTAACTAGAAGATTCTGTGTCGAATCCAGGAAGTTGTTGCTGAGTTTTTTTTTCACACTTCCATAATTTTGAATCTATTATTTCCTATGACTTTCACTACTGTGAGTTCCATTTTTTTTCCTTTTCTAGTAGTTGTCAAAGTAACTGACAAGTTGTCAAGAGTGTTTGATTTTGTATCCCATCTGGCTGAAGATAATTTTTCAACTATAAATTTTATTATTGAAACAATTATCCATGCCTATGATCTTGTGCTTGTTCTTGATGCTTTGATTTAGTATATTCAAAAATAAAAAAGGACATACTTCTGGAAAAGTAGGAAAATGTGGCTTATTAAATTCTAGAATCAATTTAGAATACTAATTTAATTTTAGTTCCCTTTAATTTTCACATTTAACTAGTGAATTGTACTGATGTGACTTTTGGCTTCATTAATATCAGGTCATGTAAAAAGTTCCAACACCTTTCACACTGTCATAAATAAAAACATCTAATATTCACAGAGAACACCTTTATTTATCAAAATAATCACCAGCATATGCAACAACCTTACTCCAACATTGCTGAAAGTCAAATATACTTCTCTGATAGAATTGAGTATTCTTATGGGTGAAAAAAATCCTTTAGCTCCCTCTTCAAGGCGTCTCAATTACAGAACCATCTCTGCCACATGTGATTGTCGAGTACAAGGAATAGGTGGTAGTCCATTGGTGAAATATCAAGGGAATATAGCGGATGTGGCAAAACATCTCATTCAAGTTCAGCAATTGTGTTATGGGTCACAGCAAATATGTGTGGCATTGCATTATATGTAACAGCAGTGGCCCATGATGATTCACCTGAGCAAGCTGTAACTCCTTGAGTTTAACATCTGCACATCATAGCATCCCCAAGTATATGGCAGCAGTGATTGTTTTCTCCTTCTACAACAGTTCATAGTACACAATATCAGCCACTGTCCAAAACACAGTCAACAGCACCTTTCAGGGATGCAGGTTGGTCTTTGGTTCCTATTCTAATGGTTCCTCCTGGGATAACCATTGGTGTAACCTCAGCTATTGTTGTACAAGATCTATTTTTCATCGGACATCGGGATCCTGTGGAATAGAGACTCACATTTTGAGGCATGAGAGGAGGGAATTGCAGATGCTGTTCTGTTCAGTAGGACATGAGGAATCCATTTGTCCCACTTTCTGTCCTTTCCTGACTGCAGTAGGTGGTTCCACACAGTCTTGGCACAGATATGAAGTTTAGTGGCCATCTCCTCATATGTTTGGTGGGGGTCAGCCTCAAGAACTTCCTGTAGGACCTCGTTGTCCAGACCAGTGTGTTGTCCAGATCTTAGGGCATCCTCCAGGATCTCATCAGCTTCTTGCAACTGTTTGAACCATGTCTGTGCCATACAGACTGCTACACTACCTCTCCATAAGCTTTGCATATACTACAGACTGCCTGGGCTGCAGTATTCCCAAGTTTGAACTCATACAGTAGTGCACCATGAATTTTAATCTTCAAACTCACACTGTCTAATATCAAACAACACCTGATCTCTTATACAATCTGTCCCCTGGCAGACTGATTTCATGGCATGTAGAACTGCATTCTGATTGGACTGCGCAAAGCACTGGAACTTTTTATATGACCTAATATTTAATACATCGTCAATAATGATGGTATATAAATGAATGTAGTCAGCAGCACCTCATATCTCATCTTATTCTGATCTCAAATTCGAAGAAAGATTCATTATTTGAATGCAGTTTAATGTGAAGTTCTTCAGTATGTGACACAAAAAAGACTAATTTTTGTACATTGCAATGTATAAGCTTGAATTTTAGCAGCAATGACATCCATCTCAGATTTCATTTCTAAAAATGCTGCTCTAAAACTGTGTTTCAGTTCTTTTGTTCTAATATGTAATCCCTGCCATCATAGAAATTCAACTTCACTGAAATATATTCATTCGAATGATAGGAGCTTTTCAGTTGCAGTTCTTAGCAAATCTGAAAATTTACTTCCAATCAAAAGCCAAAAAGAGTTGAGAGATCATATTTTAAATACTACTACTATGTTCAGTCCCACTTATCTGTTTTAGAACATTATAAGGAAACTCCCATGTGACTGAAATCTGCCTGATTATAAATATACTGGTGGGCAAAGTTAAGCTACAAACATAAAAGTTGGCATAGTAACTTAATGACTTGAAAGACATTTGTGATATTCAGGTGAGAAGTACATTAGATCGTGACAAAAAACATATATAAACAATATGTGCATAGAAATGGATGGCCAGGAATAATGCTCGTGTGTCAGAAAAAACTCCTTCACTGGTAGTAGCAGAAATGCATTGTTCCAGTGATCAATAGGAAGTATGATCACCCCTGACTGCCATGTCTGATGCATAAAAATCATGCATGCTGTGACATCATTGTTCTATTAGCATAGCATGGAGCTTGAGGATGCTTCTGGTAGGAGGGTTGAAGCACCAATGCATCTCCACAGAGCACCAGAATGAAGTTTAGTGGCCATCTCCTCACATGTCATGAATTAGTGTCTCCCCAGAACATCCCAGACATGCTCAATAGGATTAAGTTCCAGTGACCTGGCTGGCTGCTCCATCCTGTAGATATCCTCACTCTTGAGGTAATTGTTGTCCAGCCGAGTCATAAGAATGAGCATTATCAGCCATAAAAATGAACTTATAACCAACATTCCCCTGAAAAGCTTTACATAGGCATCAAGGATCTCTTCTATGTACCTTTGAGCATGCACATTACTACCCTCAAACATATGGAGTAGCCTACGGCCATTCAGCATTATGCCTCGCCACACTAGCGGACCATAGTAAACTAATTCCTAGATGTTGCAGGGATGGTCATGTGTTCTGCATTCTCTCCATTGAGCACGCATTGGCAATCCATAGTCAGACTGAAACAGCACTCATCCATGAAGAGTGCTTGCATCCACTGCTGTTCAGTCCAGGTGTGATGCTGCCTGTACCAAGTCCTTCGAGCTCTTTGAGAGGGAGTGAGAAGGAGGCAAACCATCGATCTTCTAGCATATAGACCCCTCTCACAAAGTTGTCTGGACACAGTGGCTGGCTTTCATCTCCCTATGCCTTCTCATAGTTAAGGCCAGATATTGGTTCTCCTGAGATGTTGTGACCCTTGGCTGACCCAAAACTGGTCATCAAAAAACATTCACAGATGCCTGGCCTGATATTGTTACCATAGCCTGGAGATAACCATCTAAGAGACATCATGCACTCTGGCTACTGAAGTTTGAGTCTGTCCTGCCAACATCCTATCAATGGCTATCTACCTCTCTGATTCCTCAAAATGACTCCAGGTGTTCTGTATATTCTCCAATACTTCTTGTAAGTTGACAGGCTTTGGAGCATGTGAAGTATGATGTAATGAGTGCCATATCCAGGGCGATCGCCAGATTAGATCGCGCCCTGAGGCAAACAATTAAATATCACCCCTGATGGATTATAAGACAAAAAATATAAGAAAATCTCCAATTGCTATTTTGTTTTTATTACAAGAGAACAAGAGAAACATTAATGGAAAACAATTATATAATAATATTAATTAAATGTTTGCTCTACGGGGATATCACACAATAAAACTGTTTATAAGCTCTTCTAAATTTAAATTATAAGCTATGTCCACCTCTATC
This sequence comes from Ryuthela nishihirai, assembly GCA_038380435.1. Taxonomy (NCBI): domain Eukaryota; kingdom Metazoa; phylum Arthropoda; class Arachnida; order Araneae; family Heptathelidae; genus Ryuthela; species Ryuthela nishihirai. The sequence continues at coordinate 83,545,654 of JAWZYU010000017.1, forward strand.
GATACAGTTGCTAGACCAACCAATCTTTCTTGAGTCATTGCTGTTCGCAAATAATTTTTAATCAGTTTAAGCTTGGAAAAACTTCTTTCTTCACTTGCTATGCTAACAGGAATTGTTAACAATATCCTTTAGGGTGGTTATGTTGGGATAAATTTCTACAAGATTTTGGTTATATATATATATGATAAAATTTGGTGAGGACGACTTTTCTCTTGTATTATTCATGAGAGAATTTTTAATTCTTCAAATAAATCTATTGCATCTACATCAATGGGTGGACCATCACAGGCGCCATGAGGCAGGCTGCATCTATGCTACACCCTGTCGACAGTACTGGCCATATCTGTACTCTCTTTTATAGCATTTCTTATATGTGTTGGCGTTTTGCATGTATCTGCATAAGCACTGTTCACATGGCATTCTTTTTTTGCATACGTTCTTTCTCATGACCTCTCTACTAAATTTCTTTAAATTCTGCCAGTCATTATGCTGACATATCATCTTTTATGTTTGTAATTAGTTTTTGCCCACTAGTGTAAATAATGAATTCTGTCATATTTTTCTCAATCAAGATCAGGAAACTTCTCTGAATGAACTCATTTTCTAAATTTGTCAAATGACATAGTTGAGTGAATATATATTTTTACTTTCTATTTGTTTGCAACTTACAGCTTAACAAACTTCTGTAAGCATCAAGAACACTTCATGAAATTTATTTTTCAAATTTTGTTTCCACAAGAATTAATTTGCTGCAGAAAATGGAGATTATGTCCTTTATAAGCAAAATATTCTTACTTGCTCTGGCCCACTTACACTACTGATCGTGCAATGTTTCATATATACTTTTTGGACCAAGTTTTTAGTAATTACAATAATATTGTACACATATATCAGAATAATATAAACCATAATATTGTATAAGAAATATCCTCTGCAGCTTTCATTTTTGTGAACAATAATTATATTTGTCAGTGTATTTATATAACAAAAAATTCATAATTTGTTTTAATTTTATTAGGAAACTGCTATACCAGTGCAGTCTACCATGGAACAAACTGATTCTTTAGCTGTAAATAAATGTAAGTAGAATTTTTAAAATAAACTTAGTTTACCCTATTTTTTAAAATTGCCACAAATAAATTTTCTTGTAAAACTTTAGAAATGTAAATTAGCATAAAAAATTAGATGAATGTGATTTATTCTAGTGTAATCTAAAGAATGATCACATTCATGTAACAAAGATAATAAAGATGATAAAATTATGTGATCTCCCCCAGTATAGAAAAAAAACATTAAAAGCATATTTTTGATTGCATTCCCAAATGCAGCAGTTTCAGTTTATTTCTCTATCTACATTAAAGATTTAACACTTTATTGCATACATCTATAAAGGAGACAAATTTGCAAATTTTTTCATGAGAATTTCTGTTTTTGTAGCCCTTATGTGTCATGTCTTCATCAACAGACAAATAGGTTACCATTGAGATGCTAACAAATGTCATCTATGTTTATTCAATTTCCATGAATATTCAAGATTGTTACCTCCACAATTTATAGATATGCAATTCTATAATCATTTTAAAAAACAATAGTTAAAAACATTTCAGTGCTAATTCTCACATTGATGGTCATTTGCTGTAATGCTAAAGCAAAGCACTTTTTAAAATCAAAATTGGCAAAGGTTTACTTTATCATACATTAACGTTTTTGTAAGGAGTTCAGTATAGTGTGAAGAGTCCACTAGCACCTTCCTTTTAGTGGACACCATGTATATAAAAAGGCAATGGAAAATGATGCACGAATAATTTGGCAATAAGAAGTTTATAGTAGATTTGAATATTAAGCATTGAGCCACCATTAAAGGTGACCAATTTTGTAAAATAAAAAGCATGGGTAAGTATCAGAAATGTACTAGTAGTAAATTAACAGTAAGTTCACCATTTGCTTTAACAATGAACTCACTATTGTAAACGAAAATGGTTGAAGGTAAAAATTAACTTGGGCTTCTTTTTAAAGCAAAAATCCACTATTTAGTTTTTCATTAAATTCTTATTATTAAGAAATACTGTGCTTAACATTTGAATTAAAATTAAATAATATATAATTAAATTGAATTACTTCTGGTTTTAATAATGGGCTCAATGAATCAGCAAAAATTTAAAAGCAGGCTCATGTGATTATTAAAAACTTCCGAAAAAAATTATCGCTGACGCAACAGAAATCGAACCTGCAACTCTCTAGATACATGCCAGAGCCCTCTACTCTTAAACCATGTTTCAGATGCTAAAATCTTGCAGAATAAGGCCTATAAAACTTTCACTGAGATGTGGTGGACCTTGCGCCATCTATACTTCAGGAGAGGCAACTTTTTCAACTGTTGCTAATGATTTAGATGTTAATGCAGAGCTCAATCACACAAGTGTCTATTATTAAAAATCCATCCATAGTAAATACACAGATTACCTGTAGAAATAGACTTCAACAATTAATAAAAATTTCTGAAAAAAATTATCGCCGACGCAATGGAAATCGAACCCACAATCTCCAGATACATGCCAGAGCGCTCTACCCTAAACCACACATCAGATGCTAAAATCTTCCAGAATAAGACCTATAAATCTTTCACTGAGATATGGTAGACCTTGTGCCATCTATACTTCAGAAGAGACAACTTTTCTAATTGTTGCTAATGATTTAGATGTTAATGAGGAGGTCAATCATGCTTAAGCATTTATTATTAAAAATCCATCCATAGTAAATGCACAGATAACCTTAGAAATATACTTCAACAATTATTAAAAACTTCTGAAAAAAATTATTGCAGATATGGCTAGAATTGAACCCACAACTCTCCAGATACATGCCAGAGCGCTCTACCCTAAACCACACATCAGATGCTAAAATCTTCCAGAATAAGACCTATAAATCTTTCACTGAGATGTGGTAGACCTTGTGCCATCTATACTTCAGAAGAGACAATTTTTCTAATTGTTGCTAATGATTTAGATGTTAATGAGGAGGTCAATCATGCTTAAGCATTTATTATTAAAAATCCATCCATAGTAAATGCACAGATAACCTTAGAAATATACTTCAACAATTATTAAAAACTTCTGAAAAAAATTATTGCAGATATGGCTAGAATTGAACCCACAACTCTCCAGATACATGCCAGAGCGCTCTACCCTAAACCACACATCAGATGCTAAAATCTTCCAGAATAAGACCTATAAATCTTTCACTGAGATGTGGTAGACCTTGTGCCATCTATACTTCAGAAGAGACAACTTTTCTAATTGTTGCTAATGATTTAGATGTTAATGAGGAGGTCAATCATGCTTAAGCATTTATTATTAAAAATCCATCCATAGTAAATGCACAGATAACCTTAGAAATATACTTCAACAATTATTAAAAACTTCTGAAAAAAATTATTGCAGATATGGCTAGAATTGAACCCACAACTCTCCAGATACATGCCAGAGCGCTCTACCCTAAACCACACATCAGATGCTAAAATCTTCCAGAATAAGACCTATAAATCTTTCACTGAGATGTGGTAGACCTTGTGCCATCTATACTTCAGAAGAGACAACTTTTCTAATTGTTGCTAATGATTTAGATGTTAATGAGGAGATCAATCATGCTTAAGCATTTATTATTAAAAATCCATCCATAGTAAATGCACAGATAACCTTAGAAATATACTTCAACAATTATTAAAAACTTCTGAAAAAAATTATTGCAGATATGGCTAGAATTGAACCCACAACTCTCCAGATACATGCCAGAGCGCTCTACCCTAAACCACACATCAGATGCTAAAATCTTCCAGAATAAGACCTATAAATCTTTCACTGAGATATGGTAGACCTTGTGCCATCTATACTTCAGAAGAGACAACTTTTCTAATTGTTGCTAATGATTTAGATGTTAATGAGGAGGTCAATCATGCTTAAGCATTTATTATTAAAAATCCATCCATAGTAAATGCACAGATAACCTTAGAAATATACTTCAACAATTATTAAAAACTTCTGAAAAAAATTATTGCAGATATGGCTAGAATTGAACCCACAACTCTCCAGATACATGCCAGAGCGCTCTACCTAAACCACACATCAGATGCTAAAATCTTCCAGAATAAGACCTATAAATCTTTCACTGAGATGTGGTAGACCTTGTGCCATCTATACTTCAGAAGAGACAACTTTTCTAATTGTTGCTAATGATTTAGATGTTAATGAGGAGGTCAATCATGCTTAAGCATTTATTATTAAAAATCCATCCATAGTAAATGCACAGATAACCTTAGAAATATACTTCAACAATTATTAAAAACTTCTGAAAAAAATTATTGCAGATATGGCTAGAATTGAACCCACAACTCTCCAGATACATGCCAGAGCGCTCTACCCTAAACCACACATCAGATGCTAAAATCTTCCAGAATAAGACCTATAAATCTTTCACTGAGATATGGTAGACCTTGTGCCATCTATACTTCAGAAGAGACAACTTTTCTAATTGTTGCTAATGATTTAGATGTTAATGAGGAGGTCAATCATGCTTAAGCATTTATTATTAAAAATCCATCCATAGTAAATGCACAGATAACCTTAGAAATATACTTCAACAATTATTAAAAACTTCTGAAAAAAATTATTGCAGATATGGCTAGAATTGAACCCACAACTCTCCAGATACATGCCAGAGCGCTCTACCTAAACCACACATCAGATGCTAAAATCTTCCAGAATAAGACCTATAAATCTTTCACTGAGATGTGGTAGACCTTGTGCCATCTATACTTCAGAAGAGACAACTTTTCTAATTGTTGCTAATGATTTAGATGTTAATGAGGAGGTCAATCATGCTTAAGCATTTATTATTAAAAATCCATCCATAGTAAATGCACAGATAACCTTAGAAATATACTTCAACAATTATTAAAAACTTCTGAAAAAAATTATTGCAGATATGGCTAGAATTGAACCCACAACTCTCCAGATACATGCCAGAGCGCTCTACCTAAACCACACATCAGATGCTAAAATCTTCCAGAATAAGACCTATAAATCTTTCACTGAGATGTGGTAGACCTTGTGCCATCTATACTTCAGAAGAGACAACTTTTCTAATTGTTGCTAATGATTTAGATGTTAATGAGGAGGTCAATCATGCTTAAGCATTTATTATTAAAAATCCATCCATAGTAAATGCACAGATAACCTTAGAAATATACTTCAACAATTATTAAAAACTTCTGAAAAAAATTATTGCAGATATGGCTAGAATTGAACCCACAACTCTCCAGATACATGCCAGAGCGCTCTACCTAAACCACACATCAGATGCTAAAATCTTCCAGAATAAGACCTATAAATCTTTCACTGAGATGTGGTAGACCTTGTGCCATCTATACTTCAGAAGAGACAACTTTTCTAATTGTTGCTAATGATTTAGATGTTAATGAGGAGGTCAATCATGCTTAAGCATTTATTATTAAAAATCCATCCATAGTAAATGCACAGATAACCTTAGAAATATACTTCAACAATTATTAAAAACTTCTGAAAAAAATTATTGCAGATATGGCTAGAATTGAACCCACAACTCTCCAGATACATGCCAGAGCGCTCTACCTAAACCACACATCAGATGCTAAAATCTTCCAGAATAAGACCTATAAATCTTTCACTGAGATGTGGTAGACCTTGTGCCATCTATACTTCAGAAGAGACAACTTTTCTAATTGTTGCTAATGATTTAGATGTTAATGAGGAGGTCAATCATGCTTAAGCATTTATTATTAAAAATCCATCCATAGTAAATGCACAGATAACCTTAGAAATATACTTCAACAATTATTAAAAACTTCTGAAAAAAATTATTGCAGATATGGCTAGAATTGAACCCACAACTCTCCAGATACATGCCAGAGCGCTCTACCCTAAACCACACATCAGATGCTAAAATCTTCCAGAATAAGACCTATAAATCTTTCACTGAGATATGGTAGACCTTGTGCCATCTATACTTCAGAAGAGACAACTTTTCTAATTGTTGCTAATGATTTAGATGTTAATGAGGAGGTCAATCATGCTTAAGCATTTATTATTAAAAATCCATCCATAGTAAATGCACAGATAACCTTAGAAATATACTTCAACAATTATTAAAAACTTCTGAAAAAAATTATTGCAGATATGGCTAGAATTGAACCCACAACTCTCCAGATACATGCCAGAGAGCTCTACCTAAACCACACATCAGATGCTAAAATCTTCCAGAATAAGACCTATAAATCTTTCACTGAGATGTGGTAGACCTTGTGCCATCTATACTTCAGAAGAGACAACTTTTCTAATTGTTGCTAATGATTTAGATGTTAATGAGGAGGTCAATCATGCTTAAGCATTTATTATTAAAAATCCATCCATAGTAAATGCACAGATAACCTTAGAAATATACTTCAACAATTATTAAAAACTTCTGAAAAAAATTATTGCAGATATGGCTAGAATTGAACCCACAACTCTCCAGATACATGCCAGAGCGCTCTACCCTAAACCACACATCAGATGCTAAAATCTTCCAGAATAAGACCTATAAATCTTTCACTGAGATATGGTAGACCTTGTGCCATCTATACTTCAGAAGAGACAACTTTTCTAATTGTTGCTAATGATTTAGATGTTAATGAGGAGGTCAATCATGCTTAAGCATTTATTATTAAAAATCCATCCATAGTAAATGCACAGATAACCTTAGAAATATACTTCAACAATTATTAAAAACTTCTGAAAAAAATTATTGCAGATATGGCTAGAATTGAACCCACAACTCTCCAGATACATGCCAGAGCGCTCTACCCTAAACCACACATCAGATGCTAAAATCTTCCAGAATAAGACCTATAAATCTTTCACTGAGATATGGTAGACCTTGTGCCATCTATACTTCAGAAGAGACAACTTTTCTAATTGTTGCTAATGATTTAGATGTTAATGAGGAGGTCAATCATGCTTAAGCATTTATTATTAAAAATCCATCCATAGTAAATGCACAGATAACCTTAGAAATATACTTCAACAATTATTAAAAACTTCTGAAAATAATTATTGCAGATATGGCTAGAATTGAACCCACAACTCTCCAGATACATGCTAAACCGCTCTACCCTTAAACCATGCATCAAATGCTAAAATCTTCCAGAATAAGACCTATAAATCTTTCACTGAGATGTGGCAGACCTTGTGCCATCTGTACTTCAGGAGAGGCAACTTTTCCAATAATTGCTAATGATTTAGATGTTAATGAGGAGGTCAATCATGTTTAAGCATTTATTATTAATGCTTAAGTGTGATTGACCTCCTCATTAACAACTAAATAATGTACATCATCTTTACATAACATATGTTATTATTATTATTGAAAATATGTGTAATTTTTCCCCTAATAATAAATAAAAATAAATGAAATATTTCAATAGCAAAATAAAACATAAAAAAATTACATTTCTTTGAAGAAAGAAAAAACAAGAAAATAAACATAAAAAAATTACATTTCTTTGAAGAAAGAAAAAACAAGAAAATATAATTTTTCAATCAGTTTTTCACATATGGGAGGCAACTGCCCTTCTTGCCTGGCCTGTTGGCACCAGTGTTTATGTATGAACAGTTTAAGAATTAAATATGAAAATGTAAAATGCATTGAACACTTAGTCTACAAAGGAATACTAAAAATACATTTATGACATTTCATCAGCAATGTCTTGAATTGCAACTAAAAGATCTCCTGTTCAATACCAGCCATGCTCATAATAGTTTTTTTTATCTAAGTCATTTTTGTATAATTCATTATATTACCATATCATTTTTTGCAGGTCATTGTATAATAAATTAATATCTGTGTAACAATATGTATATATAATAAATTTATAAATGAAATATAACCAAAAAAAGATAACTATTCAAGGGATAATTCAACATGATTAATTCAGCTTAAAATAATAAATATAAATTTATAATCAGAACGAAGCCAAAAAAATAGCAAATCTATACAATAGACATATTTTCAAAATAGTTTTTTTCTAATACCACTAGAATGGGGAGGAAAAAAATATTTATATAGGTAATTATTATAGGCATATATAGCAAAATATATTATAGACATCTATAGCATTATAGCAAAATACTGAATTGAACTAGAAAGAATCAGAATGATGAGTTTCCTCCACCCCTCCCCAGGATTTTTGCTAAATATTTGAGAATAGCTGGGGAAAAAATATATACATATACATTATGAAATGTCTATTTACTACAGTTCAGTTCAATATCAGGCATTTCTCCAAAATTGTTCCCTAATTCAGTAGTCAAAGTGCTCCACCAAACATTTTAGTCATGAGCTTCCACTGCAAACTAGATTATGGCAGAGTGCAAGATGTAGATTTCACTAATTGCTTATGCACATGTGCATAATTTGTGCTTGCATAATGGCTGTTTAGAGCATCAGCCTGATTATCTTACACATTCGATTTCATTCAGAGTATTTTATTTGTACTTTCCTGTATTGCCCCCCCCCCCCCCCATTGTTTTCTTGCCATATTGATCTTTCAGAGTTATAGTACATTGCTGGTTATGATAATACCATTTTTGAGTTGATTCATTGAGTAAATTCATCTTATAACTTGTGTAAGCCATCCTGTGGCAGAGTGGTTAGTGTGCTTGGCTACTGATCTAAGGGACCTGGGTTTGAGCCACAGGTAAGGCATAGATGTATGTGTTTTTCTGCTGAGGTCCTGCCATCCTCTCAGACCTTCTTCTACTATGGCATATAAACTGACAGGCTCCTGTCAGACCTCTGTGGCAAGCAACTGCTTGAGGGGGTATTTATTTTTATTTTATTTATAACGTGTGGATTTTTTTAACATCACACTGGAATAGATGTTTGTTTGTTTGTTTTTTTCATTATTTCTTGTCTTGATTTTTGCAGTTAGAAAACTGTGATCTGTTATCATTTAGTGAGAATGAATAAGATCTTGAATACAGAAGTAAAAAGATTTTCTTGACATGGAAACCAGCCCTACTATGGTTGAGAGGGCAATTTCATCAAGGGCTTCCTCTCCTATAAATTTCTTTTTAAATTTATTATTTTTTGGGTGTATACTGAATGGTTTTAAAAGCATTTATCCTTCCCCCCCCCCCTCCTCTCATTCAATATTTTGATTATAACCACTCTAAAGATATTGACATTTTTTTAGCCTTGGTGCACTAACTTTCTGGCACTTTGCCAAAATTCCCAAAATGCAACAGCAAAAAAAAAAACTACATAATGTTCAATAAAAGAATACAGCCAAGAAAATGTTCTCCCACTTCACAAACAAAACAGAAAATCCCATGAATGTGAACAGTCCAAGTCCCAAGTCACCTTGTGTAACACTGACCCATTTTTTAAAATTTATTGAGAAGAATTATAAAAAGAAATTTCCATTCCATTAATGTATAATTTAAGTGTTTTTTTTTCATCTTGCAAAATTAAGCATTAATGCTAAATTAGATGAGGATTTTTTTCACTGTTTCACTGTGAAAAAGTCATTAAAATTAATATTGTGTATATTTATTTTCAATTTTTTATTTTCATAAAATTCAGAATTAAATTCTCTTTAATTTGGTATATAATATGACCTATTTCTGTTGATTGGTTATTTCTAAAGAAAAATTCTAACGTTAACTTGGTTTATTTGACCCTGACCCAGCATAGTTGGCACCATTCTCTAGTACCCCAAAAAATTCACAAAATTTACTTTTTAGATATGTGTATTATAGTTAAATAATCAATCAACAGTAAATGCACTGAATTACCTCTTGACAAAAAAAAGTCAATAAATCGAAAAGTAGTTTTGTGGAATTATTACATTTCTTATTTACATCTTATTTGAAGCAACAATGGAAAAAGAAGTTGCCATCCTCAATCATAGATAGTTTGGGAAGATATATAAGTCACATTAGTGGATAAATGATGGAGCCAGTGCTAGTTTAGAACACTCTGGGATGGCAAAACTTATTTTCTCCCAAAAAACTCTATTGTATTGTAATTATTTTTGTCTATTAGTTTTTTCTGTTAATAAATTTTTATTTGCATTGTCAGGTGCTTTTTCTTACTACATGACTTTAAAAATTATTACTACCCTATTAAAATCAAACTTATCATTATTTTTGTTAATGTTTTATTTCCATAAAATCCAGAATTAGAAGCTAATTAATTTGGCATATCATGTCATAATTTCTTTTGTTAGTTATTTGACAAAAATATTCTAAAAAATTAATTTTTGTTTGGCTGATCACTGTGAAAAAATAGCTTGTTCTGTGGCTGTGAAACAGTTTTTCAAGCTAGACATTGGAATGGTTAATAATTGTTTTCGTGTTTAATATTACATTAAAGTCAGTAATACTGGTTTGAACATGTGATGTGTATTCTTGAATTAATAATTGTGAACATGACTTTTTTTTTTGCTATTTTAGCTGTATCTCCTGAAAGTCAGAGTTACTCTAAACATTTTTCAACTGTTACTGATAGCAGTAGCTTCAGTCCTTCTCAAAGATCTAGAATTGATCCTTATGCAACATTAACGCCAAGTGAAAGACTTGCTAATCAGATCAATGGACAGTTAAGAGGTATTTAAATGTATTTTACTTATATATATACACTACATATATGAGGAGCCATACTAAAAGTAATGCCCGTAGAGCTGTAATATGCACAACAATAGCTGTGGTGGCATATACACCGAAGAGCCAAAACATTGTGACCACTTGCCTAATATGATGTTGGTCCACCACATGCCACCAAAACATCTCTTATTCAGAAAGGCATGGATACTACAAGATTTCTAAAGGTGTCTTATGGTATCTGGCACCAACATATTACCAGCAGATCTTCTAATTCTTGTAAAGTTATGTGGTTGAGCTATCGCAGATCAGATTTGCTATTGCAATACAAACCACGGATATTCGATTGCATTGATGTCTGGGGAATTTGGAGGCCAGGGTAATACCTGGAAGTCTTCCTCATGTTTCACGAACCATTCTCAAACAATCCAGGCAGTGTGGCATGGTGCATTATCCTGCTGAAAGAAGGCACTACTAGAGGGATATACTGTTCCATGAAAGGATGTATCTTGTCTGCAATGATGTTTAGGTAGGTGATAGACGTCATAGTTTCCTGCACATGAATGACTTGCTGGAGGCTCAGCTGGTAACGTGCCAGGCTCGTAACCTGCAATTATCAGGTTCGGGTTCCAGCTGGGCAAGTGTAGAGATTATTCTCTGCCAAACTCCCCGCCCTGCCTACAGTGAATAGGGGTCACTGTTGGGTTGAAAATGCTGCTGTCCATCGGATGGGATGTTAAGCTGTGGTCCCATGTGTGGGACAGACACACCCACGCACCTTAAAGAACATGCTGGATGGCCTTGACGGGAGGCTGACACCCTTTTCCCAACAGCTGTCCAGTGGGTCCCCTCACCCAACCATTCACAAAACTATGAGAGCTTCGAACTTGGACATCTGTCCCAAATAACTGATATTTAAGTAGCGAATATCATGTTTTAAAAATTTAAAAGAGCTCGAATTTACCCTTAAAAATGGTAGACTTTCGACACATTCATGTACAGAGTTGCAGTAAAATTAGACCATAATGCTACCTAACCATATTGGTAATAAATCATCAGCATGGTTCAAATTTCGAAGTTTCATAATCAGAGATAGAATGAACTAATTGACGATTCAATAATATTAATCTAATGTAGATGATATGTATTCTCCCAGCTGCTCTGCAGCCTTAATGTCAGCATTCTGATAGACATCAACCAGCACAAAAGGCTCAAAATTCGAAAGTACCAAATTAGAGATATGAATAAACAGGAGATTCTAATAATATAAAGTAATGCAGATGATAGGTACTTTCTCAGCTGCTTCACAGCCTCAATGTAAGCATTCCGATAGGCCTCAGCCAGCACATGAAGGTGGCTTTTGGTGCCATCCATATGATGTAGTACTGTCCTGTATAGTGGAATGTCGGATGGCATCATTCAATCATATTTAAGCACATGAATGACTAGACCCTGGGATTCCCAGAAGAAGATTGGAGCAGCCTGCAGTCCTGCAGCCCAATTTTCAGCAGGGTTCAATGTACTGTGTATTGTGACACATTACTCCCATCACCTGCATTCAAGTTATGGGCTAGTTACACCATAGTATCCCTTCTGTTGGCTCGTGCCATATGGGATAGCCTTTGCTCACTTCTAGCATCAATGAGCAGTGGTCATCCCACGCCTTGCAGGCTGTTCATGGTTTTTCTCTCCTCAGACTGCTTTTTGAAGGTACTAATCACGGCTGACATGAGCACCCCACGAGCCTTGCTATCTCAGAAATGCTCTGACCCAGACATCTGGCCATTACAGTTTGACCTTTGTCAAACTCACTAAGTTTGATGCCTTTCTCATCTGAAGAACAAGAATAACACTGATTAACAGAGCTCAGTATAGGTGTATTTATACCATTTCATGACCTTCACATGCACCATCATTTACCTGCAGTTGCTTCGATTTGCATAAAGACATGCTGGTCATAATGTTTTGGCTCTTCGTGTATATTGTAATAACAGTATATATAATTATAATAATATAATAACAGTGTACTTGGTAAGATATATAAGTTGCACCTACTTTTCTTTTATATCATTTTTTCAGACAGACTTTTATATCATCTTTTAAACAGAGCAGTGCTACTGAATCATGGATATGAGGCTGTAACTGAGTTCCAGAGGAAGGAGGGCTTCAGTGCTTCCAACAGTGGTGTACCAGAAAATCTTGGTGGCCATTTTGTTTTATTTAATGTGCATTATCATATACTTGAATTTAACTTTTTGAAAGCATACATAATAAATATCTGATATATATTTCGTAATTCATAATTCAACATTTTGGAAAGAATCAGAGCAGGATCTAGGAAGGGGGAGGCAGGCCACCTACCATTTGAGAATGCTAGTATGTGTAATGAAGGCCAAAATGATTAAACTTGGGCATATTTCACATACTTTTCATTAAATTTTTTAAAAACCTTTAAAACAAAGGGAGAAATGTTGCATTGCAGTGGAATTCCAGTCTCTTGTTGCTGCCAATGATCATCACACACCACCACTAAAATATCGAATTTCTAGCCCAAATAGATTGTTTGCAATATTCACTTAAAAGTTTCAAAATTCCCTACCATCAGAGTTGGGAGATTCTAAAAGTGTGAATTATAATAGTTTATCAATACCTATCCAACCCCAAACAAATTTTCAATTTATCTCTAAAAACAAACAATTTTTGCATAAAGCACAAAAATTGAGTTTTCCCACTCCCTCTGGGGGATAAAGGTTAAAATCATTGTTGTCAATGAAAACTTCATGATATTCACATTTCACAATCAAAATTTCAAATTTTCAACATAATTATATCACTTGCAATATTTGCTTGAAATTTTGCAATTTTCAAAATTTTCAGCCATTAGAGGGTGAAATTTTAGCTTTTGGGAAGTTCCGAAAGTACGAATCATAATATTTTGTCAATACAAAACCCAAAAATAATAGTAAAATCCAAAAAGAATTTTAATTTATCTCCAAAAACAAAAGAGGTTAAGTTCTACAGACAGATACATGATAAAGTGAAAACATTAGCTGACTTTTTCTGAAAATGAGCTAAAAATAATATAAAAACAGCAAAGGAATGGGAAAAATTTATAAAAAATAGTGATAACATTGGAAACATTTCTAGTCATACAAAAGAGTTAAACAGGAGGTTGGACATCGTGAGAAATGGCTAGTCGGACTGAAAAAAATGTGTGTCCCCCATGAACTGTCATGGTCTTATGTTAACAACTTTCATGGCCAAGCTCAGGCTTTGAGACAATGAATTCAGGCCTGCAAGGAGAGGAATTTCTAATTAAAAAATGAAGCTGATTGTTCATGATCTGTTATTTATTCATTTAAAGCTATAGAAAAAAATTCTGGGCTGTTCCTTTAAATAGTTGTATATCAAGTTTCACCATAGGTTTTGCATTTTTCCTTTTTGCAGGAGTCCCTCTAACCATACCTCCCCCCTGCATTATGGGGGTTGCGGGGGCTATCAGTATGCCTCTGACTTCCAGCATCCATACCAGGCTAACCAAGGTATGTGGTGAGCAGTCAATTGATGTAAGTAATGTGTGAAGGTGGGTGAAGACTTTTACTAAAGGAGAACAACCATGAAGTGGGAGGACATCAACTGTGGCTGCTGATGACAGACATTAATTAATATGAATTATTTGTATAATTTGTATGAACAGGCTTATAACCATCTGGGAGATCATTTGTATTGCTAGTGCAAAGCTGTGGAAACAGTCATTAGAGGCTTAGGCCAACAGAAAGTGTGTCCCAAAGGTTCCTCATCAGCTAACATCTGATTTGAAAACCAAGAAGATGAAGGTGTGCACTGAACTGTTGGTGATGTTTAAAGACCAATGAAATACCTTTTAATGTTTTGATAGGAGATGAAGTGTGGGAACAACATCTGTATGATCCAGAGCATAAGTCAATGCAGTGGTGGACATCACCTCATCTATGCCTAAGAATTCAAAGCTTCTAGGATGACAAGAGTGTCATCCTCATGGATTTCCTGGGACATGGTGCAACAGTGAATAGTGCCTGCTATATCATGACACACAATTTGATTTAGTGCCTGCTATATCATGACACACAATTTGCTTTGGAAAGCCATCAGAATGAAATTGCCACTGAAAGATCTCAAATTCATCCACCTACACCTGACAGTGCCTGCCCTCACATGTATTTTTGCCACAAATCAAGCAGTCGCAAAGATGTGTTAGTTTGTGATGCACATCCCCCTTACAGCCCAGATTTGACGCCATTAGACTTTCACCTATTTGGCCTGACTTAAAACACTGTCCAGGGGACAGATTTAATGATGTGGAGGTCTTCAAAGTCACCTTGAAGACGTGGATCAGATATTGCTCACCACAGTTTTTCCAAACAGGATTCCTGTCTTGAGTTCAGTGATAGCACAAATGCATCACATGTGCTAGAGATTACTTTGAAGGGTACTTTTGTATAGTACAACATGGATATACATGCATGTGTAACTGGAACTTTTTATTCGTTATAATTAAAGATATTACTTAACAGACATTACTTTTGACACAGCCTATGTACATTAATGGCCAGCTTTGAAAAGGTATATATTTTTCTTCCTAGCTTTTATGAATAGGATTTTTACACCAGTATACAAAATTTTACATATATTCAATAAAGAATTTTATGCTGAATTTTATGGAACATTCCTTGTTTCATCCATTAAAGAAAAAAAAAAAAGAAAAAAAGTGATAAATATTCATCTCTTGTTTTATATTTTCTAAAAATATATAGAGAGAGAGAGTAGCATTTTGGCCTGTTCCAGAATTCACTTCCTTCCCTCCCTCCACCTCCCTTTTTTTTTTCTAGACCTAGACTTATATTACATTATTATGAGGTCTGTATTATACCCAAAACAAAGATCTTCAGTTTTCAAGCCCATCGGTGTCCCCTACTGACCGTGAACAGGGCGGGGAAATTTTGCGGAGATAAATCTCAATGCTGACCCAGCTGGGACTTGAACCTGGGAACTACAGATTACGAGCCTGGCGCGCTACCGACTGAGCCCCATTTGAGAGTGGCAGATTAAGCATTTGGAGGCCCCAATCACAACCTGATTTTGAGGTCCCCTATAAAAATTTTTAAATAATTTTTTTTAAGGTTATTAAACTAAAATGCATGAATTGAAAAAAAAAGCTGTTGTTCTTATTTTTATTTTATAATCAATTAACAAAACAAAAATAAAAAAGTCTGGTTTTCTTTTGGTTTTTAGGGCCTTTGCAATACTAATCCTCCACTGATCTCTGGTAATAAGGGTCTTTTACTGTCAATCTCTTTGCTCTGATTACCTGCATTTTATTGCATAGTTATGGCAGTTTTTATGGAGATTGCACACCACATGTGTGAAGGGAATGCATGACAAATGTTCCCCAAGGTTATTTCTAATATGAATCACATCTGATTTTTGCATGTATCCCAATGATTCCTTTCTATTATTTGGTAAATTATGCAATGAATAATATCTATCATTGCTTATTAACTGATTTGATATTCTTTGTGATATATTTTACAATTAAAGTCTATTTATATAGGCTCGTTAATAAATTGTGTTCACAGCAATACATTTCTTATTCATAATAAAATCAGTTCTTAATTCCACAGATTCATATCATGCAAGATCGAGATTTCCTTCATCACAGTCTCCACCAACAGTAGATCGTAGTAGCAAACCCTCAAGAAACTGCACACAAGGTATGTTTCATGTTGTAAAATTTCATACTACCACTGTAATATAATTAATTTAAACAATAAATGTATTTGTTTATATTAGTTTACATTAGACTTTAAAAGACTTGTAAATCTTATTTTATGATGTCCTGGGTATGAATATGGGAGAATTTCACTACATTAAAAGAAATTTTTCCAGAAATTAGTGAATCAAAAGAAGGAATATTTGGGGTCCTCCAATTCAAGAACTGGTGCATGATGATGAATTTTATTCAATTTTAGGAGGAAAACTAAAAGAGGCCAGGGAAAGTTTTAATGTCTTAGTGATCAATTTTTAAGGAAACGAAAAGAGCAGAAACTGTAAAGATTAGTAGATAAATAGAGAGGAAAATTTGTCATTAGCTGGGTGGGATCTGAACCCACAACCTCCTGATAACATGTCAGGTGCTCTGACCACTGAGCTGCTGGCTGCCAAACAATCATCCTCAATTAGTGGCTTTAAGCATTATACCATAGAATTAGTCATTGGAAATGTATTTAACTGTAATTGAAGACTCTGGTCCAGAAGGCACTTTCCAGTTTAGTGCACATGGCCAGCCCATGTCAAACAGATGGTATTTTTTTAAAGCCAACATGCCGAGTAGCGAGCATAAGTATTATTATTGAAATAATAGGATCTCTCAGATATACACCTGGTATTAATTTGTTAGATAAATACAGAGGAAAAAATTCCTCTATATTTATCTAACAAATTACTACCAAGTGTATATCTGAGAGATCCTATTATTTCAACAATATAAAGATTATGTTGAAAAAATGTTGCTGTAGCTTAAAATAAATTCTTGGTTCTCATATGAATGTTCTATAATTTGATAAATATCTTTTTGCAGTTCGGTGAAACTTGCAATTTATAATTCTGTAAGTTTAATAATATTAAAGTATATATTTATCACGACATTAAAAATGTAAATGCTGACTAGGTGTATACACTGGAAGGAGAGCTGTGTACCAATCTCTTGTGATGATGTGCAGAACCAGCCAGGCATAGCACTTAAAGTCTGATTTGTAAGCCACAGGAACATAGACGTTTTTGATTTTAGATGTTTATGCAATACCAGTACTAGGTGGCTTGGGTATGTAAGTAATAATTTTAGACACAGGTGATATCAATCACCTTTAAGCAGCATCTTATGTAGGAGTTGGGTTGTTTTCCTCTCAGGGACACTTTTGTGCACAAAATGGGATAAATGGTTATATTAAAAAGACACCAAGGACTCAGAGAAGGTTAGGGATTGGGGACTGACTGGGTTATTTTACCTCTGAGTGGCACTTTTTTTGCACATAATGGGCTAAATGACCAGGTAACAAGGATCCTATTTTTAAAACTAATAGTAACCCACACATATCAAAAAAAGTTCATCTTTCTAAATAACATTATTATGTGTGTGTCTCCCCACAAAAAAAAAAAATCAAATGCTTGTTAACTGACTCAATTCCTATTATTCCTATTTCCAACACACCAAATCCTCACAAGGGTGCATAGTGCACCATTTTCTAATTGTTTTGTGCATTGGCATAAATCTACTAACTGAGATGCTTGACGATTCATGCAATATATAAATTAATCAACTATTAGTTAACTAATATCGATTACACTGGTTTACAAGATTGTAGTTGCCTTTGACCATTTTTCGGGTGTTGATTTCACATCTGGCCTTAAAAAATGGCTGGAAGGATACTAGATATTTTACTTTTTTGTGGCTGGCAATACTGATTGCCAAATAGGAGAAAATGTGTAACAGTAACCTAACCTCAAACCACCATTCTTGTTGTTTTCATTGTAGGAGGAACACATGCTGTATGTTCAAGAGTGAATTTTGTCATTTAAATGGCACAAAGGCAGCATCACAGATGTGTTAATTTGTCAGATAAGTTTTGTTCTTTGTGTGGAAATTATATTTTAAAATCCCAGGACCGTTCTTTGAATTGTGAAGAAAGTCTATAAGTTGTATTTTGGATGTCATGTTGGAGATCAAGACAAAACATGGGTTCCACATGTGTGCTGCATTTTTATTTGTCAGATAAGTTTTTTTGTTGGCCTGAATGAATAGTTGAAAGGTAAGACAAAATCCATGTCCTTTGCAGTTCTAATTGTTTGGCACGAGCCAATTAGTTACTTGCATGATTGCTATTTTTGTTTAACTAAAGTGTTGAGCTTTTCAAAAAAATAACAAAAGCAAAATGCAATATCCAAATGTGCCTTCAGCCATAAGGTCATTTCCTCATGGAGAAGATCTTCCTATACCAACACCTCCAATCAACTGGAAGGAGATGGATTCACATTCATCAGAGGAAGACTTTGAGGCACTTGCAGATCCTGATCCTAAGTTAGACGAACCTCATCTGATTCAGCAAAATGAACCACATGATCTTGTTTGAGACCAAGGACTTTCCAAACAACAAGCTGAGGTTCTAGGTTCAAGACTTCGAGAGTGGAATCTTCTGGCCAAGAGTACCAGAGTTTCTCTGTTCCAAAAGAGAAATTTGGCTTTATCTGTTTATTACGAGATGCAAGATGGTTTGTATTTCTGCACAGATATTTCAGAGCTGATGGAAGAAATTGAAACAGCTCACGACCCTAAGGAATGGTGTCTATGTATAGATTCGTCAAAATTTAGCTTAAAAGCTGTACTTTTGCATAAAGCAAACCAAAAACCTTCCATTCCAGTGGCACCACTGTGTCAATGAAGGAAACTTATGAAAGCATGGAAAAAATACTCACTGCTCTGAAATATGACCAGCTTAAGTGGACAATATTTGGTGACCTAAAAGTCATATCTCTCTTGCTCAAGCTTCAAAGAGACCACAAAATTTTGATGCTCTCTGTGTTTGTGGGACAGTAGGGCCAGAAAGAAACACTAAAAAACAAAAGACTGGCCCAAAAGAGATGTTTTTATTCCTGGAAAGAGTAATGTGAGGTATAAGTATTCAAGATCTCAAAAACTATGAAAATCTTGGCTGCCGAATGTCTTTGAAGATCCATTTCTTACATTTGCATCTCGATTTCTTTCCCAAGAGCTTAGGAGCTGTCAGTGATGAGCAAGGGGAAATATTTCACCAGGATATCTGAACCATGGAGGAGAGATACCAAGGTAGGTGTGACCCAGCAATGATGGGTGACTATTGCTGGTTCTTGCAGGAGGAGGATACCTCAGCACACAAAAGACAAAAATGAACTTCTTGCAAGTATAAAAGATTCTTACCCATGTTTTCTTATTTTGCATTTCAATATTATTTCATTTGTTATTTTATATTCAATGGTCTACAACTATGATGTTTCTAATATTTTTTTCACTGTAATCATGTAATTAATTAATGAGTTTTAAGTTGCAATTTAATAAAACAGTCACATTTATTTTCATTTCCCAGATATGCATATTCATTGAAATTTGAAATACATCAATCTGTAATTTGAAAAAAAAAATGTACATGCTGTAGATTTTTCACAGCCATATTTGAATTTAGCACCCCAAAATTAGTTAAAAACATCCTATTTGACCAATGTTGTAAAAAAAATTTCAATTTGTTGTCTAGGGTTATTAATTATTAACTATGATTGAGTAATTTTATGTTCATTAATATCATAAACTACACGACACAGATTTCGATTGTCACTGCCACTTCCCTTGTGGCATGATAAAAGCCACTACTATTGCAGTCCAAGCACTTTCTTGAAAGAGCACGTGTGGCAGCATGACGGTTCCTTCTGTTCTCTCAGTAGTATGGTGCTAATTTGATCATTATATTAGTTAATCAAATATTGAATAATTTATTTTTATGAATATTTGGGGAAAAATTTATCACTCTATAAATACTCCCAGTCATCAGTGCCAGATAGCTTAAAATTTGTGTGCCAGGCAATAATCTACTTGCCAAAATTAGGATTCAAAATTTCAAATGAACATCAAAATGTAATAAATTTTAAGTTGGTGAAAGTCGAAAATAACCTTAATTACAAAACTGAACTCTAATTAACTTGTTAATCTGCTCAAGAAGGAAGGATTTATATCAAATCAATATAATAAAACTGTTTTTTTTTAATCTGAACTCACCAATGCAGGCCAAAAATAGGCTCTTCAATTAATCCTTACAGTGTCAATATTTTTTCTCAAAAAATTCAGGTCTGAGTCTCATCACAACTAATGAATTAAATAGTTTACATATTAAAAGAAAAAGCATTTATTTCTGAACAAAAATATAAAAATGGGAAAAAATGATAGGTGAGCATAAAAAAATGTTGCAAGTTCATTTGTAGTGATTTTTGAAAACTGATTAATCAACTTCCAATACTTAAAGGATTAAATGAAATGCTCTAACTTCACCACAAAGCTTAAACAATAAATTGATCTATATAACACTGATGCAGAGTCCTACTGAACCTCTGCTCTGACGTCTATTTCTCTCTCCACTCCTCTACTGAGCTCACACAGCTCACCTCTCTACTGAGCTTCTGCTCCTGCTAATACCACCTAACATGTGCTTGCAAATCATGTCTCAAAGCGAGGCACATTTGCATAATGCAGCGATTTAAAATGGAAAATATGTATGCAGTTGGTTAAAGAAACTGAACTACAGAATGCATAAATAGGAAATTTAATATATATTACATTAACTTGCATGCACTGAAAGATTAAAACTAAATATATGTTATTTGTAATGTATTTAACAAAAATCACATATTTGGTGCTAACCTAAGTAAAAACAAATGTTTATGTAAGTAGCAGATTATATTGATTATGAAATATTTTACTAAATAAAATGTAATGTCAAAATGAGTTACATTGAAACTCGGAGTTTGCTGGAGAGGGAATGTTATGGTTCAAAGAAAGTAATAATGCCCCCAAATAATAATTATAACATAAATAAAAATACATGATTAGGTAAAGTAAAGATGAACCATCACACTTTTTTTTTTCATTAATATCATAAAGTACGCATTAGGTGGACTTGGGTTCTATGTCTGCCATAAATCACCCTTCCCATGTGGCATGATGAAATCCACCACTACTGCAGTCCAAGAACTTTCTTGGAAAAGCATATGAAAAACGTTCAGCATGCCAATTCTTTCTGTTATCTTTAACCTCATGTCTCATTCATTTCCTCATGTCTCAGAGTCATTTCCTCATGTCTCAGAGACAGTATAAGCCAAAGGGCTTATACTGTCTCTGAGACATGAGGAAATGCCTAATCATACATAAACATTCTCAGACATTCAAGCCCCTGTAGTCACTTCTTCGAATAACCTCCTCTCTGTTAATAGATGTCATTATGTGTCAATTACCATTCCACAGATGATACATAAGGCATTGTGGAGTACTTAAGGAATTGTTTTTACAAATCAGTTGCAATTACTGTTATAGTTGTGTTAGAAAAATTGGCAAAATTCAGAAAATCACCAGCAAGACTACAGTGGGCTCATTTTTACAATATTTATTCCTTCCCCACCTGATACCTACCAAAAAAAAAAATCCATCCCAAGATTATGTAGTGCATGATGCAATATAAAAAAATTAAAGCCAGTATGGATGAGAGAAGAGCTCTGTTGCCCTTCACTATTCTGAGTGTTTCAAGGTGTTCCACACTGAAAAACTTCTAAATACCACAAGAAACCTTTCATCATTTCAACATATTGCAAGTAAAAATTGAACAGTTTTTATGATTTTTTTAATTCAACAATTTAGCTCTGGTTGAATAAAATTATGTATAAAAATTAAGTAATTCTGCATATTTTAAAAATTAGATGAAATTACATATTATACATGACTGCTGGCCATTAAAAGTGCAACACCAAGAAAGATAAGAAATCCACCACTACTGCAGTCCAAAGCCATAATTAGTGAATGCATAGCTTATGTTACAAGGATCAAATGATTATAAATACAACTCGGTTAGACTTGTGGAATACAAAGAAATCAGTATTGTGATTGCCACCACGGTCCAGCATTGAGAGGATGAGATGTCAGATGTGTGTTTGGGGAATGTCAGTCCATGCAGTTTCGATATATAGCCAAAGTTCATCTGTTGTAGCAGCTGCTGATGTCTGGTGTGCTAGACATCATGAGATTATGGACCAGACATGTTCAGTTGGGGAAGATTCAGTGAATGCACAGGCCAAGGCAGAAGTGTCACATGGTGACTATCCAGGAATTGTTGGACAATGCATGCCACATGTGGTCGGGCATTGTCCTGTTAGTAAATGGCACCAGAAAGCTGCTGAAGATAAGGTACGACCACAGGCTCCAAAACCTCAGTGATGTAATGCTGGCTGTTCAAAGTACTAACCAGTAATGCGTATGAGGCACATGCATGAGTGGAGTCAAAACCATGCGCATGAGATGTCTGTCCATCTCATACCATAAGACCAACCTGTATGGCACTGCATCATGGGTTGGGTTGTTTTACCTCTGAGCAGCACTTTTTTGCACACCATGGACAAAATGGCCAGGTCACATGGACCCCGAAGGCTCAGAGAAGGTTGGGGGAGGGGACCCACTGGAACAGCTGTTGGGAGACAGATGGTAGCCTCCCGTCAAGGCCATCCAGCATGTTCTTTAACGTGCACAGGATGTGGCTCTCCCACACACGGGGCCAAGGCTAAACGTCCCATCTGATGGACGGTGTCCTTTCCAACCCCATCGGTGTCCCCTATTGACCATGGGCAGGGTGGGGAATTTTGCAGAGATAAATCTCAATGCTGACCCAGCTGGGACTCAAACCTGGGAACTGCAGATTACGAGCCTGGCAACCTACCGACTGAGCCACCCCCACCCCTCGCTGCATCATGTATGTTTCACTGAGCCTGTCACTGCAGTACCACCAGATACAGATTTGTCCATCATGGCATACTGAAGGAGGATTTGTCTGAAAAGATGTGATGCCATTCACACATCCATGCGCAACATTCTTGGCACTATTGCAGTCGCATACACCTGTGTTATAGAGTCAATGGTAGCCAAAGCAATGGCCACCTAGCAAAGATGCCCCGATGCTACAGACGACGTTGAACCATATTATGCAGACACTGGTTGATGGGCAATACACTCTAACTGTTGAGCTAAGGTGTTGGATGTGGCTATACAATCATTCAAAACCATGCACATGAGATATCTGTCCTCTCATTTGTTTGCGTGAGAGGGCTGTTGAGATCCCTTGTGTTGGTGAGTTCATTCCTCCTCTACCTACTGAAGCCATATTGTCATCATTGTGGCAGCATTCCATCCAACACAAGCACCAATGTCTCGGTACGATATCTGCCTTCCTGTAATCCCACAATTCTCCCTCGATCAAAGTCTGAAACCTGATTGTATGGATGCAGAGTTCTTTGACAGGGCATACTTGATCCTTTAGTGCACAAGAACTGCAAACAAACACAATTCCAGTGCTTTACACTGGCTCTTTGTAATCTCCTCTTATACCACTTCCAGGGGGCATTATTGTCACACATGATGTGCATATGTGCTGCGCTTTGAATCATTTACATGTTCTCCCATGAGCTACCCATCTTGCATATTTTGGGACAATCTGATGAGTTCTTCCTGATATTGCACTTTTAATGGCCAACAGTGTATTAGGCAAAATTCCACTTCATAAAATAGTAATTATGGTCAAGTTTAGAGTAAAAATATTCATAAGCCAGTGTATTAATTTATGCAATATATTGATTAAATGATTATTAATAGATTATTGGTGCCTACTGATTGATTATTAGTAATTAAGTTCAATTTTGATCATACATAAGCATGTTGTGGACTTTGGTTATGTACCTGTCTGGTCCTACTCTGTTACTTGCAAGCTTCAAACCACCATGGGGGAATTCAAAATTTGCCTCTCCATCTCCAAGGAAACTATCTCAGTTTTATGATGGATATTAATAGATTATCAATGAAATTTTTACTTAATAACAAGGATACTGAACCTGCTTATTTATATTTATGCAATAAATGACCATTATTTTCCCCCCTTCAACATGAGCTCTCATTATATCCAGTGGTAGATTAAGGACTGGAAACGAATGGTAGACACTATCTCATAATTAAATTGTATTAACTTCATAGTGACACTTCTGAGCCCTTAGGAATCATATGGTATGACTATTTAGCACATTCTATGCAAAAAAGTGACACTCAGTCTATCACATTACTGTGTCCTTTTTTTTTTGTTTATTATATTAGCCATCCTGGTGGCTGAGTGATTAGCATGCTTGGCTACTGATCAAAGGGACCTGGATTTGTGTCCTGGTTAAACATGAATGTTTGCGTTGTCTTTCTGCTGAGGTCTTGCCTTCATCACAGATCTTCTCCATGGTGTATTATACTGATCTCTGTTGCAAACAGCTGCTTGAGGGGTAATTTTTTTTTAATTCTATTACACAAAATGGTTTAAGATTGGATTTTTTATTCCACTTATTATCAGTGTGAAGTCTTCTATTGACCTTTATGTGTATTGGTAGAATTTTATTCTTTATGTTCTTGTTATGTGACTGATTACACATTTCTTAATTATTTTTAACAGGAATTTCTACTGCACTGGATCCAAATCTGAATATTAACCATGATTACATTAACATCATGGAAAACTTTAGCTCCACTGATCTACCTCATGAAAGACCGGTAAATCATAATATGTTTCATTTATATTGATAGTTATCATGCTTACAAGTTGAATATTTTGTTTAACTTTTTAAGTACCAAAAGTAACCAGAATTTTTCAAGTCATAATGTTTTATCCCATTAATTTGTATTTATGGATTTTATAATAATGTAATTGTGATTTAAATCACAAGTATGATTTTGGAATCTGAACCTCTTAATGTTTGAATTTTTCTTTTTTTTTTTCAATGAATGTTTTTTGTTTGTGTGTGATGAACAATTTCTTAGCAACAATCGAAAAAACGAAATAGATAGATTTACTGTGATTGGCACTGTAAGCCCATGAAAAAAAAAATAGAAACATTTAATAACTGAGTTTTGTTTTCAAATAAATATTTCTCTGAATATGTTACGAAATTTATGTTTGTCTCTTAATGCTTTGAACTTGGTAGCTATATGAAATCTGTACTATCCATCTCATTTTGCCAAGACACTTCATTGAACTGGAGTGTGTAAGTACAACAGTAGACTGAAAATTTGCTTTAAAAAACTGTTTATCAACATGAGCTCTTCGCTGTTCAATGGCTCAAAGCATTTAGTACTTACATTAATATGATGGAATTTGCATGTCCCAGGATTGTGTGCCGGAGGTTTAAATGCTGTTAAGACTATGTGTTTATTACATTAGATATATTTAAACATCTGTGCATCAAAGCTGTGAAAGGATGGAAAAAAATATATAGTAGGTTTGTTAACAGAATAAACAATGAAAAACGAGCATTATTGCAAATTATACTTTTTTTTTTAAAACAGGATGTTGCAAATTATACTTCTTTAAATCAGGATATTCCTTGATGAGTTCATTGTTACTTTCAGCTTGGGCAACTTGGCTATATGCCTGATGTGAACAAATGGCAATTGATAGGTCAAAATGTTACTTAGTCTCTTTCCAAATAAAATTCATCATGAATAACTTCCTCATTTCACAACTGCATTCAGGCAGCATACTAACTTTAAAAATAAATGTTCTCTAAATGATACCAACTACTTTTGAGTTGTTTAATTAATTTGTTATATAGTTTAAATTTAATTTTTGATAGTTATTGTTTCTATTATACTGTTTAAATTTAATATATTGAATTTTATTTCTTTCAACAGGGTCCATTTGATAATTCATTATATAATGGGGAAACATACCCATATTCTACAGATTCAGCTTCACATCTTCCTCATATTACTGCTTCTTCAGGACAGAGACCACAAGCAACAGTAAATACTTCAACTTTTGCAACTAGTTCTGGTCATCCATATCAATCCATGACATTAGATCGTGCTAGGCTAATGCAGATGTCTTCCAAAAATAGGTAAAAGTATATTAAATAATTTGTTTTAAAGTGCTTAATATTTTTTTTATCTTCTTTATGTTCTAACTGTATATTTCTGCAACAGACCATGCACTTTATAAAAAATATTACTAATAAATCCCCGTGAAGTTATGGGAAAATATTACTTTTGATAACAGTATACAAAATATTAAAAATAGCATATGAAAAATGTAATGCTACTGTAAAATAATTTATCTTAAATTCAAATTGAAGCAGGAAATACCTTAACTACTAAGAATTCATAATTTAAGCAATTTTAAAAAGGTTGTAAATAATGAAAGTACCAAACCTATCTATAATGTATGCCTATATTTTATAAAAATATATAATTCAGGCTTCATAAATAATATTTTCTTTTTTAATTTGATGCATATTTTATTAAACTACATAAATTAACATAAATAATTTGTTAAAGCCATCTGATTGCCATTTTTGAGAAGCGATATAAGGTATTGTCGATTTGTTTGTTAATATTACTTTATGCTGAAGCAATCTCCTGATTTAAGCTCAGAAGTTTGACTTGAACTATTAACAACAAAATTTTCCTTAAAGTTTCTAAAATCTCTTAATAATTAACAAAATACTGCTATTTTTAAAAATAGAAAATTTTGGAAGTAATTATGGAATATGTACCAATTATTTTGGTACACCACTGTAAAAAGTCTTATTAAAATTAATCTGTTTCTACAATGTTCAAATTTTTTTATTTTAATAAAATTCAGAATTAAATTCTCTTTAATTTGTTATATAACATGACCTGTTTCTGTTGATTAGTTATTGATTAAAAATATTCTAAAGTTGACTTGTTTATTGGACTCTGCAACGAGCTGGACTTTTGTCAAAGTACGGTACAGAGAAAAAAATTACAAAAGGGACTTTAAACAAGAAATATTCTTGTTATTCAGAAATAAATAGCCTTTCTATTCATGTGCACTATAATAATTTCTGTCTATTAGTGTTCTTAAATGTTGATTTATTTGGCATATAACATGCCATAATTCCTTTCATTAGTTGTTTGGCAAAATAGTCCTAAATTGAAAATTTTTTTTGGCTGAGCATAGGGAGAAAATAGCTTGTCCCCAGTTTTTCAGGCTGGACACTGGAAGAGTTAATGGAAAAGCAATTTAATTAAAAGAAAATTTTATCATCTCTAACATTATGTGTAGTTTAAAAGTAACAGAAGTTAAAAATAACTTATATTATTAGAAGATAGTTTATCTACAATAATTTTAGGTGGTGGCAATAAATGTTTTTTTTTATGAGCTCTGGACAAAATTAGAAGTGTCATTCTGGCTTAGAGTTAATTTTATTTGCTGGTATTTCTAAGATGCAATGCTAAATATTAATTTATTTTGATATTATTGCATTTTGATTCTCATATTTTTAATGCAATCTAATTTGTTTACCAAAAAGAGTTAATCAAATCTTGAAGTGTTAGATTTTAAACTAATCAGAAGAAATACTAAATGGTAAATAGTTAGAAGTGTTTTAGTAAAAAAAATATGTGTTGAAACTTAAAAACAAGGAAATTTCATTATAAAATGGAACGTACATGTGCAACAATGAAAACATGACTATGGTACCACGAGGCACTCAAGATATAGCATGGAGTGAGAATATGTCACTTAGGAGTTTGAAAGATGAAGTTTAAAAAAATGAAAGATGATAATATAGTTGTAGTTCAGAGAATGTATGTGTAGAAGAAAGGTTTAAATTTATCTTACTGTAATAATAATTATAGTTTTAGGGATACTTTTGGTTTGTGTTGTGTCTGGTGATAAGTTTTAGAAATTTAATTGATAAGTCTTAATTTCAAGTAAAATAGCAATTTATCTGTACACAAAAAAACGTGCTTGGTTTAACAGATAGTCTGGTAATTATGATCATCAGGATCATTTAATATTGATGGATAGCATATTGCTGTTTTGTGAGATTAGTTAGGAAATTGTTTATGATTTATGTAATTTTATTGCCTTAATTATTAAATCAGTTCATTATAGTCTGTTTATTTGTTTCGAATTCATGCTTGGTTTCCAAACATTCAAATACAACTAAAGAAATGTGTGACAATACTTTAAACAAAATTGAACGTGGCCTCAAAGCCAGAATTCCTATAAGGCAATTTAGGCACTTGCCTAGGGGTGTCAGCATTCATGGGTTACATTTTGTTTATTTAAGCATCAATAAAATTATTGTTTTTTATTCTTAGAAGGAATGAAAAACTAGTTGTGTTCCATGGGGTACTTTTGCATAATTTATTTTTAATATGCATAAATATGACCCACAATACTGGATGAAATAGATATTACATTTATAACTATCCCCACTGGACTCTTGAAGTACATTCATATTGTGTTTTTATTCTAACTATGCAACCAGCTGTAACATGCTGCAGAATTCCTAACACAACATTTATATTACTAATTTCCTTGACTGGTCTATATACCAGCGTGATCCACAGGGTGAAAAGAATTTCATACTTTAAATATTCTACCTAGCAATAAGCGGCAAAAATTTTCTATTTTTTAAGAATAAGAAAATTAACATTTATTACATTCCTGGCCAACAAACACTTTCACATTATTTTACAATCAACATGATTTCACTTACATTAAACAATCAGTGGAGTAGAAGCAAAACATTTTTATGACTGAAACTACTATAGCATTACGATCTCACTCTTTTGTGAACTCAAACTGCCTCCCCTGTCTGATAAGCACTCTAAGAAACGAAACTCTTTGTCCTTGACAGCACTTGAAGATTCCCTCTCTCTGACAAGGAGTAAGAGGAAAGCTCTCTCGAGGGAGCAAGGGGGCTATGCTCCCTTGCCCCTTT
The DNA here is from genome assembly GCA_038380435.1 of Ryuthela nishihirai. Taxonomy (NCBI): domain Eukaryota; kingdom Metazoa; phylum Arthropoda; class Arachnida; order Araneae; family Heptathelidae; genus Ryuthela; species Ryuthela nishihirai. The sequence goes on from JAWZYU010000017.1 coordinate 83,574,921, forward strand.
CAGAATGTGATTAAGGATAGATGCAAAACAAATTAAACTTATTTTATATATTTTTCAAGAATTTTTTTAAAAAACCTTGAAATTGAGGAGGAAATGTTATAGTGTATTGGAAATCAAGTCTCTTTGCCCCCATTTGGCATTTTTTCAGCTCAACTTTGTTTCTTGCCTCCTCCCCCTAGTTTTTTTTTTTCCTAGATCTGGGTCTGGGCTTGAGACTTTCTTTGATTTCACCTTCTCATAAAACACATGGGTAGGCTTCCTTTCCCAGGAATGCTGTGATGCCATGGTCCTGATTGCCTCTCTGGGGGATTCATCAGTGATAGGAGTGTCATTGCACATGGTAGCATAGGAGAAGATGCCACTGACTTCTACAGTCTCTGGAGAGGGTCATCACCACTTAACAGAAGTTTTCTTTGTAGCAGCAAAGGTGGGGCTCTTGCTCAAGCCACACTTTCCGCCAACCTGAAAGTAGGATAGTGACTGGTGCCAGCCACCCAAAACTTATTGAAAATGGCTCACTCTTTTGCCCCAATGCCAACAATTTTTCACAAAGAACAAAGAAGCACGTTTGATATCTTTCTGCATAGATGCGAAAATTGCCACAGAAAAGTTGCAAATATTCATGGTTCAAGAGTGGTTCAAAGGATGCTCTCTCCTACCAACCAAAAGTGACTCTTAAAGTGTGAAGTGTAAAAAAATTATCTTTTTTTAGGGTATACAGCATATTTTCAAATGTATTGGGGCATTTTCATGTTTTGTGAATGTCAAACCATAGTTAATGCTCCATAAATTTAAAAATAAGCTTTTAACAGAAAAATGACACAGGAAAAATGAATTTGATTAAGATCTACAATTTATTGTAGATCTTAATCAAATTTATCCAAATCTTGACTTTAAACCATATTCATTTAATATTTAAATATTTTTTTCAAGATAAAATATTTAACAGCAGATACTGCACCTATGCTTATAAATATTGTTTCAAAATTGATGGGAAGTAAAAAACCATTGCACAAACTTCTAAAATTACATTTATTTTAGTAAATTATTTGTTATAACTTTAGAGGGAAATTCTTCTGACTGGAAATACTAATGTTTTAAATGTTTCAGCTTCTAGAGCTCTTTAAATATTACACAAATATTAATCAAAAATAGATTCGGGAAATTGTTTTTAAGATTTTCTCTTTATTTCCTGTAGCATTTTATTGACAAAAGGCTTATGTCAAATTACAGAGCTTTGAACATAGCTTTCCATTCACACAATATGGAAGTGCCTCAATTGATAATTTAGAGATTATCCTTATCTAATTGATAATTAGTTCATTCCTAGAGTAAAAACGGCAAAGAATAACACTGTTTAAATTTCAAAATGAATAATTTGATATTTAAATGCTATGGTATGCTGAATATTATAAAATTATATACTGCATGTAACATTTATGACTTTTTTTACAATTTTGGTCACAAAGTTATATTGCTTAACATTAAAATTCCCACATTAATTTTAATTTATTTCCTTTTCTCATAGTTGTAAAAATAAAAAATTATTAATTTTATATAAAATTAAAAAAAAGGACAATACATAATTGCACACTAGGGGTACCTGTGCCGTCCCGTGGCCGAGTGGTTAGTGCGCTTGGCTACTGATCTACGGTACCTGGGTTCGAGCCCCGGGTAAGGCATGGATGTTCGTGTTGTTTTTCTGCTGAGGTCCTGCCATCCTCTCAGATCTTCTACTGTGGCATATAAACTGACAGGCTCCTGTCAGACCTCTGTGGCAAGCAGCTGCTTGAGGGGGTATTTATTTTATATTTATTTTTTTTAGGGGTACCTGCAGTGTAAATCCAGCCTTGCATGGATTGTACTTTATTTTTTTATGAAAAGATCTGTTTGCACATAATATAGAAGATAAAATATTTCTCCATTTACCAATGCATGTGGACATTTCCCAAAATAATTTTTGACTGTTTTGTATTATGATAATCTAAATTTTTGTGGGACTTTTATTTACTGTTGATTAATGAAATGTGTTTTCTACAGAAAGTATTTAAAAGTGCTTCTGGTAAAAAAAAATATGGCGGTAGAATTTTCATGCTTAATAACTTGACATCTAAAATTCTATTCTTTCTAATACAGACAAGATGTAAGACCTCCACCTCCACTACCTCCTACGAAGCCAGTTAGCTTGAAACCAAGGTACGATATTAACATATTGTTCTGTTATTAATTTGATTGTATACATTAATTTACTGCCAAAACAAAAGAATGAAACTCTCAGTGAATTTGATTTCAGTTCTAATAGTGAACAAACTTAAGGTAGCAAAAAAAAATATCTCAAGTTTGACTGAAGAATCTTTGCAAAAATAGTTCTTGAGGCTTTAAAAGCATCAAAAGAACAGAGATCAACATAAATGCTAATTTATTTTTGAAAGAACACATTTTCCTATACCTATAATTACTTATTATTCAGTTATCTTATCTTTGATAAATTATTATAGCTGTAGAATGATGATATCCTGTTAGAGAATTGATAGGTTGGGTTGTTTTACCTCTGAGTGGCTCATTTTGGCATGCAATGAACTAAATCATGTCCCAAGGGCTAAGCAAAGGTTTGGGAAAGGATTCACTTGACAGCTATTAGGAGCCAGATGGAAGTCTACCACCAAGACCAATATGTTCTTTAACCCTTCCAGTGTCCAGCCTGAAACACAGGTTGCCATCCAGAGGCCAAGATATTTTCTCCCTATGCTCAGCCAAAAAAAACTTTAGCTTTAGAACTTTTTTTGCCAAATAACTAATGAAAGGAATTATGGCATGTTGTATGCCAAATTAATCAGCATTTAATTCTGAATTTTCTGAAAATAAAGTATTTACAAAAAAGACTACATGTTTTATTTTAATAGGACTTTTTTAGAGTCATGTAGTAAAAAAAAATGCATCTGGCAACACAAATAAAAATTTATTTTTAAAAAAACTAATAGACAGAAATGATTACAATGCACATGAATAGAATGGCTATACATTTAGGAATAACAGAAAAAAAATTTTTTTGGTTTTAAGTAAATATTTCTTTTGTTTTGTAATTTTTTTCTCAATACCATAGCCGTCCTGTGGCCGAGTGGTTAGCATGCTTGGCTACTGATCTAAGGGACCTGGGTTTGAGCCCGGGTCCTGCCATCCTCTCAGACCTTCTACTATAGCATATAAACTGACAGGCTCCTGTCAGACCTCTGTGGCAAGCAGCTGCTTGAGGGGGTATTTTTTTTTTCTATAATCTTCGACGTTTTGTATTGTCTATTCATAATCTGAAGTTTTCCACTGATCAACTTTGATAACATTAAGTTGGGTTGTCAAACATGATCTTGCAGGCCAGATTCAGTCTCTGAGACCAATTTATCTGTCCTACAATATATTTTTTTTCCTGATTTGAATTGTATAGAGCTGAAGATTTATTTATTAAAAAAGGTTCTGAATAAAGAAAAGTGGAAGTTTTAGTTCTTGAAGCCTTAATAATTGTTACTGTTTAAAACTTATATATGTATAATATGTAATATATGAACAGAAAATTTCCATGGTTATGTTTGTATAAAACAAGATGTGCCTAAAAATTTTTATTATAGTTGTTTTAATTTTTGTTTCATAAAATTGAATTACAAAAAACTTTTTAAAAAATTTAAATGTATGATAATGCTTCATTTTGTGTGCTTTTAGCACAAAGTATGTTTAGTAAGGTACTAGTTTCAACAAAAATTCTTGAAATTTAAAAAAAAAATGTTACTTACAAAATTATAATTACAGTAGACTCCCTCTTATCCGACCCTTAAGGGACCGGACCTCTGGCTGGATGAACAAAAAGCCAGTTAATCCGAAAATTGTGTCAGGAAATAAATAAAAATGGCAAATGACAAAAATGCTAACTGTACTGTATTTTAATTGAAAATTTGTTGTACAATATTAACAATTTATTCACACTCACTTAAAAAAGTCCGTGATTTTTCTTTTGTTCCCATGGCCGAGTGGTTGGCGTGCTTGGCTACTGATCTAAGGGACCTGTGTTCGAGCCCCGGGTAAGGCATGGATGTTTGTGTCATTTTTCTGCTGAGGGCCTGCCATCCTCTCAGACCTTCTACTATGGAATATAAACTGACAGGCTCCTGTCAGACCTCTGTGGCAAGCAGCTGCTTGAGGGGGTATTTATTTTTATTTTTTATTTTCTTTGAACTTAACACTTTTTTACCTGCAAAGTCTTGCCATTTTTTAATAAACATCACTCAATCGCAGATGAGACCTGTTGTTGTTCAATGTATCTTACTGCAACATCAAAAGCTTCTTTTCCTTCAATGTGTCTAACTTTCCCTTCCTCTTCTTCTTCTTCATTCTCCGCTTCTATGTTCCCTTCTTGGCAGCCTGCATTGATAATTTTGTCACCATTCAGCATTTCATTTTTCAACTGTTCATCACCTTTTAACCATTTTTCAATGTTGTCTTCTTCTAGTGTGTCACATCAAAACAGCAGTTTAAAGTCATTAAGCAGCGAAATATTGTCATTATCTGTCATATCTTCGGCAGGGGCAGGCTTATTAGATACTTTCAAGTTGTTTTCTTTGGTACTTTCTACACAGTTTTCAACTTCGGGCCAAAGTTTTCTCCATGACTTCACAAACGTTGTACGAGGCATTTCTTCAAATGCTCTTGCCAACATGTAGATCACATCCTTGACATTTATTGTTTTCAAAGCATTAAAAGTCCTATTCTGTCATTTTTGGTTTGCTGTAGAATTTCTGAAAGAAGCTTTCTCTTGTATCACCTTTTTAAATTTACAAGCATGCCTTGATTCATTGGTTGCACTAAAGATGTTACATTAGGTGGCAAAAACATGGCTTTTATGTTGTCAGAAATGAGTTCGCTTGGGTGTGTTGGGGCATTGTCGAGAATGAGTAGGGTCTTTACAGGCATTTTAAGACTTGTCAAGTGTTTTATTTTTTTACTTTTGGAACAAATTCTGTAAAGGACCACTCTTTAAACAAATACAAGTCTATCCAAGCAGACTTTTGAGCTTTGTAGTAAACTGGCAGAGCAGCTAAATTAAATGCTTGAATGCTTGGGTTTTGCTGTTTCCCAATTACAAAAAGAGGAAGTTTGTGCATAGCTGCAGCATTTGTCTTTTATTTGTTTTAAATCCCAATGCTGAGGTTTTTTGCACTGTCACAAACGTTTTCATTGGAAGAAGTTTAAAATTTAACCCAGTCTCATCTACATTGTAGATTTGTTCTGTGCATAGGCCTTCTTCAATAAGCACCTAAATGTTTTTCTGAAAATTCTTTGCTGCTAAAGTATCAGCTGACAATTTCTCACCACAAACATCATGCCATTTTTTCCAGCGAGAAAGCCATCCCTCGGACACACTCCTGTATACACACAGTACACTCTATACTGTAATATTCACAAAGAGGACTGAAGCAAATATGTACTGTACTATAAAAAAAACATGCTTCCGCTTTTTGGAATGGAAGCAAATAAACAAAACGAGTGGCGACTTGCTTCCTCTTCTTGGAACGACCCGTTAAAGCAGAGGCTGGTTGAGCCGAGACTGGATAAGAGAGAGTCTGCTGTATTCTCAAAAAGAAATGTAAAAGAAAATTTGCATTTTTATTGAATGTTTTTTTTAATTATCCAAAAATTGCATTCTTACATTTATTTTAATTAATAAGCTGACTTACAGTCCTTATGGTATTGAGAATTTGGCCCACATAACAAATTTGCAGGGTTTGATACCCCTGCCTTAAGGTATAAATTTCACAGTCAGTTTGTAATCCATAGTTTTTTTTTTCCACTGGTCACCCAATTAGTATCCTGAATTGTCCTCTAGGTGTATTAATGCTTATAAAAAAAAACAGTTAAAATGTCCATTTATTTAAGATTGGCTCTTGAGTTTGAGTTAAGGTTGCCAGTTTTCAAAAGCTAGAATTCCAGACATTTAAGCCACCATCCTGGATTCAGAGAAGTAAATCCAGGATATTTAAGGAAATACCCCAGATGCAGAAAAGGTGAATAGGAAACATTGAGGTATTCCAAAATTGCCAGCACCTTTTAAGATAAAAACTTACTAAGCATTAAAAAAAGCTTTAAAAAATATGTACAGTGAAATCACAATCTATCATTTCCATATTTATCATTTTCCATGATTCATCATTCACTTCATAAAGTCTCTATTTAAAACTCATATAAATAATGTTTTTTTTTACATTCATCATTCTTCACAGTATTATTTTATTATATCTGTCATCCAGAATTATTATTTCCCTTCGAAGATTTTCCACTGTAATTTTTCATAAGCATTACCAAATGGTTCAAGTGCCATATAGAAACACGATATTTTAAATCATGCACATGAGCTTTGACACTTCTGGCACAATGTTAGTTTTGTAGACAATTTTCACAAATCTTCTAAGAGAACATTACCAATTCTTCAAATGTAATGATCGCACACTCTGAGCACTCTACAGCAAATTTCCCAAGAAACCAGCGTATTATTTCTTATAGGAGAAAAGTTAAGCTTTAAGTATTTGAGCTAAAACTTGTTTCAGCTCAGAACAAAGTGTTTATTTAAACGTGATATTAGATTTTGAGAAGGAAGTTTTATTAATGATATATAAAAAATCACTATTCTTATTTTCATGATGCAAAATAGCTGTTGATGATCACAGCCTTTTTTTTTCGTGAGAAAATGACATATTTTTATAGTTTTTAAATAAAAATAAATATTCCTTAAACCTTATATTTTTATCAGCCATTTTTGATTATTTTGCATGTTCTTTGATGTGTTTTCAAGATTTATATGGAGCTTTTACTTTTTGCCATATATATTTTCCCACCTCATATTTTTTTTGTTGTCCTTTTGAAGGCTACAGATCAAAGTTTCACTGTAGGTTATCACTCTAAATAGAAAATTGAATCAGTTATGTTAGATAACTTAAGTCCTCTGATCACACAGTTTATGAAAAAAAAGAAACTGATTATGTTTTCTAGCATTTCCTGAATGATACCCAAATTAAAATTGCTGTTGTAATGATATTTGGTATTAGTATTAATTTCCATTTAATACCTAAACATATACCAATGAGTACAGAACTTGGAAACAGCCATAACTCAAGTCATTGATATAAGTTTTTATAACAATACTGATTCAATTGTTAGTCTGCACAAGGTTTAACATACTGGAAAAACTTTTGTCAACTAGTGGCTATAAAATTTTACTGCTTAGAGACTGGTTTGTGTCAAAATTTAACTAATGAAAGATGACAAGTAGACAAAATTACACAATTAAGAGTATTCGTAATAGTAAACTGATGCAGAAATTTTCATAAAATAAATAGGTCTGTTCCATCTGCTCTAATGTGATGTCACAAATTCTCACTATTTCATTCCAGGATAAATGGGTCTCAAACAACCATAAGTCACAGATTTTGAGAGTCTTGGAAAGTCCCAACTACCTGACAACCTAGTTGGGAACATGTGTAGTATATTTCTGGCATGTGTTACTTTCAGAAACTCACAAATGTAGATGACATTTTTAATGCATAGCAAACAAATGCAACGAGTGTAATAAGTATTATTAGTTTAATTTTAAATAATATTTTTCTCTCTAGATTAGCTGATGGTCGGCCAGTTCCACCTCCCAAGCCAATGCAGTATCATGGAAAGCAGTGGCAGTCACCTGATGCAACTACAGAAAACATTCCTAGAAGTTTAGCTCAAGAATCAGCCATTAGATCCGATATTTCTTCAAATCAAAGTCAAAATCATTCTAATGTCATAAATGGTGTACAGTATCATTCAAGATCTTATCCAACATCTCCTTCGAAACCACCACCACCTCCTAAACGAAAGGATCTCAATTTTTACAATCAAATGAACACGCAACAGTGTCAAGAAAATGCTGGTGATTCAGGGCATGGGGATTCCCCAGAAAGGCATCTTATTGGACATTCTTACAGTCAGGATAGTATTGTTTGTAACACATCTTCATTGAGTAGCAGGCCATATAGCAATGTAAGATTTGGTAATGATGCTTTGAGGCATCAGCAGTGCTCACCACCTGCAAGACAACATTCACCACCATTTCCACCACCACCAACTGGTCTGGATCTATCTACCAGAGATAATCGAGGAAGTGCATTTGAACTGTATAAAAAACCAGACAGTCATATTATTATAGAAGGTAATCAGACTAATGGCGATGATCAAAAGTAAGTATTTAAAAGACTTACTTCAATATAATAAAAAACTTATTTCATTATAATAAAATTCATAATTAAATTATTTTTAATTTGATATATAACAGGACTGCTTATTTGGCAAAAACATTTATGTTAACTTTTTGACTGATCAAGTTGACATAAAACTGGCCTTTTTTCAAAGTATATCACTGAGAAAAGTAATTACAAAAAGACAGTAATATTCACATTTCAAGTAAAAATTTGTTTTCCTATTATCCAGAAATAAATTTTCTTTCTATTCATTTAATTATTGTGGTGTATTCGGTTTTTTTTTAATTCCATTTGCCTTGACAGTTCTTTTTTACTACATTACTCTGGGGGAAAAAAAGCCTTATGAAAAATAATATACCACTCATCATTGATTTCACTGAGTATTTTAACCACTATCAAGCTGTTTTTAGTCAACAGAATAAAGATATGTATAGAGGAAAATCCTATCTTTATCCTGTTGATTAAAAACAGCTTGATAGCAGTTAAAATACTTAGAGAAATTAATATACATTTCATTTTTGTTAAATATTTTATTTTCATAAAATCAGAATTAAATGCTTTTAATTTGCATATAACGACCTATTCTATATTATTATTATATATATCTGCATATAACGACCTAAACATTCATTAGTTGTTTGGGAAAAAAAGCTGTAAAGTTTTTTTTTTTGATTAAGCACTGTGAAAAAATAATTTGTCTTATGGTTTCATTTCATTTTTCAGACTAGGCACTGAAAGGGTTAATGTAGCCCCAGAAAAAAATTTAAAGGTATAATATCTAGTCAATATGAATGTCAAGAAATTGACCCTTCATTACCATTTCACTGAACTGGGAAATTGCCATCCAAAAATTGGCTTGCACTGAAATTCAATATGGAAAATTACAATTCTGAACTAATCACTAGATGAATCTACTGCATAAATCTTTTGAGTTATAGTATTTCTATGTCATGAACCATTTTTACATCTATGATAGTTGTGTTTTGAAAAATGTTTGAAATAGAACATTCTGTATAGTAGTCGAAGTTTAAATCAAAGGTGGTGAAAGGCCCATTAAAATTAATACATGCAGAATTCAAAATATTCTACAATTTTAGTTGCAAGTTTAGTTTTGAGAAGGAGCCCTAGCACTACTAAGTCCAGTAAAGCTTAAAAGCACCATTACCCTTAACAGTATCCAATAAATCTTAATGTATATTAATGTGAAACAGAAGTAATTTGATTTTTCATAAACATCTGCTTATCTTGAACTTATGAAATTATTCACTATATTTTTTTGATAAAGGATTTATTGCACTGAACTTGGAACATTGGAAGGTTACAGAAATGAAGTTCAGTCTTCAATGCTTATCATCCTCTGCTGCTTTATAGGTGATTTTTACCCCCCAAGTATTGGGTACTGAGGTAGTAATGTTACAAAAACAAGTGAATGTAGCCTTCAAATCCTTAAGTGTGGTGAATATCAGATGTAATAGAAGCATATTCAACAAACACTAAATATTTGCTTTAGAATTTAGGTCTACTCTGTTATTTAATTTCTACAAAGCTAAGCTTTAATGACCATGCATTTTGCGTTATTGTTGTTAAGTTTTTTTCTCTTAAATAATTTCATTAACTTTTTTTTTTAATGCAACTTTTTTTTTTCCTTTTCAGTTTCAGTGATCCTATGGTTAGCATGCTTCGTTGTAGATCAAAGGGGCCTTGGTTTGATAGCCAAATAAAGCACAGGTGCTTCTTATGTTCTTTTTTTGATGAGGTCTTGGTTTCCTTACAGAGCTTCTTTGTAGCTATTTTATGTTAAGAAGTTCCTTGTCAGACTTTTGTGATAGGCAGTTGTTTTCAGTAAATATTTTATTTACCTTAATATAATCAAATTTATTGAGCAAAACTAATAGAGGAAACCAAGGAGGAAAATTTGTATTTGCAACATCAGAAGTCATTTTTCAGAAAACTTAATAGATTAGTTTAATTTAAAATAATTTAAAATTCTCTGTCATTGAGCAATAAAATTTTAGAGTTTATCCTTCAAACTATTTGCATGTTGAAAGTTCTTAGGAGAAAACTCTCAGAAGCTTTTCGGAGCAAAGACAGCGCTCCGTCTTCAGTGAAAGTTTAATAATATTCTTTTTAGTCTGGAACACACACTGTCTATCAAATCTTTTTTTTTATTCTTCAGCTTCACTGTTTGGAATGCTATTATTAGTCTGCAAATTTGTGGATTCCAGTGGCAAGCACACAGGCATTATACAGAAGATGGATCAACAATGTTGCTAGTTCTTTGATGAGGCAGCACCTTTGTAGCTGCCTCATTGTTGAATGCTGACATTATCTGCACTGTGGCCCTCCAATGTTACAATACAGGAGAAGCAGTGCTCACCTTGAAAATCAATAGTCCAGTTATAGCCACATTTTTCCTGGCAGCTGCAGGTTTTTCCAATTTTGATGTAGTCCTGGTACACATATGCGATGTTGCACACAGATTCCAGACTTTTGGTAGTCATGGATATAGAGCACCCCATATTCCTGGCACTGACTATATGCCCATACTTGAACTCACTTAGGTACAGTCACAGCTATACTATTGTGATAGGCATCTAACTTCTTTATAGCATGCAAGGGGTTTTGGCTGGCTGCATTATTGTGGCAGAGTAAGCAGGTTTGTGTGATGTGTAAAATAAATTGTACTTTCAGTGTATAATGTAATGAAAATTGACTTGTTAAGTATTTCAGTTTATGTCAAATCATTATAAATTTAAATTCTGATTTTGGATGCTAACGTTACTTATACATCTAAACTTCTTACGAAAGTCTAATTCTGAATTACTTTTAAAATATGGCTGGTTTACAGATTGAAGCCTTTGTTTATGAGTAAGATATAATCAAAGAAAATTACACTAATTAAAAATGCTGAAATAAAAAATTTCAGATATCAAATATTTTGGTTTACTCTGCTTGAGATTGTTGTCTTGTTTATGGTGAAATACACTAGTGCTCATAATTCAAGGATAATGGACAAAAGTGTACATAACAGAAAATGATTTTCAGAAAATGCTATAAATGTCATATGGAAAGGTAATTGTAACAAGTGGGATAATGATAAAATTGTGCAAATATGCATTAATTCCCATAAAGGTCCATGTTGGTTGCAATGATGCTGCTAATTGGAGTCCCTATTAATGATAATCCTGTGAGGTACCTTCACTATCAAGGTAAATAAACTATCCTATTTCTCAAAATAATATCAGTCTTGAGAGAATAATTTACAGTACATTTTAAGGCTTTAGATAACTCTCTCTAGAATTGCCTATTGCTCTTTATTGTACACATCTATACAATGTCTTTTATGACCCAGTGAAATCAAATTACTATCTTAATTAACACCAGGATGACTGAAATGGAAATGAGTGACAACTGCAGCCACATGCTCTTCTATAGCAATCTTAATTTGCTTGTTCATTGTTTCATCAGTTAAATGTGCATCCATTTTCTTCTTCCATATTGCAACTTTACATGTACACCCAATTCATGTCACAGAGGTGTGGTATGCTCTCAAAGAGCATACATGGGAATGATGTATCATACAGGAATACAATTCCCATAAGATGTTATCCTTTAAATTTAAGCATCAGTGTAAAAGGCCTAAATTACTCGCTCTTGTGAAGATAAATCATAGAAATATCTTTAATTGCTGTTAGTGCCTTCACAAAATAACATGCTGATGTTCATGGTAATATTATCATCTTGTCTAGTGGTATCTGAAACTGGAGTGTCACGTAATGGCATTTGCCATGTTCTGAATATCTGATTCTAATGCATTGCAGTACATGTTGGTTGCAATGATGCTGCTAATTGGAGTCCCTATTAATAAGACCTGTAATATGTAGCCTTAGATCCTCTTGAAGACAGTTTTTTAGTTTTGCTAGAAAACAAAAAAAAGTAATACATATACCAACTTAAAGTTCTTTACCAGCAGGTTTCATAGAAATTATTAGCTTTTTTTGGAAATAACTAGTAAGTAAAAACTTTCCTCATAGGAGTAGCATTACTCATACACACAAGCAGCCAACCATAAAGATGAGGATTAAAACAAAATGCAAATTTAAAGTAAAAGATTCTCATACATGATAGTTTTCTGTTTAGTGTAATTATGAATTTAATGTATGAAGTTTTGAAGCATATCCGTTGCATTGGTGTTGTAAATGCTACTTTTCTGACTTGTTAACTTGCTAGCCTTCTAAAATTAAAAATAGGGCATTTCAATGTGTCCTAACTTCAAAAAATGTCAACTATGCTCTCTGATATCATTATTTTTTAAATAACTTTTTTGATATAAAACTATTTGGTTAAACTTTGAATGAAAGCTAATTAGATGTATTAGAAGTTTATTATCAGTGATTCAGTACTTCAGTCTTAACAGTAACGATTTGAATTATTTAGTTCAGTAACACATATTCAGCTGTATATATACATATTTTTTCATGCGAATAGGTATGCTTTGGACTCCTCTGGCGTAACACATAATGTTGTAGCCACTGCACAGGGTGTTTTTGGCTGTTCAGGAGGAGCACTAACATCTGAAGAAACTGGAGTTACAATTATCATACCTCCAGGTGCCATACCTGAAGGAGAAGAACATGAAATATATTTCAAAGTATGTCAAGATTCAAACATGTTGCCTCCTCTTGATAAAGATAAAGGCAAGTAATTTATATATACCCCATAACCCTTTCAGATCAGAATATTTGAGTAACTTTTTCAAATGCCAATTTTTGTAATCTATCTACATTTAGGGTTCTATTTTTGTCTTGGGATGCACCTAAATATTGGCACAGCAGCCAGAATGTTATTGTGTGCCTGGTCATTAGGTCACCAAATAAACTTAATTTGGAAATGCAAACACTAGCCACTACTTAGCCACATATACACCATATGATCAAAAGTATCGAGACACTCATTGATCCACAATTTCCCAGTAATAGGAAAGGAATTAATATTGCATTGGTCCACCTTTTGCTGTTATCACAGACCTCAACTCTGCGGGGAAGGCTTTCCACTAGATTTTGATACGTTGCTGTGGGAATTGCTTGCCATTCTGCCACAAGAGCATTAGTGAGTCCAGTTACTGACGTTGGGTGGTTCAGCCTGGCTCGCAGTTGGTGTTCCAATTCATCCCAAAGGTGTTCCATGGGGTTGAGATCAGGGCTCTGCAAGCCAATCACTTTCTTCCACACCCATCTCATCAAACCATTCCTGCACAGTCCTCACTTTGTGGACAGGGGCATTGTCATGTTGGTATAGGAAAGGATCTTTACAAAACTTTTGCCATAAAGTTGGGAGCACAGAATTGTTCAGAATGTCATCAAAAGCCCTGGCATTCAGAGTCCCATTCACTGGAACTAGGGGGCCCAGCCCGAACAATGAAAAAGAGTTCCAGTGCATGACGCTTCTTCTGCCAAACTTCACAGTTGGCACAACACAGTCAGGCAGGTAGTGTTCACTTGGCATCCTCCACACCCAGACTCATCCATCAGACTGCCAGATGGTGAAGCATGATTTATCACTCCAGAGAATGCAGTTCCACTGGCATCATGCTTTACACCACTCCAACCAATGCTTGGCATTGATCTTGTTGATGTTAAGCTTGTGTGGCTGCTCGCCCATGGAAACCCATTTCCTGCAACTTGTGATAAACTGTTATGGTACTGCCATTGTTTCCAGAGTCATTTTGAAACTCAGTGGTGAGTGTTGCAACCAAGGACAGGCGATATTGTCACACCACCCACTTCAGCACTTGTGGTCCTGCTCTGTCATTTTACGTGGCCTGCTGGGTTGTGATTGCACTGTTGTTGTTCCTAGGTATTTCCACTTCACAATAACATCACTTACAGTTGATCGGGTAGCTGCAGCAGGGCCAAAATGTCCCAAACTGACTTGTTGCCCAAGTGGCATCCTATGACAGTGCCAAGTTGAAAGTGCCGTATGGCCCATTCTGCTCTTCTTGCATGTCTATGAGGTTTGCCAGGCCACGTGCATCCATTTATACCGGTTTTGGTCATGGCTGCGGCATATATGTCTGAATCCACTACTCAGAACAGGTATCTGTATACTTTTGATGAGATAGTGTATATATATTTATGGTTATATGGCAGCTAAAATCACAGAAATGTTAGATATGAAAAAACTGAAATTGGCCACATATATTATCAGAAACTTGCTCATGAATCACATGTTCCTAGCTGTGAGGAACCCTCTGAGCATTAAAAAATTAAAGCATGACCCTGCTCCTTATACAATTGTGTCACTGAGAGGCAAGCAATGAGCTGAGTTAGTAAAGTTGAATTTTTTCCTCCACAAGAGAAACTTCCAGTCCATCCCAAGTGAGTTGTGTCACCTTCATGAGCCTCATGGACAATGCACAAGTCAAACAGTTTAGGATTTGTTATTAGCCACTGCACAGTGTAACAGTAGTAAGTTTGAGGAATCAAGCTGTACCTGCAACAGACTGTGAATTGGTAGATCATCTGTTCCAATCACTGAAACAGCAGAGATTCACTAAGCAATACGAAAGCAAGCTCAAGAAAATGCAAGAGGAACTGCCAGTTCTCATGATAGCAATTGTCATTTTGACCTACCAATCTCAATTGGTTGAAAGGAGCTCTGAACCACCTGCTAATGTTCACATTCAGATTTCAGCAAGCAAATGCTATCCAGATGTTGAATTTGGAGAAATGTGTTCATGTTATAGTTTTTAGTATGCCTGCAGGTGCATGACTGGCCCAGTGACATCCTTTGGATAGACTAGATCTACTTCACTCTCAGCAGGAGGGTCATCATATGCAATTGCATCACTTTGGAGGCAAACCTACATGCAGTTTTATAGATATATCTATATGAGTCTAAGGGAACCATTTTGTATAGTTCAATGCTAATTGTGCTGCAAACATTTTTCTTTGACAGCCAGGAACTTGGATTGTGAGAGGATAATGATATTATACACTTCTTCCACAGCCTCTAGTTCATGAATGTCTATTCATCACTGCATGCCACAAGACCTGTGTAGAATTTCCTCCCCCCCCCCCACTCCCTATCAAGTGGCCTCCTAGGTCATCTTATTCCAGTATACTTCTGGCTATGGGGCTGACTACCTGGAGTCACATGTGTTTCACAAACAATCCCCAAACTCATGAACTCCATTGTCAGGGAGGTGACAGCCATGCCACCAGAGTTGCACATCAGTGCAGTATGTCCATCATCTAAAACAGTGGTCAGGACCTTTTTTGGGTCAAGAACCAAATGAGCAAAAAGAACAGGTAAACCAACAAATTTTGAGAACTGCAAATTATAATCAATATTGGGTGAAGAGCCATAACAGGAAAAATAAAAGTTCAGATCATTTTACTAACAAAAATAAAACCATAATGTACAACTTCCAAATAAATTATTCAAGTATGTACAATAAAACTTTTGAAAAGAATTATTTAAAAAACTGCCATTCATCAGGGTAACTTTTGAGTTTGAGTCTTCTCAACCAACTTAAACAAATTTGGAGCATTGGAATTGAATGAGTGCTTTCAAACCATCATCTGCCAACCAGCTTTAGTGCTTGTTTCTAATGAAAAATCATTAAAAGTTTTTCATAGTTGAATCAAAAAGCTTCAAGAGCCACTTTTTAGAGTGTTCAGAGCCGCATGCAGCTCTAGAGCTGCCAGTTCCCGACCCGTGATCTAAAATATGCATTGCATGCTACAAATTCAAGGAAATCGCATAGAACACCTCTGAGTTCATTATCCCATCAAGGGCATGGTAAACAATTATAATCACCCCGTGCCACCATGTGTTAGTAAACACTAACATTAGTAAATCATTGGTAATAAATCATTACTTATTACTCTTGATTGTATGTTCCTAGTGATTTACCTGTGCAATTTCAGTTTTTTTTATATACTATTACTGAGATTTCACCACCAAAGTAGAAAAGTTCAATTAGAAGATGTATCCTAAAATCAGATCATCTTATAATCCATGTTTGAATCATTTTAATGAACAAGAAAATCCAATATAATATTATAATAGAACTTTATAGCAAGGACACTGGCACCTTGGTGGTTCCATGGTATCGTGTTGGTTCACAGTGACACTGCTGAAGTCCAGGTTCGAGCCTGGTTGCTTGTTTGTGTTCTGTTATCTCTAACTGAAGCAGTGGTCAGCAGTGACTTCAGTCTTAGTGGAGCATGTTCTTTTATGAGAAGGCTCTTTTTATGACAAACTAGGGGTAATTTCTAGAACCCTTCTCCATCCTGTAGGTTACAAATGAAAAAAAGGAATTCAGTATAATATTACAGAACTTTGTTTTAATCTCTAATACTTGTAAATCTGAAGATATATATTTAATACAATACTGATTTTTATACCAATAAGAGAAAAATTTACGTTCACAGCTTTACATTAAATTTAAGAGTTTTGCATTTGTTACTCATTGAGAAAATACTAAAGCTCTCTTTCCTGTTTTTTAAATCCACGAATAAATCAGCACTTTGACGTCAATTCTAATTTTAGAGGAAAAATTGTCTTGAGCCGGGTGGGATACAAACCCACGACCTCCTGATAACATGTCAGGTGCTCTGGACCACTGAGCTACCAGCCAGTCAGTGGTCCAGAGCACCTAACATGTTATCAGGAGGTCGTGGGTTCGTATCCCACCCAGTTCAAGACAATTTTTCCTCTAAAATTAGAATTGACGTCAAAGTGCTGATTTATTAGTGGATGTTGAACAGTCGAGTTTATCTCATTATTTATCATTCTTAAATCCATCTTGCAGACTGCATTGTTGAAGATATTTTGTCTTCTCTTGATAAATGTTGACAACAGAATCTACCACTTAGCAAAAAACTGCTACCGAAACCTTTTTCACACTTGGCAATGGTTTCCTCTACAAAGCTTTGCATCACTCTAATTTGCAAAGTTTTGCTCTTGGAATTCTATTACCAGAAGTTCAAGTTACATAAATAATACTTCCAATATTTGTTAAGATTAACATAATCTAACATTTTTTCCAATATAATAAACCCAAAAATATTTACAATAAATGATAAATAGCATTCTCATATGGGATCAAAAAAGTGTGACATAAAATTTCAAACATTTTTTCCTGGTTATAAAGGCATATATATTTTAATGACAACTAAAATTATAGATATTTATTCATGTCTGGCAATCATGTTTGAAGACAATATGTATCCTAATTTGCCTTCCTGAATATACTTGGTTTGCAAATGAGAACACTATTGTTTTTTCCAGGGGTTTATGCACCTTTGACATTCTAAATTGTTTCACCTCATAACTTAAGCATATTCTTTTCAGCATATGTTTAAGCCAGGTGCCAATATACCCACTGGAACTTGGTGACAACTTAGTTCTTCCATTCTTGGATATGAATATACTTGCAAATCCATAGGTTTCTTTTTATCAGTGTCTGTATTTCACATCATTGAATCATTTGAGATTTACATTACCCTTGTTTTATATATAAGAATATTTCTAATTCTTTGCCATTATGTGTATATACAAAAATGCATTTTTTTTTGTCTGTTTAATTATAGCATTCCCAATTAATTGCAATTTTGTAGAAGAAACATTACATTTAGATGATCTTATTAAACAAAATAATACTGATAAATCCCATTTCATTTTAAAGGGGAAACACTTTTGAGTCCTCTGGTAATGTGTGGCCCACATGGTCTGAAGTTCAACATACCCATTGAATTACGACTGCCTCACTGTGCCTCTATCAGCCCAGATAGCTGGTCATTTGCATTAAAGTCCAGTGATACACCTAGTGGTAAGTTTCAAGAAATTAATATTATACTTCCTAAAGCAAAAATCTAAAAAATTCTAAATTTTTAAATTACTAATTGTTATTAGTTGTATTAGTGATATAATTGTTAAAGGGTTGTTGTCTTTTTATCTAATAAAAACCAAATATGTTTATAGGATTTGGTTCAGAGTAAGGTGAGGTCAAAAAAAAATGTTTATGTATAGAAATTTTTGTGTTGTATATTTCATTCTTATTTTTATGTTTAAAATACAATGTATCTAGACATGACATTAGCCTTTGTTTTTTATTCATTAACTCTTTCACTGTGATAGTCAACAAAAATCGATTTATAATTTTTTGATCCAGAACACAGTAATTAACTTTTTTTCACACCTTCAAAAAAGTTCTCTGTTCTTGCTGTGATAGATTGAATGTTGAGAAATGTGATGGCCTCACCATCACAGTTCAATCTAGTAGAATAGGGCTACTTCCTGTATAAACACTATAAAACAAAACTATAGGAAATTTCCAACAATTTGGGAAAACAAAGATAACATCATGATTGTGTGGATCTGACAACATACTGAGAAGGCAACCAAGTTGTCAGTGATTGGGGATCATGGTATATCAAAAGTCAAACCTAAAAATGGTGTCATTCTATTTGGCATTTCTCCATTGAAGCTGCTCTTGTAAATTCCAAAATTTGCTATAATCAAAATACCACAATTGTAAATCAGAGTCAATTTAGACAGCAGGTAATTGTGTGATTTTTAGAAGGTTATGGTAGGAGGATCACCAAGAGATAGGGTCATTGGACTATAACACCAACAGCTGAACCCAAAGACACTTTCCAGTTTGTCATCAAGAAACATAAGCTAAATTGTGCTCTTTGCTCAGTTTTATACACCCAATGCAGTAAAAGCAACAAGGTGAATGTAAAGAATACAAAAAATTTCCGATTATAATTAAACATTACAAGAAATGTACCATACATATGTTAGTTGTCCTATATTTTGTTTTAAAAAATGTATTCATTGCATCTGATATTTACTTTTTTATACACTGAAGTGCCATTGAATTAGGGATAGCAACCTAGTAACATGTTGGACCCCCTCTAGCCTTGATAACGGCCAACACACGATGAGGCTAGGTTACCACAAGCTTGCATAAATGTTCCACAGGTATGGCGACCCATGCATCCTTCAGCGCTGTCCACAATTCTCTCAAGGTCGTCGCTGATGGGACACAAGCCCGAATACTGTGCTTGATGGTATTCCAAAGATTTTTGATGGAATTTAAATATGGGCTTCTAGGTGGCCAATTCATTATTTCAAAGTCAGCAGAATGCTCCTGCAACCATGCAATATCCAACCTGGACCTGTGAGAAGAACAGTTGTCTTGCTGGTAGACACCATCTCAATTGGGATGCATGATGGCCATAAATGGGTGTAAATGGTCAGCCATGAGTTCTATGTACCGGGATGCATTGAGAGTCATCGGTACATGTACCAAAGGTCCCACAGATGTCCAACTGAAGACACTCTAGGCCATTACTGAGCCACCAATAGCTTGTACTGTTCCAACCTATCATGCAGGATCCATGGCTTCATGGGGTTGGCGCATACCCTCAGTCTCCCATCGGTGTGATCAAGTTTAAATTGGGATTCATCACTCCAGGCTATCCATTGCCAATTTTCAATGTTCGTTAGCCCAGGCAAGGTGTTGAGCCTGGTGTCATGCCATTATTAGAAGTGGAACTCTCGTAGGTCGGTGGCTCCTGAAGCCGAGACGATGAAGTGAGTGTTGCATGGTCCATGCACTGACTTCCCAGCTGGAACCCGCATTCAGATTGGAGGTGATTTCAGATAATGTCTTGCCCCTATTGGTCTGTACGATGTGGGTCAGATGGCAAAGCCCACGATCATTCAAGGCTGGTTGTCCTTTGCAGTTTGTCCGGGTGCTTGTTTTTTTTTTGCCAGAATTTTTATATTCCCGGAACACTCTTGAAACTGTCATATGATAAAATCCAAGTTCGTTGACAATTTCTGAGATCAAGTGTTCAACCTGTCAGGCACCTATGATCTTATTTCTGTCAAATACATCTAAATCCCGCACTTTTTTCCATTATGCTTCTCATGACAAATTCTTAGGGAAGCCAAAGCTGAGAGCTATATATGACCAGAGTTTCAGCCATGCATGCGTGCAAATGTGGGACTTGTGGTACTGAATTTGAATAATGTCTCCTATTTCAGGCACTTCAGTGTATAGGATTCAATGGCATTTCAGTGTATAGTACAATGCCATATGCAAAATTATGAATTGCACCTAAAATATATCGTTTTTTGTTTATTTGTTATATAATAATATGTACAATTTATCAGTTATGAATATAGACCAGTTCTCATAACTAAAAATAGCCGAAATAAATAATATACTTTACTAAACCATTTGAATTTTCTTAGTTTTTGTATATTTTTCTGGAAAAAAATTATAAACTAAAATTATAAAATACCTAGCTGTTAAATATTGTTTTAAAAAAAGACAGAAATACATGCCCAATGATGCTATCATGAAAAGTCAAGAAAAAACGTTAAATGGTATCTTTCAGAAACTGCCTGAAAATACCACCATAGTAACTATTTCATGGTTTATCCTTACCAATATATTTTAAAAAATGTTGAATTTTACTTTCCAAAATTTCTCTGTATTTTATATTCTCAAATGACATACCCATTTCTTCAAAATAAATATTAACTAGTTTGAAGCACTGTATGTAGTGAAATCACTGATGTATGTTAAAAGCTGTTCTGTTGCAAAAAATATTGGTGCTAGCCTTTAAAATTTTTTTAATTTTATTGAAATAACATTCCAGTGTTGTCAGACTTAAGCTAATAAAATAAAATAAATAAATACCCCCTCAAGCAGCTGCTTGCCACAGAGGTCTGACAGGAGCCTGTCAGTTTATATGCCATAGTAGAAGGTCTGAGAGGATGGCAGGACCTCAGCAGAAAACAACACGAACATCCATGCCTTACCCGGGGCTCGAACCCAGGTCCCATAGATCAATAGCCGAGCGCGCTAACCACTCGGACAAAGTCATACTAAAATGTTCAATATATTGATATGTTTTGCTCCTAAAAATTGTTCGCACATTTTATTTAGAGCCCCCTCGGTGTGAGCGCCTGTACGCGGTGAGGGGGACCACCCTGTGAAGGTTCCGCTGGTTCGGTTACCTTCGCAGGGTCCTAAACGCTCGCCCGCGTGTTTGCCGTGCGCGGAGACCCGTGTCCCGGGAAAGGAGGATCCTGGTAGTTGCTCAGGGGTCCCCGTCTTCTCTCCTCAGCTCATGACTGGCGTGGTCCCCATTGGCTGTCTTGCCATTGGGGAGCCTGTCCGTCGAGGGGCTGGGCAGCGGATTCCGGGGCCTCTGCTATACACTGCTTTGGCCTCTGCTTCCGGTAAACGGGAGCTCCTGGGGTGGCCCCCCCAGGAGCAATCGGCTGGTGGGCAGGTCCTGCTAGGGTCAACCGTGCAGAGCGGTGAGTAACCTTGCCCACGGTCCGGGTACAGGTTTACAAGTTTCCTCACAGATTATTTTCCTTTTGTAGTTATCCTTTCTTTGTGAGGCCAGTTTGGCCATTCACAATTTTTCTTATTTTACGCTTTGTTTGATTTGTGTAGAATGTTTTTGTTCTGCACATTTCGCTTTTAATTTTCCTTATATTTATTTGTGAGGGCTTGGCTCACTGTCTGTGTGGGTATAGTGCCTGCGTAGCCCTGGCGCCCGACTGGGCGTCCCCTTGTTGGGCTCCGTGGAGGGTGGGGACAGCGGGCACTGAACCACACAAAAACAATCATGAGAGAGAATGATGAAATTAATGCGATTGCCGCCAACAAGAGGGCTCGACATGAGCCCCCATCTTCCTCGTCGTCACTGTTATCTCTGCCGTCGTCTTCTGTGTCTGTGTCTTCGTTCCCAAAGTTCCTGATCATCCACTCCACGGGTGATCAGGTACTTGGGGACATGTCCCCTTTTTTCGTTAACAAAGGTTTGAAAGGTCTTGCGGGAGAACCAAAATCCGTTAAGCGCCTACGATCTGGTGACTTACAAGTTGAGACCGCTTGTTCCAAACACTCGGAACTGCTCCTGAAAGTTAAAGCAATTGGTGGGGTGGCTGTCGAAGTCACTCCCCATAAAACTTTGAATTCCTCTCGGGGTGTGATCACCGAGTGGGGCCTCCTCAAAGTCACTGAGGAGGAAATCCTCTCGGAGCTCACACCTCAAGGAGTAACAGCGGTCCACCGGGTTTCGACACGCCGTGATGGGAAATTAACACCCACCCGGGTGTTAATTGTTACATTCAACACGCCACGCCTGCCTTCTTAGATCAAGGCAGGTTATTTACATTGTGAGGTTCGGCCGTATATCCCAAACCCTCTGCGCTGTTTTCAGTGTCAGATATACGGTCATGCCCGCACAGCATGCAGGGGCAAGCCCACCTGTGCTCGCTGTGGCAGTAAGGATCATCTCGATCCTGACTGCACAGCAGAAAAGGCATGCTGTGTGAACTGCAGTGGCGAACATCCGGCGTACTCCCGCGACTGTCCGAAGTGGAAAGAGGAAAAGGAGGTACAACGCCTCAAAGTAATAACAACATCTCGTATGCTGAAGCGAGAAAGCTTGCTGCACCGCCCGCCCCGCCTGGCAAGGTTTCCTATGCCAGTGCAGTCATTGGAAAGCCCATCGTTCCAATGACTTCGGTTGCGGTGCAGACTGACATCAGTGTACCACCTACTGAGTCTTTCTCGCCAGCTGCGAAGTACCTCCTCACGCAGGCGAGACCGAGGGTGGTGTCAACTTCGACATCAACCCCGGTTTCCATTCCTGCAGCTCAGCCTTCCACCTCCACCGGAAGGCCTCCTCCCTCCCGTCCTCAGACAGCAAGACCTTCCAAACCGAAGGGGCCCCCACCTGGGCCAAAAAAGAAAATAACAGCACCACAAAGGGCGGTCACCGATCCATGTCCCTCGGACGATTCCGAGGACATGGATACCGACCGCCCCCTATTCACTAAACCGTTCTCTGCGGCGGTGAAGTTGAATAGGAATTCGTCGTCCGCCCACTCTTCTAAGTCCTGAGATGGCCACACTCCTACAATGGAATTGTCGTGGATTCCAGAGGAATCTTGACGACATCAAGGCCCTCCTTCAGGCACACCAGCCCATCTGTGTGTGCCTGCAGGAGACATACTTGCAGCCAGTCACAGATCCCACGATCTGGCACTTTTCACTAGTTCGCCGGGACCGGGATGGAGATGGTCCAGCTCACAGAGGTGTCGCCATCCTCGTGAGCAACCATTCTCCATTCCAGGTCGTACCACTCACCATCAACTTAGAGGCGGTAGCCATCCGTCTCTTCGTGGGGTTCTCGCTGACTGTCTGCTCTGTATATCTTCCACCTGGGAGCATCGTCTTCCAGGAAGACCTCGATGATCTCGTCTCGCAGCTGCCGTCCCCCTTCCTCATTATGGGGGACCTCAACGGACACAGTCCACTTTGGGGCAGTGCTGACACCAACGGGAGGGGTGGGGTCCTGGAGCAGTGGCTCTTGGATCCTTCTCTCTCCCTGTTGAACACCGGTGTCAGTACTTACTTTCACTCCCCAACCCGCACTTTCACTGCCATTGACCTCACCATCTGCTCCTCCTCGATCCTTCCACTCTTTACATGGGAGGTCGAGGATAACCCGTACGGAAGCGATCACCTCCCCGTGGTGTGCACCATCTCCCATGGGGGGCCTTGCAGCCCTTCACGCGTCTCACGGTGGAGGCTCGATCGGGCTGACTGGGATGGTTTCGAGCTGCTCTCTGAGCTCGATGACCACTCTGTCAGCCAGGAGCCAATCAATGTGGCAGTAGCGGAGATAATGGACTGTATCGTAGATGCAGCTGCATCAACGATTCCTCAAACTTCTACACGGTTTCCTCGCTTTCCGAAACCGTGGTGGAATCCAGAATGCACCGCAGCTCGTAAGGCTCAGAACAAGGCTTGGGGGGTGTTTCGGAGATATCCGACGACCCCCAACCTCGAAAATTTCAAACGCGCCAGGGCGAAAGCACGTTTCGTCCGACGCCAGAGCCAGAAGGAATCTTGGATCAAGTATACGTCATCCATCACCCGCACGACTAGTTCTAAGGTCGTGTGGGATAAAGTCCGGAAGATGAGTGGGAACTACACGTCCCACTCGTTATCGATCCTGGAGCACAATGGACAGGCAATTGCTGATCCCAAAGCAATTGCCGACACTCTGGGGGAGTCCTTCTCTTCCATCTCTTCGTCTTCCTCTTACTCCCCCGAGTTTCTGGCCCAGAAAGGCAGGGCGGAGCACTCTCCGCTGTCTTTCCACTCGAATGGCCTGGAGCCTTACAACAGGCCATTCACAGCGGAGGAGCTTCGCCTTGCTCTGCACTCTTCTCGTGCCTCTGCTGTAGGGCCGGACAATGTCCATTATGCCATGCTCCAACATCTTTCACCATCGAGTAAGGATTGGCTGCTCCATCTCTTCAATCGCATTTTTCTCGAGGAGCAGTTTCCGGACTCCTGGTGGGAGGCCATCGTCTTGGCCTTCCCCAAGCCAGGCAAAGATGCCAAGATTCCTTCCAATTATCGTCCCATCGCATTGACAAGCTGTGTGTGCAAGGTGTTGGAAAGAATGGTAA
Source organism: Ryuthela nishihirai (assembly GCA_038380435.1). Classification (NCBI taxonomy): domain Eukaryota; kingdom Metazoa; phylum Arthropoda; class Arachnida; order Araneae; family Heptathelidae; genus Ryuthela; species Ryuthela nishihirai. The sequence goes on from JAWZYU010000017.1 coordinate 83,599,724, forward strand.
ATGCCAGACTCATCTGGTATTTAGAACATCACGGCCTTCTTTCCAACACCCAGTGTGGCTTTCGCAGGCACCGGTCTACTTTAGACCACCTGATCCGCCTCGAATCGGCGATCAGGAATTCCTTTTTACGTAGAGAGCACCTAGTGTCCATTTTCTTCGACATCGAAAAAGCGTACGACACGGCTTGGAGATTTCGCATTCTTCGTGACCTCCACAGTTTCGGCTTAAGAGGTCACATGCCGATCTTCATCTCCAACTTCTTATCGAAACGCTCTTTTCGTGTCCGTGTCGGTAACACTCTGTCGCAGCCGTACCCCCAAGAACAGGGGGTGCCACAAGGCTGCGTTCTGAGTGTTACGCTTTTCGCTGTCAAGATTAATTCTATAACTAGACAACTTCCTCCATCAGTAGGCAATGCCCTCTATGTTGATGACTTTAGCATCTTTTGCTCTTCGTCCAGCATGAGGGTCATTGAAAGACAACTGCAAATTGCCCTGAACATTCTTTCGGTTTGGGCGACGGCAAACGGGTTTCGGTTCTCCCCACAGAAGACCGCTTGTGTGCACTTTTGCCACAAGCGTAATCTTCATCTGGATCCCGAGCTGCGGCTCGGGGGTAACATCATTCCAGTTGTGGCGGAGACCAAGTTTCTCGGTCTCATATTCGATCGGAAATTGACCTTTTTACCACACATACGTCATCTCAGGTCCAAGTGCACGCGGGCATTGAACATCGTCAAGGTCCTCTCCTCCCTTTCTTGGGGGGCAGACCGATGTTCTTTGCTCCGCCTGTACCGTGCACTTGTCCGATCGAAACTGGACTACGGATCCCAGGTGTACGACTCGGCCCGGGATTCGGTGGTGAAGGTGCTGGACCCCCTCCATCATCAGGCCCTCCGTGTTTGCACGGGAGCCTTCCGCACCTCACCGGTCCAGAGTCTTTACGTTGAGACCGACGAACCTTCTTTATCTCTTCGCCGTCAGCAGTTGTCCCTACAATATGCATCTAAATTGCAATCCCTGCCTGGCCATCCCACTTGGGACTGCGTTTTCAGTCCAAAGTGGGAAATGCTTTACAATAATCGGCCGACTGCCATTCGTCCTTTTGGTTTGCAAGTCCGAGGCTACCTCAGAGACATCAACACCAGTGTCGATAGCGTTGCACAGTCGACAGCTGAGCCACTTCCACCATGGCTCGCTGTTTCCCCTTCCTGCGATTTTTCCCTGTGCAGGACGGGGAAGGCCTTTACACCTGACTGTGTGTACCGGCAACTCTTTGCCAGCCATCGTGCTGAGCACCCGGACTTCTTGCCTGTCTTTACAGATGGCTCGAAGTCCGGCACTTCGGTGGGATCAGCCATGGTCTGCTGTGATGTAATCATTGCAGACCAGATCCCACTGCAGTGTTCCATCTTCACTGCAGAGTTGCACGCTATCAGCCTCGCCTTGGACCACGTGGCGACTAAGCATCATCGTCGGTGTGTGCTTTACACCGACTCGCTTAGCTCGCTACAGGCTTTGATCTCGGTGAGGCATCGGCCTCACCCAGTTCTTACTAAGATCCGCCAGCAGCTACATCATCTGGCAGCCACAACCACAATCCATTTCTGTTGGGTGCCCGGTCACGTCGGAATCAGGGGTAATGATTTGGCAGATTCTGCTGCCAAGTCAGCCACGCCCCTGTCCGACTCTCCGTTGCTGGTTCCCTATCTGGATTTCCGGCAGCGTTTTACCACCGAGCTCCGGGCACAGTGGCAGAGATCTTGGTCGGAACAGCTTACGAACAAGCTCTTTGAGATCAAACCTATCATCAAACCATGGCAGTCTTGTTACCGCAGGAATCACAAGGAGGAAGTTGTACTTGCTCGGCTCTGCTTAGGTCACTCGTTTATTACTCATTCGTTTCTTTTACGGGCGGACGACGTACCTAAGTGCGAGTTTTGTGACACCATTTTAACTATTAAACATATTTTAGTCGAATGTCCGTGTTTTAATTTCGAACGTCAATGTTATTTTAGCTTTCATAATTTTATGTCCGAGCCTCTTACACTCGGACATCTTTTATCTGATCATTGCATTTTATCTTCAGTTTTTAGCTATTTGAAATATTGTGGATATTTTAACCGAATTTGATTTTACCTTAATATATGCATTATTTACCCCAGGTCTCTTACACCTGGGATTATTTTATTTAATATTTCTACACTTGTTTTACTCTGTTCATATACACTTGTTTTCTGTTGTTTTACCACTGTACAATGTTGAAAATGTATTTTAAATTTTGGTTGCGGGGTTCTATGTCTTTTATCTTTTATATTGTCTTTTGTTTGGCGCATTATGGCCTTGTTGCCGATGCGCCATTAAACCCCAAACAACCAACCAACCAACCAAATTTATTTAGAGCTAATAAATTGTTCATACATTTTATTAGAGAAATCCATTTCATTAGAGAGATTTTATAAGAGCAGTATTTCTCAATCATTTTAATAAGATGAACCTCCTCAATATCAAGAAATTTCTCATGGTGCACCTGTATGCTTTTATCACAGCCATTCACAAAATATTATTAAGTGAATATTGGTGCTCATGGTTTGTGAAGTGCCTCAAATTTATTTTTAATGCATAAAATCTACCCTTTTGATTTGGCAACACTAAGTGTAGATCATTCGCAAGGAGTGTAGAAGGAGGACCCTTTGAGCAAATTTGTGAAACATTGTGAATATTCGATGGCCTTTTTCCTGCCCATTGATAGAGCCTCTCATTCAGTTTGTATGCAATTTGTGCACTAGGGAATTTGATTTTCTAAAATTAGTTAGTTTTCTGGCTAATGAATTTACTTGCAGATTACCCAGAAAGATACAAGGAAATATATTCAATAACAGATAAAAGCTTTATTTGTTTGATATATTTAAAATAAACAGTGGTGTAACTATGTAATTTGCCACCCACGATGAATGAATGTTACTGTTGCTCCCAGGGCCGATGACTATTACCATCATCCCCTTTGTCCAGTACACTGCAGTATGTCAGTTTTTCTGCCCTCTGAACTGAAATGGGGAAAAAAATATCAAAAAATCCCCAAAATGGGTAAAACGAAAAAAATTATGAAATTTTGCTTCTTAAGGGCTATTACCCTCTGGATTGTGGTGCCCAGGGTGACCATCCACTTTGCTCCTCCCTAGTTACATTACTGAGAGTATTAATAATATTCAGGAATAGTTGTCCTGGGACACTGCCCACCAAAAATAATCACAAGAAATAATAAACGAAGTTTAAATTTAGTATGCATTATTTGCCATATCTAAAACAAAATATCATTTTTGTAATCATTACTTTCCATATTATGCAGATAATCACAACATTTGCTTTGTGAATCAGTGCTATGTTGTCTGCTTTAATGTATACAATACAAATATTTTGATTATGGACACTGCCCGGATCATAGCATTATCTATTCTAGAGATTAGACAAATTCACATGCACTGAAATATGATAACAATGAATTTTAGGAGGTGGGTCACTGATTCAGAGTGGCCCATTACACTAGATTGGCTGATTCAACCAATAGTCAAAGACTGGCAGCCTTCAGAGATAGAAACCTTTAGATTTGGCTGCTTTATAAGAGCAGTAAGATGAATCATATTAATCTGATTGAGAATCTGAAAGCTTAATATTCGAGATTCAATTGAAATATAAATAAATTAGTGTGATCCAGTAATAATTATCACAGGAATAAGTCCTGTAGACAAGGAACACTTGAAATAATGAGTTGAAAAAAATTGGTTGTGATTTTGTGTTTATGTTTTAAAACAGCCATGTCTAATACACATAAGTATCTATGGGAACAGGGAAATTTATTTTGGTTCTTGTTGACTCTGTAACCCATATTGCCATACTTGACCAACAGTAAGTGGAAGGGGGATTTGGCATTAGAGGCAATCGATAATAGCAATAAAACTGAAGGCTGCCAGTTGTTTATTTCTAAAGTAACATGGATTTAAATATGAGAATACAATTTTAATAAATTCTTCCCAATCTATTTATCAGATTTTATGTTTTAGAATTTTTTTTATATTCTTGTACAGCTTTTAAAAGTTTTGCTCTTTTCAAGAATGAAATATTTTATACTTTCTGATAATATATTACACTTTATCCCTTTTTATACGTTATTTAGTTTGACCATTATCATATTCATTTAATAATTATTTCACATATATTTCATCATATGGAGTCATAAATATGATAACTTGATATCTAATACATATTTTGCAGAGTATTTATGGGTACAAATACACAGCATCACTGGTACATCACTAGTTAGGAACTTACTTAGATCATCTCCCAGTTTTTCTCTTCTCCTTGTCATTCCTATCAGTTATACAACTTGAAACATGTTGAAAATGCCCTTGCAAATAACCTATCACAAAAATACTTTGAAAAACATTATTACTCAGTCTTAAACCTGTTTTCAATTCTTCTTAATTCACTTTATAACCACGAGTTGAAAGGCAGTGAAACAGGACATGTTTAACTCTTATTTTGGAATCAAACAATAAAATAAAACATGCTCAAAGTTGATTCCTGTGAAGTGTATTATTCTTTTGCAAGAGATAGAAGCTACTAAAGCATTCTATTTATTTTTTTGTTGAGGTGCGCATATATATATAGTGTTCTTTTAGTTTTTTGTTAATTGATATCAAAATTTCCCCACCCTGCCCACGGTCAGTAGGGGACACCGATGGGCTTGGAAAGGCCGCCTTCCGTCGGATGGGACGTTAAGCCGTGGCCCCGTGTGCGGGAGAGCCATACCCTGTGCACGTTAAAGAACACGCTGAATGGCCTTGACAGGAGGCTACCGTCTGTCTCCCAACAGCTGTTCCAGTGGGTCCCCTCCCCCAACCTTCTCTGAGCCTTCGGGGTCCATGTGACCTGGCCATTTAGCCCATGGTGTGCAAAAAAGTGCCGCTCAGAGGTAAAACAACCCAACCCAAAGTTAATTGATATACAATTTTTTTTTCTTTTAAGTATTGTTTCATAGATTTTTTTTCATTAAGATTTACCAAGGTTTTGCCATATGAGAGCAAAAAAATGCCTAAAATATAGGATTACTTTTAAAATATTTCAATATTTTTAATAGCTTTCAAAGTATTTTTCAAAAATTTGAATTCCGGAGAATACAGTTTCTCCTTTGAACCATCTATAAGCAATAAATAGTCCTTTTGCCCTTGCACTCATCCATAATTTATTCAATTCATTAACTTTCATCAACCTCAGCTTTTACATTTCTTTCATAGTTTAAAAAAAAGTTTTTCTTTCATACTCTGTATATCAGTATTTTTAGTTCAACAGTTCAAAATTTGGAAAAGGGGAATGTATTTGAGGCCCATTTATTTCAGCAGACTGTTTACTAAAGTTTAGGTTGTGTTCTTTGCACATTCTATCTGTTTTCTGCTTATACTTAAACGTGATTAAGGATATTTACAGATCTTTGAACAGGTTTTGGCTAGTATTACTTTCCCACATGATCATTTTTAAATTAAATTCTTGTATGCTAATAGCAATAATTAAATAAGTGCAAAAATATTTATTGAAATTAAATATTTTTAAGACTATCTTAAATGTGAGTTCTATTGTTTCATATAAAAGTCTTTGCTGCGCAAATGCTGATAAAGTTATTAACATCAAATCAAGTATTCCGATGCAGTTAGCACCAGAATAACCAAGGTATATTAATACTTGATATATGGTTTTTAAATACTCTGTTCATCATCAGTTTAAATAGTATATGATAGTACACTGATGACTTGAACTATATGGTAGTGATTTACAGTCTGAATTGTCTCTGTAATCTTATCTAAGTAATTGTGAATTGCCACCACCTTAGTTCAACAGACAGAGCACCAGAACAACCAGGAGATCCCATTTTGCATCTAATAAGGTGAATTGGTGTTGTTTTTTTTTCGCACTTGCCTCATTATTAAAATCAAATGTCTCTTAAGACCATCACAAATGTGAGTTACATTGTCTTATCTCGTAAGTTAAATTTAATTCCTGTTTTCTTTTGTAATGGATATATTTGCATAAATTAATAGGTACATTACTGAACTTTTTTTTTTGAAAAGAAAAGTATATCAATTTTTGTTAAGGAATGTATATATCACTCTTATCCACTTTAGGTGAACCAGCAGAATGGCAGAATGTTTCCCTGGACAACAGAGATGGAGTTGCTTCCAGTCGAGTAGAAAACGACTATGTATCTGTATTAGTAGATCACTTCTAAGGCTTCACTTATAAAAATTTTGCAGTACTTTTAACACAAAGAGCTTTATATTCAAAGATACACTTAGATTGAAAAAATAAAAAGGAAACCAAAGAATGTATGTGAAATGTCCGTTAATATATATAAAATGTGCAAATACACTATAAAGTAAAATTAGTTCAACAGAAGTTCTTATGCTTTTTTAATTTTTGTTACTTACCATAACCAAATATAAAGTGAGAAAAGTCTGCAAAAACTTAATAAAAATAATGTGGAATCTTGTTTTTAATTATGCACAAATATCCAACAATTCATCTTGTCTGTTAAAGTCTTATAGACTCGTAAGAAGTGCAGTAACTTTAATTCCCATTTAACGATTACCTTTAGCAGTTTCAAGCAAAACTGTTCATTGCTTGGACCTGTTAATGGAATAAGAGCAGAAGTACAACACATGTATATTACAGTTTTCAACTACTCTAGTGTACATAGAAGCCTCTTGAAGTTGAAACAGAATATGTGATGGCCAAATGTTATTGTTGAACTGTGAAATGCCTTTCCAACTTTTATGATTATGAAATAAACATTGTATATATTCTAATAGTTAAGCATAAAGTTGTATTTAATGGTGCAATATTGTCATTGACACTGCCATTGGGACCAGAAAATAACTGGTTCATTGGTCAGAAGGTAACAAAAATATTCAGAATAATAAAAGTTTGAAATGCTATACCTACTTTGCCATTTGTCAATCTTTTGCACATAGTAATTTCTTATTACAAATAGAAAGTAGTGTCATATTATTGGAATCCTTAATGAATATCTGTTAAAGTTCATGAGAACTAATTGCTGGTTTGTTCAAGAGGAACTGAGATCTGTTTTATCATCATTATTGTTAATAAATTATTGAAAGAAACCTTTCTAAAACAGTGATCTCCAGCAATTTGAGAGATACTGGTAGGTTTTGGAGCCATTTCAAGTAGTTTGTATTTGAGATTTGAAAAGCAGTTGCATAACATAAATCTATAAGTTGGCGAGACTAAAAATGATACGTTTTGTTACCATATTTTACTGTTGGTAAAAAATAAAATGATAATCACCATATTAAATAATCTACAAGGATGATAATTCTGCTGAGCTAAGTAGTGTTGCCATTTCTTTCGTCTTGAAAGTAGTCCCTTTTCATCAGTTGCAGTCTGAAATAGCACTATCATCTGCACCAACACACCCAACCCATTTTTAAAAAAACCCATTACTAAAAATAATTTCAAAGTTCATCGTTTCTAATATGCTTTCTATGTCATATTCATACATCTTTATAAACACAGAGTTGCAACATTATGTACATCCACAGACTTAATATTAGATTGATAGTGTGGTGCCCAACTCCTGCTGGTTATGGAGCAGATAGATTTCATGGGAAAATAATTGCCCGATGACTACAGGGGCTGCAATCAGCATTCTGCTGAGGTCTGCTGAGGGTAGCCACAATAAGGTTCTGTTGAAGATTGAGTTTTCTTAGGTTGGGGGTGTATTTCTTCCCAATCTCTTCCTAGGCTCAAACAAGAAAATCTATACATATAAACGTTACAATACATAATTTTTCAGGTTAACAACTTTATTCACTCCTGAATTACTTAACACTGCTAACATGTCACAGTGCAGCTTAGACCAAGCATGGTATAAAGCTTTCAATTAAAGAAGGCTGAAGAAAGAAAAGCTGACCCAAATGGGAGAAAATGTCTCTCCCTCATTCTCCTTAGGCTATAAGAGTTGCGAAAGACCTAATACAATGTGTGTCTCTCATTTTCCTTTTATCTGGGGTGCTTAGTTTAACAGTCCATTCTTTTGTGCTCGCATCCTCTCCATTTTCCTGAGGAGCTCAGTCGGTAGTGAGGCAGACTTGTAATCTGCAGTTCCCAGGTTCGAATCCTACCTGGGCCAGAATTGAGATTTATCTCTGGAAAACACCTTGCTGTGCCCCTGATTAGTAGGGGGCACCGATGGGTTTGAAAAGGCCGACATATGTCGGATGGGACATTAAGCTATGGTCCCGTGTGTGGGAGAGCCATACTCTGTGCATGTTAAAGAACACATTGGATGGCCTTGACAGGAGGCTACCACCTGTCTCCCAATAGCTGTTCCAGTGGATCCTCTCCCCCAAACCTTCTCTGAGTTTTCAGGGTCTTTATGGCCTGGCCATTTAGCCCATTGTGTGCAAAAACAGCAACGCTCAGAAGTAAAACTACCCAAATCCATTTTCCTGTTCGGAGATGCGATGAAAGCTGAAAATAGTTGCAATGGAATCTGTGCGCCAAAGTGACATATGCCTCCTTAAGTGAACAATGGCCATAGGCGTGAGGCCATCGACGTGCAAGGTCTATAGCAGAATTTGGAATGAGATAAAAAGAGACATTTCTAGCCTCCCTGATTGGTCAGGGGTCTCATGGAAGTCAAATGGAGATAGTGTGTTGATTCCTGATTGGCTCATGGTTTCCTCAATGGCTGATCAGCTTACGTCAGCTCGTTTTTTGTCACTCGTTTTCTCTGGAAAGGTCTCATGTCCACGCAGAAAGTTCTGGAAAGCTGTAGCCTGGAGGGGTTTCTTTGGCAGCTGGAGAAGCAAAAGCAGAAGAATCCAGGGGGAATGATAAAGAACAAAATAGTGAGAACAACTGTGTTTAAAATATGTCAGGTCCACATTTTGGGAAATATGGGCACGACCAGAGCCATAACTAGCTCTTTTTGCACCCAAGCCAAGAATAGAAAATTGTGACTCCTAATATAGTTTCATAGCAATCTTCTTGTGCTCCCAAGGCCAGTGTCTCATTTGCTGTTGTGTGTCGTTTTTCTGCTGAGGTCCTGCCATCCTCTCAGATCTCCTACTGTGGCATATAAACTGACAGACTCCTGTCAGACCTCTGTGGCAAGCAGCTGCTTGAGGGGGTATTTATTTTTTTTTATTTTATGGTCCTGGACACAAAAATAGTATTATCCACTGAAAATGCCTATTACGAAAAATATTTTGAATTCCATTACTATTAATAACCCACAAAAACTCGTTCTTGTCAATGTTTATCTGAAATTTTGCTATTTACCATATTTCCAACTTCTCAAAACCCCGAAAAGAAAAAAGCTGTGCAGAATAATTACCAAGGGCTCAACATCTAACTGATATATTCATCATCACTCAATCCTTGGAAGCCATTGTCTACCATCTAGTAGCAGACACTCTCATATATATATTTCAGATATCAGATTTCAATTTTTGTTTAAAATTTTTTTTTCCAGTTCACAACGTTACTCTAAATGGTGTCTTCGACCTAAACAAGACTACTTCTGATTTATAAGGTTCAAGATAAGCATTTTAGCTTTTACATTCATAGAGTTGTTGAGCAAACTCCAATTCGCTATCTAAAACGTTATTTTAGATATTTTTTCAGCTAAGAACGGTGGTTGTTCTGGGTGAGGTGTCTGTTGAATGCATGGCAGACTGTAGGAGATTATACAATCCTTAGAATGGGTAACACTAAGAATAGGAGAGAGATAGAATTTTGTCTTTTGGGTTATAATCTTTGAGGTTGTGGGGTGTTAGTCCAAAATTTCAATGTTATTAGATGTTATTATATCACAAATGGTCATGGAGTTTTGCACATCTGCTTTTTTCGTTACATGTTGAGTCCATTTTGTGGAGGTAGTATTAAGAGTTGACAGAGACCCTGTGTACCCTGGTGTTGATTTCTTTATTCTGGTTTAAGTTCATCTTTGAAACATTTCCTTTTATAGTCTATATCCAGGAGGCTGTTTATCAAAGTCTATTGTATAAGTTTGTAGTTTTTAGAAAATTAAGTATTTTCTTGTATATTTTTCTTTGTAGATGGATAGAATTGTGGTTTAGTAGGCTGCTTAATATGAAGTCCTGAATACATATCCTTTAATGCTTTCGAATATTTTTTTCCATCTGATAGTGAGGGCAGATTAAGAGATGACTGTGGTTGCACAATGTGTACATTTGAAGGTGTCAACCTTTTCCATAAGGTGCATATTGTCATTAAGTCTTGTGTGACCAATCCTGAAAGTATGTGATCTTTATCAAGTTTTGTCTATTTTCCATAGTGGAGTATATTTCCGATAGATGAGGTAAAGTTTGTTGCTTGAAATCTGTCTTGAATTTGTTCAAATTGTGATAATTAGAGATGCTGGGTGTATTGGGATTGATGTCTTTCATGAGGGAGTCAGCAGTTTCATTTCCAGGAAGTTCACTGTTGCTAGGACCCAGTGAAAATGAATATCGTTATTGTTAGTTTTCATTTGAACAGTTCACAGATGAAGTATGTCCTGAGTGATATTTTGGTGGCAACATTTAGTTGGCTTTTTCAGAAGAGATAACAGGGTAGCTTTGCTGTCTGTGAGAAACACTATTTTTTATGTTCTTTTCTTTGCTTGTCCAGATCAGGGCTAGTTTCAAAGCTATCAATTCGGTGTTGGTAGAGCTAGTACAAGTAGTTAAGAGGAAGTTGCTTCTATGATTTTTCTTGCTGGTCATAAAATATTCCTGCAGCTGTTCCATCTTCTCTGTTTAAGGCTTCATCACTGTAGATCTTTCTGTGCCATGTAAAGTAATCTATGTGTCTTTGTTTTAGTGAGATCCAGTATATCTTCCTGAAGATATTTGTGCTTTGGTTCTCTGATTTCTGGAATATCTGCTTGTATTTTAGGGAGGCAGAAAACTCATGGAGGATGATCTGAGAACCAGCAATGCTTACCTATGAGTGAGCAAATTTTTTCATAAGCAAAGTCTGTGTCTAGGTCTTTCAAAAATTTCCCTTTTGGTGTAAGGTTATAGATTTTTTTGATCAAATGGTGCTCCTTGTGTCTAGCTGCCATCCTGAGGATGTTTTTCTTCATATTTTCCTGAGTTCTTATTTCAAAAATGGGGATTAAGGTTTCTGCTAAGATATTACGGCTTATGGGGAGTTTGCCTGAACAGAATTTTATAATTTTGCGTTGTTCTTTTTCCACATTTTGTTTTGAGAGTTTTTGAGGCTTCAGCAATGAGGAATAGCCCATATTCTATGTTTGGTCTTTAGATGGTGGCGTACAAGCCTTGCAACCCCAGGAGGTACCAGTCATACATTTGAAGAGATGGAGATGTTTTTTGCAGGATAGGCTATGTAATTTTCTTTCCATGAGAGATTGCAATTCAATGTCATGCCAAGGAATTTGTGTGTAGAAACCTGACTAATTTCCATTTCTTCCAGCTTAATGTTAATGTCTGATATTGCTCTTCTCTTTCTAAGGATAGGGAGCAGAACAGTCTTGTCTAGATTGGGGTATGCAGTAAAATTTTTTGGGGTACGCCGTGAGAGCTCAAAAGTTGCTAGATCTAGTAACAAAGTCAATGTTTTATTTTATTCCAACTGTTTTATACTATAACTATAGTTTTATCTGTCTATACAAGGGGTATGCCATTTCCAGGGGGTACGTGAAGCATAAAAGGCTGAGAAATACTGCTCTAGAGAGATTTGTAAATACCACTTTTTGCAGTATCATTGCTATAATGTTAATATAATAAATTCCTGTAGGATTTTTTCCAGTTGGTAGTAGAAGGTGTTGCAGCACCAGATAACAATGTCATCTGCATAAAATGAGATTTTAATGTGGGATGGTAAAAGTGCTGGAAGATCATGCAGATATAAAAAAGTAGAGGTGAAATTATGCAACCTTGTATAATTCTTGCATTTAAATGTCTCCTTTTGAATAGTATCTTGCCTGGTTTGACTTGAATGATTTTATTTTTTATTATCTTCTTTAAGGTATGAAAGCAATTCCTTTGAATGCCTGTTTTTTTTTAATTTGAGAAGAAGGCCCTTCTGCCACACCTTATCAAATGCCCCTTTAAGATCAATAAATATAATGGCGGTGGGCATATTATGATGAAGAGCCTGTTGGAGATCTAGAATAAGATCAAATAAATTTTCCTGTGTGCATCTTGCAGGTCTGATGTAATAAGCTTTGTTTTATAGCTCTGATTTGGTTGGGGGACACAAGCCAGATCAAAAAAGATAGTAGAAGGAATTAAATATTATTCCAAGGTAAAACGCAAATTATTCAAAAGCTGTTATTGCAATTACTTAAAACGCTAATTATTGCAAAAGTGTTTCATTTACTGGGTGAAAAGTAATAAAACAGTAATAAAACATAAAATATTAAAATTACTTCAGTAATCTTTTAGGGAAACTATGCATATTGTCTTAAAAATGAATTAACAATAATTCAATAGTAGAATTTCGGAGGAGATATCCTGTACACATGGGACTCATGAAGCAGTTAGTAGAAAAGTAGTATCCTGTGAAACTCGACTACTGAATTATTGATTTAACACTAAAACTCTGAGTGACAAGCTATTCCATCATTAAAGGCAACTTGGTTATCCATTTCCCGACATAGATGGCACCTCAAACAATATTTGGGAAAGTTTATGTCACATTAGCTGACGAAAGGGATGCTACTTATGGTAGTAGTAGTAGTCAGCATACCAGGCGATGGTGTAGTGGCAGCAAACTTGAGGTGAAGGGTAGAGTCCCCCACACAGTAAAACTCATTGTTTCAGCTAACTACATGCAATAACATTTTGTAACTACACATAAGTATGGTATATGTCAATTAACGTTTAAATTTTTTGTTACTCTGAATAAATTTAGTGTCATTCTACATTGAATTGAATACATATTAGGTTAAAAAACAAACAGTTTTCAAAAGCAAGTCTCGGTTGGATTAAACAAACCTTTCAACCATGAGTCAAAATTAACACCAAGAACTTACACCTTAAATCAAAATTTCTGATTTGTACGAAAAGATTGCGATAGCTTGTTGACAATCTATTTCAAGCTGAATATCATACTTTTTTAGTGTCCTATTCGAATATTTATGATAGACATTGCAGTATGGTTTAATAGCTTTCAATTTCTTGCCACAAAAATTAACTTCATTTATACTTCCTTCAATTTAAAGAATTAGCGCTTAATAATTTTTATCTCATTTTCAAAAATAAAGGAGATGTGTTCATTTTGCCCGTCTGCAGACATCAAACTTTTTTGGTTACATTATGCTACCTGGGGCATTACCCCACCAAAAAAATAATAAACGAATTTTAAATTTAGTATACATTATTTGTCATATCTAACTCTGTGATATCAGTTATGTATTCGTTTTCTAATTATTTGCCGTATCACGTAGACAGTCATTGCATTTACTTTTCGAAATAGGTCTACATCAGCTGATTTGGTATTTTCAATACGAATAATAACATTACAGTCATCGTCAGGAATCTTAATGTTATTAATGCTAAAATACAATAACGCTCAACTGCAGCAGCCAGGTCCCATTTTATAGAGGCCCCGACACTTGATTGGCTGATTCTACCAGTGCAACCAATAGTCGAAGATCTTACTCTAGAGAAAATATTTATTTGACCGTGGCAAGCTCAACAACCCTAAACTTTCATGATGTGTTGAACTGCATTACCTACTTTTTATTTTGCGATACGTACTTAAGAGTCTCCAGTTCGATCCCAGCCACTGTTATTATAGTTTTTTTTGTTTTCAGCCACTGTTATTAGTTTTTTCGTTTTCATTTTTTTAATAACCATATCGCTTTTTCTGCAATTCGTTGTAAAATGGATTTATATTCTAATAAATTTATTGTAAATTTCATACAACCAAAATAGACAACTTTTAAAGTGATAATTTACGACTAGTAATTCAGTTTAAAAAAAATATAAAAATAATTCACTAATAAAGTATCACATGAAAATGTGCTGTAGATACACTTTAATTAGCTCAATAAATGTTTACATCGGAATGGAATAAAAAACAATTAGTAAATCTGTGTATATTTCTCACGAAGTTTTTAAAATGACACTAAAACGGAAATAAAATGTATAGGTAAATAATAAATTGAAGTAAAAAGGACAAGAATACCTTTCCAAAGCCAAAATTTCCTTTACACCCATCTTTACCCGTTATTTAAGGATAGCTTGATAGTGGTTAAAATACTTGATGAAATCAATCGTGCATTGTGAATTTCCCTGTTCTATATACAGGTGGTTATAATTGACATTACTCAGAGCAATATAGAGAAGGATCTACTAGAAGGATCACAATGAAATCTGGTGGACATTAACCAGATTAATAAAGAACATGGGGTAGAGAATTTGAGATAAAAAAAAAATTAGTGTTAGTGCTACCAGGTGGCGTGGGTACGCTAAAATAGAAAAATAATACCACATTGAACAAACAAAACCTTTATTTTACAAATCAAGATTCTCAATATGTGAACCATTTGTATGCAAAATTTGCTGGAAACGTAATTTGACATGGTCCACAGTTGCTTGAAACATGTCTCGGGGAATGGCTGCAACATTCCGCTATACTTGTCTTTAGTTCAGCAAGCGATTCAACATTGCCTTGGTAAATTGTCCTCACAGAATGTGGAATGCAACAATTGCGTTGCCATACGTGCAATATGGGGTGGCGCCCTATCCTGCATGAAGGTTATGGAGCCTAAGAAAATTCTTTCTTGCAAAGCTGGAATAATCTGCGGCGGAGATCTGTGTAATGTGGTCCATTCACTGATCGACGCACGGGGTCTCAAGGAGTGGCCTCCTTATGGAAAAAATGGTCGATTATAAGATTATAAAGTTTGCGGTAAACCTACACCATGCAGTTACATAGTCGGAGTGCAGGGGCACATCATGCGAATGTGTAGGTTCCCATATTCGGCAGTTGTGCGTATTCACTGTTCCATATAGGGTTCGGGTTGTTTTACCTCTGAATGGGTCCTGGTGCTGACCATATAAACCCACTGGACAGATATATGGCTCTGAGCTTGATTATGGATCCTGATTTTGCTGCACTGGTGGGCTTCTGTGGAGGGAAAATCTTCCGCTGTGTTTTCAGTTTGTTTGTGGGTTGACAGCCCCAAGTGAATAGATTCACAGGATATGTTTATCAGCTGGTAGATAATCCTGAGCAGAGGTCATCGCAGGCACCTGAACTCTTTGCTTCTATTCGCATCGTCAAATTCTACATTGGAGGAAGTCTTCCAGTGTAGATAGCTTCAGCCTTTAGTGGTGGGGGAACGGGTCTTTGCCCCATGTCTGTGATTAGGGGGCTGTTTGATATTGTCAGCATTCCCTCTCTCAATAAACATAGTTTCTTTAAACATCCCATTAACCATTTTCTCTCCATAGGTAGTTGGAATGTAAGGACTCTGCACAGAGATTTTTCTCTTGATGTCCTCACACAAGAATTCCACCATTATAATTTAGATATTCTCGGCTTGCAAGAGACCAGATGGACAGATAAAGGTCAGATTCTTAAAAATAATCTTAAATTTCTCTTTTCAGGGAGGGACGACAAAAAGCATCACCAAGGCGTATGTCTGCTTCTCAGCAGACACGCTAGTGATGCTCTTATAGGATATGAGTGCATTAATGAAAGGTTTCTTACAGCAAAATTTCAGACAAGCGTTAAAGACTTGAATGTTATCTGCTGTTATGCCCCCCACTGAGGATGCCGATGAGGATGAGAAGGATAGGTTTTATGGACAACTTCAGGATATTTTGAATTCTGTCAAGAAAGGAGATATTACCCTTGTTCTTGGTGACTTCAATGCCAAAGTTGGTACTGACTCTGACCTTTGGGGAGGAGTAATAGGCCCTTTTGGTATTGGTAGCTGCAATGGCAATGGGCAACGTCTCCTACAGGTAAGTAAACTCAATGGATTCAGAATAACCAACACTTATTACAAACACCGCGACATACATAAATACACATGGGTTTCACCTGATGGGCTGCATAGGAATATGATTGATTACATATTAATTAACAGCAAATGGGCTAGTTCTGTTACGAATACCAGGGCATATAGGGGAGCTGAAATTGGATCTGACCATTACCTTGTTAAAAGTGTGTTGCAACTTAAACTTAAAAAGTGTTGTGCTAGGGTTAAAAAATTTACTTTTAATACTGAAGCTCTGAAAGATCCAGTTATAGAAAAGCTTACCATGATAGGTTACTTAGTCATTATGACAGTCATGGTATGCTTACTACTGAAGTTGAGGAAGAATGGGATCATTTTAAACAGGCTATTTTGGACACTAACAGTACTCTTTTAGGAAAAAAGGAGCAGAAGAGACAGAATTATCTGAGTGATAAGGCACTTGAGCTTATTTCGGAAAGAAAGAACTGCAGGAATGTCCTTAATCAATACCCTAATAGTCCTAATAGAAAGCAGTACAGAGAACTTAATAAACGTGTAAAAGATCAGTTAGCTGCTGATAAGAATCTTTGGTTTGATGGTTTGGCTGACAAAGCCGAGGAAGCAGTTAGACAGCACAACAGCAGAGAGCTGTACCAGATAGTTAACGTTTTGTGTGGTAGAAAACGGACAGGCATACAGGGATTGAAGGATAAACAAGGTAAGGTTATAGAAGGAGAGGATTCTGTCATGGCTAGGTGGGCTGAGCATTTCAGTGATGTTCTAAACAATGTAGTTAGCTCTACTCCCATTTTTTGCAATGATGATAGATGCATTGGTGGCTTTAATGTTGGCCCTATAACACAATCTGCAGTTATTTTGGCTGTTTCTAAACTTAAACTACATAAATCCCCAGGGGTAGATGAAATTACTACGGAAATGCTTAGAGCTGTGAATGTTTCGGTTACGACATGGATGACTGAAATTTTAAATATCTTTTATGATAAAGGCATGGTTCCTAAGGATTTTACCAGAGCTATTGTTATCCCTATTTTCAAAAAAGGTAATTGCAGTTCTTCTGACAACTATAGGGGTATCAGCCTACTCTCTGTTCCAGGTAAAGTTCTTTCCATGATTGTTCTTAATAGAATTAAGAATCTGGTTGACAATCAATTGCTTGATGAGCAATGTGGATTCCGAAGTGGTAGGGGATGTGTGGATCAGATATTTTCACTTAGGCAGATTCTTGAGAAATGTTTAGAGTTTCAGAAACCTCTGGTTGTTAGCTTTGTTGATTTCAAAAAGGCTTTCGACTCTGTTGATCGTTATAATTTGTGATTGATTGTGAGATCAACAATTTTGTGTTGATAGTGAGAACCTGACAAGTTAGTTAACACAATGAAAGCTCTCTATAATAACACTGAGTCGTGTGTGAGAGTTGGTACGGCTTGTAGCAATTTGTTCAGCATTACTTCTGGTGTTCGACAAGGGTGCATTTTGTCTCATTTTCTCTTTAGCTTGGTTATTGATTATGTCATGCGAAATTCACTTCAAGGGAAAGATTTTGGCCTTAAATGGGCTGGGGATACGAAAATTTCTGATTTAGATTATACTGATGATTTAGCACTTTTGGCAAATTATGTTGATGAGATGAACTCTTTCATTCGAGCTGTTGATGAAACTGGTACTAGAGTAGGTTTGGTTATAAACAGAGAGAAAACTAAAGTGGTGAAAATTGGTCAGGCAGGCTGTGATTCAGTTAATCTGAATGGTTGCAGTCTTGAGCAGGTGTCACAGTTTAATTATCTTGGGAGCTATATAACAGATAATGGCGATGTGCGGCATGAGATTAACAGACGAATAGGGATTGCTGCCGGGACTTTTAAGAATCTATGGAGAGTGTGGAGAAATAGGCGTATACACCTAAAGACTAAAATTAGACTGTATAATAGTTTGGTTCTGTCTAGGGTTAGTTATGGTAGTGAAACTTGGACACTTTGTAAACAAGATAACAGGAAACTAGATGCTTTTGATTCCAGATGCTTACGCAGTATCTTGGGCATTAGGTGGTTCAACTTTGTAACTAATGATGAGGTTAGGCAAAGGAGTTTGCAACCTCCTTTAAGCAGCATATTGTGCAGAGAGAGACTCCGTTGGTTTGGCCATGTTGCCCGTATGAATAATTATAGATTGGCGAATAAGGTTATGAACAGTGTGCCTAAAGGCCTCAGAAAGAAGGGGAGACCTAAGATGCGGTGGGCAGACAATGTCAAACAGGACCTTGTTAGAATTGGTGTGCAGTGGCCAGATGCAGTAGATGTAGCTCAGGATAGACGCTTGGAGAACTAAATTGCACGGTCTGGACCTCCGTAGCCCATGGCTGCTTGAGGATGATGATGATGATGGCACTTTTTTGCACACCATGGGCTAAATGGCTAGGTCACAAGGACCCCGAAGGCTCAGAGGTTGGGGGAGGAGACCCACAGGAACAGCTGTTGGGAGACAGATGGTAGCCTCCTGTCAAGACCATCCAGTTTGTTCTTTAACGTGCACATGGTATGGCTCTCCCGCACACGGGGCCATGGCTTAATGTCCCATCCGACGGCTTCCAAGCCCATTGGTGTCCTCTACTGACTGTGGGCAGAACGGGGGGTTTTGCGGAGATAAATCTCAACGCTGACTCAGCTGGGACTCGAACCTGGGAACTGCAGATTACGAGCCTGGTGCGCTACTGACAGAAGCAGCCCCACCCCTCCAGGTAGAAGAAAAAAGTGCCTCATTGGTCTATAGGATTTTCGAAGGCCACGTCGTCGAGCTGAATCCTCACCAAAAATTGCAAAGTCAGTGCACTGTTAACGGTCATGCTGCACCCTATGAATTTTATAAGGATACCATTTCAGGATGGACCGTATAATTTTATGGATAATTGACCACGGAAGTTACAGTTGCGGGATACCTGTCTCGCACTATGGGTAGCTCCAATTGGGAGTGGATTTCTGCAACAGGCCACCGGCCTCTACCCAACTTGCCTGTTTCTTCGAATTTCTGTATCATTCTTCAGTCCATTCAGCGACAAAGGTCCTTTCCTTATATCTTTCAGACATTCGCGTAATGCAGCGGGCTCGGTCCTTCTCGCAGATACGCAGGATTTCTTCTAGACGATTACAGGGAAGGCATCTATAATGTGCCTCACGCAATTGCTCATGTGTGATGGCACAATGTCACGAGAAATTAGCATGTTCTACCACGTTTTTAGCGCACCCATGCCAATTGGTAGAGCACCAACACCAATTTTTTACTTGTAAATTCTCAACCCCATGTTTTTATTAAGGTATCCACCACTTTTCACCGTGATCCATCAAGTACCGTATATTTCCGCAGATAAGACGATAGTTGAATCATAAAAAAAGGCCCCCAAAATCCGGGTCGTCTTACAGGACAGATTCAAAAAAAATCAGATTGAAATTTATATAAATTGAAACCATTATAAAACGGCACGTGCTTCTATAGGCAAAAACGTAATAATGCTAAAGGAGGCTTTTCCTTTATGCGTGCAACCACCGACTGCGACTGATCTTGAAAATTACTACAACTTATCGAAAAATCTATCATATTATTTAAATATGATATATGATAATACATTACATTGTAATAGTAAATAATACATTACATTGTAATAGTAAAACGATACTAAAACAAAATAAATATTAAAAGTTTTGTTTATTGAGCTACTGAGGAAAAAACGGACAAACCGTAATTATTTACTAGTACAGAGTAGGGTATGTCCACAAAATAGAATTTATGAATAACGCTTTTATGAATAGTCAAGGTATTACCCGAACCAGTGGGAATAGGACATAATTCCGTATACGCTATACAGTATTATTATCCAGATGATGATCTCCGATCTAAACTAAATTCATAGGCCGTTGATAGTTTGGGGTCGTCTTATAATAAATAATAAAAATAAATACCCCCTCAAGCAGCTGCTTGCCACAGAGGTCGGACAGATATATGCTAAAAATTATAAAACTTAGACGAAAATTTATACCTCATCTTATCTGAAGGTCGTCTTATCTGCAGAAATATACGGTAAATCCTTCTCTACATCGTTCTGAGTAATGTCAGTTTAATTATAACCACCCTGTACATTGAACAGCCAAAACTTTGACCCCTACCTAATATGATGTTGCTCATCCACGTGCCGCCAAAACAGCTCTTACCCGCAAGCAATGAACACTACAAAATTTCTAAAGGTGTCTTGTGGTATCTGGTACCAACACGTTACCAGCAGATCCTTTAACTCTTGTAAGTTACATAGTTGAGCTGCCGCAGCTCGGATATGCGGTTCCAAACAAACCACACATACTCGATTGATGTCTGGGGAATTTGGAGGCCAGGGCAATGCTTGGAAGTTTTCCACATGTTCCGCAAACCATTCTCGAACAATCTGGGCAGTGTGGCAAAACACATTATCCTGCTGAAAGAAAGCACTACCAGAATTGTATTCAGTTGCCATGAAAGTATATACCTAGTCTACAATGTTTAGGTAGGTGGTAGACATTATAGTTTCCTGCTGACTGGACATAGGGTTTCCCAGTAGAACATTGGCCAAAGCATCACTTCCTCCACCGGTGTGTTTTCATCCCATAGTGCAAACACTTCCCCAGGTAAATGACGTACAATGGCCATCCACATGGTGCAACAGGAAACGAGATTCATCGAAACAACCTTCCAATCATTCAAGGTTGTTTTATCGCGTGCCCATTACCCATACTCCAAGTCCCTACTGGTCTCCTCTGAGACAAACCTTCATCTTCTACTTCCAGGCTTCTCATGCCAGCTCGTGGTGTCGAGAAACGGAATACGAGCTTTTCCCCCATGGGGGATGGGTCCAGGACCCGCCCCCTACCCCAATTATTGAAAGGTGTGTAGGTGCTTTTGACGGTGTACCGAGGTTATATGGGCACTCAGAGCAGTCTGTGGCTATTTAGCCCCATTTTCAGCAGGGTTTGATGTACTGTGTGTTGAGACGCATTATTCCCATCACCAGCATTCAAATCACGGGTGAGTTTCGCCGCAGTATCCCTTCTGTTGAGAGCACAGAGCACCTATCATCAGGATGATGTGGGTTGAGTTTCCACCTGGCTCAAGACAATCTTCCTCTACACCCATCTTTAACCTATTAATTAAGGACAGATTGATAGTGGTTAAAATACTTCATGAAATTTTTCTTCCTTGATTATTCGCTAGTAGCAAAATTTAATTTCAGTGAAAGAATTTGATTTGTAGAACAAATTGTTGTAATTCTTTTACAAAAATAAATTTCATTGTAATATTAATATTATACGGACTATAGTGCAGAATATTTTGATAGCAAAGCATTTATTATTTTTTCAACTATTTCATATAACCAAAAATATTTTAAATAAAACTTTAAAAAAAATTATATGCCCACTTTCTAAGTATTCACATGAAATTTTAAAAAGGTTGGGTTGTTTTACCTCTGAGCGGCACTTTTTTGCACACCATGGGCTAAATGGCCAGGTCACATGGACCCCGAAGGCTCAGAGAAGGTTGGGGGACGAGACCACTGGAACAGCTGTTAGGAAACAAATGATAGCCTCCCGTCAAGGCCATCCAGCGTGTTCTTTAACGTGCACAGGGTATGTCTCTCCCGCACACACGGGGTCACGGCTTAACGTCCCATCCGACGAACGGCGGCCTTTCCAAGCCCATTGGTGTTCCCTACTGACCGTGGGAAGGGCGGGGAATTTTGCGGAGATAAATCTCAACGCTGTCCAGCTGTGACTCGAACCTGGGAACATTTTAAAAAGACAAACTAGTACAGCGATACACAACCAGTACGCAATATGAGACGTGGCCTCGTTCAATGCAACCTGTGTGAATGATAAAAAATTTAATCGAAACAAAAGGAGTTAATCTGCAATACCAGATTAAGGGCACTATGACTTAATGGCAGGAATAGGCTTAAGATGCGACAATAAACGAAAACAGACCGATCTTGACTGGTCACTTTACTACCCCGTGCGAAGCAGTGTACTTCTAGTCATGTTATAAAAATTGGTTGCCTTTCAGTAAGTACTATATAACTGATCCTCAGCTGTTCAAAAGTTGTGCACCCCTGATCTACGAGGGGCATTCGAAAAGTTCTTGACGTGCATCTGCAGAACAAAAACCATTGCACATACCTCATCAAAACTTTTACTATCCTTCAAAGTACCCCGCTCCAGTATCTATGCAAAATTTCAGACGTCCACGCCAATTTTGAAACGTTTCTTGGTAACCCTGTTGGGGGAACACTCCTCAACTCTGAATGAACGCATTTTGCAAGGTTTTGTACCCTAGAAAAGGCTTCCAAGCAAGTTCCTTTTTAATTTTTGGAAACAATTGAAAATCGCATGGTGCCAGATCGATGAATATGCAGGATGGGATAGGTGTTTGATTTTTTCCCTGCTCCAGATAGGCCCTAACGTGCTGGGTTTGCGAGCACCGGCATTGGCAAAAAGGTGAACCCTTGAGATGCATGTTGTTGGATGCTGCTCCTTCATCTCCTTAACCATTTTTGGGCAACACTATGTTGGTGTAGTATTAACCATTTATAGTCATTTTTCAGGTAAGGTGTCCACAGCTACCACGCCTTGGGAATTAAAAAAAAATTGTGAACATGGTCTTCCTTGAGTGAAGGTTTTCTCAGAGGATTTGGCGACGCGGTTCCTCTCGTGCAACCCGAACATAGTTGCCGATCTTTTTAGGAGTGTAAATGGTCACAGCTGCAAATGGTCGTTATTGTTCATAAATATATTACGTGTTATAGCTATTTAGACTAA
This sequence comes from Ryuthela nishihirai, assembly GCA_038380435.1. Classification (NCBI taxonomy): domain Eukaryota; kingdom Metazoa; phylum Arthropoda; class Arachnida; order Araneae; family Heptathelidae; genus Ryuthela; species Ryuthela nishihirai. The sequence continues at coordinate 83,622,592 of JAWZYU010000017.1, forward strand.
TTTGTAATGGGCGAATGTGAAAAATCATTTTGAATATGTAGAGATTGTGAACTAAATACAATATAAACTTTCTTTGAAAAGTAATGGAGAAATCGTTCCCAACCGAACGACCAGTCGAAAATTAGCCCTATCGTGTTAATTGGGGACAAGGTGTAATAAATTGAATCTGAAATTAAAAGTAAAATGAAAAGCTTTGTGAAATACACAAAATTTATTCGCACACATGGATTAACATATTTATATAGTACAAATTATTAAGTACATTATATAGGCCCACTTTCTTAGTATTACAATATTTAATTTTTTTTTCTGTACTTTATTTCTTTATAGTATAAATCACATTTCTCAACAAAAAAGTGAATAAGAACAAGTTCACACTTTATAACACCAGGATTTAACAGATATTTTCTTCTCTCTCTGGAGCTGCCTGCCTGCGTTTACTTTCCAAGTCATTGTAAATTTTCCATTGGTCTTTTACACGTCTACAAATTGCTATATACTGACCAATTTCTTTCCAAATTTTGTTTTCCAGAGAAAGTTATTATACCTCGTAAACGATATAATAAAATAAATAAATACCCCCTCAAGCAGCTGCTTGCCACAGAGGTCTGACAGGAGCCTGTCAGTTTATATGCCACAGTAGGAGATCTGAGAGGATGGCAGGACCTCAGCAGAAAAACGACACACACATCCATGCCTAATTCCGGGGCTCGAACCCAGGTCCCTTAGATCAGTAGCCAAGCGTGCTAACCACTCGGCCACACCTATCCGTAATTCGAGTATCTGTGGAATTTCGATTGGTGACACCGTAATGTCTTGCACTATGTTATTTTCATGCGAGTTAGAAACTGATGATTAATCAATTCCACAAAGAAATGCTTATCTCACATAACGAAATTTGTAGATTTTGTTCCATTACGAACAGTGCCATCGTTCAAATTCCGTAAGCACACGTTTTCATACGATTGCAAGTATGATTTTATCTTTTTCCTGCAAAAGTTCCCAAATTAGAATTTTCCATTATAATGGAGATTACGTGCGTTCAATGATTGATTTAAAAAATAACAGCTTTTACTACAATTCCATTACAGAGAGGTATTCAGCAAAAGTGCTTTCAACTGCAGTTTTTGCAGTATTTTCCGCTACTATCTGTATGATAAGCCGTCCCATGGCTGAGTGGTTAGCACGCTTGGCTATTGATCAAAGGGAACTGGGTTCGAGCCCCGGGTTAGGCATGGATATATGTGTCGTTTTTCTGCTAAGGTCCTGCCATCCTTTCAGACCTTCTACTGTGGCATATAAACTGACAGGCTCCTGTCAGACCTCTGTGGCAAGCAGCTGCTTGAGGGGGTATTATTATTTTTATCTGTATGATATTGCTCGGCAAATTACTTTCAGCATCATTGTACGAAGCTAGTAAGTACTCGCAGTTATCGTCGGGAATGCTAACTTGGTAATAATTTTAAACGTTGGTTTGACATTCGTTAAACATTTAATCCCGGTGGTATTCTGCACAGTCATAAAAGGCACACGCATGAATCTGACACAAGGAGTAATAAGAAGTATTTGTTACTATAAAATTGTCATTTACAACTCTAATTGATTTTAGGTTATTGTTCTCGTTTCTCAATATCCCAATGGGTTGGCTCTTTGAATCCGATGTCAAATAAATGTTCCTTAATTCCGATTGGGGAACAAGAATACCTACTCCGTTTCGTGGGCGGCATTTCAAGACCTCTCCAGTTCTCTACAATGTGATCCTCCGGAAAACCCTTTTCCTGCATTTTCTCTTTGTAACATTTTAAACTTATTCTGTTTTGGCCATAACCCTCTTCAAATGAATCAGTTAACGCGCTTGGCTACTGATCTAAGGGACCTGGGTTCGAGCCCCGGGTAAGGCATAGATGTATGTGTCGTTTTTCTGCTGAGGTGCTGCCATCCTCTGACCTTCTACTATGGCATATAAACTGACAGGCTCCTGTCAGACCTCTGTGGCAAGCAGCTGCTTGAGGGAGTATTTATTTTATTATTTTATTTAATGGATAAGAGCATTCGCTAAATATGTCAACTGCAGTACTGCAGTGTACACTATGTTGAAAAAAGTGTCCGGAGACTTCCATGTTATGTGAATGGAAAGCTACTTTCAAAGCTCTCTAACATTGAAAAATAAACCTTTTACACAAAAATTGTTACTGGTGATAAATTGTAGATGCCACTCAAATCTCTTTATATTTTCCGCAAATATTCATTTAATATTTAAGGAATGAATGGAAGCTGAAGCATTTATTTTCAACTTTTGACACTTGTGAAAAAATACTTCAATAGATAAAACACGACTCTTGTAACAATTTGTTCATTAACATAAATTAAATATCTGAAGTTTGTATGATGATTTTTTAAAGATTTCATCAATTTGGAGGCTATATGACAGTGTCAATTTTTAACAATCTTCAATCAACATTTAGTCATTGAAGCGGGACCATTTAACAGCAGATGACACACTGATTTATTTGCATGGTGCTCCAACAAATATTTCCTGGTGTGGCATTTTCTATGCAGAGCAGTGTATATTTCTAGGAAAAACATATTTAATATTGGTTTAAATATTAGTACAATTTAATTATAAAAATAAAACCATCTTATTAAATTTAAAATAACATTTCTTATGCACCCTGTTGCCCAAGCCGTTTATAATGATGAACATTTCATGCACTTTTTTGCTGAGATTTTCTTTCATTCAGATCTCTACAGCATCTTGTACTAATAAATAGAGATGCTTGTGATGCTTATGGCAACTGCTGTGCAAGACAAAAAAAAAAAGCTGAAAATCGAATGCTGCTGTTTTGTGAACATATCTGCAAACCCAATTGCTCTGGCCCTACAAATAGACCTAAGTGGCAGGCAGCTGCTTCAGGGATGATGTTTTGTCATTTAAATTTTATAAATATAATACTTGTATTTACATTTGTAATAAGCAATATATAGGGTGATTCAGTTACGCATGTACAAACTTCTGGGAGGGGAAGGTTGCACAAAGACGAATCGGAATCATAGCAATGCAGGGTTGGTAACGGCATCAACATGTGCTATTGTACAGAGAGGATGTGAATGAAAGAGCAGCATGTACGAGAACAAAATGCTTTTTATTAATCACAATAGGTACATTTGCGAAATGCACAGAGGTCACAGAAGGTGTTCGAAGTTGCGACCACGAGCTGTAACACAGACCTGACATCGTCAGCACATGGAATCACGTACATTCTGCAAGATTCCTGGTGTCTCAGACTTCCGAGGCAGCTATGGAGATGCGTGCGACAAGGTCCTCAGCACTTTCAATGGGGGTGTCGAACATCAGTCTTTTCATGTAACCCCAGAAGAAGTAATCAAGGCATGATAGGTCCAGCGATCTTGCAGGCCAATGAACGGGACCATCACGCCCGATCCACTGTTGCCCAAATGTCACGTTTAAGTGTTGACGAACGTCACGGCTGAAATGGGCGGGGGCCCCATCATGCTGGAACCACATTGCACGGCGCAGCGACTGAGGGACCTGTTGTTCATCCAAAGGTTCTGGCAAGACGTCCTCCAGAAATATCCAGTAACTCCTTCCGTGCAGACGAACAGGCATGAGGTAAGGGCCTATCAAGTGGTCCCCAACAATGCTGGACCAAACATTTACAGCAAAACTGATTTGTGCAGCACATGTTCGTGTAGCATGGGGGTTCTCCACAGCCCATCCATGCACGTTATGCGCATTGAAACTACCTTCCCATGTAAAGCATGTCCGCACTCTTCTGCAGGTACCATTGCACAAATGCAATACACTGTGGGTTCTTCAATTTTGGTAATTTTATTCAACATTTAAATAGTTTAAACAGCAAAATTTGTCAATTATAACAATTTATCTTAAAAATTAATTAAACATAATTGTTACATCAAATTATTTATAAATAAAATATTCTGCGTTAAGGATATACAGTATGTCTAATCATTTAACCCTTCCATTGTCAGCCTGAAAAATTGGTTTACATCCATAGGCCAAGCTATTTTCAACCTATGCTCAGCCAAAAAAATTAACTAGAACTTTTTTTTGCCAAATGACTAATGAAAGGAATTATGTTACATGCCAAATTAATCAGTATTTAATTCTTGATTTTGTGAAAACACAATATTTAACAAAAAAGACGAATTTTATTTTAATGACTTTTTTAGTCATGTAATAAAAAATTTGCATTGCCAAATGCATCTCGCAATGCAAATAAAAATTTATTTAAAAATATTAATAGAAATGATTATAATACACATGAATAGAAAGACAATTTATTTCTGAATAACAAAAAAATTTATATTTATTTGAAGTAAGAAAATTACTCCTGTTTTGTAATTTTTTTTCTTGTTCCATACTTTGAGAAAAGTCCAGGCTTTTTGCTAACTGTGCTGTGTCAGATCAACAACTCAACATTGGAATTAAAAAAAACTAATCAACTTTGGGTTGGGTTGTTTTACCTCTGAGCGGCACTTTTTTGGACACCATGGGCTAAATGGCCAGGTCACATGGACCCGAAGGCTCAGAGAAGGTTGGGGGAGGGGACCCACTGGAACAGCTGTTGGGAGACAGATGGTAGCCTCCCGTCAAGGCCATTAAGCGTGTTCTTTAACGTGCACAGGGTATGGCTCTCCCGCACACGGGACCACGGCTTAACGTCCCATCCGACGGACGGCGGCCTTTCCAAGCCCATCAGTGTCCCCTACTGACCGTTGGGAGGGCGGGGAATTTTGCGGAGATAGCTAATCAACTGAAATATATCATATTATATACCAAATTAAACAGAATTTAATTATGAATTTTATGAAAATAATAAATTTGAGCAAATTTTAAAAGCATAGTAATTTTAATACGACTTTTTACAGTATTGAGGTAAGAAAAAAAATCGAACTATGCAATTAAGACTAAATTTTGGAAAACCTGATGAATAAAAATAGTTAAATTATATATTCATCAAAAGTAAATTTCTTTCCGAATAATATAATATTTATATGAAATATGATTTTTATTTTCAGTGCAGTATATTTTAAAACATCAGCCACCATTATACAAGGTTACTTCGATTGCTCACATCAATGGGATTTTCTGGCTGGTTTATGAAATGGAGGAACACTTTCTTGGCTGTTTTTTTTATACCAAACATTATGAATTTTTCCTTTGGTTGTTAAATTTTGATCTATGCTATGTGCCATACAACCAGTCTACCAAATGAAAATAAAATCATCTGTATTGTTAGAGTAGCAGAGCCAAGATACTGAGGAGGAGGGGGGGAGCTTTGAAATTCATTCAATATGAACATAAAAACTCAATTTAAAAAAATGAAATTTTTCTAAAGAGAGGGGAGTAAAACGTACGAGTTTATTTGGGGGAGGGGGTATCTTTCCAAAATTGCCCTACCAAGTGAGGACATATCCATGCCAAGGAAGCACTTTTTGCTTCTGTATCCAAGATCTCATTCATTTTCAGAAAACGATACAAATCAAAGTTTTTTACGGGAAAACAAAGAAAAAATAAGAGAAAACAACTTATAACTTAATGTGATGTTAAAATATCCATTGCAACAAGTTGCAAGCCAGCCATCTGATGTAGCATAACTCTGAAAAAAATCAATAATTATTGATTAGCAGAAGGGTCGCTAATTTATGGAAATAAAGTAGATCTACAGAAATGAAAACCAAGGTTTAATTTAAAAAAAAAAGGAAAATATGAACTTTATGCAGGAAGTTTATAATACAATTTGTTGAAGGAAGCATTTGACCAAATCATCCATTTAAACAACTTGCTCTGTCAAGGAAATCCTTTTTGCTCCCATATACAATACCTCATTCGTTTTCAGGAAACAATACAAGATGTTTTTATACAGCAATAGAAATAATTAGAGAAATATTAATATATAACCTAATGTGATGTTAAATAATATCCATAACAACTTATAAAGCTGGGTATCTGATGTAACATAACTCCAAAAGATCAATAGATCAGCTGACCGAAAAATCAATAATTTACTGAATAAATCTACAGAAATGAGAACAAAGGCCAAGACCGACTGTATACATGGTCACATTATCCTATATCTGAGAAGAACTCTTTCTGTAAACATCCGTTAAAAAGCCACTTTACTGCACATGTAAGCAATAGCTAGGCCACTGCACTCAACTGCACCTGCTACCGTGATGTACTTTACACTAAAACAACTTGGCTTGCTGGCTTCCTCTTTCTAAGAAGACTCATGTTACTTATAGTTCTGATTTTAAGAGTGAGAAAGACACATAGAATGTTAAGATAAATGATGAATAAAATTCTGGGAATATAGAAATAAGTTTTATGGCAGAAAAAAAAAAGTGTAAAATGAAAAACAAAATGGTAATTCGTACTTTATAATTACTTCAAAAATCTGCCGTTTTTAAAAATAGCAGTTTCTTTCGTTAATTTAGGAGATTTTTGGAAATTTAAAGAAAACATTTGTTGATAATAGTTCACATTAAACTTTTGAGATTAAATAAGGGGATTGCTTCATCAAACAGTAATACACAGTAATATAAACAAATTGGCAATGGCAATTGGTATAGGTGTTCCTAAGAAATGGCAATCAGATGGCTTTGACAAGTCATTTATACTGCAGTTTAATAAAATATGCATCAAATGAAAAAAAAGAAAATTTTATTTTTCAAGCCTGAAATTATATATTTTTATAAGATATATATAAGAAAATTTTAAAACAGCAATTTTTATTTCTAAAATAATCGATTTTTTTTTGTTGTTGTTGTACTAAAAACGTATGCATGCATCCTTTGCCTATATTTGTGAATTCTGTGAAAGTATACATATGGCATTGATACTGGAAGGGTTAATTGTAATCAATATGCACAAAACATTTGTGGTGGAATTATTGCTTTAAAATATTCCAGTTTTCATAGCTTTAATACTTAATGCTGCTGTAATTTAAGATTTAGTCTTGATTTATATCTTAATATACCTTCAAATTTATTCCATTTCTTCAGCAAAAAAAAATCTGATATATTGAGTTTCTAACTTGGCTTTCTGTTGTAATAACATAAAAATTCTCTAAGAGTTTGGTAGAGCTATATAAATTTTAATTTATATAATTGTACTTCTTTTTAAATAAAGATTTATACTTCTATATTATATTAATTCTTTTTTCCCCAATGGGAAATGGTTTGCATGCTTGGCTATGGAGTAACTTTTTTATGGAGTACTTTCTGCTGAGTTCTTCCTTTCTCAACTAGTCTTTTCTGTGGTATATTATATTCATAGGCTTTTGCTTGAACTATGTGGTAAATAGTTGTTTGAGGAGTAATTTGGTTCTTTGTGAATTTCATGATTATTCAGATGTAATATGCATTAGAGAAGAATCAAGAACAGTTTTTAAATGTACCCTAACTCACAGATATTCCCTATGGTGTATGAAACTGACAGTGTCCTCCTGTCAGACCTCTGTGCCAAGCAGCTGCTTGAGGGAGTATTTTTATTTTAATTTAAAGTGCAAGTCCTCCTACGAAGTTAGATATTTGTACAATCGATAGGTACCAAAAATGCACCATCTAGTGATGAGGACCGTATCACATCTGATGTCCACAAAACCTTTTAACATTCCTGTGTCATAAAAAGTTCAATAAAAATAAATAATAGGAAAATACCCTGTAAAACTTAGTACAAGTGGAGGTTATGGGGGGGGGGGGGGCTCTCCAATTAGCTAAATAATATAGATATATATTTACATATAAAAAGGATCAATTTCACACCCACCTCACTGAATTAGTAACTTAAAATGCAAAATCAAACTCTAACACATCATAATTAAAATATAAAATGCATCTAAAATAACACTTAAACATAACTATCACAAATTTTCCATTTCTAAAATAGAATATAAAAAATATCAGGTATCTTCATCCACCATTATTGCAAGGAATTCCTCTTCATTAACTACAAAAAAAATTGTTAAAAGTTAATTTTAGTAGAAAATCATTTATATATGGTACACACTCAAAAACACTTAACAAACATGAAAATGCATGAAGAGAAATATCAGTTAACGCAAATCTAAATTTTGGCCTGTTCCAGCAACAATTTTTTTTTGTATGTAGTCTTTCAAAGGCAAAATGGACAATACAAAAATATCCCTTAACACAAAAAATTCTACAGTCCAACAAAAAAAATTTCTTTTCAAACTTTCTTGGATAACACAAAATTTATAGAGGATTGACAGAAGTAATCATAACCACTGTTTGATAAATTTTAAACAGCTTCAAATTTCTTGATAGTTATTTAACAGCAACTGTAAAAAACACTAGTAGGCTTTATACTCAATGACTGGTATGCAGGTTAATAATTTTGTCTGCTGTTTATGACAATAGTTTCCTGTGTCCATTCAGATTGTCAACCTCGTTAATCCTTGATTGGGAATAACATTCATAATGAAGGTTGGATGGGCTCAGGGCCTGACATGGCTTTGCACATGGCATTTGCATTTGTAAGTTACCAAAGCATAGCTTTATTGTTCATGTGTAAGAAAAAAAGATCAATGGAACAACGAAAATTAAATATAGTGTAAAATGACTAGTCATTGACTGTACTACAGTTTCTTTTGACTACCATGATCAGACTGTAATGCTCCAAATTTTCTTTGCTGGATAGCTGAAACTCCAATGCCAGACAATGAATCTTGCCAAGAAATTAAATAAGGGTTCTTTTTTTTAAATGAGTGTAAGGCAAAAAAAAAGACAAATTTAAAATAGTACCAAAATTGTAATTAAATCAATATTTGTAAAACAAAGCTCTGCTCAAAAGAAAAAAAAAAAAATCAAAGAGTCAAATACAAATTTCATAAAATTAAATAAATTTATTGGATTCTAGACTCACCAACAATCTTTCATCAACACGTGTTGCAAACAAAAATTATCACTATGACCACAGCCAATTACCACACCAATTACCACTTCACCTCCACTGACTACCGTGACTTCAACCGATTTCCATGACTCAACTCCCTATCCTCTTAGCCACACTATGGCTCAAGCAAATGTAGCAGGTGTCATCACCTCGAGCCACATTTGCATACATTGTGATCAGACGTTGATGATAGCATTAAGCAGCCGTGCCTTGCTCAGAACATTTAGTGGCCATCTATAAAAACAGAGTTGCACAGTAAGCAACATTATGGGTAGGGAGAAATGATGATTTAAAGTAAAGAAACATACCAAAATAATAATCATAACATACGTAAATTAAAACTGGTTAAGGAAACATAAAAGTGAATGGGTGAATCATCACAAGACAACACCATCAGAGCCAAATGCCTTGTTTGTAGGGAAAAACATTCCTACATACTGAAGTGCCTTTGAATTAGGGATAGAAACCTAGTAATGTGTTGGACACCCTCTGGCCCTGATAATGGTCACCACACGATGAGGCAAGGATTCCACAAGCTTGCATAAATGTTCCACAGGTATGGCGACCCATGCATCCTCTAGAGCTGCCCACAATTCTCTCAAGGTCGTTGCTGATGGGACATGGACCCGAACACTCTACTCAATGGTATCCCAAAGATTTTCAATGGGATTTAAATCTGGGATTCTAGGTGGCCAATTCATTATTTCAAAGTCAGAAGAATGCTCCTGCTACCATGCAGTAGCCAATCTGGACCTGTGAGATGAACAGTTGTCTTGCTGGTAGACACCATCTCATAAATGGGTGTAAATGGTCAGCCGTGAGTTCTATGTACCGGGATGCATTGAGAGTCATCGGTACATGTACCAAAGGTCCCATAGATGTCCAACTGAAGACTCTAGGCCATCACTGAGCCACCACCAGCTTGTACTGTTCCAACCTATCATGCAGGATCCATGGCTTCATGGGGTTGGCGCATACCCTCAGTCTCCCATCGGTGTGATCAAGTTTAAATTGGGATTCATCACTCCAGGCTATCCATTGCCAATTTTCAATGTTCGTTAGCCCAGGCAAGGTGTTGAGCCTGGTGTCATGCCGTTATTAGAAGTGGAACTCTCGTAGGTCGGTGGCTCCTGAAGCTGAGACGATGCAGTGAGTGTTACACGGTCCATGCACTGACTTCCCAGCTGGAACTCGCATTCAGATTGGAGGTGGTTTCAGATAATGTCTGGCCCCTATTGGTCTGTACGATGTGGGTCAGATGGCAAAGCCCACGATCATTCAAGGCTGGTTGTCCTTTGCAGTTTGTCCAGGTGCTTGTTTTTTGCCAGAATTTTCATATTCCCGGAACACTCTTGAAACTGTCATAAGAGAAAATTCAAGTTCGTTGACATTTTCGGAGATCGAGTGTCCCCATCAGTCAGGCACCTACGATCTGCTCTCTGTCAAATGCATCTAAATCCCACACCTTTCGCATTACACTTCTCCCAACGAATGCTTGGGGAAGCAAAAGCTATATATGACCAGAGTTTCACCAAAGCATGTGGGAAAATATGGGACTTGCAGTACTGAATTTACTTAATTTTTAGTTAGTACTTAATTTTTAGATTGTCTCCTATTCCTAATTCAAGGCACTTCGTGTATAGTAGGTACATTGCAGGCCAGCTAGATGAGTAGACACGCAAATGTTGAAGAATTAATTTAGGGTTATCAAAAATACATATCAAAGGGTAAAAAGACCAATGTGTGACTAATATCAGATTAATAACCTGCAGGGTTACATTTTTCAGTCATATATTACTTAAAGTTTTAAGTACATCACATGCCAAATATGTGTAATAAACAGTTCAGGTTTTAAAACAAAATGTAGTATTGATTTGGTATGTATACAAATTGCATTTGGCACATGAAGTTTCTGGCTTAATAAATACGTTTTTACATTAAATTAAACTTTGCTTACTCATAGGCGAATTTTTTAACAAAAAATAAACACAAACTATTTTCTGAAAATATCAGTGATGAAACCCAAATTCATGTATTTTCTGATCAGTTAGGATTAAGGGTGGTTTTCTCATCACCTAGGATTAACAGTGTATGTAAAATAATTTATTATTACTATATTTAAATAATATTGAAAATCTAAAAATTAAGTACTAACTTTTTAAATATAAAGAGCAATCACTCAAATTTTAACCAATAGTAATTCAATTAAAACACATACTTTTCAGTAATAAATTATCACAGGAAAAGTCCTGTAAACAAGGAACACTTGAAATAATGAGTTGAAAAAATTTAGTTGTCGTGACTGGGAATCAAACCCAGGTCTCCCAAAAGCATGCTGGGTGTCTTAATCACTAGATCATAGAGGAACTAACCACTTCTTCAACTAAGTGACATATAAGCCTTCCTGTGACACCATCTAATATCAGGAGTTGGGCAGCCAAATCACCATATTTTTGATGGTAGTAATATTTGTCACTCACACTCACAACATTATATAAACTATTCAGCAATAAATTATCACAGGAAAAGTCCTGTAGACAAGAAATACTTGAAATAATGAGTTGAAAAAAATTAGTTGTCCTGAATGGGATTTGAACCCAGGTCTCCCAGAAGCATGCCAGGGATCTTAACCACTAGACCACAGAGGAACTGACAATCATATTTTTGTTAGTATCTATCTTAAGACAAAAAGTCGTATTTTCCCATCCCCCTGAGGGTGTTTTAGGACAAATTGTTGTTGCTAATATAAACCTCTTGATCATCACATTTCATCACTAAAAAATCAAATTTCTAACCCAAATATACTGTATGCAATATTTGTTTAAAATTATGAAATTTTCAACTATTTCTGCTGTTAGAGGATGCAATTGAAACTTTTGGGAGATTGGAAAAGTGTGAATTGTATTAGTTTATCAATAAACAAAATAATTGCATTTTTCCACATACTCTTGGGGCAAGGGTAAAAATCACTGCTGTCAATGCAAACTTCACGACTTTCACATTTCACCACCAAAATTTCAAATTTCTGACATGTGATGTACTTAAAACTTTAAGTAATTATATGACTGAAAAATGTAACCCTGCAGGTTATTAATCTGATATTAGTCACACATTTATTCTTTTAAAATTTTGCCATTTTCAACATTTTCCACTGTTACAGTTACAGCTATTGGTCGATTCTAACAAAATAGAGCAAATCAAATCCTAATATTTTATTAATATCTATCCAACTTTAAGAGAATTTTTATCTCTAAAAACGAAGAAGTTGAATGTCTACAGGTGGATAAAGTGAAAACGTGTTTTTTTTTTTAAATCAGCCAAAAATTTTGCAATTATACAAAATATACTCATTGTATTATATTGTTAATGTAGATTTATACACACTATCAAATTCAAAAGGGTATTTATCAATTTTAATAAGAACTAAGATTTCATACATAATCCTTGATAACATCAGCCATGGGCTACAGAGGTCCAACCAGACCATGTAATTTAGTTTTCCAAACATACCTGTCCTGAGCTACATCTGTTGCATCTGGCCACTGCACACCAATTCTAACAAGGTCCTGTTTGGCATTGTCTGCTTACCGTATTTATTGTTTTTGTACATTACTGTTTCTTTCTGAGACCTTCTGGCACACTGTCCATAACCTTATTCACTAATGTATAATTATGCATATGGGCAACATGGCCAAACCAACAGTCTCTCTCTGCACAATATGCTGCTCAAAGGAGGTTGCATACTTCTTTCCCTAACCTCATCATTACTTACAAAGTTGAACCATCTAATGCCCAAGATACTGTGTAAGCATCTAGAATCAAAAGCATCAAGTTTCCTGTTACCTTGCTTATAAAACATCCCAAGTTTCACCACCATAACTAACCATAGAAAGAACCAAACTATTATACAGTCTAATTTTAGTCTTTAGGTGTATACGCCTATTTCTCCACACTCTCCCTAGATTCTTAAAAGTCCCGGCAGCAATCCCTATTCGTCTGTTAATCTCATGCCGCACATCACCATTATCTGTTACATAGCTCTCATGATAATGAAACTGAGACACTTGCTTAAGGGTGCAACAATTCAGGACGACTGAAGCACCAACTGCCTGACCAATTTTCATCATTTTAGTTTTCTCTCTATTTATAACCAAACCACCCTATTACCAGTCTGATCAACAGACCTAATGAAAGAATTCATCTCATCAATATCATTTGCCAACAAGGCCAAATCATCTGCATAATCTGAATCAGAAATTTTGAAATCTCTAGACCATAGATTCCCAATGGGGGCGATACTGCCCCCCAGTGGGCGCTGGAGCCTTCTATGGGGGCGGTAGCGGATACAGAGGCAAATGGGGGGCGTTGAGGCAGTCAAGAGGGGCGGTCAAATAAATAAATAAATTTAATGGAATTTTCTGTGACAACCTTTTTATCTCTTCTATTCTGTGGTGTCTTCCTGGTGATTCTGGTCATCCACTACCTCATCCGTCATGTACAGCTTTTCAATTGCAGCTTGGACAATAAGTTCCCTGCTACTGCCTACTAGCGTACTGGTACGTCTGAAGTCGACTGAGATGCTCTCAAAAGTTCTCTTCAAGATCACAGATTGGATATAAGCTTCAATATGTTTTCCCACTCCAAGTCGCTTTGAGTATGCTTTATGGTACGTAGTTACAATACCATCCCAAGTCAGAACATAAGGTATAATATTAACATTACACTTGTGAATTAGGCTCAACTCATTAGCCAGTAGATCATACTTCCTCTTCTTTTCAACCTCTACTGTCTGCAGGTTATCCTGAAATGTTATTCCTACTTCAATAATTGTAATCTCATTCAATACCTTAACATGCACTACTATATCAGGCTTATTATGTTGGACATGTGTGTCCATCCTGATAGGCAAATCAACCTTGATGCAATAATAATATAATAATAATAAATTTATTATATTTAATATTTTTTTATAATTATTTTTAATATAATAAAATACTTTGAAAATACCTGTTTTCATGAATAAATATTTTATCTAGCTATGTAAATTATCTTATTGTTATCGCGTTAATAAGCATTTTTAAATTAGCATTAGGTATACCTATACCTAATTTGTTTTGGTTTAGAATAGATTGACGGTGACAAGTCCTTGCAAGTTGGTAGGCAAACATGCGGTTCATGCAATTTAACATGTTTCGACAAGAATATGGGAGCTTGAAATGACTTGTTTATGGAGCAAGTGCGCCAGCATCGCAAACATACAAGTTAATGCGTGCACAAAATCAAATGTATAAAAGTGATAGCTCTAGGAATGTTTTATTATTTTTATGTGCTTCGCCGGGATAAATAGTCGTGAGTGATAAGTGTTAGAAGTCATTATAAATCTGTTGAGAAGTTAATTTGTATTTGAAAATGTCTGAATTTACATCTAAAAAGAAATGCCGGCAGTACAGTATTGAGTATTTGAAATATGGATTTACATACTCTCCTACAAACCAATCATTACCTATGTGTTTAATTGTCGAAAAGATTTTTCAAATGAAGCTATGAAACCTTCTAGGCTACAAGAGCATTTAAATAAAATGCATGCTGATAAGAAGAACAAAGATTTATCCTATTTTCAAGAACTGGAAAAGCAATATTTAAAACAGCCAACTATGTCAAACCTTTTTGCATCGTCTTCTAAACAAGTTGATGATGGACTACGAGCCTCATATAACGTTTCATTGTTAATCGCAAAAGCAGGAAAACCACACACAATTAGCGAGGAATTAATTTTGCCGGCAGTCAAAGAGATATTAAAAACTGTTCTTCATCATAAGACACCATCAGATATCATCAAAAAAATTCCTCTCAGTAATAATTCGGTGCAAAGAAGAATGATGAAATGGCAAAAGACGTTGAAATATAATTATGTGATTACTTAAAGACTTGCAAATTTTCCATTCAACTTGATGAATCAACTCTACCAAATAACGAAGCTCTACTCTTATCATATGTATGATTTATAAAAGAAGAAAAAATTCATGAAGAGTTATTATTTGCTAAAAGTTTGGAATCTGATACAAAGAGAGAATCTATATTTACTACCATGCAAAAGTTTTTTCAAGAGAAAGAAATTCCTATTTGCAATATTTTGTCTGCTGCTACTGATGGTGCTCCAGCAATGACAGGGCGTCATAAGGGTTTCACAGCGCATTTGAAACAAGCAGTAACAAATGTACTCGCTGTACATTGTATTATTCATCGTCAGCATTTGGTTGCAAAAAATTTGAATGAACGTCTGCATACGTTGCTCCATTACGTTATTAAAGCAATAAATAAGATTAGAAGCAATTCATTGAATGACCGATTATTTGGTAAGCCTTGTAATTAAAATGATGAAGATTACAATCGCTTGCTGCTGCACACAGAAGTACGTTGGCTATCTAAAGGTGTTTGTCTGAATCGTTTTTTCAATCTATTTGACTCAGTACTGGACTTTCTTGAAGACAGAGACGAAAAATTGCTCGAAAACCTGATTACGTCAAAAAATGACATCGCTTATTTGACAGACCTGTTTGAAATATTTAATCAAGTTAATTTACAATTGCAAGGTGATGAGTTGAATTTAATTAAAACAAAAAACGTCATAGCTGCTTTTGCGGGAAAACTTCTTCTATTCAAACGAAATCTAGGTAGAGGTGATACAACCACTTTCCCACATTATCAGCAGTCTCTGAAAACCGGAAGATTTACTTACTGCCAACACTTGGAAGTTCTTCATGTTGATTTTACGGAGCGTTTCCAAGATATTTTAAGCATGAATATACCGAGTTGGGTTTTAGAGCCTTTCGCAAACACAGATACTGAAGAATCATCAAATTTGGAAGAGGAACTCTTAGAACTCACGACTAACGAAGCACTCAAAGTAAAATTCAAACATGGATACCAAGAGTTCTGGCTTCAAAAATCATACCAGTTCTCTACCCTGGATTATGGGCAATAGTACAGAAGTTTTTAATCGCATTTCCTTCGTCCTATATGGCTGAGCGTGGATTCAGTGCAGTAGCTAATTTACTGTCAAAGAAGAGGAACAGACTACACATCACTGAACGTGGCAATCTGCGATTGATGTTAACGAAATTGGAACCCGACATTAACAAATTGTTAACACTCCACCAGCCTCAACCATCTCATTAATTTTTTTTATTTATTATTAATTTTGTGTTTATCTCATTATTTTTTATTTCTTATTGATTCTGTGTTTATTTTTAAAATTTTAATAAACAATTTTATTGTACATTTGGTTGTCATTTTATTAATTTCTGCTTTATGATTTTTAATAGATAAATAAGGTACAGATAATATGCAACAATATTTTAATATTTCATATAAAATTAACTATTATGGACTAGGGGAGCGTTGAAATTTTTGTTCTCTTCTAAAGGGGGCGATGGTCCAGAAAAGGCTGGGAATCACTGCTCTAGACCATTTAAGGCCAAAATCTTTTCCTTGCAAAGAATTTTGCATAGCATAATCAATAACCAAACTAAAGAGAAAAGGGGACAAAATGCACTCTTTTCAAACACCAGAAGCAATGCTAAACCAATTGCTACAAGCCTTACCAACTCTCACACACGACTCAGTGTTATTATAGTGAGCTTTCATTATGTTGACTAACTTGTCTGGTATGCCATACGATCTCACAATCAACCAAAAATTATGACGATCAACAGAGTCAAAAGCCTTTTTGAAATCAATAAAGTGAAAATATCTGATCCACATATTCCCTACCACTTCTGAATCCACATTGCTCATCACACAATTGCCTGTCAACCAGATTCTTAATTCTGTTAAACACAATCATGCAAAGAACTTTCCCTGGAACAGAGAGTAGGCTGATACCCCTTTAGATATCACAAGAACTATGATCACCTTTTTTGAAAATAGGGATAATATCCTTAGGAACCATGCTTTTATCACAAATGGTATTCAAAATTTCAGTCATCCAAGTGGTAACCGGAACATTCCCAGCTCTAAGCATTTCCTACCCCTAAATGAAGTTTAAGTTTAGAAACAGCAAAAATAACTTAGATTGTGTTACAGGACCAACATTAAAGCCACCAATGCATCTATCATCATTGCAAACAATGGGAATAGAACTAACCACATTGTTTAGAATATCACTGAAATGCTCAGCCCACCTAGCCATGACAAATTCCTCACCTTCTATAACCTTACCTTATTTATTCTTAATCCCTGTATACCTGTCCGTTTTCTACCACATAAAACATTAACTATCTGGTAAGCTCTCTGCTGTTGTGCTGTCTAACTGCTTCCTTGGCTTTGTCAGCCAAGCCAAAGATTCTTATCAGCCGCTAACTGACCGTTTACATGTTTATTAAGCTCTCTGCAACGCTTTCTTTAGGAGTTGTAGGGTATTGATTAAGGACATCCTGGTTCTTTTTTTCTGAAATAAGCTGAAGTGCCTTATCACTCAAATAATTCTGCCTCCTCTACTCCTTTTTTCCTAAAAAGAGTACTGTTAGTTTCCAAAAAAGCCTGTTTAAAATGGTCCCATTCTTCCCCAACTTCAGTAGTAAGCAAACTATGACTGTCATAATGACTAAGTAACCTATCATGGTAAGCTTTAGCTATAACTGGGTCTTTCAGAGCTTCAGTATTAAAGATAATTTTTTAACCCTAGCACAACACTTTTCAAGTTTAAGTTGCAAGACACTTTTAACAATGTAATGGTCAGATCCAATTTCAGCTCCCCTATATGACCTGGTATTCCTAACAGAACTAGCCTGTTTGCTGTTAATTAATATATATATAATCAATCATATTCTTATGCAGCCCATCAGGTGAAACCCATGTGTACTTATGTATGTTGCGGTGTTTATAATAACTGTTAGTTATTCTCAAACCATTAAGTTTACTTACCTGTAGGAGAAGTTGCCCATTGCCATTGCAGCTACCAATACCAAAAGTGCCTATCACCCCTCCCCTAAGGTCAGAGTCATTATGAACTTTGGCATTGAAGTCACCTAGAACAAGGGTAATATCTCCTTTCTTGACAGAATTCAAAATATCCTGAAGTTGTCTGTAAAACCTATCCTTCTCATCCTCATCGGCATCCTCAGTGGGGGCATAACAGCAGATAACATTCTAGTCTTTAAAGTTTGTCTGAAATTTTGCTGTAAGAAACCTTTCATTAATGCACTCATATCCTAGAAGAGCATCACTATAATGTCTGCTAAGAAGCAGATCTACACCTTGGTGATGCTTATTATCGTCCCTCCCTGAAAACGGAAATTTAAGATTATTTTTAAGAATCTGACCTTTATCTGTCCATCTGGTCTCTTGCAAGCTGAGAATATCTAAATTATAATGGTGGAATTCTTGTGTGAGGACTTCAAGAGAATAAGCTCTGTGCAGAGTCCTCACATCGCAACTACCTATGGAGAGAAAATGGTTAGTGGGATGTTTAAAGCAACTATGTTTATTGAGAGAGGGAAATGCCAACAATATCAAACAGCCCCCAAATCGCAGGCATGGGGCAAAGACCCATTCTCCCACCACTAAAGGCTGAAGCCATTTACACTGGAAGACTTCCTCCAATGTAGAATTTGATGATGCCAGTAGAAGCAAGAGTTCAGGTGCCTGCGTTGACCTCTTCTCAGGATTATCCACCAGCTGATAAACATATCCTGTGAATCTATTCACTTGAGGCTGTCAACCCACAAACAAACAGAAAACACAGTGGAAGATTTTCCCTCCACAGAAGCCCACCAGTGCAGCAAATTCAGGATCCATAATCAAGCTCATAGCCATAATTCTATTCAGGATCCATAATCAAGCTCAGAGCCATAATTCTATTCAGGTTGGTATATGGTCAGCATCAGGACTTTGTGTCATTGACCACTCTCAGCAGGGTAGAAAAAAAATTAAAAGTAACCATAATTGTCCAGATCAGTAGGCCACACTGATCTGGCAGCCATCCCCTCCTCTTCTGTTCCCTTTCACAAGACAGTATCTTTTTTGAAAAGTACTAATGGCCTTCACCACGAGAAAACAGGGTCGGACATTAGGTGCTGGGCCTTGACAGTTCTATGCATCATCACAAGATTGGTGCATAGCTCTCCTTTCAGTGACTTCCTTAGCTAAAGACTGTGTAATTTACTTCCTAAAATGCATCGACCTGAACTATAGCTACTGCATTTAGCCAATGTATGTCAATTCTAACAAGGTCCTATTTGACATTGTCTGCCCCCTGCATTCTAGGTCTTTCCATTTTTCTGAGGCTTTCAATTCTTGTTGCTTAAGCAATATCTTGGACACTAGGTAGTTCTACTAGCAAATAATGATGTCATTAGGCAAAAGAGTCAGAAACCATCTCTGTGTAGCATGTTGTGCAGAGAGAATGTGTTAGTTGAATGTACATGTTGACTGCATGCAAAACTATTGATTAGCAAATAAATTTAAGCATACATATCTGTAATATTAAACTTATATCATGGGGTTCTCTCTCACTATCCTCCTGTTTTGCTGAAAAACCTTCTGTGGTACACTCCTACTTATGTTTGTTGTCACCACTGCTAGGGGTCTCTGGCACAGATGGCTTGAGGATGTTGCTCTTTTTGGACCGTTGTCTCCTGTGCTCGTTGTTATCACTGGTCCATGGCACAGCTCAACAGCAATTTGATGTTATTAACAATCAAGAAAAGTCATCTGATACACCACAGAAACAAAAGAAAATAGACAAACTTTTATTTCATGTTAGGAAATATACAGACACATTTTGGATTGTTCTTGATCCATGATCACTGTGAAGACAAAAGGATTTGAGGGTGCATGCCTCACTACTTTATTTGTTTACATTTTGGTGTGCAACTCTCAGATGCAGGCAGTTGAGGTGGGAGTGAAGGTCAGTTCATTTAGTCCATAGTCAGGGGTGGGGTCAGAATTCCATAGAGAGAAGATGCAGTCACATATGAAAAAAATTAAACCCCTAACTGTGTGGAAACAAACATACAAAGAAGTTCATTTTTGTATTTTATGTGCTAAGGTATCTTCCTTCTGCAAGAACCAGCAGTAGTCACCCATCATTGCTGGGTCCCACCTGCCATGGTATCTCTCCTCCATGGTTCGGATATCCTGGTGAAATCTTTTCCCTTGCTCGTCACTGACAGCTCCTAAGCTCTTGAGAAAGAAGTCCAGATGCGAGTGCAAGAAATGGATCAACAAAGACATTCAGCAGCTAAGATTTTCATAGTTTTTGAGAAGATCTTGAATGGGTTGATGGCAGTTTTCCTCTTTGCGATTCCCCAGAAAACCCTGGATCACAGACATGAAGGATTTCCATGCAGCGCATTCCTTCATATTCAGTTTTTCTTCGAAGACAATGTCATTCATTAGCTTCCTGATCTGAGGACCAAAAAAGATCCCTTCTTGAATTTGGCATCACTTAGTTTTGGAAATTTTTCCTTCAAGTGCAAAAACCCTTTACCAGTTTTGTCCATAGCCTTTACAAAGTTTTTCATAAGTCCCAGTTTGATGTGTACTGGTGGGAGCAGAACATCAGAGGGGTCAACTAGAGGCTTATACCTCACAATACTCTTTCCAGGAATAAAAACATCTCTTTTGGGCCAGTCTTTTGTTTTTTAGTGTTTCTTTCTGGCCCTACTGTCCCACAAACACAGAGAGCATCAAAATTTTGTGGTCTCTTTGAAGCTTGAGCAAGAGAGATATGACTTTTAGGTCACCAAATATTGTCCACTTAAGTTGGTCATATTTCAGAGCAGTGAGTATTTTTTCCATGCTTTCATAAGTTTCCTTCATTAACACAGTGGTGCCACTGGAATGGAAGGTTTTTGGTTTGCTTTATGCAAAAGTACAGCTTTTAAGCTAAATTTTGACGAATCTATACATAGACACCATACCTTAAGGTCGTGAGCTGTTTCAATTTCTTCCATCAGCTCTGAAATATCTGTGCAGAAACATAAACCATCTTGCATCTCGTAATAAACAGATAAAGCCAAATTTCTCTTTTGGAACTGAGAAACTCTGGTACTCTTGGCCAGAAGATTCCACTCTCGAAGTCTTGAACCTAAAACCTTAGCTTGTTGTTTGGAAAGTCCTAGGTCTCGAACAAGATCATGTAGTTCATTTTGCTGAATCAGATGAGACTCATCTAACTTTTTAGGGGTGTATGTGGGATCAGGATCTGTATGTGCCTCAAAGTCTTCTTCTGACGAATGTGAATCCATCTCCTCCCAGTTGGTTGGAGATGTTGGTATAGGAAGATCTTCTCCATGAGGAACTGACCTTATGGCTGAAGGCCCATTTGGATATTATATTTTGCTTTTGTTCTTTTTTGAAAAGCCCAACACTTTAGTTAAACAAAAATAGCAATCATGCAAGTGACTAGTTGGCTCATGCCAAACCATTGGAACTGCAGAGGGCATGAATTTTATCTTACCTTTCAATCATTCACTCAGGCTAACAAAGCATAAAATGCAGCAGACATGTGGAGCCCATGTTTTGTCCTGATCTCCAACACGACATCCAAAATACAAGTTATAGGCTTTCTTCACAATCTTTGTCAAAGAATAACCCTGGGATTTTAAAATATAATTTTCACACACATAACAAAACTTATCTGGCACATTAACACATCTGCGATGCTGCCTCTGTGCCATTTAAATGCCAAAATTCACTCTTCAACGTACAGCATGTGTTCCTCCTACAATGAAAACAACAAGAATGGTGGTCAAGGTTAGGCTACTGTTAGTTTTCTCCCACTTGGCAATCAGTGTTATCAGCCACAAAAAAAAAGTAAAATATCTAGCATCCTTCCAGTTGTCTGGAAGTATTAGTATAGGAAGATCTTAATAGGAGACAAAATGACCAATAACATAAAAATGTGATGTGCTAGCCATTTTTTAAGGCCAGATCTGAAATCAGCAACTGAAAAACAGTCAAAGGCAGCTACAATTGTTCATGTTATAAAAACCTTGTAAACCAGTGTTATTTGTCAAGTCTTTGAATGAATATATGTGTATTGGTTGAATGCAAAGCAGCTACTGTTGATCAGATTTAGATACTTTATTATAAAAGGTTGTATTGTAGGAAGTTGACATACAATAAAATATAGGCAAATTAGAAAGTAATTATTGTGAATTTATTACATTGCACAATAGATAGCCCTTTTTGATAGTGTGTGTGGTTAAATATTGATAGTGTGTGTGGTTAAAACAAACTTTCATTTGTATGTATGCTCTGCATACATACAAATGAAAATAAATTTTAACCACACACACTATCAATATATTGTCATATTTAAGGAATGTTGTATATTCAGAAACATTAAGATTTTTCAAAATTTTACTCATTATCATACTCACTTTCCCCATCTCTATCTTTATCAAATTCATCGATAACGGACTGCAACTCCTCGTAGCTAGTACTTTCACCCATCTCCCTTGTAATTTGCTTCAAGTTGTCTAAACTTATTTTACCTGTACTGTCAGAATCAAATATTTTAAAGACTGACAGCATTTCTTCTACTGGACCTCTATTCTCTTCTAGATTCATTACTAAAAAATATAATAATCATGCAATGATTATGAATAAATACAATTTTTACTATATTTCAATTGAAAATTTTAGATTAATTTATCACCTAAAATATGCATAATATAAATGATTTCGCAGTGATTTTTTTTTTAGAATTTTATCATAACGAAACAATAATAAAATAGTACAGTAAATATTCATAGTACAGTTTTGGTTATGGTTTCATTTACCTGAGGAATCTTTAAATTATGTAAAATATTTTAAACTAGCTACATCATACCAACAGTTTAGTGAAATGTACAGGGATTTATCAAAATAATGGAAATTCATACTGTTTGTAGGCCCACCTCACATTCAGAACATATACAATTCGACGTAGAATAGACTTATAAAAAGTCATGCACATATGGCAATGGAATGTGGGACCATTCTTCCTGTAAAATATGACCCAACTGTGCAAGTGATGCTGGAGGTGGAAAGTGTGTTTGACCTTGCACTCCAGATATTCCCACAAATGTTCAATAATATTGAGATCTGGAGATGAGGTGGCAGGGTAGCTGCTGTACCTGATCCTCATGCTCTGCAAACCACAACTTGACACGTTTCACACAATGCATGGGTGCATTATCCGCTTGAAAACAGGGAAGGTCATTAGGGAACAATGCCTGCAACACTGGGTGCTGGTGGTCCTCCAGAATGGATTCGTACATTGTGGATGTGACATGACTCTGCAGAATAACTAATGGCCCTAAGGAATGCCATGATTTGGCACCCTACAGCATCATGGATCCACCTCTATGCTTCACAGTTGGGGTGGAATGCTTCTGCAGGTTTTCACCAGATATACACTCTACCAGTGATGGGAAACAAGGTGTAGCACGATTCATCAGACCAGATGACATGTTGCCAGTCTTTAAAATTCCAGTTTTTATGCTTCGCCACCTTACACATTTTGTTGCATTAATGTTGGTAATCAGAGGTTTGTGGATTGCAGTATGGCCATAAATACTGGCAGGATAAGTTCCTGACGAACTGTTATGACAGAAACAGGATCATTCTGACTGGTGTTCAATTCTGCTGTTATTTGCAGTGCTGTGGTCTTGTGCTTCCATTGTACAATCCATGTCAACTATCCCTATCTGACAACTTCATATGGCATCCACATATTGCATGTTTGGAGGCAACGTCCTGTCCTTTTTGATAGATAGTCATAATCTTCGATACAGTTCCTTGTTATACCTACTATTTCCATCGTTCTGGTTACCAAAGCTCCTGCAAAATGTGTACCAATGATCATGCCTTTTTGGAGGTCACTGAGATCTGACATTGCCAACAATTTCACCACAACAGCTGTTTCACCTGTGCCACTGCTATGTGATAGCCGACATCGTATGTCTCCCCTCTATATATCTCATATCACAGGTGATGTCCCTGTGATATGCATATGGCACATTGTGTGTACTCCAGTCGCTGTTTCCATTATTTTGATAAACCCCTGTATTTCTATCCTTCACTGACAACAATTCACTGTTGCCAGAAAAAATTCAATTCATAACTCGTACAATTCTCATAAAAAATGTGGGTGCATAAAATAAGCTCACCAGACAAAAAACTAGTCACCTTTGTATTCCTCACTTAATACTGTGTAAACACCTTCCTTTGCATGAAATATAGCAGTAATCCTGTTAGGTGGATGCCTATTTCAGTGTTTTACCCTCTGTCCCTTCCAGATAGTTCAAAAGGTTTTTCAATAGGATTTACAACGGGTGACTTTGCAGGCCAGTCAAGGTGACCCAAAATTATCTCATACTCCCAGTGATAATCACAAATAGTTTTGGCTCTGTGCACCCTGCAATTGTCATCTGGAATACGTAATGTCTATGATGTGCTCATCCTTCACATGATGCCCAAAAAGAGAACACCTGATCATCCAGAATCTGAATATAGTCATCCTGATTTAAACAGTCAATACCTCAACTAATGACCTACTTTATGATAGGTACAGCATCCCCAGAACATCACAGAAGCACCACCAGCTTGAATAACACTTTAGATACAGCCTGGATGGAAGGCTTCGTTACTCTTGTGATGCACTCTCTGTTTGCATCATTGGGGCACACAGAAACGTGACTCATCTGAAAACGGTTTTCCAATCATCTGCAGTCCAATGTCTAGAGAGCCTAATCATAGCCTCCTAGAATGAACAAGCCCACCAACCTTAATCATTGTATAGAATACATTTTAAAGAATTCATGCTTTTAATTTATGTTTTTGACATCAGAATACTAGGCTCTCACTGCATCTGCTTACTGCAGTTACTTTCATGCATTGTTTCATTGAGTGAAGTTGAAAGCAAAATTATTGCAGATGGTTTCAGATGAATCAGTTTTTAAAGCAGATTTAATTTATAAATCTTTCGATAAAAATAATTCCTTGAGAAAATATAAAAATGGAATATATATCTGCTAAACTTTAGGCTAAAGTAAAACAAACATAATTAAAATTCAACCGTTATGTCTTTCTGTGGACAATCGCATAAAAAATTTAATTTTTACAATATTTTGATGCAAGATAGAGATTATTTAAATTTCCTCTTTATGGTAATAGCATTATTTCCTTAAAAACAAATAAAATCTGTGGTTTTTTTGAAACAATACATATATATATATTTAACTTTGTATGGAAAAAATCAATATACGAATTGAAAAATACACAGAATGGAGCATATTTTAATTAAAAGCATAAATTCTTTAAAACATATTCTATACAATGATTAAGAGTATGTGCAATTTATAGATTACAATTTAATTAAAGAAAATCCAAAAATTTTTACACAGAAATTTGCATAACATAAAATTAAGTAACCTGATTAACAACTATATTTAATACATTTCTAGTACATATATGATTCACAGCAAATGAAATCATGACAGATATGACATAATTTTGCAGATGTTATCTAATATGCATAAGATGAACAAAAGTAGTGATTTGATATATATTTGCTAAACAAAGCAACGACATATACAGATGTATTTTCCTATATGAGAGATTTGCAAAATAGAATATATAAAATATAAAGGGTTGGGTTGTTTTACATCTTAGCAGCACTTTTTTTGCACATAATGGGCTAAATGGCCAGGTCACAAGGACCCCGAAGGCTCAGAGAAGGTTGGGGGAGGGGACCCACTGGAACAGCTGTTGGGAGACAGATGGTAGCCTCCCATCAAGACCATCCAGCATGTTCTTGAATGTGCACAGGGTATGGCTCTCCCGCACACGGGGCCACGCCTTAACGTCCCATCCGACGGACAGCGGCCTTTTCAAACCCACCGGTGTCCCCTACTGACCGTGGGCAGGGCGGGGAAATTTTGCGGAGATAAATCTCAACGCTCACCCAGCTGGGACTCGAACCTGGGAACTACAGATTACGAGCCTGGTGTGCTACTGACTGAGCCACTCCCACCCCACAATGCATTACAAGCAGGGGGAAACATGTTAAGTGTTTAAAAACATTCACTAAACTATCACATTTGAAACAGTTGCAATTGTCTTGAATTGGTTTACAAAATTTAATATATTTATGTTTGATATTTTAGGTATAAATTTTTCAAAGCAGTAACTGGAGGTAGAGGACATTAAAGCAAAGCAGAGAAGAATGAATGAGTGCCTTGTTCATAAAGATAAACATCATTAATTAATTCCTTAATTTATATTATTTCTATAGGTATATTAATATCTTTAATGGGGGGCATGGAAGGAGCCTCCATGTAGATTGTGCTTAATAGTGTTTTTCTTTTTTGAGTACATTCGGGCTTCCCCTGGAAATGATAGGCTAATCTGCTAATCCTTCTATCACCGAGACACCAAAAACCACATCTATGAGGACTCTTATGACAACTTCTATTAACATAGAGGGCCTTTCTAGAGATAAGGAGATGTTATTATCTGATTTATGCAGACATATAAAGTGCGACTTCTTACTAATACAAGAAACTCACCACAGCATCACCAGCCAAATACCCAAGAAACAAGGTATGAAACTGGTTGTGGAGAGATCACATGACCAGTACGATAGTGCCATCTTTGTCAAGCCAGAAATTAACATTCAATCTGCACACATAACTGAGAGAAATGACATCGAAATCCTGACAGCTGAAGTACAGTCCTTCACTGTAACATCTATATATAAACCACCTAATGCCGTTTTCGAATTCGAGGAGACTATGAACTTCCAATTACAAAACTTGAAAATTGTTATGGGAGACATCAGCTGTCATAGTACAACATGAGGATATAATACAACAGATGAGAATGGCACTGAGCTTGAGAATTAGGTGGAATGTACAGACTTGCAATTCATACATGACACCAAATTACCAACATCCTTCAATAGTGGCAGATGGAAAAGAGAATACAATCCCGATACCATATTCGTGAGTGACCATCTGGCACCTTTAACATCGAAATATATAGAAGAACCAATCTCCAAAACACAACACCTATCTATTACTTGCACAGTGGCTGTGGCAGTAAGACCAGAGGTTGTGCCTTTTAAAAGGAGATTCAACTTCAAAAAGGCGAAATGGGACAGTTTCTCTTCAGACCTAGACTCTAAAATTGCCTCCTTAGAACCTAATCCTGGAATCTATGACAGATTTATAGAACTTGTCAAAAAAATCTCCAGGAAACATATACCAAGGGGCTGCAGAACTGAATATGTGCCAGGACTTACTGGAGAAACCAAGAACCAAATGGAATACTATCAAAGGCTCATTTTCAGAGGACACCATCCAGGCAGGTGAAGACCTCCTGTGAGCCATATCCGAAGCAAGAAGAGAAAGATGGTGCCAACTAGTGAAGAATCGTGATATGAAACAAAGTAGCCGAAGAGCATGGAAGCCAATTAAAAATCTAGCCAACTAACAAAAGTGACCAAACCAAATAGCATACCGATTATTATTAAATGGAAAAACATCTGGAAAATGTGATAAAACAAGGATACAAAGAGACCTAAATAATGAAAACGATTTTCTCTCCACATTGTTTACGATAAATGAGTTAAAAAAATGCAGTTAACACAATGAAAAATAATAAAGCAAGTGGGTCTTGATGACCTAAGAACTGAACAAATCAAGAACTTTGAAGAAAAAAACCATCATATGGATTAACGAACTGATGAACTGTTGTGTCAATACCATCCAGATACCAAAAATATGGAGAAAAGCAAGGGTCATAGCGATTCTGAAACCAGGGAAGGACCTGGATGACCTTAAAATCTTTTGGCTGGTCTCACTCCTCTGTCATCTCTTCAAAATATTGGAGAGAATCGCATCTTGAACAGCATTGACAAGCTCATAATACCTGAGAAAGCAGGTTTTAGACCTGGTAAGTCATGCTGCAGACAGATCTTAAACCTAACTCAGTACATTGGGGACGATTTTGAACGAAAGCAGATTACTGGGGCGGTTTTCATTGATTTAACAGCTGCCTATGACACAGTGAACCATCAAAAAGTACTTTTAAAATTATACAATGTCACAAAAGACTTCCACCTAACAACCTTAATTAGAACTTTCTTGCAAAATAGACGATTTTTCATCACATTGAAGGGTAAAAACAGCCGATGGAGGGAACAGAAAAACAGACTACCACAGGGGAGTTGCTTGCTCCCATACTGTATAACATTTATACAAACGACCAGCCGATATTCCAACATACAAAGCAATTTATCTATGCAGATGACACTGCTGTGGCTGCTCAAGGAGAAAATTTCCAAGAAGTTGAAACTAAACTATCTAGAGCCATAAACAAACTGTCTCAATACTATGATGACAATCGTCTGAAAGCTAATCCCAGTAAGACCCAGACATGTGTGTTCCACCTAAGGAATAGAGATGCGAAAAAAAAATTAAAGATTACATGGAGAGGACAAGAACTACAAATGGTGACTTCCCCTAGTACCTAGGCATAACACTTGACCAAACTCTTTCCTTCAAACAACACTGCCAGAATAATAAAGAAAAAATTTCCGCTAGAAACAACATTATCCGGAAACTAATGTGCTACGAATATCAGCTCTCGCCTTCTGTTTTTCCGCTGCCGAATATGCAGCACCAGTATGGAACGCCTCACTACATACAAAATATGTTGATGTGACAATAAATGATCTGTCGCATTATAACGGGGTGCCTAAGACCAACCTCAATCGGAAAAATATACCCATTGGCTGACATTGCCCCACCCAACATTTGGAGGAAAGTATCGATGGAAGTGGAAAAACAAAAACAGGAAACAGACCTCAGACACCCGCTTTACAGACATGAGCCAGCAAGATCAAGACTCAAGTCTAGGAGGAGCATTATGAGAAATACCTATCAACTAGAGATCCCTCCAGAAAGATGCTGTGTCAACCTCTGGAAGGAACAAAACCCAAGTGTGTGGAGTGAACCAAAGGAGGTACCCACACCTGGGTACCAACTCCCATATGCCATATGGAAAGCATTAAATAGATGGAGAACTGGAGTCACTCGATGCAAGACTAACCTGAAGAAGTGGAACATACAGATCGAACATGAGAGGTGCAATTGTGGGGAGATGCAGGACTATGCACACCTGCTGACATGCAGAAATATGGGAGAACCCTTTACCATGGACAATTTGATTCTTGTAAATGATAAGACGATTGCCGCTGCTGCATATTGGAAAGGGAGAATATGAATTTGGTGTTCTGGACACAGAAAGTAAGTAATATTTTTAATTACTTTTTAAGTCTATAATTTACTATATGAGCAGAAAATATTACCAAGTTTCCTTGTAGCTATTGTTACATTTCTGTCCCTCTTCACATACCATTCACTTTCCACAGAAAATTTTTTCCAGCTTTAGAAGCTGCTTGAGGAAGAATTTTGTTTTTTAATTTTATGATCTGGTTGAATAACTGTAATATAACTTCATGAGCATTGTCTAATTTTACTCCAAAACTTTAGAAAAAAAAAAAAGGTATACATTTATTATTATTATTATTATTTATTTTTGTTTAAATAAAATCATTTCATTAATGATTGTATCCACTAATAAACATATATAATAAAGTCTATTAAATATCAAACTGAAACAAGCATTGAACATGGTTTACTTCTGTGCTTCATTTTTATTAGAACAGGACACTTTAAAGTCAAAAGTGCAAAATATAAAATTTGGCAGCCATATAAGTTTACTGTAAATCTGTATTAATAAAAGGAACTGTATGTATGTCTGTCTGTGGTTACCATAGTACTTCAAAAAAAAAAGGCTAGGAACTTCAATTTTTGACAGAACCTCAGAAGTAGCTTCAAGATGTGCAGTGCAAAATATTAGTTCAATAGGGGGTGAGAAAAATGTATTTTCCCTAAAATTCCAGTTTCTGGTAAAGTACTGTCTTTACTGCCAATGTGTAAAACATTACTTTCCTTGTCATTATGGAAGGGAAGGAAGACATTCCTTCACTATAGGGTTACCTAAAAGGAGGACACGCTTTCAGTTTGTGAAACAAGCTTTTTCCTACTAAGCTTTATTTCAAGTAACAGTTCAGTAAGAAAAAGGCATAATACTAATTATATAGTACACTCAAAAAAAAAATGATGTGCAAAAATTATTCACACTTGACAAGAAATCAAGTTATCTGGCCTTAACTGGAATAGTGGTTAGTAACTATCAGTTGTTCCAGAAGGCACATTTTATGGGTTTCTATTAACTCTGATTGATATATTACTTAAATACATTTTCAATTTATGTCACTCTCTTTTAAGGAACAATTCTTTAATCCAAAATATTGTCTTTCACATGAAATTCTATGTACCACTGCTTTAAAAATGCACCTTTTACCTGCATACTTTGGCTACGAAATACAAAAATAATGAATGTTTCTATTAGGCAGCCCACTTGCCATGTAGGTCTGACACAGCATGGGCTGGCAAAGAGCATTGTAGCATCCCTGGCCCTCAGTTTTGCAGGCCATCAAGAGCAAGAACTTTTTATTTCATAATAATTCTTATTTCACTCATTAGATAATTGTCACATTGAATGTTACATGCAATACAAGTATGATATCAGTACCATTTATGAGACATCTTTAATTAAACCAAGGAAGAAATAAAAATATAAAAATAAAACCCGGATGTGAATTACATGCTCATGTTCAAGTACTTTTCAAGTACTATATAAATATCTTTCATTCTGCCACATACATGTATATATTGCATACTAATACTTATTAACACAACTGTAAAAAAAAATTTTTGGAACTTACAATAATAAAAAATAAACTAAGAACTGCTTAGATCAATATAATTTTGTGCCAAAAATTTTTTCTGGCATACAGGACTTGAACCTGCATCTCTCCAGAAACATCTGTCTTTTCCCCCCTAATTTAATTTTTTCCCCACACTTCTAAAAAATAGCATTTTGTGACAATGGGACTGAAGGTGAATTAAAGATCTCAATCAAATCTATCTAAATCTCAATTTTCAACAATATTCCTTTAGTATTTAAAGAGCTATGGAAGTTTGAATATTTAACAACAATACCTAACATTAGAATTTAATTCAGAATAAAAATAAATAAAAAAAAT
The DNA here is from genome assembly GCA_038380435.1 of Ryuthela nishihirai. Lineage (NCBI taxonomy): Eukaryota > Metazoa > Arthropoda > Arachnida > Araneae > Heptathelidae > Ryuthela > Ryuthela nishihirai. The sequence continues at coordinate 83,653,722 of JAWZYU010000017.1, forward strand.
ACCCCCTCAAGCAGCTGCTTGCCACAGAGGTCTGACAGGAGTCTGTCAGTTTATATGCCATAGTAGAAGGTCTGGGAGGATGGCAGGGCCTCAGCAGAAAAACGAAGATAATTATAATTTGAATAAGTATTATTTCACATCATTTAATACAACAGATGTTTTATTTGGAAATTTACTGAAAATAATATTTTGATATTTTTCAATTTTCCTAGACTTGCATTGTTGTTGTTAAATATTCAAAGTCCATAACTCTTAAGTAGAAAGAAATATTACTGAAAATAAAGATTTAGATTGATTTGACTGAGATTTTCAATTATCTTTCGTTACATTTTCTCATAAAATGCTTAGTTTAAGTTATTGAGCTTTGAAGTTTGTTTCCACTGACATAATATGGAGGGAGGTGGTCATAATTCAGTGGGCAGTGAATACATAATTTAACTGTTTTTTATCAGGCTTTGTAACTTAAGCCTTAATTTGCATAGTTTTATCTATTTTTTCACTATATTACATGAAAAAGTCTTATTAACATCAATATGTTTATAAATTTTTTAAAAATTTTTATTTACATAAAATTCAGACTAAATTCTGTTTAATTTGGTATACAAGAGCTATTTCAGTTGATTGTTAATAAAAAAAATAAATTGACTTGTTTATATGACTCAGCACAGTTGGCGAAAAGCCTGGACTTTTCTCAAAGTATGCTACAGAGAAAAAAATTAAGTAATGGGAGAAATATTTACTTGAAACAAGAAAATAATTCTTTTATTATTCAAAAATAGCCTTTCTATTCATGTATTATAATCATTTCTATTGGTTTTTTTAAAATAAATTTTTATTTGCATTGCCAGATGCATTTTTTGCTACATGAAGAAAAAAGTCCTATTAAAAATAAAACTAATCATCTTTTTTGTTAACTATTTTATTTTCAGAACTTAAAAAAGAATGCATTTCACAATAATCCAAGAACTACTGGAGTAACTGTTAACGATGCGAACTAAAAACTACATAACACGTTCCATGAGGAAAATTATTGACAAGGTTGGAAGAAGTTCAATGCAATTAGGGGGAAAATATTTTAAGCTGTAGTAAATAAAATAAATACTCCCTCAAGCAGTTGCTTGCCACAGAGGTCTGATAGGAGTCTGTCAGTTCCGTTTATACACCACAATAAGTCTCAGATGATGGCACGAGCTGCAGAAAAACATCACAAACGTCCATGCCTTACCGGGCTCGAACCCAGGTCCCTTAGATCAGTAGCCAAGTGCGCTAACCACTTGGCCACAGGACAACAAACTATAAAAAGAATAAACATTAAAATCTTTCAAAAAAAAAAATCAAAATTGTTTTCTTTTTATCGTAGCCTGGGGGCACCCCTTCTACAACTGATTTCCCTCAAAATAATGACAATCCACTCCTGGTCTGACATAATGCATATTAGTATGACATGCCATAAAAATAGATCAGGGATTGGAGCTCAACCAAAGTAGAAAGGCAACTTTACTTTTTACTCTTTTATTTAATGCCTTATTGGGTCATACTAAATTTGTTGAGTAGTTTGAAAGTCTGTATTTTCATAACGTTGAGAAATCTCTTTTAAGCATCACTAATTATGAGTTCCATTTCGCCATATTTATATAGGTGTTTCTTAATTTTTTTTGAAAATTTTTTTGCCAATAGGGAATTTTGAGTTTACTCCTGTTGGATTTTGACTACTTTTGATATAGACTGATTACTAGTCATTAATTTTCAGTAACTAGTCCAAATCAGCTGGTACAAAAGTTATATTCTGTAATATTAAATTCTAATTATGAACATAGTTGGTCCATTACAGAGTACGAACTTAGGTTGACACTTTTTTGAACTAGTGATCCAGATTTTGATCACTGACTTAAGAAAACACGTGAGAAGAGATATTTCTATTTCACACCACATTCTAAAAATCTGTGAAAAAGTTATGCAATTATGAAACATTGGAAAAGAATTCCAGCAAAACCACAACCCAAGTATTTATTTTGAAAATGGCCAAATGATTTTTTAATGATTAAATTGTCTGTTCAATTATTTCATAGTTCATTACTACTAGAAAAATGTTGAATTTGCATTTGGTTAGAGAACACTCTGAAGCAAAATGTATTAAATTATGATAGAATATAAAAATTTTACTCAGAGAAAATCAGGATACCTTTCAAAGATTAATCTTTAACCTGAAGTCTCCAGATAAAAAAAAAACTGCAAGTTGACAATTGCATGATTTAGATTTGGTTTTTTGGCTCATTACATCACATGTAACCAGGGGACTGCTTTAAATACCAAGTGAATGAATATATTTAAGTGGTGTAATATACACAGTCAAACCAGAATAATATGACCACCCACAAAATTACAGTGTACCCGCCCAGGTACGTGACAGAGTGCACATGACAAGGTCGACCACATGGAGATATAAGAGGCCGGCCAGGACAGATGAGCCATAGTGTGTAATGTGAGCACAATGGGCAGAGGTATTGATTTGACGGACATTCAAAAAGGAATGATCATCAGCTACCATGCCAAGGGTGGAAGCATCTCAGAAACAGCAGACTTTGTGGGCTGTTCGCGAGTAAGTAAAAGCACTGTAGTAAAGGTGTAGTCGCGCTGTAGTAAGGGTGTACCAAGAATGGACCACTGGCACATTGAGTACCTCCAGACATCAGTACTGTGGAGCCAAAGACCATCGACCCCAGAGGAGAACATTGCCTCTGTCGACTGGTAAAGGGCAATCGACATGCAACAGTGCAGGAATTGACCACTCAAATGAAAGCTGGAGCACCCAGGTATGTGTCCCCGATAACAGTAGAGCAAACTCTGTTACGCATGGGTCTCCGGAGTTGATGCTGTGTAAAGGTGCCCATGTTAACCAAGGTCCATTGGCAACGACACCTGCAGTTCCCATGGGACTACCATTATTGGACAGTGGAAGAGTGGAAAAAGGTTGTCTTCTCTGATGAATCGAGGACTCCACAGATGACTCCACAGAAGTGACGGACGGTGGTGGATACGGCATCAGACACGAGAACCAAGACCTGGACACGCTTGTCAGTCAAGTATAGGCCGGCAGTGTGCATGTCTGGGGGATGTTTTCCTGGTATGACCTAGGACCGCTGGTACCACTAGATGGGTCCCTGAATGCCAATGGCTACCTGTCCATCCTTGCTGACCACATGCATCCTTTCATGTTGGATGTTTACTCTGGTGGTGATGGTACCAATAGGACAATGCATCCTGCCATGGCGCTAAGGTGACAGGCGACTGGTTCCAGGAACACAACAGTGATGTCACCGTTCTCCCTTGGCCAGTGAAATCGCCCAACCTCAATCCCATAGAGCACTTGTGGGCCCATTTGGATCGACAGGTTCGGAGTGCAGACACACAACCATGTCATCTCCTGAACCTCCATGCTCTGCTGGAGTCCGAATGGGCACGTGTGTCTCTGGCAACCTTCCAGGGCCTCATTGCATCCATGCCACACCGTCTCGTCACTGTCATCCGGGCCAAGGCTGGTTATTCCCATTATTAGGTAGGTGATCATATTATTCTGATACGATTGTGTATATTAAGAGATATAAACAACATATTTTAAGAAACAATGTCACTGACTTGGAATTTCACTCTAACCCCTATACCATTAATCCTATGCTTGCTCGTCATCAGAGAATGATTCCATTCTGTCAGCAACAAACTTAGCTAATTCTAAACTAGAGGGCTTCTACAAACACATTCTGGAAGAACCACAGCATACTAATATTTTTGTACAGATATATATATATATCTCAATTCACATACCAATTTCCTCAAACTCTGAAAATGACACTTTTCTGTTTTCCTTTTCATACTGATGTAGCATCCTACATATATTTTGCTTCTCAGGGTAGAATCCTAATGCTTTCAATGCTTCCTGAAAACAAAAGTTAAATATAAAATAATCAAAGGGAAACTTGCAACTATTACTATTCTGCTATGTGCAGTGATGACTCATTTGTAACAAACAGATGATGTGGACATTTCATGCAGACCACAAAAGATTTTCTGTAAAAAAATTTTAGTGCAAGACTGGTAAACAACGAAAAATAGGCGTTCATCAAATCAACAACTGCCAGAAGTGGCTTTTCTTTGGCAGACTGATATTTGATAAATATGTTTTGAACTTTATATCTCAAAACTGTAATTGCTACATATTCCGCTATGTTTTTTGCACCAAAAATTATTAACTCCTTGGAAAAAAATTGTTAGACCTAACACATCCACAGTGTAATGCTCCAAATAAGTGAAATACTTTTAAAGTTTGGACCCTTTGATCCAATTATTTTTATGCTCCGGATAGTTGAGTCGGGCGCCAGGCAATAATTAACAAAGTGCCAAAAAAAATAAAGTTAAATTAAGGTTCAAAATACCAGCGAGCATTAATGAGTAAGAATTCAAAAAATATTAAATGATTGTCAAAATGTAAAGGTAATTTCTAATCCAAAACAATTAATGTTGCTCAATTAAAGAGAAAAAATTAGTAAAGATTCAAAAGGTTTAAATAACAAACAAATTTATTTCCAAAAATCACTCACCAAAACTTCAATGAAGAAGATATATCATTTCTCAACTCTGACTATACACACTGCACTAACTGTGCTCCTCCGTGCTTACTACCACACTCTTCTGTCTGACTACTACTGTGCTACTGTGCTCCTGTGACTAACATGTCATTGGTTATAACAAGAGGTACAGAGCCCGCACGTGTCATGTTGCACGCCAGGAAAAACATTTGCATAAATTGACGAGCGGCGCAAGCTATGACGCAAGAGGGGACGTGTCCTTGTGCACGCGCTTTAGCGGATGACAGTTGGAAGTTCGGAGTTGCGCATGCTCAACTCCTAACTCTTGGAAATGAGCACTGTGATGCCAAAAAGGAAATAAAAATCCCCAAAATGATAAATATAACGTAAATTAAGCAAAACTGGTTAAGGTAAAGTAAAAGTGAATGATGGGGCATCACAACAGGATTTAATAATAACTACTCTAAAAGTTGATTTTTACGAATATTAATTTCACTCAACTGTCCACAATGCTCTCATTAATTCAGAATATTATTCAATATTTGTTAAGCATAACTAATATTTTTTCATGGATCGTTTATTATTTTAATAACAATTAAAATTGTTATTCAATTATAAAGTAGTTTAGTCTTACTTTATCTTAAATTACTATACTGGTTTACTTTTATTATTATAATGCAATAGCTTACACCTTAAAGATAGCTAATACAATAAAGATGGAAATGTGCATATGCACCACATCACTGCTTCAAAGACTCAGTGCTTGACCCTCAGGCTGACAGAGGTTGACCATGAGTAAGTTACTTCAATTCAAACATTATTTGAAGTCACAATTTAGTGAAAATGAAAACATATATATGTATACATAGCTAATGAATTATTTTTCTTTTAAAATAAGTATGTTGCTGCTCCTAATTCTTCAAAACTATCAAAAAAAAGGGATTGCACACAGTGGTGTAACTACACTGGTTTCCATAAATTAAGGAAAATCCCTATGTTAAGTCAATAGGAAGCTAATTTCTAAAATAAGTTTTTTTGTTTTGAAAAATGTGACTGCAGATAAAGATCTCAATCAAATAAATCCATATCTCGATTTTCAACAATATTTGTTCAGTATTTAATGAGTTATGGAAGTTTGAATATTTAGCGATAAGAATGCCATCCACAAAAATTGACTTCAGAAGTTAATTAAAACTTAGTAATAAGTATTGTCAAAGTGTTTAATAAAATAAGTTTGTATTTTAGAACTTTGTGTAAAGAATTCTTTCACTATTCTTCAGTTTTGTATAAGTTTCTTAAGACTGGCATTGCTGTTGCACCAGATTTGTAATCTGCAGTTCTCAGGCAAGAGTCCCAACTGGGTCAGCATTGAGATTTATTTCCACAAAATTTCCCACCCTGCCCCTGGTCAGTATGTAACACCGATGAACTTGGAAAGGCCACCATCTATTGGATGGGACATTAAACTGTTGCCCCGTGTGCAGGAGAGCTATACTCTGTGCATGTTAAAGAACACACTGGATGGCCTTGACAGGAAACTATCATCTGCCTCTCAACAGCTGTTTCAATGGGTCTATTCCCCCAACTTTCTCTGAGCCTTTGGGGTCCTTGTGATCTGGCCATTTAGCCCATTGTGTGCAAAAAAGTGCCACTAAGAGGTAAAACAACCTGACCCACAATAATGTGGCCAGCCAAAACCGTTTGTTAGCTATAAATAGGTCAGATACCTACCTTCTGTTTAGTATATCTGTAATTGCCATGATGAGTAACAGAGTGACGTGAGCAAGTTCAATTGTGGATAGATAGTTGGTGCAAGGAAGATGTGGTGCTCCATATCCATGATCACAGAACATCTGGAATTTCCATGTGTGAACATTACACGTGTACCAATGTAACGCTCCAAAACAAATGCAAAATACTTGAAGTTTTATGCTCCGGATAGCTTAGACGGGCGCCAGGCAATAATTAACAAATTGCCAAAAGTAGAATAAGTTGATAAAAAGTTGAGTTAGGGTTCAAATACCAGCGAGCGTTAATGAGTAAGAATTAAAATGATTGTCAAGTAATATGAAATATAAAAAAATCCTTAATTCGCGTTGCTCAAGAGAAAAAAACTGTACAGACTCAAAATGTTTTAAATATAACAAAACAAATTTATGTCCAAAATAATTCAACTCACCAAGACATCAATGAAGAAACATAACTCCTGTGCTACACGCACTGTGCTTGGTGCTACGCACCTTGTGCTCTCCTTAGTGCTACTGCACTCTCTCTCTTAGTGACTCGCAGGCCACCGGTTTTTGACAATGAGTCGGCGTATGCCGGGAAAAACATTTGCATACTATGACGAACGACGCAAGCTATGACGCAAGAGGGGGCGTGTCCTTTGCACGCGCTTTAATGGTACAGTCGGAAGATCGGAGTTGCGGCGCATGCGCAACTCCTAGAAACTCTTGGATGTGAGCGCTGTGATGCCAAAAAGGAAATAAAAAATCCCCAAAATGATAAATATAACGTAAATTAAACAAAACTGATTAAGGTAAAGTAAAAGTGAACGATGGGGCATAACACCAAGACTATGTCAAAACCAGAAGATGCCAGGGAAAATGTGTCTACAATGGGGTCACTGATGTTCAATGTGTGTGCCGCCTCTCCCATATCATAATGGAGGGCACAGTGCATATGATAAAGTCAACATTCAATGACAGTTCAATGGAGGGGACAGTGCATATGATAAAGTCAACATTCAATGACAGTTCAATGGAGGGCACAGTGCCTATGATAATGACAACATTCAATGACAGTTACAAAGGTTTGTGCAGAGACCATTCATCAATTTATCAAATAAAAGAATGTACCATGGCATGACTAGGCTATGGTAGCAGATGGTAACATTAAATACCCTTCTTAACAGCATGTGACTGGGCTATGAGGCTGGGTTGGGTTTTTTTACCTCTGAGCGGCACTTTTTTGCACACCATGGGCTAAACGGCCAGGTCACAAGGACCCCAAAGGCTCAGAGAAGGTTGGGGGAGGGGACCCACTGGAAAACAGCTGTTGGGAAACAGATGGTAGCCTCCTGTCAAGGCCATTCAGTGTGTTCTTTAACATGCACAGGGTATGGCTCTCCTGCACAAGGGGCAACAGCTTAACGTCCCATCCGACAGACAGCAGCCTTTCCAAGCCCATTGGTGTCCCCTACTGACTGTGGGCAGGGTGGGAAGTTTTGCGGAGATAAATCTCAACGCTGACCCAGCTGGGACTAGAACCTGGGAACTGCAGATTACGAGCCTGGCGAGTTACCGACTGAGCCACCCCTGCCCCAGTGCTATGAGGATGCAGTGGATGAAGGAACATTGCAATGGAGCTTGATCTGATGAATCAAGGATGTTACAATCAGGGAGTCAGGCCAGTGGAGGTGGTGAAAAGTTCTGGGGCTTGTTTACATGGGCCACCTTGGGGTCCTTTGGTACCTACTGAGACCACCATCACCATACAAAGCTATGTTAACATACTCGTAGATCACCTACACCCATTCATGGCTATCCATTACCCACAGTAGAATGCCTTCTTTTGATAAAACAACACCCTTCTCATTGCTCCTGTTTGGTGAAGGACTCGCTGGAAGAGCATTTCAATGAGTTCACGACCCTTGAATGTCTCTCTCACTCTCAAGTTTTGAATGCTATTGAACATCTGTGAGAGTAGAGAGATGCATTGTGTGCTGTGGTAGAACAACGCATTCGAGCCTGAAATCCACCACTGACAACTCTCGGCACTTTACATATGGCTGTCCTGGAATGATGGGTCATAATACCACCTGAACATTTCCAACACCTGGTAGTGTCCAAGCCACATGTTGCTGCAGTTAAGGGTGAAAAGTGAACCCCCACACATTATTAGGTGAATGTGTATAATGAATTGCCCTTTCAGTAATGATGTGAAATTACTTCAGTAAATATGTAAATATTATGGATATGATATGAAATTTCATAGCAGCTAATAATCAGTGTATTTACTATAATTTTTACTTTTTTTTATCCAGGCACTAATAATGCAAAAATACAAAATAAATTGTCTTTAATAATGCATATAAAATTATATTCTTGAACATACCTAAATACAGTCAGCCCTATACATTCGATTGGGTTAGGTGCAGGATCACTGCGAATGTGGGAAAACCACTCAATATCTCTAGTCTCCCCAAACCTTAACTCTTAATACTGTTGACCATATTTAACACGCACAAAAAAAGTAGAACAATACACTGTACCAAAAAAGTATGCTTTATAAATTTAAAATTACAGTATCAATAATATAGACTAACACACACAGAGAGGGGGGGGGGGGGAATACAGTACATGTACAGTATTTAGACAGCAGTAAAATTATCAAAGTTTATAAACCACATTTATATACAGTACAATACAGTACTGTATCTTACTATACAGTACTATACAGTATTTACTATACATATACTATACAGTATTTACTTACAGTATTATATTTACTATACAGTATTTACTTACTATACAGTATTTATATACAGTACAATACAGTACTGTATCTTACTGTATCTCTCAATGGCCGGTGTACTGTATTGACTTGCAGTACACCGGCCACTGAGAGACAAAACACATGAGTGAGGCTGGCTAGTACCGAGACAAAGAGCATGGCATCCTCAAACAGAGTGCGTAGTTCCTAGTTCTTTAGCGCACTGAAACGTTTTGCAAAATTTAGCATTTTATAATAAATTTCTGCATATTTATGGCAGTAAATGATAAAAATAGATTAATAATACATATATTTTATGCATTTATGACTTACTAATTATTGATGGCAAACTCGCAAATAATCAAATCCGTGAAAGTTAAACCTCCAAAAGTCGAGATTCGACTGTATAATCTAATACATAAAGAAGAAAGTGTGTGTCTGTCCACTTCACTCAACCAACTGTAGGGTTCACTGAGCTTTGCATGAACTTTCCATTCACCCAAGGAAAATTATAAGTTATGTGCAAATCCACTGGGATCAATCAAATCCAGTGTAAACCAATTTGAATTTCTGAAAATTCCCAGACTTAACATTAAGTGATTGTTGAAAGTAATTATTGCCGTTAAAAGGTGAATTAGTTCAAACGAGTTATTTCTGCTTTCATGTGATAAAGCCATGGTTTCAGAAACGTATAAAAAGCATGAGTGGGACATGAGCTTCTTTGTTGAAATGAAGCCATTTGGAAAATAAGAAAATGTCACCCAGGTAACACTGTGATTGTCACTTATGTTAAATCATTAATAATGCTAAATAGCGTGATAAGACTTTATTACTTCCATCTCACTCAGCGCAATATAAAAAGGAATTGTTGCTACCCGTTGATCATAGATGGTGCCAATGGTTGGCGCCGAAATCATTGGTGAAACACTTAAGTCTTAAATTAGTGGAAAAAAGATGAGCTGGCATTAGTTCAATTGGTAAGAATACTCTAGCATGGATGTGGGTTCAAGTCCTGTATGTCGGCAAAAATTTTTCCACAAAAAGTATTTATTGATATATTGACATTAAAATGTCACCCAGATAATGCTGTGATTGTCACCTATGTTTAGAAAAATTACTATCGGACATTACTATAAATGCAATTTTAAAACATGCATTTCATATATTTGATTAAAATGTTCTTTAAATTAATAACATGAATCTCCTAAAATAATGCTAATAAATCCATCATAGTTCCATATGAATGAAAATAATTTTAATTTCTTTTTTAACAACAAAGTTATTATTAAAATAAAAAAGTTTGAAATATTTTCTCTTAAAGTTTAAGGGCCCCTTATTTGTTATTTGGGAAAAAAGTTCTAAAGTTTTTTTTTTGGCTGAGCATAGGGAGAAAATAGCTTGGCCGCTGGATGGAAACCTATTTTTCAGATTAAACACTGGAAGGGTTAAAACTGTCCAAATGAGATATTGCACTCATTTTACTCTAATCTTAGGGACTGTAGAAGTTACCTATCTGTACTCTCCACCTTTGCATAAAGGATAGCTACGCAGAAACTGGAAGGTGGTTCTCCTTCGAGATGTGTGGACCTGGCCATGCACAATACCTAATGTTTTAACCCATTACAAGTGATTCAAGGAGTGCATTTGTGAGGTCATACCCTTTTCTTTCTGTTCATTAGCCATTTTGAAATTTTCATATATCAGTAATCTTACACAATTTCTACTGTCCTTTTTATATATATATATACTGACTGAATATCCACAAAATCTATCTTTCCAATTCTGATCCAAGTTCTCAGTGTGAGATTTTTAAAACGGTTCAATATATTGTTATTTTTTCAATATTTTTTTTTTAAATGAAATTTTACAAGGGGTGTATTTGTGCATGTGTGTGTGTGTGTGTGTGTGGGGGGGGGGGGGGTTAAACATCTCTAGTGTAGTGGGGGAAGGACTTCCTTGGCATGGAACTCAGTCCGATAGTTCAAACAACTGAATGATCAATAATTTAAGGAAATAAATCAGCAGAAATGAAAATAAAGGTTTAATTACAAAAGTATAAATACTAACTAGATGCATGTCCATTATCCAATGTGTGATTCAATAATGCTCACTGTGTGTCCCAGCAATTAACTAGGCCATGGCATCTGCTCTGCTGTGATATTGTTTATGCTGCAGGCAGTCTTCAAAATAACAAGCTCTGGCCTTCCTCTAAGAAGACTCTTGCTCCTTATAGTTTTGATTTGGAATACTGAAATAGTTTGTATAGAAATACTGAAATAGTTTTGATTCTAGGAATACTGAAATAGGTTTAACGCAAAAAAAAAAAGTGTAAAACGAAATAAAAGCAGTAAATACTTTGAAATTACTTCCAAAATCTTGTTTTTAAAAATAGCAGCTTTTTTAAATTAATTTTTCGGTTGTTGAAACTTTTTAAAAAAAATTTGTTGATAATAATGCATATCAAACTTTTCAGCTCAAATCTGGGGGTTGTTTCAGCCTAGAGAAATATTTATTTCACTTCATTTAACATTTTAGGAGTAAACTTCCTTTGGGCAAAGCCACAAGATATCTGTAACTCACTATAACAGTAGTATTTCCCCACTATGGGGGAGAAAGGGTTGAGCCACAAGGGCTGACCTTGACTGGGACGGTAGGGTCTCCAGGCAGTCAAGAAGCAGGTGTTATGGAAATAAATTGGCAATATTATATATCAGGTCTATCAAATAGTGATCAGATGGCTTTAACAAATTATTTATATCCTATTTAATAAAATATGCATCAAATAAAAAAAGATTGTAAATAATGTAGTGTTATATGTATAGGAAAATGTTCAAACATCAGGTGTTTTTTTTTGTTCTACTAAAAACAGATGCAGACATCTTCTGCCTCTTATTCTAGATTCTGTCAACATATACAGGGTGTTTCAAAACTCTCTACATATTTCAATGGGAGATAGGGAACACCAAGACAAACCTTTTTTGTCTATGAATGTATGTCCACTGACATAACCCTTCAGTGCTAGAGGGCGTTGTTTGGCGGCACTGCAATTGGCTAGAGGGGCAAAGTCGGAAAGGAGAACTGACTCATGTTTGCCATCAGCATTTGTAAATCAGGCACATTACGGGTAACATGGAGTGTTTCACGACTGTTGAGATGGCTGACATGCATCTGCTAATGGAAATGGAAGAGCTGCTGTGAGGTTGTACTGACAGCGCTTCTCAAACAGATGTGTGTCAAACCACCAAACATTTCCACTGGCAACTGTGAGAAATTGGAACATTCCATGCAAACACCAGTTGGGTGAAAACCATGTGCACTCCTATTAGGGAAGAAGAGATCCAACAGTGGATTGAGAGCAATTCAGGCACAAGAACACCAGCTCTTGCACACAGCCTCGGTGTGAACCACACTCTTGTGTGTAGAATGCTGCATGAGCAGCAGTTACATTAGTTTCCATCATCAGAGAGTCCAGACATTGCAACCTCAGGATTACCCTCTTCATGTGGAATTTGTGTGCGGATTTCTGCAGCAGACCGTGGAGCAGCCTTATTTTCTGGTTCATGTGCTCTTCTCAGATGAGGCCTCTTTCACACATGAGGGGGTGTTGAATGTGCACAAATCTCACATTTGGGTGCACAAAAACCACATGCCACAATGGCACATGGTCATCAATGGTTCGCCATCAATGTTTGGGTGGGTATTGTCCGTGAATTTTGATTGGACCATACCTGCTGCCTCCCTGACTCAACGGGCAGATTTATCGGATATTTCTTGAAGAAACATTACCATGACTGTTGGAAGATGTTCCCGTGGCTATTCACAGATGAATATGGTTACGACACGACACCAGCACACCTAGCAATGATGTGCGGGATTATCTGAATGCCACTTTTGGGGGCCAATGGATGGGCCGGGGTGGACCCATTGCCTGGTCATCAAGATCGTCCGATTTAACATCTACTGATTTCTTCTTCTGTGGACACATGAAGAACCTTATGTACAAGACTCCCATTGACTCAGATGAAGATCTCATCGCAAGAATCGCTGTCGCCACTGCAACTGTTCACAAAATTCAGGGACTCTTTCAACATGTGATGCTTTGATGCTGTGATGCATGCAATGCTGTTGCTAGTCGCAACTTTGAGCACCTTCTTTAAATAAAATATGCTGTTCACACTTGTTTCCATTCATTTATGTTCCAGCTCCACTGATATTTCTGTCAGCACCCGTTTTTGGTGCTCTGTCTAGCACCGAAGGGTTATGTCAGAAGACATACATTCATAGATGAAAAGGTTTGTCTTGGTGTTCCCTATCTCCCATTGAAATTTGTACAGAGAATTTTGAAACACCCTGTATAAACCATCTGGACATAGGAAGGGTTAAAGTTTCAAAAATTTCCTGAAAATTAACAAAAAAAATTCTTTTTAAAAACAAAAGATTTTGAAAATAATCACAAAGCACATACCTGTTTTTTTTTCTCCATTTTACACTATTTTAGAAGTAATTAAAAAGTATGTACCTCTGCTCTTTTTTGTTTTCTTCTTTCCTGCTTTAAACCTATTTCAATATTCTTAGAATTATTTTTATCATTTATATCATTTATCTCAGTATTCTAAGTAAAATTCCCGCACCTCAAATTAAACTATAACTGGTTGTTGTAGTTTTTAGAAAGTCAGGTGTAAAAGTAGGTCACACTAAAAAAAACCAGGTGCTAGTAATTATGTGCACGTGCTTTTGTCAGACCTGTGTCCTGTATGCTTGCTGGCAGACTGTTTACAGCTTTGGATTCAATTCACTCAGTTAATATTTTATTTTATTTATACTCTTATAATTAAACTTTCATTTTCATTTTCTGTAGATTTTGATTATATTTCTGTACCTTCCAGATAATTGCCTATCTTTTGGACTTATGCTACATTAGTGGCTATGACGATGGCTGACTTCTGTAGCTTCACAGATAGCCTACCTTTTGGGCTTATGCTACATCAGTGGCTATGACGATGGCTGACTTACAACTTGTTGCTTCAGTTTTTTTTACATGTCATTAGCTTATATCGTAATTTTTCTTTTATTATTTCTTCACTTTTAAGTTTAAAAACTTTATCTTTTATTGTTTCCTGAAAATGAATGAGGTCTTGGATGCAGAAGCAAAAAACCTTACCACTGAAATCAGCCCTATGATATGAAGGGCAATTATGCTGAGGCTCTTGAGCAAAGTTTCCTAATCCCTGCTTTCTAGGTTCAACAAATCTAACCTACTGCAATATCTCCAGACTAGGAGTAACAGGTTTTAAATATCTCCAGGGTTTGATTTAAAAAGGCAGCTCTATTTGACATATTTAATATAGAAATTTGATATTTTAATGGTAGACAGTGATGGTCAAGAGGTTTACATTGGCAGCAATAATTTGCACCCTAGTGCTAGGGGAACACACTTTTTTTTTACCTTAAGGCCTACTTTGTGCTTATCACGAATGTACCCAGTGAAAAAGGGTCCACCCACCCACCCACTCCCAAAAAAAAATCTTGTCATTGTATACTAAATCTCAAACTTGTCTGCCTGCTTCAAAATCCAAATCAATTGTCTTTGTATAGAAAGTTACTTTAGATATGTAATAGTATAGTTTCTTTAGAAATGTGAATTTTTTTAATGGATGGAGAGTGGTTGGTAGTTTTCACGATAGCTTAATTCAGTGCACAAATGCAAGTTTTGTTTTTGTTTTAAATTCCTGGTTATGAATATTAATAGTTATAGTATTGATAAATTTAACTATGGAATTGAATATTTGTTTTTAATTTTGTTTGTTACTATTTGTGGTTAAAAAACAAAAAAAAATACCCACTTAAGCAGCTGTTTGCCACAGAGATCTGACAGGAGCCTGTCAGTTTATATGCCACAGTAGGTCTGAGAGAATGGCAGGACCTCAGCAGAAAAACGACACATACATCCATGCCTTACCAGGGGCTCGAACCCAGGTCCCTTAGATTAGTAGCCAAGCACGCTAACCACTCAGCATGGGACGGCTATTTGTGGTTAAGAAGTTTAATATAGATATGTAATTGCTGAAAATTATGGGTAATATATTAATGGCTGCAGAAATATAATTGGCATTGTGATAGATAATGTAGGTTGGAATAATTTTTGGTATATGGTTTTTTGTTGTCTATGATGGTATTATTTAGGTTGGGGGCGTTTTATAATTTGATTAGCAGTGCAATATTTCTGATTTTCTTGTTTTCTAATATGTGTTGTCTCGAATGAGGTTATTTAGTTTCAGGGGCTTTTTATTCAGATCGGCAGGCACCGTTTCCAATTTTCTGGTTTTTTGGTATTTGTTGTCTCCGGTGATATTATTTAGTTTCAATGGTTTTATTACAATTCGGATCGGCAATGCAGCATTACCGATTTTCTTTGTTTTTTTTATATGTGTTATCTCCGATGATACTATTTAGAGTCGGGGGCTTTTTTATAATTCAGATTGGCAGTGCATTCTTTATATTTTTCTTGTTTTTTGGTATGTGTTGTCTTTGATGGCATTATTTAGTTTTGAGGGCTTTTTATAATTCAGATCGGCAAGCCTGTTTCCATTTTTCTTGTTTTTTGGTATGCGTTGTCTCTGATCAGATTATTTAATTTTGGGGGCTTTTTTATAATGCCAATTGGTGGTGCATTGTTCACGAATTTCTTGTTTTTAAGATTTGTGTTCGATTTGATTAATTCTGGTGATTTATTTAGGTTTATTTTTGTATTTTATGTTGTTTTAAGTATTGGAAAAAGAAGGGGGGGGGGGAATTGCAGGAATTTGTACTATGTGGGAAGGCAAGTGTTGTCTATTTCTATGTTTATAGTTTTTTTCATAATTTTAATTATTTTAGTAATTTGTGGTTGTGAGAAATGTTTTTCAGGGGGTGGGGTAAATGGCATTTTTATGTTGTCTTTGTTTACAATGCAAATTACCATTACCATGGTAATGGTGGTGTGTAACGTAAACTCAAGTTATCATTACCATGGTAACGAAAAAAAAGTCTCTTTTCTTGAAACCCCTGTTTGGGTTAGGGTCTGAGGGGTTGTGAGATTCATTGAAAAGGACCATTTTCTTATGTTACGAAAAAATATGGTGGCTGAGGACCATGAAGTGCACTGTTGCCGAATATCATTTTAACCTTTTCTGTTCAGTGGTATATTTTAGTAATTGCAAAACCCCTACTCGTCTTATTCTCAGACCCGCTCACACACATAAAAGCTAAATTCTCAGAGACTCCCAAAAACTGAATTCTTCCCCCCCCCCCCAATAAAAAAAAACTAAATCCTGGACACATGCCTGGCGCATGTTACATAACACTGTATGCCCTAGATGAGTAACTTCCGCCTCTACTATCTATTCAGACAGCCCCTTTCACCAACCTTCTCTTAACTATTGAGGGTAGTGATCAGTCATTCGTGATGATTTATTCACAATGAATTAGGTAAGTGAGTCATTCGTGATGATTCGTTCACAATGAATTAGGTAAGTGAGTCATTTGTGATGATTCGTTCACAATGAATTAGGTAAGTGAGTCATTCGTTTGTGACTCTTTTCTGAAAAGAATCGATTCTTTGAATCATTTGACCTCATCATGGATTATTTTTCACTTTTCATAACAAACACAGTCACTAATTAATTGAAAAACTACAGAAATGTAAATACTTCAGTTAAAAATCACCTTTTTCCATACAAAGTTCCAACTGAAAGAATTAGACTGAACAAATCAGCCATACTGACTCAATGAATTCGACTCCTTTCATTTGCAAATCAGAGGGACTGACTCCATTGGCTCAAATAAATCCTGTGACTCCTTTTGGTTTGAATCAGAGGGACTGTCTCATGACTCTTCAAGACTAACTCACACGGTTCTTTTGATTCCTCCGACTCTATGAACAATGAGATTGTGCTGGAGGTGTTTATTAATAATAAATATAGGAAAATGAAATGCCAGGGAAAGTTGCCTTAAATAAATGTAGTCAACTTTAATGGTTGCTAATGCCAAGTGGTTAGCGCGCTTGGCTACTGACCTAAGGGTCCTGGGTTCGAACCCCGGGTAAGGCATGGATGTATGTGTCGTTTTTCTGCTGAGGTCCTGCCATCCTCTCAGATCTTCTACTGTGGCATATAAACTGACAGGCTCTTGTCAGACCTCTGTGGCAAGCAGCTGCTTGAGGGGGTATTTATTTATTTTTTATTTAATATTTAAATATTTCTATTTCAGTAATTTCTTCAAATAAAGCAGTTGAAAAGGGTTTTCATATTTTTAGGCTTTGATATTTTTTTTATATTCACTTGTTCTATAATATAGCCTGTTAGATTTTTTCAGGGAATATTTTAACAACCGGTAAATGAAACCTTTCTGAACACATCTATTGAAGTTGTCTTTCAATTTCTGTGTGCTAACAAAAAAATTTAATAACAATCAAGATAATACTGTCTGGAAAGCTCTCCAACACAAAGCAAAAGATTTAGAAATGTGCAAAAATTAAAAGTTATTTGCCCAAAATTTAAAAAATTTATCTACAAAGTATATTTTTTTTCAAAATGCAGTGAAATAAGATTATTTAATTATTGAAATTAAAAAAGATTTTCTATTAAATTAGTGTCTATATTTGAAGTCATTATGCCCATCACTAACTGATGTCTTCTAACTTGGCCATTTAGCCCATTGTGTGCCAAAAATGCAACTCAGATGTAAAATAACCCAGCCAAATGTTACTCATTATAAAAATAATAAAATAAATACCCCCTCAAGCAGCTGCTTGCCACAGAAGTCTGACTCGGCCATGGGGCAGCTTACTCTTTACATATAACTATTAAATAAATTAAGAATTGTTTCAATAATGATTTCACATAAAGACTTGTTAAAGCATTACCTGTAATTCATACACATGTATTTTATTGTCTTTATTTAGATCAAATCTTCTAAATATATCTTTCACATCTTCTCGTATTTCGTTCTTCAACTTATGGGAAATACTTTCATTCAAAATTTCCACCATTGCATAAATAGCACTATACACACACTACTCTGTGGCACTACAGCTGGTGCGAACTATCGAGTGTAACTATCGATATTTCAATAGTTTATTTATCGACATTAATCGATAGTCAAAGCTATCGATATCCTATGTGCAGGAAAATACAGAATAAAAAACACGGAGGTATGAATTAGAGGCCCTATACAGGTAGTGCCGTCCGATGGCCAAGTGGTTAGCGCGCTTGGCTACTGATCTAAGGGACCTGGGTTCGAGCCCCTGGTTAAGGCTATGGCTGTTTGTGTCGTTTTTCTGCTGAGGTCCTGCCATCCTCTCAGACCTTCTACTATGGCATATAAACTGACAGGCTCCTGTCAGACCTCTGTGGCAAGCAGCTGCTTGAGGGGGTATTTTTTTTATTATTTATATAGGTAGAGGATGGCCATCTCAAAATTGGACGCTATGTTTTGTCGTCGCTCGGATTGTTTATCGTGCATAGCTGAATGGTATTGCAAGAATACTTATGGATTCATGAAAAGATAGGGTAATATTTGATACAGATTTCAGTGTTCATGATTGGAAGCACTTTAGAAAACGTCTAAAAAAAGCAAAAGCAAAATTTAGGGCTTTTTTTTAAAGATATAATTTCGCATTGTTGTCTTGTTCATGTGTAGACATCAAACTTTTTTTGTTTATAAAGATAAATAATTTTTTTTGTGTTAGATAGGAATTAATGATATATTACGATTTGCATTTTTCGAATCTCTCAAAAGTTATGACTGCGCCCTCTAACGGTGGAAAAAGTTGAATATTCCAAAATATCAAACGAATATTCCAAACGATGTAGACAGAGAAGGGAGGTGAATACAACTTTTTTTTTTTTGTTTGGAAAGAAAAGTGTATGTATTTAGAGAAAAATTAAAAATTCTTTTTGGGACAGGTATTGATGAAATATTACAATTGGCATTTTGCAAATTTCCCAAAAGCTATAACTGGGCCCTCTAACGGTGGAATAAAATCGAAAAATCCCAAAATTTTAAACGAATATTGCAAACGATGTAGTTGTGCTAGAAATTTGAAATTTTGGTCATCGAATGTGAGAGTCTTGAAAATTCCATTGACAACAATGAGTTGACCCTAATCCAAGGTAGGTAAGAAACTGAACGGTTTTGTTTAAAGAGATAATTGGAAATCTCTTTTTTAGTTGGTTACTAATGAAATGTAATTCGCATCATTTTCTAAGGTAGTTTAAATTTATATCGTTAGAGATCGCTAAATATCGAAATTGCAAAACTTTTAACAAATGTTTTAAGTGATCTATTTATGGTAAAAATTTCGGCGTCTAGAGTTCTGTTATGGTAGAAATTCCACTGACAGCAATTATCTGCCCACTATTTTCAGAGGAGCGAAAGAAAAACTACTTTTTAAATTTAAGAACTAAAAGACATACTTTTATGTTTTATAATTACTAATAAAATACTACTATGTGCATTTCCCCCATCACACATTGAAAAATAAATAAACAAACCCTCAAGCAAGTCCTTGCCACAGAGGTCTGACAGGAGCCTGTCAATTTATACGCCATAGTAGAAGATCCATGAGGATGGCGGGATATCAGCAAAAAAACAAGACGAACTTCCATAGTTAAAACTTTTAAGGAGTGAAAAAGTAGGCAAAGGAAGAACTTCATTCTCTTTGAAAATGAGATTCTCATATGCGCCAGGGAGGCTATATGCGTTCTTCTAGTTATTTTACACTTTCAGTACCCTCTGACAGTGGAAATTCGAACTACTCTATAAATGAGAAAATAAACTATTAATATTTTATTAGTACCTGTAATGTGCAAAAGAATTTTCTCATTGATCTCTTAAAGCAGAAAATTGCATTTTACCAACGGGACAAATCATTACTATTAGGGTAAACCACGTGAACGTTACACTCTATGATAAAAAATTTAAGTTTCTAGCAAAAATAGATCGTTTGTCCTATTTATTTAAAGATTTGGCTTTTTTCAAGCTTTTTTTCCGCCACTAGAGGTCGCCTTTCGAGTTTTTATTTACCGTCTTTCGCACTCTCTAACACTGGAAATTGCAACTGATGTGGATTCGAAAAATGTAAATATTAATATTTTACGAAAAATAATTTCGCCGACATATGGGATTGGAATCTACATCTATCCAGAAACATGCCAGATCATTCTAACCTGTTGAATTACAGCCGGCTTTTTCACATAAAAAATATTGATTATAGACGTTTAAACCTGTACAGGTAACGTTAAGATTATCAAATATTGTTTAAATAATTAATATTTTGTTAGTGTCTGTAAAACAAAAAAAAATTGTTTTGTTTATCTCTTAAAAAAAGTTTTATTTTCGCACCCCACTTTTGGCAAGATTGCAAAGCCTTGTTGCCGTTGTAAATTTTTTGAACATAACACTCTACTACCAAAATTTCAGATTTCCAGTGTAAATAGTTTGCTTGTAATATTCGTTTGAAATTTCAGTATTTTAAATCTTTTACCACCGCTAGAGGGCGCTATTAAAGCTATTGAAAATTTTCAAAATTGCTAATCACAATATTTGTCCATCACGTATCCAACACAAAAAGAATTTTTCATTTAGCCCTAAAAGCAAAAAAAAAATGATTGTCTATAGACGGACAGACAGGTGGAAAGACAGATGGACAGACAACAGTTAACAGAGAGACGGACAGACAGGTGGAAAGACAGATGGACAGACAACAGTTAACAGAGAGACGGACAGACAGGTGGAAAGACAGATGGACAGACAACAGTTAACAGAGAGACGGACAGACAGACGAACAAATACTTGCATAGGCAGATGACAAAGTGAAAGCATTAGCTCGTTTTTCAAACGTACCTTAAAATAAATTATTTGTTGGTTTTCAGTTAGCTCGTTTCACTTTTGCAGCCGGGTGCAGTCTTCTAATGAAGTTTCTTTAAAAAAATATTCACCAATTTATTTCTTTGCGTGAAATTTTTACATCTAAATGCAGTGCAGTGAGGCATTCATAAAATATGATAGCTTTTAGAGACAAAAAAGTGGTAGAAATGTATAAAACTATAACAACTGAAAAGTTTTAACTTGGTACATACACTAACTCATTGGCTTTAGTCTCACGGTAAGACAAAACATGTCACCCATAAACCATGTGACTCAATCAACCAATAGGAGTGAATCACTGAGATGGCCAGCCTCTAGAACCTCGGATTTCAGAGTATACAAACGTGTTTTTTATGCTCTCTGATCTTTGTTTCACTATGGATATCAAAAAGGACACCAGACTTACTAGATGCTTTAAGTTCCTACATAAGGACCTCAGCTATGAGTCATTTGTGGCCATCCTCGCCAACTCCCAGAAGCCAGCCGCAATCGAAGTAGCCCAAAGCATATCAAATGAAATTACGATTGTTACCTTTTCTTCCGAAGAAGCCGCTGACGTTTTTGCCGCGGACCCGTCACTGGACATTCCCAATGATCAGATCATCTCCTACAAGCGACTCGGATTCCCCCAGAAAAAATTATCTATCTCAAAATTGCCATACTTCATCCCGAACAGCGACATCGTGGACGCCCTAAAGCCATTTGGAACTATTCAAAGTATTAACGACGAATTCCTGAATCTCCCGGGTTTGAAATCCATCCGAACAGGCACTAGGGTAGTCCACATGGAGATGAAGAAATTGGTTCCGAATTTCATCCTGATCTCCACCTTTTCGGCCACCATAAACTACACTGGAATGACCCGTCTATGCAAGTGGTGCAAGCTCCCATGCCACATCATTAAGGACTGTGAAGCTTTTGCAAGAAAGCACAAACCTCTTTTGACGCTTCCTGCATCTAATTTGACCAATATTCAGGACTCTAATTCGACCTCCACCCCACCGCAACAGCTGGCACCAGACAACAATCAAAGTGAAGAAGCCCAGGCCCCTGCAACTCTACCTCCACGACCTGTTGAGAAGGCACCTACCACTCCACAAAATCAAAAAAGAAAATTCATTCCCTCCCCGACTGATTCTCCTTCCACAACAGAGATTGAAATTCCTCAGCAACAGAAGAAAAAACTGCCAGCTCCTGAGTTGCCTTCTTCACTCATTGGTAATATACAAAATTTTATCATTGATCAGTCCACCACCCCCTCCCCCTCTCTTCTCTCCGAACCCCCCCCCCCCCCCCCCCCCCCCCCCCCGAGTTTGTTGAGACTTTTGAGGAAGTTCTTGACTTCCTCAAATACTTAACAAACCCTAAAATAGCCTCCTCCGAAATGATGGATTTGTTTTGCCGAAGTATCGAGACCTCTACCTCTCTGCTTTAGGCAAATGCCCGCAGAGCGATTGTTTCACTGTCTGGGACTTGCTCCAGTTACTGAAATAACTCCTCCCCTTATTTAGATAGACATCTCTTCATTAAATATTTCTCTTTCCCTTTTTAAATTCATCTTTCGCCATTTCCCATCTTTCCTCTTTCATCGGCGATCGAAATTCGTCCACCTCTCCATTTTCTGTCCTCAGCCAATCCCAAAATTCCTTTATTCTCATTGGCTGAGACCTCTCTAACTCTCTTCGCCACAGATAGCGCCCGAACCTAACACAACCCAAGCTCCCGCTCTCAGCCAATCCCAAAATTCCTTCATTCGCATTGGCTGAGCCTTCGGCGAACATTTCCCATTGCCTAGCTATTTTAACTTTTATTTTCTGGCCTTTAATTCCCCCCCCCCCCCCACAAATTTTTCACACAGACTTCAGACTAATGTTTTTACTCTCCCAAAACATATTTTCACTAAATTATACCTAATTCCTCCTATCCCACCCTCCTCCCACGACTATGCACGAGTATATACCATCTTAGGAGTAGTTTTCGACCAGCTTTGATTTTCGGCCTTGTCCTCCTCCTTTGCACCAAAATTCAAAATTTTCTCCATTACCTTTGGACTCACCGAAGAATTTGGCTTGTGGTCCTGATGATAAGTGGGCCGAGGCCCACTTTACAAATAGGACCAGTTAAATGAAGGATGTACAAGAAGAAGAAGGCCAGCCTCTAGTGCAATTGTATTGATGTTTTCAAAAAAATATATATACATAATTATACTGTGTAACAATAAACTACAACTCCCAAAGTACCCTTTTTCAAAAATGATTACTAGTGGTGGCAAACCATCTGCCTGACAAATTTTCATCACTTTAATTTTCTCTCTGTTTATAACCAAACCTACTATACTACCAGTCTCATCAACAGCTCAAATGAAAGAGTTCATCTCATGAACATCATTTGCCAAAAGAGCTAAATCATCAGCATATTCTTAATCAGAAATTTTAAGATCTGCCGACCATTTTAGGCCATCCTTAATTGCAAGAGATTCGAGGCGATTTTAAATATTTACCTTGCACCCTTCTTACCAATTTCCGGCTAACATGGGCCACACAGCGATCACACACTCTACAATTTTCACTCCCAGAAGAATTTTACTCCAAACCTCTCCCCTCCCCACCCCCTTGCCACAAAACTACGACGCAGCACTTCCTTGGCACGAAACGTCAACCACCTCCTTCATTTTTAGGTGTCCTGCGGCCGAAAGCCTATCGCCAACATGTAGGATCGCTAGCACTTCACTGTACTGGTCCCTACTCTTGACGCACACAAAAAAAACTTTTTCTCGTGGACCAGATGATAAAGGGGCCAAGGTCTCTTTTACAAAATGGTCCAGTTTTTAAAAAAGGATGTTAGACTCTAGGATTCCAATTTCGGACTTTGAAGTGTATTGACGTGTTTTTCAAGTGCTCTCAGTTTATAGACATATTATGGATATCAAGAAGGATACCAGATTAAATAGAAGTTTTAAATTCTTGCATAGAGATATTAGTTATGAGACTTTCGTGACTATCTTAGCTACCAACAAGCAACCTGCTGCTATTGACATCACCCAACGAATTTCCAAGGAAATAACGATTGTTACCGTCTCCACAGACGAAGTCGCTGATGCTTTTGCTACTGACCCACACTTGGATTATTCTTCTGAACTGTCAGTGTCATTCAAGCGACTCGGATTCCTCACAAGAAAATTATGATCACCAAATTGTCATTCTTCATCTCAAACAATGCCATTGATGCCCTGAAGCCTTATGGAACAGTATCCAGTATAAATGATAAATTTCTGAATCTCCCGGGATTGGAATCGATCCGGACAGGCACAAGGGTTGTCTACATGGAGCTGAAAAAAATGGTTCCAAATTTCCGGCAAATTTCAACTTTTTCGGCCACCATTTCCTATCAAGGCATGACCAAACTCTGCAAGTGGTGTAGGCTACCAGGCCATTTAATCAAGGACTGCGAAGCATTTGCCATCAAGAAACAACCACTTCAGACTCCTCCAGCACCTGTTTTGGACTCTAATTCGGACTCTATCTCAGCCTCCATCCCCCTGCAACAGCTGGCAACTGTTATCTCCCTAAGTGAAGAACCTCAGGCTACTTTTCCTCAAACTTCTACACCAGAAGAAACTGCACCTTCCACTCCCCTCAACCAAAAAAGTAAACATCTCTTCACCAACTGACTCACCGTCCTCCGCAGTGCCACCAAACCCAGCTCAACTGAAGAAAAAATTGCCAGCTCGTGATACTCCGTCTACACTTATTGGTAACCTACAAAATTTTATTATTGACAGATCCACCACCCCATCCCTCTCTCAAAACTCAGACCCTCCTGAATTTGTTGAGACTTTTGAGGACGTTCTCGATTTCCTAAAATTTTTATATAACCCGAAATTACCTTCTTCCGAATGGGAAATCCCCACCACTTTAAAATAACTTAAAAAAACCCTATCTAAAGATGGATATGTACTGCCGAAGTATCGAGACCTTTACCTCTCTGCTTTAGACAAATGTCCGCAGAGAGATTGTTTTACTATCTGGGACTTTTTCCATTTAGTGAAATAATTCCTCCCTTTATTTAGATAATTCTCACTTCATTAGATCTATTTCTTCTCGTTTTATTTTCCCATTTTTCGCCCTTTCCCACTATTTCTGTTACTTTTGCGATCAAAATTCATGTTCCTTTCCCTGCTCTCATCCAATCCCAAAATTCCTCTATTCTCATTGGCTGAGACCTCTCCTGCCCACTTTCCCACTCACTTGGACTTCTTCAGCGCCTAAACCTAACGCAATTCCTACTCCCGCTCTCAGCCAATCCCAAACTTCCTTCACTCTCATTGGCTGAGCCTTCGGCGATCAGAATCCATCGTACCGCTGTTTTGATTCTTCTCCAAATGGATTTATTACTCTCCCTCCCTCACAAAATTAATTCCCACCCTCTCCAAATTAATTATTCTCTCCTCCAAATTGATTTTTATTAATTTATACTCAAATCCTCCCTTTTCCACTCTCCTACGAATTTATACAACCATCTACCAACTATGGAGCACTTTTCGATCTTGGACGACCATCGGCTTTTAGCCTCCTCCTCTAGCCTCTAAAATTAAATTTATCCTAAATACTTTTGCATTCACAGATGACATTATCTTTTGGTCCAGATGATAAGAGGGCTGAGGCCCCCTTTAAAAATTGGACCAGATTAGTAGAGGGATGTGTAAGAAGAAGAAGGCCAGCCTCTAACTATACAGGACCTCTAATATTTAGAGAGATTTGAGCGATATCTAAAATTTATCGCCAATAACAGATTTTGCGTAAAAGGTTTATTTTCAATGTTAGGGAGTTTTGAAAGTGGCTTTCTATTCACATAACATGGAAGTATACGGACACTTTTTTCAACACAGTGTATATATATATATCTTCATTAAACATTATATACATATATATCATCATTAAACATTTTTCTATATTAGAAGAACCTAAACAATTAAACTTAAAAAAAAAAGATAAATTAGATTGCATCCTTAGCATTGATTCTCTCTCTATCCATGAAATGGGTGGGATTATAACTGGATGCTTTCCCATCTCATAGCTACCCCAACAAGTTTTGTGCGCCTTCTTCATATAACATTTTATTCCCCTTATGGCTCTGGGTGTAGACTCCAACGGTGCGATTTAAAACTATGTACTCGGCACCATTTTTGGGAAACAGATTACCGGGATTCTCTTGTATTCTTTTTCCTTTTCTTGAGAGACGAGGGAGGAAGAGAAAAAGATTGTTCCACACCCCCATATGCTCTTGGATATGTGGCAACTATGAGTTGGTGGCCTCAAAACATAAAATGGCTCAGGCCTGAAACCAGCTTTGCAAGGCCCTGCATAACATTTAAATCAAATTTGAGATTTATCTCCACAAAACGCCACACCTTCCTTTAATCAGCAGAGGACATCGATGGGCTTGGAAAGACCACCGTTCATCAGATGGGATGTCAAGCCACGTCTCATGTGCAGGAGAGCCATACCCTGTGCAATTTAAATATCACGCTAATAGCCTTGATGGGAGGCTACTCTCTGTCCAGTGAGTCCCCTTCCTCCAACTTTCTCTGAACTCTCGGGGTCCATGTGACTTGTCATTTAGCACATTAGCCCATTTAGAAATTGTTAGTAAAAGTCGACTCAGAGGTAAAACAAACCAACCCATTAATGCACTCATATCTTAAAGGAGCATCATTACCATCTCTGTTGAGAAGTAAACCTACGCCTTAGAGATGTCTCTTATCTTCCCCGCTGACTACCTGAACAATTGAAGATTACTTTTAAGAATCTGTCCTTTATCTGCCCAATGGTCTCTTGCGAACCGAGAATATCTAAGTTATAACAGTGGAATTGGTCTGTGAGGACATCAAGAGAACAGTCTCTGTGCAGAGGCCTCACTTTACAAATATCTGTGGAGTTAGTGGAAAGACATTTTTCCCTCGCTAATAAAGGCTTAAGAGATCTACACTGGAAGACTTCCTCCAATGCAGGTTTGATAATGCCCGTAGAAGCAAAAGTTCAGGTACTTGCGATGGCCTCATATCAGGATTATCTCCCAGCTGATAAACGTACCCAAGTGAACTGTTTAACTGGGTTTTTTTAATCCACAAACAAGCATAAATCACAGCAGAAGATTCTCCATCAAGAGTAGCCCACCACTGCAGTAAATTCAGGATCCATGATTCAGCTCAGAGCCATTATTTAGTTGTGGAGGGGAAATCAAGGGTGGCATATATTTATTGCCCACACACTCTCCACTTCACAAGCTTTCATTTGATAAATTGTTTCATTTGGCTTTCGCGTTCGAAAAACAGTCCTTCACATATTTTACCTTTTAGGTGGGGATGAGGAGAGAAACATTAGGAGGAAAAGTTTCATAACCGGTTATTCTCCACATCATACAAATTTTTCCTTAACGCATAAACATTTATTTCGGCCCTCGCGTTCCCAAGGTACAGGTGGGCATCTGCGGCTGAATTGATACTGCACAGGCTCATAATCCGTAGTTTCCAGGTTCGAGTCCCACCAAAACAAGAAATGAGATTTATCTCCGCATAAATCCATGACCTGCCCTCGGTCAGTAGGGAACGTCGATGGGTTTGGAATGGACAATGTCCATTTTATTGGATGTTAAGCTGTGGCTTGTTTGCTGGAGAGAGTCATAACACACATTAAAGAACATATTGGATATCTTTACAGAGGCTACACTCTGTTTCCTAACAGCTGTCCAGTGGGTTAATTTCCCCAACCAGCTTGGGGTTCTTGTGACTTGGTCATTTAGCCTATTGTGCAATGAAAAGTGCCGCTCAGAGGTGAAACAATTCGACCGAAGAAATAGTGGAATAATCGCTGTCATATTTTGCCCCTCCCTCTCTCCTTTTTTAGGGAGGAAGTAAGCTTAGGGGAATTTTTATAGGCTAGGCTTTCCCATATATATCATTATCTTTGTCCTTTGCGTTCGAAAGATATGGTGTAACAACTAGTCTGACGAACACAAACTGAGAAATCGACAAGCAAAGTCTGCAAACTGACAACTAGTCACGTTAATCTTCAGTTAGAAAGTTCTAGTCCCTGCTGCGCCTGCTTCTAGATCTATCACAGGCAACTCTAGTTCGTTACTCTATTACAAAGAGGACGCCAACGGGTTGGAAATATCGCCAGGCATCGGATGTGACTGGAAGCCGTGGCACCGTGTGCAAGAGAGCCATACCCTGAAAATGTTAAAGAACAATCTCGACAACTTTGACTGGAAGCTTTCGTCCGTCCGTCTCCTAAGAGATGTACGGTGGGCATTCTTCCTCAAACCTTCTTCAAGCCCTTGAGGTCCTCGTTACCTGGTTATTTAGCTCATTGGGTGTCATAAAGTGCCCTCTGAAATAAAAGAACTCAACTCAATTCATGTTGGAGACGTGGTATGGCATTAATCAAATTATATATGTATACAAAATTATGCTTTCATGTTTCAGATTATTTAGATTGTTTCTTTAGAGCTCTCTATTCTCTTGTTAGTGTTGCAAACAAAAAAAATAACTCTCATTTGCGTATATGAGCTACATAAATTTTTAATTCTTTCACAAAGTATCTTCGACGCTCTGTATGGCCCCCGAGGACATATTACTTGTATATTCCTGGTGTAGTGTTACTACTTGAGTTAAGTCTGCATTTCATCACCTTTTCCCCTTAGAGTTCTTTCCTCATAACATAATTAACCACCATCGTAAAATTTGGGGCCTTTGATAGTCTAGAGTAGCGGCTATTAATTGTCTTTTGGTGTTTCGCTGCTAAAGTTGAACAGTCTTTGCTCATTTAACTAAAAAATTTAGTTAAAGGACAAAATTTTCCCAATTTTATTCTTCTACCAATGACAATCATATGATACTGAAACACACTGAATTCAAAGCCAAAAAATGTCACACTATACATCAAGATCTTTGCTCAGCCCATCAGCTCATTAATCTTCATTTACAGTTCTTGATCTTAAGTGTTAACGTTTTTATTTCGTTTTGAAAGAAAGAAATTAACTAGCTAAAAGTTTTCATTTTGATGTCTGTCTGTCTGTCCCGCTGTGGAAAATTTATTTTTGCGTTGGATAGACATTGATGAATTATTACGATTCGTACTTTCTAAATTTCCAAAAGTTAAAATTCGCCCCTTTGACAGTGGATGGAGTTGAAAATTGCAAAAGTTTAAACGAATGTTACAAACGATGTATTTAAGGTACAAATTCAAAATTTTGGTATTCGAATGTGAAGGTTATGAGGTCTGCATTGGCAAGAGTGAGTTGGCCACTTATTCCTAGGCTGGATTGGAAAAATGCAACATTTTTGCTTTTATAGATAATTGGAAAGCACGTTTTAATTCAATTTGTAACAATGGAATATAATTCGCATTTTTGAAATCCTTAGGTTTTCATTCAAATGGTTATTAGAGAGAACCAAATGAGGGAAAACGCGAAACTTTCAAAGAATGTTGCAAATGATCTCTATAATGGTAATTTTAAATTTACGTGGTAGGGTGCTAAGGGCTATTTTTTTTTTGATTTGCGATATATACGACAGAGACGAATCCTAGAAACTACTCGTAGCTTTTACATGTCTTCTCGTAGAAGGGCATGCTCTACTAAGATCGAAGTCACTACTGACCATTGCCTCAATTAGAGCTAACACAATACACAAAGTTTGCCTTGCTGGAACAGTAGCTAGCTTCCTAACCACTTTGCCAGTTAAGACATTTGTGCCTCTACGAGCAACAATCCGCTCACTTTTCTCAGATGTGTGAGAGAAGTATTTTACACATAACTGTTCCTTTATCAGATTCGAGTTCCACCTGGGCCACCGTTAAGATTTGGATACGCAAAATTCCCTACCCTCGGTCAGTAAGGGACACTGATGGAATTGGAAAAGCCGCCTCCTTCAGATGAACGTTAAGCTGTGTTTCTCACGCGCAGAGCCATGCCCTGTGCGTGTTAAAGAACACATTGGATATCCTTGAAGAGATCCAACCATCTGTCTTCTAACAGCTGTCCTGTGGGGCCAATCCCTTTATATATCAATCCCTTTCTCTGAGCCCTTGGGGTCTTTGTGACCTGGCCTTTTAGCCCATTGTTTGCAAAACAGTTTTCAGACAGTTTCAGCAAAACAGTTTTCAAAACAGTTTTCTGATAAAAAAACTAAATGTACAATATCATATTCAAAACTTCGTAGCATCCAACACTTATGTGGTAATTAATCATTCCCCATTTAAACGTTTCTCGGAAACTGAAGAAAATAAGGATATTGATGTACTAAGTTCTAAAAGAACACTTAATTCATAAGGGTTTTATACAAAAATATCCTTTATGTTTTAACTTACTTTTGTGCTCAACTGATAACTTTTGTTCTTCAGCAATCGTGTTTCCATTATTCTTTTCTTACTGAAATAATTTTGCTGAAATTCAAAATTTAGTTAAACTTGATTTAGATCAGAGCTTATTTTCTCTGCTGTCTGATAGTTTCTTACATCGGCATTACAGCACATACAACCTGAGCTACGTAATTATTAAAACGACATTATTTAAGGGCGCCAAGTTTACAAGCAAACGAATGACCATAACTTCAGTAAAGTTGACCCGAGTAAATATGGCAGTTCAATTGCTATTTAAAATGGCATTATATTTAGCTAAATTAATCATTAATATGTAAACTTTGACTTTGATAAAGGGGCCGCAGAGTCTCTGCCTGCCGTAATGAAATATTTTGTGAACAGACTTGATGATCGGAATGCTCTTTCTGTACGTTAGTCTACAATGAGTTTTTCGTAATTACATAGCTCAATCTCCAAAGGAGTTGTTCATAATTTTGCAGCGCTGTTTTAGCCCAAATCTGGCAATCCTCTTTCTACCTAACAAATGTAATCATCGTGGTCAACTTAGTGGTGTTTCAGGCTAGAGACCACTAGCTAGATCTAGACATGGAGGTAGGAAAATAAGAGGAGGAGCCCTAAGCACTTGAAAATGATGCTACGGCGACTACACGGCAGCCATGTTGTTCTATTCAAAACATTGATCAGTAGTATAGGTGAGTAACGAAGTGTTGCGCTATAAAAATTTAATTTTTTTCGACATTTGTATTATGGCAGCCTGTTCAACTTACGGCTGCACGAATCGCCCTTCAAAAAAGATCCAGGAATTACCATTCATCGGTAAGTTTGTCATTTTTATAAAAGTTTAAATAATTATATAATGATACAAGCAACTTCGTGTTGAAATTACGCCGCTATGAAATCGGTTTTATTTCGAGTTACAAACCTCGATTCTTCACCAGATTTTTTTTTTATTTTCTTCGGATTGTACTCAGTGATAAATGTGAAGATGTACTTCTTATATTGATTGATTGATTGATTTTAAATTACACTTATTTGAGAATTCCTTCTGCAGGCTTTCTCAGTTAAAAAATTTTGTTGGCTGTAATTGAATATTAGTGTGTATTCTATTTAATGGATGATGAATTTACATACTTTTAAATAGAGGTGATTAAAATATCAAGGAGTTTCTTTTTTGTTTTTCATTTTATTTTAGGTGGAAGAATTAGATATTATTTTGTTTAAATGTTTCAGTGTTTAAATTCCTCTCTCTTCATGATTTAATAAGTTCAGTGTAAGAAGGGAAAAGTAAATTACAATAAAGTATTTTCATAAGGTGAGAAATATAATCTTTCTTTCTTTAAAAAATTTGGATAGCATTTAAGGGTTTTGTTTAAATGCCCCCTTTTTTTCTTGGATTGGAGTCTTATATTTTTGAATTCCTTTTTAGATTAATTTAATGTATCTGGTGTAAATTGTCATAGGTGAGTGACAGCGATCATTAGGGAGAAAATTTTTCAAATTGTTTAAATAATTTTAGTTAAAAGAGGAAAGGAGAGTGTAATGCTTTTCTCCTTTTCATTAATTCTTCTGATAGGGTTCTAATTGTCCCTTTTAAGGTGAATACTGAATTTATTTAATTCTGTATGGATTTCAAATAGAGCGAGTTTATTGCTTGTAGTTATTTTATTTTCACTTTGGTTGAGGGGTAGGTTAGGCGTACATGAAGATAGGTATGAGAGACTGAGGAGTCAGGCACTAAGATGTCGGGTTCAAGCCACTGTCTGGAACGTTGCCTTTTTTTTAATGGATATTATATTCCCTTCACCCTGTGGATATATATTTTTTTTCTTTTTTTATATTTTTTTTATTTTTTATTATTTTTGCTTAGTATAATTTTTAGTTACTTTTTTTTTTCATATAGTTTTTTCAGATATTATTTTGAAAATTTCCTTTGTGGCTGAGGAAGGATGTATTTCAATCCTTATGAGATTTTTTTTTTGAGAGATTGTAATAATTGTGTATTTTGTATTGATTTTTAACTCTGGTTCAGGGAGGAGAATGAGCATGAGATGGGGGAAAGATGTGAAGCTGAGGGTACAAACATAGAGCTGGTGGGTTCGAACCACCATCTGGGGCGTTTTTTTGTATAAATATATACATATATATTATATATTTATACAAATATATATATATATATTTTTTTTTAGTTCTTTTTTTACTTATACTATTGGCTTTATTTAGTTTTGTTAAGCAATTTTTTTTTATTTTTGTGGAATGAGAATTTTTTTAACGTAAAACAGCTATTTTCTGAATCTTACATATGTGATTTTTTTGCAGTTTAAATGCTGCTATTGCATATAATGTTTAGTCTTTTATCCATAAAATGTTTTTTGCTATTATCAGTGCAGTATAAATAAACTTTCAAAATCTGGTAATTGTTTGTTATTGTCGTATTCAATGAAATACATAAATAGTTCTGCTATACAGTAATTCTGTATGGAAATATTCATTGCATTAAAAAAAGCAATATAAATTCCAAATAGCTTTAATGGGCTTTCTCTTAGTCGTAAAAAAATAATCTTCCCGAATACTACGCACAGTAAAATTGAGTACAGCACGTGAAAAGTAGGCTTCATTTCAGCGGCAGACGGTTTGTTTTGAATGCAACAATATGGCTACCGCCCTGGTGCGTCAGCATCATTTTCCTTGCACAGGGAAAGCGCGTTAGGGCGTCTCCTCTCATTCATGCCTCCGTGGATCTAGATTCTTTTAAAACTGTTTAGCTTGAAACATTTTATTGCTCAAAATTGGTGGTATTTCTTTAATTCAACTGGCTTTTTTCCGTTTCTTTTCTAAGTTTTTTTAAGCCACTTTGAAAGATAAAATTTTTGCTTAAATTCAGTTCTAATCAACCTCTGTCGTTTTTCGCTGAAATTCAATTCTATTCAAACTCTGTCGTTTATTCGTGTATCTTTGATATCGGTGAAATTCAGCTAGCAGTATTACCTCCAATCCCATCAGGCATTTGCCTTTCAAAACGGGTGTGCTAATCCAAGTCTAGCTTAACAATATTTTATGTTAATTTAACACGCCCTATATTTACTATTCAGGTTACTGTTTAAGAATCCTTGCATTTGTATGAACACTTTCAAACTTGGAAAATAACAACGGTAATATATACAACGGTTAACAATATAAACAACGGTTTCGAGCGGAATGGCTCCGAGAAAAAAAATTCAAAGACTGGGTTCTATAAATGCCACATGATTCAAGCAAGGTTAGCTGTAGGATTTGTAAGTGTTGTTCTGCCTTTCAATAGCAATAGATGTAAGAAACATGGGTGAGGCGAAGTCAGTTTGATTATGGATTCATTTATTAAAAAGGGATCGTTCCACCAAAAGCTACGAGGTCGAACTGCAGTAAGCTTGTGTATTTTGCTGTTCAGTGCTCAACGCGATCATTTGGGAGATATTAAAAATAATGTCACTGATACTTCATTATCATCTTCCATGAAGCTTCATTGAACTTAGTGCGGTGATCTGCAATGTATTAGCGCCTCATTTTGAAGAAGGCTTAAAAAAAAATTCATTTAGTACATACTCGTTGCGATTGGTTAACGAGTTAAGAAGTTATAGTGGGATAGTAGTTTCCATCACAAATAAAATAATAAATACCCCCTAAAACAGCTGCTTGCCACAGAGGTCTGACAGGAGCCTGTCAGTTTATATGCCATAGTAGAAGATCTGAGAGGATGGCAGGACCTCAGCAGAAAACAACACAAACAGCCAATACAATCATAATATAACACAAAGTGGAAATGGTGGAGAAATAATTCCACAAAAACTACTACAAGATTTATAAAATTAATTAATGCAAAAAAAAATCTCTCGTTCAATCTACAACAGGCGCCCAACTACAGAGCGTTATATTACGGATATGTCTCGACGATATGTCAAAAGTTTAAAAAATAGGTTTTACAGCTAAATTCATACCCAATGTACAATTGTA
The DNA here is from genome assembly GCA_038380435.1 of Ryuthela nishihirai. Lineage (NCBI taxonomy): Eukaryota > Metazoa > Arthropoda > Arachnida > Araneae > Heptathelidae > Ryuthela > Ryuthela nishihirai. The sequence continues at coordinate 83,688,076 of JAWZYU010000017.1, forward strand.
CCATCTTCATTTCTTCTTATAGCAAATCTCATTTGCTAGGTCACAATAAATTTGCTTTTGCTAATTTAGCTGTTAAAAGGTCCATTAATCATGATTTCAAAACATAATGGTAATACGTCATATGGTAATTTTTTGTCCATTCTACAGGAGTTTCGTTAAAATAGCATTTATGAGAACACGGAAAGTAAGGAACGTAGCAGCCAAAAATAACCTTTTCAGTTTTCATTTGTTTTGTATAGAATTTTAAATGCTTTTTATTGCCAAAGAGAATGCATGGAAATAACATCAATAGCTTTTTTTCCTTCATTAGTTAGAACCAGCGCCGTCCCATGGCCGAATGGTTAGCGCACTTGGCTACTGATCTAAGGGACCTGGGTTCGAGCCCCGGGTAAGGCATGGCTGTTTGTGTTCTGTTTCTGCTGAGATCCTGCCACCCTCTGACCTACTATGGCATATAAACTGACAGACTCCTGTCAGATCTCTGTGGCAAGCAGCTGCTTCAGGGGGTATTTATTTTATTATTATTATTAGTTAGAATCGGAGAGAAAAAAATTCTTTTTTTCATTTATTCTGTTCACTACCTTAGGTAAAAGAAAATAACATTATAAAAAGTAAAGCAAAGAAATACACATGCTACTGCTTCTTAGATGTTTGCTTAGTGTAGCCTTCCTTATGATATGTTCCACATATTATTTTGTTTCACCTTTTAGGGGTATATTAACTTTTCATTAAAGCTCCGAGATCATTGATTTAATTATTATTGTCATTCTTTAAACATCAAACTCTAAAAGAATATAACACTCGAAAGCTGAATTACAAACCTTCTCTATATAACAAATCGTAAAATCAATAATACATAGCATATTTTATACGGACAACATTCTTTTGAACAACCGAAATCATTCAGATTATTCACAAAAAAATGGGACGGGGGTGGCTCAGTCTGTAGCGCACCAGGATCGTAAGCTGCAGTTCCTAGATTCGAACTCCACCTAGGCTAGCGTTGAGATTTCTCCTTTCTGCCCTCATTCAGTAGGAGATATCGATGGGCTAGGAAAGGCCACCGTCTGTCGACAGTGTCTCTATGTGTTAGAGAGCCATTCCCTGTGCACATTAAAGGGCACACTGGATGGCCTTGACGGGAAATTGCCATCCCCAAACCTTCTCTTAGTTTTTTTGTGATCTGGCCATTTAGCCCATTGTATGCAAAAAAAAGTGCTGCTCAGGGTAAAACAACCCAACCAAATGCAAAATGAAGCTAAACAACAAATAAAGGTAACCCCAGCTGACACCCACACTCTGTGCACAGGTGTAGTCACTCAATCAACAACTTAAACTTTAAACAAAAATCGCTTTTTAAACTACAGTAAGCTGTCAGTTCCATATCGAACATGGCCTACTTCCACAATACGTGCTGTATCGCGTAATACAAAATTCACGCTTTGATTGTTGCACATGAACATATCGTTTCACTGCCCGTTCTTTTGATTTTGTGCTCCTGAAGGTCCCGAACAGTCCTCCAAACTGAAGGTTCTTGACTTCTTCGATGAAACGGGGCCAAACGATCCCAGTGAACCACGGTGAACTTGTGGTCAAGTATCGTCGAATGCGTTACACTATGTCGTTAATCCTGGTAACTATGGTATAACGATCTTCCCAAGGTTTCTGGAGTTTTGGCGAAAGTCTCTTCGTTCTGTTTGGATTGGATAGCCAGACAAGATTTCATTGATTGAAGACTACCATACCTCGATTTTTCTCTCTAGTTCGACAGGTTGATCTTATGCCTAACAGATCAATGGATTTCTTTTAGCTGTGGGGCGGGGGTGGCTCAGTCGGTAGCGCACCAGACTCGTAATCTGTAGTTCCTAGGTTCGATTCCCAGCTGGGTCAGCATTGAGATTTATCTCCGCAAAATTCCCCGCTCTGCCCACGGTCAGTAGGGGACACCGATGGGCTTGGAAAGGACGCTGTCTGTCGGATGGGACGTTAAGCCGTGGTCCCGTGTGCGGGAGAGCCATACCCTGTGCATGTTAAAGAACACGCTGGATGGCCTTGACAGGAGGCTACCATCTGTCTCCCAACAGCTGTTCCAGTGGGTCCCCAGCCCCAACCTTCTCTGAGCCTTCGGGGTCCATGTGACCTGGCCATTTAGCCCATGGTGTGCAAAAAAGTGCCGCTCAGAGGTAAAACAACCCAACCCAACTTTTAGCAGTTGTTGTAGATCTCGCATATCTTATGGTGAAAATACAGGGTGATTCAGAATTCATCATCAATATTTGGTGGGGAGGTAGGTAATAAGAAACGAAGGAGATTTCACATAGGAAAGCATGGGCGCATATGCCATGTAGTAGGGCAAAATGACCCCAGTTCAATGATGGAAAGAACACATAAGAAGGAAGTGGTAAGGAAAAAACATTTATTATCTTACATGTAACATTTCTTTGCATTGGTTGTACAGACTTACAAGAGGTGCTCGAACTGCCGACCATGTGCTAGAATGCATGACTCACAACGGCGTTGCATGGACAGCCGGACCCTGTGGAAGATGCCTGGCATTTCCCGGATCTTTGAGGCAGCAACTGATATGCGTGCTACAAGATCCATAGCACTATCAACAGGGGTCTCGTACACCATGTTTTTCATAGCACCCCATACAAAGAAATCGATTGGAGATAAATCCGGTGAACGTGGTGGCCAAGAAACCGGTCCACCGCGGCCAATCCATTGACCACCAAACTGTCTGCGTAGGTAAGCACGCACAGCATTTGCGAAATGTGCAGGAGCGCCGTCATGCTGGAACCACATTCGCCAGAGACTACCATCAGGAACCTCGTTCAGAAGATCCGGTAACACAGTCTGAAGAAATGTTAGGTACTTGGCACCGTCCAAACGGGTGGTAGTAAATACGGGCCCAACAGTCACCGACCATCCCAGTCCACACATTGACAGCAAAACGTTGTTGCGCAGCTCCAGGTCTTGTACCGTGTGGGTTCTGATGAGCCCACACATGCCAATTGTGTGCGTTGAAGACACCCTCTCGAGTGAACCACGCCTTATCGGTGAAAAGAACATACGTTGGGAAATTGGGATCAACGGCTGTTCTCTGCATGAACCACTGACAAAAAATAACACACTTGGGATGGTCGTCTGCTGCCAATAATTGCACTCTTTGCAGATGAAACGGATGTAACCCTTCATCGTGAAATATCCACCACGCTGTTGCTTGCGAAATTCCAAACTGCCTAGCCATACCTCGTGTGCTAACACCAGGTTGTTCCTCGATTTCCTGTAGGACAGCTTCCTCTACTGCTACTGTCCGTGCCGATCTGCGCCTCCTTCGATTAACGTTACTAGCAGCAAACGATCCTGTTTCACGCAGTTGGCGATGAATACGTGAAAACATTTGATGCTGTGGCACACGGCGGTTTGGGAAGTGCGCTGCATACAATTGCCTGGCTCGAAGACATCTTTCTCCTGCCGCACCGTAAGTTACATGCATATCTGCACATTCATTCCACGTATACCGGTTTTCATGTTACTTCTGCAAATTCACCTTGTCGAATGACAACTGACTGCACGCGTCAAACAGCTGTGCTTCTGTGCGAGAGGTGTGTACACACAGCGCCCTCTACACCACCATGCATTCGTCTGCCCCCATACTTTCCTATGTGAAATCTCTTTCTTTTCTTATTCCCTTCCTCCCCACTAAATATTGATGATGAATTCTGAATCACCCTGTATATAAGCATTTCTTCATGCTAACTATATAAGAAGTCACAGGGTAGAAGCAATTTTCTTCCAAAGAGCATCATGAAAGGTGTTTGTCCAGTTGTTTCGTGCACTGCTGTCCCGAATGCCAACAAAAAGAGTGGTATATGGCGATCCCAGTCATGTTAATGGTTGTCGACAAACCATGTTAGAACATGAGCAATTGTTCTGTTTATCACTCAACCATGCCACTCTAATGAGAGTGTAAAAAAATCGCTCTCGTTTCCTAAATACCTAGTAGCTGACCTGTAAATTGAAACATATTGGATTCGAAATTTCATCTTTGGTCCGAGTGGAGTTGTATAGGTACTCCATACCTGTTGATCACTTTGCTCGCCAAAATCTCTGCAATTCTTGTTGCCTCTTGATCCTAGATGGGATAGCTTTCTGGCCACTCCATGAAATAATCCATTCCCACCTATAAAGAGTGACTTCTATCATCAGTCCTAAGGAACAAACCCTTAACATACGCCCTCCTCTGCAGCAAATGAAATTGTTTCCCAATTTTCGTTAATGTTTCACTGACACCGAAGTGTCCTCCTGCCGCACTATGATGTATACGTTTCATCAGTAATTCCTCTGGCCTGTGAATCAGTCATCCAGTGGGATTCTCTCTTCTGTACATTATTTCTTATTTGTAAAGAGCTCCACTGTGACCAATAGTTTTTGATAGTTGGGTTATATCTTGATATTTACTCCCAATTAGTATATTTACTCCAAAATGCAATGGGGAGGGGTGGCTCAGTTGGTAGTGTGCCAGGCTCATAATCTGCAGTTCCCAGGTTCGAGTCCCAGCTGGGTCAGCATTGAAATTTATCGCCTAAAAACTTCCCACGGTCAGCAGGGGACACCATTGGGCTTGGAAAAGTGCCGCCCTTCAGATGGGATGTTAAACTGTGGCCCCCTGTGCACATTAAGGAACACACTGGTTGGCCTTGACGGGAGGCTATCATCTGTCTCTCAACGGCTGTTCCAGTGGGTCCACTCCCCCAACCTTCCCTTAGCCTTCGGGGTCCTTGTGACCTGGCCATTTAGCCCATTGTGTGCAAAAGTGCCTTCAGAGGTAAAACAACCCAACCCAATTATAATAGATGTTTCAGCATAATCCAGTATTACTCTTATATCTTCATTATCCTTCTGGGCTTTAGATATTGGCTTATCGGGCTCCAGATATCAGGTGCATCACTGTTTTCTTCTGTTGATGTTATGTGCCGAATAGGCATTATTTCATGTGTGCCGCATCTCACTCCGCATTACAACAGTGTTTGCAGTCAATAAATATATGGGCATCTAGAAATTACCCTTGCATTCCTATGTAACGTGCAACTGCGATGCTCAATGGAAACGTCGCACTCCTTTAACCTTTATATGCCCCTAGCAATCTTTCCTTCAGAATTTTTGAAGTTTAATAACCATCTGAGAGCAAAATGTTCACTGCAAATAAGGAACGTTTGGCCATAAGGGTAATGATGGATATGTTCTATGGCTTTCACTATTACTAATAATTATTTTCGTTCATGTTTCGATAAGGTTTTACTTAAGTGACGACTCTTTCTTGTCCGTCTTCGACTTGGAGCTCAGTCGTGGAAGCCAGTGTTTTTGCTCCAAGAATTGAAAATTAGTTAGCTAAACTTTTACTTAAATTGCCTAAGAGTATTGGACGAGATCGGGTATCCAACCCCAGTGGAACCCTTGGTCGTCAGGATAGGTTACAAATAGCTTAATATTTTACTTAAACTTTAGTATATGTTTAGGATTTTAGAGATTTCAAGGTGAAATCGCTTGAACCGCCTTGGGCCATTGTGTACATCTGTTCCTTCATTAATGCCCTTCTATGGTTAAAATATTTTCCATCTATCTGGAAGAAGGCTATAATTAAAGTGGGAAAAATCCAACTTTTCCCCAGAGTTATTAGACTCGCACAGTAGAGGATTGCTTTGGACCCTTGTCAATATGCAACCACCAGAGAGAAGTGTACGCTACGCTCTGTTAAGCAGCAGAGCAACAGCTAAATCACAGTTGAGTCAAATATGTATATATATTATACACTATATGATAAAAAGTATCCAGACACTCGCTCTTTAATAATCACCCGGTAATAGGAAAGGAATTAATATCGCGCTGGTTCACTCTTTGCTATCACAGCCTCTACTCTGCAGGGAAGGCTTTCATTAGATTTTGGTACGTTGCTACAGGAATTGCCTGCCATTTTGCCACGAAAGCATTAGTGAGGCCAGTCACTGAGTAGGGCGCTTCAGCCTGGCTCGCAGTCGGTATTCCATTTTCATGGCGTTGAGATCAGGGCTCTGTACAGGCCAGTCAGGTTCTTCACACCAATATCATCAGACTATTTCTGTACTGTCCTTGCTTTATAAACAGGGGCATTATGATGTTGGTACAAGAAAGGGTTTTCATCAAACTGTTGCCATAAAGTTTGGAGCACGGAATTGTCAAGATAATTACAGGCAGCGTCGTTCAGAGTCCCTTTCATCGGACTAGGGGGCCCAACTTGAACAATGGGAAACAGCCCCAGAACATGCCTCCTCCATCAAACTTCACAGTTGGCACAACACAGTCAGGCAGGTGGCGTTCACCTGGCATCCTCCACACCCAGACTCGTCCATCGTACTGTCAGATGGTGAAGCGCGATTCGTCACTCCAGAGAACATGATTCCACTGCTCAAGGGTTTAATGGCGCCGTGCTTTACATCACTCCAACTGGCACTTGGCCTTGATCTTGTTGATGTTAGGCTTGTGTACGACTGTTCGGCCATGGAAACCCATTTTCTGCAGCTTACACTGAACAGTTATGGTACTGTTGCTGCTTCCAAAGGCAGTTTAGAACTTGGTGGCGAGTTTTGCAGCCGGGGACAGGCGATTTTGTCGCACAACCTGCTTCAGCACTCTGCGGTTCCACTGTCATTTTATGTGGCCTAATGGGCCGTGATTACACTGTTGTTGCATGCAGACATTTCCACTCCACAATAAAATCAGTTACAGTTGATTAGGGCAGCTGCAGCAGGGACGAAATGTCTAGAACTGACTTCTTGCTAAGGTGGCATCCTATGACCATGCCTCGTTGAAAGTCAAATCTCTGCCATACGGCCCATTCTCTTGTTCATGCGTGTCTATGAGGTTTGCCAGGCCACTTGCATCTTTTTAGACCCGTTTGTGCTATGGCGTATATCGGCGAATCCACTACTCAGGTCTTTAGATACTTTGGATCAGATAGCATATGTCTTTAATATTATTCTTTGGTTACAGCATTCAAAAAATAAAACTGCACGGTGTTTTTAGATAGATCGGTACACTTATCCAACAGAGCATTTTAAAAAGTGCAATAAAGGTGATATTACTTCTTCCCACCTATCTTGTTACGTTCAAAGCATATCACCTTTTATTTTGTAATGAATTTTTATGTATATATTCCTTTTGTTTTTGCCTTTTGGAACCGCCAAAAAATCATTTGCTTTTAAAATGTTTGTAACCTACACTAATATGCCAGTTTATTAGGTACACACCCCTTGTCACATAGATGGTTCATTGCATCATGTAATACGTGACATGGTGCGACATCTGCGGTATAAATCAGGCAGACCAGCTCTTCGAGCGTCGGTTAGAATTGGATTATGCGTCAGAATGGAATAATTCCTGTCTATTAACATGTTCAAAGCAACCCTGGCTTTGAACATGATAATTGATGTAAGGAATGCCGATTCTAGCATCTCCCAAACAGCCATCCTCCTGAGCTTTTCACGCTCACCCGTTTCAAGGTTTATCGAGAAGGTTGCGAAAAGAAAAAAAAAAAGCCAGTAATTGGCGATCCTATGGACGAAAATAGCTTGTGAATCAGAATGGCCAAAGGAGACTGACGAGAATGATGAAAGCGAACAGACGAGCACAACCAGGCAAATCACAACAGAAAGAAACATTCATGTGCAGAAGGTCGTGACCGAATGCACCACATAGCAGATCGTATCGCGAATGGGCTACAACAGCCACTGATAATGTTGAATACCAATGCTCTCAGTAAAAACGTGAAAGCACATCTCCATTGGGCACAGGAGCATCGGCACTGAACCGTTGAAAACTGGAAAAAAGTAACCTGGTCACAAGAGTTAAGGTTTCTTTTCCATCATACTGAAGGATCATAATTTGGTGCAAGCAACTTGAGGTTGTGGATCCATCTTGTCTGGTGTGAAGACTACAGGCCGGTTGTGGCGGTGTTATGGTGTGAAGAATATTTTCCTAGCACACATTATGTCCCCTGAATACCCATCGAAGGATATCTGAATGCCATGGCATATTTTAACATCATTGATGATCAGGTTCATCCCTTCATGGCTATAATTTATCCTCTTTAGCTGGACATGTTTAACATGGGTTGGGTTGTTTTACCTCTGAGCGGCACTTTTTTGCACACCATGGGCTAAATGGCCAGGTCACATGGACCCCGAAGGCTCAGAGAAGGTTGGGGGAGGGGACCCACTGGAACAGCTGTTGGGAGACAGATGGTAGCCTCCCGTCAAGGCCATCCAGCGTGTTCTTTAACGTGCACAGGGTATGGCTCTCCCGCACACGGGGCCACTGCTTAACGTCCCATCCGACGGACGGTGGCCTTTCCAAGCCCATCGGTGTCCCCTACTGACCGTGGGCAGGGCAGGGAATTTTGCGGAGATAAATCTCAACGCTGACCCAGCTGGGACTCGAACCTGGGAACTACAGATTACGAGCCTGGCGCGCTACCGACTGAGCCACCCCCGCCCCACCAAAGGAGGTGCAACCCCTATTAGGTATGAGGGTACTTAATAAATTGACATCTGTGTATATTGGGTAGAATCGTATTTATTTTTCTGCATAGCAGCACTTGAGTTAAATCTTTCTATCCCTCTCAACCGGTTACTGTCTCTTTGATTTAACCAAAAGGAATCAAAAGAAAACGTGAAATATTACAGAGTAAATTCAATGGCCTTATTGCCGATTAGTGAAGTGAATTAATTCAGACAGCCTTTAGGCTGAAATTAAACAGATCTTCATGTGATAACTTCTCATTCTACATGTTAAAGAAAGTGATTAGTTTAATACCTGGAATTTTACTGAAGTGTAATTTGTCACTTTCATTGCAAAGTGACATTTGTCACTTGTAGGTGGATTTTTTCCATCTTCACTTAAGAAATCGTCGGTTACTCCAATTTATAAAAATGGTGATATAAAGTTTGTAAAGAATTATAGACCTATTTCAAATAAACTGCCTTCTCAAAATTATTTGAAAAGTTAATGCATTTAAGGTTACCTATATAAACTGACAGGCTCCTGTCAGACCTCTGTGGCAAGCAGCTGCTTGAGGGGGGTATTATTTTTATATAATACTATACTATCAAAACACCAGTATGGGTTTAAGAAAAATAAAGGTACAGCTGAAGTAGTATAATGGTGGTTTTATTTCTGGATATGTCTATAGCTTTTGATTCCTGCCTATTGATATTTTACTAAATAAATTAGAGGTTATTGGTGTAAGAGGGCTGTCACTGAGATGGTTGGATTCGTATTTGAAGGTTAGAACACAAGTCAAAATAGACCTTTTGAGTGAAAAAAATCAATTCATTATGGTGTTCCATAGGGTTCTGTTTTGGGACAACAGTTTATTATGTGAACGATCTATTATCCAATATTTTCAAATGCAAGTTTCTGCCTTGGTTTACTGTGATAAAACTGATGAACTATTAAGCATTATTGCTTCAGATTTAAGAACACTTCAAATTTGATTCCAATAAAATAAATGTAAATAAAACGAAATATATGCATTTTAATACTGTTTAGGGGAAAGTATAGAAATCTTGGAGATTTATTCTGTCATACGACTGATTAAGTTTTTCGAAGATAAAATTGGGTCTCTAAACTGTGCTTGCCAAAGGATTGATTAAAAGTACTAAAACAATAAAATATTTAGGAGTTAATTTCGACTTTAACCTGGTATGATCATGCTAAAAAAAAATCAAGCAAATAATTCCCAAGATGTGTCTTTTAAGAGATATGATGGATAGAAAAATTTTAAAGAACATATATTATGCATTAATATATTCCAGAATACAGTATGCAATTCTAAAATGGGGAGGAGCATTTTCATGTTGTTTAAATCAATTGCAAAAATACATAGTAAAGATTATACATTTAAAAGAAAGTAAGACTCACTCGTCTGAGCAAAGTTTCAAAAAACTTGAAATACTCAAATAAACAAATACATTTGATGTATCAGTTAAAACAAACACATCAAATGGATTTAGCAATACATGTATTTAATAATAAGGACAAATTTGATGTAGTGGTTAATAAATATTTTACAAAATTGGCAGTGGCTCAGGATTTTTGCATTCCAAAACCAAACAAAGAGTTCAAAAAATATTATGGATATAGTAGCTTAAAACTATTCAACTCACTGCCAGATAACCTGAAAATTATAAATAATAAAATTCATTTCTCTAAAGAACTAAAAAAATGGTTGTTGAATGTTGGAAATTGTGACTGATGTTTTATTTACTGTATTGATTACATTGAAATGAGATATGAGTGGTAGGAGATAAATTTATATATTACAGAGGATGAAATTGCTATTTTTTGTTTATATATATTGATGTACTCAGAATATATATGTTTTGTAAATATCCACTTGCGAGTTAAATACTAACTCTTGTGGAACTTGACTGTGTATTAGCTATGTATTTAAATACTGTGCATATAAATTTAATTGTTTCAAAAAATTTAGCTATTGTAATTTGACATAGACTATTACAACATCTAGCTAAATTACAACTCATAAGACCGGGAATTTCAACTATGGTCGTTTGCAACAAAGTGTAAACCAACAATTTGTGTATAAGTAATATAATTTATACAAACTAATGCATTTCAAAATCATAGCAACCTGATAGTCATATCTTTGGCAGTTGGTTAGTCTTTAAGTGTAAAAATTTGGCTATGAAAATAACAAGGTACATAACAATATATAAAATATTTTATTTAGCTTACAACTGTACAAAATTTACAATGCAGTGTGAAATTCCCTTAACACACCCAGGAACATCATACATAATTTAAAATATTGAAAAGTATGCGGATACTTAGGATTAATTTTAGAGCATTAAAATTGAACTCTTCTTTTGAATTGATGCTTTATATACATTTCAAACTGGAGAAAAAATTTTTTCATAAAACATTTTCACAATGAAAACAATGTATGTAAATTATTTTACTTCAATTATGTTGATAATTTTATTGTTAAACCTAAATATTCATCTGAATTTTAAAATATCTTAGAAATATTTTTCTAATATATGCAAACTTATTTTAACTTAATAACCACGAGTCATTTACAACTGAAAAATCAAGCAATACATTAAATGTTAAGTTTTCCTCAAAAGCCTATTTCAAAGTACAATCTTTTCTAAAAATGGAAAGGATTTTAAAACTTCATTAAAACCATAGCATTAAAACCTCACATGAAATAAATCTGACTTTATGCAGAGTTTTAGAAGTGCAGACATTGTTTTTAAACAAAAAAATATTTTTTGACTATGACTCTTGTCAAATTTATTAAAAGATCATTATAATGTAAAGGCAATGCCCAACTGCAGCATAAAATAATTCTAATGTAAATCTTAATATAAGCTCTTATTAAACTATCTTAGTATGATTCAACAGCAGTGATTTTATACTGTTGTTTTAGAAATGTAAGTTTAATCAAAATGATTCTTTAAATTTTCAATTTGTTTCATTTCTGATATTTAGTGTTTAACCAATTTTTTGTCAATCTCAAAAGCACAATTTAAGTAAAAGTTCCAATTATGACTCATGGATACTACCATTTCAAACGTTGCTTCTTATCACAGACAAAATATCAAAACGGTGCTTTGACATTCTATTCAACACAAAGCCAAAAAAATCACGATTACTAAATTGTTATCTTTAAATTTAATATTTTTTTTTATTATGGAATGTTAAATTTGTTTAGTTTTGCATGAAGAACTGGCAGATTTCCTGGAATCTTGGCACATATTTCTATTACAATGAATGCAGACAAAACAAAGTTAATATGGCTCTGTAAATAAACTTTCACAAATAATCTGTACAAAAAAGATCTGATATTAAACATCCCTGGCAATTTACAATTAATATTTTGAGGCACTTGTGACTTCATAATCCATGTGTTCCTGTAATTAAAAAACAGTTTCTCATATTTTTAAGTAGTGTGATATGTCAGTCTTTCTTATGGCACAATTACTCTTCAAGACATTCAAGGGTTAAGCATGTGTGCACACCCATTTCATTTTGGTCCCTTTCAGTTCTTTTTATCTTGAGAAACAAATACTGTACAATCCTGCAATTAAAAATCCTTGTTTTTCTTATTTAGTACTCCCAACAAATGACTGCTTCTTATTACACATTCTATGCAGGCTGCTTCTTCAATTTTAAAATATAAACATCTAGATTACAGCAGTTTCAAATATTTCACCCGTATGCAACTTTTATGCAACACACAGCTGCATGGCAGCACCATTTCTCTTTGTGATGCTAAAAAAAAATATTGACCAATACTGATGTGCTTTAACACTCAAAAGTTATGATCTGAATGTATCTGTGCTCTAAAATTTCCATTCCTTTTAATTGTGGCTTCACGAAGTGGAATTTTACCTGGTGATCCTTTGCCTGCACTGAAGTTATTCTTCCATTCACTTTCTGAAACATATGTGTTTGCTTTCACAGGTATCAGCTGTGTAGCTAGTCTCGTATGTTGCGTATTACATTTGCGTTTCATATACACATACATTAATGCTGCAGCTACTAGACCACCAAAGATGAAGCCACAGAAGCATGCTGCCACAACATGTTGTGCATGAATACCATCTTCTGCAGATATGCTGCTTTCAGAGCTTGGAAGTATTCCTATGTAAGAAAACAATGTACTTTCATTGGAAGCATTACTTGCATTAAATACTATGACAATAAGCACATAATTGCTTTTCAAAAGGTACTTTAAAGATTTAAAAATTAAGGCTAAATGTTAAAACAGCATTTAAAAATATTCATGGTAAACAGCATTTCTGTAAATATTTAGTTTCACAAATATTGTTTAGGTAGTCAGTCTTATGCAAGTTCATTGTTATGTTAAGTTTGACTTTGACATTCTATTTAACTATATACTGTAAAGTATATAGTAATCTAACTATGTAAAGTATATAATATTAACTATATACTTTATATAGTAAAGTATATAGTAAATAATATAGTAAAGTAGATAGTTAATAGACTAACTTCATGTTAGAGTTGAATTTAATAACAATATCACTCCCTAAGATTTGTTTAATAAAAGTAATCAAAGAAGATAACTTATAGCCTTTTGCTTTGCCAGAAAAGCTCACCATGAATGATTTCACAAATACCAATGGTCTTTCCTCAAATAATTTTTGAGCTTGAAAGTGATACTGATCACCAATTTTTCAGTGCAAATAGCATCCAACGTAATGAACAATAATCAGCATTTAATAATATGACTGATACTTGCCCAATTTTTAGTGGGGGGGGGGGGATAAGCTGTCATATTTTGGTCCTTTCTAAAGTTTATGGTAGTCAAACATGGATCCTTTGTAAATAAGATAACAGGAAACTTGATGCCTTTGATTCTAGATGCTTATGCAGTATCTTGGGCATTAAGTGGTTCAACTTTGTAAGTAATGATGAGGTTAGGCAAAGGAGTCAGCAACCTCCTTCAAGCAGCATATTGTGCAAAGGGAGACCATTGGTTTAGCCATATTGCTTGTATGCATAACTATATACTGTATTATTGACTAGGGTTATGAATAATGTGCCTAAAATTCTGTTTAACAATGTCAAACAGAACCTTCTGTTTCACAATGCCAATAGAAACACATGTCCTTAGCTACAGCTATTGCATCTGGCCTACAGTGGCTAAGGGCACGTTTGTAGAACTAAATTTCAAATCTGGTTGCACCTCCATAGCTCATGGTTGCTTGAGGTTTGGGTTGTTTTACCACTGAGTGGCACTTTTTTTGCACACAATGGGCTAAATGGCCAGATCACAAGGACCCCAAAGGCTCAGAGAAGGTTGAGGGAGGGGACCCACTGGAACAGATGTTGGGAGAGATGGTAGTCTCCCGTCAAGGCCATCCAGCATGTTCTTTAGTGTGCACAGGATATGGCTCTCCCTCACATGGGGTTATGACGTAATGTCCCATCCGATGGACGGTGGCCTTTCCCAGTCCATCGGTATCCCCTACTGACTGTGAGCAGATAAATCTCAATGCTGACCCAGCTGGGACTCTAACAGGTTGCTTGAGGTAGGTAGGTAGGCATGCAAGTTGTCATACTCTCACTTTTAGATATTATCTACCACCATCAGTGTACATTAAATGTTCTCCCTTAGAAATTAGCACCAAGCATAAGCTATCACCCAGTACATTACAAATATATTGGTATAGTTTAAGTAGCTTTCCTGTCTTATGATATAAATCTTTAATTCTGAACTCATCAGAGCAGTACAGACAGTTTTAAAAATTTGAACTAGTGTCAATGTTATGAGTGTCACTAGTACAACAAAAACTTTTTTCCAAAATAAAAATTCCATTTAAGACGTTTTTAAATACATTTTATACAGATTCGTAGCTTAAGCTAAATAAAGTTTACCTTTATAAAATTTGGTGCAGATTTTGATATGCTATAAAATAAAGAATCCTTGTTATTGTTCATATTGCCATTCCTTAGTACCCAAACTTGGCATCACCATTAATTCTGTTTACACATGTTCAAGCAAATCTTTGAGTTCAACTCATGAGTTTGATCAGAACTGTTGCCAAAATGCATATTTCCATAAAGTTTTGAAATGCTCCTGAACATTAGCTTAAAACAATTTTTTTTTTAATTGGAGGATTTTTGAACTTATTTCAATGTGTGTAAAATTAATTTTATCATTCGTCAGGTAAGGTGAAACTGAAACCATTAAGAGTTCTTTGCTTTCAAGAATGTACCACATTCAATTAGTATGAAACATAAGACATAGCTCTGACTAATTGGATAAACATGACTTCATATGTGACCCCACAGCACAAAACTGCCTGTCAAACACTAGATAACATTTCCATTTATTCCCATTATTCATAAAAATATAAAATCTTACTCTTTAGTTTTCACTTCCACAGATTTATTTTGATATTACTTCCATAAATTTATTTATCATTATTTATCTTTAAAGTTACTGCTACATCTTTGGCAGTGTTTTCTGGAAAGCAAGTCTTACATGTTGTTGCTGCAGATAGTTATTTTATTATTTCCTGGTTTTTCCACTCAAGAAACTTCAACCTTTTATCATTTCCTGAAAATGAATTGAAGGTTGGGCTATTTTACTTCTGAATGGCACTATTTTGCACACAACAGGCTAAATAGCCAGGTCACAAGGCCTCCAAAGGGCTCAGAAATGTTTGTGGGAAGGGGCCCAATGAACAGCTGTTAGCCTCCCATCAAGTGTATTCTTAAACATGCACATGGTATTGTGATGGTCCATCCAATCACTTTTATTTTTCCTTAACCAGTTTTGCATTATTTACGTTATGTTTATAACTTTGGACTGATCGCAATTCTTATTTCTGAGCATAGGAGTTGCACTTGCGCAACTCCGACCTTTCGATTGTCAACTGCTAAAGTGCGCGTGTAGGACACGATCCCTCTTGCGTCAAAGCTCGTGTGATTGTCATATTATGCAAATGTCTTTCCCAGTGTGCAATAGACAGACATTGAATTCGTACTTATGTTATAACTAAGTGACATTAGGTCACAGAATTAGAATGAGAGTTAGTAGAGTGGCGAAGTTAGGTTACAGAGTTAGAATGAGAATTGGAGTGAGTTGTTGTGAGAAATGGAGTAGAGATGTAGGAGTCAGAAGTATTGTGAGAAGTATATTGTGTAGATATAAAGGAGTTGTTAGTACTCCAACTTTTGTATTGAATTGGGTGAGTCTTTGAATTTTTTGGAAATAAATTTTGTTTTAGAAACTTTTGAATTTTTGCTATTTTTTTCTTAAGCAACGTAAATTGATTTTTTGATTAGATTTAAACTTGACAATCCTTTTTGAATTCTTACTCAATAAGTTGGGTTGTTTTACCTCTGAGTGGCACTTTTTTGCACACAATGGGCTAAATGGCCAGGTCACAAGGACCCCGAAGGCTCAGAAAAGGTTGGGGGAGGGGACCAACTGGAACAGCTGTTGGGAACACACTGGATGGCCTTGATGGGATATCCTCCCATCAAGGCCATCCAGCGTAATCTTTAACATGCACAGGGTATGGCTCTCCCGCACACGGGGCCACGGCTTAATGTCCCATCTGATGGACGGTGGCCTTTCCAAGCCCATCGATGTCCCCTACTGACCATGGGTAGGGCAAGGAGTTTTGCGGAGATAAGTCTCAATGCTAACCCAGCTGGGACTCGAACCTGGGAACTACAGATTATGAGCCTGGCATGCTACTGACTGAGCCACCCCCGCCAAACTACTCGATAAGTAACACTTAACAAATACTTAATGAACCCTATTTCAACTTTATTTGGCAAGTTATTATTGCCTGGTGCCTGATACAGCTATCCAGAATTTGAATAAATTTGGATCAGACAAAAGGTCTAACTTTAAAAGTTAATCTTTGGAGCATTACAGTATGACCCTTCCATGCAGGGCCAGAGCTTAATGTCCCATCCGATGGATGGTGGCCTTTCCAAGCTCATCCAGTGTCCCCTACTAACAATGATTTGAGGTCTCAGATATGGAAACAGAGTAGCTTTCCCTGCCTTGGATATCATTCCCCTGCAGTTGGGAGGGGGATTATGTGCAGTTTCATTGAGGAGGATTTTTAACCCCTCCTCCACCCCTTTCACAAAATTTTAGTTTAAAGAAATTATTAATTCATGAGTTTACATTGAATGACTAAAAAATGCTTAACTTTAACTTTTACCCTGCAAATATCTTGACTAATAACATTTCAAGGCTATTTATTTTCAATGTTAGGCACTTTGTAAAAATCACTTTGTAAAAATCACTTTGTAAAAGTGCACAACAGTCAAATTGAAAATGTATAGTGTGCATTGTGATGATAAAACCTAGGACAAGAAAGTGTTGACCACTGCCATACACAAGACAGAAATCTGTGAGTGTGAACAGTGCAAAGTCACTTGTGTAATTTTGGCCCTTATTTTAAACTGTACCTTACAAAGAAAAATAACAAATTACATTGTTTCATGATTTTAGAACGATATTTTCTTTTTATTGATATATAACTATTTGTATTCACTAGATTTTCCAGAATCGAGCTTTAATTGCCTTGCAAGATTTTTCTTTTACCTATATCACTCAGAAAATGTCGTATTTAACTACTTGTATCAGTTGACATTTCATCTGTAACATGGCCTTCATAATTGTCATTAATTTGGTAATAATTTTAACTTTGGTCATTTTAATGCCGTTTCTTGATTTTAAAAGAGATTACATATGAAATAGAGGATCAAACCTTGCAATTTACACAAATTTTCCTAGTGTGGGTAATTTTTCGTATTGGATAGAAATTTTATTTTCATAAACTTTGAATTAATTGTTGTTTAATAAGGTAAATAACATGACCTATTACTGTTCATTAGTTATTTGGTAAAAAGTTTTTTTTGCTGAGCACAGTATAAAAATAATTGGGTCTTCTGGTTCATTTCAGTTTTCAGGCTGGGCATATAAAGGATTTCAAATAATACCTCAATACAAGAGTGAAATATTAAACATTACGGCATTTGGCCAATGAGCATTTTTGCAATCAGATATAAACTTCAGAAGAAATTAAAAGAAAACTTCTTTTTTAGTCCCACCATATAAGACATTTCATTTTGATTTTTGTGAAGTTTAACAGACACATATTAAAATGCAAATATTTTTGATAAGAGCTTTAATACCTGGTTGTCCTGGCACACACATTCTTGACTCTTTGCTTGGACCTTGGCAATGGATAGCACTTGTTACAAGGAGTTTACATTTACGTCTCCTATGCTGTTCCTGATTTTGGTCACAGAGCGACCAAACTGACCATTCTTCCCAGTTGTCTGAGCCTGAAATATTAATTTTCCATTTAATGTTAAGTGAAATGTATAGTATATACAGATACAAATAGCCCTAAAATTATATTACTGTACTGTTGTGAATACAAAACTTCTCTCCCCCCCATCTCGAAAAATTTGCCTTGACCTTCAAGGAAAGACAAACTTATAGCTGAGTTTTCATGCATATTAATAAGCTGCCACTGGAAAAAACTAAGTATAATAAAACCTTATTATAATGATTCAGTTAAACAGCATTCACCTTCAGATACTATTTCCATTATTAATTATTGGTAACTTCTAAAGATTTATAACTTTTATTTTTCTTTAAATGCATTTCTTAAGAAGTATCTAGGGTCTTCCAATAACATCAATAAATTTAACTTAAAATAACTAATTTTTATCAATAATTAATCTTGAAAAGATGGAACCAACTTATACTTGGAACAATAACACTGATCAATAGCCAAAATGTTTCAGAGCTAAAAGTAGCTAATCTTTACTGTTTTTGGGGTGCTGAGCATGAATATAAATGCTTTAAATTCTTCATTGTCTTTAGTTTTGAAGAATACAAAGTGGGTTCCAATATGTATGATTTACATTGGTTTCAGCATTATATGGTTTTGAGGTAAAACTTGCAACCCTGAGCATGAAGTGGATGATGCAATTATTATTCTGCTTGCTGCTTATTAGTACCATCTGGAGAGTCACTCACTGCACGTGTCATTCATTTCATAACTTTTTTCGCATCTTGAAGTTTTTATTAAAGTTGTAATTGTTTCATAGTCTTTCTCATTCATATCTTAAATTTTTATTTCTGTTGCACCCATCATACAGCTGTTTTTTCATATTTGTTAAGTCTGTCTGTATTCGAGTTGGAGTTGGTGTAAATACAAAAAAAAAACCTTGTTATTTCTTGCAGTGCCAGGTGCTAATTTCCTATCATTCTGATGCAATGTACTGCTCCAGTTGTGCAAAGGACCAACTGTGGCTGTGGTTCACTTCTCAGTGGCATTTTTTCGCACACTAGGACCCCAAGAGTTGAGTTGTATAGAGAAAAGGGACCCATTAAATAGTTGTTAGGAGATATATGTTAAGTTTCCTATCAAAGCCATCCAGCATGTTCTTTAACGTGTACAGAGTATATTCTAGTATACTCTTCTACACATCAGACTTTCCCATCTGATGCAGAGAGCCTTTCCAAGTCCACTGATTGTGTGGGGTCTAGTGGCGATAAATCAAAAGTAGGAACAGTTGGAACTAGAATCTGAGAACTGTACATTATGAGCATGGCATGCTATTTATGG
Organism: Ryuthela nishihirai; assembly: GCA_038380435.1. Classification (NCBI taxonomy): domain Eukaryota; kingdom Metazoa; phylum Arthropoda; class Arachnida; order Araneae; family Heptathelidae; genus Ryuthela; species Ryuthela nishihirai. Next base: position 83,707,281 of record JAWZYU010000017.1, read on the forward strand.
AGCCAATCCCCGACACCACTTCCATGAGATGGCTACCAATGAGACAAATGTTCATGATTAGTTTTGGCTATTCTCATAAACAGGTATATGTGCATTTAAAATTATTTTATCAATGACAGAAAACCTAAATTTTTTTCAAGAAATTTAAATTCCAAAAACAATTATGATTTGCATGAAAAATATTCAGTGCATAAATTATGTCAACATACTCTGACAAAGCTCTGTGTTACATATCCTTTCCATGCGTGCCAAGCCTTGACAGTCAGATCCACTTCCTGCAGGTCTGGGACTATCACAGCTTCTATCTCTGTACTGGAGACCACCTCCACATGGGGCAGAACACTCTGACCATGAAGTCCAACCTGACCATTCTCCATCAATGTTCACAAAAGCTACAAAAATATTTCATTGACAAAACATGAAAAAAATAATATTCACAAGTGATATGATTGCTAAATTTAATTAACTTTTAATTGCTACTTAAAATTAGAAAAGCTTAATTCTTAGATGAAAAACAAATTCATCAATAAATAATTGCTATTAAAAATTTTCAACATAGTATATTAGCCTTTTGTAGCTATCATCAGTATTCCACAAATTATATCTCATTTTAGTCACCATATGAATAAATATAAAGCTCCCACAGTAACAACATGCAATTGTTACCAGATTTAAATATATGGTCAACAGCAGTGAAAATATCTGTGTATCCCTTGGCTGTCATGAACATAGAAAAAGAGTCAAATTTAGTATATCACTATATACGTTTGTAGTGGGTATGGTCAGAATTAAAAAAATCTCCCACTTAAGGATTTAGATTACTGTTCCCCATTTGGTTTTTTAAATATAAGCAGCTTTTCGTGATGCTGTTGTTTCTATTGCTCTTAGGAAGACTATTAGAGATAAGCTGATTCAACATGCCCAATTTTTTCAAAAACAAAAAGATATACAACCGAAAAAATGCCATTTTTTGAGATGCATAACTAAAAACGATTATCAAGATTTAAACTTGGATATTCTTAAGCTTTTCTTTATACTAATATATACACAAGGGGTCCTTAGACTTATATCAGGTTATGTTTCTAGAAATGTTGCTTTACATCAAAACACATTAGGTTGGGTTGTCTGAGTGGCACTTTTTGCACACAATGGGCTAAGTGACCAGGTCACAAGGACCCTGAAGGATCAGAGAAGGTTTTGGGGAGGGGACCCACTGGAATAGCTGTTAGGAGACAGATAGTAGCCAATAGCATCAAGGCCATCTAGGGTGTTCTTTAAACAGGGTATGGCTCTCTCTCTTGCACCCATCTGATAGAAGGTGGTATTTCTACACCCATCAGTGTCCCCTACTGACTGTGGGCAGGACAGGAAGTTTTGCAGAGATAAATTTCAATGCTGATCCAGCTGGAACTTGAACCTGGGAACTGCCGGTTACGAGACTGGTGCATTACTGACTGAGCTATCCCTGCCCAAAAACACATTATTTTACCATAGAGTTTATTAGAGAAACAATAGATAATAGGAGTTTATTACTGATATCAGATTTTTATGGATGTTAATACAAATAATGCTTAAATCAACTATGAATTACACATAAAGTACAACAACAGTAACAATTACTGTTCAGAAAGTTCCTAATACTTGTGTTTTAAACAGAAAGGGTTGGGGGGGAAAGGAATCCCCAAAAAAATACAAAGGAGAAGGAATAACTTTGTCAAGGTTGTCTAAATCACAGGATTTCAAGGTTGTCAAAAAGGATCTTCGAGTAGACTTTCAGATTTTTTTTTAAGAATGCAGATAGGGAAATTTGCCTAGGAGCCCTCCTCATTGTAAAATTTCCTGTAATAAGCCTAGCATTAAATACACGTACATCTTAATGGGGCTGTGTTGTTCCATATTGGGATCCATTTCTTTTTTCAAACACTGCTATAGAAGCTTCCATATGCCTAAAATCCCATTCTAAATCTGTGTTCCAGCACTTTAAACCCTTACTATGCCAGATCTGAGAAACTAAATTGTACCCTGTGGCCAGTTTTTTTTCCAACTGTGTTCAGGCAAAAAAACATTTTTTTTGCCAATAGCTACTGTAGTGGAAGGATTTATAGCATGTTGTATGCAAAATTAATCAGCATTTAATATTTAATACTGGATTTTCTGAAATATTTAACAAAAAAATTAACTAATTTTGTTTTAATAGGGCTTTTACAGAGTAAAAAAAATGCACCTGGCAAATGCAAATAAAAATTTATTTAAAAAAAAACAATTATTTTAAAAAAATTGACAAAAATGATAATGTATATTAATAGAAAGGTTATCTGCTTATGAATAAGGGGAAAATAATTTTTTTTAAATGAAGAAAATTACTCTTTTTCAATTTTTTTTTTTACAATACTATACTTTGAGAAAAGTCCAGGCTTTTCACCAGCCAAAAAAACAAGTCAGCTTCAGAATTAAAAAAAAACAATGAACAGAAATAGGTCATGTCATACACAAAAAGAAATAACATTTAAATGGGATGAAGAAAATGATGAAATATAAAAAATATATAGATAAAAGAATGCTTATAAAATTTTACTTAAGAAAATTATAAGATTTTACTCTATTTCTCGAATTTCAAATTCGGTAAAAAAAAATTTAAGTTTCCCATATTTTCAGAAGTATTTTATTACCTTAATATATATAATTCATAAATATTTCTATCTATTATTACTTAAAAATTTTGATTTAATTTTTGCAAAATTATTTGGTCATTTATGCAAACAACATACAATGCTGATTTTTTTCTGATGGGCAAACTCAAAGACTAAGGTAGCAGTGTTACAAAAATTTATTTTGCTTTAAAAATAAGAAAATTTAAATAAAAACTGGAAAATAAGTAACTAAAACAGGCAGGGCCATTGCCAGATTAGATTGCACCCTGAGGCAAACAATTAAATATCACCCCTGATGGATTAAAAGACAAAAATATAAGAAAATCTCCAATTGCTATTTTGTTTTTATTAAAAGAGAAACATTAATGCAAAACAATTATATAATAATATTAATTAAATGATTGCTCTACGGGAATATAATAAATATAACTTAAATGATAAATATAATGTAAATTAATCAAAACTGGTTAAGGAAAATTACAAGTGAATGGGTGGACCATCACAGGCACCATGAGGCAGGCTGTAGCATGAGGCAGGCTGCCTCTATGCTACACCCTGTTGACGGTACTGAAAACAGGATAAAGAGAAATGAAGAAATTGAATAAAAATATTTCAAAGCAAATATAGCTTATTCTAACCTGAAATTTGAGATCAAACCCTTCCAGATCAATTTGCATTTATATATTGACATAAAAGTTAACTTTATTGAAAAAGATAAAAACTTTACTTAAAAATTACGAATTCTATATGCTAGTTATGAAGATACTTCAACTTAATCAAAATTAGTACTAAAAAGACCTATCATTTAAAACTAGTTTTTTTTTTGTGTTATAAATGTCCTAATCAGATGTCTCGTAAAGTAGCTACCATTTTAAGTCATATATGCCTAATGATTTAAATTTCGTTTAAGCTTCAAATAATTATTTTTTCTAATTGCAATATATATTTGAGACTTCTTTGGTACTTTCTGAAATATTTGATCTGTACAGCCTAACATGAGCACTAAGGTTTGATATGAAAGACATGTTTGCCAATTCACATAATGCTCCTATGACATTGCCATTCATATGATCAAAGAAATACCGATTTTTCTTTTTGTATTCCTTTGGTAAAAGATATTTGATAATAGATAAAAATAAATTTAGAAATACTAAAATGGTTTTTATCACAAAATATACTAAAATGATGCAAAAAACATATGGGCTGTATTTTCATACAAATCATTGAATGCCTCCAATAAAAAATGTTCCCTTGGCACCAGACTTAATTTTATTGAAAAAACAGGTGGTCGGATGTTACAAAATATTTCATTTAACTCACTGGAGCTCTCAGCCAGCTAGTGGGGGAATGTTTTAAATATGGAACAGCAGCTACGACTTTGCCATAATCTGGGCTGTAATAGCAGTTTGAACAGCTTTTCTGCTAATGGCAGAAAGATCTTTTTATTTTCAGAGACATCAAAAGTTGAAGAATAAATTAAAAAAGTTAGCATTTTCAGGAGCTCTGAAATGTTCTTTTATGGTATTAAGACAGTTCATATGGTTCATAACATATATACAGCCTTTGTGAACCTGATTTTATAGGTTGTGGTAGTATAAGGTTTAAGAGTTAAGTTTGTTTGATATCAATGTTACAATAAGACACGGAAATTTTATAACTATACAAGTATAATTTTAATTAAAAACTCTTTAAAAAATTATTTATTATTAATGATTGTAAAAATTATAACTTAAAACTGTTTAAAAAGCACTTTTTAAGCTTAAAGTACAATAAAAGAAGCAAAATTTTCAAATGTGCTATTTACAATAACAGTTATAGTGTTTATATTCTTCCAGTCATGAGGATTATTGATAGTTTTGCTTGAATTACATTTTCCTCTAAATTACAGCTATGCATAGTGTGGAAGGAAAACTGTGCATGTTTAAATATTTCTTAAGAAAAAGCCTTAGGAACACCACCATTATTATGGAAAATATTAACATATTGGCAGCTAATTAACCCTGCAATAGTCTTTGGGGTGAAATTTACATCCATGATTTTACAACTGCAATCTCATTTTTAACTAAACACAGAAGGTGCTCACAAATTCAACACCTTCTTAGAATTAGTTTAGCTACTTGTAGCTAGGGTTTCATTATTTTGAATGAAGTAATGGCTGAGTAAGAAATGTACCAGTTTGTCTGGGGTGTATAATTTCCTTATGAAACTACTGCATATATTTTGTAAACAATATCTAGTATCATATTTTAGTCATTCAGAAAACAGTTTTAGCACAATATAGTATTTTGTGGTTTGCTCTCCATAATCCTTCAAAACATGCAGTTTCTTTTTTGAAAATAATTTGATTACATTTCATTTCCATTTGTAAGAACTGTTTTCAATTTTACCAGCATTACGTTATCATTAAGTACTTTGAAGTTACACCACATTTAAGATTACATATTATGGCATTTAAATGATGTATTTATCCTCTGATATTTTTACAAGTTACAAAAGAACCTAGTGCTTAGGCCTAATACTTAAGTAGACATATCTTCTGGGTTGAAGTTTAGTATGTACTCATGAAACCACCAACACAATGGAAAAGGGCATAAACATGAAGGGTGTTAATATTCATATAGTTGTTTGGTTGTTTGAGGGTTTTATGGCACAAAGGCTATTAACATCATGCTGTGCTAAACAAGATATGTAGAATAAAAGAATAAAAAGATAAAAAACAAAAGATAAAAAATGTAAAAAAGCATAAATGATACAAGAATAATATTATATAATAACAATGGGCATAAAGAACCTGTGTAGGAAGAAAAAAAAATTCATAATACAAATTTCAACAATAGATGTATAAGCCCAGTGTAAAGCTTTATGAAGTTTGATAAACAGGGATTTATAACTTAGGCAAAAATTGGATACGTTTCTTCACTAATGGTGTGGTAGCACCAAATGGAAATTTAACATTCAGTTAAAAAAATTTGGTTGTTTGTGGTTTTATGGTGCAAGAGCAACTATGGCTATTTTGCAGTACAGTTAACAGGTATTTTTATGGGGAATCTGAAACTGGTAACTAAATCACTGAATAGTAGGTTAGTGTGAAATCAATATTTGCTTAGGGTGAAATGAACCCTTAAAACACCCTTGTATATAACAAATGTTTTACTGAAAGTTTCCATCCATCATATGCTCTGCATTAAGTAATCAATACCTTGAGGTATTCCCTGGAACATCAACAAGTTGGTGGGTTGTTTTACCTCTGGGCAACACTTTTTTGCACACATGAGCTAAATGGCCAGATCACAAGAATCCTGAGGGCTAAGAGAAAGTATGGGAGGAACTGACTGGACAGTTGGCAGCCTCCAATCAAGACCATCTAGTACGTTCTTTAATGTGCAGAGGGTATGGCTCTCCTGCACATGGAGTCATGGCTTAATATCCCATGCAAAGGATGGCAAACTTTCCAAGCCCACTGGTGTCTCCTACTGACTGTGGGAAAGGTGGGAAGTTTTGCATAGATAAATGTAAATGCTGGCCCAGGTGGGATTCGAACCTGGGCATCAAAGAATTAAAAGCACTAAAATAGAACATAACTGCTTTCATTTTAAATATTCAATACTAAAAGCAATAAAAAAAAACTTCCATAACAGTAAACTGACAAATGCTACAAACCTGCATCCAAACAATTCTGACTGCCTTCAAGACAGAATCTCTCTTCTTTTTTCATATGCCCTATTCTAATCAGGTTATCATCTGGAACATTTGCACGACAGGAAAACCTAAAACGCTGTTCAAAATAGCCATCTCTTGTGTGGTTTACTCTAAGCCATGGAGTCCAACTAGTAGATTTTCTTGATTCAGGACATGAATGAGTATTGCACATTTTAAAATCCTGATTACAACCAATACATTCTATTCCTCCATTCTGTGGAGGAGGGCTGTTACAGCGTCTTCGGCGAACTTGAATACCACTTCCACAAAGAGCACTGCATTCTTCCCAGGCACTCCATTCTGACCAATGACCATCAATAGGAGACAGGGTTGGTACTATTTAAGAAACAAATATATATTTTAGATATTTATATTTTTTTGCACAAAACACTGATAATATATATAAAAATATACAAACTGATAACTTTCTAAACTTATTTAATTCGTGAGATACTTTAAAACATTAATAACAAAAAATGTTAACATGGTGAGTATAAAGGTTGTTTATAATAAAAAGCGGACAAATTACATTGGCAAATTACATATATTTATATATAAAAATTTATTTGTGAAATATTACATAATATAAAATATAATTAAAATAACATTAAAATTTTCTGTCATTGAGCAATAAAATTTTTAAGTTTATTTTTCAAACTATTTGCATATTAAAAGTTTTTAAAAAAGCATTTTAATATGCAAATAGTTTAAAGGCTAAACTTAAAAATTTTATTGCTCAATGACAGACAATTTTAATGTTATTTTAATTAATTTCTGAGCAAGATCTTTTTAATTATGTACATAAAATACTATATTATATATTATAAAAAAAATATATAATATGAATATAAAAATAATATATAATATGAATATAATAAATAATATATATATAAATATAAATATTTTATATCTTTCTAAAAATATTTAATATTTAACAAATTACATATCTTTATAAAGCATAAAGGATTTATTTATTTATAGATACGCCAGGCTCGTAATCTGCAGTTCCCAGGTTCGAGTTCCAGCTGGATCAGTGCTGAGACTTATCTCCGCAAAACTCCCCACCCTGCCCACGGTCAGTAGGGGACACCGATGGGCATGGAAAGGTCACCGTCCATTGGATGGGACGTTAAGCCGTGGCTCCATGTGCGGGAGAGCCATACCCTGTGCACGTTAAAGAACACACTGGATGGCCTTGATGGGAGGATACCATCTGTCTAACAGCTGTTCCAGTGGGTCCTCCCCCAATCTTCTTTGAGCCTTTAGGGTCCTTGTAACCTGGCCATTTAACCCATGATGTGCAAAAAAGTGCCGCTCAGAGGAAAAACAACAACAAAATCTTATAGATACTATTGATGACTGTTGAGGCATTTGTTCCAATATTAAGTTAGTAATATGATACATTGTTCATAGAAAACAACTTTGCTGTTTGAGGAATTCGATGACTATGTACTTCCTCTTTGTCAGATTCCTTTCATGGGATTTTTTGAGGACAAAAATATGAAAACTGCATGGTGAGAGGTCCAGACTGTAGGGCAAGAGCCCCAGGCATTCCCAACAATACTTTTCAATGTTGTTACTGTTAATTGGATAGTAAATTTGTGGGTCAGACTTTATTACCTGCTTTAAATGGTCGAAAGTTTTGTAATTATCATTGCAAGTTGGGTATTGACTTGCTGGGTGGTGGAGAGTGTGGATGCTTCCATTGAATGGTCATTAATTTTGTTTCTGGATGGAAATGGGAGCATTATAATTTATCATCATCATCATCATTCTCAAGCAGCCATGGGCTATGGAGGTCTGACCAGACCATGCAAATTAGTTCTCCAAGCATATCTGAGCTACATCTGGCCACTGCATACCAATTCTAACAAGGTCCTGTTTGACATTGTCATTGCATGTTTATCACCTGCAACAATATATGGGACAAAATTGAGATGTTGCAGACTCATTCTTATTGCCATTTGTTTGGCAATAACACACTGGCTTCCGACTTTGCAGAAGTAGTGCTGATGCAAAATTGTGAAGACAGTTTTAGTGCTGATATTTGTTGATGCCATTACCTGTTTCATGGTTACATGCCAGTATTTCATTATATATATTCACTTCATTAACACTTTCTTCTGCAGTGGCATTGTGTGCATGACCTAGTTGGGGGTCATCCTCAATCATTTGACATACTGTATTTAGTTTCACACACCAATTATACACTGTTTTCTACTCAAAACAGTAATTAACATAAATCTCCTTTACAAGCCAATAAGCAGTGAATGGTTTTGTTCCTGCTGTCACTAAAACCTTAATTACCTTGTGGTAAATTGAAATGAATTATCCCTGGTTATATATGGAGGTTTATGTGAGGAGTTTAGAATTTTACACAATGTCTATCATGCTCACATCAACACTTTTGACTGATTCTGGTGTTGATGAGTAACATTTACAAATATGAATTCCTTGCGTGAAGGTACAACATTCAATCAATTCATTACTCGTGTATAAGGATTGCCCACTTTTCGTTTGAATGACCCTTGTCTAAACATAAGCTCATATATTTTCCTAGATCAAATACCTGCTAGGTAAGTGAAAAAATGAAGTGTGAAAAAAACTCAACTTATAAAATGGCTTGTGAGAATCCTGCAAGCTTCATCATAATAAGTATAATAACAATCTACTAGCTTTTAAAATTCAACAGAGCATTAACTATACAGTTCAAACAGTCTATTAGCTATCAGTTATATTAAACTGCACTACAGCACATACTTGAAATAATGGAATCCTTCTAGTCCTTTGATATATTGTAAGACATCCAAGCATTTTCTTTTTGCAGTTCACTATTAAGCTTAATCTAACTTTAATATCTAAAAAAGTAGTCCTCAATAGAAAAATTGTAAGGGCTAAGTGGAATATTGGAAATCATTGACAGGACTATTGATTGAAAAAAATAATAAAAATTATTATAAATACATTTGCTTTATTTCATCGAAAACTTTTTCTTTTCTGAAATAAGTCCATTTTAATTGAAACACGATATAAATAGTGCACATGAATTTCATTGCAATGCTAATGGGCAGAATCTGTCATTTTTACATAATTTTGTCAACATTTGCTAATCATTTTCAAACACACAAACACATGACATAAAACAGTCTAGTGTTTGTTGTTTATGAATCTTGTATAGATATGTGGAGCAATAGAGAGAATGTATTTTTGGTCAGACTAAACAGGGAATGATATTCTTCAGAAAGTGTATTCCAAAACTCAAAGTATGAAAACTGAAATTAATAGAATAGATATGTGACTGAACTGATTTTAAAACTGGAATTAATAGAAATACTAAAAAGTTTTAAAGACACAATGTAAATTCAACAAAAAAGCCCAAATATTCTACTAAAAATTTGTTTTTACTTTTAGCAACTGATAATCTACTTCAACATATTTTAATTTTGTGTGTCAATTTGTAATCTTACCTGCTACAAAGAGGGATACCATGTTTGATATTTTCCAGGCTGCACTTTTTTCCCATTAAGGGCCACATAGTGAGAATCACTGATATAAAAAAATTATTACTAATCTTTATAAAAAAGACTAGTGACTTTTGACTTATATCTACTCAATCTTATTTCAAAGGGATTACAATTTTTTACAATTATTTCAAAGGAATTACAGATATATAATTTGTACTTGCAAAGCAAGTACAGACATTAGACAACATAGGAATGGAAGAAGATCTGGTAAGTCTCACCATAGATATGGAGATAAGCTGTTAACTACACTGAAGTGCAAATATTACATATTGGTTTTCCTTAATATTTTAGAAAATATTTGGAAATAAAAATCAAAAATTCAGTTACTTACATGATAATATGTGGTGAATATGTAAGTCAGCAGTAAAATCAATTCAGAATCTCCAAACATGCAAATGCAACATCAGTATAAAAAGCATTCTCTAACAGGTTTATTCATTGCTTGCCCACACAATTTTATGTATTCTTTACCCTCAAATTGAAGATCTCACCCAGCGAGGCATAGATGCTATAAGGTTTCTAAAGATGTCTTGTGGTATTTGGTACCAACATGTTACCAGAAGATCCTTTAACTCTTGTAAATTATGTGGTTGAGCTGCTGCATATTGGATATGCTGTTCCAACACAAACCATAGATGCTTGATTGGATTGATGTCTGGGGAATATGGAGGCCAATGCAATATCTGGAAGTCTTTCTCATATTCTGCAAATATTTTCAAACAATCTGGGCAGTGTGGCATGGCACATTATCTTGCTGAAAGAAGGCCCTACTAGAGGGATATACACTGTTGCCATGAAAAGGATGTACTTACTGAAATAATTTTTAGATAGGTGGTAGACATCATAGTTTCCTGCACATGAATGACTGGACTCAGGGTTTCCCAGCAAAACATTGCCCAAAGCATTACACTTCTTCCACCGGCTTGTTTTTGTCCCATGGTGCATCCTGGTACCAACACTTCTCTAGGTAAACAATGCACACATACCCAGCTGTCCACATGGTGCAATAGAAAATGAGATTCATCGAACCAGATGACCTTCTTCCAATCATTTAAGGTCCAGTTTTGATTCTTGTGTGCCCATTGTAAGCACTTTCAATGGTGAACTGAGGTTAGCATGAGCACTCTGAGTGGCCTGTGGCTACACAGCCCCATTTTCAGCAGGTTCAATGTACTGTGTGTTGTGACACATTACTTCCATCACTAGCATTCAAATTATGGGCAAGTTGTAACCACGGAATTCTTTCTGTTGGCTTGTATCATATGGGATAGCCTTTGCTCACCTCTAGCATCGATGAGCCATGATCGGCCCACACCTTGCTGGCAGTTCGTGGTTTTTCCCTCCTCAGGTCACTTTTTGAAGGTACTAACCATGGCTGACTGTGAGCACCCCACTAGCCTTGCCATTTTGGAAATGCTCTGATCCAGTTGTCTGGCCATTACAATTTGACCTTTGTCAAACCCACTTAAGTTTGCTGCCTTTCCCATCTGAAGAACAAGAAAAATATTGATTAACAGAGCTCAGTATCAGGTGTTATTTATACCGTTTCATGACCTTCATACATGCCGTTGTTTACCTGCAGTTACTTTGATTTGCATAAAGACACGCTGGTCATAATGTTTTGGTTCTTTGGTGTATTTCAAATGGTAATATCCAGGTTCTGGAAGCAATTTCAGGACAGAGGTAATGTCATTAGAAGACAAGTAAGAGGTTGCCAAGTGTTACAATATCTCGAGATGACCAGTCTGCTAGGCAATATAGTGCTCTGACAGATCTCCAACTTACCTCATAACTTTCTTAGTCCACAGGAATGAGAATTTGAAGGTGGATGACTTCTAGAAGATTTTAGAGAGGGAGCTCTATTATCAAAGGGACAGCCCATTTGAATTGGTCTCAGCAACATGTGCATGACACTCAGGAATGGTAGGAACTATTATGTTCCAGATAAGTTCAGGTTCACAGACCAATTTTCAATGTGCATGTGATATCACCCCAATAACATCAAGGAAATAGACCAATATGGTAGTTATGGTTTGGTATGGACAGACATTAAAGGCCACACCAACTTCTATGTGTTTGATATAGGATCATTGGCTGTACAAAGGTATTGGGGATAACATGCTGTAACAGCCTGTCATTATGATTTATGTTGTTTTACCTCTGAATGGCACTTTTATGCACATAATATGCTAAATGGCCAGGTCACAAGGACTCAGAGAAGGTTGGGGGGAAGGGAACTCACTGGACAAGGGACACTGATGGTCTTGGAAAAGTCACTGTCCGTTGGATGGGATGTTAAGCTGTGGCCCTGTGTGTGGTCGAGCCATACCCAGCATATGTTAAAGAACATGCTGAATGGCCTTGATGGGAGGCTACCATCTGTCTCCCAACAGATGTTCCAGTGGGTCTCCTCATCCAACCTTCTCTGAGCCTTTGGGGTCTTATGGCCTGGCCATTTACCCATGGTGTGCAAAAAAGTGCAACTCAGAGGAAAAACAACCAAACAACCAAAACTTGGGCAAGGGACAGATAAGAAAATAAAACCAATGTTCCACATAAATGAAGCCTCCCATCAAGGCCATTCAGAATGTTCTTTAATGTGCACAGGCTCTCCCACACACAGCACATGGCTTAACATTCCATATGATGGACTGTGACATTTCCAAACCCATCAGTGTCTCCTGACAGAGGGCAAAGATGAGTAGTTTTGCAGAGATCTAGCTAACTACTGGTAGTGAAACTTGGACCCTTTTCAATAAGATAACAGGAAACTTGATGCTTTTGATTCTAGATGCTTATGCAGTATCTTGTGTCTTAGGTGGTTCAACTTTGTAAGTAAATATGAGGTTAGTCAAAGGAGTCGCCAACCTTCTTTGTTGCAACAAGACTTTGTTGCAAACAAGGCCAGATGTAGCAGATGTAGCTCAGGACAGATATGTTTGGAGAACTAAATTGCACATTCTGGTTGAACCTCCATAGCTACTTGAGAATGATGAAATATTTCATCTATAGAGAATTATAATTACCCACATTAACTCTTAATATGCTGGAGACACTATAGTTCCCAGAGCCAAATTCAGTCTCATATATGTGAACCATAGTTCCAAAGAGAATATGCTCCTAGTTTCCCCCCCCCCTCCTCCCATCAACATAATCCATTTTAAGATTTTTAAAATTAATCCTGAAAATTTATGAATTTAATAACAGAGATACCTGATTATTTAGATGTTCTGTAGAGTTGAAAAAAAAATTACATTGCTGTGGCAGCCAGTTTTGTTTTCTTCATTCTGATAATGTTTACATACTAAAGTTTCATGCAGAACATTGTTTGAACTATTGCCATTTGATTTTCCTTAATCCTTTGAAATTCTCTCAAAAACTGGCAAAATGGATATTTTAAATGGAAGATATATGCATCATTTCATAAGAATGCATATATCTAAGCACTGCAGTTTTTACTGTATTTCTGGTTTTTAAATAAAATGCTTCTTCATTTAAGATATTGCTTGTCATATTCTGTTCATTAATTATTTCAGAATGAGGTTGAAGTACAAAGAAATTACTCATTTTTTCACTATATAATTTTAAAAAAGTGCTCTTAAAATTAGTATTTTTGCTGTTTTTTTTTCAAATATTTTATTTTTTAAACATTAAAAATTAAATGCTGTTTATTTTGGTATAGGACACGGGCAATTATGTCTATTAGTTATTTTTGGATAAGTTTCAACGTTGTTCTTTTTTCTCCTGAAAATACCGCCACCAGAGTGAATTCTGATCTACAAAACTGGCATGCTAAGGATTAATAACATATAAGAACTTTGGAAATTTACTTCAATGTAGAAAGAAATTCTTTAAAAAAATGGAATGCAGAAACAGTGTATGCACAATATATTTTAAATCTGCAATTAGACAAGACTGATGACATAACCTAATAATATGCATTACTTCAGAGATATAGAAATCTGTGACTGCTCAGAATAAATTAAACTTTGAACAAAACAGATATGAAAATAATTCCAGATAATTGGTATTTTATGATTATTGACATTTATATAATTTGCATTTTATGATACTTTAAAAAAATATAATCTAACAACCTGGGCATGGGGGATTTGTTGTGCAGTAGATTTCATCTCTTTCTGGGCCAATACAGACACGACCTCCATAAGCTGGTGATGGGTTACCACAGCTACGACGACGTGATTTTACAGCTAAACCACAAGACTGGGAACATGATGACCATGCTGACCATTCAGTCCAATGACCATTTCCTTTAAAAATAAAATTATTTTAATACATATGTCAAAACCAACATACTAACTAATACCATATCTTGTGTTTATTGCCGATAGATACATTCAAATCTGGTTACAGTGGACAATTTTTCTACTCATCTATGGTTTCAGTTAAAATACGTGAAATTTTTTGCTAATTTTGTGCAAGGAAACACATCCTGGAGAATTTGGACAATATTTTGGGTCAATGCTATATACGTAATTTAAGCTTTTTCTATTAGTCATATGCTGTGTTCATAAGGAAGAATATTTTGTTATAGTCTTTGATATTATATCAATAATAAATTTTGGTATTTGGTATTTGAAGCAAATATTCCTTGGTGCTTTAGTTTTAATTTTTTAGAATAATTTTCTCTTTTATTTCAACACTGTTTGAAAACCTTAAACTTTAAAACATATCTTTTTAAAATAATTTTTATGCTATGAAACATTTTAACATAGAGGTCAGAAGTGCACAAGGTGACTTTTCATTGTTCACACTCATGGAAGTTTTCTTTCCTATCTGTGTCAGTGGAGCAGCACTTTCTTCTTGGCTGGTTTCCTTTTGCATGAATACTACACATTTTCTATTTAGCTGCCCTCTAATTTAAAAAAAAAGTGCTTGGTTAATTTTCAGAGCATTTCAAATTTTATGGAAACTTGCAACATTTCAGATCAAACTTGTAAGCTGAAATCAGAGGATTGCTTGGAAGTTTTATAAAGGAAACAAAAATTTATGATAATGCCAAATGTGGCAACTAAGGAATAGTGATCTAAATGCTGTCAGATTCTTTCATTGCATAATTTTTTTTTACCAAACTGAAAAAGTAAACCATATTAATGAGCCTAACCTATATATACAATATTTATAAGATATACCATAACGCTCCAAACAAATGCAAAATACTTTAAGTTTTATGCTCCGGATAGCTTAGACGGGTGCCAGGCAATAATTAACAAATTGCCAAAAGTAGAATAAGTTGATTTAGGGTTCAAATACCAGCGAGCGTTCATAAGTAAGAATCAAAAATGATTGTCAACTAATAAGAATTAATGTAAAAAAGATCCTTAATTAGCGTTGCTCAAGATAAAAAAACTACAGACTCAAAAGTTTTATAACAAAACAAAATAGATTTATTTCCAAAATAATTAACTCACCAAGACATCAATGAAAAAACATAACTCTTGTGCTACACGCACGGTGCTTGGTGCTACGCACCTTACTACATCTCTCTCCTTCTCTCTCTCTCTACTTCTCTCTACTTTTTTCTGTGACTCGCAGGTCACAGTTTTTGACAATGGGCCGGCGCATGCCGGGAAAGACATTTGCATACTATGACGAACAACACAAGCTATGACGCAAGAGGGGGCGTGTCCTTGGCACGCACTTTAACGGTTACGGTCGGAAGTTCGGAGTTGCGCGTATGCAACTCCTAGAAACTTGAAAACGAGTGCTGTGATGCCAAAAAGGAAATAAAAATCCCCAAAATGATAAATATAACGTAAATTAAACAAAACTGGTTAAGGTAAAGCAAAAGTGAACGGTGGGCCATCACAATACATTCAAAAAAAAAAAAAAAATTAAAAACGAATTTCTACTTTTTTTTTTAAATTGAAGAAGCTTTAGTTGTGTTTGCAATGCTTATATAATAAATAATAAATACCCCCTCAAGCAGCTGCTTGCCACAGAGGTCTGACAGGAGCCTGTCAGTTTATATGCCACAGTAGAAGATCTGAGAGGATGGCAGGACCTCAGCAGAAAAAACATGAACATCCATGCCTTACCCAGGGCTCGAACCCAGGTCCTGTAGATCAGTAGCCAAGTGCGCTAACCACTCGGCCACTGATTAAGCAACATCTGTTGAGAATTAGAAATGCTGCACAACATTAATGCTGCTCAAAGATTCATGATACACATAGTAGCTAAGCACAGAGAGACTGGAAGAAATCATGCAATAAAGTAAAAGGTGATACAAGTTTCATTTTGGATTGATTATCATAATTGATATTTGCTCTGGATAAATCATACTATGTACTAGATATATGTAGTATCTAGTCTATACCTACATGAGGCTTCATAGTATTAAAATTGGGAGATTCTCAACTGTTGGAATAATTTTGAAACAAAATTTTAGACAACTTTTTTTTATCTTCTCTATGGAGGGGGGGGATATAAAAATATATCCTTAATTTTATTCATTAATGGTTATATTTACTCTTAGTACCTAATTTAACTTAATCAGTTTTTAATTTCAATCTGAAACTAAGCTAACAGAACCTTATCAATGCTCCCTCCAGATTCCACTTATCTGATAGTTCTCTTAAGGCTATTCAGGAAGTACCAGCATCACATAATGGTGATGTCATGTATCACATCTATTCACTATTATTTATTATAATGATGCATTGTCTGAAAGAGGAAGTAAATTTAGCTCACTTGTGAGTATAAGTTGTGTGTTTGCATCCTGCTACTTATTTTGTCACTAGTTGCTCCAACAAAGTGTGGAACTGATATTTCTGCTTAACACATAAGTTAACTTATTACAACCAATTCCTTTGTGACTATGGATTTTTTTTCTTAGCCCAATTCTTTTTATCCTTTATTAAAACCTAACTGAATTGCACCCTCATGAAAAGTCTTATAGTTCAGTTAGTTTTGCATTCTTATTATCTTAACCTTTAAATCAGTGTTATTTATATGAGGGTGGATCATTTAATTTGCAAACTACAGTTGTCAGCAATTAGCAGCTTTTTGTACAAGTTTTATTTTAATTCTTAATCAGACCTGCAATGCTACTGGTTTATTTGCAGATAATGACAGAGCAAATGATCACACCATACCGGGATTTGAATCCCAGCAGTTGTCATGAAACTGTGAACCAATGTGATACAACTGTGTCACTGAGATGCAGTTTATACATCATGTGATGTGGCAACATAGCAACTCTTCAAGGGTATAAAGCAGTCTGTGCAAATTGAAACATACTGCAATAAGGTTGCAAGTAACAGCAGAATAGTATGAAGTTTCTGTCTTCTCACTTTGGAAAGGTGTCCTTCAGTGTACAATTTTTTAAGGCTATGGCTGATCTAGAAATTGGGCAGTGGTATGTGATACATTACTGTGTTTGGCCAGATTTAAGTTGTGTGCAGATGGTTGCAGAAATGGCTTAAGTGTATTGACAACATTGCTTGGAACCCCTCCTCCCCTTGTTTTGAATCATTATTTCGAATTTTCAGTATTCACCTACTGAATTTTGATGGTTTTTCACTAGTATCCAAGGTACAAATATATGCTTGAAAATAACATCTTTATATCGCATAGCGCTGGAATTTACAAAATACACAATTATTTAGGTAGTTGCTTGATGAAATAAATGAAGTTAATGGAATAAACTGTTCTACAAAAAAAATTCTGTTTTCTAACTAAGAGTTGTGTGATTCTTAAAGGTTTTTTAGTGCAGACTATCTGGGATAGTTTTCGAGTTGGACGATTTTTAATTTTTCATTTTATTCCTAGATTTATAATGAATAATAATAGGGAAAAAAAAAGAGATTATTCTTAGCTTTCTTAGTATTAAAATGATTATAGATTCATACAGAAAATTTTACAGAATATTATACAAAAATAAATTGAATACAGAATAATTAAATAACAAAAATACCAAATATAAATCATTTTTTTCTTTTATGTTTATCTGTGCTGTTTCTTGAGATTCCAACAAAAATCAGCTAGCACTGTAGGCATCCACTTCCCTTCATATTTCTTTTTAATTGTCGAAATATCTTTGTGAAACCTCTCACCGTGTTCATCGGAGATGTCACTGCAGCTTTCCGGAGAGTAGTCCAGATGTGAATGCAGGAAGTGCACTTTCAAAGACATGTTACATCCTAAATCCCGATATGAATGTAACATCTGGTTTACTATTTCTTTATAATCTTTTAGACTTCTTTTTTCCAAGAAAATTGTCTGTAACTTTCTTAAAACATGTCCAAGCAAGTTTCTTTTTCTCTGTTAGAGATTCGTCAAATTTCACATCTTTCTTCAACTGTCTTATTTGAGGGCCAACAAACACGCCCTCTTTTATCTTTGCTTCTGAAAGACAGGGGAATTTTGTTGTTAGGTAGGCAAATCCTCTACCATATTTATCCACTGCCTTGAGAAATTGCTTCATAATGTAATGCTCCAAAGATTAATAACTTTTTAAAGTTTGGACCTTTTATCTGATCCAATTTATTCAAATGTGGATAGCTTAATTGGGCACCAGGCAATAATAACTTGCCAAATAAAGTTCAATTAGGGTTTGTTGATTTGCCAAGCATTACTTATCAAGTAAGAATTCAAAAATGATTGTATTTAATATTTAAACTTGACAATCAAAAATTAATTCACGTTGCTCAAGAGAAAAAATAGCAAAGATTCAAAAGTTTCTAAAACAAAGTTTATTTCCAAAAATTCAACTCGCCAAACATCAAATGAAAATTTCCACTACATCTCGAACAAAAATTCTGTTACTATCTCATCTCACCACAACACAATCTTTTCACCTACTTCATCTCTACTCCTCACTACACTCAACTTCTGCTCTCTGCTCAACTTCTACTGCTCTCTTCTCTGTAACTTCTACTCTCTACTGCTTCTACTCACTCTGTGATCTAACGCACTGTTATAACAAGCAGCGTACAAAAGCCAGCATGTGTCATGTTGCACGCCGGGAAAGACATTTACATAAACTGATGAGCACGCAAGCTATAACACAAGAGAGGGTGTGTCTTGAACACGCGCTTTAGTGGTTGACAATCAAAAGGTTGGAGTTGCGTATGTGCAACTCCTGCAGCTCGGAGGAATATCAGGACAGTCCACCAAAAGGAAATAAAATCCCCAAAATGATAAATATAATGTAAATAAAGCAAAACTGGTTAAGGAAAAGCAAAAGTGAATGGGTGGACCATCACAATAAGTCCCAGCTTTATATGAAGCGGAGGAAGGATCATGTCCTCATAAGTCATAAGTCTCTGCTTCTGTAAATTTTTTGCTCCCATTTTCCAATTATGAATTAATCAAGTTTTCTTCAAGTAATGGAATACTCTGTCATGACTGTCCCATTCACAAAGAAAATTTTGTGTTCCCTTGTTGCATTCCTAATATCATGGCAATGATTTTTAAATCCCCACATATTTTCCAATTGAAATTCGTATATTTAATGAATTTAAGCATTATATCTAGAATCTCATATGATTCTTTTGGCATACTAGCATAGGCAACTGGAATAGAAGGCATTAAATTACCATTATGTAGTAAAACTGCCTTCAAGCTAGTTTTGGATGCATCTATAAAGAGCCTTCAATTTTGTGGGTTATGAATAAGGCCTAAAGCTATCATCAAACTGGCAATATCATTATAGAAAGTCAATTGGCCATCATGAGAGAAGAATGCAACAAAATTCTGTTCCCTATTTCTATATAAAGTTATACTTGTACTAGGTTGGAGAAGATTCCATTCTTCCAACCTAGAGCCCAGCAATTCAGCATTTTGTTTACTTAGCCCTAGATCATAAACCAAATCGTTCAGATCTGCCTGCGTTAAAAAATGTGGAGTTGAATCCATGGTAGCCTCATAGGAAGGATCACTTCTTTCTGGAGGTGATTCATGTGCCTCACTCTCTTCACCAGTACTTTCTTCATCTTCTGTTTCCTGACTTGGAGTTAGTGGAACCGGCAAAGTTTTAGAATGTGGTATTGGTCGTATTGCAGAAGATAAGTTGGGATAATCGATATGTCTCTTCGATTTTCTGCTGGTAAAGCCCTAGATACTAGTCATACAGAAGTAGCAATCTGTGGAATGGTCTTTTGGTTCCTTCCATATCATGGGAACAACAAATAACATGACACTACCTTTACCCTTTCCACCAGTTTATTAACTTCACATAGTAAGTTGCACAACATATGTGAGGGACCCACTGCTTATCCTGATCTCCTATTTTACATCCAAAGTAATGTTTGTATGCTCTCTTTATTATAGGTGACATTTTTTTCTTGTGTCTTGCAAAGGTGAACTTTCCGCAAATATAACAGAAGTTGTCTGCCTTATTTTGACATTTTCGGTGGGGCATTTTCTAGAATACAAAAGAAAAAAATAACAGAATAGAAGTATTCACAAACCTGTCATGTTAACTACACAAATATTGTCGTATCTTTACATATTCTAGAATACAGTTTGAAAAAACTGATGTTAATTTCACAAATATCTTGTCACTTATACATTTTTAAAATAAAATTTACAGAGGCAGACTAGTTAGTTATCTAAACTATGAAAAGAATAACATTGTTGCCAACATGTGGGTTTTGATGTAACATTTCCTGATTTTTCATTCCTCAAGTAATATGTATGAAATTGACGTGCTATATCTCCATAACTCTAAAACTAGCCCTGATATGCCAATTCTAATCTCGGATTTCAATTTCCTACACCAAAATACTTCAGGAACACATCAGTTAACCAAAGAAAATTTTCCCTTGTAGAACAGTGATATTCATGTTTTACAAATAATAACTATACAAAGTTAACGCTATTTCAAACAAGACAATGGCAGCGACTTATGAAAATGGTTTCACCAAGTATAAATTAAGCCATTAATCAGAAGAAAATGATGTAAAACAAACAGTAGTGGACAAAACAGAAATTTAAATTCAAAATAGTCTTTAGTTGTTTTGTTAGAATGCTAAGCTGTAGGATATCACTCTCAATTCAGCAACAGGGATTATCATTCTTTTGTATTATATTAGATTGCAAAATCCACATTAAATAGAGGGGTGGGGGTGGCTCAATTGCTAGCCCACCAGGCTCATAATCTGAAGTTCTCAGGTTCGAGTCCCAGCTGGGCCAGTGCTGAGATTAATCTCCACAAAACTCCCCACCCTGGCTGCTGTCTGTTGGATGGGATGCTAAGTAATGGCCCTATGTGTGGGAGAGCCATACCTTGCACACGTTAAAGAACATGCTGGATGGCTTTGATGGGAGGCTACCATCTGTCTCCCAACAATCGTTTCAGTGGCTCCCCTAACCTTCTCAGAGTCCTCAGGGTCCTTGTGATCTGCCATTAAGCCCATTTTGTGCAATAAAAGTGCCACTCAGAGGTAAAACAAGCCAACCCACATCAAGTAGTATAAAAATATATAAAAAGTCAAGCTTAGAAAACCAGAATGTACCTATTCTAAAGTCAATTATATAACAGAAAAAAATTATTGATATAAAATTTAACAGGTAGGTGATTAGAAAAATGGTACAATCTTAATATTTTAAAGTATCTTGAAGAAGTTTTGAATATACCAAATAATTCCAAGAGTTAAAAGAAATAAATGTTAGTATAAGGAAACTTTATATTGCAACATTAGACAACAGTTGTTTAATAGCAATAACAAGATTAATGTAAAGAGGGTTGGTTGGCAGTCTTGATAAAGCTTAAGAAGAATATAAAGGGGTGTAAAGTGCATAAATAGTCTTAAAGTTAACATTGGTTTTGGAATGAATAAGATGACTGTCAATTTATTATATTTGCCCATTATTCAGTAATGCCACTCAATGTAAAGAATCAAATTTTACAGAACACTATTAAATAATAAACTGACAACTTTTATTGATTTCAAATTTTTCAGACTTACTTGTACAATTAGTAACATGAAATGCTGTCCCTTTACATGATTTGCCATCATTGGCTGGTGGTGGATTATCACATAAGCGTTGCTGACACATGCATCTATCTCCTGGGGAATCTTTTCCTGTTTGTGAGCATTCAAACCATGGACTCCAAGAACTCCAACCTCCATCAACTGTGGTACAAAAAATATATTTTCAGAATTGTATAATGTTTTAGAAGATTTGTTCACTAAAAAGTGCAAGGACGTATTTCTGTTTTTTATTACCTTAATTTAACTGATCAATTATAATTTTATTACTAACCTAATATAACCTCAACTCTATATGTCCCCAAATACCATTTAACTAAAGCCTGTGCTTTTTTGGGGGTGAAAATTCTCAGTGACCTGTACCAATGATGTCATGCCTCAAATTAAATTGATGGATAACATAATGCCAGCATTATATTTATGACAAAGTTATGACACTAGCTGATTGATGTTGTATTGCCAGCATCTCATCTGTTGCTTATTTTTCCATGACATTCTTGACAAAATTAGTAAGTTTTAGTAATTAGGAATGTTTTATACTTTTACTTCAGGCTCTTTTAAAGTTATTTGAACAACCTAATATTTGTTGATTATTTAATAAAATTATTATTATATGCATTTCTAACTTTGAATTAACATTTTACTCATTCCCACTATGGGACTATTGTTGCCCTGCTGGTGTTTGCACTAATTGTAATTTATGTTAAAACATATCTGGCATCTGAGAGTTATCAAGTCAAATATATATTTTTCAAATTGAGGGCATAAGTTAACTACATGGGGTATTTTATAACTAACATATATGAATGCTAGAGGATGCTGTCTCATGAAAAAACCAACCTGAAAATGCAAAAGAACCAACCATTGGATTAGATGCAGCCAAGTCTTACTTTGTGACAGACCACCACTCTGGTGCTTTTTATCATGAAGACAAAGTATTGTGATTATATTTTGAAAAATATTTGTTTAAAATAAGCCAAATAATAATAATATATAAATTACGATAAGTGAAAAAATATCTTTAAAATGTATATCTTTGAACATACTAAATCTATATCCTAAAGAATTATGCATTGTCTTTTTCCAAATCCAAAATATTAGAGCATCAGATCTACAAGTGGTTCTGGTTAATGTCAGTAGGCAGTAACTTGGGGGGGGGGGGGGAGAACTTTGGCTTATTATTGTATGGGCAGTCATGTGTGGTGCAGAGAAACTGGTGCACAACTCCCATCAATAAAGGGGGTGTCACTTTGTGTTACCATCTACAGGTAGTGGACAAAAAAAGGGGAACAAATATAAAATCCCTAAATATGGCATTGGACTGTCATATTTAGGGATACACAGGCTGTACTGAACTAGTTCAGTACAGCCTGTGTATGTCGTTGCATAGTTTCCTAGTATCTGAAAGTCAGTAGAAGGGATATGATGCCATTCATCCACAAAAAAATGTGATCAATTCCTATTTGTTCGATGGAGCTGGAAAATGCTACTTTAGATGTTGTTTCAGAAGTTGCCACAGATTTTCCTTCAGGTTGACATGTGCTGTGGTGGCCATGATAATAATTGATGATGGCTGTGGTGGCCATGATAAGTGAAAAAGTTGTCTCATGTAACTCAAATCACTGGGTAATCACATATGCTTTGTGAATGGAAACATTGTCATCCTGAAAGACAGCTGCCCTCTCTTCATGAAAGAAATGGTATCATTAGATGAAAATAATAACTCAGGACTATCAAATAGTGATTGGCATTAATCTTGCCTTCTAACAATCTGGAATGAGTGCACCCAAACCATGCCATGAGAAAGCATCACACACCATTACAGAACAACAGAACCCTTAACAGTAGGAAACAAGCAATCACAGTTGTAAGCCTCTTTCGGGGTGACATCACACCTACACTCATTCACTTGACAAAAACAAAGTGCAGGATGATTCGTCAGACCACATCACATTCCTCAACTGCTCAAGTCTTTTGCTCTTTGCACCACTGGACATGATCACATGCATTGACAAGTGTGATGAGTGACTTGTGAAGTGCAACTCAACTGTGATATCCAGCTCTGTGAAGTTCTTGACATACATACTAAAGTCCAAAAGTTTCTGACCCAAGGGTATTAAAGAGGTAATAGAATCAAACAATTTTTATTTTTCAACATAATCGCCCTTTATTTCAATACATTTTCTAGAATGGCTAACTTTTCTGTACCACTGAAAAAATAATCTGAATTTTTGTCTTTAAAATAGTCTAAAACTGCAGAAATGACTTCATCACTTGTAAATTTTTTCCTACACAGATCAGACTTCAATTTTGAAAACAAAAAATAATCGCTAGGGACTAGGTTGGGGCTGTATGGTGGGTGATTTAATTCCTGGAAATCACATTGCTGAATAGCAGCCTTCGCAGCAACTCAATGTTTCTCTTTGATGGTATCCTTCAATTTGTACATTAATGTTGCATAATATTCACCAGTAACTATAGTGTTTCATTCCTTAAAGTCAAATAGCAGAATCCTCTGTTTTAAAATAAAAAAATAAAAAAATTAAATTTAAAAAAGAAATAAATATTAAAAAAATGTTTTAATCTAAACGTCATTTAATTTTTGCCAGGCTTTTGCCTTCTTTCGTTAAAAATTTAATGACCGTGTGATACTCAAGTTTAAACATTTTAAAATATTGGGCAACAGCATTTCTATCTGCGACACTAGCTGGAGTGCTACTGATGTTAGCTAGAGCTGCAAAATTCTAACTGCAGTGCAACAAAACATAGGGTGGGGGGGTTGATGGAGTTAGAGCTGTCAATTCTTGTTCTAACATGTTCGGGCTGGAAACTTTTGGATCTTACTACTACCATTTTTGACAAAACTGGTCTCTTGTATTCTACATTGAAATCTGTGCACAACTGATTAGCTGCAGCTCACTGGTTTTGCTTTGCACATTGCACTAACACTCAAATGTCCTGATTCTGGACTGAACCTTTGCCTACTGTTGTCTTTTGCAAATGATGCCTTTCCTTTAGATTCCCATACAGACATTATCTAGAAACTGTTCCTCATGAAATATTAGTCAGTTCAGCTGTCTTAGTTACTGAACAAAAATTACAGTAGAGGTACACAGTGCAGTAATTAAAGTAAAGTAATTTAATTCTCTATGACACTGTTAAATGTTTTTAAGTACTTCAACACGTGGACTATGCTATCAAGTATCAATAATTATTAAAGAGAGATTTGCGTACCATACTGTAGAGGATGGGAATTAATGGGAGCTTCTTGGAATGCTTTTGGTGAGAAATTTAAAATTTGATGTTCTTGCCGGTAAGTGACGTCTCAATAAAGATTAAAATAATGATGACGCCTGCCAATGGTCTACCAGCATTGGTGAATGAAATAATCATTTATACTTTTTGATAGCATAGAGTGCTTAAAAAGTTTTTAGATCCACAAAGTGTGTTTCCCACCATTCCTATCGGTGCTTCATCAGGTGGGAAGTGAGGAACTTAATGTAGGAGAGGCAGTTGGTTGGTGAGCGCGGGGGAGGGGTGGATGCCATAAATTGACGTCAGTGGTTCAGCTCAAAGGATTGGAGTGGTTGGTGGAAATGCAGGTGGCGGTAATGCGATCTGCATGTAATGGAACACTAAACTATACACATCTATATACAGAAAACCTACATTCATACCTAACATAATAACTAGCACCTCCACCCAAACAACTACAAATTATTAACCTTCTATTCATACTTTACCAGAGTCTATAAATACTGCAATATGCAAGAAGCACTCAACAACGAAATAAAATACATTTTTGAACTTGCTGAACAGGGTGGATATACCTCACACACCATCAACAAAATTCTCAAATACATCAAATACAATCCCATAAACCCTCCAACACTGGTAAATAAAGAAAAGCAAAAATACACAATCGCCCTACCATACATAAATAATAAATTAACGTACTCTGTTAAAAATAACCTGAAACCTTTCCATTATAAAGTCCCAATTAAAATGTCTCACACTATCTCATTCGAAATGATTGTGACCACATACCCAGCTCTAGAGGAGTTTACTATATTCAACTCAATGACTCCACAGGTAAAATCTTCTCCAAAGACAAATACATAGGTAAAACCTCGTGCCCATTTAATGCCCGACTTAAAGAGCACAAATATGACATCTTAAATAAACTACAAAAAACCGCACTATCTCAAGCAATCACCGAAAACAATCTGCCCACTGATTTTCACTCCACTAAAATTATATTATCCCCACCTACCAAATTCCAACTAGCCATCACAGAAAATACTCTCATTAACGTAAAATTGACCAAACTCTGCAACATAGATATTGTCCCCCTCCCCCCAGCATGGCATCTGATACTTAGGGGATATAACATACACCTCAGAAATTCCACGCCCCCCTAAACACTCTCCTCTCTCATCGCCGATCCCCATTTGCCACCTGCAATAATAAACACCCACCTAACCTTTTAGAACACCTCTATAATACCTCCTAAAATCGGCAATTAATGTACCCACACAAAAATTCCCAAAAATAAGAAAACCATTATTCAGACCTTTAATAACAAAATTATCTTAACCCAAATTTCAGTTTACAAAATTTATTAATTCACTAAAAGTACCCCCCTCATTATAAATCTGAATTACTACCCATAAATAGTGATGCTTCCCTCAACATACGCAGATCTTGGTGATTTCCCATAATTCCCACACCCTCTCCCAACCTCCGTTACATGCAGATCGCATTACCGCCATCCGCATTTCTGCCGACCACTCCGATCCTCGGAGCTGAACCACTGACATGTCAATTTATGGCACCCAACCCTCCCCCACGATCACCAACCAACTGCCTCTCCTACATTAAGTTCCTCACTTCCCACCTGATGAAGCACCGATAGGAATGGCATGAAACGCGCTTTGTGGATCTAAACTTTTTTAAGCACTTTATGCTATTAAAAAGTATAAATGATTATTTCATTCGCCAATGTGGGTAGACCATTGGCAGCCATCATCATTATTGCCGGCAAGAACATCAAATTTTAAATTTCTCACCAAAAGCATTCCAAGAAGCTCCCATTAATTCCCATTCTCTATGGCATGGTTCATAAATCTCTCTTTAATAATTATTGATACTTGATAGCATACTCCACATGTCGAAGTGCTTAAAAACATTTAACAGTGTCATAGAGAATTAAATTACTTTACTTTAGTTACTGAAGCTTGTGCCAAATACATTCCAATAATCATGCCCCTTTCGAAATTGCTAAAGGTCTCTTGATGACATGGTACCAATAATTGCATGCAGTTATGCTGGGTTTGCCTTTATTGACATGACACTATGCATGCAGGGATGTCATTTGCATGTTTCATACTTCTGTCAGGGTCATGTAGATGACACTGTTTAATATAAACCGAAGGTGTTCTACAGACCTTGGTGCTTCCATTTCTGACTTTATAATATTATATACTTTGATATGTGTGTTAATCCTCTGTGCTACACAATCTTGGAAAGTATTGGTGATAGGAAGATGAATCTTGGACCATTCGTTTCACAATTTAGTGTAAATTGGTTCACTGCTTCCAGATTTTAAAAACAGTTCATACATTGAAATCCAGGAGCACTTTTATTACAGAAAATGGTGTCTGGAATAATTTTTCTTCTGGGCAATGTATGTCGAAATACTTCTTGCCAAAGCTCCAAAGACTCGCACAATATAAGCACATGCTCCTTTATTGAGTAGTGATCAGCTGTTGTCTTTTTAATTTTTGGATCACCTGTAATTTCCCAAATACTTGACCACTGGTTCCAAATTTCTCACATGGGTTTCCCCCTTACTACCTAGTGTTGTTTCAAAAACTCAAGTCCCTATCTATAATCTGATTTAGAATTTTATTTCCTATTTTTATAGTTTATCATTTGGAATTTTAATTTAACACTTTATTACCTGGCCTTCACTCTGTAATTTCCTGGTCCAAAATGTTTATACTGGTTTTCCTCCTTTATCCCATGTTGTATTAAGAATTCAAGTCTGTACTATAATAAAACCTGAATCCAAGTTTAAAACCACTTTTATTTTTTTCTCTTTTGTAGAGAGAGCTTCAGGGACCCACTGAATTTCAATAGGAAATTTGTTGTTATTAATGATTTGAAGAGGATGGCATCCTGGCTCTCTTCTCTCCATCCCCGTGATCCATTCCTCATGAGCAGGCCAGAATCTAGGAGGGGGGGGGGGAATCAAAAGGGGAAAGAAAATCGAACCTTTTCTTCCTATACAATTCTTTTTCAGATTGTTGCATTTTATAGTCTTTTTAGTGCAACCTATATTACATGGTTCAAAACGAATCAAAATGCATGTTAGTGCACTTCATAAAACAAGTGCCTATTTTCAGTAATTAATGGAAAAAGCATAGTAAAAATGTATCACTTTTAAATTATTCTAAAATAAAACTGTTAATTTTGATCATTAGCATGTGACATAACATGCTTTTTAATAGCGAACTTCAAAACCAATTAACTCTATATAAATCAAAAGTAAAAAAAAATCAATCAACGAAATCAAAGCTTAATCAAGGAACTCTAAATACATTTGAGAAACCATATTAATCGCAACATCCTCTGCTTTCTTTATCAAGGTAGCACATAGTAATATCTTAACGCAAATGAACAAATCTGTGGGTTTTTCAATTCATTCTTTTAGCATATTTGCATTGCAACGAATATTTAAAAGTTTTTAGCTATATATAAAAATGAAAAATAGTTGAAATTTTATGTGGAAATTGAGAAAGCAAAGTTTTACACAAAAAAATTATATAATTCACCTAGGGTAGCTAAAGAACACATTTCCTTTATATATTTGATTTCGAATAATCCACACTAAAGATGCAGCAGCAACATTTTTTTTAGGTGACATCCTCCCCCTTACTAGGTAAGCTCAGGAACTAAAAATATATGTGTGCAAAACTACACCCTTTCCTCCATCCAATGCTAAAAAAAACCCATCGAAATTGATTTATTGGTTCCAGATTTTGCATGTGCAGACAGATGAAAGGATGGTCAAACCTACCAATAACAAACAAGTTTTATTTTCATGAAAACGTGCTAAAAACAAATTAAAAAAGAAATTTTTGATTCAGAATAACCATGAAATATAACATTTAATAGTCACTGGCACTTTTGGACGAGTTCTCTTATTTGACAGATCGGCTTCGGATAAACTGTCTCATTGGACGAATTGGCTTTGGATGAATTGTTCCATTAGATGAAATGTCTCTTTAGATCTATTGTCCATTGGATGAATTGTCCCCCATTAGACAAATTGGCATTGGATGAAACGGCATTAGACCAGTTGGCATTAGACAAATAGTACCAGACCTCTGATTCGCGATGTATTCACATCTGGAGAGAACCAGGGACCCACAACAGTCCTTCGAATATCAGAGAAAGAGACTACTCTGGTGGTTGTGGAATGATGGTTGGGGCAAGTATCATGACAAACGGGAATCTGCACATCTTTCTGAGTGGTTTTGTTACTGCTCTGCAGTACAGAGATGATTTCCTGAACCCATAAGTCAGGCCATTCTGGGATGCCATTGGTTCAGATTTTATTCAGACAATAATGCCTGCCCTCATCGAGTTCATGTGATCAACGATTTTCCTGAAGAGGAAGATATTCACCAAATGGAATGGCCACCCAGATCTCCTGAGCTCAGTCCCATTGAGCATGTATGGGGATGAGGCTCTAGGGAGATGCATTAGAGCTCACCAGCCCCCTCCCAGAATACTCCATGAACTCAGAACAGCACTTGCTGGGGAGTGGTCATCAATCCCTCTGGACCTCATCAATACCCTCATAAACGGTATGAGGAGTCATTGCTTGAGCTCAATGGCTGTCAGGGGTGGCCATTGATTATCAGGGTATTCCATATTAACATAAGTTCCAAAGTCTGTTATGTATGACATGCAGTAAGTATTGTTCCATGAATTGCTCCTTCATGTCAATTGCATGATTATGATCTTAATACATGCACATTATATGATTATGAATTTCTTCTGCTTGATTTACATTTGTAATATAATAATAAACCTTTACCAAATTTCATTGCATTCCCTTAAAAATACTTCGAGTGATCTATAATTTGTACATTATCCTTTAATTTTGAGCAGGAGTGTAGTTACCCACTTGGAATCAGAATAAGATGGAAATTTTTAGTGATATCTCCTACAAAGTTGTCACTGAAAAGTAAAATATATATATAAATAATAAATGGGAAAGCAATTTTTCTACATATGTTCTAAAAATTAAAAAATGAAATAACACATATTGCCAATGATGAAATACTTATTGAATTCATATTATCTTTGATAGAAGATAGAATATCAAAATGTTTTTCACTAAGATTTCAGTTGGTAAGGGGCATCTTTTTTAGTGCTGTCTGTCTTCAAGTAAATATATTTTTTTCTTCTGAACTCAGGATACAGCTCTTTTAAATTGTCAAGAATGTTTGTTTCATCTCATGTTTGCTAGGTCCTATATAATTTACAGTCTTTCTGACCAGAAAGTCTACTCATCATCATTTAATAAAATAATTTCATAAATGTTAATGTTGATGACTGTTTAGCAATTATCCTTACAAAGTTTTTCCCTTCTTTGGAATAAAGTCTGGTAAAATATCTTGTGTTGATGATCCTAACTTTCTAACAATGTATATCATCGTTCCCCATTTCTTTCACTATGCTTTCCATAGTTCAGTGATTTGGAACTAAGCTAACTATTGTTTCATCTGTTGGCAGGCTATGCTTTCATTTCCAGTTGCTCTATTGAATATTCATAATCCTGTAATAAAGTATCACAGAAAAATGTCCTGTAGGCAAAAAAACACTTGAAATAATAAACTAAAAAAATCTGGTTTTGCCCTGAGTGGAATTAGAACCCACATCTCCTAGAAACATGCCAGGTATGATAACCACTACAACATCAGTGGCTAAACCATTTTTTTCAGTAATGTGATTCAGATACTATGGTGTAGTGATTATCATACCGGCATGTTTCTGAGAGAAGTAGTTTCAAACCCACTCAGGGCAAAACCAAATATTTTTCAGCTTATTATTTCAACTGTTTCTTGTCTAAAGGATGTTTTCCAGTGATACTTTATTACTGAATTATTGATTTAATACTGTGAGTGACTAGTATTATTTCCATCGTATGAGGAAGCTCAATTGCCTAATTCTTGAAATAGATGGTAGCAGGAGTGAATCAACAAATATGTGGGAATGTTTACAAGTCACATTGCTAGCTATTGATGGTGTAGTGGTTATCATAATTATCATTAAGCCTGTGCAGAGTTTACAAGATTACTTCTATCGAGTTTCAGAGTATACTGACTGTCCTTATGTTTTTAACATGGTGAGATAACTTACAGTATTTTGCTTTGTCACACGATTGTTTTTTGGAAGTTGTTAGCTTAGTGGTATACAGTGGAGATACTCCTAGTGTTGTACAAGTTATGTTGGAACTCAAAGCATGAAAACCAGCTACTTGAAACAAACTGTTGAGTGGCATTTTTGCAAGCAGTGTTATATTTAGTCTGCATTTTTACTATCAGTGTTATGAACACATGCTTTTGTTAGAAATATTTTGCACAGGTGGAGTTTTTGTTGGCAGCATTTTACACAGGTAGAGTTCATTCTTGATTACATTTTATACACTAAGTTTCTGTTGTGGTATTTTGCATAGAGGAATTTTTGCTGGGTAATCTTTGCAGCATTTTATCAGCAATGTTATGTAGAGTCCATGTATTCATTAATGGCACATTTTATTCAGCAGTATTTTATTATTTGTTTTTTGTCAGTAGTTGTTATGGAAAGATTTTATGGAAACTTGCACAATTGATTTCTAACCATTTGAGTTGAGATCTGAACAACAGAAGACAGTTGCAATCAATTGCACAAGTGACATTTATACACTAACCAATACAGTGTAGTTAAGTTTTTTGACTTGTTGACATCATAACATTTATCATGACAAGAACACTTAAGTTGAAGTGTTACTCAATGGTAAAATGTCCTTTTCTTCAGTGAATCAACGTTTAGTTTGCAGACTGATTCCCAAAGATTTAGGGTCTAAAGAATTCAGAGTACTGTAATTAATGTATATTAATTGTAGGTATTTGGACTGTTGGACAGTTGAAAAGTCTGCTTATGGAGAAGGAGGAATAATGGTCTTAGAAGATGGAATCTTTATCAATGAACATAGACTTGTATGCTTTATAGAGACATACCATGAACGAAAATAGGTACAGGATGGAATCCTTGCCTAATATGAAGACCATGGGCTGAAGAAATTGGTAATTGATTCATCTTAATCGATGATAATGCTACATTACATAAGGCAAGGATCATTGATGATTACCTAAACAAATGAATTCACAGCTCATCATTGATTTGAGTATTTAACCACTATTAAACTGTTTTAAGAAACAGGATGAAAATGTATGTAGAGGAAAAATTGTCTTGATCTGGGTGGGATCTGAACCCACACCTACATCCAACTTCATCCTGTTACTTAAAACAGCTTAATAATGGTTAAATACTCTATATACCTTGTTATCATTTGTAACTGATGGAATGTTCATACTGAGAAAATCTGTGGCACATTATAAGGGTTTGTGCTTTGAAATTAAATAAATTATGATATATTATGGATATCATTATCATCCCCATCTTAAATTATGCCATAATACTACATGGAACAACCAACTTAACTAATATTAGAAAAACAGAACATATTCAATTCTCAATACCTAAAAATATTATACCAATTAAAGACCATATACATCAAACTACAGCCCAAGATCGATTTATTTACTTGAATATTTTACCTTATCAGACCCGACATAAATATAACATAGTCACATGTAAATTTTTTGACAATATACATAAAATTAAAGTCCAACATAATAAAAACCAAGATCTCCTGTTTCAGTGGCACTTGTCGGCTTCCTTTAGTGTCCCAAGTTCATTCCTAGTCAGAGGAAGCCAAATCTTGGCATGATGAATTCTTTTCTTTTTGCAGAGCTGCCTAGATCTGATTTAGCTGATAAGCAGTAATGTTTGGAGATTCAGATGAATTTTTCTCATATTCCAACGTTCATTAATAATTAATGACATTGAAATTCTAGCCTATACCTGGTCTAGTGGTTAGTGTATCTGACTACTAAACCAGCAGGTATGCATTTATTTGTTGCATGAGAAACCAAGACAAGTCCAATAGAGTTTCTAGGTTATCCCATCCTTTGGATAGGAGAGTATCTTCTTCCCTTTTTAATTAACATAAAATAAAAAAAAAAAAATCAGATGTTAATTCCCTTCTGTCTCTAGATGGCAGTATGAATCAAAAGGCATAAAAAAGGAACTGAAAATGAGACAGAGCTGGGTGGGTTGTTTTATCTCTGAGCAATACTTTTTTTGCACACAACAGGCTAAATGACCAAGTCACATGGATCCCAAGGGCTCACAGAAGGTTGAGGGACAGGACCCATTGAACAGCTGTTAGGAGACAGATAGTAGCCTCCTGTCAAGGCCATCTAGCATGTTCTTTTATGTGTGCAGGGTATGGCTTTCCTGTATACAGAACCATGGGTTTAGGTTTCATCCAACAGACAACAGCCTTTCCAGACCCATTAGTATTCCCTACTGACCAAGGGCAGGGAGTTTTGTGCAGATAAATCTCAATGCTGGCCCAGATGGGGTTCAAACCTGGGAACTGCAGATTACAAGTCTGGGGCACTACCGACTGAGCCACCCCTCCACAAAAAGGAGACAGAGAACTCATTGTCATATTGGCTGGCATGGTAAGAGCAGAGAAATTTTGAAAATAAAATCAAAAAGAGAAAGCCAATAGGTGGCAGCAGAAGCAATTAGCCTCACTATATGAAATAAAGGAGAGAATAAAGAATATAAGGCAGAGATCAGTATAAATAATCCAAGGAATCACTAATCAGTAATGATGTTATGGAGGAGGTTGGCAGCCACAAGTATGTGACCCAAATAAAAATGTAGTACGGTTACAGTCTTCTGATGGCTCCCCTCCACTTCATGGTTGTATAGTGTTGCTCGCCAGAGTTTTGAAGCAACTCTGAGATTTGGGAGTCTAGAAGTGCTCAAACAAATATAAAGTGGCTGTCTGCAAAATTTGGGGATGTTTGGCCATGAGGGTTGGGGTGAGTGTTACACACTGATATTGCAAGAACAGAGTAACTAGTTACTCCCCACACTTGAATCTTACCAATATCCTCAGCATATCCCATGTTTGATATCTGTCAGAAATTCCTCCCCTCACCACACTTTGTTTCAGAATCTCAATGGCCCTTCTTGTAAAATGAAACCAAATTCTCCAGGAAACCACTGATAGAGTGATTAAGGTTATGAATCATCATTGTGTATGCATTTCAGTTCATGGAGGATATGGACCCTATTAGGTTTTTAGGAGATACTCCCAAAACATTTTGTTTTTTTCACTGTGATATTTTTCTGTAATTTACAAAAGGTAATTTTTAAATAGAAGAAATTTTTGAATATTAAAATCAAAATTTTTATTGCTTAGTGACAAAAAATGCTATGTTAATATTTCTTCAAATGTATAAATCTTCTCCTAAAGGTATTAAACCTTAATTTTAACATTGTAACAAAGAAATATGGCAATTTATGTAATGATATTGTTTGAAATACAGTTTCTCATTGCCTAAGTTAGGCAAGTTGTCATGAAATGATAAATTTTATGAACATTTTTGCTATAGTACTTATTAAAGATGAGTTCATCATGGGCTAGGCTCAACAGCAATGGAATACTGGAAAATCTTGCCCCCTCCCTTATTGGTTTAACTCCCCCCCCCCCCCAAAAAAAAAAAAAACACACCATTTAAGGGCTTTAATTATCCCATACACTCTCTAAGGAAGTCTTCTAAATATCAGACAAAAGCATGTCAATTCCCCATTGGAATTTCTGGGTATGCCACTACTTGAAATATAAAGATTAAAAAAATGGCTTAGCAGCATGCATTTCTAAACTGTACAGTTACATAAGTATTACAAGTATACACACAGTTAAGTTTTACATTAATCAACTGTTTTTCTCTATTTTGGCTCAGTAATTATTGAACGGAGGGCCTGGGTTTGGGTCTGAACTCGTCTCTAATATCTATAATATTTTTGATTTATTAACTGATGAAATAATATTCAACATACTTGGCGTATCCGTTCGGGGACAAGCAGTATCTTCTTGTTCCCAAAATGAGCTTAAAGGATTACGGTGAGGAGCTGTTGTGCAAGCTAACTGGTATTCATTCCACCCACAGTATGGATCCATAGCATTCAGACATTCACTAAAAGAGAAAAGCATTTCAGTTAATTTTTGAATTTCTTTGCTAATATTCTATGAAATATCTACAGTGGGTACTTTTATTTTTTTACTCTAAGTTTTATTAGAATGGCTGAGTCTTTAAGTATTCTTGAATTTTTTTTCAAATGCTTTTAGCATTTATTGTTAGGGAACATGCTACATCAGATTTCATATCAAGATTATCCTTGTTGATTAAATTGGCACCACATTAACCAAATATGATTTTACCTTTTACTGAAGTAATAGATTTTAAAATACAAGTGTCAGAGGTTTAGAGAAGCATGTAAATTTATAATTACAAGAAGGTCAAGCACATATTCACAAATTGAGGTCATACTACCAGGCATGCTGAGAGTAGAAGTAATGAGACATGACTGATCTTGTCTGCTTTTACCATAATTTTATCTGCTCCTACCATGTCAGACAATATGACCTTGACTTGTGAATGTGAACACTTATTTTAATAACGAATCTTTTAACAATTAAAAGTTTTGACTTCACCACTTTAGAATCTGCTACATTTTCACCTTTCACTCATTTATGTTTGGTGACTTAAAAGTGTTGTTGTTTTGGGTTGTTTGACCTCTGAGTGGCACTTTTTTGCACACCATGGGCTAAATGGCCAGGTCACATGGACCCCAAAGGCTCAGAGAAGGTTGGGGGAGGGGACCCACTGGAACAGCTGTTGGGAGACAGATGGTAGCCTCCCGTCAAGGCCATCCAGCGTGTTCTTTAACGTGCACAGGGTATGGCTCTCCCGCACACGGGGCCACGCCTTAACGTCCCATCCGACGGACGGCGGCCTTTCCAAGCCCATCGGTGTCCCCTACTGACCGTGGGCAGGGCGGGGAATTTTGCGGAGATAACTCTCAACGCTGACCCAGCTGAGACTCGAACCTGGGAACTACAGATTACGAGCCTGGCGCGCTACCGACTGAGCCACCCCCGCCCCTCTTAAAAGTGTTCAAAGTTCATGAAGAGGAAACATTTTGCTGATAAAATCCTCACTGTCAACAAGTTCTCTGATAACTAGTGGTATTAGCACTCAAAAGAATTCTAGGCTATTTACCTGACAAATATCACTTTTTCTTAAACTTGAAAAAATAACTTTTTACTCATCTAAAATATGTAGCAAAAGTTATGAAAAAGTTCATTTTCACATTGAATGCAACAAACACAATATTGATCTCTGAATGCTGTTTACCAGGAGTTGCAGACTGATGAAATTCCTATTGTTGTTGGATAGAATGTTGCTAATAATTTTTATTCTGCCAGTAACTAGCTGAAATGTTTTGATGCCTGAGGTGAGGTAATCAATGGAAAAATAAATCTGAGTCATTGCATTGTTTTGATAATAGTAATAACAAGCAAATTAAAATTTTTCTGGTGATTTCTCACCAATTTTGGTGCCTCTCAAAAATAACATCCTGAGTCTATTACCTTGTAATCTCACCTATTTGACCAGCCTTTCACTCTACATAACAACAAATCCTGCTTTTGGAGAACCAACATCTCCCATTAGAAGTGGTGGTCAGTAAATAGAAAGAAGCATTGAAAGCACTACTTGCCTATCCCTAGTGGAAGATTTTTTTTAACTCAAATATTATTTTAAAAATCAAACCATTATAAAAATTAAAAATGATGATATATTTAGCGTTCACCATTTAAATATATTTTAACAAACTTGGTTGCACATCACATTATTCATGTGCTACTGTGCCTACAGCAGAGAGCCCAGAAGCAAACTTGAACTTTCTTTTGAAGCATTTATATGGCTGGAGATAAGAGAGCAGGGCCAGACTTATGCATAAGCTAACTAAGCTACAGCTTAGGGCCTCACAATTATGAGGGATCTCAAAAATTCCAGTTTGATGTTTACTATCACGAATTTTTTTAACAATAAAATTAATCTTTTGTGCAAACACTGTTGATCTATTTTGCCCAGTCATTATTGTATTCCAACAGAAGTATAATCTTTCCACTATATCAATTTCCTATTTATTTTTTAATGTTCCCTCCAATCAAAGTAATAAATATATAACTTATTTCAACTTTCAAAATTTTGGGGCCTCTTAAATTTCTCATAATTTAGGGCCTCAGAAGATCAAAGTTCAACCCTGTAAGAGAGTAAAGAGGAAAAAAGGGGAGGAGAGATGTGTGTGCCCAATGGACCTAAAATATGAAAAATTTGAACTCCTCTGGCTGCACAGAATATTCTGGTTAATAAAAAAAAACAACAGAACATTAAGAGTTCAAACAATCACTCTTGATCAATGCTGCTACAATGGTAAATGTACATTTTACACAATTAAATAATATTGAAATCATGAATTCAATGGCAAAAAAATATATTACGGCATGGAACATTTTTACCCCTATTTTCAGAACCCAGTATAGACATAGCTACTTGATCAGTCAGTCCAGCAGTTGCTTTTCAAAGGCTAAGCAAGCAGCAGTAGCATTCCATCCAAAAAATCAAAAACTTTAGCAAACTCAGTAACTCTTATGAAACAGAAAAAAATGTCAGTACGTGTTTAATGTAAAAATTGTAAATAATTTTACATTAATACTTATTCGATTTACATCAAATTTCTCCAAAATATTCAGGTCAAATTTAGATAAAAATATTGCAATTTAAATGACTGTAAATTTATTGATAATTAAACTTCACATTTACTAATTAAATTTTTTTTAAATCCCAGTGAACAACCAGAAGAGTTCATGCAGTATATTATGCTACATAAATTGACTTCACATTCTTGACAGATACATAAAGAGATCCTGTGATTGAATCAGAGTAAATAGACGTTTTTTTAACTCTTGTGTCATGTCTGAACATACATCACTAGTCTCTTAGGTGAATATATCCCATTCAGACCTGAATTATTTTTATGAGAAATAAAAAAATTGAGGATGGTTTATGTGTTACAAGGATCTACATAAGACAAACAATTTTTTTTTATATTTTTAATTTTTTATTTTGAGAATATTAGTTCCTTTTTTTTATCACCCAAGTTAGAAATCAATTATCTGCTTGTATTGCTCATACACCTTTTGAAATTTTGAAATAACTGTGTATGATTATGCACAAAGGGTCTGAAAGGGTTATACTATTTTAAGCTTAATAATGCTGATATTGAATATATCGATTGTTAAGTGTAGTATTAAATAAATCTTTATTTTAATTTACAATAACTATTAGCTCTTTTGAAATGCAACCAAATGCCAAATATTAATCAGAAAATTATTTTTACTAGCAAATTTTCCATTGAATTTCAACGGGTCCTTGAAGTGGAAAAAAAAAACAGTTTTGAATTCTATGGGTCCTTGAGAAGGGGAAAAATGAAAGCAGTTTTGAATTCTATGGGTCCTTGAAGTGGAAAAAATGAAAGCAGTTTTGAATTCAAACCCTGGTTCTATCAGAGACAGAAACTTAATTTTTTAAAAGGCCACAGGGAAACAATTACAACCAACTTCTTGCAGAATTTCATAATCACATCTCTTTTTGTGGATCTCAGTACAGCTCTAAAGTCCTCCCATGTTTAGAAAATATCAGTCTCTTTGAAACTACAGTGATAAATTTCTAACTGGAATTTATTGTGCAAGAGGAAATAAATGTTAATAGCATGTAAAAAAAACAACAACAAATTGTTACTTTTACTATAGAAGATTCTGAATCTTATGGTTCTTGTTTTCTATCAGGTGATGTCTACTGTTGGAAGTAATTTTGTTTCAAATATAAGAAAATCTGGAAACATTAATAACACTTTACGTGCTTTAATTGCTTATATTACTTTTTGTGAAAAATGTATATTTAATGAAACAAACAAGTCAAAAAGAGAATAGGCCAAAACACAGAAAAACAAATAAAATATATAGAAAATAATAATAACAGTATCTGAAAGCTCAGATGAATGGCTAAAAGTGGGTGAATGAATGACACTAGTAGAGAATGCATGTTTCTTCTATGGCATGCTGATGTAAACTGTGCACTAACTGTTGGGTATAGCTTAAGTATTACGAAAACATTTGCAAGAGTTTTATCTTTGTTTTGACAGATTTTTTAATTTCCCATTTTTAATCTGTAATTCTCCAGATAATTAACTAAATGATCCCAAATTTTGCAAGTGGGTTTCCTCTGTGCAATCAGGCATTAAAAAAAAAATCAGATTCTTACATCAATTGAATAGGGTTACAACACAAATGTGGATGCAGGCCAGAATAGATTTCAAAATGAATGAAGCAGGCCTGAATCTACTTCTAATAGAATGAAGCAGGCCAAGAAAATTCTTTCACCAAAAAGATCTGGTCCCAGGTCATATGTCGTGCACCCTGGTTTAGAACTTTCAGTTGCCTTGCAGCTGTAGCAGATCTGACATGGAATCAAATTAAAAATTCTGCTTTGGCTATATATTGTGTATGAAGAAGTTGTTGATGGAGAAACCTGCTCAAAAAAATTTGTTTCCATATCACCAAATGAACACTTATTGCTTTTGGCAGGTGGTGTACTAGTATATACATAAAATGTGTATTTTTAAGACTTGGTCGTGAAATAAGTGTATATTTAAAATTTTTATAGTCAAACTATTAGTGCTCAAAATTTAGTGTAATTAGCACTTAAGACATAGAGTGCATGGATTCTGATACAGAGGCAAAGAATATAGAGTAAATAACATCTGAAACTGCAAAAGTCACTACTGAAACACTATTTTTAGGTACATTTTGTGCCAGATCCTTGAAAGTAAAAAATTAATATTAACTGTTTACTCACCTTTTAATTTTGAATCTATTACATCTATGAACAGGTATCCTGATGACAGATTCATCAGTTCCAATATATAAAGAACTCTAGAAAGAAAAAATAAAGTTTAGTAACAATTATCCGAAATATCTATACATATATTGTAAAATACATGAGGTTTATTACTTTGATCCCCATTTTCTCAATATCTTAGATGTGTAGATATATATACGTTTTGTTAAATATATTTTCTTGTTATCTCTATAGTGTTTTACCTCCCTTTAAGACAGCCAGTATCAAGGTATAAATTTCAGGAATAAACTACTTAAACCTTTTAGTGCCAAGACTGAAAAACTGGAATGTAACTGTAGAGCTAGCTATTTTTTCACTGTGATCAGCCAAAAAAGTAACTTTAGAACTATTCTGTAAAATAATTAATGAAAGGAAATGGGGAAAATACTCTCAGCATAGGGTCAGAGGAGTGGGGGCTTCTAATACCCTTGACAAAATTGCTCTCTCAACTGCAGAAAGGTTTGTTTCTGTGCCAAGAAAATCTTTTTTGCTTCTGTATCCAAAATCTCATATATTCCCATGAAATGATTCAAAAAATATTTTTTGTCATATCACTTTATAAGTAGTGACATAATCTAATGCAATGTTAAAAAAATTTATTGCAGCAACAAGTTGTAAATCTGGCCATCATAACTAGCAAAGTAACAACTCCAAAAGATGGAAGATGACAAAAACCTAAAAAAAAATAATAATACTCCCTGAAGCAGCTGCTTGCCACAGAGGTCTGACAGGAGCCTGTCAGTTTATATGCCATAGTAGGTCTGTGAGGATGGCAGGACCTCAGCAGAAAAACGACACATACATCCATGCTCCCAGGGCTCGAACCCAGGTCCCTCAGATCAGTAGCCAAGCGTGCTAACCACTCGGCCATGGGATGGCTTACAGAAATAAAATTTAAAACTAAATATATAGAAATGAAAATAAAGATGTAATTATAAAAGTATAAAAATACTAACTGAACAAATGCAATGAATAAACATATGCAATGTGTTTATTCAGGAAGACAATATGCAATGTGTAAAGAAATTAGGCTGATGTTCATGCAAGCCATTGCACACAGACTGCAACTAATTTGGCACTTTAATTGAAAGAAAAATGGTTTTGATTTCAATCATTGGAAATTATGCATTGAATGCTGTGATGAAAAATAAAAATAATTCTAGAAATGCTGAAATAAATTAAAATGGAAAAGAGAGTATACTGAAAAAAAAAGATTTATGTATTTTGCAATTATTTCCAAAATCCTTCAATTTTAAAAAGTTTTTGGTTAATTTTTGGGAGAGTTTTGAAACTAAGAAAAAATGCATTAACTATCATTTGAATTTAACTGACGACTTTTAAAATCAGGGGGAAGCTTAAATGTGCAGAAATAAAAAGAAATGGTAATAGTGTATATCATGCCTATGGAAGGGCAATGAGAAAATGCTGAAAGAATTTATATCAATAAAATCTGCACAAAATGGAAAAGGTATTATTTTAAAAATTTGAATTATCTGCTTTTATAACATATATATATATAAAATTCATATGGGAATTTCTATTTTTTAATGATGGCAAAAAAAGTGGTTGACAGATTCTTGTAAAGCAGGAACAGATAATACTATTTCAGTAAGCTAACAACTGGTTTATAGGCATCTTCTATATTCTTTCAATAATTATAAAAAGTGCTCTTTGGTTGACTATGCAATATCACTGACACAGCAGCTTTTTAAACTTCTCATTTAAACTATTATTTTGATAATTTTTATTAACTTCCCTTACTTTTTATTTCAATTTAAATCATCTTTGGACCTAACTAGATAGTCATTAAAAAC
The DNA here is from genome assembly GCA_038380435.1 of Ryuthela nishihirai. Lineage (NCBI taxonomy): Eukaryota > Metazoa > Arthropoda > Arachnida > Araneae > Heptathelidae > Ryuthela > Ryuthela nishihirai. Next base: position 83,749,153 of record JAWZYU010000017.1, read on the forward strand.
TCAGCTACAGTTCTAATGTATGTGCTTTAACTGATGAGGTGGTCAGAGAAATTGACAAATCAATTGGGCATATCCCGGCACGAGAAATCTGGACATGTTCAATAGAGGTAGCTTCTTAGTTTTTCTGTCCTATGTGAATTAACAAAATAACAATTAACAAATTAAGAATTTTATGCTCTATCAAACAAATAACAAGAATCATAGTAAGGAATATTGTTAACTCATGTTTCAAATCAGAAAAGAAAAATACTTTCCAAAATAACCAAACTTCTAGAACCTATTGTACTGTTGAGAGTTATCAAAAATAAACTGCACCTTGTAGATAAGAAAAAATATCTTTTCATATGTGCCCTAAAAAGTAGAAAATGAAATAATGCATGCTTACTTCATGGTGCAATCAGTCACTGAATTCGTATTCACTTCAAAAGGAAAGTAGGGCACCGATTTACCTATTCAACAGGATTGCCAGCACCAAATCTTCCTTTGAAGTGAATATGAATTCAGTGATTTATTGCATTATCGATATGCCTTAGTTTTATTTCCACTTTTCAGGGCACATATGGGAAGATAGGTGCTTTTAGTGACAAATATAAATTAACAAATTTAAAAAAAATACTTATCTTCAGAAATTTTTCTAAGATATATGACTCACAAATATCGACCACATTTTTTCACCCCATTTTTGGAGTTGTGTTTAAAGTTGTCAATGACATTGGAGATATCTCAAATTAAAGTTTGTGATGTAACTTGTTAAGGTCCATCCCTGCGAAAATCAGCTCCCCTTTTGGGGGAGGAGAATGGTGGTGGTGGTGGGTAGGGCAAAATAGTCTACAACAGTCCTCATATGAGATTTCATTTGACATCTAACTCTAATTGTCGCCATTGCATTCCAAAGATGTAGCAGAATAATAGTTTTCATATTTCCCCTCTTTACTTGGAGGGGAGAGAAGCATGGAGTCAGTTCTGTATAGCCTATGACATTCGAGTCACAAGCTTTCATTTGGCATACAGCTTGTTACTTCTGGCACTCGTGTTCTGAAGATACAAAGGAACAATTATTTTCAAATTTCCCCTTTTTTAGGTGAGAGGAAAGGATGGGGAGTCAATTTTTCATAACCTATCACACTCTCTGCATCATAAGCTTTGATTTGATACATAAATCATTAAGTTTGACTGTTGCATTTGACAGATATGGTGGAACAACTGTTTTGACAAGGGTTGGGTTGTTTTACCTCTGAGCGGCACTTTTTTGCACACCATGGGCTAAATGGCTAGGTCACAGACCTCGAAGGCTCAGAGAAGGTTGGGGGAGGGGACCCACTGGAACAGCTGTTGGGAGAGAGATGATAGCATCCCATCAAGGCCATCCAGCATGTTCTTTAATGTGCACAGAGTATGGCTCTTCTGCACACAGGGCCACGGCTTAACATCTCATCCAACGGACGATGGCCTTTCCAAGCCCATTGGTCTGTTTTGACAAGCCAACAAATGATGAGCAAAAAGCAATAGGAAGATAGGTAAAAAATATACTGCTTAAAAAGAAAATTTATAAGGAATTCAAAACTGAAAAATGATTAATTTGATATAATACTGAATACATAAGTTCAAAACATGCAAAAAAGTGAAAAGGTATAAACGTGTTTCTTTATATGTAACTCAAGATCTATCATGCCATTAGGAAGCTGTACAGATTCAGTATTAAATTTTTTTTAGAGTACATATGTTCGTGTATTATAATGAACGTTTTATAACTCATGGAGTTTTGAAACAGAAAAACAACTGATTTGTTAAGGTGCAAAGCTTTTTCAAATAGTGGTAGATTCCATCAGAAGGCATGTTCCCATTCAGCTGATTCATTAACTCTCATTTCTTTTGTGCTTAGGTAAGTGAGCTCCTCCATATTTGCATTACCAGTGTAGTGCTTGAATCAGTGGCATAAGCACTCATTCACCTGGTTTCTATGCTAATGTTTCCATCAACTGATACTGATGAGAGACTTGCAAGACAAAAAGAATCAGTAGCCCTGGGTAAGGCATGGACGTCTGTGTTGTTTTTCTGCTGAGGGCCTGCCATCCTCTCAGACCTTCTACTATGGCATATAAACTGACAGGTTCTGTCAGACCTCTGTGGCAAGCAGCTGCTTGAGGTGGTATTTATTATTATTTTATTTTACAGTGGTGGATCCATGAGACAGGAGAATCACCCAGTATTTTGAATACATGAGAGGGAGAGTCACCCAATATTCAGAATACATCAATATTAATATTTGATTTTAAAATTGACTGATGGTGACTTTTCTCTTTTGTACACTATGAAATATTTGTACACTTTGAATGTAGCAGTTTCAGGAGTTTGTTCTGCACCTCCAGAACAAACTCCTGAAACTGCTACATTCAAATTTCCACTGTTAGAGGTGCAGAAATCAGAAAACTAGAAACTTCATTCATTTGCTTTGAAAATGAGTCTTCTATATTTTCCAGAAGTGATGTTTTTCTCCTAGAGTTTTTTTTTTTCGTTTCAAAAGTAACTAGACTTTGTTGCATTTAATAAGGTAAGTGATAAACGGACAAACCAACAGATGAATAAAAAGAATGGGAAGATAAGTAAAAATGCATCCTGATATTACTTGTGAAAGTTAGTGTGTAAAGCTGACCACCTTAACTTTCTTGTGCACTGTATTGTAAAAAAGCCTACTTTTAACATGTGCAGTAGGATGGAATGAACACTTTTTTTTTTCACTTTTCAATAGTGGGGAACACTGTCTATCCAGCTCTTGAACAAACGTACATTTTTTGATTAAAAAAAATATTGTTCCACTTGGTGCATGAATTTTTTGCCATCATTATATTTCTAGAAAAATCCACATTTTTGGTATTCTTGATTCAAGAATTTTATATACTACATATAAGGCAAAGAAGGATCCTAGAAGCTACTCCTATCTTGTACAGGCCTCATACAAGAACATGTTCCACTAAGACTGAACTCAAGGTTTGCTAATCATTTCTTCCAAGCTAAGAAAACAAAAAAATTATTTTTGGAACAGTAGACCTAGTCACTATGCCATTAAAGGAAAGTTCTGGTCAGTTTTCAGGGAAACAAGTCAGAAATTGATTTTTATATGTATGATTTAGCACTGGTAGAAATTCAGCATCTTATCAATTGATTATTCTGCCAGATGACAGATCAGAAAGAGAATCAAGACCAAAGAATTCATTGGAAACACATATTCACTAGTTTAGAAATTTTGACAGTAAGATGCTATACATTGTATTTTGAAGCTATTATGTGAATGATAATTTTTACATTTAGTTAAACCATTCTCTTTATGACACTGACTATAGCTGATGATTTATGCATTATGTGATGAAAATCACAATTGTGTCAACTTATACTGATGTGGTGAAAATCACATGTATAAGTTGACACAAGCGCTAGTGAAAACCAGAGGAGATATAACTTGTGTTTGTAGTGCTAAAAGAGATGAGTGTCCAAATTTTTCTTAAGCATGGTGACATTCTTATTCTGTTCATCTTTTGCTATTGGTGAAATAGCAGGGAAAATTGTCAGAGGTAAAAGAAATATTACTGCATGGCACTGTTTGAAATGCCACTTTTTTTTTGATATTTTTTGCATAAGATTTCAAGAAAAATTAGCACTTTACATTCTTATAATTTTCATTATAAGCACAGAGCATTTTTGACATTATGAAACACAATGGGAAATTATGCTATATGCCATTTTTGTAGTTACTTACTGTATCTCTAAGAAGTTTTAGCATTTTAATTTGTTCTTTGCTATCTTCTGAAAAAGGACGTATTTCTTCTATGAGACAAGTTTCTTGAGTATGAGGAACTACAACTAACTTGTGAATAACTGCTTCCACTGTTGCAACAAAAATAACATGGACACCATCACTATGTTTGGTTGGAACAACATCAACCACCAGATGGCTCAACCTATCAAAACATATTGAAAGAAAATTACAATTAATAATTAATAATTTTTAAACATTTTGAATGCTTTATGTATTATTTATATTGAACTTCTTCGATACTAACATTTTAGTCCTACAAATTAAATTTGGACTATTTTCAGCTTAAAAAAATTTTCAGAAGCCACTTCTAAATATTTTGGGTCTACTTGGGACAATATGCTATTTAGTTTGAATTCATCTTGACTTGATGTAACTTACCTGCCTAGTTCTAGTTTATATAGGGGATGTGACAATGCTGGCTGAACAGCTTCATTCACAAGTTGAAATCTTTCAGAGTCTAAAAGGTGCTGTGCATTGCCTGGTGTTTCACACTGTAAAAAAAAAAAGTGTTTTAAAGTATGTGATATTTTCAGATTTCCATGAATTGTTAAAATTATTCTAAAAATGGAGCATATAGAAAAGATAGGTTAGTATTAATTCTAAATAGTATATTTTCTCCCAATTTAAAATATGCTATGAAAGTATTTTTCATAAAAACTACTTTTAATAGAAGTTTCCCATTCTGAAAATTTTACATTTAAATCTTCTCTTCATTAAAAAATAACACCCCCCCCCCAAAAAAAAAATACCCCCTCAAGCAGCTGCTTGCCACAGAGATCTGACAGGAGCCTGTCAGTTTATATGCCACAGTAGAAGATCTGAGAGGATGGCAGGACCTCAGCAGAAAACAACACGAACATCCATGCCTTACCCGGGGCTTGAACCCAGGTCCCGTAGATCAGTAGCCAGGCGCTCTAACCACTCGGCCATGGGAACCTCTATTGAATCCACATTTACTTAAACTGTACACTTGATGAATATGAGAAATCAATAACTTGACTCAAGTTCAGGTTGTGGAGCTGGTATCTCAACCTGTGCTGAATACAGAATGTAGCAGTTAAAATTCAATTGTTTTAAGATGTGCCATCACAAAATTCTCAGGTATTTTGAAAGCATGCTTACTTTTATTACATTTCAAAAGTAATAAGTAGATAAGATGGTTCTCTGCCCCTTCCCACTCCCAATGTGATGGTCCACCCATTCACTTTTACTTTTCCTTAACAGTTTTTACTTTATTTACATTATATTTATCATTTTGGGGTTTATTCTTCAATTGGACATAATTTTTCCTCATCTAGACTCTTTTCACTTTTTCTACCCTGCTGAGTTGTGCATGTCCAAGGAGTTGTGCATGCGCAACTGACTTTTGATTGACATCCGCTAATGCACCCATAAGGACATGCCTTCTCTTGTCATAGCTAGCGCTAGCATGCAATCGTAAGATTATCTGTTTTTCCCAGCATGCAACAAACATGTGTCAGCTGTATGTATACTAAGTGATGTTAGTTCACAGAGTCAGTAAGAGGAGTCATAACAGCAACAAGCCAGTAAGATATAGTAGAGTTGTTATTAGAGATGACCCTGTGTGGTTAACTATTCCTCAGCAGGGTAGAAAAAATGAAAAGTAGCCATAGTAGTCCATATCAGTAGGAAACACTGACCTGGAAGCCCTCCCCTCCCATTCCCTTCAGCAAGAGAGTATCTCTTTTGAAAGGTACTAACAATCTGCACCAGAAGAAGGCAGAGGTAAGACTATACATGCTTGGCCTGACCGGTTCTGTGCATCATCACAGGGGATTGGCACATAGCTCTCCTTCCAGTGACTACCTAGCTACCATTTATAGACCTGGGAAACCCTACAAGTCTTTTTCTTGTATTGTAGTGGTCTTCACTATGGCAGAGAATGCATATGGACTAGATCCTAAGAATGTTTGATGCTACCCTCTTGGTCTAAAAGCTCTAGTCTATTGTCTCGCTTAATGGTCCTCAGTTGAAACCCTGGTCAGGGAAGCTTAATCTTGGCAAAATGTGTTCTCTACTTCAAGCAGAGCTGCCTAAATATGATTTGGTTGATAAGAAGTAATAAAAATTGAAGATCTCAATGAAATCTTTCAAGTCTCAAGTTTTTAGTAATATTTGTTTAATATTTAAAGGGTTAATACAACTGAACATGCATTGTTACTCATAAAATTTACCTGAAAGTTTTTAAAACACAAATAATAATTCACAAAAAATTTTATTAAAACAAATGAATTTAGAAAAGTATTTGTAATGATTAAGTTTCCATCAATTTGAAGTTTTAGGTTGTGTTTAACAATAGCATTTGCTGTTATTATCTAGTTTCAATAAGTTTTTAAATGCTAACCAAATGTTTTTGAAAACAAAATTGAGATTACAAAAGATTTCAGTGAGATATCTAATTTATCTTTGGTGACATTGTTCTGCAAAAAAAATATTTTCAAAGGAAGCTTTGAATTAACATATGTGAAGTATGTGAACACTTTTGATAATATAGTATATATATGTTATAAAAACTAATAAAACATAAATTACAAACCTGGAAGTGCCTGTGAGGTGTGGACTGCTTTTCCCATGCTGACTTTGGATTGCTTTGATATTTAAATGGGCCATTGAAAGAATGATGAATAGCAGAAATGTTGAAGACACATATGGCTGAACCATAAATGCTATTACTATTAAAAGAATAAAATTTCTATAAATAACATGTAAATGTTTAAATCAAAACTGATACATACACATTACCATTTTTAATAAATTTATACAATGCAATAAAATATAAAATTAAAATACACTGTAAAATTAAATTACCCCACCAAAAAGAATTGCTTAGACAGATATGCAAATTAGACAAGGGAAGGTGGTCAAATGATCATTAGTCAATCCAGTTACAGAGCAGTATAATAATTTATTCATAGAGTAAACAGCCCAACAGACTATCATTACATAACATGCAACTGTTATGGCTGGCATTATACACAATGGTACACTGTAGCACGATCATACAAATATGTATCTGATACCATCCTACTTATGTACCTACCACCTTGCCTCAAGGAGCAGAGATTGGTTCAGTTGGCAGTGTGCCAGGCTCATAATCTCAGGTTTGACTCAAACTGTGCTGTGATGATTTGCTTGTAATTTTATTTTCAATTAATCATTTATTTGCATTATATTTATTTATCTAGCCCGGTCTTACCTTTTAAATTTAACTGTGCAATTCCTTCTTCTTAGCTACAAGTTAACAACATATAACTCATCTTCTACTTACCCTCACTGAGGTAGTTAACACCATGGGCTTGGGAAGATTGCTGTCCATCAGATGGGATGTTAAGTCATGGCCCATGTGTTGGAGAGCCATACTCTGTGCACATTAAAATAACACAATGGATGATCTTGATGAGAGGTTTTCATCTGTCTCTTAAAAGCTGTCAAGTGGATCCTCATCTTCCAATTTCTGAGATCTTGGATCCTTGTAACCTAATCATTTAGGCCAATATGTCCAAAAAACATATGGATTTGAGCTTGATTATGGATTCTGGACATGTTGCACTGGTGGGCCTCTGTTGAGGGAGAATCTGCCACTATGTTTTCTGTTAACTTGTGGGTTGCCAGACCTAAGTGAACAGAGACATGGGATACCTTATATCAGCTGGTGGATAATCCTGATCAGAGGCCATCACAGGTACCTGAACCTCACTTAGCTAGTTGGGCATCGTCAATTCTAAACTGGAGTAATGTGTCTCAGGCAGGCCATATGGCTTTTGAAAAGGTCCACTTGAAAAGGTGGTGTCTGAAGTTTCTACCAGCATCAGTGACTTCAGCCTTTAGTGGAGGAAAGACAGGTCTTTGACCCATGCCTGCGATCAGGGGGCTGTTTGATATTGGTTGGCCCTACCTCTCTCAATAAACCTAGTTTCTTTAAAAATCCTACAAATCATTTTCTCTCTACAGGTATGTGGAACATGAGGATGTTACATAGAGATTATTCTCTTGATGTCCTCATGCAGGAATTCCAGCGTTATAACCTAGATATTCTAGGCTTGCAAGAGACCAGATAAGGTGAGATACTTGAAAATAACTTTAAATTTCTCTTTTTCATGCAGGGAGGATAAAAAGCATTTCCAAGATGTAGGTTTGCTTCTCAGCAGCCCCATGCCAGTGAGTGTGTAACCTAAAGATAACATCATCAATACATCCTCTACCACTTCTGAATCCACACTGTTCACACAGTTGTTGATCAACCAAATTTTTAATTCTATTAAGTATCATTCTTTGCATGATAACTAAGTATAATCATGCAAAGAACTTTACCTGGAACAGCAATTCTTTGTTGAAAGCTTCAAAAACTAAGAATTCATATCATAAGCTAAAAATCATTAACCCATTTCTTCCCACAAAATTTCAAATATTTTTTCTTATGAAAATAATGTTCAGAGAATAAATATGTTGAGTTTATTTATTACTTATCATACAGGAGAGCCGAAATTGGGTCTGACCATTACCTGGTCAAAAGTGCTTTGCAACTGAAGCTTAAGAAATGTCGTGCTAAGGTTAAAAAATTTAGCTATAACACTGAATGCCTGAAAGATTCAGATAACAGCCCAAGCATGACATTTAGTCATAATGACAATTGTGGTTTGGTTATTGCTGAAGTTGAGAAGAATGGGATCAGTTTAAACAGGCTTTTATTTTAAACCAACAGTACTTTTTTTTGGGTAAAAGGGAACAGAGGAAAAAAAATTGAGTGATAAGGCTAAGGAACTGATTTCTGAGAGAAGAAAGTGCAGGATTAATATGAATCAACAGCCTACTACCCCTAACAGAAGGCATTACAACGAGCTTAATAAATGTGTAAACGATCAGTTAACAGCTGATAAGAATCTTTGGCTTGATAGCTTGGCTCACAAAGCAGAGGATACAGACATCACAACAGCAGGGGGTTGTACCAGATTGTTAATGTTTTATGTGGGAAGAAACAGACAGGTACACAGGGATTGAGGGATAAACATGGCAAGTTGGTTGAAGGCGAGTTGGGTTGTTTTACCTCTGAGCAGCACTTTTTTGCACACCATGGGCTAAATGGCCAGGTCACATGGACCCCGAAGGCTCAGAGAAGGTTGGGGGAGGGGACCCACTGGAACAGCTGTTGGGAGACAGATGGTAGCCTCCCATCAAGGCCATCCAGCATGTTCTTTAACGTGCACAGGGTATGGCTCTCCCGCACATGGGGCCACAGCTTAACGTCCCATCCGACAGACAGGTACACAGGATTCCGGCGGCCTTTCCAAGCCCATCAGTGTCCCCTACTGACCATGGGTAGGGCGGGGAATTTTGCGGAGATAAATCTCAACGCTGACCCAGCTGGGACTCGAACCTGGGAACTACAGATTACGAGCCTGGCGCGCTACCGACTGAGCCACCCCCTGGTTGAAGGTGAGGATTCTGTAATGGCTAGGTGGCTGACATTTCAGAGATGTTCTAAATAATGTGATTATTTCTACTCCTAATTGTTTGCAATGAGGATAGATGCATTACTGGCTTTAATGATGGCCCTATATCACATTCCGAAGCTGCTTTGGCCATCTCTAAATTAAAACTACATAAATCTCCAGGGGTGGACAAAATCACCACTGAAATGCTTAGAGCTGGGAACATTTGCATTGTCACATGGCTGACTGAAATTTTGAATACTTTTTATGATAAAGGTATTGTTCCTAAGGATTTTACTAGAGCTATCATTGTTCCAATTTTTAAAAAGGTGATCGCAGTTCTTGTGCTAATTATATGGGAATTAGTTTACTCTGTTCCAGGTAAAGTTCTTTGCATGATTATACTTAATAGAATTAAGAATTTGGTTAATCAAAAACTGTGTGATGAACAGTGTGAATTCAGAAGTAGTAGAGGTTGTATTGATCAAATATTTCCATTTAGGCAGATTCTTGAGAAATGTTAAGAGTTTTAGAAATCTGCGGTTACTAGCTTAATAGATTTCAAAAAGGCTTTCGACTCTGTTTATTGACATAATTTGTGGTTGATGTTAGATCATGTGGAATATCTGATAAGTTAGTTAGTGTAGCTCTTAATTATTAGTTAGTGTTAGCTCTCTATAACACTGAGTCATGTGTGAGAGTTGGTATGTCTTGCAGCAATTGGTTTAGCATTGCTAGTGGAGTTAGACAAGGGTGCATTTTTTCTTCTTTTCTCTTTAGTTTGGTTATTGATAATGTTATGTGAAATTCTTTTCAAGGGAAAGATTTTGGCCTTAAATGGTCTAGAGATTTCAAAATTTCTGATTTAGATTATGCAGATGATTTGGCCCTATTGGCTAATGATGTTGATGAGATGAATTCGTTCATTAGGGTTGTTCATGAGAATGAAACAGAGTAGGTTTGGTAACAGTAACCAGTAAACAGGGAAAAAAACTAAAGTGGTGAAAATTGGTCAAGCAGATGGTGCTTCAGTTGCTTTGAATGGTTGTACTCTTGAGCAAGTATCTCAGTTTAATTATCTTGGGAGCTATTAACAGATACTGGTGATGTGCAGTATGAGATAAATAGAAGAATAGGTATTGCCACTGGGACTTTTAAGAATCTATGGAGAGTGTGGCAGGAACTTGCTAGAATTGACCTAGAGTGGCCAAATGCAGCATCAATAGTTCAGAAGAGAGACGTCTGGAGAGAAAAATTACAGTCTGGTTGGACCTCCGTAGCTTATGGCTGCATGAGGATTTTGTATATATGTAGGGTACTAAACAATAGTGCCCCAGTCATGGGTCTTAGTATGGTAGCTCCCTGTTTGAGACAAAGGACTGACATCTAACTTCAACATTACAAGGCATATTCATAGTGTACTAATATAATGATGCCTAGGTTGGGTTGTTTTACCTCTCAGTGGCACTCTTTTTTTTTACACACAGTGGGTTAAATGGCCAGATTACAAGGCTGGGAGAAGGAGATCCATTGATTATCTGTTAGGAGGCAAATAGATAGTAGCCTCCCATCAATGCCATCCAGCATGTTCTTCAGTGTGAACAATGTTTGGCTCTCCTGAGCATGGGGTAATAATACCTAAATTGAAACAAAGTTCTAATATTCTGAAAGATTAATTGAATATATAATGAAGAAAGCTTGCTTGTTTGCATGTATGTTTGTTCACTTATGCACTTGTCCCCCAGAAGAGATAGAAGCATCAAACTTTTCATGAACGTTTCCTTCAACCAGGGAAGAATATAGGCTAGATGCAAACCCACTGAGATTAACCAAAACTGGGGTTGAAAGAATGGAATGCATCAAACTAATTTCTCTCTGATTTCACATGATAAAGTCATTGTTCAGTTTGCTGAGTCAAGAACATAAGCATTTCTGTGAAAATTGATATTGTTCTAATTAAGCACAAGTCAAACATGAGATTCTTTGTTGAAAGCTTCAAAAACTAAGAATTCATATCAGAAGTTAAAAATCACTAACCCATTTGTTCCCACAAAATTTGAAATTTTTTTTGTGAAAATAATGTTTAGAGAACAATATTGAATTTGTTTTTTATATTCACTATAATTTTTTGAAAAAGATGAAAGTTTAATTGTTTACTAAATGTTAAACTCCACTACCATAAAGATAACTAGATAATGAAAATGGAACTAAAAAAATTAAGTTTTATGCACTGTACCCAAATGAGTACACTGGGACCAAATGCTTTTATATATATATTCTTAATTTGAAAAATATATAAAAGTTACAATAGGTATATCTCACAAGTTAATAAATGTTTTAAATATTTATGTTAAGTAATAAAAATTTTTGAATAATAATTTTTTGTAGGAACTATATATTTTTTGTGTAACTTACACCATATTTAATTTTCTTTTGCTATAAAGTTACATATGCTTGGCAAACCATACCATAGGAATTCTGGTTATGAAATGATTTGAAAAGTTTGATTATCTGAGTAAGGTAATTCCATTTTTAGGTTTAGGAACTTCTGACATAGGGAGGATAATACTGTACCTCAAAATATGTCCATTTCTTTCCTACTTTAAAAGAGAGGGAGAAAATTTTAACCAGGGGGGGGGGGGAGGCTGGGTTGTTTTATCTCTGAGCAGCACTTTTTTGCACACCATGGGCTAAATGGCCAGGTCACATGGACCCCGAAGGCTCAGGGAAGGTTGGGGGAGGGGACCCACTGGAACAGCTGTTGGGAGACAGATGGTAGTCTCCCGTCAAGACCATCCAGCGTGTTCTTTAATGTGCACAGGGTATGGCTCTTCCGCACACGGGGCCATGCCTTAACGTCCCATCCGACGGACGGCGGCCTTTCCAAGCCCATCGGTGTCCCCTACTGACCATGGGCAGGGCGGGGAATTTTGCAGAGATAAATCTCAACACTGAGCCAGCTGGAACTCAAACCTGGGAACTGCAGATCACAAGTCTAAGCGTGCTACTGACTGAGCCAGCTGTGCCCCCAAGGGGAGAGATCCATCATAATGATTTTTATGCCAAATGAAAGCTTGCGACATGGGGAGTGTCATCTATTCTATATTTTAAAATGTTTCAGACCTGAACAATGCCAGGTAAGTCTGCTAGTGACTTATAATTACACTGTATTTAGTCACCTCAAAAGGAATAAAATAACAGCTACAATTTCTTACAAAATTACTGTAATTCACTCAATACTAGCAAAAAGCTCATTGATATTCGATGGACAAAAACTGCAAATTCAAATTGGGTTTCATTATAGGTCGAGATTGAAAATCAGTGCCCCCCCCCCCCCCTCCAATTAAGTGGTTTTAAATTTGAACTCGAGTTCTGTTATTCTATTTTTGGTAGAGACTTGAAAATTTAATGATGAGACTTGAAATTACCCATGGGAGAAATTTGAGACCTTATGGTGAAGTATTTGAACAATTAGAGGGAAGATGAGTCAAAAAGTGCCAATTCTAAAATTTCCATTATTGAAGTTTTAAAATGACAGGAAAGGGTGATTAGAGATTCTAAATTATGTTTTGTTACAAGCTGTGTTCTATTATAGGTTGGACTTGAATTTTTAATGCAACAGAGGGTGGCACAGGGGAAACTGCATATGAGATTTGAGACTGGCTGGGCAAGTATTTTGGGGAATTATAAGAGGGCAAAAATCAGTTTAAAAACCAATGAGAAATAAATCTGTTTCAACAGTTAATCACCACACTAAGTTCTCGCTAGCAATGACAATTCTTAGCTCTTCAACTGCCAACAACAGTTATGTCAGCATATTGTAGAAGAAAGGCATGCATTGTAGACTGGTGCCCAGGCTATCCTGTAGTCTGTTCAAACATGACATTTATATTATATTGAATCTGGAGCAGGAATGTGAACTTATTCTGTATTCGTTTTCTATTTCTAAACTTAATACATATATATCTTGTAAAGTATAATGCATTCTTTACACAATGAAAAGAATATATAAACAATATAGCTTCAATACTGTGCCTTACTGTGGTGTTGTGAATGTGGCATACATCAGCTGTTCTCTTTCCAGATAATGAATGCTTTGGATCTCATTGAAATAAAATGGATAGTTCCCAGGAATGGAGCAATTCATACGGGCTTTCAAAAATGTTGTCCAATTCTCTTTTAAAAGATACTGCCCTCCTTGATCATTTTTACACATTCGAGCCACTCTTGAATAAATAACCTAGGAATATTAAAAGAAAAATATTAATAATACTTAGTATTAAAAACATTTTAAAACAAATTTTTAGGAGTAATCAATGCAAGCAAATAATCTCTCCTTTATTACAAAAAAAAGGAGTATTTTCATTTAGGTATTTAATTAGGACAACATAATTATAATATTCCTTATAGTTCAGAGTCTAAAAAATGTAGATTTAAACAAAACTTAACACTAAACCTACCGACACTTTATATATACCTATTCCTACCGTGACCGGTCAAATGACCGGTCCTTAAAAAAAAGTTATATTTTTTACAACTGAATGCAGATAATAATCAATTTGGTACTGAATTAAATAATAAATGAAACAATAAACAATGAAGTGGTCCAGAGCACCTGACATGTTATCAGGAGGTCGTGAGTTCATATCCCACCCGGCTCAAGACAATTTTTCCTCTAAAATTTGAGGGGTGGGGGTGGCTCAGTCGGTAGCGCGTCAGGCTCATAATCAGTAGTTCCCAGGTTCGAGTCCCAGTTGGGTCAGCGTTGAGATTTATCTCCGCAAAAATTCCCCGCCCTGCCCACGGTCAGTAGGGGACACCGCTGGGCTTGGAAAGGCCGCCGTCCGTCGGATGGGACGTTAAGGCATGGCTCCGTGTGCGGGAGAGCCATACCCTGTGCACGTTAAAGAACACGCTGGATGGTCTTGACGGGAGACTACCATCTGTCTCCCAACAGCTGTTCCAGTGGGTCCCCTCCCCCAACCTTCCCTGAGCCTTCGGGGTCCATGTGACCTGGCCATTTAGCCCATGGTGTGCAAAAAAGTGCCGCTCAGAGGTAAAACAACCCAACCAAACCTCTAAAATTTAAATCGATGCTAGAGTGCTGATTTATTAGTTGATAAATGAAACAACTTTCATAAAATGAAAAAAAAAAATTTTTTCATTTCAATTATAAACATGAAAAGAAAATGAATGGTAGTTCTATAGTTTCCTGCAATTTTAAATAAATAATGCATAACTTATTCATCTTTAATGCATTTTTTTTACAAATTATTGAGTTCTCAAATGTACATTTGCCACACACATATATTTTGCATTTCAAACAGATTTGATTTTTGTAGTTTGTTGTCTTTGCAATATCTTACTTGGCAAGATTTTCGTACATGTGAAACTGAACTTATATTTGTTGATGTTTTCGGCATTTTTCCCTTTTCTTTTTCCTGCGATTCTTGATATTCAGCAGCAAGTTCTTCAGTTAACTAGAATAAAAATTCCTACCTTGAAATTTTTGCCCTGTTGTTTCTTTATATAAAACCCATGCATTAATTCCAGCTAGGTCAAGAATATTAAATACTTGGAGGAGCCATCTCCAAAATTTCGATTTTACTCTGTATTTTCATGCCATTTGATCCGTCACATCTACACCGAATTTTGTGCTATTATAAAATCTAATCATTTCCGGTATATGCTTATCACTTTTTTTAGTGTCTATTGAGTTATGCATTGAATTTAGTAGAACCACTTTTTCATTTAGTTTACTTTAATAAATTGTTAAAGTAATATAACCAGATTTATATAGTTTTGTTGTAAAGCATGCCATATTATCTTTCAATTGTTTGGCAAGTTTTGGCAATTCTCGCTTGTCAGCTTTCAGTTGAAGTCATGCTACACTTTGGTAGTCTTTCATTTATACCGACTGTATAGTTTTAGAATTGAGTTTCCAGGCTAAATATCAGAAATCTTTCAACCGGTCAAATTGATAGGTTGCAGTAAGTAGGACAGGCTACATATATTTCTCAGAAAAATGACAATAAGAGGAGATGTATATACTGAAAAAATCATTGTATGCATATTATAAGAAAAGTTGTAAAGTTAAATAGCGATGTGATAACGTATGTGGGAAATTGTATGCAAAAGTTTGAAAAGGTCAATTTGACCGATCATAGTAGGTTTAATGTTAAAAGAATTATTTGCATTATCATAAGTTATTTGGCTTTCATTTCCCTTTTTAGTCACTAGCAAACCTGATGGTTTTATCACACCAAATGAATATGCTTTCTCTTAATGCACTGGGAGTTGTTTTTTCACTTTCAAAAATCTTGTCTATTACCAGCAGGTGTCTAATGTTATTGTAGTGCAAAATTTAAATTCTAAAAATATTCTTAAATTAAATCTTAATATTAAAATTTTACTATTTAAATTAAATTTTAAGTTGACATATCAAAGTTAAAAATGGCTAATAATCTGGTTGCATGCAAAAAATGATAAAAACTTATTTATCAAGCAACTGTTTGCCTCAGAGATCTGACAGGAGCATATTAGCATAAGCCACAGAAAAGATCTGTGAGGGAGATGAGATCACAACAGAATGACATACTTTATCTGGGACCAGTGGTGAAAGTAAATTTTATTTCTTACTGGTACGCTTCAAGCACAGCTATGTGTGGAAAATCATGCACAGACTGTCACTCCACTGAAGTCGCCTTACAGGGGGTAATGACCGTGTAAGGGTCATTACCCCTTTAAGGTGACTTCACATGGGTCATGTCCTGTGTGAAAAGTGAAACAGTCCTGTAGGGACATTACCCATGTTCACATGTACCCATGTTCACATTTACCATGTTTACATGTACCCATGTGATACAAGCCATATGTGATGATGATTTGTTTGTAATGATGATAGATGCACTACTGGCTTTAATGTTGGCCCTATAACACAGTTTGAAGTTATTTTGGCGATTTCTAAACTTAAACTACATAAATCCCAAGGGGTAGATGAAATTACTATGGCAATGACTAGAGCTAGGAATGTTTCGGTTACCAGATGGATGACTGAAATTTTGAATATCCTTTCTGATAAAGCATTGTTCCTAAGGATTTTACCAGAGCTATTATTATCCCTATTTTTAAAAAAGGTGATCATACTTCTTGTGATAACTATAGGGATATCAGCCTACTTTCTGTTCCAGGGAAAGTTCTTTGCATGATTGTGCTTAATAGAATTAAGAATCTGGTTCACAGACAATTGTGTGATGAGCAATGTGGATTCAGAAGTGATAGGGGATGTGTAGATAAGATATTTTCACTCAGGCAGATTCTTGAAAAATGTTTAGAGTTCCATAATAAATCAGCACTTTAGTGTCAGTTCAAATTTTAGAGGAAAAATTGTCTTGAGCCGGGTGGGATATGAACCCACGACCTCCTGATAACATCAGGGGCTCTGATAACATATCAGGAGGTCGTGGGTTCATATCCCACCCAGCTCAAGGCAATTTTTCCTTTAAAATTTGAATCGACGCTAAAGTGCTAATTTATTAGTGGATATGGAATACATTGAGTTTATTTCATTATTTATGTTTAGAGTTTCAGAAACCTTTGGTTGTTAGCTATGTTGATTTCAAAAAGACTGACTCTGTTGATCGACATAATTCGCAGTTGATTGTGAGATTGTATGGCATACCAGACAAGTTATAGTTAATATAATGAAGGCTCTTTCTCTCTATAATAACTCAGAGTTGTGTGTGACAGTTGGTAAGACTTGTAGTAATTGGTTTAGCATTGCTTCTGGTGTTCGCCAAGGTGCACTTTGTCTCCTTTTCTCTTTAGTTTGGTTATTGATTATGTTATGCGAACTTCACTGTAAGGGAAAGATTTTGGCCTTAAATGGTCTGGAGATATTAAAATTTCTGAATTAGATTATGTAGATGATTTGGCCTTGTTGGTTAATGATGTTGATGAGCTGAATTCTTTCATTAGGGCTGTTTATGAGACTGGTAATAGAGTTGGTTTGGTGATAAACAGAGAGAAAACTAAAGTGATGAAAATTAGTCAGGCAGGCTGAGATTCAGTTAATCTGAATGGTTGCAGTCTTGAGCAGGTGTCACAGTTTAATTATCTTGGGAGCTAACAGAAACTGGTGATGTGCAGCATGAGATTAACAGATGAATAGGGCTTGCTGCAGGGACTTTTAAGAATCTATGGAGAGTGTAGAGAAATAGGGTATACATCTAAAGACTAAAATTAGACTGTATAATAGTTTGGTTCTTTCTAGGGTTAGTTATGGTGGTGAAACTTGGATGCTTTGTAAACACAATAACAGGAAACTTGATGCTTTTGATAATTTTGAAGTTGTAAGTAATGAAGTTAGGCAAAGGAGTCAGCAATCTTCTTTAAGCAGCATATATTGTGCAGAGAGAGACTTCGTTGGTTTGGCCATGTTACCCATATGCATAATTACATATTAGCAAATAGGGTTATGAACAGTGTGCCTAAAGGCCTCAGAAAGAGGGGGAGACCTAAGATGTGGTGGCAGACAATGTCAAACAGAACCTTATTACAATTGGTGTGCAGTGGCCAGATGCAGCATATGTAGCTCAGGAAAGATATGCTTGGAGAATTAAATGGCATGGCTGCTTGAGGATGAGATGATGATGTAGTCAGGGCCAGACTGACCTTCTGAGAACCTAAGCAATGACAAATTAAAGGTCCCTAACCTGCGTTCGAGCCCTGGGTAAGGCATGGGTATTTGTGCTGTTTTTCTGCTGAGGTCTCATCATCCTCACAAACCTTCTACTATGGTGTATACAATGACAAGTTACTGTCAGACCTCTGTCGCAAGCTGTTGCTTGAGGATTTTTTTTAACTATAAGAAATTTCAGAGGTCTTAAGCTATGGCAAATTTAAGGGTCCCTAAGCTATGACAATTTAGGAGGACCTACCTAAAGTATAACAAATTTAAGAGGGGCCAAAAAATTCAAAAGTTGAAATGTAGATTTTTTTTTTGAAGGAAACATTAAAAAATAAACATTATCTAATGTGGTAAAAAACACTATTTTAGCATCAGTATATAATGATGACTGTAAAAAAAACTAAGGCAAACAAGTGTTCGCATCATAAGAGATTAAATATTAAAAAATATATTGTGATGTAATAAAATTGTATATTCAGTTTTTGAGGCCCCTTATATTGTGAGGTTCTAAGCTGTAGCTTAACATTATGCATAAGTCCAACCCTGTGTGTAGTGGTGTATGCTATTCAAGTTTTCTTTGTAATTCAAATGTTTCAAAACTAAATTATCAGTGAAGAGTGTTTTTCAAACTGTTCTCATTCCTTATTTTCCAGCACTTTTGAAATGCTTAAAAAAATTTAACAGACAGAATGTTTATTCTTGATTGAAAATAATTTAAATCTTTCACAAATACACAATTTTGGTGCTTGCTTTGTATTTTACTCCCTTGATTTTTAATAAAGTTTTGCTATTTTTTGATTAACTAACTACAGCCATCAAATAAGCTTGTGGAGTAAGTTACATCAACCCCTGTATCTCTTTCCATTCACAGAGAGGTAACGAACTTGTCACAGAAATGAAATCATCTACAGCTAACAGAAAAGCTCAGAAACACTATGACAAACTGGTGGCAGTTTCTCAACTGATATCAAATCTCCTACAACTGCATTTTACTATTTTTTTAGTGCAAATTAGAGTGGTACAAGGGGAACCAGTGTGCCAAATTTGGGACCTGTCAGTAAAGTATCTATGGAGCCACAGGGTGCCAAAATTTAACAGAGTACCTAGTAATTAAGCTGAATCCAACAATAGCACACATAATGTAGAAGAGCTGACATCAGCATGCTGTAAAGAAACACACATTCTTCATTGGTATCAATGTGTGTGCTCACCCACAGCTTACATGGATATGCCAATTACTTATAATGATCATACTTGTCACTTACAGTATCTTATGTTATTTTGAAGTGAAAAAATTCTACATTTCCAATGTAGCCAAAGTAACACTTTTACATGCTTTTGCCTGGTAAATTGTGGTCACTTTCTGCCTTACACTGGTTTCAGATGGTATGGATTTTTTTTTTATTGATATTTTTGTAGTTAATTTTATAATCGTATATATAAAACATGATTTGGGGAAAAGTTTTCCAAAATTTTGAAATAAAATTTTCTTATAGGAGTAATGTACCTGAAAACCTTACCTGAAAGTAATTTTGATTAATTTCAACACTAATAAGTTTTATATGCTGCAGATTTTTTTTTTAGCTTAAGATAAAACAAGCTAATGTTTACACATTTTGTTGTCTGTTCATCTGTAGATATTCAACATTTTTGTTTTTAGAGATAAATTAAAAATGCTTTTCAGGTTGGATAGGTACTGATGAAATATTAGGATTTGAATTTTCCAAATCAAAAGCTTTAATTGTGCCCTCTAATGATGGAAAAAGTTGAAATTTGTACATTTTAAGTGAATTAAAATAACTTAAAGTTCTCTGTCATTAAGAAATAAAATTTTGAAGTTCATCTTTCAAACTATGTGGATATTAGAAAATTTTAAGGAGCAAATTTGAAATCTTTTTGGAGCAAGGACAACATTCTGTCTTAGTAAAGTAACATTATGTGGTGACAGTATAGGGCTGTTAAGAACTTCATTCCGCATGTCATGAAGAGCGATTCCATTATCTTGGTTACATGTGAGAATAGATGAGATCATTATTTCAATATCCTCACAGATAATGGTTCTGTAGTCACAGATAATTGGATGTACATGCTAGCAGTGTGGCATGCTCCCAGTCTATGATAGTTGCATGCACGTTTATCCACTTACTACAGAACCATCATCCACCAAGCTATTGAAATAATGACCTTGTCTGTCCCCCACTGCAACTGAGACATTGGAATCATCCAATTGAGACATTGGAATCATCCAATTGAGACATTGGATCTATCCACTTATTACAGAACCATCATCCACCAAGCTATTGAAATAATGACCTTGTCTGTCCCCCACTGCAACTGAGACATTGGAATCATCCTTCATGTGAAATGAAGTTCTTAACAGCCCTAACATTACCACAGTGTCACCTCACTGGAGACAGAGTGCTGTCCTTTCCCTGAAAAGCTTCAGAGTTTGCTCCTAAAACTTTTTAATATGCAAATAGTTTGAAGGATAAACTTCAAAATTTTATTGCTCAATGACAGAGAACTCTTAAATTACTTTATTTTCTGAACAAGAAGGTCTTTTTAATTTTTTTAAATTACTGCAAATCATGTACTTATGTAAAAAGTTTTGGTAGTGGAGAATGAAGATTAGGAGATTTGCACAGATAGCAAGGATTTGTTCCTTTACCTCAGGGAAGAGAGGGAAACAACTTTTTTTGTTTTAAGATATAACTGAAAAATTCTTTTTGAGTTGGTAGATACTAATGAAATATTATGACTCATATTTTTCAAATCCTTCAGAAGGTTTTAATTTACATTGTTAGAGGGTGTTAAATGTGCAAAATGCCATGACTTAAATAGATTGTTTGAAAAATTAATTTCATGATAAAAATTTAATTAAAAAAAAAGAGTGTGGATAACATTGAAATTTTATTAGGCTTGTCCTGTTTTCCAAACAATACACAAACACAATCACATCATCCTGGGACTTGAACCCAGACCTCACCAGCTGCAATGCCACTGCAAGCCAATATGATGCCACTGAGGTGGCAGTGATTTCAATAGTAGACTGTGTTTGTAAAGGGATTTACACTGACAATAATGGTTTTCCAGCTTTCTCCCACATATGCAATTTTTAACTGTTAGATCCATTTTAATCCATTGTTCCACTTTTAATCTTCACATCATTTTTATTATAGCCATCATGATTTTACATTTTGAGCCCCTTACACTCTAACATCTTTTATCTGATGACTCATTTTTAACACCTGTTTTCTAATTTTTATGTTTTACTGGCTATTTTACACATCTTTAATGCTTTTTACCTTTTGATTAGTAAGTGTGAAATGAGAATTTTAAGGAATAGTTGTCTGCACAGTGTGGCACTGCCAGCTTAAAGGAGCTTACAATTATCAGAGAAGTTGTGCTACAAATACAATTATATAATGACAGACATGAAAAATTAACTGTTACCATCCATCAGTTTGCTTGGTCACAGACTTCTGAAAAATACCAATATGCTAACAAAATATTATATGCATTGTGAACTATATGATTATCTTTGAATTTTTAATTATTGCAATGTGACCTAACAGAGTAGATGGAAGACATTTTTACAATAACTCGTGCAATTTAATAAAAATTTCTTTGAAATAAAAATTGTATAGAATAATCACTGGTATGATACTTAATAACTGTTAGCAGAAACAATATTCTTTGTTGAAACTTTTACATGAGTATTCTCTAAATAACTTAATTCTTACTTCACCTAATGAAAGGTTATAAGATTTGTCATGTTGAGAAAAATATTTCTTTTTGCAGAATGATTTAACTCCAGAAATATAGTACAGGTAGAGAATGTAAAATATATTTTACATTTAATATAAATTTAGAAAAATACCTTTCCACAGTTGATATACTCTACAGCTGCCTCTCTAAAGAAGAAATATGTGAAATTTCCAATTTCATAGGAAGCAATAAAATCTGGTTCTGAAATAGAAAATCATCATTATTATTGCTGAAGTCTAATAATTGAAATAATTTAAATCAGGAGTCACAACTTGGAGTAATAAATTTATTTTCCAGCTTAAAATAACTCAAATCAATCTGTATCAGTATTTTACTGCATAAAACATACTGTGGATGGGGGTGGCTCAGTCAGTAGCATGTCAGGCTTGTAATCTGCAGTTCTCGGGTTCGAGTCCCAGCTGGGTCAGTGTTGAGATTTATCTCCACAAAACTCCCCACCCTGCCCACAGTCAGTAGGGGAAACCGATGGGCTTGGAAAGGCTTCTGTCCATTGGATAGGATGTTTAGCCGTGGCCCCATGTACTTGAGAACCATACCCTGTGCATGTTAAAGAACATGCTGGATGGCCTTGATGAGAGGCTACCATCTTCCCAGTAGGTCCCATCCCACAACCTTCTCTCAGCCTTAGAAGTTCTTGTCATCTGGCCATTTAGCCTATTGTGTGTAAAAAAGTGCTGCTCAGAGATAAAACAAACGAACCCATAGAACATAATTGAAAAAATGGGCTATAAATAATATACATTACCAAAAGAATTTGGCATGTTTATATTATGTGAATATAAAACTACACTGGTTTTCATAAATTAAGGAAAAATGAGAAAAATTCCGATAATCCGTCAAAAAAATTGTGTGATCTTCACCAAACTTGTTCATGTAACCAATAAAGTAATCCGAGTGAGCATATCATATGCAAATTAGTCTAGGTTGCATCAATTTGCATAATCAGATAGCAGCATAAAAATGGGCATTTTGGAGTGGATTATTATTTTGTGTTTTAAATGACTGGGCCCAGGGTTTCCCAGTACAACATTGCCCAAAGCATTATACTTCTTCCACTGGCTTGTTTCCGCCCCACGATGCATACTGTTGCCAACACTTCCCCAGGTAAACGATGTACATATGGTGCAACAGGAAACGAGGTTCATTGGACCAGACAATCTTCTTCCAATCATTCAAAGTCCAGTTTTGATGTTCACGTGCCCATTGTAGGTACTTTTGACAATGAACAGAGGTTAGCATGGACACTAGGAGCAGCCTGCAGCTACGCAGCCCCATTTTCAGCAGAGTTTGATGTATTGTGTGCGACACATTACTCACGTCACCTGCATTCAAATTACAGGCAAGTTGAGCCACAGTATCCCTTCTGTTGCCTCGTATCACATGGGATAGGCTTTGCTCACGTCTAGCATTGATGAGCTGTGATTTCCCTCCTTGAACCCCTTTTTAAAGGTTCTAACCACAGCTGGGTCTGTAAATGGTAGCTAGGTAGTCACTGGAAGGAGAGCTATGCACCAATCCCCTGTGATGATGCATAGAACCGGCCAGGCCTAGCACCTAATGTCCAACCCCGCCTTCTCGTGGTGCGGACCGTTAGTAACTTTCAAAAGAGATACTCTCTTGTGGAAGTGAACGGAAGGGGAGGGCTGCCAGATTAGTGTGGCCTACTGATCTGGACAACTATGGCTACTTTTCTTTTTTTTCTACCCTGCTGAGGAGTGGTCAACCACACAGGGTCCTGGTGCTGACCATATAAACCTACTGGACTGGACAGATATATGGCTCTGAGCTTGATTATGGATCCTGATTTTGCTGCACTGGTGGGCTTCTGTGGAGGGAAAATCTTCCGCTGTGTTTTCTTTTTGTTTGTGGGTTGACAGCCCCAAGTGAATAGATCCACAGGATATGTTTATCAGCTGGTGGATAATCCTGAGCAGAAGTCATCGCAGGCACCTGAACTCTTTGCTTCTATTGGCATCGTCAAATTCTACATTGGAGGAAGTCTTCCAGTGTAGATGGCTTCAGCCTTTAGTAGTGGGGGAACGGGTCTTTGCCCCATGTCTGCGATTAGGGGGCTGTTTGATATTGTCGGCATTCCCTCTCTCAATAAACATAGTTTCTTTAAACAT
This sequence comes from Ryuthela nishihirai, assembly GCA_038380435.1. NCBI lineage: Eukaryota > Metazoa > Arthropoda > Arachnida > Araneae > Heptathelidae > Ryuthela > Ryuthela nishihirai. The sequence continues at coordinate 83,773,021 of JAWZYU010000017.1, forward strand.
CCCACTAACCATTTTCTCTCCATAGGTAGTTGGAATGTGAGGACTCTGCACAGAGCTTTTTCTCTTGATGTCCTCACACAAGAATTCCACCGTTATAATTTAGATATTCTCGGCTTGCAAGAGACCAGATGGACAGATAAAGGTCAGATTCTTAAAAATAATCTTAAATTTCTCTTTTCAGGGAGGGACGACAAAAAGCATCACCAAGGTGTGGGTCTGCTTCTCAGCAGACACGCTAGTGATGCTCTTCTAGGATATGAGTGCATTAATGAAAGGTTTCTTACAGCAAAATTTCAGACAAGCGTTAAAGACTTGAATGTTATCTGCTGTTATGCCCCCACTGAGGATGCCGATGAGGATGAGAAGGATAGGTTTTATGAACAACTTCAGGATATTTTGAATTCTGTCAAGAAAGGAGATATTACCCTTGTTCTTGGTGACTTCAATGCCAAAGTTGGTACTGACTCTGACCTTTGGGGAGGAGTAATAGGCCCTTTTGGTATTGGTAGCTGCAATAGCAATGGGCAACGTCTCCTACAGGTAAGTAAACTCAATGGATTCAGAATAACTAACACTTATTACAAACACCGCGACATACATAAGTACACATGGGTTTCACCTGATGGGCTGCATAAGAATATGATTGATTACATATTAATTAACAGCAAATGGACTAGTTCTGTTAGGAATACCAGGGCATATAGGGGAGCTGAAATTGGATCTGACCATTACCTTGTTAAAAGTGTGTTGCAACTTAAACTTAAAAAGTGTTGTGCTAGGGTTAAAAAATTTACTTTTAATACTGAAGCTCTGAAAGATCCAGTTATAGCCAAAGCTTACCATGATAGGTTACTTAGTCATTATGACAGTCATGGTTTGCTTACTACTGAAGTTGAGGAAGAATGGGATCATTTTAAACAGGCTTTTTTGGACACTAACAGTACTCTTTTAGGAAAAAAGGAGCAGAAGAGGCAAAATTATCTGAGTGATAAGGCACTTGAGCTTATTTCGGAAAGAAAGAACTGCAGGAATGCCCTTAATCAATACCCTACTAGTCCTAATAGAAAGCATTACAGAGACCTTAATAAACTTGTAAAGGATCAGTTAGCTGCTGATAAAAATTTTTGGCTTGATGGTTTGGCTGACAAAGCCGAGGAAGCAGTTAGACAGCACAACAGCAGAGAGCTGTACCAGATAGTTAATGTTTTGTGTGGTAGAAAACGGACAGGCATACAAGGATTGAAGGATAAACAAGGTAAGGTTATAGAAGGGGAGGATTCTGTCATGGCTAGGTGGGCTGAGCATTTCAGTGATGTTCTAAACAATGTAGTTAGTTCTACTCCCATTGTTTGCAATGATGATAGATGCATTGGTGGCTTTAATGTTGGCCCTATAACACAATCTGAAGTTAGTTTGGCTGTTTCTAAACTTAAACTTCATAAATCCCCAGGGGTAGATGAAATTACTACGGAAATGCTTAGAGCTGGGAATGTTTCGGTTACCACTTGGATGACTGAAATTCTGAATCTCTTTTATGATAAAGGCATGGTTCCTAAGGATTTTACCAGAGCTATTGTTATCCCTATTTTCAAAAAAGGTGATCGCAGTTCTTGTGATAACTATAGGGGTATCAGCCTACTCTCTGTTCCAGGTAAAGTTCTTTCCATGATTGTGCTTAATAGAATTAAGAATCTGGTTGACAGGCAATTGCGTGATGAGCAATGTGGATTCAGAAGTGGTAGGGGATGTGTAGATCAGATATTTTCACTTAGGCAGATTCTTGAGAAATGTTTATAGTTTCAGAAACCTTTGGTTGCTAGCTTTGTTGATTTCAAAAAGGCTTTCGACTCTGTTGATCGTCATAATTTGTGGTTGATTGTGAGATCATATGGTATACCAGACAAGTTAGTTAACATTATGAAAGCTCTCTATAATAACACTGAGTCGTGTGTGAGAGTTGGTAAGGCTTGTAGCAATTGGTTTAGCATTACTTCTGGTGTTCGACAAGGGTGCATTTTGTCTCCTTTTCTCTTTAGCTTGGTTATTGATTATGTTATGCGAAATTCACTTCAAGGGAAAGATTTTGGCCTTAAATGGGCTGGAGATAGGAAAATTTCTGATTTAGATTATGCTGATGATTTGGCCCTTTTGGCAAATGATGTTGATGAGATGAACTCTTTCATTCGAGCTGTTGATGAGACTGGTAGTAGAGTAGGTTTGGTTATAAACAGAGAGAAAACTAAAGTGATGAAAATTGGTCAGGCAGGCTGTGATTCAGTTAATCTGAATGGTTGCAGTCTTGAGCAGGTGTCACAGTTTAATTATCTTGGGAGCTATGTAACAGATAATGGTGATGTGCGGCATGAGATTAACAGACGAATAGGGATTGCTGCTGGGACTTTTAAGAATCTATGGAGAGTGTGGAGAAATAGGCGTATACACCTAAAGACTAAAATTAGTCTTTATAATAGTTTGGTTCTTTCTAGGGTTAGTTATGGTAGTGAAACTTGGACACTTTGTAAACAAGATAACAGGAAACTAGATGCTTTTGATTCCAGATGCTTACGCAGTATCTTGGGCATTAGGTGGTTCAACTTTGTAACTAATGATGAGATTAGGAAAAGGAGTTTGCAACCTCCTTTAAGCAGCATATTGTGCAGAGAGAGACTCCGTTGGTTTGGCCATGTTGCCCGTATGAATAATTATAGATTGGCGAATAGGGTTATGAACAGTGTGCCTAAAGGCCTCAGAAAGAAGGGGAGACCTAGGATGCGGTGGGCAGACAATGTCAAACAGGACCTTGTTAGAATTGGTGTGCAGTGGCCAGATGCAGTAGATGTAGCTCAGGATAGACTTGCTTGGAGAACTAAATTGCACGGTCTGGTTGGACCTCCGTAGCCCATGGCTGCTTGAGGATGATGATGATGATGAACCACAGCTGACTGTGAGCACCCCATAAGCCTTGCCATCTCGGAAATGCTCTGACCCAGTCGTCTGTCTATTACAATTTGGCCTTTGTCACCCTCATTTAAGCCCACTGCCTTTCCCATCTGAAGAACAAGAATAACACTAATTAACAGAGTTCAGTATCAGGTGTTATTTATACCATTAATGACCCTTCACATGCACCATCACTTACCTGCAGTTGCTTCAATTTACATAAAGACGCAATGGTCATATTGTTTTGGCTCTTTGGTGTATACTTAATGTATTAAAATTGAAGGCCAAAATTTTAAGGAGAGCAAAATTTCTTTTGATGAAAATTTGCTTACCAATTTTATGGCATGTTTTATATTCCAACCTATTAAAATAAAATCAAAACTAGAAAAATTCCAGTTTTACACTAAAGTTTATGTTTTTGATAAAACTTCCAAGTATTAATAGTTAGAAAAATCTTTAAAAATGAGAAAAATTTAGTGAAAAGTACATACCACTCAACCACTTGGGATCAAATCTCACTGTTCTGAGAAAAGGTCCCTTGCCCATTATACGGTAAATAGCTGGGTCTTGGCCTGAGAAGTCTAATGCTGAAGCAATATAGTAGTCTCCTTGTAATGTCATTAGAGCAGTACTATTAGCATGTGGACTATATGGGCATTTAGCAACACCACTAACCCATTCTGAAACTGCTTTCAGGGAGTTAATCTGGAAAAAGAATTACGTTGCACATAAAATGAATTATATAATTTTTATACAGTTACATGCATTAGACAGAGGTGGGAAAATGCTACAAAATCTGATCATCCAGCAGATTTTATCATAAGCCAGGGCAAAGGTATATAACCACAATTGCCATTGGCAGAGAAAATATTTTACAGACAAGAAGGAAATAGTTACAGACAATCAAACATTTTTTTTATGGACACATTTTTGTTTTAAAACGAAATGGAACTTTGAGATAAAACTGGGCATAATTTTCTTTATTACCAAAAACTTGACAAAACAAATGCTTAATTTTGTGTGCCAATTAATTATATTTTTAGCCACTGAAAATACTCTTGTTTGCATTCATCATAAAATTTTCTCTATCTCCAGTGAGTATGCAATGAAATCATGAAGTCCATCTAAAATTAGACATTCTGCATTTTTTTAAAAGGACAGAGATAATCTAGAAGCTATCAGGCTAGTTCTGGTTCCTCATACAACATAGAAACACATACAACTATGCCATCCTGAGAATTACACCCAGACCCTGACAGATGCAGTGTCACTGGAAGCCAACTCAATCCCACTGTGCCCAATGGGCTAAATGGCCAGGTCACCAGGACCCCAAGGGATCAGAAGTTTGGGGGAAGGGGATCTACTGGACAGCTGTTTGGAGACAGAAGTCTACCATCAAGACCATCTAGTGTGTTTTTTAATGTGCACAGGGAATGGCTCTCCTGCACATGAGGCCATGGCACAATGTCCCATCCGATGGACAGTGTTCTTTTCCAAGCCCATCGGTATCTCCTTTCTGACCAATGATAGGGTGAGGATTAGCAGAGATAAAATCTCAATGTTAGTACAATTGGGACTCAAATCTGAGAACTGCACATTATGAGCTTGGTGTGCTACTGATCGAGTCACCCCAACCCTTCTCAAAGAAGAAGTGCAAGTTGTATCCTCAAAATATTCACAGAAACACAAGGCCATTTGCTCAGTGTCCAAGAAGTCTTTAGATGGGAAAACTTCTTTATGAACATTGGTTGAATTTTCAGTTTATTTTTAGTTCAAATAAGGGCCTAAAGAGTTGATTTGGTTTGCTTTACTTCTGAATGGTGTTTTTGTGTATACAATAGGCTAAATGGCCACGTTATAAGGATTCAAAAGACTCTGAGAAAGTTTGGGGAAGAGGATCCACTGAACAGCTATTAGGAAACAAATAGAAGCCTCCCTTCAAGGCCATTAGGCATGTTCTTTAAAGTGCACAGGGTATGGCTGTCCTGTGCAGGGACCATAGCTTTGCTGTTAAGCATTCTGCTCATACTTGGCATAGAGGAAAAACTATCTGGAGCAGGGTGGGATCTGAACGTATGACATCCTGATAACATGTCAGATGTTCTGATCATTGAGCTGCTGGCCACTGATTAAGATTTCCTCTTTAGTTGATGTTAAAGTCTGCATACCTTAGTTACTATGTAGTAGGCAAAATATTTAACATATTCTATCTAGTAAATAATTATATCTGTTTTAATAATATTTCTTAATTATATGGAACCACTAATTCTGTGTTTAAAACATTCAAAAATTTTGCAGAAACAGTTGAGCTAAAATATAATGGACTCCTATGTTATGGCAATTTTGAAATAATTTGTGTGCAAGGAGTGATGTATTAAAGGAAGGCATGAATTGTTTGGAAATCTAATAATATTAAATTAATATGTATCAATGAAAACTTAAGAGTAAGATGTTGTTTAACATTGACTGGGATTAAAAGAAACTATTGCTATCACACTATCTTCACTTTATGCATTCTGCTCATATTAAAATAACAAAGACAGTGCAGATTAAAAAATAATTATTTAACGCAATTATGTTGAATTATCGGTAAATGCCTCTTGAGCAATTATATCATATTCTTATGAGTTTACTATGCTTATTGCTTTTCATGCAATGGTAGCAACCCAAAAAACAGCATTAACTTAAGAACTTTTACAAGATTAAAGCCTATTTAAGTTTAACCCTTACCATGCCAGCCTGAAAAATTAAATTGTACCTAGTGGCCTGGTTTTTTCAACTGTGCTCAGTTGAAAAAAACTCTGAACTTTAGAATTTTTTTGCCAAATAACTATGATAGGAATTATAGCATATTGCATGCCAAATTTATCAGCATTCAATTCTGGATTTTCTTAAAATATTTAATTAAAAAAAAAGCAGTTTTATTTCAATAGGGCTTTTTTAGAGTCATATAGCAAAAAAAATGTATCTGGCAATGCAAGTAAGATTTTATTTTTATTAAAATCAAAATATATGCATACTGCATATGAATAAAAAGGCCAATTATTTCTGAACAATGTAAAAAAAAATTTCTATGTCAAGCGATACATTTAGTCTGCTCTGTAATTTTTTCTCAGTGATACACTTTGAGAAATGTTAAGATTTTTGTCAACTCTTCTCAATCAAATAAAAATCAATTTTGGAATATTTTCCCCCAAATAACCAATCAGCAGAAATGGGTCATATTATAACTGAAAGAAAGAGCATTTAATTGTGGTTAAGAAAATGTAAAAAAAAAAGATGGGTAACATCCAGGTGGTTGTGTGTCCTCACAGATATTCTCTATGGCAAATTACACGAGGGGCTTCCTTTAGACCTTTGTGGCAAGCAGCCTTGAGAAAGAATTTGTTTTAAGTTTTATAAGCATTTTTTAAAAACTGCAAAGCTTTACTATATCTTACTACTTTTTCTATACATACTATTACGTACTTTTTCTATTTATTTCTATTACGTACTTTTTCTATTTTAACATCAGTAAAAAAAATTTCAAGGGGCATTTAATGATAATACAGCATAATCATGTTAAATAATTTTATTCATAATGAGTATAGGAGGAAAAACTGTCTTGATCAAGGTGGAATTTAAATTTACAAACATGTAAAAATTGAAGATTAGCTCCAAAATATTCCATTTGGTTTGCCTTGGTATGTTGCTGGTCTTGTGCACAAGCCTGAAAGAACTTGAAGTAGTGGAGTCTTTACCTAAGTCATAAAACATACTAGTGACTAAAGTATTATGTGTTAATGCCAACTAAAGAGGAAATATTGATCAGTGGCTGGCAGATCAGCAGTCAGAGCACCTAACATGTTATTAGGAGGTTGTGGGTTCTGATCCCATCTGGCTCAAGACAATTTTTCCTTTATACCAAGTATTGCTGTGGATATAATAAACGATTTAAAAACCTTTTTCTTAATCTACTGTACTGCTAAAATTAATAAATATACTGCTATATTGCTAAAATACACAAATTTAAGCTACAGAAGATAAAGAGTAACTTTTATGTATGACTGAAAAAAAATCTGATATTTAAGTTTGTTAAAAAAAAAACGTTTTTTTAAAAGACATTCTTAGCATTTTTATGAATATCTGGAAACATTTATGGACACACAAATTTTTGGTAAATTTTATGGTCTGTCTGTAATTTACAGATGATTGGAAAATCCTAGCATATACCAATATGGGAGGGAGATATAAAAAAAATATTTCCTATTTTCATGTGCATTAAAAAAGTTCATGCAATGATATTAATGATATTGCATTTACAGGCAAGTGTTAATGTTCTTTCTCTGTAAATATTTCACTGATGTAATTTTACCTAGCTTTGAAAGTAACAAAATGCATGTTCAGAAAGTTCAGATGGTAACAAATGTCTTTCCCCACCCCCAATAACAAAGGCACAACATTTTATGGCAGGCTAAAAACTTCAATTACTTACAAAGTAATTGAAGTTTTTAGCCTACCATATGCCATAAGCCTAAGCCTCCTTTGGGTAACGTTTTGTGCAGAGAGAGAGACTGCATTTGGTTTGGCCATGTTACCCGTATGCACAGCTGCAGATTGGCAAAAAAGATTATGAACAGTGTGCCTAAAGGCTTCAGAAAAAGGGCGAGACCTAGGATGCAATGGGCAGACAATGCCAAACAGGATCTTGCTAGAATTTGCCAACAGTGGCCAAATACAGCAGCTGTAGCTCAGAACAGACATTCTGGAGAAGAAAATTACAGTCTGGTAGGACCTCCGTAGATCGTGGGCTGTATAAGGATTTTGTATGTATGTAAAAACTTCAATAAACCCATTTTAAAAACCAGCATATAAAATTAAGCATTAAAATTCTGCAATACTCTACTGTAAAAATAGTAGGAAACTAGAAACAACTGACTCACTCTCAGAAAAATCAAAAAGAATTTGGTTAACTTCTGCAAGGCAAGTAATTAAATTTCTAGCTATTGAATGCATATTTATCGTTTTCACCTTTCTTGTTCTTGTGACCTAAAAAAAGATTAAATGTGCCATAGTGTAAGGTTAAAAAAATCCGAAACTGAAATCAGTATTATTTTTCATTCCCATTTGGAAAATATACATTTAAAACAACTTTTTTTTAGGCTGTTGATTAAGTTGGGGAAAAAAATGCTAAACCTAAAAAATCAATCCCTGTGTTCTTGTATCAGTCAATATTTTAGCAGAGGAAATCTCAATGTAGGTGAAGTTGGGACTCAAAAACCTGATAACATCAGATTACAATGCCCAAAACACTACCACCCCCACCTCAATACCTGAAGAATTTCAAATTGCCATTATACTTATATAATGCATTACCTATATAGTGAGGTCAGTTCAGATTTCCACACATGTCCTGAAAAGAAATCAACGATTGGTAGTTATAGTTGGTCACTTTAGACAGAGGATGGGAATTTTCTAACAGTAGTAAATTATCTGTTCAATGGTATGACAATGACATGTTTGTGCATGAGGTAGGTGCTTCCATTCTGCTTCTAATAATTGGGGCTTTCTTTTGAGACTGACAACAGCATCAAGACAATGTGCATTTTAATGCTAATTATCAACTGATTAATGACTGGATAATCAATATGAACAGACTATTTGGAAAATTAGCATTTAATCCATAATCAAGAAAACCAACTGCTCGGAATTATTTTTTTTGTACCAAACAAATTATTACACATACAATAAACTATCATCCATTGAAATCTAAAGATGTCTTAGCCAATTAAAGAGTCTTACATCTCTCCAGGAACATTCAGGAGAAAAGGCATTGGTTCCACATGCAAATACTTTTCCATTATGATTTACCAACACTTTAATGAAATTGCGGCAGTCCTCCTGAAACAATATACAGAAATTTAACATCTACAAGCAATCAAGTTTACTCTTAAGATGTAGTTTCAGTAATTAGTTATCTAGCATTTAAACCTTACATTATGGAAGAAAAATGGTAACACATTGTTGATTTATCTACCAAAAACATTAATTTACATTATGTGGCACACTGAGAGTAGTGTGAATTCTAACACAGCATGGAAAGCTAATGTCTCCCAAGAAGGAAAAACTAAAGCTATGTCACATCAGTGATTGTAAAAGGATATAAATATGTTACATGTCTATATGTGAGGCAACTTTGTATAGTCAGCTTGTAAATTCATGTTTTGTCACATTTGTTACGAAATGGGGTCCATTTTGGTCCAGGAAACTGATTATGACAGGCATTCCCATCCTTTCATATCAGAATAATATGACCACCCATGGAAATACAGTGTACCCTCCCAGGTGCATCACAGAGTGCAGGTGACAAGGTCGACCACATGGAGATAATAAGTTGCCGGCCAGGACAGATGATCCATAGTGCTTGAGCACAATGGGCAGAGGTATTGATTTGATGGACGTTCAAAAAGGAATGATCATTGGCTACCGTGCCAAGGGTGGAAGCATCTCGGAAACAGCAGACTTTGTGAGCTGTTCACGAGGTTGGGTTGTTTTACCTCTGAGCGGCGCCTTTTTGCACACCATGGGCTAAATGGCCAGGTCACATGGACCCCGAAGGCTCAGAGAAGGTTGGGGGAGGGGACCCACTGGAACAGCTGTTGGGAGACAGATGGTAGCCTCCCGTCAAGGCCATCCAGCGTGTTCTTTAACGTGCACAGGGTATGACTCTCCCGCACATGGGGCCACGGCTTAACGTCCCATCCGACGGACGACGGCCTTTCCAAGCCCATCGGTGTCCCCTACTGACCATGGGCAGGGCGGGGAATTTTGCGAAGATAAATCTCAACGCTGACCCAGCTGGGACTCGAACCTGGGAACTACAGATTACGAGCCTGGCGCGCTACCCACTGAGCCACCCCCGCCCCTGTTCACGAGGTACTGTAGTAAGAGTGTACCAAGAATGGACCACTAGCACACCGAATATACCTCCAGACATCATAACTGTGGAGCCCCAAAGGCCATCGACTCCAGAGGAGAACATTGTCTCTGTTGACTGGTAAAGGGCAATCGACGTGCAACAGTGCAGCAACTGACCACTCAAATGAACGCTGGAGCACCCAGGTATGGGTTCCTGAGCAAACCCTGTTATGCACAGGCCTCTGGAGTCGATGCTGCGTAAAGGCACCCATGTTAACCAAGGTCCATTGACAACGACACCTGAAGTTCCCATGGGACTACTGTCATTGGACAGTGGAAGAGTGGAAAAAGGTTGCCTTCTCAGATGAATTGAGGTTTCTACTCCACAGAAGTGACATGCAGTGGTGGATACGCATCAGACACACGAGAACCAACACCTGGACATACTTGTCGGTCAAGTACAGACCAGGGATCAAAACATCTCCCAGACATGCACACGGCCACTGTGTGCATATGTCTGGGGGATGTTTTCCAGGTATGGCCTGGAACTGCTGGTACCACTGGATGGGTCCCTGAACATCAATGGCTACTTGTCCATCCTCGCTGACCACTTGCATCCCTTCATGTTGGACGTTTACCCTGATGGTGTCTACTGACAGGACAATGCACCCTGCCATGTTGTTAAGGTGGTGAGTTACTGGTTCCAGGAACATGACAGCAATATCTCTGTTCTCCCTTGGCTGGCAAAATCACCTGACCTCAATCCCATAGAGCACTTGTGGGACCATTTGGATCGACAGGTTCGGCGTGCAGACCCACAACCACATCATCTCCGGAACTTCCATGCTCTGTTGAAGTACGAATGGCCACATGTGCCTCTGGCAACCTTCCAGGGCCTCATTGCACCCATGCCATGCTGTATTGCTGTTATCATCTTAGCCAAGGGTGGTTATTCCAATTATTAGGTAGGTGGTCATATTATTCCAATATGACTATGTATATATAATATGTACTTTCCTCTTTGTTATAGTGGTATTTATAAAAAGTAATTTGTTCAATAAATATATAGATTAACCTTTTTTTACTCCATTCCTAATTGGGGGGGGGGGGTTAAGAACAGGGTTTTTTTTTTATTCAGATACCATTTTAATGAAGAACAATATTATTTTATCTTCAAACTACACTGCTGGCCATTAAAAATGCAACACCAAGAAAGACGAGATATCAAAGCCATATTTAGTGAATACATAGCTTAGGTTACAAGGATCAAATGATTACAAATACAACTCGATTAGACTTCTGGAATTCAAAGAAATCAGTATCTTGTGTAGTCACCATGAGCAGCAATAACCGCTGCTACACGGTCCAGCATTGAGAGGATGAGACGTCGGATGTGTGTTTGAGGAATGCAGTTTCGATACGTAGCCAAAGTTCATCTGTGGTAACAGCTGCAGGTGTGTTAGTCATCGTGAGATCATGGACCAGACATGTTCAACTGGGGATAGATCCGGTGAAGATTTTTGGAATCTTCATCAGTTGAAAAACACTGCCTTTTCAACTAAAATGATTAACGAGCAGCACTTTTTTGCACACAATGGGCCGAATGGCCAGGTCACAATGACCCCTGAAGGTGATCATGACAACACAAATGACATGATAATGAATATCAATTTTTTGATAAAGTTATTGGTCAAAATTGTATTGAACATTCTTTGTTTTATATTAATTTTAAATTAGTTTTTGAGCACACTTACATTCCCCTACCTGAAAACAAACTATCAGTGCAATGTGACTAAATTAAGCAGACAAAATGCGACACTCCTATGAATAATAACAACCTTTTTTCCCAAAAGTTTAGCCCAAGAATGAAATCATGTAGTTGGGCATGCACAATTTGTTTAGTTACAATTCAAATGATGAGTGATGTCAGATCTACATCAATCTTGAAATTTCAAGGTTGCTTTCAACAAAAAAAAAAAAGGTATGTGTTACTGATTTTGTACATGTAATTAGTAAAAAAAAGGTATGTCTGTGCATGATTTTGAATTCTAAACAAAATTTCCATAGGAAGTTTACCTTGTAATGCTCCAAAGATTATTAATTTTTCAAGTTGGCCCTTTCATCTGATCCAAATTTATTCAAAATTCCAGATATCTTTGTTGGGCTACAGGCAAATATTAACTTGCCAATTAAAGTTGAAATACAGTTCGTTAGGTATTTCTCTAGCGTTACTTATCAAGTAAGAATTCAAAAAGGATTGTCAAGTTTAATTAAAGTTTAAATCTAATCAAAAAATAAATTTACGTTGCTCAAGAAAAAAATAGCAAAAATTCAAAAGTTTCTAAAACAAAGTTTATTTCCAAAAAATTCAAAAACTCACCAAACTCATTGATGAATACAAAAGTTGGAGTACTAGCAACTCACATCTATCTAAATCTCTACTACATCTCTCTCCACTACAATACTACATCTCCACTGACAATTTTCATTCTCTCACTGTCAATTCTGACTACATTGTCTCTGTGACCTAAGTAGTAAAAACCAAGAGCTGGAGTCAGAAGTGCACCATTAAAAATGGTCGACCGGAAGTATGTCATCACCCATGCTGGCGTCGGGGTCAACGACCCACTTCCGAGATGGGCTTTTCCTGGTGGTAGGTCATCGACCCACACTGTCGTAAATAGATAGGGCTTCGTACACCACAAAAAGCACCCACGTTTTTGATGGGGAGGGCTTAATTTTAGGGACCCTCATTTCTTTCCCCTTCAGATTTACCTGTGCTAGGTCACCACCATGCTTTGATGGGGAGGGCTTAATTTTCCGACTGTTGACCCATGGAGGTCATTGACCTCCTAAGCGTAGGTTATGGGACCCACGCTTTGATGACCCCTATTTCTTTCCCCCACACGTATGCTTTTCCTGGTGCTAGGTCACTGCACCTTGCACCAGGTCCGTGATAGGGGGGGGTTAATTTTTGAAGTCCCCCCCCCCCGTGTGTCGAGCTGGGACATAGGTTTTTCTCGACTTCCGTGGCGTATGTTGACCTATGTATGTGGGAGACTGCCTAGGGAGGGATTCGACCCCCATTACCAGTCATTCTATATTCTAGGTGACCTGGGTAAGAATTTTCTCAAATGTTGACAATGACGATTGTTGACCCTGTATGAGTGAGGCTACCTGTTTCACAGATTCTTTCTTGTGCAAAACTCCCGCACTTCTCTGGTGTTAACCCTTGAAAAAGCCCCCCCTAATCACAGCAGTATGGTGTTGCAATAGGAACTCACATCCTGAAAAATGACCGTTACAACAGTTGGCGGTAACAAATTCGCCCAGGCGGCTAGAAGTTTAAAAGGTCGCGAGGAGGGATCGAAATTTTAAACTACCTCCATTGGTGGGAGGTGGGAGGACTAGCGCATTGAAAGGATTTATAAACTCCTGCACAGCCCAGCAAGTCGCCCACGCATTGATGGTGCCCTAGGTAGGGGTCAACGACCCCCCATTTCCGTGATGGGGAGGGCTTTCCACACGTATGCTTCAGATTTTCCTGGTGCTAGTCCGAGGTCATTGACCTCCTTGGTTCGGTTCCGTCATAGGGAGAGCTTTCCACCCGTTGTGTATTCTAGACGACCAGGGTCATAGATTTTTCTCGACTTTCGTGGTGTACGTTGACCCCTGAATGTGGGAGATGACCTGTTTCGCAGATTTTTCTCAAATGTTGTGCAGTGGCATCCTATCATTTTTGAACTCCCATTTCTGGTCCCCCTAATCACCTTTCCATATGTAAGTATGGTGTTATAGCATTGCGAAAAACATGCAGTTAACGAAACAAGTCTGCCCACGCAACCAGGATGCTCAGATGTTAGGGTTTCATTTTTGAACTCCCATTTCTGGCCCCCTAAGCACCATTTCCATAACTCATGGCAGTATTGTAGAGTGTGGCAGAAGAGTCTTCCGTTAGGCGAAGCATGATGTCATAGGAACGCTCTTCCAGTATGGTTGCATCGTGGTTAGACTTGTTCGACTGAATTGAAGCGTACGCCATTAAAAAGTAAAAGAATTTAAATACTAGAACATAGGAGCGTAGGCATTTGGAAGTGGAATTATATAAACCTGTACGAGGGTTGGGCATGCAAAACAGAAAGCTACATTCACGGTACCTAGAATAAAAAAAACCTTTTACGTTCATTTGTGTAATATATATACATAATTTACCGGTCAAATTATGTGCAGCGCTCACTATTGGTGACGATATGCACAAATACTATCACTTTAAATATTATGTTTAAGTGTAATATATTTATATTCATAATTTAAGGTACATTTTAAAATATATTCACGATGTTTGTCATGGGTCACGACATAAAGGTGTGAAGAAGTGATTCAAATATATTTTACGTTTAAGAAAAATATATTCATAATTTACCAGTCGTTTAAAAATATAGTCACGATGTTTGTCACGACAGACAACATAAAGGTGTGAAAAAGTGATTTAATATATTTTCGTGTAAGTGAAATATATTTACTTGTAAATGTATGTTGTATATATGTGCTCGTATTACAGGTTGACTTAGGTTAAACAACACAACAAGAGTCACTGAATAAAAATGTCCTCTCGGCCAGCATGTTTGTTTTCTAAAGAACATCATTTTGAAACTTTTCTGCATTAAACTACTAGTATAAGTAACATAGATATTAAATGTTTCTGGATCACTACAGATTTTTCGTTTTATATTCAATGTAACTACTAATGTTTTCAATTTAAGTTATTTCTGCATTCAGATCTCACGGACGGACCTATTCTTGTGAGACCTCAAAAGTTTTTGCATGCTGTTAAACATTATCTGAAAAAAAAATTATCTAAAGCAGAAATGCACTTAGGCATTAACACCCTCGTTACGAAAGCTCAGGCCTCAATGTACCTTCACAATGGGAATGTTCTATTTTTTGAAAACCCTTGGAATCGTATCTTATACATAAGTTTAGACACCGAAGATGGTTCACCACAAGTGGGACACGGGCTCCGAGATGGCACGCTTCCCTGCAATACCACACCCCAGGGTTAAAGGATCTTTCTAAAAACCTGTGTAACTTTCGCAATGCGCTTTTCTGCAATACACCATGGACTAAAGAATCAAATCCATACACAATGCTTTTCTAGGATGCATCATTGCTATGAGGGTAAACCAGCTTCCATATACACAGATTATATTCACTTGGCTGGTGATTTAAATCATATATACACACGTCAAATGTGTAACTTTGACGACACGCTTTCCCACAACACACTACCCCAGGGGCTAAAAAATCAAACCCATTAACAGCATGTTTTTCTAGGAGACGACATTAATATGAGGACAAACCAGCTTCCATATTCTTAGGTGGTAGTGCAAACTGAAAAAAGCTGTCGAAGTCCATATCGGGATATTCATTGTCTGGTGATCTAAATCAAAATGACAAATACACACGCTATATTCACTCTCTGATGATTAAAATCAAAAACGACATAAATATACACTCTCTGATGAGTAAGTTGTCTTGTACACATGAGAAATGTACGGACATCAAAGGGTGAACTATAAGATTTTATGGCTGAGGTCTTGCACTCTGTCCGTGCTTTCAGTTTAAAACATCAGTATAATTGTCTGCGCATTTCAAGTTACCACAGGACGCGTGATTTTTTACTAGGTGTATTAAAGCCACAATAGTCGCCCACGTGCCACGGTGAACCAACAGACATGGAGGCAGACAGGAACCTTGAAAGCTGCTGCTCCGTGGGTACCCTGACAGGGGAGGATTTGAAAAATTCAAGTCCTGAATGTTTTACCTAGAATTATGTGACTTTTCACTCTAGATAACCCTTTATTTCTAAGACATAAATATTCTGATATAAATCAGGAATGGTGAAATTTCTTTGAAATCTACCGAGTGATATCACTTCTTTATATTCAGAAACTATATGACCCCCATTTCCCATCTTTGTCTGGATTATCCCTGTTCATTTTAATATTACTCTCTCTTGACCTATCTCCTAAGTTTACTATGTTTGTCATTTTGTTTATATGTACTGGGTGTCAAACCACTTGAACATTTAGTATCCAAAATTACCTTGGCTTTACTGTAATAAATTATTAAGTCTGACAGTTATGACAATCTTTGTTTTGGACCACGGATAAAACCGTCTACGCCCTTAAATGATGACCACACCACATTTTCAGTAATGTGGGGATCTAAAGTTTAGGAAATGTTTCGTCACACTTCTAAAAACGCTGGAAAAGTGAACTGTCTTTGGTGTATTTGAAACTAATAAAACCTTTCGCAAGCACATTTGTAGTGTGGATAAAATGAGAGTTGTGAAACCCACTGCTCTAAAACAGGTTTCCCGAGGTCAACGAACTTTCTTGGGTCAGTCAAGAGTGGATTCTCCTATGGTGGAACATTGTTTGGTGTAAGTAAGGAAGGTAATTTCACTGACTTATTATACTAAATAAGTGAATCTTTGCTATTGATCCGAAATTAACTGATGTAGTGCAACCGTATGAACTGCGCTATTGGTAAAGAATGTTTTATAAGATTTTACTGCGAACACTAATCTCTTTGATATCGGGAGTAAAACTACACTCACAAACGAGTTATAACTCTAGGGGGTTATACACATACTTCACTTATAAGAAATATTTTGTTCATGTTGAAAGAAAATTTAAGATACTTATTTCCTGTGAAATTTTATTTCTCTTGTAGGAAGGTATAAAGGTAACAGTGTTTTGGAATAGAAGTTTACCCCATAATTGCTTAATGCTATCACATTTGTACTCTAAATTGTTCTAATAAAGATTCAAGTGTTCCCACCAAGACATGTAAAAAAATTCCCAGCATAAAGTCCCTGTAACACATTTTGTGTTCTTTGAGATTCACTTAAAACTTCTCTGGTCATTTATATGCAGATTTTTTATTTCTGTGTAATTCCGGTGTCAGGGAATTAGCCTTCACTGGACTCACTTTCTTCCTATGGTTATTTTTCAAAATAGAATGTCAGTCGTATTCTACTTTGTTTCGTTAGTTCGTATATGGTTTAGGCTTCAGGTAAACCTTTCAACCATGCTAAGAAAGAAATTACAATGATGAAAAAATCAGATGTAGAATACTATTTATTTAGTAACATTTTCACATTATTAGTTAGTAAATTTTCAGAGGTGCGTACCATCTCGCCGTACTTTTAGTAACATAGGAAAGTTCCATTCAGACATGAATGAAATATTATCAAACAATGTAATTCAATTTCTGCCTCTTCCACAAAACGTTTAGCAATATCGGTAAATGTTTCTTACGTCTCCTGTGAAATAGCCTTCAACTGTTATAGCAAGGTACCAATGACGAAGCTGACTTTATCCCCAATACAATTCTTTGTGCATCCTGACACATTCTTAATTGAACGGTGCAGAGTCATAGTGGATAGTTCTTCAATTCATTCACTTTCCATCGTTGAAACCTTTACTTGGTCCCTTAAGGCCTTTAGATGAGTTTGTATGATGAGCGTCCGATTTTGTCGGGTTCTGATTAGTTCATTACAGATAAGATTTCATGGGCTAGCCATTGCAAAGATGTTATGGCTTTGCCTTCACAATGATGGCTTTTAAGTCGCACTACAAGTCCGATGACGTCCTTGTTACACTGTAAAAAAAGGCACGAAATCCCTTTCCTTTAGGGTATTTCTTGAAACCTTTCCAAATAGGATCGCTCTTTCGTCTTGTCATGTTTAACGAGTCACTTACTGACAGCAAATGATACAGACACACAGTGGTACTTATGATTTAAATCCAAACCTTCAGCAATTCAGTGTTAACTAGATCTCGACCAATGAAAGGCTTCTGCAAGATTCTCCTCCGTTTTCCTCTCGTAACCTATGCCCCCTCCCCCTCCAACCACCCCACCCTTCCTCTCCTTTTCTTTTTTCTACCTTCCTCTTTTTATAGAGCATTAACGATCCAGAGTAAAATTCTCTAGTTTTCGAGTTAATATGGCGCTCATGTGCGTAGTTTGTAAATTGGATTTTGGTGAGTTTCTTCATTGCAAAGATGTGTGTGGTGGCTATGTCCATTTTTATTGTGTTGGTTTGAGGTAGAGTAACTCTTCTAAGCCTAAATTAAATAAACAACAGAAACTACATCGTGTGATGAACTTACCATCGTGTGATGTAACAACAGTTGGCATGGAGACTAAAAGTTGTACAACAGATAAATCTTCAGATTCAGAAAATGAATTTTGTAGTAAGTGTAATGTTGAAATAGTCGATATACTTGAAACCATTCAATGAAAAGGTCGTTGCAAGTTCTATTATCATTATTATTGCATGGGATTTACAACAAATTTTAAGAAGATACACAATTGGGAAAAAGTAATATGGAAATGTCAAAATTGCAAATCAGAAACAAAAAATCAGCAAATTGTAGACAGAAATAATAAGTCAGAAAATAGAGATCATAACATTTCAAACTTAAAAGATTCTACACATTTAAAAAAAAAAGATTTTATGCAGAATAATACTATTTAAAAGAAGAATTGTTAAAGGAAATTGGAGAATACAATAAAAGCACTTTATACTGTTCAAATAAAATAGATGAATTTTCAGAATTAACCAAACAGATGAAAGAAGTTCAAAAACAAAATGAAACATTTATGAAAGTAAATTGCTCCTTAAAAGATGAAATAAAAGAACTGAAGTGGAAGATAAATGAACTTGAACAGGTAAGCAGAAATAAAAACTTGGAAATAATTGGAGTGCCTGAAACAGTAAATGAAAATATTGAAGAAATTGTTAATGTATTGACACATCCTGTGGTAACTTGAAATGCACAGACAATTATACCGATGTTTTAAACTGAAAGCACGGACAGAATGCAAGACCTCAGCCATAAAATCTTATAGTTCACCCTTTGATGTCCATACATTTCTCATGTGTACGAGACAACTTACTCATCAGAGAGTGTATATTTATGTCGTTTTTGATTTTAATCATCAGAGAATGAATATAGCGTGTGTATTTATGTCATTTTGATTTAAATCACCAAACAATGAATATCCCAATATGGACTTCGACAGCTTTTTTCAATTTGCACTACCACCTAAGAATATGGAAGCTGGTTTGTTCTCATATTAATGTCGTCTCCTAGAAAAACATGCTGTTAATGGGTTTGATTTTTTAGCCCCTGGGGTAGTGTGTTGCGGGAAAGCGTGCCGTCAAAGTTACACATTTGACATGTATATATATATATACATGTATATATGATTTAAATCACCAGCCAAATGAATATAATCTGTGTATATGGAAGCTGGTTTACCCTCATAGCGATGATGCATCCTAGAAAAACATTGTGTATGGGTTTGATTCTTTAGTCCATGCTGTATTGCAGAAAAGTGCGTTGCGAAAGTTACTCAGGTTTTTAGAAAGATCCTTTAACCCTGGGGTGTGGTATTGCAGGGAAGTGCGCCATCTCGGAGCCCGTGTCCCGCTTGTGGTGAACCATCTTTGGTGTCTGAACTTATGTATAAGATACGATTCCAAAGGTTTTCGAAAAATAGAACATTCCCATTGTGAAGGTACATTGAGGCCTGAGCTTTCGTAACGAGGGTGTTAATGCCTAAGTGCATTTCTGCTTTAGATAATTTTTATTTCAGATAATGTTTAACAGCATGCAAAAACTTTTGAGGTCTCACAAGAATAGGTCCATCTGTGAGATCTGAATGCAGAAATAACTTAAATTGAAAACATTAGTAGTCACATTGAATATAAAACGAAAAATCTGTAGTGATCCAGAAACATTTAATATCTATGTTACTTATACTAGTAGTTTAATGCAGAAAAGTTTCAAAATGTAGTTCTTTAGAAAACAAACATTCTGGCCGAGAGGACATTTTTATTCAGTGACTCTTGTTGTGTTGTTTAACCTAAGTCAACCTGTAATACGAGGACATATATACAATGTACACTTACACGTAAATATATTTCACTTATACGTAAATATACTGAATCACATCTTCACACCTTTATGTTGTCCGTCGTGACAAACATCGTGACTATATTTTTAAACTACCGATAAATTATGAATAGAAATATATCACACTTAAACATAATATTTAAAATGATAGTATTTGTGAATATTTTCACCAATAGTGAGCGCTGCACGTATTTTGACCGGTACATTATGTATATATATTACACAAACGTAAAATAGTTTTTTTATGCAAGGTTTATGCAAGGCAATACGTGAATGTAGCTTTCTGTTTTGCACGCCACAACCCTCGTACAGTTTTATATAATTCCACTTCCAAATGCCTATGCTCCTATATTCTAGGATTTAAATTCTTTGACTTTTTAACGGCTTATGCTTCAATTCAGCCGAACAGGTCTAACCACTCCATGATGCAACCATATCAGAAGAGCGTTCCTATGACGCATAACGGAAGACTCGTCTGCCACACTCTACAATACTGCCATGAGTTATGGAAAAGGTGCTTAGGGGGCCAGAAATGGGAGTTCAAAAATGAAACCGTAACGTCTGAGCCTCCTGGCCGCGTGGACAGACGTGTTTCGGTCAACTGCATGTTCTTCACAATGCTGTAACACCATACTGACATATGGAAAGGTGATTAGGGGGACCAGAAATGGGAGTTCAAAAATGATAGGATGCCATTGCACAACATTTGAGAAAAATCTGCAAAACAGGTCATCTCCCACATTCAGGGGTCAACGTACACCATGTAAGTCGAGAAAAATCTATAACCTTGATTGTTTAGAATATACAATGGATGGAAAGCCCTCCCTATGACGGAACCGGACCAAGGAGGTCAATGACCTCGGACTAGCACCAGGAAAATCTGAAGAAGACATGTGGAAAGTCCTTCCCATCACGGAAGTGGGGGCTGTTGACTCCTACCTAGGGCACCATCAATGCATGGGCAACTTGCTTTGCTGTGCAGGAGTTTATAAACCCTTTCAATGTGCATGCACGAGTCCTCCCACCAATGGAAGTCATTTAAAATTTCGATCCCTCCTTGGGGCTTTTTAAACTTCTAGCCGTGTGGGTGAACTTGTTACTGCCAACTGTTGTAACTGTCATTTTTCAGAATGCGAGTTCCTATTGCAACACTATACTGCTGTGATTAGGGGGGCCTTTACAAGGGCACAAGTAAGAATCTATGAAACAAGTAGTCTCACTCATACAAGTTCAACAATCGTCATTGTCAACATTCGAAAAAATTCTTATCCAGGTTACCTAGAATATACAACGACTGGTAATGGGGTCGATGCCCTCCCTATAGGTCGTCTCCCACATACAGGGGTCAACGTAAGCCACGGAATTTGAGCAAAATCTATGACCCAGCTCGACACACGGGGCCTTCAAAAATTAAGCCCTCCCTATCACGGATCAAGGAGGTCAATGACCTAGCACCAGGAAAATCATATGTGTGGGGGAAAGAAATAGGGGTCACCAAAGCATGGGTCCCACAACCTACGCTTAGGAGGTCAATAACCTCCATGGGTCAACGGTCAAGAAAATTAAGCCCTCCCCATCAAAGTGTGATGGTGACCTAGCACAGGTAAATCTGAAAGGGAAAGAAATGGGGGTGCCTAAAATTAAGCCCTCCCTATCGTGGGTGGCCTTTTTGGGGTATACGAAACCCTCTCTATCACGAGAGTGGGGGTCGATGACCTACCACCAGGAAAAGCCCATCACCGAAGTAGGTCATTGACCCCGATGCCAGCGTGGGTGATGACGTACTTCCGGTCGGCCATTTTTAATGATGCACTTACGACGCCAGCTCTTGGTTGTTACTACTGACAACATCACTTAGTTATAGCATGCTGCGCACAAATCCGGCATGTGTCTATTGTATGTCGGGAAAACATTTGAATAATCTGACGCTTGCGCTAGCTATGATGCGAGGGGTTGTGCTACACGCACACATTAGCAGCCAACAATCAGAAGGTCAGAGTTGCGGATACACAACCCCTTCGGCTTGAAAACGAGAATTACGATGCCCAAAAAATGTAATAATAATCCCCAAAAGGATGAATACAACATAAATAAAGCACAACAGGTAAGGAGAAGCAAAAGTGAATGGGTGGACCATCACAACCTACATATTTATTTTGAACTCCCTGAATTACTTTTCGATACATGTAAATTTTAAGATCTGGGAAATGATTGGCAAGGTCATTTTACACCAAAAACCAAAACTGGGTAGCAAGCCATGAAAATTAACTTGTGGGCCACATTTGGCCCATGGGTATGTTATATCTTGTGTAGTATTGTATGTTGTTTGTTTGTAGTATTGTATGTTGTGCAGCCTAGTCTAAAATATATAATAGATGAGGCTAGAGTTTGTTGCTCTGTTTGTTTGCTTGGCAACTCCTTCTAAATGGTCAGAGATAGGACCACCAAACTTAATCTAGAGCTTCATCTCACCCTTAGTGCACTGTAAGGGTTTTGATCACAAAAAGTTACATCCTGCCCCAAAAGTTAGCCACAAAATGTCCATCCCATATCAATAACATACTACTCCATTCATAAGGTGGTAATGACAAAGACCCCACAGATTTCAGACACTTGAGGAAGTTTAAATCCTGCCCATTGCAGCTAGGAAACTGACTCTATGCAGCAAGATGTGTGGTGCCACCACACCAAATTTGGAAACAATCAGTCGAGTATATGCAGGATTAAGGGGAGCTGAAACCTTTTACCACCAGCAATGCCATCTAGAGTATAAACCGTGCACATGTTTGTAATACTCCAGGAAGCTTGCTACTTTCAGTCATTTTATTATGCCCAAGCAATGTTGGGCAATTCTGCAAGTTACTTAAACAGTCAAACCACTTAAAACCCAAAATACTAATAAGCAACTAGAATCAAAGGCAATGAATTTTCTGTTATGTTGCATATGAAATGCCCATGTTTATAATCATTGCAAACTACAGAAAGGGCAAAAACAATTTATAAAGCATATTTTACAGATTCTTCAAAAGCTTTAGCAAAATGCCCTGTAACGCTCCAAAGAATTATATACTTTTAAAAGTTTTGGACCTTTGATTCAATATTTATTCAAACTCTGGATAGCTCAGGCGCCAGGCAATAAATAATTTGCCAATTAAAGCCGAAATTAGGGTTCGAATATATACCCCAGCAGGCATTACTTAGTGAGTAAGAATTCAAAAATAAATGATTGTCAATATATAATCAAAAATTATTAAAAATACTTCTACTACCAACTCTGTTACAACTCAGTTCTCTTCTACTTCCAACTAATTTTGTGACCACGTCACTGCTATATCAGCATTGTACAAAGGACCTGCACGTGTCATGTTGCAGGCCAGGAAAGATATTTACATAAAGTGATGAGCACACAAGCTATGATGCAAGAGAGGGTGTGTCCTTGTACACGTGTGCTTTAGCGGGCGACAATTGAAAGTTTGGAGTTGCGCATGTGCAACTCCTATGGTCTCGGAAACGAGTGCTGTGATGCCATAAATAAAATTAAATCCCCAAAATGATAAATATAACGTAAATAAAGCAAAACTGGTTAAGGTAAAGTAAAAATAAATGAGGGGGGCCTATTCTCCTGTTTATTTCATGTTGCATATTACCAGTATCTGTACACAACTGAGATGGTAAAATTAATGGCAAGGCTTGCCATGATGTAACATTTAAACATTTAACATCCTATCTTTAAACTGAGTTGGGTTGTTTTACCTCTGAGCAGCACTTTTTTGCACACAATGGGCCAAATGGCCAGGTCACAAGGACCCCTGAAGGCTCAGAGAAGGTTGGGGGAGGGGACCCACTGGAACAGCTGTTGGGAGACAGATGGTAGTTTCCCCATCAGGCAATATAATGAATGACAAAACCCAGATGCTCTGCAATTCAGAGATTGCACTACATCTATCAGGATAATGCCATGTTTACCATTATCCACCATTGGTGCTGAACAGTACTATAAGAGTAAAGTCCAGCATTCGCCAAAACCTAGCTATAATCTTTGTCCTGGGGCGCCACAAACAAGGATGCCATCCAGCATGATCTTTAATGTGCATAGGGTATAACTCTCCCACAGAAGGGGGCCCTGGCTTAATGTCCCATCCGATGGACGCTGGCCTTTCCAAGTCCATCAGTATCCCCTGACTGTGGGCAGGGTTGGGGAGTTTTGCAAAGATAAATCTCAATGCTGACCCAGCTACCCCATCCTTAAACTGAACTTGCAGTTCAGCTAGTACGAACTGCTGTAAAATTGAATGAAGTACGTGATATTTAAAAAAGTGTTGGGATTATTTGATGAGTAGGTTGAATTGTTTTACCTCTGAGCATGGCAGATCCAGGTAGGGGGCTCACTGGACCAATAATTATGTTATGCAGGGGCAAGTTCTATGTCGGAAATTTATTAACGATATAGGAGTGAATATTAAAGCACATTGGACAAAAAATTAGTCACCCCGACCATAGATGGTAGCACTGACTTGATATACTGATAAATATATTGAGCCTGTAATACAGCATTATATAAAGGCATGTGATCTTCCTTGTGCTCTATAGTGTCATCAGTCCCAGTGGAGTGGCAGTTACACATTGTTCCAGCTATGAATCATGGGTTGGAAGATGTGACCAAGTGGTATAAGGGTGTAATTGCATTTGGTAGACCTAAAAGACATGTTATGGTGGAGGTAGCTGAATTTGCCAGTGTTTCGAAATGAAGAGCTAATGAGAACATAAACAGTGCTGTACATCCAATTCGACCACTAATCATAGACATTACTGCAGACACAAATCAGTGCTCACAGACAGGGACCATCAATGAGTATCATGAATAGTGACTGCAAACTGATTTCGAACATACAGAAATTGCTACAAACAATCAATGAAGGACCACATAAGTCTAAGAAAGAACATTTTGAAGGAACTGCATTCCACAGGTATTTGGAGCAGAGTGCCTTGCAAGTGACCCATATTAACAGCTGCACATAAAGCAGCCTAGTTGCAATGGGCTAGGTGCTATACACATTGGAATGAAGACAAATGGAAACAATTATCTGGTCAGATGAGTTGCATTTCTGTCTGTATTACAATGATGTAAGGTGGAGAGTGCATTGCAGGAGTAATGAAGCCTTCCATCCGGACTGTGTTTGGTTACTCTGTCCAAGGTGTTATCCAAGGAGGAGATGGGTTCTGCGATGGTCTGGGAATTTTTTACCTAACATGAGGTAGGCTCATTAGTTGAAGTATCAACCTATTTAAAACAAGGAAGCTATATAAAAATTCTGGGCAACCAGATGTTGCCTTTTGTGCATCACATGAAGGATGAGCATGGCATAGACACTCCATGTTCCAGGATGACAACTGCAGGGTGCACAGGGTCAAAACTGTGATTGGCACCAGGAGCATGAGGTAATATTGGGACACCTCAACTGGACTGCAAAGTCACTGGATGTAAATTCCATTGAAAACTTTTGGGACTATTTGGAAGAGGGTGAAATTCTGAAATAGGCATCTATGTAATCTAGCTGAACTACAAATGCTACTGTTGGAGGAGTGGACCACAATTGACGTAAACTATATCTGACCACTAGTGGAGTCCATACCTAACAGTATTCGGTGAGAAGTTACAGAAGTGACCAATTTTTTGTCCAGTGAGCTATTTCCCCAAACTTACATGGAAACGCACCATGTTACTGGATCTTTAATAGGGCTTGTAACATCTGTTTCAAGTAGGTTTAGTAACAGAGCTGGTATGATAGTAAATGTGATACCGAGCAAAACAAAATTTCAATGCCCCCCCCCCTCCAAAATGCTTTAATTAAAAAAAAATTTGGTTGTCTATATAAAAAATTTTTGTCTATTACAAATCAGGGGTGGTCATATGCCTCAAATTTGTAGGGTGCCATTTAGGGACATATGGAGGACTTTGTGGTCCACAAATGGCATTCACTTTAATATTGAATTATTTAGCAATCAAGATCCTTTTAGCAGCTTGCCATTTGGCTTTTGAGATACTGATGGTGCTGTTTTTCTTTCTGTAAAACAAAATAGTAATGAAACCCTGAACAGCTAATCACTTCAGAAGTGCAAAAATATCTGACTGATAAAAAAAACATTTGCAAGTCTTCTGCAGAGGACCATGGCCTCTGTAGCACCCTCCTTATGACCGCCACTGTTATAAATATATATTTTAAATACATATTTAATAAATGACATGAGAACCTTAGGGGCTCTTCTGTACTATGGTGATTCTGTTCTGTACTTATTATCATTAAAAATAGTAAAATTATTGTCACTAAAACCTTCAAGAAGAATTTGCATGTATATTATGTTAATGACATATATTTCATATTATGTGCAATTTGATTATAATGCATTAAATAAGCAAAAGGAAAAATGTTACCTCTGTTTTTCCCTTCAGGTGGCATGTAACAATGGTTGTTTCTGAGGCTGGCCAATGAGCTTCTTCAAGCTTTCTTAAACCTTCTAAACTTAGCCTGAATAAATAATCTCTATAAAATATTAAAAAATATTTTAAATATGAAGTTACTTACTTGCCAAAATAAAATACTTTCAAGAAACAAATTTTAAAAATTTTTGAATAGAGAAAATTTGTTACTAGTGTACAATACATACTCAGCCAAAAACTTAGAATAGTGTTTCAGTATGATAATGGAACTTTGAAAGGTAATAGAGTGTCTGGTTGGCTTGTTGTTCAGGGTTTTATGGTGCATCGACAATTCAGGCTATAATGTGGCAAACAAGGTAAAAGACAGATAGCCCACAACTGAAGATGAAAATATGATAAAGGAATAAAAGGCAATAACAATAGCAAAGGATGTCAACAATGGATGTAAAGAACCTGTGACAAAAACAATTGTAAAATGAAATCATTGTGTATAAAAGACAATGAATAAAATACAAACATAGGTAACAAATCAAATTTGTAAAAAAAAAAACAAGAAATTCTAAAAAGGCCAAATGAAAAAGTAAAAATTAATGATTCAATAATAGGTGTCAGATCTAAAATAATGAAAGTTAAAATAGATATGTTTATGGTTAAAACAAGGATATTCAATTAAGATGTTTCACAGTTAAAATGGCATAAAGAACTTGCACATAGGTTGGTCATCTAAACGAAGAAGAAATGAGGGACTTAAACATTCATGAAATATGTGAAGCAGATCAAGTACAACTTCCTCCTTGTGATTCCTGCAAAAAGATGACTATCACAGTTTGAGAACAAGCTTGATCTCAAAGAACTTAATAATGAATCTGTTCTGACCAAGATATTTACCACTATGCCCAGAGCTTGATGAGAAAAAAAAGGCACTGACAGAAATCAAGATACAGAACTGGCAGTGGGGAGCCAAACAGGAGAATGACTGACTTGACAGTAATGATAGAGTTGCTGGTAATCTTGAAAATAACAGGGTGTCACCAAGGCCTCACAGAAATCAAATCCTATAACGAACCAAGCAAGTTAGTGGTCCAAGGAAATACTGATAGTGTGCAACTCTGCAATGATGATGGAACATTGCAGTGGGATCTGCTCTGCAATAATGATGTCACCGCAGATCGTGGCAGACTCTACTAATGTGTGGACTTCAAGCCATCTGTGAAGACAGGCAATAAGTCCTGGTACAAAGTGCAGTGGTTGGCAAAGAATTTAGGTCCCTGTCCAGCAGAGAGAGAGAAATCACAAGAAGGGGAAACAGCAAGACAAGGTGGACATGACTCAGCTGTCAACTGGGCAATGCTATCGAGATATGTTTATGTCTCTGAGGTAGCCTTGGACATGCAAACTGAAAGGACAAATGGCAGTTGGATGATTGGTGTAATGCATTTCCCACTTGGAACAACTCAGCAGGAATTACAACTTACAAGAGTGCTGTAGGGACAACCACAGACAGCAAAGAGATAAAGATAGTTTGTTGGCTTAAACATAAAGACTCTAGATCAGGGGTTCTCAATGTGGGGTAAACAGTAAAAATTTTTGGGGAGAGCTCAAAAGTCACTAAGTTGGCAATATTGCTGTGCAAAAGTGTCATTTTTTGTGTTTATCAATATATGTACTTTATGAATACAAAATTTAATGTGTGTGCATATATATATATGTTTTATTACCACTGTTATACTATATAGTTTTATCTATCTATACAAGGGGTACACCAGTTACATACACATTTTCAGGGGGTACATGAAGCATAAAAGGTTGAGAACCACTGCTTTAGATCAATGCGGCATGGAAGGCCCTTGCGCACACATGGAGGGCCTTAGAGTAGAGAGGGTTTAGCCTTCACAGAATCTGGATAGAATCATATATTCGAGATTCGTAATCCAGTTTTTTGCAGGACAAGTGAATGGTATAAAGGAAAGGAACATCAGTACACTCCCCAGGAAGGAGATGGCCATGATGATGTTAAATGCTCACATGCACTTGGTTCTGAGATGATGTATGTGTACTAAAAACAGCAATTTCTGGTCGAATACGAGACTGAGAAACTTTGTCTCTGCCACAACAGGAATGAGACTCCCTAAGCCACAGCTCAGGTCCAAATGATGATTATGCTTGCAGCAAAAGTGCATGTGAGTATCTTCTGTGGGGAGATGTAAAACCCATTTGCTGTCACCCAAACAGAGAGATTGATTAGAGCAGTTGTCTTTCCATCATGCTGAAGAGTAAAAAATGATAAAATCATCAATAGAGAGGAAGTTGTCTAGTGGTGGAGTTTATCTTGATGGCAAAAAATGTAACGCTCAAGTTGCAGCCTTTAAGGAATCATCTGCTCTTTAAGGGAAAGGCTGTGACAGAATGTTGCCAATATGGACATGAAAAGTATATAAGAAATTGGAGATGAAGATTCACATGTGACCTGTCACACAATGGCATGGAGATCATGAAGACTGGCTGCATCTCTATGCCATGTATTTTTTTATGTTAAACGAAATTTTTTTATGTTTAAAGAACATTGACACTAGGTGCTCTCTAAGAAGAAATGAATTCCTGATCAGAACTATGTCAAAGCTGTGGAGGATACCCAGGGTACCAATGGCAGAGGGGTGTCACAATGAGCTTAATCAAATAATAAACACTGTAATTTTTTGTTTTCCATTTACTAGACTTCACAATAATAATTCAAGTTGTTTAATAATTGAAATTTGCAAAATATATCAAAATATAAAATCATAATGTAACGGCCATTTTTTAGTTTAAATGATTTTATACATTCTTCTTATTATTTATGACATAATTGGTATTTGTTAACCTATTTTATGATAATCAATAAATATATCCACAGAGTTATCTGTTGATATCAATAAATTGATAAATGGTTTCGTGGAAAAAAGTTTCGCTGATGTGTGGACTTGGTGGACATTATTTATTGATTAAATCATTAATAGAAGTGAAGTGACTTATTTACTTACATCTTACTCAGCACAACATAAAAAGAAACAGTTGCCATCCCAGATCATAGATAGCAACAAGCTCAGAGTTGAATTGTTTTACCTCTGGCACTTTTTTTGCACACAACGGGCTAAATGACCAGGTCACAAGGACCCTGAAGGGTCAGAGTAGGTTGGGGGAGGGACCCTCTGGAACAGCTGTTGAGAGACAGATGGTAGCCTACCATTAAGGCCATCCAATGTGTTCTTTAATGCACACAGGGTATGGCTCTCTTGTCTATGGGGCAACAGTTTAACATCCCATCCAATGAACAGCTGCCTATCAAAGCTCAATGGCATCCCTTACTGACAGTGGGCAGAGCAAGGAGTTTTGCAGAGCTGACCCATCTGGGACTCGAACTTGGATGGTTAGTTGTTTACTGGATGGTTAGTTGTTAACCTGGATGGTTACTTTTTTGCACACAATGGGCTAAATGACCAGGTCACAAGGACCACAAAAGTTCAGAGAAGGTTGGGGGAGGGGACCCACTGGAACGGCTGTTGGGAGACTGGTGGTGCACAGGGTATGGCTCTCCAGCTCACAGGAGCCACGGCTTAACATCCCATCTGATGGATGGCACCCTTTCCAATCTCATCGGTATCCCCTATTGACCGTGAGCAGGGTGGGGAGTTTTGCAGAGATAAATCTCAATGCTGACTCAGCTGGGACTCGAACCTCTGAACTGCAGAATATGAGTCTGGTGCGCTACCAACTGAGTGACCCCCACCCATTAAGCCCAGCTGCTTATAAATATAATGTAAAAAATACAGAGCTAATGTTAGTTGAGTGGTCTTATAACACTCTGGCATGTATCTGGAGAGATGTGGGTTCAAATATTGCACGTCAGCAAAACTTTTTTCCACAAAACCATCTATTATTTTATGAAAATATTTATTTTTCAATAATGAATATGATTTTGCTAAAATGAACTAAATTTAAGCTTGTGTATTGTTGAGGTCAATAACACATCTTCCAATGTCGGCAGTATCAGTTTGATGCCGTATTGCAATTCAGATTGCACACACCTCGCTGACCATTGCTAAGACTGCCTCTGACACCCCAACACTAAGCAGCCAGACTACAGTGTGCATTGAGCAATGGCAGTGGTGCAGTGGCTTGTACAACATTGTCTTTTCTGATGAATCCCACTTCTGTCTGCTTGAATCTGATTACAGAATCCTTGTCTGACAAAGGGTTGGTGAGAGGGGTACATTTGGATGAGGCTAATTGCACCAACATGTGGGATTATGGTGTGAAAACAAATTCATGCTAGTATGGATCCACACCACCATTAGCATGTAAAATGTCCTGGATGTAAAGAGCATGTAGCTTGTTCTTTACAGGACATTTTACAGCCAATAGCTCTTCCATACTTACAGACTGTCCCACATGCCATATTTCAGCAGGACAATGCAAGACTCCATGCAGCAGCTGCCACGGTTGAATGCCTGAGGCAAAGCAATGTGCACATCCTTCCGTGGCCCACTAAATCCCTTGTTTTTTTATCCATCAAAAATGTATGGGATATGGTCAAATGGAGATTGCAGCAAATGTAGATGAACTGTGAGCACGGGAACGTAGTGTTTGGATATCTACTACCCAATCCAACATTTGTTTGACTCCATGCCTTGTAGTGTACAGCAGGTCATAAAAGCAAAGAGTGGACTGAGATGGTAGGACAACTTGGTATGTAATTCTCCAACTGCCTCCATATTGCAATCCTTTATTACTACCAGTTTATTTACTAATGAAGGAGACATGTTCTCAGTTACCTGCTCACATGTGGAATGGATGATAAGGAACTGGGAGAGCAGAAGAAGCAGGTAACAATGATGAAGATGGCCATTGTGGGATGCCCACTTAGTGAAAGAGATGGATGAATTATTCAAAGAATTCATCATTTTAAATTAAAGGACTCAGCACCTGTGGTCCCCACCCAAAATTCAACAGGTGAACATCTGATTGGATGCCAGGACTTCATGGGTCCTATACAGACAATGAGTATCATAAAATAATAATGGAGTCTTGCTAACCCATTGATTATGAATCCTGTACAGTGAAGATGGCAAGGAAACTTGTGAACCTGTATTCAAACCTGGGTTAGGAACCCACTGAACTGCAAGACTGATCCTAGCAGAACAAGCCCACTAGTAGATTGGTCCTGAGGTGGAAAGCATATCAGGAGCTCCCACTTACCTGAAGCAGAAGTGAAAGCAATGTATAGGAGTGGCCCTCTAAAGCACTACCCAGCCCTGTGAAAAACAGGCTCCACAATTGAAAGACAAGCCAAAGGGGACCATTAGCCTAGCCATGAGCTGCAAGGAGAGATCTCTGAGCAACTTACCAGGACCCTCCTTTCCAGGAGCAAAGGCTGCAGTGCATGATAAACATATAGATGAGCATTCAGGACTTTGTGATGGTACCCAAACCAGTGGAGCATTCACAGTGTGGTATCCTAACCATGTACAGGAACTCAACTTAGGAATTTGCATTGAGGGAACAATGCAAAGTACCCTCTTGCATTCTCTCCCCTGATTCCTGCACAATTTTGGAAAAAAAAAATTTTATTCATGAAGCATGAATAAATCAGAGTTTTGAATAAAAATGGTAAAATTTTGAAGAAATAGTTACTATTATTATTTTACAGTACAGTTTCAAATCATTTAAAACTATAAAGTAATTGACCAAAGGAAGTAGGTCTGATTTTATTCATGTTTTGTACTTACTTGCTCCACAATAGCTGTTAAACACTTATATAATTTGTTACTTTAAAATTATATATTATTATTAATAAGAAAAAATTACCTTGCACCAACTATTAATTGATATCTAGGAATATCAAATAACAGCTGTCCAAAAGACTTCACCCCTGGCTGTTTAAACACATCCATTGTTGGTTGTAAATCTGAAAATATATTATTTCTTTTGCAATTAAACATATAATTAGCATAATTAAAATTAACAATTACTTAAAATGATAATAAAGTTGAACCTTCAGGTAACGTATATAGCAATTCAATGGTAGCTCATATTCTTCTAAACAAGTGAGGCCAGTAAATATATCTATAGAAACAAACTCATAGTTATAAAACATGGGATGAGTTACAATTACATAACACTTGAAATTAAAATTAGTAAATGTAGAATATCTTTTAGCGATGTTTTTTTTCTCTCAAACCACTGAATTGAAAACGTTCTTATTGTTTTACAATCTTCTTGACTTTTTTAAACTCTGTTTGTCTGATATGCAGTCCTTTGTATATGATATACTGTATAGGATACCTAACTTGTTAACTGTGCTTACTTCAACTGCATTTTGCAAAAAACTAGCTTTTTGAAAGATATGAGGCTTAAACAGTGATTGTCTTTCTTATGTTACCTTTATTTATACAGGATAATTACAAAGTAGCTTGGTACTTCCAAACATTTATAAATACTTTATCTGTCACCCAAAAGGAAAATTAATGACATGAAAAGTGAAGAAACGTATATACTCTGTGACACAAAAATTGTACCACCAAGACAAGTGATCCAATTTTATTAGTCAGCAGGTGAGTGTAGCATGGCAGGATATGTAAAATGATTTCATTATTACATAAATCATGTGGGGAGGCTGTTTTTTAAAATGTGCTGCATTCTCTATTAAACACTTACATGAGTTTGCGGTCAGTAGAAATCTGAACAATCCCACAGAACAAAACCCAAAGACAGCATCATATATAGAATGCTAAGACATTGTGTAGGTCAGCCATATTGCCAGCTTACAGCATTTGAGAAAAGATGAATTATTGGACTTCACGAGGCAGTGTGATCAAGGCAACATATAGCAGAACATGTCAGCTGCAGCCATTCAACAGCTACACACTGTCATCAGCAAGGATAAGGTGCACACCAAATGGTAACACCATGGGACAACTGACTGATTTTTCAACATCACCCCTAGCATGATGAATATTTTCCAAAGACGTACAGAGGCATGTTACCATTACATCACCTTCTACTGACCTCAAGTTATTGTGAACAGTGTCTGGAGTGGCCCTGACATCCAACAACTTGGGATGCAGAATGCCATCTTTAGAGCTGAATTCTGGTCAGTAAATGAAATTGTAGGTAAACTTTTTTTTAAAACTGTTTTAACCATTTTTCAATAGCAGCTACAAAGGTCAGTTGTTTGGGGTTTTATGGTGCAAGAGCAACTAAGGCTATATTGTAAAGATGAGTACAGGCTCAAATTATTGAGTCCCAGCAAATGAGTCCAGTTAAGGGAAAAAATTTCTCTGACACATCGCAAAACGTATACAGTAGGGTTGAAACTTACCCTACTGTGTGCGAGTTCCTACTTTAGTATTGTGAGCTGTCGTTAAGTGAAATTTCACAAGTGTATAATGAACTAATTTATAATATATATAATGTACTAATTTTCCCCATTAACTTCTCAGTATGAGACAGGCATTAATACAGTGGGTGAGAAGTACAGCAATAATTCTAAGCACATAAAAAATATAGTAGTGCACAAACTCAATTGCACAGTAGTTTCACAGTGTGCCACATTTGAAATTCACAGTCACAGACAAATTCTAGGAAAAATCTCTCGGGATTAGATCAAATTACAGTAATTAAATTCTCATAATACCCTACTGTCTACAGAAATTCATACTGTTAAGAATTTTTTTTTAATTCTCTGTACACTGCTGGCCATTAAAAGTGCAACACCAGGGAAGACAAGAGATATCAAAGCCATAAGCTATGTAGTGAATACATAGCTTATGTTACAAGGATCAAATGATTACAAATACAACTCTGTTAGACTTGTGAAATACAAAGAAATCAGTATCTTGTATAGCCACCATAAGAAGCAGTAACCACTGCTACACAGTCCAGCATTGAGAGGGCGAGATGTTAAATGTGTGTTTGTGGAATGTCAGTCCATGCAGTTTCAATACGTAGTCAAAGTTCATCTGTTGTAGCAGCTGCTGGTGTCTGGTGTGCTAGTCGTCATGAGATCATGGACCAGACAGGTTCAATTGGGGGCAGATTCAGTGAACATGCAAGCCAAGGCAGAAGTGTCACATGGTGGCTATCCAGGAATTGTTGGACGATGCATGCCACATGTGATCGGGCATTGTCCTGTTGGTACACAGCACCAGAGCCCCTGAAGATAAGGTACGATGACAGGCTCCAATACCTCAGTGATGTAACGCTGGCTGTTCAAAGTACTGCTAATGCATATGAGACAACTGTGAGTGGAGTCCAATGGCACCCCATACCATAACACCAGGGGCCAGACCTGTATGGCACTGCATCATGCATGTCTCAATGAGCCTGTTGCCGGGTACAGTCAGATAAAGATTTGTCCATCATGGTGCTGCTTACTGAAGTGGAATTCTACAGAAAAGATGATGCGATGCCATTTGCACATCCATGTGCGATGTTCTTGGCACCATTGTAGTTGCATATGCCTGTGTTGTAGAGTAAATGGTAGCCAAAGCAATGGCCGCCTAGCAAAGATACCCTAATGCTGCAGACGATGTCAAACTGTATGTGCAAATACTGGTTGATGTGCAGCACACCTTAACTGTTGAGCTAAGGTGTTTGATGTAGCTGTATGATTATTCAAAGCCATCTTGTTCGTTGTGTGACAGGTCCATTGAGATTCCTCACATTGGCGTGAGGAATGCTCCTCTACTCACTGACCTCCTCTACTCACTGCACCATATTCTTATCACTGTGTAAGCATTCCATCCAATATGAGCACTGATATCTCAGTATGATAATCCGCCTTCCCATAATCCCACAATTCTTCCTCAATCAAAGTCGAAACCTGGTTGTATGAATGCCATGTTCTTTGACGGGACATACTTGATCCTTTAGTGTGCAAGAACCGGGAACAAACAATTCCAGTGTTTTACACTGGCTCTTTGCAATCCGACATGCACATTCGACATCTCATCCTTTCAATGCCAGACCGTATAGCAGTGGTTACTGTCTCTCATGCTCCTCTTATACCACTTCCAGGGGGCATTACTGTAACACATGATGTGTGTATGTGCTGTGCTTTGAATCATTTACATGTTCTCCCATGGGCTACCATCTTGCAAAATTCGGGACAAGCTGACGAGTTCTTCCTGGGTTACACTTTTAATGCCCAGCAGTGTATTATAGGCTATTAAAAACCTGAAAGCTATAATTATTTTAAGACAAAAATCAAAAATTTAATATTATTTGGAACTTATTTTTGAACGAATTGATTTTTCTGTAAATGGAAGGAGAGTTATGTACCAATCCCTAGTGATGATGCACAGAACTGGCCAGGTCTAGCACCTAATGTCTGACCCACTGATGAAAAATAAATAAGAGATATTCTCTTTTGGAAGGAAACGGAAGGGGAGGGCTGCCAGCTCAGTGTGGCCTATTGATCTGGTCATCTATGGCCACTTATTCTTTTTTTCAACCCTGCTGAAGAGTGGTCAACTTCGCAGGGTCCTGATGCTCACCGTTTATACCCACTAGACTGGACTGGTTCATGGATTTGAGCCTGATTGTGGGTCCTGGACTTGATGCATTGGTGGGCCTCTGTTGAGGGATAATCTGCCACTGTGTTTTCTGTTTGCTTGTGGGTTTGCCAGCCCTAAGTGAACAGAGGCATGGGATAACTTATATAAGCTGGTGGATAATCCTGATAAGAGACCATCGCATGTACTTGAAATCTCACTTAGCTAGTTGGAGATCATCAATCCTAAACTGGAGTAATGTGTCTCAGGCAGGTCATATGGCTCTTGAAAAGGTCCACTTGAAAAGGTGGTGCCTGAAGTTCCTGCCAGCATCAGTGACTTCAGCCTTTAGTGGAGAAAAGACAGGTCTTTGGCCCATGCCTGCGATCAGAGGGTTGTTTGATATTGTTGGCCTACCTCTCTCAACAAACCTAGTTTCTTTAAAAATCCTACTAATCATTTTCTCTCTACAGGTACGTGGAACATGAGGATGTTATATAGAGATTATTCTCTTGAGGTTCTCATGCAGGAATTCCAGCGTTATAACCTAGATATTCTAGGCTTGTAAGAGACCAGATAAGGTGAGATACTTGAAAATACCTTTAAATTTCTCTTTTTCACGCAGGGAGGATGTAAAGCATTTCCAAGGTGTAGGTTTGTTTCTCAACAGCCACATGCCAGTGATGCTCTTCTAGTATATCACTGCATTAATGAAACATTTCTTACAGAAAATTTTAAAACAAAAATTAAAGATGAATGCCATGTGTTGTTATGTCCCTACAGAGGACTCTGATGAGAATGAGAAAGATATGTTTTACATCCAGCTTCAGAGTATTTTGAATTCCGTGAAGATAGGCGATATTTCTTTTGTGCTCATTGTCATCATCATCATCCTCAAGCAGCCATGGGCTATGGAGGTCCAACCAGACTGCACAATTTAGTTCTCCAAGGATATCTGTCCTGAGCAATATCTGCTGCATCTAGCCACTGCACACCAATTCTAACAAGGTCCTGTTTGACATTGTCTGCCCACCATATCCTAGGTCTCCCCCTCTTTCTGAGGCCTTTATTTCTGAGGCTATTATTTATTTTTTTTCTGAGACCCTATTTGCCAATCTATAATTATCCATATGGGCAACATGGCCAAACCAACGGAGTCTCTCTCTGCACAATATGCTGCTTAAAGGAGGTTGCAAACTCCTTTGCCTAACCTCATCATTACTTACAAAGTTGAACCAACTAATGCCCCAAGATACTGCGTAAGCATCTGGAATCAAAAGCATCTAGTTTATTGTTATCTTGTGTACAAATTGTCCAACTAACCTACCACTAACTACCAAACTACCCTTGAAACTCACTACGAAACTAACCCTTGAAAGAACCAAACTATTATACAGTCTAATTTTAGTCTTTAGGTGTATATGCCTATTTCTCCATACTCTCTATAGATTCTTAAAAGTCCCAACAGCTCGAATGAAAGAGTTCATCTCATCAACATCATTTGTCAAAAAGGCTAAATCATCAGCATAATCTAAATCAGAAATTTTTGTATCTCCAGCAGATTTAAGGCCAAAATCTTTCCCTTGAAGTGAATTTCGCATAACATAATCAATAACCAAACTAAAGAGAAAAGGAGACAAAATGCACCCTTGTCGAACACCAGAAGTAATGCTAAACCAATTGCTACAAGCCTTACCAACTCTCACACATGACTCAGTGTTATTATAGAGAGCTTTCATTATGTTAACTAACTTGTCTGGTATACCATATGATCTCACAATCAACCACAAATTATGACGATCAACAGAGTCGAAAGCCTTTTTGAAATCAACAAAGCTAGCAACCAAAGGTTTCTGAAACTCTAAACATTTCTCAAGAATCTGCCTAAGTGAAAATATCTGATCCACACATCCCTTACCACTTCTGAATCCACATTGCTCATCATGCAATTGACTGTGAACCAGATTCTTAATTCTATTAAGCACAATCATGGAAAGAACTTTACCTGGAACAGGAAGTAGGCTGATACCCCTATAGTTATCACAAGAACTGCGATCACCTTTTTTGAAAATAGGGATAACAATAGCTGGTAAAATCCTTAGGAACTATGCCTTTATCATAAAAGATATTCAAAATTTCAGTCATCCAAATGATAACCGAAACATTCCCAGCTCTAAGCATTTCCATAGTAATTTCATTTACCCCTGGGGATTTATGAAGTTTAAGTTTAGAAATATCCAAAATAACTTCAGACTATGTTATAGGACCAACATTAAAGCCACCAATGCATCTATCATCATTGCAAACAATGGGAGTAGAACTAACTATATTGTTTAGAACATCACTGAAATGCTCAGCCCACCTAGCCATGACAGAATCCTCCCCTTCTATAACCTTGCCTTGTTTATCCTTCAATCCTTGTATGCCTGTCCGTTTTCTACCACACAAAACATTAACTATCTGGTACAGCTCTCTGCTGTTGTGCTGCCTGACTGCTTCCTCAGCTTTGTCAGTCAAGCCATAGATTCTTATCAGTAGCTAACTGATCCTTTACATGTTTATTAAGCTCTTTGTAATCCTTTCTATTAGGACTAGTAGGGTACTGATTAAGGACATTCCTGCAGTTCCTTCTTTCTGAAATAAGCTCAAGTGCCTTATCACTTAAATAATTTTGCCTCCTCTGCTCCTTTTTTTCCTAAAAGAGTACTGTTAGTTTCCAAAAAAGCCTGTTTAAAATGGCCCCATTCTTCCTCAACTTCAGCAGTAAGAAAACCATGGCTGTCATAATGACTAAGTAACCTATCATGGTAAACTTTAGCTATAACAGGGTATTTCAGAGCTTCAGTATTAAAGGTAAATTTTTTAACTTTAGCACAACACTTTTTAAGTTGCAAGACACTTTTAACAAGGTAATGGTCAGTTCCAATTTCAGCTGCCCTATATGCCCTGGTATTCCTAACAGAAGTGTCCCATTTGCTGTTAATTAACATATAATCAATCATATTCTTATGCAACCCATCAGGTGAAACCCATGTGTACGTATATATGTTGCGGTGTTTGTAATATGTGTTAGTTATTCTGAAACCATTTAGTTTACTTACCTGTAGGAGACGTTGCCCATTGCCATTGCAGCTACCAATACCAAAAGGGCCTATTACTCCTCCCCAAAGTCAGAGTCGGTACCAACTTTGGCATTGAAGTCACCAAGAACAAGGGTAATATCTCCTTTCTTGACAGAATTCAAAATATCTTGAAGTTGTCTGTAAAACCTATCCTTCTCATCCTCATCAGAATCCTCAGTGGGGGCATAACAGCAGATAACATTCAAGTCTTTAATGCTTGTCTGAAATTTTGCTGTAAGAAACCTTTCATTAATGCACTCATATCCTAGAAGAGCATCACTAGCATGTCTGCTGAGCAGCAGACCCACGCCTTGGTGATGCTTTCCATCCTCCCTCCCTGTAAAGAGAAATTTAAAGTTATTTTTAAGTATCTCACCTTTACCTGTCCATCTGGTCTATTGCAAGCCTAGAATATCTAAGTTATAGTGCTGGAATTCCTGCGTGAGGACATCAAGAGAATATTCTCTATGTAATGTCCTCAGATTCCATGTTCCTGCAGAGAGAAAATGATTAGTAGGTTTTTTAAAGAAATTAGGTTTATTGAGATAGGTAGGGTCAACAATATCAACCAGCCCCCTGATCGCAGGGAGGGGCCAAAGACTTGTCTTTTCTCCACTAAAGGCTGAAGTCACCGATGCTGGTAGGAACTTCAGACACCACCTTTTCAACTGGACTTTTTCAAGAGCCATATGGCCTGCCTGAGACACATTACTCCAGTTTAGGCTTGACGATGCTCAACTAGCTAAGTAAGGTTCAGGTACCTGCGATGGCCTCCGATTAGGATTATCCACAGCTGATATAAAGTATCCCATGCCTCTGTTCATTTAGGGCTGGCAACCCAGAAGCAAACAGAAAACACAGCAACAGATTCTTCCTCAACAGAGGCCCACCAGTACAGCAATTCCCAGATCAATAATCAAGCTCAAATACATAAACAAGTCCAGTCTAGTAGGTATAAATGGTCAGCACCAGGACCCTGTGAAGTTGACCACTCCTCAGCAGGGTTGAAAAAAAAAAGAAAAAAGTGGCCATAGATGAACAGATCAGTAGGCCATACTGAACTGGCAGCCCTCCCCTTCCATTCCCTTCCAAAAGAGAATATCTCTTTTGATAGGTACTAACGGCCTGCACCACAAGAAGGCGGGGTCAGACATTAGGTGCTAGACCTGTCCGGTTCTGTGCATCATCACTAGGGATTGGTACACAGCTCTCCTTCCAGTTTATACCTAGCTAACATTTACTTCTTTTCTGAAATAAGCTCAAGTGCCTTATCACTTAAATAATTCCACCTCCTCTGCTCCTTTTTTCCTAAAAGAGTACTGTTAGTTTCCAAAAAAGCCTGTTTAAAACGGCCCCATTCTTCCTCAACTTCAGTAGTAAGCAAACCATGACTGTCATAATGACTAAGTAACCTATCATGGTAAGCTTGAGCTATAACAGGGTCTTTCAGAGCTTCTTCAATGCTGAAGTTGGTACTAACTCTGACCTTTGGGCAGAAGTTTTAGGTCCCTTTGGCATTGGTAGTTCCAATGGAAATGGGGAACGTCTCCTACAGGTAAGTAAACTTAATGGTTTGCAAATAACTAACACATACTACAAACACTGGGACATTTATAAATATACATGGGTTTCACAGGAATATGATAGATTATATTTTAATTAACCGCAAATGAGCTAGTTCGGTTAGGAATACCAGATCCTATAGGGGAGCTGAAATTGGGTCTGACCATTACCTGGTCAAAAGTGTTTTGCAACTGAAGCTTAAGAAATGTGCTAAAGTTAAAAAAATTTAGTTATAACACTGAATGTCTGAAAGATCCAGATATAGCCAAAACATACCATGATAGGCTACTTAGTCACTATGACAATCGTGGTTTGGTTACTGCTGAAGTTGAGAAAGAATGGAATCAGTTTAAACAGGCTTTTCTTGAAACCAACAGTACTCTTTTGGGTAAAAGGGAACAGATGAAACAAAATTATTTGAGTGATAAGGCTATGGAACTTATTTCTGAAAGAAGGGTTGGGTTGTTTTACCTATGAGCGGCACTTTTTTGCACACCATGGGCTAAATGGCCAGGTCACATGGACCCCGAAGGCTCAGAGAAGGTTGGGGGAGGGGACCCACTGGAACAGCTGTTGGGAGACAGATGGTAGCCTCCTGTCAAGGCCATCCAGCATGTTCTTTAATGTGCACAGGGTATGTCTCTCCCACACACGGGGCCACAGCTTAACGTCCCATCTGACGGACGGCAGCCTTTCCAAGCCCATCGGTGTTACCTACTGACCGTGGGCAGGGCGGGGAATTTTGCGGAGATAAATCTCAATGCTGACCCAGCTGGGACTCGAACCTGGGAACTACAGATTACGAGCCTGGTGCGCTACCGACTGAGCCACCCCCACCCCTCTTCTGAAAGAAGGAAGTGCAGGATTAATATGAATCAACACCTTACTAGTCCTAACAGAAGACATTACAATGAGTTTAATAAACGTGTAAAGGATCATTTAACAGCTGATAAGAATCCTTGGCTTGATAGATTGGCTGACAAAGCTGAGGAAGCTGTTAGACAGCACAACAGCAGGGGGTTGTACCAGATTATTAATATTTTATGCGGAAAGAAACAACAGGTACACAGGGATTAAGGGATAAACATGGCAAGGTGGTTGAAGGTGAGGATTCTGTGATGGCTAGGTGGGCTGAGCATTTCAGAATGTTCTAAGTAATGCGATTATTTCTACTCCAATTGGTTGTAATGAGGATAGATGCATTACTGGCTTTAATGATGGCCCATATCATATTCCGAAATCCCTTTGGCTACCTCTAAAACTGCATAAATTCCCAGGGTGGATGAAATCACCATTGAAGTGTTTAGAAGCTGGGAACATTTGTGTTGTCACATGGCTGACTGAAATTTTGAATTTTTTTATGATAAAGATGTTGTTCCTAAGAATTTTACTAGAGCTATTATTGTCCCAATTTTTAACAAAGGTGATTGCAATTCTTGTGATAATTATAGAGGAATTAGTTTACTTTCTGTTCCAGGTAAAGTTCTTTCCATGATTATACTTAATATAATGAAGAATTTGGTTCATGGACAACTGCGTGATGAACAGTGTGGATACAGAAGTGGTAGGGGAAGTGTTTACTTTCTGTTCCAGGTAAAGTTCTTTCCATGATTATACTTAATATAATGAAGAATTTGGTTCATGGACAACTGCGTGATGAACAGTGTGGATACAGAAGTGGTAGGGGAAGTATTGATCAAATATTTTCACTTAGACAGATTCATGAGAAATGTTTAGTTTCAGAAACCTGTGGTTGCTAGCTTTATAGATTTAAAAAAGGCTTCTGACTCTGTTGATCAATAAAATTTGTGGTTGATTGTTAGATCATATGGAATACTGATAATTGAGTTAGTGTAATGAAAACTCTCTGTAATAACACTGAGTCTTGTGTGAGAATTGATATGTCCTTCAGCAATTGGTTTAGCATTGCTAGTGGAGTTAAACAAGGGTGCATTTTGTCTTCTTTTCTGTTTTGTTTGGTTATTATGTTATGCAAAATTCTTTGTAAGGGAAAATTCCTTGCAAAGAATTTTGCAAGAATCTCTAGACCTTTTAAGGTCTAGAAATTTCCAAATTTCTGATTTAGATTATGCAGATGATTTGGCCCTATTGGCTAATGATGTTGATGAGATGAATTCTTTCATTAGGGCTGTTCATGAGAATGTAATAAGTAAGGAAATACTTATTACATTCTCATGAACATGAACGAAGAATAAAGTAGGTTTGGTGATAAATAGAGAAAAAACTAAAGTGATGAAAATTGGTCAGGCAGATAGTGCTTCAGTTGCTTTGAATGGCTGCACTCTTGAGTAAGTATCTTAGTTGAATTATCTTGCAAGCCGCGCAACAGATACCTTTGGTACTAGATGCTTATGCAGTATCTTGGGCATTAGGTGGTTTGACTTTGTAAGTAATGATGATGTTAGGAGTCATCAACATCCTTTGAGCAGCATATTGTGCAGAAAGAGACTGTGTTGGTTTGGCCATGTTGCCCATATACATAGCTGCAAATTAGCAAACAGGAGCATGAACAGTGTGTTTAAGGGTTTTAGGAAAAAGGGGAGACCTAGGAAGCAATGGGCAAACAATGTCAAACACGACCTTGTTAGAATTGGCCTAGAGTGGCTAAATTCAGCAGCAGTAGCTCAGAACAGATATGTCTGGAGAGGAAAATTACGCAGTCTGGTTGGAATTCCATAGCCCATGGCTGCATGAAGATTTTGTATATGTAATGAAATGCAGAGGGTGATCAAGTGTGTGAGGGGTGGGGGGGGGGGGTGATTGCCCCGGACACCACAATCCTGAAAAATAGCCTTTAAGAAGAAAAATTTCAGATTTTTTTTTATTTTGCCCATTTTGTTGATTTTGCAATTTTTTTCCCGTTTGCTAGTCTTACTTCAGAGCGCAGTACAACTCACGTTGTGCACTACACTATGGGGGTTGTGTGGTGGATCATTTCATAGTTGGAGGATCTTAATTAACATAAACTTTTGAAACAGATTTATTTCTGAACAGAATTCAGCTCCAGATATTTTCGAAAACACTTGACTGTCTGGTCCCAAATTTCGCACATTGACTTCTCCTGTGCTACTCTGTGTTACGCTTAAAATACAACCCCTACTTCGTTACAGAATCTCAAAAAAATTTTTTTTTCGTTGCACATTTCAAAAGTTAAACCATTAAAATTCTGAATTTGACAATTTTTGGATTTCCCCCCCCCCCCTCCGGAAAAACATCCCTCATAATTGAACCCGATTTCGAAACCTGACAACTCTCATTACATA
Organism: Ryuthela nishihirai; assembly: GCA_038380435.1. Taxonomy (NCBI): domain Eukaryota; kingdom Metazoa; phylum Arthropoda; class Arachnida; order Araneae; family Heptathelidae; genus Ryuthela; species Ryuthela nishihirai. Next base: position 83,816,788 of record JAWZYU010000017.1, read on the forward strand.
CATTACATCTCATTATACATTGGGGGGGGGGGACCCCCCAATGTACGCATTCTGTTTAGTTCGCAATTTCGCCTATCGAATGAATTCGATTGGTTCTTGACAAATTTCTACGATATTTGTCAAACAAGATAAAGACGAAAAAGATAAGTAGTAACCCACAGCCAAAATTTAAAATCAAAACACAAAGAACAATCAAGACACAAACACAGAAATAAAATATATGCATAAAAGATAGGAACACATTCAAAAATGAAATAATAATGCAAAATACGTTGCTTAAAAGATTAAATTAACCAGCATATTTTAAAAAGGAAACACCGGGTGGAATAAAAGAGTTGTCAGATAAAAAATATTCGATCTGAGGGCCTGAGACATCAAATGATGAGAGCTAAAGATATACATCGTTCAAAATTAAAAGAAACACAATCGAGTAAAATATGACAAATGGTTTCAGTGATGTCAGAAAACTCGGATATAGGTTGATACTACGCAAGGTGCAATCATTAAGGCATTTAAGCGATTTTTAAAAGAGTTACGTACTATGTACATCCGAGTGGAAACAATACTTTTGTTTACCCCAACTTCTGTATATATGCTAATCCCTGTTATCCCTGTGGCATCTTATCAGTGATGTAGAGGGGAAGGGGGTCAGAGAGTTAAAAACTCATTTATTAATACTACTATACAAATCAACGAGTGTTTTCCATGGAAAGGAATTTGATGTCCCAAATACGATTTCTCTCCATGGTTCAGCAATTAATTTTGCTCTACAATTTATTTGATATATTCATTATCTGAAAGACATCCATCCCTCGATTTACACTGTAGATAGGTTCCGGGAAATCACCGTGTAAATCAAAACAGTGCAAATTAAAACCTACAAGTTATGGAAAAAAATATATAAATAAAACTTACATTGAAAGTTTCATTTATACATATTTATTTGAAATTTCAGTTCAGCAGTAATAATAAGCATTAATGCAACATTATTTTCTACTTTATGTGATATTTTGTTTTTTTATTCAGATATGCTTAGATTAATTTCTCATAATTTCATTTTGGCGATGAAAAATTCTCATCGTTAACGTAGCTGTAAACTAAGGAATTTGAAGACGAAATTTGAAAGAATGATATTTATGAACTGAACATAATTTAAGCATTTGTACCAACACTTAGGGCTTTATTCCACAAAATTACTATTATATGTAATATTTTATGAAAGAGTGTGCTTACGAATCAGCTATATTTAGCCTGTATAAGAGTACACAAAGTTAAATTGTTGCTAAAATTGAGATAAAACACTGTTTTTACTAGTCTGAAAATTCAGTTTAGAAAAGTCAGATTTTGTTGCCGATTCGAAACAGGCTTCATTTGGATGTCGCAAGACAGAATGCATTACAATAGCAAGAATATAATTTTATCCAAAAACGTAACTTGTTATAGAAGACGATTTTATTAATATAGGAATTTATTTATATATTCTTGAAACTATATGAATTAAAATTATTTAGTTGATTTTTGCTTGTGGGATAAAAATTTAATAATCTTCCTCGGCACTATACCACTGCTACTTCACAATATGTATTATATCAATATACATAAAAGAAAATTTAATCCATACCGTATAAAAAAAATCCATACCGATTATAGAACCGAATCTATAATCGTGTAAAACGAAACCGGTGTCATGTTCTTCACTGTGTAAATCGAAACTGGTTGCATTTTTTGACTGTGCGAAACCGTGTAAATCGAGGGATTGGTGTATATTTTTGTTACCTCTTACAAAAGTGTTAAATGCACATTTTCAAAATAAATGTTTTTAAAATTAAAGTGTTTTCTTTATTATCACTCAGTGTATTTAAATTTGCCGCCAGCCCTTTCATTATTTTTAAAAGTACCTTGCTAATATCCAAAGTTTTGGGGACCACCAAGGTCAAAATCTTATTATAAAAAGTACTGCTAAAGTATACTAAGTTGAATTGTATAACTTGATACGCAGTTTTTTTCTTTATTATGGATGCAATAAGCAAGTGACGTAAGCATAGAAAATTACGTTAGTGTTTACCCTGCATTATGTAGACAGTAACAACATTTTTAGAAATAGTTTATTAACAAGGTGGAGAACTTAAAGATTACAAAGTGTAATTACAGAAGACCCTTTTATCTCTCTTCGGCGAAGTGGGGGAGACAGACGTCTTTCACGTCTTCATGACGTGACGCATGCTCATCTAGATGGGGTAAGGCTCAAGCTGGCTCAGGGCAGGTAAAGGTCGCTTGATCCGCCCAACTATTTCAGCTCACTACCGATAAATGCGATAGACACTGCCTCCCTCCACAGAGGGAATGCATAAATATTAAGAATGATAGTTAATTCTGCTAAACATCCCATGGTTAACCAGCTATTGCTCATTTGTTCAACACAGAATTTTTGCACTAAAGTTTCTAATAACGCTCACCGGTTACAAACCAACGACTGAAAAGCGAGATAATATTTTATTCTATGCAGGGGGTTACAAGCCTAGGTACAGGTAATTTTGGATATTAATTTAAACTTTCAAGTGGCTTGTAGTCAAACATTTGAGAATTTACAGGAATTGCATAATTATTTGATAGATATAAACAAAATGACAAGATGCACAGACAAAGACAAACATATGAAATATGATAAAAAAAAAACCATAATAAACTTAGGGGGAAGAAAAAGAAGGTTTAAGACAACAGAGAATAATATTAAATGAATGAAGAGGGGGGGGGAGGATTGTGGATAATCCAGACAAAGGGCAAAGATGGGGAGTGGGAATAGGGGTGAGGAGATATTGTTAGTCAAACGTTTCAATTTTCTAACAGTAGTGGTGTAATAAGCCGTCCCATGGCCGAGTGGTTAGCGCGCTTGGCTACTGATCTAAGGGATCTGGGTTCGAGCCCCGGATAAGGCATGGTTGTATGTGTTGCTTTTCTCCTGAGGTCCTGCCATCCTCTCAGATCTTCTACTTTGGCATATAAACTGACAGGCTCCTGTCAGACCTCTGTGGCAAGCAGCTGCTTGAGGGGGTATTTATTTTTATTTTTTTTATTTAGTGGTGTAATATAGTTTTTCATAGTAGTGGTCAGCAATCTTTTATGGCCTAGTGGCGGCAGGAGACTGTGTTAATTACGAAATCAGCGATGCAGAATGTAATTATAAGATTTTACTATCATTTGATTTTTTTTCTCCTATAGCCACAATTAGGGATACGTAGATGAGTGAAACAGTAGTACTAGATCAACTATCAGGAAATTTGGACATGGCATCAGTAACCAATAAAAGCACAGAGAAAGTTATTTTTGCTTTATTCCAAAGATAAATGAGGTTTCTGTGATAAAAAATATAAGTAATTTATGATTCCTGTTCATTTGAGAAAAATGAAGCCTTTTTCAACCAGTCATGGTTTCGGTTGATGCTTGTGTTGAGTCGTTTTCCCTCTGAGAAGTACTTTTTCTGCACACAATGAGTTAATGTCCAGATCACAACAACCCAAAGAGTCGCAGAAGCTTAGGGAAAGGGATCTACTGGACAGCTGAGACAGAAGGAAGACTCCCGTCAAGGCTATCCAGCGTGTTCTTTAACATGCGTAGGAGGTACAGGAGCCACGACTGAACTTCCCATTTGACGGGCAGTGGCCTTTCGACGCCTGTCCGTTTTCTCATTGAAGATACGGCGGAGTCTATAGGAATAAATCTCAATGCCAGTACAATCAAGACTCGAATCTGGAAACATCAGATTACGAGCCAGGTGAGCTACCGACAAAAGCCAGTCTCAGCAGAATTGTAGATTACCAATCCCTAGTTTAGAGCATTAGGCTGTTGGGGGAAACGTTGTTTGCATGATTAAATTAGCACTCAAATTCGAATAAAACATGTTTTTTTCCCCCGCTGGTAATAAGCAAGAAACTTATTCCTTTCACACTGTGAAAGTGCAAGCGTAAACTCCGAAGATTGGAATAGATTACTTACTGTAAAGAAAAATCGCCGTTTTTATTACAAGAATTGGGAAATTAGATATGAAAGGAATACACAATATAATAATTTTTTTTTCAACTGCCTATTATCATGTAAGACCCGGTTCCACGGGAGGGGTAAGAAAGTTGGAAACTGGAGGAAATTTCAGTTGTAGGCGCCACAACACAGATATGTTTCGCCATATGGACTTATAAAGCGTGTATTAGGGTTCTTATGCATATCATGTAATTGAGCAAAGTATTTTAATGTCCTGATGTAAACAGTGTAATATGCTTAAAGCGTGAAGAATTGAGTAATGCAACCTGAGTATGTTGGAAACAGTGTAGTGTATGTAAATCCGACACACGCCTTTTTTTGTATCCATGTGAAAGAGTGAGGTGTAAACAAATGTGACACAGGATTTTGCCACCGCGGAAAAGATATCTTTCCGATAGAGGGAGTTTCCGGGTCACGAAGAATGTAAATCGGCTCTATTATATCTTGAAAGTTGGAGATGCTTGGCATTTACCCCTAAGTGGGATTGTCTTATTTTGTGGCACTGATATTTAGTTAGAGTGCGAGCTAAGTTGTGTGCAACTTAGCTCGCACTCTGTTGTGTTCTTGCTTCTAAATGACTGTGTATAGAGTAGGGAACTGAGACAAAGTTTTAGGCAAGAAAAAAGTTTTAGGAGTTTAAGTTTTAGGAGCAAAGTTTTAGGAGCAGAGAAAGTCAGAGGACAAAACGTTTTAGGCCACGAGAGAAGAAGGGTTTCAGGGATGATTGGATGATTGTGAGTGGTAGAGTCCTGAGTAGTAGAGTTAAAATTTTGCCTCCTCTGCTCCTTACTACCTAAGAGTATTGTTAGTTTAAAGAAAAGCCTATTTAAAACGGTCTCCTTACTCAACTTTAGTAATCAGCAAACCATGACTGTTACAATGTCGAAGCAACCTATCATGGTAAGCTTTAGCTATAAGTGGGTCTTTCAGAGCTTTAGTGTTAAATGTAACTCTTTTTTTTAAACCTTAGAACAACACTTTTTAAGTTTCATTTTACAATATAATGTTAAGATCCAATTTCAGCTCTCCTATATGACCAGGTATTCCTAACAGAACTGGGCCGTTTGCTGTTAATTAAATTAATCATATTCTTGGTTAGCGCGCTTGGCTACTGATCTAAGGGACCTGGGTTCGAGCCCCGGGTAAGGCATGGATGTATGTGTCGTTTTTCTGCTGAGGTCCTGCCATCCTCTCAGACCTTCTACTATGGCATATAAACTGACAGGCTTCTGTCAGACCTCTGTGGCAAGCATCTGCTTGAGGTTCAGCCCATCTGTGAAACCCACATGTACTTACGTACGTATATTGTGGTGTTTGTAATAAATGTTATTCTCAAATCATTAAAGTATACTTACCTTAGGAGACATTGCAGCTACCAATACCAAAGGAGCCTATCATCCCTCCCCAAAGGCCAGAGTTAGTACAAACTTTAGAATTGAATCGCCTAGAACAGAATTCAAAATATCCTGAAGTTATCCGTAAAACCTATCTTTCTCATTCTCATCAGAGTCCTCAGTCATAACAACAGATAACATTCAAGTTTTTAATTCTTTTTTCCAATTTAGCTGTGAAAAACCTTTCATTAATGCCCTGATATCCTTGAAGAGCATCACTAGCGTGTCTGATGAGAAGCAAACCTACGTCTTGAAGATGTTCATTTTTACTCCCTTGAAAAGAGAAATTTAAGATTATTTTTAAGTATCAGACTTTTATTTGGCCATCTGGTATCCTGCAAGGCGAGAATATCTAAGTTATAACGGTGGAATTCTTGCGTGAGGACGTCAAAAGAATAATCTCTGCGCAAAGTCCTCAAATTCCAAGAACCCGTGGAGAGAAAGTAGTCTCTTTAAACATCCCACTAACCATGTTTATTGATAGAGGAAGTGCTGATAATATCAAACAGCCTCCTGATCGCAGGCGTGGAGAAAAACTTGTTCCCCCCCCCCAACTACTAAAGACTGAAGCACAGGTAGGACTTCCTCCAATGTAGGTTTCGTAATAATTAAGCCATCGGCAACAATGAGAACTAGCGCCGACATCAGCGTGACATTAGGCTGGAGTTACATCAGTTCAGTAAGGCAACATTGGCTACTCCTGCTAACCGCAAGATGAAATCAAACATGTTGGCTGTTGATGACGTAAGAATTTCTGGAGCGCCGAATTTCTCCACTCAAATGTTTGTATTCAAATTGCAGAATAGCAAATAAATTAACAGCAGATAGAGAACTATACCATTCTTGGGACTTTTATGGAGTTCTCTTTGCGAGAAACTATATTTTAACTAAAATGCATCAGGTAACGAGAGCAACAGGGTCTGCAGAGTGACTTAGTAGAGGGTGCGTGACGCCAAAAAGGTTGGGAACCACCTCTATAAGAGAAACCATGCATTCTGTGTCAGCAAATGAGCATTCGCTCTTTCGTTCATCAGTCAATTCCAAGTATCTTCACAAATGCATTTTGATAAGCGTTACTATAACGATACACATGATTTGAATCGTTTCAATATTTTAGTCTTTACTCCCTTGAAAAGAGAAATTTAAGATTAATTTTAAGTATCTGACCTTTATTTGGTCATCTGGTATCCTGCAAGGCGAGAATAAGTTATAACGGTGGAATTCTTGTGTGAGGACATCAAAAGAATAATCTCTGCGCAGAGTCCTGAAATTTCAAGAACCTGTGGTGAGAAAGTAGGCTCTTTAAACATCCCACTAACCATGTTTATTGATAGAGGAAGTGCTGATAATATCAAACAGCCTCCTGCTCGCAGGCGTGGAGAAAAACTTGTTTCCCCCCCTCAACTACAAAGGGATATATATCTTACGGTAAAAGAGATAAATCCGTCGATTATGCATAATCGCCGGTATTTATGCATAATCACCAATCATCTTGGTAAGTTTGATAACTTTCACTAAATTTATCACTTTTACCGGCGATTATGTATAATTCCCAAATGAATTTGGTAAGTTTGATATATTCCCCGAGTTATAGGGTAAAAACCGTGAGAAACGCAATCTGACCTCTGAAAAACCAAGACAGAAAAGGTGAAAAAGACACTTTCGACCCCTAAAAATGTAAAATCTAAAACAGGAATCCGTCGTCCAAATTATAAAATGGCATCATAAAAATTTAAGCTCAGTGAGAACGAATTAATAAAGACGGCCATGTTAATCCTAGACTGGCAATTATGCATAATGTCATATGTAAATTTGATTAAGTACGATTTATCATATTTACATATGACATTATGCATAATTGCCAGTCTAGGATTAACATGGCCGTCTTTATTAATTCGTTCTCATTGAGCTTAAATTTTTATGATGCCATTTTATAATTCGGACGACGGATTCCTGTTTTAGATTTTACATTTTAAGGGTGGAAAGTGTCTTTTTCACCTTTCTGTCTTTTTTGGTTTTTCAGAGGTCAGATTGCATTTCTCACGGTTTTTACCTATAACTCGAGGAATATATCAAACTTACCAAATTCATTTGGGAATTATACATAATCGCCGTGTGAATTTAGTGATAGTGATAAATTTAGTGAAAGTTATCAAACTTATCAAGATGATTGGCGATTATGCATAATTGCCAGATTTATCATTTTTACCGTAACATATATATCTGATAATGCATAATATTTTACGTTGTGAAAATATACATAATATATATGATAATGCATAATATTTTACGTTGCGAAAATATACATAATATATATGATAATGCATAATATTTTACGTTGTGAAAATATACGTAATATGTATGATAATGCATAATATTTTACGTTGTAAAAAGTAATTAGAGGTAAGTGGTGTAGAGGCGAGTAGCGCATCATCTAATGCCTATTAGCACTTGTGGCAAGAACCATCATCCTCAAGCAGCCATGGGCTACGGAGGTCCAACCAGACCTTGCAATTTAGTTCTCCAAGCAAGTCTATCCTGAGCTACATCTACTGCATCTGGCCATTGCACACCAATTCTAACAAGGTCCTGTTTGACATTGTCAGCCCATCGCATCCTAGGTCTCCCCTTCTTTTTGAGGCCTTTAGGCACACTGTTCATAACCCTATTCGCCAATCTATAATTATTCATACGGGCAACATGGCCAAACCAACGGAGTCTCTCTCTGCACAATATGCTGCTTAAAGGAGGTTGCAAACTCCTTTGCCTAACCTCATCATTAGTTACAAAGTTGAACCACCTAATGCCCAAGATACTGCGTAAACATCTGGAATCAAAAGCATCTAGTTTCCTGTTATCTTGTTTACAAAGCGTCCAAGTTTCACTGCCATAACTAACCCTAGAAAGAACCAAACTATTATACAGTCTAATTTTAGTCTTTAGGTGTATACGCCTATTTCTCCACAATCTCCATAGATTCTTAAAAGTCCCGGCAGCAATCCCTATTCGTCTGTTAATCTCATGTTGCACATCACCAGTATCTGTTACATAGCTCCCAAGATAATTAAACTGTGACACCTGCTCAAGACTGCAACCATTCAGATTAAGTGAATCACAGCCTGCCTGACCACTTTTCATCACTTTAGTTTTCTCTCTATTTATAACCAAACCAACTCTATTACCAGTCTCATAAACAGCCCTAATGAAAGAGTTCATCTCATCAACATCATTTGCCAAAAGGGCTAAATCATCAGCATAATCTAAATCAGAAATTTTTGTATCTCCAGTCCATTTAAGGCCAAAATCTTTCCCTTGAAGTGAATTTCGCATAACATAATCAATAACCAAGCTAAAGAGAAAAGGAGACAAAATGCACCCTTGTCGAACACCAGAAGTAATGCTAAACCAATTGCTACAAGCCTTACCAACTCTCACACACGACTCAGTGTTATTATAGAGAGCTTTCATTATGTTAACTAACTTGTCTGGTATACCATATGATTTCACAATCAACCACAAATTATGACGATCAACAGAGTCGAAAGCCTTTTTGAAATCAACAAAGCTAGCAACCAAAGGTTTCTGAAACTCTAAACATTTCTCAAGAATCTGCCTAAGTAAAAATATCTGATCCACACATCCCCTACCACTTCTGAATCCACATTGCTCATCACACAATTGACTGTCAACCAGATTCTTAATTCTATTAAGCACAATCATGGGAAGAACTTTACCTGGAACAGAGAGTAGGCTGATACCCCTATAGTTATCACAAGAACTGCGATCACCTTTTTTGAAAATAGGGATAACAATAGCTCTGGTAAAATCTTTAGGAACCATGCCTTTATCATAAAAGATATTCAGAATTTCAGTCATCCAAGTGGTAACCGAAACATTCCCAGCTCTAAGCATTTCTGTAGTAATTTCATCTACCCCTGGGGATTTTTGAAGTTTAAGTTTAGAAACAGCCAAAATAACTTCAGATTGTGTTATAGGGCCAGCATTAAAGCCACCAATGCGTATATCGTCATTGCAAACAATGACGATATGGGAATATAACTAACCACATTGTTTAGAATATCACTGAAATGCTCAGCCCACCTTGCCATGACAGAATCCTCCCTTTCTATAACCTTACCTTGTTTATCCTTCAATCCCTGTATACCTGTCCGTTTTCTACCACACAAAACATTAACTATCTGGTACAGCTCTCTGCTGTTGTGCTGTCTAACTGCTTCCTCGGCTGTGTCAGCCAAACCATCAAGACAAAGATTCTTATCAGCAGCTAACTAATCTTTTACACGTTTATTAAGTTCTCTGTAATGCTTTCTATTAGGAGTAGTAGGGTATTGATTGCTACATTCGGAAAGAAAGAACTGCAGGATAAGGACATTCCTGCAGTTCTTTCTTTCCGAAATAAGCTCAAGTGCCTTATCACTCAGATAATTCTCTCTTCTGCTCCTTTTTTCCTAAAAGAGTACTGTTAGTGTCCAAAAAAGCCTGTTTAAAATGATCCCATTCTTCCTCAACTTCAGTAGTAAGCATACCATGACTGTCATAATGACTAAGTAACCTATCATGGTAAGCTTTGGCTATAACTGGGTCTTTCAGAACTTCAGTATTATAAGCAACTTTTTTAATCCTAGCACAACACTTTTTTAGTTTCAGTTGCAAGACACTATTAACAAGGTAATGGTCAGATCCAATTTCAGCTCCCCTATATGCCCTGGTATTTCTAACAGAACTAGCCCATTTGCTGTTAATTAATATATAATCAATCAAATACTGCTTTCAGTAGTTACACTTTTCTGCCAATTTAGGATGTAACATTTTCCCCACAGGTTCTTAATTATATCTCGGTTCTTGAAGAAAATATGACTGGAATCCTAAAAATGGATCTTTTGCCTTCTTAATAAAAACTTAACGTACCAAATTTAGAAACGTAAAGAACAAAATTTTTATTGTCACGTTATAATTTGCGCATCTTCAACTTGGTGAATACGCGATCATTTCATGCAAGCCACCGTCGTTGCTTTTCAGTAGTTTTGTTCTAGATTTGATAACATCTGTAAAAAAGATAACAGTTTTCCATCTTTTAAATAGCTTCATTTTTCGGCGAGACCGCACTCTTATGAAGCGTTTTCAGCTTCCAAAGCGTATGCAGAGACACTTCACAACACGAGCATCCTGCCAATACATCATCATTCTTTTCAATGGTTTTCTTTCAAGATAGCCGAAAACACTAATAAATTTTTATACGCTTTCGAACACACTCTACTATCAATGTATCAATGCAGAAAGGCAACACTGGGCGAGAACTAATGCCTTCAGCAAACCACGACGTTTACTTTGTTCAGCTATAAATAATTCATAACTCACAATATTTTGTATTCTATTCATGTTTCTTAAAATACTACTCGTAAAACAAGTTGCCGAGATATCGTAATTTGCTCTTAAACAACAATTAGAAAAATCTGATATCGAACTGTCGCCAAGCACCAAGACAATGAAACAGTATCTATGAAAAATTTATTAATATTCGTGGATCAGTGATTTAAAAATACAAATAAAGTGGGTTAGTACTGTAACAAATCAAGCAAGTAGACTAGCAGAATTGCTTCCGCAGGCTTCCCGCAGTCAAGGCAGTTAGCTTTATATATATCTCCCGTCGTCGTTTTTATCAATAAATCTTCACTCATTTTAATCAGTTATTAGTATGACTCACCGAAATTTTAATCTTTTATTACCGAAATATTTTATCGGAGAATTTCACGAGGTTTGCGCTTAGATGAAACTAAACCATACATGAAACACGAGCACCCCACGCATACCAGGGTTGTAGGTACGTACGGCAGCCCCCCCCCCCCCTCCTCTCCCAAGAATCTTAATGTAAATACATACACTATGTTGAAAAAAGTGTCCGAACACTTCGATATTATGTAAATGGAAAGCCACTTTCAAAGCTCCCTAACATCGAAAATAAACCTTTTACGCAAAACCTGTTATTGGCAATAAATTGTAGATGTCACTCAAATCTCGCTAAATATATTTCCCGCAATATTCGTTTAATATTTAAAGAATGAATGGAAGCTGAAGCATTATCTTCAACTTTTGACACTTGTATTTTATCTATTGAAGTATTTTTTCACAACTCTTGTAACAATTTGTTCACTAACATAAATTAAATATCTGAAGTTTGTATCATGATTTTTTTTAAGATTTAATCAATTTGGAGGCAATGTGACAGATCAATTTTCAACAATCTTCGATCAATATTTTAACAGCAGACGACATTATCACATTGCCTTCAAATTGATGAAATCTTAAAAAATCGTTAAACTTCAGATATTCAATTAATGTTAGTGAAGAAATTGTTACAGAGTTATGTTTTATCTATTGAAGTATTTTTTCACAAGTGTCAAAAGTTGAAGATAAATGCTTCAGCTTCCATTCATTCTTTAAATATTAAACGAATATTGCGGGAAATACAACAGGGCGATTCAAAACTCTTGGGCCAAACCTTAAGGGGTGATAGAACACACCTAAACAAGCACTTTTCGTCATACAATGCATGGTCGGAACTCAAGCGGTGAAGCGCTAGAGCACGAACGACACTTTCCAGTGAACATTTAAAAGCGCTGGTTTTCGCACTCGTCATTTCTACCGTGGATTGCACAGTCTTTGGGCTTCCCTCTCATTTCCGTCCGCAGCTCCGTACGTGAAATGCATGTCCACCTTCTCCTGATTCATGAAACAATCCATCCGTTCTGCAATCCACGGTAGAAATGACGAGTGCGAAAACCAGCGCTTATAAGTGTTCACGGAAAGCGCGTTCTAGCGCTTCACCGCTTGAGTCCGACCATGCATTGTATGACGAAAAGTGCTTGTTTAGGTGTGTTATATCACCCCTTAAAGTTTGGGCCAAGAGTTTTGAATCACCCTGTATATTTAGAGAGATTTGAGTGACATCTACAATTTATCGCCAATAACAGTTTTTGCGTAAAATGTTTATTTTCAATGTTAGGGAGCTTTGAAAGCGGCTTTCCATTCACATAGCATTGAAGTGTCCAGACACTTTTTCAACATAGTTATAATTTTTTTACGAAAATAAGCGCAACTGTGCAAAGATTAGTGTTCCCGAAATACCACATATTTCGGGAATATTTCTGGTGTCTTTCTGCTGAGGTCTCGCATTACTCACAGAACTACTCTATGGTGCATTAAACAAGCTATTATCGGAACTCTACTTATTTAAGGGGTAAATCTTTGCATAGAATTTGTGAATGGCGCGAAAATGTTAAAGCCGCTTTTAAGACATCCTTATATCTAAAGATTAAAAATGTTCTTCAATAAATGCCCATTTAGCCCAGTCCTGGGCTAATGGTTAGCGTACCTGACTATTAAACCAGCTGGCATGTCCCTGTGTATTGTGTTTATATGTTGTATAAGAAATCAGGATAAGCTCTTCTAGGTTATCTCCATCCTTTGTATAGGAGAGTAACTTCTTCCCCTTTAAAAAAAAGAGTATTATGATTTTCAGGGCGACAAACTCCTCAGATGGTTACTGATAATATGGATATCGAGTACAGTAAAACTACAATTAATTGGCCTGCATATGAATGGTTCGGACACGTAGAAATAACGGATATTTGAGAGGAAATATGAATAATTATGGAAATTAATGGGAAAAAATGGAAGTACAACTTAATTATGAACAATAAGGAGAATGGAAACAAAAATCCATGTTAATAAGGCATAACATTATATCGAGAGAATTACTCCATAGAGAGTCAAAAGAAAAGAGTAACATCATCTTAACACTGTAAAGAAGCCTCTAAAAAGAAGAGAAATATATTACGACTTATTTTAATCACTGAGTAGTACCTGTACAAATTCGAGGCTCAACAGGTTCTGATCGGTTAAAACAAAAATCTGATAACCGAAGATCAGTTAAATCGAGGTTGCACTGTTTGTCAACAACATGTCTCCCCCCCCCCCCCCCCAAGAAACCTTTTGGATATTCCCTTGGATGCGCCATTGAATTTCGGGCTTTGGGTTGTGTTGTTTTACCTCTGAGCGGCACTTTTTTGCACACCATGGGCTAAATGGCCAGGTCGCATGGACCCCGAAGGATCAGAGAATGTTGGGGGAGGGGACCCACTGGAACAGCTGTTGGGAGACAGATGGTAGCCTCCCGTCAAGGCCATCCAGCGTGTTCTTTAACGTGCACAGAGTATGGCTCTCCCGCACACGGGGCCACGGCTTAACGTCCCATCCGACGGACGGCGGCCTTTCCAAACCCATCGGTGTCCCCTACTGACCGTGGGCAGGGCGGGGAATTTTTGCGGAGATAAATCTCAACGCTGACCCAGCTGGGACTCGAACCTGGGAACTACAGATTACGAGCCTGGCGCGCTACCGACTGAGCCACTCCCGCCCCATGAATTTCGGGCGCTTTAGTTTGTGCTCCTAGAAGCCGGCCAGAGCCGTATTTCCTGTAAGGCACGGTAGGCACTTATCTGTGGGAGGGAAGGGTCTCAGTCGGTAGCGCGCCAGGATCATAATCCTCAGTTCCCGGGTAATCCCACCTGGGTCAGCGTTGAGATTTATCTTCCTAAATAAACTTCCCGCCTTGCCCTCGGTCAGTAGGTGACACCGATGGGATTGGAAAAGCCGTTGAATGGAACGTTAAGCCGTGGCTGTGTGGGGGAGAACCATAACCTGCGCACGTTAAAGAACATGCTGGACCACCTTGACCGGAGGCTACCATATGTTGGGGAGAAGGGAGGCTCAGTCGGTAGCGCGCCAGCCTCGTACTCTGCAGTTCCCAAGTTCGAGTTCCACCTGGGCCAGCATCGAGATTTATATCCACAAAACTCCCTGTTCTTGGTCAGTAGGGGACAAAGATGGGCATGAAAAGACCGCTGTCCGTCGGATGGGGCATAAAGGAGGTGGCTCCGTGTGCGGGAGAGGCCATATCCTGTGCAAATTAAAGAACTTGCTGGATGGTTGTGACGGGAGGCTACCATCTGTCTCCTAACAGCTGTTCAATGGGTTCTCTTCCTCCAGCCTTCTGAACCATCGAGTCCTAGTGACCTGGCCATTTTTGCCCATTGCGTGCCAAAGTGTCGCTCAGAGATAAAAGAACCCAATCCTTGAGGAAGAGACAATATAATAGGGTAGATACCATTCATGTGTTATAAATTGGTTGTTACTTAAACAAATTGTATCTTTTTTCAATTGTTAGCAATAAAAACTTAGTTGCAAGTATCCATCCATGATACAGAGAGCGATTACTTTCTCTTCAAAGCATTTTTCTCTTGACAATCGGAAAGTGAACTTTTAAAAGAATATGGATTTTAGGCTATGCACTACACTACCAAAGGTATTGGGATACTCACATGTTATGTGAATGGGAAACCACATTCAAAACACACAACTTTGTAAATAAGTTTTTTTTTACGGAAAAAAAAATGTTGCGGGGAAACTATAGATTTTAATCAAATTTAGCCACAATTCGATTTTGGACAATATTCTTTTAATATTTAACCCTTTAAAGGTCCAGTTTGTAATTCGTGTCTCTAAGTTTTGAAGCTTCGCGTATAACATCGACTGGCATCTAAGAAAAGCTGAAGCTTCAGAATGATCCCCAAAAGATGTCGAAAGCTACACCATTAGCAGCATAGCAATACAAAATGCAGAACCCACGCAGCATATGTGTTAAAAGTCTAGAGATAAATAGTTTTCGCTTGACCTGTCAAGAGTGCCAACAAGAGAAGCAAAGAGTTATCACTTGACCACGAAAATATTAAATTATTGAACATTTGACAGAAGACTCTGCTGGTAAGCTCTTCCTAAACACTTTCAAATTTGATGGAAACTGAAAAAATATTAGGTAAACTTCTAAAAATCACATTTACTTTAGTAAATGATTTGTTATAACTTTTAAAGTAAATTCTTACTATTAAAACACTGTTATTAAATGTTTTAAATTTTCAATTTCCTGTCAAATTTTGGCAACCATATGCATGTTTTACAGTTAGGAAGCTTTGAATATAGTTTTCCATTCACACAACACGGAAGGGTACCAATACTTGTATAACGTAGAGTAATTTGCTCATTCCCAAAGCAAAAAAGTGAGGAAGAAAAATGTTTAAATATGAAAATTGACTATTATACGTTACCGCATATTGAAATATAAATTACATGCTATTTATTACAATGTTAATTCATAACATTTTTTTACAGCTATTTAGTAACAAAACCATATTACCTACCATTAAAATTCACATCCATTTCGATTACATTATTTCCTTTCTTCATGGTTCCGAAGGCAAAAAATTTCTAAATCGAACATACCTAAGGGCGCACTACCACTTCATGTGCCTAGAGGGGTGCGTATGTGTAAATTCGGCCCTGCCAATAGCTCCAGTTGTGAAACAGGAGTTGTTTTACCTCTGAGCGAATCTTTTTTTGCATAAAATGGGCCAAATGGTCAGGTCACAAGGACCCCGAGAGTTAAGAAGTTGAGAGGAGGCGATCCAATGGATAGCTGTTTTGAAAGAAAGGCCTCCCGTCAAGATCATCCAGCGTGTTCTTTAACGTGCACAGGGTATAGTTCTCCCGCACACGGAGCATTCCAAGCCCATCGGTGTTGTGAGACATGTCCCAAATATGAGTAATTAAGACTTTTAGAGGAATTTACTGGAGCATCCGAAGGCAACGTTCTCATTCGATAGTCTTCGACACAAAATATATGTGCGTTTCGCACAGAAAATTACTTAGCATATATATAAATAAACATTATAATATCTGATACATTTTAATTCATTTGTAGAAATCACCATATAGTTTCGAAATCAGTTTTGGAAAGTTAAAATGATATTGAGGTCTTTAAGTTGCTAATACCCTATGGAAATTAGCAATACACTGAAAAGGAACTCAAGTTACATTTTATTTACATTTTAGTTCTTTCGTGTTCTAAAATAGTTACGCTGCAAATGTAACATGTGAAGTAATACAAAATTTATACAATTTCAAATAATGGCAATTTGCGGAATTCGAATCTTGTAATCAGTTTGAAAAGACAAATACATATATATCTTAAGTATTTCAGTGTACTTTTTAAAGCTTTCTGATATCTTCAAAAACTAAGCAAGTTTTTTTTATTAACTCTAGCATATATAAAAAATACCTCCGGAGTTTCAAAAGTTTCAGCTTATGTTCATATTTATCTTTTGTGTACTCGAATTGAAAAAACAAATATCCATTCCTGGTTAAAATTACTAGAAGAAAACTAATGTAGCAATACATTAAATCTAATATACTTTAGCATATTTCTTTAGACCTATCTGCAGTTATATTTGGTTCAGTGGTCCACAATTTTTTTCCAATAGGATTACTTGTACATCAGACCCATATGAGTGTATAATTAACTTTGAGGGGTAAATTTTGACGGTTAGAATTTCGGAAGCAGTGCATGATGTGTGATACTTGAGCCTGATGTATGATATACACTAGGTGCCTGATGTATGATACTTGATTTATGTTCTTCCAGATAGATTTTCCTGTTCATGTTTAAAATTTCTGTGCATATGAAATGATGTAAAAATGAGTTATTTTTTTATTTTCAAGAACAAATTCAAGCAGTTTCTGCGGAAGGTTATGTTCCTCTTTTAAAATGGTAAGTCATAAGTCAACAGGTGTCACAAAAATCAGGATTCGGATAACAAAAAAAACCACCTCTAACAGCCAATTATGCAGAACATAAGGACGCAGCTTTCGACATTACATGATGTACGAAAGCTGCCAAATTACCAATCAATTTAACTAAATGTTCAGAGCGTTAAATTTTACCAGTTCTTTCGTGTAACACATGCTAAATTCGGTCTTACCTAATAAGCTGTGACCTTTCCGCTTGGCCTGTCGCTGGGATGCCATTCAAGGGTGTATTCTGTGCAGTCGGCTTTTATCAGGTGGATCGTTAATCAAGCCATCCACCAACTGATGGCCATTGCTAATGACAGGCCTCGAGCGACATCAACATCCTAATGATCGGGCGGTCGTGGAGGAGGGGCTACAAAACAGGACCACCAGCAGGGGCTGGGGCTGCTTTTGTTGGCGAAACTAGGTCACTGTTGTTATTGGCGAGAAGAATTAATCATTTGACAATCAATAGCATAAATTTGTCACAAAAAACTGTTAGCTGAATATCGCTTGTTAAAGATTTTATGTTAAGCTTTATTATGTATTCAAAAGAATGCAATCAAAAATTTTCCCTAATGCTGTGATATAAATTTGTTCGGTTCTTATGCAATAGCCGGAAGCTGGGAGAGGGGGAGCTCCAGCCCCGGGAGCACCTATGTATTTTCAAAATTTTCTTAAATTTAAGAACATATTGCTAGTTTTGTATTACAACCAATATATGCTAGTTAGATTCTATGTTTAATTATTAAAGATATGTTTTTAAATTTTTATATGAAAACATTATGCATTTTTAATATTTTCGATTATGTCAATTTTTTACAAATTTACTTCTAATTTTTCTTTTTTTAGGTTCCTATTTTATTACACAGTAAATTTTTTTGTGTATACGTATATGTTTCGCGGTTAAAAAAATAATATCCACCTCAAGCAGCTGCTTGCCACAGAGATCTGACAGAAGCCAGTCAGTTTATAGGCTATAGTAGAAGGTCTGAGAGGCTGGCTGGGCCTCAGCAGAAAAAAAGACATACATCCATGCCTTCAACCGGGGCTCGAACCCAGGTCACTTAGATCAGTGGTTCCCAAACTTTTTACACCAGAAGACCACATTCCCAAATCACATTTGAGTTGCGGACACACCACATTGTCATCAACATGTTTTCTTTTTAAAATATCCAACAGTTTAATTTGTTTACTCATTTTCAATGGAAGGGATAAAAAAATAACATGTAAAAAAAGAGTCCCTATTAAAATCATCTACAATAACCAAAGCCTACTCATTTGCAAGACGGACTAGATGTTAATAAACATTATCACATGACAGATGTGTTGCGATTGGTCTCCCCACTCTCACACATGCAGCAGTTCGCATTTCGGTCCCAACTTTATTTTCTCTATGCTCAGTAGTCGGCAGCGGTGGTTGAGAATTAAAGATGAAAAATTTCATATTATTGGCATATCACGGATCACCGGTTGGGAAACACTGCCCTATCAGTAGCTTAGCGCGCTAACCATCTTTATAGTTAATGTATACATAATTGTACAATTTTATTAGTTGATAAATCCATCATCATTGACTATGATGTATGTGTGGAGGGGGGAGGAGAAGCAGAATTCAAATTTTTGCCCCGGGGGCGAGAATACTAGTTCCGACACTGCAATAAGCACTAACAAAAATAATCTAAGGAACAAGATACAGTTGAAACAGATTGACAGAAATGTCGATTTGAAATGGTAATGACTCCCAAACCTCCTAATGTTCCAGAACTTTTCAATTTACGCTTTTTTTTTCTCATTTGGACGTATAGGACAGTGAAAAATTCTAGCTTTTACAGGCCTTCTCATATAAGGTCATGTCGTCCAAGACTGAAGCCACTGCTCATCAATGCCTCAGTCAGAGCTAACACAAAGTTTGCCTTGCTAGAACAGTCGCTAGCTTCCTAACCACCATGCTAGTTAAGACAGTTCATGAGTTCATGACAATACTTCTCCGCAGTGATGGTTTCACCTGGAATCATGAAGCTGTAGTGAATGTGGCCGCAGACACCCATAACCTTCTTTTTGTGCAACTTTGGTTTGGGGAAGTGATTTGGGGCTTCATCGCGATCATCGGCGGCTGTCGTACAGAATTCACTTTTCGTCACACGTCACAATCCGATCGAGAAATGGATCGTTTTTGTTGTGCAAAAACAGCGAAAAAATACGTCATAACGACGGGTTTTTTTTTTTCATTCAAATCGTGATGAATACACTTACCAAGCTTCTTCACTTTTCCAATTTGATTCAAAAGGCGAATAACAGTTATGTAATCAACGTTTAGCTATTCCGCAATCACTCGCAGGGTTTTACGTGGGTCTATTTCAATTGGTCGTTGTCAAACCCGCAAGAGGAGTCCTACATTTTCCTCATCTTCACGGCTCGTATTTCCACTACGAAACTTTTCAAACTAATATCGCACTATACGTTCAGAAGTGCATCCCTATCCTCATACTTTGACAACATTACGAGTTGTTTGGGTCACGTTGTGGCCAAGTTTGAACTGTTGCAACAAAATTATTATACGCAATTCATTTTTCCCAACTTTGAGACGACTAAAAATAACAGAAGTCTCGATATCTCGTTTTCAAGGAGAATGAAGTTTTTTTTTTACCTATTTTTTTTTACTCCTTAAAAGTTTTCGATGATTATTCTCACACCCCTCTTAGAATCTCACACCCCTCTGAGAAAAGAGTAAAATATTGCTATCAGTGGAATACCTCTAGAAAAGCTACCACCGATATTTCAAATTTCTACCATGCACAAATCATTTGCAAAATTTGTTAACAATTTTGCAGTTTCCATATTTAGTGATCTCTAAACTGACAGGCTCCTGTCAAACCTCTGTGGCAAGCAGCTGCTTGAGGGGGTATTTATTTATTTTTTTTTTATTTAACGATATAAATTAAAACTACCTAAGTATATGAAAAATGCGAATTACAATTTGAAATAAATAGCGGCAAAAAATTGGTTATCCTGAGTGGGATTCGAAACCACGTCTTTCAGAAGCATATGCCAGGGCGTCATAGCCGCTAGACCAACAGAGATTAAACCATTTTTGTCAACAATGTGACATATAAGCAAGCATTCCCGCATTTTTTTTGATTCACCACGACGCCATCTATATCAGAAATTGGGCAGATAAGCTGCCACGTATGATGATAATAATATCTGTTACTCACGCTCACAGCTTTATATAAATAATTCAGTAATAAAGCATCATAGTACAACACATTTATATGACACCGAAGAGCCAAAACATTATGACCAGCGCGTCTTTATGCAAATCGAAGCAACTGCAAGTAAACGACAGCGCGTGTGAAGGTCATGAAACGGTACAAATAACACCTGATACTGAGCTCTGCTATTCAGTGTTATTCTTATTCTTCAGATGGGAAAGGCAGCGACTCAGCAAATGATTTACTAGAAAGCTATCTTGGTGAAATAAAAAATTAGAGGCAAAAGAAAATAAATTTTCAATTTTATAAAATGAATTTGAGAGAGCAAAGAGAATTTATACAAAGGAAAATATTTTTTACTACTGGAAAAATCAAAACAAAGCATTGCAAAGATTTGGGAGAATTGTTCTAGCGGCACATGCAACTCAGGTATCTGCAGAGTTTTTTTTTTCTATGCTTAAATGGGTTCTCTGTAACAAAAAAAAATAATTTGGAGTCAAAATTATTAGAAGACATTTTTGTTTATAATGATGAATAAAATAGAACAACATTGATTGTGTTATATCAGTATTTGTGAAGGAATTTAGTTTGTTTCGTTTTTTAATTTGTGTCAACTATGCGTTATGATGTTAATTTTACTGAAGGGAATTTCACTTTTTTTAAACTTCCTCGAGAAATTTTAGTAATCCAAGGGGATGGAGGGTTCGCTCCCCCCTCGAAAATCCGGTCGCCTTATGAGATATCTCAAACTTGTCTACGTGCTTTGAAATCCAAAACAGGCTTTTATGTATAATTTCATTTTAATCAATTAATACCCCCTCAAGCAGCTGCTTGCCACAGAGGTCTGACAGTTTATATGTCAGAGTAGAAGGGTCTGAGAGGATGGCAGGACCTCAGCAGAAAAACAACACGAACATCTATGCCTTACCCGGGGCTCGAACGCAGGTCCCGTAGATCAGTAACCAAGCGCGCTAACCACTCGGCCACGGGACGGCATGGATATATATATAATAAAAATGATAACATATATTTCATTATTTTGCACTTCACTAAAAATATTTCTAAATATAACGAAATTTTGTTTTTGTTATAACGAAAAACGATATTAAATTTTTGGTTGTAACGAAAAACGTAACGTTTTTCATTTCGTTTGCCAACACTGCTAAAAACAATTATCTTCTAAAACAAGAAAAGTTGTTTTTCCAGCCACCCCCTGGATCTAAGAGGCCAAATCATCTTTTTCAACTGAAATGTCCTGATCTTCACATTCTACCACAAAAATTTCAAATTTCTAGTATAAACACATCGTTTGCAATATTCGTTTGAAATTTCGGAATTTAACTTTTTCCACCGTTAGAGAGTGCAATTATAGCTTTAGGGGATTCGGAAAGTGCAAATCGCAATATTTCATCAATATCTTTTCAACATAAAATGAGTTTTTAATTTATCTCTATAAACAAAAACGTTCGATATCTACAGATGGATGGACAAACGGAGAGACGACAACCTCCGTTTTAGTAGTCTTTAACAAATATCTAAGAATACGAGTAATAGAGATATCAATTTTTTTCGTCTTCGTTCAGGTTACTAGTTATATCCGCAACTTTTTCTCTTTTAGACATGCGGAATGAACTATTTATACAAAATCTAATTGATGTATACTGTTCCAGTGAGCTTTATTTTACAAAAATTTCTACACGTGGTACTCATTCCGTCTAGATTTCGGGATGTAATGTGACAACACTAGCATTCTCCAGGAAGGGATGGAGTGATTGAATCAAAGGTATCAAAATGCAGCTGCGGAATTTTTTTTTAATATTATTAATAATGTGATATGTTTTTCCTATTACTGGTTTGCTTTCTTATTCTTCGCCTCCATTCTGATTAATAAAATTATAGTGGAGAAGAGGGCTTTGTCTGCCTTGATCCCCCAACTCACTTAGATCTGTCTTGTTCCAGCATTTTTTTTCCAATGTGTAAAAAAAACTCAGTTTCTAAACGAATTAAATTTCCAAAACTGTTTACAGTTCTATCGAAAATTTAGGTTTTCGTATAATACTTTATTCCCCAATATACACTGCCGACACAAAAAAAAATTTCCGTGACATACCAACAAAAAAGCTAAATTTGGTTGTCTAACTTCTAAAATAACGATCTAAGATAACATTTACGATAAAATGTTAGTGAGGACAAATTAAAAATCCACATATATCCAAAACTGAATGTCAAAAATACACGGTGAATATTTACAGCAGTTACTATCATGTCTCTAATTTATTTTATGGTTTATAATCATTTTTCATTATCTATTACATGTGTATTTTCAGCAGTGTCTTAAAGGGAATGTTGCTCATTAGATGTTGGTTGTTTTATCTCTGAGGGGCACTTTTAGCACACAATGGGTTAAATGGCCATTTGGGGAAGGGATCCACTGGACAGTTGTTAGGAGACATTGTTCCCTCCTGTCAAGGCCATCCAGAGTGTTCTTCAACCTGCACGGTGTATGATTCTCCCAAACACGGTGCCACGGCTTAACATACCATCTGATGGACGGCGACCTTTCCAAGCCCATCTGTATATCCTGCTGACCGAGGGCAGGGGTTAACATATCTGCGGTGATAAATCTCAACGCTGGCCCAGGTGGGATTCGAACCTGGGAGCTGCAGATTATGAGCCTGACGTGTTACCCGAATGAGCTGCCCCTGCTCAATAGATATCATTCGTGTCCTAACTGTGTAGTTCTTGCGAAGTGAGCACTGGCAAATTGTTTTATGGCATCTTCATGTCGCGCGATTCCATTCATTTAGTCAGAGGGGTTAGAGTGTGAATCATTGAGAGAGGTGGCAGTGAGATGCGGAAATAACTAAAGCAGAAAGATAGTAGCCGAGGAACTAAATAGTGGCGTAGCTCTTTCTCAGAAATCCTAAAGGAACAGGGTTCTGAAGAACCAGAATATGTAAGCAAGGATTAGAATATACTCTTACAGAGTTCATTTCTGTACGGAAAAGGTCAGATTTCTTCTTCATTAAGTTCATTCTGTAACTTTATTAAATGAATGTCTGCAAAAGCAAAGCAACATTCAAGCTATATTAAGACGGTGGGAGAAAGTCTCCAAGTGTATAAAATTAAGCCATTGAGTAATAACCATTTAATTCAGCGAAGTTATAAGCACAGCTAAGGACTACAGAAACAAGAGTATCCCCATGGTGTATATATTTATACGTGTAAATAAATTATGTCTCCTCTAAATAGAGCAGTTACTTTTTATATCAAAGGTTGGGTTATTTTACTTCTGAGCAGCACTTTTTTTCATACAATGGGCTAAACGGCTAGGTTCTTCGGCTACTATCTTTCTGCTTTAGTTATTTCCGCATCTCACTGCCACCTCTCTCAATGATTCACACTCTAACACCCCCCCCCCCCCGAGTGCTCAGAGAAGGATGGGTGGGGGGCAGACACTGGACAGTAATTAGGAGAAGATGGTAGCGCCAGTCAAGCCCAGCCAGCATGTTCTTCAATGTGCACAAGGTAAGAACTAAAGCTTTAAGTCCCATCCAATGGACGGCGGCCTTTCCAAGCCCTCGGTGTTCTGTACTGACCGAGGGCAGGGGGCGGGGGAGGGTTGAGGAGATAAACATCTACCTGGGAATTAGAATTTACGAGACAGGCACTCTACCGACTGAACCACCCCCGCCACTTAGATCGAAGGCACATCATGTCTGACGCACATGGAAGGACGAGCGTAACAATCTGCAGATCTGTGGATTCACCTAGAATCAGGATAAAGATTAATTAAAAGCAATAAGTAATTAAAAATAAATAAATAAAAATAAATGCCCCCTCAAGCAGCTGCTTATCACAGAGGTCTGACAGGAGCCTGCCAGTTTAAGTGCCATAGTAGAAGGTCTGAGAGTACGGCAGGACCTCAGCAGAAAAACAACACATACATCCATGTCTTACCCGGGCTCGAACCCAGTTCCCTTAGATCAGTATCCAAGCGCGCTAACCACTCGGCCACGGGACGGATAATATAAATGAATAAAGACAATATAAATGAATTAAAAAATACCCATCTTCCTATATGCGCCCAAAAAGTATAAAATAAACCTGAAACAGCGCGCTTGGCTACTGATCTACGGGACCTGGGTTCGAGCCCCGGATAAGGCATGGATGTATGTATGTGTCGTTTTTCTGCTGAGGTCCTGCCATCCTCTCAGACCACCTACTATGGCATATAAACTGACAGGCTCCTGTCAGACCTCTGTGGCAAGCAGCTGCTTGAGGGGTTATTTATTTATTTATTATATCGATGGTACTGTCGTGTTAGAGGACGATGATGACATAACGAATAAACGCTATCGAGATCGATTAGTCCCTTAATTACATTCACCATTACCTAGGTGAAACCACTGGTCCGTACAGATATATGCCTCAGACTTGCTGATCTAATTGACGTGTAGAAATATGACCAACAATTTAAGCACGAGAGTAGTGGATGGAGACACAGCTTTTTTACATTCACATATATTTACATATGGGAATGTGCTCGATTTCATGGGCCTTCGCTGCGCTGAAGATCAGAATGATTCGGCTTCCTAGTTCTTTTGTATTTCCTCCAATCAGCTCAAACTTATTCTGAACGCTGCTTTGCTACTGCAAGCATTCATACAATGAGGTAAAAATCTGCGCTTTACAGATTCGCGTCTGTAAACCCTCTCCTTAAGGGATTTGTTTTTGAAAAAGAGCTGCTCCCTTGACGCGCTTAACAAACGTCCTTCCTGTTTGTCAAAACGTGCTGTCTAACCTTCATTGCTTATGCGCTTTTCTCCGTCACTTGCATTAGTCTCAGGCTAGTCATAAAAGCGCTTTCGCTGCTGCAAGGATTTGTATGTAGCCAGCTCTGACCCGAATATCAACTCACGAGTCACTTCCCATTTCTTGATGCTTCCGAAAATACACTTAAAATAGATATATGCAAACAATAAAAATACAATAATAAATTAGAGGGACATGATAAGTATAGCCCTGGAAGGATTATATACCTATTCAATAAGACTGTCTGCGCCCTATCTTTAAAGTGAATGCGAATTCAGTGATTGTCATTGAAATTCGGATTCACTTTGAAGAAGATAGGGCGCAGGCAGTCTTGTTGAGTATGTAAATAGGCGCCCTATTTTCCTTTGAAATGAATACTATTTCAGTAACTAATACGTCATAGAGATCAGAGAGGAAAGCGAAAACCCCGGCAGAAAGAAAACAAAAAAAAAACATTCGTATCTCATCCGGGGCTCGAAACTAGGCACCTTTGTTCAGTAGCTAAGTGCGCTAATGCTAGGTGACCAAGTGCACTATGCTAGGTGAACTAAAACGAAATAACTTTTAGTCCTATAAATTTCGCTTGCCACTGTTCAAATTTGTTTGAAGTTTTCCGACACACTTAAAGCCTTATTTGCAAGATCAATCCAGACAAATTTATCTTTCAATAAAAAGAAATTTGTTATAGTAAGAGAAACTTTCCTGCCGCACTGAAAGTGTGTGTGCAATCAAAGCAGGTGCAATTTTCCTGTAGTTATCTTTCTACTCTTGTCGTAGTTTCCTTTAACTGTCCCAACAAATTGTTCTTATTTCTCAGAAGGAACTGTCTCAGCACCAGATGGGGTTCCGCTACAAATGCAATCCTCGGACATTTCGGATCTAACGAACCAGCCGTCTTGGGTGGCCACTGTGTGATTTATGTGGGAGCAAAAGATCCATCCACCCTTGTATTCTATTGGCCCTTACTGTGATCAAGAATATGCGCCTAACACCCAATTATCCAATTCTATTAGATACGTAATGATTCAGGGTGAAATTCACTGAAGCAATTTCATGTTGTATCTTAATCTTCTTGAGCATTTGCGATTTGAATCTAATATGTGAGCATGCAGCAGCTATGAGTCTTGTGTCAAGGTCTTGGTGGCAGAGACACGTGATCAGAACTAGTCGCAGACCAGTTCTCACGCACTTTACAAACCTACGACGAAGCTTCAGCTGGCCATGACCCCACAACCTCGACTACGACCTCCGCAGATAGACTTCGACAATATTTTATTTTCCGTCGCTTCAGACAACACCCGTAACTGGCACAGAGGGTTGTTTTAAGCATGAATAAATACCTGTTGTCGGCGACAAGCAATGAACTTCAAGGAAATCCAATCTGTTTCTTATACGATCTTCATGTGACGTCTTTGCATAGAAGTAGGGCGTCTTATTGGCCACCTCCCTACATCATCTAAAGAATTTGGCACATCTGTCTATAGCTTCACAGTAGGACTTTCTTTTTGGTTCGGAAGAAGAAACATTTCCAACATTCAACTTTATCTCTAGCAGTGACGTTCAGGGAAATTAAGATTCATGCAAACATTGAAGTTGATTAAAGGTGGCTTGTTCTTATCCTTGACAGAGGCAAAATAAGGAAAACTTGAAGCATATTTTTATAAGCTACCCAATTTATCCATACATTTCGCAATAATATCATATCTATATTAGCCGAACAATAAAATTATCCGGAATATTTCAATTACACAAATAGAAATAAGAATTCGTATTTTCAAAAATGACATGCGAAACTGAAATTTGCGAAAGTTTAAAGCAGTGGTTTTCAAATTAGGTTTTGCGAAGGCGCTTCAGGGGTTCCGAGAAACATGGATGAAAATTTAAATATTTTTGCAACTATTTTTTTAAATTACACACTACTAACTTATTTATGCGAATAGGGATTTTCGCATATAGTGTGACAGAAGCAAATATAAAAACTATGCTGGTGCAGATTTTCAAACTGTAACTGTGCCTATTACACAAATTTCGAACTTTTATGCTTATTAAAACCACATTCCTCTCAATGAGAAATTAAGATACCTTTGTTGAAAAAAGTTTATTGTATTTTAGTTTTTATTTTTGCACGGTATTTTTACCTCAGTATAATGCTAAATATAATTCAGTATAAAATGTCAAGAGACCATCGCCTTAATAAGATTGTTTTGTAAGCGATGTAAAGTACTAAGAACTAAACAATCCATAGAAACTAAAAATATGATTCTCGCAAAACAATATTTTCTTTTCTTTTCCTGCGAATTTTTTTTTTAACTATTTACAATATGTAAATCTTTTAACCCTATGCATTGTTTTACTCGGAATCGCTGTTTAAACTCGTATTAGACAGACGGAGTTCCTTAACGTTCATCAGACTTTTTTTTAAGAGATGAAGGGAATGTAATTAGGAATTTCGTGTAGAATGAGCTTTTCAAATTTTAAATTACGCTGTTTATTTTCGTCAGTTTTAAACAAACACATTTTGAGTTTGAGGCATCTTCAAACAACTTTGTTCCATACCACAAATCAAGATACTTAACGAATAAATTTATCTGGTCACTCATGTAAGGCATAACAGTTCTATTACTTTGCAAACGTGTCAGTTCAGAATATAGTTACTTCATACAGTGTCAACACACTGTATATAAGAAATTAATTATATTATGCTTAATGACAGATAGGGCTTAAATACTCTATGCTTTTCTGACTGAAGAGCTTCATCACGTTTCGAAGCAATTTATTCCGCTTTAACAATCTGAAATCCTTTCACGTCAAAACGATTATCAAATTATAGGTTGTAGCAACAGAAATTTCATCGATGACTTGAGGGCCTAGTGTAGCCTCGGGATTCCAGATTCTGTTCACGTTGTAAATAAATACGTTCTTCGCATTTTTGCAAATTAGAAAAGTCAGAAATGCTGCAAGCTCTTCTAAGATTCGGTGTAAATTCTGAGGCTTAAAGGATTCTTGAGGCATTCTCAAAAAACATTCGAGGCCATTTCTCTCTACGAGCCTTGATATATTGTTCCTTTGTCCTTCCTCGAAATGGCTTTGAGAAAGTGGCTATTCCATGCTCTTTAGGTTGGGTTGTTTCACCTCTGAGCGACATTTTTTGCGCAGGGAAGCTGTTTCAGCTTTCATAACTCGCGATTAGCAAGTTAGCTCTTTCTGCCAAATATCATTCAGAATTAGCGAAAATTAATCCAATTTTCACGTGAACTGCTGAAAACACTCTTAGACGTAATTAGTAAAATTTAGCATAACAGTTATTCTATTAACTTTTGAGAGCAATTTATTAATTTGGAATTATTGCAGCTAAGTATTTCGAATTCCGTAACTCTACATAGGGAACGAATATTTTTAAAATATCTAGTTGAAATAGATTTCAGATCTTTAAATTATCTTCAGTCACACTTTTTCAAAAAATGAACATTTAAGATGTTCCAGAGTTCTGTATCTCAGTTACTATTGACAAACACGAAACTGTACCTAATAAAGTGGCTGCTGAGTGTATCTGTAACAATAAATATTTCCCAGATAGACCTCAGAAAAAAATTTGAAATTGCGATTTTAACACTTTTTCTGCCAACAGAAATCAATATTACCTAATTCCCCATAAGCTTTGTATACTGTCGTCTCCCCGCTGTGACGTCAAAATGCCTAACCAATGACTGTCAAGAAACGCTTCCTCGCAGGTTAGCACCCTCCTTCCTTCATTCACCCATGGAGGTAGGAAGAGGGAAAGGAGCCCTATCGCTTGAAAACTGTAACCGAGCGTCGCCATATTGCTCCTATTCGTAACCGTGCTATCACTGTTAACAAACGACAGAATGTGTTTAAAACACGGGTACGTGCGTATGATTTAGATGCCTCAATAAGCCTGCGAAAACGATCAAAGGGGATAACATTTCGTAGGTAATAAGTAATGCTAAAGTTTTGCTTTGTAAATTGAAAACTGTTTTGTTATTTCAACTATTTATGACAGTAGCGAAGTTAGGACTTGAGGAAGGGAGTAGGGGAGGGGGGATAACGAAACCTAGCGGAAAAGGGCGAACATTTTCCAGTGTTTCAAATGTAAACTGATTAAATAAAGGTTTATTAAAATTTCAGAGAAAGACATAATAAATCAAGAAATGGGAGAGAACGTAATACGTCCATTATTCATTTCTTATGCTTTTAATGTACCCTACCGAAAGTCTACAGAATTTCCATGTTATGCCAGTGAGAACCTAAATTGGGAGCTCTAAACTTCTAAAATATGCATTTAATGGAAAAATGTGACTGAAGATAAATTAAAGATAATAAATCTATTTAAATATCGATTTTCAACAATATTCGTTAAGTATTTAAATAATTCCGAAAGCTGGAATATTTTACAAAATCTTCCATGCTATGCGTGAGAACCTAACTTCGAAGCTCTATAACTTCTAAAATATGCATTTAATGAAAAAATATGACTGAAGATAAATTAAAGATCATAATTCAATCTATTTAAATATCCACTTTCAACATAAGAAGCTTTTGAGTAAACAATGATACAACTTTAAAATATTATGCGGGGGGGGGGGGGGGTAAGGATTTCACATCTTCTATATCAGGCACCACACGTTTTTTCATTGGTGTATTTATTACAAATTTTTAGTCTTACATAATTAAGTTTATATAAAAAATAAAGTGTCATTTGATATATTCCAAGAATTTGCATTTTGAACATTCTCCTGGGGAGAATTTCTTTCCCAAAGATCCGTAGAATCTGGAGCGGAAAAGAATCGAGTTGAAGTGAGTGGGGGGCAAAAAAAAATTCAGTTGACCTGAAAATATAAGGAGAGGGGGGGGGAAGCAAGAGATGATTTCCAATGCAATATAGCTTTGGGTTGTTTTACCTCTGAGCGGCACTTTTTTGCACACCATGGGCTAAATGGCCAGGCCACAAGGACCCCGAAGGCTCAGAGAAGGTTGGGGGAGGGGACCCCTGGAACAGCTGTTGGGAGACAGATGGTAGCTTCCCGTCAAGGCCTTCCAGCGTGTTCTTTAACGTGCACAGGGTATGGCTCTCCCGCACACGGGGCCACGGCTTAACGTCCCATCCGACGGACGGCGGCCTTTCCAAGCCCATCGGTGTCCCCTACTGACCGTGGGCAGGGCGGGGAAATTTTGCGGAGATAAATCTCAACGCTGACTCAGCTGGGACTCGAACCTGGGAACTACAGATTACGAGCCTGGCGCGCTACCGACTGAGCCACCCCCGCCCCTGCAATATAGCATTTTTCCCTCCGTTTTATAGGTCTTTAAAAAATGAAACAATTTAATCTTCAACAGCATGAAATATAAACAAGTTTAATAACTTTTTTTCCCTATTTCCCTTTTTTACTGCACTGGATATAATTCTACAATCAATCCCTATTTAGCTTTCATTTGATATGTAATTTGTTGACTAATCTTAAGTGGGGCTAAATAACTGTGTTTAAAAACAAAAGTGAATGCAAAACCGAAGCCGAAAAAAAGTATTTTTTTGATCACTAAAAAAAAAAATTGATTTTATTTAGCCATAATTGTAAAAATAGTATGCAAATTTCATCAGAGGGATTCAATCACCTTTAAATGCTGAATAAGAATCTTTTTTCGTACATGAAACAATGCGATTTTATTTAGTAGTATTAGCATTTAAATATTCGGATATATTGCAACTGATTGCAGGGCGCGGCTTTCTGAGTAGGAACAACATGGATACCGACGTAATCCGCGGCTACACTACCGACCTATGCTAAGAAAGAGATAGTAAGGGTGCCTCCATGCATTCATCCTGTTCACTTGGACACTTGACAATCCAAGAAAATTGTGCTGCCCATTCCGAATTATATTATACAAGTAGTTTGTTCCCATTATACGGACCCCACTAGTGCTTTTCCCCCATATGACGTCACCGGCCACACAACCCCTTCCGGTTACGTGATATGACGTCACAAGTCACGCCCCCTTATTAATATTCATAATGAATAATTGATAATTAACCTCCCTTTATTAAAAAGCCTGTGGCGCCATCTAGTGTGCAAAGGTTGAGTACTATTTTTAGAAAAATCCTCTATTTTAGTCGTAATTTTTCCAATTTTTGACTCCCCCCCTCATTAAAAAACCCCCTTATCAAAGGTTCCCCTCATTAAATCACCCCTTATCAAAGGTTCCCCTCATTAAATCACCCCTTATCAAAAGTTCCCTTTATTAAAACTCCCGATCATAAACTCCCTTGTTATCCACGTTCATCTCAAATTTTACAAGTCCACTACACTTTTTTGAATGGCAACACTCAGAATGGCTGATGCAAGTCTCATAAATAATTACAAAACTTTCGGTGACAGCCTCTCACAGAAAATCAACTCCCAAAGTTTATTGCAATTATTTTGAGGATTGCATCAGCCATTCTGATCGTTGCCATCCAAAGTTTAGTTGGACTTGGCACAAATTTCAGATGAATGCGGATACCAAGGGAGTTTGTGATCTGGGGAGTTTTAATAAAAGGAACTTTTGATAAGGGGTTTTTTAATGAGGGGGACGGGAGTTTTGATAAGTGTTTAATTAATAAGGAATAAAAATTCGCAATAAATACAGGGAATATACAACTTTGGGAGTTGATTTTCTGTGAGGGGCTGTCACCAAAAGTTTTGTAATTATTTATGAGACTTGCATCAGCCACATTCTGAGTGTTGCCATTCAAAAAAGTTTAATGGACTTGTAAAATTTGAGATGAACGTGGATACCAAGGGAGTTTGTGATCGGGGAATGTTTTAATAAAGGGAACTTTTGATAAGGGGGGTTTTAATAAAGGGGAGGGAATTTTAATAAAGGGGTGATTTAATGAGGGGAACTTTTGATAAGGGGTTTTTTTAATGAGGGGGGAGTGCAAAATTACGACTAAAATCGAGGGTTTTTCAAAAATTGTACTCAACCTTATATACACTAGATGGCACCACGGGCTTTTTAATAAAGAGGGATTAATTTTTAATTATCAATTATGATTAATAAGGGGCGTGGCTTGTGACGTCATGTCGCGTGGTCGGAAGGGGCATGGGCGGTGACGTCATAGGGGGAAAGCACTAGTGGGGGATCCGTATAATGAGAACAAACTACTTACACATTCTCTTCATTTTTTTTGAAGGGGGTTTCTTTTGTTGTAGACTCAGTCATTTTTAAAAACAACTGCAGGGGAAAAGTAATATATTTACGTTAAATTTTATAAAGTCCTTCACCAAACTTTCGTGCAGCAATTATTGATATATTTTAATACTTCATGCTGGCACGTAGTGTGTAACACTAAGATGGCTGCACCATGACCATAATTTGCAAGAAGATGTGTAGATAGCACTGCCCACCGAACATTTTGGAAATTAGTTGCGAAAATCAGTAACGTTATGTCAACATAATGAATTATCAATTAACCCTTTCAGGACCATAAGGTTTCTAAGAGTAAATATTAGTATGTAACTGTTTATTTTAGTTTGTTTAGACGTAAAATAAATAAAAATCATAAGAAAAATACATAACAATGTGTAGTTTTTTTGGAATTTTATGGGAAATATTTTTCCCAATGGACTATAAAGGTAACACAAATTATAGTTAGGCTTATTATGCAATTACTTTTATTCATTGGTTTATTAGAACAAAATGTTAACTAAAATAATACAAAATTATGAAATATAATTACTATACAAAATGATGTGCTAATTATGATATTCGGCGAAGCAATTTCTTTTAGTAGTGAGGCAAAGATGGACATTGCACATAATACATATATTATGCGTCCTGACAGTTCTTTTTTTTTCTAAACGTTCCCGTTTACGTAATTGCGTTCGGTATACGTTCTATTTTGACATTCTGTATAAAAAATGCTGATAAGGTTAAATTAAATACGACAATCACCAATTTTAAAATGGGAAAAATGTTTCCCTTGGTCGTGAAAGGGTTAATGTTGAAATCATTATATTTGCACCATAAAACGGAAAAGAATGCTGATTTACAGTGAAAGGTTTAAAAATAGTTTCCTTTTTTACATTAATCTGGAAAATCGGACACTTCTTTATCCGGCGAAATCCAAAACTTCAGCCAAACAAATGCGCCAAAAAGCGGACTGTCCAGCCAAAAAACCGGCACCTGGCAATGTTACAAGAGGAAGCTACTAAAGCTATTGGGAAGTTTTCAAAAATCTCAATCATAACGTTTTATTAAGATTTATTCGAAAAGAGCGCTTACCTTTAAGAACAAAATTATTGAATGTCTACAAACCAAAGGATAGATAAGCGACACAATGAAATTATAAGCGTGGTTTTTTCTTAAAACAAGCTAAAAGGTGAAATTTAGCGATAATTTCAATGTAAGGCAATGTATAATGCTAGAGAAGCATTATACATTGCCTTACATTATACATTGCCTTACATTGAAATTGCCAATTAGAAGGAATGCCTACACGTGAACCAAATTAGTTGTTGTGGTAGCTGTGATACACACAAAGATGCAACGATCTACCTAAATTCTACCTACATAAAGAAGAAACAGTTCTACCAATATTTAATGACAAAATGAGAGGTACATCAGAAGGCGGTATGGCCACCATGATCCACAATACACGAGGCAAGACATCGTGGTAGTGAGTTAAACAGGTGGCGAATGCGATTCTGTGATATGTAGCCATGCTTCGTGTACCCTTGCTATTAGTTTGGCGACAGTTGTAGGCAGCCAAGTGCTGTATGTAACCATACTGCTGAATCGTATCTCATGTGTTCAACGGGAGACAGATCCGGGGAACGTGTGGGCCAAGGGAACACCACATCAGGCAGTGCAGGAAGACCCAGGCAGTATGTGGGCGAGCATTATCCAGTTGGAAAATGGTTTTAGACATGGTACGTAGATATGACAGCAGCACAGTTTCAACATATTGCCTCACTATCAAACTGCCATTCACAGCAACCAGAAGTGAATAGCTGTTGTAACTACTTGCCCCACACCATGATGCTGGGTGTCAGTCTGTTAAGTCACTTCTGGTTACATGCCGGTTCACATCTGTCTTCATACTGCTGTCATTGGCACCTAAACAAAAACAGGATTCATCACTGATGATGAAACGATGCCACTCTGCTTTCAGGAACTTCTCTCCTTGCAACGCTGCATAATGATGGGATTGAGTCAGAGGAATACAAATCATGGGATGGCACGCATACAGGACCACGTTTCATAGTCATTGTCGGATTGTGCTGGCAGACACGGAAACAGGCAGGGATGCTATTATTATTTAATAATAGCATCCCTGCTACCTGTTATTATTAAATTCATTATGGTGCTAGCAATCTGCCAGTTCTGTCACATATAGTTTGTTGCCGGATCCGACAGTCCACCCACTCTGACGTTATCCTATGGGCACCTGAATCTCACTGTCATGCTGTGGAACATCGCAATTTGTCAATTGGACAATCTAGATTGTCCAATTGACAAATTGCGAGGTTTTGACAAATTGTGGAGCAGACTTCTGTTAAGAAGTCTTCCCCACACACTTCTGTTTACTAGCAATCGTAAACACCACTTTTTATAGCGCCTCACGATACTTATATCATGGGGACAACTGCCCAGCTACTGGCCGTGATTTTGCGCCTGTCGGCATCATATATAAATCAGTGATATAGCTATACGTTGTCACCATGCACGCAATTCAGCCATTTTTTTCTCGTGGGGCAATTTCAATGGAGGGCAGTGTATATACCAGCTTAAGAATCTTAAATTTCTAAGTTCACATAGCTGCAAAATTGCAAACTTAGTTTTAAAATTGCTATAGAAGGCTTTACTTTCATAGTTACGTTTACAGTTTAGAAGAGAAAAAAAAACCCTTTACCTTTCATTACTCCTTATATCATTCATTGAATCCCAAGTTTCTCCTAATCACTAACTGGTAGTGATGAAATCAGCGATAACAGCTATGCAAGTATTATAGGTCATTGATTGGATAAGGACTACTTTTAGACTTGGCCCAAACTACCCCCTAATTCGCAAGCTGTTGCGAACGTCAAAATGAATGATTAACTACCTCTTTCAGCATGTAAATGATATAAAATTCTGGGTCCATTTAGAGCTGGCCCACCGAGATCCCTGAAGGCAAAACATCAGTTTTGAGTGTAATGCTTCACTGAATACACATCAAATTGAGGGAGGGGGGAAGACAAAATACTTAAAAATCTTTTTTTACCCCAATTAAATGTGCAAAAATCGTAATTCTGTTTGCAATGAATATAATCGAGTGTTTTGGAAATTTATTATATAAGACATTACATGTGATACTAACTCCACCAGTCATAATAAGGAAACTTTGAAAGTATCTTGACGTTTTGGACACACTATTACTTTTGTTACTTATTTTTTTTTTAAACATGGTTATTCTTTTATAATGAGTCTGTAGATTACAGAAATGCTGGTGGGATCTGGCCCTAAATGGTGGGATCTGGTCCCTAATGACGAACTGCTCCTGATTAATATACTTCGAAAAAGGGAATGATTCACCATTAAAGTTTTAATGCTGTGTTGTTTCCTTTAATTTTATTGATTTTACATTTTTTTTCAATACATGTGCTGGATATTTACATGTTAAATGTTACTCCGAATACCCAATATTCAATCATGTAGAGTCAATCTTTGAATATAGTTGAGTATTCAAAATTGTTACATTAGCTTTTAATTTTTTTACATTGCCTTTTCTTAAATATGGCGATTTCACACAAAAAACTGGATACATCTGATTTTCCATTTCATTTTGATGAATGCAAGTTCAGTTTTATATTACTACCAATTTATGATGTATAGTAGTTAGTTTTTTCATCTCTTTTAAGAAATTCAGTTGCCTATATATTTTTCACTTATGTGTTGTTGGTGGTGGTTGGGTTGTTTTACTTCTGAGCAGCACTTTTTTGCATACAGCACGCTAAATACCCAGGTCGCAAGGACCTCCAAGGGCTCAGACGTTGGGAGAGGGAACCCATTGGACAGCTGTTTGGAGACAAATGATAACCTCCCGTCAAGGCTATCTAGCATATTCTGTAACGTGCACAGGATATGGCTCTCCCACACATGGGTGCCATGGCTTATCCCATCAGACAGACGGCAGCCTTTCCAAGCCCATTGGTGTCTTCTATTGAGCAATAGCAGGGCAGGGAGTTTTGCGGAGATAAATCATAATGCTGGCTGGCCCACTGATTCAAGTAAATTTCAACTTTGCCATTGAATTTTCCTTATCGCACGTTTTAACCAACTAGAATTAACATTACATGTAGTTTGAGATAAAAAATTAAGTACTTTGAAAAGGGGTAGTTGAATACTCAATTTGGTATCAAGGGGTACTTCGACTGAAAAATGTGCAAAAAATTCTGTGTTATATTATTTTTATATGAAGAAAAACTTTGCCTTGATAACAGATACCTTAAAAATAAGTCAGATTCCAATAAGCCATTTTTAGGTATTAAGTAACTGAGCAATATTGATTGGTTTCCTAAAGAAATTTGGGGATTCTGTATTAATTAGATTTTTGAATAGGAATGACACTATCAGTAGCACTGATCAAAACCAAGGCAATAATATCTAATATTTGCTTTAAAAGTATGATATGGTGGAGGAGGGACCCTTGTGACCCCCACCAAAAATTTTAATACCACATATGTTCTATCATACATGAAATAACAATGGTTTTTTGTATATTCCAAGTTTGAATTGACATCAATGTATACGAGAGCTGGTACCAAAATAAGAATGCTGGAGGTCTGCGTCATCCCACATCCCAGTTACCGGTCAAAGAATTCATGAACAGGCCTAAAAAATACTGCATGCTAGAATAATAATGTGACTATCTTAAAAACAATATTTCGCGAGTACTACTAAATTTCAGATAAAATTTGTGATCAATGAGATGAAAAACGCATAGGGACTCACCATCTCTACTAACAAGCCGAAAATCCCGGATGTTGGCTGCTGCTTCTGCTGCCAAGAGTACGTGAGCTACGTACAGAAGCCACCATGACCACCTCCAGCAGAGTAGCTTCAGCATCTCCATGATGCGAGCGAAAAGTTAGACAGCTCCGCCTCTAGTAATCTCGGCACGCTCTTCGTTAGCAAGGCTGATCCTGTACTCCCGGCAATTGCCGGACCGGGGAACCGGCGCGGCCGAAGGCCATCGAACTGACTTCGGGGGCCGAGTCTTGATGACTTGCAGGGCGTTTCTCTAACTCCAGGGGCGACCTCCTTATTGGGATGATCTAGCAAAATAAATGAAAAGAAATTACTTGAATTGAAACACCAGACAGTTGTTTTTAAATCGTTTCAAAAATAATGAAAATCTTATTAGAAACTTTCTGCAGATGCAGAGAAACTTACTCTTTAAAGAAATATACCGGAAGAAAAATTCTGCAATTCAAAAGATATGTCATTTTCATCCAAAGAATCCAGCTCCTCATATGAATATAAAATTATGTACTTCTATCTAATAAATTACTTATTACGGAAAAAGTTTGAATTTTGCTAAATTTTCAAGGCCCCTTGAAATGACAATCCAGTTAACAATATACAGTATACATTCTAAAAGCATGCTCTACTTGGGACCTTTACAGGTTAATATTAAGGTTCACACAATTCCTAACATTACTAAAATTGGTTAATATTTTTTACGGAACAACAATATTGCTAAAACTCTAATTTGGTTATAATTCATCATCATCATCATCATCCTCAAGCAGCCATGGGCTACGGAGGTCCAACCAGACCACGCAGTTTACTTCTCCAAGCATATCTGTCCTGAGCTACATCTGCTGCATCCGGCCACTGCACACCAATTCTAACAAGGTCCTGTTTGACATTGTCTGCCCACCGCATCCTAGGTCTCCCCCTCCTTCTGAAGCTCTAGGCACACTGTTCATAACCCTATTCGCCAATCTATAATTATCCATACGGGCAACATGGCCAAACCAGCGGAGTCTCTCTCTGCACAATATGCTGCTTAAAGGAGGTTGCAGACTCCTTCGCCTAACCTCATCATTAGTTACAAAGTTAAACCACCTAATACCCAAGATACTGCGTAAGCATCTAGAATCAAAAGCATCTAGTTTCTGTTATCTTGTTTACACAGCGTCCAAGTTTCACTACCATAACTAACCCTAGAAAGAACCAAACTATTATACAGTCTAATTTTAGTCTTTAGGTGTATACGCCTATTTCTCCACAATCTCCATAGATTCTTAAAAGTCCCGGCAGCAATACCTATTCGTCTGTTAATCTCATGCCGCACATCACCAGTATCAGTTACATAGCTCCCAAGATAATTAAACTGTGACACCTGCTCAAGACTGCAACCATTCAGATTAACTGAATCACAACCTGCCTGACCAATTTTCATCACTTTAGTTTTCTCTCTGTTTATAACCAAACCTACTGTATTCCCAGTCTCATCAACAGTTCGAATGAAAGAGTTCATCTCATCAACATCATTTGCCAAAAGGGCTAAATCATCAGCATAATCTAAATCAGAAATTTTCGTATCTCCAGCCCATTTAAGGCCAAAAGCTTTCCCTTGAAGTGAATTTCGCATAACATAATCAATAACCAAACTAAAGAGAAAAGGAGACAAAATGCACCCTTGTCGAACACCAGAAGTAATGCTAAACCAATTGCTACATTCCTGAACTTTTTGTCCCGTGACTCGTAATGGCGGGACATGAATTCCAACAACGTTAATGTTTCGAATAAGAAATAATAGCTGTTCCAAGATACCTTTTGCGGATTATTATTTATTTCATGCGGAGGTGGGAGATTACAATAAAGCAAATGCATAAGCAATTTTCGATATTAATTTAAATGTTTTTAAGTGGCTTGATGCTCCAATACATTTAAGAAATTAAAAAGATCAAGGACAATAAAAACATGTGTACAGGAAGTGCATAACTATTTGATACGTAAATAAAATGAGAAGAAACTGCGTAGACGAAGACAAACATATAATACGAAATGATAGTATATGTAGTAAAATGAGGAATATATAAAATATATACATCAGGAGAAAAAAAATTACGAATAACACTGAGTAATATTAGATGACTGAACTGGGGGAAAAAGGGATTGCGAAAAATCAAGAAAAACAGCATAGAGGGGGAGGAGGAAGACAGGGTGAGGAGATAGAATATTGAAACGTTTGACTAATACCAAAAAGAATCTAAGCACAGTATTCGAGTTTCGGCCAGATATAAATTTTGTAGAACATTGGGGCATAGGAGGATATATATAGTTTTGAATGTACCTCAATATGTTTTTCCAGAAGCTGAAGTGACGGAATAAGTTACTTCCCAGAAAATGTAAAACAATAATTGCTCTTATTATATTAATGGCAAAAGAGTATAAGTGAAGTGACGGAGATAATATGCATTTTAACTTTAAAAAAAAAACAGTACAGTAAATTGAAAAGCTTTAATATTTTGCATGTCATTGGTCACGACAAGTTTGAAATTTCCCGTTGTTTCTGACTTGCAGAATTTCACTACTTCGTTCTTTAAGGTTTGATTTCACATAACATTCGATAATAGCTTCCACGAACTAGTCAGACCTGGAGACATAAAGAGAATGTTAAGACTATTTTTACTTCATTACAAAAACACTGTGGCCGAAATATTTTTTCAGTTTACTTGCAGTTGTAACATGCTTATAAAAGGCTTAGATTTTCATGTAAATACATGCTTCTCCTGCAACCAAGATAAAAATTGAAGAATTGGGGAACTATTTAGAAACAGTTTGCCTCGCCAATTTCTGTGTGACATAACCGGATAATCTGCATAACACATACACTCAGAGTATAAAAGCACTTGTGCAGAGGCCCTGGTCATTGTAGCACCAACAGCATGGGTGGTGCAGACGATAATGACTTCTAGACGGGCTACATCTACGAGGATCAAGCACCATGGGCATCTCCATAGGCAGCAGAGACTTTAGCAAGTGTATCGTGAAGACAATGTCCTAAGTACTTCGCGTGGAAACAAAAACTTGCAATAGTACGCAACAAATGCAATAGTTACTCCCGGTGCGGCACTTTTATGCACTCTACGATGTAAATGACCTGATCACAAGGACCTTAATAACTCAAAGTTATGTAGAGGAAGGGGATCCATTGGCCAGTTGTTAGGAGAGAGATGGAAGCCTCCCATCAAGGTATTCAGCATATTTTTAACGTGCATACCAAAATAAGGTTTAATCCCTAGGGTCGTCGTAGATATATAAATAGAAATTCTAGAATTCTTATAATATAAATTACCATTGTAAATTATAGCATAAAATTACATTTAAATAATAATTTTGTCACGTATTAAAACTATCAGAATGGCGAATCGGGAGGGTCAAGCCTGTTGCTCTCTTCCTATTCATACGCCATTCCTCATAAAGCTGTCCCGCCGAAAGATTGGCACATCTTACGCTGCCCGCCAAACAAAGTTTTTCCACCCCTGCTCTAGACTGTCGTGTAACCTCGTCAACATACCTACTACTTCAATCTCATCATTTACAGCCTATGATGGCAACAAACTATTCCTGGTGATGGAATCTTCTATGCTGTAACGCCACTATTTATCAGCAAAAATTCAGGAATTATTAGTTAAACAACATGAAGGTAAATTCTAACATCTCCTCGCTCGCACAATAGCCTGACCTGAATCCTATTTAACGTACGTATTTAGGTAGGTCTACGTATTAAGTATATGAGTATATTATGTAGCGACATATAATACAACAGGAGCAACTAAATGCTATCTATCTCTCGATTGCAAAATATGTTAGAAGAGAGATAAAGAATCCATCTGAAAGAACTGTGACCATTTCTCGACTCTATGCCACATGGAATAAAAGCAGTTTAAAGGCTGGAGCTGGTCCAACTCATTACTGACCTTTTTTTAGGGGTTGTAGTTTTGATGTAGTTTTGACTGTAGTTTTGATGTATTATTGTCTGAAACTATTGTCTGTTTTGATGCAATATTATCTGTCATCTGAAATTTCCAACAGTAAACTACAGTTTACGTTTTTAAATATTTAGCAGTAACTACAGTTTTCATACGTTTTTCCAAAAGCTTTAGTATTAATTTCACCTATTTCAACACACTATATTGCTTAGTCAACTCTATTATAAAAACAGATTTAATTTCTTGCACTTTACCACTCAAATTACACATTATCATTTTGGCTAACCAGATTACTTATTTTTCCGTTCATGTCCCCTGTTTTGGCTCTTAATTTAATCATTTTGACTTTTCATGTCCATATCTCATTTCACTAATTTCAACAATTCATCCATCTTCCTTGTTATTGGCATATAATCCCACTCCTCGACATTCAAAATGTTA
Organism: Ryuthela nishihirai; assembly: GCA_038380435.1. Taxonomy (NCBI): domain Eukaryota; kingdom Metazoa; phylum Arthropoda; class Arachnida; order Araneae; family Heptathelidae; genus Ryuthela; species Ryuthela nishihirai. Next base: position 83,858,377 of record JAWZYU010000017.1, read on the forward strand.
GGAATTTCAAGCCATAAACTAAGCAATGCCAATAACAAGTAGATTGTATACAGATACATTACAAATATTGTACTTAGACCATTCATTCAAATAATAAGCGATTACAAAAATTTCTTTGCCCAAAGTTTTATAACTATTCACAAAATGCATAGATAAGTTTAGGTAAATAACACTCTTATAAAAGAGCAACACTTGGTTGGTAATTTTACCTCTGAGCGGCATTTCCACACAATGGGCTAAATGACCAGGTCACAAGGACCCCGAGAAGATTGAGAGAAGGGGACCCACTAGACAGATGGTAACCTTCCGTCAAGTCCATCGGAATATTCTTTAACGTGAAGAGAGAGCACAGGGTATGGCTCTCCCGCAATGGGGTCACAGCTTTACGCCCCTCCAAAGGTATTTTTCCATCGTTGTCCCCTACTGACCGAGGGCAGGGCGGGGAGTTTTGCTGAGATAAATCTCAACGCTGGCCCCAAGTGTGTCCAGAGCAACACTTATAATTAAATTTATAAGTTGAACGATAACTTCCCTTAACACAAACCTATTTAAATCTGGGTCGACCTTTACAAACTGCTATAATTCCTCTGTTTCGCACGCTAATCCATGTGTAAAACGATAACTTCCCTTAACACAAACCTATTTAAATCTGGGTCGACCTTTACAAACTGCTATAATTCCTCTGTTTCGCACGCTAATCCATGTGTAAATCAAAAGAGAGACCACGATTCTATTACTACTTAAATTCGAGACTGTTCCATCCGACGGTCTTTCCAAGCCCATCGGTGTCCCCTGCTGACCGTGGGCAGGGCGGAGAGTTTTGCGAAGATGAACCTCAAACGCTGGCGCTCGAACCTAGAACTGTAGATTACAAGCCTGGCACGCTACCGACTAAGCCATCCCGCACCTACACGTTACAAAAAAAAAATTAAAAAAGTCTATATCAAAAATTTACAAGATGGAAAAGTTTTACACACAGAATCAATGGCAAATACAGTAGCGACAACTTTAGCTCACATAATTCAATAACAATTATTTATAAATATATTTGTCCGTCACTTTCCTGTCACACTGCTCAGTGAGGCTTTTGCGGTTGTATTTCCTTAGCTAAGGTTTGAATATCCGCTATCAGTCCTGCAGTAGTTCGTAAGGTCATGCAGACAGTGGAGTATTTTTTTTTTGGGGGGGGGGGGCAGTGGTCGGAGGCCGCACTTAATCCATGCCGGTGCCGCCAGTTGCCGACCCCTGGTTTAAACTGAACCTTAAAAGTATGAACAGTCAATCCTTAACTCTGAAAAATATTCCAAAAGGTGCTGGAAAATCCGGAGTTCATGGAGGACGGATGGACTATGATTGGCGGCATTTTAACCTGCGAGTGACATGTGAAGGTCGCTGCGCGGAGTTAAGACGCCAGCTGTTGGCCTATTTGTAGCGAAAGTGCCCTCGAAGCCTGCAAAACGGGCGTTTATCTATGCAGTGAAGCTTCTCGACTCCATTTGTCACACTAAATGGACGTGTCGCACCACTTTCCTTTAATGACATGACAAGTGTGTTAGCAGAGAAGCACGACGAGCTTTATAAATCTGCTGCTCTCCTGAGCCTCGTCTCTTTTAGGCAACTGAAACTCATGCATACAGATACGCTTAAAGTAAGAGTCACTGTCAGTATCATGACTCCATGGAATGAGACTGAAGAGGTCGTCTGCTTCAGAAAATGATGCACGTGGCTTTAGCTGTTGAAGCAAAAGAGATGAGCCTGTGATAGAAAACAAGCTAACACCAATATGGCAAAGGCGTCATATCAAAATCTGACAATTTGGACACTTTATATCAGGCGTGCACAAACTCCCACCCTTTTAACAATTCTATCCGGCCAGGGTGAAAAATATGAAATTTTTTCATCCGGCTTACCACAGTGAATTGTACTTTAATAAGACAGAAATTGGAACATCATTACAACTACCTACACTGTCATTGAAGCTGAATATTCAGCAGATCATTTCTCGGATCCAGTCATCATCCTACACCTACTGCTCCAGCCAGCAGGCACGTACCCGAATTTAGTTTCGGAGGCGGCGGGTGGTCGGAGAATTTACTTTTCGGGTGTTCAAAAATTTAATTTTGGAGAAGGGTTCGAGAATTCAGTTTGGAGGGGTGGAGGTCTGAAAATAAGACTTGAATAGGGTTTCCCAATTACTAAAATATTTCACAGAAAAGGTTAAAATGGAAAGGTTAATGAAGGTTAAAATGGAAAGGTTAACATGAAGATTAAAATGGAAATTCTAAACATGAAAAGGAAAGGTTAAAATTATATTCTATATGGAGCTAAAATTAAACTATACAAAGACAATTGTTTTGGATTTCAAAGAAGGTAGATAAGTTTGAGATTTAGTATAAGACTTCATCGTTAATTCATCGTAGTGATAGAAATAGGATTATATTTACTTTCTACATCTGTACTCAAATTAGCTGCCTATAGGCAATTATTTCATTTTGTCTTTGAGTTGGGTTGTTTTACCTCTGAGCGGCACTTTTTTCCACACCATGGGCTAAATGGCCAGGTCACAAGGACACCGAAGGCTCAGAGGTTGGGTGAGGGGACCCACTGGAACAGCTGTTGGGAGACAGATGGTAGCCTCCCGTGAAGGTCATCCAGCGTGTTTTTTAACGTGCACAGAGTATGGCTCTCCCGCACACGGGATCAAGCCTTAACGTCCCATCCGACGGACGGCGGCCTTTCTAAGCCCATCGGTGTCCCCTACTGACCGTGGGCAGGGCGGGGAGTTTTGCGGAGATAAGTCTCAACGCTGACCTAGATGGGACTCGAACCTCGGAACTGCAGATTACGAGCCTGGCGCGCTACCGACTGAGCCACCTCCGTCCCTCATTTTATCTTTGAGAGGTAAAACATGCGTCAAAGAAATTTCCCTCAGAAAAATATTAAAATTTAAATAACAAGCACTGTTTCAAACCATTTATTATAAAATGCATTTTAAAAGTTTGCGTTTTTAAAATCATTTAAATATTAGACAATTAAGAATAACTTATGAAAGGCAATTTATTTCTAAATATTTCAGCTTCTGTAACTCTTTAAATATTGAACGAATAATGTTTGAAAATCGAGATTTATATAGATTTGATTATGATCTTTAATTTATTTTCAGTCTTATTTTTCCATGAAATGCTTATTTTAAAAGTAATAGAACTTCGATGTTAGATTCCCAATGAAATAACATGAATTTTAGAACAATTTACCTAGAAGGTATCAAAATGGAAAATTTCCATACTATCTCAATGGGAATCTAACATTGAAGCTCTATAACTTTTAAAATATGCATTTCATGGGAAAATGTTACTGAATATAAAATAAAGATCATAATCAAATCCATTTATATCTCGATTTTCAACAATATAATTAAACATATATAATAATATATATATATAATTAAATATATATTAATATAAATTATATATATATATGTTAAAGAGATACGGAAGTTGAAATATTTAACAATAAATTATCTTTCATAAAAATAATTTATAATTGCCTAATATTGAAATAAATCATTAATAAAGTATGCATTTTAAAAATTTGCGCAAAGGATTTAAAACAATAATTATTTAAATTTTAATGTTTTACCTCTCAAAGACAAAACGAAATAAATGTTTACAGACAGTTAATTGGAGTACAGATACAGAAATTAATAAAATCCTATATCTCACTGCAAATGAACTGATGCTTCGATAAATTGACGGACCCCTTCTCTGGGTACGACCCTGGCTCCAGCAAGCCAACTTCAGTTTTGACGTTAAAATAAACTTTATATTAACATTTGATTTTTTTTCTCCCTATTGTTTTGTACCTATACATATGACAAGTCAAATGTAAGAAACGTAGTTTTTTTGTATTAAACCCCACCCCTCTACCAATTATTGCCCTACAGCAAACAATATTTTTCTATCTGGCCAGTTGGCGAAAAACGTTCATGCATCCCTTCTATAAATGGATTGAAAAATATGCTAATCGAACTTAGTTACTTGTTGCGATGAAGAATATAAATATGAAGAAATATGATATACAATTATAAATATAATTATGCGGAACACGCACGTTTTGGATTCGGACAAAACAGTCTTCTTCATACGAGTCAAAAGTTTTTGCCGAAATTTATAGCAAAGCCAATAATATGTGAACTCTGAAGACACAGATATTTCGTCTCTAATGAAGCACTTTCAGTTATGCTTAAATAAGTATTATTTCAAATATTTTTTTATATTTTAGAAGTTTATTAAGTAACACTTTCGACATGTCTTAATAAATTTTTTAAAACATTGTTATTGTTCAACATTTCGACTTTCATAATCCTTTAAATAATGAGCGAATATTAAAATTTCGATATATTTGAATGACATGTTTCCATAAAGTGCTTGTTTTAAAGCATAGATTCCCAACGGGGGAGATACCGCCCCCCAGTGGGCGCTGGAGTCTTCCATGGGGGCGGTAGCGGATCCAGAGGCAAATGGGGGGCGTTGAGGCAGTCAAGAGGGGCGGTCAAATAAATAAATAAATTTAATGGAATTTTCTGTGACAACCTTTTTATCTCTTCTATTCTGTGGTGTCTTCCTGGCGATTCTGGTCATCCACTACCTCATCCGTCATGTACAGCGTTTCAACTGCAGCTTGGACAATAAGTTCCCTGCTACCGCCTACTAGCGTACTGGTACGTCTGAAGTCGACTGAGATGCTCTCAAAAGTTCTCTTCAAGATCACAGATTGGATATCAGCTTCAATATGTTTTCCCACTCCAAGTCGCTTTGAGTATGCTTCATGGTACGTAAGTTACAATACCATCCCACGTCAGAACATAAATATTAATATAAGGTATAATATTAACATTACACTTGTGAATTAGGCTCAACTCATTAGCCAGCATATCATACTTCCTCTTCTTTTCAACCTCTACTGTCTGCAGGTTATCCTGAAATGTTATTCCTACTTCAATAACTGCAATCTCATTCAATACCTTAACATGCACTACTATATCAGGCTTATTATGTTGGACATGTGTGTCCGTCCTGATAGGCAAATCAACCTTGATGCAATAATAATATAATAATAAATTTATTATATTTAATATTTTTTTTATAATTTTTTTAATATAATAAAATACTTTGAAAATACCTGTTTTCATGAATAAATATTTTATCTAGCTATGTAAATTATCTTATTGTTATCGCGTTAATAAGAATTTTTAAATTAGCATTAGGTATACCTATATCTAATTTGTTTTAGTTTAGAATAGATTGACGGTGACAAGTCCTTGCAAGTTGGTAGGCAAACACGCGGTTCATGCAATTTAACATGTTTCGACAAGAATATGGGAGCTTGAAATGACTTGTTTACGGAGCAAGTGCGCCGGCATCGCAAACATACAAGTTAATGCGTGCACAAAATCAAATCTATAAAAGCGATAGCTCTAGGAATGTTTTATTATTTTTATGTGCTTCGCCGTGATAAATAGTCGTGAGTGATAAGTGTTAGAAGTCATTATAAACATTATTTTTATAACTATCTATAAATCTGTTGAGAAGTTAATTTGTATTTGAAAATGTCTGAATCTACATCTAAAAAGAAATGCCGGCAGTACAGTATCGAGTATTTGAAATATGGATTTACGTACTACCTATGTGTTTAATTTGCCGAAACGTTTTTTCAAATGAAGCTATGAAACCTTCTAGGCTACAAGAGCATTTAAATAAAGTGCATGCTGATAAGAAGAACAAAGATTTATCCTATTTTCAAGAACTGGAAAAGCAATATTTAAAACAGCCAACTATGTCAAACCTTTTTGCGTCGTCTTCTAAACAAGACGATGATGGACTACGAGCCTCATATAACGTTTCATTGTTAATCGCAAAAGCAGGAAAAACATACAATATTGGCGAGGAATTAATTTTGCCGGCAGTCAAAGAGATATTAAAAACTGTTCTTCATCATAAGACACCGTCAGATATCATCAAAAAATTCCTCTCAGTAATAATTCAGTGCAAAGAAGAATAGATGAAATGGCAAAGACGTTGAAATATCATTATGTGATTACTTAAAGGCTTGCAAATTTTCCATTCAACTCGATGAATCAACTCTACCAAATAACGAAGCTCTACTCTTATCATACGTACGATTTATAAAAGAAGAAAAAATTCATGAAGAGTTATTATTTGCTAAAAATTTGGAATCTGATACAAAGGGAGAATCTATATTTAATACCATGCAAAAGTTTTTTCAAGAGAAAGAAATTCCTATTCGCAATATTTTGTCTGCTGCTACTGATGGTGCTCCAGCAATGACAGGGCGTCATAAGGGTTTCATAGCGCATTTGAAACAAGCAGTACCAAATGTACTCGCTGTACATTGTATTATTCATCGTCAGCATTTGGTTGCAAAAAATTTGAATGAACGTCGGCATACGTCGCTCCATTACGTTATTAAAGCAATCAATAAGATTAGAAGCAATTCATTGAATGACCGATTATTTGGTAAGCTTTGTAATGAAAATGATGAAGATTACAATCGCTTGCTGCTGCACACAGAAGTACGTTGGCTCTCTAAAGGTGTTTGTCTGAATCGTTTTTTTAATCTATTTGACTCAGTACTGGACTTTCTTGAAGACAGAGAGAAAAATTCGCGAAAACCTGATTACGTCAAAAAATGACATCGCTTATTTGACAGACCTGTTTAAAATATTTAATCAAGTTAATTTACAATTGCAAGGTGATGAGTTGAATTTAATTAAAAGAAAAAACGTCATAGCTGCTTTTGCGGGAAAACTTCTATTCAAACGAAATCTAGGTAGAGGTGAATACAACACTTTCCATTATCAGCTGTCTCTGCAAAACCGGAAGATTTACTTACTTATTGCCAACACTTGGAAGTTCTTCATGTTGATTTTACGGAGCGTTTCCAAGATATTTTAAACATGAATATACCGAGTTGGGTTTTAGATCCTTTCGCAAACACAGATACTGAAGAATCATCAAATTTGGAAGAGGAACTCTTAGAACTCACGACTAACGAAGCACTCAAAGTAAAATTCAAACATGGATACCAAGAGTTCTGGCTTCAAAAATAAATACCAGTTCTCTACCCTGGATTGTGGGCAATAGTACAGAAGTTTTTAATCGCATTTCCTTCGTCCTATATGGCTGAGCGTGGATTCAGTGCAGTAGTTAATTTACTGTCAAAGAAGAGGAACAGACTACACATCACTGAACGTGGCGATCTGCGATTGATGTTAACGAAATTGGAACCCGACATTAACAAATTGTTAACACTCCACCAGCCTCAACCATCTCATTAATTTTTTTATTTATTATTAATTTTGTGTTTATCTCATTATTTTTTATTTCTTATTAATTCTGCGTTTATTTTTAAAATTTTAATAAACAATTTTATTGTACATTTGGTTGTTGTTTATTAATTTCTGCTTTATAATTTTTAATAGAAAAATAAACAGATAAATTAGGTACAGATAATATGCAACAATATTTTAATATTTCATATAAAATTAACTATTATGGACTAGGGGGGGCGTTGAAATTTTTGTTCTCTTCTAAAGGGGGCGATGGTCCAGAAAAGGTTAGGAATCACTGTTTTAAAGTTACGGAACTTCAAAGTTAGCTTTCCACCGAAAAATTCCGTTTTTTTTTTGTCTAGGTAGTTGCTAATGGTCTATACCAGCTGTTGTCTGCTGCGTAGCACTGATTTCCAGATATTAAATACCTTAACGTATGCTGTTTTTATACGTTTTATTTATAAATAAAAAGATAAATAAAATTAAATAAAAACAGCAACAAAAAAGCGAGCGAAAATTTTTATTTTGTGCCCTGTCTGTCCTTCTGCAGAAGGATAATATAATTTGATTACGAAATTTACGTGTTTAATTTCGTCTTTAAATTCGATAGTGAACGTCTACATTAACATTTAGTATTTTTCGTGACCAAAAGGAACTGTATGAGAAATTAATTTAAGGGTATCTGAATTTAGTACAAATATAGTATAAAATGTTTTATTAATATTGATTACTGCTGAACTGAAATTTGTAACAGATATGGCCGAGTGATCAGCGCGCATGGCTTCTGATCTAAGGGACCTGGATTCGAGCCCCGGGTAAGGCATGGATGTATGTGTCGTTTTTCTGCTGAGGTCCTGGCATCCTCTCAGACCTACTATGGAATATAAACTGACAGGCTCCTGTCACACCTCTGTTGCAAGCAGCTGCTTGAGGGAGTATTCATTTTTTTTTTAATCTATAAAGTTTCAATGTACGTTTTATTGATAACAAGGATTTTCCTTTTTGAACCAAAAAAATCTAAGCTTTATAAACAACTCAAACATGCATAAAATAAATTACTCCTCAAGCAGCTGCTTGCCACAGAGGACTAACAGCAGATTTTCAGTATAATACGTCATTGAGATATGTGAAGCTCGAGTTGTTTTACCTCTGAGCAGCACTTTTTTTGCACATATTAAGCTAAATGGCGAGGTCAGAAGGGCACCCACGTCTCAGAGAAGGTTGGGGAATCGGATCCACTGACAGTTGTTAGGATACAGGTGGGAACCTCCCTCATCAAGGCCATCCAGCGTATTCTTTAATGTGCACAGCGTTCTTTCCTGCACACAAGCCCACGGCTTAACGTCCCATCCGAAGGAGGCGATCTTTCAAGCCCAATGGTTCCCCTTTCTCAACGAGGGCGAAACGGGAGTTAGGGAAAAATATTGTCAACGTTGGTCCAGTTGGTACTCGAACCTGGGTACTTCAGCTTAAGAGTATGGTGCGCTATGTAGTGATTGCAATACCGGTACCCTTGACTGATGCAGATATGATGAATCTTTTATATGTGGAAAGATGCTTATGATGAAACTTGGTAAGAAATTTAGGAGTCCCAGAGTGTCTTGACGCACGAAAAGTAATTTCCCTATGTTCTTTGCGAATGAAACAAATTCTTGCTGCTGTATAAATATAACAATTACCGAAATGACCGTTTTCATACCAGAGTATTATTGAATCCGGGTTGAATCAAATAGCTTTCATGAAACCATTATGTGCTGTATAAGAAGCTGCAATTTAATACTGAAAAACATTACTATCAACATGGGAATCCTTTTCGTACTAGCTATGTCAAAAAACTTGAACGAAATACTAAAATTTATTACGAACTCCGTAAATCCGATTTATTAATCAAAAGAGTAAATTTTTTCGCTCTATGCCATCACATGAATTGAGGGTAGAACCGTTGGAGCTCAGCTTGATATGCCAACTCCCTAACTGCGGGGATACTCTTGGGAAGCAGGATATTTACCCTTGAAGCAGCTGATGAATCTTCTCTTGCATGCGTGCAGTCTTCCTGTGCCAACCGGGTCGACGGCCCCTGCTTGGTACACAATTACTTACTGTAAGCTGTAAAATTGTAAACACGCTGTTCTCTTTTTAGTTCTGGTTAAAATGGCTTGTTAGCGTTCATGAAGAAATGGAAAACAGACATTTCACATTCGGTACGCGAATGATAAAATCAAGGTATTATCAGGTAACCACAAAAGTTTTTGCCATTTTTCGTACTCTTAAAAAAAGAAGAATTCGTATTAAAAACAATTTTATTCAGCGAAGGAAGTAACATTTGAATAAATCACCTTCTCCCATCTTAAAACTAGCTTGTAAATAACACCTTCTATAGAAGTTCCTGATTTTGGAATAGGAGAAAGTTTCTATCGCGGCCTATATCTCCCAGTCTGTTTTAAACTTGTCCAAGCAGATTATTGTCAAGGGCCAGAAATAAATAATCCGAAGTCTCCCGTTCAAGGCGTTTGATTTCCTCTATGGTAACCTTGGCAGTATGTGGACGGGTGTTACCCTGAAGGAACAGTACTCCTTTACTATTGACAAGTGCTGCTTCCTTCTCTTTCAATGCCTCATGAACACGTTCAAGCTGTTGTTAATAGAGCTCACAAGTAATGGTTTGGCCAGCTCAAAGGTAATGGTTTCAGCAGCTCAAAGTGGACAATTCCAAGAGCTGTCCACCATACACAAAGAAGCACCTTACATTGATATAGTGGTAGCCTTGAACATTGATATAGTGGTAGCCTTTGATATAGTGGATCCGTGGAAGACACCAATGTCGTTTTCATTACATTGGATCCACTTTTCATCACATGTCAGCAAAATATATAAAATAAATACCCACTCAAGCAGCTGCTTGCCATAGAGGTCTGACAGGAGCCTGTCAGTTTATATGCCATAGTAGAAGATCTGAGAGGATGGCAGGACCTCAGCAGAAAACAACACAAACAGCCATGCCTTACCCGGGGCTCGAACCCAAGTCCCGTAGATCAGCAGCCAAGCGCGCTAACCACTCGGCCACGGGACGGACGTTCGAGAAATGGCTCTTTATTGTTGCAGGGAAGCGGTGGCGGAAGGCAGGCTAACACACGTTGTTGTTTCTTGGCGTCGGACAATTCATGTGGGACCCATATGCTCAACTGGTATGTTTTACTAATTCCTTGCAGATGCCTTCTAATGGTTTCTTCACTAACACTGAACATCAAAGCAAGTTCTTGGAATGTTCGATTGCTCTCTTCTTCAAAGTTTCATTGTCAATGGCCACAGGACCGCCGCTACGCGGTGCATTTTCAAATGACTCATCTCCGGTTCTAAAGTTTTGGAACCAATCTGGTATGCGTTCCTTTAACTGCATCCTGTCCAAATGCGAAATATATTCTTCTAGTGGTTTCTGCAGCAGTGTTACCGAGTTTAAACTCATAAAGTAAACAATATTTGATGAGCTTCGGCGACATTCCACTTCGATATTTTATTTGGTTTATTACTTGGATGATATTACTATGTAAATAAGATACAAAGCAATTTTAAGATGCGGGTGGTTGTTCTGATACGGCAGTAATGCCTTCTATCGACTATTTCTTTAACTACATTCTTATTATTTAATATGACACATAAATGGCAAGAACTTTTGTGGTTACCTGATAGAATAAGGTGAACAAAATAAAAAATCAGAAACAAAGGATAATAAATTCATTTTTAAGAATAGATAATATTTATTCTATTCAGAACTAGGATTCTGCCATATCGAATTTTATGAGCAAAAATAGTTCTTAAATACAAAACTGAGTTTAGGTTATATAATGAAATCTCGGTAACTTCAGACTTCCATAATTCGATATCTATGCAATACTATCTACAATCGAATATCTACACAGAAGCTTCCCTTTAAGGTCATCCAGTAAGTTCTTTAATGTGCAGAGAGTATGGCCCTCCAACACAAGAACAAGACAACGTCTCATTCAACGGACGGCGATCTTTTCAGACTTATCGGGTGTTCCTTTCTCATCGAGGGTAGGGTGAAAGTTAGAAGAGAAAATTTTAACACCTTTACAAATATGAGTCGAACCTGGGAAAATTAATTTATTTGATCAGGTGTACTACAACTCCCGTCCCGCAGTAAGTCTGGGCGTTTTGATTTATAAGAATAGAACAACTTTATATACATATTTATTTTGATTTGTATTGTCTGAAACTAAACTTATTTTAAAAAAAAAAAATTAATAATCCCTCAAGCAGCTGCTTGCCGAAGAGATCTAACAGGAGACAGTCAGTTTAACACGCCGTAGAGAAAGTTTGTGAAGAAGGCGAGACCACAGCAGAAAGACAACACAGAAACGTCCATACCTTATCAAGGGCTCGAATCCGGGTCCCTCTGATCAGTAGCCAAGCACACTAACCACTCAGACACTTGCAGTCTACTTATTTTGGTTATTTTACCACCAGGAGTGTTCTACGAAATAGCAACTTTGTCCTATCACAAGAACGCCAGGCTTTTAAATAGGGTTAGAGGGAGGAGAGCCACCATTAAAAGGGCATTAAGCATGTTTTTTAATCAAATCCTCTGAAACTGACGTCACTTTTAAAAGATTATCAGTGTCCCCTTTATCACAAAGGATGCAGACAAGTGAAATTGGTTATTTAGTAAGCATTTCAAAACTAAATATTTATTGCTGGATTTTTCGGTATTAAATTACATCATTTAGCGATTCATTTTCTGTCTAGTTTTTTAATGGCAGAAATGAAAAAAAAAAAGCAAATAATTGTTTTAAAAATATTGCCCATTTTCACATCCTGAGATCCATCCAAGAGTAGGATGCTGTTTCTTTACAAGCAACCATGACTACGCTCGAGTCATTTACTCACATTATTGGGATTCTGTCCATATTCCGTTAATACATTTTGTCATTGTAAAGAAATTCATTTTAAATAAAACGACAAATAATAGACGCGACAAAGCAAATGGGAATCGATGATATAACGGAATCTTATCGATGAAAAGGCAAACAAAAAAAATTTAAAATATACTTGGGTTGTTTTTACCTCTGACGGGCGGGGCGGCTCAGTCGGTAGCGCGCCAGGTTCGAGTCCCAGCTGGGTCAGCATTGAGATTTATCTCCGCAAAATTCCCCGCCCTGCCTACGGTCAGTAGGGGACACCAATGGGCTTGGTAAAGGCCGCCGTCCGTCAGATGGGACGTTAAGCCGTGGCCCCGTGTGCGGGAGAGCCATACCCTGTGCACGTTAAAGAACACGTAGTGTGCAAAAAAGTGCCGCTCCGAGGTAAAACAACCCAACCCTCTGACGGGCACTTTTTTTGCCCACTATGGGCTAAATCACCAAGTCATAAGGACCCGGACGGCTCAAGAGATTTGGGGGAAGGGATCCACTGGACAGCTGTTAAGAGAGATTATAGCCTCCCGTCAAGGCCATCCAGTGTGTTCTTTGCACAGGGTATGGCCTTCCTAACAAGAAGCCACGGCTTTACGTCATATCCGATGGGTGGCGGCCTTTCCAAGCTCATCGATGTCCCTACTGATCGAGGGCAAGGTGGGGGTTTTGCGGCGAAAAATCTCAACGCCCAGGCAGAATATGCTTGAGTACTTTCAGAGCAATAAATGAAGTACATTTAATAAAAAAAATACTCCCTCAAGCAGCTGCTTGCCACAGAAGTCTGACAGGAACCTGTTAGTTTATACGCAATAGGAGATCTGTGAGGATGGCGGGACCTCAGCAGGAAAACACATCCATACATTACCCGGGCTCGAACCCTGATAAGGAGGAAGTCCCTTTGATCAGTAGCCAAGGACGCTGCTGATAATTCACACTTTTTACAGCTTACATTATTTCATCGAACCAAGAAATGGAACAAATTGGATATGGGTCTCTAAAACATTACAGCTAACGTTATAAAGAATTCTCCTTTCTTCTTGGCAGAGGACAAACTACAAAATGTAAAGATGAAAATTTAAAGAATAGTTTTAGTGTAATTTGATTCAATACTTAGAAAACACATTAAAAATTTCTGCAACACAAATTAGAGAACAGAACCATTAGTTACTTAATTTTAGTAACTTATTTTTAGTTAATGGAAAAGCATAAGCATATTTATGCTTAGTTTAACAAATCATGTGTACGAATAATGTATATTTATCAGAAATCTAAGACTTTCAAATGGCTTTAAAATATCCAAATTAATAGTCTCTACTGAATTATGATGTGAAAAATTTAATTAACACAATTAATCTAACAAATTTTTAATGGTAAAAAGTAAAATAATTAGCAGCTATATCTCTTGGCTGTCAGCAACAATAATAACTTTAAAAATTACTGCTTCATAGCAGAGAAAATTCATTGCCTTGCCAAAGGCGAATTGTTTTACAGATTACATCGTTATTTTTGACTTTTCAGAGGCCCGTCTCCAATATAACTTGCAAAAGCGTGCAGCATTTATTACACGTGTAATTCGTAGCGTAAGGAAGGAAAAAAAGCCAAAAAACTGGACAGAGGTTATCGCATCAGCAACATATTTTCACCTTCAGACAACGAAACTGCAATTTTTAAAGCAGTTACCATTCTCCTCACTCTTCAGCTAGAGTGCGCTAATTGTGCCGTGAAGTATAATTACACTTTCCGGTTGGTACGCCTGTCAGCAGCATAGTTTCTGTCACGTGGAAATCTAGTGATGCCCGACAATGGCTGATCCAGCATTTTTTAAAAAATAAAGTTTGAAACCCGATTCCGCCATTTGTAATTGACTCTAGCTCAGGGAGGGCAATATATTCTCATCGGCGGGCCGGATGAGGATTAAACACTCTAAACCTACCCCCGCCGCCCTGTCCAATGCCCTAAGAAGACAATATCATAATAAATTTAATTTTCACATATACCTATTTATTCAAAAATGAACATGTACTTTTTCAGATATTTAATGAAATTAAAAAATTAATTTAAATTAGAATTAACTATACAAGAAATTGAAAGTAAACAGAGTAATTAAATAAAAATGAACCGCATTATAGTGGAAATTAACATCGACTCCCCATACAAACACCACTAATTAAGCTGTGTTAGAAACATCAGTACCTTCATCTAGAGCCAAAGAAAATATTAAAATGTTGATGTAAGCTCTGTAAAGGTATTTTCTATATTTCTATTATTGGCAACAAGTTCAACGATACATCAAATAACAATTGTGTGGGATAAGCTTATTTTTTTCTCTCTGGCCAAAACATAACCAAAAACTGTTTGCAGGCACTCCTTTATAAATTCGCCATCATATTATTTTTTGTAATATTTTGCAGTTTTCTCACTAATAACAAAACTTGCACGTATAATAGCATCGGAGTCGTGAGACCTTTGGGTAAAATATTTCTTTTCTATGTTGGCCTTCATAACTCTAATAATTAGAATGTTTACTGATGTAATGTTTATTATTTCAGTGAGAGCTGAGCTCGCTCGTTAATCGGAAACTGAACAAGTACATTCAGAAAACCCGACTATCTTTATGCGTAAAGTCTCTCCTGTCAAGTGGACGATTGTCATCGTAAATTAAATTTAGGTTACTAAAGAACACTTTCAAAAACAGTGTAAAGGTAAATTGGGAAAGAAATTAAATGACATTCTACAAAGTACTTTAAGAATAAGAGATAAAAAAATTAATAATTTGCGTGGCAATATCCCCGGGTCATTTGAAAAGTGTTGCCATTGGTTGCCACGGCTGATCTAGATTCTTCTTAACCGGTGGCGGTCATAAGGAGGGGGAGTCTCCAAGAGATCCGCAAGTGTTTCATTTCAACAGCCAGCAAATTTCTTTTCCAAGAAGGCAAACCCCTGACGCCTTCAGTACCCCATATGAAGGCAAATGTAAGGACATAGAGAATTTTGTAGTCCAGAAATGACACTTTTCAGTACAAAATCCTTCGTATGCCTTAAATGGCCCCTTCCAGGATTGAGATTTACGGCCGCCCTTGTTCTTAACCAATACTTTAGTACTGAATAAGAACTACATGTTCCTGGTAAAATTACGGTGACAGAGTGATTGGCGCGTTTGATTACTGATCAACGGGACCTGGGTTCGAGCTCCCGGATAAGGTACGAATTATTTTTCTTCTTGTGTCTTTCTACCTTTTTCATAGATTTTCTTGTCAAATTAAACTAGTAGGCTCCTGTGAGACATCTTGGCAAACAGCTGTTGAGGGGATAAATTTTTTTATACATGTAAGAGAATTATAAATAACAAGATACAAATGCATGTGGCGAATACTTGTTTTCAAACAGAATGAAGTTTGCCATTTTCCAACTTTAGTGCCCTGGGTTCGAACCCTGGATAAGGCATGGGTGTGTGTCGTTTTTCTGCTGAGGTTCTGCCATCCTCTCAGACCCTTTACTATGGCATATAAACTGACAGGCTCCTGTCAGATCTCTGTGGCAAGCAGCTGCTTGAGGGGGTATTTATTTAATAATATAAATCGAACTAAAAGGGAATTTAGATAATGAGAATAGCGATATTTTAATAGCAGATTTCCAGATGACTACTATATAAAACTATCCAATCCAAAAAGAAATTTCCATTTATTTCTTAAAACAGAAAAAGTTGCGTTTTCCAACTTTACCGGTTATAACAAATCGCTGCTGTTAATATAAATCCTTTGACCAACAACATTCTTTACCAAATTTCAGATCGCTGTATTACAATATTCGCTTAAAGTTTTGCCATTTCCACCTTTAGCCCCTTCAAAATGGGGATAATTAAAACTATTTTAAAATTATCAAATTAGTAATAAATTTCTAACAATATTGGAAGATTCGGAAAATGCACATTACATTATTTCATTAGTACAATCCAAGAAGAATTTTTCATGATTTCTAAAACAAAAAAGTGGTCTACAGATGACAAAGTAAATACAGCTTCTTTTCATAAAACAACGAAAAACTACTAAAATGTAGGTACAGCAAAGAGCAAAATATGACAGAATATAATAAATGTTAACATAAACATACTAAATGTTAAATGCTAATTTATAATATGGGTGATATAGCGTGAGTGATCAGAAGTAGATTAGGAGGCGAGAGGTGTGGATTACTATGAGGAAAAGACAGCATTAGCTAGAATTTGGGCATGCAACTGAGGATTACGTCAGGAGTTTTCGAACTGAGTTGCGCAGAATCTATGAATTCCGTGAAACTTTGCTAGGAATTCGAAACAATTGTCGATTTTAACATTTCTCTCACCGGAAAATTTTTTATACAACAGTTAGGGAATATTTTCGTTTACAACAGAAGCAACAAGTTTGCTTCACAATCCTTGTTTCATCATCTAGAAAATGTATCTAAATTATAATTAAAAGAAAATTTCATTGAAATGCAAAAGTTATCGTTCGGTTTTGCTTAATAGTTTGAAAAAATATATAGAAATAAAAATCGAAAATTGAGTTACTTACGTGATAAATATGTAAATTGGCGATAAAATCGTTTCAAAAGGTCCAAACATACAAATGAACCATCAGTACAAAAGGTGCTCTGTTTAACAGTCTATCCGAGATAGAGGGCATATCGATCCAAACTTCCGCATGGATATTCGTTTACTAAAAACTAAGAAGTGTGTATATTGTTGACAAATTGAAAATTGGGGATTGCCATTTCGTTAAAAATGTTTCAAAGGAATCATTTAGATGACTAGTTAAGGTGGCATGCCATTAGAAATATGGAGGCTTGCCAGTATCAATGTAGCCAGATGAGTTAATGCATTTTTATGTGTCTCCAAGGCTCTGAAAACAATTTCGGAATACAGGTGACATCGCTAGACGACCATTACAAGTTCGCCCAACAGCCACAACATATCGAGGTAATTATCTTAAACTACCTTTAACTACCAAGGATCGTAGACACCCCAAATTCTGTAGGACCTTTTTTCATACACACAGAGCAAAATTTGTAGGAGGACTGCTTCAAAAATACTTCAAGAGAGGAGGTTATATGCAAGACGATCAGTGGTATTTAACTTCTTTCCATTTTAATTGTTCTCAGTAAATATGTGCATGATTCCCAGGAACAGTGAGCGACTATTCTCTTCAAATATGAGTTAAGATTCAGCTTACAGACTGGCTGTCGACGAACATTCATTTAGGGAGAACGTAAGAAATTCCATTAATTTCCATTAAGGGAAATTTATCAATATGGAGGTGGTGGTTTGACAGTCTTAGAGAGCAGCTCCAATAGTCCACTAATCAC
Organism: Ryuthela nishihirai; assembly: GCA_038380435.1. Classification (NCBI taxonomy): domain Eukaryota; kingdom Metazoa; phylum Arthropoda; class Arachnida; order Araneae; family Heptathelidae; genus Ryuthela; species Ryuthela nishihirai. The sequence continues at coordinate 83,875,999 of JAWZYU010000017.1, forward strand.
CATATGCTTGCTAGAGGATCAATGACTTCCCAGATGTATCAGATTGGGATATACGAGCTTATGTTCCCCCATTTATAGGTGCAGTGAGCTAGGGGTTTATTTCAATGGACGATAAATACTGCGTACGTAAAAGTCATCTGGTGAATCAATATCTTGAATATGAGGGTAATGAATACATGAAGTGAGCTGCAAGATCCCTAACCTCAATCCTATTCTGTATGTCTGGGATGCTTTGGGGAGACGGATTGCCAATCTCAGCCCTCCTCCTAGAAGCTTCCATATCATAAAACGACCCCTTGCACTTGTAGATTTGGCACTCTTCAGAACTGGAGACATTGTTGGCAGTATGAAGAGAAGTTGCGAGTTCTGCATTGCTGTCAGCGGTGATTGCACTTATTTACGTGAGCTTCCTCTTCACCTCTTGAACCCACTTTCCTATCTTAATGTACACGTGACAGTTAATCATACGACTCATCTTATAATCGTTATTCTAATGCAGAATTATAATCATTCTACAACTTACCTATATATGAATTTTCTTTTTAATCCACATAAACCTGATTGGGCATTCAGCATTTCTGTATTAGCAACTTTTGCACTTGAGTATTTGATAGGTTTAAGATTTCTTTTTGAAAATATCGAGAGAATAATTACTTAATGAGTATAAATCTTGTTTTGTTAATATTTGACCTGCTTCCACTTGAATAAAATTTATGGTAAAAAATTTATGTTATAGGGAAATTAAATTCAAAATCAACTGAGAAAAAAATGAAAATAGAAGGATTCTAAGGGAAAAAAATTTAAATGTAAGCGTTTCGTTGCTTCAGAATATTTGAAGATCTCGGCCCTACGTGATAGCAGAGCAATAGAGAAATGACCGTAAATGAGACTTTGTCGCGCTCAGTTATAACATTCTAATTTTTCTCGTAACAGTGAATATGTATATTAAAAAATACCTATTTTCCTACATGCGACCTAAAAAGTAAAAAATAAATCTAAAACATATCGATGATGCAATCAGTCGCTGAATTCGTATTCACTTCAAAGGAAGATAATGTGTCCGCAAAATTGTTGAGGAACTTTTGAAACGAATAGGAATTGAGTGATTGCACATTGGGTTGTTTTACCTCTGAGCGGCACTTTTTTTGCACACAATGGGCTGAATGGCCAGGTCACGAGGACACCGAAGGCTCAGAGAAGGTTGCGGGAGGGGATGGAACAGCTGTTGGGAAAGAGATGGTAGCCTCCCGTCTAGGCCATCCAGCATGTTCTTTAACGTGCACAGGGTATGGCTCCCCACATACGGGACCACGGCTTAACGTCCCATCCGACGGATGGCGGCCTTTACCAAGCTCATCTGTGTTCCCTACTGACTGTGGGCAGGGCGGGGAATTTTGCGGAGACAAATCTCAACGCTGACCCAGCTGGGACTAGAACCTGGGAACTGCAGATTACGAGTCTGGCGCGCTACCGACTGAGCCACCCATGGCCCTAAGAGTAATTGCGCAACAATACATTTTTGGTTGCATATTCAGGTTGCATATAGTTCAGGTTGCATATACAGTTCAGGTTGCATATAGGAAGATGGGTATTTTATTTTTAATTTATATTTTCATTGTCACTAAAAACACCTACATTAAGAAACTTTCTTTAATATATGACTCACAAACATCGACTAGTTTTCCTCCCCCTTTTGAGTCGTATTTGACACATAAATCATTAGATTTTTCAATCGGGTTCGAAAGATATGCCAGAACAACTGTTTTGACAAACCGAGAAACTGACAAGTGTCAAGCGAAAAGCAATAGAAAGATAGGTAAAAAAATATATAAATATGAATTTTTGAATTTATCCTATATGCGCCTTAAAAAGCAAAAAATAAACCAAAAGAATATCGTAATGTAATCAGTCACTGATTCAAAGGAAGACAGGGCGCCTATTTACCTACTCAACAAGATTGCAGGTTCCGTGTCTTCCTTTGAATGAATACGAACTCAGTGACTGATTGCATTACCGATATGCTTCAGGTTTATTTTCTACTTTATAGGGCCCATACAGAAAGATAGTTTTTTTTTAATCTTTAATTTATTTTTTGTCACTAAAAACACCTACTTACAAAAACGTTCATTTGATATATGACTGATAAACACGGACATTTTCCCTCCCTTTTGTAGTCGTCTTTGAGGTAGCCCATGACATTTGGAGGCGTCAGAAGTTTGAGGTACGACTTGTTCAAGTCGAACCCCGCGAAAATCGCCGCCCCCCCCACCTTTTTTTCTTTATCAGAGTGGAAATTAGTAGGGTAAAATTCGAACTAGTTTACGACGGTTATTATATGAACTTTCATTTGACACCTTACCAGTAACTATAGGTCCTCCCGTTCGGAAGGTATGGTAGAATGACTTTCACAGAAAGCATGGCGATTTTTTTTTTTATGGGGAAGAAAGCATCCATTTTTTTTGTAGCCTATGACACTCCCAGCCGTCCCATGGCCGAGTGGTTAGCATGCTTGGCTACTGATCTAAGGGACCTGGGTTCGAGCCCTGGGTAAGGCATGGATGTATGTGTCGTTTTTCTGCTGAGGTCCTGCCATCCTCACAGACCTACTATGGCATATAAACTGACGGGCTCCTGTCAGACCTCTGTGGCAAGCAGCTGCTTGAGGGGGTATTTATTATTATTTATTTTTTTATAACACTCCCAGCGTAAGAAGCTTTCATTTGACTCATGGCATGTAACTTTCGGCACTCGCGTTATGAAGATATAAAGGAATACTAGTTTTCGTATTTCCCCTTTTTTAGGAGGGAAGAAAACATGGGAAGTCAGTTTTTTTTATAGTCTATGACACTTCCCGCGTCACAAACTTTCATTTGACACATAAATCATCAATTTCTTCATCGTGTTCGAAAGATATGGAGGAACAACTGTTTTGACAAATCCAAAACCGACAAATGTCAAGCGAAAAGCAATAGGAAGATATGTAAAAATTGATCCCCCCCCATGCTTTCTTCCCTCCTATAAAAAGGGTAAATATGAAAACTATTATTCCGCTACATCTTCCGAACGCGAGGGTCTACAATTACAAGTTAGGTGTCAATGAAAGCTCATATGAGGACAGTCGTAGACTATTTCGAATATTCTCCTCCAAAAAGTGGGTCGATTTTCGCGGGGGGAGGGGATATAACTCGTTAAGTTAGAGAGTTATATCTCAAATTGAAGCTTGTGATGTCTCCAATGTCATGAGCTACTATAAATGCGACTCCAAAAATAGAGGAAGGAAAAATGAGGTTGATAGTTATGAGTCATATACGAAAGTTTTGAAGGAGATGTTTTTAGTGAAAATGAAAAAATATAAGCAAATACCTATCTTCTCATATGCGCCCTAAAAATAGAAAATAAAACTAAAGCATATCAATGGTGCAATCAATCACTGAATACCTATTCTAAGATAGAGCGTCGATTAATCAACAAGAATGCCGGCGCCCTATCTTTCTTTGAAGTGAATACGAATTCAGTGATTGATTGCGCCATTGATATGTATTAGTTTTATTTTCTACTTCTTAGAGCACATGTGGAAAGTTATTTTTTTTTAAACTTTTTGATTTATTTATATTTTTAAGTATTCTTTTTCATCAATGAATCACACTTTTAGTATTTACAATGTTACTCAAGAATTTTCAATTTCTACGAATTATTTTTAATATTGTTTGTACCAAGTAATATTAAAATTTCAATTTGGTCTTCAACGAATATTATTTTAAAGTTTATAATAGCCTAGCATACGAAAAATTATAAAAAAATGCTTAGCTGCCTCTATTTCTGTATAGTGTGCTACGGTGTGTCAGGATATGTTTTCCCCAAACCGGGATCAGGCTCAATATATTCGGGCTTGAAAATTTGTCCCAAAACTCAACGCTAGGATATTTTCATCGAGATAGGAGACAATGAACCAGAGGGGTTAGATTTCAATCGTAATACGCAAAATATATTACACATAACTGAAAACAGCATATTTAAAGAATGAATTCAATTTTTATTGAAGTCAGTTTTAATAAATAATAGTCACTTTAAATTTTCGAGTTAGGACCATTGTTACAGCAGCATCCATGGCATGAATGTAAGGCACATTTTTACTCTATCTAGTCGTATTTTTTTTACTTGCTCTATAAAAAAATAAGACGATGTCGACCGTTCGTCCCGGCCGCCGGAAGTACTGGATAAGATAGGGCTGTTTCTTTTCCTGTGTTGACTTTCTGCTGTCTTACCTTCCTCACTAATCTCTATGGCGCATGACATTGACAGATTCCTGTCAGATCTCTGTGGCAAGCAGCTGTTTCAGGGATAATTTTTTTATCTCGCTATATTATTTACTCCCTACCCAACCACAATACTCTTTGAAGTTTATTATTTGATTCTAAAAGTTGATACTAAATTCAGGAGGAACAAATATTTTTCTCTAACTGAGCATAGCTTGCTACAAAATGCTGATTTAGAATAAGCCTGTCCAACCCGCATTGCAAAAGAATTTGCGGCTCATAAAACAAATAATCAAGATATTAAATCAGGCTCATTTCTTCCAATATTTTGACCAAACATATTTAAGAGATTTTGTTCATTTATAGCTCATCAAATATAATTGATTTTATCAATTCACAGAACTCAAATATGTATATTTTTGCTTTTCAATCAACATATTTTGATTCTTAAAAGCAATTTTATAAGTAATGATTTGGAAAAACTATGTTTATGTTTTTAAGCTGAAATTTTTTCCCAGTGGCTCTTCACGAAGTTTTTGGTTTGGATGGGCCTGATTTAGAATGTTTTCTCAGTTGTATATATCGCCTTAGTGCTTTCGAGATACTCTCTCCCTACATGTACGCACTAGTCCCATCTGGACTGTAATGAAAATAGTGCAGAATTTTCTAAAGCAAAGTGTTGAGCGTTACGATGAACGGCACTTTTTTGCTCACAATGGGCTAAATGGTCAGGTCACAAAGACCATGAGGGCTCAGAGAAGGTTGGGAAACGGGGGACCCACTGGACAGCTGTTAGACTGTAGTCTCCTGTCAAGACAATCTACCATGTTCTTTAAGATGCACAGGGTATGGCTCTCTGGCACACGGGGCCACGGCTTAACCTCCCATTCGTGGATGGTGGTCTTTCCAAGCCCATCGGTGCTCCCTACTGACCGAGGGAGGGGATTCGAGGAAATAAATCTCAACGGTGGCCCATTTGGGACTCGAACCTGGGAACTACGGATTATAAGCCTGGCGTGCTACCGGCTGAGCAACCCTCGCCCAGTAGTAGGGGCAGAGTAATTTAAAGAATAATTATCCCTTCCTTACCAGACTCGAAATCTGCAATTTTCCAAGTTCGAGTCACATCTGTGACAGTGTTAAGATTTATCTTCGCTAATCCTCACACTTCTCTGGGTGAGAAAGGACACACCGACGGGCTTGGAAAGTCGCCGTCAATAGGATGGAAGCTGCAGGACCGTGCGCAGGAGAGTCTTATATCCTGTGCACCTTAAAGAACATGCTGGAAAGTTTTGATGTCTGCCATTTGTCTTCTAACAGCTGCCCAGTGGGTAGTCTGGTTGTACCTCCATATCCATAGGCTATGGAGACTCACAAAAAGAATGCATTTTAGTTTAATCCTTCACCAATCGTCAAAATTTATGTATATCACGAGACACATTCCACTTCTATATGTGAATACAAAATTTTGTATTATATGTGATATACAAAAATTTATGTATATCACGAGACACATTCCAAGATTTAAATTCTTATTCAATTTTATATCAAAAATTTACGATTGTCGAAAATATTTAAATAAACGTTATAACAGAATAAAATTTTTATGCAGAAACGATTTTCATATGACAAGAACGATTTTCGTTATAACAAATATTAACAAGAGAAAAAAGATTCGTTAAATGTATTATTAACTTTCTCTATTCGCATTCAATTCTCACTGAAAATCTACTCCAGCTGCTACTCATCTAAAGATAATTAAGAAAAACAACATTAGCAAGGCAATAATTTTCATCTTGTTCATCAAAATTTAAAAGAGTTAAGTTGCTTAACTCTTGAGCAGCAACGGTTTTTCTTTTTCCGTACATTGAACTAAATAGGCCAGGTGATAATCGCACCATTCAAAAGAACTGTTAACGCGAAAAATATGGCCTTTTTCTACAAGTTCTGTTTTCACATAGCTCTTGAGATTTAATGTTTTGCATCTTGTTCACAATTGCAAAATATTAAATATAAAATAACTATTTTTAATAAGGTAAAAATTCTTGAACGCGGAGTAAAAAATCTTTCATTTAGTTCAAAAACCACTATTCAACAGCGTCCAGACACTTTTTGAGTTTCCTCAGAATACTGTATTTACAACAACTTACACTTTTCTGAAACAGGGTAAAATACTTAAGTCTATTCTTAGATATGATATATGAAGTAGGCTTCACATTCACAAGGAAATGCAACAATGCACAAGAAAATACGTACTTAATTTTCAGTCTTTCTGTACTTACATGGACACCATTTCATTCCGTAGGTTTAGATGGCCTAAGAGATTTAGCAACATTTTACTACAAAAACGTGAACAATGACAACATTTAATACCGTTCTATGCAGACTAATGGTGGGTCTGTGCACTTGTTACCATATACTGAGAAGTTCGCTGGGACACGCAATCTGATAATTACAGACAGAGGTTCAGGTCTCTAATGGGATGCTTTCTGAGGTTTACTCGATCCTATCAGAGCAAAAAAAAAACACGGACTCGCGATCCACCCAGAAGTGCTTATCGCGAGTAGTTGAGAAATTTAGAAGCTTGCAGAAGCTGTGCAAATGACTACTAATGACGTCATGACTGCTGCTACTTTCCGAAAGTATCAAGCTTTGCGTGATCTTTGTAATATCAGATACACACCGAAATGAATATACTGTAACTAAAACCTCTCTATTACAAGTTAGAACAGCAGAAAATATCCACTATTTTTAGTTTCTTTGGTATCTGAAGTTCGTAAACAGCTCACTAAATTCTGCAATATCACCTATGGAATGGAAAACTTTTCAGGACATAGGTCGTTCAAAAAATCCCATGTTCCAGGTAAACACATGAAAAGATTATATTTCACAGTGAGTGGTATTTATTATTTAAAAATAAATAATAATAAAAATAAAATGACTAAATTAAAAACGCAACCACATTGAAGAAACATGCTGAATACATATGGTATAAAATTACGGTGCAAGTTGTACTTCAGACGTTCAAGTCAAATGCCTTAGTAGCTTCTCGACTTGTGGCGTCTTTCCTCCAAAATCTGCGCCATAAATCCCCAAACAACCGAACCATTCCAAAATCAAACTGGTCATGTTCTTACTAAAATTTCGAATTATGATAATTTTTTTTTTGTAATAATGTCAAATCTTTTCTTTAAAGACAAAAAAGGAAACTGAGGAAAGTGGAAAAAGAAATTTGCTCAGTTCTATTTGTAACGCGTCAAACTGTTTACCTGAAAAATATATTGTGTTTAAAATCTTTTTTTAAGTCTGATTAACGTAAAAGAGAACAAGGTGAGCGACAATATAAATAAGTTGTTCATTATATTTCCACGTAGAATATATTTCAAAATTCCAATTCAAATGAACAATGGGAAGCATGAAGAAGACTGCCCACCGCCAACATCATTGTCGATTCAACTATGTGTCTGATCGAAACGGGATTTTTGAACTCGTGTCAAGCTTTAGACAGCATAGTTAAAGAATAAATTTAAATACCTATGGAGCAACTTAAAAAGACAATAAATACACTTTAAATATTAGTTTGCCAAAGTTGAATCATCATTCTCAAGCAGCCATGGTCTAAGGAGGTCCAACCAGATTTTGCAAATTAGGTCTCCAAAACATATCTGTCTTCAGCTACATTTACTGCATCCGGCCACTGTACACCAATAATAATAAGGTCATGTTTGACATTGTCTGCCTACCACATCCTAGGTCTTCCCCACTTTGAAGCCTTTAGGTACACCGTTCATCAGCCTATTCGCTAATCAATAATTATACATACAGGCAACATGGCCAAACCAATAGAGTCTCTCTCTGCACGATATGCTGCTCAAAGGAGGTTTCAGACTCCTTTGCCTAACTTCATCATGAGAACTACAATATCACAAAAACCTGTTTACTTATCTTTATTTTGATAGCACACACTTTTGGATTGACCTATAAGTACATTGAAAATTCTTTGCATTAGTTCTTTTAGATCATTTAAAAAAAAAAGGACTGACCATTTGAAGTCATTAAATTTTTTAATCAGATTACATATATTTTTTTGGGTTTGATAAGTACTAAATGAAATATTAGTATCCTCCTTTTCTGAATCTTCCAATTTCCACCGTTAAAAGTCACTAAAGTTGGAAAGTAGCAAAATTTGAACGACTATCGTAAACCATTTATTCATGCTCGAAATATCGATGGTAAAATGTGGTGGTCAAGGGTTTTAATTGACAGAAGCGATTTACCCCTTTACCCTAGGTTTGTCTCTGAGCGGCACTTTTTGCACACAATGGGCTAAATAGTCAGGTCACAAGGATCCCAAGGGCTCAGAGAAGGTTGGGATCCACTAGACAGCTGTTAGGACACAGATGGAAGCCTTGAGTTAAGGCCATTCTAGTATGTTGAGTTTGTAAAGCTTAACTGTAATATAGAAATAATCATTACACAAAACTTTTAAACTGTATATTTTTATTAAATGGTTTGAAACAATACTTATTATTTAAGTTTTAATTTCTGCGATAAATTCTTATGGCGCATTACTGCTATGAAACACAGAAACGCTAAACGATGTGTATCTGTGATACACATCGTTTAGCGCTCCGGATGTGTTCCTGAAATCCGAGCGTTAAATGAAACGAAGTTAAACGAGGCCTCGTAAAAAGCTATTAAATTGGTATAATTACACATATTTCTTTATTTAAAAATTCTGCATTTTATTATTTAATCAGTTCACTTTTATATTGGATTTGAATTTTATTTTGTATGCAAAGAAAATTTAATAAAGTTCAAAAGAATATGTTAGAAATTACTAACCGGGGGTTGGGTTGTTTTACCTCTGAGCGGCACTTTTTTGCACATCATGGCCCAAATGGCCAGGTCACATGGACCCCGAAGGCTCAGGGAAGATTGGGGGAGGGACCCACTGGAACAGCTGTTGGGTGACAGATGGTAGCCTCCCGTCAAGGCCATCCAGCGTGTTCTTTAACGTGCACAGGGTATGGCTCTCCCGCACATGAGGCCACGGCTTAACGTCCCATACGACGGATGGCGGCCTTTCCAAGCCCATCGGTTTCCCCTACTGACCGTGGGGAGGGAGGGAAATTTTGCGGAGATAAACCTCAACGCTGACCCAGCTGGGACTCGAACCTGGGAACTACAGTTCACGACCCCCGCCCCACTACTAACCGGGGGGGGGAAATTTATCTTAGGTATATTGCTTTACGCATTTCTGTGTCTCTTTTAGCAATGCAGTATAAGGTAATAAAGTATTTAATACTCCACGCTTTGCACAACAAAATCTTTGGAAATCAGGATCGTTCTCATTCAAATTTTCAATTGCGTCTTACATTATCTTCATAAAAATTCATTTTTGTCGTACATTAAATTTGCATTGTGTTTAAGTAGCATGATGAATATATTTTTAAATAACGTTAACGGATATTTTATCAACTATTCCGACAATGGTAAACTCATAAAAAAGGAAATGAAATAATTATTCTTCAAAAAAAAAAACCAGCATTGATCAAGATAATAGGCAAACTATCTTCTATCACTCTTTAAATACTGCTACAGGCAGGGGTGAAAGCATAATTAGATTTTATATATTTATCGATTTTATTTCTTGCCAGTACCGCAAGATTCGAGGCATAGCTGTGTATGGAAAATCACGCACAGGCGGTCGCTGTACTGAAGTTATCTTACAGGGGGTGAGGTTATAAAGGGTAAAGTGACGAAAGTACACTGTCCCATTATTTTCTATTTCTCCCTACATTCACGAATGATTTAAGGATTTTTGAAGTGAAATAAATAATAATGTGACTAAATACTTCCGATGCGTTGTAATTGCGGATTTCGGCCTTATTGAAAAAACAAAAATACCTGGTGGCCGACGGAGGGAGGAAACCATCGGTGTCCCCTATTGACCGTGGGCAGGGCGGGAAGTTTTGCGGAGAAAAATCTCAACGCTGACCCAGCTGCGACTCGAATTTGGGAACTGCAGATTACGAGCCTGGCACGCTACCGACTCAGCCACCCCCGCCCCAATATGGGAGAGGAAACCACTTTTTTTTCATCTGACACTTTTGTTTATTCTTTATTATTTCCGTAAGGAAGACGATGCATATTCACCGTAGCTGTTTGAGTTCAGTCTGAATTACCAACAGAACTGGGAAAACGGGGTGAAAAATCAAAGATCAAATCAACTGTTAGGTTGAAAGAGCATTATTAAGGCTGTAAAAGAAATCGTTAACTGCGCCACTAATGAAAAAAATTGCTTCAAGATATATTGTACCGGCAAATAATTTTTTGCTGGTGTGGCGTACCGCCCTATTTTCACCACTGGCTACATGGTATGGTTCTCCTGAACAGGGGCCACGGCTTTACGTTCCATCTGACGGATGACAGCCTTTCCAACCATCGGCGTTCCCTTCCTGATTGAGGGCAGGCAGGGTGGAGGTTTAGCGGTGATAAATCTGAACGTTGTGAGGTGAGACTCGAAAACTAGGAACTGTAAATTACGATCCTAGTGGGATACCGATTGAGCCAATCCCTGTTCCCCTTACCTCAAGGAAGTGGTAAAACGAAATGTTTTAAAAGATAATGAAAAATTCCTTTTGGGTTGGATTAGGCTAAGGAATACATTATTCGTTTTTCAGAATCGTTCATAATGTCAGAAACGATAAATCTTCATTTTGTTTGAAAACGAACATTCCATATTTGCCAGAAGCAATTTGTCTTTCTAATTTATAGATGTTTAATGTGGCCGTATTTAGAACTTGAAGGACGGAATAATAACTTTGCATTAAAAATAAGGCATGAGCCTAGCTCAGTAGCAAATTCTACTTTTCAAAGCCACTTAGTTTATTTTCTAAAGTACAACATAAAAAAAACATCAGGTCGTTCGCATATATTAGCTCAGAATTCATTTCCGACATAAATATTGGCTAATCCATTTATAAACAAGTTCTTCGTTAAAAAAAGATGGGCATTACATCCTGATTATGATTAAAAATTTAAACCAACTTATTTGTGACTATATTTGTTTTTTCAGTTGTTCTAAGCATATCGTTGGGAGCTACGTACTGTGCGCCTCCAGATTTCTTACGAACATGACATCGCTACTCAGTACAGCTGCGATGAGCCAAAGAGGCGTCAGTCAGTATGAATAATTCAACTCATCTGGCTGTAACGAAATGCTCGTTCAGTGGTTCGTTGACATTAACTGACAGTGGAGCAGTGCCATGGCCAGTCATTATCACGCCACCGCCCTTGGTGACAATCCTACGTTTGACTCCCACGAATAACTGCAGCACCTCTCACGCCCGAGGCTCATCCACTAGGTCTAAGAAATTGTCCAGATAATGGAAGTTAATCTAAAAAAGCAGCAAAACATACTAGGCAAAGTCTAAAAATGAGTGGTGCATTTAGGAATTTACTTTTGGGCAGGGGCAATAAAATCAAGGCTCTTATTGCTGCATGAAACTATTCATTTAATAAAAAAAAATAAATTACCGCTTCAGCAGTTGCCTCTCGCAGATATCTGATAAGAGCCTGTGAGTTTAATCTGGTTTAATACGACATAGAGGAGATATGTGAGAAAGGCGAAACCTCAGAGGAAAGCAAACACAAAAAGAAACATCAATGATCGAATCTAGGTCCCTTTGCACTACAGCTGAGTACTCTCGTAACTTATTTAATAATACTATTTGAAAAATTCTTTAAAATAATTGTTTTACTTTTATAGGGTTTGTAAAACTTAAGTCCTCGATTTTATCGTATGTTCACGGGTTGGGTTGTTTTACCTCTGAGTCGCACTTTTTTTGCACACCATGGGGTAAATGGCCAGGTCACATGGACCCCAGGTAGTTTTTTTTTTTTATTAAATGAATAGTTCATAGGACCCCGTAGGCTCAGAGAAGGTTGGGGGAGGGGGCCCACTGGAACAGCTGTTGGGAGACAGATGGTAGCCTCCCGTCAAGGCCATCCAGCGTGTTCTTTAACGTGCACAGGGTATGGATCACACGTAGACGGGGCCACGGCTTAACGTCCCATCCAACGGACGGCGGCCTTTACCAAGCCCATCGGTGTCCCCTACTGAACTAGGGCAGGCGGGGAATTTTGCGGAGATAAATCTCAACGCTGACCCAGCTGGGACTCGAACTTGGGAACTACAGATTACGAGCCTGGTGCGCTACCGACTGAGCCACCCCGACCCTCGTATGTTCACGGCTTCTATTCGGATTATTATTTGCGATTTCGAGAAGGGATGTAATACATAAGAGATATGTGTAAAATAGAAAGCCAGAACCGATAAAAATACACATTTTTAATAATACAGTAACACGAGCGTTGCCCTTTACATTTAAACCTACACTGCCAACCGAAATATTAGAGAATATTCATGCTCTTTATGTCAATGGGAATCTAACTTCGAAGTTCTAAAAATAAATAAATACCACCTCAAGCAGCTGCCACAATGGTCTGACAGGAGCCATCCAGTTTATACGCCATAGTCTGTGAGGAAGGAGAGACCTCAGCAGAAGGACAACATGAATATCCATGCCTTACCTGGGACTGGAATCCAGGTCCCTTTTATCAGTGATCTCAATTTTCAACAATATTCGTTCAGCATTTAAAGTTACGGAAACTGGAATGATAAAAAGCTTGAAAAGGTAAATTCTTATGACGGATTACTATTGTGTGTTTCCATAACTCTTTAAATACTGAATGAACAGTGTTGAAAAATCGAAATTTAAACACATTTGATTACGTTTTTTACCTTCAGTCACATATTTCTATTAAATGCATTTACTTAGAAGTTATAGAGCTTCGAGGTTAAATTTCCATTGACACAAATAATTTGGTAATTTTCTAACATTTCGGTAGGGTTTAGTATATATCAGTATATATCATTTTGCAACAAGAAACTATTGTAAAATATCCGAGTTTATATACTAACATTATAATATGACAACTGTTTAAGATAATTCAATAGTTTTTGCGTCGAGTTCAGTCTTGAGCATAAAACTCAGTTCAATACACCACGAATTCAGATGTCTATTGGCATTAGATATAAATTACTTATACCTTTCGTAGTACTACCTTAATGCTATTAAATCTCATTTTAGAGTAAAGTATGAAGCTTGTCAGAAAAAAGAAACTGCATTTCACTGTTATAATGTTTATTACGTTGATGCATTGTAAGTGCAAAGAAGAAACTCAGATGCATATAATATTTTGAGATTTCAGCAATTCACCAATACTTTCTACGTATACTACATAATTCTCATGAATAGCTTTTACATAACTGAATTTGAAATTAAAGGTTGTTAGTTTTACTTCTAACCGTCACTTTTTTGCCCACAATGGGCTAAACGTCCAAGCCACAAGGACCCCAAGGGCTCAAAGAAGCTTTGGGGGAGGGGACCCATTGAACAGCTGTTGGCAGACAGATGGCCTACCTGTCAAGGCCATCCAGGGTGTTCTTTAACGTGCACAGGAATATGGCTCTCCTGCACACGGACAATGGCTTAATGTTCCATTCGACGGATGGCGGCCTTTCCCAGCGGTGTCCCCTACTGATTGAGGGCAGGGCCGAGAGTTTTGCAGAGATAAATCTGAATGCGGAATCGAATCTGGGAACTACAGATTATGAGCATGGCGGTTTAAAAAAAGTGACAAAAAATTAAATGTGTAATATTAGTAATGAATCATGCAGATATTGGGTTGGTGCACATGAAATGTCCGAAATGAGAGTGCCACCTGCCTAGTCAAAGTAGTTTACCCTGGCATCGATACATTTCTGCCAACGGGTTACGAAGCTGTGGATCCCACATTGATAAAACTCTAGAGTCTGAGGCAAAGAAGGTGACAACGGCTCGACATATTGCTCGGTCGTTTGGAAATTCTTCTCCACCAGGAAATGGTCCAACTGGTGGAAATGAAACATATCCACTAGTGTAACTGGTGGATATGTTGGATGGTCCTTTGTGAGACATGCAGGTGGGCATTGTCATGCAACAGGACCCCATGCCTGTTGACCAAAACTGGCTGTTACAGAGTTTTCCATGCATCTGCAGCTTTTCAGCACAATAGCGGTCCAAATTGATGGTCTCACCTGGTCGGAGAAAATAATGATGGATCAGGCCGGTAGCAGACCACCATAAGAGAATCAGCATTTTTCACTGGTGTAGGGATGGCTTTAGACAATGTTTTGGTGGCCAGCCATTGGCTGATCAATATTCCGTGTATCCAACCACTGTGCTGATCGATGACGATTGTCGTAAGAGCACACTTTTCATCGTAGGGTACGATCCAATTTAGGATTCCGTCCGTTTTTCCTGGCATTGAGATAAATGCAACACCTCCAGACGGCGTGTCCTGTTGGGCTGCTGTCAATTCATGTGGCACCCAGACATCCTGCTTTTTCATTTTCCCCAGTTTTTTTTTGAAGTTTTTACATTATTGTACAATTAAAATTAAGGAATGTCCTATTATTTTGGCGTCCCGGGCAATAAAGCAACTCTGCTTTCCTTTAGATCAGGGGTGAGCAATTGTTTTCGTATATACACTGCGCATGCGTATTGACGTGGCAGTCCTAGTGGAAAATACGAGACGGGAAGGAAATCTCGGTTCAAGGCGGATTTTTCTGACTGTCTTGGCGGGCCACAAAACACTTTTACCGGGCAGAATGTGGGCCGCTATTTGCCCACCCCTGCTTTAGATCAATGATGTGCAAATTTTTTTTGGCACTGGGCCGAATAGAAAACTATTGTTTGCTGTGAGCCAATAGTTGGAAGAAAAGGTGTAATGAAATGAACAGAGAGTAATGAACTTTTTTATAAGTCCAGAATAATAAAAAAAATTAAATACTCATAAAAAGTTTATTTTAACATTAAAACTGAAGTGACTTGTCGAAGAGGCATGTGAAGGATGAGACTAGATCCCAGAATTAAGTTACTGAACATTCGGCTTCAATGACGTTTTAGCTAGTTGTATAATTTTATTCAAATATTCTTCTTTCGTCTTATTAAAATACCATTAACTTTAGTTAAGCCAGATAAAAAAAAAATATATTATCCAATTTTCACGCGGGCCGCAAAAAACTTAAATGGCCTGGAGTTTGTGCACTCTTGCTTTAGATGATTCTGTAAAAAGGCATTTTTCACATTTATATTTCTGTAAAAGCGACCTTAACCTTTTGGGCCCCCAGGTAGTGTTCTGTTTTGCCGTTTAGACCGTTTCCTATTAAAATATTAGTTCTACACTTTTAACCCAAAAGGAGATAATCTAAATTCTCTATCAAGTTTGTCCTAGCTTTTCATATAATAAACAAACACAAAACCATGCCACCAGGGACTCAAACTCAGACCCCAGAAACTGCAATGTCACAGTTAGTGAACGCGATACTACTAGTGGCTCTTCAAGTTTTTGGGTTGGATGGGCCTGATTTAGAAGAGTTTTCTCAATTGTTACAAGGATAGTTTTGAAGATGACCTGGAATTTTGATTATAGCGTGTCAATAAATCGCCTTAGTCCTTTCGAGGTACTCTCTCCCTACGCGCTAGTCCCATAGACGTATGAGTGCTAGTATTAGGTCTGGTCATCAAATCAAGCAATGAATATTCCTGTGAAAAAGGGTTACCAAAATCACAGACTCATGCAGAAAAGTTTTTTAAGAATAAAGAATTATACTTTTTTTTTAATTTCATTTTATATATTTTTCTTCATTTTTTTATAACTCTTCAAACACCTTTATACCCTTCAAAAATGAGATTAGCAATATATAATAGCTTTGTTTTAAAGATTTTTTAGCAGGTAAATAGTTTTAAAGTTAAATACGTTAATATTTTTTTTTAGTTTCTGAAAATATTGGTTTCTTTCTGTTGTGTACCTTTTACAATGAAAAATTATATTCGATTGTTTGTGGAATATTACAATATAAACAATTTGGTGTATCCAACTTTTTCATTTTACATAATATTGATCTAGTAAGTGCTAGGTTTGCTTTGATTCTTAAAATTATATTTATCTCCTTTTTACTAAGTCCAAAATCGTTAATCCAACCATTCCCTTTCGATGTGACTTGTACCATCTCTCAAGTCATAAATTGCTTCATACGTATGTGATCCTTAGGCATTCATAATATTAACATTCTTTACCTGTTTTATAAACGCTTCAATCTCTTAGCTTCCGTGCGTTTCTCCGTAATTGTTTTAGCACTAATAGTCTTCCAACTAAATGTAAAATAACTAGATTTTGAATATTTAAATTCTGATTATTGATTTCACCCTGTAATATTAATTTCTTGCAACAGTTGGAAAATAACTCACTGACGCAAAAAACACATAAAATGTCGATTCTACGGAGCCCGATATTACGGGCTTCGGGATTTAGTGATCATCATCGATCCCTACCAGCGTCAAACTACGCTGCTCTATCCAAATAATAGAATTTCCATGTTACGTCAAATGAGAATCTAACTTCGAAGTTCTATTACTTTAAAATATGCATTTAACGGGAAAATATGACTGAAGATAAAGATCATACATAACCAAATCCATTTATTTATGGATTTTCAACAATATTCGTTCAGTATTTAAAGAGTTATGAAAGATTGAATATTTAACAATAAATCAAGAATGATTCTTATAAAACAATTGACATAATACCCATTGACATAATATGGAAATTCTCTAATATTTTGGCAGAGCTTGTATATATATTCTTATCCTGATCTCAGGAAAGCGGTGTTATTTAATTCTACTTCTTCCAAACTAGAATAATTTGAGGAATGCGAGATTCAAACGATTTCAGCTGACTGACTGGTAGTATTTTGTTTGCTCAATCGCAGATAGACGATCCTCTTCTATTTCGAAAATCTCGATGTTTCCTAATAACTAATTTTCGAACAATTTACTTAGAACTGAAAGAAAGATGAATGGCGCTCTATAAATCATGACAATTGTGATAATTCTCCTAAAATATAGTAATATTTACAATTCTATTAAGTAAAAACACCTGTATCATAAATTCACCGTTTCAGGTCAAGCATGTAATGGCTGAAGTATAGAAAATATTTCACTTTCTGTCAACCATGTATTTCTAAAGGTTGTCGATAAATGTTCAGCTTACTTCGCCAAAGCGGAACTCGTCTGTATCCTTAATTATATAATTAAAAATATTTATCAGTATGGGAAATAAATCTTTTAACAGAAAAATTCTAACATTCCAAAGAATATGTAACGATATTCGGTGATATTTTTCAAGAAAGAGGGCATCTCTGACTCGTCACCCAACATCAGATGTTGACTGCGTCTCTCTGGCGACATGACAATGTGGGTAGGTAAAAACTACTTTCAGATTTGAAACAATCGCACATAAAATTCGCTACATTCAAGATTATCATCTGGGCAATTTTTAAGTAAGATAAGTCGCAGCTTTTAAAACTGTTAAGAAAACCGGTTATCAAATTTCAAATAGATTCTTGTTTTGAAGTATAATATATTCTAGAGTTCAACTACTCGATGGAATATAATAGCGTTGAACAGTACTTGGTCGAATACGTACCAGGTAATGAATATTCGGGTAGAGTGAAAAGAGTAGGTTTTCAGATGAGGGAAATGATTATTGAAAAAAGTGCTAAGAATGACTGGAATGCCGTTCTGGTACCAATTTCGCTTTCTGGTATTAGTTTGGAATGCAAATCGTTCCAAAACACTTACATTTCTCCTTTAATTTTTTCCATTCATATTGAATCGCACATTCCAATTCGTTTATTTCTAGCTAAAGTCAACGTTTCCTTACAGAAAGATAGGAGTCCACTTTCAAATTGTTTGTAGAAGTAGCTGCGAGACCGATTATAACAAAATAATTGTGATCGAACATTTATCATAAGTAAATTATTTGAAGGTATTAATTCCATTGTCTTTGTCCCATGGCCGAGTGGTAAGCACGCTTGGCTACTGATCTAAGGGACCTGGGTTCGAGCCCCGGGTAAGGCATGGTTGTGTGTGTTGTTTTTCTGCTGAGGTCTTGCCATCCTCACAGACTATGGCATATTTTACTATGGCATATAAACTGACAGGCTCCTGTCAGACCTCTGTGGCAAGCAGTTGCTTGATGGGGTATTTATTATTTATTTATTTATATTTTTTAAGCAATCCATATGTAGATAAATGGGTGATGAAGGAAAGGGCTAAATCACTTAGTGTGATAAATAAACCACACACTGCGATATATATCTACTTTTATCCAAAAATTTCAGGAACGTCTGAAGAATATTAAAAAATTCTCGCCCTATACGTGTTCTAAAAATTAAAACAATGCCAACGATGAAATCATTTACCCGAATTCATATTAACTTCAAAGGAAGATGGGACACTAGCAATTTTTCTTCTTCTAAATTTGGCAATATGAAATCAGTAAGCGATTTCATCATTATTTTTATCTTTTATTATTTAAGGCAAAAATAAATCTTAATTTTTTTTTCCTTTTTTATGCTAGCTTCACAAGAGACTTTGCAATTAATTTGACATATGACATTAAATTTCCCTCCTTTTGGAGGTAATGAAAGGAGGCGGGATAAATTGTATTAACCCAAGACACTCATAAATTTTGTTTCGACATAATGCGTTACGATCGACCTCTTTGAAATTTGCATATCCCCCTTTTTTACGGAGGGATGGGCTTTTGGAAAAAGGAGAAATAATTTTTAGCCTAAACAGAAGTTTACACAAAAATAGACTAGTTCTCCACTTCGGGGGAAAAAAGGATGAGGTACATTTTAATAGCCTACGACAATCCCCACATCTTTCATTTGTGATCAGCTTTCATTTGTGATAAAATTTCATACGCTTGGCTTTGGCATTCGGAAGATAATACGAACCCACGACCTCCTGATAACATGTCAGGTGCTCTGAATACTATTCAGTTGAAATAAATGTCGAGGAAATTTCTTCCGTATATTGAAAAGTACATTCGTGAGATATATTGCCATCTACTTCAGAGGCTATTTTTGATCGGCGACCAATCAATTTCTGCTGTGGCAAGATACAGACAAGGACAGAATACGTATTGCCACCCGGCTCAAGGCAATTTTTCCTCTAAAACTGATATCGAGGACAACTAAGAGTGATAATTTACCATATAGTGGAATAACTTATATATTTTTTCATTTTATGAATGGGAGGAAAGGAAACGGTATCGTATATTTTTCTAGTCTAGGACAAGTTTTCATTTGATGTAAAACTCATATGCTTGAATCTTGTGCTCCAAAGGTATTTATGTGAAAACGGTTGTTCATTTCTCCTTTCTGCTAAGGCGAGACCTCAGCAGACACAAATATGCATTGTTTCTTCGGAATTCTATCTCAGATCCCTTTGCTCCGCAACCAAAATGCTCAACTAAGATTCAATCAGAACGATCTTAAGAGGTCGAAAAACGAAGTAGATGAGGAAAATGATTATTGACAGAAGTGCTAAGAATGACTGGAATGCTTTTTTGCACACAATGGGCTAAATGGCCAGGTCACAGACTCCGCGGGTACAGAGAAGGTTATGGGAGGGAACTCACTAGACAGCTCTTACGAGAAGATGGTAGCCTCCCGTCAAGGCCATCTAGTGTTCTTTAACATGCATTTTATGGCTTTCCTGTAGATGGGGCCACGACTTTGCCCCCCATCCGACGGATGACGGCCTTTCCAAGACCATCGGTGTCCCCTACTGACCGAGAGCAGGGCCGGGAGTTTTGCGGAGATAAATCTCAACGCTATCCCAGCTGGGACTAGAACCTGGGAACTGCAGATTATGAGCCTGGCGCGCTACCGGCTGAGTCACCACCACCCTGAAAAACGAAGTATAAAACAGGCATTGGCTATATTAGAAAACTGCAGTCTATGCTGCGTTTGAAAATAATATGCTGTGTTTCGTCTACGAAAATTATGGTTATCAATGCTTTTCGTCATGATTAAGCCTAAAATTTGACGAAAGGAACATCGTGTGTTTTCTAAAGACAACTTTCCCTCTTCGGGGAAAAGAATAGGTTAAACTCTCGAAGTGTTTGTGGTTTTCAATTGACATTTTCTCCCTTAAGGCGAATAAAACAGGTAGGTATTCTTTCTTTCTTTGGCAATACGTATTCTGTCCTCTAGCGTAAATGCAAAGCGTGGAGGTTTAATAACACTGCACTTGGCGAACTTCCTGTACGGAGGGGTCCGAGATGAAAACATGGGTTCCTGGCTAGCGACAGAGCCTCACCCAGTGACGGCTAAACACGCCTGCAACTTGACACGCGAACATGAAGTATGCACTTCACGTCAAGAGGCTCCACAGCAGAAACTGACTGCCCCGGGCAGAAGTATTTCTTCACAGAAGGTTTGTTTCACACGCTCATTCTGCCTGATGTGCAGCAAAAGTAAAATTATAAACAGAAATAAAGAGCTTTGCATTTGCTATTGCAACACTTGATATTTCTTACGAGAGTGGATAAGTATTACAACCAAAATCTAGAGTTATCTTGACTTCCACAGTTATTATATTACGATATTTCTAAAGTCTAATAGCTAAAATTTGGCTTAAAAACGTGATTTGCACAACAAAAAGTTATTATTCTATTTACATTTCAAAATTTCCATGATGTCCCAAAGTTTGCTTATAGGCGGATTTTAGATTATTAATTTGTTCTGCATATTTATTAAATATTAAACTTTGTTTATTACATTACTATTTCAAAACAAAACATTTAAATTACGAAAATTAACACATAACTCAAGAAAGCTGCATCAGGTTAAATATAAAACTTTGAATAAAGCAATTATTCCAAGAATCAAATGATTTCGCTTAAACAATATGAAGCATTTTTATAATGCATGTAAATTTTTAGAACTTTTGGAAAGATGCTGATTAAAATTATTTTGTGTCTTGAGGTTATTTACCCTTTGAGTCAGAAGTTTAATCTTTTCTAACTAGGTGATTGTTGATAATTTTTTTTGAGGAAATACCACCTTTTTAAATTTTACCCATTGTACGGATCGCCTTTTTTATCTTAATGAATAAAACGATAAGAAATTCACATATATTAAGGTTTTTGAAAAATAAATTCAAAACGGTTAATATTTTCTCCGTTAACAATAAAACAAAAATATTAAATTTAATATTTTTATATGGGCAGACAAAATTTATTGAACGTTAGACAATTGTCCCTTTAATAAGTGGTGGCATATTTAAAGAAACCATTTTAAAATCTTTTAGATTACCTAGTAAATTGCTTTTGATATTTAACTGTATTTTCTTTAGCTCTCATAAATTTATTAACAATTAGATCTAAAAACTACTAGGTCGTGGACCTTAAACATCGCATATTTTTATTTACATAAATACTCTATTTGAGATCCTTCGAGTAGCTATTATTGTCTTATGAATTAGTCTACTAAAAGTATTCAGTAAAAATAATCGTAATGAAAATGTTTAATAATGGTACTGGAATAAAATACATTCAGACCACAAGTTATGCTGATTAGATATACCCGTTTCATACAATGTGCCGCAATTTATGTAATCCCTACTTCGTATTTACGGGGTTTCAAATTCTTCTCTTATCTGCCTTCAAAATTTCAGTTGTTTCCCGCTTTTATAGTGTTGGCATCACTTATTGTTTCCTCGCATAGTTTCTATCGTTTTTGGACAATTTAGCTCCTGAGGAAGTGTTTATACACTTTTTTTTATTCTCGGTAACTTTTATATATTCTCCAGCAAGTGTTTATACACTTCCTCAAGAGCTAAATAATATAGTAGTAAATAATATAAGCCGTAGAAGGTTTGTGATATTGTGCCTAAGTAATGTGCATGTTTATTATCCTGGATTACCAGTCAATGCAATCGAAATGAGTTGACTGTGCATCTCAAGAAAAAAAAAGTTAGGGAAAAATAATAATTGTGTTAAAACAACAACCAATAGGAACACACAAACAAGAGAGCATCCAACGAACGAAAGGTAGGCAGAACCCACAGCATGTCCTCATTGCAAAAGCATTTCACGAGTTCTTGTGCAAGTTCAATGAGTGACGAGATTTTCAAATTTGATGAATCATGGAACGGAGTTCAATTTTGGGAGGGGCTTTGAAAAATTATTTCATGTTACAAAATATTTCGGAAGGAATTGACGAAGGAGATCACCTTCAAGCTTAAACCTGTCTCTTCAGAGACTACCAAATGGAGCCTATTATTGTACAGACTTAATGTCTCAGTTAACCGTGTTTTCGCCCAAAAGCCCAACTTGTATTTAAAAGACAGCAAATTTTATTCTTTAATTAGTGACTGGCTATTGTAACTCTATAGATTGTCTTCAGCATATGTTGTAAGAGGCGATTTCAGTTAATCTTCAAGCTTGAAATGTGTTTTATTTATAAATAAAAATAAATACCCCCTCAAGCAGCTGCTTGCCACAGAGGTCTGACCAGGAGCCTGTCAGTTTATATGCCACAGTAGGAGATCTGAGAGGATGGCAGGACCTCAGCAGAAAAACGACACACACATCCATGCCTAATACCGGGGCTCGAACCCAGGTCCCTTAGATATAAACAATTTATTTAATGAAACTTTCTAATACAAATAAATAGCAGCGATTTCTTTCTTCGAGGATTAGGGTGAAAATAAGGCCGCTAGTTTTCCAAGAGTGCATGTTGACATAGAACTTAGCAGTTATCACAAGCGACAAGGCACGATAGAGATGAATCAAATGATTTACAGATTTTTTTTTTCAACACGTTTGAACTCTTCCCCTCATAATTTCATAAATACTTGATTGCTGGTTTCAAATTTTATTTTTGGGTTAAAGATTTCATTCTGAGTTTCCAAGCTGCGTTAAAAATTGAAAAATTGCTTTAGGACTATATAACCCCCCCCCCACACACACACACACACACACTTGCTATTCTTGCTGAATCAGCTATTTCTCCCTTTCATATTAAAATTAAAATATTAATGATTAAATATCTCTCAAAATTATACCTTAAGACACCTGATGAATTTCTAAAAAAAATTTTAAATCCTAATTTTTCCTCAAAATACAATATGCAACTAAAATCAGATCATATAATTCATTTTCTTCAATCAAAATTTTTGATGACCTTATGGAGAATATACCGGTCTGGGCCTTCATTTGACCATTTATCTTTACTTCTATTCCCTTAATCGACTCAAAATCGCAACTTCTCCCAGAAGTTTTGAAAAAATTAACTGAATTTATTATAATGGAAAAGTTAAAGATTTGGATTTTTTTTTTACACAGAGGGTCAAAACTCCGAAATCAAAAGCTCTTCGGCAGCTTTTTCCTTTCCAACTCAAAATTTTTACAAATTATTCAAATTTCCTGAATCTACCACAATTTTCGAAGCTGAAATTATTGCGATATTAAAAATTATTAAATGGATTTCATTCAACTGAAATTCCCAAAAAATTGTGATCTTTACTCTAAATCAACGTTAGAAACATTAAAAAAAATCCCCTCAAGCAGCTGCTTTCCACAGAGAGAGAGGTCTGACAGGGGCCTGTCAGTTTATATGCCATAGGTCTGTGAGGATGGCAGGACCTCAACAGAAAAACAAGTACACCTACATGACAAAAATGCATCAAATTTGTCAAACATTTTTGATACTCCTATCTTTTATTCCAATTATAAAAAAAATCACAAAAACATGAATTTAAACTTACTAATAGATACTTAAAACTTACTAATAGATACTTAAAACTTTATGGCCCAATTTATAACAACTTTTGGTTTTACTTATCTAACGAGATTAATCACTATCAACAATTACTCCCTCTCGTATTCTTAACTAAAATTAAGTCTTAGAACTGGGTCAATCAGGATTAAACCCTTACTTTTTTTAAAACTGAAAGAAATACTTCTCCCACCGTCATTTTTGTCGCAGATTGGAATCGATTCATCATGTACTTCTAAATTGTCCAAAATTTCAAAAAGAACGAGACCAATTAATTCAATCTCTAAAAAATATCAATATTAACGATCTTTCTACCGAAATATTGTTAAATCACCCAAATTAAAATATTAGATTTAAAATTTTAAAAATTCTCGCTAACTTTTTATATTTTACAGAACTTGGAACCTGTATATAGATTTGTTTAAATTCAAAACATCATCTACTATGTTACATTGTAATATGCTTTTATGTTATTTTGTAATTACTCCTATTGTAACCGCATTATTTCTATCTTTCGATCTAAAAAGAGACTTTTCTAATTGAGATACATTTTGTAATACTTGTCTTTTCATTTATTGTAAATATATTGTCTCCTTTTGTATTCTGCAAAACTTTGCATTGGGAAAGAATGAAAAACAATCTTCCAGTGTTGTGTCAAGTTCAATAAATAAATAATACCAAAAACTGAACCAGGTACAAGGCTCAAATAGCTTGTTTTCCCCATTTTTATAGTTCATCGTTTGAAAATTTAACTTAAATTTTTTGGGCTTCTCTTCCCCGTAGCTTGCCAAATACTTGACCACCCGGTCCCAGATGTTTCCTACTGCCACCGCGTGTTGCGTTAAAAATTCTAGTCTCGACTTATGGAAATCCGAGTTATAGTTTAAAACGATAAGTTAATTCGCTAGTTGAGAATAATCCAGCAAGAAAATCGTTCGGTAATTAAGAAACGAAAAATGCCAAAAGCATGCAAAAATCAAAACGCCATAATTCATTTTTATTTATGTCAAAAGGTCTTTAAAATCGGAGCCCTTCACCACAGTCAAAAAATTTTCAGGTTACATTCATTAAATAATCAATATGTATATATACACTCAGGGAAACCTATTTGGAACAATTCAATGTTATGTCAGTTGAAATTCAAATACAGAATCCAGTAATTTTTTAAATAAGCTTTTCATGAAAAATGTGACTGAAGTAATTCAAATATGATCAGACCTATTTAAATCTCGATTTTTCAACAATATTCGTTTGGTATATAGAGAGTTACAGAAATTGAAATATTTTATCAGCAACAATGCCAGTTTAATGGTTCTGAAAAGTTAATGAAAACAAGTTAAAATGAAAGCAATGACAGTTATACTAAATTTTACTAACATGTGCAGGAGAATTTTTAGCAGTTCTCGTAATAATTACGTTAATTTTCACTAATTTTGAAAAGTTTTTTACAGAACGGGTAAACTTGCTAAATGTTTCATCTGAGTTACTATTGACACAATATGTACCTGTACTTAGTTGGATTGTTTTACCTCTGAGAGGCACTGTTTTGCACACCATGGGCTAAATGGTCAGGTCACAGGACCCCGAAGGCTCAGAGAAGGTTGAGGGAGGGGACCCACTGGAACAACTGTTGGGAAACAGATGGTAGCCTCCCGTCAAGGCCATCCACTGTGTTCTTTAAAGTGCACAGGGTACGACTCTCCCGCACAGAGCCACGGCTTAACGTCCTATCCGACGGACGGTGGCCTTTCCAAACCCATCAGTGTCCCCCTACTGACCGTGGGCAGGGCGGGGAATTTTGCGGAGATAAATCTCAACGCTGAACCAGCTGGGACTCGAACCTGAGAACTGCAAATTAGGAGCATGGCGCGATACCGACTGAGCACCCCCCCCCGCCCCTCCCTATGTAATAAATATCCTTTGCAATTTTACGTATTTACCATACACAGAGTTTATCCTTTTGTTATATTATATCTTCACTTTTCCTGTAGTATAGATCACTAATATTTTTGGAAAAAAATATATCAGCAGTGTTTGCAGAGTGCCATCTTAAATCATTTCAGGTTCTTTCCATTATCCAATGCTCCTTTTCTTGGTATTACAGGCAAAAAGAATGTCCTCTAACCTAGGGGGATCCTGAAATATAGTTTCCTCCCCATCTTGGGGCGACTAACTAATTTTTCATTTCTTCCCTTTAGCAGACATATTAGGAGATACCCAGTAAGTCTCACTGCCGACTTTCAGATCGTTTCCAAAAAAAAGGAGCTATGCTTTTTACTTTGTTGTCTTGCCGACATTCAAACGTTTATGTTTTTAGAAATAAATGAAAAATTCTTTTTGGGTTGATGGGTTGATTAGGTATTGACGAAATATTAGGTTCGCGCTTTTTTAATTTCTAGTAGTTTTAAATAAAGGCCGCCGCAGTGCCCGAAGCATGCTTGGCTACTGATCAAAGGGACCTGGGTTCGAGCCCAGGGAAAGGCATGGGGATGTTCGTGTTGTCTTTCTGCCGAGTTCTCGCTTTCCCTCGCAGAATCCTTCCATGGCGTATTAAAATGACAGGCTCCTTAAATGGAAATTCATTTTTTAAGCTCTCTACAGGTGAAAAATGAAGATTGCAAATACTTATGCTAGAAAATTTGGTAGTGGAATTAAGAGTGTCATTCACACTGACAGAAGCAATTGTCCCCTTAAATCAGGTGGTGGTTGGATAAATGCAAATTTTTCGTTATGAGAGATAAAATTTATTTAAGGTGCTAATAAAATATTACTATTAGCAATTTCCTAATCATTTATTAGTTCGAATTTTCATTGTTAGAGCAGGTAAAAGTAGAAAAAAATGCAAAAACTTCATTATCTTTGAAAAGAAATACTCCATATTCACCAAAGGCAATGTTATTCGTGTAGCTGAAGTCTAGTGAAGGCTACGAAATCTAAATACTCGAGCGACGACTTCCCATTATAGTGAGCATCGTTAATCATACTACTAAACCCTGCAGCCCATCTTTGGTTATGTATGTCTGTTCGCAAATTTTTCACTCTTAGAAAACAGTTATTGCAATAAAAAAATATTAATCAATGATATTTCGGAATTTTCGATTTTAAAAATTATCCTATCAATTTACCAATAATAATTATTCTGTGAATTGAGCAGTGGGCTCTTTTTTTAAGAGTAAAAATTCTCCACAGTTTTTTTCTTATAAATCTGAAAAGCCATGAATTGACGAAAACTATAAATCTAAATATTCCTTAATTAATCAGTCAAATACGTATTTATGTACAATATTTAGCGAGATAAACCTCGCTTTTCTTTCCAATTGCGGTATTTACTTTCCATGTCATGCGGTCCGTGATCAGGATTACTTTTCAAATGTGGCCGGCGGGTCATGCCAGTTCAAGACCCCTGCTCTAAATCATAAACTTATAGGTAAGTCATGAATAATGACGTAAAAAACGCTGAGATTATTAATACAACATATTTAGAATAGCGGCGATCATTCAGTTCCTTAATTAGACGAAAATGCATTCTCAACATCCATTTCAATAGATACGAAGTCTCAGAAGGATATATTTTTTGGAGCTGGTTAATTCGACATTCATGCCCAGTAACAGAGTTCTATTTTATCCAAAAATTTCCAGATGTGAAATAAGATATTTTTCCACATTTTTACTTTAGAGAAACAGATGTCAGACTCAGTAGTATCGAAATGGATACAAATCAGTGGAAAATATTTATATCTATTACGAAATTCGTATGTTTAATTTTGATCAAACATACCAGTATTCGTCTTATCAGCATATTTTACTTCAAGCTGCCAACAGTTTTGTCACATGCATACGAAACCCACAATCATCTCCAATCGTAGGAGAACTGCTTTTAACTTCCTACGAAATGGTGAACTTCCTGCTCCAAGGGCGGGAACTTCTTGGCTGTCTAGTACTTGTTTTCAAAAGAAAAAGAAATCGGATTTTCTATCAAGCCCAAAGTGATCACCCAACGAAGCTGCTTGATTGCAAGAGACTATCATCAATCAAGAGCAATTATCAAATTGCAAAACTTAGTGATATTAATTATTTGTATATGGTACTTTTGTCTTATAACGAAGGAAAATGAAACGTACATGTTTCTTCCAAAAAGAAAAAGTAGCAATTCATCGATTAAACCTATAAACTATCAAATTCCTGACTGAAAATTCAAATTAAAAGAGTAAAAGTACCTTTATGTTGCAGAATGACAATGTCTGTGAAAAAATGATAATATGCACACGAACAGAACCGAATTTACATATTGTGCGCCCTGGTCACAGATCAAATTCGGTGTTCCTACATTTAAATAAAAAATAATAAATACCCCCTCAAGCAGATGCTTGCCGCAGAGGTCTGACGGGATCCTGTCAGTTTATATGCCATAGTAGAAGGTCTGAGAGGATGGCAGGACCTCAGCAGAAAAACGACACATACATCCATGCCTTACCCGGGGCTCGAACCCAGGTCCCTTAGATCAGTAGCCAAGCGCGCTAACCACTCGGCCATGGAATATTAATGATATATATTGAATTTTTTTTGGTAGTGTATGAAATAAATGAAAATCGAATTTGCCCATCAAATACAATTATAAACAAAAACTTGTGGAACAAATTGTTTTTAACTATGTTATGGGGCCTCATTCTAAAAAAATATGCAACACACTCCATGTCATTGGAAATCCATATTCAAAACTTCCATAACGAGCTTTAAAAATTGAGACTCACGTTATAGCTGCATCATACATATAAATCTCATTTTGCAACAATATTCGTTTATGCATTAAATTTAGAAGCGCATTCGTTTATTAATTATATTTTTAATACAAAAATTATTTTTGAGAGAAATTCTATGACTGCATACATTACTGTTTCTGGCAGGGTCGGACTTCCGCATTAAACTAACTAAACTTATAGCTTAGGGCCTCACGATATAGAGAGGGGTGGGGGTGGCTCAGTCGGTAGCGCGCCACGCTCGTAATCTGTAGTTCCCAGGTTCGAGTCCCAGCTGGGTCAGCGTTGAGATTTATCTCCGCAAAATTCCCCGCCCTGCCCACGGTCAGTAGGGGACACCGATGGGCTTGGTAAAGGCCGCCGTCCGTCGGATGGGACGTTAAGCCGTGGCTCCGTCTACGGGTGATCCATACCCTGTGCACGTTAAAGAACACGCTGGATGGCCTTGACGGGAGACTACCATCTGTCTCCCAACAGCTGTTCCAGTGGGTCCCCTCCCCCAACCTTCTCTGAGCCTTCGGGGTCCATGTGACCTGAAGGAAAATGTGACTGACTTTCAGGTCACATGGACCTGAAGGAAAATGTGACCTTCAGGTCCATGTGACCTGAAGGAAAAATGAATTTAAGCCCATGGTGTTCAAAAAAAGTGCCGCTCAGAGGTAAAACAACCCAACACGATATAGAGTCCCTAAAAATGCATTTCAAGTTTTATTGGGTAGCAATTGTGAAGTTGTATTAGTAGTTATAAACAAACTGTATAAGACTGAAAATAAAGATATATGTCTCATTTTTCTATGAAGAACTTATTTTAGTAGTTACGGAGCTCCGAATTTGGTTTACCATATATTCGGAGCTTCATTGAACTACCGCTAACAGCGAATTCCGCCACAGCATTCTATTTTCAAAAAGCTCCTTGTAACATTTGAAAGCTCTTATTTGATTGGTATAAGGATGCCTTTGAACTTTTACCATATTGGTTTTAATAGTCTTTGCCTGTATTAGTCAGAGCCTACAGGATCATGTGTATTAAACTCTTGAGTGTCTCTTTGGAGAGTTAAAACCTATGGAGGTGAATATGAAACAAAGGGTTAAGTAGCCACGATAATAAATGTACGATGTGTTATTAATTTAATCTGACTTTTGTTATATAAGATATTATTAGGAAGGCAGAATAGAAAAGATGGCATTTTTTATATTCAACTTCATATCGGATTTTTATATTCAACTTCAAAATCGGATGGGCGAGAGGTGTTCCAAATGAATCTACCCTTCGGGTTGGGTTGTTTTACCTCTGAGCGGCACTTTTTTTGCAAACCATGGGCTAAATGGCCAGGTCACATGGACCCCGAAGGCTCAGAGAAGGTTGGGGGAGGGGACCCTCTGGAACAACTGTTGGGAGACAGATGGTAGTCTCCCTCAAGGCCATCCAGCGTGTTCTTTAACGTGCACAGGGTATGTCTCTCCCGAACACGGGGCCACGGCTTAACGTCCCATCCAACGGACGGCGGCCTTTCCAAGCCCATCGGTGTCCCCTACTGGTCGTG
Organism: Ryuthela nishihirai; assembly: GCA_038380435.1. Classification (NCBI taxonomy): domain Eukaryota; kingdom Metazoa; phylum Arthropoda; class Arachnida; order Araneae; family Heptathelidae; genus Ryuthela; species Ryuthela nishihirai. The sequence continues at coordinate 83,906,306 of JAWZYU010000017.1, forward strand.
GGCAGGGCGGGGAATTTTGCGCAGATAAATCTCAACGCTGACCCAGTTGGGACTCGAACCTGGGAACTACAGATTACGAGCCTGGCGCGCTACCGACTGAGCCACCCCCGCCCCCTGCCCTTTGGGGGGTAGGCGACAATTTGGGTTGTTTTACCTCTGAGCGGCACTTTTTTGCACACCATGGGCTAAATGGCCAGGTCACATGGACTCCGAAGGCTCAGAGAAGGTTGGGGGAGGGGACCCACTGGAACAGCTGTTGGGAGACAGATGGTAGTCTCCCGTCAAGGCCATCCAGCGTGTTCTTTAACTTGCACAGGGTATGGCTCTCCCGCACACGGGGCCACGGCTTAACGTCCCATCCGACGGACGGCGGCCTTTTCAAGCCCATCGGTGTCCCCTACTGACCGTGGGCAGGGCGGGGAATTTTGCAGAGATAAATCTCAACGCTGACCCAGCTGGGACTCGAACCTGGGAACTACAGATTACGCGCCTGGCGCGCTACCGACTGAGCCACCCCCGCCCCAGGTAGGCGATAAGCAACAGGATCAAACATTAATATGAAAAAAGAAAACTTGTCAAAAAATTTTTTGACGATGTATCATGAGAAATGGTTGCTCAGAATACGCAAAAAAAACACAATTATTAAAAAATTGCAATGCGCCTTTGTTGAGAAATATCTCCAATCCTTATTAATACTACAAAGATTGATTTCTTTTTCAAGCATTTTTCGAGCTTTTAAAAATGCAGTACTTGAATTAAAATTTTTAGCCTTAAACGTTTTAAATCACTGGTCTTATTTTTTGACTTAGAATAGAACCCCTTAATTTTTTTAAAAATAATTATTCTGAAACATATACATTTTTTGAGGTGCTCGTGGTTAATATAACTTCGAGAAATACTTTTTTTGGGGGGGTCACAATTTTTGGGCTAACCATCCTGGGGTCACTTTTTTAATATAATAGGCTAAATGGCGAGATCACATGGACCCAAAGGGCTCCGAGAAGGTAAGGGAAGGAAACCCCCATTGCACAGCTGTTAGGGCCCAAATGATAGCTTCCCATCAAGGCCATCCAGCGTTTTCTTTAATGTGCACAGGGTTTGTATCTCCTGCACACGGAACGACGACTTAACATCCCATCCGACGGACAGCAGTCTTTCCAAGTACATCAGTGCCCACTTTCTCACCCGGCGAAAGGTGGAAGTTAGTGAATATAAATATCAACTTGAAGCAGTTTGGAGCTCAAATCTGGGAACTGCAGATCACGAGCCTGGCGCGCTACTGACAGAGCCAATCCTCCTCCCTTGAGCAATGGATGCTGTATGGAAATCTGCACGTAGCCAGAATAATCCTCCGTCCCCCTACTATCGAAAGTTTAACATGGTCAAAAAATGAAGATAAAATTTTCAGAAAGTTACAATTGAAAAGCTAAAGGCAAAAAACAACAAAATTTATATTCTGTGGAAAAAGTCTGACCATACAAAAACATTACGCTCAATCACCATGTTAAAGGAGACAATTTAATTTAATAATAAGTCTTGCGTTTAAATAAATAAACACCTTTAGGACAATGTATATTTTACAGTTATTTTCTGCGTTTGCGTCCTTAGTTTTCCATAACTTTTATCGTTGTGAAACACAACTAACTTCTCTTTATAACGAGAACACTACCACAACTGACGATATTCTGGAAAATTTCTTCCGATAGCGTTCGAATTTTTCGAAGAAAGCGAACAAGAAAGTAGTTAATCGATTACGTCTAAAAAAGGCACAAAGTACTTCAAATACCTACCTCTATAAGCCGAATTTGTTTACGAAGATTTACGGATGTTCACACAAGACGAAACAAACTACTGTCCTGCTGAAACACGACACTTCACCAAGAAATCCATAGTTACAAGTTCGTCAATCCCAACGCCGCGTACCGGCAACCCTGGACTAGTGGCCTTCGTCACCTTGCCTGGGCACTCTCAAAGACAGCGCGGGCTCTAAACCAATGAGAGCCAGCCCTAGCTGACGTCATGAAAAGCCGTCCCGATAGCTTCAGGCACAGACTAATAGAGGCGGACAGCACCGCGAGAAACGCAGGTAGTGCAGGATTGTGAAGAACTAAACTCTCCTTTACAGAACCCTAATGGCACTTGTTAAATATGGTTGGTTTGCTTTTTACTATGAGCTTTTCAATGACAATCGCAATTGTTTTTAAAATGATATAAACAGTAATTAGAAACCAAAGAAGTTTATGGTCTATTAGATGACTTTTGAAATAAAAAAAAAGATTATACAACGTCTTTTTGTTTCTTATCGTACTTATCACCTTTGCTTCGTATATTTTCTAAATCAGTGGCTCCCAAACTGGGGAAGCGTGAAGACATTTTAAGAGTGGGGAGAGATATGAAATTATTTTCTGTTTATTTTCAATTATAAATTGAAATTGTTAAAAGTGGAGTTGATTGGTAGGGAGGCGTGAGAGGAAAACTTCTGTTCTAAATGATCACGATATCTTTAAAAAAAAAAAAACTGGTGTACATAACTTTAGAGGTCAGCTGAATCTTAAAAATTCTTGTAATGATTTCAAGGATTTATGCCTACGATGATTGCTAGATGGAAAAAATATTAATTTACACAGATATGTACAAATTTACTGTTATAATGCTCACTTTCCTCGTGTGCGGGCGTACTTTGTGGCACTTGTACCACTAATAACTACAAAATAAGCTAAAACTTCGTAAACGAAAATATACGAAAATAATAAAAAAAAATACAAATTACTTCGGAACAAAGCAATTGCCATTGTTTTCCCAGAAGTTTCTAGGATCAATATATATATTTACAACTCTTTTAATATAGGCCCGATTATTAAAAACAATCTTACTGAAGTTAGGAAAACACTTAAAGACCCCTCCAATATTTGCTTATTTGTCAATATTAATGTTTGCTGGAAACAAGAAAATTCTTAAATACAGTATTATACATTTTTATTTGCAGAGCAAATTACGAATAATAAAAGTTGAATATTTTTTTAACGCGGACTGTTTTCAACCAAAATTTATTAGAATGGTCAAATATCCTACACTTCAGCAATTCGTTTTAAAACAGGATATATAATTATCCAAAATATTAATAAGATTCTAAGGATGCTCATTGAGTTTTTGATCAATTTGAAAACCATCTATCTTAGGGCCCTTATATCATGAAGCCCTAAACTGTAGCTTATGCGTATGTCCGGCTCTGAAATCCTGTGACGTAGAAAATTCGAACAATTGGCCTGGACGTTGTAACTTGACAGTTACTGACCTTTATCCTTCCGGTTTTCTCAGTTACATTAAGAAACATCGATAATTTCAGGAGGGAGGGTATTTCCTTGCAATTCACTGCTGGAAATACCCCTGAAAATAGCAATACCGGTATCCAGAAACTTGTTCGATGAAAATTTATTCGAAACGCAATTTTGTTCGAAACGGATATTTGTTCGAAACGGAATATTTTTCAAAATGGAATCAAAGTTATTTTAGGAAGAATGTCGGAATTATTGTATCTCTCCGGTGCAAAAGATTTTAGTGTGGTTTTCAATGGAGGGCTGGGTGGCGGTAGGGTAGTTTTTATTTTTTATATTCTCGATCTGACATAGGTTATTAAGAGAAAATATATACTGAAAATCATTGAAGTCAGTGAAATTTTTCGAAATTAGAATCAAATTGACCTAACATGACCACCCCATGTTATGTCAATGGGCGCTAACTTCGAAGCTCTATAACTTCCAAAATCAGCGTTTTGCGAGAAAATGTGGCGGAGGATAATTTAAAGGTCTGAATCAAATCTATCTCAATCTCGATTGTTTAATAATATTCTCAGCCTTTAAGCAGGTACTGAAGTTTAAACCTTTCAGAGCAGCAATCTGCTATAAGAAATTTATTTAAAAAATTTTAAGAAATTATTTGCACACACTTTTAAAATATGTATTTATATGTAAACTGGTTTGAAATAATATTTCCTATTTCAGTTTCAATTAACTTTCAATGCCTAGCACTGTTATTGTTATATGTTCAAACTTCAATAATTCTTGAAGTACTGAAAGAATATTGCTGATAATGGATATTTAGATTGAAATGATTTAGAACTTTAATTTAGCTTATAACATTTTCTCATAAAACGCTTATTTTAAAAGTTATAGGACTTCGAAATTAGAGTACTATTGCCAAAACATAAATAAATAAATAAAATAAATACCCCCTCAAGCAGCTGCTTGCCACAGAGGTCTGACAGGAGCCTGTCAGTTTATATGCCACAGTAGGAGATCTGAGAGGATGGCAGGTCCTCAGCAGAAAAACGACACACACACATCCATGCCTAATCCGGGGGTCGAACCCAGGTCCCTTAGATCAGTAGCCAAGCGTGCTAATGGGGTGGTCATATTTCAATGATACTCAACATATAGTTGTAGTAGAAAAATTATTAAATAAAAACAATCAAAAATTAAAAATAGAAGAAAAAAAAATGATGTTGTTTACTTCTCAACAGCCAAAGTAAGTTAAAAGCTCCCAGATACCGGATTCACTATCCAACAAAGGCCACTAACAACCACTCCAACTTCCAAAGATAGCAGCTATCCACCATTGACTAATCTGTATTATCCACATGATACAAAGGAATCAGCCTTTGCAGTTGAAAACCCTCAAGACATGGACAGCAGCCCAAGTCATCTGAGACAAAACAGTCAGCAGAGTGAACGTACCCAAAAGAGAAAAAATACTAGCATGAAAAAAAAAAGATAAAATCAAATAAAAAAAAACGCTGCAAATAAATATATACATAAAGATAAAACCCTAGAAAATAAGAAGTCAAAAGGCTTGGATTATTTTACTTCTGAGCAGCACTTTTTTTGCACGCAATGGGCTAAATGGCCACGTCACAAGGACCCCGAAGGATCAGAGAAGGTTGGGGGAAGGGACCCACTGGAACAGCTATTGGGAGACAGATGGTAGCCTCCCGTCAAGTCCATCCGTCGTGTTCTTTAACGTGCACAGGTTATGGCTCTTCCGCACACAGTCCCACGGCTTAACGTCCCATCCGAAGGACGGTGGTCTTTCACAAGCCCTTCGGTGTCCCCTACTGACCGTGGGCAGGGAATTTTGCAGAGATAAATCTCAACGCTGACCCAGCTGGGACCCGAACCTGGAAACTACAGATTACGAGCCTGGCGCATTATCGACTGAGCCACCCCCGCCCCAGAAATCAAAAGGAAAAGTACAAAAGTAATTATACTAACCAAATACGAAATTAATCTACAAAAGCAAAGACAAAATGCAATAATGAAACAAAAAATACGAAGCACAGAAAATATCACGAAGACAAAGCTTTGTAAAAAATTTAATACAAAAGCCAATCACGAAAATATGAAACATAAGCAACATGAAGAAAAGTAATATAAACGAAAACAAAACATAAACAACACGAAGAAAACTAACATAAAAACAAAACACGTAGAGACATGAAAAACTCAGAATAAATGAATCCTTTCCACCTCCTCTGCTTTAAACCATTTTTGAGTTTTTCTTAACTATCGGTAAACTATCAACCTCTAAACATAGCAATGCTTTAAATTCTGTACGAGATAGATCATATCAACCTGTAATCGTCACGGAGTATGTTTACAAAAAAAAGTGTAGTTGTGATAAATACTCCAGTTTTAAATTTCAAACTTTATTCCTCTTCTACAAAGCTCTGAATATAGCTTTTAAAAACAGTGAAATCAAAGAGGGAGTAAAATGTGTCTTGGTTGTCTGTAAAACAAATGGTTTTATTCTGCCAAATTTCAAACTCGGATTTTTTTGTTCTGTCGTCTCTTTTCCCAGATCTCCCCCCCTCCAATGAATCCCCAGTGACAAACCAGAAGCACAGAACCAGAAGAGACCTTATAGAAGAGTACACCCTCTGGCTGCCTCTCAATATTTCAAATTCTCAAACTTTTAATAAAATGTTAGTCGAAAAAAATTCCGTTTCCAACATATTTCGGGCGAACAAATTTCCGTTTCGAACAAATTACACCATACCGGCAATACTCAGTCAAAATTGAAGATAAATATTCAACTTTGGCAAGGATGTGCACCATTAGCAAAGGTTTTGCTATATGGACTTATCACATTTAAGGCATTTATCCTCAAATTATGACTATTTCTGTTCTTACTGACACACTAAGAACGTGTATGTAAACAGGTCGGGTTTTATCATCCACCTGTGTGTGTGAGCTTTTATGCTACTGGGTATATAATAAATAAAAATACCCCCCTCAAGCAGCTGCTTGCCACAGAGGTCTAACAGGAGCCTGCCAGTTTATATGCCATAGTAGAAGGTCTGAGAGGATGGCAGGACCTCAGCAGAAAAACGACACATACATCCATGCCTTATCCGGGGCTCGAACCCAGGTCCCGTAGATCAGTAGCCAAGCGTGCTAACCACTAACCTTTCATTAATTATCCCAAAATGGGGGTAAAAAAATTGCAAAATATCAATTGCTTAAACCAGTGGACAGTATATGTATCCATATATACATCTAGAACCAATATAATACACTATCAAATATATACACTGAGAGGCCAAAAGTCATGGGAATAGCAGTTAAAGTAGAACTAGCACGCTTTACTCGTAACTGATGCGTTGGACGTCAACCGCAGAATGGCGCTGCAGTAGTCTACAAACCCAACATTCATTTCGGAGTAGCTGTTAATTCAGCATGGCTGCACATCATGAGTTGTCTGACTTTGAATGGGGGCTTGATCGTCGGTGCCAGAAGGATGGGTCATGTAATATCGGAGATCGTGCAGGAATTCGGTTTTCCCCAAGTCTACGGTGTCAAGAGTATATCGTCAGTGTTCTATTGATGGCATTTCCACACACGTAAACCAGTGAATGGGACGACGGCCACGTGCAATTGACGAACGGAACTCACGTCAGTTGTCACGAATGGTGACCAACAGATGGGCTACAGTGCATGAAATCACTGCCAATTTGAATGCAGGCCAAACACAAAACGTTTCTGAAAGGCCTGTCCGTCACCATCTGCACTCCATTGGATTTGGTAGCCGAAGACCAACTCGTGTCCCATTGCTTACACGTCGTCACAGAGCTCAATGACGGGAATGGGGCCTGAAGACATCGAAATTGGACAGTAGAACAGTGGCGTCGGGTAGCATTATCTGATGAATCAAGGTTCCAGTTGTTTTGTGCTGACAGATATGTTAGAGTGTGGCATAGGCTCCATGAACCCTTCCTGACTGCAAAGTACTGTTCAGGCTGAAGAAAACTCTGTGATGGTGTGGGGCGTGTTCACGTGGTCTACATTGGGCTCTCTCGTCCGTTTGGAGCAATCGCTGACAGATATGAGATACGTGGACATTCACGCAGATCACCTGCACCCCTTCATGACTCTCGAACACCCTGATGGTGAATGGGTATTCCAACAAGATAATGCAAACGTCACCAGCCTTTGGTTGCTAGGAGGTGGATCGAGGAACACTCCACGGACTTTACCATCATGAATTGGCTCCCACGGTCCCCGATATGAACCCCTTGGAGCATCTGTGGGACACACTAGAAACAAGCTTACGATCCAAGAATCCAGCACCATCCAATGCAACACAATTATGGTCTACACTGCAGAATGTGTAGGCTGCCATCCCTGCAGAACGGTACTGTCAACCCATTGACTCCATACCTCGACGTGTGGCTGAACTGTTGAGGTCTCGAGGAGGACCAACCCGTTATTAGGCACGTATCCCGACTTTTGGCCTCTCAGTGTATAGCAACAAGGAAATTGAGACTGCCGCCCAGCAAGTCATTAAACAGTAGGATTGGGAATCTTACTGTACTTAATTTTTTAATTAAGTACAGTAAGATTCCCAATCCTATTGTGCTCTGATTAGATTATCACAGCCTTTAGGTGATCGCAACACGTACACACAAAAAAAAGACTTAAGGACAGTCTCACCACCACCGTGTCCTATAGAATCCAAAACTCAACTGTCTCTTTTAAAGTCCGTTTTCTTTGTTGGAAACACTGTCAGTGTGGCCAGTGCTTTTCCAAGAAGGCAAACCTCTGACGCCTTCAGTACCCCATATGAAGGCATATGTAAGAACATATAAAGGATTTTGTACTCCAGAAATGACAGTTTTTGCTACAAAATCCTTCGTATGTCCTAAATGGCCCCCTCCAGGATTGAGACTCGCAACAATCAGATCAAGCTCGATTACAAGCTAGTGGGTGACATTTTTTGAACACAACTCCGAGAACAGGACTTAAACACGTGTTTTTCATCCAGACCGGAACTGCTGCTTTAGCTACTAGGCAAAGTATTGCCCAAAACTGGCACTCTTGGCTCACCCCGTTAACTCTAAGATCAAGTCCTGCACTATATATTTTGAGTACATTTGTTTGAAAGATTGTACAGCACAATTCAATTGGTAAATTTAGATAATTTCAAAGGGATAGTTCACATGTGTAATAGTCTTAAGATATATTGCCTTTTATTGTGTCTTATTTATGTTTTTTTCATTCTTATCAAATAATATTATTAAGAATAACAAAGTTAAACGAAAATATTTTTGGGTAATAATAGGTTTGATGAACCAGCAAAAATTTAACAACCGGCTGGAAAGAGCCTGAATCATGCACACCTTTGTGCTATGGTAGATGAAAGAGCAGCTGCAGTTGGCTCGTTAAATCCGCGAGAGACCATTGTTAATTTTTACTAATTCATCGAGTTATTATTAAAATTTATTTAAAATTATTCCATTATTGTTGAAACCAGAAATAATTTGATTTATTAATAATTATTTAATTTTATGTAATTAAAGTGTTAAAAGTAATATTACTATTTAATAACATTCGAAAGTAAAAAAATGTATGGATCAATATATCTCGTTTGACCAAATAAGAAATTACTACGCTTTTACTGTTTTTTTTACCCCCCACCATTTTTGCTTAAATATAGCGGGACGATTTTTAATTGACGTACAACACACCCCTGAGTAGAAGTAATCTGAATGTTGGTAGTCATAAAAAAATTCCACGAGGAAGTCATAGGATATAACTAAACCAAGGATGCATAAACGTCTTTGGTTGGGACAAAATTTTAATACTCTCTCATTATCAGGGAAAATTTTAAATACTCTTTCATTAGTGGGTGTATATATATAATGCTAATGAAAAATTTCTTCATTGTTTTGTATATTTTTCCAAAGACTACAAAAATAAATTTTACCTTTTACAATTGTCATAATTAATAATAATTATTTTTCACTTAAATCAATTACAATACGATAGTATTATCATATTAAAGTAACAAGACGCAAGATTTAATACATTTTTTATTTCCTTAAATTTTTTTAGTATTTTTTCTAAATTCCTGCCGGAAAGGATAGAATTTCAAAAAGGACGGAGTATGTACCCTCATAGACTAAACTCCAAAACAAAATTCCTCCTTCACTCCAAAAAATTCACACCTATCGACATCGATGTGAACCATAACGTAAAAAAAAAATTCATTTGGGTGATTCGGGTGGTGGAGGGAGGTTTTTCTGAATTTTTAAATGGTTTCCACTACAGGTCCTGTATAGTTAGAGGCTGGCCATCTCGGTGATTCACTGCCATTGGTTGATTGAGTCACGTAGTTTATGGCCGCCGTTTTGTCGTACCGTGAGACGAAAGCCTATGAGTTAGTGTATGTGCCAAGTTAAAACTTTTCAGTTGTTATAGTTTTATACATTTCTACCACTTTTTTGTCTCTAAAAGCTGTCATATTTTATGAATGCCTAACTGCATTGCATTTGGGTGTAAAATTTTCACTCAAAGAAATAAATTAATGAATATATTTTTGCGAGGAACTCCATCAGAACATGGCAATCGGCTGCAAAAGTGAAATGAGCTAACTGAAAACCAACAAATTTCATACAATATTACTTGGATAGTTCGAAACACTTGTTAATTCGTAATTCGAAAAAAAAATATATATGCTCATAATATAACTTGTACTTGAATAATTAAAAAAAAGTCAAAATATTACGTTTGCGAAAACAATTATTAAACAACCACGATAAAGAAAGGGATGATAACGGCGCATCGCTTAAGCCACTGCCGTCTAAGACGTTATATTTTCAACTTCTGCACTTTCTGGAAGTATTCTAGAAAGAATTTTTTTGGAATTACTAATAGTTCCTGTGTCGTTTTCTGAATAATTTCTGGTCGTTGTATATCTACGGCCTTTCAAGGAGATTTTAAGTTTGGGAATCAAAACAAAATAACAATCACAGGGAGCAAAATCCGGTTTACAAACACACCGGATTCACCAGTAATGACGGAAGAAATAGAATTTGGGTCAACAACGGCAGTACGTTGACGAAGATCCTAGCATGCGAGAACTTGCAGCTTTCTCTGATCAGCAGTAAGGAGGAGCAACCTGGTCGAAATGCATCGAATTCCCAAAACTTGTTCCAAAAACATGTTAAAATTAACATGTCCCATAAGAAATAACAATTTACTAGAAAATTCACGAATAGTTTAAAAGTCGATAACTCTTGGATCAGATCATGAACACCAGCGATTGAATTATCGGTTTTTGAAGTTGAAGGACGGCCAGAGAGAGGATTCATAATTTCATCAGAGCGTGAGGACCACTGAAAAACTTCGAACGACACACATCATCTTCTCAGAAACCTTTTTTTTTTTAACATTTCATGGGTTTCTGTTGCACTTTTCTGTAATATGAAACGAAATTTGTTGTGAATTCGCTGCTCAGTAAAATCACTGATTTTAAAATGAGAACAACACATAACACACCTTATATTCAACACACTAATTTTACAATGGATACGTGAAACATAAAAGGTTGAGAACCACTGCAATAGAGGTTGCGTCCTTTTTGAAACACCCTGTAGTTCGGGCTCAAAAATTTGAGCTAGAACTATCTGTAATAAGGACTTTAGAAGTACTAATAATAGCATTCAAGTGGAAAAGAAATCCTCAAAATGATAATAAACCGTAAAGTTATATTATTTTTAGTTTTTATCAAAAAATTTTGTTTTGTTACATATTAAAAAAATTTTTGATCCGTAATACCATAAAGTATAGAAAATACCCCGACGTTCTAGGCAGTTGCCGAATGGAAAAGTTTTCTTGGAAATGTCACAAGACAAATTTATTCAATTGTCCGTTGTTAAAGAAAAAAAACACGTTAGAGAAAACTTCTCGTGATATTCCTTAAATTTTTTGCAATTCACAATACTAAATAATTAGAATAAGTAATACTAAGTTTTGGCGTTAATTGAATACAGCTATGAATATTATACATAGTTTATGATATGCGATCAGCAGATATCTAGAGTCTAAAACTTTATAAAGTCCTGAGTAACACTTGGGATAAAACATAAATTTAAAGAATATACATTTTAGAAAACAGAAGCGAAAAGTTTGAAGTAAAGAAAAAAATCTTTAGATTTGCGATCGAACCCGGTTTCAGAGACAAATTTGCATAAAAATAATACCACTACGTCATCAAATCCATAAAAACCGATACATTATTTAAAAATAAGTGTCAAGTAGAAAAACTTATCGCCTCTGACAAATATGGGATGCTACTTTTCAAAGAAAATAAAGTTCTTATTTCACCTTTGTAACAGCGGAAATTCCAGCTAATGAGTAACTGGGAAAATGTAAATAGTAATATTTTTTTTGTACCTATTAGAGATGGTTCAGGCACGGGTTTAAAATAGCACAGACAACTTTAGTTTCAGGCGGACTCGTTCTTAAAATAATTTAAATTTCAAATATTTCTTGCAATTGTAAAAATATGTTTTTGGACTACAAATTTAACCTTGAATGTCTTTTTGCATTTATAATTGTTGTGTACGAACTTTCAGCACTACCATTAATATTTCTAATATTTTTGGGGGGTGGAGGGCGCAGTCGGTAGCGCCAGGGTCGTAATCTGCAATTCCCAAGTTCGAGTCCCAAACTCTGACAACGTTGAAATTTATCTCCACTAAACACCAGCCTGCCGTAGCTGAGAAAGGAGAGATACCAATGGGCTTGGAAAAGTGCACATCTGGCTGGATGTAATTGACGGAGACTTCCCTCTGCCTCCTAATAGTTGTCCAGCTGATCCCATTCCCCAGTCTTCTCTGAGCTCTGGTTATCTGGTTATTTAGCACATTCTGTACCAAAATGTGCCACTCAGAACTAAGACAACCCTACCTTTAGATCCCTAGTTTAATCAACAATCGGACAGTTTCATATATACGTTATTTTGTTAGTTAGGAATAATATTTCAATAACATCTACATTTCAGTTACATTTCAGTAACAGCTAGAAACATGAAAGTATTTTGGGGCCACTTTGTGTCAGCATATGTGAAATATATATGAAATACCGCAAGAAACACCATTTCTGTTAAAATGTCTGATGTTAAACATTTTGCATTTTTGCTTGAAATATTGATGCTTATTACTAGGTCAATTCCTGTTTTCTAGTCAGTTTACCAGTCAGTTCCTTAAAGTGCTCTCCTTTAAGACAATTTTGTTAAATCTTTAAACTAAAACTCGTTAAAAAGTGAAGTTAGTTACATTTCATAATGATAAAATTACTGGAAATTAAAGGTGCAAACAATCGTAATATTTCTGTTGTCCTAAAGGTGTTTTATTTTATTCGTTTAAATGCAATACTTATTACTAAAATAGTCTCTTTTCGCATGGTAATTAAAGTGATGTTTTTCCACATAACATAAATTTTGTGATTAAAAAAGTTAGACTTTTTCCACAGATTATATTTTTTTTACATATAGTTTTAGAATTGGATCTTTCCGAAATCTTTATCTTCATTTTTTGACTATGCTCCCGTGGCCGAGTGGTTAGCGTGTCTGGCTACTACTCTAAGGGACCTGGGTTTGAGCCCCGGGTAAGGCATGGATGCTCGTGTTATTTTTCTGCTGAGGTCCCGCCATTCTCTCAGACCTTCTACTATGGCGTATAAACTGACAGGCTCCTGTCAGACCTCTGTGGCAAGCAGCTGCTTGAGGGAAATATATTATAAATTTTTGGAGGAGTAGGGGAGAGGAGGATTACTCTGGCTACGTTCAGTACAGCATCCATTGCTCAGGGGAGGGATTGGCTCTGCCAATAGCGCGCCAGGCTCGTGATCTGCAGTTCCCACGTTTGAGTTTCAACTGTGCCAGGGTTGAAATTTATATCCGCTAACCCCCACCTTACCCTGGGTGAGAAAGAGGACACTGATGGACTCAGAAAGGCCGCTGTCCGTCTCAGATGGGATATTAAGCCGTTATTCTGTGTGCAGGCGATACTTCCGTGTTAGTGGTTTTTAAAAAATTTCTTGATAAATATGTGTAATATACATATGGTAAATATTATTTTCGCCTCCGTTGAGGTTACTAGCATTACCAAAGGGATGAAATAACGAATATAAAGATTTTATTAGAGCATATTTTAGGCAAGACAAATAATAAAATATTAATTTCAAATTCGTTTAATATTTCTTTTTTTGTGGGCATATAACATTTAAATCCATATATTTCGAAGGGACACTGCCAAGTAAGGTATTTTTGAAATAAGAGTAGGCCTATATTGTTTCCTTCAAATATGCTAATAAAAGGTGTGGGGTTACTCAAGGCCAAGCGTCGGTGTTGCTTACTTCGGCATGCTTAGAAACTTCCGCCAGCGACCATCAACATTCATTCACTGGGTTGCACTCACTTCCCTCAAGTCATTATGTTGTTCATTGTTTTATTATCACAATTCGAATCTGAGTTTATCTCAGCTATCCGATGGGTAAATTTGTTAACTCTTTGTTTGCATCGAATATTGTCAGGCGAAAGGAACCAATCGCATGCGACTGTATTCGAAAATGAAGTAAAAATGATTTTATTTGATTTTATTCATTAAACAGTTAGCCTGTAATTGCATCACTGTGCTTAAGAATAGGAAAGTGAAATGGGGGAAGGGGAATGGAGGTAAACGGAAACGTTACAAATAGAATTACTTCCGGAAACCTTAACACAATAGATGGGCGAACTTTTCTCATTTGGCTGTGTGAGAATTTTTGAGATGCTGGCCAGAACTTTAGTTATTGCATAAAATAATCTACCCCACCCCTCCACCCAATACCCTGAATAGATCATATATTTTTAAATCAATGTAATTATAAATACTGATCATAAACATTGATCATAAATACAATATATATATATTATACATATTTATATATTATATATATTTTATAATCAAGGTAATGATAAATATTGATCGCAAATATTGATTATAAATACAAAATAAAAAATTAAATTTGCCCACATACATATTTATTACGAAAAGAAACATGGAAGTTAAATATACAAGAAATTAAAACAAATAACATACTTAATAAAAATCAAACGCCCTTTGATGTGATTGTTGCGATTGAAATTTTTTACAAGATCATCAAAGTTTGTTAAAATATTGGTGATTAGCCAAAGCAAAATGAACTCAGACTGTTGCTACGATGATTGCCACTGGGTCAGGGGTTAGCTTGCTCGGCAGCGCGCCAGGTTCGTATCTGCAGGTTGGTCCGAGGTTCGAGTCCCAACTCTGCCCGTTTAGAATGTTTTATCCGCAAACTCCCGTTTTTCCCTTGGTGAGAACGGGGATACCCGTTGGGGAAAGGCCGCCGTCGGTGGAAGGGACGTTTAAGTCTTGGCGCCGTGGGCAGCAGGGCCGTACCCTGGTGCACGTTAAATAACACGCTGGCTAGCCTTGACTTCAGAATGAATAACGAAATTAGCATTTTGCGTATTTACCTCTTACTAAACGTATTAACACTTTTGTGCTATGTAGTGAATATCCAAATTCCAGGCTTCGTAACTAATGAGACCGACTTCTTTTTATGGAAGTCAATTGAAGATCAAAATCAAATTTATATAAACCTATCATTTTCAATCCCATTCACTATTTTAAAAACTACGGAAGGAGGAACGCTTAACAAAATGTTGGCTAAAATGTTAACCGGCACAGTAGTTGTTAAAACTGTTTACTATTGCAAAGGTATATTTTAAAAGTTTTTCTAAAAATTCTTTTAATTTTCGTCAATTTTAGAGATTTCCCAACTTATCTCTGAGCCCTTGTGACCTGGTCATTAGTCCAATGTGGGTTGGATTGTTAAAAGCCCATTAGATCCTACTACTGACAGAGGGCGGGGAGTTTTGCGGAGATAACTCTCAATGCTGACCCAGCTGGGATTCGACCATGGGAACTGCAGATTACGAGCCTGGCGCGTTATCGACTGCGCCACCCCCCTAGTCCAATGTGTGCAAAATAGTGCTGCTTAGAGGTAAAACAACAGAACCAATGATTCTCCATTTTGTTACAACCGTGCATTTCGTTATGCAAATTCGAAACTACCTTTCGATGAAACAATATTGATATTCACGAAAACTTTATGAATTTAAATAAAAGGGTAAAAACTTTGATGTCAAATAGCCGCGGGCCATTTGAAAAGCTGCAAATGTGTCACAAGTTGTCTATGACTACCTAACAGTAGGTCCACGTCAGATCTTAAATTTTGCAGAAATTTGTCGTCCGGTTGCCGATGTTAAACTGTGGTGTCAAAATACACTGCCTACTGAAAGGATGCAGCCAACTGAACCTTTTTATCTGTCCCGCGATAATTCTTCAATACGAGTATGGGTAGTATTCGGCAAGATGTTTGTTAAATTCGGGAAAAGAACTGGGAAACTTAATTTCGAGATGCTTTAATAATAGTTAGCGATGTGTACCCAAGGAAAAGAGGGTTATAACCTCTTTTCCTTGGTACGTGACCCTTTCTTGAGGCTCAAATAACGTGTATTTTCTAATGCAGTTCCCGAAAATTAGAGACTCAAGCTCGTCAGCCCCCATCTCCCCCTAATGGACTCAGATACGTCAACACCCCCATTAGAATGTTTTGGATAGCATACTGGCAGAGATTACCACACCTAGGAACAAAAGTTAAGGTATAGTTGTGTATATACTCTACTAAACGAAACACAAACTTTGTAAAGGCACAAATGCTAATGAGTACGTATAGTCTTATGCACATCGTACTGATATACAAGCTAAGATGACGTTAAAAGATTAGTCTGACGGTTCCTATAGTATGAAGATGCTGCGGAAAACTTATAAAAGTCGGCCCAGGGATCGCAACAAGAGAGATAATTATATGGCTCTGACTTCCAAATCCCATAAGGCAGAAGTTCTCAAACCTTTTGGCACTGCTTACCTCTAGAAATGTAATAAATTTATTCCACCCAATAGAATCGTAGATAAAAGTATACGCAACCTCCTTCGTTTTTCCGGCAATGTAGGACTTACGTAGTTAAATCTAATGATTTCATTATATGTAGACAAATAAATAAATAAATTCTCCCTCAAGCAGCAGTTTGCCACAGAGTTCTGACAGAAGCCTGTCAGTTAAATACACCACAGAATAGATCTGTGAAGAAGACGAGACTTCAACAGAAAGATAACACAGGAACATCCATACTTTACCAGGGATCGAAACCAGATCCCTTTAATCAGAGGCAAGCTCGCTAGATATGACAAAATGAAAAAGTATCTTTTTCACATTTAGCACAATATATTTGTCACAAAACATTATTCTTTATACAAACATAGTCTCATATAATATTGCAAAAAAAAAATCACCAAAAATACTAGCAAATATAAAACTATAAGAGCTTTGCGACCC
Organism: Ryuthela nishihirai; assembly: GCA_038380435.1. NCBI lineage: Eukaryota > Metazoa > Arthropoda > Arachnida > Araneae > Heptathelidae > Ryuthela > Ryuthela nishihirai. The sequence goes on from JAWZYU010000017.1 coordinate 83,923,066, forward strand.
CCTTCCAAGCAGCTTGTGACGCCCGTAAGGGGTCGAGAACCACAATTTGAGAAGCACTGCCACAGGGAAATAATGGTAATTCCTTCTAAGATTGCAGCTACCACAAGTCGAACTGTTTCCCATTGAACTTCAGCAGGCCGCATGAGAGTGGTTTGATGTAAGGTAGCCCGTGATTTGTGTCTCCACATACCCCAACACAGCGACGCCATTTAAACTGGCGAATATGTGAACTGTTCTCCATGGAATTGCTCAATGTGATGTTTACCAAAGTGTTCAGATTGGTTTACATTCTGATTCTTAAAGAGAGAAACATCTGTTATTATCCCATTCGCATTAAGGAATCACTGTGGGGAGGAGGACTGGTGGTCTGGTAGGAGTTAATGCACAAAGAATGTTCAAATCTGCTAGAAAGGAACTTTGTTCCTCAGTATAGTGGTAATTCCTTGGTACTTATGTCTGACTTTTTAGGGATGCATAGGAATTCCCAGTTCCTTCTAATGAACGATAATATTCGGTCCAACAGAGCTCATCTGGTGGAGGAATTTCTTTCGAGTGAAGATATTACCGAAATGGAGTGGTTACCAAGATATCACACCTGAATCCTATTCAGCGTGTATTTTTGTAGGCCAAATATGACCTGTGGGAGTATTTTATGCGGTCGCGAAGCTTTCGTAAGATCGAAAGCTCTAAAATGAAACAAAACATATGAATATAAAATTCGAATTTTCAGAAGTAATTCTTTTCCTTTCTAATATAACTTCACATTAACACAGGATTTTTTCCCCTTTGTAACCATGTAGTGCAATGCAAGCAGTCCAAATATAACCAAATTGTTAAAAGACTGCTCCAATATTAATAATAATCTTATCACTAATCCTTTTCGAGATCTCACGCTACAAAGAATCATTGCAGATAACTACATTTACATACAAGTCCTAGAATTTTTATAACATAGATTACTATAGCAAATCATATACTATATTTAAAAATTCTACGAACTATTTTAATATTTGTAAAGCTCATTTTTTACATATATTTCTGCTATTAGTTATAATTATTATTATTACCCTCTCTTCCCCCCAAAAAAATCTATGCCATTTTTCACAGAGCTGGCCCACTGAAACATGACATATACTACTTGTGAAACAAAATATTTGACCACCTCTGTTCTAGGAAGACAAGAATCTAATCGTCAAGCACTTACCAGAACCTTATACAGTTGCAAATTACTCTCCAAGACGGGTGGGAACAGAATACCCCCAGGACGTTTAGTCCTCATTAACCGCACGAGGGCCCATTGTGAATGTTACGTGTTTATCAACGGCAATCATACTCCTTATTAAGGTCTACAACCTCTTTTGCCCGAGTCTCATCACATTTTCAGATATGGATGTGCAAATTTTGGATATTTCAGAATGGACCTGCGTTACCAGTATTTTCTAACATGATACTGTTGCGCCATACTCTATGCACATACTTCTATGCCATATTTGATTGCTTTTCAACACTTCGTTTGCACTATTCCACTATAATCGTTTATACCTTTTATGCATGAAGGTAGAGGCAATTCCCGACTTTCGGACAACTCGTTCTTTTGCACAATAAATTGACAAGTTTAAATCAACTTTCGGACATCGGCAAACCGACGAACGAACTTTGCGAGTCACAGCATGTCGCGCGGCTGTTTGGCAGCATAGCAATATTTGTTTCTTCAATTATTTAACAATTTTAGTGCATTTTGTCCTTATAATTTTATAAAAATGTGTGGAAAAAGAATACTTATGATACTAATTATAAGCGTAAGTCCTATAAATACAACTGAAACAAGGTTTGAAATAAATAGACGTCCCGAAAGCGGTGAATCTTGGGCTTCAATCGGATTCTCGGTAAGCTTCCGGTCGGCCGTGTATTCAATTGTGAAGGAAAAGGATAAAATTAAGGTCATGTACGAAATGTTGCATTCGACGATTATATCTAAGAGACGAGGCGTAGTGATTGAGGAAATGGAAAGATGCTTAAAATTATGTATTGAGGACCAACATAAAATAAAAAAACATTTCAGTGAGTCTTTCAGTTCATTCAAGGTTAGGCTACGAGTTTGTTATAACGATTGGAAGAAACGTTTGGGTGAAAGTGCTGCTAATGCTCCAGAATTTCATACATTCAAAGGCTGGTTTGCTAATGGAACGGAATTGTCATTATATAATAACATATACATGTATCGCTGGACTTTCGGACATGTTTTCGGGAACGTATTGTCTTAAAGATGACGACTGCCTGTATTTTAGAATTACATATAATTAATCGCCGTCCCGTGGCCAAGTGGTTAGCACGCTTGGCTATTGATCACAGGGCAATGGGTCCGAGCTCAGGGAAAGGGATGGATGTTTGTGCTGTTTCTGCTCCGCCCCTTTTTGAGGGGATGGGGCAAAATTCGAAACAGTATACAATTGAAATCTAACTCGTAATTGATAAGATATAGCGGAACAATAGTTTTCATATTTCCCCCGTTTTGGAGGGAAAGGGGGAGGGGTGGAAATTGTTTTAACCTGCAACATTCCCCATGCCACAAGCTTAATTTGACGCATAGTTTATTACTTTCGGCATTTGCGTTCCGTAACTATATCGGAGCACTTGTTTTCATATTTCCCCTTTTTCTGGGGGAAAGAAAACATGAGGGGAATTTTTTTATGCCTATGGCACACAAGCGGCACAAGCTTTCATTTGACACTTTCATATTTTTTATTTTTCATTTAACACTTTCTCATTTGACATAAATAAGTTTATCTTTCGCGTTCGAAAGGAACAACTGTTTTGACAAATCCAAACCGACACACCAACAAATGAAAAGCAAAAAGCAATAGGAGCATAGGTTAAAATAGAGAGGGAGAGATTTAGTCATGGACTTTAACATTTAGGTATTGTACGATTAATCAAGTAAACTTCCCGAAAAGTTTTGTATCTATTACGGTAGCATATCCCAGATATTGGGATGTGCGGTATGAGGTTAACAGACGAAAATATTATTGCTTCTGAAAATTTTACGCATATATGAAGAAAAATAATTGGTTACACCCAGGGCCGTATTTACACCTCATGCATCCTTAGGCACACGAAATAGTAATGCGCCCTTATATACGTAGCTTTGAATTTCCTATAAAATATTAATTTTTTTGCTTCCACAACCACGAAAAAAGGAAATAATATAATTGAAATGGATGTAGGAATTTTAATGATTAATAATATAGTTTTGGTATCAAATAGTAAATTAATGTAATAAATTAATATTGTACATAGCATACAACTTGTAATATTCAATATGCAGTAACAATCAAATTATTCATTTGAAACTAAAACATTTTTCTTTCTCGTTTTATTCTGAAAATGAACATACTTCAACTAAATATCAAAAGTATTGGGATATTGTTTTGTAAAGGGAAAACTGCATTCAAAGCTGCTTAACTTTGAAATAAACCTTTGATAATAAATGTTACAAAAAAATGGAAAAAATTTTTAATAAAAACAACTTAAATCTAGATTTTAAGAAATATATTTGTTTATTAGGTACTTACGTATTAACGCCACCGCAGCGTGTAATAAATTAATAATTCCACACTTTAACTAGTTATTCTATGAAATAACTAGGTATTCTATGAAATAACTAATGATAGACAATTAAAGTGTAAAATAAACAATCTGACTGAATTATACAGCATATAAAATGTTATTTATATAGACGCAATAAAATCATTTGTTACAACAGGGATTACTAAAATGGCATTGGAATTGCCCTAATGTGCGAAGGCCAAGTAAGAACGAATCCGTAAAGTGGTGAATCTCTTGAATATGAATCTTCGTGTCACGTGATTCACTCGTCCGCATTATAAAAAACGCCCCGGATGAGCGGAGGCGAAGTGAGAACGAATCAGTAAAGTGATTCGTTCTCACTTGGCCTGCTCATTTTGGGGGCGTTTTTTATAATTCGGACGACTGATTCATGTTGACAGAGGGATGACCTGGTTTCAACTCTACTCTCGGACACTAGAAATAGTCTTTTTTTTTACTTTTGAACTTTAACGATACGGAAGCTGTTAATGTGCACATTACCTAGGTAAAATGCAGAAAACTTTTGATTCCGCACTTTAACGGAGCAAATCAGTTAATCTGCAGATTAGCTAGGTAATGTTCACATTAACGGCTTTCGAGCTTTAGCGGTAACATATATATAGAGTAGATATTTCAAATTTCAGTTCAGCAGTACAAATGAACATTAATGTAACATTATTTTGTAATAGATTTGGGTACTTACGTATTAACGCCCGCGGTGGCGTTAATACGTAAGTACCGTTTATTATTTAAAGAATTCTGGAAACTGAAACATTTACCATCAGTATTGCTATTCGTAAGAATTTACCTTACACTATAACAAACCCTTTACTGAAATAAATGCAATTTTAGAAATTTGGGTAATGTTTTTCAATTTGCATTAATTTTAAAACAGTGTTCATAACAAGCATAATAGCAACATCCGCTGTGATATATTTCAACTATAATAACTCTATAAATATTAAACGAATATTTCTAAATTTGATATTTGACTAAATCTGAGCTATACAATTTAACTTCTGCAACATTATCTTGTGGGGTAACTCCTGTGAGGTAAAAACTTATTTTCAAAACTAAAGAGTTTTCAACATGGATATATCCTAATACGTTTAGTAATATAGTATATTGCCTCAAATTCCATATTCTTCTAAACGTTCGTTTTCGATTGTCCGGAGAGACAGTACTCACTCTCCACGGTTACTCGCAATTGTTTTTTACACTTTCTAATTAAAAAAAGCATCATTTTTTGTTATTTAAATATACAAATAGTAGCATTTAAATGACGGCGCCTCTAGGCTAGTGCCTAATGGGAATTTTATAACTGGCTATACCTTAATAGTAAACTACTACATAGCCTTAGGTTAATAATAATAATTTATTTCATGCAGGGAGTTACGACCTCTTTAAGCTTGCAAGGTTTTGAAATTTGGACTATTCGTATATAAGTTAACAGAAGCTTGATGCTCTTGATTCCAGATCTTACGAGCATCTTGGGAATTGCGGAATTTGATTAAGTAAATAATGACAAGGTTAGACTGAGTCATTAACCCCCTTTAACCAGTATCTTAAATTGTGAGAGATTGGTTTGGTCACATCACATGAAGAACTGAGATTTTCAAACAGTTTTAAATAATGTATCTAACTGACAGGCTCCTGTCAGACCTCTGTGGCAAGCAGCTGCTTGAGTGGGTATTTATTTTATTTATTTTATTTATAGGCTAAATCTAAAATGAGGTGGGTGGACAACGCCAAGCAAGACCTTGTTAGAATTGGCCTGCAGTGGCAAAATGGACATTTGTTGCATGATAGACATATTCTATAATAAAATAAAAAGTAAAAATTAGTAAATTAACAATACTGCATTTAATTAATTGATCACTATGAAAGATGTTAATTCAGAAAGCGTGAACACCTCTCATGGGAAATTTAAAGAAATTTCTGCGCTACACCCAGGAAGACCCATTTAAAAATAGATGGATGTCTCGAGAGCTGAAACTGAACTCACAACAACCATCAAAAAGAAACTAAGTAAAAGAAATCTTTCAACCCTTTAATATGTAGTACTATCATCTATAAATCATATCAATGCACACATCTCTATTCAAAACGCTGAAGTAGAATAGCACCTATTCATAGCTTTAACATTATCGCGTGTGGTTACAATAACTAAAAATTATCATAATTAACCATTTCCTCGAAAATACTTCAACTAACTCAACTATATGTTCTTAAATATATACAGTAGTTTTTTAATTACTTTTCTTATAATAAAGCTGAGGGAAAAAACCACAATAATGATGCTGTTTAATAACGTTTTTTGAATCACTTTTAAAAATGTATAGTTTAAAGCTTTAAACTATACATTTTTAAAAGTGATATTTAAAAAAAAAAGTGATTTCAAATCCTTAGTTAAAGAGGCATTGGGATGCCTTGCTCATTAAATTGGCACCTATGGCATGGAGTAAGATTTACTTAACCAATTGTAGGATTATTTTAAAATTATGCCACTATAACGAATAACTGCATTTTCTTAGCTATGTCAGCAAAGTACTACAGCAGACAAAGTATGTTTGCTCGGATGGCGAATGAGATGGATGCTACTTTCTGGTTGTTAGCAACAACTGGCATTCAACTTAAAAACTAAGTAACATATAATACCGTCAAGAATCTTGATAATTATTGATTCAGCTTGTATTTAGGCTCGTGTGTTCTCTGTTATTGAAAAATTACATGCCAGTGAAATAAGTTAAACGGCCTTGATCTAGGAAGTCATAGTTATTTCTTAGAGTTTTCGGAATTTACGTTATTAAATTCCATCAGTTATGAGTTCATATTAACTGTAAATTGGCATTGGCTTGAAAAGAAAATACCTTAAAACCCAAGAGTGCCGTTTGCCACTCAAAAGATTTTCATTAAAAAATTCGAATTTGTGTTATGTTACTGCACCAGAAATTGATTCAGAACAGCATAATTGATAGCTCCAAAGAATTAAAGAAAATCATTTTAACATGTAACATCCACTTACTTGTGTCTTTCTGGTTTTCAGGCGAATTCGTAAAAGTACATCACAATATTTCCCACTTTAAGAAAAAGGCTTAATTTTCAGTAATTTCATGACACTCTCGCATATAACGTTAAATTACATTGTACAGAGAATTGCCAGATTGTTATTAAAAATTAATTTTGTCTTTTATATTTTCCAATGAATGATGTTTTGGTTTCAAACACCATGTTTCTTGGGCGATGCTGAATACACATTTAAGAATAATTAAATGAATATTACACTATTGGTAAATTTCTTGAATCATACAAAGTGCAAATTTCGTGGAATCTTCGAAAGAATAAAAGGGTAAGAATTTAAGCAAACTATATTTTAAAACTTATATTATGTCAGCTATCACAAAAAGTAATAAATTCAGCACAGAACACTTATATACTAGAAACCACAGGACGTAAGAGGAGATGCGCTAATGGAGCCCTAATAAAATTTCGCAATAGAAATTCAAGAAATCTGTGGAAGAGTTTGGCGGCCAAATTTGTTCTTTCATATGAATTTCCTGTCTCCGAAATCAAGTTTATTTTTCACTAGGCTCTATTGCTTTTCTGTGTGTTTTATATTAGAAATGTGATTTTGGATTAAATTATTATTATTCCTAAATTTAAATTTGTGTGATTATTTTTGGTGTCAAGGTACTAAAGCTAAGAGCAAAGTACTATTTCTTTGCTGCTGCATAAATGTTAACAATATTTTTGACAGGTTCAAACTTTTTCAAAACAATGCAGGGTGCTCCAAAAATAATGATAGGATTTCGAGAATCAATATGTAGGAAAATAATATACATATTCAAGAAAGTAATATTTTAATTGAAAGCGTACCTCAAATATTTTTGAACATAATTAGTGACTTTCTACATGTTCCTGTCCTTACATATTCCCAGTCAGTATTCACCTCTTCCCATATACGCTGCATTATATCTCTTGTTACTTGCTCAGTTGCTTTTCCATGTACACAATTCTTTACACAGACGACAAGAAAAAACATTTGAAGGGTATCAAACCAGTTTCCTTGGTGGCCATAGAATTGGACCACCCACAACATATGCCAGGAAATGTTGCACTAAGCACTTCTGTAATATCTCTTGAGAAAAAAGGCAGTTCACCGTCTTCGCCTTCCGTGAAACTATATTTGCGGACAGTGCTTCCCAAAACCCCACCATTATTCGTCGGATACACTGCAGTGGTGAAACGTGCATGGAAGCAAGGGGAGCAATGTTTACCTTAAAATTCTAAAAAGCATAAAAAAAATTAATTGAATATAAAAATATTTTGACATAAAAGTAAAAGCATTTTTATAAGTTTAATGTTTATTCGAACAGAAATTTTCCATTTATATAACATTCTTTGAATTTTTCCTGTTATATTACACAGTATAATAAATAGGAGCACAAGTCTGACAAGCTAGTCGAGTTAGGAGTGTTTGAAAAACCTTGCGTCATTGCTACTGCTTTGGGCATCTTATCTCATAGTGGAAGTCCTAATATCTGTATTTAACCAGCAGATATTTTTCTTATGGACACTACTTTGCTGGTCACTTCATAACATTGCATATTTTCACACCTTTCTCACTAACCGCTGAAGCAGAATATTCGCTCTATAATTGGTTTCCACCATTTATCGATAGTGTCTCTTAGGATACAAGTGGCATCAATGGTGCATCAGAGGTAGGTGTAATAATTTGAGCTGTTTTTGGAAAATGAGGAGAAATCGTCCTTTTCCCTTTACTTTTCTATGTGCACTTGTTTACTTTCACATTACAAATTATGTATGAATATTTTAGATGATATTGCTCTGCCGGCGAACGTAATCATGCCCGTTCGCGTTCAGATACCTTTAAGCCTAATTGACCTGATGCACATTTGCTGAAGAGATTTATAACGTGTGACTACGTTTTACTGTTCTAATCATTACCGTAATAACTAGTTATTACTATTATAGGCATAATAGAAAACATATAAAACAATATTTTGTGGACGAAGTAGAGTTACCTATTAATACAACAATTCGTCAAGGCTATATACTCTGTAAGTATATGAAAAATATATCTTGTGATATTCGTACATTTCACTTACATCAAGATAATAACAAATTTATCTTTCGATAAGTTTAATATTGTTTCGCTAAATTTCGGGTTTTAAAGAACAAATTAACGATATTAAGTCGGAACTAAGCGTATTGCGCTACATTCAAATACATGAAATTGCATGCTTTAAAAAGTTTTGAAAGTCTGAGAATATCATAAAAAATTTCAAGAAATTTGAAACTTGAAAGGTATGTAAATAAGAGTTAAAACATTTGAAAACGAACTACATGCAATGCTCTGATTCAAATTTATTAACACCCGGGTCTAAACATATGTAATTTTTTATTTTACCATCATTTTAACTTAGAAAGACAGGAAAAGGCATCTAGGGAATCTTTTTCGTGCATAATAATCAGCTTTCAACTACGTCAACATAGTTCTTATAAATGAAATGTGTCACGCTGACTGATATAGGAAATGATTGCCAGAATTAAGTTTGTGTAGGAACTTTTGCTCCTAATGTTACGAATTTATAATGAAGAATTATACTTCGTTTCGCTTTCTTTAGCATTCACAAACTGATATTGAGTGAAACGTATAGTATACCATACGTAATATTAATTTAATTAAGTTGTCGCGATAATGATTTAATTAGCAATTTGTTTTAAACGTATAGACATAATGGTACGACTGGAGTATCCTAGAGGTCCTGTACAGTTAGAGGCTGGCCATCTCGGTGATTCACTGCCATTGGTTGATTGAGTCACGTGATCTATGGGCGCCATGTTTTGTCGTACCTTGAGACGAAAGCCTATGAATTAATGTGTGTACCAAGTTAAAACTTCTCAATTGTTATAGTTTTATACATTTCTACCCCTTTTTTTATCTATAAAAGCTGTCATATTTTATGAATGCCTTATTGCGCTGCATTTGGATGTAAAAATTTCACTCAAAGAAATAATTTAATGAATATTTTTTCCCGAGAAACTCCATCAGAAGACGTCAAACGGCTGCAAAAGTGAAACGAGGTAACTGAAAACAAACAATTTCTTTTAAGGTTCGTTTGAAAAACGAGCTAATGTTTTCACTTTGTCATCTGACTATGCCAGTATTTGTTCGTCTGTCTGTCTGCCTCTCTGTTAACTGTTGTCTGTCCATCTGTCTTTCCACCTGTCTGTCCGTCTATGGACAATAAATTTTTTTACTTTTAGAGCTAAATGAAATATTCTTTTTGGATTGGATAGGTGTCGAACAAATATTATGATTAGCAATTTTGAAAATTTTTAATAGCTTTAATAGCGCCCTCTAGCGATGGGAAAAGATGGAAAATGCTAAAATTTCAAACGAATCTGAAATTTTGGTAGTAGAGTGTTATGGTCAGAAGGTTTGCAACGGTAACAAGATTTTGCCATCTTAGCTAAAAACGGGGTGCGAAAATGAAACTTTTTTTAAGAGTTAAACGAAACAATTCTACTATGACGTATAAACTGACAGGTTCCTGTCAGACCTCTGTACACGCAGCTTCTTGAGGGGATATTTATTTATTTTTAAACATATGATGGGGGAAATGCACATATTAGTATTTTATTAGTAATTATAAAACATAAAAATTAATATTCTTTTAGTTCTTAAATTTAGAAAATTGCTTTTCTCTCGCTCCTCTGAAAATAGTGGGCAGATTATTGCTGTCAGTGGAATTTCTACCATAACAGAACTCTACTGCCGAAATTTCTACCATAAAGAGATCACTTGAAACATTCGTTAAAAGTTTTGCAGTTTCGATGTTTAGTGATCTCTAATGACATAAATTAAAACTACCTTTGGAAATGCGAATTATATTTCATTAGTAACCAAGTAAAAAAGAGATTTCCCTTATCTCTTAAAACAAAACCATTCCGTTTCTTATCTACCTTGTGCTTAAGGTCAACTCATTGCTGTCGATGGAATTTTCAAGACTGTCACATTACACGACCAAAATTTCAATTTCTAGCATAACTACATCGTTTGAAATATTCGTTTTAAATTTTCGGATTTTTCTATTTTTTCCACCGTTAGAGGGCGCTATTATAGCTTTGAGAAATTTTCAGAATGCAAATTGCAACATTTCATCAATACCTCTCCAACCCAAAAATAATTTTTCATATATCTCTAAAAACATACATTTTTCTGTTGAAAAAAAAGTTGCATTCCCCTCCCCCCAGGTCTAAAGGGTCAAGTGATTGTTGCCAATGGTAACTTCACTTGTAACTCATTGACTCTCTTGACATTTTCACGTAAACTTCACATTTCAACACCAAAATTTCAAACTTCTAACATAACTACATCGTTTGGAATATTCGTTTAATATTTAGGAATTTTCAAAAATTTCCGCAGTTATAACTTTTGGGAGATTCGATAAATACAAATCGCAATATATCGTTAATTCCTATCTAACATAAAACGAATTTTTTATCTATCTGTATAAACAAAAAAGTTCGATGTCTACAGACGCACAAGACAACAAAACGAAATTATATCTTTTTTTAAAGAAAACAAAAAGCCGCAAAATTTACTTTTCCTTTTTGTAGCCGTTTTCTAAAGTGCTTCCAATCATGGACACTGAAATCTGTATCAAATATTATCCTACCTTTTCATGAATCCATAAGTATTCGTGCAAAACCTTTCAGCTATGTATGCTAAACAATCCGAGCAACGGCAAAACATGGCGTTCAATTTTGAGATGGTCAACCTCTACCTATATAGGGCCTCTAGAGTATCCCACTTCTCCTATTCGAACAAGGTTTACTGATGCCTGCGTTTTTCAGGAACACATCGCTTAGCACATGCAATATCGTATTGCCTTAAAAATCCACCTATTTATTATAATGCAATACAGTTTGGAACTCAAAATTAGTTTAAACTATGATGCTAATTCGAAATACGAATCGAGAAATAAAGGACCGAAATATTGAAGTGGCAGGAAAGTCTAAAATACTTCATGTAAGAAAATCTACCACGCTTCAAAATGTCAAATTTCACCATTTTATTAATGTTTGTCATTGAACTTTCCAAAGATATTCAACTACTACGATTCAAATCCAAAAATGAATTAATGAAAAAAAAATCTTAATAGGGGATGAAGCCCCTCATACCATCCGAAATAGTAAATAAACTGCTGTTCATTCTCATCTCGCGAACATAAGGAAAACAATGCAATTAGATTAATCTTCAACAGGCCCGGATCTAGAAAAAAATAGAGGAGGGAGGGGTGCAAGCGATGAAGGATTGTAATACTTTTTGAGCTCTGCTATTTTTTTTGCTACTGCGAAAGTAGCAAAAAAATATTGGTCAGTGGAATTTTTGTGTCAGCGGTTTTTATTAAATCAGTGGTAATTTAAAAAAAAGTGGGGGGGGGATGATTAACTTTTCGTAGTGTTTTTGTTAATAATTATTTGATGAAATATTAATTTAATATGAAATAAATGGCATGAAAATCTCTGCTACAAATCAGCCCCTCCCTGTCTTACTACAATGTTTTCAACATCAGGGTAGGATCTAATACAGTGTCTCGCAAACGTTTTTACTCTGCGGCACACTGAATCTAATTTTTTTTTCCGCGGCACACCTAAAAAAGAATAAAAGCAAACTCTATATAATCGTCATTATATTTGCGCTTTGTTGAAGTCATCAGCCTGGTTTTACTTGAAGATTTGCTCTCGTTCTTTAATTCATAACTCGGTGTTTGTTTTAAATATTTGTCCATTCTATGGCTTGAAATAATGAAAAATTAATACCAAAATTTGGAAAAAGCTTGATAAATACTTACAAGATCCCAGTTGATAAAATCTAAAAGTTTTTTTATTAAAGCACGTCGTTAACACAAGTCAAGTCAAAATGAAATCTTTGGAATATCTAGTGTCAATTTGAAAATCTCTCGCGGCACACTACTGTGCCGCGGCACACAGTTTGCGAGACACTGATCTAATAGGTGAGGGGGGTGGACAAGAGGCTCCCTTTCCCTTGAGAATGTTAGTAAGAATAATAAATACCTCCTGAAGCAGCTGCTTGCCACAGAGGTCTGAGAGGAGCCTGTCAGTTTAATACGCCATAGTAGAAGGATCTGTGAAGATGGTGGGTACTCAGCAGATTTTTTTACCAACTGCACGCGGTGTTCCCAGAGGGTCACCTTCCCAAGTACTAACCGCACCCAAAGCTGCTTAACGTCCGTGATCGGACGAGAGTAATAGACGCAAACAATTGTCAAACCTGTGCGAATTTCATGCATTTTCCAAAAAAGTTTCAAATATATCTAAAACGGAGGGGTAAATGTTATACTGTAACGGAAGTCTAGTCTCTTGACCTTTTTTCCATTTCGATTCAATTTCTTGTTCCTTATTTTTTTCCAGGTTCAAGCCTGTTCAGTATCCTTAATGAAAATCTACATATCAGTGATTAACTTAATGAAAAATTCTGCCACAGACTGCTCTTTGTGCTGTTTCGTGTGAATCAGTATGATTGCTGCTCTAAGAATGGTGTGAAAGAATATCCTTAGCCCAAAGGGTACCTTGAACCACAGTGGCATACTCAAAGGGGTATTTGGGATTACAACGTTGATTATATTTTCTAATAAAGTCCGAAAATTCAGAGGGTGAAGACGGTAAACCCTCTGCCTCCATTGGAAGTTTCTGGTTAGGCCTAAGGCCATCTTGATACACGAGGTCTGGACAGCCTTTGAGGAAAGAAACAAGGAAATTAATTAAGCAAAAAAATTTAAATGATTTGATTTTTCTAAACTTTAACTAAAAAGCCATTTATTTTTAAACCGTGTAAAATAAAATAATATATCAATTGCGACTTTATTAAAATATTTAAGAATTATTTTAAAATTAATTACCAAGGTTTTAAAAATAAATAGCTATCAGTTGAATTTACTGAGAAAAAGTTCTTCTGTTACTGCACTGTCCAGGCCTGGTGCATCAAGGAGCCTTCGTACGCCGCTGCTGAAACATATTAATCCTATGAAAACATACTAAATGGTTTGTAAATCTCCTATTGAACAAAATAATAATGACTATTACTAAATCTACAGAGAAGCACACAGAATTTGCATACCAAAAGCAACATGAAAAGTGATTATATTTTTCCCAACTCTTGTCCCGAATTGTCTCGAATAGTGTCGAAATTGTCCCGAATTGAACACCCGATCTAATTTAGAGATCAATTGCGTAATTATAAACTGCTATCAATTGATTTGTTTTCTTTTCTTATTTCACTTCTGTAAGAAATGGAACATTCCTAATTTCAGTTTCTGGAACTTGTTCCACTGACATGTAACAATAAATATTAGCATGTACTGTTACAGTACTGTGCGAATTAATTGGGAGAAGCATGATGAAGCTGAATAAGGAGACAGGGTCCGTAAAGGATATTGTAGAAGAAAAAGAAAAACCACCCCTAGAGATGATAGTCTAATTCGAAGAATTAGTATCATAGACCCGAAGAAGACCAGTGCAGACATCAAAAGGGAAATTGCGTCTCCTGGGGTTAATATAGATGCTTCCACCGTACGTCGTCACCTTCTGGAGTGTCGACGCCCCTCCTAAATAGGCTTTTGACACCCACTATGAAGCAAAAAAGGCTATCCTGGGCAAAGAAACATCGAGACTGGACTGTGGAGAATTGGGAAAAAGTGATATTTTCCTACGAAACCCACTTTGAGGTGCATGGCTACAGGTCAAATTTCGTCCGCTGCTCGCCTGGAGAACCTCTTCGATCCGGTCACATCCAGCAATCCCCCAAACACCCACCCCAGGTAATGTTTTAAGGATGTTCCACAGCTTCCGGGCCATAGACACTTCACTCCATTGAAGGAATGATGGACAGCAAAAAGTATATAGGCGTTCTGTAGGCAAAAATGGTCCCAACACTGCAGAAGCTGTCTCCTAACGGCGATGGGGTATTTCAACAGGATCTGGCTCCATGCCACAATTCTAAGCTTGCTAAGAGCTTCTTTACCCAGCAACATTTGAAGGTATTGGAGTGGCCAGGAAATTCACCCGATCTAAATCCCATTGAAAATTTGTGGGCCATTATTAAAGGGCGCATATCTAAGATGGATTGCACGACGAAAACCAAAATGATAGAAAGTGTCATGAAAGTGTGGTACCACGACCCTGAAGTGAAGGAGATGTGTGGAAAGCTAGTGGCATCAATGGTTGAGAGGGTGAAAGAAGTAATTAAAGCGAAGGGGGTCACATTCACTATTAACTACACTATTAAACAAATAAATATTTTAGTTGTGTTTTTGTTACTGAATTTTCATATTGTCCCAACTAATTTGCACAATACTGTAGTTTTACTTGCAATTTAATTTTTGTAATGATCCATGGGATCGGTACCGTCGTGATATTCTAATGTAGTTTATTAAGAAAATAGACAGTTCTCTACAGATGTCTATGTTTAAAATAATCATTTTACAGCATTTTAAAAACTTAAGCGCAAATTTATGTTTGTCCTATTTCTAAATTTCATTAGCAAAACTTTAAATATGTACAAATTTTCGTATTTCTTCATAACTTGAATATCAATTATTTCTTCTTCCCAATATTTTCCCCTACTTTAAAATTGCCTGTGTCTAGACAACGTCTCTCTCTACTTCTTTGTATCTCTTCAATTTTCTTCTTGAAGGCCACTTTTCCTTACTGTTTAACCAGAACCGATTTTTCCATTTCTTTCATGAGCTTCCTGTTATTCTAGTGTTCCCATTTCCATATTTCCTTTGGCTGTCTTCCATCATCCATTTTATTCATACGCCCGTACCATCTGTCTCTTTTTCTCTTCACCCTGTCCAATACCTTCGCTGATTTTCATAATCCTTTTAAATTGCGCATTTCTTGTTTTATCCGTATATCTTATCCAGTATTAATCTAGTTTTATCCATATATCTTCTGTGTATATCTTATCCAGAAATACATTTCGACTGCTCTTTCCACAGATGTACCTTTCGGTCAGTTTCAATGTTCTGATCAATTCTTTCCTCCTCAATAATTGTGTGAAGAGCATTCCTTTATTCTTTCCTGATTTATTTCTATTTGATAAAACTGAATTTAATATTTTCATTGCTTTTCTTCCTTCAGTTCCTCCATGGATGTACCATTCTTCTAAGATGATAGATCCCATTTAGCATTCTCGCATTTCTCACCATTTCATCATACAAGATTTTTTCTATTTCCTGCAATAGATATTTTGTTTTGTCTTTTTCAATTTTAATTCTCCACTTTGTATATTCTTCCTTTAATTTCCTTATCATGTATTCTAAGTTATCTTTATCCTGTGCAATTGTCACCTAATCATCTACAAAAGCTTTAATACATCTACAAAAGCTTTAATACATCTACAAAAGCTTAGAGATGATGATTTGGTATTGTGCGATTTTGGCTTGAAATGCTCACTGCAAAACCTACTATTAGTTTTACTCAGAAGTATTTTCATTCATAAAAGTTATGGATAGAGCATGATCTGTCATAGATCATAATTGTAAACCATTCTCACGGGCAAGCATCCGTTGACTAAAGTTTAAGATTAATAACTCGGATTTAAAGTTGTAAGAGATTATTTAAACTGGCATTAACCCTATGTGTCGAACATTAAAAAGGAAATAAATTTAAGTGTTCAGAATTCTTTTTCTAAAAATTTTTTTATAATTGTATTCGAATTTAAGAAAGTGCATATGGCGTGACATCTAGTTTTGCATTAAAGAAGTACTTTTAAAAGAGAAAAGGAGATCACAGTTGTGAATATAAACCCCTTTGATCACAACACTTACAATTAAAAGTTTCAAATTTCCAGCATGAATTCGTTTTCAATTACAATTAAAAGTTTTGCCATTATCTAAATTTAGTGCCATTTATCGATGGAAATTAAAAGCATTGAAGTATTTGGAAAATGCAAATCGTAATATATTTTGAGTTGATATTAATCCAAATCAGAAGTAATGTTTTACTTTTCATACAAATAAAGATTATTTTCTAATTTTTCACATAAAACAAAAAAAAAAACTTAAATGATTTCAGATGGATAGACTCCAAAATAAGGCAAAGTGAAAACAAAAATAGACAAACGAGCTAAAAACACTGTCATATAAATTCAGAGATCAATGTATTTGCACCACCGAATTCTATAGAATTTTCAGATTAACTTAGAAAAGCAAGAACTTCGTTGGCAAGCATTTTTGTATACTTTACTAAGGCAAGAGCTTGCTTTTGTATTTTAATTTTTATCTCGTTTCCAAAAAAAAGCAGCCTTCCCATGGCAGAGTGGCTAGCGCGCTTGGCTGCTGATCTAAGGGATCTGGGTTCGAGCCCGAGTAAGGAATGGTTTTTTGTGTCGTTTTTCTGCTGAGGTCCTGCCATCCTCTCAGACCTTCTACTATGGCATATAAACTGACAGTCTCCTGTCAGACCTCTGTGGCAAGCAGCTGCTTGAAGGTGTATTTATTTTCCAAAAAAGCAAGCTGTTGTTTTCATTTTATCGTCTGCACACTTTCTTTAAGAGATGTCAAACTTTCTTTAAGAGATGAATGAATATTTCTTGTGGGTTTAGACAGGTACTAACAAGATATTGGGATTTGCACTTCCCGAATCATCCAATAATGTTTATTTCTACCATTATAGTAGTACGATATAGTAGTACATCTAAAAATGGCAAAATTTTAAACAAATGTTATAAACAGTCTACTCATGCCAGAAAATTGAAATTTTAGTAGTGGATTGTGCAGGTCAAGGGGTTTATGCTGCCAACAGTGATTTCTTACCCTCCTATTTAAGTGTGGAGACTTTCAATCTTTCTCTTTTGCAAAAATTATTATATTATTTTCTTTTCTTGATAAGGTACAAATAAAACATTATTATTCATAGTTTTTGAATCTTCCATTGATTTTAATTTCCATCTTTAAAGAGTGTTAGAGTTGAAAAATCAAAAAGTTTTTTTCCTCTTTGAAAAGAGCATTTCATATTCTCGAGAGGAGATTGAAATGTACTTGAGTAATTATTGAAAAAGATCCTTTTTTATCTCGATTGATGTGTGCCGTGTGACACGAGGGACGCATATTGATTATTTGTAATTATAGGAATAACTGTGACAGTTCCTTTACAAATTGATTTTGACTACATGTTTATATATAACCTAAAATAAAGTATAAATAAATTTACTCTCAAGCAACTACTTGACACAGAGATCTGACAGGAGCCTGTCAGTTTATAAGCTGTATTAGAAGGTCTGTGAGGATAGCAGGACCTCAGCAGAAAGACTACATAAACATCTAAGCCTTACCCGAGGCTCGAACCCAGATCCCTTTCAGTAGCAAGCACCCTAACTACTCGGCTACGGATAAATTTTTGAAAGTGTTCAACTCTCTTTGAATCACCCTGTATTTCAACAGTCTCCTGAGTCACAAAGAATCATACATCACATGTGTGTTACATAATAGTCGGTTTTCCAGTAAATCAAGCATAGTTTTTCATTATAAAATGAAGGAAACGAAGGGTAGGGGGAAACACTTCCTCAAAACTCATGCACTAACCAAAAAACTTTTGATAAAAAACAAAAGAATACATCCTGTTTAAAAAACGCAGCTTATCCACAATAAAAAAAAATATTATTTATGTTTTTTTTTTTCTAATAATTAGATGAGCGCTTGTCCCCAATGGCTTGCTACTCGTTGTGGTAGAATTGGAGGGAGGTTAGAGTTATAGTGTAAGAGATCATCTGCAAGGACGTAACCAGAGAGGGGAGAGGGGTCCAGTGTGTTCGAAGTTAAATCCACGTAAATCGAGATCTGATTCTACTGGGCAATTCCTTAATGGATACATTAATTTGAGGGTTGACCTCAGAGGAAAGAATTGGTTGAAAACAGTGGCGTACCCAAAGAGTAGGGATTGTGGTTTTAACTCTCCCTTAAGGGCTTGAATAATTCATATTTTGTAAGAAATCTCCACCTAACCAGAGAGACTTAGCTCGTAAAAAAACCCAATTAGACTCAAATATATGTTCAAACACTTTCCCTCATCCTGGAAGTTTCTGGGTTTGACATTTAGAAAATATCTACCATAGCGTATACTGGATGCGATTCAAAAACTATTTATAGGAAGGATACAAAACGTATCCTATACAGTGGTGGCAAAAAGTCCTGGACACATTTGTTTTTTGTGTTTCAGACAAATTTTACCCACTAAATTATTAATTTTATATAACTTTCATTATTAATTCTGAAATATTTTTGTACTAAATTTCAACCCTCTCTTCTGCTTTTAAACATTTTAAATACATCTTTAAATAATTTTAAAAAATTATACAGCTATAAACACAAGGTGATACTAGGATTGAACAGGCTCTCGTTACAACCGATTAAGTGATCTATTATGCCGACCAATCACAGATGAGCAACCATAGGATTGGAATTGTTGACTTTGGCATTTCTTTCAATGCACTTTGAAACTGAATTTGTGGACATGAGGCAATCCCGCTTCTTATATCTTACAAACTTGGTCTGATGGTGTTTTAAAACGGTTTTGCCTTCTGCGGCTTGCAAAATTCCTGCCAAACTCTGATAACAAAGCTGAATTCAGTGAACCGCAACACCCACTGAGCTTACTCTTCAACTGTCACCAGGGCAGACAGCCCATGAATTGAGGAAAAAAGGAGTGGCCGAGAAGGTGACCTTCATCGACTGGGTAGCAAACCTTAAGATCAAACGCAACAGCCAAAATCTGTAATTACAAAATATTTTGATTTTTTACCTGTTCTTACAAAGCAAACCGTTTGTCCTCAAACTAGGTGAGAAAGTCGTTGTTCTTAATTTAGAATTAAAATTAGTTATTCCTATACAAATCATTGAAATTAAATTTCTTTTTGGAATTTTTTTTTTTCGGTGTTAAAAAACCTCAGAAGCTCCTAAAAGTTTCGTTGTCGTTCAGTGAAGCACGGGAAATGACAGGGGGTATAATTTTGAATAGAACTTACGAGGCGTATCTACACTAGATGTACGGAAAAATAAAGGGAAAACCTGGTCAAATAAACAGCTAGCTTCCAACACCTGTTTCTATTCATCCATGGACGATGGTTGGTCTTTGTACATCCTGTTGTAAGTTCAATTTGCACAGCAGCCATGACATTACTATTAAAACTATTAACAGAATCGCAAATTCATAGCAGTTTATAGAGAGCTCATTAGGAGTATTATGAAGCTTTGAGTTTATACAATGAATGATGCACATTGTTGAGAGGCAATATTTCCATCCTTTAATGTTAAAAAAATTAGTAGTTTTGTTTATAGGAAAGATCCTCAAGGGCGTAATCATAGTTGTTTTATGGAAAGAGGGGTATAGCTCCTGTTAAGAACACTAGAGCAATCCCCTCTCCGAACAAAATTTGCAATTTATCCATACAGAACGATGGTTATATAATATTTACACGTGAAAATTGGTCATTAGACAATAACGACGTTTTTCAAAGACCTTTAATTACGTTTGACTCTGGGACCTCCGATATAAATCAAGCGACACTCGAAGAAAGAACTTAAAGAACGCTGGGATATAACTTCCTATAAGACAGGAATTGTAAACGCCATCTTTTAAGGCGGTTTAACATTGAAATATCTTGTTATACGCATTTTTCTTTTGTAATATAAGAATTATATTCTGGGTAATTTTTTCACTCAAAATTTAGTTTGCCTCCATCATCCTGAGAACAGCTGTCAGTCTCTTTCCTGGTGCAGTGGTGGCCTTCAATTAACGAGAGAAGTTCCTAGCTTCGGTGGCCTCTATTCGTCAATGCATAAGCGCCGTATTAAGTTAAAGATTTATTCTCTTTTCCTTCAACAAAAAATGTCATCTGCATCACAAGATTTTGAATTAGTCACGCACGACTTAATGATAATCTGTTCATGATAAAACACGCTACTACAAGATTATGCTAACCTTGCAAAGCAGCACAATCTGTTAATCGTGTTCTGCTCTATTGTCCAAAATATGAATATTAACAAAACATTTTATTTTATATTCTAAATTGTTTTATATTTAGGAATTTACAATAAATACTCTTCTTAATAGCAGTAATCAAAATATTAGAAAATTTTGCTGTAAAAATATCTTTAAAATTGGAAAAGCTGTAAATTATTTGACAGAATTAAAACATCTCTCGTTCATAGTCTCCGTGTCCATGGATTGAAATTCGATGTTCTCTGATGAAATTGGTCGAAGTTCAGAGTTTTTCTCGTAATTCTTTCAGGAACTTATTTAGCAAGTTGTGCCATTCATTCAGAAAGTGTAATACGTCGTGTTTAAAAAACAGTTATTTTACACTTACAATTGTATAATTAAAAATGTTCTAAGAAAAATTATTGTTATTCTTATAAATTTAAAATTCGTTAGCTTGGGGTTCGTTATGAATGTAGTTTTGCTACTTCGTATTATTTTATGTTGATTTTTTTTCGGATTGTAATTATTCAGTAGAGTATTTCACTTATTAACGATATTTTATTACATTTTTTCCTTAAAATGAATTGCATTGATGTCAGTGTTTAGTGTCATTTTATACGTTATTATTTCGGTTTACGATGGGGTTTGAATCTATGAGATTTGTTTACTGTTACGAAAGGAAGGAAGCAACCATGGCTAACCCTTTCTCCTTGTTCATCGTCTGTTTCGGACTTTAAAGATATCTTGACGCACTTGGTTTTACTCTCAATTCCTCCCATTAGCAATACAGAACCTTATTTATATATTTAATTTTTCAATCCGAACTTAGGTAGCTTTATATTAGTTCATTATTATGGATCATATTTGGGGATAGGCAATATTAACGATTATATTTGTTTAAAAAAAATAGACTATGAACTAAAATTTCATTTAAAATCATAATAGGTCACAAATCAAAAATTAAGATGTTTTCGTTACAATAATGGCCTTATACCATTTACGTACAACTCAGGCATAAAACATTTAACACAGATATTTTCCTTATATCTTAAAAGAAAAGAATTCAAAATTCGTCCTTATGTTATTACCAGCTTTTCTCCATTGCGAAGCTCTCATAATTAAAGATCTCTCCTCCCAGAGGTCTTCCAATCCCTTCTTCAACAATGATAAAAAGCCTCCGTGAGCTATAGTCCCCAATGGAAATTTTCATATCAACGTTATGTTTGATGCTGAAATATAATAATTAGATGCATGTCAAAATATCAAAAAACATATTCTGAATTTAAGTCCTAGTTTTGCCAATACTCAGCAGGCAGAGAGAGGGAGATCCATTACCACAGAATGAAGGGCATCGCCCTGATAATTCTTTGGCTTGATGCTAATGTCCACGATTGTTGGTTCAAATTCATGATGCGGAACCATTGTGGGTCAATTTTCTCTTTGCCTGAGTAGAGCCAAGAGTTCTGTGAGGAGGAAATCAGATTATCGCGGAAATGGACAAAACGAAAAGATTCATATATAACTAAAAAGTAGATAAACTTTTCTGGCAAAGGTCAATAATCAGTCTTAAGCAATTCACAGATTGATGCTTGCATAACTGCAGCTGCGGATTGCGACACTTAAGCTCAAGTTCAGCATTTGTGATGATGAAGGGCAGTAGAACGCATCTATTATGTATCGTTGATATTGTCATTCGTAGCAACCAGGGGCTGGAAAGCAATCTGAATGTGAGCATTAAGTATTTCCGCACTGGAAATACGTGAAGAAAAGGGGCGGGGCGGAATGCAGCTTCTTCTTACATATGGAAGATGCTACGCTCTGTCGGTAGAGCAAGAGTTGTTTTCCTGGTTGGAAAGGAACCTTGGTGAGGCCTCACGTCATTCCCGCTTTGCAATGCTGTTTTTGTTTTTTAAACAGCATTTTAGGTGTAGTGTGTTGTTAGGGATGCTTTGCTTTGAGGAGTAACGTTGTTTAGTAGGATGTTTTAATTTGAAATACTGAAGGATATTTATGAGCTGAATAGAAATTAGAAAATACAAAGTTTAACTTGTTGATAAAAATGAGATAAAACACTGTTTTTACTAGTTTGAAACATTCAGGCTAGAAAAGTCAAATCTCCATGTCGATTCAAAACAGGCTTCATTTCATTAAAATGTCGCGAGACAGATTGCATTGCAATAACAAAAATATAATTTTAGCGAACTAATATAAATATAACTTGTTACAGATGACGGTTTTATTAATATAGGAATTTACTCTTATCTATTTATTCTTGAAAATAAGTGATGTCAATTAAAAACAATTTAGTTGATTTTTACTTTGGGATGATATTCTAATAATCTTTCTCTTGACGCTATGCCATCGCCACTTCGTAATATGTATTATACCTACACACATAAAATAAAAATCTCAATCCGCACCGTGTAAACCGAGCCGACAATCGTGTAAAACGAAACTGGTTGCATTTTTTTTTGACCGCGTAGAACCGAATCTATCACCGTGTAAGTCGAAACTGGTTGCATTCTTTTGACCGTGTAAATCAAGTACCGTGTAAAACGAGGGACAGGTTATATTGTATAATGTAGAGGAGTAAATTTCATGATTAAACTTTTACTACTCTTTCATGCCTATTCGCACCCAGTGTTATAGTCGTAAAAAGCACATGGTACAACTATGGGCATTCATAAAGTTATAAGTGAAAGATGCATGCCTCCCTACGAATATGAGTATAACATAAAATTCCAGTGTAGTAAAAAAATGAGAAAGCGGGAAGCTAAAGCTATTGATACTTACAACTATTGATTCAGACGTCTGAAATCGAAGTACAATATCGTGGTTTTTTTTTCCGGGACCACGTCTGTCTACTACGCATTAAGTCATCTGGAAAAACCTTTCGAAATTACAGGGGACAATGAGAAAAAATAATAGTATAATGTTTCTGGTACAAACAAGGGCGTAGCAATGAGTGGGACGGGGAGGGGAAGGATGCTCCCCTTCCAAAGAAAATCGGAGTTGGCAAAATCTACGTGAGTTGGCAAATTCGAAGCAACTTGGTAAAATACAGGCGAGATGTGAAAATTGAGGTTTCTCTTTGTAAAAGTACGAGATTTGGCAAAATCGATCTCAGTTGAAACAAAACTTTGTCCTCTCTTGGCATAACTGCAAAACGCCACTTTGGTCGGGTCGGGGGTGGCTCAGTCAGTAGTGCGCCAGGCTCGTAATCTGTAGTTCCCAGGTTCGAGTCCCAGCTGGATCAGCGTTGAGATTTATCTCCGCAAAATTTCCCTGCCCACGGTCAGTAGGGGACACCGATGGGCTTGAAAAGGCCGTCGTCCGTCGGATGGGACGTTAAGCCGCGGCCCCGTGTGTGGGAGAGCCATACCCTGTGCACATTAAAGAACACGCTGGATGGCCTTGACGGGAGACTACCATCTGTCTCCCACCAGCTGTTCCACTGGGTCCCCTCCCCCAACCTTCTCTGAGCCTTCGGGGTCCTTGTGGCCTGGCCATTTAGCCCACGGTGTGCAAAAAAGTGCCGCTCAGAGGTAAAACAATCCAATCCAACAATCCACTTTGATCGACCACCGACTCTTACATATCTTCTTTTTTGCTGAGCGATTAAATAATTGTCCACTCATTAATTCTCTCTGCAGGTAGCCCATGATTGCTTTAGGGAAACTAGGCAAATGCTAGGGGGCAAAAATAAAAGTGGAAGAAAAGTGGAAGAGAAAGAGGAAAAAAAAGCGAAATAGTCTTTGATTATAAGTTATTTACCTTGTTGACGATTTACCGCTTTTTTTTTTTCTGGCCTTGACATTGTTTATTCAGATTATTATTTTTGTCTGTTTTAACGAATTGACTAGCTTGGAAAACGAAGTATTCACTGAAAAGGGCCAAGGCCTAGGTATGTATCCCATTCATATAAGTTCTTGTTTAGTCAACCTTTAAGTTATAAAAGAATAGGGGTGGCCATGCATAGGGAGAACCAAGAATACCAGGAAATATTAGAATTTGTCTGCTGATGGAATATCAGAAACAATCTTGTATTCCCAAAACTTTAGTTGGCCCTCCAGGGCAATAGTAGGTGGTGCTTGAGCCAGTAATTAATTATCTGGTTGTCAGAGATGTACAGATAAGCCCGGAAACCCCAGCAATGAGGGGGGGGAGGGGGTCACGGTTAGGGAGGCCTCTAAAACATTTTACAAAATTTGTGAGGAAACCTGATATACAACTATTTAAAGTAACAACCTGGAATTCTTTTCTATAGTTTGAATTAATAATACCAGACCGTGAACAATCAGCTTCGTTTTCTCAGTTAGAAATTCCTCTCCTTGATACTTGTGAGCCAGAACTCATTGCCTAAAAGCTGTAGGCTTTGGTCCTGAACTACGTTAACACAAAACCATGACAGCCATAGTGGACGTTATTTTTTCCCCCAGACTGGCAATTATCCTTGATAAGTTCAACCTGTTTAACCGTTAAGACCAGAAATGCTTCCAATATTATCACTAATTTTTTTAAAAACCAATCATATTCCTTTGCTGCTCTTATAATAATTTTTTGCAACAGAGGGGAAAACGAATCATAATCAAAATAATTTAGTTGAAACTGTGCAGGGCCGTGCAAAGGTAACTGGTGGAGGAGAGGGGAGGGGGGGCAGGCACAGCTCCATTTGGGGCTCTCATCCAATTTTTTGATAATTTTTTTTGTTTAAAAACTATTATAAATTTGAAATAAAATTATCTGTATCTCTAAATTCTTATTTTGATTTATTGCACGGAAACGCAAAGTTCACAATACAAATACGAGAGTAGTTTCAGGATACTCCACTGTGCTTTCCCCCTACGACGTCACTGACCACGCCCACTTCCGACCACGCCCCTAATTAATAACCAATTAATTACTAATTAATAACTATTTAATAATCAATTAATAACTAATCAATAACCCATAATTAATTAAAAATTAATGAATCCCCTTTATTAAAAACCCCCTATTTATCAAAAAATTCCTCCCCCTTTATTAAAAACCCCTTCACCCCCCCCCCCCCCCCCCGTTTAACCCGTGGCGCCATCTGGTGACTATGAGGAGTACTATTTTCGGGAAAACCCCCCTATTTTAGCTCTAATTTCCCGATTTTGACTCCCCTCTTTATTAACCCCCCTTCCTCCCCCTTTTAATCCCTGGCGCCATCTAGTGACTATGAGGAGTACTATTTTCGGAAAAACCCCTATTTTAACTCTAATTTCCCAATTTTTGATTCCCCCTCCTCATTAAAAAAATCCCCCTATCAAAAGTTCCATCCCCTTTATTAAAATTCCCTTCCTCTTTTAACACCTGGCGCCATCTAGTGACTATAATGTCGGGAAAAACCCTCGATTTTAGTCGTAATTAAACTTTGAGGGGTGGCAACGATTGGATGATGCAAGCCTCAGAATAGTTGCAAGGGTAGCAACCTCGTGCAGAAAGAGATGATGCAAGTCTCTAAATAATTGCAAAACTTTCGATAGCAGTCACTCACAGAAAATCAACTCCCAAAGTTGTACATCCCCTGTATTTAAATTCCTTATTAATTAAACACTCATTAAAATCCCCTTTATGAAACCCCTTATCAAACGTTCCCTCTATTAAAACTTCGCAAACTCCCATCCTTTAAAAGTCTACTAAACTTAGAAAATCAACTCCCAAAGTTGTATATTCCCTGTATTACCAATTTCATTCCTTAGTAATTAAACACTTATCAAAAACTCGATCCCTAATCATTAAAAACCCCTGGTCGGCCCTTCATGTGGTAAATCAATTTTCTCTATGCGTATTTAATCGGTGCCATCCAATGTCATGTAGTTAAAAAGAAAATCCTTCCCAACGCAGTGATTTGAACCCGCTACCTTAGTGTCCACGTTCATCTGAAATTTGCCAAGTCCACTAAACTCTGGAATGGTAACACACGGATGATGCATTTTTGGAATTCGTCGAGTCATGCATGTAACAACAAGCAGGTCAGTGTATGTGTCCAGGTCTCTTCTTATTGGGGGGGTGGGGGGTCAAGAGGAATGTCACCACACGCTGTCTGCAGCACCGTATTTACATCTGCTACTGATAAACGAAAATATTTCGGATGACGCTTTAGCTCACATGTTTACTCCGAACGTATCTCGCGAAGGTCAGCCTTGAACGTGTCGAGAGATGTATCAAAGGTTGTTTTGAGATAACATTTCCCTGTATATAAGCTCGCACCCCGCTTGCTACGTCATTCCTTTGCTGCTAGTCAGAGGTTTCACTGTTAGTCACAAGTTCTGCTCTTAGTTTTGAAGTCTCTCTTTGGTCACTATGGAGAAAACCACCCTGTCATTCAGTGAAGTTGTTCACTCTATACTCGTGAGTGTCGGTATCCCCTCATACCAGAAAGCCATATCGTATGAAGAATGCCTGCAGATTGTGATGAATATATTAACTGAAAAAATCTCACAAGCTCTGAGCATCGTGTGTGATGGTGAGACCACCACCATAGAACTGCACGAAGTGGCTCACGAATATTTATGCAGAGTGTGTTTTGCCGAAGAAGCGGCATTAAAACACGCTGAAAACATTGACTATCCTATTATTCAGATAACGTATCTAGCTGTACAGTACACCGCCTGTCGCATTATAAAAAACGCCCCAAATGAGCGAAGGCCAAGTGAGAACGAATCTGTCAAGTGATGAATCTCTTGAGTCTCAATCTTCGGGTCACGTGACTCAGTGTTCCGAATTATCATGAAACGTCCCAGATGAGCAGAGGCCAAGTGAGAACGAATCCGTCAAGTGGTCAATCTCTTAAGTATCAATCTTTAGGTCACGTGACTATAATTTGGACAGTAGAAAGGGTCCTTGGTGCTTGCTTGCATAATAGGAGCTAAATTTGTCTGCTTTAAAAAAATCACGATACAAATTCACGCGCTAACAGGCAGAAACGAATTTGAAAACAGAATTAGCTATCTACGCACTAGCAGCCGACGCAAACTATGAGAAATAAAAACAACCGGCGACGACAAGACACTGGCGAAACGAAACTAAAAGTGGAGGGAGAGGGGGGAAGGAGTAGGGAAAGGAAATGAGAGAAACAAACTTTTGAACTTTAACGATACGGAAGCCGTTAATGTGCACATTACTTAGGTAAAATGCGGAAAACTCTTGATTCCGCATGTTAACGGAGCAAATCAGTTAATCTGCAGATTAGCTAGGTAATGTGTACATTAACGGCTTTCGAGCTTTAGCAGTAACATATATATGGCATGAACTATGTGTTTGTGTTTATGAAGTGAACAATCAAGCCGCTAATTCTTAGTATAAAGCAGACGAAGATTGTTGGCTGTTTCCTCAAAAGAATACAAAGATTCAATGTCTTCATCCTGAGTTTTAGAATTTCTCCACAGTTACCTCTATCAATAATTTCCACACAGCACTGTTCCTTCTTCAATATAATTACACAGAAAACATTTGATTTTGTGTGGCTGTAATATCGCGTTAAAAATCTGGAATATACTAACCATATTACCTTTATTTTAATTATAATCTTTTTAAAAAAAAATAATGAATGAAATATACAGCATTAAGTTTAAAAATTATCGTATAAGCAAAAATTGTTAAATTGAACTCTCATACATCAAAGATTATTTGTATCTATAACAAAAATTAAAATTATGTCAAAGTATTAAACGCGAGATCAATTAAAATATTTCTAATTATTAAAGTTAAATTATTAATAATAATAAATTTATATAAATTAATCATATATTTTATTATTACATTAATAATCTATGCTTTTGTAATAGATACAAAATTGAATATATATACAGGGTGTCTCAATAATATAGGAAAAAACTTTTAGGGGAGATAGATAACATTTAAAGGAATGAGAATTGCATAGGAACCCATAACCGGAAACGTCACCTTAAGTCAATAGGCGGCGCTGTTCATCAGTGCGCTAGAGGGGAAATTTCGGATTTCCTCATTCGAGCGGTAGTCGGCTGATGAAGAGCATGCAAAGGTATTCGAACAGGGAGCTGGCAGACATGCACTTAGCGTATGGAATAGCTGAGGGCAACGAACGAGCCACTCAACGAATGTATCAAGAACGCTTCCCACACAGACTCCATCAATGCTCTTTCGGTGTCATCGCGTCTCATGGTGGAAACTTCGAGCATCTGCTGTAACATTATGAAATGTATCATCTAGTACGCCATTTGTAATAATTATGTCCAATAAATGTTTTCCCATTAATCACTGTCTTGTGTCCTTTCAGATCTTGTACCTCTGCTACCACTTTCCCATGACGTTTCCGGTTATGGGTTCCTATGCAATTCTCATTCCTTTAGATGTTATCTACCTCCCCTAAAAGTTTGTACCTATATTTTTGAGACACCCTGTATATATATTCAAGTACTTATTTCCTCAGGTGGCAAAATTTTATTTCCGGGTTGCAAAGTTTTCATTCTCCCCCTCCCCCCACAAGCATAGTCTCTTTGCTACACCCCTGTGTACAAAGCACTCAAGTAAGAAGGCAGAGGGTGTATGGAGTATAAAGTTTATCCTTTTTTTAGTTCGTTGCTTTTATTTTTTGCATTTTTTTAAAGCGTTTTATTCTGCGTTTCTTCTGAATACCTCATAATAAGCATTTAAATATTAATGTAAAGAACGAATGAAAACTGATGATAAAGGTTCTTAAAATGCAACCATTAGCAAATGCAAATAAAATGTCATTCAGAAGAAAACCAGAAGCTGACTGCGATGCATGCTATCTTATTGTTACTGAATAATTCCCATTTCTGCGCAGTCATTATAAAGATGCAATCTTCGGATACCTCAAGACTTCGTTTTGTTGGGCATGAATCATGGGTTTTTCTCTGTTATTAAATATCAGAGGCGATCAAACGATAGAAATAAAAAAAGAGCAATTGCAAGGGAATAAGAGAAGAGGAATCAAGAAATGAGGCGATTATCGCAAATGACATTGCCGCTTATCACGCCACAGAAAAATACATTACTTTTGCTGAAAGAAGCCACGATTCAATGTCAGTGAAACGATTAAGTAAAAGCCTCTTAAAGAGCTGTTGCGTTTTCGCCTAGCACGGTCAAAAGACTGCCAAATGGTTCTTTAAAGCTTTTGCAGAATTGAAAACAATACTTCTAGATCAGAATGGCTTTCATCCTTTCACTACCAATTTCCCGTACATTGGTTGACTTGGGTGTTTTACTCTGAGCGGCACTTTTCTTTGCACACATTGACTAAATGGCTAGATCTCAAGGACTCAAGGGCTCAGAGAAGGTTGTGGGAGAGGACCAACTGGGCAGCTGTTAAGAGATAAATGGTAGCCTCCTGTCAAGGTCATCCAGCGTGCTCTTTAACGTGCACGGGGTATGGCTCTCCCGCAAACGGAACCACGGTCTAACGTTCCATCAGACGGACGGCAGTCTTTCCAAGCCCATCGGACATACATTGGTAGTGAAAATGTTAAATAAATGTTATGATGCGAAGTCAGAGACAACATATGTCTTAATATTTGCATTAATATTAAAATTTTTATTCAGTTCTCCCGGCAGAGAGGTTAGCGCACTCATGTAACAAAATCACTTGAAATGGAATTCCAGAAGAGCATGATTATTAAATGAGTATAAGGTAAAAATTGTCATTAGCCGTTTGGTATCTGAACCCACAACTTCTTGATGACGTGTCAGGTGTTCTGATGTGTCATCAGGCGGAGCTTCGCTCAGCCAGTTGCGCATCAGGCTCGTAATCTTCAGTTCCCAAATTCGAGTACCAACTGTTCCTGCGTTGAGAATTTTCTTCACTAACTCCCATTCTGCCCTGATTGAGAAAGGGGATACCGTTGGTCTTGGAAACGCCACCGTCCTCGGATGGGGCTTGCACAGGGTATGGACCATATCCTGTGCCCGTTAAAGAGAATGCTGGATGGCCTTGAATGGAGGCTTTCACCTGTCTCCTAACAGCTGTTCAGTGGATCCCTTCCCCAACCTTCTATGAGCTTTCGGGGTCCTTATAACCTGGCCGTTCAATGCCAGTGATTTAATGTATGCAAAAAAAAGTGCCGCTCAGAGGCAAAACAATCCAATTCAACCTG
Organism: Ryuthela nishihirai; assembly: GCA_038380435.1. Lineage (NCBI taxonomy): Eukaryota > Metazoa > Arthropoda > Arachnida > Araneae > Heptathelidae > Ryuthela > Ryuthela nishihirai. The sequence goes on from JAWZYU010000017.1 coordinate 83,953,827, forward strand.
TCATGAATGTTTCCAGGAAAGAATTAGACACCTACAACGTGGAATGTGCAATATAACAAACTAACCGAACCACCAGGTGTTGCTCGGGTCATTAACTGAATTAAACTTTAAAATACGTACTCGTAGTAGATGAAACTCCTCATGTTTCAAGCTTTCATTTGAAGATCGGAGGTAGGAAGAAAGGAGAGAACGTAATTTGAGGTAGCTCGTGAATGCTACAATCAGAGGAAACTGCATCGAAATTGGTGATCCTAGCTCTTTAGAAATTCTTCATGAGGATAGGTTTTTTTTTAATGAGGAAAAAGGAGCCAAACCACTTCCATTGCTTTAGATTATCATAAAAGGAAAGTGAATACCCAATTCGGTGTCCGTAGCTTTTTTTAACTGTTTAGAGTTCACTTGTTTTTTTTTTTCAGAGAGAGAAAAAAAGTTTGAGGGTCCAATCAAAAATACAGAAAATTCTTGGGTCTGAGAAACCATCAGATGAAATTTGGTTAGGCTATCTTAAGAGATTATTACATTTACAGCGAAAATACAAACAACTGTCTAAAATACATATAAAGTAATATAAATAGAGACTATGGAAATCGTGCTCTTACCTTTCTACGAACGAAGCAGATTTTTTTAAATATTTTGTTTCCCCCTTAACGTTTTTGCCTCTCTCACAGGTAGGCTCCCTGACGGTTCATACAGATAAGTCTCCTGTCAGACTTTCAAGTAAATATCTAGGGAGAAAAATATAATCAGAGATGAATTTGCTTTATCCTTTAGCAGTACATTTAGTTGTGCAAAATGCTGAGTGAGGAAGTCAAAAAGACTCCAATGTTCAAATAAGGAGCACCACTGGACTATTTGTGGGTGCAAATGGAAGTTACCATCTACATTACTCATTGCTTTCTTGTTACTACATTACTTATTACATTATAGGGATACCATCTACAAAACTCACTGCTTTCTTGAACGTGATTAATCAGTGCCGGCCTCCAGAATTTCTTTAGTGATAATGGGAGAAGGTGTGTGTGTTCCTGTGATAAATGGTTTAAGAGGCAGTCTATTTACGTTGATAAATAAATTCAGACTCCCATTAGACGATTGTTTTAAAGAAATGGTTGCAGAGGCTCAGAAGTAAAGGAGTTGGGCACCTCGGTCTCAATCTTCTATTTTCGGCAAAAATAAAAGGAGGAGCATAACAACCCTGAAATACCTTCACCAGTTTATTATGTGAGTAAAATGTAATATTCCTCCAGAAGCCTGTTAAATGTGCAGTCCAGTTTGGCAAGTTGGGTTTTGTTTTACCACTTTTTCACGCAATGGGCTAAAGGTCAGGTCACAAGGATCCCGAGAAGGTTGGAGGAGGGGACCCACTGGACAGCTGATGGGAGGCAGATGGTAGCCTCCGGTCAAGGCCTATCCAGCATGTTCTTTAATGTGCACAGGGTGTAGCTCTCCTACACATGGGGCCACGGTTTTACGTCCCATCCCAGGAACGGCGCCTTCCAAGCCCATTAGGGTCCCCTATTGACTGAGGGCAGGGAGTTTTGCAGAGATAAATCTCAACGCTGCTCCACATGTGGAATTACCTGAGAACTTCAGATTACGAGTCTGTGTACACCATTGCTTGTGCAAATTATTAAAGGGATGTGGCTGAACGTCGCATCCAAGAACGGCTGCCTTTGCATGCCTCTTGATGGTTCACTTTTTACGAGATCAGGGATCAAAAAGAGAATGAAATTTCAAAGCTGCCAAGATCAGGTTCAAGCCTTGCCCGTATCAATTGGTTCACCGTTTTCTTCAGCAGCTTTCAATCAATAACGTTAATTAATACAAACTTCATTATTGTTACATTGCAAACTGGTGGGGAATGGGCAGGGAAGGTCTGTGGGTTCATCACACTGATGTATCAGCCTGATACTTTTTATCTGAATTTTCTGTTGTTTCACTGACACTTCAGGTGAAAAAAATGAGCTTTCAAATATATTATGTAGATTTACACGAAAAAGTTTTACTGATGCAAAATAATTTATTATGGAAATTAGAATGTTTTTAAATGTTTTTAAATATATTTAGGTAATAGAATGCAAAACAGTTAACACTAAAGTCAGGGGACAGTGTAAATATATCCTGTTACCAGAATCTCGCGTAAATGGCATATTGATAAAGCACTGCATTGTGACTCTTAACTCTATTCTTAGCCAACGTCGTAGTTTGAGAGTGAAGATCGAAATAAAGATTGAATGAAACCTTTCTTTAATGATTTGAGATCTGGAATCTGATCCCATACAGCCTTCATTATGGATTTTATTACCGATCAAGTGTAAACAAGGTCGACAATCTGAATGGAGCGCAGGAAACGACCGTCATAATCGGCGGAAAACATTATTAACCTGCGTCCCAGGTGTCGAGTCTTAAACACTCCAATGCATTTATAGCCAGTATTAAATGAATAATTCGCAAGAATTTTGAAGCTGTTAAAAATTTATCAGAGTGGTTGGGTTATTTTATCTCTAAACGGCACTTTTTTGCACACAATGAGCTAATTGGCGAGGTCACAAGGACCCCGAGGGCTCAGGGAAGCCTGGGAGAAAGGAACCCACTGGAAAAACAAATGGTAACCTTCCATATGGAGCCATCAGACATGTTCTTTAACGTGCACAGGGTATGGCTCTCCCACACACGGGCCACAGCTTAACATCCCATCTGACGGAAGGCAGCCTTCCCAAACCCATCGGTGTCCCCTACTGATCGAGGGCGGGGAGTTTTGCCGAAACCGTGATTTGTCAGATAAGATCACGTGTTTCCATTCCTCCACACTTTTCGAAATGCAGCCTAATCTTTCAGTGCCTTGCAGTCAACAAAGGGACATGATGTAGACGTCGACTGCCATAGATTATTTTTCCATGGTACGACGAATAGTCTTTGTGCATAAGCTTGTGAATGAGCCCTCATTCAAGTCCAGAATTATCTGCTCCACAGTAGCCATGCAATTCCTTGTAACTTGCAGACAGCCTGTGTTCACCTCGAGAGTCAATTGCATGTTTATGTCCACATTTCTGCCACTGGTTAGAAGTTTGGTCACATTTTACGTATTCTTAGTATACACGTGCGATGATCTGATGTGGAAATCCCAACAATTCAGCAGATGAGGTGATTGAACAACCATCCTTCCTGGCACTTACTATCTGGCCATGGTCAAACTCACTTACGTCACTGCCTTTACCCATGATTACTTTTCCATAACTGGTTTCCAATGCGTAGAGACCTGCTCTATTTATAGGCATTGCCAGTTTCAGCATCCTACGTGACTGGACGAGATACTTCTGCTTTTCATATTGTTATCAGGGTGTATATAATAAATTGCCCATTCAGTGTACTTCGCAATAATCAATGTCGTAAGGTTTTAGTTTAACAACATTTTATTTTTGAAATAATTTTTAAAAGGAAGGAAAATTTAACACGAAGATCTACTTAATATGTCCTCCATTTTTTCTGTCATTCACCATATAGCCATTTATCTAAGGACATTTCCACTGGCTTAGTAGTCAAGTTGGCTACTAACAATTAACTACATCAAGTACGAGTTTATTAACTATGCATGTAGTGACTGGGGGTTCGGATCCTGTCCGACTGCGCCAGATGTGATGACCCAGTCCAAACAGGAGAGAGAGAGGATGATACTGCTACTTAATTCACTTCGGTGAATTCACAGATTCGCGGATTTTGAAGCCCATGCCACTGTATGGCTCAAATTTACTGTGTTGAATGAAGAATAGGAACTGTCCATCAATTAACTGCACGAGAGTAGATAGCGACAACACACTTTATTTATAATATGAACAGCTTCGTGCTGGGAATGAGCTCCACTCCGTGGGTATTTGCTGCTTCACTGCTACAAACAATAATACTGAGGTGGAGAATCGCACACTCTGCGAATTCTCACTTTACAGACCTCAAAAACTCGGCGAAAGGATTTTCCTTTGCCTACACTGTGGTTCCTCTTGAACCACAAGAATAAAAAGACAGATTCTCCAAGAATCTAGATTCACTCTTGGAATCGCACCCTGACTTCAAGGGTTAATTTGAGAAAGGCGGCGTCCTTTTGATGCGTGTCGCAACGACCTTCTTTGTTCGACAGCTACGCACAGACTAAAGCTTCAAAACTCCCGCCAAGCCTCGTGCGCTGCAGTAGCGCCCTAGGCAAGTCATATACGGCGATAAACAACTTCTGGCATTGATTCCTTCGACAAGCAGCAAGCTTCAGACCCGAAAACAACAACAGTGAGTCATCCCAGTACAAACATTTCAAAGAACACATAAAAATATATACAACAATAAAATCCAACGAAAATATATAATAAATAAATAAATATAATTTTCGAGGGACATGACAATGTTTTGGTTTAATGCGTATCGTTGAAGATTGTCGTGACCATTTCTGTTCTTGAGAACTAGATTAAATTCTTCTTCGATTTTGAAACATACTTTCACACATTTTCCATTTATATGAGAATGATCCATCCAACCATCCAAGAGTTGTTGCAAAAAAAACGCAGGAAAGCTAGAAGATCCATTCCAATCAGATATCATCCCTTCACCCAATCAATAACAAATATAACGAATGAACGACGTAAGCTTGCTCTTTGATAAACCATCCTAATTGGTTAATAGTTTTGATAACAGATCCTCCCAGATGTGATCAGCACAGATTTTTTTCATGTAGATTTTGCGATGTCATCTGATAGCTCACCTACGGAAGATCGTGCTTATTAAACGTCACGAGAGATGACGTCGCGTGAGGAAACGTCACGTACCGCTTTATAATGTCTCCTAGAACCAACACGAGGTGTGCTGTGTCATCGAAGTGCAACAGGAATTCCATGACATATTTCAGAAAGGTCGTACATATTAATAACTTGTTTTTTTGTCTGTCGAGTGGAACTGACTGCACAGCGACCGTTATTTCTTCAAGATGCAAGTCATGCCAATTAAATCCTCCATTCCATGAATAAGGAAAAGAAATGTCAAGCACACTCTATAGTTTCGATTGTAGATTAGCTAGGTTGATCTAAATGCACGTGTAGAAGTTTATTTTCAAGTTTGTTTCTTATTGGTGTTTCAATCATTCCATAAAACAATCTTTTACCATTATTCCTTATTCGCACATTTTGGGCTACGTTAAATCTGCTATAAAAATGCTCTGTTTTACGTCAAATTCTCATCTGTTGAGCTATAAGTCAGCAGCCAATGCATTGGAATCTATTTTCTTCAGTGGAAAAAATTGGGAGATTTTTTTCTCCTTCAGTTGTCGCAGTAATGTGGTTTTTTCTGCTTTTATCCTCTTAGTCTAGGCATTAACTTTGTATTTAATAATAATAATAATTTATTTCATGCAGGGAGTTACAGTAAAGCCAAGGTACAGGTAATTTAGGATATTAATTTAAACGTTCAAGTGGCTTGATCAAAATCTTGCTTTGATCAATCTTTTTTAAAAAAGGATATTTTATAGTCATTTACATATCTTTTGCCTTATCCATGTTTTTACGCTAGTTTAGCTATCTACTCAGATCAGCAGCTAGAAAAATTGGATTCCGGGCAGAATTTCGAATATCTGCTCTTCGAATGGTGCTGTAGGCAAAATTTCGAAGTTCGCGCATTGGAATGAATTGAGCTTTTCTTTTTGAAAAAATTGAAAAAAAAAAATACTATCACAAATAGTTTATTACCTGAGATTCGAATCCAAATCCATTTGTATTGTAGCCAATATCAAATAACCCCATTACGACACACGCAGAGAGTATTTCACTTAAAGTTTTTGCGAATGAACGTTTAAATAATGTGTAATTAAGTTTCTATTTAGATCTAGCATTGCGTGTCGTTGAATGGATTAGTCCCTTCATAAATTCCACATTGCAAAGAGCACGATGTTGGGAATAGCTGTTTGCCTAGATGATCGCAGAGATTTCAACTAGAATTTCCAGTTTGACTTCTTTTTTTTTCACAATCGAATTTTTTTATTATCTCAAAGAATCTTCTTTTATGAGGCTACCATAAACAACCGTAATTACGAGACGAACTCCGTGGCATTTGATAAATTCCGCATTTGCAAAGAGATTTCTTCTGCAACGCGAACAGATTACTTCCCTTCCAGAAACGATTTCTTTCTCTCGGAATCTGCAGCTTTACTGATTCTCTTGCTGATAGAATTCAGTCAATTCAGAGTTTGGTTCCAGCTCCTTTGTTCCTTGATCTTCTTACTCACCATTTTTATACGAAGTGGCAAAAAAATAATTTTGGCAATGATCTGAAATGAGGAACATTCCACTACAAAAACCAAATCTCAAAAGTAGGAAATTTTGGTGTTCACAAAATACTGATTTTCAAAAATTACAAAAAAAAGCGACAAACAAACTGAAATATTCAGAATTTTTTATTTAAACTATTCTTAACGTGGCGCAATTTTTTTTTATTAAGGAAGCTCGAGGATAATATTTCACACGAGCGAATGCGGAACCACTGAAAACTTAAAAAGAGAAATAAGTAGAGCAAAGGAACTGAAGAAGGATGTGGCCCGTATTAGATTGCAAAGAGCAAATTTATTCAACGCGGTAAATAAGGACATCTTTTCTCGGTTATTCCAGAATGTTCTCTGTTCCTGTCTCATTCTCCCTTAATCAGAATGACTTAAGGTTGTGTGAGTGAGTTACTGATGTCAGGGACCAACGAAAGAGGGGGAAAGCCCCCCCCCCCGAAAATCCGGTCGTCTTATACGAAATCTCGAACTTGTTTACTTGCTTTGAAGTCCAAAACAATTGTCTTTGTCGAATTTTATTTTAGCCTCATACTATGTGCACTGTACGCACGACATAAAAATAGACATAAAAGAAAACACAACTCTAAAATTTTATTCCACAGAGAATATCATTTTATTCTTTTCCGTCTGGCGGGATATTTGAATAATTAGGAAACCTTACTGAAGTCTTATTCTCAGACAAAACTAAATTCTCGGTCTCCCCCCCCCCCCGCTCGAAATTAAATCTTGAACCATCCCAATACTAAATTCTCTGACCCTCGAAAATTACCCCCCTCCCGATTCTTGAGTACGTCCTGCTGACATGCCAAAAGACGATCCTTTTCCGACCAATTTCAGTTTCTTTCATTCAGTCCCAAAGTGGACGAATTGATTTCGTTAACATTGATGGCAAAAGAGCACTTTTCAAATGAGTGATGGCATCAGAGGAATCACTTAATTTGTAGCAAAGGACAAGCTAAGGAATGAAGGGAAAATTGGAAGTTGGCTTTTACATTTTAAAACATGACAATTTGTCAGAATGCAATAACCTATTTTGCTAAACAATTATAATTTCTGTTCCTTAAACACCGTGCCCGATGAGACCACATTTCTTAAAGTCGGACTTTGTCCTTCTGGAATTATTTGTAAATATACATGCACAAACATACAGAAAATTTTAAAACTGTCGTTGATTATGGGAGCTTAATCAGACTACAGTTTTATTTCTCCAAACAAAAGAAGTATAGAAAGGACAAGTCATCGGCAGATTTCATAGAAAAACTGACATAAAAATTTATTTTCATTCCATATCGGTGATGTTCTATGATCCAAGTGCTTCAATAGAATTTCCGTTAGTAGATGGCTGAAGCATTTACTCACATTCCGTGCCGTGGCCGAGTGGTTAGCGCGTTTGGCTATTGATCAAAGGGACCTGGATTTGAGCCTCAGATTAGTCGGTTAGTAGATTATGTTGAGGTTCCTGCATCCTCACAGAACTTTTACTATGGCGTATAAACTGACAGGTTCCTGTCAGACCTCTGTGGCAAGCAGCTGCTTGATAAATAAATAAATGCCCCCTCAAGCAGCTGCTAGGGAATGTTTATTATTATAGTGATCTTTCTAACACTCAGTCTTTGCAATGCAACTTAAAATATCTCGTGCGCACACCAACAATATTTACATCACGACATTACTTCAAGGGGACAAGATGTCTATTGCCAAGTGATTTTGCAGCGAAGAACCTTTTCATATCTCATAGATGGCAGAAGCATTTCCTCGCATGCGCAAATACATTTTTGTGCAGCTGGATGCTGATAATACAACTGTAGAATGCAACCCAATGATGATGGGACGAGGTTCTAGACTCAAACTATAACATAATATTCAGATTCCTTCATCATTAGAATCTAAATTTTGGAGAATCTATTGGGAACCTCCAGGAATTTTCAAAAGACCTCAATATATATATAATATTGTAGCGAAAGATCAATAATAATCTGGGAGCATTGCCCCGGGCCCCCACAAGTGAATGGGCCCCCTTTGAGCTCTTCATCCTGGCATCTGAAACATTTCCATTCCACCATGTTACAGAAAAGATTTAGTGCCTGTGTCATATTATCAATTGAGAGAGAAACAGTTCAAACATCTTCATTTCAAAATGTAATTCAGAACTGGATAGATTCTACTACAGTAAACAGATCAACGGGAATATTATTGTGTGAGCTTACATAAGTATTCAAATTACATTTTACATATAAAGTCTACTAAAAATTGTACATATATTTTTATTGTGAACTTTGTTTTTTTTTTTATAACAAATCAAAATAAGAATTTAGAAGTAAAGATAATTTATTTTAATTTTATAACAGTTTTTAAGCAAAAAAAATCTATGGGGGGGGGGGGGGGCGAGTCCTCAGATACCTTTGCACAGCTCTGATCATAATAGTTAAAATATAATTTTAATTTTTGAGTGGTAATCTGTAAGAGGGCATTTTGGTTTTTTCCTACGGAAAGGGACCAAAGGGCTTCCAAGTAATTATGCCTATTCTTCCGCGACAAAGTGTTATTTGAGGAATCATTTTCTATTGCATTCATTTCTTCTGTCGAGTGGAAATAATGCTAAATTAAGTCCGATTCCCATCACATTAACTGGAATAGCAAAGAACTTCAATTTTGGTTGCCAGAGTAGAAATGAAGATGTGCTGTGTCAAAAAATCGTAAGACTAGACGCTAGAAAGATACCGAAAATTAACACCGGATAAAAAAAAATCTGAAACGAGTCTTAACGCTTATCTGTGTGCATTTTGCTCGAGCCCTTCGAAGTGAGGCGGCAAAAGAAGATATCGTCAGGTAAACTGGTTTTTGGGACGGAGGCCTCAGTGCAGCCCTGGGGGGTGGCGATCAGGGATACAAACAGGAAAGGAGGAGCATAAAACGGAGAGCGGGGGCCCTTCTGGTGACAGCCCCCTTTCTCCGTCTATGCTTTCTCTTGCATTTGGGAAAGATGACACTTTAGCGGAAGCAGCAGCAAGCGTATTCAGGGCAAGGAGAAATTTGTTTCAGGTAATTTTCACTTGCAGGATTTGATTACAAAATTTTGTTTACAAAGTAGAACCAGTTAAGAAAATAAGACAAAAACTTTGCTACTGAAATTAAATATTTCAAAACATGCAAAATTAATAATTAATAACAAGTTTCATAATTGACACTGAAAGGGAAAGAAAATCCTAAATCCTCCACCTTGCTCCATGTAAGTTGACACTTAATGTAAAGACAAAACGTGATATTTTAGTTAAAGGTTTAATCATCAATGACTCTGAGAGATATTAATGAATAGCATATCCTGGATAATAGACCAATGCGTGTAACTAGACATTAATTTCTTGCGAAGAATATAACTGAATTGGTCATGAGTTTTGCTTTCAACATATATTTTTTTTACTTGTACTTGTATTATATTTTCACTGGCATTATGCATTTTTATAGAATTTAACAGCTTTTTTATTTTTGATTTTATTCTTTCGAAAATACTTTTACAAACTTCTTGGGAATAATAAGTAGATCTGCTCGCTAATTTTCCCTAGTTTTAGATTACTCCCAATAGAATAAAAAGTGATGTGTTTACAGGAGTAAATTCATCCCACCTCCTTATTATTCTCCTCCACCACACTTCATTATTGTACACTAAATGTGTTTTTAAAAATATCATCAAGGGTGGAAATATTATGGGATATTTTTACAAAGGGTTTTTGAAATGAGAACATTTGATTGAAATAACAATGAATTATATTACACTCCCTCCATAAAATAGAGAAAGATAACAAATCAATATATCATATCGGTACATTAAAGACAAAGGTGATTTAATAATTCAAATTGGCTAGTGAGAAGTATACTGATGAAAAGACAGCTGTAATTGTGGATTCAAAAGGATATATTTAGCAGACCAATCAGATTTCAAATTTTTTCATATTAACATAAGAAGTGTCAGGGAACATTTTAATGATTGATGAATACTTGGTTAATCCTTTGGATCTAATTTTATGTCAGAAATATGGATTAAAGAGAATGAGGGTGTATGCATTATCTGTTACATTAGTAATATTTTCCTTCACTCCCAAGTTGACTTACAACATAATAGCGCTCAAAAAGTTGTTAAGATGAAGTTGATCTCTATATCATTGATGGCTATTGTAATCTAGGAGTGTGGGGGTTGTAAACCAGGATTTAGTTTCGGGGGGAAGGGGGCAATCCACCCTTTTGAATGCCAGTAAGCAGGGGAAGTACCCAGGATTTAGTTTGGGGGAGGGAATCCGAGAATTTAATTTCGGTGGAGGGGTGGGATCTGAGAATAAGACTTAAGAGATTGGGAATAAGACAAAAATTAGTTTCCCAACTACTAAAAAAATTTCACCCCACAGGAAAGGTTAAAATGATATTTTATATCGACTAAAATTTATCATCATCATCATCCTCAAGCAGCCAAGGGCTACGGAGGTCCAACCAGACCGTGCAATTTAGTTCTCCAAGCATATCTGTCCTGAGCAATATCTGCTGCATCTGGCCACTGCACACCAATTCTAACAAGATTCTGTTTGACATTGTCTGCCCACCTCATCCTATGTATCCCCCTCTTTCTGAGGCCTTTAGGCACACTGTTCATAACCCTATTCGCCAATCTATAATTATCCATACGGGCAACATGGCCAAACCAACGGAGTCTCTCTCTGCACAATATGCTGCTTAAAGGAGGTTGCCGACTCCTTTGGCTAACCTCATCATTACTTACAAAGTTGAACCACCTAATGCCCAAGTTACTGCTTTAGCATCTAGAATCAAAAGCATCTAGTTTCCTGTTATCTTGTTTACAAAGCGTCCAAGTTTCACTACCATAACTAACCCTAGAAAGAACCAAACTATTATACAGTCTAATTTTAGTCTTTAGGTGTATACGCCTATTTGTCCACACTCTCCATAGATTCTTAAAAGTCCCGGCAGCATTCCCTATTCGTCTGTTAATCTCATGCCGCACATCACCAGCATCTGTTACATAGCTCCCAAGATAATTAAACTCTGAACCTGCTCAAGAATGAAGCCATTCAAAGCAACTGAAGCACCATCTGTTTGACTAATTTTCATCACTTTAGTTTTTCGCTCTGTTTATGACCAAATCTACTCTACTACCAGTCTCATCAACAGCTCGAATGAAAGAGTTCATCTCATCAACAACATTTGCCAAAAAGGCTAAATCATCAGCATAATTTAAATCAGAAATTTTCGTATCTCCAGAGAATTTAAGGCCAAAATCTTTCCCTTGAAGTGAATTTCGCATAACATAATCAATAACCAATCTAAAGAGAAAAGGAGACAAAATGCACCCTTGTAGAACATCAGAAGCAATGCTAAACCAATTGCTCCAAGACTTACCAACTCTCACACACGACTCAGTGTTATGATAGCGAGCTTTCATTATGTTAACCAACTTGTCTGGTATGCCATACGATCTCACAATCAACCACGAATTATGACGATCAACAGAGTCGAAAGCCTTTTTGAAATCAACAAAGCTACAACCAAAGGTTTCTTTTTTTTTCTTTAGAGTTCAGGTTTCTGAAACTCTAAACATTTCTCAAGAATCTGCCTAAGTGAAAATATCTGATCCACACATCCCCTACCACTTTTGAATCCACATTGCTCATCACGCAACTGACTGTCAACCAGATTCTTAATTCTATTAAACACAATCATGGAAAGAAATTTACTAGAAGAGAAAATTTACTAGAGAAATAGGATGATACACCTATAGTTATCACAAGAACTGCGATCACCTTTTTTGAAAATAGGTATAATAATATCTGTGGAAAAATCCTTAGGAACCATGCCTTTTATCATAAAGGTATTGAAAATTTCAGTCATCCAAGTGGTAACAGAAACATTCCCAGCTCTAAGTATTTCCGTAGTAATTTCATCTACTCCTGGGGATTTATGAAGTTTAAGTTCAGAAATAGCCAAAATAACTTCAGATTGTGTTATAGGGCCAACATTAAAGCCAATAATGCATCTATCATCATTACAAACAATGGGAGTAGAACTAACCTTCTTGTTTAGAACATCACTGAAATGCTCAGCCCACTTAGCCATGAAAGAATCCTCACCTTCTACAACCTTACCTTGTTTAACCTTCTATCCTTGTATAACTGTCCGTTTTCTACCACACAAAACATTAACTGTCTGGTACAGCTCTCTGCTCTTTTGCTGTCTAACTGCTTCCTCGGCTTTGTCAGCCAGGCCATCAAGCCAAAGATTCTTATCGGCAGCTAACTAATCCTTCACACGTTATTAAATTCTCTGTAATGCTTTCTATTAGGACTAGTAAGGTATTGATTAAAAACATTCCTGCAGTTCTTTCTTTCCGAAATAAGCTCAAGTGCCTTATCACTCAGATAATTCTGCCTCTTCTGCTCCTTTTTTCCTAAAAGAGTACTGTTAGTGTCCAAAAAAGCCTGTTTAAAATGATCCCATTCTTCCTCAATTTCAGTAGTAAGCATACCATGACTGTCATAATGACAAAGTAACCTATCATGGTAAGCTTTGGCTATAACTGGGTCTTTTAGAGCTTCAGCATTAAAAGTAAAATTTTTAACCCTAGGACAACACTTTTTAAGTTTAAGTTGCAAGACACTTTTAACAAGGTAATGGTCAGATCAAATTTCACGCCCCTATGTTACCTGGTATTTCTAACAGAACTAGCCCATTTGCTGTTAATCAGTATACAGGATGTCCCTGAATTCATGGCCCAAACGTGAGGGGATGGTAGTGCACACCGAACCCACCAATATTCGTCATAGAATATGCTGCCACAAACGCAGTGAGGAGTCGGAAATGAAGGACAGACTCAGAGGTTTCCAGAGTGACATTTAGTGGAGATCATTACAACAAATGCTCAAACACACCCGCCCACCAAAGTTGATACAGGTGGCACAACGGCAGAGTAATGATCGGTGTACCTGCACGTAAAAACTGGACTTGTCGTGCACATCGGCAGCTGCGACGGACAGTCGAGTTACCAGATCCCCCGCGGACTGCACGGGCGTCTCGTTAAGACACTCTTTAAATGTCTCCACAGAAAGAAATCATTACAAAAAAGATCTGGCGATCTGGGTGGCCACGGGATGGGACCACCGCGCCCAATCCATCAGTTCCCAAATGTGGTATGAAGATGCTGATGCACGTCTATGCTGAAATGGGCGTGTGCACCATTGTGCTGGAACCACATACGGGCACGTGCACCATTGTGCTGGAATCACATATGGGCGTGTGCACCATCGTGCTGGAACCACATACAGGCACGTGCACCATCGTGCTGGAACCACATATGGGCACGTGCACCTTCATTCTGGAACCACATATGGGTGCAGATTGTGGCTGGAACATCCTGAAGCATTCTGGCAAAACCTGTTGCAGAAAAATACGGTACGTTCGCCCATCGAGGCGGTGCGGCAGTAGTTAAGGTCCAATTAAGTAGTCATGAACGATCCCCGCCCAGACATTGACGGCGAACCGTGGCTGGTTCGAATTTGGACGTGTACCATGAGGGTTCTGGGCCACCAACAAATGCGCATTATGGACATTCACTATGCCTTCACGTGAGAATGTTGATTCATCCGTAAAGAGCACATGAGCGGGAAAATCGGGATGTGCGGCACTTTGCTGCAGGAACCACTGGGTGAAATCCATGTGCAGGGGATAATCAACAGCTGTCAATGCCTGCACTCGCTGCAAGTGATAGGGATGTAGCCCTTCTTCATGCAGTACTCGCCAGACACTGTTTCGATGCACACCCAGGCTCTAGGCGGCGGATCGTGTGCTTGTACCTGAGTTATCTGTCACCATACGCAAGATGTCCTCGCTCATAGCTAGCATTCTGACCGTCCGTGCTCGTCTGGCATCATGTCAACTGACATGGAAGGTGCCTGCCTCAGACAGATGGCGGTACAGTCGCACAAACATTTTATGATCGGGCACGGTGCATAGGATATTGCTCATGATAAGAGTCTTTGTGCCTCTCTACCATTGCCCTCGGCTACGCCGTACATCAGGTGCATATCAGCTTTCTCTGCGTTCGTAAACTGCTCCATCTCGTGTCCGGTCGACGCTGAGAATGCTGGGGTTTGGCCGATCCAGCGCTTTTAAGCCGTGCCCCTCGTCTGTGCCCCCTACATTGGGCTGCGTTTGTGGCCGCAAATTCTATGACGAATATTGGTGGGTTCGGTGTGTACTACCATCCCCTCACATTTGGGCCATGAATTTAGGGACACCCTGTGTAATCAGTCATATTCTTATGCAGCATATCTGGTGAAACCCATGTGTACTTATGAATGTCACGGTGTTTGTAATAAGTGTTAGTTATTCTCACCATTAAGTTTACTTACCTATAGGAGACGTTGCCCATTGCCATTGCAGCTACCAATACCAAAAGGGCCTATCACCCCTCCCCAAAGGTTAGAGTCAGTACCAACTTTTTATAGTTTTTTTTAATCTATTTTTAAGTGTTGAACATGTATTATGGGTCTAAAATAAAATTATCCAAAGACAGCTGTTCTGTATTTCAAAGCAGGTAGAGAAGTTTGAGATTTTATATAAGACTAGAAAAGTTGGTACTGACTCTAAGACGACCGGATTTTCGGAGGGAGGGGTTAATCCCTATCCCCCCGGGTATGTCTCTGCTAGTAAGGGTAACAGAGGTAAAATATTATTAAACTTGTTTGTGTTTCATGCATTTTTCAAGGAATTGGAAATCCCGTGTCTTGTCCCCACCCTCCTTGTACCTTTTTTCGGCTCGATTATGTTCCTGGACCCCCTTCCCTCGATTTTTTTCTAGATCCGGTTCTTATTACAAGTATTATAATTGTAGGGGTTGTCACCATATTAGGGGATGTCATGACATATGCTAATATTAACAGATTTATTTTGCAGAATTAAACTTAACTGACAGGTGAAACTTTCACTCAGAGCCGTAACTAACCTTTCTTGTGCCGTGTGCAAGGTTTTCTTTTTGGGGCCCTTAATTTTTTTTATGGAAATAAATAATAACGAAAATAAATACGATATAAAAGTAAAGATTATTAATAAATTATATATACATATATTAATATTTTATACATTTATTAATATTGGAGATATGCAATATGTTTTTAATGGAAATAATTATTTTAATTGCACTTTTCTTGCCTTCATTTCAACAAATTCATCGATCTCATTGAATAACTAAGTGAATAAAAAGTGAAAGAAATAACATTATTTGCATATCTTACATATTCTGCTGTAGAACATGTTTGGTGATTTCGATGAATCAGTCTTAACACGGCAGTTGACAATTTTTTTTTCGATTGTGTAGTTCAGTGCCTATGCACCTGTTGCACCTATCTAGTTACGGCTCTGCTTCATTTATATGATCATAAATATAAATTACAGTAAGGGACCTGAATTTCGGAAATTTTTGTCATTTTGCATCACCTGTAATATGACGAAAATGAAATAAAAAATTAGATACTAGTACACTGCTTTAGTTGGGTCATTACTCATTGCAACTGATAAACATTTCAGTTAAATTAATTGAGCATCGAATATTTATATATTTTAAATTAAAAGGAAAAAAAGATTTTCTAGCCATTTAAAAATTTAAAGTTTTTTTGCGTTAAAAACTTTTCGTAATTATTTCCAACTACATAGTTTGAAAAACAATCTGGATTTCAGGTCCTTCCCGATTTTGGGACGCTGGATTCGGGTCCATTGCTCTGTTTCTTTGGAATATAGATCTCATAATTTTTAATTGATCAGTTAAACTGAACTTGATTTAAACTTGGGTTTAACAAAATATGACATTATAGCTTAAAAAGAGATATACATAGTCGTATCAGAATAACATGACCATCCCCCATTCCCATTATTAGGTAGGTGGTCATATTATTCTGATACGACTGCGTAAACATTGAATTGATAAAGGATGATAGGGAAGAAAATCAATTATCATCATAATAAATAATAGACGAAATTCCGAATAGACGGGCTGACAGTGTGACGTCATAGTGGCAGAAATTGGCAGTTTACCAGTTACTAGAGCAATCGCTCCCTGTTTGGTGGGTGCTCCAGGTGGTCCCACTTAGTTCTAATCCTGTTGGAATAAAAGATCAGCTTCCTAGCTCTCGTGGGTCGAGAGTGATCTCTTGAAAAGTGTCCGAGATTTCTGGGGCCGCTGCAGTCGCCTACCTTGTGAATGGAGTAGTACGTTGCACAGATCTGTGGTACGTTGTAAGCAGTACCAGATGGATTTTCAGAAAAAAGCCCCAAATTCTTAAAATTGTTTTCCTTCATGTTTTCAAAAGCATACTTTTTTTACAGTAACTTTGCATCCTACGATGCAATAAAATTTTCCAGAGGTTTTTGCTTGCAATTTCAATTAAATAAAAGCTTCAAAATGTACAGAAGTTAAAAAAAAGAGCTAAACATTTTCAAATTTAAAAAAAAAAAGGAAGCTCCTTTATGGTTGATAAATTTCGTATAAATTAACCAAATTCATTGAGCGTTTCCTTAAATGAAAGATTATTATAGAAAATTATTATAGAAACAGCTTAATAAAGTGTTACTGAATCATATGTACGAAGAAAGGGAATGTCATGTCCCTCTAATTTATATATTTTTGTTCATTGTTGCATTTTTATTGTATTTTTGTTGTTGTAAATATTTTTATGCATTAAGTGTGTTCTTGGAAGTGCTATTGTGGGAATGTGACTGATAAATGTTGTTTTCGGGTCTGAGTTGGCTGTCTGCGTGGGATGACGAGTCTGAAAAGCCCTTTTATGGCCTTTTGCAACAAGCCTGGGGTAAGAGCGTGAGCGCTGGAGACCAGCCGGGCAATAAGGAAACAACAATCTTGAAGGTCGCTGTCAAATAGGAAGGACTTTTGAACACGGGTCAAGGGACGCCCCTCTTACTCAAGCAAAACCTTTAAGGATAGGGTTCGATTCTATGTGAGAATAAAGGTTCTTGGTGAATCAAATACAGTTCTGTATAACTGGAGTGTGTTCTTAGTAAACCACGTTGTAGGCAAAGGCTGGATATCCTTTTGCTGAGTTTGAGGTCGGTAAAGTGAGAATCTGCAAAGTGTGCGGTTCTCCACCTCATTGCATAATTGTTTGCAGCAGCAAACTAGCAAAGGCCTACGGAGTCGAGAGCATCCCCAGCACGTGATTGTACATACCGTATTTTAAAGTGTATAAGGAACCCCTTTATGCCACAAATTGGGTCCCAAAAATAGGGGGGGTTTCTTATACATGGATAGTATTCTTAAATAAATGATTATATCTTAAAATAAAAATATCTTTGATGAAAAATCAGGGGGTTCCTTATACACGTTAAAATACGGTAAGTGTGAATAAACTGTGTCGTCCCTACACAACTCTCGTGCGTGAATTGTTGGACATATTTCTGTACATCACTTCGCAGCAAGTGTGAGGCATACTTCGGTACGGGTGTAACAATCCGCGAACCTATTATTTCACCGAAATAAGGGTGAAAGTAATCAAGGGTCTAATTGATCGCCCTCTACTACAGTGCGGTTAATCGTTGGACATATCACCAGCGCCACGACATTTGGCGCAGTCTGCGACAGCATTATCGTTTGTATGCCGAAGAAGATGTCCATGGTTCTAAAAGAAAAGGAGGAAGAAAATTTCCGCTGAGAGAAGGAAGAAAGAAAAAAGTACAAGAAATTTAGAAGAATTTGGATTCTCTGTCAGTGATTCCATGAAAGTGAAGAAGCTGCAAGTAGTTCAGTGGGCTAAGCTGCATCCAGTGCAGTGTTCTACAGAGTGCAATTTCCCCGAGTGCTACGTCACCGAGATCTTCGCTGAGGTTCCGTGTGCCAGGATCCGTCACTGTGGAAGAGAGTCCTAGTTTTGGAGGGAGACTCCGGTACAGCGGGCAAGTGAGCAGAGTCGATCTTCGCGGGAAGGAAAGGTCTGTGGTTTTTCTGTCTTTTTTGATTTTTAGACTAATTTGAGTTGCCAATGATGCTGAGGAGTTGGACATACCACGGCGCCACGACTGGGAACTTGACAGATTTCAGCATAAACTTCGCTGTTGCCGTATAAATTGTCATCGCAGTCGATATTTTTAGGTAGCTATTATATATTAGTAATATTACAACAGTAATAATGTGCGTCATGAATAACACTAATAAAATTGTTACTTTCGAAGATTGTTTTTTAATATTTATGAAAACATCAATAAATACTGCTAACTTTGTACGAGATGAATTTTTCCAAATGCTTCCAAAATGCTATCGTCTTCGCTGTCATATTTTTTATTCCGGTTTCTGAATTGAAGACTTTTAGAATAGTCGGTGAGAGTCAAAATATCTTCACAATCTTTTTTTTAATTGTTGGGTTGGGCTGTTTTACCTTTGAGCGGCACTTTTTTGCACACAATGGGCTAAATGGCCAGGTCACATGGACCCCGAAGGCTCAGAGAAGGTTGGGGGAAGGGACCCCCTGGAGCAGCTGTTGGGAGACAGATGGTAGCCTCCCGTCAAGGCCATCCAGCGTGTTCTTTAACGTGCACAGGGTATGGCTCTCCCGCACACGGGGCCACGGCTTAATGTCCCATCCGACGGACGGCGACCTTTCCAAGCCCATCGGTGTCCCCTACTGACCGTGGGCAGAGCGGGGAATTTTGCGGAGATAAATCTCAACGCTGACCCAGCTGGGACTCGAACCTGGGAACTACAGATTACGAGCCTGGCGCGCTACCGACTGAGCCACCCCCGCCCCTTTTTTAATTGTACCTCACTGTTATGCTCTGATGTGCATCAGGCATAACGATTCTTTTTCAATTTCTCACTTAATTAAGATTTTTACTAATATAGAGGGAAAGACTTTTTCTCTATATTAGTAAAAAAGTTTCTCTATATTAGTGAAAAGAAATTCACAGCTGCAGATGAAAGCCCAAACACATTACACCAAGTGGGCATTTTTCACATCCGGGAAATCCCTTTCCGATAAACAATATGATACTCCGACTCATCGAAACTAGCAGCTGCCGAAATATAAATAACCCGATACAACACTACCCCGATAAACATATCAGGGTAGAGATTTGATATTCCTTTACAGCCCCCGGGTACCTCATAAGAATATAAAAAAAGTCGCCCCAACTGCCAATTGAACCGTGGCGAATACTCAAGAGATTAAATGAGGTTAACTATAAAATTAGTTTGGTTATTAATTCACCTCGGATTAATTATCCTGACCCTTAGTTATTTGGTTATTAATTCCCACAAGACGGAGATTGTCCATGTGGACGACTAACAAAATTGAGAGAGAAGAAAACCTTTTTCAGCCCATCAGCAGCAGACGATGACTAGACCCTACCCAAGCAAATCGACAATGAGGCCCCTACCATATATTCACTGAATATAATTTACTTAGAATATTATGGTTAAGTGAATCAAAAGCTTTGTGCATATGTGTAAAAACCGCAGCTCTTAGCTTATTTACATCAGTATTTCTATATATATTATTAGTAACGTTCAAGTGTAGCTCTTTTGCATTTTTAATCAGAATATATATCATATATGTTCGATTGCTGTATTTTTCACATCCAGGAAAACGATGAAGAAGAGTGGAAGCCTCGTTTGAATTACTCTAATCGAGAAGAAACGCGTTTACCTATTTCTATCCCCACGGATATGTTGTTAAAAATTCTCTGTTCTTCAAAACCTCAACCGTCACATCTCAATGACTTAAGATTTAGAGATGCACACAGTTGAGTAGCATATCCAGCCATGGATATTTCAGCACATGAGGGTGCAGAACCTCAAAGTGAAACTGAAAGCATGGTGGAAGAATTATCACCTGAAGAAGCTGAGGTTATCACAGTAGTTAGGTATGAGCCCAATATATCGAATCAAACATGGAGAAAAGGATTGGCAGCTACTATCTCACTGCATACATCTGTCTCTCAACTCAAATTATCTCCTAACGCGATCGTTGGAATTCATAGTGTTTTGTTCCCATAATATTTAACTAGAATGAGGAATGCATGTACATTATTCAAGAGCAAGTTTTAGGTCAGAACGGAATATAAATGAATTATGAAGTTGATATGAGAGTTTTTGAAATTGAGTTGATATATTGAGAATTATATTTCATAATCTTCTGATTATATTATAGACAATTGTACACTTTATGCCCCACTAATTAATTAAAGGGTAATTCGAAAAATCAGAGAAAAATATTTAAAAAGTGGGAACAGAGTTTAAATAAATATAATAAAATATGCAGTACTTAGAGAATAATAATCCGAGGTGTTAAACAGAGAATTAATTAGTAATACATTGTGAATTTTATAATAAATTGGCTCCATAAGCAGTTATAAAACTATATTAATTTGGAACATTGAACGAAATAGAATGCAGGTAAATTTAAAAATATTGTAAAGAGAAAGAGGAAAGGACAGAGATAGAGTAATTTGATTAATGCAACTTGAAGCATGTCATGGTAAAAATATTTAAAGAGAATAGAGTACATTCGAAATTTAACTGTGAGTAGAAGCCAAAACATAACCCATGAAATTGCGCACTGCATAATAGTCACAAAATTAGTAATCATGACGCTCTGTGCTTGAGTCGTAGGATCCACGACTTAAATATAGCTAGTCATATCAGCTTTTAAAAAGCATATTTAGGGAAACATGTCTATTAGCAAGGGCTATTATACAGCAATTGAACATTCTGATTATAACCCAGCTAGATAGCAGCATCCGATTAAACCCGATTAAAAATGTAATCAATACCCTACTAGTCCTAATAGAAAGCGTTGCAAAAAGCTTTATAAACGTGTAAAGGATCAGTTAGCTGCTGATAAGAATATTTGGTTTAATGGCTTGGCTGACAAAGTCGAGGAAATAGCTATACAGCATAACAGCAGAGAGCTGTACCAGATAGTTAATGTTTTGTGTGGGGAAAACGGACAGGTATACAGGGATTGAAGGATAAACAAGGTAAGTTATTGAAGGTGAGGATTCTGTCATGGCTAGGTGGGCTAAGCATTTCAGAGATGTTCTAAACAATGTGGTTAGTTCTACTCCCATTGTATGTGAAGATGATAGATGCATTTTGGTCTAATCACAATCTGAAGGTATTTTGGCTATTTCGAAACTGAAACTACACAAATCTCTACGGTAGCTGAAATTACTACTGAAATGCTTAGTGTTGGGAATGTTTCTGTTACCATCTGGCTGACTGAAATTTTGAATATCTTTTATGATAAAAGCATTGTTCCTATAGATTTTACCAAAGCTATTATTATCCCTATTTTTAAAAAAGGTGATCGCAGTTCTTGTGATAACTATAGGGGTATCATCCTATTTCTCTGTTCCAGGTAAATTTCTTTCCATGATTGTGTTTAATAGAATTAAGAATCTGGTTGACAGGCAATTGCGTGATGAGCAATGTGGATTCAATAGTGGTCCTTATCGGATATTTTCACAGACAGATTCTTGAGAAATGTTTAGAGTTTCAGAAACCTTTGGTTGCCAGCTTTGTTGATTTCAAAAAGGCTTTCGACTCTGTTGATCGTCATAATTTGTGGTTGATTGTGAGATCATATGGTATACCAGACAAGTTAGTTAACATTATGAAAGCTCTCTATAATAACACTGAGTCGTGTGTGAGAGTTGGTAAGGCTTGTAGCAATTGGTTTAGCATTACTTCTGGTGTTCGACAAGGGTGCATTTTGTCTCCTTTTCTCTTTAGCTTGGTTATTGATTATGTTATGCGAAATTCACTTCAAGGGAAAGATTTTGGCCTTAAATGGACTGGAGATACAAAAATTTCTGATTTAGATTATGTTGATGATTTGGCCCTTTTGGCAAATGATGTTGATGAGATGAACTTTCATTCGAGCTGTTGATGAGACTTGTAGTAGAGTTGGTTTGGTTATAAACAGAGAGAAAACTAAAGTGATGAAAAGTGGTCAGGCAGGCTGTGATTCACTTAATCTGAATGGTTGCAGTCAGTCACAGTTTAATTATCTTGGGAGCTATGTAACAGATACTGGTGATGTGCAACATGAGATTAACAGACGAATAGGGATTGCTGCCGGGACTTTTAAGAACCTATGGAGAGTGTGGAGAAATAGGCATATACACCTAAAGACTAAAATTAGACTGTATAATAGTTTGGTTCTTTCTAGGGTTAGTTATGGCAGTGTAACTTGGACACTTTGTAAACAAGATAACAGGAAACTAGATGCTTTTGATTCTAGATGCTTATGCAGTAACTTCAGCATTAGGTGCATTTCGAGTAAATATTTTAATAAAGTTTCTGATCCTTTAATATGCTTCGTGAAATCTGTCAGTGACTGGGAGCTGACCTCAGGTGTTGATTCTTCGTATACAATAGAAACTACAATGAACTGAAAAAATATAATAGACAGTTTCATGATAACAAGGCGATTGGTGCAGTTAACATTACTGTTAAAATACTTAAGATCAAAACTATCTCTATCACTTAGATAGTTTGATTCACAAAATGAATGCCTCTTTTGAAACAAGAATTTTTGTGGATGAACTTAAAAGAGCTATCGTTACAATTGTGCTGAAATAAAAAATTCGAACATTTTTCTTACATATAAACTAATTTCCATCCTCCCTTTTGTTTAAACAGAATAATTAATTTTAAAAATCTATTTGTATTGTTAAGAAATTTTTTTCTACATTCATTAATATGGCTTCAGAGAAAATAAAAATGCGAGAGGCTACACTTCAAAGTTACTGATAACATATATAGAAATACTGATGTAAATAAGCTAAGAGCTGCGGTTTTTATACATATGCACAAAGCTTTTGATTCACTTAAGCATAATATTCTAAGGAAATTACATTCTGCAGATGTTAACCGCATTTGGCATTCTTATTGTTAAAGTTATTTGCAGTCTAGACAAGTGGTTAGATTGCAAAATACATAAAGTGATTATGTAACTATTCATAAACGTGTTCCACAAGAGTAAGTTCTAGGTTCAGTTTTATTTCTTATCTATCTAAATGAAGGGTGGCCCAAACTTATCGAAGAGCCACTAGAAAAAAAACCCTTTTTGAAGAGCCACAAAAAATTTCCTGATTAAAAATGTAACCATACACTTCGAATGAGTAATGA
Organism: Ryuthela nishihirai; assembly: GCA_038380435.1. Classification (NCBI taxonomy): domain Eukaryota; kingdom Metazoa; phylum Arthropoda; class Arachnida; order Araneae; family Heptathelidae; genus Ryuthela; species Ryuthela nishihirai. The sequence continues at coordinate 83,977,328 of JAWZYU010000017.1, forward strand.
ACTGGAAGAAAAAAACATTTTTAAGGAATCAAAGATAATTTGATTAAAAAAGTAAAAAATATGCATTTTTGATGATTAGTATGAACTAACAAAATCGTTCAGGTAGGCACCAAAAACGATTCGGCCAAAGAAATTGGAAATGAATCAGATTCATTATTTTGATGAGATATATTCAATTCAGTATATCCTGAGGGTTGTACCACTAAGTCATGTGCACATGGTTCCATTGCGCACCTGTATTTTGGGCCAGTTGAAGATGTTCTTGTAGGGGACGTCCAGTCATGTCCCAAACATTCTCGATAGGCAGCAGGTCTTGGGACATGGCTGATTACGGAATACTTTGGGTGATTTGTAGACAAACCCTGGAGATGACAGCAGTATATAGACAACAGTTATTTTCCTAGAAGATGGCATTAGGGATACACGCCAGATATGGTAGAGCCACTGACCATAGGATGTTGTCAATGTATTACTGGTCATTTCCATTATAAATTGCATGTATCACAGATGACCTGCTGTCTCAACTGATGGTCTTCCAAACGAGGACCCCTTGAGCCAGCTGCATGGTGTTCGCATACTAGATCCACCTTCCTTCTATGTCATCTCCAGACGTGAAAGAATGAACGTCAACTTCATGCCAAACCGGGATTCTTCTCTGAAAAACAACGTGTTGCCATTCCTCATTCCAGGTCGTTTTAACATGACATCAGTCCAGCTGAGCCAGGAGGTGGTACACAGTCAAGAGCAATCTATTCAATGGAGGCTGGGCCCACAGCCCTGCATCTGCTAGTCTCCTGATAATGGTTCTGATCATGAGGAGAACTTCCATGGCAGCATCTATAGCTCGCCGAATGGTGGCCACAGTTTCGGTTGAATCTGCTACAAACTGTCAATAAATTCATTGATCAACTCCTGCTGTCTTGTGTCTGACAACACCTGACCATGCACGACAACTCTGAGTACCTTCTTGAAACCATTGGCAACATCCAGCCATTCTTGCATTGCGGCTTACAAGGGCGGCAATATGGCGTGTAGACTATCCAACTTACACACAGCTCTGCAATCGAGATCGGTTATTGGTATATTACTTACATTTGAGTGTGGAATGACTTAATTTAATGAATGCTGTTATTGAAAGCAACTTTCTTGTAATTACACATCGTTTCCGTGACGAAAGGTAATATGCTTTGCCAACTTGGAAACCTGTAGGTCTTAAAGAACCCTCTTTTCCATATAATTGGTAATAACACGCGATTGTTTCAAAGTTGGCAAGTAAATTGCATTTACCTGCTAAAAAAAATAATGAAGGAGTATGAACTGCTCCCTTTTCGTTCATTCGCTTTCCTTGAAGAGAATTGTTTATCCCCATATTCATACTCTCTAGTAGCATTTCTTTCTCTACTCTCAAACTTAAAAAAGTGACAAGGTACATCAGCGATCCATGAAGTCAGAGATCAGAGGGAGGAGTCCATGGTGGCAGTTGTTGCAAGAGTAAAGTCCGACCTCTCCGTCTTAAGGGCTGTAATTGAGGGGAAATACGATATTTGCAAGAAAATGATAATAAAGAAAAAGTCTCCAAGACAAAGACGCTAGGCATCCGGATAGCGTGAGCCTTATAGTCGTCCTTGTGAATGTCCTACGAAACAGAAACACGTTTTCCTTTTCCACTGCTATCGAGAAACACCTCAGGAGACTTCCTAGAATGATTGCCAGAATGGTTCGCAGAATCAGAAGTTCTCCATCACGTTCATGCTCTTACAGAAGGGAGTACACAACGCATGCGACACAATCAAAGCATGCAGGACATGGATAAAGAGCTGCTTGTGTGGCCAGCGAACAAGAGCAAAAGAGAGGTTTGGCCTTGGCTCCTGACCAAAAATGAACCGGCAGAGAAAGTCTTCTAATTACTAGAAGTGGGAAGCGATTGGAAAAAAAAGAACATGTGATTGATGATAGGAAAAATTTAATCGCAATAATAATTATTATTCAATTATAATTTTTTTATCAAATTAATTCTAGATAAAAAGAAATGTATGCCGTAGAGTGATCTGGTGGTTAAAGCCTTTGAATCAGGTCGTGAATGGATTGATGTTAGTTTTCTGGTTAGTAAAAGGGGCGATTTACAGAGATTGGACTCATTGTGACTCTGGTAGAGGGAATTATTTGACTGATGACTTAATATTGATGGTGTTCGACCGTGCAAATATTGCTACTGTCTGATACTACATTTTGACAGGAAAATTACTTGATCATTTCTGAATTATTTCGGTATGAATCCTAAAATAAATTGATCTAAAATGTTGCCTTTGAAAAATCGGACTTCGACAATGTCAAAAACAATGTTTCCAAGTATTCTTCTAATAGCTATCTAATTCTGATGGTTAAAAGCTGTCATTAATGCCAATTAAAGCATAAAGTGGCGTACCCAGACATTTCCAATAGAAGGGTGTGTTGGCATATTCGATTCTAATGGAGGGGGGGGGGGGAGGTTGACGTCTTGAGTCTCTGATTTGCGGGACTTCCTTAGAAAATATGTGTTCAAGCTCTCAAAGGTGTTATAACTCTCCCCCCCCTCTCTCTACCACACACACTTGTGTATGCCTTCAGAGGCTTCTGTCTAATTATTTACTTCGCAAGCGTAATTCTTAAGTCTGATGAATGAAGAAGAAACATGTCTCGAGATTTTTGAGCGTCGTGTTATTTAGCCCTCAAACAGAACACGAGAAACAGCTCGACAGCTTGAGAATCTCGTCTGAAATTGCAATCAACATATCTAACTAACTATGCTACCAAACACACAAAATTAAATTCCGTATTATTACCTTAAAATAAATGTAACGTACACAGTAAAAAATAGATTGCACCTACACTGAGATGTCAGTTTATTAGATACACCACTCCTCGTCAGATAAATGGTTCATTCCAACACATAATACGTCACGTGAGAGCGGTGTGCGGTATAAATCAGGCAGATCAGTTCTTCGAGCATCAGTTACAGTTGGATTGAACATCAGAATGGGCAAAACGAGCGAACCGAGTGACTTAGATAATTGGTGCTAGACGTGCTGGTTCTAGCATAGGCTTTTTATGCACAACCGTTTCAAGGGTTTATTGAGAATGGTGCGAAAAGCAAAGAACCACCAGTGATCGCCGATCCAGTGGGCGAAAACAGCTTGTGGGTCAGAGGGGTCAAAGGAGACTGGCAAGAATCAGGCAAGCAAACAGACAGGCCATTACCAGGCAGATCACAGCAGAATTAAGCAAAAGTGTGCAGAAGGTCTCTCTGAATGCGCCTCATATCAGACCTAGTTGTGAATGAGCTACAACAGCCACCGACCATACCGAGTGCCGATGTTGTCAGCGAAGAACATAAAAGCGCATCTCCAGTGGGTGCAAGAGCATTGACACTGGACCATTGAGGACTGCAAAAAGGTAGCCTGGTCGAAGAACCAAGCATTTTGCATCGCGCTGATGGGAGGATCAGAATTTGGCGAAAGCAACATGAGGCCATGGAGCCATTTTGTCTGATGTCAACAATACAGGCCAGTGGTGGCAGTGTGATGGTGTGGGGAATGTTTTCCTGGCACACATTAAGCCCCCTGATATCCATCGAAGGACATCTGAACACCATGGTGTATTTGAACATCGTTGCTGACCAAGTTCATCCCTTCAAGGCTACAGTTTATCCTCACTCGGATGAACACATTCAGCATGATATTGCACCTGCTCACAAGCATGTATCGTCGAATGATTCCAGGAATATGCCGACGAAATTTACTTTCTTCATTGGCCTGCACAGTTCCCAGATCTACACACTATCGAGCATCTTTGGGATGGATGAGGTTGTAAAGGCTGTTTGCAGCGAGACTGTGCCACCGTCTAATTTGCAGAGCGAGACTGTGCTGCCGTCTAATTTGCAGTGACACTCTGCTGCCGTCTAATTTGCAGTGACACTCTGCTGCCGTCTAATTTGCAGCAAGACTATTGAGCAGTAAAAAGGACAGTTAAAAGAATAAAAATTAACATTTTCACCATCTTTAAAGCTATCTTCTCTGGCGAAAAAGGATTAGAACAGGGGCAGAGGTTAACGACGACCTTAATTTCATTAGCACGTATCTCAGACTGAAGATTTCCTTTTCGACACCAGGCCGATAAGGTGATGTCTCAGCTGGATTTGCACATCACTCCAGAAGTAATGGATGCGTTAACTCTGCCGGGTGTCATGTGGAACGGTTTTCTCTCTGTCAGTACTTGAGTACAGTGGAATGATGTACGAGTTTACGTTCCTTTCGCTGGACACAAGATAAGTGCCAAATTGTAACTCTTTTTAATCTTGGAAAATTCTTTTCGATGGGCATTTTCGATGGCTAAAAGAACGCCTTCTTTTCGATGGGCATTTTCGATGGCTAAAAGAACGCCTTTTATTTTATGGATCATTTAGCCATGGTTTCGTGTTCAGAAGAGTCAAACTCTTTTCACATTACAAAACATAGTGAATGATCCTGAGGAGGAGCTTCAATCTTCACCTAACAGCTATCCAGTCGATTTTCTTAACTAAATTGCTCTGAAGCTCGTGGTAATTGTGATATGGCACAAGACGACTAACGTATAATAAAAGCACTCAGCATTAAATCAGCCAAAAAAGATAGTTAATTCTTAATTACAACCCAACCCATTTCATCGTCGCATTTAATTTGTCATTTGCACTACTGAAGAAGAAATATCTCTGCCATGTAAATTCTGTAAGAGAGACAAAACCCCCAAATATCCCACTCTTTTGAAGAGTTCTTATTTCCTCTTCGGTGAGTGGCCATTGCCTCCCTCTACTTGAGTGTTCAAAGAGGGAGGGTATCTTGCCTTCCAGGGGGGAGAGGAAGAAAGCGTGTCATGGTCGCACTCTCATTCCCACTTTTCACCTGCAGTTGCTCAAGTTTATTTAGAAACAAATTAAGGACACTAAATGACCACCAGCGAAGAAGAAAGAAAGAAACCTCATTTGGCGTATGAAAGCAAAAGGGCGGACATTGCAGTCGGCTGCTGGCTGAAACATCCAACGCCAGGGGCGCATTCATTCGTCGCTCGAAACCTTCTGTTGTGGGATGGAGGGCGTGGCCTGAACCCCTCTAGATTCATTCTGAGGAATGTAAAGGGAAATTCGTAGTGAAATCTAAATGAAATGAAACGCTGCTTTAGGGCTGGCCTCGAGAAAATGCCATTGAGTCTATATGAAAAACGAAAACAAAATGCGTTGCTTGATGGTTATTTTAACAAACAAATAAGCAAAAAAGAATCAAATTGAAAAACGTGTTTTGCAAAATTCCCATTTGGAGACAAATAATGGGTGTATTTTGACGGTTTGAATTTTAGATGATGAAAAACTACGAATAATTTTTTTTAAAACCAAAGTTAAAATTTAAACGAATTGTGCAAATGATGGAATATTACTCGAAATATTATTTAGAGTATATCGTATACATTTTTGATTGTAATACAAATAATATTAATACACTGAAGTGCAATTGAATTTGGGAAAGCAGCCTAGTAACGTGTTGGACCCCCTCTGGTTCTGATAACGGCCGCCACATGGCGAGGCAAGGACTCCAGAAGCTTGCGTAAATGTTCCACAGGTATGGCGACCCAGTCATCCTCCAGAGCTGTCCACAATTCTCTCAAGGTCGTTGCTGATGGAACACAGGCCCGAACACTCTGCTCGAAGATATCCCAAAAAATTTTTATGGGATTTAAATCTGGGCTTCTAGATGGCCAATTCATTATTTCTAAGTCAGCAGAATGCTCCTGCAACTATGCAGTAGCCAACCTGGACCTGTGAGATGAATGGTTGTTTTGCTGGTAGATGCCATCTCCATTGGGATGCATGATGGCCATAAATGGGTGTAAATGGTCAGCCATGAGTTCTATGTACCAGGATGCATTGAGAGTCATCGGTACATGTACCAAAGGTCCCACAGACATCCAAATGAAGACACCCAAGGCCATCACTGAGCCACCATCAGCTTGCACTGTTCCGACCTGACATGCAGGATCCATGGCTTCATGGGATTGACGCCATACCCTCAGTGATTTCAGATAATGTCTGGTCCCTATCGGTCCATATGATGCGGGTAAGATGGCGAAGCCCATGATTATTAAATGATGGTTTTCCTTTGCAGTTTGTCTGGGTGCTTGTTTTTTTGCCGAAATTTTCATATTCCCTGAACACTCTTGAAACTGTCGTACAAGAAAATCTAAGTTCGTTGACAATTTCGGAGGTTGAGTGTCCCATCCGTCGGGCACCTATGATATGCTCTCTGTCAAATACATCTAAATCCCGCGCCTTTCCCATTACGCTTCTCATGACGAATGCTTGGGGAAGCCAAAGCTGACAGCTATATATGACCAGAGTTTCAGCCACGCATGCGCGCAAATGCGGGATTTGTGATACTGAATTTAGATAACGTCTCCTATCTCTAATTCATTGGCACTTCAGTGTACATGAAAGTAAGATTCCAGCAGAGCATGTGATTGACCCAGTTTTTCACCATAGCGAGTTAGGTTCTTTTTACGTTTTTGCATTTTTTTTTCTTGCATATTTAAAATGCACGATCTCTATTCTTTTTAACGAAGTACAGTAGCTCAAAAAAGTATCCGAACGCTATGGTTGATTACAGAATTCAGAAAAAATATCTGGCAATGATTTTTTTAGAAATTAATGATCTGGCAACCTTTGTGTACAGTACACGAAGGTTGCCAGACACTAATTTCTAAAAAAATCATTGCCAGTTGTTTTTTCTCAATTTTGTATACAACTATAGCGTTCGGATACTTTTTTGAGCGACTGTACCTGAATTAAGAAAGTGTTTTGTTTCCTCATCTGAATGATTGAAATTAAATCGGATTTACTTGAATTTATTTACGAGTGTTATAATATTAATCAATTATTATTTCCACTGATATTTCTTTTCGAGTATAAAGCTATAATTGGAGCGGAATAAGTCACTACTCTTTTCCAGAAACTGGGAAATAATAGAAATTCCATTCTGGGAAGTTGACTTTCGATAATTTGCTCACCGTTTGAGAGACAAAAGACAACATTCTAGAGCGTGGGAAATTGTTCCAGATCGGAGAAGCTATTTCCTTTTTACTTGTCCGTTAGTTAATGTAAATATTATTTCTTTTCATGAAACATTAACATTGGATTAACGAAAGCTATTACTGCTAGTGGGCATTTTCTGAAGCCACAGAGGCATTTTTGCCATCACTCCTGTCTAAGAACTTTCCACGAATGTTGCAACTGAAATGACATTTCAAACAAAGGATCAAAATGACATCAATTTGTAAATGATGCTGAAGACGAAATTCTTATCATCATGAATATCAGCGAAGTGTTTGTAGTTTGTATCAGCAGGATACGGGCAGGATATGTACGATTGAGATCTCCCAGGTGTGGTGGGATTTTGTACAACATATACACAAATATACTATGCTGTCAAACATCCAAATTTATCTAACATCGCACCTTTTTGACAGGCTTTCTTACTTGCACTCTCAAAATGTGCTGTAACTCGGAAGGTAATTGTTTCTGGCCCAATGTTCACAAGAACTTTTTTCATCAATATGCGCAGCAGAATACTTCCAAAACTTTGAGTAGACCTTTTGGGTTGTTTTACCTCTGAGCGGCACTTTTTTGCACACCATGGGCTAAATGGCCAGGTCACATGGACCCCGAAGGCTCAGAGAAGGTTTGGGGAGGGGACCCACTGGAACAGCTGTTGGGAGACAGATGGTAGCCTCCCGTCAAGGCCATCCAGCGTGTTCTTTAACGTGCACAGGGTATGGCTCTCCCGCACACGGGGCCACGGCTTAACGTCCCATCCGACGGACGGCGGCCTTTCCAAGCCCATCGGTGTCCCCTACTGACTGTGGGCAGGGCGGGGAATTTTGCGGAGATAAATCTCAACGCTGACCCAGCTGGGACTCGAACCTGGGAACTACAGATTACGAGCCTGGCCACGCTACCGACTGAGCCACCCCCGCCCCAGTAGATCTTTTGGAAACATCTTGTACATAGAGAGTGGAACACGACGAAACATATTAACTTCGGAAGCTTTTAAATGAGATTATTATTCCGAATTTAAAACTTCATATGAACCTGTCCGATTCTTAATGGGTAGGAGACAATGGATGTTCGAACGCTACAAAAATAATAAGCGATCAAGTACCAGGTAAACTTTTTATTCATAAATTTACAGTAACTGTCCAAAACGGCCATTTTCGTTTTTCAAACATATCGTGGATCATCTGCGAATCATGCGTCTAGTTCGTTTCAGTTTATTGCAATTGTTACTTTACGCGGGATACAGTATCCAAATAGCGACTGATAATACTTTTCGGGTTTCCACTTTCTCTGGTACACACGTTTTTCTATGCCTTCCCCCCCCCCCCTCTCCACACATACACACACAACACAGATAAAAATTTGGAGGATTTGGTCCAGAGACCTGGATGGTCATTGGATCGTTGTGCTCCACTACAACGATCCATGGACCAAGGAAGCGATCATCGATATGCGTTTTCACTGTAACGCTAAAATATAGGGGAACCCTGCTATGTTGTAAATGTTGGGTAAATTCATAAATAATATCCGCTTTTCTCTCTTTTATTAAAAACGTTATCAGATTTTAATCCACGAGACCGGCACTTTCAATGATATTTTCCTATCTTTGTAGCAGCTGGAAAATTCCTCGGGAGTACAATTTTGATGGTTTGCTCTCGAAAAGCTTCACGATGGCACATTTGATTCTGTGGTTCTATTGCATGGCACATTTGATTCTGTGGATTGATCTGGATTCACTGCTCATTGAGATGGTTTTGTAAGAGTGGAAGGAACAGGTGAAATCAGAAGTAGCAAGATCTGGCGAATAGGGCCGATGCAATAGAGAAGTTCATAAATTTCTTCCGAGTGCTCATATCGTCTAGCGTTGTTATGAAGGAGGATTATTCCCTTTCTGTTGACGAGTATTGGACATTTTTTGATGATTTTCTCCTTTGCAGGTTGGGTTGTTTTACCTCTGAGTGGCATTTTTTTTATGCCGCTTTTTGGGCTAAATGGCCAGGTCACATGGAACCTGAAGTCTCAGAGAAAGTTGGGGGAGGGGACCCACTGGAACAGCTGTTGGGAGACAGATGGTAGTCTCCCGTCAAGGCCATCCAGCATGTTCTTTAACGTGACCAGGGTATGGCTCTCCCGTACATGGGGCCACGGCTTAACGTCCCATCCGACGGACGGCGGCCTTTCTAAGCCTATCGGTGTCCCCTACTGACCGTGGGCAGGGCGGGGAATTTTGCCGAGATAAATCTCATCACTGACCCAGCTGGGACTCGAACTTGGGAACTGCAGATTACGAGCCTGGCGCGCTACCGACTGAGCCACCCGTTGCAGGTGTTGTAAGTACGCTTCATAGGTGATTCTTAGATTATTTTTAAGCAGCTCTAAGTATGAGACGTCTCGGCGATCCCACCCAACTTACAGCATAATCCTCTCTGGTTCGTCTCCAGTCACGATACAATCAAGGAAATGACTCATTGACTTTTCCAATAGCAGGAAGATGATGAAAGACAGTCGGTTGAGAAGTTGTAGGTTCTTTAGCCAATTCATAAGTGGATTTGGGTCAACTAATGCTTCTAAGGCATCGCTATCAAGCTCTGAAGGGCGACCAGAATTCATCCTTTAGAGATAAATCTGTTGACCAAAACTTTGTAAAGCAATTCCTGCACTGCCCATCGGTGATAGTTGTGTTCACCAAAGATGGAACGCAGGCTCCATAGTTCTCATAAAATGCATTGCCCAATATGTGTTGCTTTTTGATCTATCATTTTGCTATTCCTATTTCTGTCCTAATGTTCCAAAAGATAATAAATTGCCATCATCAAAATATTCTTCCAAATTTTCTCTATAAATTTATCTATAATAGAAATTAGTATGACATATCTTAAATAAATTACATTCATTCAACAAAAGATGATAACAAAAGGAAATTATTTATGACTTAACCCAACACATGCAATCGTGTTGCCAAAGGTACATCGTGTAACAGTGACGGCATTTGGTCTTGCAGAAATCGTAATAGATAAATGTCACCTACAAGTTGATCTTCCAAAATAAACGACCAATCAGCTCATCGTAGAGAATTACCACAAGATTGACACTGAATCGATGCTGAAAATTACTTTCCATTCTTCCATAAATTTACTTCCAGTGGCATGAGGATTCATTTCTGCTCACACATGTGACTGCGAGTAAATTAAGTTGGATTGTTTTACGGCACTTTTTTGCGGCACTTTTTTGCACACCATGGGCTAAATGACCAGGTCACATGGACCCCGAAGGCTCAGAGAAGGTTGGGGGAGGGGACCCACTGGAACAGCTGTTGGGAGACAGATGGTAGCCTCCCGTCAAGGCCATCCAGCGTGTTCTTTAACATGCACAGGATATGGCTCTCCCGCACACGGGGCCACGGCTTAACGTCCCATCCGACGGACGGCGGCCTTTCCAAGCCCATCGGTGCCCCCCACTGACCGTGGGCAGGGCGGGGAATTTTGCGGAGATAAATCTCAACGCTGACCCAGCTGGGACTCGAACCTGGGAACTACAGATTACGAGCCTGGCGCGCTACCGACTGAGCCACCCCCGCCCCAAAGTAAATTAAGCCTCTCATCACAGAACAAGAGGTATCGATGCAGTTGTCGATCGGCATTGCGACAATTGCAAATTTCGAGCACTGGGCATGATCCCCGGATTCGAGGTGATCGTACTATACGTGGTTAGAATTTCTTCGTGTAATGCTCTACATTCACCCTTCTGAGGAACACTTAGACGCACAGAAATCCTTCTTCACTAACACGAGGACAACGCTGCACTATCTAAATAATGTTTCCTTCTTCAGTCACATCTTGTACGGGATTTCAGTTGAAATTCAGACGTTATGAAATGAACCGCTCTCTCCCAACTTTGGTAAACTTTGCTAAGCACTTGGATCCGGAATTTTTCGATTTGGAAATCTTTGTCGGTGTTCAGCATCATACATACATACATACATACATAATCCTCATGCAGCCATGGACAGCAAAGTTTGCTGTTAAGTGTTTCAGCTTCCAAAACTCTTTAAATCGCGTTGAAAAACGATCAATTTGATATTGGATAAATTTGATTGATTCTATAATTCATCTCCTGTGACATTTTCCCGTAGAAAGTTTATTTTTAAAGATCAGGATCTTTGAATGTGACTTTCATTTACATAACATGGAAGTATCTGAGCATTTTCATTAACATAGTGTATTTAGAACTCCTTTATGTTATAATACAGTATATTAAGGTTTTCTCTACATCTACCTATCAAATATGGACTTGCCACTTACTTAGTAGAGAATATCTTAGCGAAAATAATTCGATACGTTTGAGTCTCTTTTTATACTCAATTTAAAATTCTCAGTGTAACATAAAATGGAACTGAGTCTTAAGTTCTCCTGCTTTACCTTTCGAAAACAGGAATTCCCTCTCTTAAGCAGAGTTGCAAGTTTCGCCGTCTGAGCAATTTCGCCTTCAATTTCACACGATCAAAGCTCTCCATTCTTTTGACGCTTAACGTTTAGTGTATGATTACACCCGCAGCATTTTTTTTTTCAGATGAAAAAATGGTAGCAGTCTCATCAAAGGAAAAATTAAATTTGCCGAGTTTCTTCTTATGCTTGTTTTGCTTTCTTCTACCGATTCAATTACAGTAATAAATACTTAACAGCTGATCCCAGCAATTAGAGTTCAAGTTAGGAAGAAGAGAGAAAAAAAAGCAAAACCGTTAGAGAGGATGAAACGTGATGATGATAAATAATGGTTCATCGTCATTACGAGACCGTTCAAAATCCTACGTCAAGACAACTTGGCCATCAAGTTCATTAAATATCACAATTGATAATGATCAGGAAACTTTTTTTTCCACCTTTAAATCGTGCTTCTCAGGTACTCACTGCAACGGAAGATAAATATCTTCCTTCTTCGACATTTTTCTTTCCCTTTCAGAGCATCAGCTTCAGTACTTGTTGCATTGTACGTTTGAAGAGAACACTTTTGATTTATTTCTTTATCACAGGTGACGTTTCTTGAATCCACAAACGTGTAACCTTGACGGGGGGAAATGCGAGAAAATAAAGGTGCATTTATGTAGAAGGACAGACTAAAGTTTTATTTTGGTCAGTGAGCGACGCATGATATCGAAATGAATGCGTTTACTTTCCGTTAAAGAAATTCGCATCCATCACAGACCACTTTTGACAATGGCGATAAAGATTCTGACCACTGTTGCCAGAAAACGCCTATGACGAAGCATGAGTGCGGTGCAGTACCAGGAAAGTTGTAATCTTGAAGGATGCACCGAGCCCTTAGGAGTGACGTTTCGGAAAGTAAGGTAGGTGGCCACAGGAGCCTTCGGGAAATACTAAGAGAACAATAAGGAGTTCAGAATGGCTGGAGGCAGCAAACAAAAGAAAATCTGCTAGGAAACCAGTCCACACCGAAGAAAGACTGACAGGAGAGAGTACTTGCTGTTCGAATTTCTCCTTCACCAACACGTTTTTATGATTCTTTTACGTCTCTTTCTTTTACTCGTTTCGCGTCACAAACAAGTCATTTGTAACAATAACTGAGGTCGTTTCCATGGTGAAATGGATAATAAAGTAAAAAATACTCAGAGGAGAGCTTACAGGTGAAGATCTAGATTTTTTGCTTATGGGTGGGAGGCGATTCATCAATTAATGATAGTCATAACAGACATTTAGTTTCAATAATTTCATAAGTGAAAAAAAAAACATCCTCCATTACCGAAGACAGACTAAGGAAAATACGGCTGTGGCCGAGTGCTTAGCGCGCTTGGCTACTGATCTAAGGGACCTGGGTTCGAGCCCCGGGTAAGAATGTATGTGTTGTTTTTCTGCTGAGGTCCTGCCATCCTCACAGACCTTCTACTATGGCATATAAACTGATAGTCTCCTGTCAGACCTCTGTGGCAAGCAGCTGCTTGAGGGGGTATTTATTTTTACTCCTACTAATAATGACAAATTGTACTAAAGGTAATGTATAAGAAATATTACATACTTTGTATGGTTTTTCAGTAATTGTGTCTCCTACCACGAGTTAATTGTAATTATAGAAAGAAAGAAATAATTGAGCAACGGAAATGCATATTTAACCCTCTGAACACTCTAATAAGATTGATTCATGATCGCTTCCATTTTTGCAATAACTGATCTGAACTCGCAGAAGCTCACAACCACTAGGACTGCATTTTGAAAAATGAAAGCTGAAGATTGGTTTTAATTTCTATTTTAAAGGGTATTGAAGAAGAAGAGATCGTCCTCCTCCATCAATGGGAGAGAAGGGAGTGGGGTTTGGAAAGGTCTAGTGGTTATCAAAACTAGACAAAATAATTCGAAACAGTCATAAAACAGGTTCAACGAAATAATTCTTTAATAAAACAGTTCTAATTTTTGAAATCTACACGAGTTACCGAAGATCCGAAAAGAAAAGTCGAACGCGATGCTTTGCTGCTGATCTCAAACAAATGTGATTTGAAAATAAAGATGCATTTTGCGTAAATCTCAACTTTCGATACACGCGTTTTTTAAAAGCTTTGCCCTAAAATAGCAGACTGTACTAAATTATTTGGTGAATAGTTTGGAAAGCTTTTATGAAGAACTGTTTCGACAAAATAATACCCCCTCAAGCAGCTGCTTGCCACAGAGGTCTGACAGGAGCCTGTCAGTTTATATGCCAAAGTGAATGTCTGAGAGGATGGGCAGGAACTCAGCAGAAAAACGACACATACATCCATGCCTCACCCGGGACTCGAACTCAGGTCCCTTAGATCAGTAGCGAAGCGTGCTAACCACTCGACCATGGGACAAACTAAAATAAAATTCTAACTGATGATAATAAAGCATCTGTGAATAAGTTGCATCCCCGTAAACATTTCGATTCCAGGGCACAAATAGATTTACGTAAGAAATGGCTAAAAGTTATTCAGGCAAATTCTTTATTTTCCCCCCAATTATGGTTCTTGTTTCATTTGTTGTTTTTATTCACACTGGGAGATAAGAGAATGTCAGTAATTGGTTAATTTGCAAAACAATCTGCTCTCTCAGAAGAACTGACAAAGCGCCTGCCAATATACACTGAAAGTACAATTTATCATACACATGCACCCATCTACACACCTGTCCTACTCCGACACAATAATGCGGCCAGCCAAAATCCATTGCTGGCTATAAATCAGTTAGATATATAGCGTATAGTATATAACCAGCTATACAGCTTTTGGGTTGGGTTGTTTTACCTCTGAACGGCACTTTTTTGCACACCATGGGCTAAATGACCAGGTCACATGGACCCCGAAGGCTCAGAGAAGGTTGGGGGAGGGGACCCACTGGAACAGCTGTTGGGAGACAGATGGTAGCCTCCCGTCAAGGCCATCCAGCGTGTTCTTTAACGTGCACAGGGTATGTCTCTCCCGCACACTGGGCCACGGCTTAACGTCCCATCCGACGGACGGCGGCCTTTCCAAGCCCGGTGTCCCCTACTGACCGTGGGCAGGGCGGGGAATTTTGCGGAGATAAATCTCAACGCTGACCCAGCTGGGACTCGAACCTGGGAACTACAGATTACGAGTCTGGCGCGCTACCGACTGAGCCACCCCCGCCCCAGCTATATAGCATACCTGCGACTGTTAATATGGAAAAACATGACGACCTGAGCGATTTAAATCGTGGGCAGATAGTTGGTGCGAGGAAGTTGCGATATCCATATCCTGAACTGCAGAATTGCTGGAATTTGCGTTTGTGACCATCACCGTGTGTACCAGGAGTATACCAAAAGTGGCAAAACCTACAGCCACTGAGAAAAATGTTTCCATAATCAGGCTACTTGATATTTACGATGAGCCCTCTTCTCCAATAGTGTAACATTGGAATGGAGGGCCATGGTGCAAATGACAATGAGGACATTCAACGAGTGAGCAACTACAAAGGTTGGTGCAAAGATCATTCGATGTATGATGTCATGACTGGGCTGTGGCAGTAGACTCCTACATCAATTACCCTTTCAGTGCAAATTTTAATAGATCTATGAGGAAGGTGAGACTTAGAAAGTATAAATATTTCTTTAATCAGCAGGAAATATGTAGGCTATTATGAAAGTTTAAATATCAGAGAACTGATTGATAACCCAAAAGTGTCCGTGGGCGCTGGCTTATACCCTGATTTGTTGAAAATTCCGAATTTTCTTTAGCATTTCGATTACGATGGTGTTTAAACTGAGAGGTTCCTGTTAGATCTCTGTGGTAAGCAATTGCTTAAGGGCGTATTTCTTTTCCTAATAGGGAAAAATAATAATTTAAATACATTACACTATATGCCGCGTGGAAAAGGTACCTGCTTTACCTTTCCAACAAAATAAATATCAATTTCTTTCAACTGACTAGAAGCATTACATCGTAATAGTTATTTGATCTTATTTTTGAACCATGATTCATAGGAAATTAATGTGATCTTTTTTTCTACATCAGTTTTAATTCACTATATTGAGATGCCAGTTTATTTGATACATCACCACATATCTTCACATAAGCCGTTCATTCCAACACGCAATTAATCACTTGACCGTAGTGCAGGCAGTGCAGCAGTACTTCAAGTGTCCATTAGAGTTTGGTTTGAACGTCAGAAAGGGCATCATAATTACCATATTTTACCATATATTTACGCACCTACCTGAGCGACTTTGAACATGGCATAATAGTTGGTGTGCTTGATGTGCTGGTCTGGTATATCACAAACAGCGGTCTCCTGGGCTTTTCATACACAGCCTTCTCAAGGGTTTACCGAGAATGGTGCGAAAAGCAAAAAGCTAACACTGATCGGCGATCTTGTGGACGAAAACAGCTTGTGAATCAGAAGGATCAAAGGAGACTGCCGATAATGGTTCAAGCGAACAGACGGACCATAACCAGGCAAATCGCAGCGGAATTAAATATTGGTGTGCGGAAGGTCATCTCTGAATGCACCACATATCGGACCTTGTCGCGAATGGGCTACAACAGCTGTCGACCGTGTCGAGTGGTGGTGATGTCAGCTAAGAACACAAAAGTGCATTTCCAGTAGGTGCAAGAGCATCAGTACTGGACCACTGAGGGCTGGGAAATGGTAGCATGGTTGGACGAATCAAGATTCCTTTTGCATCATGCTGATGAGAGGATTAGAATTTGATGTAAGCAACATGAGACCATGAAGCCATCTTAACTGGTTTCAACAGTCCAGCCAGGTGGTGGTAGTGTGATGGTGTGGGGAATTCCTGGCACACATTAAGCCCTCTGATACCCATCGAAGGACAGCTAAATGTCACAGTTATTTGAACATTATTGCTGACCAAGTTTTTCCCTTTTTGGCTATAGTTTATCTTCGCTCGGATGGAGACTTTCATCGTGATAATGCACCTGCTCATGAGGCACGTATCATCACTAAATGATTCCAGGAACATACCTACGAGGTTCCCTTGCTTCATTGGCCTGCACAGTCCCCAGATCTAAACTCTATCGAACATCTTTAAGATGAGATGGTAAGGTCTATTCGCAGCGAGACTGTGCCCCCATCCAATTTGCAGCAATTGCACGACACAATCATTTTCACAACGTATCATACAACATTCCTGCAAAGCATATCCAGTATCTTGTAAGTTCCATGCCCCGACGAATTCGGGCTGTTGTGAAGGCCAAAGGAGGCGCAACACGCTACTAGGTAGGTGTACCTAATAAACTGGCACCTCAGTGTATATATTTGAGAAAGATTTCCTGTTCGATCAAGAACTGTTTATGCATGGACCATCAAATTCAGCAGCTTCTTCTCATCGCATCTGATAACTACTAAGTACTTGGATCCCAAAATTTCTCTCCCCCTAAAAAATAGGGGTAGAACGTTTTTAGAACTATAAGAGTTAGGACTACTAAACTCGGCTTACAGATTCTTCTGACTAATTTAAAGCAATGTAAGAGTTTGACTCTCAACCTTTCTTCCCCCCCCCCCTTCACCTGTAAGAAAACCACATAAAAGTGGGTGAGGAATTTCTTACAACCTGTAAGAGTTAGGATTGCTGAATTTAGAATACAGCTTTCTCTCATCATGACTTTACGCAACGTAAACATTTGTCACCCTACAAAAAAAGGAAAGACAAAATACGTAAATGATTACCAAACTTAACGAGTTGTAATTCAAATGAAAGATTCTGACAAGGCTACCTCATATTATGTGCCTTACTTTCTATCCCCTTTTAAAAAAATGGGAGGAGGGAAATTTCTGGTGGCTCGATTGCAGTCATATGAATGTCAAACAAAAGTATGAGAAACGTCATCTGTTATTATTTTAGAGAGCTGAAGATCCGAGCAATGCTGGGCAAATCTGATAGTGAATTACACTTAAACAAGAACTAAGTCTTCTTTTCTCAGAAAGAAAAATCACGAAATTTTATGAAGTACCGAAAAATGAAGATTTCATAAGATCTAATCAGTGCAAATCGTGGACAAGGCATTCAAAGCAGAAAGATCCTTCCTGAACATTCCTTCAAATCATTCCTGAATTATAAAAGCCTTAAGAAATAAAAAATATAATCTTTTTTTATATATATAAATCAGTTCGGGCGCTTAATCGTGTTCCCCGAAGCTTTATTTTCAAGCGAATGTAGCATTCGTTTCAACTGTTCATCCCTTCGTATATCTTATGGCGTGCAGTCATTCAACATTCTCAGTGTCAGAACTTTCCAATTAAAACTGAATGACGGTCACTTATAAAAATTCAAGAAGGGCTAAGGTCAGCAATCAGTCATGCTTAAACATCATTTTTTAATGATTTATATAAATATAAAGTGAGAGATTATAATTCAGATTTTTTTGGGACTTCCACTTAGAAAAAATCTTCGTCTAAGAAGATGGTCGGAGAATGGCCATTTTGGAACCAATATCCTGTATATATCAGTTTCATGTGTGCTTAGTAATTCATCAAACCATTCATCGTTAGAGTTTTGAAAACTCAGTAAATTGAATAAAGTTTGGTTGACAATATATTGGCTCCAATATACTGTATATACTGTATAATAGATTACTGTAACTATAGGATATTGAAATGCTTTCCACGTTAGAAAGAAAATTTTCCCAGTTTCGTATAAGAAGTTGAATTGCTGCGAGTCATGTAATGAAATTATCAAGTGTAAGTATTGAAGCAAATGTGAGTAGCACAGTAATGTACAGCTGAATTTTATGACGTTTTTGCGAATTGTCTAAAGTTCCATGATTCTACACTACTTTGATAGAAGCCATCGCAATAGTTAATCGGAAAGATGATTCTCAGTTCAGGGAAAAGGAAGACAAAATGTCATCTCATTAGATGGTTCCCGAGAAGCCTCTTGACCAGGAAGAAGAATGGATGAGAGAAAAATGGTTTCCGCCAAAGAACAAAATCTTTTGCATTACCATTTGAGTCAGCACTTTTCCTTTCAACTCAAGGTCCCAATAAAAGGACATGTACTATAAACCAAAGGTCGTCAACCCGCTATCCTATGTCCTAAAGAAACGAAAATAAATAAATTTACCATAAACACCCATCGTACTGATAAATAAGGCGGTCGATTAAGCATGCAGTATGCAAAGCAAGCATATACCTTTTTTTTTTTGGAAGAGTGGGATAAAAGGCAAATGCATCCATACTTAGATCGGGAAGCACCGAGGAAATGATCGATGCATTTTAAATATGGTTTCGATATTTTACCTCGAACACGATTCAATGATTAGTTACGAGATGGATAGTGACGATACTTAAAAGCATGGAATTCCGATTCTTTTATTTAATAACAGTTTGAGTTGATAAATTGAGAGTGGCCCTCGTCAAACAACTCTGAGAATACTCTTTTTGTTTAACTCTTAAAGTATCCAATATATATATATAAATAAATACCCCCTCAAGCAGCTGCTTGCCACAGAGGTCTGACAGGAGCCTGTCAGTTTATATCCCATAGTATAAGGTCTGAGAGGATGGCAGGACCTCAGCAGAAAACAATACGAACATCCATGCCGTATCCGGGGCTCGAACCCAGGTCCCTTAGATCAGTAGCCAAGCGCGCTAACCACTCGGCCATGGGACGGCTAAAGTATCCAAAGACAGTTAAAAGTGCTTTTTAAAGTAACTTTCGTTTAAATTTAAATTTCTGATATTGCATTATTTAGAGGTGAAATGCTCTTTCATTAGATATTTATAATTGCACAGTTTTACATAGAGCTGAAACGATATAAGTAGTGGTACCCCTCCCGGTAACATTTGACCTTAAGGTCCACGGAAGTGAGGCCATTAAAGGATCCCGCGAAAATTCAGAAACTTGCGGGTATGACGTCATAGTGCCATCTAGAAAGACCCAATAAAAGATATGCAATCCCCTTTTTTCCTTCCCCCTTTCCAGGAAAGTACAGAAAGTCGAAGAAAAATGACGCAATCAGGGGTCATGTTACAGGGTGACGCATTAGAACACTCTAGAACACGCCTCAATCCTTTAACTTGGGCAGACTTGTAAACCCTCCAAATAAATACCACCCCTCACAGTTACCATGTTTGATGTCGCAATCTTTAAACTCGAAAAATTTGTCGTCCAACTAAAGAGGACACTTTAAAAAAAAAACCTCTTTCGCTCGTGGTCTAAAGGGTACCGTTAGCACACCGTTCTTGAGAACCAGATCCCTGCCTCTCACAAACATCTCAAGTTTCATGACATTTAATGTCATGAAACTTGAGTCTCTTTCTCTTTTGTAAGAGGTGAACACTTTAATAGTGAATACATCATTACAGAAATAATATTTAATTTGGTATGTAGCATGACTTTATACACTCAGTGGTCTTTGAATTATGACCATTTCAATTCTTGTTTTGCCAATGGAAAGTTAATTTCGAAGTTAAGTATTTTTTATGGGAAAATTGTGACTGAAATTTATGAAATAATTTGAAATAATTATTTCAATTAACTTCAAGTGGAGTGGTCATAATTTAATCCTCATTCAATCTGTATATATATTATATATGTGTTATTTTTTGCATCATAAAGTTTCTTTTTTAAATTGCAAAAAAATAAAAAAACTTGATCACAGTTGTGTATATTGTGAGAAATCCGATATATGATGAGTTGATCATCGATGAGCTTTGAAAGAAGATCTACTGAGAGGAGGAGGGAAGAGGAAATGAAATCTGGTACACCCTAAAATCGTAGAAATATTTCTTTGTTGGATGGCATCCTTTCCTGATCCCCACATTTCCACATTTGTATCTATTATTATCTATAATCGAATGATGAGCTATTGGGTTCCATTGCTTTACCTCTGAGTGGGATAAATGTTCAGGTCACAAGAACTCCAATGACTAAGAGTTGGATAACGGACAGCTTCTAGGAGACAGAAATCACCTACCATCCAGCGTGACCCTTAATGTTGCCAAAGTGCGTCTCTCCTGTATACGATGGGGAGGGGGGGGGGGGGGTTGGCTCAGTCGGTAGCGCGCCAGGCTCGTAATCTGCAGTTCCCAGGTTCGAGTCCCAGCTGTTCCGCGTTGAGATTTATATCCGCAAAACTCATCGCCCTACCCACGGTCAGTAGAGGACACCGATGGGCTTGGAAAGATCGCCGTCCGTCGGATGGTCCGTTAAGCTGTGGCTCCGTGTGCGGAAGAGCCATACTCTGTGCACGTTAAAGAACAAGCTGGATAGCCTTGACGGGAGGCTACCATCTGTCTCCTAACAGTTGTTCCAGTTGGTCCCCTCCCCCAACCTTCTCTGAGCCTTCGAGGTCCTTGTGAAGTGGCCATTTAACCCATGGTATGCAAAAAAGTACCGCTCAGAGGTAAAACAATCAACCAACCTGTATACGGGGCCACACGGCTTAACGTTCGATGTGAACGGCGGAATTTAAAACATCATCGGTGCTCCTTTCTGACTGATGGCAGGGTGAGGGTTTAGAGGAGATAAATATCAACCCAGGCAAAGGTGGGAGTCCAACCTGGGATCGTTAGATTCAGAGCCATACCAGAAGACAGCCGGGGCCTCACATCACGATGATGATATTGATACATTTTGTCGAAGGAGATCTTCTTAGTAAGAGTAGGAACGAAGAAAAGAATCTCAGTCCAGTGATAATCATTTGCATTAATTAGGCAAGGTGAAAAAATCTACCCAGGTAGAACAACTGACACGTAAATAGGAGATCCCGAATTAAAGTCCGGGAAGCAGATCGGTGGATTTTTTCACACTTCTCTATTTACTACTAAAAATAAGTGTATTTCTAGGACCCTTCTCCATCCTATATGTGCATAGCAAAATAATAATAATAAATAATTGATTGATATTGAATAATACTGAAGGTTTGAACCTCTGGAATACACCTTAACATAATCGCCTTGTAGAACGTACTTTGAACTTATATACTTAAAATATACTGCTCGTTTCTCCCCCCCCCCAGTCAGCAATAACATCCGATGTTTAATCAGAAATATTTAACCCTTAAAATGAGAAAAAAGTCAAGCTTTTGGCAAGTGCTCGAGATTCTTCCAGCAGTATCGCCGATTGATTGGAAAATGATTGCAGCTAATGGCTGTGGGAATGACTGAAGGCTTTCCCTTCATTGTAATCTAATCGTGATAACCATGCATTCTTCTCTTACTTACTCACAAGAAATTATCTACATCATCGTACACAAATATGTATATTAAAAGTCTTCTGTTGTTTTGTTGCTGTTAAGCATGATGAATAAAGTATTTTTCTTTTTTGATCCCTGTAGTTTGACTTTGTTTTGCAGTTGAAATGATATCAGAAGGATTTGTCTTTCCTTGTGTCCCCCCCTCCCCCAAACACAAAAGGACACAATCAGAGGAAGAGAGAACAAGAACACAAAACGTTGTCCTCATTTCCCGTCAATACCAAAATCCCAAATGCTGCAGTGGGCACATGAGGTCATCTACTACTCAACCACGCATTTTTTTTTATCTCGTAGATTGCCTATAATAAGCCAAGACAAAATTCAGAGTTTTCACTCTGTTGTCACGGCACATATCAAACGCAGTAAGAACATCAGAAAAGCATGATAACAACGAGAAGAAATAGATGGCCCCTTAAATGCGAAACGTCACCAATCACCTGACTATGACGTTACCGACCGCCGGTTTTCCACGGCTCCAAGGGGTAGACACAACAAGTGCAAGATACAATGGAATCATTAGGACCCGTTCCGCTGACCTTCACAAAAATGGCAGCCTGTAATTTCCAGCGTGTGTTCCTTCTGTTCAGGACTACAGATGAATAAGAGGGATAGATGGAGCCCGCCCTTCCTCCCTCCCCTCCTCATCCTCCCTTGAGGCTCTTTATCACCGCACGTGATCATGACGAAAAAAAAAAAGCTGCTCTATCAGTCATGCCTCGAGCACGAATCTAGGTTTAGCACCGAATGAAAAGTCTAATTACGATCTTTCACTTGCTGCCTCCCCCCCACCTTCTCATCTTCCCATGTCCAATCTTTCTTTTTTTAATCTGCGAACGTGAGTTAACACAAACTGTTATAGGACGCCAACACTTTGCTCGTTCCTGTAATTGCTATTGAGGGTTTAAGCCTTGTTTTTCGCTTGTAATTGCGTTTTAAGAATAGGTTCCGTGTTGTCCGACATTTCCTCATCTGTTGTTTCTCCGAGATTATTTTAATAATTATTTCCGAAGATGCGTTAAAGGACGAAGAACACTATCGACTTTCTCTCTCGAATATTTATGGAGATGAAATGGAAGCAGATCGTCAATGCAACAACAACATCTAAAAGGCAGAGATGCCCCGGAAGCGTTGCATTAGTATACAGCAGAACGGACTTGGAGCTGGTTTACCGCTTTGTCCTTCCCAAATCGGGTGCTTAAAACCTTCTCTTGGCCAACGCAGCGAATTTTCGTTTTCTTATCGAATTCGTTTCGAAGTATCTAATTCCGATAAACATAAAAGAAGGATCAGCGAAAATAAAAACATCTGTCGAATAAATTGAAGAAAAAAGACGAGGCCTTTGATCTGCAGCCGGCATTTGTACTTCGGTTCGAGCCTACGGGCTCACAGCGCAGACGCACCCTTTGAAATGGATCGGCAATTTAATGGCCACCTTGCATTGAGGTGAGAGTTTAATTGCCAAGCCACAAATGGCGCCATACTAAGTAGGTTGCAAAAGTCTTGTGGCTTTTGTGATTCTCCGACCTTTACCATTTAAAGGTTGTTGTCTGTGAGACATGATTTCCATCTTCTTAAAAATATGTTTTCGGCATCCACCTCTTCTGTGTTCGAGTGGATTCTGTTGAAGATGTCGACTCTTGAGACTAATCGAAACGCTTTCATAATTCCCCAACATGACGTTTATTTCTGATGATACGAAGATTAAAAGAATGCTCTATCTTTTGAAAAATTCGCAGAAAAGCTCTCTCAAGATAAATTGAACTGGTGATTAGTTACCATGAAATCGTCAGTTGCAATAACTTTCTTTTGTAATAGGAAGAACTCTTGCTACATTTTGGAAATCAAATGCAAATCTCTTAACTACAACCATGACTGAATGTTTATCTTTCTCTTTCCATGGGAATAAGATACAAAATTTTTCCCCAGAAAAGTTACTTCAGTGTCATCGAAAACGTGGGATGCTTCTTGATGAATAAGAGATTTCATCCGCAAGCTTCTAGGACCGTTTCGATTTTCTACGACCGTTTCGACTTTCAGAGAATTTATTGGATCCTGTGACCAAAACAGGCACTTAATAAGTAACTGATTTGATTTGCGTTTCTCGCAAATGGAAATGACAGAATGAGAGCAATTAATCGGTGTTTTCTTATCTGCGTTAGAAAAACGAAATCATTCGTGCTAATCGCATTTCGCCAACCGATAAAATCATCCCAGAAGGTGTCTAAATGGAATAATTGGAGATGGGACAAATTGGGATATTTTGATCTGTGCTCTCTTCTGAAAATGGTGGTTACCTGTTCAGTGCGTTCTGTTAAAAATATCTATGAAAACGTTACTAAGCAGCATATCTTATAGAAGGATGCAAAGAGGAAAAAATGGGAGATAGATCAAAGATCTTGGAGCACAAGACGCAAATGTTTGTGTTCTGAATCTACAGCATCTGCTCCAATATTCGTAAACATTGTAAACTACTCATAAAAAAATTGCCCCATCAGAACGAGCATCATCTCTGAGCTGAACTTTTCTTCACATAATGGTCTAAATGGGCAGGTCACAAGGACCCTGAAGGCTCGGAGAAGTTGGGCGGGAGGGGACCCACTGGGCAGCTGTTAGGATACAGATGGTAATCTCCCACAAGGCCATCCAGCGTGTTCTTTAACGTGCACAGGATATGGCTCTCCCTCGCACAGAACCATGGCTTTTCCATCCGGCAGAACAGCAATTTACCTTGTTGACAGTCTGATGAATTGACTGGTCCCAAATTACATCACCTATGAATAACATCACTAACGCCATCTGTGTTACCTGCTCCTGTGTTGAGGAGAACAATTAGAAGACGATTGCAAGAATCAGAGCTGCATTTGATTCATCCATTGGCTCTTCTACATCTGATGCAGTGGCTGAATTAGTATGGGGCAGTGGCCCAGGACCTGTAGCGGTCCATTGAGAGGGTCCTGATTGGATTTCGAGAAACAGGTTTCTTAACGGAAATTGGTAGGCGAATTTAAATCAAACTGGGCTGGAAGTTGTTAAAGACAAGAAAATGTATATTCATAGTACTCGCTCTCCGGTTCTCTTTGATTTTTTTTAAAGTCGTCACCTCTATTACTCATATTCTTCCTTCTTCTGTCCGTATTCTTTCTTTTATACATTTAAATAGTGCACAACGTCAATGGTCATGTTTTGCATTGGTTATATGACAATTTAGCAGTATACAGAATTATACCTATGGAAAAATTGGGGGCCCGAAAATATGTCTTGACCCACGATCCATGGCCTGCTTATTCCACCTCTACTTCTGATGCCATCCCATCATTGTTTACATTCCTGTGATGCAGTGAGAGAGCAGATTGGGACAGGAGTGCTATTGTGTCCTCTATTAGCGGCAAATCACATTTCTGATCCAATGTTGTTTGTTTGCAAGTCGGAATACTTGCCATGGACAGAGGAAATACAGCCTGTATAACGGAGTGTCTTACTGGGCCACCTAGAAAAATGGTATGAGGATCGATCGGTTACAGGAGCCGTTCAATTCTGGACCAACGCTTCTCTCCTTCTAATACTCCATCCAAAATTTATTTTTTTAACAGGACAATGCCTGATCACATGCTGCTTTAATATCCAGACGATAATGATGCGGATATTCTTCCCAAAATCTGTTACCCATCAAACTCGTTTGCAATATGATAGGACGTTCATTGACCACTCATCTCCCTACCACTGTTACCCATCTGATGTTACAGGTGCATGAATTATGTCCGAATATTCACTACGATGATATTCGCCACCTTTTCGACTCGGTAATGCTATCCATGGCGCATCTTACATTTTTATTCCTGCAGTTCAAATGTCTTACTGATGTACATCGCATTTTAGTAAGTAACTGCTGCTGATTTGGCAAACTAACTTAAACATTACTTGTCTATTTTGGTATCCATCACTCTGCTTGTTGTGGCGGGGGTGGCTCACACGGTAGCGCGCCAGGTTCGTAATCTGCAGTTTCGAAGTTCAACAACATTTCAACAATGGTCACTTGGGCCATTGTTGAAATTTATCTCCACAAAACTTTCTGCCCTGACCTCCGGTCAGTAGGAGACACTGATGTGCTTGGAAAGATTGCCATCCATTGGATGAGACATTAAACAGCCATGTCCTCGTGTGCAGGGGAGCCATATCCTGTGCGTGTTAAAAAATATGCTGGATGGCCTTTACAGGTGATTACCATCTTCCTCCTAATAGCTCTCCGGCAGGTCCCATCCCCCAACGTTCTCTGAGCCTCAGGGTCCTTGACCTGGCCATTTAGCCCACTGTGAGCTAAAAACTGCCCTCAAAGGTAAAACAACCGAAACAACTCCAATAATAGTTTTGAGCTCAAAGCAAGCACTCCTTGTACGCGAGGCAATTTCAATGACAAATAGTGTACATACTTCACTCAGAACACCTAGAACAGACAACTGAAATTTCTCGAATTGCTGCCCTTTGTACGAAGGTATGCAAATGATGACCATTGACTCTGGATCAGACAATGTGACATCACAGAGGTGAGAGTGTATGAAAAAAAGCTTAGCAGGATGCACGTGTAAAAGAGTGGCGCAACTGTGGTTGCATGTTCTTTGCAACTCATTAAGAAATATCACCACGGGTATCAGCACGTGTCGACTTCAAGAAAGGGGCATCATTGGATAGGGTGAGGTTGGAATAACGTACATCAATGGCGTTAGGATGGATCACATGAGTGCTGGGAAGTTTTGAGTCACCCGCATATGACATCTGCATGGGAGAAAAGACATCGCTGGTGCATAAGACCAGTTGGCAATCGTACTGTAATGGGCAGGGGCGGTCATAAATCTCAAGCCTGGAGGGGCCATTTAGGAGCGTATGAAGGATTTTTAGACCAGAAATGGCACTTTTAAGTTTACTAATGTATTATTTAGTAATCTAGATGCTCTTTAACAGCTTGTCCTTTGGCGTTTGGGGTACTGAAGGCGTCATATGGCCATTCCAAGCCCATTGGTGTCCCCCCTATTGACTAAAGATAGAGTGAGAAGTTTTCAAAGATAGTGGGAAGCTTTGTGGAGATAAATCTCAATGCTGGCCCAGCTGAGACTCAAACCTGGGAACTGCAGATTACGAGCCTGGTGCATTACCGGCTGAACCATCCTGCCATCCCCACCCCTGATTCTGAAGTAATTAGGGCTATAATAGAGTAACAAGAGAAATTGGCTGGCTGCTGGAATGGAAAAATAAAGCAATTGTGTCTCATGGAGGGGGGGCCATTAGTGATAAATAAAATGCATGCAGTGATCCTCCTAGTGGCAAACAAAACGCTGTTATCCATTTCCTTGCTTGCCTATTGATCGACTGTAGACATCATCCAATGCACTGCTTCTCATCGTCAGCAATGGTGCTGTGCCAGAGTGGACTGAGACTTTCCATAACGACAAGGTATCGTGTTTATTGATTACTTTAGGTTCTCTTCGCAGATGTGATGGTAAACAAGGGGTTCGTTGGCGCTCTCATACCAGGCATATCAGTATCTATACTGCCGATATACAGTATAGGCTACAAGTCCAGTTCTATGGTATGGTGCCTTCCATGTCTTAGCTTGTCACTGTGTATGATATCTAACTGTACACAGAATTACGTGAAAAATATGTTTTGGACCTCTTTGTTGTACTTTGTTCATTAAAATTGATAGTTTTCCAGCACACAGCATGTATCCTCTTAGAGCTTACTAACCTGATACTCTATAGAAGCCCAATATTGATGTGCTTTCGTGGCTTTTGTGTTTGTCCAATATATCGGCCACAGAATACATTTGAGTACATGTGGGTCGACAATGTTTTGAACATCCTGAAGATGTGGCTATGATTCTGCAATTGGGTTGTTTTATCTTTGAGCGGCACTTTTCTGCACACAATGGGTTAAATGGTCAGGTCACAAGGACCCCGAAGGCTCAGAGAAGGTTGGGGGAGGGGGCCTACTTGACAGCTGTTAGGTAACAGATAGTAGCCTCTCGTCAAGGCTTTCCAGCATGTTAAAGAATGCTTAAACCAAACAAGTAATGCTTTTTGTGTACGGCTCTTATCCTCACGGCATCAAGGCTTTATGTCCCTTGACGGCGGCCTTTCCAAGCCCATTGGTGTCCCCCTATTGACCAAAGGTAAAGCAGGAAGTTTTGTGGAGATAAATATCAATGCTGGCCCAGCTGAGACTCGAATCTGAGGACTGCTGATTACGAGCCTGGTGTATTACCTGCTGAACCATCCTGCCATCCCGACTCCTGATTCTGCAGTAATTAGGGCTATGGAAAGTTATGGAAGGTTTGGGATGAAATGCCACAGGAAAATATTATCATGCCCATAGTAATTTTATCAAATGGACACGACTGTTAGAGTGAAGGACATAAAATTACATGTGGACACGACTGTTAGAGTGAAGGATTTTCGGACGCCATTGTCTTCCATTAACAGTGATATTTTAACATCGCATCCATTTTTCTGCATTCAGCTGCTGTTGAGGAAGGATTGCGTCACCAGTGTGGAAAGTTCGCGACAGGTCCGTTGGCCCCCTTCAGGTATCAAAGCGTGGTCTACGTGACCTGTCGCTGTCAACAACAAACACTAGATGGGTGCACGATTCACAACTTGGCTAGTTCGACCATGCTGGCAGCGTCCACGCTGGGCCAGCGAGGTGACCTCCACCAGGGGGCCAGTAAAATGAGCAACCAAAAAGGAAAAAGCAAACGGACATTCGGCCCTTCTTCTTTGGGTTGTTGGCAGCGATGGCCCTCTCGAGTGAGTGCAGTAGATTCTCGGTGTTAACGTGAATGTTCGACGACAGTGATAAGCAGCACATGCCCTCAGCTACCAGCAGCGAACGAGTTGTTGGATCCTGGGTCTGGTAGAATATAATTGATTCTCAGCACCCACAGGTAAAGTCATAAGATTTTGGTTCGTTCTGTATTGGGCTTTCAATGCTTGAAAATTGCAGCAAGATAACTAATTCCAAGTTTAAAACAATAACAAAAGGTTTATTATGGAAAATATATACAGAATCTCCTCGAGCACAGTAGTAGATGGGGCTCTTTGGGGGAAAACGACCTTTGACAGAGGCAGATTGGGAACTTTCACTACCGCTTCCAGATACATGAAATTCTAAGGGTCCTCCATCGTAGATGTTAGCCAGGGGGTGATATTCAACCCACTGTCCCGCTTCAATGATGGTCTGTGTGGGAGGTAAAGCAAATAAGTCGAGTTCTGATTTCACACACTCCACCTAATCGCGATGAATAAAAGCCATTTCGGATCGAATATATCACGTCCTAACACTCTTTGCACCTTTGAAGAAATGATACGTTTCAGCTGACCCCGTTTCCTTTTAACGCCTGCCCCCATCATCTCTTTAGCTTTGATGTAAGCTTTTTCCCCCAGTTTTCTTCCAGCTTCCTTGATTCTTTGTCTAGCAGCATTTTTGGGATTTTGACCCCGTAAAACATCATCAGTTATCTTCATACCCGTTCGCAATGCTTCTTTACCGACAGTTTTAGCTCCTTATTTTAATAACAGCACAGCCGCTTTAAAGAGAGCTCCAAAAAATTCTCCTAAACCATATCCCCTCTGTAACAGCTGTCCTTGATAATACGACAGACTACTACCCACTGACGTTGGCTACAAAACAATCATATTCAGATTGCTTAACATGCTGCGACTCTATGCACCTAATACAGGAAAACTCTCCTTTCGTGAATATCTATCTATTCACCGAGTAACTCTTCGTGTCCGCTCCAGCCACTGTCTCGTTCAGAACTGCCTTGACCTTCTCACAGGCCCTACAACGTCCGGTGCTGACCTCTCTGTCCCACGGGATGGTCATTTGTCTTGCGCTTCTTGGTCAATCGATCTGGGCTGGAAAGGGGGCCGCTCACAGGCGATCAGGCACCATAAACCTGTCTTCCTGATTACCACAAGACACATTAGCCATAAATAGCTTTTCAGTCAGTGATGGGAGAAAGGAAAGTTTCACTCAAAGGATTACAATGCAAGGTCACATACAAATATATACATGAAACGACAAAATTATATCCAGGTATTGCATCAAAACCTGACAAGCCCCTCCTTCATCAAGAGTTATCCAGGCTGGACTTAGCCTGACAACTCGACTGCAGTTATAACATAGCTACAGCCAGAGGATGTTTCCTAAAATTTTCAATGTGTTTCGAAACTAAAACAACACTTCATTAACAACAAGGGCATAGTTAGTATATCAATAACAAGAAAGACACTAAAATATTTAAATATACACCCTGTACACTGATAAATACTTTAAAGCAACTAATTAATGTTTGCCATTCCCTATTTACAAATAATTCTACACAGTGTTCTCTATCTTCCCTCCCCTGGATGCTTTAACCTAGACAGGGAACTAACAAGCATTGCTTCACCAATCAACTCTGCTGGCCAGCATCCTACCGAGATGGGAGCATTAGATATTCTTTTCGCTGCAGACATTTCATTGAAACGACAATTTTCCTTCTTTTCTTTACAATTCAGTATATTCTTATTTCTCTTTTTAACCTCTTTAATTTGTTTCTTTTGCTCTTTTTAGGCACCTTATCGCCAAAATAATCTCGATCTGTAAGATCAGTCTCCGAACAATGGTTTTTAACCAGTGACTCTGTACACAATGAAGGCGGGGGTGGCTCAGTCGGTAGCGCGCCAGGCTCGTAATCTTTAGTTCCCAGGTTCGAGTCCCAGCTGGGTCAGCGTTGAGATTTATCTCCGCAAAAATTCCCCGCCACAGTCAATAGGGGACACCGATGGGCTTGGAAAGGCCGCCGTCCGTCGGATGGGACGTTAAGCCGTGGCCCCCGTGTGCTGGAGAGCCATACCCTGTGCACGTTAAAGAACACGCTGAATGGCCTTGACGGGAGGCTACCATCTGTCTCCCAACAGCTGTTCCAGTGGGTCCCCTCCTCCAACCTTCTCTGAGCTTTCGGGGTCCATGTGACCTGGCCATTTAGCCCATGGTGTGAAAAAAGTGCCGCTCAGAGGTAAAACAACCCAACCCAACTGTACACAATGTCATATCCTGCACCACGGATTCAGAAACTTTAGAATTAATTTGTACACAATTGGAATTACTATATTTGCTAATTTCCACATTCACTTTGGCGCAATCAGATAACATATTCTCGGTTTCTTTAAATTTAAAATATTGTTATTCCTTTGTGTACTTATTTTCTCAATACATTTATTAGCATTATTGTCTACACTCATAACATTATTACATCGTTGTACCTTATTATTATCAGTTGTACAGTTGGCAAAAAAATAAAATCGACACTATTCAATGCACTATGTTTCATACTCTTAGTTGCTTTGTTATCTACCGCTGTATAATTAACATGTTTATGTAATATGTCATATACATCTTTACTCAGGAGCATCGGGCTGCATAGCTTAGAAGTAGTATCACAAAATACCTCCACTGGAAAGTTAGAAATCGCCCGTTTTCCGTTAATTTCAGCAAGTTGCAGCTCTACTTTATTCAAGTCAGCGGTGATCATGTCACCAAACGCGCTAACTAGATCTATTTTTCCACAAGGTTTGAGGAAACGTGCTGGGATCAAGTCGGATCTGACTACACAGATCTGAGTTCCTATATCCAGAATCCTATTAATTTTAATATTACCAACTTTGATAACTACCTCGCTCAGCTGCTGCACAAACTTATTCTTTGATCTGTTATTACTTTCCACCTGGATATTATTATTAGGCAATTTTGAAACTCTGGCAATAATAGCAGTCTCCCTATTACTTTCCTCAGCATCAGTCACTCGAACATGCTGAGTGAGTGTTTGCTCATGCTGCCGTCTTCTAGGGCAATCCTTCCTAAAATGTCCTGCAGCTCCGCAAACATAGCATTTTGTGTATGAGTGCGCAGGTAAAGTTCTTGCTTCATCTGTGCTTTGCGGTTTTACCTCCTGCGAATGAAAATTCCTATGGATTTGAGGCATCTTGTACTTCGTTTGTTCCGCAAACTTAGGTTTTCTAGGTACTTATATGCTGTGCGAATCTAATTCAGCGGTTTCAGCCAGCTTCTGTGTCTCATAGCTCAGTGTTTCTGCAGGTAACAGGGTTTTAATTTTGGCAAGACATGACTGTTAACTTATTTTGGCAAACGTGACTGCTAAATTTGGCAAGACATGACTAATTATGTATATTTCTATTCTTAATGTAATAATTTAGAGAATTCTCCAATCTACTGGCGAAGCTATACCAACTCTCGTCCTCTCTTTTTAGCATCATCAAACCTTTTACTATATGCAATAGGGGTTAAACGGCATTCGGATAAAATCTTCTCTTTGATCAGTTCGTATGATCTTAACTCGTCTATGCTGAGAGAAGCTATCGTGTTTGACGCAAATCTTCCCACAAGTGTCAAGATTATCTGGGCTTGATGTTCTGCTGCTATATTATTTAAAGCAAACATTTTTTCTGCCCTTTCGAAGAATTGAGGGAGTTCCTCCTCATATTTCGGTGGATTTGGTAATGCATTTTTCATAATGCTCGTCTGGCTACTAAAGGAATTTGAGCTACCTTCGCTAGGATACGCTCTATTCCCTGCACTAATCTTGGCCAGTTCTATATCCCTTTTAATCTCCAATTCTCTAATTTCCAATTCTCTTAATTCTCTCTGCAACCTTATCTCTTGAAATCTTATCTCTTGTTCGTTTCGCATTTCCTCCAATTTAATTTGCATTTCGATGCTCTGGACAAATTTTTTGCAGGGCATAATTTTTTATTCTAACACAATCTGCTGACGTAGCCCCGTCTAAATTTACAGCATCCACATTATCGCAATAGTAAATTTTGGTCCTATCACTAGACCCTGATTCTACATCTAAATTAATATTTCCATTTGACTCCATCCCTTACTTAATATACTAAGACACCTAAAATTAAAGTGAAATGTAAAATTACTCAAAATTTCTAACCTAAAATTAAATAAATTTTGAAAAGATACAATCGGCAAACAGAAATCAGATACTATAAATATATTTACCGATACCGGTGTGTGTTTCTCTTGTTGAGGATCTCCTTTAATGCCTCTGCTGCTCACGACTGCTGGATTGGGAATGGAAATTTTGTTGTTTGAGTCTCTACGGATTGTTCCAAACAGTGAAGAATCGATGAGCACCAAGTTCACTCGAACATAGTTCTGCAACCGAAGAACTACACAGTTCTGTAATTTGAAGAATAGTTTCACAGTTCTGTAATTTGAAGAATAATTTCACAGTTCTGTAATTTGAAGAATAATTTCACAGTTCTGTACTTTGAAGAATAATTTCACAATTATTAGGAATCTTGTTCATACACAATCTTGCATCGATCACAAAGTTTTCTCTTCAAGCTTTCCACGTTCAAATAGCACCAATCCTGTCGGCTGACGTTGGTTACTGGCTAAGTTGGCTACAAACAATCATATTCAGATTGCCTAACAGGCTGCGACTCTACGCACCTAACAGAGGAAAACCTCTCCTCTCGTGAATAGATATTCACCGAGCAACTCTTCGTGTCCGCTCCAGCAAGTGTCTCGTTCAGAACTGTCTTGACCTTCTCACGGGCCCTACGACATCCGGCGCTGACTTCCCTGTCCCACGGGACAGTCATTTGGCTCGCGCTTCTTGGTCAATCGATCTGGGCCGGAAAGGGGGCCCGTTCACAGGCGATCAGGTACCATAAACCTGTCTTGCTGATTACCGCAAGACACATTAGCCATAAATAGCTTTTCAGTCAGTGATGGGAGAAAGGAAAGTTTCACTCAAAGGATTACAATGCAAGGTCACATACAAATATATACATGAAACGACAAAATTATATCCAGGTATCGCATCGAAACCTGACAGGGAAGCATTTTGTTCTAATCTGGTTTCGTTTTTCCCACACGAATGTGTTTTGTGTATCACGTTGTCCCAAGTGGGGACCAGAAACTGTTTAAGGCCTGTTAGCCTTTCGAGCGAGTATCTCGTTCATCAAGAACCTTTAGTGAACTGACCTCCGTCACTATGAATGATTCCCTTGATTGCAAAGAGCCGCGCCAAGGGTGCTTGTTGGAATTGTCCCAAAAGTGAGAACTAGTTGTGTGAAAAATGTCTGAACATTAATTTGTTAATAAATGTTGTGTTTTGTTATCTGTAAAATAATCTTAGTTTCATTATTGCTAAATGTCTGTTATTTTTAATGTGGGCCCAGGAACCGCAAGCAAATCTAATTCGGCAACAAGTAGAGGATCACGGCCTTAGTGCGTGTGTCGCCCTAAATATACTCCGGGGTGGTCACCACAATATATGACAGCATTCCATAGCGTTTTCAAGTGACCAGAAGGAATTCGATGCTACGACGAGTTCAGTGACCTAAGGATGACTACACCTATCCCTCGATTTACACGGTATTCAGTTCACACAATTTTGGCTTTGCACGGTCAAAAAATGCAACCAGTTTCGATTTACACGGTACTGACTGAGATTTCCTTTCTATGTACGTCTCAGTCAGTACCGTGTAAATCGAAACTGGTTGCATTTTTTGACCGTGCAAAGCCAAAATTGTATGAACTGAGTACCGTGTAAATCGAGGGATAGGTGTATTTAGTGATCTGTTATCATTTGTAGCCGTCCCGTGGCCGAGTAGTTGGCTACTGATCTACGGGACATGGTTTCGAGCCCCGGTAAGGCATGGATGTATGTATCGTTTTTCTGCTGAGGTCCTGCCATCCTCTCAGACCTTCTACTATGGCATATAAACTGACAAGCTCCTGTCAGACCTCTGTGGCAAGCAGCTGCTTGAGGGGGTATTTATTATTTTTTATTTATCATTTGTATAGTAATATATGTGTGCATTCGTTCTTGTGTCGTCCATGTGACTTGCTTTTTCTTCCAGAAGTCTGCTGTTATTCAGTTACTAGAGTAAGATTAAAGTTGCCGAAACGTATGACACAGAGGAGATTGAACTTTTTATGTATAAATGCTTTTTATGATAGTTAATGCGGTTAAGTATCTGAGGACAGCGGGATAAAATTCCAGTTTGAAATTTTTTTTTATCTTTACTTGGGGAGCAAGATCCAGTTGAAGTGTAAACTTGTCCATATTTTAAATAACTTCTAATAATATCTAAAAGAATCTTTAATGGTTTTCACAGAACTGCAATGTAATTTGTTCTCTTCTTGAATGCAAAATATTTGTAGGTAAAATTAAAATCTTACCCTTTTCTTTGGCTAGCCGTCCCATGGCCGAGTGGTTAGCGCGCTTGGCTATTGATCTAAGGGACCTGGGTTCGAGCCCCGGGTAAGGCATGGTTGTTTGTGTCGTTTTTCTGCTGAGGTCCTGCCAACCTCACAGATCTTCTACTATGGCATATAAACTGACAGGCTCCTGTCAGATCTCTGTGGCAAGCAGCTGCTTGAAGGGGTATTTTGTTTTCTTTGGCACTGTATGTCGTCGAAGAAAAAGCTGTACAGTCTGTCCTTACAGCACTAAAATACAGAAAGGTATAAGATCACAAATTTTAGTGGCATTTATATTCTAATCTTTCATTTAAAGAATGAGGTATTTTAAGCTACCTCTAAATATGCTTCAATATGGCGGTCTTGTGGACTCCATTTTTTCCACTCCCACGAAATCGCATCTGCCGACGTGCGTCATAATATTGCTCATCATACAATCAGGCTGCACAGAAATACATTTATGTAGGACACAATGATTACTGAAACCTTTTTCATAAATGTGACCTGTATTTCAATGAATAGACTATCATTTATTTTAAACTTTTTCTTTTTTAAGCCTTTCTATTCTTTTATTTCTTATAATTTGCTCCTTCAGCCCTCTGTCATTTTTAAACGTTGTTTAACTTCTCTAACCGAACCACGTGTCCCATTGCGAAAAGTTGCAACCTCATTCATGCGGCCTTTGCTTCTTTCAAGGGTTTGTTTCACTTATTGAGCCTTCATGTTCGCCAGACCTTACATGGTTTTACAAACTAACGGAAGCCCAAGGTAACCCAGGTTAACATCAGCCACTTCGGGTTAACGTCCTTGTTTGTATTGTTGCATCAATGCCGTGGGTCAGCTTCGTCTTTCATTGTGTGTAAGTAAATTCATTGTGTGTAAGTAATTTTATTGTGTTGTAAGTTTACAAAGGCACTTTGAAGAATAGGGGAAGTGATAAATAAGAAACTTTTACTGAGTGGGGATAAGAAAAGGGACGTTTTTAACCATGACGTTCTTTCCTTCCTTTCTCTATACGAAATGTTTCATTTGTCCCACCTGGGCCAGCGTTAAGATTTATCTCCGTAAAACTCACCGCCCTGCACTCGATCAGCACGAGATACCGATGGTCTTGAAAATGCCGCCGTCTGTCGGACGAGACGGTAAGCCGTGGCTCCATGTGCACTAGAGATATACACTGTGCGAGGTAAAGGACACGCTGGATGGCGGGAGACAACCATCTGTTTCCTAACAGCTGACCAGTAAATCCCTTTCCACAATTTTTTCTGCGTCCTTGGGGTGCTTGTGACCTGGCCACTTAGCATATTGTGTTCAAAAGTTCCGCTCAGAGGTAAAACAACGCAACTCAACCCAAAATATTAAGCTAATATTACATCTAAACTGGAAGAAAAGTAGTTAAACTTTATATATAATCTCCGAATGAAATTCTTACAATGTATTCAAGAAAAGCCATACCCTGGGATATTAAAGAACGTATTAGATGGCCTTGACGAAAGGCTTCCCTCTCCTAATAACTGACCATCGGATCCTGACCTTCCCAGCTGTGAGCCTTTGGCGCTCTTGTGACCTTTCATTTAACCCAATGTGTTTATATGTGCAGCTCAGAGGATAAACAAAAGATCCCAGTTTTTTGTGCATGTTGGGAATTGTCCATCTCTTGATTTTTGGGGTGGACCTAATTTTCGTAATGTATAAAAGCATCAACCACAATAATAAGTTACAAATTTTTTGTGGGCCTCTAAAGAGGATCTCTTATTTTTTTAGGGTCCCAGTCACGCCCTCCTCCCTGAAGTTACGCCCAATGTCATCCGTCACCCGGATTCATTCCGCCCTCCCACGTTCATGTCCGGAAAACGCCTGGATGAAATATTTTTTCGCTTGTCTCGTCTGGATTGATGATTTTAAATTCATTTAAAAAACCTGAGGTAATTTAAAGTAAAAATTTATTACACCATGAGTGGCAAACACCTGATAAATAATTAAATAACAATGTTGATATTTTTGTTTCTTATGATTGTGCTCCAATAGATTAAACTATACTGCTCACAAAAATTAGGGGATAGATTATCGCTTCATATTCATTGCAGAAGGAAATGGCACCTTTTTCCAAGTTTTGTGAAGAAAAACAATAAATGCTTCTCTGGAGTTGAAAAACTTGTTTAGTTCAATTGTTGCTGCTGCTGAGAGGAAAAAAACAACATGCTAATATCTGATCCAATGTCATATAGATATTAATTTATAAATGACATATGAAATATCTGTGTTCAGGGCCGGATCTAGGGGGGGCAAGGGTTCATGCCCCCCTCCCTTTCAGAATGCGAGTAAATGTAAAAGAGGCAAAAAAATTATTGAACTTAAGATTTTTTATTTTAATATTTTAAAAACCCGTAAAATGGTGGGGTAAATGCTAAATACAGTCCCATGGCCGAGTGGTTAGCACGCTTGGCTACTGATCTAAGGGACCTGGGTTCGAGCCCCGGATAAGGCATGGATGTGTGTGTGTCGTTTTTCTGCTGAGGTCCTGCCATCCTCTCAGATCTTCTACTATGGCACATAAATTGACAGGCTCCTGTCAGACCTCTGTGATAAGCAGCTGCTTGAGGAGGTATTTATTTTAGCCGTCCCGTGGCCGAGGG
This sequence comes from Ryuthela nishihirai, assembly GCA_038380435.1. Lineage (NCBI taxonomy): Eukaryota > Metazoa > Arthropoda > Arachnida > Araneae > Heptathelidae > Ryuthela > Ryuthela nishihirai. The sequence goes on from JAWZYU010000017.1 coordinate 84,015,060, forward strand.
GTTAGCACGCTTGGCTACTGATCTACGGGACCTGGGTTCGAGCCCCGGATAAGGCATGGATGTATGTGTCGTTTTCCTGCTGAGGTCCTGCCATCCTCTCAGACCTTCTACTATGGCATATAAACTGGCAGGCTCCTGTCAGACCTCTGTGGCAAGCAGCTGCTTGAGGGGGTATTTATTTTTATTATTTTTAAATGCTAAAGTGCACTGGAAATCAAGCCCCCCTCCCCCTCGATTTTTTTTTTAGATCCGGGCCTGTCTGTATTTAATAGATAATATCTATAAGTGCTATCATTACATTTCGGACTGATTGGAACTGCTAACTTCCACCCTTTCTCCTGAGGGCAACATTGTGTTTGACGCTGTGAACAAACTAAATGAAATATTTCATTTTCCTGCAAGGTTTCCTTTTTTTCGTGGAGATGAAACTTTAATATCCAGATATTAAATTTTGAAGCAAAACTCTAACAAAGCTCCGATTTACCGTATAAGTATTTTAAACCCCATTGCGAATTTCCATTGCAGAACATTTTGGTTCGCTTTGTGTCGTTTTTCTGCTGAGGTCCTGCCATCCTCTCAGACCTCTGTGGCAAGCAGCTGCTTGAGGGGGTATTTATTTTATTTATTTTTGGTGCTTGTGATGCTTTCTTGCAGTGAGAATTCTTTTTCACTGGCAGAGAACAGATGCTGTAATCGTTTGCTGACAATCGAGGAGCGAATATTTTTGCAGTGTTGTGGAAAATATGTGGTTGTTGTCTGTGACGACATTCCAAAGCGAAAGAGTCCGAAAAGAACCAACTTTCCTTATTGACTCAGAATTCACTCTCAGCAGAAATCATCTCGCTCTCTGGGAATATTCCGAGCAACCAAAGTCGAAACAGGAATACGATGAGTGTGTAAAGACCCTCGAGCAGCAGAGTCCGGTACACATAAGTCACGAAGCACGTGTTGTTCTGCGGTGCTCGATGTTTGCTGTGCAAGCAAGCCTCGGCTTCTCCCCTGGCAACCGGTTGGCTGGCAGAGAGGGGAAGAGGAGAGGCCTTGTGATAGTCAAGGTGATGCATGCGGTCGCGAGAGCGCCAAATTGTTAGTGGCCTTGGGGGACCGGGTTTGGTGTAATTAATGGTACCACGGGACATGAGAGGAAAATGTAGCAAGATGAAGAAAGCGATAGAGACAGAAACAGTGAGACTTCATTTGTCATAGCGTGCCACTAGTCGCTTCTTGTTTTCCTGCGGATGCAGACGGAGCGGAGAAACACAATCACTTTCTCGCTCACCGAAGCACGTCTCCATCTTTGGAGGAAGGAAATCACGGGTTCACCGCAGTTGCTATCACGTAATTCAAATGATGAAATCGGGAGCATTTCGTAATCGAAAGTTTATATTGAAGATTTTCGCATCCTTTTATGATTAATCTAAAAGTTTAGTTGAAGGCTGGATTTTTGCTGCACTTGTAATTGGATCTGCTGTTATTATCTAACTTGTTATTTATCTGTGTACTTTTCGTTCAATGTGAAAAAATTTCTAAAAGAGAAATCGTCAATTATATTTTTGTCAGAACCCTTCCCAGATGCAACGCTAAAATTGATTGTTGAACGCGATAGGGACTTTTCCTCTATTCTAGAAGCAATAAATAAATACCCCCTCAAGCAGCTGCTTGCCACATAGGTCTGACAGGAGCCTGTCAGTTTATATGCCATAGTAGAAGGTCTGAGAGGATGGCAGGACCTCAGCAGAAAACGACACATACATCCATGCCTTACCCGGGGCTCGAACCCTGGTCCCTTAGATCAGTAGCCAAGCGCGCTAACCACTCGGCCATGGGAAGTCTTCTTGAAGCAAAAAAGCTTCTTGAAAGAAAAAGAATTCTTGTTAGCATGTCTCAGTTCTGAGCAGTATATTTTTGCACAATGGCCAGGCCACAAGGACCCCAGATGCTCAGAGTTTGGTAGGGGATGAACACCCGTTGGACAGCTGTAAAGAGACAGATGAGAGCATACCGTTAAGGTCATTTAGCGTGCTATTTATTGTGCACAACATATGGCTTTCGTGCACACGGGACCACGGCTTAGTATCGTATCAGTGGTCAGACGTTTCGCGGCCAACTTTTGGGGGAGGGCCTAATTTTCTGGGGACGAAAACCTTACAGTGCACTTTCAATGAGATGAAGCTGTAGACGAATTTTTGTGGTCTAGCTCTGACCGTCTAGGAGGATTTGTCAACAAACAGACAGACACAGAAACTCCCTAAAATATATAATGAAGTAATTAATTAGGCTGCTCACACAAATAATTCATCAGCCTAAAGAATCAATAGTTAGCAGAACCACTCGTCAAAATCAATGGAAAATTTCTATCCTTTAAAAAAGAAATATCCATCGATTATTTTCCGGTATTTACTCTCTTTGTATAGCGAGACGAGGGTCGGCTCAGTTGTTAGCTTAAGATCTGCAGTTCGCAGGTTCAGTCCAGTTGTACCAGAGTTAAGAATTATCTGTGTTTATCCTTCATCTTGTCCTCTGGGGGGGGGGGGGGGGGGGACACCGAAGGGCATGAAAAGGCCGCCGTCCTTCTAATGGGATGTTAAGCCGGCTCAGGGTGCATAAGAGGCATATCCTGTGAACGTTAAAGAACACACCTGAGATCACACATTTGAGATAGTCCCTTGATTGGAGGCTTCCATCTGTCTCCTGAGAGCTGCCCAGTGGATCCCTTTCTCCGACCAAATTCTGAGCTCTTGAGGTCCTCTTGACTTGATTACTTAGCCTATTGTCTGCATAAAAGTGCAACTCAGAGGTGAAACAACCCAACCGTCTGTAGAGTAAATATTTCGAAGAAGAAATTGCTATAACTTGATCTGCGTTGCTTACACCTGAAGAAGTTTACGAATGGCCTGTCGTCACCCTAGAAATGGCCCTGCCAACTCTGAGGGGAAGCGCCTCATTTGCTGGAATGCGCAGTTGGATTGTTTTGCTTCTGAGATGCACTCTTTTGCATACAATTATGCTAAATGGCCAAGTCACAAAGACCCCCAGGGCTCAGAGTTGAATAAGGGAAGGGGATCGAATGGACAGTTATTAAAGACAGGTGGTAAGATCCCGTCAAGGTCTTTAATGTGCAGAGTGTATGGATTTCCTACACAAGAGATAACGATTTAATTATTATCCAACGGATAGTTCTTCGAAGTTTAGGATAGCCTTCGCCCCTTTCTCAAGGAGGGAAGAACAGGCGTCAGCGGAGAATATTTTAACACAGGAAAATTATAAACTCGAAGTGAGATGTGCTTGCATTTACTCGAACGATATTCTGAATGCTAGTGGCTCAGTCGGTAGCGCACCAGCTCGTAATCTGTAGTTCCCAGGTTCGAGTCCCAGCTGGGTCAGCGTTGAGATTTATCTCCGCAAAATTTCCCCGCCCTGCCCACGGTCAGTAGGGGACACCGATGGGCTTGAAAAGGCTGCCGTCCGTCGGATGGGACGTTAAGCCGTGGCCCCGTGTGCGGAAGAGCACGGGGCCACTGTGCACGTTAAAGAACACGCTGGATGGCCTTGACGGGAGGCTACCATCTGTCTCCCAGCAGCTTTTCCAGTGGGTCCCCTCCCCCAACCTTCTCTGAGCCTTCGGGGTCCATGTGACCTGGCCATTTAGCCCATGGTGTGCAAAAAAGTGCCTCAGAGGTAAAACAACCCAACCCAAATTCTGAATGTCAGGATAGCGGAGAGAGGATGTCGTCAGCGGAATTTCGACATTTAATTCTTCTATTGTCGTGTAAATCACTCAGCCGCACTGATAACAGTCAATGCAGAGAGTGAAAATGTGATCTGATAAGCTTTTCTAGTACAAATCCTGAAGTCTAGTCCACAAATAGATAAAAATTTACTTTGTGAAGGGAAGAAGGAGAGGAATAGTTAATTTCAGAAGCAGTTTCTTTTAGTAAATTCAGCGTGGCAGAAATTCGAAGTGTTAAATGTAACCAGATTAGAGTGAAAAATAAATCGGCGGTAATAAAAGATCGCAATGACCTTTTGCAAATGCGAAAGAACACAGAGGAAAGTTTTGTATTTTTAATATCAGGTAAAAGGAAGATAACGAGACAGAAAAGAATCATTGTGAAGCTGGGATACTTGAAAAACTCGATAAATTCTTAGAAAGCTGACTTACTCATAGGAAGATAAAAAGCAGCACTGAAACGTACAAATCGTAAATCATTGCAGTCCCACTTCTGAACTTGCGACAGATTTCTCCGGAAAATTATGGCCGCTGACGACATTTCTCTACCGTTGGTTGACCCTGGAATGAAGCTCCGTTGAAATGATGTCGACGTATCTTACCTCTCGGACTCTTAAAGACCAGACAGACATCTTCAAAGAGAATAAAGCCGACACCTTTTAGGAGGAGGGTCAACAAAACTCTTGCTGCTAGATTTTATCAAACCGGATACTGCGAATAATGAAAACTGATATTACTAGATGTTGAGATCTCTTAAGAATGCCACAATTGCAGGAACTTCAAGGGAACTATCTATTAGAGAATGTATGGAGTTTATGCCTTCATGGAGTTTTATGCAGACATTGGGCTATGTAGTCAAGCCATAAAGATTTTCTGCCTTTACATCTTCTTTCCGGAAAGCTTCAAAAGTGGAGGGGATGAAGGCGATCCCCACCCCCTGCAGTACAAAAAGGATTTAGACGTTTTCAATTACTAGGAAGTTCATTAACATCATTTTAGTTAAAAGCGATTCTCAGTGCTAAAGGGAAAAATGTCCGGCACTTTTCCCATGAAGGCAAGGGGTTGGCCGTCATTGTCTGGCGTCATAATATCGCCTGCGATAAGACTGGGAATAAATTGATTCGGGAAATTCATTCGATCTGACAACACTTCTGCATTAAGTGAACCGTTCCGTCAGTTTAAAGCAGCTATGTCATTAACTCCAGTATAAAGAGGATGAAATCAGCTCTTTACGATGCAAAAGATAGATGTTCGGCTGTTTAAACATTACCGCTGTACAATGCACAATACGCTTACAGTAATTGTGCTACTACTACAATCCTTAATGCACGATGCGGTTTTAAACAACACATAATTATTATTCGTAACTGAACCACAATTTGTTATTTGCCACAGCCTTAATCATGTTATATCCTTGTTGTGTGCGTTTAAGAACAAATTACCAATCTGCTGAAGCCATCTGGATTATTATATTCTTCAGTTTTTTTATTTCTTTAATACAATGCCGGTTATCAAAGTGTTTACACTACAGTGTTTGGATTTGAAGCATCGACTATGCAATGATTGAAATCACATTTTCTGTTGAAAGGACAATGGACCTTGAATCGCATCGCTTCATCGACAGAGGAGAATGGACGTCATACTACATTCCATGTGGCATCTTCTTCTAACATCTAGTCAGATTGAAATGGAATCTGATGTATTCTGGATTAACGAGAGATTTCGAAAGGAAGAATTCAGTAATCATTGCACTTGTCGAACAAATAGGAAATGTGTATGTCAGTAATGCTTTGTCAAACTTGTGCAGTCTGATATGACCATGAATACAGCTGAATGTAAACATTTGTGTGATATGATAACAGTATCTTAGTAATTTTAATCTCTAGATCTCATGCTTACAATGCTGAATTGTCTACTAATGAGTTTTACACAATTTTGAAAGGTATAAATATAAATATAACAATACTGTTTACAATTGAGGCGATATGAGCATTGATTTACTTAAAGCTTGAAGTGATCTAAGTGAATATAAAGATTCAATTGAGATTTAGGGAGTAAATATACCCTGGGTAACGGTTCAACTTGTATGCACCATGTTAAAATAAGGGAAAATTTCAAACCCACACCACAGAGGTTGCTTCGTGTGCAACTACTCTAACTGACCATTTTCCATTACAGGTTAATATTAGATATTCAAAGAGAATCATATTAAAATCTCTAAATTACCACAACAAAATTAGTAATATGTGTCTTGAAAACTTGAATGTTAATGTTCTTTATAAAATACATTTTTAAGTAAATCATTTTTCCATTGAAATATACGTGTAAAATTTGTATTAAAAACAACTCAGGGAAAAAATAAATGGATGACTAATGAAATTATGCGTTTAATCAATAAAGAAATAACGTATAAGTACAAAATATATTTTGGCAATCATAACATAAAAATGGAGTATGCTAATCTAAATAAAAATAAGTGGGCCAAACAAAATGTTTTCATAGGGTTTAAAAAATGTGGAAAAGATTCAAGAAAAATGAATTTTGGGTAATGATTACATACAAAGAATCGTGCGTAAATCCAAAGATTTATGCCACACAGCTGACGCTCTGAAGAGTCATTTTATTAATTCTGAATAGTCATTTTATTAGATATGGAACATTTGAAATTTATGCATTCAGATAATCAGAATGCAAAATACGCTTACACTACCACCTACCATAAAAAGTCTATGTTCTTAGATGAAACTACTGCTCATAAGGTTTACAATAAAATAACGAATTTAAATGGTGGAAAGGCAGTTAGAATTGATAACTGTAAAAATAATACATATAGTTAATAAATATCATTTGAATTTCATAGTTCGTGTAACAAATGAATCATTTGCAGGTGGAATATTTATCGACAATTTTAAAAGGGATTAGAAATTTGGGAACAAAAATTTCCTTTTCAGTTATAAAGTAATACAGATTTTACCGCTTTTTACTAAGGTAATAGAAACATCAATGAAAAGAAAAACATAGAATTTATTAATTGCTTTGAATTCGTTATAAAAACCAATTTGTTTTTCATGAAAACAGAGATACAAAACACGCATATTTATAAAATATTAGCTCTATTTTTAAGATTATTGATATGAGTTAGAAAAAAATCTCGGCTATATTTATTGATATTATTTTAACAGATGCTTTAATAATAATAGATTTAAACTAAATATAAAAAAAATTAATTTTATTCGAATTGAAAGTTATATCTTATATATCGCTATTTCTTTTGAATTTAATGGTTCAACTTCAGAATACATTTTGTGTTCTAAGGAATGATGAATGCTCATGTGATTTTGCGTTTACGGATTCTAAATTAAATTGGATGATTCATGTTAAATGTCTATTGACTAAATTAAGATATGTTTGACACAGATTAAATAAACTAAAAAAATGATATCTGTAAAATTTGTACAAAGCTTAGATTTTTGTTGGTTCTATGCTAAACTCCAGTACGGTATATACAGCTGGGTTGGCGTCTATGAAGCTAATTTAAAAAAACTAATTCCTCATAAAAGAATAGTAAAATTTGTATTCTCTCATGGATTTGTCCAGTTCCCAAATTTAATTACTTTTTAATGACATAACTTAATCTGCAGAGGACGAAAAATTCATATTTGGGAATCCAAAAATGCACATTTTAGTGGGAAAGGACCAAGGTAAATGTTTCCATTTATACTTAAATTGATGTTACACAATTATACTTAAGAAATTTCTTTTTTTTTGTTTCAAAAATCATAATAGTAAGCAAAATTTAAGATGCAACAAAGGTATAATGCAGAGAAATATTTTTTACGTAGCTCTTAGATTATATGTATAGTACTTTAGATGTAAATCTGAGGAACGAAACCTCAGAGGTAAAATTTAAATGGAAATTTAAACTAAAGCTTGTTGAGTATTTTTGATATTGAATTCTTTGTCCCACTTCATTGGCATCATTCTCTTTCACCTCCATTTTTCGTCAATTGTTCATTTTCAGTTATTTCATTCTATTGCATTTAATAATATACATTTTCCACTTCATTGCACGTATGTTAATGGCATGAAACGTTATTATTTATGCCACGAGGATATCAAGTAGTATACTTACATACATAAAACCTGGATAAAAAATATTTACGTATATGAAATTTGGATGGATCTGGTGACCCTTTGTTTGAAATTGTAGCAACGATAATTGTATGTGTTTGATTTTATGTATATTTGTACTTTATTCCAGTTGAAACAAAGGTGGTGGTATTATTACTATAAACTCGAGAATAGCTGGCCAATTTTGGCCACGTTATAACATGTTTTGTTTCTTTCCAGATTTCTCTATTTGATGTTTCGACTAAAGGCTGTTTCTCTAAAAAGATTTCCTTTAAAATTTTATATTTTAGTCAGCAATTATATTTATGAAAGAATACACAAATATAATGTTATTAGCCATATATTTTGCAGAGGGAATATTAAATTTGTTTTTTGCTGTTATAAATTTTAGGTTTTTGCAATATTTAATACAGATTTGTATCCATAATTAACCAAATAAAGCTTTTAGTTTTCATCCACAAAGGAAAAGAGTGTATTAAAATATGGTGAAAAAGAACCAAAGTTAGAATGCCCACTAGTCTTTTCCACCGAACATGATTTTTCGACACCGCCACAGCGAAATGCGTTGTTCAAGTAAAAAAAAAATTTTTTTTTTATCTATGTCTCAAGAACATCCGATTCTACAAAAGTGGAGATCTGCAGAGGACGAAAATTTCATAGGAATCCAAAAATGTACATTTTAGTGGGAAAGGACCAAGGTAAATGTTTCCATTTTAATCAATGGTTTCCTTATGTGAGTCGGGAATTACTTTTAAAAGAAAGACGAGTAGTTGAAAGATTTTTATCGCAATTTATAAAGATTACTCTCAATAATGCGAAAAATATAAAAAAAGAAGCACCAATTTTCGCATTTGTAATCCTACAGAGCTGGCTATGGATTATCAAGAATATTTTCTAACATGAAGCCTTTTCTGCTGCAAATATTTTCAGAGGAATCTGCATATTAAAAAGAAAGTTCGATCTCACTGTGTTCGACAACGGTTTGAAAAGGTCCCAGTTCGATTGAGTTACAGGAATTTCTGTTATGTGTCTTCTTCGTACTTAAAACGGATCAGACTAATTGGTTTTGTCTGTGGCGGAATCTTTACAATTCCATGGGATCGCTATTCATTAATACTTTGTTTTTCACATTATTTTTTAAAAAGTTAACCATTGATATCACAAACATGTTTTTTAGTTCCTCGCGCTAATTGATCTTAAATATCCAAAAGTTGTTTATTTTAGTTTCTTATTACGTTCTTTGTAAATAAGAATCGACATTATTATATCAGTTCAAAACAGAAATCAGCCTTTTGGAAACATTAATAAAAATTCTTCTCGCTTCTACGGAGGTCTGACAGGAGTCTGTCAAAATATTACATCAAAGATTGGAAAATGTAAATGCATTTTGGAAAAGTCTTTAAGCTGTGTGCTCACTATCAGTCGAAATTTGAATCTAAAAAAGTGAAGCAAGAGAAGAACCGAGGAGTACTTCCTGGCAGAAAAAATGATCCTGTTTTAATAATTCGTGATTTACTTATTTGAAACTTCCTTTGAGTTTTTCCTTTGTTCCAAGCTTCCACAATGAGTGCCTGAATTGTGTTAGATAAGAGCTCTGCGCACCAAACAACACCGCCCAGTCTGCTTTTCAGAGGGCTGCTTCAATGAATGCGCTGAACTCTGACCTGTGCGGGTGGTTGCAGCTGCGACTTGAGGCTGGGAGAAACATCGGAGACCGGGATGTCAGGAGTAGAGCAAATAAGTTCTGCTCTTGGGTCCGGACTTGCAACGTGTCACATTCCTCAGATAGGTGACATGAGTCAGGGTCTGGCTGGTACTCGCTCGGGTCGAAGGTTTTCTCTGCGTATAACGCAGCTGCAGATTCCAGTAGCCGTTAATGGGCGATCGGAAGAGGGTGAAAGGTCATTCGGAACTCGAGAGGGAGAAGGAAGAGTAGCGTTCATTTGGCTTCAAACGATCATAATGAACTGTGGAACTCAAAGCAGATTTAAATGTAAAGAAAAACTAAAATGCTCATTTTATACTGGTACTGTAGTTGAGGGACAGGCGCAGAATAATTTGAATTTCAAATATTTCGTGTAATTGTGAAAAAAGTAAAATATAAATATTTTTTATTATAATTTCCACCTTTTAACCAGGCTATAGTAATTTAAAATAAGCACCAAGCTGCTTTTAATTATTTTATTTATATTTTTTATCGTTAATAAATGAATGGCTGTTTGCGATTATAATGTTATCCAGAAACTTTCAGTTTCTTTTAGTATCTATAATATTTTTAGCCCCAAATAGGATTAACTTTTTTAATTTGCCATAAAATGATTATAATTCATAATATAAAAATGAAATAAATGATTAGCGACATGCATTTCTGTATTTATGTCTTAAGATGTGTCAAAGAATTATTTTCTACTATTCAGACTCGGGCTTAACAGTTGTCGAAATGATTCGGGCTCGAAAAATTGCGCCCAAATTAATCTCTAGTAGATAAAGGAAAATGTAAAAGTATATTTAGGTTATTTTGTTGCGTACTTTGTCTTCCCTTGGTGCATTTCGCCACTAATTTCCTTCAAGATTCAATTCGAGATATTTGATATTTCATTCCCCTTAAAGAGAGAATGATTCATGCTCCCTTTCAAGAGTAATGAAGGAACAAACAAACAAACGAGAATCGGGAAATGTTTCTTACCCCGCAGCCTTTAGACAAAGGGTCACGCCTTCATTGGAATAGTAGGAGTGGTAGATGAGGCTACGAGACTGCGTAGTTGATGCTTCGTCAATTTTCACAAACTATTGGATCTATCAGTCACTTATTAGTCGATGATTTATGAGAGCTGTCGATGCTTCAACTGCCCAGTTTCATCGTCAGCCTACTACATCGCTCGATTGCTTCTCTGGAAGTATTTATTAACTCCTGAGGTATGACTTCGGGAATAAGAATAGGAGAGCACAGATCAAAGGATAGGGAAAAGAAAAAGCCCTACTAAATAACTTTCGATTTTTGTTTTACCTCCGAGCGGCAATTTTATGCCCACATTGTCCAGATCACAAAAGCCTTTAGGGATCAGAAAAGTTAGAGAAGGATATCCATCGGATATCTGTTATGGGGCAGATAAGCGTTTCCTGTGAAGCCATCCGACGTATTTTTTAACATGCACAGGATGGTCTCATGCATGCTGAAAAATAGTTTGTCTCATGCAACGGTCATCACCATCGGTCGACTGGATACTCTCCAGTAAAAATGAAGACACAAACAAAACACTTAGTCGAAAGGAGAGCTGGATCTAAGAGAAAATGGAAGGGGCTGGGGAAGCAGTCTCGACTCTTCCTCTTTCAATGCCAGGATCGAAACCATGGATGTATAGTTGCATCGCCCAAAGAGCGACGCATTTTGTCCGTGTCAGTGACCTTCAATCAACTTTCACTTTGCCTGAGGGAGAGGTTTGAGTTCCCATTTTCAGTGTTTAGTTCCGCGTATCAATTAAAAATAATTTGCAAATGCCTTATTGATCCTTTGAAGTTCATGTAAATTGAGCAAATGGTTTCGTCATTGATGGGCTTTATTTTCATTCTTTACTTTCCAAGGTGTATTTTTAGGATGAGGGGTATTTCTTTAAACGTTAAAGGAACTAAAAGCGAGATATTTGTTTTTTGATCATGCCCAACTGTGCAGTAGCAAAGTCCACGATTATAATTCGAAGAATGAGAAAAGAATGTTTCATATCCATTCCCATCAGAAGAAAAGCCAGTAAGGAGAGTATTAAACGTAAACTTTAAGGATAAATCTATTTCAGATATAAGCCTGCCGCACGAAATTTCTGTCTTGGTTACGACGACCTCTTCTCCTCGGACCATACGGTTGTTGTCTCGGAGGGAAAAGCAAAAGAATGTTGGAAAAATAAATCGATGACACTGAAAACTACAGCAATGTGCCCACTAAAAAGTAGCTTTATCACTGGCAATTGATAATTTAAATACTTCAGCTTATAGTGCACTGATCAAAATAATAAAATCTTATTCTCAATACGTCAAAGTCAGAGTATACGACGCATTAAGCAATTAGAGCAGCAGTTGCAAACTATTATTAAAAATCTAAGCAAAGCTGTGGGGAAAATTTCTGTTTTGCAAAGCAAGATTAAAATCGAAACAAAAAACAGTGGAATTTACATAAATACAATTTGCTACACCAGAATAACATTGGATTGGATTGGATTGTTTTACCTCTGAGCGGCACTTTTTTTGCACACAATGGGCTAAATGGCCAGGCCACAAGGACCCCGAAGGCTCAGAGAAAGTTGGGGGAGGGGACCCACTGGAACAGCTGTTGGCAGACAGATGGTAGCCTCGCGTCAAGGCCATCCAGCGTGTTCTTTAACGTGCACAGGGTATGGCTCTCCCGCACACGGGGCCACGGCTTAACGTCCCATCCGACGGACGGCGGTCTTTCCAAGCCCATCGGTGTCCCCTACTGACCGTGGGCAGGGCGGGGAATTTTGCGGAGATAAATCTCAACGCTGCAAAGTCAGAGTATACGACGCAATAAGCAATTAGAGCAGCAGTTGCAAACTATTATTAAAAATCTAAGCAAAGCTGTGAGGAAAATTTCTGTTTTGCAAGCAAGATTAAAATCGAAACAAAAAACAGTGGAATTTACATAAATACAATTTGATACACCAGAATAACAACTTTGGAATTCAACTGAAAAGGAGAAAAAAAATGAAGCTGTTTTACTTTATAACTCCAGGGAAAGGTTTCTTAGTAAATTTCAAAAGTACATTTACGCTACTTAATATTTATATCCTTTGGAAGGAAAGAAACTACTTGGAATTTGAAACGTACTTCAAGCGCCAAAAATTAAATTTTTTCTCAGATTTCCGTTATGATTATTACCAGTTGGAAATGATATAAATTGAGATCTGGCGTTTTAATTCTATAGAATTTAATTTTAAGAGCAAGATCGAAATAATTGCTCAGAATTATCTAATACAAATTCTGTGGTAATTCGATATGAATACACATGATATAATCATGAAATCCATAATATCAAAATACACTCAACGAGCCACTTTATTAAGTAGTTCCATATTACATCAATAGTAACCCGGTAACTTCTTAAAAAGCGTTTTATGAAAAACTGTGACAGGAAATAATTTCAAGCTCTCAAGTCTATTTAAATCTCGATTCCCAGCACTATCCTTTCAACATTTAAAGAGTTATGGAAGCTGAAATATTTAGCTCGTTCTGCTAAAAATAATTCAAAATTGGGGAAAATTAATATAATTGTTACTCGAACTTTACATAAACTCTATATATAGCGAACGAACATCTCCTTTTTAGAAAATATTCGTTTAATATTTAAAGAATTATTGCAGCTGAAATATTTGACAGCAATTGCTACTGTTATGCTTGTCGTAAATATTGTTCCAAAGCTGATGCAATTACCAGAAAAAAAATATTTATGAAAACTTCTGAAATTACATTTATTTCCGTAAATGATTTGTTATAATTTTATGATAAATATTGTAAAAAAATTGAGGTTAAAATAGATTGGATTAAAATCTTTAAATTATTTTCATTCACATTTTTTTCATAAAAGGTTTATTTCGGAAGTAACTGAGCTTTTTCTGGGTTACTCTTAATATAACGTGGAACTGTATTTAATAAAGTGATCGCTGAGTGCATGTCCTTAACAAAAAATACTTTCATCATAGCTACATAGACCTCAAACAATTAAATATAATTAAAATTGGAATATTTCACTTTTTCTGTCAACGGAAAACTATGTTATATATACACACTCTGGTTATGAGATTTGCTTACTATCAGTCTCCCCGCTGTGACGTCAAAACTACCTAAAAAATGAGCATCAAGAAATGTTTCCCTCGCATAGTGGCACCATCCTTCCTTCTCTGAGTCCTTGGGGTTCCTCCTGATCTGGTCATTTAGCCCAGGGTGAATGAAAGAAGGGTGGTGCCACTCTGTCCAACCTTCTCTAAGGTTGGACAGTTGTTAGCAGACAGATGGAAGCCTCCCGTCGAGGTCATACAGGGTGTTCTTTAATGTGCAGAAGGTATGGCTCTCCTGTACGTGTAAACACAGCTTAACGTCCTATCTGAAGGATGGCTGTCTTTCCAAATCCATTGGTGGCAAAGGTGGAACTCGAACCTGTGAACTGCAGATTAAAAGTCTGGTGTGCTACCGACTGAGATCCCTCCCATACTGAAAATTGTGGGATTTGATGTGGACTTCCCAAACTTTAACAAGAGGCAAAATCCCACAACTTCCAATATCTGCATCTCAATGAAAGAAAAATTATTCAAGCATGTTTCGCTGAAAGTACTTTAAGTAGCTGGCCACATCACGCAGTGGTCTTATTTTTAGAATCGATAATATCTTACAGTTTGACTGAGCTCCGACATGATCTGACCCTCGAAGTGATTCTATTCCTCACAAATAAATAAATCTGGATGGTGAGGATTCTATGACAGAGAGAGCGATACCTTGACACACTGAGATGATCACTTGCATCACCTGCAACAGAAGCAGATCTCGACATATTGGTGTCAGGTCAACTCCTTCACGGCAAATTTGATTTCTGTGGCCATCACAATTTAAGACGAGAAAATAGGAAACAAAGTGATTGAAACTTGGCCATTTGATTTTGGATCACGGACTTATCGTTATTAAGTAAATTAAAATTTGAAAGATTATTCTTTATTTTCTCTCGCATTCATCTAACAGCTAAGAGAGATGCATTTGATTTAAATGGCGCATTTTTAAATACACTAAATCCCTGTTGTTTGTTTCGTTAATTCGGCGCGGTATAGCCCTGTCTTCTTAATATATATATACCTGTTTATATGATTTACCAATAATTATTAAGAGAAATGTTAAATTTTTAATCTATGCTGATAATATGACTCTTTGATCTGAAGCAAAACATTTCCAAAAGTTGAAAAGAACTTACAAACTGCAATAAAAAACATCAAATTACATGTATTCTGATAAAAGGCACTTAAAAGTTAGTATTGGAAAATCTTTAGTTATGCCATTTGTTAGACCTAAAACTCCCTCATTTAAATAGTATTATTGATAAAAATAAAATCTCTTATGTAATGGAGAACAGAATAAATTATTTTGGAGTAGCTTTAGACTTCAAACTCAAATATAACTTTTATATACTTGTGTATAACTATAATATAACGTGGTAGGCTATTACAGGCCTGGATTTCCCATTATATATGGTAGGCAGTAACATAATAGGGACACCATCATTTAAATGCTACAGGTTGTTTATTTAATTAAGAAACAACAAAAAAATTTTTAATTATCAGAAGGAGTAAAAATAATGCACCTATCCATGGAAACCGATTACTCTCTTTTGAACTCTCTCCTGAGAATCGAAAAGGAATTTTTAAAGAAATACGAATTGTGAAGAGTAGACACTATATTACCAACCTATTGGAATTCTTCTTAGATTATGAAAAAAAAATCCCATTCAAAGCTCCCTTTGAAATTAAGCTTTTTTTACAGGAAAATGTTGCAGTATATAAATTGTAGTGTGAATCAAATTTATCTTAATTTCGATTTTTGAAAATACTCGTTTAATATATAAAGAATTATTGAAGATGAAATATTTGACAACAGTTGCTACTATTATTATTGTCGTAAATATTGTTTCAAAGCTGATGCAAAGTGAAGAAACATTTGCCAAAACTTCTAAAATTACATTTATTTCAGCAAGCGATTTTTTATGATAAATTCTTACGAGTAGCATCGCTGATATTAAATATTTCAGTTTCCAGAATTCTTTAAATAGCAAACGAATATTGCTTTAAATTTTAGATTTGGCGAATGCTTTCAAATGTTCCGTTTCTTGTGTCATTTTACTACAAAATGCTTAATTTAAAGTAAGGGAACTTTTAACAAAATTTCCGTTCACACAGCAATAGAAATGCCCCAATACTTTTGAAAATTTAGTGCAATTTGTTTATTCCTAGAATACGAAAAAGGTTGAAATTTCGAATGAATAATTTGTTTTTTAAATGTTACTGCATATTGAATATTGCAAGTTATATGCTGTATAATATTAATTTATTACATTTGGTAATCAAACTGATTATCATCATAAATTTCTACATCGATTTGATTACTTTATTTCATTTCTTCCCGGTTGCAAACTGAATGTTTCTTTTGGACCCCAACGGTAGAGCGGATCACACAGAATCGAGAAGCATCGGTAGCAGAGCATTTATCTGCTAAGGGAGGGAGTCTAATTGCCCCCAATGAAGCGCTTACCGGCATATCTCGTTACCATGCTCCGCTGCACTACCATGTGACAGGGTCTCGTTGGAGGGGAAGACGCTGTCCTCTGTAACCCACTTGTTTCAGCTGCAACCTTGACCCCCGTAGCCGCCAGACACACGGAGCGGTAGTGAGGAGCCAGTCCCGCCCATATACGGCGGCCCACTGAAGGTGACGGACCGAGGGGAGGGTCACGTGCAAGCGGGGGCCGCCCTTATCTCGACGGCGGACAGCGAGGAGCCGAACGGAGAAACGTAGCGGAGATTCGGTCACGTGACAAATTGAGTGTGGTCGGGTTGAAGCTCTGTAATTTAGGGCGTTCCGGGGCCATCGGAACAGCGGACGAGAACTTCCATGGAAATAATGACGTTATAACTCGTCGCGCTGATCGCTGATGAGATCGTTTTCACTGAATAATGTTCGATCTCACCCGGCACCTCGTTCGGTTTTTTTCGTAAGGTGTGAAAAGAAAAAGCGATCTGATAACATCCGAAGGGAAGCAACTAGCTGCCACAAGAGAGCAATGACATTTATTAAAATCGTAAAATAAAAAAGATCATAGGTGTCATGCGAATTTTCCGACATTTATCTTCTTTACGAGTTCTCGAGCTCTTTGCATTATGGAAACTTTCACCCCAACCGGTTCGAGAGCAGAAGTGAGCTGTCTCGTGTGCATGTGTGTCTACGGTGAGGAGACACTCTCTTCAGATGAGTCACTTTATGGAGAATGTTTTTGTGGGTGTTTCCCTTACTGTCGATGAGGGAAAGGAGTCCGAGATGATCTACCAGAGTGTTAAACAACGTTTTATTTAAAGCAGAGAAAGGCAACTTTTTATAGCCGAGTATCACATTGGCCTGTAAATGGCAGCTAGGAGTAAAGAACTCTGCACTCTAACCCTATGATGATGCATAGAGCCGAACAGGTATAGAGCTTGAAATTCGACCCGTCTCCTTGTGGTGGTCTATTAGTAGCTTGCACAGAGATATTCTGCTTCCTGAAGGGATAGGAAAAGGGAGGGCTGCAGCAGTGGAGGTCTAGAGGGGAGGGGTAATGGCTGTTCTCCCTCTAAAGGTCAAGAGAAGGAATCAGACAACCATGACCATTCTAATGAATTCCTTTCTGAAAGTTGTTTACCGATCGCTCCACACAAAAAAAGAAATGCTGATTTCGCTGCAGATCAGTTTGGCTACTCATTTGGACTTCTGTGGACACTTTTACTGCATTTTTATAACCCTACCGTGGAGTAGGCAACTTTTACAGAATCCTGATTCTGACTGTTTACACTAACTGGACCATTTACTAGCTATGATTTCGCCACTATGGATCATTTATTATCATATCAACATTTTTTAAAGAAAATTTACGGCTTTGTTTTCTGTTTGTGGGTTGCTCAGATCGACGACAGAAATTCCAGGACCCTGTGAAACGGAAAAAACAGGCCCTTAATAAAATATTTTTATAGTAGGAAAATTCATTCTCTCTAAAACAAGTAAAATTTTAGCTTGATACGAATAAATTTTTGTTAATATAAAAGAGACAATATATGCCTATTTTAATATTTAGAGAGAAAATAATATATTAGTGGAAATATTATACTTTAAAGTTTTTGCTTCAGTTCAAATTATCAGTGTGGCGCTCTGAAATAAATCCTATAAATGCAATGAAATATCTTAGTGTTATTTTTGTTAAAATAATCAAACACAAAAATAGTTAAAAGCATTAAAAGAATAATGACTCAAATATGTATATTGAGGAAATTGTCAGTCATGTACATTGGAAAAAGCTTATTTTGCGTTCATTTATTCTAGAATGCAATATGAAATCATCATAAATCATCATAAGAAACGTATTTGAAGTTAATAAAACAAATACATAAATATGTGTTAAAAGTAATGATATTAAAAGAAGATTCATTCTGCTAAAGAATTTTTGGATCTAAATTTATTACAGGTTCAACAAATATGTAAATTAAAGCTTTTGACTTTTTCTCATAAAAATATTCACATACTTAATAGAGTTGAAAATTTTTTATAATAATAGACCTATGGAAGATGAAAAACGGATTTTACCTAAACCAAATAATGAATTATTTAAAAGATCTTTTCGTTTTCCTTTTCCTAAAGCGTTTAATAATTTATTACTTTAAAAGCCGTCCCGTGGCCGAGTGGTTAGCGCGCTTGGCTACTGGTCTACGAGACCTGGGTTCGAGCCCCGGGTAAGGCATGGATGTTCGTGTTATTTTTCTGCTGAGGTCCTCCCATCCTCTCAGATCTTCTACTGTGGCATAATAAACTGACAGGCTCCTGTCAGACCTCTGTGGCAAGCAGCTGCTTGAGGGTGTATTTATTTATATATTATTTTTTATTTTTAAAATTTAAAAAAAATTTAACTTATGGATATTAAGCTAATAAAGTTCATATGAATCAGACTAAAGCATTTTTTTGCATATACGAAAAATACTCTTCTGTTAAAACCTTTGCGTTAATTAAGTTTTATACATTAAATGAGATAAGCAAAAAAATTTACTATTAATCGATTGGCGAGTTAAATTCTTGTGTTGAATTGACTTAAATATGTAATGCTAAATGTTGAATTTGAATTTTGTATCTGTGTAAAATAAATATTTGGAAATATTGATTTTGTTTATACATATATATTGCATAATTATCATTTCTTCTATTAACCTTATCTTGTGGAGTCCATGTTCAATATGTTCCCTGTGCTATTGCCCCATTTTTGAGGAGAAAAATCTATACTGATACTGTATTAGCATTTAAGACATTACACAGAAAGTGATAATTTTAGAGTGCTATACTTCATTAAATAGTAAAGCAACGAAAATAATTTTGTGAAAAAAAAAAACTGTCAAAGTTTCGTTGTTATAATAATGGTGTTACTGTCACATGCGATGTCAATACTGGCTTGTTGTTCCAGTCAGCTGACACACCTAATTTTTTTTCTAGATCCATGCCTGAGTCTAATATACATAAAAGAAATGAGATGAAACAAAATTGTGGTTTTATCACTCGAATACGTCATCCTGACTGATGCCAAGGTGGATACAACATAATGTACATGCCTAATTAAAAACAATTCTGAATAAGTAATATCTAAGTGAATTTTTCGCCCTTTTCTTTTTTATGATTGAAATGTGGGATTGTCCTCGTTTCACATAACTGAAATATGGTAACTCTAACTCTAATGAAACGTCTAAAGGAATGTTCTGGAAGGTAAAGACAACATGTCTCTTCTCTTAAACTTCTCCTTTCTTCTCTAATGGTGCGCTCTCCTTTTTTCCTCCACTGCCAGTTGTCTTCGAAATCCCCTTTCTTTACAAGAGGCAACGAGGTGACTCTGTCGCAAGATTAAGCTTCCTGAATGAGATAATCCGGGAGAAACTAATTTAGTCTGTCGCTCCTACCTCTTCCTTAATCTCCTTCTGACCCTCGATTGCATCTTCCAGAAAGAAGGTTGAAGCCGGAAGAAGGTGCGCCTCGGGAAGACAAGAAAGACATCAGTGTGTTGATGGACAGCGATCCTCAGATAAGCCGAAGGAGAAAGAGATTAGTTGATTGGAGGTGATGTCGGCAGAAAGGGTGAAGGGGAAACGCACGAAATTCCTTGGCAGATCCATTGGATGACGATCCTAGTGATTATTGAGAATCACATATGATGAGAGTGACAAAATTTGTTGAATTTTGGAAAACAGACCCGGAATTAGAAAAATAAATATGGGAAGACGGGAAGGCAAATGAGTGGACTGAATTTGAACGGATCAAAATACTTTCTCCGTATATATATATTTTCATCTCCATATCAGTAGACTTTTAAGACATTATTCTTGCTAAATATGTCTAATAATATTATGTCTATAATAATGTATGCAATATATGTACATGTTTATTATTTTTCTTGCCACATTTCGTACTTTTTTTTAATTCTTAAAGTGGGAGGGTATTGCCCCCCTCCCCCGCACTCCCCTCACTAGATCTAAACCTGCACACGATTTAGTGTGATTATAAAAGAATACCCATATTTTAAAGTGTTATACTTTAATTAAATATTTTAATAAAAATAATTAAGTAACAAAAGTAATTGTGTTTCCAAAATGTCAAGAAACTCTCAAAGTTTCCTTGTTATGACGGCATGATCACATGATCACATGCCAAATTGCTCAATTAGTAGAAGTGTATCGATCTTGTAGTTCCCGAGAAATCGCTGATTTGACACTATTGAACTTCTGCTTGGGGGATACATTAAAAACATTGTTTATTCCGAAATAAATTCTTAATTTACAGCATTTGAAGGAAAGAATCACTGCAGCTGTTGCAGGTGTTACATCAAACATAATGAGCCGAGTAATAAATGGAAGTTGAATATGACGTCAGCAATGGCGCCCACATTGAAGTCTACTGAACACAAAACGAAATGTTGAACGTTTCTTGACATTTTGCACACATGATTACCTATCATACTTTATTGTTTAATAAATAAAGCACTTTCAAATATTTATATTCTTTTATAGTGATCCTGTATATAACCTTTGGCCCTTAAAAAGTACCGAAATAAAAAAAATCGCAAACTCTGATTCCCTTGGAAATCTAATTGAGTAGCCTTAGCTTCAGTTATAAATTTTAATTATGAATTATTAGCTATTAATATACAGTATTTTTTTAAGGAATAAAATATTTTCTTTCCCCTTTGTCCCTCCAATTGTTGGGTTGTTTTACCTCTGAGCGGCACTTTTTTGCACACCATCAGCTAAACGGCCAAGTCACATGAAGGCTTAGAGAAGATTGGGGGAGGGGACCGACTGGAATAGATGTTGGGAGACAGATGGTAGCTTCCGTCAGGCCATCCAGTGTGTTCTTTAACGTGCACAGGGTATGGCTCTCCCGCACACGGAGCCACGGCTTAACGTCCCATCCGACGGACGGCGGCCTTTCCAAGCCCATCGGTGTCCCCTACTGACCGTGGGCAGGGCGGGGAATTTTGCAGAGATAAATCTCAATGCTGACCCAGCTGGGACTCGAACCCGGGAACTACAGATTAGGAGCCTGGCGCGCTACCGACTGAGCCCCCCCCCCCCCCGCTCTCCCCTACAATTGTACTTTATAGCAATAAGAAACAGAAATCGTTAAGGCGTCTCATGGTGTGAGACGTCACTTTGTAATGTTACTCTCGATCGTCTCTCTGTTGAGATTCTTTGGGATGTCCCTCCAGTTCGATCGCAATACGCGAACGGGTGAAAGAGTCTTAGGACTTCTGTGCTCGAGGGAAAATTGAGGGACTCAATAATGACCCACTCTTAATAAAATGGTTCAACTCCAGTCTTTAGTTAATAAACAATTATTTATTGAACACATAAACATGACTGATGATGGACCAGGACATACGCTCAGTTTCATGGCATTACAACCCCAGCTTACTATGCCTGTTCAGCTGTTTTCACGAACCAAAACTTTTGCGTCTCCTGCGCTAGTTCCTCGATATTAGCTGAGATCGAGCTACTCCAATCAGAACTGATGAATAACATTTGTGTATCAAACAAAAATTCACTCTGGCCGAGTGGTTAGCGCGCTTGGCTATTGATCTACGGGACCTGGGTTCGAGCCCCGGGTAAGGCATGGATGTTCGTGTTGTTTTCTGCTGAGGTCCTGCCATCCTCTCAGATCTTCTACTGTGGCATATAAACTGACAGGCTCCTGTCAGACCTCTGTGGCAAGCAGCTGCTTGAGGGGGTATTTACTTTATTATTTGTTTATGTAAATTCTGCTGGTAAAATGCAGAAAAGGCAAGCCATGAAGGAATGGATGGACCAGTTAGTGAGATCCGATTGATTCAACATTGGCTGCTATCTGGGTAGCGATTAGGACTTCGGTCAATAACTAACACCTTGTTCATTTACATAATTTAGGTGCTGGGTAAGAATGAAATAAGATGCAGAGGTGTAAGATATGTTGAAGAAATTTTCTGATACACTTAGATGATTAATCAATACAAAATACAGTCTTATAGATTAAAAACATTTTCATTTGAAAAAGGAAATTTATGATGTCTAAATATAATGGACAGTTTCCCAAAATACAATACTATTCTAAACGTTTAATCATAATAGTTTGACCATTTCAACGAAAATTTTCATATTTTTTAGATAGATCCTAGGAAATTACTTCCATTTTTTTGGTTCCCAAGATCGAGCAGGAATGAACTGGAGCGTCGTTCCGTTTAATATTTCTCCCCTCTGTTTCAGCGATCATTAACAATTCTTCTGAAAACAACAGGAAATATATATATATGTGTTTAACATTCTTCACTTCCATTGCAGTTACTAGCATTCTCATAGGGGAGGGAGAGAGAGAGATGGGGGAGCCTCCCCCCGCCCATAGATCCGGCCTTGAATAAAACTCTGGTATGCATCACAGAACTAAAGGCAAAAATATTGTTTTGTGAATTGCGATCTTTTAATAAATAATTCATTTGTGTCTCCTTTATGTTTTCTTTGCACTTTTCAGCTTTCATCTTATCAGAAAATATTACTAATTTAGTTTGCATTTGTTCCTAGAATTAAAAAGTTTTAATTTTTAGTGTCGTTAACTAACTGTCGACACTAAAGCTGAATTTTCTCACTTTATGTCGTTTCTGAATAACCTACTCTTACTTTATGAGCTTTAAGTAATTTTTATTGCCAAACTGAGGCAAATGAAATTAATTAATTAACGAACTAATTTATATGAATCCAAAGCAAATGTAAAAAAAAAAGAAGATTTTAAACACTTAGTAATCATTGCATCCTCCTTCACAAATCCGACTTTCTCGATTCTGTAAAGGTGCTGTAATGTGCTGTCAATCAATTGATAAAAAAAGTTTGCCAATCATTAAAATAACTGGCTTGCTACAGGTAGGCAAAACGAAAAACAGGAGAAGATTTTTATTCAGTCGAATTGAAATATGTTATTTATATTCATTTCGTTCAATTATTATTATTAAATTCTATTCATGTTTAATATTTCAATTAAAACAAAGAACATCTATTAAATGAATTTTAATCTGTTTTAAAAATAGGATTCGGCGAAGTATAAAAAATGAGAAACGAGTCCATTTCAGCACACATATCCTCCTGCGGCCCTCTGGCTGTTTCAGCAGTGTTTCAGCAAGACAAAGCCATCATCCACATCAGAACATCTTGGAAAAAAAAATAGCATCCATAATATTAATTTTAATCATTTCCCTAAACAACATGTGAATCGGAAGAGAGTCGGTCCTTCAACACATGGGGAACAAAAGAAAAGGGGGTGAAATAATGAGAATCAGTGCCAAAAGATGAAAAGTAGTCACGTTTAGCTCTGACAAGTGATTAGTTACTTAGTTAATAAAAATGTTAAAGGAAAGAAATTAAAAAGTCACGAAGATAAAAAATGTTATTGTAGCGAAATTCTGCCTTTTTTTAATGAAAAGGTGCAATGATCAGTGAACTAATTAAAAGACCCATCCTCACGACCTGTTTGCCAAATTAAGGTCTTATTATAATCGTGCTTGGTTTTTTTTTTGTAAACAAATTGCGCCCATTCTATAAATAAAATTTATCCCTGTGACTCTCTTAATCCAACCTAAATTTAAACTCCTCAATCCTCAGACGGATGCTTATTTAGGAAATCACACTCCGATGCAGCATTTCAATTTATTTAAGTTTAATAATGAGGTTGTGAAGCAATGCTCGATGGAGTTAAATAACTCTTATGGACAAACAAAGGGAACGAGAAAAAATTGAGTTCACTAAGAAAACAAATCAGGTCTAGCGTAGTATGAGTACTTTTAGTAGTACTCTTAAGTAGTACGAGTACTTTTATAGTACTCTTAAGTAGTACGAGTACTTTTAGTAGTACTCTTAAGTAGTACGAGTACTTTTAAGAGTACTTTTAGTAGTACTCTTAAGTAGTACGAGTACTTTTAAGAGTACTTTTAGTAGTACTCTTAAGTAGTACGAGTACTTTTAAGAGTACTTTTAGTAGTACTCTGAAGTAGTACGAGTAGTAAGTAAGTACGACTTGAGTAGTAGATACTCTTTAGTAGTACTTTTAGTAGTAAGAGTACTGTTAGCGTAGTAGTTTTAAGAGAGTATTCTACTCTCTTAAAATCTGCAAAAATTCTGAGTTCTTGTTTCGTTAAATTTTTTTATATCTATCTTTTTATTTTTTCCTATTTCTAAAAAGAATTAAAAAAAAAAACTGGAATGCACATATCTTAATTTACGAATTTCAAAATAAAAATCATTTCTGTGGTTTACTTTGCCTAAAAACGGATAACTAACAATCGAGTCAAATATCATTTTATATCGTAATGCATAAAAACAAGCAAATTAATGGTATAGTCTTAATGTTCGGCGTTTTTTTATCTGCTCCTAATAAGTTTTTGAATTCTGCTCCGCCGACAATTCGCAGATGACCCAAAAAATATTTTATTTCTTTTCATCCAAAAACGTTTTAAATTTCACGAATGTTATGTCAAACTTTCAAGTTACCTAAAACTACTTATATCTCTTCAGTGGCTTACTGGAAAATGTTGGGTGTCGGGAGAAGAGAAAAATGTTTCGGGGGTCCTTTGGTGAAAATTCGTTAGCTTTCAATTACAGAAATTTTATAAGCTGATTTCATATTAATACCTTCGTTTCAAGTTTTTCTGGAGATATTAAAAATGTAAACTTGTAAAACCCATTGATATTTTACGGAGAAGTGAAATCTGCTGCATTAAACACAAAGGTGTTCGTTTTGATTCAAACTTTATCTTAGTTTATGTCTGTGTTAAATACCTATAAAACATTCACCCAAAAGTTAGTAATTAATTATTGTGTGTAAATTTTATTCCTCAGAGTAGGGTACGCCGTGAGAGCTCAAAAGTCGCTAGATATAGTAACAAAGTAAAAATAACCATTGTTATGCTATAATTATAGTTTTATCTATCTATATAAGGGGTACGTAATTTTACATATACATTTCCAGGGGGTACGTGAGGCATACAAGGTTGAGAACCACTGCCTTAGAGAACTAAGGAAAGGCTTTGAGACAATGAGTTCTGGCCACAGGCAGGAAGGGGAGGAATTTCAAAGTAAGGAAAATAAAGCTGATTGCTCACGATCAGTCGTTCAAAGCTATGGAAAAAAAAATATTCCGGGTTATTCCTTTAAATAGTTGTATACGTCAAATCTTCCCTACATTTTGAAAGAAAAAAAATTGCAAAGGCCCATCTCTAGCAGTTGTGCTCCCTGCAGTGGATTAGTCTATTAGCATGCCTCTATAGCGTTTACAACATAAGAAAATCTACAATTGATTAGAATTATTTACCTTCTTTGCATACGTTGCAGGAAATCCTTGCGATTATATTCCTAACAAGATGATATAATCGTCGAAACCTTGATCCGTAAATACAGCAAAAATAAAATAAATAAATAAACACTCCCTCAAGCAGCTGCTTGCCAGAGAGGTCTGACAGGAGCCTGTCAGTTTATATGCCACAGTAGAAGATCTGAGAGGATGGCAGGCCCTCAGCAGAAAAGCGATACAAACAGCCATGCCTTACCCGGGGCTCGAACCCAGGTCCCTTAGATCAGTAGCCAAGCGCGCTAACCACTCGGCCATGGGACGGCTAAATACAGTACTTTAGAGAAAAAAATAAAATGGGTATCATGAAAAATTACCATACATGAATACCGTTGCTGACCGGTTAGCGTGCTTGGTTTACGATCCGGGCGGACTGTTGTCTTTCTGCTGAGGTCTCACAAACTTTCCCTTAGGCAGTTATTATACTGTCAGACCTTTGTGGCAAGTACCTGAGAGTTAATTTTTGTTGTTACTTAAAGTAAAATACAAAATAAAAATGGTGAAATAAAAAATTTTATTGTGATAACAACTTAAATGAAGCAAGACAGTAATTCAACTGATAGCGGCAACAATCAGAAACAGCTGAACATCGTTTGTAGGAAGAAATTCACGCTCGATTTTGACGTCACATGTTTAATACAGCTTCATTTTTTAGGTATACGACAAACCCATTGTCGCAAAAAACACGTGACACATACACGTTTCAACAGAACCGGATCTAGCAAAAAATAAAGTATGGGGGAGGGGGACACGGGACGCAATCGAGCCGACAAAAGGTAAAAAGAGACTGAAATTCCATTCCAGAGTAACTTTTTTCCTTTCGTTTCAGAATTTTTTGAAATCTTACATAAAAAAATGTGTGAAATGTTCACAAGTTAATATTTTTTGGCCACCATTACTCTTACTAGAATTCTCAAAAGCATCCCCCCCCCCTGCGTTTCAGCCATCTGAGATTATGGCAATCCATGAATATAATTCGCTTTCTATCATATTACAAATACTTGAATGTGAAGCATTAGTTCAGTAATAAAGTATCACAGATGTTCTGTAGACATGGGAATCGTGAAGTAGTTAGCCGAAAATATTTAGTTTTGCCGTGGGATTAAAGACCGAGCATAGTCAATTATTCCGTGTTGCCAAATGTCACATGTATTTAAGCGCGTGAAATGAAACGCCGATCGGCTAGGGCTTCCTCTATAGAAAAATATGTCAATCTCACTGTTAGCCAAATTTGCCCTAAGAATCGAGTTTTGCTGTTGAAAGAAAAAAAGAACGTTGAAGATACGTTTAATTCTGCTGCGTTTCGGTTATTGTCTACTGTCGCCTTGGCTACAGAGAAATAACAGTGATAGGTTGAAGATATCATCCACTTGAACTCACCTGGCGCAAAGAAAATCTTCGATGATGCTCTTTCGGCTATCGTCTTATCGGCTGAAGTGGCTTCATCAGCTCTCTATCATCTGTTAACAGAAGGATAAGAAAGTGTCAAAACGGCAAACAGTAGCTGAAGTTTAAAAAAATCAACTGAAAATAATATGAAGTAGAAAAACAGAATGTAAATGTCACCGTTGTTATTGGAGGCATAAATTAGGCAGCGGTATGTGCCTCGGAATTTGCGTGTGCAAACTGGCGAGAAGGAATGCTGGCGAGGCGACGGTTTGACAACGTTTTCCGTCGCCGATTTCATTCTTTAATACGTTGGCTCCATGCCAGTCGAGCCGAGGTCAACCCGGAATCGTGACTTCTTGGCTAATGAGGCTCATCGGGGAAGGGAAAGCCCAACGCAAATGGACTGCTTTTTCTTCATGTGTTTTGATTCAAAAAAATGATACGATTCCATCTGTTGTTGTTTTTTTTCTTTTGTAATAGTCATAATGGGACAAAACCTTAATACTTTGAGTCCCACAGTGTAATGTGTCGCAAATGAATATACATCGGAATTGAACTGTCAGATCATCTAACACCAACACACAACTCGGGATTTATAACCCGGACCTTGGCATGCAGAGACGACCCATAGGCGACAGCGCCGCAGCTCCACACGCCCTGTACACGGCAGAGGTGGCCATCTGCTGACAATCAGATGTTCTTCTTGCACGCAAAAGCAACGGGGATTTTTTATTCATTTATTTCAGTGTTCCTTATTGCAGTTAAAAACAGTTCCATGAAAAAAAAGCGACTTAAACGGAGCACTGACTGAAGAAAAGTGAGAGAAGACGAGGGCTGCTTATTTTCCAAAACCAAAAGCAAAAAGTTGTTTCTCGGGTTTTTGGAGATGGGTTGTAGGGAGTGTACCAGTTGCTAAATCTTTCCAGTCCATGCATCAACATTTCTTAAGACACAAATCAAATTATTGCTGAAGATTTCTCGCATAAATATATATTTGTATTAGAATATTAAAATTCTACACAATAAAATGTTAGATCAATTGTCAGAATAAACTTAATAGTTAGTTTATTAGTTACAACAAAATCATTAAATTTATTATCAGGCAAATTAACTTTAAATATTAACGTTGAGGTAAATTCAGCAACAGAACTTTTATTCTCACAAGTTCCTTTTGCAATTTATAACAGAATTGACCTGTTGATAAACATGAAAACTCTTCACTCACATAATGGACGCAATTAAGAAATCAATAGTGTAATAACAGAAATCTCGATTGTCAGACTTTGTATCTATGGTTCCCAATATATTAGAAAGTGACTGAAAGATACGGAATCAGTGTAGTTATTGAACTAATATCAGACCTAGTATATATCAAAATTAAATTCAAAGACATAAATCAAATCTTTTTAATATAAAAGTAAAAAAAGCATCAGTAAAATTAGAAAACGATAAATAACCAGTGGAGAAGATATTGCACTCTTCCAGTTTTATCTTTTTCTTTGAAAACGATATGCGATTTTTAAGAATACGTTATGGAAATCACATTTTCAAAGAGAAGGAAGTTTTACTTACTTTTGCATTTTTTGAGTTTTAATTCGAGCTAACTGATGATTGGGATAATGCAAAGAGCCGTTTTTTTATTAATAATTAATCAACATAAAAAAAGTATTTGTTTTTAATTCCTTAAAAAATTCTTTTTCGCACACCCCTTTGAGAAAATGGGTCATATTTTTGCTATTAGTGGCACTCTACCACTGAAATTTCAAATTAATATTCACTTGCGATATATCACAATTTATAAATCACTTGCAATATTTGTTCTAAGTTTTGTCATTTCCCTATTCAGTGCCGTCTAACGATGCAAGTTTAAACCACCTAAGTATTTGAAAAATGGGATTTATAATATTCCATTAGCACCAAAACCAGTAAAAATATTTTCTAATTATCTCTTAGAACAAAAAAAAAAGTTTCATTTTCCTACCCACCCTAGGTATAAGGGGTCAACTTATTGCTCACAATGTAAACCTCGTGACGTTCAAATTTCTTTATCGAAATTTCGAATTTCTGGTATAAATAAATCATTTGTAATGAAATACCGCAGAGCACACTCTGTTCAAACTGGGTTACACCAATCTTTTAGATTCAAAAAGAACCACATCTAGGAAACCAGACAAACGGCAATCACCGCCTAACATCCCCAGAGCTCTGCCGTAACTCTCTCCTCCTTTCCTCGGTTTGAAATCCCGGGAAAGCGCGAACACGTCATATCCACCGGGCATGCTAAGGTCTGTCGACCAATGGGGTATATCCACATCTTCTGCGCGCGACCGCTGCAAGTCCTTAGGCACATTTCTCACCCCCTGCCACAACGGAACTGGCTCCGATGCTCTTGCTAGACGAAGAGGTCTGCCCCAATAGCGCTCATGACCCCCCTCCGCCAAAGCTTCTCCGAGTCCTTAAAACAATGCCTTTATCTTCAAAATTTCGGTTAACCATGTGATAAAGTAAAATTCTCAGCTCTAAGCATTTCGGTAGTAATTTCATCTGTTCTTGGCGATTTATGTAGTTTAAATTTAGAAATAGCCGAAGTAACTTAGTACTTCGTCATGTAATATAGAGCTAACATTTTAAGGTCAATGATGTCCTGTGGCCGAGTGGTTATCGCGCTTGGCTACTGATCTAAGGGATCTGGGTCATCATGGATGTGTGTGTGTGTGTGCTGTTCTTCTGCTGAGGTTCCACTATCCTCACAGACCTTCTAGTATGGCATATAAACTGACAGGTTCCTATCAGATCTCTGTGGCAAGCAGCTGCTTGAGGGGGTATTTTTTTATTTAATGCATCTATCACAGGCCGGACTTACGCATAATACTCACGATTATGAGGGGCCTGGAAAATTAAGATTCAAGTTTACGCAAGTATAATGTTTTCACCACGTCTATTTCATGTTTAGTTTTTAATGTTCCCTCCAGTCAGAATAATAAAAACACCCAATTCTGTTTTTACGCGGCTTTTTTATTTACACGATTTTGATTTAACAGGGTTTAGAAACACGGTTCAAACGGTCCCTTTTCAAAAATCTCCATTTGAATTTAATTCTGAAATAAATATTCCTGTTCAATAAAAAATTCCTAGAATTTACATTTATAACTAAGATTTCGCTTTTATGGTCACATTTTTCGAAGAAGTTTCAACTTTGAAAATGTACTATAGATACACATTTTGTTCACTAAAATCCCCAATATAAAACTACACTAACATAACTACACAGCAAATTTTCTCTATTTTATTCTCGATTTTATGGAAAAATTGTACAAAACCTACTTCATTCGGAATAAAGTGGCAACATTGAGTTCAGGGAATTCCCCTCAATTTTTATCTTTAATACATACGTTAGTCTTGGTCTCTCATGTCGTGTTTAAATTTAGAAGAGTTTAGATGTTTAATAGAAGAAACCGAAAAACATTTTGTTTTTTAAAGTTTTGTGTGCGTATTTTAAATTTATTAAATTTTGCTGATAGGTAATTTACAATTTTTCATCATCTGATTTATTAACTACAATTCAAATATTTTCCGTAAGCCTTACCACGATGCCGGATAATTCAACTATACAAAAGCAGAAAAGGAAAGCTATCTCTTTGGATACTAAGATCCAAATTTTAGATCGTCTTGCAACTTGAGAAGATTCAACATCCACAGGTAAATATTTTGGTTTGAACGAAGCTACCGTAAGAACCATCAAGAAAAATGAAGATGCCATTAGAAAATCTGTGCTTTCTGGAACAAAATTGAGTGCTAAGTCGTCATCGTACCCGAGAGATATTGTAAAAGAGAAGATGGAAAAGGCACTAATAATGTGGATAGAAGATAACTCTCAGAAAAGAATACCTCTAGACGGAAGTACCATCAAACAGATGGCATTACGAATATATAAGCAGATACAAGAAATGGAACCAACCACAACAGCTCAGTTAAACAAAAATTATAAATTTTCTGCAAGTTTCAAGCAGTATTTCTTCAAAGACACGCGTTTCATAATGTAAAGATAAAAGGTGAAGTTGCATCTGCAGATGAGCCGGCTGCTAAAGAATTTTGTCCAAAATTGGCCCAAATCATTGAAGATGGTGGATACACTCCTGATCAAGTTTGGAATGCAGATGAACCTGGTCTTTAAAAAATAAATGCCGAGTAGAACCTACGTAGCAAAATCACAAAAAACTGTTGGTGGCTTTAAAGCAGCTAAGGATCGTGTGACCTTTCTATTTTGCAGCAACGCTTCAGGAGATCGTATGTTAAAACCTCTGTTCATCAATCGATCCCTAAGACCACGGTCAATGAAAGGTTAGGATTTGAATAAATTGCCAGCGTATTGGATGGCAAATAAAAAGCCTGGGCTACAAAAGAAATTTTTAATGAATGGTTCCATAAATGTTTTGTTCCAGATGTTAAACGCTATTTGAAGCAAAAAAATCTCGAATTTAAAGTGCGCCTGGCCATCCTGTTTTGGAACACCCAAATGTGCAATTTTGTTTTCTGCCGCCTAATACGACATCCTGAATACAACCACTAGATCAGGGTATAATTGTCACATTTAAAACTTACTACGTAAGAAGAACATTCCAATACATTTTGAACAAACTAGATAAGGATGAAATACTAACAGTTATTGATGTGTGGAAGAAATTTTTTTATTTTAGATTGTATCAGACATACTGGATTGACGTTATCAGAATTAAAACCATCAATTTTAAACGCATGCTGGAAAGCTTTTTGGCCAGAATGTGTAAAAAGCAAAGATCCTGCACCCCGAAATACGACTGAATATCCTAATATCATCACTTTAGCACATGCAATTGGTGGAGAAGGATTCGATAATTTATCGTTTGCAGATATTGATGAATTGCTGGTTGACAAAGCTCTCAGGAAGATGAAATAACAGAAGTTATCCTTGAGACTCCCGATGAAAAAGAAAAAGTTGATGGTGATGAAGAGATTCCACTCACTGCAGGATTAATTAAAGAAGGGCTTCAAATGACTAGAAATTGGAAAGTCATTTTCTTACACATGATCCCATTGTCGAACGAGCTGAGCAGTTTAAACGTGAACTGAAGTCATGGATGGCGCGTTATCAAGAATTATATAAAGATCTAGTCAAAGTAGGATCTCAACGATTGATTACGGAGTTCGTTGTCAAAACTAATCAAATTTCAGAATTAGTGGAAACAAGTGATAATTTGGTTCCCCATGCCACAGAGAGAATTTCACCATTGGAGTATGAACACGACGGCCAAAATGTTTCAAGCGATGAAAGTGATTTAATTTCAGTCTTACGCAAACGAATGCGTCTATTGTCAGAAAGTGACAACGAATAAAATCTAGTTAATAATCATGTGTAATTCATATTTTTTTGCACTTTTGTATTCTTGAATTAGTGATATATTATTTTCTTTATGAAGGATAATATGTACATATAATTATCTTTATAAGTTTATAAAATAAAAAATATGTTTAAATGAATAAAAATCAAATAAAGATTTAATTAAAGATTTTGATATGATTTGTTTGAAAACAACTTATTATTTGCACTGGATTTTTACGTTTGGAACCAATCTTCTATTTTTTCATATGCACTGCATTTTTTTTAACACGATTTTTTCGGCAACCTATCTACCACGTAAAAACAGAATTGGGTGTATATAACTTATTTCGACTCTCGAAATTTTGAGGCCTCTTAAACCTGTCATAGCGCAGGCCTCAAAAGGTCAAAGTCCAGCTCTGATCAATCAACATTACAAACAATGGGAGTAGAATTAACCACATTGTTTACCATCACTGAAATGCTCAGCCCACCTAGCCATGACAGAATCCTCACCTTCTATAACCTTACCATGTTTATCCTTCAATCCCTGTATACCTATCCGTTTTCTACCACACAAAATATTAACTAACTGGTACAGCTCTCTGCTGTTGTGCTGTCTAACTGCTTCCTCGGCTTTGTCAACCAAGCCATCAAACCAAAGATTCTTATCAGCAGCTAACTGATCCTTTACACGTTTATTAAGCTCTCTGTAATGCTTTCTATTAGGACTAGTAGGGTATTGATGGCTATAACTAGGTACATTGTTATAATATCATCACATAATATCAGAACACATAAAGCATTAATATAATATGTTAATAATGTAAAATGTTTGTTGTTTTCTCAACTAGTTGAAAGAAATTGTTTAGTATATTTTGCTTCAAAAATATATCTGTTGGTAAAGCTAGCGAAATTATCATTTTCGAAGTTTCGAGCTTCAATTTGATACAAAATTAATTTCTATCGTCCTCTGGAAGATGGGAGATATAGTGAAAAGATGTTTTCTCATGGTACAAACCCATTAAAGAACAGGAACTCAGATAACGTTAGGAAGTAAGCACTGATCGTCGAAAAGAGCCGAGAGTGTATTTCCAGCTGCTGAGCAGACTTTTCCTTTATATCTTCGTTCCAGTTTGGCCCTGGAGCAGAGCAAATATCAGCAGACACTTTGCAACTCTTCTGCCGATTCATCGCTGTAGTCATTTAGTTGCATTTTACGAAATATTGAACCAAACGCATCTGGTGTGCCAGAACTGATGATCCCGAGAAATCTTAAGGACGAAGAAGATGAGGTAATCAGGTCAAGATGATCATATCGGAGCCAATCAAGATGGTCCAAGGATCATTGTGGTGTCCTCAAAACACGTGCCATCAGCTGAAAAGAGAACGGAAAGGACAACTGAACAAATAGGAAGCACTTGGTTCGTGGAAAAATCTTCTCACCTCATTAATGCCTCCTGTTCTACAAGGAAATTCGAGGTTTGCTTTAGTGGTAATCTTTCATTGACATCACAGCAGGCATCTTGTGCAACATATCTAAATCACGAGTGAAACGTTTTATGCTGTGCTTCTGGTGATGTCGACGTAACTTGGGTTTATCAGATCCAAAATTGCATCAGTTTTGTTTTTCGACAAAAATGGTTCTTATTGTTTTAAATATTTCTTAATTTTTTAAATCTATTGAAAATTCTTAGAAATAAACATAAAAAGAAAAGTTTTTGTACCAGAACAAAATATTGAGCATTGAAGTAGAGCGTTTAGGGAAGTTCATTCTATAGATACCGAAGAACCCCGATTAATCGACTTAAGCATGACTGAGTAAATGAAACATCCATGCCTTAACCGGGGCTCGAACCCAAGTCCCTTAGACCAGTAACCAAGCGCGCTAACCACTCGGGATTATTTATTTATTTAATGCTAATTGAGTATTGTGCTGAAAATGTTGCTGGATAGCAAAGCCACAGATTATGATTTCCAGTTACATTCACCAGCTGTCTTTCTGCTGAGATCTCTCCTTTCCCTCAAATTTTCTCCTCTGAAAACTCCGTGGCAAGCAGCTGATTGAGGAGCAATATTCGATAATATTGTTACGACAGAAGGAATCTGGCAACCGAAAGCAAAAAGTTTCAGCCAACGAATAAGAACTTTGGGAGAATTTGGAGAAGAAGAGTGGAGCGTTAACGGTCGTTGTATTGTAACGGTTGTTGTGTTGTAACGGTCGGAGAGTTCGAAAATGGACGGTGAGCTGTTCTGAGACAGTGCGCGTAAGTATCAAGAAGTAACTTGATGTGTTGTGTATACGCGGAAGGATAAAAGTGGGATCTTTTATCGTTAAGTATCAAGAAGTAACTTGATGTGTTGTGTATACGCGGAAGTATAAAAGTGGGAACTTTTATGGCTAACTTCGAATGTCTACACGGACTGTCTTTTTTGTTCGGCTAGTGTGTGAAAAGTTATTAGCACAGGACGAGAATTGGTTTACGAGTGAAGATCTTCGGGTGACCTGGTAAATCAAGTAAAAGGTAGTATTTAGTAAAATACACAGAGCTGATATTGTGTGCTCTACGCAGGAAGATTGATGACTTGTGCATGTTAATAGTTGATTTGTTAATAAGATACTTCATCCATATTTCCTTTGTAACAATTTACCTTGTATTGAATTTGGTTTTGAAATATAGCTTTTAATACTCACGCTCAGTGGCTATCCATTTTTGTGATCCGCAACATTTGGTGTCAGAAGTGGGATAATTTATTGAATGCCGTTAACTAGAAGTATGGATGAATTAGTAAAGTTGATGAATGACATTAAAAGTCAAAATAATGACTTGAAAGCCGAAATGGCCGCCCAAAGCGATAAAATAGGTGATATGAAAGCCGATATAGCTGCCCAAAGCGATAAAATAGGTGATTTGAAAGCCGATATGGCCGCACAAAATAATGAGTTGAGGACTGACTTGAAAGCCGAAATAGCCGTACAAAATACTGAGATGAGAGCTGAAGTGGCTTCTCAAATTGATAAGATTTCTGATAAGTGTAAGGACATTATGACCGAACTAAATAGTGTAAAAGATGATCTTGATAGTGTTAAGTTAGATTATAAACATGAAATTGAAATTGTAAAAACTGATTGTGAACGCCAGTTTCAGATTTTGAGAAATGAAATGTTACCTTCTGCCTGTGATAATAATAATTCTAGTGGAAATAATGTTATTACACATATCGCTAAAAATACAACTAAACCTTCTACATATGATGGTCAATCATCTTGGACAGTATTTAAAACACAATTCGAAGTTATCGCCACAGCCAATGAGTGGAATGAATTCCAAAAGGCCAGTTTTCTTGCAGCTTCCTTAAGGAATTCTGCTGCGGAAGTTTTGCAGTCTGTTCCAGAAGAAAAACGACTTGATTATCAAAGTCTAGTTTCTGCATTAGAACTAAGGTTTGGTGATAGTTATTTAAAACAATATTACGTGACTCAATTTAAACATCGCATGCAGAAAAGTGGTGAAACTTTGCAAGAGCTTGCTAGTGATATTGAGCGTCTAGCTAGATTGGCTTATAGTAACTGTCCACCAGAAATTCAAGATAATTTAGCTCAATTACAATTTATTGATGCTATTGCTGACCCTGACACTCAGCAATCTCTGAGGATGTTGGAAGGTGAATCCTTAAAGTCGGCTGTGGTACATGCTATGAAATACGAGTGCTCCAGGCTTTCCTCCCGAGCGAACAAACGTGCAGTGAGATTTGTGAGTGCAGAAGAAACTGTAGAAAAGGATAATGAAATGAAAGAACTAACCAAAGCCATACTATCCGTTTTGAAAGATATAAAAGGTTCTTCTTCAAAACCTACAACAGACCTCCAGTGTTGGAATTGTGGCAAGACCGGACACATTCGTACCAACTGCACTAGGAAACGAATGAGGAGTCCAAGTCCATCAACTAGACAACAAGATCAGGGAAACAGAAAATTAGTCAGTCTTGCGGGGCAAAGGCTGGCAGTTGATTGGTTGGCCCCAGGGGAAGTCGCCCACGTTTCAACATTACATGGCGATAATAATGGATTAGTAGCTGATGGAGCCATAAATGGAATACCTTGCCGTATGATAGTCGACACTGGTGCAAATGTAACTTTACTCAGAACGGATATAATAAAGAAAATAATACCTCACCCAAACTTGAATACTACACAGTCTAGAATAAGCCTACAAACGGCCACTGGAGATCGTGCAAAAGTTCATGGAAAAATAGAACTTAATATTCGAGTTGGTAGCTGTCTGGTTCGCCATCCTGTTTACATCGCTGACATCTACGATGAATGCATATTAGGCCTTGATTTTCTTAAGAAACATGGATTCAACATTAGACCCAGTGATAACCTACTCATCTATGAGACAGAAGAGATTCCTCTGCTTAGCCGGACGTCTGATTCTTTATCAAGCGTAACTCCAATATTAGTGACGGAAGACACAGAGATCCCAGCACAAAGTGAAGTTATAGTCCGTGGACATCGGGCGGAGACTTCTGGGGCCTTCCGATTGGCAGTTACTGATGCCTCTGGTAAAGGAGCTTTGGCTCATAACATCCTGGTTGCAAGGACTTTAGTCAGAATAGATAAAGAACAGATCCCTATCAGAGTGATGAACTGTAACAAATCCAATAGAATGTTAAAAAAAGGTGAGGAATTAGCAATATGTGAAGCTGTTACCTGTGTAACAAGTATAAATAAAATAGAAGTTACCGATTCATATCAAAACCATACCGACATCCCGTCTCATCTTACTGAATTATGGAGAGAAACAAGACAAATATTAACTGAAAACCAAGCTGTTAAGGCCGAGAACCTATTAAAAGAATTTTCTGACATTTTTTCTGCCACATCAAATGATTATGGCCGTACTAACCTGACAGAACATAAAATCAACACTGGTGATTCTCCTCCAGTCCATCTGCCGGCAAGAAGGCTTCCATTGGCAAAAAGAGAGGAGACGCAACAACTCATAAAGGACATGGAAGCTCAGGGCATTATAGAACCATCACAGAGTCCCTGGACATCACCAGTAGTTCTTGTCAAGAAAAAGGATGGATCTACACGATTTTGTGTAGATTATCGCAGATTAAATGACGTAACAAAGAAAGATTCCTTTCCTTTACCCAGGATTGACGATACACTAGACACTTTATCTGGGTCAGAATGGTTCTCAACATTAGATTTAAAGAGCGGCTATTGGCAAGTTGGTATACGTCCTGAAGACCGTGAGAAAACGGCTTTCAGTACAGGGAATGGACTATGGCAGTTTAAGGTGATGCCATTTGGACTTTGTAATGCACCTGCCACATTTGAGCGACTAATGGAGTCAGTGCTCAAAGGTTTGTCTTTGGAGGTCTGCCTGGTTTACTTGGACGACATCATAGTTCTTGGAAGAACTTTTGAAGAACATTTGAGAAATCTTCGTCAAGTATTTGAAAAACTTAAGGCAGCCAAGTTAAAATTGGGACCGACAAAGTGTAAACTGTTCCAGCAAGAAGTTCATTACCTTGGTCATGTGATCACTACAGCAGGGATTAAGACTGATCCTAGTAAGATAGAAGCTGTAAGAGACTGGCCTCCACCACAAGATGTTCATCAACTTCGTAGTTTTATTGGACTTTGCACCTACTATAGAAGATTTGTCAAAGGTTTCTCCAACATCGCAAGGCCATTACATCGTCTGACAGAAGAGGGCCAGCGGTTTATGTGGACCACCGAATGCGATATAGCCTTTCAACAGCTAAAGAAAACTCTTTCCACAGCACCAGTGCTAGCGTACCCACAAACTGGAAAACAATTCGTAATAGATACTGACGCAAGTAACACAGGAGTTGGTGCTGTGCTTTCACAAGAACAAGACGGACAAGAGAGAGTTATTGCATACTTTAGTAAAACTTTATCCAAACCAGAGCGGAATTACTGTGTAACACGCAAAGAACTGTTAGCAATAGTAAAAGCAATAGAACATTTTCATCATTATCTCTATGGCCAGAAATTCCTTATACGTACTGATCATGCTGCACTTAGATGGTTATTAAACTTCAAAAACCCTGAAGGACAAATCGCTAGGTGGATACAACGGTTACAAGAATACGATTTCTCCATCGAACATCGAAGTGGTAAAATGCATAAGAATGCAGATGCTCTTTCCAGGCGCCCATGTATTGACAACTGTAAACATTGCTATAATGCAGAACTGAAATTTGGAACTAAAGAGATAATGCCCATAAGACAAATAGTATTGACACAAACAAACAATGACACCCATAACATCTGGAATCCAATTGAAATCAGGAAGGCTCAACTAGATGATGAAGACATAAAACCAATATTAGAATTGATTGAAAAATCTGATGAAAGACCTAATTGGGAGCAAATCTCGAGGTATAGTCCAACTACTAAAAGTTACTGGGCACAGTGGGACTCCTTAAAAATGGAAGACGGAGTATTATACAGAAGATGGGAGAATCCCACTGGACGGCTGATCCGTTGGCAGATAATCCTTCCTCGATCCCGAGTGGAACTTGTGATGAAAGATGTACATGATAGTGCCACTGGAGGAGACTTCGGTGTTAATAAGACATTAGCCAAAGCCAGGGAACGATTTCATTGGTTGAAAAGTAGGGCAGACGTTGAGAGATGGTGTAGGCAATGTGAAGCCTGTGCAGCAAAGAAAGGCCCTAAGACTAGGAGTCGGGGTAAGCTGCAGACGTATAACGTTGGTGCCCCTTTTGAAAGAATAGCCATTGATGTAATGGGTCCGTTTCCTAGAACTGATGATGGAAATCGATATTTATTAGTGGTAATGGATTATTTCACAAAGTGGCCTGAGGTATATCCCATCCAAGACCAGGAAGCAACAACAGTGGCTGAGATGATAGTTAATAACTTCATTAGTAGGTATGGGGTACCTTTACAACTCCACTCTGATCAAGGACGGAATTTTGAATCCAATGTGTTTAAAGGCATCTGTCAACTATTAGGCATTCAGAAAACCAGAACAACTCCCTTACACCCTCAGTCGGATGGTATGGTTGAAAGGTTCAATAGAACAATTGCTCAGCATTTAGCATTATTTGTGAACGACCACCAACGTGACTGGGATCGCCATGTACCACTCCTTTTGCTGGCATATAGGACGGCAGTGCATGAGACAACTGGACAGACACCTTCCATGATGCTTTTTGGAAGAGAGTTACGTCTTCCCTGTGACCTTTTATATGGTCGGCCCGAAGCAATGCCTGTGTCCACTCCACAATACGTACAAGAATTGCAACAACGACTAGAAGAAATCCATCACTCCGTTAGACATAACATCGACATAACAAGTGACAGAACCAAAACAAGATATGACAGTAAAACAAATGGAACTATTTTCAATCAAGGAGATCTTGTCTGGCTATACAGTCCACATAGAAAGAAAGGACTATCTCCAAAACTTCAGAAACCTTGGGAAGGTCCATATACAATAGTTAACAGGATTAATGACGTGGTATATCGCATTCGTCGACGTCCAGCTACAAAGTGCAAGGTGGTTCACGTGGATCGTTTGGCCCCGTTTCATCGAAGAACTGAAGAAACTTTGGAATCCAGGATTGTTCGGGACGAACAGGACCTAGGAAGGGGGCAGTGTTACGACAGAAGGAATCTGGCAACCGAAAGCAAAAAGTTTCAGCCAACGAATAAGAACTTTGGGAGAATTTGGAGAAGAAGAGTGGAGCGTTAACGGTCGTTGTATTGTAACGGTTGTTGTGTTGTAACGGTCGGAGAGTTCGAAAATGGACGGTGAGCTGTTCTGAGACAGTGCGCGTAAGTATCAAGAAGTAACTTGATGTGTTGTGTATACGCGGAAGGATAAAAGTGGGATCTTTTATCGTTAAGTATCAAGAAGTAACTTGATGTGTTGTGTATACGCGGAAGTATAAAAGTGGGAACTTTTATGGCTAACTTCGAATGTCTACACGGACTGTCTTTTTTGTTCGGCTAGTGTGTGAAAAGTTATTAGCACAGGACGAGAATTGGTTTACGAGTGAAGATCTTCGGGTGACCTGGTAAATCAAGTAAAAGGTAGTATTTAGTAAAATACACAGAGCTGATATTGTGTGCTCTAAGCAGGAAGATTGATGACTTGTGCATGTTAATAGTTGATTTGTTAATAAGATACTTCATCCATATTTCCTTTGTAACAATTTACCTTGTATTGAATTTGGTTTTGAAATATAGCTTTTAATACTCACGCTCAGTGGCTATCCATTTTTGTGATCCGCAACAATATTAATTATTCCTAGTTGTAGCAGTGTCAGAAGATATATTTCCAGGGAGGGCTGAGTGGGCCCTAAGTGTCTTGTGGGTTAATCCGATATTTGATGATTTCTTTACTTTATCCGAAGTTTGCATCACTGCTCAATAATAAAATTTCTGTATCCGTCCTGTTTTTAGTTCAAACATTTAGTAACAGAATACAGTGACGAAGGTATTAGAAAACAAAGGAAATAGTCCTGCCCAATTCATCACAACCGATCAAGATGATGTGCGTCCTCATAACTCAAATAACTGCTGGGTAATAATTTCTTAGTCCCTTTTTCGTTTAGAATACCCAAAAATTTCTTTTTTTTTTTTCTACGCTC
Source organism: Ryuthela nishihirai (assembly GCA_038380435.1). Lineage (NCBI taxonomy): Eukaryota > Metazoa > Arthropoda > Arachnida > Araneae > Heptathelidae > Ryuthela > Ryuthela nishihirai. The sequence continues at coordinate 84,056,009 of JAWZYU010000017.1, forward strand.
AAAAATCTTTTTTTTTTTTTTAAATAATTTTCGAAAGAAAAAAAAAGAAAAATTTCTTTTAAAAACTAAGAAATATAATTTTGATAAAAGAAAATTTTCATGAAGATCAAAATTGGAAAATAAAACTTCAGGTTTAATTCCGGATGCAATCAGTTCTCTTTAAACTCTTCTTTTGTCGTTACATACCACTTTATTTGGCTTTCCAGCTTCTTGTTTCAGAATATTGTTCACAATCTCGTCCATTAGGTCTTCATTTTTTTCAAATATTTTTCCGTAATCGTTCCAGCAGTGGCGTACCGAAAAATTGACTCAAACCCACACGTCAAGAAAATTTCTGATACAGACGTTTGTGTTGTTTTTCTGCCGAGGTCTTGCCATCCTCACAGGCCTTCTACTATGGCATATAAACTGACAGACTCCTGTCAGACCTCTGTGGTAAGCAGCTACTTGAGGCAGCATTTACCTTTTTATATTTTTATTTAGTAAAACGAAGCTGATTGTTCACGATCTATCTTTATTCGTTGATTGTTTACGATTTTTCTTCATTCGCTGATTGTTCACGATCCCATCTTCATTCGCTGATTGTTCACGATCCCCAATCTTTATTCGCTGATTGTTCACAATCCGTCTTCATTCGCTGATTATTCACGATTCATCTTTATTTGCTTACTTTTAACGATTCGTCTTTATTGGCTGATTGTTCACAATCCGTCTTCATTCGCTGATTATTCACGATTCATCTTTATTTGCTTATTTTTAACGATTCGTCTTTATTGGCTGATTGTTCACGATTCCTCTTTATTCGCTGATTGCTCACGATCCGTCTTTATTCGTTGATTGCTCACGATCCTTCTTTATTCGCTGATTGTTTACGATACTGCGATGTCCTCCCCATTCTGATCCTTTCAGACTGAGCCAGATATGATGTCCTCCCAGTTCGGATCCTGCCTGACTGTGACAGATGTGTGACCTCCCTCCCTATTCGGAATGTGATGGGACTGGGCCAAATGTCGTGGCCGCCGGAGGACGATGAAATTGTTATTTAATAAACTTCACCCTCACTTCAGTGAAAAGACAGGTTCGCGGGTTTTTAGGCCCGTGGCACTGCACGCCTCTGAAGAGACTGGTGTTGAATGATGAATAACAATAGTCCATCAATTAACTGCACGAGAATTGGATATGGACGACGCAGTTTATTTACACTTTATACACTCAAGTGCTGGGGATGCGCTCAACTCCGTGCGCCTTTGCTGTTTTGCTGCTGCAAACATTAACAATGAGGTGGAGAATCGCACACTCTGCAAGTTCTCACTTTGTAGACCTCAAACTCGGCGAAAGGATAAACAACCTTTGCCTGCACTGTGGTTCACTCGAATCTACAAACTGTTATCAGATTCACATAAGAATCTCAATTCCCTCTGGAATCACACCCTCCCTTCAAGGGTTACTTCGAGTAAGAGGTGGCGTCCTTCTGATGCTTGTCGAAACGACTTTCTCATTCGACAGCTCACCCAAAACTAATGCTTCAGTCTCCTGACCCTAGCTTCACCTGCCGACCGCGCTCCCCAGGCTAGTCATATACGGCTATAAACGACTTCTGGAACAGATCTGAAGCAAGCAGCAAGCTTCAGACCCGAAAACAACAACAGTGAGTCACATCCCAGCGCAAGACACACTCAATACATAAAAATATAAACAATAATAAAAATACAATAAAAATATATGAATAAATAAAAGAAGGGACACGACAGATCCTTTTTTATTCGCTGATTGTTCACGATCCGTCTTTATTCGCTCATTACTCACGATCCGTCTTTATTCAATGATTGTTTACGATCCTTCTTTATTCGCTGATTGTTCACGATCCGTCTTTATTCGCTCATTACTCACGATCCGTCTTTATTCGATGATTGTTTACGATCCTTCTTTATTCGCTGATTGTTCACGATCCGTCTTTATTCGCTCATTACTCACGATTCGTCTTTATTCGATGATTGTTTACGATCCTTCTTTATTCGCTGATTGTTCACGATCCGTCTTTATTCGCTCATTACTCACGATCCGTCTTTATTCGCTCATTACTCACGATCCGTCTTTATTCGATGATTGTTTACGATCCTTCTTTATTTGCTGATTGTTCACGATCCATCTTTATTCGCTCATTACTCACGATCCATCTTTATTCGATGATTGTTTACGATCCTTCTTTATTCGCTGATTGTTCACGATCCATCTTTATTTGCTCATTACTCACGATCCGTCTTTATTCGATGATTGTTTACGATCCTTCTTTATTTGCTGATTGTTCACGATCCATCTTTATTCGCTCATTACTCACGATCCATCTTTATTCGATGATTGTTTACGATCCTTCTTTATTTGCTGATTGTTCACGATCCGTCTTTATTCGCTCATTACTCACGATCCGTCTTTATTCGATGATTGTTTACGATCCTTCTTTATTCGCTGATTGTTCACGATCCGTCTTTATTCGCTCATTACTCACGATCCGTCTTTATTCAATGATTGTTTACGATCCTTCTTTATTCGCTGATTGTTCACGATCCGTCTTTATTCGCTCATTACTCACGATCCGTCTTTATTCGATGATTGTTTACGATCCTTCTTTATTCGCTGATTGTTCACGATCCATCTTTATTTGCTCATTACTCACGATCCGTCTTTATTCGATGATTGTTTACGATCCTTCTTTATTTGCTGATTGTTCACGATCCATCTTTATTCGCTCATTACTCACGATCCATCTTTATTCGATGATTGTTTACGATCCTTCTTTATTTGCTGATTGTTCACGATCCGTCTTTATTCGCTCATTACTCACGATCCGTCTTTATTCGATGATTGTTTACGATCCTTCTTTATTCGCTGATTGTTCACGATCCGTCTTTATTCGCTCATTACTCACGATCCGTCTTTATTCGCTCATTACTCACGATCCGTCTTTATTCGATAATTGTTTACGATCCTTCTTTATTTGCTGATTGTTCACGATCCATCTTTATACTTGTCACGATTCTTCTATATTCGATAACTGTTCAGGAGCCGTTTTTATTCGTTAAAAAAAATGGGATATTCCTTTAAATAGCTAAATATCAAATTCCCCCCAAAATTGAAAAAAATATTTTTTTTTTTGCAGAAGTTCCCTTAACCATGCCTCCCACTCCTCTCCCTGCAGCTCGTGTGCGTAGAAGTACGCCACTGCGTCACATCTATTTGATTTAATCAGAATCAATCAATAACTAGGAAAGAAAACATGAGCCAATATGAAAATCGATTTCAATAAATATTAATTGATAGGAATTCTGATTGAAAAACTAAATAAAATTTTCAGATTTAGTTTTTACGCTTTAATGCTTTTTTTTTTAAAGTTATTTTCAAAAAAAAATATATCGATATTATCTCTTTTTATTTTTTATGGAGCAAAATTGCATGAATAGAAAACAAACTTAAATACTTGAAATCCTAAGACTTGGGGGGGGGGAGGAAAAAAAAGGCTTACTGCAATCCGAAGCCTTTATTATAATAGTTATCCGAAGATAAGGGAGACTTTTTTTATATGCAGTTTTTTTCCTTCAAAATTTCTCGGTTGTCTAACTTTGAACACACAAGGTAAAAAAAAACACAGTAATGATAACTTACCCCCCCCCCCCCTCCGAGTTTTGCAGCTGATCTGTAACTAGTCTTTATCTAAAATGATCTCTTTTCACACTCCCATTTCCTAGCGATCCAGGAGATAGAGCTATCGTCTTGTTAAGACCGTCATTAATCTGTTGCGTTTCGTGGCTTTCAAAAGAAAATGGAAAGATACATTGATATACCGTGAAACAACAAGAAAAAAAGTTTTAATTTAGTTACTATAAATGACTAAAAAAAATAAACACCCCCTCAAGCAGCTGCTTGCCACAGAGGTCTATACAGATACGATCCACAGTCTTAATAACATATTAGGAAAAAATATACTCCGTGCCATTAACGTTTTCACTATCATACATACCGGACAGGCACTGGAAAATGAGCTACAATACTATACAATTTTTGTGATTCGCAAAAAGTCGATTTGTCAACTTTTGTCCGAATATTTTTCCTCTCTGAATCAGTGCGAAGCGAAGGCCTCTTTGCGTCTGTCTAATGTTTGTATTTTGCAACTCCGTCCCAAAGGTGTATGTCCCCATGAGCCTAAGATTTCAATTCTATTCTTTTACAATTTCCAGTAAATACTTTACCACATTTGGCCATGGTCTTTATTTCTCTTTTTCCAAATTAATCAAAAATCAACTACTGATCGGCCTCGAAGTAAGATTCTGTGACCATCCTACCGGGCAAACTCCCGGCGGCCCAGTCGGCCGTTGCTCCAGTAAGTATGTCCTATTTTTTAACAGATGTTTTTCAGTTGCTTTTAAAAATGACGTTAAATTTGGCAATTAATCATTAATATCTAAAATCTGACTTGGAGAAAGGGGCGGAGGAGTCCAAGCTCGCTCCGGGTGACAAAATTGGTAGCTCCGGCTCTGTTCCATCCGTTTCCACTTCCTTTGCTTACAAAATGAAACACCACCCCGTTGGAATGAAACCCTCCCTTAACGGTAGGTGGCACCACTGCTCTGGAAAAATGTAGGTGAACGTTGCAAATGATTGAATAAGAACTCATAAACTGTGTGTGTGTGTCGTTTTTCTGCTGAGGTCCTGCCATCCTCTCAGATCTCCTACTATGGCATATAAACTGACAGGCTCCTGTCAAACCTCTGTGGCAAGCAGCTGCTTGAGGGGGTATTTTTTTTTTAAACTCCGAGTTCAGGTGTTTTTTGATCAAATACACGCTCTGCATGTGAAGACCCTGAATTCGATCAGCAACACTTCCAGGAGGGTTTTTTTTTAAATCGCACTGAATTTTTTTTTCAGATATTCTAAGTTTCAACTGTACATACATTCATTGCACGGGAGTCGTTGAACACAACTACGTCGAGTCTGAGTTGTCTTCGATTGCAGAAGCGGCTAGCTGCTGCTGTTCTGAAATGTGGAAGAAATAAAATATGGTTGGATCGTAATGAGATGAGTGAAATTGCTAAGGCAATTGCTTTAAAAAATATAACAAGGTTTTGAAAATGCATTTTTAAAACCATGTTATAGATTGCTATTGGAAATTCAAGGCAGAATGTAAGAAAATCAAGGATGGCTTGATAATTCGAAAACCAGTTGGTTCACTCTCGTGCCCGTGTTAGGAAAAAGAAAAAGAGCCTGCAGTCCAGGAAAGAGGAAAGATCCGCAAATGCTAGAATGCCAGGAAAGGTTGTTTACATTCTTCGAATGCGTGTACTACGCCGCTTGCTTAAGAAATATCGTGAATCTAAAAGAAATAGATCGCATCTGTATCATGAACTTTACGTGAAAGCAAATGGGAACGTGTTTAAAAACAAGAGAGTTTTATTGGAGTTCATTCATCGTAAGAGAGTTGAGAAATCCAGATCTAAAATGCTTGGTGATCAAGCAGAGGCTAGTCGACAGAAAGTTCGTGAGGCACGTCGTCGCCGCCATGAAGAGAGGCAACAATGAAAGAAAGTGGAGTTGCTGCCAGCTCTTCAAAAGGAAGAAGAAGCCTTCAGAAAATGAGGAAGAGTAATGTAAAATAAAGTTTGTGCTTGACACGTTAAAAAAACACAAACGTTGTACTCAACTGAATTATGACCACCTCCATCCACGTTATATAAGTGGAAGCGAACTTCGAAGTTCTATAACTTCTAAACAAAGCTTTGTTAAGAAAATGTAACGGCAGATACAAAATAAAGATCTCAATCAATTCTATCTAAATCTCGATTTTCGATAATGTTGGCTCTGTACTTAAAGAGTTATGGACTTTGAATATTTAACATCAAAAATGCAAGTCTTAGGAAAATTGAAAAATTATTTACTTTAAATTTTCAAATATACATCTGTTGTATTAAGTGGTGTGAAATAATACTTCATATTCAAATTATAATTGACTTCGGAGTTAAATTCTAACGTTAGGCATTGCTGTTGTTATTCAAACTTTCATAACTCTTTATATACTAGGGGAATATTGCTGAAAATCGAGATTTAGATAGATTTGACTGAGATCTTTCATTTATCTTCAGTCCATTCTGTCATAAAACTCTTTTAAGAAGTAATAGAGCTTTGATGTTAGTTTCCCCTGAAACCACATTGAGGGGGGGGGGGTCAAAATTTAGTGAGCACTCAATGTATCCATACAAGTTTCAAATTTCGTCATGAAAATTTAACATCATTTTAATTAAAACTTGAAAATGAAAAATTGACTAAAGTTTAACAAAATAAATAAATATTCCCTCAAGCAGCTGCTTGCCTCAAAGGCCTGATACGAACCTGTAACTTTAACATTCCTTAGTAGAAGGTCCTATGAGGATGGCTAGATATCACCAGAAAAACAACACAATATTTCTTACCTGGAGAGACGAAATCAGGATGCAAGAGACAGCGAAACGGTGCAGACAGTGAGAGAGCTGTCTCTGAGCATTCGAAAGGCCCTTGCTAGGTTCAATTTCCACGGCATTTTTTTTTTATATACAGCTATGGTTTTTTTCAGATATTGAAATATTCAACAACACATACATACAAATATGCAGAGAGGGTTGGGGTTTAACAATCTGATATGAAGATTTAACATAATTTTTATTGTTTTCGAGGAACTTGTAAAGGTTAGGGTTACAGAAAAAAAAATGTTTCCTAATGGAAAAATCGGAGACAAAGAAGACTAAAGCTTACTTCGTGAAAAAGCACGTGAAAGGTAAGGTATGAAATTTGTACAGGAGTAACATACAAGGGGGTGTACTCAGTGGTAGAGCGTTCGCTTTGCAGGTGAAAGGCCCTGGGTTCGATCCCCAGCACCTCCATAATTTTTTTTCCCCCAAAATCCCGATGTTGTATTGTTCAATAAAGCATACATACACAGTATGGAGAGAGGGTTGGGATTTAAGAAACCAGTATGAGAATTGAACATAATTTTTATTGTTTTCGAGGTGATAATACTTGTAAAGTTTAGGGTTACAGACATAAAGAAAAATAAGTTTGCCAATGGAAAAATCGGAGACAAAGAAGACAAAAGTTTACTTCGTGAAAAAGCACGTGAAAGGTAAGGTATGAAAACTGTACACGAGTAGCGTATCAGGGGGTGTAGCTCAGTGGTAGAGCGTTCGCTTTGCATGTGAAAGGCCCTGGGTTCGATCCCCAGCACCTCCATAATTTTTTTTCCCCCAAAATCCCGATGTTGCATTGTTCAATAAAGCATACATACACAGTATGGAGAGAGGGTTGGGATTTAAGAAACCAGTATGAGAATTGAACATAATTTTTATTGTTTTCGAGGTGATAATACTTGTAAAGTTTAGGGTTACAGACATAAAGAAAAATAAGTTTGCCAATGGAAAAATCGGAGACAAAGAAGACAAAAGTTTACTTCGTGAAAAAGCACGTGAAAGGTAAGGTATGAAAAGTGTACACGAGTAGCGTATCAGGGGGTGTAGCTCAGTGGTAGAGCGTTCGCTTTGCATGTGAAAGGCCCTGGGTTCGATCCCCAGCACCTCCATAATTTTTTTTTCCCCAAAATCCCGATGTTGCATTGTTCAATAAAGCATACATACACAGTATGGAGAGAGGGTTGGGATTTAAGAAACCAGTATGAGAATTGAACATAATTTTTATTGTTTTCGAGGTGATAATACTTGTAAAGTTTAGGGTTACAGACATAAAGAAAAATAAGTTTGCCAATGGAAAAATCGGAGACAAAGAAGACAAAAGTTTACTTCGTGAAAAAGCACGTGAAAGGTAAGGTATGAAAACTGTACACGAGTAGCGTATCAGGGGGTGTAGCTCAGTGGTAGAGCGTTCGCTTTGCATGTGAAAGGCCCTGGGTTCGATCCCAACACCTCCATAATTTTTTTTTTCCCCCAAAATCCCGATGTTGGATTGTTCAATAAAGCATACAGGGGTTGGGATTTAAGAAACCAGTATGAGAATTGAACATAATTTTTATTGTTTTCGAGGTGATAATACTTGTAAAGTTTAGGGTTACAGACATAAAGAAAAATAAGTTTGCCAATGGAAAAATCGGAGACAAAGAAGACAAAAGTTTACTTCATGAAAAAGCACGTGAAAGGTAAGGTATGAAAACTGTACACGAGTAGCGTATCAGGGGGTGTAGCTCAGTGGTAGAGCGTTCGCTTTGCATGTGAAAGGCCCTGGGTTCGATCCCCAGCACCTCCATAATTTTTTTTTTCCCCAAAATCCCGATGTTGCATTGTTCAATAAAGCATACATACACAGTATGGAGAGAGGGTTGGGATTTAAGAAACCAGTATGAGAATTGAACATAATTTTTATTGTTTTCGAGGTGATAATACTTGTAAAGTTTAGGGTTACAGACATAAAGAAAAATAAGTTTGCCAATGGAAAAATCGGAGACAAAGAAGACAAAAGTTTACTTCGTGAAAAAGCACGTGAAAGGTAAGGTATGAAAACTGTACACGAGTAGCGTATCAGGGGGTGTAGCTCAGTGGTAGAGCGTTCGCTTTGCATGTGAAAGGCCCTGGGTTCGATCCCCAGCACCTCCATAATTTTTTTCCCCCAAAATCCCGATGTTGCATTGTTCAATAAAGCATACATACACAGTATGGAGAGAGGGTTGGGATTTAAGAAACCAGTATGAGAATTGAACATAATTTTTATTGTTTTCGAGGTGATAATACTTGTAAAGTTTAGGGTTACAGACATAAAGAAAAATAAGTTTGCCAATGGAAAAATCGGAGACAAAGAAGACAAAAGTTTACTTCGTGAAAAAGCACGTGAAAGGTAAGGTATGAAAAGTGTACACGAGTAGCGTATCAGGGGGTGTAGCTCAGTGGTAGAGCGTTCGCTTTGCATGTGAAAGGCCCTGGGTTCGATCCCCAGCACCTCCATAATTTTTTTTTCCCCAAAATCCCGATGTTGCATTGTTCAATAAAGCATACATACACAGTATGGAGAGAGGGTTGGGATTTAAGAAACCAGTATGAGAATTGAACATAATTTTTATTGTTTTCGAGGTGATAATACTTGTAAAGTTTAGGGTTACAGACATAAAGAAAAATAAGTTTGCCAATGGAAAAATCGGAGACAAAGAAGACAAAAGTTTACTTCGTGAAAAACCACGTGAAAGGTAAGGTATGAAAACTGTACACGAGTAGCGTATCAGGGGGGTGTAGCTCAGTGGTAGAGCGTTCGCTTTGCATGTGAAAGGCCCTGGGTTCGATCCCCAGCACCTCCATAATTTTTTTTTCCCCAAAATCCCGATGTTGCATTGTTCAATAAAGCATACATACACAGTATGGAGAGAGGGTTGGGATTTAAGAAACCAGTATGAGAATTGAACATAATTTTTATTGTTTTCGAGGTGATAATACTTGTAAAGTTTAGGGTTACAGACATAAAGAAAAATAAGTTTGCCAATGGAAAAATCGGAGACAAAGAAGACAAAAGTTTACTTCGTGAAAAAGCACGTGAAAGGTAAGGTATGAAAACTGTACACGAGTAGCGTATCAGGGGGTGTAGCTCAGTGGTAGAGCGTTCGCTTTGCATGTGAAAGGCCCTGGGTTCGATCCCCAGCACCTCCATAATTTTTTTTTTTTCCCCAAAATCCCGATGTTGGATTGTTCAATAAAGCATACAGGGGTTGGGATTTAAGAAACCAGTATGAGAATTGAACATAATTTTTATTGTTTTCGAGGTGATAATACTTGTAAAGTTTAGGGTTACAGACATAAAGAAAAATAAGTTTGCCAATGGAAAAATCGGAGACAAAGAAGACAAAAGTTTACTTCATGAAAAAGCACGTGAAAGGTAAGGTATGAAAACTGTACACGAGTAGCGTATCAGGGGGTGTAGCTCAGTGGTAGAGCGTTCGCTTTGCATGTGAAAGGCCCTGGGTTCGATCCCCAGCACCTCCATAATTTTTTTTTCCCCAAAATCCCGATGTTGCATTGTTCAATAAAGCATACATACACAGTATGGAGAGAGGGTTGGGATTTAAGAAACCAGTATGAGAATTGAACATAATTTTTATTGTTTTCGAGGTGATAATACTTGTAAAGTTTAGGGTTACAGACATAAAGAAAAATAAGTTTGCCAATGGAAAAATCGGAGACAAAGAAGACAAAAGTTTACTTCGTGAAAAAGCACGTGAAAGGTAAGGTATGAAAACTGTACACGAGTAGCGTATCAGGGGGTGTAGCTCAGTGGTAGAGCGTTCGCTTTGCATGTGAAAGGCCCTGGGTTCGATCCCCAGCACCTCCATAATTTTTTTTTCCCCCAAAATCCCGATGTTGCATTGTTCAATAAAGCATACATACACAGTATGGAGAGAGGGTTGGGATTTAAGAAACCAGTATGAGAATTGAACATAATTTTTATTGTTTTCGAGGTGATAATACTTGTAAAGTTTAGGGTTACAGACATAAAGAAAAATAAGTTTGCCAATGGAAAAATCGGAGACAAAGAAGACAAAAGTTTACTTCGTGAAAAAGCACGTGAAAGGTAAGGTATGAAAACTGTAGACGAGTAGCGTATCGGGGGGTGTAGCTCAGTGGTAGAGCGTTCGCTTTGCATGTGAAAGGCCCTGGGTTCGATCCCCAGCACCTCCATAATTTTTTCCCCCCCAAAATCCCGATGTTGCATTGTTCAATAAAGCATACATACACAGTATGGAGAGAGGGTTGGGATTTAAGAAACCAGTATGAGAATTGAACATAATTTTTATTGTTTTCGAGGTGATAATACTTGTAAAGTTTAGGGTTACAGACATAAAGAAAAATAAGTTTGCCAATGGAAAAATCGGAGACAAAGAAGACAAAAGTTTACTTCGTGAAAAAGCACGTGAAAGGTAAGGTATGAAAACTGTACACGAGTAGTGTATCAGGGGGTGTAGCTCAGTGGTTGAGCGTTCGCTTTTTGCATGTGAAAGGCCCTGGGTTCGATCCCCAGCACCTCCATAATTTTTTTTTCCCCAAAATCCCGATGTTGCATTGTTCAATAAAGCATACATACACAGTATGGAGAGAGGGTTGGGATTTAAGAAACCAGTATGAGAATTGAACATAATTTTTATTGTTTTCGAGGTGATAATACTTGTAAAGTTTAGGGTTACAGACATAAAGAAAAATAAGTTTGCCAATGGAAAAATCGGAGACAAAGAAGACAAAAGTTTACTTCGTGAAAAAGCACGTGAAAGGTAAGGTATGAAATCTGTACACGAGTAGCGTATCAGGGGGTGTAGCTCAGTGGTAGAGCGTTCGCTTTGCATGTGAAAGGCCCTGGGTTCGATCCCCAGCACCTCCATAATTTTTTTCCCCCCCAAAATCCCGATGTTGCATTGTTCAATAAAGCATACATACACAGTATGGAGAGAGGGTTGGGATTTAAGAAACCAGTATGAGAATTGAACATAATTTTTATTGTTTTCAAGAATTTTATCGTTCAGTGGTAGAGCTTTCGTTTTGCATGGATAGACTGTCGGTGCGATGCCCAGCATTAACATAACTTGTTGGATAATTTCGCTGTGTGTTTTTTTTTTTGAGACATTCTGAATATTGTAAAGTTCAAGAGCACATCTTTCATAATATGCATATGGGTTGATATATTTTATTATGGAAATTTAACATTATGTTTATTGAAGTTTGCGAACGAAAATTAAGACTAAAGTTTACCTTGAGAGAATTTTTTTTTCCGAGATTGTAAAAGAAAGGAGTAGCTTATAACTGGTCAATCTAAGTTAATAATGCTGTTAAATCCCGAAAAATGATGTTTTATGGTATGTTTATAAGTTGGTCAAGTAATAGGAATGCTACAAGGAAAAGTAATGCTACGTTAATTATCGATATTTGCGATAGCAATACAACAATTATGTAAAAAGACTTCAGTTTTTACCGCTGCTATCTAAGGGACCCGGGTTCGAGTCCCGGGTAAGGCATGGATGTTCGTGTTGTTTGTCTGCTGAGGTCCTGCCATCCTCTCAGACCTGCTACTGTGGCATATAAACTGACAGGCTCCTGTCAGACCTCGGTGGGAAGCAGGTGTTTGAGGGGGTAGTTTTTTTTTTATCCCTCTGCAACAGTAATGCTTTGTGATGTAAAAAAGGGAAGCTAAAAGATATATCTGATTTCATGAAAAAGCTGACATGTCGTATCTCCAGTAGAGGAAGGTCCCGCAATGCTATCTTTGTAATTGTTGAGAGGCAACAAAAGACTTGAATCCCTTTTGAAAAGAAAAAGTCTCGACTCTGTGATAAATTTCAACAAAAATAAATAACTTTTCATGAATATTTCAGTGCACTTGAAATGCGTTTTTTTTTTGCTGTTGATGAAAATAATCTCTTTTTTAGTCACAGTCTGTGGTGTCATTCTAATTTATTTACAAATTATTGTTGTCAATTATAACTTTGTTCTGATTATATGCCAGTTCTGCTTCTAACATTGAATATTACGAAACGCATGTATGGGAACCCGTTTTTCTAAGAGAGTATAAATGAAGAAGGGGCCAGAAAGGTTCTCTATCCTCGTATATGAAAAGAGAGGAGTGCGAGTCAGCACTCTGTTGGGGATAGAAATAAGACTGACGACTTCGGATTAATCAAGTTACTAATGTTTTTTTCATAATTGTCGAAAAAATTTAATAAGGAAATTAAATCAGATTTTGCATTAAAATTTCAATTTTTTAATCAGTAGTGTTCAGTAATTAAAAATGAGCACCTGTCAGACTTTGATTATTTTGAAGAACTTTATTAATTTAAAGCTCTTATCACATAACGATATTACTCAAGAATTTTCAGTTTCTAGCGTTTTTTCGTTCCAAGTAACATTTTGAATTGAAAATATTGTATCATTTTAATATTCGCATCCCCCTTCAATATGCATTTCTATAGGTATGTGTGAGAAGGAATTGTGTACCGCTAAACTAAGCTCGGATTGGCCCGTTTAAATGGAAGTACGATGATGTTATGAAAAGGACCTACCTAAGGTATTGCAAACGCACTCAAACTTAATAATAGTCTAAGCTAAAACTGCAGTGTGAGCGCACTGAACACGTTGATGGCTTTGACGGAAAGCTATCATGTGTATTCCAGTGGGTCCCCACCCTTCTCTGAGTCTTCGGGGTCCTTGTAACCTGCTCATTGTGTGCACACAATAAAAGTGCCGCCCTGAGTAAAACAACCCAAATTTTTTCCAGTGGAAAAAAAGAAAGAACATTTGGGCTCCATTATTTATCTCTGTGGCATAGTGTGAGCTATGATGCAGGTTCTAAACAGCGTTGTTTTTATGTCTATAGGTTTATATTTTATGTCACTATTAATTTTTGTGTAATTGTCAACCGTCCCGTGGCCGAGTGGTTAGCGCGCTTGGCTACTGATCTAAGGGACCTGGGTTTACGGCATGGATGTTCGTATTGTTTTCTGCTGAGGTCCTGCCATCCTCTCAGATCTTCTACTGTGGCATAAACTGACAGGCTCCTGTCAGACCTCTGTGGCAAGCAGCTGCTTGAGGGGGTATTTATTATTTTATTTTTATCAGAATTAAAAGAAATGCTTCTGTCGGCACTTCACAACTGATTCATATGCTTATGGAGCAAATATGTTTGATTTGTCACAGCATAAATTATGTCTCATTAATAACTAATTTGATGGAATTCGAAAACGATGAAATTCAGAATATTTCTATTTGAATTGAAAATATGACCATAAAATGTTTTTGATTTTATACGCCATAAATTGGAATTTCGGAACTTTTTTCTTTTTTCCCCCCAATAATTGCAAAAAATTAACTTACTCTTTTATTGACCAAAGCCTTCTAGCCCTTAAGAATCACATGCTAATTTCAAACAAGTATTGTTGCACGAAGCATGTTACAAGACGGGGTGTAGCTCCGTGGCAGAGCATTCGCTGTGCAGGTGAAAGGTCCTCGGTTGGATTTCCTGCGCCTCCATAATTTTTTTTTTCGGAGGAACTTCTTTAATAATCTTGGTTTTTTTTTTGTGAAATTCAGAATCATGCCCAAAAAATATTTAATAGAAATATTTAATATTTAAATTTAAATTATATTATTTATAATCTAAAATAAAAATATTTAATAGAAAAGAACTCAAAACAAAACATTTAACCTGATCGCTGATGAACCGCTTTTAAATAGTGAAAAAAAAGTGAGCCATTGTTTTTATCATGGAGCCAATTTGTGTCCAGAAGATTAATAATTACGATTTTTTTATTTATTCAATGTAGTCTTTTATTTTGAAAACACTTCAATCGAGGGTGTTACGCAAAGCAATTTTCATTACATTTTGTCATGTCTGAAAGAAAAGAACTTCAGGGCTTCCGACTGATTAATTCGACCTTGCATTAAATGCTACACTGATATGTGAAAAAAGCATTTTCAAACAATAATTCAGCTTCGTTTTTTTAGATACAATTGTCGCGAGACCTGAGATGATATTTGTTGTAATCTACAATGTGCTGATTGAGTTACAAAGCTTATAGTTTTTTTAAAGAATAAAGTGAAAAGAAAAAATCTGCTGAGGACCCGCCATTCTCACAGATCCCTTTACTATGGCGTATTGAACTGGTAGGCTCCTGTCAGACCTCTGTGGCAAGCAGCTGCTTGAGGAGGTATTTTTTTTTTAAGTGCTTTAAATCGAATCCCAGTGCTTAGTAACACGAAAATATTAATAATCTTCTGCGATAGATAGACCAAACTGGGATAGTTTTACAAATATAAGACTTCCCGGTTTTAAGAATTCATTAAGCTTTGATAACACTAGCAAGCAAAAACACTTATCTTGAGCAGGGGTTCTTTTCAGTTCTTTTCACTGCAATCTTACAAAGATAATAGTAACGCTACTATTTACTATCTCATTAATTTTGTCTCATTGTTAAATAGCACAGAAGAGCAAAATAACTTCAATATTGTTTTCTCGTAAGAAGTGAAGGCATGCTATAATATTAAAGCCATAGTCAAAATATCCTTGCCTTGATCGCCGTCGAAGTGATGTTCCTTCAGTCAGTAAAATTGAACCAATAAGTGGAAATTAATAGAGGTCTTGTAAGGCATGCAATAGGTGGCACCACTGATAAGCGAAGTGCTACGAAACAACTGGACAAATAAACAAACCATTTTCGGTCTATGATAGAACAACTGTTTTATTTCTAAGAAGTGGTAGGGGTAGGAACTTTCATAACGAGAGGGTGTAGCTCAGTGGTAGAGCATTCGCTTTGCATGTGAAAGGCCCTGGATTCGATCCCCAGCATCTCTATAATTATTTCAGATTAGTTTTTTTCTTTCAGAAAGTGATTAGCAACCTTTAAGTTCTCTATCAAATTTTAACTACTGCATGACCCTCCCAGGGCCGAGTGCAGACGTTTTGGCGCCTGAGGCAAAGTAAAGAAAGAATCGTGCCCTAGGTTGCCATATGTTTCCCCCCCATAATCCAAAGTAGTTAAGTTAGGGTAATATATGTATAAAGAATTAAGACGTTTTTAAAAACATAATTTGAGTACATCAAAAATCATCAGGTACGTTCACTCTTAATGAAGAATACGAATATATATATAAAAAAGTTTGGTTTCCTCTATGATATTGAAAAATAGATCACATACAAAATATTTACTTAGGTACAAGAAAAGATAAAAATGTGTATTAAGGCATATAATAATTAATCCATCTTTTTAAAACATATTTGGGGGCTTTTAACTGGGCGAATGTATCGATAAATCAGAATATTCTACGGAATTTGCGATATCACTTTCAATTGTCAACATTGCTAAATCTATCAGTCTGTCTTGACTCGTGGAAGTTCTTCAATTGTGTTTATAAGTTTCTGGTTTGAAAAAATTCTTTCATCAGTAATGTTAATATCGATAGAAAACGCAATTGCAGTGTTCGAAAAGATATCTACAAAAAAGATATCTATAAAATCAAGAACATAAATGTTGATTAGAACATCTGTTGGAGACATTTTTGGGAACAAAAATAAAGTTTTTTCTCAAAAACACATTATGCTTATCTGATGCATCTATCTTATTGACGTATCTGATGGTGAAAATGACGATATAAATGGAAACGAGTTTTCAAATCGTTTTCATTTTCACCATCAGTTTTCATTTTCACCATCAGATAAGTGCAATGTGAATATCTCTGCAGTGGATTGGAACTGTTTCTAGGTCCACTTCTTGAATTTTATGTATATCATATAAATAAAAAAAGTAAGATAAATACCCCCTCAAGCAGCTGCTTGCCACAGAGGTCTTGACAAGAACCTGTCACTTTATATGCCATAGTAGAAGGTCAGTGAGGATAGCAGGACCTCAGCAGAAAAACAACATAAACATCCATACCTTACCCGGGGTTCAAACCCAGGTCCCTTAGGCCAAGCGCGCTAACCACTCGGCCACGATATGTAGAAAACCTTACTGTTCTTGTTTAGAGCTGTAAACCGCTTTTTTAAAGAACTGATGATCACGTCTAATAAAAAAAAGTTTCCTTGATAACATCGTCTCTAACCTCATAATCAAAATTTCGTTCTTGTTTTTACGTCTGATTCTTACTCTATGCACAGTAAGAAATATTGTTTCGCTTTCAACATCTTCGCCAATTTTCTTTGCAGCAATTGACGCTGAAATCATTTCCTTCGTATTCTTTGAATAACAGTTATTTTGTCTATTGGCATTCAGAAAAATGTGGGTTGTTTTACCTCTGAAAGACACATTTTTTTGCATAATAAAAAAAAATAAATACCCCCTAAAGCAGCTGATTGCCACAGAGGTCTGACAGAAGTCTGTCAGTTTATATGCCACAGTAGAAGATCTGAGAGGATGGCAGGACCTCAGCAGAAACCACGGGCTAAATGGCCAGGTCACAAGGACCCCGAAGGTTCAGAGAAGGTTGAGGGAGGGGATCCCCTGGAACAGCTGTTGGGAGACAGATGGTAGTCTCCCCTCAAGGCCATCCAGCGTGTTCTTTAACGTGAACAGGGTATGACTTTCCGCACACGGACCCACGGATTAACGTCCCATCCGACGGATGGCGACTTTTCGAAGCCCTTCGGTGTCTCCTACTGACCCTGGGCAGGGCGGGGAGTTTTCCGGAGATAAATCTTAACGCTGACCCATCTGGGACGCGAACCTGTGAACTGCAGATTACGAGCCTGGCGCGCTACCACTGACTGAGCCACCCATACCCTCAAATAAATGTGGTATTCGGCTTTGTTGCATTTTTGAAACTGCATTAATTTTAATAAGAACATCTTCCCAAATTACTATGCTGCATACAAATTAAAAAAAATATTTTTTTTTCAGCTAGAACAGCGTGCTTCATACACGACTAATATTACTTTTATCTGCTAAAAGTAGATTTACTTTGAGTGCAAAAAATAAGTTCGCTCCGATACGGAAAAATGTCTTGGGCAGGCCCTGATTAGAACGAATGGATTGAGAAAATGAAAAATAGTACTATTTCATTAGTCCTACACAACACAAAAATATTTGGCCTTTATCTCTTCAGAAAAGTTGCTTCCTACCTGGGGGGTAAAGTTGCTGCTCTCAATGTAAGCTTCTTGATTATCACACTCTACCACCCAAATTTCTAACATAAATATATGTAGAGAGTTGCATAATTCGCAGATTGTTGCAATATTCGATCAAAATTTTGTAATTTTCAAAAATTTTTCTCCTTTAGAGGGCGCTGTTGAATATTCGAAAAATGGTATCGTAACGTTCAGAGATATATTAATGATATTTGGAGAGATATTATTGAAATTTTTATTAATATCTCTCCAACCCATAGAGAAATTTAAAATTTTCTCTTAAAAACCGAAGAAGTTGAATGTCTACTGACGGACATTAGTATTTTTTTTTAAAGATAAAACCTCAATATATAGGAATCTGACAAACAAATGTGGGAAGGGAGGCTAAAACTTAATGGCGGCCTAAGTCAAGTGAAAAATAAAGTCTCTTTACAATTTAAAACATTTATTACAAAGGCAATTGATGAGATATCTTAATCAAATTTGTTCTATGTACTAAGTGGTTATCAAAGTTTTTAATCACATTGCATTTGTGTATTTCAGGTACCACGTTGATGAAAGAGGTATTTTTTAAAGAAACTCTAAAAAATGGCTACTCACAAGAGAAGGCATAATGTGTATCACGGTTTATTGAAATTAAATCGGATACGCAGACTCAGCGAAACTACAGAACTAAGTATGGAAGAGATCCACCGTCACGTCCGTCGATTCGTGCATGGCACAAGAAATTTATGGAGACAGGGACAGTGTTGGATAAAGGGAGGAGTGGACGATCAAGAACATCTGAGGAAAACATCGATCGTATAAGAGAAGCCTTTAGTCGATCTCCCACAACGTCCATCCGTACTTTCCAAAATTCCACAAATTCCCACAAAAAAAAAGAAAAACCCACAAATTCCAAAATTTGTGGGTTTTTCAATCACACAAAAATCGCTTTGGCTTTTTCTGCATAATACAATATGCCATAGAGAAGGTTTGATGAGAAAGGCGAGACCTCAGCAGAAAGAGAACATTCATGCATGATAGACGGGGCTTGAACCCAGGTTCCTAAGGTTAGCAGCGAAGCACGCTAACTACCCGACCATTGGAACTCCGATGAAAAGATAACTTTTATTAACGGAGGATTAATTTTAAACGGAGATTAAAAATAACTTTCCTCAATGACGGGAGATTGCACTCTCAATCTCCTCCCCTACTTCTCTACTAAACTGCATATATTATATACTATTAACATTTGATTTAAAAGTCATAGAACTACTTTCACTCAATGATTTCGGAAACAACGCCGTTCCGGTTCAATAATTATTATATAATAATGCAGTAGTGCTTTTGTTAACTGCTTTCCCTACTCAAAATATCACGCTTCGACACTGCTGGGAAGAATACGGTTGGACACCGTTCTCCTTGATCCCATATATTTAAGGGCAAGAAATAGATCCACTATATACAGGGTGATCCAAAAGTAACAGAAAAAGTAAAAATGCAATAATTCGAAAAGTATAGACAGTAGCACGATGCGGTTTTCAGAGAAATGCGCAGAAAGACATGGGATTTTTTTTAATAACGCAAAATTTTATTGCCAGAATAGTTACATTTGCCACCGACAGGTGGAGCTACAGTTGTGTCAGTAGTTTGTACAGTGGCGCAGCACAGTTCGCAACGCAGCTAGGATAACAAATATTCAATGTGACGGCCGTCATTCATGAGAATGTCCGTCAGACGTGGCACGACACTCTCCACAGCATCGAGGAGGGTTTCAGCTGTAATTCCTGTCACATGATGGCGAATAGCTTCTTTCAACATGGCCAATGACGTCGGCCGACCTCTATACACCTGTGACTTCAATTAGCCTCATAATCAAAAGTCACAAGATGTAAGATCTGGAGACCTTGGTGGCCATTCGTGCGGGAAAGAACAACTGAGGACACGGTCATCGCCAAATGTTGATCGCAGCAGGTGCTGGACAGGACCTGTGATGTACGGAGGTGGTCCATCCTGCATGAATGTTATACTATGGAGCGCTTGCCTCTCTTGCAAGGAGGGAATGATGCTGTCTCTTAAAAGCGCTGCATAATGCTCGCCTGTGACAGTAACATTTCGAAATGTACCACTGTGGACTTCCTCAAAAAAAAAAGGGGCCTATAATGAATGACGCAGTGAACCCGCACCATGCTGTCCCCTTTGGCTGATGCAAAGGGGTTTCCACAATCGTGTGTGGGTTCTCTCTCGCCCAGATGCGGCAGTTGTGTACTTTACACTTCCATTAAGCGAAAAGGGCACCTCGTCAGTCCACAGGACGTTTGACAGCCAGTCCACATTGTTTTCCATCTGTTGAAAAGCCCAATTTGCAAATTCATGACGTCTCTCGAAATCGGTTGGTTTCAGTTCCTGTACATGTTGGATTTTGCAAGGATACCTTTTGAGGATGATCCTGAGTGATCGCCACACAGTCCCATACAAAATGACAGTTCGTCTTGAAATTTGACGCACACTGCATTCCTCATGTGCGGAAGCTGCCGATTGTGTGTCGGCCTCGTGTTCGACATCGTGCACAACTGCAATAGATTTTTTGGGTCTCCCGCTTCTTGCACGTGTTTCCAAACTGCCAGTGTCCTCAAACCTTTCCATCATAGCTATCAGTGAGGAAGAAGACATCGATCCCTTTCCACTTCTAATCCCCCCGCATTGAACGATAGGTGCGCAAAGCCGCACTTGCACATTTGGAGTTCTGATAATACAGCTTAACTAAAAGTGCTTTATCTCGCAACGATAACATGCGTCACCTTGGCAGAACGTTTAACTTCGGTAATAAACGTTAAATGCTGAAAGTTTAACTTCAGTATTCACTACATCTGACATTTACGTACCTCACGGCAAAGTCAGATTGATCAATGTTTGCAGTCTCGCACCGTTTGAGGAGCGGCGGATCTGTTTAAATAGCGACAGGCAGCAGCTCCGGGACCGCTACAGCGCCACCTGTCGGTGACAAATGTAACTATTCTGGCAATGAAATTTTTCGCTATTAAAAAAAAAATCCCATGTTTCTCTGTGCATTTCTGTGAAAACCGCATCGTGCTACTGTCTATACTTTTCGAATTATTGCATTTTTACTTTTTCTGTTACTTTTGGATCACCTGGTATATGTATGTCCACTCCTTTTTAATATTTGTGGTTAAAATTCCTTAGCTTTTGAAAAGATTTGTTATATATTGCTTAACCCGCCAGTCAACAAATCTCTTCAACTAATTCTTGATCATCTTTCCAAGATAGAATAACCTAGTTCACCCGTGGTAACATTCTCAATAACGTTAATTGAGCTGATAATATACGCATTAAGTAAAGTAATATAATTATGTTTGTCTGCTTATATTTTTGATATATAATGAAATAATGCATAATGGCGCAGGTTAGTCAAAGGCAGCCTCCATGATATGCTTATAACTACTGAGTTTCTAATAATCGCCTAGTGGTTACGTTGTAATCAGTAATATGATCTAAGCATTATTGTGGGCCGTTTCACAAACTGTTCTAAGCGGTGTGACAAATGACTAATAACTTCAAGGTAAATGATGTAAATTTCTGGGTATTGAAGGTTGTCCGGTAATATCCCATGCTTATAATTAAGGCAGGGGCGTAGCCATGGGGGGATGGGGGGAGGTTCCCCCTTAAAGTAACTCGGAGTTGGCAAAATTCGAAGCGACTTCGTAAAATCTAGGTGAGTTGTGAAAATTTGTAATTTTTTTGGAAAATTAAGCGGAGTTGTCAAAATCTAGGCAACTTGGCAAATCTAAGGCTGTTTGGAAAATGGAGAGATGGCAAAATTCGAAGCCACTTAGTAAAATACAGGTGAGTTGGCAAAATTCGGAGTGACTTGGGGAGTTGGCAAAATCGGGACAACTAGGCAAAATCTTGGGGAATTGGAAAAATTCGCAGTGACTTGGCAAAATCGTGGAGAGTTGGCAAAAATTAAGGTGAGATGTAAAAATTAGGTTTTTTTTCTGTAAAATTATGGCGAGTTGGCAAAATCTAAGGGCAGTTGGCAAAATCATGGAGAGTTGACAAAATTCAGGTGAGATGTAAAAATTGCAGTTTTTTTTTCTGTAAAATTATGGCGTGTTGGGAAAATCGAGGCAACTTCACAATATCTAGGAGAGTTAGCAAATCTTGGGGGAGTTGGCAAAATTCAGAGTGGCTTTACAAAAAAATCAGGTGTGATGTAAAATTGGGATTTTTTCTCTGTAAAATCGAGGAAACTTGGCAAAATCTAGGACAGTTGGAAAAATTCGAATCCACTTGGTAAAATACGGGCGATTTGTGAAAATTGGGATTGTGTTTGTGAAATTAAGGAGAGTTGACAAAATCGAGAGAACTGGGCAAAATCTAGGGAAGTTGGTAAAACTGGAAACCACTTGGTAAAGTACAGGTGAGTTGTAAAAATTGGGATTGGTTTTGTTAAATTAAGGAGAGTTGGAAAAACCAAGAACTCGTGGCAAAATCTAGGGGAGTTGGAAAAATTGGAAGCCACTTGGTAAAATACAGGGGAGCTGTGAAAATTGTGCCTTTCTTGTGCAATTAAGGAGAGTTGATAAAATTCGAAGTGACTTGGCAAATTCAGGGAAGATGTAAAAATTGCGAATTTTTCTGTAAAATTACGGCGAGTTGGCAAAATTCGAATGCACTTGGTAAAATATAGGCGAGTTGTGAAAATTGGAATTTGTTTTGTGAAATTAAGGAGTGTTGGATAAATTGAGGAAACTTAACAGAATGTACGGCAGTTGGCAAAATTCGAATCCACTTGGAAAATACGAGCGAGTTGTGATAATTGGGATTGGGTTTGTGAAATTCAGGATAGTTGACTAAAATCGAGAAAACTTGGCAAAATCTTGGGGAGTTTGAAAAGTTGGAAGTGATTTGGCAAATTCAGGAGAGATGTAAAGATTGGGATTAGTTTCGTGAAATTAAGGAGAGATGGCCAAATCAAAGGAAAATTCACACTGACTTGCTACAATTCAGACGAGATGTAAATATTAGAATTATTTTTGTGAAATTATGGCTAGTTGGCAAAATTGGAAGTTGATCTGTGAAAATTGCCCCCCCCCCCCCCCCCCCCCCGCCCCCGGAGCGAAAATCTAAGTAAGTTTGCTCAGTTGGCAAAATTTGAATTTCGAATTGGAAATTTTTGATTTCTTCCCACCCCCCAAATCATAGTCCTTCGCTACGCCCGTGAATTAAGGCAATATATAATATTTAGTATTTATTATATATAATATTTAGTGTATTACTACACTAAATTCGTATTCAATGGAAATAAAATGGTAAAAATATTTTAAAAAACAAATATACATGAAATTTTCCTTAATTTTATATATTGTACCTTAAAAACATACCTGCTTAGCAAACTTCGATTATTGTGTAGTCAGGTCGATTTCCCATCAGGCACTTGCCTAGGTGCGCCATCATTCAAGTATCGCGTTTTTCTTAAGCATCAATAAAATTTCGTCTTTTTCAAATGTTGGGAGTAATAAAAAACTGTTTTCAAATATCCATGGTTCAAGAGTGGTTCAGAAAACTCTCTCCTGCCAATCGAAAATGAAATTCGAAGATATATGGATTGTGAAGATGAACAGCACATTTTCAGATCTATTAGGATACGTCCAAGTAACGGACGGGAATGGAAAACGTAATTTTATCTCCACAACTCTGAAAGTAAGATTTTTACCGAAAAATGGGGCCCCAGCAGATAAATTATATAACTCGATCAAATACATCGAAATTTCTCTTTTTAATAATATTCGTTTGGTATTTAAATAGAGCCGTCCCGTGGCCGAGTGGTTAGCGCACTTGGTTGCTGATCTAAGGGACTGGGTTCGAGCCCCTGAGTTAAGGAATGGATGGTTTTTTCTGCTGAGGACATGTCATCCTCACAGACCTTCTACTCTGGCATATAAACTGATAGGCTCCTGTCAGACCTCTGTGGCAAGCAGCTGCTTGAGGGGGTATTTATTTAAATTTAAATAGTTGTGGCAGATGAAATAGGACAACAGACGCTATTGTTACGCTCTTTCGTTACTTTTATTTTAGTAAACGATTTGTTATAACTTTTGAAGTAAATTTTTACGGCTTGCAACACTGTTATTTAATGTTTCAGTTTCCAAAACTCTCAATATTACGTAAATGCTACTCAAAAAAGAGATTTGAGGAATTTATTATGCTTTACATTAACTTTCTGTGGCATTTTGGTATAAAAGATTTATTTGAGAGTTACGGAGATTTGAATATAGCTTTCCACTCACGCAACATGGAAGGTTTCCAATACTTTCGATAATTTAGTGTAATTTGCTCATTTCCAGAGCAGAAAAAAAAATTTAAGTAAAACGTTCAAATATGGAAATGCTTTTACTGCATTTTGAATATTATAAAGTATATGTTATTTATTATATTAATTTATTCCATTAATTCATACAGTATTTTGTAACAAATCTATATTATTATTATAATTCGTACACTTTTTCCAGTTACATTACTTCCCATTTTCATGGTTGTGAAGGAAAAAAAAATAATAGAAAATAAAACTGTATATAAAGATCACATTACCACCCTTGTGCCTCGTGGGACATCCTTATAAATCATGTCCTATGTCTGGTTGTTGAATGTTACTCAGCACAGTGTCGCTATCATTTTAGTTTTAGGAGAGGAACGATGCTCATCTCTGAACTTTAAAGCATAATACATTATTTAACTACTCGAAAGTTCAATAACCTCTGGCGATTGTGCAATGTCCTCTTAAAAAATTTTAGTTTCTTCCTTTTGAAGAGAGAAGACTGTGGTTGTAAATGCGAATATATTAACTCCCTCCTCTCCATAAATACCAGTATTCTTGCATGAATAGATGTTTTATTTGAAGTTTTGTTATTTTCGAAATTTAGCGGCCTCTAAAGGAGCAAATTCAAACTAAGGTAACATTCGTAAAATGTGAATCGTAATATTTTCTTGTCATATTGGTTTCCGGATAGTCGGCCCTATATCCGCAGAACTCGTTGACCGAATTATTAGTATAACCACAAAGTCCCTTTGCAACTCAAAGTGGAGAGAGGAGTAAACCATTAGAATCACAATGTGCAAAAAGGCAACCATAAGCGTCACAAGGCGACATATTAAATTAAAATACTTAAATACCCCCTCAAGCAGATGCTTGCCACAGAGGTCTGACAGGAGCCTGTCAGTTTATATGCCACAGTAGAAGGTCTGAGAGGATGGCAGGACCTCAGCAGAAAAACGACACAAACATCCATGCCTTACCCGGGGCTCGAACCCAGGTCTCTTAGATCAGTAGCCAAGTGCGCTAACCACTCGGCCATGGGACGGCTAAAAAAATTATGCTGTACCTGCCAGGGCACGAACCTGGGACCTTCCCGATATCGCGATACATCCGGAACCTCGTGGAATTGCTATAGACAGTCTAGATAATCCATCCAATGACAATTAGTTAAATTCCAATTCGTCCAAAGGAGAAAATTCGCCTAATCCCGATTGGTCCGGGGCTGGTGTGGCTCAGTCTGTAGCGCCTATGATCATAATCTGTAGTTTCCAGGTTCGAGTCCCGCCTGGGCCAGGTTTGGAATTTATCTCTGCAAACCTCTCCACCCTGCCCACATTCAGTAGGGGACACCAATGGACTTGGAAAACCCATTGACGTCTCCTACTGACTGTGGCCCAATTATTCGGATGAGATGTTAAGTTATGGCCCCGTCCATCAGATGGGACATTAAGCCATGACTTTGTGTGCGGGAGAGCCACACCTTGTGCATATCGAAGAGCATGCCTGGTGGCTTTGACAGAAGGGTACCATCTGTCTCCTAACAGCTGTCCAGTGAGTCTGCCCCCAACCTTCTCTGAGTTTTCGGGATCCTTGTGAACTGGCCATTTAGCCCATCGTGTGCAAAAAATGTCGCTCAGAGGCAAAACAACCCGTTTGGTCCATTACTAATTTGTCTAATGATACGATTCGTCCAATGGTAGAATTCATATAATGGTATGATTCGTTAAACTGTATTAATCAAATGAGATCTCTGGGATCATCACATCTTTCTTAATTCAATTCATATATTAGACTACCTTATTTCACAGGTCTTTGGTATGCTAATATGCCTTTCTGTTTAGTCCATCGCAAATATTCCCCACAGCTTAAATTTGAGAGAGAAAAAGTGTGTTAGGAAAACAAAAATAGTAAATTAAATGAAATCGAAAAATTAAGAGAAATAAATGGGTTGGAGGTGGGGTGCGGGGAGGGTAAATGCGCACATCTGTAAACGGCCATGGTTCATCCCCTCTTCAAAATACTTTTTTTGACATCCATGACATATCACCTGATCACTTAATATATTAACCGATTCAGAAATATAAAGAATAAAACCTGCAGATTAACATTAGATACAAGAAAATTTCGAAATAAAAGTAATGGATCTATTAAAAATAGAAACTTATTTTCACAAACTGAAAAGCATTAATGAAAAATACATTAAAAATCTATCTGAATAACAAATAAAAAACTAACTGGTTTCAGTAGAAGTAGTTTCGAAAGCACGACGAAAGCACAGATAAATTTCTTAGAAAATAAGTTGTAGGTTTTCTCGATTCATTTACCAGATGGTGTCACCATCGCATAAAAATATATACACATCCATGATATCTATAAGATGTTCAGTGGATGTCGTATGATAGGACACCAAAAGATGATCTTTCCTTATCTTGGATATTTTATGGATATAGGAAATCCGTGCTTTTGTGTCGACAATGCAGATGTGTATTTGTTATACAGTTTATAGAAAGTAAAATGCCCAGAACTTAGAAGTAGTGCGCAATGCTAAAAGCATCCGCTAGTAGATCCACATCTGACTTGAAAGAAGTCGAATAGCGAACATCTGTGATACAGGACAGTCAACATGGCGAAGTGCAGCTCACATTGGCTACGATGCAAAAACTGTTGGTTGGTGTTGGCAATAGGATCTAACGCAAATGATAGAAGAGAGCACAGATAAATTGATGCATCTGACAATTGCCGTAAGAGATTATTTCATCATTTTCATCTAAATTGATTTCAGGATCATTGAAACTCTTCCGTGGCCACAACAACATGAACAAAATTCGATACCGATGGAAGTTAACTTGCATTCTTGGCTGCTATTGCATGGCTTGCCACTCCCGCAAGTTCACACTCCCGAGCATGGGACAAGATGGATCGAGTGATTACTAGCTTACTTCAACCAACTCTGTCGTCAAACTTAGAGATAAATTACAGGTTTTCTCAGAGCTGCTGCTCAACAAGGGAATGATATGCTCCCGCAGCATGTTTCAGCATGTATCTCAGTTGGGGTGATATACAATGCTAATTTTGTCTCCGCTTTTCCAGTGAATATCATTTGTACAGTACTGTAGTTTTGTCATTTATCTCTCTGACTTTCATTACTGAAATGCCAACTGTGGTCATGAAACATACACTCTTTCTGGTGAGGAAAATTTAGTTTCGAATACTGCTTTCACGTCTTGCGCTTTCTACAACAATTTGAAAAGGGGATTGGGTAAATATACATTAGAAATAAAGACTACGCTAGAGTACGGAATAACTTTATTAACCGTCACAACTCATCTGAAATTACAGAATATCAGTTTAATTTTAGTACTTTTGAAATAGCGAAACTTTTACTTATTGGCAACGGCAATCACAGGGATTGGGCTCTACAGCAACTTCCTGTTTTGCACTTCACTTTTTTTCGAGATCTTAACTTTTCTTACGACTTCCCCCTCTCGTGTATAGAGAAGCTCCATTGCCACTTCCTTCTCACTTTCATCTCCCAGCAGACACCTTCGTCTCCTGGCATCGTCACTCATGGCTGACACAGCCATGACACTGGCGCCAACGTCCCTTTTGTTTCTGGGTTTCGTCTCGGGACTTCCCTGCCATCCTGACTGCTACGGAATAAGCTCACCCATTAATCTGCTTTTTTTTGCGGATAGGTGTCGCCCTGTGTCGTGGGAAACGGAACATACAATTTCTTGCAACCATTAAAGCTAAATTCGAATTGAGGTGTATGTGTAGAACTCAACGGTGATGATGACTCAAAATGTTGCAGAAATATTCTCTTACAATTTTTAGGAAACACTCCGACAGTCCATTGCCAGGCCTCTTAAAATTATTAATGCAACTTACGTTGTTTCTTTCCTTCATTTCGAAAACAGAATAAATGTTGGAAGATATTTATCATTATCATCGCTTCTAAAAAAAAAATACCCCCTCAAGCAGCTGCTTGCCACAGAGGTCTGACAGGAGCCTGTCAGTATATATGCCATAGTAGAAGGTCTGAGAGGATGGCAGGACAGTGGTTGCCAAATAACATATTGTTGTAACATAATTGTCTACGGTATTCATATAATTGCCAGATGGTTCTAGCCGGTTGGAATCCAACGATATTGAGATAGTTGCCCACGTGTAAGGTAACTTTAAGCATAAACCACATGAGAGCAAAATCAGAAGCTACTTTAACATCATAATGGATCAACTAGCCAACTGCTGAAGCGTATCTTCTAGAATCACGACTCGGAGACATTGAAATCCACTAGATAGCCAACTGGATAACCACCACCAGATCTCGTCTGGCTCCTCAGAGAAGGTTGGCGTTGTAATCTGCATCATAAGAGCACAAAAGTTCTTTTATTTCATAAATTAATGTTCCTGTGATTAAACGATTTAAATTAACGATTCAACAAATGTGGAAAGAAAGGGAGAATTTTGGAGGCAAAGAGGATATCGAAGTGTGCTAATATTTTGCTTTTTTCCCAATGAGTATTGATCCAGATAACATCTTTCTTCCTTCTCTGCACCCCATTAATAAATCTCTTCTCTGGGATCCGAAAGTAAATTTCGAATTGTCGGATTGACCAGTGACATTTAACTAATGACTCACTGCTTGCCAATGTCGTTTGAGGTCATCGCCAGATTCCCTTGACCCGTAGCCACGGGCGACGGGGCCAATTCTTTCGTTTCTTGACTTCGTGACGGAAATTCAGTGTACAAGGGCAACAACACATTGATCATAACGAATATATTTGCGTAAAAATCATTCTCTCGCAGTCTCCCGATTTCTATCTAGCTCGAGTGTTGATCGTTCAGCGTCAATAGACCTCTAGTTCACAAATAACACGTTACAGGGACTCACGACTTTGCTAATATAAATATTCAGTTAGGCAGGCACCTAATCTAATAAACACATAAAGTGATTTGAATTTCCTAATCATGTACGTACAATGTTCCTACGAAAAGCGAACGCAAAAGGCAAACTCTGGAATTTTATAAACTATACGAGAAAGTTTATATTCATATGCGGCAGAAATTTAAAAGCTTATCTTTCAAGAGAATTAAAAAAATTAACACAATATAACTCTGAAGCTGTTTATATTGTCCCTTGGCTTAGTCATAACGGAGATCCGAAATTTTCATGAGAGAAAGCATCACGATTTTTCTTTTGAGGTGGGGCATTAAAATGCATATTTGATTTAGACTGCTCTCTGGATTCACCAACTGTTATCTGTGTGGGGTTGGGTTGGGTTGTTTTACCGCTGAGCGGTACTTTTTTGCAC
Organism: Ryuthela nishihirai; assembly: GCA_038380435.1. Lineage (NCBI taxonomy): Eukaryota > Metazoa > Arthropoda > Arachnida > Araneae > Heptathelidae > Ryuthela > Ryuthela nishihirai. The sequence goes on from JAWZYU010000017.1 coordinate 84,085,250, forward strand.
ACCATAGGCTAAATGGCCAGGTCACATGGACCCCGAAGGCTCAGAGAAGGTTGGGGGAGGGGACCCACTGGAATAGTTGTAGGGAGACAGATGGTAGCCTCCCGTCAAGGCCATCCAGCGTGTTCTTTAACGTGCACAGGGTATGGCTCTCCCGCACACGGCTTAACGTCCCATCCGACGGACGGCAGTCTTTCCAAGCCCATCGGTGTCCCCTACTGACCCTGGGCAGGGCGGGGAATTTTGCGGAGATAAATCTCAACGCTGACCCAGCTGGGACTCGAACTGGGAACTACAGATTACGAGCCTGGCGCGCCTGGGAACTACAGATTACTGAGCCACCCCGCCCCATCTGTGTGGGGAGAAAGGGATTTTGAAATACCGAAGCCTCCTAGTGTTTTGGCTCAGGTCCTTTGATTTCATGGCGTTTGGCGAACTGTTCCTAATACAACAGACAATTAAATTTCCGATCCTGTGATGTACCATTCTTTAATATTAATTACTGATTCGCGTTGATAATAATAATAAAGCTTCAGGCCAATTTGTGTTAAATTTATACTCAATAGGTTGCGTTTGCATAGCTAGAATCCCAGTTAAGGTATGGATGTATTTGTTGTCTTATTGCTGCGGTACTACAACCTCTCTGGAAGATTTTTCCCTATGACAAAATATACTGAGAGGCTACTGTCAGACGGCTGTGGCAAGGGATGTCTGAGAAGAAAACGAAAAACATGTATTGAACTTTAAAATGTATTGTTATAGTAGGTCTAGTATTTTTATTATTGTAGGGGATAGGCTAATCGAAAATGGTATAAAAATTAAATAATTCGGATCTTCTACATTCCTATTGCCTTTCTGCAAAAAAAAAGCAGTTGTTAAAATAAATAAAATAAATATTAGAAATTTCTCTCTTTTCATACATATGCTCCAAAAATTAAAAGAAATATTTCAAAGGAAAAAAAATATCAAAAATTTATTATTTTATTAATTTCAGAGGAAGTTAAGGTGGCTATAAAGTTTCTTTTACCATTCTAAAAAAAAATCACTGGCGAACTATTTTTTTTTTAAATTAATAACACTTAAGTGTTTGATATAATCACTGGCCACATGTTTCATTATTAGATTTTTAGAACACACGGTAGAATGAAGGTGCTATTTTTTTTAAATAAATATATATAATCCCTTCAGATGATATGCAATAAAAGAAAAAAATATCGATAACTCTTGCATTTAGCCTTCAGAAGACTAGTTCCATCCGGTATCGCCATATCCTTTCGTAAAGACAATATCAAAATGGCATTGCTTCTTTTGCTTTGAAAAAAATGATCGTAATTATTTGAGGAACACCTTGAATTTCTTTACCCGACAACGGACCTGGGTTTCCGTTATTCCATCTTGAGAATGGACTCTTGTGGATCTCCATCGCACATGGAGACCGTTATGCAGACGATGCTCATTTCGGTTCCATCATCTTGTGTGGCGAAGGCCGACGGAGAGACAGACGACATCCCTTGACCGCGCTGACCCTTGGCCACTCCATGGCCCGCCCTGGAAGATGGTTCTCACCTTGAACTGAAGTTGTGTATGCAAGTAGCATGAGAACGAAATATTGCCTCTCGACGAGATGAACACTCCCCAAATTAACATTTCATTTGAGCCGTTGAACCCGGACAGAGAGTGTGGGGCGCGCTGGCTGTCCCCCAGCCCCCACAATAGGGCATCGATGTTTGTCGAGCACCCCATCTCATCTGCGGCGAGCCGGCGGCGGAGAGACAAGGGCGTCAGCGCCATACCTGCACGTGCACCGCCGCGCTCCCTCATCAATAAATCTCGCGCCGCTGCGAGGCCGTTCGAGTGGCACAGCTGTTCGCAAATGGACGCCGAATGGGCCGTTAATTTTCGGGTGTCGCTTCGAATTTTGCGCCGAGCGCCATAAACCCACTAAAAGTCGGCATTTGAATGATTTCGGTGCCGAGGAGAAGCAACCGAGTCGCAGAGGTCACAGTCGTACGTTTGTCAGCCACATAAGGCATACTCTCAATCCCTGTTCCTCCCCCCCCCACCTCAGCGTTTGCCAACAGATGGACTATTTACAAGGTATGACGGACTCCCTTCGCACATTCCAAATGATCTATGCGTGCCCTTTGTACGTGGCCAGTTAAAAATGTGTACACTTAATTCTTTAATTCTCTCGAGGGCAAGTGAAGGGGACTTTTTCTCTTGAAGAGAGCGTCAAAGCCAATTGGAAGATGGATCCATCAACGAGGTGAGGAGAATGCCATGCTGAAAGATCTCTGAAGAAATACTGTTACTTGGCTGGAGTTTCAAAAGAGAACTAAAGAGCTTAAGGCTATAAGAATGAACCAAAATGCCACTAATGGGTCGAAGGTCAAGAGACCTATTTCAATTTCATTTATTTAAATAAACATCTCAATTTTGATTCCTTGGTGTAATATTATTGCTTCCCGAAAGAGTAATTTGGAAGACTTAGAAAAACTAGTAAGGAAATATGCAGAAAGCACAACAAAACATTATCGCAATAGGTAAAGTAGTTATTTAACAAATTTTGTTTATTGGAAAATATTTTATGAAAACATTTTGATGACTATCAAAACAGTAAAACTGGTTTCTGTCTCTTTGAACCACTGTGTTCATCCTACATGCTTTCACAGGAGGAAGGAGACACACTATATTTATTGCATTTACTTTCAGAAATAAGGCAGGCTCTATTTTTTACTATATTTATTTTTATAGGTTTAGGAGCGAGATTTCTAATTTTATTTCTTTCAATTATGTTTGTTATGCAAGATTTCAAGAAATGGGCTTGGCACTTTTTTTTTACATTATTTTCCAAGGGGAAACTTTTCCTTACCATTGAGGAGAAAGGGACCAACCAAATTAATTTTGTTTTCTTCCTCTATGTTTATTTTACTTGCTTTCGAGTAGAGGAGTGGCACATATTTTATTATATTTACTTTCAGTGGGATTGGGTTGGGTTGTTTTACCTCTGAGCGGCACTTTTTTGCACACCATAGGCTAAATGGCCAGGTCACATGGACCTCGAAGGCTCAGAGAAGGTTGGGGGAGGGGACCCACTGGAACAGCTGTTGGGAGACAGAGGGTAGTCTCCCGTCAAGGCCATCCAGCGTGTTCGTTAACGTGCACAGGGTATGGCTCTCCCGCACACGGGGCCACGGCTTAACGTCCCATCCGACGGACGGCGGCCTTTCCAAGCCTATCGGTGTCCCCTACTGACCATGGGCAGGGCGGGGAATTTTGCGGAGATAAATCTCAACGCTGACCCAGCTGGGACTTTCAGTGGGAGGGGAGACATTACATTTTACCTGCTTTAAGGCAGAGAAAGGACTTTTACGCTAATTTTAGTTGCATACACGAGAGTACATCAGATCATTGAACTTTTTTGTGCAATTCGATAACTTTGGAGGAATTTAAGGTTTTGAGGGAAAGGGAGAAAAGTACCTACACGAGGATACCCATGGTAAGTTCCATTAAAAGTGCCTCGTCTAAAGCACAAAATACTAAAAAGCTGAATTAAAAAAAAATCAGATTTTTCAAATAAATATTAAACTTTAGATACACAGGAATTTCATAGGAGATAGTGAGTGCAAATCTCAATACACAGAAAAGATCTGTAGCTCAAGTGAGATAGTGAAAAAACGCTACCAGGTACAAACACAATTTTTACTACTAAGGAAGATATCACTCTGAAGTTAACGTCGATCAATTTTAGAGTAAAACTTATCTTGAGCCGTTTGGGATATGAAACCTCTGATAACATGTGAGGTACTCTGGACCACTGAGCTACCGGCCGCCAATCAAGATCTTCTCTAATTGATGCAATGAACTTTTTTTACCCATAGTACACAATTCTTCGTGCCTCATGAAGGCTCAAAACAATTTTTCCTCTAAAATTGATCGACGTTAACTTCAGAATGATATCTTCCTTAATATTCATTGAATACATCAAAAATATCTCTTCAATTTACTACGCTTAAAGAATAATTTGCAAACGGCATTATGCATCCGTCGTATGCCATTAAATATGTAAATAATGTACCGAACTATACGTAAGTAGTCCAAGGAAAAAAAGCTAATGGTAGTACAAGAGTGAAATAACCGGGAACCTTTAACTTAAAGTAAACATCGGCTATACAAGTGTCAAACTGATGTTTACATTTATCTTACAACATTCGGCATTAATGGCGTCTCTCGTCGCCTACTTCCTAGAAGTTTAAGAGATATCAGAGAGAAAAATCAGTTTACTAGTTTTAAGGGAGGAGGAAAAACAACTGATGGTATAATTGAAGCATTTTCTTCTTCTTTTAGTCAGAAGATCTGAATCCTAATGGAGACATCCAATTAAATATTTATTTTCAGTCCGAGCTGTGCTGCGCACTGCAAGGTATAAAAATAACGAAAAGGTTCTTCATGTGTGAATGGAAGAAGAAAAAGAAGAATGGATAAACAGATGTTTGCGTTAAAATGGCTTCTTTATCAGTGGAGAGGAAAGCAACAAATAAAAAAAAATGTTAATTATGTTGTCTCTGCTCCATGCTTGCATGTTAGAAGCGTGACTCGTAAAGCTGATAGAAAACGAAAAAAGAAAGAAAAAAAATGCGGTAGGTGAGGTGACAGGCGCACAATTGTCTTGATTTCGGGTTATATCTGAATCCTTGATTTTAATGTGATCGACCTTGGTGTTTTTCACCTCACCTTCTTTCTCTTTTGCTCGACGTGTCGTTTCGAAAGACACACCTCACGAGAAAAAACGTCATCTTCTCTTTGGAAACAGATTAGCATAAGCCGCCATTTTGAATCCTCTTTGTTATCTGCCGACGATAAAAGGAACTTTCAGAGGTTAACAAGTCGTCCGCTAGGGCCACTAATAACTGCTGTTGCCACTCGGGAGTGTGAAACATCTATCGTGGGAAAGATGCGAAAAGAGGAATTCTCTTGTGGGTTTTGGCAATCCTCTCACGTTGTCTTCTTGGGAGAAGTGCATCACTGGGCAACCTCCGATCATTAGAAACTCGGAGGCAGCGTAGGGGGTGGAAGCGAGATTTGAGACGAAAAAATAATAATCATGCAGCCAAAGACCACAAGGAGATATTATATTAGCGAAAAAATGAGAAAGCAGGCTGTAGTTAATTAGATTGAGGTCAGGAGGAAGTTGGCTGAGTGCGGGTCATATGCTCTTTCTCTTTGGGGGTGTATATGATTAAACTTTGAATTATTGGTTTGCTAAATGGAGAAGTAACCCCGCATCCCATCCACAGTAAAAATAGCAAATTATCTGAACACATGATCGCACGATGTCGCATCGAGAATTAAAGAAGTGTAATGAGGACTCTGCACACAGCTTTTTCTCTTGATGTCCTCACACAAGAATTCCACCATTATAATTTAGATATTCTCGGCTTGCAAGAGACCAGATGGACAGATAAAGGTCAGATTCTTAATAATAATCTTAAATTTCTCTTTTCAGGGAGGGACGACAATAAGCATCACCAAGGCGTGGGTCTGCTTCTCAGCAGACACGCTAGTGATGCTCTTCTAGGATATGAGTGCATTAATGAAAGGTTTCTCACAGCAAAATTTCAGACAAGCGTTAAGACTTGAATGTTATCTGCTGTTATGCCCCCACTGAGGATGCCGATGAGGATGAGAAGGATAGGTTTTATGAAAAACTTCAGGATATTTTGAATTCTGTCAAGAAAGGAAATATTACCCTTGTTCTTGGTGACTTCAATGCCAAAGTTGATACTGACTCTGACCTTTGGGAAGGAGTAATAGGCCCTTTTGGTATTGGTAGCTGCAATGGCAATGGGCAACGTCTCCTACAGGTAAGTAAACCCAATGGATTCAGAATAACTAACACATATTACAAACACCGCGACATACATAAGTACACATGGGTTTCACCTGATGGGCTGCATAAGAATATGATTGATTACATATTTATTAATTAACAGCAAATGGGCTAGTTCTGTTAGGAATACCAGGGCATATAGGGGAGCTGAAATTGGGTCTGACCATTACCTTGTTAAAAGTGTGTTGCAACTTAAACTTAAAAAGTGTTGTGCTAGGGTTAAAAAATTTACTTTTAATACTGAAGCTCTGAAAGATCCGGTTATAGCCAAAGTTTACCATGATAGGTTACTTAGTCATTATGACAGTCATGGTTTGCTTACTACTGAAGTTGAGGAAGAATGGGATCATTTTAAACAGGCTTTTTTGGACACTAACAGTACTCTTTTAGGAAAAAAGGAACAGAAGAGATAGAATTATCTGAGTGATAAGGCACTTGAGCTTATTTTGGAAAGAAGGAACTGCAGGAATGTCCTTAATCAATATCCTACTAGTCCTAATAGAAAGCATTACAGAGAACTTAATAAACGTGTAAAAGATCAGTTAGCTGCAGATAAGAATTTTTGGCTTGATGGTTTGGCTGACAAAGCCGAGGAAGAAAGACAGCACAACAGCAGAGAGCTGTACCAGATAGTTAATGTTTTGTGTGGTAGAAAACGGACAGGTATACAGGGATTGAAGGATAAACAAGGTAAGGTTATAGAAGGTGAGGATTCTGTCATGGCTAGGTGGGCTGAGCATTTCAGTGATGTTCTAAACAATGCAGTTAGTTCTATTCCCATTGTTTGCAATGATGATAGATGCATTGGTGGCTTTAATGTTGGCCCTATAACACAATCTGAAGTTATTTTGGCTATTTCTAAACTTCATAAATCCCCAGGGGTAGATGAAATTACTACAGAAATGCTTAGAGCTGGGAATGTTTCGGTTACCACTTGGATGACTGAAATTCTGAATATCTTTTATGATAAAGGCATGGTTCCTAAGGATTTTACCAGAGCTATTGTTATCCCTATTTTCAAAAAAGGTGATCGCAGTTCTTGTGATAACTATAGGAGTATCAGCCTACTCTCTGTTACAGGTAAAGTTCTTTCCATGATTGTGCTTAATAGAATTAAGAATCTGGTTGACAGCCAATTGCGTGATGAGCAATGTGGATTCAGAAGTGGTAGGGGATGTGTGGATCAGATATTTTCACTTAGGCAGATTCTTGAGAAATGTTTAGAGTTTCAGAAACCTTTGGTTGCTAGCTTTGTTGATTTCAAAAAGGCTTTCGACTCTGTTGATCGTCATAATTTGTGGTTGATGTGAGATCATATGGTATACCTGACAAGTTAGTTAACATAATGAAAGCTCTCTATAATAACACTGAGTCGTGTGTGAGAGTTGGTAAGGCTTGTAGCAATTGGTTTAGCATTACTTCTGGTGTTCGACAAGGGTGCATTTTGTCTCCTTTTCTCTTTAGCTTGGTTATTGATTATGTTATGCGAAATTCATTTCAAGGGAAAGATTTTGGCCTTAAATGGACTGGAGATACGAAAATTTCTGATTTAGATTATGCTGATGATTTAGCCCTTTTGGCAAATGATGTTGATGAGATGAACTCTTTCATTCGAGCTGTTGATGAGACTGGTAGTAGAGTAGGTTTGGTTATAAACAGAGAGAAAACTAAAGTTATGAATATTGGTCAGGCAGGCTCTGATTCAGTTAATCTGAATGGTTGCAGTCTTGAGCAGGTGTCACAGTTTAATTATCTTGGGAGCTATGTAACAAATAATGGTGATGTGAGGCATGAGATTAACAGACGAATAGGGAATGCTGCCGGGACTTTTAAGAATCTATGGAGAGTGTGGACAAATAGGCGTATACACCTGAAGACTAAAATTAGACTGTATAATAGTTTGGTTCTTTCTAGGGTTAGTTATGGCAGTGAAACCTGGACACTTTGTAAACAGGATAACAGGAAACTTGATGCTTTTGATTCCAGATGCTTACGCAGTATCTTGGGCATTAGGTGGTTCAAATTTGTAACTAATGATGAGGTTAGGCAAAGGAGTTTGCAACCTCCTTTAAGCAGCATATTGTGCAGAGATAGACTCCGTTGGTTTGGCCATGTTGCCGGTATGAATAATTATAGATTGGTGAATAGGGTTATGAACAGTGTGCCTAGATGCCTCAGAAGGAAGGGGAGACCTAGGATGCGGTGGGCAGACAATGTCAAACAGGACCTTGTTAGAATTGGTGTGCAGTGGCCAGATGCAGTAGATGTAGCTCAGGATAGACTTGCTTGGAGAACTAAATTGCACGGTCTGGTTGGACCTCCGTAGCCCATGGCTGCTTGATGATGATGATGATGATGATGATGATGATGATGATGATGATGATGATGATGATGATGATGATGATGATTATCACTCTCCCGTGGCCGAGTGGTTAGCGCGCTTAGCTACTGATCTAAAGGACCTGGTTTCGAGCCCCGGGTAAGGCATGGATGTGTGTGTCGTTTTTCTGCTGAGGTCCTGCCATCCTCACAGACCTTCTACTATAGCATATAAATTGACAGGCTCCTGTCGGACCTCTGTGGCAAGCAGCCGCTTGAGGGGATATTTATTTATAATATCGCTTTTATTTAGATTTTTATGGATAACTTTTAAAGAAATCTTACGAATGGAGACCATGGTTGTGTCGGCTTGCTGTTCAAATACATCTTTGTATTTCGGTCTGAATGCGGTGGCTACCCCAACTGGGTTGCACCGAAATGCTACTAATAAACGCCGTCTTATATTAAGGAATGAATGAAATAAGCAATCTTATAATTCAGTCGGCTTTTTGAAGTATTGGTTAGATCTTGTAATTGCTATTTTACTTCAGTGAAAATTTAAGCCGAAATGCTTCGTGTAAGCAGCTCTCAGTGGTCAACTAAGTCTAGCTCTTGTTCAACCTATTTCAGAAGGGAATCTCCCATTTTGGCAGATTTTCATAACCTAAAAAGCGAATGTTAGCTCCATGGTTCCATTAGTGTGTATACATTAGCTTTTAACAAGATTTAACAAGATAATTTTTAACAAGATGGTGCTCAATTTATTTTTAAAACAGGGAAATGAATAGCGAAAATCACTGCATTGAGAATACTGCAAGTAAGTTTATGATCACTGGGGTTGGGGATAAAAGAAACTAAAGAATTTTACCTTTTTGGAAGTGTGCAGAGAAATGCCTAGCATATGAGCCACATAGAAACTTCAAGTTCCTCAAGTTCTGCACGTTTCGCAGTCGCCTTTACCCAATTCTGTGTCTGTAAGTTATCATAACTTATTATGTCACTGGTTGATCCAATAAATGTCAGAAACGAGGAAGTTATAAGTGTCATTAAACAAATTCACTTCCTTTCTTCATGTTTCGTTTCTTCGTTTCATAACTTATACAGTTCAAAGTTTCTTCAAGAATCCCTTGTTCTATCGGCATAACTGCTCTCTCAAGATTGCTGAGGTTCACTATTTCGCTTTGGCAATTTAAAAACAAAGTCATTCTGAAATAATCATTTGGTTTAGCAGGCAATGTGCCACGTATCATAAACCGCTGTTCCTTTTTGTTTGATAATCGTCATTTGTGTCTGAGCACTTCCAGCAGGAACCGGTTAAAGAAGCGAGGAAGTTCTGGAGAAGAATTTTGGTTTTATTGCCATCGTATCTAAACGCTTAAATTATCTAGAAGAAAGAAAAAAAAGTGCCAAGCATTGACCTCTATTGTCTCTGTTGTTTATCTGCCTCAGTTTATACTAAAGAGGAAAAATGCCAGATGAAGATGACCACAAATTTGTCGGTTTTAAACGAAATCGAACCCTTTTTTTTCGAAGGCGTTTGACCCCTCGTGCATACATTATATGCTTTAGGATGACGATGATGACCTCACAAGGTTCGTGTAATTGCCGACTGTCATCAGCTATCTCTAGTTGCAGAGGTTAGCCAGTCTTCCACCTCCTGAAGATGATGAACGAATTGAGGATGTTTACTTCTTCAAACGAGCCAATGTTCCGCAGCATGTCCTGTGACATGAATTCATCTCCTCCCTTTGCCACCTCTGAGGATTTATCTCTCCGCTCTATATCACCACCAGCAGATACCTGAAGCGATAGAAGACTTGAAAATCAAAAAAGAAAAGGTCTGCAGCCTCATTCTCCTCCCTTTATTCGCAGTTAATATGTGTTCCGGGGGTGGACGAAAGGAATACGAAGCACAATAGATGGCGCAATTACAACGTACAATGGACAGCAGCCCGGGACAAACGGTACTTGTGAGTAGCGCAATTACGCAATACAATAGCACATTAAGTACGACGTAAACGAACATGGCCGAGGGACTCGGATGCTCCGAAACAGTTAGAGGAGAACTAGGTGATGCCAAAACTTCTTTGTTCATAAATACCCGAGGGCTCACCAGGCATGGGACTACGCAGGTTTCGAAATTCTGAGAGGTGTGTATTGTTCAGATCTTTTTCGGAAAAGCGCAAATTTTGTGTTTTAAGAGAAAAGTAATGAAAGAAATAGCTTCAATCCATTGTGATGCATAAGTTACGGACTGTCGAGAAATGCTACTATTTTATATTTGGATTAGTTTAAGGCTAACTACATCTTATTACACTGGTCTCCATAAATTAAGGAAAACTCAGAAAAATTATGATCAAAAACTATATGAATGATTTTAATGAAATTTGATGAAAAAATGAATTGCAATGCTAGTTTTAGAAAGGCATAAAATATTTTATACTAGAACTTTTTTCGTCAAAAAATAACACTTAGAGGAACTTGTCCAGAAAATGAAGTGTCAGAATGCAATGGGCAAAGTTCTTTAATAAGGAGTGTGATCACCTCTTATAACAATGCAGGCACGACAGCGATGTTCCATGCTGTTTATGATGTGAATCAAGTCAGTAGGGAGTAACGATCATTTTCCTTTGAAACAGTAATAAGCTCCCCCCCTTTGTTTCAGGTGTTGGGTTGAGGACAGCAACACATCTCCCTAGAGCATCCCACACATGCACAATCGGATTTAGGTCGGGAGATCGAGCTGGCCACACCATGGGCATAATGGTCTCTTCTTGAAGGTATTGTTCCACTAGTCAAGCTCTGTGTGGACGAGCGTTATCGTCTTGGAAGATGAATGCTTCACCTATTGCACCAGCGTAAGGACGTACATAAGGATCCAGGATTTCATCATACCTTTGAGCATTGAGGTTTCCACTCGTCAATACAGAGGTCTGTGTATCCACCTAAGGAAATGACACTCCAAACACACACGCTGCCTCCACCTTAACTGTCTCTTTGACGGATGTTACTGGGATGATAGCGGGTACCTCGTTCTCTCCGTATCAAACACTGTCCGGAATCACTCTGCAAGTGTACGGACCTCAATTACTCTACTGTTCAGTTAACATGCATGCATACTCAATTCAACTGCTCTCTCTTGTGATGTGAGGGGTACACAAATTACTGTCCTTCTAGTGTACAGAGCTCCCTCATGAAGCCTTCTACACACAGTAGAAGCTGATACAACCCTCCCAGTGGCTGCTGCAAGAGAGGATCGTAGCTGAGAGGGAGTAGATGTCATGCTCCTTTGTGCTTTAATCACAGATATCAGTCTTGTACAGAGGTCGTAACTCTAGCCCTTCATCGGCTAAACCACCAAGACGCGGAATGGGTGCTAAGAAATTGATCCACAGTCTATGGACCACAAAAGGACTCACATTCAGCGACTCATATCTGACTGACTTTGACCTGCTTCGAGCCGGCCAATAGCTCTCCACCGCAGTTCAAATGATGTCACGAGGTCATTCCTACAAAATAGCTATTTTGAATTTCTTAACTCACATTTACAACACAAAATAACGATCCATTCCAAAAACACCCGTTTTTATGCCGCTATCCGATTACGCAAATTAACGCAACCTAGACTAATTTGCATACGATACGCTCACCCGGCATTACTTTACTGGTTACCATGAACAAGCTTCGCGAGGATCGCACAATTCTTTGACGAATTATCGCGATTTTTCTCATTTTTTCTTAAATTATGGAAACCAGTCTACATAAATAATTTGTGACTGTAGTTACGCAAAATCACTTCCTGTAAATTCAGTTAGGAACTGTTTTAAAGAATTTTCAGAGCTGATAACTGAACAATATAAAGTTCTAAATGGGGAGAGAAGATCCGAATTTTTATCTTTTCGTGAGTGAATTGACATGATGGGATATTTTTAATACCGAAACCTGCTCTCCAGGGCCAGGATAGGGATATCGGCTGCATGGTGCTTAACTTAATTCCCCTAAAAAAATGAAATAGCAATAGACAAACAAAATGGTATCACCTGAAAAGCTTGTGCTTTACGTTTAACATGCATAAGACCTGTTATATACAGCCGGTGGAATTTGAAATGGGTTGGATCACCTTTTACGTCGGTCGTGATGTCTCTGAATGGTTGAACGCTGTTGGCAACAATGGGTACAATGGGTCCTACATTGTATCGTCATTCCTGCCTGTACATATGTGTTAATATGTGTGTGTCCATATATGTTAAAGAGCACCATTAGAAGACGACTGGAGGAATTGGGCTGCACTAACCCTGTCAGTTGGCTCATCTAACTTTGATGCCATCCCATTGTTGTCTGCATCTGCAGTGAGGCAGGGCGACAGCTGCTTGGGCACAACACTGCTATGTGTCCTTTTATCACATTTGTGTTTGAAATTTAAAAACGGCTGTATGCTCTTTTGAAGATACACTTAGGAAATCTTAAGAGCTTCACACTTAGGCTTAGCTCAGGATCTTCATATTAGGCCAACACTTGCAATCATGGCCATCAGTTACAATAGATGTTCACGTCTATCGTTACTGATGGCCAGACTTACAAAGAAACCATTCAAGGACAAGTGAATCTACCCCTTTCTATTCCCCATCCCTAATGCTGGTTTCCTACAAGACAATGACAGTCCACATACTTTTTTTCAATTTGTCACCATACTTGCGAATCTACCAGTTTATCTGCAGGTCATAATAGAACAAAATCCATGCCATCCCCGGAATCGAACCCGGACTCCAGCAATTTCACTGTTACTACGAAACAATGTGATTCCACGAGGCCGCTTCTATCGCTGTTAGTGGAAGCCACACTTCTCATTGATGTATACTGCATTTTCGTAAATAAATACTGCTTGTTTGATACACAGACTTAATCATTACTCGTCTACATTGCAATTTGTCGTTCCTCTTGTTTTAAGCTCAAAGCGAGCATGCTTAGTACGTGGAGCAATTTCGATGACGAACAGTGTGGCAATTCGTTAGGATCGGCCTCCTTTCTGATTTTTCTTCTTTTTGGGGCACCCTGAAATCTAATCTGTGCCTGCCCTAGAAGCGGCAGTATAAATACTCTAAAGCGGCAGAAATTTTCCACAAATATGCAATTTAATGGAGCATAACATCGAATATTATCGATATATTTACTTTAAACTATAGTTAGATGAATGTTTGGGTTTCCAACTTCACTCTAGTCAAAGTCTGGCAAACTACAGCCTGTCAGTTCTTTTTGTGCGGCCATTGGGCTACTGATGAAAAATAAATTGTGTTGAAAAAAAAAAGACATGTAGTGGACAAGAGTCCAACTTCGGCGACGCGAATTTTCATTAAAATAATAAACACAAACAATATAATTGTATTAGATTTTATCTTTCGTTTTTTTAATTACTTTGGTACAATAGATACCGTGGCCGAGTGGTTAGTGCGTATTGGCTACTGATCTAAGGGACCTGGGTACAAGCTCCGGGTAAGGCATGGATGTCTGTGTTGTTTTTCTGCTGAGGTCCTGCCATCCTCACAGACCTTCTACTATGGCATATTAAACTGTCAGACCTCTGTGGCAAGCAGCTGCTTGAGGGGGTATTTACTTATTACAATAGATATTTTTTTTGGGGCCAATATCGTATTTTGAAAATATGTTGTGGGGAGGGGGGGGATTTCATTTTTCTCAAAAGATTAAAGCATAGGTAATTAATACGTAAATATTAAAAAAGTTAAGTAAAAGTAAAAAAAAAGTAGTACGTTTTGTAACAATGTTTAATAGTTGCTAAATGTTTCGAAAGAATAAAAACACAAAATAATTTTCGAACGTATACATTGAGGGGAGGTTAATCCCCCCAACCTCCCCCTTAATACGCCACTGTTGGCAGCCCGCCCTTCCATTGCAGTTTACTATGCGACCCTTCAGTCAAAAAGTTTGCCCAGGCCTACCCTAATCAATGGCGCTATCTGTTTGTAAATGACAGAAACTTCTTTCTGAAAGTAACTAGGCCTCGCGTAACTTTCAAAAAATCAAGAGTTGAATTTTAAGAAGCAGCTGAGCTGTCAAAAATTCGATTTTTCGGGTTAAACTCCTTACCCTTCATTGAACTCTCAGCCGGTTCGAAATTACCATTGATGCAGGCGGTACAATGCAGTGGGGCCCCATGGGGTTGTCGATCATCTAGCGTTCGGACCCCAATTTTACATTATGTGATAGGAGCCCAGTCGCATATTTTGCACTGGGCCACACGGCAATCTAGTTTTGCCATAGACTCTAAGCTCACTGAAGAACAATGGGGTGTCGTGCAGGGAAACCCAATTCAAAGGAAACATCTGCGATTGACATCTGGCGGCAATATGTTGAGATGAATTTGCCAAACTTGAATGACAACTGAAATGACAACTTGAACAAGTATCAGTGAAGATTTTTGGTATATCAAAGTATTACTAGGTCTAAAAGAGGAATAACGTTTTATAATTTTTTTCTAATAATAATAAATAATTACCCCCTCAAGCAGCTGCTTGCCACAGAAATCTGACTTCTGATAAACTGTGCCATAGTAGAAGGTCTGAGAGGATGGCAGGACCTCAGCAGAAAAACGACACATACATCCATGCCTTACCCGGAGCTCGAACCCAGGTCCCGTAGATCAGTAAAAAATTAAACGGTTTAAAATTGAAGCATTCAAATATAGTATATCAACTAATTTCATTTTCAGATGTACAGTGTCGACATTACTCCAGCTAGTGTTTGGTAATGCATAACATCTGTAAATATATCTGCTAATTGCATGATTATTACGATGTTCCCAATCGGTTTAGGTAGTGCAAGGCTGCACCCACACTAGTAAATTGGGCTACTGATGAAAAATAAAAGACGGATAGAGGACAAGAGTCCAACTTCGGCGACGCGAATTTTCATTAAAATTTAATAAAATTATATTGTTTGTGCTTATCCTTCGTTTTTTTTTGCGTTGGTCTCAACATCTACTGCCTTCTTTTACATCCTTAACTAAGCAACTATAAAAACGCAAACCCCTTAGGTAGAATGGGTGTCAATGGAAGTTATCCCTCCACTCTCATTGGTAGAACAATTGGTGTCTAACCAGAAAGTTTCCAGTCTGGGATGGCGGATTTTATTTCTGTACAATTGCCTATTCTGATTAAGTGGGACTTTCTGTTACGTAACACTTCGTCAAAATTATATGGAAAAAATGTAAAGTGGACAGAAATGATACAGTTGAGATGGATGGGGGAAAATGTCAATTTCAAGAAAAGCTTCAAGACTTTTGAAATACTGTAAAATTACCCTTTTCTTATATTCGGGAAAAAATTGTTCTCTGAAATAAACTGCTAGTTAGTTATTTAGGTATAGAAGCTTGAATAAAAATAAAATAAACAAATACCCCCTCAAGCAGCTGCTTGCCACAGAGGTCTGACAGGAGCCTGTCAGTTTATATGCCACAGTAGAAGATCTGATAGGATGGCAGGACCTCAGCAAAAAAACGACCCCGGGGCTCGAACCCAGATCCCATAGATGAGTAACCAAGCGCGCTAACCACTCGGCCATGGGACGGCATGAAGCTTGAATACAATGTGCATAATATCATTTAATATTTGGTAATAAAAGTTAAGCCATCCCGTGGCCGAGTGGTTAGCGCACTTGGCTGCTGATCTAAGGGACTGGGTTCGAGCCCCGGATAAGGCATGGATGTTCGTATTGTTTTTCTGTTGAGGCATATAAACTGACAGGCTCCTGTCAGACCTCTGTGGCAAGCAGCTGCTTGAGGGGGTATTTATTTATTTTTTATTTAATAAAAGTTAGCTACGAATTGAATCTAAATAATGCTCAACACATCGGCACGTGAAACAGATAATGAACATTAGAACATTTGTATAAATCGCCTGTCGTACTGCTCACTTCCGGCAACAAGCAGAAGACTGGTTCATCAACCACTAAAGGCAGAATCAGCCTCAGCGTTTGCAATCAAGATAAAGCAGAAGCTACGCTAGAAGAGCCGACGACCGCAATTCAAATAAAGAGCAATTCATTAGGGCGACGGTGAGCGGAATGTGTGCGGCCGCAACACCCCGCAGGGAACGCATCGCACACAATACGGATCTGGCTACAATAGGAATCGGCGCCAAGAACCTCCGATAGCTCACCTCTGGCAAAAGATGTGCGGAACGAGATGTAGGCCACTTGGGAGGGGGAGGCGGAGAGGAATCAGCTCAAGGTTAGGCGGTCGTCGATGACCGGAGGCAGATCTGAGCAGGGGTCAGCTGATTCACTGTGACAAGCGCAAAAAAGAGAATCGCAAAGGGCGACGGTCGCTGTTCCCATGGAAATGGAAACTGGTGAATTGGCGGGAGCGTTGTGACCTCTTCACCCGCACTCAGAGGGAGGCACGAGCCAAGTCGCCTCTATTGTTCTATAAACAGAACACATTGGCGGGAAAGGCAACAGATCTCATTAAGTGATATTTTACCTACTACTCTTTTAAAAAAAGAGAAATAACCCTTGTAGAGTTCACAAAAATTACGGTTCTTCAGAGAAATGCAGAAGTTTCTTTCCTTCTTTTCAGTTATTATGCGATTTGGAAATTCATGACTCATTAGGAAGCATTTCCTTTGGAATACAAACTGTCGTGAAATTGTTTTTTTTTCCCTTGTTAGAAAAACACGTTTTGTCCGCAAGAAATCACGAATATTAGTTCTTTTTTTAAAAAGATGTCAAAAATATTGCTAGAAATAGTATATTTTTAAATTCCTATAAAAAAATTATTTCATCTCGATGAATTAGACGTAGACTCTAGTAACAAATGCTGCAAACTTTTAATAAATAAGGGAAGAAAATGTACACCACCTGACGCAGCTGCTTGCCAAAGAGGCCTGTCAGTTTATATGCCATAGAGAAGGTCTGTGAGGAAGGCTAGACCTCAGCAGAAAGATAACACTAGCATCCATGCCTTACCCGGTACTCGAACCCAGTTCCCTTTGATCAGTAGTCAATCGCGCTAACCACTCGGCGATGGAACGACTATAATAAAAAAAAAAACCTTCAAGCAGTTGCTTGCCACAGAGGTCTGACAGGAGCCTGTCAGTTTATATGCCAAAGTAGAAGGTCTGAGAGGACGGCAGGATCTCAGCAGAAAACAACGCATACATCCATGCGTTACCCGGGGCTCGAACCCAGGTCCCTAGCCAAGAGCGCTAACCACTCGGCCACGGGACGGCTACTAGCAATAAATTCTTAAATTTAAAAGAGATAATTCTAAAATATACCTGTGCGCCTTTTAAAATTTTGCTAAGGCTCCAAGGGCATCATTCTTTCCATTCTAGTTCAGGACGTGCACAGAAGGCATAATAGTTAGCATAAACATTTAATAAACAGACCAAAAGCGAATTTAAGAAAGAACTGTAATAGGGATATTTTGAAAGCGGTTTGTTTCCCAGTAATGAAGCTTTTTATAAAAGTTAAGTCTTTATTTCCTTTGCATTTACAGATACAGAGTTGATCATAAAAAGCTCGAAGAGCTTGACTGTAAGAATAAATGATACAAACATACTCCTTACAAATAGCACATATAATAAATAGAGAAAATAGAACATTAAAATAGAGTAACAATGTTAATAAAATCCACGCGAAGCTTGATGTAGCTCATCCACAGGAAACGTTAAATATATGCAGTTAGAAATAGTTGTTGTATATCGGTTACATATTGACATTCATTCAAGAAGTCCTGATATATATAATGTATAATTAAATAAAAAAATAAAAATAAATGCCCCCTCAAGCAGCTGCTTGACACAGAGGTCTGACAGGAGCCTGTCAGTTTATATGCCACAGTAGAAGATCTGAGAGGATGGCAGGACCTCAGCAGAAAACAACACGAACATCCATGCCTTACCCGGGGCTCGAACCCAGGTCCCGTAGATCAGTAGCCAAGCGCGCTAACCACTCACAAATGCTAATTAATATTGAATTAGGAAAGACGCACTTTCATACTCTTGATTTTTTTAAAAGTCAATTTTTGGTCTCAGATTTAAGTTTTGATAGTCTAAGGATGGATAAAAGTTCTCTAGGCAAAGAATTAAAAATAAGAGGAACTGCATAGTTTCTGATGCGTTTATCATAGTTAGTGCTGAATTTTGGGATTTGACAGAGATCTAAATTTATTTTGTAATCACTTTTAAAAAAAGCATTTAAATTATAGCACATCTATATATATCTACCAGAAGTAACACATTGCGGTGTACAAATCTGTTTCTATTAAAAAATAGAGTAGTTTTTTAACTGTAGGAGAAATTGATCTTCACACTGAATTTTGCAAGTTGCTGATTTTTCTTAAATGTATTTTGAAAGTGTTGCCATATACAGTAATACCATATCTTATGATAGATTCACAATTTGTTATATGTCAGTATGCTGATATTCGACGTTGTCAATTTGAAACTCGAATCAATGTCTAAATAGTTACGATTTCAAGAGGAATATACGAGCATCCAGAGTAATCAGAGATCGCTTGGTTCAAACACCGAATCGTATGGGCTTCGATTTCAGGTAAAAGTCGATTATTAATGCTTGCAGAGTGACTGTATATTAATTTAGTTTTATTAGCATTCAATATTAATGAGTTACATAAAACCATTCGAATCGTATGGGCTTCGATTTCAGGTAAAAGTCGATTATTAATGCTTGCAGAGTGACTGTATATTAATTTAGTTTTATTAGCATTCAATATTAATGAGTTACAATTAAGTCATTTAATATTGTTGAAATCAGTTTGTTGATTTAAAGCTATTTTGTAATCCCGGTTACTATTTACAAGAACAATATCATCAGCATATAGATATGTACTGCTCTTGTTATTAATATATATTAAAAATAGAATAGACCCAAGAATTGACCTTGAGGTACCCCATATGTGATTTTCCGTAAGTTAATGTCATTTACTTTAGTCAAAGAATATCTATTGGATAAGTAATTTTTTAATCAATTATAAATTCTTCCTCTCATTCGCGCATTATATAATTTTTTGAGTAAAATATTGTGGCCCAGTATACATCAAAAGCTTTATTCAACTCTATAAACACAGAATGGCTAACTTTGCCCTCATTTATATTAGAACATATTTCGTCAGAAAATCTTCTAATAATGTTGTAGTTCTCTTATTAGTCTGAAATCCATATTGTCTCGAAGCTTTTGATTAGATTGGCTACATATCGTTCCTATTTTTTTCAATAATGTGTAAAATAGCAATAGGACTATAATTTTTGTAGGATTTCCTTTCGCTAGATTTGTGTATAACTCTAACAATCGAAATCATCATTTTAGATGGAATATAGGACGTATCAAATATTAAGATTAATAATTTTGCGATGCTGTTTCTTGCACTGGAGGAAATGGAAATTTAGAGTGCTTTAATTCTACTATTCCTGGAGATTTACGGTCTTCCAAACTATTAGTTATTCGAACAATCTCGTTATCGGTAATATTCGGAAGGTTCTGTTTATTATACATTAATTTTTATGGCTCTTGAAAATGAAAATCGTTCTCTTCCATTAATTTATTGATCGAAATTTACAAAATTATTGTTGAAATTGTTCGCAATTTGCAATGTAATTAAAGTTTTATCCATGTGTTGAGAGGTCTAACGTTAAAATTCCGAATAGCGCTTTCTCGTTTGAGTTTAACTATCAAAAACACACATTAACCGTAACCCCTTAAAAATTTGAATCCTGAACACCAACTATTAACTTATGTTTAATCTGCTGTTTTTACCCCCTGAGCGACACTATTATGCGCACAATAAATTAAACCGCCAGGCCACAACGACTCTGAGAGGCACTTTCTTGCACACAATGGGCTAAAGGACCCCGAGGGCTCAAAGAAGGTTGGGGGAAGAAACCCACTGGACAGCTCTTAGGAGACAGATGGTATCCTCTCATCAAGGTCATCTTGCGTATTCTTTAATGTGCACACGGTATATTCTCCCACACACAGTTCCCCGGTTTAATACCCCATTCGACGGACGGCGACCTTCCCAAGCCCATTGGTGTCCCCTACTGACAGGAATTTTGAGGAGATAAATCTCATTCTCTCATCTACAGTTCCAGGACTCGCACCCAGTAACTGCAGATTACGAGCCTGGCGCGCTACCGACTGGGCCAACTTCCACAGTAGGGAATCCACTGAACAGTTTTTAGTACACAGAAGTCACATCTTAATGTCCCATCCGACAAACGACAGCCTCTCGTAGCCCATCGCTGTCTCTTTTCTAAACAGCAGCTGAAAAAGGGTTGGTAGAAAAAATTTCAATTCAAGATAATGAGGGCTGGCAGCTAGGGACGTCCGATTAAACATGACGTGCTAACGACCGAACCAACTCCCGATTCTCAGTTCGATGAAATATAGTTTTACTCGAAATTTTTGTTGTTTATGATTGATATAGCCGTCCCATCGCCGAGTGGTTAGCGCGCTTGGCTACTGATCTAGGGACCTGGGTTCGAGCCCCGGGTAAGGCATGGCTGTTTGTGTCGTTTTACTGCTGAGGGCCTGCCATCCTCTCAGACCTTCAACTATGGCATATAAACTGACAGGCTCCTGTCAGACTTCTGTGGCAAGCAGCTGCTTGAGGGGGTATTTATTTTTTTAATGATTATTGATATTTCAAATTCAGTTGGGTTGTTTTACCTCTGAGCGGCACTTTTTTGCACACCATGGGCTAAATGGCCAGGTCACATGGACCCCGAAGGCTCAGAGAAGGTTGGGGGAGGGGACCCACTGGAACAGCTGTTGGGAGACAGATGGTAGTCTCTCGTCAAGGCCATCCAGCGTGTTCTTTAACGTGCACAGGGTATGTCTCTCCCGCACACGGGGCCACGGCTTAACGTCCCATCCGACGGACGGCGGCCTTTCCAAGCCTATCGGTGTCCCCTACTGACCGTGGGCAGGGCGGAGAATTTTTGCGGAGATAAATCTCAACGCTGACCCAGCTGGGACTCGAACCTGGGAACTACAGATTACGAGCCTGGCGCGCTACCGACTGAGCCACCCCCGCCCCTTCAAATTCAGTCTGCGAATGCCTCTGCCGTTTAATGACGATTTTTTACCTTTTCATGTTCACTTCTATTTTAAATATATAATTTTTATAATTAGAAGTTACGATTGCGAATTGACAAGAAGCTGACAGAGAAAAGTATAGTTTGTGAAAGGAATAATTATCACACACAACATTGAATTTAGAGGAGAATATCACAATAGCTACTTAATAAAAATAACTTATTTCCTTGATGTACTGTACAAAAATGTAGACAACAATTCTTTGAAGGCTCAGTGAATTTATATGTGAGTTGTAAAAAAATAAACGAACCATACTTACCTAGAATTAAGTTTGTAGGCGTTAATGCTGAAGGTAATTTCGTTCAGCCATCCTTAGAGATTAAATTTCAATTGTACACGTAAGTAGATCTACAGTCGCTCAAAAAAATATCCGAACACTATGGTTGGTTACAGAATTCAGAAAAAATATCTGGCAACGATTTTTTTGGAAATTAGTGATCTGGCAACCTTCGTGTCACGTGACACGAAGGCTGCCAGATCACTAATTTCTAAAAAAACGTTGCCAGATATTTTTTCTGAATTCTGTAACCAACCATAGTGTTCGGATATTTTTTTTTTGAGCGACTGTACAATATTTAAATTATCTTCGACGTTAATTGCAACGTTTATAACTAGCAAATCTGTGAATATTTCAGTCGTGGAAATCACGAAATTGGCATTGTGAAATGTAGAAGGGAGTTACTGGGTAAGAAAATGAACGTCTTCCATAATTATTTTCATTTAAAACAGCAATATTAATTAGAAGAATTTGCAAAATTATATTTAAGAAATTTTTTGTCTAGTTTTTCTCAAATATAGTTTTATTTCGATCACAATATATTTTTCAATTAATTATTAGTCAATAATAACTGATTTCCTTTACTCACAAATATACACGGTCGTATCAGAATAATATGACCCACCTATCATAGTATACATATGGTAGGTGGTCATATTATTCTGATACGACTGTACATATGTATCAGACTTCAAGTATTTGCAAAATCTCGACGGTTATGAAGTAGTCAATATACGCGGATGCTGATAAAATTTTGGGGATGCGAATAGAACCTTTGCTATCCACATAGGGCTCTATAAAACACGCTTTCTCTACTGGAAAGGGCTTTTCAATTTACCAGATGGCAGTAACGTTCAAGTTCGTTATGTTCCTTTTTAACCCTGATGGGCTGACCCATTTATTTCATTTGAGCGACGTCGCTTTTGCATTTGTAGCCCTGGAGGAGAATGGTTTTAAAAAATACTTGGCGAATCAAAAATGAAGAGAAAGCGAAATGTTAAATAAGCATGTAAGTGTTCTACTTGTTCCAAATCAGGATCTGTACGAGGTGTTCTTTTTCATCTACAGAATTTTTGGTTTTCCCTGCTTGGCATTAATGGTCCTGCTTTTCGTTACTTGTGTGCTGAAGGGAATCTGATAAGGATCGTTTAGTGTTCGCCTCGTGAGTCATAATGAGAGAGCATGAGGAGCGCAAACCCGATGCTGAATAATCCCGCTCTCTCTCTCTGTCCATCATTCAGTAAGGGCTAGAGGCAGACGAATCAGAATCGCATCATCAGCAACAGTTTCCCTGACAACGGGCCATTTTGCGTACATTGGACTGAGCAACTGAAACGTTTGTATGCGAACTGAGCAACGATACTTTCGAATATCGTCCATTCGCTTTATTCGGTGAGGATCAGTCCGTGCCCATCTCATTCAAGGCAATTTGCGAACGACTGATGCAATATCATTTCAAGAGAAGCTATTATCATCAACTGACACAAGATTTCAAATTATTTTTTTTTGTCTTTGATCCAGATGCTTTAATGGCTTTTCTATTTCTATCAATGAGGTGGGTAGGAGCATCGTTCCATCATGAAACCTGCAGAGTATGAGCAGATGGAGGCTAAAGGGGAATTCCACGTGAATTTAGGAAACGTATTTTAAATATACAAAGTGAACTTGAATGGTGTACCAAAAAATCAGGGTGTGATCAGTGGTGTCTGCAGAAATTTCTCAGGGGTGGGGGGGACAAGAATCTTTGATAGAGCGCCATTGCTATTTTTTTTTAGGAAATGGGCGTGATTTTTAAAATACGTTTAGTCACATTTACTGTCGAGCAAAATGAAATAATTTATACGCTTCTAGCGTTTTTTTTTTCATTTAAATACAATACAGTTAATAAAAATTTAATCATGTAAAGCTCTCATAATACAAACAATAAAAAGAAGTAATCCTCCATTTTTCTTATAACCTAGAATAATCACATTTCCAGAGATCTTGGTCTCCCGCCCCTGATGATGTCCATGGGGGTGTTATCAGGGAGTGAAACTGAGTCGGAATGTCTATGAACATGCAGAGAAAAAAAGAAAGCCTCTTAAGTTCCTATTCTAAGTTCGACTTCCATCGGTGAAGTGAGACATGAAAGTTTCCATGTGCTGGAGACACACTATGCATACTGTGATCCATTACAGTCCCGCGGCAGCGAGGTTAGCATGACTGGCTACTGATCAAAGAGACCTGGGTTCGAGCCTGGTGAAGCATGGATGTTTATGTAATTTTTCTGCGAAGGTACTGTCATCCCCACAGATCTACTTTGGCGTATAAACTGACACACTCCTGTCAGAACTGTGTGGCAAGCAGCTGCTTGAGGGGGGGGGTAGTTATTATTTTAATTTTTTAGAGATACAACGGCGAATCACAATATATGGTAGAAGTGACCTCCTTTGGCATGGATACATTTATTATAATAGTAAATATCGGCATACAATTGACATGGATAAAAAAAATCGTCACGGTGAAATAAAAAAAAAAAAAGTTATCTCGAATATGCTGGTACAAGACTACATATTCAGAGCAAAGTTTCATTAATGTTAGACTACAGTAGCATTATATGTATGTACTTTATGCCTCATTCGAGATACGATGCTGTAACACGTTACAGTAGTGTCATGATAAAATAATTCTGCTACTCACATGCCACAATATTATGAAATCGATATGTTGCTTGACTAAGGGAAAAAAATACTGAATTAAGGTTTGGATGAAAAAAAAGCAATTTCACTCGGTTGGAGGCTGATAGGAGACATTAATTGCCTTCTTTTTGGTGGGTGATTCCCGATGTGATGAATTTTGATCGCTTTCATTAGTTTTCCTATATTTTCACCAACTTAGTTTACTGATATCACGGTGCTTTGTTACACGTATCATTATTGCTTCACTGATATCGTCGTCAAACATCTATCAGAAAAAAAAAAACTCCTTTGATCAAATTTGAGACCTGATGTAAACAAACAGTTCTTTGCCTATTGGCTAAAGACCTCATCACTACTTATAAGTGTACTCGTCCACGAACAAAAATAATGTACAGATTTCTCTAATATATTGGTTTCGACAAAGCAATGATCACGAAAAATAGATTTAATCTACTTTATTTGGTTGCTAGATGATGCACTCCAACGTTATTAGCACTTAATACTAATAATCCGGGGGGCGGGGGTGGCTCAGTCGGTAGCACGCCAGGCTCGTAATCTGTAGTTCCCAGGTTCGAGTCCCAGCTGGGTCAGCAAAATTCCCTGCCCACGGTCAGTAGGGGACACCGATGGGCTTGGAAAGGCCGCCGTCCGTCGGATGGTACGTTAAGCCGTGGCACCGTGTGCGGAAGAGCCATAACCTGTGCACGTTAAAGAACACGACGGATGGACTTGACGGGAGACTACCATCTGTCTCCCAACAGCTGTTCCAGTGGGTCCCCTCCCCCAACCTTCTCTGAGTCTTCGGGGTCCATGTGACCTGGCCATTTAGCCCATGGTGTGCAAAAAAAGTGCGACAACCCAACTAATAATCCGGAGCAAAACGAAAGTTAATGTCGAATACCAGATGACATATAACTTTGATGTCGAAGATCAGATGGCAAGGGAAGCTCATTATAAATCAAGTTTTAATCGAAGGTTGATGAAGCATCAAAAAAGGGAATTGCAAGTGGAATTTCTTAAAGTATCGGGTCTCTAAAAGCTCTATGTTTACAATTTGATTTAAATAGGATATTCCGTACTCCAGGTAAGCAACGGCAAGTAATTATTTGGTCACACAAATGTGTTCAATATCCATTAACACCTGCTATCAGGAAAAGGGCTCCAGAATTTTTCATGAGAAATAAACTGCTGAATTGAAACAAAGTATTAAGATCTATAAACTCATATTTAGCTAATTTCAATCTAACGTTACATAGAGAGGGCTTTAGATTTCCCATTCGCAAGCGCAAAGTTGCTTTAACTGAGCAATGCGATGTAATTAATATGGAGACCGAATTCCTTATGGCAATTTTATCATGGAAGTAAAAAGAAATATTTCCTCCTGGGATGAAATTTTGTGAATTAAGGTGAGTTAAGGCGCCACTTAATTAAGGTGAATTAAGGATGTTGAATTAAGGCGCCACACTGTTTTTAAAGTATGGCAATCGGTGTAATAAGCGGAGAAGATTTTCTTGTTGACTTAGCAGAAGTAGTGACGATACCGGGGCAATGCATTAGACCAGCGGTCTCCGAAGTCTGTTGCCCGTAGCCTAGGGTGTACGTGTAGAAAAGTTAAGGATTCTAGTTTATGATTTTATTTAGAAAGATTTTAAATTTCCAGAAAAAAATATGAAGGGGAGAAAAATGTTTTCTAATATATTTAATTTCGCGGTCATTTTACGTACGCTTGGCAATTTAGTTCTCTGTTTGTCCAAGTTCTTGGTGTCAATCCTGACACCAAGATCGTTATAGATTAGATAGAAAAGCCTCGGGGAAGATTTGTGTGAGTGTGTGAAGGAAGTGTATGAAGGGGTGTGTGTATGAGGGCTGCTTGTGCATGGGAAGGCATAGGTGGTAAAAGAGTCAGGGCAAATAGAGGTGAAGGGGTATATGTGAAGAAAAGTGTGTGCCAGGAGGTTAGTTCACGAAGGGTGTGTGAATATGAGGGTGTGCGTGGGCAAGACTATGTCTTTTCCACAGATTATGTGTGATGTGCGTGACGGATGTTTGAGGTTCATGTGCGAGGATGTGTACATTTATTGTTGCTTTTCTGCTGAGGTCCTGCCATCCTCTCAGATCTTCTACTATGGCATATAAACTGACAGGCTCCTGTCAGACCTCTGTGGCAAGCAGCTGCTTGAGGGGGTATTTATATTACTTTTATTTATTTTATACCACATTGCACTTATGTTCATCCTTATCTGGAGGAAATGCCCGAGGGGGGGGGGGGGGATTATTCAATTTACAAAAGGATATGTTTGCTCCCCAGGGTGTGTGCCTACACAAGGATATGTGCGTGCATTTTCCAGAGTGTGTGCCAACACAAGGGTGTGTGTGTCCCGACGGTGTGTGTGTGTGTGTACGCAATGCTGTGTATACGAGGAAACATACTAGGGTGTGTGCGCGAGAGTATGCGACTGGTATTAATGGTGGCGGTAAGCATCAAAGGGTTTAGGTTGATATGATTCACTTGTACTTGATTAAGAGTATGTTTCACCTATTCTGTATTATGGATCCTTAAATTAGTTGCTTTAAAAGTTGTTAAGACAACAGCATACTAAATAGAGTTGTCGGCGTTCAAAACAAATAAGTCGTAAATTTAAATCTGTTCTGTTTACCTAGGTTTGAACAGCCTGTTTCACCTTTAACATTTCGAAGATTTCCTTTAGCTTTTTCCTTTAGCAGAGCATAATTGAAAAACAATCTTCGTTTACCGGTTTTAGTCATTTACCTTGTCTTCCCGCTGCGTCAAAGTGCTTATTTTCCTTTTTCAAGATTCTCATTATGGGTAATTTATTGGCTATGCAAATGTGGCTGAACACATTTATGATTTAACTACATAAATGTTCGCGAAGGCTGCGCAGTTTTTTTTTTTTGTTTTGTTTTCAAATTGACCGATTTATTAATTAGCACTACTATCGTATAGGTAATCTTTTCAATTTCTTGTCTATCTCCATCTGTTATTTCAATGACATGATTTCGGAGTCTGTCCTACAAAGGTTATGGTCGATGATTTGCTTCTTGTTTTTCCCTTCTTCAAATGCCTCACCTAGTTATGAGTTAGAAGTAGAGGTCGCCACATTGTATCATTTTTTTGTTCCTTTGTCTTCAGTTGAGTTCTTCCAAAAGAGAAGACAACAAATCGTGTCTTTGTCTTTGTCCAAACGATACAATGCTGACTTCATTACGGTTTGGATTTGTAGGAAATGACACAATAATTGCGACGCAGGTTTTTTTCTCTGGAAAACTTGTTTTAAATAAATCATAATTCCTGTTACTATAAATATTAAGGCCTTTTTCGGTCTTGGAGAAAATGCTACGTGATCAAGATAAAAACCTTTTAATATTCACTGTTTTAGTAAGAGAAAGGTTATTAAAACAGTCAGATCTCTGTGGCAAGAAAGCTGCTTGATATTTTTATTAATTTATTTTTTAATTAAGAAATGGGCGAAAACAATATAAATGGAAATTAAAAAAAATACCTATCTTCCTAATGCACCCTAAAAGTTAAAATATAAAACTTAATATACCGATAGTGAAATAACTTACTGAATTCGTATTCTCTTCAAAGGAAGACACGACGCGGTAATTTTTGTTGGATGTTTGGTTTTGGCGCTTTATCTTCCTTCGAAGTGAATATGAATTGGTGAGTGATTTCACCATCGGTAGCTTCAGATTTATTTTTCCTTTTGTAAGGTTCATATAAGAAAACAGATTTTTTTTAACTTATTTAATTTAGATTTTTTAATTTTGTCACTAAAAATATCTATTTTCGGAACATACTGCATTGCTACTATTAAAAAATAAGCGATAGAAAATCTACAATTTCTATATTCTGAAAAACTGCAAAATTTTTAGTATCCCTTTACTCAGGTTCAGTAAATACAGAGTTTTCGTCAAGCCCGTGGACCGCGCCTGTGAATAGCTTTGTAATAATAATAATAATCTTTATTCATATTCATGTTAGTTATACAAAAGTTTAAACAAATGACCCGCAAAGCATCTGCTTATCTGCAGGAGAGAAGAATAATAACGTAACATGAAAATACATAAGATATAGTTTATAACAATGTCATCAAATTATATGAATTCCAGTGGAAGCTCCATTGTGGTGGTTGAAATTTTTATTTAAATAATGATAATGATTTTCTTATTTAGAGCTTTCAAAGGTTTAGGGGAGTACTTTTTAACAACCTTAGCAGACCTGCCCCCCCCCCCCCCCCCCGAACACACGACTGTCTTAAGGTCGTGGGTTAGAATTACACTCGAGGCTAAACTCATTTTTTAAACAAAACCTTTCATTATTACCATGTACTGTATATAGGAGCATTATTTGTGATTTTTCCTAATATTAAACCTATAAGTGTTAATATTTTGTCTTTCGAAGAATTGGGAGGAGGGAGAATGGCGCCATGCCTCCCAAGGTGAATGAAGGAAGGGTGTGCGGGTGATGCCACTCCGCGAGGAAGCGTTTCTTGACGGTCATTGGCTAGGCATTTTGAGGTTACAGCGGGGAGACGAAGGTAAACAAAGCTTATAAGAAGCGTACGGAAATATTGATTTCTGTTGGCAGAAAACGTGTAAAATTACAATTTCAGTGTTTTTAAATGTTTGAGGTCTATCTAGCTATCAGGGAAATATTTATTGTTATAGGTACACACTCAGCAGCCACTTTATTAGGTACAGTTCCCGGGGCGGGAGTGGCTCAGTCGGTAGCGCGCCAGGCTCGTAATCTGTAGTTCCCAGGTTCGAGTCCCAGCTGGGTCAGCGTTGAGATTTATCTCCGCAAAAATTCCCCGCCACAGTCAATAGGGGACACCGATGGGCTTGGAAAGGCCGCCGTCCGTCGGATGGGACGTTAAGCCGTGGCCCCCGTGTGCGGGAGAGCCATACCCTGTGCACGTTAAAGAACACGCTGGATGGCTTTGACGGGAGGCTACCATCTGTCTCCCAACAGCTGTTCCAGTGGGTCCCCTCCCCCAACCTTCTCTGAGCCTTCGGGGTCCATGTGACCTGGCCATTTAGCCCATGGTGTGCAAAAAAGTACCGCTCAGAGGTAAAACAACCCAGGTACAGTTCCGTGTTATGTCAATAGTAACTGAGATACAAAACTCTGGAACATTCTAAATAATCATTTTTTTTGAAAAAGTGTGACTGAAGATAATTTAAAGATCTGAAATCTATTTCAACCTAGATTTTTAACAATATTCGTTCTTTATTTAGAGTTAAGGAAATTGGAATATTTAGCAGTAATAATTCAAATTTAAGTAATTATACTCAATAGTTAATAAAAATAAGTTAAAATTAAAGCAATAACTCTTATACTAAACTTTACTAATTACGTCTAAGAGTGTTTTCAGAAGTTCATGTGAAAATTAGGTTAATAAATAAATACCCCTTGATGCAGCTGCTTGCCACAGAGATCTGACAGGAGTTTGTCAGTTTAATATCCCATAAACGGTCTGTGAGGATGGCGGGACTCAGCAGAAAAACAACACAAACATCCATGCCGTGTCCGGGGTTCGAACCCAGGTCCCTTAGATCAGTAGTCAAGCGTGCTAAACAATCGGCCACAATTTCCGCTAATTCTGAATGATATTTTGCAGAAAGAGTTAACTTGCTAAGCGTTTCAGCTTCCATAACCCTTGAAATACTAAACGCATATTATTGGAAATCTAGATTTAAATTGATTTCATTATGTTCCTAAAATTACTTTCTGTTATGTATTTTCATAAAAATATTGTTTAAGGAGTTAATAATTTCTATATCTGCGTTAATATTAACATAATGTGGAACTATACCTAACAAAATGGCCGTTAGAATATATGTTGATATTGCAAATATCACAATTACATCATTTGTAATTTATATCGAATTAGTATAGAATTTCTATTAGATGATTCTGAGAAATCATTCTGATCTTGCTTTCAAAACGAAATTCGATCGAATTGAAACAGCAGATTTTTATTTCAACATATCTTTTTACCAACTATGTTAATAATCATAAAGAAAATAATAAAAAAAAATATTAAATGTGACCTGGCATAAATACAGTTACCATTTACTAAGAAAAAGTTTCCTGCAGTTATCCACCGAAAAGTCTGCTTTTTTCCTTGTTTTGATTAATTCTGAAATTTTTATTCTTTTCTTTCAGTTTTTATGTTTATGTCACTGCTTTTGCTTTCATCTTAATCTTGTTTGCAACGCAGAGATTTTCTCTTCTGGTTTATTTAGTTTTTAATAGCAATTTGAAATTGCTGCTGTAATGTTCTAATGCGTAGACCATGACGCACTGACATAAATTTTAATTCCCACGAATCAGTACAGTAAAAGCCAAGCTATTTAAATTATCAATTACCTGAGATAAAAGCAAAGGCTAAATCGTTCACTACTTTTTTATTGGGTACACTGTCGTAGTTTTCAGAGCGATCGGTTTCTTATTCCAACAATAATTTCGTCGTTTCCCGTGATTGGTTGGTTGGTTGGTTGGTTGTTTTGGGTTTAATGTTTCCCGTGATAACAATCGTATGGTCGGAGTAGTCATGATAACAATACTGAATTTTTTATGTGACAGGTTTTTAAAAAAAATCTGGAATGACATTATCATTTAGTTTACGTTTCATAGGTAGTCCTAAGAGTTCGCTTCAAAAATCTTACAGGCAATTGATCTTAGCTAGAAGGCATCTGAAAAATATTAATCACATATCTTAGCATGAGCGCATCGAATTTATCGTCACGCTGACAATGCAGCCCCACTTCATACTAATTTTTGCTTCTAATAGGAATGTACAAGAAACATTTCTTACTCTTCGAAGGATTACTCATGTAGTTTGCTATTGCACAGTTCGGCAGGATAAAAAAGTTCCTGAAAGACTTCATAGAGATTCACCAAGCGGAGAACAAAGAAAGACACGAAAGAACAGACGATTATTTAAATACTTGAGCTGAGCTCTCCCCCCATGCTCTCCCCGCTGTGACGTCATGGAGCACATCCTCTCAGCGACACTCGAATGACCATTGGCAAAACATAGCCTTTTGGCGCCACACTATATATACTCACCCTGATGCCTCCCCTCCCTTTTCCCTAGAGCAATGTGTATGTAACTGGCGTACCCCTTGTATAGATAAAAACTATAGTTATAGTATAATAATGGGAATAAAATAAAACATATACATATACATATATACACATTAAATTTTGTATATCGATAAACACAAAATACGACATAAACATAATATATAATTACATATTATAAAATTACAAACATTTTACTGGGTAATCCAGTGAAATAGTCGCGCTTGTTGACGCTTGCACAATTCGTCAACAGTTGGGGTTATCTTGCTAAGGTAGAGTCGCAAGTCATCTTCAACATCCATCCTGTTCATATATTTATTTTTTAAAGCAGTTAAAGATGAAAAACCAGTTTTACATAAATAATGTGAATGTGTACAGACATGAACTACAGCGCCGCGCTTCGTCACTCAGTTCTCAGAAATTAATCAGTAGCAGTGTTGCCAACTCAGCGTTTTTTTTACCAGATCTAGCGACTTTTGAGCTCTAACGGCGTACCCCAAAAATTTTACAGCGTACCCCACGTTGAGAATCCCTACTCTAGAGAATGCCAGTGACAATGCAAATGGCGGGGGGGGGGGGAGTATTAAACTTGTGCATACTTCAAGCATTTTTCAAGAAATTTTTTCTAAACTTCTCCAAAACAAAGGGGGAAAATGCTAGACTGCAATGGAAAACCAGTCTCTTGTTAGGTTATAATTATCCCAAGAGTTCAGAGTTGACTAGGATCAAGATTTCTTGACTCGTTTTTTTCTCACTACCAGCGGTACGCAGCAAAAATCTAGTAATAATGATGGTGATATACATTTCATAAAAATAGAAGCAAGCTATCACTTAATAATAATATATTTATTTTTTTTCCTTCCTGAAGAAATTAGTGACATTCATTTAATATTAGTGTAAAAAGGACGCCTTAACACTCAAGATTCGTTACAAAAGGGTATGCAAATAACCAAAATTGGAAAAACTGTTTTATCGTAAGGACAGGGGCGTAGCGAAGGACTATGGTTGAAGGGGGGGGGGGGAGAGGGGGGAGAAGTCCAAAATTTTCCAACTCCAGCAAAATTTTGGCAAAATTTGCCAAATGAGCAAATTTGCTTATATTTTCGCTCCGTGGGGGAGGAAGACAATTTTAACGTCTCTCCTGCATTTTGCCATTTGACTTCCAATTCTGCAAACTTCCCGTAATTTCCCATTTGACTTTCAATTTTGCCAACTAGCCATGATTTCTCAGAAATACCTCCAATATTTATATCTCGTCTGAACGTCTGAATTCTAGCAAATCAGTATGAATTTTTGCCTTGATTTGGTCAAACTCCTTAATTTCACGAAATTAATCCTAATCTTTACATCTCTCCTAAATTTTCCAAATCACTTCAAACTTACAAATTCCCCAATTTTTTTTGGAAAATTAAGGGGAGTTGTCAAAATCGAGGCAACTTGGCAAATCTAAGGCAGTTTGGAAAATGGACAGACGGCAAAATTTAGAGCAGTTGGCAAAATTCAAAGCCACTTAATAAAAACAGGTGAGTTGGCAAAATCTTAGGGAGCTGGCAAAATTCGGAGTGACTTGGTTAAATGTTGGGGAGTTGGCAAAATCGGGACAACTCGGCAAAATCTTGGGGAGTTGGCAAAATTCGGAGTGACTTGGCAAAATTCAGGTGAGATGTAAAAATTAGGATTTTTTCTGCAAAATTATGACGAGTTGGCAAAATCTAGGTACAGTTGGCAAAATTCGGAGTGACTTGGCAAAATCGTAGGGAGTTGGCAAAATTCAGGTGAGATGTGAAAATTTTGAATTTTTTCTGTAAAATTATGGCGAGTTGGCAAAACTTAGGGAGTTGGCAAAAACTAGGAGCAGTTGGCAAAATTCGGAGTGACTTGGCAAAATCGTGGAGAGTTGACAAAATTCAGGTGAGATGTAAAAATTGTAATCTTTTTTTCTGTAAAATTATGGCGTGTTGGCAAAATCGAGGCAGCTTCGCAATATCTAGGAGAGTTGGAAAATCTTGAGGGAGTTGGCAAAATTCAGAGTGGCTTTACAAAAATCAGGTGTGATGAAAAATGGGATTTTTTTCTTATAAAAACAACTTATAAAATTGTGACGAGATGGCAAAATCTAGGGCAGTTGGCAAAATTCGAATCCACTTGGTAAAATACGGGCGATTTGTGAAAATTGGGACTGTTTTTGTGAAATTAAGGAGAGTTTATAAAATCGAGAAAACTTTGCAAAATCTAGGGAAGTTGGCAAAACTGGAAACCACTTGGTAAAGTACAGGTGAGATGTAAAAATTGGGATTGGTTTTGTTAAATTAAGGAGAGTTGGAAAAACCAAGAACTCTTGGCAAAATCTAGGGAAGTTGGCAAAATTGGAGGTCACTTGGTAAATTTTCCAAACTTTCCAAATAAATTTGGTAAATTTTCCAAATTTTCCATTTTTCAAACTGCCTTAGATTTGCCAAGTTGCCTCGATTTTGACAACTCCCCTTAATTATCCAAAAAAAAAAAATTACAAATTTTCACAACTCACCAAGATTTTACAAAGTCGCTTCGAATTTTGACAAATCCGAGTTACTTTGGGGGGGAGACTCCCCCCATCCCCCCATGGCTACGGCCCTGCTTAGGGAGTACATTATATCAAACCGTTGAGAAACATATCTTGGATCACAAAATTATGTTTCTCTGGAATATCGCCCAAATCTTACTTTTGCCAGAGATGAAGCTTGTCGAAAATATATTTTGATTTCACAATTTATTGCAGAACTGAAATACACTTTAAAATTATTACAACAGACTTTGCATTCGAAAAAGTGGAAAATAATTCGCTTTTCAGCAATTTGTTTTTTTTATCTCAAATATGTATCCCTTAACAATAACAAATCTCAACTGTAATTTCTTTTTAATAATGTGTTATTAACTCCACTCAACTCGCATGTATTATTATCTCTTCTTTAGGTACAAACATCTGTGAAAAAGAATTTTAGTTCCATTATTCGGAAAATTGAGTCATAAAAACCGGAATTTTTAATGTATACGTTTGCTTTCAAAATTTAAAAAATAAATTTATGAAATGCAAAAAAAAAGAGCTTCTTATGATGTAAAGTGCAGTTTTTATTTTTTTAACTTATATTTTGTTACTTTTTGGTGCATATAATATCTGGGTTTGAAGTCTGATTTCAAATTCTGCTACAGGAGGTGAAGAGTTATTTCATAATATTCTTCAGACCTGCTATGGCATATAAACTGACAGGCTCCTGTCAGACCTCTGTGGCAAGCAGCTGCTTGAGGGGGTATATATATATATACTGGGGGCAATATTTCGTGAGGGAATTACCTTCCCACTGATTCGAAATTAAGATTGGATCATATGAATCTGTTGGTTCTTGACGGTCATTTACCTTTCGCGGCACGAAGGTGTCATTCATTAACAACTAACCAAAAGACCACGAAAAAAATTTCAAGTTCGTGTGTATCGAATTCAATAGAAATTTTTGAAACAAATTCAGTTGCTACAAAATCGAAGCAATCTGTAGTCATAATAGACTGCCTAGGGGCGCGCATTCTTTTCTTCTTCGTCATAATAATAATATGCCTCGTGCAATAGAATAATGACTTGATTTCTTTTTCGGCTTCAGACGAGACAATTACCTCCGCGTGCGAAGAGCCCTTGGCGTCGCTGACGAAGATGAACAAAATGGAAGCTTCCAGGAAGTTCCTCTGCCCGTCGTCTGCACATCGGGAATAAATAATGTTTACACAGAACGGCAAAAAAATGTCAACCCTTCCTGCATCCCAGCATCCGTATGAACCGATGAACTCGGAACCTTAGGGGAACAACACGTGTGGCCTTTTTTTTTTTGTGCTCTTCACCGCAGTAAACAAATTAGATACCATTCTTAATTACATGATATAAAGAACTCGGGGTGGCAACACTAACGTTAAACCCTATAATTGTCGGAGCGACCAAAGTCACGTATTTGTGAGTGGTTAAAACAATTTTAATGGAATTTTGAAATTCGCATAGTTTGTTAACTTGTTTTTGTATATGTATCTATCAAAGCTGGAAGATTCCAGGAAAGTAGTTGATTTAGCTTCTAAACAGTTTATCTTGAGCAGAAGTGGGCTTTTATAATGTTTTTCTTCAAAAACGAAATTTGATTTAGCTTCTAAATAGTTTATCTTGAGCAGAAGTGGGCTTTTATAACGTTTTTGTTCAAAAATAGAAAATTAAAATGTTTCCTTTCTGATTGGGAGGGGATTGGTTCAGTCGGTAAAGGGTCACTGCATAGCCTACTAAATATTACTAGACCATCAAAGCTTTCCATAGGAAAGAAATTTAACAATGATATAAAAAATAAATAACTCCTCAAGCAGCTGCTTGTCACAGAGGTCTGACAGAAGCCTGTCAGTTTATATGCCACAATAGAAGGTCTGAGAGGATGGCAGGCCCTCAGCAGGAAAACGATACAAACAGCAATGCCTTACCCGGGCTCGAACCCAGGTCCCTTAGATCAGTAGCCAAGCGCGCTAACCACTCGGCCATGGGACGGCAAACAATGGGTAGAGTAAAATTTTAAGCGATTTCATTTTTTTTTTAATATTTAATTGCAAGTTTTCGGTTTAAAATCTACAAAAGAAAATGATTCTTTAATATATTAGCCGTCCCGTGGCCGAGTGGTTAGCACGCTTGGCTACTGATCTAAGGGACCTGGGTTCGAGCCCCGGATTATGGATGTGTGTGTCGTTTTTCTGCTGAGGTCCTGCCATCCTCTCAGATCTCCTACTGTGGTATATAAATTGACAGGCTCCTGTCGGACCTCTGTGGTCAAGCTGCTGCTTGAGGGGGTATTTATTTTATTTTTATATTAATATATTAAGGATTAATTTAAAAATAACTGCTTTTTAAAATATATTTATCTGCAGGTTGAATTTTAATGCTGAAAATTACGTTAAAATAAAGATTATCTAGGTACAGTATATTTCCGCAGATAAGACGATAGTTGAATCATAAGAAAAGGCCCCCAAAATCCGGTCGTCTTATAGGACAGATACAAAAAAAATTAGATTGAAATTTATATAAATTGAAACCATTATTACTACAACTTATCGAAAAATCTATCATATTATTTAAATATCGCTATATGATAATACATTACATTGTAATAGTAAATAATACAATACATTGTAATAGTAAATAATACATTACATTGTAATAGTAAATAATACATTACATTGTAATAGTAAAACAATACTAAAACAAAATAAATATTAAAAGTTATGTTTATTGAGCTACTGAGGAAAAAACGGACAAAACGTAATTATTTACTAGTACAGAGTAGGGTATGTCCACAAAATAGAATAGCCCATACGACGCTTTTGTGAATAGTCAAGGTCATTATCCGAATGCCCGAATCAGTGCGAATAGGACATAATTTCGTATACGCTATACAGTATTATTATCCAGATGATGATCGCCGATCGAAACTAAATTCATAGGCCGTTGATAGTTTCGGGTCGTCTTATAGGACAGATATATGCTAAAACTATAAAACTTTGACGAAAATTTATACCTCGTCTTATCTGCGGAAATATACGGTACTTAACGCAGTGGTGGATCCAGGGGGTGGAGCCTATAGGGGCAATCGCCCCCCCCCCCCTCTAGAACCAGAAGAAGAAAGGAGAAAAGTTGATTCACACTTGTGAATCTATTGATTGCATTATGTATATGCTTGTAGGGTCACAAAACTTCGATCAGACAGGTTAAAATGCCTCAGGATTATCAAAAAACGATCAAGAGACATGATGATTCATTTAGCCATTGATTTCCCAAAATGAGATTATCAGAACTATAATATTTTAAGTGAGGGAGTTTCGAAATTCTTATAGTTAAAGAATGCTAAAGAATTCCCATATTTCATTAATATTATCCATAGTATTCCAATTTAGATTCGTATTTAGTTTTCCTTTAGATGAGGACCGTCTAATCCAAACTTACTGAAGAGACACTAAAAAAAAAAAACTATATTCTAAAAGATCAGCAGGGGAAAATCTTCAACTGAAAAACGAAAAAAAAATACTTCAAACGAAAAAGAATAATTTCAAAGGACTTATAGAAAAAAATTACTTTCAAGGAATCAAGAAAATATCTAGATTAGGAGAAAAATATACATTTTTAATTAATATTATAAATTGGTAAAATAATTTAGTTATGATCTAAATATGTTTGGTCAAATAATTGGAAGAAATGAGCCAGATTCAATATGTTTGTTTCGTGTGTGTTTTATGAGCTGCAGATTGACCTGCTTTAGATGGTCAACATATCTGTTCGTACTGTTCATATTCAATTCATGCATATTGTCACTCAGCAGTAATTTCAAAATTCCAAAGGGTTCCAATCCTACAGAAAGATTATGAACTGGTCCATTTCTATTTTCATGAGCAATCCAGGTCATTAATTCATTAGTGATTTGGTTGGACCATGAAATGTGACTAAAAATCACTTCTATCGTCACTGTAGGGTTGAAAAAAATCCTTCCTGATCACCATTCAGTGCAGCTTATTATTCTTTGTTGGTTGCGATAGAAATTTCGTTCGCTTCTTCAGATAATCTGATTTCGTTAACTTCATTCTCTGAACTCTCAAAGGCAAATAAAATGTTCATAATTTCTTCTTCTTTCAAACTTTTCCGTTTACGGAAAGCCATCTCAAACAACAAAGTAAAATATGACAAATGTAAAAATTTAACTCAACTCCAAAATTATATCAAATAATTTTAACAGATGCAAAAGTTCCAATCACCAAAATTCTCCGAAAAATAAATGCACGAGTTCTATTCTTGTCGTAGGGTTATGATGGATTGTTCTTTTTCGTTAGAGCAAACATCTAAGTCATACGAAGAAGTTAGAACAGGAAGGTCCAGGGCCAGCGCTACCACACCGTGCGGAAAATTTGTCAATGACTAACCACAGCTGCTGTAAAGTTGATCAAGCTAATGCAGATCTGAAAAAAGGACGGCAGATATCCAAATTCGCTTCTGGTGGCAAAATAGCTATTGTGGAGCCTGAGTGAGTCAACATTTTCGACCATTAGCACCACCGACCTTGAAACTGTATAACCTGTCCATCCCTCAAATAACCAAACCTGCCCGAGCCAATGAAGGCGACGTGGGAGTAGTAGTCTAGTTGCAGTATACGCATCCCTCTTTGCACAGTGCTTCCCCCTATGACGTCACTGGCCATGCCCACTTCCGGTCACGTGATATGACCACACTCCCTTATTAATATTCCTAATTCCTAATTAATAATTAATTAAAAATTAATTAATCCCCCTTTATAAAAAAATCCCCCTTTATTAAAAAAAACCGTGGCGCCCTCTAGTGTGTATGATGAGTACTATTTTAATCGAAAACTTCTCAATTTTTGACTCCCCTCATTAAAAAAACCCTTTGTCAAAATTCCTTCCCCCCTTTATTAAAATCCCTACCTGTATCTTTAAGACTCCCTGGTTGACTCACCTGTATTTTTAAGCCCCCCTGGTTGACTCACCTGTATTTTTAAGCCCTCCTGGTTGATCCACTTGTATTTTTTAAGCCCCCCTGAATTTCCTAACACCTGAAAAAGATTCTTGCTGGCGCCATCTAGTGTATACTTTAGTAAGCATTCTATTTTAATCGAAATTTTTCCAATTTTTTGACTCCCCCTTATCAAAAGTTCAGCCCCCCTTTATTAAAAACCCTATCATAACTGCCCCTTGGTTGACATGTATTTTTCAATCCCCCCCTTATCAAAAGTTCCGTCCCCTTTATTAAACTCCTCCTCGCCGATCACAAACTCCCGTCCCTTTGGTTTCTATTCTCATCTGAAATTTTCCAAGTCCACTAAACTTTTTTTGGTGGCAACGATCAGAATGGTTGATGCAATCCTCTAAATAATTGCAAAACTAAACATTGGGTGGCATCCGCTCACAGAAAATCAACTCTCAAAGTTGTGGGGCGGGGGTGGCTCAGTCGGTAGCGCGCCAGACTCGTAATCTGTAGTTCCCAGGTTCGAGTCCCAGCTGGGTCAGCGTTGAGATTTATCTCCGCAAAATTCCCCGCCCTGCCCACGGTCAGTAGAGGACACCGATGGGCTTGTAAAGGTCGCCGTCCGTCGGATGGGACGTTAAGCCGTGGCCCCGTGTGCGGGAGAAACATACCCTGTGCACGTTAAAGAACACGCTGGATGGCCTTGACGGGAGGCTACCATCTGTCTCCCAACAGCTGTTCCAGTGGGTCCCCTCCTCCAACCTTCTCTGAGCCTTCGGGGTCCATGTGACCTGGCCATTTAGCCCATGGTGTGCAAAAAAGTGCCGCTCAGAGGTAAAACAACCCAACCCAAACAACTCAAAGTTGTATATTCTCTGTATTTATTATATTGCGAATTTTTATTCCTTATTAATTAAACACTTATCAAAACTGCCTTCCCCCTCATTAAAAAACCCCTTATCAAAAGTACCACCCCCTCTTTATTAAACTCCCCCGATCACAAACTCCCATGGTATCTAACATCATCTGAAATTTTCCAAGTCTCTAAATTTTTTTTGGTGGCAACGATCAGAATGGCTGATGCAATCCTCTAAATAATTACAAAACTAAACTTTCGGTGGCAACGATCAGAATGGCTGATGCAATCCTCAAAAATAATTACAAGGTCCCATATTTTGCGAATTCGACCTTCACTAGAATAAGGACTATCCCGCAATAACTGTTTTAAAAGACTGTTCAGCAGAAAATAAAATAATGCTATTGGGTAAAAATAAAAAAAATTAATAAAAAAATAATAAAAGGAAAACGGCGAAAAAATCTGATTTAAAAACATTCGTAATTATTTTCTAAATCTGGCCAGCAAGCTATTCCTCTCCTCATAGAACATTTTTTCATTGGCATTTTTTTAATAGCATCTTCATTGTTTCTCCAATCTCTTACCATCTTCTCTGTTATATCGAAAGCCCTTGTTGCAGCACAGTTGTTTGATTCTTTAGCCTGTTTTATGCCTTTTAACTTGAAGCTTGCTTCATATTTCCTTCTTTTCGTTGGTTCCATGATTAGGCCCACACTTTACAAATTTTACGCTGATTACACTTATAGTACAAATTGTTTGAACACACGACACAACCTACAACGAAACTTGTTAAAGGTACATGTAAGTTCGTGATTCGGCACGTGCTTCTATAGGCAAAAACGTAACAATGCTAAAGGAGGCTTTTCCTTTATGCGTGCAACCACCGACTGCGACTGATCTTGAAAATTACTACAACTTATCGAAAAATCTATCATATTATTTAAATACGCTATACGATAATACATTACATTGTAATAGTAAATAATACATTACATTGTAATAGTAAAACGATACTAAAACAAAATAAATATTACAAGTTTTGTTTATTGAGCTACTGAGGAAAAAACGGACAAAACGTAATTATTTACTAGTACAGAGAAGGGTATGTCCACAAAATAGAATAGCCCATACGACGCTTTTGTGAATAGTCAAGGTCATTACCTGAATGCCCGAATCAGTGCGAATGTTTGCGAATAGGACATAATTCCGTATACGCTATACAGTATTGTTATCCAGATGATGATCGCCGATCTAAACTAAATTCATAGGCCGTTGATAGTTTGGGGTCGTCTTATAGGATAGATATATCCAAAACTGTAAAACTTTGACGAAAATTTATACCTTGTCTTATCTGAAGGTTGGCTTATCTGCGGAAATATACGGTATGTAGCTCTGCTTCTTTTCCCCGTTTTAAACTTTTTAAACATAGTGACAATCACAGTGTTACCTGTTGACTTTTTTTAATGTCAATATGTCAATAAATATTTTGTGGAAAAAATTTTGCTGATATACGGGACTTGAACCCGCATCTCTCTGGCATGTTTCTAGAGAGATCCCATTTGTTGGCAAAATTTTTTCCACAAAATATTTACACACTGTTTTCTACCTTAAAACTATTTCACTATTCCTAGTATTATTTTTATCATATATATCATTTACCCTAGCATTCTATGAGTCTTTCCCACTCTTCAAATCGAAACTATAATGAAAAAAAGACTTCATAGCCAGAGCTTCTTCAAGACTGGCAGCAATGCATGGGGTCACGTGAGAGGAAGTCTGAGGTGTTCTAATTGTTCACTCAGATGTGCAAGAGTGGGGAGAGCCATCTGCTAAGTGGCTGCATGATAATTGTTTACATTTATGATTTAACTTGAAATACTTCCTCCCAACAAATTGGATGTAAATTCCTTTCATAAAGTTAGTATTTTATTTCCTTTTTTGTAATTAAACCTTGATTTTTCATTTCTCTAGATTTTCTTTATTTCCATAAATTACGAATCATTTGGTCAATTAATTATTATCGATTTTGAAGTTCTGCTACTTCAGATAGCTGGCTTACAACTTGTTGCTGTGGATATTTTATTTAACATCACCTTTGGTTATATGCTAAGTTTTCTTTTATTATTTCTTTGTTTTCCAGTAAAAAAACTTTGATCTTGTATTGTTTCCTGAAAATGAATGAGGTCTTGGATACGGAAGCAGAATGGACTTCCTTGACACAGAAATTAGTCCTTATGTGGGAGGGCAATTTTGACAAGTGTTTTTAATTCGCCTCTCCCCCAACATGAATGTGTTTTACTCACCATCCCTATCCCCTTGACAAAATTTTATTTTCATTTTAAATTACATGTTTTAAAGCTTACTTTGAAGTTTTTTAAAAGATTTTATCCCCCTCAATATTTTGGACTGTGCCACTTTGATGATAGAGATTTTATTACTCTTTCATGCACTGACTTTTTAGCACTTAGCCATAATCACCAAAATTTAACACCAAAGAAAAAATTGATGATGTTTAGTAGAAATAAGTAGCCAAGAAAGAGTTCCTCCATTTGATTTCATAAACAGGACAGGAAATCCCATTAATGTGAGGAATCCGAGTTATCTTGTATAACATTGACCTTGTTTTAAAATATACCACACTGAAAAGAATCAGTAAAATGAATAAAAATCATGTTTCAGGCATATATTATAGTATTTGGATTTCTATACTAATAAGTTAACACGCAGCTATACTTTATAAAGAATTTAATCACGATAATGCTGTGGTACAAAGTTAAAACATAAAACTTCCAGGGAGTAATTCTCAAACTAGGAAAGTGCTGTACATACCATTATAATATATGGGATCTACTTAACTACTACCTTAGAATTACCCTTAACTTTATACATTAATTCAAAATTAACTCTTCCTTCAAGAGACCAATTAGAACCATATATAAAGCGAAAACATATTTACCACTTATGCTGGTACAATTGCATATTTTGCAGCGTTGTCATGCTGTAGTTGGTAATTATATATGCTACCAGTCCTGATAGTAGGTGTTCTTCTAGCAGTTACAATGCTGGCAGAGATGTTATGAACTGACACTATTTTCTTTAGTTTCCTCATCCACAAGTTTGAACTTCATTCATTTGTGGTGCACAAAAAGATGGTTTAAGTTGTCAGTTGTTCGTGGTGCACATTGTAACCTCAAGGTAATAGTAAATTCTCACAGGGCGTTACGTGAACAGTTCTTTTGTTGTGAAAAGCACTTTTCCCTGCTTGAAAAGATTTTAGATACGCTCCTTACTGGAAGAAAGCTAATGTTCTGATGATCGTTAATTTAATATTGGCCAAAGCCATTGCTTTTACAACGTTAAAACTTTTAAAAACCATCTTAAAAACACGAATCTTCCAGGCTCATTACGCGACGCGTTTCACCACGAACTCATAACATGTGGCATCCTCAGGCGAATACGATGACAGCTAGGTGAAGTTTAAGTAGCCGCCTTCAGTCTAGCCCAGCCCTTTGCGTACTGAGTGCTGCGTGCACAACTCGTGACGAACTCGACACGAAAAGGAAATAAGTAACTTAATACAAAATCAGAAAAAACATAACCGAATTTTACTACAACAAAATGAGAACTATATAAATTTACCAAAACTTAAATTAAATAAGGAACAAGAAATGATCTTACAAAAAGGAGCTAAATATGCCTTTGAAAATAATAATGTTAATATAGAACAGCTAATACCACAAATTGAGCAATCATTAAATAAAATACCGCATAATTTAAAAGATAAGAAACGATTTTAAATGTACAGGACTATCCAACAAATAAGAAATAATAATAACAAGAATAATAATATTAAAATAATACAGGATCTTAAAAAGAATAAAGATATTAAAATTATTTTGGCTGATAAAACAAATCAAATAGTGATTATGGATGAAGAACAATATGATAAAAAAGTAATGGAAACTATAAAGGAATTAAAATGTCAACCCGTAAAAAATAACCCTATTCCAAATATAATAACTAAAATGGGCATTATAAAAAATGACCCATTTATACCGGAGGATATAGCAAAGCAATGTATAGTACCAATGTACCCCGATATACCTCAAATGTTCGTTAAGATAAAATTGCATAAAAAAGATAAACCATTTCGACCATTAGTTAATAAACGAAAATAACCAACTTATAACCTAGAAACAGCATTATTTAACTTTTTTAAACAGTATTTTCCACCCACAAAAAATATTGTAACATCATGTCATGAAGCACTTCATAGAATTCAGAACATCTCAATTTCAGCAACGGTAACAATGCATTCGCTAGATGTCGTATCGCTGTATCCTAATACCCCGGTATTGGATGCAGCGATGCGGCTAAAAGCTGAATGGCTTCGCGTAGCAAAACCATCACACCCTCAATATTTTGCTATGCATGAAGCACTGGACCTTGCTGTAAAATCTAACTTCTTTGACATAGGAGGGCGGACATGGCTCCAGACCGAGGGGGTCCCAATGGGTTCCCCTCTGTCTGGACTCATGTCCGACGTGGTCAT
The DNA here is from genome assembly GCA_038380435.1 of Ryuthela nishihirai. Lineage (NCBI taxonomy): Eukaryota > Metazoa > Arthropoda > Arachnida > Araneae > Heptathelidae > Ryuthela > Ryuthela nishihirai. Next base: position 84,129,583 of record JAWZYU010000017.1, read on the forward strand.
GAGGTACGTCGAGGAAACTGCCCTTTCCACCTGCAAGCTAAAACCGGATTTATATATACGATATGTAGATGTGAATTGTCTGTAAATGGTAGCTAGGTAGTCACTGGAAGGAGAGCTATGCACCAATCCCCTGTGATGATGCATAGAACCGGCCAGGCCTAGCACCTAATGTCCGACCCCGCCTTCTCGTGGTGCGGACCGTTAGTAACTTTCAAAAGAGATACTCTCTTGTGGAAGTGAACGGAAGGGGAGGGCTGCCAGATTAGTGTGGCCTACTGATCTGGACAACTATGGCTACTTTTCTTTTTTTTTTACCCTGCTGAGGAGTGGTCAACCACACAGGGTCCTGGTGCTGACCATATAAACCCACTGGACTGGACAGATATATGGCTCTGAGCTTGATTATGGATCCTGATTTTGCTGCACTGGTGGGCTTCTGTGGAGGGAAAATCTTCCGCTGTGTTTTCTGTTTGTTTGTGGGTTGACAGCCCCAAGTGAATAGATTCACAGGATATGTTTATCAGCTGGTGGATAATCCTGAGCAGAAGTCATCGCAGGTACATGAACTCTTTGCTTCTATTGGCATCGTCGAATTCTACATTGGAGGAAGTCTTCTAGTGTGGATGGCTTCAGCCTTTAGTAGAGGGGGAACGGGTCTTTGCCCCATGTCTGCGATTAGGGGGCTGTTTGATATTGTCGGCATTCCCTCTCTCAATAAACATAGTTTCTTTAAACATCCCACTAACCATTTTCTCTCCATAGGTAGTTGGAATGTGAGGACTCTGCACAGAGCTTTTTCTCTTGATGTCCTCACACAAGAATTCCACCATTATAATTTAGATATTCTCGGCTTGCAAGAGATCAGATGGACAGATAAAGGTCAGATTCTTAAAAATAATCTTAAATTTATCTTTTCAGGGAGGGACGACAATAAGCATCACCAAGGCGTGGGTCTGCTTCTCAGCAGACACGCTAGTGATGCTCTTCTAGGATATGAGTGCATTAATGAAAGGTTTCTTACAGCAAAATTTCAGACAAAAGTTAAAGACTTGAATGTTATCTGCTGTTATGCCCCCACTGAGGATGCCGATGAGGATGAGAAGGAGAGGTTTTATGATCAACTTCGGGATATTTTGAATTCTGTCAAGAAAGGAGATATTACCCTTGTTCTAGGTGATTTCAATGCCAAAGTTGGTACTGACTCTGACCTTTGGGCAGGAGTACTTGCTTGCTTGACGTTACGGTTCTCTGAGACGTCCGTTGCCGGCTTTCTCATCTCTCCAATCAATATTCTCTAAATCTGTGCGAGGAGGAGTGGGCGGAGCTAAGCCCAAGGAAAGAAACTTCATTTGACAATGTTTGCAAACTTTCTGAATATATTAGTTGAGATTAGAGTTTTATGAATATTTAATTAGGTTGGAAAAATTTTTATATTTTTTTCCAAAGGTTCGTATCTTTAAGAAATCGTTCTAAAAGGCAAAAAATTTTTTGCTTTATAATTGAGTTTGAAAAGTCTAACAAATTAGTAATGGTAAATTCATCAATTCCAAGTAAAATTAGGTTTTTGAATAAAATAGATCTTTCAAGAGTATATTTAGGACAATTTAGTAGGATGTGATTGATGGATTCTAAAGTATTGCAATGGGGGCAATTTGGAGACGTGGCTTTTTTAATTTTGAATAAGAAAGGGTTAAGTGTGGTAGCATCTGTTCTTAGTTTGTAGATTTTACACATTAATTGTCTATGCAATTTATATTTGAAAATATATTGAATATTGGGGTTAAGATTGAATCTAAAGATATTTCTAAGGCAACCGTTAATTTTGAAGTAAATATTAGTTAAATGAAATTCGTGTTTGTTTATTAAATTTTTAAATTGGTTGTAAAAATAAATAGTTTGTGTAAAATTAGGTAAGTTAATTGCGTTTTTAGCCAATTTGTCAGCTTTTTCGTTACCTAGGATATCACAATGAGCTGGAATCCATTGAAGAGTAATATCATTTTTTAAAAATCTTACATTAAAGTTAGTTAACGTTAAAAGTTGATATATAAATTGAGTATGATTTGAATAGTAGTAATCTTGATTTAATATTTCAAGAGCGCATTTGGAGTCTGTGTAAATAATAATTGATTTGTTTGAGAAGGTTTGTGTAATATAAATTAGTGCTTCTATTATGGCGATGATTTCTGCGTGCGTAATAGGAATAATTGACGGAAATTTGAAAGAGTGAGAAACAGAAAACTCAGGAATGTAAAAGGCAGCTGCAGCGGCATTAGACTGGAGCGAGCCATCAGTATAAATACTAATGCAATTTTTATATTTTAGCTTGCAATATGAATTAGTCAAGATTTTTAATATTTCAGGAGCAAAATCTTTTTTAGAATTTATGAGCGGAAGGTTATCGTGAATTTCAGGTTTATGAAAACTCCAGTCCGCGATATGAAAAAATGTATCACCAGAGGTGGAGGTGTTAAAAATAACTTTTAGTAACGGGTCATTATCCAAAGAGACATGATATTTTTTGAAAATTTTTGAGTTGCGTTTGTAGTATGTTATGAAAGGATGATTAGGAATTTTGAAGTGTAATCTAGAAAGATATTTTATTAATAAAATTTTGATTCTAATGTTAAGTGGAGCAATGGCTGTTTCGCCAATTAAGGCAATTGAAGGTGTTAATTTAGGGAGGCCTAAAGCTGATTTTAAAAATTGATTTTGTAGGGTTGTGAATTTTTTGAGTTTATTGTCGCTAGTTCCAAGAGCGAATTCTAAGCCGTATTCGATGGCATAGACCGTATGGGCAGGAGTAATAGGCCCTTTTGGTATTGGTAGCTGCAATGGCAATGGGCAACGTCTCCTACAGGTAAGTAAACTCAATGGATTCAGAATAACTAACACTTATTACAAACACCGCGACATACATAAGCACACATGGGTTTCACCTGATGGGCTGCATAAGAATATGATTGATTAATAATATAATAAATAAATACCCCCTCAAGCAGCTGCTTGCCACAGAGGTCTGACAGGAGCCTGTCAGTTTATATGCCATAGTAGAAGGTCTGTGAGGATGGCAGGTCCTCAGCAGAAAAACGACACAAACAGCCATGCCTTACCCGGGGCTCGAACCCAGGTCCCTTAGATCAGTAGTCATGCGCGTTAACCACTCGGCCATTAGCTCAAATAAATTGCTTACAACATTTGTTTGAAAATTTTCAACTTTTCCACTGTTAGAGGATGGAATTAAAGCTTTTGGGGTAATCGAAAGGTAATCGAAAAGTAATAATATTTCTTCAATAGCAATTCAACTAAAAAAGTAATTTTTAATTTATCTCTACAAATAATTCTCTCTTAAAAAAAAAAGTTGTGCTTTCTGATCCCCCTTGAGGGTAATGGGCAAAAATCATTCTTTTCAATGCAAACTTCATAATCTTGACATTTCACAACCAAAATTTCAAATTCCTAACGTAATTGCATCACTTGCAATATTTGCTTAAAATATTTCCATTTTCAAAAATTTCCACTGTTAGACGGCACAATTATAGCTTTTGGGAGATTCAAAAAATGCAAATTGTAACATTTCATCAATATCTATCCAACTCAAAAAAAATTTTTATCTTTAAAATTAAAAAAAAAGAATGTCAATGGACAACGTAATAATGTGTGACAATCCCGGTGCACCACAGTACGAGGACTGCATATCACCATGAGGGAGTTGCCACTGAAATACCCATTGACTAACTAGGTTCCTGCATTTTTGCTGCCTTACATTGTTCTGCCTTACTGCGGGAGAAGACCTGTGTGAAGAGAAAAACACTGCTTGGGATTTTTATCCTGTCTATAGAAATAATCATTGAGGTGCAGTGAGAGTGGGATCTTTTAAGAATTTTGTAATAGAGCCTAGGAATATGCCTATCACTCACTGGATTTTGTCCAAATATCTGCCAAATATAAATCAGATGGTATCTTTGGAATTTTGAGCCAAAAAACATATATAAAGAAGTCCTAACTTTTTGAGTCTTCCGCAGCAGAGACTCTTAGGCACTTTCGATAGGCCACACCTAATCGGGTGACCAACCTTTCAGCATGACCTTCAACTTCGTCCTCTCCATCAAGCTGGGCAACCACAGCCCGCTCGCCATCTCGGCCTTAACATTGCCGAGGCCGCGTCGGGGAACACTTGACCAGAGACCTCCAAAACTGGTCAGCGGCCCTCCAATGACCCCAACAAAGCTGTTAGCCTACCGGGGCTTACAAGACTGCAGCACCTGGACCCCACTTCTCAGAGGAACCCAAGCTCCTCCACTAAGACAAACACTGGCTCATTTTCTTTATTTTTTTCTGAAAAAGAGCTAGAAGAGTTTGGCCTTACATGATTTACTTTTTTTTCTGTGCCTGGGAAGGGTTCAAAGTGAAACAAAATGGTCTTTCAAAACTTTGGAAACAATTTCAAGGAACAGGAGTGGCACATCATGACAATATTGTCCTAAACCACAATTTCTCAAGAAGCCTGCTATCTGACTTTAACAGTAAGACAACATATTGAAATGACATCTAGGCAGTTGCCTTCTGAGTTGTCAGTGGCCAAGGGACAACAATTTCAAAACAGACTGTGTACAAGAGACTGCATTAGTGAGGTCTGTATGCATTAAAGCCAATGGTTTGTCTCCCCCATCTTGTTCAAGAGAAAAGCTTAACAAAGGTGCAGACAACACCACCTTTGAAGCCTGGTTAGTGGACAAATGATGTACTCTTCATAAATTTGTCCAAATTCTGTTTTAGCACTAAATCTTGATGTGCTCACCTACAGAAAACAAGAAACTCATTGCAACTGCTGCAAAATCAGTGAAAGGTACATTTTGGTGGAGGAGGTGTGATGGTCTGGCTGGCATCATGATGGACTGGCTGTAGAGAGATTCACGCCTTTCAGACAAGCACTCTGACTGCTCATAAATATGGGGGGACATTCAAAAAGTTCTTGACGTGCATCTGCAGAATGAAAATGATTGCACCTACCTCAACAAAACTTTTACCGTCCTTCAAAGTACTCCCCCTCCAGCATCTACGCAAAGTTTCAGACACATACACAAATTCTGGAATGCTTGGTTGTACTAATGTTAGGGAATTATCCACAACTCTGAATGAATGCATTTTGCAAGGTCTTGCACCCTTGAACAAGGCTTCCCAGCAAGTTCCTTTTCAATTTTTGGAAACAAAAAAAAAAAAATCACATGGTGCAAGATCAGGTGAATATGCAGGATGTGGTAGCTGTTTGATGTTTTTCATGCTCTAGATAGGCCATAGCTTGTAGAGTTTGGTGAGTACTTGCAGAGTATGAAGAAGGATAAGAACCCTTGGCATGCCTGTGATTGATACCTCTATTGTTGGGTGCTGATGTTACCATTATTGGACCCTTGATACTCCTATTGTTGAATGCTGCTTCTTCATCTCCTTAACTGTTTCGGGCAAACAAATGTTGGTGTAGTATAGGCCATTTATAGTCATTTTTTCAGGTAAGGCACCCATGGCTACAGCTCCTTGCGATTTAAAAAAAATTTACGAACACCCTCTTCCTTGAGCTAAAGTCTTGTTGGGGGATTTGGCGACATGGTTCATCTTCCCCAACCCAAACATAGTGTCAATATTTCTGGGAGTTGTATAGTAATAAAACCACATATCATCACCTGTAGCAATGTGTTAACCATTTGGGGCCATTATGTTCAAGTATTGCCAGCATTTGCTTGTACAAGTCAACTCTAGGCTTTTTTTTGCTGTTCTGCAAGTTTGTGGCAAACCCATCGGCATAAATCTTTAGAAACTTGAAATGCTGATGAGTAATTGTTTCCACACTGCCAATCGATACACTGACATCTAAACTTATTACCTGAATGGTGATGTGTGGGGTTTCCTTAATTAGTTCATAAACAGTAGTGAATGTTCTCTCGTTCATGGTATTCCTTCGGTGTCACTGCATGTGGAGGCCTTTGAAGCTCTACCACCCTTCTCTGAATTTGCACATATATCCCGTAACAGTGCCATATGAACAGGCATGATCCCCACATACTTGTGATAAATTGGAATGAATTTTTCTCACATCATCCACAAGCTGCACCTTTGTGAAAATGAAAAAATCTTTTCCACCATCTTTAGTAGGCTCAATAGGAACAACACACAGATTTTGCAGATCAAACTTTAAGTGCTTCCAGCAAAAAGAGAAATGATGATACAGTCTTTGTTTTTAACACATAATGAGAAGTTTAAACAAGCTTTCAAACAAGTCGTAGCGAACTTTGGTAGAAGGAGTGAAAATCTACAGACACACATCAAGAACTTTTTGAATGCCCTCCATATAGAGACAATATTCTTGCATCCTATGTGAGCTTTTGATAGATGTTCTATGACCTGATTTTATTTTTGTGGACTATAATGCTCATCATTATAGGGTTCACTAGTTGACAATTTCCTTGAAAGTGAAGATATTCATTTGATGTCCAGCTAAATCCCTGGACTAGAATCCAATTAAGCATGTGTGGAAAACTCTGTAGAAATGAATTCTCTGATGCTAGCCCTCTCTATCCCTCCACGAGCTAAAATTTATTCTTGTTCAGTGAGCCTGATTACCACAAAATCTCATTAACAACCTCATCAACAATATTCATACATATCCCATGATTTCATCATTATCTTACTTGCTAATTACTCAGTCATTTCAGAATACCTTTCCATATGATAATTTAATGGTATTTGTTAGCATTAAGTTATATAAACTTGCTTATTACCCTTTAATTTTGAAAATCAGTATATATATATATGTTGATATTTGAACACTAATACTTCATCAATACAATAGTTCAAAGCCAAACTGTACTGAAAAATAAAATTCCAGAATGATAGAGTTAATGCTGTGTATGCAGATATTAGAGTCACAGCATATTAATTAACAGCAAATGGGCTAGTTCTGTTAGGAATACCAGGTCATATAGGGGAGCTGAAATTGAATCTGACCATTACCTTGTTAAAAGTGTGTTGCAACTTAAACTTAAAAAGTGTTGTGCTAGGGTTAAAAAATTTAGTTTTAATACTGAAGCTCTGAAAGATCCAGTTATAGCCAAAGCTTACCATGATATGTTACTTAGTAATTATGACAGTCATGGTATGCTTACTACTAAAGTTGAGGAAAAATGGGATCATTTTAAACAGGCTTTTTTGGACACTCATCATCATCATCATCATCATCATCATCATCATCATCATCATCAAGCAGCCATGGGCTACGGAGGTCCAACCAGACCGCGCAGTTTAGTTCTCCAAGCATATCTCTCCTGAGCTACATCTGCTGCATCTGGTCACTGTACACCAATTCTAACAAGGTCCTGTTTGACATTGTCTGCCCACCGCATCCTAGGTCTCCCCCTCCTTCTGAGGCCTCTAGGCACACTGTTTATAACCCTATTCGCCAATCTATAATTATCCATACGGGCAACATGGCCAAACCAACGGAGTCTCTCTCTGCACAATATGCTGCTTAAAGGAGGTTGCAGACTCCTTTGCCTAACCTCATCATTAGTTACAAAGTTAAACCACCTAATACCCAAGATACTGCGTAAGCATCTGGAATCAAAAGCATCTAGTTTCTTGTTATCTTGTTTACACAGCGTCCAAGTTTCACTACCATAACTAACCCTAGAAAGAACCAAACTATTATACAGTCTAATTTTAGTCTTTAGGTGAATACGCCTATTTCTCCACAATCTCCATAGATTCTTAAAAGTCCCGGCAGCAATACCTTTCGTCTGTTAATCTCATGCCGCACATCACCAGTATCAGTTACGTAGCTCCCAAGATAATTAAACTGTGATACCTGCTCAAGACTGCAACCATTCAGATTAACTGAATCACAACCTGCCTGACCAATTTTCATCACTTTAGTTTTCTCTCTGTTTATAACCAAACCTACTGTACTACCAGTCTCATCAACAGCTCGAATGAAAGAGTTCATCTCATCAACATCATTTGCCAAAAGGGCTAAATCATCAGCATAATCTAAATCAGAAATTTTCGTATCTCCAGCCCATTTAAGGCCAAAATCTTTCTCTTGAAGTGAATTTCGCATAACATAATCAATAACCAAGCTAAAGAGAAAAGGAGACAAAATGCACCCTTGTCGAACACCAGAAGTAATGCTAAACCAATTGCTACAAGACTTACCAACTCTCACACACGACTCAGTGTTACTATAGAGAGCTTTCATTATGTTAATAACTTGTCTGGTATACCATATGATCACACAATCAACCACAAATTATGACGATCAACAGAGTCGAAAGCCTTTTTGAAATCAACAAAGCTAGCAACCAAAGGTTTCTGAAACTCTAAACATTTCTCAAGAATCTGCCTAAGTGAAAATATTTGATCCACACTTCCCCTACCACTTCTGAATCCACATTGATCATCGCGCAATTGGCTGTCAACCAGATTCTTAATTCTATTAAGCACAATCATGGTAAGAACTTTACCTGGAACAGAGAGTAGGCTGATACCCCTATAGTTATCACAAGAACTGCGATCACCTTTTTTGAAAATAGGGATAATAATAGCTCTGATAAAATCTTTAGGAACCATGCCTTTATCATAAAAGTTATTCAAAATTTCAGTCATTTTGGACACTAAAAGTACTCTTTTAGGAAAAAAGGAGCAGAAGAGACAGAATTATCTGAGTGATAAGGCACTTGAGCTTATTTCGGAAAGAAAGAACTGCAGGAATGTCCTTAATCAATACCCTACTAGTCCTAATAGAAAGCATTACAGAGAACTTAATAAACGTGTAAAAGATCAGTTAGCTGCTGATAAGAATCTTTGGCTTGATGGTTTGGCTGACAAAGCCGAGGAAGCAGTTAGACAGCACAACAGCAGAGAGCTGTACCAGATAGTTAATGTTTTGTGTGGTAGAAAACGGACAGGTATACAAGGATTGAAGGATAAACAAGGCAAGGTTATAGAAGGTGAGGATTCTGTCATGGCTAGGTGGGCTGAGCATTTCAATGATATTCTAAGCAATGCGGTTAGTTCTATTCCCATTATTTGCAATGATGATAGATGCATTGGTGGCTTTAATGTTGGTCCTATAACACAATCTGAAGTTATTTTGGCTGTTTCTGAACTTAAAATACATAAATCCCCAGGGGTAGATGAAATTACTACAGAAATGCTTAGAGCTGGGAATGTTTCGGTTACCACTTGGATGACTGAAATTCTGAATATCTTTTATGATAAAAGCATTGCTCCTAAAGATTTTACGAAAGCTATTATTATCCTTATTTTTAAAAAAGGTGATCGCAGTTCTTGTGATAACTATAGGTGTATCATCCTATGGGATGTTTCGATAAGAGGATGGTAAACATTATTTCCATATCCTGTGATGGCCTGAAATGAAAGGAGATTGAAATGAGGTAGACAATATGGGTTTAGTCAGAAGGGCTGTCATCCATCTCTGGGCTTGGAAAATTTTCGAGTCCGAAAACTACGATGAAGAGTGCCAGTGGGTTTTCATGTTGTAAGACCTGATACGGAAGCAAAGGGAAGTTGACAGTGCAGGGGGTGATCCAAGATTTATCCGTCAGTAAAACGTGGTCCCCTTGTGATTTCCCATTTGGAATAATATTTTTTAATTTGCAGTACTTTTCAGATTGTAAAACCATCCGTCTGTAAAACATGGTCCGGGGTGAGGTTCCGAACGCGGGTCTTTTATGTCGCCCCTACAGGTCACCAGACCATATTACCCCTCAATATTTTTCATAATTACGAATGTTTTTAAATCAGATTTTTTCGCCGTTTTCCTTTTATTATTTTTTTTTTATTAATTTTTTTATTTTTACCCAATAGCATTTTTTCATTTTCTGCTGAACAGTCTTTTAAAACAGTTATTGCGAGATAGTCCTTATTCTAGTGAAGGTCGAATTCGTAAAATATGGGACCTTGTAATTATTTTTGAGGATTGCATCAGCCATTCTGAGCGTTGTCACTGAAAGTTTAGTTTGTAATTATTTAGAGGATTGCATCAGCCATTCTGATCGTTGCCACTCAAAGTTTAGTTGGCAGAAACTCTGGGACTTATTCGGAGATTTCTAATAAGGGGGGAGTTCAATAAAGAGGGGGAGGATTTTTTAATAAGTGGGTTTTTAAATGAGAGGGAGTCAAAAATTGGAAAAATTATGACTAAAATTGAAGGCTTTTTCTAAAAATAGTACTCATCGTATACACTAGATGGCGCCACGGGTACTTAATAAAGGATTTTGATGGGGGAGTCAAAAATTGGAAAAATTACGACTGAAATTGAGGATTTTTCTAAAAAATAGTACTCATCCTATACACTACATGGTGCCACGGGTTTTTCATAAAGGGGGAAAATTTTTTAATAAAGTGGGGATTAATTAATTTTTAATTAATAGGTCCTGCCATCCTCTCAGATCTCCTACTGTGGCATATAAACTGACAGGCTCCTGTCATACCTCTGTGACAAGCAGCTGCTTGAGGGGGTATTTATTTATTTTTAGCCGTGGCCCATTGGTTAGCACGCTTGGCTACTGATCTAAGGGACCTGGGTTCGAGCCCCGGATTAGGCATGAATGTGTGTGACGTTTTTCTGCTGAGGTCCTGCCATCCTCTCAGATCTCCTACTGTGGCATATAAACTGACAGGGTCTAGTCAGACCTCTGTGGCAAGCAGCTGCTTGAGGGGGTATTTATTTTTTATGATTAATTATTAATAAGAGGGCATGATCATATCGCGTGACCGGAAGTGGACGTGGCCAGTGATGTCATAGGGGGGAAAGCACTGTGCAAAGGTGGATCCGTATACTGCAACTAGACTACTCGTGGGGCAGGTTGTCCCTTTAGGATCATGTGAATCAGGCACATTGAAGGCAATGGTAAGTTCCACTGGTCAGCAATGGCTTCCTGAAATGTCACCTACAGTTTGAAAAAGGATATTCCCAGACAGTATTTCTCTGCTTGATAATGGCTGTCCGATGGCCGTGTAGTTAGTGTACTTGGTTACTGATCAAAGAAACTTGGATTCGAACCCTGGATAAGGCATGGATGTTTGTGTCGTTTTTCTCCTGAGGCCCCAACATCCTTACAGACTTTCTACTAGGGCATATTAAACTGACAGGCTGCTGTCAGACCTCTGAGGCAAGCAGTTGCTTGAGGGACTCCAAGCCCAAATCCTTTCAATGTCACAGCCTGCACCACCTTTCCTATGTTTTAACCTTACCTATCTATTAAGGGAGTGGTAATTGCCCTTCTACCATCGCTTTTGATGCGAGCACAAGTATAGAAATTGAAGAATCCGCTGAGAAATCCTTACAGGTATGCGGTATACAGTAACAGAAGGAAGAGCAATTTTCCAAACAGTAGACGATGTATTAGCTGTGTTGGAACATCATTGTAGGGACTTAGCAGTTAGGGTGGAAAGAGTACATATCGAATAAAATAGTGGGTATAACGAGCCAGAATCGTTGGCAGCAGGGCCCTTTCTGCTAGTAACAGAACGCCAGTAGCGGAATTGGTTGTTGGGTTGAGAAATGCCAGCCACGTGTGCAGTTGGTTAGAGCCCCAGTGTCCCTTACACGGGAGCAAGAGTCGACGTGGCACAGAGATCATGTGCATGTCCCATTGTCTGAGACACCCTAATGCCCTGCCCACAGAAAACGTCCCTGTCAGGCTCGCAATCTGCAATTCCCAGGTTCGAGTCCCAGCTGCATAGACGTTGACATTTATCTCTGCAAAACTCCCCGCCCTGCTCACTGTCAGCAGGGGACACCGATGGGCTTGGACAGGCCACCCTCCGTAGGATTGAACGTTATGCCGTGGCTCCATGTGCTGGAAAGTCATACTCTGTGCACGTTAAAGAACACGCCGGATGGCCTTAACGGGAGGTTATCATCTGTCTCTCAATAGCTGTTACAGTGGGTCCCCTCCCCCAACCTTCTCTGAGCCTTCGGGGTCTATGTGACTTGGCCATTTAGCCCATAGTATGCAAAAGAGTGCCGCTTAGAAGTAAAACAACCCAACCCACTACCCAAAATTCTAGCATAAATACATCGTTTGCAACATTCATTTAAAATTTTGTAATTTTCAAAATTTCCACCTTTAGAGGGCGCAATTTTAGATTTCCGAAGATTCGGAAAGTGCGAGTCATAACATTTCATTAATAGCTATCCAACACATAAAATGTTTTTTAAATTTATCTCTAAAAACAAGAAGTTCGATGTCTACAGACGACAAAGAAACATTATAGACGATAAAGTGAACACATTATCTTTTTTTGAAAAAAAAAAAAAACAATAAAATCCTCAAGCAGCTGCTTGCCACAAGGTCTGACAGGAGCCTGTTAGTTTAATACGCTATAAAAAAGATCTGTGAGGAAGCCGAGACCTTAGCAGAAATACAATGCAAACATCCATGCCTTATCCAGGGCTCGTATCTAGGTCCCTCTGATCAGAATGAGATGAAAATGGTCACAGCTGAACACATTTGGACGTACATTCTAAACAAGCCTGTGGTCGTGCATCTTGACTGACTCCTTTCGCTGTTTTACATCACCCACAACAAAGAGAAAATTAGCAAATGAGATGTAATTAATTTTTAATGTGTTAAATGAAAACTTAAGCCGTCCCGTGGCCGAGTGGTTAGCACGCTTGGCTACTGATCTACGGGACCTGGGTTCGAGCCCTGGGTAAGGCATGGATGTGTGTGCTGTTTTTCTGCTGAGGTCCCGCCATCCTCACAGACCTTCTACTATGGCGTATTAAACTGATAGGCTCCTGTCAGACCTCTATGGCAAGCAGCTGCTTGAGGGGGTATTTATTTATCATTATTAAATGAAAACTTATCCGACCAAACCTCCTTGAAGCAATGGAGATGCGGTGTAACCTATGCTTAAATAGCACTTTTTGGTATATTAGAATTTCAAATATAACTTCGGAGTGTTGTGTTGTTTTACCTCTGAGTAACACTTTTTGCACACAGGGGACTAAATGGCCAGGTCACAGGAACCCCGAAGGTTCAGAAAAGGTTGGGGGAGGAGATTCACAATATGCTCCACTCACGGGCACAGGGTACGGCTTTCCCGCACACGGAATCACGCCCTAACGTCCCATCCAACGGACGACGGTATTTCCAAGCCCATCGTTGTCACCTACTGACCGCGAGCAGGGAGGGGAGTTTTGCGGAGATGAATCTCAACGCTGCCCTAGCTGGGACTCGAACCCAGGAATTGCAGATTATGAGCCTGCAGCGCTTCTGACTGAACCATCCAACCCCTTATGTATCGAAGGGAATATGCAAGAACGCAACTCAGGATAAAAGAATAACCATTATCAGGTATCATTTTTCTATCCACGACTTGATTCCTTAGTCAAGTCACGCTAACTTCCTTGATTTAATTAAGTAAAGCCACAGGCACACGTGATGTTCATCGCACAAGAGCGCTTGTTTATTTAACGGCTAATGAAGAAGCAGTCTTAATCACGTGCAACTGACGCATGGACACTGCGAGAGATATTTGACATTTTTGACAGCTGTGACGAGCGTAGGCAGACGCTGCAGCTCAAAGAGGCATCCTCGGCGTCCTGCTGGCCGCATCTATTGAACCAGCTGACATCGGGAAGCATCTTCTGCATGCTCTAGTCTGCAATAGACAATCGACGACTGCATCAGAGGCGACGAGAGGATTGTCGGCGATCGTCACCTTTGCGTGCCCCGAGGAGCTGTGGAGAGAAGCGACGCAGGTCAGCACTTGTCTTGTGAGTGTCATCCAAGCAATTACTTACTGCTGTTAATGGAGGCAATGAAGAGGTGTTGTCGCAGACAAAGGAAAGGGTTGAAAGCTGTCATTTACGTCTCAGTTTTCTTATCGCTGTTGAAGCGCCGGGTTCTCGCCCAGAGGGGAAAGGGAGTGGACCCAGCAACCGGTGACCTCCCTCCCCGGTCCATAGGTACACACACCTCAAGGAGATGCTTCGCAAGGCTGGCTTCATTAACGGCTAAACGTTGCCGAGATGTGCAGACCGGGAACGGGCTGACCCCGGATAACCTTGCACCGCGGCGGACCGACGGGGCAGCGACGGACGGAGTTGTGGCGCCTCGTTTTTGTGCACGTGTCACCACACCCTGTCCAAGGTCTCCGTCTCACACTCCCAGCCTCACACCCATCCGACCACCTGGTCTCTGAGGAACCTCTACGGCAACAAAGGGATGAGCCAGGAAGTTACCTCTTCTGGATAACCTTTGTCCGCCCATAAAGTGACCACTAGCGACGGATGATGACCCCTAGACCGAGCGTACGTCTGGGGTTGAGGCGGAACAGACGCCGCTCTCTACGGCTCTTGTAGCGCAGTTGAAGGACGAAGCCTGCAGGTAAATGCGAACTGGCGGCCCAGTCCGGCAACTTCACCTCGCAGCTGGTATTTTTTCTCGCACATAACTTGGTGCACTCACCTGCACGGCGTGTATGGTCAGTTGCAGTTCGTCGTCTTCCCCCGCGCCTCGAAATTGATTCGAATGGCCTCTTACTCTCCACAACGAGTCTATTTGAATGGTTTCAACAAATGCTCGCTAAAAGGCAAAGGTGGGATAATTATAGGTTGCACCGCAGCGTAATGACTAAATGACATGTGTCATTCCTCCCACACACAGCAATATGGATGTAAGCGAACAAGGCAGAACGAAAAAACGCAGCTCAGGAATGCAAGAAAGTGAATGAAAAAGGCAAACAGCAGCTAATTACGAGGGAGAACATTTCACTTCGCGACAAGTCAACAAAGGATCCAGAGCAACGAACTTAATTCTGGTTACATTTGTTTACTTTTTTCACACTCCTCGAGAGGGGCGGGGGTGGCTCAGTCGGTAGCGCGCCAGGCTCGTAATCTGTAGTTCCCAGGTTCGAGTCCCAGCTGGGTCAGCGTTGAGATTTATCTCCGCAAAAATTCCCCGCCCTGCCCACGGTCAGTAGGGGACACCGATGGGCTTGGAAAGGCCGCCGTCCGTCGGATGGGACGTTAAGCCGTGGCCCCGTGTGCGGGAGAGCCATACCCTGTGCACGTTAAAGAACACGCTGGATGGCCTTGACGGGAGGCTACCATCTGTCTCCCAACAGCTGTTCCAGTGGGTCCCCTCCCCCAACCTTCTCTGAGCCTTCGGGGTCCATGTGACCTGGCCATTTAGCCCATGGTGTGCAAAAAAGTGCCGCTCAGAGGTAAAACAACACAACCCAAACAACACACTCCTCGAGACTATTTCGCAGCGATTCTTTTTCCAGAAAACTCCAAATTGAATTGAATTTAATAAGTTTATTTCACCCAAACATACATATATTGGTACATAAAAAAGTCCACAGGTGAAAAAGGAGAACATAATAAGCCGTAGCTTTTGAATAAATGTTTCCTGAAATACACTTAAATTTAAAACATTACAGGTGGCCTTAATTTATACATTTATTTGAGCATGTGAATTTTTGTGGTCTGATTCTATCATTGATTTGATAATAAGTATAGTTTATATTTATGTTTAAAAGTTCTATATTGTTCCATTGCAGCAGTATCCTCTGGAATCTCGTCATTCCAAATCTTAATGCCAATGTACCGTATTGATCTCTGGTCTGTAGATTTCTTATAAAGGGTTGGGTTGTTTTATCTCTGAGCGGCACTTTTTTGCACACCATGGGCTAAATGGCCAGGTCACATGGACCCCGAAGGCTCAGAGAAGGTTGGGGAGGGGACCCACTGGAACAGCTGTTGGGAAACAGATGGTAGCATCCCGTCAAGGCCATCCAGCGTGTTCTTTAATGTGCATAGGGTATGGCTCTCCCATACACGGGACCATGGCTTAACGTCCCATCCGACGGCCTTTCCCAGCCCATCGTTGTCCCCTACTGAATTTTGCAGATATAAATCTCAACGCTGGCCCACCTGGAAACTACAGATTACGAGCCTGGCGCACTACCGACTGAGCCACTCCCGCCCCCTTCTTAAAAAAGGGCAACATGATCTTGTTCTTAAGTGAGTCAAGAGTTAAGACTGAAAGTCTCCGTTCTTTCTAAGCAGCAGTAAAGTTCAGAGTACTCTATCATTTTATTCTTCACTCTGTACACAAAATTATATTCAGATATGCAACAGACATTTTCGGCTGGAGCTATGATCGTATGAACTTCACTTTTCTCGAACTACATTTAATAATTTTTCTCCAAAAGTTCTCTCGCCCACCACCGTCCTGTAATTTGGTACATGACTCATTGCCTGTTCTCGAAATCAGTTCTAGTAAAAAGCAGAAAAAAATATTGAAATTGCTATCAAATTTGTCACTTTACTTATTCAAAGCAAAGTGCGAATCAGTTTAAGTAATTTTTTTAATGTGTGGGTCGTTCTTATACCTCCGAGCGGCACTTTTTTGCACACTATGGGCTAAATGGCCAGGTCACATGGATCCCAAGGGCTCAGAGAAGTTTTGTGGAAGCCTGTTAGGCCCTCTCCTCAAGCAATCCAGTGTGTTCTTTAACGTGCACAGGGTATATCTCTAATGCACATAGGACCACTGCATAACGTCACATCCGACGGATTGCTTCCTTTGTAAGCCCCAGGGTGTCTCTTTCTCGATGCCGACAGCATTGCCCCTAACCCATTTGGATCAATTCATCGATTAGAATAAATTCTAATTAATGATACTCGCCGATCGCTGGGATGACATTAGTGAAGAATTGCCACGGACGGCAAATACGCGTGACTAAAGGACTATGGGTAAAGTACGGTTAGATGAAAACTGTAAGCATACGAGAGTGTCTAATGTTTAATGTTCTATGTTCAGTTTACAATAAAAAAATTCTGCAAATAAAAGGATGTTTTTAATCACATAAAACAATTCTACTCAATTTTATTTTCAAGCGGTGCAGATTTTGTTAATTTCGGGTATTTTTGAAGGGCAGAAGGGAAAAAAAACTCTCACAATTTATACATAGTGTTTCTCCCTTTTCAACCTAGGCTTGTTTGTGATTTTATTATAAGAAAACAAATACGTTTATTATTTTTTTCCGTGATGTAATATGTTATCAGAGGTTAACAGGTTCAAGGTCATGGTTCATAAGAGCATATTTAGGGAGGAGATAACCTGCCTTTCCAATGTATACGTTAAAAAATTTTTTTTTACGATATTAACTACTTTTAAGTATTGATGCAAAATATACCATTGGTTTTTACTTACTTCTGGTTGCTCTTTTAATATGTTTTATTATCTTTTTTTAAACTTTTTTTTAATCTGTTGAAAAGAATTAACCCACTCCCCCTAAAAATAAATCTCTAGCAAATCTTGGCCGACCGTGCATTATCAATGATATCGTTTTAAAATATTGAACGTTCTGTAACTCTTTGCAGGTTCAATGAACGTCTTTGAAAATCAAGATTTTAAGATTGCTCTAGATATTTATTTTCAATCGCAGTTTTTCATAAAATGATTATTTCAGAAGTAACGAAATTTTGAAGCTGTAATATTCGTTGATGTGCATAGAATATGGTTTGTCTCCTTAATTTCTCTAGCATTCTATGTGCTGCACTTTTTCAGTTTTAGGCAGCTAAAGATTAGATTGAGGTTCAGGAAATACTTTTTAAAATGAAACAAACACAGAGGAAATACTTCTCACACACAAAGTTACATTCAATTTACAACATTACAAAATTACATTCAATTTACAACATTACAAAGTTACATTCAATTTACACTAGGGGTTCTCAACGTGGGGTACGCGATAAAATTTTTTGGGGTACGCTGTCAAAGCTCAAAAGTCGCTAGATTTAGTAACAAAGTAAAAATAACCATTGTTATACTATAACTATAGTTTTATCTATCTATATAAGGGGTACGTAATTTTACATACACATTTCGAAGGAGTAAGTGAAGCATAAAAGGTCGAGAACCACTGATTTACACCATTACAAATTTCCTCCAGAGAGGAAAAACTTTCTAAACAACTGAATATTCAATTTCTTAGAAGTTCTTTAAAACTGCTTTTTACTCTTAGGCCATGTCTGCTATGAAAATGCTAATTAGCTGCAATTCGTCATCGCCTTAATGAGAGGTGTTGTCCGTCGCCCCAAATGAAAACCCTTCCTTTCAGCGTCGGCCATTTCTTTTTCCGACGGTGACCCCTTTTACATCGCCACTATCATTATCTTGATCAGAGAGGGCCGCCAAAAGATCAACGCAGCAAACGCCCGATGACTCTGCCCAGGGAAGTTGACTTCACAAAGTCCTCCACCTCCTCCCTTCAGGACTCCAGCTGTTAAGAAATGACTAAGCAGCGTTAGCCATCATTTGTAAATCTCTGGGTTTTAATTGTGAACAAATTGACGCCCTTCTGAACTTTCATTAGTCACTCTGTCGCGTATTTCCGCTTTAAAATTCTAATCATAGTCAGTGATATATCTCATTGGTCACAACAAACACCAAGACATTTCCGGTTTTTACTGAAGAAAGAATAATTGCACTCAAGTCGCACATTCAAATGCAATCCAGATGAGATGGGAGCATTTATAAGAAAGGAAATTATGCATTTTTATATTTTAAATGCTAATTATACAAAAGTGGGAGTATCGCGAATTTTATCCAATAGTAGATGGGCGGATAGGCAAAATAAGTTTCAGAACTTTTTTAATCATTTGGGCTTTTACAATTTCAGTTGCAGTTAGTAGTGGACGTACCCAAATATTATCCATATTCTTCAAAATATAAAATCCCAAATTACTCTTATGATAAAATTTTTCAACTCCAAGAAGCCAATTCCTGCTGGCTGGAACATATCCACACACTGCAGCGTTTTCAAAATCTCCACTTCAAATCATTTATTGATTGATAGCAGGTGAAGGTATTTAATGCCATTTCATGGGATATTGAACTTTGAATATTTATTTTTTAATTAAAAATAAACATTACAATTTACCCACAGTTTTTGAGAAGTTGTTTTTAATATTATTGAGAATGAAAGCTAGGAGGTGTTAGTTTTTCTCTGAATTTCCATTGGAATACAAACATCTTAAGAATGAAAAGAACTAAAAGAATATACACTGAAATGATAATTTATTATAGACACCAACCTAATAACGTGTGATTTACCTTTCTCTTTCACAACAGCAACAACACATTGTGGCATGAACTCTACCAGGTGTTGGAAACGTTCTGGAGTATGACGGCCCATGATTTCAGAGCAGCCGTCGTAAAGAGCCGAGGGTTGCTGAAGGTGGTTTCGGGCTCGAATGCATTACTCCACTTCGTCCCACAGATACTCAATAGAGTTCAAATCCAAAGAGTGAGAAGGCCATTTGAGGGTTGTGAACTCACTGGAATGCTCCTCCAAGCAGTCGTTTGCCAAATGGGAGCGACGAGATGGGGCATTGTCTTGTTGAAAGAGGGCATCTTGCTATGGGAAACACTATATTTAATAACTAAAATTAGTTATTAAATAATTAGTTATATTATTACTAAAATTAGTTATTAAAAAGTCCCATAGTAAGTGTTTCCCATTGCTATGGGAAACACTATATTAAAGAACTCGATTCATAGGACCAGCCATGGTGGTCAGCGAGTACTTCAACATAGCCTTATGTGGTGATGGTGTATCAATAGGTATAAGGGGCACTAAAGTGGCCCACACAAACAACCCCCAGAACATTACACTGCCTCCATTGGCTTTGTAACACCCCAATTTCACAGTTGGGGTCCATGGCCTCTTGTGGTCTATGCAACACATGCAACCTCCCTTCCGCGTGTTGTAGTTGGAAACTCGATTCATAGGACCAAGCTGTTTCCAGTTCTTCCACTTGGTTATGTGTTGTTAATAGGGGTACTTGATATGACCTAGTCATGTGATCATATCTTGAATTATTTTTGCACAAAATTTTTTTGTAGCTCCCACTCATTGAATGCCACGTTATCATCAGCACTGTGGCTCGCCGTTCCGACGTTACATTACAGGAGAGGCGAGGCTCATTGCAAACCTAAAAACTAGTTAAGGCCACATTTTTTCTGGTGGCTGTAGGTTTTGCCAGTTTTGATGTAGTCCTGGTGCACACGAAAATCCCAGACGTTCTGCAGTTGTACATGTGATACATCATCTCCCTCGCACACACTATCATCCACGATCGAACTCGCTCCAGTCGCCATTTTTATCCATCATAACAGTCGCAAGTACGCTATGCAGCTGTATATATACCCAAGGGTTTAGCCTGATAACGTTATTGTGTCGGAATAGGACAGGTGTGTAGACCGGTGCGGTGTGTATAATAAATTGTGCTTTTAGTGTATAATGCAGGAAACAAAATAAATAGCAGTAAGACAGATTCCATGTAAAATTATTGTCAATTTCCATTTCTATTATTTGACTAATGCCAATGTCATTTAGTACAAATTTCCAAATTTTTGTGTTGAAACCGGTTGCGGTTGAACATTAAATATTCAAAGCTTAATATCACGTTAATGGCATTAACTTTAGAGTTCGGCATGGGGAAACATTTGAAAGAAGTTCATTCAGTGACGTAGTCAAGCCAACGCACACCGGGGATTCGCCCGATATTTTCTTTTAAGCAACAAATATGAGCCTTGCCTTTTACCTTTATAAGGAATATAAATAATTAAATTCGATAACACACCAAAATTTTAATTAATCTCTGGTTTTTTTAAAAAAAGTAAAAACAAGCTCCTATATAATACGATGATTATATTATTTGTCAAACGAAATCAATCTTCCGAACAAAGCACTATATCCTAAAAATTAGAACTTAGCCAATGATTGCGGGCTATTCTGTCTCAAACTGTTCGATTCCAGTGGATTCACAACCGACCTGCGAGCTGCATGAATTTAGTTTCGCATATACTTAACCAATCGTAACCGATACTCATTTTATTTAGTTCAGATGCGTTTTATACCTATTTTAATTATGCGCCTGTTGTAGATTAGAAATGAATTAAATATTCACGGCCAAATGGTTGCTGTGCGGGACGAAGATGAGTGCAAAGTGTCCAGACTAATGAGCCTAATTCATACCAAAACAAAGACGTCAAAACTCGATTTTTCCTTCAACATTTTATAGTAAAATGTTTCGCAATTAGTAGTGGTTAGACAGACTCTTATAAGTGTACAAATCAAATAGCAATCAGTAAATTAGAACACATTGATTGAAAGGCAGGTTAGAAACAAGGCTACAAAAAAAAACGCCAAAAAGTAAAAATTAACTTAGGAAAAAGCAGGCTTCAGGAAATCAAATGATAGCATCAACTTAATGTTTGAAAAATTTGCCAGTTGATTGGTGTATTAGTTTACCAGCTTCATGTGGCCATTGGCTGGTGTATCAGTAAAAGGCGAGTAGCATAATCGTATCAACTTTCAAGAGTTAACTGCAAAAAAAATTGAGTTTCAATGGGAACCGAACTCATAACCTCATGAAAAGAGGTCGTGTTCTCCCTATTCAGGTGTTTTATTATGCTTAGATGGGTTTTTCTAGTTTAATTTTAGCTAACGGAGATTATCGCTATGGTCGCTAGGACTAAGTAATTTAGAAAAGTAAACTGGAAAGTTTTCAAAACATTCAAGTGAAATTTTATGGTATACATATATATCAGGAAAAAAGAAATATTTCCAATCCACCATTTCTTTTTCGCATCTCGAGTGATGACTGCAAGATGAAGGAAACTTGGTCGTGGACAGCGATACAGTCAGACCGCACTGGTACTTTTATCACTGACCCAGGTACAGCAGGGTTTGAATTTTTTTGCAAGATTTCAGTACACTATTTTGATGATAGTTCGTACTTACAACTTAAAAAGTTTTTTTTTTTGCAATTTCGTGGAGCTTGTGTAAAATAGGAATTATCATTATTTGAAAAAAAAAATTTGCTCGCCTAAAAGTGAATATCATGCGATGCTCAGTGACATAAAAAATAAAAGATTACATTATTATAATTTATTCCATGCTAGGATGTTTATAGTAAAGCCTGAATGAAAAGAAAATTTGCAAATTACATAAAGTGATAGTGATTACCCGAAAATCTAATATTAAAAATTATGTGCATTTAAGTTCAGTTTCTTGGGGGGCCCCCGCGATACTGTAGCCACAAGGGATGCTTTCTTTAGTTGACATTTATTTTTTTCTTATTACATATTGAAAAATGCATTTGAATTTACATAGACTGAAATTTTGAGTCATTAACAGATTCAATATCCCACTCAAGTTAATACTCGTATGTGGAATAATAACACGAAGAACATGTTATTGTCCTACTAGTGTAGCATTGGATAAACAGACTCATATTGATTGAGTCCTGGATAATTTTTAAGGAAATGAAAGAGATTTTATATTTCATAACTTTTCTGAAAAATTTCTAAATTTCTCTGCAATTCAAGTTGAGTCTCTTTCCACATAAGAACACCTAAATAAGGAACAGGGAAAATTTATACCAAGGCTCTAACTATTTGCATGTTTTCGCATTCAGAAAAGCAAAAACTAAAGAATTATTATTTGAACAAAAACTAAAGAATTATTATTTAAACAAAAACTAAAGAATTATTATTTAAACAAAAACTAAAGAATTATTATTTAAACAAAAACTAAAGAATTATTATAACACTTTTGTTTTGTAGATGCTCCTACACAATAAAAGAAATTTGAGTGAAGCAGACAGCACCCATAGAGCAAAGTGCAATTGCTTATTTCGCCAGCTTTCGGGGATTACGCAGTGCAGTCCACAGATCAGCAGGGGTTCAGGTATTTGGTTTCAACCCCATACCGGTCTGGGCATATGCACTCCAACGGTGTTAATTAGCTCTGATATTTGTAACCCTTCCATTTGCTGTGAGAAAGAGCAATCGCGGAACTGATGCACAGCATCATCATCGTCACGAGTGATGATTTCTTCGGCTGCATTTCACTCTTTCATCATCCTTTCACCCCGCTTGAGACTCCGCCAGCCGACAGAGCCGTGTTTGACCCAAAACATCCGCCACCTCGGGGTGCCTGTCACCCCTTTTAACCCGAGCCAGGCCCAACGAACAAAACGGTACAGGGTGCAGACGCAACCAGTCGGACCGCGGGAGGAACAACCTGTTGTTTTTCTTGCGTCTGCTGGGGGTGACGAGGGGCCACCATGTGCCGTATTTGCGCCCGGGGCATGCAGCGTGGTGACGCCGTGCCCTGGCGGCGCGCCAGGGGAATGTACAGGTATGGGAAGTAAAGGATCTCTCTTTCGTCTCTTCCCACTGAGGTTTAGGCAAGGTGGTGGGAGACACACTCTCTACTAGTAAACAAGGTTCTTCAAAGCATCTTCTGGTGTTTGCAGTTTGCGCAAGAGAGTTAGCTCCATTGCTGTGGTTAAGCTATTCTTGCTACTTAACAGGTGCGGAAGGATTCTCAGGAACAGTTTCGGAACGTTTCGGGAAAATATTGGGAAGGGATTGATGTTTTTGAACAGCGGGAAAAAACGCGCATTGTCTAATTGTTTGGTACTTTTCATTTCGAAAAACTCCGAATGATTCACTTCATAGTTGTTCAAATCATTGAGAAATTAAACGCGCAAAACTCTTCGCTGTGTAACAGTGGGAGGGACTGCTGAAAACTCCCGTGGCCAAACCAAGGAGAAACTGGGTTCGTGACACTGATCTTTGTCTTAAAGTGGAATTAAAAAAAAAGGATTAAGGTATCAGAAATGAAAGCGAAAGTGTAAAAAACGAGAAAGATTTGGCAACTAGAACGGGACGATGATTCAACGGATGACGAACGGTTTCTTATTTTGATGGGAATCATCCGCATTGGTAAGTTGAACTGATGCAAGAAAATCGGAACAATATCAGATAAAGGATGATAAGAATGCAAGAGAAATCAGTTGGGAAATATTGGATGATAAACTTCGAAGTTGTCAAAAGGAGACAACAGTTTTAAAGCTTATTATAACTGAAATTTAAATGTATATCCCAATTTCGTAATAAAATGATGGCAAGGATTCTTGCAGTTTGAACATGTTTTTCCGTATCTTATTTTCAAATATAAATAATAAAAATGAAATTACGAATCTTTTTGATATGAGAGAAAAGGAAAAATATCTAATTCACATGAAACATGCAACGTACTTGATAGAATTGGATGAATTTTTAGTTCATTCTTTATCTTGGGTTGGGTTGTTTTACCTCTGAGCGGCACTTTTTTGCACACTATGGGCTAAATGGCCAGGTCACATGGACCCCGAAGGCTCAGAGAAGGTTGGGGGAGGGGACCCACTTGAACAGCTGTTGGGAGACAGATGGTAACCTCCTGTGAAGGCCATCCAGCGTGTTCTTTAACGTGCACAGGGTATGGCTCTCCCGCACACGGGACCACGGCTTAACGTCCCATCCGACGGTCGGCGGCCTTTCCAAGCCCATCGGTGTCCCCTACTGACCGTGGGCAGGGCGGGGAATTTTGCGGAGATAAATCTCAACGCTGACCCAACTGGGACTCGAACCTGGGAACTACAGATTATGAGCCTGGCGCGCTACAGACTGAGTCCCCCCCCCCTCATTCTTTATCTTACAAGAATCTACCTTCGTAAATTTTGAGAGATGAGCAAAATGAAAATTGATATAAATTGCTTATTTGTGTTATTACAGTTGTTTTCTGGAGTAATTTGTCGATGGAGATACTGATGTAGAAACGGGGTGGAAAAAATTCAATCGTATCACTTTATACTTCAATATAACATTATTGAATTTCGTGAATGCAATTTTTTTTTAATTTCCAGGATGTTAATATCTCAAAATTTTTTTGTAGAATATAAATATATAATTGTGCGGTGATTTTGTAAGAGTGCTTAAAGGGTAAGTTAGAGAGTTGCTATCAAGCTGTAAGAACACATCGGTGTATTTCGTCAGACCATGGGATAGAGTCCATGGCCGAGTGGTTAGCGCGCTTGGCTCCTGATCTACAGGACCTGGGTTCGAGCCCCGGGTAAGGCATGGATGTTCGTGTTGTTTTCTGCTGAGGTCCTGCCATCCTCTCAGACCTTCTACTCTGGCATATAAACTGACAGACTCCTGTCAGACCTCTGTGGTCGAGCCCCGGGTAAGGCATGGATGTTCGTGTTGTTTTCTGCTGAGTCCTGCCATCCTCTCAGACCTTCTACTCTGGCATATAAACTGACAGGCTCCTGTCAGACCTCTGTGGTCGCCCCGGATAAGGCATGTATGTTCGTGTTGTTTTCTGCTAAGGTCCTGCCATCCTCTCAGACCTTCTACTATGGCATATAAACTGACAGGTTCCTGTCAGACCTCTGTGGCAAGCAGCTGCTTGAGGGGGTATTTATTATTTATTTTATTATATGGGATAGATACGTATAATTGGCCCATTCATGATGTGACTTGTGCTAAGAACTCTTGATCTATATATACAAATATTTACGTGTTAAAAATATTCCATATATAAAATACCAAGAATATTTACAGAAATGTCAAAATGCATTAAAAAGAACAAGCTCTATTTTATATAACTAAAAAAAAGAAATGTATTAAAAACAAGAAATATTCTGAATTATATAGAAATTGGTAAGAGCATGATTATTATTAATTGAGATTTGCAATTAGTTCATGTTTAAATGTATATAAAATGCTATACACGTATTTCTATAGTACAACGATTTCAGGCGAGTTTAAACATTTTTGGGATTTTTCCAAATACACATTTTCTTAAAAGTATTGTAAAGGTGTTTATAAGACACTAATTTATTATATAGAGAAATATTTTGATTAGCTAAAAAAAAATCAATTAATTTGTCTGTTACTGAAAATGATTATTTCCTGAAGGTTGAGGGATGATATCCGACATTTTCAACTATCGGCAGCGAAGAGAGGAATATGTTTTTACGATTAATAACAACCTTTCTTTGCATTCAGATGTACAGTCGTTCAAAAAAGTATCCGAACACTATGGTTGATTACAGAATTCTGAAAAAATATCTGGCAATAATTTTTTTAGAAATTAGTGATCTGGCAACCGTGACACGAAGGTTGCAGATCACTAATTTCTAAAAAAATGACTGTACAGAGATAAACATCATAGTAAGCTTTCATAGTTTTTCCGCATAGAAATAGGCTTTATACTATTTACAATTAATATATAGCGGAAAATACTTTAAAATATGGTTTATAAATTCCCCTCGAAGCTTGATGTAGCTTATCCGTACGAAAAATTATGCATTTCAAGTAATTGCAGTCAGCTATTATACATTGAACACAGATCTAGAAAAAGATTGCGGGTGATATAGGTGATTACATATTGATGTGCCAAGTTTTAATGCCTCAAATTTCTGAAAACGAATGACACAATTCTAATATTATTGGTATACTATGTAAAGTCTTGCATTTCTGTTCGGAGGCTACGTTCTTTGACAGCTAATGAATCTTCATTGCAGTACCTCTTTATACTACAGTGAAGCCCACCTACCAACGGCTTAGCTTCTTTATCTAATCTGGAATTGCCCTCTCCGTTAAACCAATAATTATTATAAAAAAAGTTTAAGTTCAAAGGAAAATAACATTGAAATTAATGTTGGTTTCCTTTAAAAACTAATATTGATTGTAATAGATAATTACAATATGGACCTTTATTATTATTATTGCAATATATTTGATTTGATATAATAATTAAATGCGTATAATTAAAACTGATGATTATGTCGTATATATCGTAAATTGCAAAGGAAAATTAGCGTTTTCTGTTCCAATGTTTTTTAATTTTTACCGTTCCAATATGCGGGTAAGGATAATAAAAGACGATAAAAATTCAAGAGAAATCAGTTGGGCATACTGGATGCAGATGAAGAGAATAACCAAGGCAACAGAAATTGGTTGTATAAAATATTTTTAAGGCAATATTTAATAAATTTTCTTAATAAATATTAAGGCAAATAAAAAAACTTCTTAATGATCTTACAATTTAGCTAAAAAAAATCCAGAAAATGAAAGCCAAAATTTCTTTAAGCTTTAACTCTACTAAGTTTTCTTTAAGTTATTTAACTCTACTAAGAACATGCAGCATTGCTTTTCGTTAACTCAGCATTCATCAAATTACAAGATTAATTCAAATTGTGCCCAAATCAGAATAATCGCTAAATAGGATAAAATAAATATCGAGGATAATTTCTGTTTCAAAAAAAACCTTCCCGAACTGCATTCTAGTCTCAGGTCAGTAACTTGATCTCCACACATTTTTGTATCCCTTGACAAAGATGTCTCTTTTACCTGCTGTACTTTTCAAAGTTTCTTACTCCCCCATCGACTAAGAAGTGTTCTTCTTTAATCTTTTCCCCCTTTGGTTTCTGATGTTCGTAATTTTTTTTTGCTCCCTATACAATTTATGTAGTGACCTCTTTATCTAAACAAAAATCTTCCCATGAAAATTAGAGCATGGAAATTTGCTTTTTCAATTACTTGTAATCTTCAAAACTATATATGTAAAAAAATATCAAGGAATTTCTTAATTTCCACTTTGTGAGGACTTTTTTTAATACTGTTTTGCAAGAGATAAATGGAGTGGAAATGTAAAATTGGGATCGATCTTCATATAATTATGAAAGGAACGAAAGAGGAGGAAATATATTATTTGCTATTTTATCTCGCTTAAAACAATTAACTCATTTTAACTAAACTCTCTCAAACGATAATGTTTTTACTCTGTCGTCTGTCTGTTTGGAGGCATTCAACTTTTTTGTTTTTAGAGATGAATTAAAAAATCTTTTTCGGTTGAATAAGTAGTGGCGAAATATTACGATTAGCATATTCCGAATATCCCAACAGCTCTAATAGTGTTAATGACGAAAAAAGTTTGGAAATTGTAGAAATTTTTAACGAACGTGGCAAATGATCTTTTGAGCAAGAAATTTGGAAGTCGTGGAAAGTGAAGAGGTTTGCATTTGAAGCAATGATTTGGTTCTTACTCTAAGCCCCGCCCTGCCCACGGTTAAGAGAGGACACCGAAGAAAGGCCGTCCTCTGTTGGAAAGGACGTTGATCCGTGTCTCCGTGTGCGGGAGAGCCATACCCTGTGCACGTTAAAGAACATCCTGGGTGGCCTTAAAGGGAGGCTACCATCTGTCTCCTAATAGCTGTCAAGTGGGTCCCTTCCCCAACCTTCTATGAGCCTTCGGGGTCCTTGTGACCTGGTCATTTAGCCCATTGTGTGCAAAAAAGGTCCTTTAGAGGCAAAACAGCTCAACCCAATCCTTACTCCAAGGTGTGAAAAAATGAAACTTTTCTGTTTTAAGATCATAAAGGAAAAATTCATTTTGTGCTGGTTAATATAATATGAAATTATATTACATTCATAAAATATTATTATCTGCATTTACCAAATCATCTATTGGTGCGAATATAGAATGTTAGAGGGCGCTAAAAACAAATAATAAAAACTTCAGCAGCATCCTCTAACGGTGGGAAATGATAAAATTTAAATGAATGCTACAAATGATCTCTTTATGCTAATAATTTGAATTTTGGTAGCGAAGTGTGATGACCAAAAGGGTTTCATTGGCAGTATTGACCCCCCCCCCCCCCCGGAAGTAATTTTTAATTTTAAGAGATTAATTTGAAATTCTCTTTTCGTTTCATAAGTACTAATAAAATATTACGATCTTCATATTCCCAATCATTAATTTAGTCAAATTTCTACTCTTAGAAGATGCTGAAAGCGAATTCTCATTGAAAGCAAGCATCCCGCATTCACCAGAAGCGATCTGCTATTCTAATACTTGTATTTCGTGTTTAAACAAAACAGTCAACATTAAGCATCATAAAAACTGGAACAATTACATGCTAAAAAATTCCCGATAGTTTTTTATCAATTTGAAATTTTAAGAAATGGATTGCTAATGAACAAAAGGAAAAATGACTGCTGAAAGAAACAACAAAATGAAGATGGTAAATTACATTTGTTGTTGTTTTAGTCTGCATGGTGTTCTTCATTGAGTAATTAAGAAAAAGGTTTTTTGAAAAATCTCCACAAAAAATTGTTATGTAAGAAGGAAGAGAAAAGAGGGGAGGGGGTTGAGTTTTCGATCAAGCGTTACGTGCATTACTTTGTGTGTGTGTATATATGTGGGGGGGGGGGTTGGAATTTTGGCTTAACCAAAGTTACGAAATTTACGGAGTCTCCTTTCGCCCTTTGCAATTATCTTTTGTGGTGTGCGAAACCTACATTTCTGCAGATATATTTCCGGGGATACTGTGATAACATTATCTCCATAATTACAAATTGAATTTACAAATTTAAAGGAGAAGGGGCGAGGGTGGCTCACTCGGCAGCGCTCCAGGCTCGTAATCTACGGTTTCCAGGTTCAATTCGCATCTGGGCCAGCGTTCAGACTTATCTCCGCAAAACTCCCCGCTCTGTCCACGGCTAGCAGGGGACACCGATGGGCTTGGAAAAGCCGCCATCCGTCGGATGGGACGTTAAGCCGTGTGGGGACAGCCATACCCTATGCACATTAAACAACATCCTGGGTGGCCTTGATAAGAGGCTACCATCTCTCTCCTAACAGCTGCCCAGTGGGTCCCCAGCCCCCAACTTTCCTCTGAGCCCTCAGGGTCCTTGTGACCTGGCCATTTAGTCCACTGTGTGCAAAAAAAAAAGTGTCGCTCAGAGGTAAAAACAACCCTACAAGTTTAAAATATACAATTTTTTAATTTATTCTTTCAGTGAATATCAAAAATTGGACATAAGTACAGAAACATATTCCTAACTTTTCGCCCTATTGTAAGGATGTATTCTACTATTCAACTAAATTCGTTGTATATAAAATGTAAACATTTCTTATTTAGGTAAAACTGTCTCTATCAGGAAAGTTAAAAGATTCTTTTTTTTAAATTTCGAATGTGCATCAGCTGCTGTAGAACACTAAGCAGTTTCTTTATAATAAAGAACGTCAAGCGTTTTCTAAACTCCCATCCTCTTACACATTAAGTCCAATTATAGGTGAGACCTATTGAAAAAATAGCGAAAAAAATACGAAGTCTAAAACTTTCAACGAAATACTTCAGGTGTAAAAAAAAATTTAAAAGTTTAATAAATTAATTACTCCTCACTACACCCTAAATCGAAACTGATTTGATATTTAATCTGGGAACGCAGCTGCAAACCACGAAAATGAGTCGCTGCAAATAGATAACAGGTTCCATCGCTGAAAATGAAAAACAAAACTGTTGAATAATAGTGCTAATAAACGAAAACTTTCTTTTTCTAATCGTCTTCGTCTCAGTTTAATCGATTTATTTCACACATAAAATAGAAAAAGAGAGTGTGAAATGTGAGAGACTCTCACAGAACGCATCGAAACAGAACAGAAACGTTTGGAACCTGTCTTCAGATAAGACGCAGTGAAGCAACTGAAGAGATGCTTCTGATCCCTTAGAAGAAGAGGTGGAGATGAAGAGAGTGCACAGCACAGCCCATTCTGCTTTTCAGGAATGCAATCGGCACCGGGCACACCCCTGGATCCTCCACAGGAAGTGGCGCTCTTTTAATTCTTCGTTTGTGTTCCACTAGGGAAGCAAGGCGGAGTCCATCATGGCGGAGTCCATCATGGCGGTTCCCACCCCCCTCTGGTGTAGACCATCAGCGATCGTGCATGCTGATGAGCGCGTGGAGCTTCGCATACTTCACTAGACGCCCTAATTAAACCCGTTCAAGTAATACTGACCTGAACGAGGTCATGACCTGGAGAGAGGACACCACCGCGAGATGTCGGAAAAATGAAGGGCTTGTTACGAAACAATTTCAGTTGAAAGAAATGATCTTGAAAGTGTGGGGCACCGGAGTTCGCTGACCTTTCTGCAGAAACAATTCCATCTCTACGGATGGCATTTGGCATGTCTGTCTCACCTCATATGCTCCCGTTTGATTCTTTATCAGCCATCTGAGACGTGATCCATTTCTTAAGATTTGTGAAAAGAGATCTCTATGCATCCAGCATGCACATAAGTGAATCGTCCTCTTCCAAATGAAGCATTTGAATTTATTAAAAGTCATTTAATCGCTACTTTTGTGGAGCAATATCTCATTAGCAAAGCAAATACGACATTTGCATAAAGGACAGGTTTCTACCGGTCACCTGGCATTGCAATCCTTTGGATATTTTTTCCGGGGATCAAAAAAGCGTGATTAGCCTCGAGGCAAGACATCATTCATCCAATGAAGGGTGAGTAAAGATGCTAAAAGAGATGTTCATTCTAAAGAGGGAGTGTGAAATGCTCAAACCACCAACATAGAACAGGTCAACGTCGACTTTTTTTCTTCACTGCGATTGCTTGGAATAAATGGTCACGCAAACGAAAGGGAAAATTCTATTAATAGCTTATGTGCAACTAAATTCAGATATGCAGCTAAAAGTCTGAAATGGAAGCAGTTTGTGCATATAGCAGAAGCTCTCTTAGCCGAATATATGATTATATTAATAATTCGCAGAATGGCAACACCTCAAGAGCAAATTATAACTGTAACACAGGATAACAGCAAATTCATTCCTTCCATGACTCATTCTAAACCCACTTTAGTATCTAAAACCCACTCTAGTTTTTTCGCTATAAATAAAGTGATACAAATAATAGAAATTTAATTAAATCGAAAATAATAAATTCGTTGAAAATTCGACTACAGAAGTATTGCGCATAATGTTACGTTCATTTAAAATAAATATTCCTTCAAGCAACTGCTTGCCACAGTGGTCTGACAGGAACTTCACAGTTTATACGCATATTAGAAGGTTTGTGAGGAAAGCGACAGATCAAAAGAATGAAATACAAACTAATGCAATTAATGTAAAAATTATTTTACATTAGAAATTTTGTGAATATTATATTCTTAAAGCTTATATAAAATGCATGGATTAAATCATATTTAAATTATGGAATAAATAACTTGGGGGAGGAATGTATTACAGTATCGTTAAATCATTGGTTAGTATCCAAAAAATAGTGATTAGATATATACTATATTAAGAAAAGGAAAATACGATAGCGTTAAATGTTTTTATAGTGATCTACAAGTTTTACAATTACGGAAAATTTATGTTTATTATTATTATTCTTAATTTAAAAAAGCATTACAGAGAAAGTGACATTAAAATAGTAATACAAAATACCAAAACAAGTGAACATATTAATTTTATTTCCAAGGAAAACCATTACGCAAAAACATTACATATATTTGGCGCCAAAAATGTTCAACAATTTACCAGAAATCATAAAGGACGAAATAAATTTTCATACGTTTTCCTGAAAAATAAAAAATTGGATTTATGATATTGAGGATATAGAAAAAAAATTCTTTAAAATTAGGAGGACTACTCCTAATTTCTAACTTTTTAAATATTTTTCTTCTTCTTTGATCTCTCTTTAAGTCGTTAACATTTTGAATGAAATAATTGTCGCAATTACAGTTTTTTAATTAAATCTGTTGCTTTCTATGCTATTGATGGGATCATGATAGAAAGTATTAATATTGTAATATATTTAAAATGCTACTGTTATTGTTCATTTATGCGTTTTTTAAACTTCTAACCCACGTGCGAATCTTTTGTGGTGTGTATTTCTAAAAATATCGTGTAAATAGTTACATTGTATCATAAATAATATGAATGGAAATAAAAACTACTACATCCACGCCTTTGATTAGTATCTAAGAACGCTAACCACTTGGCTATGGGACGGATGAGAAGAAGAGGGAACATTTACTTAGTTAACCTAATCATATAATGTTTTCGAAATCTTCACTAATAGATTTAAGACACGGAAGTTGTTCTACTCTAACTGTAGCTATTGCTACTCTCAGTTGGCAATTCCGAAATTATCACAGCTGAATTGTTTACCTCTGAGCGGCGATTAGACAAATAGTCGAGTCACAAGGACCCCAAGGCTCAGAGAAAACGAGAAGGGGATTCAGTGAACAGCTGTTAGGAAAGCCTTTCGTCAAGGACATTCGTCGTGTGCTTTACGTGCATAGTATATGGCTCTCCGGACCACCGCTTGAAGTCTCATGTGATGGACGGTGTCTTTCCAAGCCTAACTGGACAACGGAAAGACGGTGTCTTTTCCAAGCCTAACCCTTTTCCCCCCCGGGGGAAAGGAGTTAAGCTCTGAGAAAATTCTCAACGCAGGCACAATTAGGAGTCGAACCTGGGAATGTTACATTACGAGACGGGTTTTTTAATTTTTTAAGATTTTTGAAAAGATATCTCTACACATGCAGCATATACACATCAGCGAATCTTCCATATGATACATTTGAATTTATTAATAGATATCTAATCGCTATTTTTGTCGAACGATATCTCATTAGCAAATAAAATACATTTTCGTAAAGGACTGGGAACATCAGATTGCGAGCCTGGTGTGCTATTGAATAAACGAACTACCAACAACTTTCACAGTGGTTACCAGTGGCCGTGTGATTAGCGCCTTTGGCTAGTGACCAAAGGGACCTAGGTTCAATCCCCGGATGAGGTATTTATTTTCTGTGTTGAGGTATCGCACTCACAGATATTTTCTATGAAGTATTATACTGACAGGTCGCTGCTTGAGGGATAATTTGCTTTTTTCGACTAGTCTGAAAGATAGGTTGATTGTTTAGCTGTTACGGTTTAGAGAACCTGCTCTTTTACACACTAATCCATTTTCTTTTATTCTTTATTAGCGTAGGTTAAGATTTTCTAACTTTATTAGGAAGGTATACTGGATAAGGCACCGATGCTTCTTTCTTGCGCTGTCTCCAGTTCCTCACAGATAGACATGTTATAACAATCAGCGTTTGCCATATCTCTATAGCAAACAGCTGCCTGTGGATCATTTTATTTAGATAACTCTGTTATATTCCAGTATTTTTGTACTATTATCCAGACGTGTACATTGCACAGTGAATATCTGTGAGAGAAACAGCAGCAGAGAAGTAATACAAACATCTTTCTCTTTTTCTAGAATCAGAGAATAAGATCCCCTGCAGACAAACACGAGAATAAACAGCTCACGAAATTAATAAGACTTTCTGAATTTTTTTTTTGTCGATTATTCTGCCTCAACGGCCATCGAAATGTTTACATTACCATTGTGCTGGGATCATTTTCATGCTGCATTAACTGCCTCCCGCCACAGACAACGAGTTTAATTCTAAGTGTGCCACATTCCTCTTCTCAGTTTGTCAATATCAAGATCAAATGGCTTCTGCATATTGCATTTATTCATCAGCTTCTAGAGGCATCGTATCTGCGATTGTCAACACAAAGGGAACAAATGCCATCGTAGCAGCGTCTACTGCGACAAAGCAAAGCAATGCCACGTGTCCGTACCCTTCGTCTATGGTTGGGTCAAGGGCGTTCCTTCCTTCGTTTTGATGTCCACCAGATCCCTTTTCAAGTGGTTCCAAGTGGCCGCTGCAACAGGAGGACCGCTCTCTGCGCCGAGAGCTCAAGATGTCGTCTCTGACCCGAGTCGAAGTGCCCAGCGCAAAGAAAGAAACTTTCTTCTCATCCTTTGGCTCTCAGAAAGGTCAGGTCATTTCCCTTCTGGGATTTAGAATGGCGAGTGTGAGGTGAAAGATCAACATTAAGCCAATTAATTAACAGCTGAGAGTGTGATAACAAAAAAATAAAAAACCCTCCCAAAATGAGCCCCGAAACAGATTTTTTTTGTAATGAACATTTATCTACAACAGCGACACGCAACTTTCAGTACACGACCTGTCAGTGGCCCCCACAGCTTTCTTATGAGGACTTCGAACCTCTCCTAAGATGCATAAAGGAACATGCAAACGAAAAAAAAGTGATAAAAGTTTAGTGCCATTTCGCTTTTATGGGTCCTCTAGATCAGCGTTTCTCAACATTACTGACGTCGTCGTCCGGCAAATTCTCATTATATAATTCCGACTCCAGGAGATAACTGTTTATAAATGCACGAGCAGAATTATTTTCTGATTCACAACGATTACTTTCCAGTTTGTGCTGAACGTAATGGAATTCTTAACTTATTTAGATTTTATTGCATAAATATATGTAGATATCTGATCGCTAGATAGGTTCATTTTGGGATTTTTTTTTTCGTACTTATGAATTTTCGAAAAAAGTTCGCTGTCCGGCAGTTGAATACTGTTCTAGATGACTGAGAGTTTATAAGGGTGAGGCAATATTAAAAATACTCCTATCAACAGCAAGTACACAGATTAAGAAATAAAAACCTCAAGCAGCTGCTTGCCACAGAGGTCTCACAGGAGCCTGTCAGTTTATGTCATAGTAGAAGATCCGTGAGGATGTAGGGACCTCAGCAGAAAGACAACACAAACATCCATGTC
This sequence comes from Ryuthela nishihirai, assembly GCA_038380435.1. Taxonomy (NCBI): domain Eukaryota; kingdom Metazoa; phylum Arthropoda; class Arachnida; order Araneae; family Heptathelidae; genus Ryuthela; species Ryuthela nishihirai. The sequence continues at coordinate 84,164,967 of JAWZYU010000017.1, forward strand.
TTACCCAGAGCTCGAACCCAGGTCCCTTTGATCAGTATCCAAGCACGCTAACCACTCGGCCACCGGGACGACGCACGTTACCATTTGATATAAAATTCAATAAATACATCAGCGTAAAAAGTGAATTTTGTCGACTTTGCGGGACCACTTGCAATGCCGGCAAAAACCCACTTTTTCTGCTAAAGTATTTATAAATGCTGTATCTCGAAAAGGTGTATTTGCGTTTATTATTGAAAAGTAACGTTAAATGGAAAAATCATGATATGCATATGGTAACGAAAATGTTATGTATTGTGTCATAAAGATTTTATCACTAAGCAGAAAGGTTTTATAATAATCACACATGGGTTAAATCTTTAATACTCCTTGATATGTGTTATTGGTTGTGGAATTAAAGCAACTTACACACTACGTTGATTATAAAATAAATGCTTAAATTAATTTTTAGCTTTGCCAATTACCTTACATTGCAAAAAGGTAATCGGACACTCCATGTTATGTGAATGGAAAGACCGGTGACGAAAAGTATTTTTTTGGGTAAGGGAAGCAATTATCGAAAGCAATGTTGCCGAATCATTAAACCGAAACGCTGTTCTTGTACCTGATGTTTCCGAATAGTTGAGAGAAATTAGTTCTATTATTTTTAATTCAAATATTAGTATTATGTAGGGCCGGATCCAGGAGGAGACCATGCCCTTCCCCCTGCCTTTTCATAATGCTAGTAAGGAAAATAAAGGCCAAATTATTAAACTTTATTTTATGCGTTTTTCAAGATTTTTTTTATAGAAACTTCTAAAACGAAGAGAAAAATGTTAAACTGCAAAGGAAATCCTGTCTCATAACGCTCCCCTCCCATTTTACCTTTCTTCGGCTCAGATCTTTTCTACGGCGTATTAATTATACTGATAAGCGATTGTCACACCATTGTGGTAAGTAGGCTGCCCGAGGGAAATATTTAATTTCCATTATTTTTAAAAATGATTTAGATTGCACTGATTAATATTGAAAGCAAATAAAAACAGAAACAAACCACACTATTTTTATGAAACATAAAATAAAAATAAATACCCCCTTAAGCAGCTGCTTGACAGGAGCCTGTCAGTTTATATGCCATAGTAGAAGGTCTGTGAGGATGGCAGGACCTCAGCAGAAAAGCAACACAAACGTCCATGCCTTATCCGGGCTCGAACCCAGGTCCTTTAGATCAGCAGCCAAGCGCGCTAACCACTTTTCGCATTATTTTGCTGCTAATTATTCCACTTCATGTTGTGGTAGTTTATGCATTATGCTTTGCATTATTAAAGTTTTATTTTTTTATGAAATGATGAAATGCAGTTAAGCAGGCAGGCCTTTAAAAATTAATTTTGACTGGATTGTTTACGATTATGTCAAACATCATTCTCAGATCAAAGAATTATGATTCTGAGTTGAACGACAATTTAATGGCGATACTTTCTGGCGTCTGGATAAAAAAGTTTGTTTTATAAATGTTTTCTCCTATTTATTAATTTCCTCTGAAAAAGAAGGGGCAAAAAAAAAAGAGGTTTATTTCCTGGCTTAACAGCGAAGACTGTCTTCGAATGACCATTTATGGGTTGCCCTTCAAATGACTTTTCGTTATTGGTCGTATTTAGAGCTATCTAGAAAATGGGGAAAAAGGAAGAAAGAAGAAAAGGAGTTAACAGAGTTCAGATGTTCTCTGAGATTTAAGTTGCGGATGGCAGAGAGAGAGAACAGGCTGCTGAAGGCAAGAAATGCTCTTGACGAGCGGGTTTTTGCTTCGCTTCCTATTGCAACAAATAGCAGAGCTTGATTGGGAGAGAAACTCATTGATGCGTGAATCTGTCCGAGTTGAAACGAGTTCATTTCTCAATGAGCAAGAAAAGAGAGCACAGATGAACAAAGATTTTACGATGATGAGAAAAATGTGCATTAAATGGGCTTCAGATAATCTTGAGATACAATTGGCGCGAATATATGGCTTGAGATGTGTTGAGATACTTTTGAAAGTGTACTCTTTGAAAGTGTGCCTAGGTACTTAAGTTAACTACATCCTCCCAAATAATTAAAAAAAAAAAACTTTTATTCATGCTAATTGTATGGCATATAAGGTCAATCGCCTTCTATCGATGTTTTCAAAACTTTTGGAAAAAAAGCAATTGATTTTTAGATAAGCATAATTTTTATTTGCAAATCGATTTCGATTGCATTGACGAAAAGACTATTTTGGAGATGAAAAAAAATTACAGTGACGTAAGTGTATTAAAACAGATTTTTTTTTTAGATTTAAAGAAAGCGATAACTCCGTTCCACATGATCTCTTGCTGAAAAAATTTCACATTTCCGGAATTAGAGGGCAGTTTTTATTTGGCTTAAGATTTGCTTGAAAATAGGAAGCAGATGGCAAAACTTGGCAAACGTTACATAAGAAAGGATTCGTATATGTCAATGTTTTTTGCACTTTGGATTTGCAATATAAATATAAGTTGCTTTCGCAGATGTTGCTGCATCATTTCACTCAATGATTGAATGCGAAACTTCAAATCATGTATAAAATGAATGGCTTAAAATGCGAACATCGCTGAATTTAAATAAATCCTTCCAAATGAACTAAATATATTATTTTAGACTTAGAGACAATCAAGATGATTGCTTTCATAATAATATTATATTTCGAGAAAAATATTGTTTAGAAACTAATTGTGAATATGACATATGCAATTAAGGCAGTAAAAATTTATAAATACTTAGGGATTATAGCTGACATGGAAAGTCAAATAAATGGTGTTAATAAATCAATGATATTTTACTAAAAATTTACTGCTTTTGAAATTTGGTTAGCATTTTTTCCAATAATTTAATTTTCCTCGGTTAAATTTTACTAATTACATTGATTTTTGATTTTTTTTTCGAACTTAATTATATTAAAATCTTTCCATATACTCAGAATCATGTTGCAAGATGCATTATGAAAATTTGTAACGTATATTCATACGGCTCAGCAGACGTGATTCAAATAGTCGCTGACTGTGTAGGTCCAAAGAGTTTAGTGAATATTGAGTACATCAGATATTTGATTCAACAATTTGACAAGTGTGAAAAATCAACCAGTTCGCCTTCCGGGATCGAACAGTTGGGTTGTTTTACCTCTGAGCTGCTCTTTTTTGAACACCATGGGCTAAATGGCCAGGTCACATGGACCCCGAAGGCTCAGAGAAGGTTGGGGGAGGGGACCCACTGGAACAGCTGTTGGGAGACAGATGGTAGCCTCCCGTCAAGGCCATCCAGCGTGTTCTTTAACGTGCACAGGGTATGGCTCTCCCGCACACGGGGCCACGGCTTAACGTCCCATCCGACGGACGGCGGCCTTTCCAAGCCCATCGATGTCCCCTACTGACCGTGGGCAGGGCGGGGAATTTTGCGGAGATAAATCTCAACGCTGACCCAGCTGGGACTCGAACCTGGGAACTACAGATTACGAGCCTGGCGGGCTACCGACTGAGCCACCCCGCTCCCGGATCGAACAGTATCTCCTGGCAATGCTCAAGTTTCTTTAAGGTATGCTGTTTACCTAAACTAATATGAATAGCTACCGCCTTTGCTCAACTGATAGGGGCTACCTGAGAGGTCCTTTGTTCGAATCCAGACGGCAGATTGGCGGGTTTTATCAGACTTTCCTAATTGTTGAACCCGAATGGCTCACATGACTTATCACCAATATGAGAGTCATAGAAAATTATGTTATTTTTGAAGGGATTAAATATTTATAAATTTCCATTTGAAATATCGTTGGCAAGCTATTAGAACTTTCGAGAAAGGTATAAGCCAAAGTCTAAATATCTATATTTCATTTGTTTCGACATATAACTCTTAAATAAAAGCGCTTTATTTTTCTAGCAAGTAGGTGTTTTATTTCTTACCAAATGCATTTAAATTGATGGCAATAAAAACCTTTTTTATAAAGGAGTTGAAATCTTAATTTCTGAAACAATTCAATTGATTCTACGTGTAAGAAATAATTAGCTGTATTTTTTTAAATTAAAATGTTACTTTTACTAAGAAATTGTAGATTGAGAGTTATAAATAAATAAATAAATACCCCCTCAAGCAGCTGCTTGCCACAGAGGTCTGACAGGAGCCTGTCAGTTTATATGCCATAGTAGGAGATCTGAGAGGATGGCAGGACCTCAGCAGAAAAATAACACACACAACCATGCCACAATTTGTAAACTATAATCATATTATATAGTGCTGATATCTTTAATAAAATTTTAATGTTTTAATTTCTTTTACTAGTGCGTTACTGTCGTTAAGTTTTCACTGCATTTCTTCTGAATTTTTAATTGAATGTGTAACCCATAAATATGTAAATTGGCAGTATTATGATTGTGCATCAGTTAAGGAAGGAATCGGGTAAGTTACACAATAAAAAAGTTGTTTTAAATATTTTTAGTGAGTACTATATATATATTTTGTAATTCTGATTATTAGACTTTATTATTATTTTTATATCTGTAAGGACCAAGAGCTATCGTATAAAACATTTCGTATTTTTTTTTTCTGTTAATGAAAGATCTTAATACAAAATGATACATATTGGCATTCAAAAGGAGTAAGAAATATCTAAGGAGCTATTGCATGCTGTATGAATTTCATCAGGGTAACAAATGCAGCAACAGTTACGAAAAAGATTTGGTCCTTGAACTTTGTGTTAACACATAGAATCCACTTTTTTATCTTGTAGTAATTAAACAAATGTGAAAAGAAATCCATACATTTCTCATCTCCAATAACAATGTGATGAAGAAACGAGTCGTTTTATTGTTTGCTCAGCAAAACAGTTGCATTTTGGGTTGAATTTTGGCTTTGGTGTTTTTTCGTTTGGTTTTGTGCTGAAAGTTCATGTGGGGCCAAACTCCTTGTAACTCCTAACCTCCCAATCTCTTAAGATGCTCTTGTACAATAGACAATGACGATTTTTTTTAAATAATTCCTTGATGGTTTGACGAGGATTCTATCTCAACAGCTGAGGTCTTTGCTCAATTCAACTGACCTTCCTGAATGATGGATATCGGAGATATTGAAATTACCTGCTCGGAATTTGGTGAACCAACGTGCACATCCAGTGCATTAGGAGGAACACTGCAAATCTATTTTGTAGTCGTTTTCCCATTATTACACGGAACAAAATTAATAGAGCACACAATGACGACTATGACCCTCTTCAATTGTTTTGTTACACTTTGTATGGTAATACCAAGGGGAAAAAATTACTATTAAAATTTAAAGAAATCACCCAGTTCTTCTTAAATTATAATTGTTTGTTTTTTGGCGGGGTAGATACATAATAAATAACACCCAAAGTTAGATTACATAAAAGCCGTCATTACTTTCAGTACCCTTAATATTTTAAAATGCAAGGCTTATAAAATTTCCAACAAAATTTCTGTGAATGCACCGACTGCGCATTTAACGATCGCGAAATCTAATGATAAGTTCTATATGAAAGAGAACGAGTGCGTATTGCGGGAAATATTTTTTATTCTTTCATTAACATAATAGCATTTTCAAAAGAAGAATATTCGTCGAATATATAATATTCGAAGAATTTATAATTTTTAAGCAACATCTGTTGAACCGAATTTCTCCTTTTTTGGCACAGTTCATCTGTCGAGCACTTACTTGACCTCAAAGGGGCTTCCATATCATGCAACTCTGAACATATTTGGTTCATTCCATTCACTCTCAAGAGGGTGGCCCTTCTAATCGCTTAATCCTTACACGACAATAAAGTGTTTTGCACAGTTCAATATCCATATTTGCGTGGAACCGTCAGGCGAACTGAGCTAGGGAAAACAGTGCATAGACTCCTCTAAACGAAAAAAAAACACAACAGATCCTGCTTCTGACCTATAAATGCATGGCGACAGCGTCTGTACTGTGGTGAGACTGATCCTTATCGTTCGCTATACGTTACTCCTGGATTTTCCCAGAAATTCGCATACTGCGGGAGATTTGGGCTGTCCGATGGGAATGAAGTCTGGGAAACTTTGACTCTTGTAGACACGCAACAATTGCTGCTCTTGAATATACTTAATCGAGAAACAATGGGGGGAGGGGGTTTGCAAACACTTTCTTCTTTGTGTACACATTACTCGAAACAGAAAAAAAAGTTTAAATGCATCCAGTTAAAAAAAACAGTCACACAATTAGGGCAGTTGTTCAGTAAAAAAACTGTTGGTTCCGTCACAGGCCTTCTTTATGGTGGAAGAGAGCTTTTTTTATTTGCATGGGTCGAAAAGAAAACGGAAAGCTTGCTCTCCAAAGGGATCTGCCTCCTAATAGATGGTATCCATACTGGGCATCTTATCACCGTGATCAGAGTGGAATTTGGTCTCTTATGCCAGCTGCTAAGGTTTAAAAAACTGAAGACATCCCCACGACCCATTTCCTCTGGCCATCCTAACTAAACACATCAAATGATGCTACCATCTGGCTGCAAGATTTCAGATTAATTACTTCCAAATGACACAGTTGATGATAGTCTTATCTCTAGTTGAAATTTCAGGATATAAAAGTCAAAGAGAATTATATCGTACAGATTATTATTTTCCGGTTCGCATTTATAGCAGTATTTCTCAAACCCCTTTTTTTTCGACATACCACCCAATACCTAGAATTTTTTTTTGTACCAGTACTGGGTAAATATGAACTTACGAAACTTCATTTTGCCAACGAAAAGCAACTTCAAACAAGTTATATGAATAAAATATGAGGTAATGAAAAATGGTTTATTATATTGCATTTGACGTTCTGCAGTGTTGTGTAAATCCGTGTGTGAATGAACGATGACACTAAACTCGCGTATCAATCACCGAAGTTTCGTAAACCGCACTTTCGAGATAGTTGATTTATAGGATAATATTTTTTATTTTTTACCGTGATGGTAGCGTTTGCCACTGAAAATCATTAAATCGGCAAACTACGATTGTTTGCATTTAATGGCGACTCGATGACATGTCATCGGTGCTAGTGCAGCCACTTACAAACATTTCGCATTCTGTTTCAAAAATAATATTTGTTACACCTTTGAGCTACATCAATTTGAAAAGCAATTGAAAGTACTGAACATTGTCATAGGGGGAGAAAATGTTGGTTTTCTTCACGAATCCCAGCGTTTCCAGCCAGTGTTTCTCACGTATGATAATTATCGCATTTATAAGATAATTTATGATCTGATACAACATATGATTAATTTTTGTATATTCTTCTTTATCAGTTTATCGATTAAAAAAATATCGTAGAAGCTATGTTAGGTTGAAATTCTTTTACAGTTTTCTGCATTGGATTGATTGGATTGTTTTACCTCTGAGCGGCACTTTTTTGCACACCATGGGCTAAACGGCCAGGCCACAAGGACCCCGAAGGCTCAGAGAAGGTTGGGGGAGGGGACCCACTGGAACAGCTATTGGGAGACAGATGGTAGCCTCCCGTCAAGGCCATCCAGCGTGTTCTTTAACGTGCACAGGGTATGGCTCTCACACACACGGGGCCACGGCTTAACGTCCCATCCGACGGACGGCGGCCTTTCCAAGCCCATCGGTGTCCCCTACTGACTGTGGCGGGGAGTTTTACGGAGATAAATCTCAACGCTTACCCAGCTGGGACTCGAACCTGGGAACTACAGATTACGAGCCTGGCGCGCTACCGACTGAGCCACCCCCGTCCCACAATTTTCTGCAAAAAGAAAGCAAGAATATTCAAAAATATATATCTCTAAAATTTTGCAATTTGTTGAACTATTGTTTATGATAAAAAAATACCTTTAAAGTATTTTTTTAAATCAAAACAATTCAGTTTTTGAATTCTGGTAAGATTGGCCATGACTCGAGCTTTGCCCATTTTGGACCGTAAAGAATTGCCGAATGTCTCGCAGCTGCACGTATATCTTCTTCTACTAATAAAAGTTTCGCCCAGATAAGAGAGTAAAAACAAAATTCCAAAGGCGATTACAGTTTCAATTGCATTTCACTGAGGAAGCAGAATGAATTCTCCACGTGCGCATCATTTGGACCGTCCACTACGCACTCGAGAGGCTTCGAAAGTAACAAGGATGTTGCCAACATGCTTAATGGTGCTCGAGAGTACCAGGAGGCTGAAGTGTGCCCCGCCTGTCCTTAGCCAAGTGTGGAGACATTTCTCATGTCCCGCGGGGCAGAACTTCGCGTGCTTTCTCCTACACACCTGTGCTCGCGAAGGCCCTCAACTACATTCTTGACTCTCCAGACTTTGATTAATTGATGAGCAAACATTGAAACGTTCTCTCGCGTTGCCTAGATACGGTAATGAGGGCTACGTCCGGCAAGCGACCTTGTCAAGGACGATGTGTTGGTGCTGCCATCTGGCGTAAAGCATCTTCAATGTCTGTAATCTGGAGATTTTGGAGAAGATCCGCGTCGGAAGTATCAGCTGCAGTTTAGTCGCTGTTTCCTTTCTCTGAGAAGCATTTCTGCAAGCATTGAGATCAATGATCAGATTCCAAGGATCCAAAAAGAATTGACAGAAGCTTCCCAAGATACCAGAGGATGATGATGAGCTCCAGGGCCGGATTAAGAAATGGGCTTTAGGGGATGCGGCCCAGGGACCTCCGCCAGCTGGAGGGTCTCCAGAGATTAAGTGAAAAGTTATTTCATTTGTAAATGCTGAATCAAAGCATAACTACTCTAAATTATCTATTTAAAAAAGGGCTCAATTAATATACTGTATATATATTTTGTAGTAAACATACTACGGCAAAAAGAAATACCACCACCACCACCACCATCATCATCATCATCATCATCATCATCATCATCATCATCATCATCATCATCATCATCATCATCATCATCATCAAGCAGCCATGGGCTACGGAGGTCCAACCAGACCGTGCAATTTAGTTCTCCAAGCTAGTCTATCCTGATTTACATCTACTGCATCTGGCCACTGCACACCAATTCTAACAAGGTCCTGTTTGACATTGTCTGCCCACCGCATCCTAGGTCTCCCTTTCTTTCTGAGGCCTTTAGGCACACTGTTCATAACCCTATTCGCCAATCTATAATTATTCATACGGGCAACATGGCCAAACCAACGGAGTCTCTCTCTGCACAATATGCTGCTTAAAGGAGGTTGCAAACTCCTTTGCCTAACCTCATCATTAGTTACAAAATTGAACCACCTAATGTCCAAGATACTGCGTAAGCATCTGGAATCAAAAGCATCTAGTTTCCTGTTATCTTGTTTACAAAGTGTCCAAGTTTCACTACCATAACTAACCCTAGAAATAACCAAACTATTATACAGTCTAATTTTAGTCTTTAGGTGTATACGCCTATTTCTCCACACTCTCCATAGATTCTTAAAAGTCCCGGCAGCAATCCCTATTCGTCTGTTAATCTCATGCCGCAATCACCATTATCTGTTACATACCTTCCAAGATAATTAAACTGTGACACCTGCTCAAGACTGCAACCATTCAGATTAACTGAATTACAGCCTGCCTGACCAATTTTCATCACTTTAGTTTTCTCTCTGTTTATAACCAAACCTACTCTACTACCAGTCTCATCAACAGCTCGAATGAAAGAGTTCATCTCATCAACATCATTTGCCAAAAGGGCTAAATCATCAGCATAATCTAAATCAGAAATTTTCGTATCTCCAGCCCATTTAAGGCCAAAAGCTTTCCCTTGAAGTGAATTTCGCATAACATAATCAACAACCAAACTAAAGAGAAAAGGAGACAAAATGCACCCTTGTCGAACACCAGAAGTAATGCTAAACCAATTGCTACAAACCTTACCAACTCTCACACACGACTCAGTGTTATTATAGAGAGCTTTCATTATGTTAACTAACTTGTCAGGTATACCATATGATTTCACAATCAACCACAAATTATGACGATCAACAGAGTCGAAAGCCTTTTTGAAATCAACAAAGCTAGCAACCAAAGGTTTCTGAAACTCTAAACATTTCTCAAGAATCTGCCTAAGTGAAAATATCTGATCCACACATCCCCTACCACTTCTGAATCCACATTGCTCATCACGCAATTGACTGTCAACCAGATTCTTGATTCTATTAAGCACAATCATGGAAAGAACTTTACCTGGAACAGAGAGTAGGCTGATACTCCTATAGTTATCACAAGAACTGCGATCACCTTTTTTGAAAATAGGGATAACAATAGCTCTGGTAAAATCCTTAGGAACCATGCCTTTATCATAAAAGATATTCAGAATTTCAGTCATCCAAGTGGTAACCGAAACAGTCCCAGCTCTAAGCATTTCGGTAGTAATTTCATCTACCCCTGGGGATTTATGTAGTTTAGGTTTAGAAACAGCCAAAATAACTTCAGATTGTGTTATAGGGCCAACATTAAAGCCACCAATGAATCCATCATCACTTCAAACAATGGGAGCAGAACCAACTACATTGTTTAGAACATCGCTGAAATGCTCAGTCCACCTAGCCATGACAGAATCCTCCCCTTCTATAACCTTACCTTGTTTATCCTTCAATCCTTATATGCCTGTCCGTTTTCTACCACATAAAACATTAACTATCTGGTACAGCTCTCTGCTGTTGTGCTGTCTAACTGCTTCCTCGGCTTTGTCAGCCAAACCATCAAGACAAAGATTCTTATCAGCAGCTAACTGATCTTTTACACGTTTATTAAGTTCTCTGTAATGCTTTCTATTAGTACTAGTAGGGTATTGATTAAAGACATTCCTGCAGTTCTTTCTTTCCGAAATAAGCTCAAGTGCCTTATCACTCAGATAATTCTGCCTCTTCTGCTCCTTTTTTACTAAAAGAGTACTGTTAGTGTCCAAAAAAGCCTGTTTAAAATGATCCCATTCTTCCTCAACTTCAGTAGTAAGCAAACTATGACTGTCATAATGACTAAGTAACCTATCATGGTAAGCTTTGGCTATAACTGGATCTTTCAGAGCTTCAGTATTAAAAGTAAATTTTTTAACCCTAGCACAACACTTTTTAAGTTTAAGTTGCAACACACTTTTTAAGTTTAAGTTGCAACACACTTTTAACAAGGTAATGGTCAGATCCAATTTCAGCTCCCCTATATGCCCTGGTATTCCTAACAGAACTAGCCCATTTGCTGTTAATTAATATGTAATCAATCATATTCTTATGCAGCCCATCAGGTGAAACCCATGTGTACTTATGTATGTCGCGGTGTTTGTAATAAGTGTTGGTTATTCTGAATCCATTGAGTTTACTTAGCTGTAGGAGACATTGCCCATTGCCATTGCAGCTACCAATACCAAAAGGGCCTATTACTCCTCCCCAAAGGTCAGAGTCAGTACCAACTTTGGCATTGAAGTCACCAAGAACAAGGGTAATATCTCCTTTCTTGACAGAATTCAAAATATCCTGAAGTTGTTCATAAAACCTATCCTTCTCATCCTCATCGGCATCCTCAGTGGGGGCATAACAGCAGATAACATTCAAGTCTTTAACGCTTGTCTGAAATTTTGCTGTAAGAAACCTTTCATTAATGCACTCATATCCTAGAAGAGCATCGCTAGCGTGTCTGCTGAGAAGCAGACCCACGCCTTGGTGATGCTTATTGTCGTCCCTCCCTGAAAAGAGAAATTTAAGATTATTTTTAAGAATCTGACCTTTATCTGTCCATCTGGTCTCTTGCAAGCCAAGAATATCTAAATTATAATGATGGAATTCTTGTATGATGACATCAAGAGAAAAAGCTCTGTGCAGAGTCCTCACATTCCAACTACCTATGGAGAGAAAATGGTTAGTGGGATGTTTAAAGAAACTATGTTTATTGAGAGAAGGAATGCCGACAATATCAAACAGCCCCCTAATCGCAGACATGGGGCAAAGACCCGTTCCCCCACTACTAAAGGCTGAAGCCATCTACACTGGAAGATTTCCTCCAACGTAGAATTTGACGATGCCAATAGAAGCAAAGAGTTCAGGTGCCTGCGATGACTTCTGCTCAGGATTATCCACCAGCTGATAAACATATCCTGTGAATCTATTCACTTGGGGCTGTCAACCCACAAACAAACAGAAAACACAGCGGAAGATTTTCCCTCCACAGAAGCCCACCAGTGCAGCAAAATCAGGATCCATAATCAAGCTCAGAGCCATATATCTGTCCAGTCCAGTAGGTTTATATGGTCAGCACTAGGACCCTGTGTGGTTGACCACTCCTCAGCAGGGTAGAAAAAAAAGAAAAGTAGCCAAGTAGTCCAGATCAGTAGGCCACACTAATCTGGCAGCCCTCCCCTTCCGTTCACTTCCACAAGAGAGTATCTCTTTTGAAAGTTACTAACGGTCCGCACCACGAGAAGGCGGGGTCGGACATTAGGTGCTAGGCCTGGACGGTTCTATGCATCATCACAGGGGATTGGTGCATAGCTCTCCTTCCAGTGACTACCTAGCTACCATTTACAGACCGAAATACTGTACTATATACATATAAATTGTATGACGGTGGTGACGTCATATATTTTTCTTCAACTTTCTTTCCCCTTTTGAAAATATTACTGGGTGCCTCACATTAAATTGTAGCCAAAAGGCGTACAAAATCTTAATCCGGTGCTGATAAGTTCAGTGTAAAGAAAGGGAATTTAATGGACAGTAGAGACGAGGTCGGGTTTAAAATCACAGGTACAGACGACTTCGGGCTCAGAAAAATTTAAATTTTAAATATTTCTTACAATTGTGAAAAAAATAAGCAATTTTTATTTTAATATCAGTGCTTTTTATCAGTTCTTTAGTAACTAAAAATAAGCATCATGCACTTTTGATTATTTTTTTCTGATTCTCTGTTTTTAATAAATGAATGAATTTATATTATCCACGAGTAGTGAAAAGAATGAGAGTTCTGGCACAATGTTAAAGTATACGGAAACCCATGTTAACCAATGGGGGAGATTTCGGGGATCAGGGGGTTAAACTATTCACCACTTTCTGAAAAGTAGTTTAACCTCTCATCCCCCAAAATCTCCCCCATAGGTTAACATGGGTTTCCCTATACTTTAACATTGCACCAGAACTCTCATTCTTCTCACTACTCCCACGCACTTATAGCTTCTGCTAAGAGTAAGTTATTTCTAATATTTCGTTTCAAATAGTAGGAACATTTTAATTTTTTCATGAGTATAATTAATAATATAAAAATATAATAAATGATTTGCGAACATGCATTTCTGTTAATATGTCTCATGACGCGTCAGAGAGCATTTCTTCTCCAAAATCGCGCTCGACAAACTGAGTCCGAATTCATCTCTACTGGACTATTAGGAAAGGAAGCTAAGGGCATCCAGTGGGAACTTTATCATGCACAAGAAGTGGCGTATTTTGAAAATATATTGGGAGGAGAGTTTTCCAAAAGGTAATAAGTTAACTTTCCGCTAACTAAGCTGCAATTATTCTTTACGTGGATATTGGTTAAAATCAACAATTCTCACAGGTGTTTTTTGCTTTCTGAATTATGGTATGTAAAGTGGGCAGATTGGGAATCAGCGAAGGAAATCTCGACGCAGGCGCAGTTGGGACTCCAGACTGTTAACGAGCCATTCACTCCAGCTTTCGTCAATCTAATCTAGCAAACGTTTCCTGGCCCCTCAAAAACAGATAAATAAGAAAAGAGAACACTAGAATGAAAGTAACCAGAAAGAGAATTTCTGCGACGGGAACTTTGAAAATCAGCTCCTTTCGTTGCACATGTGTGAATTCAAATACATTAATCTCATGACTATCAATTTAATCTAGACATAGGTGAAAAACGAGTTGTGCTATTTAATGCCTAACTATTACGTAATAATATATAAGTTATTAAATCTTTTCTGGACCATTTGGTTCTTGTAACTTGTTTCTTTGTATCATTGCACAGCAAAAGAAATTGGAGTTGCTATTGAATCCAAATTCAAATTTATGATAAATAAACACTGACAAGTCATCTTTCTCCATTTTGAGATTAAGAAAGGCATTAAATGTAGAATTTTTCCTAACATCGCAAATAGTTTTTGCTCGTTTTTCGAAAAAAAAAAGCACACTAGCTAATGATATCACTTTGTCGTTTGTAGACATGACTTTTTCGTTTTAAGAGAAAAACTAAAAAAAGTTCTTCGGATGGAGAGTTTTTGATGAAATATTGAAATTCGCACTTTCTGAATCTAGAAACTATACGGAGGGGGTTCAGAAAGTTCTTGACACTTGTCTGTAAATTTGCACTCGTTCCTCCGAAATTAATGAGCTATGCCTTTTTTGAGCGCTTGTCTAAATTTATCATTACGAGTTAAAAACAAAGGCCGAATCATCATTTCTCTCTTCGCTGGCGGCGTTTAAAGTTCGGTCTGCAAAATTTGTGCCTTGTTGCTATGGAGCTTACTAAAGAAGGGGAAGATTTTACATTTTCACAAGGATGCAGCTTGGGGAGAACGCGAAAAAAAATTCATGTCGATTTATCACAAGTATATGAAGATTATGCCTGTTCATATGGCATTGTTACGGTATGGATGCACAAATTCAGAGAAGGATGGCAGAATGCAGGAAGATCAAAGGAGGCCATGAACGAGAGAACCATGGATGCTGTTCGTGAAGTCATTAAGGAAAACCCACACATCAACGTTCAGATAATATGGTTAGATGTCAGTGTATCGACTGGCAGTGTGGAAACAATTATTCATCAGCATTTAAAATTCCGAAAGAGATGTGCCGAATGGGTATTCCACAAACTGACAGAACAGGAAAAAAAGGCTACAGTCTACTCATGAAAGGAGATGCTGGCAATGCTTGAATCTGAAAACGGTTAACAGACATTGTCACAGGTGATGAGACGTGGCTTTATTACAACTTCCAGAAAGATCAACAACTATGTTTGGGTTGTGGAAGATGAACCACATCCCCAAATCCTCCGACAAGACTTTCACTCAAAGAAGAGGATGTTCACAAATTATTTCATTTCCCAAGGAGTGGTAGCTGTGAACACTTTAGCTGAAAAAATGACTATAAATGGCCAATACTATACCAATATTGTTTGGCCCAAAATGATTAAGGAGATGAACGAGTGGCGTCTAAAACAGACATGTCCAGGGTTCTCCTTCTTCATGACAATCCAGTGCTCACAAATTTGGCAAGTTACAGCCTATCTGGAGCATGAAAAAATCAAAGAGCTACCTCATCCTGCATATGCACCCAACCTCGCACCATGTGATTTTTGATTGTTTCCAAAAATTAAAAAGAAACCTGCTGGGAAACACTTTTTCAAGGGTGCAATATCTCGCAAAATGCGTTCATTTAGAGTTCCCGAGTATTCCCTTACAGGAGTACCACCAAGCGTTCCAGAATTGGTGTAGACTTCTGCAACTTTGCATAAATGCTGCAGAAGAGTACTTTGAAGGACAGAAAAAGTTTCGATGAGGTAAGTGCAATGTTTTTTGTTCTGCGAATGCATGTCAAGAACTTTTTAAAAAACCCTCGTACATAAGTGAATTTGGATTCAATAACAGCTTCAATTTCTTTTGCTGTACAATGATATGAGCCGTCCCGTGGCCGAGTGGTTAGCACGCTTGGCTACTGATTTAAGGGACCTGGTTCGAGCCCCGGATTAGGCATGGATGTGTGTGTCGTTTTTCTGCTGAGGTCCTGCCATCCTCTCAGATCTCCTACTGTGGCATATAAACTAACAGGCTCCTGTCAGACCTCTGTGGCAAGCAGCTGCTTGAGTGGGTATTTATTTTTTATTTACAATGATATGAACAGGTTTACAAAAACTCAACGGCCCAGAAAAGGTTTAAGAAATGATATGTTATTTCGTAACACTTATGTGTTTTAATTAAATCATTATTGGGTAAAATTCAACCGGTTGCTCATTATTTTTGAAAAGTTAGTTATTAATTTTAGAATTTTTGATAATATTTTTATATTATTAGTAATAAACTGTTCCTTTTTATATATAATGACTAATTTGCCATTAACACTAGGGGATGGACAAAACGAACTTTTCGTTTCAAAGGAAAAAATGAGAAATTCTTTTTTCGTTGTATAGGGCTGTTTTGTATATTACTATTTGCATTTTCCAATCATTTGTTAGTACGAATTAGTATTGTTATAAAGAATGCGAAAATCGAAAAATGAAACCTTCATTTTTCTTTGGAAACGAGCATCTCATATTCGCCAAAAGGATTATGTTATTCTTCTCTGTAGTTGTAGTGTTATAACAACTAGATGAATCGTTTCTCAAGAATAAAACGTCATGAAAAATAAAAATTCTGCTAAAGCATTTCGTTAATTTATTCAGAAAGAGATGGGTTGTTTTACCTCTGAGCAGCACTTTTTTGCACACCATGGGCTAAATAGCAGGTCACATGGACCCAGAAGGCTCAGAGAAGGTTGGGGGAGGGGACCCACTGGAACAGCTGTTGGGAGACAGATGGTAACCTCCCGTCAAGGCCATCCAGCGTGTTCTTTAACGTGCACAGGGTATGGCTCTCCCACACACGGGGCCACGGCTTAACGTCCCATCAGACGGCGGTCTTTCCAAGCCCAGCGGTGTCCCCTACTGACCGTGGGCAGGGCGGTGAATTTTACGGAGATAAATCTCAACGCTGACCCAGCTGGGACTCGAATCTGGGAACTACAGATTACGAGCCTGGCGCGCTACCGACTGAGCCACCCCCGCCCCTATATTCAGAAAGAAACCAGGAATGCTTTCCATGGACTAATAATAAATAATAAAATAAATACCTCCTCAAGCAGCTGCTTGCCACAGAGGTCTGACAGGAGCCTGTCAGTTTATATGCCATAGCAGAAGGTCTGTGAGGATGGCAGGACCTCAGCAGGAAAACGACACAAACATCCATGCCTTACCCGGGGCTCGAACCCAGTTCCCTTAGATCAGTAGCCAAGCGCGCTAACCACTCGGCATACAAAACTTTTTTTCACCGTTGACTAATAGATTTTCCATGATTTGATTCAATTTTGCATTTAGCGTTTTGAGACTTTGAACTAAGAGATTGCTAACAAGTCCACATCAAAAACATATGGGTGAATTAAATATAGCGGAAACCCTTGATTTAACGGACCTCGATTTAGCAGACTTCGTATTTAACGGACTAATAATTCCAACCAATAGCGGATTTCTGCTGAAACAACGGATGATATCAGTTATTTGCGAATCAGTACGTACAATATTCGTTTAATTTGCCCTTCGGATATTCCCAGTCCGTAACGTTGCAGTACAGCAGTATCATTGTTCTTTCTGCGCATAAGCATCGTCTCGCATCCGCGGGAATTTACTCTAACGAGTGTCTCTCTATGCGTAAAGCACTATCTTGCATCCACATAATTTGACTTTTACGAGTGTTAGTGTGTGGGGGATATTTTTATGCTAAAAAGCTGAAATTGGAATCAATCATAGCTTTAAAAGTGGGCGTGAAAAGGAAGAAAAAAAAAGGAAATTTGAGTGTAAAACAAAACTTAGAAACTGAATGAAAAATTAGAATCAGGAATGTCTGTTGAATGTGTTTTTATGTAAATACATAATTAAGAGTTGTTGAACCGGACACTAGTTCGTGAAAAATCATAAATATAATAAAAAATTCAGCGTAGCTTGCTATTCTAGTTTTTATAAAATCCCATTCCCTATATCGAAGATTCAGATTTAACGGACAACCATTTCCCCCAATTTTTGCGTTAAATCGAGGGTTTATGAGAACAACGATCGAGGGGTTATAGGAACAACAAAACAATAATGTAAAAATAGTTCAGAAAGTAATAGGTTCCATTTATCGAAAATGAGAATGATGTAAGCAACCAGTTCAAGCGTTCCCGTGAAACAAACATACAAACGGTAACAAAAAACAAAATAGTTTATTGGAATTAACGATCATCTCTACGTTCAGCCATCTAATCGAGAGATTTCGAGTTGCGCTATCTTAATAGATGTTGTCCATATTTTAGAATGTTATTGTTTGTTAGGAGTAATGCATATTCATTTATTTGGTGAATTGAAATAAGCCTCATATAGGCAGTGGATGCCACTCTGAACTGACATGTTTTCTTCCCCAAAGAGTAAGCAGTTCAAAATCAAGGACAGCAAACCTTGCCCTTCATTTTCTGACCCGGCTATTTAGTCTTAAGAACGGAAACAGAGGTTTTAGGTCTTGCAACCAACCCACATAACTCTGTGCAAGAGATGTCTGCATCTGATTAATAGGACTGCTTTCAAAACATCTCTTCTCCAGATCAACCCTGTCTGGGTGCTGCTGACCCATCCGATGCAATGGATGCGCCAACTGTGTTCTGCTTCAGTTCCTGTTATTTTGCTTCGTAACATTCCTCAGTGTGTGTCTGTATTTGTCTATCAGGTCAAGTGCTCTTCCATTCAGGTTTGCTGACCTGCATCTCTGGGCTCTCTCTCCCCGGGAGGGAAAAAGAGCCTCTTCAGCAACTCAAACTTTTGCCGGGGCTCTTCGGGTTTGCTCGGAGTGTGCACACGAAGCAAACACTGAGCACGTTGCTATGGCTACAGACTTTTATGGTCTGCACACTCTCAGTAATAGACCATGGTGAGATAAGCAGACTTGCAGGAGCACCTGCACTGACCACCCAAGAAGGGCCTCGTAATAGATTCCAAGTATGGCTTCCTCTTCCTTTGCCTTCCTTTCATCTGCAAAGAGAGAAAAGGCAAACAAGGCAGCCACAGAATTTGCGCACCCTCATTGAGTGGTTACAAGGATAGGATTCAGAGCTTTCTAGCTATGGTTAATTCAGACCTCTGAGGGATTATTATATTAACTCTTGACTCTTTACGCAAGTGAAAAAATTTCGCAGTGGCTTCTATTGATTTGCAGTAAGAATTCTTCTCTTGCCACCATGGGAGACAAGTTCTTCGTACCTGCACATCTTAAGAAGTTTGCGTTAAAATTAAAGAAATCAGTTTGATAAATCCTCAATACATGCAAAGTAACAAATTGAAATAATTTCTAGTAAGCAATGAATTTTTGTTCCGCAATTCACTTTGTTATGATGCATAATTTGCAAATGCAGTGTACTTCTTAATATGCGTTACAGTGCTGCTTATAAGAGTAAACAATAATATTACCCGTTCTGGGATACAATCGTAATTCTCAAAGCAGCCCTTTTATATATCACTCCTAAAAGTTTCGTTTCATTAATGGGAGTCTTCGAGTAGAGGTTATATCATCCCTGCACGTGTACATTTAGGGTCGGATCTAGGAGAGGGGAGAGGGATTATGATACCCCTTCCAGAATGCTCTTAAGGGAAATAAAATTAAACAAAAAACACCTCCTCAAGAAGCTGCTTGCCATAGTAAATACATAATTCGCGAAATCGCGAACCATGGCACATAAACTCACAGGAAGCTGTCAGTTTATACGCCATAGAGAAGGTCTATGAGGAAGGCGAAACCTCAGCAGAAAGACAAAACAAACATCCATTCCTTATCCGGGGCTCCAACCCAGGCCCATTTGATCAGTAGCCAAGCATGCTATCCACTCGGACTTGATGGCAATAGAGGATAATTAAAGCAAAAATCATTAGATTTGTGAATATTTCACTGATTTCTCAACAAATTTTTAAAGACCTTTAAAATCGAGAAGGAAATGTTACATTGAAAAGGAAATCCATTCTCTTTGCCCCTCATTCAAAATTTTCAGGCTCGGTTACGTTGCCCTTCACCCCTTCCCAATAATATTTTTTCCTAGATTAGGGACGGTGTGCAAACATATATCAAAGCTCTTGACAGATGTTAGGAGCAGATGAGATCTTTGAGATGCTCATCGGTGACTCTTTTTTCAACAAGGGTAGATAGGAGAATCAAAATATAACGATAGCATCCTTGGGCCACCCATTTCAAATCCCCTCATCGGAGAAATTTCAACCCTGACACCGAGAAGGTGATGGAATCATTTAGAAGTTGGTTCAAGTGACAAATGGTGACGACCAAATCTGTGAAATAAATTCTGAGACTGAAATTCAATGTCTGAAAAGATGCTCTACAGTCAGAAAGAAACGATCCCGTTTGTTGTGGTGCCTCATGTTGAGACTCTTTTCGGAAATAATCCAATAGCGAAATGCTTAGGAGCAGCCACAAATTATACTCTCTTTGCATATTATAGAGAGAACCTGTGCATTTTTTTTAAACAGATTCTACATTTTACGAATCTGCATAATCGGATTCACTTTATTTCGCAGTTCAAGAAACAGTAGAATTGCAATTACTTTGATACACCGATACAGAAATAACTTCAGTCAACATATTAGAGAATTTTCCCAAATGCCAAGTATCTCAAGAAATATTTCATATTATTAAATATGTTTAAAAAAAGCTAACAATACACGCTGACGCTAGTACAGTCGCTCAAAAAGTATCCGAACACTACGGTTGATTACAGAATTCCGAAAAAATATCTGGCAACGATTTTTTTTAGAAATTAGTGATCTGGCAACCTTCGTGTCACGTGATTACAGAATTCAGGAAAAATATCTGGAGAGAATTCATCTGGACAGAATTCAGCAAACTGGAGCGTGTGCAGTTACTGCACACGCTCCAGTTTGCTGTGAACGGTAACTGCACACGCTCCATATTCATTGCATTATATATTCATACGCATTTTATATATTAAAAAATATCCGAACACAGCACATTGGATCGTGTGGGCTCACTCACGGAAATATTGAGCGTGTGCAGTTACTGTTCACAGCAAACTGGAGCGTGTGCAGTAACTGCACACGCTCCAGTTTGCTGTGAACGGTAACTGGAGCGTGTACAGTTGCTGTATACGCTCCAGATATTTTTCCTCAATTCTGTAATCACGTGACCCGAAGGTTGCCAGATCACTAATTTCTAAAAAAATCGTTGCCAGATATTTTTCCTGAATTCTGTAATCAACCATAGTGTTCGGATACTTTTTTGAGCGACTGTACCTACAACAATAACTCACCCACTTATTCCTCGTATCGAAATGTATAAAAATGCCTACACTTGGGGGGCCTTACGCAATTTCACTGTTTTATATGTAGTATTATTGCAAAAACTAAAAGAATAAATAAAGGAAGAATGATACCATCGATTTCTTCCGTATGGATACCACGGGGGATTTTTTTTTATATACTTACAAACTACGAGGAAGTGCCTCAAAAGTCTTGGTGCCTAGGGGATCCCAGAAGGTCCTAAGTAGCCACTGATAACAATACTGTTAAAGTGTTCTAATAACTCTCTAAAAAATGAGGTTGAACTTCAATGTTGAGAGGAGTGGAGAAAAACAGGTTGTCCGCCAAACTGATTATAACATATGACTTATTTATGAATAAACAGAAAATTAATCTTGAAGAAAATAAATAACTTTTCAGTTTTTTTAAAAGAAAGAGACATTGCTTTAATTTTGCTAGACATTTAACTCTTCTTGAAGAGATAAAGTAGAAGTTCTAGATCTGATTGGATGGCCTCTAATTAAGTATCACTAATGGCTTTGCTTCGGCAAAGTCATTAATCTAAATGTAACAAACAAAATGAACTGGACCTGTTAAAAACCTGTATGGTCAATGGCTGCCAACCACTCGCTTCCGTCCCCCCCCCCCCCCTTCAGGGCGGATTTATACCTGCTGAGGACTTAAGCTGTGACAAGTTTAAGAGGCCTTAAACTATTTTAAGCCGAAGAGGCCCCAAAAATTCTAAAGTAGAAATTAAGGCGGGATCTATGGGGGGTATACCCTCCTGCTTCGAGAATGCTAGTAAGAAGACTGGAGACAAAAAAATTAATAAACTGTGCATAATTCACATATTTTTCAACGAATCTTTTAAAGATCTTTAAACGAAGGGGAAAATATTACACTGCAAAGAATATTGTCTCTTGGCCCCGCCTTTTTTTCTTTCCTTTTTTCGTGCTGAATTGCGTCACCTCCCCCCCCCCGCCTCCCGTTTTTTTTTTTTCTAGATCATGGCATGGCCGAAATATATATTATTCTGACTGAAGGGAAAATTACAAAATAAACAAGAAATTGATGTGTTGAAAACGTTACACTAGCATTGATTTTTAACAATACAGTGTTTGCACAATATATTAATTTAAATATTTAAGCAAAATTCGTGACACAGTAAATTTCAAACTCAATTTTTTGAGGCCCTTCATAATCGTGAGGCTCTGCTTATGCGTAAAAGTCCGACTCTGCCCCCCCCCCACTTCCGTTGGAACTTTCTGATCATACCACTGAAATTTTAGCTGCTGTTTTTAAGCCACTCAAAAAGTAAATCAAAACCCCCTTTCTATAAAAGCATGTTGAAGAAAATGAATAATGGAAATTAAACCTTTGCGTCAGCAACAAAGCTGGTATTGGATAAATCTAGAAAGAGAAAAATTCTGCTTTAAAAAAATTACTCATGTACGAAAAATAAATTTTATTTTAACCAGATGGCAGCACTTATCCAATGTTATCATTTACGAACTAATTTTGTGGAAATAATCATTCTTTTTTTCCTCCCACAAAATTATTTCTTGAATTATATGTCAACAAGTACCTATGAATTGATTATTGACTAATTCTTGATACCATTTACTACACAAAAAAAGCGGTCATTTAAATAGATAACTGTCTGGAAACTTTCCAGAAAATCTTGGACGAGATATCTTTTTGTTACCTTTTTGTCTACAAGGTTCCCCAAATATATAGGATTAATTTTTTGTTACTTTTTTATGCTTTTGAAACATTTAGTAACTCCAAAGCGTTGATGCAAAAGATATCACCTTTATTAACATATACTTATTAATTACTATTGTAAACTTTTGAAAAAAAATCTATCCCTTCCCCAATATACATATTTTCAAAATACACCACTGACAATCTATATTACTTGGTTTAGTAAAAAGAATTTAAAAAATATGGAACCTTAATTTAACATTATGGGTTATGAAATGTTTTTCCAATAGTCAAAAGCAGTTGAACTAGAAATAAAAATATTTCTAAAATGCCTTTCGAAGTGGCGTAACTATAGGGTGACATGAAAAAGGTGACAAAATGTTACGGACACAGGGATTTAGAAATTTAATAGAAATTATCTTGTGATAATTTCTATTCTTTCTTCCCTGTGTCCGTGACATTTTTGCATGTACATTTTAATAAAATGCTATACTTCATGTATAGCCAATTGTAATTGTTTCTTCTCAAAGGAAGAAGAAAATTGTAATTGTTTCTTCTCAAAGGAAGAAGAAAATTGTAATTTAATTAGATGAAAAGGTATTAGGTCTCCATTATTAACCACAAAAGTAGTAAAGGTAGAGGCTTTAAGTTTTGCCATTGGCCCTTCTACTCCTGGTTTCGTCACTGGATTTAGTCACGAAATCGATGCAAAAAAAAATGAGAAACAGAAACAATTCAATAACATAATTATAAAAAAATTTAAATCGCAATAAGTAAAAATTTTAGACAAAAAGACATCCTTATGCGCTTTATGTAGTTTAATTATTATATTTTACACATTCAAAATCGAAATATTTTTTCGACTTATTTGCTGGAGAATAATTTTAAGAATATTTGACGTAGCGATTCAATCGCAAGATTTGGACAATGAAAATCTTCATTTGCTTTGAAAAGAAGCATCCAATATTTGCTACAGGTTGCAATAGGTCATGCTTGCAGAAAAATGCAATGGTTTTAAATGATTCAAGTCATTAGCATACATTTTACTGGATTGGTTAGAATGCAATCTAAAGATTTCTTACTGCAAGCGATTCCTATTTCTGCGAACTGAGAACTGCTTCCTTATCTATCGATGTCAATCAGCTCTCAGTTCCTGAGCCCTTTAAAAGTTACCATTAGATCATTTTTGTTTAATATGAATGGTATCAGTACTAAGTTTTGTTGCTTTCTTTAAATCAGTGTTTTCACCCCTAGTTGTACTCGTGAGAAAATTCCAGTAATCGCAGACGATGTATTTTTTTTTTAAAAGTAGGATCGATCAGTTCACTTAAAAATAGTACAATCACACAACAAACATTGTTTTAAGTTAAAAACGATGTTTAAGAAAACTTGGAAAGGGAAATTTTGTAGACCATATGAGCACACCTTAGGAAGGGCCCAGGGGAGCTGTATTCCCTTCTAAAGTAACATAGAAGTAGTAACTTGCTATTATTATTAAGCAACTTGAACTGTCTGTTTTTTTATTTTTTTCTATTCACATAATTATTCTTTTTATATCAATATGTATAAAGTAATTAGTATTTGGATATCAAGGATTTTCTTACGAATCCGAAATGCGCATTGAACATGATTTTTGAAGTTACAATCTATTTAAATGTTATAATCTAGGCACATGCAAGAAACCGGTTGATAAATTTCAGAGTTCGAAGACTCGATTCTCACATTTGTCGAAAATAGAGGTGGGTTTTAAAAACATGTTTTGAGAATGAGGGGGGGGGGGGCGCTATTTGAATTTTTCAAAAAGTTAAAACATAGTAAATCATTATGTAAATATTTTTTTAAAAAAAAGGCAAATAATAAGTAAATAAAAACTAATGATACATTTTGCGTCAATGATTGCTAAAGATTTAAAAGTATAAAAATGCAAAATAATTTTTGAAACGAATACATTTGGTGGGAGGGAGTTGGACAGCCCCCTTCAAACCTCCCTATTAAATATGCCATTGGTGGGTGAGCGGGCCCAATGACTAAATTGAACTAGAACGCCATTCCGGTATTTTTGCTTCCTCAGAAATCCCTTTGTAGAAATTGTAAGTTTTACTCTTCCATTTCAGTGGTCTTTAAAAAAAAGAAGTACAAAATCTTTGTAACATATATGTTTACTATATTTTTCAACTGTGTTTGATTATTAAATACCTGAAACACAGGTGTAAAAAAGTCCCACCGCTCCCAGGGACTAATGAACATGGGGGATGACATCTTAACACACTTGGCCAGTCATTCATTCAGATGAACGTCTGCCCTCCTTGCAAAGCACTATACTACCATTATTATACCAAGCTTGAAAATTCCAACTGCAGCTTTTATGGGGACTGCAAAGAACCGACAAAGATAATATAACGCTTTATAAGTCAGCAAGCGCAAACTCTGATATCCTCACGGGTCATGCTGCTGCCATCTAGTGCGAGAAATGCAAACAAAATTAACTCGTTAAATTTCGAAATCGCCTTCTACTTTTTGTAATTTTTTTACACTCTGGTAGAAAGATCCACCCAGGTTCTCTTTAATTAGTATATGTATTGGGATGTCCGTCCTTGTGTTATGCTGATTCGGGGTGGTGGGTGGGGTGGCTCTTTCACTTCTCCGTTACAGAAATTTAATAATCGAAAAAGACATCTAAAATGGAGGAAAACATTCCGAGAAAAAAAAAAATTCTGAAAATAGCATTCTGGACCAGTACAATAATCCGTTCCCCCCCCTCCCCCAAGAAATATTTTTTTTTAGGTCTGGGCTTGATAACTCCACAGAGAACGTGAAAATGAAATCCAGCAGTATTAGCTTATATCCTTATTATACTATCGGTATTATGAATTTAACGATTGGAAATTGAGCGCGAGTTCAAAAATAATATTTAGTAATAATAATTCTGAAATACTGTAATTTATTACAAAATTATGAATGAAAACATTTATATAAACTAAATTCAACCAATACAAATCTTCATCAGTATAAAAATAAATCTTCGGAAGGACATAGCACCATACCATTATTCCTACAAAGAGTCGTTTCCTCTATAATTCTTACTATCTCCACTGAAAACGTAAAAGAAGGCTTTTTATAACACTCGATAAGTGGCACAGTCATATTTCTGAACATACCTGCAATCCATCGAGAATAACCTTACCAATTCCTAAACGAACTAATAAAATATACATCAAATTACTTCCTTCTAAGGTTTTAGTCATCAAGCACTCCAAAACTGCGGCTAAGTGTACTGGTTTCTCAGAAACAATTCTTTTCAGACGTTGATCACCACGCACAAGACGATGAATTCTTCTCTTTCTTACTTGTTCACTAGCAAGATCTACACTAATAAACTTATTTAACCTAGTTTTTCGTGTTGTTTTCTGCTGAGGTCCTGCCATCCTCTCAGATCTTCTACTGTGGCATATAAACTGACAGGCTCCTGTCAGACCTCTGTGGCAAGCAGCTGCTTGAGGGGGTATTTATTTTTATTTTTTAACCTACCACGCAGACAACAAATAAAAACATTTCTTCTTTATACTCTAGTGTACAGAATAAGACAAACTATGTTTTCCTTCACACAAATTCTTCCTAATTGCAACTCTATTATTCCTTATTTCTAAGTTAAGTTCGTTCGAACTGGTTAGTGACGTAATTCTCACGCTGAAGTAAACGCGAGCATCAAAATGATACATCACATCACTGTTTCATTCTTTCTCGTTCATCTATCGTAACTTAAAACACTGGATTTTTAATACACACTCTCTATGAGGGTCAAAGAAATTTTTTCCTTGCTGAAAACAGTCCAAAATTAACTTTTTAATCAAATCTTGAAGAAAACAATCAATAAAAACAGTTAATGCTAGAAACCAAAATATAGAACACTAACAGATTTGCCAGGCATTGCTCGGTTCTGAAACTCTCTAAAAATATATCGTAGATGGCATTCCCCACGTCGCAATCTTTCATTCGAATTAAACTCATTACAATCGTTTAGCCCCCCCCCCCGCCGCCCCCATTCTTGGTAAAAAATTTATTCCACTCTTTTAGGGGAGCTCTGAAACTCTCTAACGTATATAGTAGATGACACTACCCATGTGACTGATTTTGAATAACAGCTAATGTTAAGTCTAAGGGGATTCAAACCCGCCCACCCCAATTTTGGTTGGCCCCAGCTGGTTTGCACATAGCCATATTCTTCCTCTAGGTGAAGAGAACGTTCATGCAGAGCTTGGTGTCTCTAGCTGTTCTGGAGGCGAAGTTCTTGCATCAACGGACAGACACACAAACAAACGAACAAATATTCTTCTTTATATATTAGATTTAAATATGATCGAAATTCGAAGATTTTTGTTTTGAAACTGGAAAAGTGGTTGCTGACATTTTATGGGTTAATATCGTACTTATTGATACGAGCTCAGATTTGTCATTTTAAAACATAACGAATAAATTTAGATACAAATGAAATAACAAAATAAATTTAAAAAGAAATGTAGCATTGCAAAATACATTTGTTGCGATATTTTAAATACCAACATTGTATTATCGAATCCGTATTATCGTTATCTTTTAGATTTGTCTTATTTCAAAATTTTATTCGAATTTAAGTGTAATTTTACGTTAATAAAATTCTTTTTAATTATTCTTTAAATGCATGTTGATAAGACTTCCTTTTTCAATGTGATTTCACATAGAAGTGGACTTCAATTTAAAACATTCATATCGCGAACAATTCCTTACGAACGAACATTTTATTGGCTACATAATGTGACATCGTGTTTAATTACGGACACAACTCTCACTCCTACGAACGCCATAACTTATTCGAACATGCAAATACGATATATGGATTATCATCCTCGTGCCTTATGTTGCCAACCTAGCTGCTTATAGTCAAATATATCAACACTGTAAGCCACACATATACCTACGTAAGTGTCATTATATATGTATTCCCTCAAACAGCTGCTTGCCACAGAGATCTGACAGGTGCCTGAAAGTTTAATACGCCATAGAGAAGTCATTTCGCCGCTCGAACCCAGGTCCCTTTGATCGGTAGTCAAGCACGCTAACCACTCGACCGCTAGACAGTTAGCTATTAATTATTATTTAGCAATATAAATATGATTCTGATTTCTTTTATCAATATTTATCTGCTTTCCGTCGCCATCTTCAGTCGCTGGACCGCAACGAGCTGTCAGGAAAGAGATGCATTTTCAGAATCATAACATTGGTATGTCAGAGTGCCACAGTTCATGTCTTCCAACACTCCAGGTGACTAATACCGTGCTGGGTGAGGAAAGTATCATGAGTTTAGACATACCTTGTTTCTTGAGGAAACACGTGGCTAGAAGCTCGTGGCTCATGCTCGATCAACGGATCTCAGAAGAGGTGTTTCCTGCAGGTCCGCCATATCAGGCAGTTTGAGAAACATTGGACTACAATATATCTAACCGACCAATGGTAAGAGTCACAGCATCTATTTAACTTGAGAGTTTGAAAAAATCTTTGTTAATTCTTCCACATAATAGTGTATCAAAACTTGACTACAAAAAAGCACTGTACCTATTATACACGATTATTTCCTATATGTAAATATTTATAATTTTTTCATGAAAATTAAGAAAAATCAAAAGTTTGAACTGTGATTTTTTAAACTTTCTTTGACTGTGCACTGGCTTATTATCTTTATTCGAGGAACAATAACTTTTGGTAATGATGAGGGAACCCATTAATAAATTTATTGTTATTTCTCACAGAGAAAAATAAAACTTACGATTATTCAGTTTATTATTATATTTTTTCATTAGGAACATTCAGTCAGAAAACATTTCAAGGTACGCATTAAATTCGTCGATCACCGTCCACCTGTTTCGAGTACCTGTTATTATTGAATTAAATAATTTACCAAATATTTCCGATTTTTGAATTTTTCTTTTTCTTTCATAGTCTCATAGTCAATCATAAAGTCGGCTTCCATGGCTATATATACTGTAGAAGCTAAGTATGAAAAGAAAAGTCTGCTGCTGATGGCGAGACTCGAACTTGGATCTGTCGAGTTGGCAACCACCAATGTGGAATTCAGCAAGTAAGCACAGATTCCATTTATTAAGCCACCAATGTGGCGAAGATACAACCCCTGTCTTCATGAGAGATCGCTCTCTCACTTGCACAGTCTCTCTATATTCCTTTTCTCAGCAATTTTCAAGTAGTTATATTTAAAAATAAATAAAAAATAAAACACCGGTTTAAGGTGCACTGGTTTCCTAGACAAGGGTAATATTAGGGGTCCTCTTGTCGCAGAAAACTATGAAATTCTTAAGCAAAAGTACGTCCCGCAAACCAGACTACATCAGAACCTAAGTGGCCTATGCATCTACCTGGCATCTTGATTAAGAGGCAGCATTCCGATGACATCTGGAAACCCAGTTGTCAACCGTGATTGGATGCTAAAAGTTTCAGTTGCTACTAATGTTACCCAGAGTAAAGAAGTGAATGAACCAGGTGATTATTTTATTTAGACTGATCATATTCTACGATAAGAGGTCAGATTTCCGTTGTACGAGACTGCCTAAAGTGGTTAACTATTTCCTTTCATGGGCTGTTTAAAATGGTTTGCTGATTCGCTTGATTGAGCTATTCATTGCTTTTTTTATCTCATCCAGAATAAAGCACTGATTAATAAACCCAAATGAAAGCGAAACTTTTCAACACTTCAAGATTTTAATAGTGATAATATAAGTTGGAGTCTGAGAGAAAGCTTACAGATGTAAAGCGAGCGTGGAATTGTGTGTAGAGAATTAAGAAACGGGATAATTGTGAGTTTTGACACAATTCTCTGAACTATAAGAACAGAATCTTAACCATCATTGTGCCAGCTATTTTTCACCAATCAGTGACCTTAATAAATCTTTTTAATCATCCATATTTCAGGCTTGTCAGTTACACAACATAATAAATCTTTTTGGCCACGTCAATTATGCATCAAATAAACCCTCTAGTAATCATATGCACATCCAACAAATAGAATCTCTGTTCATCACTTATACAGTTAAAGAAATAAACTCCAGAATAGAGTAACCATATGTCCCTGGATTAAAGGCCTTGTCCCCGATGAATAAATGTCCCGGAAGTGCCTCTGGAATTCCGTTTCAGATAATTCTTTTAAATATTAAATTGACTGTACAGTTTGAGCAGATCTTTACTAATAGAATAGTAGTGGCAACAGCGTTATAAAAATTGAGGCTAGAATCATCATCGTAATGATCGGTGCCGACAACAGTAGCGAATGCCGTGTCTTCTACTTGTTGACACCGTGCCTCGCGGTTGCCAATGGCTTATTACTACGCCAGTTGTTAAGTTCTATCTCTGATTTAACATATTTCAATGCCCTGCAATTCTTCATATACTTGAACGACAGATCCCAAATATGGAATAGAGATTCCCCGGATGAAAGCCTGTTTTGGGATAAAAAAAATTGACTCCCAACCTGTAATGGGACCGATTTTAAAAACAATAAGCAACGTGCGACATATTTCTCAGATTACGAATGAAGAAATCAGTGAAGACGACTTATTTCCCTTTCCATCCAACTACAAGAATTTTTTCAAACATGAATTTAATATGGACTGATGAGAAATCACGTATAAAAGTGGCCATCGCGAAGACTTTGCTGCAAGTGAAAATAAATTTTCGTCTGTGTAATGCAATTTTTAGTGCGAAACTTGGATGATGGTTAAGATTCTGCTCTTATAGTTCAGAGAATTGTGTCAAAACTCACAATTATCCCGTTTCCTAATTCTCTACACATAATTCCACACTTCGCTTTACATCTGTAAGCTTTCTCTCAGACTCCACCTTATATTATCATTGGGTTTCTTTTTCTAAAATTTGGTCACCTAATAAAATGCCAATCCTTCATATAAAAATAAAAAAAATAAATACTCCCTCAAGCAGCTGCTTGCCACAGAGGTCTGACAAGAGCCTGTCAGTTTATATGCCACAGTAGGAGATCTGAGAGGATGGCAGGACCTCAGCAGAAAAACGACACACACACATCCATGCCTAATCCGGGGCTCGAACCCAGTCCCTTAGATCAGTAGCCAAGCGTGCTAACCACTCGGCCACGGGACGACTTTCCTTCATATAGAATTTTGAAAAGTCCCCGGATCGTCTTTAAATCTGGTCACCCTATTCTAGAGTTACCAGCCAATAAATATTCTTTCCAGTCATCGATTAATTATAATAGGGTACAAATATACTCTCCAGTCATCAGTACAGCAAACAAAGTAACCCTCAAGTCATCAGTTATACAAACAACAAAAATAACTATTCGGTCATTAGTAATACAGCCAAACAATAAATCAGTTAATCAATATTGCAGCTGACCAACAAAAACAAAAAAGTCAGTTATGAAATCAACCAATAACGCCATCAGTAGATCTCATTCTGTTCATTTGTCTGCCAGTTAGCTAATATATGAATGTGCAGTAAGAT
This sequence comes from Ryuthela nishihirai, assembly GCA_038380435.1. NCBI lineage: Eukaryota > Metazoa > Arthropoda > Arachnida > Araneae > Heptathelidae > Ryuthela > Ryuthela nishihirai. The sequence goes on from JAWZYU010000017.1 coordinate 84,196,186, forward strand.
CTTTAAGTATGTGACTTGAGATTATAGGCAGAAACCCCTCGATCAGTTTTTCTTTAATATGAGTTGTTTGGGAGATTATTATTTCAGCCTAAGGTAAGTAAAAACTGTTTCAGACTTTCAATAATTATTTTGATAAAATTGCTATACATTCGAAAGAAGTAAAAATTCAACCTATGAACAACTTGCTTGACTGTACTTCATGAGAAATTTGCTTTTAAAGAAACTTTGAATGTTACGCCTTTAAGTGATGAATGTTTTTGTTCCCACATCCTACTCATCTCTCCCATCCTCCCACTTTTACCTCCTTAGGCTACAAATAACAAGACGAAATAGATCCATCCCACGTTCGACCACCATACTTTAGAAATAGGGCGGAATGACCTGCCATACGAGCAAAGGGTGCCTGACTGGCTGGGACTCAGGTGACAAATCCTGACCAGTTGGTCGTGTTAATTACCTGTATTTGACATCGACAACCATCCAAGGTGCAGGCCATTAACCTCACCTGATATGTGATAGCATATGCATCATAATAAGTGAGGCAAGTCGGACAATCAGCTGAACATTTGTTCCGTAAATTGATATGATGAATCTGATCAGTCACTTCCGCTTTTCGTGAAAAAGGCAAAACAAGAAAGGTTTATATTCCCCTCTAAGATTTCATTAATGTTGGAAGTTCAAGTACGTTATTTTGGGTGTGGGGGAAGGCCCTTGATTCTACTGGACTAATTGATACTTCGCATTTCTGCATTTGTTGGAAATGTTGCGCACAGACTACCCCCTATTCCCGTACCAATAAAACTAAAGTGAAGATTGGACAGTAATATAAATAAAAGTTCAAAGTATGGGAGGAAAGTATAAAGTGTAACTAATTTTTAAGACCGATTCATTTGTTAGTATAATGGAGTGGGGAACGGTATAATTTCCCAGGTTGTGTTAGATTTGGGAGTTTCCAGTCCAGTTTCCAGTTAGATCCAGTTTTTTCCAGTTTCCAGTTTCCAGTTAGATTTGGGAGTTCCAGTTTGAGGAAATTTTATTTCTTCTCAATTTTGAGCTATTGAAAGGGTTGATAATCAAACAGATGAAGTTCGGCTGGTGATATATTCTTCAAACTTGTAAAATACTTTTCATGCAGCAAGGGGTTCCAGGAGGTCTCTGGTTTATTGCTTACATTTGTTTCTTCAAAGAAGGCTGAGAAAACTTGAGATATGTTTGAGAATAAAAGTTCCAGTCTAAGATGTGCTTATTTGACTTCATTTACTTCTTTGGTATTTGTCTGTTTTTATTATTATTTTTTCCCTTTTTAATGCTTTTATTTTTCTCATTCTTGAAAGTTCAGATGTTCATGTGGGGTGTTGTGAGAAAGGAATACAGCTGGTATTGTGGTACAATAATCCAAGGTGCAGTTCTTATCAGGGTGGGTTAGTTAGTACTAAGTGTTTCGACGTTGTTGAAATTGAAAACAATATCCTAATATACCAGAAATTTACGATCCCTAGAAAATCCTAATAAATCCACAGGGATGTAGGGATCACAATTTAAGAACTATTCTCCTACAGTGTGGTCCAGCCCATATACACCTATGATTACATTGTATTTGAGAACTATTATCTTGAATATGAATTGCTTTCTAAATGGCTTTCAAAACATAAAAGTTCATATCTATTCAACACCACTAACAAACAATATAGACCGGATTGGTTGGGTTGTTTTACCTCTGAGCGGCACTTTTTTGTACACCATGGGCTAAATGGCCAGGTCACATGGACCCCGAAGGCTCAGAGAAGGTTGGGGGAGGGGACCCACTGGAACAGCTGTTGGGAGACAGACGGTAGCCTCCCGTCAAGGCTATCCAGCGTGTTCTTTAACGTGCACAGGGTGTGGCACCCCGTGGCTCTCCCGCACACGGTGCCACGGCTTAACGTCCCATCCGACGGACGGCGGCCTTTGCCAAGGCCATCGGTGTCCCCTACTGACCGTGGGCAGGGCGGGGAATTTTGCGGAGATAAATCTCAACGCTGACCCAGCTGGGACTCGAACCTGGGAACTACAGATTACGAGCCTGGCGTGCTACCGACTGAGCCACCCCCGCCCCATAGACCGGATTGGCAAACAATGGGTATTACTTACATGTAGTTCAATATACGAGTTACACAGTTCATTATGATGGCTGTCAGCAGACTAACAACCTAGAAGTTCCAGTAAGTATCAAGAAATGAAGCATTAGAAATCTCTAAAAGCAGAGTACAATTTTGTAAAGAAAATATGACATATATGAAAACTATCATATCTGTCACATTTTCAGATATGACAGATATGAAATGAGTCTGAAATTAAAGCCTTCACTTTTAAAACTAACATTTAAATACAGTATAGTCATTTGTCCATAGCAGAGGCGGATTTTCTAATTGTTTCAGGAACGTAACTATCGCTTTTCTGAAACGCAGGTTCTACAAACTTCATTTCGCTTTTTTGCAAGATTTCAGTAATAATTCTGTTGACAGTTCGTATTATTCTTTAAAATATACTACAGGAAATAAAAAATGCAACATTTGCAAGAAGTTCTGCAAATGTGACAAAATTTAGGGAGGCGGTATTATATGGAAATGCATGGAAATGATTAGGTTTGCAGGATGATCGAAACGATTGGACAGGCGCGAGCTGACGTCACAGGTGTAGAGCAGTCAACCTTCTACAACAGAAGGTCTGTGGACCAAGGTATGATGTCAACATAAGTAGTCCTGTAATGTAGCTAATTCTTATATATTTCTTTCTATTATTATCAGGTGTGTACTTTCACACCAATGTTTATTTATAAATATACCTAGTTAAGAAAAAAAATTATACGTATTTATTAACATCATGATGATTGCTAATCAATACAAATTATTTTTCTTCTAAATACGATATATTTATGCATAAATGTTAGTAAAAAGATTAGTATAAAGGTACACTAGTTATAATAATAGAAACAGTTTTATTTGAAATATCTACATTACATGCCTACCTGTGGTGATGTCATAACTTGTCCATTGGCCTTCTGTTATAGGAGGGACTGGTCAAACATCAAACACAGGTAAAGGCAACCAAAGCTCCCTGGTTGACAAAACGTTATGGAAATTATTCTAAACTGCTAAAGATGGCCTTACGCAGATCTCGATAGCCGTTCTTACATTTAACAGACTTTGAGCGTGGAAGAATCATCGACCTTAGAGAAGCTGGTTTGTCGTACAGGGATATAGCCAACCTTGTTGGCCGCAATTCCATCACCATCGTACACATATGGAGCCAGTGGGTTCAAGAAGGATCCAGCACACACTGGCAAAAATCAGGAAGGCGACGTATGACCATGAAGTGAAAGGACCACCATTTGCGATGCATGGTATTGCGTGACAGATTCGCGACTACAACGCAACTGCAAAGACCTACCAGGCGGACGGTAAACAACAGGCTTTAACAGTTTTCATTGCGAGCCTATCGTCCGGCACTACCTTTGCCCCTCACATCTGCCCACATCCTAGAACGTCTTAAGTTGTGTCGCCTCAGACAGAACTGGAAAGAACAATAGTTGAGCACCGTGGTGTTTAGTGACGAATCTCGTTTTTGTCTTTGTCAGCACGACGGTAGACAACGTGTTGGTCGTCATCCAGGGGAAAGGAACGTCACCCAGTGTGTGTGACATATATTATTATTTCACACAGCTCCAGCACCTGGGTGGGGTGCCATTAGTCGGACATCTCGGTCAGAACTGGTCATCATAAAGTACTGTCGCTCAAAAAAGTATCCGAACACCACGGTTGATTACAAAATTCAGAAAAAATATCTGGCAACGATTTTTTTAGAAATTAGTGATCTGACAACCTTCGTGTCACGTGTCCGACAGTATCTCAAACTGGCCAACGAAATGTTACCAACATTGTGCAGTCTGTGGCTGCCTCATTTGTTTAGCAGCACGGAACCTTTTACCAGCAAGATAACGCTCGTCCCCACACAATCCACATTAGCTTGCAGTATCTATACAAGAAAAACGTTCAGGTACTACCATGACCAGCACGCTTGCTGGACCTTTCACGTATTGAATACGTCTAGGACATGATGGGCCAACTACTGTCACTGAAATGGAACAGCGACTTCACGCTATTTGGCGTTTCATCCCTCAGGAGGACATTATAGAGCTGTACGATAGTTTTCTCCGCCGTGTTCATGAATGCATTGCTGCGCGGGGAGGTTTCTCACCATACTATTTATGCCACTTTACCGGGTAATCAAAATGGTAATTTTTCCTTATGTTTTTGTAATAATGTAATCAGTCGCACATCTCAGTGTATGTTAACAGCTGCCTGCGTTTAAATAAAATGGCCTTAATCATACCAGGTGTTGTAATTTTTTTCCCTGTAATGTAGTTTTTTCCCCGATTCTGTGAAACTTGTATAAAAAAAAAATAATTTTTATTATCCTTCCATGAGGGCCCGTGAAGCTACGGCTTTTAGGGGGGCCCCTTCCCAGTCTGCGCCTGACGCGACCTACTGCTGTCCTAAGTGGTTAACAGTTTCGTTTTGCCATATAGTAATACCTGGCTTTAGGTTCATTCTTTAAACGAAGTAGGCATAGTTCCTATCATATATGTTTCTCTTATTTTTTTAGTGAGGGGGAGGAGAAGGGGCTAAACAACACGATGCCGAGAATATTACTGTGCAGTATAAGTATGATGAGGTATACTCGGTACCTTTGATTCTTTGAAAATTTTAAGTATAGCTAAAGCTTTCGTACAATATTTGCGCATCTACTCTTTGTTTAGAATTCGTACATATACCTCCCTACAGGGTATAGGGATACCCTACAGTATCCTACAGTAACTGCCCCCCCCCCCCCCTAAAGCCTCTGTAACTTCAAAAATTTTTGCCACATGAATAAATAATGGATTGTAGACAGAAGTGTCGTGGATAAAAATTAAACTACAATATTGTATGTAGATTTTAGTTGACTAGATCAGGGATCGCGAGCTGACGTCACAGGTGCAGAGCAGTCAACCTTCTACAACAGAAGGTCTGTGGACTGTCAAGAAGTGAACTTATTGTGGACGATATCAAATTTTAACGCCAACTGAAATTTAAATCACTCAAATGTATCATAGTCCAATTTGCTTTCTTTATTAAACATAGTGTTGGCAATGATGCAATAACTTTGGAAAATATGTATTGAAAACATTAATAATTTCTTTAGTTCAGGAAGAAACCATCGGAAAGCATTTCCTGGTCAGCAAACACTTTTATTTTTGCTACTATAAATTTTCTGATTTTCGTAATTCTTTCGTCTGGTTGATGTTTTAGTGTATTGGTTTATCATTGTCTGAAAATCTATTTATAATTTTAAAGTTTTAATTGTCGATACTTGATGTTAAAAATAGATTCGCGTCTGGTAGAGAATTTCTCTTTCGTGAATGTGACCAGGAAACAACTGCAATATTTGCAATAACATCTACCAATTGCTGGAAAGTTTTCTTCACTCTTTGGAAATTAAGACGTGATGCGGTTCATTTGAAACTTATCAAAGGATCGATTTCATTTCACCTCCACAATGAACAAAAATAAAGAAAAGAAACTTTCCACGGGGAACACGATAAACATCGACACTATGCTGCAGTTCGATGTGGAAAAAAACATTTCGGAAGTGGAGATGACGAAATATAGTTCCAAGAGGCATTACTGGATGGCACCACTAGTTGCAGTTTCCATTTCATGCGTGTCCTGATGTCTTTCGGATAAGAAAAAGAGGACAACATGCTAATTAGACAGCGACTTTCCCATTCCCGAGATATCATAATTAGGGTTGCATAACAACAACGCCAAAGCAGCGGATCAAGTGCACGTGTATTTAGCGCGATTCTCAGCTTGAATAATGTCCCTAATCAGAACTCGTTCTAACCTCCGAGACATTATCAACTGTATTAGCATTGCAAAACTCATTTCTTTGCTGCTTAATTTTGCTCTAAAAATTGGTTGATGAAGTTTACAACAAAAATTAAGCAGCCAAAAAAGGATGTTTGTAATGCTAATCCAGTTGATAATGTCTCGGTCGTTGAAACGAGTTCTAAAGAATCTAGAAATATTCATAAAAAAATATTCAGCTAACAAAATTATTAGGTGTTGTCAGAGGTATACTTTGAAAACATTTTTAAAGGTAGGGGGCGGAATTTTTTTCTTTCAAAAGATCGAAAAAAGGAAATAGATAAATATTAAAAATGGAACCAATAAACAAATAAAAAACAATGTCATATTTCGCACCATCAGTGCTTAGTAGCAGCTAAAAATTTCAGTTTCATGAAAATTCAGGAACGATTTTAAACTACAGATTTGGAGGGAGGGGAGTGTTGAATTCCCCCTCCTCACCCATCCTTACAAACGACCTAAGATTTGCATTTCGAATAAGGGAGAACATAGGTTCTCCACCTTCATTTGTTTTTTTACCTCTTAGGTATTACGTCATTTTAATATTTTTTAAGATAAAAATCTATTTAGGAAATTATTTCCCAATACGGGACTTACGAAAATTGTTTATTACTAAGAGTTTAATCAATTCATTTTTCACTAATTTAATTTCTTGATATGAAATTAAGCTTAATGTTTCTCAAAAAAATGAAAATGTGTGATTTTTTTTTGGTAACATGGTTTAAAAATAATAATAAATACCCCCTCAAGTAGCTGCTTGCCACAGAGGTCTGACAGGAGCCTGTCAGTTTATATGCCAAAGTAGAAGGTCTGAGAGGATGGCAGGACCTCAGCAGAAAAACGACACATACATCCATGTTTTACCCGGGGCTCGAACCCAGGTCCCTTAGATCAGTAGCCCAGCGTGCTAACCACTGGGCAATGGGACGGCAAAAAAAAAAAATTGATGTGTCAGAAGTGGGATTCGAACCCACGCCCACATTCGTGGACCAGAATACACATAAGCCCTAGCAACAGGGAAAGGTTCATCCTTGAGTCTGGCGCCTTAGACCGCTCGGCCATCCTGACACTAACATGATTTAGAAAATTATAATTAAGATGACATTCAAATAGTACGTCAGCTGAGTTTCTACTCTGCTTGAATCTTTCATCTCCACTATATGGCAGCAACAGTCAGTATTCCAATTGATTCAGAATTCATCTTACGTAAGATCTTGCAATATGTTTTTATGCATAAAAATTAAGAACTCTGTTTTTTACGCTTTCCTAAATCTAAACACAACAATTTTTTTTATACGGTTTCAAAGAAAACGCAAATAATTCATTTATACGAAAAATAATTTGGATATGTATAATTTTTATGTAATAATATTTTACATGCTAGCAAAAGAACTCTTTTTAGGTCGTGTTTTAAACGGGCGAAAAAGAGGACAAAGAAAAAGGAAACATTTTTTCTTTACAAAAAAGTGTAAAGAAAAATCTGTCCAAAAAGGAAATGTTTTTTTAAATAACTTTTTTCCCACCGTAATATAGCCTGAAAATATTTGATGACGAGTTAAATTATGTATGAGGTTTCAAAATGAAGTCTAAAATAAATAAAAGATAAAAGAAAAATGTGTTTAAGTGCAATATTTTTATTTTACTTTAACTAAAATTTATAAATGCACGTAACAGGAAAATAAAAGGTAAAATGGTCAAATGAAACTAAATTCACACAAAACATATATTTTAACTGTCCTAGAAATCTGGGTTTTAGGACTTTATGAAATGGAAAGACGCTGTTCATTTCTTAGGATAAAATATTCACAGCAGCAAATGTTTCATATTTGCCAGCATTGTTTATTTCGAACGTACTTTATTCATTCTTTGAGATACCTTCTAACAAATGCTTAAATATTTATAACCATTTGGTTTTAAACCTTCACCACCAAACATAAAAAACAATAATAAAAATTCTGATACTGCTGAAGTGCAAAAGTTTTAATCTTTTTGCCGTTTTGTTCAGTTTTTCGAAAGTCTTTTAATTACCAATTTATTCAATAAGGAAAAAGACATTTCTTATACACTTTCCCCTCATTGTGCTTTTCAAAAATGCACTAAGGGTGTAGATCGAAATTAATCGGATCAAAACCCACAGTCCTATTAAAGGGCCATTTCAGTATGGTCCCAAACGGGGAGGGGGGGGGGGTGGTCCTTGCCACAATGACCATAGGGAGGCCAAAGCGTCGAGTCCATGAGTCCTGTTGAGCCTAGTAGTTCGCTAGCGAAGCACTGCATTTTGTAGCATACTGTTTTACTTCATATTGATTGGAAATAACAAAATAAGCATTTTTTTAGCAAAGCAGCTTCATGTACATTATGATTTTCATTCCTATTGATTTCGAATTAAATTTATATTTCAGTGTATGTTACAGAAATTTGGTGGAGTTCGGTTCCTCTGCTTCCTAAATACGAACCGCTCCTGCTTACTAATTTCTTTTTAATCGATTATAATTTTACATCAAATAAGGTTGATCAGTTTTCTAGTGTTTCTTGTTTCACATTTCATCAACAACTCTCTTTGGACTCATTTAATTTCTCTTTATTCATCGAGGAGCCTTAGTTCATTCTCCCCGTCCTCACTTAGAGATGCTGAGGATATCAATTCTTATAGGACAGGGTTTTTCGTGATAGTCCCCTCAAAAATATAAATGAAAAGCACTTTCTGAGACCTTTAGACATTCAATAATTCATAATGGCAACGTAGATATAAATATGAAACAAAATTTAGTATCCCTATATTTAATTTAATACATTTGTTACCAAATCTAATTCTATTTAATTTTAGCGAGATATTCACATGATGAGTGACTAGGCCTTTGAAAGAAAAATGACATAGATTTCAACATTCCTAAAAAAGATTTTGGTTCCTTTCAACTTCCATTAAATCGGATAATTAAATTGTTCATTTGTTGCAATTTTTTATGATATGCGTTTCAAAATGTAAAATTTTATTATTTGACTTGAAGTACTAAAAATTCAAATTTAACGTGTTGCGTCCCATACTTCGAAAAATCCTGTTACAGGCTATAAATCTACGAGAGTATTTCACTGTATTATCAAAAGCATTGTTATGGCAATGGAAATCCCCATTTAAAATTCCCTGACTTTGAAAACATGATATTCGTTTAATATTTAAAAAGTTACGGAAACTGAAACAACATTGCTAGTCATAAGAGTTCACATCAAAAGTTAATTAAAATGCAAATGATAACTTTTAAACAAAATCGTTAATCAAATAAGAGAAATTTTGGAAGTTCCTTTATTGATTCTGTTTGTATCCATTTTGAATAAAATTATTCGAAGATGAGTTTAAAAACAGCGCCTGCTGTTAAATATTCCAGATAAAATAACTACATAATTGCATATATTATTATATAAGCGAGTATTAAACGAATACTATTGAAAGTCAAGATTAAGAAAGATTTGAAGAATGTCTCGTATTTATCTTAGCTGTTCAATGGGAAGTGTAAAAATGCTTCAGCTTCCTTATAACTCTTTAAATAAATACCTCCTCAAGTAGCTGCTTGCCACAGAGGTGTGACAGAAACCTATCCTTTTATATGCCGTAATAGAAGGTCTGAGATGATGGCGGGATCTCAGCACAAAAACAACACACACATCCATCTTATTCATCTGGAAAAAAATTGTCACTGACGCGGCGGGACTCGAACCCGCAGCTCTATAGATGCATGCCAGAGCGCTCTAACTAGTTAAACCATGCATCAGACGACATATAATTCCATGGCATGACCTATCGATAATTCTTTTTCAGATGATTAATTGTTGAATTCTATATTTACAGGTAATACGTGTATTTACTATGGATGGACATACAGGGTGGTCATAATTAAACTGACAGTACTCAGTGCAATGCAGAGAAGACCTACTCGAAGGATCACAGCGAAAAGTGGTGGGTACCTCAATAAGAACATGGGGTAGAGAATTTGCGAATAATAAAAAAAAATTGTTAGTGTTAGTGGCTTGGGTGCGCTAAAAACGTGGTAGAACATGCTAATTTCTCGTGACATTGCAGCCAATCAAGCGTGAGAGTCGTATGAGGCACAATATAAAATGTGATGTCTTCCTCGCAATCGCTAGATGAAACCATGGGTATCTGCAAGAAGGACCGAGTTTTGCTAGTGAAATTCTTTTACCAAAACTGCAATATGCCGCCTCTGCATTAAGCGAATATCGTCGTCTGAAAGATATAAGGAAAGGACCTTTGTCACTAAATGGACTGAAGAATATGATTTAAGATCTCATCTGTTCCTCACAAACTTCCACTGTAGAGTCACAGTCCACACGTTCCATTGTGGCATGACAGACCACAGAGGTTTGACTCCTATCAGACCTCCTATAGCAGCAGCTGCATGAGGGATAATTTATTAATGTATTTTTCCCATCTTACGATAAGAAATTAAGTTTAGGGATTTGAAAACCTCTCATGAACGTTGTCTGTCTTCGGCAACCATTCCATAGAAATGAGAAAGATTTCTGTTTCTATAATTACAATTTTAATTCTTTGAGAGACACAGAAAAATGCTTTATAAAACTGCTTAATATTTAGGTTCAAGAGCAGAAAATTTACCATTTTTTCTTACTTTTTAAAGGTTAAATAATACCTTTTAATCTGAAGAAAAGTCCACTCTTTCGAATTCGTACAGCGCTCTTACCGGAATCCAAAAAAAAAAGCAGATCTGCCTCGTCTGTTTCCCCGTATTTTCCGAACTGCTTATCCCCCCCCCCCCCCATTCAATTATAAGAGGTAAACGGGGCGGCGAGCTCCTTCGCCCTGACACTGGAACCGGCTCTTTGTTTATTGACCTCCCACGCTTCAACCACAGACAAAGATGAATGTTTCAATTTCTTCTGTCAGCAGGATTTATCTCTTCTTGACGAAAAAAAACTCGCTTCATCTCCAGCAAAGAGGAGGATAACAATACAAAATGCTTGTTCGTATAGACAAACGATTCAACGCCTAGATATCAACAAATGACATTCAAATAACGCAATTAGAATTCATATCAGTACACGCGCCTTTTCAATTCGCAAAACCAATCAGAACTGAGTCATGATGAGATAAAGAAAGTCACGAGAGTAATATGTGTGACATAGAAAGACATTTATTCTTTACAGCTTGACTTTTTACTTCCGCGGAATCTTTTAATCAACAAATATCCAAAAAATAAAAAACGAAGAAAATTTTCAAATGTCATCAATAAACTTACGACGTCCCAGTGATGCTTTCTGAAAACAAAATTGCTAGAAGAAAGCCCGATTTGAAAAAGTCTAAAAATCTTAGCACCAGAAGGGATTTTTTTTTCACCTTCTGACAGTTTTTTGTCGCTAGTTAGGTATTGCTACTGTCTTCTTCATTGGATCACAAAATCCATCTATAGATGATGATGATGATCTTTGAAGCAGAAGCCAACTCTGCAAAGTGAGATTCAAAGAAGAAGAATCGAAAGTTCTGCAAAAGGAGTAACGAATGCACAATGTTTAATCATCACCAGCATTTTCTTACGCATCATTAATAACTACAGACATATTTGTAATTATTTCCGTTGACATTCTAATGTATCTGGGAAGTGAATAGAATAAATAATAAATGTAGTCGTTGAGATCAAAACTGCGATTGCACTGAAATGCGGATGGTATTAATTAGCCGCTTGATTTTGCCGACGAAATTTTCTTATTTTGTCTGCAGGTTGTCCAAAGCAGAGAAGCAAAACTATTAGCAAGATTAAGTTGGAACGTTTCTTTTTTAATTAGCAAATGCAAAACAACTCTGACAGAAACAAACATACCCAGCGCACGATAGTTGGGGTGACGATTCAGTCGCATTCCAGATCACAATACGGGGTTTGCCATTTTATTGGCTACCTTGCCAACACTGAGATTTGTTCGCAAGACCCTATTTCAGCGAGAAAAAAAAAAACAACAACACTGACAGGATGTATAATCATTGAACAGTAGCTCTATGGAGCAGTGGATCAAACTCATGAAATTCATTCTTCTTGGGCAGTCAGTGATGTTATCAGTATGTAATGGTTCGGCCCTAGTAGGCCTATATGTTAGAATGGTATTGTCTCAGTGTGCAGGAGAGCTAGCCACTCTGCCGGGTAGATTTGAGGATGAAGACAACTGGCGATTGCATTTCTGGAAATTAAACCAATCCTTAGGAACAATGAGCAGCTATTAGCAGCTCAAGAAAGTCTTTTAGAATGCTGTCCTAACTGTTCTGTAGAATGCTGTCCTAACTGTTCTGTAGAATGGATTTCCTTAAAGCAGGATCTAATGCGTCATCATCTAATGCGTAGATCGTGTCATTTCCTAGATTTTTGTCGAAGTTAGTACTTAAAAAGTGGAGATATAAACTTTAGCATGTTGTACCATCTTGTTCAGTAAAAGTACGAGCAGAGCTGAACTTCAGCAAAGTCTGGAGTCATACAATTTTGGACGAGAAGACTTTTGATCTTTATCATGGTAACTGGATCTTGTCGTATTAGTAAACAGAAGATCTGAACTTTTTCAAGGTCTGTGCGAATACCGTCTTCTTCAAGAAGGGGAGAAGATCTGAACTTTTTCAAAGTCTATGCGAATACCATCTTTTTCAAGAAGGGGAGAAGATTTGAACTTAATCGTGTTCTAAGATCATGTCATCTTGATCAACAAGGGAACATAATATAAGCTTTTGTAAGATTTCAAAATGTACCATTTTGTCAAGAAGCTAAGAAGGTCATAATTCCAGCAAGTTTTGGGAGGGGAGAAGATCTAAACTTTATCAAGATTTTTACCTTTTAACTATGGCCCTCTACGATTACCATCATCTGTACCTCATGAGAGCAAAAAGGAAAGTTAAACACAAATAATGATACCGATAATATCCTCCTTTTGAAGTTATATAATTTATTTTGAACTGCAGATGTTAGTCCGTTTATATTTTGTTTATGATTGAACATTGAATCGCTTTGATTTCAAAGACTAATGAAAAAAAAATGAAAATCTCTGCTAAGAGGCAAAAGGAAAACTGGAAATGTGGTTATAAATAATCTACTAGAAGTAGACGTTCTCTTTTAATGTATTCTGCCTGGAGTGGTGGCCATTAAAACATCAAATTATCTCTATTGCATCACTCAATCACCTACTGAATTTCAACTGACAAAGTAGAAAGAAAAGCACCTTACACGAAGAAACGACAGAAGCTGCTAATTGCTTTCACGACCCTTGATTAGTCTATAACTGCCCCTGAGGACTCCAGATTGACACATCTAATGACTCTTTGCAATTACGGACAACTTCGTTGTACCATTGACTGGAGTTTGTTTATCAACAGAGGCAAAAATAAAAGCTTATTTTTTATGTCTAAGTTAGATTTCAGTTCTTCCAATGCCGGGTATTAGAGTCAAGTACCTCCTTACCTGTTCTTCAGTGAAGAAGACGTCACAAAAGCAACTAGGAGAAAGGCAGTCAGATGCCGCAAAGGTCAGACGACAGGTAATCCACACTGCCACCCCGCAGGTTGACGAGATGCAGAGAAAGGTGCTTGAAATGGCCCCGGAAATGACTTCTGACCTCGTTCCTCTTGCGACCTGGCCAACGACAACAAAGGTGAGGTGACTTTTAGCATCAGTGACACCATTTGCAATGAAATAAATGGGCGGACAGAAATTCAGCCTTGTATTTACAAAATGAATTTAGTTATAACTGTAGGACTTCAATATCTAACGCATATATTAGTCATCTTATTTCCCTAATAAGTTGTACAGTACGAGTAGATATATAGGATGTCCAAAAAATAATGGTAGAGTTTAACCAATATGTAAAGAAGCATTCTAATTGAAAACATACCTGAAATATTTTTCATCATTTAGTGAATTTATTCTGTTAATTATATTTATTCTATTTATCTATATGCTGATGACATTGTTTTAGCAAACAATCACAAATATTTAAATAATAGCATTTCAGAGATTCAAAACAGATTACAATAACATAATTAAATGGTTGAATCATAATAAAATCTACTTAAATGAAAAAAAAACTAAATGGATGATTATACACTCACAAGGATTTAATATTCATCGAAACCTCTTTATCAAAACACATTAAATAAATTGCAAAAAAAAAGGATGCTTCTAATTGTGAACCATTATGCAGTTGTCCACTTGTTGAGCAAGTAAATCAAATAAAATACCTAGGAATCATTTTTGATTATATATCCCACATATATCCCTCATATATGTCACATATGTGAAAGCTTGAGAATATCAGCGATAAAAATTCAAATACGTACTAAATGTAGAAACCTGTATATTATTTTATAAAGCAATATGCGAATCGATTTTAAGTGTATGGAACAACTAACTAAACTAACATAAATAAAAGAGAAAAACTGCAATCTGTAATAGCTAAAAATATAATTCCGTTCTATTTGCAAAAAAAAATATATAAAACTTCAGCAGATAGATCAAAATTTTTAAATCTTTTAACCTACAGTAATTTATATAGATATAACTTAAAAATAAATATCCATCTCAAGCAGCTGTTTGCCACAGAGGTCTGACAGGAGCCTGTTAGGTTATACGGCATAGCAGAAGTCTATGAGGATGGGAAACCTCAGCGGAAAAACAACACGAATGTCCATGCCTTACCCAGGGCTCGAACCCAGGTCCCTTAGATCATTAGCCAAGCTCGTTAACCAATCGGCCACGGGACGGCTATAGATGTAGCTTAATAATTAAATTTTTTTTTGACGAAACATGCAAACTAAAAATTCAACACAATAAAAATAAGACTTCAAAACCAAAAGTATTACAAAATGTCTACTTTTCGAAATAATTACGGAAAACGTACCTCCGAATATCAAATACCACTTATATTTAATGCTATCCAAAAAGAAATACTAAATATAGATTCTTTTAGAAGACTGAAAATCGAATTGAAAAAATATTTGGGAATTTCTAATAAGCTGAATATTATGTGCTGTGTTTTGTGAATTTATTTGATGTATACCATTTTTGCGGCTAAATGACCTATGTTTAATCCAATTTATTAATTTTCCTGCAGATCAGATTTGCGGGCCAAATGGTAAATGTAATGTATTCTTTACTTTTATGAATAAAAATCTATATTTTTTCTTAAAAAAAAAAATCGTAATCTTGCATATACACTGCACGACATTGAAATTGCCCCACCCAGAAGGAGTGAGGGGATAGGGGTGAAATGTAGCACACATATAGCAATACATATTGGCATAACATGATTTAATTTGCAGCCACTTACAACGGTTAGAAGATGAGTAATGCAGCACAATGTGACTGCCTCAGTAAGTGGTTGCACCGCCGTGAATGGCAATACAGGCAGCAATACGGCGTGGCAGAGTCATAAGAGTCGACGGATATTGTCCTGAGGAATTGCACACCAAGCAGCATTGACTTGCTCCCATAATTCATCGAGATTCAGCGCCGGCCAGTGAGAAGATTGCACACGTCATCCAATACGGTCCCACAGATTTTCTATTGAAGATAAATCTGGAGATCGTGCTGGCCATGGCAATACTTGAACATGTTGCAAACATTGTCTGGAGATCCTAACAGTGTGTACACAGGTGTTGTCATGCTGAAAAATTGGCTGCTGCATGCCTTCCAGGAACGGTAACAAAATGGACTGCAGAATTGTGCTAATGTATCGTGCAGCTGTCAGAGTTCCCGAGATATGGACAAGAAGAGCTGCTGCTGTAATATCCAATAGGACCCCATATCATTATGCCTGGCTGAAGAGCAGTGTGCCGGTCGCAAATGAAAGCTGGATCCGTCATCTCACCAGGTTGTCGCCATACATGGACCCATTGATCATCAGCACCCAGACAGAAACGGGATTCATCACTAAATAGAACAGTGTTCCATTCGTGAACTTCATGACTTCAACACCAAGCCAGATTATTGCAGCGATGTTTGCAGTCAATGGCAGTCGATGTAACAGTTGCCTAGAGTGCAAGTGTGCCTCATGTATACTTCGGTTTACTATTCGGGTCACTATGGGGGGACAGCCCGTCAAATATCATCTGCAGTGCTCTGTGGTGATGAATGGGCATGTCAAACATTACGCCTATCAAGCTGTACTGACGTCTGTAAGACGGCACCACTCCTTCTGCGACACACGCTAGAACCTTCATTTCAACACAGTTGCCAATAGCATCCAACAGTTCGTACATCCCGATGAAAATGGGCAGCGACACGACGTGTAGTCCATCCACCTAGCCTACAATTCTTTCTCTTTCAAAAGCATCCAAATGGTGGTAAACCTGCCGACGCATGTACCAGGCATTTTCAGCCTTCGTTGAACAATTTTCAAGCGGAACAATCTAATCTCAAACTTCGCACGACTTCCACCTGCATAAACACAATACCATCCCTGTTCCTTCTTGCACCTTTTATCTCTTGAGCCACACACGTCATTGGCTCCGGATTATCATCATTTGCATATCTTAACTGCGCACATCCACTCTTCTATTTGCATGTTTGTACATATCCTTCTGGGTGGGAACTTTCAATGTCGAGCAGTGTATAGTCAACGGAATTCCACTTCTTGCCATGCACATTTCCTGATATATGGATTAGCAGGAGTGGTCCAATCCCAAGTCTCTTGACACCCCTTGAGTTTTCCTTCTGGAAGTAGGCAAATAATTATATATACATGGAGAAAGTTCGAGACCTGAATTATTGAAAGCCAGAATAAGAGAAGGAATTGAGAAAGTAACAAGAGCCACACACGTCATTGGCTTCGGACAATGCTGCAGCGTGTAAGGCAAGAAGTGGAATACCGATTGGAAATAATATGCAAAGTTACAAACCGTGCACATTATGTTCAAAACAATTTGAGATATATTTTCAATTAAAATATTACTTTTTTAAATATATTATTTTCCTACATATTGATTAGTTCTCTGAGCCACACCACTATTTTTTGAACGCCCCGTGTTTAACGTGTATTGGTGTATAGAAATAATGTGTAAATAAATTAAATATAAAAATAAATGCCTCTATAAATACAGAAATAACATGATGGCCCCAGTGGTATCTATCCAGCCGATTTGCACCGGTGTAATCAAAGAGATACTCTAAAATATTGAATTAATCGTGAAATCAGTAAAAAATTTAAATAATATAGCAATGTATACAATAGATTATTAATAATGAAGCAAATATACATATGCAAAAAACAGTGATTATTCCTCCTTCTTATACTGACTCTTAAAATGTTGGAAAATACATATCAAGTTACGACTGAAGAGTATTGGCTGTTAATAAATTATTTGGCAACACTTGGGGAGGGAGAGGGTGGCTCAGTGTCGATAGCCCTTCAGGTTCATAATCTGACGTTATTTAAAAATAAAGTTCATGGACAAGTTTGAGTCCCAATTGTGAGAACCCTGAGATTTATCTCTCTGTCTTTGGTGAGAAAGCGGATATCTATGAGCTTGGAAAGGATGCATTTCGTAGGATGGGATTTAAAGCCGTGGCTCTGTGACACTTTACTGCATTGCCGAGAGTCTTCCTTCTGCCTCCTAACAGTAATACAATCGATTTCTTTTTCCTAACTAACTCTGAGTTCTTGTGACCTGGCCAATTAGACCATTGTGCGTTCAGAAATAAAACAATCCGATACAATGTTACTAAATGTCTCCCCCTCCCCAGGTCGACAATATCATTAGACGATACTGATTCTTAAAATGTTGGTAAGCACATAGGCCGAGTGGTTAGCGCGCTTGGCTACTGATCTAAGGGACCTGGGTTCGAGCCCAAGGTAAGACATGGTTGTGTGTGTTGTTTTTCTGCTGAGGTCCTGCCATCCTCTCAGATCTCCTACTATGGCATATAAACTGACAGACTCCTGTCAGACCTCTGTGGCAAGCAGCTGCTTGAGGGGGTATTTTTTTTTAAATACATATCAAGTTACGACTGAAGAACTGTCCTTAGAACACCGTCATTTTTGGTTATAAAAAATTAATAAACGATAAAACTTAAATTTAAATAAAATAAATCACATCTAAAGCAGCTGCTTGCCACAGAGGTCTGACAGGAGCCTGCCAGTATAATGCACAGAGAGAAGGTTTGTGAGGAAGGCGAGACCTCAGTAGAAAGTCAACACAGGAAACAGAAAAAGTACCTTTATCAGAGATTGGAATCCTTGTCCATTTGATCACTGTCCAAGAACGCTAACAATAAAAATTTCAATGCATAATATTTAATATTGCGCAGGCTAGTCGGCAGTAAATACTTCTCTGAAATATGAAAACATTCATTACTTTCAGGATACTTCTCTGAATACTTAACGCAGAACCTTTTTATGAATATTTATATTTTAGGGTTGATAAAAAGTGAGAAATATTTAATAAAGTTTTAGCGTTTCTTAGCATTTCGTTTATATAAAGTGTAAAATAAATCAGTACTTATGAAACTTTAGTCGAAATTTTTTTACTGAAGCTTTTATATTGAAAGTGTTTGGAAATTTGAAGGATTTCCAGTTAACTGTTTGTCAAGGATGCCACTTATCCTGAACACAACTTCTATGTAACATTAGTCCACTATATGCCCCAAATATTCCAAATTCTTAAAATGATCATAGACTCAGCCTAATTAGTGGTGAGGACTAACTACATACATTTTTGCAATCAATTTTTTCTTGATTTCTGAGATAAAGAAAAACATCACAAAGTTATACAAAGAGCTTCTGTGTTTCGGGATGCTTGAGACCCAAAGGCATAGCCAGAAGCAGTCAAGGTTGGAAAAGGGTATTTGACTCTTCTTCCACCATTCTGAACTGTCACAATGTTAAAATTTTTTGTTATTTACGAAAATGCTAGAGACAGTCTCCCGAAGAACACAATACAATCAATTAATAATTAAAGAGTGAAATTTGTTGAACAACCATATTTATACGGGCTGAGAGTTGAGGTCTCTGAGCGGTAATTTTTTCCCATACAATAGGCTAAATCGCCAGGTGGTCAAGAGGCTCAGAGAAGGCTGGGAAAGAGGATTCATGGGCAGCTGATACAAGATAGTTAGAATAAGATCATTTAGCAATGTGCACAGGTTATGGCTTTACTGCACACAGCGCAACGGCTTTAACGTCCGATCTGACGGAAGGTTGCCTTTCCACGCCGAAAGATGCTCTCTTTCTCGCTGAGGGCAGAACGGGAGTTAATGGAGATGAATCTCAAAGCAGGCAGGGTTGGGGCTCAAACCTGTGAGCTGCAGATTACGAGCCTTGCACGCTGCCGACTCAGCGAATCCCCCCCGACCATACATTTTTAAGATATTGTTGTTCTTGATACATATTTCGTTCAGCAACGAATTTTACTAATTGTTCTCAATTGGGTGGTTGGTGAGGTAATAACAATACTTCCAGGATTCGAAACTACATCGATTGTAATCTCCTTGTTTGTCAAAATTTTTTTTAAACATCTTTTACTGACTCACAGACCTTCTACTATGGCATATAAACTGATAGGCTCCTGTCAGACCTCTGTGGCAAGCATCTGCTTGAGGGGGTATTTATTTATTTATTTACTGACTTGTCAGACCTATTTCCCTTTAACAGATGCCGCTACAAGCAACAACCGATCACAGACTTAAATGTCTACAGTTGCCATTAGTTGGAGTTGACTTGCCATTAGTTAGAATTAAGTTGTTATTAGTTGGAATTGAACCTGTTATTAATTAGAATTGTTATTAGTTGGAGGGTCTTGAGATAGTTCAGTGGTAGAGCACCTAACATATTATCAGGAGGTCGGGGTTCGGATCCGACTCTTGTGGATTTAAATCGACTTACAATAATTTACGGTATAATGCATACTCGTCTACCACGCCTCATTGCAAAGGAACTTGCTCATAAAACAAATCATTAATGCACGAAATGTGATTTATTTCTTCCGAATTTTTTACTAAACATTTTCAGGTACATAGCCAAACGATTTTGTCAAATCATAGTATTGTACTCATCAAAAATGTATATTTTTGTCTTTTAATCGAGGGGTGGCTCAGTCGGTAGCGCGCCAGGCTCGTAATATGTAGTTCCCAGGTTCGAGTCCCAGCTGGGTCAGCGTTGAGATTTATCTCCGCAAAATTCCCCGCCCTGCCCACGGTCAGTAGGGGACACCGATGGCCTTGGCAAAGGCCGCCGTCCGTCGGATGGGACGTTAAGCCGTGGCCACGTGTGCGGGAGAGCCATACCCTGTGCACGTTAAAGAACACGTTAAGAACTTGACGGGAGGCTACCATCTGTCTCCCAACAGCTGTTCCAGTAGGTCCCCTCCCCCAACCTTCTCTGAGCCTTCGGAGGTCCATGTGACCTGGCCATTTAGCCCATGGTGTGCAAAAAAGTGCCGCTCAGAGGTAAAACAACCCAACAACAACCCGTTTTTCAGTAGAGAATTTTTCCTGCGAATCTTTAATAAATATAAAATACTGAAATAGAGTTAAAGAGGGTTGAAATAGAGGGCGCTTTGCTCTGATCAAGGTGGTAACACTGATTATACTTCCCGCAGTCAGTCGTCACTAGAAGAAGAGAAATATTTGCCAAGAGTGACAAACCATTTCTCAACTGGCCCACAACCGGTTGTCACGCTTAAAGAAACCGCCAATTTGGTAAGAAGAAATTCTGTTTCGCTATCTCGCGTGCTTTCTCAAACATTTTCGATCCGTCTCTTTCGGACTTCCAACTAATTGCAGGATCATTTGCCAACAGAGGAAGTGCTTAGGACGCCAACCATTAACCGACTGTCATCTGCATTTTTCTCGTTGGGCGGTATCGTGTGCGTTTTTAAGTGTCGGCGTGAAAGAAGCAAGCGACTGCAAAGAGCAATGGAAGCAGCAGCAGTGGAACCTTCTTCTCCCTCCGTATGATTACCTCCTTGCCGTGCCCCGTGTGGCCCATTTAACATCTCTATACATGGCGCGCTCTCGCTCTCGAGCGGCCAGACCTGTTCCCGGAGGTATTGTGGGCCACGTCAAACGCTTTCCTTCTTGGGTGCTCCACATTCGTCTCATCCATCTTGCAGGGCGCCCAGTCTGACACGTGCACATTACGTGCTCCTTCATCTGCTCACCCCCCCCCCCCAACCAACCCAGTGAAGATTGAACGTGGTGGGAGATTCAATCATGCTCGCTCACACAGATTCAGAAAGTGCGTTTCGTCTCGCACACGAACTTATTTCGCACGCATCGAGATTTGAGTTTTAAGCATAAAACGAAGTTTTTTTTCTTCTTCTGAAGTGGCAGTTTAGATTTAGGAGCTGATGTCATTTTCGAATACTGATAGCAGATATCATCTGATATTAATACCGGGTAGATTTCAGATCCAAAGTGTTGACGAGCAGCATTCCAAGCGCTGTGAATGCCTAAGGGCTGTTCGCTTAATTATTAGGTAAATTTTAAAAATGTACCAGTTTTTAAAAGAATGAATCGTCCCAAAGCATATTATAACGTTAGATAGCTCTAAAAAGTAAACAGAACAAGAAATAGCAAACAAGTTGACAAATTAATGAAAGAGGGTAAAAATTAAAGCTTGAAATAAATTATTTGAAATTTATCACATGGAAAATCTTATTAAGTACGAAAAGCTGATAAATAATTTTTGAAATTAAAATGTAAAATTTTTAATTTTTTTTTTCACTAGAAAAGTGGTTTTTCTTTCATTAGAAAAATAAAAAGTCAATATTGATGTTAAATGATAAAAATCTAAATTATTTGCCAATGGTTTTGCAGGAGACGATTGGGAATTTTAATGCTAATTAGGGTTGGTTCCAAACCAACCCTAATTAGCATTAAAACTTCATCGTGAAAAGTTTGCGAATCGTTTTATTTTGGGGGCTGGAAAAGAAGAATGATTTAATGACGTCAAAGTTTAAGAAATGTTTCAAAATTTATTAAAAAGGCGTTA
Organism: Ryuthela nishihirai; assembly: GCA_038380435.1. NCBI lineage: Eukaryota > Metazoa > Arthropoda > Arachnida > Araneae > Heptathelidae > Ryuthela > Ryuthela nishihirai. The sequence goes on from JAWZYU010000017.1 coordinate 84,218,121, forward strand.
ACAAGTTTTACTGTATTGCAGCATAAAAGAGGAAAGTTGCATCACTTATTACAACTAACTTATAACACACACACAAACCCCACAAAGATATCACAGAGCCATTGGTCATCTACAAAAGGATTTTTTCAATTATTAAAGTAATTCAAGTGCATGTTTAACTACAAGTTCTTAATGGCCGGGTGAGTTGTTTTGCTTCTGAGCGACACTTTTTTTGCACACAATGGATTAAATGGTCAGGTCTGAGGGATTCCAAAAAGCCTTCCCAATAAAACTAGGAAGGGAAAACAAGGAGCCGCTAGGAGACAGATGAAGCCTCCTATTGAGGCCATCCAGCATGTTCTTTCGCGGGGGTATGGCTCTCTTGTACAAGGAGCCATGACATAATCCCATCCGACGGACGGCATCCTCTCTAAGTCCATCTGTGTCTCCTTTTTGACTGAGGGAAGGGTGGGGCTTAGTGGGGATAAATCTGAACGCTGGTAGTGATGGGATCGAACTTGCCAACTGCAGATTAAGAGCCTTACGTGCTACCGACTGCCAATTCCCGCCCAGAGAGATCGGAAGATGAGAGACGATTTCGATCATGGGACAGAAGGCAAGATCAAAAGTACTGGTCCTTGTGGTCATCAATATGAAAATCATCAACTTCAGTTGGGTTGTTTTACTCTTGAACGGCATTTTTTGCACAAAATGGTCTAAATGGTCAGGTCACAAAGACTCCGAGAAGGTTCGGGAAAGGGCACTTCCTGGACAGTTGTTCGGAGACAGATGCAGTGTGTAAACGTGTACAGGGTTTAATGTGCACAAGGGGCTACCATTTTCCCCTCCGTCGGACGGTGGCCTTTTCAAACCCATTCGTGTCCCATATCGAGGGAGGGCAGAGCGGAGAGCTTTGTGTAGATAAATCTCAACGTTGGCCCAGGTGGGAATCGAACTTGGGAACTGCAAATTACGAACTTGAGGCGTTATTGACTGAGTCAGTCAGCCCCAATCAACTCAGTAACCAGCAACTTATGAGCTACTGCGAGAGGCAGAGTCCATGCATTTCAATTACTAGACCACCCAACACGCTGACAGTAGGGGACACCGATGGGCTTGGAAAGGCCGCCGGCCGTCGAATGGGACGTGAAGTCGTGGTCCTGTGTGCGGGAAAGCCATACCCTGTGCACGTTAAAGAACACGCTGGGTGGCCTTAACGGGAGGCTACCATCTGGCTCCCAACAGCTGTTCCAGTGGGTCCCCTCCTGAAACCTTCTCTGAGCCTTCGGGGTCTATGTGACCTGGCCATTTAGCCCATGGTTGCAAAAAAGTGTCATTCAGAGGTAAAACAACCCAACAACAACCCAACACGCTGAACTGAAGTTCGGATGTGGCAGTCCGTACTCTTCAGCAGTGATCACGCCAACCCATCCACTGGAGCTACCCAGCTGGCAATTACGGGACATTCCTCGCATTAGAAGCAGTTCGCTGTCTTCTTCATAGCTCGCTAAAAATACAATATATGGAGAAGGCATATCCTGCCACCAGAGCAAGGGATATCACTCAAGAAATCGTTGCCACAGAATCAGTGAAAGAACCTCTCGCCCCTCACCGATGACAAAGAAGCAATTTCCGGGACCCGAAATTTGGCATCCGACAACGAAAATATCCCAATTGTCTATAATTGAAACAGTACACTGAATATTACTCCTTTTATTTGAAAGTATATAGTTGTCATTAGGCCAGATATGGGAAAAAATCGAGGGGGGGGGGGGGGCAAGGAACTGGATTTCTAATAGAATATATTCCTAACATTTCCCCTGGTTTTACAGGTTTTTAAAAACATTCTTTAAAAATGCATGAAATGTAAATAAGTTTCATATTTTTTTGCCTATTTATCATTATTAGCATTCTGAAAAGGAGTGGGGGGGGGGCATGCAACCTTGCTACTCCCGCTAGATTCCGTCCTGGTTGCCATCAAAAAAGTTATAAATAAATAGAAGAAAGCATATCGCATCTAGTGAATATGAGAATCTCGTTTTCAAACAGAATGAAGTTTTTCTTTCACCTACTTGTGCAATCTTCAAAAGTTTTAATTCGAACTAATGGATGATTCGGAAAACGCAAGTACGAGTTTTATTAGTACTTATAAAACATAAAAAGTGTTTGTCTTTCATCCCTTAAATTTAAAAAAGTTGTTTTTCTGACACCCCTTTGAGAAAAGGGAACATATTATTGCTATCAGTAAAATATCTGTTGACACTCTACCATAGCAATTTAAAATCTCGACCATAAATAAATCACTTGTGGTATTCGTTCAATGTTTTTCATTTTCATGTTTAGTGCCCTCTAGCGACGTAAATAAAACCACACAAGGATTTGAAAAATGCTAATTGTAATCTTTCATTGGTACCAATCCAACTAAAAAAAATTATTTTCCAAATATCTCTTAAAATGAAGCAATTGCTTTTCCCACCCCACTGGACGCAATGGGTCAATTTATTGTTATCAGTGCAAACCTTCTAAACCTTCGCATTCCACCATTAAACTTTCGAATTCCTAGCATAAATACATCGCTTGCAACATTCGTCTAAAAAATTTTTAATTTCCAACTTCTTCCACCTTTAGAGAGCGCAATTATAACTTTCGGAAGATTTCGAGAGTCAGATCGTAATATTCCATCAATACCTATCCAACCTAAAAAAGAGTATTTAATATATCTCTAAAAAAATAAATAATAAATACCCCCTCAAGCAGCTGCTTGCCACATAGGTCTGACAGGAGCCTGTCAGTTTAATACGCCATAGTAGATCTGTGAGGATGGCGGGACCTCAGCAGAAAAACAGCACACACATCCATGCCTTACCCAGGGCCCGTAGATTAGTAGCCAAGCGTGCTAACCACTCGGCCACGGGACGGACAATATATCTCTACAAACAAATAATTCCCTTAAAACAAAAGTTGCGTTACCAATTGAAACTTCCATGACCTTCACATTCCACCGTTCAAATTTCTAGCTAAATACATTCTTTGTAATATTCGCTTAACATTTTGAAATTTTAAATTTTTTTCCCGCCGTTTAGAGGAAGCAATTATAGCTTTTGGGTAATTCAGAAAGTGCGACGAATCGTAATATTTCATTCCAAGAAAATAAAAATTTTTAATTTTTCTGTAAAAACAAAAAAAGTTTGATGCCTATAGTCAGACAACGAAGTGAAAGAATTACTCGTTTTTTTCTTTTTTGAAAACGACCTAAAAAAGTGGTTCATTAAAAGATTTAGTTATAGCAATTTCACCTGAGTAATCCAATAAATTGAGTAGTGTGTGTAATCTGGTCGCCAAAGCTGTCGATTTTTACTTCATATCCTAACATTAAATTTCTTTATCATTGTTCTTTTCTTAAAGCTGAGTGGTTTGTTAATCATTTAGGACAGCGCTGTCCAACTCTAGCGGAGGGGCGCGGGTGGCTCAGTCGGTAGCACGCCAGGCTCGTAATCTGTAGTTTCCAGGTTCGAGTCCCAGCTGGGTCAGCGTTGAGATTTATCTGCGCAAAATTCCCCGCCCTGCCCACGGTCAGTAGGGGGACACCGATGGGATTGGAAAGGCCGCCGTCCGTCGGATGGGACGTTAAGCCGTGGCCTCGTATGTGGGAGAGCCATACCCTGTGCACGTTAAAGAACACGCTGGATGGCCTTGACGGGAGGCTACCATCTGTCTCCCAACAGCTGTTCCAGTGGGTCCCCTCCCCCAAACTTCTCTGAGCCTTCGGAGTCCATGTGACCTGGCCATTTAGCCCATGGTGTGCAAAAAAGTGCCGCTCAGACGTAAAACAACCCAACTAGCGGCCCGCACAAGGATTTTTGTGGCCCGCTAACAAAATCAAGTTTTTACTTGAAATTTTAATTAAATATCTGTAATCCGCTTTATAATTTTTTGTCAACTCATATTACTGTACTTGATATGCAATCTTCAACTTACTCATTCTATAAAGTTTACAAAACATTCTAAAACCGATCGGCAAACTTCTGAAACCTTCTAAGTGCGGTGCGGCGTCATCAAACAAATGTTTTTATGAAGCTGCAGTGATAAGAAGCATCTAACGACAGCACGAATCGCTCTCACTGCGCATGCGTATGGCGAGGAATTTTGCCAGACAAAACTAATCGCTGAAGAAAAGATAATTTTGATCTCCGCTGTGGGTATTTGGTGATATAAGAATAGGACAGGTTCGGTCCTCTCCTATTCTTTTTTTTGGCCCGCGAAATATTGACAAAAGGAAAAATGGCTCGCGGTCTTAGAGAAGTTGGACAGCACTGATTTAGGACAACCATAAAACGTCTTTCATTAACTCTTTCCTTTGGGATTTAATGTTCCATACAAATTTCGAAAATTAATATTGGACAAACTTCGAGAATCATTTGTAAAGTTTGTTAAGACGAACAAAAAAAAAAATCTAGTTTTATTGAATATTTTTCCTCAATCAAAATAATTGCATTTTATTTGTACTGAATACTATTGCGACCCATCCCATATTCCCAGAAGCAATAAAAACACTTCTGATATTTCTTCTTCAGTTTATTTTTTACACTTTTATAAATTCAACACAGTATAATACAGTGTCAAAAACATGAAAATTTGGTAGTGAAAGGGTTAAGAAGACCGCCATCATTATCAAATTAAGGACATGTCCTTATTTCGATAATGTTGAAAAAAAAAACGCAAACACACATAAAGTTATTACACCTCACTAAGAATGGGGTGGCTCAGTCGGTAGCGCGCCAGGCTCATAATCTGTAGTTCCCAGGTTCGAGTCCCAGCTGGGTCAGCGTTGAGATTTATCTCCGCAAAATTTCCCCGCCTTGCCCACGGTCAGTAGGGGACACCGATGGGCTTGGAAAGGCCGCCGTCCGTCGGATGGGACGTTAAGCCGTGTCCCCGTGTGCGGGAGAGCCATACCCTGCGCCCATACCCTGTGAACGTTAAAGAACACGCTGGATGGCCTTGACGGGAGGCTACCATCTGTCTCCCAACAGCTGTTCCAGTGGGTCCCCTCCCCCAACCGTCTCTGAGCCTTCGGGGTCCTTGTGACCTGGCCATTTAGCCCATGGTGTGCAAAAAAGTGCCGCTCAGAGGAAAAACAATCCAATCCTCACTAAGGAAGGGAGCTTTACAAACGAGAGGTACAGGAATATCGGTGTTGTCTGCATATTTTGCAGGTGACATTTCCTTACCTTGTTATTTTCAGTTTGAATAATAATTGCGAATTATTATGATCTTTCCTTTTAAATAAAAATAAATACCCCCTCAAGCAGCTGCTTGCCACAGAGGTCTGACAGGAGCCTGTCAGTTTATGTGCCACAGTAGAAGATCTGAGAGGATGGCAGGACCTCAGCAGAAAGACGACACATACATCCATGCCATACCCGGGGCTCGAACCCAGGTCCCATAGATCAGTAGCCAAGCGCGCTAACCACTCGGCCACGGGACGGCGCACTTTCCTTTTTAGCCAGTCGTATTTTTCTTTTTCAGCATTTATTTACTCTCCTCGTCAGAAATTCAGTAAAATATCTTAAAGGCAGCATCCTTTAAAAAATCCTTTCACAAGTTTTTTACCAAATAAGGGAACAACTTGTCTGTTTTATAAAAAAATGCAGACTTTCCTGACAAAAAGAAATGATTTGGCTCGCTTACACGCGCAGTAGGCAACGCCTATTCCAGCACTGCCCAGTCCGTCACCCTGATCCGCTGTTGATGTAGGTCGACAAAATCTCCCTTGCCACCCATGGGCGATGTCGGAGCCTTAAGGGATTAGATACGGCACCGAAAGATGCTGAGAGACAGGAAGTCGTTGCCCTCTATGAACCGTTGCTATGGTCAGAGGGCAACGGATCTTGCAACAGAACAACACTGGCCCCCCCGCAGGGAAAAACAGGTACCAATGCTTATTGTGATTTCTGTGCACCTTGTCTTTTTGCATGTAAGTAGGATGGGAAGAAGGGAGACTCTCAATGGCTTGTCTTTGCTCCTGGGTTAGGTCGTCTTAGCTGATGTTGATGTTGCTGACAAGAGAAAGTGATGTGAAAATAAGTTGTACTATTAGATTATATTTACAGTTTGCTTCACTGTTGTGCTCCGGTTTACAAACTCCTCGTCGTATGATGCCATTGAACTTAATGTAGGATCTCTGCAGGATTTTTTTCTCCAAAATTCAGTTTCAACTTCACACCTTAGAAGACAAAGAGAACCCGATATCTTTCTAGATATCATTTATTTAAACTTTTTCGACTGAGAACAGACACTGACTTTTTAAGTAATCAGTTTTTCTTTTTGGGTAAAGTGCAATTTCTCTCTCGTGGACGAAATGTCCACGTGAGAGAAACTCTTCTGCATATGAACTTCATCGTGACACCTTGAAGAATGGATACTGAATCTAAATTCTTAGCAGGATTTATCTCTCTCTCCACTCTTCGGACATCATCGTACTGAAAAAGGCAAAAACTGGACTTGCCTTTTTAGATTCCTGACATCATCTAGTCTGTTGTCCAGAATATGATTTCGTCTTTGTCCAGAATATGGCTTTTGTGTTTTTGCACACAATGGCCAGGTCACAAAGACCCCAAGGTCTTCAATTTGTATAGGGATCCACTGGAAAGTGTTAGACGGAAGTCTCCCATTAAGGCCATCCAGCATGTTTTTTAAGAATATACTTTTTTATTCATAAGAGTAAAGAATACAAATACATTTACCATTTGACTCGTAAAGCTAAATACCTTATCTGCAGGAAAATGAATAAATTAAATTAAACATAGATCATTCAGCCACAAAAATGGTGTACATCAAATAAATCCACAATACACAACATATAAAAATTCATTAGCCTGGCTGAGGTATGACTCTCCTGCGCATGAGTGTCCATGATTTTGTTTACCTGGTGGTTTGAAAGGGATAAGAGGGCCTAAGCCGAAACTTCCGATGATACGAGATTGATATGTTTTACTATTCTGTAGGACGATTGTGATTAAGAGGATGTATCTCATGTACTGAATCATGAGGTACAGCTTCTTAATGATAATGGCCCTACATAGTTTTATCCAAATAGACCCGGAGCTTGAAAAGCATAAAAGGGGAGCCAAGAGACTGCAATTCCACTGCAGTATAATATTTTCCCTTCGTTTTAGAGGTCTGTTAGAAAATGTCTTGAAAAATGCATGAAATTGCATGAAATTCACATACCATTTTGCCCCCTCTTTAGATCAGGCACTTTATCCAAAAAGAATATTTTTCTCTTAAATTCGCATTTGAAATGCACTATAAAACCGTACTGGTAGAACAAAGGCAAAATCTGTCTGAGTTATGAATTTCCAAAAATGCTTGTTTTTCAAGGAGAAAAAACAGGAAACATAGTAGATGCATGATAACTTCTGGAGGATCTTTGACAGATAATCAAGTGAAAACCAGAATTTTTCCTATTTGCTCTCACTTTCTAAATTTCTTTGTTACGACATAGTTTAATGCTTTAGTCAACTTTAAAAAAACGCCCATTAAAACAATGCGAAATAAAATAAACAAAAAATCGCACCGAAAATTTGCAGTACAGTTGCTAATACTACGTACGTATGCAATTGTGAGGGTGGTGATATATCAAGATTTATGGACAAATTTAACAAAAAATAAATTTCCCTTAAAATATCTGCTTGCCAAAGAGGTCTTGCAGGAGACTGGCAGCAAAATATGTCCCAGAGAGGACCTGTGAAGAAAGCGAGACCTCAGCAGAAGTGCAAAATAGGAACACAGGCATTGAGAAACAAAAGCGGTCTACTGTTAGGATGCGGGACTTTGCTGAAAACGTTTCCCAGTAAACAGAATCCCAAGAGGTCGCGAAAGCTCAATTTGTTGAGACCTAGCTTTATGATCAAGATACCAGTGTTGAGTTACTTTTACCTCTGAGTGAAGCTTTTTTTGTACACAATGGCCAGGTCACAAAGACCCCAAGGTCTTCAATTAGTATAAGGATCCACTGGAAACTGTTAGGACGGAATCTCCCTTTAAGGCCATCCAACATGTTCATTAACCTGCCTAAGGTATGACTCTCCTGCGCACGAGTGCACAGCCTAAACTCACATTCCATGGAAAGAAACTTGGCTAAGGCTGTCGGTGTCCTTTTGCTCACTGAGAGCAGGCAGAGCCAAGGTCACCTTGATCCACGAGGCCTGGCAACCGTTCAGCAAGAGGGATGAAAAAAGTAAAATTAAATATGCATAAAATTTTAAGAGATTTTATTTGTTTGAACTTTATTGAAATCTTTTTTAAATCATTTTTAAACCACATAAAATAAAATAATTCATTCATTACAACCATATTAAAATATTTATGAATATTTAAAATTGGTTACCAGATTTTTAAAAATTAATAGCAACAGTTGAATTAAAAAGAAATGAGATGAAACAACTATATATTTGAAAATTAATATTTCTGTTACTGCACTGTCCAGGGTTGATAAAATATAGGAGGCTTTGGCAAAAGTGGAAGCAAGTGGATAAAATCTCAATATAAGCAAAGTGGGAACCCGAACATGGGAACAACATCATTTTTGAGCCTGGCTTGCCACAGACTGTGTTCTGTCATATCACCTACCTTATCCTCAAAGCACAAGGTTCTAATCTGTGGTACTCAGATTCGAGTGATCATCGTGTCACTTTTGAGTCACCAATTGTCTGTGCCATTTTCTCTGTTAGGAAAAAAAAAGACACGATCAAATCTGAAAAAATCCAACACCACTGCCTTTACATCAGAGATGCAGTAGATAAGGAAATTGTCACCTTGTACAGATAAAGATGTTTTTATCTGCCGTTTATAGTCATCCTTTACTAAGACTCAGATCAGTTACATGCATATTTAATCCATTGTACAGCAAATGTGACTCATAGGTGTAACACTATTGGACAATATAAAGATTCAAGATAAACATCAAGTAGAGTAGCATTCGTGTCAGGAACCTGGCCGTCATGATCATCAGTGTGGGTGGGACATCTTCACTATCATTTAATGGTTCTTAATGCCTCAAGTACACCTGCATTATTATTTACACATCCATTACTGTATAGATATATATATACACCTATTAGTATAATACAGTGTTACTCTACACTCTCAGGGTCACAATGTTCCCTTTAATCAGCAGCCATAAACAATACTAGTTGGCCGTACATCATGGGCCCAGCTGGGATGCACAGTTCGCATCCAACCGGCTCTCTCTCTTGAGCCGCGACATAAGCGTCGCTTCCCCAAGACGTTCAGAAAGGGATTCCTCCTTTTCACTCTTCTTCGTACAAGTCAGAAAACAGATCACACATTCAGCTTTCCGCAATGACGCTATGTGTGGCCCAATAGCTCACATTGACACTAACGACGTTACCTTGAATGGGAACACACGAGAATACGAATAGTTCCAGCATTTCCTCTCTCCATCTCTAAGAATCACCAGTCATAAAAGAGTCACGTCGGAGGAGTTTCAACCGAGACAATCCCGTTTAAAATGAACACAGCGAACAAAAAGAAAAAAAATCCTATCTTAAACAAAATCAGGAGAACAAATGCTGTAAAAATACGAGAATACCAAAGATATATAACAAAAAAAGCCAGAAGATTTAAACTAATGTTTGATGAATCTCCAATATTACTAGCACCTTTCAATGATTTTCAGCTAAATATAGGAGTCAGCTTATGATTTATAAACATCGAAACATGTGTGTTAATGACGAGGTGGTGCAGCCCCATTATCCCTGGAAAGGGTTGATTCAACCTAAGCAACAGAAACAATCTTGAAGTAGAATTAACAGTAAAAGCATGCGCAAGACGTGGCAGAAAAATTATGATAAAAAGACATCTTCTCTCCCATCGCTAACGTAAGTAAACAGAGTGAGTCTAGCGAATCCCAACTAGCTATATACATCGCAAATATCGTATAAAACTATTATCTTAAGAATGACGTCAACGTCGATATGTGTATAGTGATGTGCAAATATTTATATTTTAATATATAATATTAAAGGAAAGCCGTCCCATGGCCGAGTGGTTAGAGCGCTTGGCTAGTGATCTACAGGACCTGGGTTACGAGCCCCGGGTAAGGCATGGCTGTGAGTGTTGTTTTTCTGCTGAGGTCCTGCCATCCTCTCATATCTTCTACTGTGGCATATAAAACTGACAGACCTGTGTGGCAAGCAGCTGCTTGAGGGGGTATTTATACTTTTATTAAAGGAAATATATTTCATGTTACTTCATGCTTCATGCCCATTGTATGAGTTTAAAACTAAAGAGGGAGCGTGTAGGACGAACTAGTCAGAATTTTGCCATTGGGGATCTGTGATAGACAAAGCACTTTCCAGTTGCATCAAAGGACGGCAGTGGAACCAGTCAGCTAAAGGATACTGAAGAGCAGAAGAGCCGACAGCAAGTGCCTCCATCTAATACTGACGACATCCGGCAGAGCAAGACTCAGACAAAGGCTACCGCAGTGCATGCAATCACAGGTTGTATCCATTTCTATTATCGTACCCTAAAGTAGATTCGGAATGAAAAAGAGATGAAACATCAATTTAGGTGAACGAAATTTAAAACCAAAAGTAATATGCGTAAGTAATTCAACTGGACTCATCTCTTTTGCTACATATAGGGTCGCAACAGGACAACTTTAAAGGGGAGAGAGGTTAAATTCCTTCGAGGTATTAATATTCCATTTTGGACACAAAAATAGAGGTACTCTCTTACCAACTCCGAATACAAACTGGCTTCTTACATCTTCACAAGTTATTATTTCTTTAAAAGCCCGTTCAATGTGAAATCGGCACTTGAGTCCCTAATATTATAAAAAAAAAATAAAAAATACCCCCTCAAGCAGCTGCTAGCTACAGAAGTCTGACAGGAGCCTGCCAGTTTAATACTCCATAATAGAAGGTCTGAGAAGACGGCGGGACCTCAGCAGAAAAGCGACACAAACGTCCATGCCTTATTCGGGGCTCGAACCCAGATCCCTTAGATCAGTAGCCAAGCGTTCTAACCATTCGTAACATTTCTTTATTTCTATGTCTGTAACGTTTTCTGTGAGCCGTTCCATGGCCGAGTGGTTATCGTGCTTCGTTAGTGATCGAAGGGACCTGATTCGAAATGCGGGTAACACATGGATGTTTGTGTCGTTTTTCTGCTGAGGTCCCGCCATCTTCACAGACCTTCTACTGTGGCGTATAAACTGACAGGCTCCTGTCAGACCTCTGTGGCAAGCAGCTGCTTGAGGGGATATTTATTTTTGTTTTTTAATGTTTCCCTTCCTAACTCATTCGCATTATACCAAACAAGGGTTCTTTCCTAATTTCATATTTATGAATCGTGCTGCCATCTAGAGTTAAGGAATATTACCAACACATCCGTGGCCGAGTGGTTAGCACGCTTGGCTACTGATCTAAGGGACCTGGGTTCGAGCCCCGGATTAGGCATGGATGTGTGTGTCGTTTTTCTGCTGAGGTCCTGCCATCCTCTCAGATCTCCTACTGTGGCATATAAACTGACAGGCTCCTGTCAGACCTCTGTGGCAAGCAGCTGCTTGAGGGGGTATTTATTTTTATTTTTTTTATTCATCACCAAAACGAATTTTTCAAACATTTTTAACGAAATATTGTTTTTGGCGATATTTTTTTTCATGACCCGTGTTCTTAACGGAATTTAGACATCAGCTAAACACTGTCGTTAAAGAAAAACTAATTGGAATAGATTGTATCTACACCATGGCCAGACTTACCCATAAGTTAACTAAGCTAGAATTTAGGGCCTCAAGATATGAAGGGCCTCAAAGAAATGTTTAAATTTTTACTGCGTACGAAAACTTTTTTAATATTTAAACTATTTTGCAAATATTGTTCACCTTTGCTTACCAATGCTAGAAAGATGTTTTCACCACATCATTTTCGTGTTTATTTTTCAATGTTCTCCTCAGTCAGAATATTTATATATATATTATTTCGACTTCCGAAATTTTTGGGGTCTCTTAAATTTGAATAGCTTAGGGCCTCAGAAGGTCAAAGTCCGACCCTGGCCACAAACAAAATAAAATAGTGCAAAAAAACAATTGAAAACTACGATAACTGAAATTATTACACCCCTAACCAAACTCACGAGATGCCAATTAAGAGACCTACCCGGAGATCTTCAGGATCGCCTGTTTGAAAATTAAAATCTGGAAGCTTCCTACGGTATATTCCCCAAGGCCTATTTGTGCCTTTGAGACCGCCGGTGTTCAGTTAACTTGTGGATGCTGTTTTGCTCCTCTTCAAAGGGGTAATTCCCTTTCGACAGAGGTGAGGTGAAAGTCAAGCGCTGCACACCATCTTGGCTGGAAGGCATCGTAATCTGTCGCCTACCCGTTCAATTGTCGAAAAGGTCGGTCCTTCAGGACCGGACATATGCAGAAGCTACAGGTTAGGGCCTCGCAATATGAGAGGCCTCAAAGAAATGCATTTCAAGTTTTACTGTGTTACGAAAAATGTTTTTTAATATTTAAATTATTCTATTATGCAAACACTGTTCATCTTAGCTTACCATTGTTAGAATAATGTTTTCACCACATCAATTTTATGTTTATTTTTAATGATCCCTTCAATCAGAATAAATATATATAATTTGACTTTCGAATTTTTAGGGCCCGGAATCCCTGATCATCACTGTTCATACGACGACGATGGGCAATGAAAGACCGCCGTCGTTCGCATGCGACGCTAAGCTCTGCCTCCGTGTGTAGAAGAGCTATACCCTGTGCGCAATGAAAGACCCGCTGGATGGCCTTGACGGGATACAGTTGCCAGTGGTTGTCTCTTTCCCTCAATCTTCTCAGTACTTGAGGTTCTTGTGACCTGTTCATTTCGCCCATTGTGTGCAGAAAAGTACTGGGTTGGGTTGGGTTGTTTTACCTCTGAGCGGCACTTTTTTGCACACCATGGGCTAAATGGCCAGGTCACATGGACCCCGAAGGCTCAGAGAAAGTTGGATGAGGGGACCCACTGGAACAGCTGTTGGGAGACAGATGGTAGCCTCCCGTCAAGGCCATCCAGCGTGTTCTTTAACGTGCACAGGGTATGGTCCTGCACACGGGGCCACGGCTTAACGTCCCATCCGACGGACGGCGGCCTTTCCAAGCTCATCGGTGTCCCCTACTGACCGTGGGCAGGGCGGGGAATTTTGCGGAGATAACAGAAAAGTACTGATAGAGGTAAAACAATCCAACAACACTTTTCATACTTGTTTCGATCAGTGCTTACATAGGTATATATTCCTACCTGTAAAAGAAAGCTGCTCTTCTGGAAATTAAGGGGGAAGGGGCGGATTACTCTTGAATATGCGCATTAAATTCGAACTCTGGAATTTAGCGAAATCACACCCAAGTTTCAAAGTTAGTTAGGAAAACAAAAATAGAGAGGAGTACAGAAAACTAAACATACGAAAGGCAGCAAAACGACAAACAATTACATTAACTTGATTGGAAAGAAATTTATCAAAAGTAAGTGCTTTTCAGTCAACAATCTATTTTACATTCATGACGTAGCTTTGTGAGTTTTTAAATTTATTTCATTAAGATCTAACAGAAATCAGCTAAGCCTTAATACTTTGAAGAAATTCTGCAACTTCGTTTCCTCGATAAAACGTTTTTTGGATCAAAGAGCTCAAAAGAAAGAAGAAAAAATGATTTCATAAGTCATGTGAGAGAATTGAATTCATATTTTGCACCTGTTTCCTCCTCCTCTGCCACCCATCGGCATCTGGCGGGGATCACAACAGCAAAGCAAAACACTGTTGCGTGTTTCAACATGAAACGAAAGCGACGAAATAAAAATGAATAAAACCAGTTGAAACTGGAAACGAATAGAAAGAATGAATATAAATTAGACTTAATCTGAAGACTTAATTAAATTAATAAGAGAAGCTTTTAAGTATTGAGTGCCTTTGTTAAAATGAGCTTAACTAACTACACCTAACTTGAAATTTAATCGCTAATTTCAGGTGAGAGACTTGTTTGTGTTTTGTCTGCATTTTTCTTCCCCTTTTGGGCATCTCTCTATCTGTGGCGATGGCATTAAAAGATCGTGTCACATCTTGTAATGACAGGAAGCTAAAGTTGGGAGTGATATTTTTAATATAGGTGTGCATTTTGTTGTGGGAAAATACGAAATGAATTAAAAATTGAGTTATGACATTTTCGTCAGGTCTTGAAAGGTCTTACATTCATTTCGAAAACAGAAATCTTATCGTTATTATTAAAGGAAATGCTTTAGCTTTGATCGCATTATTCACTCATTCTCTGAAAACGAACTGCGAATTCCCATTCTTCTTCAACAGGTGAAGCTGAATTCCTCTATTTCCTTATTTAAGTTTAGTACACTTTTTTTATACTTATATATTCCGTTTGATATCTTCGAGGATTGGTTTCACATTTAAGCCCAGATTTTCGCTTTGCAAATCCTTGATTTGTCGCAACTTTTCATGAAAAGGATAATGCAATAGGACGCACATTTCACATTAATCTGTTGGAATTTGTCGACTGCTCTCTTTTGTACATTCAAACCCACTCCATTTCATTAAATAATAACGATAAGATTTCAGTTTTCGTTGAGTGAATATTTAAACATATAAAAAGATCATTGAAATAGTTGGGATTTTTTAAGTTCTGAACTCTCGGAATACTCTCACTAATATTTCACGTGTTTTTGTATTCACTTTGATCTGTAATCTATATAATAATAAATACCCCCTCAAGCAGCTGCTTGCCACAGAGGTCTGACAGGAGCCTGTCAGTTTATATGCCATAGTAGAAGATCTGAGAGGATGGTAGGACCTCAGCAGAAAACAACACGAACATCCATGCCTTACCCGGGGCTCGAACCCAGGTTCCGTAGATCAGAAACCAAGCGCGCTAACCACTCGGCCACGGGACGGCTATACACACTCTATATACTTCTATCTATATCTATCGGTTATCTATACATATATATGCTTTTATTTATACGTTATCTTCACATGATACACATTTTATTAAAATGTTATCTATACACACAATATTTGTTGCAAATGTTTGATAACAGCCAATCAATGCAAATCGTCACAGAGCAGGCTTATACGAGGGGAAGTTAAATAAAACTAATACATTGACTTCTTTATTGGGATTTGGAACCTGACCTCTATTTTTGATTCTCAAGAGAAGTGAAAATATCTTTCGGCACTTCATGTTTGTTTGTCTATTTATTTCCTTTGGAATGATTTCATAATAATATCAGTCTCACTTTTCTAACCAATAAATTATTTTTTTATAAAAGTGCGTCTCAAATTGAAAAAAAAACATCAATACCCTTTCAAGCAGTTGCTTGCCACAGATGTCTAACAGGAGCCCATCAGTTTATACAAGCCAGAGTAGAAGGTCTGTGAGGAAGGCGAGACCTCAGCAGAAAGACAACACAAACATCCATGCCTTACCCGGGCTCGGACCCAGGTCTCTTTCATCAGTTGCCAAGCACGTTAACCACTCAGCCAACGGGACGGCAGATGAATTAAATAGTTCATACATACAGGATAACTGAGCTAAATAATAACTGAATAATTAACTGAACTAAATAGTTCAGTTAATAACAATTTTTTTTTAAATATATATTTACGATATTGTTCTGTCGTGGCTGGCAATATTTTGTTTTCCCATCAATTTTATTGGGTGTTGCCAGCAGACTAGTTTGTGAGGAATTAATATCAGTGCAAGGGATCCAAAACTCCTACTCGTTGGTATAATATTCTCGTCGGTTTTAACATTTCATGATGTTACAATAGAGACATGAAACACACTAAAAGAAAGAACTGCATTCCTCATATCGCTGCTTCCCTCTACATGTGAACTCAGATGTTAGATAGCTTAACGAGGATATAATGGCTCTTATCTAAGAATGAGAGATAATAAAGATCATAGTTGCTGATATCACTTGAGCAGTTTCGTGAAATGTGTTTGTTTTTAGTTATGAAGCGGCTTCAGTGACTCTATTTCATCAAAAGAATGCATCGGAAGGTTTACCTCGCATTTTCTTCATCTAATGCGATGCGATCGATCAAGTGGTTTCCGAGAGAAACAGAAAACAAAACAAGTTTGCGGGAAGATCTTTCTCCGCAAATGACATTGCTCCTAAGCCTCTCAAAAGAACAATCATAGTGATTATTAGAAGCAAATTGTGATGTATTCCATCGTTAACAGGCAGTTAATGTCCTCCGTAACCAAGGCAACTATCTTTGCTGCTTACGTGGCAGATTAGGCAGCGCGATTTAGCGAGACGACAGCGCTCGTGCAGAAAATCAGGACGTGCTAAAACATCTGTAATTTCGGGCTAAGTGGAATTGCTTCTTGCTAATAGAGTCAGCATCACCGAGGAAGAGATGAGGTCACAGGGGTGGGATGGGGGTCAGAAAAGTATGTCATTTCCTCCTGAGTCTAACTCGTCAGATAAGATCCATCAAATACTGACAGCTAGCATCAAATGCACGTTCTCTACCTTCAGGTTAACCAAGAGGGCGTTTCGCAGGTCAAAGAACCGTCGGTTCGTCTCCCTCTGCTTCGTCGGCACCCATCTCCATCGCTGCCTTTGGAATGAGATCTTGGAATAATTAGAGTTGTTAGTTGGCTTCGTAGCAAATGTGATGTCTGAGGATGCGGGAAAAGTGGAACTCATTCCAAGGGCTGCTTTAGATCCTGAGAATCTGTTTTATCCTCCGCAACGAGTCAAATGACTTGCTCAGAAAAATTTCGAGACTCGGACTAATTAGTGAAATGTTTCCATTGGAAAGTATTAGGAGTATGCGGGAACTTGTTGAATTCACCTGAAATATTTTATTCTAACGAGAATTTACCTTTTTTGCAAATAAATTTTATTTTTATAGTAATGCAATTGGTGCAACTATTGTTTATTTTCTAGGAAGAAGAGCAGAGTCCATTTCCTCTACTAACTGCCTGTAATGGTATCTCGACGATTGGAGTTATAAACAGAAGCACTGAATAGGATGAGAAAGTGCAGAGACAAAAACAAAATGTTGAAATACTGCAGAATTGCTGCCTCCTATCAAGACCATCCAGCAGGTTGTTAAACATGCGCACAGTATAACTATTCTTCAATAAAGATCCATGGTTTAGCATACTACCCGATGGAATGATTTCTTTCCCACATGTCGGTGGCTCTTAGGTTACGGTCCTTATTTACCAACGTTGAGATTTTCTTCACTCAACCGTACCATGTCCTCGGTGAGGAAAAGGTACACAGTTGGGATTAGGAAAGGACTTCACTTGGAGGATGAGATGTGTTAGTTGTGGTTTAATGCAGAGGAGAAGCTTAACCAGTCTCACGCAAAATGTAATGAGATCTTGGGATTCATTGTCCGGTCTCAGGATACAATAACAACCAAAGCTTTCAATAATATTACAACCATAACAAAATATCCATATCCAATTCGTATTCGAAAATTGTAGATATTGGAAAATTATAGAATCGGAACTATTGAAAGAAAAAATATAAATTTCTACACAAATGTTGTAATATCTCCGCTAAATCGGATCCTTTGTGATTTGTAGCGTTTGATTTGTAACTTGTTTCCCGCAGATTTCTTTTATTTCTTAAACTGCAAAAAAACCTGAATCTGAGTTCGTAATAAACTCATCTCAGAGACTGAATACAGGTAACGTATTAAGACAGATTATTGGAAAAAAAAATTATTGGACAATTTTGCTTTTCGTTTACTTTTAACACACCAATATGCCAAAAACTCAGAAAGGTAATAACTATGATGAGTTCAAATAGATACAAACGTAAGGAAATAAAATATAAGAAGTGCTTAGTAATAAATTAAGGGGTAATTAGTCATGTAAACAAATTTTAAAAATCTGAATTAAAGATGTTCTGAATTTATGTGGTGCAGAGTACCGTTTATTCTCCGATCTGTCTCCTAACAGCTGTCGACTGGGTCACCTTCCCCAACTTTCTCTTATCCCTTGGGAGCCCTTGTGACCTAGCAATTTAGTCAATTGTGTGCGAAAAAATGGCTACTCAGAGGTAAAATAATCCAACCATTTATCCAGCGGTGCGGTAAACAGATTTCTAAGGAAGTGGATGAGATATGGATAAATGGCAATAATCTCTGTTTAAGGGGATATTTATTTTTATATAATAGCTAGGAGGAGACGCTAAAATCATTTGACATATTTTAATGACATTTACAATTACAGGAGTGTGGGAAGGTTTATTAATCAGTTTTATTAAATATATATTTTTAATGTTTGTCTTGAACATGAACTTTCTCTGTAAATTTTGTCGGCGATATCCAAGTCGAAGTTAATGAGGAGCAACGCAGGGAAATCTATGACTATCAAAAGACCGGTTCTCTTAGAGAATAGAGTAATATGTCATCTTCTGATTAAATCATTTAAATATTATCTGTTGCACTAAAAAACAAACTGAAGATCTAGGCAAGAAGCAAACTGAGATTTGAGAAAAAACTGCAGCAGCAGAGATATTATTATTTTTTGTGAGAGGAAACATTTATATTCGAAATGTGTGCAATGATTAAGGTCTTGAACATATAGAAAGTTCTCCCTCAAATAAAAATCCCTCCCTCCCTAAACGATTCAGCCGGACTTAAACGAATACTTGCACGACTCGAAAATGATCTTATTGGTATATCGTGTTATAACAATAATATTCAGACGACAGCTTTTGTAATACATAGTTGAAAGCATTTATTACGTTAATAACAAAGATAACAGCCATCTATTGACGTCTTTTTTGCATGTAGAATACTATAACTAAGCACGTTAGTAGACTAGAAATACATTTTGCAGTACGTTAGGTCGCATTTCTCTATACATATTAATTTGCATAATTCGGTAAACAATTTTTTTCTGTTTACTGCTACTTCTCTGAATAACCAATAGTGCATAAATTCTGCTTAAATACTAATCAAAGTAGGTACTTCATGCTGATCTGTCTTAAGGCAGAGCACCGACTGGTATTATCAATCGTTGCTCGGTTATTTATGTGTCTCGGTTGTAGGATATTGCAGTCAGCTGATGTGAATACTAAATAGTTGGGAGCCAAGAGGTCTAAACGTGAAAGATGTAATGTAGGCCATCATTTTAGAGTCGTTTATCAGTCACGAAACGCAGACATCGGCTCCTCATTGGTGAACACTTGGCCTCTTCGTTACTCATCTTTCTCCTAAAGTACCTTTTAATGTCGTGAACTAAATGCACATCTGTAACTCTCTAGCCGAGAGAACAAGAAAACCTTCAAGTCAACGTCTTCAAACCTTCAGCTGTCACGAGATTACTCTACAGAATGCTACTCTAGGTCCAGCGATTGGCGACCGAAAGATTTTACAGCAGACGCTGACTCTCTTCACCAAATTTCCACTTAGCCGGAGCGTCCGTTTGATTTACTTTGTTCTCGATACAGCGACCTCTCACGTTTCTCTACATGTGGTTCTCTCTTGATCTTCTTATATTTTCTATCGATATGATTTTATGTAGAAAAGTGAGGAAATACGCTACAGTGAAGTTCTTATCAATAGAGAAGAAGAAAGTATATGCGTCTTTTAAATAACTCAGTTTTATGGATCAGTTTGTTTATGCAGTACACATTGGCAAGGGACGGATGGGGCTGTCATCCAGGACGCCAATATCAGAGGGGCTTGAAAAATATAAAATCATAATTCCTTTGGTCACTATGCCCGTAATTTAGATTTTGTTCAGTTTAAATTATTATATATTGTCTTAAAATTATTTATGTTTTTTTTATGATCCCATTTAGTTTGTCTAGAATTAATATTTCTTAATATGAATTTAAATTTAAACGTGCATGTGCAACTTTTTCCATTCATTAAATTCGTAGGGTCGAGGGGGCGCCAAAAGAGCTGAGTACGGCACTGCTCTTGATATATATATATATCATTATGTGAGTAGAGTACATACGTTACTGATAGTAGTTAATAAAGGATACTGAGATTCTTAAGCATTGGTAGAAGAGGGAGGAATCGTTGAGTAGGTAACGTTTCAGGCTCGTAATTGGATGTTCCTAGGTTCGAGCCCCAACTGTTAGAGCGTTGAGATTTACCTCCGCTGATCCCTGCTCTGTACTCGATGAGAAAGGGGACACTGACGGGTTAATCGGATGAGACGCTAAACCGTGATTTCGTGTAGGGAACTATGTCCTGTGCACGTTAAAGAACAGGGAGGGCTTTAACACGAGACTTCGATCAGTATCTTAACAGTTTTCCAGTAGTCCCGTATCTAATTTTGAGCCTTTGTTGTCCTCGTGATTCGGCCATTTAGCCCACTGTGTGAACAAAAGTGGCGCTCAGAGGTAAAACTACCCAAGCACTGGATTAACAGCCATCTCAGGCCTTGTTCATTTTGCTTAATAGAGAGTCTACTGCACTTCTAATTCAGACTGCTTCCGTTATGGAGGCTGAATAACAGGAATAGAGAAGAATGTAGGAAGAAAAAAGAAGCTATCTTTGAGCAAAGGGGGCAAAAGCAGCGAAAGCGTAGGCTGTGTCTGCTTCAAAATGGGCTAGGTGTGCACCACTGCGGTGTAATTGGCTGACAAGTAATTACACTTCCATCACCAGTAATTAAACTGATATTTGACCAACGTCCGCAATGTGATTAAGCAAGCAACACTTGGGTGACGGCTGGCAAAGCTGTCTGACCCCCATCTATCAACCTGGCGGTTGGCCCCGGGGATTTACGTCATCCGCTCCTCCCCCTTGCGGCTTCCGACAGTAATGAGCCGCACATGTGACGTTCAGATGGCTCCTCGGCCACCCGAGGGGATCGTGATTAGATGGCAGGTCGTTCATCCCCTCAGGAGCAATGCATTGTGACCCTCTTATTCAATTACACATTCTGATCGAGGATCGGATCATATCTCTGGGAAAGGTAGGAGGAGAGAGGAGAGGACGAAGAGGTGAAATTCCGATTCCTTGCGTTGCAGTTTCGACGAAGCGGTTCTCTTGACAGAAAATTTTGCTATGTCACATTTTAATATTGAAACAATTTGGTGAGATGTAAGGTAAAAAAAATATAACGGAAAGTGGTGTAAGTTAAATGATATTGAGGGTCATGAAAAGGTAAAAAGTTTTCAGTTGTTTTTTTTTAAAAAAACTCTGTATTAATCGAGTGTCATGTTTTAGAATGAAGCTTGTGTGCAATGCAAACACTGAAAATGAAGTATGGTCGCTGGATAAAGAAGATGTATTTTTCTTTTAACGAACTTCATATAATATTTAAATACATAGACAATACATAGTCAACTTTCACAAGAGCAATATTTAACTTTCAAGTGGATAATTACAAAATATTTATAAGCTGTAGTCCTGATCATCAGTATATAAAAGTGTAAATAAAAATAAATAAATAAACTCCCTCAAGCAGCTGCTTACCACAGAGGTCTGACAGGAGACTATCAGTTTATACGCCAGAGTAGAATTTCTGAGAGGATGGCGGGACCTCAGTAGAATAGAAAAATGCAAAAATAGCAGTTTCAACTTTTATAATATACAAGTTGTACAAACTTACTTCTTGCTGCTCATATCTAATCTCAGTGCAATCAATTAATACAGTAAATAAAACACCAGTCCCAATCTTCACCGTTTAACAACCATGTTTTCAGTTCTTCACAGAACTGTATTTTAATTTTTATAATTTTCGGGTTATTTGGCAGTGAGTTGAATAGTTTTATTCACTATATCCATAATAATAATAATAATAATACCCCCTTAAGCAGCTGCTTGCCACAGAGGTCTGACAGGAGCCTGTCAGTTTATATGCCACAGTAGAAGATCTGATATTTTTGAATAATTCTTTGTTTGGTTTTGAAATGCAAGAGTCCTGAGCCACTACTGCTCTTATAAAATATTTATTAACCGCTACATGAAATTTGTCCTTATTATTAAATATACGAATTGTTAGAGCCATTTTGTGTATTTGTATTAATTTAAGTATTTCTAGGTCTCTGAAACTTTGTTAAGACGAGTCGTACGTTCTTTCATATGACAAAATCTTTATTATAAATTTTTGCATTTGCTGCAATTGATTTAAACAACTTGAAGATTCTTCTCCCCAAATTACAATTGCGTACTGTTTTCTAGAATGAATTAATGCGTAATCTTCTTTAAAAATTTTAGATTCTTTTAAAAGATAATAAATAAATAAAATATAAATACCCCCTCAAGCAGCTGCTTGCCACACAGGTCTGACAGGAGCCTGTCAGTTTATAAGCCACAGTAGGAGATCTGAGAGGATGGCAGGACCTCAGCAGAAAAACGACACACACACATCCATGCCTAATCCGGGGCTCGAACCCAGGTCCCTTAGATCGCATCCTGGAAATTATTTGTTTGATTTTAAACAATACTATTTGCACATGATCATGCCAGACTAGATAACAGTCGAAATTAACTCCTAAATAGATTATTGTGTTAATACTTTTCATCCAGGGGCAAACATAGTGTAGAAACACAATTTTACCTTTTTCATAAAACTTGCAATTACTCATATGATAAACTAAATCTTTAAGATCTCTATACATTCCTGTAACAGTGTTGTAATACATATATTTCGTTTTATTTACATAAATTGTTAATTTAACTAGTTAAACCAACTCCAACAACTTTACAACTCTTACAATCGGTAATTTCATTCACGGGTTTCCACCACATCTAGTCACAATTAAATCCCGTCAAAAGTTTGGTGTCAAACGTATATCCATCGATAAGTTATTTACAGCTTTCCACACGTAGAGTCGCTCAAAAAAAAAAACATCCAAACACTATGGTTAATTACAGAATTCAGAAAAAATATCTGGCAACGATTTTTTTTTAGAAATTAGTGATCTGGCAACCTTCGTGTCACGTGACACGAAGCACTAATTTCTAAAAAGAATCCTTGCCACATATTTTTTCTGAATTCTGTAATCAACCATAGTGTTCGTATATTTTTTTGAGCTACTCTACTACTCCATTCGCAAGGTAGGCGACGACAGCGCCCCCATAAATTGCGAACACTTTTCGAGGGATCCCTCCCGACCCTCTTCAGCTAGGAACCCGACCTGGTACCCCTCAAAATAGTTAGAATTAAGTGGGACCATCCCACCAAATTTGGGACTTACCACATTCTTCCACTAATGGCATCACATGTGTCCGCTCGCTCGTTCGTCCGTCCCCCTCCGCCCTCCCGTAATTACGCCTATCATATAATATGATATTTTGGAACGAAATTTGAAGTGTTCTTAATTCTTTAGGAATACAACGTCTTCATCAGTTTTATCACAGTAAACCAGGACAGTGTCATTTGCGAAGGAAATAATCGTACCTTTGAATTTAGTGCTTAATAGATCGTTTATATATATATGTATATCGAGAATAATTTTGGTCCCAAAACAGAACCCTGTGAAACACCAAAACGAATTTTTGTTTTTACTCAGAACTTCTATTTTGATTTGTGTTCTACCGTTCAAATACGAATCAAACCATCTCAGTGACAGCCCCTTTATACCAATAACCTTTAATTTATTTATTGAAATATCAATATACAAGGAGACAAAAGTCAGACGTATTCAGAAACCACCACCCTTTCATTATTATTGAGACCATTATGAATTAATTTTTACTACTTGAGCTGTGGCATCAACTGTATCTTTATTTTTCCTAAACCCATGCTGTTCCTACAGTGTACTTATATTTATATTAAAGTAATTAGTCTTAAATGCATTAACTTTTCAAATCATTTTGAGAAAACAGTTTGTATTGGAATAGACCTATAGTTCTCAACAAGCCTTTTAGTACCATTTTTATCAATTGGGATGACCAATAAATTCTTAAGCGAAGATGGGAAAATCCCATCCAAGTGACAAATTGTAACATTTTAGTAAAATTCCGGATATTATACAGATCACTCTCTGTAACATTTAGACTGAGAAGTTATCCTCACCTGAAGATTTGTTTAATTTAATCCTAAATGTTGTCTGAATTAACTCACTTTCACTAATCGGTAGCAAGCCCATTTCATATCATCTGATGTGATTACACAGATGTCTTCCTCTCTAACGTTACTATCAGATCATCTACCACATTGATGTAACAATCATTAAAGGCATTGGCAATTATCTTTTCATCATTAAAGGTGTCGAGTATTTAAGGGACCTGGGTTCGATCCCCGGGTAAGGCATGGATGTATTTGTCGTTTTTCTGCTGAGGTCCTGCCATCCTCTCAGATCTTTTGCTTTGGCATATAAACTGACAGGCTCCTGTCAGACCTCTGTGGCAAGCAGCTGCTTGAGGGGGTATTTATTTTTTTTATTATACTTTCACCATTTGTATTTCTTTCATCAGTTTTTTTTATAATTATATTTTCCAGTTAATTCGTTAATAATTTTCAACTGCTGCCGCCTGCCAAAACTTATAATGGATATTTTTGATAGATATAAAACTTATAACAGATATTTTTGAAGCAATTCGTAGTTTATGAGTTAAGGTATTTAATATCTTAAAACAAAAGAGTGTGGTTCCCCCTCTCCCTTGGAGGTAGGGGGTGCAAATCAATGCTATCGAGGAAAATCTCATGATCTTCGCACTCTACTAAAATTTCAAAATCCTATCGTTTGGAATATTAATTCAAAATTTTGTAGTTTTCAAGTTTTCCCATCAGTCTGAGGACGCAGTTAAAATTTTTCGAAATTCCAAAATGGTGAATCGTAATATTTCATCAATGCCTATCCAACCCATAAAGTATTTTCAAATTGTCTCCACAAGCAGGAAAAATAGAGAATCTGTAAACGGACAGAGAGACAACAAAGTGAAAATACACTACAGGAAATAAAAAATGCAACACTTGCAAGAAGTTCTGCAAATGTGACGAAATTTAGGGAGGCGGTAGTATATGGAAATGCATGGAAATGATTAGGTTTGCAGGACGATCGAAACGATTGGACAGTCGCGAGCTGACGTCACATATGTGGAGCACTCAAACACAGATAAAGGCAACCAATGCTCTCTGGTTGACAAAACGTTGTGGAAATTGTTCTAAACCGCTAAAGATGCCCTTACGCAGATCTCAAGAGCCGTTCCTAGTTTGTTCCTACAGACTTTGGGCGTGGAAGAATCATCGGCCTTACAGAAGCTGGTTTGTCGTATAGAGATATGGACAACCTTGTTGGTCGTAATTCCATCACCATCGTACACATATGGCGCAGTGTGTTCAAGTAGGATCCAGCACACACCGACAAGAATCAGGAAGATGACATATGACCATGAAGCGACAGGACTGCCATTTGCGACGCATGGCATTGCATGACAGATTCGCGACTACAATGCAACTGCAAAGGGACTGACAACAGGTAACACATCGAATATCTACCAGGTGAATGGTAAACAACAGGTTTTTACAGTTTCTATTGCGAGCCTCTTGCCCAGCACTGCGTTTGCCCCTCATATCTGACCACATGCAAGCATGTCTCAAGTGGTGTTGCCTTAGATAGAACTGGAACGAATAAGAGTGGAGTATTGTAGTGTTTAGTGACGAATCTCGTTTTTATCTTGGTTAGCACGATGGTAGACAACGTGTTTGCCGTCATCCAAGGGAAAGGAACGCCACCCAAGGCGTGTGACATCATCACACAATTCCAGCACCTGATGTAGGGTGCCATTAGTTGGACATCTCGGTCAGAACTGGTCATCATAAGGGGATCTCTAACTGCCCAACGATATGTTACCAACATTTTGCAGCCAGTGGCTCTCCCATTTGTTCAGTAGCACGGAATCTTTTCCCAGTAGGATAACGCCCATCCCCACACAAACCACATTAGCCTACAGTAACTACACGAGCAAAACGTTCAGGTATTACCATGGCCAGCACGCTCGCCGGACCTTTCACCTCTTGAACACGTCTGGGACATGATGAGCCGACAGCTCCAACAATATCCAAGAGGTGCGGCAACCACTGTCGCTCAAATGGAACAGCGGCTTCGCGCTGTTTGGCGTTTTATCCCTCAGGAGGACAGTATAGAGATGTACGATAGCCTTCCCCGCCGTGTTCATGAATGCATTGCTGCGCGGGGTTGTTCAACATCATACTAATTATGCCACTTTACCGGGTGTATTTTTTTAAATAATGTAATAAATCGCCCATCTCAGTATATGCTAACAGCTGCGTGCGTTTCAACAAAATGGCATTAATCTTTCCAGGTATTACATTTTTTTTCCCTGTAGTGTATTAGCTCTTTTGTTTTGAGAAAACGAGGCGAGTATCTGGAGAAAATATTTTGGGATTTCATTTTTAAATATCCACTCCCAATGATTATTAATTAGCGAAGGAGCGGCGTACAGGTGGGGGAAAAAGTTGTGAACTGAAAGAAGGAACCTGTAAAATTTTGGTATCTACTTCTGTAGAATATATCAACCCTTAAATTTTTCTCTCTTTTGATTCAAAATTGCTCATTCGATAGTAAATACACAGATTACATGTAGAATATTGGATTCAATAAATAATTATGTGGGTAAAATTGTTACCGACGGTGCGGGATTCAAACCCACGACTCTTCAGATCCATGCCAGAGCTGTAATCTGTGTATTTACTACGGATTTATTTTCGATTAAAGCGCTTAAGAGTGAGTGACTTCCTCATTAACATATGATTTTTTAGCAACAAATGGGAAATAAGTTGCCTTTTCTTATTGTAGATGACGCAAGGTCTGCCACATTCAGCGAAAGATGGCAAATGGCACATTCTGGAGCAAATTATCGTCCGATGGTTGGTTTAGCTCATTCGTTGTTCAATTTCAACAACTGAGGACCGTAGGATTCAAAATTTTTGTCCTATGCCAAATCTGAAAATGAAGTCCCCTTCGAATACAGAGGCACAGATCTCTTGCATGAAAAAATTAATATTTCCTCAAGAGCTGCTCGCCACAGAGGTAAATAGGAGCTTGCCAATTTAATACGCCACAGTAGAAGGTCTGTGAGGACGGCGGGACCTTAGCAGAAAGGCAACATAAACATCCGTACCTTACCCGGAGCGCGAACCCAGTACGATCAGTAGCCAAGCGCGCCAACCGCTCCGATCAGTAGTTACCCCTTTCGATCAGTAGCCAAGCGCGCTAACCGCTCCGCCACGAGATTTACCAGAAAAAAAATAACAAAAATTTGTTGTTGTTTTTTTGAGTTATGAGAGTGAGAAAATATTTCAGTGATTTATTAATGTAATATTTTTCTTCTTATTATACAGGGTGATTCAGAATTCATCATCAATATTTAGTGGGGAGGAAGGGAATAAGAAAAGAAAGAGATTTCACATAGGAAAGTATGGGGGCAGACGAACGCATGGTGGTGTAGAGGGCGCTGTGTGTACACACCTCTCATACAGAAGCACAGCTGTTTGACGCGTGCAGTCAGTTGTCATTCGACAAGGTGAATTTGCAGAAGTAACATGAACCGGTATACGTGGAATGAATGTGCAGATATGCATGTAACTTACGGTGCGGCAGGAGAAAGATGTCTTCGAGCCAGGCAATTGTATGCAGCACGCTTCCCAAACCGCCGTGCCACAGCATCAAATGTTTTCACGTATTCATCGCCAACTGCGTGAAACAGGATCGTTTGCTGCTAGTAATGTTAATCGAGGGAGGCGCAGATTGGCACGAACAGTAGCAGTAGAGGAAGCTGTCCTACAGGAAATCGAGGAACAACCTGGTGCTAGCACACGAGGTATGGCTAGGCAGTTTGGAATTTCGCAAGCAACAGCGTGGCGAATATTACATGATGAAGGGTTACATCCGTTTCATCTGCAAAGAGTGCAATTATTGGCAGCAGACGACCATCCCAAGCGTGTTATTTTTTGTCAGTGGTTCATCAATTTCCCAACGTATGTTCTTTTCACCGATGAGGCGTTGTTCACTCAAGAGGGTGTCTTCAACACACACAATTGGCATGTGTGGGCTCATCAGAACCCACACGGTACAAGACCTGGAGCTGCGCAACAACGTTTTGCTGTCAATGTGTGGACTGGGATTGTCGGTGACTGTTTGTTGGGCCCGTATTTACTACCATCCCGTTTGGACGGTGCCAAGTACCTAACATTTCTTCAGACTGTGTTACCGGATCTTCTGAACGAGGTTCCTGATGGTAGTCTCCGGCGAATGTGGTTCCAGCATGACGGCGCTCCTGCACATTTCGCAAATGCTGTGCGTGCTTACCTACGCAGACAGTTTGGTGGTCAATGGATTGGCCGCGGTGGACCGGTTTCTTGGCCACCACGTTCACCGGATTTATCTCCAATCGATTTCTTTGTATGGGGTGCTATGAAAAACATGGTGTACGAGACCCCTGTTGATAGTGCTATGGATCTTGTAGCACGCATATCAGTTGCTGCCTCAAACATCCGGGAAATGCCAGGCATCTTCCACAGGGTCCGGCTGTCCATGCAACGCCGTTGTGAGTCATGCATTCTAGCACATGGTCGGCAGTTCGAGCACCTCTTGTAAGTCTGTACAACCAATGCAAAGAAATGTTACATGTAAGATAATAAATGTTTTTTCCTTACCACTTCCTTCTTATGTGTTCTTTCCATCATTGAACTGGGGTCATTTTGCCCTACTACATGGCATATGCGCCCATGCTTTCCTATGTGAAATCTCCTTCGTTTCTTATTACCTACCTCCCCACCAAATATTGATGATGAATTCTGAATCACCCTGTATATTTTTAAAAAGTTTTTAAAAATGAAACTTAAGAATTGAAAAAATCAAGTTATTATTACATTGTTTAAAAGCATTAATTAAATTGAAAAGAGCTGTAGATGCTAGCGTAACGATGGACTCGCGAACAGGTCGGTTTACCTCTGAGCGGCACTTTTTTGCACACCGTGTGCTAAATGGCAAGGTCACAAGGATCATGGACTCAGAGAAGGTTGGGGGAGGAGACCCACAGGTACAGATATCGGCAGACAGATGGTAGCCTCCCGTCAAGTCCATCCAGCATGTTCTTTAACGTGCACAAGGTACGGCTGTCCCGCACACGGTGCCACGGCTTAACGTTCCATCCGACGGATGGCAGCCTTTCCATGCCCATCAGTGTCCCCTACTGACCGTGGACAGGGCTGGTAGTTTTGTGGAGATAAATCTCAACGCTGGCTCAGCTGGAACTCAAACCCGGGAATTGCAGATCACGAGCCTGGCGCGCTACCGAATGAGCCACCCTAGACCCCGCGGGAATAGGAAAATAATGTTAGATATCTTATAGAGTTAAGAGAAATTAATGTAAATGTGAGGGGTGCTAAGTTTTCATTGTCTTCAGATCTTCTATTCTTTCATCTCTCTTTTATAGGAATCTTTCTCAATAATTCTAAATATTTCCCTCCATAAAAATGAGATTCTCTTTGAGGGTGAGGCCCTCGGACCTCACCTTCAAAGATGAAAAGTGATGTTATTTCGGTCCTGAACCGAGGAAAGATAGAGTGTAACGAAATGCAATCGAGAGAGTGTGGAATAAATGGAAAAGAAAATGTTTTATTTTTGAAAATAAGGAAGTTAAATTCGGTAAAAACGCACCAGATAGTAATTTTATTACGGACGATCCTTATTCAGTCGCGTGAGGAAAAATACACGTTGGCAAAATTTAGTATCTGAGCTGGGAAGCGAAATTTCATTCTGGGACTCGAATCGGATGGGACCTATCAATCAGGTGGAGGTTGTTCTTGAGGAAGGTATAGGAAGTGATGGCATATTTCATCTACTTAAATATAATTTTAGCGCTATCAGCTGTGATAGAGCAGCAGTGCTTGACAAAATCCAAGCAGTGGATTGCAGAATAATACTCTCCGCTGAATTCATTTCTGTCGATGATTTTGAGAGTCCTGGATCTGACCCTGGACCAGAGTGACTAGTCGATTTTCAATTCTCATTGAAATTAAAGATATTGGCTGTTGTTTGGTTATTGCTTGGTTTTTGTATATATGTTTTATTATATTGTTGTTGTTTGGCACTGCCATTTTTGTTCCAAGAAGCAGATTTCGTACATTTTCAAATTTATGAACGTATAGGTATTGCGAAACAAACACATAAACGCGAAATAAGAGATCATTTATCATCTTCATTCTTCATTAGTATACAAATGCAAAATGACTAAAAGAATTCAAACTCCCTTTTCCTTTTCAGTTGTTTCTAGGGGGAAAAAAACAGTGGTAGATACAAGGATCTTTTTCACATAATCCGGTACAGTGTAATCCGGTACTCTGTAAAGATAAAGCTTAGAACAAAGAGCCCTTATACCTCGATTTTTATTGTAAATGGTTCGCGAGTGTTTCTCGACTACTCCTTGAGGGTTCAATACAATTCGGTAGATAATACTGTGAAGATTTGAATAGTAGTAACTTCATCAAAGGTCTAATTTTATTTTTCGGGATCGATGTTGGTAACTTGGACTTAGAAGAAAGATGATAATTTATTATAAATTATCTTCTGCATTTCGTTCATATCATGCGGGAAATCTCGACATCGAGATCAAGCTGGATCACCTGCTGATCACGACACATTTCGAACCAGTTTTTGATCACTTTCTTGTTACCTTTCGAATCGCAAACAGGTTATGGCTGGTTGTTATCATTTTAAATCGTTCGCTGAAAGTAGACTGCAGCGAAAAACAACAATGTATCCATCCATCGAAGATCGTTTACTGCGGAGAATGTAGTTAGGGAAAGTTACGAGCGTCGAGTTCTCATTACCACATTTAATCAATTGCGACAATAAAAGATAAATTATGATCATCTTTTATTTGAATCCGGAATAATTCGGAATAATAATAATCCGGAATAATAATAATATAATCATGAAAACAAATCTAATAAACCATTGTTCCACAAAACTTTCTCATTCATGGTACAATAAAAATTTTTTAGCAACTTTGCGGCACAATACAGAGAAAAAAGGAATTTATCAATAAAAACAAGACTATTTTTTTCCTGCCTGAACTCCGTACTGGATGCTAATTATAATGCAACTTAAACTCAATGTTTCCCTGTTTTCGGGAGATAACAAAGTAGTAAAGTTAAATGTTGAGAATTTATTAGAAATTAGCTTTAAAATATTATCTGTCCTTGAGGTAAACATGCAATTAAATGGATGTTAAGTTTCAGTAAAAAGAGCTGGACATCAAGAACACGAAGTGGTATTATAGATAGAACGATATTCCGATAATAACTATTTTCCTTAGACTTTTTTAAATTTCGAGGTCGGGTTTAAACTAGAGCAGGCCTGGATCTAGGAAATATTAAGGAGGGGGAAGGGAAGAGATTACATTGCCATCACAGTGTAACATTTTTAACTTAGGTTTTAGAGGTTTTAAAAAATTTTCATGAAAAATGCGTGAAATATTCCCTTCCCCTAGATCTGAACCTGGACCAGAGTGACCCACACGGGAATACTGATCTAACCATCTGCAAAATATGCACCAGTTGCTCTCAGACGACATCGATTACACACTTAACTAAATAAATGCGAATCAATGCCATCTCAACTCAATTGAAAGAATAACCAAGAAACTGAATTTCGATTCCTTAAGAAAGAGGGATGACTCATTCGGTAGCGCCCAGGCTCGTAATCTGTAGTTCCCAGGTTCGAGTCCCAGCTGGGTCAGCGTTGAGATTTATCTTCGCAAAATTCCCTGCCCTGCCCACGGTCAGTAGGGGACACCGATGGGCTTGGAAAGGCCACCGTCCGTCGGATGGGACGTTAAGCCGTGGCCCCGTGTGCGGGAGAGCCATACCCTGTGCACGTTAAAGAACGCGCTGGATGGCCTTGATGGGAGGCTACCATCTGTCTCCCAACAGCTGTTCCAGTGGGTACCCAACCGTCTCTGAGCCTTCGGGGTTCATGTGACCTGACCATTTAGCCCATGGTGTGCAAAAAAATTGCCGCTCAGAGGTAAAACAACCCACCCCTTAAGAAAGGATTTCTCGAATGTTTTGATCATCAATGTCAATAATTGAGACTTTTCTATTTTGGGATTCCTTCATCCTTTTCGATCTTTTCTCTGAAACCGAATACCTAACAGAATTTCTCTTTCCAAGTAAAATTCGGTCCCTTTATCTGAATGTTAGAAAAGTTAATTATCGTCTGATTAGTAGGAGAACATCTAAACACGATCACCACTTTAAATCTTATGATCAGAATTAGAAACGTTTTATGAAATTTAATATCATGAAAAAAATCATTAATTTAGGTCGAATTAAATCGGTAAAAATAATATTAAAATATCGGAAAAAAGTAATTTTATCTTATTCCTGATATGTAATCTGATGAGCAGGCTTCTGAAATATTCTTTAATTTCAAAGCCAATTTAATCAAACAAATGGGGAAGTTAATTCATTTTACAAATCAATTAAATGGCGAAAAATGCAAATGCCTCAGGGATATCAAGATAAATCTCATTAGATATAATCTAAACTTTGTTTTGAAGTATAAATCCCTGCAGTTAAACTCATAACAAAAACTTAACAATAAGATCAATACAGTCATATATATATGTGTGGAATACATAGAGTTTTGATTTAGAAAACTTCATTATGCTTAGGGAAAGTTTAAAGTAAAATTATGAACATTTATTCTCTGCTAAATCCTTTGTGGTAAATTCCAAATGCACAGAGCAAAATTCACTATCCAAATAAGTATTTCCATGAGTTCAGAATTATAATGCTTCCAACATAACCTTCAAGTATCAGTTGCACCCATTAGAATAATTTCGCTTTATTCGTTTGTTTAAAAAGGATGCAAATAAAAAGACATTAATACATGACTTTTTTCCCTCTCTCCCATTTCCTTTCCGATTACCTGGTGATTATGTACTCTTGTGTTAACCTTTACCCAGTTTCTGAGAACATGATTGCCAACAGCAGCTGTTCCGGGTCGTCCATTAAGCCTTGCTCACCTATTAAGTTATTAGAAGAACGGCAATCAGAGATAATTGCAGGTTATTGTTCTATCATCAGAACAATAACCGTCAATTATTTCTTTATAATGCGTTTGTAGGCATAAAGTTAATGAGCCCATCAATGGTGTATATTGGGAAAACAAGGCAGCATTTTGTAGTTTACTTGATGGGTTGGAGTAATTTATAACTTCTCAGCATTGCGTGGTAGTGGAAGTTGAATGTTGCTTTGCATTTAAGAGTAATCTGTGAGTCTTCGGTTTAATTCTTTCGAGCTGAGTGTGCTGGAAAGTGTTTTATTCCCGAGCTGCGTGTGTGGTGCCCAATGGGGATATTTCCTTAGGGAGCATCGACGCAGCCACGCCTTGCTGAAACAACAACATGATTCTCTTGTCTGCCATTGACATCATTAATTAGTAATTCAGTTAATCAGCCGTATTTTAAGCGTCCCTTTAAGATCGTATTTTGATGTTAGGCGTCATCTGATACGAAATGGTTAGATGCAAACTTGTTGTTGAAATGAAAAAGGTGAACGATTCGTGTTTTCGTTTGATCTCTGAATAATCTGAACGGATGGAAAGAACACTTCAAACAGATCAATTATTATGAATTTTTTCGAGCTTCCTTACTGACTATCCGATCGTTGCATCATGTCCGGAAGGCCGAAGGTCTCTGATGCTGCTTGACCTTTGACACTTCACCTTCTTTTTTTTTTCCCCCGAAAACTCGCGAACAGCTACAGCGATAATCTTCATCTTCAATAAGGAATATTTTGATCTAAAATTACGCTTCAACTAAGGGATGAACAAAATCTGTCTTTGATAGCCGAAAGGTCAACGACAATTAACCGAGTTCTGTGCAACAACCAGTCAAATGTTAGTAGAGAGAATTTGTCAAACTATCTTTTTATTGCAGAGGAGAAGGCAATTGCGGAAACCATAGGAAGACAATGAGACTGCGCAGTCGACGCTTCGGCAGTTTTCGTGAATCTGAGCTGATTGATGAAAAACCCAGATTCATGAAAAACCTTGGGTGGCAAATGAGCAAATTGCAGTCTCATAGACTTCCCCTTTTGCCACCCACGATACGCCACCACCTCTAAGTGTATTGTTCTGGATTGGGTTGTTTTACCTCTGAGTGGTACTTTTTTAGCATGAAATGGGCTAAATGGCAAGGATCTCGAGGTTCAGAGAAGATTGGGGGAGGGAACCCTGTTGGGAGACAAATGGTAGCCACCCGTCAAAACCATCCAGTGTGTTCTTTAAGGTGCACAGGGTAGGGCTCTCCTGCAGACGGACCACGGCTTAACGTCCCACCGACTAACGGCTGTGTTTCCAAACCCATCTACTGACTGAGCGGAGAGTTTTACGGAGATAAATCTCAATGCTGTCCCAGCTAGGTCTCAAATCTGGGAACTGCAGTTTGAGAGCTACCGATTGGAGCCACCTCTGCTCCTGTTCTTTTTCTTCTGGCAGATATAATGTTCAGCACTTAGTCCCCGACATTTTTTTTACACTGGACTGCATAGTTTGCCCCCCCCCCCCCTTGACCAGGGACACGGATCAAATGAATCTGCTACCCCCTGCCCTATCGTTCTTCTACCTGGGCCTGCTGCAATTACACACCAGTATAGCGAGGGTTAGTTTCAGCCGTCCCGTGGCCGAGTGGTTAGCACGCTTGGCTACTGATCTAAGGGACCTGGGCGGTTCGAGCCCCGGATTAGGCATGGATGGATGTGTGTGTGTCGTTTTTCTGCTGAGGTCCTGCCATCCTCTCAGATCTCCTACTGTGGCATATAAACTGATAGGCTCCTGTCAGACCTCTGTGGCAAACAGCTGCTTGAGGGGGTATTTATTTTATTTATAGCGAGGGTTACATCGAGATGTTGTTGGACAATGCAAGCTTCTGCAAGTTTGTCGTGTGCATGCCTATATTTTTAAGCATATTGGTGTTCCTAAATACCTCCTCAAGCAGCTGCTTGTCACAGAGGTCTGACAGGAGTCTATCAGATTATATGCCTGAGTAGAAGGTCTGAGAGGATGGCAGCACCTCAGCAGAAAAATGACACATACAGCTATGCCTTGACCCGGAGCTCGAACCCAGGTCCCTTAGATCAGTAGCCAAGCCAGCTAACCACTCGGCCATGGGACAGCATAGCTTCTCGAAAATTGCAAGAAAAATTAATAAGTTTAATTTTTTTTAATCTACTTTCAGGGTTTCTGTACTCTGACCCATTGCATCCAAGCGATCTTACGCAGTGGTCTTAATGGAAGACATTGGAATGATTTACGTGCCGGAGATCGAAGTCGTATCATTTGGATAGACACAATTCTACCACTAGCTCTTTGGACTACTCTACCCTGAGTTGACTGGCCGCACCGAAGTAGTCTTGGATTCGTGGGCGCTGCTGATCTTCGCAAGCTGTGGTCCTCTGCATTGTGGCCCAATCTCCAGCTGCTGTATGCTGTTCTAACTCAACGATACGAACAACATTGTACAGTTTTGACATCACGACCAACACGTAGAGCGATGACTCTGACGAGGAGACTTACCTGATGCAATTCAATTATCTTTGCACTTTCAGTGTTCGTCACTTCGCGATATGAGCGACATTGTCGTGTACTACGCTTGTCCTCTTCTTCCCCACAACGCAGAATGTACTGCAAAACGTCTCCAAATCCAACAGTCAACATGCCTTGCCAAAGTTTTACGCTTAATATAGTCAATACTTTAATTCACTGCAGAATTGTACTGAAGCTGCTCGCATCGCATGGATCTGATTTCATATGCATATGTATCCAAGGCCGGCGCTACCGCATCGGTCGGCAAATTTGCAAACAAATTAACGACCATAGGAGCAGTAAGACTGACGCAAGTGAGTTGATCTATTTTTCAAGAAATTATTTTCAATTGCTTTTAAAAATGACATTTAATTTAGCCACATTAATCATTAGTATATAAGATTAGACTTGGAGAAAGGGGCGGCAAAATAGCTAGCGCTCAGGACTTGAGGTGCCTCAAAAATTTAAGTTTGAAGCTTACTGTCACGAGATTTTTAATATTAAAATTAATCTATTATGCAAACATTGTTCATCTCAGCTTTACACAGTCATTGTTGCATACCAACGCAAGTATAATGTTTTCACTACTTCTATTTCATGTTTAGTTTTTAATGTTTCCTCCAATCAGAATAATAAATATATAACTTATTTCGAATTTAGAAATTTTGGGCCTCTTAAACTTATTGTAGGTTAGGGCCTCTTAAATGTGTCATAGCTTAAGCCTCAAAAGGTCAAAGTCCGGCCCTGCTAGCGCCGATCCTTAATATACTTCGCTGAAGTGCACCTCCAAATTAAGAACTCTCATCTTTGTTGTTTTGTTCATCAGTGTAAATTGCCCAAGCGAATTAATGATTACTAGTTTTGATTGACCTTTTGGCATTTGGAGTTTATTGGACTGTTTGGTCGAGTGGTTAGCGCGCTTGGCTACTTGACCTAAGGGACCTGGGTTCGAGCCCCGGATTAGGCATGGATGTGTGTGTGTCGATTTTCTGCTGAGGTCCTGCCATCCTCTCAGATCTCCTACTGTGGCATATAAACTGACAGGCTCCTGTCAGACCTCTGTGGCAAGCAGCTGCTTGAGAGGGTATTTATTTATTTTTCAGCCGTCCCATGGCCGAGTGGTTAGCGCGCTTGGCTACTGATCTAAGGGACCTGGGTTCGAATCCCGGGTAAGGGCATGGATGTATGTGTCGTTTTTCTGCTGAGGTCCTGCCATCCTCTCAGATCTTCTACTGTGGCATATAAACTGACAGGCTCCTGTCAGACCTCTGTGGCAAGCAGCTGCTTGAGGGGGTATATTTTTTGCTAATTTGTTTGTTCATCAGTAACTCTTTAGTGAGTGCAAGGTTAATTTTCCACTTTTAATAAATAACTCCTTGATATGAAAGTAGTCTAAAGTTCGAAATGAGCTAGTCCATATCTTATATATATATATAACAAAACTTAATAGTTTATATTCAGTTTTGCATACACTGAAATGTCGTACTACAATTGTGTTAAATGAGAGCAATATCGACGTAAATAAGTCAAACTAATTTACGTTTCGTCCGCAACTCATTCGTTATAATCAATATATCGCGCAAGTTCCAAGAACATAAATAATAAATAATAATACGAAAATAGATTTTAAAAATAAAAAAAAAGTAAGTTAAAAATAAAAAAAGGGCGCCAATTTACCAACTCGATAAGATTGCCGGCCCCCTACCTTCCTTTGAAGTGAATACGAATTCAGTGACTGATTACACCATCGATATGCTTTAGGTTTATTTTCTACTTTTTGGGGCGCATATGGGTATTTTTAAAATTTTACAATTAATTTCTTTTTTTTTTGTCACCAAAAACATGTATTTTCAGAAACATTCGTTTCATATATGACTCATGAACATCGACCACATTTTCCCTCCCAAAGCTTTTGGAGTATCAACACGACTCCAAAAGGATAAAAAAAGGTAGCCGATGATACTGAAGACGTTACAATCTTTAATTTCAAATATAACTCGTTAAAGTCGACCCCCGCGAAAAATGGCCCCTTTTTATGGTTGTTGGGTTGGGTTGTTTTACCTCTGAGCGGCCCTTTTTTGCACACCATGGGCTAAATGCCCAGGTCACATGAACCCCGAAGGCTCAGAGAAGGTTGGGGGAGGGGACCCACTGGAACAGCTGTTGGGAGACAGATGGTAGCCTCCCGACAAGGCCATCCAGCGTGTTCTTTAACGTGCACAGGGTATGGCTCTCCCGCACACGGGGCCACGGCTTAACGTCCCATCCGACGGACTTTCCAAGCCCATCGGTGTCCCCTACTGACCGTGGGCAGGGCGGGGAATTTTGCGGAGATAAATCTCAACGCTGACCCAGCTGGGACTCGGACCTGGGAACTACAGATTACGAGCCTGACGCGCTACCGACCGAGCCCCCCCCTTTTTATGATGGGATGGGAAGAAACAGAAGAGAGAAAATTTCGAAACAGTCTACGACGGTCTTCATATGAGTTTTCATTTGAAACCTAATTCGTATTTTTCGAAAACAATCGTTTTCATATTTCCCTTTTTTTAGAGGGAAGAAATCGGGTGGAATTTCTTTAGCTTGCAAACATTCCCCATGTCACAAACTTTTATCTAGCGGCTAGCTGTTACTTTCGGCCCTCGCGTTCTGAAGATGTAGCAGAACAATAGTTTTCACATGCCCCCTTTTTTATAGCCTAAGATACTCCCTGCGTTATAAGCTTTCTTGATAAATCCACAAACTGACAAAGGGACAAATGACGAGCGAAAAGCAAAATAGGAAAATAGGTACTCGTAAGAAGCATAAATAAACGACCTAAGCACAGAGTTTTAAGAACACGACTCTGGCTGCACTTGACTGTTTTCAAACTATGATGAAGAAAATCCTAGGTCATTTGGGCACTAACCATGTGTAATCGTCTTTCTGTAGTGAAGGCTTTCAAAATGGTAGATGTAAAATTCCAGCAGATTTAAGCACGATTCATATATTTCGAAATAAATCTCAGTCATCGAATTGTTTACTTCCTTCTTTTCGGAAGTTCTATCGGTAAATGAGTGCTTTGGCTCTAAGGTGTGCGAAATAACAAGTGGCAGCCTAATCCCTTACCCCTTTTTGTTTCAAGTTGAAGCTCTGTGATGACATTTCCTGACCTTTGTGTCAGAAGGTCACGGAGCCCAGCGTCATGTCGACATTCGCAGCAGGGAGTAGACAGCGAATGCAAGGCACGTGGCACACTCCCAATGTGTCGATCAGACAAAGAGGATTAGTCCTCATTCTCTTTGAAAGCTTTGTCCATGACCTCAGAGGAAGTATTTTAGTCTCTTCATTCATTATCCAATAGAAACTTTAAATTTAAAACACATTAGCATATTCGGGTTCAATGAATCCATCACGAGAATTTGGTGGTTAGCGTCAGCAGATCTTTGCAAAAGAAAACCATTAATCGATGATATCCTGTTCTGTTTTACGATGGAATATAGAAACAACAGAGAAATAAATACCTTAACAATTCAAAGGAAATTGTATTGGTAAAGCTACTCAAAGCAATTACGAGAATCAAGATTGGATTTTTTTTTGTGTGTATATGTTCTTCATGGTAAATTTTAATATTTTTTAACTGTAGAAAAAATATAATAATAATAATAATACCCCCTCAAGCAGCTGCTTGCCACAGAGGTCTGACAGGAGCCTGTCAGTTTATATGCCAAAGTAGAAGGTCTGAGAGGATGGCTGGACCTATTGTACTATTTAGCCAGTATAATTTCCGATGAAAAATATACAGTAACCGCGTTCTGGTCGTTTCCAGAACATTAGAGTCACAATCAGTATTCATTGAACTAAGTGCTCCTCGCTATTCTAATTATTGTTTTTTTGCCATGACTTAACTACATTGAAAATTTGCAATAGTAAATTTAATATTGGGCTGGTAAGGAATTTTAAAAAATAAAATCAAAAATAACATGCAAAATAAGAAACACAGAAAAAATTAAATATTTCCATACAGAAATCGGCGAAATTTTAAGACTATAGATTAATGTAAACTTCTACATATATATATATGTTGAAGCAAGACGACTCCTATAAATCAAAAATCAAATAACATAAGATAGCAATGAAAAAATACACGAAATAAAACACGATTTGAACTACAGTAACAAAACACTGGAGCTATCTGTTTTGTTCTCCGGAGTGAACTTGGATTCTGCCGCCCCTTTTTTCCAAGTTTCATCTTAGATATGAATGATTTAACTGAATTTAATGTTAATTTTAAAAGAAATTGAAAATCATCTGTTGAAAAATAGTTCGTACTTACTGCGGACAACCTTACTGCAGCTACGTCGTTAGTTTGCAAATTAGTCGCCTGGTGTTGTGCTGTTGCACACCGGTTGCACGTATGGTATCGCCGCCACTGGCAAAGCATGAACTAGATTAGTCAAAAGTCGAATTCATTGTGAGAAAAATATTATCTTTCTGGTAAAAATACTGCTGGTTACTGATGGGAGCAACAGATGGCACCACCTTATATTAACATAAGTCTATCCTTGCTATCGAGATCCTTGCACACAGGTTGATGAAAACAGATACCTATTTGGACTGCAGCAGAGTTTTAACTCCAGTTATAAAAGAGTTTCTGAAAATGGCAGCAGAAATTAACCGCAAATTAACAGGGAACAGAAAGAACATTTTGTCTTCTGAAATTTCTAATTCTGGTTATAATAATAAAAAATGAGCGTAAATATATATTTTAAATTTTTTGCATCTTGAAATCGAATTTCCTACAATATATATATGAAGCAAAACCATCTTCTTTCCTTCATTAACACTTCATACTAAGTTTTACGGAATTTTTATTTTAAAATTTTAAGATTTTAATTCGAAGAAATCACTATAAATTTTTTTAAAATTTAGTGTGAAATATCAAAAACTAAAATCACTTGAGTGAAACGTTCATTCGACTTGGAGCATTTACCTCTTTTTAATCCTTTAATGAGTACAATTTGCTAAATTAAATATGCTTTCTGGTGATTTTATCAACATTTGTGTATATTGTAATTATTATGTCGGTAATCACAGCTTTAAGAAATTCATAAGCTTACGAAATTTAACGAAAATTTCATTTTTTTTAAAGTTTTGTCACTTTATTTGCACTTAATGGAATAAACAGTCAGTCGCAAGGACCCAAAATCTCAGAGCTGGATAGGGTATCCCCCAATCCCAAAAAATCTGAAATGGTAAAAAGTCAGATGAAGATTTGAAACATACTTTTTTAAAATGTTGACTTTAGTTATTTTTAAATCTCTTATTATTGCGTTATGTATAATTATAAAATTTATTAGCAGTCAATAAAATATATTCCACCTACATGAAATTTCTGACTTCCATCTCTTTGAATCTCTCCCCACTGAAATTATACTTGCTCCTCCCATGCCTCCGACTGCACTGTTGCTTCATTTGGCTTTTTTCTTTACCGAGAGGGGCGGGGGTGGCTCAGTCGGTAGCGCGCCAGGCTCGTAATCTGTAGTTCCCAGCTAAGTCAGCGTTGAGATTTATCTCCACAAAATTCCCCGCCCTGCATACGGTCAGTAGGGGACACCGATGGGCTTGGAAAGGCCGCCGTCCGTCGGATGGGACGTTAAGCCGTGGTCCCCGTATGCCGGAGAGCCATACCCTGTGCACGTTAAAGAACACGCTGGATGACCTTGACGGGAAGCTACCATCTGTCACCCAACAGCTGTTCCAGTGGGTCCCCATGTGACTCGGCCATTTAGCCCATGGTGTGCAAAAAAGTGCTGCTCAGAGGTCAAACAACCCAAATTCTTTACTGCGCATTGCAAGTATTTCATGACATGGCATTGAGAAACGACTACACTTCATCAATAAAGCCAGGGCATCAGTAGGATATTGGCCGATGCATATAGGAAGGAATCGGAAAAGATAGGATTTTATTCAAGGGGTCAAAAAAACAGTGCTTTGAAATTCATCATTCTTTCAATTCTGGAAAAAGAACAAAAAAAAGCTTTTGGCATGAAACAAAATATGGAATGGAGGTGCTGGGGATCGAACCCAGGGCCTTTCACATGCAAAGCGAACGCTCTACCACTGAGCTACACCCCCGGCTGATTACATTTTCCCTGCTTTGAACATCACTGTATTTACAAGCATGCCATGTGCTTTTCGACGAATTAAGCATTCATTTTATATTTGTTCACGTGCCTTTTCCATTCCATAAACGCTAATGCCATCTGCTGGAATCTCCACCACTTTTCTCGATTCGCTTGCATTTTCCATAAAGCGAAATGTTTTTCGTCATTCTTTACCTAAACAAAAACTTTAATTTACAATTCGCATTTTATGAATACCCAGAGGAACTTATTTTAAGTTTTCCAAAAATATACGTTGTGTAAGTAATATGAAATCAAAACAAATCTGAGATATAACCAATCTTACATACAACGTACCATTAAAGTAATAGACTATAAAGATTTATTATTCATAAATTTTCTTATATTTGCATATTTATGCAGATGAAGAAGAATATACACGTTTACACGTGAAGTGCTCATTATATATAACGCGAGAGCAAATAACCAAATAACTTGAATTAACAGAAGAATTTGATGACAATTAATAGAAAACTTAAGGAACCTTTTTAATATTTGGGCAATGAAAATCAAATCCTTATAATTCTGAACACAGCTTTTCAGATTTTCGTAAACAGCAATACTTTAAAAATAAAAGAAATATTGATAAGTACTCTAATTGTGTTAATCATTTCAAGAATTTGTGGGAGCGTTTGCTGGGGTATAAGAGGAGTGGGATGAAGATTTTTTTAGTGGTACTCCAATCTTTAGAGAGGAGAGACATGATGATTTGTATCTTTTTCTCTTTGTAAATAACGTAACAGGAAAGGAAACGACAAAGTATGGTTAACAACACTGAATAGCAATATTACACGCGGTACACAGATGTACCTTGGGGGAGGGGGGGGGGAGTACCTCAGTCGGTAGCACGTCTAGCCCGAAATCTGCAGCACCCAGCTTCGAATCCCAACAGTTTCAGCGTT
Source organism: Ryuthela nishihirai (assembly GCA_038380435.1). Taxonomy (NCBI): domain Eukaryota; kingdom Metazoa; phylum Arthropoda; class Arachnida; order Araneae; family Heptathelidae; genus Ryuthela; species Ryuthela nishihirai. The sequence continues at coordinate 84,260,757 of JAWZYU010000017.1, forward strand.
GAGATTTATTTCCGCTAATCCTCACTCTGACCTCGATCAGAAAGGGGATACGGATGGGACATTAAACCATGGCTCCGTGTGCAGGAGAGCCATGCCATGTGTACGTTAAAGAACACGAAGGATGGTCTTGATTGGAGGCTAACAGCTGTCCACTGCGTCCCCTTCCCCTAACCAACTCTGGGTCATTGTGACCTGACTATTTAGACCGTTATGTGCTCAGAGTGCCACTCAGAAGTAACCCATCACAGAAGTATCTTGGGTGAAATGAAAATAAATAAAAAACATACGCTAATGATTCCAGTTACTTTTAAGAATTTTTTGCAAATAAAGTTAAAATTTCGGTGTCACTTTAGGATATCATCGATGGCTTGGAAAGGCCGCCGTCCATCAGTGAAAGCGGAAGCTATTTCTAGCACTAATTCTTAAGAAAATCTTTCTTTCTTGATCATTGCTCATATTTTGTTGATGTTGATATTAGATTCTCTGTGACTTCTGGAACACCATAACTTTTGCGTAAATTGTAGCTGTAATGGGAGGAGTTCTGATTACTGCAGGCTAAAGAGGATTGCAGAAAGGGGCGTAGCTATAGGGGAATGGGGAGGGGGGGTGACTCCCAACCCAAAGGAAATCGGAGTTGGCAAATTTCGAAGCAACTGTATAGAATCCAAGGGAGTTGTGAAAATTTGGATTTTTTTTTTTTAATTTTTGGTAAAATATAAAGGTAAGTTGTGAAAATTGGGATTGGTTTTGTGAAATTAAGGAGTGTTGGCAAAATCTAGGGAAGTTTGCAAAATCGGGGAAATGTGGCAAAATGTTTTATAGTTGGCAAAATTCCAAGCCACTTAGTAAAATACAGGCGAGTTGTGAAAATTTGGATTGGTTTTTGTGCAATTCAAGCGAGTTGGAAAATTTTGAAGTGACTTGGCAAATTCAGGAGAGATGGAAAAAGAGGAATTCCTTTTGTAAAATGGGGGCGGGGGCGGGGATGGCTCAGTCGGTAGCGCGCCAGGCTCGTAATCTGTAGTTCCCAGGTTCGAGTCCCAGCTGGGTCAGCGTTGAGATTTATCTCCGCAAAATTCCCCGCCCTGCCCACGGTCAGTAGGGGACACCGATGGGCTTCGAAAGGCAGCCGACCGTCGGATGGGACGTTAAGCCGTGGCCCCGTGTGCGGGAGAGCCATACCCTGTGCACGTTAAAGAACACGCTGGATGGCCTTGACGGGAGGCTACCATCTGTCTCCCAACAGCTGTTCCAGTGGGTCCCCTCCCCCAACCTTCTCTGAGCCTTCGGGGTCCATGTGACCTGGCCATTTAGCCCATGGTGTGCAAAAAAGTGCCGCTCAGAGGTAAAACAACCCAACCCTTTTCTAAAATCATGGAAAGGTTGCAAAATCGAGGCAAATTACCAAATCGGGGCTCTTGATAAAATCTTTGGTTGTTGCCTCTCCCCACTCTACGGAGCGGAATTCTGAAGACGTAATTAAAGTTATGAAAAGCATTTATTTTCTCAGAGAAAAATTTGATTTCCGAGTTGGAAAATTTTCGTGTCTCCCTTCCTCCCAAACATATAGTTCCTTCGCTACGCCCCTGATTGCAGGTAGTGTACAACATATTCTTAACCGAAGCTATCTAGTTATGCCATTTAGCAAAAGGAATTGCATTTTAGGTTGATTCAAATTGTTTACCTCTGAGTGACTCTTTTTGCACATAATGAGCTAACTGACCAGGCCACAAGGACCCAAGAGCGCAGAGAGGATTGTGGAAAAGGGAACCACTGGTCATTTCCAAGCCTTTCTTGAATTGGCCATTCAGCATGTTCTTTAGCTTGCATAGGGTATGGCTCTCTTGCATAAGAGGTCACGTCTTAACGTCCTGTACGATGGATAGCAGTCTTTCCAAACTCATTGGTGTTTCTCTTCTCTGAGAGCAGGATGTGGGTTTAAGCTGAAATAAATCTCAAAGCTGGCACAGACGGAACTCGAAGCTTGAGACCTGAAGATTACCAGGTGTGCAAAGACTGAGCCAATTCTCATTTCCATGTATTTTAGGTTTGGGTTGGGTTGTTTTTCCCTCTGAGCGGCACTTTTTTGAGCAAAATATGATGGCCAGGTCATAAGGACCCTGGACTCTCAGAGAAGGTTGGGGGAGAGGATCCACTGGAACAGCTGTTGGGAGACAGATGGTAGCCTCCTGTCAAGGCTATCCAGAGTGTTCTTTAACCTGCCCAGGGTATGCATCTCCAGGGTTGGGTTGGGTTGTTTTACCTCTGAGCGGCACTTTTTTGCACACCATGGGCTAAATGGCCAGGTCACATGGACCCCGAAGGCTCAGAGAAGGTTGGGGGAGGGGACCCACTGGAACAGCTGTTGGGAGACAGATGGTAGCCTCCGGTCAAGGCCATCCAGCGTGTTCTTTAACGTGCACAGGGTATGGCTCTTCAGCACACGGTGCTATGGCTTAACGTGCCATCCGACGGATGGCGGCCTTTCCAAGCCCATCGGTATAAGCAAGAAAAACTGAAACCAAAGGGCAAATGAATTTACAGAAGGAATGAAGTATGAATAAAAGAAAGATTAAAAAATCTCGAGTTCAAAAATAAAGTTGTGAATAAAAAAATCGTATGAATTGAGCTGTGAAAGGGAAAGTTAATATGAAGTGAATAAGCTTTACTCAAATGAGGGTAAAGGAGATTTCTATGGTTTGTGAGATGCCAGTCTCCTCCTCCCTCCCCTTCCTCCTTCAAATTCTTTTTGAACTCGACATCTGGAAGGAAACGATCCCTACGAAGAAGGGAGTCGCCCCTTGTGACCTCGTGGCCTTACCCGTCCCTTCAGCGCAGTCTTGACGACCTGCGACCTTTTGCTGAAGAGAGGGCGTGACGGTTTGGCCATCTGCTCGTGATGGCGATGTGCTGTTGACGCCTGAAGCAGAATGAACGCTTTAAGATGCGTTGTTTGCTTCGAGGAGGCAGGTTGAGAAGGGGTTCGTTAAAATACAAACACCCCCTGACAACTGTTTTATCACCTTCATGACAAGGTCTTTTCATGAACTTTTAAACAACTGAATTATAAGTATATCCCTAGGGGATTGTTTGGCCAAAGTTATCCAGCAATATTCACTATTAGTGTTGCATTTTTTGGTCGGTTTCAGACAGTGAGCAATGAAAATGGTGACATGAGGGCGGTATTATAGGACGAAGTTCATTGAAACCGATTTAATCGCAATACTTAAGCTTATGTTATTCTAGAGACGTATCTTGGATTCTGACGTCATCACTCTCACCACAAAGTCCCACGATTTAGGTGTTCGTCCGCTATCTTGATTCTGATGTCATCACTCTCACCACGAAGTCCCACGATTTAGGTGTTCGTCCGCCATCTAGGATTCTGACGTCATCAACCATCCGAAGTAAAACCTAAAAAAAATTCTAATTCCCGAACCCGCAATCTTGGTTTCTGACGTCATCCACAAAGTCCCCAAAAATTTCCGAAACGCGCATCCTATGATGTAATAGAACCTTCTAGAAAGAACTAGAAAATGTTGCAATCACCACCTTCTTTTACAGAAAATGGCGCAATTCTGGAATGGATAATGCAGTTATCACATCCAGACTTGTAAACCTCTGAATAATTCTACTCCCTTCCAACTTGGATGTCTCAATCACAAAATTAGTACTAAGTCCAACTAAACTTTCGGTGGCAACGTTCAGGGCATCCCCTCTCAGAATGGATGATGCAATCCTCAAAAAAATTACAAAGTCTCATATATTGTGACATCGGCAAAGCCTCTTCAAATAATTCTAAGTCCTCCAACGCGCATTACGCAACAACCCTTCTCAGTATCCCTACACTGTCGACCCCCCCCCCCACTTTGTTTCAGGCCATCGATTTTTCGTGTTTAGACTTGTTCCACCATTTACATTCTATAGAATGACGTCACTCTCCATATCAGGACTTAATTTAGAAACGATGTATTCAAAAAATAGCCTCATTTCTGCAACGTTCAGTTATCCAATGCCATTAAACCTTCCTAAATTTATTTCTCCCTTTAATTCCGTTACACATGTTTTAGAGAAGAAAAAAAAAATTTTATTTCTACGGTAAATCACCTCACTTTGCATTAAACCCTTCTTATTTTATTTCATCTTTAATACTAATCATTTCAAAAACATCGTAACTGCATTACCACACGGATCACATATTAATAAAATTCATACTTACAGATTTAAATCTCGTCCCCAATCATCCAACATTCCTTTTAATGCTAAGACATTTCCGAGACGTCGTGGCTGTATCACCACAAGAATCACAAATAAAAAAACTCTAATTCATCTGGCTAATTTTATTTCTCATATTCATTTCCCCTGTATGTAGTACACGATTCACTTAGAGGAATTTATTCATCCCTAAGAAGTAATTTTAAATCCCTGCCTATTCAATTCCCTTAGTGAATTTTTATAAACGACAACAAAATATTATTTCATCCATTTATTTTTAAAATAATTTCTAACTTCGAATTAAATTAAAAAAAAAAATATTCACAATTAATTATAACACTTTTTCAATTTTAAAAATCATTCTTGAATAAATTTTGTTAGTGCATGACCATAGAAGATGTGAAAAAAATTAGTTTCCTAATTTACAAGTCCCTACAACACTTAAAGTAATCGGATATTGCAATAAAAAATATCCCTATGCATCAATTATTTTCTCTATATACGTTCGGTAAGGTGACTGATTAATTTTTATTTTTTCTTCGCGAAAGGATGATCAGCGAGAGATTGCATCATACACTAGCCTGTACGTGCAGGTTATATGCTTAGCTGTTAAGTAAATTTTTCGTTTAATTCTCCTTGTCATCCCAATAAACAATGTGTTTACCACAGCCACGGTGGCCCAATGCCACGGTGGCATTGCTGGGGTCCGAATCCTGGTGTTTTAGCATTGGATTTTTAGGTTGGGTCCGAATCCTGGTGCTTTAGCATTGCCCCTCGGTTAAAGAACTGAGTCTTAAAAATTGATATTTACAAATAAAGCGAACATAAGATATAAATGCTATAACAAAATCTACTATTTTTTTAAAATGTAGGGTCCATAATCAATTTAGATTTAATTGTAACGCACACTTGAAATATACATTCAAAAAACACAAAAAAACAATGATTTACAAATTGAAATTACAGACTTACTAATAAAGCACCTCCTAACAAATGCTACTGAATGGGGGCAATAAATTTTACATTATCAGTGAAGATGTTGGGATAAACAGATACTAATGACCCGAAGTGTACGTTTTCTATTTTGAGCAACGGAAATGGCATCTGAGTTGGTCAATCACTTTAGCATGAACGAAAAACGAAATTTGGTGTAGAAAGGTAAAATTTTAAAACCAAAACCTTAATTAAATTCCATTTAATCCAGGGAATAAATTTAATCCAGGATTCGTGTTCACTTTGGAAAAGTATGAAGAGAATTTAAGTAAAATACAAAAATTAAAATGAACAAAAATTAGCGTAAAGAACGAATTTCACTTCCATAGAGATAACATAGAATTCACGTTTTACCGTGCAAAAAACGCGATTCGATAGGGAAATTTTTTGAGCGACATAAAACTTATTTTGTGATCGAATTTAAGCACAAAACAAGACCCGTGTTCTTATTTCATAGATGATTTTCGTTTGGTGTACAAAAATAAAGACAAAATTTATACAAGATAGAAATATTAAGCGATCAAAAAAAGGCATAAGGTGAAACAAAGGCGTAAGTGGCGTACTTCTCATAGGGATAACATGTGATTTGTGCTTTAGTGTACTAATTTTACACAGATACAAAAAAAATTTGAACATAAAATTAGTTTGAAGATAAGTTTATAAACACAAAACTAGGAATGTGTTCTTAGTTTAAACCAAATTTCGGTTTAGTAAGTAAAATACAGAAATGAAATATGAAAATCCAAGGGTAAAATTATTAAGTTATGAAGAGGTTTGACTTTCCATAGAATAACATGGAAAAATGACAAGCGTGTGTCAAAATTGGGTGTCTGTTACTAAAATATTTAAAACAAGAAATTGCTATGGTTTACTATAATGGCAATTTCTTGAGGGTTGTTAACATTGTGTGATAATATAGACATATTAACTGTAAATCGCATATAATACAGAGGCAGGGGATGGCCACGCTGGATTCATAAATTGTTATTCCTAGACTCGATCCCCCAATTCTGTTGCCATTCAGATTTATTTCTGTTATCTCCATGAGAAAGGAGACACTGCTTTGAAAAATACAAGTGTTCGTCGGATCGGACTTTACGTGTGCAGAAGGGCAATATTTGATTTACGTTACTCTGAATGGCCTTGACAGGAGTTTTCAATTTCTCTTCTAACAGTGGTCTAGTACCTTTTCTCTATCCAACTATGAGCCCTTTGGTTCATGTGACCAGGCCATTTAATCAAATTGTATGCATAAAAGACACTCTCAGAATTATAAAAAACAACGAAATGGTTGGTAGAATTGCTTGAAAGACACTAAATTACAATGAATTGATGTTGGAATAACTGTATATGCACATACATTGCAATAGATGGGAGAATATTTCCAAAATTCTTCGGAAGTGGAAGACACTATAACTGTAAAATCAAACAAAGTGTAGTGGAAATGATATTAATACATTCATAATATATGGAATGGATAACAGAAATAACGAAAAAATCAACAAAGTACATGGGAATAGACTAGAATATATCTTCGAATATATGGACTGGACAACACAATATCTGCAAAACATACTGTGACGAGAGAGAGAAAAGTAAAAATCACATAAAAATATACTGGGATGGCTGTAAAAATCGCTTTCAAACACCAAATTACAGTAAAAGCGATAACTGAGAAACCTCACACAGGACAAAAGAAGGCATGGAAGAATAACTGGAAAATGAACAAATTTCAAAGGAATGGATGGCAGATTATCTTCAAAATATACAGGAGTGAGAATATACAGGAATAGACAAAAGAATATTTTAGGATTTTTAAACATTGTAATAAACTCTTCAAAATATATTGCCTGTCTACTTCTTAATATCGTTTTCCTGTAAGATAGAAAAAAATCATAGAACATGATACATATAACAGTGAAAACGGAGTGAATCAGGAATCTTCTTGGCCATGACTATTAACTCGCGCCATCTAGTGTGAAAAAACTGATCCTAAGAATAACTGATAAAAGTCTCTCTTTAGAAGAAAGTGTAACACAGGAAAACCATAAAATATTAGTATATTAGGGTCACACTCTAGAAAATCACGGTACATTGCATTCATTATTATATATGGATGGATGAATATCACAAAATACAATGCAAATGGAATAGAAAAGAACAGTAAAGAAACACCCATAAAAACCAAAGAAATGGTTGGTAGAATTGCTTGAAAGACATTAAAATGTAGTGAAATGGGTATATATATATATACCCCCTCAAGCAGCAGCTTGCCACAGAGGTCTGACAGGAGCCTGTCAGTTTATATGCCAGAGTAGAAGGATAACTAAATGCACACACATTGCAGTGGATGGGAGATTATTTTCAAAATTGTTCGAAGTGGAAGGCATTGTAGCATGCAAAATCAAACAAAGTGTACTGGAGATGATAGAATAGCTTCAAAATACGCTGGAAAGCATGGCAAAATAACGGAAAAATCAGCAACGTACATGGAAGCGGATCAGAAAATATCTTTGAATGTGTGAAAATATCTTGGAATATATGGAATGGATGACACAATGTCTTCAAAACATACTGGGATGGGAGAGAAAACAAGTGCAAAATCGGTTCAAAGTAGTAAATTACAGTGAATCGATTACTTAATAACTGAAAAATCTCACACAGGATAAAAAAAAAAAGGTATAGAATAATGGCCAGAAAATGTACAAAGTACATGGGAGTGGATGACGGATTATCTTCAAAATATTCAGGAATACACAGTAGAACATTTAAGACTGTTTATAAACATCACAGTAAACTCTTTGAAACATAAAACGTGTCTGCTTCTTAATAGCGATTTACTTTGCTATTCTTTCGAGCACAAATGCTAAAAGACAGAAATTTCAAAGGAAGATGATACACGCACCAGTCAAAAAAGCGGTAAATAAGGAATTTTCTCGGTTATGACATTTAACTTGCGCCATCTAGTGAGTAAACGTATTCCTGAAAAGTACGTCTTTACCAGAAAGAGTAAACGGGGAAAACCATGAAATATTACTGTATTAGGAAAATCCCTGTCCGTTACATTCATTATTTTATATATTAACTAGACTTTGAATACAAATTGAAAGGAAACTAACAGACATAAAATCAGCACTAATAAATCCGAGCAATAGCCTGTAATAAATGGAAAAAGATAGTCAGGGCATCGACCGTATCTTTTCTCGTGTGTACTGTAAATACATAACTCAGCAAGGCATTTATCATTCTCCAGAAGTTGCACGCAAGTCTGCCAGGATATATTAAGTTACTGAGAAAAATGAATTTAGTCGGAAGTTCCAAATGTAATGCACAGCTTATGAGCAATGTTGATGACATTATAAGATAAGAAATTGCACGTGTATGGTGATATAACACTTTGAGGAAATCTGAAGAACTATCTGAAGAAATCGTTTTCTACGAAAGGTAAGTACACTCAGTAGTCATTGTACTAAGACCATCATGTTATGTCACTGAGAATCTAACTTCGAAACTCTATAAATTCTAAAATAAGCGTTTTCTCAGAAAATGTGACTCAAGATAAATTAAAGATCGCAATCAAATGTATCTAAATCTTTATTTTGAACAATGTTAGCTTTGTATTTAAAGAGTTATAAACGTTTGATATCTTAAGAAAATTAAAACAAGAAAATGTCGAATTTACAAAAGCATTTATAAATATACATCTATTACATTTATATATATATAAAAAAAGTAGTATATCAAAAAATAATTTTCTGAAATTCAAACTCTTCTCACTCTTTAAACAAATAACAAATATTGTTGATAATTGAAGTTTAGATACACTTGACTGAGATCTCTTATGTTACATTTTCTCATAAAACGCTTGTTTTCGAAGTTATAGAGCTTCGAAGTTAGGTTCCACTGGCATAATATGGGCAAAAGTAAACATTTGCAATGTGATATTAATGAAAAGACCGTTGTCCGTCGGATGGGACCTAAAACCATGGCTCTGTGTACAGGAGAGCCATACCCTGTGGTTCTACAGATAATGGCTTGAGTTAAAGAACACACTGGAAGGCCTTGATAGAAGGATTCTTTTTCCTAACAGTTTTCCAGTGGGTCTCTTCCCCCCACAATTTTCTCTGAGCTGTAGGGGTTCTTGTGGCCTGGGTATTTAGTCCATTGGGAGCAAAAAAGTGTCGCTCAGAAGTATGGCTCTCTCGCACAAGGGGTCATGACTTAATGTCCCATCCAACGGAAGACGGCCATTCCAAGTCCATCGGTGTCCCCTACTGACTGTCAGTAGGGCAGAGAGTTTTGCGAAGAAAAATCTCAATGTTGACCCATCTGGAACTTGAACCTGGGAACTGCATATTTCGAATTTGAGAAGCCCAGCTCCGCACAAGCGTAAGTTGCGCTGCTCAGCGGAATTTTGCCCAAGCCGAACATGGCAAATTGGTGTAGCCACAAAAACAACTGTAAGGTACGATCTGCGCATGCGCAGTGCAATCGCTTTAGCACGCTGCAACTATGGTTTTTGTCTTACTCTTCAAATATTTAATGTGATTTAATTAGTGTTTCAACCTCTCACGATCATGGCTATTTGCCTACAGTCATAGTTTGGCGTAAAGTTATTCAATGAGTATTTTATCCCGTTCAGGAGTTCATGTTACGATAGCTGAAAAAGCCGTAGTAAGTTTATTTTGGGTAATTTTGCATAATTTTTAAAATTAATAATATCTAAATTAATGCATTTAATCATCTTGCAAATACGTAAGTCAATGTATGTTGCAGTTTTGTGCTCCCTGGAACATATCAATGAATATAGTTTTATGCATTTTAATTAATGTAGTTTTTTTATGGTTGATACGAGAAGTACTTGCTGCCATCTGTTGACTATTTGTACAAGTAACATACTAGATATGCTCTTATTGAAAATATGTACAATTGAGTAATATATATATTTATACAAAACTTGATATCGTGCATTAACTCATAAATCTCAATTGATTTTAATATATTAAACATTATAGAGTGTTTAAATTTTAAAATTTTCTTATTGAGCACAGCTACTACCTATTTTACAAAATGGAATTTTATTAAGTATTTTGTAGCTATTGTTCTGCAACATTTTATGTCTTTCTAGAAGGTTCTATTACGTCATAGGATGCGAGTTTCGCAAATTTTCGGGAATTTTGTGGATGACATCAGAAACCAAGATGGCGGGTTCGGGAGTTAGAATTATTTTGGGATTTAACTTCGGATGGGTGAAGACGTCAGAATCCAAGATGGCGGACGAACACCTAAATTGTGGGACTTTGTGGTGAGAGTGATAACATCAGAATGCAAGATGGCGCACGAACGTCAAAATCGAGGGACTTTCCGTAAGTGACGTTTCAATGGCACGTGACCGGAAGTGGTTGTGGCCGTATCTCCCGTGACCTTGGGGTCATTTCAAAGTCAAATCCGCCAGGGAGCAGCACCACTACTTATATATATTTTCTATTCCTCATTGAGAGATTATATATTTGGTGACCATAAATGCATTAAAAATGTGTTTTTAAAACGTCTTAATTCTTTATATATTACTTTAACCTAAGGATTTTGGTTATGGGGAAAATGAAAACATATGAAACTGTCATTCTTTATCTCCCTTCATGTGATAAAATGCCTGGGCTCGACCATGGTAAAATGGGATCATATATATTATTATAATAGACATATTCCAAACTGACCAACGACCGCACTGACAACGATACCTGTGTTTCCTCTGCGCCATTATGACGTCAGTTGGTTCTTAAATCCAAACTGAGATGTCCTCACACAAGAATTCCATCGTTATAATTTAGATATTTTCGGCTTGAAAGAGACGAGATGGTCAGATAAAGGCAGATTCTTAAAAATAATCTTAAATATCTCTTTACATGGAGGGACGATAAATAAGCATCACCAAGGTGTAGGTCTGCTTCTCAGCAGACATGCTAGTGATGCTCTTCTAGGATATGAGTGCATTAATGAAAGGTTTCTTACAGCAAAATTTCCGACAAGCATTAAAGACTTCAATGTTATCCGCTATTATGCCCCCACTGAGGATGCCGATGAGGATGAGAAGGATAGGTTTTACGGACAACTTCAGGATATTTTGAATTCTGTCGAGAAAGGAGATATTACCCTTGTTCTAGGTGACTTCAATGCCAAAGTTGGAACTGAATCTGACCTTAGGGGAAGAGTGATAGGCCCTTTTGGTACTGGTAGCTGCAATGGCAATGGGCAACGTCTCCTACAGGTAAGTAAGCTTTATGGTTTCAGAATAACTAACACTTATTACAAACACCACGACATACATAAGTACACATGGGTTTCACCTGATGGGCTGCATAAAAATATGATTGATTATATATTAATTAACAGCAAATGGGCTCGTTCTGTTAGGAATACCAGGCCATATAGGGGAGCTGAAACTGGATCTGACCATTACCTTGTTAAAAGTGTCTTGCAACTTAAACTTAAAAAGTGTTGTGCTAGGGTTAAAAAATTTACCTTTAATAGTGAAGCTCTGAAAGAACCAGTTATAGCTAAAGCTTACCATGATAGGTTACTTAGTCATTATGACAGTCATGGTTTGCTTACCACTAAGTTGAGGAAGAATGGAACCATTTCAAACAGGCTTTTTTGGAAACTAACAGTACTCTTTTAGGAAAAAAGGAGCAGAGGAGACAGAATTATTTGAGTGATAAGGCACTTGAGCTTATTTCAGAAAGAAAGAACTGCAGGAATGTCCTTAATCAATACCCTACTAGTCCTAATAGAAAGTATTACAGAGAGCTTAATAAACGTGTAAAGGATCAGTTATCTGCTGATAAGAATCTTTGGCTTGATCGCATGGATGGAAAATCTGAGAAAGCAGTTAGACAGCACAACAGCAGACAGCTGTACCAGATATATAACGTTTTGTGTGGTAGAAAACGGACATGTATACAGGGATTGAATGATAAGCAAGGTAAGGTTATAGAAAGTGAGGGCTCTGTCATGGGTAGGTGGACTGGGCATTTTAGTGATGTTCTAAACAATGTGCTAATTCTACTTCCATTGTTTGTAATGATGATAGATGCATTACTGGCTTTAATGTTGGGCTTATAACACAGTCTGAAGTTAGTTTGGAAATTTCTAAACTGAAACTACATAAATCCCAGGGGTATATGAAATTACTACTGAAATGTTTAGAGCTGAGAATGTTTCGGTTACCGCGTGGATGACTGAAATTTTGAATATCTTTTAAGATAAAAGCATGGTTCCTAAGGATTTTGCCAGAGCTATTATTATCCCTATTTTCTTTTATAAAATGTGATTGCAGTTCTTGTAATAACTATAGGGGTATCAGCCTACCTGCTGTTCTAGGTAAAGTTCTTTGCCTGATTGTGCTTAATAGACATAAGAATCTGGTTGACACTCAATTGCGTGATGAGCAATATTTATTCAGAAGTGGTAGGGGATGTGTAGATCAGATATTTTCACTCAGGCAGATTCTTGAGAAATGTTTAGATGATTTCAAAAACGCTTTTGACTCTGTTGATCGTTATATTTTGTGGTTGATTGTGAGATCGTACGTCATACCAGATAAGTTAGTTAACATAATGAAAGCTCTCTATAATAACACTGAGTCAGGTGTGAGAGTTGGTAAGGCTTATAGTAATTGGTTTAGCATTGGTTCTAGTGTTGAACAAAGGTGCATTTTGCCCCTTTTCTCTTTAGTTTGGTTATTGATTATGTTATGTGAAATTCACTGCAAGAGAAAGATTTTGGCCTTAAATGATCTAGAGATTTCAAAATTTTTGATTTAGATTATGCAGATGATATGGCCTTGTTGGCTAATGATGTTGATGAGATGAATTCTTTTTTTCAGGGCTGTTGATGAGACTGGTAATAGAGCTGGGTTGGTGATAAACAGAGATAAAACTAAAGTGATGAAAATTGGTCAGGCAGTTGGTGCTTCAGTCTCTCTGAATGGTTGCACCCTTGAGCAAGTGTCTCAGTTTAATTATCTTGGGAGTTATGTAACAGATACTGGTGAAGTGCGGCATGAGATTAAGAGGCGAATCGGGATTGTCACTGGAACTTTTAGGAATCTGTGGTGAGTGTGGAGAAATAGGCGTATACACCTAAAGACTAAAATTAGAGTGCATAATAGTTTGGTTCTTTCTAGGGTTGGTTATGGCAGTTAAGGCTAGATGCTTACGCAGTATCTTGGGCATTGGGTGGTTCAACTTTGTAACTAATGATGAGGTTAGGCAAAGGAGTTGACAACCTCCTGTAAGCAGCATGTTATGCAGAGAGAGACTCCGTTGTTTTGGCCATGTTGCCCATATGGATAATTATAATTATATGAACCATACTCAATTTATTTTATGAACAGTATTCCTAAAGGCCTCAGAAAGAGGGGGAGACCTAAGATGCAGTGGGTACACAATGTCAAACAGGACCTAGTTAGAATTGGTGTGCAGTGGCGAGATGCAGCAGACATAGCTCAGGACAGATATGCTTGGAGAACTAAATTGCGCGGTCTTGTTGGACCTCCGTAGTCCATGGCTACTTGAGGATGATGATGAGTGAGAAACGTTTGTTGACAGATTTCGTCGCTCTGTAATTTACCAGATACTTCACACATTGGTCCTGAATATCGCCCCTTGTATAACCTTATGTTGTGTGACCCTATTGTCCCTTGCTCTTTGTCGGAGATCTCGTGTGGGAGGTTGAGTTTGCAATCGCATCTGCTGCATTGTTAAAACTATGAATGCAGAGCGCGCTTTAAACTTTTGGCGGGAATTTTGAACTTAGCAATGGACAAATCTGCCGCGGGAGAAATTCGTTTTGTGCCAAATATTTGGCCGGATATAGCTAGTACCTCATATGTTATGAGAGTCGTCTAAAATGTCAACATCTCAAACTTCTAACTAGAATAATACCTCGTTCTAATGGTCTTCCGAAGAAATATTCTTGCGACATACAGTATATTTTCACTATTTATTTACGTTCCGTTAAAATTCCGTCCTCAAAGTACGACAAAGAGGTTATGATCTCCTTGTTATTCCTCTATGTGCCGCTATTTTCCAGAATTTTTCCTGTGCGTAAAAAAAATTTCCGTCCCATTATTTTTTTTCCATCAGAATTTATTTTCGCGGAATAACGAAATATTCGTTGTTGTTCTTCATTTCATCTCCGCCCCAGATATAAAAGTTCTTCAATGGGTTTGGGGAGCGTAGGATGCATATTCATATGGAATATCATTTCATCTTTCCTGTTCTGCGGAATATTTTAGTAATCGGGAAACCCTACTCAAGTCTTCTTCTCTCGTCCCTCCCCCCCTCCCTCAGGAAGTTAAATTCTGTGATCTCTTCTGCCTAAACTGAATCCTTGGTACGTGTCATGTCTGAGCAACAATGTTTTTGCATACAATGGGCTAAATGGCCAGGTTACAAGGACCCCAGGGCTCAGAGGAATGTGGAGAAGGAGACCCATTGGACAGGAGAGGATGGTAGAAGAGGATGGGTATCCTCCGGTCAATGCCATCAAATATGTTCTGTAACATTCACAAAGTATGGCTCTCATGCACACGAAACCACGGCTTTATATCTCGTCTGATGAACGGCGGCCTTTCCAAGCCCATCGGTGACATCCGAAAGTGATACCGAAATTTTAACGTTATTTGCAAAAATATTCTTAAAAATAACTTTAATTAATTAGCGTATTTTTTTATTAATTTGTCACAATGACCCAGTTGAGTTGGTTAGGGGACCCAGTTGACAGCTGTTAGCCTCCAGTCAAGGCCATCCATCATGTTCTTTAACACGATGTGTCTTTAACCTGCACAGGACATGGCTCTCCTGCACACTGGGCTACCCTTTAATGTCCCATCGGTATCCCCTTTCTGACCGAGGTCAGAGTGAGGGCCGCTTTTGGTAAAAGCGGCCATCTGTCGGATGGGACGTTAAGCCACGGCTCTGTTTCCAGAAAAAGCCATATGCTGTTAACCTTAAATAAGACTTTGAATGCCGTTACCGAGAGGCTTTCACCTCTTCCTAATAGCTGTTCAGTGGATCCTCGTATCACAATCTCTACATAATTTGTATGAAGATAAATTGTCCTCCTTTGATTTGAATATCTCTTGTAGTTGAAATAGATGAAGTTAGTTCATTTTTTCACTTCTTTTTAAATGGAGAAATTATTTAAAATCCTTCATTTAAATATATAGTCACAGGTTTTCGAAAGAGGGAAAAACAAACACTCGCAGAAACCACGAAACGCCAAAAAGTCCAGTTGAATAATAAATCTTTGTTGCGCTTGCAAATGAAGATATGGAATTTTAATCGTATAGCAATCCTTGAAATAAGTTGACGTCTTCTCTTGCAACGGGAATTTATTTTTGTGCAATTTGAAGCTGAATTTGATGGGATTTTTATTTTAGAAATTCTCTTTCGGGCGATGTGGGTCTGTTGAAGAGACTAATGCTGTGCGTGAAGAGGAAAGAAACGAAGAACAATGGAATGAAGGAGATAAAAAATGAATTAAGTTAAATGAGCGATGAACCGATCATCCATCACCAGACGCGAAAAGAAAGTTTGTTCAATTAACAAGAAGAAAAAAAAAATTCCTTTCTTGTTAAATGACAAAATCGAATTTCATACATCAGAATGTACAAAAGAAATCTTTAAATACACCATACATGTCATCATTTATGAAGCCTTTTTCTTCCTTTTATTCTCATCTATTGATTAAAAAATCAGTTTTAGGTCTGTTTTGACGAATTCTTTTTTGTGATGCTGGCAAATCGCAGAAAGGGAAATTCCTTGTTTCGAATGATAGATTTATTCCCATTTTAGGTGTTCTGCCATTTTTCTTTTTTATACCATTGTATACATTAACACTTGCGCAGAACTCGAAACATTAAAAAGGATTAAGACTGTACGAATCAGACATTTAAATAATGCGCATAAAGTTCATCGTGAAGTGTTCAGTATCTCCACAGAATGAGAACCAGAAAGAAAAATAATAACTGAAGGAGTTGACACTTAGCATATCCACTAATCTCCTCGCTGGGGTCAATGGCACCCAAATGCCCGAGAGAGATTTTATTCTTATGCGCATTAAGAAGCAGCTTACCGAGTCTCTTAAATTAATATCTTGGAAGAGTACTTTTCAAAGAATTATTCTAAGAAGTAGACTCATTAAAGTTCATATTACTTGAACTTCTTTCTTTTCAAGAAGTTGTTTTTCTTTCTAGTGAAGCATTTCCATTCCATTACCATACGGATTAATGGCGAAAGGCTGACTTTAATGGTAATGTCTCTTTTAGTCTTAATGGCGGGAAAGTATCGCAATGGAGCAGAGAACGTGTAAAGGGCGAAAAAAGGACGCTTTAAGAGAGAGAGTTGGCGACGGATCAGGTGTCTCCCCCTCAGGGCGATCTCCAGCCATGGGTGCGGTGGGCGGTTGAGACACGGGAGCCCGGTCAGAGGGTGAAGTAAGGGGCGCACTGTCGTCTGCCAGCCAAGTGTGGGTAGCAGGAAATTGTCTGGAGGACCGTAAAGTAAAAAAGAAAGCCAAAAACCCACAAAACAAGACTCCCACTGCACGAAATCGATTGCTGCTGGAGACGGGACGCTAATTAATGAGTGAGTCACGTGTTGTTTAGTTCCAGTGTGAGCATAAATAAATTTATCAACTGCGATAATCTAATGCACGTGACATAGTGCAATGGCATTGGTCAATATCATTGCAAATTGTGCTCATAAAAAAAGAGAAAGTGATTAACTCTAAGTTATCAGATATAAAATAGAAAGGTGGCTGATTAGTTAGCGTGCCATAATTAGTTGCTTTATTAGTTAGCGTGCTCGAATTAGTTGCTTAATTAGTTAGTCTGCAGTCCAAAGGGTCCTGGTTTCGAGTACCGGACATGGAGTTGAACTTGGAGCACATGGAGTTGTCTTTCTGTTGAGGTCTCACCTTCCCCATAGACCTTCTCTAAGACGTATTGAACTGACAGGTTCCTGTCACGCCTCTGGACCAAGCGGCTGCGTGAGGAGTAATTTTTTATTGAGAAATAAAAATAAAAAACCCTTAGAGCGAGAAGGATGAGTAGGACGAAATATTGCAGTCAAGATCGTCTTGATCTGGGTGGGATATGAACCCATGACCTCTTGATAAAACGTCAAGTACTTGATTATTTAGCTGCGTCAGCAACGACCTCCTGTAATGTAGCTGATTTTTCATGTCTGTGCATTCGTTAAAAGTAGTTACAGCAAAACAGATTGTTGTACGAAACGTGCATGAAATACAGCAAAATAATAGCATACAAAATAGTTGTTGAACATGCATAATTCGTGTATTAATTAAGTATTCTTTTGCCTGTGGCTACTATAAGAGAGAATTAACTGAATATTACGCAAGTTCTTCATAGGGGCATAGTAAGTATCCTACAAGCCACAATATATACACTTATATTTGTAACTTTACTTTCGGGACACCAGTGTAGTTAGAATGCAAAGGCTACAATAACCTCAATGGTAATGTGTGTTTTTTCTTTAATGAGTTCATGAAAGCAGCAATGGTTCTCCAGTTAACGGCCTTCTTCAATTTTTCTGCACGAGGGAGATCTTAATCCTTCACACGAGGGAGATCGAAACTTTTGCACGAGGGAAATCGAAGCTCTGCCATCCTTCTCTGAACTTGCGCATCTATACTGTAACAGTGCCGTATGAATTAGCATGATCCTCATATACTTGTATAAATCGACATGAGTTTTTTCTCGTTGTCATCCAGCTACATCCTTGTGAAAACGTAAAATCTTTCCCCTTCTTTAGTAGGCTCCATAGAGACAATGCAGAGATTTCGCAGACCATACTTTACGGCATTGAAGCTGTAAAGCCGCCAGTAAAGAGAGAAATGATGATACGGTTTTGTTTTTAACACGTAATAACGAGTTTAGACAAGCTTTCAAACAAGTTATATCTCGTTAACTTCGGAGGAATGAGTGCAAATATACACGTGTCAAGAACTTTTTGAATTCCTCAATATAATCATAAATTCTTTGATCAGTTATAAAGGGCCAATGTATTGAGAGATTTTGTTATTATATTTCATTTTAGATCTTTTTTCTTTTACGCACTCCCTGTAGCTGCTATATTAAATGTTTGTCTTCCTCCTAGTAATGTTACAAAGAAATATCGCTGTTCCTTTCATTGCAATTGATACCAGAGTACCACAACTGGAATGGGGCAAGAGCGGCATTAGCCCCAGGCGCAAAACTCTAAAGGGCGCACAAATGTATTTGATATTTCCTTTTCCTTTCAATTTGAGAATTTATTGTTCGTTCTGTATTTATCACAGTTTACAGCATTTATTACTTAGATTCTGTGTTTAATTCAGAGATAAAAATATTGTTATTTTTATGTAGGAATTTGAAAATATATTTTTTTCCAAAAATTTTGTTTGTGTCATTGTTTTTTATAAATTTATATTTGCAGTATTCCTTGGTTATTTTTATTTTATTACATAGCAAAATTTTTCTTGTGTATTATATTCCTCACTGTTACCTTTGTGGAAAATATGCGCAGCATTGTGCAATTTTAATAGTCAACAAATCCATATTGATAGATGTGGGGAGGGGGGAGGATTCAGAATTGTTTGCCCTGGGGCGAGAATACCTAGTTGCATTCCACTTTTATCTCGACACTGGATACAAGTATTCGAAAAATATCCAAAATAATACGAAAAATAGAGTATTCTACATTACATGTAGGCTGAATTAGGCATGCATGCCTGTGTGCCGAATTCAGTTTACTAAATAAACAAAAAAATTTAAAAGTTGAAAGCTGTAACTATGCCTTGAATACAACTCATGGACTTCTGAAGACCAGTAGTTTTTCAGAAGGTCGTGGCTGCCGGTGGCTCAATAGTCAAGTAATTGACGTGTTATTAAGAGGTGATGGGTTCATATCCCACTCCGATCAAGGCAATCTTGCCAGTAAAGATTCAATATTTTATGCATTTTTTGTTGTCATTGTCGTCCCTGAATTTTGCTATTTATGCTAGTTATTAACTAACTTCTAACTCAGACACAAACTGCGAGCATGCCCCGAACATAATTCATAAATTTCTAATATTTTATCTTGAATAAATAATTTTTTCTAATTAAGTTTTCTAATGACTTTGCTAGAAATGCTATCAATAAACAATGAAAAAAAATTGTCCACTCAAGCAGCTGTTTGCCACAGAGGCCTGACAGGATTCTGTGGCTGTATTATTATATAAATCTTCTAAGAAGAAAGCGAGACCTCAGCAGGAAGACATAGAAACGAAATATTCATGCTTTGGGCGGTAGTTAAACCAAGGTTCCTTTGATCACGAACTAAACACTTTAACCACTAGACCGTCGAGATTGAGAAAGTAAAATACTTGGAATAAAGATGTTTGGGATACAGCAGAGATAACAGCGATGAAAAAAGGTAATTACGCATTTATGAAAGTATCGGATCTTCTGAAGAATGTATATCTGAACTATGATAATTTCATCGAAGATTGGATTATTGGCTTACTTAAATCATTTGAGCCGAAAAGGTCATGAATATCATAGTCAACATCTGTTAGTCTTTTTGCCACCCTGAAGCCTTTAATGTCCTAAATTAGCTGCTCATTTCAGGAAGAAGAGAAAAAAATCTTGAAATTTTTGCCCGAAGCGAAGCGTGACTCGCTTGCAAACAGCTGCATAAAGTGATCCAGTTTTATTCAGTGGAAGAGAAAGGGAAAGCTAGCTCGAAATCAAATACCTTGCATTTGTTCTACGTGCAAATGATATGGAAAAACAAACCCTGTCAGAAATTGTTTCTTAAGGAATAGAGATTTCAAAGTCTTACAAAGAATCCGTTTAACTGAATGACATCAGACAACTTTAACTGAGACTTTGAACCCTGTAGTTTTTATTTTTAATCTTAATACTCAGTAAGCTAGTGGTATATATATATATAAAATAAATAAATAATAAACACCCCCTCAAGCAGCTGCTTGCCACAGAGGTGTGACAGGAGCCTATCAGTTTATATGCCAAAGTAGAAGGTCTGTGAGGATGGCAGGACTTCAGCAGAAAAACAACATTTGATTACTTGGAAAGGTAGCGTTAACTGGTGTACTCTATTTTCCAAAAAAAATTACAGATTTATAAACTTTTTTTAATGCATATGTTTTTAGGAATATAAAACTTAGATTAACAAAATATATTACTGCACTTTGATAAAATCATAATATTTTTATAATATTTTAAAAGGAATTTCTTGTGAAATTTTAGAATACTAGAAAATAGGCAATTATACATTATAAGCAATCAAACTTTGTATACGAACACTGAACAAAAGAAATTATTCTCAACTGTGGTGGAGATGTCCAAGTGAAGAAAAGGAGCGAAAATATTCTCTTGTGCTCGACATGCTGTTCATCTTGATTGGAAAATGAATATTAGCTTGAAAACCATTCAAAAGATTGAGACGAGATTCATTCAACAAATTGTCTCCGTTCCTTGAAAGAGAAGTGTGGAGGTGGAACAAAATCTTAGAGAAACTGTGTCTGCAATAAAAACCAAGGAGGGATGCTTTTTAGAGTTCTGAAGAGGATTCATCCACTTAAGAGCTTATTTTACGGCACGTACCGCTAGGAAATAGAAAATTGGAAGGAGACTAAACCGAATCAAATTTATTTTCCTTGCAAACCTAATATAACCTTTAGTAAGTTGTGGATTAAATTGGACAGGAGAAGCAATTAATTACTTGTAAGAAAAGTAAGCAGGAAAAGTTTCTGTTTCATCAGTGGTCTTCAAATGTTATTCGACGAGCAGATTACTCGGTAGTTAGTAAGTAACTCACTCTATGGGGGTTTCAAGAGCAGTTTACAGTCAAATTATGTGTATAGTATGTATAAACATTAATACAAAAATGATAACTTTCAAGGGAAACATCACTCTTAGTTTAACGTCTATATCAAATGTTAGAGAAAAAATTGTCTGAGCAGGGTGGAATGCGAACCCACGTCCTCCTGATACAATGTCAGGTGCTCTGTCAATAGAACAAAAATGATAATTTTTTGTTGGTTCGATCATAGTCAAAGGGAGTGGGAGGGGGTGTTATATCCATTTGTAAAATGGCTAGTGTTTATCTCGGAAATTTGTATTTGATGCTCCTCTGTCGTAAGGCTGCAGAAGAGTTCTGAGAAATTCTGTCTGGCATTAAAAATAAAACTTTACGTGTTTCTTCCTGAAAATAAAATTAGTTGAAGGTTTCTTTTGTTGTCTTATAAAAGGAATTTTATTCGAATAAACTGTATATGACATATTGAACGCTGAAGTCTAAAGAGTAGTCTGCTTGAAGGGGAAAAGTACTGTGAACTTATTGACGAAGTTTACTACGTTACTGAGCTACATGGTACTAAATCGAAGTGACATGGCAGTTGTACTGTTTCTAGATTACAGAAAACCTTTGACACTTTGGATAATGACATTCTTTCACAGAACTTAGAAAAATAAGGAATTAGAGGCATTGCATTGATTTCAAAGCTACTTATCAAATAGATATCAAATAGTGGCTACAAGAACATCTACAGGAGAAAATGCCAAGTTAAATATGATGTTCCTCAAGGTTCTATTTTAGGCCCGCTTTTATTTTTGATTCAAATAAACGACTTATCCTCAAACAGACATGGCCTATAGAGGTCCAACCAGACCGTGCAATTAAGTTCTCCAAGCATATCTGTCCTGAGCTACGTTTGTTGCATCTGGCCACTGCACACCAATTTTAACATAGTCCTGTTTGACATTGTCTGTCCAACGCATCCTAGGTCTCCCCCTTTTTCTGAGGCATTTAGGCACACTGTTCATAACCCTATTCGCTAATCTATAACTATCCATACGACCAACATAGCAAACCAATGGAGTCTCTCTCTGCACAATATGCTGCTTAAAGGAGGTTGTCGGCTCCTTTGCTTAACCTCATGATTAGTTACAAAGTTGAACCACCTAATGCCCAAGATACTGAGTAAGCATCTAGAATCAAAAGCATCAAGTTTCCTGTTATCTTGTTTACAAAGCGTTCAAGTTTCACTACCATAACTAACCCTAGAAAGAACCAAACTATTCTACAGTCTAATTTTAGTCTTTAGGTGTATACGCCTATTTCTGCACACTCTCCATAGATTCTTAAAAGTCCCCGGCAGCAATCCTTATTCGTCTGTTAATCTCATGCCGCAAATAACCAGTATCTGTTACATAGCTCCCAGATAATTAAACTGTGAAACAAAATTAAAATTAAATTTACCATGTTTTTATATGCCGATGACATAGTTTTAGTTACTATGAAGAAATCGGGAGAAGATACGATAAAATATATACAAAAACACTATATTATTAAACGATGGTTCAACTATAATAAACTTTATTGAAATAGGAAAATAAAATCAAACGGATGACTTTTCATTCATCTGCTTTTAAAATTAACAAAAACTTAATAATTGAAACACACAAATTAAACTGCACAAAAATGGAAACCATTTCAGAGCTAGAACACTGCAGTTGCATCAAAATTGACTACATACAATGAAATATTTAGGATTATATCTCGACAGTACGTTCTGATGAAACGTTCATACTGAGGAAACCTGAGGCCCATAAGGCTTTGTACTTTGAAGTTAAATTAATTACGATATATTAAAGATACCAATACATGTATTATGAGGTGCGAAGGTGGTTCGTAATCTGCAGTGTTTAGGTTCGAGTCCCGCCTGGACCAGAGTTGTGATTTTTTCCGCCCTCCCCTCGGTCAATAGGGGACACTGATGAACTAGAAAAGGTCGCCGTCCGTCGGATGGGACGTTAAGCCGTGGCACCGTGTGAAGGAGAGCCATACTCTGTGCACGTTAAAGAACACGCTAGATGGCCTTGACGGGAAGCTACGATCCGTGTCCCAACAGGTGTCCAATTGTACTATTTGTTGCCAGATGTTCAGCAACCACGGCAATCCCCGGTTCCGTCTCAGGACACTACCAAGTTAACGGAAAGCCGTGACTATCTAGAGTCGGGGGCAATAATACACCATATAGGTGCATCTCATCCCCAACCTCACATGGCAGCAGTCCTATAGAAGGAAAGCTAACCACCGGTAGAAACCTGAAATTTAATCTGTTCCCCGGTTAGCCATGAACAAGGATATGTAGATCCAAGTTCGCTCGGCTCCCGGGGTGGAGACTCTTAATGGGGCCCAGACTTTGAAAAGGGCTCGTGCCTACTAGGGGACCAAATCCGTTCAGCCGTGCCTTTGAACTGCTCCACGGAGCACCTGATGTTGAGGTCTTGACACCCTCCAACAAGGCCATTAAACCGGTCAGCGATGTCTTCGACCTTGGTTGGTCTTGGCTCTGTCCAACCTGGGACCCAATCTGGTCAGCAAAGTCCTCGACCGGTTGCTGGGCCCGAAGCCCCCCCACCACGACAAGGTGGTCCCCTATCGGGGGGGCCAACAGGTGTCCAATGAATCTTCTTCCCCCAACTTTCTCTGAGTCCTCAGATTCCTGTGACCTGCCCATTTTGCCCATTGTGTGCAAAAAAAGTGCCGCTGAGAGGTAAAACAACCCAACTCATGTATTATGCTATATAAAGCAATCTGTGAGTCTGTCTTAAATTATGCCATAACGATACGTGGTAAAAACCACTTAACAAATATAAGAAAAATAGAATTAGTCAATCCTGAATAGCTAAAAATATACCACTTAATGACCATACACATTTAACTACAGCCCAAGTTAGATTTATTTACTTGGATATTTTATCTTACCAGAATTTATACATAAATTTTATGACAACACACATAAAATAAAAGTCCAGCATGATAGAAACGCAAGATTTAAAGAAAAATTTTTTTTTCTACTAGTGAACTTTACAAATGACTATGGAAAGAGCACAAGTGGCCTGCAAAATCCCATGCATTTTCAATCTTTTATCAAGGGAACTGCTAACCGTAAGTTATTTTAGTGAATTAAAACGTGAATTAAACAGATTTTTAAAAATGAATTAGAAAATTAAAATTAACACTTACTAACAAATTATGTAGTGCTGAAGGTGAATGTAAAAATCGCAATGTTTTTAAGTAATATTCGAAATGTGAATAGGTTAAATATTTTAGCAAAGAGAGCAAATTATTCAGTGCTGAAGTTTTCAACAGTAATAACAAAAAAGTTTAATAAATGCAACAAAATGTAACTATATTAAGATTAACAGATTAAGACAGAAAGAAGATGCAATATGTTATGCCAATGTATTATTCTCTCCTGCAAATAATCTGTTAGGTTTCTGGGACATCTGTAAATAGAAATCATTTATTTGCAATTGTTTGCCTAAATAAATGATTAAAAAAATTTAGTCGGGTAATAGGGCATAATTTTGCTTGGATGTACGGATTCCCTCTACCTGAAAACAGAATTGTAGAGTTACTTTAGGAAAGGGTCGATTTTGTATGCAAAAAATTTCTAAAAATTTTTAAAAGATTCTGGAACAATTTTGTGTATATTTTTACGCAATCATATGCTCATAAATTAATTGAAAATATTCCATTCCACAAATGTGACGGTCTCAGAGAGTTTTAATTTAATTTGTAGTCTAGGCTCAAATTGCAGCCGAATATAATCAAGAAATTGTAAATTTTAACCCTGACTATTTTTAGAACCTTTGCTATATATTCATAGATATATTTAACACATTTTCAGTAATACGTTTACCGTTGTAGACTGCTACTTTTAAAATTTTCTTTCCCATTTCAAACACGATTGCGGAAGTGGTTGTGTACTAATGTTTTTTTCTCCTTGAATTAGTGAGTGAGTATTCCCACGGTTGTGAACAACAATGACAGGCCAATCTGTCAAACTCTGCCCTCAACAAAAATGTGCAGAAGTCCGAATAGACAAAAGCTGTGGAGGCTGCGCTGACAGAGATGAATGATGGATTGCTCCACACCTTTTGCCAACTGATGATGGATTGGACAAATTCAAAGAAAAGTGGAGAAAGGAATAATAAAAGAGTATAGTTTATCAGGAGCACTAGGTAAAAGAAGAGCAAGCTGAAACCTGGATTAAAGAAGAAGATTTATTCAAGGTGAGAGTTCACTGCAGTGTGTCGTCACATGGGACGTGGGTGGACACTATACTAGGATCCGCCTCGTTCTTACAGAGGAAAGAAGGAAAGTGTATATCAGTGATTAATGGGCTCTCGCATCGCACTGGATAGCAGACTGTTTTTTGCATAATGAAGCCCAGATTCATCGCCGACGTGGCATTTGGGTTGTACGAATCTAAATCATTCTGTCAGTTCCGAAGGGAAAGAGTTAAGAATCGCGTGAATTAATAATGTCGTGAAGAGTGAAGACAAGGACAGGGAAATATTGAAGACGGATAACGAACTATCTCAAAAGTGATGACAGTTGCGATGACTTTTCAATCGCAGGTTAATCTCATGACATAAGCTTTAGGAATTGAGTCACTAATCATAATTTAGATTGTAGCTTAGGAACACAGATTTTAAATTCCAATCCTTTTCTTCACCTGTAAGATAAATTTTACTTCTCTTATTAGCTCGTTATTAAACGCTTCTCGTGTTTTGTTTTTTGCTCTATTCCCCACCAGCAGAAGCCAAAAGACTTGTTGGAAAAGGAGTGGACAGTAGGTTTTACACTTCTGCTCCCATACAAAAGATGAATTAAATTTTTTCATCATTTTCGACCTAACTTTCCGTAATGTTGTTCCATCCACGGGATTAGTTGAATTATTTTAAGATAAAATATGAATAAGATTAGTGAAGTGAAAAAATGGATGTTAAACCATGAGAACGTAGATTTATTGTTTTATTTTGTCTGCATGTAATGTGCTTGATACTAATATCCACATCGAGTCATAGTACTCTTGTGGATAAAATGAAACTGTTTTTGTTAAATGCATATGTATGCAGACAAATAAAAAATAAATAATAAATGAAATAAACAAGTTTTGAGATAATATAGCAAACGAAGAGATTATCACGAAATATGCACTAAATAGCGAGTTCACAAGGACCCCAAGAGGTTCTTAGGAGACAGATGGTAGCTTTCGTCAAGGGCACCAGCATGCTCTTTAATGTGCATAGGATATGGCTCTCCCACATACGGACCACGGCTTAACGTCCTATCCGATGGACGGCGCCCTTTCTAAGCCCATCATGTCCCCTACTGACCGAGGGCAGGGCGGGGAGTTTTGCGGTGATAAATCTCAACACTGGTCCAGCTGGGGCTCGAACCTGGGAACTGCAGATTACAAGCCTGAGCGAAGAAAAGGATTGGTAAAGTTTATCTTATAGGTGAAGAAAAGGATTGGAATTTAAAATCTGTGTTCTTAGGAGTGAAAGATAGAGGGGCGCAATCGACTGAGCTACCCCCGCCCCAATCCTAGAGTAAGAATGATATTTAACGTGCATGTTAAAGAAAATGAGAGAATGCATGCAGCAAATGAAGACGGAAAATAGGTCATTTAAGAGACCTGAGGCAATAGGAAAGCGACTTTTTGTAAACTCTCATCGAGTTTGGTTTTTGTAATATGTGCGTTAATATCATAGATAGAAGCCATTAAGTTTGGGCTGACCTAGAACCCTAGGATGAGTCTGTCTTGCTACTGCTCTTTACTACCTAAAGTGATAACTCCAGTCACAGTATCTAGTGATAGAAGTGAAGAAGGAATATCAATATTCAGAAATTTCCTTACATTCACCATAGGTGCATGTACCTTCCCTCCGTGAATCCTGTCTCCCAAGGTGATCAACTATCCCTACATCATTCTCAGTTTATATATTCAACCTCCATTTTATGTCCTTAAAGAATTCAAAAAATGCCTGAGAAAATATTGGTCAGAATTCTGTGTTGTGAATGCATAAATGTTTGTCTTTCTACAGTGTAGGTTCAGAGGTTGTTGAAGTAGCTGCAATAACTCCAGCATCATCCATCACAATACGAATGAGCTTCAAAACAGGCAGAGACTCGAAGTGGCGAGGCTCTAGCCTCGCCCACGTTGTAGAGCGTGATCGGAGTGAAGAGACAAAAGAGAGCTTGTGAAGATAGACTGCGAAACCAGGAGTGAAAGATAGATGAGACCTGGCAGTAATGAACTCTCGACTTGCAATCCTAAGACGATTTGCACGTTTGAGCCTCGGGGATGCAACATCCAATCTTAATGATGGACATGGCTCATTTGTACAACTAGATGTACTTGCAATCAATAAACGGAAGGCTATGACTGATTGGGCTTGCGTTAGGCGATGGTACGGTGACACCGGGCAAGTCAGTCTGTGTGTGTGGGGGGCCCCCTTCAAAGCCAAAAAACATTAAAAATTGACATGGCATCAAAGCGGAGGCCCAGCGACATTGCCCGTTTCACTACATGATCCAGTTGCGCTCGTAAGTACATACACTGGTGTACAAAAGGTAAGTTAGAAAATTAAAAGATCAATATAACGACTGGCTAGAATTTAATGAAATTAGGTAGAGAGTTAGATTAGACCATCACGAAGAGCATATGCAAAAGGGAATGCGACGTAAACAGTGTTTGTACAGGCACATGCAACACGTCACGCACGATACGGAGCTTGTCATATCGTACCTTGCACGCTCCAAAACCAGTCAGTTTGCAAGAGGTGCTGGAGAACATGAAGATGAACATCCGGAGTCACTTGGAGGATTCGGAGAGGTGGATAATTATTGGTAGGATGCTGGAAGGGCAGACCCAAGCTGCAGTAGCCAGAGTGCATGATGTCACTCGGATGGTCATATCCAGGATATGGCTTTAATATCAGGAATCCGGGAATGTGTCTCGATAACAAGTTACATGCTAGCCAAAAGTCACAACATCCAAGGGAGACTGATTATCTGGACTTAACAGCGAGAAGGCATAGGGAGATGACAGCAGACAACTCTCTGTCCAGGTGAGAGAGGTCTGTGTGCCAGAGGACTAATTGTTTGCCTCCCCTTCACTCCCTCTGAAAGAATAGATCGAAAGACTTGGTGCAGAGAGCATCACACCTTTACCGAACAGCAGTGGGTGCTTGTGCTCTTCATGGACACATAGTCTTGAAGGTCTCACTATGTATTCCCAACATCCGCTCATCGGAAGAAATCGCGGAATGGGCAATCCAGAACCTCTGTGGAGGAGGAGGAGGTCTTCTGGTGTGAGGAGGCATAATGTTAGATCGCAATGTTATAACCATGCATTTGAGAGTGGTACCGTGCATGCTCAAAGGTAAGAGAGGAGATCCTTGAGCCCTAAGCAACGCTTTTCACGGATGCTGTTGGCCCCGAGTTCACTTTTATGGACGATAATGCTCGTTCTCATAGAGCTTGGCTGGTTAACGATTACCTTGATAGCGAGGATATTCACAGGATAGAGGAGCCAACTAGGTCTCAGGACTTTAATCCTATTGAGTATGTCTGGGAAGCACTGGGGAGACACATTGGTACTTTTCAGCGATCTGCATTAAAGGAACAATTGCGTTTATTGCCTTCCAACATCATCCGTCATCTTGTCGCCAGCATGCATGATCGATGTGCAACATGCATGGCGGTCAGGGGCGATCACACTCCCTATTCATCACCGGAACGGTACATTTTTGCTACCACAAGGGAAGGACATTTTTTGAAGCATGAGCATTATTCCTGGCCATCCATTCCTATGCATCTCATATTTGAATATGTTCTTTATCATGATCTGATGCCACCTGAATTTCACTGAATCAGCTGAATTTCATAAAAGTCTCTCAAGTCGTTTTGTTGTTATGTCAACTTTTATGTTTGTAACTTAACATTTGTTCACCAGCATACAAGCAGAGCAAGCAACTGTTTGGATCTTTCCGGTAACTTTGTGGCTAGTTTAAATTTCTCTTTGGTCGTTCCAAGAATTTAAAGAAGACACGCGAATAGAAAAGAGAAAAACCATTAAAGCCATATGTCGCAAAATGTTCTACTAACTATGTAGTCAACTAACAGTTCAACGGGTTGCCTACATTTGTAAAATATTACCGTTTTGTTCAATTTATTTTTATAGAAACCAGATGACAGGTAAAGGTCAGATACAAAAAAGTAGTATTATACAGTGGCGGCTCGCGTATAGGCACTGTGAAACTGCAGCACCCCCATTTTCAACTTGATATTATCGATAACGTTTAATATAATGAGTCCTTTTTTCTTTAATTCTTTCTTTTTACTTGTACAATATATAATCCTTAAGCTTAATTCAGTAGCCATTCCCCAGTTTATGAAAAAGATACAAAAATCTTTGTATGGAACTGTACGCTTCACAGTACTAGCGGCGAGGTGTTTGACTGTTGTGCGCATGCGCACATAGGAAGCTACACGCAAGGCTGCAAGGGAGAGATATGGGTTGTTTTACCTCTGAGCGGCACTTTTTTGCACACCATGGGCTAAATGGCCAGGTCACAGGGACTCCGAAGGCTCAGAGAAGGTTGGGGGAGGGGACCCACTGGAACAGCTGTTGGGAGACAGATGGTAGCCTCCCGTCAAGGCCATCCAGCGTGTTCTTTAACGTGCACAGGGTACGACTCTCCCACACACGGGGCCACGGCTTAACGTCCCATCCGACGGACGGCGGCCTTTCCAAGCCCATCGGTGTCCCCTACTGACCGTGGGCAGGGCGGGGAATTTTGCGGACTGCAAGGGAGAGAGAACACTGTCGTTCCCGCAGTGCCGACCCTGGCGTGCTGGTTGAAAGTAGTTTTTTTTTTTACTCCGCGTGTGTTGTACTTAAAAACCGTGTACCATATTCTTGAATGTGATAAAGCGTAGAATTAGATTATTATCCTGCTTCCAGCTATTCTATTTGATTCACTTTTTTTTCGCGCAAATTAAAACAAGAAGAATGGATTTCATTTTTAAATGAATAGATTAAGCTTGAACTGTAACAATTTAGGTTAAAGTAAGTAAAAAATGTTTGATTTTGTTCTTTCAGGATTTTATGAAGTTTGTGAATAAATTTTCTTTTTATACATGTTTGTTTGCTTTCACACAATTTTCAAACAAAGGGTAAGTTTTCTGGAGCAGCACCCCCACTAATTTTAGCTACGAGCCGCCACTGGTATTAAATTTATCTTTTTGTAACGAGATGAGAGTAAACCTTTATAGAATACAAGTTTTCTACTTAGCAACAATGCCAGTCATGATCTTTCCGGATATCATTAGGTTAAAGATTTCTCACCGCTAGATTTTAAAACAGTATTGAAAATCTGAATGTTACCAAGCTATACCACTATCGAGTATTTTGATGAAAATGAGAACGTCAGGTTTTACAATAACTTCGGGATACTTTGAATTCTGTCAAGAAAGAAGATATTTCTCCTGTGCTGGGTGACTTCAATATCAAAGATGGCTTTTCAGTTTTGCAGCTGTCCAAAAGAACCTCCCACTTCTGACTATTTGGAAGCAGTGATATATCCTTTTGGCATTGGTAGTTTCAAAAATGCAAGTGGAGAATATTTTCTACAATTCAGTAAACTTAATAGTTTGAGAATATTATTTATTTTCAAATTATTACTACTAACACAGAGATATTTATTAATATACACGAATTATTCCCTATTGGGTTGAATAAAATAATGGCTGTGTTCTTGCGCAAGTTCCTCAGCTTAATTATCTTGGGAGTTGTGTGATAGATACTGATAATTTGCGGCATGAGATAAACAGGAGAATAGGTATAGTTGGAGGAACTTTTAAAAATCTGGAGATTGTGGGAAAATAGGCACATATAAGTAAAAACTAAAACTAGGCTGTATAAAAGTTTGGTCCTTTCTCATCTTTCTGTAGTAGTGGAACTCGGACACTTAATTATAAAGACAACAGGAAACCTGATGCCTTTGGGGCGGGGGTGGCTTAGTCGGTAGCGCGCCAGGATCGTAATCTGTAGTTCCCAGGTTCGAGTCCCAGCTGGGGTCAGCGTTG
Source organism: Ryuthela nishihirai (assembly GCA_038380435.1). Classification (NCBI taxonomy): domain Eukaryota; kingdom Metazoa; phylum Arthropoda; class Arachnida; order Araneae; family Heptathelidae; genus Ryuthela; species Ryuthela nishihirai. The sequence goes on from JAWZYU010000017.1 coordinate 84,291,992, forward strand.
AAATTTATCTCCGTAAAATTCCCCGCCTTGCCCACGGTCAGTAGGGGAAACCGATGGGCTTGGAAAGGCCGCCGTCCGTCGGATGGGACGTTAAGCTGTGGCCCCGTGTGCGGGAGAGCCATACCGTGTGCACGTCAAAGAACACGTTGGATGGCCTTGACGGGAGACTACCATCTGTAGATCCAGTGGGTCCCCTCCACCAACCTTCTCTGAGCCTTCGGGGTCCATGTGACCTGGCCATTTAGCCCATGGTGTGCAAAAAAATGCCGCTCAGAGGTAAAACAACCCAACCCTGATGCCTTTGATTCTATATCCTTACTTAAGTACCTTGGGCATTATGTAGTTTCACCTTATAAGTAATGATGATGTTAAAAGAAATATATTTTTTCCCGCTACCATGGCCGAGTGGTTAGCGCGCTTGGCTATTGATCGAAGGGACCTGGGTTCGAGCCCCGGGTAAGGCATGGATGTATGTGTTGTTTTTCTGCTGAGGTCCTGCCATACTCTCAGACCTTCTACTCTGGCATATAAACTGACAGGCTCCTGTCAGACCTCTGTGGCAAGCAGCTCCTTGAGGGGGTATTTATTTATTTTATTTTTTTTAGGTGGTATGGCCTTTGTTTTAAAAATTTTTAAAAGGTTTCTCAGCTCACTTGTAGATTTCATTTGCTCACAAGTGGTAGAAGATTCGATTTTAATTAACATATCAACTATCTTTGAGCAATATCTTATGTAGGATAAATGTATATGTTGGTTAGACCATATTGTCGTCATGCAGAACTACAGAGTAGCAAATGGAGTTTTCAAAGATGAGCCCAAAGATATCAGGAAAAGGGAGAATGCCGTGGATGGACAATGTCAAACAGGACGGTGGGAGAAATGGTCTAAAGTGGCCAAATGCTAGATTTGGAGATATACATGGAGGATGTAGGAAGCTAAATTTCGTAGTCTAGTTGGACCACGGTATCTCATGACTGCTTGAGGATTGTGATACCTTTATGATTATGAATATTTCGTATAGTTTTATGTAGCGAAATCTGAGCACAATTTAACAAGGAAAAAAGTTTTGACAGTTTGACATCCAGTTTTTAAGTCTGTTTCTTTAACTTGCTATGGCCCATTGTAATTCATTCACATAGACTTTAGAAAATCCCCCCCAAAAAAACCTTACAAAATCTAAGGCTGATACCGGCTATATCGTAAGACCTGAGCCTTGATGACCAAAGGCAATATGTACAATTCGCTTTTGGGGCATGACTTCTGCTTTAAAGATACTCAAAGGTCAGTTCAGCTGCAGCTCAATAAATGGTGGCCTTTTAATGAATTTTGAAATAAAAGTGATAAAAGCTGCACCAATCAAGTGCTTTAGTGGTCCTAAAATTTGCGGTATGCGATCTGTTTATCATGTCATAAACACACTCTGAAAGCAAATTTGAAATATTGAGTTTTCTTGATATAAACTGCTAATGTATTTTTTTAAACTAAAGAACTGTCAAATAATCAAAGGTTTTCCAAGATAAAACGAAAGAACTTGTGTTCTCGGGATGAAAGGTTCATCTCATGCCAAAGGGAAGGTAAGAGGCCTACGATTGGTTGCTTTCAAAGCTGGAGCACGAGACATTCCAGTTAGTGTCACGGATTCAAAAGGAGAAAATGGGTCGTTTCAGTTATTCCTAATTCCTGAGGGGAGGAGTAGACTGCTTTTTTCTAGGTGAGTATCTTATTGTTCATCTACTTCCTTCTGAAATATTTCACGCAGACACACACAAAAAGAACTTAAGGGAAACAATTGAGGAAACAAAAGAAAATACTCGTAATATTAGCAGTACATGCTTTAAGGTATTATTTCTCTTGCCCGTGGGCGGGAATGGCTCAGTCGGTAGCGCGCCAGGCTCGTAATCTGTAGTTCCCAGGTTCGAGTCCCAGCTGGGTCAGCGTTGAGATTTATCTCCGCAAAATTCCCCGCCCTGCCCACGGTCAGTAGGGGACACCGATGGGCTTGGAAAGGCCGCCGTCCGTCGGATGGGACGTTAAGCCGTGGCCCCGTGTGCGGGAGAGAGCCATACCCTGTGCACGTTAAAGAACACGCTGGATGGCCTTGACGGGAGGCTACCATCTGTCTCTCAACAGCTGTTCCAGTGGGTCCCCTCCCCCAACCTTCTCTGAGCCTTCGGGGTCCATGTGACTGGCCATTTAGTCCATGGTGTGCAAAAGAGTACCGCTCAGAGGTAAAACAACCCAACGTTGAAGAACACGCAGAATGGCATTGACGGGAGGCTACCATCTGTCTCCCAACAGCTGTTCCAGTGGGTCCCCTCCCCCAACCTTCTCTGAGCCTTCGGGTTCCATGTGACCTGGTCATTTAGCCCATGGTGTGCAAAATAGTGCCGCTCAGAGGTAAAACAACCCAACCCTGAATGTCAAATGTTGCAGGAATTATAGTGACGGGTTCCCGTAAGAAAACGATAGTGGCTAATACTTAATCACGATTGCAATCCCTCTAGTGCTATATTTAAAAAAATGTCAAATATAACTCCAAAACTATGACTTAAACCTATCTGTTCTGATTCTGGGTCGTCTTTCCTGAGAAAGGGACGGCCCAAGGTATTTTAATGTCACCACCAAATTTGCTTTCAGACGCCTTAAGCGATCTTATTTTTTGCCTCTCGTAAAAGAGTTTAATATTTTATGGCCCCAAAGTTACTTTACATTTATCTCCTAAAGTGACATCTTGTCGTCCCATGAGAGTCTAATCTCTTACTTTTTCACTCAGATTAAAATTCCAGATCAATCATAAGCAATCAATGACTCTTTGAAATTACTATGTATTTGTTATTAAGAAAATTGAATATATAAATGAAAAATGAAACCTGAATTCATTACTTCACACACACACGGAAAAATTATCTCTTTTCTACTATGCATGAAGACAAAAATCTTATAAATTAGCTTCACATTTCAGGTTCATGGCATTTTCATAAGTCGAAAAGAGAACGAGTCCATCTAACTAGTAGCAAATAAATTCAAATAGAAACAGTCCATCCCCATGAAATTGCTGAAATGCTTATGATATCGAGCATGTTCTTCGCAGACGGTTTGGGAATAGAGGGTTTAACAGATCTAAACTTTCCCAAATAAACGCAGATTTAACTACCTAACTTTGCAGACGGAAATTATTCAGGACACAAAGATCAACAATCCGGGATTGTTTCGTGAATTCCAATAAAATATCAAACAAATTTTATTAATAAACATAAGAATGGAATATTTTTAATTCACATCACTATACAATTATAAGATTTGATTTGTTTTACCTCTGAGCAGCACTTTTTTTTGCACACAATGGGCTAAATGGCCAGGTCACAAGGACCCCGAAGGCTCAGAGAAGGTTGTTGGACGGGACCCACTGATGATAGCCTCCCGTCAAGGCCATTCAGTGTGTTCTTTAACGTGCACAGGGTTTGCTCTCCCGCACACGGGGCCACGGCTTAACGTCCCATTCGACGGGCTGCGGCCTTTACAAGCCCATCGGCATCCCCTACTGACCGTGGGCAGGGCGGGGAATTTTGCGGAGATAAATCTCAACGCTTATCCAGTTGGGACTCGAACCTGCCATTACGAGCCTGGCGTGCTACCGACTGAGCCATCCCCGTCCCTACAATTATAAGATATTTAATAACTATTACGCTACTGAAGTATGATGAGGTCAATGGGTGCAGAGGAATATTGTGTTCAGCAGGGTGGGATCCGAACCCACGACCTCATAATATGAGGTGCTCTGACAGCTGAGCTACCGGCCACTGATCAGTCTCTTCTCTGTTGTAGACCATGCCATAGGTCGATAGCACTTAACTGATGTTGAAGACTCCATTCAAAAATAATACCAGTCGAAGTCGCGCTGGCAGTGTAGCTGGTCTTACGCACCTGTATATGAGTTCATCATCAGCTTTGTGAATGGAGTCTTCAACATTAGTTAAGACAGTTCTGTGCGATCGACCTATGGCATGAGGTTAACATCTACAACAGAGAAGAGACTGATGAGCAGCCGGAATCTCAGCAGTCACAGCATCTGACCTGTTATTAGGAGGTCGTGGGTTCGGATCCCTTCCTACTGAAGTCAATTTTTCCTCTATACCCAGTTGACATCATCATTACACTTCAACAGCATGATATAATGGTTAAATACCTTTTAAGAATAACATAGTTGATGGAGTCACACTCGATGAGGAAGAGAATATTAAAGTCATCTTTTGAAGGTGTAAAACAACAACTATTCATTTATAACAAAATGTGGGCTCATTTTCATGTCTCAGGAAACTCGAGTCACCATAGAGAAACAAACTTATTCCTATGAAGCCCTAGAAATTGAATACGCTAGTTTAACAGTGAGCTAAACCACTTCCAGTTGAGAACGGGAAATCACGGTGAAAGGTTTAACAGCAATCATAAATCCAAGGTTCGTCGTTTTTGGTATCATTTAAATACAAAGCTATTAAATTACTCATATCGTATCCTGCCCTTAAATGCACTTTGCATGCAAAGAGAATCTCTTCGGGTAACCTTCATTCAGGGTTTCGGTGAAAAAGGGGCTTACAAAGATCATAGCGGTTCTAAGACTGTCAAAATCTGGATGCTAATATTCAAAACTCTTTCTGCTGCACGAAATCACGAAATTCACAAACATAATTACATAATCGCCGTCCCGTGGCCGAGTGGTTAGCGCGTTTGGCTACTAGTCTAAGGAACCTGGGTTTGAGCCCCGGATAAGGCATGGACGTCAGTGTCGTTTTTCTTCTGAGGTCCTGCCATCCTCTCAGATCTTCTACTATGGCATATAAACTGACAGGCTACTGTCAGACCTCTTGGCAAGCAGCTGCTGTGGGGGGATTTTTTTTTTTAAATTACGTATTCGGGAAGTCGACGGGCCCCTGTATGGTCTACACCAGGGGTCGGTAAACGGCGGCTACGAAGCACTCTATAACATGGCTCTTGATTCTTTTCGGTTCAACATTAAACTGAAAAAAAAAAAAAAAATAAATACCAGAGCAGGTTGATAGATAATGGTTTGAAAATACTGATGCATTCAAATATTCTAAATGCATTGCAAAATTGAATAAGTTGGTCGAGAAGGCAAACTCAAAAGTCACGCTGACGGATGGCAGATTTTTTAAAAATAATTCTTTAATAAGTTTATTGTATACACTTGAATATACTTATTTTGAAACGATACGTTATGATATTATTATTGCTAATAAAATAACATGCTGCTTTTTCATTTGTTGTTTTGTTTTTTCCTGTTTCGACTCGATAAAAATTCCCGACCCATGACTCGACACTGGCCTGGCACTAGATATCCTGTGAACACATAATTAATACTATTATAATAATATATATTAATAATAATAATTAATACGACACTGTTATTTTCTACTGTTGTGCATTGCATCGTCCTAAGGAGCTGATTTAATTCATCTTTGAATTTGAGGCGTACTTTTGTATGAAATAATAGTTATTAAAAATGAAAGCGATATAGGAGATCGTTACAGAAATACCGAAGAACCACCCAATCACGAGATGATAAACAGTTCCAGTAGAACCAAATATCTATCTTTTCATCCTCCAAACTTGAGGCTATGGATTTTCATGTATAAGATGAAATATTATAATGAGCTTTTTAAGGGCATGTCCTTGAAATTTATTAGAATTGCTGCTTTGGATGCACTGAAACGACTATGCGCATTGGCTACTCTTGCCTTGGTGAAAAGTTAGAATGTATGTGATTCAGGATTTGTGCCGCATATAAGTTTCAAACATTCCAAAATATCTTAATGTCATCAAGCAATATTTCTCTTACTGTTTCTGGGGTGGCTCAGTCGGTAGCGCGCCAGGCTCGTAATCTAGAGTTCTCAGGTTCGGAGTCCCAGCTGGGTTAGCGTTGAGATTTATCTCCGCAAAACTCTCCACAACTCCCCGCAGTCAGTAAGGGACACCGATGGGCTTCGAAAAGCCGCCGTCCGTCGGATGGGGCGTTAAGCCGTGTACCCGTGTGAAGGAGGGTCATAGCCTGTGCACTTTAAAGAACACGCTGGATGGCCTTGACGGAAAGCTACCATCTGTCTCCCAACAGCCGTTCCAGTGGATCCCCTCCCCCAACCTTCTCTGAGCCTTCGGGTCCTTGTGACCCGGCCATTTAGCCCATTGTGTGCAAAAAAATGCTGCTCAGAAGTAAACCAACGAATCTTTCCGTTTCTAATGAATGCAAAACATATTTTTTTAAGACGAAAGAAGTAGAAAGCGAACTCATCTGATGATTCCAAGTCTCTACATTTTCACTTGGGGATCACCAAACTAAAACTTCACCCGAGAAAATAATCATCAACTTCTTTCATCGCCATCTTGGATCTGAGGTCACTCTACTTCCCTAGTGTCTGTCGTGTGGCAACAGGGCGCGCATATTTCTTGTGACTTTTGCCGCCAAATGAATGGTCGCCACTTGGTCGGCGTCTGGAGGAAAAGGGACATAAATGGCGCCGACGAGGGTGACGTCAGAGTTATTTCTGCCGGGGAAAGAAGTCAAACAAGGAGATCTTAAGTTCCGTCGCGTCGCCTTGAAAACAAATCAAGGCGGAATGAAAATTCAGCGCATAATCTTTTGTGGCTTTCTTGTTCAGGAAAGACCCCTTAGAGTTCGTGCTGGCCGCTCGAAGCCAATTCTTTGGAAGTGCAGCGTCTTACACCATCCCAAAGTGGCAAGAGCCTGAAGGGATCACCCGTAAAGAGGACATCAGTTCTATTTGCGCTTAAGAATCTGGTGAAAAAATTGAATAAGATATTCTTGTTTACAGTGTCTGAAAAGTACGCGAAAGATTGTGCCTTGAATAACAATAAATGAATGCTCTTCCAGTTCATCTAGTATGCATTTTATGTAGACAAGAAAGAAAAAAATAAGCTCCTCCCTTTCTTAGAGCTTCTGCTATATTTAAATTGTTGCATAAAGTATATGATGCCATGTCTCATTATAACAGTCTCCTGAATTTATGAATTCTTTAAAAAGCTTTTGCTGAGACGAAGATTTAGCAAATGGATCTCGATAGGAAAGGTCGAAGGATCCTTTTGGTATCACGTTACCTAAACCAAAGTGGTCGAATACCTAGAAAAATACTTCACTGTCATAGATTGGGATATTAAGAGAATGCGGATTTTATCTTGTTATTGAGAAATCGCCGACATCACAGTTTCCAATTGCTTTATACTAACAATTGCATTGGATCATTTGGCATTCCAAGTTATTCTGTTGCTCGATGACATCTAACGTTAGCAGGAATACTTTTCATTCACAAATAAATCATTTGGATCAAACTACGTCTCAAGTTTCAAAACCATCGGAATTGAGAAAAAAAGCGGCAGCTGACAATCGTAATAAAATTTATTCATATCTGAATCCGTAATAATAGTGATCATTGGAAACGTTTTCCGTATCATACATTATTCTTTTACGATCAATTCATACGCTTATAGAATTGAACTACGGTATGCTATGGAATACACGGATTACTGTCATGTCGAAAACTTTCGCGTTTCAACTGGACCTTATTTGGAGCGTTTTACCTCTGAGCTGTATTTTTTGCACCCAATGGGCTAAATGGCCAGGTCACAAGGGTATCAAATGTTCAGAGGAGGTTGAGGGAAGGTTGTTAGGAGAGACAGATGCTAGCCTCCCGTCAAGACCTTACAGCGTGTTCTTTGGCGTACAGAAGGTAGAGTTCTGTTGCATAAGGAATCACGGCTTAATATCCCGTTCAAAGGACGGCGATTTTTCCAAACTCACACGGACACCTTTTCTCACCGAGAGCAGGGCGGATAGTGTTTGTGGACATAAAGCTCAACGCTGGCACAGGTGAGACTCGAACCTGGGAACTGCAGATTAGGAGCCGCTATTGACTTAGCTGTGCCTTTCCCTCACACCTTTTGGATTTATTTTTGTAATCATCATTATAAACGAGATAGATACATTTTTTGATTGCATGTAGACAAAAGCAGAAATAACAATGAACAATCTGAAGCAAAATTAATTTCCTACCTTGAATACATAAGTACAATAGTTGCCAATGATGAAATCATTCAATGAACTCATATTACTTGCATAGGAAGATAAGGCGCAACAGAGATTTTTTTATCTTTTCCCAGATTCGGAAGGATAATTATATATTCCCTATGTTGCTCTGCAAGCTATAAGCGTACGCTTGACAAGTAATTCGTTACTATCGGAATGTGTGGAGTAGGTATTAAGAGGAAACCTTTCACACACTATTCCTTTTTAGGGAAGAAGAAAAAAGTACAGAGTTTTTTTTTTATCTATACTATTCCCTATATTACTAGTAGAGTCTTTTGGTATAAATTTGTTATGATGAAACCCGTGTTTGTAAAACATTACGGAACAATTTTTATATACTATATTTTTTGAGGGAAGAAAAAGTGCTGGGAAGCGTACGGGCTTTATACCCTATGGCACCCCATCACATGCTTTCATTTGATATACACTGAAAGCCCAATTTACTATACACATTGTACCCATCCACAAACCTTCCCTACTCCGACACAATAATTCCGAAACCCCTTATGGGCTGTAAATAGGTAAATATGACCTGTTGTATAAGTGCGGTATACAGCAAGTAGGGTAATACGTAAGATATACGTTGTCATGATGGTCAAACATGGCGACCTGAGCGAGTTCGATCGTGGGCAAATGCCAGGTGCGAGGGAGATAGGGTGCTTCATATCCGCAACTGTACAACACCTGAGATTTCCGCATAGGACCATTGCACATGTGTACCAGAACTACATCTAAAACCAGCAAAATCTTCAGCCATTGGGAAAAATGTGGCTGTAACAGGGCCATTGATGTTTGATGTGAGTGCCGCTCTCCTGTATTGTAATGTCAGAATGGACGGACACAGTGCAGATGAAAAAAGCAGTATTCAACAAAGGGGTAGCTATGAAGGTTTGTGCAAAGACCATTTGACGTGCGATGTCACAACTAGGCTATGGCAGCTGACTCCCACATCGAGTATCCTTGTTAACAGCATATCACTGGGGTATGAGGCTGCTGTGGGCGAAGGAACATCATAATGGACCATGGAAGATTGGAAATCGCTAGCTGTGCCCGAGAAATTGAGGTTCCAACTTCAACACCCCGATGAGAGGATGCATGTGTGGCGTATACCACACGATGGCATGGGCCTCAACTTGATAGTTGGGATGTTTCAGGCAGATGCATATAATATAATGTTCTGAGCCATTATCCATATGGGTCTGTTTACATGGGCCACCTTGGGGCTCATTGTACCTATTGAGACCATCATCCATCATCACCACACAAGGCTATGTTGACGCACTTGCCAACCGTCTACACTCGTTCATGGCTATCCATTTCCACAGCAGGATGCCTTCTTTCAACAGCACAATGTCCCGTCTCATTGCTTCCGTTTGGTGAAAGACTAGTTGGAAAAGCATTCCAGTGAGCTAACAACCCTCAAATGGCACTCTCACTTTCTGGATTTGAACCCTATTGAGCATCTGTTGGACCAAATGGAGCAATGCATTCGAGCTGAAACCCACCACAGGCAACTCGTGGTGGTGCATTATGCATGGCTGACCTGGAATCATGGTGCGGCAATACCACCCGAATGGTTGCAACACCTGGTCGAGTCCATGCCACGACGTCTTTCTGCTGATGGGGGGGGGGGGAGACGAAAGATGGACCCACACATTATTAGGTGGGTGTGTGAAATAGATTATCTTTTTAGTGTATAATTCAATTCGATTGGCCATTGTAATGGATTTTATCTCTGAGAGCAACTTTTTGCCCACGATGGTCTAAATGGCCAAGTCCCAAGGACCCCATGGTTAAGAAAGTTGAGGAATGGGGACACACTGGACAGCTATTAGGAGACAGATGGAAGCCTCCCGTCTAGGCCTTCCAGCATGATCTTTAACGCAAGAGTGTGGTTCTCCCGCACACGGAGCCACGGCTTAATGAGCAACCTGATGCTGACCTCAGTTTAAAAATCGACCCTTGAGATCGATTCGTTCTTTTTTATTGTAAATGATTGTTGTTACTCTCCTGTGAGGGAGTTATATGAGCTCAAACATTATGTAATACAGGCGATGGAAAGGAAAATGGAAATATTTTCGTCTTATATCAATGGAGAATCAAATTCGAGACTCCGTAGCTGCTCAAATAAAATTTACAGAAATACATCACTGGAGACAAATATCAGATATCAATTAAGCAGTTTAAATTTCGATTTTAACGATATCCGTTCATCACTTAAAGAATTATAGAAGTTTGAATATTGAATAACAGAGATAGCAACATAGGAATTCACCTCAAAAGTTAATTTAAACTTAAAAAAATAGTATTATTTCAAAATATTGGAAAATTAAATGCATATTTTAAAACTTTGCCTAAAAATTCTTTCAATAATTGTCAGTTTTTGCATAAATTCTTTCTGACTGACTTCGTTCCTGTTAATCATTCGAGCTTCCATATATCTTGAAATATTCAACGTATATTGTTGAAAAACGAGATTTAGAGAGAGGTGAATAGGATTTTAATTTATCTAGTCCTATTTTCCTGTTAAATGCTTATTGTCGAAATTAGGGATCTTCGAATTTGATTCACCATTCACTTAACATGGGAACGTTTCCATTTTTCTCTCCATACCCGTATCCTTTAGCTTTATTCAAAAATAAGCTTTTCCAGAAGTCAATCGAGTGCTATACTAGTCAGACCATTGTCCTTGGCGTATCATTTGATGATTTGTTTTAAAAAATCGTACATTCATCAACTTGTTTATCAACATCCACTGCTCTTGCTTATCCCATCTCATTAAAGCAATGTCTTCCTCTTCGATGCGCTATCTAGTTGATGATATTCTTTGTCAGTTCTTTTCGAGAAAAGAATGACTGAACTAGTCAGGTGGTCTGAAGCGAAACATTCCTTCCTGTTGTTTTCATTTCAGAGCAAAACTGATGCCACTTCTGATTGAGATTTTGTTCCCAATTGCTGTCAAAATCAATGTCTGCGCCTTTTATGCCATTTAGATCTACATAATACATATTCCATTTCTAAATGGATGATTAATGATGATTAATAAAACCCGTCTTCAACGATATTGCTGCTACCCAAACCTGCGATGCACAGGTTGAGTCAGTAGAACGCCAGTTTTACAAGCTGATGCTTCTAGGTTCGAGTCCCACTTGCCTTGGCATTCAGAATCTTCTCCACTAACCCGAAATTTGTCCTCGGTCAAAAAGGGGACACCGAAACTAGTCGGAAAGGTGACTATAACAGGCCGATAACACCACTCTATAACAGACTAATTGGTGGGGTCATAAAAATACTCACAGTCATAAAGCGTGATAAACCGTGAGTCGTGAGCATTGATTTAAAAAAGGCACTGATCCTATCAACTGAATCCAATCAGCAAATTCTGACGATATCAGGGGAGGGGGGAGGGTCTTAGAATTCTTATGGTTTGTCATTTAGCCCATTGTGTTAGAAAAAAGTCTCTCAGAATAAAAAAAATAATGCAAATTATCCTTCAACGAACTTCTTGTCTCAAAGATCTGAGTGGAGCTTGTCAGTGAGGAAGACGAGACCACAGAAGAAAGAAAAGAGTAAAAAAAGTAACATAAAAAAAAAAACATGAGTAAAATTCATCACATGAATGTTATTATCACATGAAAGATAAATCAGTAATATTGGAAGAAATTTGAATATTTGTTTCCAATTACAGACAATACCAAAACCAAAAACCCAAAGTTTCCAAAACCCATAATTTTTCAAAAATGAAAGCACTCTCAAACTTCATAATTTTTACTTCCCATAATAAATACGATTTCTTTTCGAATTCTTTTTTTTTGTCTTTTAATTTTTTTAGTAATCGATGAATGACAAAGCATTTGCTTTTAATTATTTCCAAGAAAATATTAGCACCAGTTTAGGGGGGAATAGGGGAAGCGAGTACAGCAGAAACCGGAAGCTAGAGGGGTATGCGGGAGGCATATACAGGGATCAAATCTAGTTTTTATTTACATGATGCTTAGTGAACTCATCTCTAGTAGAAATCTTTCTCTGCAGTGCTCAGGATGCATTGAAAGAGTCGCCTATTCGGGCAAGCAAGCGGCTGGGCTAAAATTACAAATTCGAAATTTGTAATTTGGGGGGGAATTTTATTTCTAAACTAAGCAATTCACTCTAATGAAAAAGAATAGATGTAACCATAAAACTTTTTTAGCTTGTCTTGGTTTCGCCTGCATTCTATCACAGGGACAGCACTAACTGTTCATTGGCCAGGTTCGCTAATAACTTCACTAATTATAGGGTTAAATATATGTGTTGTGAAAATGGGATCTGGCCACAAGAAGGAAAATATAGGTTGCAGTTCCTAAATTGTTATGTTAAGGAGTTAAAGTGCTTATGCTAAAGCTGGTGTCGAGTTTAGGCAAGTCACCTTTACTGTTAGAGTCAGAGTCTTGCTTAGTAATATAAACCTTGGCCTTGCTTAGTTATATTTAAAGTCCATTTTGATTTTTTTTTTGATTTGCGACATATAGGACAGAGAAGAATCCTAGAAGCTACTCATAGCTTAATACAGGCCTTCTCATACAAGGACATGCCCTACTAAGGGTAGTACCAAAGTTACTGCTGACCACTGCCTTAGTTAGAGCTAATACAACACACAAAGTTTGCCTTGCTGGAACAGTCGCTAGCTGCCTAACCACTATGCCAGTTAAGCCTATAACTACAGTTAAGCCTATTTGAGTTACTACAGTTAAGCCTACAGTTACTACAGTTAAGCCTATTTGATAATGATTAATAATATTTGATCACTTGGACACGATTTATCTATCAATATCTCGTCTCCTTTAAAACAAAGTACCTACCATTATAAGTTGCAATTTTTTTTTACAAATTAATCTTGCTCCAGAAGTCTACTTGCCTCTGCAAACGAGAATTTAAATTCATCTGAGCAGTGCAATGATTTTTATATGGTCATATTTGAACACTCTTCAAGAATGCCAAAGAGCTGGTCTTGTCTCTTAATATTACAACCAGTGGGCCATAGACAACGTTCAACTTGATTTCATTTAAATGTGTATACTATCCGAAATACTCGTTCTTGTCTCAGATTATTATTATTACTAGAAATCAAACGATTCCTTCGACACCTCTCCCGTCATTCCTACCTCCATTTGACCCCGAATGACATCGGATCTGAAAAGTCCTCTCATCCAAAAACTGGTATAATGTCTGAGATCTACGACTGAAAGGCACCAATTTTTAGCCCTCTACCACCAATAGATTTATATTTGACTTTTGACCTTGAAGGATCCATCGCAACCAAAATTCAACATCGTCTCCGACATCTACACTCAAAATACCCGCAGGAACCAAATTTCAGCTCTCTAGCTCCGATAGATCTAAATTTAAACTTTGATCTCAAAGAACACTATGAATATGAAAATTTTTAACGCTACCGAAACACCACCGGACACCAATTTCCTGGTTTCTAGAACTGCATTAGGTTTGACCTCTACATGACCTCCATTTGAATTTAGAAGGTCACATATATGATTAAATTTCGGATTTTTCCCGAAATCTACGACCAGAATGATGGAAATGTCCAGAGCTCTACCATATCTGCTTCCTAGTTAAAAATAGCGTGATCCCCTGTCAGTTAGTCAGTCAGTCACAATCGTCTATATATATATATTAGAGAGCTCATGCGGTTTTGAAGCGAAAGTGTCTGGGTCTGAATCATATTCAAGGCACAGACGGTTGAATTGTCTTCCCACAAAATTTTCTTTATTACGTTCTACAGTTATGTCTTTCGGTCGTGTCGTTACGATTGGTGGCACGATGAGATATTTCCAATTTTTTTCACAGGGGATTTGTAACTGTAACGTATGTACCACATATAGCAGGTGAAAATATTTTAGATAATAAGGGAATTGCTAGGTTGATACTTACGTCTATGTACTTTCACCATGCGAAATGTGCACAGTGACACATCACCCAGTTGCCTCTGAACGTAGTACTAAGGGAAAGCATAAAGCACACTTTGGACTTAATTATGGACTTAAGTCCATAATAACAAGTAACGGAGTCTTAGTTTCATCATCAGAAACGTTGTAGAATGAATTAGTTAAGTATTGATATTCGAGAAATTTTCATTTCATTACTAGAAAAAAGGATTAAAAGTACAGAAGCTGCCCGAGAAATGGAACAGAATGAGGAAGCAGCATCCACTTGTGCTACTCAAACTTGGTTGAAGAAGTGCAGCATCTGCAACACATTGGTAAGGTAGGCAGGAATTTCCGAAGTGTTCCACATGAACTGACTGCTGATCTAGCAAACCTTCGTATGGAAGTCTGCAGGAAATTCCTCTTTAATCCATGCGACCACAGTTTCATCTACTGAATCGTTACTTGAGATGAAAAATGGATCTTTATCAACAATCCGAACACCCGAAAGCAGTGGCTTAACGCATGCCAGCTCGCACTTCTCCCAAAGAGTGGACGATTCGAAAAAAAAAAGGCAATTGTGTGTTTGGCGGAATTTTGAGGATGTAGTGCGCTTCGAACTGGTTCCCGATGGACGCGCCATTAATGCCGACCTCTATTCATCCCAACTGGAGCGAGTGCACTCTGTGATGCTTCAACGCTACCCAGGAATGGTGAACGGAGATCAGTCAATCTCCTCCAACAAGACAATGAAAAACTTTACACTACACTTCAGACCAAAGAAAAATTTCGAGCAATGACATTTGACGTTCTTCTTCAGCCAGAGTATAAGTCCGCAGCTACTTCGAGGAATGACATTTGAGGTTCTTCTTCATCCAGAGTATAAGTCCGCAGCTACTTCGAGGCATGACATTTGACGTTCTTCTTCATCCAGAGTATAAGTCCGCAGCTACTTACAGGAATGACATTTGAGGTTCTTCTTCATCCAGATTATAAGTCCGCAGCTACTTCGAGGAATGACATTTTAGGTTCTTCTTCATTCAGAGTATAAGTCCGAAGCTACTTCGAGGAATGACATTTTAGGTTCTTCTTCATTCAGAGTATAAGTCCGCAGCTACTTCGTGGAATGACATTTGACATTCTTCTTCATTCAGAATATAGGTCCGCAGCTACTTCGAGGAATGACATTTGAGGTTCTTCTTCATTCAGAGTATAAGTCCGCAGCTCCTTCGAGGAATGACATTTGAGGTTCTTCTTCATCCAGAGTATAAATCCGCAGCTACTTCGAGGAATGGCATTTGACGTTCTTCTTCATCCAGAGTATAAGTCCGAAGCTACTTCGAGGAATGACATTTGACGTTCTTCTTCATCCAGAGTATAAGTCCGAAGCTACTTCGAGGAATGACATTTGACGTTCTTCTTCATCCAGAGTATAAGTCCGAAGCTACTTCGAGGAATGACATTTGACGTTCTTCTTCATCCAGAGTATAAGTTCGCAGCTATTTCGAGGAATGACATTTGACATTCTTCTTCATCCAGAGTATAAGTTCGCAGCTACGTAGCTCCTTCCGACTGCCACCACTTTCGCTCCATGGCTCATTTTCTTCAAAGTAAATGGTTTTAAACATTTCAGGAAGTTGAAACGGATGTCACAAACGTTTCACTTCCAGAGCAGAAGAGGTATCGAACAACTTGTCGAACAGATGGTTACGACTATGGAAAATAATTTGTATTTCGCTTCGTTATTTATATTGCAGTAATCATTTCTAAGGTAGACGATAAAACGCACAGACTTACGAATCACCCTGGCAGATAGTTATGAAATTCCGAATATTATTTATTTCTTAAATTATTAACCAAATTAGTAGATTTTCCTTTTGGCGAAAATACCGAAGATGCACTAATTCATTTAACGCAATGAGTCATTCACTGACACCAGAAAAAAGTTCACTAATATCAAATCCTGGGTTTTACCTGTTGATTCCTCTTTTCTCTGGAGAACTCAGAAGAGAATGCAAGTAGAGTATTTCAATGAAAACATTTCTTTCCACTGCTAAACGTCTCAATGTCTGATACTTTAGTTACAGTTTAAAAGGATCACCTATCCGTTGCTCCTTATGAATTTGCATAAGTTTTACGCATCACTGATTTAATGCCATCTCTTTGTGCTTCAGCAAAGCCGTAACTGGCTTTTTTATCATCTCCGTCATCACATGTCCGTTCCTGTTCAGCGCGCTCACTGTATTTCTGCTGAACGTTTTCAGCGGCCAATGTAAACGTTGTTCGGTATCTGATGATTTGTGTCGGCCACCGCAGAGAAGGCATTAGTTTGTTGAACGATGACTCTCGGCAGCGGCCATTGTGGATATCAGTACCCTTTGTGATGCTAATGGATTTGGAGGGGATGGACGGACCAAGTGTGCAAGACAAATTACCGCAATTCAGTTTCGTTTGCCGTAAACCGGCGAGTTGTCCGTACAGCCGACATTCTGTCTCATTTGTAAGTCGACACATCCAGTGAAATATGCAAGCCATTGGTCTCGAGGTCGAGAGTCACGTGGGGCGATCACGAAGAGCCGACGTGCGCAGTCGGATGTTGTGAGAGGAATTCTCTGAGCGAGGTCAAAGGGTAACGGTAATGAGACAAAAAGGCGGATCGTTCGTGTGCATTGAGAGGCAGCCAGACTCTGACTGGAGGCGGGGGGGGGGATAGGTCGTTGAGCATCAGCGATGCAAAGACCATGCCGCTGTACAACACGTTGATCGAACCTAATCCCCCTCCGGTAAATGGTTTTCTCAGGGAAGTACTTGGTTGAACTCCACCGCTGCTTAACACTGATACTTCCTATGCAATCAGAAGATGAACTAATGACACACAGAATTTCAACATCACATTCTAAAAGAACAGTTATAAGTTTCTCCAATAAATGTTCCGAAAACGTTTTTTCCCATTTTAAAGCATCGAAAATGTCTACAGTAAATGGACACTGCTATTAATCAATATTCCTCTATAAAAAATAAAGAAAAAGAGTTTCTGGAGTAGTTATTTTTTTAATCTGATGTATGCTAAAATATAAACTGGAAACTGCATTGTGATTTTCGTTAGGAATTTTAAGAATGCTAAATGTAACTGAGTCATTCGAGCCCTTCTTAACTCAGTAATATATAGTAAATATCCCAGGCAGTTCATTTGTTACGGAGATATGTCGGGAGACTATAAGTCATCAAACCTATGAAAGAGGCGAGAATTATGAGATGGCAGTGTGGTTAAAATTTCTTGTTTCGGAGGCCCAGTTTCAATTTTCAAGCATTAGGTGAGATCGGTTTCAGCTTTTTGGCATAATAGGGGAATCGTACTCAGTTTTTAGAGATATAAGAAGAGGGTCGGATTCAGTTTCCAAGCATTAAGACGAGGATTGTTACCAGGAGATGAGCAACGGGAGATGCGAGATATTGGCACATATGCCATTCGAAAGTTTTTCTCTATTAAACGTTGCATTCAAAATTGATTTCCGAAGTGTTAAACGAGACGACTTAATGATTGGCGACTCACGATTTTAATGATCATCTAAAGATTTGTTGGCATCTGTAGGATCATTGTCTTGAATGCTGTCAGTTGAACCATACTGCCTTAAGGTATACGTTGTAGTGTCGTGAGACGGAGCACGTGCTTTCCCCATAGGGAGTGGGTCCTTCGGGACCCACTCCCCACCCCTTATTAAAGAGAGGTGTGCCTTAAGTTATATGTGATTTAAAAACGGATCACTTTGAATCACAGCCAAGCACACTAATTTCTCGATCCCTGGATTTACATAAATTCTTATTATCTCATGTTGTCTATAGAAATGGCGTTTCAGTCTAAGTGGACTTTTTGCTCTTTTTAAACTCTCGAGGATGAAGTAATTACATGTGATCAGAAACAGAATCAATCTCTACCTCGGAAGTTAATGGCAACCTCTGATTCTTTCCTACCCAGAATGATCACAGGGAATTCTGTCTGTTGTACAGATATTCTTTTCATTAATTTTGCATGAAAAAGATTAGGAAAATGCAAACTTTTCCTTGAACGAAATGGGGCGGGGTGGCTCAATCGGTAGCGCGCCAGAATCGTAATCTGTAGTTCCCAGGTTCGAGTCCCAGCTGTGTCAGCGTTGAGATTTATCTCCGCAAAATTCCCCGCCCTGCCCACGGTCAGTAGGGAACACCGATGGGCTTTGAAAGGCCGCCGTCCGTCGGATGGGACGTTAAGCCATGGCCCCGTGTGCGGGAGAGCCATACCCTGTGCACGTTAAAGAACATGCTGGATGGCCTTGACGGGAGGCTACCATCTGTCTCCCACCAGCTGTTCCAGTGGGTCCCCTCCCCCAATCTTCTCTGAGCGTTCGGGGTCCATGTGACCTGGCCATTTAGCCCATGGTGTGCAAAAAAAGTGCCGCTCAGAGGTAAAACAACCCAACCCTTGAACGAAATCGTCTGAGCTCCAAGGTGTCTCAGTATAATGTTACCATATTGCAAAAATCTTCATTGTAAGTTCGGCGTCCTAGATTTCCAATAAAATTATAATTTGATATTTCTGTTTTACATTTCTTGCTTGCTACTGTAATTGCAGGCTATTAACGTGTTATAAGTAAAGGTCGAAAAACAAATAGCCACCAAAAAAAGGCAAGATTATTCTGAGGCATCCTCTATTATGTAAAATCTAAAGTAGAATGGATTAATCCGAATTTATTAATTGTGTGTCGTTTCTCTGAGAACTGGAAAACATCTTAAGACTAATTTAGGTATTTCGAAACAGGTAATTGATTTATAAAGAATACTTTACTATTTTAGCTGAGAAATTTTCTAAAGCTGATAAAGGATTAATTTCTCATTTGCTTTGTAACTCTCTAACACTATAAAGTTTTATAACCAATCGGTATTTTATTATCATAAATTGGAATATTTCAATTATGTTATCGGAATTTCTCATTCTGTGTAAACAGGATAACAGAAAAAGTTATGATTTTAACTCTAGATACTTATATAGTAGATCTTGAGTATCATGTGGCTTAATTACTTGAACAATGACTAATATAGTGGTTAGTGAGATATTTACTGTTCCAGTAGGCAAACGTTATGTTTAACTTATAAATTTGCAAGAGCCAGCAGTGACTTCGCTCTTATTAAGGCATGTTCTTGTATGAGGAGGCCTGCAAAAATTAGCAGTAGCTTCTAGGCTTCTCTGTCCTATGTGTTGCAAATGGAAAAAAAAAAAATGAGGTTTGATTAAGGGGTCATGAACCACTCTTAAGCAGCACTTAAGACGGATTGGTTTAGTGAAAAATAGATTAGCGAACAAAGTTATGCTCTGTGTGCGTAAAGGCCAAACTGGGAATGAAGTGGCTCTTTGCAATGTCAAAAAAGGACGTTATTATATAGCAGGGATTCTCACCGTGGGGTACGGGGTAAAATATTTTCGGGTACGCCGTGAGAGCTCCAAAAGTCGCTAGATCTAGTAACAAATTTTAGTAAAAATTAAGTTGGCAACACTGCTGTGCAAAAATGTAATTTTTTGTGTTTATCGATATATGCAATTTATGAATACAAAATTTAATATGTGTATATATATATATGCTTTATTTTATTCCCATTGTTTTACTATACTGCTCACAAAAATTAGGGGATATTTCATCGCTTCATATTCATTTTGAAATATCCCCTAATTTTTGTGAGCAGTATATAACTATAATTTTATCTATCTATACAAGTGGTACGCCAGTTACATACACATTTCCAGGGGGTACGTGAAGCATAAAAGGTTGAGAACTACTGCTATATATAATTGACTTTTATTTGCCATAAGCAACAGCTGTTTCTACGGAGAGATGTATTTGAGAAAACGAAATTATACATTCTGGTTGGGTCTCCGCAGCCATTGCTGATTGAGGATTATTTATTTGCGTCTGGAAAGCATCCAACACGATGCTACAGCCTATGGATCTCCGTAGATTACGGCTGCTTACCGATTATGTATGTATGCAGTGCTTTAAAATCTTGTTTGGGTTTCCATTGTCTGCGTTTCATGCATATCGTAGCATATTAAATTTAACCAACGATCAAGTCTTTGTTCCTGTGGTCCTAAACTTATGCAGTATGAAACCACCTCTGAAAAGGCAGATAGGGATTTTCAGTGCAAAATATTCATCAATGCTATTTGAATTGATTTTTTTTAACCATGCAGAATCAGCTTGATGAGATTTTAATAAGATATCTATTCTTGTTTTGAGTCACGAAGCCTCATAAAATGAGTACATTCTTTACAAAATGTGATCTAAGTCTTACAAATGCTCCACTGAGTCTAAGGAAGACGTGCTTCACATTTCACATTGAGAAACAATGGCTACGCACATATTTTGCATGCGTGGGATGGCGCGTTCATAGGGAAGCTGTAGTGAGAATTTGCTTCTCCCTAAGTTTAGCGAGGCATATTTTATTTTTTTTTCTAACTAAGGTATAGAGATTTTGCATTATAACGATACAAAAGACACCTTTTGAAAGACATTTCAGCACTCTAAAGGAGAATTTGGATATATTCGATCATGTCTGAAGAAAAACTGAATGAACAGGCACTGCTGTCTGTGCCTGACAAGCTTCCTTAGATATAGGGTAAAAAAAGAAAGGCATCAAGTCTTTTCTTTATTCTGAGAGTTATGTATTTGGGAAGAGAAAAAATTATCTGTTATTTTAAGAAAAAACTTTTAGGTCTGTAATTAATAAACGTGATAATCCTTCAGTCCACATCCTCATATTTTAGCATAAAAAAGCTTAATGAGAAAACCCTGATCTGATATGGATGGATCAGCTTGTTATTGAGTAAATTTTAAAAATGATTTTAATAATTCCAGTGCTGTTGTACTTTACTATATAACGTACTTTCATAGCTGTTACGGTAAATTGACATATTTTTGGTTTTCTCTCAAGTTCCAGTTTCCGATGTTTTATGATTTAACACTGAAAATGTTAAATCATAAAAAATCTTCATCAATGTTATTACGGTACAATAACCAATTCCAACTTTATACGCCATTACCACGACTTTTACTTTATATTTTAATTGGTGATTTGATCTACACATCATCTACCACTTCTGAATTCACATTGCTCATCACGCAATTGACTGTCAACCAGATTCTTAATTCTATTAAGCACAATCATGCAAAGAACTTTACCTGGAACAGAGAATTAGGCTGATACCCCTATAGTTATCACAAGAACTGGGATCACTTTTTTTAAAAATAGGGATAATAATAGCTGTGGTAAAATCCTTAGGAACCATGCCTTTATCATAAAAGATATTCAAAATTTCAGTCATCCATGTGGTAACTGAAACATTCCCAGCTCTGAGCATTTCCATAGTAATTTCATCTATCCCTGGGGATTTATGTAGTTTAAGTTTAGAAACAGCTAAAATAACTTCAGATTGTGTTATAGGGCCAACATTAAAGCCAGTAATGCATCTATCATCATTACAAACAATGGGAGTAGAACTAACCACATTGTTTAGAACATCACTAAAATGTTCAGCCCACATAGACATGACAGAATCCACACCTTCTATAACCTTATCTTGTTTATTCTTCAATCCCTGTATACCTGTCCGTTTTCTACCACATAAAACATTAACTATCTGGTGCAGCTCTCTGCTGTTGTGCTGTCTAACTGCTTCCTTGGCTTTGTCAGCAAAGCCATCAAGCCAAAGATACTTATCATCAGCTGACCGATCCTTTACACGTTTATTAAGCTGTCTGTAATCCTTTCTATTAGGACTAGTAGGGTATTGATTAAGGACATTCCTGCAGTTCTTTCTTTCTGAGAGAAGCTCAAGTGCTTTATCACTCAAATAATTCTGTCTCCTATGCCCCTTTTTTCCTCAAAGTGTATTGTGTTTCCAAAAAAAGCCTGTTTAAAACGGTCCCATTCTTCCTCCACTTCAGTATTAAGCAAACCATGACTGTCATAATGACTAAGTAACTTATCATGGTAAGCTTTAGCTATAACTGGGTCTTTTAGAGTTTCAGAATTAAAGCTAACGTTTTTAACCTTAGCAGACTCTTCTTAAGTTTAAGTTGCAAGACTCTTTTAACAAGGTAATGATCAGATCCAATTTTAGCTTCCCTATATGATCAGGTATTCCTAACAGAATTTGCTGACCATTTGCAGACCATTTGCTGTTAATTAATATATAATATATTCTTATGCAGCCCATTTGGTGAAACTCATGTGTACTTATGTATGTCGCGGTGTTTGTAATAAGTGTAATTTTTTCTGAAACCATTAAGTTTACTTACCTGCAGAAGACGTTGCCCATTGCCATTGCAGCTACCAATACCAAAAGGGCCTATCACCCCTCCCCAAGGGTCAAAGTCAGTGCTACCTTTGGCACTGAAGTCACCTAGAACAAGTGTAATATCTCCTTTCTTGACATAATTCAAAATATCCTGAAATTTTCCGTAAAATATATATCCTTCTCATCGTCATCGCCATCTTCATTGGGGGCATAACAGCAGATAACATTGAAGTCTTTAATGCTTGTCTGAAATTTTGCTGTAAGAAACTTTTCATTAATGCACTCATATCCTAGAAAAGAATCACTGGCATGTCTGCTGAGAAGCAGACCCACGCCTTGGTGATGCTTATTATCGTCCCTCAGTGAAAAAAAGAAATTTAAGATTATTTTTAAGAATCTGACTTTTATCTGTCCATCTGGTCTCTTGCAGGCCGAGAATATTTAAATTATAATGGTGGAATTCTTGTAGGAGGACATCAAGAGAATAAGTTTTGTGCAGAGTCCACACATTCCAACTGCCTATGGAGAGAAAATGGCTAGTGGGATGTTTAAAGAAACTATGTTTATTGAGAGAGGGAATGCCGACAATATCAAACAGCTCCCTAATCCCAGGCATGGGGCGAAGACCCGTTCCCCTACCTCTAAAGGTTGAAGCCATCTACACTGGCAGACTTCCTCCAATTAGAAATTGACGATGCCAGTAGAAGCAAGAGTTCAGGTGCCTGCGATGACCTCTGCTCAGGATTATCCACCACCAATGCCCATTTTTATGACGCCGCTTTCACTCATACGATGGTTTTAGCGACATGACGCTGCAGTGAATCAACCAACGCTGAGTAAGAGGTAAAGCGGAAAGATCGCGTTAATGACCGACAGCAGCGCCAAGCTATATTTCATTGAGCAATACTTTGCCATGTTCCAACACGTGTCTGGTGTAGGGAGCCCTTCATTGGAGGTTAATTTCACCATGATCTTACAACCCCTTAAACTAGGGGTTCTCAACGTGGGGTACGCAGTGAAATTTTTTTGGGTACGCCGTGAGAGCTCAAAAATCGCTGGATCTAGTAACGAAGTCAGTGTTTCATTTTATTCCCATTGTTATACTATAACTGTAGTTTTATCTATCTATACAAGGGGTACGCCAGTTACATACATATTTCCAGGGGGTACGTGAAGCATAACAGGTTGAGAACCACTGTCTTAAACCAACACATGCCCAAAGCAGGTGGTCTGCAAGTGGTAAGTATTACGCGTGATGACTTCGCACGTGTCTTTTCTCATTGGACAAGGTTTTCCATTTATTTAGTTTTGGAATCAACCGATGCGCAGTTTTCGTGGACAGTTTGTTTACATCGTCTTTGCTCGCTGCATTTCACTGTGCTTTGTCGTTTCGCTGTGAATTATAAACTGTTTATAACTATTATTGTATTTAATTGTTAATAATGGCAGATAAAAATGAAAGTAAGGTTATTGTTGCTTCTAGTGAAAAGAAGAAAAGTCGTAAACCTGTTGCGTTTGTTACTAAGATTGAAATTATAAAATTTAATGACGAGAGTATTTATTTTAGTTGTAAATGCTTTATTCACGCCAATTTCGCACATATACGACTGCTTAAAAATGTCATTAAACGCATCTACAAGGGAAAACCATGCAATAATTCGCTATACGACTGTGGTCTGCAACGTAACGTATAACCTACACCCGACCGGAGTACGCCTGTACTCTTTGGGGCGGGGGTGGCTCAGTCGGTAGCGCGCCAGGCCAACACCACCTAGAGGAGAAGGCCGTACCACTCATTTGTGACGTCAGCATTACTGGACTGGACTGCCGGCAGAATAGATTGAGAGATAGCTTATCCTTGTTCATACAACTTCCCATTTAGATTTTGAATATTCACTAATAAATCATTAAAATAATTTGTTTTCATATAATTAAAAAAAAATCACACTTTTTTCTAATTTTTTTTTAGAGATAACTTTTTTTTTTGCTTTGATTAGTATTGATAAACCATTAATTACCGTTTACGATTATACAGATAGCTTTAAATTATTATTTAGATAATAACACTCTTTAAATGTTCGGAAATTTCAAAACTTTTAGCGAATTTTGCAAACGATCGATTAATGTATTGAACAAGTACTAAATTTTCACTCTTAAAGGATTCTAGAAGTGCGAAATATATTTAGAAAAAAACTACTTGTTACAAAATACCACAGATATTTATTTTTTTTCACAAATATGTATGTGTATACATATAATGAGGTCTAAAACATTATTTAATGAAAACAGTATGTTTCAATATTGCATATGTTAAGAAAAACAACCAACAAATTCCACATTAAAAAAATACTTTTATTTACAATCTGAGAAAACAAATATATATAGGATACACATTACAATGAAACAAATATTTCATATCATTACTTTATTTTTAAGAAAATTGTGCAATTAAAACAGGAAAATTCACCAATCATATGGGAGAATTTTTAAGCAATATGAAGGAACTTAATATTGTGCAATACTATTTAAATTGAAAAGGAAAATTTTATGATAGTCCATTCATCCCAGTTGAGCTCTTTTTTTTTAAATAGTTTAATAATGAAAGCTGTTTTTAAAATGCATCACATTAATAAAAACTGTTTCTAGGACAACTATGACTTTTAATTAAAAAGAAAAGAAAAATTGCTTTCCCAAACTTTTTCACCCTAATTCATATTAAAACTAATTTCTTCACATAACATAGAAATTTTTATCCTTTTTGCTATCATAATAAACTTTAATAATAGAAAAAAAATTCTGAAGAAACATGAAAGCAACATCTAAATACATGTGGTCAAAAGGTTTGAACAGATTCAAAACACAACAGAAATATAAAATACAATGAGTATTATACAATGTAAAGGTCACATTGAAATATCCATATACACTCAGTAATTATGAAACCTAATTCCATGTTATGTCAATGGAAAGCTAATTTCAAACCTTTGTAACTTTTAAAATGAGCTTTTATGAAAAAAAAATGAAATGAAGATCAATTAAAGATCTCAATCAAATTTATCTAAATCTATGTTCATTAAAAATCAAAGAATTATGAAAACTGGGATATTTAATATGAACAATGGCTGTTTTAAAATATTGATCTAGGAAGTAGTTGAAATAAGTTAATCTCAAAACAGTATCCCATATTAAATTTTATTAGCATAGTTTTAGCAGAAAATGTAACAATTATTTAAATTTTCACCAACTCTGCAGAATGCGCATTACTGTTTAAGATGTTGATATATAATAAAATACCCCTTCAAACAGCTGCTTACAACAGAGGTCTGACATGAGCCTGTAAGTTTATATGCCATAGTAGGTCTGTGAGGATGGCGGAAACCCGGTAGAGAAACAACACGAACAACCATGCCTTACCTAGGGCTCGAACCCAGGTTAGTAACCAAGCGAAGCCTCTTTAAATACTAAATGAATATTATTGGAATATAGAAAATTAAGATAGATTTTTAACTTATATATATTCAGTCATATTTTCCCATGAAATGTTTATTTTAGAAATTACAGAGCTTTGAAATAATCTTTCCATTGACATAACATGGGATTGGGTGGTCATAATTAATAGAGTGTATATGGGGTAGTTTCATGGCAGCAAACACAGACATTTATAACACAGAATTGAAAATATTTATGATAATACATTTGTACATACATGTAATAAGAAAAAATTTAACTTGTAAAATTTGCAGCTATATATATAATTAGTAGAATTGTAGCATCATCAGCAACTCAGATTTAATGACATTGCAAAACTTGAATTAAGTAAAAATAAAGTACTACAAGCAATATATATCAACTATTGAACATTTTACTAACATTGAATAGATAGAATTAGCATCTAAAATTTTCTTATATTTTTATAGAGGTCAAACTGTTTCAAATGATTCAGTACACTCCAAATGTGCAAATCAAATTGAAGAATTAAAAAAAATATCTAGATGTCATTTACATAAAGGTTGATGAAGTGGCAAAAATAAACTACACCAGTAGGTTCTTAATAGGATTCCTTCCCAAAGGCAAGTCGATAAAATAACTTTAAATTTGTATGGTGTCAAAAATACACAGAACAGAAAAAAATGTTTTGCTATTTTGTAAAGAGCATATACTTAACATGCCTGGAAACATATTAAATAAAAACATTATTCTAATCTTGACCTTCTGCAGAGTTTTTTAAACCTTAAGTCATTAACTACTATGCATATCTTAACTGCCATATCTGGTGAAGATACTTTCGAATGCTAAGAGCAACAGGGTATTTTCCCTTTATAAACAGATATTCTTACATTAAAATTTTAATATTACTTTAACTCACTATCAGTGTAAAACCAATTATTAACAAAGAACTTGGAAGAAGAAAATGTGTATCAGAACCAGTACAAGGTTTCTAATAACACAGTCAATCATCTCCCTCCAAGCAGAAACTGACATCCCCCAATGATACAGAAAACCTTATTGATCTGTTGACCAGGCTAGTTCATAGGTATATCAAACACCCATTGGCAATCATTTGCAAGGCAGAAGAAGCCACAAGATATGCATATATATTAAAGAAAATCGAGGAATAAATTAACTTCCTAAATCTCCCATGGCTTTTACAAAAACCAAAGATTGACACTTAAGTTTTCTGCTTATAATGTTCTCAATTTAAAGTAATGAAGGAAAAATAATATTCAGAAAATTCTATTTCCAGTTTAATGAGTTTCAGTTGATCATTT
This sequence comes from Ryuthela nishihirai, assembly GCA_038380435.1. Taxonomy (NCBI): domain Eukaryota; kingdom Metazoa; phylum Arthropoda; class Arachnida; order Araneae; family Heptathelidae; genus Ryuthela; species Ryuthela nishihirai. The sequence goes on from JAWZYU010000017.1 coordinate 84,319,118, forward strand.
CATCCAGAAACTGGTTCCAACAGAAAATTATAAATTTCATACCCCACTAAATGCATGTATAACAGAAGCAATGAAATGGATTGGAAAGAAAACCATATACTGTCACATACTGCATCCATACTGAATAGCTGTCCAAACAAAAGCATCCACCCCAAGTATTTGATACATTGATAAAAAAATTTAAAGACAACCAAAAATATAATTTATCTTCAGGGGTCCAACCATAAGAGTATAGTGGGAAGTGAAAATGTTATGGAATTGGCAAAAGATCACTCAAAAGTAACACTAAACACAATATTAAGAAAAAACCTACTGACAAGTGCAGATAGAGATTCCCTTTGATCATAGATTTAGTCACAAAAGACATGAAATCAGTAAAATAAAAATGAAATAAATCTAGTAGACCCTGTACAGTAGGAAAATATAGTTAAAGGAACTGAAAACAGCTATTGCAGCTTGCATGCAATAAAATTTCCACTAAAATATTGCAAAATATTTGACAATAAAGTTAACCAGTTTTTGTGTCTGAAAAACAATGGTTGAAACAATAGCACACCTTTCCAAAGGGTTTTCCACCATTGTATTTATTGGGCTATGATTATTTGAGTCAAAAAAAAAAAACAATACTCATTAAATATACTATAAAATATATGGTGCAGTGATTTTTATTCCTATTTCATAAACAATCAAAGGTTATTTCTCCTAAAGTGTCATAATGATTAGTAACTATGCACTGTCATAAAAGGTAAACTTTCTGTTACTTCAAACTCTGACTGAGGTAGTGGTCAGTAATGATTTCAGTTTTGGGCATAATATTTTTTTAAAGTGTATTTGTGGATGCTTTAAATGTAGTTGAACAGTACCTCTCCATCAGTATATGGATACTTTAGAGGTCAGAAAGTTTTCTCCCAGTTTTCATGTCAAACATGCTGGTTTCTCTTTCAACATCAGATGGTGCAAAGTGGAGTTCATACACCTATGTATGCAAAAGAAATATTGAGAATATGTACAAAAAAACCACTGATGAATGATAAACATTAAAACAAAAATCCAAACACCAGGAATACTGTTCACCATACACTAAAACATTTTATTCAGAACTGAAGACTTTTTACCTTCGAAAGTAAAAGCTATAATTGTATTCAAAACAATTCTATAATCAGTGTATTTTCTAAGATTTCGATAAAAATCCATGGTTAAAAGAATGAATTCTCCCAAGGAATGCACCTATTCTACCAGTAAGCTGGTTTTCCTCAATATTTCTAACTCTTTTATCATATATAGTTCACCTTGAAAGCTAATGCTAACCATCTAATAGCATTCCACTGCTAGTACTAACCATAAAGTGCTTTTGGTAATGCCACTATAAGGTGATAATGTAAAATAAAATGCGAAAAAAAAACTGAGCTGAAAATCATTTAAAACAACTCTTATGAATGAACGTTTAAAGGTTTGAAATATTCCAGTCCAGGAATTGAGCCTGAAAACAACTCCAGTAATAAGTTTATTGTTTCAGACAATTTCCTCTTACTGTAATTTTCAGTTTATTAGGCATAAATTTGTTTATATAGACAGCACCTGGTATTATACTAATGCTGAAAGGTATTAGGAATTGATTGGTCAGGAAGTTTACTGTTGTCGACAGTTTCTACAATAAACTTTTACCATTACATATCAGTAAAATCAAAATACCTCAAATTTTTGTGATAATTTTTGGATTTCTTCATTTGTAAAATCCAAACCAGTGGTCAGTACAGAGGATAAACTTTGACGTTAACTCGAAAACAATATTGTATGCATTTGTGGTGTTTAATATATTTATATTCACATAATAGATGAAATGACAGATATCCCCTCAAATATTCTATAATATGATTATAGAATACATTTGTAACAAAATGAAAACAAAATCTGCAATCACATGCAATAAAGATATGACAGTAGACTATTATACCTTTATTATAATATACCTGACTTATCTCATTTTGCAATGAGTGGTTGGAAATATATGCACTTTTAATTACTCCTTTGAAAGTAAAAAAATTCTTTGACCTGATTTCAGAGATATAATTATGCAGATTAATTTAATGCTGAAAGTTATTAGGAATTGATTGGTCAGGAAGTTTACTGTTGTCGACAGTTTCTACAATGAACTTTTACCATTACCTGTCCTGCTTTTATTAAAAAAATAGCTGATGTGTGAGGTAGGCAAAACTTCAGCAGGAAAATAATACATATTCACAAAGCCATCTCTAGGCTTTGAACATGGGTCCAATTTGTATCCAAGTATACTACTAGTAATAACACCAAAATAATTTCTAATACTTATGCAGAGATTTTGTATTTAAAAGTAGGTTTTCCCATGATCTTGCCTTTGGCTTATATATGTATTTCAAGTTTAACAGTATTATCGTATTAACTTATACGAGATATATTTGAACTCTATGGATATATAAATATAGTGATATAACATTAGACCCTGAAACTATCCCAACAAAAGTACCAATTTCTTAACTTACTACTGTAATCTATTAAATAAAAAGTCTGGTCACTGTCAAATATTCTTTTCTATTTAAGCATTTTAACATATGTACATTCGACATTTTTTATTCCAGCATATTAGGTTTCTTATTTAATAAAAATAACATCAAATTAATCCATAACAGATCAATGATATTATATATATATTATACAAACGTAACATACAATAGTTAAAACGATAATTTTTACTTTAGAAGTTCATAAATATGACAACAGATATTAATACAGAATAAAGTTCTTCTTACCTTGGATGCTTTCTTTGGACAGAAGATTTGCGTTGGTATTGAACGAATCCATTTCTGTCGCAAATCGATATCTTCTGGAAATTTAGAAACTGAGAACATTTTAACACTGAGGAACGCAGCTCGATGGCATTTCGCTAAAAAAAATCAATGAACGTAAAATATTGTATACACACACTAAAACGTTTTGCCGAACTAGCTGAACACGAACAAAAGCAAGATGGAGGCGACGCTACTAGCTACGGGTCGACTAAATTGACGTCATCAGAATCGCTTCACCGACTGGTAGGGCCTTCTCTTCTAGGTGGTGTTGGCCAGGCTCGTAATCTGTAGTTCCTAGGTTTGAGTCCCAGCTGGGTCAGCGTTGAGATTTATCTCCGCAAAATTCCCCGCCCTACCCACGGTCAGTAGGGGACACCGATGGGATTGGAAAGGTCGCCGTCCGTCGGATGGGACGTTAAGCCGTGGCCCCGTGTGCGGGAGAGCCATACCCTGTGCACGTTAAAGAACACGCTGGATGGCCTTGACGGGGGGCTACCATCTGTCTCCCAACATCTGTTCCAGTGGGTTCTCTCCCCCAACCTTCTCTGAGCCTTCGGGGTCCGTGTGACCTGGCCATTTAGCCCATGGTGGGCAAAAAAGTGCCGCTCAGAGGTAAAACAACCCAACCCAACGTCTGTACTCTTTTGTCCTGAACTTAGGAATTCACTATTGCATTGTTGATCATAAATTTTGTGTTACTCTTTCACTGTTAATCCATTATTTTTACATCAACTGAGTTTGTTCGTAAAAAAAAATATCCAACTAAATATTTTTTAAAGCAAAATTTTTTTAAATTACTGTATTTTATATTATTTGTGCTTTTAGTTTACTGAAAATTCTGCTTCCCAATTCATTAGATTTTTTCTTGTAGCATATTTAATATATGGAACAGTTATAAAATTCAGTGCACCTAGGAAAGTCAATTATCTCTTTCAAGAAGCAAATTCATTAATTAGATTGAATTACGCGCAAAAATGGAAGAATAAAAAAAACACGTGTCACGAAAAAGCAGAAATCCCTTTCATGAAACCGGAAGCGGGTCAGAGACAAGGAGCACTGGTGAAAGGATTGATCTGTATGCACGCGACCAAACGGAAGTCCTAGGGGTGCTTACGGTGGGTTAACTGCGATGTTGAGTTAGGAGAACTGGATGCGATGACCGGTTTGCTGTGCAATGTCATTTGAATTTCTTCATACTTCAAGCGACGTTGGTGGTCTCGGTCCGATGTAGGTTATAGCATCAGGGGGCGTGGTGGTCACTGGGATTCATCAATAACATGATGTGTGCAGGTTGAACGGCCTTTGGCTGTAGTGGATCCTCTAATCCTCTTCATCAGCTGGCACAGGAGATTGATACCTTATTACGCTACGCAACTTTGGAACGAAGTGTTATCTTCACATATATTTCGTCATCTTTGGAAAAGACCCTGCAGAAATTAAGGATGGCCATTCTCTATTTTAATCCTTTCTGTCTTGTATCGTGGCATGAACATCATATAAGTATATATAGACAATTACGAGTGACTGACGGCTGATTGGCGGACAGGAAATAACTCTAATTCTAACTATGATGCAGAAAAGATAGCGGCATGAAAATTTACACCAAGGGCTAATCCGTGGTGTATATTTTTGGAAAAATCCGAAATTTCACCTCCGACATGTCTTAATGTCAAATGAAAGTCACGTAGAGGTCAAACCGTGATCTACGAGTGCCAGAAACGTGAAAAATGGTATCTGTGTCTGGGGGAGGGGGGTGGCAGGTCGGGTTGTAGATCTCTAGAACGTTACGAAATTTCGGATTCAGAAGGTCTCTTGAAGTGAAAGGTCAAATTTAGATCTATTGATTCTAGAGAGTTAAATATGAGTTCCTGTGGGTATTTTGGGTCGTGGACTGGGAATGGGATATTTTGGATGCAAAGATCAAATCCCGATGTTCGCTGCTGGAGAGGTAAAAATTGGCGGGGCTACTTCCAACAGGAGAGTTCAGAAATGAGAGGGATTTCAGATCCAGTGTACCTTTCAAGGTTAAATAGGGGTCGGAGTGACGGGCTAGAAATCAAGAGCTGCCCTTTGGCACCGTTTGATTTCTAGTATACATATATATATAATGAATATGGTTTGATTATTGCATTTCTTTTGAGAAAGAAAATATGTTCCTTGCTTCCTTTTGGTTTCTGTGCTTTTCAGATATTCCTAACCGACCAATGGCTGATTCAGGGAGACTTAGGCACATGCCCAACTGTGAAGAGTGATTGAATTATTTATTATCATTCATTCAAAACGCACAATTCCCTAGTATGATTGTATTATTTTTCGATGTAAGGATATTTTTATTTTATGTAAACTGAATTGCTGTTGAAATAAAAATAATACAAAAGCTGAATAAATGTAAAACATAATGTACAGAAAATTTCTGTACATTATTTCCAAGAGCATAATTTTATTTTTTTAATAGTACCGAACTTAGGATTGCTTGTGGACCAATTATTATAGGGCTAAAGTTGATTGAATATTCAATAAAACATAAATTATCCCTTAAATAACAGAGGTCTCACAGGAGGCTGTCAGTATAATACGCGATAGAGTAGATCTGTGAGGGTTGGGATGTTTTACCTCTGAGCGGCACTTTTTTGCACACCATGGGCTAAATGGCCAGGTCACATGGACCCGAAGGCTCAGAGAAGGTTGGGACCCACTAGAACAGCTGTTGGGAGACAGATGGTAGCCTCCCATCAAGGCCATCTAGCGTGTTCTTTAACGTGCACAGGGTATGGTTCTCCCGCACACGGGGCCACGGCTTAACGTCTCATCCGACGGACGGTGGCCTTTCCAAGCCCATCGGTGTCCCCTACTGATCGTGGGCAGGGCGGGGAATTTTGCGGAGATAAATCTCAACGCTGACCCAGCTGGGACTCGAACCTGGGAACTACAGATTACGAGCCTGGCGCGCTACCGACTGAGCCACCCCCGCCCCAGATCTGTGAGGAATGAGAGACATCAGTACAAAGACAACGCAGGAAATTAACACCCGCATCTTGTTCAAGATTAGAATCCGGATCCCTCTGTTCAGTAGAGAATTTTTTTTACCCATTTGTGTAATGATTATAAAATTTTTCGCCAATTCCGAATAACGCAGAAATGTTTTAAGTGTTAAATGTTTTAAATTCTGTAACTCCTTCAATCACAGTTTTCCGTAAAAAATATAATCAAGAATTACTGAGTTCTGAATGTCTTTTTTTTTTCTCAATCTTTTGTGGGCTTGAAAAGTTTTCATATTAAAGTTTCGACTAAGTGCGTTATAATATTAACACCTCAAGGACCTCAAAAATTATCGAACCTCACCATGATTAATAACCACAGATAGAAGAGAAACTAATTTTAGTCGGACAATAGCTTTACTAACTTCAGTCGGCTCAAATGTAAGTAAGCATGGAAACGTTTAGCGATTAGGGGTTCGTTAGCATCCATATGCTTTTTTGTTTTTTAGTGCTGTGAAGGGTGCGACAATGCAGTCAGCAGCATGCCTTCGCTTTGTAGGAAAGACCTCCACGTATTGCGAAATGTAAAAGATACCTTTCGGTTTGGAAAAGATGCCTTCCCTCTAAAAAACTACTGCTCCGTGGTCAGGGTTGAGTTGTTTTAAATCTGAGAGGCACTTTTCTGCACACAGTGAGCTAAACGATCAGGTCACAAAGACCCCAAGGGCTCAGAGAAGATTGAGAAAAGAAGACCCAGTAGACAGCTGTTACGATTGAGTTGGGTTGTTTTACCACTGAGCGACACTTTTTTTCACATCATGGGCTAAATGGCCAGGTCACAAGGATCCCGAAGGTTCGGAGAAGGCTAGTGGACAGCTTTTGGGAGATAAATGGTAACCACCCGCCAAGGCCATCCAGCATGTTCTTTAACGTGAACAGGGTATGGCTCTCTCGCACACGGGGCCATGGCTTAACGTCCCATCTGAAGAACGGCAGCCTTTCCAAGCCCATCGGTGTCCCCTACTGACCGCTAGCAAATCGGGGATTGTGGCAGCAGTTAAGAGACAGATGGAAACCTCTCTGACAAGGGCATCTAGAATGTACTTTAACACTTTTTGCAGGGTACAACTCTGTTGCCTATGGGGCCACGTTGTAAAGTCCCATCCGAGGGACAGTGGCCTTTCCAAGGCCCATCGATATCTCCAGGGAAGATCTAGAATTACTGGAGAAAGTCTCGATGCATAGTGAGGATTCGACCCTGGAAACGAGCCTGGCGCTACCGACAGACAACACTATCCAGTGGCTATCTGTACTCTACCCTTTTCCCTAACGTTGAGGTGTTCCAATGACCATTTGGACAAACAAAATGTGTCTTTTTGGAGTAAACAATTGAATAGCACGAGTTTTTAAACCTCTTTTCTGTAATTTTATGTTTCCTAAGATGGAGCCAGAAATGTTTCAGGAATCTTTTCCCTGTATGGAAAGAGAATTTCGGTACATTGAGCGAAAGAGAAGCGTCAATTTTTGAAACTTTAGATTCACTTTCTTGGCGATATCCTTTATGTATGGCGATATCCTTACTTGTCAAAACGTATCGTCACATCCGGTGGGTTATACTTTTAGGATTTAGAAGAAAAATTTTGAATCGGAATTTGTCAGAGGATTCAGTTAAATATTAATTCAAGGAAATACTTTATCTTGTCTTCTTCCATTCAAATAAGACGGTCCTGGCATAATATGTTTTATTTTGTGAAATTCCCCAAAAGTGTGCCATGTTCATTCATTGCACTGTGATTAATGAGGATGGAGAGGTTCCAATAAAAAAGTTCATTGCGCAACAATGAACTATTTTCTCAGTATCGAGTTTATCATAGTTAAGTGACCTTAAATTCCATCTCATCTCTGTAACAGAAAAAGCAAAAGACTCACTTTTTTGGTATTATTTTACGTATAATTGACCTTCTTTTAGCTATTCATGTTAATTACTAGACTTAAAGATATTTGTTATTCGCACAATAGTAATTGTTTTAACTGAAAACCGCAGATAACGCTTGCAGAATACTAGAAGAAAGACAGAATAGTTGAACGAAGCCAGAAGATAATTTAAAGATCAGTTGATAAGATAGATGTAATGAATGATGGAGAACTTCGTGGTGAATTAAACTTACAGTTGTTAAACAGAGAAGATTTTGTCGACTTCTTTAAAGTGACTCGTACGAAAAGTGAAATGAATTGAGGTTAATAAGATTAATTTAATAAAGGAGAAACAGATGTCTAACCAACCATTAAAAGTCTCTCTTCAAGTAGACTAATGGAATATTTTGAGTGACCGGAGCGAATGTTAGTAAAACATTTATATCCAGTTGAACAAGTCTGAAGGAGGCTAATCAGACATTTCCATGCCTTGCAAGGGACGCGGGAAAAGGTAATGGAGCATTTATATTCCTCGCAGAGGGTGGGAAATGGCTAATGGATCGTTTACGTTGAGTGACAAAAGTGCAAAGGTGGCTAATGGCTTGTTTTGTATCGCTCCCATGAAACTGTGAATAGAGACCTGCTGAGATGGTCGAATTCTGACGATGTTCAACAAGGAAATTTGGATTCTTGCTTGAGGGAGCAGCAGAATTAAAGCAACATGTCCAAATTGGTCAAAAGGGCAAAACGAAAGAGAAATAGGAAAGTTTAATACTTTAATGGATTGTGGAAAAATAGGCATCACGAAATTTATTCTTATATACGGGCGTCATAATTAAAGTTCCCCTGTTCAGAGGCATCTGTAGAACTGCGGAATGGATAGAATGCATTTATTATTGGGATCTGCGTGTTGCAAAGATGCCAGAAACGATTATGAAAAAAAAAAAAGAAAAAAACTGTAGTCGCAACACTTACCAGCAGATGGCCCATGTGGCATAAGAGTATGCATAATTATGCATTTGCATATTATTCCAAGGAGGGAATAAAGTAATAAAGGTAGTTGCCCGAACAATACGTAAGAAGTTCTTGCTGATGAATATATCTGGACTGAACGACTGCGCATTGCTGGTGAAATTGTTCTATAAGAACCGACAAACAGAAGCATTAAACAAGTATCGAAGGAGGATGGATTGAGAAGGGGCCCCAAGACACTCAAAAATCTCGCAAAAATGGTGACCAAATTTGATGAAACGGGAAACTTAGATGTTAGAAGTGGATGAGAACAGAAACCCATTGCTCCAGATGCCCTACGTGCAACGGTTGGCAGACATAGCAGCAAGTGCTCAGCGTATTGCACGACGACTTCCTTTGCCAGAGACTGAAAGGTGTGCATAAAGTGTTGAACTAATTGCTTCACCATTGTCCTCACAAGATCCACCTTTCATACCATCTTCTCACTGGCGATGCGACAAACTCGACTGGCCTTTACACAGGACTTTCTTACAGCAATGGAAGGAGAGAATGCATGGACATGGAACGTTTTATGGTCTGATGAGACTCATTTGAATAGAGCACTGAATACATGCAACTGTCTGATCTAGGAAACAATCAATTGTCATGAGATACAGGAACGACCACTGTGCTTAACTAAAGTGACTGTATGGATTTATCATTGGTCCCCATTTTCTTTTTGAGGAGGTCCGTCTCGCAGTGCCTGTAACTGTCCTGTCCCTTGTTAGCGCTACCATGCTGATATATCGTGATACTGACGTCCCGTCCCTACAACAAAGTGGATGTCTTCAGACAACAATTTTCATGCAGGATGGGCCCTCCTTTGCATATCAGACAATGTGAAGAATTTGTTGATTATATAAACTTCATCGATGATAAAACAATAAATTACGGAATCACAAATTCATAGCCACCTCGTTCTTCAGATTTAAACTCGTGTTACTTTTGTAGTGAGGTTATTTGGAATACTAGGTCTGTATGCTGACATTAGGACACTTGTAGAACTTGAGAAAAAATTGTAGACACTTGTAGAACTTGAGAAAAAACTGTAGACACTTGTAGACTTGCAGAACAACATCACTCGACATGTGGCAAACTGCTTGTTGGGTAGACGGCGTTCGACTGTGGACAATACAATCGACCCTCCATGTAAGAGAGGTTCCTTTCCACAAAACCTCGGCATATTAAATTCGCGCTCGCCATATTAAATTCGCGCAAACGGAGCTTAACGAACAATAGGAAATAAGGGTTAGGTTCCGGGAGCGCTTGCAATTACATCTATATACTTTTCAGTAAAATAATTATTTATGAAAATTAAGTAAAGTAAAAGAAATAAAAAGTGATAGAAAGCAAAAGAAAAAATGATTTTACTCCATTTTTGTAAAAGGTACAAACAATAGCGTTTGAAATTTAAATTGAAAAATTAAAAAAATTCATGAAACAATCGCACAGACTTAATCTGCTGCACAGATGTCTTTATGGCCTCCTTCTTTACGCGAATGGTGCGCACCGCGGATTCGTTAATTCCAAATATCCAACGCACCTTCGCCGGCTCCAGTCTTTGAGATAATCTCAAGCTTCTTCTCTAAGCTCATCATCTTCCTCTTCCCCTCCGTGGTCCAGGCGTAATTGAACTTTTTTAAAGTTCTCGAGATGCTACTAACTTAACGTAGATCTCAATGCAAACGTGGTTAAAAGTGTAGCATTTATGGACAAAACCACTTCCTGGAATGTCTATGGCTGTCTTTTCTCATTATTAATAATGGCGGCGACATAAACTGAATTTCGTTTTTATAATGACAGCGTTAGCTAAATGTTTACCCCCGAGTATCTGTTATTATAATGATAGTGGTAGCTAAACGTTGACTTAACTCGCGCATATTTGAATTTCGGTTTGCGTACAAAAAAAGGGGACATTAAAGACAGTTCGCGTAGATTAGAATTCGCGCACATGGAAAGTTTACTGTATTATCTTTCGATTGGGTGGTTGGTTGCGGTTTTATGACCAAGAGCGACTAACATTGTCTCCGGAGCCAAGTGAGAGCATCACATTGAACTGATTTTTGTTCTCACAATATGCTACAACAATCCTTTGTCTCTCTATAGTAAGTTTTGGAACTTCTTTTTCTTTGCATAATTGTTTTTCTAATGCTTTGCAACATGTAGATCGCAAATATGAATACATTCCATCCATTCCATAACCGTACAGCGGACTCAGAACAGGGGAAATTTAATTTTAATCACTATATATTTTGTTTTTCGAAAGTTCTTGTGCCTGTTGGTATGCGTTTCGCGACCTCTTAGAATATCGTAAATAAATTTTTCCTCTTGATTCCTGAGATCAAAAAGAAGATTTTGTACGCATTGGATTTATTCACAACTTTATTCCTCCCCCCACCCCCCACCCAAGAAATGGAAGAAATTCTGAACGGTAAGAGTTAGGAGTCGAAATTCGTTATGCAGTTTACTCTCATTGTAACTCATTGCAAGGTAAAGAATTGAATAGAAAAAAACCTGATATAGGTTTCTTTTATCATCACCTAAAGCATCGTAAGGTTCGTCTACCGAAACCTTCACCTCGTAAATAGCGAAATTGCATAAATGATTACCGAGCGTAAGGAGTTACATCCGAAGTGAAAGATTTTGACATGGAGAGTATCATGGGATAAAACAAAATATGTTTCCTCCTCCATCCCAATAAATAAGGAGGAGGGTTAGGAGAATTTCATGGGTCGATCTGAATGAGTTGTTTGTTAAATGAAAGCTTGCGACATGAAATGTTAACTATTACATACTGCAAAGAGTTTGTTTGACTTAAATCCGAGGAATATGAGTAAATTGTCTAGTCGTGAGATATAACCGAAGAGAAATAGAAAAAAAATTAAAAGGATAACATATCGCCCATGGCGAATATGAGATGCTCGTTTTCAGAGAAAATGGAGTTTTTAATTTTTTCGAATTTTGCACCCTTTAACTGTAGTAATTCGTACTAATAGGTGATTGGAAAATGTAAAATATAATGCATTATTAGTACTATAAAAATCAAAATGCATATCTTATTTATCCCTTAAAATGAAAAATTGGATTCTCTTATCCCCTAAGGTTAAGGGGCAAATCATCCAGTGTATATACAATTAAATTATGTATTTATGGTTATTATATTGAAATATTATTGAAATTTTTTTAATTAAGTACTAAATGTATAAAATTAAGGAACAGCAGGTCGAATTTTCACTAATTGTAATTTAATTAAAACGCATATAATATTTTGTTTTTGTTCTTCATCAATACATTCCATCACCAGAATTTCTAATTTTTAGCATAAATATATCTTTTGCAATATCATTTCAAGTTTTACATTTTCTACATATAGTGCCCTCTAACGCCTTTTCTTTAATCTGCGTAAAAAAAAAGTTGCGCTTTTCCACCCACCTTGGAGGTGATGGAAATGCAAACCCTTGGACCCTCACACTCCACCACTAAAATATCAAATTTCTAGCCCAAATAGATCGTTTCTAACAATTCCGTAGATTTTGAAATCTTCAATATTTTCCACCGTTAGAAGGTGCAATTAAAGCTATAGCCAAATTACCATAATAGTTAATCAATACCTATCCAACCCAAAGAGAATTTTCAGTTTATCTCTAAAAAGAAACATTTTTCGCTTAAAATAAAAAAATTGCTTTTTCCCACAGGGGTAAAGATAAAAAATCATTGCTGCCAAAGCAAACTTCATGATATTCACATTTCACAATCAAAATGTGAAATTTCTAACGCAATTACATTGCTTGTAATATTAGTTTGGAGTTTTGTTGCAATTTTCAACTCTTTACATCGTTAGACGATGCAATTATAGCTATAGGAGGATTTCGAAAGTGCGAATCGAAATATTTTGTCAATATCTATCCAACCAACAAAAGAAATTTTAATATCTCTAAAAACAAAAACGTTCGATGTCTACAGAAGGACAGACGACAAAGCGAAAACGTGAGCTCACTTTTTCTGAACACGAGCTAAAAAATGGATGGAGATTTCAACAGCTTTTTGTATTTCAATTTTTATATTTTATTTATTTTTTTTTCAAAAAACTGATAGCAGAATACGATTTTCTGCTTTTAATACTAGTTTGAATTAATTTCTAGGTTAATTTCTAATTGCAAATAAAAAAAGAAACTATGCAAAATTAAGGATTCAAAAATGTATGAGATTATCCAGCTCTATGCATCCTCCAAAGCAGATCCCTCTAAATTAGAAAGGGTCCCATATAAATCCCTCCATTTTACAAGGCTCTCTTCCCAATTTAATTATGTCAACTGGATAACAGCTTCCTTACTTACTTTTTTCAATATCACTCTGGAATCCCATATACTGAATTTCTTGCTATCGCAGTTAAAAGAGTAGTTAAATCTCTTGATTCTATCTAGTACATTCTTAAAGCTAAAAATTCCACTTAAAAGCAGAAAACGTTTTTCAATACCTCATTCCGCTCATATGTCAAAAATGGATACAAAAGCACTGAATATAACGCATCTATTTTGAAAGTACAATTTTTGAGGAATTTTTTTTTTTAAATTCCTATATAAATTTCCATATAATTTTGAGTCATTTTCGGTCTTTTTCAGGGCTAAATTGGCAGCTACAATTTAAAACAAAACCTCCCTCTTCTGTTTAAAACAAAGCTTCTCCTTTCAATTGCAAACAAAACTGCGTAAAAAGTTGCCCATGATTTAGATTTGGGTAGAAAGTATTAATATGTAATATAAAAGATGGCGTCCGTTTCTATGGCCATTTGATACACATACTAATGGTCTCATTCGTTTGGAAATACGTATAAAACAAACTCTTGAAGTTCTCAAGGGAAATAAAATGTTAAAAACCTCATTTTACAAGTGTATTCGATTAAATACAAAGAAACGTGACACCACTGTAAACATTTCATTCAACTTAGCATAAGAAAAAAAGGAATATATTTTAAAGATCTCCGTCGCACGTTGCCGTACGTAAAGTAGCACCGATCCTTCCTTTTATCGATGTGACCGCCTGTCATGCTCATTCCCGTCGGACCTCTTCCTGAACCCATTGTTTCCGATGACAAATGTCGGCGTGTGTTTGATCTGCATTGGCTAATTATATTGTCAGCATCAGCCATTGGCTTCTCGAGTCGAGGGTGGGGGAATAGATTGAAGAATGAGCCTCGAGGGATGTGAGTCAAAGGGCAGCTGATGGATGGCAGCAACACTGTCTGGCTGACAAGCGGTCAATCTCTCCCGCTGCACTCGGAAGAAGGTCGTGTCCTAACAGATCGTATTAATGGGCATCGGTAGCTGCAGCGAATGAATCGAAAGGGAATCAAGAAGGGAGTTATGAATGTTATGAGTGTTATTAAAAAGTGTGCTGTAGTGAGGGTCCCTTTTTTGTTCCTCATGCAAGTCATGATTTCTAATAACAAGTTCTTGAAATCTTTTAAGAAACAAACAAAGCTATGGGAATCTAATGAATTACGAATTCTTTGTTGATGCTGTTTGAGTCTGTGTCTTCTTTAACATCGTTGGGTTTTCTTACCTCTAAGCAGCGCTTTTGTGCCCACAATGGGCTAAACGGCCTGGTCACAAGGACCCCAAAGGCTGAGAGAAGGTTGGGGAAGAGGATTCAGTGGAGAGCGGTTAGGAAACGAATGGAACTTAGAGTTTAGGTAATCCAACGAGTTTGTAACGTGTATAGGGTATGTCTCTCACCTGGACAAGGGACCACGACTTAACGTCCCATCCGACAGCATGCAAACAATGAGGCGATTGGTTATTGTCTTTCCACGCCTATCGCTGTCCTTTTTCTCATTAAGAGCAGGATGGAATTAGCGGAGACATAGTTGCGACTCGTACTAGGGAGCTGCAGATTACAATACTGGAATGTTACCTACTCAAACACTGCCTCTCTTGCATCGATGGCTATCCTGCAGCTTATTTTAAAAAGTAAGCTTGTTCAGATGTCAATTAAGTGCTATACTAGTCAGACCATTGTCCTTGGCGTATCTTCCGCTGATTTTTTTTAAATCTTACATTCATCAACTTGTTTATCAACATCCACTGCTCTTGCTTATCCCATCTCATTAAAGAAATGTCTTCGATGCGTTACCTAGTTGAGGATATTCTTTGTCAGTTCTTTTCGAGAAAAGAATAACTGGACTGGTCAGGTGGTCTGAAACGAGACATTCCTTCTGTCTGTTTTCATTTCAGAGCAACACTTCTGATTGAGATTTTTTTCCAAATTACTGTCAAAATCAATTATCTGCGCCTCCTTTAGACGCATTTTGATCTTTGATAGCATTTTGTTTCCACTGAAAACATTCTGCTTCGAAATCGATGATCCTAAGGAATCCCTTCTCCTACATTATGTTGCTATCCAAACCTACGGCACACAGAAGTCTAGTTTTCTAGCAGCGTTTCAAGCTCGTATGTAATACACCCAGGTTCGAGCCCCCACTGTGCCCATATTGAGTTTTTTTTTCCAGTTAATCCCAGCTCTGTCTTCAATGAGAAAGGGAAGAGTGATGGACTTAGAAAAAGCCTGTGTTTAACAGAGAACTTTCTGAATCGCCTTGACGGGAGTCTTTCCTCTCTCTCTTTCCTGATAACTATGCAGTGAATTCTCGTCCTCAACTTTCTCGGAGTTTTTTGAGTCTCTGTGACAGGGCCATTTTGTCCGCTGTGTCTGTCTATATCCGTAAAAGTGCTAGTGAAAATAAAACAACCCAATAATATATATAAAGATGTTTCTACAAATCAAATTAAATGAGCTGAATTGTTACACGGCGCACTAATTAATGAATTAAATAAATAAACACTTCCCTCCCTCAAACAGCTACGCGCCACAGTGGTCTGACAGGAACCTCAGCAGAAACTTACTATAAATATTACAATTGTTATTTTAATTTTGCACTTTGATATGTTCATAAAAAAATAGAACTAGTTTTATCTCAAAAAGAAAATGAAAACGTCAATAGAAGGCACCGCCTTATTATAGATCTGAGGTGTGTTCATAATAGAGTGCATTGTCTGCATTTTCTTAAAGCAACATTGTGTCCTGAGGTGCCATTGATCGTGTTGTTCCCACGTGGCTCCCATTAAACTCGATTAAAATAATTAAGATAGGATCACCCGAGGCTCTAATTGAAGCCGTTGTACGGAGAGGCACGCAGCTGGTTTTTGCTTCTGCGCTGATGTTGCTCTACTTCAGAGACAATAACCAACAGCCAAGAGGGGAAACTCGTTCGTGGGAATGAACTGGAGACAACTTTCCCTCTTAAGATGCCTTTAGTCATTCACTCCGTGGACCTTACACCTCAGGTGACTCCAAGACTCGCATCCAGAGTCCCTTTTATGCTTTAAGAAATTCCTGATAGCAGAAGGAAAAACCCATACACTTAAAACATCACAACGCTTTTGAAAGATCAACGTGGGCATAAGGGAAAATTGTCTTGAGCTGGGTGGGATCTGAACCCACGCTCTGACCCCTGAGCTATCGGCTTCTGGTAATTTATCCTCTCTTGTGGATGTTAAACTCCGTCATTGTAGAATCAGGTGCTGATGCTGCCTTATATCTGCAAGTGAAAGATCTCTTATTACAGATCTTCCAGGCTCAGGCCCACGATAGAGCACCAGTCACCATTAAAAGTGGTCGTGGGCAAACAATTGCGAAATTTTGATCCGTCTTATCTCTAGTTTTTTTTGTAAGCCAAATGCATTAAGGACAAAAAGCTGAAATTTTTGCACCAGGTTATCATCAAGAGAGTCATCTCGATTTAATATTCTCACACTTGTCATGAAAAATATTTGTTACGTTTGTTGAAAATAATTGGTTTTTCTCAGAGGTAGGAATTAAAAAAATATTAAACATACGATGTTAGCTGGAATAGAACAAAGACGTGTTTCCTAGTTTCTAAGGAGTTTGGCAACCATGAAACCCTCGACGGCCAAGAGTATCTCTTACTTCAGACTCGTGGGCGCTACATTGAAACCGAAATTTTAATTTTGCATGTGTGACGGGAGGAGGATGAAGAACAGATGGTATGTAAGCTCAACCGAAATGTATAAAAAATCGAAATTTAGCTTTTGGGATTATTAATATTACTATTAATGACTACTAATCGACTGATTAATAATGAATATTATTATTAGTCAGTAACTCCAATTTAAGATCGACGATTTTATCAGAAGCAGAATGGTTAAGGTGTTTGCCCTCTGATCAAGATCAGCCACCATTGGATATAGATATTCTGAACGTTATGTGTTATGCATATATTAAGCAAAACACGTGCCGTTAAATGGAGTCTGGGATTCAACACAACTACGTTAGAAACAGTGAACAAAATCGAAAGACGCGTAGATGTAATTGTGGCTCTATTGACCAGCACTCGACAGATTCGAAAACGAAATAAAAAGTGTCTGTAGAAAAGCAAGTCATCAGACCATGCTTCATTTGCAGCCCTTGTCTTCTTCCTATTTCCTTGAAAAGAATTAATATCTCCAAAGTTGTAACATGAATGTAAAGGGAGGTTGTTATGATGCTCGCCTCCCTAATGTTTTAATCGTGACCGACGAGTGTTCATCACAATGATTCTCTATCTGTAGCAGACCTAAGAATATCTAAAGGTTTTAATTGCCTCACACATGGAACACTGAAAAGCATCATTTGCTCAGTGCGGAATATTTTATGAAAATTATATATCTTGATATTATAATCTTGGTGCAGCCAACTCCATTTACTTGAGATTAGTTTTAATGCAACGGATCTTTATTCCTTTCGTAGAAGTTAAATGCAACGTTATTGGGAGTTCTGAGCAGAGAGCTTTAAAATTAACATGGTTATTTAACAATACAATGCAGCAGTGGTTCTCAATCAGTGTGCCGCTAGATTTCGGATGATATTGCACATAAAAGGAAATTTATAAACCATTTTGTTGCTACTATCTGCCACTGATTCTTCATTCAACTTTTTCCGTTTAATCTTAAACTTATCCGTAGTAAATCTTAATGTTTAAACCCAAATTAAGACAAAATATGCCCATAACACATACGGCGTTCTCATTAACCACAATACACGTCATGACTTAAACTGAGTAGCTCCGCGTTTACAAACGACTGCACAGAAAGGGCTGTTACTGAAGGCAAACTGCTCATTCGCGAGTGTCCCATAGCGTTGCCAACTTAAATTTTTATTGTGCCCTGAGCAAACAAATTCGGGAACCACTGTTATACGGACTGCTAGTACGTATAAATACTACTATTATATTTTAATACTAGTGGAAGACGTTGTAAGATCCGAACATCATTCTGAGCTTCTGAATAATCTCGTCCAATCACCAATGAGAAATCCTTCATTGATCACTCTCAGAACTCCAAACGCCAGGCGTGTTATTACTCTCGGACTCGATTTCTTTCCTGAGTTGCCAAACTGCTTCCTCTCTTCCTGCTGCTGATCGTTTCCTCTTTTGCTCTCCTGAGACTCACTGGACATGGCACAATCAACCAGATTATCCTGAAATTTTCATCATCACAGTCATCCGCCAAAGCTTGTACAGAACATTGCTGCAAACACCACTCATTTGTAAGACAGAGAGAGTGAACAAAGAGGCATCGTTTGAGACTGAACTCAAGAGCTGAGAGTGCGCATCAGTGTTTCTCACCAAATAAAAAACCCCACCGCAATTAATTAACGTGACACGAAGGTTGCCAGATCACTAATTTCTAAAAAAATCGTTGCCAGATATTTTTTCTGAATTCTATAATCAACCATAGTGTTCGGATATTTTTTTGAGCGACTGTACAGATCCTTTTCACTACTGCGTCTAATACAATTTATATATCTTTTTCAGAATTACAAAGAATACTTGTTGCTTCAGCCAAGAGATTTAGTAAGAGTTGAAAGTATGTCTGTCGGAAGTTGCCAATCTGAAGAAAAAAAACCCACCTCTGAGAAGAGCCTCGGAGGCAATTTCTTCATTCCAACCCCTTTCTGTCATCGCTGGAGGCGCCCCCTGCTTCATGACAAGCCCGTTTCACGCCTTTCATGTCGTCAGTGACACTTCCATTGTGTGAGGGGAAGTAACAGCTGATTAGGGAGATCAGATATTTTTTTATTTTTTACTCTCCGTGGAACTGGACTCACTTGCTTAAAGCGTATATTTACTCGGCCAAGAGAGGCCAACCCCTCGGATGTCGTAACGATCTCACGAGGCACATGAGGAGGGAGAGGCCAGAGCGGGGACTTGGCTTCATGCAGCGGGTGCAAGCACCACCCATCACACATTACGGAACGTATCCAGAGAGGCTAATGACGGGTATGAAAGAGGACGCCATTCTGTTTCCGATCGCTTCCCATGCAGAGACTTTCTCTCACTTAGGCTATTCTCACGTAACTTGACTGTTTTCAGCTCAGGGACTGTATAGAAGCTTCTTATCTTAGAAAAGGAAATACTCATCAGACAGATCTTTTACATAGTTGTGGTGGACTGTTTTATCACTGAGCAATACTTTTTGTCTAAACAGTCAGGTCACAAAGACCCTCACCGACACCACCAAGGCTTCAAATTGGGCTGAGGAAGAAGCAGACTGTACTACGTATGCCTCCCCCCCCCCCACCGATAGGGGACCACGTTGACGTGGTGGTGGTGGTGGGGGCTGAATGGTGCCTCTGTGAAGTAGGGTCACGGCACGTTGTTTCCTCATTTGCACGATGGGATGTGGCCCTTGGTGGCAGAGCTTGTGAGGGTCCGCGGACTGGCTTTGGGTGGGGCCGGTCCAGTGGGCTTATTCGCTTGCTCAGGGAAGCTTTAGGTTCACAGTCCCGATGGAGGGGCTGTGGCTGAGAGTACTGCTGACCGGGCTTGGAGGGACCCGGTCCAGTGGGCTCATCGGTGCAGCCTCAGCGAAGTTGGAGTACAGACTGCTTCTGGGTGTGGGGGGGGGGGGGTGCTGGTGCGTGGCACTATGGAGAGCACGAAGTTGAAGGCTTGCGACTGGAATAAGGCCCGGTTGACAGGCTTATCGATGGAAAAGCCAGACTAAGAGTCTCCACCCCGGGAGCCGAGTCAACTTGGTTCTATACAGTATACCATTTTTGTGGCTAACCGGGGAACAGATTAAATTTAGGTTTTGACCGATGGATGATTATTAATTAGAAAATTAGGTTTTGACCACGGCTAAATAAATAATAAATTCTTAATTAATTCTAAATAATAATAAATTCTTAATTAGAAATTTAGGTTTTGACCACGGCTACCTATGGCGAACAATCCATTAGGTTTTGACCTATGGATTGTTCGCCATAGGTAGCCGTGGATGAGCTGTGTCCTTGTGTCACTGTCTTGCCCCGGCGTAGGTAGTGGTGTTTATGGCATTCTCCCTATAGATGTAGTGCAGCCTTATGTTGCGGAGCATCTGGGACTTGCCTCTATATAATGTAAATGTACTATGTATGCTGTGCAAAATCAGCGAGCTTTATTCTCGCGACACAAGTTATTTTGCTTAGATTAGAACAAATTGTGAAACATTCTGTTCTGTGATTGGTACTATCGCACTACCCTACTTATGACTCTGGGTGGGAGAGTGTTAAGGCTGCTAGCTCTCTGTTCGTTAAAGTAATGGCTCTTCAGGATTACGGCTTGAGGCTCACTGCGATAAAAGTTGATCATTATATGGACGCAGGTGTTTTTCTCACTAAGGGTAAGACGCAGACAAAATCTGAAACAATATAATTCCTTTGAAATCTATCGAATGCTGTCAACTTAATCACAGGCGTCAATCTAACAAAACTGAAACTTATTTACAAACAAGTAATTACAATATAACACAATAACAAGTATTTACAATCAGTAAGTTTTGCATTTGTAAGTGCTATGAACAATCTTAGGAAATTTTAATAGTTGATGATATGGTATACCATTCGTAGCTGTTAATCGAGTAAATCATGCTTGATTGTTTGTGGCTTAGTAGTCAGAACGCATGGTATTCTCTAGTAGGTTTCTATCTACCAATTTCTTCTCTACCTTAGTTTTAAATTTTTTCCCCTATGGAAAGTAGCCACCTTTCTCTCTCTGTAAAAAGCATTTAGCAAGAGTTGTGAAATATAAACTAACAACAATGGTTCTTCGAGTTTGTTATTTATTTCATATTTCGACTGTTTTACCTATTTCTCTTTGCACTCAGGTGCACTGGACTCGGATAATACGCAATAGGCATATATTTTGGAAACACACAAAAAGCAAAATTTTGAAAATTAAGTTCTAGTGGTTCTGAAACAATCTTGTTGTTTTGCATTTTAACTTTCGAAATGCACAGTTTGCTAATAAGTTAGTTTGATTCTGTCGACCAGCTAATATTTTTTTAATTTTACTGTTTAGTTTTTTGCAATTTCTTTTTATGTTGTTCGATTAACCATCCGGGTTGCCGAGTGATTAGCATACTTGGCCACTGAACAAATGAACATGAGTTCGAGTCCATGTGCTATTTTTCTGCTGAGGTTTCGCTCTCCTCACAGATCTCCTCTTTGGAGTATTATACAGACAGGCTCCTATTAAATCTTGGTGGTAAACAACTGTTTGAGGGGTAATTTATTAAACTCTCATTGAACATTTAATGTTTCTAATATGAAGATATACTTTTCCACTGCAAACGTAGGTACTAAAATTTTTCCGATATGTGTGCGATGCAGAGATGATAGCTTATTAAAGTTAATAAAACATAGAAATCCATCAGGTATTTTATCCACACGTTCAACTTTTTGATTGCGATAGCTAAAAAGTGAAATCCTCTGCTTCTTCCTCAAAAAGAGCCAGTTTCGACTTTCTCATTTCATTCCCACCTGTTCTTGCTTGACCTTATTCTGTTCCCTTTCTCCCTTCGACGTCTGCCTCCGCGAATCATCGTTCTTCTCGTCTGTCCGTTGCCCGATATCTTCCTCCACGACGCAGCAGTCCCAAGTGAAGAAGATGTTATCGGAGAGTTGTTATTTGATTAAGAAATATCGATGACGTGTGCCCCAAGAGGACGACACATTCTCCGGTCCCGATTCGGCCGGCTTGTCAGTTCTGAGGCACAATTACCCATCTCTCTCTGCGAATGGGGCTATAATTAGCAGCTGCCAAGGTGTGTGTTGACTGTGCGTGGGGCATGCGGCACCGTAGAGAGAGTTTTAACCTCGTCTCTCCCAGGCAAGCAGACAGCGTGACCCCTGGTGCCCGCCGTCGATTGTAGAACGGGGAGAATATTTGTTTTCTCTCGCTCTGACCCCAAACTGTCAGTGGGCAAAGTCAGGATTCGGGGTCATTTCCGTACGGGTAGTTGAGTGATGACGTTATCAATGACGTCATCTGTTGCTCCGGCTTACCGTTCTCGGGGAGGTTTCGTTATGTGGGTCTGAGCGAAGCGCACTCTGTAATTGATTTAAAGTGGCTCGATATCAGATTTGCTTGATAGCGTCACTCCTTCAAGGGTCGGTTGTCTGCGAAGCGATTTCAATTTTTACCGCACTTCGTTGACAGGCCCGCATTAAAGGAAATTAGAACGCGGCTGAATCGGAGAGTGAAAGAAAAAAAGCGAACCCTAGAGACAAGATGCACGGAGGCTTCTATTTGACTGTCAGAAACAAGCTTTCTTCATTTGCATAAGTCCGACACGCAAATCTTGTTCGCTTGAAGATTTCATTTCGCAAAGCAAAAAAAAAGACTTTTTGTTTTTTCCAGAATTGCTTCTAGGAAGTAATTGTTTGTGCAGAGATAATTTTATGAGTTTATTTGGGTAACCAGTCAATCATCTTAACTTTGTGCTCTTAGTGTAATATTTTTTTCCTTATTTTAATGAGAGTGTAATTATTATCCCATCTCATCTGTATAAATGACAGTTCTGTTTCAAATAAAATAGACACATGGCTAAGAAAATGGTATTCGCTCATTAAATTAATTTTAAAGAAAGCTGAGTTTATTTAATAGGTAGACAAGTAAAAAGAAACTTTGTTAATTCAGAATGCATTCGTAGGAATACTATAACATGATTTTTCTCTCTCAAGATTTTAGTTCAGATTAGACAGATGATTTTTCTCTTCAGACAGTAATTTCTTAACCAGCGTTTATTTGGCATGTTTAGACTTTTAAATACTTGGCGGTTTTTTTTGGTGTGTTTGTGTGTGTATATGGGTATTTCTCGATTAAAATGAATTTCAATAGCGATAGATGTTTTAAAACGAGTAGCCCTAAAAATTTCGTATTAATCGGATTTATTCAAATTCAGATTAATGCGAAGTGTTGAGGGTTAGACTTGATTGAAATACATCAATCCCTCACAAAGCCCATTAATAAATGATACACTGTTTCACAAACATAGATATCCATCCTCAGCTATCCGCAGTTCTTCGCGAAAGAGTAGGCTGCTTTTAGCACATTGCAATATCATTCTTAGAGCAATACTCTGCTGGTTACTTCTATTATCGGTAGGTTAAAAGTACTTTTACCGGTTAATAATGAATGCAATTCCGGTAATAACCTAACGGTAAATATTGGAAGGTTGTCAGTAACGTTCTCTGCTATTCCCCCTCACTTAACAACTTTAGTACTTGTATCATGTTTTGAGTAGCGAGTGAATAGAGTGCTAGCCCTTCTGCAACTTCTGCAAAGAACGCCATCTTCTTTGGACGAGAGATAGGAACTTCTCTCTTGACTACAGAGCTGGTGAGTGTGCTGCTTTATGGGAGTAGAGCGGCTTCCTTTCAAATCATGCACCTCGGAGACATTTGAAACCTGTTGCTCCTAGTCCTGAGATCATCCAAATAAATAGTGAGGAGAAATGTGTTACAAAGAAGTTATAAAATATCCCTTTGGTATTGGTAGTTCCAATGGTAATGGAGAACGTCTTCTACAGGTAAGTAAACTTAATAGTTTGCGAATAACTAACTACAAACACTGGGACATTTATAAATATACATGGATTTTACCTGATGGATTTTGCACAGGAATATGATAGATTATATTTTAATTAAAAACAAATGGGCTAGTTCGGTTAGGAATAGCAGATCATACAAGGAAGCCCAAATTGGGTCTGACAGTTACCTGGTCAAAAGTGTCTTGCAACTGAAGCTTAGGAAATGTTGTGCTAAGGTTAAGAAAATTATCTTAAACATAAATTTCAAGATTTTGAAATATGTGCAGTAATCAGCAAAGTTTAGTCTTCAGATTATTCGAGCTTCTAACCTTCCCATTTTTCTTCAAATTTCTCAGAAGTTTCAGAACTCAAAACCAGGTGAGATTGATAGCGGAAATTCCTGACCACTCGTATCAAAATTCAGTTTAGCTGAATGTCCAGCTTTAATAAGCAGCTATCATTTGATTTCTATCGCACCATGTCTTACCTATTATGGAGAAAATTATCTCAAGATCTGAATTATTTTGTGCAATTCTGGAGGATTATTCAAAGATTTCATTAGAGTTTTTTAATCGATCTGTACTTAAGGAATCCCCTTTGCAGGTTAAAAGAAAAGTTAGTGAAAAAAATTTCAAGTTATATAGTGCTACAAAACGCCATAACTGACGGAGGAAATTAAAAATTCAACAGGGAATTTGAAAATGACTTTATAAAACCTTAACAATTTGAGTAAAAGTTGAAGAGGTGGCAACACTTAGAGAATTCGTAAAGAAATCTCTGAGCAAAGGGCTGGCGTACTGAAACCTAAGATGACAGCATTCTAGAAGTGGATGACTAGCTTGTCTTGGTGAGGGAATTCATTAAGACTGCGCCCAACGCTATATATATGCTTATACTATTTATAAGGGTTGTCATAAATTGGCCTTAAATGGTCGGGAGATACGAAAATTTCTGGTTTAGATTATGCTGATGATTTAGCCCTTTTGGCAAATGATGTTGATGAGATGAACTCTTTCATTCGAGCTGTTGATGAAATGGTAGTAGAGTAGGTTTGGTTATAAACAGAGAGAAAACTAAAGCGATGAAAATTGGTCAGGCAGGCTGTGATTCAGTTAATCTGAATGGTTGCAGTCTTGAGCAGGTGTCACAGTTTAATCACCTAGGGAGCTGTGTAACAGATACTGGTGATGTGTGGCATGAGATTAACAGACGAATAGGGATTACCTCTGGGAGTTTTAGGAATATATGGAAGTGTGGAGAAATAGGTGTATACACCTGAAGACTAAAATTAGACTCTATAACAGTTTGGTTCTTTCTAGGGTTAGTTATGGTAGTGAATCTTGGATACTTTGTAAACAAGATAGCAGGAAACTTGATGCTTTTGATTCCAGATGCTTACGCAGTATCTTGGGCATTAGGTGATTCAACTTTGTAAGTAATGAAGAGGTTAGGCAAAGGAGTCGGCAACCTCCTCTGAGTAGTATATTGTGAAGAGAGAAACTCCGTTGGTTTGGCCATGTTGCCCGTATGGATAATTATAGATTAGAGAATAGGGTTACGAACAGTGTGCCTATAGGCCTCAGAAAGAGGGAGAGACCTAGGATGCGGTGCGGAGACAATGCCAAATAGGACCTTATTAAAATTGGTGTGCAGTGGCCTGATGCAGCAGATGTAGCTCTGGACAGATATACTTGGAGAACTTAATTTTACAGTCTGGTTGGACCTCCGTATCCCATGGCTGCTTGAGGATGATGATGATGAAAGAAATTTTGATTATATATGAAACAAACCATTCATTAATTTATTCTTTTTTTTTTTTTCAAATTAAAAAAACAAGTTTTTTTTACTGTTAATTTGTTTTCCCTTATCAGTAATATATTTGGTGAGAGGTAAGTCATATTTTTCACTAAACGTGTTAGCATCACTCTGAAAAGTTTTACAACTTTCACATTTACATCTGCAGCACTCTTCCCTAACACATTTGAGAAAAAAATAATAAACAATTCCACTTCAGTTAGCCGACAACTGTCTTTCGCATCTAGTCTGTCTTCGTATAGGAAGGGCTTATATGGATTCAAGTATTTAACAATGAAACAGGGCCAGACTCACTTCATGAACGATTGCAAAACGATGTGAATGGCAATGCATTTCTGTCAGTTTTAATATCCTAAACTTAATAAACGAAAAAGGTGAAAAGATAGGCAAATTTTCTCTCTTTAAGAAACAGGAAAATAAACTTTACTGAATTAGAGTGCTAACTTTTCCTTGTTTTTCCTTACGAGGAACAAATTATCCATATAATAAAGTTTTCTTTAACCCTACCTGGTCTAGTGGTTATCTTACCTGACTACTACGCCCACAGGTTTGTGTATATATGTGTGAGAAACCAGGACAAGCTAGATAAAGCTTCTAGGTTATATCCGTCCTTTGTGTAAGGAAATACCGCTTCCCTTTTAAAAAGAAATATCCGAGAATGGGATGTTTTACCTCTGTGTTATAGATTTTTGCACACAATGGGTTAAACGGTCAAGTCACAAAGATCCCAAGGCTCAGAGAAGTTTGGGAAAAATTATCCATTGGCAGTTGTTAGGAGACAGATGGAAGATTCTCGTCAAGGCCGTTCATCCTGTTCTTAAACGTGCATAAAATATGGCTTACACACGGAGCCACGGCTTGACATCTCATCCGACGGAGGGCGGCATTTCCAAGCTCATTAGTATCCCTTTTCTCATAGAGCGCAAAACGGGGATTAATGGAGGAAATTTTCAACGAGGTTGAAGTTGGGACCCGAATCTGTGAACTACAAATTGCAAGGCTGGTGTGCCAGCGATTGAGCTAACTCCCGCCCTTTATCCGAGATTAAATAGAAGTTATTAAATGAATGTCAAAAATGACTCATTTATTTTTTTCCCCACTAAGGAATGAATTGCAAAGAAAAAGAAGAAACTTTTCTATATCTCAGACAACCTTGCTTTAAATCAATAAGGGCAGAGCAGACTGACCGCTAGCCTAGTCTCCTCCCTCTTCTTAAAAATAATTTTTGGGGAAAAATAACGAGGCTAAGAGAATAAAAAATTTAAGGCCTGCCCTCTTGTCAACAGGTTACCAAAGTCCGCCGCAATGAGTAATAAGAAAACCCTTCTATAACGGAAAAAAGGTGTGGGCACCGGACCCTCGTTTAGATCAGTGGTCTTCAACATGAGCCACTCAATACTTAAAAACGGGACATTAGGGGGGCCACGGTAAGTTCAAACTTAACTGCCAGAATAAAACATTACGAAGGAGGTGTAAAAACATTTTTTATTATTTTTATGACAAACATAATTTTTAATAAGCCCATACCTGGTCTAGTGGTCAGCATAGCTGAAACTACTAAACCAGCTGCCATTATATACGTTATGAGGAACCAGAACAAATATATCTTGTAGGTTTTCTCCATCCTCTTTGTGTAGGAAAATGCCTTCATCCTTTTTATAAATAATTACATTTCTTTTAAAGAAAACAAAGCTTTTTAAAACACTGCTTTAATTTTTTTAGTACACGTAACAATAAATAACGAAAAACTTGCAAATTTGCAACAGTCAGAAGAATCCCACTGAATAAAGTGCCCATTTTTTAGAATATTTTTGTTATCAGTTCTTATGCTGCTACTATACATTTTATGTGTTTAAGCATTTTCTTTGGCTACTTAGAAATAAAGTATCAATTATTAGAATATATAAGATATGAAATTTATATTATAAATAAATAGCACAGAAGGTAATATATCTTTTTTTCAACTGCTATTGGTATATCTATTGGCAAAATGAAGCTTCGAAAGAGGCCACCACGAATGAAGGTTTTGGTTTAGATGGAATATTGTAACCAGGACCGAATCTGGAAAAAAATATGCTGGGGAAGAGGGAGGTGGCCTGTGAATCTATTGCGCCGAAAAAATAAAAAGGGATCAGAAAGAGACTGTAATTCCATTAAGGAACATAACCTTTTCCCTTCCGTATAAAATTAATTAAATTCTCCCCTCAAACAATTGATTGCCATAGAGGTCTGATATTCGTATTAGTGGTCTTTAAATATTTTTTTTTAAATGCGTGAAATATATATAAGTTTAATTTTTTTTGTTTCCATCATTACCCTTAGTAGCATTCTGAAAGAAGGATCAAGGCCTCCTTGTCCTCCTCCCCCCCCCAATAGATCAGTCCCTGATTGAAACCATGATAGCTACACCACTAGTGAGGGCTCATTTTAGCACCTATTGGAACATTCGTGTACATCACGAAGGACTGAAGATATAAAATAAAAAGTTTCTTATAATGTACCGGAGTTTCAACAAGGTAAATTCGGAGGATTACTCTTTGTATCAATTCTAATACTGCCTCGAATATTTGCTAAAAGTTTTGTTGATCAACTTCGTAGAAAAGTCTATTCCTTTTTTTTTATGATGAAGGGAAATTTTTTCCTTCTGCATGTATGAGAGCGAATCTATATCTTTACAGCTTATGCTTGGAATGGCATCTGTTGCTGTTGATAAATATCTCGTGAAACAGGAGAGGCGAATGGAGTGCGAAGGTATGTCGTCTTTGCTCAGACCCTTTCAAAATTCATAAACTCGTTTTCACTCCGTGGCGTGCTCGAGATCAATTTATATTCAGAGGCATTCTCTGTCACCGACTCTAACATTTTACGAGAGGGTGCAGAGAAATATTTCAGACTTTATTGGACAGTTTTTTTTTCATCAGTGATAAGGAAAGTGCGGCAACATGCAAACACCTGCTCCGTTTAACGATATACCGGAATCAGGAGCTAAAAAACTGAATCAATAGATCTAGATCAGAGGTTCTCACCTGAAAGGTGGATGCAGGTCATAATCAACCTTTAATGGAACTAAGAAGATGCTCTCTTCATATATATATGCTCCTGGACTTGTTAGCCCTGAAAAGACTTTATAACTAAAATATTGTAAAGGGCCAACTATAAGATATAATTGCGTTGACTGTTCATCGTTTTTATTTAAAGAAAAAAACCTATTATTTTCATTTTGTCGTTTGTCTATCGGTCCCTCTGTAGATATCAGCGGTGGATCCAGAAATTTTTGACAGACGGGGCGTGGATAATAAATGATTCACAGTCGTACTAAGTGGTCGCGTATTATGAATGGATCGAATAAAATAATGAAAATAAGTAATTTAATCAATTTTTATAGGAGTGGAGGGAATGTCTGGGTCCCCTCTTAACTGGCAGGTATTGAACTTTAAAAAAAAACAGTTAAATGAAAAATCATTTTTGGATTGGATAGTTACTAATATGATATTACGATTCGCATTTCCTGAATCGTTACCGTTAGAAACACCTAAACTTGGAAAAATGGCAATGGCATAATATAAATTATGGGAAAATGGCAAATTATATATAACAATATTATAAATAATATATATATTAATTTATTTTGTAGTGGAAGAATGCGGTGGTCAAGAAGGTGGCCTTTCGAAACCCATTGTTGTCCCCTTTCCCGCCGAAAGTCTAACGGAGATAAAACTCAATTCTGGCCCGGGTTGAACTCGAATCTGGGAACTAAAAATTACGAGCCTCTACAGAGTAAGCATATTCCCGACCCGACGTATCTGCAGT
The DNA here is from genome assembly GCA_038380435.1 of Ryuthela nishihirai. Lineage (NCBI taxonomy): Eukaryota > Metazoa > Arthropoda > Arachnida > Araneae > Heptathelidae > Ryuthela > Ryuthela nishihirai. The sequence continues at coordinate 84,348,380 of JAWZYU010000017.1, forward strand.
TCCTAGGTTCGAGTCCCAGATGGCCCAGTGTTGAAATTTATTTCCGAAAAACTCCCCGCCCTGCCCACGCTAAGTAGGGGACACCAATGGGCTTGGAAAGACCGTCGTCTCTCGGATGGGACGTTAAGCCGTGACCCCGTCTGAGAGAAAGAGCCATACGCTGTGCACGTTAAAAAAAACACGCTGGATGGCCTTGACGGAAGGTTACCATCTGTCTCCCAAAGCTGTTCCAGTGGGTCCCCTTTCGCAACTTTCTCTGTGCCTTCGGGGTCCTTGTGACCTGGCCATTTAGCCTATTGTGTGCAAATAATTGCCACTCAGAGGTAAAACAACCTAACCCCGCCCAAAATTCTGGAGTAACTGCTGTTGAAAGTCACCGATTTATAAAAATTGAAAACTTGCTTGCCATTTGACATTCAGTGTGTTTTGCAAATTTAATTTTTTACATCAAAATTGCCGTTTGGAAAGGAGCCGCATCAGAAATATTTTTTTAAACTTTTTAAGGACAATTTTAAGAAGTGTCCAAAAAGACTTTTATTTTCTTATAAACTAGCAATAATTAATAATTTATGCTAAACAATAATAATAAATCAAATTAAATAATTTTGAATAAAATTTCATGTACTCCAGTAAGTAAAATGTTTCTCTAAAATTTCTGCTTTCCATTCAATCCCGAGTCGATTTTTTCACTAACGTCCAATAAGTGACCACATTGGAGACACCCTATCACAGATGTGATTTTAATTACGAAAGTTTTGTCGGTCGTAGTTTTAAGATAAAGAATAACATTTTAAAGAACTTTAAAAGCAACTAAGTTTCATCCATTGTAGCATTTTTTAAAGATGTGTTTTAAAAAAAACGTAGTGGACAACTGCTTCTGATTAAGAATTTAGTTAACAAATCGAAATCTTTGGATGTGAAAAATAGCATATTAATAATGTGCTGCTTTTAAAGAAAATTGCATCGATCAATGGTGGAGCGGTTTTGAGTTTGGCAACAAAATAATGAGACCAAGTTTCGGATCTGGCCAACCTTTGCCGATCTTTGGCCATTTTACCTGACAGTCTTTCGCGGAAAAGATCAATATTTTTTTGAAACAAGATTATAAAGAGACCTAAAATATAATTCTCAGAATCTGTTTAAAAGCAGGGCAATGCATAATGAAGCAACATATCGCACCCCGGCAAGAAAAGTGACATAACTCAAAAAATGCGTATTTTGAGGTTATGTCAGTGATAAATAGGTATTGTGTCCCTCTATGTGAACGAAAAACGTCACATCTCTAACTCGCAAATTAACCGCAGGGAGCAGTTGTGTCAGTTTTACTTTTAGGCTACTTCACATTCATCATGATTTCTTTAATTTGTTATTTCTCCGGGTAAGGCATGGATGTATGTGTCGTTTTTCTGCTGAGGTCCTGTCATCCTCTCAGACCTTCTACTGTGGCATATAAACTGGCAGGCTCCTGTCAGACCTCTGTGGCATATAAACTGGCAGGCTCCTGTCAGACCTCTGTGGCAAGCAGCTGCTTGAGGGGGTATTTATTTTTTACAAATACTGCATTTTTGAGTTATGTCACTTTTCTTGCCGGGGTGCGATATCATCTGATACCACTGATTACATTTACGATTTAAAAAAAGATGTTGAAACGGCGTCCAAGACCTTGGATGAAACTTCAAAAGAGGGATATTGAGATTGTTTTCAGCAGATGATCTTTCTGCTTTTCGTCTAGAAGTAGAAAAATAGCAAAACAAGAGCTGTTAGGTTTTTGAATCTTGTACTCGATCGATGCTTGCTGATGAAGCAAAAATAAGGCAGCACTTGCTGGAAGTCTAAATTCGCCTCCTTCCTTCAGAAGCATTTCCCATGGCACGTTCTTCCAGTTCCATGATCTCCCTCTTTCCGATGCGGTCACGACGGAGTCTTATCCAACAACATCTGACTGCACTTCGCAAAAAAACAAAAAAGCGAAATGTTCCGCGCTGACAGTTTCTCTCACGAATCGCTTGTCTCGATCCTTGTTTCACGCTCTCTTATTTATTGACCCTTCCCAGGAATCAATTCGCAACAGTGACTCAACATAACGTTGTTTTTTCGTTTTCTTGATCCGGTATCTGTACGTCAATGCACTTGCTGTTGCGACAGGAATTTAATAAATAAATAAATTACTCTTCATGTAGTCCATTTGACATGAAAGATCTGACAAGAGCCTGTCGTCATATTTTATAACTAGGATATGACTTCTTCCTGGTAAAAAAAAACTCCATTGGTTGTCCAAACTCCTTTGCTGTACTATTGCTCTACATCACAGCTATTTGTTGTCATACAGGGCAATGCTAAGGTCGCCTTGCTTATTTGACGATAACGCACTTCAGCATCAATGCAAAATTTAAGAATATACGAATCCTGATTTTTTTATGGAGTCATCATCCACGTCTAAGTATTCTACGAATAGTTCTACATAATCATATTTATTCGGATTATGCACAGTATTACGACAGATGAACGTGTTGTAATGAATTTATGATGAACGTGTCATGAACGCTCGCGAATGCTTCTGCATGAAAATTACGTTATCAACTGTTTAGAACGGAGATGCTTTGAATAATAAGATTCGTGGAGGAAAAAGAAAAAATGTATTGGAGTAGTGAAGAAATAAGGATATATTGTATTAAATTAGTGTTGTGTGATACTACGTAAGAAGACATTATTTGAGTCAAGATGAGCCTGGTTCCGGTGGTGAAAGGGAATCAACAGTAAAGTTATTTTGCGTCCTCTATCAGGAGAGATCAACATTAGATGTTTCGCATCTGTAAGGCATAAAGCATTATTAAGGTAGTCCTCTAACACAAATGAAATTCAATACAAATTGGTTTGTTTGTTGGATGTTACAAAGTAATAGGTTCTATTTTGGCCTAGGAACTGACAGCATTGTAGTTTAAACATTTAAAATTAGTTAAACATAGTAAATCGTCCTTTTTATGGTTTGACTTTATATTAAGATGAACAGAAATACTTATGTTTAGATAAGATTGCTTAATTTGTATAATTTTTGTGCCTTTGTAATAAAGTACATCATTCATACTTGTTTGGAATATATAATATATACTATTTTTTGAACTCACGCTAAGTTTTCATCTGTTTGAATTCATAACAAATTAATGCCTTTTACTAGAAGTATGGATGAGTTAGTAAAACTGATGACAGATATAAGAGCTGAAATTGGTGAATTTGCTAGTCAAAATATTGACATTTAAAGTGATATAGCTGCCCAAAGCAGCAAAATTGGTGAACTTTCTAGTAAAAATAATGACATAAATAGTAAAATTGGTGACATGAGAGCTAAGATAGTCTCTCAGAAAGATGACTTGAAAGCCGAAATGGTTACTCAAAATTATGAGTTGAGAGCCGAAGTAACTTCTCAAATTAGTAAGATTACTAATCAGAATAATGATCTGAATAAAAAAATCTGTGAAATCACTGTAAGGACATTAAAACCGAACTCAACAGACAATGTGATAATCTAAAGGTTGAAACTGAAGATGTAAGATGTAATATAAATGAAATCACTTGCGATTTTAATACAAAACTTGATAGTGTTAAGCATCAAATTGAAAGTGTAAAAAGTGATTGTGAACGTCAGTTTTAGATTTTGAGAAATGAAATGCTACCTTCTTCTTGTGATAATGGTAATTTTAGTGACAATAATGTTTTTACACATATCGCTAGAAATGCAACTAAACCTTCTACATATGATGGTCAATCATCTTGGACAGTATTTAAAACACAGTTTGAAGTTATCGCTAGAGCTAATGAGTGGATTGAATATCAAAAAGGCCAGTTTTCTTGCAGCTTCCTTAAGAAATTCTGCTGCGGAAGTTTTTCAGTCTGTTCCAGAAGAAAAACGAATTGATTATCAAAGTCAGGTTTCTGCATTAGAACTCAGGTTTGGCGATAGTTATTTAAAACAATACTATATCACTCAATTTAACCATCGTATACAGAAGAGTGGTGGAACTTTGCAAGAACTTTCTAGTGATATTGAGCGTCTAGCTAGATTGTCTTATAGTAACTGTCCACCAGAAATTCAAGATAACTTAGCTCAATTACAATTTATTGATGCTATTGCTGACCCTGACACTCAACAATCTCTGAGGATGTTGGAAGGTGAAACCTTAAAGCCGGCTGTGGTACATGCTATGAAGTACGAGTGCTCCAGGCTTTCCCCCCGAGCGAACAAACGCACAGTGAGATTTGTGAATGCAGAAAAACTGTAGAAAAGAATAGTGAAATACAAAAACTAACCAAAGTCATACAATCCGTTTTGAAAGAGATAAAAGGTTCCTCTCCAAGGACTTCTACAAACATACAGTGTTGGAAGTATGGCAAGACTGGACATATTCGAGCCAACTGCAAAAAGTGGTGGGTACAAAGGTCAATCACGTCTAACAGACAACAGAACCAGCATAAGCAACGTGAAGGGCAAAGGCTGGCTGTTGATTGGTTGGCCCCAGGGGAAATTGCCCACGTTTCAGCACTACATGGTGGAGATAACGATCTACGATGAATTCATATTTGGCCTTGATTTCCTAAAGAAACATGGAATCAGCATTAGACCCAGTGACAATCTACTCATCTATAAAAGAGATTCCTCTGGTTAGCCGAACATCTGATTCTTTATCAAGTGTGGCCACAGTATTAGTGATGGAAGACACAGAAATTCCAGCACAAAGTGAGTCCGTGGACGTCGGGGGGTGGGTGGGGGTGGGGGGAGACTTCTGGAGCTTTCTGATTGGTAGTCACTGATGCCCCTGTTAAAGGAGTTTTGGCTCACGGTATCCTGGTTGCAAGGACTTTAGTCAGTATTAAAGAACAGATTCCTATCAGAGTGATGAATTGAAACAAATCCAATAGAATATTGAAAAGGGGTGAAGAATTAGCAATACATGAACCTGTTACCTGGGTAACAAGTATAAACACAATAGAAGTTATTGACTCAAGCCAATACCATACAGACATCCCATCTCATCTTACTGACTTATGGAGAGAAACAAGAATATTAACTGAAGACCAAGCTGCTAAGGCTAACAACTTACTGAAAGAGTTTTCCTTACTGAAAAAGTTTTCCGCCGAGTTTTTCTGCTACATCAGATGATATGGCCGTAGTAACCTGACAGAACATAAGATCAACACTGGTGATTCTCCTCCAATCCATCTGCCAGCAAGAAGGCTTCCATTAGCAAAACGGAAGGAGACAGAACAACTCATAAAGGATATGGAAGCTCAAGACATTATAGAACCATCGTGGAGTCCCAGGACATCACCAGTGGTTTTTTGTCAAGAAAAAGGATGGATCTCCCCGATTTTGAGTGGACTACTGTAGATTGAATGATATAACAAAGAAATACTGCTTTCCTTTACCTAGGATTGATGATACACTGGACATTCTATCTGGGTCAGAATGGTTTTCAACATTAGACTTGAAAAGCGGCTATTGGCAAGTTGGAATATATCCTGAAGACCGTGAGAAAACAGCTTTCACTACAGGAAATGGACTTTGGCAGTTTAAAGTCATGCCATTTGGACTTTGCAATGCACCTGCAACATTTGAACGACTAATGGAATCGGTGCTCAAAGGTTCGTCTTGAGAGGTCTGCCTGGTTTACTTGGACGACATTATCGTTCTTGGAATAACTTTTGAAAAATATTTGAGAAATCTTCGTCAAGTGTTGGAAAAACTTAGGGCAGCCAAGATGAAATTGGGACCGACTAAGTGTAAACTGTTCCAGCAAGAAGTTCATTACCGTCATCACTATATTAGGGATTAAGACTGATCCTAGTAAGATAGAAGCTGTAAGAGACTGGCCTCCACCACAAGATGTTCATCCATTTCGTAGTTTTATTGGACTTTGCACCTGCTATAGAAGATTTGTCAAGGGTTTCTCCAACGTCGCAATGCCATTACATCGTCTGACATAGGAGGGCCAGCGGATCATGTGGACCACCGAATATGAAGTAGCCTTCCAACACTCGAAACAGGTTCTTTCCACAGCACCAGTGTTAGCATATCCACAAACTAGAAAACAGTTCATAATAGATACTGACGCAAGATTATCTATAACAGTAACACAGGAGTAACACAGGAGTTGGTGCTGTACTTTTACAACAACAAAACGGACAAGAAAAAGTTATTGCATACTTTAGTAAAACTCTATCTAAACCAGAACGAAATTATTGTGTCACACGCAAAGAACTGTTATCAATAGTAAAAGCAATAGAACATTTTCATCATTATCTCTATGGCCAGAAATTTCTTATACGCACTAATCATGCTGCACTCAGGTGGTTACTAAACTTTAAAAACCCTGAAGTACAAATCGCTAGGTGGATGCAACGGTTACAAGAATACGATTTCTCCATCGAACATCGAAGTGGTAAAATGCATAAGAATGCAGATGCTCTTTCCAGACGTCCATGTATTGACAACTGTAAACATTGCTATAATGCAGAATTGAAATTTGGAACTAAAGAGATAATGCCCATAAGACAAATAGTATCGACACAAGCAAACAGTGATACCCCTAACATCTGGAGTCCTATAGAAATTAGAAAGGCCCAACTAAACGATGAAGATATAAGGACAATAATAAAATTGATTGAAAAATCTGTTATAAGACCTAATTGGGAGCAAATCTTGAGGTATAGCCCAACTACCAAAAGTTACTGGGCACAGTGGGACTCCTTAGAAATGAAAGACGGTGTGTTATACAAAAGATGGGATAATCCCACTGGATGATTGATCCGTTGGCAGATAATCTTTCTTCGCCCCCGAGTGGAACTAGTGATGAAAGGTGTGCAAGATAGTGTCACTGGAAGACACTTCAGTGATAATAAGACATTAGCTAAAGCTAGAGAACGATTTCATTGGCTGAAAAGTAGGGCACCCGTTGAAAGATGGTGTAGGCAATGTGAAGCCTGTGCAGCAAAGAAGGGCCCTAAGACTAGGAGTCGTGGTAAGCTGCAGACTTATGACGCTGATGCCCCTTTTCAAAGAATAGCCATTGATATAATGGGTCCTTTTTCGTAGGACTGATAATGGAAATCGCTATTTATTCGTGGTAATGGATTATTTCACGAAGTGGCCTGACGTCTATCCCATCCAAGACCAAGAAGCAACAACAGTGGCAGAGATGATAGTAAATAACTTGATTAGTAGGTATGGTGTACCTTTGCAACTCCACTCTGAACAAGGACGGAATTTTGAATCCAATGTGTTTAAAGGCATCTGCCAACTATTTGGCATTCAGAAAACCAGAACAACTTGCCTACACCCTCAGTCAGATGGTATGGTTGAGAGATTTAATAGGGACAAACAACAACTAGCACTGTTTGTCGACAACCATCAACGTTACTGGGATCACCATATACCACTCATTTTGTTGGCATGCAGTGCACGAGACAACTGGACAGACACCTTCCATGATACAGTTTGGAAGAGAGTTACGTCTTCCCTGTGACCTTTTATATGGTCGGCCCGAAACAATGCCTGTATCCACTCCACAATACGCACAAGAATTACAACAACGACTAGAAGAAATCCATCACTCTGTTAGACATAACGTCAACTTAGGAAGCGAGAGAACCAAAACGAGATACGACAGTAAAACAAATGGAACTGTTTTCAATCAAAGAGATCTTGTCTGGCTGTACAATCCACATAGAAGGAAGAGACTTTCTGCAAAACTTCAGAAACCTTGGGAAGGTCCGTATACGGTAGTTAACAGGATTAACGACGTGGTGTATCGCATTCGACGACGTCCAACTACAAAGTGCAAGGTGGCTCACGTGGATCGCTTGGCCTCGTTACATCGAAGAGCTGAAAAAGCTTCAGAATCCAGAACTGTTCGGGACGAACAAGACCTAAGGAGGGGGCAGTGTTACGACAGATGAACGTGCTGCAATGAATTTATGATGAACGTGCTGCAATGAATTTATGATGAACGTGTCATGAACGCTCGCGTATACTTCTGCGTGAAAATTACGTTAACTGTTTAAAATGGTGTTCATGACACGTTCATCATAAATTCATTACAGCACGTTCATCTGTCGCAACAATATATTTAATAAATGAATCTAGAATATATGCCTTTCTCCAGAAATCCATAACTGATGAATCTATTAATTTCAGCTATCCATTTCGAAGATAGAACTTCAAAAAATTCTTTCATAGCTGAAATGACTGTAATGGCCTTAGTTAATGTTCTCATAACAGCTTTACAAGTACCAAATGGCAAAATGAAATAAATCGACAGCATACTTATTTATTTAAACTAATATCTAAAATTACCTGTAAATTTGCTTTACTGGAACCCCTCGGAACAAAATAAATTATTAATAATAATAATCTTTACTCTTTTTTTCATTAGAAAACAAGTAACAAACCGTTATGAAATGCATATATTTCTTCCGGGTTTGATCCGAAACTGTTGTTCGGGGTTAAAAATCGGGGTGAAATACGGTAAAACTCGAATTGATACCTTGTTTATAAGTCATAGGAGGCTAGATCTCAGCAGAAAGAAAATACAGAACGAAAATCATAACCTGTGTTTCAACTGGGATTCGAACCTAGGTTCTAAGTGAAATGCACTAAGCTCTCGGTATGTTTTTCATATGAACAGAAATCTTCAGGTATTAATTTCAATGCATTTGCAATTTTATTGCTAGTTATGTAATCTTTAAAAAATTAAGTAATCTACTGACCAATGTGTTTTAAGCATATTTCGAGTATAAAACGGAGTTTAATTTCTTTTGTCCAATTTCGAAATATATTTACGTTTTTTAAAGTGGAAATCCGTAATTCTTTTTGCTTAAGGTGAAATTGTACTATGGTTTACATTCCTCTGGACTGTCATTGAGTTGTCAATGATAAGTTTCTCCCTTATAATTCTGAATAGGACTGGTGGACTATAAAATTAATAGCTTTCTAAGTGACTTTCTAAGTAAGGATGTGTCCTAATCTTTCCAATAAATCCACATAAAACCATGTGATGATTCTGCAGATCAGATGTCTTTACAACCCTTATAAGTGGAGATCTTGCTCTGGAATTATAACATAACAGGTACTCTTCGTTTAGATATCAGGATGTTCTTATTGCAGTCAGCTGAAGTTGGCTTTTCTTTACTTTTAAAATTGTTCTTTTGTACTACAGGTCTAGAAGTTTCTCAGTAGCATCCCACGAGATAGTGCTCCATCCTTTTTCGACCCGAATCTCTTTGTTCATGCAGATCTGTTTCTCTTCTTATCAGAGTGGGGCGGGGATGTCTCAGTGGGTAGCGCGTCAGACTTCTGATCTGCAGTTCCCAGTTTCGAGTCTCAGCTGGGCCAGCGTTGAGATTTATCTCCGCAAAACTCCCCGTCCTGCCCTCGGTCAGTAGGGGATACCGATGGGCTTGGAAAGGCCGCAGTCCGTCGGATGAGACGTTAGGCTGTTCCCCCATGTGTTGGAGAGCTATATCCTGTGTACGTTAAAAACACGCTGGATGGCCTTGACGGGAGGCTACTATCTGTTTCCTAGCAGTTGTCCAGTGGATCCTCTCCCCCAAACCTCTCTGAGACCTCGGTGTCCTTGTGACTTGTCCATTTAGAACATTGTGTGAAAAAAAAAGAGATAAAACAACCTAACCCTTATCGGAAAGGAACATCTTCGCGGCAGTCGTTAAAGTCCAATGGGCAAATTAACAGCGCAGAGTCAGGAAAAAAATTACTCCTCAAGCAGCTGCTTACCAAAGATGTCTGAAAGAAGCCTTGTCACTGTGATAGGCCATAGAGGAGGTCTATGAAGAAGTCGAGACCTTAGCAGAAAGACAAGAAAGGAAGTATCTATGCCTTTTCCGGGGCTCGAACTCAGGTTCCTGCGATCAGTAGCCAATACGTTGGCGGTTTTAGCCACTGATGTTGAAAGAAAACATATCAGGGTATTTCAGGTTTGAGAAGGAATAAATTCTCGGCTGTTAGTTATTGAATTAAAATATAAATTGCCCCTTAAACACTAGTTTATCACCGAAATCTGACAGGAAACTGCCAATGTGATACGCCATAGAGATCTGTAAGGATGGTGAGACCTCATCAGATTAAAAAAAAGTCAACCTTATCTGGGATTCGAACCCTGTATTCCGCAGCAAAATACACCAACGTCTTTAGTAATTTTTTTTAATTTGCATAAGTTTCCTATTTCCTCTGAAAAGCTTCAGATTATGTCTTCATTTCATATTTTCCCTATAAAATTACTGGTTAATGTTCTGTTATCTAATTTGTACAGTTTGCTAATAAATGTTGCATTCTCCTATATGGGATGAGTAATGGTCAAATTAGATTCAAATTCCAGGTAAATCATGGATATTTAAGTTTGTTTTTCTGCTGACGTATCGCCTCCTAACGTGTTTTTATGACAATATGATATATAATGTCAGACCAGGTAGAGCGAGGGTTTGGAAGGCCAGGTGCAAAACACTTTGAGGGACCCACCAAAGTACAACTGTTGGAAGGCGAGTTATTTTTCAAATACTGACTGCAATCCCTTACATCGTGTTTAAAGAGATCATCTTCTGACATTGTTTTCAGAAAATAAATTTATGCACAAAGGTAACAAAATTTAGTTGGGATTGCTTCAATATTACAATTTTATTGCGCTTTATAAGGGTATTAGTAAATTATAATATTTATTGGTTAAACAGCTGGGTCATTATTAGTACCGGATGAGTAAAGGCCCTGGCCATGTAAGAGACCTTTGAGTGTCCAAATAGGTAATTTTGGTACGAGACGCCTGATTTTTACAGCATGAGAAATCCAAAGATTACTGAGACATAGGCTTCCACTGAATCTTTAATTCGTCTGATCACTATAGTGCAGGGGTGGGCAATTGTTTTCGTATCTACACTGCGCATGCGTATTGACGTGGCCGTCCTAGTGGAAAATACGAGACGAATCTTCGGTCGCGCAAGGGAAGGAAATCTCGGTTCAAGGCGGATTTTTCTGACTGTCTTGGCGGGCCACAAAAAAACTCTTAGCGAGCCGAATGTGGCCCGCGGGCCGCTATTTGCCCACCCCTGCTATAGTGCATAGGGAGTTGAACTATATTGCAAACAATATAGTTATTGTGAGGTTAACCAACCTGTAACTAAGGTTGACGTCACTGTGACGTTTTGCTCTTTCTGTCGGAAGTGACGACGAAGCCAAGGGTCAAAGTGCACTCACCTCTCGACCTACTGAAACCGCATCTGCACCCTTGTAACCTTTACAGCCTAACATTTAGTAATGTAAAAATTAGACAATTTAGTATTTTCCATTACCATACAAATTGCCATAATACTGATTTATGGTATGAGCACAAATCAGATTTACGGTATGAGCACAAATCAGTATGCAAGGGACCAAAGTCCCTTGCATACTGATTTGTGCTGCATACCGTATATTACTGACCTTTCTTCGCATGAAAACGTACATTTTGTGTTAAAAGATTTTTCATATATCTTTTCAGTGTTCTGGATACGATATATTTCATTTTGCGGCAACCTGAACTAGAGAAAACAAGACAACAAGATGTAAACTTGTCACAAAGGTCTCATTAACAGCATGCCCGACATTAATCAGTCCTTACATGGTTTTAGCTGTCTCTGCGGACTACTTTTTTTACGCTTACCTGCACATTTAGAATGTGTGATAGAGCCATTGTACGCAGGCCAAATAAAATCAGCGACATTAATTACAGGAATTACGCCGCGAAGCAATATTTATGTGCCTAATTAGAGTGACACTGGAATGTGTTAAACTAGCAACAAGTTAGGACTCGTCTGCACACTCCATAAAGGTTGACCATCTTCGCTTCTGCCTGCCAATGGATATTTTTTGTCTTTTGGCAGTCTCATTATAGTCTGAAAGATGAACACATCGTCTGAATATTTTATTTATCTTCATTATCTTTAATAAACCCACATTTAAGACGTTAATGCATAACAAACAAGCTGCCTTAATTTCCTTTAATGTGTGTCTAATGGACTATTTAGTGCTGAAAGCCTCCGCACGTGATTGAAATATTCTCCCTCTCACCCCCCCCCACCCCTCCCCTTTTTTTCTCTCCGGTTGTCTCCGCCTTCTGTTTTGGCGACAACATAGGCACCACCAACCTTAAGGGAAGAGAGGACAGAAAAATGTTCGAATAGTGTGTCGTTCATTCAGTTCAAAGATTAATGAATCGTTAGAACTGTCATGTCCAACCCGCGGTCCTGGACAGCTAGTAGTCTCACAAAATCGTAAAGTTTACTGTTTACGACACAAACTTTCAACATGATTATGGCATAGAAACTGACAGGCTCCTGTCAGACCTCTGTGGCAAGCAGCTGCTTGAGGGTTTTTTTTTTATGTCATTTTCAGCGAGTTTTTGATATCCCACTAGTTTTATGTTGCCCTTTTTTTAATTTCATAGTAAAAAACATAAGAAAATAAATGAAGTTTTATTATTCGTATACATTAACTATATTATATATTTTATGTGCGGCCCAAAACAATTCATCTTCACTCAATGCGGCCCAGGGAAGTCAAATCTTCACTCAATGTGGCCCAGGGAAGTCAAAAGGTTGGACACGCCTGGTCAAGAACAAGTAAATACTTAATAGAGGAAACTACTACTACTAATGTAGGAAAGAACTACTACTAAATAGAGGAAAGTAAAGAAAGTGCTTAATCGATTATTTTGCCGTTTAAAAAATAAAGAAAACATAAAGGACGACAATTTTGTAGTGAGGCGTGATCTTACAAAATTACTTGTTGGAAGTTACATTTGCAATCTTTAGTTATGGTTTACAAATAAACAAACCTCGTGCTATTTTTATTGTGTACGTAAATGTCCTAATCCTTGGATGTTATTATTGCCCTATACCAGTAGTCTACTGACAATTACTGATGAAAACTGTTGGCTGAACAAAATTAGTCCCTGACAATTCGTTCAACGTACGATTCGTTCAATACATATTAGGCCAACGGTACCATCTGTCCAATATTTATTCACATATCGGTAGCGCGCTGCGCTTGTAATCTGTAGTTCTCAGGTTTGAGTCCCACCTGTGTCAAGTTGAGATTTGTCTCCATTAAACCCCTAACCTGCCCTAAATGATAAAGGGGATACCGAAGGGATTAGAAAGTCGGCCGCCCATCGGATGAAACGTTAACCTTGGTTCCGTGTGCAGACGAGTCGTATTCTGTGCATGTTAAAGAACATGCTGGATGGGCTTGACGAGAGGTTTCCATCTGTCTCCTAAAAACTGTCCAGCGAATTTCCTTCCCAAAACCTTCTCTGAGCCCCTGGGGTTCTTGTGATCTGGCCATTTAGACCATTTTATGCAAAAAAAAAAGTGCCGCTCAGAGATGAAACAGCCCAGTCTTATAATTTGAACCTTTAACCTATTTTAGTCACACCCTCAAAGTCTCAATTTGTAAGGTGCGATCCTTCGAGCTTCTGAAGAGTGCTACCAGCTTCCTCTCTTCCTTTGCAGACTCCGTAACAAAACGGAAGCTCCAACTCTCTAATTGCTATGTGTTGCAATTCTGTTTATTAATGACCATAAAGATTTGCATGTGCATATGATTTTTCTTAGCTCTCCTCTCCTCAAGGATGCTGATCCTTCATCTGATGATCACCTGTCGTCATCCAGCAACCTCCTTTCCTTCGTCTCGTGCTCTACGCAAGCAAGAAAACAGAAGTAGGAGCGCCATGTCAATATGGAGCGATAAATGATGGCGGGAAACAGAAAAGAAAAAAATTCCACTCCATCCATAAATTCTACAAGCGTGCTTTTGTTTGGCGCAGGCCATAATTTATGGCCTCCTCGCCATCTCCCACCGCAGACAACTCAATCTGCGCCCCGTGGCATGCTACAATCACTCGGATATTTGCAGTTCGCCTTATCGTCGCTCGAGTCGATTCCTCATCGCAGAGATCTCGCTAGGAACTTTGATGAGTTTCTCGCGGATCATTGAACTCGAGGGGAATCAGATCCGTCGCCGTGTGTGATTGGCACTCTCGCGTGTGCGGGGCAGGAGAGCCTCGCTCAAGGGGCGTCGACGCAGCGCCCCCTTCAAGCACCTTTCGAGGTGTGATAAGATCGGGAACTGCGAAGAAGTTGGTTGTATGGAGGGGAGAAGGTAAGCCTCTGTTCTGCTTCTATCTAGAGGAAAGTTAACTCGCTGCTCACGTAGAGCTCCCGTGTCCGAAATTTCCTGCTACGATTCGGTTCGGAAATGCTGATGCACTCAAAGCGATAGATCTCTGCTACCTAAGAGGGGAGGGAAGTTTGCTTTTTGCTATTTGCTCTTTTTTTAATTATACATCCGTTTACCTTTAAATCTACAAGGGTGTTCATAAACTAGAAAAGGATTTTGTATATAAAAAAATAAATATATTACTCTCCAAGAAGTTGCTTGCTTGCTACGGGGATCTCACAAGAGACTTTGAATATAATACCCAATAGAGAATATCTGGGAGGGAAATAAGACCTCAGAAGAAAGACAACACATCTCAGAAAAAAAAACTGCTTGGCTACTGATGAAAGGGACCTGGGTTCGAGTCCCGGTAAGGCATGAATGCTTATGTTGTCTTTCTGCTTAGGTCTCGCCAACTTCACGGATCTTCTCTATGGCGCATAAGCTGACAGGATCCTGTCAGACTTCTACGGCAAGCATCTGCTTGAGGGAGTGTTTTTTTCATTGTGATGCTTTATGAGATTAAGCAACCGACAGTCCTTTCAAAAGCTTCCCTTTCCATGCCCTTGCCCCGGACTTGAACCCAAGTCTTTTTAGTCTTCAGTCAAGCACGATAACCACTCGGCAATGGCGATCGAAAAGAAGTTAAGGGAATTCAAAATCTTGCATGTGAAACCATTTTTATTAAAATTGGCTTCCATAATCAATCGCAATGACTGTTGCTCAAAAACGACACGTATAGAGAACAAATTGACACAATGTGATTGGACCTTCGTTGACTGCTTGAGGATTGCATACTTATATTATTAACTGCTGTAGAAGCTAATTTTTGCAGTACTAAAAGAGATACAGCAGGAGAATATTTATAGCATTTGTTATGGCCCAATTATTCTTTCGTCTTAACAAACGTAATGTAACCAAATGCAAAATCTTCCCATGCATAGCATCCACCAAACAGCCATCAGCTTTTATCTTCGAGAGGAAGTGGGGATGACATGGTAGCTTCACTCAAGGTATGAAGAGCTGTACCTCACACGTGCACGAAACAACATTGAGCACATCCAAACTGTCCAGAGGATTCAAGGATAAAGAACACAGGACTAGACCACCAGCACACTCAAGTACCCCATGGATACGAAGTACCGTGCGACCATAATAAATTCCCTTTTCTTGCCACCACCGGCAGACGATCACAAAGGATTTGGGAATGTCGAACTCTGGCCGTTGAAATACCTCTTGACACGTGTAGCGCGAGCTCCGTTTAGAATTCCAGCTCGCCGACCCTCGCTGGATATTAAACGAGTTAGCCGACATCCGATGCTACCACCGCAACCCGTGAGGATGTTTTTCCCAGGAGAACATGGGAAAGTTGCTCCAGCAAACGCACAGACCACATTAATGAAACGCGGTGTTATTGCAATATGAAACGGGTGGTTATTGAGGGTATGAAATCGGAGACAAAGGAACTGGGTTTAGTGGTTCAGAGTTTCAGAAGTTCAGATGGCTGATTAGGATTAGATGATCGAAGGTTCAGAAGGTACAGAGGGAACACATTGAGAAGATCTTGTGGTTGGAAGGTTGAGCAGGCGGTCTTGTCTCGAGACCGCAACTCAAGTAGGATAGCTGGGGGGGGGGGTCAGATAGTTGGAAGTCCCTGCTCTTGCACGAAGGACGCTGAAATCTTGGAGGACAGCGACCCCAAAACCCCGACGCCCGCCGTTGACCGCCTGCCAGAATCAGACCTCCCTTGCCTCTTTGCTTCGGTCGTCCATATGAAAAAAACCGCAGGACCCTCCAGCCAAACGTAATGACGGATACTTGCAGGACGAAGAAAGAACGCATGAATGTATTATTCCTCGCATAATAAATTAAGTGATTTTTTGCATATATTTTTATTATACATATTTATAGTATCTGTCTATTTTGTTCTTGTGATATGGTTGTTGCATATAGCTATTTCTGTTGGCTGGGAACGTCGAGTTGATGACACTGCACCTAGTGCACGAAAGGCTCGAATGTGAGAACCTAGGAGGTACTACTTCCTATGACGATAGGAAGGGAAGCTGCAGCAATTGCGGCGGCCTTAATGAGGCACCCTCCTCCACATTCTTTTGTGCACTAGCAAGGTGTTGGCCACAGTGTTGGCTCACCGGATGACACTTTATAGAACTGCTGTGTGGTGAGTGAGCGCTGTTGCCACCTTGAGACCTCGTTGATCTCGAGGGCTTGAGCGAGGAGAGAAAAGGTGGAGCGACGTAAACAGGAAGAGACTCCTATCGGACGTCAAGGAATTGAGAGGTGCGTTTCCCGGGAGCCTGAGATAGTGTAGGTCTCAGGGAGGGTCAGAGTCTCAGATAAATTCAACCGTAAATAAAGTCTGTGTGACTTAGAAGAACTAGAGGTCTGTGTGACCAGGTATATATCAAAGGTCTGTGTGACTAACAATAATCAGTCTGTGTGGCTAACAGAGAACGGAATCACTAGAAACGATAGACAACCTCCTAAGACGTATCCCAGCAACAGGAAGACAACACTGATGAGAAGGATAGATTAAAGCTCATGTTAAGTTTGTAACAAGTGTCTTCTAATTATTCATTGAACAAAGGTGAATACATCGTTTCGGGATAAAATTCCTCTCAACGGTAGCGTAGTATTGGGCGGAATTATCAAAGGGATCAACACTCAAAGACACTGGCACTGGATAAAATAATCCTCGAACCTTAATATAAATTTTAAGTGTTGAACTTCACCTACCCTTACCACTGAAGGCCAGCGAAGTGTTACATCAATTGACCACAAAAGAGCTAGGGGACGCGACATTTTGAACACTGTACGACAAACGCTTTCTTCTAGTTAACGGTTTATTGATGTGTGTGCCAGTTAATTAAATGCAAAGTTTCGTAATCGATTAAATTCTAGCAGTTAGTTTCGACTATTAGAGGGAAAATAGTTCCCTATTCCAATAGTTAACATAATGACAGCAAAATGTCCCAATTTGCAATTGAAATATTATATGTTATTGTTATGTTTGTGCAGAATCAGAATGAGTTCTTGTGTTAATGCGGCTTCTCTTTGCTAACCGATATAATCCTTATCAGTTAGCGAAAGGACGAAAACAATGCAATAAAATTATCTATGCATTATTTCACCTCCAACTTAGGGGTGTGAGTAACACGCTCTGGGGCCCTTAAAATCTCACTAATTTATATTTGTTTGATCACCAATTTATATCTCGATGAGGGACTTTAGTGTGCTGGTGGTCGAGTCAATGTGAATTAAATTATAACAAAAAGAACATACAATTATTTAATTTTTCCTACACAAAAAGGGCAAAAAAAAATTAAAGATCATTACAGTTGTACTTTCTCTAGCAATTAGTTTATAACCATCTAAAATGGGTCTCCCAAATTTCTTGCTGTCCAGGCGGGATCACATGGAATAATGCACCCTGGGATACGAGATTATCGACTTTTTTTTCTGTATTCTCCAGTTAATATGGTGGAATCTCAAGTTCAAAGTAATTTTCTCCTAATGATTCACAGATGACCTATCAAAAAGTTACTATTTTGAGTTGAAGTCTTTATTTTTTCATGGTAAAAATAATTTGGAAATAATATGTTGATATAAGTATTAATAAAGGGAAATGAAGCTAATTAATTTGAATGAAATGTAAGATGAATGAATCTTACTTAATTTTGGAGATTTTTTACAATTACTTGGATAGTATTCACATACGAATAAGGGTATGCTGGAAAGAGAAGATTCCTGCTTAGTGCCCAGGCTCATAAAATTTTAAATGCCTAGGTTACCTTTTTAGTGTCTTTTGAACACAATGGTGAAAACTGTCTTTTTTCAATGATGGCTGTTTGTAATCATTAGCGAAGTGTCCTGAAGGCAAGAGAGTAACTTGATGTAAAAATCGCTTCTTTTTTTATTGAGGTGTGAAATGTGATTCTCACTGTGAATAAGGGAATTAACGTAATCAACATAAAAAATATTCATTTTAACTTATCCTGCTTCAATAATAGATGGAAATTTTTTTTTGAAATAACAGGCGATTATATTATCATTGAATATACACTAATCTCTCGATTTACATGCTAAATAGGTTCCAGAAACTCATCATGTAAATCGAAATCAAGAACTTATGGGAAAAAGAGGGATAAGTTTCGGAAAAATATTGCTATGAATAAAACATACATTGAAAGTTTTATTTATACATATTTATCTGAAAGTTCAGTTCAGCAGTAATAACAAGCACTACTGCAACATTATATTGTACTTTATTTGCACTAATTCAAATAAGCTTAGAGTAATTTCTCATACATTTCTTTTTGGTCACATAAAATACTCATCTTTAACGTAGACGTATAACTCGAATTTGAAGATTAAATTTGAAAGAAGGATATTTATGAACTAAATATAAATTAGAAATTAAGCATTTGTACTAACACACAATCCTTTATTTTGTAACATTTTTATGATATTTTAAGAAATAGTGTACTTACAAATCAGTTGTATTTAGACTATATAATAGTCTACGAAGTTAAACTTTTGCTAAAAATGATATAAACTACGGTTTTTACCAGCTTGAAAGAATTCAGTCTAGAAAAGTCAGATCTCGCTGATGATCCAAAACAGACTTCATTTCATTAAGCTATCGCGAAACAGATTGAATTACAACAGCTAGAATGCAATTTTACCGAAGAATGTAAATATAACTTGTTATAGATGGTAATTTTGTTAACATAGGAATTAACTATTATCTATTTATTCTTGAAAATAAATCATACCAATTAAATTCCTTTCTTTGATTTTTACTTTGAGATGACAGTCTAATAATCTCCCTTGACGCTATACCACTGCTACTTCATAGTATGTATTATGCATAAATAACAATATATTAATACATATCATAAACATAATATGTACACACATAAAAAAATCTCACTCGCAAGGTGTAAAACCGAGTCTATAATCGTGTAAAGCGAAACTGGTTGCATTTTGTTGACCGTGCAAAACGAAACCGGTTCATTTTGTTGACCGTGTAAAATGGAACTGGTTGCATTTCTTGACATTGTAAAACGAAACTGATTGCATTCTAATGACCGTGTAAAACCGTAACCTTCGGTAATACTTAGTCTCTCACCCTGTAAATCGAAACTGGTTGCATTTCACCGCGTAAAACCGAAACCATGTAAATCAAGCATTGTGTAAATCGAGAGAGTATATCAAAGAAACAAAAAATGCAATGAAAAATACAATCAGAATAGGCAAAGTTCACCTTTTCTGTAGATTTCGCTGATTTATCATCGTGCGTGGTGGATGACCTTGACATCTGTTTCCTTACAGCTCTCAGTTGATCTCCTTCCTTTAAGCAACTAGAGCTCTTTGGGTCCTCGTAACCTCGCCATTTCGCCCATGTTTACATAAGGCCTCCAGGAATTAGATAATCACCTCTCAGATATTTATAAAATTAACAAAGGTCTTACTCAAGGTTCCATTATTTCTCCTTTATTATTTGATTTATATATATATATCAGATTTTGCCTTTATTATTGAACCACAAATTAAATTTTCAGGCTTTGCAGATGGCATTCCTATATGGTCATCCGATCGAAAATTGGAAAAATTTCTATGTAGACTGCAAAATCAACTAAATCGAATTAAAAAATGTCAAAAATGGCATTTAAACTTATCTAAATCAAAAATTGTCTCATTTATTAGAGCACGTACTACTCCTCCAGAAGTTTCAACAAGTAAACTATATGAAATATATGGAAATTCACGTAGATTCCTGGTTAAATTGGAATCAACACATTTAAGCACAAACCATAAAAGGTCAAAAATTATTAAACTTTCTTAAACTACCGCAAGAAAACTCCATTTTCTCTATCTCAAGAAAATGTATTGCTTCAACAAATTTGGGAGTCCCTACACACTACCTTTATATAAAAACCCAATTAGAGCTAAAATGGAATATGGAACAGAATTTTTATTAGGAATTTCGTACACAAAAATTAAAAAATTTAATACTATTCAAAACCAATGCTTAAAAATTGCTTTAGGCCTTTATAAATTTTTACCTAACATTTCTTTAATTGCAGAAACTGCTATTTCACCATTTATATTAGAATTAAAATTTTAATGATCAAATTTTTTTCTAGATTATTCTTTAAAATTCCAGATTATCCTTTCATAAAAAATTTCCTTAATAAAAATTTTCCTACAAAGTACCAAAATGATAAATTTTTCAATAATATTATTTCGTTTGAATTATTAGGAGATATTTCTGAACATATACCTTCGTGGAATTTTACTAGACCAGAATTCTCAATCGACATTCCAATTATAAAAAACTAAAAATTCTCTATCTCAAGAAAGTTTTAAAAATAGCAAAAATTAACTGCAATATAAAACATAACAGCTACACAGATGGATCAGTGCAAGATGCAAAACAAATCTACCTCAGCAGAATTTTATTACCCTCTAAAAATACTGCAAATCATTCAAACTTCCTGCACATAAATCCATTCTTTTAGCAGAAATATTTGCAATTATTGAGACAATTAATTGGATAACTATAAATGGAAAAAGCAAAAATATTATTATCTTTTCTGACTCTAAAGGAACTCTTTAAATTTTACTTCATAATTACAACTATACACCTTACAAAAATATATTTATGATCTATTATATCTAAATTCAAGAAACGTAACTGAAAATAATATTTTAATTAAAATACAATGGATTCCCAATCATTTAGGAATCAAAGAAAATCATTATGTTGTTCAATTGGTCAAAAATGCTGCGAACGTTCAAAATATTATTAAAATTCCATTCTTTTATGTAGAACTTAAAAATATTTTTGATTTGAAATTTATGAACAAAAATTATTTGATTTAACAAATAATTTTTTTAAATTTATGGTTCACTTTATAATAAAATAAAATAAATACCTCCTCAAGCAGCTGCTTGCCACAGAGATCTGACAGGAGCCTGTCAGTTTACATGCCATAGTAGAAAGTCTGAGAGGATGGCAGGACCTCAGCAGAAAAACGACACAAACAGCCATGCCTTACCCGGGGCTCGAACCTAGGTCCCTTAGATCAGTAACCAAGCGCGCTAACCACTCGGCCATGGGACGGCAACATTTTATAATAATTTTAGATATAATCAATCTAATAATATAAATTATTATTCATCTATAAATTTGCCTAAAAAACTATCAACAAAAATCAATAGACTTAGAATTGGCAATCCAGGCCTAAATCCTTTTCTATATAAAATAAAGAATATTAAATCTTTAAATTGTGAACATTGTAAATTATCAGAAATGGTTAATCACAAACTCTTAAATTGTCCACTATATGAAACAGAATGAAATACATTTTTACTAATTTTACCAAAACTAAATATATATATATGATTTTACCACAGAAAATATTTTATTCTACAGTGATCAATCTAAAAGAAATATAACATATAAAGCACTCGGTGTCTTCCTCCTCCAGACTTCATTGCGGGAAAGAATTTAACTCAAATTTCATTCTAAGTGTTTATAATTTGAATTATTCAATTTTTACAATCTTGTCTTTTTATGTATTAATCTTATTTAAATTGTTTTGAACCAATCAATTATGATCTTTTCGTAATTTTATTTCTTGTAACCTATTCTCTTCATTATGTATTGAAATATATTGAAATTGTTCTCTTAAATTGTTTTGGGAAAGCACGAAGACTGACTTCCCATTTGTACGTTATGTTTAATAAATAAATAAAACCCGTGGCATTTTTGTCACTAATTGAAGATCTCTTTTCAGTCGCTTTGTATTAAAGAATGATTTACCCTTTTCCCACAAAGCATATCACATAGGAAATTTCAGATTATTCTCTGGAAGTTCATAGCTAATATTGTGTTTCCTTGATAAAAGTTCATTTACTGATTATTTGACAATTTCCGCTGGAAATTACTGACTGAAGAATTAACAATTATTAACCGCAACTGTCATAGCATTAACCAAAGTTACCAAATTATATTTATTTTTTATTTTTCTTAAGTGGTAACTACAGTAACAAAGAAAAATTCTGTAGTGGTTTATATTCCTGCTAACTGTATTTTTCATAAATACAGTAATATATATAATTTGTTTAAATTTGACTTTGTTACAGGATATATTTCTATTGGAAATAAACAGGAAAAGCCAATTTTGTTCACCTTCGCTTTTAGAACTAAAGCTTTGACAAAAATAAAATCAATTTTGTCAACACGCCAATCAAGGTTTCAAACATGCATTGATTTAGGAGGAGGAGAAATGGCGGAAGAAGGCATTTTAACTAAAATATGAGCAAATGTGGTCGTTTTCTGAATTTCGTACATCAAGGAAGAAGCGTTATTAGGTTTTTTGGCTTCAAAGAGATATTGCGATATTGCAATTTCGTTACAGGAGAAATAAGCGCAGTAATGTCATCCCAGTTCATTAATAACCTGTTCCCTTCAATTGTAATTGTTCTTAAAACGATACGAGAAACAATCTAGGAATCGCTTTTTTAAGAATCAGTTAAAGAAGCTGCCATCACAATGCTTCATTTTGTATAAGTTCAGTTGTTTCATCAATTACTTTACAATTTCTATTGTTTCACATCAATTCTTTTGCATTTTTTTTAAACAACAGGTTGGGCTAAACCAACGAGAACCCTTCGAGTATACAGCCTAAAATAGTTCTAAAACTAGCGAATTAAGAATTTGTCACAGAAAAAGACAAGAAAATATAGCGTTTAAAAGAATTTATTGGAACCACTCACTAGTATTTGATACTTCACTTCTATCTTCTAGATAGAAACGTCAAAAACAGAAAATTCTTTGTATTTATTTTTAATTATGAACTGAAATTGTTGTTAAAAGGGGGTGGTTGGCTGATGATAAATGAGAGGTGGGGAGGCGTGAGGATTTTTTAAAACTCCAAAGTGGGGCGTGATGCTTAAAAGTTTGATAACACTGATCTGGATGAATGCCACTGCTGGTTATCTGTTAATCAGAAATTAATCAGGTAGGCTGTTCAAAAGTTAGTGAATTTGATTCACACTCTCAATCCTGCTTCAATGACTGGGTAACTAAGATTTTATGCTGAAAGGAAACGGAATTTGGTCCTTCACAGATCTTCTTCAATTTCACTCGAACGTTTTGGATCAGATATTTATGACAAATGAATGACTGAAGAGTCTTTATTACATATTAATTGCACACATCTGTCTTTGCCAAGGTGAGGTCATCATCATTGGTTGGAAATAAGGGTGATTTTTTCTACTGAAGTGGAAGAGAAATAGAGTGTATCATCACGAAGCTTTGAACTCTACGTTGATGTTGTATTGAATATTCGTGATTTCGATCTGTAAAATTCGGCAGAAGTTCAAACTGCGTTTGTTGAAAACAGAGCTGCAAGTATGTCAGATAATTCCAATTTCTCAGAAAGAATGAAAATATGAAGATGAAAAAATGGATTACATTTCATTTGAATGCCATAAATGAGAATCATTTACTGTAACAAAACTCAAAGGATTTTTACAATTACCAACTATGTTTTAAAGGCATCAAGCAAGGCCCGATTTAGACATGTGACAGAGAAAAACAGTTTTGAACCCTGATGATTCTACTTTGAACCTGTTGAATGTTTTGTAGTTTGAAGTGGGAAATAAGTCCTCCAAAAAGCAAGGATCATTACTGTGGGTCCATGCCGCCCCTGTGCGTATTTCAGGCTCCGGCTTAATTATGCCATCTCAAGAACTTATTATCTTCCAACGAACGCATTTAAAAGTCATGTGCAGGTTGCATATGCATAAACCAACATCTTCTCTAGACTATCACATAGGTGTAAAAACAATTCCAACAACCCAAGTTTATTTCATTCACCTAGCGAAGGAAATATGGGACACGAATCTAAACTTTCTCCTCTGATGGCGGCAACGATGGAAATTCTGAAAGAGTTATTCGGAGAAGGAAACTGTCCTTTTGTATTCGGGCGTGTGCACAGAGAGCATTAATAACAATTATGTAAGCTGTGTTCGCTATCTTGCTCATAATTTACGCCATTTTTTTTCTTTTTCGAGATTTATTGCCCAATCAAAGGCCTGAGATGGGACAGCGATTCCCTAATAATTCGATTTATGCGTAGGAAGCTTCAGCCATTACTTCGTCGTAAACAAACATTTATAAACACTAAGAGGAGTTGACAGACCATCGGCAACTTTGGGGCTTACTATAATGTTCAGTTTGCCATCGGTATACCTAATAGGAAACAAAAATTTCTACTTTGCGAAATTAAAATATTTTTCGTTTATATTTCTTGACCATGTTGCTTTAGTCTGTGCGACCTTTCACTCTGTCTGTTAGTGTATATATATTTCTGTATCTCATTTGACTAACAGGTTTCTTCGAATCGGGAGAAAGGCAGGCTCTCGCCTGGGAGCATCGGTCCTCGCTGTGCAGGTGATAAAGGGGCCGCCATTAGCATGGACGACGCGGCTCAGCGCGCATTAATATGGTGTCAACTGCGTCTTGAGTAACGGAATGCAATTAATTACGCAACTACCGTGTCTCTGCGGTTGTGTATCTGAGAGAATGCACAGCCTCCAGGGTGGCACTTCGCCTCATAGGAAGTAAAGAGTTCCATCCTCGTCGGGACACATGTACGGCCCGGAGGATGAGATGCAAGAGCAGTGGTGCATAAAGATTTCGATTTCGCGAACTGTTAAAGAAATGATTGCTGCTTTCGTTGGAGATAATTGATACGGAAAAAGAATTAATACCGTGCAGAATGTGCTGTATCGAAATTAATGTAATGAATCTGGAGATTATTCGATAACCAAAGTGATTGGTATTCAAGGGGCAGTTTAATACAGTAAAGGCACATGTGATGTGCTTACATACACGTGGCTTGCACATCAAAGGAAAAATATCTGTTTAAAAGCAAAATATTTGACTTGGAGAATTTTGCTGTAATATGAATGAAAATTTTTGAGGAATTGGAAACATTATTTTTCTGAAATGAGTAATTTTAAAGAGCTTTTTTAGAAATATTCTTATCGCTAAATGCGCAAAATCCCTACAGCATGTCTCCCCTAGCGCGTCGTTTGCGATAATTCCGGGAAGTAAGTTGGCAACACCGATTGTTCCCCTCAGAGTCTCGTAACCGCAGACACGAGATTGATCAAAACTGATTGTCTTCATTTCATATTCTGAGAGATGCAGCAAAAATAAAAAAGTAACAATTCCAGACGGGAATCCAGTTTCGAATCGGTATTTTTAAACCAAGAGAGTGAGAAATTAAAGATTTGTTCAAGGTGTTTTAAATCTTTATCTTTTAAAATACTTTTAGATTTATGATATTACGCTGCTTATTAATTATGTGGTTAGCGTGCTTAGCTATAGGTCAAAGGGACCTAAATTCGATCCTGGGGTATGATTAGAGGCTTATTTTACTCTTCTGCTAATATCTCACCTTCCATGCATACCTTCTCCACTGTATATTATAATGACAGTTGCTGTTATACCTTTGTGGAAACCAACTACTTGAAATATAAATAAATAACCCCCTCAAGCAACTGCTTGCCACAGAGATCTGACAGGAACCTATGCGTTTAATACGCCATAAAGAATATCTGTGAGGAAAGCGAGAACTCAGCTGGAAGACAACACAAGCATTCATGACTTACCTTGAGCTCAAATCCCAGGCCCTTTAATCACGCTTACCATTCGGACACGAGACGGCACTAAATTTGCTTGAAGGATAAGTTATTTTATATACTTTTGCATTCACAATGTAGGCCTATATGCAATTATAGTTTTTTCATTGATTTCAATTTACTTATTAATACCTGAAAGCAAAATTTCTTTCAAAATAGTTTACAAATTCGGACACCTACCAATTTCAATTCCAAGTATTAATGTTTTCCTATGAGGAAATACCGCAAGACTCCTGGTAGAGAGACATATAGACTGGATTGTAAGGAATGTCATAAGTTTTGATAATCTATAGTTGAAAGTTTACATTAAAAAATACGGACCAAGAGAATTAATGTACTAAGCTCATTCATCAGAAAAAGTAACCCAACCAATCATTGATAGGCAAGTAGCCAAACCAGAATGACTAGACTGCACATTATACGAATATTTAAAAGACAGAACTAAAAAATGGAAGCTTAGGAATGATCTGCGAAACGGAAGGAAATGAAGTGAGAGGAGAAGAATATTTTTGTGATGGAGAAGTAAGATGCATCATCGTGTTTTGGTAAAATGAAGAGTGTTAATAACAACGATAGTAAAAGGAAATTTGAGATGACAACAGAAATGACGATGGAGTTAAATTGTGTCCCGAGTGCCCGTGATGCATAGCAACATTTTCTTTAATCCATCAACATCGCCCTGAAGCTTTAGAAAAAAAAATGCGATTATTATAAAAATGCTCTGCGATTATGTTATCTGAAATTGCAAACAGTTGTAACCCTAATTCAAGTAGAAATTTTGATAAAGTAAAAGTAAAATTCAGCTTGCAATTGATCGACTCAACACAATCGAATGAAAAATAATGAGAGCCAATGCTTTCTGCAGCTAGCTTTGATTCTTTGTTGAGTTGAATTAATTTTAATACACGTACCAATTTAAAGGGTTGGATTGTTTTACCTCTGAGTGGCACTTTTTTGCACACAATAGACTAAATGGCCAGGTAAAAAAGGCAGAGAGAAATTTAGGAGAGGGGACCCACTGGACAGCTATTAGGAGAAGATGAAAGCTTCCCATCAAAGCTACCCATCATGTCCTTTAACATGTACAGAATGTCGCTCTCCCGCACACGGAGCCACGACTTAGCTTCGCATCCGATAGACGGCGGCCTTTTCAAGTCCATCGATGTCCTGTATCTGACCAAGGGCAGGGTGGAGGATAGCTGGGACTGGAACACGGGAACTGTAGATTACAAGCCTGGTGCCTTACCGACTGCATCACCCCAGCCCCACCTATTTAGAGGGCATGCGTATTAAAATGTTGAATTATGTATATTGTAATAATGTAAAGTGTGAAATATAATCCAGTTGTTCAGAATGGAGATGTTTTCTCCAGTTTTTCTGTGGAAATAGATTAGACAGAATACCGAATGGCTTTTAGTCTAGCATAGTTATGCGTGTTTTATTCCGAGAGAAAAACCTGTGAAATTGTATACATGGTAAATATCTTTTCGACTACAGTTATAAAGGAAAGAGTTATTGAATTTCCATAAAGGAAGCGTTTCGAAAATACTAAACAGGTTGGGAGCCCTTGGTATAACCTCTTACATTTTAGGTTTCTTTCTGGAAAACACGTTCAGACGAAAAAAGAATCAATTACTAGCAACTGTGCTCTGCGATTATATTATCTGAAATTACAAACAGTTGTAACCCTAATTCAAGTATAAATTTTGAGTCACAAATAATCTATGACCTACACTTAATACGAAAACTGAAATACCAAAAATCATGTAAATGGTAACTATATCCATGGTAAGACACATTAGTAGCTCTCTAGTGTTTCAAATAAATATTTAAATGAGAAAAAAATCAAACAATATGAATTAAAGAAAAAGATAAAATTCTACAAGTCTTCATTTTTAACAATATTCTTTCATTATATAAAAATTTATGGAAAATCTTTTATTCAGCATTCCGAATCATAAGAATCTTCTTTTAAAAGTTACTTAAACATAAAGAAATATTCCCTCAAGCAGCTGCTTGCCACAGAGGCTGACAATTTATACGCCATAGAATGTCTGTGAGGATGGTGGGATCTCAGCAGAAAAACAACATCAACGTCTATACCTTATCCGAGTCTCGAACCCAGGTTCGTAGATCAAGCACGCTAATCATTCGGCCAAGGAAAATAATATATTTCAAAAATTTGGCAAGCATGAAAAGAATAATCCTAGATGTCCGCTGCTCGAACTAGAGATTTTCTCTGCGCATTTACGTAACTACTGAAACTAAATGCCTTTTTATGACTATCACTAAAGTGAGTTTCGTTGCTTCACAACAATAAATGTTTATTAACAGATATAGAGGGCCTCTTAGAGCCAAACCGATGATCAGGCCATTGTTAATTTTCACTCTCCTTATAATAAAGATGATATTGACCAAAATATGTAATTAATTTGTATAAGTAGATGCAATTAAAAATAATAAACTGCCTACTTAGAAAAATGATAAAATTTTATTTAAAGTTTTTTTTTGCTTCAATGTTTGAAAATTTATTAATAATTTGCGATAATTTTGACGCCCATACCAAATGGCCTAGTTGGTTGTTTGATTCTTTTTGTTTTTAAGATGGTTTTCTTAGGATGACCGACGCTGATGATTAAAAACATTACGAAAAATGTACGATTTTTATAGTTTCGATTTTCTCTTTATTTTGTCTCATTTTTACCTAAGATGTTTACTTTAGAAGTTAAAAAGAGATTCAAATTTAGTTTTCTATCATCGTTCGCATTTCAAAATCATTTGAATGTATGAAGAGCTAAAAAAAGACATCTCATTTGGTAAAATTATTAATTTCGTAGTTATTGACGGTGCATAGTTGCTTTGTTAATGAGCGGAGTGTGCATTTCAAGGAAACCCATTGGATACTGTTTGGGTAAATGGGGAGCATTTCGGCAAGATTATTAAATACGTTCAAAGCAATGCGAAATCCAAGCGAATGTTTTCGGAGTTTGATCACTAGTTATAGTGACATATAAAGGAAAACAAAAGCTCAGTATTCCATTTAGAAGTTTGAACATCCTGCTTTTACTAATATCCTTCGTAGAAAAGGATAAAATTGGAGCTTAAAGCTTCATTTAGGACTTAGACAACTCACGATGAAAAAGAGAGAGAAAAATAGCTTACCATCCCATTTAGGGCTATTTCCTTCCCTCAAACACAGACTGCCAAATTCGGCACTTCCTTCCCTCCCTCATCTACATATAGGTATGGATGTATTTGTATGATTCTTACAATGTGATTGGAAGTGACCTCCCACAATTCTTCGATTAGACTAGGCGCCAGGTATCAAGATGTGGAAGCAGTATAAATTGGCTTGCGTCTTATATGAAGCATTAACGTAGCTAATGCTCAAGGTCGGGGCAAGTTATTGAGTGGGGGGCTCTTTGGGGCAATCAGAGAAGATTAAACAGAAAGATGCAAAGAGTTAGTCTAATGTGTTTCAACCCAGGAGGTTAAGGAGGCATTCAGAAAATTCTTCACACGTGTTCGTAGATTTTCACTCGTTCTTCCGAAGTTAATGAGCTACGACTTGTTTGAAAGCCTATCTAAATTTTACGTGTTAGAAACAAAGGCCGTATTATCATTTCTCTCTTCGCTGACGGTTCGGTCTATTCATATGGTCTGTTGTGGGATGGATGCGCAAATTCAGAGAAGGAAGGCAGAGCTTCGAAGACCTCCCTCGTGCAGAAAGACTGAAGGAGGCCGTGAACGAGAGAACCATTGCTGATTTTCGTGAACTCATTATGGAAAACCACACGCCAATATTCAGGTAATAAGTTTATATGTCAGTATATCGATTGACAGTGTGGAAACAATTATTCATCAACATTTAGAGTTCGAAAGATCTGTGCCAAATGGGCACCCCATAGACTGACAGAACAAGAAAAAAGGGCTAGAGTCAACTCGTGCAAGGAGATGCTGGAAATGTTTTACCTAGTAGCCCCAAACTGTTAGCAGATATTATCACAAGTGATGAGATTAGTGCTATACAACTGCCATAAAGATCGATAATTATGTTTGAGTTGCGGATGATATACCCCATCCCTCAAATCCTCTGACAAAACTTTCGCTCAAGGAAGAAGATGTTCACATTTTTTTCAATTCTCAAGAAGTGGTAGCCATGGACACCTTACCTGAAAAAATGACTGCAAATGACCAATATTACATCAATATTGTTTTGCCCAAAACAGTTTAGGAGATGAAGGAGCAACTTCCAACATGAGACGTATCAATGCTTCTCCTTCTTCATGACAATGCCAGTGCTCACAAAACCTTACAAGTTACGACCCATCTGGAGCAGGAAAAGCCAAAAAGATAGCCGATTCTGCATATTGACCCGAACTTGCACCATGCACTTTTTGGTTGTTTCCAAAATTTAAAAAGGAACTTTCTAGGAAGCTATTTGAGCGATGCAAGACCTTGCAAAATGTTTTCATTCAGAGTTGCAGAGTATTCCCCAACATCAGTACCACCAAGCGTTCCAGAATTAGCGTAGACGTCTGCAACTTTACATACCGTATTTCCCCGAAAATAAGACCTAACCTGAAAATAAGCCCTAACATGATTTTTCAGGATGCTCGTAATA
This sequence comes from Ryuthela nishihirai, assembly GCA_038380435.1. Lineage (NCBI taxonomy): Eukaryota > Metazoa > Arthropoda > Arachnida > Araneae > Heptathelidae > Ryuthela > Ryuthela nishihirai. The sequence goes on from JAWZYU010000017.1 coordinate 84,379,000, forward strand.
TAAACCTTACCCCAAAAATAAGCCCCAATTAAGATCGTTAGCCAGACGAACGCATTTAGTACGTCCGTTGCAACACACGACAGACGTATTGAATTATGAAATAATAATATTAATATATAATTAAATATAAATAAATAATATTATTGACATTAATACTTAAAGTAAATGATAATATAAATTATAATTAAGTATTTGTAAATACCCAAGCGGCCGCCTTTGGACGAGAGATAAAATAAGACCTAATGCATCTTTTGGAGCAAAAATTAATATAAGACCCCGTCTTATTTTCGGGAAAACACGGTAGATGCTGGAAGTGAGTACTTTGAAGGACAGTAAAAGTTTGTTCAGGTAAGTGCAAAGGTTTTCGTACTGCAGATGCATGTCAAGAACATTTTGAACGCCTCCTCATAAAATGAGGCTGGCGAGAAGAGATGAGACCGAACCAAGGAGAGGAATTCTGGGAGTGCAGTGTGACAATCAGAACTAAGATTTGAGTCCGATAGTGGTGTGAGAGACTCAAGTTAGATTATTTCCCTTGGAAACTGAAAGGGGAAATCCGGCACACACACACACATGGCATTTACGCCTCCTAAGTGCTAGTAGAGTACAGTATGATGAATAATTAATCTTCGCTCTGGATTGCCAGACAGCCCATTACTTTATACTGTAGCTTTCACCCACTACATAATAGGTTGGATATAATACCCGGTTACTGATATAATGAAACTCTATACACACCATCCTACTTCAGATTTTCAACCCTCCCCCCACCCTCCCTTCGTTAACTTTTGCATATTCATTAGTTTCAGACTACAGCTCCCTTGCACATTGACCACGGATTTAGCATCTCTGACTAAGAAAGTGGCTTCTCCAAACTCATCGTTTTCTTCTTTCTCATTGGGATGAAGATTTGGGCAAACGGTACTGTTGAGAATCGAATCTGGTTTCTTAATCCCTGACTCTTACCACTGGTGGTGAAGATATAGCAGTAAGGATCCTATTTCCATATCAGGCATATTACCTTCCTTTCCACATCGAGAAAGCAAAACTGAGTGCATTTCAGTTTAATGCATCTTAATTTCTCCGTCTCTTCTGCTGCACCGTCGGCCACTTCATCACATGGTGACAACAAGGACAGCTTGTGGTGACAAAGATCCCTTTGGGTGGTCTGGTGGGCAGTGCGTGATGTCAGACGCTTCCATGATGGATCCTCTCAGGTGGGTCGCAAACACAACCATGTGCTGAGGAGAAAAAGGTGGCCGCATCTCATTTCATGATGCCGTTGGAGGTTAGCTAATTGCTGACGCCATGCAAACGAAGACGCTAATTTCAGCAGCGTATCAGCAGACACTGATAGAGACACCTGATGCAAGTGGTGGTGAGATCACAAGAACGATGAAGATATGCAAATGTGTAAATTAACTCTTTGGATTGCTGTCTTGAGGTCTACTTTTTTTCTTTTCGACTTCGCAATTTATGATAAAATATTTCGTTTATTTATCACCTTTAAGTTGTGCGGCATGAGATTAACAGACGAATAGGGATTGGTACCGGGACTTTTAAGAATCTATGATTGGTACCGGGACTTTTAAGAATCTATGGAGAGTGTGGAGAAATAGGCGTATACAACTAAAGACTAAAATTAAGCTGTAAAATAGTTTGGTTCTTTCTAGGGTTAGTTATAGTAGTGAAATTTGGACACTTTGTAAACAAGATAACAGGAAACTAGATGCTTTTGATTCCAGATGCTTACGCAGTATCTTGGGCATTAGGTGGTTCAACTTAGTAACTAATGATGAGGTTAGGCAAAGGAGTCTGCAACCTCCTTTAAGCAGCATATTGTGCAGAGAGAGACTCCGTTGGTTTGGCCATGTTGCCCATATGAATAATTATAGATTGTCGAATAGGGTTATGAACAGTGTGCATAAAGGCCCCAGGAAGAGGGGGAGACCTAGGATGCGGTGGGCAATGTCAAACAGGACCTTGTGAGAATTGGTGTGCAGTGGCCGATGCAGCAGATGTAGCTCAGGACAGACATGCTTGGAGAACTAGATTGCACGGTCTGGTTGAACCTCCGTAGCCCATGGCTGCTTGAGGAGGAGGAGGAGGATGATCACCTTTAACACTGCTTTAGCAAGAAATCGGTGAAAAAGATGAATTATTTTTGTTTATAAAGGTACTTCTCTACACAAAGGACGAAGATAACTTAGAAGCTATATTAAGCTTGCCCTAGTTTCTCATATAACATGCAAACACTTACACAAGGACATGCCCCGCTGGTCTTAGTAGTCAGGTACGCTAACTACTTAAGAAATATATTACGACAAAACAAACAAATCCAGAGATTAATCCTAAGTAAAATACAGTTGCTTATGTTTCTATCTTCTGGATAAGTAGGCCCATAATCAGTTTAAAACAACAGAGGGAACTATCGTATTCCTGGGGAACCGGGGGGGGGGATGCTTTGGTATTTATAGAGGTTGCTGACCAAATAATATTTATAAAAACAAGCATACCTTTGAGCCTATGTCAAAATCTGAACGTCGGATTTTCTTTTACCTCAGCATCCTTTAATGTCCTCTTTCTCACTGGGATAAGGGTTCGGGCAAATGGTACGGTTGGGAATCGAATCTGCTTTCTTATTCCCTGATCTTTACCGACTGGTGGTGAAGATACACCTTGTATTGTACAGCAGAAATGTTAAAAATTCAAAACTTACTAAATAACTTGCTAGAGGGGACTCATGAGCTTTTCAGGGTGGGCTGAGCATCCCATCCCACTTCCCTCTCTGGTTACGGCCCTAGCTGTATGAGGCCTCATTACCCTCAGAAGATTAACAGTGACTGAGTTGTTTATGATTCTGAAAAGTCTCTGAGAAGAATTTTCGTCTGCAGCTTTTTCATCGTTTCAAACGTTTGTTTACTGAAAACTTGAATCGTGTGAAATCATAATTGTAAAGAGCGATTTTTTTCCATCATTCTAAAACAGGTTGTTTCAAATTTAGCCTAACGAAGGTCACTTCCAAACAACTTTCGCTAGGCAAAGAGACATATTGGGAACATTCTTGAATTTCACATTTGGATTTAGAATAATAAAATGCCAAAACGACATATTTTTCTGGAAAATTGCACCCTTTACCAAGAGTAACCTGCTGACCGATTCATGTATATATATATAGGGAGAATATTTAAAAAATCCATCTTTTTAAAAGTAAACAGACCTTTACATAGTTAATTTTGGAAGCATTTCAGAAAAATAAGAGGAATCTCCCTCACTAATTCATTTTCTTTTTCGTTTTATGGTTTTTTGAGATTGTTTTTACGATGTTTTGAAAATAAAATGAATTTAGAAAAATCCCATTAAACAGTTTGATAGACCCTTTTATAGCTTTGTAACATTATCTTCTAACATTTTGGGAAACCTCTACATGAAATGAGGATATATTTTGATAAAATTTATTTAAAGCATTTAAATTTACGATACGCAACTTTTCTGTAAGGTCATGTGATTTGATTTAATTGAACTAAAAAAATAAATATGCCATGAAAATATTCTTAAATAAAGAAAATCAATATGCATTATCCGTTACTTTGGTTGCATTTTAACTCAAAGCACTTCATAGTAACAAAAGTTTTGAAGACTATTATGCTGTAGGTCAACACGGGCATAGAGGAAAATTGTCTTGAGACGGATGGGCTGTGAACCCAAGATCTCAGATCCCACCCAGTTCAAGACAATTTTCTTCTATGTCCACGTTGACCTAGAGCATAACGATTTTTTTTAAGAAAAAAAAAGATCCTTCATAAAGAAAGGAGATAGCCTATATTAGGCTTCTCATACTAACACTTACACAAGACATTTCCCACTGGTCTTAGCAGTCAGATACGTTAACCACTAGATCAGGTAGGACTAATAGTGTTCAAAAACATTGCTATAATGAAAACAGTTCTATAATTCTTACTAATATGCAAAATTAAATTCTGGAGTCAAATTTTTTATGAATGATCTAGGACATAACTAGTCAACATTAATCAATAATGAAAATTAAGTTCGTAAAATTCTTTGTTTTTTTTTTTCTGAGATTTATTATATCGTTGCGAAAATTTGTAAGGCACAATAATTAGTTTAAATTAGCCTAATCTGTTTATTAGAAATATTGTTCACAGTATTGAATTTCTCTCCCTTGTAAAGGATGCAATAAAAAACCTGAATAGGGGAGTGCTAACAATAGGCTACTTTTATGGGATTTTATATTCCCACATAACTGAGTCTACAACAGAAACATAACCCAAGAAGTGTCTAAGAGCAATATTCATGTATCTGAGATTAAGCTTTAATGGACATTATACGATGATGATTAACAGACAAGAATCATACATAATGATGTTCACGAAGATACAAAGACCGATTAATTATTGCTAGTAGAACAAAATGCATAAGGATATAGTTAAAAAAAATTTCCTTACTAGGGAAGAGATAATGTGACTTTCGGGACGTTTCTGTTAAAAACGTAAAGAGGGAAGAATGGCCAACAAGACCATTAATCCATGACCTTTCACATAACACATCTCTTTTTATTTTCATGCAGAATTTAGTGAATTTGTGTGTTAGGAATGGAAAAAGAAAAAAAATATTCTTGAGAAATAAACAGAAATAATGTAATCAAGGACTAAAATTCTCTTTTCCAGTGTGGCATCTTTTTAAGCGGTATTGTTTCTTGGAAATTATATACAAGTAGTTTTCTTCCGTAAAATATGGATGGCGATAATTTTGAAATATATACGCAGTCAATTTTTAATCATCCGAAGGCGGATCAACGGGTTTGGAAATTGACCGTGGTAAATAATTTACAGTTTTGGATTCCATTTATAACATCGCTTTAGTTTGGAATAGGGTTAAACCATTAACGCTAATTAGGTCACAAAGGAAATGATTCCTGATACCTGATATCAATGGTAAATGCACTCCTAAATATTGGATGCAATATTAACTAAATAAGTTTACATGAAATCCATTTTGTACCAAGTTTAGACTGGTTTTGTTTCGACCGTAATTCTGGATTATCCGAGATCTTTTCCCCCAACCAACTCCAGTTATTCTGGTTAATATTGTTTTTTCTTTTAAATTTGCAAAGGCGATCCTCAAGACTACACCTAGTTCAATGTCTTCTGCTTAGTTTAGGCGCCGTAACTGATTATCTGTTCCGAAAATCTATTCAAGATCAAGAATACTCGAAACGTTTATAAACCAATTTCTTCTGTTTTTCCAAAGCAACTGTTTCTCCATCTCTTTCCTCGCGATTCTCAGCTTCATTTGATCTCTGCTCCTTCGGCATTAAGAACGCGAGCCAGGCAAGTGATCACGTGACATAATAAGGAGCAGGGGGAGACGCTAGATGGATGGGAAGGAGGAGGCGTCATGGCTCGCGGATTGCAAACCCTGCCGAATCACAGGGCGAGTCGGTCGCGTCCCCTAGTGCTGCTGTCTGCATCCCAAGGACATCGTCGTGAAGGCAGACCGACGGAGGATGACGAAATGAAAGCGAAAGGAGAGGAAGTTGGGCAGTCGAGGTAAGAGATTTCTTATGACGCTAAGATGCTAAAATTCCATCGTAATAAATGGCTGTTCTAGCTGCTGAATGAAATTGAAATATTCGGAATTTTAATGAATGTAAAAGGAAGCGTAGGGAAATAATATGTTCCGTAATTATTTCCATTATAAAGATGGCGGAGCATTTTGCTTTAAAAAAAAAGCTTAAAGTAAAAAAATATTTAAAATTATTTAATGTGTTTGGACCTTAAAATTATACCTCAAAGTTCTAAATTAACGCTGCTATGATTTCAACTTGCATTAAACGTATGCAAAACGAGTCAGTTTACAAGAGGCGTTTATTCGCTATCCATTTCCATAACTTAAGATGCGCCGTTCATAAGATTTTTTTGCCTGAAAGAAACATAATATTGCAATTTCTTCCCTTCACCGACGTCAACGAATCCACTTAAATCTTTGACGCGGAAGTGGTAATTAAATTTCCCATCCTCTTAGAATTAACGAGACAGCAAGCCCACGAGCATGTAGTGACTCCACCCAAAGCATAACGGTACCTGGAAGACAGATTTAATATCTTCCTGGAAAAGCGTCCATGATCACGTAAAGGATGAAGCACTGCCCTTAAGGAAGATCGTAATTGACTTCTTCACATGCATTACTCCGTTACTCATTTCCTGCCCCCAAAAAACGTATTTTACTCTGGAAAGCAAAAGCTGTTGATTCATAAGAAGAATCCATTTTCAAAGAAGAATCCATTGGTGGCTATGAATTATGAAAGAGGATTTAGATTTTTAAAGAATTTTGCAAAAAAATATAATGACGATTTTAAATATTTTAACAGATCGAAGATTTAAGAGGTGTTTTGAAAATGAATAAAAACGCCGAATTCAGGAATATAGTGTACACTTAAAGAGGATTATTTCAATCTTTAATTACTCTAAGGCTGCGATGGAAAAAATGTGAAATAATCAAGAACTAAGACAGACAGCAACGGACCAAAGACTCAGTTTGAAAAATGTTCTTTCAGAAAACTTTCAGCTACACTAAGTTCTGTCTGACAAATCATCAAAGTACGGAAAATCAAATTTACTCTCAGAGACATATCTGCTTTTGAACGAAATCGAAGCTAAGTATATTAACAAGTAGCAATAACACCTACAATCTCTATTTTTCAGGCAATAAATCTTGGAATTGTTTCTCATTTATTTCAGCATGAGGCTCTAAATTTCCGTTGTGTTTCTAATGATAAAAAGAAGTCACAAATGCATTCATTCCCAATAGGCATTCGGCACGAATTCGAGTTCTCCCATTGAATTACTCCCCATAGTTATTTCCTTCCGATGTCAGAAACTTTTTAATACATATTGTGAAAGAGGATTCCTTTTTGAAAATGCCTTATGAAGTGAAGAAGATAAAGAATTATGCTAATAATATTTCTATGTTTCTGCAGTGAGAGTCTCCATTACGAGCCCTGCGTTCTCTAGGAAGAGAAACCGGATCAGTTTCAATCTCAAGGAGGGCGTGTGCCGTTTTCAAAGGGACTAAAAAACAGTAAAGAGAGAAAGTAACTAAATTTGTAAAACAGTATATATGATCACTAGACTTAGGCCACTTTCTTAGAGTTAAGAAAATATTTGGAGGGGGAATGTGCACAAGAAAATATTTCTTTGCAAATAGTACTCCTACAGCAGTTAATAACAACGAGAGCCGAAAAGGCAGAACACTTCAAGTAAGAAACTTTTATGTCGTATGCAAATTTTAAAAAGTGATGTTATTCATTGCAACATAGCGATAGTGAAGTGACACCAATAGCTCTCTGGAAACGAAGATTCGAGATTTGAAATCGTATAAGGAATACCAATAATAGGCATCGTTAAAATTCAACAACTTTGAAAAAAAAATCTTTTGGTATCAAGTGGAGAATGGTAATCCAGCTGAAACATTTAAAGCATGTCAGAACTGGTTCGCTCATCTGTATTGCAAATACAGTGATACCTCGGATCACGAACGTCTCGGTCCACGAACAAATCGGTCTACGAACATCATTTGCGAACAAATTTTGCTTCGCTTCACGAACAAATCGGTCTACGAACATCATTTGCGAACAAATTTTGCTTCGCTTCACGAACAAATCGGTCTACGAACATCATTTGCGAACAAATTTTGCTTCGCTTCACGAACAATGCTTCGGTTCACGAACACGCACGCACGGAGCGCACGTGACTCTCGGCGCACAAAACCCTGCGCACAGCCACGCCTCCAGCAGCAACCCAGTTCGCCCATCTCGCGCAGTACAATCCCAAGAACAAGTGTTGATATTTTAGTTTTTTCTTTATTTAATTAAATTTATCCCTTATTATGGCTCCCAAAAAAGTGAAAAGTGTTAGTGAAGGTGGTGTTAAGAATCCTAAACGTATTACTGTTGATACAAAAAAAGAAATTATAGCTAAACATGAAAGTGGCGTTCGTCTTTCGGATCTCGCCAAGGAGTACGACATGGCGAAATCGACGATCTACACTATTCTAAAGAATAAAGATGCGCTAAAGAAAGCTGATGTGTCTAAAGGAGTGGCTAAGTTAACGAAGCAAAGGCTTCAAGTGTTACAAGAAGTAGAGAAATTGTTGTTAGTTTGGATTAATGAAAAGGGGCTTAAGGGAGTTAGTGTGAGCGAGGCTTTGATATGTGCGAAGGCTTTAGAGCTTCATCAATATTTATTGGCGAACCAGCCAAGTACAAGTGATACTAGTGTCGAGGAATTTAAGACAAGTAGAGGATGGTTCGAAAAATTTCGTCGACGAACTGGAATTCATAGTGTTGTTAGGCATGGAGAGGCAGCTAGTTCGGACCAAAAGGCAGCAGAGAAATATGTGGAGGACTTGGGTAAGTTTATAGACTTAGAAGGTTACGTCCCGAATCAAGTTTTTAATTGCGATGAAACGGGGCTATTCCGGAAAAAAATGCCAAAAAGGACATACATAACCAAGGAGCAAAAGTTACTACCTGGCCTCAAACCAATGAAGGATAGGCTTACACTATTATTGTGTGCGAATGCAAGTGGAGATTTTAAAATTAAGCCCCTTTTAGTGTACCACTCTGTAAATCCGCGTGTTTTTAAGCGCAATAAAGTGATAAAAAGTAAGCTTCCAGTAATGTGGAGATCAAATTCTAAGGCTTGGGTTACCAGAATATATTTTAGGGAGTGGTTGAATGATGTTTTTGCTCCTTCTGTTAAAACATATCTTGAGGAAAAGAAATTGCCCCTTAAATGTGTGCTGCTTATGGACAATGCTCCTGCTCATCCTCCAAATGTTGAAGAAGAACTGGATCCTGCATACGACTTTATTAAGATCAAATTTCTGCCTCCTAACACCACACCTCTATTACAGCCAATGGATCAGCAAGTAATTTCTAACTTTAAGAAAATATATACGAAAGCTCTTTTTTCAAGGTGTTTCCAGGTCACCAATGATACAGATTTGACCCTGCGAGATTTCTGGAAGGATCACCTTAATATCCTCCACTGCATAAATCTCATTGATAAAGCCTGGAACAATGTCTCTTACTGCACATTGCAGTCAGCATGGAGGAAACTTTGGCCAGCTTCTTTGCCTGACAGACATTATACAGGCTTTGAGGAAGAGGCAGATGTAGTACAAGACATTGTAAGCATTGGCAAAAGTTTAGAGTTGGAAGTCAACGAGGATGATGTGGTGGAGCTGCTGGAGGATCATAGCCAAGAACTCATCCCAGAAGAACTTATTGAATTGCAACTTGAGCAGGTGAAAGCTATGGAGGAGGAGCACTCAGCAGAAGAGCAAGAGGTGCCAGATGCTTCAACTGCTGAAATAAAGGACATTTGCAATAAGTGGAGTGAAGTGCAGGCTTTTATTGAGAAACATCACCCTGACAAAACTGTTACCAACAGAGCAGTTGAAATTTTAAATGATAATGTAATGGCCCATTTTCGCAAAATTCTCCAGCAAAGAAAAAGGCAAATTTCTCTGGATCGTTATCTTATGCAATTACCAACTGCCTCTCCTTCGAAGGAGTAATCTTCCTCCTCCCTCTCTCCACCTCCTCCATCCCCGTGTGCCAGCAATTATCAACCACAAAGGTAAATTGTATATGTACTGTAAAATTAGTTTTATTTTGGTAATTAAACTGCTTTCTTCTAATATTACTGTTATATTTATTTCCTTTCTGTATTATTTCCACACATAAAGCCATAACATGCTAAAAAAAAATTTCTACGACAAAAAATGTATTATTTGGATTTACATTAATTGCAATGGGAAAAATTGATTCGGATCACGAACTTTTCGGTTCACGAACAGGGTCAAGGAACGGATTACGTTCGTGAACCGAGGTATCACTGTACTAATTTTGTTCAGAAAGTTAATAAATGGTTAAGGAATCCTCATAGAATCTGTTCGGGAAATAGCATTTATCTATTACTTTTATTAATATAATTTGAACTTTGAAAGTTGTTAAAGTTGATCGGAAGGATCAGATTTAACATAATGGCCACATTATATTAGCATTGTACTATACATTGCAGGCATAGTTAGAAACATTTCACTATATTTCATACATTGATTGAACATTTATCTGTATTCTATAAAACGATAGACTGAGTGTAAAGAAAACTGGATTGTCTTTGATACTTTTATGGCTGCGCTATTAGCGAGCTTAGATAAAAGGGACCCGAGTTCGAGTCCATGGTAAAATATGATTGTTGTCTTTCTGTTGAGATCTCGTCTTCCTCACAAATTTTCTCTCTAGCTTTTTAAACTGGCAGGCTTCTCTGTCAGGCATCTGTGGCAAACCGCTTCTGAGGGTAAATTTTTTTTCTTTAAAAATGAACTCCTCCTCCAGCAGCTGTTTTCCACAGAGGTCTGACAGGAGCCTGTCAGTTTAATATTACCATAGAAGAGATTTTGTGATCTCAGCAGAAAGGCAGCGCAGAAACGCTCATACCTAATCAGAGATTCTATCCCAGGTGCCTTTGATTGGTAGCCAAGCATGATAACAATTTACCCACCGGTTACCTAAATAAGTAGTAATTTTTATAGATTACATTGGCATTCAAAAGCAAAATTGAGGAAAATTTTCGGGTTGGTTCCACTGCTTAGTTTAATTCCAAACTGATAAAAAATTCGATTGGCAAAAGGAAAAACTTTCAAATTAAGGTTGGTGTCAAGAAACCTTTTTAGATCAAATCGATGGAATGATTTTGAAGCATTTGTCGTTTAACCAATCAAAGTAACAGCCAACAATTAAGGCAACAGCCAAGTCCAGCAATTTAGAGTGTATTTCATCTTTAACTTCGGGAACTTGTCCAGCTTAAGTTATGATTCCTTTTTTGGGTGTTTGGTGGCCATATTTTAATTTTCGTCCACTTCAACGTGTAATATTTATTTTCTAGCATGAAGTCTTAATACTGAGTCTTTAAAAATGTATTAACTATATCTTATAAATCTAGATTTTATATACGATTTTAAACATTTTTCGAACAGTTTTTAAAAGAATACAGTAGTTTACGTCTCCTAGTTTTTGCTCCTTTTGTTCTGAAGAGCATGCCACGTTCATATTTTGTAATGTCGGGGTTCAGTCGGTAGCGCTCCAGACTCATAATCTGCAGTTCTCAGGTTCGAGTCCCAGATAGGCCATCGTTGAGATTTATTTCTGCAAAACTCCACTTCTTCCCTCCGTCAGTAGGTGACACCAATGGAGTTGAAAAAGAAACCGTCCGTCGGATGGGACGTTAAGCCATGGATGGCTTCGTGTGCCGAAGAGCCACACCTTGTGCACAATAAAGAACACACTGGATGGAACACACCATCTGTCTCCCAACAGCTGTCCAGTGAGTCCTCTCCTCCAACCTTCTGTCAGTCTTCTAGGTCCTTGTGACCTGGCCCTTTAGTTCAATGTATACAAAAAAGTGCTGCTCAGAGATGAAACAAGCCAACCAATATTTTGCAACAAATGAAGCTTTTGCGCGTAGAAACCTGTTAGCAGACATTGGTGTTCACTTCTATTTACAAACGCTGAAACCTGTTAGGTGACATGAAACATCATCTCTGCCATAGTGAATCTCTTGCTAATAGGGGCGTGCAGATGGGAATTTAGGTTGTTAATTTTTACTTTCAAAGTAATAAAAATGATATTCCTAACTTTCACATTTTGCTGCAGAGCTATTCATATTCAAAGACATTTATTTGTAATAGATAGCGTATGCCAATAATAAATAAACATCTTTATTTCTGTTAATGAAAGTTGATGAAATTAAAGAATATTCTTTAAAATGCGATTAAATGCCATCAAGGACTATTTCGCAATCTTTATAACGCTGTCGTACAACTTTAGCATTCGTTTATTGGATAATAGATAAAGTCTAAATTTATACTCAATGTTCATTGAATTATGACAAACCCGTTGTTTTGGCAATGAGAAGTTAATTTCGAAATAACTTTTAAAAACTATAATTTCTAAAAAGTTCTAAAATAAGCATTTTATGAGAAAATGTGGCTGTGAATATTTTAAAGATAATCAAATCTATCTAAATATCTATTTTCAGCAATATTCTTTCAGTATTTGAATCGATATGGAGGTTTAAACATTTAAAAGAGCAATGTATTCAAGAAATTTATTTTAAAAAATTGGATGAATACTGAAGGAATTATTTTTACACGCTTTTAAAATATGTAGCCATTTTTGAAATAATGCTTCTTAATTCAGCTTCAATTATCTTCAAAGGTTAATACTTTTATCTAACGTTGCTGTTGTTAAATGTTCAACCTTCCATGAATTTTTAAATACTGAAGGAATGTTGTTAAAAAAATCGACATTTAGATTGAATTATTGATATAATTAAATTAGTTTTAGTCGTATTTGCGCATGAAATGCTTATTTTAAACGTTATAGAACTTTGAAATTAGCCTCGCATTGATGGAACATGGGATAGTCATAATTCAATACTCACTTAGTGTGTAACTATTATATAGGAACATGAAATTCAAATTCATACGCAGCAGACTATATTGGTATGAAGCTGCTATTTACAGAGACTTTCTCTAAAGTCAGTTTATGCAAGGTTTTATCCCTCAAATATTTTGTTAAAGTGAAAAATATATTCCTCACATTACCAGCTAAACAACTATTGCGTCTGTAGTCATTTCATGACGGGCAGTTTCCTGTTTGAAGAGCTTTTTTCTTTCTCCACCTCAAACCAGATCTTTTTCAAGAACAAATTTCAAAACAGAAATTGCAACTGTTAATTGCGGTAGAAATATGATTTTTTCCCCGTATTTCTGCTGATGCGTATTTTTTAATTAAAAGGAATTTCATTTAAATCACTGTGGTAAAGAAATGGAAATCCAAAAGAGATTTATTTCTGGATCTGTGGAGAAGTGGACGTTTTTACGGAAGAGGAACCGAAAATTAATTCTTGAAAGAAAGGCAAAAGAAAGAAATAGACTATTTTTAACTAAAAAGGAAAAGTTTGGGTTTGTAAAGTGTTTCTTTTGGATCTAAGAAGAGGTGGCTGCATTTTCCATTACTTTTCCCATGTTTGTTTTCTATGACCGTGGTATTAGAGGTATGGTGTTGAAAGAGTAAGAAAGATATTTAGGTAATACAACCAATCAAATAATACATAGAGTTGAGTCAACTATTACTTGACAAAAAAAATCGAATATGGAGTGTCTCAGGGATCAGTCCTAGAGTGTTTACTGTTTATAATACGGTATATGTATATAGTGATCTGAGCTTTTTTTTAGTTAAAGTGTAAATCGATTTTATTTACAGATGATATGTGTTTACTTATTCAACTTTGGAAGTTTCACGATTAACCTCTCCTATGCAAATGATGACTAATTAGCTATTTGTAAATGATACTCAAATAGTTTAACTATAAATATTAAAAAATGCTATTATCTATTTGTAAAGAGAATTAATTCAGTACTGGATACAATGTCTATGAAAAGTTAATTCATCATGCAATAAATTGCAGTAAAAACAATAAATGCTCGAAATATAATTTATTTCCCTAAACACTTAGGCATTTAGTTTAATGCCGGTTTCTCATGGAAGAATAACAATCTTAGAAACAAAATCCTTGGTTCAGCGCGTCTGTAGGTAGCAAAAAAATATAATACTCTATACATTTATTCGAACTTTATACATTAATTCGTTCTCATTAAATTACGGCATAAAAACCTGGAGAGATGCATCTTTTAAGGTGTTTAATCAACTTCTAGTGGTTTAAAAAAAAAGAAAGATTTGCACCACTTCTGACCAAACCAGTACTAGAATGTAAGTTCTACTCCACTACTTTAGAAAAAAGATTTTTCCATTAATATCAAATTTTTTTACGAAATTCCAAAATGCTTATTTACATTTAGTTTATTATATTATTATGATTTACGACATGACGACAATATAATTTACAAAGTATCTCTCCCCCTCATCCATAAAGAAAAATTCACACATTATTACTTATAATTACATGAAAAAATTGATCAACTTAATATCAAATAGCGAAAATATTATTACTTACTGCCATTCTTTTTTATGAATATTTTAAAACTTCATTTTAAATCGCAATGATGTAGAAGGTTTCATGTAAAAACAATAGTATATGTAAAAAGTAATAATTTTCTTGTTAGTTTTTTTAATTTTCTTTATTACATATCATGGTAAGGGACGGACTAACACTTTTATTTTTTCCAGGGACGCACCTATAATAGGAGGGTTCTGACAGGAATAAAAACTCGATTTAGAATTTTTGTAAGATTTCGATACTATTTCTGTTGATAATTCGCAATTAAACTACTTAAAATAGTATTTTTCCCAATTCCGCGAAACTTCTGCTAACCTCGTCTTTAATTTCCTTCACAGAAGGTATCGTATTCAGTCGTAGTAGCTAACAATGACTCAAGAAGTTCTTGAATCTTTTTGGAATACAGTCTAATTTTCTTTATAATTTTTAGATTTTCAAATGTACTTTCACAGTTTACCTGCGTGCAAACCAGTGTTAATAAGTATTTATATATGCAATATGTAAATTTGTGAATGCGGCAGAATGAAATTTATATTTATACTTGAAAAGCATTCAAGCAGGAGCGTGTAATTGCATGGTATGATATGTTTTGTTTTATTTTTTTAATCCAAGGTCTCTCACAAACATTTTTGACGTTAAACACAGCATCCATTGCAGTAATTATATAATTTGTAAAATAAGAATTATTATTATTATTATGAAAAAATAGTCTTTGCTCCTACGAGGCTCCGGGAATTCTACAGCGATTAGCTCCCCTTGCCAATCCTCTCCTTTTCATGGTGATCATCTTCTTCCGAACAAATGCTGTTTATTCATGGAATAAAAGTTCTGTTTATGCACGAGAATACTCTTATGAGCTCTCAAAATTATTATTTGAAAATTAAATGTGAAAAATAAAGAATTAAGAAATGAGCTTAAAATTCTGTAGTACAAGGGATCGAAGTAGAATGCCCAATATTTAAAACATATTTTCCCTTTTTAAAAAACATGTCAGAAAGAAAATATAATTATCTTAAATTTGACAAACAGTGCATTAGTGAGGATTGCAATGAGAAGTTACTGGAGATGAGCGCTTTTTTAATTTCGGAATCCTCAAAATTTCACTAAATTCGTGAAAAATGTTCGTGCAGTCACACAGGAGGCGAACGTATTGTATTCTCTGCAACAGCAATGCACAAGGAGAGAAAAAAATAATGGATAATGATCATTAATTCATTAATTTCATCAGTCATGAATATCGAAGTGGAATTTTCTTATGGGTATCTTTCTGTGCTTAGCTTTGAAGCCTTAGTCAATACAAATTATCAACATTGATTTCCAGTGGAAATACACATATTTCCTTTGTTAATTGAGCCATTCAGAACACTGAAAACTATAGTGTTCATCACCACTCTATAGTGTTCATCACCACTCTATAGTGTACATTCACCCACTTCATACCGTGCATCTTAATGATTTTAAGTTTTACGCATATCTACTACATTTATGAATCTATACATTTTCCTTTCTTCATTTGCAAAATTCTCACCTTTCTTTCGCCAAAAAGCTTCCAAACTGCTATTTTAGTGGACTTGACTAATCCTTTTGCTGTCTCACGATTTTAATAAACCTATTTTATGATTATAATTCGAATTCCGAGAAAAGACGCTTTTTTTCTCGAAATAATTAATTGAATGGATTTATTGAATAACAACTGCAAATACATTAATCAGTGAAATTAGCATCCAGCATAAGCCGAAATTTGCATGCTGGATTCACAATGGCAACAACGTAATATAATAAGTAAATATAATAATAATAATGATCATAAGGTATTTGGAAACATCTTCTGAGCACGATGACATCATCACTTCAATGTTGATTACGTCACTCGTATCAGGGAAAATTGAGAAGTGAACGAATAAGTATTGGAAACTTCAAAGCTTATTTTATGTCGAATAGTTTGACTTCTGAAATTGTTTCCATATCCACATGAGTTAAATATCACTTGTTTAAATATTACATCTTTTTCCAAATAGTTTTCCTTTTTTCCATTAATGGTTTATAAATTTCTTTTTTCATTCAACTTGAAAGATAACATATTTATATCGACTACTCTAACAAAGCACCTCATCTGAAATTTAATTGCAGAATTATGTAGTAGCTTTATAGAGTTGCCTATAATATTCTGTAAAGCACATACTTCCAAAGTTTTAGAAGAAACAATTTGTATGAAGTTGTGTAATGGATTTACATTAAATGCATGTGTTTCAAAAAAAAAAAATCCGCGATCATTTTAATTAAGAGTGTCTCGTACCGCGAGGTTTCATGTTTCATAAATGCGCCACATATATACTTTATGTAATTACAAATCTAAGAGATGAGATCGTCAGTGAAATGTTTCGCCTCAAGATAACCGAACTTTCCTACCTGATGTCGTCGACTGATTCGCTTCCGGGTTTTCTCCTCCTCTGTGTGCCCCGTCGTTCGCAGACGCACGCGTGCACTCCCTGCCGCCGGTCTGACTGATGCAGTACCGATGGAAGGGTTGACTCGGACGCCATGGGGCAGCAGCCGCTTGCAGGCGGAGCTTGCTCCGATAACCCCATTCTTTCGGATATACAGCAAGCGAAACAAATGAGGTTGAAGTCGGAGGAGAGAGTTTTCGGAGAGTTCTTTTCCCTTTTTTTGACCACTCCCCACTAAAGAGGGAGGTCTGACCTCTTGACCCTAATGATCCTGTTTCGTAGCTTTGCGAGGGGCAACAGCCAAACTGACACAGTTCGGCCGTAGCTGAAACCGTTAGAAGGCTGACCAATCGCATCCCGGAGATCGAAGTTAGCACCGAGAGCATGGCAAGGACATTCAAGGAGAGTGGCCTACTTCTTGTTTTGCATCTGCAAAGAGAGCGGAGGGGGTGTACGTGATTTGGTTTGGCCCTTCCTCCTCGTCCGGGTGAGAGGCGACACCGAGGCGATAGACCAGCACCGAAGCCGAGGTGTGATTGGTTCTCTGCAACCCATCAGAGGATCAGAGAGGAATTCGTTATCGGTTCATTTGTTAGCTGGAGGACGACGGAGATAAATTGACTTGTCAATTCAAGTCATCTGATTCCGCAAACGTCAATCTCCTTTATCGGATTAGAAAAAGTCACGAAGAGAGAGCTTAGGTCAGGATAATTGGTCGTGTAAACAGTGTTCAATGGAAAGAACCTTTGACATTTAAGTGTTAAGAAGTTGCTTAACAAGATTTGAAGGTGTCAACCTCATAGGAAAAAATATTAAGGTGAAATATATCTTGTAACAAATAGCATACATTTCTCTCTATAAAAATAATATAGGTTTTATCCATTTCATCTTTCGGTTATTAGCTTTTGACTCTAATGATCCTGTTTGCAATACTGTTGTAAATAAATGCATTAGGAAACTGATATTTGGCCATTACAGTCGACAAGAAGATAAGATTTCTGTCGACAAACCTAAAACAAAACAAATGCTACTTGCAATTAGATAACTCTGCTTTAGTGGAAGGAGAACGTATTTTCTTAAGTGACCTTCTAACAAGGGAGGGGGGGGGATCTATTTTCTATGCATAGTTTGAAGAAGGAGACTAGGTGCCAGGGAAGAACTACCATATGGTTGTAATAATAATGCTGGACGTTTATCTTCGTCATCAGAGAGCAGTGCACTGCCGCTTTTTTCCGGCAATGATTCTCAAGTAAATATGGAGGCAAAGCTATCGACGAAGTTGTAAATGAAAAAGAGGACTACAGAAAAAAAAAAACGAAGAAATAAGTGCAGAGACGAGTCAAAAGCTACGGAGGAACCAGGACGGGGCAGTGCCTCAGGGCCATGAGAGGCCCTGATTGATTTTCGAGAAGCATTTTTTTTTAACGAAAATTGGTAGTTGAATAGAAGTCGAACTGGATTGAGAATTTGTTAATGACAAGAAAGGTGTATTTCTAGTGCTTTATCTCCGGGCCCCTTTGTTATGATTTCTACAGTCACCATTTTTCTGAGGAGGGGGTATTCAGTCGGTAGCGCGCCAGGCGCGTAATCTCCAGTTTCCAGGTTTGAGTCCCAAACGATATTATCCCGTTGATATTTAACTCTTTACCCCTGTCCTCGGTGAGTAGAGGACACCGATGGGTTCTGAAAAGCTGCCCGTCCGCCGGATGGGACGTTAGGCTGTGGCCTCGTGTACGGGAGAGCTATATCCTGTGCAGGTCAAAAAGCACACTGGATGGCCTTGACGGGAAGTTACCATCTGTCTCCTAACAGCTGCCTAGTGGTCCCTTCCCACAACATTCTCTGAGCCCTCGGAGTTATTGTGACCTAGACATTTAGCCCATTGTGGACAAAATAGTACCTTCAGAGGTAAAACAACCCAATCTACCATTTTTCTTCTTTAACTATTGACACAAAACAAGATATTTTAAACGGAGTTAAAATAAGTTTTAATTTTTGCTATGTTAAAATTTCATCCACCCCTGATGAAAATTCTCATCAATTAGAATTATAGAATCAGTTTTAGGATTTTGCCAGCTTTTGAACAATTTTCCTCTTGCTTAAAGAAACAGTTGATTTTATTGAAGAGAAAGACATTGATATAAAGAAATGTTGTGGTCAGGGTATTATTTGGGAGTTCAAGCCAAGATTTCCAAGCTTGCGGCTCGTAATGTAAACCATACCCTTAACGACTGTGTTACAAACGTTTCAAAATTAAAACATTTTCTACGAAATAATGAAAAAAACAAACTTTCGAATGTTTCGGACATAATATAAAAGATTAGAGGAATAGGTTCGGTATCTGATTGTACAAGAAAGAGTGGTATTGAAAAAAGATTTGCCCGACTCGATCATCATCTAGATATGGCAGTTTGTTTGCTATTCGTTATCGGTATATAGATGTTTTAAAAGGAATGACAAACATAATGCTTTTTTTCTAATAATTAATTTTAAAATTTGAATTTTTAATAATGTTTTTAAGCAAAATTTTGCGAATTATGAACACCATTTTAAAATGTTTACAATGTAAAAAATGTCTAACTCAATCGAATGTCTAATGTAAGAAACAATTTCGATGATGTTACAAAGGCAGCAACTGAAATAGTAATAAAATGGGAAATAATACCAGAGCTGGGAAAAAGCAAAAGGCAATTTGATCAATTACGTAAAAATGGTAAATTCACCAATTGTAAAAATAATTTTAGAGTCACAATCTTTTACGCTTCTTTAGATTACGTAATTTGTCAGTTAAGATAACGATTTCAGGGTCTGCAAAATGTGCCCGATTATTTTAGCATTCTGTATCCAGGGAACCTGTTTTCTGTTATGGAACAATAATCTGGTAGCCTAAGTACATTATTCAGAGTTTCTAGGATATAGGACATTTATTCAGAGTTTCCGGGATAATTAGCTTTTTTCAGCACTTGTTTTGAAAACGAATCAAACTATAGCAACGATTCAGGAACTATGGTAGCTACTAATGCAGGATGACATCGCATTATCGCCGAATTTCCTTGTTTTACTAACTGCAGTATCATCGTTTTTTGCCATATTTGTAACTGTTGTTAGTGCTAAACGATGGTTTTCTAAACTAAAATTAATTAATAATTACCTGAGGAGCACAATGGCCAAGAGCTAGTAAATGGACTGTCTTAATATCAATTGAGAACGACATGGCAAGAAACAGACGTGAACGAGTTCATTCATGCTTTTGCCGAAAAGAAAGCTAGAAGAATTAATTTCCAAAATAATCACAGCTGCTACGTATATTCAGTATATTATCACTATAACGCTGCATTTAGATAATACTGTTACGATAGATGAACGTGCTACAATGAACTTGTGATATGATGTGTCGTCTTGATGCTCTCGTGAACTACAACGTGAGAATTACGTCACCAATTACTTCGAACGAACTTGACTTAAAAAAAATAAGGAATAAGGTGTTGTAATTAATAGGAATTGGAGTGTGAAGAAAGACGTCGTTCCTTTTAGTCTTTGTGGTATAGTTAAAATAAGAAAAGTTTTTATTTGATGTGTTCGCTGGAGATTAAATAAGTTTATTAGTGTTGATCCTGTTAGCGGACTGCAAGAAAGAGAAGGATGCTTAGGATATTAAAAATGTGACTGAGGAGGTCATATGTTAGTCGAACAAACAGAGCTGATCTCAACTTTTCTGTAGAAAGAGTTCGTCATTATATTTACTTGTTTAGGAATTGGTAAAGTTATTCTCGAGATTGCAGGTTTGTTCACAAATATGATTGTGCCACTTATCGACTGAAGTAAAAGCCTTATATTACGCTTTTTGCGATAATAGTAAGAATAATAACAAGGTGTTAAATTCTTTCGAAATTTTATTTTCCTACTGATATAGAATTATATTAGTTGAGTTGAGTTTATACAAATTTTTTCATTTAAACTTTTGTAATAAATTACATTATTTTAGAATTATAATTGTGAAATGCTATTTTTTTAAACTCACGCTCAGTTCCCATCCGATTAATTCATAACAATGTCATAAAGATATAGTTGCCAACACACCTTTTGTGGACGCTGTGAACAAATTAAGGGGGCATAACATTAATACAAAATCATAACGACTTCGTCATAGGATCAACATTTATATCTTTTAGAAAATTGCTCAAAAGTATGTCAGAAGGGTTTTTATGATCTAGAAGAGTTAGTTTTAAGCAAAATGGAAAAATAAAATTTGAATTTTGCACCTGTTTGGCTACTGATCTAAGGGACCTGGGTTCGAGCCCCGGGTAAGGCATGGATGTATGTGTCGTTTTTCTGCTGAGGTCCTGCCATCCTCACAGACCTTCTACTATGGCATATAAACTGACAGGCTCCTGTCAGACCTCTGTGGCAAGCAGCTGCTTGAGGGGGTATTTATTATTTATTTTATTATTATAATAATCAAATATATAACATGAATATGACGAATTTTAATTAAGAATTAAATTATCCGGGTTTTTTTTGTCGAATAAAATGTTAACAGTTACTTATTGAATTAAATATGAAATAATTAAACACGCGTTGGCAAGTGATTAGGAAAATAGAAGACTTACCTTTAATTGATAATAACATTTACTTCGATACAGAAAATGTTCTTTTATACATTTAAATATCGAAGAACATTATTATTATTTTTTTTTGCATTGTTTACATTCATCTGTTTTCGTTTGATGCTAAGATAGTTCCAATTTTTAGGGTCATACAAAGGAAGGTGACAGAAAAATAACACGCGAGTGTTATTGAGCACTTTTAACTTTTAATCCTACAAAAAATAACATTAAATCCTTAATATCACAGTTTTATCGTACCTAATTTCAAATTTACGTCATATTCTCAGTATAATAATTTACTTAACATTCAGTCTTCAACAACTGCATCTAGACTGAAGAGATTTTGCTGTATAAAAATATAAGTTTATAGTTAAATTAATAGTAGCTTTAGATCAATGAAATTTTAGAAATAATATTTCAAATAGGAGTAAAATATAATTAACAACTTAGCGGTATATAAAATTATTGCTATTGAAAAATTTGGAACCCCGAAAGAGTGTCCTGCTCAAGGGCCCATGGCCAACTTATTCCCCCCTGAACAAATGCATTCTATGCTTTGAAACACGGAAATATCCTGTTCGATATTAAGAACTCAGGAATATATCTGAAAAGAAAAGCATAAAATTTCCTGTTATCTTGCTTAAGAATGAATCAAATTTCACCATCATAACAAACTTTGGAGATTTGATTTGAACGTTAGGAACGCGGATTATTCTTTAAGTATATTCTCTTTCATTTCCTCAATTTTAACACTCTCTTAAGAGCTCCAGAAGCAATTCTTATTCTCCTGTTTACGTAGTGTTATATATTGACAGTATTGGTAAAAATCACACAAAATAAATTCAAAACTTACTCAGGAGCAGGGAATAATTGAAGCATCATTCACTTCACTAGTTCAAGTACTTTTCTCTGTATTTATCACCAAGCCTACCTTATTACTATTTCATCAACAATCTAATGAAAGAGTTCGTCTCATTGATATCATTTGTCAAGAGAGCCAAATGATTATAATAATATAGGTGATAGTTTATAACATGTTTATATTAGAGATTTCCAACTATCTCTTGGTTGCAAGTCGTTGTGTTCCGATTCTTGCTCTTGTGGAATTGAGGACTTAACATCCTTTTGCCCCTTCCATATTAAATTCCCAATAAATTAAAAAATGCCTCACGAGACTAGAGCCTTAACAACTGTTGCGCTCTCACAACTGAACTGGACTTGCTCTCGTTAAGTAAAAGAGATTAGCTGCGCCAAGGAAGGAAAAGACTGCGCGTGAAATGTCCAAATTTTTGATATTGTCTTTGTATATTTGTTTTTACTAAACACAGAGACTCTTCAAAGACAATATACAACGTTAATGCAACCTCATTTAATTTCCATGCTGCTTATGAGCTAAAAAAATTATAGATGTTTGATTTAAAATCTTTCTGCTGTAGAAATGTAAGGCCCATGACTCCCTTTAATGTTTTCCTTATAACAGAGACGATCACCAAACTAAAGTGAAAAGATGAACGAAACATTTCTCGAGAACTTTCCTCACTGCAAAAATTTGGTCTTTACAGCGTTTACCACATACTGTTTAACTTCTATCCAGCTATGCGCCACTGCGATAATTTTGACCTAGCCATTTAATATATTGTGTACAAAATAATAAAACAATGCAGCTCAGAGATAAATAAAAACAAATACAACAAACAATGTGCGGGAATAAGCTATTGTTTTGACGAATACAAAGTTTAATAAAAGCTCACAATATGAAAGCTGAAATGTATTGACGTAGCTGCTATTGCATTCAATTGTATTCAGTGCTGTCTATTGTAATATATTGTATTCAGTGCTGTCTACTGTAATGCTAAATTTTAACTGGTAGAGCAGCTAGTGCTTAAATAGTAGTTTCGAGTCCAGGGTGATGTGGTTTTGAATTCCGGTGGCGTAGTGGTTAGAGTGCTTGGCTACTGATCAAAGAGACCTGGGTTCGAGCCCCGAATAAAAGTCATGGATGTTTTCTTTCTGCTGAGATCTCACCTTCCTCACAGATTTCCTCTAAGGCATATTAAAACGATTAATATTGAATTTCACAAGAAACAGCAATAATTGATAAATTCAGTTAAGAGTAAGCGGAAATTATTTCACAACGGCATTTCAATCAATACTGTTCTTGAAAAGAAAAATCGGCAACCTTTGTCAGAGAAATTTTTTATCCTTAGATTGATCTCGTCTGACAGTAAAAATCAAATGCTCAAATAAAATTGAAAATTTTTTAAATTCCCTGTGGAACCCGGATTACACGTAGGAATAAAAGTTAGTTCGATTTTAGGTCATAGATGTCTCAATATTTCATAAAGCTAGATAGTTTGTACATATATTACGTAATGAATGTTTTAGCATGAAATAGCTGTAAACAAACTGTAACTATTGCTCATTTAGCGACATAAAAATTCAGGAGAAGATGTGTGGTAAAGGCAGATCTCAAATTAAAATTTTTGCCTGGTTTCGACATTTTACAAATAGATTTCAGATGACGATGAGCATGAAATAGCCTAACTGAAATGTACGAAATCTAATTTAAGGCAATGTTCCTCAATATTTTTAAGTTCTTGACACACCTTGGTGTAAAAACCTGTTTTGACGGAGACGATGGGGAACACTACGCGATTTAAGTGAAACATGAAGTAGAAGAGTAGAGTTCAGAGCGTAAAGCATAAATCCACAATTTCTGCTCTTATCTCCACAACGTATTTAAATCATCTTAATGCATATATCAGAAACAAATCTTACTAACATGTTTTGAAGATATATGATTTTTTTTCGCTTATTATTAGATTTCGCGTACCCCTCGACTTGGTGGCGGTACACCACTTGCGGAACCCATGGTCTTCTCTACAATGTTGTAATTTATTTAAATGTATTTGTGGCTATTTATTTATGGCCGACGTATTTACTAAATGGTTGCATTTTAATGGATAACAGACTGTTTTTACACCAATATTTGCCTTTAAACAAATTTTCAAAGATCAATTTCGCTCTCTTACTCTCTTATACTTTTATTTATAGCATACTTCTGTGGAATTGTTTACCAAACTCTATATTAAAATAGAACGTTTGGGACTGGCTCCTGAAGGAGACAATCCCAAACGTTCTGTTTAGAACATGCCATTCTTTCTGGAAGTAAATGTACAATACGATGATACATTATCCTTTTTATATAATATACACAACATATGTGAAAAGAGTAATTAACATGAAATTAAAAGAAATCAAACAATATACTAAAAATGCAAATGATGAAACTGTACACAAGACACAGCAGAAAGAAATCTCTCGAAATCTTTAAGACCCTTCCCTCGCAGGTGCACCATAATTTCACACTAATAAAATACATAAATATTATTGAAAAAAATTTCAACGATAACAATTTAATTTAATGGCGCAAGAATCTAATTGAGAATACGAATTTAATATCAATACATAATTAATCAATTAAGTTTTCAGTCTTATTAACTGAAGTGTAAGAACAAAGAACGTACGATCCTAAAATTCCAAACTCAATTCCTTTTTAATAGCTTTAAAATGTTTAGTATCCAAATAGATGTTATGACTCTTTATGGTGTAAAAATAATTGAACTGATAGTCTGATATTTATTTCAAATTTCTTGTTGACCTCAAGTTTTTTTAAGTTTGATCATTTTGAAAATATGTAATTTACTTACAGTAAGAGTGTAGTAAGATTTACTAACGCCACCAATATGATCAAATTTTCGCAATTTCATCACTGTCATAATAAGATAATTTTGCGCATATTACAGTGGCTTAATGAACGACATACAAGCACCACCCCCATGACAATATATGTATAACAAATAAGATAACTCACCCAAAGTACATAATGAGTCATTAAAAAAAAATTAAATACCATATTTAAAATGTTGTTATTGTATCAGAGTAAATGTAAAAGTACTCAGCTGAATATTTAACCGTTTTCCTGTTGATACAAACGCAGTTGGTTCGAGCAATCATCCAAACGAGTTACGACAGATGCTTGACATTCCATAGAGTAGCGTTTCTCAAAATGTGAGTGAGGGTTTTGCGAGCATCTTAGGGGGGGAGGTGTCGCAGCTGGATACGGTCGAATGTATAAAGTTTAAAAAAATCTGCTTCGTTCATTGTAAAAATGAGGATTAAAATTTAATATGTTAAAAACAGTCGCTTCACTAATTAATTCACAGGACACAAGCGGTTTTTCCCCATACCCTCCCTCTCTTATGTCTCTCCGACGAGAGACAGCGACAGTAACACCTCCTATACTACACGACACGACCAAAACCCTATTCTGCTCCTTTTACCCTGCAAATACCAGCTGACTCTAATCCACATACACTTCTCTCTTCCTCTCTTCTGCAATCGGCCACTCCAAGAGCCTCAGTTTACCAGAACTTTCTGGTGCTGCAACCTGTGCTGTTGTCTGGAACATTTTCTTGTGATAATATTCTTAGCTCAATTCAAGTTAATTTCGTCAATGGTAGAGGGATGTATGGGACAAATTTTGTTGATGGTAAGGAGGGGGGGGGGGGGGGGCAAATTTCATCAAAGTAGAAGGGGTCGCATAAGAATTACACCAATGATATAAATGGTCGCGAAAAATTCTGTCAACGGTAAAGAGGGTCGCGGCAGGAAAAGCTTACAAACCCCTGCCATAGATAATAAGACCTGCGAAGAAGCAAGACCTCACAAAACAGAGAAGTAAAAGAAACATCCATTCCTTAGCAGGAATTCAAATGCAGGTCGTTTTATTCTAGAACTAAATATGTCGTTTATTCTAGAGCTAACCACTTTGCAGCGAGACATCTCCTAACAGTTGTCTAGTCTAACATTAAGCGATATTTCTTTCCCTAAGTCCTTGTGTTTTGGTCATTTAGCCCATTTTGTGCACAACGGTGCATTCAGAGGCAATGCAACAACACAGCTTAGGCAAAAAGAAAAATTGCCAGTAATTAAGGCTAAGGAAATGCTTCAAGTCCTCATCAGAAAGACGACATACATTACAAATAAAATATTAATGCCTCATTCAGAATTTAAACACAAGTACTTTTGCTCCGCATCTAAGAACAGATCCATCTTTATTTTCTCCCTGTGCCCGAGTGGCTATGGATCACAGTGATCTGGGTTCGAGTCCATGATAAGACACGTTTCTTTCCTTGTGTTGTCTTCTGCTGTCTCGCTTTATTCACAGACCTTCTCTATGGCGTATTATACTGGCAGGCGTCTGTCAGACCACTGTGGGAAGCAGCTGCTTGAGGAGTAAAGTTTACTGCTACAAGGATAAGTCAGTAACATCACTGTTACACACCCGTACTGTGAAGATATGCAGGTGCATTCAAAGCTGGAGATCCGCGCAGTAATTCGGATTCTACGGTTAAAATTGGGAAATCCATCGAAGCTTGCGGCTCTGTTTGCTTCGGATGTCCTGTCAGTTTCTTCAGGGAGTACTCGTATTGAACGATAATGCCGGTCAGCACAGTATGGACGTTCTTCGTAGCTGGCGATGGACAATTGTTCACCAACATTTACACAGTCCAGATCTGGAACTATCAAGAGTTTCACTGGTTTGGGAAGCTGAAGAAGCATCTCCAAGAACGACGCTTCTTATCGGATGAAGCTATCAAAGAGAAAATCACAAAGTGATTTCAAGAGCAGAAGGTTATCTTTCAATCTGAGGTGTTTGATAAACTGACCTACAATTACGATAACAAATCTGATAACTATATGGAAAAATAATATTTGTATGTGGGAACATCTCCTGTATATTGTCTGCGGTAATTGCTTGTTCCCCAAGGAAATTAAATAGGGAACCTTGCTTTCCGACTTCCTCGTAAATGCAGATATTTAAGTTTGGGGAATGGTTGAGGAAGCCGTTTTTAATGGAAGTTTTTAGAACCAATTTCTTATTTTTTTATGTTGTACAGTAAGACTCCTCCAAGGTGAATTCTTATCCTTAATGTTTTATGATTATATCCTTTATGAATAACAAATGCTAAACTTTGTTATTACGTGTGATTTGGATGAATTGAATTTGGCGCACATAACCTTCGCCTCGTTATCGTTCATATGTGATGTGATGAAAACACACACATTTTAGAGTTGGGTTTCTCTGATGAATTCGTAAATTTAAAACTTGATTTTTATCTCACTTTCAAAATGTAAATATATAAATATGTAAATAAAAATATCCAGCTATTTTTGAATTTACGATATTTTATTCAAAGAGCTTCTCCATACGACATTTATTCCCAACAGTGATCCATATATAATTTAAGAATTCATCACAAAATTTTCTAGAGCAACCATAACAAGACCACGGGATGCGAACCTGGAAGCGGTAACGCGATACCACTTCACCATGGAAACAGATACCACAAAGTTGTTGCCATCGCATTTAATCATCGCGTAATTCACGCGTTATAGGTTCCGCAAAAATAATGCCACTAAGAGGGGCAAAGAAATGTGTTCGACTCGAAAATATTTTTAGAAGAATCACATTTAGCCTCCGGTGAATATAGAATGCTCGCTTTCAAACAGAATGAAAAATTTCGTTTTTAATTCTGTTTGAAAATAATTTTTCAAACAGAATAAATGTTCTCTGACAGTGAAAATTCGAACTAATATTTCCGATAATTTATTTGAAATATTTCCTACAACACAAAGATAATTTTTTATTTTTCACTTAAAACAAAATAAAGTTACATTTTCCAACGCCTTCTTGATTATAAGGGTACCAATCATTGCTACCAACGTGAGCTCTTGACCATCAACACCACACCACCAAAATTTCAAACCTTTACATAAATGTAGCATTGGCAATATTTGTTAAAAGTTTTTCGCTATTTTCCATTGTTAGAAGACACTATTAAAGTTATTGTAAGATTCTGAAGATGTGAATCGTAATATTTAATCAATACCTATCCGCAGTGGAGGATTACCACACAGGGGTATAAAGTATTTGCCTAGGCTCTCCAACAATTATAGGGGACTCAAAAATGTTAAAACTCGATTTTTCTCGAACATTTTATTGAGTAAAATATTTCACAATTAGTTTATACCTATTCCTCGATATACATGGAACTTGATTTACAAGGTTTCGGTTTTACAAGCTCCAAAAATGTAACCAGTTTCTTTTTATACGATTATAGACTAGGTTTTACACCTTATGGATTGAGATTTTTTTATGCAAATGGATATAATACATGTTATGAAGTAGCAGGGATGTAGCGTCAGTGAAGATTATTAGAATGTCATCCCAAAGTAAAATTCCTATATTAACAAAATCGTCATCTGTAACAAGTTACATTTATATTCTTTCGCTAAAATTATATTCTCGCCATTCTAAGGCAATCTGTCTCGCGACATATTAATGAAATGAAGCCTGTTTTGAGTCGATAGCGAGATCTGACTTTTCTAGACTGAATTTTTCAGACTAGCGAAAAACGCCTTTGATCTTATTCTTAGCGGGAAGTTTAACTTTGTAGACTATTATACAGGCTAAATAGAGATGATTCGTAAGTACACTGTTTCATAAAATATCATATAAATAATATTTTTACAAAATAAAACACTAGATACAAATGCTTAATTTCAATTCAGTCCATAAATGTGTTTCTTTCAAATTTCGTCTTCCAATTGTATAGTATACGTTTACATTAACGATGAAATATTTTTTGTGACCAAAAAGAAATACATAACAAATTAAGCTTATCTGAATTAATGCAAATAAAGTACAAAAAAATACGTTAATGTTTATAATTACTGCTGAGCTGACATTTGAGATAAATATGTGTATATAACACTTCAATGTACGTTTTATTCATAAAACAAGGATTTTTTAGGAACCTATCTTCCCTTTTTTCATAGGTTGTTGGTTTTGATCTGCACTGTTTAGATTTACACGGTGATTTCCCTAAACTATTATCGACTTTGTAGAATCGAAGGATGGATGTACTATGCTATTATACACATATCGTGATTTTATCCTGGTTAATACCAAATATGATGTGATTTTTGCTAAATACAGTAAAATGAACAGATATTTATTTTGGTCTATAACTAGGTTTCAGTTTATATTTCAATATGTATAAATTAGTATTAAATTTTCTACTTAAGCATTTCTGTAATTCAATTTATTTAACCTGCTGAATGGATTTTTCCCAATCGTAATTTGCGAAAAGGTCATCCCCCCTTCACTCCCAGACAGTTGGAAGGTCTCTTAAATCTTTTGACCCTGGGCCTTCAGATACCTGAATCCGCCATTGAATATGCAGCCGAAATAGAATTTTTTAAATATCTCTAAAAAATGGATGTTCGTGTCGTTTTTTCTGCTGAGATCTGCCATTCTCTCAGACCTTCTACTGTGGCATATAAACTGACAGGCTCCTGTCAGACCTCTTGGCAAGCAGCTACTTGAGAGGGTATTTATTTTTTTTTATTTTAAAAACGAAAAGAAACTGAAGGCCAGAGATGCCAAAGTGAAAACATTTCATCTCATTTATTTTGTAAAAGAGATAGAAATCGAGATTCTTTTGAACCGAAACGATTCCTAAGAAATGTTCGCGAACAAACGAGTTCTTCGCTACGAAGTTCAATGTTGAAAAAAATAATAACATCTAAAACAATAAATCACCTTCCATTTTGTTGTAGGAATATCATATTTCCATCTGTACAAATTTCCTTTCGAAGGAGAAGAATTTGGTTAAGGAAGCAAATGGTTGTCTGATTATTTTCCAGCCATCTTCGAAACAATAAATAATCATGCGATTCGTTTGTTTTCGCTTCCACTGATGATTCCTTTAACCGGTCCACATCATTGCTGGAATTTTCCAGATGCTTGAACCAAAAGAACATCTATCAAAGAAGCATTAGGGCCTAAAGTGGCTCGCATTTGTTGCTTCCATTCGCTATTTGCATAAGAGAAAATTGACTTCAACTGAGAGACGCATTGCTTGAAGCGATCTCTTTCTCACGACTCCGGATAATAGCTGAATCGCAGTGCTTCCCTTATTTACATCGATAAGTTAACCTAACAAGCCGAAATGAACGGAATTATAGAGTGATACAAAGCGCCATAGTAGGAGTTCCCCACTTTCTCTCCCTCCTCTTCCTCGCAGCCTCCCACCGAGTCAAATGATGCATTGGTTGCTCACTCCTCGCGCACTGGCCCTTGGGAAGACATTTAATGTTTTACAGTTTCATAAGGCTCGGATGGGTTTCTTTATCATCCAGTAAAGAGATATTTTGTTTACAGATATATATGCTAATACTCACTACCCTTCAACTTGTATTGGGGCACTGTCATGTTACGGGAATGGAAAGCCACCTTCTATCGACTCCTTAACTCTGGTAATAAGCTTTTTAGCAAAAATGGTCACTGAAGATATGTTAAAGATCACACTCAGATCTCCCTAAATCTCGTTTTTAAATAAATATTCGTATCGTATTTAACGGTCAATGAAACTTGAATACTGAATAGCAGACGATGCTATCACGTTTTACCCAAAAGTTCATTGAAACGTAGAGTAAAAGCTGATTGATTAAAAATTCACGAAGACAATAAACCTATCTATTGAATATAAAAAAATATAAAATGAAAAATATAGATATGGCTTATCTGAAAATGTGATATTAAACCAATTCCAAAGATTTTATTTTTCAAACTGAACGCAAAATTTTATTTCACTAATAGATAGTAAAAAGCCTTATCACAGTTGCGAGCTACATTCTTAATACTACATAGAATAAAATAGTCACAAAAATCGCCAGATACTATCAGTAAAAAATTGTATCTTTTAAAGTCACTAATTTTGACGTTTTATTTTCTGACGATTCTCTAGCGCGATATGTTGCATGATGTCACCATATTTTGGAACACATCACTTTCATCCCCCCCCCCCCTAGTTTCCTAATGCGAGTAAGGGTAAAAGATGCAAAAAATGATTAAACCTATTTATAT
The DNA here is from genome assembly GCA_038380435.1 of Ryuthela nishihirai. NCBI lineage: Eukaryota > Metazoa > Arthropoda > Arachnida > Araneae > Heptathelidae > Ryuthela > Ryuthela nishihirai. The sequence goes on from JAWZYU010000017.1 coordinate 84,410,162, forward strand.
TTCATGCATCTATCAAGAAATTTTTTAAAAACTTTTTAAAACGCGGGAGGGGGGAATATTATATTGCATTGGAAATCAAGTGTCTTGGCCCCCCATCCCTTTTAATCTTTTTTCGGTTCGATTGTGTTTCTTGCCCCCTTCCCCCCCCCCCCCCCTCCTCGATTTTTTTTATAGAACCGGACCTGGGTAGGTTTGCATTTGGCTTTCCATTCGTATAACATTGAAGTATCCTGTGAATTTTGATAATGCAATGTAGATGTTTACATCTAAAGTATCTTTCTGAAAAGGATGAATTGAATCGTCAACATTGAAGACGAATTTGTAAAACGCTTCATAATAAACCTTTTACATAAGTGCTTTCATTTTATGTGCAGTTTCAGTCCATATATCAAGTGAATCGATTATTTGGGGTGTTTTGGATAACGAAAGTTGAGCTTTGCTTTTTAGTTCGATTTTAAAGTAGTTTGCATCATTCGTATACTGCATAATAGCTGTGTTTTGAATTAAAAATGCAAGTTTTATGACAATGTATTATCTTTTTTCCTCCACAGAAAGACAATGATTAACATTTGGAAGACTTTACTCTGGAAATAAACGATTTGAGAAGACAACAGATGATGAAAATAATAACGAAATAATTCCTCTAAAAGGATTAGTCAAAGTGAAGAAGTGTCATTGAATATATCAAAGATAAAAACAGCTTCTGGTTTTTAACGATACCCTCGGATAAAAGAATCTGCTTCAGAGATATTTAAAAAAGCTAACTTTTAAAAATAGAGAGAACAGGCAAATGAGTTGAGAGTACGAAATGATCATTTGTGGCTATGGAACATGAGCATTATATGTATATGTTGTTCATTGCAATAAAAATGAAATCAAATGCACAGTATTTTACACATTGTAAATTGTAGTAAAAAACTATTGTTTTTATTGCAAACCTAAGGACCAAGGAAGACAGGATCGATATCATCAACCTACCCATCTACACACCATTTAATTTTAGAATGATTGAACTCTTACTATACTCATCCCTCGTTAAAAGAGCATAATTAGTTCTGAAATTTCTACTCTTGAGGGTAACTCATAAAACTCGTAAAAGAGATGCTAAATGTCCCTTAAAATATATGTAAATGTTTCAGATTCGTTTCATGTGCTCGTAACTGGATAAAAACTGTTTTAGTTTAGGTATTTTTTGATGCATTTTTATAGTTTGGCGCCATAAATTACGAAGTATATGTTAAAATAAAGAAAATTTACCAACACTCCTTTTTTATGCAAGTCAAATTCCGATTCGCCCAATGCCGATTGCTCCAATGGGGATAATTCGTCCAATCCCGATTGCTCCAATGGGGACAATTCGTCCAATCCCGATTGATTCAATGGACTATTCGTTTAATGGTACGATTCGTCTAGGACCGATTCATATAATGGTACGAACGCTCAAAATGGAAGATTCATCTATAATCGATTGTCTAAAGGAGCTGTTCGTGTAATGAGACAATTTGTGCAATCCAATGGATGTAAATCATTCATTGTATTATGTATTTTTATCACACATATAAGCAGTGGCGTGCTCATAATTTTAGCTAAAGGAGGGCTATCGTAGGCGATTTCACGATTTTGGACAGGGTTTTGAATTTTTCGTATGATTATTGCATATCTATACCTACGTATACCATGCTTTAGAAAATAATTTGGAGGGTGTTCAAGCACCAATTTCCCCTTATTATACCCAAGGGCCGGATATAGAGAGAACAAGGGGGGATACGCCCTCCCCCATTTGAGAATGCTAGTAAAGGTAATGGATGCAAAAAATTATTAAACTGGTATATGTTTTAAGCAGCTGTCCCGTGGTCCTGGTGAGGTCCCGCCATCCTCACAGACCTTCTACTATGACGTATAAACTGACAGTTCTCCTGTGAGAGCTCTGTGGCCAGCAGCTGCTTGAGAGGGTATATTTTTGTTATTATATTTTACGCATTTTATAAGAAATATTTTAAAGACGTCGGAAAGGGAGGGCAAAATGCTATACTGCAATGGAAATCCAGTCATTTGGCCTCCTCTTTTACTTCTTTCCGGCGCGGTTGCACTCCCCCCCCCTTCTCTTTTTTTGTACATCCAGGCCTGGTTATCCATTTACAAAACCGCGGGGGGGGGGTCAGTCAGTAGCGCGCCAGGCTAGTAATCTGCAATTCTAAGGTTCGAGTTCCATCTGGGCCAGAGTCGATATTTGTCTCCGCAAAACTTCCCGCTCTGCCCATGGTCAGTAGGGGACATTGCTAGGCTTGGAAAGGCCGACGTCCCTCGGATGGGACATTAAACCATGGCTCTGTGTGCACGCTAAAGAACACGCTGGATGGCCGTGACGGGAGGCTACCATCTGTCTTCCAACACTTGTCCAGTGGGTTCCATCCCTCCAAACTTTTCTGATTCCAACCTCCCCTTGATTCTCCCATCTCGCCATAATTTTAAAGAAAATTATCTAATTTTTACATCTCCCTGAATTTGCCAAGCCACTTCGAATTTTGCCAAGTTACCTCGACTTGGCCAACTCCCCTAGATTTTGCCAAGTTATCTCGATTTTTCAATTCTCCTTAATTCCACAAAAACAATTCCAATTTTCACAACTCACCTCTATTTTACCAAGTGGATTCGAATTTTGCCAACTGCCCTAGATTTTACCAAGTTGCCTCGATTTTGCTAACTCGCCATAATATTACAGAAAAAATCACAATTTTCACATCTCTCCTGAATTTTGCGAACTCCCCAATATTTTGCCAAGTTGTCCCGATTTTCCAACTCTCCTTAATTTCACAAAACCATTCCAAATTTTCATAACTCTCCTGTATTTTACCAAGCGGATTCGAATTTTGCCTTATCTCCACAAAACTCCCCGTCCTTCTCACGGTCAGTAAGGGACACCGAGGGCTTGGAAAGGCCGCAGTCCGTCGGATGGGACGTTAAGCCGTGGTTCCGTGTACGGGAGAGCCATACCCTGTACACGTTAAAGAACAGTACGCAGAAGTTATAAATTTATTTCTAAATGTGATTTACAAGGAATGGAATTCATTTATAAAAATAATTTATTCCTAAGTTAAATGCGATTTGCTAGGAATAAAAAAAAGTTGATGATACGGTGTTAAAGTGTAAGTATAGGAATAAAAATAATCGTTTGTTTCTCCAATTTTAAAGATAAAGGAAGATAAAGAGCGCTACCGAGTTGACGTGCTTTCTTTAGAACACAGCTGGATGGAAACCATCTGTGTCCCAACAGCTATTCCTGTGGGTTCCATCCCCCAATCTTCTTTGAGACTGAGGGGTTCTTGTGACCTGGCCATTTAGCCCATTGTGTACAAAAAAGTGCTGTTCAGAGCTGTTCAACAACCAATCAACCAATCGAATTTTGCCAAGTTACCTCGATTTGGCCAACTCCTCTAGATTTTGCCAAGTTACCTCGATTTTGCCAATTCTCCATAATTTCACAGAAAAAAATCCCAATTTTTACATCTCTCCTGAAATTTGCAACTCCCCAAGATTTTGCGAAGTTGTCTCGATTTTTCAACTCTCCTTAATTTTACAAAACCAATCCCAATTTTCACAACTCGTCTGTATTTTACCAAGTGGATTAAAATTTTCTCAAGCTGCCTCGATTTGGCCAACTCCCCTAGATTTTGCTAACTACCCTTAATTTTACGAAAAATATCGCAATTTTCAGAATTTACCTTTAGTTTATAAAGTCGCTTCGAATTTTGTCAACTCTGATTAACTTTGAGGAGGAGTCCCCTCCTTCCATCCCCCATAACTACGCCCCTGTTCCTGAGTCAGCTGTGCAGCCAAATCTTCCAGCTCCTCATTTGTAAGTGGCTGAAAATGACTCTCCAACAACTCAGTCACATCATCAGGCTCAATGTTGTCAAGCCCTGAGCAATTGCGGTAATTTCATTTGCAGTCTCTCGCACTTTCTCATATCCCCTAAAATCATGTATACATTCAGGCCACACTTTTCGACACACTCAATTCATACAAGCTGATCTGACTTCTTTCCAAGAAGCATTGATGTTGTTGACTCCGATTCAGGATATTACAGAACTTACAGTTCTATAATATCCTGAAAAACTTGCTAAGACGCCTTGGTCCATTGGTGGTAAAAGGGAGATTGTATTTAGTGGCAGAAATTCAACTTTTACCTCCACAGCCATCCTTATCTCTCCTATGTTTGTTTGTGTCCTGGGGCATTGTCCAACAACAGCAGCGGTCTCCTTGGATAATTATTTTCGTCAGAGTAGCGATGAACCTACCGTTGGACAAAAATAATCTGTATACCAGTATATGAAGATATCTTGAGTCACCCAAGCCCTTCTGTTTGAAGTCCAAATGATTGATAAATTTACGTTAATGAGCCCCTTCATTATCCTCATTGTTTTAGAGTGACAGACGACCAATGGCTTCAGTTTTACAATTCTTGAAGCTTTTTCACCAAGAACTAAACTGTCCTAGACTGGTTTCAATCCAGAAACATGTTTCTCTTTACGGGAGATGAAAATTTTTGAAGTCATATTCTTCCATTAAAGGCCAGTCTCGTCCACATTGAAGCCAAGATCAGGTGGGGGGGGGGGGGGGGGGGGGTATTCACCTTCCTCTATGAGTCGCTTGAAGTGCTCAGTATACGCCTTTGCTGCTTCTTCATCAGAACTGGCAGCCTCACCTGTTATTTTTATTTTGGTAAATTTGAGTTCGTATCTCATTAAACAAACTCTCTGATTTATCACAAATAACACTTTGTGTGCGAGGAATGTTTCATTCATTTAACTCGTCAACCCATAATGAGAGTAAATGTTCCATTTTCCTAATCACATGACCACGTGGGTATCTAAGAGTTGTAGCACTTTTCCTTCGTGCAGTTTCCATTCTCTTTTAAATTTTATCAGCATTTTTCATGATTATCGTTACAGTGGAAGGGGCGATATACAGCTCCCTACAAACAGTAGGAAGTGATTGCTCATCCTCCATTCTTCTAATAACTTCCATCTTTTCTTCTAACGTTATAGATTTGCATGATCTCTTAGCAACATTTTCACAGGCAGTTGCACTTCCGCACTTACGACCAGATATAGTTCCAGTTTTTATTTCAAAGAGCAAATTTATTAAAATTTGCAAGAAACAATGTTAAATACACAATAAACGTCGATAATGTAGCACAGATAATTATAAACGCAGTACAGTATTCAAGTTCGCAAACCGAGTTTTAACCCTTTCAGGACCATAAGGTTTCTAAGAGTAAATATTAGTATGTAACTGTTTATTTTAGTTTGTTTAGACGTAAAATAAATAAAAATCATAAGAAAAATACATAACAATGTGTAGTTTTTTTGGAATTTTATGGGAAATATTTTTCCCAATGGACTATAAACGTAACACAAATTATAGTTAGGCTTATTATGCAATGTCTTTTATTTATTGGTTTATTAGAACAAAATGTTAACTAAAAATACAAAATTATGAAATAAAATTACTATACAAAATGATGTGCTAATTATGATGTTCTGCGAAGCAATTTCTTTTGGTAGTGAGGCAAAGATGGACATTGCACATAGTACATATATTATGCGTCCTGACAGTTCTGTTTTTGTTTTTTAAACGTTCCCGTTTACGTAATTGCGTTCGGCATACGTTCTATTTTGACATTCTGTATAAAAAATGCAGATAAGGTTATAATTAAATACGACAATCACCAATTTTAAAATGGGAAAAATGTTTCCCTTAGTCGTGAAAGGGTTAAACTTCACCAACACTAATTATGACAAGTTCACAAACCGAGTTTTAAAATAAATTCACTGCAGGGGATAAGAGATGTAGAGATTCTTCCGACGCACTTCGTAGGGGACGATTAATTAGTCCACAATTAATATTCGCCATTATCCTAGGTGAAACCACAGGTTTGCGTGTTTTTACGCCCAGCATAGGTGTGTTTCAGACGTGCCATGCTAAACGTCGTGTAGAAAGATGAAATAAACTAATTCACCTTAGTAAGGGCAACACAGTTTATTTACATTCACACGTACATGTATATATGGGAATGAGCTCAATTCCATGGGCCTTAACTGCTGTGCTCAGGATCAGAATAAAATGGATTTACAGATGTTCTGGTAGATTTCCTCCACTCAGCTTTATTTATTTTGAATGCTGCTTTGCTAGTGCAAACACTCATATGATGAGATGGAAATCTGTACTTCACAGAAATCTCTTTATCGACTCGGCGAGAGGATATTTGATCCTTGCCTAAACTATCTGGTTCACACGAAACCGCCTCCTGATTCATACAGAACTGAAACCTGGTTCACACAGAACCGGACCTTGGTTCACACAGAACAGAACCTAGTCTTTTAGGATACTTTTTGAGAAAGAGCCACGTTCCTTTGACATGCTTCAACGATCTTCTTGTATGCCAGGAACACTCAGTCTTCCACTTATTGTTTACGTGCTCCTCACCGTCACTCGCACTAGAGCCTCCGGCTAGTGACGGCAGAGTATTAAAAGCGCTTTTGCTTTGTGAGCACATGGAGCATAGTTAGCTCGCTCGAATGACAACTAATGAGACACATTCCCACTTCGGACACTTCAGAAAATATACTTAACATAGATATATATAATAACAATAAAAATACAGTAATAATTAAATTAGAGGGACATGACATCAACTACCGAACGCAACATAGTACCTGTTTTTAATCTGAGACACTGAGACATAATGTTCGGTTCAACAGTATTTAAATCACGTATTTTTGTCTAGGTTCTAGAACAGGGCTGGCAATCTTTTCTCATCGACGGGACAGATGAGGATTTTTGAAGTTGCCGCGGCCCAGATCCTTACTTATTGCATTAAACACTCTAAACTTACGTCTCCTCCCTCAGGTCCATTACCCTGAGTTGACAATATGTGTAAACAATTAAATTTTCACATATAACTATTTATTTCAAAAAGGAACACGTGCATTCATAATTCTATTGAAAAGACTTATTTTTAGTTAAATTATGATTAAATATACGAGAAACTGAAAGTACTCTGCATAATTGGATAAAAATGAAGCGCATTTCAGTGGAAATTAACATCGACACATCCAACACCACTAATTAATCAGCTGAATTACAAATGTCAGTACTTTCATCAAGAGGCAAAGAAGAATATTCAAAATTCGATGCAAATTCTTTGAAGGCCTTTTGTATATTGGCAGCAAGTTCATCGATACGGCTAATTACGATTCAGTGGGATAAACTCACGCTATCTTGGGCTAAAACCATACCCAAACCAGTTTGTAGGCACTCCTTTACAAATTCGCCGCCAAATTATTTTTAAAATCTTTTACAATATTCTCACTAGTAACAAAAACATGATCGCATAATAGCATCGAAGGTTTGAGATCTTTAAGTAAATTAATTTTTTTGAGTGTTCAATGCACCGTAAGTTTGTGAAACTTTTTTTCTATGATGGTTTTGGAAATTCTCATAATTAAAGTCTTGACTGATGTAGTGTCTATTTCAGTGAGAACTGAGCTTTTTAATCGGGAGCTGAAGAGTACGTTCAAAAAACCCGATCTATCCTATGCGCAAAGTCTGTCATGTGGGTCAATATCGTCGTAAATTAAATTTGTGCTATTTCAAAAACAGTGTAAAGGTAAATTGGGAAAGAAATAAAAATTGGTATTCCGCAAAGTACTTTAAGCACAAGAGATAAATTTAATAATTTGAGCGGCAATAATCGCGGGCTACATGTAACTCGAGGGTTGCGGTTGCCCATGTGTGTTCTAGACCTTTATAGAACCAGTCTAGAACCTTCAAGGCGGTTCGTGTCCAGTAGCGCTGCGGAGTCTTTTTTTTTGGTGGCGGCAGCGCGGAATAGAATTTTCCAGAATTTTTGAGGAAAACTAGGGAAATTATTAGAAAATTATCAAACCGGAGTAAATCAAGAGCCTACTGTACATGCCGTATTCCCTCCCCCCACCCCCGATAGGGGACCACCTTGACATGGTGGGGGGCTTCGGGCCCAGCATCCGGTCGAAGACTCTGCTGACCGGATTGGGTGCCAGGTTGGACAACTTGGTAGTGTCGTGAGACGGAACCGGGGATTGCCGTGGTTGCTGAACATCTGGCAACAAATAGTACAATTGGACATGCCGTATTGTCAAATGAATAATAAAAGAAAAATTGAATAAAGTAAGTTAAAGTGTAATATACTCGCCAGTGCACCTGCAACCTGATCACGGAGCACTTGGCAGGGTTGGGAGACAAAATGGCAGTTGCCCGCGGGAAGATGGGCCAAGGTGTGGCACATCGTCCTTCTTGAATCCTCCCGCCCAATTTTCGAAGACAAATATGAGGGAAAGTCAAGGGTTGATTGCCTTGCCCGAAGCTTCTTCTCCCGGAGCGTTATCCGAGCGTTATCGCATCGACAACAATATTCTTCACTGCATTTCGGTTAAAATCTACGTCATTTTCAGTGAAGAGATCCAGGCTATTCACAGGGTAGCCGAGAGCTGGCCCGGGCCCTAGGAAAACAATAATTGCGGACCCGATGACAGAAAAAAAAAAAAAAAACTCGTGTAGATAGAAAATGTTCTTTACATTTTTCCGTAATATAATAATACAAAAATTGAATAATAGTGATACAATATTGGGTAAATACAAAATAATAGTTGTTTAACAAAAATTTCCACTAGTATAATGAGGTTAATCTCGGTAAACTATCATATCAGATCACAAAATCAAAAAATCACAGCTTGAGTCTCTGGATTTAAATCACTTTGCGGGCCTTACGACTTGCAAATAAAGCTATTACATTTGAAAAATCCCAAAGTTTGGCTAGCTGAGCCTCGACTGATAATACGCCCAAAGACAAAAGTTGGTTTTGGCACATAGTTGACTGTAACACATTTTTAATCCTCGATAGGCAACTAAAAGATCGTTCTGCTTGAGCCACAGTCACTGATATTGCACAAAAACAACGTTAAAGCAATAACAATATTGGGAAATAGCGGTTCAAGATTCAGATGTTTTATTTTATTGAGCAACTGTATAGGTGAAAGATTTTTTTCATGTATATTTGCATCATATATATTAGTTCTAAAAAAAACTGCTCGATAATATCATCTTCATATTTCTTTTGTAGTTTTCTTGCATCTTCTCGAATTTCTACCTCATTTAAGTCGTGAAATAACCACAGTACACTGAATACAATGTTTATTTCTTTCGCTGCATCAAATCGAGTTGTCATGTTACCAGTAGCATTGTCTAAAAGAACATTAAACACATTAAACTTGAATACTTCAGCTGATGTTATTGTCGATTCTTCAGCATTTCATAATGACTTATGATCTCTAACATTCCTAAGAAATTTCCGTTTCTTGAATCATCAATCAAGTTGCTGCTCCACCTAAAAGCTAATCCACGTTCGGCAAGAAACAAAATTACATCCAGATATCGCCGTAATAAGTCTTTCCATACTTGCGTTTCACTTTTTATTTTGTGCAATAACAAACAATTCACTGTCGTTTTTTTATTCAGATTGTTTTGCAAATTTCGCCACTCTACAAACATGCTCTGTGATTGTTACTGTTTTCATGATCAGGTATTCTGTCATAGAGCTTTTTATAGCTTTTGTCCCCAGCCAATTTCTGTTGTAAAAAAATAGATCGCTGCAGTTCAGGTAATTTGCAAAATAGACGACACAGAAAGCAGAATAAAGCTTGTTTGGTTTTACTCCAAACTAGCCAGTCTCGATGAACTACTTCATTATTCTTTAAATGACAATTCAGCACGTACACGGAAAATTTATTTCCGTCAGGGTCGGGATTATCCAAGCGGTTTTATTACTGTTTTAGTAGAACAAAATAGCATTTTTATCGGTGAATACAGGATAGTAGAGATGTTAGTCACTTGTAGAAATATATGATAACTAAATGGTAGCTAACATAGAAGAAGTCATTAGGCCTATCCCTCACCATCTCAAAGACAAAGCTCGATATAATATATATAGAGAGCATATAATAATAATAATACAAAGAAGAACGACTTTGAACTGCAAAATGCAAAAGAACAAACAAGAAAATAAGAAGATACTCTAAAAACGATAAAGACATTAGAATACTAGCTGCAGACAAGTCACAGCAAACTGTCATTATGGGCACTAATGAATTCAACACTAAAGTAGATGAAATGCTTCTAGAATTAAATTGTGTCAAAATAGATCATGACCCCACAGATAAGCTCATCACGCAAATAGCAAAAATTAAAAATCCCGAACATCTACCGCAGTCAATACAGAAAGCATGCCTTCCGCCTATGTACCCCGTGTGTTCTACAGCTCTTCGTCAAGGCAAAGACCCATAAACCAGCCATACCACCAAGACCACTAGTCGCAAAACAACGAGCCCCCAACGATCAACCTGGAGAAAGCACTCGACATCTACCTTAAGAATTGATTCGAACCCACCAACCTCACCCTCAAACCACCGTGTGAAGCTTTGGAACAACTCAAATGTCTTCACTTGAATCCTCAAGATAGACTAGCATCACTAGATGTTGTGTCACTGTTCCCCAATACCCCTGTACAAGGAGTCCTAAGCATAATCCAAGGTAAAAGAGAATGCAAAACCGGAGATCGCTCACCCGTAACTGCGGAGGATCAAAGCAATACAGTTCGTCACAGAATTTTTTTCTTTTCAAAATAAAAAAACAGATCTACAGACAAAAGGGTACCTATGGGATCCCCCTTATCCCCACTACTGGCAGACATAGCACTCCAGCATATTGAAGAAACTGTCTTTAGAAACTCACTCCAGCAATTAAAATGTTATAAATGATATGTAGATGATATCATCATTATGTAAGAGAAGATTCATAAATTTTACACGAGTTGCAAGCACAAATTAATGACGTCTATCCAACCATTATGGTAACAGCTGAAAAGGAAAAGCACGAACGATTATCATTTTTGGATATGCCACTAGATCGACAGGAGCAAAAACTGGAAATTGAAGTCTACAATAAGCCTACAGCGCCACCCATTATCATTCCATACTCCTCCTAACAGCCACTAGCCCACAAAAAAAGTGCACTAAAAACTGCATTCTAAGAAATATGAGATATGGTTCCACAAAACAGTTTTATGAAAAAGGAAAAGAAAAAATATACTCGGATGCTCAAAATGCGGGTTACCCGCTAAAAATATTGAAACTTGCCGAAAATATGGCAAACTAAAACTTGACAAAAAATATCCCTACCGACACCAACGCAGCAATCCAACAAAAATAAATTCACCACAGGGATTGCAACATCCCATGGCTGGCAAATTCATTGAAAAATGCAATGCAAATTACAGTTACATAGTGCTAATTAAAACCAGCAATACTATAATTAATTTAATTAAAATCGATATGAACCAGAACGAAAAAACAGGAGGAGTATATAAAATACCGTTACATGAAAACATCGACAATAACAACTACTATGGCAAAACGAAAATAACCTGCCGAACTGGGATATAAGAACACGAAAGGAATGTACGGTTTAAATAAACCACTTCTTTGGAAAGAGTGGTCTCTAATACCGGAATGACCCCACAATTTGACCTCACCAAAATTATTTTTGCCCCCTCCCTCCTGACTAAGTTTCAGTTGGATCTCGCTGAACAACTGATGATATACCAAAATAGAGAAGCGTGCTACAACGAAGAAATTTACCACCCACCCCACCCATGGAAACTGCTCCTGTATCAGCGCAGCACTGCTAAAACATACCCACCCCTACCTGAGGCACATGGGCAGGACCACGAAACCGCAACAGCGCCACCCGCTGCAAACCATACGGTACAGCCGCACAACTCACAAGCATACAATCTCTGAAGTATAACTGTTTACCCAACTTCTGAAGGTGAGGTTAATAGTCGAAACATGTCAAGTTACGGTGGTCTAAATACCATTGTGTGATCCGTGCAACAGGAAAGGACTTACTTCATATATTTCTACAAGAAGTGACTAACATTAGTACTATCTTGTATTCACCGATCAAGATGCTATTTTGATCTACTAAAACAATAATAAAACGTCTTGGATAGTGATTAAGTTTTTAATTTCTCGTTATTTTGTTCATTTTCGGACGTAAGCGATAGTATTTCTGTTAAGTAAGAAGCAGAACACAGTTCAGTTGCATCAGACTGCATCAGGTCTTGGTGATTTGCATCAGGTTTTGGTGATTCAGATTCAGCAGATTGTTTAATTTCATACTCAAATTTACTTGATGCACAAGAACCACTTCATTATTATCGTTGTTTTCTTCTTCAATTGAGATATTTCCAGCTTGATTTTCAGGCAAACGAGGAGAAATGGTAATCCCAAGGCTTTGAAGAGTTCTTCGACCTTTAACAGCTTTTTTCGCTTTTGCATCTCGTTCTCTCCCTTTTTGTGCTCCGAATTTATGATGGTACAAGAACAAACACAACCCAAGGTTTAAAATGCATTATGAAAATTATTTTACTAATAATTATAACATCGCATATTTGTAAGTTTACCTTTGAGAAAAATATGGAAATCAGATAAAGAAAATATACTTTCAGCAACTTCAATTCACGATACGATTGAAGAGGACATGCGTTCACCGACATAAAATAAAACAAAATTGCATTGCCATAGACTCAGGTAACACGCACGAATTCAAGGTAACGGGTGGCTTGTGCAACATGTGCATGCAGAGCGCAGCATGATATGTCCACGTGACGTGCCCACTGTCCGCGCGCAAGCTACCGACAGAAACGCTACAAAGAGGTCGAAAATACTGATAATATCTAAAATACACAAACAAAGTGTGCAGTCAAATCGGGTTTTGGGCCCGGACTTATAAACACTGTTATTACAAGTATTACTACGTATTACAATTACCGACAAAGAGATCGAAGAAATTATATAACAAAATCACAAATAATAAAATTGGATAGGGATTTGTAAAAAAAAGAATCCAGACCCGGGCCCTGAAGGCTGCACGGGCCCCGGGAATTTGTCTCGGGTTCCTCTCGTCGGGCCTGGCTATTCATAATCTTATTGATGACCTCTGTAAAATTCTGGAAGTTTTTTCGGGTGCATCTTCTGAACAAAATGACGACAGAAAGAGAGACGACGGCGGAGTAAACAAATATATGGACGAAATGGCGCTAAAACTGAACAAAGCGCTTTAAGTCACGCTAGAGTTGATTAGCCAAGAATTTACAGTGCCATGCTAGTCCTCATTGGCTGAAAGGGTAGGACAGATTGCGCTCGCTCTGGTATAATTCTGCCACTTGTCCCTGGAAGAACTTTCAAGCTAATACAACCTCCCCCAATTTCTCTCCCCCACCATTGACAAGGCACTGATACATCTGCACTGTTTTTTAAACTGCTTCATTCACCAGGCGGCCTGCGGCCACATGCTTGATCGCCGACATGTAGGGTCGCTGGCATTTCATGGTGCTGGTCCCAACCATTGGTCGAATTCAGCTCCCAAAACTAAATTTGCTTATGGATCAGATGATAGAGGGACCAAAGGTCCTTCTTACAAAGTGGGCCAGAAGAAAGAAGATAATGTTAGACTCTGGTGTACTGTGTCGACCTAATGATAGCAGGACTCTATTACCTGCTTACAAAGTGGTCCAGTAGAGAAAGAAGGATGTTAGATTTCTGGTGTACTGCTGACAGGCTATAAGAAATATATATATATTTAAATATTAAAATATTTCTGAGACGAACAGTGTTATATTGAATCAGAGTTATACGGGATAGCTATAAACGAAGTATGCTTGTATATGTGAGAAATCGCTGGTGTTAAAATTGAATTTTCGGTATGCAATAGTATTTCAAATATTGTAATTTAAAAACATATGAGCATTAGTTTTTGACGAAGATTGTTAATTATTAATTTCCTTTTCAGCTAAAGGATACGAAAGAAGTTGTGAAGAGCATAAAGATCGTCCTCTGTTGGTCCTTTTCATTTGAGAGTTCGAAGAGTAAATCAGAAACGTAGAGTTTAAGGGATAACCTTCTTACATTTGTTGTATGGAACTTTATTCCTCCTTCATGACTTCAATCTCTTTGTTCAGAGTTTTTGCAATGTATTCCTCAGCACCAAATATTAGCTCTTTTTCCTTATAGTCAGTGACGTCAGACATCTTAGGCATGGTAAAAACAAATCTTGTGTACTGGACTATCTGTATTTGGGGTCTCTCCGCAAACATGTGATCAGATCACGTTATCTTCTCATTTGCATAGACTTCAGTTAGATACGTGATACCAACCAGAAAAGGTTTCTAATATTTTTCCTGAACCTTAAAGAGCTTCAAAGTTTCTTTATCCGTAAAGTGAGCAAAAAAAAGTAACATAGAGCGAAAAACGATAAAAATATGTAATATCGAAAAGGAAGCACGATAAAAATATTCCGAACATAAGCACAGCTATAATTTAAAGCCTTAAAAAATTATTAATTTTCAGAAGATCCTCGGTAAAAAAACTATAATATAGTGCATTAATCCAAAATGTAGCTTTAACGCTATTTTTCCAAGGTTGGATTGTTTAATCGCTGAGTGACGCATTTTTTGCACACCGTGATCTAAATAACCAGGTCACAAGGATCCCGAGGGCTCAGAGAAGGTTGGGGGAAAGGGACTCAGTAGACAGCTGTTAGGAGACAGATGGAACCCTCCATTCACGGCCATCCAGTGTGTTCTGTAATTTGCACAGGGTATGGCTCTCCTGCGCAAAGAGCCATGGCCTTTACATCTCATCCGACGACCGGCGGCCTTTCCAAGTACATCGGTATTCCCCGAAATAAATCTCAGCGCCTGGCACAGGTGGGATTCGAACCTGAAAATTACAGATTACGAGCCTGGTGCGCTACTCCCCCCTCCCCCGCCACATTTTCGGAGATAAATATGAGAGAAAGTTAAAGAAGAAAAAATCTGTTTCCCAGATATTTTAAACGGTGTAACTTACGTCGTACATGTATAGATTGCTTATATGCCAATTGGTAACTGCTCTTTTTAGCCATAGGTCTTCTGCAGAAAACGTTAAATAACAGACAGATGTCTGTGTAGCTTAAAACAAGCGAAGAGTTAGCTGCAACAATCGAGTCTATCTATATCTAAAAGAAGAAAATAATTAATCGACAATGCCTGCTTTCGGCTAACCCCTCAGCGACAAATAGACAACTACAAAAAATGCTCTAAAACATGAACTGTAACAATCTCAACTTTCACATGTAATGAATGGTGCCAATCCTTTTTGTTTTTGGATCATGGAAAATTTAAATTATGTATAACTGAACATAAAAATTCCTTAATAAATAAGCTCACTGGACAAAAAATTAGTCATCTCCTGCCGTAACCGTAAGAGTGTTACATCCGTTCAACAGCAACAGAGGGCACACCAGTAATAAACGCATCCTACAAATAGCTGTGCAATGCGTTACGGGTTCATACAGTGACAAGAAGTGGTTGTGTGCCATGTGTGTGTTAGTCGCTCCGTGAAACGTGGGTCGCGCCAAAGATGTGAATGAGTGGCAAAAAAAGGTGTTATTGCGTTTGGCCGAGCCAAAGGGCATAGTGTACAAGAAATTGCTGCCTTTGCAGGTGTGGGGGGCCTACGGTGCCTCTGAGAAGTTGGGCTCGGATCGCTGGCACTCTGGAGTTCAGAAGTCTGGTGGCCTCCGGTGGAGGGGGCCTGTTGAGGGCTGGCGGACTAGCTGGGCTGGTGGATCCAGTCAGCTTTTCGACTTGTTCCCAGCGAAGCTGGGGGTTACAGCCGAAATTGAGGGGCCGTTCTAAGGGCCCTTGACGGGGCTTGGGGAACCCTGTCTTCTGGGGCCCATCGGGGAGTACTGCGGACTGAGCTGTGCACCTCTTCGCACACTCGTCCGTGGGCTCTCTGATGCGGTCTCTGTGATATTGAGGTGGACGGACGTTCACTGGGGGGCTTCGGCCCGTTCGCAATGGAGAGGTAGAAGTTGGAGGCTCGCAGCCTAGGTCGGCTGCCACTGGCCAGCGGGCTTATCGATGGAACAGCCAAACTAAGAGTCCCACATGAATGAGATTTGGACTTATGGCTTTTGTAGTGGAGGAACTTGGGTTTCTCTGCGAAGTGGGGTCCGGGTGCTGCAGTTTGTAAGCCCCGGTAGGCGGAGAGCTTTGTCTTTGTCGTTGGAGGGTCGCGGACCGGTTTGGTCGTCCCGGTTCAGTGTTCCCCGATGCGGCCTTGGCGCGGTGCAGAAGTTGAGACAGCAAGCGGGCTGTGGTTGCCCGGCTCTATGGAGAGGACGAAGTTGGGAGTCATGTAGAGAGGTTTGGAGTCCCTCGAGGTGTGGTCTTTCGATGGAAGTACCTAGGAGCCTCTGCTGCAGAGGACCGTAAAAGTTAGGACTTCTGTTTATCTTTCTGGCTCAAAATTCAAAAGACAAAATCTTTTTATTTATATATTGGCAAGTTTCTGGTCTAAATTCAGTGAGTGTTGGGCATTTCCTAGGCAGCACTCAAAATTTCAAAAGATCCCACTCTCACTGCACCTCAATGATTATATCTTCAAGCAGACATAAATCCCAAGTAGTGCTTTTCTCTTCACAAACGTCTTCTCCCGCTGTAGGCAGGTAAATGTAAGGCAAGCTTAAAGGATAGGAGCCTTTTTAGTACATAGTGGATTCAGTGACATTTCCTACATGGTGATATGCAATCCAGTACTGCGATGCACCGGGAATGTCACGATATACTTCGTTGTCCATATTGCGATATACGCCACTGCTGGAAAGGAACTTCCAGCAGTGGCGTATATCGCAGTTTACCGCTAATCGTCGCCAGAACTGCGGCAGAAAGACTGTTCACCAATAGGGATCGCTACAGTGTGTTACACACTATTAGGGCAAACCGCTTTGCAACGAGGCAGGAATTGCTCCAGTAATCAATGCAAGCCTGCAACAAACTGTTTCCGAACAAACACTCCGAAGGGAACTGCATGCCATGAATATCTGGAGCAGAGTATTGCAGAAGAGACCCATGTTAACTGCTCTGCACAAGGCTGCACGGCTACAGTGGGCGAGGTGCCTCTTGGAAGCGTGTTGGTTGGTTGTTGGTTGTTTTACCTCTGATGGGCACTTTTTTGCACACAATGGGCTAAATGGTCAGGTCACAAGAACCCCGAATAACTCAGAGAAGGTTGGGAGAGGGGACCCACTGGAATAGCTGTTGGGAGACAGATGGTATCCTCCCGTCAAGGCCATCCAGCGTGTTCTTTAACGTACACAGGGCATGGCTCTCCCACACACACAGCCACGGTTTAACATCACATCCGACGGACGGCGGCCTTTCCAAGCCCATTGGTGTCCTCTACTGACCGTGGACAGGGTGGGGAGTTTTGCAGAGATAAATCTCAACGTTGACCCAGCTGGGACTCGAACCTGGGAACTGCAGATTACGAGCCTGGCGCTACCGACTGAGCCACCCCGCCACTGGAAGCGTGTGATCTGGTCGGATTGAGTCACGTTTTTGCTTGTAGTCGAATGATGCGAGGCGACGAGTACATCGTAAGTTGCGTGAAATCTTCCATGCAGATTGTGTGCAAGGTTCTGTTCAAGCTGGAGGAAACTCTGTAATGTTCTGGGGGTGTTTCACGTACGAAGAAATGGGTCCTTTGGTTGCGGTGACGTCACACTTGAACCAGAAGGGCTATATGGAGCTACTGGACAACAACATGTTGCCTTTTGAGTAACATCTCCACAGTGAACACCAGAAGGATACATCAGTTTTCCAAGACAACAACTGTCGTGTACACAGTTGTTGTCTTGTGTGTGTCGGATTGGCATGATGAGCATTCTGAAGCCTTCGAACATCTCGACTGGCCCGCCAAATCCCCGGATTTGAGTCCCATAGAAAACTTATGGGACTATTTGGGGCAACGAGTGAAGCACCGTCCCAGACATCCAGCTAATCTGTCTGAACTGCGGCATTTGCTGCTGGAAGAGTGGATGAATATTGATGCGCACTACATCCGCACACTGGTGGCATCCATGCCAGACAGTATTTCAGCTGTTCTTAAGTCGCACGGAGGCGTTATGCGCTATTAGGTGACATTCAACCAGGGGTGATTAATTTTTCGTCCGGTGAGCTTATATCACCTTAATATATTATTTGATGCGATACATTTTAATGGGATACTTCTGGAGTTCATCTCGTCTCTCTCTCGATAGCTATTCATGGTTGCGGCACATTTTTTTTTTTACTTTTCTATCATCAAAATAAGAAATAGTTGACCAATGTTTAGGGGGATTGGGGGTGGGGAGTTGACTCAATCTTTAGCCCACAAGGCTAATAACCAAATGTTCTTAAGTTCCAGTTTCCTACATAGTATGCTGGTGTTAAGACTCATCGAAAGGGAGACACCAATGAGCTTGGAAATATCATCGTCTATTGAATGGGACGTTGTATCGCGGCCCGTGTATACAAACATTTTACGTAAGAAAAATTTCCGTTGTGTGTGTAAAAAGTTCCATTCAAAAGTAAAACAAATCAAAGCCAATATTCATTTTTCTTTTGATATGCATTTGAAAAATTTTAAAATTTGCGATGTAGATTTATTATTGCATTTTTTTTTAAATATGAAAATTGATAACTGTTTACGAATCCAAGAGTTATGTTAAGTAATAATCATAATGAAAGATTTATTACAGAAATTACAAACCATTCACAAAATTATTACGTCAATCACATCAGGTGAATTGATGTAACGTAGGCTGTGTTTCACAGAAACTCACGAAATTTATCGGCAAGCGGTTGTTAGTCAAATATAACGATGATAATTAAGAATTCAACTGAAGAGTTATGATATTTTAAGAAAGTAGTAGAAGCGAAGAATAAAATCATTCAGTTCCCTGGAAGAAGGTGTGTGTGTGTGTGGGGGGGGGGGAATCAATGAAAGACACCGAGTAGCTGAACAATGCATTCAAAAATGTTATTGAATGGAACCATTGTTTCGACTTATGAGATAATTCTTTCGCAATTAATTTTTTTAAATGCTCTGGAGGCTATTTTATCTGAAATATGCACTGATTTCCCGCAAAGTTACAAGTGGTGAAATGGTGATTGAAATGTGCCAAATGGGAAATGAATATATAAATTAGTCATTCAACATAGATATCTCAAATATACTTATACTTTCAGATCACTAATCAACACGCAATGCAATCTCATATTCAGATTTTCAATAATCCTTCTTACTGAGAGATCTGTGATAGCTGGACTTAATGTGTTGTCCCAAGTACCAGCTTATCAGAAAGATAAACTTTATTTTGGCGGACTTGTATAGTTATTTTTTGGGTCATATAACTTACAAATTAGTGTTTGCCTATATAAATCATTAAAATCATTAGGAATTTTTTTTTCTAGAATTATAATTTTATAAAATTGTTTCAAGGCAAATGTCTTTAATTATTACGCGAGAAGGTAATAACTCATTCGGATAACAACTCATTCGGAGAGAATTTTGCCAAAATACAAAGATAAAAAAAACGTTAATATGTTCTCACATACCAATTTAAAGACAAATAGCATTGCTAAAATCACTTTTTTTCGGGCTCAACGATCTCTGATACGAATTCGATATCAAATATTTAAAGACATAATTTTTTACACCATTATAATAACATACTTTTTTTACATATTTTTCGCTGTTACTTTTATATGTCTTTCATATATAAAAGAAAGACATACATTTAAAACATTATCTCAACTGATTCAAACTGAATGAAATAACCTCAAACTAATCGCTAGATTTCACTTGACAGCTGCTAATTGTATTGAGATGAAAATTTCTGATTGCATTCTGAATAATTTTACCTAGTGTGATAATAGAGTAAACTTTCGATTATCTGGCACTTTATTTCTTTTACTCGATCTAATGGCCTATTTCCAAAGCGTTCATTACAAATCATTTCTTTGTGTAACGACATATCCCCAGCATCATCCGGCATCTCCGAAAGCAGTACTATAAACTTTATTGCTTTGATCAGTGGTTCTCAACCTTTTATGCTTCACGTACCCCCTGGAAATGTGTATGTAACTGGCGTACCTCTTGTATAGATAGATAAAACTATAGTTACAGTATAACAATGGGAATAAAATAAAACATATATATATATATAACATATATCTAGCGACTTTTGAGCTCTCACGGCGTTCCCCAAAAATTTTACCACATATCCCATGTTGAGAACCCCTAGCCTAGAACGTTGTGTAAATATATACAATAAACAGTTATTAGAATAAGTGCAGACAACTTTAGTGTGCCCACGTTGCTATAAGTACTGTACAATTTAAATTAATTTTAATTTATTATTAATTATCGCGTGTCTGGTAGTAATAATATATAAAATAATAATATATAATTATAACTATAACATCTAACAGTAATACTGATTAGTATTACTGTCCAAGTGGTCTCAACAATTGCAATGCTATAATAATTTTCAGATGCTTCATTTAGTCAATACTTAGTTATCTAAATGGTCGTTATTATTTACAATTATTCTTTACAATGTCTTACTGTTGAGTTCACCACTTCTAAAATACTGTACACCAAAATTGAATGCTCGAAGGTAGCTCTTTATCGAATGGGATCTTTGATCTAAAGCACAATCCAATTCCCACGTGTACCGAACAATCGAGAGTTTACTGTAATAGCATCTCATTGAGATGAAGATTTATCTAATTTCAGCGTGCCGAACAATCGAGAGTTTCCTATAGTTGCATCTCATTGAGAAGATCTTTCTAATTTCAGCGTGCCGAACAATCGAAAGTTTACTGTAGTAGCATCTCAATGAGAAGATTTTTCTAATTTCAGAGTGCTTACGTATTAAGTAGATTGTGTCAAATTAGTGTTATTGAACTCAGCATTACAATTTGTTGTTTAAATATAAATAGATCCATAATATTTTTCTAGAAAAATCTCGAACTCCTATTGCTATTCGTATTGTAACGGATCTTTAGTTGTGTTTGAATATTTGCAACAGAGCGTGAATTCGTAATAAATAAACGGACAATAAATGAACGGAAATAATAACTAAAGCAATAAGTGTACATAAAATGCAAACAAATTTTAATACCAGTCATTCTAAACATCAATATGCTATTCAACTGCACTAAACGTTTCTGACGATCATAATTACTAAAATGATAAATAATAACATTTGAAAACCGATAGAAATCAATGGTAGAACTTATACCAGATACCTTACCACTATTAATACGTCAGAAATAAAATAAACGACGCTCTCTACACTGAAGGAGATAAATAATTATTTTTTTTTGCTATCAAATAAGATTTCTTTATCTCCATAATTTGACAATTCTTTTATCACTTCCGCGCACACAGCAAGGAAAAAACCTTTCTTTTACACACTTATTTTCAATTTTCGACTGTAGTATTCTGCTTTTTAAATCAATCACATTTCAAAACATTTATGACGTAATTACACTATGTGCGATATCTCGCGTGTCTGGTAGTAAGCGATCACGCTTTCATTGTTAGCCACACGTTCATAGTCCGCTTCAATATTCATCATGTTGGAATATCATTTACATAATAGTGACAGTAAGTCGAGGGGATGAAATTTGCTATAGGAATGTCAAACCTTTTACCAAAAATGCATACTCACTAAGAGCAAAAACAATTCTATCAATTTTACTAACATTTGTCTTTTATTCACAGCAGACTTCCTTTACGGATAACGTCGTATCCAACAATTAGCCCCTTTCAACTCAAATTCTTTTTCGACATTTTTTTTTTGTTGTTGTTTTAAACTTGCTGTTTATAGCAACGTGAGAGAAGTGTTTCCACGAAGAACGGTGTCAGCAGTTGTCGTCCAGCAGGTGGTCGAATGAAGGGAAACAACGCCGCTCGCTTCGGTACCTGTTTGTCAAGATTGGGCTCATGAAAGAAAGAGGAACTATTGAAGACTGCAGACCGCGAGATCCTTTATATCCGTCGTAGAAAAAAGTGCCAAAAAGAAACATCTCAGCCTTTCATGATGACCCTTTTCATGCAAAAAAAAAAATCCAAGAGAAACATCCGAATCTTTTTGCACTAAAAAAAAACAACCAAAAAGGAACATCGGCGGCTCTTAGAAAATTTTTAAAAAGAAATTCCTCAGCCTTTCTTGAAAAGCAGAAACTTTGAAGAATGTTAGGGCAAAAAAAAACAGCAGAAAGAAACCCACCTGGGCCTCTTAGAAAAAAGAGCAAAAAAACTCTTTTATCAGGAAAGAGTAAAACGGAGACATTTCACTACTTTCGTATAAAAAAGAGTAAAAAGAACCATCTGAGCCTCTTGGTGCAAAAAAAGACATTCTCA
Source organism: Ryuthela nishihirai (assembly GCA_038380435.1). NCBI lineage: Eukaryota > Metazoa > Arthropoda > Arachnida > Araneae > Heptathelidae > Ryuthela > Ryuthela nishihirai. The sequence continues at coordinate 84,432,565 of JAWZYU010000017.1, forward strand.
TTGAAAATAGTAATTAAAAGAAAGATCGTATCCTCTTTGGACAAAAAAATGAAAAAGGAACATTTCAGTTTCTCTCTTCTAAAAGAGCCGAAAAGAAATATATAACTTCTTAGTGCAAAAAGAGCCAAAAATTAAAAATAAAAAGCGTGCTTTTTGGTATATACGTAGAAAGAGATGAACAAAAACAAAGAATCCACCCATTTTTCAAAATTTGGAATAAAAATACAATGTAGTACCTTCTGTGCACGCTTATCATAATGTGAAAACTTTTGAACAATTGAAAGTGGCTAATAGTAGTAATTGCTTTTCAAGGACTATCTTATCAACGAATAGAATTGGCTTGACTGTCACGAACGAATATTCTGTTGCGCAAGAATCTGTTAACTCCTTCATGATCCTTCGCGTGATCAAGTGATTACCTCCCAGCAGGAGAGCGTGCTGGGATGCAAAAAGGGATGGACAGGAATGGAATTCGTCATGAAGTATGGATGCTTGTGTTGTCTCTCTGCTGAGGTCTTACCTACCTCACAGATCTTTTCTACGGCAAATTATACGACAGGTTTTAGTCAGACCTCCGTGGCAAGTGAGATGCGAAGGGAAACTAACTTAAGACGGGTATGTAATTTGAAAACTCTTCTTTTTGCTGAAGGAAATGCTTCAAAGGAAGTGGCTGCATAAACAGGTTAAAAGATACGACATAACTTGATGTTATGGTAATAACTTTTAACTACAGGTTGGATTTTGGGGCGGGGGGGGGGGGGGGGCTCAGTCGGTAGCGCGCCAGGCTCGTAATCTGCAGTTCCCAGGTTCGAGTCCCAACTGGGTCAGCGTTGAGATTTATCTCCGAAAAACTCCCCGCCCTGCCCACGGTCAGTAGGGGACACCGATGGGCTTGGAAAGGCCGCCGTCCGTCAGATGGGACGTTAAGCCGTGGCCCCGTGTGCGGGAGAGTCATACCCTGTGCACGTTAAAGAACACGCTGGATGGCCTTGACGGGAGGCTACCATCTGTCTCCCAACAGCTGTTCCAGTGGGTCCTCTCCCCCAACCTTCTCTGAGCCTTCGGGGTCCATGTGACCTGGCCGTTTCATTTCCCATGAATGGGCCATTTCATAGCCCATTCACCATGGGCTACATGTGTGCAAAAAAGTGCCGCTCAGAGGTAAAACAACCCAACCCAACCCAGGTTGGATTGTTTTACCTCTGAGTACAGTTTTCTGCACATAATGGGCTAAATTGTCAGGTTACAAAGACCCCAAGTGTGAGGAGCTAAGGGTTCCACTAGATAGCTGCTTGGAAACAATTGGAAGTCTCTCGTCAATGCCATGCAGCAAGATTTTTAATGTGCATAGTAGAGATGACCTCGGGATCAGAATGATTTGAATTTCCAGTATTTCTTGCAATTGTGAAAAAAATATCAAATAATTTTAATTCTAATTTCAACCTTTTTATCGATCTTTAATAATTAAAAAATAAGCATCCTGCAGCTTTTGATTATTTTTACTTGTTCTCTATCTTTCATAAATAACTATCTCTTTACGTTTATAATTACGTATATAATTGGATGTTACCCAAGAATTTTCAGTTTCTGCTACTAGTGTTTCTAAATCCTTTCAGATAGCATAAACATTTTAATTTTGTCCTAAAACGATTTAAGTGATAATATACGAATAAAATATTACAAATATGCATTTCTGTTTATATGCTCTATGATGCCTTAGAGAACATTTTTTCAATAACTTCGAGCTTGGGAGGTAAGGGCTCGAAAAACTGAGCCTGAGCTCATCTGTAGTGCACAGGATATAGAGCTCCTGCCACAGGCCACGGCTTAAATTCCTGTCAGGCTAGAAGCCTTTTTAAATATTTTTTTTGTTTGTGTTTTGAACGTTATTTTGAATTTCACCAAAAAGGCATATGCTACGTGGGAGGCCCTCTGTCCCAGCATCTGGAATGTTGATCGAAGTAGCAGTGTCCGGGGGATTGAGGTCACCCATTGCTGGTGTCCGCTGCCAAGTGACCCTGGTCCCGGGGGCCAGCGACCTTGCCACATGGCCGAAGCAGAGTGAGAAGGGAGAAGAGGGTTGGCAACGACGAGGAAGGGGAGAGGTAGTCGAAGGAGGAGCGCGGAAAGACGCAAAATTGAAAAGCTCATGAGTGCCGACTGGTATTAGCGGTACTCAGGCTCTCGTGAAAACAGCTGAACGGGGATAGTAAGCTGGTTTTATAATTCATAGTAAATGAGTTACGAGTGTGTTTTTCCTCACCAGTCAATGTAATTCATGTCAATAAAGGATTGTTATTGTTTTACCAAGGACTAAGTTGAACCATTTATTTGGGGAGGAGCCTCAGTATTGAGTCCCTTCAATTGCAATAAGATCTTTGATTTTTGTTCTGAAAGAGCCTTTCACCCGCCGCGTATTGCGATCGAACCAGAGGGACATTCCTAAGTGATCCCAATAGACAGACAACCGAAGAAGTAACATCACAATTCCCATCCGATGGACGGCTGCCTTTGCAAGCCCATCGACGTCCCCTTTCACACCGAGAGAAGAAAGGGAGTTAGCGGAGATAAATCTCAACGCAAGCAGAGTTGGGACTGACTCTTGGGAACTGTAAATTACCAGCCAGGCGAGCTGCCTGCTGAGCACAGCCCATTATGCTGTTTAGGAATTATAATGAGAGCTGCCTTACCCTTTCTACCCTGGATAACAAAAGAGTAAAGAAAAATATCGATAAGAATTGAGAATTATTTTACAATGAACTGTAAATTGCAATTTATATATGTATAGAACATATTCTATCAAAATTCTCAATTTCTATTGATTTTTTTTTTCTCACTGCATTGCCATTATTTGTTTCTTTCACAATTTCCAAGTTTCTGTACTCCCTCATTGTCAGGAGAAATTGGAAAATATGTAAGTTAGAAAAAAATTAGCAAAATCGAAGTAGAAAAGATCGAAAAATTTAATTAAATATGCCACTTATTTCTGCAAGCGTTGAGGATAATGAACTAAGAGGCTCGTTACAGCTTCTTCTTAGGCTTACACGAAACCACATGCTCCTGGTACTAGTTGGATTTGAACTCAAGTACCAGCTATTTTAACGTTGAGATACCACTGTGCTTTTGAGACAGCAATACAACATTAAATTCTTTGGAGAGCAGTTTCTCCCGAGCTTGTTTCAAAATATCTGGAATTTTTTTCCAGATATTTTCCAGATATTTTCTTTAATCGTTATCACTCTTAAATACATTCTTTACATGAGAAAAGTCCAAAATTTAAAAGTGAACTAAATCGATTTCTTAGAACAGATACAGTTACGGTCAGTCTACCATATCACACTCAGCGGCTCAATTACGTATGAAACTTGTTAAGCAAGTGCATTTATATCTGAGACATTTGTAAGCGGTGTTGCTGGAAGCAGTATTAGCCATCAAATTTATATTTGTTATTTTCGGAGGTGAAACTCTACAGTTTTGAGTGACGGTGCACTACGATGCGCCTACGAGAATTATCCTGGTGAAGCTTTGCATTCAAACAGGTTCCATTACTGCAACGCAACAGTCTTTGCGAAGGATCCCATGCAATATGATCATCATATCTGATGAAGACTCATCAGATATGACCCCACCAGATTTCTTCCTGTGGGGACTTCTGAAAAGGAAGGTTTGCAAGTCACATCCCACATTGTGTCGACGGAAATGAAGGCAAACATCAGTGCAGCCATTCGCGATATCGAACACACTGACTGCAGCAATGAATAATGTGTTGATTTGTTGTCTGGAATGCGCCACAACTCTAATGACACACTTTGGAAAGATATAATTTGTAAGAAAGAGATTATGTTATGTCCCAACAGAACCTCTGATCCGTGGTGTTTTCTATCCCTATGTTTTGCACAATATTTGCATTATTCAGTAATTGTTTACAGTACTAAGAAATGTGTCACATATAAATACTACACCCTATATAATTCTACGGTATCGTTTGTTGCGTTTATTGCCTGTTTTGTTGACATATTAATTTTGCTGGGACAATAGCTACATTGGCTATTCTCGCTGTTCGATTTCCTTCTTAGTTTTCTCCACTAGTTCCTTCTCCAACCTTGTTGAGAAAGAGGTCAAAGATGGACTTAAAGAGGTTACTGTTCGTCAGATGAGATGTTAAACCACGATCCATGTGCAGGAGACCTGTATTTTGGGAATGTTAAAGAATTCCTGGATGTCCTTCATTGGAGGCTACTAACTGTCTCCTAAAAGCTGTAAAGTGGATCCATTCTCCTATTCAGTTCTAATCCCATGGGATCCTTGTGACCTGGCCATTTAGCTCATTGTATGCAAAAAAGCGCCGTTCAAAAAGCAAAAGAACCCAACACCTCTGGTTCTTTTTATTATGTCGAGTGGAGCTTTGAACATGATGGAACCGGTGCTCAGGATGCTATTTGGGATTTCTTATGTAGATGTGGAAAGCAGTGTTAAAAACATGTACTAGGTTCCATTAACTTTCTTTATTGGTTCCGAAAAGAGCAGAAATTACAGAGTATCACTGTATTTTTAGCAATCTTTTCTATTATGTTCTTACAAACTCATGCATGAGCGCCCCAATAATTACATAACTCTGAAGCTATTTCCTGCTTCCCACTTAATTCAGTTTTGTCTCATTTTCAAGAGCTTCAACTTCAGATATCTGGAAATTCAATGGAGAAGAACTGGCAACTGCAATCCTCGTCAGTCCTACCTGGGCCAGGATTAAGATTTCATGGTAAAGAATTCTATTCAAGTTATAAGATTCATGTTAAAGAACAAGATTGATGGCGTAGATGGGAGGCTACTAAGACTGAAGAATAATCGAAAATTTAAAAGCCGGGTTTTAATCGATCTGTTTCCTAAAAATCGGTTTTAAGCAGGTTTGACCAAAGGGATAAGGCATTCTTTGAGATTGACAGCAATAGGATTTTCCTTATTGTCTAGTTTCTTAAGGCAAATTTTCATAAGCATGTCAGCTTTAAGTAAAGTTGCTTCTTCAGAGCATAGAACTTTCAAAACAAATTCAAGTAGACGAAGAGTTTCAGCGAGGTTATCTAACAAATTCCATTCCTCCTCAAAGACATTTTCTGTTGAAGCTAGTACTCGTAGAGCCTTAGGAATGCAGTTCCTTATCTTTAGAAAACGTTCAATCATAGAAAGGAGACTATTCCACCGTGTCTTACAGTCTAAGATAAACCTCTTTTCCATTAAATTCCTTCTTTACGAAATCTTGAAGCCTGTCATTATTCAAAGAGATTTGCGAAACATTTGACAGATTTTTCTGAGTTTCTTAATTACTTTCAAATTCCGTCCCGTGGCCGAGTGGTTAGCACGGTTGGCTACTGATCTACGGGACCTGGGTTCGAGCCCCGGGTAAGGCATGGATGTATGTGTTGTTTTTCTGCTGAGGTCCTGCCATCCTCTCAGATCTTCTACTTTGGCATATAAACTCACAGGCTCCTGTCAGACCTCTGTCGCAAGCAGCTGCTTGAGGGGGTATTTATTTATTTTATTTTTAAGTCGCGGTGCCTTATTTGTGTCAGTATTTATCTCAAACATGGGATCCAAATATAGGCCTTGATTAACATCATACTCATCTTCATTTAAGTCTTCATCATCATCTTCAATATCAACATCAGTTACTTCTTAATTCTCTCTGTAGCTTTGTAATACAAAATATCTGAAACTGCTAAATGAATGCAATGCGTAATACACTGTTGGTGAACTAAAGTTATTTTCTTACCAAATTTAACCATTACGGCTCTTCCATCAGTTGTACATCCGACAACATGGGTATTAAAATCTAACCCAAACTCTTCTAATCTTTTGCCAAATACCTCTACAATTCTGTGTAGTTTAGAGAGTTAGATATTTTAAACATGCCAAGAGACCAATGCTGATTCTCTCTCTTATGAACATTTATCTTCACGTATCGTACATTTTGTGAAGAAGTGTACTCATCTAAAGTCAATGAGAAACGGATACCTTTACTCACTTGTTCCTTGAAAAAGCCAACAAGCTCGTTTCTTTTTTCTCATAAAAATCAAGCAGCAACTTTCTTACACCAGTATGGGATGTTGGGTGAAGTTTGTCATATTTAGTTTTCTGTAAACTCTCTTGAATAAATTTATTATTAGCAATGCAATGAAAACTTATCCATCAGCACTAGCAAGTCTCGAAATTTCTTCTTCAACAGATTTTCTTTGTATATATTCTCCCAAAGTCTTTTGCTTCTTGAATGAAGAAGAATCACTTTCGTTGATGCAAATACCATGAACATTTTTAACGTGCGAATTCAAAGTTGACGTTGACCTTCCACAACACTTTAAAGACTTGTTGCATTTCTTGCATTCAGCAGTTTCTTTTGTCTTACGCACAAAATAATCCCATATTTTAGGTCTATTCGACATATTCCACAAATTTATAAGGGGTCTCGATTATTAAATTAATAAAATCCAAGTTTTAAAATTTGTAATCGACACTGAACATTCCAAAATATGTTCCATTAGTCGAACTGACTCTATACGACAGTCTACATCAGGCGTCAGCAACCTACGGCACGCGTGCCAGGCGTGGCACGTGGAACGATTTTCAGTGGCACGCCGAGTGAATTGAAATACATTGTATGATCTCATAAGAAACTGAATTTTTTATTAAATAGAAGCATATAATTCTTTTAAAGCTATTCCTGTTTTTACATCCTTTCAAAACGAAAGTTGTTAGATATTGAAGGTAAGAAATGAGATCTGATGCAAACTAACTGAATGAGTGTGAAGCAACAATGATTGACCGTGACGAAGTTCTATTCCCGTCCTTTCCTTCCCCTCTCTCCCGACCACCCCCACCTCTGTAGTTCTCTCGGCTGTCGCATACTCATGCCAGTACAGTCCGTTGACCGTAGCACAAGAGTTGGTGTTGTTATTAAGTAATACGGTGCCGTTAAAATGACTCAAAAAAGGCAAAAACTTGATAAACTCTCGTTTCAAAACTTTTGGACAAACGAATATGAATTCATACAACAAAAGGATCGTACTATTTGTGCTTTATGTTGTGAAAGTGTCGTATGACGTACGTCAAGTGTACAAAGTAATCCGCAAAGATACTATCAAACCAAACATCAGTCCATGTTTAAAAACTCCGAGGAGAAAAGTGAAGCCATAAAAAGGGCTGTTTCTGGCTACAAAAAACAAAGTAGTATTTTCAGTCAAGTGATTGGAATCAAAAATAAAGCTACCGAATGTAGTTACAAAATTGCTCAATGTGTGGCTTCGAAGGGCAAACATTTCACAGATGGAGAACACATCAAGGAGACTTTTTTGAGCAGTGCTGAAATTTTGTTTAGTGATTTACCAAATAAAGAAACAATACTGTCTCGGATTCGAGAAATACCGGCTTCTGCGAGATCAATCGAGAGGTGCATAACTGATATGGCTGAAAATGTAACGGTAAAACAAACAACCGGGTTACAACAAGCTATTGTATTTAGTGTCGCTCTTGATGAAAGTGTCGATGTGAATGACGTGGCGAGCTTAGCTATAGTTGCGAGATATTGTGACAACGACCGTATTTATGAAGAATTGTGCTGCTTGATACCTCTTGATGGTACAGCCAAGGGAGAGGACTCAAAAAAGGTCAAGCTATTTCGACAATCAGAACATTAAAATAAATAAATATATATCCCCTCAAGCAGCTGCTTGCCACAGAGGTCTGACAGGAGCCTGTCAGTTTATATGCCATAGTAGAAGGTCTGTGAGGATGGTAAGACCTCAGCAGAAAAACAACACACACACTATGCCTTACCTGGGGCTCGAAACCCAGGTCCCTTAGATCAGTAGCCAAGCGTGCTAACCACTCGGCATGAAAAAAATATTCTGTGTTACTACTGATGCCATCCCTGCAATGGTCAGAAAGAACAGAGGATTTGTTAAACTTCTTGAGGATCAAATTGGACATCAAGTACTGAGCTTCCATTGCATTATACATCAGGAGAGTTTGTGTGCGAAGATTTTGTCACTGTGCTTGAACTCTGTAATGGAAACTGTTGTCAAGATAGTTAACTTCATAGTTTTTCGCTCTTCATTGACCCACTGGCAATTCGAGTCTATTCTACAAGAAATGGAGAGCGCATATATGCGGACCACCCGCTGTACATCAATGTTCGTTGGCTTAGTCGAGGTAATGTTTTGAACAGATTTGTATCATATCTAGAAGCAATCAAGGTGTGTCTTGATGAAAAAGAATATTTCCCGGATTGAATGACGAGGACTGGCTGTGCAAGCTGATGTTTCTGGCTGACATAACTACACATCTGAATGAATTAAAGTTAGGCATTCATTTACAAGGGCAGGGTCAAACAGTACTTGATCTATTTGAGCACTGGAAAGGATCTGCGTCAAAATTAGACGTATTTTGCCGTGATATTACCACTAACACATACAAGTACTTTCCAAACGTAAAGGTTCATTCAAATCGATTTACTGTCAACAGATATGAGCTTCAGAAGTACGATGAAGCACTCAAAGGGGAGTTTGCTAAACGAGGTCAAGACTTCCAAATTCACGGGCCCATATTTTCTTACCTCATCAAGCCCGACTTAATTGATCTTACTACCATCCCATTTGACCTATCTCTTTCCGAATGGATGGATGTTGACAATTTTGAAATGCAACATATCGAATTCAAGGCATCAGAGTTATGGACGATAAAATTTGTAGAATTTGAAAATACTCTTGAAGGAAACTGCTTGGAAAAGTCAGCTGCCATCCTCAACTGCTGTACATCCCTGCCTGAAGCATTCACCTTTTTGAAGAAAGTTGCATTTGCTTTGCTCTCGGCTTTTGGATCAATTTATACATGTGAACAAATTTTCTCACACATGAAAGCTGTTTTAAGTCCACAGAGAAGCCCGCCTAACACCTGTGTATTCAGAAGCCCGTGTGAATCTGAAAGTGACCAAATACACACCTGATATTGAACAATTAACCAAGAAGAAGCAAGGACAAGGGCCCCATTAATTAATCAATAATAATCAATGATTACTTACATTAAAATTTTAATAACGTGTTTTATGTTTGAATTATTTAATTGTTTTGTTCTTCAAATTATTGGACTTTCTGTCTTAACAAAATATACATATGGCGATTTTATAATAAAATTTCAAAATAATGTGTTCAGAACTTAAATTTTGCAAAACATAATATTTGTATTTGTTCCTATTTATATTAAAGTATTGAATAATCTACAAAGAATAGAATAGTTATTCAATGTTTCGAAAACATGCTAATACAAGATCAAATTAATTTGTTTCAATGGTTGTCGTATATAAAAATATGGTGGACTTAGGTTGGCACGCTGAGTGACTTTTCAACATTACTTCGGCACAACACTACTAAAAGGTTGCCGACCCCTGGTCTACATGATGAAACAAATTAGAGATTGAGTTGCCAGATGGGCAAAAATTATGCTGAAGAGCAGTTGCCAGTTTCTCACAAATCAGCTTAATAGGTAATGTATTCAAAGTTGCAATTTTTTTTTTATTATGTCTTAATTGCTGCATTACATTTTTCAAAGCACCACAGTTATTTATAATTAATATTTAAAATATAAAATTATTACCATTGCAATCTATTTCATAAAATGATGATTGCTCACTTAGGCATTCATTCTCACACTATCTCTCTGTATATACGGTATATAAAATTGGAACGGAATAAAATTTCATGTCTCCGTTCGTTCATTATTTGAATGATCTTGAAATGTGTGTTCATTTCCTCTTTTTTTTTTCTCTCTCTCTTTCTATAAAAACATTTATAAAAATTCAATATTGCTGTAGCCAAATAAAAAAGCCGTCCCATGGCCGAGTGATTATAGCATGCTTGGCTACTGATCTAAGGTACCGGATTTAAGGTACCGGGTAAGGCATGGATGTGTGTGTTGTTTTTCTGCTGAGGTCCTGCCATCCTCACAGACCTTCTACTATGGCATATAAACTGACAGGCTCCTGTCAGACTTCAACTGGCAGCAGCTGCTGCAGCTGCTTGAGGGGGTATTTATTTTTTATTTTTAAATAAAAATATCAATCTTAAAAAACCGTTTTTTTGTTTCGATTTTCGATTTTTTGGGGAAATTTTAAAAACCGGGTTTCTACGCTAAAGGCTACCATCTGTCCTTTTCCACTAACCTTCTCTGAGCCCTCGGAGCCCTTGTGACCTGGCCATTTAGCCCATTGTGTGCAAAGTGTTGCTCAGCGGTAAAACACACCAACCAGTCCACGTCCAAGATGCTTCGCTGAGCTTAGTTTGCATTAATGCGAGAAATTCAACTGATGTTTTCAGCACTAATTAACAACGTCGTTCTGAGCATTAGGAGTCAGTGTCAAGTCTGTATTACTTTCAAATGAGACAACACCCATATTAGGATAAGCTGCTATTAGCATTTGATGCATCTTCTCATTTTGCCTACGTAGGAACTCATTTGCATAATTCTTCCACACTGGAATATGTCTATGGAGAAGAATCTTTGTGTCATTTTAACACACACCGTAACACATCTCTCGCTATATCTTCATTAAAATCTTTTATAGGTTTCTTTTTTTAGTTATTCAGGTTTTTGTGTATGGTCCTTAACTTTCGAGGACCAGTTTAAATATACCAGCTATACTGAAGTTGAAATGATTGCTGCGATAACACTGCACACTCTAAAATTTTTTGAAACTAATTTCCGGTTTTGACAAACGTAAGAAAAACAAAGCTCGTTTATTTGGTACGAATAAAAAATGTCTGTCATAAATCGCACCTTAAAAACGAACGACAAGTTCACGATCAAGAATAAATTCTCATTAAATATAAAACTTTATAATCCCTCCAGTTCTCTTCCATGTTGTCTTTAAAAATGTACTCCTAAGCTAACAAGCTTAGGAGTACATTTAACTAACCTTTAACTAACCTTTAGTTCAAAGAATTAACTCTTTTAAAAAAAGAAGACAACAAAGAGACAAAATACTGCCAACCACATGAACTAATGGCAAGAAATTTATTATGACCCTCAAAATGCATTTCTAGACAAACTATCCAATTAACCTCTTCGAATCGAGAAGAAGTTAAAATTTCTTCTTAAGAACTCCTACTTTAACACATATGAATAAATAAATGAAACTGGAGTGTCCCATTTCGAGACTTTGGAGAGCTACAATATTGATGACTTAATAAAAGCAATCAAATTAAGGAATGAAATATCTTCAAGGAACAACAACGAAACATCGTAGAAATACATTAGTTTAATAGATTTTACTATTAACCATTGACTGGTTGTTGTGTGTGGCTTAAAATGCTCATGATGATGCAGACACAAGAAGTGAAGTGGCCACCATCTCTTCCGACTTTTTGTTCGCTACTCAAATGTGAACGAGGTTTCTCGAAAAATGTCACAGATGTGAAAAAGTCTTAAGAAGAGGATTTAGTTCATCTTCGAACATGAGATTACTTTTGTGTAAAGCATTTATTATTAAAATAAAAGGAAAAAAATCAAATGAATGATCGAGCGTTTTTACGCAAAGAAATCCAGAAGAACCGAAAGGCGGAGCCTCACTGATCTACGCTCTGTTTGCTTAGACAAAATATGATGTTTGGATGAAAAGCAAGATAAAAAAATTTATATTTTGCCCATTACACAGAAATTATAGCCTTAAGTGGAAGGTAAAAATTAATTATCACATTTATCGAATAAACAAAACGTTTATTCTCATTGTTTTCCTCTTTAGAACTTGCCTTGTCTTTACAACCTCTATCAGGAAAAAGGATTCTGTTACAGATTGCGACACTCATAAGGTTACTATTTACGTTCATTGCATGCAGGGATGACCAAATAACATCTGGTTGCATGTTTGCTCAGTAGAAATGTTGAAGGAGAGGAAATGAAGGTGGGAGAGGGGGAAAGAGGAGAATGAAGAGAAGAAAAAAAAACACCCGCATTTCAGCTCTAGCTGTGTTCCATTTAGAATGAGATCGAGACTTATGTTTGCGGCGTCTGGGAGTAGGCATCAAGTGCAAACGGTTTGCTTTCATAACCACTTGGACAGAGAGATTTTTTTCCCATCCCCTTCTTCCTATTCTTGCTTCTTTCTACTGTTGCAGACCAGTTGGGGCAGGGATGACGGCTGCACCCAGCGCTGCGCTCACGTAACTAGGGTGCAGCTGGGCCCCGGGCTCGGTACGTCAGTTCGGAATGGACGGAATGTCAATGATCGGCTTAGCGCGGGGGCCATATAACATGCAGCAATGTAAGTTGAGTTGAATGCAGAGGATGCTTTGAAGAAAGTGGACCACATCCACTGTCCTCTCTTCCAACAGTTTAAGCTACATATTATGGATTGAATTGTTTTACCTCTGAGCGGGTTTTTGTGCATAATGGGTTAAATGACCAGGTCACAAGGCACACCAAGAATTCAGAATTGGTTAGGGGAAAGTGACCTATTGAATAGGTCTTAGGAGACAGATGGAAATCTCTCATCAAAGTCATCCAGCGTGATCTTTAACATGCCCAGGGTTAGGCTGTTCCTGCGCAAGGTGTCAAGGCTTAGCGTTCAATCCTTATCCATTGCTTATCATTCTATTCAAGCCCATCGATGTCCCTTTTATGGCCGAGGCCAGAGTGGGGGTTTAGCAGAGATAAATCTCAATGCCGGCATAATGGAGACTCGAACTCAGAAACTGCAGATACGAGCCTGGAACGCTATCGATTGCGTCAATTCCCACCACCACATCATGGAACAGAGGCAAGGATAGTCTGCTTTCAGATAACATCGTTGCTTTTTCCAAATTCAAGAGGAAAATGAAAAGTACAATGCAAAAGACCACTTTCAACAAACCTCATGTGTAGCCAACAAAAAGTCATACATACATAACATAAAAAAAAACCCGAAGCAGCCATGGGTTACGGAGGTCCCACCACTGTGCAATTTAGTTCTCCAACCTCTCTGTCCTGAGTTAAAGCTGCTAAATTTGGTCACTCTAAGCCAATTCTAATGAGGTCCTGTTTTACAGTCTTCCCTTTTTCTGATGTTCATAACCTTAATCGTTTCTAAAGTCATGCATATGGACAACATGACCAAACCAACCGAGTCTCTCTCTACACAATATGTTGCTCAAAGCAGGTTGCCGACTCCTTTGCCTAACCTCATAATTACTTACATCAAAACACCTAATGACAATATACTGCTCAAACATCAAGAATCAAAGGCATCAAGTTTCCTGTTATCTTGTTTATAAAGTGTTCATGTTTCGCTATCATAATTAACTTTAGAAATGACCAAACTGTTGTATAGTCTAATTTTTCCACATTCTGCACGGATTCTTAAAAGTCCCAGCAGCAATCCCTATTCTTCTGTTTATCTAATTTCGAGGACAGAGACCACTAGTATCTGTTGCTTAGCTACCGAGATAATTAAATCGAGACACTTGCTCAAGGATATGACCATTCAAAAATAACTGAACCATAACTTGCATGATCAGTTTTCATCACTTCAGTTTTCTCTTTATCACCAAGCATGCTCTATTACCAGTTTCATCTACAGCTCTAAAGGAAGAGTTCATTTCTTCAACATCTTTTGCCAAAACGCGCTAAATCATCAGCATAATCTAAATCAGAAATTTTCGTATCTCCAGCCCATTTAAGACCAAAATCTTTTCTTTGCAGTGAATTTTTCATAACATAATCAACAACCAAACTAAAGAGAAAAGGAAACAAAATGCACCCTTGTCGAACATCAGAAGCAATGCTAAACCAATTGCTACAAGCTTTATTACCAACTCTCACACACGACTCAGTGTTATTATAGAGAGCTTTCATTATGTTAACTAACTTGTCTGGTATACCATATGATCTCACAATCAACCACAAATTATGACGATCAACAGAGTCGAAAGCCTTTTTGAAATCAACAAAGCTAGCAACCAAAGGTTTCTGAAACTCTAAACATTTCTCAAGAATCTGCGTGAGTGAAAGATCTACACATCTCTACCACTTCTGAATCCACACTGCTCATCACGTAATTGACTGTCAACCAGATTCCTAATTCTCTTAAGTACAATCATGCAAATAATTCTACCTTAAACAGAACGTAGGCTGATACCCTAAGTGATATCACAAGACATGCGATCACCTTTCTTAAAAACAAGAATAATAATAGCTCTGGTAAAATCCTTAGGAATAACACCTTGATCATAAAAGATATTCAAAATTTCAGTCAGCCATGTGACAATAGAAACATTTCCAGCCTAAGCATTTCAATAGTAATTTCATTTTCCCCTTGGAATTTATTCAGTTTAGATGTAGAAACAGTAAATGTTTAAACTAGAAATGTCTTCAGATGTTTTTAAAAGCTCCTCAAAGTGTTTGTGTTTGTCATTTGCTGCTCCCGGTTTCCGTATAAAGTAGGATCCTGGAAGTTGCACAGGGATTCCGTTGTCTTTCTCCACTCTATAATTCCTAGAGTCCCCGTTTTGGTGCTTTGTAGGTGAGGAGTCTGTTAGCCGCAGGATTGGGCAGCAATTGAAAGGGCAATTACTATACATTGCTGTTTCTACTTGAGATAGACGAGAAGTTCTGTAATGACCCCCCCCCCCCAGGGTTAATCGGCTGGTGGGTTCGCCTGCTTCAGTCAGTCATGCAGTGCAGTGAGATCCTTGCCCAGATCCAGGTACACGATTGCGAGTATCCTTGTTGCCACGTTCTCGGTACGGACCACGCCTTCTCTGCGTTTAAGGGAGACCTGGGCAAACTATTGCCCGCCATCTATTTTTGTGCGACCCTCGAGCTACTAATGACCAATAAATTTGTAAAAGAGAAAAAGAACGTATAGAGGACGAGAATTCCTACTTCTGTGAAGCGAATTATAAATAAAATAATTAATTCAAAATAAAATGGCCGAGTGGTTAGCGCGCTTCGCTACTGATATAAGGAACCTGGGTTCGAGCCCCGGATAAGGCATGGTTGTATGTGCTGTTTTTCTGCTGAGGTCCTGCCATCCTCTCAGATCTTCTACTTTGACATGTAAACTGACAGGCTCCTGTCAGACCTCTGTGGCAAGCAGCTGCTTGAGGGGGTATTTATTTTTTTATTTATTTATAAAATTAAAGTTTATACTTGAACTTGAAATTTTTTGTGTTGGTTATACCTACCTTATATTACATATTTCTTCTGAGGCGCATCCTTCCACTTCAGTTTTTAATGCAGCCTTTTAGCTAAAATCTTTTCCAGGCCTGCTCTAATTGGTATAGAGCCCATCGCGTCCAACCAGGCTTTCTTTGTTCGGTTCCGTAGTGGGTGGGGATTACATGCGATGAATCTTTCTTCATATAATTATGAATTCTCAAATTAATAATTCAAATGGTCATCCACTCAATGATGACCATCCCATTTGATAGGAAACATGGCTCCATGTTTCGTCGAAAAGGTTTAGAAAGTCTAGAGGAAAAACTGAAATCCATTGAGCACTTGCGATAAAGTGGATCGCTTATGAAGGATGCATAGGCTAAACATTCGGAACAATTCCTGAAGATAAGAGAGATTGTCAGGGTGGCCATTGCGGGGTCACCCTATATCATTGAATTCCTCTCATAATATGAAGAATTCAGGGTAGTTCAACACAGTCTGTTCGAGGCGAAGCTCTGACCAAAATTATCAACAAAAAGAGTTAAAACAGAACATTGAGTTTCATCACGTCATGATGGAAAATTAGTACTCATCAGACTACTAAATTTTAAATTTCAAGAGAACATGCCTGTCCACCGTCATCAAGGTAGGACATTATGAAATATGACCGTACATCCTAATCCTTTGCATTGTTTTTCAAAGTCATAGGTGCGGTTAGTTGCACACAGCTTGTTCTGGTAAGCCTACCCCTGCTCGCTGTGGCAGTATCGATAATGCTAATGCTAATTGTCCAGTTGAGGTGGCAAGTTGCATAAATTGTAGTTGCAACCAACTGGCGTCCTCCCGTGGCTGTTTGATATGGATGAGGAGAGAGAGCTACAATGTCTCAAACCTATAAGATACATCTCTTATCCTGAGGCGATAGAGCTCACTGCACCGCCAACCACATTTGGCAAGGTTCCTTCTTGCAGTGTGTTCTTTGGAAAGACTACCATTCTTAGTACTTCTATGAAATGCAGATTGTCATAAGTATTTGAGCTTCAGAGTGTTTCTCACCAGTGGCTAAGTACATCATGGAGCAGATGCAATCGCAGTTGCTGTCCGCTTAGACACTGACTCCGATTTCCATTCCTACTTAATATCATTCCATCTCTGAAAGGACTCACTCTGATCCTCAGACAAACAGACATTCTAAAACGAAAAGAGCCCTGCCTAAGCTGAAGAAACAGACGGTCCCTCCTCCTTACATGGCGGACTCTAATTCGTGTTCATTAGATGGATCAGAGGACATGACCTCTAACCGTCCTGAATTTACGAAAACCTCATCGATGACTTGCTTTAAATACGAAATCTCAAAATATACGACATTCCCTACATGATATTAAAGATAAATAAAAAAAGAAGTTTTCTTTCTGGATCTCTGAATTAATGACTGGAGTTGCGATCATTTTCAAAGGAATGTTTAAACTTGTAACACATCTGTTACCAAAAAGCTCTTAATGGAAAGAACATAAATAGTTATAGGCAGAAGATTATTTGCATGTATTTCATATATACAAACACATACAAAGAAAGGGAATATAATTTTGCGGCTGAAATGTTTTCCCTTTTCCATCCATTTTCGTAATCAATAAATCAGGAACAAAGCTAAAGAATATCTTTAGTTGATCAGATCGTTTGCAGGAACTGTTCAGTTTCAAAATTTTCTCCTTTGTTAACGTAATTTCCTGTCTTCTCGATGATGCTCTCTTCCTAAATTTCAATCATAAAAGGAATATGTCCGACTTTTGCATTTAGATGGGAAGGGAAATAAAAAAAAAGAAGTTTTGACCTGCCAAATTCGTCTCAATTACTTTCAAACGTCTCCTGATTATTCAGCATTACAGAAATATTGGAGAAAGTTTGCCCCAATTGTTTCATTGTGAAATTGTGCAATCGGAAGATATGAATTAAGCAACAAATTACTCTATAGCAACTTCAAAACAAACTCAAAGTCTTCGAATGCGCAAGATGAATGTTAGCCAAACTTTTGTTGCTGTTCACTATTAACTTTGTGTTTTAAATTTCTTTCTGTTTCATAATTATATTCTGCACAATCTAGTTCGTAAAAGTTAACTTGTTATTAACTCAATTATGCAAAATAGAAATAATGAAACTTTATGATTAAACTTCAATCTTCGCTGACAGAGTAATTTCGTTTGTTCTTGATTAATGAAAACGATGATCGTTTTCTTATTAGTATCAATTTGAAAAATAATAGTAATAAGAAAACGATCATCGTATTTAAAATAAAAAATTGTAATCATGCTGAAAAGTGCTTGAATCTGAATTCATGATGGCTTCATCATGAAATGTCAAATGTATGCTTCTCTAATTTTCAAGATAAAAATAAGATAAACTTTCGTCATGCTGCCTTTCTTAATGTGTTATTCATATATTTGATTGTCATTTCAATTAAAATTGCTCTTTACCCGATTACTTTTACTCAAATTACTTTTTTGATTCTATAGGAAGCCCTTTCGTTATTTCGTTTCCAACTCATCACAGTTAAGTTTTCAATGACGTGATAATGATATTTGTTTTGGATTATGATTCAGTCTTCACTAGCTATCACAAACTGGCAATTGTAAAGCAAATATTTTTCAGAATTGTCATCAGCATCATTAAAGGCAGGTAAAGTGGCCGAGTGGTTAGCACGCTTGGCTACTGATCTAAGGGACCTGGGTTCGAGCCCCGGTATTAGGCATGGATGTATGTGTCGTTTTTCTGCTGAGGTCCTGCCATCCTCTCAGATCTCCTACTGTGGCATATAAACTGACAGGCTCCTGTCAGACCTCTGTGGCAAGCAGCTGCTTGAGGGGGTATTTATTTTTTATTTTTTAAATAATGATGCCAGATTGTTTTCCTCTTTGTTTATCGTTATTATCTTTATAAGCTAAGATGGCAACGGGCACGGTTTCGTTTCATTGAACTTTACGGAAATATTTCATGTTAATTTTATGAAAAATGTATCATAGCAAATCAGAAAAAAGAGTTTACCGAAACCATTGTGTTATCATATTTTTAACAAATATTATTTACTGAGAATTGATAATAGAAATAAATTAAATAATACAATTTAAATCAGCAATTTATATTTGTTTCTGAGAATCCGCAAATCATAAGGCCAGAGGAACACATTCCACAATTCCACATTGCAACAAATCAATTCAATTTCAATCAATTCTTTATTCAATTAGAATAAAGTGAAAATGCAAAATTATAATAGAACAAATAGCATAAACATAAAACAAATTATGACTCTTACATTTCGCTCCAAGGAGTTATATATATAATTAGGTGTTATGCATTAATTGTTAGAATATAAAATTCCAGTGTGGAGTAAACAGAAAAAATGCATGCAATTAAAGCAAAAATGAATAATTCTTTCTGAGGAAAAATGTTGTGAACTTTAGCATAAATCTTTCCTACTTAACACAAGAGTTTAATGTCAGCTGAATTTAATATACATGATTTTTGCCTCCCTGGTAAATAATTTATCATATTGCAGTGTCTTAATGGGGATTGGCAGAAGGTAAGATATTCTGCTGGGCTGTAAGACGAAGCGTTTTTGACTAAAGGTGTTCCTACAAAACAAATCTGTCTTAAAAAGTTGTCATAAAGAACTGTGTCGCTTTCAAAGACTGAAAAATTCTGAAGATTTAAAATTTTCCTTAAATGTTTCATAACCTGGAAAAAATGTAGTACGTACGTATTTTCTGATTTGCAGAATACTTAAAATATTATTATACAGAGAATCTTAGGTAAAATATCACTCTGAAATTAGCATCGATAAATTTTAGAGGAAAAAATTGTCTTGCGCCGGGTAGGATACGAATCCACGACCTCCTGATAAATGTCCGGTGCTCTGGACTATGATTTACCGGCCACCGATCAAGATCTCCTCTAACTGAAGCTATGAACATTCTGCCAACAGTACACAATTCTCCGTGTCTCATGAAGGTATTTTTCCCAGCAGCTCTCAGTTTCAAGATACAATAACAAGCATGTCATGAAGATAATAAGTATATTCTGAGTATACAATAGTACAATACAAAGATACAAGACATGCTTGTCATTTTATCTTGAAGCTGAGAGCAACTGGGACAAATACCTTCATGAGACACTGAGAATTGTGTACTGCTGGTACAAAGTTAATAGCATCAATTAGGGGAGATTTTGATCGACGCCGGAATCTCAGTGATCCAGAGTACCTGACATGTTATCAGGATGTCTTGAGTGCGTGTTCCAGCGGCTTCCGACAATTTTTCCTCTTAAATTGTTCGACGTTAACTTAAGAGTAATGTCTTCCTTAAAATTCATTAAATATGCAGAAAAATATTTCTTCAATATAGATTTTTAGCTGCAATGGCAATGGGCAACGTCCTACAGGTAAGTAAACTCAATGGTTTCAGAATAACTAACACTTATTACAAACACCGCGATATACATCAGTACATATGGGTTTCACCTGATGGGCTGCATAAGAATATGATTGATTATAAACTAAGTAACAGCAAATGGGCTGGTTCTGTGAGGAATACCAGGTCATATAGGGGAGCTGAAATTGGATCTGACCATTACCTTGTTAAAAGTGTTTTGCAACTTAAACTTAAAAAATGTTATTCTAGGGTTAAAAAACTTACCTTTAATACTGAAGCTCTGAAAGACCCAGTTATAGCGAAAGCTTACCATGACAGTCATGGTTTGCTTACTACTGAAGTTGAGGGAGAATGGGACCGTTTTAAACAGGCTTTTTTGGAAACTAACAGTATTCTTTTAGGGAAAAAGGAGCAGAGGAGATAGAATTATTTGAGTGATAAGGCACTTAAGCTTATTTCAGAAAGAAAGAACTGCAAGAATGTCCTTAATCAATACCCTACTAGTCCTAATAGAAAGCATTACAGAGAGCTTAAAAAACGTGTAAAGGATCAGTTAGTTGCTGATAAGAATCTTTGGCTTGATGGCTTGACTGACAAAGCCGAGGAAGAAGTTAGACAGCACAACAACAGAGAGCCGCACCAGATAGTTAATGTTTTGTGTGGTAGAAAACGGACAGGCATACAGGGATTGAAGGATAAACAAGGTAAGATTATAGAAGGTGAGGATTCTGTCATGGCTAGGTAGGCAGAGTATTTCAGTGATGTTCTAAACAATGTGGTTAATTCTATTCCCATTGTTTGTAATGATGATAGATGCATTGGTGGCTTTAATGTTGGGCCCAATAACACAATCTTAAGTTATTTCAACTATTTCTAAACTTAAACTTCATAAATCCCCAGGAATAGATGAAATTATTACGGAAATGCTTAGAGCTGGGAATGTTTCGGTTACCACTTGGATGACTGAAATTTTGAATATCTTTTATGATAAAGGCATGGTTCCTAAGGATTGTATTAGAAGTATTATTACCCCCATTTTCAAAAAAGGTGATCGCAGTTCTTGTGATAACACTAGGGGTATTAGCCTACTCTCTGTTCAAGAGAAAGTTCTTTGCATGATTGTGCTTAATAGAATTAAAAATCTGGTTGACAGTCAATTGCGTGATGAGCAATGTGGATTCAGAAGTGGTAGGGAATGTGTAAACCAGATATTTTCACTTAGGCAGATTCTTGAGAAATGTTTAGAGTTTCAGAAACCTACGTTGATTTCAAAAAGGGTTTCAACTCTGTTGATCGTCATAATTTGTGGTTGATTGCTAGATCTTATGGTATACCAGACAAATTAACATAATGAAAGCTCTCTGTAATAACACTGAGTCGTATGTGAGAGTTGGTAATGCTTGTAGCAACTGGTTTAGCATTACTTCTGGTATTCGACAATGGTGCATTTTGTCTCCTTTTCTCTTTAGCTTGGTTATTGATTATGTTATGCGAAATTCACTTCAAGGGAAAGATTTTGGCCTTAAATGGGCTGGAGATACGAAAATTTCTGATTTAATTATGCTGATGATTTAGCTCTTTTGGCAAATGATGTTGATGAGATGAACTCTTTCATTCGAGCTGTTGATGAAACTGGTAGTAGAGTAGGTTTGGTTATAAACAGAGAGAAAACTAAAGTGATGAAAATTGGTCAGGCAGGCTGTGATTCAGTTAATCTGAATGGTTGCAATCTTGAGCAGGTGTCACAGTTTAATTACCTTGGGAGCTATGTAACTGATACTGGTGATGTGCGGCATGAGATTAACAGACGAATAGGTATTGCTGCCGGGACTTTTAAGAATCTATGGAGAGTGTGGAGAAATAGGCGTATACACCTAAAGACTAAAATTAGACTGTATAATTGTTTCGTTCTTTCTAGGGTTAGTTATGGTAGTGAAACGTGGACACTTTGTAAACAAGATAACAGGAAACTAGATGCTTTTGATTCCAGATGCTTACGCAATATCTTGGGCTTAGGTGGTTCAACTTTGTAACTAATGATGAGGTTAGGCAAAGGAGTTTGCAACCTCCTTTAAGCAGCATATTGTGCAGAGAGAGACTACGTTGGTTTGGCCATGTTGCCGTATGAATAATCCTAGATTGGTGAATAGGGTTATGAACAGTGTGCCTAGAGGCCTCAGAAAGAGTCGGAGACCTAGGATGAGGTGGGCAGATAATGTCAAACAGGACCTTGTTAGAATTGGTGTGCAGAGACCAGATGCAGTAGATGTAGTTCAGGACAGACTTGCTTGGAGAACTAAACAGTCTGGTTGAACCTCCGTAGCCCATGGCTGCTTGATGATGACGACGACGATGATGATCTTACTTTGAGAATTTCAGCTGTTAATGTTGCCATATACACTCCATTCCAAAGAGTTGGGTTGCTTTACCTCTGAAGGACACTTTTTGACCAGATCACAATGACCAGATCACAAGAACCCCGAGGGCTCAGAGAAGGTTGAGGGAAGGGGACCCACTGGATAGCTGATGGGCTCCCTTCAAGGTCGTCCATTGGACAGATGGTAGCCTCCTGTCAAGACCATCCACTGGACAGATGTTAGGTTCCGTCAAGACCATCCACTGGACAGATGGTAACTTCCCGTCAAGACCATCCACTGGACAGATGGTAGCCTCCCGTCAAGACCATCCACTGGACAGATGGCAGCCTCCAGTCAAAGCCATCCACTGGACAGATGGTAGTTTCCCGTCAAGACCATCCACTGGACAGATGTTAGCCTCCAGTCAAGGCCATATAGTGTGTTCTTTAATATGCACAGGGTATGGCTCTCCCTCACACGGGGCCATGGCTTAACGTTCCATCTGATTGACAGCGGCGTTTTCAAGCCCATCGCTGTCCGTATTAACCAAGAGCAGGGAGGAGAGTTTTACTGTCATATATCTGAACACTGATCCAGGTGGGACTCGAACCTAGGAACTATAGATTACGAGCCTGGAGTGCTACCGACTGAGTCACCCTCGCCCCTCCCAAGAGAATAATGCTTAAAGGACTAAGATTTGACTAGTGAAAAATTAAACATTTTAAAAACAGAAAAGTATCGAAAGTTACGAATATAATGAAATATGTAAGCCATAAAATTAGTTTACTTATAACACTATCACAAATTGTCAAAAATATTTCAAAAATATTTTTTAAATATTTTTGATAATTTATATATTTGATAATTTAAAAAAAAATTCTGTTTTCTTCATTCCTTTTTTTTCCTTCTAAAATTTGCAGTTTAAGAAATTAATAAAATTAATATTTAAAGTTAAGCATTATTTTCGAAATGAAAGAATCTGCAGGTGTTGCCACATGTGAGGTTGGAATAATAATAATCGAGAATAGAGTTAAAATAATTATAATATTTTCTGCCTCTAGTAGAGTAGCCTAAGTTATCTAGAAGAACTTTAAACGAAACCCACAGGGTATTTCTATTTACCAAAACCTTTTAAACCTTCATAAAATACATTTGCCTTTGATTCTTTCATTTTGTATCATTTCAAGTAGATATACTTCTTGTAAGAGGTTGCTCATAACTGAGTCCATCATGTGTCCATTTCAAGAATTGTTGCTTGAGAAGAAAAAATTTAAAATAGAAATTCATAATACACAGTTAGGACAGACGGTACAACTTCCTCAATATTTGACTTATAGTGGTTATTTTGAGAGTAATGCAAGCGATACTCATTTCTTTTATAAGCAGGTTTCATGTAGCTGACATTATGCATTTCACGGAGGAGAATAATTGTCTGCCTGAATATGTTAAAAATCAAAGAACTCAACGAATTTCGGACCTTAATTTTTCTGAAGTCGAATATTAATATCAAAAAATAACAAAAATTTCATCTCAACATATTTTCAACAATATTTTACTGATGTAATACCTAAAAAGATTAATAAAAGAAATTGAAATCTCTATATGTCGATTTTGTAACAATCTACGATGCTTCCTATGGATTTAATTATTGACAGATTACCATAATTCAATTGACTCTGATAATAATAGACGTTGATGCGATGTCCTATTGTCTCCATTTTCTGTTCTAGCAAAAAGTCTACACGCTCTGCTGCCAGCCAAAACCTCAGTTAGTGCCAGTTGGTTCGCCATCACTGGGACAGAGTATGAAGTTATGTATGTTTACAATATTGTCTTAATGAGTAGTAATTTGAGAAGAGATTAATTTTTTTCTGGAAATAAGAGGGTTTTATAATTCCTATTTTCTATAAACGAGTTAGTTAAATCAAGCTTAGGACTTCCGACAGTCAATGAACTCTACGATAGCATTGTTTTCTTCAGCATGCTTGATCGGATATTATTATGTGAATGTCAGGATTACACCCAGATTCCCATTGTTGGGTCTGAAGCCAACAAGACGGACCAAGACGGCGGAGTATTTGATAATCCAGAAGTCTTGACGAGCACAGAAGCGGATTAGAACGATTTTCGTACCGCTAGACATGAATCGACGCCGAATGTAGGAGGGTAATTTTCGTTCGAGACAATACTACTCTCAAACAAGATTATGCTGGCTGGCGCCACTCTACGCCCAACGCAGTATAAGCCCCAACGCAGGCATTTAATACTCAGCCATTAAGATTCGCTGTTCGTCTTTATGTGACTTACTTGCGAGCATTTGCCTCTCGTATTGGGGAGTGCAAATTGGAACTATGCATATATGAATGTTTAGTGCCGTTATAAAGTTATGTTTATTTGCTATATAAAATCTGCAATCTGCCCTTAATTCCATCAATGTTATTGGTATGGCTAAGGGCATTTGATTAGAGCAGTTCAAGAGGTTTGCGTTAGGATTATTCGAACCAAGCATATAGCGGAGAATACCCACAGTGAGAACAGCGAAAACAGTCAACTATGATTACTATAATTCTGGGAGCGTCGAATTTTTCGACAACTATCACCTTGGAAGAGAGGGTAATGGAAGAATAACATATCGCCTCTGGAGAGTATAGTAACTGTTTGCCATTTGCATGGAAATTCCAACTAGTAGAGGATTAGGAAAATGAGAACAATAATTAAGTAGTAAAGAATCACAGGATGTGTCCTGTAGACATGGAACTCATGAAATAATAAGCTGAAAAAAATTGGTTTTGCCGTGAGTGGGATGCAAACATACTTCTTCTGGAAACCGTCCTTTAACATAACGATAACAATAATATTTTATTATATAGCTTTTATTATATAATATATATATTATTTTATAAAATATTTAATATGCAAAATATTACTATAAAACACAAAAAAGTTCCCTTTTACCTCTTAAAACAAAAAAAAAGTACCCAAAGGTTTTACTGTTTCCAATGTAAACTATCACACTCTACCAGAAAAGCTCAACTTCCTATCATAAGTAGGTCGTTTGCAATATTTGTTAAATTAGATTAAATTTTTAAATTTTATTCCACCATTACAAGACGTTATTGGAGATTTTTTATTTTTTGTATTTAGCACAGTGCAAATTCGAACTAATGAATGATTGGGAAAATGCAGATACGAAATATATCTTTACAATCTACATAACATAAAAAAGAAAATTTCATTTATTTCTTAAAAAGTTATGTCTCCCAGATTTTTTAAAGATAATTTAAGTTATGTCTCCAGAGATTTTAAGGGAGCAAATCCTCATAACCCTCTACCATGAAGATTCCAAAATTCTATCATAAATTGGGCGTTTGGAACAGTGTTTTAAATTTTTGAATTTTCCACCCTTTTCTACCGTTAGAGGGCGCAATCATAGCTCTAGGAAGATTCGGAAAGTGCATATCGTAATATTTCATCAATACTTATCCAACCCAAAAATAGCATATTTTATCCCTAAAACAAAAAAAAACGATATTTACAGGCGGACAGAGAGAACACTAGGTTTTTTTAAAACGAATATAAACTTAGATGTTTTATCTAAACACTTGGATTTACAAAATTGCCTTCAGTTGAACAATGTCTTCTAAATTTGTACAAAGCTTCACAATTCTCAAATGTTTCATAAAATCAATGCAATTCTATAGTTAATAATTTTTTTGATTATTTGGGAATCTAATACAAAAATCAAAGCTTATGATTCTCGAATTCAAATTAAAAACGAAAGTTTCTTTTGGTAAAGCATTATAGAAAATATATCATCATATAAGAATTTCAGTCTTTAAACTCGAACTACGTGAATAATTTCGGGTCGTGGTTGAATAACACTTCGCTCAATTTGTGTTATTTATGCAAATGCCCAATATTTTAGGCCTTAAAACAGTTTCTTATGTTCTTACCAACTAGTCTCAGAGAAATATTCAGTAACTTAAATATTCGTATCAGAGTATCCTATTTCGATTCGATAACACTCACTTCGCTGCCTTTAAGGAACAAATGCTAGAAAATGTCGTCTTAATAACGACTTTTTTTAAATAAGTTTATTTTCCATTTTATGCACTTATACAGTGCATGGAGAACTCAATTGCACGGAACTCAATTGCACTGGTTGGACCTCCGTAGCCCTTGGTGCTTGAGGATGATGATGTACGCGATCATTTACAACAAAAAAAAAGTCAGTTGATATTCATATTTCTTTTTGATTTCCTGTCATCAAAGCAGCATTACCATGAACATAACATCCACATAATAGAAACATCCACATGATGATGCAGACTCGTTTGTGGGGTTTATAACAAAAAAAGTTTTTTCACACATTTAGCATGATCTTCAATATTTCAATATTTAAAATATAATTTTACTTATAATGTCTTTATTCTTTTCTTTTATTTCGTTCTTTTAAGAAAAATGGTAAATTTTCCAAGTTCAATTCTGATATACATTTTCTAAGTTCTCTAACAAACAACATTAGAAAGAGAAAGCTTGTATAGATGAGAGTGCCGTAGGTCATAAAAAAGTTATCTGCTACTTTCTTACCCCCAAAAAAGGGAAACGTGTAAAAGATTATTCCATTACATATTTCAAACAGGAGTGCCGAGAGTGAAGGGTGGGTTATGAGCATCAACATGAAGACTTGAGCAAAATATTTTCTAAAACAGTCCTTGAAAATCACGAACCCTCTTTCCCCCCTCTTCCTTCTATTAGATTCGTGCATAAAAAAAGCGCATTTGCTCCATATTTCCCATTTGGAATTATTTCGATAAACCATTGCACTGAAATACTGAACATCAAAATCATAAGATGTTTTTCTCATAACTGAAATGAGAATAGCAATTGGTTTTATGCAGCTCCAAATGGAAACAGTTTCTGAAACTTTTCCGTTGAAAACCGAGATTAAAATAAATTCAATTTAGAAGCCTGACGTTTTTTAAAATAGAAAAACGCTTATTTAGAAGAATCTGTGGCTCTGAAAATATTTTTCCGTTCACATCATATAAAAATGAATTGTCCTCCAAACAGTCTGGCGCGCTACCGCCTCAGTCAGTACCAAGCACACTAACCACTCGGCCACTGGGACGGTTCCATATCACATGAATCTGTTGAAATATTTCTGCGAATAGAGTACACATCCCATGAAAGAAGCTTTAACAAAATACTGAGAAATTAAACGAAGTCAATTTTTTACTCATCCCATTGCACAGCATAGGGAGAGAGAACAATTCATGCCCCGCGGTCACCCCTTTAGGCACTTGTTGGGTCACCCTCAACCTACTGGGGCCCCCAAACATCACTCACCGTTGACATTTCTCATGCAGGACGTGATCGCGTGCGCAGCATACAACCGGTGTCTGGGTGCCGCAGATGACCTCTGGGGGCTGATCCCGACCAAGGAATAGGACATCGCCGCAGGGCAAGGTGAAATCGGCTCTCGTAAATGACTCGAGCCGGAGCAGCCAGCTAAACAAAGTCAGAGGCGTGATTTACGGAAATTACCATTAAATTGCTAATTATGCAATTATGAGTCTCCGCTTCCTCTGGGAATGGCAAGGAGCTTGCGGTCGTCGTCATTTTCACAGCTCTCGCGAACAGTTAAGGGGCAACGTGATGCAGGTCACGCGCAACTCCTTCTCAAAAACAAGAAATAAATTAAATTGTCAAATAATTAGCAGAGGAAAAGAAAAACTTTCAAAATTATGTCCAAAATGTATTCGGTTCTTCTTTTTAACCGGAAGTAAGAGGCGTTTTTCGTTTTGTGTTTGAGAAATATTTAGCTTTTCGTGTTCTGTAACTTGGTTACAGAATTTTTCCCCTTTTTTATTTCCGGTTTAATATGCAATTTAAGGAACCTATTTTATTTCTGGTAATTCACATAAAGTCCTTGATGAAAACTTCAAAAATCAGTTTAAATTCTGTTTTAGTGATTTTCAAATTGGAGCCCTGCAATGTTCAAGGTTAGCCGAACGCCAGGGAAATGGGAATGGGGACACTTTATCCAATAAACTAAGGGAATGGGGATAGGGACACCTAATTCAATAAATCAGGGGAATGGGAATGGGAACATCTTATTCAATAAACCAGGGGAATGGGTACACCTTATCCAATAAACCAAGGGAATGTGAATGGGGATACCTTATTCAATAAACCAGAGGGTCTCAAACTTCTCCAGTCCAATAAACCAAGGGAATGGGAATGGGAACATCTTATTCAATAAACCAGGGGAATGGGTACACCTTATCCAATAAACCAAGGGAATGTGAATGGGGATACCTTATTCAATAAACCAGAGGGTCTCAAACTTCTCCAGTTGCACTCCCAGTTTCGGGGGGTGATCTGAGATTAAGACTTAGTAAGGTTTCCAAATTGCTAAAATATTCCACCTGACAAGAAAGGTTAAATAAAATTTTATAGTTGCGTTTTAATCTATTTTTAATGTCGGACAAAATACTTTGGGACCAAAATAAAATTTTCCAAAGACAACTGTTTCGGATTTCATAGCAGACAGGCAAGTTTGAGATTTCGTATAAGACAACCGGATTTTCGGAGGGGGAGAGGGATGTCCTCCTCTGGGTACGTCCCTGCCATCCATCCTCCAGAGAGCAGCTTATTATGCTTGTTTCTTTGGCAGCACTTACATTTATGAACAGATCTTTTCACTGATGAAGTTAATTTAATCGAAATATAGAAATCAGATGGAAGAAAATTTCAGTTCACTCTTAAGGCTGAAGAGAATTAACATGACATGAAACGTTTAGAGAAAGCATCGCAGGCTCAGAGATCCCACTTTGCTTGAATAGGGACCTCGAGAGCACATGCAAAAGATATACACTCATGTTACCTACTCGTTATTAAGTTCATTTGTTTCGTATTAAAATAATAAAAAACTTAATTCTGTAATTAAATTTAATTAAAATTATGCTTCACTGCTGCTTCGTAAATAGTAATTGCGCTATCGCAATAATAAATTGAAATGTACTACTGAAAATTATTTACTATTTTGCTGCATCAAATTCATAGCATTGTAAAGTAATATTTGCATTTACTACAATACTTCCTATTGCGACTCGCAGTAGGAAAGTGGACAAGCGACTCCTGGGTCCCCTTGTCCACTGATTATCCCCCCTCCCGAGGGGGACCACCTTGTTGTGGTGAGGGGGGGGGGGGCGCTTACGGTGCCTCTGAGAAGTTGGGTTCGGATCGCTGGCTCTCCGGGATTCGCGAAGTCTTGTAGTCTCTGGTGGAGGGGCATTGACCAACCCGTGACCGGTAAGAGAGCCTCTGCTTGCGGGGTGCCCCTGAGAAACTTCGAGCTGCAGCCCTGGTTGAGGGGCCATGTTGAGTTTCTGCTGAAAGGAGTGGTGACCCGGTCCAGTGGATTCCAATGCGGTCTCTGTGATATCGGGGTCAGAATACTGTTCACTGGGAGGTTTCGGCCCTTTCACAATGGAGAGGACGAAGTTGAAGGATCGCGACTGGGAGTGGTGACCCCGGTTGACGGGCTTATCGATGGAAAAGCCAAACTAAGAGTCCCCAGTAACTTTTTAGGCTTCCAAGTACAGGATATATATATATAAGACATGGTGGAGGTTTTCAGGTGCCTCAGTGAAACTGGGTGCCGGCTCTTCGGTGTTTCTGGCGTGCCTTGCGGCCTCGATGGAGGGGCGGCGGGGGGGGGGGGGGGGGTCTACCGATTGGAACTTCTGTCCCGAGTCGAGTGGACTTATTGGCCGGCACCTGCGAAGTCCTAGGTCGTCTTGGTGCCCCGATGGAGAGGCTTTACTGAGGGCCTGCCGACTCGAAGGATCTCCAGTCGAGTGGGCTCCTTTATCGCCCCAGCGAAGTCTGAGGTGTCATGGAGTTTGGATGGAGTGACCTGTGGGGGCCTGCAGATCGGGATTGGCGTCCCCGGTCGTGTGGGTTATCTGCTCGGCTGCAGTGAAGTCCGGCTCGAGGTATTGCTGGGGAGGCCGCTGGTTGGTGTCCCGGCGGAGAGGACGAAGTTGAAGGACATGCCGAACGGAAGCGCGGCCCTATTAAGTGTGACTTATCGATGGGAGAGCCTGGGGACTCTCCATCATGATAGCTTTCCCATACAAAAAGATAGGAATTCTTATGATATTTTGGCTCTAAATTCAAAAGATACCATCTGATTATTTTGGCAGATTATTTGGACAAAATCCAGTGAGTGATTGGGCATATTCCTAGGCTGTGATTCAAAAAATCCTAAAAGATCCCACTCTCACTGCACCTCAATGATTATTTCAACAGACAGGCTTATTATATAAAGCAGTGTTTTTCTCTTCACGAGGTCTTCTCCCGCAGTAGGCAGATTCAATGTAAGGCAGCTTAGACAGTCAGGAACCTGGTTAGTCGATTGTGGTTTCTGTGACAACTCCCTTATGGTGATATGCAGTCACAGTACTGCGGTGCACCGGGATTGTCACGCATTATTACGTTGTCCACTGATTATTACATTACTAATAAGCCATTTGAAATTATTAAAAGTGGCATGATGCGGTTACCAACATAATATTCACTCACATAAAGATTTTTAAAAAATGCATACGTATGCATGAATTTAGTGAAAAATGAAGATGCCTCGTGATCCAGCAGAGCACTGGTGTCTCAGCTAAATAGGTTCACGAAGATTCCAATGATATCATTATTGTGTTAGATTTTTTTCAATTACCCCTTATAAAAAATGACAATAACATTGGAGAGATTCCTGTCTGTCAAACCCTTTGTATAGTATTAAGTCACGTTGCAGTGTAGAATAGAAATAATAAGTTGGATGACCTCTATGAGAGGTATCGTCTGCTTCTGGTAGATGTTCAGTAAGTTCTTTTCACTAATTCTGCTTCTGGCAACTGTCCAGTAAGTTCTTTTCACTAATTCTGCTTCTGGTAGCTGTCCAGTAAGTTCTTTTCACTAATTCTGCTTCTGGTAGGTGTCCAGTAAGTCTTTTTCACTAATTCTGCTTCTGGTAGGTGTCCAATGTCTTTTTCGCTGATTCTGCTTCTGGTAGGTGTCCAGTAAGTCTTTTTCACTAATTCTGCTTCTGGTAGGTGTCCAGTAAGTCTTTTTCACTAATTCTGCTTCTGGTAACTGTCCAGTAAGTTCTTTTCACTAATTCTGCTTCTGGTAGCTGTCCAGTAAGTTCTTTTCACTAATTCTGCTTCTGGTAAGTGTCCAGTACGTCTTTTTCACTAATTCTGCTTCTGGTAGGTGTCCAGTAAGTCTTTTTCACTAATTCTGCTTCTGGTAGCTGTCCAGTAAATCTTTTTCATTAATTCTGCTTCTGGTAACTGTCCAGTAAGTTCTTTCACTAATTCTGCTTCTGGTAGCTGTCCAGTAAGTTCTTTTCACTAATTCTGCTTCTGGCAGGTGTCCAGTAAGTCTTTTTCACTAATTCTGCTTCTGGTAGCTGTCCAGTAAATCTTTTTCACTAATTCTGCTTCTGGTAGCTGTCCAGTAAGTCTTTTTCACTAATTCTGTTTCGGAATTTCAGGCTACTTTTGATCTGATCTTTTAATTTGTTTTCAGATAGCTTCCAGCGATGGAATGTTTATAATTAGAGTATGACGTTTTCGGATTAAAAACAAAACTCCATTCGGGGGGAAAATTATCGGGCATTTTTTTTTCAGAAATTCGGATTGAAATAAAAATAATTAAAATTTACAGGTGTTAGGTAATAATTTTATTATTTGCATACAGTAACACACGCATTGTCAATGTTTCATCAGCCAGATTACTTCTGCTCAAATTCTTCCGTCTAGTTATTTTAAATTCACAACAGATATTCTATAAATGATGTTTATAATATATCTAACATATCTACTATGCTTTTAATATTAATAAATATTTTTTTATCCTGAATTTTTTGCCATATTTTGCTATTACCAGGATATAAGAAAAGGACAAAGAATTTCTCTTATATTAATACTAAACTTTCACTTTCATTTGTCGAAACCAATTAATTCGTTATTGCTGGAACCAATTAATTCGTTATTGCGAGATCAATCTGTAATAATCTAATGTCAAATGGCGTCCCGAATCTTGCATCAGTAGTACGCATGCACTGCCATAATAATATAGAATAATTTATAATTATAATTCGTTCTATTATCTTCGTAGTGTTGGCTAACAACAAACTCAATCAAATCGATAGCTTACTAATTTAATCTTTTTTTATAAGGAAAAGCAACAAACTATTATGAAATGCATATTTTTTCGGGTTTAACCCGAATATTAAATCCATTTTTCGGGAGTAATATTCGGGTAAAATCGTAGACGTCATACCTTATATATATATAATCATCAAAAGATATCAAACGTATGTAAAAGGAACCTCAGTTCAAGCCCGTGCTATGGTCTGGGCTTTTGTTTTCCGTGCTGTCTTTCTGCTGAGGCCGCCTTTCTCCTAGATCTTCTCTGCAACGTATTAAACTGACAGACTCAAGCACCTACTTCAGGTGTAATTCATTTTCCTTTAAACTTTCTGGACAAAGTTAATTTTCTCAGTTCCCTTGGGCATAATTAAAGTGCTGTTAATATGAATAAGGTAAGTGCATTTTAATACTTTACGCCCGACACTGGTTTCCAAAAGGTTAGTTTCATAACCATTACGGAATATTTTTCTTTTAATATAGTGTTACATTTTTCATATTTCTACAGAGAATTTTCTGCATTGGTTTTGTAATATTTGGCGTAATTTTGCTATCATTCAGAATGTCTCAGCATCGTTTTTAACTACTGTCACTCTTCGGGACTCATTTATGAAGAATTATCTCATTTTGCAATTTGCAACAAAAATCGCATTCATTTGAATAGTAGACGTGACAAAGCCAACATCCATAAACTTCGTATTTCTAAGGCTATAAATATATTTTGCTTAAATATTTTATTTTCATAAAATTTAGAAGAATAAAGCGCTGATTAATTTGGTATGTAACATATTTCTATTGAATCATCATCATCATCATCATCATCATCATCATCATCATCATCATCATCATCATCAAGCAGCCATGGGCTACGGAGGTCCAACCAGACCTTGAAATTTAGTTCTCCAAGCAAGTCTATCCTGAGCTACATCTACTGCATCTGGCCACTGCACACCAATTCTAACAAGGTCCTGTTTGACATTGTCTGCCCACCACATCCTAGGTCTCCCCTTCTTTCTTAGGCCTTTAGGCACACTGTTCATAACCCTATTCGCCAATCTATAATAATCCATACGGCCAACATGGCCAAACTAGCGGAGTCTTTCCTGCACAATATGCTGCTTAAAGGAGGTTGCAAACTCCTTTGCCTAACCTCATCATTAGTTACAAAGTTGAACCACCTAATGCCCATGATACTGCGTAAGCATCTGGAATCGAAAGCATCTAGTTTCCTGTTATCTTGTTTACAAAGTGTCCAAGTTTCACTACCATAAATAACCCTAGAAAGAACGAAACTATTATACAGTCTAATATTAGTCCTTAGGTGTATACGCCTATTTCTCCACACTCTCCATAGATTCTTAAAAGTCCCGGCAGCAATCCCTATTCGTCTGTTAATCTCATGCCGCACATCACCATTATCTGTTACGTAGCTCCCAAGATAATTAAACTGTGACACCTGCTCAAGACTGCAACCATTCAGATTAAATGAATCATAGCCTGCCTGACCAATTTTCATCACTTTAGTTTTCTCTCTGTTTATAACTAAACCTACTCTACTACCAGTTTCATCAACAGCTCGAGTGAAAGAGTTCATCTCATCAACATCATTTGCCAAAAGAGCTAAAGCATCAGCATAATTAAATCAGAAATTTTCGTATCTCCAGCCCATTTAAGGCCAAAATCTTTCCCTTTAAGTGAATTTCGCATAACATAATCAATAACCAAGCTAAAGAGAAAAGGAGACAAAATGCACCCTGTCGAACACCAGAAGTAATGCTAAACTAATTGCTACAAGCCTTACCAACTCTCATACACGACTCAGTGTTATTATAGAGAGCTTTCATTATGTCAACTAACTTGTCAGGTGTACCATATGATCTCACAATCAACCACAAATTATGACGATCAACAGAGTCGAAAGCCTTTTCGAAATCAACAAAGCTAGCAATCAAAGATTTCTGAAACTCTAAACATTTCTCAAGAATCTGCCTAAGTGAAAATATCTGGTCTACACATTCCCTACCACTTCTGAATCCACATTGCTCATCACGCAATTGACTGTCAACCAGATTTTTAATTCTATTAAGCACAATCATGGAAAGAACTTTCCCTGGAACAGAGAGTAGACTAATACCCCTAGTGTTATCACAAAAACTGCGATCACCTTTTTTGAAAATGAGGATAATAATAGTTCTAATAAAATCCTTAGGAACCATGCCTTTATCATAAAAGACATTCAAAATTTCAGTCATCCAAGTGGTAACCGAAACATTCCCAGCTCTAAGCATTTCCGTAGTAATTTCATCTGTCACTGGGGATATATGAAGTTTAAGTTTAGAAATAGTCAAAATAACTTCAGATTGTGTTATAGGGCCAACATTAAAGGCACCAATGCATCAATCATCATTACAAATAATGGGAATAGAATTAACCAAATTGTTTAGAAAACCATTGAAATGCTCAGCCTACCTAGCCATGACAGAAACCTCACCTTCTATAACCTTGCCTTGTTTGTCCTTCAATCCCTGTATACCTTTCCGTTTTCTACCACACAAAACATTACTATCTGGTACAGCTCTCTGCTGCTATGCTGTCTAACTGCTTCCTCGGCTTTGTCAGCCAAACCATCAAGCAAAAGATTCTTATTAGCAGCTAACTGATCCTTTACACGTTTATTAACTTCTCTGTAATGCTTTCTATTAGGACTAGTAGGGTATTGATTAAGCACATTCCTGCAGTTCTTTCTTTCCGAAATAAGCTCAAGTGCCTTATCACTCAGATAATTCTGTTTCTTCTGCTCCTTTTTTCCTAAAAGAGTACTGTTAGTGTCAAAAAAAGCCTGTTAAAAATGATCCCATTCTTCCTCAACTTCAGTAGTAAGCATACCATGACTGTCATAATGACTAAGTAACCCATCATGGTAAGCTTTGGCTGTAACTGGGTCTTTCAGAGCTTCAGTATTAAAAGTAAATTTTTGAACCCTAGCACAACACTTTTTAAGTTTAAGTTGCGAGACACTTTTAACAAGGTAATGGTCAGATCCAATTTCAGCTCCCTTATATGACCTGGTATTCCTAACAGAACTAGCCCATTTGCTGTTAATTAATATATAATCAATCATATTCTTATGCAGCCCATCGGGTGAAACCCATGTGTACTTATGTATGTCGCGGTGTTTGTAATAAGTGTTAGTTATTCTGAAACCATTGAGTTTACTTACCTGTAGGAGACGTTACCCATTGCCATTGCAGCCACCAATACCAAAAGGGCCTATTACTCTTCCCCAAAGGTCAGTCAGTACCAACTTTGGCATTGAAGTCACCAAGAACAAGGGTAATACTCCTTTCTTGACAGAATTCAAATTATCCTGAAGTTGTCCATAAAACCTATCCTTCTCATCCTCATTGGCATCCTCAGTGAGTGGGGGGAATAACAGCAGATAACATTCAAGTTTTTAACGCTTGTCTGAAATTTTGCTGTAAGAAACCTTTCATTAATGCACTCATGTCCTAGAAGAGCATCACTAGCGTGTCTGCTGAGAAGCAGACCCACGCCTTGGTGATGCTTATTTTCGTCCCTCCCTGAAAAGAGAAATTTAAGATTATTTTTAAGAATCAGACCTTTATCTGTCCATCTGGTCTCTTGCAAGCCGAGAATATCTAAATTATAACGGTGGAATTCTTGTGTGAGGACATCAAGAGAAAAAGCTCTGTGCAGAGTCCTCACATTCCAACTACCTATGGAGAGAAAATGGTTAGTGGGATGTTTAAAGAAACTATGTTTATTGAGAGAGGGAATGCCGACAATATCAAACAGCCCCCTAATCGCAGACATGGGGCAAAAACCTGTTCCCCCACTACTAAAGGCTGAAGCCATCTACACTGGAAGACTTCCTCCAATGTAGAATTTGACGATGTCAATAGAAGCAAAGAGTTCAGGTGCCTGCGATGACTTCTGCTCAGGATTATCCACCAGCTGATAAACATATCCTGTGAATCTATTCACCTGGGGCTGTCAACGTACAAAACAAACAGAAAACACAGCGGAAGATTTTCCCTCCACAGAAACCCACCAGTGCAGCAAAATCAGGATCCATAATCAAGCTCAGAGCCATATATCTGCCCAGTCCAGTGGGTTTATATGGTCAGCACCAGGACCCTGTGTAGTTGACTACTCCTCATCAAGGTAGAAAAAAAAGAAAAGTAGCCATAGTAGTCCAGATCAGTAGGCCACAGTAATCTGGCAGCCCTCCCCTTCCGTTCACTTCCACAAGAGAGTATCTCTTTTGAACGATACTAACGGTCTCCACCAAGAGAAGGCGGGGTCGGATATTAGGGCTAGGCATGGCCGGTTCTATGCATCATCACAGGGGATTGGTGCATAGCTCTCCTTCCAATTAGTTATTTTAAAAAAGCATTCTGAAGCTGACTTATTGATTTTGACACAGCATGGTTGGTAAAAAGCATCGACTTTCTAAAAGCACAATAATACGATAAAGATTAGAAAAACAGAATAATTGTTTTGTTTCAAGCAAAAGTTGATTCCTATTATTCAGAAATTTACTTTTTATTCATATGCCTTATAATTATTTTTATCTACTAGTAATTACAAAGAAATTTTTATTACATTGCAGATTCTTTTTTACTACAACAACCAAATATCCTATTAAACTTAAACTGGCATATATTTAATTAAATAATTCATAGTTAATTTTATGATGCATAGAACCGGCCAGGACTAGCACCTAATGTCCGGCCCCACCATCTCGAGGTGCAGTCCGTTAATATCTTTCAAAGGCGATACTCTCTTGTGGAAGTGAATGGAAGGGTGGGCTGTCAGATTAGTGTGGCCTACTGATCTGTACAACTATGCTACTTTTTTTCTACCCTTCTGCGGAGTGCTCAACCACACAAGGTCCTGGTGCTGACCATATAAACTTACCGGACTGGACTCGAAAAAGGCTCTTAGCTTGATTATGAATCCTGAATTTGCTGCACTGGTGGGTTCTGTGGAGGTAAAATTTTCCGCTGTTTTTTGTTTGTTTGTTAGTTGACAGCCCCAAGTGAATAGATTCGCAGGATATGTTTTATCAGCTGGTGGATAATCCTGAGCAGAGGTCATCCCAGGCATTTGAACTGTTGCTCCTACAGGCATCATCAAATTCTACATTGGAGAAAGTCTTCCAATATAGATGGCTTTAGACTTTAGGGGGTCTTTGCCCCATGCCTGCGATTAGGGGGCTGTTTGATATTGTCGGCATGACATCTATAAATAAACATAGTTTCTTTAAACATCGCACTAACCATTTTCTCTCCATAGGAGTTGGAATGAGAGGACTTTGCACAGAGCTTATTCTCTTGATGTTCTCACACAAGAATTCCACCGTTATAATTTAGATATTCTCGGCTTGCAAGAGACCAGATGGACAGATAAAAGTCAGATTCTTAAAAGTAATCTTAAATTTCTCTTTTCAGAGAGGAACGATAATAAACATCACCAAGCGTGGGTCTGCTTCTCAGCAGACACGCTAGTGATGCTGTTCTAGGATATGAGCGCATTAATGACAGGTTTCTTACAGCAAAATTTCAGACAAGCGTTAAAGACTTGAATGTTATCTGCTGTTATGCCCCCACTGAGGATGCTGATGAGGATGAGAAGGATAGGTTTTACGGACAACTTCAGGATATTTTGAATTCCGTCAAGAAAGATGATATTACCCTTGTTCTAGGTGACTTCAATGCCAAAGTTGGTACTGACTCTGACCTTTGGGGAGGAGTAATAGGCCCTTTTGGTATTGGTGGCTGCAATGACAATGGGTAACGTCTCCTACAGGTAAGTAAACTCAATGGTTTTAAAATAACTAACACTTATTACAAACACCGCGACATACATAAGTACACATGGTTTTCACCAGATGGGCTGCATAAGAATATAATAGATTATATGTAAATTAACAGTAAATTGGCTAGTTCTGTTAAGAATACCAGGATATATAGGGGAGATGAAATTGGATCTGACCATTACCTTGTTAAAAGTGTCTTGCAACTTAAAATATATTTTGCTAAGGTTAAAAAAGTTACCTTTAAGACTTAAGCTCTGAAAGACGCAGTTATAGCTAAAGCTTACCATGATAGGTTACTTAGTCATTATGACAGTCATGATATGCTTACTACTGATGTTGAGGAAGAATGGGACCGTTTTAAACAGGTTTTTTTTAAACTAAGGGTACTCTTTGAGATAAAATCAAGTGATAAGGCACTTGAGCTTATTTCAGAAAGAAAGAACTGTAGGAATGTCCTTGATCAATACCCTACTAGTCCTAATAAGAAAGCACTACAAAGAGCTTAATAAACGCGTAAAGGATCAGTTAGCAGCTGATAAGAACCTTTGACTTAATGGCTTGCCTTACAAAATCGAGGAAGCAGTTTGATAGCACAACAGCAGAGAGCTGTACCAGAGAGTTAATGTTTTGTGAAAACGGACAGGTATACAGGGATTGAAGGATAAGCAAGGTAAGGTTATAGAAGGTGGGGATTCTGTCATGGCTAGGTGGGTTGAGCATTTCAGTGATGTTCTAAACAATCTGGTTAGTTTTACTCCGATTTTTTGTAATGATAATAGATGCATTACTGGCTTCAATGTTAGCCATATTCACTGTCTAACTTATTTTGGCTGTTTCTAAACTTTAACTACATAAAATCCCCAAAGGTAGATGAAATCACTACGAAATACTTAGATCTGGGATAGTTTCGGTTACCACATGAGTGACTGAAATTCTGAATATCTTTTATGATAAAGGCGTGGTCCCTAAAGATTTTACCAGAGGTGTTATTATTCCTGTTTTTAAGAAAGGTAATCTCAGTTCTTGTGATAACACTAGGGTTATCAGCCTACTTTCAGTTTAAGGTAAAATTATATGCATATTTGTGCTATATAGAATTAGGAATCCGGTTAACAGTCAATTGCGCGATGAGCAATGTGGAAGTGGTAGGGATGTAGATCAGATATTTTCAATCAGGCAGATTGTTCAGAAATA
This sequence comes from Ryuthela nishihirai, assembly GCA_038380435.1. Classification (NCBI taxonomy): domain Eukaryota; kingdom Metazoa; phylum Arthropoda; class Arachnida; order Araneae; family Heptathelidae; genus Ryuthela; species Ryuthela nishihirai. The sequence goes on from JAWZYU010000017.1 coordinate 84,471,770, forward strand.
TTTAGAGTTTCAGAAACCTTTGGTTGCTAGTTTTGTTGATTTCAAAAAGGCTTTCGACTCTGTTGATCGACATAACTTGTGGTTGATTGTGAGATCATATGATATACCAGACAAGTTAGTTAACATAATAAAAGCTCTCTATAATAACACTTAATCGTGTGTGAGAGTTGGTAAGGCTTGCAGCAACTGATTTAACATTACTTCTGGTATTCGACAAGGCTGCATTTTGTCTCCTTTTTTCTTTAATTTGGTTATTGATTATGTTATGCGAAATTCACTTCAAGGGAAAGATTTTTGCCTTAAATGGGCTGGAGATACGAAAATTTCTGATTTAATTATGCTGATGATTTAGCCCTTTTGGCAAATGATGTTGATGAGATGAACTTTTTCATTCGAACTGTTGATGAAACTGGTAGTAGAGTAGGTTTGGTTATAAACAGAGAGAAAACTAAAGTGATGAAAATTGGTCAGGCAGGCTATGATTCATTTAATCTGAATGGTTGCAGTCTTGAGCAGGTGTCACAGTTTAATTATCTTGGGAGCTATGTAACAGATAATGGTAATGTGCGGCATGAGATTAACAGACGAATAGGGATTGCTGCCAGGACTTTTAAGAATCTATGGAGAGTGTGAAGAAATAGGCGTATACACCTAAAGACTAAAATTAGACTATATAATAGTTTGTTTCTTTCTAGGGTTAGTTGTGGTAGTGAAACTTGGACACTTTGTATAAACAAGATAACAGGAAGCTTGATGCTTTTGATTCCAGATGCTTACGCAGTATCTTGGGCATTAGGTGGTTCAACTTTTTAAGTAATGAAGAGGTTAGGCAAAGGAGTCGGCAACCTCCTCTGAGTAGTATATTGTGCAGAGAAAAATTCCGTTGGTTTGGTCATGTTGCCCATATGGATAATTATAGATTAGAGAATAGGGTTATGAACAGTGTGCCTAAAGGCCTCAGAAAGAGAGGGAGATTCAAAATAACTAATAATATTCAGATCTAAGGAAATCTAGTAAAATTCAAAAGAACATGTGACAAGGTACTAACCGGAGGTTTTTAGAAAATTATCTAAAGTTGATTGCTAAGCTTTTCTGTTTCTCTTTTAGATATTTAGTGTAAGGTGATAAAGCATTTAATACTCCACTCTTCATACAAGATCTTTCGAAATCAGGGACGTTCACACTCAAATTTTCAATTGCGTGTTGCACTATCTTCATAAAAATTTATTTGTGTTGTGCTTAAGTAGTGTGGTGCACTTTTTGTTTTAAATAACATTAACGTATAGTTATCTACTATTCCGACAATGATAAACTCATAAAAAAGAAATGAAAGAAATTGCTTTCCTTAAAAGAAAGAGAGAGCTATATCACAAGTGCGTTAATTGAGGTAGCTTTAAGCAAGGTTTGCCTGTACAGTCTCTTATGCTTCAGCTTCGCCCCCCCCCCCCCACCCGCTCTTTTATTTCTACATCCCGGCCTGGTCGATATTTAAATATATTCTGTCTAATCCGATTTGCAACAAAGTCGGTTTTTTTTTATCTATTTTCTCTGAAATAAGCAACTCTAAATCCAAGATTACTGGAAACTTGAAGGGCTATTATTCATACCTATTCTCTCCAATACTTCGTTCAATAAACGTTAACATCTATTCTCTTTAATTAAACTATTTAGTGTAACGGATTTTTTTTCAAAGGCTGTTCTTTCTAAATGAAACAATTGGAAATCAAAAGAACACTCTGCAATGAACCAAACAACATAAGACTATTATTTTTTTCCCTAATCTTAGATTTAATAAAACAAATTTCTCTGTCTTTTTTACATCTGAGCCAAAAACAGGAAATCAAGCAATAAAACTGTATTACTAGTACACATTCCTTATTATTAATAAAGATAAATATACATTACTTCCTCTAAAAACAATCCAACAGCAAAGCTTTTCGGGGTTGTTTTAATATACACTAGTGGTCAAAATGAAGACGACAAAAATTGTATCACCTCTGCGAGTGTCGCAAAGAAATCGTCCTAAAGTATCGTTAAATGTAAAACAGTAAATGCGTTTTCTAATGATCTAGAAGGCGGTATATAAAAACACGATAAAAACGCTTTCGTGCGAGAAATTTGCATGGTCAGAACGTTAGCTAAATACGTATATAAAGACGCGCGATTGAAAACGCAGAAGTGTGTGCGAGTTAATATCGAGAGTAAGAATCGATTCTATAATTCATTATATAGAAAACTTTCTAACTGAACTTTTGAATGCTATATTCGTTTTGCATTTTTCATTGAAAGATGGTCAATAATAATTAGTCATTAGTTCAGTTAGTCCATTTGAGGATAAAGTGAAGAATATTTCATGTTTTCCTTATTTCTTTTGGATCACTTACTTTGTCTATTAAATAAGTTTATTTATTATATGTTGGGTTATTTCGAACTCGCACATGGCACTGTGAAATACTACTGTAACTCCGTAACAATATGATAGATTACTAAGTGGAACTTGGTAACTTTGTTCCAAGTTGTCAACTGATTAAGACTATTGAAAAGATGAATTGAATTTCCTCTGAGTGATACTCTTTTGTATACAAGATCAAATAACCAATTCAGCATGATCAAAGCTGAAGAGAAAGGAGATCTACTGTTAGGACTCTAATACAAACTTCCAATCAAAGCCATTCAATGTGCTTTTCAAAATGTACAAAAAGATATGATTCCCCTGCATTTGGGGCAACACCTTAACATCCCATTCATCAGTGTTCCCTTTCTCACAGAGAGCACCACCGAAGACTTGGGGTTATCGGAAAAAATCTCAATGGAAACATAATGAGGAGTCGACCCTGGAAACCAGCTTGGTTGCTGTAAATGAATTTTGCCTGTTGAAGAGGTAAGGAAACCTTTGGAATGCAAGAAGAAAAAAGGTCAGGGCCAAAAGTGTTATCAAGTTCACAAGCGAATATAAAAACAATGCCACTGGCAAACGAAGGTTGTTCCAAGGTATAGTTCCTCACACATAAAAGCTTCATACACGTTTCGTAGACGTTTCTTGGTTGAATGGCCAATTCGCGCCACTAATGAGATGAAGTTATAAAACAAAGTCAATTTGAGAACCAAGTATTGGATTAACTAATAACTTTGGAATCACATACAAGGTTAGGATGGAAAGGCGGAAAACTTGGTGGCCAAAGTGTTTTCAGGGATGATGCTATGCGTGAGATGCGGCAACTCCTCATCCCTTTGAGAGCATGGTGAGTGCAGGATGGTGGAAAGAAATGTTTGCTCCTGACACTAAGCCTGACGAGTAGTCTCTTCTGGTGCTGCGGGCAAGGTATGCAGATGCGGCGGCTAGACGAGTTCCACCCGGAAACTCAATATATCAGGTGCTGAGTGCTATAAAAATTAATGATTACTTTAAAAATGTAATTTTGTTTTCTTTTCAGATGAATTGGTGGGGAATTGCCGGCATGCTACCCTGAAACGTTTTAAGAAGATTGAAATATTACTATATTATTCATCTATTGTTTGTAAGTAAGATAATATCATTAAAATGCTTTTCGTTGAACTTATGAATGAGCTTTAAGGAGATGCAAAATAACAACAGACACAAAAAGTTTCAACTTTCTCTGGAAGAATGCCAGATAGAATTGGCAGTTAAATTCTACAGCTCAGCAGTAACGTAAGTCTTATTTGAAAACTGATTATTGGTAAAATCAGACATAAATTGCTGATTAAGCGTAGCATCACTAAACTATTACACTTTGTCGATAGTTGATTTATTTCTGAGCAGCTCTTATTTTTCTTTGCACACAATGAGTTAAATAATTAGGTCACAAGGACCCCAAGGGATCAAAGAAGGTTAGGAAAGGTGATCCGCAACACAGCTGTTAGGAGACAGATGGTAACCTCCCCACCCAGACGACGGTTTGTTGCGATAGACAACATGTTCCTTGAAGTTTGTAGGATATGGTTCTCCGGCACACGGAGCGATGGCTTTAAGACTAATGCGATGGACGGCAGCCTTTCCAATCCCATGAACGTCTCCTTTCCGACGGAGGGCAGCTTTTCCAATCCCATGGACGTCCCCTTTCCGATGGAGAGCAGCTTTTCCAATCCCATGAACGTCCCCTTTCCGACGGAGGGCAGCCTTTCCAATCCCATGAACGTCTCCTTTCCGACGGAGGTGCAGCCTTTCCAATCCCATGAACGTCCCCTTTCCGACGGAGGGCAGCCTTTCTAATCCCATGAATGCCACCTTTCCGACGGAGGGCAGAAAAGGGGTTTAGCAGAAATAAATATCAACCCTGGCACAGGTGAGACTCGAATCTGAGAACTGCAGATTACGAGCCAGGCGCGTTACCGGCTGAGACAATACCCGTCCAATCTTGTCGATAGTTCTGATTGGTTAATGTAACTGCTTTAAACTATGTGTAATGTTACAACTAAAGAGAAAAACATTTTTAAAATAATAATTTATGTGATAAGATTAAAGTGGCATTGCTTGGTATGGTGTGATAAAACATTATGATGGCACATCCATCGTTCACATAACGCTAACACCTCAAGAAATCACTTGGAACTGTGATCTCAAAAGTTGCGATATCACAGTAATCAACTGGAACCGTGAAGCTCGTTATTAAAGATGTGTTCGAGATCAATATTTCTAGCCTCACATGCCTATAACAACCCATCAACTTATTAAGTCCGAATGCCTCCGAGCCCGAACCACTTCGACAATTATTAAGCCTAGATTTGGAAAAAATGTTTATCTAACGCATCATAAGACATATACAGAGAAGTGCATATCACTAATCATTTATTTTATTCGTAAAATGACTGACTACTGATTCTTATTCTTTGTGTCAAATCTTGGTGTTGCTTTGGCCGCATATAGGCTCTGACCAGTAAACCTTCCACGTAAACTCAAGATGAGTTAAATAAACGACAAATAAAAAACGCATCTGTGTATGTTTAATGAGTTGGAAAGTGTTTCGGGAGCATTTCGTCTCCCAAACCAAAAAATGCCTCGTCCCCTATTTTTTTTCTAATACTGTTCTTTTATGTTCTTCTTGAGATATTAATTAAAACTTCATAAGGAGGCTGACGAAATCATAAAACCTCCTATTGTCACTCCTCTCACCTAGAACTGATCAGGATTACGACACTAGTTCTCATAGTTATGCAATATGTGGTTCCTAGAACTGCAACGTAATGTAAAACTCAAAAACAGAATTCTATTTAATAGGTACATATCTCAGCTTATGGCTTAAAACTAATTTGAGGAAATTTCTTAATTTTATTCTTATCGAAAAACAATATTTATCAAAAAAATTCAGTACACAAAATTTAACATTTAAACATTCGAAACAAAAATAGAGCCCGACTTAGGAGTAATTCAATAATATAAGGTAAAATACAATAAAATAATAGTACAATATTAAAATTTTAATAATCCTGGGTACTAATGAAACTAGGAGAAGGAGTACTATGTACTCTATCTCTTCTTTTCCAGAAAAGAACTAGGTATTGGTATTCGTGTTCGAAGTTCATCTTCGTCGCCAGAGAAGGATGATACTTTTTCCAGCAATGATTTTCGGACAAATATGGACGCAAAGGATATTGAAGGAGTTGTAAATGAAAAACATGACTGCAGAAAAAGTGAAGAAGTGACTACAGACGAATCAAAAAGGAGAAGTTGCGACGGGGGTTCTATTTCAACGGCTGGAGAAACACCATCTGTTTTAGAAAATAACGATGAAAACGAAAGTGTTCGTAGCCCATTGACCGCCAGGTAATAGTGACACATCCAATTCCCCTTTTATGCAGGTAGATCCTTGAATTTCATGATTAGAATTCGCATTTCGCGTTTCTGCATTTTTAACCGTGATATCAAGTTTTTTTTTACAAATTGCGTGTGTGGGAGAAGTGGGATTATTTTCGTCAAAAGATTGTTTTCGAGTCGTAAATGTAGAACTGGATGTACAATTATATGTATTGTACATCCAGTTATATGTATTGTACATCCATATGTGGAGAACTTGATGTACAATTATATATATACTATGTTGAAAAAAAGTGTCCGGACACTTTCATGTTATGTGAATGGAAAGCCACTTTCAAAGCTCCATAATATTGAAAATGAATCTTTTTCACAAAAACTGTTATTGGCGATAAATTGTAGATGTCACTCAAATCTCTCTAAATATATTTCCCGCAATATTCGTTTAATATTTAAAGAATGAATGAAAGCTGAAGCATTTATCTTCAACTTTTGACACTTCTAAAAAAATATTTCAGTTGATAAAACACAACTCATAACAATTTGTTTACTAACATAAATATCTGAAGTTTGTATGATTTTTTAAGATTTCATCAATTTAGAGGCAATGTGACAGTGTCGTCTGTTGTTAAATGGTCCCGCTTCAATGACTCTTTAAATATTGATCGAATATTGTTAAAAATTGACACTGTCACATTGCCTCCAAATTGATGAAATCTTAAAAACTCGTCATACGAAGTATCAAGTATTTAATTTATGTTAGTGAACAAATTGTTACAAGAGCTGTTTTATCCATTGAAGTATTTTTTTAGAAGTGTCAAAAGTTGAAGATAAATGCTTCAGCTTTCATTCATTCTTTAAATATTAAACGAATATTGCGGGAAATATATTTAGAGAGATTTGAGTGACATCTACAATTTATCGCCAATAACAGTTTTTGCGTAAAAGGTTTATTTTCAATGTTATGGAGCTTTGAAAGCGGCTTTCTATTCACATAACATGGAAGTGTCTGGACACTTTTTTCAACATATAGTGTATTTTAGAAGAATAGTTCCTTTAAATGCTTATAAAACGAATAGGAAAAAATACTGAAAAAAAGTTCACGGGTTTGTTCCGATTGAATACAGTTATTCTCCTACATATTTCTTTTGATCCGAGTCGGGAAGAGGCAAAAATATAAGTACTTGTTTTTTACTAGAAGGAGCAAAAATACGATGTTAATTGTCGTTTTCAAGTTTTTTACAAGTTTCCAGGAAGGAATATAGGGATGGAAGAAAGTAGATGACTCTCTCCTGTCAGCACACATTTTAACTAACATTTAAAGTATTTCGGAATTCTTACGGTTCAACTAAAAACTGTGATCTTATTTTTTTGAGGAAAGGAATAATTGAAGCCATGAACATTATTAACAGCGCAATAATCACCATAATGACATACAAATTTTTCTTTTTTAATTAAAACCACTAATTAAGGATGGGAAGAAACAATTCTCTCACATTTCTTTGGAATTCACCCGTTGGACAAAAATAAATATTGTCTTTCCGAACTTTTGCAATAAACATGAAGTCAATTGAATTTTAACAAGCTGAGCAGTCAAATGTCAACTACTGCAGTGGCAAAAAATTTGAAGCTTTATTTTTTCATTTTTCGCTGCTGTTGTATATCCACGGTGAAGTCACGTGGCCGCGAATGGAATCCGCCATGACAAGCCGGATAGGACACGGCAAGCCTCGTGTTGCCTCGTGGACCGCACGACAGCGTGTAATTAGAGGCCTTCGTCGTGGATGGACTGCCAATGGAACGAACGTGGGCCGAGGAATGTTCGCACTCTTGTTCACCTTACGAGCACCTTTCATAACTGCTTGGGAAAGGCAAGCAGAGTCACAATCTCTCTCTGGGAAATGGCAGCGCCCATATGTTTCCCCACATCCTCAGGCAATGATAATCGCTCATTAATGTCTGTGGAAAGAGTTGTCAATCTGACACTTGTTTCTTGCTTTCTCACAAAAAAAAATTGCTGCACATTTTATTCACGGGCAATTTTAATCTGCGTGTTTCAAGTGTTAGGAGCAACGCATTTCCGAAATCAGGAAAATGACTTTGATCGATTTAACTAGAATGGAATGAGAAAACAAAAAAACAACTTCTCTTATCACACGAAACAAGCAAAGTGCAGAAACCAAGGGTTGAAAAAATGCTTCTTTGGTTTAGAAACGAAGTTTGGTAATTAATGGCAGTTGAAGAATAAGTGGAGATATTGTCTGCAGAGAAGTTTTGCTGTTTATCTTCTTGACCCCGATCAAAATCAAAAACAGTTCTTAACTACAGGAAGAATTCTTTATTCTTCTTTGTTTCACCCTCTGGCAAAGGCGACACTAATATCCTTTTTAGTTTTAAACTCCTTTTTTATGTTTCGCATCTCCAACATTATGCTCAAGTGTTTTCCTGTACATCATTGGAATGCCGAGAGAATTAAGCTCACAGCAATCATATATGATTCTTTTAATAGTTCATAGATCAAGGAACCTTTCCAACAAAGTACGACAAAATGCGAATTTTTTATGTATTTCGAATTCTACGAGAAAATTAAACAAATAATAGCTATTTATCCTCGAGAGAAATCTTTTATTTCTTAGAAATTCATAACTTTAAACTGTTTGGAATAGCAAGAAACAAAGGAATAGCGTACAAAAAATTCACGAATAAATCCAGCGGGCTCATCCAAATCACCTTTGTTCAATAAAAATTCTCGACTTCCTTATTTGATATTACTGAACTTTTCGAGAAAGTGGAAAGGTATTTTAAAAATATCTATACTTCTATGAGTGTGTGTATGTCATCATATAAATTAATTTACTATAATTACGATAGTTTGTTTTATTTGTAGACTGGAAACACTTTAATTAATATTCAATATTTAAAGGCGACCGATCCAAAAATAAGTTACTCCTCAAAGCACAGAATTTTCCATGGAAGTTGAGTTGTTTTACCTCTAAGAGGCACTTTTTTTTTTGCGCACATTGGGCTAAATGGCCAGGTCACAACGACACCGAAGTTTGGGGGAGGAGACCCATTGGAACAGCTTCTGGAAGACAGATGGTAGCCTCTCGTGAAGGCCACCCAGAGTGTTCTTTAATGTGTACAGGGTATGGCTCTTCCGCACACGGGGCCAAGACTTAACGCATTCGACGGACGGCGGTCTTTTCAAGATGATCAGTGACCATACTGACCGTGGGCAGGGCGGGGAATTTTGTGGATATAAATCTCAACGATGGCGTAGCTGGGACTCGATCTTGGTAACTGCAGATTACGAGCCTCGCGCACTACCGTCTGAGCCAGGGAAGCATAACGAAATTATTATAAAAATGCCGTAAGATAAAATCAAATCTTTATTAACCATAAATTATTTGTTAAAATTTGCAAATACATATACAATTAATTGTCTTTGCATCATAATAATATCTTCTAACAGTTACAATATAGTCAGAATTGAAAACAAAAAAACCAAGAAAATAATTTTGCATAGCCAAAGGTCGTAACTGGCTATTGTATAATATCGTAAATTAAGAATAAACACATACCAATTTAACAAAATAATTCTGCAGCAGTATCCTTTTCTTTTTGGAATCTGGCAAATTAAAAAATACAGTAAACTCTCGGTTATCCAATACTCAAGCATCCGGAATTATCATGTAACTGGCATAAATTTCAAATTGAACATTTGAACTTGCTACGCAAAATTTCAAAGCACGTGGTAGTTCTCCCGGATGCCACAAGACCAAATTTTACCTCTCGTCAACTCTCGACCTCAAATGCTGCTCAAGAATCAAATGCTATCTGATGAAATGATATCTGAATTTCTAAAACCTACCCAGTAAACTACGTTTCACATATTTATTTATAGGTGCATAGGTGAAATTAAAGTTTAGTTTAGTTTCATTATTCTTGTGTCTCGGATAATATTTTTATGTCTGGTGTATGCTCTTCTACCGACTTTTAAAAATTCTGCTCCACATTTTCATTTCTTTATTATGAAAATACGGTACTACGTATAGTCAGCGTCCTCCCACGGCCAAATTTACTAGTCAGCGTCCTCCCACGGCCAAATTTACAACTCTTTCCGTGGTGGCTTTCAGTGAAGCTGTTGCGGAATTTTTTGTTAAGTGCATGGATTTAAACATTCATTGTAAAAATATAGAAACAATTACATTTTAAATATTTGCATTTATATTAAGGGCATAGATTTTATTTTCATTATCATTGTTTTTAACTGCAAATCTGCAAATTGTTTCAACTAAGTATTTACTGCAAGATTCTACTTGCTACATTTGGTATCTAAAAATATATTTCTCATGCGACCGGCAGATTCAATAATCGGCAACCCCATTTCCCATAAATGCCGGATAACCAGTAGTTTACTGTATCATGGTTCTTCGTAAGCACATACACTACAGGAAATAAAAAATGCAACACCTGCAAGAAGTTATGCAAATATGACGAAATTTAGGGACTGCACAAAAAAGAGGTGGTGGGATGTATTTTGCTCAGGCTTACTCTAAACCGATTTTGTGTTCTTATTAAAAGTAACTTATTAAAGATATTCTTCACATATTTTCTCTATGGCGTATTATAATGACAGACTCCAGTGAAATCTCTGTGACAAGCATCTATATTAGGAGTAATTCTTTTATTGAAAAAATATGCTGATTACTAAATAGTATTTAAAGAAATACAAAAAAAAACTCTTGCATCAATTTCTATTTTATTTTACACTATGAAACATTTTTTAGAGCGAAAACAGATGAAACTTGGCTAATAATTCGGTGGTGACCTCTACTTTTACCATGACGAGCCCTATCCGAAAAATTCTCTCTCATATAGTTGTTACTTAGCGATTTTAACGGAATTATAACCTAATGGCCCTTGAAAGTGATGTTTGATGCTTCAAACATTTCCTGACTCACTTTTGAATTTGTAACATCAACCAGATAAATTTTAAAAACAATTTCAAACTATGATCCATTTTCTATGAGTAGGTTTTTCATCATTTTCTGCGCTATTTGTTATGATATTTTCCGAGGCTTTATCCTGCTCTTTTCCCATTTGTAGGAAATAGAATTCTGTGATCTCTTCTAAGAGATGAGTTCGGGCTCAGTTTTTCCAGCCAGAAGTTATTGGGCCCTAGTGTGCCCAATTCCGAACCATTTCGACAATTGTTGAGCTCGAGCCTGATTTGGATAAAAAATATTCTCTGCGCTTCATAAGGGTTTATTTATTCTTATATTATTAATTATAATAATTCTGAAAAATTAAAATGTTATATACTCTGCTCGACATAGAAAATGCCACACCATAAAGGAATTCACGAAACGAGACGAAACTTATCACATGTGTAGATAAGTATGTGGGAAAGAAGTTATTTTATTTCTGAGGGATTGCATGAATGCGATGGGCGAGGGGACACTATAATGTGGCCTGAGTCAATAGGTCGTATGATCACCATGCTGGGCAATACATTTGTCAAAACGGTTGTGGCATCGAATGGAAAAGTCTCCGGATGGTGTGCTGAGGTATCGGGGATCATGCGGTGTTGGCTTTTGTCCATAATTCATCGACACTGCGAGGGGGTTGTGTAGAGATGCAAATCGTTTGTCAGTGACCTCCCACACATTCCCTATTGGGGGGAAGGCTGGGGATCGCGCTGGCAATCTTGTAGGAACTGTCTGCTGATGTCAATATGCGGGCGTTACCGTGTTGAAACTGGGCATCAGGGATACCACGGAGATATGGCAAAAAAACGGGCTGCATCACCTCATTGTCGTATCATCGTGCTGTCATTGTACCTACTGTGCATATGAGTGATGAACGGTTGTTGAAACTGATAGTGCCCCAAACCATGATACCAGGCTAAGGAGACGTATGGCACTCGCAGATAACAACAAGATCAGCCTGGTGACCACACTGTCTCCAGACTCTCCAATCATCCAACTCAACACTGAATAGGACATGGTTTCATTTGTCCCGTCATGCATGTCTGGTAGGGCGCCACTGAAACCTTGTGCGACGATGTGCTGTGGTGAGTGCTAGTCATCACAATGGCTAGTGAGAGTGCAAACCTTCCTCAGCCAATCTATGATTCACAGTCTGTGTTGACAAGAGAATGTCTGTAGCTGCCTGTACACTGTATCGAATTAATATTCAATATTTAAAGGCGACTGATCCAAAAATAAGTTACTCCTCACTGTATCGACCTTACTGTGTCGATATGTCATCGACCCACGTTACCTTCCTCCATCCCCTGTCGCTAAATTCGGCCGACAGTTGTTGCATCTCGATGTGTTTCCGCCACGATGCTAAGCAGGGATCAACCAGGTCCGTGTGGTGTAGGATTTCCGATGACGTCACCCAGGAAGTCTCACTCCTTACACGTGCTTTCGCTACCGAGATCACCCCAATACAGTGTCCATACACCCAAGTGAGGACGACCAAACTTAGCTACATCGAGCCGTTTTGCCCTGTTATCTCCTTCACCTATCACGTGATTGGTTAGCAACTGCACTCGTTTTCAAATCCGATTGTCAACGTATACCACCCATTTATATCGCGCTTTGACAAATACTTCCTGGTGTGGCATTTTCTATATCGAGCAGTATATTTAGAACGTAAAATATTAGAAATACCAGCAGAAACTGAAAGTTCGTGGTTGTCATCATTATAAGCGAAAAGAGTCATCATTTATTATGGATAGAGAATATATAAAACTAATCAAAAGCCTCATAATGCTTATTTTTAATTACTAAAGATTGGCTAGAAGGATCGAAATGATAACCCCAAAAAAATTTACATTTCTACTCATTTTTTTCACGATTGCAAGAAATCTTTGAAATTTAATTTATCCTGAGCTCGAACCCACCTGAGCCCAAAATCGTCTGTGCTACTTTGAACCGGAATCCAGCCCGACAAATCCCGAGATCATCTTTAACTGTTCCCAATGAATGCTTTGCTAAAACTGATTTCTCCAGTTGAATGGAAGTCATTATTCACAGCAGCAGAAAAGCTGTGTACTGCTGATAGCATCTATCGGGATTAACTCTGTATGATAGATAAAATTTATCAAGACACTGAAGTAATTAATTGAACAAGCCAGTGACTTCTTAACACAATTTAGCAATGCAGAAAATAACTTTCATTACATATATATATTTCCTGTTTATATTCCTAAGTCAACGCAGAAACAAACCACCCAATCAGTTTCAAAACCAGAATTCCATGTCGTTAGTGACTCTTCAGCAGGGTGAGATAAAAAAAAAATTAGAGGCCTTATTGCCGTACCAGTTCAATCAGGTAGATCTCTCTTTCTGCAGAAGTCATAACTCTCTCAGAAAGTACCAACAGTATGCACATCGATAAGGTGGGGTAAGTCTTGCCACTTCCATTCATCATCGTTACGTAGGAATGTCCACAGCTTTGCTGACAGTTGCGATCACTTATACGTGTGATTAGAATGAAACATTAGTAAGAAAAAAAAATTAGAAACGTTTCGTTCTACTTTGATTATTAAGATACGTTTTTAATGAACGTTGTTCACCATTGATATTTACTCGGCTTAGATGCAATGGAGTAGCCAGTAGTTTTCGAAGGGGGCATTTAAAAACGTTTGTTAATGTTTTTGCTCATGTAAATTCATGAATTAATGATTTCTGAATAACACAATATTATTATGTATGGTAGGGAGTGGGTTAATCCTCCTTTGACTATGCCACTAGACTCTGCCTCTAGACCAGGTCCAGGTAAACGTTTTAGCTGAAGGGCCGCAGAGGAAACTGAAATGAAATGGCGGTCCTCAGAGAAAACTACAATGAAATGGCGGTCCTCAGAGAAAACTACAATTAAATGGCGGTCCCCAGAGAAAATTATAATGAAATGGCAGGCTGAAAACTGAAATGAAATGGAAGGATGTATAAAAAACTGAAATGAAATGGCAGGCTGCCAAAGAAATATATAATCAATAACGTATGTAAAACCAACGGAGTAAAAAAACTAAAGTGAAACATAAACAATATAATCTTACTGTAATTAATTATTTTAATAAGAATTCATTTGTTCTATACGTTATTTTTCTCTTTTAAATATTTTATTTACTTGTCCTCAGTAGCTAGCGGGTCGCAGGTGGCCTGCTGGCGCAGTTTACTCAAGCATGGCCTAGACAGAATGGTTCTAGGTAATAAGTGATGCAATTTCAGTAGTGGATAGTGTAGATTGAGTAACTTCATTAACTAATGATTTCTTAGAAATACAATTTCATCAAGGGTGGTATAAACTCCTATTTCTTTATATTACCGCCTATAAATAATGCATCAATATACATGTGATGCAATTTCAGTGGTGAAGAGAACATTCTCTTAAATAACATATTTTTATTCCCAATATAAACAATGTTCACTGAATTTCAGTCTTGAAAAGACGTGTAGTTTAAATATCTACATAAAACTTGAATGATGTGTTTCAAAATTTTAACTTCCTGAAATTATCATTCATTTCAGCTCTATAAACTTGAGTAAAATAAATTTTAAAAATCTTTTTTAAAAGAAATTCTTTTTAAACTGCTTTCTTTTTATCACAATATTGCCAATTTATTTTTTCTTTCAAGAAAATAAAATAGTTTCACTTTTCAGTAGTTTAATTACAGTTACTGGGTTTATTTAATTATTGAAATGGCGAAAAACATTCAGTAAATCAGTTGTGCCACATTTCTCTTGCAATACGGCTACCGTGATGGTTGGGTATTATTAAAGTTGGTATCTGATCTATTTACTGTTTTGGTCGCTATCCAAGAGCAACATAAGCATAAACAAACTCTGGAAATCTAACATTAGGACATATATGTGTGTGATGACAGTCGTATTGAAAAGTATCGATATGATAAGCAAGCTAACTTAATTATTGTAAAATGTGTGAAGTCATTCTTCACACATTTTACAATAATCGTTGAAATATTATTGATGACCAGCAAAGCTGAACCTTATCTGCAGGATTCAGACTAATTTCAGTTATAAATTATTTTCAGCCTTTTGTTTCTTCTTTATTTTTATTTATCACTTTATTTACTTGCTAGTAACTGTGTTATTATATAAAAGGTGTTATTTCTTGTTAATTTATATTTTGAAAATTTCAGACTAATTTTGCAAATTGAGAAAGGAAAATTCATTTGATAAATATTGGATAGCGGTTCGTTTGGAAGTTAATGATATTTTGTCACAAAATGTTTTCATCTGTTAGGTTCGCTGGCATCTATCTCTCATCAACTTTTCATTATCGCTCATTTGCTAAAAGCGAGAATAATAAGATAAATGTTATAAACGTTGACTGTTTCTATTGCTATTGACTTTCAATAGCTATTTTCGACATAAATGTCGCTTTCTTCTAAACGCGAAAACAAAATGTTCAAGTGATTATATTTGTTACCATTATAATTTTAGAGTTGGTTAAGTTCTTTTACCCTTGAAAAATAACTTTTTGCTTTGCAATAGAGTAAATGGCCAAGTAACAAGATACCTAAGATCCAGAGTAGGTATGAAAAAGTCCCACTGGATTAGCTTTGGAGAGTAGGTAACATCGAGGACATCTAGCGTGTTTTTCACGTGTACCTAGTCGAAGTCTCATCTGAAAATCGATATTAGCCAAATCCATCATGGTTAAGGGTCCCTTCCCCCTGGAATTCTTAAATGGACATTTCCTCTCCAAGAAATGTTTCTCCTGGGAGTCATGGTGAGAACCACAGAAGTCCTTTCTTTGCCTTAATTCTTTTTACTTTTCCTCTCCTGTTCGCTCATGATGTAGCCTCCTGGAAGACTAATTACTCATTTGAAATCTTAATCCATTCTCTAATTACAACAGCGTAGCCTATATAGCGAACTCATACGAAACTTTGTTGTGGTGTGTGATTCAGAAATGAAATTTTAATTTTTTTTATTCTATTAATACGGATTACAGTCTGAGTATCTCATACTGACCACCTTCCATTTCCATTTTTTGCCATTTTACCCCTATTAGCTAAACTGCTACCAGCTGGTCTGGTTCGCTGCAGGTAATGTCTCACTGGAATGCTTTGCGCTACGGGGATGTCTTTAGAAGACGGATTTGCACCTCGTTGTCAAAGCTGAATGCGTGAAGGGAGCTTTATCAAATGCATTCCTTGGAAACACTCGAAAAAAATATGTTTAATCTCTCCAGAAACATTCATCTATCTCTTCCAACTTTCTGTGTGTGTTTCAACCACTGACATTCCATGCCTTGCTCACTTTGCATACAAGTAAGAAGGAATTTAAATATTAATATGATGAAAGGGATGCGAACGTGATGTGTGAAATATAGATTTTTCCATCTCCAGAAAATGGAATTTCGCTAAAAAGGGAATATTTTTTAAACTTCTGACAGCTGTGCATCAATTGAATTTTAGGTGGCAACATAGTATTTTAAAACTCGGCAAATACTGTGCAAAAATTAGTGAGAAATATTTGCAGCAAAACATTCCAAACTATCGTCAACCTTACCTTTCTGTAGCGTCCTCGTCCAATCTGTAGAATTTCGGAGTGCAAGCCAGGCAGACGACCCCGCCTTTCAACGGATTAACCTGGGAGCAGTATCGAGGTCAGCAGCCCTCTGGTCTGACCCGTCAGCCCAACCCGCGGCACAAGGGAGAACAAATCACCCACTTGACACGGGACGTAGACTTAGGGTGCCATGCACGTGCTGCACTTGCGGGTACCAAGCTCGGTTTTGTAGATCAAGTCGACGGTTGAAAAAGTGGAAAGAAAGTGGAGAGGTGCGCCACTTGCTGAGAAAGCGAAGGAAAGTAAGAGGAAAACTGAATTGATCAAAGTGTAAAAGGAAAGTGAGAGTTAAGCCAGTTGCTGTGAGAGCAAAGGAAAGTGAGAGGTTAACTGAATTGCCCAATGAATAAAAGGAAAGCGAGAGATAAGTCCCTTCCGGAGAGAACAAAGTGAAAGGCACGCTGAACTGCTCAAAGAGTAAAAGGAAAGTGTGAGGTAAGCCACTTGCTGTGAGAGCAAAGGAAAGTGAGAGGTTAACTGAATATATCAAGGAATGAAAGGGAAACGAGAGATAAGTCACTTTCTGAGAAAGCAAAGTGAGAGGCACGCTGAATTGCTCAAAGAGTAAAAGAAAAGTGAGAGGTAAGTCACATGCTGTGAGAGCAAACGGAGAGGTTAACTGAATTGCCCATGGAATCAAAGGAAAGCGAGAGATAAATCACTTCCTGAGAAAGAGAAGTGAGAGGTAGCTGAATTGCTCAAAGAGTAAACGGAAAGTGAGAGGTAAGCTACTTGCTGTGAGAATAAAGAGAAGTGACAGGTTAACTAAATAGCCCAAGGAATGAAAGAAAAGCGAGAGATAAGTACTTCCTGAGAAAGCAAAGTGAGAGATGAGCTGAATTGCTCAAAGAGTAAAGAGACAGTGATAGGTTAACTGAATTGCCCAAGAAATGAAAGGAAAGCGAGAAATAAGTCCCTTCCTGAGAAAGCAAAGTGAGAGGCACACTGAACTGCTCAAAGAGTAAAAGGAAAGTGAGAGGAAAGTCACTTGCTGTGAGAGCAAACGGAGAAAGAGTAAACTGAATTGCCGAAGGAATGAAAGGAAAGCGAGAGATAAGTCCCTTCCTGAGAAAGCAAAGTGAGATGCACACTGAACTGCTCAAAGAGTAAAAGGAAAGTGAGAGGCACACTGAACTGCTCAAAGAGTAAAAGGAAAGTGAGAGGAAAGCCACTTTCTGTAAGAGCAAAGAAAAATGAGGGGTTAACTGAATTGCCCAAGGAATTAAAGGAAAGGTAGAGATAAGTCACTTGCTGAGAAAGCAAAGTGAGATGCACACTGAACTGCTCAAAGAGCAAAAGGAAAATGAGAGGAAAGTCACTTGCTGTAAGAGCAAACGGAGAGGTAACTGAATTGCCCAAGGAATGAAAGGAAAGCGAGAAATAAGTCCCTTCCTGAGAAAGCAAAGTGAGAGGCACACAGAACTGTGCAAAGAGTAAAAGGAAAGTGAGAGGAAAGCCACTTTCTGTGAGAGCAAAGAAAAATGAGGGGTTAACTGAATTGCCCAAAGAATTAAAGGAAAGGTAGAGATAAGTCACTTTCTGAGAAAGCAAAGTGAGAGGTACACTGAATTGATCAAAGAATAAAAGGAAAGTAAGAGGTAAACCACTTGCTGTGAGAAAAAAGGAAAATGAGAGGTTAAGTGAATTGCCCAAAGAATTAAAGGAAAGCGAGAGATAAGTACTTCCTGAGGAAGCAAAGTGAGATTTGCGCTGAATTGCTGAAAGAGTAAAAGGAAAGTCACTTGCTGTGAGAGCAAACGGAGAGGTTAACTGAATTGCGAAGGAATGAAAGGAAAGCGATAGATAAATCACTTCCTGAAAAAGCAAAGAGAGAGTTACGCTGAATTGCTCAAAGAATAAAAGGAAAGTGAGAGAAAAGTCACTTGCCGTGAGAGCAAAGGAAAGTGAAAGGTTAACTGAATTGCCCAAGGAATGAAAGGAAAGCGAGAAATAGGCACTTTCCGGGGAAAACAAAATGAGAGGTAAGCTCAATTACTCATAGAGTAAAAGGAAAGTGAGAGGTAAACCACTTGCTATGAGAGCAAAGTGAGAGGTAAACTGAATTGCCCATGGAGTGAAAATGAGAGGTAAGCCATTTCCAGAGGAAAAAAAGTGACAGATATTCTAAATTGCTCAAAGAGTGAAGGGAAAGTGATAGATAAGCCACTACCTATGAGAGCGAAGGAAAACGAGAGGTAAACTGCATTGCTCAGAGTAAAAGGGTAGTACGAAGTCACATTCTGAGAAAGCAAAGTGAGAGGTATGTTGAATTGCTCAAAGAGTAAAAGTAATTTGAGAAATACACCGAATTGCTGAAAGAGTAAAAGAAGAGTGAGCGTTACACTGAATTGTTCAAAGAGTAAAGGGAAAGTAAAAGGTAAGCCGCTTTATATGAGAGCGAAGGAAAGTAAGAGGTGGACTGAATTGCTCAGAGCAAAATTAAAGCGAGTTGTAAGTCACTTGCTCGAAAAGCGAATGGTAAGAACAATGTGATAGGTAAACTGAACTGTTCAAAGAGCAAACATAGATTAATAGGTAAACTGAATTGTTCGACGAGTATAAGGAAAGAGAGGGGTAAGCTACTTCCTGAGCGGGAAGAAAGGGAGAGATAAATTACTCAAAAAGTAAATGTAACGGGAGAAGTAAGAAACTTGCTGAGAGAGAGCAAAAGAAAGTGAGGGTACTCTGACATGCTCAAAGAGTGAAGAAAAAGTGAGAGATAAGCCACTTTGCTGCATGAAGGAAAGTAAATATGAAGCAAACTGAGCTGCTCAAAGTTAAAAAAGATGTGATAGATAAGTAAGCCACTTGCTGAAAGAGTAAAGGAAGTGAAAGGTAAAGTTAATTGCTCTTTGAGCAATGTAAATTAAAAAAAATAAATGAAAGTGAAAAATAAGCCATTTTCTCAGAGTGAAGAAAGTGAGAGGTAAATCGAATTGCTCAAAAGTTAAAGGAATGCGAGAAGAAAACTGAATTGTTAAAAGAATAAATGGAAAGGGAGAGGTAAGCCACTTGCTGACACAGCACAATGAATTGCTCAAACAGGGAAAAGCAAGTAAGATGTAAGTCACTTGCTTAGAGAGCGAAAGGAAATAAGAGGTACAAAGAATAATAATATTGACTAAGCCACTTGCTGAGAGAGCAAAGGAAAGTGAGAATACACTGAATTGTTCGAAGAGTGAAGAGAAAGTGAGAGGTAAGACACTTTCTGAGACCGAAGTGTGAGGTAAACCGAATTGCATAAAGAATGAAAGAGAAATGAGGAGTAAGCAAATCACTTGCTTAGATGGTATAAAGGAGGTTAGAGGCAGAGAATTGTTTCAGCCTCTGCAGTAGGTTAAGGATCGAAAATCTGATCTCAATATCTCAGAGCATTCACAGGCTCGGTCAAACAAATGGAAATCGGTACGGCTAGTCAATGAAAACCTGCCTTACACTGTCAAACCTCCACCATCAAATGCCCTTTTCTCAATGATGTTTTGAGGCAGGATGAGAGTTCCTGGCTCAAAATATAGCGGCTGGATATATCCTCAAAATATAGCTGGCGGATAGATTAGTAAATCCGGAATCGTCCGTGAACAATACTTGAATCCATTGTTCTTAGTCAATGTTTCAATCAATCCTGTCCGTGTGTGGAGAGTTGTCTGTATTTTGTTGCGTTGTTTACTGCACAATGGGTAAATTGGAGTAAAATCTGGCCATGTGAAACATCTGGCCACAGTTGAGAGATATCTGCCTTCTTATGGTTGCAATGTGGTCTGAAGGCAAAGATGATGCTGTTGCTATCCTTTTCGGTGGGAAAAATAATACAATATATCGATCACCTTGAGGGAGTGTAACCTAGAACGTCTTTCAATAAGCCTTCTAATAATTGTTCGGGTTTAAATTTAAGCTACACTCTCCTCTGTTTTCTGCTCTACTGGGTATAGGGGGTGAACTGTTTTGAGCAGTATGTGATCCGAACCACGACCTCCTGATAACATGCCACCATGGATCGCTTTGAATATAATTGTTTGGGTTGTTTCTGATTGCTGCCATAGCTTTGAGATAACAGAATGGTGCACACAAAAAGAGTATGGTGCCTCCGTAATTGTTTAGCCAACCTCCAACAGATCTCCATCGTTTTGGGCCATCTAAACGTTTTCGTCTGTAAATGGTAGCTAGGCATACACTGGAAGGAGTGCTGTGTACCAATCTCTTGTGATGGCATCTATAGTACGACCCATCCACTTTCTTACTCGTAGTGCAGGCTGTTAATAATATTTTTCAAAAGAGATATTCCCTTCTGGAAGGGAACGGAAGGGGAGGGCTGTTAGATCAGTGTGGACAACTGATTTGATCATCTACGGCCCTAGTTTCTTTTTCATTTATGTTTGGCTGAGGAGTGGCTAACTTTACAGAGTCCTGCTTTTAATCATTTGAACCCATTGGACTGACTTTTGACTTTGGTTCCATCCTTAAGTAAACAGACGCAGATGATAAGTGAACAGCTCCACAGGAAACGTTATATCATCTGGTAGATAAGCCTAATCGCATGTACCTTAGCCCTGAGCCAGTCACCATTTTGTAGTAGTCGTAACGCTTGATTGGCTAATTCCACCAAAGCAACCAATAGTGGAAGATCTTTTTACTTAGCGAAATTCTTCATTAGGCGCTGCCATGAGCAGAAGACCTAAAATTTCCTGTCAAGATGTGTCTGAACTTGAACTGGGTTGCCAACCATTTATTTTGCTAAGGAAGGATATTTATGCACGAAAAGTTTAAAAATAACATTAAATATTAAAATGCAAAAAGTGTTGAATATTTGGTCTACAACGGAATACTAATAATAAATTTCAACGCAGTATTACATCGTCTATGCTTAGCTAAGTTGGCTAAGTGCGCTATCATTTTAACCCTCTCTTTTATAATAATAGTTTCTTTTATAATTCATTTTACTACCGTATCACTTTTTCACAATTCATTGTAAAATAAATTAACATGTGTAGTTAAAATATATAGGGGTTTATCAAAATAATGGAAACACATACTGCTTGTGGAGACATTTTATTAACAAGCTGTAGACCCACCTCGGGCATTCAGAACAGACGCAATTCGATGTGGAATAGACTTATACAAGTCATGCATATACGGTAATGGAATGTGGGACCGTTCTTCCTGTACAATATGACCCAACTGTGCCAGTGATGCTAGAGGTGGAAAGTGTGATCTGTTCTTGCGCTCCAGATATTCCCACAAATGTTCAATATTGAGGTCTGGAGATTGAGGTGGCCAGGGTAGCTGCTGTACCTCATCCTCTGCAAACCACAACTTGACACGATTCGTACAATGCACGTGTGCATTTTCCATTTGAAACCAGGGATGGTCATTAGGGAACAATGCTCACAACATTGGGTGCAGATGGTCTCTGATAATGGATTCTTACATTGCGGGTGTGACACGATACTGCAGAATAACTTATGGCACCTAAGGAATGCCATGATATGGCCACAGCATCAGGGATCCATCTCCATGCTTCACAGTCAGAGCCAAACAGTCGGGGTGGTACGCTTCTGAAGGTTTTCGCCAGACGTACACTCTACGTCTTGGGAAACAATGTGTAGCACATTTCATCAGACCGGATGACACGTTCCCAGTCATCAGACCAGATGACGTTTCCCAGTTTTTATGTCTTTGCACCACCTTATACTTTTTTTGCATTGATCTTGGTAATCAGTGGTTTGTGGATTTCAGCACGGCCACAAATACCGGCACGATGAAATTCCCGACGAATTGTTATGAAGGAAACGGGATCATTCCGACTGGTGTTCAACTCTGCTGCTATTTGCGGTATCGTGGTCTAGTACTTCCGTTGTACAATTGTGCCAACGTTCGCCTATTCCCATCTGACAATGATCGTATGGCGTCCACAATTTGCACGTTTGGTGGCAACGCCCTGTCCTTTTTGATAGGTAGTCATAATCTTCGACACAGTTCCTCCTGTTACACCTATTATTTCCGCCGTTCTGGTTACTGAAGCTCCTGCAAGAAGCGCAGCAATAATCATGCCTTTTTGGAGGCACTGAGATCTGACATTGTCGACAATTACACCACAACATTCTTTTACTTGCGCCTGTGGCACTGCTACGTGATAGACGACACCGTACTTCTCCCCTTTATACACCTCACATCGCGGGTGACGTCGTCCCTGTGATATGCATAAGTCAAATTGCGTGTACTCAGTTGGTGTTTCCATTATTTTGATAAACCCCTGTATATATAATAAATTAATATTGTAAATTAAATATAACCAAAATAGACAACTGCTTAAGTGATAATTTACTATGAGTAATTCAGTTTAAAATAATAAATAGAAATTTATAATCGGAACGGAAAAAAATTAGTAAAAACTTATATATTAGAAATATTTTTAAAGAATAGTTTTTTTAAAAAAATACCACTAGAACAGAGAGAAAAAATACATACATATAGGAAATTATTATAGAGAAGGGAAAAGAACGGTTTTCGCAGGTTTTTTCCCCCCCTAAATAATGCGTTTCGAGTACAGCTGAAAAGAAAATTAATATATGAATTTTGAACATCTTTTCACCCATATTCGGTTCAGTGCAATATCAGGCATCTCGCCAAACGTTCTTTCCAACATCCGGGCCCTGCCTGTGCTAGGCAAAGTGCCCCCTCCCCACAAAAAAAAAATTAGTCACGAACCGACACTATATGTCTATAAACGTTTTCTTCTCGAGACGTCATGAAGCAAACGGCTATGAAGCTTCTCGAGACGTCATGAAGCAAACTGACAATGTAGTTTTTTGATTTGAAGTAATCGAGCGTCTACAAAGTACTCCTTTTATAAGGTATTTGTTTTTCACATTCCGTGATGTTATACGGTACTTAAAATGTTGACTTTTTCAAATTACACATTATATTACCTAAGTAAATTAAAAAATCTTTATATCTCTAAACCAGTGGTTCTCGACCTTTTATGCTTCACGTAATGTGTATGTAACTGGAGTACCCCTTGTATAGATAGATAAAACTATAGTATAACAATGGCAATAAAACGTATATATATATATACATATTATATTTTGTATTCATGAATTAAATATATCGATAAACACAAAAAATGACATAAACAATTTAACAAATCTTTTAAAGTTATAAACATTTTACTGGTAATTAGTGAAATGGTTGCGCTTGTTTACGCTTGCACAGTTCATCAATGGTTGGGGTTATCTTGCTAAGGTAGGGGGCGGGGGTGGCTCAGTCGGTAGCGCGCCAGGCTCGTAATCTGTAGTTCCCAGGTTCGAATCCCAGCTGGGTCAGCGTTGAAATTTATCTCCGCAAAATTCCCAGCCCTGCCCACGGTCAGTAGGGGACACCGATGGGCTTGGAAAGGCCGCCGTCCGTCGGATGGGACGTTAAGCCGTGGCCCCGTGTGTGGGAGAGCCATACCCTGTGCACGTTAAAGAACACGCTGGATGGCCTTGACGGGAGACTACCATCTGTCTCCCAACAGCTGTTCCAGTGGGTCCCCTCCCCCAACCTTCTCTGAGCCTTCGGGGTCCATGTGACCTGGCCATTTAGCCCATGGTGTGCAAAAAAGTGCCGCTCAGAGGTAAAACAACCCAACTTGCTAAGGTAGAGTCGCAAGTCATCTTCAACATCCAGCCTATTCCTATATTTATTTTTTAAAGCAGTTAAAGATGAAAAACCAGTTTCATATAAATAAGTTGTTGTGAAAGGTAACAAATATTTGACTGCAATTCTTGACAAAGTCGGATATTCCTTCTCCAATACAAAAACTAATCAATGGCTTTTTGGAATGAATGCTTTTTAAATTATTGTCACACGATATCTCAATCAACTCTTCTTATTGGACAATGGAAGCTTCCATTTTTCCAAATCAAATGTGAAGGGGTCTCGAATCCATTTTTGCGTTTCATCAGGGGGTGGAAAATGCTGCCTTATAAGAGTTTTAAGAGTGCTTAAATGAACGATTATTTGTTGCCTGTCTTCAAAGTCTGCTTTAAATTAAAAAGAACAGCTGTGAGCAATTTCAGCGACAAGAAATGCATCTAGTCGCTGAAATTGCTCACAGCTGTTCTTTTTAATTCCGTTTTCCCAGAAGGATATTTTTTTATCGTGGCCTCTGTTTTCTTCTCAACATAGAACACATCAACGTTGTCTCCTTACAATGATAAGTTCAAAATATTCAGTTTTTCAAAAATATCAGCTAAATATGCTAACCGTAAGAAGCCATTCTAAGTCTTCTAGTCTCAAAGGTAGTCGAAACTCGTGGTTCATGAAAAAAACGTACTTCATTGTGGAGTTCAAGTAAACGTCAAAGAACATTTCCTCGTGACAACCAACGTACTTCTGTGTGAAGCAGCAATCTCTTATGCAGGCTACCCATTTCTTCACATATAATTGAATAAAGTCGAGACTTCAATGGTCGGGTTTTGATGAAATTAACTGTTTGTTCATCCAGAACTCTTTTCAAATCATCAGGGAGAAATTTAGCTATCAGCGCTTCACGGTGAAGACAACGAGTGAACTTAATTCTGGTGCAACTTGTTTTATACGACCTGCTAGTCCTGTGATATAACCACTTATTGATTTTGCTCCGTCAGTACATATAGAAATACAATTTTTCCGTTCAAGGTTGTTTTCGGGAAAAAATGAATCAATCATATTAAAAATATCCTCACCCGTAATAGAAGTTTTGAGAGGCTTACAAAATAAAATATATTCAAATACTGCATCATGGAATTTTCCACGTACAAAAACAAGTAATTGAGCTAGCCCAGCTACGTCTGTCGACTCATCCACTTGAATGACAAACTACGGGCTACATTGAATAGCTTGAATGAGTTGGTCCATAATATTACAGGCCATATCTTTAAATCTCCTAGAAAGTGTGTCGTTTTACAAAGGAATGGTTCTGACAAGGTTTGCCTCTTTTTGACCAAACATACAAGAAGCTATTTCTTCCGCTGCTGGAAGAATGAGTGACTCGCCTATTGTGTGAGCCTTTTCGGCTTTGGCAATTTGAAGACTTACTTTGTAAGACGCTTTAAGTGCACTTTCATTTTCTTCTACACCAGAAAAATGCTTAATTACGGTTTTTCTACTACTCAAGTCTTCCAAATGACGTTCAAAATACCTTAAGGGCTTATTTTATAAATGTTCATGGTTTGTTTCAAAGTGTCGCCGTAAAAGAGACGATTTCATAGAATTTTGTGACAGGACTTCGGAGCAAACAACGCACTGTGGATTTGGTTCTACTAAATTTCCTGTCCATGTAAAGCCGCATTGTAAATATGATTCACGATATTTACGATTTTTAATTTTTTTGTCACTTGATTGTTTAACATTTAACGTTCTTTTAGTTACTGCTAGTTTTACAATTACAGTTACTAGTTTTACAATTAGTTTTACAAATGCATGCATTCCTTTAGAATGGATGGTTTACTCTTTACTCACATGGGATGATGAGGTAGTCGTAGATGTAGAAGCGATCGGCTCCGGCTCCACGTTAGTTTTCTTCTTAATTATCCATTTATCCATGTTTCAAGGCACTTTAGAAACACGTTCATTTAATTTCACAGTAAACTAAAGACTAATAGTAACTTTAAGCACGGCAAGTGAAATAAATCACAACAAATACATAGAGCAGTAAGAAGATACATTCACTCACTTATAATGGATATCTTGACTGACTGACAGACATGAACAGCGCCGCGCTTCGTCACTCAGTTCACAGAAATTAATCAGTAGCAGTGTTGCCAACTTAGCGACTTTGTTACTAGATCTAGCGACTTTTGAGCTTTTACGGCGTACCCAAAATATTTTACCGCGTACCCCACGTTGAGAACCTCTACTCTACTCTAAACGATTACTTTGTATTCGCATTTTGGTGATTCCTGCTATCTTTTGACTACCAGCATAAAAAACATTGATGAAGTGAAACGTCGAAGAGCGGTAAAAGCTGTAGATATATTTTTCTCACTAGAGTAGGTGGTATCATTGTCGTAGCGAAAATGAAATTGGGGATACTCAAACCAAGGATGGTAAGGTTGTTTCACCTCTTAGCGGTGTTTTTGTGCATACAATGTATTGAATGGCCAGATTATAAAAGCCCCAATAGACTCAGAAAAGTTATGGATCATTGTTCGATGATAAATGGAAGGTTTTCATCGAAGTCATCTAGGGTGTTTATAACGTGCAAAGGATGTGGCTCTTCTGCAAAAGGAGACATGGCTTAACGTCCCATCCGATGGACGACCGACCTTTGAAACCCATTAGTGTCTTCTTTACTACCGAGGGCAGAACGGCGGTTGAGAATGATAAATCTCAATGAATGCATGATTGGTAATTGAACATACCCTTATGCATTACAAGCCTGACAACCTCGTCACTAGAAAAAACGAATGCTTCTTCTTATAGCTACGTTCCTCATTTTCAAGAAGTTTGGAAAACTCAGATTAATACACCACCCCCTACAGCTATGATTCTTTTCTATCACAACTTTGAAAGCAGTATGCAAGTCATTCGTGATGAAAATGTTCAAAAGGACTCATTATAAATTGTGTTGAGAGATAAACCACACTCAGTCACTACATATAAAATAAATTACCCCTCAAGCAGCTGAAATCTGACACTATCAACTGTTATATTTTTAAAACAACTCAAGTTCAAATTATACTCTCAACTATCTGACAGTATAATTTGATAGTATCAACTGTGAAGTTATATATGTTATCAACTTATATAGCACGACTTAGAAAAAATCTGTGAAAAAGGCGAAACTTTAGCCTTCATAACAAGAAAGAAAACATCCATGCCTTGTACAGGGCTCGAACCTGGGCCCCTTTGTTAACATTTCTCGAGTTACTAAAAGTCCTTGAGCGTACTCTTTAACGAGTCTGTTACAGTGAGCAATCCCGTTTGATAAAAAAGCTACAGTATGACATACGATATTGGGAAGCACAATTGACGCTGGACACAATTTTTATGAAACTAAAAGACTTCTGACTCTCTGCCATATCCGTAAACGTTGATATTTCGTTAAGGTATTGTGATATATACAAACATAGATATAATAAAGGAAAATTAGATAGTTCATTGGCAAACCGTGATCCCAACCTACCTTGCTAGCGATGGCCATTTTGGTGGTAGGAAACTCATTCTGGTAAGTAATTCATATTCCTTAACTAGTATATATTTTATTTAAATGTAATTTGAATGCAATATATCTCGTAGCGGATAATTCTGGAATAAAATTTTGTTTTATTTTTAAAAATTTTCAATTGTTTTTTATTTGAATTTTGAACGAATGATGTGATATGTCAAAAGAATTAATTCGCAACATATCTTGAAAGAAAGCTAATTTCTCCCCTTATGAGACACGAAGGATTAGCTGCTTACAGTGATAACTGGAAAAGAAAGTAAGCCAACAGTTTCTTGAGGGAGTAATTTATTTATATTTTACAAATAGAGACTGCAACTATACTATTTGAATTTATTTCTTCTATACAGTACGTTGTATTCCCTTTAATGTATAACTAAATAAAAATCGGTATCAGTAAGAAAAGATGGATTTTTACAGAGCAAAATATAGCGAGTACCGTTTTATGCATCTTATTATTATTATTTGCATTATCATGCATTCCATTGTTATTATTATGTAATTACCTATATCATTATTTGAGCAAAATATAACATTGAAAAAAATACTTTGATTTCTTTCACAGCTCTATTGAAATGATTTAAAGAATCAAAAGGTTTTGCCGTAGCTGTTATATTTTGAGGACATTTGATAATGTAAAATGGCACTTTATCAACGATAGTGAAACGAAATTTCCAAAATCTATTCTAAATACGAATATTATATTACTAACTAAACAACCGCCATTTTGGTGTCAAACTGGGCTGATGGTTATAAAAAGTTTAGACCCAAGTTGTCAGCAGGAAAATACTAGTCGTGCATTATCTAATTCCCTTTTCACTATAGTTATTAAAACAAATAATATTACAGAGATAAGAATGCAATTCTAGCGAAAAAGATAACGGTAATTTGGCTATTTTAACGGAACTTTTTTAATGTTAGGATTTAGTATTATTCTTAATAATCTTGCTTCAAATTTTTAATAGTAGTTAGGAAGCTAGGAGTCGCGTATCGAAAAAATCTCGTCCCCCCAGAAGAAATATTTCAGGGCTTTTTATGTAAACTCATTAGCTTTCAGTCATTGAAATTATATAATTAGATTTCACATTAATACTTTTGTTTTACGATTTTCTGTAGTTCTTAATAATTAAAATTTTTACAACCATTTTAAGCAAAGCCAAAATTATTACATTTTGATGCATAAAATACAAATTTATACATTTTAAATCAAACTATCATGTTAGTTTTATGCCTATACCGGGACCTTTTAGAGTGCGCATATGTATGTATGCGAGTAGTGGTGGTGGTAGGAGTCATGTGGGCCATTTGGACCCCGGCCTCAAGCGCAAATGGGACTACAAATTTAACGTTAATTATTTTTTTTTTATATTGGATGAAACAGTAAAAGATGTGATAAAAAAAGTTTTGATTTTTAACTTTCTAGGCTTCAGTAAGGCATAGATATTTCTTTTCTGGTGTTGTCTTACTGCCGAGATCTTGGCTGTTGTGATCTCAAACTTGTCTGCCTGCTTTTAAATCCAAAACAACTGTCTTTGCATAATTATCACTTGTCCGACACTAAAAATAGATTTAAAAAACAACTATAAAATCTTGTTCCATATTCGATATTATTTTAACCTCTCCTGTCCCGTGGGAAATTTTTAGTAATTTTGAAACCTTCACCCTCCCACTGAAACTAAATTCTGGACAGGTACCTGGTTTCGACTTTTTTCTCTAAGGCATATTATAATAACAAGCTCTTGTCTTACCTCTGTGTCAAACGGCTGATTGAGGGGTAAATTTTCTACATATATTTTGTCAAAATTGAATTAAAAACTTTCGTAAATAAAACTTTCTTCAAAATTTATGGGGAAACTTGATATACAGATATTTAAAGGAATCACCCGGAATTTATTTCCACAGTTTCGAATGAATAATAACGGGTGGTGAACAATCAGCTTCTTTTTCCGTATTAGCAGATCCTCTCCTTGCTGCCTGTGGGCCAGAACTCATTATCTCAAAGTGTTTCGTTAGGTCTTTAAGGAATCAAATTTACACGATATGATTAACTTTAGGGTAAAGATTTACCACTTTTTTGGTGTAGGTTAGGGCCTCTTACTGATCTAGATGTCTAGGTCACTCTGAACTTCAGTCTTAGACCACTTCCAACTTTGGGGACATAGCTTTTGAAGTCCAAGATTCAAAAGTGTATTCATGAATTTTTAAAAACGTTTTTAGTAGAGCCTCCCCCACCTTAGGTGTCCCTGCCCTGCGGGAGTTGCCGGGTTAGGAAGTTATCAGGCATCTAGCTACTGTTCCAGTCTCAGAGTTCAATATATACCAGAGGAAGAACTCGTATGGATGCGTCATTGGACGCCATGGATGTGAGGAGGTAGTGTCATGGCTGAATAATTGGGGAAAACACCAGAATCATAAACGACAGCGCGTACGAAGGTCATGAAACGGTATAAATAACACTTGATACTGAGCTCTGTTAATCAATGTTATTCTTGTTCTTCAGATGGGACAGGTAGCAGACTTAAGTGAGTTTGACAAAGGCCAAATTGTAATGGCCAGAGGACTGGGTCAGAGCATTTCTGAGATGGCAAGGCTTACGGAGTGCTCACGGTTAGCTGTGGTACCTTCTAAAAGTGGTCCGAGGAGGACCATGAACCGCCCTGCAGATATGGGCTGACTACAGCTTATCAATGATAGAAATGAGCGAAGGCTATCCCGTATGGTACAAGCCAACAAAAGTGATACTGTGGCTCAACTCACCTGTAATTTGAATACTGGTGATGGGAGTAATGTGTCACAACACACAGTATATCGAACCCTGCTGAAAAGGGAGCTGCATAGCGGCAGGCCACTCTGAGTGCCCATGCTATCCTTGGTTCACCATTGAAAGTACCTACAATGGGCTTGCGAACATCAAAACTAGACCTTGAATGATTGGAAGGTCGTCTGGTCCGATGAATTTTGTTTCCTGTTGCACCATGTGGACGGCCGGGTACATGTGCATCATTTACCTGGGGAAGGGTTGGCACCAGGATGCACAGTGGGACGAAAACAAGTCCGAGTAGGAAGTTTAATGCCTTGGGCAATGTTCTCCTGGGAAACCCTGTGTCCAGTGATTCATGTGCAGGAAACTATGACATCTACCACCTACCTAAACATCATTGCACCCCAGGTACATCCTTTCATGGCAACGGTTTTCTTCTCCAGTAGTGCCTTGTTTCAGCAGGATAATGCGCCATGCCACATTGCTCATATTGTTCGACAATGGTTCACGGAACATGAGGAAGATTCCAGGTATTGCCCTGACCTCCAAATTCCCCAGACATCAATCCTATTGAGCATCTGTGGTTTGTGTTGGAATAGCATATGCAAACTGCGACGGCTCAACCACGTAACTTACAAGTTAAAGGATCTGCTGCTAACGTGTTAGAATCAGATACCACAACACACGTTTAGAAATCTTGTAGCGACCATACATCGCCGGGTAATAGCTGTTTTGGCGGCACATGGATAACGATCATATTAGGCAGGTGGTCATTATGATCAGTTTCTTTATGCAAATCGAAACAACTGTAGGTAAACGACGGCGCGTATGAAGGTCATGAAACGGTATAAATAACACCTGATACTGAGTTCTTCTAATCAGTGTTATTCTTGTTTTTCAGATGGGAAAGGCAGCGAACTTAAGTGAGTTTGAAAGTGAACTTAAGCTGCGGACTTATATGAGTTTGACAAAGGCGAAATTATAATGGCCAGACGACTGGGTCAGAGCATTTCCAAGACAGCAAGGCTTGTGGGGTGCTCACGTTCAGCTGTGGTATCTTCAAAAAGTGGTCTGAGGAGGGAATCTACATGAACCGCCGGCAAGGTGTGGGCCGATCACGGCTGATCGATGCTAGAGGTGAGCAAAGGCTATCCTGCAATGTACGAGCCAACAGAAGTGATACTGTGGCGCAACTCGCCTGTAATTTGAATGTTGGTGATGGAAATAGTGTGTCACAACACACAGTATATCTAACCCTGCTGAAAATGAGGCTGTGTATCCGCAGGCAGCTCCGAGTGCCCATGCTAACCTCGGTTCACTGTCAAAAGCGCCTACAATGGGCACGCGGGCATCCAAACTGGAACTTGAATGATTGGAAGAATGTCATCTGGTGTCATGAATCTCGTTTCTTGTTGCACCATGTGGACGTTCGGGTAGGTGTGCATCGTTTTCCTGGGGAAGTGTTGGCACCATGATGTACTGTGTGATGAAAACTAGCCGATGGAGGAAGTAATGCTTTGGCCAATGTTCTGCTTGGAAACCCTGGGTCCAGTCATTCATATGCAGGAAACTATGACGTCTACCACCTACCTAAACATCATTCCAGACCAGGTACATTCTTTCACGGCAATGGTTTTTTTTTCTCTAGCAATGCCTTATTTCAGCAGGATAATGCACCATGCCACACTGCCCGAATTGTTCGAGAATGGTTCACGGAACATGTGGAAGACTTCCAGGTATTGCCCTGGCCTCCAAATTCTCCAGAAATAAATTCAATCGAGCATGTGTTTTGTGTTGGAACATCATATCAGATCTGCGGCGGCTCAACCACGCAATTACAAGAGTTAAAGGATCTGATGGTATTTCTATTGTAATTTCTTTTCTGCAGACTTAGATAATCGATACTAGCTGATTTGGGTACGATACTTGTCATTTGTTCCATTCATTTGATACGTGGCCTTTTTTAGCTCGTTTTCGGGAAAAATGAGCTAAATGTGTCTACTTGATCATTTGTCTGTACTCCTGTGAACATTCAACTTTTTTTTTCAGAGATAAATTTATAATTTTCTTTGTGTTGTGTAGGTATGGTTGAAATATTACGATATGCATTTTCCGGAACTTCCATTAGATTTATGGAGTTCCTCTAATAGTGGCAACTGTATAAACGAATATTGAAAAAATTAATTAATGCTAGAAATTTTGGTCATAGAGTGTGACACTCAAAAGGTTTATTTTCGCATTTATTACCCTTTATGGTAAAGATAAACCCATTTGCATGGCAGAAATGAGTTGACCTTTTACCACTAGTGTATGGTGGTGGAAAAACATAACTTTTTTGGGAGATAATGAACAATTCTTTGTGCTAAGAAAGATATCACTCTGAAGTTTACGTCAATCAAATTTAGAGGAAAATTTGTCTTGAGCCGGGTGAGATACGAACCCAGGACCTCCTGGTAACATGCCAGGTGTTCTGAACCATTGAGCTACCGGCCACCGGTCAAGACCTTCTCTAACTGATGCTATGAACTTTCTGCCAACAGTAAACAATTCTCCATGTCTCATGAAGGTATTGTCCCAGCAGTCCTTAGCCTCTTGCCATTGTTTCTTGAGGTTGAGATACGGCTGGGGCAATACCTCGATGAGACACGAATTGTCTACTGTTGGTGCGAAGTTCATAACATCAATTAGAGGAGTTCTTGATCGGCGGCTGGTAGCTCAGTGGTCCAGAGCTCCCGACATGTTATCAGGAGGTGGTGGTATCCCACCAGGCTCAAAACAATTTTTCATCTAAAATTTATATCGACGTTAAATTCATTAATATATGAATAAAATACATCGAAAAAACTTTTTGTGTTTTATAGTTACTAATAAAACATTACTAAATGCATTTTTCCACTCATCCATTAGTTCCATTTTCCACTTAGGCGGTGCTAACCAGAAATATAAACTTTGATAGTGCCCTTTAGTACGGACGACGCCAAAACCTTAAATCAATATTAGAAACGATCTAATTATAGTAGAAGTTTGAGATTTTTGTAATGGAATGTGGTGGTGAAGGTATTTACATTCATACCACTGATATGCCTCTTTACTTTCAGGGGCGGATGAAGAAAACCAACTTTTTTGTTTTGAGAGATAAAAAAATTCTTGCTTTATGGGTACTATTAAAATATTACTAAATACATATTTCCATTCAACCATTAGTTCCATTTTCTACTTTTAAGCAGTCTAAAGACTAAAAATAAAAACTTGACACCGCCCTCTTATTGTGGGAAAAAAGCTGGAAAATGTTGAAATTCAAACAAATATTAGAAACGATCTATTTATGGTAGAAATTTGATACTTTGGTGGTGGAATTTGGTGGTACATTAATAATGATGATTTGCTTCCTTACCTCCAGGGAGAATGCAACTTTTTTATTATTTTTTTTCCCGGTGACCGGGTGGTTAGCGCGTTTGTTACTAATCAGAAGGACCTGGGTTCGAGCCTAGGGTAAGGCATGGATACTTATGTTGTTTTTCTCCTGAGGTTTCGTCTTCCTCACAGATATTCCTTATAGCTTAATTAAAATGACAGGCTCTTGTCCCACCTCTGTGGGAAGCAGCTGTTTGAGGGTTAATTACTTTTATATAGTAGATATTAATTAAATGCCACTATTTACGTTTTCCGAATCATTTATTAATTCCAGTTTATAATGTTAGGGAGTGCTAAAGATTGATAGCAAAGAAAAACTTTATTCTCTTTGCAAATTAGCATCCAATATTCAAAAGAAGCGATATATTTTTCTTTGATTCAATGTCATCGATAGTTATTTGAAAATATTATGTCGTCCTTTACTTTTCCAAGGGATTTTACATTCATTTTCGCCTTTATATTGTGCTCTCAATTAAATGGATTATTTTGAATCGCCATGTTAAAAAAAATGTTTTGCATATCTAGTTACATCAAAAGCTAGACTTACCAAATTAAAGTGCAAAACAAGAAAGTTGTATAAATTTAATTGTAATTCAACGAGCAGCTCTAAAACATAAATCATTAGCACATATAAATACTTATCTCATTTATTTCCTGTAAGAATTATAATAAAAGTTGCACTTAAAAAAATCAAACATTATTTTGTAATTTTCGATAACCTCAATTATCTATGTCTGTTGATTTATATATCCCGTTAGAAAAGCAAGTTCAAATAGCAAAATGTCTGCCATAAATACAACACGGTTGTGTGTCTGCACTATGCGTATACAATATAATCAAAACAGTTTTGCTTTGTCTATTAAGGTCTGCAACTGATATTAATGATTATTATTTGTCACGAAGCGTGAAACAGGTTAGTAGATCCGGCACTATCTCTAATGTTTCTTACAGACTGATTGACAAGCCTTATTGCCTCTT
Source organism: Ryuthela nishihirai (assembly GCA_038380435.1). Taxonomy (NCBI): domain Eukaryota; kingdom Metazoa; phylum Arthropoda; class Arachnida; order Araneae; family Heptathelidae; genus Ryuthela; species Ryuthela nishihirai. The sequence continues at coordinate 84,506,494 of JAWZYU010000017.1, forward strand.
ACCTTTGCAATTGTGCTTTCCTTCATTCGTCATTTCGACATTAATGTGTGGCGTCGAACATAAACCGTCCATTACGGTATCAGAACCGAAAGCGAATACCAAGCGGCAGAGATTCATTATCATTTTAATTACTTGATATGTCCATTAGTGAGTTCATGAGTCTAACGCGTTTTCGTACGTGGAAATGGCAATTCACGTCCCATTTGAAAATGGCCGCCGCGCAGGGTACGATGGTCTTGTTTGGATTATAACTGTTGCCATCGGCATGAAAGATATTGTTGGTTGCTTGATAGATGACGTCGACACCTCAGGGCAATGGAAATAGCTTGGGACATCTCTTGCACATTTGTCACGAGCACTTTGCCAGTATCCATGACTCGCATAATAATTGCTGGAAGGGAATATGTTACGGACAACATTTAATTGTAGTGTTCTTATTTCTTTGTCTTTGAGAACTTCTTTCTTAATCTGATTTCCCTCGGGAAATACAAACAAAGGTAATACGTACTCCAAAGGTGACAATCTGATGACCACCTAGGGAAGGATTATGCATTGTGGCTTTCTAATTGAAACGTTCACTGACGGGGTGGTGGTAAATGAATTGCACTGGTGGCAAAAAGAAATTGCATCACTAAGCAAACTTTGTGAAGCTCGGATGAAACTTGGCTACAGATATGTACAGCTGAAAAAGATGCTGATGATATCAAATGCATGCTGGTTTCAGATGTAAGGGAAGGCCACATACAGCAACACATAACTAGCATGTCTGTAACCCTAATTTATTCATTGTATTGAATTTCTGATTAACTGTTGAAATCACCTTGCTCAATGTTGTATAATCTAGAAGTCATTATAAATAGTTGTCTGATTTGGAGAGAAATCAAATTATTGGTCTTAGAGAAACATAAATGCTTAATAAACGATGTTACCGTTGTTGTTGATCGTAATTAAAACACAGAGATTTGAAAGACAGAAGACAGATAAACAAAGTTATCAGTCATTTAGGATTCGAACCACTTGGCTACAGAGGAAGCTGCATTGTATTCGTGAGAGCCATTTTCATGACTTTTGAAAGGACAGAGAGAGAGAGATTCAATTGGAGGTAAGGACCTTTCATATTTTTTTAGATGAAACGAGGCGATTTGATAAAATCAAGGTGAGTTGACAAATCAACGCTACTTGGTTTTTTACTCTAAATGGCAACGGTTTCTTTTTTGTACGTGATTATGATGGAAGGAAGCACCAGATGTAAACAAATCATACTTGGATTCTTTTATAATGTGATCAATTCTTTCGAGAGTAACCATATCCTCAGATCTGTCGTTAATCATACTGTTGGAATACTTTTTGCAAACAGTGTGCTGTGAATATAGGAAAATGAGTTAGCATGAAATATTACAGAGCGACATTCTAAATATCCTCGATTAATGATTTACTTTATGCTATTTTGATTTGTACAGAAGTTCTAATTTGATCTCTTTTTTACCCCCCGAAAAGTTTTTCTTTCAGCATACTTGTACTCATTTCGTTCTGGGATCAATACTACAAAATAAATTTCAGCCACGTGTTTCCTTGATAATGCAAATGTTTCCACAGCCAATATATCTTCCGAATTTTCAAAGGTGACATGATGCAGAATTGTGAATAGTAAAACTCAAGAAAGGTATTTGTAGCTTCGATCATGTGCGTTGTGTATGCACTTGATCAACAGAATTGCAACAGAATTATCACATTCTTAACAATCTTAGTGTTAGACATACTTCCTTCACTTCTGATGCATGAAGTTCAAAACTCAATCAGAAGTTTTAGAAATGTAGCAATTGGGTATTATCCACATCCAAACATCGAACAGCGGAATTTCTGATTGATTGGTAAGGAGCTTAGTGTTAGACATACTTCCATCAGAAGTGAAGGAAGTATGTCTAACACTAAGATTGTTAAGAATGTGATAATTCTGTTGTAATTCTGTTGATCAAGTGCATACACAACGCACATGATCGAAGCTACAAATACCTTTCTTGAGTTTTACTATTCACAATTCTGCATCATGTCACCTTTGAAAATTCGGAAGATATATTGAAAATATGGAAGATATATTGATGATTTTATTCGGAAGATATATGATCGACAATTCGGTCGGCAGCGCGCCAGCCTCGTTACTTGCTACCCCAAATTTGAGTCTGTACTGTGCCTGTGCCGAAACTTCCTTTACTAACTCTCATTATGCCCTAGGTGAGAAAGAGAGTACCGATGGGCTTGGAAAGATGTCGTCAGTCGAATGGGAAGAGCCATATCGTGTGTACGTAGAAAATAACCTTGAGTGCCCTTGAGTGAAGGCTTTCATCGGTCTCCTGACAACTGTCTAGTGTATCCTCTTTTTCCATCCAGCAGTGAGCACATGAACACTCAAAGCTCTCTCGTACACTATCTGAATTCTTGTTTCAATGACCTTTCAAAGCCCAATGGTAGCTCTTTTCTCGCCGAGGAGTGAGAATGATATATGGGGAGAAAAAATCTCAAAGCTGGACATTTCTAATCAGAAGACGAAAGCATAAGCTATTATGATAAGAAATCTTTCTTTCATCAGTGTTTTTGAACAAGGAATTGCAAGGCTAAAATTTTCAGATGTTTGTCTTACAGGTCGTAACATTTAGGAACCACCGAAATTTCAAGACATATTAAAAGCATTGTTAGTTTAAAATGAAAAAAAATATATTATCAAATCTGAAGCCTAAATATTATTATTTTCTTCATTTTCAGGTTTTTACGTATTTAATACAGTCAAACAATTGCTGAATATTGCGAAGTTTATGAAATATCGATCTGTTTTCGCAGCAAGAAAAGCTGTCAAAAATAACCAAACCCACCAAAGTATCTTAACAGCACTTCTATTCACATGCCTTAATGGTCAAAAATAAATTATTGAAATTTCCATTTGGGTGGAAAATTGCTTATTAAAAAATCTAAAGGCTTTTTCATCTGCAATTTGCCCCGGAATTGTGCTATTTTTTCACTTTTTTTTATATGTTAAACTAATGACTTCATCTGGATAAAATGGTTTTGAAATATTGGATATTGGATTTAGAGAATTATTATATTGGCAGAAAGAAAAATGAACTTGAGTTCTAGTTGTTTCAATCATAAAATTGGTTAAAGAAAATTATAGGAAATTTCGGAAATTCAAAAGGTGACCTTATACACCTGTGACGAATTTTAAGCGACAAAGTAACACAGATTTATCAGTTCCATTTCGGGGCACGAAAAGTGTTCATTTTAAAATAAATAATAGTTTGAAATTATAAAATAAAACATATGCACCAATTGCAAATTATTAGCATTCATTAACATATCTTTTCAGAAGAAAACCTATTAATTCTAAATTTTTAATATTAGAAATTTCAGAGATCCCTTCACATCAGAATATCTCAGAACCTGAATATTTTCAAATCTTAGAGCAAGTTTATTCGAAAAATTGTATTCCCTACATCATTTATTAATTTAAACATATTTTAAAGAAAACATTATTAGGAAAATGTATATTTTTAAGATTTTTGTGAAGTTAGCGAATTAAGCTTCTGACAGACTTCTGGAAATGGAAACATTTCTCAATTTATATCCTAGTTACTCTCTTCGTACTGGAATGCCAATCTTTTGCTTTTGGCTTTATCCTCACTTATCTTCTTGACATCTCAAACAGATTAGTTTTAAAACTCCTCGGGTTCCATTTCTTTCATTTTCCGTCTTCCCTTCTTCACAAAATTTAATCTCCCCCATTCATCTTAATAAATATTTTTTCCACCTTCTTTCGCTTTCCTGATTTAAACCGCACTTTTCCCGCATAATTGTCTTTGCTTTCACTTATCATCGAACCTTTTCATCATCATCAGTCACGCTCGCATTACCCTCTTCTCTCTCCACAGTAGCTCCCATCTAAGAATCTTTTCTCATCATCACATTCTGAGATTCAATATTTTTTCATCCAATCCTTCCGACTGATAGCGATGTTTTACTGCCACGTGACCACATTCATCATCTTTCCTTTTCCATTCTTCATTCCTTCGAAATGCTTATTCATTCACTCATCCCTAAAGCAACTCATCATTCATTTCAGCTGTCGGAGTGAAGTGCCGCACAATCTACATCCCAATAATCATCCACAATCTGAAGTCGTTTATTTTTTTGTTCGTTTTCCTTTCCCCTTTCTCGAATTCTCCATTCTATTCCAAAGCGGCAAATGTTCACAAGTTAGAAACAAAAATTCTGTCTGTAAATAAAGTTGCGAATGACTATAATTAATAATGATTGACTTGTTTGGATTTATCCTGTCAGTAAGCTGCGTATTCTTGTGCTGGTGGATTCTTCGGGGATATGTTAATAATCCTGCTGACAAAAAACGAAATAACATTGCATTTAAAATAAGTAGATGCAAAATATATTCAGAATCTTAATACTATTTATTCACATATATAAAATGCAAAGAAATGATGTGGATGAATTTTAAACGATAAAGCGATACAGATTATCAGTTCTATTTCGGTGTTTAACAAATAATTGATACTTTAGTTCATTTAAAAAATAATTATCATTTTGAATTTATTGAATCAAATTTGCATCCCGACTGCAAGTTATCAGCATTCTTTAACTGGTCTTTTCAGAAGAAAAATCAACTTTCCAAAGTTTGTATATTTCGTCCCTTTCTGTCATCTCAATATTTTGAGAATCTTAAAATAAATTTATTTGAACAATTATATTGTCTAAATCTTTTAAATTAAAGATATTTTCAATGAAGAATTTACTAGGAAGGTTCATTTTCTTGAAACTTTGTGGATTATTAATCAGTTAAGTTTAACTGGCATAGCTGTTAGGGAGCTAGTCAGCTATCAGAATGTTTGTCTTCTGCAGTTAATTAACTCTATATACATCATTAATTAACTATCTGTTTAATTTTCGCTGGTAGACTGAAAATTCAACGCATTAAAACTCTACCTTTCTGAATACCCTTCTTTAAATTTTTTGTATCCGAAATTCTCTCCCAAAGATTCATGTGATTTAGTCATCCGTAATTAAATTCAAGGATCGTATTCCTAAACAAAACAACCAAAATGTGTCTACTTCGAGGCTTGTTACTAGCTATAAGTAAACAACGAGTCTTTTCACTTTTGCTTTTTGATTCCTTGGCGGTTCTTTAGCTCGGAATTTGGTCCCGATGATTGAAGGAGTAGCACTTGTTACCCTCTTATCCTATCGCTTCAGCCGACAGGATTCAGCCGACAGGCTCATTTCTTTTGCTTCACATCTATGTGTACAACGGAATATCGGACGAGACTGAATTGTGCTAAATTAAACCTGCTTTACATGATGGAAATGAATGGCATGTCAGCTGTTAGGTTTTGCATGAACGGTGTTTAGTTTTTGTAGCGCCTTTCTCTACGTGCTTGCGTCAGATCAATAAGTTTACGACTTGTGCTGGTATTCGAACTTTTTTTTTTACTTAACTAATTAAGAATTTAACAATTTCTCAAGAGTGAAAACATTCCACCATCTTGAAATAATTAGTTGAAAGAAACGGCATGTTCTGCCTGAGATGCGAACCCAAACATGCCGGGCGTGCTTACGGGAAACCTGGATTGGAAACACAGTCAAGACAAACAATTTTTTTCAACTAACTATTTCAAGCATTTCTTGTCTACAGGATGTTTTCCTGCGATACTTACTTATTACACCCATCATCTGCCCCTCGGTTTTCAAAGTACGGGATCTCCTGGTTATGTGCCAACTGCTCTACCTATTAAGCTACGACGGTGCCGATTCCCATTGCTTCACCAAGGATATAGATAAAGGGATTTCAAGAGAAACTGGCACGTAACCAAGAGATCTTGTGTTCGAATTCGAGAGACCGATTATCAAATTCTTGCAGTTTACGAATTGTATCTTATGGCTATAATCAAGCCCGTATCCAGAAAGGAAATCGAGGGAGGTGGGGTTGTCAAGAAACACAATTGAGCCGGGAAAATGTAAAGGGGGGGGGGAGGGCAAGAGATTGGATTTCCAATGCATTATAATTAAAAAACCGTCTTACAGGTTTTAAAAACTTCCTTCAAAAATTAATGAAATATAAATACGTTTATTAATTTTTTGACTTTATTACCATTGCAGGTATTCTGAAAAGGAGGTGGGAGGCACAGGCAACTGATTAAACTACATAAATATAAGGAATAAAGATTACCCTTTCTCCCTGATTAGCTCCCTGATTTGCTTCACTGGTGGGTTCTGCTGAGAGAGAATCTTCCGTTGTGTTTTCTGTTTGTTTGTGGGCTGACAGCCCCAAGTGAATAGATTCACAGGATATGTTTATCAGCTGGTGGATAATCCTGATAAGAGACCATCGCAGGTACCTGAACTTTTGCTTCTACGGGCATCGTCAAATCCTACATTGGAGGAAGTCTTCCTTGAAGATGGCTTCAACATTTAGTAGTGGGGAAACATGTCTTTTTCCCATGCCTCCGATTATAGAGCTGTTTGATACTGTTGCCATTCCCTTTCTCAATAAACATAATCTCTTTAAACACCCCACTAACCATTTTCTCCCCATAGGTAGTTGGAATGTGAGGACTCTGCACAGAGCTTTTTTCTATTGATATCCTCACACAAGAATTCCACCATTATAATTTAGATATTCTCGGCTTGCAAGAGACCAGATGGACAGATAAAGGTCAGATTCTTAAAAATAATCATAAATTTATCTTTTCAGGGAGGGACGACAATAAGCATCACTAAGGCGTGGGTCTGCTTCTCAGCAGACACGCCAGTGATGCCCTTCTAGGGTATGATTGCAATAATGAAAGATTTCTTACAGATAAATTTCAGACAAGCATTAAAGACTTGAATGTTATCTGTTGCTATACCCCTACCGAGGATGAAGATGAGAAAGATAGGTTTTATGGACAACTTCAGGATATTTTGAATTCTATCAAGAAAATTTTGACTTCAATGCCAAAATTGATACTTACGCTGACTTTTGGGGAGGGTCATAGGTTCTTTTGGTATTTGTAGCCTGCAATAGTAATGCAAAATGTCTCCAACAGGTAAGCAAACTTAATGGTTTGAGAATAACTAACACTAATTATAAACACCCGACATAAACAAGTATACGTGGTTTACCAATGATGGGCTGCATAAGAATATGATAGATTATATATTAATTAATAGGAAATTGACTAGTTCTGTTAGGAATACTAGGTAATATGAAAGAGCTGAAATTGCATCTGACTATTACCTTAAAAGTGTTTTGCAATTTAAACTTAAGACACATTTTCCTAAGGTTAAAAAATATTACCTTTAATACTGAAGCTCTGAAAGACCCAGTTATAGCTAAAGCTTACCATTATAGGTTACTTAGTCATTATGACAGTCATGGTCACCGTCTTAAACAGGCTATCCTTGAAACTAAGAGTACTATTTTTAGATAAAAAGGAGCAGAGGAGGCAAAATTATGTGAATGATAAGGTACTTGAGCTTATTTCGGAAAGAAAGAACTACAGGAATGTCTTTAATCGATGCTCTACTAGTCCTAATAGAAAGCATTACAAAAAGCTTAATAAACGCGTAAAGAATCAGTTAGCAGCTAATAAGAATCTTTGGCTTAATGGCTTGCCTTACAAAGCTGAGGAAGCAGTTAGATAGTACAACAGCAGAGAGCTGTACCAGATACTTATTTTTTTATGTGGGAAAAAACGTACATGTATATAGGAATTGAAGATTAAACAAGATAATGTTATTGAAGGTGAGGATTCTGTCATAGCTAAAGTGGGCTGAGCATTTTAGTGATGTTCTAAACAATGTGGTTAGTTTTACTCCCATTGTTTGTAACGATGATAGATGCATTACTGACTTTAATGTTGGCTCTTTAACACAGTCTGAAGTTATTTTGGCTGTTTCGAAACTTATACTACATAAATTCCCAGGGGTAGATGAAATTACTACGGAAATGCTTAGAGTTGGTAATGTTCCGGTTACCACATGGATGACTGAAGCTTTGAATATCTTTTATGATAAAGGCGTGGCTCGTAAGGACCTAATTTAAAAAAAACCTAATTTTTAAAAAGATGATCGCAGTTCTTGTGATAACTATAGGTGTATCAGCCTACTTTTGGTTCCTGGTAAAGTTCTTTGCATGATTGTGCTTAATAGAATTAAGAATCTGGTTGAGAGACAATTGCTTGATGAGCAGTGTGGTTTCAGAAGTGGTAGGAGATGTGTGGATCAGGTATTTTCACTTAGGTAAATTCTTGAGAAATGTTTAGAGTTTCAGAAAACTTTGGTTGTTGATTTCAAAAAGGCTTTTGACTCTGTTGATCGTCATAATTTGTGGTTGATTGTGAGATCGTATGGAATACCAGACAAGTTAGTTAACATAATGAAAGTTCTCTATAATAACACTGAGTCGTGTGTGAGAGTTGGTAAGGCTTGTAGCAATTGGTTTAGGATTGCTTCTGGTGTTCGACAAGGGTACATTTTGTCTCCCTTTCTCTTTAGTTTGGTTATTGATTATGTTATGCGAAATTCACTGCAAGGGAAAGATTTTGGCCTTAAAATTAATTTGAAACAATAAAACGTCTCGTCAACAATCTGGCAGACCGACAAGATCTAATATTTGAGTGTATCCAGAAAACCTCCTGGGATATGTCTTTTCGCACGGCGGTGCGATCGGTGCGACTGCACCGTGCCTGCGCTTACAAAGGATTCCTCTTCAATAAATCTGCATACTTAAAGATTTTCACTATTCATGTTTATCATAACGTTTCATAACTCACGGCTCTCCATAAATGTTAAATAATCTATGAGTATTAGAGTAATGTAATAAAAGTCCTGTACATCATCAAACTTTTCTGAACAAGAGAAATTGACAGGGAGTAAAATATACTTTGATAATTCTTTTTTATCCATAGGAGAAGAAAGTTTAAAATTTCTGTTCGTGGATTGTATTTCTTTTTACTATTGTTAAAAACGAATTTCATGTTTTAAGGAGCGTTCTTTTTGAAACGTGCTCTATTTGTATTAATTGTTTATTTCTGCATTAAATAATACAACTGTTCTAAATTTAGAAGAAGATATTTAGGTGCATTTGCGAGAGGAATGTTATTTTAATATACATCAGTTGAAAACAAACAAAACTCAATTATAACTTCCAAATTGGAGAACATGGAATGGAAATTGTAGTTTTGTTCCTCCTGAATCTTGTATTTTTGTTCCTCCTGATTCCTAGATGATAATTAGCTGAAAACAATTAAATTTTATTGTTTTCAGTTGCTATTATGGTTGTCCCACTGAGAAACTCGACAAATGGTCGCCTGAGTTGGGTATGAACCAGCAGGAAGACGTGTGGCATACTGCTGTGCAGGCTCCAGGGCATTTCATTGACACTCGCCATATAAGCAGCACCATTTCACGGTGCTGATCGTTGGAGTAGCCCGCCATGTGCGTCTTCAACCGGTACACCTACTCACCTATAAGCACTATATCACACAAGCTTGATTTTTATCTTGCTGGACGGTTCTACAACACCATCTTCATGTGCATACGTTCATGAATCTTTTTGCTGGGTTACACAGTATTTTGCAGTGGCTAATCATTGAACGTCCGATTTGGAACGATCACCGTTTATAGTCTTCTATCCACATATTTCATGTATCCCATATATCATTTCCTATTAATTAGAAGATGCTCTATAACTTTGCAATATATATTTTTACTCTATCTCTCTTTGTTGCCGAGTTAGGTTTCTTAACGTCCTAAATTTGATTGCCGTAAGGGGGGCTACAGTTGCTCTCATTTGATCGGATTGGTCACGTTCCTATAGGTAGATTTTCATCTATACCTCTAGGACTCGTCGTTAAAAGGTTATTTGGCTGTTTTAGGACATTCCTTTGAATAGTCCTGTATAGATAGATATTAAAAAATGCTGAGTTAATCCTGTCAGAGCTTTGGTGGGACAAAATGAAATTCTTTCGAGGATCGTGGTTTGGAGGCCCCTCTTTTAAAGTGTTTGAACTACTCTTAATTCTACCTATTTTTTTTGCCTGCTACATTAGGTCGATGAGTGCAAGCTCAAGAAGTGATGGCAAGCAAGGCCTTAGCCTGAGGATTGTGACGATGTGGTAACTCTGGTCATAGCCTTGGGTAGGGTGCAGAATAGTTCCAAATTTGTCGTAATCTAGGCAAAAATTGCATACGTTGGGGCACTATTCGAACACATAACACAGGACGCAAAATTCGTTTCACATTCCCCTCTGCAGTGCTGTTGACAATCGACACCATAATCAGACACGCTACAAACGCTGTTTTATTAGGAAGTGCGTTCTCTAATTTTAAACAGTAATAGGGTTTCTAATACGATTTTTTGAACTAAATTTACACCAGGGATTTTATTTAATTGAGGATCATTATCGTTTCACTTTATTTTCATTCCAAGTAGCGATTTAAAAATTTTGCAAGTCATGCAACCTTCATTAAGGTTTAATTATCTTCCAGATCAAAAGAGAAGAAACTCGTTTACGAGTTTGGTCGAAATATTTCCTCCCATAATCCAACTGTTTCCTTTTCATCATCGTCAGCTATTAACAAGAACGAGTGACGCAAGCATCGCGCAGAAGTTACTCTCGTGCATGAAAGCTGTAATAGCATCAATAAAAACCTATTGAAGGTTTTCTTGTACATCATCAACTCAGTAAATTGAGTTTATAAAACGTCAGATAATTCATACATCTTATGGTCATGATTTAAGCACTCCATCATCATCATCCTCGTCGTCAGTGTTGTCATAATCATCGTTTTACCATCTGTTCATCACCTCTTAAAGCATGAACTCAAAATGTGTGTTTATTTTGAGTTCACCTGATGGCAATTGCAAGAAAACCTGGAGCGTTTTTTTGCTTCTAGAGCGCTTCTGAGCGAGAAAACCACTTCCGCTGCTCCCCCTCCCTCTCTCTCATGGGTGTTGTCCTGCTCGTGCCTTAATCGTTCCTTTTCTTTTCTTGCAGCAGAGGAAGTGATGTCTAATCTAAAACGTTTCTTATTTCTTGCTGAGATGGGTAAACTTGTTATGAGTAAGGATTTTTATAATACTAGTTTAAATGATGAATTATAATTTTTTCAATAAAACTTCAGTTGCAATATTTTTATTTCAATCTTATGCTTTAATTCAAATAATTAAAACAACACAATAACGTGCATAGAATCTCAAGGGAAGAGAACAAATTAGCATTTGACCCTCGTTTCACTTTTAAAATTTGAAAAGAAAATTATATATATATATTTTGAGTAAAAAAATCTGACCTTTGAATTTCAAAACCGTACTGTTACCCCCCCCCCCCCCCCTTTAGACAAACTACATTATTTTGTTTTTTGTTCACTTGTCTATCGCGAGCGAAATCTTAACGAAAACTCTGATAATTCAACAACTTTCAATGTTTAGGGAGGGAGAATGTTAACATGCTGCGGATAACGCGCTTGAATTTGTTTTAATAATATTTAATAGTACATTGGTAGAGTTTATTAATTATCTTAAAATATTAAAATAAGAAAAAAATTATTTATTCAAAATATTTTCCGATTTATACATTTCCGAGAAACTATGAGAAATTACTGAATTTCAGAATCCTAAATTCATTTCGAATGTGAAAAATGCAACAGCACGAAGTCAATCAGGAAATTTCATGAAATCTGTTGCCTATGAGGGGGGGGGGGGGCGAGTGAGAAGCAAGTGATTGAAGTTGGAGATGGAAATGTACAAAACTCTAGACTATACTTAAAAACTATATACTAACTCACCTATGGCCGTGCCGAGTGCCTAGCGCGCTTGGCTGTTGATAAAGAGACCTGGGTTCGAGCCCCGGTATGGCAGGGATGTTTGTGTTGTCTTTCTGCTGAGGTCCCGCCATCCTCACAGACACTCTACTATGGCGTATGAAATTGCCATACTTCTGTGGCAAGCAACTTCTTAAGGGATAATTATATATTATATTTTACCCACCTGTAGTGGCGATTCAGAAGTTGACGCAATGAATACCGTCAATCGTATTGTATGGAATGTTTGTTTAGGCAGCATTGACATATGCATGCAACTCTTGTAAAGGGCGAGGAGTGTCCCTGTGGAGTGTCGTTCAATATACTGTCAGAGTAGTCGGTGAGGAGAAAGTCCTCTGATCATGAATGTCATGGCAATGTACATAGGCTGTCCGTGGAAACACTTGCAGTGTATGGATAGACATTATCCTTCTCCGTCATATTGCTCGGAAAATTTCGGGGGAAAAAATGGTAGGAGTGCATTTTGTAGAACAAGGTTGTCGTACTGTCAGACTCTTTTAGCGCCTGGAATGTGTACAGAACTGCACGTCTGCTATACTTGATGCTGATTCAGAACACGGGGTGGAGGTAGGCAGGCCGAGATGTCTGTATTCAATAACACATCAAGACGTGTGCTTGCCATCGTTCCATCGCGGACAGAACCGGGACTCTTCGGTGAATAGTACAGATTTCCAATCCTATCTCAGTGGTTCTAGGCTCTGCACCATTCCAGGCATCGGGTTTTATGCCGTGACAGTTGTAATGGGTTTTCGAGTGGTGTATAGTGCCCAGAAACAGGCATCGTGTAAATGGCATCTCATCGTTTGGGTTAAACATACTGTTATAAATTTAAGGATGAAAATTGAGCCTGAGTTCAAAAGACTATTTAGCGACAAAATTTTATAAATGATCTAATTTATTACAAAGATGAATAAAACCATCAATATAAAACAAATTCAACTAACAAAATCTTTATCTTCACCAGTATGAAAATAAACCTCAGAAGAATATATTCACCGTATCACTGTAAAGTAGTCGTTTCTTTAGAATTCTTACAGTCCCCACTCGAAGCATAAAATAAGACTTTTTACAATAATCAATAAGTGGTACAATCATATTTGTGAATAAACCTGTAAATTATGAAGAATAATCTTTCTAATTCTTTAAACAAACCAAAAATAACCACGCATCGAATGGTTTTCTTCCAGAATTTCAACCATCAAGTACTTCAAAAGTGCGGCTAATTATAATGAGCGTTCAGAGCCAATTCTTTTCAGACGTTGATCACCAGGCAACAGACGATGAACTCTTCCTACAGAGAAGTTAAAGTCATCTCTACTTGCTCGACTAACATTTCACGTCCTTGACCTAATCTCCAAGTATCTTGAGAAACTTTCCTAACATTAATTTTATGCTAATTCACTCAGTGCGAAAGGAATATACACATTTAAGCACTACCAACTTTTTCATTCACCTTAAACTACGTTATTGTTAGAGTTCTTACTGTTCCAATCGACTAGTAACGTAATTCACATGCTAAAGCACATGCGAGCATCAAAAAGGTACAGCACATCACGTTTCATTGTTGCTCGTTCATCTGTCGTAACAATACAATAGTTATACCACTGTCTCTTTAGAGGTCACTATTGAAATGGTTCACCATAGCAAAGCGGTCCCACAACACCATTACCGGAAGTGGTGATTCTCGTGTGCTGTGGTCCTATTTTGTGACTCAGTCCCTAGCCATTAGTGTAAATTGGACCAACAGCATTGTATAGTCCAATATCATGACCAACTCGTTCAGCGATGACTCTTATGGACAATTCGACGTGTTTCGGTTCGATGATCCTCTCGCACTCAATGTTCCTCACTTGGCCGTAGAAGCGCTGATGTCGTATCCTGACATACCTTGTTCTTCCTCCAGTTGGGAACGTACTGCCGAAAGTCCCTTAATCCAATAGCAGATTCTTCTTCTCCCCACCCATGTAGTAGTCTCCCCTGTGACCCTTTGCGACGGAATTGTAATCTTTTACGTTATCTGATATTTTTAATTATGCATTTTAATCGCATAATTAAGTGTCGCTGCTGTTTCATAGTTTAGTGCGATTCGCATGCCTCTACATCTTCGTGGTGTTGCAATTCTCATGTTGCGTAGTGTATGGTACTCATTTACTTGCCAAATTTAATATAAAACGTATCTTTCTTTATTGCTGATAAGAGAAAATTTCGATTCTTCTTTTCAACGGCAAAATCATGTAAATGATGGACATAATTTATATTCATGACTTCTTCTCCTCAACTAAGATTGAATTCACTGTGATTTACAAATATACACTAAAATATTATAATTTTCATGCTATGAAACACTTCAATTTTATTTCACTTCTACACTGAAGAGTCAAAACATTATGACCACTTGCCTAACATGATGTTGGTTCTCCACGTGCCACCAAAACAGCTCCTACCTGGCGAGGCATGGACGCTACAAGATTCCTAAAGGTGTCTTATGGTATCTGGTACCACCTTACACCAGATACCACAAGACACCTTTAGGAATCTTGTACACCTTACCAGCAGATCTTTAACTCTTGTAAGTTACGTGGTTGAGCCACCGCATTCGGATATGCTGTTCCAACACAAGGCGCAGATGCTCGATTGGATTGATGTCTGGGGAATTTGGAGGCCAGGGCAATTCCTGGAAGTCTTCCTCATATTCCACCAACCATTCTCGAACAATCTGGACAGTGGGGCATGGCGCATTATCATGCTGAAATAAGGCACTACTAGAGGGTTATGCCATTGCCATGAAAGGATGTCCCTGGTCTGCAATAATGTTTAGGTAGGTGGTAGACGTCACAGTTTCCTGCACATGAATGACTAGACCCAGGTTTTCCCAGCAGAACATTGCCCAAAGCATTACACTTCCTCCACTGGCTTGTTTTGATTCCACGGTGCATTCATCCACGGTACTTCTCCCCAGGTAAACGACGCACACCTACCTGGCCATCCACATGGTGCAACAGGAAACGAGATTCATCGGACCAGATGACCTTCTTCCAATCATTCAAGGTCCAGTTTTAATGCTCGCGTGCCCATTGTAGGCACTTTTGACGGTGAACAGAGGTTAGCATGGGCACTCAGAGTGGCCTGCGACTATGCAGCCCCATTTTCAGCAGAATTCGATGTACTGTGTGTTGTGATACATTAATCCCGTCACCAACATTCAAATTACGGGCGAGTTGTGGCATAGTATCCCTTCTGTTGGCTCGTACCATACGGGATAGCATTTGCTCACCTCTAACATCGATGATCTGTGGTCAGCCCACACCTTGCTGGCGCTTCGTGGTTTTTCCCTCCACGAACTACTTTTTGAAGGTACTATCGACGGCTGACCGTGAGCACCCCTACAAGCCTTGCCGTCTCGGAAATGCTCTGACTCAATCTCTGGCCATTACAATTTGGCCATTGTCAAACTCACTTAAATCCGCTGCCTTTCACATCTGAAGAACAAGAATGACACTGATTAACAGAGTTTAGTATCAGATGATATTTATACCGTTTCATGATCACACGCGCCGACGCTTACCTGTAGTTGCTTCGATTTGCATAAAGACGCGTTGGTCATAATGTTTTGGCTCTTCGGTGTAAATAAGTAGTCACATTCATCAAATACAGAATTTTTTTGGTACTTGGTACCTTTTCCAAAGGGAAATTTATGGATTTTTCTTTTCTTGGAAAAATTAGTAGCAGTACACTGGCACCATTAAACATGAAATGAATTTCTGCATTAAAATTCGAAGCAATTCACTTTAAGCCCTCAAATGACAAGTGCTTGGAATGCTTGTGTCGTCAGCAGTCCATGAATCGACCTCATCTTCTGATAAAAATATGTTTCAATGTTTGTTTTTTTTAAAGTCAAATATTTCGGTTAATAATGACTACAGAAATGACACTATGACCTGTACCTTAAATATCCTTAAATAAAAAAGTTTTGTTCACATAAGAAACAAAGTATTTCTCGAACAACAAGCTGAACATCATTAAAACGTATAATATTTACCTTTTACATCTCAAAAGCATAATTAAAAGTCGTAATTAAAAAAAGTGTGTTGGGCAATGTCCTCGTCAGCATTTCGGCTTCGCAGCATTTTCCTAACATCTCAGCTTTTCGTGTATGTCAGTAACCGTTAACAGGGTTCTTCTTTGGCTGCAAGGGTCTCCCTTTTCTTATTATCAAAAAGGAAAGAAGGATGCCTTGGGATCAGAGGTCCATACCACCCACAGCAGATCCATCGCCGATGCACGAGAGGTTCATCCTGAAAAGGTTCATTACTCTCATCACCGTTGTCATTAACCACATTGCTTCTGCTCTGCAGCGCACTCTGATGACTCTCTGTGACTCTCGTCGGGAGGTCTGATTACCACACACGCACAACATTCACTGCGCTCTATCATCAAGAACTATCCTGCCGATTTGCTACCGAAGCAGCAGAGTCAGGATTGTAAAACTATTATTTTAATGATGTTCGTCTCACATTATTATTATCATTATGAGTCGGCTGTTTCCTTTTTATACGCGACATGGTAATTTCGCATTGACTACTTTCGATGATTTAAGGCCATTTTGTGCCTTAAGTTAATTAATTAAGGCTTACTCTTTTATATTCCATGCTGCCTTTTATCCAAAAATGCCGCTTTATCTGTATTGTCCTTAATGCTGCATTATGTCCTCTGATCATTTACTCTTTTTGATCTGTTCTCACATTAAATTCTCTCCTAGGCATGCAACTGGCTCTTACGATAAGCTACACGGTAATTCTATTTTTTTTCTCCAAGCAATTGAACTAAAAAACAAAACAAATGTACTAAGTTCAACAGAAAATCATTGCATGCTATGTTTCTGAAAAACGGTCTAGGATTATTTTCTCACGTGCGAAATTTTACATTTTCTATAAGTGAATGGCTGAATTAGAAAGAAGGAAAATGAATAGCCAAAATAGAACTAAAAGATGATGTGTGGGTAGAATTAATGAGTTCACGAAGAGCAGCGATGGTTCTCTCGTTCACGGCTTCCTTCGACTTTCCTTCACGACAGAGGTCATCGAAGTTCCCCAGCTGGGTCAGCGTTGAGATTTATCTCCGCAAAATTCCCCGCCCTGCCCACGGTCAGTAGGGGACACCGATGGGCTTGGAAAGGCCACCGTCCGTCGTATGGGACGTTTAGCCGTGGCCCCGTGTGTGAGAGAGAGCCATACCCTGTGCACGTTAAAGAACACGCTGGATGGCCTTGACGGGAGGCTACCATCTGTCTTCCAACAGCTGTTCCAGTGGGTCTCCTCCCCCAACCTTCTCTGAGCCTTCGGGGTCCATGTGACCTGGCCATTTAGCCCATGGTGTGCAAAAAAGTGCCCCTCAGAGATAAAACAACCCAACCCTTCGAAGCTCTGCCGTCCTTCTCTGAATTTAGGCAACCATCGCGTAACAGTGCCATATGAAGAGGCACGACCCCTATACTCTTGTGATAAATCGGCATGAATTTTTTTCTCGTTGTCCCCAAGCTGCATCCTTGTGAAAATATAAAATTTTCCCCATCATTAGTAGGCTCCATAGCAACAACGCACAGATTTCGCAGACTGAACCTTACGCGACGCCAGCGAAGAGAGAAGTAATGACAAGGCCTTTGTTTTTAACAAGGAATGACAAGTTTAGACAAGCTTTCGAACAAGTCCTAGTTCGTTAACTTGGGAGGAAAGAGTTCAAATCTACAGACATGTGTCAAGAACTTTTTTGAAGGCCCTCCATAAAAATAAGTTTATTTATTAAAAGTTGAATAGTGTGAGTCGTTGCCGTTTCAAAGCAAATTGCGGATTTCATTCATCTTTGGACTTTAGAAGTGTTTTTTCTTCAAAAAAGTATTTAAAAAAAAAATAAAAATCAGCTCAACCCTAAAGGCCGGAATATGCAACTTGCGTCCCGTGGATAATTAAAATATTAAATAGATATTCACACTTACTTGTCTATTCCGATGGCCGAGTGATTAGCTCGCTTGGATACTAATCAAAGGGACCTGGGTTCGAGCCCGAGGAATGCGTGGCTTTTTGTATTGCTTTTGTCACAGATTCTTCTTCATGGCGTATTAAACTGAGCTTGAGTGGTCTTTATTTATTTAGGTTTTTTTTAAAATATTTTCTCATAGTTGAGAACTGGAATCCTTTTTAAAGCAATTGATAAAAAAGCAATTGTGAAAACAAACACCAATCCACCTCCAGGACTCGGGACTACCTGACTACGTGCCAGTTGCCACCACCAAAGCAACAAGCGCACGCAACCAGGAGGTCCCGCGTTCGAATCTAGGAGGCGTATTAGTGTCCTTTTTTCACAGATGCCTCGGGGCGGGGCTGGCTCAGTCGGTAGCGCGCCAGGCTCGTAATCTATAGTTCCCAGGTTCGAGTCCCAGCTGGGTCAGCGTTGAGATTTATCTCCGCAAAATTCCCCGCCCTGCCCACGGTCAGTAGGGGACACCGATGGGCTTGGAAAGGCCACCGTCCGTCGGATGGGACGTTAAGCCGTGGCTCCTTGTGCGGGAGAGACATACCCTGTGCACGTTAAAGAACACGCTGGATGGCCTTGACGGGAGGCTACCATCTGTCTCCCAACAGCTGTTCCAGTGGGTCCCCTCCCCCAACCTTCTCTGAGCCTTCGGGGTCCATGTGACCTGGCCATTTAGCCCATGGTGTGCAAAAAAGTGCCTCTCAGAGGTAAAACAACCCAACCCAAATCACAGATGCCTTCGTATAAAATATCAGTTGTAACGATCACTTCAGTGAGTCTTATTTTTTAAAGCGCAGAAACTGTGGTTAACCCTTTGAATCCAATCAACACATTGTACATACACTTATATATGTATAAAATGAATATCTACAATACATATTTCGATCGTTATTTCAAAATTTATATTACTGTTACATTTTCGTGCAATATTATAAATCGTGAATTGTCTCTAATGCCGAGTGGTTAGCGTGCTTGGCTAGTGATCAAAGGGAAAATAGGAATGAATGTTTTCTTTGTTGTGTTGTTCTTCTGCTGAGGTCTCGTCTACTTCACAGATCTATTCTATAGTACAGTCGCTCAAAAAAGTATCCGAACACTATGGTTGATTACAGAATTCAGAAAAAATATCTGGCATTGATTTTTTTAGAAATTAGTCATATGGCAACCTTCGTGTCACGTGATTACAGAATTCAGGAAAAATATCTGGAGCGTGTACAGCAACTGTACACGTTACAGTTACCGTTCACAGCAAACTGGAGCGTGTGCAGTTATTGCACACGCTCCAGTTTGCTGTGAACGGTAACTGCACACGCTCAATATTTCCGTGAGTGAGCCCACACGATCTAGGTCTTTGTGAGCTCACACGATCCAATGTGCTGTGAACATTAACCGCAACTGCTCCAGTTTGCTGTGAACGGTAACTGCACACGCTCCATATTCATTGCATTATATATTCATACGCATTATATATATTAAAAAAATATCCGAACATTATGGTTGATTACAGACTTCAGAAAAAATATCTGGCAACGATTTTTTTTAGAAATTAGTGATCTGGCAAACTTCGTGTCACGTGACACGAAGGTTGCCAGATCACTAATTTCTAAAAAAATCAATGCCAGATATTTTTTCTGAATTTTGCAATCAACCATAGTGTTCGGATATTTTTTTGAGCGACTGCACGTTATACCTACAGGCGTTTGTGGCAAGGAGCTGCTTTAGAGGTAATTTATTTATTATATTAATTCAAAAGTCATCACCTCTTGTTTCCAATGCTGAAAAAACGAAAGCCGAGGAAAAGGTTCGAGTTCAACAAAGCTAACTCTTGTGAGTAACAAACATCACAACGAGTTATGTTCGTGCCAAAAGGTTCACAATGGGATTGGTTCTTTGCTGTACCAAAAAAACCATGTCAATATAACAGCAAGCTAGCAAATGAACACTGAAGAAAAGAGGGGAGAACAGAGGGGGTGCCATAAAGAATTATGTAGTGAAGGCATTTTTTCGGATAGCACAAGTGCTTTAAGTTAGTACTTCAAACATACCTCAGCGCGACATCGTTACCGCCAAAGATTAGCAAGTTCAAGCAACAAGAGGCAATTTAGTACAAGAGCAACAATTTAGCACCTGCGTGACAATTAGTGAGCAACAATTGTCTGCTGCCTAGAGTTATTTGTCAGAGAGCGCCAATTACTTGTCTGGTCAGAAACCATTTCGCAGGAGTCAAATGGTTGATGCAGATGCCGATGAAAGGTTCGCCTTCGGAATGGAGCGTTTCGGCCTCTCACAATCCAGAGCAGTCAGATCACGATCCCATGCCCGAGTGATTAATCCCAAGCCTATTGTTTTCTTATCCTCGAGCAAGTATCGTTTGCTGCTCTCGCATCCATCGCACGAGACTGACCTGACCAATAATAACAAATATCTTGCCTTCTTATGATTGGTTGCGGTAATAAATTCCGACAGGTGGCGTTTTTAATTAATGAGATGTTTAGCGCGTGCTGGTACTGAAGGAGGAGGAAAAAATTAAACCTTTTTTTTTTCCCTCGAATGCTTCGGAGTGAGATTTCGGTGTCGTGTAGTAGTTGAATTTCAGTGTTGAATTATCCTTTCTGTGTTCATCCTAGAAACTGAGGGAGTCACGAGAAAAAAGATAATGAATCCAAGACTGATAAATCGCTTCAATTTATTCCAATAGAAAACAGTGCAAAAAATCTGTCTGGAATAGCAACTTATTCCATTCCTCTGCAGAAGTTCGTTCGTCGAAATAACAAAGAACACACGATACCCTTTTGACACTATGTTATTGTTAATTATGATTACTTGATGATAATGTTTAATACCTTCGATCATGTCATGTACAGTGTCTGCCAAAAATGTTGCAAAAAATTTCCAGCTAATAATCTAGCTATGCTTTTATTGCAAAACTCCATCAGTACCGCAGTCCAGTTGAAGCCAGTTGAAGCAGTTGCAATGATTATCAAATTCAAGTGAGCTTCAGGGGAGGGGGGGCATTATCTCCCTCCATCGAAATTTCATTAGTCTCCATGAGATATTAAATTAAAAATAAAATCAAATTCTAACAAAAATTTAATTTTTTGAGTATATTTGCACCATCGAATGTGAGAAATTCACTGATGTGGTATTGATGTCCAATTCGAAATAGGTAAATGTTAAAAATTCACCCAATCGTCTCAGGTATTCGAGACCGGGATCGCGTGGTTAAGCGCCAGTTTCCTTACCAGTTCAGCTAAGACTTCGTGCTTTGAAATGAATCTCAGACATTGAATAGGTTCTTTTGGTTCATAACGCTTTTGAGGATAATGTAGGAAGTCAGAAAAAACAAGTGCTCCTTGAACTTCAGAAAAGGGGGCCAAAATTTCCACCTTCCACTCATTCGAACTTAATGAAAAGCACCCACTTAAAAGAAAACAAAAAATCTATTGGCCCTACGTGCACCAATGGTAGAATCAAGAGTTAAACTATCATTGGTGCAGGAGGGTAACACAACGGGTTCCCGTGGTATTAGGGGCCCTTCGAGCTGAGGGGCCACCATTTTATACATTATGATAAGGAATCTCTCGAATTGAAAATAATAAATATAAATATAAAAATAATAAAAACAAGCAGAAACTGGATTAAAACTTTTAAGTTGTCTTTGTCCTTTATGTTGTCCAGTAACCCTCCTCTCTTAAAAAAGAACAACTTTGGAAAGTTATTCACGAAATTCAGTTGAAAGCTGTAAACGTAATTAAAATATTCTTTGTTTTATCCCAGTTGCATGCAGTTCTCTTTGGCACCTCATCACTTCTAAAGTACTCTCCTTGTGTCCCATAGGTAGTGTATATACAGGGTGAATCTGAAAAAGTGGGCAAAACTTTACGGGGTGGTAGAACGCAGCTACACAAGCAATATTCGTCATAGAAAGTATGGGCGGAACGCAAACGGCGAGCCGATAGGTGGCGTTGGAAATGATATAAAAGGGTCGGTCCTCGCACCCAACGGCATTTCTACCGTGGATTGCCGAGAGGATGGCTGGTTATACTAACCACGAAATGGCGGATATGCACTTTGTGTACGGTGCGGCGGACGGGAATGCAAGTGAGGCACAGAGAATCTCCTCTCCTTCTTGTGTTCATTCTTTAAATGTGACAGTGGAAAACTACCTTTTAACTTCTCACCCTTGCGTTCCGACCATACATTCTATGACGAATATTGCTCGTATACTGCGTTCTACCACCCCGTAAAGTTTTGCCCACTTTTTCAGATTCACCCTGTATATCGTTTACAATACAGTTGTACAGTACTTTAATTTGGCAGGTTAAAAAGTTCAGTCATTGCCGCTTGGCCGACTTTAAAATAGAACGAAATTATGCGAATTTTAAAACAGAATGAAATAATGCGAATCTTAAAATATAATGAAATAATGTGTTCAACGTAACTTATTTCAATGACCACTAATATTTAATTTTCCTGAACATCTAGTTTTCAGGTAAAAAAGGTCTATACCCAAGGTAAATGCACATTTAGACCTGTACTTAACAATCATCGATCAATGTCTCCCTCTTATTTCAAATTCAAATGAAAATTCAAGTTTTATTCAAATTCAAATGAAAATTCAAGTTTTATTCAAATTCAACATTCAGCATTACATATTTAAGCCAGCTCACCACAAGAATTTAATTAACCCCCAAGTGGATTACTAATATTATAAATTTTTGCTCATATCATATTTAGTATATAACGTATACATTAATACAAAGGTTTTAAAAGAATAACATTTGGTACGTACAAAACATTACGCTAATTTGATGCATATAATGTTCAGCTTAACAACCATAATTTAATCAGTTTTTTAAACGTTATAGTATTAGTTAGGTTTTTTGATAAATTATTAAACATTTTAGGAGCAGAAAAAAAACTTTCAAATAATTCATTATTTGGTTTAGGAACAAACAGTTTTTCATTTTCCACAGCTCTGGCATCATAAGAGTTTCCAGCTCTATTAAATATGCGAATATTTTTATGCATAAAAATGAAAAGTTGTAATTCATATATTTGTTCAACATTCAATACAATCAGATCCAAAAAAATTTGATAAGAAGAATCATATTTTCTTTTAAATGTTTAACGCATATTTATACATTTGTTTTATTAACTATAAATGATTTTCATATTGTCGTGGACGTGGAGGATAAAATAATAATAAATATAAATACCCCTCAAGCAGCTGCTTGCCACATAGGTCTGACAGGAGCCTGTCAGTTTATATGCCATAGTAGAAGGTCTGGGAGGATGGTGGGGACATCAGTACAAAAATACATGCCTTATAACACATCCATGCCTTACTCGGGGCTCGAACCCAGGTCCCTTAGATCAGTAGCCAAGCGCGCTAACCACTCGGCGAAAGAAGTAAACTCTTCCGATGCACCGTAGTAGAGGACGATTACTTTGTCCAATTGACTACTCTCCACACGTTATTCTAGGGGTGAAACCACAAATTCGTGGGTTTTTCCACTCGTACTTAGGTGTGTTTCAGACATGCTGTGCCTTCGATGAAATGAACAACTGTCCAATGCACTAAGTAGAGGACGACACACTGTTTATTTACATTCACACATGGGAATGTAAATAAACATATGGGAATGTACTCGATTCTGTGGGCCTTAGCTGTGCTCACTTCGTTAAGTGAAATGGCGTTATCGATGTCCCTTGTAGACTTTCTGCAATCAGTTTAGTTTAACCTGAATGCTGCTTTACTATTGCAGGCATTCATTTGATAAGATGGAGATCTATACTTTCCTGAGAAATCGCTTTACCGACTTCAAAACTCGGAGAGAGCATATCTTAATCCCTACCTACCCTACCAGTTCACACAGGACCGATCCCTGCTCCTTTAGGGTTGCCCATAAAGAGCTACGTCATTTCGACTCGCAAAAACAAATGACCTCTCCGTTTCTCAACAACACTTAGTCTGCTGTTTGTTGTTCGCATATCCCTGTCTCTCCTCTCCGTGACTCGCACCCAGGTTCTCTGGCTAGTGACGGAAATACAATAAACCATCTTCCATCGCTCGGTTTCCGAGCATATGGAGAACTGCCCAGCTTGGTCCCGAATGGCGACTAATGAGCCACATTCCCATTTATGACATTCTGAAAATACATTTATAACATAGATAGATACAATAACAATAGAAACAACAACAAAAAAATTTAGAGGGACACGACACATATGTTCCTCTTCAGATAGTTATTCAGAATTATTATATTATTATTTTATTTTTAATAGATCCAAGAAATGTAAAGTAAAACTCCAATGTAAAGTAAAACTCCAAGAAATGTAAGCAAAATAAACTTTTTTCAATGTACATATGTCTAACAATTCTCTCAATATACACATTTGAGTCACAATTCTTTTAATACGTCAAAATAATTTAGATATAATAGTTATAAAATAATTATAATATAATAAATTGTTATAAAATATTTATAATACAATAGACTGTGAAAATATTTATAATATAATAAATTGATATAAAATATTTACAATATATAAAATTAATAAATAATATTTTATTAGTATAAATTAATAAGTAATATTTATAATAGCATAAATAAATAAATAATATATTTAATATAATATATTAATAAATAATATTTATAATGTAATATATTAATAAATAATATTTATAATGTAATATGTTAATAAATAATATTTATAATGTAATATATTAATAAATAATATTTATAATATAATATATTAATAAATAATATTTATAATGTAATATATTAATAAATAATATTTATAATAATATGAATTGTTACATTTACAAGATGGTCGTGTCATGCAGGTGTAATTTTATATTAAGGACCAATATTTTGCCTTAATGCAATGCTTAAAATGTCATATTTAGTTGTTTCGAACATTCGCCCAAAGTGTTCGGTCCGTTTAATCCGGTCCAACATATAAAGTGGACCAAACGTTTTCGATTTCGCCGACTCTTGAACTCTGTTTAGATTTCTTTCAGGCAACTGAAAACAGAAGTATTTGAAGTTTTTGAGAAAGTAGCGAGATGTGTCTCAATATTTGTTTTCATGTAAAATGCATCTTCCACTAAGATGTAACTGGATTGGTGGTTAGGGAGCTCGTTACCATTCCAGTAGACATCTTTGTGAATCGTGTTAGTTCTGACTGAACATCGGTCTTAGTAGGGGCACATGTCCTTGTACAAGAAGTACTACACCAATTAGGAATATTCTAGGATTCTTTTCTGTCGTATACGTTAAAAGAGCACAAATAAAAACCGGTTTTGAAATCGTTTCAAGGCAAAAATTATAAGCTGTTGAAGATATACTATCCCGTTCAATTTGTCGGGGAGTCATTTATACCACGCCTCCATTTTTCCTGCATTCAGAGCACATGCTCCCAAATAAATTCAGACCCTCCTTCCTGTATCATCTCGTGAGTGGCACATCATTAGACAACACTTAGATCATTATATTTGATAGATCTAAAATTTTATTAAATTCTAATACAGGATCGACTTGGGTTAACAGATCAAAATTTGATACTTTTATCTGTTAGAGACAATAGTAATGAAGTGATCCATTCTCTTAATTGTAATAAAGTTGGGTTGGGTTGTTTTACCTCTGAGCGGCACTTTTTTGCACACCATGGGCTAAATGGCCAGGTCACATAGACCCCGAAGGCTCAGAGAAGGTTTGGGGAGGGGACCCACTGGAACAGCAGATGGTAGTCTCCCGTCAAGGCCATCCAGCGTGTTCTTTAACGTGCACAGGGTATGGCTCTCCCGCACACGGGGCCACGGCTTAACGTCCCATCCGACGGACGGCGGCCTTTCCAAGCCCATCGGTGTCCCCTACTGACCGTGGGCAGGGCGGGGAATTTTGCGGAGATAAATCTCAACGCTGACCCAGCTGGGACTCGAACCTGGGAACTACAGATTACGAGCCTGGCGCTCTACCGACTGAGCCACCCCCGCTCCATTTTAATAAAGATTTAAGTGGAGTTAATTATTAATGACTAAGAAAGAATGTGTCAAATGCTGATTAGAATGAGGGTTTTGGTTTCGATGATATAAGTATAGCTTAGAATGTTTTTTTTAAAATGTTGAAAGAATGTATATCGAAATCGTATCAACGTCAGAGCGTCATCATTGCGGTTTGCAACTAAGCCATCGGTTACATCGGATTTCCAATTTAGAATTAAGAAAAAGTATTAATAGCACATATAGGGAAGGAAACGTAATTTCGATTTATGTTTTAAGCGGTTTTACGATGAATATCGTAAATATTTATTATTGGACTTACATAGGAAGAACGAATTGTATCAATTTATTTAACAAAAATATGAGGAATTATCAGTGCAGAGTAGAAGCTAATTAATCATCTTGTAGGAGATGACAATACCTATCTAATCGGTTGCGCAATTATGGATCCTAAGAAAATTGCAAACGAGTTTAATAATTTATTTATTTAGTGCTTTTCAAATGATACACAGAAGATGATGTGAATAACCGTATTGGAATGGTTTCCTCTCCTTTTGATATTGGAATTCAACCAGATTATTTTTTACGATGCCAACCAATGAGCATGAAATTCTGACTGTAATAAAAAATCCTCTTCGGAAAAAGTCTTCCGGTATAGATGGAATAAATGTGCATTTCCTTTTGGCGTTTTGCTCCTTATATAAGTAATGTGTTTTCTTGTACATGTAATTTTAGTTTTCAAAAGAGACAGCTTCCTTCTGCTCTGAAGACTTATATTGTGCTTTTTATTTTTAAGAAAGGTGACAAGAGAAATATTGAAAATTATAGATCCATTTCCTTATTACCTGTGTTCTCAGAAATTCCTGAAAAAACGCATTAAAATTAGGG
The DNA here is from genome assembly GCA_038380435.1 of Ryuthela nishihirai. Lineage (NCBI taxonomy): Eukaryota > Metazoa > Arthropoda > Arachnida > Araneae > Heptathelidae > Ryuthela > Ryuthela nishihirai. Next base: position 84,533,285 of record JAWZYU010000017.1, read on the forward strand.
CTGCCAAATTTTTTAATTCTAAACATTTTTTATACGCATCAGTATGTTTCTTGAAAGGAAGAAGCACTGAAAAGTCTCCTTAACTTCATGAGTTCTGTATAAGCGTCTCCAAATAGTCATAACAGAATTCTGGTTTTTTCAAATACTGTATATTAAAAAGCATTTTATACTGTTGGTCACAATATCCTACTATATAAAATATTTAGAAGTGGTGTTAGACTTGTCATTAGAATAGTTTAGGAACTATTTGGTAAACAGGACACAATACGTTAAATTTGTAGATGTTAATGAAATGCTACATATAGGCGGATTAATAAAATGCCCAATGGTCATATTAGTGTGGCCTACTGATCTGGACAACTATGGCTACTTTTCTTTTGGGGCGGGGGTGGCTCAGTCGGTAGCGCGCCAGGCTCGTAATCTGTAGTTCCCAGGTTCGAGTCCCAGCTGGGTCAGCTTTGAGATTTATCTCCGCAAAATTCCCCGCCCTGCCCACGGTCAGTAGGGGACACCGATGGACTTGGAAAGGCCGCCGTCCGTCGGATGGGACGTTAAGCCGTGGCCCCGTGTGCGGGAGAGTCATACCCTGTGCACGTTAAAGAACACGCTGGATGGCCTTGACGGGAGGATACCATCTGTCTTCCAACAGCTATTCCAGTGGGTCCCCTCCCCCAACCTTCTCTGAGCCTTCGAAGTCCATGTGACCTGGCCATTTAGCCCATGGTGTGCAAAAAAGTGCCGCTCAGAGGTAAAACAACCCAAACAACAACCCAATGGTCAGTTTTGGGACCAAATTTTTTTATCTATATAAATGATTTATGTTCTTATTCTTTCATGGGTTCTTTGACAGCTTTGCTAATGACGTTGCGTTGTTATTGCCGCGAAGGCTCCAGAGGATATTCGATCAAACATAAAGGTGATTGACTTGTTTTGTAACAACGGTTTGCACTGAATAAACTAAAAATGAGTATATTGAAATCAAAGATGATGAATTTAAGTGTAGGCCCGGTGTCTGAAATTTATGTTCCTTTTAAGTATCATGAGTTAGAATATATTTTCCTAACTAAACTTGGAAATTTTAATTGTAGTGTGATTGAACAGGTCATTACTTTAAAATATCTGGAGTTTGCTTTAGATAGTAGATTGACTTTTGATAGTAGTGTAGTCACATGTTGATGGAATTACCAGGGAAATATATAATTATATTAGAAAGTTTTACTAATCTTTGCCCTCTTTCTGTTTTATGTATGGCTTATTTCTCCTTGGTGTATTCCAGATTGAGTTATGGTATAGTTTGTTGTGGTGGTACTTACATTACTGTTTTAAAAACATTATTAAATATTCAGAAACATTTTTTTTTCAAAACAATTTTATTTATATCTAAAATCGAACCCTCATTACTACTTTTTCATGATTTATGTATTCCGCCGATTAGGCGTTTGTACGGTTCAGAAACATTTTTTTTTCAAAACAATTTTATTTATATCTAAAATCGAACCCTCATTACTACTTTTTCATGATTTATGTATTCCGCCGATTAGGCGTTTGTACGGTTTTAATAATTATGAATTATTTCGAAAATACGGAAATAGTTTAAGATGGGTGTTTTCTCTTTAATATAATAAAAAATAAATACCCCCTCAAGCAGCTGCTTGCCACAGAGGTCTGACAGGAGCCTGTCAGTTTATATGCCACAGTAGAAGATCTGAGAGGATGGCAGGACCTCAGCAGAAAACAACACGAACATCCATGCCTTACCCGGGGCTCGAACCCAGGTCCCGTAGATCAGTAGCCAAGCGCGCTAACCAACCAAGGGCAAATTGAACCAATCCAAAAAATTTTACCTTTACCCTACATTATTTACCAATTCTCTACATTACAAAATTAAAAGCCTAGTAATTATACAAGTTTCTCTAAGTAATTAAAGATATGATTAATGGGCACTTCTGCACTGAAGGCATGCTTGGGTTTTAATTTTAAATTGAAGAATGGTGAAACGAAATCACCTCCAGTTTCCACGGACTCAGGCTAGCTTATATGTAAGTCTAAGTGTGTTCAGCTGCTGTCTTCTTTTTTGTGTTTCTTGTTTTGCATTTATACATCTCTTGTTTGTGTTTTTTTTACTACTCCCATATAAGTTCTCTTCGTGAGCAATACCTTCAAACGCTTGTTATGCATTTTTTTGTATAGTATATGGAGAACATAAATTATTAGAATTATTAGACTATACGAAATAAAAGGAAACTCCAGTTTGTCCGAAAAACAAATTAACTTAATTTATATAAGGTTTGACCATGAATTTTACGATGATTCCCTCGTGCTAGAATGAGTTGTTACGACCTGAATCATTATTAGACACGAAACAGAAGATGCCAAATGTTAGTGTAATGGCTCCGTAATGATTACAGAAGATGTTGACCGACAAAGTTCTTGTTCCGGTGTAAAGGTTAAAGGCCAAGATATAACTCTGTTCGGAAACTAACCCAACTAAGTGGAATGTCTGTGCCGCTCCTCGAACCCTTGACCTCCTGGCAGTCCGGCGCCACGTTCAATGGCTCATCATTCGTTTCATTTCGCAGTGAGTTAATTAAATAAAAATGCAAATCAGATTCTCTTAAACGTATGTTAATGCGCAAGTTCATAAATCATCAGATAAAGAACGCGTCGCAAGCGCAGTTCTGTCACCTCCAACCCTCCCAACATCCACATACCCGGTGTTTATAATTAATTGGCGCTGAAAATGCAAAGTTAGCGTTCTCCGGGAAGCTGAAAAATGATGAAAAGGTGAAAACTCATTCCTTCGTAAACAACTGAGGTACAGCACGAGAATAACTTAATTATTTCTGTAAGAGAGTCAACACCGCGTAGTTTAAAGGGTATGAAGTGTGAAAAGACGCCATATTATGGGAGACAAGGCTTTGGATCAAGGAATTGTGTCACCAATTGTCACATGAAAGTATCAGCCATGTTGTATAAAGAGAAAGTGCAGTCAAAGGATCTCCAGTTTGTTTTTCTTCCTTCTCCAGGAGTGAAAAAACAACAGAGTCCCTCATTCGGTTATTATTCGCCCGAAGCGAACATTAAGATCTCCCCCCCCCCCAACTACAACTTTCCGTGTCTACTCGTAGCTATTAATGATTCATGTCATTTAAAAGTAATTGAAGAACATGTTGAAAATCTTACCGCAGTTAATGATCGTTAGTTTATTAGCTAATTTACCGCCCCTTAAAAACATGCCGCCCCTTGCAGTAGTGTGGCCCTGATTACCCCCATGATATTCTGATATTAATTTAATTTCTTATAAATAAATAATTAATAACGTATTTTTTTTCTAAAAGCAATTACTTGCGTAAATAAACAACGAAAAGCTAACAAGAGATATACCTTGCGTGAGTTCTCAGTACTAAGATTTCATAAATTTACAAATGTGGGTAAGATTAAACGCATGCAAATACACGTGATGTTCAGGAAAAAAAACAAGAGGAATTATAATGCAAAAAAATTTATTCAGTGAAAGAAATTGATCTATTGTAATTATGCACATATTTTACCAACGTGAAAAATTCTGTATTTCACCAAAGTAAAAAATATATAATTTTGAAACATATGAAACAAATTTATTCTGGATTTTTCTTCAAAATTTCTTAACTTAAAAAAAAACTTCAAACCTCTTCTTTGAAATTTTACATATTTTCTTCACCGTTTATGTTTATATCAATGTGATTTAGGTGCTACATAAACAAAATGATGCCTTCATATATTTTTGTGTGGTGTCAGTTACTAAGGGTTGTCGAATTGAATTTATGCACAGCGCCCCACAAGGTAAGGAAATATGTTTTTTGGTTCGTTCTGAAGCGTTTTTTCACGTTAGTAAAATATGTGCATAATTACAATAGATCAATTTCTTTCACTGAATAGATTTTTTTGCATATAATTTCTCTTGTTTTTTTTAATTGCTTTCGGCGTTAAAGGATAGATTCCATATTGAAGAGTAATTGATGACAAGTAAATAAAGCAGTTTTTCTATTTTATTTATGTTAATTAAGCTAGTTGTTCAATGCACTACTCCATAATTTAAAATCGATTTTTCATATTGCTTTATAAAATAACACACAGGTTTCCATACTTAGTACGTATTTTATTTTTTAAATTTTTATCGCTGATATTTTCAAGCTTTCACATGAGATATATGAGGGATATATGTGGGATACATAATCAAAAATGATTCCTAGGTATTTTATTTGATTTACTTGATCAACACGTGGACAGCTAAATAATGATTCACTATTAGAAGCATCCTTTTTTTGCAATTTATTTTATGTGTTTTGATAAAGAGGTTTCGATGAATAATAAATCCTGGTGAGTGTATAATCATTCATTTTGTTTTTTTCTCATTTAAATAGATTTTGTTATGATTTAACCATCTAATTATATTATTGTAATCTGTTTGAATCTCTGAAATGCTATCATTTAAATATTTGTGATTGTTTATTAAAGGTCTGTAAATGGTAGCTAGGTAGTCACTAGAAGGAGAGCTATGCACCAATCCCATGTGATGATGCATAGAACCGGCCAGGCCTAGCACCTAATGTCCGACCCCGCCTTCTCGTGGTGCAGACCGTTAGTACCTTTCAAAAGAGATACTCTCTTGTGGAAGTGAACGGAAGGGGAGGGCTGCCAGTTCAGTATGGCCTACTGATCTGGTCATCTATGGCCACTTTTTTCTTTTTTTTCAACCCTGCTGAGGAGTGGTCAACTTCACAGGGTCCTGGTGCTGACCATTTATACCTACTAGACTGGACTTGTTTATGGATTTGAGCTTGATTATGGATCCTGGACTTGCTGCACTGGTGGGCCTCTGTTGAGGGAGAGTCTGCCGCTGTGTTTTCTGTTTGTTTGTGTCCTCACACAAGAATTCCACCGTTATAATTTAGATATTCTCGGCTTGCAAGAGACCAGATGGACAGATAAAGGTCAGATTCTTAAAAATAATCTTAAATTTCTCTTTTCAGGGAGGAACGATAATAAACATCACCAAGGCGTGGGTCTGCTCCTCAGCAGACACGCTAGTAATGCTCTTCTAGGATATGAGTGCATTAATGAAAGGTTTCTTACAGCAAAATTTCAGACAAGCGTTAAAGACTTGAATGTTATCTGTTGTTATACCCTCACTGAGGATGCCGATGAGGATGAGAAGGATAGCTTTTATGAACAACTTCAGGATATTTTGAATTCTGTCAAGAAAGGAGATATTACCCTTGTTCTAGGTGACTTCAATGCCAAAGTTGGTACTGACTCTGGCCTGTGGGGAGGGGTGATAGGCCCTTTTGGTATTGGTAGCTGCAATGACAATGGGCGTCTCCTACAGGTAAGTAAACTCAATGGTTTTAAAATAACTAACACTTATTACAAACACCGCGACATACATAAGTACACATGGGTTTCACCGAATGGACTGAATAAGGATATGATTGATTATGTATTAAATAACAGCAAATGGGCTAGTTCTGTTAGGAATATCAGGTCATATAGGGGAGCTGAAATTGGATCTGATCATTACCTTATTAAAAGTGTCTTGCAACTTAAACTTAAAAAGTGTTGGGCTAGGGTTAAAAATTTTACTCTTAATACTGAAGCTCTGAAAGACCCAGATATAGCCAAAGTTTACCATGATAGGTTACTTAGTCATTATGACAGTCATGGTATGCTTACTACTGAAGTTGAGGAAGAATGGGATCATTTTAAACAGGCTTTTTTGGACACTAACAGTACTCTTTTAGGAAAAAAGAAGCAGAAGAAACAGAATTATCTGAGTGATAAGGCACTTGAGCTTATTTCGGAAAGAAAGAACTGCAGGAATGCCCTTAATCAATACCCTACTAGTCCTAATAGAAAGCATAACAGAGAACTTAATAAACGTGTAAAGGATCAGTTAGCTGCTGATAACAATCTTTGGCTTAATGGCTTGGCTGACAAAGCCGAGGAAGCAGTTAAACAGCGCAACAGCAGGGAGCTGTACCAGATAGTAATGTTTTGTGTGGTAGAAAACGGATAGGTATACAGGGATTGAATGATAAACAACGTAAATTTATAGAAGGTGAGGATTCTGTCATGGCTAGGTGGGCTGAGCGTTTCAGTGATGTTCTAAACAATGTGGTTAATTGTATTCGCATTGTTTGCAATGATGATAGATGCATTGGTGGCTTTAATGTTGGCCCTATAACAAAATCTGAAGTTAGTTTGGCTATTTCTAAACTTAAACTTCCTAAATCACCAGGAGTAGATGAAATTACTACGGAAATACTTAGAGCTGGGAATGTTTCAGTTACCACTTGGATGACTGAAATTTTTAATATCTTTTATGATAAAGGCATGGTTCCTAAGGATTTTACCAGAGCTATTATTATCCCTATTTTCAAAAAAGGTGATCGCAGTTCTTGTGATAACTATAGGGGTATCGGCCTACTCTCTGTTCCATGTAAAGTTCTTTTCATGATTGTGCTTAATAGAATTAAGAATCTTTTTGACAGTCAATTGCGTGATGAGCAATGTGGATTCAGAAGTGGTTGGGGATGTGTGAATAAGATATTTTCACTTAGGCAGATTCTTGAGAAATGTTTAGAGTTTCAGAAACCTTTGGTTGCTAGCTATGTTGATTTCAAAAAGGCTTTCGACTCTGTTGATCGTCAAAATTTGTGGTTGATTGTGAAATCATATGGTATACCAGACAAGTTAGTTAACATAATGAAAGCTCTCTATAGTAACACTGAGTCGTGTGTGAGAGTTGGTAAGGTTTATAGCAACTGGTTTAGCATTATTTGTGGTGTTCGACAAGGGTGCATTTTGTCTCCATTTCTCTTTAGCTTGGTTATTGATTATGTTATGCGAAATTCACTTCAAGGGAAAGATTTTGGCCTTTAAATGGACTGGAGATACGAAAATTTCTGATTTAGATTTTGCTGATGATTTAGCCCTTTTGGCAAATGATGTTGATGAGATGAACTCTTTCATTCGAGCTGTTGATGAGACTGGTAGTAAAGTAGATTTGGTTATAAACAGAAAGAAAACTAAAGTGATTAAAATTGGTCAAGCAGGTTGTGATTCAGTTAATCTGAATGGTTGCAGTCTTGACCAGGTGTCACAGTTTAATTACCTTGGGAGCTAAGTAACAGATACTGGTGATGTGCGGCATGAGATTAACAGACGAATAGGGATTGCTGCAGGGACTTTTAAGAATCTATGGAGAGTGTGGAGAAATAGGCGTATACACCTAAACACTAAAATTAGACTGTATAATAGTTTGGTTCTTTCTAGCGTTAGTTATGGTAGTGAAACTTGGACACTTTGTAAACAAGATAACAGGAAACTAGATGCTTTCGATTCCAGATGCTTACGCAGTATCATGGGTATTAGGTGGTTCAACTTTGTAACTAATGATGAGGTTAGGCAAAGGAGTTTGCAACCTCCTTTAAGCCGCATATTGTGCAGAGAGAGACTCCGTTGGTTTGGCCATGTTGCCCGTATGAATGATTATAGATTGGCGAATAGGGTTATGAACAATGTGCCTAAAGGCCTCCAAAAGAGGGAGAGACCTAGGATGCGGTGGGAAGACAATGTCAAACAGGACCTTATTAGAATTGGTGTGCAGTGGCCAGATCCAGTAGATGTAGCTCAAGACAGACTTGCTTGGAGAACTAAATTGCATGGTCTGGTTGGACCTCCATGCCCATGGCTGCTTGAGGATGATGATAATGATGATGTTTATTAAAATTATGTCATCCGGATATAGATAAATAACATTTTTTTATTTATATTGAACAAATCATTTATGTATACCAGGAACAAAAAAGGATCTTTGGGAATTCCATAAGATGTAATTACTTTTCTGCTGTAACAGTTTTTTTATTTTAGTAATTGTGTATGTGTGATAAATAATTCCGAAACCAATCTAACATTATTTCGCGAAAACCGTAATTTTCCAATTTATTTAATAAAATATTATGATCTATTAATCGAAGGCGTTTTGTAAATCTAAGAGCATAGTTACAATTTTTCCCTATTATTCAATAATTTGTTAATGCTATTTGCAATTTAAAAATTAGTTGAATTGTGTTTTTTCTGTTTTGAAAGCCAAATTGATTTTCATTAATTATGCTGTAAAGGTTTAAAAAATAGTATATAGTATTATAAATATGCTTTTCCATTATTTTTGAAAATATAGATAGAAGAGTTACTCGTCTTTAGTTAGAAAAGTCCTCCTTAATATCTCTTTTAAAAAATAGATCTTAAAATACATGTTTTGAGTTCAGTAGGTATATTCCCAGTAAATATAATCTGATTCATAATTATTGATATAATATTTAGTAGTATTTCTTTATTAAATTTAATACGTTTATTATAAACATTATCGTAACCATATAATTTATTGGTGTCTGATGTAGTAATTATTTCATTAGTTTGATTTCGGTAATTTCAGGTACATAAATGGAGTCAAGATTCTTTGTCGCCTGGTTGGAACATAATTTACATCGTCTTGTTGATTTGTATCTCTTACCTGTGAAATCAGTGTGTTATAAATGTTATTGTAATTGTTTTCTATTTCTTCAACAGATAATTTCTTTTTAGATATATTATCAATTATTACGTCGTCAGCTTACTTTTTCTGTTTTCCTTCTATTATTTCATATATCAATTGCCAGGTAGCCTTCATATCATTTTTCTTCATTAATAGTTTATTTCTATAAAAAAAAAAATGTTTCTGATTTCTAATCTGAATATTAACTATATTTCTTAACTTTTTATAGCTATTTTTATAAGCATCACTTTTCTCATTGTTTTTAAATTTAATCCAAGCTTTATTACTTTTCTCAATTAACTCTTTCAAGTTCGATGTTATGCAGTTATTGCTATGATTTCTTTTTACTTTTCCTATGCTCCTACATATATTTTTTTTTCTTAAAATTGATCATAAATGTCTTTAAATACTTTATGTAGGCTTAATTCTTCCGTTGAGTTGTCCCTATTATTTTCTAAATTCCAATTCATTTCAGAGATAGCCTTTGCTTATCTTATTATGGCCATGAAACCAATTCTTGTTTTCCTGGTCTGTTTTACTATAATTATTTCAATTCAAATTATTTTTTGTCTTGCTAATCAATGCTAAAATCGCATAGTGATCTGCTATTTTGCTCGTTTTAATTGTTGAATCTGTTGACATATTTTTAATTTGTTTTATAATAATATGGTCTACACACGTTTTGGTAATTTTATTTTTTACTATTTCTTCTCTTGTAGCTTTCCTTATTAATCTTTAAAAATTCATTTCTGCCAGTAGTGTGATATAATTTTTTGTGCCATGCTTTTTAGTGTTCATTATATTGATATTGAAATCACCTATTAAAATCTGATTTTGATCTTTTTCTGTATTCTCCATCCAGTTTCGGAAATTCAACAGAAAAGAATTCACATCTGTACTAGGTCTGTATAGTGCTAAAACATGATATATTGTATTTTTTTTTTACTTTTATATATATAGTTTCCGCTGGAAGTATTTCTTGTGTTATAATTTCAATATCCAGATTTTCTTTATAGTATACTGAAATCCTCCTAATGTTTTTATTCATACTATCATTTGTAATTTTATTAAATTTGCCAATATTATATAAGCAATTTTCATATTTATTTACATTTGTTTCAGTTAAAACTAGCAAATCAGTGTGTTTCATGTAATTGTTAATACTAATTTTTAATGAATCCCAATATTTTCTCTGACTTCTTATATTAACATGAGCAATTCCTAATATATTTTTGGAATAAATTTACCATAATTATTTTCGAACCAAGCATCTACTTCTAAACCTGAAGTTACATAAGTAACATCACAGTTGCTGTTCAATCTTCAAAATTCACATCAATTTTCGTAATTGAATTTTCGTAATGCATATAAATTTTTCCCCCACTATTCTCAAAACTTATCATTTAACAAAAATATTTCGGGTAAAAAAAAAAGCAAAAAATAAACTCAAAAAGTTGTTCTTGTCCTTTCTACTTCAATTCAGCATCTTTCCCCTCTCCTCTAATAATTGCCAAAATATATTTTTTTTGCAGACAGGAGCCTACAAAAGCCCTGATTAGTATAGTAAATGTTGTGATTGTTTACGTAACACGGCAAATAATGATTGCAAAACGAATATAAAAATGATGTTATGCTGCGTTAGATATGACAAATAATGAATACTAATTGTGAAATTCGTTTATTTTTTTGGTGATTATTCTTAGTGGGGAGTGATCCTGCATGTGTTCAAGAACCCTAATCAGATTAATATATTTTTAAATCTATGCTTTTATTTTGAACAGATCTGTATTCCAGAAAAAATAAATGGCTAAATTATACTTGAGAGGTGGTGGTGATGTGTGTGTGTGTGCGTTGGGGGAGGGAGTAAGTCAAGATTGAATCAGAATGAACCGGAACGCCGTTCTGCTATAAACGTTTCTCCCTCCTTTCAGTAGTGTTTAACAAATATCTCGAAATTTCGGTAAATTTCGGTAAATAATTCGGGTAATATATCGACGTTTAATATTTTCGTTTCTCCGTTCCGGTTCCTAGTATTCTCAAAGGAATATCAAGGGCTCCTTGCCCATTGACCCTCCTCGTCCCAGATCCGGACTTGATCATGACTATATTTTGTTTGGTTAACGCTTTGAGTTTTTTTATTTGTCTAAATATATGTATTTCAAATATCTAACTCATTTTGACAGAAAGGAAACGATAATAAAAGTAGAAACAAAAAGATGCTAATGCAGTTTTATTTTAAAATACCTACGTATATATGACTGAACTGTCGAGTAATGAAGACGACCCTCCTTATATATTTTTTTACTTTTATTCTTTATTACTCTCCTTTCTATTAATTGAAAATTGTAAACATAATATCAACACAAAACTTTTCGCTCGTCAACTCACTCTGTTCCTCTATTATATATATACGTATTTTATTTAGATCACAAATCAAGAAAGAAATCTGATGCTGTACAAGTCAGGAATATAGCAGAAACACATGAACTGTTCTCTAGACCTCTATTCCAAAACAAAAAACAGGGTTAAAGCAGCATTTATCTCTGCAAAGTTTGTGGCAGCTCTTAACAAAACAAAGGAGAGCGATAGAAACTCTGTGCCCATTTTAATAACTGTGGCCGGAGCGTTAGACCTAGATCTAGTAAAAAACCGTTCATCGATTCCTGGTTTTACGGAAAAGTTACGTTGAGAACGCGCAAAAACCCTAAATCTCCTGATGACTTCACATTCTACTTAGGTGGAAAGCTGCTTCCTGCTTTAACTGACATTGATCAAGTTGACAGGCTACCAGTTATTGTTTCTTGCAAGGTCAAAACACAGCTGTCCTATGTACTTGAAATATCTGTAAGATAGGGAACAGGTTGCTGCACTTTATGAGTTGCTAGAAGAATGGAGTCTTTATTCCTCTGTACAAGCTCATTGCTATGATACCTTTCTATTATAGGGCGGGTCAATGGAGCTTCTGTCTTTTAGAACAACTACTGAGAATAGATCTTTTCTACCTTCCTTTCAGGCATCATATTTATGAACATGCACTGAAATGCGTACTTGAAAGAAAAGTAGCAGTACATCAGGTTCTTAAGTATCTCTTTTTAACTGATTTAAGCAAGCTAGGTCTGGATGCAACAAAGAGAATAACAAAACTTCACTGCAAGAAGAAAACCTTTCTTCGACACTAAAAGATGTTCAGAAAGATATACTCACCTTTGCAATGTGCGAGTTTCAAAAATAGCAATATAGGGAAGATTAGGAAGGATTAATTGAACAAAGAGGGTTTTTTTTTTGCTGATAACCCCTCGTCGTTATTTTCTTTTAGCATTCTGGAGCAAAACATGTCAGACGGATGAGTAGAACTATTTACTACATCAAAATACAATATATCTTTTTCAAATTTAATTCCTCTTCACTCCCCCAGGAAAAAAACGAATTTAGTTGCATTCGCATTTTTCTCCTCCGCTTGTACATAAAACTTGGTATGATGCTTCTGAGTGAGGGCAAGACAAGGAGTTTTACGGGGATAAATCTCGACGCTGGCCAAGATGGAACTCGAATCTCGGAGCTGTTGATTACGAGTCTGGCGCGTTACCGACGGAGATTTTCCTCCCCCACAATTTACTGTCTCCTATATCAACAGGTAATCTGTGTACTTATTATTGATTGTAGATTACAGTTCACAGGTTACCGCTATTAAAGAGGTGGAAAGATCGTTGAAGGAAAAGTTGTGGAAAGATCGTTTAAGATCGTTAAGATCGTTTAAGACATACTGTGCACGGTAAAGAGCACGTGGAATGGCCTAGATGGGAGATTCCCATCTGTCTCCTGGCAGCTATAAAGCACGTCCACTTCCTCAACCGTCTCTGAGTTCTTGGGGACCTTGTGACCTGGCTATTTATCTCATTCTGTGCCAAAAAGTACCGCTCAGAGGAAAGATAACTCAACCCGAGTGACAGTTGAAGAAAATTATGTTTTATAAGAAGACACGAAAAGAAAGTTATTCAACTTCTGAGACAGAAATTATAATTTTTTTCCCCTCTCTGGGTCCCGTTTCTTTATGGATCTACTGTGGTCTTCCGGTATCGCACACTGGCAGAATACACGAATAAACAAAATATTTTGGCAATATTTTTCTCCCCTTTATTCTTTCATTAACTCTCTTCCCACGAGGAATTGACACGTTGACACGATAAACAAAATCTCGCTTCATGTTCACAAACGTTTCTCACCGCTGCAATTCTCCAGTTATCACGAATATCTCCCGCAGTGTCTCGCTCACATCAAGCTCAGCTAGCGTCGGCATCACGACTGCAATGGAGAATCATCACTGGCGGGGAATGCGTAATGGTTTCTATCTCCGCTGCCGGTGATAAGAAGACAGTAAAGAGAGCCACTAACAACCATTCACGCACCTCACTCTCATCACGGATAGTAGGAGCAAGAGGAGGTCTCAACAAGGGATGGATTTATGGTGTCTGCGAGGCAACACCACGTGGGTGGAAGGAGGGGTTGGTCTTCTGCAATGCACGAGGCTTGTTGCTCTCAGTTCCTGACAAACGCTGATCAACATAATCTGATAGGAGCTTAGTTACGAGCCAGTCCCAAACAAAATGCAATTGCTTTCTGTGTGTGGAAGGTTAGGTGCGAGTGATTCATGGGGTGGTTGAAAGAGTGGTTCCCCGACGAGATTAACTTCGAGATAATAAGCTCTTGCTCAGACAGAATTTTTTTTACAAGCCGTCCCGTGGCCGAGTGGTTAGCGAGCTTGGTTTCTGATCTACGGGACCTGGGTTCGAGCCCCGGGTAAGGCATGGATGCGTGTGTTGTTTTTCTGCTGAGGTCCTGCTATCCTTTCAGATCTTCTACTGTGGCATATAAACTGACAGGCTCCTGTCAGACCTCTGTGGCAAGCAGCTGCTTGAGAGGGTATTTTATTTTATATTGAATGTTAGCAAAAGAAATGAAACCTTCATTTTTACATGAGTGGAAAATTAAATTTGAAGCTTCTTTACTAAAATAAGCATTATTTATGCCAAAATGCTTTTGTGGTTGAAGGTGTAAATCAGTAGTTGCTAATATTTTGTGCAATATGACGTAATTTCGGTTTGGAAGCAGTCGCTTGCCAATATTGATTTCGTCATCGAAGAAGTATGTTCTGGTGAGATCGTGTTAATATTATTAATTTTATGTATCCTTTAATGTTGCATTGACAGGTGATACACCGAGGGCGTTCAAAAAGTTCTTGACATGTATCTGTAGGTTTGCATTCTTTCCTCCCAAGTTAACGAGCTACGACTTGTTTGAAAGCTTGTCTAAATTTGTCATTACTTCTTAAAAACAAAGGCCGTATCATCATTTCTCTCTTATCTGCCGGCGCGTAAAGACTGTGCATTGTTGCTACGGAGCCTACTAAAGACGGGGAAAGATTTTATATTTCCACAAGGATGCAGCTTGGAGACGATGAGAAAAAAATTCATGCCGATTTATCACAAGTATATGCGGATCATGCCTCTGTTCTTATGACAATGTTACGGGATGGATGCTCAAATTCAGAGACCGCAGAGCTTCGAAATGCTCCCTCGTGAAGGAAGAACAAAGGATGCAATGAACGAGAGAACCATCGCTGCTGTTCGTGAGCTCATTAAGGAAAACCCAAACATCACCGTTCAGATAATAAATTTTGATGTCAGTGTATTGATTGTGGAAACAATTATTTTTTTTTGATTTGCGACATATAGGACAGAGAAGAATCTTAGAAGCTACTCCTAGCTTAATACAGGCCTTCTCATACAAGGACATGCCCTACTACGACCGAAGTCACTGCTGACCACTGCCTTAGTTAGAGCCAACACAACACACAAAGTTTGCCTTGCTGGAACAGTCGCTAGCTGCCTAACCATTATGCCAGTTAATGTAATTATTCATCAACATATAAAATTCCGAAAGATCTGTGCCAAGTGTGTACTCCATACACTGAGAGAACAGCGAAAAGGGTTACAGTCAAGTCGTGCAAGGAGATACTGGCAATGTTTGAACCTAGTAGCCCCAAACGGTTAACAGACATTGTCACAGATGATGAGACGTGGTTTTATTACTATACAATTCTCAGAAAGATCGACAACTACATTTGGGTTGCCAAAGGCGAACGACATCCCCAAATCCTCCGACAAGACTTTCGCTCAAGGAAAAGGATGATCACAATTTTTTTTCAATTCCCAAGAAATGATAGCCGTGGACAGGGTTGTCTTAAGGCTTGGACCACAGAGCAGTTGCCCAGAGGCACCACTATTCTAAATTTCACAAAGGTTTGTGTTGATTAATCTTCTCTTTAAAGCATTTTTTTTATGTTTAAACAATGATTATATTAAAAGTACCAATAAATCTGTATACTTAAGTTTATTGACCGTTTACATTTTTATTCCCGCAGGTGGATGGGTAGAGACCCCCGTTATTATGATTTCCTAAAGTGCATTTCATCTGCATGAAACACAAAAATACATTAGCTCTTTTATCTTGTTTTAAGCATGTTGGTTCAAAAATGATGTTATGTAGCTGATGAAGATGAATCTTCACCATATATTTATGCTTGTCGTTTGTTAGGTGGCGTTCTGAATCATGTCTTCTGTAAATTGCTAATACTGAGTATTAGAAAAAATAGTAACTTTTCTAAGATTAACGGAATGACTTTGGCATTCACATTTAGAATAAATTACAGTCACGGTTACGAGAAATTCAAAATAAAAGAAAAATGCAAAAAAAATCTTATTTTTAATTTTCCTTTAGAACACCTCCTTATCAATTTATGCAAAACCAGGGACATTTTCGTGTTTTTTTAAAATGCTGGGAGAACATAAATTTTAGGATAAAAAGGAGGACGTCTGTTAACCGTAGTCTATGGAGATTTTGAAAAATTAAAACCCGCCCTCACCACTTTTGGTTGATCCCAGTGTGTTAGCAAATAGCCTATATTCTTTCCCTGGGTGAAGGTAACGTTCGTGCAAAGTTTAATGCTTCTAGCTCTACTGTGGGCCGAGTGCATAAACGGACAGACGCACAATCAAACAAACAAACTTTCTTCTTTATATATATATTAGATATTACTGCGAATGGAACAAATGATATCTTCATGCATTCTTTGGGTATCTTCATACAGAATAAACAATTGCTTTTTAGTCTCCAAAGCACTTTTCATTCATTCGGTCACTTTAAGTTTTCTTTCAATAATCGTGGCCAACATCGTTAAAAACCACATTAATCGAAATTTCGAACAGCATTGTAATACGTCAAATAACAATGCTTTTATCCACTAAAAAGTACTGTCGGTGATGTAACATTTGTCGGAATTTGATTTTTCAGCAAACCAAATATATACTTTCGAAATAAGTATGAAATCTATTTTAATTTGTGATTATAAATTAGTAAAATTGGCAGTAAGAGGTCGTTATCTAGCAACAGCAGAGGCAACACCTAAAGAATATTTTATATATCATAATTTGTCTATTATTCGAATTTGTATTCCTAACTTTAAATTGTTTAATTGAAGTTTCATCCCACATAGCAACAGAAAATAACAAACCATTCAATTTAAAGCAAGTTTTGTTCTGTGGGAAATTATAAGACATATATTGTAAAAAGCTGCGAAAGAGGAGTGGTTACATATGTACAGTAGGCATGTATTAAAATTTCCAGAGAAGAAAAGTTGTTTTAAATTGAAGATATTCATTTTCTGTTGCTATGTAGGATAAAACTTTGATTAACCAATTTAGGAGTAATAATCGGATAATAAGAGATAGCCATTAAACCAGACATAATTGTTTATCGTGCCTGGTGGATATAGGACGCTTATTTTAAAAAATAATGAAATAGTTTCAGATTTTTCCTCTGACATTGGAAGTACGAAATAATGGGTAATTTGGAAATATACCAATATTGTATTGGTAAATATAAAACGCAAAAAAGAAATCATTAGCTCATATAGCTCTTAAAACGAAAACATTTCATTTTCCCACCCCTTTGGGGTTAAGGAGTAAAATTAAAATACATCCTTTGATCATCACACTCCATCAACTAAATTTTAAATCTCTCTCGTGATATATGATTTGTAATTTCTGTATTTTTCCATATTTTAAAAGCTGAATCGTGACTACGATTCGAGATCGCTAGGAGTTGTTATTTAGCAGTTAATTTGTAAAATACATACCTATTAATTTCATATTTAGTGAAGTTTTAATTTTGTTTAAATTGAGCTAGCTGTTTTCTTCTTTCCCGCTTGTATAGGAGACTGTTTAATGATTCTTAATAACAGAATAGTGCTCAAAAGTATTTCATTGTTGACGAGTGGAAAGATGATTAGTACGTGATCGATTGCCCTTACTTTGAATACCTTAAGTAATAGTACTCTTTCTTCTATAGTAGGGGTTCTCAACGACGAGTACGCGGAAAAATTTTGGTGTTACGCCGTGAGAGCTCAAAAGTCGCTAGAACTAGTAACAAAGTTTTATTTCCATTGTTACACTATAGATATATTTTTATCTATCGATACAAGGGGTACGCCAGTTACATACACATTGCCAGGGGGTACGTGAAGCATACAAGGTTGAGAACCACTGCTCTAGAGCAGTGTCTCGCAAACTGTGTGCCGCGGCACAGTAGTGTGCCGTGAGAGATTCCAAGTGTGCCGCGAGAGATTTTCAAATTGACACTAGATATTCCAAAGATTTCATTTTGACTTGTGTTATCGACGTGCTTTAATAAAAATCTTTCAGATTTTATCAACTGGGATCTTGTAAGTATTTATCAAGCTTTTTCCAAATTTTGGTATTAATTTTTGATTATTTCAAGCCATAGAATGGACAAATATTTAAAACAAACACCGAGTTATGAATTAAAGAACGAGAGCAAATCTTCAAGTAAAACCAGGCTGATGACTTCAACAAAGCGCAAATATAATGACGATTATATAGAGTTTGCTTTTATTCTTTTTTAGGTGTGCCGCGGAAAAAAAATTAGATTCAGTGTGCCGCAGAGTAAAAAGGCTTGCGAGACACTGCTCTAGAGCATTAGACAAAGAGCAATCCGTGTTCACTAAATACGTAGATTTACTTTTACGTTCCCATACACTGAGAGTCCTTTCCATGAGGAAGTCCTTCCTATCGTGTGTAATAATACAATGATCTGTGACGAAAGACTAACGTAAGTGGAGATGACACAAGTCATCATCATTTACTCTAATCTTGCAATCTGATGTTCCCAGTTTTGAGCTCTAACTGTGCTTGTGATGATAATATTCTCTGCTTATCCTCACACTGATATTGGCGAGAAAGCGAATAGCAATGTGCTTGGGAAAGCCACCGTCCATCGGATGGGTCGTAAGTCCGTGAGCAGGAGAGAACCATAAACTGTTAACATCAAAGGGCACGCTGAATGGGCTTGATGGGAGCTTCCATCTGTCTCCTATCAGCTCTCCTATGAATCGCCTTCTCCAAACAACTCTCAGCTGTTGGGGTCATTGTAACCTGTGCATTTAAGTCATTGTGCCCACAACAGTGCTGCTCAGAGTAAAAATAACTAATCAATCATTTTCACGTTGTTACAAACACATATCTTTCGACACCGATAGAGAATGTAATTTCTAAAAAAAATGTATCAGAAGTTAGTTCTGGTCCTATTTCACATAAACATCCTATTCAACGATTGACATTTTTTTCCAAAGTATGGTGTGGTAGTGTTGAAACAAAAAAAAAAGGTTAACCGAAGAATTATGAATATTTGGGAGAATTTTAAAACAATTCTTAACGTTAAAATAGGATACTAAGCAAACAATTAATGCCTGCAGCCCACGTGATTTTATTTTATTTTATCGCAATTAAGGGTAAAATATCTATTGGTTAGATTAATGTTTAATATTTTAAATAAATAAATATCTCGATTCAGGTATCAAATGATCAGGAGCTTTAGGAATACGTCTAGAACGTATCCAATGGGTATCTTATATCTTAAATGTGAGAAATGACTTCAAAGTGAAACCAAGATAGGGCAGGAGTTTGTCTGGCGTTAGAAAATGATTACAATATTAACAGAACCTACGCTTGTTAATTGAGAACAAAAAGAAAATAGAAATTGAACTTCCGGAAACGGTTCCTCATGAAATAGTTAGCTAAAATATTAGTTTTTGTCATGAGTAGGATTCGAACCTACGTCTTCCAGTAACATGTCAGGGGTGCTAACATGGCATGTTACTGAGAGACGTGGATTCGAATCTCACTCAGGAAAAAGCTAAATATTTTTAGATAACCATTACATGGTTCCTTGCTTACAGGACATCTCCTGTGATACTTTACTACTGAATTAGTAACTGTTACACTTTTACGGAGAAATTTATTTATTTTTTTGTTCATTACATAGTGATAATATTAAAAAACCTTAGGAAGCTGCTTGCGACACAAGTTTGACCGGTGCCTGTCGTATTAATAAGCCAAAGAGAAGATTTGTAAAGAAGCCGTGCTTCAGCAGAAAGGCAGTTCAAATAAAGAAATATCCAAGTCTTAGCCAAAGCTCGAACCCAGGTTCCTTTAATCTATAGCCCAGAATGCTAACCCCTCGAACAGTTCCAGCGTTGAGATTTATTTCTGATAAACTTCACCCCTGTCCCCGGTGAGAAAGGGGACTCTGATAGGCTTGGAAATACCGCCATCCGCCAGGTAGATGTGAAGTCGTGACCCGCCTTCTCCTAGTGCAGGCCGTCAGTACCTTTCAAAAGAGATTTTTGCTTTCGGAAGGGAACGGAAAGGGAGGGCGGACAGCTCGGTGCAGTCTACTGATCTGGTCATTTATGGCCAATTCTTTCTTTTCTTACTGCCCTGCTGATGAGTGTCAACTTCACAGGATCGTGGAACGTCGAATTAACGCATTTTCTTTTTTTTTTTAATAATAAAATGGATTATCGAAAAAATGACTTGGTAAGTGATAAAACGTAGAGAAGGGTTGTTTATAAACAGAGAAAATACTAAAGTGATGAAAATTGGTCAGAGAGTCTGTGATTCAGTTAATCTGAATGGTTGCAATCTTGGGCAGGTGTCACAGTTTAATTATCTTACTGATACCGGTGATATGCGGCATGAGATTAACAGACGAATAGGGATTGCTGCCGAGACTTTTAAGAATCTATAGAGAGTGTTGAGAAATAGGCGTATACACCTAAAAATGAAAATTATACTGTATAATAGATTGGTTCTTTTTAGGGTTAGTTATGGTAGTGAAACTTGAACATTTTGTAAACAAGATAACAGGAAACTAGATGCTTACGCAATAACTTGGGCATTAGGTGGTTCAGTTTTGTAAGTAATGATGAGGTTAGGCAAAGGAGTTTGCAACGTCCTTTAAGCAGCGTATTGGGCAGATAGCGACTCCGTTGGTTTGGCCATGCTGGCCGTATGGATAATTTTAGATTAGCGAATAAGGTTATGAACAGTGTGGCTATAGGCCTCAGAAAGAGTGGGAGACCTAGGATGCGGTGGGAAAACAATGCCAAAAGGACCTTACTGATATTGGTGTTAGTGTCCACATGCTGCAGATGTAGCTCAGGACAGATATGCTTGCAGAACTAAATTGTCCGGTTTGGTTGGATTTTCGTATCCCATGGTTGCTTGAGGATGATGATGATGATAAACCCATTCCAAACGTTTGGTACGAAACGTAGGACCATTGATAACTGTTTTCATTCCCAGCTTTCGCCACCTACTACTCTATTCGCACGGTAGGCGACGGCAGCTTCCCGGAAATATTGGACACTCCGACCTCACTCCCGACCTACTGCAGCTAAGAACCCGATCTGTTACCCCAAAAGGGCAGTAAATTTTGGACCGAACGCTCAAACACCAGCAGAATCACAGGGAAACAAATAATCTCTACCATTGATGTCATGACACGAGTCCCTTTCGTTTGTGTTCCCGGAATAAGGCTAGTATATAGCATGTGATAACTAGCTACATTCTACCAAAATTTGGCGCAAGGATGCCTTCAAGTTTCAGTAATATCCTTTCCCGCCAAAAGCTTCGTTGGTGTCTCCATTCGGATCTTTCATAATGCTGCAGAGGTGACGACTGCGCCCCCGAACCTCGATATTTAGCAAGCGATCAATTGCGTCCCGTGGCAGACAGCCATCCGATTTTTGGGAGGAGCACTAATTTGTGACAATGGCAATTTCTCAATGCGTGCACCTGTTGATCTAACCAGGACAGTGAATAAATGAAACAGCAGTTTAATGGGAATTTTAGGCCAATTAAACACCCTATTCCTTTTGGAATTGGACAATGTCTTGACCGAAGGCAAACTGTCGAAAATGAAGCAAAATAAAAACAATTTGAAGCAATGTAGCGCATCCATTACACAACCTAGCGCAGGCACCACGCAATGTAACGAACCCGCAACTGTAAGGAAGGGGACAAGTGCAGAGAATGGTCCAAGGGAGGACAGCAGAATTTTTTTAATTTTGGAGAGGAATATTTTTAGAAACACTAACCAACACCTCATGAAGTGGAAGGGATGAAGCAAAACAGGAAAGGAGGAGCACAACAAAGCAGGAAGTTACAAATTATTCTACACTCTGATGCAAATAAACCCAAATGTATTTTCGGTACCTGGATTTGATTTTTCGTTATTTATTGTAATCGGCATTGTCTTCAGGTATTTTCATACTTTTCCCATCTGAATCATGGTTCCGAAGAAGAAACACGCTTATATCGGTGTCCTGGAATTCACTCTTCCATCCGTTGAGTCGCCCTTTCGGATAGGCCTATTGCTATATATGAGATTTTCGCGTTGTAGGTAAGGGAAACAAGAATGACAAACTTTACTTAATGTCCTTCTTATTTTGAAAGGATGCAATTTTTTTGGATTTCGTTGTTTTGAGCTTTATGGCTTATCAGCAACTGAGCCTATAATGCGCCATGTGAAAGGTGAAACCCATGTTGTTGTCTTCGAGAAGGTTTTCAATCTTTACGGCAAGTCATTGTTGAGGCAAGCGAGGAAGGAGCTAGTTTGAAAAATAATACAAAGTGTACACGAATTAATACCACAAAATAAAAATGTTATAACTCGCGAAATAATGAATATATCTTTACAAATGATTACTGCTACAAAGTTAAATAATAGAATTATATTATGCAATAATTTCCACATGGGAACCATTCCTTCAACTTAAGAGCAATCGCAATCCATGTTCGTTGAAACATATCTGGTGCAATCTTCAAAATGACAGTTGAGATCCCGATGTTCGGGTTCGGAAGAGCACTAGCAGGATTACTTTACGCGATATTTTCCATATAAAACCAAACAAAAGAGTCAAGAGGGTTGAAATTTGAGAGCCATTGAACCCAAGCGATTACCCATTTAGGCCAATCCAACTCCCAGAAATTCTTTATAAGATGAGAAAAGTCAGCCCCCCCCCCCCTCACAGTCTCGTTTTGTTGAAACGAATTCCATCTTTTATGATCCTCTAACAGCATTTTCACCACTACTCCAGATATGCTTCAAAGAGCATGGATTAAGACCGATTATCGATTGGATACGACGAATTGTGCTCATGTAGTTGTTGCGTAAAAAACCACCATCTTTTGTGATTTTGTGACAGCATCAGTATAAAGATACGTTCATGACATCATCAGTTATTACTGTTTTAATTTTGTTACATTATATTCTGTACACTTTGTATAATGACAGAATTGTGATAATTTCTTCTGATTTCAAATTACCACATTTTGATTTTTTGCATTTCAAATTTGTTTACTAAAGGACCGGATTTATTGGATGTGTTTGGAAGGGGGAGGGGGTTGATCTTCACGTTTGAGAATGCTCATTAGTGTAATGGAGCAAAATATTCTTACAGTTTTGTATTTTTACATATAGGTATGTATATTTATTACAGTTATAGATTTTTCAAGAAATTTTTAAACATCAAAAACACGTAGATGGAATTGTTATATTACAATGCAATTGCAGCTTCTTGCCTGCTCGATCAAGTCAACTGTCTGTCTCCTACCTTTATTTATTTCTAAATCCGGGCCTGATCTGGTGAATATAATTTTATTATCAGTATTGATAGAGGATTCACGGCGTAACATTCCGCAACTCAGCTGATTGGAAAGAAAATAGCACTGAGATTTTGGGTGTAATGTTGATACAGTTCTGAGTTAAATGCGTAATGTAGATCAGCAGGTAAATAATACACAGTTTTTAATTAATGTTTTTGCTTTTTTTATTTTAAATTGAAATTGTTCTGGAAATATCTCCAATTTTCTTTTTGTTTTTGCTACACTTCAATTTCGGTAAGGATTGCAGTTCGTGTTTTTCTCCTACTATATGCTGACACCTAGACTTTTTATAATTACATCTCACTTACTTCGATATTCGAAACATATCTGCCAGATGGTTTAGTGAGAAGCTCTGACGCCACGTCAAGGCACCATCCATGTCAGAGTGTTTTGCTCTAACCTGGAGAAAACCCCTCCACACATAGGCAGCTAGTGTGGAGGAAAAAGAGGGCTTCAAGTACCATAAAACTTCCATTAAAGTGTGAATAAGAATTATCTTTTGAGTGAATTTAATGGAAATATTTTATGGCATCTTGCGCAAGATCTAATATAAAAAAGGGAAAAAATTAGACCTTACTCCAATAGTCAAAAACCTCCATGAGTATCTTCGCTTCTCGCTAGCGACTGTCCACTAGAGCATAGCTTCTTAAACTATGGGTCGCGATCCTATATGGGGTCGCGTAACTGAATTTGGGGGTCGCGAAAAATTTGGCAACAGTAAAAGGTTTTTGAACGCGCAACGACCAAAAATTAATTCAAAATGAAACGCATAATGAATCCGAGATGTTCCTGGCAGCGCACTTTGAACTGCGCAGGGTTCTCAGTTTCAGATGTGTGGAAAGGTTACTAAAACGTGGGTTTCTATTCATAAGAGAGTATCTTTGAGAAAAATCATTATTATTTCTTTCTCCAATAAGGAAATAGCGTATCATTTTCTTACCCAGCTTGAGGATTAAAGTGTTAATAAATAACCCAATCGCGATCTAATTTTCCGATATGAGTAAAGAGTCTACAATTAACTAAACTTTCCAAAGGAATTGCTCAGATCGTAATAGGTATGGCTTTGGGAAATTAGATTTCAATGGAGGATTTAGCGACACATATATATTGAGAGAGATATATTGATTAGATATATCAAACGCTACTGTTCTTCTCACGTTTCTATACTATAAAATTGGCGTAAAAGTGCTCGATATATGTTTTGAAATATTCACCTGAACATGAAGAAACCCTTTTCGACTATCAAGATCATTTATTTGGTGAAAAAACCTAGATCTCCTATCATGTAATTTTATAAATACATGTGAATGTGAGAAGCTCTCCAGAGGTTCTCACGTTCAGATGTAAGGAAAGGTTACTAAACCACGTGTTTGCTCCTACATAGTAGTGAATCTTTGAGAAAAACGATTATTTCTTTCACCTATAAGGGAACTATATCATTTCCTTAACAACCTTGAGAATTAAGTCTCGATAACTGAACCCACACGTTATCTCATTTTCCAATATAAGAGTCTACAATTAACTAATCTTTCTACAGGAATCGTTCATATCGCAATAAGGATGGCTTTGTGAAATTGGATTTGAATGGAGGATTTAACGACATATACATATTGAAGGAAAGATATTGATTAGATATATGAAACTTAACTGTGTTTCAAATGTTTCTCTAGTATGAAATTGGCATAGATATGCTTCGATACATGTTTCGAAATCTTCACCTGAATATGGGAAAACGCTATTTGGTTTCCACATTCATTTATGAGGTGAACAAACCTAGAACTTGTATCATATAATTTTACAAATACATGTGAATGTGAGAAGCTCCCCAGGGGTTCTCACGTTCAGATGTAAGGAGAGGTTACTAAATCACATGTGTTCTGTACATAGTAGTGAATCTTTGAGAAAAACGAATATCTCTTTCATCTATAAGGGAACTATATCATTTCCTTAACAACATTTAGAAGTAAGTCTCGATAACTGAACCGACACGTTATCTCATTTTCCAATATAAGAGTCTACAATTAACTAATCTTTCTACAGGGATCGTTCAGATCGTATTAGTTATGGCTTTGCGAAATTGGATTTGAATGGAGGATTTAACGACATATGCATATTAAAGGAAAGATATTGATTAGATATATGAAACTTAACTGTGTTTCAAATGTTTCTCTAGTATGAAATTGGCGCAAAGGTGCTTCGATACATGTTTTGAAATATTCGCCTGAATATGGGAAAACCCTTTTTGGTTTCCACATTCGTTTATGAGGTGAACAAACCTAGAACACGTATGATATAATTTTATAAATACATGTGAATGTGAGAAGTTCCCCAGGGGTTCTCACGTTCAGATGTAAGGAAAGGTTACTAAATCACGTGTGTTTTCTACATAGTAGTGAATCTTTGAGAAAAACGATTATTTCTTTCATCTATAAGGGAACTATATCATTTCCTTAAGAACCTTGAGAATTAAGTCTCGATAACTGAACCCACACGTTATCTCATTTTCCAATATAAGAGTCTACAATTAACTAATCTTTCTACAGGGATCGTTCACATCGCAATAGGTATGGCTTCGTGAAATTGGATTTGAATGGGAGATTTAAAGACATATGCATATTGAAGGAAAGATATTAATTAGTTAAATGAAACTTAACTGTGTTTCAAATGTTTCTCTAGTATGGAATTGGCGCAAAGGTGCTTCGATACATGTTTTGAAATATTCACCTGAATATGGGAAAACCCTTTTTGGTTTCCACATTCGTTTATGAGGTGAACAAACCTAGAACACGTATGATATAATTTTATAAATACATGTGAATGTGAGAAGTTCCCCAGGGGTTCTCACGTTCAGATGTAAGGAAAGGTTCCTAAATCACGTGTGTTCTCCACATAGTAGTGAATCTTTGAGACAAACGATTATTTCTTTCACCTATAAGGTAACTATATCATTTCTTTAAGAACCTTGAGAATTAAGTCTCGATAACTGAACCGACACGTTCTCTCATTTTCCAATATAAGAATCTACAATCAACTAATCTTTCTACAGGGATCGTTCAGATCCTAATAGGTATGGCTTTGGGAAATTGGATTTGAATATAGGATTTAACGACATATGCATATTGAAGGAAAGATATTAATTAGTTAAATGAAACTTAAATGTGTTTCAAATGTTTCTCTAGTAGGAAATTGGCCTAAAGGAGCTTCGATACATGTTTTGAAATATTCACCTGAATATGGGAAAACCCTTTTTGGTTTCCACATTCGTTTATGAGGTGAACAAACCTAGAACTCGTACCATGTAATTTTATAAATACATGTGAATGTGAGAAGCTCCCCAGGGGTTCTCACGTTCAGATGTAAGGAAAGGTTACTAAATCACATGTGTTCTCTACATAGTAGTGAATCTTTGAGAAAAACGATTATTTCTTTCATCTATAAGGGAACTATATCATTTCCTTAACAACCTTGGGAATGAAGTCTCGATAACTGAACCCTCACGTTATCTCATTTTCCAATATAAAAGTCTACAATTAACTAATCTTTCTACAGAGATCGTACACATCGTAATAGGTGTGGCTTTGTGAAATTGCATTTGAATGGGGGATTTAAAAACATATTCATATTGAAGGAAAGGTATTAATTAGTTAAATGAAACTTAACTGTGTTTCAAATGTTTCTCTAGTATGAAATTGGCGCAAAGGTGCTTCGATACATGTTTTGAAATATTCACCTGAATATGGGAACACACTTTTTGGTTTCCACATTCGTTTATGAGGTGAACAAACCTAGAACACGTATCATGTAATTTTATAAATACATGTGAATGTGAGAAGCTCCCCAGGGGTACTCACGTTCAGATGTAAGGAAAGGTTACTAGATCACGTGTGTTCTCTACATAGTAGTGAATCTTTGAGAGAAACGATTATTTCTTTCACCTATGAGGGAACTATATCATTTCCTTAAGAACCTTGAGAATTAAGTCTCGATAACTGAACCCACACGTTATCTCATTTTCCAATATAGGAGTCTACAATTAACTAATCTTTCTACAGGGATCGTTCATATCGTAATAGGTATGGCTTTGTGAAATTGGATTTGAATGGAGGATTTAACGAATGCATATTGAAGGAAAGATATTGATTAGATATATGAAACTTAACTGTGTTTCAAACGTTTCTCTAGTATGAAATTGGCACAGATGTGCTTCGATACATGTTTCGAAACATTCACCTGAATATGGGAATACCCATTTTGGTTTCCACATTCATTAATGAGGTGTACAAACCTAGAATTTGTATCATGTAATTTTATAAATACATGTGAATGTGAGAAGCTCCCCAGGGCTTCTCACGTTCAGATGTAAGGAAAGGTTACTAAATCACGTGTGTTCTCTACATAGTAGTGAATCTTTGAGAAAAACGATTATCTCTTTCATCTATAAGGGAACTATATCATTTCCTTAAGAACCTTGAGAATTAAGTCTCGATAACTCAACCCACTCGTTATCTCATTTTCCAATATAATAATCTACAATTTACTAATTGTTCTACAGGGATCGTTCAGATCGTATTAGGTATGGCTTTGTGAAATTGGATTTAAATGGAGGATTTGACGACATATGCATATTGAAGGTAAGATATTAATTAGTTAAATGAAACTTAACTGTGTTTCAAATGTTTCTCTAGTATGAAATTGGAGCAAAGGTGCTTCGATACATGTTTTCAAATATTCAGCTGAATGTTGGAAAACCCTTTTTGGTTTCCACATTCGTTTATGAGGTGTACAAACCTAGAACACGTATCATATAATTTTATAAATACATGTGAATGTGAGAAGCTCCCCAGGGGTTCTCACGTTCAGATGTAAGGAAAGGTTATTAAATCACGTGTGTTCTCTACATAGTATTGAATCTTTGAGACAAACGATTATTTCTTTCACCTATAAGGGAACTATATCATTTCCTTAAGAACCTTGAGAATTAAGTCTCGATAACTGAACCTACACGTTATCTCATTTTGCAATATAAGAGTCTACAATCAACTAATCTTTCTACAGGGATCGTTCAGAACCTAATAGGTATGGCTTTGTGAAATTGGATTTGAATGTAGGATTTAACGACATATGCATATTGAAGGAAAGATATTAATTAGTTAAATGAAACTTAACTGTGTTTCAAATGTTTCTCTAGTATGAAATTGGCGCAAAGGTGCTTCGACACATGTTTTGAAATATTCACCTGAATATGGGAAAACCCTTTTTGGTTTCCACTTTCGTTTATGAAGGTGAACAAACCTAGAACACGTATCATATAATTTTAAAAATACATGTGAATGTGAGAAGCTCCCCAGAAGTTCTCACGTTCAGATGGAAGGAAAGGTTATTAAATCACGTGTGTTCTCTACATAGTAGTGAATCGTTGAGAGAAACGATTATTTCTTTCACCTATAAGGGAACTATATCATTTCCTTAAGAACCTTGAGAATTAAGTCTCGATAACTGAACCGACACGTTATCTCATTTTGCAATATGAGTCTACAATCATCTAATCTTTCTACAGGGATCGTTCAGAACCTAATAGGTATGGCTTTGTGAAATTGGATTTGAATGTAGGATTTAACGATATATGCATATTAAAGGAAAGATATTGATTAGATATATGAAACATAACTGTGTTTCAAATGTTTCTCTAGTAGGAAATTGGCCTAAAAGTGCTTCGATATATGTTTTGAAATATTAACCTGAATATGGGAAAACCCTTTTTGGTTTCCACATTCGTTTATGAGGTGAACAAACCTAGAACACGTATCATATAATTTTATAAATACATGTGAATGTGAGAAGCTCCCGAGGGGTTCTCACGTTCAGATGTAAGGAAATGTTACTAAATCATATGTGTTCTCTACATAGTAGTGAATCTTTGAGAAAAAAGATTATTTCTTTCATCTATAAGGGAGCTATATCATTTCCTTAAGAACCTTGAGAATGAAGTCTCGAGAACTGAACTCACACGTTATCTCATTTTCCAATATAAGAGTCTACAATTAACTAATCTTTCTACAGGGATCGTTCACAACCTAATAGGTATGGCTTTGTGAAATTGGATTTGAATGGACGATTTAACGACATATGCATATTGAAGGAAAGATATACATTAGATATATGAAGCTTAACTGTGTTTCAAATGTTTCTCTAGTATGAAATTGGCACAGATGTGCTTCGATACATGTTTCAAAATATTCACCTGAATGTAGGAAAACCCTTTTTGGTTTCCACATTCATTTATGAGGTATACAAACCTAGAAGTTGTATCACATAATTTTATAAATAATGTGAATGTGAGAAGCTCCCCAGGGGTTCTCACGTTCAGATGTAAGGAAAGGTTACTAAATCACGTGTGTTTTCTACATAGTAGTGAATCTTTGAGAAAAACGATTATTTCTTTCATCTATAAGGGAACTATATCATTTCCTTAAGAACCTTGAGAATTAAGTCTCGATAACTGAATCCACACGTTATCTCATTTTCCAATATAAGAGTCTACAGTTAACTAATCTTTCTACAGGGATCGTTCACATCGTAATAGGTATAACTTTGTGAAATTGGATTTGAATGGAGGATTTAACGACATATGCATATTGAAGAAAATATATTGATTATATATATATGAAACTTAACTGTGTTTCAAATGTTTCTCTAGTATGAAATTGGGGTAAAAGTGCTTTGATACATGTTTTGAAATATTCACCTGAATATGGGAAATCATTTTTTGGTTTCCGCATTCATTTATGAGGTGAACAAACCTAGAACTCTTATCATATAATTTTATAAATACATGTGAATGTGAGAAGCTCCCCAGGGGTTCTCACGTTCAGATGTAAGGAAAGGTTACTATATCACGTGTGTTCTCTACATAGTAGTGAATCTTTGAGAAAAATGATTATTTCTTTCATCTATAAGGGAACTATATCATTTCCTTAAGAACCTTGAGAATTAAATCTCGATAACTGAACCGACACGTTATCTCATTTTCCAATATAAGAGTCTACAATCAACTAATCTTTCTACAGGGATCGTTCAGATCCTAATAGGTATGGCTTTGCGAAATTGGATTTGAATGGGAGATTTAAAGACATATGCATATTGAAGGAAAGATATTAATTAGTTAAATGAAACTTAACTGTGTTTCAAATGTTTCTCTAGTATGGAATTGGCGCAAAGGTGCTTCGATACATGTTTTGAAATATTCACCTGAATATGGGAAAACCCTTTTTGGTTTCCACATTCGTTTATGAGGTGAACAAACCTAGAACACGTATGATATAATTTTATAAATACATGTGAATGTGAGAAGTTCCCCAGGGGTTCTCACGTTCAGATGCAAGAAAGATTACTAAATCACCTGTGTTCTGTACATAGTAGTGAATCTTTTAGAAAAACTATTATTTCTTTCATCTATCGAGCCCCGGATTAGGCATGGATGTGTGTGTCGTTTTTCTGGTGAGGTCCTGCCATCCTCTCAGATCTCTTACTGTGGCATATAAACTGTCCGGCTTCTGTCAGACCTCTGTGGCAAGCAGCTGCTTGAGGAGGTATTTATTATTTATTTTCTATTATAAGTAGACTATATCATTTCCTTAACAACCTTCAGAATTAAGTCTTGATAACTGAACCCACACGTTATATCATTTTCCAATATAAGGGTATACAATTAACTAATCTTTCTACAGGGATCGTTCACATCGTAATAGGTATGGCTTTGTGAAATTGGATTTGAATGGGAGATTTAAAGACATATGCATATTGAAAGAAAAATATTAATTAGTTAAATGAAACTTAACTGTGTTTAAAATGTTTCCCTAGTATGGAATTGGTGCAAAGGTGCTTCGATACATGTTTTGAAATATTCACCTGAATATGGGAAAACCCTTTTTGGTTTCCACATTCGTTTATGAGGTGAACAAACCTAGAATACGTATCATATAATTTTATAAATACATGTGAATGTGAGAAGCTCCCCAGGGGTTCTCACGTTCAGATGTAAGGAAAGGTTACTAAACCACGTGTGTTCTCTACATAGTAGTGAATCTTTGAGAAAAACCATTATTTCTTTCATCTATAAGGGAACTATATCATTTCCTGAACAACCTTGAGAATTAAGTCTAGATAACTGAACCCACACGTTATCTCATTTTCCAATATAAGAGTCTACAATTAACTAATCTTTCTACAGGGATCGTTCGCATCGTAATAGGTATGGCTTTGTGAAATTGGATTTGAATGGAGGATTTAACGACATATACATATTGAAGGAAAGATATTGATTAGATATATGAAACTTAACTGTGTTTCAAATGTTTCTCTAGTATGAAATTTTCACAGATATGCTTCCATACATGTTTCGAAATATTCACCTGAATACGGGAAAACCCTTTTTGGTTTCCACATTCATTTATGAAGTGTACAAACCTAGAACTTGTATCATATAATTTTATAAATACATGTGAATGTGAGAAGCTAGTCAGGGGTTCTCACGTTCAGATGTAAGGAAAGGTTACTAAATCACGTGTGTTCTGTACATAGTAGTGAATCTTTGGGATAAACGATTATTCCTTTTATCTATAAGGGAACTGTATCATTTCCTTAACAACCTTGTGAATTAAGTCTCGATAACTGAATCCACACGTTATCTCATTTTCCAATATAAGAGTCTATAGTTAAGTAATCTTTCTACAGGGATCGTTCACATCGTAATAGGTATAACTTTGTGAAATTGGATTTGAATGGAGGATTTAACGACATATGCATATTGAAGGAAATATATTGATTAGATATATGAAACTTAACTCTGTTTCAAATGTTTCTCTAGTATGAAATCGGGGTAAAAGTGCTTCGATACATGTTTTGAAATATTCACCTGAATACGGGAAAACATTTTTTGGTTTCCGCATTCATTTATGAGGTGAACAAACCTAGAACTCGTATCATATAATTTTAAAAATACATGTGAATGTGAGAAGCTCCCCAGGGGTTCTCACGTTCAGATGTAAGGAAAGGTTACTAAATCACGTGTGTTCTCTACATAGTAGTGAATCTTTGAGAAAAACGATTATTTCTTTCATCTATAAGGGAACTATATCATTTCCTTAAGAACCTTGAGAATTAAGTCTCGATAACTGAACCGACACGTTATCTCATTTTCCAATATAAGAGTCTACAATGAACTAATCTTTCTACAGGGATCGTTCAGATCCTAATAGGTATGGCTTTGCGAAATTGGATTTGAATATAGGATTTAACGACATATGCATATTGTAGGAAAGATATTGATTAGATATATGAAACTTAACTGTGTTTCAAATGTTTCTCTAGTATGAAATTGTCGTAAAAGTTCTGCGATATATGTTTTGAAATATTCAGCTGAATATGGGAAAACCCTTTTTGGTTTCCACATTCATTTACGAGGTGAACAAACCTAGAACGCGTATCATATAATTTTATAAATACATGTGAATGTGAGAAGCTCCCCAGGGGTTCTCACGTTCAAATGTATGGTTCACAAATGTATTTATGCGTAATAACTGTTTAAAACCACTCACTTGCAGAGGTAAAGAAGAAAAATCTTTGTGGAAGTGCTGAAATTATGATCAAAGATAGGTCGGATGGATGAGGCAAAGAAAGCATCCGAGAAATATTTGTATTGCCATAGAGACGATTTTGAACAATAATGGAGAAATCGACTTAAATCGAACTGCCAGTCATTTTCCTTAAATATGAGACCTGCTCTAAACAGAGCATATCTAAATCAACCCTACTATAAATACTGTGTTAGTCTAAAAACAACCCTCTTTTAAGAAACGTGAAACCTAAAACGATTTGATATAAATTTTGTTAGTCTGCAAATTGTGAGAGAGGAATACTTCAAATGTGATCTTGGTATGACTTGATCACCAAGAAAGTCAGATTTGGGTTATACAGCAGAATATTCAATTAGATGTTTTT
Organism: Ryuthela nishihirai; assembly: GCA_038380435.1. Classification (NCBI taxonomy): domain Eukaryota; kingdom Metazoa; phylum Arthropoda; class Arachnida; order Araneae; family Heptathelidae; genus Ryuthela; species Ryuthela nishihirai. The sequence continues at coordinate 84,565,943 of JAWZYU010000017.1, forward strand.
TGTAAAAGAAAATACAAAGAAAGGAGATAATCTGTAAACTTGGCCAGCGCAGAAATCACTGTCCTGTATACAAATGGTATATTTATTGCAAAAGTCAGTGTTTTGACGATTTCAGTCCTATATCAATAAGGTTGTGCTTTATTAAGTTCTTTTTTCGGGTGTGTATGAACCATATGAAATCTAGCAAAGCAAAGAGACAACACGAACTGAACACAAACATTCCCCTTGTACGAAACTAACAATCAGTTTAGTATTTTCAAAGTGTGTATATGTAAAACTTAGTTTTGGAACACGGGTTAGCTGCTTTAGTTTAATAAATGTATAGTTATCTAAAAGCAATTAATTTGAACAACGTAACGACTAACCATATAAAATTATTGCAATAGTCAAATGATATGTCGTTAGGAGATTTTTCTAGCATATATAAAATTAAACTCAAATTCAATAGGTGATACTAGTGAACTTAACGCTATATTTGAAAGTGGGCTACCACCTCCTTTTTCGAACAGTTAGAGAGCATCACCTGTCAAAATGGCAAACGAGTGAGTTGGCGATCATCGCCTGCTTGAAGCTCAGAGGTGTGGCAACTGAATTTGTAAAAGCTTGACAGGAACTAAGTGCGGAGTTAGGCTATGACATATTTAAGAGGTCCGTCATTGATAGGTTCGATCAGAGAAGCTTCAACTCACTCCGCGTGTCTGAACACGAAAATGACGATCACTCAGAAACTTTGACATTGATCAGATGCCAACTCCATGCAAAAAGCTTAAGAAGATATCACATCCACTTTCTTTAGTTGATTTTCAGCTGGATCATCTTTAGCCGGGAAAGAGGAAAACTAGGGAAGTTATTGATATGAAATAAATATGATTTTGTTAGAGAACTGAGCGAGTTAACACGAACGGCGGCAATATGCCATGATATACATCTTACAGATAGGAAACCAGTAAGACAGAGGTGCCTTTCGCATTGCAGGGAAAATTAGATTGACAGATAGATGAGTTACTCGATAATGGTATCATAAAGGACAGTATTTCTCCCTTTGTTTCACACGTTGTCTTAGTGAAGAAGAATGATTCGACATAACGGTTTTGCGTCGATTACAGGGCATATAATGCAAAAACTATTCATGATTCGTTCCTTCTAATAAATAAAATTATCGCGCAAATCGCGCATGCCACGTTCTTTAGTTCCGCAGACCAGGTGTCAGGATATTGGCAAGTCCCTGTACACCATCACAACCTCGAGATGACTACATCCATCAGTAGGAAGGAGCTATTTGAATTTAAATTCTTGCCATTTGGATCACGTAATAGTCTCACCACATTTCAGCATTTCTTAGATAATGTACTCATTGGCATGCGTCAGGAGCAAGTATTGGTGTATTTGGACGACATTACGGTCGCCTTCCAGACATTCGACCAATGTGAATAAACACAGTGAGGTTGCAAAATGTTTTTGACTGTCTGCGATCTTTCAAACTTAAGTTGAAACTATCAAAATGTTGTTTCTTAAACAATCACTGACCTATCTGGGACCCCTGATTACTGCAGGCAGACTGAAATACGACCCACGGAACATGGAGACCATCGAGAAATTTCCCACGCCCCGATCTATGAAGAACGTTGAAGCCTTTCTGGGATTCATAGATGGCTATGCGGATTATTGTAGTCCTGTTCAAGAAGAACACTAAGCTCGCATGGACCCACGAGACTGAGACAGATTTCCAACATCTCTAATGCAAACTTAAAACCGAGGATGTCCTTTTATACCACGAATTCGGGAAGAAGTCATTTTTTCTACCAATGCATCTGACATAGCTATCTCTGGCGTACTGGAACAAGTAACGTAGAGAGAATTTTGGCAACATGTGGCTTATGCCCGGAAGTTGCAAAATTGTTTAAGGGATAATGGGGAGTCCTTCAACAAGTCACCGAGGTGAATTATAAGTTAGCATTGGTAATGAATCCTCGAAAGATATAAATTAGCCACGTTGACCGACTCACGAAGCTTTAAATACTCAGAACTCACTTGCTAGTAGAGCCAGAACGGCCAGCCCTGAAGAACCTGACAATGACTTCATGAATAGTGGCAGTCCCGTGTTCATAAGAGGTCATGGATATGACCGACCCATCCTCATACAATAGAGTGTTCATTTCTACACTAGAATTCGGAGACCACAACTTTGAGTGCAAGAGTCTCCTTTTCTCATGATGATATTGTGGAAGAACTGTTCTGAAGTGTGGTATCTGTGACTGTTTGAAGCCCCAAGGACCACACCAAACTAACTGACAGATAGTGTCTACGAAAAAAGTAAACTTTTCTTTTTGAGTGTTCTTTTTGTTAACCATTGTAGTGTGGCTAGACGAAAAAAGAAAATTTTATATGTTTCTCTGGAGTTGGGTCATGCAGTGCCTCCCACTGGGGGCCAGTTGATCTCGAAAGAGATCAAACCTGCGAAGTGTGTTCCTCTCTACGACCTCCCCCCCCCACAACCTACTCATGATTTAGGATCTGTTTTACCGCTTCCTTACTTCTCTTCCCTGAGTGGGAATAGTATGTCATGCCTAGAGTTCATTTTTATATAATAATAGGTATACTTTTATTGAAACGTATAACAATTATTTTAGGTTCGCATGCTTCTTCAGTATCAATTAACACCTGCCGCTCAAATGATTATAAGACTTTCGTAAAGCAGAAATTGAAATTAGCAATACTAGATGCAATTACAACTTGAAGAAATTTCTCGTTCTAATGTTTAACCGCTTGCTCATTATTTTTATGTGATGTCAACAATTCAATAATATTTACTTTAATGAAAAAATTCTGCCTTATTCAAGACACTCAGAGAAAAGTTACGTGGTCTCATTGCAGCCATGTCATTCATTTTGATCGGCAATTTTTCAAATTATATTGTGTGGTTAAATTATTATGAATCATAATGCATAAAAAAACCTCAAGCAGTTCTTTCTACAGAGGTCTGACAGGAACTTTTAATTCACAATACTACAAGTTTGTGAGGATGAAGGGACCTTAAAAGAAAGACAGCACAAAAATCCATTCCTTTCTTGGGGACTCGAACCCAGGTCCCTTTGATCAGCAACCAAGGATGAGTAATTATTCTATGTTAAGGTATGTGTTTCTGCTTAACGAAATTTTAATTAAATGATGTCCATTTAGTCTAAATAAAATGTCTTTTTCGTACTGAAATATAAACCATTTTAATTCAATCAATTCGTCAAACATTTTAGACCAGTATTACGTTATAAAAGAGGCTTTTATACATTCAGTACTTAAAGTTAATATAATGTCTCCAGAGTAAAAATGTTGTTGAAATTTTAACTCTTATTTTACACTCGTAATATCATAAGTAAAGGAAATGTTCAATTTAGAAAATAGTAATTTAATATAATCGACGTCATTACTTTTTCTATTTTTTACCTATTAAATAAAAAGTGGAAGGAATGAAATGATGGTACACAAAGGGTCAATGATACGATCAACTCAACCAACATATGTTTTGTCCTGTTTCTAAGCATCATATGGAAAAATAATGCCCGCCCATTCCATGTGCCTGTAGTTATTCTTAGTGCCTGTGATGGCGATTACATCGGCCAAGAAATGGCCCAAACTCATTGTAACACCTGAAGTATCCTATCTAAATGAAGACACTTTACAGCCTTATTTTGCTAACAATTTAAGTATTCAGTGCTTTTACATCACGATATGTTAGAAAACATTTTTGGTGAACGAAAATTAAGTGATTTCCCTCCCTTCCACTCGAACTTTCAACTTGAGTTTATAAATATTTATAATGTTACGCACAATTAGGTAATGAGTTATCGGTTGCATTAAAGTCAGCTGCTTTTTATTTGGATCCTACTTGACAAATAAGACACGTTCAATACGCATGACAAAACTTCCTTTGTGCAAGTGTGGAGTGCATTTATTCCTGTTTCTAGACTAAATGATCTATAAGGTTACATTTGTGAAATCTACTCTATTCGTAAACCATTAAGACTATTCTTCTTTACAAGAAAAACTAAAAATAAAGGGTTTTTCGCAAACCGTTAATAAAATTCTGCAACCTTTCACAAACGATTTTTTTTGCAACGGTTTCTTTCATTTTAATTCCGCAATTAATATTTTTAAGCTTAAAGCGGTCAATCATAATGGAATGTGTCCATCTCCTTGGGGAGCAAAAGAATTGATTTTCAGATTAAAGCATTTCTTCATTTATATAACTCTAAAATCCGAATTTTGTCAATTTTACAAGTTTAAACATAAGTTGCCAAAGCGTTTTGCTCCTTAGAAATAAATTATATGAGTGCTCAGTTTCTAATAATCATATTCCACTTACCTCATGGCATACCCTCTCACCTGCTTGATGTCGATCCCCGTTGGATGTCTCGAGAGTCTGGGATGACTTGCTTCTTCTCCCTGGAAGTGACGACTCTAATCAGAGCACAGAGAAAAACAAATATTTCAGTTCAAATTTGTATTCTGTTTCGTCAAACGGAATTTAATTGTTATTCTTCGATGTGGCATCATCTATTGAGTAACAATCGCGATATGACGTCAATAGCAAATGCCCCGTAATAATTGTTTCATGAAAATATTCGTTTGCTCTGTATCTGGCATCTTAAAAAATGCTAAAGATATGAATTAAATGATGAGAATAGACATTAAATAACTTATTATTCATAATATAGCAAACAAATATGTTTTAGGTTGTTTCAAAACTAAGTATCTATCTATCGTGTATGTGGGAGAGATTGGGTTGCTAATATCTCTGACATACTGAGCTGCAATTTTATTTTCACCAAACAGGCTAAATGTCCAGATTACAAAGGCCTCAAGGACTCACAGAAACTTTGCGAAGGGGAGCCACTATACAGCTCTTAGTAGACATGGAAACTTCCTGAGAAAAACACACAGTCTTTTTTAACGTACACAGGGTATGACTATTCTACATACGAGGCCACTACTAATGTCCCATTCAACGGATGGCAGCCTTCTCAAGACCTTTGGTGTCCCCTTTCTCACCTAAGTAGTTTCGTACATTTGTTAGAAAAAACTACTTAGTTATTATGTTTGCCCTTCAACTTACTACTTAATTACTATGTTTACCCTTCAACTTAGTACTTAGTTTACCCTTCTACATTTCATAGTAGCTATTATGAAATTTTTCAATAAAATGCCAAATATACTTATTAACATCTGTTATCATGTAATCATCTATAAGTCTCTTATATTTATTCAACCTTTCTTCTCTCCTGGACACAGAAAATCCAAAGGTTATTGATTAGCCAGACTGTCTTTATGTCTTGTATTATTCTTACTGTCAGCTCTCTTTTCAAGGAATTGTTTAAAGGTAAAGCTGGATCGATAATTTTCGGGCCCTGGAGTCATGTAGTAAATGGAGACCCCTCTATCATGATAAATTCAAGGATAATGAATTTCGCACAACTTTATGTAACGTTATCGATTTGATGATTGAAAAATAATATAATAAATACCTTAAACAAGTAATTAAAAAATCAAGGCGTTACTCTAGAGTAGGGGTTCTCAACGTGGGATACGCGGTAAAAAATTTTGGGGTAGGCCGTGACAGCTCAAAAGTCGCTAGATATATTTTATACATATGTTTATTTTATTCCCATTGTTATACTATAACTGTATTTTTATCTATCTATACAAGGGGTACGCCAGTTACATACTAATTTCCAGGGATACGCGAAACATAAAAGGTTGAGAACTATTGCTCTAGAGCAGTGATGGCGAACCTATGACACGCGTGTCAGCACTGAAACACTTGAGGGTTTTAGGTGACACACCTTGGATGTTGAAAAATATTGGTATTCTGATGAAAAACCTGCGACAAATCGAGCGTTTTAAGTTTACGTTTTCTTTCTTAATCATTATAATTTATGCATAGTCATATGATACTATAAAAACTTATAAAAATTATTATCAATATTACATAATACAAACTTATAAAATCGTGCTTTATATATTATAAACTTAAAGTTTTCATTTGACTTCTGTGTGAAATTCTTTCATGCATGCAATTCCAAATTTCTCGACTGAGTAATACAAGTTCTAAACATATTTAAAACCACTTTAACAGAAAATATAATTCGCAGCATTAAATATTAAATTTATCCGGTAATAAATCTGGCAACCCTGCTGAAAGAAGTAGTGGTAGTCTTGCATGGTCTACCACTTGAGTAATTTAAGTTGATGGTGTATAATTCATTTCCAGTAATTTCTAGTTCTTATTAATTATTACTGCTTAATTACGGCTGTATATAATTGTGCTCTATTTTAATTTGTGAACCCTTTTACAATGCTTGCTAGCACTAATAAAAAACTAAAATTATCACAGAAAGGAAGTGGAAGAAATTTCCAAGATGCCTGGACTGAACAATATGATGTTATTGATGGAGGCGATAAAGATCTCTGTAAATTGTGTGGTGAGCTATCTGTGAGTAGAACTTGGAATATAAGAAGACATTTGAAACTAAGCACAAATGGGTCCTAGAAAAAACTTTTGAAGAACGCAAAGAATACATATCGCAACATCTAAAACTGGCAGAATCACAATCAGGGAATTTAATTAAATTTGTTTCAGGACCTTCAAATTTAGTAGCCGCAAGTTACAGTATTTCACATACTATTGTTGAACATCGGAAACCACTTAGTGATGGTGATTATATTAAAGAAGCTTTTGTAACGTGTGCACCATTTTTATTTGAGGACTTTCATAATAAGGAAGCTATTGTAAAGCGCATGAAAGAGTTACCATTAAGTAGGAATACTATTAAAGACAGAGTTATATCAATGAATGCTAGTATAGAAAATCAAATACAACAAGACTTGAACTCATGCCATTGTTTTTCCATTTGTCTCTACAAACTACAGATATTACGTCATCAGCTCGATTGGCTATTATTGCAAGGTATGTTCACGGTGATTCTATACACGAGGAATTGATAAAGTTAGAAAATTTACCTCAAAACATGACAGGTAAAGACATATGCGACTGTGTTATTAAAGTGTTCCATGAGAAACAGACAGATTTATATTTGGATTTGGTATTCAGTTGTCTTTCATCGGATAAAAATAATTCTGTAAAGAGGTTTGGCACACGGTTGAGTTGTGTAGAAAGTAAGCAATGCTAAAAGTAGAAAACAATTCAAACGTTGCAGGTACTTTGCGTTTTCGCTTGCGTTGCGTGAAACATCTATCTTTAATTCTACACCCAAACACAACAAAGGTTGGGTTGTTTTACCTCTGAGTATATATATATATACTCAGAGGCGAATTTAGCGGATTTAGCGAATTAAGCGTGGATTAATTTTGCGAATTAAAAAAAAAGCGTAATTAATTTGTAATTAAGCGTAATTAATTTACGTAAAAATTTTGCGTAATTAATTTTGCGAATTAAGCGAATTTTGTGCTTAATTTTCATAGTCGCCCCAAAAATGCCATATATATATATATCATACATAGGTTGGGTTGTTTTACCTCTGAGCGGCACTTTTTTGCACACCATGGGCTAAATGGCCAGGTCACATGGACCCCGAAGGCTCAGAGAAGGTTGGGGGAGGGGACCCACTGGAACAGCTGTTAGGAGACAGATGGTAGTCTCCCGTCAAGGCCATCCAGCGTGTTCTTTAAGGTGCACAGGGTATGGCTCTCCCGCACACGGGGCCACGGCTTAACGTCCTTCAAGACAAATGGAAAAACAATGGATTCCTGATGATCAAGACCATCGGTGTCCCCTACTGACCGTGGGCAGGGCGGGGAATTTTGCGGAGATAAATCTCAACGCTGACCCAGCTGGGACTCGAACCTGGGAACTACAGATTACGAGCCTGGCGCGCAACCGACTGAGCCACCCCCGCCCCAAGCACAACATAAGTGTATGTTAATGGCGATCTGATGAATTTTGTTCCTATTATCGCAAACGGTTGGATCAGTGATGGGTTTCCGCACCACAAGAATGGACGTGCAGCGGGCCAACTTCGTTACAGGCCGGCGAATTTTGTGCTTAATTTTCATAGTCGCCCCAAAAATGCCTTTTCACAACTTCAGTGACATCTCGATGGCTCGTACTGGTGAGGGACGGAGTCGTTTGCTCTGACATAGATGTTGCGATCGGATCTCAGTAAAGGAATTCTGCACTTAAAGATATGTCACAAAAATCGATGTTCTCAAATAGAGCGTACATTGGATATAAATGACAGACAAAAAATAATATTTTTACAAACTAAGAGTCACCCGGAGTGAAACATCCCAAGTCCAGAATTTTATCCGTGAATTTTATCTTCCTCAACGATCTTTTCAACCCTAATGGCGAAGTAAATAATTATTCGCTTTCAATCATGACGAATTACAGCGCCCAATCGCTTTGCTGGGCAGGTCGACGGAAGGTCCCGTATGCTGGCATCTTATCTTCGGGGGGGGGGGGGATCTTTTCGGCTTAACGACGGATCTCAACAGCTTACTGCTTGCAAAAGTTCCTAATGGTCAGTTAATTTTAAAATGTCCTCTTACACTGTTCATCACAATTAAAAAGTATGCAGCAATTACCGGGAGAATATGGTTTTATCCAACCAGAAAAGAAAACAAAGTACATTAGAAAGGGAAATCACTGTTAGAAGGAATCCCGATTGAAAGTTGTTAATATTGGATATAAGTGACAGACAAAAAATAATATCTTTTAATTCAGTAATCTTTTAATTCAGTATAAAAATGGAAAAACAAGCCAAAAAAAAAGTATCGTTTAATACGAGTTTCACAGAATAATAGAATGTGTGAAAGTTTCAATCCCGGTGTGATACGAAGTAGAAGTAATGCGAAAAGAAATCTGCAGCAGCATCAATGTTAATCCCCACATCATTTGTTAGGTGGTGATAGCGTTAACATGCACCAACATCCACGGATTTTCAAATGACATTCAGCGTGTATCATTTCCATCACTTAAGTTTCATCTTCTTTTATTTTTAACAACCAATAACATTCCAACCCCCAATAACGCACAGTTTCTGCGGGACAGTCCCTTTCCGGGGGTGACTTCGATGCGAAAATGGCGCAGGGGACGCTCTTTCGCACAGTAGCGATATGACCATGCATTTTGCTAAAAAGCAAACCTGGTCAATGAAAGATACAGTTTTCGTAGACAGGGTGCAATTAAGATTTGAACTAAAAAGTCATGGATATTTTCATGCATGAGCATGTAAAGTATAAGCGTGTGTTGAAAGGGTAGATTTGCACTAAGGATGTCTATATTTTCGGACCCATTCTCATACCCTTTTCAGAGTTCCGTGAGCATTTCTAGTTATTTTCACTGCCATGTTTGAACAAGAGTATTAAATGGAAAAAAGTTAAAAAGTACCTGTCTCTCTATATGCTTACTAGAAAGTAGAAAATGAACTTAAAATATACCGATGGCGAAATCAATAACCAAGTTCGTATTCACTTCGAAAGAAAGATAGGGCGCTGATTTCCCTACTCAACAAGATTGCCGGCGCTCTATCTTCCTTTGAAGGATAATAGGGAATTTCCAATTGCAGTTGAAACTACTGAGAAATATTAAGAATGCGAACTACTGAGAAATATTAATATTCCACATGCTTGTTCCGCCGCATTTAAATCTAGTAAACGCATTCTTAATATTTCTCAGCAGTTTCAAAACTGCAATTGGAAATTCCCCATGAAAAATACAATTGACTCATAATTGGTTTTCATTACGACAACATCCAGCTTGTACCAAATATTAATTCGTGGAAGAAAATTATTTCTAGCGCTAAATCCTCCCATTTGATTTGCGCAATGTAAACCCTTTCATGAACAGCAATTATAAAACAAGTTGAATTCCTAAAACACTAGATTTAAACTTAAGACAATTAATTAAATTCAAACTTAAATAAGATTGTGCTTAACTAAAACACTTCCTAGTACTCAATTTATGCAGAGAACAAAGTTGCTTATAATATTAAATTATCACATTACATTGGCATAATTACAGGAACAGCGATTATGCATTTAGCATAGTCGCTGTTCCTGTAATTATGCCATTGTAATGTAATAACCCCCTTAGGCTAATTATATAATGCTCAAGGGGGAACCTAAACTTAAGGGTTGGGTTGGGTTGTTTTACCTCTGAGCTGCACTTTTTTGCACACCAAGGGCTAAATGGCCAGGTCACATGGACCCGAAGGCTCAGAGAAGGTTGGGGGAGGGGACCCACTGGAACAGCTGTTGGGAGACAGATGGTAGCCTCCCGTCAAGGTCATACAGCGTGTTCTTAACTTGCACAAGGTATGGCTCTCTCCCGCACACGGGGCCACGGCTTAACGTCCCATCCGACGGACGGCGGCCTTTCCAAGCCCATCGGTGACCCCTACTGACCGCGGGCAGGGCGGGGGAATTTTGCGGAGATAAATAGCTAAACTTAAGACAATTAAATTCAAACATAGATGTGTTTGTACTTGAGGATGACCGAAATCAAATATCTTACCTATCTTTTGGTAAGCAGCAGGCTCGACCCGGCAGCCCAAGGGATGATGAGGTCTCCATCTCGGCAAGGTTTCCTGGCGACTAAAGAATTTTAGGAATATTACGAAGATTAAACAGACGGGGAAGACATTGTGACGATTTCGTTGTTATAAAGCGATTATAAGCTTACTAAGCGATGACATTTTGTTAGAGGAAAGAATGAACAAATCTCATTGTTTCATTTTCCGTTCTGACATTTATTGTGTATTTCGGAAATATTTGGATTTAAAATATATCGGAATACAACAGATAATTCTTTTGTAACTTAAGCTGATGAAGCGAATTCTGTTATTCTAATATTAACATAGATTAAATTAAAGGTATTTTTACAGACATAAAAATATATAGATGTTAGCGAAAAATCAATTTAACATCATCATGCAACAATCAAATAGTTAAACACTAACCTGAATCTATGAAATTAGTTTTTCCTCGAGTTTCGAAGAAGCAGAAGCATTTTTTTATTCAAAAGGTGTTATTGCAAAATATTTTCACCACTGATTTGAACTTGAATATTCATATTTCGGTAGGTGTAGGGATTTTTCTTCAACGCGTTTGAATATTTTTGAGCACGACTGTCTTACGTTACGTTTTCTGTCAGATGTCTCGTAACGAACAAAACGTGCGTGTTTTTGTTAATACAGATGATATGAGAACGGTTAGGTTTAAAAACCTGGAAAGAAACAGCCGTAACGGAGCTTTGTTCAGAGCACGAATACGATCGAAACTACCGACAGCCCGAGAATTTTCAAACTTAGAAAATCCAAAATCTTGTAGTGGCCACGAAATGTGTTAAGGACGCAGCGGAGGGATGGTAAAAGGAGAATGATGACCTGACACGGATTAAATCCTGGTTGCTTCGCGCAAAGGGTGAAAAGGTGATAAAACGTAATATCCATGAAAAAGGACAAAATCCTTGTGAAAAAAAAACTGTAGCTCAGTCCTCTTTTTTGAAACAACTGGATTTCCCTTTTCAGATTATTACATGTTTTATCATATCCTATCTCCTGTGATGGTCTGAAACAAAGGGGGTTGAAGTGGGGTGAAAATGCGGGTTTCGCCAGAAGGGCTGTTTACTGTCAATGGGTGACGTCATCCGATGTCTCCGGACAGAGACATTTCCAGATGGGTCCAAAAACAGCTGTGAAGGGTGTGAGGGGGATGAACTTTTCCAAAACATGTTGTAACGCATCACGTCTCATGCGGAAGCAAAGGGGGGTCCACAACGTGATGGGTGACGTCATCCAAGATGACCGTCGATGGAAATTTCGAGAAGGGTTGACCATTCAAGATGGCTGCTCGGGGGATGAAGGGATGGAACTTTTGCTAAGAGTTTAAATTAATGAGGGTTTTTCAATAAAGGGGGATTGAGAGGACTCTTTGAAGAATAATGAATTTATAGGTTAGTCGTCGAAGATGGCCATCAAAAGGATGAAGGGGATTTCCTGAACGTTGCCACCGAAAGTTTAGTTGGACTTTACAATTATTTTGAGGATTGTATCATCCATGATAGTGCCTGAGAGTAGGGTGGAATTATTCAGGGGTTTACAAGTCTGGACATGGTGATTGCATCATACACTCCAGATTTGCACCATTTCCTGGGACTTGGCTAGAATGTGCAAATTTTCTAAGACTTTTTCTAGACATAGGACTACTTACGATGATGTCATAACTTGGTCCATCAGCCTTCTGCTCTATGAGATGTTGTATTTGGCTGTCCCATTCCCTTATAATAGATGGTGCCACTGGAGAATCAGCAAAAATCCCGGGAATGCATATAATATTACTTTGCTAAAAAGAATTGTCAGCTTCTGAATGTCCAGCGGTTTGAACGCCTGGCATGTTTTGGTAGTCGTGGGTTCGGGTCCCACTCAGGACAACCGAATTTTTCAAGAAATTATTTCAAGTCACTGTACGATATATAGACTAAGGAAATGCAGAGAGTCACTCACCTACTTTTTAGCAATTATTTAAGCCACCAACGTCAGATTATGGAACCAGTATTTTCTGTCATGATCTTGTGCAGAACCACAGACTGCTACGTTATATAGAGTTTAGAAACCAGTATGAAATAGAAGAATTTATTTATCATGATTATATAGAAGTAATATCGAATAATCTGGAAATATTCACTTGTTTTTAAAAAGCCAATAACTTGTACTAAATTTTTAAAATCAGAAAATTTAATCTTAATAAACAAAAATTTCAATTAAGCTTTCAAATTCTCCAAATTGCAAAAAAAGGAATTTACCAGAAAATACTATTCATATCTTACTAAATTGCAACATATATTCTAAGCAAAGAGAAATTTTATGGCAGTATATGGAAATGTTTATAGAAATGATGGGTGGGGAGTTTGTAGTGTAATTTAAAAAAATATTTTGTTAGAAGAATATTATGTCTGATTTCGAAAGGTGGGATGGCTGTCTCTGCAATTACCGAAATTGTGGGACAAGATTTTACGAGCCCCAAGACAATTTTCAAACACTGGTTCTGCAAAGAGTTTAATTTTTTAAATTTTGAGGAGAGAGCTCCAGAAATAAATTCCAGACCAAATTCAATTTTAGGTCTTATGAGATTTTTATAAACGGTTATTAATTGTTGTTGCTGAGTGCCTTCATTTCTGAAGGCAAAATGTTTAATGTAGTTTAATAATCTTAAACCTGAAGTGTGATTATTATTAATATGATGATACCAATTTAATTTGGAGTCCAAGTGTATACCTAGAATTTTACATTTATTTACTTGAGTTAAGTTTTCTGAATTTATGGATAATATAAATTTAGGGTTATAATTTTTTTTTGTAAAATGGGATTATAAAAGTTTTTTTATGTTGATTTCCAGATTCCATTTTAAGCAGTAGTCACAAAGTTTATTTAACAGCTTTTGCAAGTTTTCCTGCAACTTATATTCATTTTTTCCTGATGACCAAAAAACAATGTCATCTGCATATCCTGTGGAAGAAATAGACTTTTCAAATATTTCTTTGATATCATGCAAATAAAAGTTAAATAAAACCGGGGATAAAATTGATCCCTGAGAAAGACCTTTTGTCATTTTGCAAGTTTCGGATAGAGATTCTCCAATTTTGACTTGAATTAGTCTGTTACATAATAAATTATATAAAAAGTTTAAAAACTTTGCACTTAAATTAGATTTAATTAGTTTTGTAAATAAACCATATATAGAAACAGAGTCAAAAGCTTGGGTTAAATCTAATGAAGTTGCTAAAAGAACTTTTTTCTGTTTAAAAGCTGTGAAGATATCATGTAAAAGTAGTGAGATGTTTTCCTTGGAGGAACGATTTTTCCTAAAGCTAAAGAAATTATAAGGGAAGAAGAAGTCACCTGAATAAAAAAACCAGGAGAGTCTTTTAAAAACTAATCTCTCGAAAAGTTTAAGAGAGTTAGAAATTAAGGAGATAGGGCGGTATGAATTCAAAAGAGTTGGCAATTTGCCTGATTTAAGAATAAAAAAATTATTATTTTTCTCCATTCTGGAGGAATACAATTGTGTCCCATATGTAATTAAAAATATCTAATAATTTAAGTTTCCATTTATGTGGAAGATGAATAAAAAATTTATTTGAGATTAAATCAGCTCCAGGGGCTGATTTGGGATTTATTCTTTTGATAGCTATATTGAGTTCTGCTATGCTGAAAGGTTTATCCATTTGTGCATGAGAAATTTTATTATTCCTTAATTGTAATTGCAATTCATGGTTGTCAGTGGGAACATCCTGTGTAATTTTAAGATTAGCAGCGAAAAGCTCAGCAGTTTGTTTAAGGTTAATATTTTTGTGTAAGGCAATTTCTGCCATTGGAATTTTTTGGGGTTTATCTGTGATAAGTTTTTTATATACCTTCCAGACGTTGGTTTTTGGAGACAGAGTAGTAAGATGAGAGATAAATTCTTTCCAGTTATCTCTGTATACTTGTTTTAGTTTTTTTCGTACAGTTGCATTAATTTTCCTGTAAGACTCAATATCTCAGAAGTCCCTTGATCTTTTGGCTATTTTCAGTCCCTATTTTCTGCCTTTTTTCTTAAGGCAACCAACCTATTCATATGCCAAAAGTTTTTTGTAATTTAGGAATTTTGTTATGAATAATTGGAAATGCCGACATAGTGAGTGAAAAAACTTCATTAAAAAACTCGGAATAGCCGCCACTTAAATGTGACGGCGATGCACCATCAAGAATTTGAGAGAACAATCTCCAATTATTTAAATAAATTAATTTGTTAAAGTTTAACTTAAAATTTGAGTTTATAATAATTGGATGATGATCGCTGCCCCTGGTATCTGGGAGCAGCGACCAGAATAAATTTTGACTGAGAATTGGAGAAATTAAGATAAAATCAATTACAGAGCGTTGGTTTGCAGGGTTCTCTTGTGTGGAGATTTTTTCATTTAAAATGATAAAGTCAGATTTTGTAATAAACTTACTTAAGTGAAGACCTGCATAGTTTACAGTATAAGAGAACCACATTGGGTGGTGAGAGTTAAAATCACCAACGATGATATATGGTTCAGGTATTTGTGTTAATAAGTAGGTGAAAAAAGAGTCATTTAGAGCCAGTCCAGGGTTATAGATATTTAAAATAGAAAAAGCTAGATTATTATTTAATATCTGAATGGCGATACATTCCAGAGGATGTAAATCAAATTTTAATCGAATAAGCTTATGGTTGATATTTTTATCAACCAGAAAGGCAACACCATTTCTGCTATGCTCAGCGAAAAATGAGTGTGTTAAAAAACCTGGGACATTTACCTGTTTTCTGGATTGCAATTCCTGCAAAGCAAAAACATTTATTCTATTAACTTTGGAGAATAATATTAGATCTTCTTTTTTTGAAATTATGCCCCTGCAATTCCATTGCAGGAGCGGTCAAGTTCTTAACTTTTAAGTTGGAGCAGAAGGTCACTTATAAGTTTGAAGTGATCATCAGAAGAGCAAACATAAGAGAGTAAGTGAATAATCAAGGCAATAATGACGTTCACAGTAATGTTTTCTTCCGCAAGCTCCTTAGCAATGGAGTTTGGTGAGAACTGAGTCACAGACATATTAGGAGAAGGAATTATATGCAGATCAACTTTAGCTTTCTCAGCATAAGAGATGTTGTTTTTTGATTTAGCGATTTGAGAGCTTAAGCCATTTGAAGAAACAGCAGCGGAGGTGGAGGGGAGTGAAGGAATTATGTCTTTATGCTGCGAAGTTCGTTTATGAGGAATGACACTTTTAGAAATCTTACTAGCAGTAACCGATCTTTCCACAAAGTCCAGTCCATGAGAAGTGGCATTTCTCTAAGAGCTATATCTAGGCTTCTAATCAATATTTAATTCCCCGCCCTGCCCACGGTCAGTAGGGGACACCGATGGGCTTGGAAAGACCGCCGTCCGTCGGATGGGACGTTAAGCCGTGGCCCAGTGTGCGGGAGAGCCATACTCTGTGCACGTTAAAGAACACGCTAGATGACCTTGACGGGAGGCTACCATCTGTCTCCCAACAGCTGTTCCAGTGGGTCCCCTCCCCCAACCTTCTCTGAGCCTTCGGGGTCCATGTGACCTGGCCATTTAGCCCATGGTGTGCAAAAAAGTTCAGCTCAGAGGTAAAACAACCCAACCCAACCCAGTCCATGAGAATAATAGTTATTCAAATTCTTTGCAAAGTTCGAATCCAAGCCATCTTCCGCGTCAAAATCATTTAAGACTTGTTGAAAAGAAAGTTGTGCATGTGCAGAGCGGCGCATTGATCCCATTTGGCCGGAACTTTTTTCTCTCCGAACCTGGGTGTGACCTGCTTCTTTTTTAACCTGTGCGAATGCCGATGACCAGCTGCAATTGTTCTTATTTTGAATTCGCTATGCCGCACATGCAATTTTTTTGATCGGACATCCATAAAAGGTAGCAGGATGCAAGCCTCCGCAGTTTGGGCAACAAAAATCACTAGTTGTACAGTTTTTGTGGGAATGTTCACCACTGAAGCGTTTACATCTAATCTTGCTTCTGCATGCGGTCGCTGCATGGCCCCATCGGAAGCAATTTCCACAAAGTGGAGAGGAACCGAAATACTCTTTTACATATTAGTGAGAGAAACCAATATTAACATGAGAAGGTAACTTAGAACAGGTAGTGTGGAACACCACATTTTCTGTTGGTTTTTTGATAAAACCATCATTTGCAGAGTTAGGATAAAATCTGTACATGCGTCTAACTTTGGTTACATCATAATTTTTTAAACATTGTAATAAGAATTCATCATCATATTTAGTGTTTATGTTACCGCTAAAGTGCAGAAATCAGTTATTCTACAGATTATCTAGGTATTGTGCAGATTAACTACGGTAATCCGTTAACGTGCGTAAAATTGTTTCATTTCTCAAATTACCTAGGTAATCTGCAAATTACCTAGGTAATCTGCAAATTACCTGGATAATCTGCACATTACCTACTAGGCACTCGTTAAAGTGAAAATAAGATCTTTGCTGGAACAACAGGAACGTTTCTGTACGCTTAAATTAACATAATGTTATTTATCTAGTGTCCGAGAGTAGAGTTGAAACCAGGGTCATCCCTCTGTCAACATGAATCAGTCGTCCGAATTATAAAAAACGCCCCCAAAATGAGCAGACCAAGTGAGAACGAATCATTTTAGTGATTCGTTATCAAGAATGAATCACTTTACCGATTCTTCTCACTTGGCCTCCGCTCATCCGGGGCGTTTTTTATAATGCGGACGAGTGAATCACGTGACACGAAGATTCATATTCAAGAGATTCACCACTATGAGAGAAACAAACTTTTGAACTTTAACGATACGGAAGCCGTTAATGTGCACATTACCTAGGTAAAATGCGGAAAACTCTTGATTCCGCACGTTAACGGAGCAAATCAGTTAATCTGCAGATTAGCTAGGTAATGTGCACATTAACGGCTTTCGAGCTTTAGCGGTAACATTTACATTCATTATAAGTCCCATATTAAAATCTTTTGCTGGGAGGCGATTATTTACCTCTACTCCCAGTATTTTATCTATATTTTGGAGCAGTTCTAAATCAGTTTGGTTTGAAGGGAAGACAATGATATCTCCTTTTCGGGTAAATTTACCCTTAACTTCCTTATTTAAAGCTTTAAAGAAGAAATCAGTCGCTAGATCATCATCTAAATCTGCCAGTTTTTGTGTATTACTAAAGAATATTATAGCAAGTTCTTCTTTATGTCGAGAACGAGCAGAACATACATTTGGATTTACAGAGTAAGATATTATGGAATCATTATCCGACTCTATATCAGAATCATCATTCGTATCCTTATCAAAAATCATCATCATCATCATCATCATCATCATCATCATCATCATCATCATCATCAAGCAGCCATGGGCTACGGAGGTCCAACCAGACCGTGCAATTTAGTTCTCCAAGCAAGTCTATCCTGAGCTACATCTACTGCATCTGGCCACTGCACACCAATTCTAACAAGGTCCTGTTTGACATTGTCTGCCCACCGCATCCTAGGTCTCCCCTTCTTTCTGAGGCCTTTAGGCACACTGTTCATAACCCTATTCGACAATCTATAATTATTCATACGGACAACATGGCCAAACCAACGGAGTCTCTCTCTGCACAATATGTTGCTTAAAGGAGGTTTTCCTTTAAACTCCTTTGCCTAATCTCATCATTAGTTACAAAGTTGAACCACCTAATGCCCAAGATACTGCGTAAGCATCTGGAATCAAAAGCATCTAGTTTCCTGTTATCTTGTGTACAAAGTGTCCAAGTTTCACTACCATAACTAACCCTAGAAAGAACCAAACTATTATACAGTCTAATTTTAGTCTTTAGGTGTATACGCCTATTTCTCCACACTCTCCATAGGTTCTTAAAAGCCCCGGCAGCAATCCCTATTCGTCTGTTAATCTCATGCCGCACATCACCATTATCTGTTACATAGCTCCAAAGATAATTAAACTGTGACACCTGCTCAAGACTGCAACCATTCAGATTAACTGAATCACAGCCTGCCTGACCAATTTTCATCACTTTAGTTTTCTCTCTGTTTATAACCAAACCTACTCTACTACCAGTCTCATCAACAGCTCCAATGAAAGAGTTCATCTCATCAACATCATTTGCCAAAAGGGCAAAATCATCAGCATAATCTAAATCAGAAATTTTCGTATCTCCAGCCCATTTAAGGCCAAAATCTTTCCCTTGAAGTGAATTTCGCATAACATAATCAATAACCAAGCTAAAGAGAAAAGGTGACAAAATGCACCCTTGTCGAACACCGGAAGTAATGCTAAACCAATTGCTACAAGCCTTACCAACTCTCACACACGACTCAGTGTTATTGTAGACAGCTTTCATTATGTTAACTAACTTGTCAGGTATACCATACGATCTCACAATCAACCACAAATTATGACGATCAACAGAGTCGAAAGCCTTTTTGAAATCAACAAAGCTAGCAACCAAAAGTTTCTGAAACTCTAAACATTTCTCAAGAATCTGCCTAAGTGAAAATATCTGATCCACACATCCCCTACCACTTCTGAATCCACATTGCTCATCACGCAATTGACTGTCAACCAGATTCTTAATTCTATTAAGCACAATCATGGAAAGAACTTTACCTGGTACAGAGAGTAGGCTGATACCCCTATAGTTATCACATGAACTGCGATCACCTTTTTTGAAAATAGGGATAACAATAGCTCTGGTAAAATCCTTAGGAACCATGCCTTTATCATAAAAGATATTCAGAATTTCAGTCATTCAAGTGGTAACCGAAACATTCCCAGCTCTAAGCATTTCCGTAGTAATTTCATCTACCCCTGGGGATTTGTGAAGTTTAAGTTTAGAAACAGCCAAAATAACTTCAGATTGTGTTATAGGGCCAACATTAAAGCCACCAATGCATCTATCATCATTGCAAACAATGGGAGTAGAACTAACTACATTGTTTAGAACATCACTGAAATGCTCAGCCCACCTAGCCATGACAGAATCCTCCCCTTCTATAGCATTACCTTGTTTATCCTTCAATCCTTGTATGCCTGTCCGTTTTCTACCACACAAAACATTAACTATCTGGTACAGCTCTCTGCTGTTGTGCTGTCTAAGTGCTTCCTCGGCTTTGTCAGCCAAACCATCAAGCCAAAGATTCTTATCAGCAGCTAACTGATCCTTTTCAAGTTTATTAAGGTCTCTGTAATGCTTTCTATTAGGACTAGTAGGGTATTGATTAAGGGCATTCCTGCAGTTCTTTCTTTCCGAAATAAGCTCAAGTGCCTTATCACTCAGATAATTTTGCCTCTTCTGCTCCTTTTTTCCTAAAAGAGTACTGTTAGTGTCCAAAAAAGCCTGTTTAAAATGATCCCATTCTTCCTCAACTTCAGTAGTAAGCAAACCATGACTTCATAATGACTAAGTAACCTATCATGGTAAGCTTTGGCTATAACTGGATCTTTCAGAGCTTCAGTATTAAAAGTAAATTGTTTAACCCTAGCACAACCCTTTTTAAGTTTAAGTTGCAACACACTTTTAACAAGGTAATGGTCAGATCCAATTTCAGCTCCCCTATATGCCCTGGTATTCCTAATAGAACTAGCCCATTTGCTCTTAATTAATATGTAATCAATCATATTCTTATGCAGCCCATCGGGTGAAACCCATGTGTACTTATGTATGTCGCGGTGTTTGTAATAAGTGTTAGTTATTCTGAATCCATTGAGTTTACTTACCTGTAGGAGACGTTGCCCATTGCCATTGCAGCTACCAATACCAAAAGGGCCTATTACTCCTCCCCAAAGGTCAGAGTCAGTACCAACTTTGGCATTGAAGTCACCAAGAACAAGGGTAATATCTCCTTTCTTGACAGAATTCAAAATATCCTGAAGTTGTTCATAAAACCTATCCTTCTCATCCTCATCGGCATCCTCAGTGGGGGCATAACAGCAGATAACATTCAAGTCTTTAACGCTTGTCTGAAATTTTGCTGTAAGAAACCTTTCATTAATGCACTCATATCCTAGAAGAGCATCGCTAGCGTGTCTGCTGAGAAGCAGACCCACGCCTTGGTGATGCTTATTGTCGTCCCTCCCTGAAAAGAGAAATTTAAGATTATTTTTAAGAATCTGACCTTTATCTGTCCATCTGGTCTCTTGCAAGCCGAGAATATCTAAATTATAACGGTGGAATTCTTGTGTGAGGACATCAAGAGAAAAAGCTCTGTGCAGAGTCCTCACATTCCAACTACCTATGGAGAGAAAATGGTTAGTGGGATGTTTAAAGAAACTATGTTTATTGAGAGAGGGAATGCCGACAATATCAAACAACCCCCTAATCGCAGACATGGGGCAAGACCCGTTCCCCCACTACTAAAGGCTGAAGCCATCTACACTGGAAGACTTCCTCCAATGTAGAATTTGACGATGCCAATAGAAGCAAAGTGTTCAGGTGCCTGCGATTACTTCTGCTCAGGATTATCCACCAGCTGATAAACATGTCCTCTGAATCTATTCAATTGGGGCTGTCAACCCACAAACAAACAGAAAACACAGTGGAAGATTTCCCCTCCACAGAAGCCCACCAGTGCAGCAAAATCAGGATCCATAATCAAGCTCAGAGCCATATATCTGTCCAGTAGGTTTATATGGTCAGCACCAGGACCCTGTGTGGTTGACCACTCCTCAGCAGGGTAGAAAAAAAAGAAAAGTAGCCATAGTTGTCCAGATCAGTAGACCACACTAATCTGGCAGCCCTCCCCTTCCGTTCACTTCCACAAGAGAGTATCTCTTTTGAAAGGTACTAACGGTCTGCACCACGAGAAGGCGGGGTCGGATATTAGGTGCTAGGCCTGGCCGGTTCTATGCATCATCACAGGGGATTGGTGCATAGCTCTCCTTCCAGTGACTACCTAGCTACCATTTACAGACAATTATCAAAAATAGTGGAATTAAATTTATCCGAATAATTGGAATTATTAATAATGTTATTACCTTGTAAGTTTTTGGGAATGAAAAGTTCACTGTTGTCCAAAATGTTGGTTAGGTCATTTGCTGAGAGGGATCTATGAGCTCTCACAAGTTGGATTTTGTTCGCAGGTTTAGAAAGTTTGTTTAATTGAGCCTTTTCTGTTGACTTTATAGGAACTCCTTTGGTTTTTTTTTAATTTGTTGTTGGAGTTGAAATTCTTCTTTTTTGCCACCCATGTTGAGGAATCAACCGGAACAGGCACAGAAGACACACTGATGGAATCACAAACCAAAGCCAATTTGGCGTATTTAGCTTCCAAGAAAGCAGACGTTAAACTTTAAAGCAATGACGAACACAAAACATGCTAAATCCAGAGAACAACACACACACGTCATCACCCTCTCGGCAACTCCAGTTATATATGCTTTATAAAAATAGTAAGAAAAGTAAAAATTATTGTAAAAATGGTCAAAAGTCCAAATATGTCAACAAATCAAGTTTCTCTGTGTTTCGAGAGCTACAAACTTGAGTTATATTGTTCAAGTGAGTAGAATAATTGCAAAAAAATATTGGACGCATTAAATTATATCTTGAATTACAAATATAAGGCAATGATGAATTTGTATTACGCATTAGTTCATTCCTACAGTATTTATGGTATCTGTTTAATGAAACACCAATACTAGAAACTTTCTATATCTTGCAGAAACCTAATTTGAGACATATTTTACATTTGACTTATAATGATTCAGTAAAACATTTCGTGGGCAATAATAATTTGCCTTTTTCAACTCTATGATTTTTGTATATAAACAATTCTGTTATGCTATGTATATTTGTAGGTGAAATAATCAATCACTACATAATTTATGTTACACAGGCATTCATTATTTATTCATAATGTACAAATTTTACATGACGACTATGGCATTCAAACATTAATTAATGAATGGTATATAACCTGTTCTCTTGAAAATGATTAAAACTAAATAAAACATTGAAACTCTGAGGAAACTGTGAAAATCAGATTTGCACAAACCTGAGATACTTTCAAGTAAATGTTAAGAGATGTGGGTTTCTAGATGCATAGTTCATTCCTTATATTTCCCAAGGTCATCCAAACTATTAATGAGTGACTAATGCTCTGTACTATTATATATATATGTTGTTTTGTGATCACTATTTCTTAAACCTATATTTCACATAACTATATAAAAATCTCATATTCAATACTCTCCCTCAACAAAAACAACCACGATTCAAATAGAAAAGTATAAACAACTAATTGTGACTAAACGTATAGCAGTTAAGTTATATGAATGTATGACACAATATACTCTTCATAATTATCATTAAACCATTTTATGTACTGTTGCCAAATATTGCAATTTTGCTAGGATTTCAGCAATCTCAAAATTTTATCACAAATATAATTGCTATTATAAAAAAGCGGAAAAAAAATTGACATACCTTGCTAAATTTTGTTACTGTGAAGTTTACTTATGGCTAGAAGTCATTTTCTGCACAACTCTTAATCTTGGGGAAAACTGTGAACGCGCACATTTCTTGAACTTTCATAGTTTCCTCTACAGCCAGTAACAGAACAAGGATGAGGCATTTCTTCAAAAACTATGATTCACAAGTAAAAACTTAATCACAGAAATATAAAGCGCTACTTCGAAGATAACACAACATTAGAAAATCCGGCCAACAAACACACAAGCAGCTACGGGGTGTCAAGATGCTAGATCTACGAATGCTGACGCCAGAACATATGACGTCATCAGTGAAATAGCCTTGAGTCTCGATGGTTACGACCATGCTCTGGTCTGAGGGGAGATCCTAAGTCTGGGTATAGCCTGGGCGCAGCTCTTAGATACCACGAGCGACGAATTTAACTCTGAGGCCTCCTGTTGTTGGGCTCGGTAGTAGGTGGAGACCGCCAGGTGGAATATCTATATTAAACATGGCCAAGACGCATACGACGACTGAATCAGGAAGAACTAGGCCGAAAAGGATAGGAAAGAAAGACAGCAAGCCAACGGAAGCTGCTGATCTTTTAGTGGTCGTGGAGGAAGTCCCAGAGACTCCCCCTCACACCACAATTACTGATGGAGATAGAAGAGAAGGGCCTCCAAAATGTACTGAGGACCCTAATAAAAGAGAAGAGAAAGGGTGCCCACAGGATAACGCCAAAAAGGCCTCCAATACAGAAGAACCCAAAGGAAACGAGAGGGGCTCGGGGAGGTTGGCTGCAGCTGCGGACCTTCTGGAGGAATTAGCGTTTGCGATGTTCCAATTCAGGGTGGAAAACGAAGTTCAGAAAAAAGTGATGGGTGCAGCTAAGAAGTCGCATGCTATTATTTGTGAGCAAGAGCTCCAAATAGCAACCACCAATGGGCGCCTCGCCGAGAGGGCTGTGTGTCCCCCAGAAAAAACGGGGAAGAAACTGACCTATGCGAAAGCTGTCGGCGGTCAAGGGGTAGGAAAGGGTGGTTTGGTGGTGACTAAGAAGCCCACCCCTCTAAACAAAGGCATACCCTGCTGTCTTCTCCAAAGATAAGGAGAAGACAGCAAGAGAGGTAAGGGATAGCCTAAGAAAGAGTATTAATACCACCGAGTTGAATCTCAGGGTAATTGACACTTAAATCCATGCGGAAAAATGGGATCATTATAGAATGTGGCACACAGGGCGACGTGGACTGTCTTAAGAAGGTAGTGGACAGCCACGAGGCGCTTAAAGATATGCTGGAGACCAAGTCAGCTAAAAAGATTAGGCCTAAAATAATTATTTATGGAGTAGATAAAGAAGTCCGCCGTGAGGAACTCCAGAAGGTCATCCGAACCCAAAACGGGCTCTCAGAAGAACACGCGTATCTTACCCCGCTGTTCTCTCTGAAGGGAGAGAACTAGAACACTGTCCATTGTGTTCTGGAGGTTAGTAGAGCCTCCCATAGAAAGATACTAGACGTTGGTAAGCTTAATGTGAGATGATCACGGTGACATGTAAAGGAGTACATAACGGTACTCCGTTGTTACAAATGCTATGCTTGGGTTGGGTTGTTTTACCTCTGAGCGGCACTTTTTTGCACACCATGGGCTAAATGGCCAATCACATGGACCTCGAAGGCTCAGAGAAGGTTGGGGGAGGGGACCCACTGGAACAGCTGTTGGGAGACAGATGGTAGCCTCCCGTCAAGGCCATCCAGCGTGTTCTTTAACGTGCACAGGGTATGGTTCTCCCACACACGGGACCACGGCTTAACGTCCCATCCGACGGACGGCGGCCTTTCCAAGCCCATCGGTGTCCCCTACTGACCGTGGGCAGGGCGGGGAATTTTGCGGAGATAAATCTCAACGCTGACCCAGCTGGGACTCGAACCTGGGAACTACAGATTACGAGCCTGGCGCGCTACCAACTGAGCCACCCCCGCCCCATACAAATGCTATGCCTTCGGGCATATGCGAAAAGAATGCACCGTAAAAACACGGCGGTGCTGAAAGTGTGCGGGCAAGCACTCGTTCAGCGAGTGCAAAAAAGTAAAGCCAAAATGTGTTGTTTGTAAAAATGCAAACAAGGAACACGGGTCCAAATACGATCTGGGCCATGATGCGATGGATAGCAACTGTCAGTCGTATCAAAGGGAATTGAAGTTGCTGAAGAAGCGCACAGACTGTGGGCAGTAGGAGTCCAGATATTGGCAGCGGGGTGAGTCTGAAATTTCTTCAGATAAATCTAAATGGGGCAAAGGCCGCAACGGCCCAACTCAGCCAGGAGATAAAAGAGGAAGGAGTCGATGTTACTGTAGTGCAAGAACCCTACTGCACAGAGAACATCATCTGGGGGCTCCCTCTGACCAGCAGGCTATTTTGCACTAAAGAAGCCAAGCCAAAAGCTGGAGTAGTCGTTTCGAACCCCAAAGTTAATGTCATCCTGGCATATCATTCCACCAATGTGGTGGTAGTGGAGATCGGCTATGGGAGCTTAAATATACACGTCATCTTCATCTACTGTCCACCGAGTCGGAACATCGAGGACTCGTTGACTGAGCTACAAAACGTCCTATCACAGAACAAATATAAGAATTAAAAATTCAATGTCAAACACCACTTCACTGAGATCCACTCCTACCTTTGTGTTCCATTGATGGTAAACAATCTTAATTATTATTATTACATATTATTATTATTATTATTACACATTGAAGTGGTTAAGTCTGGTAATTTCGATTGACAACAACCATGTTTCACTTTTTTGCCTTTGGGATAGGGAGGCTGGGGAAGTTGTGCACAGTGGGATAAACTTTCAGGTCACAAGAACACTAAGTGGTCAGAGAGAGTGGTGGAATTGAGATGAAAATATTTCGTCAAGGACATTCAGAATATTTTTTAAAGTTCTCAGTGTATGATCTCCTACACATGGACCACGGATTAATGTCAAATTCAATGGACCGTCTTTCGAAACTCATCATTTTCATGGACCGTCAAATTTCATGGACCATCAAATTCATGGACCGTCTTTCAAAACTCATTCCCTACAAGAATATTATGGGGTTTTCCACATCAAATCTCGACACATAAGCAGAGGAGCACTACGACACTGCGTTGAGCCGTTTTACCACTGAAAGGATTTGTTTTGGACACCAAGGACTCATAGAGAGTTGGCTTAAGAGAACCCATTGGATAACTGTTAGATGACATTTGGTAGACTCCAGTGAAGGTCATCCAGTGTATCCTTTGATGTGCACAGGGCACATTCTCCTGTACACCGAACCAAAGCTTAAATCCCATTCGACAGACGGCAGCATTTTCAAAGCCTATCGGTGTTAACTTTTTGATAAAGGGCAGAGTGGTGGTTTAGCAGCGATAAATCGCAATGCAGACCAAGCTGGGACTCGAACCTGGGAATTCAATCTGAACGAAATCCACCCCTGAGCCACGATGGAGGGGTGGCTCAATCGGTAGCGAACCAGACTCGTAATATCCAGTTCCCAGGTTCGATACTCAGCTGGGCCAGTGTTGATATTTATCTCTGCAAAACTCCACTCTCTTCCCACGTTCAGTAGAGGAACTTGGAAAGACCGCCGTTCGTCGCATGGGACGTTAGCCGTGGCTCCGTGTGCACGTTAAACAATACACTGGATGGCCTTGACGTGAGGCTACCATCTGTCTCTCAACAGCTGTTGCAGTGGGTCCCTCCCCCAACTTTCTCTGAGCCTTCAAGGCCCTTATGACCTGGACAATTAGCCCATTTTGTGCCAAAACGTGCCGCAGAGAGGTAAAACCACTCAACCCAACCGACTGAGATAATCACCATCCTTCTGGAATCTCGGAATGTAAGAGTATGGGTCCTTTCAGATTGAAAATCCGATGCCTCCCTTCACAATGATTATGAAGTCTCCCTTCACAATGAATTCCGATGCCTCCCTTCACAATGAATTCCGATGCCTCCCTTCACAATGTTAATTTAAGTAAAATTTGAATGGAAATTATTTTTTTTTTCCTAAGCAGAAAAAGAATTCTTTTTGAAACGTTTAAACAAAGATTCTTGGAGCTCATCGCTGCCTTCATCTGTAATTATATTGGCCTTATGATATGCTTTAATAGGACCTATGATTCTGATACTTGAAGCATGAATGGAAATATTGACTTCAAAGTGTCGTTGAAATTTATTGCTAGGGAAAACTCCATTGAAAGAGTTAAAATACCTATCGTTTTTATTTTTAACAACCACAAACAGTAACATTTCAAATTAAAGGAATATTCGAAAATTTTGAACAGTTATATTTTATTATTAAAATAGAATAGGGGTACGTTTGAACTTGCTGCAACACCCTGAACTTCCTTCAGCCCGAATAATTGTAAAAGTGAGTAATTTCTCAAATCTGTAGTGAGATATTCGGAAAATATAAGATTTCCAAGATCAACACACACTCTTAAGAATAACGATCTAGTTTTGCATCTAATCAACGAAATATGGAAAAAAGAAATTTTAAACTTAATAAAGTTTAAAAAAGTACGTAAAATCCTTAAATGGTATATAAAATAATGAATATGTTGATGAAATAATAAATGCGGTGAAAACCGTTTATAACGAAGTTGGTAATGAGAAAAATACGACTATAACGAAGTAAAACCCATTCTCTTTAAATTTGAGTCTTAAAACTCTATGTACGTTTTAGTTAGAATACGTTTTCGTTCTTTATTGATGTAAAAAGCTATTTTAGTTAAGGAACCTTTAGTCAAAGTATACGGAAAGGTGAAATTTGTGAAAATTTTGAAAGAAATCTATTTATGAAATGAAAATAATTCGAAATTACGCATTTTTACCAACTCTTAGCTCATTATTTTGTAAAACTAAAATGATTATTTTATGAAAGATTGCACTTCAGAATCAGCTATATTTAGCTTATATAATAATCGGCAAAGTTAAACTTGTTACTAAATATGAGATCAACTCATCTCCTGTTAAATTATTCTCATCGTTCGTCTAAATTGCTTTTCATGAGAACTTTATTTGGAGTTAAGAATCCTTATCTTTTGTGTCTACAACCCTAAATCCAAGGCATTTACAAAAAAGACATCTAAGTAGTAGTGGACCGAGACGAAGGAAATTATTCTGAATGGTTAAAACCAATGAAACAACCACTTCCTGCAGGTGCCAGTCAACTATAAGACATCATCGGTTACTGTGGCCAATAGCTTTGATCCAGTCTGACTTGTACAAACAAAAGAGGAAAACTCACTAAGAATCTTGCAGAATTCTTTCATTACAGTAAGAAGGTTTTTGTCTTTCAGAAATTATAAAGTTCATTATCTCTGTTTATGATCTTCCACGCTGTAATCAAAAGGAAAAAATATAATCTGAAGGTAAGACCAGTTTTATAAATAATATGATTTAACTAGAATTTTTGTACCGAGATTTTCATCCATACTATATTCGTTTATATTTTATTTAACTTATTTTTTTTTATTCTGCAGAAGTTAATGCTCATCTTTGGGATAGGCAATATGACAGTGATGGCGAACCTCTTTACCCAGGTGTGTCAAACATCTGTTTTTTTTCTTTTAATATTGACGTTGTTCATGTGCCACTTGCATACGTGCATTATAAATTTAACTACATAATCATAGATGGTGACTTATACATATCATAGTTTGGGGGTCTACTTGCAAAATGGTCCAACACCCAATCGGGGATAACCAAGTGAAGAATGTCTTCAAATCTTTGGCTGAGGTCAGAATGAAGAGCCGTTAAGTGTTGACAATAAGCAAGCAAATCTTCATCTCGTGTTTGCAATTTTGAAAGATTTGGAAACGGAGAGCATTCTCCTCTCCCCAAGTTTTGTTGGTATAGAAAAAGTTTTGCAACAAACGCAGATATTGTACTTTTAGTTTTGATTAAATTTAATTGATCACCTTGTAGCTTCAAATTGGTTTCGTTAAATTTGGCAAATAAGTCAGTCATATAAGCTATGCCATTTTTTGAATTAATTAAATTGAGCAGCAAATCATTGTCTTTACTTACCAGGAATTCCAACACTGAATCAAAGAGTGTATAAAATCGATCCGAACATGCACTTTTAGATAACCAACGAACTTCCGTGTTAAGTAGTAAACGATTATAATCTTCATCATTTTCCAAACAAAGTTGAGCAAATAATCTCTCATTTAAGGCATTCCTTTTGATTTTATTAACTGCTCTAATGACATAATCTAGTGAGCCATGCCAGCGTTCACTAAGATTTTTGGCAAATTTTAAAACAAATGCCTAAATGCCAAGTCACAACGACCCTTAGCGTTCAGAGAATTTATGGAAGGGGATCCGCTGGGCAATTGTTAGGAGGCAGATGGTAGCCTCCGGCCAAGGCCATCCAGCGTGTTCTTTAATGTGCATAAGTTGTAGACTACCTCTAAGTGTCATTTCGTTTTTTAAAACAAATGGCTAAATGCCAAGTCACAAAAACCCTTAGCGTTCAGAGAATTTATGGAAGGGGATCCGCTGGGCAACTGTTAGGAGGCAGATGGTATAATCCCGTCAATAGCATTTGATATGACTGTTCTGCACACGAAGCCACGGTTTAACGTCCCATCCGACGAAGGACAGCCTTTCTAAGCACAAAGTTGTCAAGTTTCTTACCAAGGACAGGGTAAGGAATTAACAGGGATAAATCCAAAAGCAATAAAATTTTGGATTCGCACCCAGGGTTCAATTGTTTCAAGTATTTCTTGTCTACCTGACAATTTTCAGCGATATTTTATTACTGTATATTATTTGTACCCTTTGGGCACAGACTTGAACTCTTTCGTAACCATTTCCATGTTCTAAGGTTGAACAGAAATATTTCTAATTAGTAATTTTAACTTATAATTAAAGCGGTAGCAAATGGTTGATACAGGAGAAATTCAGAATTTTTAGTGTGCGTGTGTTTTTTTCTATAACAGTTAAACCAGTTAAACTCCAGTTTCTATTGCGTTATGTTTATATGTACAACAGTCATTCAGAAAGTCAGTTTCCAGGACGAGTAATCTCGAAACCAAAGGACCTACACTTATTGCGGTTAGGTAGAAAGGTTTTGATATTCATTGTTGTTATGACACTGCATTTCGATTTTGCCACCATCTGGTGTCTATTGTGTATAGGAATCAGTTGAACATATACCAGTGGAACAGAGGTACTAAAACTAAATCCATGCTATAATTCGGTATTTGAATGCAAGAAAGGTATCGCCGGCTTGGTGTGTGGCCAGGTTGATACCATAATCAAATATTTAATGTGATTACCATAGCCTGTGCACATTACCAGTTCAAGGAAATTTATGACGAAAACGTTATGAATTTGGAAGCAGGGGTGGCTCAGTCGGGAGCACGCCAGGCTCGTATGGAGTTCCCAGGTTCGATTCCCACTGGGCCAGTGTTGAGATTTATTTCCACAAAAATCCCTACCTGGCCTCAGTCAGTAGGGGACACCAATGAGCTTGGAAAGGCCACTGTCCGTCGAATGGGGTGTTAAGCCCATGTGCTGGAGAGTTATAGCCTGTGCACATTAAAGAACACGCTGGATGGCCTTGACGGGAGGCTACCATCTATCTCCTAGCAGCTGTCCAGAGGGTAACCTTCCCCAACCTTCTCTGAGCCCTCGGGGTCTTTGTGACTAGGCGATTTAGACCATTGTGTGCAAAAAAATTGCCGCTTAGATGTAAAACAACCCTGTCCAACATTATGAATAGGTATGGTGTAGTGAAATGGTGTGCTGAATTACGTGGTGCAAGAATCAGTACCCAAGATTGTGTAAGGAGTTACATATCTACAACAAAAAATCAGGTCTATAAGCATTCTATATATAGCTCTGATTTGGACGTAACAATTACTATGTACCCTTAAGGGCAAGTTCTTGATTGAACCAAGGCAAATAGCAAGTTTTGTCTTTAAATGAAAAAAATTTCTAATTAGTGATTTGAACCTATAAGTCAAGCGGTAGGAAAACGAACGCACCGAAATGGCAATATCAAAAATTTCATGGTACTGCTACTATATCTAAAAAAATGAAATACTTTAACTCATAAATGAAATGGTCAATAAATGAAAACTTCAATAAAATGTATTAGAATACTGCGTTTAGTTTTTATTAAAGTAGAATGTGGTGAAACTAAGTTCGAGTTTTTCAAAAATTAATTTGAAACTTGGCGGATTCGGTTAGGTTGTTCGGTTGTTTTACCTATGAGGGCACTTTTTTGCATACAGCGGACTAAATGGCTAGGTCATAAGGAACCCGAAGGCTCAGAGATATTTGGGGGAGGGGACCCACTGGAACAGCTGTTGGGAGACAGATGGTAACCTTCCGTCAAGGCCATCCAGGGTGTTCTTTAACGTGCAGAGGGTACGGCTCTCCCGCACACGGAGCCACGGCTTAAAGTCCCATCTGACGAAAGGCAGCCTTTCCAAGCCCATCGGTGTCTCCTACTGAACGTGAGTAGGGCAGAGAGTTTTGCGAAGATAAATCTCAATGTAGAACTGCATATTATGGGAACTGCTTATTACGAACTTGAGAAGAAGCCCAGCTCCGCACAAGCGTAAGTTGCGCCGCTCTGTGGAATTTTGCCGAAGCCAAATGTGGCAAATTGGGGTGCAGTCACAAAAACAATTGTAAGGCGCGATCTGCGCATGCGCAGTGTAATCGCTTTAGCACGCTGCAACTATGGTTTGTCATACTCTTCAAATATTTAATGTGATTTAATTAGTGTTTCAACCTATCTAACGATCATGGCTCTTTGCCAACAGTCGTAGCTTAACTGAACGGGATGAAATACTCAATGAATAACTTAAAGTTATTCATTGAGTATTTCATCCCGTTCAGCAGTTCATGTTACGATAGCTGAAAAAGCCGTAGTAAATTTATTTTGGGTAATTTTGCATAATTTTTAAAATTAATAATATCTAAATTAATGCATTTAATCATCTTGCAAATAAATAAGTTAATGTATGTTGCAGTTTTGTGCTCCCTGGAACATATCAATGAATATAGTTTTATACATTTTAATTAATGTAGTTCTTTTTTATGGTTGATACGAAAAGTACTTGCTGCAATCTGTTGACTATTTGTACAAGTACATAGACTATTCTAATACATTTTATTGAAGTTTTCATTTATTGACCATTTCATTTATGAGTTAAAGTATTTCATTTTTTTAGATATAGTAGCAATACCATGAAATTTTTGATATTGCCATTTCGGTGCGTTCGTTTTCCTACCGCTTGACTTATAGGTTCAAATCACTAATTAGAAATTTTTTTCATTTAAAGACAAAACTTGCTATTTGCCTTGGTTCAATCAAGAACTTGCTCTTAAGGGTACATAGTAATTGTTACGTCCAAATCAGAGCTATATATAGAATGCTTATAGACCTGATTTTTTGTTGTAGATATGTAACTCCTTACACAATCTTGGGTACTGATTCTTGCACCACGTAATTCAGCACACCATTTCACTACACCATACCTATTCATAATGTTGGACAGGGTTGTTTTACATCTAAGCGGCAATTTTTTTGCACACAATGGTCTAAATCGCCTAGTCACAAAGACCCCGAGGGCTCAGAGAAGGTTGGGGAAGGTTACCATCTGGACAGCTGCTAGGAGATAGATGGTAGCCTCCCGTCAAGGCCATCCAGCGTGTTCTTTAATGTGCACAGGCTATAACTCTCCAGCACATGGGCTTAATACCCCATTCGACGGACAGTGGCCTTTCCAAGCTCATTGGTGTCCCCTACTGACTGAGGCCAGGTAGGGATTTTTGTGGAAATAAATCTCAACACTGGCCCAGTGGGAATCGAACCTGGGAACTCCATACGAGCCTGGCGTGCTCCCGACTGAGCCACCCCTGCTTCCAAATTCATAACGTTTTCGTCATAAATTTCCTTGAACTGGTAATGTGCACAGGCTATGGTAATCACATTAAATATTTGATTATGGTATCAACCTGGCCACACACCAAGCCGGCGATACCTTTCTTGCATTCAAATACCGAATTATAGCATGGATTTAGTTTTAGTACCTCTGTTCCACTGGTATATGTTCAACTGATTCCTATACACAATAGACACCAGATGGTGGCAATATCGAAATGCAGTGTCATAACAACAATGATTATCAAAACCTTTCTACCTAACCGCAATAAGTGTAGGTCCTTTGGTTTCGAGATTACTCGTCCTGGAAACTGACTTTCTGAATGACTGTTGTACATATAAACATAACGCAATAGAAACTGGAGTTTAACTGGTTTAACTGTTATAGAAAAAAACACACGCACACTAAAAATTCTGAATTTCTCCTGTATCAACCATTTGCTACCGCTTTAATTATAAGTTAAAATTACTAATTAGAAATATTTCTGTTCAACCTTAGAACATGGAAATGGTTACGAAAGAGTTCAAGTCTGTGCCCAAAGGGTACAAATAATATACAGTAATAAAATATCGCTGAAAATTGTCAGGTAGACAAGAAATACTTGAAACAATTGAACCCTGGGTGCGAATCCAAAATTTTATTGCTTTTGGATTTATCCCTGTTAATTCCTTACCCTCTCCTTGGTAAGAAACTTGACAACTTTGTGCTTAAAAAGGCTGTCCTTCGTCGGATGGGACGTTAAACCGTGGCTTCGTGTGCAGAACAGTCATATCAAATGCTATTGACGGGATTATACCATCTGCCTCCTAACAGTTGCCCAGCGGATCCCCTTCCATAAATTCTCTGAACGCTAAGGGTTTTTGTGACTTGGCATTTAGCCATTTGTTTTAAAAAACGAAATGGCACTTAGAGGTAGTCTACAACTTATGCACATTAAAGAACACGCTGGATGGCCTTGGCCGGAGGCTACCATCTGTCTCCTAACAGCTGTCCAGTGTCACCTTCCCCAACTTCTCTGAGCCATTGGGGTCCTTATGACATGGCCATTTAGCCCTATGTGTTCCCAAAAGTGTTTCTAGGAGGTAAACCAAAAGAATAACGTTTTCAGAAGCTATTTCAGCGTTTTGAACTTGATTTTCGAAACAATTCTTTAAACGTGAATAGTGTTGCATTCAAGCTACCTTTATCTGATCCACTTAAAAAAGAAAAACTCGAGCAATTTATTTTTTGCTCTCAAACAAGAATCAACGACTGACTAATTGTAAAATTTAATGTCCCGATAAAAAAAGATTTAATTGATTTAATCTTCCAGCTGTTTGAATATTTTGTTAACAATCGGGCTAGCTTAATAAAGAATTAACAACGCCTACATCAGTAGAAATTTGAGTTGTTTTACTTCTGAGCGACACTTTTTTGCTCCCAACGGACTAAATACCCCGGGCCACAAGGACCCCTACAGCTCAGAGAAAGTTGTGGGGGGAAGAGACCCACTGGGCAGCTGTTAGGAAAAAGAATCCTTCTATCAAGGCCATCCAGTGTGTTCTTTAACTCAAGTCATTATCTGTAGAACTCTTGCACACGGTGCTACTGTTTTAGATCCCTTCCAACTGACGGCAGTCTTTTCATTAATATCACATTGCAAATGTTTACTTTTGCCTATATTATGCCAGTGGAACTTAACTTCGAAGCTCTATAACTTCTAAAACAAGCGTTTTATGAGAAAATGTAATATAAGAGATCTCAGTCAAGTGTATCTAAACTTCAATTATCAACAATATTTATTATTTGTTTAAAGAGTGAAAAGAGTTTGAATTTCAGAAAATTATTTTTTGATATACTACTTTTATATATATATCTATTACATTAATAAATGTAATAGATATATATTTATAAATGCTTTTGTAAATTCGACATTTTCTTGTTTTAATTTTCTTAAGATATCAAACGTTTATAACTCTTTAAATACAAAGCTAACATTGTTCAAAATAAAGATTTAGATACATTTGATTGCGATCTTTAATTTATCTTGAGTCACATTTTCTGAGAAAACGCTTATTTTAGAATTTAAAGAGTTTCGAAGTTAGATTCTCAGTGACATAACATGATGGTCCTAGTACAATGACTACTGAGTGTACTTACCTTTCGTAGAAAACGATTTCTTCAGATTTCCTCAAAGTTTTATATCACCATACACGTGCAATTTCTTATCTTATAATGTCATCAACATTGCTCATAAGCTGTGCATTACATTTGGAACTTCCGACTAAATTCATTTTTCTCAGTAACTTAATATATCCTGGCATACTTGCGTGCAACTTCTGGAGAATGATAAATGCTTTGCTGAGTTAAGTATTTACAGTACACACGAGAAAAGATACGGTCGATGCCCTAACTATCTTTTTCCATTTATTACAGGCTATTGCTCGGATTTATTAGTGCTGATTTTATGTCTGTTAGTTTCCTTTCAATTTGTATTCAAAGTCTAGTTAATATATAAAATAATGATTGTAACGGACAGGGATTTTCCTAATACAGTAATACTTCATGGTTTTCCCCCGTTTACTCTTTCTGGTAAAGATGTAAATTTCAGGAATACGTTTACTCACTAGATGGCGCAGGTTAAATGTCATAACCTAGAAAATTCCTTATTTACCGCTTTTTTGGCTGGTGCGTGTATCATCTTCCTTTGAAATTTCTATCTTTTAGCATTTGTGTTCGAAAGACTAGCAAAGTAAATCGCTATTAAGAAGCAGACACGTTTTATGTTTCAAAGAGTTTA
Source organism: Ryuthela nishihirai (assembly GCA_038380435.1). Lineage (NCBI taxonomy): Eukaryota > Metazoa > Arthropoda > Arachnida > Araneae > Heptathelidae > Ryuthela > Ryuthela nishihirai. The sequence continues at coordinate 84,601,674 of JAWZYU010000017.1, forward strand.
CGGTGATGTTTATAAACAGTCTTAAATGTTCCACTGTGTATTCCTGCATATTTTGAAGATAATCCGTCATCCACTCCCATGTACTTTGTACATTTTCTGGCCATTGTTCTATACCTTTTCTTTTATCCTGTGTGAGATTTTTCAGTTATTAAGTGATCGATTTCACTGTAGTTTACTCCTTTGAAGCGATTTTACACTTGTTTTCTCTCCCATCACAGTATGTTTTGAAGATATTGTGTCATCCATTCCATATATTCCAAGATATTTCCACACATTCGAAAATATTCTCTGATACGCTCCCATGCACATTGCTGATTTTTCCGTTATTTGTTTTATCCATTCCAGCGATTTTTGAAGCTATTCTATCATCTCCAGTACACTTTGCTTGATTTTGCATGCTATAATGCCTTCCACTTCGAACAATTTTGAAAATAATCTCCCATCCACTGCAATGTGTGCGCATTTAGTTATTCCTATACCCATTTCACTACATTTTAGTGTCTTTCAAGCAATTCTACCAACCATTTCTTTGGTTTTCATATGTGTTTCTTTACTGTGGTTTTCTCTTCCATTTGCAATGTATTTTGTGATATTCATCCATCCATATATAGTAATGAATGCAATGGACCGTAATTTTCTAGAGTGAGACACTAAGATATTAATATTTTATTGTTTTCCAATGTTACTCCTTCTGCTAAAGAAGGACTATTATCAGTTACTCTTTAGGATTACTTTGTTCACAGTAGATGGCACGGGTTAATAGTCATGGCCAAGAAAATTCCTGATTCACCCCGTTTTGAGTGTTACATGTATCACGTTCTGTGATTTTTCTAGCTTATAGCAAAACGATGTTAAGAAGTAGACACGTAATATATTTTTCGAATAATTTATTACAATGTTTAAAAATCCTAAAATATTCTATTGTCTATTCCTGTATATTCTCACTCCTGTATATTTTGAAGGTAATCTAGCATCCATTTCTTGGAAATTTGTTTATTTTCCGGTTATTCTGTTATGCCTTCTTTTGTCCTGTGTGAGGTTTCTCAGTTATCGAGTTTACTGTAATTTTCTGTTTGGAAGCGATTTTTACAGCCATCGCAGTGCTTTTTTTTTGTGATTTTTAGACATTTTTCTCTCTCGTCACAGTATGTTTTGTAGATATTGTGTTGTCCATTTCATATATTCGAAGATATTTTCTGATCTATTCCTACGTACTTTGTTGATTTTTCCGCTATTTCTGTCATCCAATCCAGCGTATTTTGAAGGTATTCTATCATCCCCAGTACATTTTGTTTGATTTTACACACTATAATGCCTTCCACCTCTGAAGAAATTTGAAAATATTCTCCCATCCACTGCAATGTGTGAGCATTTACAGTTATTCCAACATCCATTTTACTGCAATTTAGTGTCTCTCAAGCAATTCTACGAACCATTTCGTTGGGTTTTTTTAATTCTGAGGGTGTCTTTTATGCACACAATTTGATTAAATGGCCTGGTCACATGAACCAAAGGGCTCATAGTTGGATAGAGAAAAGGTACTAGACCACTGTTAGAAGAGAAATTGAAAACTCCTGTCAAGGCCATTCAGAGTAACGTAAATCAAATATTGCCCTTCTGCACACGTAAAGTCCGATCCGACGAACACTTGTATTTTTCAAAGCAGTGTCTCCTTTCTCATGGAGATAACAGAAAGAAATCTGAATGGCAACAGAATTGGGGGGATCGAGCCTAGGAATAACAATTTATGAATCCAGCGTGGCCATCCCCTACCTCTGTATTATATGCGATTTACAGTTAATATGTCTATATTATCACACAATGTTAACAACCCTCAAGAAATTGCCATTATAGTAAACCATAGCAATTTCTTGTTTTAAATATTTTAGTAACAGACACCAATTTTGACACACGCTTGTCATTTTCCCATGTTATTCTATGGGAAGTGGAACCTTAATATTTGTACCCTTTGATTTTCATTTTTCATTTCTGTATTTTACTAACTAAACCAAAATTTGATTTAAGCTAAGAACACATTCATAATTTTGTGTTTATAAACTTATCATCAAACCAATTTAATGTTCAAAATTTGTTTTGTATCTGATGTAAAATTAGTACACTAAAACACAAATCACATAACATCCCTGTGAGAAGTAAAATTTCACCTGATGCCTTTTTTTGATCGCTTAATATTTCTATCTTCCATAATTTTGTCTTTATTTTTGTACACCAAACGAAAAACATTTGTGAAATCAGAACACGTGTCTTGTTTTGTGTTTAAATTTGATCACAAAATAAGTTTCATGTTGTTCAAAAAAAATTTCCTATCTAATCGCGTGTTTTGCACGGTTCTATGTTATCTCTATGGAAGTGAAATTCGTTCCTTACACTAATTTTTGTTCATTTTAATTTTTACATCTTACTTAAATTCTCTTCATACTTTTCGAAAGTGAACACAAATTAAGTTTTTGGTTTTAAAATTTTACCTTTCTACAACAAATTTCGTTTTTCGTTCATGTTAAGTGATTGACATTTCCTTTGCTCAAAATAGAAAGCGTACACTTCTGGTCATTAGTATCTGTTTATTCCAACGTCTTCACTGATAATGTAAAATTTATTGCCCGCATTTAGTAGCATTTGTTAGGAGGTGCTTTATTAGAGCGCCGCGTAAAATATCCCCGAAAGAAAGTAAGATCTTTCGAGGGTAGGAGCACGAGACCTTCTGTTGGACCTTCCCTCCTACGAGGAAGACAGAATCTCCGCTTTGCAAATAATCTTCTTTCACGTCGGAACAAGTTCCCCTGGTCAGTGATAGGATGACCGTTGACCTAAGTGAATGTCGCATTGGTTGGGACATCACTGCATTTCGCTCGTACTCTATACGAAGTCCTCTTCACGACCTGTCACGACTCTCATTCCGTTTTCGTCGTCCGACACTTCTACGATTCCCCCTGGAATATTTCCAGGTAACTTAACAATAAGGATGCTTTGTAACAGGGGAGTAGCTAAAATTAAGGAAGTTGATTGAGTTTTTTATTTTTTTCGTTATTTCTTAAGAAAACCATTCCTCGACTTGTGATATTTTCACTCATGGTCAATCCCACGAGCTCTGTCGGCAAATGGCTCTTTGGCTAAAATTGTAAAATCATTCTCTTTCAATCTGAAAAACATTCTATAATTTTTATTTTTTTTTTATTTGCGACATATAGGACAGAGAAGAATCCTAGAAGCTACTCCTAGCTTAATACAGGCCTATTCAATTCAATTCTATTCAATTTCAATTTGAAAATCTTCGTTTTTTTTGTGTAATATTTGTGTTTTTTGAATGTGTATTGCAAGTGTGCGTTACAATTAAATCTAAATCGATTATGGACCCTATATTTTAAAGAAATAGTAAATTTTGTTTATAGCTTTTATATCCCATGTTCGCTTTATTTGGGAATATCAATTTTTGAGACTCAGTTCTTTAACCGAGGGGCAATGCTAAAGCATACACCAGGATTCGGACCCCAGCAATGCGATACCATTGGGCCACTGTGGCTGTGGTAAACACATTGTTTATTGGGATGACAAGGAGAATTAAACGAAAAATTTACTTAACAGCTAATCATATAACCTGCACGTACAGGCTAGTGTATGATGCAATCTCTCGCTGATCATCCTTTCACGAAGAAAAAACAAAAATTCATCAGTCACCTTACCGAACGTATACAGAAATTAATTGATGCATAGGGATATTTTTATTGCAATATCCGATTACTTTAAGTGTTGTAGTTGTAAATTAGGAAACTAATTTTTTTTCACATCTTCTATGGTCATGCACTAACAAAATTTATTCAAGAATGATTTTTAAAATTGAAAAAGTGTTTATAATTAATTGTGAATTTTTTTAAATTTAGTTCCAAGTTAGAAATTATTTTAAAAATAAATGGATGAAATAATATTTTGTTGTCGTTTATAAAAATTCACTAAGGGAATTGAATAGGCAGGGATTTAAAATTATTTCTTAGGGATGAATAAATTCCTCTAAGTGAATCGTGTACTACATGTCTTTGTTGAATGTGGAGTTCTGGAATCATAAAAGCTGAAGCAACTAAATGTTTTTTCCTGTTAAAAGATCCATCAGTATAGATATTAATGTCATCAGGTTTTAAAACATCAGACAAAAAATCCAAAGTACACCTATCCCTCGATTTACACGGTACTCAGTTCACACAATTTTGGCATTGCACGGTCAAAAAATGCAACCAGTTTCGATTTACACGGTACTGACTGAGATTTCCTTTCTATGTACGTCTCAGTCAGTACCGTGTAAATCGAAACTGGTTGCATTTTTTGACCGTGCAAAGCCAAAATTGTGTGAACTGAGTACCGTGTAAATCGAGGGATAGGTGTATATTGTAAAAGATTCTGAGAATAAAGTTTTCCTTTGTTATTAATGTGTGGAATTTCAGTATGAAATGTTGGACACAATCTGGTCCAGAATGTTGTAGGTTTTGAATTAAAAGTATTCAAGTGGAGTGCGTCATTAAATAATGGATGTGATTTAATCACATTAATAGTGGGAGAATAATTTCTATCCTCTATTCTTAATTTAATCTTTTAGATTACATTAAGATACAATAAAATAAGAATTTTTAGAAATTTCTATCTCTTAATGAAAATAAAAATAACGAAATAAGAAATTTGATATAAGAATTTTTAGAAATTTCTATCTCTCAATGAAAATAAAAATAATGAAATAAGAATTTTTAGAAATTTCTATCTCTTAATATAAGGTTGAGAAGGACAAACTGCATTTGACTTGGTGAAGTGTTTGAAAAGATAGAGGTTTTTTTAAACACCAATTGGAAGACAACCAGCTTCAGCCTGGACTGCTAGGACAGGAGTTTGAAGCTTGAGACCCAGAATGCATTTGAGAGCTTTATTTTGAATGGAATCAAGTACCTTCAAATAGAGTGGTTTTAATCTTGCCTACTCGCTACAGTTGTAGACTTCCCATTGATTCTTGTCCTTTCTTATATAGACTGTTGTATGGTTTTATACTTGTCGCTATCAATAATTCGACCAGAGGTGGAATAAAAACTTAGCATTTTATTGAATAACAATGCAGCTATGGATATTGGCGAATCCCGAATTTTACCTTCCTTCTCAAAACAGAAACCTTCCTTTTTACAGTCTGCTAAAGAAGGCTCTTCTCTTTCAAGACCTGTAGCAATTGCCCTTGTCACTACTCCGACTATTGACTTCTTGCATATTTCCTCTAAGTTAGGCATTCACAAACGCTGGATCTTTTAACAATTCATTCGGTTAGCGTGAAAGTTCGAAAATATTTTTTTTCCGTTGGATCTACTAATATGAATGGTGCTTTAATAAGATGACGGAAGAAAATTTCAGTAACATCGTATAACTAGCTAAAACTTCATTGAAGCCGAAAGTTCAGTAGGTTATTTTCGGGATCTAGTCTCATCCTTCACATAATCCCCTTCTACATACCATCTTGTTTTACGTCAAAGTAAACTTTATTTCAATATTTAATTTATTTTTGTTATTAGTTTGTACCTATAAATAAAAGAAGTGAAATGTAACATAATATTTTTCTATTCTGCCTGATGCTGAAAAACCTGGGGCGGGGGTGGCTCAGTCGGTAGTGCGTCAGGCTCGTAATCTGTAGTTCCCAGGTTCGAGTCCCAGCTGGGTCAGCGTTGCGATTTATCTCCGCAAAATTCCCCGCCCTGCCCACGGTCAGTAGGGGACACCGATGGGCTTGGAAAGGCCGCCGTCCGTCGGATGGGACCTTAAGCCGTGGCACCGTGTGCGGGAGAGCCATACCCTGTGCACGTTAAAGAACACGCTGGATGGCCTTGACGGGAGGCTACCATCTGTCTCCCAACAGCTGTTCCAATGGGTCCCCTCCCCCAACCTTCTCTGAGCCTTCGGGGTCCATGTGACCTGGCCATTTAGCCCATTGTGTACAAAAAAGTGCCGCTCAGAGGTAAAACAACAACACAACCCAGCTGAAAAACCTGTGCCCTCTATAAGCAGATATGTAACTAAAGAATCACTTCAGGCACATACAAGAAATTTTTCAGAAGATTCCTAAAATGTACAAAAAGAAATTTAATGTAAAAAATAAAATTGATTTTTTTTTTATCCATGGTTGATGAAGTATAAAATTTTTATGTAACACTTGACGATTAACAGATCGCCTCTGGCATATATCGGATAATCAATTTCAAAGAAAACGAAGTTTCTATTTTAAGACTTTGATTCTTTAAAAATGAAATTATGGCTAATGGATGCTTAGGAAATGCAAACAATAATATTTTATTAGCCCCTATGCAATACAAAACCAATTTTTCATTTATCTCTTGAAAACCTTTCGCTTCTCCTCCTCGTCCTTGGGAGTAAGGAGTCAAATGATTGCTGTTATTGCAAACCTCTAGAACTGCACGCTATGCCACTAAAATTTTAAATTTATAACATTAAAGATATTTTAAATATTATTTCAAAGTTTGACATTTTTTCCACCTTGTTGGTTTGAGTTGGGTTGGGTTGTTGTACATTTGAGCAGCTTTTTTTGCCCACAATGGGCTAAATGGCCAGGTCACAAGGACCCCGAAGGCTCAGAGAAGGTTGAGGGCGGGGACCCACTGAAACAGCTGTTGGAAGACAGATGGTAAGCCTCCCGTCAAGACCATCCAGCGTGTTCTGTAATGTGCACAGAGTATGGCTCTCCCGCATACGAAGCCACGGCTTAACGTCCCATCCGACGGACGGCGGCCTTTTCTCCTTGAAAGGGAGCTATTAATGGTGTTAAGTGATTTTGAAATTACAAATTATAATATTTCATTAATATCTACCCAACTCAAAAGAAATTTTAGTTTGTCTGTAAAACCAAAATTTCGAATGTCTACAGACAGACAGCCGTCCCGTGGCCGAGTGGTTAGCACGCTTGGCTACTGATCTAAGGGACCTGGGTTCGAGCCCTGGAATTAGGCATGGATGTGTGTGTCGTTTTTCTGCTGAGGTCCTGCCATCCTCTCAGATCTCCTACTGTGGCATATAAACTGACAGGCTCCTGTCAGACCTCTGTGGCAAGCAGCTGCTTGAGGGGGTATTTATTTATTTTTATTTTACAGACAGACGACAGAGTGAAAAATTAACTCTCTTTTTAAACGAGCTGAAAGTGATACGTGAAAGTGACATGATAATGATTTGGGGATAAAATTTAAGCAAAAACACGAAATGGGTTTTTATTTCACAGCAGGTTTTGCTTACTGAAAGAATTGAAGTCGAAACTTATGCAAGATACGTTTTTAACTTTTGAAGAAAAAAACTTTAATTTGGTATTTCACTCCTCATCCACATGAAAAAACAACAGAGGAAATACGTGAAACACAGATTTTTTGTTTTTCGAAAACGAAACTCGTTTGTTATTTCAGTTTAAGAAACTTTCATTTTATTGGTTTTCGCAGAATAATGGATGCCGCATCGTTATCTATGATTAGCCTTCAGTTCCATGAGCTGTTTGGATCGATATAAAAGAGATTGCTTCCATTTCAATCCTTGTTAAATCGGTTAATATTCACTTAATAATATTTCCTTATCTAGAGAGGTAAGTTAGGATATAAAAAGAAAAAGGATTTGTAATAGGAGATTTTTTTTTACGAACAAAACGTGGGAAATTCCAACGATATTTGATACGCAAAGTGCGATATTCTATAAAGCATTGAATGATATTTGTGGCGACGAAAAAAAGGGAAAAAAACCGACATTTATTTGAGAGCTTCTGCCTTGTAAGAATCCAAATAAAAAATTGGCTAGAATGAAGATGCAAAAAAAAGTTATTTCTCTGTGATAACACACTTGTCACTATCTTAATGATTCTCGTTTTTATCGATCATAACGATATGCGATATATTCGAGCCATCAACAGTCTTAAAACAAATGATGTTAACTGTATTCTGGGTGATAGCCTCATAGCACGTAGAACAGGACATGCTGGCACAATCTCAGTTTCTAAATAAGGACCGGAGCCTAAACATTGGACACACCCTTGCCACCATTTCGATATCTATGAAGGGAGAATATCCAATAACATTTCAACCGTCTTTGATCCACTCTGCAAAGAAGGTCAGTACAAATTTGATAATCTATTCTCTAACTTGGACTGCCGCATGAAGAATTTTTTTAACAGAAGTTGCTTCTTTTTTTATAGTAATTTTCTAATAAGCTGAATAAGTTGCTGTAGGATGAGTTAATAAGAATATAGCTACTAAATAAATGTGAAGCCTCCATTCTGTGCCTCTTTATCTCTTCTTTATTCATATTGCTTTTCGCGATGAGAATCAAGGTTGGATCTGAAATGCAAAACAATCTGAAAACGTGAAACTTTCTGCTCTTATAACACTTCTGCTCTTTGAAATAAAACATTTAAAATGCTTATCCAACTTGAAAATTTAATCCAATAAAAACACTTGTGAAATGAAAAACAGTAGGCGATTAAAATTTAAACTTTCAAATGAGCAATTAAGCATAATATATTTGCGCCATCTTTAAAATGATTTTAAGAAGAATAATGATCTTTACTCTGATTCAAAAGTAAAATAATCTTTTAAGGTGGTTGTATCTTAATTTATAGATAATGATGCTAATAAATCATTCCGTATTTAAATCTTGTTATGATTGATTTGAAACTCTATAAAAACCGTAAACATTCTAACTTTTGCTTTAAGCTCAGAAATCAAAATGTTTTTGTGTCAGAGAGGAGGTTTTGGTTGGGACACGAAAAACAAAAAAAATAGATAGACGTTGTATTAAAAATTCCATCTACATATTAACATTTTGAGAAGCAAAAACTTTAAGAGAGGAACACGAGTACGCTTTTAATGGCATAACCACGAATCATCCCAATCAAAGACCAGTTTTAACAATAAAAGCACAAAGTAATAAGGTTGCAAAATATCGTGAACACAGATTAACAAAAATAAAAAATGTGTCGCTTTTAAAAAATTATTTATTAATGTTTCGCAACTAAAAATTACTATTCTCTGCAATCCAATCCTTAGGCATTAAGTGACACAGTCCAATTTATAATCATTTCTTATTCCAACCAATCAGTGGGGAAAGAAGCTAATTTCCGCAATAATTGGCTTTAGGATCGGACGAAGTAAGAGGCCGCCCAAAGCGACCGTTTCGCTTTCATTAGCAGATCTAAAAAAAATGGTGCACAGCTAATTAATGATTACGCTCAATTTGGCAATAATTAGAAATGCTATTAGTGGGTGTTCTGGAACAACCCTGGTAATATTGTGCTATGTAAGACTGCATTTTGTATCGAAACGTGCTTGTAAATAGCGGAAAAAGCTGTTTTTCTTTCAAAGGCTGACCCTCTGTTCCATTGAAAAGTGCTCTAGATACGCCCACAGTAAGAGTGGTTACATTAAATGTGTTTTAAAACGAAAGAAGATCTTTTGTTAACTTAGATGAGCAGTTTGCTCTCCGACTATAAAGAGTGTCTCATTTCCAAATTTTTAATGTTTACAATGAAGAAACATTGCACATTATGTGCATAGTATTACTCTGTTGATTTCTTATTACTAGCTACTGTATGTTAGAGATCTGTTGTTTTACCACGAACGGCACTTTTTTTCGCACACAATGGGTTAAATGACCAGGCCACAGGACTCAGAGAAGGTTGGGGAAGGGATTGGATTGTATTGTTTTACCTCTGAGCGGCACTTTTTTGCACACCATGGGCTAAATGGCCAGGCCACAAGGACCCCGAAGGCTCAGAGAAGGTTGGGGGAGGGGACCCACTGGAACAGCTGTTGGGAGACAGATGGTAGCCTCCCGTCAAGGCCATCCAGCGTGTTCTTCAACGTGCACAGGGTATGGCTCTCCCGCACACGGGGCCACGGCTTAACGTCCCATCCGACGGACGGCGGCCTTTTCAAGCCCATCGGTGTTCCCTACTGACCGTGGGCAGGGCGGGGAAATTTTTGCGGAGATAAATCTCAACTCTGACCCAGCTGGGACTCGAACCTGATTGGGGAAGGGAACCCACTGGACAGCTGTTAGAAAACAGATGGTAGCCTCCCTTCAAGACCATCCATCGTATTCTTTAGCTTAAGAGTTCGAAATGTGGGGATACGCGGTAAAAATTTTTGGGGTACGCTGTGAGAGCTCAAAAGTCGCTAGATTAAGTCAAGTACAAAATTTAATGTGTATATATATGTGTTATTTTTTTACCATTGTTATACTATAACTATAGTTTTATCTATCTATACAAGAGGTACGCCAGTTACATACCCATTTCCAGGGGGTACGTGAAGCATAAAAGGTTGCGAACCACTGCTTTAGCTGCACAAGCCCACTCGATGGACGGTGTCCTTTCCAAGCCGGTCTGTTCCCCTTTCTCACCGAGGGCACGTCGGGGTTTAATGGAGATAAATCTAAACGTCAATGCAACTGGCATCCAAACCAAGAAACTAAAAATTGCAAGCGTAGCTTTCTGCCAACTGAACCAACCCCGTCCGGTGTCCCAATTAATCAATTTTTTTTCAACCTCTTCTTTTTAAATAACAATAGAAATAACCTGTTTTAAACGTTTGACAGTTTTTGTAGTAAGTTCAATTGCAACAAGCCCCGGAAAGATGGAACTATTAGTTTGCAACGATCGCACCCTGATTCTACCAACTTCCGTCCTGAAAACGTGGCGCTAACCTGACAGACTAAGAGATGCAGAGATATCTGATAATCCAGAAGCCTTGACGGGCACGTGACTGGATTAGACAGATTATCCTACCTCTAGACATAAAAAATAGCACTCTCAGACAGCTTAAGTCAGCTGCACTCTGCGTACAGTCGCTCAAAAAATTATCCGAACACTATGGTTGATTACAGTATTCAGAGAAAAATTTCTGGCAATAATTTTTTTTAGGAATTAGTGATCTGGCAACCTTCGTGTACAGTAAAATAAAAAAATAAATACCCCCTCAAGCAGCTGCTTGCCACAGAGGTCTGACAGGAGCCTGTCAGTTTATATGCCATAATGGAAGGTCTGTGAGGATGGCAGGACCTCAGCAGAAAAACGACACAAACAGCCGTGCCTTACCCGGGGCTCGAACCCAGGTCCCTTAGATCAGTAGCCAAGTGTGCGCCCACGGTAATTGTGTACGGTACAGGAAGGTTGCCAGATCATTAATTTCTAAAAAAAAAATCGTTGCCAGATATTTTTTTAATTCTGTAATCAACCATAGTGTTCGGATATTTTTTTGAGCGGCTGTACAACGCGATATATAATTAGAGTTCAAATTGGAAAAATCTCAAAAACATTTCCCAAATCTCGTTTTTCAGCAATATTTGTTTACTTTTTTAAAGAATTCTGAAAACTGAAACTATTTTTTCTGTATTGTTTACTCGCAAGAATTTACCTTAAAATTATAATAAACCCTTAACTGTAATTGCAAAAGTTTCAATAATATTTTTCTCTTTGCATCACTTTCGAAACAGTTTTTAGGGCTGGCATCACAGCAGCATCTTCTGCCAAATGTTTCAGTTTTAATAACTCTAAATATTTAGCAAATATTTTCCAGAATCGAAATTTAGATAAATTTCATTGAAATCCATAATTTATTTTCCGCAACACTGTTTTCAAAACAAATTATTTCAAGAGAGAAATTGAATAGGTGAATAGGTTCTCCTTTCAGAAAACGCGGGAAGTATCCCAAGATGTTTGGTAATACAGCGTCTTGCCTTAAAATCTACATTCTTTTAAAAGTTTGCATTCGATTTCCATGAGAGAGAATACTTTGAAAAAAGGATAATCGCTCTTCATGGATATTTAAAAGTAGTTAAAATTAAAAAAATTATTTTGTTCTTTCAAACTTAAAAACTTAAACAAATTGAAACATTTAAATAATGGCTCCGCTAGGGCCTAATGTACTTGAAGACAAAAAAAAAATTTATTCGAATATTTTTTATCCACTTTACGAATAATTTATTACTTATACGAATATTTTCGTTTCGTTATAGGAACATTTTGTATGAGAATATTTTGTTAATTTCATTATTGCTTTTGTCATAGCTCTATTTGTGACGTTAGACAGCTCCAAAGGCCTACTGAAGGGGGGCAAGGAGGTAGTTATGGGTTATAACCACTCTTTTAGGTCTTGAATAACACAGATTTTTTAAGGCAGTCCCGACAATCCCACTCAAACATGTCCCCCATTACCACCACTCTATCCTCCATTAGAAATTTCTGGGTTCACTGAACAGGTCATAAAACTCCTAAGTAGGAATTGAGTGGCAAAAATAATAGGACAGCATTTAAGGTCAGAAACGAGTCTCCTATTAAGAGCATCCAGAGTGTTTAGAGCGCAGAGTCTAGCTTTCTTGTTCATATAATCGGATTTAAGATCTGATTTGACAGACAGCTACCTGTTCAAGCTCATTAATGTTCCCTTTCATACGGTGAGCAAACGGGTAAAATCTCGATGTTGCCTACAGTTGGATCTGCATTTTGAATTTGTGTTTATAATTTTTCGTTTGATTGTTATTGACGTTTCTTAATAATCCCAAATCTTGGTTTCTCATGTTCTACACCTACACAATATTGTGTTTTGCTATTTATGTTTTTCAATGATCAGTATTTTGCTTCAGATAATCTCCTGCTTTACGATGAAAACAACAATGTTCATCCGGAAGGCGAAACAGCAGAGCAAGTTGCTAAGTATCAGTTCACCGATGGTTGCAGGAACCTAACTTTTATTGAATTTGAATCGCCTTTATAACGTTATTTCCATTATTTCTGAACGAATAAGGGCGGGGATGGCTCAGTCGGTAGCGCGCCAAGCTCGTAATCTGTAGTTCCCAGGTTCGAGTCCCAGCTGGGTCAGCGTTGAGATTTATCTCCGCAAAATTCCCCGCCCTGCTCACGGTCAGTAGGGGACACCGATGGGCTTGGAAAGGCCGCCGTCCGTCGGATGGGACGTTAAGCCGTGGCCCTGTGTGTGGGAGAGCCATACCCTGTGCACGTTAAAGAACACGCTGGATGGCCTTGACGGGAGGCTACCATCTGTCTCCCAACAGCTGTTCCAGTGGGTCTCCTCCCCTAACCTTCTCTGAGCCTTCGGGGTCCTTGTGGCCTGGCCATTTAGCCCATGGTGTGCAAAAAAGTGCCGCTCAGAGGTAAAACAACCCAACCCAACTGAACGAATAATCACTCGGTTCATTTTTCCGTTCAACATCAGTAGCAGAGTTTAATTACCATAATTCCCATGTTAAGAAAACAGATAACACGACCCAAAAAAAAAGGTCGAAATTCCTAAGTCGTAGAAAGAGACCTCGTAATAAATACGTAATCGTAACACTAGTTTCATTTCCTAGTCGTAAACGCGACACACATTTCTTCCCTAAATTTCGAAGCATTTAAAGATGATTGATGATTTTATTGTCAATGTCTCGTCGTCATGATCTGATCTCTCTCTCTCTGTGCTGAGCATGCAAGCCAAGCAAGGCCCGGCTCCTTCCGAGCCAGCAGTACCAAACTGCTCCTTCATGTTTTCGTCAGCAAAAGAAAACAGAAAGCGAAAGTGGAACTGGCTTCCTCTTAATCAACGCTTTTTCTGGCCATGTATGATGGTAGCTCCGATAAGCCACCTCTCAACGCGGGAATTACCTTTCCCTATTCTGCGAACTGGGAGGCGAAACAGCGATTGCTCCGTGGCCCCTTTTCTCTGCCTTCCTTCTTACTCCCTTCCCCCCCTCTTACCCCATCTGGTCCGGCTGGCTAAGTTCGTGTGATTATATTATCGACTCCAAACACTTCAGCACCTCTGTCGCTCCACTTGCATAATGCAAAGGTGGAACCAACTGCGTCGTGGTTGGTCCTTTCCACTCCGAAGGCCTGATCTCCCTCCGAGACCAGATATCGCAACGGAGACATTATTTATTCATCCTTACAAACTTACATCTAAACAAATCGAAATATGGTAAAAAAAACAGAACGACTCAATCTATTCCGCACGTTTCGTATAACTGTTGTGATTATTGATATTTAAGATGACAAACAAATTATCCATCAATTCAAACAATCTTCTATTTATCGCGCTTGATTAGAAGGAGTGTTATTCTAAAAACTGCAAATTCTGTAATGTTCTTCTACTCATTCTATTCACAATCAAGCAAAGATTTCGCATTAAACGCAAAATCGTAAGCTAGTTTCATTTTCGAATGAAAAGGACGCCCCTTTCCTTTCGAAATTCTTGGACAATAAAAAAATAGACTATAGGATTTTAGAAACGAATTTTTTAGTGTATTAATATATATCCAGTCATTTATTTTATTTTCCTGTATGTAACTCTAATTTTTACCAGAATTAAACAAAATTATATTTCAATTAAATGGAACTTTTCTTGCCACTTGCATTTATTTATTCGACAGACTCGTAATTTTCATTTCCTAGGTTCAAGTCCCGACTGCTCCGTCATTGACATTTTTCCCTCGCTAATTCCCTGTCTGCCTTCGGTGAGAAAGGGAATATTTATGGGCTTGGCCGTCCATCGGATGCGATGTTAAGTCGTGGTTCTGTATGCAGGAGAGTTATACTCTTTGCATATTGCAGAACACGCTGGATGTCCTTGAAAGTGGTTTCCCATCTTATCTCGCAATAACCTGTGAAATCCCTTCCTAAACCTTCTCCGATCTCTTGGAGTCCTGGGGACGGGGGTGGCTCAGTCGGTAGCGCGCCAGGCTCGTAATCTATAGTTCCCAGGTTCGAGTCCCAGCTGAGTCAGCGTTCAGATTTATCTCCGCAAAATTTCCCCGTCCTGCCTACGGTCAGTAGGGGACACCGATGGGCTTGAAAAGCCGCCGTCCGTCGGATGGAACGTTAAGCCGTGGCCCCGTATGCGGGAGAGCCATACCCTGTGCACGTTAAAGAACACGCTGGATGGCCTTGACGGGAGGCTACCATCTTTCTCCCAACAGCTGTTCCAGTGGGTCCCCTCCCCCAACCTTCTCTGAGCCTTCGGGGTCCATGTGACCTGGCCATTTAGCCCATGGTGTGCAAAAAAGTGCCTCTCAGAGGTAAAACAACCCAACCCTAGTGACCTGGTCATTTTACCCCTTCTGAGTGACACAAACTCGTCACTCAGAAGCAACTACCCGAAAATCTTTCTCTTTTTTCGTGCCTGCTTAAAGCCGAGATGCGAATGATTCATGGGAAAATAGCCTCGCTGCCAAGAATGAGATTAACACTTTTCTTAAAAGTCAGTTTAAAGAACTGCTAACGATTTCAATGAACGAGAAATATTCTGGAACCCAACATTGCTGTTTACTTTTTCGTTTTCCCTGCGGCTTCAAATAATTAATAGGCAATGCCATCTGTCTTAATCAAGTTTGCTCAGTTAGCCTGCGAAAGAGATCCGAGTAGCAATAACAGGAATTTGAACTCTGTATCAGTTCTGCAGAATGATGGCAAAAACCGGTCTCACCGAAGACGAAATCCTTCCTTTTTTGGAGTAGAATAATTCAAGAGGAATGGTAAGTTGTATTTTTATTCTTTAAGCCCATCCTCTAACAGATCCATCTTAATGAAAAATGACCAACTTCACAAAGTCCTCCTAAATACATTTGTATCGAGAAAACTGACATAAAATTAGGGAAAAAATGCTGACCCCCCTGCTTAAATACTTCTTTCGAAATTTTTCTATTTACTTTGTAAATGGAATATATTTTACGAATAGTAATCCAGCATCGGTAGATCGGTTACTCACGAAGCCCACTCAAAATAGCCCAGGAATGAATTATGATTCATGTATTGTAACAATTAAAGCAACTTTCGATGTTCCTTTTTAATAGGTCAATTTAATAGTCGTATTTTCCTTGACTTTAATCTTGACCTCTCACCTTTTTCAGGTCAGAGGTCAACAACTGGGGAGACTGTTCCTAGTTACATTTCAATTTTATGTTAAGACAGAACAATGACGAAAAAATTTTTTTTCAACTCTAACTTAAATCCCCTTTTGAAACATAATTCCTACTACTTGATTATCTTCTTAATTCTGACACGAGTTAAGCTCTAGTTTAATATTAAGAAATTTTTCTCTCAGTCTGGAATGCGATTTTAACAGTTTTAATAAGAGTATTATAATTTCTGCGCTTAAAAGAAACCCTTATATATGTCACCGGCAAAGTTTGAAATCCGGCATTCTATAGAATGCCTAGGCATTGTATATAATGCCTAAAACTAGCCGGCAATGTATGAAACGATTCATATTTCACACATTTCCTAGGCATTCTATAGAATGCCAAAAGGCAAATCGGCAAAGTATAAAATACTCCCGGCAGTGATGTTTAATGTCGCAATGCGAGTCACGTGACTTTCGACGCTCGCCTCAAACAGAGAGCCAGAGCACTCAGTCCAATTCGAATTGACCAGTAAATGTTCCCCTGGGTCCCCTATAGGCTCACCCTGATTGCCAGATCCGCCAGTCCCTAGTTTCGGTAAAAAAGAGCGCCGTAGTTGGTCACTTTAGACACCAAAAAGACACCCTTCCATTCGGAAAAGCGCCCCCTAGCGTTGTAAGAGTGTAAAAGAGGGTTGCTTCAATAGGGATCCCAAAGTTTGAGAACCCTAGCTTCCATAGAAAGAGAGTTAAGGTCAAAAAACAGAATAAAAAAAGTCATCAAAAAACGACATATCACAAGCATCTCGGAACTCCACTGAAATAGATTTGACAAGTAGTAAAGTGAAATACGAGGATCCTAACTCGAATTGCAAACTTCGAATATTCAACACTTTACTGATTCGTTCTCACTTGGCTTTACCTCATCTGGGGCGTTTTTTATAATGCGGACGACAGATTCATTACAGGTTATGATGTTAATATTTCTGGCGGTAGTTCAGCAATGGTATTTTTCTCTTTTTGTAGAAAAATCCCGTATCTTATATTTTGTACTTCTTACATTTTCACATGCATCTTTTCAATAAAAGCCATTTTCATACTTTGCCGAAATAGTATTTGTCATTCTATATAATGCCTAGATATTCTATACAATGCCTAGGGAAAGTATGTAATAATTCTCATATTTCATACATTGCCTAAAAACGCCGGGTATTCTATAGAATGCCGGCTTTTCATACATTGCCGGTAACATATATATAAACGGTGCGGCTAGAAAGTAGTCAGGCTGAAATAAAGCAAAAACATTCAGTAGGAGTATCATTCCGCAAACCATAACCAGTTGGGATTGTATAGTATTTCTTCTTGAAAGTGCTTTATGCATCATGTATTACTGCGCCATCAGAATCACGTCAATGGAACAACGAGCCAACGTTAGTTTTGTGTTTAGCTAGGGAAAAGCCTAAATGAAACACATGAAATGTTATGAATACTTTATGGGGATAATGTTCTGTCCAGAGCATAACACATTTCGATAGTTTAAACATTTTCAAGAGGGAAGATGTGATGAGAAAGATGAACTCCAGAGTGGACGACCGAAAATGACCTCTAATACAGAATTGGTGGACAAAGTGTTCAATTTACTCGCAAGAGATCGTCGATTGACACTCAGATTGACGGCAAGTGAACGAAATGGAAATAAGGAGCTGGTAAGGTACATAATTGGTTAATACTTTTGTAAGAGAAGCAATTGTGCAAAGTTTGTGCCACACTCTTTGGCCAAAAAGCAAAAGTAGCGGTGCTCAATCACCCTTATTCTTTCGACTTAGCTCCAGTAAACTTTTTTTTCTGTTTCCCAAGTTGAAACTGAGATTGAAAGGTCACCGATTTGTTACAGTCGATGACATTCAGAAGAACGTGACTGCAGATCTGAATAACATCACAGCAGAAGAGTTTTTCTCCTAGTCTTCCAGCGTCTTTTCAGCGCAAATGACCACTGTGATAAGTGTATTTGGGAGAGTATTTTGAGGGAAACGGCTAATAAACTTCTTTGTTTTCATTTTATTTCCGCCTCATTACATTCTTGCCGCACTGTGTGTTCGCAAAAAACAGCAGCGAAAGATGAAAAAACTATTGGTCCACACGCAGTAACGTATGTGTACTCCCAAGGAATGATCGCTCTGGACGGTTTAAACTGAAGGCTTCTATATCATCATATCAATTACCCACCTTCATCTCCTACTCTTGCGAGGCCAGATGTTAATCTGAGTTAACGGGTTCGAATCCCATCTGTGCCAGAGTTAAGATTTACCTCCACTAAACCCCACCTTGGTCAGAAAGGAGACACCGAAAGGGTTGGAAAGGGCATCATCCATCGGATGGGATGTAAAGCCATGGCTCCGTGTGCAAGAAACCATACCCTGGCAACCTTAAAGAACATACTGGATGGCCTTCATGGGAGGCTACCATATGTTTCCTAAGAGCTGTTGAGTGGGTCTCCTTTCCACAATCTTCTCTGAGCCTTTAGGGCCCTTGTGGCCTGGCCATTTAGCCCATTATGTGCAAAAATGTGCCGCTCAGAGATCAAACAAACCAATCTACCCTTTTAATCGACATTCAAGGCTCATAAACTTCCTAATTCAATTGATTGCAAATGCAAAAAAAAAATCAAATTTAAGGAATTCAACTAAAGCAAAGAAAAGAACTTAAAGAATTTTCTGGATATTCAGATTATGCAATATTTACCTTTGTTTTTTCTTGAAGAAATTCTCTTTACAAGTTTCCTGCTGCTACCATGTTTGACTGTAGAAATAGGATGACCAACTGAAAGAGAAGAAAAATTCTTTTTTTGCTTTTCGAAACCATTGCTTGGCATTTCAAAAGATATTCCTCAATGCTTCTTGATATTGCTGTCACAGTCTGGATCCTTAGTTAAATTTGACATATTTATGTTGGCTTAACGTTAAATAAGCGATCCATGTGCTTGATAAGGTTCCCCTTGCTCTTCTACATTATGTACCGACTATAAATCACCCAAGGCAATTTAAAAGTTAATCTCTCAGAAGATCAAATCATGCGTGCATTGGTAATGGAAGCTCTGACATCGTGTGAAACTTAAGCCCATTTATCACGTCCTCTGCTCTCTCCCCTTTATTCTTCTGTGGACTCTTGCACGTAAAGGTGAAATACTTTTTCCAACACCACTCTTCGAGAAAGTATGCGCTATTCAACAATCCTGGAGCTAAAAAAGCCCAATGTTAGATACTTCATTACACTTAACATAGTAGTATGATTGCAGAGAGCAGAATCTGTCCCACAGATTTTCCAGACAAATGTTGTTTCTATATTTATTTATAACTTTACGTTTCATCAACCAAAATCAATAAAATTCTGAAATAGAATAATTTAAAGAGCCAGAGGCAGATATAAGCCCTCTTAACAACACTATGAATCATCAATATTTAGAAATAATTCTAACATCGGTTATAATCATTTGTTGAAAAGAAACATTTCCTTAAAAGTCATCATATCTCAGAGGACTCTAGTTAAGTAACTTGCACAAGTTAATCTATTTTTCGATAGCCTAATGTCGCATATGGAGACATTTCGTGATAAAGGATTTCTGTGTATAGACACCAGGACGTCTTGTCTAATATAAACTACATCAGAAGAAGTACTCGGACATTTCACACTTAAGTCATTGGAAATGCAATTCGAAACTCTGTAACTTCCAAAAAGAAAGATATGTTGCAAAAATGAGACAGAAATAACTTTAAGCTATAAATTAAATTCAAATTTTAACATAAACCGATATCGTTCCATATTGAAAGAGCCATTGGAGCAGGAACTTTTAACTGCATCATTGCGTCAGGGGAATGCTAATTGAAACAATCATTTCGAACTGTTTGCACTGTTAAGTATGTTTTTGGAAGCTTTGTAAGGGAGTTCACTTTTTTTTCACCCTTATTATGATGATTTTTACCATTAGAAGTTTCAATTTTCAGAAATTTTTGAAATGTTAAAAAGGAAATAAAAATCGTTTCCCTTATTGTATAAAAGTGGTGATACATGCAGCATGAAAGTTTTATTTTCACCTTGGGCAAAATGTATCAGCAATAAATATTTACTCATAGTTTAAAATATAGCAATAGTTTTAATACGATATAATTCCTTCTTTCAAAGGTAATAGAACGCCAATATACGACTCAAAGCTAGCACACAAGAGTTCATCTGAGTTAAGTAACTCTTCCGCTTCAGATGGATTGCATCACTTCTTACTTCAGATGATGCTCAGAATTTAGTAGATGTCTAACATCTTCACAAAGTGGCGAATGTAGCAGACGCCAACAGAAAAAGTGATTAAACAATACTGGAAAAAGAAAATATATGTTTTAACTCAACAGTTCATAATATTAATTGGATTTTCTTAAAAAAAGGAGGTGATAAAAGCTTCCAGTTCATCTTTATTATCAGCATGAAAAAGATCTATAATTATCACCTAATTTCACCAGAAAACAAAAATAAATGTTGAACAGCGTTATAACGAGACAGGTTGAATCTTTAATACTCTCTTATTTTCTAAAAATCACTCTGTTTTAGAAGCTTCAGAGTTTCGAACCGGTTATGCATTTGTTCCAAAATAATTCCGTATCGGTTGGTTGACTGATTCTAATTTTTAATAGTTCTTAATGTATGAAAAAATGCTTCTCAGATTCGAAGATGGGCCACATCTACTTCTTAAATAAAACTGACACCTACTTTCATCGATTCCGTTTGGCAACAGTCTTTCGTTTCACATAACACTCTCATGAGATGGGCTTCAGATGACACTCTCATGAGATGGGCTTCAGATGACACTCTCATGAGATGGGCTTCAGATGACACTCTCATGAGATGGGCTTCAGATGACACTCTCATGAGATGGGCTTCAGATGACACTCTCATGAGATGGGCTTCAGATGACACTCTCATGAGATGGGCTTCAGATGACACTCTCATGAGATGGGCTTCAGATGACACTCTCATGAGATGGGCTTCAGATGACACTCTCATGAGATGGGCTTCAGATGACACTCTCAAGAGATGGGCTTCAGATGACACTCTCATGAGATGGGCTTCAGATGACACTCTCATGAGATGGGCTTCTGATGACACTCTCATGAGATGGGCTTCAGATGACACTCTCATGAGATGGGCTTCAGATGACACTCTCATGAGATGGGCTTCAGATGACACTCTCATGAGATGGGCTTCAGATGACACTCTCATGAGATGGGCTTCAGATGACACTCTCATGAGATGGGCTTCAGATGACACTCTCAAGAGATGGGCTTCAGATGACACTCTCATGAGATGGGCTTCAGATGACACTCTCATGAGATGGGCTTCAGATGACACTCTCATGAGATGGGCTTCAGATGACACTCTCATGAGATGGGCTTCAGATGACACTCTCATGAGATGGGCTTCAGATGACACTCTCATGAGATGGGCTTCAGATGACACTCTCATGAGATGGGCTTCAGATGACACTCTAAA
This sequence comes from Ryuthela nishihirai, assembly GCA_038380435.1. NCBI lineage: Eukaryota > Metazoa > Arthropoda > Arachnida > Araneae > Heptathelidae > Ryuthela > Ryuthela nishihirai. The sequence goes on from JAWZYU010000017.1 coordinate 84,623,123, forward strand.
TGAGAGTTGAATGTGGGGAGAGGGAGATCTATAGATCACCTCCATAACCTTTTTTTATATGAAAGATTTATTTAACTCCATTTCCTTGTTCTGACGACTTACTCATTATTTACATAATTTCAACGTGTGTTAAGTAATATTTTGTGACAAAGAGTTCCTGAGAGTTTATATTGCGCTTTTGACAAACTTTTAGTGAACAGGTTTAAAGGAATAATAATTTACGCAATTGTGAGAAAGCACTGTATATATTAAGGGTTAGTAAAAAACGATTTTGTTTAACTCAAAACAGAACACTAACTTCCTCCTCTCCACCACATTTCTCTATTTCGAATACTCAGGCAATTGGACGGACGCCCTCTACACTCAATCGGACACTTAACTATCTCCACCTCTATACTAACCGGTCACCTAATCATCTCTACCTCTACACTAACTGATCACTTAACTATTCCCACCTCTACACTAATTGATCACCTAATTACCTCCTCCTCTACACTAATCGGTCATCTATCTCCACCTGTCCACTAATCGGTCACCTAACTCTCTCCACTTCTCCACTAATCGGTCACTTAACTAACTCCACCTCTATACTAATCGGTCACCTAACCATCTCCGCCTCTACACTAATTGATCACCTAATTACCTCCTCCTCTACACTAATCGGTCATCTATCTCCACCTGTCCACTAATCGGTCACCTAACTCTCTCCACTTCTCCACTAATCGGTCACTTAACTAACTCCACCTCTATACTAATCGGTCACCTAATCATCTCCGCCTCTACACTAATTGATCACCTAATTACCTCCTCCTCTACACTAATCGGTCATCTATCTCCACCTGTCCACTAATCGGTCACCTAACTCTCTCCACTTCTCCACTAATCGGTCACTTAACTAACTCCACCTCTATACTAATCGGTCACTTAACTAACTCCACCTCTATACTAATCGGTCACTTAACTAACTCCACCTCTATACTAATCGGTCACCTAACTCTCTCCACTTCTCCACTAATCGGTCACTTAACTAACTCCACCTCTATACTAACCGGTCACCTAACCATCTCCGCCTCTACACTAATTGATCACTTAACTATTTCTGCCTATACACTAATCGGTCACTTAACTCTTTCCACCTGTACACTAATCGGTCACCTAACTAACTCCACCTGTACACTAACCAGTCACCTAACTAACTCCAACTCTACCTAATCGGTCACTTAACTAACTCCACCTCTACCTAATCGGTCACTTAACTAACTCCACCTCTACACTAATTGGCCACTGAGACGGTTCCGCCTAACATAAAGAAATTTTACTGCGACGCTAGAGATCGATTCGTAAGGAGATAAGATTTTGAAGTCCTCAAATTCCTAACATTTTAATTTACATATGTAAATGAAAGCAAATATTGACTCTACACGATTTATCTTATTCTTTTATAATTAATTATGATGTAAAGCCTATATATTAAAAAAAATAATATTCTAATTAATCATAGACCACTCTCTATAATATCCATATTATCTAAAGTTATTGAAACTGTTATGTAAACATGGACTATAAAATTTCTTAAATGGTTCAACTTTTCATCCAAATCAAAATACGGGTTGAGGAAATACACGATTGCAAATATGCAGTGTTTAGAAACATTAGACAAAAATGTTGTGGGAAAGTTAGAAGCCTTCATCTTTAGGCTTCCTGCTATCCCAAGCGAACAGGAAGATAAATAAATCATAATTTAGGAAAATCAATGTTCTTCTGAATTTTAAAAAGTTCCAATTTGAGAATTGAATGTTAGAAACGTTTCCTGCTCCAGCACTCTTGGATCCCAATTTGCTTTCCTTTCTGCACCAAAAATGAATTTAAAACAGACTTCGACGTATCAGTCAAGGTGCAAACAACAGTCACGGTTTCTCCTCTTCAGTTCCATAACTTAAAATAACTAACAGGATTAAGATGATTGTCACTTGAGAAAGTTCAAGTGAAACACATTTTGCTAGGAAAGTCAATACTTCCCATCGTAGGATTTTTCTTTTTTCAATTTTTTCCCTTCAAAAAGCAAAGCGAAATCCATACCACAAGATGATTTTAGATTCCGTATTTGGAAACGATAACTATTATTTTACATCAATTAAATAATCCGAAGAAAACAATGATATTTCTTAAATATTGCAAATTCATTTAACATTACAAATCATAAGAATTTTGCTTCAGAAATCAGCTTACATTGGAATTAAATCATATACTATATAGCAAAAAGAAAATAAATAATCGATAGAAATAACACGAAGAATTCACCCATAATACCTCCAAATGCATAGCCAACAGACATTAAAATTTTCCAAAATATATGCAGGCAGACCCCGATATAATTTCTTTATATCGCAGTTTAAAAAAATTATTTTTTTTTGCATCAGAATGTTTTTAAAAAATAGATTATTTTATCGAAATAATTTTTTATGCACAGAGTAAACGACACCTATCCAGCGCAGCAGTCTGCCTATATTTGCATCGTTGTCTTGATGAGAAGTCTCATTAAAGTGTTGACAATCGAAGTCACTTTCTTTCCATAATTGGTGCAGGACTTTTTCCGAAGAGCACAACTCTCACTTCCCACGAGAGAGCACAATGAAATGTTATTGTGACGCTCTGCATGAGAGCTATAAAGAGTTCATAACATGCGAAAAATAAGCCCTGTACTTGCTCGTGGACTCCTTTTTTAGGTGAGAGCGATGTCCAGGACATTAATTGGGTTAAGTAGCAAACTGGAAAAAAAAAGGATTTCATCGTTTCTTTTTTATGTTATCAGATTGCATTTCTATGAAATTGGGTATTAGCCCCAATCCCAAGTAAACACTATAATTCATGAAATTTAGAGAGAGTCACAAATGACAAAGGCAGTAAAAACTGTGGAAAATTTAAAGATTACTAAAACTTTTACTTGAAAATAAAGTGAAAACAATTATTTACTTGGGATTGGAGGCCATACTCTATCTCATTTAAAATATACGCTAAAATATCACCCATAAACGTGGAGTTTTCAGGAACGCATCCATCGCATTAAACGAGGGTTACCGTTATAGTGAAGCATGCAAATAACTTTTAAAATACACCAAATAGCCAAAACATTATGACCAGTCTGCCTAATGTGACATTGATCCTCCACGTGCTGCCAAAACCACTCTTACCCCGACAAGGCATGGACGCTACAAAATTTCTAAAGGTGTCTTGTGGTATCTGGTACATCCACGTTACCAGCAGAGTGGGGCGGGGTGGCTCAGTCGGTAGCGCTCCAGGCTCGTAATCTGTAGTTCCCAGGTTCGAGTCCCAGCTGGGTCAGCGTTGAGATTTATCTCCGCAAAATTTCCCCGTCCTGCCTACGGTCAGTAGGGGACACCGATGGGCTTGAAAAGACTGCCGTCCGTCGGATGGGAAGTTAAGCCGTGGCCCCGTGTGCGGGAGAGCCATACCCTGTGCACGTTAAAGAACACGCTGGATGACCTTGACGGGAGGCTACCATCTGTCTCCCAACAGCTGTTCCACTGGGTCCCCTCCCCCAACCTTCTCTGAGCGTTCGGGGTCCTTGTGGCCTGGCCATTTAGTCCATGGTATGCAAAAAAGTGCCGCTCAGAGGTAAAACAATCCAATCCAATACCAGCAGAGCCTTTAACTATTGTAAGTTACGTGATTGAGCCGCCGATTAACTAGATCGGATATGCTGCTCCAACACAAACCACAGATACTCGATTAGATTGATGTTTGTGGAATTTGAAGGTCAGGGCAATGGAGGTCTTCCTCATGTTCCACAAACAATACGAGCAGTGTGGCATGGCGCATTATCCTGCTGAAAGAAGGCACCACTAGCGGGGTATACCATTGGCATGAAAGGATGTACTTCGTCTGCAATGATGTTTAGGTAAATGGTAGACGTCCTAGTTTCCTGCACATGAATGACTGGACCCAGGGTTTCCCAGCGGAACATTGCCCAAAGCATCACCCACCAGCTTGTTTTCGCCCCAAGGTATATCCTGGTGCCAACACTTTCCAAGGTAAACGACACACACTTAACCAGTCATCCACATGGTGCAACAGGAAGTGAGATTCATGGGATCAGATGACCTTCTTCCAATCATTCAAGTTCCAGTTTGAATGCTCGCGTGCCCATTGTAGGTGCTTTCGACGGTGAACCGAGGTTAGCATGGGCACTCGGAACGGCCTGCGGCTACACAGCCCCATTTTCAGCAGGGTTCGATGTACTTTGTGTTGTGACACATTATTCCCATCACCAACATTCAAACTACGGGCGAGTTGCGCTACAGTATCCCTTCTGTTGGCTCGTAACATACAGGATAACCTTTGCTCACCTCTACCGACCATGATCATCGATGACCATGGTCGGCTCACACCTTGCTGGCTGTTCGTGGTTTTTCCCTCCTTGGACCACTTTTTGAAGATACTGACTATGGCTGAACGTGAGTACCCCACAAGACTTGCCGTCTCAGAAATGCTCTGTCTCAGTCGTCTGACCATTACAATTTGGCCTTTGTCAAACTCACTTAAGTCTGCTGCTTAAGTTCACTTTTAAACTCATTTAAGTCCGCTGCTTAAGTTCACTTTTAAACTTACTTACGTCCGCTGCTTAAGTTCACTTTTAAACTCACTTACGTCCGCTGCCTTTCCCATCCGAAGAACAAGAATAACACTTATTAGCAGAACTCAATATCATGTGTTATTTATACCGTTTCATTACCTTCACACGCGCCGTCATTTACCTGCAGTTGCTTCGAGTTGCATAAAGACGCGTTGGTCATAATGTTTTGGCTGTTCGGTGTACCTTTTTCAGCAAAATAATTATAACTTGTCATCGATTCAGCAGAAAGCACGTGTCCACCTAGAGGAACTATAATGCAGAATTTAAGAGATAAATATACATATGATCCAGACAAGATCACGCATCAGCAAATAAAAACCTAACAGAGGAAATCCAATTAAAAATGTTTGAAATTTTTAACAAATTTTTTGGGAAGAAAATAAATATCCTGAAGAATGGAACTTAGCATCGCTATTATGATAAAATAAAAACTGGCAAAATTGGCAGCTACAGATCTAAGTTCCTAAAGGCCAAACACACTTTCCTTATGCATTTTTAAAGTTTTTGAAAAACTCATCAAATTTAAATTAAACTCTTTCGTAGAAAAATAACAAACTATTAGTAAATATTCATCTGGCTTCAGAATAAGGAGAAACGCTCTCTGGCCAATCTCACTGAGGTAATCATTGAAAGAGGAGCCTAGTCAGCAATACGTTACGTTAGGTTGGGTTGTCTCAGGTCTTCTCAGGATACTCAAGCTCTGGGAACTTGGTTGGATGTATGTGAGATCATCATATTAGATCAGATCAACTTGAATGGGCATACGATCTTCACTGCAGAGCTGAACGTTGTCAGTCTTACTTTAGATCTCATATATTGACTAAGCAGCATTGTCAATGAGCTCTTTACACCGACCTCTTTAGTTCTCTGCACTCTGTGTTTCAGTGAGGCCTCCAATTCGTTCCGTTTCTTACAAGCTCTATCAGCAGCTCCATTTCCTGCTAGCAACTCTATCAGTCTGTTCTGTTGGAGGTTTGAGAATATCCGCCGCCATCAGAGGAGCAATAACTTGGAAGATGTTGCCGCAGTCGTGACTAAACCCCTGTCGGCTCACCTCTGCTAGGTTATAACATGGATTTCCGACTATGTTTGGTCGCGATCTTCATCACAAGAAAATAACAACAAACTGTTCTAAATTAATACTTTCTCATCATAATTCACAAAAATTATAATAAGAAAGTTGTACTTGCTCGATTTCGCATAGGTCATGGATTCCTAAGGCATTCTTTTTGAGTTGGACGATTAACTGTGTGAGAATTTTGTGACAGCATTTTAACTATTCATCATATTTTAATCATCAGTAGAGTTTTTAAGTCGAACGTTCTTTGTATTTTACTTCATCATTTCCCATATGAGCTCCTTACTCGAGGTACATCTTTCATGAGGGCAATCGTTTTTACCACCTGTTTTTGACTATTTACGTCATACTGCATATATTAATAGATTTTGATTTCACTTGATCTACTTGTTATTTTTCAGCGCTTTTATATCTGTATTTTACTCTGGATATTTACATTCAATTCTGGTTCTTGTTTTTGCCATTGATGTTGCTTACAAGATTTGCTTCTAATTTTCAATTTGCTTGTAGATTCCTTCACTTTTAGCATTTTATTTGATATTGTTTGTCGCATAACAGTCTAGTTATCTGATGCGTTATGAAACACGAAAGAAACAAACTTGTTTCGAGTGCCAATGCAGGTTTGTTCTGTTATTTTGTTGAAAATTACCGTTTTTTGTTTTAGAAATCAGTGATCTGGCAACCTTCGTGTCACGTGACACGAAGGATCACTAAAAGATCACTAAAAAAACGTTGCCAGATATTTTTCCTGAATTCTGTAATCAACCGTAGTGTTTGGATTTTTTTAGCGACTGTAGATGCACAACGATAAAACAATGGTTAGAACAGTGTGAATAAATTATTGAGGTGGAAATGTATTATGAGAATGGGTAAGATTTACTCTTGCAAACATTTTACTTAAAACAATGGTGCCGAACCCTTTCATTTTCGAGGGCTACTTAACATACCCAAGACTAACGTCGAGCCTCTTCCTTCTCAGAACTCGGTGACACTCGTGGGTCGTAACTGGAAGAAGTCTTTATAGGGGACTTTCGAGGGGGCTGAAGAAAACTTCGGTGGCTGAAAGACGACCACGAGCAAACGGTTAAACATCACTGACCTTTTTTTAGTTTTGAAAATGGACGGGGGAACTTGAATCCATCTGGTTGGAATCCGAAATTTCAAAAAGAATTATTCAGCTTTGAAAGAAAAAGGGCATTTTGTTTCCTTTTTCACTGAAATTATAAATCAAAATACTCCTATATTGTTAAATTATGAGTGTTCTGTGTTTTTTTTTTATGCCATTTAAAAATTATTTGTATTACCGATTTTTCGTTTTTTTTAAAAAATTTCGCCAATAAAATGTATTCTTTACAAAATTATGCAAAATTTAAATTCCACAAAGTTTATATTAGCGACAAATATAATAATATAAAACATGTACTAAGGAAAAAAAATGTTTATATTATCGTAGTGGGGGCAAATTTTACCACATAGTTGGTGGAATCAAGATTGTTTGACCAAATGGTGGATGGGATGGGAAGTGTTTCATGAAATGAATTGATGGAACTAAAAATAATTTCATCAAAAGGTATGACGCCAAAAAATTCAGAATCACTGATAAAAAAATAACAAATTATGTTTGGTAGTCCATTGTTGGAGAGTTAACTCACTGTTTAAAATCAAATGCGATCATTAAATTCAAATGTATATTCAGATATATTCAAGTCCATTTCATGTTCAATACTGAGGGATGGTCTTATGCACAGACGCGTTCTTAGCGCTGCCGCTTTTCATAGGTGAGAAGACGCACGAGGACTCCATCTAGGTTTTAGAAATTCAATGCGTAATATTTTTAAAGTAAAAGTTTCGTTGTTACTAACTACAGAATGGTGCAGTGACCTGGTTAACCATAATTTTTATAATACCTATGTGCAGTGCCAGTTTGGGGGGGTGTTGATCCCCCTTCTTTGAGAATGCTAATAAGGGAATGCTAGTATAAATATTAAACTTTTATAAATTTCATACATTTTTCAGAAACTTTTAAAGACCTCTATAATTAGGGGAAATATTTTGCTGTAATGAAATTCCAGTCCCTTATCGTTTTGGTTCAATCGAGTCACTTGGATCCCCCCTTTTGTTCTGTTTTTGTATCAACAGTTTGCAGCTTCCAGTTCCCTTTTCTTAAGCTGTTAATGCAGCTTATTAACCCCTTACTCATTACCTCTTTTTTATGTTTCTGGTTTGCTCCTGCAGCAAGGGAGTACAACATTCACTCTGGAGCTTGCAAGGATCGAAGGCAGTCCGTCTTATTTCCAGAAGTGACCACCCGGACTCAAACTTCCTTTTCTTCATCCAACGCCACCTATGTTTGTGTTCACCCCATTTCTTCCTCCTGGTGGGGATTCGGAGGATCCGGATACTCAAAAAAAGTCACTCTGCATCAGAAAACTTATAAATCTGGCACGATTTATAAGCAAAGGACCTGAGCTCCTTTCTGCTAAGGACTTCGGAAGCATCCGATGGCATTTCCTGAGGGAGTGTTCACTAACTCATGTCACGATGTAAGGATCATCTAAAAGAGCGGAAGAGATGCAAAGAAATTCGTGGGAGGCTGACTCGAAAAGGGCGGGGTGTGTTTTCTACCAAGTAAGGTGAAGTAAAGGAAGTTTGCATCTGGGTGGTCGCTTCTTTACAGCTCACTTAATTCATTATGACTCCATGCCTGTAGAACATCAGCTATAAAAGTTCAGTCAGCTCAAGTTAAATAAAAATTAGTGCATCCGGATCACAAAAAAGAAATGGCACCTGTTGTCTACAAAATAAAGGAAACCAGTCTTGTCCGATTCCATTCTTTCCATGTATTAAATATTTGCGACATTTCAAACTTTATAAAAAAAAATCATTGAATAAAGTTACTTTGTTATGAAGTTTTAAAAGAATTTAACTGGGCATTTTAACTGTAATTTTTGTATGCAAACAAGGCGTAAAAGGTGCATGTTCCTTCTTTACTCTTTGGGGGCGGGGGTGGCTCAGTCGGTAGCGCGCCATGCTCGTAATCTGTAGTTCCCAGGTTCGAGTCCCAGCTGGGTCAACGTTGAAATTTATCTCCGCAAAATTCCCCGCCCTGCCCACGGTCAGTAAGGACACCGATGGGCTTGGAAAGGCCGCCGTCCGTCGGATGGGACGTTAAGCCGTGACCCCGTGTGTGGGAGAGCCATACCCTGTGCACGTTAAAGAACACGCTGGATGGCCTTGACGGGAGGCTCCCGTCGAGAATGGTGTCTCCCAACAGCTGTTCCAGTGGGTCCCCTCCCCCAACCTTCTCTGAGCCTTCGGGGTTCATGTAACCTGGCCATTTAGCCCATGGTGTGCAAAAAAGTGCCGCTCAGAGGTAAAACAACCCAACCCTTCTTTACTCCACAATGAAAATATTCTGTATATACCGAAAAAAGCATCTAGTTAACTGTTTCTATATGTGAATATTCTTAGTGTGTTGTATTTCGATTATAAATATGCACTTTTTTAAAATGATTGAAGCATGCTACTGAGGTTGATTACGTTACACGGCGCTGTTTTCAGAGGCCCGTAGAATATCCCATACCTTTACGTTACCATCGATCATAATCGATCTGGTGTCCCTGTTGTGCAACAATTGCCCTACAAGCGTACCTTCCATTGTAATAGGTTTCTGGGAAGCACTGTCATATCAAAACGCTCCCATTCCTTTTTACAAGCTAAAGAGTACAAATACGCAAAAATCCATGGGCGAAACATCCGATGACTTCCCAGGATTTTTTTCGAATGGTGCAGCGCAGATTCCGGCTTTCTTAGTTTTATCTGTTGAAGATATGTGCACTTGACACTAAGGTATGACTCGATGCTTTGACTTGATGCAAATGTACGTCGTTGACCTCCGTATCATGCAAGACGGTTCCAGGACGTTTGTCTGATAGTGGAGTTCACTTTAACGTTCTTTTTCACCCTACAAATTTGCAGTTTGCTAGGTACAAGAAGTTGCATAGATTTTGCAACTTCTTGTACCTAGCAATGACCATGGAACCTTTGGGAAAACTTTCCGCACATTCTCTGTGCCACTTGGGATAGGTGTTTGATCGACTGGTCAGTAATATATTGACTGGGACTTATTGCAGTTGTCTAGGTAGATGCATCTTTCATCCAATGTGTGGCCATATTTTTCGGCTTGTGCCCGCTAGGTAAAGCTCATACAACTTGCGTCAACTGGAAGACATTCCGTTACGTGGAAAGGCAGCAAATTATACTTATACCTGTGCTGTAAACGAAGATTGTCTCAGATGATATTGTGGACAGTTGTCTGGAACGCCTTCTTGGCTTTGGTCACCGTTCTCTGGGTTGCAGGGTTTTGTCCACTGATCATTTTTCCACACTTTCTTAATAACATCAACGCTTCTGTGGGTTCGTCTCAAATGCATTGCTTCACCATATAACTTCCCTTTTGAGAAATGCTAAATCCTCTGATTTTGCACATCTTTATACTTTGTGACTCGAGACACTGGGCGTTATAAAGGACAACGATGTACCCTTCCCAAAATCTGTTGATCCTCACTGGCATATCGCTACATTTATGCTCTCAAAATGGTGCACGATTATCTATTCAGCCACATACACAGTCACAACAATTTATTCGTTGTGGGTTACACGTCAGCGAGGTACATTTGCGTATGAAGTCAGCGCCATGTAAACAACCTCAGTACATCTCGTGGCAATCACAGGAATTTCAGTCTACTTTCTGTTCACGTAAATCTTTGAATTTCATAACTTTATAATTTGAGCTAAATAAAAATCAGCATTTACGTGGAAATTTTCGGGATGAAGAGTGTGAATTTAGAAGTGGTAGAGAGTGCATAGACCAAATGACATATTTTCTCACTTGGACGGATTAATGAAAAAATGCTATAGTTCGAAAACCTATGGTCAAAACTTCGTAGATTTCCAAAAGACTTCTGGCTCTATTTACAGCCATAATTTATGGTTGATCGTGAGACTGCATGGAATACCGGAATAATAGACTAATAAAATGATGATTCTTTATAATAATACTGAATCAGGCTCTTGTTGCCATCACGCTGTGGTGATTGGTTTAACGCTACTACATTACAAAAGAAAGACAGGCCTTGGTGTGGAGATATTAAAATATCTGACTTAAATTACGCTGACGATTAAGACCTTCTAGCAAATGGTGTTGACGAGATGACCTCTTTCATTAAAGCTATTGTTGAAACTACGAAGAGGATAGTTTGGTAATAGACAGAGATTATTAAAGCGATGAAAATTGGTAACATGATTTTATAACAGCTGTGCACTTTAGCAAGTTTCTTAATATATAATTACCTTGGGAGCTATATAACAGATGCTGTTGATGTGCGACGTGAGATAAACATAAGAATAGGCATTGCTACTTGGACTTTTAAGAATCTAGTGAGAGTGTGGAGAAATAGGCGTATACACCTAAAGACTAAAATTAGGCTGTATAATAGGTTGGTCTTTTCTAAAGTTAATTCTGGTAGCGTAACATGGACCCTTTGTAAACAAGATAATATGAAACTTGAAAACTTTTAATAATGAGTTGAAAAAAATTGGTTGTCCTGACTGGGATTCGAACCCAGGTCTCCCAGAAGCGTGCCTGTGATAATTTATTATCGAAAACTTTAATTCTCCATCCTTGCATAATATCTTGGGTATTAGATGGTTTGACTTTGCAAGTAATGATGAAGAGATTAGACGAAAGGAGGAATTAGCCATCCATAGTAAATACACATCTTACCTGTAGAAATAGACTAGAATAACTACCTTTCAGCAGCATCCTGTGTAGGAAGCCACTGCTCTTGTTGCCCGCAAACAGAACTACAGATAAGTGAACAATGTGTGGTGACCACCCCTGAGTATATTAAGGGCGGCACATTTATAGGCCGTTATAGGCAGTATATATAGGCCGTGATTCGTTTACTTGCTGCCAAATCTAGGCAGTTCCCGGACCCAATATTCAAATTAACATACATTTAGCAATAAGCAAAACCAACATGATTTCACAGTTAGCAAAAACACAACATTTATTAACAAATTACTTTCAGACATTTTTCACATGTAGGTCTTCGCATCGGACAATTTCATGAGGCGCCCTCAGCCCGACACTTCTCGATTTAAGGGGGATTACCCCAGCGATGGCGTAGCATAGTCCAAAAAGTTACTTCAGTTCAGTGCTCAAAAGGTGAGCAAACGATACACCATGGATTTAGTTCAGTACAGGCCGCGTGACTGCGGTAAATAATATAATTGAGTGGGAAAAATTAAACCAGAGCAAAAACGATTTCGACCCTACCTCCTCGTTCCGTGCAGGTTGATCCCAGGGGATGACATCGCAGTTTGGCCAACCGCTTGCCAGTATCTGCAGGCTTCCGGTCCTCGGCAACTCGCTGCTTCTCAAGGGGCGTTTGCATCACTCTGCTCATTTGCTTTCCAGAGGCTTGGGTTGGGTTGGGTTGTTTTATCTCTGAGTGGCACTTTTTTGCACACCATGGGCTAAATGGCCAGGTCACATGGACCCCGAAGGCTCAGAGAAGGTTGGGGGAGGGGACCCACTGGAACAGCTGTTGGGAGACAGATGGTAGCCTCCCGTCAAGACCATCCAGCGTGTTCTTTAATGTGCACAGGGTATGGCTCTCCCGCACACGGGACCACGGCTTAACGTCCCATCCGACGGACGGCGGCCTTTCCTAGCCCATCGGTGTCCCCTACTGACCGTGGGCAGGGCGGGGAATTTTGCGGAGATAAATCTCAACGCTGAACCAGCTGGGACTCGAACCTGGGAACTACAGATTACGAGCCTGGCGCGCTACCGACTGAGCCACCCCCACCCCCTTTCCAAAGGCAACAGCTCACATCTTTCTTCCTTCGAGAGAGCGACGACAACGACTGACAATTTCTCGCTTGTTTTGGAGGTACACTGTCCGGTCCCCCTGGAAGAGGTCACCTACGCTCATGCATGGCGGTACGTGATTGGCCAGAGTAGCCGAGGTGCGAATCTCAGATCCCCTCTGGCCAACTTTGTTTACTAGGCATGTCACATAGTCCCTCTGCCACCTGGGGTTTCAGGATCAATCTGGAAGATTCCGTGCCTGCGGCCGAGTTCCTCTTCGTCGAACTGGACACAAAAATGGAGGCGATATGAAAAGGCACTATCGGAACGAGGATAAGGGCATCCATGACCCTCCACGCCAAAAGTCGCTCCACATGATAAAACAAATGTGTGGCACGACACAATGTACAGAATGGTCTCAAAAAGTAGAAAGTCCAGAATGCAGTGAGTGGACAATGTCAAACAGAGTTTTGTTAGAACCAGTGGTGAAAGTAAGCCAGTACGCTCCGTTTTGCCGTACCGACAAAAAATTATTTGCCGGTACGGAGTACCAATAAGATATTTTTCAGTAGTGGTGCAGTTAACGATTTCTTTTACAGTTCAATGTTCTTTCAACCGCACAGTTCATTTGATCTTTTATTTGACACCCTGTTTTCCCAGTTCTGCCTCTGTTGGTAATTAACACCGAACATAGACAGACAGCTACGATGAATGTGAAGATGCACTGTCTTCCTTACGGCGGAAATAATAATAAAATAAATACCCCGTCAAGCAGCTGCTTGTCACAGAGGTTTAACAGGAGCCTGTCAGTTTATACGCCATAGCAGAAGGTCTGTGAAGATGGCGAGACCTCAGCAGAAAAACGGTAAATATCCATGAAATAAAGAAAATTAATTTCTCATCGTTTTTTCTGGATTTCGCAGCGTTACTTAGTGTGTGGCGCTGCCGAGGTATACCCATTTAATATTCCTTTGAATGGCCTCAGTAGGAGAGCTGTAATGAGCACTCCTTCTAAGACAGGAAATATTTACTATGAATATTAGAATCAAGGGAGGTTATTCTCTCTCGCCATTTCAAAAGAAAAAAAATTGGTGGTCTATTACTCCATCTGCTAAACGTCTGACGGTTCTAAACAGACATGTATTCAGAGTACATGAACAGAAAGAAAGAGCGCACACTCCCAAATTCTGTGACTAAAAAATATTTCAACGATTAAAATTTAAGAAACGAATTTTTTATGTACATTAATTTGCTTTTTAACAGTTTTACTTACATCTAATTATCAACTTTAACGTGCTTGGCTACTGATCTAAGGCATATAGCTTTTTAAACTATGGGTTGCGACCCCATATGGGGTCGCGAAAATTTTGGCAACAGTAAAAGGTTTATGACCGCGCAACGACCAAAAATTAATTCAAAATGAAACGCGTCCGAGATGCTTCTGTCAGCGCGACTTCACTGCAGCCTTGTTCTTGAATGTTTGTGTCGTTTTTCTGCTGAGGTCCTGCCATCCTCATAGACTTCTACTATGGCATATAAACTGACAGGCTCCTGTCAGACCTCTGTGGCAAACAGCTGCTTGAGAAGGTATTTATTTTATTACACCTCGGTCGAATTTTTATGTATATCCTACCTTCGTCGCCCACCAGGTATTTTTGTTTTTTTAATAAGACCGAAATCCGCGAATACAATGGAATAAGAAGTATTTAGTCACGTTAATATTTGTTTCACCTTAAAAATCCCTAAATCATTCAATAATCGCGGAAAATGCAGGGAGAAATAGAAAATACCGTGGCAGTGTACTTTCGTTACTTTACGCTTATTACCCCTTGAGGTTGACTTCAGTGCAGTGACCGCATACATAGCTATGCTTCGAAGCTTGAAGAAATAAAATCTACGTTCCCCACTAGTTTTTGCTTTCATTTAATATACAATTCAACAACAGCAGTGGTGAAAGTGGGCAGGTATGCACTGGTACGTCATACCGGCAAGAAATTATTTGCCGGAACGGCGTATCAGTAAAACATTTTTCGGTAGTGGTGCAGTTAACGATTTATCTTAAGCTTTAATGCTCTTTCAACTTGGCATTTAATTGAAAAAAACGAATCCTTCCTTTTAAGAAAAATTCACCGATTTTTAATACACTACTAAATTTTACTCCAGGCCAGGATCTAAAAAGAATAAATGGGGGTGGGGGGGGAAACGACGCGTTCGACGACTTTTTCGACGAAGTCGGAAAAAGGTCTAGATTTCCATTTCAGTGTAACATTTTCCCCTTAGTTTCAGAGTTTAAAAAAAAAAAATTCTTAAAAATTGCATGAAATATGCACAAGTTTAATAACATTTGACCTTCATTACTCCTCTTTGCATTCTGAAAGGAGGGGAGAAGCACAGGACAAACAACCATGATACCACCCATGATTCGAACTCGGATACCAGCTGCAGTAGTGTCCCAGCGAGGCAATGCGATACCACTGCGATACCACGCGGATTGTAAATTGTAATAATACTGCATAAAATTTATAATATTGAATAGATCATGTGTTGGTGTTATGTGAGCAGTAGCAAGAACAATAAACGATATCTTCATACTAGATTAGATAAATTGATAACCAATAAAAAAAATAAAAAATAAATCCCCCCCTCAAGCAGCTGCTTGCCACAAAGGTGTGACAGGAGCCTGTCAGTTTATATGCCAGAGTAGAAGGTCTGAGAGGATGGCAGGACCTCAGCAGAAAAACGACCAATATAATGTGAAAAACTAAAAACCCTTCTATTTAAGTTGAAGCATTTTACAACATGCTCTATAGCTACGTAATGTCAACGTTTGACTCAAACTGCAAGAATACTCTCCTCTGACAGCACCACAACTTTAACGATCAAGAGGGGGGTGAAAGAGAGGGGCAAAATGGTTTCCTGTTAACACGACTTGGTGGAGGAAAAATCTTTTTTTGTGACTTTGGCAAAAGTCAGTCTTTTCCTACTGCACTTTTGATGTGGGAACGCAGCAATTTTTCATCTATTGCCGCTGATGTCGCAGTGGAAAATTTTCGATACCTCGTGTAATCGATGATTACACTTGACGAATTTTAAAAGTATTTTTAAAACAGAGAAGGATTCATTCCAAGTTTAACGTCGATATGAAATATAGTGGAAAAATTGTCTTGGGCCTGTTGGAATACGAACGCAAAACCTCTTTATAGCATATCAGCTGTGAGTTATCAGCCGTAGATCAAGAGCATGCCTTCAAAAGACACAGAATTGTGTACTGCGGGTTGGAAAATTCATAACATCAGTTAGAGGAAGGCGGTAGCTAGAACACCTGACATGTTATCAGGAGATCTTGGGTTCATATCCCACTCTTGTAAAGATTATTTTTCTTTTGTGTTTGATATCGAAGTATATATAAGATATGATAATAACTTATAAGAGTGAATAATTTCCTGATAGTTGGGAAAAAATCGAAAAATTTCTTCAATTTAAAAGTAACTTTGAATCTCCTATAGGTCATTCTAAAAATATGCTTAATTTGACATCTGAGTCTAGAATATGCAAATTAAGTAATTAAAAGATAAGTGAAATTTTGAGAAATAAAATCAGTTTATAAACATACTAGATAACAATCCTATAATTCGTTACTTTTTTAATAATGCTGAAATCCACAAGAATACAACTGAATCAGTAAAGTAGCGTCACGTGTGTTTATTACGGATTACGTGAAGCTATATTAAATATTTATTTCACATTTAAACCTCTAAATCATAGGGAGAAATAGAAAATACTGGGGCTTGTACTTCCGTCACTAAATACGTCACTTCATTACCCCTGTGCGACAATTTTAGTGGAGTGATTGCCTGTGCGTGATTTTCCATACATAGCTAAGCTTTGAAGAGTACCGGTAAGAAAAAAAATCTACTTTCCCCACTGAACAACAGAAGCTCAGGATAAACGAATATGGAGAACTGAATTGCAGAGACTGGTTGGATCGCCATAGCACATGGCTTCTTAGGAACTATGTATGCATGTAAAACATGACATATAAGTAACCAAATGTTTGTGGTTTATTGGATAAATTAAATTCCACGTGATTGTCCGTTTATTTATATGTAGCTTTGGTACGTTGAACGAAATTTTTTTTTTAGGCTAATCGAAGTTTCATTTATGGTTGCGTAATAAATATAAAATAACCCAACCATAATTTTTAGCTTTAAATTGGTGAGGAAAATGTTTTCCTTGTTTTCTAATTTTCTGTAAAGAAACATTTTATAAATGCACATTCCTTTCATAAATCTGGGAATTATTGTCTTTGCTATTTAAATGACATCTTTGTTTTTATATCAGCATGTCTGAAAGTAGAAAATTGAGAACAATATTTTGCCTTTTTTAAAATAACAGAGAAGTATAATTCTCTTAGCAGACTTTATGAGGGCTGTGCTGCGATGGGCAGACAATGTCAAACAGGACCTTGTTAGAATTGGTTTGAAATGGCCAGATGTAGCAGCTGCAGCTACGGATAGATATGCTTGGAGAACTAAATTGCACGGTCTGGTTGTACCTCCGTAGCCCATGGCTGCTTGAGGATGATGATGATGATGATGCAGTGACATAGCCAAGTAAAGGGGATTAGTGGTTAAACGATCCCTCAATACATTATCACTATAACGCTGTAGAGAGAAGACGATAAAGATGTGGTTATCAACACATCTTTGACACACTTTTGCACAATTTTTTAAAGGATATAATCCCACGACAGAAGTCTCAATGATTTTGCACTGATGCCCACACGTATGTCCATAATTTGGATTTCGTATTTCTTCCGGTGTTAGTAAGCAGTCTTCAGTCCATCTTCAGTTTGGATGCACACTGGATTAGTTAATGAAACACTGTAGGTCTTTTGCAGTCTTAAGATGTGTGTATATCCAATAAAATAAAGCACAAAAAAAAAAAAAAAAAAAAAAAAACATTATTATTCAAAACGTTTTGGTTGCTAGGCAGCATTCTTCAGGACTTCTCACTCCTGAAGAAGGCTGCCCAGCAGCCAAAACTTGTTGAATAATACATTTTTTTTTATTTTTTTTATATTGTGCAAAATGTGTCAAAAATCTGTTGGTAACCTCGTCTTTAAAATCTTTTCTCTAAATGCAGTCTGATAGTGATAATATACTGAGTATACGTAGGTGTTGTGAATATCTTGGAAAATAAATTCTCCCTCTTTTGACACACCAGTCACTAAAACAGTTCACCTTTTCTGCTTCTTGTAGACTTCCGAACTATCACCCATCTGTCGTTTATTATTCAAAGTTTTTATCTGCATTCCAAGAGATTAGTGACGCAATTTTCACGCTGAGGCATATCACGAGCGTCTCACGATATCACAGTCACGGTTTTATAGTTGTACGTTTTCCTGTAGTTACAATATTGACAATATTCTTCGAACTCTCTCCTTCCTACAAAAATCTTGGCTACTCCGCTTTGATTATGTAAAGTATATATCCTTCTTGGAATCAAAAGGCTGCCAAATATATTTTCTAGATCAGCTAAAAATGTATTTGCCTAGGGCCTAAGCTTCAACATATTTCTGTTAGCCTTTTTTATGAAATACATGAAATCCAAATACCAATTCCAAATTAGACAACTGCCTTAAAACAGGAAACTTAAGTTACGTGCCAAATTATAATAAGCTCCCCGAATATTGATTATATTTTTATTTGACATGCATGTATAGTTCTTTTAATAAGTCCTTTCTTTAACAAAGTATTTCCATTTATATATATATACATACACAAGGCCAAACGTAGGGGGGCAAGGGGCCTTGTCCCCCCTTTGAGAATACTAGTAACCATAACGGAGGCGGAAAAATATTACACATCATATTATAATAGTGGTAATTCCTGGACTCCTGGACAAACTGGGGGCGGGGGTGGCTTAGTCGGTAGCGCGCCAGGCTCGTAATCTGTAGTTCCCAGGTTCGAGTCCCAGCTGGGTCAGCGTTGAGATTTATCTCCGCAAAATTCCCCGCCCTGCCCACGGTCAGTAGGGGACACCGATGGGCTTGGAAAGGCCGCCGTCCGTCGGATGGGACGTTAAGCCGTGGCCCCGTGTGCGGAAGAGCCATACCCTGTGCACGTTAAAGAACACGCTAGATGGCTTTGACGGGAGACTACCATCTGTCTCCCAACAGCTGTTCCAGTGGGTCCCCTCTCCAAACCTTCTCTGAGCCTTCGGGGTCCATGTGACCTGGCCATTTAGCCCATGGTGTGCAAAAAAGTGCCGATCAGAGGTAAAACAACCCAACCTGGACAAACTGACGGGTGGACGAGTGGGACGTCATCGGTGGCAGATGTTGTTGGTTTCCCTGTGGTTCCGCGGGTACTTGAGCGATCGATCCCAAATTTGGTGATGTGGTCCCATTTAGTTGCAACCCTCTTGGGGTAACAGATCACGTTCCAAGCTACTGTGGATGGGGTAGAGATCCCGCAAAAAGTTTCCAAACTTTC
Organism: Ryuthela nishihirai; assembly: GCA_038380435.1. Taxonomy (NCBI): domain Eukaryota; kingdom Metazoa; phylum Arthropoda; class Arachnida; order Araneae; family Heptathelidae; genus Ryuthela; species Ryuthela nishihirai. The sequence goes on from JAWZYU010000017.1 coordinate 84,642,229, forward strand.
TGGGGGCGCCGCCGTCGCCTACCTTGTTAATGGAGTATTAGGTTGTGAATAGTATGTGAGGAAAGCTGTAAAAGAAGTTATGGTCATACGTTTGACGCCAAACTTTAGGCGGGATTTAATTGTGACTGGAATAGTACGGTGGAAAGCTGTGAATGAACTTATCGATAGGAAGAGTTATCAATAAGTTTCGCTCCAAACTTTTGGCGTAGGTTTACACTGAGATGTCAGATTATTAGGTACAACACCCCTCGTCATCTAAATGGTACATTCCAACACGTGGTATGTCATATGACCGCGGTGTGCTGTATAAACGAAGCAAACCAGCTCTTCCAGCATCAGTTAGAGTTCAATTTAGCTCCAAAATGGGCAAAATAAGCGACCTGATCAACTCTGAACGTGGCATGATATTTGGGAGATGGACGGTTCTACCATTTCCCAAACAGGAATCCTCCTGGTCTTTTCACGCACAACCATTTCAAGGGTTTTCCGAGAATGGTACGAAAATCAAAAAATTACCGGTCGTCTTGCCGATCCTGTGGACGAAAACAGCTTGTGGGTCAGAGGGGTCAAAAGAGACTGAAGAGAATCGTGCAAGTGAACAGATGGGCACAATCAAGTATATCACAGCAGAAATAAACATTGGTGTGCAGAATATTATCTCCGAAAGCACCACACATCGGACTAATTGTCACTAATGAGCTACAACAGCTGACGACCACGTCAGGTGCAGACGTTTATCAGCACTCGATATGTGAAGCACAGGAAACAGCATGAAGAACGTGAAAGCCCATCTCCGGTGCGTGCAGGAGCATTGACACTGGACCATTGAGGACTGGAAAAATGTAGCCTGGCCAAACAAATCCTTTTGCATGATGCTGATCGAAGGATTAGAATTTGGTGCAAACGACATGAGGCCACGGAACCATCTTGTCTGATGTCAACAGTACAGACCGATGGCGGCGGTGATGGTGTGGGGAATGTTTTACTGACACACATAGACTCCCTCTGATTCCCATCGAAGGACATCTGAATGCCACGGTATATTTGAATATAGTTGCTGATCAAGTTCATCCCTTCATGACTACAGTTTATCCTCACTAGGGTAGACTCGTGAACCCGAGTCACTGAATGGTACCAGGAACATGCCGACGAGATTTTCTTGCTTCAATGGCAAGGAAAAGCGCTGGTGGGAACTTCAGGCTCCTCCTTTTCAAGTACCAGAATCTAGACAGAAACTGACCTGCTTGAAACACATTACTCCAGGGTAGGATTCGCGATACTCAACTAGCTAAAGTAAGAATTCAGGTAATTGTGATGTCCTCTGATCAGGATTATCCACCATTTGATATAAAGTATATTGTGCCTCTGCTAATTTCGGGCTGGCAGCCCATAGGCAAACAGGAAACGACTGCAGAATACATAATCCAATACCCATAATCAATGTCCTAACCATAAACCAGTCCATTGGGTGTAAATGGTCAGCACTTAGACCCTTTGAAGTTGGCCACTTCTCAGCAAGGTATAAAAAAGAAAAATTGGCCATAGATGACCAGATCAGTAGGCCGTGCTAATCTGGCAGCCCTCCCTTTGAGGTCTTTCCAGAAGAGATCTGTTTTGAAAGGTACAATCGCTCAAAAAAGTATCTGAACACTGTGGTTGATTACAGAATTCAGATAAAATATCTGGCAACGATGTTTTTAGAAATTAGTGATCTGGCACACTTCGTGGCACGTGCCATGAAGTGTGCCAGATCACTAATTTCTAAAAACATCGTTGCCAGATATTTTTTTCTGAATTCTGTAATCAACCATAGTGTTCGGATACTTTTTTGAGCGACTGTACTAACGACCTGCACCACGAGAAGGCGGGGTCGGATATTAGGTGCTAGGCTTCGCATGTTCTGTGAATCATCATCGGGGATTGCTACACAGCTTTCTTTCCAGTGTATGCCTTCGCACCATTAACCTTTGAGGTCAAAGGGCAAATTTCAATATACGACGCTAGAGAGTTAAAAGTTAGTGAACAGAGCTATTTCAACTACGGTACAAATATGGTAAAAGATGATTCAATTGTTTTGATTGATGAATTGTTAATGTACTTTCCTGCAGCAGATCAAAGTGATTGAGTCCCTGATAATGAGGCTTGGATGGTGTTTTCGTTGTGATGTCTTTCTGCTGAGGTCATTCTTTTCCTCACATACATTTCTCTATGGCGTATTGGACTTATTTTGTTTCAGTAATTTAATTTACAATGTGATTTATTCATTAGCAATGAACATGCGTTAAAATGGAAATTCTAATTAAAACATAGCCAACTGAAATACACATATTAATGCAATGCTACTTTGGTTGCCGTCCCGCGGTCGAGTGGTTAACGCGCTTGGCTATCTACGGGACTTGGATTCGATCTACGGACTTAGATTCGAGTCTATTTACCTACCAGGCCCGAATGTTTCGCCGAAGTGCAGTAGTTGTGACGTCACACACGTGGCGCTACTTCAGAGTTATCTCTACCAAAGTACTGTAATAGTACCTAGTATCTGCATGTCGCCTGTGTCAACAATATAGTTGTGTTTGTCACCTGTATTTTACTAAGTGGCTTCGAATTTTGCCAACTGCTCTAGATTTTGCAGCCTCTCCATTTTCCAAACTGCTCTAGATTTGCCAAATTGCCTCGATTTTGACAACTCCCCTTATTTTACAAAAAAAAAAGATTACAAATTATCACAACTCATCTAGATTTTACTTAGTCGCTTCGAATTTTGCCAACTCCGAGTTACTTTGGGGGGGGGGAGTCTCCCCTCCATCCCTATAGCTACGCCCCTGGGTGTGTATATAAATATGTGTTCCTTTATTATTTGTGAAATAATTGTTTTCTAATTGTTATCTATTTGGCTTAGGTTATGGTTTGATTTTATGTATTGTTGCATAATAAATACACTGCGGATATGTATATTTAACTTTACTTACATAAGGTTAGTTTTTATCAGATAAGTTTATAATATTGTTGCATTTTTTAAATGGATGAGCACTGAGTGTGAGTATAAATAAGTATATTTTATAATACAAATTACAATACAATGCAAATTATTACAAAAGCATGGATGAAATAACTTATAAACAAACTAAATATCATGGTACATAAAGTAATAGCCTTTTTTTTTACAGAACAGTTAAGAAAGAGAAGAAGAGAAAGAAGAAAAGAAAAGAAGACCAGCTCTGTCTATTGAACTAAATTATTGCTTCTTCACTTTGATTGCCATGTCTCTTGAATTTATTTACTTCAGGCGTAAACAATCCTTTTATCACACTAGATTTTACACTAATAAAGCTAAACAACCTCCCTCGCAATCGCCACATAAAAATATCTCTTCTTTTTCACTATCGTGCACTGATTAAAGCAATTTATGCCTCCTTTTTAGATTTCCACAATTCTAACGTTGTAATTCTATCATTCTTAATCTTTAGATCGGTTCTATGTTCAAATTCTTTGTCACATAAATCTCACGCAGAAGCATAGGCGAGCGTTCGTGTCACGTTTTTCATAAAGTCACTGCAGAACGTTCATCTGTGGTAACAATATGAATAATATGAATTTTTATCAAATAAGTTTAAAATAAGCAAACCAATAAGGTCAGTGCTAGAACACCCAAAAGAAATTCCTTTAGGAACGTCGTTCAATCTGGTATACAGGGTGAATCTGAAAAAGTGGGCAAAACTTTACGGGGTGGTAGAACGCAGCTATACGAGCAATATTCGTCATAGAATGTATGGTCGGAACGCAAGCGGTGAGAAGTTAAAAGGTAGTTTTCCACTGTCACATTTAAAGAATGAACACAAGAAGGAGAGGAGATGCTTCAGAAAACATTTTATTAACAGGAATGTAATTGAGGTACATGCTCAAAGAAATTGCTCAAAAGAGCTGCCGCCAGCTGTAATGCATGCTTCACACCTGCGGGATAGGGACCGACGCACATTTGCGAAGACACCAGGCATTTCCCGAACCATTTCCAACGCCACCTAGCGGCTCGCCGTTTGCGTTCCGCCCATACTTTCTATGACGAATATTGCTCGTATAGCTGCGTTCTACCACCCCGTAAAGTTTTGCCCACTTTTTCGGATTCACCCTGTATATAATACGTTAAAGGCAGCAGAAACCATGATCCAAGATTGAAAGTCATTGGATGAAATAATGACGTCACTGACATGCAAATGTACGCAGCGCGTATTTAAGGACTAGGGCATAAAGAAAGAAGTTATTTCTCTTGTGTCGTGTTGTTCAGTGCTCTTTGAAGAATTTAACATGCCTGGACAATGCAGGCGCGCAACATTTGTTCAGTTAGCGGAGTTTGAGCGAGGTCGTATAGTGGGTCTTCAGGAAGCAGGTTGGTCTTTTCATCAAATTGAACACCGCGTTACATGAGAGGTATCGGCAGTGGTACAATAGTGGCATCGATGGTCAGAAGAGCATTCGCACACTCGCAGATGGGATTCCGGGCAACATAGAATTATGGACACACGACAGGATTGGCGTATCAGGAGGGTGGCGGTGGCAGAGCGGATGGCTACGGCGTCACAAATTCGATCCTCTGTCGTACCAAGGGTGTCTACAAGAACGATACACAATCGTCTTTTGTAAGCATGACGCCAGGCATTATGGTGTGGGGAGCGATTTAGCTATCACTCTCGTACGTGTCTGGTGTTTATACAGGGTACACTGAATAGCAATACGTACGTCAGCGACATTGTACAGCCGGTCGTCCTGCCATATTTGAGTGTATATTCCAGCAGGATAACGCCCGCTCACACTCTGCCAGGGCAATTCAACCTGCTCTTCAAGCAGTGCACCAACTCCCTTGACCATTTCACTCTCCGGACTTGTCTCCAATCGAGCATGTCTGGGACTGGATCGGACAAAGACTCTTCGCGGACCTCGGCAGGCAACGACCGTCGCTGAATTATGCGTCCAAATTGAAAGCGCTTGGAATGGTATTCCCAACGTGATATCTAGCATTTGTACGACCGATTGCATGCCAAATTGGAAGCTCGCATTGCTGCTCGAGGAGGTTCTGCACCTTATTAAAATGTGTCTTCTGTAAAATGTAATACTCATTAAAAGGTAAAATAAACATTGAATCACTTCACACCTATTGATCACTGTCCTTTCTCAACAAGTTGTTTCTACTAAATAAATCTCATAGATTACGCTTTAATTGTTAATGGTGTCCTTTTTTCAATTTCAGCCAGTCTATAAATCCTATGATAAAGCTGTTATTATTATTTTTTGGATTCATTAAAGATTATGAACACCTGGATGATCTGATGCTTCATATAAAAGTAATATGTTAGTGTCTCTACTGCTTTCTGCAATCTATGTACAGCAGGATTATTAAACAAATTTAATCATGGAACATTTTTTTTTTCTTAAAGAAAAGACTCTTTGGTCACTCTAAATTTTTTTTAAACAAAACTTGGAGGAGGGGGAGAATTATGCAGGAATTGCACAAGGTGTTGCACACATGCTGCAACATTTGGCCAGATGTTTTGCATCCCTGACACGTAGCATTTAATTAACTGTAAACTTTAATATTCATCAATTTTTATTATAGATGCCACGCATGTGTTGTTTCCCAGGCTGTAAATCAAATTATAGATCTGAAGGAAGCAAAGACATTACAACTTTCAAATTTCCCAAAGATTCAGCCTCAAGAGAGAAGTGGTTGAAGGCCATCCATAGAGATAATTTCACCCCATCAAAATCTTCTGTTGTTCGAATTCACCGTTTTAATGATAATTTAGTTTTAAGGTTTGATTCCGTTTCAAGAAATGATAGGATAATTTTAAAAGTTGCACGAAGAAAGCTTGTGTTAGTGCGTGATGCCATTCCACATATTTTCCCCAATCAACCATCGTATTTTACCAAAATAGTTAGTGTCAAACGTAAAGATCCTGCTGACCGTGTAACTGAACAAGTGAAAAGATATGATGAAATGTTTAAAAAATGGTTGGAATGTGATAATATTTTAAGTTTTGCATCATTTAGAAATGTTGCTGATAAAGAAGTAACGCGGTATAGTTGTTTTCCATGAAGAAGAGTTTGTTTCAATTTGCAAGATTAATTTTTGTCAATGATCCTGATTTTTCATGTGAAATTTTCGATGATAGTGTGTTGCTACCTATTAAGCAATTTAAGTGGGTTCTAAGTGAAGGAAGTTAATAAATGGAGTAAGTTGGATGCCTTAAAAAGCCATTTAAGTTCTTTCAGTTTTCAGTCTATTCCGTCGGATAACAAATTAAAACTTGCAAGAAACATTATTTCTGAATGCAAAGGATGCATTTCAGAGTGGGACTGAGAAGAAGCAATGTTTAATTTTCATTGTGAACAGCTGTATTTGTTGACAATGAAATGCCCAAGATATTCCACAGAGTAAATAATGGGGGCTTTTTAATTTTTTTCCCTTAATTCTGGTGCATATTTTTGGTTACGAAAATCTTGGTATAGAACAGTCTGTCTGCATAATTCCCATATGAAATTTTTAAGAGAAAAGACTTCTTGGCTGCAGCAACATGAAAGAGTGGTTATTGTTCTTTCGGATGAAATATATGTTAATCCTAAAGTAAGTTTGAAGAAAGGTGTGATAAGAAGGCTTTTCTTAATATGAAAGTTTATGTGCCAAAACTATTCAAGCTTTTATGATCGTGTCTATTTTTTCAAAGAACAAAGTTGTAGTTTCTTTGCATCCTATAAAAAAACTTACATCTAATTTACTGTATGAAATCACAATGAAGGTGCTAAAGGCTTTAGCTGATTATACTGTAATATCTCTAATCTCAGACAATAACCGTATAAATAGAAAGATGTTTGAAATTTTGTCTGGAGGGGGAACTGAAATGCAGCATAGCTAACCCATTTGATAAGGATCACCAAATATTTTTCTTGTTTGACACTGTGCATTTGTTGAAGTCTATACGAAACAACTGGTTCAGGCAATTTGACAGTGAGTTTGATGTTCAAAATTTAGTGCTAAGGGCTAGTGTGTCACACTTAAAAAAAGCTGTATGCTGCTGAAAGCAGCAATGTAGTTAAACTTGCACCAAAGTTAAATAGAAAAGTTCTGTTCCCTACATCCTTCGAGATACAAAACGTTAATTTGGCCACTTGCCTTTTTAATGATCAAACTTCTATTGCTCTTTCACAGTTTGCTTCTCAACGTAAAATCTGTTTTTCTGACACCATTCAGTTCTTGGATATCATTTGTAAGTGGTGGAAAATAATAAAGGTTAAATATCGTTACAAAGGAAGAAATCTTCTGATCCTGTAAGAAATAACCATAACAATGCCTTGAAGTATCTTGAAAAATTTATCTTTTTGTTAGGTAAGTGGAAAGCCATTGTAGTTCCTGGTTCTTTCAGGAATTTTCCTACCAGAATGATGTTCATTTTCAACTGTGAATGTAAAATTGCATTGAATTTGACACTGTTTGCTGGTTTCGACTGAATTCTCCATTTCGAATTAAATCAAATAAAATACCAGATTTTGACTCCATTTGCTAAATGTACTAAGAATTACATAAAACAACCGGTTAAAGTGAAAAACAACACGAAATTTATCATATTTATTTAAGTTTCGAGTTGCAGAAATAACCGGTAAAAGTCATAAATAACACCAAATTTATCACATTTACCTTCATAACAAAAATGATTTCTTGAATGCCTTACAATTTCCCTCCAAGACACAAGAATTTCCTGAATTCATGCGTTTGACGCAATTACATTCTTTCGAATATTCGAATGCGATCACTTTAGGAACCACTCACTGTCGGATAAAGCCAAGGAAGTGGGGGGGGGGGGAACATACTCTACAGAAAAAAATATGATTTACCGACGAATTATTCTTTGCCTCATGCCTAATTTTAAAGACGTGAGATCGCTTATCACTATACCACGTTATGAGACATTAACGAAATCGGAAAGGCAGACATCTATCGAATGGTAGGTTAAGCCGTGGCCCCTTTCAAGACAGTGACCCTGCGAGCAGGTGGTGCGACAGTGACCCTGCGAGCAGGTGGTGCGATGCCAGTGCCCGATGGCGAACAATATAGAAGGTCATTACGGGAAGTTCCTAGCTGTCTTTTAGCAGTTGAGCAGTGGATTCCATTCCTTTATCAGCGGAGGATCAAAACTATTTCCTTAGGAGCGACGAGGAGGGGCAAATATACGACAACTGGAGCAGCATATTTTAACACATTTTTTGTAAAAGCAAATCTCAACTGAATTGTTTCCGAATGGATATGTCCTCTACTAACTCAGAGAGTCCCTGGGGTCCTGCGCACCTGCTCACAGAAAAAACAACCCCACACTACACAATTATATTTGAGCTACGATCAGATGCTTTCCCCCCATAGCCCAAATTGTTCCCAGTCAGTGAAACATTTCACAGAACGTGCCATGTTTTTATCCGTAAGGCTAAAAGTAAAGATAAGAAAATCCCCCAGGAGCAGGTGCTTCTTCGTCATTTTTGGAGGTGTTGAAATGACCCCCGCTGCTTCGCAACACAAAGTTCGATGGCAGAGACACGAGCTCAACACAAACACCGGCTGAAGAGTAAACGAGACTGAACCGAGGGTTTTCCCTTGGTGAAGAGATCCGGCGATTATCTTTTCGCAATCGGAGACACCTCGGGTGGGATCCACACCTCTTCTGACGCTGACTAGCCCGGCCAGAGGAGCGGTGAAGCCTTTGCCTTTCTGCCTGCCCGTCAAGAGGAGTGGTGGACCCTCCTACGGGAAAGGTGGCAGCTGCTAGGTCCAACTAGATCGGAGAGATAGATAACACTACGTAAGAGATCAAGGGTCATGTGACAGATTGTCGGAACACTGAGAGCAGACAAGCAAGATGGATTTCCTCCCACGAAGGATAGTTGCTCTCCACTGAGCCGGAGAATGAGTTTGTTGGGAAGTCGGAGCAGCACCGACACGTGGAGACCGTTTATGGAATGAGGAAGGAAAACAAGAACAATGAAGCATGAGTGAAATCACAGTTGGAAATTTCGTAACGTAATATGAGCGATTAAGATCATTTCATTTGATTCATCAACTCCTGCGCATCTTACATCGCAGTGAGCTTGATTAATTGTTTGTTGGTTGATTCAGTTTATTATCAAAGCAAAAACGTTTTGGCCACGCGGAGATTTCCTTTTGTGGTTTTCTTCTCTCTGAACTTTTCTGTTCTGATGCAGGTCGTAGATTTCCTCGAGATTAAGCAGTTAATATTTCACAAATTTCTCACGGACACTAAGCACGTTTGTGTTTTTAACTTTAAGTGGCCTGATGATTTTTCGTGCTGGAGCAAGACGATTGGAATTGCATTATTCAAATGCGACCTTTGAGCAGTTCAGCTCCACTATGGTCTCCGGCTTGACATATTTTATTTATAAACACGTTTGAATACATTGGGGAAGATTCCTTCTGATTGTTAAAACTCCCTTATGGTTTCTTCAAATCTTCTTCGCACCTTTAGAAGCTATTTATTTTCTTAATTTCGATTATAAACTATAGATTAAAAGCACTGAATAGCAAAGTAGGAGATACAAGCATAATCAAAAGTGTTGTTAAGACAATGTTTTATGGTAAAAATGTTTAACTTATTAACACATTATTTTGCATACGTTGTATTGGTATAAACTATTATTTATACTCTGAATTATTTTCTAACACGATGTGCTCTCTCCCGACATGTCTTATAAGAAATCTCAAACTTACCTATCTGCTTTGAAATCCAAAACAGTTGTCTTTGGATCATTTTATTTTTGTTCCACAGACGTGAATACGTGAATTGTCGCCCCCCCCCCCCCTTGGAGCTAAACCCCGGGTATGTCTTGTCTCGGCCTATTGAAAATGTTTATACCATCGAAATCCATCAATATTAAATAGACAGATTGTATTGCCTCATTCCCATAAGCTGTTTGTACCATTTCATGTGTTTCAGTGGGGATTTTCCCTTGCATTGCGCAAAACTTGATGTTGACACGCTGTTCCATTGAGATTTTCTGATGGCGCAGTAATACAGGATGTACAATGCACATCTATACGAAATAGCCACGCAATCCAAACCGGCTACGGTTACCAAGACTGTCAAGGTCACATTTCAATGCGTCTGCAGAGGCCTCTTACAGAATGATACTCGAAATTCCTTTTTTTAATTTTATTTCATTCTCATTATGTTCTTGCCCCACTGTGTATAAATACCAATTAAATTAGATTAAATCTGTACAATACAGTCTATTAACAATTGTTAAAATTCTTTCAGAAATAGATTATTTACTCTTAAATTTTGAAAGATGCGTTCAGTTGAAAAAATATGGATAACATAAATATAATTACGAATTAATGTTTTCGTATATGCTGATCTGCAAAATTAAAGGAAAGCATTATTATTTCTAAACAATATATTTATAATGATAGAAGGAAAAGACCAAGGTTTTCCTTCTATCAATGTAGTTCAAACGGTTTACGTTAACTTTTTAAAATAGGTAATGTAAACGCTTTGATTTGCTGGTTGAGAGAGAAAGACTTATTTCAATTTGACTAAATGAATAAAAGAGTATCATTTTTCAAGCTGGCTGAAATAGATCATGGAGAGAGGAAGCATTAACACTAGATTACTTAAGTCAAACAGTAATCTGCTGTCTCACTCACGAATGATTCTTAAAACGGCAACGAATCCTTATTTTTCTGGTTCCTCTATCTGAAGATAACCTGCTCAAGCATTCTAATCAGTTGCTGAGAGCATGCACGTATCAGATGTTGATTTTAATCTTTCTTTCCAAACATCTGGAGCGGGGGTGGCTCAGTCGGTAGCGCGCCAGGCTCGTAATCTGTAGTTCCCAGGTTCGAGTCCCAGCTGGGTCAGCGTTGAGATTTATCTCCGCAAAATTCCCCGCCCTGCCCACGGTCAGTAGGGGACACCGATGGGCTTGGAAAGGCCGCCGTCCGTCGGATGGGACGTTAAGCCGTGGCCCCGTGTACGGGAGAGTCATACCCTGTGCACGTTAAAGAACACACTGGATGGCCTTGACGGGAGGCTACCATCTGTCTCCCAACAGCTGTTCCAGTGGGTCCCCTGCCCCAACCTTCTCTGAGCCTTCGGGGTCCATGTGACCTGGCCATTTAGCCCATGGTGTGCAAAAACTGCCGCTCAGAGGTAAAACAACCCAACTTCCAAACATCTGTCAAATGTGAATGAACCGTTTTTTTCTTTGCAAAATACTAAAGTAAACTGAAAGATCGTCGTCATTGAAAGAATACTTTTCTTCAATGAGAACTTTTCAACCGTCTTCGAGGTTTTTCCCTCGAGAATTCGACAATCGTGTCCTTTAGTTTCAAATGCAATTCGCCTTTTTAGTTTTTGCTTTTCTGCTTTCTTCATCTCAAATCTGTGTTATCTTCAAAGTATTTCCAATAAGGTACGATAATGGAAAATCAACTTTATTATTTCATATACTTTATCGCAATTGAACTCTATTTTCTTTAAGCGACAAATCTTTTAAAAAAATTTTTTTCATCTTATGACAGATGATGGATTAGCCTATACAGCGAGTTTCGGGGACTGAATATTGCTGAATTTCGCTAAAAAAATTAAAAATAAATACCCCTTCAAGCAGCTGCTTGCCATAGAGGTCTAATAGGAGCCTGTCAGTTTATATGCCATAGTAGAAGGTCTGTGAGGATTGACAGGACCTCCGCAGAAAAACGCACATATATCCATGCCTTACCCAGGGCTCGAACCCAGGTCCCTTAGATCTCACTAATATAAAACATAATATAAACTAATAAAATATATATAATAATATAATATATATATAATAATATTACATATATAACTAATATAAACATAGAAATAATATGTTTCTGCGGATAATTATCGTGTCTAGTTCCACAGGTAGATGGCGCCCAGACTACCTCGTATTGTGGGATTAACTTCACAGTGTTCCATTACCTGAAGATTTATGTAGGTGGGTTTGTTCGACTTAGAGCACCTGACATGTTTTTAGTTTTGTGAGTTCAGATACTAGAAATTCATTTTTTGGAAGTTTGGCTTATTTTGTTCTCTAAGCAAAGAGAAGGGCAAAGATTCTTCTCAACCTTTTAGCATTTCGTGATTTTATTAATGTATTTTATTCCGTTGATAGGGAGATAAAAAAAAGTATGTTTTCACAATTCAATAAATGTTAAAATGCGAAATTATACAAAATGTGGTCATAAATTTAAACAGTGAAGAAGAAACGGTAAAAATGACTAAAAAATTCAAAATGACCTGGTTGGTTTGCTCAACAGCAATTGTTAACGGTTTTATGAATCTTTCACACTTTAAAGAAATAAATTCTTCGGATAAAATATTTTTCCTGTTCGAAGATGAACTAAATCCGACTTTTCGAATAAAAGTGGCAACAACAATCGACCAACTGTACGCAACAACCAGTCAATAATTTATGATGAACACTTGTTAAAAAATATATTTCTTTGTCATCGTTTTTTTATACCTCGTACATAATTTATTCACTGAATACCGCCAACAGACTAGCTTGTAAAGAAATAGCAGTCCTTCAAGGATCTTAAAAGTAAGAAATTTACATAAATAAATTTCACGAGCTGTATTGGTCGGCGACTCACTAGTTTCTACGAAAAAGATTGGTTGCCAAGGAGAGAAACTCGGCATTAAATGCATGTGCATTTGCAGTCCTTCAAATGTTCTGTTTTGCGCATTGAGGCAGCAGAGATATTAACAACTCTTTCACGTCCTGTAATGATTTAGTGCATCGTGATCTATGAAGACTTCGGCTTCACCAGTTCCCTGCTATTATATTCAATCAGACCGCAGTCCCTACACGGTGTCGGAGAGCGTGTTCCCAAGTCTTCTTAAAGCTGTGCCAATTACTGCCAATCGAGGCATGCGGAGTTCGTCCCAGTGAGGGGAGTGTTGACAGCATCCCCCTTTTCGAGCTGAGCAGCAGTAGCAGAGTACATGATGGCCTGCCACGAATAGCCCTGGGCTAAACTCTATCTCCGATTTCTTCGCCAGATCAGTTATTGTCCCCTTTCTGATCTCGCCGTTGATAAAAAAAAAAGAGAAACTACGATGTTAGACAAAGTTCAGAGAGATCAAAATCTTAATGAAGATAATTGCTCACTTTGACTTCGTCTGGAGGAAAAAAAAACCGAAATTAAAGACGTTGCGAAAAAAAAAATTAACCTTTTACTACCCTCTGGACCAAGAGTAAGATTACGGAAAAACAAAAGGTGAAGAAGTGTGCAAATTCTCTTGCACGAAAATTAGCTTGTTTTTCCCTCTAACAACCAGTACTTAAGTTTGGTGGGGATCATGTATTTTAGCGCAGTTGTGGTAAAGCCTGTCCTGTTCGAATGAATGGGCTCCATCACAACTCTGGTAAATGCCATGACGTCGTTCGTTTATGCATAGCAGAAACCAGCACAGTCGAATTCATAATGCGGACACAGAAACGTGGATTTAATGTTTGGATTTATGCAATCTCCTGCGAATGTAACTTTGCAAATGTAATCCAGTGATCAAAATATTAGCGAGTCAGCGAATTTGACGTAATTTTTTGTGATAGCTTGTTTGTGAAAGCATAGGCTTATCACCGAGACGTCTGTGCTAAGTGTCTGTGCAAGTAATTGCTTATTCTCGAGCAAGCAGAAAATTGTTCAAGCATCTAAAACCAACTTTAAGATTCGTATCTTTTATTTTGTACAAAGAGTTATGACAATTGGTTATTTTGATTATAAAGAAAAATCAATAAATACCGCTGGATCAGCTGCTTGCCATAACAGATCTGACAGGAGCCTATCGATTTATACGCCCCCAGAGAAAGTCCGTGGGGAAGGCGAAACCTCAGCAGAAAGGCAATACAAACATCGATTTGTTTTTTAACTAATCGATCTGTTTTTCAACCCCCTGCTCCAAAAACGACTGATTCGGTTTGTAATGGTACTTTATGAAATAAAGTGATTCTATCACGAAGACTGACAACTCTCTCATTCTGTCCAATACGGGCCGCGATATAACAAGTTGAAAAGATGGCCTCCAAGAGTTTAACCCTTGCACCCTTCTTACCAACTTCCGGCCAACATGGGCCACACAGCGATCACACACGCTACAATTTTCACTCCCAGAAGAATTTTACTCCAAACCTCTCCCCTCCCCACCCCCTTGCCACAAAACAACGACGCAGCACTTCCTTGGCACGAAACTTCAACCACCTCCTTCATTTTTAGGCGGACTGCGGCCAAAAGCATATCGCCAGCATGTAGGATCTCTAGCACTTCACTGTACTGGTCCCTACTCTTGACGCACACAAAAAAACTTTTTCTCGTGAACCAGATGATAAAGGGGCCAAGGTCCCTTTTACAAAATGGTCCAGTTTTTAAAGAAGGATGTTAGACCAAGAGTTGAACCGTCTGACCACTCTCAAATTCAACTGGCTATTATACTCTTGTCCAGAACGTTGTCGCGGCATTCGACGGTCTTTGCCGCTGTTTACATTACCTTCGAACCAATTGTAACATTCACTATCGGCAAATTACTGCCAAGAAATGTAACGAATTGACCTAAGGAAGTCAACCACGAGACTCACTTCTATGTTGTGCTGCTGTTTGGAGAGCGATTTCATTGAATCAATCTCGTCATGCTATACACAGTTTTAAACGAATCCCTCCACTCCCAGGCGAAAACATTCCTTTTCAAACGAGTGCAGTAATTTCTATTTATTACTTTATCAGAAAAAAAAATCTTCGAGGAAAACAAATCACTCCAAATTATCAAATACCCACGTATTATTATTATTGTAAAGTCAGCATTTACCTACCTTTTTAAGCTTTAGTATTTTGAACCCCTTCGCCCCTGATGTCGTGAGGTGAGTGTAAAAGAACTTCTAATGCAAAGCGTGATATCCACTTTTAATTTATACGTCCTCTTTTTTTTCTTCAAAATCAAGTGTTAAGAAATGGGAGAATGCAATCTCGTAATTTGCTACACGAACTTAATGCTCGTTTTTAGTTTGGAGATCCCAAAGAAATAATTTATTTATGAGGCAATCGCAATTACATGAATCGTCGTCAAAACATTTTTTTCTCTTCCCTCATAGGCGACGTCACAGTCAGTCGACATTCAAAGATCCTGTTCGCAAACAGAATTCATATTTTGCAATTAAAAACGCATTTACTTGAGAAAGAGGAGAATACAGCTCAATCTGTGGATAGTGTCCGCTCCAAAGCCACGCCTTTCTCACCAGGCGTCCCCTCGTCGACGCCTTTAGTCACGATTTCAATTAATTCACACGCCAAGCGAGTATTAATAGGCCTGCTGCTCCTGATGCTCGATTCTAATCGGACTTCAATCCCAAACAGAAAGGGAGAAGGATTTGTACGAGAAGATAGCTGTTGCCACCTCACTTACTGTTAATCATCCACTCTTGTAAATCATTACTAAATGTATTTCTGATCAAACTTTTTCGCACAGTTTACCTAATCTGTATCACTCATTAACTTTTGGCAAGAGATATGATTAACTTCCTGTCGTCATTAAATTTGGCAAAATCGCAGATGAAATATTTCAATGGAATCAGGATTGGATAGTAGACGGTTACCAATTTAATTTATTTATATGTGATTATTATTAGGAATCCTTGTAAGGCCCTCATTCCCTCATCAAAATTCACTGTCAGTAACCAGAAAAAGTGACGACTCTACGAAATATGTACGAGAAACATAGCAACGTCATAATAAATATATTTTTCTTGCCAAATTTTCTCGCTAAATATCTACTGCCTCTTAGTGCATTTCAGCCCATTGTCGCTGATATTTTGATTCGATTGAGATCAGTGTCGTTGGGTTGTTTTACCTCAACTATAATTAAGTGCGCTCAATGAGATAAATGGCCTCAACCCAAAGGCTCAGAACTGAATTGGGAAAGGGAAGCAGATGTTAGGAGGAATAGGGAAGATTTCCGTCTAAGCCACTTAAAAGTATTCTTTAAATTTCACAGAGTTGGGTTGGGTTGTTTTACCTCTGAGAGGCACTTTTTTGCACACCATGGGCTAAATGGCCAGGTCACATGGAACCCGAAGGCTCAGAGAAGGTTGGGGGAGGGGACCCACTGGAACAGCTGTTGGGAGACAGATGGTAGCCTCCCGTCAAGGCCATCCAGTGTGTTCTTTAACGTGCACAGGGTATGGCTCTCCCGCACACGGGGCCAAGGCTTAACGTCCCATCCGACGACGGCGGCCTTTCCAAGCCCATCGGTGTCCCCTACTGACCGTGGGCAGGGCGGGGAATTTTGCGGAGATAAATCTCAACGCTGACCCAGCTGGGACTCGAACCTGGAAACTACAGATTACGAGCCTGGCGCGCTACCGACTGAGCCGCAGCGTCCCTAAATTTCACTGGCTATGGCTCTTCTGCACTTGAGGCCATGTCAAAATCCATGGCTTTAACATCCCATTAGACGAAAGTCGGTCTTAACCAAGTCCATTGGTGTCCACTTTCTTAGCGAAGACAGAGTGTGGATTGGTGGACAAGATCTCCACGCTTCTAAAAAGTTTATTTATTTCATTTTGAAACTGAAGAAATACTTTTACATCACTGTCGCATCCTCTACTTCTCGAGAAGAAATATTGAGAAGAATATATAATTCTCTCAATAGAATTATATATCTATTGAGAGAATTCTTCTCGAGAAGAATTCTCTCAATAGAAGGCGCACTTCGCTGGACTTCAATGGTAAGGGTAGAAGGCATTAAACATTTAAATTTGTATTGAAGTTCGATGATTATTTAATCCAGTGCATGTGTCGTAGAGCGTTTATCCAGTCAAGAATTCCGCCCAATGCTATGCAACCTTTGAGAGAAATGTATGTCCTAAAACGGTACAGTCTCTTTTGATTAACGAATAATCGGCAGACAATTATTGAAAACTTCATAAGAGCTTTATATATCTCTTTATTATCAGTGTTGTCTTTCTGTTGCTGAAATACGACTTAGGAGGTTGTTTGTCGTTTTTTCGTGATATCTTCACTTCTCTGCAGTCACACAGACTGATTATGATTCGTCCCTTAACAAAAAGAATATAAAAACGCTTGGTCACACAGACCTTTGTTACATATGGTCACATAGACCTCTGATGTGTATATGGTCACACAGACCTCTGGTTACTTAGAGTAACACAGACTATTACTCGGGTTGAACTTCATCAAACGCTACACTGAGACCTTCCTTCAGAATCTCAATTTTCGCAAGACGAAACGCCCGGCTCGATCGTTTGATGTCCGATACGAGTCTGTCCGTCCACTCGCTGAGCCCATACTCTCACCCGCTGTTTGCTCTCAAGGTATCCATTGGCAACAGCGCCCACATCACACAGTGGTGCCAAAAAAGTTTCATGCGGCCGGAAGACTGCCTCATCATGGGGTCCGTAATAACAGCGGCTTCCCTACCCATCATCGCAGGAAGTGGATCACTTCCTAAGTCTTTGCACGTTTTCGATGCAACATGTACACTAGGTGTGCAATATCATCAACTCGACGTTTCCAGCAATATCAGGCAATATCATAACACGAGAACAAAATGGCAACAAATATCATCAGTATGTTCAATGGTCATAGAAAATACACTACAGGGAAAAAAATTGCAACACCTGGAAGGATTAAGGCCATTTTATTCAAACGCAGGCAGCTGTTAGAATACACTGAGATGTGCGATTGATTAAATTATAAAAAAAGTATGGAAAATTACCACTTTTCCTACCTGGTGAAGTGGTATAATTAGTATGATGTTGAACCACCCCGTGCAGCAATGCATTCATGAACACGGCGAGGAAGGTTATCATACAGATCTATAATGTCTTCCTGAGGGACAGAACGCCAAATACCGGAAAGTCGCTGTTCCATTTCAGTGACAGTGGTTGAGGCATTTCTTGAGTGTTGTTGGAGTTGTCAACTGATTATGTCCCAGACGTGTTCAATAGGTGAAGGATCCGGCGAGCGTGCTGGCCATGGTAGTACCTGAACGTTTTGCTCATGTAGATACTGCAGATGAATGCAGGCTCTGTGGGGACGGGCGTTATCTTGCTGGTAAAAGATTCCGTGCTGCTGAACAAATGGGAGCAACTGGCTGCAATATGTTGGTAACATATCATTGGGGAGTTGGAGATCCCTTTTTGTCATCAGTTCTGACCGAGATGTCAAACTGATGACACTCCACACCAAGACACCAGGGACTGGAGCTGTGTGATGATGTTGCACGCACTGGGTGGCGTTTCTTTCCCCTGGATGACGGCAAACACGTTCTCCACCGTCGTGCTGACCAAGACAAAAACGAGATTCGTCACTAAAACCACGTTACTCCACTCTTGTTCGTTTCAGTTCTGTCTGAGGCGACACCACTGAAGACGTGCTTGAATATGCACGAAGACCAATGGGTTATGTCCCCTCATCGCCCTTCAACGGAACATTTTGCTTAACGTAATGCAGACAGCTTCATCATTGGAACCTCGGCCAGTCGCCAAATGTGCTCTCTTCAGACCTACCCTCGATGTGTGAGGTCTGGGGAGATCTAGAAATTCACCACAATTGCTGTAACATCAGAGAAAGGGACCATTTTGATGATTGTAGTAGACACTCTTACTGCTCAGCGATATAGAAATAAAATTCTTGGGTCTTACGTGAGGTTTTTCAGGGATGCGCTCAACTCTGATTTTAACTTTATCGACATAAATCCTGTCGTTACATGGCTCATGTGGTCATCGATTTCCTCGAAACTGAAGATATACATAGGATAAAGTGACAAGCCAGATCTCCGGACCTCAATCTAATTGAGCATGTATGGGACACCCTTCAGATGCGAATTGAAGAATGTCAATCCCCTCCCAGAACCCTTATGAGCTCAGATCTGCTCTTGGGAAGGAGGATGATTTATTACCACAGAAACCTCATTAGCAGTATGTGACATATTGCGTGAGTTGTAATGGCTGCCAGGAATGTTCCTCTACCGTATTAACATCTCTTCTAGTTCCAGCATCTCCGTTATACTCTCATATGTAGCAATCAGGCATATTACACGATTTCGTCATTATGCCACTTCTTGCTATTCGTCATGTCAAAACATCTTTCCAGTTGACATTTAATTGTCGTTACTGAAACCATTTTGAGTTATGTCACTTTCTGTTCCTTATCCTTTAATTTTGAGCGCCAATGCATATAAAGAGTAAGAAAATTTCGCGATGTAGTATATATTGGGTTCTGTTACTTTTTTCGTAACATTCATGCAGTGAAAACGGAACAAGTCTCAGCCATGTAAAGTGCACCGCACCCAGGCTAATGGTTTCGCAATACACGTGTCCCTCTGCTCCGAAAGTGGTTCAGGAGGACATTGTCTGCTAATCACGCAAGCCAAGTACAATAAACAACTTTTATTTTGTGTATCGCTGGGGTTTTTTTTTTTTGTTTCTTCATTTCGCTTGTCTAAGAGTGTAACGATTACAAATTATTAATTTTGATTGATGACTCTGTAAAAGCTCGGCTGAACAGATCGCGAGAGAGGGACGCTCACATACAAAAGTGATGTAAACAATAATAACTGACGCAATTACGAAATAGTACTAAAAAACGAGCTCTCTGATTGTTCATTGGCTTCCTCTTTGTAGAAGTAGTGTCTCTCGTGCCTTTGATTAACTTGAACAGATAGTCATTGAACTTGTGTTTACAATTTTAGACTAATACATCAATAGTTTGGCCACTCAACCTCATAAAGTATTGCAATTATTAAATCTGGTGTTTTTCATTTGATATTATTTTAGGACTTTCAAAGATAAATATGGATATTTTTAAAATCTTCCAGATCTAATGTTGGCAGAGATTAGAAAAATGTAACAGCCTATGTGCTAGCCCCTAAACTGATCCACTGATGAGAGAGAAACTTTTGTCTCAATGAGCACGTCCTTCTCCGAAAAAAGTTAAGGCTGGCTTCTTGTTTTTTTCTTGCTGTGTGTGATCTGACTTCATTAGCCTCTGGGTTTAGCTTCCATTGCCACAAAATAACAACAATCTCCCAAATCAGGGAGATCGATCGAATCACAGGAATGATTTTCGCACTCAGGAAAATTGAAAGCAAGATGATTCGGAATCCAAAGAAATTTGTTGGGGAAAAATCAGACGAAATGGGATAGAGTTGTTTGATCTCTATGCGGTAAGTAGATCGGGTTTAGGCTAATTAGAGGGTGGTAAGGAGGTGGTCGAAAAATTCAAAGCGAGGTTCTGCCAATTTTCTTTCGTAGTGGACCATGAGCCAGTTTTCTTTCTTCCCCTCCTTCCTAGTAGAATTCGAACTCACTTAAAAAAATTGAGATTAATTTCAGAAAAGAAATAATAACATTCTTCAAGAAATCAATCTGAACATTAGTAATAAAGTATCATAGGAAAATGCCCCGATAACACTTGAAATAATTTAGTTTTCCCTGAGTGGGATTCGGACCCACGTCTCCCAGAAACATGCCAGGTGCGATAACCATTACATCATCAGCACCTAACCATTTTTTCCGCCATGTGGCATACAGACATTCTCGTATATTTTTGTTGATTCTTTGCTGGCGCCATCTATATATAAAAAAAATTGGGCAACCGAACTGCCTCGTATGATGGAAGTGTTGTGCTCACATTTGTTTTAAAATGTGGACGTGACGGATCCACATGGAAAGCCGTGGCTGCCATTATTACCAGCCACTTGTGCCTTTTCATTTCCTCTATTTTTGTGTGTAGTTCAGCAATGAGGAAGAAACGTGCTGTTTCAAAGATTCTGCAACATGGTCCGGTAGGCCCCAGATGACAGGGGGCCTATGTAACCTGAAGATGTAAACAACTCGTGCCAGATCGGTCGGGGATTCGCACCTCGACCCGCGGGGAGTCAATGTCCACGAGCATCCAGATGGTGAAATTCTACCAAAGGTTGATCGAAGGTGAACAAAAAAGGTGTGCAAGAAAGGCAATTCGCTTCTGAACAGCAAGGCAGGAGGACGTGCATCAAGTCCTTCTTGGGAATTGAAAGAGCAACCTAGGAAAGCGCATATATGTGAAGTGTAACTTGTCAGCGACGGCGACAAGCTGCCTGATGCCCTAGCTAACGGAGCTATTTTCTCTAGCTATGTTCTTGAAGAGGAAGATATTTGCCGAATGTAGTGCAATATATCTGTGCACTACATTCGTGTGTCTTTTCTTGAAGAGGAAGATATTTGCCGAATGTAGTTACCACCCAGATCTGCTGCCCTCAATCCCATTGAGCATGTATGGAATGCTCTATGGAGAAGCATTGCAGGCTCGCCAACCCCCTCCCAGAACACTCCACGAACTCAGAACAGCACTTGTCGAGGAGTGGTCATTAATTTCTCAAGACCTCATCAATACCTCATCAATACTCTCATAAACAATATGAGGAGTCGTTGCTTGAGCTGCATGGCTGTCAGGGGCGATACAGCAGGTTGTACGTAACATACCGCAGGTTGTACGTAACAAACTTTAAGTATTGTTCCATGGACTGCTCCTTCATGTCAATTGCACAATTATGATCTTAACGCATGCACAATATACGATTATGAATTTCTTTTGCTTGATATACATTTGCAATGTAATAATAAACCTTTTTACCAAATTTCATTGCATTCACTTAAAAATACTTCAAGTTATGTGCGAATATATATTATCCTTTAATTTTGAGCACCAAGTATAGTTTGGTTATTTCTAGAGTTAGTTATGGGTGAAACTTGAACCCTTTGTAAACAGGATAACAGGAAACTCGATGCTTTTGATTCTATAGATGCTTGCACACTATCTTGGACATCAGGTAGTTCAACTTTGTAAGTAATGATGAGATTACGAAAAAGAGTCGGTAACCTCCTTTAAGCAGCATATTGTGCAGATTTGACCATGTTGCCCCTATGGATAATTAATTAGTGAATAGGGTTATGACCAGTGTTCCTAAAAGTCTCAGAAAGAGAGGGAGACCTAGGATGCGGCGGGCAGACAATGTCAAACAGGACCTTGTTAGAATTGGTGTGCAGTGGTCCGATGCAGCAGATGTAGCTCAGGACAGACTTGCTTGGAGAACTAAATTGCACGGTCTGGTTGGACATCCGTAGCCCTTGGCTGCTTGAGGATGATGATGATGATTTATACACTAATACATATTTTGATATTTTAGGTTCGCTTATGAAAATTTATAATGAAAGTTAAGAATAAAATAAATAAATAAAAATAAATACCCCCTCAAGCAGCTGCTTGCCACAGAGGTCTGACAGGAGCCTGTCAGTTTATATGCCATAGTAGAAGGTCTGAGAGGATGGCAGGACCTCAGCAGAAAAACGACACACACATCCATGCCTTACCCGGGCCTCGAACCCAGGTCCCGTAGATCAGTAGCCAAGCGCGCTAACCACTCGGCCAACGCAGTAGTAAATATAGTATATTGTCTCTAGTCCATTTTCTCTATATATACAGTTTGTACCTTTAACATTTTGATTTGTAACATATAGGACATAGGAGAATCCTTGCAGCTATTCCTCGTTTTTACGGAGCTTCTCATGCATTAATAGGACATGCCCTATTAAGACCGAAGTCACTGCAGACCACTGCCTCAGTTGCAAGTAGCACGACACACAAAGTTTGCCTTGCTGGAACAGTCGCTAGCTTCCTAACCACTATGCCAGGTAAGGCTCAAAACGTAAAACAGAATATTTGAATTGAGAAATTTTATCACGAATAGTTGGTATTTTTAACAAACTAATCTACCCTTGGAACACCTTGAAAAAATTTACTTGCGTGGAGTGTCTAAATTTTAAATCCACCAGTGCCCTTTACCCATAATCCAACACTCATCGTTACACAGCATTAATGACACTAACATGGTCTCGAGCTGTTCCGTTCTTATAAACATCTCGCCTTAGAAAAATAACTAAGTTATGTTCTTTTTTTCTCCGCAATCTGAAGACATACTTAGAGAAAGTCTGAACTAGCAAAAATTTTAGTTTTTAATTGAACTGGGATAATTATACTATTTATATCTCCGTGCCGTCCCGTGGCAGAGTGGTTAGCGCGCTTGGCTACTGATCTAAGGGACTCTTGGTTCGAGCCCCGGGTAAGGCATGGATGTTCGTGTTGTTTTTCTGCTGAATTTAAATTTGCCTAAGCACAATTTTTCCATTCATTAAATTTGAAGGGGCAGGGGGGTGTCAAATAATTTTCTTGCCCACGGTGCCAAAAGAGCTAGGAACAATACTTCTTAATTTTTTGCTTATTTAGATTATACTAGAAGGGACCTGGGTTTGAGCCCCGAGTAAGGCATGGCTGTGTCGTTTTTCTACTGAGGGCCTGCCATCCTCTCTGACCTTCTACTATGGCATATAAACTGACAGGCTCCTGTCAGACCTCTGTGGCAAGCAGCTGCTTGAGGGGGTATTTATTTTTATTTTATATCTCCGTAAGATCTACGGGACCTGGGTTCTAGCCCCGGGTGAAGGCATGGATGTTCGTGCTGTTTTTCTGCTGAGGTCCTGCCATCCTCTCAGACCTTCTACTATGGCATATAAACTGACAGGCTCCTGTCAAACCTCTGTGGCAAGCAGCTGCTTGAGGAGGTATTTATTTATTTATTTTATAAGATCATTGCATAAAATATAACCAGATTTTATCGTAGCACTATCATATATATATTTTCTTCATATTTTTTCTCTTATCAGGGGAAAGAGAAATCTAAAAATTATGCGACGCTGTTTTTTCCGGAATTTTAAAGGCCTGTTATCTCTTAGGTCACAACACCACATTAAGCTTGGTCGAACACTTTCCTCCCATTCCATGTTACAAAACACTTTCTTTATACGTACGTCTTCATTTTTGTTACATTAATAAGCATAGCAGGCGAGTTTTATAGTAGTAGCAGTTAAATTATAATTAATAATACACCACCTTAGGTAATTTTTTTCATCGCAACATGTAAAATAAATTATTACAGCAGACAAAAAAAGCTGTTACCGCTTCATGACACCTCCTCGACACTATTCTCCCTCATGTACGCAATGTAATGCAATCACTAACTCTCTACTCTTTAAGAGATGTTTCGTAATGTATGGGCGACACTTTAGCCCAGGTGTCGGCAAACTATAACCCGCCACCTCGTTTTGTGCGACCCATGAGCTACTGACGACAAATAAATTTATGGAAAAGAAACTTAATGCGTAAAGGACAAGAAATACAACCTTGAGGAACTGTCTTCTCATAAAAACAATTAATGTAATTATATTACTTTTGATAGGTTTTTTATTTTTTTGGTTGGTTATACGTTATTGACTTATACTTTTTGGCGACCGCAACTCCATTTCAATTTTTTATATGCTGCCGTTCAACTAAAAATTTGCCAAGCCTCCATCATTACCAGGTTCGAGTCACCACTGAGCAAGCGTTGAGGTTTTGCCCCCCCCCCCCCCCCCTGACTTCGATCAGTAGAGGACGCTAATGGGCTCAGAAGGGCCACCGTTTGTCGGATGGGACGATAAGCCGTGATTTCGTGTGTGAGAGAGCCATACCCTGCATATTAAAGGACACGCTCGATGGACTTTGCGGGAGGCTTCCATCTGTCTTCTAACAGATGTGTAGGGGTTCCCTACCCTCAACCTCGTCTCAGCCCTCGGGTCCTTTTATGTAGCCATTTAGCCCATTGTGTGCACAAAAAGTGAAACTCAGAGGTAAAACAACCCAGCCCTAATCACACCGAAATGAAAAAAAAAATATCTTACTTTTGCGACGAACCTTTTCGTCAATATCCGTAACTTTTTTAACTATGCGTACATTTAATAATGAGTCATTCAAAAAACATTATGAAGCTCAAAATATTCGCTATCATTTGCGATAAAGCCCACGACTTAAAAAAAACATTCTAAACGTTTGGGGTCAATATTTATATTGATAAACAAGTTATTTTTCCATTTTTGCTCCATAATCTTTTGTAAATGAATTAAATCCAACGTTCTAAATTTTTTTCGCAGACTTTGATATTATTCAGTTTAGGTGGTTCAATTCTTTTTGAAGAAAAACTCATCTAAAACTTTGGAAAATATATAAAAAGTCATTTTAACACCTTATTTTCAAGAAAATGGTTAAATTTCAAAATCCGAAAACTTATTTGTTCAACTTCTCTTCGCTCTACTTTAAGTATCATTCAGATCAGTTCCATCCACCCCAAGTTAAATGAAGAACTACTAATCTTGGGAGCATCTCCGCAAGAAATATCCTTATGTGTCTGTTGGGCCAAAGTTTACATTTAGCTTTCAGTTACAGAAATTTTTTAAGGATTTTATATTACTATTTTGTTTTAATATTTTCTGCTTTTCTAATATATTAAATTTTTAGAACTTACAGTTATTTTACGTAAAAAGCCAAAATAACTACATTTTATTGTATAAAATAGACATGTTTGTATTTTAATTCAAACAATTATTTTAATTTTATACCTTACTAAAATACCTATAAACACACTTATCTGAAAGCTAATCATATCGTGGAGATATCGTAGAGAATTAATGAAAGGCTTTGCTCATATGCAGCATGGAGAGGAATTGACAGTAGGGAAAACGAAGTTGGTTATTCACTCTCCCTCTTTATTCTTTCAAAGCTATTGAAAAAACAAATCTGGGCCATTTCTTTAAATAGTTACATATCAAATATACACATAAATTGTGTAAAAATGCTTTTCAGACCTCCGCGCTGACGTTGTGGTACTTATCAGTACGTATATGGCAACTAGGAAAAAATTATCTCCTTAAAAGCGAAAGCAATAGATTTCTAATGAATAATGAATTGCAAAATAACGATCTTTTTAAGGATAAAGAAAATATCTCTATTAAAAGATAACGTTTTTAATGAGTACTGTGAATTGGCAAAAAAGTTTAGTTATGCACCAAAATGTTGGTCAAAAAATTTAGCCAGATTCAGTATTTTGATTATTTGTTTTGTGAGGTGCGGATTGGACGGGCCTGATTTAGGCGTGTGTCCTCTTTTTAGAGTTAAAAAATTGAAAGCTTAAAGTAGAGGAACGCAAATTGCCTCTAGCGAATACGGAAAGCTCGTTTTCAAAGAGAATTATACTTCTCTTATATCTACTTTTGCACTCTTTGAAAGATTTAGTTCGGACCAATGGATTACTGGGAAACTGAACATAGTAGTATTCTATTATTAGTAATTATATAACATAAAAATATTTGTCTTTTATTTGTTAAATTTTAAAGTTATTTTTCTCACACCCCTCTGACAAAAAGGGCAGACTGTTACTCTCAGCGGAATTTCTCTCGATTTTTTTTAATTATCTCTTGAGATTTTACCACCAAAATTTCTATTATAAACACATCACTTGCAACATTCGTTAAAAGTTTCGTCCTTTTCATATTTAGTTCCCTCTGACAATGTAAATTAAAACTACCTAACGAATTTTAAAATGCGAATATTTCATTAGTACCAATGAAACTAATTTTTTTCAACATCTCTTAATAAAAAAGTTTCGTTCTGATCTCTATGATTGCGAGGTGCCAACTTGTTGATGCAAATTCGAACCTACGTGACCTTCACATGCTACCATTTTTTTACATCACAGAACAAGACGAAATTTGTAGCATAAATGCATCGCTTGCAATATCTGCTTAAAAGTTTGCAATTTTCAACTTCTTTCACCGTTAGAGACCAAATTTTAATATTTTGCGATTCATAAAGTGCGAATCATAATATACTTTCAACCTATCCAACTAAAAAAAGTTTTTCAATTCAATCTCAAAAGCAAACAATTTTTTCCTTAAACAAAATAATTGCCTTCCGTCCTCTGGGGGGGTCAGGGATCAACTCATTATTGTCTCTGCAAATCTCGTGACCTTCACATTCCTCCACCAAAATTCCGAATTTCTAGCATAGATATGTCGTTTGCAATATTAAAAATTTTCCACCGTTAGGAGGCGCAATTTAAATTTTAGGAGATTCGGAAAGTGCGAATTTTAAAATTTAATCAATACCTATCTAACGAAAAAATATTTTTAAGCATATCTGAAATCAAAAATGTTGGATATCCACAGACGGATGGGTAAACAAACAGACAGACGAGAAAGTGAAAACATTATCTTGCTTTTTTTTTGAAAACGGGAAAAAAGCGCCTTTTCACACCCCACTTTTACTTTAAATGATTGAATTTAAAAGTACTAAAATTGCCCTGCTAAACCTCCTCCTTGGAACAAATAATGTTTTTTATCCGGTGGTCGAATGGCTAATGCGCTTCACTACTGACATAAAAAAAAGGAATCTCAAAAACCGGACTGTTTTCAAATTTTAAAAAGAAAAATTACGTGAAATATTCGGGTGGGAAATGCAGAAAAAATTATTTTGCAGTCCAGTTTCAGTGAAATGGGTTAAATTAAAAAACAAAACATGCATTATCTATGCTGTAAATATAGTTTTTACCTTATTTCAGATTTATGCAATTTAAGGCATTCCAGGAACTCGAATTTTGCATTCTGATTTAATTCAGTAGAAAACCACATTTTGGAGTGAACCACGCGAAGCAAACATATCACATAAAATAGAACGACGGAAGCTTAAGTGAAAAAAATCAGAATTCATCCCTTTTCAGGGAATTTTGGTTTTATACTTAGATTTTTGTATGCAATTCAAAATTGTTTAACTCTAAAACAAGACGAACTCAAAAATTAAGACAAAATGATTTCAGAAAGAGAAGTTTTGACCTGATATAATTAGACATTTATGGCCAATGAAAGTTTATTTTTTTGCCTATTCTGGATCTTCGGCACTATATAGTGCAAGGAGAGTTCTTTATAAAAAATGCGCATATATTTTCAACGTTGATTTACTTAAGATTGCCAGGAGTAAAATCAAGACAGTATAAAATATTTGGCGTCTATCAGAAATTTCAGTAAATGACCTAATATAAAAAAAGAACCAGTCGACGACAGCTGTGGTTCTTCATGTTGAATTTTTTTTGCTTGGACATTGTTATAAAAAAAATACAGTGAAAACCACAAATAACGGGTGGAAAAAAATCACATTTCCATAAATTACGATCAGATGTTTGCAAAAAACATTCACCCTGTTTTTGCAAAGACAAAAGAACACAAAAATAAATCTATTGAAAGAAATCGGAATAGTCAGAGTATTTACCTTTATGCTGCTTTGTCGTTCTAGTTGTCGTGTTCCAGGATGATTTCTCCTGTATAATGTTAAGTGACGGTCGGTTCACGATATCAGAATGAAAAGCAGCTACCACAACTGAAAGAGTTTTACGCTATTTCACACGTCTCAAAGGGTTAATGACCCAACTTCAAGCCTTCTCCTGCGCCACTCCGAACTCATCTCACAGTTTTTCATGCGCCATAAATAATCATTCACTGATAGTCGTCGTCATTATGTCTGTCATCTGCAATCTATTGTGCAAACATCCCTAATAAAAAAAAATTCTGGAAAATGAAGTTTACCGTTTAGTGAAATCACCTTGTCATTCAAGATTAAAGGGAACGCTGTTGATAACCAAGTGAGAAAGTTTACTGTGCACACCTTTTGGCAATGATCGGTTTTCTTCAGGAAACGTCTTGGTTTCATAATGTCATAAAACAATCTACTAAGTTCATTATCCAAGTATCCAGATCTTCTCCGCATGTTTAAATGATTTTCGAAGGATAACAGTAAAACATTTGGGATTTTAAAGCTCTGAAAGTTGATCGCTTTGTCCCCTAATTTTCAACCTATTGAGACTGCCGTATTTGTCCTTCTATAGTGTGTCTATCGCGTCCCCTCCGATTTTTGTTTTCTCTTTCGCAGCTGCTTAATGGCCATTACATCTCCATATCCCTGAACTTTAATTACTAAGAGTGTTCTTCTGAATGCTACTTGGAGGCAAACTCTGAGCTGTATTGCTTGTTGTTGAAATAAAACTTGAAATATGCACGTGTTTTATGAAGAGGAAAATAAAAAAGGAAATAGGTTGTGTTGGGTTGTTTTACCTCTGAGCGGCACTTTTTTGCACACCATGGGCTAAATGGCCAGGTCACATGGACCCCGAAGGCTCAGAGAAGGTTGGGGGAGGGGACCCACTG
Source organism: Ryuthela nishihirai (assembly GCA_038380435.1). NCBI lineage: Eukaryota > Metazoa > Arthropoda > Arachnida > Araneae > Heptathelidae > Ryuthela > Ryuthela nishihirai. Next base: position 84,671,422 of record JAWZYU010000017.1, read on the forward strand.
GAATAGCTGTTAGGGAGACAGATGGTAGCCCCCCCCCGTCAAGGCCATCCAGTGTGTTCTTTAACGTGCACAGGGTATGGCTCTCCCGCATACCAGACCACGGCTTAACGTCCCATCCGACGGACGACGGCCTTTCCAAGTCCATCGGTGTCCTCTACTGACCGTGGGCAGGGCGGGGAATTTTTGCGGAGATAAATCTCAACGCTGACCCAGCTGGGACTCGAACCTGGGAACTACAGATTACGAGCCTGGCGCGCTACCGACTGAGCCACCCCTGCCCCACACACACACACACACAAAAAAAAGGAAATAGAAACATATTGATAGGCAAAACACTTTTGATAAGTTTTTATAAGCCGAAAACCGTGTTACGTCAAGCGGCCCAGATTTGACTGGCCCACCGGAATATTGCCCGGTTTCCCTGCTCCTCATAATCTACAAAATCATGAAATTCATTCTAGTTGGGCGGCGATCGGTGAGATCCCTGTAGGACCGAGGCCAGTGCCTATGTGGCTTGTGCATTAAGCCGGTGCTAGGTTGACTTTTTCATTCGCAAGATGCATCTCTCATATTCCCCTTTAAGTGAGAATTGGAAAATTAACTTCACGAAGCAGCAGTTAGGTGCCGCTGCGATACTTTGGCAAGATCTCGCGAGGAATTATTTAAGCTTTGGAGGACCAAATGGGGTCCTTTTAGGAAGTCAATTGTTTTTGGAATTGAAATTGATTCTAATTTTCAAAGTCGTCTTCTCCTTTATTAATAAGGCCTTACAAAGCAATTTAAATATTGATTTTTATTCATAATATCATGTTTGAATAAGCTAACGTAAGAAATATCGCCAAGTTCGTAATCTGCAATTCCCAGGTTCGAGTCCCAGCTGGATCAGCGTTGAGATTTATCTCCGCAAAACTCCCCGCCCTGCCCACGGTCAGTAGGGGACACCGATCGGCTAGGAAAGGCCGCCATCCGTCGGATGGGACGTTAAGCCGTGACCCCGTGTGCGGAAGAGCCATAACCTGTGCACGTTAAAGAACACGCTGGATGGCCTTGACGGGAGGCTACCATCTGTCTCCCAACAGCCGTTCCAGTGGGTTCCCTCCCCCAACCTTCTCTGAGCCTTCGGGGTCCTTGTGATCTGGCCATTTAACCCATTGTGTGCAAATAGTGCCCCTCAGAGGTAAAACAACCAACCAACCAACATAAGAAATATCGAAATGTTAATGGGGTACATTTACGTGATTTTTCACAGTTGTTCTCTCAAAAGTTAGAATACATTTCTCATATCACACATTAACTCTTGGTTCCTCTTTCTCATGGAAAACTCAGGGAGTGCAAGCACAGGAAATTTTAAATCTGGAATGTTCGGAACATCAACCTGCCCGTGACGACTGAGTTCTCGGCTTGACCCATCGTTAGTTGATAGCTATTGAAAGTGACAACAATATTCGAATTGTTTTTACCAATCAACAGGCGATGCAAGACAATGGCTGACGGATGTGCCTCTCCGTGACATCACAGATGGAAACCCTGCTGTTAACTCTGACTGTGAGGTTGAAGTCCCGTTTCCTTGGGGAGAGAAGCCGCTCCTCTGTGGCTCATGTTGTGTCTGTGAGTGCGGGTTCGTTGATAACCTTTTGCCTTGCATAACTCATCCGTTATGATCGCTGTTGCCGCAAAGAAAACCAACAACACGTTTTTCTTGTTCCTTCGGAAACTGCTGCTCGAGATGGAGAAAGAGATGACCTTTTGAAGACCAAGCTCTGGCTAATGCTTTACTATCACTGTTCTGTTAGAACGATTTGGGTGGTCTAACAGCTCACCTGAGACTCACTGAATTCATTCTTCTGAGTGATTGTTTTAGTTTTCCTTTCCTCCTTCACTATGAAACGGCTTAGTTATTAGCAGAAGTAATCTTATCTCTGCTTCACTCGATAACCAACAACATTAGGCCTATTAAATTTATACTCTATTATTTTACGTAATCGTTTTTCTTTTACGGGTTGGGTTGTTTTACCTCTGAGCGGCACTTTTTTGCACACCATGGGCTAAATGGCCAGGTCACAAGGACCCCGAAGGCTCAGAGAAGGTTGGGGGAGAGGACCCACTGGAACAGCTGTTGGGAGACAGATGGTAGCCTCCCGTCAAGGCTATCCAGCGTGTTCTTTAACGTGCACAGGGTATAGCTCTCCCACACACGGGGCCACTGCTTAACGTCCCATCCGACGGACGGCGGCCTTTCCAAGCCCATCGGTGTCCCCTACTGACCGTGGGCAGGGCAGAGAGTTTTTGCGGAGATAAATCTCAACGCTGACCCAGCTGGAACTCGAACCTGGGAACTACAGATTACGAGCCTGGCGCGCTACCGACTCAGCCACCCCCGCCCCTTTTCTTTTACGTTGGCGCTTTCGAGTAAAAAAGTAGAGTTCGAGTAATAAAAATGTTATTTCATCCAGAAGAATTTAAATGTCCTCAATTACTAATTCGCTTTGAACTAAAAAAATTATGTAAATTGGAATCGAATTGGAAGTTCGCGGAGTTAATTAATAATGTTCATTTAGCGTAAAAAATGGTGTGTAGCCTTTGAGATGTGAAATGATGACCTCCTGATAACATATTGTTACGACAGAAGAATCTGGCAACCGAAAGCAAAGTTTCAGCCAACGAATAAGAACGTTGGGAGAATTTGGAGAAGAAGAGTGGAGCGTTAACGGTCGTTTTGTATTGTAACGGTCGTTGTGTGTTGTAACGGTCGGTGAGTTCGAAAATGGACGGTGAGCTGTTCTGAGACAGTGCGCGTAAGTATCGAGAAGTAACTTGATGTGTTGTGTATACGCGGAAGGATAAAAGTGGGATCTTTTATCGTTAAGTATCAAGAAGTAACTTGATGTGTTGTGTATACGCGGAAGTATAAAAGTGGGAACTTTTATGGCTAACTTCGAATGTCTACACGGACTGTCTTTTTGTTCGGCTATTGTGTGAAAAGTTATTAGCACAGGACGAGAATTGGTTTACGAGTGAAGATCTTCGGGTGACCTGGTAAATCAAGTAAAAGGTAGTATTTAGTAAAATACACAGAGCTGATATTGTGTGCTCTACGCAGGAAGATTGATGACTTGTGCATGTTAATAGTTGATTTGTTGATAAGATACTTCATCCATATTTCCTTTGTAACAATTTACCTTGTATTGAATTTGGTTTTGAAATATAGCTTTTAATACTCACGCTCAGTGGCTATCCATTTTTGTGATCCGCAACACTTGGTGTCAGAAGCGGGATAATTTATTGAATGCCGTTAACTAGAAGTATGGATGAATTGGTAAAGTTGTTGAATGATATTAAAAGTCAAAATAATGATATGAAAGCCGAAATAGCGACACAAAATAGTACATTGGATGAAATGATAGCCGCAATGGCCGCACAAAATAATGAGTTGAGGACTGAGATAGTTTCTCAAAAAGATGACTTGAAAGCCGAAATGGCCGCACAAAATAATGAGTTGAGAACGGAGATAGTTTCTCAAAAAGATGATTTGAAAGCCGAAATAGCCGCACAAAATACTGAGATGAGAGCTGAAGTGGCTTCTCGAGTTGGTAAGATTATTGATCACTTCAAGGATCATAAAACCGAACTCAATAGACAATGCAATAGTTTAAATGTTGAATTTGTCAGTGAAAAAGATGATCTTAATAGTGTTAAGTTAGATTGTAAACATGGAAAAGAGAAAGGTAACATTACAGATGAACAATGTTTTAAAGATGCTAACCATAAGAATATTGTTGAGCAGTATGAAAATTATAGGAACAAAATTACGCAAGAAGCGAGAGCTGGTAGAGATGTTGTTACAGTTACAGTTAAGACAACGAAATTGGTTGAAGGTGAATATATCTCCAGCAGTGGGAGCTATAGTACAGATGAACATAATGCTGATGCGGGAAAGAAACAATGCAGAACCAGAAAACATTCCAAGATCATTTGCTATCTGAAAAAGAAGCAATTTAAGAAACGATGCGGAACCAGAAAACATTCCGGGATTCTTCGCTATCTGAAAAAGAAGCAATGTAGATTCAATTCGTTTCTACAAAATTCGACGGACAGGAGAAGCTCGCTGGGGCAGCGGCGTTCTGATGAAGCCTTCATATGGATTGAAGAGATCTCGAGAGAGATGGAGAAAGTGCGAGAGGACTGCGAGAGGAAGACTACAAAAGAATCGAATCTTCGCAAGAAAGGAGAATCTCGAAATGTGGATCTGCTACTGGAAATCAAGAAACGTAGAGATAGCACAGATAATGCCTTTGACCACGCAACTACTGGTGATGCATGGCAGAGTGTCTATGTCGCTGGTGACATGTCTAGGAACTGTGAAGAACAATCAGAGTGCTGTGAGACTATACAGTATGCTTTGCACTTCAAAATACCTAGGTATACAAGTCTGGCACAATCTGAAGAGAGATCCACACGAAAGGTATTCTATTCCTCGCTGTCAGCAAAATGCGTCATGGACAGTTATCGCAAAGGCAGAGTAACGAGTGGTAATGAGGGGGAACGAAACAGAGTTTACGTTTCGCAGAGTGGTCCGTGTAAAGAAGAGGCGTCCATTCATCATAGAAACAAAGTGCCATTCGACGTTACCGGGGAAGTCGGAGAGATTTTACCGAAGCATATAGCCACACTCGAATCGTTTATAGAAAGTGGGGATTTAAGAAAGAAGAATTCCGAAGAATGGCTTAGAAGCGTAACAGGTGATGCTAGTAAAGGAGCTTCAGGCAGAGACAGTACTTCAAAGACTAACTTTCTGGATGAAACTAAGCCTCAGAGTTACGATCAGAGAGAAGTGAATCCCTCAGATAATTTCAACGTAGCCACGCTGAATTTCTTTTCTGAACAGTCAATGTGCAGATTTGGACATTATAACCATTTAGATTATAAGGATATAGAAAAGTTTTATCACGACTACAAGAGCTCTAAAGTGGACAATATCATGTTACAAAACTCGTCGCTGATCTCCAGAATGAACAATTTGGCAATCATGACTGATATTTCCCTGGCTAATTACAATGAGAGCTCCAAGAAAGTGAATTCGGAAGAAACAGCAAATATGACCTCCTCGGGTCATGTGTTTTGCTGGAGACCCGAGTGGCGCCATCGGATGGTGGATAAACACAGCACAAGAGGTGTCAGCGACAAAGTGAGTCTTGTCTTGGCTCCTGCACTTGCTGCTTTAGGTCTCAAGGTCCCTATGATCTCCGGTCGTGCTCTCCAATTGACGGGAGATACTCTGGACAAATTGGAATCCATCCCTGGCTTCACAGTCGACTGCACTAAAGATAAAATCGAGCAGATGATGGAAGACGTCGGATGCTGCATCGTAGGACAGACAGAGGAGCTGGTGCCAACAGATAAGGAGATTTACCGCTGCAAGGATCTGACGGCTACCGTAGATAGCGTTCCTCTAAGGAGATGCTCAATTGTGTCCAAAAAGCTGGCTGAAGGAGTGTGCGCTTTGGTTTATGATGTTGAATTCGGAAAAGGAGCTATTGATCTCATCAGTACAGAAGATGTTGCTGTTGATTTAGTTAAGAAAATGGTTGCAGCATCACAGGCTCGTGGAATGAAGAGTTTGAGTTGTTCAGCTGTTATCAGCAACATGGATTCACCTCTTGAAAACTCTGTTGACAACTCTCTGGAAGTGATGGAAGCTGTTCAGTGTTTCCTTGGTGACGGATCCTTGGAACTGCAAGAGCTCGTCGAAGAGTTAGGAGGAGAACTTCTGCGTTTGGTGAACATTGTGGATAATAGGGTAGATGAAGCATCACGTGTCCGCAAGGTTCTGCATAACGGCAATGCTTTGAACAAGTTTCGTAACATGTTAATAGAACAAGGAGTATCTGAAGATGTTGCAAGCTGGCTATGTGAAGATAAAACAGAAAAAATATTGCTAGCAGCCCGACACATCACTGATTTCACTTATACAGGAGAAACAGGTAAGGTTGTCGGATTAGAAGCTGCAGTCCTAGCAAGAGTATGGAAGGAGGAGATGGACCGAAGCGCTAAAAAGAATTATGGAGCTGATATAATTGTGAAGCACCTTGGGGATCAAATTGAATCAGGTGAAATATGGCTGAAGGTTCATCACGACAGTTCTGAATTAAGTGAAAGTCAACTGACAAAAGGGTCAGACTGGAGGATGAAACTCCTCCCTAGATTTTATGTCACTAATGACTTTCATTAGTAGGTATGGAGTACCTTTACAACTCCACTCTGATCAAGGACGGAATTTTGAATCCAATGTGTTTAAAGGCATCTGTCAACTATTAGGCATTCAGAAAACCAGAACAACTCCCTTACACCCTCAGTCGGATGGTATGGTTGAAAGGTTCAATAGAACAATTGCTCAGCATTTAGCATTATTTGTGAACGACCACCAACGTGACTGGGATCGCCATGTACCACTCCTTTTGCTGGCATATAGAACGGCAGTGCATGAAACAACTGGACAGACACCTTCCATGATGCTTTTTGGAAGAGAGTTACGTCTTCCCTGTGACCTTTTATATGGTCGGCCCGAAGCAATGCCTGTGTCCACTCCACAATACGTACAAGAATTGCAACAACGACTAGAAGAAATCCATCACTCCGTTAGACATAACATCGACATAACAAGTGACAGAACCAAAACAAGATATGACAGTAAAATAAATGGAACTATTTTCAATCAAGGAGATCTTGTCTGGCTATACAGTCCACATAGAAAGAAAGGACTATCTCCAAAACTTCAGAAACCTTGGGAAGGTCCATATACAATAGTTAACAGGATTAATGACATGGTATATCGCATTCGTCGATGTCCAGCTACAAAGTGCAAGGTGGTTCACGTGGATCATTTGGCCCCGTTTCATCGAAGAACTGAAGAAGCTTTGGAATCCAGAATTGTTCGGGACGAACAAGACCTAGGAAGGGGGCAGTGTTACGACAGAAGAATCTGGCAACCGAAAGCAAAGTTTCAGCCAACGAATAAGAACGTTGGGAGAATTTGGAGAAGAAGAGTGGAGCGTTAACGGTCGTTTTGTATTGTAACGGTCGTTGTGTGTTGTAACGGTCGGTGAGTTCGAAAATGGACGGTGAGCTGTTCTGAGACAGTGCGCGTAAGTATCGAGAAGTAACTTGATGTGTTGTGTATACGCGGAAGGATAAAAGTGGGATCTTTTATCGTTAAGTATCAAGAAGTAACTTGATGTGTTGTGTATACGCGGAAGTATAAAAGTGGGAACTTTTATGGCTAACTTCGAATGTCTACACGGACTGTCTTTTTGTTCGGCTATTGTGTGAAAAGTTATTAGCACAGGACGAGAATTGGTTTACGAGTGAAGATCTTCGGGTGACCTGGTAAATCAAGTAAAAGGTAGTATTTAGTAAAATACACAGAGCTGATATTGTGTGCTCTACGCAGGAAGATTGATGACTTGTGCATGTTAATAGTTGATTTGTTGATAAGATACTTCATCCATATTTCCTTTGTAACAATTTACCTTGTATTGAATTTGGTTTTGAAATATAGCTTTTAATACTCACGCTCAGTGGCTATCCATTTTTGTGATCCGCAACAATATCAACAATTCTGGCCGCTGGACGACATCAACTTCGCGTAGCATAGACTTTTTTGAGATCACATCGACGTATGGCTTTGTGCTTTGATTAAATCTGTTTCCCGAAACATATTTGGTGTCAGTAAGATGGTATTTTTATAACTCATCACTCTTATTTATGGTTATAAAGATTGGTTGTTGAATTGTTTTGCCTCTGAACAACGGCGTATTTAAGGGGGAGATTTGGGGGAGTCAACCCCCTTCCAAATGTATATGTTCAATTTTTTGGCATTTTTATTCTTTCGAAACATCTATTAACTATTAAGCATTCATTCAAAATATATCACTGGTTTTCATTAACTTATTGGTTGCCATTTTCTAATATACAGGGTGTCTCAAAAATATAGACAAACTTTTAGAGGAGGTAGATAACATCTAAAGGAATGAGAATTGCATAGGAACCAATAACAGGAAACATCACCGTAAGTCAATAGGCGGCGCTGTTCATCAGTGCGCTGGAGGGGAAATTTCGAATTTTCTCATTCGAGCGGTAGTCGGCCGACGAAGAGCATGCAAAGGTATTCGAACAGAGAGCTGGCAGACATGCACTTAGTGTATGGAATAGCTGAGTGCAATGGACGAGCCGCTCAACGAATGTATCAAGAACGCTTCCCACACAGACATGTACCGGGCCATCGTTTGTTTGCATGTGCGCATCAAAATTTGTACGATTATGGGTCATTAAGAGGTAGCAGAAGTGAGAGCAAGCTACGATCGATGTGTACTCCCGCTATGGAAGAAAGTGTGTTGGATGCCGTGGAGACTAATCCTAGTACCAGCACACATGCCATTGCCTCTGCCTTAGGAGTGTCTCGTTGCAGTGTACAGCGTGTTTTGCACGGCAAGTCCTTACACCCCTTTCATCTCCAAAGGGTTCAGTTACTTCTCCCTGCAGATCATCCTGCACATGTGCATTTTGCGCAGTACTATCTCCAAGAAAGTGCCTAAGATGCGAATTTCCCAGCTTATGATTTGTTCACTGATGAGGCCAGTTTCACTCGGGATGGCGTATTCAATCAGCACAATGCGCATTTGTGGGCTCACGAGACCCCCACAGTGTGCGCACCCATGTGGCACAACATAGTTTCGCAGTAAATGTGTGGGCAGGTTTGGTCGGTGACTGCTTAGTCGGGCCATACCTTTTACCATCCCGCATGACCTCCGCGAAGTAGCTGATCTTTCTGGAACAGGTTCTACCAGGCTTACTTGCTTATCTTTCAGCAAATGTGAGACGCAACATGTGGTTTCAACATGATGGGGCGCCTCCCCATTATGGAAGGTGTGTTCGTGCGCATTTGAACATGTCTTTTGGGCAACGATGGATTGGGCGTGCTGGACCAGTTGCCTGGCCCCCACGCTCACCTGATTTAACGATCGTTGATTTCTTTCTGTGGGGGGCCCTCAAAGTTACCGTGTATGATTCGCCTGTGGAGTCTGACATGGATCTCGTGGCAAGGTTCGTCTGCGCTTCTGCTACTATCAAAGAAACTCCAAGTGTGTTCGACCGTGTCTGGCAACCAATGCTCCGTCAGTGTCACGCATTCAATCGCGTCTCACGGTGGAAACTTCGAGCATCTGTTGTAACATTATGAAATGTATCATCTAGTACGCCATTTGTAATAATTATGCCCAATGAATGTTTTCCCATTAATCACTGTTTTGTGTCCTTTCAGATCTTGTACCTCTGCTACCACTTTCCCATGACGTTTCCGGTTATGGGTTCCTATGCAATTCTCATTCCTTTAGATGTTATCTACCTCCCCTAAAAGTTTGTACCTATATTTTTCAGACACCCTGTATACTTACGGATTACCCTTTTTTTTTTAACTTTTTGAAAAAACCAGTCACATTTTCAAAATGCGCCACTTCCCTTGAGAATCAGTTTTGCTCAAAATATGGATTAAATAGCCATGTCGCCAGGACCCCAAAGGCTCAGAGATCCACTAAACAGTTCCAGGTGTTACGAGTGAGATGCAAACTCCTATTTTTTAAGCAAAGAATATTTAAGGAGAAGAATGAAAGGCTTCCTATGTCCGGAGCTGAGTCGCTACTACCGTCACGGAGCTCCAGATATACGCTCTGCTGTGAAATGTGCTTACAGGGGCAATGCAGCAAACAGTTGTTAGTCTAGGACCGAATTGTCTTTGCGCATGCACGAACTCTAGCTTTTCAGCACGTTGCTTCGGAACAACAGCGGGATCTCGAATTTCAGGTAGGTTGAATGTTTTTTTTTACCTCCTTCAGCATTGCACTCCAAGATAAAAATGTTCGTAAAAGCTCCCGTGGCCGAGTGATTAGCGCGCTTGGCTACTGATCTAAGGGACCTGGGTTCGAGCCCCGGATAAGGCATGGATGTATGTGTCGTTTTTCTGCTGAGGTCCTGCCATCCTCTCAGACCTTCTACTCTGGCATATAAACTGACAGGCTCATGTCAGACTTCTGTGGCAAGCAGCTGCTTGAGGTGGTATTTATATTACTTATTTAATCTTCCTTACCAGACGCACTTGGTTTACCTTAAGCCTTACCGCCATGTTGGCCCTTACAGCAGGCGATGACTTGTAACGTGTCAAGCAATACTTGTTGCTATTCTCTCTATAATTGTAGGGTTAATTCCAGAAGTATAAGTATCATTAATAAGTGATTCATGCTTAAAGATTGATTATCAGTTTTTTATAATTAGCCATTAGGTAAACTTTCGTTATCATAAAACTCAGATCTTCTACTATGGCATATAAACTGACAGGCTCATGTCAGAACACTGTGGCAAGCAGCTGCTTGAGGGGGTATTTATTTATTTTATTTTTTGTTGCGGTCTTCGGTCCTGTTCGGACCGCGGACTCCGGTCCTGCTCCTGTCGAGGAAGAGTGCTTGCCCTGTGGCATAGTAAGCGCCTACATGCTGTGATTCCAAGGAATCTTCCTCGCCCCAATTGCAAAGCAGCAAGGAATATGGATTATATTTTCAGCGTATTTGTAATTCACATGAAAAGTGCATGATTTTACTATTTTATCACTTCTTTATAATTTCAAAATTTGAGAGAGAGGTTTGATATTTTGCAAACGTGGCAAATAAAATTTATGCCCATTGTCATAATCTGTTATAGCCAACTTCTCACGTTGTGACCTCAGTTGAAATTAACATATGATATTAAATAAATTTTCTTAGTTCACTTCTTCAGTTTTTTGTGCTTTTTTATTTTAATTACGTTCATTGCATTATAAACAATTTATAAAAACTCGGTGCTGTTAAAATTCTGAAAGGGAGAAAGATTTACATATATATTTTAGAGTATTCAGCTTGTTATATGGAGTGAAGATTTACTAAATAAATATAAAACAATTTCGGGAACGATGGTATAAGACAGCAAAAAATTAAAGAATCATCATTTCAAAAAACTTTTATCAAATAAATTTGTTGAACACAACAAAAAAAGTGAAGTGGGGGAGCTGGAGGGGGGGGGTAAGGAATGAAGTTCAGTTGAAAACTATATATATTATTAAAAATTGTATCAATCATGATTTTACTGATATTTCCTTTCAGGAACAACCCATATGTAAAAGTGCTGAAGGAGAAAAAAAAAGCAGGGAAAAAAAAATGGTGTTTCATGCGATGCGAAAACATTCCCAAATGCTTATAATACATATTAAAAAAACGTTATAAACCTTACGACACTAACAACAACAGCCGCCTAATCTAAAATTATCACGGAAACAAATATGCATGTACCTTAGCGCCTGAGTTCACTAATAGTAGCTTCCCTGCAGCACAGCATATCTATCTGCATTCTTGTGGTGTCACAGCCAAAAATGTCTTACATTGCGCCTATGGAAGCTTCCATTCTTCTCCTTTCATAATCTTTGCTTTATGGACGGGAGTTCACTTAGTCGAAGCTGGCCAGACCCGTAATCTGTAATTTCCAAGTTCGAGACCCAACTATGCCAGTGTTGATATTTATCTCCGCTGACCCTCATTCTTCCCCCAGTGGGAAAGATGATTGGGAAAGGTCTCCGTCCATCCGATGAGCTAAAAAAGCCAAAAAGTTGAAAAAACAGATTTGATAAAACTGAGACTAGAAAACGTTGCCCCATGCTGCAGGATAGCCTTACCAAGGCCACCTAGAAGACAAGACCATGACAGCGATACTGTGACGTCACGGACGGAGGAGGAACAGGCGAATGGGGTATCTCCGTTAAAACCAACGCAGCAAAGAAGCTTTTATACAGCGCAGTTCATTCGCCTGTTCTCCCTAGAGGGATGACGTCACAATATCGCTGTCATGGTCTTGTCTTCTTTGGCCATACTCTGTGGACGTTAAAGAACATGCTAGATAGCCTTGACGGGAGGCTAACATCTGTCTCCTAACAACTGTCTAGCGGGTCCCCACCCCCCCATAGATAAGATCTGTGAGGAAGGGGAGATCTCAGCAGAAAGGCAACACAAACATCCATGCCTTACCCGGACTCGAACCAGGACCTTTTGCTCAGTAGCGAAGCGCTCTAACTACATATATTTTAATTAAGAATTAAATTAAACGGTTTTCTTTGTTAGATGAATTGACTGAGTGATTTTACAATTACTCAGTGAACTAAATGAAAAAGTTAAGCACGCGTTGACAAGAGATTCAGGAAAATAGAAGACTTATTTTTAATTAATAACAACATTTATTTCGACACAGTAAGTATTCTCTCATACTGTTATGAATTTTTAACAGAAAATCTTGAGCGTGAGTTCAAAAGAATGTTTAGCAACAAAAATTCATCGATGAACTAATTTATTACAAAAGTATGCAACAACATATATAAATTCAACTAACACCAGTACTTGTCTTCATCAGTATGAAGCTAAACCATCAAAAGAATATTTCAAATAGTCGCATTATCATTCTTACAGACTCTATTCAAAATATAAAGGAAAACGTTTTACAACATTTAACAAGTGACACAATTATCTTTATGAACAAACCTATAGTTACCAAGATTAACCTTGCCAATTCTTTTTACACATTAAAGATCACCGCGCATCAGACGATGACCTCTTCCTGTGAAGAGATTAAAGCAAGTCAGCCATTTGCTCGACTAACATATTGCCTCTTCGATTTTTTTTTTGATTTGCGACATATAGGACAGAGAAGCCGTCCCATGGCCGAGTGGTTAGCGCGCTTGGCTACTGATCTAAGGGACCTGGGTTCGAGCCCTGGGTAAGGCATGGCTGTTTGTGTCGTTTTTCTGCTGAGGTCCTGCCATCCTCTCAGACCTTCTACTATGGCATATAAACTGACAAGCTCCTGTCAGACCTCTGTGGCAAGCAGCTGCTTGAGGGGGGTATATATATAGGACAGAGAAGAATCCTAGAAGCTACTCCTATCTTTTACAGGCCTTCTCATACAAGGACATGCCCTACTACGACCAAAGTCACTGCTTTAGTTAGAGCTAACACAACACACAAAGTTTGCCTTGCTGGAACAGTCGCTAGCTGCCTAACCACTATGCCAGTTAAGGCATACCAAGTCATTTCATTACCAAGTCTCTTGAATAATCTTCATTTAGATTAACCTAATACTAACTCACTAAAAGTGACACAAATGTACACTTTCAGACACAACCGAAAACTTTTCATTTCCTCTTTAAACTCCGTTATTGTTTTCAAATCTGTCTGTTCCAATTGGCTAATGACGTAATTCTCAAGCTGAGACACAACGCGAGCGTCAATAACACATCAGTCATGGTTTTATTGTAGCACGTTCATCTGTCGTAACAATGTATTAAAATATCGGACCACGATACTGTCTATTTTTTGCATTCTTTACATGCATATGCTTTCAATTGTATGAAGATATTATCGATTTGCAGGGTCATAAAAAGGAGGATGAGAGAAAATTTACACGAAAGTGTTGTAGAGGACTTTTGACATTTAATCCTGCAAAAAGTAATGTATTTCCCTTCATTAAATCCCTAAGATCATAGCTTTATCGTACCTAATTTCAAATTCCCATCATATTCTTAGTATAATAATTTGCTTAACAAGTCTTAACTGCATCTAGACTGAAGAGTTTCGCCACGTAATAAACCTATACCTGTAGTTAAACTAACATTGGGTTTAAATTACAGAAATTTTAAAAATATTATATGAAATAGGAGTATAATACAATTGACAGCGGTATATAAAAATTATTGTTATTAAAATAAATTACGGGAAATAAAAGATGCAACACTCACAAGACACACACTCCCTGGGTAAAACGGGAAAACTGTTGCAATATAGTAGTGTACCTCAGAGTTCGAGCGTTTGCTTTGCATGTGTTAGGACCTGATATTCACACCATTTTCTCATCATTTCAGGTTTCAAGTATAATCATGAATATTTAACATCATTTTTAATGAAAAATTCAGAAACAAAGAAAGTTAAATTTTAGTTCGTTGAAAAAAAAAACACTTGCTGGGTAAAACAAGAAAATTGAAATAAAAAAAACCGTTGCCTGTGTGTCGCTGGCGGATGCACGATTGAAGAAGCCACTCATCTTGTCGTCTTCGGACACGTAAACGACCATCAGACACTCCTAAGCAGAATCGGCTTTCATCACTGAAGGCCACAGACTGTCATTCTTCCCTCCAATGAACTCGTTCTTGACACCACTGCAAACGTGCTGGACAGTGACGAGGCGACAGCGGTAACCATGCCAGTGGCATGTGGGCCCATAGTCCTGCTTCCAAAAGACGATTGTATATATCATTCTTGTAGACACCCTTGGTACAACAGAAGATCGAATTTGTGACGCCGTAGCTGTTCACTCTGCCACCGCCACCATTCTGATACGACGATCCTCGCGTGCGTCCGTAATTCTATGTTGCTCTGAACCACCTCTGCATGTGTTCAAATGCTCTTCTGACCATCGACGGCACCATCATACCACTGCCGATACCTCTCGTCCAACGTGGTGTGCAATTTCACGAAAGACCAACGAAAAGACCAAATTCTTGAAGACCCCACTATACAACCTCGCTCAAACTCCGTTGACTGAATAAATGTTGTGCATCTTTGTTGTGCAAGTTTTTTACCTTTAATATTATTTGCTATCCACGTTAACATTAAACTTTTATCTGTGGAACGCTTTTAACACTTTCAAATGGAGACAAAAAATAATGGAATTTAAAAGCATTCCGTGGACTAAAGATTAATGATAACATGGATAGCGGATAAATCTAAGAATAAAAATCATGAGGCTAACGTGGATAGTGGAAAATACTGCAGGTAAAAGCCTTGATGTTAAACATGGATAGCCGATATGATAACCTATATATACTGAGAGGCCAAAAGTCATGAGAATAGCAGTTAAAGTACAACTAGTGCGCTATACTTGCAACCGATGCATTGGACGTCAACCGCAGAATGATGCTGCTTACAAACCCGACATTCATTTCGGAGTGGTTGTTAATTCAGCATGGCTGCACGTCGTGAGTTGTCTGACTTTGAATGTGGCTTGATCGTCGGTGCCAGAAGGTTGGGTCATGCAATATCGGAGAACGTGCAGGAATTCGGTTTTTCCAAGTCTACGGTGTCAAGAGTTTATCGTCAGTATTCTATTGATAGCATTTCTACACACATAAACCAGCGAACGGGACTACCCGTGCAATTGACGAACAGAACTCGCATCAGCTGTCACGAATGGTGACCAACAGACTGGCTACATTGCATGAAATCACTGCCAATTGGAATGTGGGCCAAACACAAAACGTTTCTGAAAAGACCATTTGTCACGTCCTGCACTCCATTGGATTTGGTAGCCGAAAACCCACTCGTGTCCCATTGCTTACACGTCGTCACATAGCTCAACTACTGGAATGGACCCGAAGACATCGAAATTGGACAGTAGAATAGTGGCGTCGGGTAGCATGATCTGATGAATCTAGGTTACAATTGTTTCGTGCTGACGAGCGCGTTAGAGTGTGGCGTAGGCCCCCTTGAAGCCGTGGACCCTTCCTGTCTGCACGGTACTGTTCAGGCTGGAGGCGGCTCTGTGATGGTGTGGGGCATGTTCACATGGTCTACATTGGGCTCTCTCGTCCGTTTGGAGCAATCGCTGACAGGTAAGTAGGAGGATAATGGGGGTTCTAAATCAGAGGCTGATTAATGTTAATCGTATGGCATCCGCCTCCATGTGTTTCAAAGCGGATGCGGGCCTTTTTCGTCACCAATACAGGTCATCAATACATATTTCCCCTCAATATTTTTCATAATTTCAAATAATTTGTTTTTAAATCAGATATTTTCATTTTCCTTTCATTGTTTTTCTTTTAATTTTTTTTAACCAATAGCATTGTTTCTTTTCGTTTCTGCGGGACAGTCTTTTAAATCAGTTTCTGTGGGATAGTCCTTCTTCCAGTATAAATACGACATCCATCAGTCAGAATCCTCATTCTGTTGTCAGACGTTGACAGTGACAGTTCTCTGCTGCTGTATCTCCGGGATTTTTTAAACTGTTAGAAGCCAATAGTGATAGTTCTCCACGTCCTCGTATAGTATAAATCAGTTATTTTACAAGTCACTGCTTCATAATGTATCCATGTGATATATGTGAGAAGGCTTTCACGCTCCAGACAAATCTCATTCGTCATATGAGAAATCACGATGGAAATAACCTCTTTAAGTGTTCTCAATGTGAATAGACGTTCTCAAGGAGAGATGACGTCCGACGTCACGAGTTAACCTACACCTCTAGGAAAACCTACAAATGTGAAGAATGTACAATGGAGTTTGGAAGAAAAGACAATCTTTTACGACATCAAAGAAAGCCACACATTAATAAGCGAAAACTTTCTGAAGATGAACGGATTCCCCAGAAGAAACAAAAACCAGACCCTGAAGACCCCTGCCAGTTTACAGAAGAAATGAAAAGGACCCTGTCAACACATAAACTGATGGCAACGGAAGAAACATCTGTTGACCTCACCTTTTTCCTTGAATCCTCGCGGGAGTCACTCCTAACTCACCTGAAAGAAGAATTGGCCTCGAAAGCTAGCATTAAATGGTACCTTGCTGTACAAGTGCACTTCAGGAGAAAAGTTTCCCCTTCTACCTTCGAACACTGCACTCCATTTCTCCGAAGTAACTGTATCACAAGTCTTCCTACATCATCCCTAAACAGAGAACTGGATTCAGCGTGTAAGAAGATAAAGACTTCGTTCGAAGATTTTGAAGGAGCACATAGCGGATGGTTACTGGATGCAGTACTACAGAGTGAAATGAACATTGGAAAATATATCCCTCTTGCGGGATCTAGCTATATTCCTACTCCGAGATAATTATTATTAAAACGTGCTATTGTCAATGTATGTAATTCTGACCAAAAATGTTTTGTCTGGTATGTTTTAGCCTCTATATATCCCGCTATAGGAAACACCGAGCGCCTTAACAACTACAGGATCCCTCACTAGACCTTTCTATTAGGACTAGTAGGGTATTGATTAAGGACATTCCTGCAGTTCTTTCTTTCTGAAATAAGCTGAAGTGCCTCATCACACAAATAATTCTGCCTCCCCTGTTCATTTTTTCCTAAAACAATACTGTTAGTGTCCAAAAAAGCCTGTTTAAAATGGCCCCATTCTTCCTCAACTACAGTAGTAAGCAAACCATGACTGTCATAATGACTAAGTAACCTATCATGGTAAACGTTCGCTATAACTGGGTCTTTCAGAGCTTTAGTATTAAAGGTAAATTTTTTAACCCTAGCATAACATTTTTTAAGTTTAAGTTGCAAGACACTTTTAACAAGATAATGGTCAGATCCAATTTCAGCTCCCCTATATGACCTGGTATTCCTAACAGAACTAGCCCATTTGCTGTTAATTAATATATAATCAATCATATTCTTATGCAGCCCATCAGGTGAAACCCATGAGTACTTATGTATATCGCGGTGTTTGTAATAAGTGTTAGTTATTCTGAATCCATTGAGTTTACTTACCTGTAGGAGACGTTGCCCATTGCCATTGCAGCTACCAATACCAAAAGGGCCTATTACTCCTCCCCAAAGGTCAGAGTCAGTACCAACTTTGGCATTGAAGTCACCAAGAACAAGGGTAATATCCCCTTTCTTGACAGAATTCAAAATATCCTGAAGTTGTCCATAAAACCTATCCTTACCTCTATCTCATCCTCATCGGCATCCTCAGTGGGGGTATAACAGCAGATAACATTGAAGTCTTTAACGCTTGTCTGAAATTTTGCTGTAAGAAACCTTTCATTAATGCACTCATATCCTAGAAGAGTATCACTAGCGTGTCTGCTGAGAAGCAGACCCACGCCTTGGTGATGCTTATTGTCATCCCTCCCTGAAAAGAGAAATTTAAGATTATTTTTAAGAATCTGACCTTTATCTGTCCATCTGGTCTCTTGCAAGCCAAGAATATCTAAATTATAATGGTGGAATTCTCGAGTGAGGACATCAAGAGAAAAAGCTCTGTGCAGAGTCCTCACATTCCAACTACCTATGGAGAGAAAATGGTTAGTAGGATGTTTAAAGAAACTATGTTTATTGAGAGAGGGAATGCCGACAATATCAAACAGCCCCCTAATCGTAGACATGGGGCAAAGACCCGTTCCCCCACCACTAAAGGCTAAAGCCATCTACACTGGAAGACTTCCTCCAATGTAGAATTTGACGATGCCAATAGAAACAAAGAGTTCAGGTGCCTGCGATGACCTCTGCTCAGGATTATCCACCAGCTGATAAACATATCCTGTGAATCTATTCACTTGGGGCTGTCAACCCACAAGCAAACAGAAAACACAACGGAAGATTTTCCCTCCACAGAAGCCCACCAGTGCAGCAAAATCAGGATCTGTAATCAAGCTCAGAGCCATAATTCCATTCAGGTTGGTATATATGGTCAGCACCAGGACCCTGTGTGGTTGACCACTCCTCAGTAGGATAGAAAACAAAGAAAAGTAGCCATAGTTGTCTAGATCAGTAGGCCAGACTAATCTGGCAGCCCTCCCCTTCCGTTCACTTCCACAAGAGAGTATCTCTTTTGAAAGGTACTAACGGTCTGCACCACGAGAAGGCGGGGTCGGACATTAGGTGCTAGGCCTGGCCGGTTCTATGCATCATCACAGGGGATTGGTGCATAGCTCTCCTTCCAGTGACTACCTAGCTACCATTTACAGACCATATATAAATGTACACTTCTCATAAAATAATTTGCCCCAGCTAGAAGGCGTAGAGCTACATTGATGCCAATTAGTATGGAAGTGAAGGACAGTGACTTATACAAATGAAAGGAAAATCGGGGATCTTGTTGCGTTTAAAACGCGGTGGATGACATGGATTCCATTAGTTGTAGGGAAGATTGTTGTTTGGGGAGGGGGGGGGGAAATGGACAGTACAGATTAAAAAAGAAACGAATGTGACCTGTAAATCTGGTTACTCTCGAAGGGTAATGCCGTTTGTATGTCGTAGATGTATGTTTAATCAACTCAGCAAGTTCGAGCGAGGTCGCATCAGATAGAAAGATATCAGATAAAAGCGAGGTCGCATCAGGTGAAACAGGATGATCCACGAAACGAATTACAACTTATTTGGGACGTGATACATGAACATTTGGCTGCTGGTGCAACAGTGGACACAGGAAGGTATTTCAGGTCATCTTTCAAGATCAGGTCATCTTGGAGTGACTATGAATTGGGATGATATGCAGATTCGCTAGATGACGTCAATATCAGAAATGCGACTTCTCGACAAATATCCAGTAAGAGAACGACTGATGGGCACCGCTAGTGCCATTCATCGACGCCTGCAAGAAGCTGGTAAGTCAGGGAGTCATCCTCTCTTCTGTGTCCGCTCACTTGAAGACACAGACATGCCAGATTGCAGTGGTGCAACGAACTGAGTGGCGTGACGAACGGCGATATATCATCTCTGCGATGACGTCTGCATCTCTCTAGGACAGAACGATAGATGCACTCACGTGTGGTGACATACCAACGAAAGAGTTCCCATGATATCATGGAAACTCTTTCGCGCAACGATACAAAGTTACAGTAGTGGGCAATTTGTAGTACATTGAGTACTACAAATTGCCCACTACTGCGATCCTGGTGTGTGGTGCCGTCGCTTAAGATAATTGGTCATCTCTCATAGTCATCGAGGATGATCTAATCATCCAACGGAATGGGGAGAGCATAACCCACCCTGTGGTCTTACCACTCCTGCAGAGCATGATAATGCCAGACCACATACCAACCGCCTTGTTCAACAATGCCTAGAAGTCGTTCCCGTGCTACCATGGACAATCCTATCACCGGATCTATCGCCATCTGCGATGCCATGAAATGGCGTCTAAAAACATAACTGACTCTAGCACATAACGTAGCGGGTTTCAAAGTGCAAGTGCAACAGATCTGGAGCACCACAGACCAGGACATTATTAGGAAACTTTTTGACTCGCTTCCTAAACGTTTTTGTGTTTGTATTGGCACCAAAGGCGGCCACACCTTATACTGATGTTACCCTAACATCCATGTATCCGCCTCACTAAACAGACTGCAAATGTAGTCATTTGTTACTTACACTACTACATATTACAACCCTAGTTGATGTAGTGGTTAAAGAATCTGACTACTAAGCCAATGGGCATGTCCTTTTGTAAACGTTTCTACAATGTACAAGAAACTAACACAAGACAAAAGCTTTATAAGTTATCTTCATCCTTCTTGCTTATCTTTTGCAAAAAAAATTTAATTCAATTTTTTTACCCTTTGTATCGTAGGCAGAGCATTTCTTCTGTACGGGGCAAATTTTTTTTAATGAGGAATGTATGATACTTGTATATAGGTCAAGAAGTTTTATTGATCATGCTGTTAAATATTGAGCTGAAATAAAATGAAACTTTAACTCCGTTGATTACTTTTATGCGCGTTGATTACTTTTATGCGCGTACACTTTTTGTGTTTTTTTTTTTTGGCCTTTATTTATGCGAAATAAGTTTCGTCGTGAATTATTTGGATGCGGGAGAATTTATTTCTGAAACGGAAAACCGAAATTATTTCCTTTCTTCTTCACACAGCTACTCGTGGCAAGTAAGTTGTCATATCACGAGGAGCATGCAGCAGAAGAGAACAGAAGCTGAACTCTCAGTCCACGCAAGCAGCAGATGCACCAGTCATTTGCATGTTGCCACGTCATTTCTAACAAAACAAATCTGTCTCGGGCATCGCCGGCTGAAGTTTAAATTATAGGTTTTCCGATTGCAGAAACAGTTCAACGATGTCTACCTCGCTACCAATAAAAGACTCATTGTTTTCAACTTATCACTTATGTGGTCAATTATCTGCGGTGATTCTACGAGAAGTTGAAATGAATGCAATGATTTCGAGAGGCAGCCGAGACGATTTAGAGAATGATTTACAAAGATAAACTTTTTTTTTACACTTGCGTTGCACACATAAGAAGAATCATCGTTTTGAAGCGGACTCTGCGACCATGAAAGCTGATTGTCTTACTATGAGACACGAGAGATAGAGCACAGAGTGTGAATTACGTCAAGAATTGATTGGAACATGATTGATTTAAAAATAATATTAGAATAGAGAAGAGAGTTGTACTAGTGTAAAAAGTGTTTCGTCTAGTATGTGAGCGATGACGACTTCAAATTGTCGATATATTTGTGGTAAAAATAGTTTTGTTCGGTAGTAGAACAACAGTGCATCTTTAATTCCTTCACACGTGTTGTGTAACAAGTGGAAATATGATAGATAAGTAATGCGCCTAAGATTTGATTTATGATTCGGTTTTCGAACCAAATCAATCATCGTTTAAAACTGGTATCTGAGGAATATCAGAATTAATTAGTTAATCAGCATAATGGTTTTTCAAGTGACCAATTCTAAAAATTCTACGTTATTGACATCAATTTATTGCCGCATTTATTAAATTTGTTCATTTACTGTCTGTTTCTTTATTGTGAATTCACGCATGGTTGTAAAATAAACATACTGCTAAAAAATCTCTAACATCATATTATACAGGGTGTCCCAAAAGTCTGGATCCATAGGCAAGACTTTATTTAAAAGGTATATTACCGCAAATGCTCAAATTGACGGCCTTCCCTTCGCGACACTTGTGGATACGCTGAATACAAAAACATTGAACATTTTTCAAAGTATCAGAGCCGATGTTGTAACATGCAGAGATGATTTCCATCTTTAGTGCAACGATTGCTCTTCACCGAAAAGAACTGCTGATTGAAACTGCTGACTTCAGATGTCCCCAAAGGAAAAAGTCAAGTGTTGTTAGGTCTGGAGACCTAGGAGGCCATTCGACTGGACCTCCCTTCCGATCCACCTGTTTCGAAATGTTTCATTTAAAAACTTTCTCACATCAATAGCAAACTGTGGTGGGGCACCGTCTTGCTGAAACCACATTTTACGTAGTTCCAACAAAGGGATGTCATCCAATTGAGGGACAAGATAAGTTTGTATCATACGGAGGTAAGTCCCCTTTTACGTTACCATCAAAAAAAAAGTAATTAAATAATAAATAAATACCCCCTCAAGCAGCTGCTTGCCACAGAGGTCTGACAGGAGCCTGTCAGTTTACATGCCACAGTAGAAGGTCTGAGAGGATGGCAGGACCTCAGCAGAAAAACGATACACACATCCATGCCTTAATCCGGGGCTCGAACCCAGGTCCCTTAGATCAGTAGCCAAACGCGCTAACCACTCGGCCATGGGACGGCACAAATGAAAAAAATAAAAAAATATGGCCCAATTAATCTGTCGCTAAATATCTCCGCCCACACCGTAATTCGTGGATGTGTTTGGAAATGGCCTTCCTCCATTCAGTTTTGGGTTGTCTTTAGACCAGTAACGTGCACACCATTTAGATGAAATGGTATGCACGTTACACTACCATTGTTGACACTACCATTTAGATGAAATGAGGCTTCATCACTGCAAAACACCATAAATTCCCGCTCTTTTAAGAACCACTCACAAAATTCCACACGCCTGTGTGTGTCATCTCCATGCAGTTCCTGGACCAGGTGCACTTTATAGGGATGGAAATGATGATTTCTAATAATTCGTTAAATCGAGGTCCTTGTGACACCTGTTTCATCTGATAATCTGCATATTGACTTTTTTTGGGCTTCTCAGCAGGTGTTCGCATACCACTGCAGAGGTTTCCTCATCAGTTACAGTTTTTGGACGACCACTACGCCGTCGATCATATGCGCTTTCTGTTTCTCAAAAACGTTTATACACTTTTCCAACAGTGGCAATGTTAGTGGATGCTTATCGGGAAGCTTTCTATTGAATTTGGTAGCAATTCCTCTATGTAAAGCATCCTGTCTTGAGTACCTGAGAAAGAGTTCAATTCTTTCATATACTGTTAGTTTCGAAACCATCTTGAATCTGAAATACAATAGAAAATTATCATATTTCAAATTTATTCATTTTCTATGGATCAGGCTTTTGGGCCACCCTGCATATTAGTCATATCTCTGGGCGAGCGGACACGTGTGACGCCATCGTTGGCAGAAATTGCCATTTTCCCCATTGGTTCCGCGGATACTTGAGCGATTGATCCCGAATTTGGTGGAATGTTCCCAGTTATTTCTGACTTGTCCCTTGAGAAGCAAAGGGTTGCAGCCTCGATTGAGGGGCCGTATTTGGGGAGTACTGCGGACTGAGCTGCACACTCTCTTCGTGCACTCGTCTTGTGGGCTTCTTGATGCAGTCTCAGTGATATCGTGGTCGGAGTACTGTTCATTGGGGGGCTTCAGCCCGTTCACAATAGAGAGGACGAAGTTGGAGGCTCGCGGCTGGAGGGCTTCCACCCCGGCTAGCGGACTTATCGATGGAAGAGTCAAACTAAGAGTCCCCAGTAACTCTTTCGGCTTCCAAGATTAGATTACTTATAAGACATGGTGGAGGATCTGAAGATGCCTCTGTGAAACTGGGTGCCGGCTCGTCGGTGTCTCTGGCGTGCCTTGCGGCCTCGCTGGAGGGGCTGGCTGGGGGTCTGCAGACTGGGACTGATGTCCCGAGTCGAGTGGACTTATTAGTTGGCCTGCGAAGTCTTAGGTCGTCTTGATGCCCCGATGGAGAGGCTTTACTGAGGGCCTGCCAACTGGAATGGGTCCCCAGTCGAGTGGGCTCTTTTATCGCCCCAGCAAAGTCTGGGGTGTCATGGAGTTGGGATGGAGTAGTCTTGTAGGGGCCTGCAGACTGGGATTGGAGTCCCCGGTCATGTGGGTCATCTGCTCGGCTGTAGCGAAGTCTGGCTCGAGGTATTTCTGGGGAGGCCGCTGGTTGGTGTCCCGGCGGAGAGGACGAATTCGAGGGACATGCCGAATGGGAGCGTGGCCCTATTAAGTGTGACTTATCGATGACTGAAGACTCTCCATCATGTTAGTTTCCCCATGCAAAAAGTTAGGATATCATATTATATTTTTTGGCTCAAAATTCAAAAGATACCATCTTATTTTTTGGCAGAGTATTTTGGACAAAATCCAGTAAGTGCTGGGCATATTCCTAGGCCATGATTCCAAAATCCCAAAAGATCCCACTCTCACTGCACTTCAATGATTATTTCAACAGACAGGCTTGTTACTAAAAGCAGTGTTTTTCTCTTCACGAGGTCTTCTCCTGCAGAAAGGCAGTTAGTCAGACAGGATCCTGGCTAGTCGATAGTGGTTTCAGTGGCAACTCCCTTATGGTGATATGCAGTCTCAATACTGCGGTGCACCGGGATTGTCACGCATTATTACGTTGTCCCTTGGGGTGACGGATCGAATTCCTAGCTTCCGTGAGTCCATGGTGATCCCTAGAAAAGCATCCGAGATTTCTAGGGCGCTACCTCTCCTACCTTGTGAATGGAGTATTTGGGTTGGGTTGTTTTACCTCTGAGCGGCACTTTTTTGCAAACCATTGGCTAAATGGCCAGGTCACATGGACCCCGAAGGCTCAGAGAAGGTTAGGGGAGGGGACCCACTGGAACAGCTGTTGGGAGACAGATGGTAGCCTCCCGTCAAGGCCATCCAGCGTGTTCTTTAACGTGCACAGGGTATGGCTCTCCCGAACGCGGGGCCACGGCTTAACGTCCCATCCGACGGACGGCGGTCTTTCCAAGCCCATCAGTGTCCCCTACTGACCGTGGGCAGGGCGGGGAATTTTGCGGAGATAAATCTCAACGCTGACCCATCTGGGACTCGAACCTGGGAACTACATATTACGAGCCTGGAGCGCTACCGACTGAGCCACCCCCGCCCCAATGTGAATGGAGTAGCACGTGAATGAAGTTATCGATCGACTACGTTTGACCCCAAAATTTTTGGCGGGAATTGTGATTGGTGAAAATCTGTGAATTAACTTATCGAAGAGTTATCGATCCATTTCACGCTAAACGTTTGGTATGGGTATTACTACTATTATAGAATAGACGTAATTCCGGGCTAACGAACGAACGGCAGGCCGACCATGTGACGTCATCAGTGGCAGAAATTGCCGATTTCTCCGTGATTCCGCGGATACTTGAGCGATCGGTCCCAAATTTGGTGATGTGGTCCCACTTAGTTGTAACCCGTTAGGGTAACAGATCGGATTCCTAGCTGTTGTGGGTCGGAAGTGGTCTAGAGAAATGCCCGAAATTTCTGGGGGCGTTGCCGTCGCCTACTTAGTGAATGGAGTAGTACGTTAATAATAATAAGCTGTGAATGAACTTATCGGAGGGAATAGTTATCAATGGTCATACGTTTCGCGCCAACGATTCTCATGGATTTAACTAGTTATTTAAATAATTAATTTGAAAAATATAATGCAGTTATTTATTCCAAAGTAGGTTCCTTAGAATAAGTATAACTCAAAACGCATCACAATTTTATCCGTATCACAAGAGATCGGTTGTTCGTATCCCATCCGGTTAAAGATAATTTTTTTTTTCTAAATTTCATTTCGATCTTAAGAGAGACTTTGTACCTTTCAATTGAGAGCCAATTGAGAGCCAAAGAGAAATCTGTTGATTTTATGCCATTTAGGCTTTTATGAAGTCCACTGTTTTTATATTATTATTGAAATTTTTTGAAATGTATAAGTATTTTATAGTTTCCTGTTTACATATTTTTAAAACAAACCATGTCTATAAAAGCTTTGTAATTTAGCACTTTCTTAATTTATACATATTTCTTGAAAACTGTTTTCATTAGGTTTAAAACAGCGAATTTTGATGCAAAAACCAAGTTATTATCAACAATCTACAGTTAGTTTCGAAGCCATCTTGGGTCTGAAATACAATAGAAAATTCTATAAAATCTTACTATATCCTTTGCAATACTAATTTAAAAAAAATAAAACAAGTTTCATTTTTCGACGAAATATTTTTCTGACTGATTTGTGAAGAAAGATCTCACTTCATCTTCTTGAATTTGGTTTCACAATATATAAATTACAAAATGCATGTCTTTTAAAATTAGGAAAGTTTTTAATGCAAATATTCTTAATCTGATTTATCAAGAAGTAACTTGACTTTATTTCCAGATCGAAATATTTCATTATCTGAGTTATAATTTTTTTAAAGCTGTCCTGGCGACGAGTGTGTAACATGTTTAGCTAATATGCAAAGGTCCAGAGAAGATATCAACGTTCATTTCATGTTTTGTCTTTCTATTGAGTCCTCGCAGTTCTTCTCTGTGGCCTATTTATACTGGAAAGCTCCTTCATCTATATATCTCCGAGACAAGCAGGTGCTTGAGGGGAAATTTATTTCTCTAGCTTTTTTCATCTGCGAAATATTAATCCATTTAAATACTATGATTAAAAAGGAATGATCACATAAAAACAATTATTAATAAAATTAAGCTATTTTCCCGAAAATGTACACACTAAATAAAAACTATATGCAGAAATTATATAATTAAATACTATGCACTTGTTTATCTAAGTGTGTATTATGCAACTATTATCTCGGATGACCGACGTTTCTTTTGTTTAAAATAACTGAATCGGATCGAAAACTAAACAATTGAAGTCACAAATTTTAAATGAAAATATGATTCTTCGCCCAGAATTTTTTTACATGAATTTGCTAAACATTGACCAATACACAACTAAAGATGGTAAATAAAGTGCAAGAAATTACATATATAAACTATATTATGTAGATGTGAACTAAATAAAAGAAATAAATATAATACCCACCAGAGGGAGTGGGATATGTTTGTGTTTAAAAGCAGTAGAAAGTTCGATGAAGTTCGGAAAGCAGTTGTAGATACCAGTAAATTTTTTTTGTCCTAAACCAATAGAGAATATATATATGCAACATTTATAGTTATTATAATAGGCGGTAGCTTAGGGCTGCCAAATCGTTCTTGTTAATTGCTTTCATAATTGTAGAGTTCATTCCAACGTAACAGCATAAAACCTCTAAATCTGCTAATGTATCTGGTGATTACTTTTTCAGAAACACCTTGTCTCTCACGAACCAGATTGAAGAAGAAAACAATTGAAATTTTAAACTAGATTTAAAAGTAAGTTATTGTAGAGAATGTGAAAAAACAATAAAATGGTCTAAAGAATTCGATTGCAAGTTTCATTTAAAGCAAAATCCTTTGCAATATTAGTTTAAAAAAATAAAACAAATTTCATTTTCTCGACGAAATATAAAATAGATGCTGTATTATCTAGTTTCAGCTCTGCACGATATGATTATAGATGTTTCGAATATAAAAGGGGTTCACTTTCCTTGAAAACAAACCAAACAAAGGAAAAAAGGAATCTTAGAAATTTTCGCAGTCGAGAAATATATTCTGCTAAATCTTTTTTTTACTCAGTTACCTTGGAGGTTATGCTATGAACACAATTAAGATTGAGTTATAATTTTATTGGATAAGATTTTAATTTTACTTTTCTTACAATAATGATGAAACTAATTCAGAAGTGTTTCTAAAAAACGATGACGGATATCGTAAATCAAAATTTTTTTTTTCAACAGCCTTAAAATAATTAGAAAATTCCCCAATTTGTCAAGATGGAAATTAGCGTGAAAAGGTAAAATAACACTCCTGGGCACTTATGAGACCCAGTTCACTGAACTTCGATATCTGCTGTGTAAATTAATTACGGCCTCGCATTCAAAGGAAGGGCTCATAGCGGCCGACTCACGTGACAGAATGATTGGCGTCCGTAACTGCAGAGTGTAGTGCGGTCTTTTCGATCTTCTTTTCATTACAAAAGAGCAAGAGTAAATAAATTAATATTTAAACATCAAATAACAGACTTTGAAAGGATTCGGCGCCGATTATCCACATCGTTATTCGGCGATCACCATTATTTTGTGTTATTTTCTGAGATCGAATTTTAGATATCTCCAGACATCCACAGCGAGTTTAGCGTGATTATAGGTGAACTAAACATAAGATGGGGATCAGGTTTGGGAATCCCCGTAAGGCTGCTTCATCCGGCGAGTAATCTTGATGGAGAAGATGTTGCTCTGCAGCCTTCTTCCCTGCTGAAAGTTTATTGCTTCACTTGGTTTCTAATCGCGGTGTATTTTTTGGGTAACGTGTGAACGAAAATAAATTGCAATAATCTGCTGTAACGATGATAGGCAGAAGCATTTGGGAAACTTCCCAATACTGTTTCTTTGCGCATAACCAAATATGTCTGATTTCAAGTAAATGAGAAAAGTGTTTTATTTTTCTATTGGCTCTACTGTTTATGCATGACTCAGTCAGATGAGAAGTTCAGATCAGAAGTCAGATGAAATATCATTCTCATTTCGATCAACGTTCGCTGAATGTGCATTTAGTTAAAAACAAACCATTCCCCTATTCGATTCACCAGAATATATTGCCAACCTGTTGGAGACATCTTGGATGTATTATAATCAGAAATTCCACTGAAGAAAACACGTGCTTAGAGAAAACATCTTTTCTGCTCGGATTCTGAACCGAGCACTTCTTTGTGACTTTTAAGCACACGCCACATGGATGGCAATGAAGGAGGATATTTCTTTTTTAAAACAAAGAATACTTTCCTACACAAAGGATGGAGATAACCTAGAAGCTATATTAAGCTTGTTTGGTTTCTCATACAACACACAAACTCTTACACAAGGACATGCCCTGCTGGTCTTAGTAGTCAGCTACGCTAACTATTAGACTACGTAGGGCATGAACTAGCCTTACACTTGTTGCGTGAATGATTTCATTGCAAATATATTCTTCAAGATATGATGACCTTACTTTACAAAGATTAGCTTTATTGGAGGTTTCGCAATTTTCATGTGGAAAGAATGGATTTTTGTCGATTATTTTTATTCTGAGAGGTATATTTTTTGTACAAAAGGGCTAAATGGTCAGTCACAGAGAACTTGAAGAGCTCGGGTAGTTGAAGGAGACCGACTGGATACCTGTTAGAAGACAGATGGAAGCCTCCCGTCAGCCCATCTTGAGTGTTCTTTAACTTGTTCAAGGAATGGCTTGCTGTAACCTCTCTGTACAAGTATGCTATAAACAAATGAGTAATGAAATTTATGCTAATGATAATGTCAGTGTAAAAAAAGGCTTTGTTCCATGAATGAGCCCTCTAGAATGAAATTTGAGACAACCATTTTTGACTAACATCTTATAGAAAAAAAAAAGGAATAGGTTCTAAAAGAAATCCTTGCTGTTAATAAAACGTACGTTGAAAGTTTTATTTGTACATTTTTATCTGAAATTTCAGTTCAGCAGTAATAATAAACAATAATGTAACATTATTTTGTATTTTATTTGTTCTAATTCAGATAAGTTGAGATCAATTTCTCATATATTTCTTTTTGGTCACGAAAAATACACATCGTTAACGTCGACATGCATTAGCGAATTTTAACACAAAATTGGAAAAAAATTGATTTATTTACTGAAACTAAATTTGAAGTTAAGTGTTTATACCAAAACTTAGAAAGTTATTTTCCAAAATAAAGCATTATATAATATTTCTTGAAATAGTGCACTTCAGAAGCATCTATATATATATAGCCTATATAATAGTCTACAAAGTTGCTGCTAAAAATGATAAAAACCACTGTTTTTACTAGCCTGAAAGAGTTCCATCTAGAAAACTCAGCTCTCCGTGATGATCCAAAACAGTATTTCATTAAGATGTCGCGAGACTGATGGTATTACAAAGGAAAAAATATAACTTCAGAGAAAGAATATAAATAATACTGGCTGCATATGAAAATTTGTCTAATACAGAATTTACTATTGATCATTATGCTTAAAAATAAATGAAAATAAATAAATAGCCCCTCAAGCAGCTGCTTGACACAGAGGTCTCACAGGAGCCTGTCAGTTTATATGCCATAGTAGAAGGTCTGAGAGGATGGCAAGACATCAGCAGAAAAACAGCATGAACATCCATGCCTTACCCGGGGCTCGAACCAAGAGTCCCTTAGATCAGTAGCCAAACGTACTAACCACTCGGCCACGGGATTATCAAATGAACCCAGTTAATGATTTTTCTTGGGAACATTTAATCTAAGTCTCCTTTGAAGCTATACCACAGATATTTCATAATATGCATTTATATCTATATACAAAAAAAAATCTAAATATTTACCATGTTAAAATTATAGCAATTACATATAACCCAGTCTACCATCGTGTAAAATGAAACTGCATTTTCTTGATCGTGTAAAGCCGAAAGCGTGTAAAGAGGGCCTCACTGATACTCCCTGCAGAATTGCGCTTCGGGAGGCCCCATAAGGAGCCTGTTCAAAAACCTTTTGCAAAATATATATGAGAAAACGATATACATTATTTAAAGAACAAGCCTTGGATTTCTTTTCATGGCTTTGAACAAATAAACCCTGCTGAGGAGTGGTCAACTACGCAGGGTCCTGGTGCTGACCATATAAACCTACTGGACTTGACTGGATTACAGCTCTGAGCTTGATTATGGACCATGATTTTGCTGCACTGGTGGGCTTCTGTGGAGGGAAAATCTTCCACTATGTTTTCTGTTTGTTTGTGGGTTGACAGCCCCAATTGAATAGATTCAGAGGACATGTTTATCAGCTGGTGGATAATCCTGAGCAGAAGTAATCGCAAGCACCTGAACACTTTGCATCTACTGGCAGCGTCAAATTTTACATTGGAGGAAGTCTTCCAGTGTAGATGGCTTCAGCCTTTAGTGGTGGGGGAACGGGTCTGTGCCCCATGTCTGCGATTAGGGGGCTGTTTGATATTGTCGGCATTCCCTCTCTCAATAAACATAGTTTCTTTAAACATCCCACTAACCATTTTCTCTCCATAGGTAGTTGGAATGTGCACAGAACTTATCCTCTTGATGTCCTCACACAAGAATTCCATCATTGTAATTTAGATATTCTCGGCTTGTAAGAGACCAGATGTACAGGTAAAGGTCAGATTCTTAAAAATAATCTTAAATTTCTCTTTTCAGGGAGGGAAAACAATAAACATCACCAAGTCGTGGGTCTGCTTCTCAGCAGACACGCATGTGATGCTCTTCTAGGATTTGAGTACATTAATGAAAGGTTTCTTACAGCAAAATTTCACACAAGCGTAAGACTTGAATGTTATCTGCTATTATGCCCCCACTGAGGTTTTACGGACAACTTCAGGATATTTTGAATTCTGTCAAGAAAGGAGATATTACCCTTGTTCTAGGTGACTTCAATGCCAAAGTTGGTACTGACTCTGACCTTTGGGGATGGGTGATAGGCCGTTTTGGTATTGGTAGCTGCAATGGCAATGGGCAACGTCTCCTACAGGTAAGTACACTCAATGGATTCAGAATAACTAACACTTATTACAAACACCGCGATATACATCAGTACACATGGCTTTCACCTGATGGGTTGCATAAGATTATGATTGATTATATATTAATTAACAACAAATGGACTAGTTCTGTTAGGAATACTAGGTCATGTAGGGGAGATGATATTGGATCTGACCATTACCGTGTTAAAAGTGTCTTGCAACTTAAACTTAAAAAATGTTAGGCTAGGGTTAAAAAATTTACATTTAATGCTAAAGCTCTGAAAGACCCAGTTATAGCTAAAGCTTACCATGATAGGTTACTTAGTCATTATGACAGTCATGGTTTGCTTACTACTGTAGTTGAGGAAGAATGGTGCCATTTTAAACAGGCTTTTTTGGAAATTAACAGTACTCTCTTAGGAAAAAAGGAGCAGAGGAGACAGAATTATTTGAGTGATAAGGCACTTGAGCTTATTTCGGGAAGATAGAACTGCAGGAAGGTCCTTAATCAATACCCTACTAGTCCTAATAGAAAGCATTACAGAGAGCTTAATAAACGTGTAAAGGATCAGTTAGCTGCTGATAAGAATCTTTGGCTTGCTGACTTATCTGACAAAGCCTTGGAAGCAGTTAGACAGCAGCACAACAGCAGAGAATTGTACCAGATAGTTAAAGTTTTGTGTGGTAGAAAACGGACAGGTATACAGGAATTGAAGGATAAACAAGATAAGGTTATAGAAGGTGAGGATTCTGTCATGGCTAGGTAGGCTGAGCTTTTCAGTGATATTCTAAACAATATGATTAGTTCTACTCTCATTGTTTGCAATGATGATAGATGCATTGGTGGATTTAATGTTGGCCCTATAACACAATCTCAAGTTATTTTTCTAAACTTAAACTTCATAAATTCCCAGGGGTAGATGAAATTACTATAGAAATGCTTAGAGCTTGGAATGTTTCTGTTACCACTTGGATGACTGAAATTCTAAATATCTTTTATGATAAAGGCATGGTTCCTAAGGATTTTACCAGAGCTATTGTTATCCTTATTTTCAAAAAAGGTGATCGCAGTTCTTGTGATAACTATAGGGGTATCAGCCTACTCTCTGTTCCAGGTAAAGTTCTTTCCATGATTGTGCTTAATAGAATTAAGAATCTGGTTGACAGTCAATTGCGTGATGAGCAATGTGGATTCAGAAGTGGTAGGGGATGTGTGGATCAGATATTTTCACTTAGGCAGATTCTTGAGAAATGTTTAGAGTTTCAGAAACCTTTGGTTGCTAGCTTTGTTGATTTCAAAAAGGCTTTCGACTCTGTTGATCGTCATAATTTGTGGTTGATTGTGAGATCATATGGTATACCAGACAAGTTAGTTAACATAATGAAAGCTCTCTATAATAACACTGAGACGTGTGTGAGAGTTGGTAAGGCTTGTAGCAATTGGTTTAGCATTACTTCTGGTGTTCGACAAGGGTGCATTTTGTCTCCTTTTCTCTTTAGCTTGGTTATTGATTATATTATGCGAAATTCACTTCAAGGGAAAGATTTTGGCCTTAAATTGACTGGAGGTACGAAAATTTCTGATTTAGATTATGCTGATGATTTAGCCCTTTTGGCAAATGATGTTGATGAGAATGAATTTCATCTCTTTCATTCAAGCTGTTGATGAGACTGGTAGTAGAGTAGGTTTGGTTATAAACAGAGAGAAAAGTAAAGTGTTGAAAATTGGTCAGGCAGGCTGTGATTCAGTTAATCTGAATGGTTGCAGTCTTGAGCAGGTGTCACAGTTTAATTATCTATGTAACGGATAATGGTGATGTGCGGCATGAGATTAACAGACGAATAGGGATTGCTGCTGGGACTTTTAAGAATCTATGGAGAGTGTGGAGAAATAGGCGTATACACCTAAAGACTAAAATTAGACTGTATAATAGTTTGGTTCTTTCTAGGGTTAGTTATGGTAGTGAAACTTGGACACTTTGTAAACAAGATAACAGGAAACTAGATGCTTTTGATTCCAGATGCTTACGCAGTATCTTGGGCATTAGGTGGTTCAACTTTGTAACTAATAATAAGGTTAGGCAAAGGAGTTTGCAACCTCCTTTAAGTAGCATATTGTGCAGAGAGAGACTCCGTCGGTTTGGCCATGTTGCCCGTATGAATAATTATAGATTGGCGAATAGGGTTATGAACAGTGTGCCTAAAGGCCTCAGAAAGAAGGGGAGACCTAGGATGCGGTGGGCAGACAATGTCAAACAGGACCTTGTTAGAATTGGTGTGCAGTGGCCAAATGCAGTAGATGTAGCTCAGGACAGACTTGCTTGGAGAACTAAATTGCACGGTCTGGTTGGACCTCCGTAGCCCACGGCTGCTTGAGGATGATGATGATGACTAGACATTCCTCTCCTTACTGCCTCTGGACCAGAACTCGTTGTTTCTAAGCTTTACGATTTGATTAACTTACTGGTAAGTCGTTCATAGGCATTAAGTGCATCGTATAAAACTAAGTAATCGTTTGAATCAAACCACACACATTTGTATTTTATGCAGCAAATTCTAAATAATTGTTGTTTTACGTAAAAATATCAGTGAGTTCTAAAAAATTTAAATTTGAAAAAATTACTGTAAATCTTAAAACAAGTGTATTAATGTAAAATCTAATTAAAAAATTCCAATAATTAAAAGCTAACTGATTTTACAAAAGGGGCCCACGGAACAATTTTTTGCGGGGGGGAGGCTCCCCGGGATTTTCCGGTGTGCCACTGCGTGTAAATTACGTACGTGTAAATTGAGGGTGGTTGTATATCTTCTCCTAGAAGTATGCAAAATAAACAGTGACGCAGCAGAAAATCTCGGGGTCTTCCTTCAAGAAATGTCTCGAATGCCCTTTTACGAAAATCCATTTGGTTTGAATTATTGAAATTCTATCTTTGCCTTAATGTTCTGTTGCTTTTAATAATTCTAATTTTCGAAACACACGGATATATTATGTAAAACCAAAGTTACTACTTTATGCTACATAAAATACAAAAGTGAGCATTTTAATTCAGAGGATTATCTTAGTTTTATATTCGGTCACGGATCTAGAAAAAAATCGAAGGTGGGGGGATAGCATGACATTTCACCCTTTGTTTCACGGTGTTCAAAAAATTTCTTGAAAAATGCATCAAAAATTAATTTAATACTTTTGCCTCTATTACCTTTATTAACATTCTGAAGTTGGGGGGAGGCATGGCCTCCTCCTTGGACCGGCCCTGCCTATACTAAATGCCTATAAAACACATTCGGAAGTTAATAATATCATATACACTTTATCACATTAGAGAACTGAGGAAAGACTATGAGAAATCGTGTTCTGGCCCAATAGGCCGTAAGCAGAGATTTTTTCAGTAGGGAAAATGAAACTGATTGTTCACGATCCGTTACTATTCGTTGAAAGCTATAAAAAAAACTCTGGGTTAATCCTTTAAATAGTTGAATACCAACAGCGACGGAGCCATGGGAGGATGGGGGGAGACTCCCCCCCCCCCCCTAAGTAACTCGGAGTTGGCAAAATTCGAAACGACTTCGTAAAATCTAGGTGAGTTGCGAAAATTTTCAATTTTTTTTTGGAAAATTAAGGGGAGTTGTCAAAATTGTGGCAACTTGGCAAATCTAAGGCAGTTTGGGAAATGGAGAGACGGCAAAATTTAGAGCAGTTGGAAAAATTCGAAGCCACTTAGTAAAATACAGGTGAGTTGGCAAAATCGGGACAACTTGGCAAAATCTTAGGGAGTTTGCAAAATTCGGAGTGACTTGATAAAATCTTGGGGAGTTGGCAAAATTCAGGTGAGATGTAAAAATTAGGTTTTTTTCCTGTAAAATTATGGCGAGTTGACAAAATCTAGGGACAGTTGTCAAAATTCGGAGTGACTTGGCAAAATTCAGGTGAGATGTAAAAATTTGGATTTTTTCTGTAAAATCATGGCGAGTTGACAAAATCTAGGAAAGTTGCCAAAACCTAGTGAGTTGGCAAAATCTATGGGTAGTTGGAAAAACAAGGGGCAGTTGGAAAAATTCGGAGTGACTTGGCAAAATCGTGACAAAATTCAGGTGAAATGTAAAAATTGCAATCTTTTTTCTGTAAAATTATGGCGTGTTGGCAAAATCGAGGCAACTTTGCAATATCTAGGAGAAT
This sequence comes from Ryuthela nishihirai, assembly GCA_038380435.1. Classification (NCBI taxonomy): domain Eukaryota; kingdom Metazoa; phylum Arthropoda; class Arachnida; order Araneae; family Heptathelidae; genus Ryuthela; species Ryuthela nishihirai. The sequence continues at coordinate 84,707,004 of JAWZYU010000017.1, forward strand.
TGGCAAATCTTGGGGGAGTTGGCAAAATTCAGAGTGACTTTGTAAAAATCAGGTGTGATGTAAAATTGGGATTTTTTTTTCTGTAAAATTGTGGCGAGATGGCAAAATCGAGGAAACTTGCCAAAATCTGGGGCAGTTGGCAAAATTCGAATCCACTTGGTAAAATACGGGCGATTTGTGAAAATTGGGACTGTTTTCGTGAAATTAAGGAGAGTTGATAAAATCGAGAAAACTTGGCAAAATCTAGGCGAGTTGTCAAAATTCGAAGCCACTTGGTAAAATACAGGAGAGTTGGCAAAATTCGAAGCAACTTGATAAAATACAGGGGAGTTGATAAAATTCGAAGTGACTTGGCAAATTCAGGGAAGATGTAAAAATTGTGATTTTTTCTGTAAAATTACGGCGAGTTGGCAAAATCTAGAGTAGTTGGCAAAATTCGAATCCACTTGGTAAAATATACGCGAGTTGTGAAAATTGAGATTTGTTTTGTGAAATTAAGGAGTGTTGGTGAAATTGAGGAAACTTAAAATATAGGGCAGTTGGCAAAATTCGAATCCACTTGGAAAATACGGGCGAGTTGTGATAATTGGGATTGGGTTTGCGAAATTCAGGACATTTGACTGAAATCGAGAAAACTTGGTAAAATTTTTGGGAGTTTGAAGTGATTTGGAAAATTTAGGAGAGAATATAAAGATTGGGATTGGTTTCGTGAAATTAAGGAGAGTTGGCCAAATCAAGGGAAATTCACACTGACTTGCTAGAATTCAGATGAGATGTAAATATTGGAAATATTTCTGTGAAATTATGGCTAGTTGGCAAAATTGGGAGTGAAATGGCAAAATGCAGGAGAGTTCTGAAAATTGCCTCAAACCCCCCCCCCCCGAGCGAAAGCTAAGTAAGTTTGCTCAGTTGGCAAAATTAGAATTTCGAGTTGGAAATTTTTTTATTTCTCCCCCCCCCAACCATAGTCCTTTGCTACGCCCCTGAATACCAAATATACCCTAAACTTTATAAGAAATGTTTTGTAGTGGCACCCCTAACCTTTGGTCCCTGCAGCCCGGAGATTGTGGAACAAGGCCTATTTTGCCGCCCGGAGCGAACTTGGACTTTGCCACCCCTTTCTCCAAGTCTGATCTTAAATATTAATGATTAAATTAGCTAAATTTGAAATTATTTCTAAAAGCAATTGATAATCGTATATTGAAAAATGGGTCTACTTATTCCAGTCGACTTTACTGCAACTATGGTCTTTAGTTTGTGTGCAAATTTGTCGCCCCGTGCAGTCGCACCAGTAGCAAAGAATCTTAATAAGAGTAAAGAAGGTAAGGCTCCATAGCCGTAATGTAAACCTTATGATGGCAGCGCCGCTACACTTCGTCGTGCGACTAGTGCTGCGCAGAAGCAACGTTTTAGGCGTTTAGGCTCTGTGAAAAAATAATTTCTCTCACTCTCAGTTTAAACCGGATATCACTTGGTTAAAAAACGAAGAACATACCACAACGCTGGACCCCTTGTTGACGAAATATAGTGTTAAAATTTTACTATAAAACAACTGCTCAATAAAAAAAGTCCTCGTAATATTTTCTTATTAATTTCTTTAGTAATACAGCAAGATAGATTATATCAGTAAAATGAAAAGCTTCATAAAGTAATTGATACAACTATTTTGTTTCCCTTTATTTCAGGCTTCACCCAAACTCAATACAAATCAGGTTTCCCATTACGAAAAGAAATGAAAAGTTCAGATTAGCTGGGTTTCTAAATGGATGTGTCAGCAGGACCTTTTTTTTTTCACGGGGGTGGGGGGGATCAGTGTTTCAAGATAGCAAAACATTTAGGCCGAGTCCTTAATTAATTAGTGCAGCTGCGAATACACTTCGTATTGCCATGAAGGAATGTCATGCGCATATATCTAACGATGCCGAAAATGAAAAAAAATAATGTTAAAAATCTCTCTTTACATCCGTTTTCAATATTAATAAATAAAATTAAATGATATGCTTCCGAAAACAAAAGAACATACAGTCCCACTAGTAGCACATGATGTAGCGCCGCACATGGCTGTATCTGTTACTATCCATCTGAAAATATATACACCTGTTGTGAGAGTTTCTAGGTTCCTTCCAGTAGTCTGATTGTGGCTGAAGCACTTGGAGGGAATGTCGGATATTTGGTGAAGTGGAAATGGCCTCTAGAAGACATATCAATATTGCCTATTTCGCATCAGAGATCGTAGTTGCATTGTTTTGCATTCTGGAATATGAACAAGTGCTGCCATCTATGACCAGTCATTGTACCGACAACTTTCTCATCCTTCAAAGATTAAAAAAATAATAAAAATAAATACCCCCTCAAACAGCTGCTTGCCACAGAGGTCTGACAGGAGCCTGTCAGTTTATATGCCACAGTAGGATTACTATATGATAAAAATATCCCGGACAGAATAAGATACTGATGTTGCTAAGTTTATCCAAAAATCTGGTTTTATCCTGTAATAGTTCTGCCAAAAAAGGACTCTAAAAAAATATAAATAAATAAATAAATAAATACCCCCTCAAGCAGCTGCTTGCCACAGAGGTCTGACAGGAGCCTGTCAGTTTATATGCCACAGTAGAAGATCTGAGAGGATGGCAGGACCTCAGCAGAAAACAACACATGGCACATTTAATTTTGACCAAATTTGTAAATTTCTGATTTCGCAAAGCATGCAACAGAGCAATGCAGCATAAAAAATACAACAAAACAGCAAAAATATTCAGGCATAAGCCATTTTCCAGGAAGATTTTTAAATTATAATTTGTTTGTTCAAGTTTATAATCGTTTTTTCATGGCATGATTATGAAATTGTTATCAATATTTGAATAAAGAACATTTTCATTAGGATTGGAAAGTGATAATCTTGTTAATTGCGGCATAGCATTAAATAACTTCTGGACATCAACAAACTGTTTCATTTTAAGGGATACATAAGAAATTCTTTTATGTTGTATAGGGCTAATAATATTGTCACAACAGATGAACGTGCTACAATGGCATGTGATAGATGTATCATGAATGTTCGTCTATGCTGAGCGTGACGATTAACGTTATAAACTGTTTAGAACGAGAATGCTTTGAAAATAGTAAGAATTGTAAAAAAAAACAAGAGATAGTGGAGTAGTGAAAGGAAGAAGGAGATAGTGTATTAAATTAGTGTTGTGTAATGCTACGTAAAAGGACTGCTCTTATTTGATTTAAATGAAAGATGGTTAGGGTTGAGAAGAGGAAAGGTTTGTTATTGGATTCTCTGTCAGAGGAGATCAATGTTAAACGTTTCACGTGTATAAGGTATAAAGTTTTATTAGGGTTATTTAATGTCGCAAATGAGATTCTATACAAAGTGTTTTGTCTTTATGCTAAGAGAAATAGAAGTACTTATGTTTAGATAAAATTGATTAATTTGTAATAATATTGTGCCATTGTAATAAATTACATCATTCATACTTTAGTAGTATACATATGTGCTATTTATGAACTCTCGCTAAACTTTCATCTCTTTGAATACATAACAATATATTACTATTAGCATTTTCAAATCATCTACTAGTATGCACTACTACTGTTAAAGAGTGAAAATTCAAAACACGAAAACAGTGATTTTCTTTGAAGACGAGAATTCCGTATTCACGAGAGGTGACATGTTATTCTTCTAATTTCAGTATTCAGGTTAAACATCTTTCAAATAAAATGCGCATAAAAATATTAATTCACCATTATTATTTATTATTTTGATGTTGCTAATTATTAACTATGTAAAGAAAGATCGCATTTATATGTTTTTATTTATTCACAGGAAAAGGTTTTTGACATTTTCCTTTTACCTAAGAAACTGAATTTTTTTTTTCTGTTTTTATAGAGCCATACCAATTCGGTAGGAACTTTCCATGTTAGGTCAAAGGGAAACTAATTTCGAACCTCTATAACTTCCAATGTACGCTTTGCATCGAAAAATATTGCTGAAGTTAAATTAAATATCGTAATCAAATCTAACTAAATCTCTGTTTTCAAAAATATTCTTTCCGTATTTAAAGCATTGTGGAAGCTGATATATTTAAGAACAGTACTGACAGTCGAGAATTAACCGCATAATTCCTGCTACCATAACTCTTTAAATTTTGAACAAATATTGTTGAAAATCGAAATTTAGATAGATTTGATTGAATATCTACTTCCTTTTTGGCAACATTTCTCGATACAAAAAAAATTAATAATATTTATGAGCGGATAGAATATTATTTGGGTAAATTTAATTATTTGCATTAATTGTATTTGTGAAACCTCTAACTATAAAAAAATTGCTTAATAAAATTCGCATTTTGTTAAGATTAAATTCAGTTATCTTTCCCCAGACAAGATGTCAATAGTTTACATGTGACATAGTTTAAGTGTGAAAAAGTATTAATTTAATATTTACTGGTAGGACATGGTTAATTTTACTAATTACTCCAATATTTTGGAGTAATCTGTTAAATTTGTTACAAGAAATTTAATTTAATTTTCAATGGTGATCTACTTTTTGCCCCAGAAACACATTAGTTTACATATGAAGATTTGTGATTCGAATTGAAAATGATTCCCTTAGTTTTCATATGATTGAGTGTCAAAAGATCACACTGAAACCAGGTTATGTATTTGTTGATTTCAATATTCGAGATTTCTATTGTATTATTCACATTGCTATGAGAAAAGAAGAATAAACTAGTGTCACTTGAATATAATATGGGACTTCAATTCCTACAAACATTAAATATGTTATTAACGTAAATTATAAATATAAGTGGGCCCAACGTATAGCCATGTGACACATCATGATCATTATTTAATAAATTCGAATTTGTATCATTTATTTTAAATATTTTTTCTTATTAGTAAGATAACATTCCAGCACGTTTTGAGTTGGACTTCTTATACCAATGTAACATAATTTCTCTGGCAGATTAGTATGAGATTGTTTGTCAAAAACCTTGGATAAGTAAAAAATTAAAAAAATACAGTTGTCGATATTTGGTACGCAATATGTAAAGAACATAAAATTTGGGAAACCATACTAATTATCATGTAGACATTTATTTGTATAAAAACATTTATGAAGCGAATACTTATTAATTTCTCAAATACTTTACTGAAAACTGATAATATGGGTCTATAATTAGATATTTCAGTTTTCTCTCCATTTTCATGAATAGCTATTACTTCGCTGATCTTTCAGAGATCAGGATATTTTACACGTTGAAATACATAAGTTAAATATTATTACCATAGGCTTCGTAAGCATTTCAGTGACATCTTTAATAATTGTAGGACGGAAGTCATCGTCTATTGGGATCTAAATAATGCAGAGTATTTAAGATTTCGTCTTCTGATAAAGGAGCCAAATATATGGACTGCAAATTAAAGGAATCAATAAGGAAATTAGAATATTGCTTCTGATTATGTGAAATCTGTGATTAGTAATTTTTTCGATAGTTCTGTAAAATACTTTTTAAATATATTTACTATTTCATTTAAATATGTAAAAATTTTACCATCATGATTAATTTCACCAATATATGAGATCTTTTTGTTTGGGTTAATTACATTTTTTCCATTCTTCCATGTTTCATAAGGAGACTGATTTTGAAAAGAATTTTGGTAGTAAATTTTTTTCACTAAACATATGTCTTTAACAAAGATTTTCGAGAAATGTCTTGAAAATTTTAAAGTCGCTTTGATTTTTTGTTTCTTAGATCTTTTTTTAAAAGTTTACTTTTATATTTGATACGTTTATATACAGCAGACAACATCCAAGGTTTCCCAATTTTTTTTAATTATCTACAATTATGTATGGGAAATGAAAATCATAAATTTGTTTTATATAACCATGAAATCTTCCATATATGGCATTAACATCATTCCCATTTAGAAATGGTTCCCAGTTCACCTTAGAGAGTTCTTGCTTAAATGCTTCGAGAATACTAGTAGAAATATTTATTAGATTCGGTAAACATTTTAGTTATTGTCTTAGTTCCATTATATTTGTAAGAATAAATATTGGCAAATGGTCACTTATATGATAAAGTAATACAGCAGCTAGGTGACATTCTACATTAATAATGAACAAGTCCAACATGGATTGCCAAGTAGCTGTAATTTGAGTAAGGACAAGGACTGCGTTTTCACAGTTAGAGGAAATAATTATATTTTTTAATAAATTTGTCACTATTGCTTTTCTCAGTCATGTCAATATTAAAGTCACCTACTAAATACATTTTCTTTCTGGAAATAATTGTGTAATCTAGGAAACCAGAGACATATTCACCAAATTCACCGATTTTGTCGGTAGGTGGACAATATACGTAAAACTGCAATTAAAATAGAATCATTTTCTGTAGTTAAAATTTCGTAATTATAGGATATCATTAGCCGTCCCATGGCCGAGTGGTTAGCGCGCTTGGCTACTGATCTAAGGGACCTGGGTTCGAGTCCCGTGTAAAGTATGGATGTATGTTTCGTTTTTCTGCTGAGGTCCTGTCATCCTCTCAGATCTTCTACTGTGGCATATAAACTGAGACCTCTGTGGCAAGCAGCTGCTTGAGAGGGTATTTTATTTTTATTTTTTATAGGATATCGTTGCAAAACTATTATTTATGAGGTAGTATCTATGTGTTTCTGATAAATATTTTGCAACGACTCCTAATTTCTTTTCTCGGTTAACGAAAAAACGTGTATCCCGAAATATTGACATAACTAAAACTAATTTTTTGTTTTGTTATTGAAAACTAAGATTCTGTCATACATATGCAATTAATATCGTTATTAAATAATGAATCTAATTTAACAGACATTCAGTCTTATTGTTTAAACTACACTTCTCAAAGTGGAAATCGCAGCACCAAGAAGGAATGGAAGTAAAGATATGTAAATCACAGGAGGCATCGGCCATCGGAGATATGTAAATGATCAAAATTCCATAGCGAATTGATACTTGACACCCAGCCCCATTGTGGAGAAATACCTGGTGTCTATGAGCTCGTATCATAGCACAATTGACACTAAGGTGGGGAGTGCATGCTGCGAAAATATTTGGAACATGCCTTGGAGGTGGCAGCGGGACCCTTATGACAACCGAAGCCTTCTGAGAGAGAGCGAATTGTCAATCTGTGAGACCTTGGATTCAATCTTTGATTGATGTCCTCATGCACAAGGCACAATATGAGTGCAGTGCAATGGTATGTCTCGTGCAGGATCATGGAGCACCAAATGGCATGACAGATAGGTACCAGACCAGCACACTGCACTACAGGATGAGAAGATCGCATGATCCTTAGGAGGGTAGCTCACGACCCTTTCACCACAGTGACTGTGCTGCAGAGTGATTTGCAGACAGTTACAGGTACCGTGGTCTCCTTGCAAACCATTAGACAACATTTGCATGACACAAGAATGAGGGCGTGACGTTCAGTTTGGCAACTGCCATTGCAGCATTATCATGGATTACATTGTCTCCACTGGTGTTGTGAGAGGCAAATTGGACTATGGAATGGAGGAGAGTGTTGTTCGCAGACGAGTCCTGATTCTATTTTGGCATGCAAGATGGCCGTTTGTCCACATGACATTGGTCATGGTACAATGGTATGAGGTGGCATCGCATATGGATTCCATTCCATACCATTTAAATATACTTTTTAGGATAGATTACTTATAAATTTTGCAACTCCATTCGTGAATGCAGATTTGGTGCAAATAAGATTTAAGTTTGGTAATGTTAACTGTACTTTCCTAGTATTTTATACACTGAATGGAGAAATTATTATATACACCTACCTAATAACCTGTTGCTCCACCTTTTACCTTCACAACAGCATTAAGACATCTTCGTAAGGGCAAAATGAGGTGTTGAAAACACGGAGATGGTATTGCTGCTCATGAAGCGAGGATCGCCTGTTGTAAGAGCATCCACATTTGCTGGTGAGAGTTGGTGGGCTCGAACAGATCTTTCCAAATTGTCCCACAAATTCCCAATAGGGTTGAGGTCCCGAGACAGAGGGGACCATTCGAGTGTGATAAACTCACTTGAATGCTCCTGGAGCGAAATAGTCGCCACTCGCGAAGCATGTGGTGTGGCGTTTTGACCTGTTGAAAGATAGCGTCATGGTGCGGAAAGAGAATTGCTACGAACTGTTTGTGTTATTCCTTGTGTTTGTGACGGAGGTCTCGATGCATATGAGGGACCCCAAGGAAACCGATGCAAACTCATCACAAACTGTTACACTGACTCCACCTGCCTGTATGACCCCAACTTGGCCAGCTGGGGTCATGTACCCAGCTGGCAAAGATGGTAGGCTGCATGTGCTCTACGCCAAATTAACCCTCCCATTGATCTGATAGAGTTGAAACCTTGATTCATCAGACCAAATGACACCTTTCCAGTCCTCCACACTTCAGTTGCGATAGGCCTGTGCAAACCTCAGCCTAATCTTTTGGTGCCTTACAGTAAACAACATGTATCACAGAAACTTATTTTTCAATAACTAAACAAAAAATTTGTTTAGTTATGTTGATATTTCGGGCACACGCTTTTTTCTTAATCGAGAAAAGAAATTGGTAGGAGGCGTTGCAAAATATTTATCAGATAAACATAGATACTTCCTCATAAATAATAGTTTTGCAACGATATTCTGTTATTACGAAATCTTAACTACAGAAAATGATTCTATTTTAATTGCAGTTTTACGTATATTGTCCACCTACCGACAAAATCGGTGAATTTGGTGAATATGTCTCTGGTTTCCTAGATTACACAATTATTTCCAGAAAGAAAATGTATTTAGTAGGTGACTTTAATATTGACATGACTGAGAAAAGCAATAGTGACAAATTTATTAAAAAATATAATTATTTCCTCTAACTGTGAAAACGCAGTCCTTGTCCTTACTCGAATTACAGCTTCTTGGCAATCCATGTTGGACTTGTTCATTATTAATGTAGAATGTCACCTAGCTGCTGTATTACTTTATCATATAAGTGACCATTTGCCAATATTTATTCTTACAAATATAATGGAACTAAGACAATAACTAAAATGTTTACCGAATCTTATAAATATTTCTACTAGTATTCTCGAAGCATTTAAGCAAGAACTCTCTAAGGTGAACTGGGAACCATTTCTAAATGGGAATGATGTTAATGCCATATATGGAAGATTTCATGGTTATATAAAACAAATTTATGATTTTCATTTCCCATACATAATTGTAGATAATTAAAAAAATTGGGAAACGTTGGATGTTGTCCGCTGTATATAAACGTATCAAATATAAAAGTAAACTTTTAAAAAAAGATCTAAGAAACAAAAAATTAAAGCGACTTTAAAATTTTCAAGACAGTTCTCGAAAATCTTTGTTAAAGACATACGTTTAGTGAAAAAAATTTACTACCAAAATTCTTTTCAAAATCAGTCTCCTTATGAAACATGGAAGAATGGAAAAAATGTAATTAACCCAAACAAAAAGATCTCATATATGGGTGAAATTAATCATGATGGTAAAATTTTTACATATTTAAATGAAATAGTAAATATATTTAAAAAGTATTTTACAGAGCTATCGAAAAAATTACTAATCACAGATTTCACATAATCAGAAGCAATATTCTAATTTCCTTATTGATTCCTTTAATTTGCAGTCCATATATTTGGCTCCTTTATCAGAAGACGAAATCTTAAATACTCTGCATTATTTAGATCCCAATAGACGATGACTTCCGTCCTACAATTATTAAAGATGTCACTGAGATGCTTACGAAGCCTATGGTAATAATATTTAACTTATGTATTTCAACGTGTAAAATATCCTGATCTCTGAAAGATCAGCGAAGTAATAGCTATTCATGAAAATGGAGAGAAAACTGAAATATCTAATTATAGACCCATATCCATAGTATCAGTTTTCAGTGAGAAATTAATAAGTATTCGCTTCACAGTTATTTCGATACAAATATATGTCTGCCTGATAATTAGTATTATTAGCTGCTCCCCTGGTTTTTCATTTCTGCAACATTAGACTCCGTAACAAATACCTACCGATTTCTCAATGTCGACGTTGAATGTTTGACAACACGTAAACAGGTTTCTGCCGCAAAAGGGCAGTAGCTATGGGTGACAGTCAAGAGGTAAATTGGTGAGAGTATCACACGCTCTCATTATACATACTCTGTATAAAGTAAATGAGAAGAAGTTATTATATTCTCTAAGATTACATATTTTGAGCTTCTTGGAGAAAATTACGATAAACTGAAGAAATATACAATATGGTGGTTGGTTTCCGAGATATATATATTATCTGTGTATATCGATATCGAACCCAAATCAACTCGTATTGCGCATCTTGCGGAACAATCACAGTCAAACATTAAAATTCGAGTAGGGTGACTCATAAGGAATAGTAAATTCATTTAAACGAAATTATATTACGTATGATCATACTTGAAATACTTCTGCTCCTGCAACTGAAAAATATGCATGTAATACAGTGGACCTTCGTTATAGCGCTGCTCGCTATACCGCGCACTCGGTTATAGCGTTCAAACATGTTTATACAGGTCCGTGCGGCGTTAGTGAGTATCGTATTTTTTTGTTACTGCGTATTGAGTAATTGTGTATGTATTGAGTTCCTGCATGTATTTTGAATAGTGTTTAATTATTGCATGCATGATGAGTAAAAGAAAAGCTTACAGTGTGAAATTTATTGTGTCGCCACCGCGCCGCTCGGTATAACGCGGTTCACCTTATAACGCGGGTGTTGTTTCCCGCCCGACATGCGCGTTATATCGGGGGTCCACTGTATCTCGTTATTTCGTATCCTCTTTATGAATGTCAAAAATGTTGTTCTACCATATGTAATTCGATAGCCCATCTTAATGATATTAACCAAATAAAATCTTAATACGTAGGATGGGGGAGGGGGGGGGGTTACCTCAAACTTCCTCAAATTATGTTCTTCCCCTTCGTGATAACGAGGAAGAAAATGGAAGGAAATTTTAACGCGCTATATTTTTCTTCTCCAAACTCGAGGATAGATATTATTTTTATCACTAGAGGGCAAAAAGATGTATTTAACTGTAGAGGGGAGGTAGGGGGCGATCTGTTGATAGATGCTGTAAAATTAAACGATATACATAAAATGTAATGGAAATTCCTATTAATTGTTAATAAGAATCGCGTGATTATCATTTCTCAAGGAACATTTTTTAATTATGTAACTTTTTAAAGAATCTACCGATAATTTCACAGCACTGCTGCACTAAAAAGCACTTACCTTTCACACTCTAAATCAATGAATTTAAAAATCTCAAGATAGTAAAAGCTAAACTAGTGTTAAATTCCTCCAAACCGATACTGCATTAAAATATACGTCAATCAAAATTGGCCCAGATGTAAAAAAAAGGGTAGAAGGGGGGGGGGGGGGGGCAGAGAAACTCAGTTCGAAGGGGGGGGGGGGGGAATTAAGGGGGCTAAGAGAATGGATTTTCATTTCTGTATGACATTTTCCCTTCCATTTTAGTTCTTCACGAGTTTAATAAACTTTCGCCTCTGTTACCATTACTGGCATTCTCAAAGGGGATGTGGCTACATGCACATCCCTTCCCTAATCCTTCCCTGGTCAAAATAATAAGGAATGATGGTAATTTTTTGTGAACTTTTATATTAATAAATGCATAGCATCGGTTACAACTTTATCCAAAAAATTTCATTAATTATACCTTATTACTCTATTTTTTTTGTTCTATATATTACCAAATTATTGGAGATTTGCCTTGTCATGCAAATGTGAAGCAAATTTCGAAGCTCTGTAAGTCTTAAAATCAATTTTCACAAGAAACATTACTGAAGACAACTTTATCGATATTCATTAAGTCTACCTAATTCTAGATATACCTAGAATATTTAATGATGGTGTTCTATCAGAATATACTAATAAAACTGATGAACATTGAATGAACTAAACATTTCTCATATACATTTTTTCACTTTAATTAACTTCTGAGATAATTTCATATGACACACCGCTGTTGCTAAATATTAAAATTTATCTCTTTAAACACTGAAAAAATAGTGTTGAAAATCAAGATTCAGTTGACATATTAATCTTCAGTGATATTTTCCCACAGAAGTTATAGAACTTATTAATATCGTGCAGTCGAACTAGGTGACCATTAACAACTGATTTCAAATTGAATTTTCAGAAATTCACGGATCATGTTCTGTAAATCTGGTGAACTTTACGGATTAATGTTTATTTGAAGTAAACTATTCAATAAGTACTACACAATTTGTAAGCATAGTTATAAAAAACTGTAATATTATCAATAATCGTGACGAGAACTTCAGAAGAATTACCTTTCTAGATATAGCTCTTAGCCAATTTTCACGCAAATCACAATCGCCTGAAATTTAATGGAAATTAATTTTATCCTTACGAGTATCTGAATTACAATGGGGAACAACACAATACATCATTGTAAATACGATGGGCTGTAATTTAAATTCAAAATTTCTCGAAACGACTGTGAACATTAAGAACAAAATATTTTAAACTAACTGCTGCTTTGAAGTAACTTTCACAATTGTATTAACCATTGAGGTAATAATACAAGAGACGGGACTCCGATTCCCATACCATTGGCAGCCATGATTACGGGCAGGTAGATCGTAGATCGTATAATCATATTCGATGTACCAGGTAATAATTTTACCCCTAAGCATCTCCATCATAAAGATATGCCTATTTGGCATGAGTAAGAACAAAATATATAACTAAACCACCCTTTGGTGGGACCCTAAGGACAAACATAAGAAAAGCTAAAAATAGCAGTAAAATTGTATAAGAAACCTAAAGCGGGTAGGTCTCCTCAGAGAACGCTACCGTTTTAGGTCTCTTGAACTTGTTCAAAACAGTATGATCATAAAGAATAAGAGAAGAAATAATCTCATTGGGATTATTGCTTACAGCCTCAAAAAATCTGTTTGAGGTGCGTTTTATATATGTGTATATTATATATATGGTCGATGCCCATGTCTTTATGAAGTTGTCTGTTAGTGACAAACCATGGGGCATCGACCGCAGTTCTCAAAATCTTGTTCTGTAAGACCTGAATCTTACGAATATTGGTGGGTGTAGTATTCACCCATATGGGTGAAGCATAGAGAATCACCAGTCATGATCGTATCATAGGGTAAAAGCTTATCATCAATCATTAAAATGAAATTTCTCCTAAGGATTGAGGGGCCTAGCTGGCCCCTCAATGAATTGACTTTGGAGATTATATTATTTATGTGATAGTCCCACTTTAACCTCTTATGTATAACAACCCAAGACATTTGACTGAATCACTCCAATCAATGGGAATATCTTGTAAATATAGGCAAGTGGGATTCATAATAGGCTTTCCAGTAAAAAAGATGGCAGAACTCTTGTCAGAGTTAATCTTTATCTTCCATTTTTCGTACCATGTGCCCAGCTCGGTCAAGCTATGCTGCAGCCTCTTCACAGCGATAGCAGGATCGAGGGAGGGAGATAGTAAGGCAAGGTCATCTCCTAAAGTGCAACATGAATACGATCAAAGGAAGGTAAATTGTATAAGTATAAAGAGAAGAGTGTAGGACCCAAAAAGGAGCTCTGAGGCACACCCACAGAGATGACTCTTCTTGTAGACATAGCAGATTTAATTTGGACTTGAAATGTCCTATTCGGGAGATATGATTGAATCAAACAGATGAGTCCAGATGGCACTTCAGCTTGTGTAAAAGGCGGTCCAACCAGATGCGGTCAAAGGCTTTGATCACATCCAGGAAGATGGCTGCAACGGACTCCTTTTGGTTAAGGGATTCGGCGACTTTCTCCACCACTCTAATGACCTGGTGTTCGGTAGATCGATTCCATCTGAAACCAACCTGGATCTCAGGCAGAATAGGGTGGCAGCCAAGAAAGTCGTCAATATGATTGAGTAAATTCTGTTGAAAAGCTTACTAATTGTAGACAGCAAGCTGATAGGATGGTAGCTGCATGGAACAGTGGAGTCCTTGCCTGGCTTATGTAAAAGCTTGACAATAGCATTTTTTCAGACATCAGGAAATATAAGATTTCGAAGTAAATAATTAAATAACGAACAGAGATGCACAATGACTTTCTTTGGAAGATGCTTGAATATCCTGTTCGATATTTCGTCTTGACCCGAGGCTTTATTCAATTTTAGGCATTTGATTGCCAGGTAAATTTCCAGCGGTGATGTAAAATTCTCCCTGGACCAATCCACCTGATCGAAATGGAGAAGGGATTCCCTCACCAATCCACAGGTATGATGGTCAGAGAGATCAAAGTTCTCACGGAATTGCAATTCGAGGGCATCCCCAAAAGCCTCGGATTTATCTTCATCACTGATTACAGGCAGGTGTGCTTGCAGACTGCTTAAGAAGGCAAGAATACCCATGCGAATGTCTAGTAAACGACGATGAATGCTATTAAATAATGTGTACCAAATGAGTGAAATGAGACAGAACTTTGCTGTTTTTCGTTTTTTATCTCAGTGAGGTTATTACAATGTAGTAATTAAAACAACAAAATATATTTATTAAATTTTATAAATATTATCCCGCCGTGGCAGCGATAATTTTTTTCGGATATTTGTAATAATTTTTGAAGTCAATTTCTACAGGCAATCTGTGTATTTATTATGAATGGATTTTAAAATGCTAGGTAACAATTGATTCACCTCTTAGACCCAGGGTGGGTGGGAAAATGCAATAATTTTGCGCTCAGCAAAATTTCTTTATAGAGGTAAAACTTTTCTTTTTGCATTGGACAGATACTGATGAAATAGTTAGAATTAGCGTGATCCCCTGTCAGCTGTCAGTCAATCATGCACAATTGACAAAATATTAGATATTACTCTGAGTTAGTGATTTGAATTATTACTGTGAATATAAATACTCCATGCATTAGGGACAAAGAAATTTGATGCAGAAAGATGCAAAACAAATGACTTCCTTTCTCCCGATTAACCTGTTCAGTGCCATGAGCTCAGCATCTGAGTGGAGATATTTTGTGCCCTTGAATGCCAATATTCAGCGTCATCCCGTTTTTCTCGATTTTATTTCTCGTGCTATTTTGCTTTCATCCTTCTGGTTTTTATCTGAAAGTTACAATGCATTTTTAGCTGTCTTTCTGATTTTTTTTCAAATCAATATAGTTTATAGTTGTTTTGAAAATTGATTGTTTGCAAAAGGCATCGAATTTCTTTATCAAGAGAACGAAGGCAATCAAAGGCACAAGGATATATACCACGTGACCCCCATAACCTAGCTTTCATCTTCACCCATGAGGTTCTGAAGGTAAGCCAATTTGCACTCAGTTGTCTAATGTGGGAGAGGGGGGAATCCCCATCCATTTGAAGTCTTATACACCCTTTGAACACGTGATACGTAGCTCCTGTAACCTTTGATCTTCAATTCCTGTCCCTTTGTTTTTATATCATACGCACCATACCACGCATATTTGTATTTATATCATATATCACCGACACATCAGAAAACTTTTAGTTTTGTTACACATTAAAATTAAATTATTAATTAGTTTACACATTAAAAATTTTCAGTTTTGAAAAGATCGCATTTCCAAACCGAACACAGAAAGCACTCAGTGAAAACCTATGCAGACAGCATGGTTTGTTTTGCGCGTGCTTTTTTTGCATAAGAGTGCCTCGAGAAAATTCTAAATGGTCAGGCCTGTACGCTATCATTGTTGGTCAAGGTTACAGCTTGGCCAACAATGATAGACTACAGGCCTGCACAATTGCTCGAAAAAGGTACCTTTACGCGAGCCTCCAATAATATAAAATCTCACTAGATGGCGCACAAAGACTCAACAAACTAGTGGTTCTATATAGGGAGAGGTTTGCAAACGGCGTCCATGGGTGCCATGTCTGCGCTCTGCGAGTGCGTCAGTTAGGCTAGCTGACTGATTATCTAGCTTCCTCAACACATACATGAGTACGAAGCAACTCTGTAATAAGATTTTGTTACTTAAAAAACATGGAAATGCTTTCTGTTCTCAGTATTTTATACTAATATTTATTGACTGTTAAGTTTATAAGAATTACTTAAAATAATAAAGATTAACGGAATCACTGTACTTTCATACATTCAGTCCCAGATATTAAATTTTAATTTAAAAAGTAAAAATGCTTAACATTCCTGAAACGATATGGCAATATTTTTAATTTGGGCTCTGATTCATGCTTTTATAAAATTAATATTCAAATTCTATTCAAAAATAATAGTTGAACTCTTGTAGCATAAGGAAGCTTTATAAAAATATTTTTACATATTCTGAAATCTGTCAAAATTATGCTATATATATATATAAAGAACTGGCACATTCTAAATGATTTTTTTCCTTTATTACACGATAATAATATAAATAAATACCCCTTAAGTAGCTGCTTGTCAGAGAGGTCTGACAGCAGCCTGTCAGTTTAATATGCCATATTAGATCAATGAAGATGGTGGGCCTTCAGAGGAAATACAACATAAACATCCGTGTCTTACCCAGGGCTCAAACCTAGGTCCCTTTGACCAGTAGCCTAGAACGCTAACCACTTTTAATCACTTTATATTGTGCATCTACACGTTTTTTCAATCTAACCTCAGCCTGTAGTTTAGTGCACGAAGAGCAAGAAGTACTCTGTTCAGATGTGCAACATATGAATTGTCAACATTAACTTCATTTACGACACAATCTGCGATATTTTCCCTATTACCAGTGTTCACTAGTAAACTGTTATTACATGAAGTAAACTACAAGTCGTTTCTTCAGCAACCAAAAAGTTTTTTTTTACAGGTTGCTTCTTCAGGAGCTTCATTTTCATGGTTTCTTCTTGGAGGGCTTTTACATGTCTTTTATACTGGGCAATATAAAAATACGGTTGGCACTGCTGAATTTATTTTAACTTCCTTTGGCTATATGCCTATAAGTATAGTGTGGTATTTGCTTATTAAAATCTGGCAGAAAAAGTGTCCCATACCAGTAGAGGGCGCTGGGAATGATATTTTTGCCTTGTTAACATTACCCTCTATGGACATTTCGCCTTTCAATGACTTTTAAAAATAGAAGCATTTATGCAATGATTTTACCATTCAAATGCACATTATTCCTAAGTATCTTAACTGAACTAGTAAAACTTAGAGAACGCTTGAGCAAGTATATTTTTTTTAAAATGAAGAAAATTGATGGCCGTTCGATCAGAACAAACCGCAATCCTCTTTATGTATCAGAGCGCTGAAGTGATCGGTTTGATTGGCTCTTTGGTAAACTTTTCGAATGACACGTGATGTAACATATGTTCTAACATGTGACATTCGGACTCACCAATTGTAATACAAGTCTTATGGCGTAGATATCCTTGTAAATTGCAAAAGCAATTTAAAACGTTGTAATTGGCTAAACAAGAATGCAAGTTATTAGCATCATGATTATTCTTTCTTGTTTAGCCAATTATAATGCTTTAAATTGCTTTTGCAATTTACCAGGACTTCTATTACAACTGGCGAATCCAAACGTCACATATTAGTACGTATGTTATTTGTCACATCTTCAAATTATAAAATATACTCCAAGTACTAAAAATTTAACCAATAGGTTAAATCATTTTAATACTGCAAATTATTAGTATCATGATTATTCTGTATTAAAATGCTCTAACCTATCGATTAATTCAAATTTTTATTATCCCCTGTCAACATACAACCCCCACTTCACCACTCTGAATACACCAATTGGTCATAAACAGACCCCCATAATCCCCTTACCCCTCATTATAAGAAAAAAAATTATGGTATCAAATATCCTTTAATTCACAAGGAATATAGTTTGCACTGGACCCCTTCGAGTCTACTTCAGATGCATTCCACTTTATTATTATTGCTAACCTAAGTGGCTAACAACCTTTTCTTTACCCACATATACCTCAATCCACATCCCCATTAATTAATGGCACATTTTAAAATTTTTAAAGGCCGTTAATTAAAGCCCCCCCTAAAAATTCCATTTTTACAGTTAATTCCCTCCAGTGCAAGAGGATTTAAAGAATATAAAAGTTCTTTCTTAGACCCCCAAGGCACAAATTTCCACCCCTATTCAAGACCCCAGACCCCTCCTCCCCCACACCATTAAAAATTTATAACTATCTCAATGCCATACCTTTAACTACAGCCCATCCCATTTCCTAAGTAGTTACGCTACGTTGTGTAATGCAATGCAAGCGCTAAAATCTACCTTATTGACACCAACTCACAGCATGTCCCACAAAAAGCATTATACGTTTCACCCTCCATCATGGAAGATATTTTAAGTTCTCCCCACCACTCTCTAACACTTTTTATGGCGTAGCAGCTTCCCTTTGCTTCTTTTTTTTTTCATTTTTCAACGAATCTAGGCGGCCTGCGAGCCATTAAGCCTATTCGTCGAAACGTGGGTTAACCAGCCCTTTATGGTCCTGGTCCCGCCAGTCGTTGCTTACAGCACCCAAAATTGAATTTGCGATTGGACTAGATGATAAAGGGGCTGAGGCCCCTTTTACAAAGTGGTCAAGGAAAGGATGAAGGATTGTTAAACGCTGTTACCATCCCGTGCTGAATACCACAGCATTTTATTACCCTTAAGTACTGGAACATAAGTCATGGAGTTGACAAGAACCAATAAAAGCTTTACCGTACCCACAATGCATATTAGACTTGAATGTTCTTAAACGTAAAAACAAAACCTCAGTAATTTATTTAAATTTGAGTAGAATCTAAAATTCTAAATATTACTCTTAAAAATTTTCGTCTTAACTGCACTGTGAAAAAGAAAGTTGTTATACTGAGAAAAATACTTTTAAAACTATTCGTTGTAATCGTGTAGCTAGCGGTTCCTATCGCTTCAAGATGCCGCATGCAAAGCACACCTTACATTAAAAGTACAACGGACGCGATCATGCCTTGCCGCTTTATATTTTAGCCACAGAGAGCTGAATTTCTTACAGCGACACAGTATTCAGCAAGTTGTACTTGATATTGTATTAAATGTCATGTGAGGTTAAATACGAGCAAATTGTCGTTTTTCTGCTGAGGTCCTGCCATTCTCTCAGACCTTCTACTATGGCATATAAACTGGCAGGCTCCTGTCAGATTTAGAATCTGTAGCAAATCCCCATATTTAGAATCTGTGGCAAGCAGCTGCTTGAGGAGGTATTTTTTTTTCTTCATAACGTTAAACATAGCAACACTGAAATTTACAACTGCCCTGAAACTTCTATAAACGATCAATTATGCTAAATAAATCAAACAAATTAAAGGTTTATTCCCTTTATACTTACCAAATTAAAATGGATGTACAAATGGTATTTGTGAGGATGCCACCCCAATTAAACAATTGTTTATTATGCAAGCTAATTCTTAATATTTAAATTTCTGGAGGAAACTAACGAAACATTTTAGCTGCTTATAGAGTATCATGTTTTTTCATGCCCATAATGTTTCGCTATATCATTTTTTTATGTAGAACTACTTTTTTTCCTATCTAGAACTACTTGTGGCGGAGTAATTTGGCGTAAAACGGTACTATACCAATATCTTTTCACTGCGCATGTACGAAGTTATGATGCGACTCTAGTCCCGCTCTCGGTAGGGGACCACTATTTGGACCACTTTTTAATGGCTAGGCTATTGACGATTGTAACACTATTACTTGTAGGCACTATACTTTGGCCATTAACTCGAATCTTCTCCCATTGAGATGTATCAAAGTAATCCTGAAAATGAGATATCAAAAGATAATTAGAACGCTTATGAATATGTATTTTAAAAAATCTAATTCGTTTGCTTTTCAATGACCTTTGCCTATAATCAAATTTTTGTTTTATGGGTTGGGTTGTTTTACCTCTGAGCGACACTTTTTTGCACACCATGGGCTAAATGGCCAGGTCACAAAGACCCCCGAAGGCTCAGAGAAGGTTTTGGGAGGGGACCCATTGGAACAGCTGTTGGGAGGCAGATGGTAGCCTCCTGTCAAGGCCATTTAGCGTGTTCTTTAATGTGCAAAGGGTTAAAGGTCCTGAACAGCAAAAACAAGTTTTTATTAAAAAATGTCACTAGAAATGAAGATCTCGCGCAAATTCTCAATTTTTAGCAACATTCCTTTAATATTTAGAGTTATTAAGTTGAAAACATTTAGCAACAAACGTTGCTGTTTAGCATTTTCGAAATTTATTGAATGATTACACAAACTTCAAACGCAGCATTCATTTTAGTACGTGAACTTTAAAAATAGATTTTACAATAATGTCATTGAGGTCTACAAACTATTCGGAATGTATTAGTAATACTTCGGCAGTAGAGAGAGATTCAAATATTGAGAATAAGTACATTTTCGGTGTTTTTACAGATATAATTAAATTCAACCTATGTCAACATAAGCGAGAATAATCTGTTGGTTTCCAGAATTCCCGTTTCACTTTAGCTGCCCAGATATTTATTCTAGTGTGATCTTTGGGGAAAGCTTTCATCAATTTCCTTTTCTTTGGAGAATTAGTGCAGCTGAAAGCTGCATAATGTGGCATTTTAACAAGCTTAATACCTTATGTTTATCAAGGAAAACAAATGAGGAATATAATATGCAATTTATGTATCAACACAGCGATCTAATTCAGTGTAGAACCAACATACGTATACACTTTACCTGTAACTATCACAGAGCTAATCGACGCACAGAAATGGCGCCCATGAGACACGTGACAGCGACAACCAATAGAAATCGACATCGCCGTTTACAGATGATAAAATGGCTATGGCGTGACCACTGATGAGACCCTTTTTACAAAGTGGTCCAGTTATCTATAAGAAGCATAGGATGTACCACACATACACCACTAAGACAAACAAACTGTTCTCTTCAATCGTTTTCGTGTTAGCGAGGAAAAACTTCAAATTTTGTGAATGTAAAGAACCACGGGAAGAAAAATATGCTACATTTATGTTTCTAACTTATATGCTGTTAACATTTTTAATCGGAAAGAGTTTTTAGGAAAAAAATCATACAGATTTGGATTTAAAAAAAATCATAATAGATTTGGTGATTTCGCTTCTGTATACCGTAATGACAAACTAAAATACTAGGATTTTTGTATAATTAGATATTCGAAATTTTGATGGTGGAATATGAAAGTCCTGAAGTTTTCATAGGCAACATTTGATTCACCTCTTAGACCAAGGGTGGGTTGGAAATTGCAATTATTTTGCTCTCAGCAAAATTTCGTTATAGAGAAAATACTTTTTTTTTTTGCATCGGACAGGTATTGATGAAATATTATGATTTTCATTTTCCTAGTCTCCCAGAAGCCATAACTACGCCGTCTAACTGTCGAAAAAATTGAAAATTCCCAAATTTCAAATGAATATTGCAAACGATGTATTTTATGCTACAACTTTGAAATTTTGATGGTGGAATGTGAAGCACGTTGTACCATTGGCAATTATGAGTTGACCACGTACCCCAAAGGGGGTGGGAAAATTCAATTTTTTGTTTTAAGAGAATATTGTTTCCTTATAGAGAATAATTAAAAAATTATTTGGTGTTGCATAGTTATTGATGAAAAGAGATTTAATGCCAGAAAAATGCAAAAAGAAACATGACTTCCTTTCTCCCGATTAACCTGTTCAGTGCCATGAGCACAGCATCTGAGTGGAGAAATTTTGTGCCCTTGAATACCAAGCACTTAGCATCATGGCGTTTTTCTCGATTTTATTTCTCTTGCTTTTTATCTTAAAGTTAGAATGCATTTTCTGGCGTCTTTTAGATTTTTTTTTTAAATTGATACAGTTCATAGTTGTTTTAAAATTGATTGTTTGTAAAAGATACCGAATTTCTCTATCAAGGGAACGAAGGCAATCAAAGCCGCAAGAAGTCCGCAATACCACGTGACCCATCACCTAGCTTTCACCCTCAGCCCGCTCCCCGTTGCTTGAAGGCATGGGGTTCTGACTTGAAGGCAGTCAGTTGTCTAACGTGGGAGAGGGGGGAGGGAAGTCCCCATCCATTTGAAGTTTTACACACCCTTTGAACACGTGATACGTAGCTCCTGTGACCTTTGATCTTCAATTCCTGTCCCTTTGTTTTTATGTCATACGCACCTGTCCTGGACCGACACATCAGAAAACAACATATCACCATATTTAAGAATAGAGAAAATTTAAAAATTTGTGCATTAAAAATTTTAAGTTTTGAAACGATTGCAGTTTTAAATCCGACACAGAAAGCACTCAATTCCTATGCAGACAACATGGTTTGTTTGTTAAGTGTCTGCTCGGCCTTTGGCGCATTTGTTTTGCATAAGAGTGCTTGAGAAAACTCGAAAAGATCAGGTCTGTACTCCATTATTGTTGGCCAAGGTTACGGAGGTTACGTATAACGTGAGATATTTGAAATATGCATTTGGCAACGTTACTTCTTATGCAGTTGCGTAGTGTTTATCAACAGTGAATTTGCCGGTTATTGAAATAGTAAGGCATTTCATTTAGGTGTTCTTTATTATAGATTGTAAGTTTCATATTAATCATTATTTGTTTTTGATTAATGATAAATGCTATCGTTTACAATTGTCATTTTTTTTATTATGTTTCCCAAGATAGATTTCAAATTAATGATTGGCATTTCGTTTATGTACGTATAGTATAGGGGTTCTCAACGTGGGGTACGCCGTGAGATGTAAAACGTCGCTAGATCTAGTAGCAAAGTAAAAATAACCATTGTTTTACTATAACTATAGTTTTATCTATCTATACAAGAGGTACGCCAGTTACATACACGTTTCCAGTGGGTACGTGAAGCATAAAAGGTTGAGAACCACTGGTATAGTAGAATTGCTTTTACGTCATTGATGAGACTGAAGATTTTGTGACGTTAAAACCGAGGTTTGTTTTAAAAAATGCCTAGTGCAGTGACAAAACATTGTGTATGGAAATATTAAACATTTAGTTTTAACGGACCATCTATGTGAATTCTAATAGGGAAATTAAAAGTATGAAATATGCGCAGTTTTGGGTTTTTTATTTTTCTCTAACTACAATAAACTGCGGTTATCCGGCATTTGTGGGGAAAGATGGTTGCCCGTTGCATGATAAATATTTTTATAAAAACCAAATGCATTACATAACCATCTTTATTCAACCCTTAGTTGAAATAAAAATGCAGTTAAAAACTGATAATAAAAATAAAAGTATAATGCCCTTAAACAAAAGTAAATATCTAAAATATAATTGCTTGATTGTTTTTATACGTATTTTCACAATGAATGCCCAAATCTGTACTTTACAAAAACTTCATGAACTGCTTCACTGAAAGATACAGTGGAAAGAGTTGTAATTTTGGCATTCGAATGACATTGACTATCAGTATTTTCCTAATAATGAAATGTGAAAGAGAAATTTTTAAAGATAAAGTTGGTAGAAAAACATACGTAAGACAAAAATAAATACTATCCAAGACAAGAAAAGTGAAATTAAGCTAAACTTTAATTTCAGAAAAACAAATATATTTGCCTCTGTATGTGTAGAATAGTTTACTGGCTAGGTTTAGAAACTCAGATGGCATTTGCAATAAACAGAACAACACAATCACAAATTAAACTACTACTTTAAACAAATGTGTGAAAGATGATACCAGTGGCATTTAAGAGAAATACCACATGCATTGAAATTTGCCATACCAAGTAAAATGTTCAATTTGGAATCTATGCTGGTTGCATGAAAATTCTGAATGCTTGAGTACTGGATAATGGGAGTTTACTATATAAAAATAAATAAATACCCCCCTCAAGCAGCTGCTTGCCACAGAGGTCTGACAGTAGCCTGTCAGTTTATATGCCACAGTAGAAGATCTGAGAGGATGGCAATATATAGTATTCTTAACTTAAAAAAAATATTCAACTAAATACCAACAAGCACATAAATGTGTACAAGACAACACTATTATGTATGTAATACCAAAGATGCTTAGTTAGATCTTTTATCCAAAAAAATCAGTTATCTGTTTTTCTGTGTTTATGGCTGCAATTTTGTTCTGAATATCAGGATAAGTTTCACATGCTTCAAAGAACTGACAAAATATCTTGATTGCCTGAAGAATCTCTCTTGCTATGGGATAGGCTTCATCTTTTTGGCCTCGTTATCATCATCACTGCTGGAATTAGCTGTTGATTCCATATCTTTGTTATCTATTTGATAATTCGTAAAGGCATAGCAGTAAGCAAACCATCTACTGATATACATGATGCAAAATCTAGAGAATTCGGGGAAAGGGCAGTGTGTTGCTCTACAGGATTTAGGATAAAATAAGGCAGTTAAATGATGACACAGAGATTCTTCAGGCAATCAAGATATTTTGTCAGTTCTTTGAAGCATGTGAAACTTATCCTGATATACCTTGGTTATCCTTCAATCCCTGTATACCTGTTCGTTTTCTACCACACAAAACATTAACTATCTGGTACAGCTCTCTGCTGTTGTGCTGTCTAACTGCTTCCTCGTCATCCAATCCATCAAGCCAAAGATTCTTATTAGCAGCTGACTCAGGCATGGCCAACTGTTTTTGCCCCTGGGCCGGATTGGAAAAAAAAATATTTTCACGGGCCGGACGAAATATTAAAATTGAAAAATGTTAAGCAAAACACTTATTTCTTTAAGTAAACAAAATTTTATTATGAAATTTGTTTATGAATAATTGTAAGTAAATCAATACAACAAATTAACATAATAACTAATGCGACGTGTTGAGGCGGTTTGCATCGCTTGTTATTTTTTTAATATCTGGTTCTATACTTGTAGTAGCTATTCTTAACACAGCCTCCAAATGTAAATCATTCAATCATCAAACAGATCATATCGAGTACAGATGAGTATAAAAGTTTTAATTCTTTATAACGGAATCTTTTTTAAAAAATATAGAAGTATCGAGAATTCATTCGATTAATTGCTAGAAGTTAAATGCTAATATTGAAAAATTGTTCGCGGGCCACATAAATTCATTACGCGGGCCGGATCCGGCCCGCGGGCCGTATGTTGGCCATGCCTGAGCTAACTGATCCTTTACATGTTCATTAATCTCTCTGTAATGCTTTCTAGTAGGACTAGTAGGGTATTGATTAAGGACATTCTTGCAGTTCTTTCTTTCGGAAATAAGCTCAAATGCCTTATCACTCAAATAATTCTGCCCCAGGATTGCAGACATGGGCAAAGACCCGTTCCCCCACCACTAAAGGCTAAAGCCATATACACTGGAAGACTTCCTCCAATGTAGAATTTGACGATTGCAGTAGAAGCAAAGAGTTTAGGTGCCTGCGATGACCTATGCTCAGGATTATCCACCAGCTGATAAACATATTCTATGAATCTATTCACTTGGGGCTGTCAACCCACAAACAAACAGAAAACACAATGGAAGATTTTTCCTCCACAGAAGCCCACCAGTGTAGCAAATTCAGGATTCCCCTTCTGTTCAATGACATAAGTAATTTGTTAAAGCCATCTGATTGCCCTTTCTTAGAAGTGATATAAGGTATTGCCAATTTGTCTGTTAGCATTAGTCTATGCCAGTGGTTCTCAACCTTTTATGCTTCACATACCCCCTGGAAATGTGTGTGTCAAACCCTTGCAGGGCCCCCACATCCTGAAGTGGGCCCCCAGGCCAGGATCTTTGGCAGGCCTCCTTACCTACCACTAAGATTAAGGGCAGTGTGTTGCTCTACAGGATTTAGGATAAAATAAGGCAGTTTAAATGATGACACAAAATCAATGTAATATTTATTAAAAAAACTTTATGGATTTACATAATAATAACTTACAATAATATCAAAAATTATCTCCAAACATATTTTCTAGCTTTGGTCATCGCAAATTTTTCAATAACTTTAGTAAAATCAACTTGCTTAACTAAATCATTTTCGATGCACAAAATTTCTAGATGATTAAGTCGTCTTGACTAGTTGTGCTTCTTTGCCATGTTTTCAATGAATTTGCCAGTCTGCTGAATGATCTTTCAGCTGAAGAAACAGTAACTAGTGCTGTACAAAACAGTTTAATGGCAAGGGAGATATTGGCAAATATAGCTTGCAGTTTTTTGTTCTAAATTGCGTTCAGAAGTCTAATCGGACTTCTTTCAGTGCTGAAAACTGTCTTATGAATACTTTTAAGGTGAAGGATTTTGTGCAATAAGTCTGACAGATTTTTCTCTTATATATTTACAAGTTTTACTGCTTTTGGGTAAGTTGACCATCGTCCAAGTTCTGGAAGTTCAAATTGGGTGAGAATAATTCACATATGGTATCTGCTGCTTCAGATATTGTCTTTAAATCATTGATAATAAAATCCAATACTGTGAGTAAACTACGGAAATTCTGAAATCTTGTTCAGGTTCTACAGAAGTTTTTTGGTTTTCAGGAAATCAAGAACTCGGAACATTTTAATTGTGTTTGCAAATATGAGCTTTAAATCAAAAAGCGATTGATTTTCTTTTTAATGTATCAAAACAGGCACGTGTTGTCCATCGCCAAAAATAAGAGTATGAATGGCGATAAATCACAAAGAAGAAACAAAAAAGTCAGTGTGATGAGAGGATAATGTAGTGTGCCTAATAAAATAATTAATTTTAGTTGGATGGACAAAATAAAGTCAATATTTTATAAAGTCGCTTTTTGTCTTCTGTTCATCTCACTTAGCTGGCCAACCCACCACGCCGGGCCCCCCTTAATCCCAGGCCCCAGGCTAGCGCCCTGACAGTCTCCCCCTTGTGGGGGTCATGATCCCTTGTATAGATAGATAAAACTCTAGTTATAGTATAACAATGGTAATTTTTGAACAGCAATGTTGCCAACTTAGCGACTTTTGTTACTAGATCTAGCAACTTTTGAGCTTTCACAGCATACCCCAAAAATTTTTACTGCATACCCCATATTGAGAACCTCTGCTCTGTGCTGAAGCAATCCCCTAATTTAACCTTAGAAGTTTGATTAGAACTATTATTAAAAAGATTTTCCTTAAAGTTTCTGAAAACTCCTGATAATTTACAAATACTTTAAAATCTCCTGATAATTAACCAATGGAAGATTTTGGAAGTAATTATGAAATATATATATATCTATTTTTTCGGTATACCAAAAAAAGTCTTATTAAAATTAATTTTTTCTACAATGTTCAAATTTTTTACTATAATAAAATTCAGTATTAAATTCTCTTTAATTTGGTATGTAACATGACCTATTTCTGTGGGGTGGGGGATGGCTCAGTCAGTAGCATGCCAGGCTCATAATCTGCAGATCCCAGATTCGAGTCCCAGCTTGGTCAGCATTGAGATATATCTCCACAAAACTCCTCACCCTGCCCACAGTTAGTAGGGGGACACTGATGGGCTTGGAAAGGCCTCCGTCTATTGGATGGGATGTGTAAGCTGTGGCCCTGTTTGCAGGAGAGCCATGCACTGTGCACGTTAAAGAACATACTTGATGGAAGGAAACCATCTGTCTCCCAACAGCTGTTCCCGTGAGTCTCCTCCCCCAACCTTCTCTGAGCCTTCAGGGTTCTTAAGACTTGACCATTTAGCCCATTATGTGCAAAAAAAAGTGCCACTCAGAGATAAAACAATCCAAACAACCCAACCTATTTCTGTTCATTAGTTATTTATTAAAAATATTCTAAAATTGACTTGTTTATTGGACTCTGCAACAAGCCTGGACTTTTCTCAAAGTATGGTGTGGAGAAAAAAAATTACAAAATGGAAGAAATATTTAAATGAGAATTTTTTTTTGTTATTCAGAAATAAATAGCCCTTCTCTTCATGTGCATTATAATCATTTCTATCTATTAGTGTTTTTTAAATAAATTTTTATTTGTGTTGTCAGATGCATTTTTTTACTACATGACAAAAAAAATCCTATTGAAATAAAACTTTGTCTTTTTTTGTTAAGTATTTTATTTTCACAAAATCAAGAATGAAATGCTGATTAATATGGCATATAACATGCCATAATTTCATTAGTTATTTGGCAAAAAAAGTTCTAAATTGAATTTTTTTTTTGGCTGAGCATAGGGAGAAAATAGCTTGGCCGCTGGATGGAAACCGATTTTTCAGGCTGTGCCACTGGAAGGGTTAAAGCAGTCCAACCACATCATGATGTAAATTAATTCATGGTTAATTGTAATGAGTTGTTCATTAATTTATTATTAAATTAATATTGTATTTTTAATTGTTGGAGTTGAAATGATGTGATACCCATGCCTTCCTCAATAGCCATGGTCCCTCAGCATGTTGAACTGTAAACAACTGAGGTGAAGCCAAAATTAGTTCCTTCATCCCTGCTGTACCTTTTAAATGCCTCCTCTCAATTTGATTATTAATTTCTCTATTAAGAGTTGTATGTTGTTCACTAATTATTTAGGGCAGACCTGTAGTTTCGATCATTCAGGTGCCATATTGTCCTGGATGCAACATAATGATATGTTGCATTTTGATAAAACCCTGGACTTTCGGATTCATGATGATAGCCAAAAAAATTTTCTGCTGAAGAATTGAATAAAAATAAAGCAATGCAATGGTTCATGGTACAACACTGCCATCTTTTTTTTTAGCACAACCTAATGATACAAACATAAATGACAATAACAGCATTATCTGTTGACTTTTTAACATCTATAAATTAATAAATATTTTGTGAAAAAACTTTTGCTGACAAATGGGAATTGGACTCGCATCTGTCCAGAAACTTGCCAGTCTACCATTGAACTAATGCCAGGCCTGTCTTTTCATTGTGTTAAGTTAAAATACAATGTTTTGCTTTTAATATTTTGGGGGGGGGGGGGGGGGAAAGGCAGACCCTTACCTCCAAAATTAAATCCTGCCTGGGGTATATATGCCTTGGTAAATCCTACCGTATTTTTCAATTTTCTTGATTTGCATTGTTCCTGTTAAATATTCAAACTTTATAACTCTTTAAGTACTGAAAAAATAATTTTGCAAAATCTGATTTAACCACTTGATCCTGATCTTTAATTTATTTTCAGTCACAGTTTCTTGGGGAAAATGCTAGCTGCAGGCTTCCAAAGACTGCAGAGAGTAAATTAAAATATAATAACATATCCTAATGCTCTTAATAGGCACTTTGTGAACAACACAAAATAATAAGTAATAAATTAAAGTGCATAAATAAACAAAGTATCAGTGAAATAGCAAAGTAATATTTGAAAGGTACAGTGGATGGAGAAACCAATATTTTCTGCTATATGCAGTGAGGAACCATGGTGAAAGCATCCCTCTGCAGCAAGGGTTGAGTCTGCTTTCACTCATTGTTTCTTTACTAGTGTACTATCTGGGATCGATAATTTACCAGTAGTGGATGACCGAGATATGCTGCAGACAATCCCAAGGGCTGCAGAGTGTCAAGTTATTAGTATTAGTGGTAGTTAAACAGTGGTAATAATGCCCAAGCATGATTACTAAGCACTTAATGAACAACACTAATTAATTAGCAAACCATTAAAGTCATAATAAAGAAATTAACAGTGAACTTGTGAGGTAATATTTGAAAGGTACAGCAGGGATAGAGGAACTAATTTTGGTTTTGAAGCAATAGATTACAGTTTAGTGAGCTGAGAGACCACTGCTATTGAGGAAGGCATGTGTATCATCTCATTTCAACTACAACAGTTAAAAATACAGTGTTTATTTAATTAATAATCAATAAACTTCTTACTGCAATTTACCGTTAAAGTGTCATGGTTTCTGATGACCAAGTTAATTTTTGAAGTGTTTTCAGACAATTATACAACTTTAGAACCTTGTCCTGAAGTAACTAATGAAGGGAAATACAGGCACTAGTCTAATAGCTTGGTCTCTGAATGATTCTTGCATTAATATGCTTTTCTCCAAAGGTGTGACACATAAATAAGACTAGTTTTACTCTATTTGGGCGTAAAATTGTTAAATTCATCAGGTATATTGATTAATCAGTTATTAATCAACTATGGTTGTCTACATATTGATTATTAGTTATTAATGATTAGATACTTTTTTATTCCCATTAATATCACAAAATATGTCTTATGCAGATATTAGTAAATCATTCGCTGCTGCATAACAAGGTCGCATGGTCCACCACTATCGTCATTCAAGCACTTTCTTAAAAGTGCATGGTAGGGGCTGAACTGCAATTCTTTCTGTTCTCTGTTTAATTATAGTGCTAATTTTATCATTATATCGATTAATTGATTATTGAATGAATATTAATTATTGCTATTTAGACTTTTTTTAATTTCATTAATATCATAAAGTATGCATGACGTAGACTTCAGTTATCTCTGCCACAACCCATTGCTTATCGTGAGGCATGATGAGGTCCACCACTACTGAAGTCCAAGCACTCTTTTTGTAAAATCATGGGAAGGGGGCTGCATGAAAATTATTTCTGTTGCAGTTTATGCAATATATTGATTAAATTATTATTAATTATTAGTGGTTAACTTCAGTTTAGCACCATGGACTTGGGTTGTGCACTGGTCCGATAGCAATCCACCCTCGTAGAATCCAATATTGACATCCCATTCCTATGATAACCATCAGAGCTCAATGAAGGAGGCTCCCATTAGCCGATTATCAATTAAATATTTCCCAAATAATAGGGAGACTAAATCTGTTTATTTGCATGTATGCAATAAATGACCAGCTATTTTTTTTCAATACGATTTCTTGTCATATCTAGTGAAAAATAAGGATTATAGAAGAGTGGTAGGTGCTACCTTGCAATTTTTCTCCATTACAATTCCAGAAGCATGAATTTCATATGTGAAACATGAACTGGATTGTACTAACTTCATACATAGCAATACTTTTGTGACAACAATGCTTGAAACACTAGCTGTTATGAGTGTGATGGAAACCAAATGCAAGGAAATGTATACACACTGGCCCACAACTTAAAGTCCCATCAAACAGATGGCAGGCTTTTCAGACTTGTCAGTGTCCTCCTTTTTAATCAAAGGCAGAGCAAGGGTTTAGTGGAGAAAGCCAACACAGTCACACCGGGGGCATTTCTGTGCAGCAAATTGTCCCTAGTTCTTAATTCAATTTTATATAGAGACCCCCCTCCCACTCTAATCACCACCAACCTCACAATCTGGAGTTCCTTGTTCGATCAAGTCTCCCAACAGGGTGAATTCTCTTTGCTAACTGCCATTCTGTTCTCAGCAAGAAAGAGGACACTTGCACTTGGGAATGATGCCATCCATATGATGGGAAGTTCCTTCATGGTCCTGTGCATGTGGTACTTGCAGCACATTAGGTTCTTAATATCAAGTTCCCAGGTATGATTCCCACCTAGGCAGCATTAAAATTTTCTGCTACTCCACCCTCAGAAAGAGGACATTGATGGGCTTGAAAAGGCCAACATCTTTCTGATAGGATGTAATGTCATGGTCCCATGTTTTTTATATGAATGGAACAGCCAGGCAAAGACTTTGCACTATGTGAAGAGAACTCAGAGGAAATCTCTGAAGGTCGGAGAGAAGAATGTGGAACACCCAGCACTAACAGAAACACAGAAAATTCTGCTGCTGTCCCTACACATCAAACTTGATGTGATGAAAAACTTCCTAAAAGACGTGGACCAGACTGCATCAGCTTTCAAGTATTTGGCAAACAAATTCCTTTGACTCAGTGATGTGAAAATTAAAGAGGAAATTTTTGTGGGTCCTTAGATCCATGAGCTGTTCAGAGACCAGATGTTCAACAACCTGCTTCAGGGTGACGAGAAAAAGGTTCTGACCCGTTTCATCTGGTGTCAATTAAATTCCTCTGGAATGTCAGGACAGACAACTAAACGAAACTGGTTAAGGACATGTCTCTGTATCACAAACTTGGCTGCAATATGTCCTTAAATATCCACTTTCTCCATTCCCATTTAGATTTCTTCCCCGACAACTGCGGCATGGTTAGTGATGAGCACAGTGAGCGTTTTCACCAGGACATTGCAACAATGGAGAAATGATGCAAGGGAAACTAGTGTACTTCATATTGGCTGACTACTTTTTGGATGCTTGCCAGAGATGATCCTGAACAGCTATACAGGCGATGGGCAAAGTGACATCAGAAGTAGAAGCGGAGTTTTACTGATACATGTCATATGTGCATATGATGCATATTACTCTATTATATAAGAAACTATTGCAGATTTCTCAAAAATCGTAGCCAATTTTCATTGTCATATTCATGTTCAACACCTTGAAATCTTTGAGAAATGGCTACTTTTATCTCAGAGGCATGAATTTTATGAAAATTTGTTGCCTAGTGTAATTGCTCAGCCCAAGCAAAATTAGGAAGAAAAAACGTACACATTGTAAAAAAAAATACAGAACTGATTGTCACTAAAATAACATCATGTGCAATTTACTGACACCATAAATAAATAAATACCTCCTCAAGCAGCTGCTTGCCACAGAGGTCTGACAGGAGCCTGTCAGTTTATATGCCACAGTAGAAGATCTGAGAGGATGGCAGGACCTCAGCAGAAAAACAACACACACATCCATGCCTTACCCGGGGCTCAAACCCAGGTCCCTTAGATCAGTAGCCAAGTGTGCTAACCACTCAGCCATGACACGGCTAAAAAAACTGCCGTGACCAGGATTTGAACCTGGGTTATTGCGGCCACAATGCAGTGTACTAACCACTATACAATCACGGATAGTTTATAAAAATTACCCTATTAAATCAGTACTATATATGAATTATATAGATGATATATTGATTTGATGTGACCCTGTCAATAAATTGTAACATTTGTTTAACCTCTTCATTCCAGTCATTAATTACACCCATGAATCTAAAATTTGTAATATTTTACCATTATATTTACCCCATGTAAGATTACTATAATAGGGACTGGGTCAAGGTATGTGCCCTGATGCAAAGTCTCTTTTAGCACTCCTTTTCAGACAATTTACAGTCATTCATTAGCGAAGTTGCCTTGATTCTATGCATACCTCACTTTCTAGTTTCAACCAGTCCTGACTATACCCAGTGGTATATCCAAGAAGTTCAATGATTTGATGATGTATTTGAGGCTGATAGTATAGGTTTTGGCATGCCAGTCTAATTTTTAGGGACTATCTTAGAAAGCAAGATATTTGGGTTCTCAAAGGCCATTTTAACCAACCACATAGGTCCATACCACTGACTACAGCAGTATACCATAAACCAACTTTAGCCCTAACTTCGTATACAACATGATTCTTCCCTTCCACTATAAAACTTTGGGATTTAATTCATATTTTCACCTAGCATAAAAATATTGTACTACTGAATCTCTCTTACAAGGTGAATTAAAATTAATTTTTCTGATTGAATATGAAGCAGAGTGTTTACCAGTGACAGCTTGTGACTAAAAAATTTTTTGGTGGGGCACTATATTAATTTATTATATATATTTATTGTCACATGGCCAAGTGGTTAGTGCGCTTGGCTACTGATCTAAGGGACCTGGGTTCGAGCCCCAGGTAAGGCATGGATGTATGTGTCGTTTTTCTGCTGAGGTCTTGCCATCCTCACAGACTATGGCATATAAACTGACAGGCTCCTGTCAGGCCTCTGTGGCAAGCAACTGCTTGAGGAGGTATTTTTTTTATTTATTTAGCCTGAGCAAAGTCCAGATATAAGAAAAAAAAAATTGGGGAGATGCCTGGTATTAAATTGAACTAAATATGACTGAAAAGATGCTCCATAATGCATATATTGTTGGTTTGTTCTTTTTCAGCTATTATCAAAATACATTATGCAACAAAAATTTTGAAAAAAAAGAACCAAACTCGGAAAGCCTTTCATGCTTCTTCTACTTCAATATTTTGATCCTCTCCTGTGATAATTACATATATATATATTTCCTCTCCATTCTTTTTTTACACTGTTCTGATTATATATTTCTTAATTTATACTTCTGGGTTATATTGAATATATTGAATACCAGAATTATTGGTTGAATTATTTGTAGAAAATTATAACTTGAACAGTTGTCTATTTTGGTTATATTTAATTTAGAATATTAATTTATTATACATATTTTATTTTTTTTACAATGAATTGTAAAAAAAAAAGTATTTCAATATAATTCTCTGTTGCAAATCAAAAAGAAAAACACTTCACTGAACCAACTGAGCTAAGTATTGCTCAGAAAATGTTTGTATTAAAATATATTATTAATATTCCATTGTAGATAAAATGTTAAATACACTTTACATTTTCATATTTAATTTTATTTTTAAACTGTTCATACATAAATATCCTTCCTTTGCAAAATAAAAAGTTGGCAACCCAGTTTAAGTTCATATCAAGTACATCTTGCCAAGAAAGTTTAAGCATGTTGATCATGGTACAATGAAATAAAGATTTTTGCTAAGTAACAAGATCTTTGACTGTTGGTTGCACCAATTAAATCAGCAAATCAGGTGTCACAGGTCACTTCAAAATATTACTCACCTTCTGGAGTTCATTGCTTTTCTAATTCAGTGCATGTGTATCATCACTATCATAGATAATGTTAAGATTCTGGGCAGTGGTTGTAATATAAAAATTCTTATTGTATAAGCTGAAGTAGATGATGTAGGTTTGATTCACAAAATGCTGTGATTGTCTACATAACATGGCAAATGATTACAAAACAAGTATAAAAGTAGTATTATGTTAATTTAGATATTACAAATGACTATTAAATTTGAAATTCTATTATTTCATGTGATTCTTTGTGATCTTGCCAATGGCCATGTGGAAGAGCATTCTTATATAAATGACCATTTGTGATATTCAATGCTTTTACTACTTGTGTGTATATTTTTTGAAGAAAATATGTAGATTTTTCCTCTGGCCATTGAGTCTTTCTTAAGGTTTTGAAAATTGTTATAAATGAAGAGTTAGCTGATGAAAAAACAGTTTTCACTGGAGATTTCACTTGAACCACAATTGTGTTTTCAGTTAACTCTACGTTTGTTCCGATTTATACAGGGCATTTGCCTGTCAGCTGCTCTATAGTTGAATAATATATGTTTCAAAATGCAATATAGTATTCACAAAATAATAACTGTGTATCAAATATAGTAATACTGGAATTTACCTAAATAGAAATAAATTAATAGTCTCAATATTTTGGTTATTTATAGGTAGATTACCTAAATAGGTTTCCCAAGCTCTATTGTTCATCATGGATAACTCATACTATGATTCAGATCTTTCTCTGGGAGCCTATCAAAATTCATTCTCAGAAAAAGCTATACGCATGGGTAAGTATAAAAGAACATAAAAAAAGTTATGAAAATTTTATAAAATTCTTCATCTCAGAATATTTTTAGCAGTTCTTACACAACATAGGTTTGTTTGTTTGTTTGTTTGTTTGTTTGTTTGTTTGTTTTGAATAAAGAACAGACTAACTTAGAATATTTACTAAAACATAAGACAAGTGTGAAAAATTCATCCAGCCATGTCTCAGATTTGAATATGGCATCATATATGGCATTACATAGCAGTTGCTCTTAGTACTTGAGCTAAAGGGCTGTGATTTAAACATAATTTAATAATATTATTTGTTGAAGTTTTTGTGTCAGAGTACCTTTTTATTGTGCCATTTAAATTGACAAGTAACACAGTTTTTAATATCCACATGGGCTGTTATAAGGTATAATCACAGGGTTATTAAGAACTATTTCCTATTTAACACAATAAGAAAGTGTCTTGGCATAAAATCTTTAGCATGTAACCTTACTTCAACAAGTAAGTGTGATTCACCCCCTCTAGCTAAAGTGGTTAGAGCAACTGGTACAAGCAAATCCCACATTCAATCCTGGAAATGGCTAGATACACTTGCTGAATGTGTGATTGAATATCATCAATTATTTTAGTAATGTGAACTCCTACACCAGAAGCTTTTCTAGGTTGTGCTAGTTTCTCATAAATAAGAGAAGAGCTCAGTTACATGTTTTCCAGGTTTGCTAACTAATTACATTAATTAAGGCCTTAATGAGTGATTTTCCATCATCATCATCATCATCATCATCATCATCATCATCATCATCATCATCATCATCATCATCATCATCATCATCATCATCATCATCATCATCATCATCATCATCATCATCATCATCATCATCAAGCAGCCATGGGCTACAGTGGTCCAACCAGACTGTGCGATTTAGTTCTCCAAGCAAGTCTATCCTGAGCTACATCTACTGCATTTTACCACTGCACACCAATTCTAACAAGGTCCTGTTTGACATTGTCTGCCCACCGCATCCTAGGTCTCCCCTTCTTTCTGAGGCCTTTAGGCACACTGTTCATAACCCTATTTGCCAATCTATAATTATTCATACGGACAACATGGCCAAACCAACGGAGTCTATGCACAATATGCTGCTTAAAGGAGCATATTGTGCAGAGACAATGTGCTCCTTTGCCTAACCTCATCATTAGTTACAAAGTTGAACCACCTTATGCCCAAGATATTGCGTAGGCATCTGGAATCAAGAGCATCTAGTTTCCTGTTATCTTGTTTACAAAGTGTCCAAGTTTCACTATCGTAACTAACCCTAGAAAGAACCAAACTATTATGCAGTCTAATTTTAGTCTTCAGGTGTATACGCCTATTTCTCCACACTCTCCATAGATTCTTAAAAGTCCCGGCAGCAATCCCTATTCATCTGTTAATCTCATGCCGCACATCACTATTATCTGCTACATAGCTCCCAAAATAATTAAACTGTGACACCTGCTCAAGACTGCAACCATTCAGATTAACTGAATCACAGCCTGCCTGACCAATTTTCATCACTTTAGTTTTTTCTCTGTTTATAACCAAACCTACTCTACTACCAGTTTCATCAACAGCTTGAATGAAAGTGTTTATCTCATCAACATCATTTGCCAAAAGGGCTAAATCATCAGCATAATCTAAATCAGAAATTTTCATATCTCCAGCCCATTTAAGGCCAAAATCTTTCCCTTGAAGTGAATTTCGCATAACATAATCAATAACCAAGCTAAAGAGAAAAGGAGACAAAATGAACCCTTGTCGAACACCAGAAGTAATGCTAAACCAATTGCTACAAGACTTACCAACTCTCACACACGACTCAGTGTTATTATATAGAGCTTTCATTACGTTAACTAACTTGTCAGGTGTACCATATGATTTCACAATCAACCACAAATTACAATGATCAACAGAGTCGAAAGCCTTTTTGAAATCAACAAAGCTAGCAACCAAAGGTTTCTGAAACTCTAAACATTTCTCAAGAATCTGCCTAAGTGAAAATATCTGATGATTTTTCAAGCTATCAACATGTTTTGTTTGATAGCTATCAACATGTTTCATTATCTCTGACTTGATCTGTTTGATATCAAGTTTTTCCCTGAGGGTCGCTTTTAGCAAGAACCACTATGCTAATGGGGCAGGTTTTTTATGTAGCTAATTATTAAGGCTAAGCACTCCTCTAAATTTGAAAATGTTTTTAGTTTAAGGATCTCTGATAATTTATGTATAACAGCATTATTGGGAAAATATTAAATCGCATTTAGCAAAATAAAATTATATAAAAAGTTTAGTTTTATCGAGTGCTTTTGTATTGCATTCAAACCTATTAAACAGCCATGTAATAATTTGTTTTTTTCGGCAAGTCCACTCTTATTTCCACATTAAAATAATAAATAAATACCCCCTCAAGCAGCTGCTTGCCACAGAGGTCTGACAGGAGCCTGCCAGTTTATATGCCATAGTAGAAGGTCTGAGAGGATGGCAGGACCTCAGCAGAAAAACGACACATACATCCATGCCTTATCTGGGGCTCGAACCCAGGTCCCGTAGATCAGTAGCCGAGCGTGCTAACCACTCGGCCACGGGACGGCTCATTTCCACATTATATAAAGTGAATGCAATTCCACAGTTTCTTCCAGAAAACACTGTTTGGCACCATGAGCTAAGGTCATGGGACCATGGCTGCAAATTCAATTTACAACTTCAACTAATTTTATCCCAAACTTGCTTAAGTAGGCACATAATGTCAGCCCCTGTATTGATGCAAGCTATGAATTCAGTTATTTTTTGTAGTAAAGCTTCACAAAAGGCAAATTTAGAATACTGTACCAACAGTGGCAAGACTTTGGAGAAGGCTTTTCTTTAGGAACTTTGGCCTCTCACTTCAAAGATTCTAATTCAAGTTTCCTGACTTGCCATTTTTTCTGTAGCAGAATTGTTCAATGTGTCGTAATCAGTCACAAAAATTACATCTTAAAGTTCCTTGTTTTTGGTAACAAAAGTATATGGCCTAGTTTCATTGTTTGAAGCTTGTCATGGAGCATAAGCTCTATCTGTTTCATTTTGCTTCATTGGCACATTCATTGCAAATTGTCAGGGCTGTATTATTTCCAGTCATATAGGAGTCGTTTTATGTGACTCTACCTTGTATTGCTGCCTTGACAAGGATTGCATCCATTGTTCATTTAACACCATTTTAGTAGGTTCTCTTCTAGTTGTGTATTGCCAACCCAATCTGATTAAAGTTGAAATCTAATTTGCATTTCTCACTTCCAAAAATTCTCTCAATGGTAATACTAACTGGGATATTACACAATTAAAGATACAGAATTTGGCAGCACTAGCATTGTATAATTAGTATAACTCTATAGTACCCCAGATGAATGTTTCATTTTGTCTTTGTGAAAAAAGTTCCATATCTAGACATGTAAAAAAATCGTCATAAGGAGGGTAGATTTCCAAAATTCCTGTCTTAGTCTTCCCAATATTCTATACCATGATGGCATCCAACATTGTTTCACCATTGCTTAGCACATTGACTTAAACAGGATACAGTGCTAACAACTATTTGTTGCATGGCATTTCATGCAGATGGAAGTGCTCTTCCATGGATTTGACAAATGCCCATGTTGACAGAAGTTTTGAGCCATCAAAGCTTATCTCAGGTAAAGGCTAATGAACAGCCGGCCTACATCTAATAACTGGATCAGCAACTCATCATTGAGGGGGTTAATAATATTCTGTTCTGTCACTTGTTTCTGATAGAACATTAAAAGTTCAAATGTTCTTTGATGTAGCATTATCAGCTAATTTAGAGGCTGTTGTCGTTCCATATTCAGTGTAAGGGTCTTTAAGCATGTCACATACATCCATGCAACAATCACATACATCCTCTGCTTCTTTCAATATATCCTGCAACCTTTCTTTTACTATTACTTCAGGAGTCATAATGGCAGAGTCAGCCACATTACTAGCAGACATGTTAGTAATCTGCCAAAATTTTGAATTTATGAAATTTAGATGCTTTTTTATTATGAGCAGCACTTAGAAGTACTGCTATACAACAATACAATACTAAAGCTATACTAAGCTTGCAATAAACTTGCTTATTAAAAAGTTTATCTATTGTGTGTCCTTACACTTCTAATCTTTACAAAAATACAATAGTTATATTATCTGTGCTGTCCCATGGCTGAGTGGTTAACATGCTTGGCTACTGATCTAAGGGACCTGGGTTCAAGTCCCGGGTAAGGCATGGATATATGTGTCGTTTTTCTGCTGATGTCCTGCCATCCTCTCAGACTTTCTACTATGACATATAAACTGACAGGCTCCTGTCAGATCTCTGTGGCAAGCAGCTGCTTGAGGGGGTATTTATTTTTTATTTTTCATTTATTTTATCTATGAGCAATGATGGTGCTGAAATTTCAGTACCTTTGACTAATACTTTCATTAAGATTCTTGTTCAACAGTAAATTTTTGCTTAAGCTGCCATTAAATCTATAATTATTACAAATATTGAGCTCACAAAAATATGTTAGTTAAACTCAGACTATCACATTAAATAACATATATTTATATTCATAAGTCCCTGTTTAGGCATCACTTTCCCTTATCATGCTCCAAAGTATATTAATTTTACTTTGACAGATAGCTTAAATATCGGGGCTCCAGGCAATTAATCTTGCCAAGAAGTTAAACAAGGGTCCTTTAGTTAATAGTGTTAGATGAAAAAAGAACGTAAATGATTTGTTTGTTAAAGTTAAAGTAACTCAAATATTTTTAAACAAACTCTGCTCAAGAGAAAAAAAATAGAAAGCCAAAACACAAATTTCATAAAATTAAAATTTTATTCAAATTTTAGACTCACCAATAAACAAGTTGCACCAAAAAGTGAAGACAAACTAATACCTTACTACAACTAACAGCAACCTTCTCTTTTTCACTCACTAAACTTCCTTATACCAACTTCACAAAAACTAACTCAACATATCTCATCTCTCTAAATCTGTGGCCTACTGTCACTTAGCTATACACTGTGGCTTGGAAACTGGCACTTGCTGCATCATGCGGGGAAGCCACATTTCTATATGGCGATCGGATGGCGAAGATGATGTAAATGGGTTGTCCTTGTTCAGTACAGTTAGTGGCTGTCAATTGAAATGGATTTGCACAATCGGCAACTTGCCTAATGGATGGGCAGGGAGAATGATGATTCAAAGTAAAGAAAACCAAAAATAAAGATTGATTCAAAAGTAAGAAAACCAAAGTAAAGAATAACCAAAAATAATAAAACTCCCAGTGTTGGTAAACAGAAAAGGTGTCGTGTTCCACCAGGAACAACACAAGGCCCTATGTTGCATTTTGGACACAGCAGAAGTTGTGGCAATTGGGCTGGGAAGTAATGACACATTCCTTGTATTTGCCAGACTTCCTCAGATTTCCATCTATTCCAATCTCTAAACAATTTCATCTCCTATAAGAAGTTTCGGAATGACAATGAGGTGAAAGAGTACATTGCCATGAAGAACAAGAGTTTCTACAGGAATGGCATCTACAAACTTGTGGATCATTGGAACATGGTCATATCTATTAATGGTAATTATGTTCTCGATTAAAAAAACACATTGGTTAATCAGGAGAACAATTATTCTTGCATGTCTCATGTTTTTCCGTTACTTTTGCATCAACCTTATATGTAAAGATGCTGCTGAAAAAATGTATAATGTAAGTTGCACATCCACAGCAGTGAACATCCAGACTTGTATCACCATTGTAATAATTCTATTGTAAACCTTTTATCATGCCAGGATTGCTGAGTAATGACAGGCAATAGTGGAAGAGGTAAGATTGCACAAAATTCAAAGAATAGTGCAAAAGTACTATTGCAGGGCTTGCTTAACACATTATTTCTTCAGTAAATAGACACAAATAAATGCTGAACCCATACACACCAACCAGCATATTAAGAACAATACATTTTATGCATATAATTTTGTGGATTTTGCCCGGCAGACCTTTTATATTAAGGATATACATGTTTCTGTTTTGATAAGTTTTTGTAATTCTTCACTTTATATGGTCAAAATAGTGTGTAGTTTTAAATGCTTTATAATTATAGTTTATATTTCCTTTACCATAGAAGTTTAATTGCTAAAATATGTTACTGAGCAATGGTTTTAAAAAATTGCTTTATCACATACCACTGAAGGATTAACATTTTTAGCAGCAATCTTTTACTGCAAATATTTATTTACTTTCCCATGTTCAAAAATGTGTTTGAAACACTGCACTTATAGTAAAACGTATTATTTATATTTATTGCAGTAGCTGTCACACAGTTTTTACAGTAAAAGTTTGCTTCTAAGAGTTTTAGCTTTTTAAATCAGATCATAATTTAAGAACTACTGTTATATGATATCATTGCTATATTTTAACATGGAAAATATTGTTTTGTATTTATGCCATAATTTACCTTTAAGAATATTAGTTACTAAGTTTAATTGAATATTATTATAAGGTTAATTTTATTCTTGTAGCATTTATTCGCAAAGTATATGGAATCATTATGGTACAGTTGGCCATCACTGTGGGATTCGTTTGCCTCTTCATTTATGAGTAAGTGTAATGAAAGTTGCGAATTTTTTTAATTTGTGAAACTTATTTACTTAAACATTATATATATAAAACAACTAGTGTGCTGTATATAATTACAATTCATAGTTTTGATTTTATAATTTTTCCCCCATTTGAGAAATGAGTTTTTTTTTTATATTGGCACTGGCTAAAACCCAGAAGATAAAAAGAACTAGCTTGTACAGCTATGGAAAAAAAAAAAGCCACTTGTTTTTCCACCCCAAAGGAGTTACCCTTCTTTGACGAATTAATCAGAAAATTTTATATTCCTTCACTGCAAATAAGTTGGTTTCGAATTAAAATTTCTTTGCTCTCTTCTGCACTTGGTCATAAGTTCAGAAAGAAGCACTAAGTGGGATTGAGAAGGCTGCCATTCATTTGTCTTCAAGGAACATCAAATTGTTGCCCTGTGTGCAAAAATACTGCATCACAAAATTAATTTTTGCTAGCTAAGACATTGAGATAAAACAATTTAAAGCTTATATATATAAAAAAAAAAACAAAAAAAAAAAATAAAATGAAGCACTATCATAAGTAATGCATAACGTAAAGGGATATTAAATGTAGTAAAAATACCATAGCATTAACTAGAAATGTGGTTAAAGGGGAATATACACCCAACATTTGAAGATATTGAAATACTCATAATTGCAACACCTCCCACAGAATACCAGCTAACTCTTGCAGAACAATTTCATGTATATATATATAATAAGCAGAAAGAGGGCTGTATAAATGAGGATATTATTTAATCATCTACACCTAGGAAACTCTTAATGCATAAATATCGATTAGTGGAAAAGAAAAAGTAAATATGATTAATGCTCTAGCATAAAGAGAGAGAAAGAGAGTAAAATAACAAGGGTAAAGAGCAAGCTCTACCTTGGTTTAAAATGTAACTTCCCAAAGTAACATCTGATCACGATGTAGCAAATTACATAAACTCAATCTGGTAACCAACAAAAAGCAACTGCTTGGACTCAGATTCATTCTCTGTATTTTGATAATGCTAGGTGAACTAGTGAAATGCATTGTACTTTCAAGTTATATTATCTGAGTATCTTAGGTAGTAAAAGTCAGTTTTATCTTGTAGTTGTATGAACAGCTTTATTTAACTATATGCACTGAAGTTCAAAGGTTATAATGTTGTAACACTCCAAAGATCGTTAACTTTTCAAGTTGGACCTTTTGTCTGATCCAAATTTATTCAAATTCCCGGATAGCTTTGTCGGGCGCCAGCAATAATAACTTGCCAAATAAAGTTGAAATAGGGTTTGTTAGGTATTTCTCTAGCATTACTTATCGAGTAAGAATTCAAAAAGGATTGCCAAGTGTAATTAAAGTTAAAATTTAATCAAAAAATCAATTTATGTTGCTCAAGAGAAAAATAGCAAAAATTCAAAAGTTTCTAAGACTAAATTTATTTCCAAAAAATTCAAAACTCACCAAACTCCTTTGATGAATGCAAAAGTTTGAGTACTAGCAACTCACATCTATCTAAATCTCTACTAGATCTCTCTCCTACTAGATCTCTCTCCACTACAATACTACATCTCCACTAACAATGCTCATTCTACTAACTGTCAATTCTGACTCTGTGTCCTAACGCCACTTAGTTATAACATGCTGCATACAAATTCGGCACGTCTGTTGCACGCTGGGAAAACATTTAAATAATCTGATGATTGCACTAGCTATAACGCAGGAGGGGTTGTGTCCTACATGTGCACATTAGCAGCTGGCAAAGGGTCGGTGTTGCGCATGCACAACTCCTATTGGCTCGGAAATGAGAATTGCAATGTCCAAAAAAAATAATAATCCCCAAAATGATAAATATAACGTAAATAAAGTAAAACTGGTTAAGTAAAAGTGATGGGTATCACAGTATGTGAGTGCTTCGTCAATGGTTAGGCTGCATTGTTCTTCAATGTTCTGGTAGTCAAGAAAGGATCCCACAAACTTACAGAACAGTGAAAAAGGGTAGAGTCTACTCATGCAGGAGATGCTGGCAGTGTTATGAACGTAGTGGCCCAAACAGTTAACATTGTCATAGGTGATGACATGGCTTTATTATTATACAACTCCCAGAAAGATCGACAAATATGCTTGGGTTGCGGAAGATGAACCACATTCCCAAATCATCCAACAAGATTTTTACTTGAAAAAGAGGATGTTCACAATTTTTTTTTTCAATTCCGAAGGAATGGTAACCATGGACACCTTAGCTGAAAAAATGACTATAAATGGCTAATACTACACTGGCAGTGTTTTGCTCAAAATGGTTAAGGATATGAAGGTACAGCATCCAACAACAGGCATGTCAGGAGTTCTTCTTCATGACGATACCAGTGCTTATAAAACCTGGCAAGTTATGTGTATCTGGAGCAGGAAAAAATTAAACAGCTACCCCATCCTGCATCTTCACTTGATCTTGCAGCATACGATTTTTGGTTGTTTTCAAAATCTAAAAAGGAACTTGCTGGGAAGCCTTTTTTGAGGGTGCAAGACCTTGCAAATGCTTTCATTTAGAGTTGCAGAGTATTCTCCAACTGGAGTATCATCAAGCATTCCAGAATTGGAATAGATGTCTGCAACATTGCATATAGACTGAAGGGGAATGTTTTGTAGGGCATTAAAAGTTTTTAGGTATGAGAGGGGCATTCAAAGTTCTTGTCATGCATCTGCAGACAAAAACCATTTCACTTACCTTGAATGGATTTGGGAATGCTCAATAAAACTTTCACTGTCCTTC
This sequence comes from Ryuthela nishihirai, assembly GCA_038380435.1. Classification (NCBI taxonomy): domain Eukaryota; kingdom Metazoa; phylum Arthropoda; class Arachnida; order Araneae; family Heptathelidae; genus Ryuthela; species Ryuthela nishihirai. The sequence goes on from JAWZYU010000017.1 coordinate 84,751,834, forward strand.
AAAGCAGTGGCAGTCATAAGGAGGGGACTATGGCCCCCTCCAAGAGACCTGCAAGTGTTTAATTTTTTCATTTCAACAGCTAGCCAATTTCTTTTCAAAGATGAGAAACCCCTGACTCCTTCAGTACTCCATATGAAGGCAAATGTAAGGACATATATAGGATTTTGTACTCCAGAAATGACACTTTTCACTACAAAATCCTTCATATGCCCCTAAATGGCCCCCTCCAGGATTGAGAATTATGACCACCCCTGCTTCAAAGTACTACCTTCCAGCATCTATGCAAAGTTGCAGATTTCTTTGCAAATTCTGGAATGCTTGGTGGTACTCCTGTTGGGGAATATTCTGCAACTCTAAATGAACACATTTTTCAAATTCTTGTAGTCTTGAAAAAAGGCTACTTAGTAAACAACCAAAAATTGCATGGTGCAAGATCGGATGAATATTTAGGATGGGATAATCATTTGATTTTTTTCTGTTCCAGATAGGCCATAACTTGCCGCATTCTGTTGTTGGACGCTATTCCTTCATCTCAACCATTTTGGGCAAAACAATATATATATATATGTATAGTATTGGCCATTTATAGTTGTTTTTTCAGATAACGTGTCCACAGCTCCTTGAGAATTGAAAAAAATTGTGAATATCCTTTCCCTTCAGTGGAAGTTTTCTCCAAGATTGTGGGGACATGGTTCATCTTCCGCAACCTAAACATATTTGTCGATATTTCTGGGAGTTGTATAGTAATAAAATCCTCATTACTTGTGACAATGTCTGTTAACCATTTGGCACCACTAGGTTCAAACATTGCCAACCTCTCCTTGTACAAGGGGACTCTAGCCATTTTTTGCTGTTCTGTCAGTTCGTGGTGTACCCATTTACCACAGATCTTTTGGAACTTTAAATTATGATGAATAATTGTTTCCACACCAGCAATCGATACAATGACATCTAAACTTATTGCCTTAACCATGGTGTGTAGGTTTTCTTTGACGAGTTCACAAACAGTAGTGATGGTTCTCCTATTCATGGCCTCTTTCAGTCTTCTTCCATGAGAGAGGTCTTCCAGAGTTCTGCTGTTCTTTTCTGAATTTGTGTATCCATCCAGTAACAATGCCATGTGAGTAGGCATGATTCACACATATACTTGTGATAAATCAGCATTTTTTTTTTGTTGCCCCGATCTGCATCCTTGTGAAAATGTAAAATACTTCCCCATCTTTAGTAGGCTCCATAACAACAATGCACAGATTTTGCAGACTGAACTTTTAGTGCTACCACTGAAGAGAGAAATTATGATACAGCTTTTGTTTTTTACACTTAATGACAAGTTTAGACAAGCTTTCAAACAAGTCATAAGTGATAGCTTGTTAACTTTGGAGGAACAAGTGCAAATCTACAGATGCATCTGGAGGACTCTTTGAATGCCCTCAGTAAATACAATGGTTTTTGTTCTGCAGATGCTTGTCAAGAACTTTTTGAATTCCTTCATAATAATGTTGAAAAAAGTTGGTATGTTATTAAAGTTTGTGTAATGATTATTTCAATATTAGATAATTAATGATTTTTTTTTATAAAAGTAGGTAATTTATTGTTAAATATTTCAGTTTCCATTACTTTAAATACTGACAAATATTGTTTACAAATCGAGATTTAAATAGATTTTTTAAATAGATAATCTCTAATCAATCTTCTGTCACATTTTTTTATTAAATGCATATATTAGAAGTTATAGAGCAATGAAGTTCAAATCCCATTGACTTAACATGGAACTTTTCTAGTACTTTGGTAGAGCAGTGTACACAGTCCTGCCAGCTGTAATATATAATATTGTTGTCTTTTATGTGCATACCTTTTAGACATCAGGCATATATACATAAAAACTGTATGAGGGGCATTCAAAAAGTTCTTGACATGCATCTGCAGAACATAAAATATTGCACTTACCTCAACGAAACTTTTATTGTAGTTCAGAATGATCCACTCCAGCATCTATGCAAAGTTGCAGATGTCTATCCTACTTCTGGAATGTTCAATGGTGCTCCTGGGGAATACCCTGCAATTCTGAATGAACACATTTTACAAGGTCTTGTATCATTGAAAAAGGCTTCCAGCAAGTTCCTTTTTAAATTTTGGAAATAACCAAAAATTACATGGTGCAAGATCAAGTGAATATCCAGGATGGGATGACTGATTTTTTCCTGCTCCATATAGTCCATAACTTACTGGGTTTTGTGAGCACTTACATTGTCATGAAGAAGAACTCTTGACATGCCTGTTGGACCCTACTCCTTCATCTCCAACCATTTTGGGCAAAACAATGTTGGTGTAGTATTTGCCACTTATAGACATTTTGTCAGGTATGGTGTCCACGGCTACCACTACTTGGGAACTGAAAAAATTGTGAACATCCCCTTTTTCGAGCGAAAATCTTGGAGGATTTGGGAATGCGGTTCATCTTCCGCAATGCAAACATAGTTATCGATCTTTCTGGGAGCTATATTGTAATAAAGTCGTATCTCATCTCTAGGGGCGGGGGTGGCTCAGTTGGTAGCGCGCCAGGCTCGTAATCTGTAGTTCCCAGGTTCGAGTCCTAGCTGGGTCAGTGTTGAGATTTATCTCCGCAAATTTCCCCACCCTGCCCACAGTCAGTAGGGGACACCAATGGGCTTGGAAAGGCTGCCGTCCATCGGATGGGACGTTAAGCCGTGGCCCCGTGTGCGGGAGAGCCATACCCTGTGCACGTTAAAGAACACACTGGATGGCCTTGACTGGAGGCTACCATCTGTCTCCCAACAGCTGTTCCAGTGGGTCCCCTCCCCCAACCTTCTCTGAGCCTTCGGGGTGCATGTGACCTGGCCATTTAGCCCATGGTGTGCAAAAAAGTGCCGCTCAGAGGTAAAACAACCCAACCCAACCATATCTCATCGCCTGTGACAATGCCTGTTAACTGTTTAGGGCGACTAGGTTCAAACACTGAAGACATCTCCTTGCACAAGTTGACTCTAACCCTGTTTTGCTGTTCTGTCAGTTTGCGGGATACCCACTTGGTACAAATCTTTTGGAACTTTAAATACTGATGAATAATTGTTTCCACACTGCTAATAAATACACTGGTATCTAAACTTATTACCTCAGTGGTAATGTGTGGTTTTTCTTAATGAGTTCATGAACAGTAGCAAGGGTTCTCTTTCATGGCCTTCTATGGTATTCCTGCACGAGGAAGTTTTTCGAAGCTCTGTCATTCTTCTCTGAATTTGTGCCTCCATCTCGTAATAGTGTCATATGAACAGGCATGATCCCCATATACTTGTGATTAATTGGCACTCATGTTTTTTGTGCCAACCCCAAGCTCCTTCCTTGCAAAAATGTGAAATCTTTCCCCATCTTTAGTAGGCTCTATAGTAACAACTTACAGATTCGCAGATCGAACTTTACATGCCACTAGCAGAGAGAGAAATAATGATACACCTTTGTTTTCAATATATAATGACAGGTTTAGACAAGCTTTTGAACAAGTCATAGTCAGGACAATCAGTTTTTTTTCGACTCATTATTTCAAGTATTCCTTGTCTACAGGACTTTTCCTGTGATAATTTATTACAGAAGTTAGCTGGTTTACTTTGGAGGAATGAGTGCAAATCTACAGACACGTGGAAAGAACATTTTTTAACACCCTCTGTATGATCTCTGCAAGAATTACAAACATAAAGCTATTGTTTTGATATCATCTCATGATTCTTAGATGGATGAAATTGATAATGCTTTAATAATATTTCACCCATCTTTATTTCCTTCATTTTTATTTTTTGGTCCCCAATATGATTGTATTTTCATTGCATGAAAATATGCCAGCAGAAAGTTATACTGAAAGAACATGATTCATGGGTTAGTATGTAATTAATTTTCAATTAAAAGAAATTGCTATCTTCGCAGTAATAGTTTAGCATGTTTACTAGTTAGGACAGGTGGCACATAGATCTGCAGCTCATCTATGTTTACTGATCTGTTTTGGGATTGGGTCATGTTATAGCTAGATCAGTTCATATATCTGAAGGTAGACCCACACATGATTTTGTGCTTACTGAGACTGAGTTTGAAAAACTTGTAGAACAAATGATGCTCTAAAATTTTTGGTATAAAAGAAAAAGACTTTCTTAAATAATATTTTTTTAAATTTAAATGAGATTTAATGCTTTTTAAAAATGTTACACTTTATATAAATTTATAAATTCGATGAAAAATAATAAAGTTTGTTATAAGCAGTTAACAGTATGAAAGCAAAACCCTGATGGATTCAGTTACGTTCTTTGTTAGAAATTATAGGAACACATATTGCCACTAGTGCATAATGCAGTCTCATTTTCAAAGTGAATGAAGTTTTTTGTTTTCCTACTTTATTGTTCCTTAGAAGTTTTAATTTGAGCTAATCCAATGATTGGAGGGATGCAAACAACAGTATTTTATTAATACTTATACTACATTAAAAGTATTTGTCTTCTATTCTTCCATTTAAAAAGAAATTGCTTTTGTCACATCCTTCTGAGAAAAGGGAGCAGATTGTTGCTCTCAGTATAAAATCTCTTGACACTCTATCACCAAAATTTCTACCATAAAAGATCACTTGCGACATTTATTAAAAGTTTCATCACTTCCATATTTAATTATCTCTAACAATATAAATTAAAACTGCCTAAGGATTTGAAAAATGCAAATTATATTTCATTAATACCAATCCAACTAAAAATGAGTTTTTCAATTCTTCTTAAAACAAAATAGTGTCCTTCCCATCCATTTTGGTCGTAAGGGGTCAATTTATTGTTGCCAATGGAATCATGACCATAATTTTCCACTTCCAAGATTTCAAAATTCTAGTAAAAAATGCATCATTTGCAATATTCTTTAAAGTTTTTGGAATTCTGAAATGTTTCTGCCATTGGAGGAGAGATTTAGAAAGTGCAAATCATAATATTTTATTAATCAATAAATAATATCCACAGAGTTAACTGTTGACTTTAAAGTCAATAAATCAATAGTTTTATGGAAAAAAAGTTCTGCTGACTTGCAGAATTTGAACCTATTTCTCTCCAAATACATATCAGAGTGTTCCAAGACCACTAATGTTGACTCTGTCTTTTTTCCACAAATATGACATCAATATCCCGTGATTTCTGCTCCAGGGCTTGGTACCATCTATGATTGAGAACGGTAACTATTTCTGCTAATATTGCACTGAGTAAGATGTAAATTAATAAGTAAGTCACTTCATGCTATTAGGGTTATTAATGATTTAATCAATAAATACTACCCACAGAGTTACCTGTTGACTTTAAAGTAAATAAACAAATAAATAGTTTTGTGGAAAAAAAGTTTCACCAACATGTGGGATGAATCTTGCATGTTGGTGAAATCGTATAGATGGTGCCAAGCCCAGCGCAGAAATCACTGGAGATTGATAAGTTGTGTTAGTGGTAAAAAGACAGAGTCCATGTTGATTTAGTGGTCTTAGAATATTCTGGCATGTATCTTAGAGACTTGGGTTCGAATACCACATATCAACAAAGCTTTTTTTCCACAAAACTATTTATTTCATCAATACCTATTCAACTCAAAAAAATATTTTAATATATCTCTGTAAGCAAAAAAAGTTCAATCTCTGCAGACTGACAGACAGAAAGATGACAAAATGAACACATTATCTTTTTTTTTAATAAGGTAAAAGTATCCGAATGCAGTTCAATATGTTCCATCATAAATTAATCTCAGATGCATATCTTGCTTTGTTATCCAGTACACCCCACTGATGCATATATATATATACACTAAGATGCCAGTTTATTAGGTATGCTTACCTAGTAGCGTGTTGGGCATCCTTTGGCTTTCAGAACGGCCCTAATTTGTGTGGGCATGGAATTTGCAAGAGGCTGGATTCATTGTGCAGGAATGTTGTATCATGCGGAAATGATTGGTTTGTGCAGTTGCTGCAAATTGGATGGTGGCACAGTCTCACTGCAAGTGGCCTTTACCACCTCACACCAAAGGTGCTTGATAGTGTTTAGAACTAGAGACTGTGCAGGCCAATGAAGAACAGAAAACTCGTTTTGTTGTTAGTTTGTGGAACCGTTTCATGATGATATGTGCCTTGTGACCAGGTGCATTATCATGTTGAACATGCCCATCCAAGGGAGGATAAACTGTAACCATGAAGGGATGAACTTGGTCAGCAACGATGCTCAAATATGCCATAGCATTCAGATGGATATCAAGGAGCCTAATGTGTGCCAGAAATACATTCCCCACACTGCCAGCACCAGCCTATACTGTTGACACCAGATACGATGGCTCCATGGCCTCATGTTGCTTGTTCCAAATTCTGATCCTCCCAATCAGCATGATGCAAAGGGAACCTTGATTTGTCCAACCAGGCTACCTTTTCCAGTCAATGATCCAGTATCTGTGCTCCAGCACTCACTGGTGATGCACTTTCATTTTCTTCACGGACAACATCGTCACTCGACGTGATCAGCAGCTATCATAGCCCATTCATGACAAGACCGATGTGTGGTGCATTTGGAGATGACCTTATGCACACCAATGTTTGTGCTGTGATTTGCCTGGTTGTTGCCTGTCTGTTCACTTGCATGATTGTCACTCTAATTTGACCTCTCTGATCCACAAGTTGTTTTTATCCACAGGATTTTCAATCATTAATAGTTTTTTTGCTTTTTGCACCATTTTTGGTAAACTCTTGAAATGGTTGTGCATGAAAAGCTTAGGAGCACAGCTATTTGGGAGCTGCTAGAAATGGCACTATCATGCTGCATTCCAAGTCATTCAGATCACTTGTTTTGACCATTCAATTGGGCCAATTCTTGACTTACCTCAATCCAACTCTAACTGATGCTCGAAGAGCTGATTTGCCTGATTTGTACCTCACATTGCAGTCACGTGATATATTATATGTTGGAATGAACCATTTATGTGATGAGGGGTGGTGTACCTAATAAACTGGCATCTCAGTGTATATATTATGTGATAATTGGGGGTGCCACAAAAAATATGGATACCTTGTATGCTCCCCATAATTGATACATAAGAATTTAGACACTGCAGAAGCTATATATATATATGATATATAAGGTATGATACTTCTACCACCAAATAACTATTTTAATATCACTTGGTAGTGGAAATCTTAATGCACAGTTGATAGCACAATGATAGAGCACCTGAGAAGTATCAAGAGATTGTGAGTTTGTATTCCACCCAAATAATTATTTTTACTAAAAATTGTACCTTGAACAGCTTGTAACTACCAACACAAGCTAACCTTCAAGTTTTCTAATAATAAGATTTATTATAGTATGTCTTATATCTCATGCAGTTGTAAATAATAATTGATAATCTCAGTATTACCTGTTGACATTTAAGTATCTATAAATCAATAAATGCAATTGTATGATTAACTTTATTAACATGTATATAATATTGGATATATAGTGAAATATCTTTATTTGGCTTCTGTTATTTAGGCCAAGTGTCAAGACGTATTCCATGAAACATCCAGAAATGTTTTGGGTAGCTTTGTAAGTATTTATTTTTAAATTACTTTAAATTTTTATTGAATAAGGAGACTGATTTGCAGAATTTTTTTTTTTTTTGAGGAAAACTTTTAACAATTAAATTGTAGAGAAATCTTTAAATATTCTGTCTATTTACATATAAACTATATGATATAAAGTATCTGGACATGCTCATTCCCCAATCTCCTGGTAATAGGAAAGGAATTAATGTCCTGTTGGTCCATCTTCTGCTGGTCTCACAACCTCCACTCTGTGGGGAAGGCTTTCCACTAGATTTTAGTGCATTGCTGCAGGAATTGCATGCCATTCTTCCACAAGAGAATTAGTGAGGCCGGTCACTGATGTCTGCAGTTCAGGCCTGGCCCACAGACAGTATTCCAGTTCATCCCAAAAGTGTTCCATGTGGTTGAGATCAGAGCTCTGTGCAGACCTGTCAAGTTCTACACCCATCTCAACCATTCCATTCCTGCATGGTCCTTGCTTTGTGGACAAGGCGTTGTGTTGTACAGGAACATGTCTTCACCGAGCTGTTCCTATAAAGTTGGGAGCACAGAATTGTCGAGAATGTCTTATAGGCCGTGGCATTCAGAGTCCCATTCGCTGGAACTAGGGGACGCAGCTCAAACCATGAAAAACAGCCCCAGAGCATGATGCCTCCTCCACCAAACTTCACAGTTGGCACAACACAGTCAGGCAGGTAGTGTTTACCTGTCATCCTCCACACCTAGACTTGTCTGTTGGATTGCCAGATGGTGAAGCATGATTCATCACTCCAGAGAACGTGGATGATTTCACAATCAACTACAAATTATGACAATCAACATAGTCGAAAGCCTTTTTGAAATCAACAAAGCTAGCAACCAAAGGTTTCTGAAACTCTAAACATTTCTCGAGAATCTGCCTAAGTGAAAATATCTGATCCACACATCACCTACTACTTCTGAATCCACATTGCTCATCACACAATTGACTGTCAACCAGATTCTTAATTCTATTAAGCACAATCATGCAAAGAACTTTCCACAGAACAAAGAGTATGCTGATACCCTTATAGTTATCACAAGAACTGCAATCACCTTTTTTGAAAATAGGGATAATAATAGCTCTGGTAAAATCCTTAGGAACCATGCCTTTATCATAAAAGATATTCAAAATTTCAGTCATCCAAGCGGTAACCGAAAGATCCCCAGCTCTGAGCATTTCTGTAGTAATTTCATCTACCCCTGGGGATTTATGAAGTCTAAGTTTAGAAATAGCCAAAATAACTTCAGACTGTGTTATAGGGCCAACATTAAAGCCACCAATGCATCTATCACCATTGCAAATAATGGGAGTAGAACCAACCACATTGTTTAGAACATCACTGAAATGCTCAGCCCACCTTGCCATGACAGAATCCTCCCCTTCTTTAACCTTACCTTGTTTATCCTTCAATCCTTGTATGCCTGTCCGTTTTCTACCACACAAAACATTAACTATCTGGTACAGCTCTCTGCTGTTGTGCTGCCTAACTGCTTCCTCGGCTTTGTCAGCCAAACCATCAAGCCAAAGATTCTTATCAGCAGCTAACTGATCTTTTACACATTTATTAAGTTCTCTGTAAAGCTTTCTATTAGGACTAGTAGGGTATTGATTAAGGACATTCCTGCAGTTCTTTCTTTCCGAAATAAGCTACGACTGTCATAATGACTAAGTAACCTATCATGGTAAGCTTTGAGTATAACTGGGTCTTTCAGAGCTTCAGTATTAAAAGCAAATTTTTTAACCCTAGCACAACACTTTTTAAGTTTAAGTTTGCAAGACACTTTTAACAAGATAATGGTCAGATCCAATTTCAGCTCCCCTATATGACCTGGTATTCCTAACAGAACTAGCCCATTTGCTGTTAATTAATATATAATGAATCATAATCTTATGCAGCCCATCAGGTGAAACCCAAGTGTACTTATGTATATCGCGGTGTTTGTAATAAGTGTTAGTTATTCTGAATCCATTGAGTTTACTTACCTGTAGGAGACATTGCCCATTGCCATTGCAGCTACCAATACCAAAAGGGCCTATTACTCCTCCCCAAAGGTCAGAGTCAATACCAACTTTGGCATTGAAGTCACCAAGAACAAGGGTAATATCCCCTTTCTTGACAGAATTCAAAATATCCTGAAGTTGTCCATAAAACCTATCCTTACCTCTATCTCATCCTCATCGGCATCCTCAGTGGGGGTATAACAGCAGATAACATTGAAGTCTTTAACGCTTGTCTGAAATTTTGCTGTAAGAAACCTTTCATTAATGCACTCATATCCTAGAAGAGCATCACTAGCGTGTCTGCTGAGAAGCAGACCCACGCCTTGGTGATGCTTATTGTCATCCCTCCCTGAAAAGAGAAATTTAAGATTATTTTTAAGAATCTGACCTTTATCTGTCCATCTCGTTTCATTGCAAGCTGAAAATATCTAAATTATAAATAACAGTGTCATTCTTGTTTGAGGACATCAAGAGAATAAGCATTATACAGAGTCCTCACATTCCAACTTCCTATGGAGAGAAAATGGTTAGTGGGATGTTTAAAGAAACTATGTTTATTGAGAGAGGGAATGCCGACAATATCAAACAGCCCCCTAATCGTAGACATGGGGCAAAGACCCGTTCCCCCACCACTAAAGGCTAAAGCCATCTACACTGGAAGACTTCCTCCAATGTAGAATTTGACGATGCCAATAGAAGCAAAGAGTTCAGGTGCCTGCGATGACCTCTGCTCAGGATTATCCACCAGCTGATAAACATATCCTGTGAATCTATTCACTTGGGGCTATCAACCCACAAACAAACAGAATACACAGTGGAAGATTTTCCCTCCACAGAAGCCCACCAGTGCAGCAAAATCAGGATCTGTAATCAAGCTCAGAGCCATAATTCCGTTCAGGTTGGTATATATGGTCAGCACCAGGACCCTGTGTGGTTGACCACTCCTCAGTAGGATAGAAAAAAACGAAAAGTAGCCATAGTTGTCTAGATCAGTAGGCCACACTAATCTGGCAGCCCTCCCCTTCCGTTCACTTCCACAAGAGAGTATCTCTTTTGAAAGGTACTAACGGTCTGCACCACGAGAAGGCGGGGTCGGGCATTAGGTGCTAGGCCTGGCCGGTTCTATGCATCATCACAGGGGATTGGTGCATAGCTCTCCTTCCAGTGACTACCTAGCTACCATTTACAGAAGATTATAGATGTATAATTTGGAAAGGAATTTAAAGAGAATTTTGGTTTATAAAGAAATATGTGGGATTTATGATGATTTATGGAGTATATGTAGTAGGTAAGAAGGTGAGTGTCATCACAAGTGTTATTACTGTGATATCTTCCATTAGGATTCTTCTCATCATTGATAATATTTGAGTCCAGGTTCAAGGTGTTTATTTCTCAGCTTCCTTCATTGGGGAAGGTGGTGGTGGTGGTGGTGGTGGTGGGGGGGGGGGTCGCCTATTACTCATCTTCTACTTTCTATAGATTCATTGCTACAAGTATCTTTATGTCACAGACCATCTTTGCCCTTGACTATCTGCTGGAGATGGTCTAGTGGCACTGCCTCGAACCAATTCACTATATCAATGCTAATTTTTTTTCACTGCCAATGTTCGTCACCTTCTTACCAATCACAGTCTATATATATATATAAGAGAGATCCTGTGATTAAGTAAAGAGGTACAGACATTGATATTCTAATACAATCATCTAATTATAGGCTCCTCAATGTATATAAATAGGACGAAATTTGGAACTGAAGTCAACCAGAACAAAAGAAAAATATTTTCTCTGCTTGTAGGCTCTTTTGCCACTTTTATTTACTATAGTAATGTGGAATACATTATATTGCCAAAAGTGTTTAGACTCTTCCATGCTATTTTAATGGAAAGCTACTTTCAGAGCTCCATAATTTCAAAAATAAACATTTTATTGAAAAATATCACTGAAGATAAACTGAAGATCTTCATTTAAATCTCTAAATCTCGATTTTTCAATGATATCTGTTTGACATTTAACCATCAAAATGTTAGATTATTTCTGAAACTGAACTCATTATGGTTACCAAGTTTATTTTTAAATGTTCTCAGAAAATAAAACATAAGCTTTAATAGCTAAATTAACTGTAAAACAGACACTTTACAAAGAACTCATTGGAACTTCTGAAACACCACAAGAACTACCAACACAGCCACAATATTCAGAAAATATTCATAAGATAACAAATGGATATCTATTAAGTCCAAATATCAAGTACTACTTATATTTAATGCTATCCTGAAAGAAATACTAATATAAATTCTTTTAGAAGACTGAAATATCGAATTGAAAAAATATTTCAGAATTTTTGTGGCTGAATGGCCTATGTACCCTTCCAGTGTCCAGGCCGAAAAACAGGTTTCCATCCAGGGGCCAAGCTATTTTCTCACTATGCTCAGCCAAAAACAACTTTTAGAACTTTTTGCCAAATAATTAACGAAAAGAATTATGGCGTGTTGTATACCAAATTAATCAGTATTTAATTCTGGATTTTCTGAAAATCAAGTATTTAATAAAAAAGACCATATGTTTTATTTTAATAGGACATTTTTAAAGTCATGTAGTAAAAAAATGCATCTGGCAACAAAAATAAAAATTTATTTAAAAAAAACTAATAGACAGAAATGATTGCAAAGCACGTGAATAGAATGACTATACATTTCTGAATAACAAAAAAATTACTTTTTTGGTTTTAAGTAAATATTTTTCTCATTTTGTAATTTTTCCAAAATTTTTTTAAATAAAATAAATTTAATTTTTTGTAATTTTTTAGAAAATTCTAGGTTTTTAGCCAACTGTGCTGAATCAGATAAACAAGTGAACTTTAGAATTTAAAAAAAGTAGCCAATCAACAGGTCATGTTATATACCAAATTAAGTAGAATTTAATTGCGAATTTTATGAAAATAAATAATATAAACAAATTTGCAAGCATATTGATTTTAATAGCCTTTTTCAATGTAATATGGTGAAAAAAAAAAGATCACACTATACAATTAAGGCTTCAGTTTGGAAAACCTGCTGAATAAAAATAGTTAAATTATATATTTATCGAAAGGAAATTTCCTCCTGAATAATGTAATATTCAACCTGAAATATGATTTTTATTTCTTTTAATGATTCTTTTCAGTATTGTATATTTTAAACATGGCCAGTGTTATACAATGTGCCTTGGCCTTTTCATGTTCACAGGATTTTCTGAAATGGCTATGAAATAGAAAAAAATTTCCTTGGCTGCTTTTGTTTACTAAACATTATGAATTTTTTCGATCTTGGCTAAGTGCAGAAAAGTTTGTGCACCAAAGACCAGCCCTTCCCAAAATTGCCCTCCCAAATGATGGCCGATTTCCGTAGCAAGGAAGTCTATTTTGCTTCCGTATTCAAGACATTCAATTTCAGAAAATGGTACAAGCTCAAAGTTTTTTAATTAAAAAAACAAAAAATAATAAAGGAAAAATTGCATATAACCTACCGGGATGTTAAATAAAATATCCGCAACAACTTTTAAGTTGGCTTTCGATCTAGCATAACTCTTAAAGATCAATAAAACAACCGATTGAAGATCGCTAACTAACAGAAGTAAATATACAGAAATGAATTTGCTTTCATATCCAAGACCTCATTTATTTTCAGAAAATGATACTATTATCAAAGGTTTACTGGAAAAGTAATAAATAATAATAAAAAAAAGTTAACATATAGTGTAATGCGATGTTAAAATATCCACAGCAGCAAGTTATAGGCCGGCAAAATATTATACGATTATATGATAGCACATAACTATGAAAAAAATCAGTTCTTATCGATTGGCCAAAAGATCGCTAATTTCCGAAAATAAATCTACTGAAATGAAAACTAACTAAGGTTTAAATAAAAAAAAAATACTAACTTTACAAAGAATATCCAATATGCTGCACCAAAACTGTAAAAAACACTTATAGTCACCGAATGGAGATAGTATGTGTCAGCCATCTGTGTCTTGTTTGACTCAGTGAAGCATAACAATTAAATGCAGGTGCAACCAGAATTTATAAGAAGGGTGTGTTTACTTTCAGTTTCAATTTGAAGGATGCTGGGAAAAAATTATAATAACTTGGGAATACTGAAATAGGTTTATGACAGAAAAGAGTGTGAAACGGAAAGAAAAATTGCGTTACATATTTTGTAATTACTTCCAAAATCTATCGTTTTAAAAAATAGCAGTTTATTTGTTATTTTTAGGAGATATTCGAAAATTTAAGGAAAAATTTGTTGATAATAGTTCGAATCAAACTTGTGAGCTTAAATCAGAAGGTTGTTTCATCAAATAGGAACGTTAAAAGCAAATTGGCAATACCGGTTTAGTGCTTCTAAGAAATGGCAGTCAGATGGCTTTATAAAATTATTTATATTGTAGTTTAATAAAATATGCATCAAATTAACAAAAATATATTTTTTTTTGAAGCCTGAATTTTATATTTTTATAAGTTATATATATAAAAAAATTACAACGTAATTTTTATTTTTAAAAAATCGATTTTTTTGTTGTACTATAAATGTATATGTACGTTTTTGGCCTCTCAATTCAGATTCTCCAAATGTATACAGACAACATGGACAATGGAAGGGTTAATTTATCTGATTCATTTTCCTGCAGATAAGTTATTTAGATTTGCGGGTCAAATGGTAAATATATTTGTATTCTTTACTCTTATGAATAAAAAAACATATTCTTAAAAATATATATATATAAAATATATATATTGTCATTCTAAATGTCTTATGGATATTGTAATGTGGATGCTAGAATTACTACCAACAAACGAGCACTATGAAAGGCCAATAACTTTTGGGGTTTTGTAATAAACTTTATATTTTAATAGCCTTACTATATACTGTTAAGTTTCAAAGCTGTTAAAATAAAATATAGATAACTTGAATATGAATGGTTAATTTTACTGTTCATTTATTAAATCCATTGGTACTATCAAAAACAAATGCATTTTCATGTTTCAAAAATATTTAACTTGAGGAGTTTTGGGTTGTTTTATCTCTGAGCAGCAGTTTTTTGCATAGGCTAAATGGCCAAGTCAGAAGGACCCCGAAGGCTCAGAGAAGATTGGGGGAGGAGAACCACTGGAAGAGTTTTGAGAGACAGATGGTAGCCTCCAGTCAAGGCCATCCAGCATGTTCTTTAATGTGTACAGGGTGTGGTTCTTCCATACATGGGACCATAGTTTTACATCCCATCCGACGGAGGGTGTCTCTTCCCAAGCCCCTACTGAGGCTTGGGAAGTAGTGGTGGTGTCCCATACTGAGTGTGGGCAGGGTGAGAAGTTTTGTAGAGATAAATCTCAATGCTTAAACCTAGGAACTGCCGATTATGAGCATGGCGTGCTACAGACTGAACTACCCCCATCCCTTTTAACTTGAGGATGGAGTTAACAGAGATCTCTTAGAAATTTTAGTGATTAACTTGAATTGTTCTATCAAGACAGGCAATTGCCTTTAGATAATGTAATTCTGGGTTTCAAAATAGTCTCTGGAAAATTGACAAGAATTATGGATATAGTATACTTTGATGTCTTGTAGTAATGTTCAGGAAACTATTTAAAAAAGGAGTGAAAATATTACATTTTGTTTTTCTTGCTGTTGCTTTTCACTGTAATTTGGGTCATTCCATGTCAACCAGAATTTTGGTAAAGGTTCATCACCTATTGCAGATTTCAATGATCTTTGCATAAATGTTAGTACACATAAGATGTCTAATTGCCCAAAATGTTTTGAGTAAAAAAATTTTTGTAAGGGGTTATAATCGTTTAACCTAGGAAGAAAATATACAAATTGTGGTTGTGACTAAAAGTTTGCCTTTTTTCTTTGCGTCTCTGATAGATGAGAAGACCAAACTTGGTGTTCTGACATAGATTTTGAATATTAATTCAATAAAAAAATCAAATTTCCAAAATGCATTACGGATTTGAAAAAATTTTCAAAAACTGAGAAACTGGCATGTTGTACATTATACTTCCCAGAAACGTGCAAAATTTGGAGTATGGTAATTTCTTTAATAATGTGGAAAAAAAATTGAAGTTTTAGCAATGTTATCATTAATGATGCTCTTCAGGGGACTGCATGACACTTTCACCTGCACACTAGATAGGGGAAGCTACTGATGTGCTTTTGCTGCTTTGCACTCAAGTGCAGCCTTGTAATTGCAACTATCATTTGGCTTCTATTCACAGCTATAATGCTGCTGTTGATAAAAATTCATATCTTACAGACGAGCAAACGAAAAAACCCAGTGTTTGAAGGTACAAATTTTGGAATACAAATGTTGAATGATATATAGGGTGGCCAGATTTTAATTGATAAAAACCAGAACAGGTTATTAAATGTTCCTATTTCAGTTTGAATGACTTGAAAAACAGTAAATAATGCATTATTTTTGTTCAATTGTTACATAATAATTAAAAAAATATATATATTCCGATACATGTGAACTGTTGGTGTAACTGCAATTACCTCCATTTTTTTTAATCTTTGAAGAAAAATATTTCTTTGCTGAGATTGTCTTAGGAACAGGGCTGTTCCAAAGTAGGACCATCACTCATGGTGTCAGTGGCAGAGGGGCGTTGCGATGGGTTAAATCAAATAATAGAAACTTTAATTTTATTTTTCATATACCAGACTTCACAATATTAATTCAATTTGTATAGTACTTGTACTTAAAACTTGTAAAATGATAAAACTTGTAAAAAATAAAAATTTTAACGAAGTCATATTCTAAATGCTATCGTAAATATCATAAATGCTATCGTGAAAATAGTTGATGTTTAGTCATAAATAATTAGAAGAGACTTTTAATTTTATTAAAAATCATAATTCTTGTGATCACTATGTTGGTAACTTAACCTTTGTCAGTTTAAATGATTATATATTCTCTTCTATTTATTTATGACTAAATATCGACATATTTTTATGATAGTATTTATATCGTCAGCAATGAATATGACTTCGTTAAAATTAATTAAATTTAAACTTGCCTAAGCACAATTTTTCCATTCATTAAATTTAAAGGGGCAGGGGGGTGTCAAATAATTTTCTTGCCCACGGTGCCAAAAGAGCTAGGAACAATACTTCTTAGTTTTTTGCTTATTTAGATTATACTAGAAGGGACCTGGGTTTGAGCCCCGAGTAAGGCATGGCTGTGTTGTTTTTCTGCTGAGGGCCTGCCATCCTCTCTGACCTTCTACTATGGCATATAAACTGACAGGCTCATGTCAGACCTCTGTGGCAAGCAGCTGCTTGAGGGGGTATTTATTTATTTTTTTATAGCTCAGTAGCATGGATAGAATTTCAGTTTTATTTCACCACAGAAGGTGTAGTGTTTCTGGAATATGTGTTGGCTTTCAGCTAAAGTTTTCCATTACTCTATCTTTGAATTGCAGGAAAGGGAAAATGAAGATTGCTATCTTCCTTATTGTAGAATGTTCTCTAATGAAGTAGAATTAGAAACAGGATGATTACCAAAGCAACCAATGCAGTGAGATTTTCTTCTCAATCTGCACTTTAAGTGACACCACTGAAGGAAATAACTATTCTTTCGGGTTGAACTAAAGCAATAAATGAGCATAAATTAAAGTCATCTGCATATAGTATGTGTGAAAGCAAACCAAAAACCAATGCAATAGCATGCTTGTACCACCTTAGCAACCATCTTTTCATAAAATCAGTTATGAACATCCGGTATACCTATATTACAATAACCAAATCATCACTGCAGGATTGAGATACCGATGATTTGGAAAAGATGAATAGTGATTGCCAGGATCTCTAGTGTGCTTAGAGCACTTTTATAGCAATCTTCTCATATAAAGATTAAAAAGTATTAATATTTTTGTAGAGAAAATGCCACTCTAAAGTACATCGGACATTAGCAACTACTGTTTTACAGAAATACTAATATTTTTACAGTTGTATTAATTACAGAGAAAAAAACTATATAGATTGTTTTCCCACTTATTATTCCATTAATGGAATAATAAGTAGGATAAATGTAAATCAGATCTTATTATTCAAACTTTCTGAAAACAGTAGGTGGAAGCTATTTTAAATTTATAAGATGAAAATAATTGAGTGCAAGCAGCAATTCTGCCTAGTGCACAGGTGCAAAAGCATCAGTGCAGTTCCCTGAAGTGCATCATTAGTGATAATATTGGTACAATTTCATATTTTTTTTTTGTTATCAAAGAAATGATCATACTCCAAATTTCATACAACACTTCTATGGAGTATAAAGTACAACATATGCCAGTTTTCATTTTTTGCCTATAGAGAGCCACATCACTTTTTTTTTCACAATCTAAAATTTTTTTATTTTTTAACTTTTTTTAAACTAATATATTTTGTAAATTTGATTTTTTTTATTGAATTAATAATCAAAATCTACAGGAGAACACCAAGTTTGGTCTACTTGGTGGATTATAAACTCCTTACAAAAAATGTTTGACTCAAAATACTTTGGACAATTAGACGTCTTGTGTGCCAAAGCCATTTATGCCAAAAATCATTGAAATCTGTGGTGGGTGTCAGTTTCACATTCAGTTTATCTCTCTCAATTTGTAAGTTAGTTGTTTTGTTGAAACAGCTGTTCCACCATATCTTCCCAACCTCTGGTGACCAGTTGTAATGAGTTGCGTACCAAATGAAATCTTATGATATGGGGAGTATCATAGGCAAAAAAAAAATTCATTCTTCCTCTCCTTCAGAATGGTCCGTCCTTCAGATGGGACGTTAAGCCATGGCCCCATGTGAGGGAGAGCCATACCCTGTGCACGTTAAAGAACACACTGGATGGCCTTGATGGGAGGCTACTATCTGTCTCCCAACAGTTGTTCCAGTGGGTCCCCTCCCCCAACCTTTTCTGAGCCTTCAAGGTCCTTGTGACCTGGCCATTTAGCCCATTGTGTGCAAAAAAGTGCCGCTCAGAGGTAAAACAAACCAAATTTTTATGATTGATCAAATTGATTTTTGCACACATCAAGCAACTTTGCAGGCATGGCTTTGGGTCCAGACAAATTTTTGACACAATAAATACATACCAAATATTAATAGACACAAATAACCCAATAAATAACTACAAAATAAGACCAATAAATAGACATCAAAATATAGTTTGGCTTATACTGAAATATCAAATTTGTAATCTGGTAATAAAGTATTTTTGGAAGTCATTGGGTATTAAAAAAACTATTGAATAAACATTGAAAGTGAAATATATAAAAATATTTAAAAAAAATAGTGGTTTTTAAACTAACTCTGTTTTTATTATAGGTAGGGACTTGAATGTTTAATGCAATTTTGTGTTGTTGGGAAATAACCATGTGTAAAAATTGGGATGTCTGTCAAATATTTGGGAATTCCAATATCCAAATATTGGGATATTGAAAACAGTTAAATATAAAAATATAAGAATGGAACAATGAAAGTTTCAACTTTCAAATTTTCATATAACAACTTGACCTTAATTTAAGTGCAGTGCCTATGCAGTATCCATCAAAATGGCAAGCAGTTTTACCCTTTCCAAAATCTTTTACATTAGTGCACTATGATGAAGGCAGTGATTTAACATGTTTTACCTTTTGGTTAGCAATCAGTAAACCACTCTTCCAATAATTCTACTCCTACTCCCACCATCCTACCACATCAAGCAATTTCCAGCTTATTCAAAGTAAGAATTGTTTATTCCTATTTTTAATATTGCATTTAAATATAAAGTATGTTTTAAAATTAAGTCTGTTAGGGATCTGATTTGCATGTATTTTTAATGTTGTATGTTTGATGTCAGAATCTTCTGGTATAAACATCTTTTTATTATATGCATTTCTATGGGGAAAAGACCCAAGATTAAAGACATACTCACTTAATGATAGTGGTCCAAGAATTCATTCCTAACAGAAATGAGGACTATCTGTGTAGTCATTAAGCATTTAATTTTTATTCTGCTCTGTTCTTTTAAATAAATGTTGATGATCAAAAGTCATAAAGTGTTCAAAGAAGTATTTTAAAAAATACCAAATTTTTTCCTAAGGATTTTACTAGAGTTATCATTGTTCCAATTTTTAAAAAAAGGTGATTGCAGTTCTTGTGATAATTATAGGGATATTAGTTTCTTCTCTGTTCCAGGTAAAGTTCTTTGCATGATTATACTTAATAGAATTAAGCATTTGGTTGATGGACAACTGCGTGATGAACAGTGTGGATTCAGAAGTGGCAGGGGATGTATTGATCAGATATTTTCACTTAGGCAGATTCTTGAAATGTTTAGAGTTCTAGAAACCTGTGGTTACTAGCTTTGTAGATTTTAAAAAGGCTTTTGACTCCGTTGATCATCATAATTTGTGGTTGATTGTGGGATTGTATGACATACCAGACAAGTTAGTTAACATAATGAAAGCTCTCTATAATAACACTGAATCATGTATGAGAGTTGGTACATCTTGCAGCGATTGGTTTAGCATTGCTAGTGGAGTTAGACAAGGCTGTATTTTGTCTCCTTTTCTCTTTAGTTTGGTTATTGATTATGTTATGCAAAATTCTTTGCAAGAGAAAGATTTTGGCCTTAAATGGTCTAGAGATTTCAAAATTTCTGATTTAGATTATGCAGATGATTTGGCCTTGTTGGCTAATAATGTTGATGAGATGAATTCGTTCATTAGGGCTGTTGATGAAATTGGTAATATAGTAGGTTTGGTGATAAACAGAGAAAAACTAAAGTGATAAAAATTGGTCAGGCAGATAGTGCTTCAGTAGCTTTGAATGGCTGCATTCTTAATCAAGTGTCTCAATTTAATTATTTTGGGAGCTATGTAACAGATACTGATGATGTGCGGCATGAGATAAATAGAAGAATAGAGATTGCTGTTGGGACTTTTAAGAATCTACGGAGAGTGTAAAAAAATGGGTGTATACACCTAAAGACTAAAATTAGGCTGTATAATATGTAATTAATAGTTTGGCTCTTTCTAAGGTTAGTTAAGGTAGCAAAACATGGACCCTTAGTAAGCAGGATAACAAAAAACTTGATGTCTTTGATTCTAGATGCTGACGCAGTATCTTGGGCAATAGGTGGTTTGACTTTGTAAGCAATGATGAGGTTAGAAGAAGGAGTCATCGACCTCTTGAGCAGCATATTGTGTAGAGAGAGACTGCGTTGGTTTGGCCACATTGCCCGTATGCATAGCTGCAGATTGGCAAACAAGATTATGAACAGTATGCCTAAGGGTTTGAGAAAAAGGGGGAGACCTAGGATGCAATGGGGACAATGTCAAACAGGACCTTGCTAGAATTGGCGTAGAGTGGCCAAATGCAGCAGCTGTAACTCAGAAGAGACACGTCTGGAGAAGAAAATTACAGTCTTGTTGGACATCTATAGCCCATGGCTGCATGAGGATTTTGTATGTATGTATGTATACTTAATATTATTTGTGTTCATTTAAGGAATGGAGAATATTCATAAGTCTACCGTATAATTAATAAGTTTGTTTCTTTTTGAATTTTAAGATTGCCAGATATATAAATGTTTGGCATATAGGTTTATGCTAGCTAGTAAATTACAGATTATTTTTTCTGTTGCAAGGTTATGAAATCACTCAACATCAATATCAAAAATATTTCTGGAATACAAACTCAATGAAAGGAACCAAACCATGGTTTGGAAGAAAAGTAGTACTGCCTTCAAGTGACATAGATATTTGAATTGTGCATTGCAGGTAGAAAAGTTCAATATAAATAGAGGAAATCTTGATTGCCTGTCAATAGCTCAGTTGCCATAGCACTTGACATGATGCAATGTATGTAACATTGCATCATCACAACCCCCCTCCCCCCCAGTTCAAGACAGTTTTTTTTTGTCTAACTTTGATATTGATGTTAAGAATAGCTTCACAACCTTTTATCTGAATTTATAGTTTGATAAAACATTAACTTAATATTTGCTATATCTTTATATAATGTTTAATTTATTATTGAATATATTTTCCTAGTATTTTGACTGTGGTGATTATACTTGTTCTGGCTTGCTGTGGTAATGTAAGAAGAACATTTCCTGTGAACTTCATCTGCCTTTTTATTTTTGTACGTATAATATTTAAATGTTTTTGTTATATGAACTTAAAAACCCTTAATATAGGATGTCCAAAAAATAATGGAATTTTGAGGACCAATATTTAGAAAAATATGATATTCATATTCAAGAAAGTAATATTGTAATCGAAGGCATACCTCAAATAGTTTTGGACATAATTTGCACACTTCATTACCCTGTATATGTACAATTGGTATTCCATTTCTTGCCATACGTGAATAACATATCTCTTGTTACTCAGTTTCTTCTCGTATTTCTGCTTTCAAATGATTCAGATCTCGAATCAATCGGAAGTGGATATAATTCTTGCAAAGTTCCACAAGAAAATCAAAGGGTGTCAAATAAGAGCTCCTTGGTAACCATAGAATTGACCACCCCTTCTGTTCCATCTTTTATAAATGTGTATGGCAAGAAGTGGAATATGGATTGAACATAAGCAGGGTCACGAATGGTGCATGTGTAGAAATTCACATTATGCTCAAAACTATTTGAGGTATCATTTCAATTAAAATATTATTTTCTTGTATATATAATAATGTTTTCCTACATATTAGTTTTTGAAACCCCACCATTATTTTTCATACACCATGTACTCTAAAATTTTTATAGTCTATAGTAGTTAGTTTTGTTAAATGTTTGCTTTTGCTGATGAAACCTAAAACTTCTTCATTTAGGGGTTCTTTTATGTTGTTCTAAGCCCTAAAGTGTTAAATATTTACAATTTCTACATTTTTATCTAAGACATAGAAATTATAGAATTTGATCTGAACAAAAATTATTCTTAATATTTATATTGTGTATACCCTATGATACACAATATTTCATTCAACATTTATTAAGCAGTTGTAACATTTTTAACTTTTTCAAATGTAGTTGATTCATTTTAACACTATAAAGAATATTTCATTTTAACACTATAAAGAAGCTGCTACAAATGCTCCCATTTTACAAGCATAAATCGTGATTTTACATATTCACAAGTTCTGCTGTAAAAATTCTGAATAATTTTTTTCATCCATGATGAAAGTTTTAAAAATTTTTTAGGGTACAATAATCAGAAAAAAAGGTGAAGACACCATTATGCAAGTAAATGCATTATTTAGAATTTTGCTGAACAAATTTAATGCTAAAATTAGAAAATTTAATGGCCATAACTGTTGTTTTTCATCTTAAGTTTTTAACACCATCTTGAAAGGGGAATGCTAGGAAGTGTAACTCTATCACTGAGTGGTTACTGTACAAAGTTCGGCAGTCAGTTTCACATAATGTAAATAGACGACTAGTTAAACTAATAGTTAAGGATCAGTTAACCCTTACAGTGTCAGGTTTCTGAAACTGAACTCCTGTGGTGGCTGAATTTATTTTAAAGTGTTTTCAGAAAGTAAAATAACTAGAACTTCATCCTGAAGTACTAATGAATGGAAATATGTCATGTTATATACCAAAAGAAAGAGCATTTAATTGTGATTAATAAAATAGCAAAAATTCGAAGAAAAAAATGGTAAGTTAAATTTTTTAAGCATTTTTTTTAAAGCATTGCAAAATTTTACTGTATTTTTCCCACTTTATCTTTAGTAAAATTTCAAAAATATATATTTTTTCCGTTTTTTCTATATTATTTTTTTATTATAATATAAAGAGTTCATAATATTTCGATTATTGCTTAAATCTTTCATTTATTTCGTTTTTATCTCATTTTCCTTGAAAATGAGATAATAGTTTTGCTTTGTCGTCTGTCTGTCCATCTGTAGACATCGAACTATTTTTTTTTACAGAGATAAATCAAAAATTCTTTTTGTGTTGAATAGGTATTGAAGAAATATTACAATATGCACTTTCAGAATCTCTCTAAAGCTATAATTACCCCCTCTAGCAGTGGAAAAAGGTGAAAATTCCAAAATTTCAAACGAATATTGCAAGCGATGTATTTACAATAGAAGTTTGAAATTTTGGTGGTATGAAAAAAAAAATAAATATATGTGAAAGTCATGAAGTTTCCATTGCCATTAATGAGTTGACCCCTTAGACCCAGAGGGAGTGGCAAAATACACCTTTTTAGTTTTAGCAGATAATTTTTTTTTTTTGAGATAAATAAAAAATTCTTTTTGGGTTAGATAGGAATTGATGAAATATTATGATTCACATTTTTTTAAATCTTCCAAAAACTATAATTGTGCCCTCTAATGGTGGAAAAATTAGTAAATTCCAAAATTTGAAATAAATATTGCAAATGACATATTTAATCTAGAAATTTAAAATTTGATGGTGGAATGATGTTTCCATTGGCAATAATGAATTGACCTCTTAGTTAATTAATGAATTGACCTCCAGTTAGGAGGTGGGGGGAAGACATTTTTTTGTTTTAGCAGATAATTGTTTGTATTTAGAGATAAATGAAAAATTTTTTTTAGGCTTAGATAGGAATTTATAAAATATTATGATTCACACTTTCGAAATCTTTCAAAAACTATAATTGCACCTCTAACGGTAGAAAAGATTGAAAATTCCAAAATTTCAAATGAATATTGCAATGATGTATTAATGATAGAAATATGAAAATTTGATAGTGGAATGTGAATGCCATGAAGTTTTGATTGGAAACAAATGGAAATGATAATAGTAAAATCTTTTTCAATTTGATTGGTACTAATGAAATATTATAATTTGCATTTTTAAAATATTTAATAGTTTTAATACATATATATTTCTTTGCAGATCACTGAAATGATGAAACTGCAGAGCTGTTTTTGAGTTTTACAAATAATATATATATAGAACAGAAATTTAAAAAATTAGGTAATTTTTATCAGATATTCCACTAACAGCAATAATCTACCCACTTTTCTGAGAGAGATGTGGGAAATGCAATTTTTTAGATTTAAAAATTTCAAAGACGAATACTTTTATGTTGTATAATCACTAAAATACTATTTGCATTTTTTGCATCACCCGCTTGCTCAAATTAAAACTTTTAAGGAATGAAACAGTAGGTAAAGGAAAAACTTATTTATCTTTGAAAACAGATTCTCATATGCACCAGAGGTGATATGCGTCCTTCTAGTTTCTAAATTTAGTCATTTATGCATATTTTTAGACTTTTGACAATCGGCAAACTCTAAGCCTAAGTAAAGCAGTGTCATAAAAACAATTTTGCTCTAAAAACTAGATAATTTAAATAAGAAATTAAAAAAAATTCAAAGCATTTAAAGTTTAATTGATTTACTGAATTTGAGAACAAGTCACTTTATTATGAAGCTGCATAACTGTTACAGAAAAGTGTAATTCTGAAATTACGGCAGAAATTTTGGTTAAAAATCACAATTTCCTGGTCTTAATTTGTTTATATGCTTTAAATTTAATTAAAAATACTGATAAATAAAGTCCTACCATTTTAAAATCCCACTCTGAGTAATCCTAATGCTTGTTCTGATTGCAGCCATTATAGATTGCTAGCAGTTTCACTTTCCATCATTTCTAATTAATTATTGTTTATAATTGCAGTATCCATTTGAGAAGCAATAAAACATGATTTTAGAAGCATTAAAGTAAAATAAAAAAAATCTTTAAAATCAAAAGTCTGCTAAAATATTGATCGAAAGCCGATGTTCATAGTTCCTGGATGACACAATTTCCGGTAGTATAAAAATTAATATTCTTACGTTAAAAGTTTAGAAAGCATTACAACTCTATTAAAGCTATAAATAGCAGAAAAGAGTGGGAAATGCAACTGATCGATAACCTAAGCATGGTATGGCAGAATAAAGGCATGAACTAAATCGGTGCTACTTGATGCTGTTAACGGTGACTGAACATGCACATCCAACTCAAATATATTTAGTTTTTAACTTTATCGTAATTTTTTTCAAGTGGGATCAACAGGTAAAAAATTTATATCATAGATTTAAATGTTATTTTTGATATTAAATTAAAAACAGTTGAAAAAATTCAGATTTCTATCTGAAAATTTTCTTTTTTACAACCTTGTACTCGGGAGCGAAGCTATTGTCTCCGACCACTAGAATGAGAAAAATATTAAAGCGATTCTTTGGGCTGTTACATGGTAAGGATTAATCGAAGTCTCGTATGCCAAAAACGTGCTCCTGCCCCCCCCCCCCCCCACTTTCCCAAGAAACTTTTCTGCTATAGTCTTCTCCCAGACATGTAATTTTTAATTCTGTAACTCACTAATTGCATAGAAAATATATAACTTATTCAGATGCTATTTTTGATTGCTAAATCTAAAATACAAAATGTATTTGAATTTAGTTTCATAATGTTACCAAATTCTATGATGATTCAAAATAAAATCTACTGAAAATAGAGCAAAATTCTGAAATTGTCCATGAGTTGTGCAAGAACTTATAAGTGGTATGATTATGTTCTTTTTTTGCAGACATTATTACAGGGATTTCTTTTAGGATCAGCTGCAAGGTTAGAAAGATTTTAATGTTTTCTATCATTTTTATTCAATAAAATTTTCTTCTCTAAATGTTATTTCAACAGTGAAAATATGTATATTTTATACTTTATATTGGGATGTTTCAGTAGAGCAAGGTGAAAGTTTTGTTTGATTGTTACGCTTATACAACTCATGTTTTTTACACTGTAAAAAACTTTTAATTCTTCATGATTAATTGCTGTGCAATAAAAGTTATATTAAGATCAAGAGGAGTGCATTACATTCCTTTGAGCTAAGTAACCTCTATGTTACTATTCTCATGCTCTTAATGTAATTTCCTTCTTTGATACAGTCTAAAAGCTCTCTTTTCCATTACAAAGGGGCTACAGAATATAGGAAATTATATTACGAGTTTAAATACAAATTTAAACTCATACAATATAGAAGAAGGGAACCTGAGGATGCCAATAAGTGAAAGTTAATGAAATGCATAGCTGATGTGGGGGGGGGGCTTGTAGTTTTAAACTTATTTTAAATGAGTTTTAAGTTGTGTATTAAATCCTGGGGATGTGCAAGAAAACTACCTGTTTAACCAGAAATAATAGTGAGAACCTCTATTGTGAGGTATAACTACAAGTGAGTAACCAAAGGACTGGTATACAGCAGCATAAATAATGGTACAATTGTACCAAGTGCCAACAACATCGATTAACAACAGGCAAGATTGGTCTGCCCAAGCATTCAAAAGTGGCAATGGGGGAGATGATAAACACCTACCAGATATGGCCAAAAACTTCTACCAACAACAGAAGAATGTGAAAGGCAATCTGTACCTGTACCAGCGAATCTTCCATCAAGGTCTTCACTTACAGAACTGGTAACTGTAATTTCCTATATTCTGTAGCCCCTTTGTAATGGAAAAGAGAGCTTTTAGACTGTATCAAAGAAGGAAATTACATTAAGAGCATGAGAATAGTAACATAGAGGTTACTTAGCTCAAAGGAATGTAATGCACTCCTCTCGATCTTAATATAACTTTTATTGTACAACAATTAATTGTGAAGAATTAAATTATATTTATATAGCTATGACTTGTAATTTATAGACTGTAAAAAACTGCTGTGATGTGTTCAGTTGTGATAGTGTTCAGGATACATAGTGTCGTATCAGAATAATATGATCATCTACCAAGTATATATATGGTAGGTGGTCATATTATTCTGATACGACTGTGTATGTTAAGTCATTTGTCATGAATATCAAGAAAAAGAACTGTCCTAAGGGATAGAAATTTCCCATTCTAAAGGCAATGAATATAAAATTATTATTAGGTACAGATAATAATATAATGCCAGTTACAAAACAAGAGAATGTTTGCTATCGGCAGAAAGCATCGATTTATATGCAGGATCAATACATAGTGTGATCCTCATTCTCGGAAATACACACAGTAATGTGTCACAGCACAGAGTCATAAAGGTATATAAGTGTAACTTTATCACTGAATGGTTACTGTACAAGATTTGGCAGTCAGTTTCATATAATGTAAATAGACAACTAGTTAAAGGTCTGACTAGTTTAGGGCCAGTTAGAAGTCTCATATCTTTCACTGCAACTCGCATTTTTCAAACAACTCTATCAAGTGTATCAAAAGATAAGCATGAGTATCCTAGCACAAGACAATCTGAGCAGGGACAAATCCAGAGACATGGCTGATGAGAGTGTGGTGTTTACATCATATAAAATCTCTGGTGATAATCATGATATGTGCCCTATTATTATTCTGCTGTAAAGATTCATCTAATATACTCTTCAGGAATAGTAGTATCAGGATCTCATTCACCTGCTTAGAGGTGATCAAACTTCTTCCAGTGACTAAGATGAGCAGCATCATAATTATGTATTATTAGCCTAAGTACCAGGCAATGCCCAGGGGAAAAAATGCATTTTTAAGACTGGTGCATAGAATTTCATGTGCCAGACAGTATTTTGAATTTAAGAATAGTTCTTTGAAAAAAGCATTTCTGCATGAAATTGAACTGTGAACTGAAAATATATTTGAATAATACAATGTGCAGCTCATGTGTTTACATTCATTTTAATGTTGTTAGAGAGGATATTTCTCTTGGGCAAAAACATTAAAACTTATAATTAATCTCAGGCTCCTAATCTGCAGTTCCCAGGTTTGAGCCCCAGCTGGGTGAGCATTGAGATTTATCTCCACAAACTTCCCACCCTGCCACAGTCAGTAGGGGACATGGGCTTGGACAGGCTGCTGCACGTCCATTCGGTGGGACGTTAAGCCGTGACCCCCAGTGTGGAAGAGAGCCACACCCTGTGCACGTTAAAGAATATGCTGGATGGCCTTGACTGGTGGCTACCATCTGTCTCCCAACAGCCATTCCAGTGGGTCCCCTCCCGCAACCTTCTCTGAACCTCGGGTCCTTGTGACCTGGCCATTTAGCCCATTTTGTGCAAAAAAGTGCCACTCAGAGGTAAAACAGCCAAAATTATATTTAATCTAAATACCCGCCTTCTCGTGGTGCAGACCGTTAGTACCTTCTAAAGAGATACTCTCTTGTGGAAGTTAATGGAAGGGGAGGGCTGCCAGATTAGTGTGGCCTACTGATCTGGACAACTATGGCTACTTTTCTTTTTTTTCTACCCTGTTGAGGAGTGGACAACCACACACGGTCCTGGTGCTGACCATATATATCAACCTGAATGGAATTATGGCTCTGAGCTTGATTATGAATCCTGATATTGCTGCACATGGTGGGCTACTGTGGAGGGAAAATCTTCCACTGTGTATTCTGTTTGTTTGTGGGTTGATAGCCCCAAGTGAATAGATTCACAGGGTATGTTTCTCAGCTGGTGGATAATCCTGAGCAGAGGTCATCGCAGGCACCTGAACTCTTTGTTTCTATTAGCATCGCCAAATTCTACATTGGAGGAAGTCTTCCAGTGTAGATAGCTTCAGCCTTTAATAGTGGGAGAATGGGTCTTTGCCCCATGTCTGCGATTAGGGGGCTATTTGATATTGTTGCCATTTCCTCTCTCAATAAACATAGTTTCTTTAAACATCCCACTAACCATTTTCTCTCCATGGGCAGTTGGAATGTGAGGATTCTGCATAGAGCTTTTTCTCTTGATGTCGTAACACAAGAATTCCACCATTATAATTTAGATATTCTAGGCTTACAAGAGACCAGATGGACAGATTCTTAAAAATAATCTTAAATTTCTCTTTTCAGGGTGGAATGATAATATCACCAAGGCGTGGATCTGCTTCTCAGCAAACACACTAGTGATGCTCTTCTAGGATATGAGTGCATTAATGAAAGGTTTCTTACAGAAAAATTTCAGACAAACATTAAAGACTTGAATGTTATCTGCTGTTATGCCCCCACTGAGGATGACAAGGATAGGTTTTATGGACAACTTCAGGATATTTTGAATTCTATCAGGAAAGGAGATATTACCCTTGTTCTTGGTGACTTCAATGCCAAAGTTGGTACTGACTCTGACCTTTGGGGAGGAGTAATAGGCCCTTTTGGTATTGGTAGCTGCAAAGGCAATGGGCAACGTCTCCTACAGGTAAGTAAACTCAATGGATTCAGAATAACTAACACTTATTACAAACACCGCGACATACATAAGTACACATGGGTTTCACCTGATGGGCTGCATAAGAATATGATTGATTACATATTTATTAATTAACAGCAAATGGGCTAGTTCTGTTAGGAATACGAGGTCATATAGGGGAGCTGAAATTGGATCTGACCATTATCTTGTTAAAAGTGTCTTGCAACTTAAACTTAAAAAGTGTTGTGCTAGGGTTAAAAAATTTACTCTTAATACTGAAGCTCTGAAAGACCCAGTTATAGCCAAAGCTTACCATGATAGGTTACTTAGTCATTATGACAGTCATGGTATGCTTACTATTGAAGTTGAAGAAGAATGGGATCATTTTAAACAGGCTTTTTTTTGGACACTAGCAATACTCTTTTAGGAAGAAAGGAGCAGAAGAGACAGAATTATCTGAGTGATAAGGCAGTTGAGCTTATTTCAGAAAGAAAGAACTGCAGGAATGTCCTTAATCAATATTCTACTATTCTTAATAGTAAGCATTACAGAAAACTTAATAATAAACGTGTAAAAGATCAGTTAGCTGCTGATCAGAATCTTTTGCTTGATGGCTTGGCTGACAAAGCTGAGAAAGCAGTTAGACAGCACAACAGCAGAGAGCTGTACCTGAATAGTTAATGTTTGGTGTGGTAGAAAACAGACAAGTATACAGGGATTGAAGGATAAACAAGGTAAGGTTAGGATTCTATCATGGCTAGGTGGGCTGAGCATTTCAGTGATGTTCTAAACAATGTGGTTAGTTCTACTCCCATTATTTGCTATGATGATAGATGCATTACTGGCTTTAATGTTGGCCCTATAACACAGTCTAAAGTTAGTTTGGCTATTTCTAAACTTAAACTTCATAAATCCCCAGGGGTAGATGAAATTACTGCGGAAATACTTAGAGCTGAGAATGTTTTGGTTATCACTTGGATGATTGAAATTTTGAATATCTTTTATGATAAAGGCATGGTCCCTAAGGATTTTACCAGAGCTATTATTATCCCTATTTTCAAAAAAGATGATCGCAGTTCTTGTGACAACTATAGGAGTATTAGCCTGCTCTCTGTTTCAGGGAAAGTTCTTTGCATGATTGTGCTTAATAGAATTAGAATCTGGTTGACAAGCAATTGCGTGATGAGCAATGTAGATTCAGAAGTGGTAGGGGTTGTGTGGATCAGATATTTTCACAGGCATATTCTTTCACATGCAGATTCTTGAGAAATGTTTAGTTTCAGAAACCTTTGGTTGCTAGCTTTGTTGATTTCAAAAAGGTTTTCGGCTCCGTTGATCGTCATAATTTGTGGTTGATTGTGAGATCATATGGTACACCAGACAAGTTAGTTAACATAATGAAAGCTCTCTATAATAACACTGAGTCATGTGTGAGAGTTGGTAAGTCTTGTAGCAATTGGTTTAGCATTACTTCTGGTGTTTGACAAGGGTGCATTTTGTCTCCTTTTCTCTTTAGTTTGGTTATTGATTATGTTATGGAACATTCACTTCAAGGGAAACATTTTGGCCTTAAATGGGCTGGAGATACGAAATTAGCCCTTTTGGCAGATGATTTGATGAGATGAACTCATTCATTAGGACTGTTAATGAAACTGGTAGTAGAGTATGTTTGGTTATAAACAGAGAGAAAACTAAAGTGATGAAAATTGGTCAGTAAGGCTGTGTTTCAGTTAATCTGAATGGTTGCTGTCTGGAGCAGGTGTCACAGTTTAATTATCTTGGGAGCTATGTAACAGATACCCATGATGTGCGGCATGAGATTAACAGATGAATAGGAATTGCTGCCGGAACTTTTAAGAATCGATGGAGATTGTGGAGAAATAGGCGTATACACCTAAAGACTAAAATTAGACTGTATAATAGTTTGGTTCTTTCTAGGGTTAGTTATGGTAGTGAAACTTGGACACTTTGTAAATATGATAACAGGAAACTAGATGTTTTTGATTCTAGGTGCTTATGCAGTATCTTGGGCATTAGGTGGTTCAACTTTGTAACTAATGATGAGGTTAGGCAAAGGAGTTGCCAACCTCCTTTAAGCAGCATATTGTGTAGAGAGAGACTCCGTTGGTTTGGCCATGTTGCCCCTATGGATAATTATAGATTGGCAAATAGGGTTATGAATAGTGTGCCTAAAGGCCTCAGAAAGAGGGGGAGATCTAGGATGTGGTGGGCAGACAATGTCAAACAGGACCTTGTTAGAATTGGTGTTCAGTGGCCAGATGCAGCAGGTGTAGCTCAGGACAGAGTTGCTTGGAGAACTAAATTGAACGGTCTGGTTGGACCTCCATAGCCCATGGCTGCTTGAGGATGTTGATGATGATCTATTAAAATAGTGCAGCATAACCTTGTGCAACTACATTATTTTGTTCCTTATGACAAATTTTTTGTGTTTTGCTTTTGTCAATAATGTAATAAAATATGCTGAAATAAGTGTAGGAAAATCTTTTGGGAGCCCAACCAAAAAGCTCCAGGATATTTTAAAGTCTAAAGCCTGTTTGTTAATATTTTGAACAACTATTGAAAGTTTGGTCTAAATCACTTCCGTGTTTCTCACATTATAAGATAATCATGTGTACATAAACATGCTTTGTTTTATAGGTATATATAATTCATATTTATTTTTGTTTTGGGAAATTGGTGCAGTCACTAATCTGTATTTATTTATTTATTTTGGGTAAGTGGCACAATAACTAATACATCTTAGAAGGCAAAACTAAAATTCTATTTAATGACAATGTTTATTTAGGCAGCTCAGTATTAGGCAGTTTATGCTATATGGTTTGAGCCACTTTCATTCAGCTCTAATGTAGCTATACATCTTCAGAGACATATCTTAGGCAACTAATATGTTAGCTAATATTTTGCCAATTGTATACTAACAAAGCCGTCCCGTGGCCGAATGGTTAGCACGCTTGGCTTGTAATCTACGGGACCTGGGTTCGAGCCCCGGGTAAGGCATGGATGTGTGTGTGTGATTTTTCTGCTGAGGTCCTGCCATCCTCTCAGACCTTCTACTATGGCATATAAACTGACAGGCTCCTGTCTGACCTCTGTGGCAAGCAGCTGCTTCAGGGGGTATTTATTTATTTTATTTATTTATAGTAACAACAATAAATTTTTAGTACAGTAAAAGTTTTTTTAGTACAGTAAAAGTGAACGATGGGGCATCGCAACTGAAGAGCCAAAACATTACCTGCCTAATATGATGTTGGTCCTCCACATGCTGCCAAAACAGCTCTTACCTGGTGAGGCATGGATGCTACAGATTTCCAAAGGTGTTTTGTGGTATCTGGTGCCAACACATTACCAGCAGATACTTTTACTCTTGTAAGTTACATGGTTGAATTGCCACAGATCGGATATGCTGTCCCAACACAAAACACAGATGTTGATTGGATTGATGTCTGGGGATTTTTGAAGCTAGGGCAATACCTGGAAATCTTCCTCATGTTCCACGAACCATTCCTGAACAATCCGGGCAGTGTGGCATGTCACATTATCCTGCTGAAAGAAGGCACTACTAGAGGGGTATACCATTGCCATGAAAGGATGTACCTAGTCTGCAGTGATGTTTAGGTAGGTGGTAGACATCATAGTTTCCTGAACATGAATGAATGGACCCAGGGTTTCCTAGTAGAACATTGCCCAAAGCATTACACTTCCTCAACCGGCTTGTTTCATCCCACGGTGCATCCTGCAGATGTACCTGGCCATCCACATGGTGCAACAGGAAACAAGATTCATTGGACCAGACAACCTTCTTCCAATCATTGAAGGTCCAGTTTTGATGCTCAAGTGCCCATTGTAGGCACTTTCAACAGTGAACTGAGGTTATCATGGGCATTCAGAGCGGCCTATGATAAATTTCTGGAAAATTAAATAAGATAAGTTTCTGGAAAATTAATTACACAGCCCTATTTTCAGCAGGATTCAATGTACTCTGTGCAACACATTACTCCCATCACCAGCATTTATATTATGGGTGAGTTTTGCCACAGTATTCTTTCTCTTGGCTCATATCATACGGGATAGCTTTTGCTCACCTCTAGCATCGATGAGCCGTGGTCAGCGTATACAATGCTGGCATTTTGTGGTTTTCCCCCTCCTCAGACCACTTTTTGAAGGTACTAACCACTGCTGACTGTGAGCACCCCCCCCTCCCCCCTCAGTCTTGCCATCTCAGAAATGCTCTGAACCAGTGGTCTGACCATTACAATTTGTCCATTGTCAAACTCACTTAAGTCTGCTGCCTTTCCCATCTGAAGAACAAGAATAACACTGATTAACATAGCTCAGTAACAGGTGTTATTTATACCATTTCATGACCTTCATATGCACTGTCGTTTACCTGCAGTTGCTTCGATTTGCATAAAGATATGCTGGTCATAATGTTTTGGCTCCGGTGTATGTGTAAAAAAATTATGGGAATTTTTATTTTTTTTAAATAAAGTTTCATTTACTGTATTAGTGCTGATGCCCCTGGGAGAGTTATTATGGAAACAGATTTTATATTTAGCAATAATGCTAAACATAAAACTAGTTTCAATTTTGGTTTTGGGGTTTTAGATATAGCATCAAGATTCCATATATACTAATGTGCAGTGTCTAAAAATTACTTAGAAGTGCAAAGAACTACTTTTATATATTAGTTTAGGAAACAATAACAACAAAAAAAGTCAGCCAGAAGTTTCTGGAAAATTAATAGACGAACTTACTTGACCTTCATAGCCAGTGGTGTGCTGGGCTGGCTCATGGAAGCCAATGGTTAAATTTTCAAGAATTTTGTGAGTCGGTTGTTAAATCGACAATAACTATAAATTGTAGAGCAGCATGCACTTCAATCGACAATGGCTAGAGGCATTTGGACAATAAGGTTGTATTTGGTGACATGAAAAATCCAGTCAGGGTGCACTTATTTGGTCACCCTTTGTTGTTTCCTTCCCCCACCCCTTTCCTGTACAGCAGCTTCTGTGGGGATTAACTAAAAAAAGTGGCCCAGGCACAATTAAGTGGATATTTGCTGATAATGGAATTTTCATTGCTTTCAACTGCACTTCAGTCAAGATCAACTAGCATTCAGAAAGTGCAAAAGTTAATCAAATGCACAATAAGAGCTTTTGAAAATTTAAAAGCTGATCCTGGAAAACATGAATCTGAGTTTGAATATTTAATTAAATCAGATAAGTTTAAAGATATTCCATTTAATAAAAATAATAAATTCAATGTTCTTCTTAGGAATATGTTACTAGAAAATGTAATTCAGCATATTAATTTGCATCTTTTATCAGACAGATTTAATGATGTAAACATTTTAAATTATTTCGATTTATTAGAACCATCATTTATGAAGAACTAACTTTACCATGGATGGTTGGTGAAAAAAAAATTGTACCATTTAAGTCAGTTTTAAAATATGAAATTGATTTGAACGATTTTCGGAATTTTGTAGATAATAATGTAGAATCAAAAACTTTCAATCCCTGCAAGTATTCAAGAAGCTAAAAAGATAGCACTATTTCAATCAGTAGTGCTGAAGCTGAAAGAAGTTTCATTTTAATGACCATAATTTGGTACAAGGGTGAGAAATAGTTTAAAAAATAGCTCACACAAACGGATTTAATGACAATAAATTTATTGGGAAAAAGGGTTAGTGGATTGGGATATGCAACTCCATTTGTCAAATCATGGTTGAATCGCAACCATAGATTGGCTATGGATACAAGAGCTCAGCAAAAGTCAATGAAAACATTTTGTGAGAATCAATTTGCTATATGGAAATTACATTAAAAATGGATATTTTATTGTTGTTTGAAATTTTTGCATCCCAAATTGTTGTAAATCGGTAAAAATTACAAAATATGTATACACACATATTCTTGGTCTTTTTTTAGTGAGCCGGTTGTTAAAAATGTACCAGCCCATGGTTGCTTGAGGAGGAGGAGGATGATTTAAATGCATGCAGAATTAAAATTCCATTATTCATGATTCATTTCTTAAAAATGTCTATTAGGACTTCAATGTCTCTGTACTTGTGGATGATATCTGCTGCAAAATATGGCATCTGATTATTATGCTCTGTACTTCGACCCTTTTCATCTAAAATATCATAAGTTTAGAAAGGAAATATTCTTTTTCTACTGTGAACAGTCAAGTTAATTATAGCATTATACTTGTAGAGTGAATAAATATTTTAAACTTTTACTTAATAGTGTGCTAATACTTTCTTGGAAGCAATTAAAAGCAAAATCATTATTAAGCAGTTTTCGAAAGGATAACTGAAACAAATTTAATTTTATTTTGGGAAGTAGTAATAATCAAATTTGAATTTTTTAAGCAATTTATTTAAAAATCACTAGTTTTTATTAGGCCTAGAAGCTATTCCTAGCTTTTACAGGCCTTCACATACGAGGACATGCCCTTTGTCACCCCTTCCCACCACCACTGAAGTCACTTCAGACCATTCTCTCAGAGCTGGCACAACATACAAAGTTTGCTCTGATGGGACTCCTTTAACACCTATGCCAATTAAGGTTAAATTCTGTATTTGTAATCAGGGCAAGATCTATAGTGGGGGGATGCCCTTCCTCCTTTCAGAATGTTAGTAAGGGTAACAGATGCAAAAAACTATTAAACTTATATATTATTTCATGTATTTTTCAAGATTTTTTTTTTAAACCTGTAAAATGGAGAGGGAAATGCTTTACTTTGTTGGAAATCTAGTCTTTAGGTCCCCTCTTTTGCATTTTTCCACCTATATTGTGTTTCTTGGCCCTCCCCTCTCCCCTCAATTATTTTTTTCTAGATCCGAGCCTGTTTGCAATTATACGTATTTGTTTTTAATGTGTAACATATGTGTATATTTTTTATACAAATGTAAAAATTGTCTTTATTTTGCAATGCTATAATTTATTTTTATTGGCAATATGTAAATATATTTATTTTTTAAATAATTTCAGTTATTATAATACTGAAGCTGTCATGCTAGCTGTTGCAATCTGTTCTGTAAGTATATGTGTGTAAAATTTTTATGTACAATGAAATTTCATTATAATGAGCACCAATATTATGAGAAATGCATTTAGAACAAAACTTTTTAAAGATCCTGCCAGTTTCATATGCATACATGAGTTACTTAGAGTTCAGTAAAATTAACTAAAGTTAAGCATAAATTCAATAGACTGAGCTAAACAACGACCATTTTTACACAATTTGGGCTTTTCCAAGAGTCTGTTTGAAACATTTCGTATTTCAGTACTAAAGTATCACTTGAGATCCTGAGTCCTGTAGACATTGAACTCATGAAATAATAAGCTGAAAAAAATTGGTTTTGTCATGAGTGGGAATTGAACCCATTTATCTGAGGAACATGCCCAGTATGCTAATCACTACATCATTATAAGCTAGTGTAACTTATAAATTTTCTTCATTTTTTATTTGCATTTTGGCACCATCTGTTGGGAAATGGACAACTATGTTGCCATGAGTGAGTTCAAATCCCACTCAGGTAAAACCAATTTTTTTTTTCAGCTTATTATTTCATGAGCTCCATGTCTACAGAACATTTCCTGTGATACATTACTACTGAATTATTGATTTAACACCATGCCCATTTCCCAACACAGATGGCACCACAATGTGAATAAAAAATATGGGAAGTTTATGTTACACTAGATGAAGAAAAGAACATTAGCCGATAACGATGTAGTGGTTAACATACTGGGCATGTTCCTCGGAAATGTGAGTTCATATCCTACTCGTGGCAAACCCAATTTTTTTCATCTTATTATTTCATGAGTTACATTTCGTATTTTTTACTTCAGCCGTGAAATAATGCAAAAACGTTTTTTTTTTTGTGTGTATGCATTTTATGCAACCTGCACATATACCATGGCACAGCATAGTATGCCTCCTGCTTTCATGTGTAGTGCATGCATGATCACTTTTTAGCACAGTTTCCAACTTCTGCATTTGAGAGTAAATTACGGTGCACTTATTTGCACCGTAAATTGTTCCGTATTGTTTCCGTAGTAAAGCGAATTCCTCATGTATTTTGTTAAGGCTGCAGTTGCAAAATGTCAAGAAATGACAGCAATTCGCCACATGGTTTAAGATGTCAGTGCAACAAGACATCCAAAATGCCTTTAGCGCTTTCAGTGCCAGGTCATATGTATTTGTTAGAGAATCTGAAATGAGAGGCCGAGGATGTATGTATATGTTTTTAGCACAATAAATATATATATATTAAAAAAAATAAAATTTGCCATTTGAAAATTTTCTTACATATATCTTATAAAAATGTTTTATTAAACTAGAATATAAATAATTTGTTAAAACCATTTGATCGCCATTTGTTAGATTTCTAATTGCCAATTTATTTGCTAACATTACTCTATGCTGAAGCAATTCCTGGATTTAAGCTCACGAGTTTGATTTCAACTATTATCAACAAATTCTTAAAGTTTAAAAAAATCTGAAAATTAGTAAAAAAAAAAAAACTGCTGTTTTTAAAAATGGAAGATTTTGAAAGTAATTACAAAGTATGTATCTCCATTGTATTTTTTTTCTGTTTTGCATTCTTTTCTGCCTTAAACCTATATTAGTTTCCCTAGAAGTATTTTTATGATTTATATCATTTATCCCAGCATTCTGTACATCATTCCCACTCTTAAAATTGAAACTGCAAGTAAAAATAGCCTTATTAGGCTTCAAGACTGGCTACAGCTGCAACTATGTCATGACTCACTGCAGATGAGGATGCAGGTGACTGACATGTGACATCTCCATTCTGTGTTATAAGCATCTCCATAACAGATTGTTTACAGTTTGTTCCCATATATATTAGATATACTCTCTCTGTAATGTTAGTATTTACTTTTTTATATTTGAACCTTTATTTCCATTTCAGTAGATTTATTTTATTACCTTAAATTATTGATCTTTCAGTCGATTTTTCAGAATAATTCTGTATCAGATGGCCTGCTTACATACAACTTAATACAATGGATATATTATGTAACATCACATTAGGTATTATTTTTTTACATTGTACATATTTGTTTTATTTAACATTGCATATATCAATTTTTCTTTTATTATTTCTTCATTTTCCAATAAAAAAACTTCAATCTTGTATCATTTCCTGAAAATGAATGAGGTCTTGGGTGTGGAAGCAAGAAGGACTTTCATGACACAGTATTGAAAACGTTTCACAAACCCCTCCCCAACAAGGTTTCATTTTAAAAAAATATGAGTTTTTAAATTTATATTCAAAGGTTTTAAAGATTTAAACTTTTTAGCACTTAGCCTAGATCCCCAAAATTCAACACCAAAGAAAAAAATTCATAATGTTTAGTATAAAAAATAGCAGCCAAGAAAGTGTTCCTCCATTTCATAAACAGGACAAAATATCTCATTAATATGAGCAATCCGAGCCACTTTATGTAATAATACTGACCCATGCTTTAAAATATACCACACTGAAAAGAATTCTTAAAAGAAATACAAAATTATGTTTCAGATAAATATAATATTATTCGGAAGGAAATTTACTTTCAATTACTATATAAATTAACTGTTTAAACAACAAATAGCAATCACAGAATTACCTGTTGACTCTTTAACATCTACAAAATCAATAAATATTCACAAAATATTTATTGATATATTTTAACTGTTTTATTCATCACATTTCCCAAAATTAAGCCTTAATTGGAAGTCCAATCTATTTTTTTTTTCACTATATTACTGTGAAAAAGTCTTATTAAAATTAGTAGGCTTTGTAAACTTGTGTAATTTTTTTTATTTTTCATAAAATTTGAAGTTAAATTCTGTTTAAATTTGGTATATAACATGACCTATTTCTATTTGATTGGTTTGTTTGTTTTTTATTCTAAAGTTGACTTCTTTATTTTGACTCAGCACAATTGATGAAAAGATTGGATGTTTCTTAAACTATGGTACCAAGAGAGAAAATACAAAACTGGAGAAATATTTACTTGAAATAAGAAAATTAATTTATTTGTTATTCAGATAAATAGCCTTCCTATTCATGTGCATTGTAATCATTTCTGTCTATTAGGTTTTTTTTAAATATATTTTTATTTGTGTTGCCAGATGTATTTTTTACTACATGACCATAAAAGTCATATTAAAGTAAAACTATTTTTTTTGTTAAATATTTTATTTTCAGAAATCAAGAATTAAATGCTGATTAATTTGGCATACCATCCCGTGGCTGAGTGGTTAGCACACTTGGCTATTAATCTATGGGACCTGGGTTCGAGCCCTGGGTAAGGCATGGATGTATGTGTCGTTTTTCTGCTGAGGTCCTGCCATCCTCTCAGACCTTCTACTTTGGCATGTAAACTAACAGGCTCCTGTCAGACCTCTGTGGCAAGCAGCTGCTTGAGGGGGTATTTATTATTTTATTTTTTATTTATAGTATGCCATAATTCCTTTCATTAGTTATTTGGCAAAAAAGTTCTAAAGTTAAATATTTTTTTTTGGCTGAACATAAGGAAAAAATAGTTTGGCCTCAGAGTATAAACCAGTTTTTCGTGCTACACATGAGAAAGGTTGATGCATCTAAGAAACATCACCTAAGTTGATCAACCCAATCAACAATTCTGGAGATGACACAGATTTTATCTTCATTTTAAAACCAGAAGAAAGGTCTAGTGGCTGCAAAGCATCAGAATGACTGTCAACAAGAAGTGAATAAATCTGCATTAGAAAAGCAAAGAAGCTACTGACTTTTTCAAAGTTGGGTTGGGTTGTTTTACCTCTGAGCGGCACTTTTTTGCACACCATGGGCTAAATGGCCGGGTCACATGGACCCCAAAGGCTCAGAGAAGGTTGGGGGAGGGGACCCACTGGAACAGCTGTTGGGAGACAGATGGTAGCCTCCCATCAAGGCCATCCAGTGTGTTCTTTAACGTGCACAGGGTATGGCTCTCCCGCACACGGGGCCACGGCTTAACGTCCTATCCAACGGACGACAGCTTTTCCAAGCCCATCGGTGTCCCCTACTGACTGTAGGCAGGGCAGAGAATTTTGCGGAGATAAATCTCAATGCTGACCCAGCTGGGACTTTTTCAAAGAAGAAAGTCTTACTGCCAAAACAAATCTTTTAGCAAAATTGGCTGTAATACTACTGCATTAACAGCTTGTAATTTTGACTTAATGCTTGAAATACAAAAATTTAAAGCATTTTCTGATTGGCTGTGCCATTTTCTTAAGTAGTACAATGTAAAAATTTTTTAATTTAGTGAGTGTTGGGGAGGAAGGTAATGTGAAGTTTGGCAGGAAAGATGGTCTAATTCTACCTCAACATTCTAGGCTTTATTCATTAAGTTTGAGTGAACCATCTTTATCTCTTCACCATGTGTAATTAATTGTTTGTGCTATAAGATATGAAGTTATAATGCTACAGAGTGATCCAATTTGGGAATTGCATTTTTGCTCCAAGTGAAAAATTATTTACAGTCATCACTCAACTGTCATTCATCCTTGTAGCTTGTGTGTTTTAGGTTTTATTTGTTTAATCTTAGATTCTCAGGTGGAGGTGCACAATATACAGCATATCTTCCAGTACCATGGTACATTATTTCCCATTCCTAGAAGTGGCACCGTGTGCAAGAGAGCCATACCCTGTGCACTTTAAAGAACATGCTGGATGGCCTTGATGGGAGGCTACCATATGTCTCCCAACAGCTGTTCCAGTGGGTCCCCTCCCCCAACCTTCTCTGAGCCTTCGGGGTCCATGTGACCTGGCCATTTAGCCCATGTTGTGCAAAAAAGTGCCGCTCAGAGGTAAAACAACCCAACAACCCATTCCTACAATTTTTCTCTGTAGGATGGGGAAGTGTTTTTTGCCCAAGTCGATCTGCAAGAATCTTGGCAAAATGTCGCACTGTGTACTCAGATTACTTTCCTGGCTGCACTATGGCTTAGTCTGGGCTACTGAGATCTACTGCAACATCATAGCAGGCCAGATCCCATCAAAAAATAGCATCTTCACTGTAGAGTTACATACTGTTATTTGCTAGATATTATCATTCTCATTTTTAAAAATCAATGATTGATGTTTGAGCAGTCTTTTATTTTTCTTCTTGATACACCTCTTTATAGCAATGCAAAATGTCCCGAGTACGATTCTGAGGACATGGATATAGAACGCCCTCTATTCACTAAACCGTCCTCTGCAGCAGTTGAGTAGGAATTTGTCGTCGGCCCACTCTTCTAATCCTCAGATGGCCACACTCCTACAATGGAATTGTCGTGGATTCCAGAGGAATCTTGATGACATCAAGATCCTCCTTCAGGCACACGACCCATCTGTGTGTGCCTGCAGGAGACATACTTGCAGCCAGTCACAGAACCATGATCCGGCACTTTTCACTAGTTTGCTGGAATCAGAATGGAGATGGTCCAGCTCGCGGGGGTGTTGCCATCCTCTTGAGCAACCATTCTCCATTCCAGGTCGTACCCTTCACCACCAACTTAGAAGCGGTAGCCAACCCCCTCTTCGTGGGGTTCTCACTGACTGTCTGCTTTGTATATCTTCCACCTGGGAGCATCTTCTTCCAGGAAGACCTTGATGACCTCATCTCACAGCTGCCATCCCCTTCCCTCATCATGGGGGAGTGCTGACATTAATGGGAGTGGCGGGGTCCTGGAGCAGTGGCTCCTGGATCCATCGTCTCCCTGTTGAACACCGGTGTCAGTACGTATTTTCATTCCCCAACCCGCACTTTCACTGCCATTGACCTCACCATCTGCTCCTCCTCGATCCTTTCACACTTTACATGGGAGATCGAGGACAACCCTTATGGTTGCGATCACCTCCCCGTGGTGTGCACCATCTCTCATGGGGGGCTTTGCAGCCCTTTACGAGTCCCACGGTGGAGGCTTGATTGGGTTGACTGGAGTGGCTTCGAGCTGCTCTCTTAGCTTGATGACAACTCTGCCAGGAGCCCATCAATGTGGCAGTAGCAGAGATAACGGACTGTATCGTAGATGCAGCTTCATCAACAATTCCCCAAACTTTGACACGGGTTCCTCGTTTCTGAAACCGTAGTGGAATCCAGTTGCACCGCAGCTCGTAAAGCTCAGAACAAGGCTCAGGGTGTGTTTTGGAGATATCCAACTTCCCCCAACCTTGAAACATTCAAATGCGTCAGGGCGAAAGTTTGTTTCATCCAACGCCAGAGCCAGAAGGAATCTTGGATCAAATATACGTCTTCTATCAACCGCACGACCAGTTCTAAGGTCATGTGGGATAAGGTCCGGAAGATGGGTGGGAAGTACATGTCCCATTCATTATCGATTCTGGAGCACAATGGACAGGCAATTGCTGATTCTCAAGAAATTGCTGACACTCTGGGGGAGTCATTCTCCTCCCATCTCTTCATCGGATTCCTACTCCCCTGAGTTTCTGGCAGAATGCTCTCTGCTGTCCTTCCATTCGAATGGCCTGGAGCCTTACAACAGGCCATTCACAGTGAAGGAGCTTCACCATGCTCTGCACTCTTATGCTGTGGGGCCAGACAATGTCCATTATGCTATGCTCCAACATCTCTCACCATCG
Source organism: Ryuthela nishihirai (assembly GCA_038380435.1). Lineage (NCBI taxonomy): Eukaryota > Metazoa > Arthropoda > Arachnida > Araneae > Heptathelidae > Ryuthela > Ryuthela nishihirai. The sequence continues at coordinate 84,795,233 of JAWZYU010000017.1, forward strand.
AGTAAGGATCGGCTGCTCCAACTCTTCAATTACATTTTCATCATGGAGGAGTTTCCAGACTCCTGTCGGAAGGCCATCGTCTTGGCCTTCCCGAAGCCAGGAAAGGATTCCTTCTAACTATTGCCCCATTGCATTGACAAGCTGCATGTGCAAAGTGTTGGAAATAATGGTAAATGCCAGACTCATCTGGTATTTAGAACATCACAATCTTCTTTCCAACACCCAGTGTGGCTTTCATAGGCAATGGTCAACTCTTGACCATCTGATACACCTCAAATCAGCTATCAGAAATTCATTTTTACGTAGAGAGACCTGGTGTCAATTTTCTTCAACATCGAAAAAACATATGGCACAGCTTGGAGATTCGGCGTTCTTCATGACCTTCATAGCTTCGACTTGAGAGGTCACATGCCGATCTTCATCTCCAACTTCTTATTGACACGTTTTCATGTCCATGTCGGCAACACTCTGTCATGGCCGTACTGCCAAGAACGGGGTGCCACAAGGCTGCGTTCTGAGTGTTACGCTTTTCGCTGTCAAGATTAATTCTATTACTAGACAACTTCCTCCATCTGTAAGCAATGCCCTCAAGTTGACGATTTTAGCATCTTTTGCTCTTCCAGCATGAGGGTCATTGAAAGACAACTGCAAATTGCCCTGAACAATCTTTTGGTTTGTGTGACGGCAGATGGGTTTCGGTTCTCCCCACCGAAGACTGCTTGCGTGCACTTTTGCCACAAGCATAATCTTCACCTGGAACTTCCACCGTGGCTCGCTGTTTCCCCTTCCTGTGATTTTTCCCTGTGCAGGACAGGAAGACATCCTGTGCAGGATAGGAAGACATAGGGAAGGCCTTTACACTTGACTGTGTGTACCGGCAACTCTTTGCCAGCCATCGTGTTGATTACCCGGACTTCTTGCCTGTCTTCACAGATGGCTCGAAATCTGGCACATCAGTGGGATCAACCATGGTGTGCTGCGATGTAATCGTTGCAGACCATATCCCACTGCAGTGTTTCATCTTCACTGCAGAGTTGCATGCTATTAGTCTCGCCGTGGACCATGTGGTGGCTAAGCATCATCGTTGGTGTGTGCTTTACACCGACTTGCTTAGTTTGCCACAGGCTTTGATCTCAGTGAGGCATCGGCCTCACCCAGTTCTTTCTAAGATTTGCCAGCAGCTGCAACTACCATCCATTTCTGTTGGGTACCAGGTCACGTCGGTATCAGGGGCAATGACTTGGCAGATTCTGCTGTCAAGTCAGCCACGCCCCTGTCTGGCTCTCCATTGCTGGTTCCATATCTGGATTTCCAGCAGCATTTTATCATCGAGCTCTGGGCACAGTGGCAGAGATCTTGGTTCAGAACAGCTTACAAACAAGCTCTTTGAAATCAAATCTATCATCAAACCATGGCAGTCATGCTACCACAGGAATCACACGGAGGAAGTTGTACTTGCTCTGCTCCACTTAGGTCATTCGTTTATTACACACTCTTTTCTTCTTCGGACAGATGACAAACCTAAGTGCGAGTTTTGTGACACCATTTTAACTATCAAACATATTTTAAAACATTGCCTTGTTTTAATCTTGAGCGTCATTTGTATTTTACTTTCCATGATTTTTCATCCGAGCCACTTACACTCGGACAACTTTTATCAGATGAATCGCTTTTAACTCCTGTCTTTGAATTTTTATGTTTTTGTGGCTATTTTAACTGGTTGTAATCTTTTACCCTTGTTATTTTCACATGGGCCTTCTACACCCGTTTTTATTTTCCCAGTTTTACACTTGTTGATTTTTTTTTACTTTCCCTGTTTTTGGCTTTTGTGTTGTATTTTATCTCCTTTACATGTTGCTTTTAGCTTTGGTTGTGGGTTTTCATGATTTTTATCTGTTTTTTACTATTTGTCTTGTCTGGAGCATTATGATCTTAGTTGTCGATGCACCATTAAACCCCCAAACAACCAAATCAAACCCTTCTGTGCTTGGGTCATCTTCGGTGAGGATTGCTCTTCCCTTCTCAAAGAAGTTGAATGCTTCAGACATTCTTTTCCTTAAATAATGATCTGATAATGTCAAATATCTGATCTCTGAACAGCTTACAGATCTGAGGATCCACAAAAATTCCCTCTTTAATTTTCGCTTCGCTGAGTCGAGGGAATTTGTCAACCAAGTTCTTGAAAGCTGATGCAGTCTGGTCCATGGCTTTTACAAAGTTTTTCGTCATACAGAGTTTGATGTGTAGGGATGGTAGCAGGATTTTGTGCATTTCTGTCAGTGTTCACATTCTTTTCTCCAACCTTCAGAAATTTCCTCTGAGGCCAGTTTCTCTTCACATGGTGCAAAGTCTTTGCGCGGCTGTTCCATTCACATAAGAAACAGCAGTACTTCGTATATCCCAGCTGCAGACCTATCAACAGAACCACTACCTTCAAGTCACAACAGAGATGCCAGCCATACTTGCTGTATTGAAGACAGATCAACAACTGTTTCAGGTTATTGTAGATTTCTATCATGTAGACAGTGTGTCCGACTGGAATGGATGGAAGTCAGTTTCCATTATGCAGCAACACCGCCTTGAGACTCAATTTCGAGGAGTATATGAATAGTCATCATTCTTGAGAGTCATGTTTGATAAGGCCATCTACATCAGAGCAGAACACAAGGTCATCTTCCTTTCTGAAGTAAGGCACAAACTGCTCACAACAAGTTCAAAAAGAAGTCACTTGGACATTATTTTCTTTGAGAAGATTCCATTGTTTAAGTTTTGATCCAAGTAACTCTGCTTTGGCCTTGGACAGCTCCAGATCACAAACAAGATCTTTCATTTCTTCTTCAGTGAGAATGTGTGGCGCAGATGACACACTGTGGCAGATGTATGGATCATCATTAGACACTGAAGGCTGTGGAGAACCTGACATCGGTTCACCTCCCTCCTTATCGTCTGAATCGATGGAAAATTCTTTTGGAGGTTAGGGAATGGGAAGGCCTTTGCCGTGCGGAACTGGTTGGAGAGCAGATTGTATATTCGGGTACACTATGTCCACTCCTTTTTCCTTGAGATGCCTCCAGAAACAGGTGGAACATGCAGAAGTAGCAGTCATTTGCATGATTGCTTGGCTCTCTCCAAATCATAGGAACAGCAAATGGCATTGCTACTTTTTCGCCTTTCAGCCAATTTGGAAAATTTCTTGCACATGTACTGCAGCATATGTGTGGATCAGGGCCCACGCCTTGTCCTGGTCCCCGATCTTTTATCCAAAATAAAACTCGTACGCCACTATTGGAGTGATGACCCTTTTCTGGCTTGCAAACGTCATTTCCCCGTAAATGTAGCAAAATGTATCTGTACTATTAACACAGTTATGAGGCATTACTACTGCTGGATTAAAACTGCAAGGATCACATGTGTTGTACTTAAGACTCGGGAGTAAATGGGAGTCGCTCAAAAGACTTGCTCACCCTATGAGATGTCACTTACAACTAATGATTGCATCATCTTTTGTCCGTGATCGTAAAGCCGCACTCTACATTGCATCAGACAATGATGCAATACCTCTGGGGGTTGTGTATATGGCGGGCTGATGAAATGTAATGTAATATGTTGCAATCTGGAGATTAAATACAGTGTTGTGAAATGGTTACCTATGTACTCAATTCGGACTTAGTCATTTATACATGACCATCTCTGTCTCTCCTAAACAAAAGCCAATCGACAAATTTTATTGTCATTTTCGTGTTCAGCACCTCAAAATTAGTAAAGATTGGTTATTTTCATTTCAAAGCCTTTTTGTGTGTTTCCCAGTGTAATTGCAGTGTAACTGTAAGCTATATTTCACCCCCCCCCCCCAGATTTCATAATTTTTATAACTGCTATATTATTATATTCAATTAGTTGTAATTTTCTCAGCAGTAAATTTTTTCATACACTATATTTATGGTAAGTTTTCCATTTTATATCTTGTGACAGTTTAGCATTTTTTGGAAACGGTTATTTTTCAATACAAGTAGCCCCGACTTGCACACGTTCCCAAGATTGACAGCATAACTTGAAATCACTACTCTTGAAATTTTTATCCAGCTAGCAATAGCTTTATAAATAGGAGTTGCTTACCTAAGCATTTTGCTGAAGTAGTTTCATAAGATGTGAAAGACATGAGGATAACATAATGGTCAATGCGAAACATATTAGAATTTCAGCCCAAAGTATTAATAATGATTTAAAGGTGTATCATTATTTAAAAATGAAAGGTTATTTCACAACAAAAGTCTCATTTGTAAGTTTCACTATTAATATTTGTTTTCTACTAAAGGACATACTAGAGATGAGCTCATACTTTGATATGCTGAACCTGAACTCACAGGTAAAACAAGGGTCAGGCTGTAAAAAATTTACAAGGGGGAGACTATAAAAATGAAAATTAAAATTGCAAAAAATGAAATTTCTTATTTACCCTTCATATATAACATCTAAATTTTTTTAGGATAAACTTACTCCAACTTCTCCTCCCCCCTCCTAAAATCGAATATCACACGAAATGAAAAAATGTAAAGTTCGACTACAACATTACTTAACCAAAGCAGTGCATAATCAGACAATTCACGTCAGCCAATCCTATATCTACCATAATCCCTACCATGACACATTGTGGCAATCTTGATGCACTCAAGAGCAATAGATTGTGCTCACATGAATAGAGCTCGAAATACAAACCACAAACAAAGCAATGTTAAGTTGTAAAAATAAGAAATTAGAAAGTACAGGAATCCCACACTTAACACTGTTAATTGGTTCCAGAAAAACAGAGTGCTAAGTGAATCAGCACTAAGCAAGTGCCATATTTCCATAAAACTGCATGTTAATTTGATAATTTCTGGTCATTATGATAGACTGTTTTGGCAGTTACATTATTAGTCAGGGGCAGTCATAAGTCCCCAGTCTACAGGGCGCCATTTAGGGAAATACGAAGGATTTTTTTTTCCTGTAAGGTATAAAAAACACTGAAAGGGAATTTGTCAATTTTTGATGTCTTTGTACACATGGACGATAGTCACATGCGGAATTCCCAGTGTTTTGTAGTCATGCATATGGAGCACCCCTTCTTTCTCACACTGATTGGAGCAGGAGTAGCTCAGTCGATAGTGCACCAGACTCACAATCTGCAGTTCCCAGGTTCGAATCCCAGTTGAGCAGCATTGAGATTTATCTCCACAAAACTCCCCATCCTCCCTCAATCAGTAGAGGATACCGATGGATTTGGAAAGGCCACTGTCTGTCGGATGGGATTTAAACTGTAGCCCCATGTGTAGAAGAGCCATCTCCTGTATATGTTGAAGAACATGCTGGATAGCATTGACAGGAGGCTACCATCTGTCTCCCAGCAGCTGTCCAGTGGGTCCCCTCTCCCCAACCTTGTCTGAGGCTTTGGGGTCTTTGTGACCTGACCATTTAGCACATTGTGTGCAAAAAAGTGCCATTCAGAAGTAAAATAACTGAACTCGCACATACTATCTGCCACGATTGAACTCACTCAGGTCTCCATGTATGCATATCATAAAAGTTGCAGGTAAGCTATATGCAGGTATCTGACTTGTTTATAGCCTGCAAGGGGTTTCACCTGATCACAGTATTGTTTTGGAATAGGACAGATTTGTGGATGGATGCAGTGTGTATAATAAATTATGTTTTCAGTGTATTTTTCAGGCTGTGCTCTGTTTTTAGCTCTTCATATAGGCTAATCCTTCAAATAGGCCTTTTCTTGAATAATAGTTAAATTTAACATAATTTTACATTGCATATTATCATCACTAAAACATATTTAGAATTTCTCCATTTCAGTCATAATAGCTGGCCTGAACGTAGTCAATTTTGTTGCCTTCAGTGGAACAGCTAACTTTTCAGCTGCTACAGTTCATTCTTTATATTTTTTAAATATTCTTACTGTTTAACTTGCTAGTCTAATTATTGCATACATCAACATGTTCAACAGAATCAGTACTTTTCAAAATGTCTAATTTAGTTTCTAAACTCAAATTTTTTGTTTCCTTTTTACCACACTAGAAGTTGATGCTCTTGCACTCTTATCACCCATTGCCACAACTTAAAAATGTACTAGCTACTAATTATTTATGTTTGAAAAAAAGCACTAAAACACATTATGCATGTGAAACAATGGATGCCAGATCCATTTTTATGAAATTATAAGACTTCTGTTGTGTTGCTAGATCCACAGCAACAATTATTACTTATAAAAAAAAATTAAATAAATACCCCCCTCAAGCAGCTGCTTGCCACAGAGGTCTGACAGGAGCCTATCAGTTTATATGCCATAGTAGAAGATCTGAGAGGATGGCAGGACCTCAGCAGAAAAACGACACCTACATCCATGCCTTACCTGGGGCTCGAACCCAGGTCCCGTAGATCAGTATAGCAATTGTTATTTTCCTAATGTGTCGCCAGAGAGTTAAAATAGCATTATAGTGAGTTGAGACAGTGATATCCTGAAGTATAGTTACAATGCAATGATAGTGTTATAGCAAATTAGCACTCAGCGAATTGCATTATGACGAGGGATTACTGTGTATAAGATAGAGATTGCAGAAAGTAAGATATTTTAAATTTTAATTGAATAAGCTGTTGAGAGGAATAGCACAAAGTCTTCAAGCTTAATTATAATTTAAATTTCTAATATTTCTCATAATTGGGAAAACAATAGTATATAAAATAATTTCTTTTGACTACAATTCAACCTTCAATCAGTTTTTAGTAATAAAGAAGTAAAAAGTACCATTCAGAATTTAGTTGTTTAACTAAAGAACATTCATTAATGAATGTTTCTTAGCATCTATACTAATGCTATTCAAAAGTTTTCAGTTTCTACCACTTATCTCTAGTGTTTTTAGTTCCAAGTAACATTAAAATTAAAATTTGGAAATCAAATAATTATCATTTGTTTTAAAGTTTGTAACTGTCTATATATAATATGAAGGAATTGAAAATGGTTTAACATCATGCATTTCTCTATATAAGTTTCATGATTTGTCAGAGAATTTATAGGGGGAAAAAATAAGGCTTGGAAATTATTGAAATGGTTTGGTTTTGAAAATTTTAGCTCGAACTTATCTCTGGGAATATAGAGGTTTTTTTTTTATACTCGATTTAGTACAAATTTTATGTGTGCATAAAATATTGGATATAAATTGGTTATTGAAAATTTCATATTCAATGACTAGCTAAAATCAATGAAAGTAATATTGAGTCAGTCAATTTTGATTTAATCACAACAAAGCAGAAAAAAGGTCTTAAAATGTCTTTATACCTTACTTTCATAAAAATTATGTAAAAAACATATTGTAAATAAATATTTTAACTAAGCATTAATTATCTTAAGGCAATAATTTATTTGATCTCAGAAATAGATTGCCATGTTTTCACTTAAAAGAAGAATACACATCACCTATCACTAATATGCTATGCTTATTTTAAAAGAGTTTTTATTTTATTTTCTGACTTTAGCATTTTCTAAGAATGGAAATTTTTACTAAAGTATGATTTGAAAAGTTAAATTGTAGTAAACCTCTTGACCTCTCACCCAAATTTCAAATTTCTAGCATGAATAGATATTTTGCAATAGCCATTTTCCAAATTTTGCTCCCTCTAACAGTCAAAATTAAAACTATTGGAAGATTTTGAAAAGTCTAATCATAATATTACCTTAGTACCTATCTAACCCAAAATAATATTTTATTTATATGAAAATAAAACAAGTTTAATATCTACAGACAGACAGACAAACCACAAATTGAAAACAATAGCTTGTTTTCTGAAAACGAACTAAAAAGTAACCTTTCTGCATGATTTCTAGTAGCTATAAAGTGATAATAGCATTAAAAACTCTAGCACAAAAACTAAAAGAGATAGTTGAGAAGTAAGGTTACGTGATATATAGCCTGTATGTAGTTAAGTCTTATCTTTTGTTGTTTTCAAAACACTCTCTGCATTATTTTTAAATAAAATTTTTACATATTTTTGCAGATTTAATTTCTAATCTTTAATGGGTTGGGTTGTTTTACCTCTGAGCAGCACTTTTTTGCACACCATGGGCTAAATGGCCAGGTCACAAGGACCCCGAAGGCTCAGAGAAGGTTGGGGGAGGGGACCCACTGGAACAGCTGTTGGGAGACAGATGGTAGCCTCCTGTCAAGGCCATCTAGTGTGTTCTTTAATGTGCACAGGGTATGTCTCTCCTGCACACGGGGCCATGACTTAACGTTCCATCCGATGGACGGCGGCCTTTCCAAACCCATCGGTGTCCCCTACTGACCGTGGGCAGGGCGGGGAATTTAGCGGAGATAAATCTCAACACTGACGCAGCTGGGACTCGAACCTGGGAACTACAGATTACGAGCCTGGCGCGCTACTGACTGAGCCACCCCCGCCTCTCTAATCTTTAATGCTTTATTACATGACAATGAATCCCTGCAATGGCAAGCTGTACCATTATCATCCTCATCCTCAAGCAGCCATGGGCTACAAGAGGTCCAACCAGACCATGCAATTTAGTTCTCCAAGCAAATCTGTCCTGAGCTACATCTGCTGCATCTGGCCACTGCACACCAAGTCTAATAAGGTCCTGTTTGACATTGCCCACCACATCCTAGTTCTCCCCCTCTTTCTGAGGCCTTTAGGAACACTGTTCATAACACTATTCGCCAATCTATAATTATCCATACTGGCAACATGGCCAAACCAGTGGAATCTCTCTCTGCACAATATACTGCTCAAATGAGGTTGCTGACTAGAGAGTGTGGAGAAATAGGTGTATGATGAGATTAGACAACGGAGTCATCCTTCGCCTAACCTCATCATTAATTACAAAGTTGAACCACCTAATGCCCAAGACACTGCAAAAGTATCTAGTTTCCTGCTATCTTGTTTACAAAGTGTCCAAATTTCACTACCATAACTAATACTAGAAAGAACCAAACTATTATACAGTCTAATTTTAATCTTTAGATATATACTCCTATTTCCTCACACTCTCCATAGATTCTTAAAAGTCCTGGCAGCAATCCCTAGTTGCCTGTTAATCTCATGCCACACATCACCAGTATCTGTTACATAGCTCCCAAGGTAATTAAACTGTGACACCTGCTCAAGACTGCAACCATTCAGATTAACTGAATCACAGCTTGCCTGACCAATTTTCATCACTTTAGTTTTCTCTCTGTTTATAACCAAACCTACTCTGCTACCAGTCTCATCAACAGCTCGAATGAAAGAGTTCATCTCATCAACATCATTTGCCAAAAGGGCTAAATCATCAGCATAATCTAAATCAGAAAATTTCGTATCTCCAGTCCATTTAAGACCAAAATCTTTCCTTTGAAGTGAATTTCACATAACATAATCAATAACCAAACTAAAGAGAAAAGGAGAGAAAATGCACCCTTGTCGAACACTGGAAGTAATTCTAAACCAATTGCTACAAGCCTTATCAACTCTCACACATGACTCAGTGTTATTATAGAGAGCTTTCATTATGTTAACTGCGCCAGGCTCGTAATCTGTAGTTCCCAGGTTCGAGTCCCAGCTGGGTCAGCGTTGAGATTTATCTCCGCAAAATTCCCCGCCCTGCCCATGATCATAGAGGACACCGATGGGCTTGGAAAGGCCACCATCCGTTGGATGGGACGTTAAGTCATGGCCCCGTGTGCAGGAGAGCCATACCCTGTGCATGTTAAAGAACACGCTGGATGGCCTTGACGGGAGGCTACCATCTGTCTCCCAACAGCTGTTCCAGTGGGTCCCCTCCTCCAACCTTCTCTGAGCCTTCAAGGTCCATGTGACCTGGCCATTTAGCCCATGGTATGCAAAAAAGTGCCGCTCAGAGGTAAAACAACCCAACCCATTATGTTAACTAACTTGTCAGGTATACCATATGATCTTACAATCGACCACAAATTATGATGATCAACAGAGTCGAAAGCCTTTTTGAAATCAACAGAGCTGGCAACCAAAGGTTTCTGAAACTCTAAACATTTCTCAAGAATCTGCCTAAGTGAAAATATCTGATCTACACATCCCTTACCGCTGCTGAATCCATATTGCTCATCACACAATTGACTGTCAACCAGATTCTTAATTCTATTAAGCACAATCATGCAAAGAACTTTCCCTGGAACAGAGAGTAGGCTGATACCCCTATAGGTAAGAATACAACCTATTTGTATTCTTATCTATAGGTAATTATATATTATTATTTTATATATATATTATATATAAAATATAATATATATTATTTTGTACACCTATATACAAGAACTGTGATCACTTTTTTTGAAAATAGGGATAATAATAGCTCTGGTAAAATCCTTAGGAACCATGCCTTTATCATAAAAGATATTCAAAATTTCCTATATGGTATACCTTGTCAGGTATACCATATGATCTTACAATCGACCACAAATTATGATGATCAACAGAGTCGAAAGCCTTTTTGAAATCAACAGAGCTGGCAACCAAAGGTTTCTGAAACTCTAAACATTTCTCAAGAATCTGCCTAAGTGAAAATATCTGATCTACACATCCCTTACCGCTGCTGAATCCATATTGCTCATCACACAATTGACTGTCAACCAGATTCTTAATTCTATTAAGCACAATCATGCAAAGAACTTTCCCTGGAACAGAGAGTAGGCTGATACCCCTATAGGTAAGAATACAACCTATTTGTATTCTTATCTATAGGTAATTATATATTATTATTTTATATATATATTATATATAAAATATAATATATATTATTTTGTACACCTATATACAAGAACTGTGATCACTTTTTTTGAAAATAGGGATAATAATAGCTCTGGTAAAATCCTTAGGAACCATGCCTTTATCATAAAAGATATTCAAAATTTCAGTTATCCAAGTGGTAACAGAAACATTTCCAGCTCTAAGCATTTCTGTAGTAATTTTATCTACCCCTGGGGATTTGACCTGGTATTCCTAACAGAACTAGCCCATTTGCTGTTAATTAATATATAATCAATCATATTCTTATGAAGCCCATCAGGTGAAACCGATGTGTATATGTATGATGTGGTGTTTGTAATAAATGTTAATTATTCTTAAACCATGAAGTTTACTTACCTGTAGGAGACATTGCCGCTACCAATACCAAAAGGGCCTATCACTCTTCCCCAAAGGTTAGAGTCAGTACCAACTTTGGCATTGAAGTCACCTAGGGTAATATCTCCTTTCTTGACAGAATTCAAAATATCCTGAAGTTGTCCATAAAACCTATCCTTCTCATCCTCATTGGCATCCTCAGTGGGGGTATAACAGCAGATAACATTCAAGTCTTTAACGCTTGTCTGAAATTTTGCTGTAAGAAACCTTTCATTAATGCACTCATATCCTAGAAGAGCATCACTAGCATGTCTGCTGAGAAGCAGATCCACGCCTTGGTGATATTATCGTTCCACCCTGAAAAAAGAAATTTAAGATTATTTTTAAGAATCTGTCCATCTGGTCTCTTGCAAGCCTAGAATATCTAAATTATAATGGTGGAATTCTTGTGTGAGGACATCAGGAGAAAAAGCTCTGTGCAGAGTCCTCACATTCCAACTACCTATGGAGAGAAAATGGTTAGTGGGATGTTTATAGAAACTATGTTTCTTAAGAGAGGGAATGGCGACAATATCAATAGCCCCCTAATCGCAGACATGGGACAAAGACCCATTCCCTCACCACTAAAGGCTGAGTCCCACAAAAATATATGCCTGCTCTGTGAATAACCTGTCTCCTAAAGTAGTCCCCCAAAAATTGGAAATTCAAGGATATCAAACTTCACACCCAGAATTTTCTTGGTATTAAACTTTCTTGTTGAGAATGCATTTGAAGAATGGACACTACTCATCTGTGAAGAATACATTGACACACTATTCTTGGCTCCAGTCAAGAAGTCAGTGACACCAATTTAAGTGGTTTACTCTCTGTAAGTGGATCAAAGAAATGCAGACTGCAGTCAGTTATGTGTATAAGCTCCTTTCACGAAGTTTCCTTCTGTAGACATGCCTTATATAACTTTCTATGGATGCATCCTACTCTGAAGCAAGTTGACATGCTTTGGAATCTTTATGGCATTTTGTAGTTAGGACCATATAATGATATTGAATATAAACATCTTGAATAACTAAGATCCTCTGAAGTTGTCTGCTGCTCAGCAGGGTAAAAAAATAAAAGGAAAAGTGACCATAGAAGTCCAGATCTATAAGTTAGAGTAATCTGGCAGCCTTTCCATTCCCTTCCAGAAGATAATATATCTTTTGAAAGGCCCTTCCATTCACTTCCAGAAGATATCTTTCATGGCCTGCACCATGAGAAGGGACTGCAGAACTGCTTTGAACAGGTTTTTGAGAGGCATTGTATTGTCTTGGAATTAGTTCCACAGTCTGCTTACAACACTGTGGTTAAATATTAGCCACAAGACTACCTATCACTATTCTCATATTACTATGTCATAGAATCATCCCTTTTCTTTGTGACATGAGAATGATATGACTGTCTCATATTTTACAATTTGAGCACTAAATGCAAAATGGTCCCTAAGATGGTCTGTTTTTAGTATTTCCCAATGTATACACTTTATCCAGTTTTTAATAAATTTGTGCAGAATATCAGATAAAGTTCGTTTTGATGCATGACATAAATCTGGTGTAATTATTTTGATTCATTAAAATGTTATTCAAGTTTTGATTCTTAAGCACCAATGTATAAATACTTGTGGAGTGATGTTTTTCACTAATAGGTATGATACTCCATTTGTTGTCTCCTTTCAAATTAGCTGCATTGCAAGAAATGAGATAGCTATGTGTCAGTCGTGTGGTGCATATGAGGAGAAAAAAACTGCAGCAATTATTTGCTGACTTCAGACTTAGTGTATGAACAACAACCATTGAGGATGTGACAAATTAAAGTGCAAAATCATGTTAAATAACTGAGCCATAAATTTATTCACAGTGTTGTGAGATATTTTTATCTTTTTTTATCCATTTTAACGAAAAATAATTTACAGCAATTGTTTTCTTTAATACTTTGCTAGAATTTAAACTTTCATTTTATTAATGATTTATTTGTAGTACTGCAATAGTATAAAGCAGTTATTTAACTTAATTGTCTTAATGCTTTTTTTTACAGGTTGTTTGTCTGGGAGTGACTGTTTTTGCCTTTCAAACAAAGGTATATATTTATTGTGTGTGTAAATAAGCAAGTAAATAACCAAATTGTTTTCAATTGAATTCTTATGAATAATTATACATATACTTTTATTCAGGTTTTAACCCCAATAAAATATGAACAGTTAAAATAGTTGATTGTATATTCATTATAAAGGTTTTAAAAATTTTTCATATTTTAATTCGTTTAAAATGCACAAGAAATCTCAACTACTGCATTAGCCTGATTATAAGATGATGTTTTCAAGGAAATCAACAGTAAAAAGTAGGTGTTGCCTTATATATGAATCTGAATAAAATGATTATAGGGAGAAGTTTTTTAGTACCCTCAAAAACAAGTTGTCACTTTATTTTCAAGCTAAGATATGTATAACGTAGAATTCGATAATTTATTAGTAAACTGCAATTTTTTTCAATTTAGATTCTATTAAAACATATTTAATAAATTTAAAACTTCCAAAAATTAAATTTAAAAAGGGGGATTGTCTTATTATTGAGCTAATATTATGATTATCGAAAATCATAAAAATTTTACAGAATCTTGGTTTCACAAATACATAAATATGCCAATAAATAATTTTGTGGAAAAACGTTTCACCAATATGTGGGATTTATTTTATTGATTTCAAAGTCAACAGGTAACTTGGATATAAGTTATTGATTTATAACATAAATATGTAATATAAAAAATGTAATTTATATTTTTTATAGAAAATAACTTAAATCTTTTGAACATAGATGCAATGAACATGAAACAATATATACTCGCAAACTCTAGTAACCTGAATCCCAGTAAAAAATTAAATTATAAAGAAATTAAATTTACATAATATAGTTCAGCTGTTTAACAATAAAAATTAATAAAATACTGTGAAATAAAAGCAAAGAATTAAGCAATAAATCAACAAATACACTCTTATATTAAGCATGTAACTGACCATACATTGTTAACAGAGTGCTCAGTAGCCTTAGATTCTTTCAAAAATGGTGTTGTGCTTTATGGTAAAATAGCAATGTTTCTTATGATGCTATTAACCATTCCAGTGTCCACGTCGTCTATATATATATATATTCGCAGAATCCGTAATGAGAGGCCAAGAATAGCTATATACGTTTTTAGTTCAACAAAAAAAAAACTATTTTTAAAAAATAAAAGTTGCAGTTGTAAAAATTTTTAATATATATCTTATAAAAAATATATATTATTCAGTCTTGAAAAATAATATTTTGTTTTTTCATTTGATGCATATTTTATTAAACTACAATATAAATCACTTGTTAAAAGCCATCTAATTGCCATTTATTAGAAGCACTATACAGTATTGCCACTTTGTTTATTAACATTACCCTATGCTGAAGCAATCACCTGATTTAAGCTCATAAGTTTGATTTGAACAGTTATCGAAAATTTTTCCTTAAAGTTTTGAAAATCTCCTATAAGTTAACAAAAAATTGCTATTTTTAAAAACAGAAGATTTTGGAATTGCAAAGTATGTACCACCATTTTTTTTCCCGTTTTACACTCCTTTCTGCCACAAACCTATTTCACTATTACTAGAATTATTTTTATCATTTATCCCAGTATTCTATGCATCTTTCCCGCCTTTCATATTGAAATTGTAACTAACAAAAGTTTTCTTAGAAAACAAGCCGAGTTATAGTTCCAAAGTTCCCTGCAGTCTAAAATAGGTCATGTAGCAGGTGCAGTGATCTGGTTATTGCTCACACGTGTAGTAAAATGACTCTATAGTGAATGTTTGCAGAAAGAGTTCTTCTTGGATATAGGATAATGTGACCATACATCTATCAACTCAATATTAACCTTTGTTTTCATTTCTGTTCATTTATTTTATTTCCACAAATTGATTTTTTTTTTATTGTGAGCTGTCAATCTTTTGGGTAATGCTACATCAGATTGCCAGCTTTAGAAGTTGTTGCGGATATTATTTAACATAACATTAGGTTATATGTTAATATTTCTTTTATTATTTTTTTTCTCTTTTATTGTAAAAACACTCTGATTTTGTATCGTTTCCTGAAAATGAATGAGGTATTGGAGATTGAATCAAAAGGGCTTCCTTGACAGAGCAAGTTGTTTACATGGATGATTTAAGCCAAATACTTCATCCCAACAAATTGAATTATAAACTCCCTATGTAAACTTGGTATTTTCTTTTCTTTTTTTTTAATAATTAAACCTTAGTTTTCATTTTTGCAGATTTACTATATTTCCGTAAATTATCGATCTTTTCACATCGATAATTATCAATTTTTTCAGAGTTATGCTACATTGGATAGCCCCGACTTACAACTTATTGCTGTGGATATTTAACATCACATTAGGTTAGCTGTTAAATTTTCTTTTATTATTTATTACTTTTGCAGTAAAATAAAACTATGGTTAGGTATCATTTTCTGAAAATGAATTATTTTCGTAAATTATTGACTGATCTTATCAATCTTAATTAATATCCCATTAGATTATATGTAATTTTTCTTTTATTATTTCATGGTTTTTTAGTAAAAAAAATTTGAACTTGTACCATTTTCTGAAAATGAATGTGGTCTTGTCTTGGGTATGGAAGTGAAATGGACTTCCTTGGCACAGAAATCAGTTCTCGTGTGGGAGAGCAATTTCGGGAAGGGTTTTTACCCATCCCCCTGTATCTTGGCTGTGCTACTCTGATGATATAAACATTGTTTGTTTTTTTTGCTTTGTTGCACAAACCTTTCTGCACCAAGATCAGCAAACTTCAACACTGAAAGGAAAAAAATTCATAATATTTAATAAAAAAGCAGCCAAGAAAGTTTTTTTTCCCATTTCATAACCAGTTCAGAAAATCCCATGAATGTGAGAAGTCCAAGTCACTTTGTATAACACTGGCCATGTTTGAAATATGTGTTGATATTTGTATAACACTGGCCATGTCTGAAACTAACGAAAGCTTTTTTAGAACTGATTTCCTGAGACATGATTTTAATATCATTGAAAGAAATAAAAATCATGTTTCAGATTAGATATTATATTATTTGGGAGAAAATTTCCTTTCGATTAATATATAATTTAATTATTTTTATTCATCAGGTTTTTCAAAATTAAGCCTTAATTGTATAGTGCAATCTGTTTTCACCATATCATTTTGAAAAAGGCTTATTAAAATCAATATGCTGTAAATTTTTTTATTTATTTTCATAAAATTTCTAATTAAATTCTGTTTAATTTGGTATGTAACACAACCTATTTCTGTTGGTTATTTTTTTTTTATTCTAAAGTTGACTTGTTTGTCTGACTCAGCACAATTGGCTAAAAGCCTGGAAATTTCTCAAAATATGGTATTGAGAGAAATATATACTTGAAACAAAAAAAGGTAAATTTTTTTGTTATTCAGAAATATATAGCCTTATACTAAATAATCACCACTTTGTAAGTCGATTTAATTTTAGGAGAAAAATTGTCTTGAGTCAGGAGGTATACGAACCCATGATCTCCTGATAACATATCAGGTGCTCTGGACCACTGAGCTACCTGTGGATGGAAACCAGTTTTTCAGGCTGGACACTGGAAGGGTTAAATCTCTAAAAAAAACTTAAAATTGTTTTAAGAAGTAAATTTGGTGTAAAATCTTTGTCTTATAGATTCAAAGATAAATGTAAAATTTTGTTAACCAGTAGATGATGGTGTCTGAATTTTTGAATTCAAAAACTATTGATTGATTACTTAATGTAGATGTGCAATGACTGTGGAATTTGTGTTAATATTTTTTTTGCTGTATTAATATTTTATAGCCATCTGCTGTAATTAAATTTTGATGTGTAGTTTGCACAATAATAATAAATAGCAGATGTTGAAGCTTTTGTAATATCACATGATTTCCATTCATCTCCATATTACATGCACACAATCCTCAAGCAGCCATGGGTTATGGAGGTCCAACCAAAACTGTTTAATTTAGCCATCCAAATACATCTCTCCTAAACTACAGCTACATCATTTGGCCATTGCAGGCCAATTCTAACAAGATCCTGTTTGACATTGTCTGCACCCCGTTCTAGGTCTCCTTTTTTCTGACACATTTAGGTGCACTGTTTGTAACCCTGTTTGCTAATCTGTAGTTATGCATCAGGCATAATGGCTAAACCAACAGTCTCTAATTGGCAACAGTCTGCTATGGGGCAGACTTGTAACCTGCATTTCCTAGGTTTAAGTCCTACATGTGCTAGTGTTGAGATTTAGCTCTGCTAAACCTCCACTAAGCCGTCAGATAGGGACACTGATGACCTTGGAAAAGCCACTGTCCATTGGATTGGACTTTAAGCCATAAACTGTGCATGCTAAAGAACACACTCTAATGCTCCAAAAGTATGTTAAAACTTCTTCACTTTGGACCTTTTGACTGATCCAAATTACATTACTTTCCCTGATAGTTTGACCACCAGGCAATTAATCTTGCCAAATAAGTTAAATGAGGGTTTACTAAGTATAATTTGCATTACTTAGTCAATATGAAAAGAATTCAAAAGATTGTCAAATTATTAAAGTTTAAATCTAATCAAAATCAATTATTCTGCTCAAGCAAAAAAAATAGGAAAGTCAAAATATTTCATAAAACAAAGTTTATTTCAAAAAAAAAAAAAATCAAGACTCACCAAATAAACGTCTATACAAAATAGTCTGAGTAACTGAATAAACTTACTCCAAAACTGACAAACTTCTCAATCAACATCTTCTCAACTACCGTCATTCTCAAATTATAACTCCAAAAATTACTAACAACTGACTCTCTCCTCCAAAAACTACTAACATTCTGACAACTAGCATTTCAACTCGCAACTATTAACTACATCTCAACTAGCTCTGTGACCTAAGATCACTTACAATATGTGTGTTGCACACTGGGAAAGACATTTGCTTAAACTTAAATCGTGCACTCGTCCTAGCTATGATGGAAGAGTGGGCATGTCCTTACCCACGCATTAACAGCTGTCAATCAAAAGTCTGAGTTGGCATGTGCAACTCCTTTAGCAGACTTGGGTGAGACCAACTGAAATTAAAAGCCCCAAAATAATAAATATAACGTAAATAAAGTAAAAATGGGTAAGGAAAAGTAAAAGTGAATGGGTGGACCATCATAACACTGGATGGCCTTGATGGAATCCCTTCCATTTGTCTCCTAACAGCTGTCCAGTGGATCCCCTTCCCCCAGTCTTCTCTGAGTCTTTGTGATCTGGCTATATAGTCCATGTGTGCAAAAAAGTGCTACTCAGAGGTGAACAACCCAGCTCTAAAACTACACAAGATGCAGCTCAAAGGTCATTCATGACAGACATTGTAGAAGCCCCAAAGAAGGCATCATTGATGCTAAAACATGTAGAAAGTTCATCAAGTTTTACTCGTTTTTTAAAAGTTTTAGAAAATTATTTTTGTAGTACAGATTAAGTGAGTGAAGCACTCTAAGAACAGAAGAATTGCCATTGCAGCCTACCAGCAAAGGTTTGACTATTCACGTATGGAATTTTTGGAAATTTTTATTTTAGACTAAGATGATTTATATTTTAAACAGATAGGGTGTAATTTTAGAAGCAGCTTCTAAAAAGGGTTGCTACTTTGTATGGTGAACTAGATGACTTGTGTGTGATTAGTAATTAGAGTTAAGAACATTGGGCCTAAATTTGTCAGAAAAAGGGGAAACCTAGAATGAGGTGGGTGGACATCAAATGGAACTTTGTTAGATTTGGCCTGCAGTGCCAAATGCTGCTGCTGTAGTTCAGGATAGATGTGAATCTATCAATGTTTGCTGACTGTGTAGAATCAAAAATGTCAAGTTTTGTTTTATCTAGCCTACAGAGCACTACCATAGCAAACATTTGAAAGGACCAAATTTATTATATAGCCTAATTTTAGTAATTAGGAAGTATGAAGAAAAAACACCTTCCACCTCCCAGACTTGGGATCTCCTAGTTATGCACCAGTTACTCTACCATTTGAACTAGGGGGAAGGGGGGAAATTCACACTTGCTTAGAAAAGGTTGTGATGGTTGTGATGTGAAGCTATACCATATGATTCATATGGTATAGCTTCACAGCACATCCATTACAACCTTTCCTAAGCAAGTGTAAATTGCTCCTACCTTAGCCCAAATTGTAGAGCAACTGACACTTAATCATGAGATCCTGAGTTTGGGTCCAGGAGGTGAATGGGTTTTTGTTTCACACTTGCCTAATTACTACAAATGAAGAGCACTGTAATGCACTTCACTCCTTCCCAGCCTAATTTTATTCTTAGATGTATATGCCTATTTTTCCACAATATCCACAGATTATTAAAGAGTCTTGCAGCAGTCATATTCTTCTGATTATCTCATGTCACGCATCACCAATATCTTTTATAAAACTCCCAAGATTATCTGAGAAACCTGTTCAAGGGTGCAACTATTCAAAGAAATGAAGCACAACCTGCCTGACCAATTTTTATCACATTAGTTTTCCCTCTGTTTATCACCAAACATATTTTATTATCTGTCCTATAAAATAGCCTTAATGAAAGAGTTAATTTCATCATCATTTGCCAAAAGGGCCATATCAGGTAACTGAAGAAATTTTCAAATCTGTAGATTGCTTAATGCTGCAATCTCTCTATTATAGTGAATTCTGCATAATAATCAAACTAAAGAAAATCGTAGGTAAAAATGCACCCTTGTTGAATTCCATTAGTAATGCTAAATCAATCACTGCAAGCTTATCAGCTCTTTCACATCACTCAAGTACTATTACAAAGATCCATCACTACATTAAGTTATCAAATATGCTTTACAATCTTGTGATTAATTGCAAACTATTATAATCAACAGAATCAAAACCTTTTTCTTTAGCTTATTTAAAAAAAAAGCAAGCTAATATTTTCCCTTGTCGTCTGTCTGTCTGTAGACCAACTTTTTTAGTTTTAGAGATGAATGAAAAGTTCTTTTTGGGTTGGATAGGTATTGAAGAAATATTATGATTTTCACTTTCAGGATCTTTCTATAGCTATAATATTGCCCTCCATCAATGAAGATTGCGAAATTTGAATGATGTTTACAACATTGATTTTCACCTTTACCTTCAGAGGGGATGGAAAATGCAGTTTTTGCGTTTTAAGTGAAAGCTGTTTGTTTTTAGAAATAAATGGAAAAAATTTTTTGGTGTGGGTAGGTATTGATAAACTATTATGATTTACATTTTTGGAATCTCTCAAAAGCTTTAACTGTGTTCTCTAACAGTGGAAAATTTCAAAATTTTAAATGAATATTGCAAGTGATCTACTTGGACTAGAAATTTTTTATTTTAGTGGTGGAGTATGATAATCAAGGGGTGTACATTGACAGCAACAATTTGTCCCTTCACCCCCAAGGTGGGTGGGAAAATGTAATTTTTTGTTTTGAGAGATTAATGAAAAATTCTTTTTGAGTTAAATAGGTACTAACGAAATATGATAATTCATAGTTTTCAAATCCTCTAAATGGCCTTAATTTACAATCATTAGAGAGTGCTAAATGTAGAAAATGTAAAACTTAAAGTAATATTGCAAACAATATATTTAGGCAAGAAATTCTGGTGATAGAATGTTTTGATTAAAAAGGAATAATCAATAATCACATGTTTTAATTAAAATACAATTGGTTAAAATTGTAGGTTTCTTTTTATTTTTATACTCTTAATACTTAATCTTAAAATTTTCAATAATATTTCAATATAGTAATAAATAAATAATTTTATTTTATATACAATGAATGATTTGCCCCTTAATCTTAGAGAATAAGAAAATCCGACTTTTTCATTTTAAGGGATAAATGAGATGTGCTTTTTGGGTTATGTAGGGCTAATAATATAGTAATTTTTTTTAATCATCATTAGTAAGAATTAGCTGTTAAAGGGTACAAAATTCAGAAAATGAAAAACTTCATTTTTTCTGAAAACGATAATCTTATATTCACTGGAGACAATATGTTATCCATCAGGTTACATGTTTCTGAAACTCAAACGTTTCTAAAGAATCTGCCTAAGCAAAAAAATCTGATCAATACACCCCCTGCCACTTCTGAATCCACAATTTTCATCATGCATTTGTTTGTTAAGCAAATTCTTATTCTGTTAAGCACAATAATGCAAATAACTTTACCTGGAGCAGAAAGTAGACTGATTCCCCTATAATTATCACATGAACTGTGATCATCTTACTTAAAAGTAATGATAATAATGGCTTTGATAAAATTCTTAGAAACAATACCTTTATCATAAATTTTCAAAATTTTAGTCAGGCATGTGACAATAGAAATGTTTTGAACTCTAAGCATTTCAGTAGTAATCTCATCAACACCTGGTGATTTATGTAGTTTTAATTTATAAGTACTTGTAAGTCGACTTACAAAGTGGTGAATATTTAGTATATACCAAGAAAGTCAAGTTTATTCAATATTTAATCAATTGTATACTTGTAAGATATACTTTCCATCTATAAGGCATTTATCTGCCGATTGTGGCTAAGATTGCCTGAACAACGCATATATGTGACATAATGGAATATGTATTGTAGGTTGAGAATGTTCATAACATCAGTTAGAGGAGATCTTGATCGGCAGCCAGTAGCTCAGTGGTCCAGAGCACCTGACATGTTAATCAGGAGGTCGTGGGTTTGCATCCCACCCTGCTGAAGACAATTTTTCCTCTAAAATTAAATCGACTTACAAAGTCGTGAATATTTAGTATATACCAAGAAAGTCGAGTTTATTCAATATTTAAAGAAATATTTCATTTGTAGTCATGTTCTAGAAGATCATCACTGGCATTTCTGGTGAAAAGCAGATGGTCTGCTACCATGTATTTGCTTTCCATCCATTTCCAAGGTGGAAATCTTTAAAAGGGATATGTAAGATTTTTAAATATTTGACCTTTATCTGTCTATCTGGTCCTTTACAAGCCCAGAAAACATAGATTGTAACACTAAAATTCCTGTTTGAGGACACCAAGAGAATAATTAATTAAAAATTATTAATTCTAAATTAAAAAAAAAAATTATTTAAACAAATTTATAAACATGTTAATTTTAATAAGACTTTTTCACAGTGATATAGTGAAATTTTTTTATCTGAGTAGGCAATTAAGGCTTAATTTTGGAAAACAGTAAAATTATGGTAATGTAAAGGAAATTTCTTTGTGAATAATTACCTGAAACATTTTTATTTCTTTTTATCTGTAATTTTAGTATAGTGGTGCAGTGTTGCACAAGGTGACTTGGTATTGCTCAGATTCATGAGATTTTCTTTCCTGTTTATGGAAATGGAGGAACACTTCCTTGCCTATTTTTTTTTAACAACATGCATTTTTAGCTTTTGCATTTTGGGTCAGGGTGGCTATATAGTAAAGACAGAAAAAGAAAGCATGTTCTCTTTTTTTTCACAACAAAAGAAAAAATCTTTTCCCTTTTAAAAAAAAGTAAAAATTTGTCAGTAAAAATTTGTCAGAAACTTTTATTTAAAAAAAAAACTAATGTTATATAAAAATGAAATAGTAAGCTGAAAATTTTTTTCAGCATATTATTTCATGAGTTCCATGTCTACAGGATATATCTGTGATTCATTACTATTAATGTTACATAAGTTTAATCATTAGCAAAGAGAATTCAGAGAACAGAAAAAGAGCAAATCTTATTTTTGTAATGCAAAGAATTTTTGGTAGATGGAATACTTGAAAGAAATTATACTAAGGTTGTTAAATTCATTTTTCTTGAGGTCCTTGAGCAATTGTTTGTTAGTTATAAACTACTCCAAAACAACATTTCAGCAGTTAGTTGTAAAATATAAAAAATTTAAGCAACAATATTTGGCCATAACTTTACAGAAAGAAATATCATTAGAAAATTATTTTAATATTTTTTTATCATTTAATATAATTGCAAAATCATGACAGCAGGTCATAGGTTGCCAAAAACTGATCTACACATACAAAATCCTCATGCCGCCATGGGCTACAGAGGTCCAACCAGACTGTAATTTTCCTCTCCAGACATGTCTCTTTTGAGCTACAACTACTGCATTTGGCCACTCTTGGCCAATTCTAGCAATGTCCTGTTTGACATTGTCTGCCCATCACATCCTAGGTCTCCCCCTTTTTCTGATACCCTTAGGTACACTGTTCATAATCCTCTTTGCCAGTCTGCAGCTATGCATATGGGTAACATGACCAAACCAATGCAGTCTCTCTCTGCACAATATTCTGCTCAAAGGACGTTGATGACTCCTTCTTCCAACCACATCATTACTTACAAATTCAAACCACCTAATGCCCAAGATACTGCATAAGCATCTAGAATCAAAGGCATCAAGTTTCTTATTATTCTGCTTACAAAGGGTCCATGTTATGCTACCATAACTAACCTGAGAAAGAACTAAACTATTATACAGCCTAATTTTAGTCTTTAGGTGTATACGCCTATTTTTCCATACTCTCCATAGATTCTTAAAAGTCCCAGTGGCAATCCCTATTCTTCTATTTATCTCTTGCCGCACATCACCAGTATCTGTTACATAGCTTCCAAGATAATTAAACTGAGACACTTGCTCAATAGTACAGTCATTCAAAGCAACTAAAGCACCATCTTCTCGACCAATTATCATCACTTTAGTTTTTTCTCTACTTATCACCATTCCTACTCTATTACCAGTCTCATCAACAGCCCTAATGAAGGAATTCATCTCATCAACATCAGTAGCCAACAGGGACGAATCATCTACATAATCTAAATCAGAAATTTTGAAATCTCTAGACCATTTAAAGCCAAAATCTTTCCCGTGCAAAGAATTTCGCATTACATAATCAATAACTAAAGAGAAAAGGAGACAAAATGCATCCTTGTCTAACTCCACTAAAAATTCTAAACCAATCAGTGCAAGAAGTACCAATCCTCACACACAACTCTGTGTTATTATAGAGAGCTCTCATTACACTAACTTATCAGGTATTCCATATGATTTAACAATCAACCACAAATTATGTTGATCAACAGAGTCAAAAGCCTTTTGGAAATCTATAAAGGTAGCAACCACAGGTTTCTGAAACTCTAAACATTTCTCAAGAATCTGCCTAAGTGAAAACTACCACTTCTGAATTCACTTCATCATGCAGTTGTCCATCAACCAAATTCCTAATTCTAGTAAGTATAGTCATGCAAAGAACTTTACCTGGAACAGAAAATAAACTAATTCCCCTATAATTATCACAAGAACTGCAATCACTTTTTTAAAAAATTGGGACAATGATAGCTCTAGTAAAATCCTTAGGAACAACACCTTTATCATAAAAAATATTCAAAATTTCAGTCATCCATGTGACAACACAAATGTTCCCAGCTCTAAGCATTTCAGTGGTGATTTTGTCCACTCCTGGGGATTTATGCAGTTTTAATTTAGAGATAGCCAATCTCTAAATTAATGTGATATAGTGCCATTATAAAAGCCAATAATTCATCTATCCTCATTACAAGCAATGGAAGTAGAAATAATCACATTATTTAGAACATCTCTGAAATGATCAGCCCACCTAGCCATCACAGAATCCTCACCTTCAACCACCTTGCCATATTTATCCCTCAATCCCTGTGTACCTGTTACTTCCCACATAAAACATTAACAATCTGGTACAACCCCTTGCTGCTGTTCTGTCTAATTGCTTCCTCTGCTTTGTCAGCCAAGCTATCAAGCCAAAGATTCTTATCAGCTGTTAACTGATCTTTTGCATGGTTATTATGCTCGTTGTAATGCCTTCTGTTAGGACTACTAGGGTCTTGATTCATATTAATTCTGCACTTCCTTCCTTCAGAAATAAGTTCCATAGCCTTATCACCCAAATAATTTTGTTTCCTCTGTTCCCTTTTACCCAAAAGAGTACTGTTGGTTTCAAGAAAAGCCTGTTTAAACTGATCCCATTCTTTCTCAACTTCAGCAGTAAGCTACACTATGAATAATTAAAATGATTGCTGGGCTTTTAAAGGAATAAAAGCAAATATGCAACTTTTTTACTTCATTTTTATATAAATCAAGTGCCATTTGATACTTGATTTATATATGAAGAACCTTTTTGAATATATGCTACATAAGAAAATAAATGTCACTTGAAGTTGATAATTTGGATACTTTTCAGTCTTCAGGTATTCTGTTTTATTTAAATTTGTTCAGTAATTTTGGTATTTTTTGTATTTTTTTAACTTTTTTTAAATTTAATATATTTTTGCATTGTTAAATATTTTAGAAGTAAAAAGTTTTGTTAGTAGTTAAACTAGAAGAATGCATCACCTCTCGCAAATATGGAATCTCATTTTCAAAAAGAATCAAGTTTTTCGTTTACCTACTTTTGCAGTCTTTAAAAGTTTTAATTTGAACTAATGACGACGGGAAAAATGCAAATAGTAGTATTTTATTAATACTTTTCTTCCACCATCTGAGAAAAGGGGGCATTGTTGCTTTCAGTGGACTATCTCTTCACATTCTATCAACAAAATTTCAAATTTCTATCTTAAATCACTTGCAATGGTCATTAAACATTTCACCTTTTCCATATTTAGTGCCCTCTAACGATATAAATTAATGCATCCTAAGGAATAGAGAAATGCCAATTAAAATATTTCAGTAGTACCAATCCAACAAAAATTTTTTTACAATTATCTTTTGAAACTGTTGCATTTCCCACCCCTTAAGTTAAAAAGTATATCTTAAGCTAGGTAGTCACTGGAAGGAGAGCTATGCACCAATCCCCTGTGATGATGCATAGAACCGGCCAGGCCTAGCATCTAATGTCCGACCACACCTTCTCATGGTGCAGTCTTTTTAGTACCTTTCAAAAGAATTCCACCATTATAATTTAGATATTCTTGGTTTGCAAGAGACCAGATGGACAGATAAAGGTCAGATTCTTAAAAATAATCTTAAATTTCTTTTTTCAGGGAGGAAAGAGAATAAGCATCACCAATGTATAGGTCTGCATCTCAGCAGACATGCCAGTGATGCTCTTCTAGGATATGAGTGCATTAATGAAAGGTTTCTTACAGCAAAATTTCAGACAAGCATTAAAGACTTGAACATTATCTGCTGTTATGCCCCCTCTGAAAGGATGCTGATGAGAAGGATATGTTTTATGGATAACTTCAGGATATTTTGAATTCTGTCAAGAAAGGAGATATACCCTTTTCTAGGTGACTTCAATGCCAAAGTTGGTACTGGCTCTGACCTTTGGAGAGGAGTGATAGGCCCTTTTGGTATGGTAGCTGCAATAGCAATGGGCAACATCTCCTACAGGTAAGTAAACTCAATGGTTTCAGAATAACTAACACATATTACAAACACCGCGACATATATAGTACACATGGGTTTCACCTGATGGGCTGCATAAGAATATGATTGATTATATATTAATTAACAGCAAATGGGCTAGTTCTGTTAGGAATACCAGGTCATATAGGGGAGCTGAAATTGGATCTGACCATTACCTTGTTAAAAGTGTCTTGAAATTTAAACTTAAAAAGTGTTAAAGGTTAAGTAGTGTTTAAGGTTAAAAAATTTACATTTAATTCTGAAGCTCTGAATGACCTAGTTATAGCTAAAGTTATACTATGACCAACAAAATTTTTTTTACAATTATCTTTTTAAAATGTTGCATTTCCCATCCCCTTAAATGGTAGCTAGGTAGTCACTGGAAGGAGAGCTATGCACCAATCCCCTGTGATGATGCATAGAACTGGCCAGGTAATTAACCAGTTATTAGCAAAATATATTAACCAGTTATAAGAAAATATGGAACTTATTTTAACCAGTTATACCATGATAGGTTACTTAGACATTATGACAGTCATGGTTTGTTTACCATTCAAGTTGAGGAAGAATGGGACCATTTTAAAAAAGGCTTTTTCGGAGACTAACAGTACTCTTTTAGGAAAAAAGGAGCAGAGGAGGCAGAATTATTTGAGTGATAAGGCACTTGAGCTTATTTCAGAAAGAAAGAACTGCAGGAATGTCCTTAATCGGTACCCTACTTCTCCTAAAAGAAAGCATTACAGAAGAGCTTAATAAATGTGTAAAGAATCAGTTATCTGCTGATAAGAATCTTTGGCTTGATGGCTTGGCTGACAAAGCTGAGGAAACAGTTAGACAGCACAACAGCAGAGAGCTGTACCAGATAGTTAATGTTTTGTGTGGTAGAAAACGGACAGGTATACAGGGATTGAAGGATAAACAAGGTAAGATTATAGAAGGTGAGGATTGTGTCATGGCTAGGTGGGCTGAGCATTTCAGTGATATTCTAAACAATGTGGTTAGTTCTATTCCCATTGTTTGCAATGACGATAGATGCATTGGTGGCTTTAATGTTGGCCCTATAACACAATCTGAAGTTATTTTGGCTGTTTCTAAACTTAAACTTCATAAATCCCCACGGGTAGTTGAAATTACTACAGAAATGCTTAGAGCTGGGAATGTTTCGGTTACCACTTGGATGACTGAAATTCTGAATATCGTTTATGATAAAGGCATGGTTCCTAAGGATTTTACCAGAGCTATTGTTATCCCTATTTTCAAAAAAGGTGATGGCAGTTCTTGTGATAACTATAGGGGTATCAGCCTACTCTCTGTTCCAGATAAAGTTCTATCCATGATTGTGCTTAATAGAATTAAGAATCTGGTTGAGAGGCAATTGTGTGATGAACAATGTGGATTCAGAGGGAATATGTAAATCAGATATTTTTATTCAGGCAGATTCTTGAGAAATATTTAGAGATCCAGAAACCTATGGTTACTAGCTTTTTAGATTTGAAAAAGGCTTTTGACTCTGTTGATCATCATAATTTATGGTTGATTATGAGATCTTATGGCATACTAGATGAGTTAGTAACATAATGAAAGCTCTCTATAATAACATTGAGTTGTGTGTTAGAGTTGGTAAAGGCTTGTAGCAGTTGGTTTAGGATTGCTTCTCTGATGTTCAAGAAGATTGCATTTTGTCTCCTTTTCTCTTTAGTTTGGTTATTGATTATGTTATGTGAAATTAACTGCAAGGGAAAGATTTTTGCCTTCAATGGTCTGAGGATACGAAAATTTCTGATTTGGATTATGTTGATGATTTAGCCCTTTTGGCAGATGATGTTGATGAGATGAACTCTTTCATTCGAGCTATTGATGAGAATGGTAGTAGAGTAGGTTTTGTTTTAAACAGAGAAATCTAAAGTGATGAAAATTGGTCAGGCAGGCTGTGGTTCAGTTAAGCTGAATGGTTGCAGTCTTGAGTAGGTGTCTCAGTTTAATTATCTTGGGAACTATGTAACAGATACTGGTGATGTGTGACATGAGATTAACAGACGAATAGGTATTGCTGCCAGGACTTTTAAGAATCTTTTGAGAATGTGGAGAAACAGGCATATACATACACCTAAAGACTAATATTAGACTATAATAGTTTAGTTCTTTCTAGGGTTAGTTATGGTAGTGAAACTTGGACGCTTTGTAAACTAGATAACAGGAAACTTGATGCTTTTGATTCTAGATGCTTATGCAGTATCTTGGGCATTGGGTGGTTCATCTTTGTTGAAGTAATGATGAGGTAAGCAAAGGAGTCGACAACCACCTTTAAGCAGCATATTGTGCAGAGAGAGACTCTATTGGTTTGGCCATGGTGCCCGTAAGGATAATTATAGCATAACAAATATGGTTATGAACAGTGTGCCTAAAGGCCTCAGAAAGAGGGGGAGACATAGGATGCAGTGGACAGACAATGCTAAACATGACCTTGTTAGAATTGATGTGCAGTGGCCAGATACAGCAGATGTAGTTCAGGACATATATGTTGGAGAACTAAATTGCAGTCTGGTTGAACTCTAGTCCATGGCTACTTCATGATGATTTGTTTATTTGACTCTGCACAATTGGCAAAAAGCCTGGATTTTTTGCAAAGTATAGTACCGAGAGTAAAAAATTACAAAAAAAGAGCAGTTTCCTTGTTTCAAGAAAATTGCTTAGTGTTTTGTTATGTAGAATAGCCTTTCTATTCATATGTTGTAATTATTTCAGTCTATTAGTAGGGTTTTTTTTAATATAAATTTTTATTCGTGCTGTCAGATGCATTTTGTTACTACATGACTCTAAAAAAACCCTATTAAAATAAAAATAGGTAGGGTTTTTTTTTTTGGTTAAATATTTTATTTTCAGAAAATTGATAATGCTTCTAGAACTGCATCACTTTAAAAAAAACCCTATTAAAATAAAACTAGTGATTTATTTTATTAAACATTTTATTTTCAGAAAAACCAGAATTAAGTACTGATTAATTTGGCCTAAACATTAAAGAATTCCTTTCATTAGTTACTGGGTCTAAAATTTCTAAAGTTAATTTTTTTTGGATGAGCATAGTGAAAAAATAGTTTGGTCTCTGGGTGTAAATTAGTTTTTCAGGCTGGACCCTGAATGAGATATAAAAGTATCGAGAAACATAATTTCTCTCCAGTGATTATGATAGGGGCAGGGCCTGCAACCATAAATTCACACATATATACAGTTAGTCATAAGGCATACAAAAACAATATTAAAGCTGTGTCTTCACTATATTTCTGTGGTAATTTCCAGGAAGTAAAGAATAGAGGTTTTAGTTTCACTTTTGGGAGTTAATGTGATGGAATAATAAAAATAATTCTAGAAATACTAAAATACGTTTAAAACAGAAAAATGGAGTAAAATTAAAAAAATAAAGATGTACTTGCTTGGTAAATGCTTCCAAAATCCTACGATTTAAAAACAAAATTTTTTGGTTGATTTTTGGAAAAATTTTGAAGCTTTAAAAAAAAAAGTTTGTAGTAGTTCATATCAAACTCTTGAGCTTAACTCTCTCCTCCCCATGTGGCTGGGACGGGTTCTCTCCACCACAGTTATACTGCTCCGTAGTGTTACTGACATGGTAGCACTACCACACAGCCATTACTTATTACTTAATAATGTGGCTTTAAGATCCCAAAAAAGGGATAGAAGTGTAATTCTTGGAGGATTAAATCAGGGGATTTCTTCAACATGGAGAACCAGAAACAAACACTGCAACAATGCTTTATATCACATCTAAGAAATGGTGATTATATCACTGGGAGAATCAATCAATCATTTATTTCCATAGAAATGAATACATGGTATATACAGCTCCATATACCCTGAAATAGCAGCATACAAAATTTTTGGAAAAATAACTACACCACAAGAGTAAGACACTTGCCCATGGTGCTAGTAAATGAAAGGTTTATGCATTAGTTTAACATTAACAACAGTAATGTGAACCCGATAGTAACTATGACACAATAATTTACTTAAAAATAATCTCTTTTATAATGATTATTTCTTTATAACATGGGTTCAATATTTTCTATTTCATCAACATATTTTGTACAGATATTTTTAATGTTATATCTTAATAAAATGTACCCCAATGGAAAAGTAAATATTATTTTTAAAGCTTGAATAATATATTTTTTTATGAGATATTTCATATGGGAAGTTCCAGTTTTAAAAAAATCAGAGTTTCATTTTTTGTGCTAGTTATGCTACTAGCTCCTATGTGTAAATTTGATACACATTACAATGCCAATGGCTTGAGAATATTTAAGTCACCTGTGCTGGTAAGAATTTCCTCCTGTATAGATTTGATGATGCCCCTAGAAACAAGGGTTCAGGTACCTGCAACATCCTCTGATCAGAATTATCCAGCAGCCGATATAAGGTATCCTGTGTATCTGTTCACTTGAAACTGTTGTTAACCCACAAACAGAATACACACCAATAGATATTCCCTTAACAGAAGCCCACCAGTGGAGCAAGTCCAGGTTTCATGTCGTGCACAAAGCCATTACACTGCCCAATGAACATAAGTGGTCAGCACCAAGACTATAAAGTTGACTGCTTCTTAGCAGGGTAGAAAATATAAAAGCAAAAGTGTCATATGAGTCCAGATCAATAGGTCACACTAATCTGGCAACCCTCCTCTTCCACTCCCTTCTAGAAGAGAATATATCTCTTGAAAGGTATTAATGGCCTGCATCACAAGAAGGTGGGGTAGACTATAGGTGCTGGCCTGGGTTGGGTTGTGCTTCATCACAGGGGATTGACAAACAGCTCTCTTTCCAGTGTATGCCTATTAACCATTAACGCCACATTTGAATTTTCATAACTTTGATTAAAAAAAGTTTCTCTATGCAAAAATACTGCTGGAGATAAAGATCCCAATATTGATTTTTACTAATCTCCCCAGATAAAAAAATTAGTCACCCCTAGCTAAATGTCACCTAATAGTTCATAACACCTCTGTGCGACCGAAGAACAGCCGAAATCGTGTCTGGCATGGATGCCTTCACTGTGGAAGTAGTGCACATCAGTATTCATTCACACTTCCAGCAGCAAATGCTGCAGTTCAGCCAGATTGGCTGGATGGCTGGGACAGCGCTTCACTCATTGCCCCAAATAGTCCCACAAGTTTTCTATGGGATTCAAATCCGGGAATTTGGTGGGCCAGTCAAGATGTTCAAAGGCTTCAGAATGCTCATCATGCCAATCTGACACACTTCGAGACCTGTGCACATGACAGTTGTCATCTTAGAAGACTGGGGTATCCTTCTGGTGTTCACTGTGGAAATGCTGCACAAAAGGCAACATGTGGTTGTCCAGTAGCTTCATATAGCCCTTCTGATTCAAGTGTAACATCACCGCAAACACAGGACCCATTTCCTCGTACGTGAAACACCCCCAGAACATCACAGAGCCTCCTCAAGCTTGAACACAACCTTGCACACAGTCTGCATGGAAGGCTTCATGCTGCTTACGATGTACCCATCGCCTCACATCATTCGAGTACAAGCAAAAATTTGACTCATCCAAACAGATCACACACTTCCAAGAGTCGACAGTCCGGTCTTTGTGGTGCCATGCAACTTTGTGCAGAGCTGTTAACATGGGTCTCTTCTGTGGTACTCTGTTCCAGATATCCATGGCATGCCGTTCCCTTCGAAATGTTCGTTCGGAAACAGCTTGTTGTAGGCCTGCATTGACTGACTGGAGCAATTCCTGCCTCATTGCAAAGCAGTTTTCCCTAACAGTGCGTGACACACTGCAGTGGTCCCACTTGGTGAGTACAGTCTTTCTGCCACAGTTCTGGAGATGATTAGTGAGGGACTGCAATGTACACCATTGCTGGAAGACCCTTTGGACAGTATGTTTCGACGCACCTGCAAAGGCAGCAACTTCTATACAGTATGCCCTTTGGCTCAGCCAAACGCAATAACACCTTTTTGCCACTCATTCACATCTTTGACATGACCCATGTTTCACAGAGTGACTAACACACACGTGGCACACAACCACTTCTTGTCACTCTATGAACCCCATAGCACATGGCATAGCTATTTGTAGGACGTGTTTATTACTGGTGCGCCCTCAGTTGCTGTCGAGCATATGTAACCCCCTTATGGCGGGAGATGACTAATTATTTGTCCAGTGAGCTTCTATTTCTTCAGTATTTAAAGAGCTGTAGAAGTTGGAACATCCATCAGATCATTGCTAATCATAAGAAGTTGTTGTAAAAGTTAATTAATATCAGTAATATTGCCAAGTATTAGCGATTTAACCTTCTCCTCATGGAAATTTTATTAATAAATCATCAGTTTGCGTAAACAGTAGTATTAAAATTTCCAACTGCCCCTTCCACCCACTAAAAATTCTGGCTATGCAACATTCAGATATTGTTAATGACTTTCGTATAAGATATTTTCCAACATAAAGTAATATTTAGAAGTTTCAGAAATGGTTCTAAAGTAATGTCGCAGTTTGATCCACTCAGTTAATATTTTATCCAAAGCATGTTTCCAAAGACTCAGAAATTTTCCCTGGCGAACATAACATCTTAACCTGTAAAGCGTTGAGCTTTCAATGTTGAACTCTCTGCCTACTTGCCAAAGTACTTTTAAAGTGGTTTCAGTGAGAAATATAATGCAACTTTGTTTTAAAGTAACTACTGAGCAGAAGTATGCCATGTTACATACCTTAAGAAAGAGGATTTATTTTTGAATAGCAATAAAATTATGCAAACTCTGTCTGAAACTGGAAGCATATTAATTTTAATATAATCTTTTTTTTTCTATAGGGTGATCCTGTAAAAAATTTTTTTTTTCAATTTGACTCTGTTTTGAAATAAACAATGAACAAAAATATGTCTTGTCATATATCAAAAGAAAGTTATAACTACAGTTATAACATCATCTGATGTAAAATATTTAGCACAACAGCCTCATTACTTTCAGATTATCTCTTGAAAATTTGCTTATCCAAAGTTATCTTTCTTTGGGGAAACTTAAATACTTAATGTATCATTCATCGTGATTATTCCTTGAGCAGGAGCGGCTCAGTCTATAGTGTGCCAGGCTTATAATCTTTGGTTTCCAGGTTCAAGTCCCAGCTGGGCCAGCATTGAGATTTATCTTTGCAAAACTTCCCGCCTTGCCCTCAGTCCTTGCCCTCAGTCCAACCTATAATTCTACAATTATGCCAACAGTATAGCACATAACACTGCACTTGATTGCATGGCTTGTCAGCCAAACCATCAAGCCAAAGATTCTTATCAGTTAACTAACTGATCATTTACACGTTTATTAAGCTCTCTGTAATCCTTTCTATTAGGACTAGTAGGGTACTGATTAAGGACATTCCTGAAGTTCCTTCTTTCTGAAATAAGCTCAAGTGCCTTATCACTTAAATAATTCTGCATCCTCTGCTCCTTTTTTCCTAAGAGAGTACTGTTAGTTTCCAAAAAAGCCTATTTAAAACGGCCCCATTCTTCCTCAACTTCAGTAGTAAGCAAACCATGACTGTCATAATGACTAAGTAACCTATCATGGTAAGCTTTAGCTATAACAGGGTCTTTCAGAGCCTCAGTATTAAAGGTAAATTTTTAACTTTAGCACAACACTTTTTAAGTTTAAGTTGCAAGACACTTTTAACAAGGTAATGGTCAGATCCAATTTCAGCTCCCCTATATGCTCTGGTATTCCTAACAGAACTAGCCCATTTGCTGTTAATTAATATGTAATCAATCATATTCTTATGCAGCCCATCAGGTGAAACTCGTGTATTATGTATGTCATGGTGTTTGTAATATGTGTTGGTTATTCTGAAACCATTGAGTTGACTTACCTGTAGGAGACTTCCATTGTCATTGCAGCTACCAAATACCAAAAGTGCCTATCACCCCTCCCCAAAGGTTAGAGTCAGTACCAACTTTGGCATTAAAGTCACCTAGAACAAGGGTAATATCTCCTTTCTTGACAGAATTCAAAATATGCTGAAGTTGTCCATAAAACCTATCCTTCTCATCCTCATCAGCATCCTCTGTGGGGGCATAACAGCAGATAACATTCAAGTCTTTAATGCTTGTCTGAAATTTTGCTGTAAGAAACCTTTCATTAATGCCCTCATATAATGAGAAGAGCATCACTAGAAGAAGCATCACTAGCATGTCTGCTGAGCAGCAGACCTGGTGATGCTTTCCATCCTCCCTCCCTGTAAAGAGAAATTTAAAGTTATTTTTAAGTATCTCACCTTTACCTCTCCATCTGGTCTCTTGCAAGCCTAGAATATCTAGGTTATAGCGCTGGAATTCCTGCATGAGGACATCAAGAGAATAATCTCTATGTAATGTCCTCACGTTCCACATTCCTGCAGAGAGAAAATGATTAGTAGAATTTTTAAAGAAATTAGGTTATTGAGATTGGTAGGGCCAACAATATCAAACAGCCCCCTGATTGCAGACATGGGGTAAAGACCTGTTCCTCCTTCGCTAAAGGCTGAAGTCACCGATGCTGGTAGGAAATTTCAGGCACCACCTTTTCAAGTGGACTTTTTCAAGAGCCATATGGCCTGCCTGAGACACATTACTCCAGTTTAGGCTTGACGATGCCCAACTAGCTAAGTAAGGTTCAGGTACCTGCAATGGCCTCTGATTAAGATTATCCACCAGCTGATATAAGGTATCCCACGCCTCTGTTCACTTAGGGCTGGCAACCCAGAAGCAAACAGAAAACACAGCGGCAGATTCTCCCTCAACATAGGCCCATCAGTGCAGCAAGTCCAGGATCAATAATCAAGCTCAAATCCATAAACAAGTCCAGTCTAGTAGGTATAAATGGTCAGCACCAGGACCCTGTGAAGTTGACCACTCCTCAGCAATGTTGAAAAAAAAAAAGAAAAAAGTGGCCATAGATGACCAGATCAGTAGGCCATACGGAACTGGCAGCCCTCCCCTTCCATTCCCTTCCAAAAGAGAATATCTCTTTTGAAAGGTACTAACGATCTGCACCACGAGAAGGTGGGGTCGGACATTAGATGCTAGACCTGGCCAGTTCTGTGCATTATCACTAGGGATTGGTACACAGCTCTCCTTCCAGTTTATGCCTACTACCATTTACAGGCCAATTATACAGTTTTATAAAATATTACAGTTTTATAAAATATTACAGTTCTATAAAAATTAATGAAAATGTTAATTTTAGCTGATTTATGTTCTGGGTAGCCAAATATAAATGCAGCCTTTAAGTCTATACAATTTTCATTCTCTTTCATAACATTCTGTATGCAACATATATAGTATATATACATTTTTCTCTCCTAGTATGATTTTACAACATGTGGTGGAATGCTTCTGGTATCTTTGATTATCCTTGTGTGTTTTGGATTCATTTGCATTTTTATCCCAGGAAAGGTAAGTTTATATATATGTAATGCAATTAATGCTTTGTGAAGTTTTTCATGCATATGTGTTAATAGAATGCATAATTATTTGTGTGAAACATGCATCTTTCAAATTGCACCATTGCTATATATACTCAGCAGCAACTGCATTAGATGCAGTTCCATGTTATGTCAATAGTAACTCAGATACAGAACTAGAATCGGTAACTTTGTAACTAATTTTTTTTATGAAAAAATGTGATTTAAAATAATCTAAAGATCTCAGTCAAATCCATTTCAAACTCGATTTAAAAACATTATTCATTCAGTATTTAGAGAATTGCAGAAATTGTAAAATTTAATGGCAGTATACAGGTTAAATAATTGTTCTGAAAGGTTGATAAAAATAGATTATAAAACCAAAGCGATAGCCATTATACATAGGGTGTTCAATTATAAACAAGAATTTAGTTACCATTCGAGCACAAATTAACTTGTGTGAGCAGACATTCATTGACAAGTAAAAAGACTTGTTCAAGCTTACAAATAGCACTAATTGTTGAAAAATAACTTAAAATTCTCTGTCGTTGGGCAATAAAATTTTAAAGTTTATTTTTCAAACTATTTGTATGTTGAAAGTTTTTAGGAGAAAACTCAGAAGCTTTTCGAAGTTTTCTAAAAATAAAATAGTTAACGAAAAGATGGACTATTTTTATTTTAATGGGTCATTTTCAAAGTCATAGAAAAAAATGCATCTGGCAATACAAATAAAAATTAAAAAAAAAAAAAAAACATGGACAGAAATAATTATAATGCATATTAATAGAAAGGCTATTTATTTCTGAAAAATAAAAAAAATTTACTTCAAACAAGAAAATTACTCTCTTTTTATAATTTTTTCTCAGTACCATACTTTGAAAAAAATTAGTCTTTTTGCCAATTGTGCTGAATTAGATAAACAAGTCAGCTTTAGAATTTTTTTTAAAAAATAACCAATCAACCAAAATAGGTAATGTTATATACTAAAATAAAGAGAATTTAAATCTGAATTTTATGAAAATAAAAAATTTAACAAATTTACAAACATATTAATTTTAACAAGATTTTTTTTTTACCATGATATAGTGAAAAAGTAGATCATACTATGTAATTAAGGCTTAATTTTCGATAACCTGATAAATAAAAATAGTTAAATTATATATTAATCGAAAGGAAATTTTTTCCCAAATAATATAATAATATAATATTTTCTAGAAACATGATATTTATTTCTTTGAATGATGACCAGCATTACACAAAGTGACTTAGATTGCTCACATTAATGGAATTTTCTGTCCTGTTTATGAAATGGGAAAACATTTTCTTGGCTGCTTTTTTACTAAACATTATGAATTTTTCCTTTGGGTGTTGAAGTTTGTGATCTTGGTTAATTCCCCAAAGGTTTGTGTACCAAGGGTAAAAAATAAACATCTATATTGTGAGAGTTGCACTGCCAATATATTGGGGGGGGGGGGGGGGTAAATGTTTTAAAGCCATTAGATATAAACTTAAAAAATTATTATTTTTTAATTCTGCAAAAACTCTTGCAAAAAATGACTCCATGGAGGACTGATTTCTGTTCCAAGGAAGTCATTTTTGCTTCCATATTCAAGACCTCATTCATTTTCCAGAAATGATACAAGATCAAAGTTTTTTTACTAGAAAATGAAGAAATAGGAAAAGAATGATTAGCATATAACCTAATGAGATGTTAAATAAAATATCCAAAACAGCTTGTAAAGCTGGCTATCTGATGTAGCATAACTACAACAATCGATAATTTAATAAATGTTTTTGTGGAAAAAATTTTGCCGACGTATGGGATTCGAACCCTCATCTCTCCAGAAACATGCCAGAGTATTCTAACCTGTTGAACTAATGCTGGCTCAATCTTTTTCCCATTAATAATGACTGTCACTCTTTCCGTGAATTTTTGGTGCCTCCTTTTGGTGCCATCTATGATCTCGGATGGCAACTATTTCTTTTTAGTGTTCTGAGTAAGATGGTAATAAATAATGAAGTCGGATCACACTGTATAGCATTATTAATGATTTAAACAATAATTGACAATCTCAGCGTTACTTGTAGACGTTTAAACATCTATAAATCAATAAGTGTTGTGGAAAAAAATTTGCTGACATATGGGATTCAAACCCATATTTCTCCTGAAACATGCCAGAATACTCTAACCTGTTGAAACAGAAATGAATCTACAGAAATAAAACAAAGGTTTAATTGTAAAAGTATAAATGCTAACTAGATGCATGGTGACATTATCCTTTGTGTGAGAACAACAATCGCTGTAAACAATCCACTATGTAGTCACTTGACTGGCAATAATTAGAGCTCTGCACCCAAAGAATTGCATCTGCTCTGCCATGATGTACTTTAAACTGCAGGCAGCTTCACAACAATGAACTCTGGCCCTGCCTGCACTTTCTAAGAAGGTTCTTGATACATATAGTTTTAGTTATAGTTTCGATTTTAAGAGTGGAAATGACACATAGAATATTTTAAGAGTGGAAATGACACATAGAATGCTTAGCTAAATGATATAAAATGATTGAAATAAATCTAGGAATATTGAAATATGTTTAAAGCAGAAAAGAGTGTAAAATGGAAAGAAGAAAACAGTGGGACATACTTCATAATTACTTCCAAAATCTTCCCAAAATATCCAAAAAATTAAAAATAGCAGTTTTTTGTTAATTTTCAGGAGAGTTTTAAAACTTTAAGGAAAATTTTGATGATAATAATTCAAATCAAACTTGTGAGCTTAAATCAGAGGGTTGCTTCAGCAAAGAATAACATTAGCAAACAAATCAGCAATACCATGTAGCGCTTCTAAGAAATGGCAATCAGATGGGTTTAACAAATTACTTATATTGTAGTTTAATAAAATATGCATCAAGTGAAAGAAGAAAATATTATTTTTCAAGCTTGAATTATGCATTTATAAGATCTATATGCAAAAAATATCAAACAGCAATTTCTATTTGTTAAAAATAGACCTTTTTTCATTGTACTAAAAATGAACATAGACATCTTGGGCCTCTCATTTTGGATTCTGTCAACATCTATATTCATCGGGGACCCTGAAGGGTTAATTAATCTTTATTAAAGAACATGCCTTTGCCTGCACTGAAAGCATGCTTACAAGTATATGATGCTTATTCTGATCTTTCCATTTTCCTTGTTCTTTCCTTGAATATGATATTCTTTACAGAAGTTGTTTCTGTTCCTGATTTTGCACTTTGCTTAGTCTTTTCAGCATTATCATGAATTGTGATGATAGTACTTTCAAAACGAAACTGTGATTCGTTCACTTTTTTCGAGATGATTTATCATATTTATCTTCACTTCAAGTAATATTGCTTTTTTCTTTTCATTGGGGTTGCAATAGGATATCAAGATTCTCGTTTTTCACTCAGTGTGAGAATAAATCAGAAATCACTGTGAAATCATGTGGGCTGAAAGATATGCATGCATGTCAGCAACATTGCCAGTTCATCAAATCAAAAATTTTTGTACGTGTTTTAAAGACTGGAGATAATTACCTTAATTATTTGGGTTCATCAAAGCAAAAATGTATAAAGCAAACATATGTAAAACAATAACTCCCTGTACTAATAAAATATTGCTATTTGCATTTTCCCATTCCATTAGTTAAAATTAAAACTTTTAAAGAATCCAGAAATTTGTAAATGAAAAATTTCATTCTCTTTGAAGACAAGATTCCATATTCGTCAGAGGTGATATGTGTTCTTCTAGTCTGCATATCAGTTTGAGAGATGGGAGAGTATTGTTTTATATTACTGTTTCTTGAGCCTCAATAATAGACACTTCAAAAATTGTTTCTGCAAAAATTGTTCAACACTTAGGCAAAAATTGTTTTTGCCTAAGGCGAAACTGTGATTCGTTCACTTTTTTCGAGATGATTTATCATATTTATCTTCACTTCAAGTAATATTGCTTTTTTCTTTTCATTGGGGTTGCAATAGGATATCAAGATTCTCGTTTTTCACTCAGTAATCTTAGGCAAATATGACACTTAGGCAAAAATTGTTTTTGCCTAAGTGTCATTCTGTGTCATAGCAATAAATGATGTGTATATTTATATCTGAGAAGTGCACCTTTTTTATACGATTCTTTTAATTAGTGAAGTCTGAGCCTTCACTAATTCAGTGTACAAATTTTAAATTTTTTTTTGTTCTGTTGAGTTTTCTGTAATAATAAACCATAAAGCAACCAGAAATTCAGAAAAACATTAAGTGTAGTAAACTTTGAATATCATATACTGGATTTTAATTTAGCTAGGTTAAAGAATCAAAATTCATATTAATCCTCATTTAACACTTATTTTTCACAGAAAAAAATTACAATTCAACATAACAGTTTGTTATTTTAAAAAATTCAGTTTTTGTATATTAATAATAAGTTTCTTTTTGGATTGTACCATGAACATGTCCTTTTTTGTTGAAAAGCATACCCCATTATAGGTACACCATAAAGTAGTATATTCACATTATGCATTGGAATGGAAGAAAATCTGCAAACATGTCCAATTTGAACCATTTTTGTCTTTGTTCCTAAGACAGATTTTCTTATAGATTGCCAAATGCTAAATGTGTAATGATTTTAATGCTGCAAATTATATATATGCAACTTAAAATCTAAAAAAAAAATCAGTAATTAAAAATCTGTTATATTCTTAAACATTTGTTTTAAAGTAAGGAAATAATTTAGAAAAAAAATGGTATAATTGGAAAAACTTCAAATATGAAATGGGGAAAAAATACAATAAAATTGTCCTTTAAAAATGTGAAATATTCTAATTTAGATTTCTTTGAATTTTGACTATTTTGTTTTTCACAATTACTTTCTTTTGATATATAACATGACCTGTTTCTTTTAGTTAGTTACTGCATAATAAGATTGTAAAAATATTTTGCTTTCTGAAAACACTTCAAAATTAACCTCACCATCATAGTGAGTTCCTTTTCAGAACCTGACATTATAAGGGTTAAAATCAGTAATGCATTTATCTTCATAGCAAATGATGAAAGTAGAACTTACAATTGTTCAGAACATTCTTGAAATGCCTACTCTATCTAGCCATGACAGAATCCTCGCTTAGCTTTGCCATCTCTATCCTTCTATCCATGCACACCATTCTATTCTTCCCACATGAAATATTTTTTATTTGGTACAAATCTATTATTTTTGTTTAGCAGCTATGTCTACTTTGTCAGCTAAGCTACCAAACCAAAAATTCTTATCGACTTTCTAGTGTTGCATTATTACATCTCCTTTTAAGTGTTTTTGTTCAGTTAAAGTGAAGATGCAAAGACAAGAGCAAAGAGCTTGAAACTGCA
This sequence comes from Ryuthela nishihirai, assembly GCA_038380435.1. Classification (NCBI taxonomy): domain Eukaryota; kingdom Metazoa; phylum Arthropoda; class Arachnida; order Araneae; family Heptathelidae; genus Ryuthela; species Ryuthela nishihirai. The sequence goes on from JAWZYU010000017.1 coordinate 84,836,649, forward strand.
TATGCAAGTCCCTTCGTCATGAAGATAATCTCCCTCCTTACTAAATACTAACAAGTCTCAGTTTGATTCTGAGAGAATAACAATTAGCACTCCTATAGTCTCATGATATATTTCTTTATTATTGAGAATTTAGAAGTGGGCTTCAAGGATCGAATTTTTTGTTAAATTAGAATTAAAAACTTGTAAATATTAATGACCATCAGTTTTTACTTTGGCTAGTGGCCTTAAAAGTTGGAAGTGGCGAGGGGTTCTATGTACCTGTGAGAGAGGGCCTAATGAAAATTATTGATTCTGCCAACAAATAGAATGAAAATATTTTTGGGACCACAAACTGAATTAGAAATATTGTAGAGTAAAAGGTGAGTAGGGAAGTAACCAGGAGGTCCTTTTAGGTCTTGAAGTAGTAGTAGTCTTTTTTCTCCAGCAGGTGGACTTTGCAATGGTGCATTTTTACAGGCATAGGAGTATAAGTGGCTGAGATTCTTCTGTCTTCTATCAAAAATTCATTTAGTGGATGATTTCTTTACATATTTTTATTCATAGTTTTAAAAACTTAACCTCTGACCAAGTGGCTAGTGTGCTTGGTTGGTCATCAAAGGAACTTGGATTTGAGACCCAGATAAAGTTTCTTTTCATGTGTTGTCTTTCTGTAAAGGTCTTTATCTCTTCACAGACCTTCTCTGTAACATATTGTTACGACAGAAGAATCTGGCAACCGAAAGCAAAGTTTCAGCCAACGAATAAGAACGTTGGGAGAATTTGAGAACAGTGGAGCGTTAACGGTCATTTTTGTATTGTAACGGTCGTTGTGTGTTGTAACGGTCGGTGAGTTCGAAAATGGACGGTGAGCTGTTCTGAGACAGTGCGCGTAAGTATCAAGAAGTAACTTGATGTGTTGTGTATACGCGGAAGGATAAAAGTGGGATCTTTTATCGTTAAGTATCAAGAAGTAACTTGATGTGTTGTGTATACACGGAAGTATAAAAGTGGGAACTTTTATGGCTAACTTCGAATGTCTACACGGACTGTCTTTTTGTTCGGCTAGTGTGTGAACAGTTATTAGCACAGGACGAGAATTGGTTTACGAGTGAAGATCTTCGGGTGACCTGGTAAATCAAGTAAAAGGTAGTATTTAGTAAAATACACAGAGCTGATATTGTGTGCTCTACGCAGGAAGATTGATGACTTGTGCATGTTAATAGTTGATTTGTTAATAAGATACTTCATCCATATTTCCTTTGTAACAATTTACCTTGTATTGAATTTGGTTTTGAAATATAGCTTTTAATACTCACGCTCAGTGGCTATCCATTTTCGTGATCCGCAACATTTGGTGTCAGAAGTGGGATAATTTAATTGAATGCCTTTCACTAGAAGTATGGATGAGTTAATAAAGCTGATGACTGATATGAAAGCCGATATGGCTGCGCTGATGACTGATAGGAAAACCTTTATGACTACGCTGATGACTGATATGAAAGCCGATATGGCTGCGCTGATGACTGATAGGAAAACCTTTATGACTACGCTGATGAATGACATTAAAAGTCAAAATAATGATTTGAAAGCCGAAATAGCGACACAAAATAGTACATTAGATGAAATGATCAGTCAAAATGGTAAAATGAAAGCCGCAATGGCTACACAAAATAATAAAAAGGAAAAAGAGAAAGGCAACGCATATCAAAATGTGAATCCAAAACCAATAGGTGAAATTTGCAAAACTAACAGCACTGGAGGTAACATTACAGATGAACAATGTTTTAAAGATGCTAACCGTAAGAATATTGTTGAGCAGTATAAAAATTATAGGAACAAAATTATGCAAGAATCGAGAGCTGGTAGAGATGTTGTTACAGTTACAGTTCAGACAACGAAATTGGTTGAAGGTGAATATATCTCCAGCAGTGGGAGCTATAGTACAGATGAACATAATGCTGATGCGGGAAAGAAACGATGCAGAACCAGAAAACATTCCAAGATCCTTTGCTATCTGAAAAAGAAGCAATTTAAGAAACGATGCGGAACCAGAAAACATTCTGGGATTCTTCGCTATCTGAAAAAGAAGCAATGTAGATTCAATTCGTTTCTACAAAATTCGACGGACAGGAGAAGCTCGCTGGGGCAGCGGCGTTCTGATGAAGCCTTCATATTGATTGAAGAGATCTCGAGAGAGATGGAGAAAGTGCGAGAGGACTGCGAGAGGAAGACTGCAAAAGAATCGAATCTTCGGAAGAAAGGAGAATCTCGAAATGTGGATCTGCTACTGGAAATCAAGAAACGTAGAGATAGCGCAGATAATGCCTTTGACCACGCAACTACTGGTGATGCATGGCAGAGTGTCTATGTCGCTGGTGACATGTCTAGGAACTGTGAAGAACAATCACACAGATCAGAGAGCTGTGAGACTATACAGCACGCTTTGCACTTCAAAATACCTAGGTATACAAGTCTGGCACGATCTGAAGATAGATCCACACGAAAGGTATTCTATTCCTCGCCGTCAGCAAAATGCGTCATGGACAATTATCGCAAAGGCAGAGTAACGAGTGGTAATGAGGGGGAACGAAACAGAGTTTACGTTTCGCAGAGTGGTCCGAGTAAAGAAGAGGCGTCCATTCATCATAGATACAAAGTGCCATTCGACGTTACTGGGGAAGTCGGAGAGATTTTTCCGAAACATATAGCCACACTCGAATCGTTTATAGAAAGTGGGGATTTAAGAAAGAAGAATTCCGAAGAATGGCTTAGAAGCGTAACAGGTGATGCTGGTAAAGGAGCTTCAGGCAGAGACAGTACTTCAAAGACTGACTTAGATATTCCTTTTTATATGAGTAATAAATTGTGCTCGGATAACAGTAACTTTCTGGATGAAACTAAGCCTCAGAGTTACGATCAGAGAGAAGTGAAGCCCTCAGATAATCTCAACGTAGCCATGCTGAATTTCTTTTCTGAACAGTCAATGTGCAGATTTGGACATTATAACCATTTGGATTATAAGGATATAGAAAAGTTTTATCACGACTTCAGGAGCTCTAAAGTGGACAATATCATGTTACAAAACTCGTCGCTGATCTCCAGAATGAACAATTTGGCAATCATGACTGATATTTCCCTGGCTAATTACAATGAGAGCTCCAAGAAAGTGAATTCGGAAGAAACAGCAAATATGACCTCCTCGGGTCATGTGTTTTGTTGGAGACTCGAGTGGCGCCATCGGATGGTAGATAAACACAGCACAGGAGGTGTCAGCGACAAAGTGAGTCTTGTCTTGGCTCCTGCACTTGCTGCTTTAGGTCTCAAGGTCCCTATGATCTCCGGTCGTGCTCTCCAATTGACAGGAGATACTCTGGACAAATTGGAATCCATCCCTGGCTTCACAGTCGACTGCACTAAAGATAAAATCGAGCAGATGATGGAAGACGTCGGATGCTGCATCGTAGGACAGACAGAGGAGCTGGTGCCAACAGATAAGGAGATTTACCGGTACAAGGATCTGATGGCTACCGTAGATAGCGTTCCTCTAATGAGATGCTCAATTGTGTCCAAAAAGCTGGCTGAAGGAGTGTGCGCTTTGGGTTATGATGATGAATTCGGAAAAGGAGCTATTGATCCCATCAGTACAGAAGATGTTGCTGTTGATTTAGTTAAGAAAATGGTTGCAGCATCACAAGCTCATGGAATGAAGAGTTTGAGTTGTTCAGCTGTTATCAGCAACATGGATTCACCTCTTGAAAACTCTGTTGACAACTCTCTGGAAGTGATGGAAGCTGTTCAGTGTTTCCTTGGTAACGGATCCTTGGAACTGCAAGAGCTCGTCGAAGAGTTAGGAGGAGAACTTCTGCATTTGGTGAACATTGTGGATAATAGGGTAGATGAAGCATCACGTGTCTGCAAGGTTCTGCATAACGGCAATGCTTTGAACAAGTTTCGTAACATGTTAATAGAACAAGGAGTATCTGAAGATGTTGCAAGCTGGCTATGTGAAGGTAAAACAGAAAAAATATTGCTAGCAGCCCGACACATCACTGATTTCACTTATACAGGAGAAACAGGTAAGGTTGTCGGATTAGAAGCTGCAGTTCTAGCAAGAGTATGGAAGGAGGAGATGGACCGAAGAGCTAAAAAGAATTATGGAGCTGATATTATATTTTTGAAGCACCTTGGGGATCAAATGGAATCAGGTGAAATATGGCTGAAGGTTCATCACGACAGCTCTGAATTAAGTGAAAGTCAACTGACAAAAGGGTCAGATTGCAGGATGAAAATTCTCCCTAGATTTTATGTCACTAATGACTTTCATTCCTTGTTACTCTTGATAGAAGTAAAAATCCAAAGAAGAAAACTTTTTACAGGTTTTGCACGAAAACTCTTAGTCGATTCTTCTCCCTGCAGAGACATAAACGTGTTCACAAGGGCTATAGGCCTTACACGTATTATATTTGTGGACGAGGCTTCAGTCAGAAAAGAAATCTAAGTCATAATGAGATTCGCTTTCATTTTGACACAGACGTGGAATATCGCATTCGTCGACGTCCAGCTACAAAGAGCAAGGTGGTTCACGTGGATCGTTTGGCCCCGTTTCATCGAAGAACTGAAGAAGCTTTGGAATCCAGAATTGTTCGGGACGAACAAGACCTAGGAAGGGGGCAGTATTACGACAGAAGAATCTGGCAACCGAAAGCAAAGTTTCAGCCAACGAATAAGAACGTTGGGAGAATTTGAGAACAGTGGAGCGTTAACGGTCATTTTTGTATTGTAACGGTCGTTGTGTGTTGTAACGGTCGGTGAGTTCGAAAATGGACGGTGAGCTGTTCTGAGACAGTGCGTGTAAGTATCAAGAAGTAACTTGATGTGTTGTGTATACACGGAAGGATAAAAGTGGGATCTTTTATCGTTAAGTATCAAGAAGTAACTTGATGTGTTGTGTATACACGGAAGTATAAAAGTGGGAACTTTTATGGCTAACTTCGAATGTCTACACGGACTGTCTTTTTGTTCGGCTAGTGTGTGAACAGTTATTAGCACAGGACGAGAATTGGTTTACGAGTGAAGATCTTCGGGTGACCTGGTAAATCAAGTAAAAGGTAGTATTTAGTAAAATACACAGAGCTGATATTGTGTGCTCTACGCAGGAAGATTGATGACTTGTGCATGTTAATAGTTGATTTGTTAATAAGATACTTCATCCATATTTCCTTTGTAACAATTTACCTTGTATTGAATTTGGTTTTGAAATATAGCTTTTAATACTCACGCTCAGTGGCTATCCATTTTTGTGATCCGCAACAATATTATAGTGACAGATACGCCGTATTCATAATACTTGTTTTATTTCCAAGCAAGTTGTTTGCTGTATTAATTCTTTTCATTTATAGAAATGCTGAAAACGTTCTGTTGAAAATCGCCAAATCTGAGGAGTTGATTTAATTTGGAAAAATTTAATTTCATTTAATGTATTGTTAACACATTTTCATTTCAGGATGGCAATGTAATATGAAACAGGACAAGATTTTTACTTTTCCTGAAATCAGATTTATTTAGTTCTTAATCTAGCACTAGGAAAATGAAACACACATCTGATTGAATAATAAAAGAAAATTTTGCGAGTTTTTTTTAAAATATGAAGGAATTTTTACATTCCTTCTGAAATTTTCTGAATATTTCTGAATATCTAATGTACTGGGTAACTTCCTGAAACAGGAGAACTGCTCTGATTGCAAAAATCTTAAGCATATTTTTACAATATTTTCTTCTTTAAAGGATTAAAACCACTCTTTGCTACAATATAATAAAATCACAGTGTGCATATTGTAACGGTCTGCATTAAGACCGAGAATACATATTTACTTAATCATAATGATGCCCTTTGGGCTATCCTCTTGGTATTGTGGATTAAGTCATCACCACTCAGCAGTGGGAAGCCTAATCTTGGCATGATGCATTCTCTTCTCTGAGCTGAGCTGCCTAAGTCTGATTTGGCTGATAAGCAGTGATTTTCAGAGATTCAGAAAAGATTTCTCATAAATCGAGAATTAGATAAAAATTAATCAGTTGAATTCAGATGTTGATTCCCTGCTCAGTGCCTAGATGACAGCACAAATCAAAAGACTGTATCAGAACTCATTTTGCAAAAAGAAGAGAAAGACAGTCACAAGCATGTGACCAGAATAAAAGTACGGTTACGGGTCTTCAGATGGGTTCCTCCTACTTCACATTGTAACATGTGGCCTAGCTATTGAAGATGTTGAGTCCTGAGATTTGTAGAGATGTTTTAGAAGATATTTGAAGAGAATTTATTGAGTATATTTGAAGGATTTATGGAAGATATCACATTTGTTTCCTCAGTATGTTTAAAATTTAGAGTTGAAAAAAGGTGAGATAAGTTACAATATCATAAATTTAATAAAACTCTATAACACTGTATATGACATATTAATGAAACAGCAGAAGTAAAGCCTAATGGGATAGCAAATAAAATATTCACAACAACATTTAAACCAGCCATCCAATGTAGCCATAACTCAGAGATCAACCAATCAGCCGACCCAAAGATCGCTAATTTACGGAAATAAATTGACAGAAATAAATTTGCTTCAATATTCAAGACCTCATTCATTTTAAGAAAATGATACCAGATCAAAGATTATTTTACTGGAAAAGTAATATATCCTAAAAGAAAATTTAACAGATAACCTAATGTGATGTTAAATAAAATATCCACAGCAGCAAGTTGTTAGCTGGCTACCCGATGTAGCATAACCCCGTAAAAATCGATAATAATCCATCTGCAGAAGTTTGATAATTTACGGAAATAAAGTAAATCTACAGAAATGAAAACTTAGGTTTAATTACAGAAAAAAAAGGAAATAAAATATCATTAAAAATAATTTTAAATTCTCTGTCATTGAGCAATAAAATTTTAAAATTTACCCTTCAAACTATTTCCATGTTTAGAGTTTTTAGGAGAAAACCCAGAAGCTTTTCAGAACAAGGACAGCACTCCGTCTTGAGTGAAATGACACTGTGGGGTGACGTTACGGCTGTTTAGAGCTGCTTTCCACATGTCGTGAAGGGCAATTCCAGTGTCTCAGTTGCAGGTTTGGATGGGCGAGGTCATTATTTCAATAACCTTACAGACTATGGTTCCGTAGAAAGTGGATGCATGTGCAAGCAGTGTGGCATGCTCCCAGCCATAGTTTGAAGGATAAACTTTTAAATTTTATTGCTCAATGACAGAGAATTTTAAGTTATTTTTAATTAATTTCTGAGAAAGAAGGTTGTTTTAATTGTGGAAATAAAATACCAACTTTACGCAGGTAGTTTATAGTCCAATTTGTTGGGAGGAAGTTTTTAAGTTATATCAGCCTGTAAACTGCTTGCCATGTGAAGGAAGTCCTTTTTGCTTCTATATCCAATACTTCATTCATTTTCAGGAAACGATACAAGATCAAAGTTTTTTTACAAGAAAAGAAAGAAATAATAAAAGAAATATTAACATACACCGAAGAGCCAAAACATGATAGCCAGCGTGTCTTTATGCAAAGCAAAGCAACAGGTAACGATGGCACATGTGAAGGTCATGAAACATTATAAATAACACCTGATACTGAGCTCTGTTAATCAGTGTTATTCTTGTTCTTCAGAGGGCAAAGGCAGCAGACTTAAGTGAGTTTGGTAAAGGCCAAAATATAATGGCCAGATAACTGGGTCAGAGTATTTCCGAGATGATAAAGCTTGTGAGGTGCTCACAGTCAGCTGTGGTTAGTACCTTCAAAAAGTGGTCCGAGGAGGGGAAAACCATGAACCACTGACAAGGTGTGGGCCGACCACAGCTCATCAATGCTAGAGGTGAGTGAAGGCTCTCCCGTATGGTACGAGCCAACAGAAGGGATACTGTGGCACAACTCACCCATAATATAAATGCTGGTGATGGGAGTAATGTGTCACACAGAGTACATTGAATCCTGCTGAAAATAGGGCTGTGTAGCCATAGGTCGCTCTGAATGCCCATGATAACCTCAGTTCACTGTCGAAAGTGCCTACAATGGGCACTTGAGCATCAAAACTGGACCTTCAATGATTGGAAGAAGGTTGTCTGGTCCGATGAATCTTGTTTCCTGTTGCACCATGTAGATGGCCAGGTATGCGTGCATCTTTTACATGGAGAAGTTCCAGTATGCACCGTGGGACGAAAACAAGCCGGTTGAGGAAGTGTAATGCTTTGGGCAATGTTCTACTGGGAAACCCTGGGTCCATTCATTCATGTTCAGGAAACTATGATGTCTACCACCTACCTAAACATCATTGCAGACTAGGTACATCCTTTCATGGCAATGGTATACCCCTCTAATAGTGCCTTCTTTCAGCAGGATAATGTGACATGCCACACTGCCCGGATTGTTCAGGAATGGTTCGTGGAACATGAGGAAGATTTCCAGGTATTGCCCTAGCCTCAAAATTCCCCAGACATCAATCCAATCAAGCATCTGTGGTTTGTGTTGGGACAGCATATCCGATATGCAGCGGCTCAATTATGTAACTTAAAAGAGTTAAAGGATCTGCTGGTAATATGTTGGTACCAGATACCACAAGACACCTTAGAAATCTTGTAGCATCCATGCCCCGCTGGGTAAGAGCTGTTTTGGTGGCACGTGGGGGACCAACACATATTAGGCAGGTGGTCATAATGTTTTGGCTCTTCAGTGTATAACCTAATGCGATGTTAAATAATATCCACAATGACTTGTAAAGCTGGCCATCCAATATAGCATTACCCCAAAAGATCAATAGATCAGCTAATGAAAAGAATCAATAATTTGTGGAAATAAAATAATTCTACAAAAATGAAAATGAAGGTTTTCAATTCTGTTGGATTTCCTCCCCCCATGAAACTGACTAGATTCATGGTCACATTATCCTATATCCAAGAAGAACTCTTTCTGTTAACATCCACTATAGAGTCACTTTACTACACATGTGAGCAATAACTAGATCACTAAACTCAACCAAAGACTCAACTGCACCTGCTACCATGATGTACTTTATACTGCACAGAACTTTGAAACAACAACTCAGCTTGCTTCCTTCTTTTTAAGAAAACCTTTTTTTAGTTACAGTTTCGATCTGAAAAGCAGGAAAGATGCTTAGAATGCTGAGATAAATGATAAAAATAGTTCTGGAAATATTGAAATAGGTTTATGGCAGAAAGGAGTGTAAAATGGGAAAGAAAAATAAAACAGGAAGCAGTTACTTCCAAAAACTTCCGTTTTTAAAAATGGCATTTTTTTTTTATTATTTTACAGGAGATTTTCAAAACATTAAAGAAAAATTTGTTGATAATAGTTTGAATCAAACTTGTGAGCTTAAAGCAGGTGATTGCTTCAGCATAGAGTAATATTAACAAACAAATCGGCAATGCTGTATAATGCTTCTAAGAAATGGCAACCAGATGGCTTTAACAAATTATTTATATTATAGTTTAATAAAATAAGTATTAAATGAAAAAAGAAAATATTATTTTTCAAGCTTGAATTACATATTTTTAAAACAGCATTTTTTTTTAATTGAAGTTTTATGTGTTATACAAAAGATATCTATTGACATCCTTGACCTCACATTTTGGATTCTGTCAACATCTATGTTTCATGGTGGCCCAGGAAGGGTTAAAATGCAATGGATAGTTGTTTTATATTTATTAAATATTTTTTGTTTTGTGAGCACGTTTCCAAAAAAGACACTTTTCATTCAATATTTTGTTAAATATTTCAAGTTTTTTTTTTTATTAAAGTGTAGTTTACAGTTTTGTGTTCTTTTAACGTATATATATTATTGGAAAAGAAAAGGGTTTGAACCTATTTTTTTTTTGCATATTCTTTATTAAGACACCATCTATATGTTGTTTATATATCAATATAAAGCAACATTTTACATAATTTTTTTTGAAAAAACAAACAAACAAAAACAAACACTGGCCTCCATTGCTTGCCATGACATTTTTTAATCCCAGTTAATCATAGTAAGTGGACACCCACTGTATTTATATTTTTTTAGGATAATTTTCATAGTATTGACTATACCTTTTTGAAATGCAGTTAATTTGACATGTGTTTGTGTTACTTGTTTTTAGTTTGATCTGAAATACACCATTAGCTTGCTTCCTTCTCATTAGAAAAATTAGAAAAATTCAAAATACTGTTTGCCTTTTATACAGAATTCTGAAGAAATTCCTCGTGAAGTCTTCCACGTTCAGTCTGTATTACACTGTCATTCGTGTTATAGTAAAAGTTTGAAAATATTGTTTGAGTGACTATGCGACATTATTCAGTTAAAGCCAGATATTTTATCATCTTAAGCTGAAGTGTCCCTAGTAAATAAAGCCTTCTTCCAAGTAATTTCTGTTGTGGCTTTGAATTGATTTCAGAACCTTCGCACACATCTTTTGGAATACTGAAACATTTAGATATCTCATTCTGACTCTGAGCATCTTGCATATTACTTCTACCTCAAAATATTATTCAAATATTGTGTTTTGGACATTATCAACAAAATATCTTTTTTGCACTTATCAAGGAGCATGAGATGAAATACAAGAAGTTATATTTGAGTGCTATACATATAAAATTATATACCATATTATTATAAGAATATGTAATTACATCATCACATGTTATTTTTATCATGGAATTTAAATTATTTTAATGCCCCATTTTTTCCCTTTGTATTTTATATTTAAAAAAAAAATAAATAAATAAATACCCCCTCAAGCAGCTGCTTGCCACAGAGGTCTGACAGGAGCCTGTCAGTTTATATGCCACAGTAGGAGATCTGAGAGGATGGCAGGACCTCAGCAGAAAAACGACACACACATCACAAAGGAAAAAAAATGTGACACATTACAGTGATATAGAGTAATCACATTACAGTGATTACTCTATATCACGTAATGGCTAAAAGAGCTGAGACAGTTGGAATTCTTTCTATCTACAAAATTACTTTGGTTTTCCTTGGGTTGATATCCAATAAATAGGTGAGTCTATTGTCCTGTGGTAGGTAGTATAGTCCTTATTATTATGAATTCACTATGTTGTTGATTTTGCCACTGTTCTAGTTGGGGATTATGTTGCAAGGTTGACATCAGTTTGAGAGTGGCACAAGGAGATGAAATATTATATTAGAATATATGATTTGCTTTCACATGTTAACCAATGAATTTGTAGATTCCAGCTTATGTCACAAGCAGCTTTTTGTCAGTTCATTTATTTGCTCCCCAGCCTACTAAATTATGTTTCAGATTTGCATATATCTTTCATATATAATCAAACTTTTTAATTGCTTTGTTTCTTCCTCTGTACAGGTGGGAGAAATAATATATGCATCAATAGGAGCTCTACTCTTTTCTCTGGTAAGTTTGATTTTTGTTCTGGTTTCAGATCAATTATTACCCCCCAAAAAATGGTATAAAAGTTGGATAACACACAGTAATGCCAGGTGATTAGATTAAGATACAACCCATATTAATGTAAAGAAATTTTGAAATTGACTGTAAGCAATTAGGGCATAGTTTGTTTCTGATCAGTGACAACACTATTCAAATAGAAAACCAATCACTGTCAGACATAACCTAATTTTAAGTAGTATCTCAGCCTACTCAAGACCATAGGAAACACAATTCTGCAAGGGGATTAACATATCAAGATAGAGACAATGGCAGTGTCACTACCCATAAAAAGCTTCAAACCAAGACAGAAACAATAGACAAGAATGTTACCCTTGAGCATGCATCACAGTCTCAAGGCACAAAGATAGATCCTTTACTGTAATACCTAAGCAAAGGCAGGGAAGGAATAGATAAAGGAATAGAAAAATATAGTAGTAAAAAAAGATATATCCAAATTCAGTTTTTAAAAAAATTGAAAAGAGGATAAACCTAAAAAGATAGGAGGAATAGAAACAAGTAAAGAAAGACATTTCACTGAAAAATCTACATTAAGCAGAAAACTTAGAAATAAAAAATTCAATGAGGGGGAAAAAAGAGAAATATAAAAATAACAGAAAAAATGCTAAAAAGCAGAAGGCAACAAGGAAAACAGCAAATCAAATTGCTATCTGCAGGCAATAAATGAAAAACAGAAAGCAAATCCATATATGAAGAAATAAGAGGAAAAACACAAAACCTCTATCACTTTCAAAGTTTAGACTTTCCTAATATCCTAGTGATAATTCTCAAAAATTTCTCTGATTGGAATAGGAGGCTGACAAGTCCCTAACTTTCCACTGAATAGTCGAAATTCTCATTATATAAAAAACAAAGAAAAGGTTAAAACTGAAAATAGTGTATTCTATGCAATAAAATGCTTTCATTGCTGAACAATATTATAAAAAACCTTATCATCATCATCCTCAAGCAGCCATGGGCTACGGAGGTCCAACCAGATTGTGCAATTTTGTTCTCCAAGCATATCTGTCTTGAGCTATATATATATATCTGCTACATCTGGCCACTGCACACCAATTATAACAAGGTCCTGTTTGACATTGTCTGCCCACCATATCCTAGGTTTCCCCCTCTTTCTGGGACCTATAGGCACACCTGTTCATAACCCTATTCGCCAATCTATAATTATCCATACGGGCAACATGGCGAAACCAATGGAGTCTCTCTCTACACAATATGCCGCTTAAAGGAGTTTTCAGACTCCTTTGCCTAACCTCATCATTAGTTACAAAGTTGAACCACCTAATGCCCAAGATACTGCGTAAGCATCTAGAATCAAAAGCATCTAGTTTCCTGTTATGTTTACAAAGTATCCAAGTTTCACTACCATAACTAACCCTAAAAAGAAACAAACTATTATACAGTCTAATTTAAGTCTTTAGGTGTATCCACTTATTTCTCTTCTGCGTGGAGAAATAGGTGTATACACCTATAGGTGTCTCCATAGATTCTGAAAAGTCCTGGCAGCAATCCCCATTCGTCTGTTAATCTCATGCTGCACATCACCAGTATCTGTTACATAGCTCCCAAGATAATTAAACTGTGACACCTGCTCAAGACTGCAACCATTCAGATTAACTGAATCACAGCCTGCCTGACCAATTTTCATCATTTTAGGTTTTTTTCTGTTTATAACCAAACCTACTCTACTACCAGTTTCATCAACAGTCCTAATGAAAGAGTTCATCTCATCAACATCATTTGCCAAACGGGCTAAATCATCAGCATAATCTAAGTCAGAAATTTTCGTATCTCCAGTCCATTTAAGGCCAAACTCTTTCCCTTGAAGTGAATTTCACATAACATAATCAATAACCAAACTAAGGAGAAAAGGAGACAAAATACACCTTTGTTGAACACCAGAAGTAATGCTAAACCAATTGCTAAAAGCCTTACCAGCTCTCACACATGACTCAGTGTTATTATAGAGAGCTTTCATTATGTTAACTAACTTGTCAGGTACACCATATGATCTCACAATCAACCACAAATTATGACAATCAGCAGACAATCAGAAAGCAAAAACAGAAAGCTAAACTCTATTATGACATTGAAAATTGGTGATTGGCTCTAGTTTTCAAAATACAGGAGGCTGTGTCCACATATAAAGTATGCTGATTTTCACTCTTTATGAAGTGCTAAGATGCAATGCAATACCTGGGAGCTGTTGCATCATTTGAAGCAAAGCAATACTGAGGAGCTATTGCATCATTCGGGAATTCCGCTCATGATTGTATGCAGGTGCTGTATGTGAGCAATATATATATATGCCTCGTTCTTGTGTGAACAATGCAGGCCATTTTTGTTACATTTGTGGTGAAGTTGTTTTTGTGTCACAGAAGCATGAAATCACACTGTCATCAAAAAGATCTACCACCTTTACTTCAGGAGATCAACAGAGGTGCTGGGCTCTGCATATAGTGTGTAATAATGGTACAACACATCTTCGCAGCTGGCTAAATGTCAAGAGGCAGTCGATGCCATTTGCCATTCCTATGATATGGTGGGAACCATTCAACCACGTGAGTGACTGTTACTCTTTGTATGACACCTGCACTGGGATTGGTATTACTAAAAAGAAAAAGCAGACAAAAACTACTCCAACATATCGTCTACTATCCACCAAATGCCACATAGGGAAAATCTGCCCGTCCCGGGCCAACAGAACCTTATGATGTGGACTCATAGAAGACAATGAACCTTATGATGTGGACTCATAGGAGACAGAGTGATCTCATAGGAGACAGAGTGATGTGTACTCATCTCAACAGAACCTTATGATGTGGACTCATAGGAGAAAGAGAAGGAAGAAACTTGAACACAGGAAATGCATATGTAGATCCCAACTTCACACCCACAATATTGGATTCAACACACAAGATCACACAGAAGTAGTCAAATGATCTTGGAGATCTGGAGCTGTTAAAGAGCAAGGCAAAACTCCTAGGATCCAGACTGCAGCAGAGGAATCTTCTTGATAGAAATGTGAAAGTAAGTGCTTATTGTAGCTACCAAAAAGATCTGATATTGTTTTTATCAGGTAGATAATCTGGCCATCCCATGGCCAAGTGGTTGATGTGCTTGGCTACTGATCTAAGGGACCTGGGTGCAAGCCCCAGGTAAGGCATGGCTGTTTGTGTTGTTTTTCTTTTGAGGTCTGCCATCCTCACAGACCTTCTACTTTGGCATATTCCTATCAGACCCCTGTGGCGAGCAGTTGCTTGAGGGGACATATATTTATTTTTTTGTTTAGGTAATCTGGTTGCTTGCAAAGATGGTGGTGTATTCACATGACATACTCCAGAAGAATGGAGGTTATTTATAGATTCCTCGAAATTAAGTATGAAATCCATTCTGCTACACAGTGGGAATGTGTTGCCTTCTGTTCCAGTAGGCCATGCTGTTAATATGAAGGAAACTTATGACAATATGAAACAAATACTTAAATACATAAATTCTGACAAATACAAGAGCATATATGTGTGGACTAAAAGTCATTGCTCTTTTGCTTGGACTACAACTCCGATATACAAAGTTCTGTTGCTTCCTTCGTAAATGTAATAGCAGAGACAAAGCATCTCATTATGTGAAGAGGATTTGGCCTTCTTAGCAATCATTGGAGCCAGAAAAGAAGAATATAAGCATCATCCATTGGCACAATCCACAAAGATTTTGTTACTACCTTTACACATGAAATTGGACCTAATGAATAATTTTATCATGGCTATGGATCAGATGCAAATACAAGGAGGTAAAGGGAGACAGTTGCAGATGTAACTGCCTTCTTGTACCTTCGACACAAATTTCCAAGACTTATGATGCAAATATAAAAGAGTGTGTTTTTACCAGTCCAATATTCGCTCATTGTTACATGATGAGGTATTTGATCATATCATCACTGATGATGAACAGAGAGCATGTCATGCCTTCTGACAGGTGGCAACAAACTTCTTGGGGAATAAAAAAGCAGAAAATTACAAGGACTATGAAAGAACAGCTTTTCTTACATCCCAAACTGGAATGTAGTGTGCCTTTGATGGTATATTTCTTAAATATTCAGTGAAAAAAATTTTCACCGACATACGGCTGGGCATATCCCATATGTCGGCGAAATTTTTTATGCTGAATATTTATTCATTTATCAACGCCAAATGAGCAACAGGTAATGCTGTGATTATTCATCTATGTTTATATTTCTTAAATTCTCATTTGGATTTCTTTCCGGAATATTTTTTTTTCTGTGGTGCTGTGATTGATGAGCATGGAGAATGTTTAATCAGGAAATCTCTAATGGAAAAAAATATTAAGGAAGAAGGAGCCCTTGTTAGCAGATTACTGCTGGAATGTGATGAGAGATTCTCAAGATTTGGTATTAAATAATGAAAGAAACTCGACTTATTTAGTATTTATTAATAATTTATATTAATTTTAATTATTATAAATAATTCTTTATTAGTAAAAGATTTGGCATATCGGGTGGTTGCTGTAGACCAATATGTAACCTTCAGCGAATGACATAATACGGGTAAGTGACTATGTCAAAAACCATAGCACTCATACATTTTTGCTGCCATTTTTGTGTTCAGTACCTCGATTTACGTATGAAATGGCTGTTTGCACTTCTGAAACACACCAAAGGTCAAAATTTGCTGTTCAGTGCAATCAAAAACTGTATAAATGAATTTCAAAGGAAAGTTTTTAGACTAGCAGTATCTAGTAAGACAGATTCTGTAAAGTCTCCTCAATACAATTTTGCCAAAAGTGCTGTAACAGATGAAAAGTTGGAGGTAATTTGTGAATCAATTAGTCGCAGCCCAAAAACATCTGCACATTGCCTAGCTATGTGATTAAATGTCAGAAGAGAGTGTGAAGAAAGGCTCTCCATTTCTTTGAAAGCTTACAAGATAAATGTTATTTATCAATTACTCTCTCCTGACATCTAAAAGTACCCTGTTTGAAGTTTTGTCATTGGTTTAAAAGGACTGCAACAAACAAGCTTAGAAATTTAATTTTTTTACTGATGAACCATGGTTCCATTTATCAGTACACGAATTCACAGAACAATTGATACTGATCAGTTGAGAAACCTGATGCAATTCATGAAATTCTTTGATAAAAAAAAAATGTATTTCTGTTTCCTTATTTATAATTAATTAACATTACTTTTATATGTTAAGCATTGATGTTGTTTTCAGTATGCCCTGCTCTTACTTCTCTCACAAATCATAGCCTGTTGATTACAGAAGGGCTCATATTGAGCAATTCATAACTCCATTCCAAAAAGTACCAAACACATATATGACACTACTACCCTATATACCTATTTAAATATGATTCAGGATCATATTTAAATACTTAGCACATATGCAGATACTAGACAGAAAAATGGAAACAATTCCATGTTTTCTCAATAGAAAATTACATTTAGAGCTCAATAACTTCTTCAGTATGATTTATAACCCTTCCAGTGTCCAGCCTGAAACACTGGTTTACATCCAGAGATCATATTGAGCAATTGCTCAATATGATCTATATCCAGCTATTTTTTTACTCTGATTAGGCAAAAAAAAAACTTTGACCTTTTTTGCCAAATAACTAATGAAAGGAATTATGGTATGTTATATGTCAAATAAATCAGCATTTAATTATGGATTTTCTGAAAATAAAATATTTAACAAAAGAGACCAGTTTTATTTTAATAGGACTTTTTTTAGAGTCATGTAGTAAAAAGATGCATCTGGCAACACAAATGAAAATTTATTTAAAAAAAACTAATAGACAGAAATGATTATAATCAATGAATAGAAAGGCTATTTATTTCTGAATAGCAAAAAAATTAATTTTCTTGTTTCAAATTAATATTTCTCCTGTTTTGTAATTTTTTTCTTGTTACCATACTTTGAGAAGTCCTGGCTTTTAGCCAATTGTGCTTAGTCAGATAAACAAGTCAACTTTAGAATTTTTCTTAAATAACCAGTCAGCCAAAATAGTTCATGTTTTATACCAAATTAAACAGAATTTATCTCCAAAATGAAAAAGCAACAACAAAACAATCAAACAAATTTGCAAGCATATTAATTTTAATAAGACATTTTTCTCAGTGATATAGTGAAAAAATAGATCGGACAATGAAATTAAGGCTTAATGTTGGAAGACACGATGAATAAAAACAGTTAAATTATATATTAATTGAAAGTAAATTGCTTCCTGAATAATATGTTTACCTGAAACACTTTTTTCCTTTAATGATTGTTTTCAGCATGGTATATTTAAAGCATGGGTCTCTATTATATAAGGTGATTTGGATTGCTGACATTAATGGGATTTTCTGTCTTGTTTATGAAATGGAGGAATGCTTTTCAACTTGCCCTTCTTTTTTTTTTACTAAACATTGATTTTTTTTTTTTTTTTTGGTGTTGAATTTTGAGGATCTTGGCAAAGTGATGAAAAATTAGTGCTCCAAAACAAAAATGTCTGTATCATCAGAGTGGCACAGCCAAGTTAAGGGAGGTAATTTAATTTTTTTAATTTTCATTGCTTTTTTTGCTGGGAGAGGGGGGAGTAAAACGACCTTAGTGAGAGTTAGGGGTGGACCTATGCCAAAATTGCCCATGCACAAGACTGATTTCCATGCCAAGGAAGTCCTTTTTGCTTCCGTATCCAAGATCTCATTCATTTTCAGGAAATGACACAAGATCAAAGTTCTTTAATGAAAAAGTAATAAAAGAAAAAAATTTATATTTAGCCTAATGCAATGTTAAATAAAATACCATTATCAACAAGTTGTAAGCTGGCCACCTGATGTAGCATGACTTCAAAATTCATTCAATAGATTAACCAACTGAAAGATCGATAATTTGCAGAAATAAAATAAATTAACTGAAATGACAACTAAGGTTCAAATATAAAAAAGTAAATACTAACTTTACAAAGGGAGTATATTCGATATATTGGAACAACACTGTAAACAATCTATTATGAAGCCACTTATAACACATGGAATGGAGATAGCACATATGAGCTACTGGAATCCTTGGCTGCAATGAGCCATGATCTCATTGCCACTGCAACCAGTCTGGAAGCCTAAGAAGACTGTTTTTACTTTCATTTTCGGTTTTAAGAGCAGGAAAGATGTATGGAATCCTGGAATAAATGATAAAAATAATTCTGGAAATATTGAAATAGGTTTATGACAGAAAAGAGTGTAAAACGGGGAAATAAAATAGCAGTATGTACTTTGTAATTACTTCCAAAATCTTCTATTTTTAAAATAGTAGTCTCTTTTTTTTTTGTTAATTTTCAGGAGTTTTCAAAACTTTAAGGAAAAATTTGTTGATAATAGTTCAAATCAAATTTGGAGCTCAAATCATTGGGTTGCTTCAGCAAAGAGTAATGTTAACAAACTAATCAGCAATACCATAATAGTGCTTCTAAGAAATGACAATCAGATGGCTTTAACAAATTTATATTGCAGTTTAATAAAATAGGCATCAAATGAAAATAGAGAATATTATTTTTCAAGCCTGAATTATATATTTTCGTACGATATATAAAAGAAAATTTTAAAACAGCAATTTCCATTTGTTAAAAAATAGATTTCTTTCTTGTACTAAAAATGTATACATCTTTTGTCTCTCATTGTGTATTCTATCAACGTATGCATGCCACATGGACACTGAAAGAGTTAATGAAAAATATGTCTAAGGATAAAGATCTCAATCAAATTTATCTAAATCTCAGTTTTAAACAATATTTGTTAAGTATTTAAAAATTTATGAATACTGGAATATTTAACAGGTTATAAAAAATTAACCCCAAATTTAATTAAAACATTAAAACAAGGTAAGAGATCAGTAACTGGGTGCATTGCACCCAGTACTCTACCAGAGTCAACTATGATCTCTGATCTCTTAACCTGTTTGTTTTAATGTTTCAGTTAAATTTTGGGGCCAATTTTTTATAGCCTATAAGATATTACAGAATTTATATTATGAATAGTTTCAAAAGGGAAAATAATCGTCCTGCTCGTTTTGTCGGGACACAAAGTGCTAAGTCTTTAATCAGCTTACACATAAAATAGATCAACTTATTGGACAAGTTGCCCAGTTCAGGGCCCACTGCCACTCCTCAAGGCTGAGTTGTTTGGTCTAAGACAAGAAATTATTTTGTCTGCTAAATGTCTTTGTCATACATGATTTTAGTGACCAGATTTTAACATTGGTAAAGCGGGACATCATTGACTGGGGGGGGGGGGGGGGTCTTGATTAAAAATTTGGTCTATATGGAGCAACAAAAATTTTCATAGAACGCAAAAATAGTATTGTAATATATTTTTTTCAATTTCAACATAAGTACAATTTACAAATATAATACATTAAAAAAAATTATGTATAGTATTATTTTATTCTTTGGCATATTTCTCATTTGAGTGAATTTTTTTTAGTAGATTGCTGTCGTTGTTTAAAAGGTCATGAAATTTTTCACAAGAATTTGTTAAATTATATTTCACACATAAAATGGCTTTCAAAGTCTCAACACTTAATTGTGATTTTTCTGATGTCCACACTTTATTTACCGTAGAAAAAACGCATTCAGTCGCAGCATTAGTTCCTGGTAAGGACAGCTCGTATTCCACAATTTTTAGTGCATTATTGTATGGAACATGGTTTGTTCCAAAATGATGAAATATTTCTAACCATTTGTTCTCTATTGCGATTTTTGCTGATGCCCAAGATTTAACCTTTTTCTTATCAGTATATTTTTTTAATAATGATACCTCATTAAAAAGATCATTTTCGGAAATATTACTGTATGGGAAATTATGTGTAATGCGATCGAATGATTTTTGCACATCATTCCAATTAAGTTCTTGTTTTAATGTAACCCAATGAAAATGTTCAATATCATTGTAATGTACCGTCCACTCTTCTAAATAATCTATGCAGTTCCTATAGAACTTTTTAACGTGATTCATGATATCTGCATGATTTATTGCACCTTGTTCTTCTAGCTGGCTTATACTATTACGGATAGTTAACGGAAGAAAATTATTTTCTAACCGCTCTTGACACTGAAATTTTAAATTATTAACTTCATTTGCTACTTCGATTACCGAAATTTTGTCACCTTCAATAAGTTTTATAGCATTTTGAAAAGGAGCTGCTTGATTGTGTGCAAATTCTAGCCAAATTTTTGAAGATTCTTTTTTCAAAAAACTCTTCTAAAATTCTAGGACATTTATCCTGTGATAGAAAGTAGGATTTCAAAGGATGGTATATTTTCAAAATTCTTTCGACAGCTGGCAAAAGAGCTAACCAGCGCGTTTTACTGTATCCAAGTATTTTCTGATATTCGACTTCCGCAGTTTCACAAAATTCTTTAAGCATTTCAACGCACACAGTGTATATATAAAAATAAGAATATGTTTTAATAACAATATTTTCCACATCTACGGGCAACAAGTCAGCAGCTGTTTGAATGGCGTTATGTATTATGTGCGCTGCACAACCAACACCAATAATGTTTTGATTAAGGTTTTTGTTTAATTTATAAAAAATATTATTTGTACCTCTTCTCGCTTTTCCTCCAAAATTTGCGTTCATGTTGTCTGCACAATATGCAATCATTTTATGTTTTAAATTGTTTTTTTCCAAAATATTAATAATGGAACTGAAAATTATTTCAGAAGTTTCGCTGGGCAAAGAAACGAAATCTAAAATTCTAATTTTTATTCCAGTTTCCGAATCAAAAAATCTAATAATGGTTGGAAATAACTTTATATCCTTATGATTAGATGCGTCAGAATATATGGATATAAAATTAATTTTTTCCAGATTTTTGTTTAATTCTGAAAATGCATAAGGGGAAAGTACATTACACACAATTGCCTCGGATTTTGTTCTAGCACAGGCAAATTTTTTGTTGAATAACTTTTTGACAACTTGTGATGTACAGTCCATAGATCTGAAGGAATGATTGTGATTAATAGCATGAAAAGACATAAGTCCTTCTGCTAATGCTAATTTCTTTTCTTCGTCTCCATAAGTTGTTTTCCGAAAAAAATCCTGTATTTTGGAGGAAGATTCAGCAGTATTTAAATATGTTTTATGTTTCTGTGTCTCCAAGTGCTTTGAAATATCATTCTTCCCGCCGTGCGAAATAGAAAATTCACCATTACATTTCTCACATTTTACCATGTAATCGCTTTTGGTTTTTTTAATAAAAGGAAATTCACTTCTTAGATCATCGTTGAATTTGCATCCTCTTTTCTTACTCATGTTAAAAATCTAAAAAAAATAATTTAAAATTATATTATAAATTATTATATACATATTGCTTAAAAACACAGTAAGTAGGTACATAATTACACATGAACATATTTTATTGTTAGTTTATAAATTAAATTAATCTGATTGTTATAAAGTAACTATATTTTAAAAATTATTTTAATTTTAATCCTATATTTCTTTCTAAATAATAACAATACTAACTTGTAGTATTTTTCCTCTGAATTTGCCGTAACGTAAGTCATAAGTGTCACTTACAAGGCCGGCGCTAGACTTTTTGCCGCCACTATAAAATATAAATAATACGAGTACTGTCTGCTAAATTCAAGAAAATTTATGTATTTATGAAATAAATAAATAAATTACATACCTAAATTATCTGAATAGCTGATTTGTTGACATCACTTGTTTAACTAGCACTAGCACGCAGTACGGTGTGTATCGTCTGAGAGACAGTTACAAAATGTTTTCGTCGTTGCCAATACCAAAAAATGCCATTGTTCATTAAGTCCAAATAATGGTGGTCGAATTCTAACAACTGATCAACAATGCGAACTTTGATAAGCAGTTCTCGATAATCAGTTCTCAACAATTATTTGTTATTATTAAAGATTAACATTATAAAATTAACAAAAATAATATAAAACTCATATCCTGGCGAAATAGCCACATGGCCGCCGAAAACCGTATATTCCCTTCCCGTTCTCCCGTTGTTCCCTAGCTTGTCGTGCATTCTTTCCAAAAATTGGGACTTTTTTAAAACGCCGCTGGATGCGGGACAAATTGTTAAAAAACAGGATGTCTGGTCACTATATACATGATTACCCTGTGCACACATACATACACAACTCTTTCATTGATGATCACATGCAGAAGACTTTGGATGGCTCTGCAGTGAACAGGAGGCCTGGGGATAGGAATATTGGGGCTTGTGGGCATGTTTCATTGGTCATTTGGGACATACTGCTCATTTGCATCATTTGTGTTAGAGGGCAACAGTCCTTTTTCAAGAATTCACTGCTTTTCTAGAAGTGCACTGGTTTCCAAGAACAGATGTCTCTATCGCATCTTCCTCATTTTGTGTGAGATGTGGTGGAAGAAAGGCAGTTGATAGAACAAAGACAAAATGGCACTTTTGCCAGAGCATGCAAGCCAAGTATCTGGGGAACCACAGAGCACCAAAATCTGTTAAAACAGAGATGAAATTTAACAATGTGCATAGTAATAAGTCATCAACAACCATAAGGCATGTGATGTTGTCAGTAAGCATTCTCTACTGGTGTCTGCATGGATACCACTATCATAAAAGATAGATCCTCATGGTTTAAGTCATAGTACTGATTTAAAAATAGTAAAATTTTCTCTATATCACTGTAATTGTTAGAAAAGCTGAGACAATTAGATGGAAATACTATTTAGGGATTTACCTTGAGGTGTTTTTTTTTCTTGTGATATCCGATGGGTAGATAAGTCTTATGTCCTATGGCAGTCTTGGTTATCCAATAAGATTAACAAGAGTCACCATGCACAAGGTGAAAAAAAGGAAACCAACAAACCAGTGCCTTTTTAAATTTAGCTAAGATAGATCTAAGCAAAGAGGAAATGGAATTATTGGAGAGAGGCCCTAAATTTGCTGTACCCACATCGGTACCAACTTTACACAATCTCATTCCACACATCAAACAAGTAATCAGCCCCATACCAGGTATATATAAGGACAAATACAGGTTCAAGCTGTTTCATTCTATAAATTATGCATAGCAAGCAAGCAACAAAACTGCATCCATACAACAAAAAACTCTGAAACTTATTGAGAAAAACAATAACATCAGAACCTTGCTGGCAGATAAAACAGACCAATTGATGATCATTAATGAAGAAGAATACAACACGAAAATAGAGCAAACAGTAAAGGAAATTAAAGCCACACTTATGGATTCTGACCCACTGCCAAAAATGATATACAAACTGAATGCTTTAAAGAATGACCCCTTCCTGCCCCCTCCTATTAGGAAAGCATGCAGAGTTCCCATTTATCCCAACATCCCCCAACTATTCGTCAAAATTTTACTACAGAAAGATAACCAACCTTTCCAACCACTAGTTTAATAAATCAAAAGCCCCAACCTACAACTTAGAACATGCTCTATATGATTTCTTTAAACCCCTGTATGATAACCAATATACCACAACCTCAGGCCATGATTTTGTCCAAACTTTACCCAACACTACTATCTTACCATATTACACTTTCCACTCTTTTGATGTCACAGTCCTGTACCCCAGCACCCCTGTTCTGGATGCTAATATGAGACTTAAGACCAAATGGTTGAAAACTGCAATGTCCCCCTCAACACAATACTTTAGCATGCATGAGGCATTAGACCTCACCACAACCAATAATTATTTCCAGGTTAATCAGCAAATTTATCATCAAACAAGGTGAGTTGTATTTTATAGAAACAAGGTGTCCCCATGAGCTCCCCCAATCGGGACTTCTATCAGATGTTGTACTCAGACATATAGATGGTAGAGTGCTTAGCTCTCAACCCATCACCCCTATACTTTGGAAAAGATATATAGATGATATTTTTTTAATCTGGCCTGGAAACCTAATACAGCTGAATAAATTACTAGCAGAATTCAATAATGTTTCTCCAATCATTCAATTTAAGCATGAAGCAGGGAAAAATGGATCAATAAACTTCCTGGATGTCAGTATCCAGAGTCATTTCCAATCTGTCGAAACCGCCGTACACCAAAACCCTAACTTCATCCCTAAGGCTTCCTCCCACCCCATAAATTACCAAAAATCAGCATTCCACACCCTATTTCTGTGAGCCTACAGATATTGCTCTAAAGAGAAACTCTTGCAGCTGGAAATGAAATACATCATGAAATTCAGCAAGCAAGCAGGTTGCAATCATAAATTTCTATATAATATCCTAAAAAAAGGTAGTCACAACAAAATGCCTCCTTACCTGTACCACCAACACAAACTTTCGGAAAAAAAATTACTACATCATTCCCTCTTATCCCACACCTAACCGACTCTTTGACGAAACTTATGAAGAAATTTAATTACACTGTGCCTATAAAAGTCCAAAGCATCATCTCAAAATTACCGTATTTGCCGGCGTATAGGACGCACTTTTCCCCTCTCAAAATACGCCTAAAATATGAGGTGCGTCTTATGCGCCGGTAATCAAAATTATGAGTTGAAATTTCAGTCTAAAACTTATGGTTTATATCAATATACCTATATAAGTATTCTTTTGCATTTTGTTCTTTTGTGAAAGAGTGGTTTCAAATAAATCATTTCCATATTTTTTTTTTGTTCTGTAAAAATAATAAGTTGCGTGATGTATTTTATGCTTCACTACTGACAGAGGCAGCATTCCAGTAAAATAGAGTTCAGATCCACTGACATCTCAAGGTTACGATTCATCCAATGTGCGCATGGATGATCACATTTCACCGGCATATTTTTTCGAAAAGCGCGAGCATGGCGCGTCGTTACCGATTACAGCGCCTCAAGGCAACAAAAACGTAAACTTTTAGTACCGAAGAAGCTTTCTCGTGTTTTTGCTGCGAAACATGGTTCAAAAACAACGCAGATTCTGCTATGATATTGCATTCAAGCTACGAGTGATTGAGTATGTCAAAGAACACGGAAACAGGGCAGCAGAGAGGAATTTCGGATCACCACCAACAGAAAAGATGATAAGAACTTGGAGAAGACAGGAAGAAGACCTAAAAAAAGCTATGCGTAGTAAACATAATCTGCGACATGGAATTGCAAAATGGCCAGAACTAGAAGAAGAATTAAAAACTTGGATATTAGACCACCAAAGCTCGGGATTTTCAGTTTCCACAAAAATGACTATTGAACAAGCAAGAGTGATAGCTACTAACAGAGGCATCGCTGATTTTACAGGATCAATGTCATGGTGTTCTAGATTCATGAAGAGAAATGACTTACGTATGCGGACTAAAACAAAAATAGCACAAAAGATGCCAACAGAATATGAAGACAAGATTATCGAGTTTCATAAATTTGTCATTAATGCAAGAAAAAGAGGAAATTTTGAACTTTCACAAATAGCAAACGTGGATGAGGTCCCACTAACGTTCGATATACCCTCAAACAAAACAGTAGATTCCAAAGGTGCAAGAAGTGTTATTGTTAAAACTTGTGGACATGAGAAAACGCATTACACAGTCGTGTTGTCTTGTGCCAATGGAACAAAATTGCCGCCTCTTTTGATTTTCAAAAGGAAAACCTTGCCCAAGGAAAAACTGCCAAAAGGTGTGTTTGTGCACGTTCATCCTAAGGGCTGGATGGATGAAGAGGGGATGAAGTTCTGGATAGACAATGTGTGGTCTAGGCGTCCTGGTGGACTGTTAAAGAAACCTGCCTTGCTAGTATGGGATAGTTTCGGAGTCATAGAACAGAAGCTGTAAAAAATAAAATCACCCAATTGAAAACTCGGTTAGCTGTAATTCCAGGTGGACTAACGAGCCAGTTTCAACCTTTAGATGTCTGCATTAATAAACCATTTAAAGGATTCATGAAGGAGAAATGGAACAGTTGGATGCAGTCTACAGATTTTGAAGTGACACCATCAGGAAGAAGGAAGAGGCCTAGCATTTTGCAGATTTGTGAGTGGGTCAAAACTTCATGGAATGCTGTGAAACATGAGACAGTTGTAAAGTCATTTAAGAAATGTGGTATTAGTAACTCACTTGATGGCACAGAGGATGATTTGTTATACGAAGACTCAGTTTCTGAAAAAGAGGCTTCAAGTGATTCTTCATTTAGCTCCGGAGATGAATTTCTGGGTTTTGAGGATGAACATTAAAAGGTACCTAACTGCAATGTTCCCTAGTTAAATTTTTTGTATACATAAATAACTATAAAATGAGTACAATGAATCTCTTTTGTTGCGATCTTATGCAACCACGGCAATTCCTGGTTCCGTCTCACGACACTACCTGGTTATGAAAAGCTGTGCTTATCTAGAGCCGGGGGCAAGGAATATGCCCTATAGGCGCACCTCAACCCCAGCCTCACATGGCAGCAGTCCTACAAAAGGAAAGCTGACCACCGGAAGAAACCTTACTTTAATCTATTCCCCGGTTAGCCATGAACAAGGATATATAGATCGAAGTTCGATCGGCATCCGGGGTGGAGACTCTTAGTAAGACCCTCGTGCCTACGAAGCGGGTTCAGACCTTTCGGCAGAGCCGTCGAACAGACCACACAGGTCTCCTGAGAGGTGAGGTCTCCGACGCCGTCACCATCCGACTGGCAATCGAGCCGGCCAGCAGCATCTTCAACCTCGGTTGGCCTTAGCCATGTCCAACCGGGACACCAATCCGGTCGGCACAGCCTTCAGCCGGGTTGCTGGGCCCTAGGCCCCCCCACCACGACAAGGTGGTCCCCTATCAGGGGGGATAAAATGAGTACACCTCTGGTTAATACGGGGTGGGGACGGGACCCACTCCCCATGGGGATAGCACGTGCTCCGTCTCAAGACACTACACGTGCATAGCAACTAGAGGCTTGGAAAAGAGAAGGTGAAGTTTGTCTCAGGGGAGACCAGTAGGGACATGGAGTATGGGTGGTGTTAAAGGGGGTGCTGAGTGCAGCCCGGGAAGAAGGTAGGAAAATAAGTCGAAGAGAAACAGCAGCCACGGGGCTCAAAGGAGAGAGTCCCGGAGCTGGCAGACAAGCCAGCCTATATCCCTCAAGTGTGCCCTGACACGGGCACCCTCAATGGACACTGAGACCAGTTCGCCTGCTACCTCATTGATCGCTTGGGAGTCCCTGAGTTCGTTAGCGAACCCTTCTGTGAACGGGCACCTGAGGATATAGTGCCCGACATCTGCGTCTGGAGCCCCACAGCCGCAGTAACTGTGGGTAGAGATTTTAAACCTCTCCAGGTATTTGGGGAAACTCCCATGTCCTGTTAGGACCTGCGTCAAGTAGTGGTCAGAGGACATCAGGGATAGACTGACCCTTTTTAAGAATGTCTTTGTTTGAAGACCATTCTCAGTCGTATCCCAGAGCCTCTACTACTCCTGAAAGGTACCTTGGCCAATTATAGACTTCAGGGTATTTTTAGAAGTCTTTACCGCTATCACAGGTTGAGTATTATTACCTGCGGAACGGGCCAGTTGGTCGGCCCGCTCATTTCCTTCATGCCCTACATGTGCCCTGATCCAGGAGAAGGATACCTTGGGCAATCTCTGATCACCCAGGATGCACTTGATCTCATTCACTATCTGATGCCTGTTGGTTGCATCTGCAAGTGCATGCAGAGCTGCCTGGCTGTCCGTGTACAGCCTAATGTCGCTGTTCAGACCGCTGTCATTGAGGGCCCAGTTGAGGGCCTCTCTGATAGCGAGCAGCTCTGCTTGGAAGGCCGAGCCATTATTTGAAACCTTCCTCTGAAAATCATACACGTTGGCTCCTTGATTGAAGACAGTGAAGGCTAAACCCACACCGTCCTCGCTCTTGGAACCATCGGTGTATATTTCAATATTTGTACCTGATGGTAACTCCGTGGACCAGGGCACACATAGTCTCCCTGTGGGATGTATATCCCACTTTGCGGTATTTGTCTCATATTCCTCAGGGTCATACTGGACTCCGAGGAATGTTGCTTTCTCCCTAGCCTGCGTGACTCTGAATATGGTCGCTTCTTTTCCGACCGTCAAAAATAGCGGGGGGATCCCTGCGAGCACCAGGAGGGCATCCGTAGATGTTGTCCTATAAGCCCTGGTGATCCGCAGTAAAGCCGGCCGTTGGGCAGCGAGCAGCTTTCTACACATTATGGCGTGGTTCGTCGGGCGCCACCAGGCGCCCGCACCATATGTCAGGATCCTCTCCGTTCCCCTGAGATAAATTTCTTTGAGGACCTCGCTTCTGAGTCCCCATGAGACGCGAGCCATGTGCCCTAGCTTGCACATAACGTTCGTGCATTTAACTTTCAAGTCCTGCAGGTGTGGGATCCAGCTCATCCTCTCGTCCAGGGTGATCCCCAAGTATTTTAAAGTCGTCATGTGGCGGATGTTTTCGCCTTTTAATTTAAAGATGGGATACCTCTTCTTGAGGACGCCCTCTTTTGCAATCGTCATCGAAGTTGTCTTCGCAACTCTGAACCCAAGCTTGTTGCGATGACACCAACCCTCAAGTATTTTAATTGCTGCATTGCCAGCGACCTCGAGATTTGCTCTTGAGGACGCTGTTATGGCAAGCAGCAAGTCGTCCGCGTATGCCTGGAGCCAGACACCCTCGGGCATAGTCAACTCCAGAGCAGTATCAGCGACTAAGTTCCAGAGGAACGGTCCGCTGCACGACCCTTGTGGGCAGCCTCTTTCCAAGTTTCTTGAGACTGCCCCGCTAGCATGCGAATACTTGACCACCCTCTCTTGGAGGTAATTGGATACAAGCCTGAAGACGTTCCTAGGGCAGGAACTCTCCTTCAATTTTGTCAGAATCGCAGGCCACCAGACATTGTCGAACGCGCCCGTCACATCCAAAGCAATGAGAGAGGTGTGCAACTTGTGCACTCTATTTACCTGAGCGATGTCCACCACCTGTTTGATAGCAGCGGTGGTGGACTGGTCCGTCCTGAACCCAAATTGCTTGGGATTCAGGAATCCGTTCTTGTGGCAGTGGTGGTACATCCTGTTGGTCAGGAGTTTATCCAGCACCTTTCCCAACACCGGCAGCAGACATATCGGTCTGTATGATCTCGCGTCAGCCGGATCCCTACCTGCCTTGTTTAAAAGGACAAGGTCAGCCTGTTTCCAGGCGGTTGGGAAGGCTCCCAGATTCAAGCATTTGTTGAAGAGCTGGGTGAACAGGTCTTTATGTTCATTAAACACCTGAGAAACAATCTCCACCGTCAGACCATCGTAACCTGGGGCCTTGCCCCGGGCCATTTCTCTGATTACCTCTCTCACCTCCTCATCCGTAAACGGAACGTCGTCCGCCGTGTCCGGCGGAATCCTGCAATTTTCCCTTAGGAGCCGATGTTCTGCATCATCAGAACTCCCGTCGTCAGTGGGAAACAAATTGTCCATGAGCACCTGGATAGTTTCGCTAAAGGAAGAGGTCTTGGATCCATCTTCCTTGCGAACATATGCAATATCCAGAGGTTTAAAATCCCCATCCGTAGCTAGCTTATACTGTAAAGTAAAAGGGTTTCGTGCAGAGACATCACTGCAGAATTTCTGCCAGGAGGTCAGCTGCGCCTGTCGTATTGCGAGCTTATATTTTGCCTGCTCCCTCCTGTACACTTCCTCTCTGGTACTTCTTTCCCCAGTCTGACATCTTTGAAATCGCCTTCTAAGAGCTCTCACCCTTTTCCTCGTAATGCTGAGCTCTGGTGTCCACCAGGGCACCGATTTTATTCCTGCTCTGGGCTGCCCTTTGTACTCGAAGGATGCCTCGCAGCCAGCACTTATTATCCTCGTCACCTCACTAATGATGTTATTTAGTGATTCGCAATCTTCAATATTGCAGACACTCTGGCCGATCTTCGCCAGTTCCGGTGTCACGCAGTGTAAGAGCTTGCACCAGTCAGGAGCTCTACCCACCGCAAACCGTCGTGCATATTGTGAGGGAGATGTTGTTCCACCCACCTGGAACACTATGTAGTTGTGGTCGCTGTTACTGACCTTATCGCTGACACACCAATTCCAGATCATAGGAATCAACCTAGGTGTTACTAGGGTCAAGTCTATCCAGCTGCGACCTCTTGGGCCGTTAAAAGTAGCTGGCATATCTACTTCATTTAGTAATAGTAAATCAGCAGAGTTGATAAAGTCCAGAGTCATATCACCTCTGACATCTTGTCGGTTTGAGCCCCACAGGGGATGCTTCGCATTGAAGTCCCCGCCTATTATAATGTTCTTAGAATTAACGCGAGTTAAGACGTTTTGTAACTCGGTTAATAAGTCCTCAATGTTATTATTTGGAGGACAGTAGATGGAGATGGCGTGTACTAATAATCGTCCATAGCCGATCTCCACTACTACAATAGTATCCGTGTGATATGCCAGAATGGCATTCACCTTGGGGTTCAGAACGACAACTCCAGCTTTAGGCTTGGTACCTTTTATACTAAATAGCCTATTGGACAGAGGGAGCCCCCTTATGACATTCTCTGTGCAGTAGGGTTCCTGCACTAGAGCAATGTCGACTCCTTCTTCCTTTATCTCCTGGCTGAGTTGGGCCATAGCAGCCCTTGCCCCATTTAAATTAATCTGGATAAATTTCAGACTTGCCCGCGGACCACCAGGAAACCTACTTTCCATAGTCGGTGCGTCTACGCAACAACTTTATCTCACGACAGTACGACGGACACTTCGTGTCCATCGCACTGTGGCCAATATCGTACTTGGCACCGTGCTCCTTGTTCGCCTTATTGCATACGATGCACTTCGGTTTGGGCTTTGTGCACTCCTTGTATGAGTGCTTACCCGCACACTGCGAACACCGTTGTGTCTTAAGCTCACATTCGCTCTGCTTATGCCCAAATGCATAGCATTTGTAGCATCGCAGGACTCTAATATAATCTTTAACGTAGCACCGGGACCAGCCTACGTTAATCTTACCTACCTCTAGTAATTTCCTATGAGAGGCACTACTAGCCTCTAAAACCCAGTGGACCGTGTTGTCCACTCGGGCTTTCATCGAGAACATAGGTGTTATGTCTCCTTCTTCGTCATTCAGCCTATTCTGGCTGCGTATGACCCTCTGGAGGTCCTCGCGAGGGATGTCCTTATCCACGCCGCAAACCATGATTTTAGGCTTAAGCCTTACGGCCGATTTGGCCTCTAGAATTCCCTTGAGTGACTCATGGCTTTCAATTGCACTTTTTAGGCTAGCCCGGTCACTCTCTGAGCTGCACTCCACTATGACTCCGTTAGCCCTCATAGGCTTAACGGTCATTACCCCCAGGTTAAGGTCTGTGGGGTTGATGTTTCCTTTGAGACTATCCCTTACCTCTAATGCTGACTTCTCTTTATCTTTAGAGAAGATCAGCAGGGTATGTCTCTGCCGTTTTTCAGGGGGAGTGGGCTTTTTAGCTACCACCGAACCGCCCTTTCCCTGTCCCTGCCCACCAACAGCCTTGGCATAGGTTGGTGGTCTCTCCTTCCTTTCAGGTGGACGTGCAGCCCGTTCCAAGATTTGTCCTCTCATGGTTGCAATCTCCAACTCCTGTTCGCAGACTATGGTGTGTAGCTTACGAGCTACACCCATAATTGCGTCCCTTAACTCATTGTCAACTCTTTGTCGGAACATCTCCACCGCCATTTCCTCCAGAAGGCCAGCCGCGTTTGCCAGCCTTCCTGAGCCCTTCTCCTTACTGCTGGGCTCTTTT
This sequence comes from Ryuthela nishihirai, assembly GCA_038380435.1. Lineage (NCBI taxonomy): Eukaryota > Metazoa > Arthropoda > Arachnida > Araneae > Heptathelidae > Ryuthela > Ryuthela nishihirai. The sequence continues at coordinate 84,868,832 of JAWZYU010000017.1, forward strand.
CTACTATCCGGGGCCTCTTCTTTAGCTAAGCACCCTTCATTCCCGCCATTTCCTGGGTCCTCTCCTTCTTTAGGAGGCCCATTTTCATGTTCCGTACAACTTGTGGTGGGAGGAGGAGTTTCTGGGACTTCCTCCACCACCACCACCTCAAGATCATAAAATGAGTACAGTAAATCTTTATGGAAATTCATGAAACAATGTGGAAATTTTTTTTTCCCCTTAAAAATGTGTCTAAAAAAAAAGGGGGGGGTGCGTCTTATACGCCGGCAAATACGGTAATTGGAAATGACCGCAACCAACAAATGCCTTCAGGTGACGTTTATGTCATTCTTATTGAGGACCCACATGAAGAACTCCAGCAAAAAAAAAAAAATAAATATATAGAAAAAAAAAAAAAAAAAAAACCTTCAGACAATTCTCAACCTGACTGGCAGAACACCAGGAAGATTGCAAAAAAGCCAACCAAAAGACAGCCCTAACCCAAGCTGCCATCACTTACAATTTGACACCAAGATTCAATGATGTAAGAATATTATTCTCCCTCCCCCCCCCCCACTAAATTTTGCCAAAAACCTTGTAATATACTTAAACAGAAATGAAATATGTAATAATGACATAATCCCACCACCATCAGCATGGAAAATACTCTTCAATAATTACCCAAATATTAAACTAAATTAAGCAACAACACCCCCCCCCCTCCTCCATTTCCCGTCTTTCCTACATGCACATGTAAACACAACAGCACCATACAAAATTTCTCACAATTAGGTATAAAGCCCCCAACAATTAAACTAAACTTTGAAACCCTATATTCTCAACCTTAAAATTCTCCCCTCCCCAACCCCTCAATAGAGGGCACCACATGTACTACTACCCACCCCTCCGCACAACATGCTCTGAGCCTAACGTAAACAAACACTGACTGCTACCAGATCTGTGCCTGCCGCAAACCAACTATTTCGCTTAATGATGCATTGGAACAACAATGCGAAACACTTAGCGATTATGTATTGAAATATAGTATTTTCACTTCCAGAAAAGTTTGGATATAAGCTGGAAATCTAAATTTACATTAATTAACATGTGCACCAAATGAATGTCAAACTACCACCAGCACTCCCACAAGGAATAACAAAAAAGAACATGTGAACTTATATTTGGAACTACCCAAAATAGGACAATAGACTTATCAACTCATTATATCTATTATCATACTATCATATCATTGCAAGAAAAAAAAAAAAACCCAAGGTAAATCCCTAAATAGTATTTCCATCTAATTGTCTCCACTTTTCCAACAATTACAGTGATATAGAGAAATTTTTAATAATTTTACCACTATCATTATGGTAATGATGCTAGCCTCAGTTTTTCAGTCACACCTGCATTGCGACTGAATTTTTTTTATAACAGTGTGACCACTAGTATTCTATTAGTAAAAATCTACCCAACTGTAGAGTCAATTTAATATTTAAAAATTCTAAAACCGAATTTCAGGAACACTTCCAGGGATATATTTTCATTGGGGAAAGACATTAACCCAGGGACTGTCCCCAGTAAACAGGGACATATGGTCACCCTGTTCTACACTCAGGATCACTTGATCCTGGGTACACATGCCTCTGAAGTACATTTATTGACATGTTTTTAATGTTAATGGTTATCGCTACATATTTCCTTCTATTTTAAATGTAATTCCACCAAGGACTAAAATTATTCGAAATATTAATGATGTGAATAACACATACTATATTTAGTACTTAAAATCATATATAATTATTTAAAATATCTAATTATTAAGCAAAGAAGTTATGATGGAGGAATTTTTAATGTCAAAAAGATTGAAAATTCTGTTGTGAAATTGTTATTTAAAATATGAATTTATTCTTATTGCGTAGAATTAAATGTTTTTGGCCCTTATTTATTTGTGTAATGCATTCTGATTCATTTATTTAAATTGAGCTTATTTTTATTTTGTGTTGAGTATATGTGTATTGAAGTATTTCTGTTAACTAACTGCTGCAAATAATGCTCTATAATAAAATTATGCCTTATATGTAAATTGTTAATCATTATTCTATAATATAAGAAATATTAATCAGTGAAATTTAATTTCTTTTGTATATGAATGGAATAAATTATTATAATTGTCAGTTACATAAAATGTTAACTATAACAGGGTAAATCAGTGGTTCCTTAAGGAGGTTTAGAAATATCTCCTTGGAGTCATTTCTAAACCTCCTTAAATAATCTAATTCTTCTTTTTGAAATTTTTGTGAGGACATTTTCTTGAGTTTTTCTAGGGAAATAGATTAAATAGAATATTGAATACTTAAATTACCATGATTATGCGTGTTTTATTTTGACAGAAAAACCTTTGAAATTCAATGGGTCAAAACACTCAGAAATTTGTATGTAGTTTAATTTTTTTAAACTAATTTTGTACAGGAAAAATTATTTTATTTCCATGATGGGGAGGTAGTGAGAGAAAAATGGTATTTGATAAAAAAAAAAAATGCATTCGGTCTGCAAAGGGGGTGTTCAGTCCAAAAAGATTGAGAACCACTGGCATAGATAAACTAAAGCATTTAAGTTGTCTATATTATAATTGAATATATTATGGATTGGAGAAAAAGTTTAAATTGAAGTATTCCCATGAATGAAATTTTTTCCTACTGTACACTGAAGTATTTTTTTCTTCATAGCAATATATTAAATATTTAAAAACTATTAAGTGGCAGGATTAAGCATTTACATAACTTTTTTTGGGAATAAAAAATAATTTATTCTGTGTTTATGTAATATGTTCCTTATTATCAAACTTTCAAGATTAGCCTAATCAAACTTTCCACTTTAAAAAAATGCTCTATAATAAAATTATGCCATATTTGTAAATTGTTTGTTACTATTCTATAGTTAATAGGAAATATTAATCAGTAAAATTTAAACATAGGTGACAATCACAGCATTACCTGGTTGACATTTTAACATCAATATATCAATAAATATTTTGTGGAAAAAATTTCAACGACATACTGGACTTGAACCCACATCTCTCCAGAAACATGCCAGAGTATTCTTACCAATTGAACCAATGCCGGCTTATTTTTTTTCCACTAATTTAAGACTAAACTCTTCACCAATAATTTGCAGCGCCTACCATTGGTGCGATCTATGATCTACGGGTGCCAACTATTTCTTTTTATATTGTGCTGAGTAAGATGGAAATAATAACGTCTCTTCATGCTATTTATTTAGTGTTGCTAATGATTTAAACATAGATGACAATCACAGCATTACCTGATTGACATTTTAACATCCTGATATCAATAAATATTTTGTGGAATAAATTTCGCCGACATCGGGACTTGAACCCACATCTCTCCAGAAACATACCAGAGTATATTCTTGCTGATTGAACTAATGCTCACTCATCTTTTTTTTTTTAAATTACAATTTTTTCCACAAAATATTTATTGGTATATTGACATTAAAATGTCAAGTAGGTAACGCTGTGATTGTCATCTATGTTTTAATCATTAATAACACTAAATAACGTGAAGAGACTTTATTATTTCCATCTTACTCAGTGCAATATAAAAAGAAATGGTTGTCATGCATAGATCATAGATGATGCCAATGATAGGCGCCCCAAATCATCAGTGAAGAGTTTAGTCTTAAATTAGTGCAAAAAGGATGAGCCGGGATTGGTTCAATCAGTAAGAATACTCTGGCATGTTTCTGGAGAGATGCGGGTTCAAGTCCCGTATGTCGGCGAAATTTTTTCCACAAAATATTTATCAGTAAAATTTAATTTGCCAATAAGAATAGAAATTAGAATATTCAATGCCCTGGTCATTCAATACATTTTAATATCAAAGGAAACAAGCCAGATCAGAATTAGTAAATGTTACATAATCCATTGTAAAAGTGATGCATAAAAACGTTTGTTTTTTGCATAAATCGTGTTAGTTAAAAATTAGTCAATAAATTCTCTATACCATATTATTTTTTCAGTATTTAGTGTTTGATACCCAAATGATGATTGGAGGTAACCATCGATATAGTCTATCACCAGAGGAATATATATTTGCTGCTCTCAACATATACTTGGACATTGTGAATCTGTTCTTAATGATTCTGAGGCTTGTGGGAGCTGCACAGGATTAAATTTTGTATGTTTTATATTTAAGTTTTGCTACATTTAAAATGTATTTTAATGTTAATTTGAAAGCATTTTACTAATTATTTTTATGTATATTTTTTGCATACTACATTAGAGAAATCTAGAGACTACTTTTAGCTTGTAAAGGTGTTCTCATACAGGAATATGCCCATTGAAACAGAAGAATGATAAGCTAGCAGTGGTTCTTTGAACCACTGCCAGTTAAATGCAAAATTGTGATTTTAGTTAGCTGATTTATACACTGGTGCTCAAAAGTTAAGCAACAAACATAAAAATATGAATTGCAAACAAGTACTTCTTTGAATTTCAATGAAACCTACAGGTGAAGTACATGATCATATATTCCACAAATATATAGAAAACAAATGAATTCCCGTGAACACTTAATGAGATATACAGATTAGAAAATCATTACCTCAAAATGGCATGTAAAAGTTCAATGATAAAATACCTTTCACCTTTTCCATGTTGGAGCAGTGTTAATCAGTTTCATCTTCCAAATTTTAGTGATGTGACAAGTAAATTTTGTTACCTTAGTACAAGGTCATAAAAAAACTTTTCCAAATAGAAATCTGCAGTTTTTTTACTTGTTTCTTATCAAATATCAAAAATAAAATTTTAATTCATAATATATCTTTTTTTTCCCGTGCTAATTCCGCTTGAACAAAATTATAATAAAGTTTAAAAATGAATGTATTTGAGTCTTCAGTAAATGTATGCACATGTTCAGTCGCTGTAAATAGCATTAAGTAGCGACAATTTAGTTTATGTCTTCATTATCCAGTTCCATACACAGATTATCATTTATGATTTCCAGTTTTCTGGCCTAGTTCTTGCACTAGCACAATTATAATGCTTTCTAAAATTTTAAAGTAAAGATTTGGATTTTATTACTACCAGAAGTTGCACCATCCAAGAACTCTGCACATTGGTTTTTGTTCAATATTTTAAAGATTGTTTTACTCTAATACCTCTAAAAATAATTTATCACTTTTCAAATGTATACTGCAATTATAAATAATAATTTGAAATGATCACACAACCATTACTGATCTTTAATGGCTGATATCAGGACAATTTTTAAAAGGTAGGGCATACTTTAGAAATACTTTAAATTACATTTCAACCAAATTAATTAAGGTTAGAAATTTGCAATTTTTAATCAAAATTTCTGCTGGAATTTTAAGATTAAACTTTTCCATAGCAGTTACAAAGAGATTAATAAACATGTAAAGGATCAGTTAACAGCTGATAAGAATCTTTGACTTGATAGCTTGGCTGACAAAGTAGAGGAAGCAGCTAAACTGAACAATAACAGGGAGTTGTACCAGATAGTAATGTTTTGTGTAGGAAGAAACAGATAGGTATACAGGGATTGAGAGATAAACATGGTAAGGCTATTGAAAGTGAGGATTCTATCATGGTTAGGTGGACTGAGCACTTCAGAGATGTTCTAAACAATGGGGTTGTTCTACTCCCATTGTTTGTAATGATGATAGATGCATTACTGGCTTTAATGTTGGCCCTATAACACAGTCTGAAATTATTTTGGCTATTTCTAAACTTAAACTACATAAATCCCCAGGTTGGATGAAATTACTACTGAAATGCTTGTAACTGGGAACATTTGCGTTGTCCAAAGTAATTGTTGTTTAAACAAAAAATCTGTTTAAGCAGAAATGATTTCACAGCTTTTTACTTAATATTTAGACAAGTTTTGCACTAATGCACTATTAAAGCTGTAGGCATTTAAAGATATACCCCTGCATTGGTTAGATACAAAATTATAAATACCTTTAGATACTGTTTTGAGATATTGCCAAAATCCACTTCTTCAGAGCAGAGTTGTTTCCAACTGTGGAGTTGAGGGTTGTTTGTTTTTGGTTTCTTTTTCTAGATTTATCACAGCACTTTTTAGTTCTTTGATTCAGTATATTATAAATTCACTTTTTTTTTTCACAGATAGTTCGGTTGCATGATTGGCACTTCCTTCTTTTATTATTTGCTATTAAGTGTCCAAGTATGCACCATGCAGTTTTTGTAGTATCAGCAGTTTTTTATATTTACTATTGTTTTAAGTTTAGATTAAAGTTTACTGTTGGAGTTCACAGTAGCTCTTTTAACTGGCTTTTTTTACATATTCCTAAGTGTGCTTACCGGTTTCAATCGTCTGTGTGGCCATCGTCATGAGCACTGGTTGTTGTTTGTTATAGGGGACTATATCATATGATACACTGATTTATATCCAGAGGTACAACTATTTTTTCACTCTGATCAGCCAAAAGATTAATTAATCAGCATTTAATTCTGGATTTCCTGAAAATAAAATATTTAACAAAAAGGATGACAAGTTTTATTTTAATAGGGCTTTTTTAGAGTCATTTAGTGAAAAAATGCATCTGGCAAGACAAATAAAAATTTGTTTAAAAAAAAATATAGACAGAAATGATCACAATGCACATGAATAGAATAGATATATATATATTTCTGAATAACAAAAAAAATTAATAATCTTGTTTCAAGTAAATATTCTTCCCATTTGTAATTTTTTTCTTGGTACCATACTATGAGAAGAATCCAGGCTTTTTGTAAATTGTGCTAAATCAGATAAATAAGTCAACTTTAGAATTTTTTTTAAAAATAACCAATCAACAGAAATAGGTCATGTTATACACCAAATTAAACAGAATTTAATTATGGATTTTATGAAAATGAATAATATAAACAAACAAGCATATTGATTTTAATAAGCCTTTTTCAATATGATATAGTGAAAAAACAGATGATCACTATACAATTAAGGCTTAATATTGGAAAACCTGATGAATAAAAATAGTAAAACTATACAGGGTGTCCCTGAATTCATGGCCCAAACATCAGGGGATGGTAGTACACACCAAACCCACCAATATTCGTGATAGAATATGCGGCTGCAAATACAGTGAGGAGTCTGAAATGAAGGACAGACACAGGTTTCCAGAGTGACATTTATTGGAGATCATTACAACAAATGCTCAAACGTCCGCCCACCAACATTGATACAGGTGGCACAACAGTGGTGTTGTGATTGGCATACCTGCTCGTAAACACCGAGCTTGTCGCGCACATTGGCGGCTGTGACAGGCAGTTGTTCTTACAGAGCCTACGCGGACTGCACGGGCAACTTGTACACAACACTCTTCAAATGTCTCCACAGAAAGAAATCGATACAAAAAAGATCGAGCGATCTGGGGGGGGGGGGGGCATGGGATGAGACCACCGCACCCAATCCATCGGTTCCCAAATGTGGTATGAAGATGCTGAATCACGTCCATGCTGAACTGGGTGGGTGCCCCATCGTGCTGGAACCACATACAGGTGTGGATTGTGGCTGGAACATCCTGAAGCAATTCTGGCAAAACCTGTTGCAGAAAAATACGGTACATTCGCCCATCGAGGCAGTCCAGCAATAGCAGGGTCAAATCAAGTAGTCATGAACGATCTCCGCCCAGACATTGACCGTGAACCGTTGCTGGTTCGAATTTGGACCTGTACCATGGGGGTTCTGAGCCTCCCACAAATGCACATTATGGACATTCACTACGCCTTCATGTGAGAATGTTGATTCATCCATATTGTTGCACATGCATGGGGAAATCGGGATGTGCGGCAATTTGTTGCAGGAACCACTGGATGAAATTCATGCGTAGGGGATAATCAACAGCTGTCAATGCCTGCACTCGCTGCAAGTGATAAGGGTGTAGCTCTTCTTCAATCAGTACTCGCCAGACACTGTTCCGATGCACACTCAAGATCCGGGCGGTGGATCGTGTGCTTTTACCTGGGTTATCTGTCACCATATGCAAAATGTCCTCATTCATAGCTGGTGTTCTGACAGTCCATGCTCGTCCAGCATCATGTCGATAGACATGGAAGGTACCTGCCTCAGACTGCTGGCGGTGCAGTCGCACAAACATTTTATGATTGGGCACACGGCGCATAGGATATCGCTCACGGTAGTCTTTGCACCTCTCTACCATTGCCCTTGGCTACACCGTACATCAGGGGCATATCGGCTTTCTCTGCATTCATAAACTGCTCTATCTCATGTCCGGTTGATGCTGAGAATGTTGGGGTTTAGCCAATCCTGCGCTTTTAATCTGTGCCGCCTCATCTGTGCCCCCTACCTGCACCGGGCTGTGTTTGCGGCTGCATATTCTACGACGAATATTAGTGGGTTTGGTGTGTACTACCATCCCCTCACGTTTGGGCCATGAATTCAGGGACACCCTGTATATTAATTGAAAGTAAATTTCCTGCCAAATAATATAATACTCAAACTGAAATATTATTTTTATTTTTTTAAACACGGCCAGTGTTATACAAAGTGAATTGGACTTCTCACATTCATGGAATTTTCTGAACTGCTTATGAAATAGAAAAAAAAATTCCTTTCTTTTTTTTACTAAATGTTGTGAATTTTTTCTTTGGGTTTTGGAGTTTGGCAATCTTGGTTAAGTGCAGAAAGGTTTGTGCATCAAAGCAAAAGAAAAAACCAGCATTATATCGTCCATGTGGCACAGCCAATATACTTGGGGGGGGGGGGAGTGCTTTTAAAATCATTCAAAATAAATATAAAAATTCGTAATTTTTTTAAATGTAATTTATTTACAGACGGGAGAGAAACATTTGCTATGAGTTTAGCATGGGAGGGGGGGGGGGGGGTAAAAACCCTTCCCAAAATTGCCCTCCCACATGAGGACTAATTTCCTTGTCAAGGAAGTCCACTTTGCATCTGTATCCAAGACATTCATTTTCAGAAAGTGATATAAGTTAAAAAAAAATTACTAAAAACCCAAGAAATAATAAAAGAAAAATTACATAAAACCTAATGGGATGTTAAAAAAAATTAGAGTAGGTATCACTTTTAAGCTGGCCATCCAATGTAGCATAATTCAGAAAGATCGATAAATCAGCTGGCTAAAAGATTGCTAATTTATGGAAATAAATCTGCAGAAATGAATTTACTTCTGTACCCAAGATCTCATTCATTTTCAAAAAATGATACCAGATAAAGTTTTTTTAACTGGAAAAGTAATAAATGAAAAAGAAAAATTAGCATATAGCCTAATGTGATAGTAAATAAAATATCCACAACAACAAGTTTTAAGCCAGCCATTCAATGTAACATAAGTATGAAAAACCAATAATTATCGATATGCCGAAAGATTGATAATTTACAGAATAAATCTACTGAAATGAAAACTAAGGTTTAAATGTAGAAAAGTAAATACTAACTTTACAAAGAGTATCCAATATACTGTAAACAATCTATTATGGAGCCACTTATAACACGGAACGGAGCCAGCACATGTGAACCACCTGCCTTCTTAAGCAGAGAGCCATAATGTAATTAAGCGCAGCTGCACCCAGTCTTGGAACGAAAGAAGAATGTTTTGACTTCCAGTTTTGATTCTAAGAGTGGGAAAGATGGATAGAATGCTGGGAAAAATGATAAAAATAATTCTGGGAATACTGAAATAGGTTTATGGCAGAAAAAAGTGGAAAACGGGGAAAAAAATATGGCAGAACACACTTTACAATTACTGCCGTTTCAAATCTGCCGTTTTTAAAAATAGCAGTTTTTTGTTAATTTTTAGGAGATTTTCGAAAATTAAGGAAAAATTTGTTGATAACTGTTCAAATCAAACTTATGAGCTTGAATCAGAAGGTTGCTTCAGCAAAGAGGAATTTAACAAGCAAATCGGCAATACTATTTAGTGCTTCTAAGAAATGACAATCAGACGGCTTTATCAAATTACTTATATTGTAGTTTAATAAAATATGCATTAGATTAAAAAAGAAAATATTATTTTTCAAGCTTGAATACGTATTTTTAAAAGATATATCTAAGAAATTTTTCAAAATGGCAATTAAAAAAATTGAAATTTCTTGTGTTGTACAAAAGACATCTATTGACATCCTTGACTTCTCGTTTTGGATTCTATCAACATCTATGTTTGACAGTTACCCGGGAAGGGTTAACCATGTAACGGGCCAAAGAAAATGAAATTACTTTTAAAGTTTGGACCCTTTGTCTGATTCAATTATTTTTATGCTCCGGATAGCTGTGTCGGGTGCCAGGCAATAATTAACAAATTGCCAAAAAAAAAAAAGTTAAATTAGGGTTCAAAAAAACCAGTGAGCGTTAATGAGTAAGAATTCAAAAAATATTAAATAATTGTCAAAATGTAAAGATAATTTCTAATCCAAAACAATTAACGTTGCTGAAGAGAAAAAATTAGTAAAGATTCAAAAGGTTTAAATAACAAACAAATTTATTTCCAAAAATCACTCACCAAAACTTCAATGAAGAAGATACATCATTTCTCAACTTTGACTACACACACTGCACTAACTGTGCTCCTCTGTGCTTACTACCATTTACTGTGCTCCTGAACTACTGTGCTCTGTGACAACATGTCATCGGGCGTGTCCTGTCAAGGGGGCGTGTCATTGTGCACGCACTTTAGCGGATGACAGTCAGAAGTTCGGAGTTGCGCATACGCAACTCCTAACAGTCAGAAGTTAGGAGTTGCGCATACGCAACTCCTAACTTCTGACTGTCATCCGCTAAAGCGCGTGCACAATGACACGCCCCCTTGACAGGACACGCCCGATGACATGTTGTCACAGAGCACAGTAAATGGTAAATGGTAGTATACTCTTGGAAACGAGCGCTGTGATGCCAAAAAGGAAGTAAAAATCCCCAAAATGATAAATATAATGTAAATTAAACAAAACTGGTTAAGGTAAAGTAAAAGTGAACGAGAGGGCATAACAACCGCTAGACCATCAAGCAACTGACCATTTCTTCAACTAAGTGACATATCAGCATTCCTGTTGATTCACCAGTGGGGGCCATCTATTATCAGGAGTTGAGTAGCCAAGCCGCCACATATTGATGGTAGTATTATATAAACAATTATATAAACAATTCAGCAATATATTGTCATAGGAAAACGTCCTGTAGACAAAAAACACTTGAAATAGTGAGTTGGAAAAAAAAATGGTTTGTCCTGACTGGGATTCGAACCCAGGTCTCCCAGAAGCATGCCGGGTATCTTAACCTCTAGATCACTGAGGACCATTTCTTCTTGGCTGCTGAACTCCTGATAATAGATTGTGCCACTGGTTAATTAACAGGAAAGCTTATATGTTACTTAGTTGAAGAAATGGTCAGTTCCTTGGTGATCTAGTGGTTAAAATGCCCGGCATGCATCTGGGAGACCTGAGTTCCAATCCTAGCAGGGCTACTAATTTTTTTCAACTTATTATTTTAAGTGTTTCTTGTCTACAGAATGTTTTCCTGTGATAATTTATTACTGAAAGTTTAGTAATAAAAAGAAAGAAAACTAAAGTGATGAAAATTGGTCAGGCAGGCTGCAGTTAATTCAGATTAATCTGAAATTAATAATTCAGATTAATCTGAATGGTTGCACTCTTGAGCAAGTGTCCCAGTTTAATTGTCTTGGGAGCTATGTAACAGATACTGGTAATGTGTGGCATGAGATAAACAGAAGAATAGGGATTGCTGCTGGGACTTTTAAAAAACTATGGAGAGTGTGGCGAAATAGGCATATACACCTAAAAGTATAATATTTTGGTTGTTTCTAGGGCTACTTATGGTAGTGAAATTTGGACCTTTTTGTAAACAAGAAAGCTGGAAACTTGAAGCCTCTGATTCTAGATGCTTACGCAGTATCTTGGCACTTTAAATAGTTCAACTTTGTAAGTAGTGATGGGGTTAGGTAAAAGAGTTGGCACCCTTCCTATGAGTAGCATATTATGCAGAGAGAGAAGGCATTGTTTTGGCCATGTTGCCTGTATGCATAACCATAGATTAGTGAATAGGGTTATGACCATGCCTAAATACACCAGAAAGAGGGGGAGACATAGAACGTGACGCACAGACATTGTCAAACAGGACATTGCTAGATTTGATCTACAGTGGCCAGATGCAGCAGTTGTAGCTAAGGGCAGAGGTGTTTTGGAGAACTAAATTGCACCATCTGGTTGAACCTCCATAGCTTTTGGCTGCTTGAGGATGAGGTTAATGATGATATGTATCTTCATATTGAAATGACTCATTCTCAATTTCAGTGCTTCAGTAAACTTTAAATGTTTTGGAACATTTTTATTGGATTTTTTTCATAGTTCCTTATCATATTTCAGATAGATTTTAAATTTTTATAAAAAAATTTTGTTTTAAAAAATTGTGTTTTGGTCTGTAAATGGTAGATAGGTAGTCACTGAAAGGAGAGCTATGCACCAGTCCTCTATGATAATGCATAGAACTGGCCAGGCCTAACACCTAATGTCTGACCCCGCCTTCTCGTGGTGCAGACAGTTAGTATCATTCAAAAGACATACTCTCTTGTGGAAGTGAACAGAAGGGGAGGGCTGCCAGATTAGTGTGGCCTACTGATCTGGACAACTATGGCTACTTTTCTTTTTTTTTTCTACCTTGCTGAGGAGTGGTCAACCACACAGGGTCCCGGTGCTAACCATATATACCAACCTGAATGGAATTATGGCTCTGAGCTTGATTATGGATCCTGATATTGTGGCACTGGTGGGCTTCTGTGGAGGAAAAATCTCCCACTGTGTTTACTGTTTATTTGTGGGTTGACAGCCCCAAGTGAATAGATTCACAGGATATGTTTATCAGCTGGTGGATAATCCTGAGCAGAGATCATCGCAGGCACCTGAACTCTTTGCTTCTACTGGCATTGTCAAATTCTACATTGGAGGAAGCCTTACAGTATAGATGACTTCAGCCTTTAGTGGTGGGGGAACTGGTCATTGCCCCATGTCTGTGATTAGGGGGCTGTTTGATATTGTCAGCATTCCCTCTCTCAATAAACATAGTTTCTTTAAACATCCCACTAACCATTTTCTCTCCATAGGTAGTTGGAATGTGAGGACACTGCATAAAGCTTATTCTCTTGATGTCCTCAAACAAGAATGACACTGTTATTTATAATTTAGATATTTTCAGCTTGCAATGAAACGAGATGGACAGATAAAGGTCATATTCTTAAAAATAATCTTAATTTCTCTTTTCAGGGAGTGAAGACAATAAACATCACCAAGGCATGGGTCTGCTTCTCAGCAGACATGCTAGTGATGCTCTTTCTAGGATATGAGTGCATTAATGAAAGGTTTCTTACAGCAAAATTTCAGACAAACATTAAAGACTTGAATGTTATCTGCTGTTATGCCCCCACTGAGGATGCCGATGAGGATGAGAAGGATAGATTTTGCGGACAACTTCAGAATATTCTGAATTCTATCAAGAAAGCAGATATTACCCTTGTTCTAGGTGACTTCAATGCCAAAGTTGGTACTGATTCTGATGTTTGGGGAGGAGTGATAGGCCCTTTTGGTATTGGTAGCTGCAATGGCAATGGGCAACATCTCCTACAGGTAAGTAAACTCAATAGTTTCAGAATAACTAACACTTATTACAAACACCGCGACATACATAAGTACACATGGGTTTCACCTGATGGGCTGCATAGGAATATGATTGATTATATATTAATTAACAGCAAATGGGCTAGTTCTATTATGAATACCAGGTCATATAGGGGAGCTGAAATTGAATCTAATCATTACCTTGTTAAAAGTGTCTTGCAACTTAAACTTAAAAAGTGTTGTGCTAGGGTTAAAAAAATTTACCTTTAATACTGAAGCGCTGAAAGACCCAGTAATAGCTAAAGCTTATCATGATAGGTTACGTAGTCATTACGACAGTCATGGTTTGCTTACTACTGAAGTTGAGAAAGCATGGGACCATTTTAAACAGGTGTTTTTGGACACTAACAGTACTCTTTTAGGAAATAAGGAACAGAGGAGGCAGAATTATTTCAGTGATAAGGCACTTGAGCTTATTTCAGGAAGAAAGAACTGCAGGAATGTCCTTAATCAATACCCTATTAGTCCTAATAGAAAGCATTACAGAGAGCTTAATAAATGTGTAAAGGATCAGTTAGCTGCTGATAAGAATCTTTGGCTTGCTGACTTGACTGACAAAGCCTTGGAAGCAGTTAGACAGCACAACAGCAGAGAGCTGTACCAGATAGTTAATGTTTTGTTGGTAGAAAACGGACAGGTATACAGGGATTGAAGGATAAACAAAGTTAAGGTTATAGAAGTGAGGATTCTGTCATGGCTAGGTGGGCTGAGCATTTCAGTGATGTTCTAAACGATGTGATTAGTGCTACTTCCATTGTTTGCAATGATGATAAATGCATTGGTGGTTTTAATGTTGGCCCTATAACACAATCTGAAGTTAGTTTGGCTGTTTCTAAACTTAAATTTCATAAATCCCCAGGTGTAGATGAAATTACTACGGAAATGCTTAGAGCTGGGAATGTTTTGGTTATCACTTGAATGACTGAAATTTTGAATATCTTTTTATGATAAAGGCATGGTCCCTAAGGATTTTATCAGAGCTATTATTATCCCTATTTTCAAAAAAGGTGATCGCAGTTCTTGTGATAAATATAGGGTATCAGCCTACTCTCTGTTCCAGGGAAAGTTCTTTGCATGATTGTGCTTAATAGAATTAAGAATCTGGTTGAGAGGCAATTGCATAATGAGCAATGTGGATTCAGAAGTGGTAGGGGATGTGTAGATCAAATATTTTCACTTAGGCAGATTCTTGAGAAATGTTTAGAGTTTCAGAAACCTTTGGTTGCTAACTTTGTTGATTTCAAAAAGGCTTTCGACTCTGTTGATCATCATAATATGTGGTTGATTGTGAGATCATATGGTATACCAGACAAGTTAGTTAACATAATGAAAGCTCTCTATAATAACACTGAGTCATGTGTGAGAGTTGGTAAGGCTTGTAGCAATTGGTTTAGCATTACTTCTGGTGTTCAACAAGGTGCATTCCGTCTCCTTTTCTCTTTAGTTTGGTTATTGATTATGTTATGTGAAATTCACTTCAAGGGAAAGATTTTGGCCTTAAATGGGCTGGAGATATGAAAATTTCTGATTTAGATTATGCTGATGATTTAGCTCTTTTGTCAAATGATGTTGATGTGATGAACTCTTTCATTCGAGCTGTTGATGAGACTGGTAGTAGAGTAGGTTTGGTTATAAACAAAGAGAAAACTAAAGTGATGAAAATTGGTCAGGCAGGTTGTGATTCAGTTAATCTGAATGGTTGCAGTCTTGAGCAGGTGTCACAGTTTAATTACCTTGGGAGCTACGTAACAGATACTGGTGATGTGCAGCATGAGATTAACAGACGAATAGGTATTGCTGCCGGGACTTTTAAGAATCTATGGAGAGTGTGGAGGAATAGGCGTATACACCTAAAGACTAAAATTAGATTGTATAATAGTTTGGTTCTTTCTAGGGAGAGTTATGGTAGTGAAACTTGGACGCTTTGTAAACAAGATAACAGGAAACTAGATGATTTTGATTCTAGATGCATACGCAGTATCTTGGTGATCGCAGTTCATGGCATCAGGTGGTTCAACTTTGTAACTAATGATGAGGTTAGGCAAAGGAGTTGGCAACATCCTTTAAGCAGCATATTGTGCAGAGGCTCTGTTTGTTTTGCCATGTTGTCCGTATGGATAATTATAGATTGGTGAATAGGGCTATGAACAGTGTGCCTAAAGGCCTCAGAAAGAAGGGGAGACCTAGGATGCAGTGGGCAGACAATGTCAAACAGGACCTTGTTACAATTGGTGTGCAGTGGCCGGATGCAGTATATGTAGCTCAGGACAGACATGCTTGGAGAACTAAATTGCACGGTCTGATTGGATCTCCATAGCCCATGGCTGCTTGAGGAGGAGGATGATGATTAAAGCAAAATGATTTTTAGACACTGCTTTTTTTACACTTAGTTTGCTTATTGTAAAAAAATCTAAGCAACAGGTAAGGGACGGATGTTTGTGTTGTCCTTCTGCTGAAATCCTCTGCCATCCTCTCAGGTCTTCTACTATGGCATATAAACACGGCAGGCTCCTGTCAGACCTCTGTGGCAAGCAGTTGCTTGAGGGAGTATTTATTTATTTTATGCATTATGTGTTATATGCATAAATGACTAAAATTTTTAGAAAAAACTAAGTAAATGAAAGATTTAAGCATTAACAGAAATATTATGAACTGTTTATATTAGAATAATATAATAATCTTGAAAAAACAAATAGTTTTTTTCTTTAATTTTACTTAAAAAATGAAAAAATACAGAAATATTTTGCAATATTTTTTAAAAACTGCTCAAAAATTTGCATTATGATATTTTGTTTTCGAATTTTTCCACTTTATTAATCATAATTAAATACTCTTTCATTTGGTAAGTATGTAGGTCATTCAGAAAGTAAAGAATGTTTGTGCTTAAAAATTTGCATAATATTTTCTTTTCAAATTTTTCCACTTTATTAATCGTAATTAAATATTCTTTCTTTAGGTAATTTTCTTTTGGTAACATAGGTCATTCAGAAAGTAAAGAATGTTTGCACATAGCATTGCATCTTTCGAAATGGATGTGTGCTTTGAAAATCCCGCCTAATGTGAAGTTTGATCATTATCCGTTTTCTGACTGCTGAAAACACCAGACCTATTGGCATTCATTAGAGACTTGTTCAAGTGTATTGAGAAGGTGTTATGAATGAATTCAGTGTCGGAAAGTGGTGCATAATGTTTAAAAACCAAAGAACAAATGTTCATGACCAGGAGCTGTCAGGACGCCTTTCTCTCACCAAGGACGAACTCAAACCAAAGGTTGATGACATCATTAAAGAAAACCGATGCTTTACGATTAGTAAAGTGCATGAAAAATGCCCTGAAGTTTCTCATACAATTTTGTACCAAATTGTGACTGAACATTAACAAAGAAATCTGTGCAAGATGGGTTCCACGGATACTCACAGATGAACACAGAACTCAGCGACTGGGAGCTGCATTGACGTTCTTGGAACATTACTGCCAAGATGTCAATGAGTTTATTGACCAAATTGTTACAGGGGACAAACCGTTAATTTTGCACTACACCCCCAAAAACAAAAGACAATCATTTGAGTGGCATCACGCTCAAACACCGAAAAAGCCGCGAAAAGTCAAACGAAATTTGTTTACAAAGAAAATCATGGCGAGTATACCGGAAAGGTATCTTACTCATCGATTTCTTCATTGTTTTTACTTGTTGTTCATTTCATGGAAAGAGGTGCAATCATAAATGCTGATGTCTAGTGTAGTTTTAATTATGGTTGCAGGTTACTCTGGAACGACTATGGTGAGCCATTCAGAACCACCACAGGGGCATGCTCTCATCTGTTCATACAGGACAACGCATGCCCGTACACTGCCTGGAAGACAAAGGAGCTGTTTGATGAGTTTCACTGGAAAGTTTTTGAGCATCCACCTTGCAGCCTGGTGCCATCAGACTACCACTTGTTCCCCAATTTAAAGTACTTCCTTGGTAGACACTTTTTGATGATGATGATGTGCTAAAGGAGGTTGTTATGGACTGGCTGGAAGGACAGACAATAGAGTTCTATGAGGAGGGGATACTTAAACCTATCCCAAGATATGACAAGAGCCTCAATACCCAGGGCGACTATATAGAAAAATAGGCTAAGTTATGAGTTAAAAATTGTAAATAAAATATTTGAAAATTTTAAAAGTATATAGCTTTTATAACAAACATTCTTTACTTTCTGAATGACCCTCATGACATGGCATATTTCTGTTCATTAGTTAGTTCAGGATGACATTCTAAAGCTGTTTATTTTATTTTCTGAAAACATTTTGAAGTAAATCCTGCCACATAAGTGAGTCTATACCCACTCTATTGTTGCCCATGCCACACTGCTTGCATATGCATCTACTTTCTATGGAGCCATAGTGCTTGAGGCTATTGAAATAATGACCTTGCCCATCCCTGACATAACCAACACACTGGAATCGCCCTTCACGACGTGTGGAATGTAGCTCTAAACAGCCCTAACATAACCACATAATGTCACTTCACTGAAGACAGAGTGATGTCCTTGCTTTAAAAAGCTTCTGAGTTTTCTCCTTAAAACTTTTAATATGCAAATAGTTTGAAGGATAAACTTTAAAATTTTATTGCTCAATGATAGAGAATTTAATTATACTTAATTAATTCTGAGCAAAGAAGGTCCTATTAATTGTACAATTTCTTAGTACTACTTATGAAATTATCTCTAAATTTAATTAAAAATAGCATTAAAATAAATCATGCTTTTTTAAAATACAGTTCTCTGATTAAATTGATAATAAAATATTTCTTAAGGCAGCAGCCATTTGATGGCACTTACACCTAATGGTTTTATTTTCAGTCAAGTTTCAAATTAAACTATTCTTTCTAATCATAGTATATATTTTAGAAGCAATAAAAATAATTCTAGAGATAGCAATGTTAAAAAATTTACTTCACTAATATTATACTCTTCTTGGAATTGATATTCCACTTCTGAGTTAGAGAATCCTAAAAAATTGTTTGATTCACAATCGAAATCAACAAATTTCACATGCTTAAGTCTTTTGTTTATCATGCATTCTTTTCTTCTGTGAGTGAATGACGAACCTAAGTGCAAGTTTTATGTCACCGTTTTAACTATCAAACACATTTTAATCGGCTATATTGTTTTTAGCTGTGAATGATGTCTGTATTGTACCTTTCACAATTTTATGTCCAAGCCCCTTACACTCAGACACCTTTTATCGGATCATTTGTTTTTATTCCATTTTCACATTTTTAAGGTAAACTGGTTATTTAATCAATTGTAACAATTGTTTGTTGTATAATATCTGCTTTGTTATTTATATTCTATGTGACCAGGGTCTTTTACACCTAAGTTGGTTTTATCTTTCGTATCTATATATTTATTATTTTACACCTATTTATTGTTATATTATTTAAATCTGTTGGTTTTGTATTTTATCTTTTACTGTATTGTATTTTAATTATGGTTGCAGGTTACACGTCTTTTACGCTCTTTATTATCTCATTTGGCACATTACAGCCATAAATCCCCAAATAACCAACCAATCAACAAATTTCATATAAATATTCAGTTCCAATAAGCATTAATTGCTTATTGGAACTGAATATTTATATGAAATTCCAATAAGCATTAATTGCTTATTGGAACTGAATATATGCCACCGACCTACGAGAACTGAGTGGGACTCTCGTAGTTTGGCGGCTCCCGAAGCCGAGATGATGAAGTTAGCATTGCACAGTCTGTGCACTGACTTCCCAGTTGGAATCCACATTCAGATGGGATATGATTTCAGATTAATGTTTGGCCCCTATTGGTCTGTATGATGCAGGTCAGACAGCAAAGCCCACAATCATTCAAGGCTGATTGTCCTTTGCAGTTTGTCCAGGTGCTTGTTTTTTGGTTGGAAAATTCCTGTTCCTGGAACACTCTTGAAACTGTCGTATGAGAAAATCCAAGTTCGTTGACAATTTCAGAGATCGAGTGTCCCATCCGCCAGGCATCTGCAATCTGTCATCTGTCAAATGCATCTAAATCCCACGCCTTTCCCATTATGCTTCTCATGATGAATGCTTGGAGAAGCCAAAGCTGACAGCTATAATGACAAGAGTTTCAGCCACAGTGTGCAAATGCAGGACTTGCGGTACTGACTTTGGATAACATCTCCTATCCCTAATTCAATGGCACTTCAGTGTATTCCTGGAACACTCTTGAAACTGTCGTATGAGAAAATCCAAGTTCGTTGACAATTTCAGAGATCGAGTGTCCCATCCGCCAGGCATCTGCAATCTGTCATCTGTCAAATGCATCTAAATCCCACGCCTTTCCCATTATGCTTCTCATGATGAATGCTTGGAGAAGCCAAAGCTGACAGCTATAATGACAAGAGTTTCAGCCACAGTGTGCAAATGCAGGACTTGCGGTACTGACTTTGGATAACATCTCCTATCCCTAATTCAATGGCACTTCAGTGTATTCCTGGAACACTCTTGAAACTGTCGTATGAGAAAATCCAAGTTCGTTGACAATTTCAGAGATCGAGTGTCCCATCCGCCAGGCATCTGCAATCTGTCATCTGTCAAATGCATCTAAATCCCACGCCTTTCCCATTATGCTTCTCATGATGAATGCTTGGAGAAGCCAAAGCTGACAGCTATAATGACAAGAGTTTCAGCCACAGTGTGCAAATGCAGGACTTGCAGTACTGACTTTGGATAACATCTCCTATCCCTAATTCAATGGCACTTCAGTGTATTATATATATATATAATGTTATATATGAATATAATGTTATATATGAATATAATGTTTTTAAAATATCTGTGGTAAGACTTATAGTACTAGAAATTTTTCAAGTAACTGTAGCCTAGGACTTCACCAACATACAGGTAATGAAGGAGATATAATTTACAACTGATGAGATTCCAAAGGTAAATGCAAAATCGAAACAATTCTCTTTGCTAGACATACCTATGTATTTCTTAGATGAATTTTCACTGCTTCTACACCTTTCAGGATATTTGATTAAATTTGTTAGGTCTCTTTCCCCTTACCATGAAAAGCATGTATAGGGATGGAACAAAAAATTATAGTATGCGCAGAATAAATTCCATTGTAGCTGTGAAGGAAGCTCAGTTTTTCCAACTCATAATCAGCACTCAAAAATGTATAATTTTACTTTATTGTACTAATGTAAGTTTTTACATTGCTTTTTAATAAAGTTTCTAGTTTACACTCTTATTTTATTGTAGAGGTTGATTCAGCCAGTAGCCTGCCTGGCTCATAATCTGTAGTTTCCAGGTTTAAGTCCTACATTTGCCAGCTTTGAGATTTATTTCCACTAAACTCCCTCCCTGCCCTTGGTTTATAGGGAACACTGATGAGCATGTAAAGGCTGCTGTTTTTTGGATGGGGTGTAAAATTGTGGCCCCATGTGCAGGAGAGCCATACCCTGTGCATGTTAAAGAACATGCTGGATAGCCTTGACATGAGGTTACTGTCTTTTAAGAGCTGTCCAGTAGGTCCCCTTCCTCCAACCTTCTCTGAGCTCTCAGGGTATCTGGTTATTTAGCCCATTGTGTGCAAAATAGTGTCACTCAGAGATAAAACAACCTAGCCTTTATTTTGTTTTCACATACTACTAGGGGCTTGGAATATTAGTAGGGCTAAATTCAGTATACTTTTCCTGACATCTTAATAAATTTTTCAGTTAATTTTGAATTAACCTTGGGAAGGGTCAGTTTCACATAAGAAAAGGTGGGGTAGGATTGTCTTGATAATTTTGTGCATCTCTATTCTGTGCTTCACATATATACAAACAAAATCTTCAAGGAGCTGTGAGCTATAGTGGTCCATCAGACAGTGTAATTTAGTTCTTCATAGATATGTGCCCTGAGTTACAGTTGCTGCATTTGGACAGTGTAGGTGAATTCTAACAAGATCCTGTTTGGCATTGTCTGCTCACCACATCCTAAGTCCCTCTTTTCCTGATGCCTTCAGAAACACTGTTAATAGCCATATATATTAATCTGAAGTTGTGTGTATAGGCAACACAGAATGTAAAGCCTTTCTGAGATCTACAAAACTAGCAACCACAGGTTTTTAAAACTCTAAACATTTGTCACTAATTTTCCCAAATGCAAATATTTGATCTATCATCTATTACCACTTCTGAATCCATACTGTGCCTCAAACAGTTGTCCATCAACCAAATTATTAATTTAGTTAAGCACATTAGTGCAAAAAACTTTACTGGAACCGAAAGTAGAGTGATACCTCTAATTTTTACAAGAATTTCAATCGCATTTTACCAGATCTAAGAATTTCGGTAATAATTTCATCAACACTTAGAACTTTATGTTGTTTTATTTTAAAGATGATATAATGCCAACATTAAGGCCAGTAATGCATCTATCCTCATTACAAACAACTAGAGTAGAACTAACCACATTGTTTAGGACATCACTGAAATGCTCAGCCTCCCCAACCAAGATATAATCTTCACCTTACTATGTTTAGCCCTCAATCCCTGTGTACTAGTCTGATTCTTCTGACACAAAACAAATACTTTCTAGTGTAACTCTATGTTGTTGTGATATATCTAGCTGCTTCCACTGCTTTGTCAGCCAACTTATCAAGCCAAAGTTTCTGATCAGTATTTAACTGATCCTTTACATGTTTATTAAGCTCTCTGTAATGTGGTTGTTTAGGACTATAGTAGAGTGCTGTTCAGGTTATTCCTGTAATCCTTTCTTTCAGAAATAAGCTGCACAGCATTATCACTCAACTGTATTTTTCCATTTTACCCAAAACAGTTAGTTTCACGAAAAGCTTGTTTAAAATTATTCCATTCTTCTTCAGCTTCAGTAGTAAACAAACATAATTGTCTTAATGACTAAGTAACCTATTATTATAAGCTTTGGCTATATCTGGGTCTTTCAGAGTTTTGGTGTTAAAGGTAGTTCTTTTGATCTTTTTTCTGATTAATATTATTATGTTTATATTCTTCTCTATTAAGTTACAATATTTTTAATGTGAGCTTCTAGTGGGAAAACTGAAAAAATGTACTTTTGTTTATTATTTGGAGGTGATAAAAAATGGTGCATTAAGGCATTTAGCTATTCCATATTTTTACAGAAGAGTGGGCAAAATATACCATTCAGTTTTAAGCAATAACATGACTAGTTTCAAGTGTTCCCCATATCCAATCTTGTGCTATGCTGCTGCTACTCCACTGTCTGGGGAGAATGTGCTGCCCTTAGTAAAAATTGTATGAAATCAGTACTGAGCAAGATGGCATATACACAACAGAGCATCATGTGTTTGTGATGAAAGAAATTTTACCAGATTACCTGTGCTATTCAAATGCAGTGTAATTAGTGAATGAAACTTGAGGGAAGCTTGACCAAGCAGGTATTCAATAAACAGATTAGTTCACAAGTTTGAAGTGACTGGGACCATGTTGGAAAATAAGAAACATTGTCAGCAGAAAGAAGGCAGTAAGAATGCTGAAAAATATTGCTTGTGTTCAATAGGCAATGACAAAAAATTATGGAAAATCTGTTAGATATTTGTAAACAATTGAACATAAGGTTCAATCAACATACTGGACTGTTTGACAAAAATGAAATTGTTTCCAAACAGAATTTAAATGCAGCAGTTCTTTCATTATGTTGATAAATAGAGTTGATCTTTGTTATGGTGATATTTATAGTGGAAACTCCTGAATTCTACAGAGCAAATGGTTTACAGATAAGGTGCATTTACATCTGGATGGCTAGATTAACAATCAGAATATATGTGTTTGGGCCAAAGAAAACCACACAATAGTGACACTGTTTCACCCATAAAAATGCATAGTGTAATGTGCGTTTTTGGCATGTGGTATTGTTAGACCAATTTTTCTCAAAGATAGTGTGAATGCTGATCATTATCGTCACATTCTGAAGTAGCAGTTTCTTTCATTTCTTCAAGGATATAGGCATAAATTTAAAGGAGACATTTTTCCAATAAGAAAGGAAACAATCACTTATATTAAATGTAATACAGGTATAATGCTCCAAAATGTATGTTTAAGTTGCCTGATAGCTCGCACCAGGCAATTTCTTCTGCCAATTAAATGAGCATTCTTTTCTTATATTTATTAGTGGTGTTACTGCAGAAAAGAACTTAAATTAGTGATTGTCCAGTAAATAATTAGCATTAACCAAATGTTAACAAACTTAGAAAAAGAAAAATAAGAAAAATAGGAAAAATAAGAAAGTCAAAACCATTTCATAAAACAAATAACGTTTATTCAAAAAATTTTAACTTAACAAAATGCGCACTTCCTTCTACAAAAGTATCTGAGCAACTAACTGTGTGATGCCCCATCGTTCACTTTTGCTTTACATTAACCAGTTTTGTTTAATTTACGTTATATTTATCATTTTGGGGAATTTTTATTTCCTTTTTGGCATCACAGCACTCATTTCCAAGAGTTGGGAGTTGCGCATGCACAACTCCGATCTTCTGACTTTACCCGCTAAAACGCGTGCACAAGGACACGCCCCCTCTTGCGTCATAGCTTGCATCGTTCGTCATTGTATGTTAATGTCTTTCCCGGCGTGCAACATGACACGTATCCGGCTCTTGTCTTTTAAAACCGGTGACCTGCGAGTCACAGAAGTGTAGAGTGCAGAGGCACTCAGTAGAGAGCACAGTGTGTGCAGGAGGAAAGTGCGTTGTAGCACAGTGAGTTTGATGTATCTTCTTCATTGATGTCTTGGTGAGTTGAACTATTTCGGAAATAAATCTGTTTGTTATTTTAAACCTTTTGAGTCTGTACATTTTTTTCTCTTGAGCAACGCGAATTTAGATTTATAGCATCTAGACTTTTTGACAATCAGTTTTGATTCTAACTATTTACTCATTAACGCTTGCTGGCATTTTGAACCCTACTTTAAACTTAGTCTACTTTTTTGGCAATTTGTTAATTATTGCCTGGTGTCCGTATCAGCTATCCAGAGCATAAAACTAATTAGATCAAAAGAAGGGTCCAACTTTAAAGCATTATTGCATTTATTTGGAGCGTTACAACTGCTCGCTCTAACAAAACCGTTCCTCACTGAGCACTCATATAATCAACTGCTACTGCTCACCTCACTACTACTGTCTCCGAGTTCCCATGGCTCCATCTCTTCTACACTGAACTACTAATGCTCAACTCTACTGCCCCCGTGACCTAACTCACTCTACATCTGACTTGCAAACTGACGTGTGAAGCATGCTGGTGGAAGTCACATTTGCATAATAAGATGATTGCACACTCGCACTAGCTATGACACAAGTGGGGGTGTGTCCTTTCGTGCACATTAGCAGCTGTCAATCAAAAATTATAGTCACACATGTGCAATTCCTCTTGCAGTACAGGCAAGAAGAAATGATGATTCAACTGAAATATAAGGCCCCAAAATAATTATTATAATGTAAATAAAGTAAACTGGTTAAGGAAAAGAAAAAGTGAATGTGTGAACCATCACACAGGGTGTTTTCCAGGGGCTACTCGCCCATTAGACCACCTGGGTTACTACCCAATCAAAAATAATCACAAAAATAATAAATGAATTTCAAAAAATTTTGTATTTATTATTTGTCATATCTAAATTAACACATCATTTTTGTATTCATTCTGCAATCATTATTTGCCATGTTATGTAGACTATCACAGCATTTACTTTGTGCATCAGTGCTACATTGTCAACTTTAGTTTATATCATTTATGCAGTACAAATTTTTCCATTTACGGCCACTTCCTTGAAACTTAACATTATCTGTTATGGCGATACACAAATGTGCATGCACTGAAATACAATAGCAATGAACTGCAGTTTATAGGTCTGTGTTTTAGAATGGCCCATTACACTTGATTGGCTAATTCTACCAATGCAACCAATAGTCGAATGAAATAGCATTCATCCTCAAGCAGCCGTGGGCTACAGAGGTCCAACCAGACCGCGCAGTTTAATTCTCCAAGCATATCTGTCCTGAGCTACATCTGCTGCATCTGGCCACTGTACACCAATTCTAACAAGGTCCTGTTTGACATTGTCTGTCCACTGCATCCTAGGTCTCCCCCTCCTTCTGAGGCCTCTAGGCACACTGTTCATAACCCTATTCACCAATCTATAATTATCCATACGGGCAACATGGCCAAACCAGCGGAGTCTCTCTCTCCACAATATGCTGCTTAGAGGAGGTTGCAGACTCCTTTGCCTAACCTCATCATTAGTTACAAAGTTAAACCACCTAATACCCAAGATACTGCGTAAGCATCTAGAATCAAAAGCATCTAGTTTCCTGTTATCTTGTTTACACAGCGTTCAAGTTTCACTACCATAACTAACCCTAGAAAGAACCAAACTATTATACAGTCTAATTTTAGTCTTTAGGTGTATACGCCTATTTCTCCACAATCTCCATCGATTCTTAAAAGTTCCGGCAGCAATTCCTATTCATCTGTTAATCTCATGCCGCACATCATGGGTATCTGTTACATAGCTCCCAAGATAATTAAACTGTGACACCTGCTCCAGACAGCAACCATTCAGATTAACTGAAACACAGCCTTACTGACCAATTTTCATCACTTTTCTCTCTGTTTATAACCAAACTTACTCTACTACCAGTCTCATCAACAGCTCGAATGAAAGAGTTCATCTCATCAACATTATTTGCTAAAAGGGCTAAATCATCAGCATAATCTAAATCAGAAATTTTCTTATCTCCAGTCCATTTAAGGCCAAAATCTTTCCTTTGAAGTGAATTTCGCATAACATAATCAATAACCAAGCTAAAGAGAACAGGAGACAAAATGCACCCTTGTCGAACACCAGAAGTAATGCTAAACCAATTGCTACAAGCCTTACCAACTGTCACACATGACTCAGTGTTATTATAGAGAGCTTTCATTATGTTAACTAACTTGTCTGGTATACCATATGATCTCACAATCAACCACAAATTCGACGATCAACAGAGTCGAAAGCCTTTTTGAAATCAACAAAGCTAGCAACCAAAGGTTTCTGAAACTCTAAACATTTCTCAAGAATCTGCCTAAGTGAAAATATCTGATCTGCGCATCCCCTACCACTTCTGAATCCACATTGCTCATCACGCAATTGATTGTCAACTAGATTCTTAATTCTATTAAGCACAATCATGGAAAGAACTTTACCTGGAACAGAGAGTAGGCTGATACCCCTATAGTTATCACAAGAACTGCGATCACCTTTTTTGAAAATAGGGATAATAATAGCTCTGGTAAAATCTTTAGGAACCATGCCTTTATCATAAAAGTTATTCAAAATTTTAGTCATCCAAGTGGTAACTGAAACATTCCCAGCTCTAAGCATTTCCGTAGTAATTTCATCCACCCCTGGGGATTTGTGAAGTTTAAATTAGAAATAGCCAAACTAACTTCAGATTGTGTTATAGGGCCAACATTAAAGCCAACAATGCATCTATCATCATTGCAAACAATGGGAGTAGAATTAACCACATTGTTTAGAACATCACTGAAATGCTCAGCCCACCTAGCCATAACAGAATCCTCACCTTTTATACCTTACCTTGTTTATCCTTCAATCCCTGTATACCTGTTCGTTTTCTACCACACAAAACATTAACTATCTGGTACAGCTCTCTTCTGTTGTGCTGTCTAACTGCTTCCTCAGCTTTGTCAGCCAGGCCATCAAGCCAAAGATTCTTATCAGCAGCTAACTGATCCTTTACACATTTATTAAGTTCTTTGTAATGCTTTCTATTAGGACTAGTAGGGTACTGATTAAGGACATTCCTGCAATTCCTTCTTTCTGAAATAAGCTCAAGTGCCTTATCATTTAAATAATTCTGCCTCCGCTGCTCCTTTTTCCCTAAAAGAATACTGTTAGTTTCCAAAAAAGCCTGTTTAAAATGGCCCCATTCTTCCTCAACTTCAGTATTAAGCAAACCATGACTGTCATAATGACTAAGTAACCTATCATGGTAAGCTTTAGCTATAACTGGGTCTTTCAGAGCTTCAGTATTAAAGGTAAATTTTTTAACCCTAGCACAACACTTTTTAAATTTAAGTTGCAAGACACTTTTAACAAGGTAATGGTCAGATCCAATTTCAGCTCCCCTATATGCCCTGGTATTTCTAACAGAACTAGCCTATTTGCTGTTAATTAATATATAATCAATCATATTCCTATGCAGCCCATCAGGTGAAACCCATGTGTATTTATGTATGTCGCAGTGTTTGTAATATGTATTAGTTATTCTGAAACCATTGAGTTTACTTACCTGTAGGAGACGTTGCCCATTGCCATTGCAGCTACCAATACCAAAAGGGCTATCACCCCTCCCCAAACGTCAGAGTCAGTACCAACTTTGGCATTGAAGTCACCTAGAACAAGGGTAATATCTGCTTTCTTGACAGAATTCAGAATATTCTGAAGTTGTCCGTAAAATCTATCCTTCTCATCCTCATCGGCATCCTCAGTGGGGGCATAACAGCAGATATCATTCAAGTCTTTAATGTTTGTCTGAAATTTTGCTGTAAGAAACCTTTCATTAATGCACTCATATCCTAGAAGAGCATCACTAGCATGTCTGCTGAGCAGCAGACCCACGCCTTGGTGATGCTTTCCATCCTCCCTTCCTGTAAAGAGAAATTTAAAGTTATTTTTAAGTATCTCACCTTTACCTCTCCATCTGGTCTCTTGCAAGCCTAGAATATCTAGGTTATAGCGCTGGAATTCCTGCATGAGGACATCAAGAGAATAATCTCTATGTAATGTCCTCACGTTCCTGCAGAGAGAAAATGATTAAAAATCCTACTAAAGAAATTAGGTTTATTGAGATTGGTAGGGCCAACAATATCAAACAGCCCCCTGATCGCAGGCATGGGGCAAAGACCTGTTCCTCCTCCGCTAAAGGCTGAAGTCACCGATGCTGGTAGGAACTTCAGGCACCACCTTTTCAAATGGACTTTTTCAAGAGTCGTATGGCCTGCTTGAGACACATTACTCCAGTTTAGGCTTGATGATGCCCAACTAGCTAAGTAAGGTTCAGGTACCTGCGATGGCCTCTGATTAGGATTATCCACCAGCTGATATAAGGTATCCCATGCCTCTGTTCACTTAGAGCTGGCAACCCAGAAGCAAACAAAGAACACAGCAGCAGACTCTCCCTCAACAGAGGCCCACCAGAGCAGCTCAAATCCATAAACAAGTCCAGGATCCATAATCAAGCTCAAATCCATAAACAAGTCCAGTCTAGTAGGTATAGATGGTCAGCACCAGGACCCTGTGAAGTTGACCACTCCTCAGCAGGGTTGAAAAAAAAGAAAAAAGGGGCCATAGATGTCCAGATCAGTAGGCCATACTGAACTGGCAGCCCTCCTCTTCCGTTCCCTTCCAAAAGAGAATATCTCTTTTGAAAGGTACTAACGGCCTGCACCACGAGAAGGCTGGGTATTAGCTATGAAAATATAAAATGTGTTGAACATTTATCTAAAATATTTTTCATTTGAAAATTTGATCTAAAATCTTTTTTTTTTCATGTCTTTTTTTATTATTAATTTTGTTACCATATCACTTGTTTTTAAAATTCATTACAGAATAAATTACTATAAGTAACAAAATAATAAATTAATAATGTAGGTTAAATATAACCAAAAAGACAACTGTTCAGGTGATAATTTACGAGTAATTCAGTTTAAAATAATAAATATAAATTTATAATCTGAATTGAGTCAAAAAAAGTAAAGCTGTGTATTATACATTTTTCATGAATAGGTTTTTAAAATACCACTACAATGGAGATGAAAAATACATATATATGTATAGGCAATTATTACAGTAGAGGGGAAAAATACTAAATGAAGTAGAAAAGACAAAAACAACTTTCCAAGTTTTTTTTCCCCAAAATTTTTTGTTAAATGTTACCTTTTGAAAATAATTGAAAATAAAAATCATGCATTATGGAATATCTTTTTCGATACAATTCCATATCAGGAATCTCCAAAAGATTTCTTACAATCAGACTATTTTTGGTTATGCAAAGTGCCTTGCTAAAAATTTTAGCCACAAGCTGTCACTGGTGTTCTTGATGTGCTTTTCATGACTTAATTCTGTTGAATCAATTTCCTATGCATTTCACTTATAGCTAGTCGTAATTACCATATTTTATACATCTTAAGACCTACATTTTTTTCTTGTGGGGCTTTATGAAGAATATTGCTTACAGATATAATTTTCATGCCTTTATTATGAAAGATATTCAAAATTTCAGTCATCCAAGTGGTAACCAAAGCATTCCCAGCTCTAAGCATTTCCATAGTAATTTCATCTACCCCTGGGGATTTATATAGTTTAAGTTTAGAAACAGTTAAAATAACTTCAGACTGTGTTATAGGGCCAACATTAAAGCCAGTAATGCATCTATCATCATTACAAACAATGGGAGTAGAACTAACCACATTGTTTAGAACATCACTGAAATGCTCAGCCAATCTAGCCATGACAGAATCCTCACCTTCTATAACCTTACCTTGTTTATCCTTCAATCCCTGTATACCTGTCCGTTTTCAACCACACAAAACATTAACTATCTGGTATAGCTCTCTGCTGTTGTGCTTTCTAACTGCTTTGTCAGCCAAGCCATCAAGTCGAAGATTCTTATCAGCAGATAACTGATTATTTACATGTTTATTAAGCTCTCTGTAATGCTTTCTATTAGAACAAGTAGGGTATTGATTAAGGAAATTCCTACAGTTCTTTCTTTCTGAAATAATCTGAAGTGCCTTATCACTCAAATAATTCTGTCTCCTCTGCTCCTTTTTTTCCTAAAAGAGTACTGTTAGTGTCAAAAAAAATCTGTTTAAAATGGTCTCATTCTTCCTCAACTTCAGTAGTATGCATACCATGACTGTCATAATGACTAAGTAACCTATCATGGTAAGCTTTAGCTATAACTGGGTCTTTCAGAGCTTTAGTATTAAAAGTAAAATTTTTAACCCTAGCACAACACTTTTTAAGTTTAAGTTGCAAGACACTTTTAACAAGGTAATGGTCAGATCCATTTCAGCTTCCCTATATGACCTGGTATTCCTAACAGAACTAGCCCATTTGCTGTTAATTGATATATAATCAATCATATTCTTATGCAGCCCATCTGGTTAAACCTATGTGTACTTATGTATATAACTGTGTTTGTAATAAGTGTTAGTTATTCTCAAACCATTAAGTTTACCATATGGGAGATGTTGCCCATTGCCGCCAGCAATACCAAAAGGGCCTATCACCCCTCCCCAAAGGTCATATCCTTCTCATCCTCAGTGGGAGCATAACAGCAGGTAACATTCAAGTCTTTAACGTTTGTCTGAAATTTTGCTGTAAGAAACCTTTCATTAATGCACTCATATCCTAGAAGACCATCACTAGCGTGTCTGCTGAGAAACAGACCCATGCCTTGGTGATGTTTATTATCGTTCCTCCCTGAAAAGAGAAATTTAAGATTATTTTTAAGAATCTGACCTTTATCTGTCCATATGGTCTCTTGCTAGCCGAGAATATCTAAATTATAACAATAGAATTCTTGTGTGAGGACAGCAAGAGAAAAAGCTCTCTGCTGAGTCCTCACATTCCAACTACCTATGGAGAGAAAATGGTTAGTGTGATGTTTAAAGAAACTATGTTTATTGAGAGAGGGAATGCCAACAATATCAAACAGCCCCCTAATTGCAGGCATGGGACAAAGACCCATTCCCTCACTACTAAAGGCTGAAACCATCTACACTGGAAGACTTCCTCCAATGTAGAATTTGACGGTGCCCATAGAAGCAAGAGTTCAGGTGCCTGTGATGACCTCTGCTCAGGATTATTCATCAGCTGATAAAGCATATCCTGTGAATCTATTTACTTGGGACTGTCAACCCACAAACAGAAAACACAGTAGAAAATTTTCCCTCCATGGAAGCACACCAGTGCGCAAATTTAGCATCCATAATCAAGCTGAGCCTTAATCCAGTCCAGTAGGTTTATACTGTCAGCACCAGAACACTGTGTGGTTGACCACTCCTCAGCAAGGTAGAGAAAAAGAAAAGTAGTCATAATTGTCCAGATCAGTAGGCCACACTAATCTGGCAACCCTCCCCTTTCATTCACTTCCACAAGAGACTCTCTTTTGAAAGGCACTAACAGCCTGCACCTTGAGAAGGTGGGGTCAAACATTAGGTGCAAGGCCTAGCCATTTCTATGCATCATCACAGGGGATTGGTACATATCTCTCCTTCCAATGACTACCTAGCTACCAAACAAATACTATGTCAGTTTTAAAAAATTGCAAAAAAAATCTACTTCATCCTTTATCATTCAACTAGGAGTGGTTATCATGCTTTTCTTGCTGATCAAATGGACCTGGGTTTGAGCCCCGTGTAAAGCATGGATGTTTATGTTGTCTTTCTGTTGAATCTTGCCTTCTTCACAGACCTTCTCTATGGCATATTAAACTGACAGGCTCTTGTCAGATCTCTGTGGCAAGCAACTGCTTGAAGGGTATTTATTTATTTATATATGAATAATTCACCAAACTAATTTATCAGTTATTTTGTGTCATTCATTAATTCGTTTGTCATTTTGTGTTTTGCTTCTTTTTATACATATGGGTTGCCCTTTCAGTAAACTTTTTCCATCCCATGGTAGTTTCTTAATTCAGATCATTTATTTTGCAATCTTCTTCACTTTTCCTTTATAAGCTACTAAGATTCCCAAAAACATTTAATTCTTTAAAGATCATTCTTTAAATATTACTATCCTGAAACTTTTCAAACTTTTCTTCTTTTGGAACTGTAGCATACAAATATTGTATGTATTATAATAATGCATGTTTGACATCAGAATTATTATTTTAGTATCATATCTAAAGTAGATGAAATAATCTTGTAATATTAACATTACATTTACTGTAAAACTATTCCAAATCATGATATTGCCAGTTTGCATCTATTAATGAATTTGTTTAAATTGGTCTAATTTAGAATATATGCTGATTTTAAAGTAAAACTTTGTATAAGAAAAGTGTTTTTTTAATTTACTGTTGTTGTTTTTTGTTTTGTTTTTTTCAGTTTCCTGTGGCTGATAATCATCTGAGAGAGTTTCTGTAGTCTCATTTGAGTGGAGTATATATTTTCATTCAGCACTTATGTGTCCACTTATTATTTATTCCCATTACATCTTCAGTGCAATGTTTTTTCTTCGAAGATAATGCATCATTTCTTTGTCATTTTGTTTTACCTTTATATTTATTTACTATGTTTATTTGCCTTACAGTATTAAAAAATACAAAACGGTGGTACTCATGTTGCAAGACACTGAAGTAAAATGTGCAGAATATTATCTCTAGTATATGCATTAACATTTTTCAAACATCAGTTTTAAAATCTAGGAATTATTCACTAAAACACATTTTCCTGTAAATTTTATGGATTCTAGCAATCCTATATTATGTTTAGACTGTTATATTTCGGATAGTTTGTTTTGGAAAGCACTGAAATGTCCCTTGGTGTTATCAGATGTACAATTGTGTACTGCTCACACTTCTAATTAGACAGAAAATTTCTCATATCTTCCTAGTAACTCAGAAACCTGGTCAGGATCTGTCAATATTTTGCATATTAGATGATTATTTTCAGGAATATAATTAAAATGTAACTAATTGTAGTTTAAGCAGGGCTATACATTAATTCAGTCTTCGTACAACAATAAAAAAAGTTTTAAAATGCTGTTGAGCTATTCTTTAATCTCTATAAGTAACAACACAATATATATAAATATAAAAACATTTCCATTCCATGAAAATGTGCAGTTTCTGCTGTAAGAAAAAGAATCACAATATATTATCTCAAATTTCAGTATATTGCCAACCTTTACCATAATTAGGGACTAAATTAACTTTTTAGAGATTGCTTTCACATCAAGTTACATGCTATAAAGGAGAGACTTCCTTCTGAATTCCATTGCCAGAAACAATTACTTTCTGTGGTTTAGCAAATTAAATCCTGTTCACTCTGTAGGAGGTGAGCAGGAGCATTTAGATGTCTTGGGGCATTCCCACAGACTTGGACCATGTCACAGGATCCTGCACAATCAGTTTTATGACTGGTCTAATCAACTACAATATACTATGCATCAGTATTAAGAGAAGAAATTAGCTGGTGAATTTCTGTACCTGAGCCATATGTTAAATGTGTTGTTTTAGCTGGTGGATTTCTGTACCTGAGCCATATGTTAATGTGTTGTAATGTTACAGCATCAGTACTAGCCATCTTCTGAATGTTAAACTATATGCATATAGTGATTTGAAAAAAATCCAAACACCAGTTAATAAGTTGCATCAAAAACAGTGTGGCTTTTGACAATATATATACTGAATGAAAATAATAAACATCAGTAAAAAAAATAGTGCCAATGGTATTTAATTCGTAAAAGGAATCATTTTCAGTTATTTTCCAGGAAAACAGTAGGAATAAAGATATTCATGAAGAGATAAACTGAAAAAAATTGGTTTTGCCATGAGTGGGATTTGAGTTCACATCTCCTGGAAACATGCCAGTTATGCTGCCACTACACCGTCAATGGCTAACGTTTTCTTCAGCTAGTGTGACATAGGTTATAACTGGCATGTTTCCAGGAGACGTGGGATCGAATCCCACTCATGGCAAAACCAATTTTTTTCAGCTTATTACTTCATGAGTTCCATGTCTACAAGACATATTTTGTGATTCTTTACTACTGGAATAAAGATATATATTTCAATGTTCTAATTAATTTGTTGAGAATTATCAATTGTTTAATGTGGCAAATAATTAATCTACTTATGTGATTTTGGCAGTCAACTAAGTAAATACTCACACAGGTTATATAAAATATAATATCAAACAAAATTATAATACGCTATCAATCCTGTTCATCCCTGATGTAAAAATTGCATTGTATATAAAATATAGATTGGAAATTTAGACGTTTTATATATTTCAATAAAATATCACAATTCAAAACAATATATTTAATTATTTCAGTTATTGTATAAATATGGGTATCACTGGTATAAAAATAATGTTAAATGTGTAATATTACATTGCAATCTCAGAAGGAGAGATATATAAACTATCTTTCATATTTCTTAGTGGTGTACTATTTTTTTAAAAAGTATAACTTGTGAAAAGAAAAACCTTACTGGATAGGGATTAGGGAATTGGCTTACTGTTCCATTAGGCATACCCTTGTGTGTTTGTGTGTTAACATTCACTCAGGCAGTGATCAGAGAACTGTTTTAGTAGGCTGTCCTTGTATGAGAAAGCCTGTATAAGCTAGGGATAGCTTTTAGGTTTCTCTGTCTTCTGTGTAGCATATCAGAAAGAAAATGTATTTTTTTTAAAAAGTTTGCAATACAGTTGAATTTACTGAATGTTTATTTAAATTGAATAATCTGAATGATTTTAAGCACTGTATTAAAATTAAGATAGATTCACATATTTAAGTTCAGTCAGCCTTCTGTAATGGAGATAAAATCTTTTTTTAACTTGTTGATTAAGTAAGTTTTGACATTTATTAATTTTTTGATATTTTATATATATATATATTTGTTTTTATAAAATTTATTTATTGTTGATAATTTACTTTTAAGAATTGAAAAATGTGATATTTTTGTTCCGTTTGTTTAGAAATATATATATATATTCCTTTTATTCTTGTATGGTTTGAGGGTATTCTATCCAAGCCCATTAAAGTTTTTAATAGAAGCAAAGAATGCATAAGACGAACTTTAAATATTAGTCACACATATAGAGTCATTGCATATAAAATCATCAAACCTGTAATATCTATGATGCTTGACTATATGGATGTGCCAAAAATGGCTTTCTGAGTATAACATGATGAATATTTTGCAAAAAGAAAATAATCTTTGATTAGACAGAAAAGCAGAAGTCTTCTTTTAGTATACTCCATTTCACTTCTATTGGGCCATAGGTCTAATGTCACAATAATTGCTTCATTGTGTAACAAAAATCACAGACTTCTGAAACCTGTCCTTATAGCAGGACAACGTATACGAGGCAATCCCAGTGTACCGCTATTCAAGATAGCATACCACCTTGAGGGAGTTGCCAAGAAACCACATCCACTAGCCAGAGAACATTCATATTGTGTATCCTGCCATTCGCTTGGGGAGACCTGTAGAAGAGAGCGACCTACCTTTTAGAATCAGATCTGATGAGATAATCATTGAGGTGCAGTGAGTTGTTTTTTTGAATTTTGAAATCTTTTCTTGCCTAATACAACCAAATAACTCACTGGATTTAGATCACATCTATTTGCCAATACAGATAAGATGTTAAATTTTGAATTTAGATGCCTAAATTTTTCATGATAGTCCTAACATTTTGCACATGGAAGCTATCATGATGGAGAGTCCTCAGGCTCTCCCATCGATGAGTCACACTTAATAGGGTTGCACTCCCGTTTGGCATGACCCTCAACTTCATCCTCTCCAACGGGGACACCAACCAGCGGCCCCTCCAGCAATACCTCAAGCCCGGACTTCGCTGCAGCCGAGTAGACGAACCCACATGACTGGGGATTCCAATCCCGATCTTCAGGCCCCCGCAGGGTCACTCCATGACACCCCAGACTTCGCTGGGGCGATAAAGGAGCCGACTCAACTGGGTATCCTTCCAGTCGGCAGGCCCTCAGTAAAGCCTCTCCATCGGGGCACCAAGATGACCTAGGACTTCACAGGGGCCGGCCAATAAGTCCACTTGACACGGGACAAGAGTCCCAGTCGGCAGACCCCCAGCCAGCCCCTCCATCGAGGCTGCAAGGCATGCCAGAAACACCGACGAGTCGGCACCCAGTTTCACAGAGGCACCTTCAGATCCTCCACCATGTCAATTCAATAACCTAATCTTGGCAGCCGAAAGAGTTACTGGGGACTCTTAGTTTGGCTTTTCCATCGGTAAGCTCGTCAACCGGGGATCCCACTCCCAGTCGCGAGCCTTCAACTTCGTCCTCTCCATTGTGAGCGGGCCGAAACCCCCCAGTGAACAGTATTCTGACCCCGATATCATTGAGACCACATCGATGAGCCCGCAGACGAGCACACAGTGAGAGTATGTAGCTCAGTCCGCAGACCCCCAATGACGGCCCCTCAACTGGGGCTGCAACCCGAAGCTTCTCAAGGGCACCCGCAAGTCTGGAGGCTCTCTTACCAGTTCGCGGGCTGTCTCCATGCCCCTCTACCAGAGGCTACAAGACGTCGTGAGCCCCGGAGGACCAGCGATCTGAACCCAACTTCTCAGCATAGATATAATGATAAGCTTTTATCAAAGGTGTAACGAAACCTAAACTAAATTTATTATTGTTAGTAATTTATAATCTGAGAGGCCATCCACACCAGTTTTTTTTTTTTGCTTTTATGTAAGAAACAACATTTGAAATTACATGAAATTTCAGTGCCAATCAGAACATCATAGAATACAGAAAGCGAACCCTTTTTAAATATATAAACACACAAAATACATGCCAAACTTAAAAAATCAACAAAAATTTGGGGATTATAAAGTTCTGTTGATGTTCTTAATGATATTGAAAACTACTTGAAAATGTTTATATAACTGGATGAAACCTTTTAATGTTGAGCATTTGCCTGATATTAGAATTTATAGTTCCAAGCTTCTTTAGTTCATTTAATGTGGTTAGTCTATAGTTACCAATATATTTGCATCTTAAACGACCAGGGAAAAAGTCTGAATATGTGAAAGGTTATGTGAAATTTCTGAGCAAAAACACAAAGTGGTTTGTATAAATAAAAGTTGATGTTTATAAAAGATCTGAAAAAACCTGTTATTTTTAATTGTTTTTTTACGTGTTAAGGAAGGTGGTTTTTGTTGCTTTTTCATGTGCTTGAAATGGGATAGATTGTACATAATTTGTTAATTCTAAATTGGTGTTGTATCTGTCCATTTCCTAATTTCTACTAATTCCAGTATCTGAAGGAATCAAAACAAAAAGTTTCACTTTGAACCCATGAATGCTATGAAATATGTGGATTAGACAAAGTATGTTGTAGGTCATCACAAGTAAATATTCAGTGTTCATTCAATTGAAATTTGATGAAAGCACTCTTGAACATCAAACTCAAAATTAGAAGAATTATTTTGAATCGGGGTGGGATACAAGCATATCAGGTAATCTGACTACTGAGCTATTGGCTGCGAAGTAAGATTTCATTATTTTGTGAACCTTCCACTAACAGATACAATCATAATATATATCACATGAAGACATGGACTTCACTCCAAACAGCATCATGAAGATGATGGTTAAAATGTAGTCAAAGTATACCAGTAATCACAAATATTGATTCCATTGAAATTTGATATGTGACATGTGATTGAGCATTGCTGGTAGAAGGTTCATAATATTAATAGAGAAAATCTTGATTGGTTGTTGGTATGTCAATGGTCAGAACACTGACATATTATCAGAAGGTTGTAGGTTCATGAGTAAACAAAGTTTGTGAAAAAAATGAGTAAAAATCTCCCCCTTTTTTAGCTTCTTTCAAAAAAAAAAAACTAATGTTTTTTTTTTTGCTCAATTTGGTCTTTGACTGGATATCCCTATATAGTATTGAAAACTAAAAGTTCGAAATTTTGTTTTGGATCCTGAAATGGTTCATTTTATGCCATATAAGTGAACTTGTGTTTCCTGATCTGAACACTTTTTGGCTCTGATTTAAAGTCTATTAATAGTTCAAAAATCCTCTGCATGCTCACAAACATCAGTAACAGTATTTTGAGGTATTCATCATTCCTCCAGAAATATTTTGTGCTATTATGTAGCAGAACGTATGTTGAAGCTTCACAATGTCAAGTTCAGATTGCTGTTTCACAATAAAACTCTGAATTTAAACTACTGGCAAAGGTGAT
Organism: Ryuthela nishihirai; assembly: GCA_038380435.1. Lineage (NCBI taxonomy): Eukaryota > Metazoa > Arthropoda > Arachnida > Araneae > Heptathelidae > Ryuthela > Ryuthela nishihirai. Next base: position 84,907,566 of record JAWZYU010000017.1, read on the forward strand.
CATTTGCAAGAGCTTCTGCATTAACATACACTTTATGCTCATATGATCCTGTAAGATAGTGTCAGAAATTACAAATAGTACATCATAAATATTTCCAAGTTCATACTGATAAAGCTTTAGTTAGACTCCATTTTTTTTTTCTTTTTGTTTCATTGGTGCCAGGGTTTAGGAATGAGTTGGACATGAAAAAATTCCTAAAGATGTGTTGAACTTGGGGGAAAAAATTTTTCACCAGGTCAGACAAATCAATTGTCTCCAAAGAACATTGGGCAGAATCACTATCAAAATTCAGGTAATGTGTACTGCAAAAAACAAAAATACCCAATGGACTTACTTATCAAGTAACAAATCAGCACTTAGCGTCGATTTAAATCAGTGATTCCCAACCTTTTCTGGACCATCGCCCCCTTTAGAAGAGACAAAAATTTCAACGCCCCCCTAGTCCATAATAGTTAATTTTATATGAAATATTAAAATATTGTTGCATATTATCTGTACCTAATTTATCTGTTTATTTATCTATTAAAATCATAAAGCAGAAATTAATAAAACGACAACCAAATGTACAATAAAATTGTTTATTAAAATTTTAAAAATAAACAGAATCAATAAGAAATGAAAAATAATGAGATAAACACAAAATTAATAATAAAAAAAAAATTAATGAGATGGTTGAGGCTGGTGGAGTGTTAACAATTTGCTAATGTCGGGTTCCAATTTCGTTAACATCAATCGCAGATCGCCACGTTCAGTGATGTGTAGTCTGTTCCTCTTCTTTGACAGTAAATTAGCTACCGCACTGAATCCACGCTCAGCCATATAGGACGAAGGAAATGCGATTAAAAACTTCTGTACTATTGCCCACAATCCAGGTAGAGAACTGGTATTGATTTTTGAAGCCAGAACTCTTGGTATCCATGTTTGAATTTTACTTTGAGTGCTTCGTTAGTCGTGAGTTCTAAGAGTTCCTCTTCCAAATTTGATGATTCTTCAGTATCTGTGTTCGTGAAAGGATCTAAAACCCAACTCGGTATATTCATGTTTAAAATATCTTGGAAACGCTCCGTAAAATCAACATGAAGAACTTCCAAGTGTTGGCAGTAAGTAAATCTTCCGGTTTTGCAGAGACTGCTGATAATGTGGGAAAGTGGTTGTATTCACCTCTACCTAGATTTCGTTTGAATAGAAGAAGTTTTCCCGCAAAAGCAGCTAAGACGTTTTTTGTTTTGATTAAATTCAACTCATCACCTTGCAATTGTAAATTGATTAAATATTTTAAACAGGTCTCTCAAACAAGCGATGTCATTTTTTGACGTAATCAGGTTTTCGCGCAATTTTTCGTCTCTATCTTCAAGAAAGTCCAGTACTGAGTCAAATAGATTTAAAAAACGATTCAAACAAACACCTATAGAGAGCCAACGTACTTCAGCAAGTGATCGTAATCTTCATCATTTTCATTACAAAGCTTACCAAATAATCGGTCATTCAATGAATTGCTTCTAATCTTATTGATTGCTTTAGTAAAGTAATGGAGCGACGTACGCAGACGTTCATTCAAATTTTTTGCAACCAAATGCTGACGATGAAGAATACAATGTACAGCGAGTACATTTGGTGCTGCTTGTTTCAAATGCGCTATGAAACCCTTATGACGCCCTGTCATTGCTGGAGCACCATCAGTAGCAGCAGACAAAATATTGCAAATAGGAATTTCTTTCTCTTGAAAAAACTTTTGCATGGTATTAAATATAGATTCTCCCTTTGTATCAGATTCCAAATTTTTAGCAAATAATAATTCTTCATGATTTTTTTTTCTTTTATAAATCGTACGTATGATAAGAGTAGAGCTTCGTTATTTGGTAGAGTTGATTCATCGAGTTGAATGGATGAAGAACAGTTTTTAATATCTCTTTGACTGCCGGCAAAATTAATTCCTCGCCAATTGTGTGTGGTAGAAGACGACGCAAAAAGGTTTCACATAGGTGGCTGTTTTAAATTTGCTTTTCCAGTTCTTGAAAATAGGATAAATCTTTGTTCTTCTTATCAGCATGCATTTTATTTAAATGCTCTTGTAGCCTAGCTTCATTTGAAAAAACTTTTCGGCAAATTAAACACATAGGTAATGATTGATTTGTAGGAGAGTACGTAAATCCGTATTTCAAATACTCAATACTGTACTGCCGGCATTTCTTTTTATATGTAGATTCAGACATTTTCAAATACAAATTAACTTCTCAACAGATTTATAGGTAGTTATAAAAATAATGTTTATAATGATTCTAACACTTATCACTCACGATTATTTATCACGGCGAAGCACATAAAAATAATAAAACATCCCTAGAGCTAACGTTTTTATAGATTTGATTTTGTGCACGCATTAACTTGTATGTTTGCGATGCCGGCGCACTTGCTCCGTAAACAAGTCATTTCAAGCTCCCATATTCTTGTCGAAACATGTTAAATTGCATGAACCGCGTGTTTGCCTACCAACTTGCAAGTACTTGTCACCGTCAATCTATTCTAAACTAAAACAAATTAGGTATAGGTATACCTAATGCTAATTTAAAAATGCTTATTAACGCGATAACAATAAGATAATTTACATAGCTAGATAAAATATTTATTCATGAAAACAGGTATTTTCAAAGCATTTTATTATATTAAAAAATTGATTATAAAAAAAAATATTAAATATAATAAATTTATTATTATTATATTATTATTGCATCAAGGTTGATTTGCCTATCAGGACCGACACACATGTCCAACATAATAAGCCTGATATAGTAGTGCATGTTAAGGTATTGAATGAGATTACAATTATTGAAGTAGGAATAACATCTCAGGATAACCTGCAGACAGTAGAGGTTGAAAAGAAGAAGAAGTATGATCTGCTGGCTAATGAGTTGAGCCTAATTCACAAGTGTAATGTTAATATTATATCTTATGTTCTGACGTGGGATGGTATTGTAACTACGTACCATAAAGCATACTCAAAGCGACTTGGGTGGGAAAACATATTGAAGCTTATATCCAATCTTTGATCTTGAAGAGAACTTTTGAGAGCATCTCAGTCGACTTCAGACGTACCAGTACGCTAGTAGGCGGTAACAGGGAACTTATTGTCCAAGCTGCAGTTGAAAAGCTGTACATGACGGATGAGGTAGTGGATGACCAGAATCACCAGGAAGACACCACAGAATAGAAGAGATAAAAAGGTTGTCACAGAAAATTCCATTAAATTTATTTATTTATTTGACCGTCCCTCATTGACTGCCACAACGCCCCCCATTTGCCTCTGGATCCGCTACCGCCCCCATGGAAGGCTCCAGCGCCCACTGGAGGGCGGTATCACCCCCGTTGGGAATCTATGATTTAAATCTTAGAGGAAAAATTGTCTTGAGCCGGGTGGGATACGAACCCACGACCTCCTGATAACATGTCAGGTGCTCTGGACCACTGAGCTACCGGCCGCCGATCAAGATCTCCTCTAGTTAGCGCTATGAACATTCTTTTTATGTTTCATACAGGCGCTAGTCAGGCACTTTTAGCCACAAGCGGCATTTATATTTGCCAATAGATGGAAGCATGTATTACAAGTATGCAGATAATAAATAATGAAATAAGCTCGACGTATTCAATCAAGTAACAAATCGCACTTTAGCGTCGATTTAAATCTTAGAGGAAAAATTTGTCTTGAGCCGGGTGGGAAACGAACCCACGACCTCCTGATAACATGTCAGGTTACCACCCGGCTCAAGACAATTTTTCCTCTAAGATTTAAATCGACGCTAAAGTGCTGATTTGTTACTTGATTGAATACGTCGAGCTTATTTCATTATTTAGGACTTACTTATCTTATTCTCTTTTGTATTCTATTGCCAATGGTATTCCTTCATACTTCCATAGAATATTGAGATTCCATAAAAGAGATTTAGTCATAAAAGATTGAAACCCAAATTTTTTTCCTTTGTGATCACTTTATTTTGACCAACTGCGGATTTTGGCACATCCACAAAATGAGTGTCATTGTTACCTTGCTTGATATGATTCGCAGAATTATTTAAAAGTGTTTTTCAGAATGGGCAGATATTACTTTTACTTGAATAACATTTGTTAGAGTTGAATCAGCTCAAAGACAGCTGGTGCTTTGATAATGAACATGTTTCATGGTCACTTATACAGATTCTCTTTCATAACAGGATCAAACAATGCTAGGTATTCAATACACACTGGGTGATCATTGAATTATACCCACCTCATATTATGTAGGTGGGGGTGCTTTGAAGTTTTTTTTTAATAGAGTGAAGATTTTATAACTTTCAAAATAAGCATTTGTAGAAAAATGTAACTAAAGGTAACATAAAGATCTCAGTTCTATCTAAATATATTGAATTTCAACAATATTTCTTCAGTATTTAAAAAGTTATAGAAGTTTGAACATTTAATGACAGCATTGCTGTAAATGGTAGACTAGGTAGTCACTGGAAGGAGAGCTGTTACGCCACAATCTTGGGCATTGGATGATCCAACTTTGTAAGTAATGATGAGGTTAGGCAAAGGAGTCGGCAACCTTCTTTGAGTAGCATATTGCAGAGGGATTAGTTTGATCATGTTGCCTATATGCAGAACTATAGATTAGATTGTGAACAGTGTGCCTAAATGCTTCAGAAAGAAGGGGAGACATAGGTTGCGGTGGGCAGACAATGTCAAACAGGACCTTAGAATTGGTGCCTGGGCAGACAATGTCAAACAGGACCTTAGAATTGGTGCGCAGTGGGCAGATGCAGCATAGCTCTGGACAGATATGCTTGGAGAACTAAATTGCACGGCCTGGTTGGACCTCTGCAGCCCATTGCTGCTTGAGGATGATGAATGCTAGATAAAATAATTTAACTTTGAAGTTATTTGAACTGAAAGTATTATTTCAAACTATTTCATAAATAGCAGATTTTAAGTGGGCTTAAATCGTTCCTTCAATATTTCTTTCATTTATGGATAAATTTCTTAAAACACATTGCTGCTCTGAAAACGTCCATACCTGATAAAAATACTGAGATTTTTAAATTATCCTCAACCATATTTTCTCATAAAACTTATGTTAGAAGTTATAGATCTTTGAAATAACTTGTGATTCAGAGAACATGGGGTAGAGTGGTCATAACTGATTGATTTTAGTTCAAGAAAATGGCACTTAGAATTCTAAATTTTGCTCACCAATAGTTCTCACTGAAGCAATCGGATGTTCTAATATTTAGCTCTAGGACTGTTTTTCCTGCTTGATTACATGTAAATTTGTTCATCAGTAGTTTTTAATTTTTCCTATCATGGTTCAGGTTCTTTCCACTTTTGTAATTTTTCCAAATGTTCAGAATATTTCCATGAGAAAACAGAATTTTAAACATTTTTCCAATCCTCTGAACCATTTTCAGTGAGATTTCAATTGCATAACTCTAAATCGGTTAAAACAGATGCAAAACTCTGAGTCTTTTGACACCGAATAATATTGTAACTGCTGTCAATGTAGTTCTCTCCCACATTGACAAGGTTCCTTATGTAACGGGTGTAAAAAAACTATTATTTCCATCTTTCAGAAAGTTAAATTTCTTTTAGGTCCATGTTCTACTACATGTATGGCATACACGATGTCTGTTGTGTATGCCATACACGATATGACATCTAGGCCATATAATAAGGTCTTTGTACTGTAACATGCCTACAAGTTCATCTCCCACATATCTATCTTCTGCTCCTTTGTGATCTTTTTTTGCCTCAATCATAACACTAGTGTTTAATGCTATGAATTATCTTCAAATGCAAGAGTAACATATCACCTTTCGTTATGCTGGATCAAGGTGTGCAACCTTCTTGAGGTGAAAGCACCAAGGACAGATTGATGAGTACCATATATAGAGAATAGATAAGCGTAATTAAAATTTTTGAAATTTAACTTTATTTCAGTGTTTTATAACTGGTATACCATAATAATTTAAAAATATATATATTTTAAGTGTTTATAGCGCTTTTTCAAAAAAAAAAGCAGTATATTATACCTAGTCGTTTGTCTGTTTGACATTCATCTCATTTGCTTTTAATGATAAATTCTTTTTAAGTTGGATAGGATTGATTCAATTTTATGATTCACATTTTTCAAATATCCCAATATCTTTAATGATAACTGCTAATGGTGAAGAAATTTGGAAATGCCAAAACATGAAACGAATATTACAAGCGATCTATTTTATGCTGGAAATTTTGATGATAGAATGTGAGATGGCCAAGACGTTCACATTGGCAACAATGATTTGCCCCTTACCCCCAGGGGTGGTCAAAATGCATTTTTTTTTGTTTTGAAAGCTAAATAAAAATCCTATTGTGCTATATACGTACTAATAAAATATTGCTGTTTGTATTTCCAAATCATCCATAACTTCCAATTTTCACTCTTAAGAAGGTGCTAAAGACAAAGCTCTATTTGCCCTTTATATTTTTATAGCCCTTTAAAACCGAGCATCCCATGTTTCCCATAGGCAATATGTTCTTCTTGTTAAACTTATTATTGAAATCTGAACGTTATTTTAATAATGTAAATATGGTTTTTATACTACTGTAAGAAATCCTTGAGAGTTTTTAGTGCCAAATAAAGCGCTACCAGTAACAGTAGATGAAATTCTGCTCCAAAGTGTTTCCTTGATTGTAGCAAATTCTGACAAATTCAATGTTGACAATGGAATAAAATTATGGTGTAGTTTTTTTTTTCATTTAATATAAAACTTGATTGCATTCCTAGAGAAATTTTATAATACTGGGATTTCGGGATTAGAAGTTTGCAATCTCAAGCTATTAAAATTGTTTTAAAAATTGAAAACGATTTTTGATGTAAAACCAAACAAAATTATATAATTTATATACTGTGATAAGTGATGGTACAATACGCAATACTTGTGAAATAATATACTGTACATAATTAAATCAGACAGTTTTTTTTCCTTAAAACTAATTATTATAATTCGATTATAAACAAGATAAAGAGCCAAAAAATGGAATTAAAAATTTCAAACAGTACAAATTATTGCCAATGTAAACCTCTTGATCACCACGCTAACACCAAATTTCTAACATACAATACTTGCAATATTCGTTTAAAGTTTTACCATTTTCCATTTTTAAATTTTTACCATTTCCACCACTATTAAAGGTTTGGGAAACTCGGAAAATGCAGATCGTAACGTTTCATCAGTACCTATCTAATCCAAAAAGAATTTTGAATTTTTTTGTTTTAAAAGTTCATGTCTACAGATAAAGTGAAACAGCACGTTTTTTAAAGGCGGTAAAAAGTGTTTAATATTAAAAAAAAAAAACCTCAAGTAGCTGCTTGCCACGGAGGTCTGACAGGATCGTGTCAGTTTATATGCCATAGTAGAAGGTCTGAGGATGGCAGGATCTCGGCTGAAACACAACACAAACATCCATGCCACACCCAGGGCTCGAATCTAGGCTCCTTAAATCAGTATCCAAGCGCGCTAACAACTCGGCCACGAGATGGTTATTTTTTTTACTTCTGATAAAACAATTACTGATATTGTTTTTATATATAGTGATAAGATGTAATTGGTTAAATTAAAGGTTTTTAAAGTATATAAACATACACTACTTTAGTACCATGTGATACAATAAAGAGAAGCTTTTAAATAAAGGTCACACCCATTTTGAGTCCAGCTATGTTTAATTGAGGCGAGTTTGGAACCGAGTGTTGAAAGCTTTTTTTTTTGTTAGATAAACGCAGTTAACGTTTTCTGCAGATATTTCTGACAGTAGAAATAAAATTAATATCTTAAAATCACTGTGAAGAGTGATATTTTTTCATAAAAGGAAATAAGCTCACCGGACCAAAAAAAAATTATTCTTCACTGTAATTTTTCACTTAATACTGTGTAACACCTACCTTCACATGAATTGCAGCGGCAATCCTGTTAGATATGGACTCCATCAGTTGTTGGATTTCGCTTTCATCAATTCTAGGCCACTCCAACAATAGTACTCGAAGTTCAGTTAGATTTACGTGATGCCTATTTCAGTGTTTACCATCTGTTCCCGATAGTCCCAAAAAGTTTTCAATGGGATATATATCCAGTGACTTTGCTGGCCAACGGAGGTGTCCCAATGTTATCCCATGTTCCTCGTGCCAATCACAACTGCTTTGGCTCTGTGCACCCTACAGTTTTCATCCTGGAACACAGGAGGTTTTTGTTGCGTTTTTCCTTCATGTTAAGCACCAAAGGCAACACCTGGTTGTCCAAAATCTGTATATAGCCTTCCTGATTTAAACGGAGTTTATAACAAGTGGGCCTACTTCATGGTAGCATGGTGGCCTACCCAGAACTATCTCCAACTTGAATATCATCTTGAACACAGTCTGAATGGAAGACTTCGTTTCACCTGCAATGCACACTCTACCATCGTTGGAATACAGACAGAAGCGCGACTCATATGACTAGATAATGGTTTTAGAATTGCATGTAGTCCAACGTTTATAACACCTAGCCCATTGCAACCAGGCTGCTTTATGTGCAGCTATTAGCATGTCTTTTCTAAGGAGCTCTGCTCCAAATACCCATAGGAGGCAGTTCCCTTTGCAGTGTTCTTTCTGAAATAAGCTGACGCGTTCCTTCATTGTCTATAGCAATTTTTGTCTAATTTTAAATCAGTTTGCAGTCACTAGTCGAGATACCCGTTGGCTGCCCCTCTCTCTGAGCACTGACTTGCAGCTATAGTAACATCTACGATTAGTGTCGAATTGAATATACATCACAGTTTAGGGGACGGGGTGGCTCAGTCGGTAGCCCGCCAGGCTCGTAATCTGTAGTTCCCAGGTTCGAGTGCCAGTTGGGTCAGCGTTGAGATTTATCTCCGCAAAATTCCCCGCCATACCCACGGTCAGTAGGGGACACCGATGGACTTGGAAAGGCCGCCGTCCGTCGGATGGGACGTTAAGCCGTGGCCCCGTGTGCGGGAGAGCCATACTCTGTGCACGTTAAAGAACACGTTGGATGGCCTTGACAGGAGGCTACTATCTGTCTCCCAACAGCTGTTCCAGTGGGTCCCTTCCCCCAACCTTCTCTGAGCCTTCGGGGTCCATGTGACCTGGCCATTTAGCCCATGGTGTGCAAAAAAGTGCCGCTCAGAGGTAAAACAACCCAACCCATCGCAGTTTATACCATGTGGGTTACCGGTTCCCCTTTAGCAAAGTAGGAGTCGTACATGGCATGATAAGGAACAGAATTAGTTTTAAAGAGATAGGTTTTTTTCTACTAAAATTTTTTTGATTTATTTACTGCAAAAATAGAAATGTATTTTTAACACATCAAGCACCAGTTAAATTGTTTATTTTCAATTGTTTATTACTGATAGTGCTCCCTTTATTACTTTATATTCAAACGTAAATAAAAATTTAGTAGCTATTCAAAGAAATCTTTAAAGTATGTAAAATCCTGGTGTGAAAACGTAGGGCACTCCGGGTTTATACATTCATTGGACTTCATTTTGAAACACCAGCAAATTCGGCTACTTCTTTCACAGCATGTCCTTTAGACCTAACAGATGCAATAACACACATTTTCCACTCAGTCACAACCCATGATTCATGGCAGGAACATGTAACCAGCACTCCACTGGGACTGACGATATACAGAGCACATGGAAGGTCACATGCCTCTATATAGTACTGCATTACTAGTCACAACATCTACTAGTGTATCAAGTCAACGCTACCATCTATGGTGGGGGCAATTAAGTTTTTGTCCAGTGGGCTTTAAGTGAAAGCTGTGTCTGGGCCACAGGTAAAGGTGACCAGATGTGCAACTCTCATAGGGCCCATGGGAACTGAAGTTCGATAGCAGCGCCCCTATCGGTGACTCCTGAAGGCTTCTTTACGATTCCCTTCCGGTTTTATGTGGATATTTTTATAACCCCATTTCCAAATTTCACTTTTAGAATTTTATGCAATATGTTACATAATTTTAAGTTTGACTTTAGAATTTTATTCCATGTTTTATGAGTATTTCACATTCGTTTTTCTGTTTATAAATATTTAAGCTTAATATTTTTTGCAGTTAGAATGGATGAAACAGTTTATTGATTATGTCAGTGGTGTAACCAGGAAAAATTCATTGCTTTATATATTTTCCTTTGGGGACAATTTTAATTTTTTTTTTTTTGAAATCTTTATTAATGTACAATCAGATTTTGCAAACTGAACATTTTACCTGTTCCTGTCTATGCCACTGATTCAGGACACTATATTTTCTACTGTTTTAGTTCCCATGAAAATACCTTATTTCTAAGTGGAAAAAAATTTACACTATATTTTCTACTCTTTTAATTCCCCACGCCCCATGAAAATACCTTATTTTTAACTGGGAAAAAAAATCACTGTATTTTATACTCTTTTAGTTCCCATGCTCCATGAAAATACGTTATTTATAAGTGGAAAAACATTACCTGCTGTAAAATAATATCAATCGATATTATTTTACATGATACCTACTATGTAGTAGCCCATTTCCATTATGTCCTTTCTATAGGGGCAGTATTTGCTATTATAGCAGGAATTAATTCATTGATTCCCTCTATTTAATTTATCTTTGAAACCCAAGTGATTAAAAATTCATTTCATAACCATATTTTTAGGAGTAAATATAACCTTTTTTCCTCAACATTTTTTACGATTAAACGGAATACCTCGCCGATATTCAGACTACCCTAATGCATTTACAACTTGAAATCTTGTCTCATCCCTAGGAAGTATTTTATCATTATTAGCAATAATAATATTTATTATAATTGTATGAGAAAGTTTCTCATCACAACGTACCATTACATTTCCTAATCATTTTCCATGTTCAATAGAATGGTCCCACAACATTCCTCCAATACATCATACTTTTAATCAACTTAACTATTAAGTAACCATTGCCTACATGAGCAAACCTATCCTTTCAAGATAGCACTTCCCCATTAATAGAACAATTGAGATTTTTTCATGATCATAACAATAATTATTCTTGTTATAATTACTATTTTAACCGGGTATATTTTAATTAATATTATTATAACCTCCTTCTTCAACCAATTCCTTTTAGAAGGCCAAGAACTAGAATGATTCTGAACTTTAATCCCCGCTTTCCTATTAATTTTTATTGCTCTTCCATTACTCCGTACTTTGTACTTTATAGATGAAAACTTCTCCCCAGAATTAACACTAATAGTAACTGGTTTTCAATGATACTGAGTTTACGAATTTACAGACTTTATAAAAACAGAAATTGAATCCTTTATACTACAACCAGCTGATTCATCCATTCGACTTCTAGAAGTCGATACCCCGCTCCCTTTACCATTATTTACTCACATTCGAGCAATAGTGACTTCAAATGATGTAATTCATTCTTGAGCCCTACCCTCTATAGGGGTAAAGATTGATGCGTTACCAGGACGACTTAAACTACTATATTCACAAGTCGTCCTGGTAAATTTTCAGGAAAATGTTCTGAAATCTGTGGGGCCAACCATAGATTTATACCTATCTCAATTGAAGTTTCACCACGATCCTCTTTTATTTCATGACTATTCACCTCTTCAGATAACCTAATTTAAGGTTATCTGAAGCCTAAATATAGATAATTCTTCTGAAGAGAAATTAGTTAAAAAATAACATTAGATTGTCATTCTAAAATTAAAATTTCTTTAATCCACAAACCGCACCATTATGATGAGCTATAGCCCCTATCTTCATTTCTATTGTTATTATTATCTATATTATAAATCATTTTTTATTTCAAATTTCACCACCAACCAATTTTAAATTAAAATTTTCATCCCTTAATTGAAAATGATAACTAATCTATTCTCTATCTTTAACCCGTCTTCATCCCTTAATTTATCACTAAATTGGATAGCAATTATAATAATTATTACTTTTATTTCATCATCCTTCTTTTATTTAACTCCTATATCCTTTCTTTTACACTCAAAAATAATTTTAACTCTTCATAATGAATTTAAATTATTAACATTCCCTCATCATCAAGGATCAATCCTATTCTTCTTCAGAATTTTTCTTTTTATTTTATTTATAAACATCCTGGGATTATGACCTTTTATCCTTACCCCTTCTAGACATATTTTAGTCACGTTCTCATTAAGCCTTACAATTTGAATAAGAATTACTAACCTACTTATAAAAACTAATACAATAATATCCCATCTAGTTCCGCAAGGAACACCTATATTCCTATCTTTCTTTATAGTTTTAATCGAATCTATTAGTAACTTAATTCGTCCTATTACATTATCCGTGCGACTAGCTACGAATACAATACAGGTCACCTTCTTCTCTCACTAATTAGAAGAATTGCTACTCTAAAATTCAAATCTATATTAATTTCTATTACATTACAATCTCTGCTAATTTTATTAGAATCAGCTGTTGCTCTTATTCAAGCTTTTGTCTTTTTTGTTCTATCCCTTCTGTATAGAGCCGAATAGTGCCAACCCATACTCATCCATTTCACATAGTAAATCAAAGTCCTTGACCCCTAACAGGGACCCTTAGTGCTATACTATTAACTAATGGTCTAATTAAATGACTTCACTTTAACTCAACAACTATGTTTGTTATAAGAATTTTTCTTATAATAACTACTATAATCTTATGATGACGTGATGTAGTACGAGAGAGAACTTTCCAAGGTCTTCACACAAAAATTGTTATTAAAAGCTTACAATGAGGAATAATTTTATTCATCACCTCAGAAGTCTTATTTTTCATCTCATTTTTCTGAGCCTCTTTCCATTCAAGACTATCACCTACTATTGAGATTGGGGCTCAATGACCACCAGCAAGTGTTATTCCATTTAACCCTTTTCAAGTCCCTTTATTAAATACTGCTATCCTTTTAGCATCCGGTGTAACCGTAACATGATGCCATCAAAGCATTCTCTCTAATAAAAATAAAATAGCTTTTAACGGTATTTTAATAACCTATATTTTAGGTGTTTATTTTACTATCCTTTAAGCTTGAGAATACTACCAAGCTTCTTTTACTATTTCAGATACCATTTACGGTACTACTTTTTTTTGTAGCTACAGGGTTCCATGGATTTCATGTTCTAATTGGATCTACCTTCTTACTTATTTGTTTACTACGCATTAAATCTATTCACCTTTCCCCACTACACCACTCTGGATTTGAGGCCGCAACATGATAACTGGCATTTTGTAGATGTAGTTTGACTCTTCTTATTTACTTTTATTTAACTACTGAGTCTCCTACCTTTTTAGTATATAAGTACATTTGATTTCCAATCAAAAAGAATAAAATGTATTTTTAATATTAATTTTCTTTATTGTTACATCTCTATCTTCAATTCTATTACTAATAGCTATTATTACATCAAAAATAATTAAAAAACTTCAAGAAAACTTATCCCCCTATGAATGTGGATTCGATCCCTTTTCCCACATTACGAGTGCCTTTTTCACTTCGATTTTTCCTAATTACAGTAATTTTTCTTATTTTTGATGTAGAAATTACTTTAATTTTACCTATTCCAATATCCATAAATTCACCTCTATCTCTTATATTTATTCTATCCTTTTTAATTATAGGATATTTCATGAATGAAAAAATGGAGTCTTGAGATGACTTTAGGTAGGAATTAAATTAAAGTTGGATTGCAACCAAACTTTTGTCAAAAATAGACCCTGCCTAGTAGTGATTTTATCACACTCAGTTTCGACCTGAGCCACTGGTCTTCCCTTTACTTTTAATAGCAGCCCATGGGGCTTCTCACTGTTGATGAGAAAATAGAGTTATCTCCTATTAATAGGAGATAATTCTTTAGGCCGCTAACCTAAATAAGTTTATGCTATCTTCTTAAGTTTTTGTAGTGTAACCACATATCCCTTTCATGGATAAAATAGAATTTTCTCAAAAATACCTTCTTATCTTCAATAAGATGCTCTGATTAAGCTATTTGAGATAGATAATAAATAAAAAACTTCATCCAATTCTAGATAGTAATAAAATTCATAAAGTTTTAGCTCTAACACCCTCTATTATCTTTCTCCAAAAATAAAATAATCTTGATCTACCGTAAGGCCCAAAACTCTCCCCTCATGACCGATCTATTAAAAATAAATTATCTCCTAATTTAGTAAAGTTAATAATGGGGTTAGAATAAAGACTCTTCATAAACCATAATATAGACATAATACTCCAACGGTTTTAATTTTCCTATTCAATGCCGTCCCGTGGCCGAGTGTTTAGCGCGCTTGGCTACTGATCTAAGGGACCTGGGTTCGAGCCCCGGGTTAAGGCATGTCTGTTTGTGTCGTTTTTCTGCTGAGGACCTGCCATCCTCTCAGATCTTCTACTATGGCATATAAACTGGCAGGCTCCTGTCAGACCTGAACCACTGGTCTTCCCTTTACTTTTAATAGCAGCCCATGGGGCTTCTCACTGTTGATGAGAAAATAGAGTTATCTCCTATTAGTAGGAGATAATTCTTTAGGCCGCTATCCTAAATAAGCTTATGCTATCTTCGTAAGTTTTTGTAGTGTAACCACATATCCCTTTCATGGATAAAATAGAATTTTCTCAAAAATACCTTCAATAAGATGCTCTGATTAAGCTGTCAGACCTCTGTGGCAAGCAGCTGCTTGAGGGGGTATTTATTTTTATTTTATTATTCAATTCAGTTGGAATCTAATCCACACACCCAATAAAATAAAAATTAAACCAATAAATTTCTCAGACTTTCTAATTATAATATTAATAGGGTTTAAAAATAATCATCCTAATAATGCTCCTCTCGTGACTCCTAAAATAGTAAGGAAAAAAATAGAAAGGGATATATAACCTTTTTTTTATAAAAGCCCCTCTAGTTGTTCTTAATCTAATAAAAGTAAATCCTAATAATACCATATGCATTGAATAAGACCCAGTCAGCCCAAATGAGACCAACACTAGAATTATTATACTAGTAGTAATCCCACCTTCTATAAATTTTTCTAAAATTAAATCTTTAGAATAAAACCCAGATATAAAAGGTATGCCTATCAAAGCTAGTCCTGAAATTCCTATCCCCACTCTTATAATAGGAGAAAGAAAATAGGACCCACCATAAAAACGTAAATCTTGTCTTACCTTATTATAGATAGAAAATCCCTACACAAAGAAACATTATTGACTTAAAAATAGCATGAACCAATAAATGGAAATAAGAAATAGTATAGTCCTAGTGAGCAAGAGAATATTTTACTCCAATTTGACTCAACGTTGAAAAAGCTACAGTCCTTTTAAAGTCTATTTCTTAATTAGCAGACAATCCCACTAAAAATATAGTAATTCTAGATAAAATAAGTAAAATAAACATTAAATTTCTATAATTTTCAATTAAGATTATTAAAAATACTCCTGCGGTAACTAAAGTAGAAGAATGTACTAAAGCAGAAACTGGGGTGGGGGCCGCCATAGCAGCTGGAACTCAAGCAGAAAACGGAACTTGTGCTCTTTTAGTAATAGCAGCTAATATTAATATAAATAAAAGTCACCCATCAAAATTTACATTAATAAATCTTCAGTCCCCACTCTTAATTAAAAGCCCAATAGATAATAAAAGTCCTACATCCCCCACCCGATTTGATAAAATAGTTAATATTCCAGCATTCAGTGATTTTAAATTCTGATAATGAATAACCAAAATAAAAGAGACTAAACCAAGTCCATCTCATCCTAAAAGAATAAAAATAATGTTCCTCTTAAAATCACCAAACATATTGAAATTACAAATAACAAGACTAAAAAACTAAACCGAGTCTCATTTTCTCCTTCTATATGCTCAATTCTAAATAAAAATACACATCCTGAAATAAATAAAACACAAAACGAAAAGGATAAAGAGATTCAAACAATAATTAATTCTACCTTAATTGAATAAGTCCCAAAATTCATAGTTCTATAATCTAACCACACTACCTTATTATTAAAAAAAAATAACTAAACAAACCAAAGAGTAAAGAAAACGAAAAAAAGACTTTGTCTAATATTCAAAAAAATTTTCCTTGATTAACTTCAGCTCCACAATCTGATATTATTACTTAACTACAAAGAAATAATCATTGTATGAAAACATCAACTTTTGAGATTAAAAATATTAATGGCACTCCATGCATTAACACAACATTAAATTCCATTACATTAATGGGCTTAATAGGGCATAATAAGTCTTATTTTATCGTGATGAAAACAAGAAAACATAAAAATTCTAAACAAAGCACATAAAAAGAAAAGTAAAGCTAGACCCACTAAAGTTGATTCTCCTCATCTTAATAAGCTTATTATAAATAAAATTTCTCTTACTAGATTTAAAGAGGGCGGAGCAGCTATATTAGTAATTCTTAAAATAAACCATCAAAATGTTAGTCTGGGGAAAATAATTAATATTCCTTTTAAAACTACAATTCTTCGAGAATGGAATCGTTCATAAAATAGATTTACTAAATAAAATAATCCTGAAAAACAAACTCCATGACCTAATATTGTTATTAAACATCCATTTAATCTAATTTTTCTTATTACTATAATTCCTGATAAGATTAACCCTATATGAGCAATGGAAGAATAAGCAATTAAAGCTTTTAAATCTATCTGGCGTAAAGAAATTAATCTAGATATTACCCCCCCCCCCCCTAGTAATCCAATTCTAATAAAATAATCTCTTCAATAACAAACATTTTCCCAAATTAAAGGAACAACCCGTAAAATACCATAACCTCCAAGCTTCAGTAAAATACCAGCAAGAACTATAGACTCTTCTACGGGGGCTTCAACATGAGCTTTAGGGAACCATAAATGTAATAATAATATTGATAGCTTCACTAAAAAAGTGATTATAAATATCCACCACCAAATAATTCTTCATTTTTCACCAACAATTCCTAAATACAAATAATTTGAGGATTCACTTAGTATAAATAATAAGCTCAACAAAAGAGGAACGGCACCAAATACAGTATAAAAAAAGTATGTATAGACCCGCTTGAATACGCCATCTTTGACCCCCCATACCCAAAATCAATAATACCGTAGGTACTAAATACTGCTTCAAAGGAAATATAAAATCCTAAAAAAATTAGTAAAAAGAAAACTTAATAAAAGAAATAAAAAAATTAAATTAAATAATATCCTGTTTCCATTATTCCTAGCAACTATTACTATAAGTAAGCACATAAAAAAAAATAATAAAGTCATAAGTATTCTTATTAAGTCCCCACCAATAAATAATGATATAAGACCAACAAACCCCTCTCTTCATAAACATAAATTTAAGACCAATTACTAATACTATGATACTATGATAACACTAAAAAATTCTTTTCTAATTAAAATCAATATTCTAGATAAAATAATTCCCATTATGCTAAACCTTAAATATAAGATATCATGACCCCCCCCCCCCCCCCCATGGCTTCGGCTTAAACTAACTAATAGTGCTAGACCTAAACTTCCTTCACAAACCACCAAAGAAAGAAAAAAATAAAACCGAAGATTCTTCTCCTATTACCCCTACTAAAAAGACTTAATTTTAAAAAACTCAATAACAACATCTCTAGTCTTAAAAGTATACAAAGGATATAGAATCGCCATCATAATAGTTAATTATTATTCCTAAGTCGCTTAAAGTTAAATAAATCAGCTCTTAGAGTTTAATAAACACATTAGCTTTGTAAGCTAAAAATATAGACAGAACTTCAGAAAAAGAGTACCTATTTTTAGCACCCAAGACTAATGTTAATTTAACTATTTTCTGAAAAGATAGAAATTGAAATTCTTAGAGTTTTTACTTTTTTCCTCTTCATAACATCTAATCATCCATTCTCAATAATTTTTTTATTAATTTTAATCACACTTTTTATGTATATTTTCATCTATTCTCTAATTACATCATGATTCTCCTATGTTTTATTAATTATACTAAGAGGAATAATTATTTTTATATACATAGCAACATTATCACCCAATGAACTTTTTAAATGAAATATATCACCTATACTTTTAATCCCCCTGATTGTTTTATTAAATCCCTATTATTATTCCTACTCTACCCCGCATATTTTATCAATTAAACAAGTTAATTCTTCTCTTATCTCTTTTACTATTTTCATGGTAATTTTCTTATTCACAAAAATAGTAACGGTAACAAAGATTACCTTTTGACATCAAGGGTATATATTTTCCAATTAAAATGCTAACTCGCAAAACCCATCCAATCATAAAAATTGTTAATTCATCTTTATTTGATTTACCATCTCATTCTAATCTCTCTTACTTGTGAAATTTTGGATCCTTGCTAGGCCTAATACCCTTTACCCAGCTACTTACAGGAATTTTATTACCAATGCACTTTACCCCAGACCAACCTATCATTTTCAAGAATTATCCACATTTCTCAAGATGTAAATTACGGATGGGTGATACGATCCTTGCATGCCAACGGGGCTAGAACCTTCTTCTTTTTAGCTTACCTTCATATTAGACGCGGGATTTGCTATGGAGACTATCGAAATCCCATAGCCTGAAACACTGGTGTGGTTATTCTAATTATAATGATAGCCACTGCATTTTTAGGGTACGTTCTTCCATGAGGTCAAATATCTTTTTGAGCTGCTACAGTAATCACTAACCTTCTATCTGCTATCCCATTTTTTGGAGAAATATTGGTACAATGAATCTGAGGCGGTTTCTCAGTCAATAATCCTACTCTAACGCGATTTTTTGCATTACATTTTTTTTACCTTTTATTATAGTAATACTAGTAATTATTCATTTAATATTCCTTCACCAGAAAGGATCAAGAAATCCACTAGGCTTAACTAGAAAATTTGATAAATCCCCCTTTCATCCATATTTCACCAGAAAAGACATTTTAGGGATTAGAATTTTACTTATTATTCTAGTGCCATTTTCCCTTTATTTTCCATTTTTCCTAAGAGATACAGAAAATTTTATCCCTGCTAATCCGCTTCTTACAACCATTCACATTCAACCAGAATGATACTTTTTATTTGCATATGCTATTCTACGATCCATCCCAAATAAAATAGGGGGAATTATTGCTCTGTTCTCCTCCTTATTTATCCTTTTAATCTTTCCTATTACATTTTTACATAAATTGCAATCTACCCACTTCTATCCTTTAAGAAAATTAACATTTTGGATATTTTTTATTATCTTTATTCTTTTAACCTGAATGGGTGCTCAACCGGTTGATTCTTTTTGGCACTGATTCAGGCACTGAGGTAAAAAGTATTAGGGTAAAGAGTATTAGGCATTGAGCATTAGGTAAATTTACTATTATTATTACGTTTATTAGTATTAGGGTGAAGAGTATTAGGCATTGAGCAGAGTATTAGGCACTGAGGTAAAAGTATCTCTGGGTAAAGAGTATTAGGCATAAGACTAATAAAAGTAATAATAATAGTAAATTTACCTAATGCTCAATGCCTAATACTCTTCACCCTAATACTAATAAAAGTAATAATAATAGTAAATTTACCTAATGCTCAATGCCTAATACTCTTTACCCTAATACTTTTTACCTCAGTGCCTGAATGGGTGCTCAACCGGTTGAGCACCCATTCAGGTTAAAAGAATAAAGATAATAAAAAATATCCAAAATGTTAATTTTCTTAAAGGATAGAAGTGGGTAGATTGCAATTTATGTAAAAATGTAATAGGAAAGATTAAAAGGATAAATAAGGAGGAGAACAGAGCAATAATTCCCCCTATTTTATTTGGGATGGATCGTAGAATAGCATATGCAAATAAAAAGTATCATTCTGGTTGAATGTGAATGGTTGTAAGAAGCGGATTAGCAGGGATAAAATTTTCTGTATCTCTTAGGAAAAATGGAAAATAAAGGGAAAATGGCACTAGAATAATAAGTAAAATTCTAATCCCTAAAATGTCTTTTCTGGTGAAATATGGATGAAAGGGGGATTTATCAAATTTTCTAGTTAAGCCTAGTGGATTTCTTGATCCTTTCTGGTGAAGGAATATTAAATGAACAATTACTAGTATTACTATAATAAAAGGTAAAAAAAATGTAATGCAAAAAATCGCGTTAGAGTAGGATTATTGACTGAGAAACCGCCTCAGATTCATTGTACCAATATTTCTCCAAAAAATGGGATAGCAGATAGGAGGTTAGTGATTACTGTAGCAGCTCAAAAAGATATTTGACCTCATGGAAGAACGTACCCTAAAAATGCAGTGGCTATCATTATAATTAGAATAACCACACCAGTGTTTCAGGCTATGGGATTTCGATAGTCTCCATAGCAAATCCCGCGTCTAATATGAAGGTAAGCTAAAAAGAAGAAGGTTCTAGCCCCGTTGGCATGCAAGGATCGTATCACCCATCCGTAATTTACATCTTGAGAAATGTGGATAATTCTTGAAAATGATAGGTTGGTCTGGGGTAAAGTGCATTGGTAATAAAATTCCTGTAAGTAGCTGGGTAAAGGGTATTAGGCCTAGCAAGGATCCAAAATTTCACAAGTAAGAGAGATTAGAATGAGATGGTAAATCAAATAAAGATGAATTAACAATTTTTATGATTGGATGGGTTTTGCGAGTTAGCATTTTAATTGGAAAATATAGGCCCTTGATGTCAAAAGGTAATCTTTGTTACCGTTACTATTTTTGTGAATAAGAAAATTACCATGAAAATAGTAAAAGAGATAAGAGAAGAATTAACTTGTTTAATTGATAAAATATGCGGGGTAGAGTAGGAATAATAATAGGGATTTAATAAAACAATCAGGGGGATTAAAAGTATAGGTGATATATTTCATTTAAAAAGTTCATTGGGTGATAATGTTGCTATGTATATAAAAATAATTATTCCTCTTAGTATAATTAATAAAACATAGGAGAATCATGATATAATTAGAGAATAGATGAAAATATACATAAAAAGTGTGATTAAAATTAATAAAAAAATTATTGAGAATGGATGATTAGATGTTATGAAGAGGAAAAAAGTAAAAACTCTAAGAATTTCAATTTCTATCTTTTCAGAAAATAGTTAAATTAACATTAGTCTTGGGTGCTAAAAATAGGTACTCTTTTTCTGAAGTTCTGTCTATATTTTTAGCTTACAAAGCTAATGTTTTTATTAAACTCTAAGAGCTGATTTATTTAACTTTAAGCGACTTAGGAATAATAATTGGACTATTAAGATTATTATGATGGCGATTCCATTCTATTTTAAGTCAATAATGTTTCTTTGTATAGGGATAATAATCTATAATAAGGTAAGACAAGATTTACGTTTTTATGGAGGGTCCTATTTTCTTTCCCCTATTATAAGAGGAGATAGGAATTTCAGGACTAGCTTTGATAGGCATACCTTTTTATATTTGGGTTTTATTCTAAAGATTTAATTTTAGAAAAATTTATAGAAGGTGGGATTACTACTAGTATAGTATAATTCTTATTTATCCAACTGACTTGGCAGAAAATTGATTTCCAATATTAAACAATTTTTTGTATATTTTTTAAAGATAATTGTTTAGATCAACATTTCAGTTTTAACATGTATCAGTGAAAAAATTATTCAAATTGACTTACCCTGAAAAAGATTGTTTCATTTGAACAAATGCATAAAATTTGCAGATTTTTTTTTCTTTGGATGAAAAAAATGAACTAAAACTACGCAGAAATTTAAAATAAAATTCCATTTATTTAAAGAATAACAATATAATATTAAGCAAAAAAAAAAAATACATTCATATATTTTTCCTAGAAGAAAGTGAATTATGCATTAAATAGCATTCCAATAGGGAGAAGGGTTATTTGATACAAGAAAAAAAAAACACCTAAATAACATATTGAACAATTTTGAAGAATTTCCTGTAGGTGGAGAAATAAGTATAAGAGTAATTGGATATAAAATCATATACAGTAAACAAAGCATGCAAAGTTTTTTTTGGAGGGGGGTATTATGACGTCCTCCCCACCAAAGAAGAGCCAAAAAAATTATTACACTTATTCAAATTTAATGCCATTTTCAAGAAAAAAATCAAAATTTGGGGGTGGATATTATACTGCATTGGAAATCCAGCCAAATTAAAATAATAATAGAGTTTAGCAAACTCAGTATTTCATTTCAATCATATGCAACCACAGTAATATAATTCCTAAAAGTTATTAAAATGAGCAAAAACAGTGATTCAATCAGATATAATTAAATGAGTAAATGCACCTCCTACCAATCAAGAAAGCTTTATGTAATAATTTCGGTAAATCGCAAATATTTACTAGTGCCCAAAAATGCCTAAAGATATGAACTTTCATATATTTAACCAATATGAGACATTTTCTTGTGTGAAAATACATATTAAGACAAAAATAAATCATCCTCGTGCAGCCATCGGCTACAGAGGTCCAACCAGATCGTGAAATTTTGTTCTCCAAGCATATCTGTCCTGAGCTACATCTGCTGCATCTGGCCACTGAACACCTATTCTAACAAGGTCATGTTTCACAATGTCTGCCCACCGCATCCTAGGTCTCCCCTTCTTTCTAAGGCCTTTAGGCACACTGTTCATAACCCTATTCACCAATCTATAATTATACATACGAGCAACATGGCCAAACCAACGGAGTCTCTCTGCACAATATGCTGTGTAAAGGAGGTTACCGACTCCTTTGCTTAACCTCATCATTAGTTACAAAGTTGAACCACCTAATGCCCAAGATACTGAGTAAACATCTACAATCGAAAGCATCTAGTTTCCTGTTATCGTGTTTACAAAGTGTCCAAGTTTCACTACCTTAACTAACCCTAGAAAGAACCAAACTATTATACAGTCTTATTTTAGTGTTTAGGTGTATATGCCTATTTCTCCACACTCTCCATAGATTCTTAAAAGTCCTGGCAGCAATCCCTATTCGTCTGTTAATCTCATGCCGCACATCACCATTATCTGTTACATAGCTCCAAAGGTAATTAAACTGTGACACCTGCTCAAGACTGCAACCATTCAGATTAACTGAATCACAGCCTGCCTGACCAATTTTCATCACTTTAGTTTTCTCTCTGTTTATAACCAAACCTACTCTACTACCAGTCTCATCAACAACTCGAATGAAAGAGTTCATCTCATCAACATCATTTGCCAAAAGGGCTAAATCATCAGCATAATAAAAATCAGAAACTTTTGTATCCCCAGACCATTTAAGGCCAAAATCTTTCCCTTGCAGTGACTTTCACATAACATAATCAATAACCAAACTAAAGAGAAAAGGAAACGGAATGCACCCTTGTTGAACACCAGAAGTAATGCTAAACCAATTGCTCCAAGCCTTACCAACTCTCACACACGACTCAGTGTTATTATAGAGAGCTTTCATTATGTTAACTAACTTGTCTGGTGTACCATGTGATTTCACAATCAACCAGAAATTATGACGATCAACAAAGCCAGCAACCAAAGGTTCTGAAACTTCAAAAATTTCTCAAGAATCTGCCTAAGTGAAAATATCTTTTTTCACATCCCCTACCACTTCTGAATCCACAATTGCCTGTCAACCAGATTCTTAATTCTGTTAAGCACAATCATGCAAATAACCTTTCCTGGAACAGACAGTAGGATTATATCCCTATAGTTATCACAAGAACTGCGATCACCTTTTTTGAAAATAGGCATAATAATAGCTCTGGTAAAATCCTTAGGAACTATGACTTTATCATAAAAGATATTCAAAATTTCAATCATCCAAGTCGTAACCGAAACATTCCCAGCTCTAAGCATTTCCGTAGTAATTTCATCTACCCCTGGGGATTTATGTAGTTTCAGTTCAGAAATAGCCAAAATAACTTCAGATTGTGTTATAGGGCCAACATTAAAGCCACCAATGCATATATCATCATTACAAACAATGGGAGTTGTTTAGAACCACATTGTTTAGAACATCACTGAAATGCTCAGCCTACCTAGCCATGACAGAATCCTCGCTGGATATACCTGTTTATCCTTCAATCCCTGTATCCTTACCCTGTTTATCCTTCAATCCTTGTATACCTGTCCATTTTTTACCACACAAAACATTAACTATCTGGTACAGTCGCTCAAAAAATTGTCCGAACACTATGTGGTTGATCACAGAATTCAGAAAAAATATCTGGCAACGATTTTTTTTAGAAATTAGTGATCTGGCAACTTCTTGTCACGTGACACGAAGTTGCCAGATCACTAACTTCTAAAAAAATTGTTGCCAGATATTTTTTTCTGAATTATGTGATCAACCATAGTGTTCGGATACTTTTTTGAGCGACTGTACAGCTCTCTGCTGTTGTGCTGTCTAACTGCTTCCTCGGTTTTGTCAGACAAGCCATCAAGCCAAAGATTCTTATCAGCAGCTAATTCATCCTTTACACGTTTATTAAGCTCTCTGTAATGCTATTAGGACTGGTAGGGTATTGATTAAGGACATTCCTACAGTTCTTCCTGAAATAAGCTCAAGTGCCTTATCACTCAAATAGTTCTTTCTCCTCTGCTCCTTTTTCTCTAAAATAGAACTGTTTCCAAAAACGCCTTTTTAAAATGGTCCCATTCTTCCTTAACTTCAGTGGTAAGCAAACCACGACTGTCATAATGACTAAGTAACCTATCATGGTAAGCTTTAGCTATAACTGAGTCAGAGCTTCAGTATTAAAGGTAAAATTTTTAACCCTAGCACAACACTTCTTAAGTTTAAGTTGCAAGACACTTTTAACAAGATAATGGTCAGATCCAATTTCAGCTCCCCTATATGACCTGGTATTCCTAACAGAACTAGTACGTATTCAGAAGTAGTACTTATATACTAACAGAAGTAGTACGTATGTATGTCGCGGTGTTTGTAATAAGTATTAATTATTCTGAAACCATTGAGTTTACTTAACTGTAGGAGACGTTGCCCATTGCCATTGCAGCTACCAATACCAAAAGGGCCTATCACCCCTCCCCGAAGGTCAGAGTCAGTACCAACTTTGGCATTGAAGTCACCTAAAACAATGGTAATATCTCCTTTCTTGACAGAATTCAGAATATCCTGAAGTTGTCCGTAAAATCTACCCTTCTCGTCCTCATCTGCATCCTCAGTGGGGGCACAACAGCAGATAACATTCAAGTCTTTAATGTTTGTCTGAAATTTTGCTGTAAGAAACATTTCATTAATGCACTCACATCACTAGCCTGTATGCTGAGCAGCAGACCCACGCCTTGGTGATGCTTTCCATCCTCCCTCCCTGTAAAGAGAAATTTAAAGTTATTTTTAAGTATCTCACCTTTACCTGTCCATCTGGTCTTTTTACAGTGCTGGAATTCCCGTGTGAGGACATCAAGAGAATAATCTCTATGTAATGTCCTCACGTTCCACGTTCCTGCAGAGAGAAAATGATTAGTATGATCTTTAAAGAAATTAGGTTTATTGAGGTTGGTAGTGCCAACAATATCAAACAGCATCCTGATCGCAGACATGGGGCAAAGATCTGTTCCTCCTCCGCTAAAGGCTGAAGTCGCCGATGCTGGTAGGAAATATCAGGCACCACCTTTTCAAGTGGACTTTTTCAAGAGCCTATGGCCTGCCTGAGACACATTACTTCAGTTTAGGCTTGATGATGCCCAACTAGCTAAGTGAGGTTCAGATACCTGAGATGGCCTCTGATTAGGATTATCCACCAGCTGATATAAGGTATCCCATGCCTCTGTTCATTTAGGGCTGTCAACCCAGAAGGAAAGAGAAAATACAGCGGCAGATTCTCCCTCAACAGAGGCCCACCAGTGCAGCAAGTCCAGGATCCATAATCAAGCTCATATCCATAAACAAGTCCAGTCTAGTAGGTATAAATGGTCAGCACCAGGACCCTGTGAAGTTGACCACTCCTCAGCAGGGTTGAAAAAAAGAAAAAGTGTGGCCATAGATGACCAGATCAGTAGGCCATACTGAACTGGCAGCCTTCTCCTTCCGTTCCCTCCCAAAAGAGAATATCTCTTTTGAAAAGTGCTAACGGCCTGCACCACGAGAAGGCGGAGTCTGACATTAGATGTTAGACCTGGTAAGTTCTGTGCATCACCACTAGGGATTGGTACACAGCTCTCCTTCCAGTTTATGCCTAGCAACCATTTACAGACCATCTCCTTCATACGGATTTATAAATTCACGAAACCCACCAGGAGGGGTCCCTGTGCCCTCCTGACTATCCATTTGTCGAGGGTTCCCTTCTACTACGCAGATAATGTACTGAGTGTTGTGCTGTATGTTGGGATTTTTGTTCCTCCCAAGTGCAAATGAGGCGCACACAGAAATGCAATTCAATCAAAAGAAAATCACTCCTAGCTAAACTAGAATAGTGCAGCAGTCCCTAGACGAATTTCTAAAAATCTCTTCAGACATTCTATTCCTGGGCCTAGCTAGAATCTTACAATTATCTTACAAACTACAACACTTAATTCCATATTATTTCACTCTACTCTAAAGTAAAAATTGTTTAAAACAGATGGACCTGAAAATCCTGACAAAACATAATATACAATCCTCACTAAAAACTTCCTACTATTTAACATACACTTCATAACATTCCACATATCGCAATAATTTACTCTTATTTTTAACATTCTTAGTATTTCTGCTGCTGACACGTTTTACTCAGTAATTGTACAACATATTCTTAAACTTTATCAAATTCATCTATTCTACTCAGAAACAAAAATATTTTTTTTCACATGTTACGCTTTTTCTATCCTTAGCTGCAATAACCTCCAGGTTCGAATAACTCTGGTCCAGGAAACTAAATCTGTTGTCTGGTCATGGAAACCAAACGTGATCCTATGGTCACAGCACCAATGTGATCCTATGATCACAGCACCAATGTGATCCTATGATCACAGCACCAATCTGATCCTGGTCACGATACCAATCTGTTCTACACCCCACCAGATCTGGTTGATGGGGTGGTGAGAACTACGGGGAAATCGATGGATTTAGACCCCCAAATGAGTATGCATTTGCATTGTGTTCTTTTAATCATCATGTGACATTTGCTCAGCCTAGATATGCAAGTCAAACTGTTAACTCTAATCTTTGAATTCATAAACATTTCATTTAGTAAAAATGAATAAATGAAGTTAATCTCTCAGTTACCACTACAGTATAACATTTATTGACAATTCACTGATCAAACAATTACACAGATGACCAAGTCCCACTATTGGGACGATCTCGACATTTGCGCCCTAGGCGCAATTTCGAGATTGTCCCGAAGGGAAATCTTCATGCAGTGGATCAAGAAAAGTCTATGCATAAAAATCACAGATAAGAGTCCAGGATCCCAATCGGGATAACATGGTGGCAGTATATTTAACAGTTTTCATGTGGAAAAATAGTGGTACCAGAATTTGACTTAAGAACTTTACCTTCTCTCACATAGGAGTCTTTAAGATGAAACACTATCATTAGGTGGCCTGGCTGGGGTTGAGGCATTGTAGAGTTTCTTGCACTATCTGCAGGAGATGACCATTGCCTTCGAGAGCTCAGACAAGAAAAAAGCGAAGAGAGAACCAAATCGCAGCACTGTTGACCTCTCAAACTACTGCTCATTGCTGCGACCTCTGCTGGAGGTCACCGTATTCACTGATGCGGCTGCCTCTCATTGATTCGAGCAGCCGAAGCAGGGAGGATGCACCCTGCCCATGGCCTTTGATGCAGACCGCAACTATAAGGTTGCGAAACTTCTATGCTGAAGGTGAAGCTTGTCCTCTGCTGTAACCGGGCACCAGAGAATTTCCCAACTTGGAGGTCAGCTCAAAAGTCTTTGTTACTGCCATGGAGACCGAATGTTGGAGAACCTTCCAGCCCACAGTCATGTCCACAAGATAAGATCACTGTGGGCACAACAGTACCAATACTCGTTTTTTTATGTATAGCAGGCACGAAAGAAGATTAGATTTCGCATATTAGATCGTTGTTAGGTAAGCTGAAGTTATGAACCCTGCTTGATGCATCTGTATGTATATTCTGTGAAAGAACAGAAGCTGATGTAATTGACTTCTGTTCTAGAAATTTAAAGAATTTTTCTTTAACTGTTTAGAAGTTAAGTCTGAAAAATTTAAAGAATTTTTCTTTAACCTTTTTAGAAGTTAAATAGATTAGAAGTGAGATTAATAAGCTTTTTTCAAAGGTTATAATATATAACTTTTGGAATTGTATCAGAATGTAATACCAGTCAGAACAATAATGCTAGTATGCAGTTAACTATCACAGCCATTATTATGCATTTACAATAGGTAGCTATACACCATGCTAGGAGAGAAATAGGTTGAGAGAAGTTTCATTCAGTTTCTGTTGCAAGGTTGTCCTCCAGTTGCATCTTAACTTGGATTCCACCATTGGTGAAGAGTTCGACATCCTAGGATGGGGCTACGAATTTTATTGACAGCCCCCCTTTTTCTCCTCAGTGTCACTGAAGAGATGGGGTACCCACGAACGCTTCACACAGGTGTTCTCTAAACGTGATAGCATCAGTGAAAATGTCATAACTCATGTCAATATTGAAAGGTAGGTTAACGGTATCATTCATCTATCGCTCTCATTGTTTCTTGAGTGTCATTCCTATTCTGGGAGGTCCCCTCAATCAAGAACGAGATGCTTTGAGAAGGGGTATTGTACTTAGGAAACATAACAGCTCCCTCGACAATGCTCTTGAAGGAAGCTTGTCTCTGAATAGTCCCTGTGGACGAATTGCTTCAAGGGCGCTCTGTTGAAAAAATAATTATAGCCCCTGCATTACCTGCTACTTAGACAGGTAAGCCTAATAATAGGGAGGGCGACAATGTCCTTTGAGGTCTCTGCTACCTGCAGTAAGGGTTGCGTTGTTCAAGTCGTAAACGGGACAATAAGCCTGAATGTAACAGTCAAGGAGGTGTGTCTCTGAACAGTTCCCCTACCTGTCACCTAGTATCTGATTGTTGAGGAAAAAGTCCCATAACTCACATCATCAAAGGAGAGGGAGGAAGTGTTCATTGGAGGCCGGATGCAGTTAGTAATACAAGTGGATGCACAATAAACCAGGACGCTGAATGACAATGTGAGAGCGCTAAAGGAGGTGTGACAGAAAGCCTGTTGTAAGAGGAATAATTTTAGTGGTCTGTTGCTTAGACAGGTATGTGTACTGATAGCAATGCCCTTTTGGAACACTTCTTAGTCGGAGAGGCTTTCAAGGGGGCGTAACGTCCACTCGGAAGAGTCGGCTTGTTACTGAATCTTGCCGTAGTCTTTACAGAATTTACCCAATGAAAACAACTGACCTTGTAAAGCATGTAACTAACGTTGCAACGCGAATTTCATCAGTGTGAAGAGTCACACACACGCCGGTAAATGGTGGAAGAGACGATTTTTAAAAACTGTATGAGCGTTTAGAACTGTAGATTTTTAAAAAATGATTACTCCCATAGCTGATTTTTCTTCGTAGTAGCGTTACTTCCTAGGAAAGAGTTTGCATCATGCACTGAGGATACAGTGGTAATAAGTATTAGGAATAAAACCATGTCGCGTAATGGATATACTTAAGAGAATAATTAATTGAGACAAATATAAAACCACTTTATCGTTCCAAGACAAGTCCTGATGCGTAAACACAGATATCTGACGACATCAACCCAATGGAGACTAATTTTAATAAGCTCAGCACTTGGAGGTTTAAGGACGCGAAATTTCAAAATGATTTGTTTACATTGGGTACATTGAAAAGTTGACCTATCATAAAGAGTAGAATTGGGAGTGACAATGCGGAGAACTGTCACTGGACTTGGAAAAATTTCAAGTCCGAAAACTACGATAAAGAGTTCCAGTGGGTTTTCATGATGTAAGACAGTGCACCTGATGCGGAAGCAGCGCAGGAGGTGACGTGATCCAAGATTCAACAGTCAATAAAACCCTTGTGATTCCCTGTTTGGAATAATATTTTTTAATTTTGCAGGACTTTTGTTAAAACCATCCATCAGTAAAACGTGGTCCATTGTGAGGCTACAAACACGGGTCTTTTATGTCGCCCATACAGGTCACCAGACCATATTATCCCTCAATATTTTCCATAATTACGAATAAAATCAGATTTTTTTCGTCTTTATCAATTTTTTACCCAATAGCATTTTTTCATTTTCTGCAGGGCAGTCTTTTAAAACAGTTACTGCGGGATAGTCCTTATTCTAGTGAAGGTCGAATTCGCAAAATATGGGACCTTGTAATTATTTTTGAGAATTGCATCAGCCATTCTGTGAGGGGTTGCCACCGAAAGTTTAGTTTTGTAATTATTTAGAGGATTGCATCAGCCATTCTGATCGTTGCCACCCAAAGTTTAGTTCGACTTGGAAAATTTCAGATGAGGATAGAAACCAAGGGACGGGATTATGTGATCGGTGAGGGGGAGTTTAATAGAGGGGGGC
This sequence comes from Ryuthela nishihirai, assembly GCA_038380435.1. Classification (NCBI taxonomy): domain Eukaryota; kingdom Metazoa; phylum Arthropoda; class Arachnida; order Araneae; family Heptathelidae; genus Ryuthela; species Ryuthela nishihirai. The sequence continues at coordinate 84,938,125 of JAWZYU010000017.1, forward strand.
GGAACTTTTGATAAGGGTGAGTCAAAAATTGGGAATAATTTCGGTTAAAATCTTGCTAAAGTATAACACTAGATGACACCGCCAAAAATCTTTTTCAGGTGTTAGGAAATAAGCATAGTCGAGTGCGATAACATCCAGCTATTGACACCAAGGTAGCGGGTTCAAATCACTGCATCGGAAGGAATTTTTTTTTAAAACGGATGTTGGACGACACCACAATTAGATTAAATGCGCATAGAGAAAACTGATTACCACGCAATGTGTCAACCAGGGGGTCTTAAAAGAGGGGGTCTTAAAAATATAGGTCAACCAGGGGGTCTTTAAAGAGGGGGCTTAAAATACAGGTAGATCAACCAGGGTGCCTTTAAAGAGGGGGCTTAAAATACAGGTGGGTCAACCAGAGCGGTCTTTAGAGAGAAGGCTTAAAATACAGGTGGGTCAACCAGTGGGACAGTTTTGATAAGGGGTTTTTTAATGAGGGGGAAGGCAGTTTTGATAAGTGTTTAATTAATAAGGAATAAAAATTGGCAATAAATACAGGGAATGTACAAATTTGGGAGTTGATTTTCTGTGAAGCCTGCCACCGAAAGTTTTGTAATTTATTATAGGATTGCATCAGCCATTCTGATCGTTGCCACCCAAAGTTTAGTTGGACTTGGAAAATTTCAGATGAACGTGGATACCAAGGGAGTTTGTGATCGGGGGAGTTTAAATAAAGGGGGAAGGGAACATTTGATTAGGGGGGGTTTTAATGAGGAGTGTGTATATTAATAAAGGGGGCAAAACTTTTGATAGGGGTTTTTTAATGAGGGGGGAGTCAAAAATTGGAAAAATTACGACTAAAGTCGTTTTTTTTTTCTTTTTCTAAAAAATAGTACTCAGCATATACACTAGATGGCGCCACGGGCTTTTCATAAAGGTGGAGGAATTTTGATAAGGAGGTTTTTAATGAGGGGAGTCAAAAATTTGAAAAATTATGACTAAAATTGGGGTTTTCTCTAAAAAAAATAGTACTCAGCATATACACTAGATGGCGTCACGGGCTTTTCATAAAGGGGAAGAATTTTTAATAAGGAGGTTTTTAAAGGGGGATAAATTATGAATATTAAGGGGCGTGGCCTGTGACGTCATAAGGGGAAAGCACTGTGCATGGGGGGCTCGGTATAGTGGGAACAAACTACTCCTATGTTCCTTTGAAGTGAATACAAACTCAGTCATTAGTTGCGCTATCGATATATTTTAAGTTTTATTTCTGCCTTTTAGGGTGAATGTAGAGAGAGAAGTTTTTTTTTTTCGAATTTTCTTCTTTGTCACTAAAAACACCCACCTATAGAACCTATCATTTGATGTACGACTCATAACTATCAACCATATTTTTCCTTCTCCTTTATGTGGAGTAGTGTTTGATGTAACTTCGGCCCACCCTTAATTTCCGTCGCCTTTTGGTGGGAAAGTAGAATGAATATGGGGGGGGGGGCATAATTCAAAGAAGTCTACTACGACAGTCGTCATATCAACTTTCATTTGACACCTAACTCGTGAGATATTCCTATATATTGAATCTGGCTAATTGCTTGCAAATTTTCGAGGCAGGGAGTGACTCAGTCGATAGCGCACCAGGCTCGTAGTCTACAGATCCCAGGTTCGAGTCCCTGCTAGGGCAACGTTGAGATTTATCTCCAAAAAATTTCCCGCCTTGCCCTCAGCCATTAGCGGATACCAATGGGCTTGGAAGCTCCGTTATCCATCCGATGGAATGTTAAGCTGTGGCCATACCCTATGCACGTTAAAGAACATGCTGGATGGCCTTGATGAGAGGCTACCATCTATCTCCCAACAGCTGTCCAGGATGTTCCCTCCCCTCAACCTTCTCTGAGCCATCGGGGTCCTTCTGACCTGACGATTTATCCCACTGTGCAAAAACAAATGCCGCTCAGAGATAAAACAACACAACCCTAACTCGAACTGTAAGCAATCACATTTTGAAGATATAGCAGAAGAACGACTTTCGCATTTTCCCTTCTTTAAGGGAAAGTATATGATAATTTTTATATGAAAAGAATTCACTTTGAAATTGCACCTGTCAAATTATTAAAGCTTAAATCTAATCAAAATCAATTATCCCTCTCAAGAGAAAAAAATAGAAAAATCAAAATGTTTCATAAGACAAATAAAGTTTATTTTTGAAAAAATCAAGATTCACCAAATAAACTTCTATAAAATATTCTGAGCAGCTAAAGTTCACTTAAACAACATTTCCAAAAGTGACAAACTTCTCAATTAGCATTGTCTCAACTACCTTGAAAAGTCACATTCTGACTAGCTTCATAACTACTCGCATCTCAACTCACTTCCACGACCTAATGTCACTTATTATGTTTTCGGCGTGAAACTGACACATGTGTGTTGCATGCTGAGATAAACATTTGCAGAAACACGCTCGCGCTAGGTATGACGGAAGAGGGAGGCGTGTCCTTTCGAGCTCATTAGCGACTGTCAATCAAAAGTAGGAGTTGCGCATGCGTAACGCCTTCAGCGGGCTTGGGTGAGGAAAGTGATGATGCAAACTGAAAATTAAAGCCCCAGTATGGTAAATAAGTCGTCCCATGGCCGAGTGGTTAGCGCGCTTGGCTAGTGATCTAAGGGACCTGGGTTCGAGCCCCGGGTAAGGCATGGCTGTTTGTGTCGTTTCTCTGCTGAGGGCCTGCCATCCTCTCAGACCTTCTACTATGGCATATAAACTGACAGGCTCCTGTCAAGACCTCTGTGGCAAGCAGCTGCTTGAGGGCTGGCTAAGGAAATGGTAAAGTGAATTGGTGTACCATCACAAATATACACAGAATATGTGTGTATTTCGAAATTAACTCTTCAACACAACAGACAGGGCAAGCAATCTTCATTAGGACAAAGACCCAATATTTCGGCTGATTTATTCAAATATATCGTTGTGAAAAATTATCAATGCGAAACTCATCATTTCAACCGAAATCCAGCTTTTGAACTCAAGCAGACGAAACAAATAATATGAAACAATAAAAGTTCGTAGAGACTCGGCCATTTCACAAGGAGCTCGCTTTCTTATCAACAAAAATCAAATGAACACTTCAAGCCCTATACTCTTAGTTTGATTTGCATCTTATAGGACGGAAAAAAAGTAATTAAAAACGTCTAGAAACTACTCCTAGTTTGTACAGGAATAGACAACGATAATGCCCCACTAAAACCTAAGTAACTGCTGACCACTGCCTCAGTTAGAGCTAACAAAACATACACAAACAACCATGCCATCATGGGACTCGAACCCTGACCCCGATAGTGCATTGTCACGTCGAACCAATTCTATACCACCCACGCAGAATAAATTTCATAATAAATGGAAACTGCTGTAGAATTCAGATTCCTATTTTAAGCAAATCAGTGCCGTATAGAAGTTTAAAAAGATCCATGTGCAGTGTAGCACAAGGGAGCCATCACGCATGCGCAACTCATAAACTCAATCGCATTTGAAGCAGAGCCCCCTTTGGCACAGGGACCCGACCACTTGTCGCCCTTTGTTCTATGGTAGATTCGACTCCCGAGACATATCACAATCAATATATCGTTCTCTTTCAAAATTTCTTAAAACGCAAGGTACTCCCCTACACAAAAACAGCAATAACCTAAAAGTTCTAATGGAGATGTCCTGGTTTCTCATAAAACCCATACACCGGAACAAGCCTGCTGGTTTAGTAGTCAGATATACTAACTGCTAGACTAGGTAGGCCTAGTCTACATGTCCACTATATTAATAGTGTATTAAAACTTGAAGATTCTCGTATTTTCATTTTTTTCCTAATGGTTTCAATTTATGTAAAAAAAGACTTCAAGCAAATGCTTTGTCACAGAGATGGAACAGGAAACTGTTACTATAACAATGCCATTAAGAAGATCTGCAAACGGAAGGCGACGCGTCAGAAGAAAGGCAAAATGAAAACATCCATTCCGGGACTCGAACCCACGACCCTTTGATCAGTTACAGCCACGTGTGCTTAGCATTCGGCTACTTGAACAATTAATAAATCACCTCCCAAGCAGCTGTTTAACACAGAGATTTGACAGGAGTCTCTCATCGTAATACGCAAGACGGAAGATCTGTGAGAAAGACGGGACTTCAGCAAAAGGACAGCGCGAGAAACATATTCCCTATCCAAGATCGAAACCGAAAAGTAACCACTGTAATTTCAATTTCGGATAAAATAAATTAGAAATTGCTTAAATTGACTATTATCTTGATTGTAGTGGCATCATTTCTTTTTATTGTTTCGAACAATGTGATGATCGGAATGTTTAGATTCATTGTTATGTTCAGTTTGAAACTGATGAAGCAATTAACAATAAGTTATGATCTCAGCCAATCAGCTGGCGTTTCGTCATCGATGACGTTTGGAATGTCATTTGTTTGTGATTTCTTGCGAAGAATCTAAGTAAATAAAGTGTTATTATATAGTGCGTATAAGTTTTCTTAAAAAAGTTGAACAAAATGTCTTTACGAGACAATTTTCAAGATCTCCAGATGGAGTGGATAGGGTGAGTATTTTGACATTTCTTTTCTGAGTTTAGTGCGCGATTTGTTTCCTTTCAGATGATCCGGCCTCGAGCCAATTAAGGTATCTCGCTCTTAAGCATTAGTCATGGCAGTTCGCTGGTAAAGACTTTATGATGCTTAATATGCCACGAATAGATTACATTTGTTATTAAATATGTCGATTTTTTTGTCTGCTTTAAACTTATCCATCCATTGCAATTATGTCATTTCCCACTTGGTTTCTTCTGCAGGGGTCACGCGTGCACGAAGATGGCGTTTTCATTTGTTTGCAGAAGAAATCGTGGAATTCTTTCATTTGTATTTGGTATCTTAATTAGTTTTATTGTTTTACTGTAACAAATATTCGTATTAAAACAAAAATATTTCATGATTTTTCTCTCGTTCTCTTCAGACTGCAGAAGCAAAGAAGATACGTAAAGAAGATGATGGAGGATAAGGATGCCCCACTTCATGAAATTACTTCCGAATTGTCATCCATTAAGGCAGCCTTCGACAAGTGGAAGATCAGAAAGAAGAGGATCCTGGAGGAATGGACAACTGTCCCCATGCAAGACAGCATCCGAAATAATGAAGAGGATAGCATCGTGAATTTGATGCATCGCATTGAAATGCTCAAGATTTCTGGCGAAGATGATGGCCACAGCTTTGCCACTTTTCTCTTCCTCTTTGCCTTTAGAAATCTTCGCATTTCCGATGCCCTGCCTCCTCCCAGCAACCAGAAGAGAAAGACAGAAGACCATTTCAGAGTCAGGAAACGACCCCGAAGAGATGGTGGCGACAAGAAGAGAAAACGGGCCTGGTGGTAACTATCTAAGTAACATTTTTTTTTTCAGATCGGCATTAATTTTTTTGTTTGCTTAATTTTTTCACATTTACGGTTCATTTTGTTTGAGTTTTTTTTTATTTTTTTTTATTTTAGCCTTTTCTTTCGTTTTTAATATTTTGCATTTTATGATTTGATTTTAAGATTAATGTTTATATATTTGTTTTTAAGATTGTATTTTTCGATTGTAATTTTATGATTCGTTTTTAATATTGGCATTAATTTTGTTTTTAAGACTATCATTTTAATATTTGCTGTAAGATTGCGCTTTTATGATTTGTTTTTAAGATTGAAATTTGAAGATTGGTTTTTAATATTGTCATTTTATGATTCGTTTTTAATATCGACATTTTATGATTTGATTTTAAGACTGATATTTAATATTTGGTTTTAATATTGTATTGTAAGATTGCAATTTTATGATTCGTTTTTAATAGTGGAATTTGAAAATTTGTTTTTAAAACTGTCATTTCAATATTTGTTTTAAGATTGCGATTTTATGATTAGGATTTTTAAGTTTTGTTTTTAAGACTAATACTTAATATTGTTTGTAAGATTGACTTTTATTTTTCTTTTGAGATTGATATGCAATATTTGTATGATTCTTCATACTTTCGATGAAGAATAATCCTTCCGAAATTTTGCTCATCAATTCTTAATAGAAAAGAACTAAGCTCATTTCGCAGTAGAGGGGAAATGCAATTGAGCTTTTAAATTAATTCTAAGGGTAATGTCAAGAATAAGAAAGAATTATTTAGACTTCATGGGACGCGATATGAAGATGCGGATTAGAATTAGAAGGGGGAAGGGGGGATGCCTCTCGAAAATCCAACCCCGAACGTCCACGTCGTGAGAGGCGGGAAACATTCATTATCTGCCGATTTCTCCCATTGATTGTTCTGTCTTTAATGTGAGATCAATGTGATCTATCATCATCTATATCAAGCTATCAATGTGAGAATTTTAGAAGAAAATGTAGATGAGGAATGGCTAATACGGGGCTCTGGTAATTGCTCAATTGACCATCGATCATTCTTTTAATAGGTTGGGACTCTATATAACCAAAAGTAAGATCAGGACTATGCGAGGATGAAATATTCATACACTTCTTTACCAATCCATCAACAGATCTTCATTGCGAATTTTCCCAGTGGTTGTAACAGAAGTGACACAATTTAACTTGCTTTGGAAAGTATATGTCTCAGGGAGATGATAAAAATAGGGATTTGATCAAATCCCTAAGGTATACGATCAATTCACGGAAGATGTTAAAATAACAACTCTGTGGGGTGATTTCCCTGAAGAAAGTAAGTGATTTGATCAAATCCCTTAATTGTTTTAGTGAAAAGATGAAATAAACAAGTCAGGACTCGCACAGCTCTATGTTTCGCTTGTTACCACTCCCCTTTACCTCACCGCTCCCCTCTGGCGTCCGTGCCGGCCAGCGCCCAAACATTGAGCGAGGAAGGTTGCGCGCATTTTTATTATTGTTTTCTATATTTCGAGTTTTATCAAGTACCTACCGTAGAAAAATGAGTTCAGATATAGAAAAAAAATCAAACTCTGACCGAATTTGTATCTGAAGAACAGTTTAATGAAACTATCAGGATGTTTTTGAACAAGCGGCATGAAAAAGAAAAACCTTTGTGGACTCGCGAAAGGATAGAAGAAGTTGTCACAATCATTGAACAATTTAAACTAGCACCACTACTTAAACTGCAACGGACACATAAACAGTATTATTATGGAAAAAAATACGATGTTATGGAAGTAGGTACTAAAAAATCTTTGATTTTGAAGAGAAAGTCTGAATTCGATGCAGTTGTGAAAATAGTACCAACGGAAAATTTTTACCACATACTTCGGGAAACCCATCAGTCAACTGGCCACGGAGGAAGAGATAAAATGCTGTATAGTTTGAAATCGAAATACCTAATACCTACTTCAGTTGTACTGGAGTTTTTAAAGCTGTGCACGGTATGTCAGTCTTAAAAAAATTTCCAAACAAAGGAATCGTTGTTTGCCCAATTGTATCTAGCGACTTCAATCATCGTGGCCAAGTCGATTTAGTTGACTTACAGTCGACCCCAGATAGAAATTACAAATGGCTATTAAACTACCAGGACCACGCGACGAAATTCAGCTTTCTTCGACTGTTGACTACAAAAAGAGCTGCTGAAGTAGCAATGGAGCTATTAAAAATATTTTTGGAAGTAGGTTGTCCTCATATACTACAAGGCGACAACGGCCGTGAGTTTACGGCTGCTGTCATACAAGAATTAACAAGCCTGTGGCCAATGTGGAAAATTGTAAATGGTAGGCCTAGACATCCAGCTAGTCAAGGATCTGTTGAGCGATCAAATCAAGATGTTGAAGCTATGTTACGTGCTTGGCTAATTGACAATGACACAAAAAATTGGGCTATAGGTTGTTACTTTGTTCAATTCCAAAAGAATTCCTCTTTTCATCGAACCATTAAACGATCACCTTACAAAGCTTTATTTGGAACAGAACCAAAAACAGGACTCCAATCTAGTCATATTTCGAAAGAGTTGCTTGAAAAACTTGTTACTGAAGAGGACTTGGATCTACTTCTTAATCAGCAGGACCATGACATTATTTTAACACCAGAAGACTTACCAGCAACTTCCTTAGAGAACAACAACAACGCTTCAACTTCAAAAGATCCACCAGCATCTGAATTAATTGATTACAATGCTTCAACTTCAAATGATCTATTAATAGTTAAATCAACCAACAATAACACTTCAATGTCACACGATCTACCGGCAGCTGATTTACTCACCAAAAAGGCTATAAATTTAGAGGATCTACCAAAAATTGAACCAATTTCTTTATCGACAATAAGACAACTCGAACCAGTTAACAACTCTACTTCAACAGTTAAAACATCTGCAGTGTTACTTGCATCAGAAGGGGAAGCAGCGGTCAGCGACAGTAAAGCATGTTGTGTTGTTTGTGGAATGGAATCTACTGGAGCCCATTCATGTGACATTTGTAAAAATCCGGTGCACTCAATATGTGGGAATACAGTAGGAGAAGAAGGATATGGATCGAAAATTCTATTCTATTTATGCCAAAAAAGAAGAGAGCATTAAAGATCAAAGGGAAAATGCTGCAAAACACCTGAAAAGATCAGCTGAAAAAATGAAAGAAGTTTCTTTGAAGAAATTTAAAGACGTGTTAGTGAATTTCAGACGTGTTAGTGAAATTGCAGACGTTCATTCAAAAAATTTGAATGAACGTCTGCATACGTCGCTCCATTACGTTATTAAAGCAATCAATAAGATTAGAAGCAATTCATTGAATGACCGATTATTTTGTAAGCTTTGTAATGAAAATGATGAAGATTACAATCACTTGCTGCTGCACACAGAAGTACGTTGGCTCTCTAAAGGTGTTTGTCTGAATCGTTTTTTCAATCTATTTGACTCAGTACTGGACTTTCTTGAAGACAGAGACGAAAAATTGCGCGAAAACCTGATTACGTTAAAAAATGACATCGCTTATTTGACAGACCTGTTTAAAATATTTAATCAAGTTAATTTACAATTGCAAGGTGATGAGTTGAATTTAATTAAAACAAAAAACGTAATAGCTGCTTTTGCGGGAAAACTTCTTCTATTCAAACGAAATCTAGGTAGAGGTGAATACAACCACTTTCCCATATTATCAGCAGTCTCTGCAAAACCGGAAGATTTACTTACTGCCAACACTTGGAAGTTCTTCATGTTGATTTTACGGAGCGTTTCCAAGATATTTTAAACATGAATATACCGAGTTGGGTTTTAGATCCTTTCGCAAACACAGATACTGAAGAATCATCAAATTTGGAAGAGGAACTCTTAGAACTCACGACTAACGAAGCACTCAAAGTAAAATTCAAACATGGATACCAAGAGTTCTGGTTTCAAAAATCAATACCAGTTCTCTTCCCTGGATTGTGGGCAATAGTACAGAAGTTTTTAATCGCATTTCCTTCGTCCTATATGGCTGAGCGTGGATTCAGTGCAGTAGCTAATTTACTGTCAAAGAAGAGGAACAGACTACACATCACTGAACGTGGCGATCTGCGATTGATGTTAACGAAATTGGAACCCGACATTAACAAAGTGTTAACACTACACCAGCCTCAAAAATCTCATTTTTTTTTATTTATTATTAATTTTGTGTTTATCTCATTTTTTTATTTGTTATTGATTCTGTGTTTATTTTTAAAATTTTAATAAACAATTTTACTGTACATTTGATTGTCGTTTTATTAATTTCTGCTTTATGATTTTTAATAGATAAATAAACAGATAAATTAGGTACAGATAATATGCAACAATATTTTAATATTTCATATAAAATTAACTATTATGGACTAGGGGGGCGTTGAAATTTTTGTTCTCTTCTAAAGGGGGCGATGGTCCAGAAAAGGTTGGGAATCACTGTTCTAAATCGTTCTAAGTTCCAAATCGTTGGCTAATTAAATCTCACGTAGAAGCACACACGAGGGCTCCAGTCACGTTAACTCGGGAAATCGCTGCTGCGCGTTCATCTGTCGTAACAATATGTTAAAATAAATTAAATTCAAAATTTCCTGAAAAACCGTTACTGCCAATGATTGTTTGCTAACTGTGAACCTTAAGAGTCATAATAACAGTGAAATCTGCTGACATTGCCAGATCCCCTACATTCGCAAAGGTGTTATTATATTATATTATATAAAGGCATAACACGTGGTCACACACACGTGAACTAGTGTCCTTGTACCTGTTACGAAAACGTTTCCTACTACAGAACTAAACGAGCGGTCCTGCAACACAGAGCAAATCATATTCTCTATTCATTGATTGCCATATCCTGAAAAAACCAGTTCTGTTGGTGTCAATCGTTTGACCTGGACAGTGAAAGCTTTTAGTGGTATTCGCAGTCTTATTCCCAAAATTATAACGGAATAGGCATCGAAATCATCAAATAAACGAGTTTCAGATCGGGGTCAGGATTTAAAATATTTTTGGGTTCAATTCAGAATTCAATGAAATCAGTTGATATAACTGCATTATAACAATCAAATCAATTGCTATAACTGCATATAACTGCATTATATAAATTAATTTTAGTTTTTATAATATATTTAGAGTTAAGTGAAAAATTATGTTATATGTGCTTAAAAATATGTAAATTTAGAATATATTATTTAGCTGAATCAAAATAGCATTTAGTAGCATTTTTGAACAAAAAAGTAGATTTCTTGAATAATAAAATAAATTTTAGGGCGGAAATAATTTTCCTACCATTAACTTGGTAGCCGGAATTGCTAGGATTGTTTGAGAGCAAAATAAAATAATATCTATTGAACTTCAACACGAAATTTGTTGCCTTAAATTGCTTCATGTTCCTGTTAATATACATAGAACCTGATTTCGAAACCTGGAATCACTTTTCACCCCCATTTCTTCTTGGTCGCGGTTTAGAATTTTCTTTAAAAATTTTATTTTTTTTTAGTTTAACCAAAACGTTTTGGAAATTCAAATGTTTGAGTTTCATTTCTTTTGAGGAGAAAAAAAATAGCCCAAAGTTCGAATTCAAGTAAATTGGTTGGTTCAGAGCATTTATTGTTTCTAACTAGGGTTGGAAGCCTTGGTTATGAACGTTTTAAACTAATTACTTTTTTATTGTACTGAGGGTGTTCAAGAGGCATTTGACAGGAGTCTGTAGATTTGACTCATTCTCCCAAAATTAACGATCTACGACTTGTTTGAAATCCTGTTTAAACTCTATCATTATGCATTAAAAACAAAGGCTGTGAGTTGTTGCTATGGAACCTACTATAGATGGAAAAGATTTCACATTTTTACAATACGCAGATTGGGGACAACGAAGAAAACATTCATGCTGATTTATCACAAGTATAAGAGGATCATACCTGTTCATATCGTACTGTTACTGGATAGAAGCTCAAATTCTGAGAAAGATGGCAGTCCTCCGAAGACCTCCCTCGTGCAGGAAGACTGAAGCAGGCGTGAATGAGAGAACCATCGCTGATATTTGTGAACTCATTAAGGAAAACCCACACATAACCATTCAACTAATAAGTTTAGATATCAATATATCCATTAGCAGTGAAGAAATAGTTATGAATTAACATTTAAAGTTTCAAAATATCGGTGCCTAATGGGTACACCACAAACTGACTTGTTAGACGGAAATTTGTTCGAACAGGGAAATTTGTTCGACAGAATTTTGTTTGATGGAATTTTATTCGACTGAAATTTGTTCAACTGAAATTTGTTCAATGGAATTTTATTGAACAGAATTTTGTTCGAAACGGAAATTTGCTAGATGGAATTTTGTTCAAAACTGAATTTTGTTTCGAAATGAAAATTTGTTCAATGCAATTTTGTTCGACTAAAATTTGCTCGAAACGGAAATTGTTCGATGGAATTTTGTTCGACTAAAATTTGCTCGAAACGGAATTTTATTCGACGGAAATTTGTTTGAAATAGAATTAAAGTTATTTATAGAAAAGTGTTAGAATGATTGTATCTTTCTGGTAGGAAAGATACAATCCTTACCCTCAAATATCTTTTTTCAGATCATTTGCTTTTTACCACCTGGTGTTCAATTTTTATGCTCTAATAGATGAAAATTAATACCCCCTCAAGCAGCTGCTTGCCACAGAGGTCTGACAGGAGCTTGCCAGCTTATATCCCTTAGTAGAAAATCTGTGAGGATGGCAGGACTTCAGCAGAAAAACAATACACATATGTGTATTGTTTCTCTCACCTTACCTGGGGCTCGAACATTTCATACCTTACCTGGGGCTCGAACCCAGGTCCCTTAGATCAGTAACCAAGCATACTAACCACTCGGCAAAGGGACGGCATGAGAGTAGAAAACTTATCACAAATTTCTGTTTTCAGGTCATGATGACGATTAGCATAGGCAAAGTGAAAGATTATTGCTAGGGTTTTTCATAAATAAGTCTGTGCGTTTTTCGCCAAGTAAAATGTGTATGGTGACACATCACCATGTTTCATTTTCATTCTTCTAAACTTAGTACTAAGGAAAATGTTGTAATATTAAAAATTCATTGTAATATTAATGCTTTAAAAATTTTAGCTGTCTCAGAATTTTATGGGCTGGATGTGGAAGTTGAAATTTCATCTACCCCCGTCACATTACTCCCGTCACCAGCATTTAAACTTCATAAATCCCCAGGGGTAGATGAAATTACTACAGAAATGCTTAGAGCTGGGAATGTTTCGGTTACCACTTGGATGACTGAAATTCTAAATATCTTTTATGATAAAGGCATGGTTCCTAAGGATTTTACCAGAGCTATTGTTATCCCTATTTTCAAAAAAGGAGATCGCAGTTCTTGTGATAACTATAGGGGTATCAGCCTACTCTCTGTTCCAGGTAAAGTTCTTTCCATGATTGTGTTTAATAGAATTAAGAATCTAGTTGACAGTCAATTGCGTGATGAGCAATGTGGATTCAGAAGTGGTAGGGGATGTGTGGATCAGATATTTTCACTTAGGCAGATTCTTGAGAAATGTTTAGAGTTTCAGAAACCTTTGGTTGCTAGCTTTGTTGATTTCAAAAAGGCTTTCGACTCTGTTGATCGTCATAATTTGTGGTTGATTGTGAGATCATATGGTATACCAGACAAGTTAGTTAACATTATGAAAGCTCTCTATAATAACACTGAGTCGTGTGTGAGAGTTGGTAAGGCTTGTAGCAATTGGTTTAGCATTATTTCTGGTGTTCGACAAGGGTGCATTTTGTCTCCTTTTCTCTTTAGTTTGGTTATTGATTATGTTATGCGAAATTCACTTCAAGAGAAAGATTTTGGCCTTAAATGGGCTGGAGATACGAATATTTCTGATTTAGATTATGCTGATGATTTAGCCCTTTTGGCAAATGATGTTGATGAGATGAACTCTTTCATTCGAGCTATTGATGAGACTGGTAGTAGAGTAGGTTTGGTTATAAACAGAGAGAAAACTAAAGTGATGAAAATTGGTCAGGCAGGCTGTGATTCAGTTAATCTGAATGGTTGCAGTCTTGAGCAGGTGTCACAGTTTAATTATCTTGGGAGCTATGTAACAGATAATGGTGATGTGCGGCATGAGATTAACAGACGAATAGGGATTGCTGCCGGGACTTTTAAGAATCTATGGAGAGTGTGGAGAAATAGGCGCATACACCTAAAGACTAAAATTACTCTGTATAATAGTTTGGTTCTTTCTAGGGTTAGTTATGGTAGTGAAACTTGGACACTTTGTAAACAAGATAACAGGAAACTAGATGCTTTTGTTTCCAGAGGCTTACGCAGTATCTTGGGCATTAGGTGGTTCAACTTTACAACTAGTGATGAGGTTAGTCAAAGGAGTTTGCAATCTCTTTTAAGCAGCATATTGTGAAGAGAGAGACTCCGTTGGTTTGGCCATGTTGCCCGTATGAATAATTATAGATTGGCGAATAGGGTTATCAACAGTGTGCCTAAAGGCCTCAGAAAGAAGGGGAGACCTAGGATGCCGTGGGCAGACAATGTCAAACAGCACCTTGTTAGAATTGGTGTGCAGTGGCCAGATGCAGTGGATGTAGCTCAGGATAGACTTGCTTGGAGAACTAAATTGCACGGTCTGGTTGGACCTCCGTAGCCCATGGCTGCTTGATGATGATGATGATGATGATGATGATGATGATGATGATGATGATGATGATGATGATGATGATGATGATGATGATGATGATGATGATGATGATGATGGCTCTCTGCTGTTGTACTGTCTAACTGCTTCCTCGGCTTTGTCAGCCAAACCATCAAGCCAAAGATTGTTATCAGCAGCCGCTAAGAAGCGGGTATGTTAATAAATATGAAAGATTTCTAATTAGCGACGAAATATTTTTGGATAGCCTGGTTTGTTTCGCTAAGAACCGGGATTGACAGATGGAGATAGTACTTTACCGCGTAGGCGAAGTCGCGGTAAAGTTGTTAGCCGGGGCCGTGTTGTTCGCTCGAGGGTGGGAATGGAGGCGTAAAATATATGTCGCTCTCTGTGTCGGGTAAACTCGACTAACCGTTCAGGAGAACAGACTGATTTAACGCACACGCTAACAACTTTACCGCGACTTCGCGTACGGACTTTTGGATTCTTACGCGCGAGTTACCGTCTATGAATTTCTGATTATTAAAATTATTAATAATTTAAGAGGAATATTTTTATCGCTTCTCAGCCTTTTGGCTAAGATCAAAGTGGTTGTTTCGTGTGGTGGCGAAGATTGGACTAGATTTACCTGATGTTTTTCGAGTGGCCGAGTGCTTGGTTACACTTGAAGGGGATAAGGAATACAGTCCGTATCGATATTGGTGTACTAAGGTTTCTTTTTATCTCACACAACTAGGTTTATTATTATCCTATTGTTTCGCGGTAAGCAATGTGTAGGCCGCCGCGAACTGCCATTCCGCGAACTCTGTTCACTTCATCATGGTAAGGCAATGGTAATGGCTTCATCATAGTAAGGCAGTTCACAAGGTAACTGCAATGATCGAAACGAGACGGCGTTTTCCGACAGTTTATTTACTATCACTTAAATTTGGATTCCAATAATAAGGTAATGACGTCGACACTGAGGTTTTCGAATGCAATGTTTTCTCAGTCGCAGGAAATGAGGCTGCAACAGTATTTCCTATTCGCAACAGAGGTTTACTCACCTGTCTTTATTTTATCTATTTACGTATAAACTTTGTCAAATAGAAATCAAACTCATTCTTTTAACTGTAGGATCTCTTGCAAACGTCTTTCTTAATAACGGTGATTAACACTTTTTCATGAAGTTAAATATTACACTGCAGAATTTAAATTCCCTACGTAATTATTTACTTTTAATGACAGGGGAAAAAAAACGTAAAAATGCTACGACACTGATTCCTAGTCCATCCCTACATATTGGCATGCAGATCAAAATATCCCGGTTCGATGGAGCTAAATTTCATTACGTTTTACGATGAGAACGGCATGAACATGTAAAGAAAAATTAAACCTCAGAGTGGAAACAGGTTGTATGTTTTATCGGATAAAACGATAATTATTTCCGGTGTTCCATTTGCATTTTCCTCAACGCAATTCTAACAGCCACCGAACTACAAAAAATAATATGAATCGCTTTGAATATTCGTCGGTCAAATTACACCTTGGAAGTTTTCCAACCGTTCGGAGCCGCAATGTGAGTCATCGACACATCGTAATATTTCAAACCGTTCCCGAGTTACAATCCTACCCCTCTCCTCTGTTAGTATGCGACACCGATGGCCTTGGAAAACCCATCCTATGGGACGTTTAGTTATGCCACCGTGCGAAGGAACATTCAGGTTGAAGCACGCGCTGGGATCGACTTACTGGACTATCCCATCTGTTTAATTTTTGCAGTGCGTGCTGTTATCGAAATATGGTCTTAGCTATCGGGAGTCGTCGTGATTTATCAGTTTAGCCCGAGGTGTGACAAGAAATGGCGTCTCTGTCGTTGTAATAACCATGGAAACGAAAATTAAAATTACTCTGTGAAAGTAAATAAGTCTAGTCTCTTCGGAGGGATCGCAGAAGTAGGGTAAATAGAAATATTTTTATTGTGTTTATTACTTTTGTGTGTAACGTTTAATTGCACGCTATTATGTTGAAAAAGAAATGGGAAATATAAATATCCAACAACCGTTAAAAAAATTGAAAACTAATCAGTTGGGTTGGGTTGTTTTACCTCTGAGCGGCACTGTTTTGCACACCATGGGCTAAATGGCCAGGTCACATGGACCCCGAAGGCTCAGAGAAGGTTGGCGGAGGGGACCCGCTGGAACAGCTGTTGGGAGACAGATGGTAGCCTTCTGTCAAGGCCATCTAGCGTGTTCTTTAACGGGCACAGGGTATGACTTTCCCGCACACGGGACCACGGCTTAACGTCCCATCCGACGAACGGCGGCCTTTCCAAGCCCATCGGTGTCCCCTACTGACAGTGTGCAGGGCGGGGAATTTTGCGGAGATAAATCTCAATGCTGACCCAGCTGGGACTCGAACCTGGGAACTACAGATTACGAGCCTGGCGCGCTACCGACTGAGCCACCCCCGCCCCCAAAAAATCTAATCAGTATTTAAAAAAGTGTAATTTCTTGTAAATACTGTCGGTAACGAAATTTTTTGGCACCATTCCAGTTCTTTCCTACTTTAAGAATTGTTCTGTTATTGATAATGTGTGTTACTTTATAAGGCAGGTAAGAAACAGTTAGCATATCAACGGCTATAGCAAGTTGAACACACCGGTTCTCGTCTGATCCCCGAGGTCAAGCTTTGGGCGCGGTCAGTACTTGGGAGGGTGACCACATGGAAACACCGCGTGCAGTTGGCCGTTTTTTTACTACGCGCTGTAACTCCTAAAATATTGGTCTAGGTCATTCTACGTTGGTTGCCGGGTTCAATTCCACTTTTAGTAAATAAATAAATAAAGGAGAATTAAAGCGTTCATACAATAGCTTTGGTTATAAAACCTGCAACGTTTCTAGGTTGTTTCGAAAATGGACTCCTTGCAGTTGGAACGTAAAAATAAAAGATTACATTTCTCGGGGTTGCAGATATGGTTATCCTTCCGCCCATTGTTTCAGAAAGTAGAAATACAAAATTATTTTTTTAATATTCAACAGATACACGTGAAATGTAAATAAATAGTTAAAGTTGTATTGAAATATACTTATAAAAAAAATGTTCATTTCCTTCTGCCCCTACATTACCGTTTCTGTTATAATTATATGTAAATGTTCCTTACTAACGACTGATTAAAACATCACATTTACCGAATATGGTAAGATTAGCGTTCACACTGAGAATATAAGGAAAGAATAATGTTAGTTTATTTCCACTGAAGGTGTTGCCACTGGAAATGCTGGAATGAGACATTTAAAAGTTAATGAAAATATCGAATAAAATCTATATATGTAAGGTACTAATTTTAGACCCTAATCAGAGTATACTGGCAATACTCGACACGTTCGAAATGCCAATTAAAGTTTTTCCACCTGTGAATGGCATCCAGCGTGTTGTTCAATACAGGGTATGGATGTCTGACATACACGGAATCTCATACGAGCTTCCATTTTAACCTAAATTCGCAATTATTTGCTTTCCGAATATGTAGCATTTAGTAATTTTTTTCTATTTTGAGGGGGAAAGTAAAGGAAGTGGGTTACTTTTATGGAGAGCAGCATTTCCTACTTAACGAGTTTTCATGTGACATGGAACCTGTTGCATTCGGCCCTCAAATCATGTTCCTAAGATTTGATAGAAGCTGGGCATCATGTAGAGAAAAAAATAAATAAACTTTTATTTGGAGGCTGGAACAGCTGTTGGGAGGGATGGAAACTTGCCGTCAAGGCCATCTAGCGTGTTCTTTAACGTGTATAGGGTATGGCTGTCCTACACACGGGCCAAAGGCTTAACATCCCATCTGACGGACGGCGGCCTTTCCAAGCCCATAGGTGTCCTCTACTGACAGTGGGAAGGGTGGGGAATTTTGCCTAGATAAATCTGAACCAGCAGGGTCTCAAACTTGGGAACTAAAGATTACGAGCCTGGCGCGCTACTGACTGAGCCACCCCCACCTCTGTGTTTTGAGTTTCTATTCCTAATGCTATGAAACATCTCAGCGATGAATTAATTTCTCGAATTGGATGTCTCCACGGTGTCAGTTTGTGAATAAAATCAGTAAAGTTTGATAATTAAATTAATCAATCCCAGTTATTTAAGCTGAAACGTTATAGTGGAATGGTATGTAATTTCCGGCTTTGACGTTAAATTGCATTCGCATATTTTAAATATTAATGTTTCTGAAATATTTGAATATTACTATTAATCGTTGCTAACTGTAGTTCGATTCTTGTGTAGGTAAAATTTACTTTACATGGTCTATGAACTTTATTCTAAATATACGTAATAAAATATATTATGGAAAAGAAGAAATGAATTGAGAGTAAAATTTGACTCTAAAGTTAAAGCGAATATATTGTTGGTATCGTAACTAAGGGCGACACGTGTCAAGTTATCTACCTGCACGTGCCATTGTAAAATATTTCACCAATCGCAGAAGCGGAACACCAAAAGCCGTTGGGAATGGCGGTAACAAGCAAATATTTCATTAGAAAAAAAATTAACCCCACCTACAGGAATTTTATTTAGCAGTAATCGTCGTACGTATGAATTGAATGAAGTACATAAGTTATATTTATGCATTCATGTTTCAAAACTTTAATCAACACTATTTGAATATTAGCGCATATAGTATGATGGAATTTAAATTTAGGACACTTTTTTGGGTGAGGGGAAATGTGATTATTTTTTGTTAGAGTTCAACTTATTTGAAGTATTAGTAAGAAGAATTAAAATACTATGTGATCACAGTTTGAATACGAAGAAATTTCCGGTGTTGCAAAGTTCATTGCTGACTCGGCGCGCGCTCTCAGCCCTTAACAAACGATAGAGATATTTCGCCAGAATTTGACATTCTGTAATTCCCGACATACTTCACGAAAAGTTCCCAAATTTCGTTCGCGGGTTCTCCCTGCCAGACCCCATTTTTAGTTAAAAAATCAGTTCCCTAGCTGCAATGGAACACCTAAATGTGATTTTAGAAATGGGGGAATCTGGCAACGGCATCATTTTTGCGGCCGAAAGTTAAAATGCTAATTTAACTCTTCACACTTGGGGATCAGAAAATGGCAACAGTAAATTTCACATCGATTCTCGCTTCCCGTAGGAAGAGCATGGTAAATATTTTTGTTCCTAGCAATCTCTCCTCTTGGACCTTTGACCTGACATTTCGCACTGCAAACTGGACCGTAACCTGAAACATTCTGTGAAAATTTCGAGCGTGTACATTGATTTCCCGATGAGTTATGACTGCCAGAGACAGGCAGTAAATGACACTCCGCAACTCGCTAAGTTATGACACTGTATTCCGTATCATCTCATTCGGATAAAATTTACGAAAAATAATTGGTTTTAAAACACAAAAAAATACCTTTGATAATTAACAGACATTAGAAAATCTATTTTATTTTACCACTTCAACTGATGCAGTATTTAATTAGTAACGCAAGTTCAGATGTTTAACAGGAGCGATATCGGTTTATTTAGTCTGAAACCCTAACAGAAACAAGTTTATAGGAAGGCAGAATGGAATAATCTACATTTCTTTGGGCAGAGCGATAAATATGTTTAGGTTTCCATTACTATTTAAATACGGAACTCATAAAGAATCCTCAGCGTTGAGATTTATCTCCGCAAAACTCATGACCCTTCCCACGGTCAGTAGTGGACACCGATAGGCTTGGAATACAATATTGACAATATAAAAATATCCATAACAGCAGCATAATTTTAACGAATTTCTGTTTTACAGACTACACAGGGATTAACTGCTTAGTCGAGGAATCATTTCACACCCTAAACATTTAATCTCTAATGATTATTTTATTTCCCAATCCAAAGAGGCTTAACGTGTTAGGGAAAAGAGTAAAAATATCTTCATAAATATAATAAAGAAATAAAAAAACACCCCCTCAAGCAGCTGCTTGCAACAGCGATCTGACAGGAGCCTGTCAGTTTCACCGCCATAGTCGAAGGTCTGTGAGTGTGGTGTCCCCTTTGATCACTTTAATACGCCATAGAGAAGATATGCGTTTGGTTGGATTGTTTTATATCTAACCGGTAGTTATTTGCACACAAGGGGCTAAATGGCCACGTCATAAAGAACCAGAGGGATCAGTTTAGGTTGCGGGAAGGTGACCGAATGGAACAGCTGTTATGAGACAGATGGTAACCTCCCATCCAACGTTTTATTTAACCTGCACAGGGTATGATACATACAGAATTTCTACACTATTTTCTTGTGGTTTTCATCAGTTTTTATTCTAACAATATTAAGATTTTACGACATTTTCTTATTTTTTGTCTTCTGCTATTGGCTTTGGTAATTTTACGCTTATGACGTCATATCTTTGAACTTTATACATATATAATAGAGCAGTGGTTCTCAAAACCTTTTATTCCTCACGTACCTCTTGGAAATGTGTATGTTACTGGCATACCCCATGTATAGATACAGAAAACTATAGTTATACTATAACAATGGGAATAAAATAAAGCATATATAAATATACACATTCTTTATTGTAAAATTTTCAATCAAAATATCATTACCAGGTTTATTCCGGATATTGGAGCAATCTTCCGATGTCTGTCGTTTTTAAAAAGTTCGGTTTATACGAAAGTTGTTAAAGCTAAAACTAATTCGTGACGGAAATGAAAATTACGAAACAAAAGGCTTATCCGGTGTGACGATTCGAAAAGCATTGTTGTGTCATCGATTCTTTAGCATAGAAGCTGCTTTATTCGATTTTCTTTCATCGTGAAAGGTTAATTATTTTTTTAAAAGTGTCATCGTATGATGAGAAGGAACTGTTTTCGATGCATTGTAACAGTTACTAGTGAATATAGAACTTAGGTTTTCAACTGAAATAGATTTCACTGGTTATTTACACATCGTTATTTGTCTCACTCAGAGCTTTCTGGGAGTTTCCGAAACGACACTTAGCAGTCATTTCTGCAGGTAAGTTTAGTCGAAATAGGATTTCCTCAATTACGAATAATTATGGAATACAACGGATTCCTTTATGACGGCATGATACTGTTGCAAGTAACGTTCACTTCAGGAAGTCTTATTACGACGGATGCTATGCAAATATGCCTTTACAGAAATCATCGGTGTTCTCCTTTCTCACCGATATAACGATGGGGTGTTTAATGTAAATTAATCAAAACTTTGAGTCTAGTGGGAATCGACCCTGGGAATTGCATATTCCTTTCCTGTAGCAATACCTAACGTTCTACCCCTTCACTTTAATGAAAGCACTCCTAATACTATGTCTTTTGGTGGCATTCGTAATAGCAAAGCGGAAGACCGGTTAATACGAAAGCAGATATCGTTACTTCGCGATGACGTATAATATATATTGAGGCGGGGGTGGCTCAGTCGGTAGCGCGCCAGGCTCGTAATCTGCAGTTCCCAGGTTCGAGTCCCAACTGGGTCAGCGGTGACATTTATCTCCGCAAAATTCCCCGCCCTGCCCACGGTCAGTAGGGGACACCGATGGGCTTGGAAAGACCGCCGTCCGTCGGATGGGACGTTAAGCCGTGGCCCCGTGTGTGGGAGAGCCATACCATGTGCACGATAAAGAACACGCTGGATGGCCCTGAAGGGAGGCTAACATCTGTCTCCCAACAGCTGTTCCAGTGAGTCTCCTCCCCCAACCTTCTCTGAGCCTTCGGGGTCCATGTGACCTGGCCATTTAGCCCATGGTGTGCAAAAAAGTGCCGCTCAGAGGTAAAACAGCCCAACGTATAATATATACGTAACTGCAGATCTCAACGCTGTCACAGGTGCTACTGTAAGCAGAAAAAAAATGCACTCGAAGAGAAATCATAGCAGTTATTAGTTCCTTAAAGGAAAGAAGCTCTGCGGAGGCGTGGTGGCTCAGTTGGTAGCGCGCCAGGCTCGTAATCTGCAGTTCTCAGGTTCGAGTTCATCTTCGCAAAACTGTTCGCCCTGCTAACGGTCAGCAGGGGACACCGATAAGCTTGGAAAGGCCGCCGTCCGTCGGATGGGATCTTAAGCCTTGTCCCCGTGTGCGGGAAAGCCATACCCTGTGCACGTTAAAGAACTCGTTGCATGGCTTTGACGTGAGGCTACCATATGTCTCCCGACAGCTGTTCCAGCGGGTCCCCTCCCCCAACCTTCTCTGAGCCTTCGGGGTCCTCGTGACCTGACCGTTTAGTCCATTGTCTACAAATAAAATGCCGATCACAGGTAAAACAATCAATTCTGAGCTCTATATGATACCAAATGCGTATTGTTGTATGAAATTCCAGTCAGTTATTATTCGAATTTATTCTCTTAACATTTAAAAGCATCCACCTAACAAAGATCTTTAACATTATTCGTATTCATCACAACGCAGTCCTCCTATTAGATTCTCTAAAAATTGTTTCAGGATGTTTCTCAAGTATAAAATAATTCATTTATACTACAGAAAAGGAATGATCTAATTAAATACACCTAATTCTGTTTTAAATTTTTACACGGTAAATAGGTTCCGGAAAAAAACGTGTAAAAAAAAAATTCTAAAACAAAACACAGTGCATATGAAAAAATAGAAGATTGGTTCCAGACGTGAAAAAAAAAAAACATATCCCCTCAAGCAACTGCTTGCCACAGAGATCTGACAGGAACCTGTCAGTTTATATGCCACAATAAAAGGTCTGTGAGGATGGCAGGACCTCAGCAGAAAAACGACACATACGTCCATGCCTTACCCGGGACTCCAACCCAGGTCCTTTAGACGTGAAAACCGAATACAAATGAGTTGTTTCCAAACAAGTCATATCAAAATATTTAAGTCTTTATTTCATTTTTAGTAATTTTAACACATTTTTTAATTTATAAACTTAGGAGGGTTAGTTTAATTATCTTTATAACTTTAAACAGGACATGAGAGACCAAGACTAACGTATATTGAAGGTAAAAATGAGGGGAATTCCCGGAACTCAATGTTGCCACTTTTTCCGAATGGTTTCGTACAGTTTTTCGATCAAATACAAAATAAAATGCAGAAGATTTGTTCTGTACTAAACTGTTAGTGTGGTTTTTATTATGGGGATTTTAGTGCACAAAATGAGTATTTATACTACTTCTTGACGTATATCAAATTTATAACTTGAAGAATTAAATGAAGGTTCTTTGTAGTTTACTGTTAGGCTGATGTAAAGAATAGTTTCGTGACTTTAAACCGTTAGCTGTATTGCATATATTATTCTATTTAAATTTTCCTCTTAGACGTGCATATGTATTATGTTAGGCACGGACTTTACAATTTGTTTCCTTTCTCCTCAGTGTTGTTTCTATTGCTATGTGCATGTAAAGACTTTAAGGAGACCTAAAAAATTGTGCTGATAATTTTTGATATTAACTATTATGGAAATACTGCAGAAATTTTTCAGCGTAAAAACTGTGTTTTTCAAATTAACACCTACCGGTCTGATTTTAAAGAAAATAAATATATAAAGAATTTTAATTTCTAAATTTTCCACGTTGGTTACATAAACCGTGGTAGTCTTTAAGTGGCTTATCGCCTTAAGGCAGATATGGGTTCTATACCCGGTGCTGCATTTTCACGTCTAGACCTGAGACCTGAGATATATGTATTTTTAAAACTTCAACGAGCCTGTAATATATTATGCAAAATCATCTGGTAACACAACGAAGCAGTACAGCTGACGTCATCTCGGTGTTTTTGCTACTTTATTATTAACCCGTATTCACAGGCAGCACTAACTTTAGGAGGTGACTTATTTCTCATGCCGCCACTCTATTTTAACTTACAATTTTATACGAGATAAGTAACATTTATATAATTAAAAATGTGTTTAAATTAATAAAAATTAAATGAATACTTAAAGATTTTGATATCTATTTTTTCATATGCACTGTATTTTTTTTAGAGGTTTATTTTTTTACACGGTTTTCTCTGGAAGCTATCTACCGTGTCAGATTTCGAAACAGAATTGGGTGCATTGAATTAGATTATTCCTATTGTTTATTAAGAAGGATTTATTTTTTTTTAATTTGAGTGGTTAGCGCCCTTGGCTATTGATCTAAGAGACCTGGGTTCGAGTCCCGGGTAAGGCATGGCTGTTTTGTGTCGTTTTTCTGCTGACGGCGTGCCATACTCTCAGATCTGCTATGGCATATAAACTGACAGGCTCCTGTCAGACCTCTGTGGTAAGCACCTATTTGAGGGGGTATTTATTTATTTATTATTAAAAGTTGAGAAACATCCTGAAACAAATTTAAGAGAATATAATAGCAGAAATTTGCTTCAATGAATTAAATTAATTAACCTTATTCGTGACGGAAATGCAAGTTACGAAACAAAAGACGTATCCGGTTTAACGATTCGAAAAGCATTGTTGTGTAATCGATTATTTAGCATACGGTCTGTTTTCTTCCTTTCTCTTTAATCGTGAAACTAATAATGTAACATTTACTAGTGAATATAAAACTTAGGTTTTCAACTGAAATAGATTTAATTGGTTATTTAGATATGGTTATTTGTGTTATTAATAACTTTCCGGGAGTCTTCGAAACGACACTTAGGAGTCATTTCTGCAGATAAGTTTAGTCTGCAGTCATTCTGCAGATAAGTCATCTGTCTCTCAACCTTCTGCAGATAAGTCTCTCCCCCAACCTTCTCTGAGCCTTCGGGGTCCTCGTGACCTGTCCGTTTAGCCCATTGTCTTCAAAAAAAAAAAAAATTGCCGATCACAGGTAAAACAACCAACTCTGAGCGCTATATTATGTCATATGCATTTTATTCTATGCAATTCCAGTCAGATATTCAAATTGATTCTGTTTACATTTAAAAGCATCCAGCTTACAAAGATGTTTATTCATATGCATCACACCGCATTCCTGCTATTATATTCTCTATAATTTGTTTCAGGATGTTTCTCAACTTTTAATAATAAATAAATAAATACCCCCTCAAATAGCTGCTTACCACAGAGGTCTGACAGGAGCCTGTCAGTTTATATGCCATAGCAGAAGATCTGAGAGTATGGCACGCCGTCAGCAGAAAAACGACACAAAACAGCCATGCCTTACCCGGGACTCGAACCCAGGTCTCTTAAAACAATAGCCGAGCGCGCTAACCACTCAACTTTAAAAAAATAAATCCTTCTTAATAAACAATAGGAATAATCTAATTCAATGCACCCAATTCTGTTTCGAAATCTGACACGGTCGATAGCTTCCAGAGAAAACCGTGTAAAAAAATAAACCTCTAAAAAAAATACAGTGCATATGAAAAAATAGATATCAAAATCTTTAAGTATTCATTTAATTTTTATTAATTTAAACACATTTTTAATTATATAAATGTTACTTATCTCGTATAAAATTGTAAGTTAAAATAGAGTGGCGGCATGAGAAATAAGTCACCTCCTAAAGTTAGTGCAGCCTGTGAATACGGGTTAATAATAAAGCAGCAAAAACACCGAGATGACGTCAGCTGTACTGCTTCGTTGTGTTGCCAGATGATTTTGTATAACATATTACAGGTTCGTTGAAGTTTTAAAAATACATATGTAAAAATTAAAATTCTTTATATTTCTATTTTCTTTAAAATCAAACCGGTGAGTTTTAATTTGAAAAAAACAGTTCTTACGCAGAAAAATTTCTGTAGTATTCCCATAATAGTTAATATCAATAATTATCAGCACAATTTTTTAGGTCTCCTTAAAGTCTCTACATGCACATAGCAATAGAAACAACACTGAGGAGAAAGGAAACAAATTGTAAAGTCCGTGCGTAGCATAATACATATACACGTCTAAGAGGAAAATTTAAATAGAATAATATATGCAATACAGCTAACGGTTTAAAGTCCCGAAACTATTCTTTACATCAGCCTAACAGTAAACTACAAAGAACCTTCATTTAATTCTTCAAGTTATAAATTTGATATACGTCAAGAACTCCTATAAATACTCATTTTGTGCACTAAAATCCCCAAAATAAAAACTACACTAACAGTTTAGTACAGAACAAGTTTTCTGCATTTTATTTTGCATTTGATCGAAAAACTGTACGAAACCATTCGGAAAAAGTGGCAACATTGAGTTCCAGGAATTCCCCTCATTTTTACCTTCAATATACGTTAGTCTTGGTCTCTCATGTCATGTTTAAAGTTATAAAGATAATTAAACTAGCACTTGCACATAAACTGAGAGGTTCCTGTCAAATCTCTGTGGCAAGCAGCTGCTTGAGGGGGTATTTTTTTTACGTCTGGAACCAATTCTATTTTCATATTATATTTTTTCGTATGCATTGTGTTTTGTTTTAAAAAATTTTTTACACGGTTTTTTCGGGAACCTATTTACCGTGTAAAAAGTTTAAAACAGAATTAGGTGTATTTATTTAGATCATTCCTTTTCTGAAATATAAATGAATTATTTTACACTTGAGAAACATCTTGAAAAAATTTTGAGATAATCTAATAGGTTGGGTTGTTTTACCTCTGAGCGGCACTTTTTTGCACACCATGGGCTAAATGGCCAGGTCACAGGAACCCCGAAGGCTCAGAGAAGGTTGGAGGAGGGGACCCACTGGAACAGCTGTTGGGAGACAGATGGTAGCCTCCCGTCAAGGCCATCCAGTGTGTTCTTTAACGTGCACAGGGTATGGCTCTCCCGCACACAGGGCCACGGCTTAACGTCCCATCCGCCGGACGGCGGTCTTTCTAAGCCCATCGGAGTCCCCTACTGACCCTGGGAAGGGCGGGGAATTTTGCGGAGATAAATCTCAACGCTGACCCAGCTGGGACTCGAGCCTCAAAGTTGAAAATACATGAAAACTCATTAAGTAGGTAATGTTGCTGTCCACAAAACTAACAAGCTTCATTTTGTTTCCCCTCCAAATAGAAGAAATTTACTAGTTACTACATGTTCGGACAGAAAAGAATTACGAATTTCCTTTGAAATGGAAGCTCGTATGAGGATCCGTGTGTGGGACACATCAATACCCTGTACATGTTAAATACGCTGTATGCCGTTGATTGGGCTCAGTAGGTAGCGCACCAGGCTCGTAATCTGCAGTTCCGAGGTTCGAGTCCCAGCTGGGTCAGCGTTGACACCTATCTGCGCAAAACTGTCCGCCCTGATCATGGGCAGAACGGGACACCGATAGGCTTGGAAAGGCCGCCGTCCGTCAGATGGGACGTTAAGCCGTGACTCTGTGTGTGGGAGAGCCATACCCTGTGCACGTTAAACACACTGGATGATCTTGACGGGAGGCTACCATCTGTCTCCCAAGAGCTGTTTCAGTGGGTCCCCTTCCTTAACCTTCGAGGTCCTTGACACCTGGCCATTTAGCCCCTGGTGTGAAAAATAGTGCCGCTCACAGGTAAAACAACCGAACTCTTGAGAGGCGGAAAAGCTGGAATTGGTATTTCGAACTTGTCGAGTGTTACCAGTATACTCTGACGATGGTCTAAAATTCGTACCTTACATATATAGTTTTTGTTCCAGATACGTAGAACCGTTGCAGGTTTTGTAACCAAGGCAAATTCTCCTTTATTTATTTACTAAAAATGGAATGGAACCCGACGACCGACGTAGAATGACTTTGGCTAATATTCTAGGAATACAGCGCTTGGGAAAAAAAAAAATTCTCGACTGCACTCGGTTTCACCCTCCCAAGTACTGACCGCACCCAGAGCTGCTTTATTTCGGGGATCAGACGAGATCCGGTGCTTTCAGCGTGGTATGGCCGTTGACATACCAATTCTTTCTTACCTGCCTTATAAAGTGACTCGCATTATCAATAACGGAACAATTCTTAAAGCAAGGAATCAGTTATTAATATGGCGTGGAATAGTGCTAAAGGATTTCCTTCACGATAGTATTTCATAGATTTATATAAATAAATAATAAAAAATAAATACCCCCTCAATCACCTGTTTGGCACAGAGGTCTGACAGGAGCCTGTCAGTTTATGTGCCATAGTAGAAGGTCTGAGAGGATGGCAGGACCTCGGCAGAAAAACAACATGCACATCCATGCCTTACCAGGGGCTAGAACCCAGTTGCATTGGATCACTAGCGAAGCGCGCTATGCACTCGGTATAATTTTAAATTTTTTTTAATGCTTAGTGATTGGTTTTAAAATGCTTAAATTTAAACTTTTTACTGTGGTTAATATAGAATTCATATTAACATTTTTTTCGACATAATAGCGTACAATTAAACGTAACACAGAAAAGTAATAAATACAATATAATTATTTATATTTCATCACCCTACTTCTGCGATCCGTCCGAAGAGAGTAGACTTATTTACTATCACAGAGCAAGTTTGTTATTCATTTCTTTGGTTGTTTCAACGACCGAGAGGCCATTTCTTACAACACCGCGGACTAAACTGATAAATCACGACGACCCCGATAGTTCGGACCATTTGTCGATAAGGGGATCTGTAGAACTGTTAGCAGGCAGATGGGAGAGTCCAGTAAGTGCATACTGAGAGAAAGGGAGGTTGTAAGGCTGTAAATATTTCGCTAACTGTCGATGACTGAGATTGCGCCTAGAAACGGTGGGAAAAGATTGAAGATGGAAATTTACCGACGAATATTACAAACGATTAAATTTCTGTTTTTTCTAACAGGCTGGCTGGCCGTTAGGTTTGGGTCGGACTAAATTGAAAAATGCATTTACTGGAAAAATGTGACTTTGTTTAAATTAAAGATCATAATGAAATGTATAGGAATATCGTTTTTCAACAATATTATATTGATATTAAAAATGTTGACGAAGCTTGAACATCTTAACAATCTTCCATAAAATGCGTGAGAAACTAATTTGGAGGGTCTATATCTCCTAAAAAATGCATTTAGTGGAAAAATCTGACTGAAGGTAACTTAAGGATCTTAATGAAATGTATTTAAAAATCATGTTAGTATTGAAATAGATGCGAAAACTGGATTATTTAAAAATCTTCCATGTTATGCCAGTGAGAACCAAAGTTCGAAGCTATAATTTGTATATGTATTTAATGGGAAATCTGACTGAAGGTAAATTAAAGATCGTAATAAAAACTATTTAAAAATTGTTTTCTCAAAATATTGTTTTACTAATTAAATAGTTGAGGAAGCTGGAATATATAACAATAAACTTCCATGTTATGCCAGTTTTAAGCTGTAACGTAAGTTGGAAGTTCTATAACTTCCCAAAAATATGCATTTAATGTACACACGTGACGATAAATTAAAGATCATAATGAAAACTATTTAAATATCTACTTTCAAAATTAAAAAATTTTGAAATATTGTGCGGTTGGGGGGTGATTTAACATTCTAATTGATGTACGAAGGTTTTTACTTGATATGTTAGAAAATTAAGTTTTTTGTCACATAATTAAATTTATATAAATCATGAAATTTCATACATGTTGCAAGAAATAGTATTTTGAACTTTCTCCTGTGAAAATTCTCTTTGAAAGTTGCGCTGAATCAGGACCTGAAAACTAAATCGATCCGAAAAATGTAGGCGGGGTTTAACATTTTCCCCTTCGTTTCATAGGTATTTACAAAAATGAAACCTTAGATTTTTCTGCAGTAGCACGACATATAAATAAGTTTATAATTTTTTTTTGTCCTTGTTACCTTTAGTGCATTGGATATAATTCTACAATAAATTTCTATTTTATGAAAAAGATGCTGCGCAGCTTATTTCATATGTAATTAGTTCACTAATCTTAAGTTGGGTTAACTAACTGTGTTTAAAAAGAAAAGTGAACGCAAAACTTAAAAAATTGTTTTTGATAACTACAAAAAAATTATTGGTCTTCCATAGAAAAATAGATTGTATTTCGCAGTAATTGTAGAAATAGTATGTATGCTAATTAAATGAAACGAGTTCAATCACTTTTACGTCGTGAATAAGAATCTTTTGTACACGAAAGAATTGCGTTTTTATTGAGCAGTATTAACAGTAAATTTTCGGATATATTGCAACTGACGTGCAGCTTTCTGAGTAGGAGCATGGCTACCGCCGTTCTCCGCAGTTACTCTAGGGACCTAT
This sequence comes from Ryuthela nishihirai, assembly GCA_038380435.1. Taxonomy (NCBI): domain Eukaryota; kingdom Metazoa; phylum Arthropoda; class Arachnida; order Araneae; family Heptathelidae; genus Ryuthela; species Ryuthela nishihirai. The sequence goes on from JAWZYU010000017.1 coordinate 84,968,280, forward strand.
GCTAAGAGATGGTAAGGGCGCCTTAACGTCTTCCTACGCCAATGGAAACGCGTATTACACGCCTAAGAAAGAAACCGCTCTCTTGACCAGCACAAGTGAAAAGCACAGATAGCTATTGCGCCGTGGACATCACATAGAATTTTTTAATACAAGCTGAATATGCCCTCTTAGGAAACTTCAGTAATATATTTTATAAATTAGTTCAATTTGGAATAAGGATAACTATCTATTTTAGATTTTTCACTCTTTGGATTTCAAAGATTGTGTATTATAGAAATTAGGGTGGCAACACCCGGAAAGATCACTGCTGACGTCACGTGCGTTTTTTCGCGATATCATTTGTAATCCTTCTTTAACCGCTGTATTCTTCTAGAAATTTACCTTTTAATTTCTAGTCACACGTTATAGTTTTTATTCTGAGGAATTCGTACAATCTGTAGCTGAATTTCTTGTCACTGTGGTAAATAATAATTATTGATGACACATTTGAAATTTCGGTAGGAGAATAGATAGTTTCGTCGGTGCAGTGTAAAATTTTACATTTAGGCCTTTGTAATTACTTTACAAGTTATTTCTGTCGCAGAATTGCCTGGTACAGCTCTCTGCTGTTGTGCTGCCCAACTGCTTCTTCGGCTTTGTCAGTCAAAGATTATTATCGACAGCTAACTGATTCTTTACATGTTTATTAAGCTCTCTATAATGTTTTCTATTAGGATTAGTATTGATTCAGGACATTCCTGTAGTTCTTTCTTTCTAAAATAATCTCAAGTGCCTTGTCACTCAGATAATTATGCGTCCTCTGCTTCATTTTTCGTAAAAGAGTACTGTTACTTTCCAAAAAAGCCTATTTTAAGTGGTCACATTTTTCCTGAATTTCAGTAGCAAGCAAACCACGACTGTCATAATGAGTAAGTACTCTATCATGATAAGATGTACTATAATAAGGTCTTTCAGAGCTTCATAATTAAAGGTAAATTTTTTAACCTTAACACAACACTTCTTAAGTTTAAATCGCAAAACACTTTTAACAGGATAATGGTCAGATCCAATTTCAGCTTCGCAGTATGACCTGGTCTTTCTAACAGAAGTAGTCCATTTGCTGTTAATTAATATATAATCTATAACGTTCTTATGCAGCCCGTGAGGTGAAACCCACGTGTACTTATGTATGTCGCGGTGTTTGTAATAAGTGTTAGTTATTCTGAAGCCATCGAGTTTAACATTGGCATTGACGTCACCTAGAACAAGGGTAATATCTCATTTCTTCATAGAATTCAAAATATCTTGAAGTCAGTAAAACCTTATTTCTCATCCTCATCGGCATTCTCAGTGGGGGCATAACAGTAGATAAGATTGAAGTACTTAACGCTTGTCTGTAATTTTGCTGTATAGAACCTTTCATTAATGCATTCTTATCCTAGAAGAGCATCAGTAGCGTGTCTGCTTTGTCTTTCCTCCCCGAAAAGAGATATTTAAGATACTAACGGTGAATCCAAATAACTTTTGAAAGAGGTACTAGATTAAATGAATAATTTTTAGTAAATTTGGTATATAAGGTATCGGAAAACCTAAGTGCGGAAGAGTAAACAAACCCCTCTGTTGGGATACGAAACAATGGAAATGTCACTTCCTTTCGATTCTGCAAACAATGCATTCCCAATCGTCACTGTCGGATGTCATTCGCCTATTATTGAAATCGTCCGACGCTTTTCTCGCTGTTCCATTTGCCGCGTTACGTATTAAAATATGGCGAAGAAGTCATCCTTTTTTGAGGGTTTGTAGTTATCAGAGCTTTGCCTATCGCGAATAGATTTGAGTATAATAAGCAGCCATAGGCAAGGCCCTTGCGGTTGATAAATAACGTCGGCCTGTCCTTCTGTAACTTGCAACTCTGCTGGTCGAAAAGTATCAGCTAAATCAAGTTAAATAATATTCATGAAGTGTTTGCGGTTCTTTTATATTTTCCTTCAGGTAAGTAACTTTGTAGTGAATAATTAGTTTAGAGTAGAGGTAATCTAATTCTACACTTTTTAGCCTAAGAGCTATGAAATTTCGGTGGGTTTCGAACCGACAAATAGTATGCAGCACATTATTCTGATTATGGGATATAAAATTGATAGTTAACCGCTATTTGTCGGTGTCGACCACTTTATTTTGGCTCGTCAGACGGACATTATTCATTTCCTATGCTTTTCAGGTACCCTACCGAACGGCTACAGAATTTCCTTGTTATGCCAGTGAGAAACCTTACTTGGAAGCTCTAAAATATGCATTTAACGGAAATATGTCACTGATGATAAATTAAAGATCATAATCAAATATTTCTTTAAATATCGGTTTTAACAAATATGGTTTTAGTATTTAAATGGTTGCGGAAGCTGGAATGGTTAAAAATAATCTTCAGTGATATGCCAGTGAGAAAGTGGAATTATTATTTCAGCAGGTAAATTAGAATTACAAATGATATCGCGAAAACACGGACGTGACGTCATCTCTGGTATGTCCAAGTGTTGACACCATAATTTCTATAAGATCTTTCAAAACCAAAGAGTATAAATCAAAACACATCTAATCCTAAAATATTAACTGGTAGTTATTTCTTTTTTTTAATTTCGGTAAATATTTTTATAATATTCTGAAATATTTGAATAAAATCTCAATAAGTAAATTTTTTTCAATGTATTAAAATAAATTAACTTTAACTTATCTTAAACCAATGAAAGGAATTGCTTGTTTAGGAATATTTATTTTCGCTCTTTTTGTTGAAGGCTGTCCAGACAAGCGGTAACTAGGTGGCTTTCACAGAACGCGTTTCCCTGTGGTGTCCAACGAGAAATTCCTAGATCAAGGCTAGGTGTGAATCTCTTACGTATGTCATAGGTAACTTTGTCCTTAGGGGTAAAGAACGCTTTTTCCTGTTTTCCCAAAGGACAACCCTGTGGTTAAATCTAAGGCTTCTATTACACATTTCGCTGTATCGCGATAACACGGACGTGACGTCATCTCCGGTATATCCAAGTGTTGCCACCATAATTTCTATAAGATATTTCATAACCAAAGTGTATAAATTAAAATACTTCTAATCCTAAAATATTAACTGGTAGTTATTTCTTTTTTTAATTTTGGTAAATATTTTTATAATATTCTGAAATATTTAAATAAAATCTTAATAAGTAAATTATTTTGAATGTTATTAAAATAAATTAACTTTAACTTATCTTAAACCAATGAAAGGAATTGCTTGTTTACGCATATTTATTTTCGCTCTTTTTGTTGAAGGCTATCCAGACAGGTGGCTTTCACAGTACGCGTTTCCCTGTGGTGTCCAACTAAAAATTTATAGATGGAGGCTAGGTGTGAATCTCTTACATATGTCATAGGTAACTTTGTCCTTAGGGGTAAAGAACGCTTTTTCCTGTGTTCCCAAAGGACAACCGTTTGGTTTAATCTAAGGCTTCTATTACACATTTCGCTGTACTGTACATTACCTTCTTCTTAGCTGTGAACAATACGTTTCCGTGTAGTGGGTAAATTATATTTTTATCGCCAAGTTGACATTTCTTGAGGTCGTTACGTCACCCTATCAGCTCGATATATCTGTTGCGAATATCAAACGTTGGTTTCAAACTTCGTCCACGATAATGGGCAAATAGATATGAAAGCCTGTACATAAAAAAACTGCCGTTTGATCATTTACGATATAAAAATATTTCTACGCATACTGTAACGACAAATATCAAAATGAAGAAATCAAAAATTAAGCAAAGAATTTTTTTTCCTCGGACAACCATTAGTTCCACTGAGCGAGGCTTACAAAATCCGAGCCGAAATGAAAGGGGTCGTTAGTGGTCGACAGCGACAAATAGCGTTTAACTATAAAATTTATATCCCATAATCAGAATAATGTGCTGTATAGTAAGCTCTCGGTTGAAATTTCATAACTCTCATGCTAAAAAGTGGAAAATTAGATTACCTCTACTGTAAATTAATTATTCACTACAAAGTTACTTACATGAAGGAATTTATAAACGAACCACAAACACTTTATGAATATTATTAAACTTGATTCACCTGATATTTTTTCGAGCAGCAGAATGGTGGTTTAGAGAAGGACATAGGGAATACAGTCCGTGTGTATTTTTTAATCGCATAGACCTTGCCAATGGCTGCTTATTACACTGTAATGTGTTCCCGGTATGCAAAGCTTCGAAAATCTCAAAAAAAAAAAACTAAAATTATATCAATTCTTCGCGATATCCATACGCTAACGCTATTCGCCAATATATAATTATTCATACGGGCAACATGGCCAAACCAACGGAGTCTCTCTCTTCACAATATGCTGCAAGAGATTGCAAACTCCTTTGCCTAACCTCATCACTAGTTACAAAGTTGAACCACCTAATGCCCAAGATACTGCGTAAGCCTCTGGAATCAAAAGCAACTAGTTTCCTGTTATCTTGTTTACAAAGTGTCCAAGTTTCACTACCATAACTAACCCTAGAAAGAACCAAACGATTATACAGAGTAATTTTAGTCTTTAGGTATATGCGCCTATTTCTCCACACTCTCCATAGATTCTTAAAAGTCTCGGCAGCAATCCTCATTCGTCTGTTAATCTCATGCCGCACATCACCATTATCTGTTACGTAGCACCCAAGATAATTAAACTGTGACACCTGCTCAAGACTGCAACCATTCAGATTAACTGAATCACAGCCTGCTTGACCAATTTTTATCACTTTAGTTTTCTCTCTGTTTATAACCAAACCTACTCTACTAACAGTTTCATCAACAGCTCGAACGAAAGAGTTCATCTCATCAACATTATTTGCTAAAAGGGCTAAATCATCAGCATAATCTAAATCAGAAATTTTCTTATCTCCAGTCCATTTAAGGCCAAATCTTTCCTTTGAAGTGAATTTCGCATAACATAATCAATAACCAAGCTAAAGAGAACAGGAGACAAAATGCACCCTTGTCGAACACCAGAAGTAATGCTAAACCAATTGCTACAAGCCTTACCAACTCTCACACACGACTCAGTGTTATTATAGAGAGCTTTCATTATGTTAACTAACTTGTCAGGTATACCATATGATCTCACAATCAACCACAAATTATGACGATCAACAGAGTCCAAAGCCTTTTTGAAATCAACAAAGCTAGCAACCAGAGGTTTCTGAAACTCTAAACATTTCTCAAGAATTAGCCTAAGTGAAAATATCTGATCCACACATCCCTACCACTTCTGAATCCACATTGCTCATCACGCAATTGACTGTGAACCAGATTCTTAATTCTATTAAGCAGAATCATGGAAAGAACTTTAACTGGAACAGAGAGTAGGCTGATACCCCTATAATTATCACAAGAACTGCGATCAACTTTTTCGAAAATAGGAATAACAATAGCTCTGGTCAAATCCTTAGGAACCATGCCTTTATCATAAAATTTATTCAGAATTTCAGTCATCCAAGAGCTAACCGAAACATTCCCAGCTCTAAGCATTTCTGTTGTAATTTCATCTACCCCTGTGGATTTATGAGTTTAAGTTTAGAAACATCCAAAATAACTTCAGATTGTGTTATAGGGCCAACATTAAAGCTGCCAATGCATCTATCATCATTACAAACAATGGGAGTAGAACTATCCACATTGTTTAGAACATCACTGAAATGCTCAGCCCACCTAGCCATCACAGAATCCTCAACTTTTATAACCTTACCTTGTTTATCCTGCAATCCTTGTATGCCTGTCCGTTTTCTACCACATAAAACATTAACTATCTGGTACAGTTCTCTGCTGTTGTGCTGCCTAACTGCTTCCTCAGCTTTGTCAGCCAAGCTATCAAGCCAAAAATTCTTATCAGTAGCTAACTGTTCCTTTACACGTTTATTAAGCTCTCTGTAATCCTTTCTATTAGGACTAGTAGGGTACTGATTTAGTAGGGTACTGATTAAGGACATTCCTGCAGTTGCTTCTTTCTGAAATAAGTTCAAGTGCCTTATCACTTAAATAATTCTGTCTCCTCTGCTCCTTTTTTCCTAAAAGAGTACTGTTAGTTTCCAAAAAAGCCTGTTTAAAATGGCCCCATTCTTCCTCAACTTCAGTATTAAGCAAACTACGACTGTCATAATGACTAAGTAACCTATCATGGCAAGCTTTGGCTATAACTGGGTCTTTCAGAGCTTCAGTATTAAAAGCAAATTTTTTAACCCAAGCAGAACACTTTTTAAGTTTAAGTTGCAAGACACTTTTAACGCTATAATGGTCAGATCCAATTTCAGCTCTCCTATATGACCTGGTATTCCTAACAGAACTAGCCCATTTGCTGTTAATTAATGTGTAATCAATCATATTCTTATGCAGCCCATCGGGTGAAACCCATGTGTACTTATGTATGTTGCGGTGTTTGTAATAAGTGTTAGTTATTCTGAATCCATTGAGTTTACTTACCTGGGAGACGTTGCCTATTGCTAGTGCAGCTACCAATACCAAAAATGCCTATTACTCCTCCCCCAAAGGTCAGAGTTAGTACCAACTTTGGCATTGAAATCACCTAGAAAAAGGGTAATATATCCTTACTTGACAGAATTCAAAATATCCTGAAGTTGTAAGTAAAACCTATCCTTCTTATCCTCATCGGCATCCTCAGTGGGGACATAGCAGCAGATACCATTCAAGTCTGTAATGATTGTGTGAAATTTTGTTGTAAGAAACCTTTCACTCATGTCCTAGAATAACATCATTGGTATGTCTGCTGAGAAGCAGACCAACGCCTTGGTTGTGCTTATTATCGTCCCTCCCTGAAAAGAGAAATTTAAGATTATTTTTAAGAATCTGACCTTTATCTGTCCATCTGGTCTCTTGCAAGCCGAGAATATATAAATTATAACGGTGGAATTCTTGTGTGAGGACATCAAGAGAAAAAGCTCTGTGCAGAGTCCTCACATTCCAACTACCTATGGAGAGAACATGGTTAGTGGGATGTTTAAAGAAACTATATTTATTCAGAGAGGGAATGCCGACAATATCAAACAGCCCCCTATTCGCAGACATGGGGCAAAAACCCGTTCCCCCACCACTAAAGGCTGAAGCCATCTACACTGGAAGACTTCCTCCAATGTAGAATTTGACGATGCCAATAGAAGGTGCCTGCGATGACCTCTGCTCAGGATTATCCACCAGCTGATAAACATATCCTGTGAATCTATTCACTTGGGGCTGTCAACCCACAAACAAACAGAAAACACATCGGAAGATTTTCCCTCCATAGAAGCCCATCAGTGCAGCAAAATCAGGATCCATAATCAAGCTCAGAGCCATATATCTGTCCAGTCCAGTGGGTTTGTATGGTCAGCACCAGGACCCTGTGTGGTTGACCACTCCTCAGTAGGGTGGAAAAATAAGAAAAGTAGCCATAGTTGTCCAGATTAGTAGGCCAGACTAATTTGGCAGCCCTCACCTTACGTTCACTTCCACAAAAGAGTATGTTTTCAAAGGTACTAACGGTCTGCAACACGAGAAGGTGGGTCGCACATTAGGTGGTAGGCCTGGCCGGTTCTATGCGTTGCTATTTCAGGTATATTTTTATATTATGTTTCGATCATCTCAGGTACGTAAGATTCATTTTTATTTTTCTACAGAAAAGAAAATGGTTATATAAAGTTTCGGAGAAGTATAGATGAAACATTGTGAAGCCGTAGTAAAAGTTGGAAGTTGCATACTTTGAGTTTCGCATTGCAAGCTTTTTTGAGTTGTCCCACAGGATGTTTTTTCTCACCCTCGTACGATCCACGGAGGAAGTAATCATTCTTTTGTTCTATATATTTTGGGTGAGATTTTAGTGATGTACTGCGATGTGGAAGGGCTTTACATAGGCAGCAACCATTTATACGTTCACGAACCGTTAATAACTAAATAAAAAAATAAATACCCACTCAAGCAGCTGCTTGCCACAGAGGTCTGACAGGAGCCTGTCAGTTTATCTGCCATAGTAGAAGGTCTGAGAGGATGGCAGAACCTCACCAGAAAAACGACACATACATCCATGCCTTACCCAGGGCTCGAACCCAGGTCCCTTAGATCAGTAGCCAAGCGCGCTAACCACTCGGCCATGGGACGGCGAATAGCCTTATTAGGGCAACCATTAAAAAGAAAGTAAACCCACTTTGTCCTATTCCACTGCATGCGTTTCGTTTCCGGATTTCCTGCTACTCTCTCTCCCGCCACCTTTGGGGGCGAGGGTGGCTCAGTTGGTAGTGCGCCAGGCTCGTAATCTGTAGTTCCCAGGTTCGAGTCCCAGCTGGGTCAGCGTTGAGATTTATCTCCACAAAATTCCCCGCCCTGCCCACGGTCAGTAGGGGACACCGATGGGCTTGGAAAGGCCGCCGTCCGTCGGATGGGACGTTAAGCCGTGGCCCCGTGTGCGGGAGAGCCATGCCCTGTGCACGTTAAAGAACACGCTGGATGGCCTTGACGGGAGGCTACCATCTGTCTCCCAACAGCTATCCAGTGGGTCCCTTTCCCCAACCTTCTCAGCCTTCGGGGTCCATGTGACTTGGCCATTTAGCCCATGTTGTGCAAAAAAGTGCCGCTCAGAGGTAAAACAACCCAACCCAATCCCGCCAACTTTTCCATTCCGCATCCCTTTTCCCTTTGCGTGAGGGGGCGGGGGTGGCTCAGTCGGTAGCGTGCCAGGCTCGTAATCTGTAGTTCCCAGGTTCGAGTCCCAGCTGTGGCAGCGTTGAGGATTTATCTCCGCAAAATTCCCCGCCTTGCCCACGGTCAGTAGGGGACACCAATGGGCTTGGAAAGGCCGCCGTCCGTCGGATGGGACGTTAAGCCGTGGCCCCGTGTGCGGGAGAGCTATACCCTGTGCACGTTAAAGAACACGCTGGATGGCCTTGACGGGAGGCTACCATCTGTCTTCCAACAGCTGCTTCAGTGGGTCCCCTCCCCCAAACTTCTCTGAGCCTTCGGGGTCCATGTGACCTGGCCATTTAGCCCATTGTGTGCAAAAAAGTGCCGCTCCGAGGTAAAACAACCCAACCCAACCCTTTGCCTGCCTTCTGCATCGCCTTTTCTTTTTTCATTAGCGCCATGCACGTTGCCACCGCGCCACGCACAAATTTCGTTGATTTCGACTGCAGGCGTCGAAAATATGCTGCGGATGACATTAGGATTCCTCGTAGAGTTGTATGTTAATAAATATGAAATATTTCTAATTAGCGATGGAATATTTTTGGATAGCCCGGTTTGTTTCGCTAAGAACCGGGATTGACAGATAGCAAACAGATTGCTTTAACAAATTATTTATGTCATAGTTTAATAAAATATGCATCAAAGAAAGAAATAAAATATTATTTATCAAGCTTAAATTACATATTTTTATAAGATATCTATTAACAAAATTTAAAATGGAAATTTTTTTGTTTTTAAATCGTTTTCCTTTATCAGAGTAATGGTAACAAATTGGCAATACCTTATATAACTTGTAAGAAATGGCAAACAGATGGCTTTAACAAATTATTTATGTTCTAGCTTAATAAAAACAGAAAATATTATGTATCAAGCTTAAATTACATATTTTTTATAAGATATCTATTAACAAAATTTTAAATGGAAATTTTTATTATTTTTTTTAAATCGTTTTCTTTTATTGTACTAAAAACGGATATATACGTTCTGGACACTGGTAGGGTTAGTAAATCAGGTTTTCGTTTTAAAATTTCATAAAACTGTATACAATTCACATGAAAGTTGCATTTGGTATAAATGCATGCTATAAATGTTCCGATGTTTCCTTTTGTTTTTACACTGGTCCACATATTGTTCGCTAATCAAAATACTCGTTCAGTGAGGACATTAAATCAAGGGATACATAAGCCAAATTCAATGTTTTTTAAAATGCTTTAAAAAGATTCCTGTTTATCGGTGAAATATTTAAAAATTTGAACCCATCTACTGCGCGCCAATATTCAGTTTACTATTTTAATTCAGGAAAAAAAAAGGGAAAAAATCGCCATTTTAGGAAAAAAATAAATCTAAAGGACAGAGCACTGAAATAAAGGACTGTCCTGTTAAATAAAAGACGTATGATCACCGTACATATTTAAAATATCCTCTTCCTACCTCCGTGACTTAAAAGACGGCTTATTTTTCTAACCACAACTAATCTTCGATTCCCTAGAAGAAAACGTGAAAAATATCGACGCTACTACGTACGATTGACTTCAACAGATTTCATTAACTCTATACTTTTTGAAATTAATCGTAATAATTCTTTGCTGATGTCTGACAGTAACATTGTTGATTTAATTGTTTACCGACTTCGAAAAAAGTGAGACCTCTCCATATCTGCAACAAAGTTCTCTCTCTTTAAGCTTCCTTTCTCACCATTTCTCGTACCTCGGCGAAGTCAATTAGTGAATATTATAGGAACGAATATTATCGAACATAACGTAGCAGTGGGGATCGCCATCAAATAACCAAAGATAATCGCATAACGAAAACTTTCCCTGCCTAGACTCGTTAAAATAAAAAAGATCCAACGTGTACCGTGTAAGAGCTACGTATTGCCATAAATAAGCAAACTGAAATATGTGTGCGCCTTAAAAATCAATTGGAGAAAACACAGAGATGACGTCAGCAAACGCGGTTTCGGTTACTTTCCAGAATAATTTCTATAATGTGAAGAGGAAAAGCATTTTCAGTGTCTCGTGAAAGCCATACAACAAAACTATGTTGTGAAATCACAGTTTATTATTCAGTTCAATACATTTTCCAAAACATATTTTCTCCTGAGATCACTCACAAAATCTATCTGATGGAGAAAATAAAAGGTGGCATTGCCATAATACCTTAGTAGCCAAATATCTTATTCAATATCATTTGCATTAGATATCTCTCACACCTGTATGTACTTTTCTGCTGAGGTGCTTACTTACGGTAGCAACAATGCAATCAGTTTAGGTTAATGAGTGAAAAATTTGAATCTCAATCAAGTATATTATTTTTTTTACACGTTTTTGATTTAACACAGATCAGAAAAGAAATTTAAATTCCCTATTTACACGATATATTTTGATGTAACACCGATGGTTTGTGTAAAGGAATATTTGCAAGTGAACTCTCATGTAACAGTATCATGCCGTGATAAAGGAGTCCATTGTATTCCATAACTATTCGTAATTGAGGAAATCCTATTTCGACTAAACTTATCTGCAGAAATGACTCCCAAGTGTCGTTTCGAAGACTCCAGGAAAGTTCTTAATAACACAAATAACCATATCTAAATAACCAATTAAATCTATTTCAGTTGAAAACCTAAGTTTTATATTCACTAGTAAAATGTTACGTTTTCGTTTCATGATTAAAGAGAAAGGAAGAAAACAGATCGTACGCCAAATAATCGACGACACAACAATGCTTTTCGAATCGTTAAACCGGATACGCCTTTTGTTTCGTAAATTGCATTTCCGTCACGAATAAGGTTAATTAATTTAATTCCTTGAATGCAATTCCTGCTATTATATTCTCAAAAATTTGTTTCTGGATGTTTCTCAACTTTTAATAATAAATAAATAAATACCCCCTCAAGCAGCTGCTTACCACAGAGGTCTGACAGGAGCCTGTCAGTTTATATGCCATAGTAGAAGGTCTGAGAGGATGGCACGCCCTCAGCAGAAACACGACACAAAACAGCCATGCCTTACCCGGGACTCGAACCCAGGTCTCTTAGATCAGTCAGTAGCCAAGCGCGTTAAGCACTCAACTTTAAAAAAAAAAATCCTTCTTAATAAACAATAGGAACAATCTAATTTAATGCACCCAATTCTGTTTCTGATAGGTTCCCGAGAAAACCGTGTAAGGAAATACAGTGCATATGAAAAAATAGATATGTAAATCTTTAACTATTTATTTGATTTTTATTAATTTAAACACATTTCTTATTATATAAATGTTACTTATCTCGTATAAAGGTGGAAATTAAAATAGAGTGGTTAGAAAGACAAATGGCGGCATGAAAATCAACTCCTAAAATTAGTGCTGCTGTGAATACGAGTTAATGATAAACTAGCAAAAACACCGAGATGACGTCACAGTACTGTTTCGTTGTGTTGCCAACAGATTTTGCATAATATATTACAAGCAGATTGAAGTTTTAAAAAATAAAATTAAAATTCTTTATATATCCATTTTCTTTAAAACCAAACCGGTAGAGTTTAATTTGAAAAAAAACCAAAAGGGTTTACTAACAATTGTGACACCGTGGAGACAACCAATTTATAGAAATTACATCATCACGGACATGATATCATGTTTTATAGGATAAGGTCTGCCGCATTACTAAATACAATCTGAAAACATATGCGGTCAGAAGGAGTAAAGATGAAAGAAGCAGTGGTGAAGTCGTTAGGCGTCGACGGTGCGAATCTGAAATTTTGAGGATCGAGTCACACTTCGGGAAAGTTAAGATTTAATCCCGTTGTTCTGCGAATGAAAAAGGGAACACCAACAGGTTTGCAAAGTCGCTGTGAAGTTAACTCATGGTTGACCTATGCAGGAAATAAATCCCCCCCCCCCCCCAAAAAAAAAAGTTTATTTCTTATTCTACATGCGGTTTAGTTTATGTTAAATCTTAGGAACGTGAGGCCCGAACGCAACAAGTTCCATGTCACATGAAAACTCGTTAAGTAGGTAATGCTGCTGTCCATAAAACTAACAACCTTCGTTTACTTTCCGCTCAAAATAGAAGAAATTTACTGGTTACTACATGTTCGGACAGCAAATTACGAATTTCCTTTGAAATGGAAGCTCCTATGAGGATCCGTGTGTGGGAGACAGTGTGGAGTCTGTAAAACCTTTTTTTCTCATCCTCATCGGCATTCTCAGTGGAGGCATAACATTAGATAAGATTGAAGTCCTTAACGCTTGTCTGAAATTTTGCTGTAACAAACCTTTCACTCATATCCTAGAATAACATCATTGGTATGTCTGCTGAGAAGCAGACCAACGCCTTGGTTGTGCTTATTATCGTCCCTCTTGAAAAGAGAAATTTAAGATAATTTTTAAGAATCTGACCTTTATCTGTCCATCTTGTCTCTTGCAATCCGAGAATATCTAAATTATAATGGTGGAATTGTTCTCTGAGGACATCAAGAGAAAAAGCTCTGTGCCGAGTCCTCACATTCCAACTACCTATGGAGAGAAAATGGTTAGTGGGATGTTTAAAGAAACTATGTTTATTGAGAGAGGGAATGCCGACAATATCAAACAGCCCCCCTAATCGCAGACATGGGGCAAAGACCCGTTCCCCCACCACTAAAGCCTGAAGCCATCTACACTGGAAGACTTCCTCCAATGTAGAATTTGACGATGCCAATAGACGTAGAGAGTTCAGGTGCCTGCGATGACCTCTGCTCAAGATTATCCACCAGCTGATAAACATATCCTGTGAATCTATTCACTTGGGGCTGTCAACCCACAAACAAACAGAAAACACAGCATGAAGATTATCCCTCCACAGAACCCCACCAGTGCAGCAAAATCAGGATCCATAATCAAGCTCAGAGCCATATATCTGTCCAGTCCAGTGGGTTTATATGGTCAGCACCAGGACCCTGTGTGGTTGACCACTCCTCAGTAGGGTGGAAAAATATGAAAAGTAGCCATAGTTGTCCAGATCAATATGCCACACTAATCTGGCAGCCCTCCCCTTCCGTTCACTTCCACAAGAGAGTATCTCTTTTGAAAGGTACTAACGGTCTGCACCACGAGAAGGCGGGGTCGGATATTAGGTGCTAGGCCAGGCCGTTTCTATGCATCATCACAGGGGATTGGTGCATAGCTCTCCTTCTAGTGACTACCTAGCTACCATTTACTGAGAAGTATCTCTCATAGGGTGAAAAATACTAATAATAATCTGATTTCATTCCCTTTAAAGCTCCGATGAGGAATATAAAATTTTGGTTAGTGCACCTACGAGTGAGATACAGATACGAAGTATTTATGAGATAGTGTTTGTACAATATCATGTTTTTGAAATAGTTTGATGATGGACAGAGCTTAATGTGGTGCACTGCCTGAGAAAAAAAATGCACTTCTAGTTGCAGAAACAGACCGTCGAAGCACATTACAAATTTCATTTGTGTGTCGGTCCAGGAAATTCAAAACAAAAAAAAAACCGTGTAGACTGTGTGGGAGTGTTACTGTATCATACATCCTGTTTTGGAACTTGACATAAAAAATAAATCTTTACCTGTAACCCCCCCCCCCCTCTCGTTCCAGGCAATTTTTGGTGCCTAGAGTAGTTCAAATCACTTCTAATTTACTCTTAAAAACGACAGAGTAGACGATTAGAATGGAAAAAATAATTTTTTTTCTCGATATCAGCACTGCATTCGTTAATTTTTCCTGTTTCTTGTCCCTGCGGACCAACGCACTCGTCGTCACTCCCCCCCCCCTCCACACACACACTCCCTCCCTCCACACACACACTCCCCCCACACACTCCCACACCCCCTCAACCCTTACCCCAACAACGACACCTGCTTTTTTCGCCTTCTTCTCTTTTCCTTTAAAACCCATTTGGCTTCTTGTTCTTTTTTTCACACTTTTCTTTTTAACTCCAAACCGAAACCCCCCATTTCCACCCCGCTAACAACCCATCGAAATTCTTCTCAATTTACATAAATATCACAACACTTTCAACATAACGAAAACTTTTAAACATATTACTAGCGACTAAATTAAAACCCTTTTCTCCAATTCTTTAGAATACATTCTTTGGAATACACCACTGTACACTATTCATCAGACAAAATCATATTAACTCCAACATTGCCACCAAATACACCTCAACACTAGAAATATCAAATACCCTATATATATACATACACACAACATACCGAGAAGAAAAACTAGAGAAAAAAAGTACATCATACTTAAAAAAAAGAAACCAATCCTGCTATTCTTAATGAGTTTTTCTCCAATTCTCAATTAGAAATTTAAAATCACAGCTCAAAGCAAAACTCTATAAATTACACAGATTCAATTATTTTTAAACCTCTTAAGAGCAAAGGATATTAAAATAGGACTCAACAATAAACTATATTTAAGTGAGCTATATAACTCATAACTTATGATCATTTCCACTTCCTTTCTGCGAAACTGTCACTTTACATTATCAGATTTAAACATTATTCGAACATGGAAATTTTTTCTCACCAAATATCTATACTTGATTAATAATTTCACCGTCTAATACAGAAAATAATTCACATCAGATCTACATATCATGAAATTCAAATCTTATAAGAAATCTCTCTTATATCAACTGCATTTTACACCTAAAATATGCTCATATTTCCAATAATACTACACATACGTTGCTACTTTGACGAAACAATATCATGCACTTCCGGTTATCGAAATAAGCTTTATGCGATATAAATGTTGGAAATTCTAGTATTTCCGGCGACGCGAACAAGATTAAGAAGAAGTTTCGTTTCGGAATATAAAAAATATACTTGGTATTTTAAGACGTATACCTGATTTGAAATCCATATATTGCGATAACAGACGTTATATAGTCGAATGGTTAGTCACAGTGAGGTAATTATTAGAGTTTATAATTCAAATAGGAAAGGGGGATATGTTTTAAACAGGATTCTGAATAGAAAGTAGTTGATTATGAAATAATACAAAGTCTGAAGATTGGATATTACACTATGACTTTTAAATTTTTTTATATTTAAATTATTCATTGTCAATAATTTATTTTGAAATTTTGAGAGATTTCGTAATTAGTAGGTTAAATCCGGTCTTAGAGTATTAATTCAACGTTACATCATACTGGGCGATCCTTCCCGAGGTTTTCCGAAATGCAATTAAAATCCGAGTTTTGAATTTCGAAAAAAGCTGCCAATTGGGTTTTTTCACCTCTGAGCGACACTTTCTTGCACACCATCGGTTAAATAGTTAGGTCACAAGGACGTAGAAGACCCAGATACCGTTCGAGGAGGGGACCCAATGGAACAGCCATTGGGATATAGACGGTAGCCTTCCGTCAAGGCCATCCAGCGTGTTCTTTAAAGTGCTCAGGGTACGGCTCACGACTTAACGTTCCCTCCCAAGGACGGCGGTCTTTCCAAAACTAACAGCAAAAGCCAGTAATTTACCAAGAACAGAAAGAAATATTTCATTCAAAGTCTAACCGTTAGTTGGTATTCCATACGTTTCTAATACATGGTAAATTTAGAATTCTTCTTCAAGATTTGGGAAAGTTAAAGAAACTTACTACTGGTAATTTATTAAACATTAATTTTTTTGTAATATTTTCTAGTTTGATAAAGTCTGATCTATTAATTATTTTCTTAGACATGTTGCTCAGTTGGAAGTTTTTTTTTAATTCGTTTTAAAATGCAATGGTTTATAGGCAGGTGTTGCTACTTTAAGTTTATAAATTCTGCTTAGAAATAAATTTTGAATAAAATAAATTTCATATAAAAGGAAAAACGTGATTTTTTTTATGGCAATGTGAGTGATAACGTATTGATTGGTTATCTCGAATTCAATTTTAATGATTTTATTTGTGACTAAAACGAAAAACGTTCATTAATTTATTGTAAATTACTGGCGTTTCTGGCAACCACGTCAGCACTGCGTTTTTCTCGTAATGGTCTATTAGTCATTACCGAAAATTACCTAAATGAGTATTAATACATGGTAGAATACATGAATAGTTTTTTACATTATTTTTTGAGTAACTAGGTAATGGAATTTTCAATTCGTACGTGAAAATTCAGTGTTGTTCACTATACGTGAGAGTGTCCACCGAAACCAACAAATCACAGTTTTTGGAAGCGAAAGTTTTCTCGGTGGTCCGATCGAAAGGTGCAACAACTTTCCCGAAAAACAGTTTGTGCCATTTCACATCAGTTCTACTTTGAAGGAGAGTTATTCAATTGAATTCAAATCAGCTTTATCTTAGTAGTGGACGTTATGTCTGGGAGAGGAAAAGGCGGCAAAGGTTTAGGAAAAGGTGGTGCTAAACGGCACAGAAAAGTTTTAGGTGATAGTATCAAAGGTATCACGAAGCCTGCTATCCGGCGTTTGGCTAGGCGAGGTGGTGTGAAGAGAATTTCTGGTCTCATCTACGAAGAAACACGAGGTGTTCTCAAAGTATTCCTTGAAAACGTCATCAGAGATGCAGTCACCTATACTGAGCATGCAAAGAGGAAGACGGTGACAGCCATGGATGTTGTGTATGCTCTAAAACGACAAGGACGCACCCTGTACGGATTTGGAGGCAAGAGAAAAAGAAACCAAAAAACCCTTTTCAGGGCTAATAAATAGTGTCTAAAGGATTACCCATCGTACTTGTATTCGCAAATTTATCATTTTATACGTGAACTCCTAAAGGTAAACCAAGTAGGCTATTTAAATATTTTCTCCAACAGCACATATCACTGCCAAGAATAATAGTTAGTTTCGTTATAGGAACGTATTCAGTGTGTTAAACTATGTTCTTAATTGGTACACTACACTGTGATAAACAAAAAATCTTTTCATAAAACTATTACATATCGCGTCTTATAAATTGTCACAATACGGTTCTTTCAACCTATGGAAAGCTACCGATTGTTCATTAATTTATAATTTATTATGAATAATAAAGGTTTAGCGATGTTTTTTCGTACATTGTATTAGGATTTAAAATCAGTGACGAAATTTACGTGTAATATAATTGTAATAAAATTAAGTAAGCTTAATGTTTGGTTGCTAAATGTTTCCATTGGTGAATATTTCCTTTTCCAGTAAGTTACTTACGATGGTTATTTTTCTTCCGTGTAGAGTATAAAAAATGTGATTTCACGATAATTTTTTTGTACGGTAGGGCATCCTTTCTACACAATATGTGGCTCTTAAAAGAGCCTTTTATTATTGATGTCTTATTTTATAGTTCAGTACTTTCCAGTTTTCTTTGGAACAGTTTTCTTCGTAGCAGGGCTTTTTTTAGGTTTAGGTGCTTTCGGTTTGGTCACCTTGGGTTTTTTTGGACTCTTAGCAGGTTTGCTTTTCTTGGCAGCGGAAGGTTTCTTCTCTGCAGCGTTTTCTTTTTCTCACCGGTTTTTTTGGGCTTCGATACCTTTTTCGCAACACTGGAGGTTTTTGGCTTTTTTGCTGTTCCTTCTTTCTTTGTTACTTTTGATTTTTACTGGTTTTTCTTACGTCTTCTCACCAGTAGCACTCAGCTTAAAGGAACCAGTTGCACCTTTACCTTTGGTCTGAACGAGTTGCCCACTGGTTACTGCTGTCTTGAGATATTTCTTGATAAAGGGAGCTAGACGTTCGATGTCTACCTTGTAGTGAAAGGCAATGTATCTTTTGATAGCCTGCAACGACGATCCACCTCTTTCCTTCAGTGCAGTGATCGCCGAAGTCACCATCTCTGACACTTTAGGATGAGAAGCGGCAATCTTCGATTTTTTCGGCTTTCCGGCAGTCGCTTTGCCCCTCTTTTTACGTGAAACCGCAGCTGGAACACTGGTCTCTGCAGCTGTATCAGACATTGCTGTGAATTCGTTTTAGAGCTTCCGTACAAAAGTTACACGTAAAGTTTAGCTTCCACAACAGAATGATGGAAGGAAAGCGGCTTTTTCGCGACTTCTCAAACTTCTCAATCGGACCTCTCAGTGAGCTGCAACATGCAATTTCGGTTGTGTTCGTTTCTCACCTGTAATTTGTGTTTCTTAGACTATAAATTTTTCCCAGTGTGTTATTATCGTTGAATAATTTAAATGAAAAGCTTGATATTTCTATATGTCGTAGTTCTATTGGAATAAAAAAAAAGGAGCCTGTGTTCCAAAAACAAAAGGCTACTTTTCTGAAAACAGTGCGTACTGCATACTCCTGCAATTCGACATACCACCCAATTACGGTCACTCTAATTAAGTACAAAATAATAAAATGATATATAAAATTTTCCTAAATACAGGCCATGACATATACGCTTGGAATCTATTCATTGAGGGTCGTATTTTAAGATATGTACAGCATTAAAATAAAGTCATTAACATACGTGGGGAACGGTTTTCTCATACCTACATTACTCTTATAAGTGTATTATGTACTGAATGGTAATACATTGATTAGTACACCTGGTATTATTCTTTGGGTTTTCATACTACATAGCATTGAAATTTTGGAATACTAAAACACTTAACAGACTCTATAAGTTTTGAATGATGTATCTTTCTTTGGATTGAAGTTACCTTTGTGCACAACGACTCACCTACATGTAAATATAAAACTGTTGCAGTTTCAATCAGTAGTAATTTTTGTTGCGTGCATTCGGGAATGATACTCACACTTGACATTTATACGAAACCACACTGTCTCGTTTTCTTTTTACATGAGTATTAGTGTCTCAGATATGACTCTGTGACGTACGAAGAATACTGTTAGGGAAATGTAAAAGGGAAAAAGATGGTGGTGGTAATTATTGCTTGTAGTGGACATCACATTGGTGAAGGTATAGATATATTTGAACCAAATATTTCATTAGTGAAATCTAAATTCTTTTAAGCTAAATTTGAAAACACCACTTCATGAGTATGTATACATAGCTGCTGTATCATGCTGTATGTATACATAGTGAAAGAGAAACGTTTTAGGAGATATAAGAAATAGAAAGATATAAATTAGATAAGAAGGTCTCATTGGTAATGAGTGAAGATTTGTGAACCATATGTTGAATAACTGATGTAGTGTTTCCAAATGTCAGAATTTCAATAGTGATCTTGTTTGTTCTCTTCTGAAGATTCTGGAATCCAGCAATGTAATGCACAAAATACTGGTAGAAATGGGTCATTAAGTGTGAATGGTAACAGATATTAGATAAATTCATGCACACTGATATTTTTCAAGAGTGTTACTTAGTATTAACGATTGCTCTGTTGACACAGGAAGAGAAAACTGTAGAAAAAATAGATTTTAATCAATATTGCAGGCGAGCATGGACATACACAGCATAGTTAACTTGTGTGTGATAAAATATGCAATTCAACTGGAAAAGAAAAAAGAAAAAACTATTATCGAGGACCTGTAAATGGTAGCTGACCTGTAAATGGTAGGTAGGCGTAAACTGGAAGGAGAGCTGTGTACCAATCCCTAGTGATGATGCACAGAACCGGCCAGGTCTACCACCTAATGTGCGACCCCGCATTCTCGTGGTGCAGGCCGTTAGTACCTTTCAAAAGAGATATTCTTTTTTGGAAGGAAACGGAAGGGGAGGGCTGCCAGTTCAGTTTGGCCTACTGATCTGGTCATCTATGGCCACATTTTTCCTTTTTTTTAACCCTGCTGAGGAGTGGTCAACTTCACAGGGTCCTGGTGCTGACCATTTATACCTACTAGACTGGACTTGTTTATGGATTTGAACTTGATTATTGATCCTGGACTTGCTGAACTGGTGGGCCTCTGTTGAGAAAGAGTCTGCCACTGTGTTTTCTGTTTGCTTCTGGGTTGCCAGCTCTAAATGAACAGAGGCATGGGATACCTTATATCAGCTGGTGGATAATCCTTATCAGAGGCCATGCAGGTACCTGAACCTTACTTAGCTAGTTGGGCATCGTCAAGCCTAAACTGGAGTAATGTGTCTCAGGCAGGCCATATGGCTCTTGAAAAAGTCCACTTGAAAAGGTGGTGCCTGAAGTTGCTACTAGCATTGATGACTTCAGCCTTTAGCGGAGGAGGAACAGGTCTTTGCCCTATGCCTGCGATCAGGGGGCTGTTTGATATTGTTGGCCCTACCAATCTCAATAATTCAATCAATAATCAATAAATCAATCAAATCTCAATAAATTTCTTTAAAAATCCTACTAATCATTTTCTCTCTGCAGGAACGTGGAACGTGAGGACATTACATAGAGACTATTCTCTTGATGTCCTCATGCAGAAATTCGAGCGCTATGACCTAGATATTCTAGGCTTGCAAGAGATCAGATGGACAGGTAAAGGTGAGATACTTAAAAATAACTTTAAATTTCTCTTTACAGGGAGGGAGGATGGAAAGCATCACCAAGGCGTGGTCTGTTGCTCAGCAGACATGCTAGTGATGCAGCAAATGGGCTAGTTCTGTTAGAAACACCAGGTCAAATAGGGGAGCGGAAATGGATCTGACCATTACCTTGTTAAAAGTGTCTTGCAACTTAAACTTAAAAAGTGTTGTGCTAGGGTTAAAAAATTTATTTTTCATACTGAAGCTCTGAAAGACCCAGTTATAGCCAAAGCTTACCATGATAGGTTACTTAGTCATTATGACAGTCGTGGCTTGCTTAATACTGAAGTTGAGGAAGAATGGGGCCATTTTAAACAGGCCTTTTTGGAAACTCACAGTACTCTTTTGGGAAAAAAGGAGCAGAGGAGACAGAATTATTTAAGTGATAAGGCACTTGAACTTATTTCAGAAAGAAGGAACTGCAGGAATGTCCTTAATCAGTACCCTACTAGTCCTAATAGAAAGGATCACAGAGAGCTTAATAAACGTGTAAAGGAACAGTTAGCTACTGATAAGAATCTTTGGCTTGATGGCTTGGCTGACAAAGCCGAGGAAGCAGTTAGGCAGCACAACAGCAGAGAGCTGTACCAGATAGTTAATGTTTTGTGTGGTAGAAAACGGAGAGGTATACAGGGATTGAAGGATAAACAAGGTAAGGTTATAGAAGGTGAGGATTATGTCATGGCTAGGTGGGCTGAGCATTTCAGTGATGTTCTAAACAATGTGGTTAGTTCTACTCCCATTGTTTGTAATGATGATAGATGCACTGGCAGCTTTAATTTTGGCCCTATAACACAATCTGAAGTTATTTTGGCTGCCTCTAAACTTAAACTTCATAAATCCCCAGGGGTAGATGAAATTACAACAGAAATGCTAAGAGCTGGTAATGTTTCGGTTAGCACTTGGATGACTGAAATTCTGAATATCTTTTATGATAAAGGCATGGTTCCTAAGGATTTTACCAGAGCTATTGTTATTCCTATTTTCAAAAAAGGTGATCGCAGTTCTTGTGATAATTATAGGAGTATCAGCCTACTCTCTGTTCCAGTTAAAGTTCTTTCCATGATTCTGCTTAACACAATTAAGAATCTGGTTCACAGTCAATTGCGTGATGAGCAATGTGGATTCAGAAGTGGTAGGGGATGTGTGGATCAGATATTTTCACTTAGACTAATTCTTGAGAAATGTTTAGAGTTTCAGAAATCCCTGGTTGCTAGCTTCGTTGATTTCAAAAAGGCTTTCGACTCTGTTGACCGTCATCATTTGTGGTTGATTGTGAGATCATATGGTATACCTGACAAGTTAGTTAACGTAATGAAAGCTCTCTATAATAACACTGAGTCGAGGGTGAGAGTTGGTAAGGCTTGTAGCAATTGGTTTAGCATTACTTCCGGTGTTCGACAAGGGTGCATTTTGTCTCCTTTTCTCTTTAGCTTGGTTATTGATTATGTTATACGAAATTCACTTCAAAGGAAAGATTTTGGCCTTAGATGGACTGGATATAAGAAAATTTCTGATTTAGATTATGCTGATGATTTAGCCCTTTTAGCAAATGATGTTGATGAGATGAACTCTTTCATTCGAGCTGTTGATGAAACTGGTAGTAGAGTAGGTTGGTTATAAACAGAGAGAAAACTAAAGTGATGAAAAATGGTCAAGCAGGCTGTGATTCAGTTAATCTGAATGGTTGCAGTCTTGAGCAGGTGTCACAGTTTAATTTTCTTGGGAGCTATGTAACAGATAATGGTGATGTGTGGCATGAGATAAACAGACGAATAGGGATTGCTGCGGGAACTTTTAAGAATCTATGGAGATTGTGGAGAAATAGGCGTATACACCTAAAGACTAAAATTAGACTGTATAATAGTTTGTTTCTTTCTAGGGTTAGTTATGGTAGTGAAACTTGTACACTTTGTAAACAAGATAACAGGAAACTAGATGCTTTTGATTCCAGATGCTTACGCAGTATCTTGGGTATTAGGTGGTTTAACTTTGTAACTAATGATGAGGTTAGGCAAAGGAGTCTGCAACCTCCTTTAAGCAGCATATTGTGCAGAGAGAGACTCCACTGGTTTGGCCACGTTGCCTGTATGGATAATTATAGATTGGCGAATAAGGTTATGAACAGTGTGCGTAGAGGCCTCAGAAGGAATGGGAGACCTAGGATGCGGTGGGCAGACAATGTCAAACAGGACCTAGTTAGAATTGGTGTGCAGTGGCCGGATGCAGCAGATGTAGGTCAGGACAGATATGCTTGGAGAATTAAACTGCACGGTCTGGTTGGACCTCCGTAGCCCATGGCTGCTTGAGGATGATGATGATGATGATGATAATTTTCGAGGCATAAATGGAGTCTATGATTGCAACGTTACCTTTAGTTGAGTGGATTAGTTAGTACTAGATAACTGCGAGTAGTTTAAAAGTTTTATGGTTCATTTTTGATTGAAAGTTACAGGAGTACGATATGAATTTAGAGGATTAAGTGAGAATATTTTGTAGAAATCGGATACGAGTCATTGAAAGAATGTTTTCATTCTAGTTTGCTGGCAATTACAGACATAGCAAAGTTGTATAGTAATGGTAGTAATATAATATAGCATTGAGTGTTGATGTGGAGCAGCTTGATGTGGTAGTGATATATATGAAAAACTGTTTATGGAATGAAGTTGATATGAAATTCAACCACTATTTGAGTAAATGTAAAGAAATTTACTTTAGTCAATGGTTGTTTGAAGTGGTAGAAATCACGGGTATTGTGTGAGGGAGATAATATCTTCATTGCCTTAGTCTAATTACTGTTTTAAGAATGTAGTTGTAGAATGAATCGGTTTAGAGAGATCTAAGAAAAAAAATTTGAATTTGTTGTAAATTGTATTTGTATTTAAAGTGAATGATTAATTGAGTAATGTGCTATGGATTAATGAAGATGAATGGGTAAGAGAACTTCGGAAATGAAGTATTAGTTTCTATTACATAATAAAATAAATAAATAAATAACCCCTCAAGCAGCTGCTTGCCACAGAGGTCTGATAGGACCCTATCAGTTCATCCCATAGTAGAAGGTCTGAGATCAGTTCATCCCATAGTAGAAGGTCTATCATCCCATAGTAGAAGGTCTGAGAGGATGGCAGGACCTCAGCAGAAAAACGACACAAACAGCCATGCCTTACCCGGGGCTCGAACCCAGGTCCCTTAGATCAGTAGCTCAGCGCGCTAACCACTCGGCCATGGGATGGCAAATAGCCTTATTAGGGCAACCATTAAAAAGGAAGTGAACCCTCTTTGTCCTTTTCCACTGCATGTGTTTCGTTTCCAGATCTCGTGCTACTCTCTCCCGCCACCTTTTATATTCCGCATCGCCTTTTCCTTTTGCCTGCCTTCTGCATCGCCTTTTCTTTTTTCATTAGCGCCATGCACGTTGCCACCGCGCCACGCATAAATTTCGTTGATTTCGACTGCAGGCGTCGAAAATATGCTGCGGATGACATTAGGATTCCTCATAGAGTTGTATGTTAATAAATATGAAATATTTCTAATTAGCTATGGAATATTTTTGGATAGCCCGGTTTGTTTCGCTAAGAACCGGGATTGACAGATGGCAAATATTGTTCGCTAATCAAAATACTCGTTCAGTGAGGACATTAAATCAAGGGATACATAAGCCAAATTCAATGTTTTTTAAAATGCTTTAAAGAGATTCCTGTTTATCGGTGAAATATTTAAAAATTTCAACCCATCTACTGCGCTCCAATATTCAGTTTACTATTTTAATTCAGGAAAAAAAAGGGAAAAAATCGCCATTTTAGGAAAAAAATAAATCTAAAGTACAGAGCAGTAAAATAAAGGACTGTCCTGTTAAATAAAAGACGTATGATCACCGTACATATTTAAAATATCCTCTTCCTACCTCCGTGACTTAAAAGACGGCTTATTTTTCTAACCACAACTAATCTTCGATTCCCTAGAAGAAAACGTGAAAAATGTCGACGCTACTACGTACGATTGACTTCAACAGATTTCATTAACTGTATACTTTTTGAAATTAATCGTAATAATTCTTTGCTGACGTCTGACAATAACATTGTTGATTTAATTGTTTTCCGACGTCGAAGGAAGTGACACCTCTCCATATCCGCAACAAAGTTATCTCTCTTTAAGTTTCCTTTCTCACCATTTCTCGTACCTGGCCAAAGCCAATTAGCGAATATTACAGGGACGAATATTATCGAACATAACGTAGCAGTGCGGATCGCCATCAAATAATCAAAGATAATCGAATAACGAAAGCTTTCCCTGACTAGACACGTTAAAGGATAAAATATCCCACGTGTACCGTGTAAAAGCTACGTATTGCCATAAATAAGCAAACTGAAATATGTGTGCGCCTTAATAATCAATTGGAGAAAACACAGAGATGACGTCAGCAAACGCGGTTTCGGTTACTTTCCAGTATAATTTCTATAATGTGAAGAGAAAAAGCATTTTCAGTGTCTCGTGAAATCCATACAACGAAACTATATTGTGAAATCACAGTTTATTATTCAGTTCAATACATTTTCCAAAACATATTTTCTCCTGAGGTCATTCACAAAACCTATCTGATGGACAAAATAAAAGGTGACACTGCCATAATACCTTAGTAGCCAAATATCTTATTCGATATCATTTACATTAGATATCTCTCACACCTCTACGACATACGTGTAATATCGAACATAAAAACGTTGGTTGCCGTAATATATAAATGATGAACGCTGGAATATTTAACACGCGAAAAAAAAATATATTAAACGCAGAGTTGACATGACACTTCAAATCACGTTTAGATTTCAGTTTTAATAAAATAAAAATAAACACCCCCTCAAGCAGCTGCTTGCCACAGAGGTCTGACAGGAGCAAGTCAGTTTATATGCCATAGTAGAAGGTCTGTGAGGATGGCTGGACCTCACCAGAAAAACGACACAAACAGCCATGCCTTACCCGGGGCTCGAACCCAGGTCCCTTAGATCAGTAGCCAAGCGCGCTAACCACTCGGCCATGGGTTTTACTCTTAATAAAATAATTAGTGTATTGCACCGGATAATTATTTTCCATCTTGGCATTTGTAAAATTATCCTATCGTTCTTAACTCTAAAAACACAATTAACGTAGTTCAAAAAACGCCATTTCCATAGCTACAATTAGGAAGACCCTATTTCGTGTCAACACAAATATTTCGTAGTCAATTCCTATTTATAGAAAGATAATTGCAACTGTTTATTTCATCTCTCAATAAATAAGTTCCAAAGCTTTAACGGTTCGTAAACGTATAAATGGTTGCTGCCTACGTAAAGCCCTTCCACATCGCAGTACGTCACTAAAATCTCACCCAAAATATATTCAACAACAGAATGGTTACTTCCTCCGTGGATCGTACGAGGGTGAGAAAAACATCCAGTGGAACAACTCAAAAAAGCTTGCAATGCGAAACTCAAAGTAGGCAACTTCCAACTTTTACTACGGCCTATACTTCTCCGAAACATTAAATAACCATTTTTATTCTCTCTAGAGAAATAAAAATGCATCTTACGTACCTGAGATGATCGAAACATAACATAAAAATAGACCAAAATTAGCAACATTATTATGATTAAGAAAAGCATTTCTAAAACTTTAACTGCGTGTAATATATTATACAAAATCTGCTGGCAACACAAACGAAACAGTACTACTGACGTCATCTCGGTGTTTTTCCTACTTTATTATTAACCCGTATTCACATGGAAAAACTAATTTTAGGAGTAGACTTATTTCTCATGCCGCCATTTTTCTTTGTCACCACTCTATTTTAACTTCCACTTTTATACGAGATAAGTAACATTTATATAATAAAAAATGTGTTTAAAGTAATAAAAATCAAATTAATACTTAAAGATTTTCATATCTATATTTTCTGTATTTTTTTAAAAGGTTTATTTTTTTACACAGTTTTCTCGGGAACCTATCTACCGTGTCAGATTTCGAAACAGAATTGGGTGCATTGAATTAGATTATTCCTATTGTTTATTAAGAAGGATTTTTTTTTAAAGTTGAGTGGTTAGAGCGCTTGGGTTCGAGAGAACCTTCGAGAGAACCTCTTAGAGAATCTAAGAGACCTGGGTTCGCGTTCCGGGTAAGGCATGGCTGTTTTGTGTCGTTTTTCTGCTGAGGGCGTGCCATCCTCTCAGACCTACTATGGCATATAAACTGACAGGCTCCTGTCAGACCTCTGTGGTAAACAGCTGCTTGAGGGGGTATTTATTTATTTATTTATTTATTATTAAAAGTTGAGAAACGTCCTGAAACAAATTATATAGAATATAATAGCAGGAATGCGCTCTAATGCATACGAATAAACATCTTTGTAAGCTGGATGCTTTTAAATGTAAACAGAGTCAATTTGAATATCTGAGTGGAATTGCATAGAATAAAATGCATATGATATCATATAGCGCTCAGAGTTGGTTGTTTTACCTGTGATCGCCATTTTTTTTACACAATTTTCTAAACGGCCGGGTCACGAGGACCCCGAAGGCTCAGAGAAGGTTTTGGGAGGGGCCTCACTGGAACAGCTGTTGGGAGACATGATAGCCTCCCGTCAAAGTCATGCAACGTGTTCTTTAACATGCACAGGGTATGGCTTTCCCGCACACGGCTTAAGATCCCATCCGACGGACGGCGGCCTTTCCAAGATTATCGGTTTCCCCTGCTGACCGTTAGCAGGGCGAGCAGTTTTGCAGAGATGAACTCGAACCTGAGAACTGCAGATTACGAGCCTGGCTCGCTACCAACTGAGCCACCACGCCTCCGCAGAGTTTCTTTCCTTTAAGGAACTAATAACTGCTATGGTTTATCTTGATGTGCATTTTTTTTCTGGTTCGAGTAGCACCTGTGACAGCGTCCAGACACACAGTTACGTAAAAATATATACGTCGTCGCGTAGTGACAATATCGGCTTTCGTACTAAGTGCTGTTCCGCATTGCTATTAGAAATGCCACCAAAAGACATATGATCAGCAGTGCTATCATTAAAGTGAAGGGGATGGACAGTTAGGTATTGCCGCAAGATAGGAATATGTGTTTCCCAGGGTCGAGTCCCACTATACCCAAAGTTTTGATTTATTAAAACACCCCATCCTTATATTGGTTAGAAAGCCGAACACCGATTGTTTCTATAAAGGTCTCGATTGTGAGGTAAAGCCATGGTACCTGTGTGTAGGAGAAATATACCCTGCACCTATTAAATAAGACGCTAGATGGCCATGACCTGAGGTTGTCATCTCTCTGTTAACAGATGTGGTGCAGTGGGTTCCTTCGCCGACTGCATGGAGTCCTTGTGGAGTGGACATTTTGTCCTATATGTGCGAAAAACTGCCGCTCATATGTAAAAGAACCCCTCATGCGAGGGAGGGAACAAATTTCGCTTTACACTCGTTAGGACCTTAAATCTTTCAACCACCTATGAAACTTTTACCGAATTAAATAACAGCCCGAAATTATGAATAATTGAAATGCTCAAAACGTCACAATGTTATAAGCAAGGTTACCTTTTTCAACATTAACCGTAATTATTCATAATTTAGTATGTTATATACCTTTCCAACATATATTTTGTTGTACGTATCGAGTTGTTGGGAAGAAACTAGGAACAAGCGTCATAGCTTATCTTACACCACCTCATTGATATAAAGTGAGGATTATTATATAAAGTGAGGTATAATTATTAAATATCCTAAAGAAATAATACTCAACGTGAATCCGAAAAACGCTTGAAAGAGGCACTATGTTTAAAGAAATGCGTTTTATTTCTCTTCCACAATTCATAGTAATTTTCGTAAACAAGATGTTGAAAAATACAAATGCGGAAGAGTAAACAAACACCTGTGTTCGCAATACGAAACATTAAAAGTCACTTCCTTTGAGTGAGCAAACAGTGATTTCTTCAACGTCACTCTGTCAGACGTCATGACCCTATTATTGCAAGGTAAACAAATTATAACGTCAGTTTATGAGTTAATATCAAGCGGCTGTGTTGCTGCTACATTTGCCGCGTTAGCATATGGACATGGCGAAGAATTGATGTAATTTGAGTTTTTTTTTTGAGATTTTCGGAGCTTTGCGTACCGGGAACAGATTACAGTGTAATAAGCAACCATTGGCAAGGTCTATGCGATTAAAAAATACACACGGACTGTATTCCGTATGTCCTTTCCTAAACCACCATTCTGCTGCTCGAAAAAATATCAGGTGAATCAAGTTTAATAATATTCATAAAGTGTTTGTGGTTCGTTTATAAATTCTTTCAGGTAAGTAACTTTGTAGTGAATAATTAATTTAGAGTAGAGGTAATCTATTTTTCCACTTTTTAGCGTGAGAGTTATGAAATTTCAACCGAGAACTACTGTACAGCACATTATTCTGATTATGGGATATAAATTTTATAGTTAAACGCTATTTGTCGCTGTCGACCACTAACGACCCCTTTCATTTCGGCTCGGATTTTGTAAACCTCACTCAGTAGAACTAATGGTTGTCCGAGGAAAAAAAATTCTTTGCTTAATTTTTGATTTCTCCATTTTGCTATTTGTCGTTACAGTATGCGTAGAAATATTTCTATATCGTAAATGATGAAACTGCAGTTTTTTTATGTACAGGCTTTCACATCTATTTGACCCATTATCGTGGACGTATTTCGAAACCAATAAGATAAGTTAAAGTTAATTTAATTTATTTTAATAACATTCAAAATAATTTACTTATTAAGATTTTATTTAAATATTTCAGAATATTATAAAAATATTTATCAAAATTAAAAAAAGAAATAACTACCAGTTAATATTTTAGGATTTCAAGTGTTTTGATTTATACACTTTGGTTTTGGTTTTGAAAGATATTATAGAAATTAGGGTGGCAACACTGGTTATAGCACTGATGACGTCACGTCCGTGTTTTCGCGATATCATTTGTAATTATAATTTACCTGCTGAATTCTTCTGTTAATTTCTGTTGTGGCTGACAAATCAAAATTAACACTTATCTGCACGTCATGGTATAATAAGATAGAAAATTAGGAATGGAATTGCATGGCACCATAAACGTTTTCCTCAACGTTTCAAATGTTTTAAAAAAAAATGCTCTTTATGGTAAAGGTAGACTATGTCAATAAATATTCCGATTTAGAGTGATTGGTGGGGTAATTTTAACGAGATTTATAATCGAGATTAGAGATATCTTGTGTAGGTGTTACAGATGTCAAATGCAAATGATATTGTATAAGTTCTTGAGGTGGGTCTGTTATTTTGCTACAGAGGTATTACGGAAATGTTTCCGATTTTTTGATCATTGACCTACGTGTTGCGATTGACCTCAGGAGAAAAAATGTATTGAGATGAATATTGGAATATGAATGTTTCTTTCGATATATATTTTTCTTGTATGGCGTTCATGACACATTAGAAATGCTTTTTCGATACATGCATACTGTAGGAATTATCTCTGGAAGCAGCCGAAACCGCGTTGCTGACGTCATATCTGTGTTTTATACAATTCATTATTAAGGCGGGCACATTTAAGAATGTTATTGCAACTCGTAATTTTATTTATTTTTTTATTTTACTTATGTTACTTTTTTTATGGCGATACGTAGCTCGTATATGCTATAGGTAGGATATCTTTTTATTTTAGAGAGAGTAGTGAGGGAAGGTTTTCGTACTTCGAATGCGTAACTCTGTCGCGTTCGGCTATATTTGGTTATTTGATGGAGATACCAATGTGCTAAATATGTTCGACGATCTTCGTTTCTGAAATATTCAGTAATTGGAGGTCACACAGATAGCAGAGATGGTGAGAAAGGAAGCTTAAACAGAGGGAACTTTTTTGCGAGTATCGAGAAGTATCACTACTCCGAAGTCAGACAACAGTTAAAACAGTAACTTTATTGTCAGACGTCACCAACGGATTATTACGACTATTTTTAATCAGAATACAGTTAATGAAATTTGTTGTTGAAGTGAAACGTATGTAGAGAGCACTTTTCACGTTTTGTTCTACGGAATCGATGATATTATTTAAGGTTTGAAAAATAAGCCGTGTTTTAGTCATAGAGGTAGGAAGAGCAAATTTTAATGATATCGTATATGTCGTTTGGGTGGTCGTCGAGAACAAAAGTCGCCATGTTCTTCTTTGTGAGACACATATCGTAATGTTTCATACTGCGGGACAAAAACGTTACTGTTATCCTTTCGAAACGTTATATAAAAGATTTCGTATTCAGCATTTAAAGTTTTTCATTTAACATTTTTGGAAATGCTGCTGATTCCAGTTTTAAGAGCAATAGGGCATTTATCGACACACCTTGGAAAAGATATCCCTAAAAGCAAAACGAATCTTTCGATTAGACCAGCGACAGCATTACATTAACTCCTAATTACGTGAGCGAAAAATTTTAGACACCGAGGTGTACCAACAAGTTTCTGATTTCAAAGCGGGGCGGGGGCAGTCGGTAGCGCGCCAGGCTCGTAATCTGTAGTTCCCAGGTTCGAGTCCCAGGTGGGTCAGCATTAAGATTTATCTCCGCAAAATTCCCCGCCCTTGCCCACGGTCAGTAGGGGACACCGATGGGCTTGGAAAGGCCGACGTCCGTCTGATGTGACGTTAAGCCGTGGCGCCGTGTGCGGGAGAGCCATACCCTGTGCACGTTAAAGAACACGCTGGATGGCCTTGACTGGAGGCTACCATCTGTCTCCCAACAGCTGTTCCAGTGGGTCCCCTTCCCAACCTTCTCTGAGCCTTTGGGGTCCATGTGATCTGGCCATTTAGCCCATGGTGTGCAAAAAGTGCCGCTCAGAGGTAAAACAACAACTCAGTTTTTTTTACCCACCATAAATATTTTGTTTATTCTGATAGCGATTGAACCAAATTTTTAGGTTTCCCTGATTCAGAAGCAGTATCTTGATTCCAAATAGAGCACAATATTAACTTTTTTTTTTCACTTTTCTACTTCTATAATTAATTTTATTTCTCCTCAGATACATACTGCAGTCAGTAAGAATAATTAATTTCAAACTATTATTGTAAACCAATACCCCCTTATGGTATATGTGACCTCAAATGGTGGTTGCCTCTGATTACTAATTTAATCAGAAAACTGTACTTTTTAGAGATAGGACTTAGTAGTATTTTAATTGGGATAATTGGATAATTTGGATGGGCTTGGAAAGGCCGCCGTCCGTCTGATATGACGTTAAGCCGTGGCGCCGTGTGCGGGAGAGCCATACCCTGTGCACGTTAAAGAACACGCTGGATGGCCTTGACGGGAGGCTACCACCTGTCTCCCAACAGCTGTTCCAGTTGGTCCCCTCCCCCAACCTTCTCTGAGCCTTCGCGGTCCTTGTGACCTGGCCATTTAGCCCATGGTGTGCACAAAAGTGCCGCTCAGAGGTAAAACAACCCAACCCGATTTCAAATCCGGACGGAATTTGGATTAAGATGATAAACAGATATAACTCGCCACAATCGTGTCGAGCACGATAATTTCCTGAAAAAAATATGCACTCGAAAATGTATACTTGCATTACAACAACACCTTAGGAAACTTTATCATTACATCACTGAGTTAATATAAAAAAACGTTCCCACTCACTCTTCTAGAAGTTCAAACTAAATAAATATTAAATGGTTATCGTGACAGTATGAAAAGGAAGCCGATAAGGAAAAGTAAATTAATCGACAACGTCTTCATGATGTATTAAATACTCCTTTCATCCAGCAGTATTTTTAGAGAATTTTTAAAATGTCGTGTTTTTCGCATAACATCTTCCTGCACATTTACATTCTAATATGTGCTAATTTCAGGTGCCATGTCCTGATTTAAACCCTAAGAACATACTAATAAGTTGCTCTTCGCCACTACATGAAGAAGCGTAATTCAAGCAGAACAGTAAACAACAAAGTTACTCTTTGCCACCAGACGGAAATGCGTACTTCAAGCATATAACGGTTACTAGCGTTCGGTGGCCGAGTGGTTTGCACGCGTGGCTAACAATGTAAGGGAACTGGGTTCGAACCTAGAGTAAGGCATTGATATGTGTTGCTTTTCTGCTGAGGTGCTTACTTACGGTAGCAACAATGAAATCAGTTTAGGTTAATGAGTGACAAATTTGAATCTCAATCAAGTAGATTAATTTTTTTACACGTTTTTGATTTAACACAGATCAGAAAAAAATTTTAAATTCCCTATTTACACGATATATTTTGATGTAACACGGTTCACACAGCACCTTTTTAAAAATCCCCATTTGAATATAATTCTGAAAACATATTTCTATTAAAGAAAAAATTTCTAGAAGAACCAAGATGCCGCTTTTATGGTCACATTTTTCGATGTAATTTTATGGTTTTAGGCAACAGGAATAAGAAAAAATCCAAAAATTATTTAAGTATTCTTTATATATTTATTTTCTTTAAAACCAAACCGGTAGGTTTTAATTTGAAAAAAAAAAAAAATTACTTTCTACGCTGAAAAATTTCCGTAGTATTTCCATAATAGTTAATATCGAAAATTATCAGCACTATTTTTTAGGTCTCCTTAAAGTCTTTACATGCACATAGCAATAGAAACAACACTGAGGAGAAAGGAAACAAATTGTAAAGTCCGTGCCTAACATAATACATATGCACGTCTAATAGGAAAATTTAAATAGAATAATATATGCAATACAGCTAACGGTTTAAAGTCACGAAACTATTCTTTACATCAGCCTAACAGTAAACTACAAAGAACCTTCATTTAATTCTTCAAGTTATAAATTTGATATACGTCAAGAAGTAGTATAAATACTCATTTTGTGCACTAAAATCCCTATAATAAAAACTACACTAACAATTTAGTACACAAGAAATCTTCTGCATTTTATTTTGTATTTGATCGAAAAACTGTACGAAACTTATAGCATTCGGAAGAAGTGGCAACATTGAGTTCCGGGAATTCCCCTCATTTTTACCTTCAATATACGTTAGTCTTGGTCTCTCATGTCCTGTTTAAAGTTATAAAGATAATTAAACTAACACTTCTAAGTTTATAAAGTTAAAAATGTGTTAAAATTAATAAAAATGAAATAAAGCCTTAAAGATTTTGATACTTGTTTGAAATCAACTCATTTGTATTCGGTTTTCACGTCTAAGGGACCTGAGTTCGAGTCCCGGGTAAGGCATGGATGTATGTGTCGTTTTTCTGCTGAGGTCCTGCCATCCTCACAGACCTTCTACTATGGCATATAAACCGACAGGTTCCTGTCAGATCTCTGTGGCAAACAGCTGCTTGAGGGGGTATGTCTTTTTTTCACGTCTGGAACCAACTTTATTTTCATATTTTATTTTTTCATATGCAGTGTATTTTGTTTTAGAATTTTTTTTTACACGGTTTTTTCGGGAACCTATTTACCGTGTAAAAATTTAAAACAGAATTAGGTGTATTTAACTAGATCATTCCTTTTCTGTAGTATAAATGAATTATTTTATACTTGAGAAACATCCTGAATCAATTTTTAGAGAATATAATAGGAGGACTGCGTTGTGATGAATACGAATACTGTTAAAGATCTTTGTTAGGTGGATGTTCTTAAATGTTAAGAGAATAAATCTGAATAACTGACTGGAATTTCATACAGTAATACGCATTTGATATCATATAGAGCTCAGAATTGATTGTTTTACCTGTGATCGGCATTTTATTTGTAGACAATGGACTAAACGGTCAGGTCACGAGGACCCCGAAGGCTCAGAGAAGGTTGGGGGAGGAGCCTCACTGGAACAGCTGTCGGGAGACAGCTGGTAGCCTCGCGTCAAAGCCATGCAACGAGTTCTTTAACGTGCACAGGTTATGGCTTTCCCGCACACGGGGACACGGCTTAAGATCCCATCCGACGGACGGCGGCCTTTCCAAGCTCATCGGTGTCTCCTGCTGACCGTTAGCAGGGCGAGCAGTTTTGCGGAGATAAATCTCAACGCTGACCCAGCGGGGACTCTAACCTGCGAACTGCAGATTACGAGCCGGGAGCGCTACTAACTTACTCATCCCTACCCCAGCGCTGGCAGAGTTTCTTTGCGATAAGGAATGAATAACTGCTATGGTTTCTCTTCATGTGCAGTTTTTTTCTGGTTAGAGTAGCACCTGTGACAGCGTTGAGATCCGCAGTTACGTATATATTATACGTCATCGCGAAGTAACGATATCTGCTTTCGTATTAAGCGGTCTTCCGCTTCGCTATTACGAATGCCACCAAAAGACATAGTATCAGGAGTGATTTCATTAAAGTGAAGGGGTGGAACGTTAGGTATTGCTACAGGAAAGGAATATGCAATTCCCAGGGTCGATTCACACTAGACTCAAAGTTCTGATTAATTTACGTTAAACACCCCATCGTTATATCGGTTAGAAAGGCGAACACCGATGGTTTGTGTAAAGGCATATTTGCATAACATCCGTCGTAATGAGAGTTCACTGAAGTGAACGTTACTGCGACAGTATCATGCCGTGATAAAGGAGTCCGTTGTATTCCATAACTATTCGTAATTGAGGAAATCCTATTTCGACTAAACTTATCTGCAGAAATGACTCCTAAGTGTCGTTTCGAAGACTCCCGGAAAGTTCTTAATAACTCAAATAACCATATCTAAATAACCAATTAAATCTATTTCAGTTGAAAACCTAAGTTTTATATTCACTAGTAAATGTTACATTGTTAGTTTCACGATTAAAGAGAAAGGAAGAAAACAGATCGTATACTAAATAATCAATAACACAACAATGATTTTCGAATCGTTGAACCGGATACGCCTTTTGTTTCGTAAATTGCATTTCCGTCACGAATAAGGTTAATTAATTTAATTCCTTGATTCAAAAATATCCACCTAATTGAGGCAATAAAAGAAAAAGTGTCTAGGCTCAATCGTTTTGCGGTAATATTTCAGTTTCGCATTCTACAATTTATCCCACGCTATTGACTGCGAAGTCAACCGTTAAGTCTGGCGCTGTACTGTTTACTGAACAGATTAAGGTTATTACCTGAGTGAATATGTCTAAACAAGGCAGAATCTTAAATTACTTCCAATCATTCCTCAGAAGCTTCTCGTAATAAAGAATATTCATTAAAACCACGTAAAGATGAGAAAATCATGCTTATTACAATATCCGTTGCCCAGTGGTTAGCGTGCTCAGCTGCCGATTCAAGGTGTTCCAACCACTTGTAACGACCGGATGTTTCGGTTGCTTTTATGCCGGGATGACGCCTTCAACTACGGCGTATAACATAACAGCCTCTGTGACAACCAGATGCTTGAGTTGACAAATAAATTTTCTTTATATCTATAACCACAAAAATAAATATTATTGTTTAAACAATCTCTTAAAACAAGAGTTATTGGTTTTATGTTTTGCCTATTTATCCCTTTTAGCCGAGAAACAGAGGATTTTATTTCTTCTTAGGAATGCTT
The DNA here is from genome assembly GCA_038380435.1 of Ryuthela nishihirai. Classification (NCBI taxonomy): domain Eukaryota; kingdom Metazoa; phylum Arthropoda; class Arachnida; order Araneae; family Heptathelidae; genus Ryuthela; species Ryuthela nishihirai. Next base: position 85,004,860 of record JAWZYU010000017.1, read on the forward strand.
GAAATAAGTAAAAGTTTTAGAAAAAAAATTGCCATTTCCCTACACGAAAAAAAAAGGTGAATTCTAAATTGATATTCAGATATGATATAACAGCGTTGCTTAAAGTTTTGAAACCTGAATGGATAAACGTGTCTCAAGTTATGTACTTTCTCATACGTACCACGTTCAGTGCCAAACGAACGAAATTCCTAGAAGTGGTGTTAATGTATTTCTAGTGAAATATTTCCTTGTTACCGTGTTCGCAAAGGTTTTTGCTCTATCTCTTTTACGATTGGTCAAATATTTTGCAAAGGCAGGTGCAGGTAGAGAACATAACGCGTGCGCCCTTAATAACGATAGCAACGATGTGTTCGCTTTAACTTTAGTCTCAATCCATTTCTTCTTTACCGTATTGTAGATTATTAGACCACGTTAAGTAATTTTAAGGTACACAGGAATCGACCTATAGTGAGCAATGATTAATAGTAATAATGTAAAATTTCAGTAATATTAATATTTATAAAATGCGAATGCAATGTAATATTAAAGCTGGATATTACATACCATTGCACTGTGTCGTTTGAGCTCAAATAACTACGATTTATTAATTTAATTATAAAACTTTACAGGTTTTACTAAGAATTGTGACACCGTGGAGACACCCAATTTATAGAAATTTAATCATCACGGATATGATATCATGTTTTATAGGATAAGGTCTGCCGCATTACTAAATACAATCTGAAAACATATGCGATCAGAAGGAGTAAAGATGGAAGAAGCAGTGGTAAAGTCGTTAGGCGTCGACGGTGCGAATCTGAAATTTTGAGGATCGAGTCACACTTCGGGCAACGTTAAAATTTAATCCCGTTGTTCTGCGAATGAAAAAGGGAACACCAACAGGTTTGCAAAGTCGCTGTGAAGTTAACTCATGGTTGACCTATGCAGGAAATAAATGTCCCCCCCCCCAAAAAAAAAAAAAAAAAAAAAAAAAACTTTATTTCTTATTCTACATGCGGTTTAGTTTATGTTAAATCTTAGGAACGTGAGGCCCGAACGCAACAAGTTCCATGTCACATGAAAACTCGTTAAGTAGGTAATGCTGCTGTCCATAAAACTAACAACCTTCGTATACTTTCCCCTCCAAATAGAAGAAATTTACTAGTTACTATATGTTCGGACAGCAAAGAATTACGAATTTCCTTTGAAATTGAAGCTCGTATGAGGATCCGTGTGTGGGAGACATCGATACCCTGTACATGTTAAACACGCTGTATGCCGTTGATTGGGCTCAGTAGGTAGCGCACCAGGCTCGTAATCTGCAGTTCTGAGGTTCGAGTCCTAGCTGGGACAGCGTTGACATCTATCTGCGCAAAGCTGTCCACCCTGATCATGGGCAGAAAGGGACACCGATAGGCTTGGAAAGGCCGCCGTCCGTCAGATGGGACTTTAAGCCGTGGTTTCGTGTGTGGGAGAGCCATACCCTGTGCACGTTAAAGACACTGGATGGTCTTGACGGGAGGCTACCATCTGTCTCCCAACAGCTGTTTCAGTGGGTCCCCTTCCCTAACCTTCGGGTCCTTGAGACCTGGCCATTTAGCCCCTAGTGTGAAAAATAGTGCCGCTCACAGGTAAAACAACCGAACTCTTGAGAGGTGGAAAAGCTGGAATTGGTATTTTGAACGTGTCGAGTGTTACCAGTATACTCTGACGATGGTCTAAAATTCGAACCTTACATATATAGTTTTTGTTCCAGATACGTAGAACCGTTGCAGGTTTTGTAACCAAGGCAAATTCTCCTTTATTTATTTACTAAAAATGGAATGGAACCCGACGACCGACGTAGAATGACTTTGGCTAATATTTTAGGAGTACAGCGCTTGGGAAAAAAAAATTGTCAACTGCATGCGGTGTTCACCCTCCCAAGTACTGACCACGCCCAAAGCTGCTTAACTTCGGGGATCAGTTAACTTCGGGGATCAGACGAGAACCGGTGCTTTCAGCGCGGTATGGCCGTTGACATACCAATTCTTTCTTACCTGCCTTATAAAGTTACTCGCATTATCAATAACGGAACAATTCTTAAAGCAAGGAATCAGTTATTAATATGGCACCCCTCAAGCAGCTGCTTGCCACAGAGGTCTGACAGGAGCCTGTCAGTTTATATGCCATAGTAGATGGTCTGAGAGGATGGCAGGACCTCAGCAGAAAAACAACATGCACATCCATGCCTTACCAGGGGCTGGAACCCAGCTCCATTGGATCACTAGCGAAGCGCGCTATGCACTAGGTATAATTTTAAATTTTTTTTAATGCTTAGTGATTGGTTTTAAAATGTTTAAATTTAAACTTTTTACTGTGGTTAATATAGAATTCATATTAACATTTTTTCGACGTCATAGCGTACAATTAGACTTAGCACAGAACAGTAATAAATACAATATAATTATTTATACTTCATCACCCTAATTCTGCGATCCGTCCGAAGAGAGTAGACTTATTTACTATCACAGAGCAAGTTTGTTATTAATTTTTTTGGTTGTTTCAACTACCGAGAGGCCATTTCTTACAACACCGCAGACTAAACTGATAAATCACGATGACCCCGATAGTTCGGACCATTTGTCGATAAGGGGATCTGTAGAACTGTTAGCAGGCAGATGGGAGAGTCCAGTAAGTGCATACTGAGAGAAAGGGAGGTTGTAAGGCTGTAAATATTTCGCTAACTGTCGATGACTGAGATTGCGCCTAGAAACGGTGGGAAAAGATTGAAGATGGAAATTTACCGACGAATATTACAAGCGATTAAATTTCTGTTTTTTCTAACAGGCTGGCTAGCCGTTAGGTTTGGGTCGGACTAAATTGAAAAATGCATTTACTGGAAAAATGTGACTTTGTTTAAATTAAAGATCATAATGAAATGTATAGGAATATCGTTTTTCAACAATATTATATTGATATTAGAAATGTTGACGAAGCTTGAACATCTTAACAATCTTCCATAAAATGCGTGAGAAACTAATTTGGAGGGTTTATAACTCCTAAAATATGCATTTAATGGAAAAATCTGACTGAAGGTAACTTAAGGATCCTAATGAAATATATTTAAAAATCATGTTAGTATTGAAATAGATGCGAAAACTGGATTATTTAAAAATCTTCCATGTTATGCCAGTGAGAACCAAAGTTGGAAGCTATAATTTGTAAATGTATTTAATGGGAAATCTGACTGAAGGTAAATTAAAGATCGTAATAAAAACTGTTTAAAAATTGTTTTCTCAAAATATTGTTTTACTAATTAAATAGTTGAGGAAGCTGGAATATATAACAATAAGCTTCCATGTTATGCCAGTTTCAAGTTGTAACGTAAGTTGGAAGTTCTATAACTTCCCAAAAATATGCATTTAATGTACACACGTGACGATAAATTAAAGATCATAATGAAAACTATTTAAATATCTACTTTCAACATTAGAAAATTTTGAAATATTATCCGGTTGGGGGGTGATTTAACATTCTATTTGATGTACGAAGTTTTTTACTTGATATGTTAGAAAATTAAGTTTTTTGTCACATAATTAAGTTTATATAAATCATGTAATTTCATATATATTGCAAGAAATAGTATTTTGAACTTTCTCCTGTGAAAATTCTCTTTGAAAGTTGTGCTGAATCAGGACCTGAAAACTAAATCGATCCGAAAAATGTAGGCGGGTTTAACATTTTCCCCTTCGTTTCATAGGTATTTACAAAAATGAAACCTTAGATTTTTCTTCAGTAGCACGACATATAAATAAGTTTATAATTTTTTTTTGTCCTTGTTACCTTTAGTGCATTGGATATAATTTTACAATAAATTTCTATTTTATGAAAAAGATGCTGCGCAGCTTATTTCATATGTAATTAGTTCACTAATCTTAAGTTGGGTTAACTAACTGTGTTTAAAAAGAAAAGTGAACGCAAAACTTAAAAAATTGTTTTTGATAACTACAAAAAAATTATTGGTCTTCCATAGAAAAATAGATTGTATTTCGCAGTAATTGTAGAAATAGTATGTATGCTAATTAAATGAAACGAGTTCAATCACTTTTACGTCGTGAATAAGAATCTTTTGTACACGAAAGAATTGCGTTTTTATTGAGCAGTATTAACAGTAAATTTTCGGATATATTGCAACTGACGTGCAGCTTTCTGAGTAGGAGCATGGCTACCGCCGTTCTCCGCAGTTACTCTAGGGACCTATGCTAAGAGATGGTAAGGGCGCCTTAACGTCTTCCTACGCCAATGGAAACGCGTATTACACGCCTAAGAAAGAAACCGCTCTCTTGACCAGCACAGTGAAAAGCACAGATAGCTATTGCGCCGTGGACATCACATAGAATTTTTTAATACAAGCTGAATATGCCCTCTTAGGAAACTTCAGTAATATATTTTATAAATTAGTTCAATTTGGAATAAGGATAACTATCTATTTTAGATTTTTCACTCTTTGGATTTCAAAGATTGTGTATTATAGAAATTAGGGTGGCAACACCCGGAAAGATCACTGCTGACGTCACGTGCGTGTTTTCGCGATATCATTTGTAATCCTTCTTTAACCGCTGTATTCTTCTAGAAATTTACCTTTTAATTTCTAGTCACACGTTATAGTTTTTATTCTGAGGAATTCGTACAATCTGTAGCTGAATTTCTTGTCACTGTGGTAAATAATAATTATTGATGACACATTTGAAATTTCGGTAGGAGAATAGATAGTTTCGTCGGTGCAGTGTAAAATTTTACATTTAGGCCTTTGTAATTACTTTACAAGTTATTTCTGTCGCAGAATTGCCTGGTACAGCTCTCTGCTGTTGTGCTGCCCAACTGCTTCTTCGGCTTTGTCAGTCAAAGATTATTATCGACAGCTAACTGATTCTTTACATGTTTATTAAGCTCTCTATAATGTTTTCTATTAGGATTAGTATTGATTCAGGACATTCCTGTAGTTCTTTCTTTCTAAAATAATCTCAAGTGCCTTGTCACTCAGATAATTATGCGTCCTCTGCTTCATTTTTCGTAAAAGAGTACTGTTACTTTCCAAAAAAGCCTATTTTAAGTGGTCACATTTTTCCTGAATTTCAGTAGCAAGCAAACCACGACTGTCATAATGAGTAAGTACTCTATCATGATAAGATGTACTATAATAAGGTCTTTCAGAGCTTCATAATTAAAGGTAAATTTTTTAACCTTAGCACACTTCTTAAGTTTAAATCGCAAAACACTTTTAACAGGATAATGGTCAGATCCAAATTTCAGCTTCGCAGTATGACCTGGTCTTTCTAACAGAAGTAGTCCATTTGCTGTTAATTAATATATAATCTATAACGTTCTTATGCAGCCCGTGAGGTGAAACCCACGTGTACTTATGTATGTCGCGGTGTTTGTAATAAGTGTTAGTTATTCTGAAGCCATCGAGTTTAACATTGGCATTGACGTCACCTAGAACAAGGGTAATATCTCATTTCTTCATAGAATTCAAAATATCTTGAAGTCAGCAAAACCTTCTTTCTCATCCTCATCGGCATTCTCAGTGGGGGCATAACAGTAGATAAGATTGAAGTCCTTAACGCTTGTCTGTAATTTTGCTGTATAGAACCTTTCATTAATGCATTCTTATCCTAGAAGAGCATCAGTAGCGTGTCTGCTTTGTCTTTCCTCCCCGAAAAGAGATATTTAAGATACTAACGGTGAATCCAAATAACTTTTGAAAGAGGTACTAGATTAAATGAATAATTTTTAGTAAATTTGGTATATAAGGTATCGAAAAACTTAAGTGCGGAAGAGTAAACAAACCCCTCTGATGGGAATACGAAACAATGGAAATGTCACTTCCTTTCGATTCTGCAAACAATGCATTCCCAATCGTCACTGTCGGATGTCATTCGCCTATTATTGAAATCGTCCGACGCTTTTCTCGCTGTTCCATTTGCCGCGTTAGCTATTAAAACATGGCGAAGAAGTCATCCTTTTTTGAGGGTTTGTAGTTATCAGAGCTTTGCCTATCGCGAACAGATTTGAGTATAATAAGCAGCCATAGGCAAGGCCCTTGCGGTTGATAAATAACGTCGGCCTGGCCTTCTGTAACTTACATCTCTGCTGGTCGAAAACTATCACCTAAATCAAGTTAAATAATATTCGTGAAGTGTTTGCGGTTCTCTTGTATTTTCCTTCAGGTAAGTAACTTTGTAGTGAATAATTAGTTTAGAGTAGAGGTAATCTAATTCTACACTTTTTAGCCTAAGAGCTATGAAATTTCGGTGGGTTTCGAACAGACAAATAGTATGCAGCACATTATTCTGATTATGGGATATAAAATTGATAGTTAACCGCTATTTGTCGGTGTCGACCACTTTATTTTGGCTCGTCATACGGACATTATTCATTTCCTATGCTTTTCAGCTACCCTACCGAACGGCTACAGAATTTCGTGTTATGCCAGTGAGAAACCTTACTTGGAAGCTCTAAAAATATGCATTTAATGGAAAAATGTCACAGATGATAAATTAAAGATCATAATCAAATATTTTTTAAATATCGTTTTTCAAAAATATTGTTTTACTATTTAAATGGTTGCGGAAGCTGGAATGGGTAACAATAATCTTCAGTGGTATGCCAGTGAGAAAGTGGAATTCTTATTTTTAAAACAAGAAATTCAGCTACAGTTTGTTGCACATTAAATTCCCCGCCCTGCACACCGTCGGTAGGGGACACCGATGGGCTTGGAAAAGCCGCCGTCCGTCGGATGGTACGTTAAGCCATGGCCCCGTGTGCAGGAGAGCCATATCCTGTGCACGTTAAAGAACACGCTGGATGACCTTGATGGGAGACTACCATCTGTCTCCCAACAGCTGTTCCAGTGGGTCCCCTCCGCCAACCTTCTCTGAGCCTTCGGGGTCCATGTGGCCTGATCCTTCTGGCCATTTAGCCCATGGTGTGCAAAAAAGTGCCGCTCAGAGGTAAAACAACCCAATACAACTCGGACTTTAAAAAAAGTGAGATCGCTTCCTCACAATAAATGTCTACGACGTGTGGTTATAAATAAAATGGGAAATTAACAGAAGAATATAACATCTAATCCTAAAATATTAACTAGTAGTTATTGCTTTTTTTAATTTTGGTACATATTTTTATAGTATTCTGAAACATTTAAATAAAATCTTAATATGTAAATTATTTTGAATGTTATTAAAATAAATTAAATTAACTTTAAATTATCTTGAAGCAATGAAAGGAATTGCTTGTTCAGGCAAATTTATTTTCGCTCTTTTTGTTGAAGACTATCCAGACAGGCGGTATCTAGGTGGCTTTCACGGTACGCGTTAGAAGTTTCGTCACAACAGGAGGATCTCCACAGTGCTTTCCCCCCTATGACGTCACCGACCGGAAATTGGCCCATGTTGGTCCACGTTGCCTTCTGAACTTTGACCCCTATGTCGCAATCGACTGGAAATTGGCCTGTGTTGGTCCACGTTGCATTCTCAGATTGAACTTTGACCCCCTATGTCGCAATCGACCGGAAATTGACTCCAGTGTCCACGTTGCCTTCTCAGATTGAACTTTGACCCTTATGTTGCAACCGACCATATTTTAAGCCCTCTTCATAGACCCCATGGTTGACCGACATATATTTTAAGCCCTCCCTCTCTTCATAAACCCCCCTGGTTCACCTACCTTTATTTTAAGCTCCCCTTCTCGAATAGTCTCGATTTTTCTTGATTAGACCCCACCCATATTTTAAGCCCTCTTCATAGACCCCCTGGTTGACCTATATTTTAACCCCCCCCTTCTCGAATAGTCTCGATTTTTCTTGATTTCAGACCCCCTGGTTCACCTACCCATATTTTAAGCTCCCTTCTCGAATAGTCTCGATTTTTCTTGATTAGACTCCACCCATATTTTAAGCCCTCTTCATAGACCCCCCTGGTTGACCTATATTTTAACCCCCCTTCTCGAATAGTCTCGATTTTTCTTGATTTCAGACCCCCTGGTTCACCTACCTATATTTTAAGCTCCCCTTCTCGAATAGTCTCGATTTTTCTTGATTAGACCCACCCATATTTTAAGCCCTCTTCATAGACCCCCCTGGTAGCCCTATATTTTAAGCCCCCCCTTCTCGAATAGTCTCGATTTTTCTTGATTTCAGACCCCCTGGTTGACCCACCTATATTTTAAGCTCCCCTTCTCGATAGTCTCCATTTTTCCTGATTTCGGATCCCTTGGGTTGTCTTGTATTTTGAATCCTCTCTCTAAAGACCCCCCTTCTGGTGGACCTATATTTTAAGCCCCCCTCTTTAAAGACCCCCTGGTTGACCCATTGCAAATCAGTTTTTGCATATTTAATCAGTGTTATCCAACGTGTGTACTATTTTTAGTGCGTCTCCTGTATTTAAAAAAAATATTGCTTCCGACAGCGTGATTTGATCTCGCTAAAACACGTTAATCATCAACTACATTAATTAAAACTCTTATCAAAAGTTCCGTCCCCATCATTAACAGTTCCACCCCCCTTTCAAGGACTATTTCCCAGTAACTGTTTTAAAAGACTGTCCCGCAGATAAATGCTATTGGGTAAAAAATTAATAAAAGGTAAACGGTGAAAAAAATCTGATTTTATTCGTAATTATGAAAAATATTGAGGGGTAATATGGTCTCGTGACCTGCATGAGCGACTTAAAAAAAACCATGTTCCGTACAGGACCACGTTTTACTGACGGATGGTTTTTCACAAAACTCCTGCGAAATTAAAAAATATTATTCCAAATGGGGGGGTCACAAGGGTTTTATTTGGCGGATGAATCTTGGATCATGTCATCCCCTGCGCTGTTTCCCTTGCTTCCGTATCAGGTGCGATGTCTTACAACATGAAAACCCACTGGCAGTCTTTAACATAGTTTTCGGACTCGAATTTTTTCCAAGTCCCGAGGTGGTTCTCCGCATTCCCAATTCTACCCTTTATGATAGGTCAGCATCTCAATGTATCTCTTCGGAAGAATTTCTCTTCGACCCCCTAAACCTCCAAGAGTTGAACTTTTCTTATTTAGTATCCAGCGGGATGAAGGATGTAGCCATCAGATATCTGTGTCTCAGCACTTTCCGCGTCAGGACTCGTTTTGGAATGATAAAGTGATTTTACGCTTGTCTCAATTCATTACTCTCCGTTAGTATATCCGTTACGCGACATGGTTTAAAACTTTTTATTCCTGATACTTATTACCGCTGTATCCTCAGTACGAGATGCAAACTCATTCCTAGGAAGTAACAATCGATAACAATTTCTTCCTCCGAAGAAAAATCAGCTAAAACAGTTTTAAAAATCGTCTCTGAATGTTATAGAAAGTAAGAATGCTAAAAGTCGTTACGGTTACCCTTGCTTAAAAAAAAAAACACTTTAGTTCCATCATGAATGCATGTTAATGGAGTAGGGGACATTAGTTTTAGCAAATACTACAACTATAAAAAATAATACATTGTCTCACTCGAGCGTACACTTTCAACTTACCTGCACTAATCCACTGAAATTTTATTTGCAACTGGACTGATAGTAAAAATTTAGCAAATACTACAAGGAATCCGCCTAACTCTGACGACAGGAAAAAGTGTCAAAATCACATAAAAATGCACAGGGTGAGTGTAAAAATCGTTCCAAAAAGAGAACATTATAACTGAAATAGTAAGACAGAAAAATCAAAGAAAGTGATACATGTAACAGTCATAAACAAGGTGAAACGGGATTTTCTTTACCATACCTATTAATGCGAGCCATCTAGTGTGGAAAATAAGTGATCCTAATGACTAACTGATAAATGTCCCTCTTTAACAGATGACATGCTTTCATAGCTAAAAGAGTGCGTGCTTTATGAGACGGTAGCATTATGTTTATTTAATCTATCTTTTAAAATCTGACAAAACCATACGTACCCGTTAGGGTACAATGTTTAAGCAGAGTTTTTTACCAAACCGTACACAAAAAATGTAAGAGGTTTAACACTCTGTGTAAAATATATGTATACGACTAAATAGCTTTTAAGGAACTATTATGTAGCCACTTTATGGGTAGTATAAACTATTCTCATCATTAAAGGTTAACGTAGGGTAAATATGGTAACCAACTAAGCAGAACTCTGCGTAAAATGAAAATATGGTAATCCACTTAGCACATTATAACTAAATTAGCATATAAACTAATCCGACACGCTCTTGGTACACATGGAAAGTAAAATTAATTAATGTACTAAACACACATAATGTTTGTTACGCGTTACAGATAAATAGAAACGGTAACAAAACTCAACTACGTTATAGATAAAATAGTAATGGTAACAAAACTCAGCACTATAGTTAAAAGAAATGGTGGCAACATAGATATAAATCTTAAAATATACTCACCCTTACACGTCATAGGGTACGCAGAGGACCAGGAATATGAAATACAAATAGAAAATTAAAATTTTTACTTACAGAACACACACACGCAACCAAACACACTATACGAAAGGCAATCCTTTAACATATTTGGGTGGCTTTGAAAAAAGCCTTTTGTTTTTTTTCTTCTTTTTATATTTTTTTCTTCGTCTTTTTATTTTATTTTTTCCGGTTACTCGATCCTCCTCCTGCGGGAAGGAGGCGCAGAAAACTCGATCCGTACAGGGGAGATAGTTGACACTGTCTCCTCTGAGTCAAGCGACTGAACGCCTGTCGTGTCCAACTCAGTTTCTGACGTGCACTCCTCCTTTATTTCTGTCACGTATTCCTCCTTTATTTCTGTCACGTATTCCTCCTTTATTTCTGTCACGTATTCCTCCGCGGTTTCTTGCTCTATCAGCGGGTGAGCGTAGCTTGGAGGGTTCCCGATGAAGCCCCTTAGGTGCCTTACGGTGCTACGGGGGGAACCAGGATGTAATAAACACAACAAGAGCATCGGCATACCACCCCACCACAAAACGTCTCGGACGAGTGGTCCTCCATGGTGACATAGAGTGCTCGCTCCTCCGGTAACATCTGAACATCGACATTCGTATCAGCATGACGGATTGGTGAAGGGGCCCTCACCCCCAACCTTGCACCAACTGGAGACCTTGGACGTGGTTCGAGGTGGCAGGAACAATCGCAAAACCTCCTGCGATGGGTAGACGGTAGCCTGTCCCTTGGATAGGTTAGTGAGAAATAACCGTGGCGTAGAGTAAACCTCATTTTGACAAAAGTTAGAATGAGTTCACACAACGCTCCTCGTCATATACTGCATCGGTCTGGCCCATGCGGATGTTGATACAGTCTCATCAAACTCTTCCGTTAAATGAAGGAAATAATTCATCAGGGCTTATCAGTTGTAAATATTGCAACATGCGTGCAAACATCGATCAACTTCCTCTCACTCAAATCAACATAACGATAAGAACTCTGACACGTGCACTACGGTAGAGCTTAAATCATGCTTTATATAGCACACGACTATGTCCGTGTCAAATTATGATTCACTCTTTAATATCCCTTCGTCTCGTTCTTAACGCATTTCGTACCCTCTACAGGATTTTGGGTTTTTCTAAGTTTGAAAATTCTCGGATTGCCGTTAGTTTCTATCGTTTATCGTGTGCTGATCAAAGCTCGTTATGGGTTTTGCTTCCAAGTTCTTAATCCTAACAGCTCTCATGTCATCTTCTGTATTACCAAAAAACACATAGAAGATTGGCCCGAAAATGCACAAAGTACATGGTATTGAGTGACGTATTATCTTTAAAATATGTAGGAATGAGAATATACAGAAATACACAGTAGAATATTTAAGAGTGTTTAAAAACATCACCGTAAACTCTTTGAAACATAAAACATGTCTGCTATTCTTACGTCCACAAATGTTAAAAGATAGAAATTTCAGATATACAGCATGTTACATGCAGCAGTCAAAAAGGCGTTAAATAAAGAATTTTGTCGCTATAGAATTTAACCAAACGATCTATCGGGTAAAAGGAACTCTGAAAACTAAGACAAAAACACGTCTTTACTAGAAGGAGTAATAAGCGGGAAAACCATGAAATATTACTGTACTAGGACCTAGAAAAATCACTATCCATTACATTAATTTTTTTTTATTATATTCATGTATTTCACCCCATTTTCTTGTCAAGAGCTAAAATTATTTGATGAATGATCGACAAAATATCTTCAAATGCAGTGGACGCATGACAGAATAACTTCAAAATAAGTTCCAATAGCTGAAAAAACAACTGTAAAAAATTAGATAAATATACACCGGGAAAGACAGAATTGCTTTCAAAACATTAAAATACCTTAAATGTGTGGATGAATCACCTCCAAATATCTCCAGCACACTTTTAAAGGAAATATTGTCTCATTATAAGCGATTTCATACAAAGAGATACGCACTCTATGCTTCACATTTAAATCTATAGAGATAACGATCACTACCCATGGAACACATCTGTGAAAAAACACACTATGATGAACTGATCTGACAGGAACCTGTCAGTTTATATGCCATAATAAAAGGTCTGTGAGGATGGCAGGACCTCAGCAGAAAAACGACACACACGTCCATGCCTTACCCGGGACTCCAACCCAGGTCCTTTAGACGTGAAAACCGAATACAAATGAGTTGTTTCCAAATAAGTCATATCAAAATATTTAAGTCTTTATTTTATTTTTATTAATTTTAACACATTTTTAATTTATATACTTAGAAGGGTTAGTTTAATTATCTTTATAACTTTAAACAGGACATGAGAGACCAAGACTAATGTATATTGAAGGTAAAAATGAGGGGAATTCCCGGAACTCAATGTTGCCACTTTTTCCGAATGGTTTCGTACAGTTTTTCGATCAAATGCAAAATAAAATGCAGAAGACTTGTTCTGTACTAAACTGTTAGTGTGGTTTTTATTTTGGGGATTTTAGTGCATAAAATGAGTATTTATACTACTTCTTGACGTATATCAAATTTATAACTTGAAGAATTAAATGAAGGTTCTTTGTAGTTTACTGTTAGGCTGATGTAAAGAATAGTTTCGTGACTTTAAACCGTTAGCTGTATTGCATATATTATTCTATTTAAATTTTCCTCTTAGACGTGCATATGTATTATGTTAGGCACGGACTTTACAATTTGTTTCCTTTCTCCTCAGTGTTGTTTCTATTGCTATGTGCATGTAAAGACTTTAAGGAGACCTAAAAAATTGTGCTGATAATTTTTGATATTAACTATTATGGAAATACTACAGAAATTTTTCATCGTAAAAACTGTGTTTTTCAAATTGAAACCTACCGGTCTGATTTTAAAGAAAATAAATATATAAAAATTTTAATTTTAAATTTTTCCCGTCGGTTACATAAACCGTGACCTCTTTATTGAAACAAGGATTTTTCAGTAGTATTACGTTTCATCACCCTTCGTCCCCTTGCGCGAAACAACAGGATTTCGATCGCTTCAGGTCATGTTTCAGCTGTTAGTATCCCCCCACTTCGTTCTTAACGCATTAGGATGTTGTGTTATTCTGAAATATTCTCGGTTGAATGTCCTCTTCTGTATTAGCAAAACACACATACACACACGCTTTGTTCGTTACGAGACATCTGACAGGAAACGTAACGTAAGACGTAACGTAAGACAGTCGTGTTCAAAAAATATTCGAACGTGCTGAAGAAAAATCCTTACATCTCCTGAAATATGAGTATTCAAGTTAAGATCTGTGATGAAATATTTTGCATAACCACTAGTCTCGTTTTAAATTGTTAGCTTCTTCTGTAGCAAGCAAGTGTCCGTAAGACAATATGTTTATTCTTGCATGTGAACAAACACACACACACATACGATAACATATACACATAAAGATGAAACACATACAGACACTTTAACACACACACAGAGAGAGAGACAAACATGAAGACGTATACACATACAGAGAAACGACTATGTGCAACAGACATCTTAACACATACGCACGAAAACATATACATATAAAGAAACATATTAACATACATGAACATACACACACTCACACACACACACACCTAGAGAGAAACAAACATGCAGACACAGTTACATCTTGACATATATGCACACATCTACACGTACACACATTTCGTAGTAACATACATATTTACACATAGACACAAACACACACACACAGAGAGAGAAAGAAACATACAGACAGACATACGTACAAGACAGTGTGCTTTAGTGTAATGCGGTGCCCTGTGAACTCAAGAATCTTTCTCAAACCCAAACAGTATAACTTTCACGTAGGTTCTGGTATCAAAGATAATGTGCTTTCCTGCAGTTCAGCACCCCCATGGGCTAAAAATCTTTCTCAAACCCAATCATAGCGTGTTTTTTCACAGATGTGTTCCATGGGTAGTGATCGTTATCTCTGTAGATTTAAATGTGAAGCATAAAGTGCGTATCTCTTTGTATGAAATCGCTTATAATGAGACAATATTTCCTTTAAAAGTGTGCTGGAGATATTTGGAGATGATTCAGCCACACATTTAAGGTATTTTAATGTTTTGAAAGCAATTCTGTCTTTCCCGGTGTGTATTTACCTAATTTTTACAGTTGTTTCTTCAGCTATTGGAACTTATTTTGAAGTTATTCTGTCATGCGTCCACTGCATTTGAAGATATATTGTCATTCATTCATCAAATAATTTTAGCTCTTGACAAGAAAATGGGGTGAAATACATGAATATATTAAAAAAAATTAATGTAATGGATAGGGATTTTTCTAGATCCTAGTACAGTAATATTTCATGTGAGAGGATGTCGGGATCTTGGTAGGAAAACAACACAAACGTTCATGTCTTACTATGGATCTCAGACCTTGGCTTTGTTAGATCAGAAGTAACTAACCTGCTGTCTATGAGATAGATTAGAAATATTCTCATGCAGGAAAAATAACTAAACACACGTGAAATCCCGTGTTAGATTGTAGTGAAACACCCTATCTTTGTCGAAAAACTTGTGTTTGCAGCGAAAAATAGCCATCTTCACCCACACTTATGCGCTTATTCATGCGGTGCCCTGTGAACTAAAGAATCTTTCTCAAACCGAAACAGTATAACTTTCACGTAGGTTCTGATATCAAAGATAATGTGCTTTCCTGCAGTTCAGCACCCTCATGGGCTAAAAATCTTTCTGAAACCCAATCGTAGCGTGTTTTTTCACAGATGTGTTCCATGGGTAGTGATCGTTATCTCTATAGATTTAAATGTGAAGCATAGAGTGCGTATCTCTTTGTATGAAATCGCTTATAATGAGACAACATTTCCTTTAAAAGTGTGCTGGAGATATTTGGAGGTGATTCATCCACACATTTAAGGTATTTTAATGTTTTGAAAGCAATTCTGTCTTTCCCGGTGTGTATTTACCTAATTTTTACAGTTGTTTCTTCAGCTATTGGAACTTATTTTGAAGTTATTCTGTCATGCGTCCACTGCATTTGAAGATATATTGTCATTCATTCATCAAATAATTTTAGCTCTTGACAAGAAAATGGGGTGAAATACATGAATATAATAAAAAAAATTAATATAATGGATAGGGATTTTTCTAGATCCTAGTACAGTAATATTTCATGTGAGAGGATGTCGGGATCTTGGTAGGAAAACAACACAAACGTTCATGTCTTACTATGGATCTCAGACCTTGGCTTTGTTAGATCAGAAGTAACTAACCTGCTGTCTATGAGATAGATTAGAAATATTCTCATGCAGGAAAAATAACTAAACACACGTGAAATCCCGTGTTAGATTGTAGTGAAACACCCTATCTTTGTCGAAAAACTTGTGTTTGCAGCGAAAAATAGCCATCTTCACCCACACTTATGCGCTTATTCATGCGGTGCCCTGTGAACTAAAGAATCTTTCTCAAACCGAAACAGTATAACTTTCACGTAGGTTCTGATATCAAAGATAATGTGTTTTCCTGCAGTGCAGCACCCTCATGGGCTAAAAATCTTTCTGAAACCCAATCGTAGCGTGTTTTTTCACAGATGTGTTCCATGGGTAGTGATCGTTATCTCTATAGATTTAAATGTGAAGCATAGAGTGCGTATATCTTTGTATGAAATCGCTTATAATGAGACAATATTTCCTTTAAAAGTGTGCTGGAGATATTTGGAGGTGATTCATCCACACATTTAAGGTATTTTAATGTTTTGAAAGCAATTCTGTCTTTCCCGGTGTGTATTTACCTAATTTTTACAGTTGTTTCTTCAGCTATTGGAACTTATTTTGAAGTTATTCTGTCATGCGTCCACTGCATTTGAAGATATATTGTCATTCATTCATCAAATAATTTTAGCTCTTGACAAGAAAATGGGGTGAAATACATGAATATAATAAAAAAAATTAATGTAATGGATAGGGATTTTTCTAGATCCTAGTACAGTAATATTTCATGTGAGAGGATGTCGGGATCTTGGTAGGAAAACAACACAAACGTTCATGTCTTACTATGGATCTCAGACCTTGGCTTTGTTAGATCAGAAGTAACTAACCTGCTGTCTATGAGATAGATTAGAAATATTCTCATGCAGGAAAAATAACTAAACACACGTGAAATCCCGTGTTAGATTGTAGTGAAACACCCTATCTTTGTCGAAAAACTTGTGTTTGCAGCGAAAAATAGCCATCTTCACCCACACTTATGCGCTTATTCATGCGGTGCCCTGTGAACTAAAGAATCTTTCTCAAACCGAAACAGTATAACTTTCACGTAGGTTCTGATATCAAAGATAATGTGTTTTCCTGCAGTGCAGCACCCTCATGGGCTAAAAATCTTTCTGAAACCCAATCGTAGCGTGTTTTTTCACAGATGTGTTCCATGGGTAGTGATCGTTATCTCTATAGATTTAAATGTGAAGCATAGAGTGCGTATCTCTTTGTATGAAATCGCTTGTAATGAGACAACATTTCCTTTAAAAGTGTGCTGGAGATATTTGGAGGTGATTCATCCACACATTTAAGGTATTTTAATGTTTTGAAAGCAATTCTGTCTTTCCCGGTGTGTATTTATCTAATTTTTTACAGTTGTTTTTTCAGCTATTGGAACTTATTTTGAAGTTATTCTGTCATGCGTCCACTGTATTTCAAGATATTTTGTCGTTCATTCATCGAATAATTTTAGCTCTTGACAAGAAAATGGGGTGAAATACATGAATATAATATAAAAAAATTAATGTAAAAGATAGTGATTTTTCTAGGTCCTAGTAAAGTAATATTTCATGGTTTTCCCGCTATTACTCCTTCTAGTAAAGACGTGTTTTTGTCTTAGTTTTCAGGGTTCCTTTTACCCGATAGATCGCTTGGTTAAATTCTATAGCGACAAAATTCTTTATTTAACGCCTTTTTGACTGCTGCATGTAACATGCTGTATATCTGAAATTTCTATCTTTTAACATTTGTGGACGTAAGAATAGCAGACATGTTTTATGTTTCAAAGAGTTTACGGTGATGTTTTTAAACACTCTTAAATATTCTACTGTGTATTTCTGTATATTCTCATTCCTACATATTTTAAAGATAATACGTCACTCAATACCATGTACTTTGTGCATTTTCGGGCCAATCTTCTATGTGTTTTTTGGTAATACAGAAGATGACATGAGAGCTGTTAGGATTAAGAACTTGAAAGCAAAACCCATAACGAGGTTTGATCAACACACGATAAACGATAGAAACTAACGGCAATCCGAGATTTTTCAAACTTAGAAAAACCCAAAATCCTGTAGAGGGTACGAAATGCGTTAAGAACGAGACGAAGGGATGTTAAAAAGTGAGTCATAATTTGACACGGACATAGTCGTGTGCTATATAAAGCATGATTTAAGCTCTACCGTAGTGCACGTGTCAGAGTTCTTATCGTTATGTTGATTTGAGTGAGAGGAAGTTGATCGATGTTTGCACGCATGTTGCAATATTTACAACTGATAAGCCTTGATGAATTATTTCCTTCATTTAACGGAAGAGTTCGATGAGACTGTATCAACATCCGCATGGGCCAGACCGATGCAGTATATAACGAGGAGCGTTATGTGAACTCATTCTAACTTGTGTCAAAATGAGGTTTACTGTACGCCACGGTTATTTCTCACTAACCTATCCAAGGGACAGGCTACCGTCTACCCATCGCAGGAGGTTTTGCGATTGTTCCTGCCACCTCGAACCACGTCCAAGGTCTCCAGTTGGTGCAAGGTTGGGGGTGAGGGCCCCTTCACCAATCCGTCATGCTGATACGATTGTCGATGTTCAGATGTTACCGGAGGAGCGAGCACTCTATGTCCCCATGGAGGACGACACGTGGGAGACGTTTTGTGGTGGGGTGGTATGCCGATGCTCTTGTCGTACAGTATTACGCCCTGGTTCCCCCTTTAGCACCGTAAGGCACCTAAGAGGCTTCATCGCGAACCCTCCAAGCTACGCTCACCCACTGGTAGAGCGAGAAACCGCGGAAGGGTACGTGTCGGAAATAAAAGAGGAGTGGCCGTCAGAAACTGAGGTGGACACGACAGGCATTCAGTCGCTGTACTCAGAGGAGACAGTGTCAACCGTCTCCCCTGTACGGATCGAGTTTTCTGCGCCTCCTTCCCGCAGGAGGAGGATCGAGTAACCGGAAAAAATAAAATAAAAAGACGAAGAAAAAAATATAAAAAGAAGAAAAAAAACTAAAGACTTTTTTCAAAGCCACCCAAATATGTTAAAGGATTGCCTTTCGTATAGTGTGTTTGGTTGTGTGTGTGTGTGTTTTGTAAGTAAAAATTTTAATTTTCTATTTGTATTTCATATTCCTGGTCCTCTGCATACCCTATGACGTGTAAGGGTGAGTATATTTTAAGATTTATATCTATGTTGCCACCATTTCTTTTAACTATAGTGCTGAATTTTGTTACCATTACTATTTTATCTATAACGTAGTTGAGTTTTGTTACTGTTTCTATTTATCTATAACGCGTAACAAACATTATGTGTGCTTTGTACATTAATTAATTTTACTTTCCATGTGTACCAAGAGCGTGTCGGATTAGTATATATGCTAATTTAGTTTTAATGTGCTAAGTGGATTACCATATTTTTATTTACGCAGAGTTCTGCTTAGTGGGTTACCATATTTACCCTACGTTAACCTTTAATGATGAGAATAGTTTATACTATCCATAAAGTGACTACATAATAGTTCCTTAAAAACTATTTAGTTGTATACATATATTTTACACAGAGTGTTAAACCTCTTACATTTTTTGTGAACCGTTTGGTAAAAAACTCTGCTTAAACATTGTACCGTAACTGGTACGTATGGTTTTGTCAGATTTTAAAAGATAGATTAATTAAACATAATGCTACTGTCTCATAAAGCACGCACTCTTTTAGCTATGAAAGCTTGTCATCTGTTAAAGAGGGACATTTATCAGTTAGTCATTAGGATCACTTATTTTCCACACTAGATGGCTCGCATTAATAGGTATGGTAAAGAAAATCCCGTTTCACCTTGTTTATGACTGTTACATGTATCACTTTCTTTGATTTTTCTGTCTTACTATTTCAGTTATAATGTTCTCTTTTTGGAACGATTTTTACACTCACCCTGTGCATTTTTATGTGATTTTTACACTTTTTCCTGTCGACAGAGTTGGTTAGGCGGATTCTTTGTGGTATTTGCTAAATTTTGACTATCAGTCCAGTTGCAAATAAAATTTCAGTGGATTAGTGCAGGTAAGTTGAAAGGGTACGCTCGAGTGAGACAATGTATTATTTTTATAGTTGTAGTATTTGGTAAATTTTGACTATCAATCCAATTCCAAATAAAATATCAGTGGATTGGTGCAGGTAAGTTGAAAGGGTACGCTCGAGTGAGACAATGTATTATTTTTTATAATTGTAGTATTTGCTAAAACTAATGTCCCCTACTCCGTTAACATGCATTCATGATGGAACTAAAGTGTTTTTTTTTAAGCAAGGGTAACCGTAACGTACTTTTAGCATTCTTACTTTCTATAACATTCAGAGACGATTTTTAAAACTGTTTTAGCTGATTTTTCTTCGGAGGAAGAAATTGTTATCTAATTGTTACTTCCTAGGAATGAGTTTGCATCACGTACTGAGGATACAGCGGTAATAAGTATCAGGAATAAAAAGTTTTAAACCATGTCGCGTAACGGATATACTAACGGAGAGTAATGAAATGAGACAAACGTAAAACCTCTTTATCGTTCCAAAACAAGTCCTGACGCGGAAAGTGCTGAGACACAGATATCTGATGGCTACATCCTTCATCCTGCTGGATACTAAATAAGAAAAGTTCAACTCTTGGAGGTTTAGGGGGTCGAAGGGAAATTCTCCCGAAGAGGTACATTGAGACGCTGGCCTATCATAAAGGGTAGAATTGGGAATGCGGAGAACCACCTCGGGACTAGGAAAAAATTCGAGTCCGAAAACTATGTTAAAGACTGCCAGTGGGTTTTCATGTTGTAAGACATCGCACCTGATACGGAAGAAAGGGAAACAGCGCAGGGGATGACATGATCCAAGATTCATCCGCCAAATAAAACCCTTGTGACCCCCCCATTTGGAATAATATTTTTAAATTTCGCAGGAGTTTTGTTAAAAACCATCCGTCAGTAAAACGTGGTCCTGTACGGAACATGGGTTTTTTATGTCGCTCATATAGGTCACGAGACCATATTACCCCTCAATATTTTTCATAATTACGAATAAAATCAGATTTTTTTCACCGTTTACCTTTTATTAATTTTTTACCCAATAGCATTTATCTGCGGGACAGTCTTTTAAAACAGTTACTGAGATATAGTCCTTGAAAGGGGGGTGGAACTGTTAATGAGGGGGACGGAACTTTTGATAAGAGTTTTAATTAATGTAGTTGATGATTAACGAGTTTTAGCGAGATCAAATCACGCTGTCGGAAGCAATTTTTTTTTTAAATACAGGAGACGCACTAAAAATAGTACACACGTTGGATAACACTGATTAAATGTGCAAAAACTGATTTGCAATGGGTCAACCAGGGGGTCTTTAAAGAGGGGGCTTAAAATATAGGTCCACCGCAGGGGGTGTTTAGAGAGAGGATTTAAAATACAAGACAACCCAAGGGATCCGAAATCAGGAAAAATCGTGACTATTCGAAAAGGGGGGCTTAAAATATAGGTAAACCAGGGGGTCTATGAAGAGGGCTTAAAATATGGGTGGGGTCTAATCAAGAAAAATTGAGACTATTCGAGAAGGGGAGCTTAAAATATAGGTAGGTGAACCAGGATGTCTGAAATCAAGAAAAATCGAGACTATTCGAGAAGGGAGGGGGGGGGTCAACCAGGGGGTCAACCAGGGGGGGTCTATGAAGAGGGCTTAAAATATGGGTGGGGTCTAATCAAGAAAAATCGAGACTATTCGAGAAGGGGAGCTTAAAATATAGGTAGGTGAACCAGGGGGTCTGAAATCAAGAAAAATCGAGACTATTCGAGAAGGGATGTTTAAAATATAGGTCAACCAGGGGGTCTATGAAGAGGGCTTAAAATATGGGTGGGGTCTAATCAAGAAAAATCGAGACTATTCGAGAAGGGGAGCTTAAAATATAGGTAGGTGAACCAGGGGGGTCTATGAAGAGGGGGAGGGCTTAAAATATAGGTCGGTCAACCATGGGGTTTATGAAGAGGGCTTAAAATATGGTCGGTTGCAACATAAGGGTTAAAGTTCAATCTGAGAAGGCAACGTGGACACTGGAGTCAATTTCCGGTCGATTGCGGCATAGGGGGTCAAAGTTCAATCTGAGAAGGCAACGTGGACACTGGAGTCAATTTCCGGTCGATTGCGGCATAGGGGGTCAAAGTTCAATCTGAGAAGGCAACGTGGACCAACACGGGTAAATTTCCGGTCGATTGCGACATAGGGGTCAAAGTTCAGAAGGCAACGTGGACCAACACGGGCCAATTTGCGGTCGGTGACGTCATAGGGGGAAAGCACTGTGGGGATTCCTCCGGTTGTGACTAAACTACTCGCGTTTCCCTGTGGTGTCCAACGACAAATTCCTAGATTGTCGAGGCTAGGTGTGAATCTCTTACGTATGTCATAGGCAACTTTGTTCTTAGGGGTAAAGAACGCTTTTTCCTGTGTTCCCAAAGGACAACCGTGTGGTGTAATCTAAGGCTTCTATTACACATTTCGCTGTACTGTACATTACCTTCTTCTTAGCTCTGAACAATGCGTTTCCGTGTAGTGGGTAAATTATATTTTAATCGCCAAGTTGACATTTCTTGGTTGACATTTCAAAAATATCACAGCGGAAGATTTTCCCTCCACAGAAGCCCACCAGTGCAGCAAAATCGGGATCCATAATCAAGCTCAGAGCCATATATCTGTCCAGTCCAGTGGGTTTATATGGTCAGCACCAGGACCCTGTGTGGTTGACCACTCCTCAGCAGGGTAGAAAAAAAAAAGAAAAGTAGCCATAGTTGTCCAGATCAGTAGGCCATACTAATCTGGCATCCCTCCCCTCACACTAATCTGGCAGCCCTCCCCTTCCGTTCACTTCCACAAGAGAGTATCTCTTTTGAAAGGTACTAACGGTCTGCACCACGAGAAGGTGGGGTCGGCCTTTAGGTGCTAGACCTGGCCGGTTCTATGCGTTGCTATTTTAGGTATATTTTTATATTATGTTTCGATCATCTCAGGTACGTAAGATGCATTTTTATCTTTCTACAGAGAAGAAAAATGGTTATATAAAGTTTCGGAGAAGTATAGACGAAACATTGTGAAGCCGTAGTAAAAGTTGGAAGTTGCATACTTTGAGTTTCGCATTGCAAGCTTTTTTTGAGTTGTCCCACAGTATGTTTTTTCTCACCCTCGTACGATCCACGGAGGAAGTAACCATTCTTTTGTTTAATATATTTTGGGTGAGATTTTAGTGATGTACTGAGACGTGAAAGGACTTTACGTAGGCAGCAACCATTTATACGTTTACGAACCGTTAAAGCTTTGGAAATTCCGGTTTTTGAAAAGTCGTTTTCGGTAAAAACTTAGGTTTTTGCGAGTAATCTCAAGATTAATATTATTGTTTTGGCCCAGAAATGAAAATTAACAGTTATATGCACGTCGTATTGTAATAAGATAGAAAAATAGGAATGGATTTGCATCGCACCTTAAACCATTTGCCGAACGCTTGCAGTGTTTAAAAATTATGTTTATGGGTGAATAGATATTTCGATTTAGAGTGAATGGTGAGCTAACACTTATTTAATGAGAGATGAAATAAACAGTTACAATTATCTTTCGATAAATAGGAATTTAGTACGAAATATTTGTGTTGACACGAAATAGGGTTCCCATTAATTGTAGCTATGGAAATGGCGTTTCTTGAACTACGTTATTTGCATTTTTAGAGTTAAGAACGATAGGATAATTTTACAAATGCCAAGATGCAAATTAATTATCCGGTGCCATACACTAATTATTTTATTAAGACTAAAACTGAAATCGGAACGTGATTTGAGGTTTCATGTCAACTTTGCGTTTAATATTTTTTTTTCGTGTGTTAAATATTCCAGCGTTCGTCGTTTATATATTACGGCAAACAACGGTTTTATATTCGATATTACACGTATGTCGTAGAGGCGTGAGAGACATCTAATGCAAATGATATCGAATAAGATATTTTGCTACTAAGGTATTATGCAAATGTCACCTTTTATTTCGTCCATCAGATAGCTATTGTCAGTGACCTCAGGAGAAAATATGTTTTGGAAAATGTTTTGAACTGAATAATAAACTGTGATTTCACAATATAGTTTTGTTGTATGGCTTTCACGAGACACTGAAAATGCTTTTCCTCTTCACATTATAGAAATTATGCTGGAAAGTAACCGAAACCGCGTTTGCTGACGTCATCTCTGTGTTTTCTCCAATTGATTATTAAGGCGCACACATATTTCAGTTTGCTTATTTATGGCAATACGTAGCTTTTACACGGTACACGTGGGATATTTTATCCTTTAACGTGTCTAGTCAGGGAAAGCTTTCGTTATTCGATTATCTTTGGTTATTTGATGGCGATCCGCACTGCTACGTTATGTTCGATAATATTCGTCCCTGTAATATTCGCTAATTGGCTTTGGCCAGGTACGAGAAATGGTGAGAAAGGAAACTTAAAGAGAGATAACTTTGTTGCGGATATGGAGAGGTGTCACTTCCTTCGACGTCGGAAAACAATTAAATCAACAATGTTATTGTCAGACGTCAGCAAAGAATTATTACGATTAATTTCAAAAAGTATACAGTTAATGAAATCTGTTGAAGTCAATCGTACGTAGTAGCGTCGACATTTTTCACGTTTTCTTCTAGGGAATCGAAGATTAGTTGTGGTTAGAAAAATAAGCCGTCTTTTAAGTCACGGAGGTAGGAAGAGGATATTTTAATGATATCGTATATGTCGCCATGTTGGTCTTTATGAGACATGCAAATAGTCGTACATCGTATTATTGTATACTGTGGGTAAATAGCGTAACTGTTATGCGATCGAGATGCACTGAACCTATTTTTTTTGAAATTATGGATTCTTGATGCTAACTTTTTTTTATTTTTTGAAGGTCTAGCACTTTTTTACTTATCAATTAACTAGTTTTCACGATTGGATTTTCCGTTCGTTTGACATACAGTTGCTTATTCCCTCACTATTGAAAATATAAGTTAGTGAACTTCGAAACTTAATAATCTTAATATCTGAATGAAAATCACGATTGGTGTGAAATATTCAAACTTCAATACTACAACTATTAAAAACGATTGTTTTTAAACCTAGATTTAAATAAATATGATGATGTTATTTTTACTGCGTTAAACGCATAGTTTCGAGGTTACCGAAGTTCACAATTAGATAATGGTCGAGTACGTATACTTCCAGTTCTAATTCTGGATTGAAGCAGATATATTCAAGCTCTTTAAATAATATTCAGCGCCATATTTGCGTTAAATGCATAGT
The DNA here is from genome assembly GCA_038380435.1 of Ryuthela nishihirai. Lineage (NCBI taxonomy): Eukaryota > Metazoa > Arthropoda > Arachnida > Araneae > Heptathelidae > Ryuthela > Ryuthela nishihirai. The sequence goes on from JAWZYU010000017.1 coordinate 85,029,868, forward strand.
TCAGAAGTTAATATCGTTGAATATTCCAGTTCGGATGAGTCTTGTAATAGTCAATTTCTGTATTGTATGTGCTTATTTAATAAGTTATAGGACTTGAAACGTTGATTGTCATAAACATGGAAATTCGGTAGGATACATTTTGGGTAGAGGAAATGACGTATGTTTTGGAGAAATTTATAATAAACCTCGATTTCATCAGTTTAAATTAAAAAGAGTGAAATTCTCCCTGCCGTAGGTCCTGACCTCGTTAGTATATTATCTATTTCGAGAAAAAAGTTTACAGGCTCATTCTTATTGAACGCATTTCTCGGTCGTTGTTAGGACAGTTATAATACGTTAGATGTCACTCGTTTTTCTTCCTATCTCAATGCTTGCAATGGTACTTATAGTTTTGTGTGTCTGCCGCTCGCAGTAATAATAATCCTTCTCGTTAGGAACTAGATAAGTGGTTCCCAAATTTATTTGTCCTACCGCCCCCTTTTCAGAAAAAAAAATACCTGGAAAACTACCTTCTTGAAGCGAACAAAGAGAAAGGTGCAGTTACAAATGTGTGTTCTTTTATGTCCTACAATATAGTAAAGAAAGATGTCGTTGTAAATATGACACCTTGCTCGAAGCTTCAAATTATAAAATTATTTATTAAAATCAACCATAGTAACATTCGGATTGCACACAGAAAATTAAGATAACGATGGATAAATTTATGTGTTTATTTGGAAAAAATTGTAGTCACTACGAATAACTCTTACGTTACACAATAGATGAAATATGTAGGAACGGTTTTTCAAAATTTTCTTATCTTCCCTTCTTTCTTTATGCTTCTAGTGCCTCCCCATTGCGCCCGAGGCTACTACAGACTCCCTGGAATGAACACAGAAATGGAGACCTCATTACATCATAAGAGAACCGTCTCTGTCTTGCCAAACACCCAGAGACGCCAGATCGATAGACAAAACAACCAAGACTGCATTGTCCAACACCCAGAAATGGGAATCCCACTACGTTAAAAGGCCAACAACGAAAACCATGCAAAGTTCAAAGTCTGTCCTGTGCAACACCCAGAAATGGGGATATCTCCATATTAAAAAGACAACAACCAAGTCTCCCTCTCCCAACACCCGGAAACGGAGACGTCCAGAATAAAACGTCTTCCTCTCCCAACACCTGGAAACAGAGAACTCCACAATAAGACAAGTCCTCCTCTCCCAACACCCGGAAACGGGTAGAAAAGTAGAGGAAGAAAAATGATGGTGTCCTTCGAGAGGACAAATCTCTCAGTATGGTGGCTGCTCTTCTAAGCACGACACCCAGACCAGTACCTAGGTCGTCTGCGGACGATTTGGTGCCCGCACGTCACACCTGCAAGGCTTGGATCGGGAAGCGGGAATCGTGTGGTCTCAATGATTCCGGGGATGCTCCCTCTCAAGGGTCCTCATTGACGGAGCAGTCGCTCCCGTCGGGGAGGATCAACAGTCCGGTTAGTGTTGCCCTTCAACGCGCAAGCCACGAACGATATCGTTGCAGTGACTAGACGGGATTCTGACTTAGAGGCGTTCAGTCATAATCCCATGGATGGTAGCTTCGCACCACTGGTCACTCGACCAAGCACATGTACCAAGTGTCTGAACCTGCGGTTCCTCTCGTACTGAGCAGGAATACTATCACAATGACCGGTCATCAGTAGGGTAAGAATCTCTAGAATTAATTGATGCCTGCCCTGCCAAATACAGCACTACAGGCTAATCGGAGCTACTCTAAAATTTTGTTCCCCCACAAACCCCTGTCCGCTGGAAGAACACTATCATTTTTCTTTTACATCTTTCTCTTTATTAACAAATAAAAATGTACAAAATATACCCATAGGGTACTACTTAGTCATCATCATCCTCAAGCAGCCATGGGCTATGGAGGTCCAACCAGACCGCGCAATTTACTTCTCCAAGCAAGTCTATCCTGAGCTACATCTACTGCATCTGGCCACTGCACACCAATTCTAACAAGGTTCTGTTTGACATTGCCTGCCCACCGCATCCTAGGTCTCCCCTTCTTTCTGAGGCCTTTAGGCACACTGTTGATAACCCTATTCGCCAATCTATAATTATTCATACGGGCAACATGGCCAAACCAACGGAGTCTCTCTCTGCACAATATGCTGCTTAAAGGAGGTTGCAAACTCCTTTGCCTAACCTCATCAATAGTTACAAAGTTGAACCACCAATGCCCAAGATACTGCGTAAGCATCTGGAATCAAAAGCATCTAGTTTCCTGTTATCTTGTTTACAAAGTGTCCAAGTTTCACTACCATAACTAACCCTAGAAAGAACCAAACTATTATACAGTCTAATTTTAGTCTTTAGGTGTATACTCCTATTTCTCCACACTCTCCATAGATTCTTAAAAGTCCCCGCAGCAATACCTATTCGTCTGTCTATCTCATGCCGCACATCATCATCACCTGTTACATAGCTCCCAAGATAATTAAACTGCTCAAGACTGTAACCATTCAGATTAACTGAATCATAGCCTGCCTGACCAATTTTCATCACTTTAGTTTTCTCTCTGTTTATAAACAAACCTACTCTACTACCAGTCTCATCAAGCTAAAGAGAAAAGGAGACAAAATGCACCCATGTCGAACACCAGAAGTAATGTTAAACCAATTGCTACAACCCTTACCAACTCTCACACACGACTCAGTGTTATTATAGAGAGCTTTCATTATGTTAACTAACTTGTATGGTATACCATATGATCTCACAATCAACCACAAATTACGGAGATCAACAGAGTCGAAAGCCTTTTTGAAATCAACAAAGCTAGCAACCAAAAGTTCTGAAATTCTAAACATTTCTCAAGAATCAGCCTAAGTGAAAATATCTAATCCACACATCCCCTACCACTTCTGAATCCACATTGCTCCTCACGCAATTGACTGTCAACCAGATTCTTAATTCTATTAAGCAGAATCATGGAAAGAACTTTACCTGGAACAGACAGTAGGCTGATAACCCTATAGTTATCACAAGAACTGCGATCACCTTTTTCTAAAATAGGGATAACATTAGCTCTGGTAAAATCCTGAGGAATCATGCCTTTATCATAAAAGATATTCAGAATTTCAGTCATCCAAGTGGTAATCGAAATATTTCCAGTTCTGAGCATTTCTGTAGTAATTTCATCTATCCCTAGGGATTTATGAAGTTTAAGTTTACAAACAGCCAAAATAACTTCAGATCTTGTTATAGGGCATTAAAGCCAATGCATCTATCATCATTACAAACTATAGGAGTAGAACTAACCGCATTTTTTGAACATCACCGAAATGCTCAGCCCACCTAGATATGACAGAATCCTCACCTTCTGTAACCTTACTTTGTTTATCCTTCAATTCCTGTATGCCTGTCCGTTTTCTACCACACAAAACATTAACTATCTGGTAAACCCACTGGACTGGACAGATATATGGCTCTGAGCTTGATTATGGATCCTGATTTTGCTGTACTGGTCGGCTTCTGTGGAGGTAAAATCTTCCGCTGTGTTTTCTGTTTGTTTGTGGCTTGACAGCCCCAAGAGAATAGATTCACAGGATATGTTTATCAGCTGGTGGATAATCCTGAGCAGAGGTCATCGCAGGCACCTGAACTGTTTGCTTCTACTGGCATCGTCAAATTCTACATTGGAGGAAGTCTTCCAGCGTAGATGGCTTCATCCTTTAGTGGTGGGGGAACGGGTCTTTGCCCAATATCTGTGATTAGGGGGCTGTTTGATATTGTCGGCATTCCCTCTCTCAATAAACATAGTTTCTTTAAACATCCTACTAACCATTTTCTCTCCATACGTAGTTGGAATGTGAGGACTCTGCACAGAGCTTTTTCTCTTGATCCCACAAGAAATCCACCATTATAATTTAGATATTCTCGGCTTGCAAGTTAATAGATATTCTCGGCTGCCAGGTATTCTCGGCTTTCAAGATAATTAGATATTCTCGGCTGCCAGATGGACAGATAAAGGTCAGATTCTTAAAAATAATCTTAAATTTCTCTGTTCAGGGAGGGACGACAATAAGCATCACCAAGGCGTGGGTCTGCTTCTCAGCAGACACACTAGTGATGCTCTTTTAGGATATGAGTGCATTAATGAAAGATTTGATACATCAAAATTTCAGACAAGCGTTAAAAACCTGAATGTTATCTGCTGTTATGCCCCCACTGAGGATGCCGATGAGGATGAGAAGGATAGGTATTATGAACAACTTCAGGATATTTTGAATTCTGTCAAGAAAGGAGATATTACCCCTTTTCTTGGTGACTTCATTGCCAAAGTTGGTACTGACTATGACCTTTGGGCAGGAGTAATAGGCCCTTTTGGTATTGGTAGCTGCAATGGCAATGTGCAACGTCTCCTACAGGTAAGTAAACTCAATGGTTTCAGACTAACTAACACATATTACAAACACCGCGACATACATAAGTACACATGGGTTTCACCTGATGGGCTGCATAGGAATATGATTGATTATATATTAATTAATAGCAAATGGGCTAGTTCTGTTAGAAATGCCAGGACATATAGGGGAGCTGAAATTGGATCTGACCATTACTTTGTTAAAAGTGTGTTGCAACTTAAACTTAAAAAGTGTTGTGCTAGGGTTAAAAAATTTGCTTTTAGTACTGTAGCTCTGAAAGACCCAGTTATAGCCAAAGCTTACCATGATAGGTTGCTTAGTCATTATGACAGTCGTGGTATGCTTACTACTGAAGTTGTGGAAGAATGGGATCATTTTAAACAGGCTTTTTTGGACACTAACAGTACTCTTTTAGGAAAAAAGGAGCAGAAGAGACAGAATTATCTGAGTGATAAGACACTTGAGCTTATTTCGGAAAGAAAGAACTGCAGGAATGTCCTTAATCAATACCCTACTAGTACTAATAGAAAGGATTACAGAGAGCTTAATAAACGTGTAAAGGAACAGTTAGCTACTGATAAGAATCTTTGGCTTGATGGCTTGGCTGATAAAGCTGAGGAAGCAGTTAGGCAGCACAACAGCAGAGAGCTGTACCAGATAGTTAATTTTTGTGTGGTAGAAAACGAACAGGTATACAGGGATTGAAGGATGAACAAGGTAAGGTTATAGAAGGTGAGGATTCTGTCATGGCTAGGTGGGCTGAGCATTTCAATGATATTCTAAACAATGCGGTTAGTTCTATTTCCATTGTTTGCAATGATGACAGATGCATTGGTGGCTTTAATGTTGGCCCTGTAACACAATCTGAAGTTATTTTGGCTGTTTCTAAACTGAAATTACGGGCGAGTTGCACCACAGTATTACTTCTGTTGGCTCGCACCATACGGGATACCCTTCGTTCACCTGTAGCATCGAGGCATCATATTAGACATATTAGGCAGCAAGGTGGTTAGCCCACACCATTGAAGTAATATTACTAAAGATAGGACTGGCAACGGACGCCATGAACATGTACAAAATCTTAAGCCTACTTCTCAGTGAGGCAGAGAGAGAGGCGTGTTTGATTAGCGTAAACAAACCTTTCACCACACTCTTAGAGTTACATGAATTGTGTATTAACTACTGAAAAATACTATAAAATCAACAATTCTACATTTCATAGGTTAGTAATTTATGAATATTGTGAAATGCTTTTAAATTGAAATTCTTGAAGCAGAGAGGCCTAAAAATAAATATATCATTTTAAAATACCGTTCTGTTCTAGTACATCTATCTCTCGATTTACACGGTACTCAGTTCACACAATTTTGGCTTTGCACGGTCAAAAAATGCAACCAGTTTCGATTTACACGGTACTGACTGAGATTTCCTTTCTATGTACGTCTCAGTCAGTACCGTGTAAATCGAAACTGGTTGCATTTTTTGACCGTGCAAAGCCAAAATTGTGTGAACTGAGTACCGTGTAAATTGAGGGATAGGTGTATAATATCAAATGTAGTTCACGACTTTTTTCATAAATGAAACTAAAAATATTTACATATGAAAAAAGGCGATTTACAGATTGAAACAGCATAGAATTCATAGAATATTTTCGTGAATTTTGTTTCTAACCGAAATGTTGAACTTAGATATTAATTTTATGAGACTTCTGCTTTGCATTTTTATTTTGCCAAAATAGCACAAATTGTTTTTTTTTCTCAAACGAAACGCCTGAAATAGGGTTTTATAATTTTGCATGTGATAAATGAAGCCTAAAAATTTGCTCTTCATATTTGATAAAGAAATTTATGAGTTGAAATGCTAAGGCTTGTCAATTGTGGTTGAAGCTCCACTGTCTATCTTTAAACAGTAGCTAGTACTTATCTATTCCCAGCACTTTACAGTTTTAAACATAAAGCTCCAGAAATTGGCACAGTAGGATTAATTAAAGATGCTGTGCCAACTTTATTCACATTTGCAGCAAATACCTGTATTGAGACACTTGTAGAAGATATGATAGAAATTGCAATAAGAACAGATATTGCCTATAAAAATGATCACTCATGCTGTGTAAGAGGGAAGAGTCCCAGAATATTTACGAGAAAGTTGATGTCAGTGCAAAATGTAATCCTTTAAGAAAATAAAGAAAATGCTGTGGTGAAATTATTGCCAGCTAAGAGCCAAGCAATCAGATTCTTCTATTTTAAAAGAAATATTAGATTTGTTTAAGGATCAAAAGCTCATCAAGATGACATTAAGACACCAAAGCCTGTGTTTCTAGATATAACTTTAAACTTGTTCAGAAATTCACAACAAAATGCTGAAAGAAGCAATGGCATATTTTATTACCAAGAGGTAAATAGGCTTACCATGATATTTTCAATTTCCAAAGGATTATTAAAAAATGAGGTTCTATTTTTTTATTTTTGAAAAGGCTTATTAATTTGTAAGATAAGATCTTTCCCGATAGCTCCACAATTTTAACTTGGTGCAGATTTGTAGATGGCCTTCCTGGATTTATTGAAGTCTCCTTCATGGAAAATTTTACTGATAGTAGGTAGAAGCATATATGATATTCACTTTATTATTTCAGGAGAAGTCAATTAAGAAACAAATACTGTTCATTGGCAAATGCTATTCTGGATATATAGATTATGGTAATAATGCTAATGATAAAAATTTAGATATAGCTTCTGAAACTCTAATTTTCATGTTTGTTTCAGTTTTATATAGTTGAAAAATTCCCATAGGTTATTTTTTTTAACAGTTGATTTCTCTGGCTCAAAATATATTTTTACTTACAAATTAACCAGGACCATATTAAATGTTTTTTAAGCTATAAGAACAAAAGAGGGAAACTATAATAACCTAATGATCTTTAGTTCCAAAGTGCACACATGCAGTTAAAAATTAACTGGCTGATAATAAGAAAAATGGCAATTGGTTAACTTTCAATGAAATTAAAATCATTGGCAGCAATAATGAAATGTCCAGTGACATTTTAGGTGTTTCTCACATGTGGATAATATCAAGCAATAACAGTAAAGCAATGAAGGCTATTGCGTCTCTTTTCTCTGAAATTGAAAAATGTTACTTTAAGCTGTCTTTATAGCAAAAAAAATTATGAAAAACGTCTTGCATAATAATTAATAGCATTAATTGACTCTGACCTTATGCAGTCTTCTGTGTCTGCACTTATTAACCCTTTCAAAGACATTTTTTTTTTCTTTAAGAAACAGCTTTTGAGCCCTATTATGAAAAACTGATGAATGAAATAGTCCATATTACATATCAAAAGAAAAAGCATTTAATTCTGGAAAAAAATGATAGGGAAGCATAAAAAAGCATGTTGCAGGTTCTTTTGTAGGAATGTTTGGAAACTGATTAATCAACTTCTGTCACTTTAAAGGTTCATATTAAAAATTGAGGTTCTCTTGCCCTTCTCACAGTATGTGTGTGCAATTGCAAAAATTACTGAAAAGTGTCTTCCAGGAGAAAACTTTATACTCTAAACAACAACCATTTTATACCTACTTAAAAAATTCAGGTTAATGTCCTACATAGGCTTCAATGCATGTCGTGCTCATATCAATAGATTGTCATATGAGTAATAAGGAATTGGATGTGGAAGTTGACAATCATGCTTATAATATGAAAAAGAAACATTACAAAAGAATATGCTAAAATTATACTTCACCATTTAGAGACACAAATGACAGAAGATTTAAGTAAATATCTTATATATAGATAGATCAGAGTAAATATCTAAATTTGCACAAAACACAGTGAAAACTTATACTTTGCAGTAACTTCATTTCTAATATTATGTGTGTGTGATATGAATTTCCTACTGCCTCAGCTGAAATAAAAATAGTTTGCATTTTTGTTTCCTTTTTTTTATATAAAGAAATTTCAATTATGACATTTGTGTATGTGTGACCTTGGTTTTCTTCTACCTTAGCTGAGAGAAAACTTTACAATTTTTGGTTTTTGTTGCATGAAATTCCAATCATGTCATTTGTGTGTGTGTGGGGGGGGGAGGTTAGTGGGCTTTTGAAATGAGAAAAAGTATAAATTGCTGCTTTTTATATGTATAGCATGCAATTTCAATTATGTCATTTGTGTGTGTTTCATTTGGATTTCCTTCTGCCTTAGCTGATATAAAAGTTTACAATATTTGGTTTTTGTTGCATGTAATTTCAATCATATCATTTGTGGGTGTGAGGGGGGCTAACCTTTCCTTCTGCTTTAGTTGAAATGAGACAAAAGTGTAAATTATTTTGCTTTACATATATATATTGCATGCAATTTCAATTATGTCATTTTTATGTGTGTGACCTTGAATTTCCTTCTGCCTTAGCTGATATAAAGGTTTACAATATTTGTTTTTTCATAGTATCAAATTTCAATTATGCCGTTTGTGTGGGAGGGGGTACTTGAATTTCTTTCTGCTTCAGCTGAATTAAAAAAAAAGTTTACAATCTCTGATTATTTATTTCAATTTTTAATAAAAATTAATATTTTTAATTGAAAGAAGAAAATAAATGTGACTTTTCATGTTTTTTAAATGAGGGACGGATTTGCACTTTTAAGATCTATTAATTTTGAGGGCATTCGCTTAGGCTGAAAGATTTGATCATGTATTAGATTTTAAAATATGTTTACCATTATTCCTGTTCCAAACGGGCTCAAATTAAAGTCTGCTAAATTTACAGTCAATTTAGTTCAGCTTTAATCACATACTAAGTGCATATCGAATTTTCTTTTAATTTTCATACAAAACCTCGATTTGAAAGAGAAGCAGTTTCCAGCGTCTTCGCTGTTCATCCGATATAAATCAATAAGTGTGTATTAATTAAATCTATTTTGCTTTAATTACCACACTGAAATAACCTTATTGAAATAAAAAACAAAATACAGTAAAGTTCTGCCTCATTTAAATCATTTGTTAAGGATCTTTAAATAGCCTTCATCGTTGTTCGCAGCCAATTCGCAAGGCATCATGGGTATTCTTGCCTCACTAAGCAGTCGGCAGACACAACCGTCTGTGATCATGGAGGTGAATGCTACGGGAATCGGAGTCCTGTATCTAGTCATTGAGGTAGTCTTTAGTATTACTACCTAAATGGCCCACACCTTGACGGCGGTTCGTGGTTTTGCCTCCTTGGACCATTTTTTGAAGAGAGTAATCACGGCTGACTGTGAGCACCACACAAGCCTTGCCCTCTCTGAAATGCTCTGACCTAGTCGTCTGGCCATTACAATTTGGACTTTGTCAAACTCACTTAAGTCTGCTGCCTTTTCCATCTGAAGAACAAGAATAACACTGATTAACAGAGCTCAGTATCAGGTGTTATTTATACCGTTTCATGACCTTCATATGCGCTGTCGTTTACCTGCAGTTGCTTCGATTTTCATAAAGAAGCTCTGGTCATAATGTTTCGGCTCTTCGTTGTATATGACAAACAATGACAACTCTGGATAATGACAAAAGTTTCCTTTCGTAATATTTTTATATACGTTGTCAAGACTAGTTTCTTTTTGTAATTATTTACTATTGATGGCAACACTAGTTTCTTTTTGTAATTATTTAATGCAATGGCAACACTAAGTTTCCTCCTTGTCAGTAATTAGTAATATTTGTATGTTATAAAACTTAGCAGTGGAAGGAATAATATTTTTTAATACTTAATAAGTTTTAACATGAAGTTACACACAGCTAATTGTAATATTAACGCTTTAAAAATCTTAGCTGTCTCAGAATTTTATGGGCTGGATACGGAAGTTGAAATTTCATCTACCGGTATGTGTATTCATCTTTTGATGCAATCATACACGTGTACTTGTAGAATATTGAAAGAAATGTCATTTAATACCGAAGTTTAGAGCAGTTATTTTGATACTCCCTCTAATCCAGTAGTATTCATTCTTTTAATATAGCATACCCTTTTGTATTGAAAATGTAATGCCCGCTCCGTTTGATATAGAAAAAATGATCATATGTTACAAACTGATTGCTTCTGTCTTTTCTGAAAAAGATGCCAGCTATTATTGGAATTTTGTCATTTATATTCCTTAAAGATAGTATTATGAGATACCTGTGTTCTAAACGGAGGATGAAAAGATTAGAGATAGTAAACAAAGGAGAACTTGCTTTTAGTTTGGGAAATGAAAATTGTTTTTCAAGTACTGACTAACAGTTTTGTCAGAAAAAGGTATAATGCTTATTCAGTATACTTTAAAATGTATAAATAATAAAAAAATAATAAATACCCCCTCAAGCAGCTGCTTGCCACAGAGGTCTGACAGGAGCCTGTCAGTTTATATGCCACAGTAGGAGATCTGAGAGGATGGCAGGACCTCAGCAGAAAAACGACACACACATCCATGCCTTACCCGGGGCTCGAACCCAGGTCCCTTAGATTAGTAAAATGTATAACATTGATTTTTATTCATAATAAGCAATGAAGATTTATTTTGCCTTAAGTGGAATAGTGGTTAGGGAGCTATCTGTTCCAGCAGTCAGATTTGTTAGTTATGAGCTTGTTTTACTTGTGAATGGTACTTTTTTTTGCATACATTGGGCTAAATGGTCAAGGTGTGGAGGTTTAGAAAATGGGAAAGGGGACACTGCACATCTATTAGAAAACAGATGGAAATCTCCCAGCATGTTTTTAATGTGTACAGGTTATGGGTCCCAAGTCTATCAACTCCTCCTTTCTGACTAAGGGTGGGGGTTTATTGGAGGTAAATCTCAATATTGGGACTTGAAGCTGGGAACTATAGATGACAAGCCTGGTGTTTTGCTGATAGAACCAACCCCTATGGTACTTGTCTGCAATGGCTTCTATCCCTTGTATGAGAAGATCTGTACAAACTGATAGTAATTTCCAGAATCCTCTGCCTCGTACATTGCAAATGAAATTAAAAAAAAAAAACTATCAACTTTCATAGTACTAGGTATTTATGGACAGTGGCAAAATTTTATGCAATTTTTTTAAACTGCACACTATTTTCAGTTTGGCATGGGAATTGCTGATATTGAGTATTTTGGAAATACTAACTTTTACAATATTAACAGAGTAGCTTTAGTAGTAAATTAACTTTAGTTTTACAATAAATTTGTTGATACTTAAGTAAATTATTTGATAGAAATTTAAGAACAAAAATTAGTAAAAAAAATGCATACTTTAATTTCAGTTTGAAACAAGTTCTTATGAGTTTGTACAAAAGTAAGGACATTTTCAAAATACTGAAAGGACAAATTTTAAGACAGAGAAGGATGTATGTTAACTTTACCTAAGGCAGACCTGTGGTTTGTAAAGCTCATGTGCCATATATTTTTTAACATAATAATGTGTTGTGTCGACAGAATGCTCGAATTCTGGTCTAGCAGCAACTGATTGCAATGGAAAAAAAAATTTGGCCCATGTAGTGGTTACAGTCCTCAGCTGATAGATGTCATTGCTCAAGTGGCATGTGATGTCGAAGTGTAAAGTATGATGTCAATGTGTAAATTATGACGTAGAAACGTAACTGTTGGTTGTTGGTGGCCTATGGCTCTTTGATTTGCTTCTTTTGGGTGGGTAATGTGGAGTCGTGTTATGTGTGTGATTTGACAAGAGTGTGAAGTTACGTTGTTTTTTTTTGCCATTTTTGCTTGATGACTTCTTTGGATAACATACCTATATGGTTAGAGGTAAGTGCATGTGTATTGTATATTTAATGGGGGGTGAGGTGTTCAGTGATAGGTAGAATACGAAAAATTCATATGTTCTACCTTTTTTTTCAAAATTGGTTAAGATATGATAAATAATAAGTTATTAAAGATATTTGGGGATTGGAATTATTTCATATTTGGAGGGTTGTTGTTGATAGTGTTAGTGAACTGTTTTGTAAAGTTATGGACATGTTTCTGAGAAGTGGGAGTTTGGTAGCTTTTTATGGGTGTGTGTAAGGGAGAATGTTTTTGTTAGGTTCTTTGCGTGAGGGGTATTTGAATGGGAAGGGAGGAGTGGTTTGTAGCAGTTAGTATTATTTGAATTTTTTTTTGTGTTGAGTATGATGTGTGTTGTGAGTATTGAAGAAAATGGTAAAAGTTTAGAATGTGGGGAAATTAAGTGATAAAAACAAGTGTTTTTATGGGGTGTTTTTGGTGAAACGTATAAAGTGAGTTTTCAGAGGTTTGTATTATAGTTGGGGGAAATATATTATATGCTTGGGGGAAAGAATGTTGCAAGTTTTTGCGTGTGGGATTGAAAATGGCGATAGTAACAAACACGTATTTTGTTATAGTTTGGGGTGAATTGAATGTATTTTAGTAGTTACGTGTAATATGATAATTATTAATGTATTATAATGATTTATTAATTTTGTTGTATATTTAGGAGTCTTTTAAATTTAGTTATATGATTTATCGTTAATATGTGGAAGTGTTTGGTGGCTTTTTGATGTAGTAATTATGGGTATTGTCGAATTGTCGGTGTATGAAAAAACAACAGTTTTTGATGGAGTCAGGAAAGTTAATGAAAAATTTAGGGTGGGGTGACAGTGGAGGAGTCAATAGCTTGCCATGCTTGTAATCTGTAGTTCCAAGGTTCGAGTCTGAGCTGGGTCAGTGTTTAGATATTTCTTGGCAAATTTCCAAACCCTGCCCATGGTTAGTAGGGGACACCGATGGGCTTGGAAAGGATGCCGTTCGTTGGTTGGGACATTAAGCTGTGGCCCTGTATGTGGGAGAGTCTTAATCTACACTCTGGATGAAATGGTGAAAAAATGGAGAGTCTTAATCTACACTCTGGTGAAGAAATGGTGGAATGAACACTCTGGATGTCCTTGACGGAAAGTTACCATCTGTCTCTCAACAGTTGTTCCGGTGGGTCCCCTCCCCCTACTTTCTGTTAGCCTTTGGAGGTTCATGTGACCTCACCATTTAGCCCATGGCATGGGAAAAAAGTAAGGCTCAGAGGTAAAACGACAATGTAATTTAGGGGAGGGTTATTTGAGCTGTAAGATTTTTTTTGCCAGTTTTTTGTTTTGGTTTTTTTTTTATAATTCGGTTGGCAGTGCACTGTTTCCGATTTTCATGTTTTTCAGTTTGTGTTGCTGGGAGGACATTATTTAGTTTTGGGGCTTTTTTATAATTCGGTCGGCGGTGCACTGTTTCCGATTTTCGTGTTTTCCGGTTTGTGTTGCCTGGAAGGACATTATTTAGTTTTGGGGCTTTTTTATAATTTGGTCGGCAGTGCACTGTTTCCAATTTTCATGTTTTTCGGTTTGTGTTGCCTGGGAGGACATTATTTAGTTTTGGGGCTTTTTTATAATTCAGTCGATGGTGCATTGTTTCCGTTTTTTTGGTATGTGTTATGACGATGAGATTTAGTTTTGGGGGCTTTTTTTATAATGTTGGTTGGCAATGCATTGTCGATTATCTTGGTTTTGAGACTGGTGTTCGATTTCATTAATTCTGGTGATTTATTTAGGCTAATTATTGTATGTGTGACTGGATTGATCAGTGTAGTTTGTGGAAATATATTTGTGTAGTGTTTTAATTATTGGAAAAAGAGGGGGGGGGGGGATATTTCAGGTATTTGTAGCATATGGGAAGGCAACTTTAGTGTAGTTTCTTTGTTTATGTTTTTTTTTAAAATATGTGGTTGTGTAGGATGTTTTTAGTGGAATCTCTTTTTTATTTTTTTTTGTACCGTTACCATGGTAACGGTATTTTGCATTTGACGTAAACTAGGGTATTTCATTACTATGGTAATGAAAAAAACAATCATTTTTCTAGAAACCCCTGTTTGGGTTAGGGTCTTGGGGGTTGTGGGAATCAACTAAAAGAGATGTTTTGTTATGTTGCGTCAAAAATAAAATGGTGACTGAGGCCCATGATCTGTACTACTGCCGCAAAATTTTCCCCAAAGACAAATACACAGGTAAAACCTCATGCCCATTTAACACCCGACTTAAAGAGCATAAATACGACATCTTAAGTAAACTACAAAAAAAACACACTATCTCAAGCAATCACCGAAAACAATCTGCCCACTGATTTTCACTCTGCTAAAATTATAATATCCCCACCTACCAAATTCCAACTAGCCGTCACAGAAAATATCCTCATTAACATAAAACTGACCGAATTCTACAATACAGACATTGTCCCCCTCCCCCCAGAATATTTTTTTTTTAGGGAATATGACACACCCTGAAAATACCACATCCCCCTAAACACTCTTATCACCGATTCCCATCTCCCATCTGCCACCTGCACTAATGCACTCCCACCAAACCCTTTAGAATACTTCCATAATGCATCCTAAAATTGGCAATTAAAGTACCCCCCCCCCCTTCCACACACACAACTCCCAATAGCAATACCGACAAGAAAACCATTATTCAGGCCCTCATTAACATAATTATCTTAACCCCAAAATTCAGTTTAAGAAGTTTATAAATTCACCTAAAATACTCTACTTGTTATACTTATGAATTACTAGCCACAAATTGTGAAGCTTCCCTTGATACTTGCTGATCTTGGCGATTTGCCATAATCCCACACCCTCTCCCAACCTTCGTCACATGCAGATCACATTATGGCCACCCGCACGTTTACTGACCACTCTGATCCTCGGAGCTGAGCCACTGACAATTCAATTTATGGCACCCCACCCCTCTTCTACACTCAACAACCAACTGCTTCTCCTGCATTAGCTTAAGCTCCTCACTTCCCACCTGACGAAGCACCCAATGTAAGGGTGTGAAACACGTCGTGGATCAAAAACTTTTTCTAGCACTCTATGCTATCAAAAGTATAAATGGTTATTTCCTTCTCCAAGGCAGGTAGACCATTGGTATCTGTTATCCTACTTTTAATCTCCTCTGAGAAGCCACTTGCCGGCAAGAATGTCAATTATTAAATTTGTCAGCAAAAGCCTCTCGGAAGTTCCTGTTACTACCCATCCTCTACGGCATGGTATGTAAATCTCTCTTTAATAATTGTTGATACATGATAGCATGTATCAGAGCTGAGCCACTGACAATTCAATTTATGGCACCCCACCCCTCTTCTACACTCAACAACCAACTGCTTCTCCTGCATTAGCTTAAGCTTCTCACTTTCCACCTTACGAAGCACCCAATGTAAGGGCGTGAAACACGCGTCGTGGATCAAAAACTTTTTCTAGCACTCTATGCTATCAAAAGTATAAATGGTTATTTCCTTCGCCAAGGCAGGTAGACCATTGGCATCTGTTATCCTACTTTTAATCTCCACTGAGAAGCCACTTGCCGGCAAGAACGTCAATTATTAAATTTGTCAGCAAAAGCCTCTCGGAAGTTCCTGTTACTACCCATCCTCTACGGCATGGTGTGTAAATCTCTCTTTAATAACTGTTGATACATGATAGCATAGTCTATGTGTTGAAGTGCTTAAAAACATTTAACAGTGTCATAGAGAATTAAAAACTTTAATTTTATAACTCAGTCTAACTCAGTCTGAATAAAGTGTAAGAGCAGTAAAACAAACATTCATTTTTGCATGTAATTTTTTATTCTAAAAGCTTTTATGTGCAATTGGTAGCAAGTAGCAAATAAAATTCTTCATTATAAGATTATGAACAGTAATTGTAATTCAGTCTGTTTTTTTTTTTATTTTTGTAGATGGAAAGATCTCAAGATCCACAAAAGAACTTACTTTCAGATTGCAAAATGGGTATACATTATTTTCTTCAAATGCCATATGCAGGTATTGCTTTTGAGCTCTGTTACTTAAGATTATTTGACATTAAGCATGGATTTTCTTGATAATAAGTGCTTAAGCCGTTCATGATACAAATACTTGAATACCCAAGTCAACTAACACTTTCCATTAATTCTTAGAAACAATTTTAAACGAAGCTTAATGAATGTACTAAACAGTTGTAAACAAGGTTACATGTTCATGTTTGTATTAACCCTTCCAGGTCCAATCTGAAAAACTGATTTACATCTATAGGTCCAGCTATTTTTCCACTCTGATCAGGCTAAAAAAAATAATTAGCATTTAAATCTGGATTTTCTGAAAATAAAATATTTAACAAAAAAGACTACTAGTTACATTTTAATAGGACTCTTTTAGAGTCATATAGTAAAAAAAAAATGCATCTAGCAACACAAAAATTTATTTAAGAAAACTAATACACAGAGACAATTATAATAATGCACATTAATAGAAAGACTATTTATTTCTGAATAAAATTAATTTTCTTGTTTCAAGTAAATATTTATCCCATAAAATATAATGGTTTAAGTCACTGCTGATTTAAAATTATTAAATTTTCTTTATATCACTGTAATTGTTGGAAAAGGTGAGACAATTAAATGGAATTATTATCTAGGAAATTACCTTATTTTTTTTCTTGTGATGATATCTGATGGTTAAATGAGTCTATTGTCCTGTAATGGGTAATACAGTCCAGATATGAGTTCACACATGTTCTTTTTTTTGTTGTTGTTGTTCTTTGTAGGAATGCTAGTGCTAGGTTGACATCTATTTGGTGCACATATTAATTAATGTCCCGTGGCCGAGTGGTTAGCACGCTTGGCTACTGATCTAAGGGACCTGGGTTCGAGCCCCGGATTAGGCATGGATGTGTGTGTCGTTTTTCTGCTGAGGTCCTGCCATCCTCACAGATCTTCCACTTTGGCATATAAACTGACAGGCTCCTGTCAGACCTCTGTGGCAAGCAGCTGCTTGAGGGGGTATTTATTTATTTATTTATTAGATTTCCAGCTTATGTCTAAACATTTCTGAAGTGCGAATACTGTATTTTAATACATACTCACTATGTGTTTTGCATTGTTGCTCCAATGTTGTGTGGAGGGGTGGGTGGTAGTACATGTGGTGCCCTCTATTGAGAGGTTGGGGGAATAGAATTTTAAGGTTGGGGATATAGAGTTTTAGAATTTTGTTTTATTGTTGGGGGCTTTATACACAATTGTGGGAAAATATGTGTGGTGCTGTTTGTGTATATCAGTGCATGTAGGAAAGGGGGGCCAGTTAATTTAATGTTTGGATAATTATTGAAAAGTATTTCATGGTGAAGGTGGTGGGGTTATGTCATTTTTACATATTTCATTTCTGTTTAAATATATTTATAAGAATACTATTCTCCCCTCCCCCCACAAAATTTCAAATAAATTTTGCCAAAAACCTTAAAAAAAAAAGAAATAGGTCATGTAACCCACCAAATTAAACAGAATTTAACTCTAAATCCTACGAAAATGAAAAATTTAAACAAATTTTAAAATATATTAATTTTGAATAAGATGCTTTCACATTGATAGTGAAAAAATAAATTGGACTAAACAATTAAGTCTTAATGTTGGAAAACATGATGAATAAAAACAGTTAAATTATATATTAATTGAAAGAAAATTACTTTCCAAATAATATATTTATTACTAGAAACATAATATTTATTTCTTTTAATGATTTTTTGCAGTGTGGTAAATTTTGAACATAGGCTAGCATTATGCAAGGTGACTTGGATTGCTCACATTAATGGGATTTTCTGCCCTGTTTATGAAATGTAAAAAGCTCTTTCTTGACAGCTTTTTTTTAACATTATAAATTTTTTCTTTGGGTGTTGAAGTTTACTGATCTTGGCTGAGTGCTGAAAGGTTTGTGCACCAAAGGTAAAAAAAAAAAGTTTTTGTTGTCAGAGTTGCAAAGCCAGTATGTTGAGAGTGTGTGTGGGAGGAATTGTTGAAATTGCCCTGCCACAGGAGGACTGATTTTTTTGCCAAGAAATTTTTTTGCTTTTGTATCCAAGACTTCATTTTCAGAAAAAGATACAAAATAAATTTTTTTTACTGGAAAATGAAGAAATAACAGAAGAAAATATAACATATAACTTAATGCAGTGTTAAAATATCCACAGCAACAAGTTATAAACTGGCTATCTGATATAGCATTAACTCTGCAAAAATCGATAATAATCGATCGATGAAAAGATTGATAACTTACAGAAATAAAATAAATCTACAGAAATAAAAACTAATGTTTAATTATGAAAAGGAAATAAAATGCTAACTTTGCACAGGGAGTTTATAATTCAGTTTTTTGGGAGGGAGTATATGACTTAGGAAGTCTGTTTTGTTTCCATATCAAAGACCTCATTTATTTTCAGGAAACGATACAAAAACCAAAGATTTTTTTTTTTACTGGTAAAGAAAGAAATAAAGTTAAAAATAACATATAAAATGATGTTAAAATATCCGCAGCAACAAGTTGTAAGCTGGCCATCCAATGTAGCGTAACTCTAAAAAATCGATAATTATCGATCTAAAGTAGATCCACAGAAATGAAAACTGGTTTAATTATAAAAGGAAATGGAATGCTAATTTTATGAAGGGAGTGTAAATCCTACTTGATTTAAATCACCTTGCATGATGTAAACAACTTGCACTTAACACTTAGCAGACGGCTTCCCACTGTTACACAGGTGTTTGAGCATGCAATTGAAACACCTGCTACTTCCTCCTTCTGTCTTGACATGTGATCTTCAATTTCTAAGAAAGCTTTTTTAGTTATAGTGTTGATCTGAAGAGCAGAAAGATGCATAGAATTCTGGGATAAATGATAAAAATAATTCTAGGAATACTTAAATAGGTTTAAGGCAGAAAAGAACGTAAAATGTAAAAAAAAAAAGAAAGTTAGTACTTTATAATTAGTTCCAAAATTTTCAGTTTTAAAAAATAGCAATTATTTTGTAAATTTTCAGGAGATTTTCAAAACTTTCAGGAAAATTTTGTTGATAATAATTAAAATCAAACTTGTGAGATTAAATCAGATAATTGCTTCAATACAGAGTGACATTAACAAACAAATTGGCAATACTGTGTAGGGAATCTAAAATATGGCAATCAGATAGCTTTATCAAATTATTTATATTTTAGTTTCATAAAGTATGCATCAAATGAAAAAAAGAAAATATAATTTTTCAAGCTTGAGGTTTTTTTTCCAAGGTAGGTTTCTGTATGGGGTATATAATAAATAAAAATTCTGTATGGATAACTATAATATGTAGTATAGCCCAGATTTAGAAAAAAAATTGAGGGGAGGGGAGGGAGCAAGAAACAATTGAGCTGAAAATAGTAGGGGGAGGGGGCAAGAGACTGAATTTCTAATGTAGTATAACATTTCCTCCTGTTTTTATAAGTCCTTTATAAGTTTTTTGTGTCTGTAAATGGTAGCTAGGTAGTCACTGGAAGGAGAGCTATGCACCAATCCTTTGTGATGATGCATACAGCTGGCCAGGCCTAGCACCTAATGTCTGACCCTGCCTTCTCGTGGTGCAGACCTTTAGTACCTTTCAAAAGAGATACTCTTTTGTGGAAGTGAACGAAAGGGGAGGGCTGCCAGATTAGTGTGGCCTACTGATCTGGACAACTGTGGCTACTTTACATTTTTTTCTACCCTGCTGAGGTGTGGTCAACAACACAGGGTCCTGGTGCTGACCATATACACCAACCTGAATGGAATTATGGCTCTGAGCTTGATTTTGGATCCTGATTTTGCTGCACTGGTGGTGTGATGCCCCACCGTTCACTTTTGCTTTACCTTAACCAGTTTTTTTTTAATTTATGTTATATTTATCATTTTGGGCATTTTTTATTTCCTTTTTGGCATCACAGCGCTCACATCCATGAGATTCTAGGAGTTGCGCATGCGCCGCAACTCCGATCTTCCGACTGTACCGTTAAAGCGCGTGCCAAGGACACGCCCCCTCTTGCGTCATAGCTTGCGTCGCTTGTCATAGTATGCAAATGTCTTTCCCGGCATGCGCCAGCTCATTGTCAAAAACCGGTGGCCTGCGAGTCACTAAGGTAGAGTAAGCAGTAGAGTAGTAGAAGGAGTAGCACAAGTTGTAGCACAGTGGAGTGCACGAGCACAAGGTGCGTAGCACCAAGCACAGTGCGTGTAGCACAGGAGTTGGAGTTATGTTTTCTCTATTGATGTCTTGGTGAGTTGAATTATTTTGGAAATAAATCTGTTTTGTTATAAACCTTTTGAGTCTGTACAGTTTTTTTCTCTTGAGCAACGCGAATTAAGGATTTTTAAATTATATTTACTTGACAATCATTTTGATTCTTACTCATTAACGCTCGCTGGTATTTGAACCCTAAATCAACTTATTATTAACTTATTCTACTTTTGGCAATTTGTTAATTATTGCCTGGCGCCCGTCTAAGCTATCCAGAGCATAAAAACTTCAAGTATTTTGCATTTGTTTGGAGCGTTACAGTGGGTTTTTGTGGATGGAAAACCTTCCACTGTATTTTCTGTTTGTTTGTGGGTTGATAGCCCCAAGAGAATAGATTCACAGGATATGTTTATCAGCTGGTGGATAATCGTGAGCAGAGGTCATCGCAGGCACCTGAACTCTTTGCTTCTACTGGCATCGTCAAATTCTACATTGGGGGAAGTCTTCCAGTGTAGATGGCTTCAGCCTTTAGTGGTGGGGGAACAGGTCTTTTCCCACTCTCTGCGATTAGGGGGCTGTTTGATATTGTCGGCATTCCCTCTCCCAATAAACATAGT
This sequence comes from Ryuthela nishihirai, assembly GCA_038380435.1. NCBI lineage: Eukaryota > Metazoa > Arthropoda > Arachnida > Araneae > Heptathelidae > Ryuthela > Ryuthela nishihirai. The sequence continues at coordinate 85,050,897 of JAWZYU010000017.1, forward strand.
TTCTTTAAAAATCCCACTAACCATTTTCTCTCCATAGGTAGTTGTAATGTGAGGACTCTGCACAGAGCTTTTTCTCTTGATGTCCTCACACAATTCCACCATTATAATTTAGATATTCTCGGCTTGCAAGAGACCAGATGGACAGATAAAGGTCAGATTCTTAAAAATAATCTTAAATTTCTCTTTTCAGGGAGGGACGACAATAAGCATCACCAAGGCGTAGGTCTGCTTCTCAGCAGACACGCTAGTGATGCTCTTCTAGGATATGAGTGCATTAATGAAAGGTTTCTTACAGCAAAATTTCAGACAAGCGTTAAAGACTTGAATGTTATATGCTGTTATGCCCCCAGTGAGGATGCCGATGAGGGTGAGAAGGAGAGGTTTTACGGACAACTTCAGGATATTTTGAATTCTGTCAAGAAAGGGGATATTACCCTTGTTCTAGGTGACTTCAATGCCAAAGTTGGTACTAACTCTGACCTTTGGAGAGGAGTAATAGGCCCTTTTGGTATTGGTATCTGCAATGGCAACGTCTCCTACAGGTAAGTAAACTCAATGGTTTCAGAATAATTAATACTTATTACAAACACCACGACATACATAAGTACACATGGGCTTCACCAGATGGGCTGCAAAAGAATATGATTTATTATATATTAATTAACAGCAAATGGGCTAGTTCTGTTAGGAATACCAGGTCATATAGGGAAGCTGAAATTGGATCTGACCATTAACTTGCTAAAAGTGTCTTGCAACTTAAAAAGTGTTGTGCTAGGATTAAAAATTTTACCTTTAATTCTGAAGCTCTGAAAGACCCAGTTATAGCTAAAGCTTACCATGGTAGGTTACTTAGTCATTATGACAGTCATGGTTTGCTTACTACTGAAGTTGAGGAAGAATGGGACCATTTTAAATAGGCGTTTTTGGAAACTAACAGTACCCTTTTAGGGAAAGAGGAGCAGAGGAGGCAGAATTATTAGAGTGAGAAGACACTAGGGCTTATTTAAGAAAGAAAGAACTGCAGGAATGTCTTTAATGAATACCCTACTAGTCCTAATAGAAAGGGGGTGGTGGTGGCTCAGTCGGTAGCGTGCCAGGCTCGTAATCTGTAGTTCCCAGGTTCGAGTCCCAGCTGGGTCAGCGTTGAGATTTATCTCCGTAAAATTCCCCACCCTGCCCACGGTCAGTAGGGGACACCGATGGGCTTGAAAAGGCCGCAGTCCGTCGGATGGGACGTTAAGCCGCGGTCCCGTATGTGGGAGAGCCATACCCTGTGCACCTTAAAGAACACACTGGATGGCCTTGACGGGAGGCTACCATCTGTCTCCTAACAGCTGTTCCAGTGGGTCCCCTCCCCCAACCTTCTCTGAGCGTTCGGGGTCCTTGTGGCCTGGCCATTTAGCCCATGGTGTGCAAAAAAGTGCCGCTCAGAGGTAAAACAATCCAATCCAATCCCAATAGAAAGCATTACAGAGAGCTTAATAAAGTGTAAAGTATCAGTTAGCTGCTGATAAGAATTTTGCTTGATGGCTTGAGTGACAAAGTCGAAGAAGCAGTTAGACAGCACAACAGCAAATAGCTGTACCAGATAGTTAATGTTTTGTGTGGTTGAAAACGGACAGGTATACAGGGATTGAAGGATAAACAAGGTAAGTTATAGAGAGGATTGTGTCATGGCTAGGTGGGCTGAGCATTTCAGTGATGTTCTAAACAATGTGGTTAGTTCTACTCCCATTGTTTGTAATGATGATAGATGCATTGGTGGCTTTAATGTTGGCCCTGTAATACAATCTGAAGTTATTTTGGCTATTTCTGAACTTAAACTTCATAAATCCCCAGGGGTAGATGAAATTATTATGGAAATGCTTAGAGCTGGGAATGTTTCAGTTAGCATGTGGATGACTGAAATTTTGAATGTCTTTTAGATAAAGGCATGGTTCCTAAGGATTTTACCACAGCTATTGTTATCCCTATTTTCAAAAAAAGATGATCGTAGTTCTTGTGATAACTATAGGAGTATCAGTCTACTCTCTGTTCCATGTAAGGTTCTTTGTATGATTGTGCTTAATAGAATTAAGAATCTGGTTGACAGGCAATTGTGTGATGAGCAATGTGGATTCAGAAGTGGTAGGGAATGTGTGGATCAGATATTTTTACTTAGGTAGATTCTTGAGAAATGTTTAAAGTTTCAGAAACCTTTGGTTGCTAGCTTTGTTGATTTCAAAAAGGCTTTTGACTCTGTTGATCATCATAATTTGTGGTTGATTATGAGATCATATGGTATACCAGACAAGTTAGTTAACATAATGAAAGCTCTCTATAATAACACTGAGTCGTGTGTGAGAGTTGGTAAGGCTTGTAGCAATTGGTTTAGCATTACTTCTGGTGTTCGACAAGGGTACATTTTGTCTCCTTTTCTCTTTAGCTTGGTTATTGATTATGTTATGTGAAATTCACTTCAAGGGAAAGATTTTGCCCTTAATTGGACTGGAGATACAAAAATTTTTGATTTAGATTATGCTGATGATTTAGCCCTTTTGACAAATGATGTTGATGAGATGAACTCTTTCATTCGAGCTGTTGATGAGACTGGTAGTAGAGTAGGTTTGGTTATAAACAGAGAGAAAACTAAAGTGATGAAAATTGGTCAGGCAGGTTGTGATTCAGTTAATCTCAATGGTTGCAGTCTTGAGCAGGTGTCACAGTTTAATTATCTTGGGAGCTATGTAACAGATAATGGTGATGTGCGGCATGAGATTAAGAGACGAATAGGGATTGCTGCCGGGACTTTTAAGAATCTATGGAGAGTGTGGAGAAATAGGCGTATACACCTAAAGACTAAAATTAGACTATATAATAGTTTGGTTCTTTCTAGGGTTAGTTATGGTAGTGAAACTTGGATGCTTTGTAAACAAGATAACAGGAAACTAGATGCTTACGCAGTAACTTGGGCATTAGGTGGTTCAACTTTGCAAGTACTGATGAGGTTATTCAAAGGAGTTTGCAACCTCCTTTAAGCAGCATATTGTTCAGAGAGAGACTCCGTTGGTTTGGCCATGTTGCCCAAAAGGATAATTATAGATTAGCAAATAGGGTTATGAACAGTGTGCCTAAAGGCTTCAGAAAGAAGGGGAGACCAGGGATGCGGTGGGCAGACAATGTCAAACAGGATCTTATTAGAATTGGTGTGCAGTGGCCAGATGCAGCAGATGGGTTGGGTTGTTTTACCTCTGAGCGGCACTTTTTTGCACACCATGGGCTAAATGGCCAGGTCACATAGACCCCGAAGGCTCAGAGGAGGTTGGGGGAGGGGACCCACTGGAACAGCTGTTGGGAGACAGATGATAGCCTCCCGTCAAGGCCATCCAGCGTGTTGTGTAATGTGCACAGGGTATGGCTCTCCCGGACACGGGGACACGGCTTAACGTCCCATCCGACGGACGGCGGCCTTTCCAAGCCCATCGGTGTCTGCTACTGACCATGGGCAGGGCGGGGAGTTTTACGGAGATAAATCTGAACGCTGACCCAGCTGGGACTCCAACCTGGAAACTACAGATTACAAGCCTGGCTCGCTACCGACTGAGCCACCCCCACCCCAATGCATCAGATGTAGCTCAGGATAGACTTGCTTGAAGAACTAAATTGCCTGGTCTGGTTGGACCTTCGTAGCCCATGGCTGCTTGAGTGTAATGATGATGATGATGTAGTAAAATTTTCAAACAGCAATTAAAAAAATAATCAAAGTTTTATGTGTGGTACAAAAGATGTCTATTGACATCTTTTAACTCTCATGGATTCTGTCAATCTCTATGTTCGACAGTGCCACCATGGTGAATCAACAGGAATGCTTATATGTCACTTTGTTGAAGAAAGGGCCAGTTTCTCGGTGGTCTAGCAGTAATGACACCTGGCATCTTCTGGAACACCTGGATTCGAATCCTAGTCAGGACAACCAATTTTTTTCACTCATTATTTCAATTTTTACATTGTTAGATATTGTTGTTTAGGAGTGACATGTTCTTTTATTTCAGTCAATTCGATATAAACACTTCTGCTCATTGGTGTACTCAAAATACATATGTTTAATATAATATAAAGTAATCACAGTGGAGAAAAATTCAAGCAGAATAATTTCTTGAGTGATTGGGTACGATACGTGTCATTGCATTGAGCACTGAGCTATGGGTAAAGTTTTTCACTAGCAATAGTTATGAAAGAATTCAATTACATGGAATACTTTATGCTTTGCTTTATTGGGAAACACATTTAATGTTAAATAAAATGCTCCTATTTTTTTATAGGCCATTGTGATAATCCATTATTATACACTGGGTGACACTGAGTTATGACAACCCCACTCCATCTTATGTTAATGGGATGCTAATTTTGAAGTTCTGTGACTTTTGTAATTGTCATTTTGTGGAAAATGTGACTAGGGGTAAAGATCTCAGTCATTTCTGTCTAGGTTCAACAGTGTTCCTTTAGTTTTTGGGCAGTTATGGAGGTTTGAACATTTAACAACAGCAATTCTAGATAAAAAAGAGTACCTTTGAAATTAATTAAAACTGAAATAAGAAGTATTATTTCAAATCATTTCATAAATAACTGCATATTTTATATTAGTTTGTTAAAGTGTGTAAAAAGAATTCTGTATATATATAGGTGGGGCGGGGGTTGCTCAGTCGGTAGCGCACCAGGCTCGTAATCTGTAGTTCCCAGGTTCGAGTCCCAGCTGGGTCAGCATTGAGATTTATCTCCGCAAAATTCCCTGCCCTGCCCACAGTCAGTAGGGGACACCGATGGTCTTGGAAAGGCCGCTGTCTGTCGGATGGGATGTTAAGCCATGGCACCGTGTGCGGGAGAGCCATACCCTGTGCACCTTAAAGAACATGCTGGATGGCCTTGACGGGAGGCTACGATCTGTCTCCCAACAGCTGTTCCAGTGGGTCCCCTCCCCCAACCTTCTCTGAGCCTTCGGGGCCCATGTGACCTGGCCATTTAGCCCATGGTGTGCAAAAAAGTGCCGCTCAGAGGTAAAACAACCCAACCCTGCATGTAGTAATAAGCTTTTGTAATCGGAGTCCATATCTTTGCAAAGGTTTGAAAACAAATGACTGTTAAGGGCACGGCTTTTAATGAAGTTATTGATTTTGATAGTATCGCGAAGCACAACATCTAACTCTGGTGACATTTTTTTGGCTATGAGTGCCTCTTGATGGATCATGCAGTGAGTAAAAGTGATATGTTTATTGCCACCAACTTTAACTTTTGCTGCAAATCAAACATTCTCTCCCATCATTGCTCCAGCACCATCTGTACAGATTCCAAAGCATATTTTTCACTGTAAACCTTCATTTGTGAAAAATTCATCGACTTTAAGATACATATCTTTCCCTCTTGTGTGCCCTTTGAAAGGGTGACAAAACAATAATTCCTCATGTATGCTTCCTTTATAAACATATCTTACATAAGGTAACAACTGTGCCATGTTAGAAATATCAGTTGTTTCATCTAACTGAATTGCAAACTTTGGGCTGCTCTTAAACTTGGTAATATGCTGCTGGAATTGGTCTTTACTAATTTCAGAAACTCTTTTGGAAACAATATCATTCGATAAAGAAATTTTACGAATTTCATCCCCATGCTTTTTCCCATGAACTATTTCTGACATTTTAATAGCAGCAGGTAACATGAGATCTCCAATCGCTTAGGGCTTTTCAGTTTTTGCAATTAAATAAGAAGTTTGGTAAGATGCAATAAATACTTTTCTTTGGCAGTAACAAATTTCTCAAAACATTGTTTTTCTTTATTTGAAGATTTTACAAGTCGTTCAAAATATTCCTTTGGTTTATTGCAGTACGCTGCATGCTTGGTATTAAGATGTCGTTTTAGTTTGGCTGATTTCATGCTCTCCGCAGACAAAACTTCATTACAAATTAAGCAAAGAGGTTTTTCCACACCTTCATGATTTTAGAAGTAAATCCATATTGCAAAAATGATTCGAAATATTTTCTTTTTCTTGTTAATTTAGGTGTACTACAACTGGTAGCTAAGACTCTGCCGCATTGTCATCAGTATTTTTACCTCTTCAGTCTAAATTTAGCCACTTATCCATAATCCAACACTATACAAAGATATACTATTTTGATACATGCTGAGGAATGATGGTAGGAATATATTAAAAGTCTTTATTTTCCATAATTAAACTATTATGTTTTTATAAGAGCAGAAAACTTTATATGTACAGATAAAACAAGGCTAATCATAAAATACATAGTCTCAAATCCAAGCTGAGGTGTTTCTGGTAGCGACATTGCATGGCCGTGACGGCATGTGCAGTTCAAAGCATGTTATGTGTTAAGGACAAGGCTGCAGTGAAGTTGCGCTGCCAAAAACACCTCAGATTCATTATGCGTTTCATTTTGAATTAACTTTTGGTTGTTGCGCGTTCATAAACCTTTCACTGTTGCCAAATTTTTTGTAACCCCACATTCAGTTACGTGACCCCATATGGGGTCATGACCCATAGTTTAAGAAGCTATGTTCTACGGTACGGTAAATGCCCCTTAGAGGCTATGCCTCCGTAGAGCTATGCTCTACAGTATTGTTAAATCTCTCCTTAATAACTTTTGATACTTGATAGCATAGTCCATGTGTTCAAGTGCTTAAAAACATTTAACAGTGTCATAGAGAATTAAAAATTTTAATTTTAACACTAAAGCTAATGAGAATTAAGAATTATAGCACAATGATATCACATTAATGCTTTAAAAGTGAAAACAATTGCAATGGATATTGTACAATAATAGTAGATTCTGCCACACAATTGGGGTGAGGTTGGCACAATCAATAATATGTCAGACTCATAATCTGTGATTCTCAAGTTCAAGTCTGTTGAAATTTATCTTCACTAAACCTCACCCTGTCTCAGTAAGGAAAAAAAAAAGTGTGTGTGGGGGGGGGGGGGGGCTTGGAAAGACTACCATCTGTTGGCTGGGATGTTAAGCTGTGGCCCCATGTATGGGTAGTCATACCCTGTGCATGTCAAAAAGAATGCTGGATGGCCTTGATGGGGGCTCAGAGGTAAAACAACCCACAGCCACTCAATTACAAACTGTGGCATTCCATCTTTTTTTGTAGGAATTGCAAGGAGGAAGTTGTTTTTGCTCCATTCTGCATAGATCATTCTTTAATTGCACATTCTTCTGTGGGTGAATGACACGTATTTTATGTGTTTTGTGGCACATTTTAACCATTAAACAAATTTTAATCTAATGTCTAGCTTTTAATTGTTAATGTCAGATTTTTCTCAGCTGTCTTCATTTCTTGTTTGAGCCTCTTATACTTGGACAACTTTTATATGATAATTACTTTTTACCCCCTTGTTCCCAATTTTTACGATATACTGTTTGAGTGACTCATAACTTGTAAATACCTTTGTGTAATAATATATGTAATATATAATAGACTTTAATTTTACATCATTGTTGTTCTCTATCTGGGTCTTTTACTGTAGGTTGATTTTATTTTCCGATATATATATATCATGTTATGTTACATGTTATTTTTTTGCTTGTCTGTTTTAACACCTTTCTCATCGTTGTTTTACTCTTTTATAATTTTTGTGTTTTTGTCTTTTAGTATTTGTGTTCTAAATTTTGGTTGAGGGTTCAATGTTGTTTATCATTTGTCTCTTGTATGGTGCATTATAGCCTAAGTTGCTGATGTGTTTTGTACTGCTAATTAAACTGCAACAAGTTATTCACATTGTTTTGTTGTTGTATTCTTTCATGAAGATGTATGGAACAGTTCTTTTACAGGTAGGAGAGGAATCCTTTTATGCACTCTTAATTTCATAATATTTAGGTGTAAAATGCTGATCCATTATCATTCACACAAGTAATAAAGTTACTACAGGTGATAAAAATATGTATTTGTTAAAATTTGACGGTAGGTAAAGCATGAAGGGCTAAAAAAATTTTAATTTAAGAGAAAAAAAATTAGAAAACAAATACTATGCCTTTATATATGGAGCGAAAAAGTAATATTTAGAGAATATTTCCAAAAAAAAAAATTAGCACAGAGCTCTTTAAATTAAATGCAGAACAAGAATCATTTGCTATATATGCACATGAGTTTCTAAAAAATCAGAAATATGTAGGAGAATTTTTGAATACTTTATTGTAAATGCATTTTATAGTATTTCCAAATTTATTTGGCTTTTAATAATTTAAAGAGCATTTAGTATAGACATATAATTAGATCTAATTTAGTGTCATGTTAGATGAAAAATTTCCCATAATGTTAAACTAGCATCACAACCTTACCATGCCACACTATAGCCTTTTAACTGCAGTTTACCAAGATACTAATCTTGATGGCTGGATTTGCATCACTATCATAGACAGTTCTCTTTCTGTTACACATATACACTTCTCAGACAAAATATTATGGAATTTTGATGTTGTGCTAGTGTTTTACTCTTTTCAAAAATTCATTGATTTGCAATTTCTAAAATAAGCTTTATAATTGGAAAATGTGACTAAAGATAAGATAATGATCTTTGTAAGTTTTTCTATATCATAAATTAAAAAAAAAAATCAGTCATCAGTATTTAATAATTTTTAGATGCTAGAATATTGAATAGCAGCAGTGCCAGTTCAAAGAAATCTATTCAAAATTGATAATATTTAGTTACAAAATCTTGGTTCTTCTTGCCCACACTTGATTTCTTGTCCATGTTTTTTAGCTTTTGTGATTTTATGTCTGAGCCTCTTATACTTTGACATCTTTTATTAGGTATTTCAGTTTTACCACCTGTTTCTGAATTCTTATGATATACTGGATATTTTAATAGACTTTAGTTTTATACTCTTGTTGTCTTCCTGTTTTGTTTTACATCTGGTTTGATTTCATTTTGTATTTCTGGTATTGTTGTTTTATATGTTATCTATGCACTTTTTTGTTGTTTTATCTTTTTACCATATTAATGTTTTTGTCTTTTAAATTATGGTTGTGGGTTTTCATGTTTTTTATCATTTATTTTGTCTATATTTCACATATTATGGCCTTAGTTGCCAATACACCATAAAACTCCAACCAGCTAACTATTGCACAAAATAAAGTATAAGCATTAGATGTCAAATGTATAGAACCATCTGTTTTTCTGTTTTGTGCAAAAGGAAAGTTCAAACTCTATTCCAGTTATCAATAATTATAAATAAAGGTCAAGTCACAGATAAAATGCATGATAATTTTGTACTTTAGGTTCCTGATTGCAAAAAGTGGTAAAGAGACCCTTGAGATAAAAACAGATGAATGGATGGAATGGGAATCTTCAGTGCTACAGGTAATTTTAGAAGTTAACCAATAATTACAAAAAGCTTTTTGTCATAAAGTAATGATTACATATTTGATACAAAGTATCCAGCTGTAAAAATAAGAATCTATTGTCTAAGGATATGGAATATACCAATTCTGAACTAGTGACATATAATAAGAATGAGTTTTACTTTGGTAGTTTCAGGTTATTGTTGGAAATTTTAAATTGAAAACTTAGTGTGAGTCCAAAAACAAATAATTGCCAATCAAATGATAAATGAATTAATCTGATTACAAGGGTAACTAGAACACATATAAATAACAATTCAAACTAAACATAAATTTGTCTACCATTAGTATAAAGTTTAAAACATCAAAAGAATGTTTCATAATTCTTAACTATATTTCAAATAGTTGTATTGCAATTCTTATAAACTCTACTCAAAGCATAACTGCCTTGCCCACGGTCAGTAGGGGACACTGATGGGCTTGGATGGGACATTAAGCCGTGGCCCCGTGTGTGGGAGAGCCATACCCTTTGCACGTTAAAGAACATGCTGGATGGTGTTGACTAGAGGCTACCATCTCTCTCCCAACAGCTGTTCCAGTGGGTCCCCTCCCCCAACCTTCTCTGAGCTTTCGGGGTCCATGTGACCTGGCCATTTAGCCCATGGTGTGCAAAAGAGTGCTGCTCAGAGGTAAAACAACCTAACTCCAAAGCATAAAAGGATTCTTATTACAACATTCAATAAGTGACACAATTATCTTTGTGAATATACCTATAAGTTACCAAGGTTTACCTTTTCAATTCTATATTTCACCTTAAATACCTCACCGGCACCAAATCTCCTTTACTTTTCCACTAGTAGACTTTTTCGACACATTACTGCCACTAAATTAGGTTTCATAATTCTAACTTCATACTTATAATACTTAATACAAAATACTACTAAAAAGACATGTCAACTCTTTACACTACGATAAACTTCCAATATTTTAACTTGTTATAATTCAGTCTTTCTCTGTTCCAACAGATTAGTGATGAAATTCTCACACTGAGGCATAACACAAGTGGATGGCACCTGGTCCGGTTTTACAATTGCATGTTTTCCTCTGATAACATTATTTTTCATCAGTCTCTTAGATGCAGATTTTTATGAATTTTATTAAGTAAATAGATCATTTGTTTTGTATAGTATAATCTATGTAATAAACTGTGGTGTAGAGGTGTTTAATAGAAGCCTTCAAAGCTGTGACGTATGCCTCTTTGGACTTTTTGCTACATTTTGTGTTGCCTTGAGTAAAAAAAAAAACTATAATCATGCAGAATAATTTTCACTCCATATTAGAATCACTACTTGCATGCCAGTATGAAAACATAATTAATTACATTCCTACCAGACCCTGTACCACTGCTTGTCAGTGGCATCATAAATGGGACTAGTTTTATTGTTTTTAAATTATATGCACAAGTTATATATCAAACCTCATGGGGGTAATAATACACTGCTCACAAAAATTAGGGGATATTTCAAAATGAATATGAAGTGATAAAATAAGAACATCAGAAAAGCAAACAAGTCAAAAAAAATTGTTCGATTATGCAAATGAGATGCAAAACCAACTTTGATGTCATTGGTGAAAATGCACTATATAAAAGGCTTGAAAATACTGGAGTATCTGCACGTTCCCTGATCTTGAAAGTGCACATCCTGCAATTTTCCAGCCCTTGCAATGCCCCTGCAACACAATTTGCCCGAATGGCAACAGCAATTGGAACATCCCAAAGCGTGATTAAGAGATTGTGGAATCACTTTCAAGAGACTGGCACAGTACGAAGAAGACGAGGGCAGGGTCGCCCATCTGCCACAACAGCAAGAGATGACTGCTACTTGACCTTATTGGCAAGAAGGAGCAGGCGCAGCAATGCAGCAGAGCTATGGGGACAGTTTCTTGCTGCCACTAGACGACGGATATGCTCCCAGACCATACGAAATTGGCTCCATCGTGTTGGACTGCATGCCCGGTGACCAATGGTATGCATTCTGTTGTATGCTGAACACCGTAGAAGCCGTAGAAGGTGGGCTGATGAGCATCATTATTGGACCCGTGATGAGTGGTCAACTGTCCTCTTCTCTGATGAGTCACGGTTCAGTCTGCAGCCTGACAATCATTGTGTCCTGATCTGGCGTGAACGAGGAACATGGGAGAATCCACGTTTCATGCGAGAAAGGGACTTCTTCGGTGGTGGTGGAATCGTGGTGTTGGCTGGCATCAGCATTGGTGGTCGTACTGACCTCCACGTCATCAGAAATGGATTGCTGACTGCTATCAGATATCGAGATGAGGTCCTGCACCCTATAGTGGTACCCTATGCTGGAGCAGTTGGAAACAACTTTCTTTTCATGGACGATAATGCAAAGCCCAACTGTGCGCATCTCGTCAACAACATGCTTCAGGAGGCAGGAATCGAACGCATGGACTGGCCTTCACGTTCTTCAGACCTGAATCCCATTGAACATGCTTGGGATGCACTGGGAAGACGTCTGGCAAACCGTCCAATGCCTCCCACAACACTTCTTGAGCTGGAAGTTGCCCTGGAGAAAGAGTGGCAGAGGATCCCACAAGAACTGCTGTACATTCTGATCCTGTCCATGCCCCATTGCTGTCAGTGTGTTTTGGCAGTCTTGGGTGACCATACACTCTACTGAACAGTCAATTGTGCCACTCTCATCCAGTTTGACATGCTTCTGTTCACCCCCACCAATATGTCACTTGCTACTCAATCACAACAATTGAGTTTGCATCTCATTTGCATAATCGAACAACTTTCTTTGACTTGTCGTTTGCTTTTCTGATGTTCTTGTTTAATAAAAACAGTTCAAATGCTTCTTTTTTTTATCGCTTCATATTCATTTTTAAATATCCCCTAATTTTTGTGAGCAATGTATATTGTTAATCAGTAGCAGTTAACCATTCCAGGCTAGAAAAACTGGAAAGAATCTGGAGGCTCAGCTGTGGATATTCAGCAAAAACAAAGTCACTGTCAATCTTATTTTGTAATAAATTAAAAAACTAAGCATGAATTATTAACTTTAAATCATAGTGGAAATGACATGTCAAACACACACACCACACATATATAAAATTTAAACCAGATATTTCAATTTAAAAGTTAGTTTTTTTTCTGTTGTAATAAAAATTGTAATGTTTGATAACTAGTAATAATTTATGTACTTTTAAAATTAGCTAATTATTTAATGATATGATACACTTTTAACTAATCATATTTCTTTGAAAACTGGAGAAACATATACATCATCATCATCATCCTCAAGCAGCCATGGGCTACGGAGGTCCAACCAGACCGCACAGTTTAATTCTCCAAACATATCTGTCCTGATTTACATCTACTGCATCTGGCCACTGTACACCAATTCTAACAAGGTCCTGTTTGACATTGTCTGCCCACCACATCCTAGGTCTCCCCCTCCTTCTGAAGCCTCTAGGCACACTGTTCATAACCCTATTCGCCAATCTATAATTATTCATACGGGCAACATGGCCAAACCAGCGGAGTCTCTCTCTGCACAATATGCTGCTTAAAGGAGGTTGCAGACTCCTTTGCCTAACCTCATCATCATACAATGCAAAATCCTCATGCAGCTAAGGGCTATGGAGATCCTCACTTTTCACACACCTGCACAGAGAAAAAAAAATAGTAGGATTTTTAAAGAAACTATGCTATCTCCCATGACCAAGTGGTTAGTGCACTTGGCTACTGATCTAGGGACCTGGGTTTGAACTCTGGATAAGGCATGGATATTTGTGTTGTTTATTTGCTGAGGCCCTGCCATCCTCACAGACCTTCTACTATGGCATATAAATTGACAGGCTCCTGTCAGACCTCTGTGAAGAAGCTGCTTGAAGGGGTATTTTTTTTATTACATTTACTGAGAGAGGTAGGGTCAATAATATTACACAGCCCCCTGATCGCAGTTATGGGGCAAACACCTCTATCCCCACATTGGATACTGGGGGAAAGTAGGTATAGCAATAGATTATGCATGCGATATACCATTTCATTCTAAGTGCATGTCCAGGCATTATACTTAAGGTGACTGATTTTGAATTATTCTGTGACTGACTCGCACTCAGTTTCCAGGAGATCATCATTGTTGCAGTGGTGGAGATTGTGACTACATTGTTCAGGCAGCTCTTTCTACCATCATACTTGGAAACTTTTCATTTCCTGAAATCATGGTGGGATCGTTACTACACCGCAGCTCAGTAAAGCTCAGTACAAGGCTTTGGGACTGTTTTGGAAATTTCTGATATCTTTCAACCTTGATATATTTAAATGTATTCTTGATATATTTAAATGTATATGGGCTAAAAGCCAATAAGTCCGTCACCTGAGCTAGAAGGAATTTTGTATCGGGTACACCCAGTCTCTGACTAACACAATATTAGTTTAGTTTAATGCTATTTTTCAAGTAGTGTTGTTTTTGAATAACACAATTGGTCATTTAATTTAGCATGATTTCTCCACTATTTCTCTATTATCATTTATGTTATTGTATGGCATATAAACTGACAGGCTCCTGTCAGACCTCTGTGGCAAGCAGCTGCTTGAGGGGGTATTTATTTATTTATTTTTTTTTTACTTACCATATAAAAAGACAAAATTGTTATTTTTTTTTATTTGTCATATAAGAAGACAGCTGGAATATTTTCCTACTTTCCTCCATTTGACATATCCTTTCTAATTTCACCACATCCAAAAATATTTTCCTATACAAATTAATGTGTTTAAAATGCCATGGCATATATTTGTAAACAATAATCTTTTAATTGTCATTGACTGATGACAATCTATACATAAGCCAATTCACCCAGATTAGTTAAAATTATGACTTGTCATGTGTAGAGTAGAAACAATGGTGAACATACAGTAAGTTATCTTCATTACTGCAATTAATTTCTCATTTTAAATCTACTTGATAATCATCTATATATGTACAAGGAATATTAAAATCAAATTACATTTAGACAATTTTTGCTTATCTTCCTATTGCTTCTCTCTTGACATTTGTCAGCTGGTCAAAACAGATCTTACACCATATCTTTCGAACATGATGGAGATACGTAACTATTTATGTGTCAAATAAAAGCTTGTAACATGGGGAATATCATAGGCTATAAAAAGTCATCAGAAGAAAAATACATGGGGAGTGTCGTACATCGGGCTATAAAGGAAATAAATCCAGAATTATTTTGATGTTTTCTTCCCCCCTAAAAATGGGGAAATATCAAAACTATTGTTCCTCTTTATTTCCAGAAAGCAAGTTGTAACAGTCCAAAATGTATATTAAATTTTTTGGACCTTGTAACTGATCCAAAAAATGGTAAATTACCGGATAGCTTGGGCATCAAGCAAGTAAATAAAAATAAAAAATAAAAAAATGAATACCCCCTCAAGCAGCTGTTTGCCACAGAGGTCTGACAGGAGCCTGTCAGTTTATATGCCATAGTAGAAGATCTGTGAGGATGACAGGACCTCAGCAGAAAAACGACACACACATCCATACCTTACCCGTTGCTCGAACCCGGTCCCTTCGATCAATAGCCAAGCGTACTAACCACTCGGCCACGGGACGTCTCAAGCAAGTAATCTTGCCAATTAATCCTTCCCAGGTCCAGCTATTTTTTCTCTCTGATTAGACAAAAAAAAAAACTTTAGAACTTTTGGCCAAATAACTAATGAAAGGAGTTATGGCATGTTATATGCCAAATTAATCAGCATTTAATTCTGGATTTTCTGAAAATAAAACATTTAACAAAAAAAGACTAATTATATTTTAATAGGACTTTTTTAGAGTCGTGTAGTAAAAAAAAATGTATCTAGCAACACATAAAAATTTATTTTAAAAGCACTAATAGATGGAAATGATTATAATGCACATGAATAGAAAGTCTATTTATTTCTAAATAACAGAAAAAAAAATCGTTTAAAGTAAACATTTTTCTGTTTTGTAATTTTTTTCTCCAACTATACTTTGAGAAAAGTCTAGGCTTGTTGCAAAGTCCAATAAGCAAGTCAACTTTAGAATATTTTTCATAAAATAACTATTCAATAGAAATAGGTCATGCTTTACCAAATTAAAGAGAATTTAATTATGAATTTTATAGAAGTAAAAAATATGAACATTGTAATATATTAATTTTAGTCACTGGAAGGAGAGCTATGCACCAATCCGCTGTGATGATGCATAGAACCAGCCAGGCCTTGCACCTAATGTCCAACCCCGCCTTCTCGTGGTGCAGACCGTTAATACCTTCCAAAAGAGATACTCTCTTGTGGAAGTGAACGGAAGGGGAGGGCTGCCAGATCAGTGTGGCCTACTGATCTGGACAACTCTGGCTACTTTTCTTTTTTTCTACCCTGCTGAGGAGTGGTCAACAACACAGAGTCCTGGTGCTGACCATATATACCAACCTGAATGGAATTATGGCTCTGAGCTTGATTATGGATCCTGATTTTGCTGCACTGGTGGGCTTTTGTGGAGGGAAAACCTTCCACTGTGTTTTCTGTTTGTGGGTTGACAGCCCCAAGTGAATAGATTCACAGGATATGTTTATCAGCTGGTGGATAATCCTGAGCAGAGGTCATCACAGGCACCTGAACTCTTTGCTTCTATTGGCATCGTCAAATTCTACATTGGAGGAAGTCTTCCAGTGTAGATGGCTTCAGCCTTTAGTGGTGGGTACCTCCTCCCATTTCCTCCTAACAAAAATGTGTTTAACAGCATCCTAGTGTCAATACATACCAGTGGCTGTGACAGTTAACTGTATACTAGCATAATCGGTCTAACTAGTATCACATTCTGATACAAACTCGAAATTGGCATATCTTGAACTGTACAGAAAAAACAGGTTAATTAACTCCTATCCTTCTTAAATTCTAGAAATGTTAAAGACATGAAAAGAAAGAAAAAAAAAAATTTTTTTTTTACATTTGTTGTTAGCGGGGTGATAACTTCCACTTTTCCCCTAACCACAATCAAAAAATACGTGAAAGCTAAATCTTTTCCTAAATAACACAAAAAAAGGGTATTCGAACACCGTTATCTCCTCCTAATTACATCAAATACGCAAAGCTAAGAAAATTCAAATCTTACAAACAAGCGGGAATGTCATCATCCGCTAATTCTTCTCCTATTCACAGAAATCACAAGCTAGCTGAAATAGAAAATCATTAATTATCTCCCCCTTCAGAGCTAACGTCCCCCTCCCAAAGGAGTTATGCTCGTAACAACTCGGTCACCAGACTATGCCATTTGGGGACAGCTCCAAAAAGGTACACAAAAAAAAAACAAAATTCTGCAGTCATCATCATGGTCATCATCTATATATACCAATAAATACTGCCAATGTCATCCAAAAAATTACGCATCATTGACACATAAATATCACTGATGACACTGAACAGATTTAAACACATATACATAAATCGTATCTAAGAATAAAGAAAAAAAGTGTAAATAATTTATAATATACGATGATAGCATTTTCAGCCAATAACTTTTACATGAATCTCTTTTCCTTTTTTCATACATAAATTCACTTTAGAATGCATGTTATTTTACAATACAAATTTCTTAAAACTGAGAAAATATTAAATCACTAATTCTCTTCCACTCTCCTCATTCATATCCATAAACATTTTACAATTTCTAAACTTTCCAATATCGACTTACAAAATTTTCAGCTATCAGTCAGCTGAAACGAAAAAAATCTCCAAAATACCTTTTAACTCACGTTAATACAATAACTAGAACTTCGATGAACAAGAATGCAAAAAAAATTCTATTCACACAAGTATAAACTCGAACTACAATAAATTCACTTTTCAAAAATAAATATCGAAACTCCAAAGTTTCAACAAGAATTTAAACATTACTAACTATATAAATCACAATAAGCTTCTTCTTCGTCTTCATCTATTCCAGAGAAAAGAGAATATTTATAAATCAACAAGTGCCAAGTGAAAGAATAATAATATATTTAAATTTCATTGTTGGCACTCCGTGGCGATAAATCATCCAGTCTGGTTCCGATGACATCTTTCCGTCGTCGTTGGGTGGCTTCACGTAAAGTTGTTACTGAAGATCTCTCTCGTGACGTCATCTTGGCGATATTGACTACTTCGCTGCCGGTTGTCGTTCTGCAGGTTCTGGTCGTTGTTTCGTCGATATCTCTTCACTCCGTGCGGATTTTTGAAGAATCTGGCCTTGTACTTTCTAGGCTTATTTGTGTCCGCCTCCAAATGATGCTTCAATAGTTGAGGACTTCCAAATTTGCCAGACTTGTCAGGAATACTTGTGGTTGGCACAACTTCTTGGTTGGTTTTTTCTTCATTAGACTTATTTTTCCTTAAATCAGACTCAAAATTATTTTCATCATTAATTTTCGTTAAAACTTCTACTTCAGAAACCTTTTCATCAACTAAAACGGCTTTTCATAAGGTTGTTCTACTTCACAAACTTCGTTATTTAAACTTGCATTATTTGCACTAACGGGACATTTTATAGGTGCTTCTTGAATAATCTGTTCTGGACCACAAGGTAAGTCAAAAAGTCCACGGGACCGCGGCTGCACTGTCAATTTATGATTGTCATTATCATCATCGAAAATTTGCTCCTTAACAAACGGAAGATCGACTTCTGTATCGTTTTGATCTGTTACTTTAGTTACTTCGTGGCAATCAGTAACAAAAGGTAAAGCCATAGTGGCAAGGCATAACTCAGGGGAGGGCTTTTCTTGAGGAACTTTGGGCCTCTCGCTTCAAAGATCCCGATGAAAGTTTCTCGATTTTTAATTCCTTTGATAACAATATTGTTCTGTGTGTCCTAGTCGGTCATAAAAATCACATCTTAATGTTTCTCGAGTCTGTTTAAACAAAGTTTTAGGTGTAGTGTTATGGTTCGAAGCTTGACGTGGCAAAAAGTCTCTACTTCGTTCATTCTGCATCATTTTAGGCGCGTTCGGCGCAAATTGTCGGGACCGTGTAAATTCCGGTCGTGCGGGAGTCATTCTACGTGACTCAACCTGATATTGCTGCTTTGGCGGGAATGGCATCCATTGTTGGTTAAGTGTATTTGCTGCAGATTCTCTTCTTGCAGTGTATTGCCGAGCCAATTTGACTAACTCTGCAATTAAATTCACTTTTCGTACTTCTAGGAATTCTCTAATGGGCAAAAGCAATTGAGACAATATGCAATTTACGATATCAATTTCAGCGGCATCAGCATCGTACAGCTGGTATAATTCTACTGTACCCCATATAAATTTTTCTGTGTCATCTCTTTCCCTTTGTCTTCGTGAAAACAACTCTGTAGCTAGTTCTGTAAAATCATTATAAGCCGGATATATGTCCATGATTTCATTTTTAAACTCTTCCCAAAGTTCTATGCCGTGACGATATCCTACGTTATTCCACCATTGCTTAGCACATCCATAGGCAAGATACTGCTAAAACAACTTTTTTGTTGCTTGGCACTTCATGTAAACGGAAGTGCTCCTCCATGGACTTGACAAATGTCCATGATGACGGACATTTCGAACCGTCGAACCTTATCTCAGGTAAAGGCCAATTAATATAAGGACTATAGTTAATAGATGGATTGGTGGCAAATCGTCGTTGTGGCGGTTGAAAATACTCTGTTCTATCACTTGCTTCTGACGGAACAGAAAATGGAACCTTACGTTCAAAGTTTCTTCATTGGTGAACTGACGTAGCATTGTCAGCAAATTTAGGGGTTGTTGTCGTTCCCTTTTTCTCCCGATCATCATCAGATTCATTAGCACTTCTGCTTCCTTCATTACATCTTGCAATCTACCCTTTACTCTTTCTAAGTCGGGAGTCATTATGGCAGAATCGGCCATATTGTTAGCAGACATGTTTAGCGGTCTGCCGAAAATTTTGAATTTTGGAAATTTTGAAAACCTTTTTTAATCTTGAGCAGCGCTCAAAGGTACTGCTATACAACAATACTAAAGCTACCACTAAGCTTACAAAAATATAAATTTGCTTATCAAAAAAGTTTTTTTTATCGTGCCTACGTACGTGTGTGCCCGGACACATATAATCCTTACATACAACAAATATCTTAATTATCAGCAATATCTACGCTGAAACTTCAGTACCTTTGACTAATACACAAAAATGTTAAGCTCTTGCTCAACAAAAAAATTTTCGGCTTAAGCTGCCGTTAAATCTATAAATAGTACATACAACTACTGAGCTCAAAAAATTACTATCTTTGACAATCATACAAAATTTATCCACAAATATATATACTATCTTTTAATACTGGCGATTCCCTGTTCGCTGCGCCACTTCTTTTCTTTACCTCTGTAACGCTCCAAATAAATGCAATAATGCTTTAAAGTTGGACCTTTCTTTTGATCCAATTACTTTTATGCTCCGGATAGCTGATATGGCATAATTAACAAATTGCCAAAAAAGTAGACTAAGTTTAAAGTAGGGTTCAAAATGCCAGCGAGCATTAATGAGTAAATAGTTAGAATCAAAATTGATTGTCGAAAAGTCTAGATGCTATAAATCTAAATTCGTGTTGCTCAAGAGAAAAAAATTGTACAGACTCAAAAGATTTAAAATAACAAACATTTATTTCCAGAATTCAACTCACCGAGACATCAATGAAGAAGATACATCAAACTCACTGTGCTACAACACACTTTCCTCTCTACAACTCCACACTCTTAACTCCACTACTCTCTCTCCTACTGTCACTGAGTGCCTCTGCACTCTACACTTGCCTACACTCACTGAGTGCCTCTGCACTCTACACTCTGCCTACACTCACTGAGTGCCTCTGCACTCTACACTAACTCTACTCTGACCACACGTCAGACTTTAACAAGAGCCAGATGCACGCCAGGAAAGACATTAACATAAAGTGATGAATGACGCAAGAGGGGGCGTGTCTTTGTGCACGTGTTTTAGCGGGTGACAGTCGGAAGATAGGAGTTGCGCATGCGCAACTCCCAACTCTTGGAAATGAGCGCTGTGATGCCAAAAAGGAAATAAAAAATCCCCAAAATGATAAATATAACGTAAATTAAACAAAACTGGTTAAGGTAAAGCAAAAGTGAACAATGGGGCATCACATTGTTCTACTAAATCTTTCGAATGCAATGGACAAATGCAACAAGTTGTATGTCAAATTAAAGTTTGTGACACATAGGAAGTATTGTATGCAATAAAAATATCCCTCCCCCCCATTTTTTCTTCTCCACCTATAAAGGGGAAATGTGAAAGTTGTTCTACTATATCTTCCGAATGCTAGATCCTACAGTTTCTAGTTAGGTGCCAATTGAAAGCTCATACGAGGACAATCGTAGACTATTTCAAATTATGTCCTCACCAATTTCCTTCCTCCAAAGAAAGGGGGCAGAAATTTTGTGGAGTTTGAACTTAATGAGTTAAATCTCAAATTAAAGCTTATAATATCTCCAATGTCATGGGCTACTCTCTCCCCTCCCCCCAAATAGGAGAAATATGGTTGATGTTTAGTCATATATCAAATGAAAGTTTCTGAAGAGAATTATTTCTAGTAACAGAAAAAATATGAAAAGTTTAAGAAATACCCATCTTGCCATATGCACTTTAAAAAGTAGAAAATAAACCTAAAATATGATAATGATGGAAGCAGTCACTGAATTTGTGTTCACTTCAAATTTATCTACTCAACAATATTGCTGGCAACCTATGTTCTCTTGAATATGAATTCCATGACTGATTGCACCATCAACATGCTTTAGTTTTATTTTTTACTTTGTAGTGCTCATATATAGGAATATATGTATTTTTTATTTATTTTCTATCTCTTTTTGTTCTCTGCATTTCTGGCCCCGGAGAGCAAGGCTGAATTCTCTCTGGCTGGCAAGGCAAGGCTGAATCTTTTCATTTGAACAATCTGGAGCCCTAAAACAGGCCATTCACAGCAGAGGAACTGCACCTTTTTCTGCTTTTTTTTCATGCATCTGCTGTTGGGCCAGATGATGTCCATTATACAATGCTCCAACTTATCACTGTCGAGTAAGGATCTATTATTCTATGCTGTAATAACATTTCCCTCGAGGAACATTGTATGCTTTCATTTAATATACAGTGTGAAGACATGGCATTCTTCACAACTTCCATGTTTTTACCTGTGAGGTGCATCATCACCAGTTTTCTTCCTTCTTTTGGCATTTTTATTAGTAATACTGTTTCACAGCTTTTCCCTCGGTAAAAATATTTTGAGTGTCTTTCAATGTCAAGATAAATTCTATAACATGGTAACTTCCTCTGACTGTAGGCAGTGTCCTCTATGTTAACAATATAGGGGCAATACCCTTCAATTGCTCTTGTGCTATAACCAACCAATCTGTTCAGGTCTCACCTTCCTCAGAGATTTTTCCCAATAACTTATTGAAAGATCCTTGAAGATCTTGGAGGTAAGAAAATGTTTGAAAATTAATTCATTTAATGTAATGCTACAATTTATTCAAATATTTCAAATGTATTAACCATATTAGCAATGTGAGAGATGATAAACCTTTGTGGCTCTTAAACTTATTTTTGATCTATACTGTTAATGGAATAAGAAGTGATGTCTTGGCCTATCTAAATATTCACTGTGAACTGATATCTACAACAGATTTTGCTCTTTCGATACACTGAAAAAAGCTTTACAGATAAAATTTGTTTATATTAAAATTATGTGAACTAATATATTAGTTACATGTAATATTCAAATGAGCTTTGGGTGGGAAATTTTGTACTCTGTAGTGGCTAGAAGATGATTAACTCTTCAATATAACACTCTCTATAAATTTATAGATATACCACAGAGTTGGATGTGTGTTAGGTATTCAGACTTTGATTTATGAAAGTTTTTCACGATTTCTTGATTCGTGATTTATGAAATTCGTGATTCAAAATTCATGATTTATTGATTCTGATTTATGATTTCATGTTTTATGAAATTCATGGAAGTTTTTAAGACTCCTTTCCAATTAGTGCCCATAAATAAAAAATTTAATTGACTTAAATTATTATGGAGAATAGGAGTGGGAAGAGGTTGATTACAAGTAAACTTGATAGTGCCAAACTTGTCTTTATGAAATTGGTTATGAAGGAGGAAGTTGTATAGTAAAACCTGTGTGAAAATATATCGCATGAAGTATGTATAAGAGGAGTAATTAAAAAAAAAAGTATTCCAATAACATACTTCCAGCAGTGTGCATCTAAAATTTTGTATCACAACAGCACATTTTATTAACATTAATAATGCAGTGGTTTTTAACTGTATGCTATGTACTTTGAGCTATGGTTTATTTTAAGAAATGACTAATAATTGCAAATTATTTAAAGCCTGATGTTGCTCATTTGTTACTGGATGATTCTAAACGATCAGAAATGCATGCAGAACTTCTAAAGGATGTTCAATATCTTAATGCTGTTATCAACAAACAGGCCTTTCTCTCTTCAAAAGTAAGTTTTATTTTCATTTAACTAAATTTTGATCTAATTTAATTTAATATTACTATTACTTTAAATTTTAAGTATGGAATTACTTTATTGTTACTATTAAAAATAAATTTTAGACATTAATGAGATATTTTTCTGAAAACATAGATGGGTGGTTCAAATGTAGGTATGCCCTTGGTGATTATACTTGTGCAGAGTTGCCAACTACTATGATTTTATCGGATTTTGGCTTAAAGTCAGAATTGGTCATTGAAAATCCGATTTTTTTCCCCATTTTACTCTTATGAAAATCTGCTCCCAAATTTTACGGTATTTTTGCCCTTTTCCCAAACAGAGAATGTTAATGGAGTGAAAGAATAGTTTCCGATTAAGCTCTTTTACTCTACTAAAGGTGCTGCTATGTTCCCACCATGGTTCCTACTCTCTAATCTGTGCTTGCTGCACACTAATCAGAGGGAGTCTATAAGAGTTCAGCTGACAATTTCTGGACAGAACACATAGCAAAGTCCACACCTAAATTATTTTACAGAGTTGAAACCTGTTTAATTATTTCAAAATGGGTGTTTATTGAACCTATTCCCAATTATTCCAGCTCTAGCCAACTAAACACTAATTGGAATCTTTAGAGTCTAAAACTTCAGAGTGAAGGAGATCAGAGAACTTTCCTAATCTGTGGGCCATGATTAACATTGCAACTAGAATGGGTATCATAGGGTGGCACCAAAAAGTTATGTTTTATCAAGGTTGGTTGGGTTGTTTTACCTCTGAGTGGCACTTTTTTTGCACACAATGGCTAAATGGCCAGGCCACATGGACCCCGAAGGCTCAGAGAAGGTTGGGGGAGAGGACCCACTGAAACAGCTGTTGGGAGACAGATGGTAGCTTCCTGTCAAGGTCATCCACGTGTTCTTTAATGTGTACAGGGTATGGCTCTCCTGCACACGGGGCCACGGCTTAACGTCCCATCCGGCGGACGGCAGCCTTTCCAACTGACTTTGGGCAGGGCGGGGAGTTTTGCAGAGATAAGTCTCAACGCTGACCCAGCTGGGACTCGAACCTGGGAACTACAGATTACGAGCCTGGTGTGCTACCATCTGAGCCGCACCCCTTTTTATCAAGGTCATTCTAGTGTTGCTTAGAGGGTGATCTTCATGACATCACAACAGAGATGGTAGGGGATAGCTGAGCTGAAGGATTTATATAATCGTCTGCTCTTTAATGTATATCTTTGTTCTTGTCATGGGTAATTTTTCTCTATGAAATCTTTTAGATAATTTTTGTTTTTTGATATTGCCCTATCAAAGTGCATGAATTTTGAAGAATAAGAAAAGCAATGTTTCATATTCATTCCCATCAGAAACAAAATTAGAAGTGGATGATACAGTGTCAGCATCAACACAAATTTGATGGGCATCAGGTTAAGATATGTAGTAAGCAGTTTTGAGATGCCTGTTATGATCGATACCTAAGAAGCAAATTCTTAGGACTTCCTGTTAAAGGTAAACTTAAAGTATAAATCCATTCCTGATAAAAACCTGCCATACCAAAATTCAGTCTTGGTTACGATAACCACTTCTATTTGGACCAAATGATTGTTGTCTTGGGGGAAAACACCAAAGAGTGTTGGAAAAATAAATTGATGACCCTGAAAACTACAATCATGTGCCTGATAAAAAAAAAGTAGCATTATCATAGGCAGTTAAAAATTTAAATGCTTCAGTTTATAGTTCACTGATGAAGAAAGTAAAAAACTTTATTATCAGTGCATCAGAGTCTATGATACATTAAACAATTAGAGCAGCATTTGCAAACTGTTATTAAAAAAATAAGTGAAGTTGTGGGAAAAATCACTGCTTTGCAAGCAGAATTAAGATTCAAACAAAAAACAATGGAATTTACATAAATACAGTTTGATACAGCAGAATAACTTCAGAATTCAAATGAAAAGAAGAAAAAAAGAAAAACTAAAAAACAAAGCCACTTTACTGGATAATTCCAGTAAAATTTTTTTCAGTAAATTAAAAATTGTGTGCACACCTGGTCAGGTTAAATGTCTTTTGGAAGGGAAAAATTAATTTTTTCTCCAGATGTTTGTTATGACTATTAACATAGTTGGGAATAAGATGAACTGTAATGTGATCTAGTGTTTTAATTATGTCAAACTTAATTTTAAGAAAAATCAAAATAATTGCCCAGAATCTCTAATACAAATTCTATAGTAATTTAAAATGAAGTACATGTGATATAATCATGAAAACTGTGATATCAATATGGTCACTCAAAGGGTCACTTTATTGAGTTTCATCTTATGTCAATAGTAACTCATATACAGAACTTGATAACTTCTTAAATAAGCTTCTGTGAAAAAATGTGATCAAAGATAATTTAAAGATCACAAAATATATTTAAATCTCTATCCAATGCTATTCAATATTTAAAGAGTTAGCTTGTTCTGCAAAATATCATTCAAAATTGGCAAAAATTAACATAATTGTTTCACAATCTTTCCTTAACTCTCTTAATAGTGAACAAATATTGTTGAA
Source organism: Ryuthela nishihirai (assembly GCA_038380435.1). Classification (NCBI taxonomy): domain Eukaryota; kingdom Metazoa; phylum Arthropoda; class Arachnida; order Araneae; family Heptathelidae; genus Ryuthela; species Ryuthela nishihirai. The sequence continues at coordinate 85,076,325 of JAWZYU010000017.1, forward strand.
AATTTGAGATTGAGATCTTTAAATTATCTTCCATTGCATTTTTTCATAAAAAGCATATCTCAGTTACTGTTGATATAACATGAAACTGTATCTAATAAAATGGTAGCTGATTTTATATCCATAACAATAATACTTTCCTGGTAGTTCCATACTCCTCAAACAGTTAAACATAATTAAAATTTTAATTTTTCGTTTTTTCCGTCAACACAAATCTGTTACATACGCTTCTTATAAGATTTTACCATATGTCTCTCTGCTATGTAGTCAAAACTCCTAACCAATAACTGTCAAGAAATGCTCCCTCACAGAGTGGCACCACCCTATCTACATTCACCTTGGGTCTCATACATGTCTATTGTTATCTGAATTGGGCTGATGGGTTGATAAAGATTAAACCATCTCTTTCACTAGAGTAGAGGTAAATTGACAGCTGAGTTACAATCTAACTTTTTGATTGGCTGATCAAAGCTCCTCTCTTTTTTTTTCATCAATGTAGCTGTACTGCCTCTGTTCTTACCTTTGCACTTTGTCATTTTGCTGTTGTGTATAAACAATTTACTGGTTTTGGGTGAAATGTTTTACTATGTCTCATAAATGTTCACACAATCAGAAATATTTGGCAAAATATTCCCAGGAATTTGAATTTGTGAAATTGTCACATAAAGGAGAAACTTTTGCTTTTTACAAATTCTGTAACTGATTAGCATTGGGTGTGATGCTTTTACTTTACCTTAACCAGTTTTGCTTAATTTACGTTATAATTATCATTTTGGGGATTTTTATTTCATTTTTAGCATCAGAGTGCTCGTTTCCAAGAGCATGGGAGCTGCGAATGTGCAACTCCGAACTTCTGATTGTCACCTGCTACAGTGTGTATGTACAAGGACACGCCCCCTCTTGCATCATAGCTTGCGCGCTCGTCATTTTATGTCTTTACCGGTGTAACAGCCATGTGTTGCCGAGCCTGTACACTTGTTAAAACCATGACATGTTAGTCACAGAAGTTAAGTTGTGAAGAGTTGGGTGTTAGTTACAGAGAGTTGTTAGTAGCAGCGAGATAGTGATGATGTAGTTGACATCTCATTGAAGTTGGTTTAGACACAGCTGACATTACTATTTTTACCGACCATGCTGCTTTACAATGGTTGCAGACATCCACCAATCTAACAGGTTGTCTAATGCGCTGGGCATTACGCCTACAAGAATTCAATTTCAAGGTCAAGCACCGAAAGGGAAGTGCACATCAGCTACCAGATACAATATCCCGTGCTCTCGTGTGGCCGGCAGAAGTTACGCCAGAGCTCGAAGATAAGCCTTTTGCTCCCTCACTCGCCACAGTAGTTCCCATCAAATACAAGGAACACTTAATTAAGGAACAACAAAAAGATTTAGAATATGGAAATGTATACCATTATTTGAAAACTGATGAATTACCTCTAGATCCTAGTTTAGCTTCAAGTATTGTTGGAAGAGCCAGACATTTTAGATTAATTAATGATATTTTGTACTACTGCAGATGACCGAGTCATCTGCAGTAGTACAAAATACTGCAGAAAGAACACGCTGCATGGCCTTGATGGGAGGCTACCATCTGTCTCCCAACAGCTGTTCCAGTGGGTCCCCTCCCCCAACCTTCTCTGAGCCTTTGGGGTCCATGTGACCTAGCCATTTAGCCCATGGTGTGCAAAAAAGTGCCGCTCAGAGGTAAAACAACCCAAACAACCCAACGATGATGATGACTGCTGAATTTTTTTTTTTTTTTTTGGTACCTATTTGGAGCTGTCCCCAATGGCCAAGTCTGGTGACAAGAGTTGTTACCAGCATAAGTCCTTTGAGAGGGGGACGTTTAGCTCTGAAAGGGGAGGTAATTAATGAATTATTTTATTTCAGCTAGCTCGTGATTGCTGTGTATAGGTGAAGAATTAGCAGATGATTACACTCCCACTTGTTTGTAAAATTTGAAATTTCTTAGCTTCACGTGTTTGACTTAATTAGGAGGATATAACAGTGTTCGAATACCCATTTTTTTATGTGAATTAGGCACAGAAGACTTTAGCTTTCACATATTTTTGATTGTGGTTAGGGGATAAGCAGAAGTTATGCACCCCGCTTGCAACGTATGTAATTGAATTTTTTTTTCTTTAACCTTTCTAGAAGTTAAGCAGAATAGGAGTGAATTAACCCGCTTATTGTGCAGTGAAAGTTATGCCAATTTCGAGGTTGTATATAATGCTAGTATACAATTAACTGCCACATCCATTGGTATATATTTACACTAGGATAGCTGCTACACTCTTTTTAGGAGATTTGGGGGGTAGGTACCTTTGGTTGCGTTGGAAAATTGTGTCAAAGTGAGAATAGATCGTCTTATCAAATTTGCGTAAGAATACTTTTACTTATTTTATGTTCAACCCTGTGTAAATGACACTAGATGTGTCCTTTTTTTCAAAATTTGCTCGTCAAAATCAGTTAGGTCAACTTTTTGACTCCCTTTGGAAGGGGGAGTTGTGATGCCCCCTCATTCACTTTTACTTTACCTTAACCAGTTTTGCTTAATTTAAGTTATAATTATCATTTCGGGGATTTTTATTTCATTTTTGGCATCACAGTGCTCGTTTCCGCATTTGCGCATGCGCAACTCCAAACTTTCGATTGTCACCCACTAAAGCACGCATGTACAAGGACATGCCCCCTCTTGCGTTATAGCTTGCGCGCTCGTCATTTTATGCAAATGTCTTTACCAGTGCAACAGCCACGTGTTGCTGAGCCTGTATGCTTGTTAAAACCGTGATATGTTAGTCACAGAAGTTAGTCAGAGTTGTGAAGAGTTGGTGTTAGTCACAGAGAGTTGTTAGTAGCAGCGAAATAGTGATGTAGTCGACATCTCATTGAAGTTGGTGAGTGTTTAAAAATAATTTTTTGGAAATAAACTTGCTTGTTATAGAAACTTTTTTGAATCTTTGCTATTTTTTCTTTTGAGCAATGTTATTTGTTTTGATTGTAAGTTAAATTAGAATTGGCAATCATTTAATTTTTGAATTCTTACTCGCTAAGTAATGCCCGCTTTTATTCGAACCCTAATTGAACTTTATTTGGCAATTTGTTAATTATTGCCTGGTGCCCAATTTAGCTATCCGGAGCTTGATAAATATTGGATCAGACAAAGGGTCCAAAACTTTAAAAATATTTAAATCTTTGGAGCGTTACATGGACATGGAGGCCAGAGAGATATTTTACTGCATAACAATGTCAGTTTTGTTTCACCATAACTTTTTAACCCTGCAGCTGATCACAAGAGGTATGTATTTGGATTATTTTACATCTGAGCTACATGAAAATGCTGCGTGGAAGCTATTGATTGATTATTTATTTATCAATGAATGGTATTTACATATTAAATGTTAATTATTAATTATTAGCTCTTAGGTTAAATTTCATTAATATCAAAAATGTATAGATGCAGTTGAGTCAATTGCAGTGGGCACCATTCCCTGTGCTTCACACCAAGGAGTGTCTAAGGGAGAAGAGAGCAAGCTTCCATAGGTGTAAGATAAACTTTTTGATTGCAGTGCCATCTAAATGTGGCAAATTCATGCATTGAGTGAAGCCACCTAGCCAGGGAGAGGAGTGAGTTTACTGCATTATTTTTTCACTGCCAAGCAAGGTTTTCAATTGTTTAAACCATGCGGCTAATTTTATATGCACTTTGACTCTAAAAAATGTTCATTTCAAAAATGTCTAATTCATGAGGCACCATGACAATTTTCTTTTTGTTGGAAAGAAATAACAGGGGAGTAGTCAAAATTATTTTTCTTAATAAAATCTCGTTTTGTAAAATAGATAGTAGCTGTGCTTAACAAAAGAATGTTAATTATCTGAGCAATGTACAATATTTACTATATTGTAACAAATTGAGATTTATGTTTCAATGCACAATAAAAAATTTTATACCAGTAAGTATTATACAATGGAAAACATTTTCAATAAAAATTATGTTGAGTTTGTTACTTGTATGAACAGTAAAAAGATGGCAGTAGGTACTTCTGGCATCAACCATAAAAAGGAAATACACTATTAAAACGAAGGGCAGAATCTATATTCATTGATATGCTCCAATGAGCACAAAAGAGGAACATATATTGACTTATGTATTTGCAAAAAGATTAAACATATTAATTTACATATTATTAATTTTGAAAAATCTGCAAATTTACTCAAAACAAACCTACTACAGCTTTTCTAGCTATCGTAAAATGCACTTCTGAACAGGATAAAATACTCATTGAATACTTTTAAGCTCAGCTACCACTGTAGGTGGGTATCGTAGCCATGGTGTGTTAGACAGGTAAAAACACTAATTAAATCATTTTAAATATTTAAAGAATAAGACAAACCATAGTTACAACATGCTAAAATGATTGTACTGCACATGCTCATATCACCCCTTACTGTTGTTTTTGTGGCTGCACACCAATTTGCCATGATCAGCTTTGGCAAAAGAATGAGAGGAGGTGCCACTTATGCTTGTGTGAAGCTTGCCTTCTCCTTAGACCTTCTTTGTTCACACAAAGCTTGTCATTGCTGATAATCACTGGAAAAAGGGGTGCAATAATTGTTACTCTTCTCTATGTATTGTAATATTAACTTTTACAATATATCTATTGATCTATATTTAATTACACTGGGCAACAAATTTTCATAAAAGTCATGTCTCTGAGATAAAAGTAGCCATTTCTTAAAGATTCCAAGGTGCTGAACACGAATATGACAATGAAAATGCAAAATTGGCTACGATTTCTGAGAAATCCGCAATAGTTTCTTGTATAATAGAGTGATACATACATATGACATGTATGAGTAAAACTCCACTTCTACTTTCGACATCATTTTGCCTGTCGCTTGTACAGCTGCTCAGGATCATCTCTAGTGAGTGTTCAACAGTAGTCAGCCAACATTGAAGTGGACCAGATTCCCTGGTATCGTTTCTCCATCATTGCATTGTCCTGGTGAAAATGTTCACTGTGCTCATCACTAGCCATACTCAGTTGTCAGGGAAGAAATCTAAGTGGGAATGGAGAAAGTGGATCTTTAAGGACATATTGCAACCATGTTTGTGATACAGAGACAACATGTCCTCAACCAGTTTCTCGTAGTTGTCTGCCCTGACATTCACGAGGAATTTAGTTGACACCAGATGAAACGCGTCCCAAGTCTTTTTCTCGTTACCCTGAAGCAGGTTGCCGAACATCTGGTCTCTGAACAGCTCGCGGATCTGAGGACCCACAAAAATTCCCTCTTTAATTTTCGCTTTGCTGAGTCGAAGGAATTTGTCAGCCAAGTACTTGAAAACTGATGCAGTCTGGTCCATGGCTTTTACGAAGTTTTTCAACACACTGAGTTTGATGTGTAGGGATGGTAGTAGGATTTTGTGCGTTTCTGCCAGTGCTGGGTGTTCCACATTCTTCTCTCTGACCTTCAGATATTTCCTCTGGGGTCAGTTTCTCTTCATGTAGTGTAAAGTCTTTGCTCGGCTGTTCCATTCACATAAGAAACAGCAGTACTTTGTATATCTCAGTTGCAGATTGGATGGAAGTCGATTTCCATTATTTAGCAACACTGCCTTGAGACTCAATTTCAGGGAGTCTATGAGTAGTCGACATTCTTGAGGGTCATGTTTGATTCTGAGGACATTCATCAGGCCATCCACATTGGAGCAGAACACAAGGTCATCTTCCTTTCTGAAGTAGGCACAAACTGTTCATGACGAGTTTGAAACGAAGTCACTCGGACATTTTCCTTGAAGATTGCATTGTTTAAGTCTTGATCCAAGTAACTCTGTTTTGGCTAGCTCCAAATCGCTAACAAGATCGTTCATTTCTTCTTCAGTGAGAATGTGTGACGCAGATGACACACTGTGGCAGATGTATGGATCATCATTAGACACCGAAGGCTGTGGAGAACCTGACGTCGGTTCACCTCCCTTCTTATCATCTGAATCGATGGAAAATTCTTTTGGAGGTTAGGGAATGGGAAGGCCTTTGCTGTGCAGAATTGGTCAGAGAACAGATTTTATAATCGGGTACGCTATTGTCCACTTCTTTTTCCTTATGATGCCTCCAGAAACAAGTGGAACCATGCAGAAGTGGCAGTCATTTGCGTGATTGTTTGGCTCTCTCCAAGCCATAGGAACAGCAAATGGCATTGGCACTTTTTGCCTTTCAGCCATTTCGGAAGATTTCTTGCACACATACTACAGCATATATGTGGGGCCCAGGCTTTGTTCTGGTCCGCGATCTTACATCCAAAATAAAACACATATGCCGCCTTCACTATTGGAGTGATGGCCCTTTTCTGGCTTTCAAACTCACTTCCCTGCAAATGTAACAAAATGCATCTGCACTATTAACACAGTTACGAGGCATCACTACTGTTGGATTAAAACTGCAAGGATCACTTGTGTTGTACTTATGACTCAGGAGTAAATGTGAGTCACTCAAAAGACTTGCTCACCCTATGAGACGTCGCTTACAACTAATGATTGCATCATCTTTTGTCCGTGATTGTAAAGCCGCGATGTCATGACTCAACTACATTGCATCAGACAGTGATGCAATACCTGCAGGGATTGTGTGTATGGTGGGTGATGCAATACAATGCAGTATGTTGCAATTTGGAGTTCAAAATACAGTGTTGCGAAATGGTTACCTATGTACTCAATGCTGACTTAGTCGTTTATACATGACCATCTCTGTCTCTCTTAAACAAGAGCCAATCGACAAATTTTATTGTCATTTTTGTGTTCAGCACCTCGAAATTAGTAAAGATTGGCTATTTTCATTTCAAAGCCTTTTTGTGTGTTGCCCAGTGTTATTGGATGATCCTATTCTGTATTGATTATTAGAAATTAAATTTCATTAACATAAAAAAGTACACATGCCACAGATTTTTTGCACTGCAAAAATTTAACTAAACTGATTAAAATTTTTGTTATAATATAGGAAATTTAATTCATAATCAGTTAATGGGTACCATAAAATGATCATCACGAAACTATGGTTGTTTGAATGGGAAGGCTAATTTGTTTTCATTATTAACCTATTGAGACTCAAAAGGTGCTGAGACTTTTTTAATTTATATAAATTTGTTTTACTTGCTAATAACTATTGACTAATAATCAACATGTATTGATTAATAATCGATATATTGCATAAATTCTGCAAAATGCAGGAATTTATTAGTTTCACATAACAGTTTTAAGCACACGTATGCAAGACAATATAACACTAAATCTATTGAGTAAGATGATTTGGGTATAAAATATCAGAATTTGATATGTTTCTGATTTTTAGGTGAGGAGTAGAAGGTTGAGTTAATTGGGATGGGAGCTAGTTCTTAAATTTCATAACTGCATTAAGTGTTTTAAGGTACATGTGAAGTAGGAAAGCCATCAAGTTAAAATAATTTTCATTCACTGCCTATAGCATGATTTATGGCAGGACTCTAAAGCTTTCTATTCATTTGGGATAGGGGGAAAAGTTAAGGATATGTAGAGAGAATGTTTTAAACTTTGTCTTTCAAGATGCTTTTTTTTTTGCTATGAATGATGAGAGAATTCTTACTTATCTCTAAATTTGGATTCACATGGGAATGTTTTCAGTTAAACAAGAAGTTTGCCAAAGGAACATTTTGTTATATTGGAGATTTTTCTAGCATTTAGTATGAAAATACAGCTTTTTTGTTTTGTTTTTTCATTATAGTATATTTTGTGATTTAAAACATTGTTTCTAAATTATTTTTTATTTATTGGATATAATTACAAAGGGAATATGAAATGAAAAATCAATATATTTTTTTGAACACACGATCAACCACATAATAACAACGAAGATTTGGTTTGCTTCAAAACGTTTAGTTTCTAGGTGGATGTGCAGTCTGATCTTTGTGCTGGGCAAGTATTGACGCCTTTTTTTTTGCATTTTCTTATTTATCTTTTAAAAACTGTAATTAAAATGTGTTCACAAAATCATCAAACATATGTTTTAAATGAAGATTATACAGAAAATCTCAGTTTTTTTTTTTAGGGGCGGGGGTGGCTCAGTCAGTAGCGCGCCAGGCTCGTAATCTGTAGTTCCCAGGTTCGAGTCCCAGCTGGGTCAGCGTTGAGATTTATCTCCGCAAAATTCTCGCCCTGCCCACGGTCAGTAGGGGACACCGATGGGCTTGGAAATGCCGCCGTCTGTCGGATGGGACGTTAAGCTGTGGCCCCGTGTGCGGGAGAGCCATACCCTGTGCACGTTAAAGAACATGCTGGATGGCCTTGACGGGAGACTACCATCTGTCTCCCAACAGCTGTTCCAGTGGGTCCCCTCCCCCAACCTTCTCTGAGCCTTCGGGGTCCATGTGACCTGGCCATTTAGCCCATGATGTGCAAAAAGTGCCACTCAGAGGTAAAACAACAACTCAGTTTTTTTTACCCTCCATAAATATTTTGTTTATTCTGATAGTGATTGAACCAAATTTTTAGGTTTCCCTGATTCAGAAGCAGTATCTTGATTCCAAATAGAGCACAATATAAACTTTTTTTTTTTTTTCATTTTTCTACTTCTATAATTAATTTTATTTCTCCTCAGATACATACTGCAGTCAGTAAGAATAATTAATTTCAAACTATTATTGTAAACCAATACCCCCTTATGGTATATGTGACCTCAAATGGTGGTTGCCTCTGATTACTAATTTAATCAGAAAACTGTATTTTTTAGAGATAGGACTTAGTAGTATTTTAATTGGGAGTAAGTTCATAACCAGAATTAGTTAATTTTGATTTTTAAATGTTTTTTTTTTGCCATTGTTTGGTAAAGGGAACTTTTTCATAGCAGTATGGAAATTGATCTGGGCATAAAATTTGCAATCAGAGTGTGATGAGCATAAAATAACATTTAATTACAATGTTGCTATTAAAGTCTGGTTTCAACAGTATACTAGTCGAAAGTATAAGTCTGCCTTAAAGTTAATTAAGAGTATCTGAAACAACTCATTTGCCAGGTTAGGTTGTTTTATCTCTGAGTAGCACTTTTTTTGCACACAAATGGGCAAAATGGCTAGGTCACAAGAATCCCTAGGGCTCATAGAAGTTTGGAAAAGGGGATCCCTGAAGACATGGAAACTTCCCATCATGTTCTTTAATGTGCACAGAATTTGGTCTCTCCTGCAGACAGGGCCACAGCTCTACATCCCATCTGATGGACAGTGACCCTTTCCAAGCCCATTGGTATCCCCTTTCTGCGACAGGGTGGAGTGGGGGTTAGTGGAGATAAATATTAATGCTGGCCCAGCTGGGACTCAAACTTGGTAGCTGCAGATTATGAGCCTGGCACACTACCAACTGAGCCAACTCCAGCCCCCATTTGCTGTGAATGATGGGAGAATTCTTACTTATCCCTAAATTTGGACTTGCATCATGGATAACAGTTGTGTTTCATCTAGAAGTGTCATTCAAGTATTTGATATATCATAACTTAGTGAATATTGTTTTTTGCATAGAAGTTTATTTAATTACTTTTAATACACTGTTTTTGATATTAAATTTATATTTTTATGTTTGTTTTTCTCTCAGTTTCAATTGATGCTAGTTTACATCATGGTTCATATCGAGCAATGAAATTATAACTTTTAATGATGCTTAGAAGTTCAGTTTTTTTTTGTAAATATTTTTTAACTGTTTCTAATCAAATGTGTAAATTAACATTTAGTCTATTTATATTTTATCTGTTGATTCTGTTAGGAAAAATTATGATAAAGTTTAAAGATAAATCTATTTGCAGCTGCAATGATGATACTTGCATGTTGAGTTTCCATAAGTAGCTACAAAAAAACAGAAGCATTAGTTTACTGATTTATTCTGCTGTACTGTACATAAATTATTCATTGGCTTTGGTTTGAATGATCCTTGAACTGCTTTTCTACATAGCAAAGTTTTAATGCTTTCTAAATTTTTAATTATTAGGTTGTTACAAATGAAATGGCTGAATTGTTACTGTAACGCTGAACATCTATAACTTTGTTAAAAATAATTTTGCTTGATCAAAATATTCACCAACAGATTCAGTATACTTCTGCCAATGTAAAACCAGTGTATTTATGCTGTTGGTAAAAAAAAAATCCGAGTTTCTGGAAGCAATGAATTATTCAAAGGCATTTTAAACTACTGGCTCGTTGCTGAATGTTTTCCCCACTAAGAGTGGTCGAGATACTTGAAGAAATGATAGTAAGTTGATGATACGTCAGGGAATATGCTGAGTGAGCAAGAATCTACTGCAACTGATTTTCCAGACCGTTATTTGTGAGATGTGAGATCGAGTGTTATCATGGAGCAGTAGGATGCCATGTCTGTGGATCATGCAGGCTACTTCTTGTATAATTGGTCATACATTTTTTGGGGTTCTGCACAATATTTCTCTGCATTTTTTGTTTCACCTGGTTTTACGAATGAATAATGGATAACACCAGCTGCATATCACCAAACAGTCACCACAACCTTTTTCAAGTAAAGATTAGGTTTGGACATGTATTTGGGTGCTTCTGCAACTTCCAGCCATTGAGCAGAACGTCGATGATTCTCTTATAGGATTCATTTTTCATCATGCATTATAACTCTATGGAAAAACGGATCCCTTTGGTTTCATGTGAAAAGGGAAGGGCACGCTTCAAATCAATGTTGCTTATGAGTGTCTGTTAATTAATGTGAAACCTATTTAACCAACTTCTTCAATTTCCCAATGGCTTACAGGTGCTAGGAAATTGTTGAATAATGCACACCTAATTTGCCTGTGATGTCTTGTACAGTTTGGCATGTCGGGTTCAGTTAAAGCCTTCAATCGATCTTTATCAATTACTTCTTTGGGTCAACCATGTGGCTTATTTTAAAGGCTGATGTCACCCCATCAAAATTTTTGTAACCAATGTCTTATTGTCCATTCACTGGCTGTGCCTTCCCCAAGTGATGCATTGCTGTTGCAAGGTGCCTCCGCAGTGGTGTTTAAACTCGTGTAAGAAAAGAACATTAATTCGACTCTGATATATTGTTCCCTTTAAGCTCTTACAATCCACTTATCACTAAATCTACTGGCGAAATTGCTACAGTGTTATCGTAAGCAGGCTTCATGATTTAATATAATGTGTCACAAGTGCTGTCTTGTAACATTTTCAGTCCTCTAAACATTGAAAACTTCATGTGTCTGTGAAATTGGCTATTTGATATGCGACAACATAGTAATATTGATATTTGTTACTACTGGAAGTTGTTTCATCCAGGAATTACACACATCACTTTTGATCAATATTTTATTAGACTTTTGAATTTAAACATGTTTCTTTTTTACTCTGCTGCTTTTAGAATGTTTTTTTTTTAAATCCCCTCAAGCAGTTGCTACAGAGATCTGACAGGAGCCTATCAGTTTGTAACACCATAGAGAAGAATCTTTAAGGAAGGCGAGATCTCAGCAGGAAAAAATGCAAACGCGTCCATGCTTTACCTTGAGCTTGAACCCAGGTCCCTTTGAACACTAGCAAAGCATGGTAACCACTCAACCATGGAATGGCTTCTTTTATTGCTACTCAAATATATACTGTGAACATAAAGAATAATTAATTTCAAATTTATCAAGAACAAAATTGCTAGTGATTTCAAAGGTGGCTATCCCAAGTATAATAAGATTAGGCAGTTAGTAAAAAAAATGGGATTTTTAAAAGGTGGAACATATTTTAGTGATATTTTTAATTACATTTTACCTAAATACACTAACATCAGGAAATTTCGATTTTTAGCCAAAAATTTTGCCCACTATTTTAAAATTAAATTTTTCTATAACAGTTATGCAGCTTCATACCAAAATGATTTAGTGTTTTATCTCATTTTCAGGAAAACAAATTATTTAATGTTTTCATTTTGTTGTCTGTAGACATTAACTTTTTTTTATTTTTAGAGATGTATTTAAAATTCTTTTTGGGTTGGATAGGTAATATGATATGCATTTTCTGACTCTTCCAAAAGCTATAATTTTGCATCCTTTAACAATAGAAAGTTAAAAATTGCAAAATTTTAAACAAATATTGCAATCAATGTAATATATTATATTAGAAATTTGTCATTTTAGTGGTTTTTAAGAGATAATGAAAAATTCTTTTTGAGTTGAATGGGCCCAATGAAATATTATAATTCAATTTTTCAAATATCCCCAAAAGCTTTAATTTACATTGTTAGATGGCATTAAATGTAGAAAATGTAAACTTAACTGATACTAATATTGCAAACTATATATTTATGCTAAAAATTTTAATTCTAGTGGTACTGTAGAATGTATTGATCAAGAAATAGGCAATTAGTCAAATTAGTCTTATTATTCACTTAACTTCATATACTAACCTTAAATCTTTCATCAGATAGACATATGTCTGTGTAATTTGTAATAAATTTAGCTACAAAATAGACATTACATAAACTTGCATTGCATTTTTCCCCAGAGCTCTTTTGGACTTGCAGATATTGTGGTGTGGTCAACTCTATATCCTTTATTTGAAAGCACATTTTATGAAGGTAATGTGGATATAAATATATGTTTCATATGTAGAAAATGTTTGTAATGAAAATTATGAAGCATACTGAAAATGGTGGTAATTGTCATAATTAAATTAATACATAGGCACATGTTAAATCATTTGCATATGAGTGACATACATGATGGGGACAGACATCATTAGTGGTAGGTAATTTTATTTGACCTAGATTGCCTTGAGTGGTTTATTAGTCATCTGAGGTTATCTGTACTAATATGATTTCTTGTCATGTTAGTTTAAATCCTGTATGGGCAACCTGTAAATGACAATTACAAAATTGAATTAAAAATAGTTCATTTTCATATGTTTTTAATAATAATTTTATTCTATTTCCATTTATTAAAAATTACAATTTTTACCAGTGTTTAAAAAAATATGAAATCATATTAAAGGGGTACTTTTAAACAGAAATTCTTCCCTTCAAATTGAGATAATAGATTTGATTTCTTCCCCCTTGTATGTAGAAATAAGAGCTTTAATTTTTTTTCTTTTTCTCAGATACCTGTGCAAAAATACTAGCTCCGAATTTTTTTTGTCCCCACCACAATACATATACAGAAATGAAAGCTTTGATCTTTTCTCTCCAAAGAAAACAAAAAGGAAATATTTATGTGCCGATATCAAATTTGATTAATATGTTAAGTCTTCTTCAGTGATTTTTGCACACTTTTTGCCCAACTTCAAGTACAAATTTTCTATGATGTAAAATAATCTATTAGGTTGTTGCAAATGAAATAGCTGAATTGTTAGTGAAACATTCAACAGCTATAACTTTGTTAAAAATAACTTAATCAAAATATGCACCAACAGATTCAATACACTTCTGTAACTGCGAAACAAGTACATTTATGCGATGGTAGAAAAATATGAGTTCCTGGAAGTGATAAATTCTCTGAAGGCATTTTTAACTGCTGTCTCATTGCTGAACGTTTTCCCCACTAAGAAGTGGTTGAGCTGCTTGAAGAAGTGGTAATCAGTTGAAGAAAGGTCTAGTGAAATATGCTGGGTGAGCAAGAGCCATACTATAACTGATGGAGTTTCTGGATCATTTTTTGTGAAATGTGAGGTTGAGAGTTATCATGGAACATTAAGATATGGAACTGTTGACTAATGCAGACTGCTTCATGCATAATTGGTCACACATTTTTTTTGGAGTTCTGCATAATATTTCTCTGCATTTATTGTTTTACCCAGTTTTAGAAATGAAGAATGAATAATACTAGCTACTGACCACCAAATGGCCACTGTAACCTTTTTTTTTTGGTGAAGATTAGGCTTGGCACATGTTTGGGTGCTTCTGCGACTTCCAGACATTGAGTATATAGAACATTGACATTTGTTGTATAGGATCCATTTTTTTTTATCACACATTACAAATTGTGAAAAAACTGATGTCTTTGGTTTCGTATGAGAAGGGAATTGCACACTTCAAGTTGACATGCCTTATGAGTGTCCATTAATTTATGCAGAACCCATTTATCCAACTTCTTCACTTTCCTAATGGCTTCCAGGCACTGGAAAAATATTGAATAATACATGCCTAATTTGCCTGTGATGTATCATACAGTTTAGTATGTATGGGATTCAATTAAAGCCCTTCAATTGATTATTATCAATTGCTTCTTTTGGTCGACCACTTGGCTTATTTTAAAGGCTGATGTCACGCGATTGAAATATTTCAAACCAATGTCGTGTTGTCTGGTCACTAGCTGTGCCTTCCCCAAATGCTACATTGATGTGTTGCCTCCACAATGTTGTGTCCCATCATAATGTTCATATAAGAAAAGAACACATATTTAACTCTGATCCATTGTTCCCTCTGAGCTCTTATAATTCGCTTACCACAAAATCTATCGGAAAAGCGGCTACTGTGTTATCGTAAGCACGCTTCATGTTTAATATAATGTAATACAAGGGCCATCTCATAAAATTTTCAGTCCTCAAAACATCTAAAACTTCATGCATCTGTAAAATTGGCGTTTGATATGCAACAACCTAATATAATTTGTAAGAATTTGGACAGAAAAATGGCTAAATATTACTTTAAGGACTTGAATCAAAATTCTTCAAATGAATTTTGATTTAGTGTTTAGTTTATATTTTATATATTACATATTTTTAAAAATCGTATGAAGATGTTAGTTTTAGTAAGTTACTGTTAGGTGATTTATCTCTTTTTGAATTGCTGTATTATATGTATGATTCCGAATATCATTTTACTTCCAGTAAACTATGGTAGCAATTTGATTTTTTGAATGCATTTATTACAGAAGTGTTAACAATGCAGTTTTTATATTTCTTTACTAAAGAAACTGTAGAAAACATAATTTTAGTGTGCACCTTAGGTGTTTGTAGACATTTTTCATCATATATTATTTTTAAGAGGAGGAACAACCATTTTTATAGCTATATTTTTATAACTGTTGTGCACACCTCATGGTTACAAGCACTTCCCTTAGTTGTGTGGAGGAGTATAAAAACTCAAATGTGTTTTTATTTCATTGTTTTCAACATTACCCATTTAACCCTTCCAGAGTCCAGCCTGAAAAACTGGTTTCCATCCAGAGGCCAAATTATTTTCTCCCTGTGCTCAGCCAAAAAAACAATTAACTTTAAAACTTTTTGCTAAATAATTAACAAAAGAAATTATGGCATGTTATATGCCAAATTAATCTGCATTTAATTGTGGATTTTCTGAAAATAAAATATTTAACAAAAAAGACCAAGTTTTATTGTAATGGGACTTTTTTACAGTCATGTAGTAAAAAAAAAATGCAGCCGGCAAACAGTAAAAATTTATTTTAAGAAAACTAATGGACAGAAATGTTTTTAATGCATATGAATAGAAAGGTTATTTACTTCTGAATAATGAAAAAAAAAATTTTTGGCCAAGTAAATATTTCTCTCGTTTTGTAATTTTTTTCTCAGTACCATACTTTGAGAAAATTTCAGGATTTTAGCCAATTGTGCTGAGTCAGATAAACAAGTGAACTTTAGAATTAAAAAAAATAGAGTCAGATAAACAAGTGAACTTTAGAATTAAAAAAAAAATAACCAATCAACAGAAATAAGTCATATTAAATACCAAATTAAACAGAATTTAATTATGAATTTTATGAAAATGAATAATATAAACAAATTTACAAGCATATTGATTTTAATAGGCTTTTTTCAATGTAATACGGTGAAAAAAAAAAGATTGCACTATACAATTTAATGCTTCATTTTGGAAAACCTGATGAATAAAAATAGTTAAATTATGTATTTATCAAAAGGAAATTTCCTTTCGAATAATATAATGTTCAACCTGAAATATGTTTTTTGTTTTTTTTAATGATTCTTTTCAGTATCATGTTTAAATATGGACATTGTTATACAAAGTGACTTGAATTTCTCACGTTCACGAGATTTTCTGAACTGGTTATGAAATTGAAAAAGAAACTTTCTTGGCTGCTTTTTTTTACTAAACTTTATGAATTTTTTCATTTGGTATTGAAGTTTGGCGATCTTGGCTAAGTGCAGAAAAGTTTGTGCACCAAAGCAAAAAAAAAAGCATTATATCGTCTGTGTGACACAGCCAAGGTACTGAAGTGGGGGGGGGGGGGTTTGCCTTTAAAATCATTCAATATAAACATAAAAACTGTAATTTAAAAAAAAAATTCTATAGGTGGGGGGGGGGGTGAAACTTTCATTGTGAGTTTAGCAGAGGGAACTCCTTCCCAAAATTGCCCTGATTTCTGTAGCAAGGAAGTTGAGTTTGCTTCCATATCCAAGACTTTTTCAGAAAACGGTACAAGCTCAAAGTTTTTTACTAAAAAAACAAGAAATAACGAAAAAAAAAAATTGTATGTAACCTAATGGGATGTTAAATAAAATATCCTTAACAACTTTTAAGCTGGCCTCCTATATAGCATAACTCGGAAAGATCGATAAATCAGCCAATCAAAAGATTGCTAATTAACGGAAATAAATCTGCAGAAATGAATTTGCTTCCATATCCAAGACCTCATTTATTTTCGTAAAATGATACCAAATCAAAGTTTTATTGGGAAGGTAATAAATCATTATCATCATCATCATCCTCAATCAGCCATGGGCTACGGACTGTGCAATTTAATTCTCCAAGCTTATCTGTCCTGAGCTACATCTGCTGCCACTGGCCACTGCACACGAATTCTAACAAGGCCCTGTTTGACATTGTCTGCCCACCGCATCCTAGGTCTCCCCTCTTTCTGAGGCCTTTAGGCACACTGTTCATAACCCTATTCGCCAATCTATAATTATCCATATGGGCAAAATGGCCAAACCAGCGGAGTCTCTCTCTCTGTACAATATGCTGCTTAAAGGAGGTTACAGACTCCTTTGCCTAATCTCATCAATTAGTTACAAAGTTAAACCACCCAATACCCAAGATACTACGTAAGCATCTAGAATCAAAAGAATCTAGTTTCCTGTTGTTTACACAGCGTTCAGGTTTCACTTACCATAACTAACCCTAGAAAGAACCAAACTATTATACAGTCTAATTTTAGTCTTTAGGTGTATACGCCTATTTCTCCACACTCTCCGTAAATTCTTAAAAGTCCCGGCAGCAATCCCTATTCGTCTGTTAATCTCATGCCGCACATCACCAGTATCTGTTACATAGCTCCCAAGGTAATTAAACTGTGACACCTGCTCAAGACTGCAATCATTCAGATTAACTGAATTACATAATGAAATAAAAATTTACATACAGCCTAATGTGATGTTAAAATATCCACAGCAACAAGTTGTAGGCCGGCCATACAATGTAGCATAACTATGAAAAAATTAATACTTATCGATCGGCCAAAAGATCGCTAATTTCTAAAAATAAATCTACTGAAATGAAAACTAAGGTTTAAATACGAAAAAGTAAATATTAACTTTACAAAGGGTATCCAATATGCTTGACCAAAACTGTAAAAAACACTTATAGCATATGGAGCAGAGATAGCATGTGTCAAACATCTGCCTCTTGTTTGCCTCATGAAGCAAAACTAAATGCAGGTGCACCCAGAATTTCTAAGAAGGATCTGTTTACTTCTAGTTTCGATTTTAAGAGCAGGAAAGATGCATAGAATGCTGGGAAAAATGATGAAAATAATTTTGGGAATACTGAAATAATTTTATGACAGAAAAAGAGTGTGAAACAGAAAAAAATAAAATTGTAATTACTTCCAAAATATACCGTTTTAAAAATAGCAGTTTTTTTGTTAATTTTTAGGAGATTTTTGAAAATAAGGAAAAATTTGTAGATAATAGTTCAAATCAAACTTGTGAGCTTAAATCAGAAGGTTGCTTTAGCAAATAGGAATGTTAACGAACAAATCAGCAATACCATTTAGTGCTTCTGAGAAATGGCAATCATATAAAATTATTTATATTGTAGTTAATAAAATATGTATCAAATTTAAAACTTTAAATATATTAAAAATTATTTTTCAAGCCTGAATTATATATTTTTATAAAAATAATAAAATAAATACCTCCTCAAGCAGCTGCTTGCAACAGAGGTGTAATATGAGCTTGTTAGTTTATATGCCACAGTAGGTCTGTGAGGATGGAAGGACCTCGGCAGAAAATTTACATGCATCCATGTCTTACCTGAGGTTCGAACCCAGGTCCCTTAGATCAGTAGCCAAGTGTGCTAACCACTTGGCCATGGGATGACATAAAATATATATGTATATTAAAAAAAATTACAACAGCAATTTTTATTTTTAAAAAATCGATTTCTTTTTGTTGTACTAAAAATGGATACATGTCCTTGGCCCCTCATTTCAGGTTCTGCGAACATATACAGATGACGTGGACACTGGAAGGGTTAAATAAATAATAAAAAAAATAAATACCCCCTCAAGCAGCTGCTTGCCACAGAGGTCTGACAGGAGTCTGTCAGTTTATATGCCAAAGTAGAAGGTCTGAGAGGATGGCAGGACCTCAGCAGAAATACAACACATACATCCATGCCTTACACAGGGCTCAAACCCAGGTCCCTTAGATCAGTAGCCAAGCATGCTAACCACTCGGTCACTTCATTCCTTTAATCAGTTAATGAAAGCTGCTATAACCCTAGGCCATCTCCTTGAGGGAAGATGTTTTTACAGCACTAGTCTGTTATTGTCTTCTTAAGGAAAGACATTTTCTGATAATTTCAATGATAGACATTAACTTAATGAGAAACAATAATGAAAGCATAAAATGTAAAAGTGCAAACACAGAACAAAATAATTTTAGCAACCACAAATCATTAACATTATCTTAAAAGAACTTAAAATTATAAAACTCTTACAACTAAAGCATTAATGGAACTCCTTTGAAATTTAAATGTAAATTTTAATGATGGCAACTTTTGAATCAAAGGAAATATAATTAAGCTTACTGTTCTTTCATATGTAATCTAGTTCATCTGGCGGCAGGCATCAAGTTAAAATCAGGGCCCTCCTTTTCATCACTCTGGCATTGGGGTCTGGTTCATCTTATGGCGCCCCTGTTAACAAAGATGTAGATGACAACTATATCAAACTTGAGTTGATATGGGGTTGAACCTTCAATTTCATATGAGCACTTTCTGCTGGACAGTTGGAATTGTATAAGACTGTGGGAGGGGAAGGCGGCTGCATTATCCATTCAGCGAACTCAGCTGGCAGGTGGGGGTTTGTTCTCCACTAGCCAGATGATCAGAAAACATTAATGTTGTCTCTTTGTATTTCGAAGTCCTGCAGGCCAAGCAGTGATGCCCTTGTTTTGATGTTATTTTTTTTAAGTTGATTTGCATAATAATCACTCAAATTTGCCTCATTCACTATAGTTTAATCTGCTAACAACTTTTTGCATAAACATTCAAATCTACATTCACTACCTTGCTATATGATCACTGCTCATTAGTCTCACTTCCTATGCATTTTGTACTTCACTATCTCATTTACCATACTGTAATCTGCCCAGGGCAGACCATCCCGTGCTTCTGCTTGTTCCAAGTTTAAGTCTCTCTCCAAAATCTCAGATCTATCTAAAGTCCTTCTGTCTCTTGCTAGGTATATTTCATGTTTCTTCCCACCACCCACCCTTGTTTTCCACAAATATGTGCTGTGTGCATTGACCATCTGTAGAGGAACTTTAAGAATCATAAATTCCACCCAGAGGTCTGTCTCTTCTCTAGACATTGACACACTGTTGACATCGCTGTCTGGGACATTGAGATTTGTCGGTGAACATCAACAGTGGACAATGTTTTTAAATTTCTACAGCTGGCCATGTGTACAATTTCATGGCAGTTTTTTTTTGTGTGTGAAGTTGCATTTTTGCAATCTGCATTTATTCTCACCACTCAGCAATTCAGTGTCTGACCTTCCACTGTAAAGGAATAAACAGTGGTTCTGCTTGTTGTTTTGTCTGCAGGATGCTAGTTTGAGGAGTCAGTGTCATGTTGTTTATAGGATGGGGTTTTCTAGATGTGAAAAATTATCATTTTGTGTTGTATATGTTTTGGCTTTTGGGATACAATATGACCTGCAGCTGTGAATTCCATGTCCTAACCCTTTTTAAGAGAAAGCTACTGTGGCACTCTCTTCATCTGTTCCCTGTGTATTGCTTAAAATCCCAATTAAGGGAGAGAAGAAAAGGAATCATGCCTAATACAAATCAGAGCATAACATAACATTGAAAGATTTAGATTTTTCAAGAATTTAGGGGTGAGGAGAAGCTCTTTCTGAAGTTTGCATATTTGCTGTAGGGTATATGTCTAAAATTATAAATGTTTCTTAAACTGGAAACTAGACATTTAGACAATGAAGAGCATATTTTTTTCTCTATCTGTAGAATAATATGTTTTTAAGCTTTATGATTTAATTTAGTATATTGAAATATTTCTGCTTCTATTATTTAATCTTTACATTGAAAATTATGTAGAATAATTACTAATTAACCCTTCAGGGCCCAGGCTGAAAAATAGGTTTCTATCCAGGGGCCAAGCTATTTTCCGCATATGTTCAGCCAGAAAAAAACTTTAACTTTAGAACTTTTTTGCCAAATAACTAATGAAAGGAATTATGACATGTTGTATGCCAAATTAATCAGCATTTAATTCTGGATTTTCTGAAAATCAAGTATTTTAAAAAAAGATCACATGTTTTATTTTAATAGGACTTTTCTAGAGTCATGTAGTAAAAAAAATGCATCTGGCAACACAAATGAAAATTTATTTAAAAAAAAAACTAATAGACAAAAATGATTACAATGCACATGAATAGAATGACTATATATTTCTGAATAACAAAAAAATTACTTTTTTGGTTTTAAGTAAATATTTTTCTTGTTTTGCAATTTTTTTCTCGGTACCATACTTTGAGAAAATTCCAGGTTTTGAGCCAATTGTGCTAAGTCAAATAAACAAGTCAACTTTAGAATTTTAAAAAAATTAACCAATCAATGGAAATAGGTCACGTTATATACAAAATTAAACAGAATTTAATTACAAATTTTATGAAAGTAAATAATATAAATAAATTTACAAGCATATTGATTTTAATAAGCCTTTTTTAATGTGATATGGTGAAAAAAAGATTGCACTATACAATTAAGGCTTCATTTTGGAAAACCTGCTGAATAAAAATAGTTAAATTATTTATTTATCGAAAGGGAATTTTTTCCCGAATAATATAATATTCAACCTGAAATATGATTTTCAGGACTGGTTATGAAATACAAAAAAAAAAACTTCCTTGGATGAATGGATACCCCCTCAAGCAGCTGCTTGCCACAGAGGTCTGACAGGAGCCTGTCAGTTTTTATGCCATAGTGTAAGGTTTGTGAGGTTGGCAGGACCTCAGCAGAAAAACAACATGAACAACCATGCCTTACCCGGGGCTCGAACCCAGGTCCCTTACTAGTAACCAAGCGCGCTTACTAAATATTATAAATTTTTTCTTTGGGTGTTGAAGTTTGCCGATCTTGGCTAAGTGCAGAAAGGTTTGTGTACCAAGAACCAGCCCTCCCAAATGATGGCCGATTTCCATAGTAAGGAAGTCTATTTGCTTCTATATCCAAGACATTCAATTTCAGAAAACGGTACAAGCTCAAAGTTTTTTTATTAAAAAAACAAGAAGTAATGAAAGAAAAATTACGTATAACCTAAATGGGATTAATAAATAATATATCCGCAACAACTTTTAAGGCGGCTTCTGATCTAGCCAATTCTGGAAGGTAATTAAAAAAAAAAATAGATATTTAAAAAAAAAAAGATATTTAAATCAGCTGATCTAAAAATCGCTAACTAACGGAAATAAATCTACAGAAATTAATTTGCTTCCGTATCCAAGACTTCATTTATTTTCAGAAAATGATACTAGATCAAAGTTTTGCTGGAAAAGTAATAAATAATAAAATAAAAATTAACATATAGCCTAATGCGATGTTAAAATATCTATAGCAACAATGTATGGCCGACATTAGGATGTAGTATGAAAAAAAATCAATACTTATTGATCGGCCAAAAGATCGCTAATTTCCAAAAATAAATCTACCGAAATGAAAACTAACTAAGGTTTTAATATATGTAAAAAAATACTAACTTGACAAAGAGTATCCAATATGTGGGACCAAATCTGAAAAAAAACCACAGCACACAGAACAATGGAGATATCATGTTTCAGCCACCTGCATCTTGTTGACTCAGTGAAGCATAACTAATTAAATGCAGCTGCAACCATAATTTCTTAGAAGGATGTGTTTACTTTCAGTTTCAATTTGAAGGTGGGAAAGATGCATAGAATACTGGGAAAAATGATAAAAATAATTTGGGAATACTGAAATATGTTTGTGACAGAAAAGAGTGTGAAACGGGGAAAAAAATTGCAGTACATATTTTGTAATTACTTCCATATTCTATGGTTTTTAAAAATAGCAATTTTTTTGCTAATTTTTAGGAGATTTTTGAAAATTTAAGGAAAAATAGCTTAAATCAGAAGGTTGCTTCAGCAAATAGGAATGTTAACAAGCAAATCAGCAATACTGTTTAGTGCTTCTAAGAAATGGCAATAAGATGGCTTTATGAAATTATATATATTGTAGTTTAGTAAAATATACATCAAATTAAAAAACAAAATATTATTTCTGAAGCCTGAATTATATATTTTTATAAGATATATATATATATAAATTACAATGGCAATTTTTATTTTTAAAAAAATAGATATATTTTTGTTGTACTAAATACGTATTGTTGTTTTTATTTTAAATTTTGTTGTACCTCAATTCAGATTCTCCGTATGTATACATACAGGTTAGGCCCTGGAAGGGTTAATAGGAAACCTTTACAGTAAAATTTATTCTAATATTTGCAACATAAAATAATAAATGTAACTATTTAAAAATTATCATTAAGAATTAAAAGTAATGCATTATACACCTGTGTTTCTTTAATTATTTTATTGTTGAAAAGAAACATTGTTAAGTTCTTTCTGAGTCAAATCCAACAGTTGTCTATTTTTCTGTTTCCAATTTAGAAGACATTTCAATAGCTATGGCATAATAGGAAATCTAAAAATTATAAATGTAATCAGCAACTTGTCAAATAACTAATGAAAAGCACTTTTACTGTGATGAATAAAAAGTAAACAAGTTTTTTTTTAAGAAGCTGGAGATAATTCATTTTTTAAAATAATTGCTATTAATTTTAGGCACTCATCCAATCTCTTGGCTCCAAATTATATATGCCATAGATGTAAAAGTCTTTTCGGTTACAGCTTTTACATATTGGTCAGCATTCTTCTTGTCATTGTTCAACTGGAATCATTGTCCTTGCATATCAGTTTTCCAAAACCTTGAGATGTTGGTGGTTCAGTCAGTAGCACACCAGGCTCATCTGCAGTTCCCAGGTTTGAGGCCCACCTGGGCCAGTATTGATATCTATCTCTGCAAAACCCTCATCTTGCCATCGGTCAATAGGGAATCTAAACGGGCTTTGAAAGGCAGCAATCTGTTGGATGGAACATTAAGTGATTGCTGCCTTTAGTGTGCTCCTGTGTTAACCTGATAAGTGATTGCTGCCTTTAGTGTGCTCCTGTGTTAAAACATTAAGTGTGCTCCTGTGTGCCAAAGAGCCATACCCTATGTGCGTTAAAGAAAACTCTGTTGGCCTTGACAGGAGGCTATCATTTTTCTTCTAACAGCTGTCCTGTTGGTCCCCTTCCCTAAACTTTCTCTGATCTCTTGGGGTCCTTGAAACCTAACCATTTAGTCCATTGTGTGCAAAAAAGTGCCTCTCAGTTGTAAAATAACCTAGCCCAAAATATTCTACAGGGTTCCTGGATGGCCTCTATAATGTGTTGAGCCATATAATGCATTGTCTTGTAACAAATTCAGTCAAATATTCAGATTTTATGTGTTTGATGATATTACATAAGTTACCTTGGAGAATATCAGCATTAAACTGAGGTGGCTGTTTTACCTTGATATATGAAATTACACAGCTGAGAGTTGAAGAACAAGGACAACCATCTTAGTTCATGTGAGATAGTTTGGATTCTTCTTTTACTGTGAATATCACATGCCTCTGCTGATGTGCATTATCCATCAGTGGCAGGTAGCTAGTCTGTCCAATTCTTATTCTGAAATAATGGTATACATCCCCACATTTACACCTATGGTAGCATATAATTTTCATACAGGTATCTGAAGTCTCATTTTCATTTGACTGTCCCTTATATTTTGAATTCCATTCAGCATAAATGGAAATAGATTTCAGTTTGTGAAATGCAACTGGTCGAAACAAAATGCAGTTTCTCTCTGAAAGTTGTTGCTCAGTGCAATATAGTCTTAGTTGCTCTTATGCCATAAAACCCCAAACAACCAGCCAGTTTTCTGAAGATTCATACAAAGAGGTTTTGAGAAGATTGGCTGGCATCCATCCCTTAAGTCAAGTTTCTCTTACCATTCTTTGAAGTTTCTTATTGAGGGCTTTTCCAGTAATGTTTTTTATTTCACTAAAGTACAAAGCATATAAGAAAGTGGCAGACTTCTACCTAGAAATAATACACACTTTTTCAAAGAAGTGATTCATTAGAGAACTATAATAACCATTGATTATCACCTGGTAATTTTCAGTCTCTTAGCTGTTAATGGGAAAGATGCCTGTAATGATATTTTACCTTTAACTGCAAGAGTCTGAAGCAGGGGCAGCAAGGAGAGTGGATATAATTGACAGTTTAAGACAGGTATGAACAATGGTTTCTTTCATACAGCTCTTAAGATAGATCCAAGAATGAATACATCAGTATGAAAATGGAGCTCTCATGTCAATGTCACTTGTGGAAAAGCTTGGTTGCTTTGCAGATGTGTTCAAGCTATGGAGAGAGTTAAAATGATTTTCCGGAGCATTTCTATGCTTAAGTGTTACGTGGAAAAATGCAATCAAAACTAAATATTCCCTCAAGCAGCTGCTTGCTACAGAGGTCTGACAGGAGCATGCCAGAGTATAAGGTCTGTGAGAATGGCAGGACTTCAGCAGAAAAACAACACAAGCATCCATGCCTTACCCAGGTTCCTTTGATCAGCAGGCAAACATGCTAACTACTCTGCTTGGGACAGCAAAAATAAATAAATACTCCCTCAAGCAGCTGCTTCCTACAGAGTCTGACAGGAGCCTAATCCATAGAGAGAATATGCCATAGAGAAGATCTGTAAGGTGAAACCTAATCAGAAAGATGATACCATGTTTAATTGTAACCATTAAATATTTTTCATAAATTTTTCCTTCTCAGGAGCATAATGCTGCAATTATGTGAGAATTTTTTTCATTGGATAGCTTTCCAAGTGTGTTTATTTAATTAAAATTCATTAAATTTCAGAAAAGTGATAGATGCACTAAACTGTAAAAAACTATAATATAATAAACATAGCAGCTGCAGTAAACCGCAACAAAATCGTAAGATTTCTCTGCATTCTAGTTTTCATCTTTGACTTCTGAAACTATTACTGACTAATGGTGTTGAGTGTTACATTAAATATGTGTTACTTGTAGTGGTCAGTCACATAAGATAGCTCTATATGATTTTCACATAGAATGAAATATGAGTAATACTTAAATGAGCTTTTTATGTAGTAAAGAAAATTATAATTTTTTCTCCTGAAAATAGGATGCAGCAGTGAAGGATATGTTAATATCTGAACTACTATTTTCATTTATTAATGTTTCTTCAGATTTAAATCATATTTGTAAGTTACTTTTTTTTAAATCAATTAAATTTTTAGTAAGTGAATTAAAGATTTTATTGTAGATATTGATAATAAAATAACATTCTTACATTTTTAGTGATCTCAAAATTTTCACCTCTTTTGAAGTGGTTTAATGAATTAAGTCACCAAATGCCATTTCAAAATGCCATCAGTCGTGTGGTAATGACTTCAAAAACAAATTCTGCAAAAGTAAGTTTTTTTAGGTAAATACTATCATTAAATCTAGAAGTCACAGAATAACATATTGGAGCAAAACAATCCTAAGTATAATAATTAGGCAAATGTGAAAAATTCATCCATATGCTTCCTGGCAGGGCAGGTGTGAATTCTTTTGTCTTAGATCAGCTGGCATGTAACTAGGAGATTCTGCATTCAAGTCCAGGAGGCAGATGGATAGATTTTTTCAAACTGATATTGTTAGGGATATTTATTTCTTCCAATCTTAAGATCATTTCTTGGAATTAAAGATGAGTTTGGGCTCAAATTTTCAAGCTTGAGCCTGAAATTTATTCAGCCTTGCCCGAACCATTTTGATAATTCAGACCTCATGCCCAGCTTTTTCCTCAAGGAAAATGTTTCCTCTCACACCTTGGTTAAATTATAATCGAAATTATTTTTTTTCACAATTACTGGAAAAATTAGAATTTAAATTATGACTGAGCTTAAGCCCAGAGTAATCTGTGTTTTTTGAGCCCCAACTCATATCTGCTGAGCATATTAAAATGGAAAAACTGTCTTAAGACATTCAAGGCATTTTTATGTATATTGAAGATTTCTATTATTAATTCATTTGACACAAAGTTTTAGATTACATTAATGTTTCTATATAGCCTCAGTGTTACTGCTAATTTGGAATGCTTTATTGTGTCACAAGCTTCAAACATTTGATGAAATTTGTGACGTTCTGTTATGAAGTAAGCTAATTTATTCTTTTTTGTGGCAACAGTACTAAAATTTCTATCAAATTTGTACAAATACAATAATTATTTTAGAGATATATTTGCTAGTTTGAATATTTTCTGTGTTTATTTCCTTACTGTCATTGTAAAATGAGTCAATGTCATTGAGAAATTTCCATATACACTCAAGTACAAAAGTTACATGTTGGTTTTTCCTAATATTTTGAAAAACTCTGTGGAATTGAAAAACAAATTGAGTCAGGTGATATCTTGTGGTGAATGTGTAAATCAGCAGTAAAAGTGCTTTAGAGGGTCCATGTTGTCTATCTGTAAATGTCGTTTTTCTTGTTTTTGAAGATAAATATGTTTCAGGGTTTGATAGGTATTGATGAAATCTTACAATTCGCACTTTCTGACTCTCCTAAGAGCTGTAATTGTGCTCTCTATTGGTGGAAAAAGTTGAAAATTGTCAAATTTTAATTGAATATTGCAAATGATGTATTTATTCTAGAAATTTGAAATTTTAGTGTTGGAATGTGTGAAGGTCATGAAGTTTCAGTTGATAATAATAAATTGACCCCTTACTCAGGGGTCAGCTTTTTTATTTTAAGAGAGAATTGTTTCTTTTTTGGGTTGCATAGGTATTGATGAAATATTACAACTGTTACTTTTTGAATCTCCTGAAAGCTATAATTGTGCCCTCTAATAGTGGAAAAAGTTGAAAATTTTAAAATTTTAAATGAATATTGCAAACGAAGTATTTATGCTTGGAATTTGAAATTTTGGTTAAAGAATGTGGAGGTTATGTGGTTTGCATTGGCAACAATGAGTTGGCATCCTACTCCCAGGGTAGGTGTGAAAATGCCATCCTTCTTCTTTTAAGAAGTAGTTGTTCTTTAGAGATATATTAAAAATTCTT
The DNA here is from genome assembly GCA_038380435.1 of Ryuthela nishihirai. NCBI lineage: Eukaryota > Metazoa > Arthropoda > Arachnida > Araneae > Heptathelidae > Ryuthela > Ryuthela nishihirai. The sequence goes on from JAWZYU010000017.1 coordinate 85,104,018, forward strand.
TTCCTCTTGGATAGGTATTGGTGAAATATGTTTGCACTTTCCAAATCTCCCAAAAGTTTAAATTGCACCCTGTAAACAGTGAAAAAAGTTGAAAATTTTAAATATGTAAATGAATGTTGCAAGTGATTTATTTATGTTAGAAATTTGAAATATTGATGGTAAGAATGTGAAGGTCAAGAGGTTTGCATTTGCAACAATAAGTTATACTCTTACACCCAAGTGACGGGAAATGCAACAAGTGACGGGAATTACACCCAAGTGACGGGAAATGCAGTTGCATTTCCCGTCACTTTTGTTTTTAGAGATGATTGAAAAATTTTTTTTTACATGGATTGATACCAACTGAATATTATTTGCATTTTTCCAATACTTCAGATGTTTTAATTTATATCATTGGAGGGCATTAAATGTGAAAAAAGTGAAACATGATGAATATTACAAGTGATCTGTTTATGGTAGAAATTTTGAAATTTCAGTGGTATAGCGTGAAGAGATATTCAACAGACAGCAAAAATTTGTTCCCCTTCCCTCAGAGGGGTGTGAGAAAAGCAGCTTTTTAAATTTACGGAATAAAAGACAGATACTTTTTATATTGTATTAGTATTAATAAAATATTATCCATTAGTTCAAATTGAAACTTTTAAAAGAGTGCAGAAGCAGGTAGAACTTCATTTTCTTTGAAAACGAGATGCTCCTATTTACCAGAGGTGATATGTGTTCTAGTTTTTTCTGTCCTTCTGAGGAGTGCTCAACCACACAAAGTCTGGTACTGCCTTTATACCTACCAGACTTGAGACTTGATTATGGATTCTGAACTTGCTGCTTAGGTTGGCTTCTGCTGAGGGAAAATCGCCCACTCTATTTTCTGCTTGTTAATGGGTTGACAGCATCCAGTGAGTAGATGCATCAGTGTGTGTGGCTTCAGTCTTTAATGTTGGGGAGGGAGGGAAAATGGTCTTGTTCCATTGTAATGCTCCAAAAGATTATTAAACTTCTTTATTTTTGACTGATCCAATTAAATTAAAACTATGGATAGCATATCGATTGCCAAGCAATATAAGTTACCAAATAAAGTTAAATGAGGGTTTGTTAAGTATATGGACATTACTTATTGAGTAAGAAATCAAAAGATTGTCAAATTTTTAAAATTATATCTTAATCAAAAATCAGTTGTCTTTTTCCTCAAGAGAAAAAAATAGCAAAGTCAAAATATTCATGTAACAAACAAAGTTTATTTCCAAAAAATTCAAGACTCGCCATATATACTGATGAATACAAAAGTCAGAGCAATTAAAAGCTCCATCTCTCCTAACATCCTTCCTCTTACTAACACTCTCTACTGACATCTTTCTGTAACTCTACTGACTCTTATTATCATCAGTGCCTTCATACTAACTCCGTGACCTAAAGTCACTTAGTATTACATGCAGCACACAACTGACGCTTGTGTGTTGCATGCTGGGTAAAGCATTTGTATAATCTGATGATCGCGCTAGTTATGACACAAGAGGAGCATGTCCTAAACGTGTGCATTTCAATCAAAAGTCGGAGATGCACATGTGCAACTCCATTAGTAGCTCAGAAGAGAGAAATGTGATTAAGTCCAACTGAAATATAATCCCCAAAATGATGAATATAATGCAAATAAAACTGGTTAAGAAAAAGTAAAAATGAATGAGTGGACCATCACAACTCCTTTAGCAGCTCGGAAGAAAGAAATTTAATTAAGTCCAACTGAAACATAATCCCCAAAATTATAAATATAATGCAAATAAAGGAAAACTCGTTAAGGAAAAGTAAGGGTAATGAAATCTTTGCCCCATGTCTGCAATTAGGGGGCTATTTGATATTGTCGGCATTCCCTCTCTCAATAAACATAGTTTCTTTAAACATCCCACTAAAAATTTTCTCTCCATAGGTAGTTGGAATGTGAGGACTCTGCACAGAGCTTACTCTCTTGATATCCTCACGCAACAATTCCACCATTATAATTTAGATATCCTCGGTTTGCAAGAGGCCAGGTAGACAGATAAAGGTCAGATTCTTAAAAATAATCTTAAATTTCTCTTTTCAGGGAGGGAAGATAATAAGCATCTCCAAGGTGTAGATCTGCTTCTCAGCTGACATGCTAGTGATGCTCTTCTAGGATATGAATGCATTAATGAAAGGTTTCCTGTAGCGAAATTTCTGACAAGCATTAAAGACTTGATTGTTATCTGCTGTTATGCTCCCACAGGGAATGCTGATGGGAATGAGAGGGATAGGTTTTACAGACAACTTCGGATATTTTGAATTCTCTCAAGAAAGGAGATATTACCCTTGTTCTAGGTGACTTCAATGCCAAAGTGGATCTGACCTTTGGGGAGAGGTGATAGGCCCTTTTGGTATTGGTAGCTGCAATGGCAATGGACAACATCTCCTACATGTAAGTAAACTTAATGGTTTGAGAATAACTAGCACTTATTACAAACACCACAACATACATAAGTACACATGGGTATCACCAGATGGACAGCATAAGAATTTGATTGATTATATATTAACAGCAAATGGGCTAGTTCTGTTAAGAATACTAGGTCATATTGGGAGCTGAAATTGGATCTGACCATTACCTTGTTAAAAGTGTTTTGTAAGTGTTGTGCTAAGGTTAAAAAATTTGCCTTTAATTTTGAAGTTCTTAAAGACCCAGTTATAGCTAAATCTTACCATGATAGGTTACTTAATCATTATGACAGTCATGGTTTGCTTATTACTGAAGTTGAGGAAGAATGGAACCGTTGTAAACAGGCTTTTTTGGAAACTAACAGTACTCTTTTTAGGAAAAAAGGAGCAGAGGAGGCAGAATTATTTGAGTTATAAGGCACTTGAACTTATTTCAGAAAGAAGGAATTGCAGGAATGTCCTTAATCAATACCATATTAGTCCTAATAGAAAGCATTACTGGAAGCTTATAAACATGTAAAGGATTAATTAGGTGTTGATAAGAATCTTTGGTTTGATGGCTTGGCTGACAAGGCAGAGGAAGCAGTTAGCATAACAGCAGAGAGCTATACCAAATAGTTAATGTTTTGTGTGGTAGAAAATGGACAGATATACAGAGATTAAAGGATAAACAAAGTAAAGTTAGAGAGATGAGGATTCTGTCATGACTAGGTGGGCTGAGTATTTCAGTGATGTTCTAAACAATGTGATTATTTCTACTCGCATTGTTTCTAATGAGGATAGAGGCATTACTGGTTTTAATGTTGGCCCTGTATCAGATTTGAAGTTATTTTAGCTATCTTTAAATTAAAACTACATAAATCCCCAGGAGTAGATGCAATTACTACTGATGTGCTTTAGAGCTGGGAACATTTGGGTTATGGCTGTCACTGGTTGACTGAAATTTTGAATATTTGGTACTAGAGGATTTTAACTAAAGGATTTTACTAGAGCTGTTATTATCCCTGTTTTTATAAAGGGTGATTGCAGTTCTTGTGTTACAGTTACAGATAACTCAGTCTACATTTTGTCCTGGGTAAAGTTTTTTTGCATTATTGTACTTTGTAGAATTAAGAATTCAGTTGATGGACAACTGCTACGACCTGTGCTGCTGTCATATTTGCATACTTTGCCTAACACCATTTTTCAATAGGATAATGCACTCTTACATATTGCCCAAGTCTCCCTGCAGTGCATTTATGATGTTAGTCTCCTTCCTTGGCCCACATGTTCAACTGGATCTGTTGCCCATTTAACACTTAAGGGATGTGATGCAGTGGTACATTACATCCAGCTTCCAGCTGCTTAAGACTGCCACTGAACTGACAAAAAAGGTGCACTAAGCATGGCTGTATATCTCACAGGATCACATTCAGCCCATGATTGACTCGCTCCCATGATGACGCCTTGCCCCATGTATTGTGCTCATGGTGGCCTTACCTCCTACTGATGCACCTCTCATTTTGTTATAAAATATTGATAGAACTGTCCACCTCTGTAGTTATTACTTTTTTTTGTGTCTTGCTACCACCACAATTAATTTGGTTCATTTGCAAGCATTCCTTCTAGGTGGGGCAATTTCAATGGAAGGAAGTGTATATTAATGTAAAAGTTAGCAAAAATTTTATATTTTAAAATAATTTAGTTTCTTTTGTTACATTAATTACCATTTTTAGTGCTATCAGCCATATATGCAGACTTGGTGAATCGCATTTTCATGGTTTTGGTAATGTAAGTTTTAAAATGCTATTTGAAAGAATTTACTTTGGAAGAATTTACCTTCTGGGTGATGCAGAATTTGAATTGTGTATTTATGGTAGGGAAATTCATATAATTAGAAAATATTTAAATGGCAGCTGGTAATGCATCAGTAGACCAATTGATATGTCATCAACACTTATGGGTTTATATCCAAGCCATCTTAAGCAGATTTTTCATCTGAAATTGATATCAATATTTAGGTTTGGTTATTGTAAACTTATCTGTATTTTTTCTCTTACCTGCAGCTGAGACTGTTTCTGGCTAAAATGATATATACTGCAAATTTGTAATTTTTGTTTTTTATTATCTTGGAGTACGTAGATTTAAAACCAAGGATGCTGCAATCATGCCAATCAAAACTGGCTCCAATCCATTTCCTGTGACTACCCATCATTGTTTTACACTGCTGGCCATTAAAAGTGCAACACCAGGAAAGATAAGAGATAATAAAAAAAATACCTCCTCAAGCACCTGCTTGCCACAGAGGTCTGACAGGAGCCTGTCAGTTTAATACGCCATAGTAGAAGGGATCTGTGAGGATGGCGGGTCCTCAGCAGATTTTTTGCCAACTGCACACAGTGTTCCCAGGTGGTCACCCTCCCAGGTACTGACTGCATCCAAAGCTGCTTAACTTCGGTGATCAGACGAGAACCGGTATTTTCAGCTTGGTACTGCTGTTGGCTTGGAGACAAGATATCAAAGCCATATTTAGTGAATACATAGCTTATATTACAAGGATCAAATGATTACAAATGCAGTTTGGTTAGACTTGTGGAATATAAAGGAATCATTATCTTGTGTAGCCACCATGAACAGCAATAATCGCTGCTATATGGTCCGGCATTGAGAGGATGAGACGTTGGATGTGTGTTTGGGGAATGTCAGTCCATGCAGTTTCTATACATAGCCAAAGTTCATCTGTTGTAGCAGTTGTTGGTGTCTGGTGTGCTAGTTGTCATGAGGTCATGGACCAGACATGTTCAATTAGGGACAGATCCGGTGAATGCGCAGGCCTAGGCAGAAGTGTCACATGGTGGCTATCCAGTAATTGTTGGACAATGCATGCCACATGTGGTTGGGCATTGCCACGTTGGTAAATGGCACCAGAGAGCCCCTGAAGATATGGTATGACCACAGGCTCCAACACCTCAGTGATGTAATACTGGCTGCTCAAAATACCAGTAATGCGTACGAGATGTGAGTGGAGTCCAATGGCACCCCATATCATAACACCAGGGGCCGGACCTGTATGGCACTGCATCATGCATATCTAGCTGAGCCTGTCGCCACAGTACTGCCAGATACAGATTTGTCCATCATGGTGCTGCATACTGAAGTGGAATTTGTCTGAAAAGACAATGCCTTTCGCACATCCATGCACGGCATTCTTGGTACCATTGCAGTCGCATACGCCTGTGTTGTAGGGTCAATGGTAGCCGAAGAAATGGCTGCCTAGCAAAGATATCCCAATGGTGCAGACAACATTGAACCATATGTGCAGACACTGATTGATGTGTAACACACCCTAACTTGAATTAAAGTGTTTGATGAGGCTGTATGATCATTCATAGCCATGCACATGAGATGTCTGTCCTCTCGTTTGTTTGTGTAACAGGGCCATTGAGATCCCTCATGTCAGTGAGTTCATTCCTCTACCCACTGACGCCATATTCTCATCACTGTGGCAGCATTCTGTACAACATGAGCACCGATGTCTCGATATGATAATCTGCCTTCCCGTAATCCCACAATTCTCCCTCGATCAAGGTCGGAAATCTGGTTGTAGGGATGCCGTGTTCTTCGACGGGGCATACTTGATCCTCTAGTGCGCAAGAACTGCCAGCAAACACAATTCCAGTACTTTACAGCAGCTTTTTGTAATTTCCTCTTATACCACTTCAAGGGGTTGTTACTGTCACACATGATGTGCATATGTGCTGCACTTTGAATCATTTTCATGTTCTCCCATGGGCTACCTATCTTGCATATTTCAGGACAATCTGATGAATTCTTCCTGGTGTTGCACTTTTAATGGCCAGCAGTGTACTCATAGCAGTAGTCATTCGTGAAACAGTTCCCTGGATATAAACTTTATCATCTTGTATGCATTATCTGCTTTGAGCACATGATGTTTAATTTTTTTTAACAGTTGTAATAGAATTTTAAGTTAGTCATATAAACTTCTTCATAAATAATATTTTGGAAATTTAATTTTACTTATTGGTAATTTTTTTTACTGTTATAGAAGGCAATAATTTGGCATGTTTCACCAGTTCCACCCAGGAGGCAAAGGTTTTATATGCCAGTTCTTCTGTTAAACTTTTCATTCGAAAAGACTTCAAGTGACACACTAGATTCAACTAAAATGGATAATGAGGTTAGAAAGTGTTTAATATTTTGTAATAAAATAAACATTAAAATCTTTGTATATATGTGTATGAGAGAGTTTGTCTGTCTATTTGATCTATGATTTATCCTAAACCATAAAAGCTAGCACTGCCAAATTAGTATACAGCTTCCTCTCATTTTAATTTAGAGCTGTGTAAAGGTTTGGACCTCTCAAATTTTCTTTCCAAAAATATGAGAACTGCTCCTAAGTGATAAGAGCTGAGACAGCCAAATTTAGTATACAGTTCCTCTGACCATAATAATTTTTGAAAAGAAACAAAGGTAGTTTACTGGCTCCAACAAAAAATGAACTGATAAGGTGACTCTTGAAAAGAAAGACTGGTGGCAAATTGGATTCAGTACCTTGATGATGTAATCCAAGATGGTTGAGTACAGTTGGAATTGCAATCATTTTAACTTGGTCATAACTTCATCTTACTGTAAATTAAATAAACATAAGGGTTTGGCTATGTCAATTTATTCCCCCCCCCCCACACACATATATAACACTCCACACATAATACCCCATATAAAAGGGAAAGAATTTTTCCTAAACAGTAACAGCTGGGGTCACTATACAGCCACCTCTCATTGGGATATTAAGCAACATAAGTGTTTGACTCCCACAACCTTCCCCCCTCATGAGAGACCCTCCCCACCTAATACAAGGGGGATAATTTACCCTAAATGGTAAAAGTAAGACCATTGAATTCAATATACAGCATCCTCTCATGGCTTTAAGCAATACAGGGTCTGACTGCCAAACCTTTTTTCCTCAGGAGAAATATGAGAACAATTATTGAATGTAACAAGTTATATCTCAAATGAAAGTTTCTGATGTTGGGAATATCAAGGTATTCCAAATTATCTCTCCTTCTTTCTGTCATATACACATATTTTAGAGAGGGAAAGACTAGAGAAATTCTTGGTAAATCTGCTAGTATAAGATATAAATAAATGAAATTATTTACTTATAATTGGTTACAGTTACAGTACCAGTGATTTTCATTTTATGAAATGAAACTTCCTCATCGCAGAAAACTGCTTATGTGCACTTTTGGTTCAAGCATTTTTTTAAGCCATATATAACTTTATAGTTGCAAGAAAGCCAAGTTTCTCAGTCTCTTTCACCAGAAACAACTAGCCTTTATACAATGTGAACAATAAACATTCTGTGGATAATGAACATCCTCAAGACTCTGGTCAGTACCCAAATAAACTGATAACAATGTTATTTGCTCAGCATGTACTCTGCACGTGCCAAGTTAAAATGATCGCAATTCCAAGTGTAGTCAACCATCTTGTATTACGTGATCAAGATACTGAATCTAATTTGCTACCAGACCCTCTTTCTTTTCAAGAGTGCACCTTATCAGTTCAGAGTATTTTTGTTGGAGCCAGTAAACTACCTTTTTTTTTGTGAAATACTGCTGTCCTTAGGGTGTATGTACAATTATTGTATTCTCTGCAGAACTATCTCAATATAGTAATTTTATTCTTCTTGGATCACAAACATATTTCATCTCAAGTGGTAGCAGTTTTGTGGTAATTTATTGATTTCCATGTTCTTTTCAGTTTGTGCAGTCTTTTAAGTGACATTAACATCTCATGTAAGAATGTATAGCTCAGTGTAAATAGAGATTTTTTTCATTTGATCATTGTTTCCCTGAAATATCCCCTATAGATAGAAAAGGTTGACTGGAATCGCCAGACATGGTGGAATCAACCATGATGAATCAGATTTCATTCATATGCATCAGTTTTGCCTAGAATTACATGATATTTCTTTTGCATTGAACTACATTATAGCTAAGCATCTGTGCCAATGTACACTGTGTTGCAGTTTGCTGAACTTGCAGCAAACTTGATTTCAGAAGCCTCATTATCACCCTGTTCTGTCTACTGTCTGCCAGAAACTTCACTTGGCTGCTACCAGTCTGCTCTGATTTGTTGGGTGCTTCATTTTGATATCAGTGCCAGTGACTTGGCTGATTTGAGGTTGTCTGCCTTGATTTTGTGCAGCATCTTGTCCCACTTTAAATTCTGTGTTCAGATTTCTGGTAGTGCTTAGTGGCTCTGAACTAAAAGTTGCAGTTTGCTGGATGAACTCTGTGTATTGCTGCACCTTTACCATTGCACTAATGCAATTAGAACTCTGCAATTTGTTTTATGTTTACAAATTGATAATATTGTTATGACAGATAAATGAACAACAATGAAACCATGATGTATATTTTGATGCTCGCGTGTACTTCAGTGTGAGAATTATGTCACCAGATTAGAACAGTCTAATTCGAAATCTAATGATGTTCTGAGAATAATGAAAACGTTGGCTTGTATTAATTGAATGAGTGAGATTTTTGGAAGAAATAATGTCAAATAGAAAGTTAATTGTATTTGACTTTGTGCGCATTAGTTCATGAAAATAATTTTATTTGGTATGTGTGCGGGAGGATAAAAGAGTTTATTAATGTGGATCTTGTTATTAAACTAGTAAGGAAGAATTCATTGTCTGATGTGTAGTGATCAACGTCTGAAAAGAATTGGTTCTTAGAGACTAGTATACTTAGCTGCAGTTTTAGAGTACTTGATGACTAAAATCCTAGAAGAAAGTCATTTGGTGTATAGTTATATTTAGTTTGTTTAAGGAATTGGTAAGGTTACTCTTGATAGATTGCAAGTTTATTCGCAAATATGATTATGCCACTTATTGAGTATTGTAAAAAGCCTTATTTTATTCTTTGAGTAGAGATTGTAAGAATTTTAGAGAAACAGCTATTTGTAGGAATAGTGATAAAGTGCTGTGTTCTTCTGATAGTTTATTTTCATACTGATGAAGGTAAAAATTTGTGTTAGTTGAATTTAATTTATATATACACTAATAAATTACCACTTTTTAAGTCAATTCAAATTTTTAGAGGAAAAATTGTCTTGAGCCAGGTGGGATATGAACCCACGACCTCCTGATAACATGTCAGGTGCTCTGGGCCACTGAGCTACCGACCGCCGATCAAGATTTCCTCTAATAGGTGATAGAAACATTTCTCCTACTGTACATATTCCATTATGTCACATGTAGACACTGTTCAGGCAATCTAGCCACAAGCGGCAGATAAGTGCCATATAGATGGAAAGTATACCTTTCAACTATGCAGTTGATTAAATATTAAATAATTGAATAAACTCGACTTTTTTGGTATACACTAATGAATTACCACTTTTTAAGTCGATTCAAATTTTTAGAGGAAAAATTGTCTTGAGCCGGGTGGAATATGAACCCACAACAATTTTTCTTCTAAAAATTTGAATTGACTTAAAAAGTGGTAATTCAGTAGTGTATACCAAAAAAGTTGAGTTTATTCAATTATTTAATATTTAATTAATTTATTATGAATGTTTTTATTCATATTTTTGTAATAAATTACATTATTTTAGAATACTTGTTGCTAAATATTCTTTTGAACTCGTGCACAGTTTCCATTCGTTAAATTTATAACACTATAATGAATTCAAGCATGAATTCATGGAACTGCATCCATGTGTGAAGCATTGTTTTACTCAGATGCACTTCAAATATTCATTCAGATCTATAAAAAATGTTTTGTGTCACATGTTTCTTAACATATCTTTCCCTTATTTATTATTATGGTTTGTTTCATTAAAATTGCTTCATTAAAAGTTATTATACCCTTCAAATAACCTTAGAAGTATTGTGTTCACTCCAGTTTACTAACAGATCAAGAATTAACTAGTTTTTGTGATGTGTGCAAAATGGATTATACAATTCAACTTTTTAAAATAAAGCAGTTAATAAATAATATGGTATTTTACTTTTTAAAAATTTAAAAAAATTTTGTTGCTTAACAATTAATGTAAAGCAAATTCGTAAATTCATGATATAAAGCATATTAATGTAAAGCAATTTCAGCATAAAGTATTTCTAAAATTGCTTTACATTTTAAAATTAGTAGTTATTTTACTATTTCCTGATTTTTATTGATTAGACTTAGCATCATCCCACTTTCCATAAGATATCGAACTGTTCTAATCCATGAAGGTGAATCATTTAATTCAATGGACTGCTATTGCCAATAAGTAACAGCTTTTCATGTGAGTTAATACATGTGGCAACACAATGACTCTTCAAGGACACAGAGTAGCATATGCAAGTTGAAACATGTAATATTGTCATAAGTATAATGCAACAGTATGCTTTCACTCTGTTGTTTTCTCACTTTGGATAGGTGCTTGTTTTCATGTGTTGATTTTTTGCAGACTATGCTTGATCTGAAAGCTGAGCAATGATATGCTATATGTTACTGTGTTCAGTGAAGCTTAAGTGCTGCACAATCACAAAAATGACTCAAGTTTGTGGGGAACAGTTTTTGAAATATAATGTGATTTTCAAATGGTGCAAATGCTTCACAGGTGGATGCAGTTCCATGACAGAAAACCCAAGATCTCGGCAACCAAACACTGTTCTCTGCACATTTTAATCATTTCTGTGACTGTCCGTTCACCACTTAAGCCTTGCCAAAGAGTAACATATCACATACTGCTGCTCAGTTTCCAGATCATTCATATCCTGCAAAAAATCACACCCAAAAACAAATGCTTTCCAAGGTGAGAAAATAATGGAGACTGATTGTGCACTACTTTGCTGTTGTGATTATGCTGCAATGTGTCTCAACTTGCGCATGCTGCTCTGTGCTCTTGAAGTGTCATTATGTTGCCACATATCATGTATTAACTTATATGAAAAACTACTATTGTTGGTGATGGCAGTCCATGAATTATATGATCCACCAATGTATAGAGTGATTAAAAATTTGTGCAACCCATATTAGAAAATTTCATTCATTCTCAATTTACCTTTACAAAGTGTTAACAAAGGGTTACAATAGATGTTGAAAGTGAACCTTCATTTCACTTTCAACGAAGTTCATTGAAGTCAGCTTGAACAGTTAAAAATGATTTGGTTGTTAAATAATGTTTGTGTATACTTGTTTGGCCTGGGAAAATTTCATTATGGAAAACTAGTACAATACACATCACCAACAAAGAACTGACAGCATGAGAATTAAACTAAACAGTGTTGCATATGTGTCAGTGACTGCAGAGTTGCCAATGTTAGAATCTGTATTTAATTCCATTCAGTTGGTGTAAAATAATAAACATTTACATTTCAGGTTGCATGAGTTTTGAATCACTCTATTTTATTCTTGGCACTTAACTAATGCAGCACTTACATATCAGTTAATCATCTGGAGAAGCCTAGATTTAGTACCAAACAGAAACATTTCTGTACTTAGCTAATTTGCCACTATGCCTCTTCACTTTAGCCAGTGATTGATTATTTCATCTACCATGCTTCATCAGGATTTTATATCCATTGCATTTCCATTCCTTTAGCAGATATTTACTTCATTTGTAAAAGTAATTTGCCTATCTAGAATATTGCAGCCACTATGTATATCCACTAAGTATATTGTTGAATCTTCACCACTGCAATGCCACAATTACAGCATTTTTTTCCCCAATATTTCATATTTACAGTTTTCTTCATCTTTTCATTAATGAGTGTGTATATTATAAAATTTCACACTGATTTTATTGTAAAACTCGTGATTTGTTGCAGCTTTGACTTGATCTGATGGGTATCAGCTTTTAAAATTTATTCATAAAAATGGTTAGTATTTGATTTAAAAGAGCTAGTTTTCACTCTGTACAATTCAAACCTCAAATAATTACTCTTGCACATTGTTACCAGTTTTAGAAGAAAATTCTTCAGCTATGTTTGATGTAAACCCATGACCTGAAAAAAGTGTTCTACTGTTGGCTGCTGATCAGCATTATCTGGAATAAGATTTTGCTTTTAAGTAATGTATTAGCTTTGCGTCCAAATAGCATTGGAAGTACTCTGTGTTCCCCAAGTATGCTCATAGATGAAGCTTTTTAACTAGTTAACATGATGTTTGCAAAATTTAAATGTATGATTTGAAAAATTTATGAGCCTTTTGCTTTTTGAATAATGTTTCTTTTATAGTATTTTTCTTTTACAGAGTGCATTTAAAAACGTTTTTGACACACATATTTGTAGATTTGCACTCTTTCCTCTAAAATTAATGAGCTATGACTTGTTTGAAAGCTTGTTTAAACTTGTCATTACATGTTAGAAACAAAGGCTGTATCATCATTTCTCTTTTCACTGGTAGTATGTAAAGTTTGGTCTGCAAAATCTGTGTGTTATTGCTATGGAGTCTACAAAAGATGTGGAAGATTTTACATTTTCACAAGAATGTAGTTTGTGAACGACACAAAAAAAATCCATGCCAATTTATCACAAGTATATGGGAATAATGCTTGTTCATTTGGCACTGTTATGGGATGGATGTACAAATTCAGAGGATGGCAGAGCTTTGAAGACCTCCCTCATTCAAGGAAGACCAAAGGAGGCCATGAATGAGAGAACTATCACTGCTCTTTGTGAGCTCATTAAAGAACACCCACACATCACCATTCAGGTAATAAATTTAGATGTCACTGTAATGATTAACAGTGTGGAAATGATTATACATCAACATTTAATTTTCCAAAAGTTCTGTGTCAAATGAGTACCCCACAAACTGACAGAACAGCAAAAAAGAGCTAGGGTCGACTCATGCGAGGACATGCTAGCATTGTTTGAACCTAGTCCCCCAAACGGTTAACCGACATTGTTACAGGTGAGGAGATGTGGTTTTATTACTATACAACTCCCAGAAAGATTGATAACAATGTTTGGGTTGTGGAAGATGAACTGCTTCCCCAAATCCTCTGATAAGACTTTCACTCAAGGAAGAGGATGTTCACAATTTTTTTCAATTCACAAGGAGTGGTACCTGTGGAAACTTTACCTGAAGAAAAAAAACATGACTGTAAATGGCAAGTACTACACCAACATTGTTTTGCCCAAAATAGTTAAAAGTGTGAAAGAGCAGTGTTCAACAATAGGTGTGTCAAGGGTTCTCCTTCATGACAATGCCAGTACTGACAAAACCCAGCAAGGTACAGCCTATCTGGAGCAGGAAAAAATATAAACACCCCTCCTGCATATTCACCTGATTTTGCACCATGCAATTTTTGGTTGTTTTGAGAAATTCTAGAGAAACTGTCTGGAATGCCTTTTTGAATGGTACAAGACCGTACAAAGTGTGTCCATTCAGAGTTGCAGAGTATTCTCCAATAGGAGTGTATTCTGCAGAATTGGTATATATATCTGCAACTTTGCATAGATGCTGGAGGGCAAGTATTTTGGATGACAGTTAAAAGTTTTTGTGAGATAAGTGCAGTGGTCTTTGTTCTCCAGATGCGTATCAAGAACTTTTTGAATGCCTCTCATAACTGCAATTTTCACACCATCTACATTTTGAGATAATTTTTGTGGTGGGAACTTATGTAAAACATTGATGGGGAGCTTTTTGGCACAACAGGTGATACATTCATGCCAATACAGCCCTTAACTTGAGGAATCAGTATCACAGGAGACTTGAGTTTCAAAGTAAATTCCTCAAGTGATTTTTATAAGTATTTAAACCAGTGATTCCCAACCTTTTCTGGACCATCGCCCCCTTTAGAAGAGAACAAAAATTTCAACGCCCCCCCTAGTCCATAATAGTTAATTTTATATGAAATATTAAAATATTGTTGCATATTATCTGTACCTAATTTATCTGTTTATTTATCTATTAAAAATCATAAAGCAGAAATTAATAAAACGACAACCAAATGTACAATAAAATTGTTTATTAAAATTTTAAAAATAAACACAGAATCAATAAGAAATAAAAAATAATGAGAAACACAAAATTAATTATAAATAAAAAAATTAATGAGATGGTTGAGGCTGGTGTAGTGTTAACAATTTGTTAATGTCTGGTTCCAATTTCGTTAACATCAATCGCAGATCGTCACGTTCAGTGATGTGTAGTCTGTTCCTCTTCTTTGACAGTAAATTAGCTACTGCACTGAATCCATGCTCAGCCATATAGGATGAAGGAAATGCGATTAAAAACTTCTGTACTATTGCCCACAATCCAGGGTAGAGAACTGGTATTGATTTTTGAAGCCAGAACTCTTGGTATCCATGTTTGAATTTTACTTTGAGTGCTTCGTTAGTCGTGAGTTCTAAGAGTTCCTCTTCCAAATTTGATGATTCTTCAGTATCTGTGTTTGCAAAAGGATCTAAAACCCAACTCGGTATATTCATGTTTAAAATATCTTGGAAATGCTCCGTAAAATCAACATGAAGAACTTCCAAGTGTTGGCAGTAAGTAAGTAAATCTTCCGGTTTTGCAGAGACTGCTGATAATGCGGGAAAGTGGTTGTATTCACCTATACCTAGATTTCGTTTGAATAGAAGAAGTTTCCCCGCAAAAGCAGCTATGACGTTTTTTGTTTTAATTAAATTCAACTCATCACCTTGCAATTGTAAATTAACTTGATTAAATATTTTAAACAGATCTGTCAAATAAGTGATGTCATTTTTTGACGTAATCAGGTTTTCGCGCTTTTTTTCGTCTCTGTCTTCAAGAAAGTCCAGTACTGAGTCAAATAGATTGAAAAAACGATTCAGACAAACACCTTTAGAGAGCCAACGTACTTCTGTGTGCAGCAGCAAGCGATTGTAATCTTCGTCATTTTCATTACAAAGCTTACCAAATAATCGGTCATTCAATGAATTGCTTCTAATCTTATTGATTGCTTTAATAACGTAATGGAGCGACGTATGCAGACGTTCATTCAAATTTTTTGCAACCAAATGCTGACGATGAATAATACAATGTGCAGCGAGTACATTTGGTACTGCTTGTTTCAAATGTGCTATGAAACCCTTATGACGCCCTGTCATTGCTGGAGCACCATCAGTAGCAGCAGACAAAATATTGCAAATAGGAATTTCTTTCTCTTGAAAAAACTTTTGCATGGTATTAAATATAGATTCTCCCTTTGTATCAGATTTCAAATTTTTAGCAAATAATAACTCTTCATGATTTTTTTCTTCTTTTATAAATCGTACGTATGATAAGAGTAGAGCTTCGTTATTTGGTAGAGTTGATTCATTGAGTTGAATGGAAAATTTGCAAATCTTTAAGTAATAACATAATGATATTTCAACGTCTTTTGCCATTTCATCTATTCTTCTTTGCACTGAATTATTACTGAGAGGAGTTTTTTTGATGATATCTGATGGTGTCTTATGATGAAGAACAGTTTTTAATATCTCTTTGACTGCCGGCAAAATTAATTCCTCGCCAATTGTGTGTGGTTTTCCTGCTTTTGCGATTAACAATGAAACGTTATATGAGGCTTGTAGTCCATCATCATCTTGTTTAGAAGACGACGCAAAAAGGTTTCACATAGTTGGCTGTTTTAAATATTGCTTTTCCAGTTCTTGAAAATAGGATAAATCTTTGTTCTTCTTATCAGCATGCATTTTATTTAAATGCTCTTGTAGCCTAGAAGGTTTCATAGCTTCATTTGAAAAAACTTTTCGGCAAATTAAACACATAGGTAATGATTGGTTTGTAGGAGAGTATGTAAATCCATATTTCAAATACTCAATACTGTACTGCCGGCATTTCTTTTTAGATGTAGATTCAGACATTTTCAAATACAAATTAACTTCTCAACAGATTTTTAGATAATTATGAAAATAATGTTTATAATGACTTCTAACACTTATCACTCACGACTATTTATCACGGCGAAGCACATAAAAATAATGAAACATTCCTAGAGCTATTGCTTTTATAGATTTGATTTTGTGCACGCATTAATTTGTATGTTTGCGATGCCGGCGCACTTGCTCTGTAAACAAGTCATTTAAAGCTCCCATATTCAGGGGCGGGGGTGGCTCAGTCGGTAGCGCGCCAGGCTCGTAATCTGTAGTTCCCAGGTTCGAGTCCCAGCTGGGTCAGCGTTGAGATTTATCTCTGCAAAATTCCCCGCCTTGCCCACAGTCAGTAGGGGACACCGATGGGCTTGGAAAGGCCGCCGTCCGTTGGATGGGATGTTAAGCCGTGGCCCCGTGTGCGGGAGAGCCATACCCTGTGGACGTTAAAGAACACGCTGGATGGCCTTGACGGGAAGCTACCATCTGTCTCCCAACAGCTGTTCCAGTGGGTCCCCTCCCCCAACCTTCTCTGAGCCTTCGGGGTCCTTGTGACCTGGACATTTAGCCCATGGTGTGCAAAAAAGTGCCGCTCAGAGGTAAAACAACAACACAAGCTCCCATATTCTTGTCGAAACATGTTAAATTGCATGAACCGCTTTTGCCTACCAACTTGCAAGGACTTGTCACCGTCAATCTATTCTAAACTAAAACAAATTAGGTATAGGTATACCTAATGCTAATTTAAAAATGCTTATTAACGCGATAACAATAAGATAATTTACATAGCTAGATAAAATATTTATTCATGAAAACAGGTATTTTCAAAGTATTTTATTATCTTAAAAAAAATAATTATAAAAAGAATATTCATGAAAACAGGTATTTTCAAAGTATTTTATTATATTAAAAAAAATTATAAAAGAAATATTAAATATAATAAATTTATTATTATATTATTATTGCATCAAGGTTGATTTGACTATCAGGACGGACACACATGTCCAACATAATAAGCCTGATATAGTAGTGCATCATAAGGTATTTAATGAGATTACAATTATTGAAGTAGGAATAACATCTCAGGATAACCTGCAGACAGTAGAGGTTGAAAAGAAGAGGAAGTATGATCTGCTGGCTAATGAGTTGAGCATAATTCACAAGTGTAATGTTAATATTATACCTTATGTTCTGACGTGGGATGGTATTGTAACTACGTACCATAAATCATACTCAAAGCGACTTGGAGTGGGAAAACATATTGAAACTTATATCCAACCTGTGATCTTGAAGAGAACTTTTGAGAGCATTTCAGTCGACTTCAGACGTACCAGTACGCTAGTAGGCGGTAGCAGGGAACTTTTGTCCAAGCTGCAGTTGAAAAGCTGTACATGACGGATGAGGTAGTGGATGACCAGAATCACCAGGAAGACACCACAGAATAGAAGAGATAAAATGGTTGTCACAGAAAATTCCATTAAATTTATTTATTTATTTGACCGCCCCTCTTGACTGCCTCAACGCTCCCCATTTGCCTCTGGATCCGCTACCGCCCCCATGGAAGGATCCAGCGCCCACTGGGGGGTGGTATCGCCCCCGTTGGGAATCTATGATTTAAACTGTTCTTTGGAAGTAAAGATAAAATAATGGTCCAAATGGCACAGATTTGAGTTGGGTCCTGATGATATTATATCATAAATTTTTAGTTAGGGTTAATAGCATTGAAAGAGGAGATCCTGATTGGTAACTGGTAAGTTGTAGGTTCATGTCCTTTTTAAGTCAATTTTTTTTCTCTAAAATTTATGTATGGGAATGATTATTTGAATTTGAATTATTCAAAGTACTTGACAAATGTGAGCTTATGATTTACAGAACCTAAAGCTTTAATTATTATTTTTTACACTTATTTTTCATTTCCATCATAATATCAATTATTAAAAAATGTTTTAGAGTCTGTTTAGAGTAGTTAGCTCATCATAAATGCCTTGAATATGTAATTTCAATTTTGCAACAGGTTTCTAATGATAGCATTCCAGAAGAAGAAATAGCCAGTGCTTATAATGTATGGCTAAAAGGTCTAACTGCTTTGCCAGCACTGCAGCCAAATATACATCCAAGGTATAGTTCACAATTAATGTATCTAAAATAGTAATGTAATATATTTTTGTGCCTATCAGTCAAAACCAGCTCATCAAAGTGTGATTAAATCAGTAATCTAATCATAATTATTTATTCTATGTGTTGTAAGTAAAAAAAAAAATCATAAAAATCTATATCTGTTACAAAATTTTGATTAATTCCAGAGCTGATTACTGCTCTGAGTTTTCTGGATTGTATCTGAAAATCGAATTTTGCATTTTTCGGTTTTCCCTTTTTACCTATCTTTCTGTTGCTTTTGGCTTTGACAGTTGGTGGTTTGACAAAATGTTGCTCCACCATATCTTTCAAACACAATGGAGAAACTTAATGATTTATACACTGAAGAGTCAAAACATTATGACCATCTGCCTAATATGATGTTGGTCCTCCATGTGCCACCAAAACAGCTCTTATCTGGCGAGGCATGGACGCTACAAGATTTCGAAAGGTGTCTTGTGGTATCTGATGAGTTGTAGGTTCATGTCCTTTTTAAGTCAATTTTTTTATCTAAAATTTATGTATAGGAATGAGCAGATCCTTTAGCAGATTTCCAGCAGATCCTTTAAATCTTGTAAGTTGCATGGTTGAGCCACTGCAGATTGGATGTGCTGTTCCAACAGAAACCACAGATGCTCTATTGGATTGATGTCTGGGGAATTTGGAGGCCAGGGCAATACCTGGAAGTCTTCCTCATGTTCTGTGAACCATTCTCGAACAATCCAGGCAGTGTGGCAATTATCCTGCTGAAAGAAGGCACTACTAGAGGGGAATATTGTTGCCATGAAAGGATGTACCTGATCTGCAGTAATGTTTAGGTAGGTGGTAGACATCATAGTTTCCTGAACATGAATGAATGGACCCAGGGTTTCCCAGCAGAACATTGCTCAAAGCATTACACTTCCTCCACTAACTTTTTTCGTCCCATGGTGCATCCTGGTGACAAGTTTCCCCAGGTAAATGACGCACATGTGCTCAGCTGTTCACATGTTACAACAGGAAATGAGATTCATCAGACCAGATGACCTTCTTCCAATCATTCAAGGCCCAGTTTTGATGCTTGTGTGCCCATTGTAGACACTTTCAACTGTGAACCGAGGCTAGCATGGGCACTCAGAGTGACCTGTGGCTGAGCCCCATTTTCAGCAGATTTCGATGTACTGTGTGTTGTGATACATTACTCCCATCACCATCATTCAAATTATGGGCGAGTTGTGCCACAATATCCCTTCTGTTGGCTCGTACCATAAGGAATAACCTTCGCTTATCTCTAGCATCAATGAGGTGTGGTCAGCCCACACCTTGCTGGCAGTTCGTGGTTTTTTCCTCTTCGGACAATTTTTTGAAGATACTAACCATGATTGACTGTGAGCACCCCACAGCCTTGCTGTCTCGGAAATGCTCTGACCCAGTCATCTGGCCATTACAATTTGGTCTTTGTCAAACGCATTTAAGTCCATTGCCTTTTCCATCTGAAGAATAAGAATAAACTGATTAACAGAGCTCAGTATCAGGTGTTATTTATACCATTTCATGGCCTTCACATGTGCCTGCAGTTTCATCGATTTGCATTAAGACACGCTGGTCATAATGTTTTGCCTCTTCAGTGTATGTCAAATGAAAGCTTGTGATTCAGGGAGTGTCATAGGCAATAAAAAATTAACCCACTCCCATGATTTCTTTTTTTAAAAAAAGGGAGAAGTATGAAAACTGTTCTTCCTCTGTATCTCCAGAACGTGAATGCTGAAAGTAACAAGCTATGTATTGAATGAAAGCTTCTTACACAGAATGTCATTGGCTATAAAAATTTGCCCCCCATGCTTTCTTCCTCCCTAAAAAGGGGAGAAATATGAAAATTATTGTTCCTTTATTTCTCATGAATTCCAGTGCAGAAAGTAACAAGCTATGTATCAAATGAAAGCTTGGGATGTGGGAAGTGCCATAGGCTATGAAAAATTGATCCCCCATGCTTTCTTCCCCCCTAAAAATGGGAAATGTGAAAGTCGTTCTACCATATGTTCCGAAGGCAAGGGCTCACAGTTACTAGTTAAGTGTCAAATGAAAGCTCAAATAATGAGCGTCATAAACTATTTGAATTTTGCCACCAATATTCCCCTCTGATAAAAGGGGAATGGGGCAGATTTTTGTGGGGTTCGATTTCAAATTAAAGCTTGTGACGTCTCCAATGTCATGGGCTACCTCAATTATGACTTCAAAAGGGAAAAAAAATGTGATTGATGTTTATGAATCATATATCAAATGAAAGTTTTTGAAGGTAGGTGTTTTTAGTGACAAAAAATATGAAAAAAATAAAAATTAAAAAATTCCTATTTTTCTATATGACTCTAAAAAGTAGAAAATAAACCTAAAACATATCAGTGGTGCAATCAGTCACTGAGTTCGTATTCACTTTAAAGGAAGATAGGGTACCAGAAATCTTGTTATGTAGGTAAATTGGCACCTTATCCTCCTTTGAAGTGAATACGAACTCACTGACTGATTGCATCATCAATATGCTTTAAGTTTATTTTCTACTTTTTAGGGCCATGTAGGAAGATGCGTATTTTTTAATTTTTTAAATTTATTTTTAAGAAAATTTACTTCCAAATTTTGCAGTATTTTCTCCTTTCTCCAAAAGGAAATGGTAATAAAAAGGGAAGAACTGTTTCCATTTTAGCTCTTTTACTACAGTAAAGGTGTGATATGCCAACTGAGGGGGTTAACACTTTTGGCTACTGATCAAAGAGAGGGTTTGAACCCTGAGTATGGCATGGATGTTCACTAATAAATCAGCACTTTGACGTCGATTCTAATTTTAGAGGAAAAATTGCATTGAGCCGGGTGGGATACAAATTTATGAAATGTAAATAAATGTCTTTAGTGTCCTTGTTATCTGATAAAAAAAATTAATTGGTGCTGTGTAAAATTGCTAAATTAAAATTGTTTGAATGAGAATTTTTTATTAGTGGATATTGAACTGTCGAGTTTATCTCATTATTTAGCATGGATGTTTGTGTTGTCCTTCTACTTACATCATCTTCCTCACAGATCTTGTCTATGGTGTATTAATTGACAGGCTACTGTTAGACCTCTGGGGGTATTTTATTGTTTCTGCTTCTTAATTTGTGCTTGACTAGGGCTCACATATACTAATGTCCTACAGGTCAGAGGGAATTTAGAGGACTTCATCTCATCATTTCCAAACAAAACGTTGGGTAAAGTTTGTACCAAAATTCTTTTACAGAGTTGAAAGTACTGACTGTAAATGGGTGTATGCAACTGGAACCTATCCCCCACTTTCTCTGTTTTGGCAACTAATCATAGATCAGATTACTTAGAGCTCCTGTGACTTTAATATTTGCTTTACAGAAATGTAAATAAATGTCTTTAGTGTCCTTGTTATCTGATAAAAAAATGAATTGGTGCTGTGTAAAATTGCTAAATTAAAATTGTTTGAATGAGAATGGCAGGCTGATTCCTCTATAACAGATCAAAGCTCACAAGGTGGCAAGAGACAGTGGCTCTTGGTATTAACCATGAATGCTTTTCGATATTATGGAAATTTAACTTAATTGTTAATAATTAAACCTTTTGGCTCCATTGGTGCTGTAGAGCATATGAGATTTACACAGATCTGTAGCATAGGTGCTGGACAGTGACTCTGGAACTACAAATGAAGCTGGGATTTTTAAAAAATAAAAATTCCTTTTTGAAAATTTTTACCTATATCTCATAAAAATAGATAATTCAAACTTCTGTAATACTTAGCCTTTCCATTTCATGAAGTTTTTTAAAATATAATATAATTATAAATTTCATTAAATTTTTTAAAATAGTAGCTAGCTTAAAAACTCTGGTGGCTATAGGCTAAAAAAATTGAGCTCAAACTCATCCCTAATTATTATGCATGTCACAAAATTAATAATTTACTGATAATTCATATTTTGGTTACTTGTAAAAATATCATTTTATGTTATTAATATGATGCTTTAAAATATAGGCATCATTAATACTCATTGATTTCATTAATTAACTCGCAAATGAGTTGTACTTCAGTGGGATTATGTGATAATGATATTACAATTGGCAGTACTATTTTTCAAATAAGCTGTTTTAACTACATTAAGTGGAAACTATTTTGCATGTAAGATTCACACTCAAAGCATGAATTTTTTATTGGAAAATTTTTGTGAATATCACTATGTGATAATCTGTCTTATATACTGAGCATTGCAGATGAAATAAATTATTCACTTATTATTTCATTGGATATATATTAATAAAATATTGTTTTCATTTTCTGAATCTTCCACTTGTTTGAATTTATATCTTTTACCTTGTCATGAAAATTGTAAAAATTGCAAAATAGAAAATATTATAAACAGTTGATGCTTGAAATTTGTTAATTAGGTGGTAGAGTGTGACAATGAAGGAGTTAACATTGATAATATGACTTACTCTTTCCTCTGGTTTTAAGAAGGGAAAACTCAACTGTTTTGCTTTTTGAAAACAAGTGTTTTATTGGAGGTAATTGTATTTTCTTTTTAAATTAATCTTCTTATTCAGTGAGTTATGAATTGAATACACTATAGGAAAAAAAAATTGTAATACCTGGAAGGATTAATGCCATTTTATTGAAATGCAGGCAGCTGTTAGCATACACTGAGATGTGCGATTGATTACATTATCAAAAAAAAGGGAAAATTACCACTTTACCTTACTGGTAAAGTGTATGATGTTGAATTAGTATGATGTTGAACCTCCCCACTCAGCAATGCATTCATGAACACTGCAGAGAAGACTGTCATATAGCTCTGTAATGTTCTCATGAGGGATAGAATGCCAAATAGCATGAAGTCACTGTTCCATTTCAGTGATGGTGGTTGGTGCACCTCTTGGGTTTTGTTGGAGCTGTTGGCCCATCATGTTCCAGACATGTTCAATAGGTGAATGAATATGCTGGCCATGGCAATTCCTGCATCTTTTGCTCATGTAGATACTGCAGACTAATGCAGGCTGTGTGGGGACAGATGTTATCTTGTTGGTAAAAGATTTTGTGCTGCTGAACAAGTGGGACAGCCACTGGCTGCAAAATGTTGGTAAGGTATTGTTGGACAGTTAGAGTTCCCCTTATGATGACCAGTTCTGACTGAGATGTGTGACTAATGGGGCACCCCACACCTAGACATCAGGTACTGGAGCTGTGTGACAATGTCACATGCACTGGGTGCCGTTTCTTTCCCCTGGATGACGGTGAACACATTGTCTACTGTCATGCTGACCAAGGCAAAAACAAGATTCTTCACTAAACACCATGGTACTCCACTCTTGTTTGTTCCAGTTCTGTCTGAGGTGATATTCTAAAGACGTACGCAAATGTGAGCAGCAGTGCTGGATGATAGGCTTGCAATGAAAACTGTAAAAGCCTTTTGTTTACCTACCACCTGGTAGGTATTTGATGTGTTACCTGTTGCCAGTCCCTTTACAGTTCTGTTGTAGTTACGAATCTCTCATACAGTACCATGCATCGCAAATGGCGGTCCTGTCACTCTGCGGTCATATGTCGTCTTCCTGATCCATGTTGGCGTATACTATATTCTTCTTGAACCCACTGGGTTTTCTGTTTGTTTGTGGGTTGACAGCCCCAAGTGAATAGATTCACAGGATATGTTTATCAGCTGGTGGATAATCCTGAGCAGAGGTCATCGCAGGCACCTGAACTCTTTGCTTCTATTGGCATTGTCAGATTCTACCTTGGAGGAAGTCTTCCAGTGTAGATGACTTCAGCCTTTAGTGGAGGGGGATGCGATTAGGGGGCTGTTTGATATTCTCGGCATTCCCTCTCTCAATAAACAGAGTTTCTTTAAACATCCCACTAACCATTTTCTCTCCATAGGTAGTTGGAATGTGAGGACTCTGCACAGAGCTTTTTCTCTTGATGTCCTCACACAAGAATTCCACCATTATAATTTAGATATTCTCAGCTTGCAAGAGACCAAATGGACAGATAAAGGTCAGATTCTTAAAAATAATCTTAAATTTCTCTTTTCAGGGAGGGACGATAATAAGCATCACCAACGCATGGTCTGCTTCTCAGCAGACACGCTAGTGATGCTCTTCTAGGATATGAGTGCATTAATGACAGGTTTATTGCAGCAAAATTTCAGACAAGCGTTAAAGACTTGAATGTTATATGCTGTTATGCCCCCACTGAGGATGCCGATGAGGATGAGAAGGATAGGTTTTACGGACAACTTCAGGATATTTTGAATTCTGTCAAGAAAGGGTTGTTCTAGGTGACTTGTTCTAGGTGACTTCAATACCAAAGTTGGTACTGACTCTGATCTTTGGGGAGGAGTAATAGGCCCTTTTGGTATTGGTAGCTGCAACGGCAATGGGCAACATCTCCTACAGGTAAGTAAACTCAATGGATTCAGAATAACTAACACTTATTACAAACACAGCGACATACATAAGTACACAAGGGTTTCACCCGATGGGCTGCATAAGAATATGATTGATTATATATTAATTAACAGCAAATGGGCTAGTTCTGTTAGGAATACCAGGTTATATAGGGGAGCTCAAATTGGATCTGATCATTACCTTGTTAAAAGTGTCTTGCAACTTAAACTTAAAAAGTGTTGTGCTAGGGTTAAAAAATTTACTTTTAATACTGAAGCTCTGAAAGACCCAGTTATAGCCAAAGTTTACCATGATAGGTTAAGTTAGTCATTTTGACAGTCATGGTATGCTTACTACTGAAGTTGAGGAAGAATGGAATCATTTTAAACAGGCTTTTTTGGACACTAACAGTACTCCTTTAGGAAAAAAGGAGCAGAGGAGGCAGAATTATCTGAGTGATAAGTCACTTGAGTTTATTTCAGAAAGAAAGAACTGCAGGAATGTCCTTATCAATACCCTACTAGTCCTAATAGAAAGCATTACAGAGAACTTAATAAACATGTAAAAGATCAGTTAGCTGCTGATAAGAATCTTTGGCTTGATGGCTTGGCTGACAAAGCTGAGGAAGCAGTTGGACAGCACAACAGTAGAGAGCTGTACCAAATGGTTAATATTTTGTGTGGTAGAAAATGGACATGTATACAGGGATTGAAGGATAAAGAAGGTAAGGTTATAGAAGGTGAGGATTCTGTCATGGCTAGGTGGGCTGAGCATTTCAGTGATGTTCTAAACAATGTGGGTAGTTTTACTCCGATTGTTTACAATGATGATAGATGCATTGGTGACTTTAACATTGGTCCTATAACACAATCTGATGTTATTTTGGCTGTTTCTAAACTTAAACTTCATAAATCCCCAGGTGTAGACGAAATTACTATGGAAATGCTTAGAGCTGGGAATGTTTCTGTTACCACTTGTATGACTGAAATTTTGAATATATTTTAGATAAAGGCATGGTTCCTAAGGATTTTACCAGAGCTATTGTTATCCCTATTTTCAAAAAAGGTGATCGTAGTTCTTGTGATAACTATAGGAATATCAGTCTACTCTCTGTTCCATGTAAGGTTCTTTGTATGATTGTGCTGAATAGAATTGGGGCGGGAGTGGCTCAGTTGGTAGCGCGCCAGGCTCGTAATCTGTAGTTCCCAGGTTCGAGTCCCAGCTGGGTCAGCGTTGAGATTTATCTCCGCAAAATTACCCGCCCTGCCCACGGTCAGTAGGGGACACCGATGTGCTTGGAAAGGCCGTCGTCCATCGTATGGGACGTTAAGCCGTGGCCCCATGTGCGGGAGAGCCATACCCTGTGCACATTAAAGAACACGCTGGATGGCCTTGACGGGAGGCTACCATCTGTCTCCCAACAGCTGTTCCAGTGGGTCCCCTCCCCCAACCTTCTCTGAGCCTTCGGGGTCCATGTGACCTGGCCATTTAGCCCATGGTGTGCAAAAAAGTGCCGCTCAGAGGTAAAACAACCCAACCCAACTGAATAGAATTAAGAATCTGGTTGACAGTCAATTGCGTGATGAGCAATGTGGATTCAGAAGTGGTAGGGAATGTGTGGATCAGATATTTTCACTTAGGCAGATTCTTGAGAAATGTTTAGAGTTTCAGAAACCTTTGGTTGCTAGCTATGTTGATTTCAAAAAGGCTTTCGACTCTGTTGATCGTCATAATTTGTGGTCGATTGTGAGATCATATGGTATACCAGACAAGTTAGTTAACCTAATGAAAGCTCTCTATAATAACACTGAGTCGTGTGTGAGAGTTGGTAAGGCTTGTAGCAATTGGTTTAGCATTACTTCTGGTGTTCGACAAGGGTGCATTTTGTCTCCTTTTCTCTTTTGTTTGGTTATTGATTATGTTATGCGAAATTCACTTCGAGGGAAAGATTTTGGCCTTAAATGGGCTGGAGATAGGAAAATTTCTGATTTAGATTATGCTGATGATTTATCCCTTTTGGCAGATCATGTTGATGAGATGAACTCTTTCATTCGAACTGTTGATGAAACTGGTAGTAGAGTAAGTTTGGTTATAAACAGAGAGAAAACTAAAGTAATGAAAATTGGTCAGGCAGGCTGTGATTCGGTTAATCTGAATGGTTGCAATCTTGAGCAGGTGTCACAGTTTAATTATCTTGGGAGCTATGTAACAGGTACTGGTGATGTGTGGCATGAGATTAACAGACGAATAGGGATTGCTGCCGGGACTTTTCAGAATCTATGGAGAGTGTGGAGAAATAGGTGTATGCACCTAAAGACTAAAATTAGACTGTATAATAGTTTGTTTCTTTCTAGGGTTAGTTATGGTAGTGAAACTTGGACACTTTGTAAACATGATAACAGGAAACTAGATGCTTACGCAGTATCTTGGGCATTAGGTGGTTCAACTTTGTAACTAATGATGAGGTTAGGCAAAGGAGTCTGCAACCTCCTTTAAGCAGCATATTGTGCAGAGAGAGACTCCGTTGGTTTGTCCGTGTTGCCCATATGAATAATTATAGATTGGCGAATAGGGTTATGAACAGTATGCCTAAAGGCCTCAGAAAGAGGAGACCTAGGATGCAGTGGGCAGACAATGTCAAACAGGACCTTATTAGAATTGGCGTGCAGTGGCCAGATGCAGTAGATGTAGCTCAGGACATACTTGCTTGGAGAACTAAATTGCATGGTCTGGTTGGACCTCCATAGCCCATGGCTGCTTGAGGATGATGATGATGATGATGCTAGAATTGTGGCCAACTTTGTTGGCTATATCTCTGTATGACAAACCAACTTCTGTGAGTCCAGTGATTTTTCCGCGCTCAAAGTCTGTTAACTGTTGGAACGGCTGTTGACATCTGCATAAGGGCATCTTTAGCAGTTTAGAATAATTTCCACAATGTTTTGTCAACCAGGAAGCTTTGGTTGACAAAACATTGTGGATGATAAGCATCCTTTATCTCTGTAAACTTTCTCTGTCAACCAGTAAGCTTTGGTTGACAAAACATTGTGGAAGATAAGCATCCTTTATCTCTGTTTGACTGCTCCACACCTGTAGCGTCAGTTCGCACTTCTCCAATCATTTCAATCATCCTGATCATTTCCACGCATTTTCATATATTACCGCCTCCCAAAATTTCATCACATTTGCATAATTTCTTGTAGTATATTTTATGCTGAAATATTTGTGTGCCAATATAATTTAAATTCTTTTGTTGCAGATTGCCAAAGAAAGGTGACAGAAATATTTTAATAACTAGTGCCTTGCCCTATGTTAATAATGTTCCTCATTTGGGAAATGTAATTGGAGCTGTTCTTAGTGCAGATGTTTTTGCTCGGTAAGACTTAGTAATAATAAGCTGCAACTTTAGATGTTTTTTAATATATATATCATATATCTAAAGAATTAAAATATTTTATACACCAAGTTTATCAGCATGCATCTTAAATGTTATATCTTGTTTTGCAATAAAAAAGCAAAAAATAAAAAGCTTTGTTTTACTCACTAATTATTAAAATTAAAGTATGGAGCACCAAAACATGCATATTGGGGATCACTAATGGAAACAGGATAATGAAATCTGGCAGGAAGATGCAGTTATAAGGGTTGCATGTGATACCAGAATTCAAGCAGAGAAGAATCAATTTCACAGGAAAGACAATCAAAACTGAAAATGATGGTTGAAACAGGATACAAAATGGGTCATCAGTAAAGGGTGTGTCCTACTTGAACATCAATGCAGGCCTAACAATGTCATTTCATCTTTGATGAGATGATCAAAAGACTTGGAGGGCAAGTCTTTTGATGAGATCAGGCCAGGAAAAGGTGATAAAAATTTGTCTTGTGTTCCTCATACCACTTGTATGATTCAAGAGTGATGATTTGGTGCATTATCTCATGGAATTTGCCATCTCCAGTGGGGTAAAAATGATGCATCATTGTGAGCACCTGATCGTTCAAGATGCTTTCATACATCCAGAAGTGATGCAACCCTGCACCAAAAGATCTGAATTGTGCCAAGAAAATGCTCCCCACACCATTACATTATCTCTAGCACTTTGAACAGTAGATGCTAAACAAGATGGGTCCATTGCTTCATGGGTGATCCACTCTTGAATCATACAAGTGGTATGAGGAACACAAAACAAATTTTTATCACCTTTTCCTGGCCTGATCTCATCAAAAGACTTGGAGGGCATGTCTTTTGATCATCTCTAGACAATGAATTCAAAAATCTTTCGATCATCAAAATCATCAAGTGATCAATCAAAAATCTTTTGATCATCTCTAGACAATGAATCAAAAGACTTGGAGGGTAAGACGAATATGTCTTTATCGTCTTGCCCTCCAAGTCTTTTGATCAATGATCTAGACAATGAATGCAAGTTTCACTACCATAACTAACCCTAGAAAGAAACAAACTATTATACAATCAAATTTTAGTCTTTAGGTGTATTATTAGTTTCTACACTTTATGTAGGCTATCTGTTGAAAACAGTGTAAAATATGATTTGTCTGACTATACAATATTTTTCCACTCCTCCACTGACAAGTTTCACTGCTCCATACATCATCAGGAAACTTCAAATCCTGTTGTTTTTGGAATTGAAAGCTTTTCATATTACAGTAACTGTTCCCAAATTTCAAAGTTTTCAATTCTCTGTGCATAGTTTTTCTTAAAATGGGTTTCAAAGTACTGCTAGCACTCATCTCTCAGCTGATAAACTGTAGCAGCTGTGTTTTGCCATACAGTTCATATCAACAAATGCCTGTCCATCAGAGCATTTTTCCTCTCACGTTTGCCATAATTGGTGGATGTTTTTTTAGACTGTTGCCATTCTCCATAACTTAGGATATTGCACCCAATGATTTTCTTGAGTTTGACACCTCCATTATGCTCCTACCCCCTTTTGAAGTCAGTCAGATCAGCCTTTTTTTTACCTATGTTGCACTTTGCTTTCTACTGTGCCTTTATGGTTTTATAGAATTTCATAGTAATAAAGAAATAATTATATCAGTGAGAAATTTTGCCTACATTGGCATGCTTTGTGATACTCCATGCACAAAGCAATCTCATGATGATTTGCCCAGACAATGTATGCTACAAGTGATACATATCAGCATGTGAGAAACACTAGAACCCATGGGAGGTGGGGGTTCCAGTTTTTTCTTAAAAATATGATTTAGGTTTAAAACCCAATGTAATGATTTAATGAACAAAGTATATTATATGTGCATTGTTAAAAGGCACTGATGGAAAATCCTTTATTGTGGGAAGAAACCATATTTTCTTTGTTTCTTTCACACTTATTGGTTTGAATATCATGTACCCCTATTTCTGATGGACATTTTGAAAACAATCTTTCCTTATATTTGGACATGTACCTTTTTCTTATATGTACCATGTAACTTTTCATATCATTAATATATTTATAATTAACATAAATATTTTAATGATGGACTTAATTTTCCAAATAGAGTTACACTTTGTTTTTTGGTGTTCCATGCGAAATGAATGGAAAAAAAAAAGTAATAAAGTGACACTCACCATTTCATATTTCTATCAAATTTGGTGAAAAGGTGTGGTTATGTGAGGTAAGAGAAGGTATCAAATTTTAGCCCTGTGAACTTGTATTAAGAATAACCAAAGTAACCACACAACACATGAAAGTTTCACAATACAGTTAGACCAACATAGAATTATTGAGAAATCTTAAATACATTAAACTCTTCTATAATCCCTCTTCTAAGTAAGTGTTATTAAAATAATTTACATTTCTCTTAATTTTCAAACTGTTATATAGTGCATTTTATAATTTATCTGCAATATATAGGTTTACTTAATATTTAGTAAAAATACTCCTCTTTTACAGGTTAAGAGGAGCATTCCATAAACTATGCACGCTTTTTTTTTTCTACAAGTGTACTAAGTTACATTGTTTTAGCTTAAGTAGAATCAACATAACCAGAAAAAGCTGTTAACAATAAAATGTTGGCCAATGTTCATCACATGCATCAATTCACTATTTGAAAGTTTACTATAAATTGGAAATAAACAATTCCACAGAGCTAAAATTAATACCCTTTCTTAACTCTCAAAGTCACACCTTTCCATCAAATTTGATAAAAAAATGTGAACTAATGAGTGCCATTTTATTTTATTTTAAGGCTGATTTCACGTGGAATGCTGTAAAACAAAATGTAACTATTTTTGGGAAATTAGGTCTTTCTTTCAATGATTAAATTGTAGAATGCATTTAAACAATATTTTTTTAATTTCATTGTGGTTATTAACTTTATTAATGCAATATTTGTTGCATATCACTTTATTGTTTATTTATTCCATATTTATTGTATCACTGTAATACTTTAAAATTTAATGATTGCACAAAAATCAGATGATGATGACCATTTTCTCAAAAATATTATTATTTAAAAATCTAAATTCTTACATATTACATATTGCTATTTGAGCAGCAGCATGAGCAAAATTTCTTGTTTTATCAGACACCTGTTTTCAAATAACAAAATATTAAATATGTGTGTGTGGGAGAGGGGTGTTGGATTTTTCTTTTTCTTGATCCAAAAAGCAGTTTGGGCTTTTTTTTTTTAGCACTTTTTGTCGTTTTTTTTTTTCTTAGAATATGATGTCATGATATCAAGGATCATATACAGCATACATTTTAAGTTAAGCTTGACTCTGCCATTTTGGATACGTCATGTTTAACAAAATTGATGATTATCCAAAAAAATTTATATTTCAATTTATATCACTGCTTATAAGGCACTCAGAGCAAAGTGAAGATAGTTTCAAAAACTATATAATACTCTGCAATCACAGTATTTTTTTTTTGTAATAAGATCTGAGTTATATAGGTATTTTAAAAAGTATCATGGCGATATTTTGCTCCAGCTTAAAGAGTTTTACCCAAAATTAAAAGTGAGTGTCATTCCAGAAATGAATATGGTGTAGGAAGCTAAAATTTCACTAGGTTTTTTTGCTTCATAAGTTACTTATTTCACATTTATGTATATATAATTTATATATATAATATGTACTCATATTAATAATAAATATTATTAGTCACATACTTCAGTGTTAACTTGTGAAATTTCAATATCAGTGGTGCCATTGCTTAGTTGAAGTGACATGGAATGACCTGATGGTCTTTTATTTTTAGAATTAAACTTTTATTAAAGCAGTTTTCCCCATGGTGCTTTCATCAAAAGTCAAGACTGTAATTGTCCTAAAAGACCTTAAGAAATTAAGTAATTATTGTTCTTTATATATTAGCATAAATAATTAAAATATGTTATTTTTCAGTTAAACTTTTTAAGATTTGTTGAGTTGAAAAATTTACAATTTATTATGATGTATTGTTTTATTATGACTTAAGTTTTCATATATTATTTTCATGGTTAGGAAATTATGCAAAAAAATCCATAGAATATGGTTATAAATATATGATTGGCAATTTATAAAAAAATTTAGAGTTCTAATTTATATTATAGAAATGAAAATAATTTTTTTTTATGTTGACTAAAAATTTAATTTGTATTTATGCTGATAATGCTGATACTTAAAACTATTATTTACAGTTATTGTAGGTTAAGAAATTACAATGCACTATACATCTGTGGAACAGATGAATATGGTACTGCAACTGAAACTAAGGCTATTGAAGAAGGAATAACACCAAAGGAAATATGTGACAAATACAATAGGCTACATACAGAAATATATAAATGGTTTAATATCTCCTTTGATTATTTTGGAAGGACAACAACAGAGCAGCAAACAAAGTAAGAGAATAAATATAACCTAATTTATGTGTTCTTTTTATATGTAAATATGTCTAATTCTGCATTATATTTTCACATATTAAAGTTATTGATTTGGGACCTTAATGTAACCCATAACCTTGCAAAGTATTAAATCTAAAAGATTCAAAGATATTTGTTTTCAGCTTACAGCTTATGCAGTGATTATGTACATGTTGGTGTACAAAACTCAAATAGTATATCTATATTTTCAAATAATAGTAAAGTATTTCCTGTTCCCTTAAAATTAATTAAATAGTATACCTATATTTTCAAATAATACTAAAATATTGCCTGTTCCCTTAAAATTAATTAAATCCCTTAAAACCCCAAATCTCTTCTACCACCTCCACTCAAGTGGAAAATTGTGGTTTTAAACTCAAACTGAGGTTTTGTCATAAGTAGAATTTTATTGCAGTATGGGATGGCAAGAGATAAATCTGTACGAGAAATTTGGGCCATTGGTTATGATAGAAACAAATTCATTAGGGGGTAAAGTCAAAACTGAAATTGGCAAACTATGAAAATGGGGAAAAAAGTTGTTTCACGTTCAAATTTGGGTTCTATTATAGGTAGGTACTTTAATTATTAATGCAATGTGGAGTAGCCTGATGGAAATTTAGTGCAAAAATTTGTGATTGATAATCAAGCATTGGAAAAATGCAATCCAAATATATTAAAAAAATCTTTTCAGCGCTAGCTGCATATGCCTTGACAAAATTTTAACTTTTTAAAAATTATGAGTTTTTAAGTTTATATTAATGTTTTAAAAAGATTTTAATTCCCTCCCCTCCATATTTTGTCTGTGCCCCTATGACAATACAGGCATTTTTTTTTTTGCTTTTCTGCTCTAACTTTTAGGCACTTAATCGAGATCACCAAAATTCAACACCCAAAGGAAAGAAATTCAAGTTTAGTAAAAAAAAAATAGCCAGGAAAGTTCCTTCATTTCATAAACATGACAGAAAATCCCATTAATGCGAGCAGCATAAATCACCATTGTATAACATTGCCCCTTGTTTTATAATACACTGAAATGAATCATTAAAAGAAATAAAAATCATATTTCAGGTAAATAATAGTATTCAGGAAGAAATTTCCTTTCAATTAATGTATAATTTAACTATTTATTGATCATGTTTCCCAATATAAGGTTTCATTTCATAGTCAGATCCATTTTTTCACTATATCATAGTAAAAAAGTCTTATTAAAATCAATATGTTTGTAAATTTGCATATCATCCTCAAACAACCATGGGCTATGGATATCCAACCAAACCGCACAATTTAGTTCTCCAAGCATGTCTGTCCTGAGCTATATCTGCTGCATCTGGCCACTGCACACCAATTCTAAAAAGGTCCTGTTTGATATTGTCTGCCCACCATATCCTAGGTTTCCTCATGTTTCTGAGACCTTAGGCACACTGTTCATAACCCTATTCGCTAATCTATGATTACAGACAATATGGCCAAACCAACAGAGTCTCTCTCTGCACAATATGCTGCTTGAAGAAGATTGCCAACTCCTTTGCCTAACCCCATCATTACTTATAAAGTTGAACCACCTAATGTACAAGATACTGCATAAGCATCTAGAATCAAAAGCATCTGGTTTCCTGTTATCTTGTTTACAAAGCATCTAATTTTCACTGCCATAACTAACCCTACAGAGAACCAGCCTATTATACAGTCTAAATTTTAGTCTAGGTGTATATGCCTATTTCTCCACACTCTCCATAGATTCTTAGAAGTCCCTGCAGCAATCTCTATTCATCTGTTAATCTCATTCCACACATCACCAGTATCTGTTACATTGCTTCCAAGATAATAAATTGAGACACCTGCTCAAGACTGCAGCCATTCAGATTAACTGAACCTTCATTACTTCAGTTTTCTCTCTGTTTATAACCAAACCTACTCTACTACTCTAGTCTCATCAGTAGCTCAAATGAAAGGGTTCATCTCATCAACATCATTTGCAAAAGGGCTAAATCATCAGCATAATCTAAATCATAAATATTTGTATCTCCAGACTATTTAAGGCCAAAATCTTGCAGTATCAATAACTGAACTAAAGAGAAAAGGAGACAAAATGCACCCTTGTCGAACACTAGAAGCAATGCTAAGCCAATAGCTACAAGCCTTACCAACTCTCACACATGACTCAGTGTTATTATAGAGAGCCTTCATTATGTTAACTAACTTGTCTGGCATTCCATAGGATCTCACAATCAACTGCAAATTATGATGATCAACAGAGTTGAAAGCCTTTTTGAAATCAACAAAGCTAGCAACCAAAGGTTTCTGAAAATCTAAACATTTCTCAAGAATCTGCTTGAGTGAAAATATCTAATCCACACATCCCCTACCACTTTGGAAACCACATTGCTCATCAAGCAATTGACTGTCAACCAGATTCTTAATTCTGTTAAGCACAATCATGCAAAGAACTGCGATCACCTTTTTTTGAAATAGGGATAATAATAGCTCTGGTAAAGTCCTTAGGAATCATGCCTTTATCATAAAAGATATTCAAAATTTCAGTCATCTGTGTGGTAACCGAAACATTTCCAGCTCTTAGCATTTCCAGCTAATTTAGACATTATAATTATAACATTAGAATTCTTCTGTGAGGACATCAAGAGAATAAGCTCTGTGCAGAGTCCTCACATTCCAACTCCCTTTGCAACTCCCTAATGGTTAGTGGGATATTCAAAGAAATTATGTTTATTGAGAGAAGGAATGCCAACAATATCAAATAGCCCACTAATCGCAGGCATGGGGCAAAGACTCGTTCCCCCCCACCACCACCACCACCACTAAAGGGTGAAGCCATCTATACTGGAAGACTTCCTCCAATGTAGAATTTGATGATGCCTGTAGAAGTAAGAATTCAGGTGCCTGTGATGACCTCTGCTCAGGATTAACCACCTGCTGATAAAACATATCCTGTGAATCTTTTCACTTGGATTGTGAACTTTCCGCAAAATTCCCCGCCCTGCCCACGGTCAGTAGGGTACACCGATGGGCTTGGAAAGGCCGCCGTCCGTCGGATGGGACGTTAAGCCGTTGCCCCGTGTGCGGGAGAGCCATACCCTGTGCACGTTAAAGAACACGCTGGATGACCTTGACGGGAGGCTACCATCTGTCTCCCAACAGCTGTTTCAGTGGGTCCCCTCCCCCAACCTTCTCTGAGCCTTCGGGGTCCATGTGACCTGGCCATTTAGCCCATGGTGTGCAAAAAAGTGCCGCTCAGAGGTAAAACAACCCAACCCAACCCAAGGATTGTGAACTCACAAACAAACAGAAAACACAACAGGAGATTTTTCCTCCACAGAAGCCCACCAGTGCAGCAAATTCAGGATTCATAATCAAACTCAGAGCTTTAATCCAGTCCAGTCTGGTGAGTTTATATGGTCAGCAACAGAACCCTGTGTGGTTGATCACTCCTCAGTAGGGTAGAAAAAA
Organism: Ryuthela nishihirai; assembly: GCA_038380435.1. Lineage (NCBI taxonomy): Eukaryota > Metazoa > Arthropoda > Arachnida > Araneae > Heptathelidae > Ryuthela > Ryuthela nishihirai. Next base: position 85,140,169 of record JAWZYU010000017.1, read on the forward strand.
AGGAAAAAGTAGCCATTGTTGTCTAGATCAGTAGGCCACATTGATTTGGCATCCCTCCCCTTTCATTCCCTTCCACAAGAGAGTATCTTTTGAAAGGTACTAATGGCGTGCACCATGAGAAGGTGGGGTCAGACATTAGGTTCAAGGCCTGGCAGGTTCTATGCATCATCATAGGGAATTGGTGCATAGCTCTCTTTCCAGTGACTACCTAGCTACCATTTACAGACCATTTGACATACATGTCTTAATTCCTTTCATTAGTTAATTGGCAAAAAAGTTCTAAAATTAAATGTTTTTTTGGCTCAGCATAAAGAGAAAATAGCTTGGCCTCTGGATGTAAACCAGTTTTTCAGGCTGGACACTGGAAAGGTTAATATTCCTTGTATCATAGGAGTCAGTTTAATATTGGTTTGATTAGCCAACGACTCTAGCAGTCATTAACACTATCGAAGATCTTGGAATGCCATCTAAAGAGTTTATTTAACTATCACTTCACAAGAATGTGCATTATTCTTCCTACTATTACATTCAAAATTTCTAAATGGTAAATCAGGTGTATCTGATATATCTGAATCATGTGATATATAATCCTTTTTATTTGTTTTTTCTACCATTATTTTCAAAGTCCTTTCAAAATTTCTCTTTGTATTTCTATCAGAAATATCAAATAGGTGGAAAAGCAAACCAATTTCCTATTAAGATCACTCAATAATATCTAACTTCGCAGTTTTTGATCCTTTCGAGTTCATGTGACAACTATTTATCTCTCTTGTCAGTTCTCGTGATACGTCACATGACAGCTAATTGTTGCTAGACTTTTACATATCCCACACTGATTCAGTGCATTTCATTTTTATGTGTTTAACACTAGTAGCTTTTGACATTTCTTAATCATCATTATGAAGCTTTAGCATTCCTTAGATTATTAGTAGATTCATGTGAGGCTTGAAAATTTAGAGATGTAACTAAAAACCTGACATTTAAATGGTTAATTACTCACTTTAATAATCAATGTATATATGATTTTTGGTGTATTGCATTGTTTAATTATTAAAAATTATCCTTTAATATGAAAGTATAAAATTAACATTTTACACTGAATGGGCAAATTATTATATACACCCCGATAGCAGTATGCAAAGCAGAAGTTTTACATCCACCCATGAGGGATACTGAAACTGGTAATGCCTATAAATAATGCAAGTCTGTATGCATTGGAAACTGGTCACGGAGAAGTAACCATGGGTAAAGACAGTGATGTAAGTGAGTTTGACCAGGAAGGCTGGTTGTTCAATCACCACAATTGTGAACTGTTGGGATTTTCATGTCAGACTGTCGCAGTGTGTAATAAGACTGTATGAAATACGACAAAACTTCCAGCCAGCAGGAGAAATGTGATGTAAGCATGTAATTGACTCTTGAGGTGAATGCACACTGTCCTGCACTGTTACAAGGAATCGCACAGCTACCATGGAGCAGACGTCAGAATTGAATGAGGGCATGTCCACAAGCTTATGCACAGACTATCTGTCATACTATGGAAATATAGGCAATGGCAGTTGATGTCCACATCATGTCCCTTTATTGACTGCAAAGCACTGAAAGATGCTTTGACTGCAAAGCACTGAAAGATTAGGCTGCAGTTTGCAAAGACTTACTGCAATTATTGACTGCAAAGCACTGAAAGATTAGGCTGCAATTTGCAAAGACTTACTGCAACTAGAGTGTGACGGATGGAACACGTCATCTGGTTTTGAAAAATCATGGTTTCAACTCTATTATGCCAATGGGAAGGTGTGTATTGTGTAAATCACATGAAACGATGGACCCAGCTTGCCAAGTTGGGGTCATACAGGCAGACAGAGGCAGTGTAACAGTTTGGGGTGTATTTACATGGTCTTCCTTAGGGTCCTTCATACCTGTCAAGACCTCCGTCACCTGCACAAGTTAAGTGAACATTCTCGCCGACCATATATACCCCCTTCATAACAATTCTCTTTCCACACCATGGTGCCATCTTTCAATAGGACAACACCACACCACATACTTTCCAAGTGGTGACCAATTGGCTCCAGCAGCATTCAAGTGAGTTTACAACACTCAAATGGCTCCCTTGATCACTGGTCCTCAACCCCATTGAGAATTTGTGGGACGAATTGGAAAGATCTGTTTGAACCCTCCAACCCCATTGGCAACTGTGGATGCTTTGTGACAGGCAATCCTCCATGGGCAGCAATACCACCTCTGTGTTTTCAACACATTGAGTCCTTACCAAGACATCTGGCTGCTGTTGTGAGGGCAAAAGGTTGGAGCAACAGGTTATTAGGTGTATCATCTTTACACATATACATCAAAAATGCATGCATAAATCTCAATGCTGGCTGAGGTGGGACTTGAACCTGGGAACTACAGATTACTAGCCTGATGCACTACCTACTGAGCCATCCCATAGCTACATCAAAAATACATATCCAATTCACATTGGAAGGGTTAATATTCCTTGTATCATAGAATTCAGTTTAATATTGGTTTGATCAGCCAACAAATCTAGCAGTCAATAACACTATCGTAGATCCTGGAATGCCAATCTAATGTATTTATTTAGCTATCATATCATCAAAACACATTATCAACAGGTTATTAGGTCTGCCAATTATGCATCAACTGCCATAGCCTATTAGGTAGGTGTATATATGTAATAATTTGTCCATTCAGCCTAGTCAATAATTTGTCAGTGTATAAGTAATTTTAAATGTTACTAATACTTATGATATTAAGATATCACACAGCTAGAGAAATAGTAAGATTTATTCACGATTATGCTGTGATGGAGAGTTTAAAACATTTTAAAAGCACGGTTTTTTGGGAGCAAATCTCAAAGCTAAGAGAGTGCTTTACATTGTGTAGCCAATTATAAGATTTACCTTATAATTACCCATAGATTTTTATACAACTTGTCTATGTGGCTCTTGTCACCTAAGAGCCGCTAGAAAGAAATATATAGATAAGACATATTTACCAAAAATTTCTGGTACAGTTGCACTTTGCAAATATTTGCAGATCGTTAATAAGGCTACCAGTCCAGTTTTTGGGTTTCTCAAACAGTTGTTGTTATGCTGGTGTAATTGCAGTAGGACAGTCCCGGCTCTTTTCGATCTTGAAGTCGTATTCTAGACCAGTTTGTATTACACCGTTTTCTTATTTCCGTTTGCACAGTCCACAGGTGTTACTTGTGCATATTCAACTGTTGGTTCACTATGCTTATCGGGTAAAATAGTCAGTTCTTCTTTGCTACTAGCACATCTCCCAAGTTTGAGTAGATATTAACTTTGCTCATTTTAAACCATTTACCACTTTTATGTCAAAACTTTAAAAACTTTAAAATGTTTGTTACAACGAACATTTAAAACATTTAAAAACTTTGTGAACCTCCCCGGTTCCGGTACGACGCGTTTCGCCAACGATCTCAAACACGTGGCCGCCTGATGATGCCACGTGTTTGAGATCGTTGGCGAAACGCGTCGTACCGGAACCGGGGAGGTTCACGAAGTTTTTAAATGTTTTAAATGTTCGTTGTAACAAACATTTTAAAGTTTTTAAAGTTTTGACATAAAAGTGGTAAATGGTTTAAAATGAGCAAAGTTAATATCTACTCAAACTTGGGAGATGTGCTAGTAGCAAAGAAGAACTGACTATTTTACCCGATAAGCATAGTGAACCAACAGTTGAATATGCACAAGTAACACCTGTGGACTGTGCAAACGGAAATAAGAAAACGGTGTAATACAAACTGGTCTAGAATACGACTTCAAGATCGAAAAGAGCCGGGACTGTCCTACTGCAATTACACCAGCATAACAACAACTGTTTGAGAAACCCAAAAACTGGACTGGTAGCCTTATTAACAATCTGCAAATATTTGCAAAGTGCAACTGTACCAGAAATTTTTGATAAATATGTCTTATCTATATATTTCTTTCTAGCGGCTCTTAGGTGACAAGAGCCACATAGACAAGTTGTATAAAAATCTATGGGTAATTATAAGGTAAATCTTATAATTGGCTACACAATGTAAAGCACTCTCTTAGCTTTGAGATTGGCTCCCAAAAAACCGTGCTTTTAAATGTTTTAAACTCTCCATCACAGCATAATCGTGAATAAATCTTACTTATGATATATAGCTTAATTTAATAATTTGGTGGTTAAAATTTTAATTTGCTTAAATACATAACTAATGTAACAAATTATGATGTTAATATATATATATATTTTCATTTAGGATAGCACAAGACATATTTTTAAAGTTGTATGAAAGACAGTTTCTTCATGAAGACACAGTAGAGCAGCTATATTGTGAAATGTGTAAGAGGTAGGGATAATTTACATCCATGGTTTAAAATTTTTTTCTTATGTAAAAAAGTAAATTTATAGATATGAAAAACTCGATATATTGTAATCATATACTTTTTTTTATATAACTCTGAAGAAAGGACTTTTTGGGGTATTTTCATCAATGATATTTTTTCAACTATTTGCTTTATAAGCTCACCAGACAAAAAAATTAGTCATCTCCTGCCATAAGAGGGTCATGTCAGTTCAACAGCAACAGAGAGTGCACCAGTAATAAATGCGTCCTACAAATAGCTGTGTCGTGCACTACAGAGTTCACATAGTGACAAGAAGTGGTTGTGTGTCAGTTGTTGCGTGAAACATGGGTTGCGCCAAAGATGTGAATGAGTGGCAAAAAGGTGTTAGTGCATTTGGCTGAGCTAAAGGGCATAGTGTACAAGAATTTGCTGCTTTGCAGGTGTGTCGAAATGTACTATCCAAAGGGTCGCATTCCACTGCTGATCATTGCCAGAACTGCCGCAGAAAAACTGTGCTCACCAAAATTGTCTTGTCATGACAATTTTTCCTCTAAAATTTAAATTGGCTCAAAAGCAGTAATCACTTAGTGTATACCGAAAAAGTCAAGTTTGTTCAATATTTAATCAACTGTATACTTGTAATATATACTTTCCATATATATGGCATATATCTGCTGCTTGTGGCTAGATTGCCTGAATAGTGCCTACACGTGACATAATGGAATATGTACTGTAGGTAGAAAATGTTCATATCATTAATTAGAGGAGATCTTGATCAGCGGCCAGTAGCTCAGCAGCCCAGAGCACCTGACATGTTATCAGGAGGTCGTAGGTTCATATCCCACCTGGCTCAAGACAGTTTTTCCTCTAAAATTTAAATTGACTCAAAAGTGGTAATTACTTAGTATATACCAAAAAAGTTGAGTTTATTCATTATTTAATGAAATATATATATATCAAAATCATCATGCAGCCATGGGCTACAGAAGTCCTATCAGACTATAATTTTGCTCCCTACACCTGTCAATCCTGAGCTGCAGTTGTTTAATTTGGCCACTGTATGCCAATTCTAGTAAGTCCTGTTTGGCATTGTCTGCTCATTGCATCCCAGGTCTCTCCCTTTTCTTGAAGCCTTTGGGCACACTGCTCATAATCCTATTTGCCAATCTGCAGCTATGCGTAAGGGCAACATGGCCAAACCAATGCAATCTCTTTCTGCACAAAATGCTGCTAAAAGGAGGTTGCTGACTCCTTCTAACCTCATTATTATTTACAAAGCCAAACCATCTAATGCTCAAGATACTGCTTAAGCATCTAGAATCAATGCATCAAGTTTCCTGTTATCCTGCTTACAAAGGATCCATGTTTTGCTACCATAACTGACCTTAAAAAGAACCAACTATTATGTAGCCTAATTTTAGTCTTTAGGTGTATACACCTATTTTTCCACATTCTCCACAGATTCTTAAAAGTCCCATTGGCAATTCTTTCTGTTTATCTCATTCCACACATCATCAGTATCTGTTACATAGCTCCCAAGATAATTAAACTGGACACTTGCTCAAGAGTGCAGTCATTCAGAGCAACTAAAGCATCATCTGCCTCACCAGTTTTAATCATTTTAATTTTTTCTCTGTTTATCACCAAACCTATTCTATTACCAGTCTCCGTCAACAGCCCTAATGAAAGAATTCATCTCATCAACATCATTATCTAACAGGGCCAAATCATCAGCATAATCTAAATCAGAAATTTTCTGATCTTTCCTTGCAATAAATTTCACATAACATAATTAATAACCAAACTAAAGGGAAAAGGAGACAAAATGCACCCTTGTCGAACACCAGAAGCAATGCTAAACCAATTGCTACAAGCCTTACCAACTGTCACACGACTCAGTGTTATTATAGAGAGCTTTCATTATGTTAACTAACTTGTCTGGTATATAATACGATCTCACAATCAACCGCAAATTATGATCAACAAAGTCAAAAGTCTTTTTGAATTCTACAAAGCTATTAACCACAGGTTCCTGAAACTCTAAACATTTCTCAAGAATCTGTCTGAGTGAAAATATCTGATCTACTCATCCCCTACCACTTCTGAATCCACACTGCCTATCACACAGTTGTTCATCAACCAGATTGTTAATTTTATTAAGTATAATCATGCAATGAACTTGACCTGGAACAGAAAGTAAACTAATTCCCCTATAATTATCACAAAAACTATGATAACTTTTTTTTAAAAAAAAGGGATAATAATAAAAGCTCTAGTAAAATCCTGAGGAATAACACCTTTTTTCATAAAAAAAAAATATTCAAAATTTCAGTCAGCCATGTGACAAAACAAGTGTTCCATCTTTAAATATTTCACTAGTGATTTCATTTAGTTCAGATTTATGCAGTTTTAATTTGGAGACAGCCAAAGTGACTTCAGAATGTGATATAGGGCCAACATTAAAGCCAGTAATTCATCTATCCTCATTGCAAACAATGGGGGTAGAAATAATCACATCGTTTAAAACATCTCTGAAATGCTCAGCCCATCCTAGCATCACAAGATGTGGTGGCTAGGTGGATTCAATCACCTTTCCATGTTTACCTCTCAGTCCCTGTGTACCTGTCTGTTTCTTCTCACACAAACAGGGGGTTGTACCAAATAGTTAGTGTTACTAACTATTTGGTACAACCCCCTGATGTTTTGCTGTCTAACTGCTTCCTCTGCTTTGTCAGCTGAGCTATCAAGCCAAAGATTCTTATCAACTGTTAACTGATCCTTTACAAGTGTATTAAGCTCATTGTAATGCCATCTGTTAGGACTAGTAGTGTCTTGATTCATATTATTCCTGCACTCCTTTCAGAAATAAGTTCCATAGCCTTATCACTCAAAATATTTTATTTCCTGTGTCCCTTTTTAACCAAAAGAGTACTGTTGGCAAAAAAAAAAACACTGCTTAAAATGATCCCATTCTTTATCACCTCAGGGGTGGGGGTGGCTCAGTCAGTAGCATGCCAGGCTCGTAATCTGTAGTTCCCAGGTTTGAGTCCTAGCTGGGTCAGCGTTGAGATTTATCTCTGCAAAATTCCCCACCCTGCCCATGATCAGTAGGGGACACTGTATGGGCTTGGATAGGCCGCCGTCCATCAGATAGGATGTGTAGTCGTGGCCCCATGTGTGGGAGACCCATGTGCATGATAAAGAACGTGCTGGATGGCCTTGATGGGAGGCTACCATCTGTCTCCCAATAGCTGTTCCAGTGGATCCCCTCCCCCAATCTTCTCTGAGTCTTCGGGGTCCATGTGATCTGGCCATTTAGCCCATGGTGTGCAAAAAAGTTCTGTTCAGAGGTAAAACAACCCAACCTAAATTCTCACCTCAGCAGTAAGCAAACCATAATTGTCATAATGACTTAAGTAGCCTATTATGGTATGCTTTGGCTATATCTGGATTTTTTAGACCTTCAGTGTTGAAGGTAATTTTCTTAACCTTAGCACAACATTTCTTAAGCATGACACTTTTGACCAGGTAATGATCAGACCCAATTTTTGCTCCCCTGTATGGTCCTGCCATCCTCTCAGACCCTCTACTATGGCATATAAACTGACAGGCTATATGGCATATAACTGTCAGACCTCTGGCAAGCAACTGCTTGAGGGGATATTTATTTTTTCATTTATTTATGATCCAGTATTCCTAACTGAAGTAACCCATTTGTTGTTAATTAAAATATAATCATATTCCTGTGCAACCCATCAGGTGAAACCCATGTATATTTATAAATGTTCCGTGTTTGTAATAAGTGTTAGTTATTCTCGAACCATTGTTTACTTACCTGTAGGAGATGTTGCTCATTATTATTGCATCTACCAATACCAAAGGTACCTATCACCACTCCCCAAAGGTCAGAGTCAGTACCAACTTTGGCATTGAAGTCACCTAGCACAAGATAAATATCTCTTCACCGAATTCAAAATATCCTGAAGTTATCTGTAAAATGTATTCTTCTCATTCTCATCTGAGTCCTCTGTGGAAGCATAACAGTTGATGTTGTTGAAGTCTTTAATTTTTGTTTAAAATTTTGTGTAAGAAATCTTTTATTAATGCAGTCATATCCTAGAAGAGCATCACTGCCATGTCTGCTGAGAAGCAAACATACACCTTGGAGAGGCTTTCCATCCCCCCCCCCCCCCCCCGAAAAGAGAAATTTAAAGTTATTTTTAAATATCTCACCTTTACCTGTTCATCTGGTCTCTTGCAAGTCTAGAATATCTAGATTATAATACTGGAAGGAATTTCTGCATGAAGACATCAAGAGAATAATCTCTGTGTAGCATCCTCATGTTCCATATACCTGGAGAGAGAAAATGATTAGTAGGATTTTTAAAGAAACTAGGTTTATTGAGAGAGGTAGGGCCAACATTATCAAACATCCCCCTGATCACAGGCATAGGGCAAGGACCTGTTCCCCCACCACTAAAGGCTGAAGCTACCCACACTGGTAGGAACATCAGGCACTACCTTTTCAAGAGCCATATAACCTGCCTGAGACACATTACTCCAGTTTAGGATTGCGATGCCCAATTAGTTAAGTGAGAGTTCAGGTACTTGCAATGGTCTCTGATCAGGATTATCCATCAGCTGATACACTTATCAGCCAAAACATTAAAACCACCTACCTAATATGATGTAGGTCTTCCTCTCACCACCGAAAGAGCTCTCACCCGAGGAGGCATGGATTCAATGAAATATTGGTAGGTGTCGCTTGATATTTGTTACCATGACTGCAACAGAAGATCCCACAGTTCCCTTAAATTATGTGGTTGGGGTGATGCTGCTTGTACCCCTTTCTCCTCGAACCACAAATGTTAGATAGGATTTATGTGTGGTGAATTTGGGGGTCATGGCAATAAATGAAATTCCTCATGTTTAAGGAACCATTCCTTAACCTTCTTCGCAGTGTGACACGGGGCATTGTCTTGTTGAAACACACCATCTCCACCACGGAATACAGTCGCCATAAAGGGGTGTACTTGGTCAGCCATGATGTTCAGGTAGGTGACAACTGTCAGAGTTTGCTCTACAGGGATAATTGGTTGTAACGCTCTAAAGATTATTAACTTTTCAAGTTGGACCTTTTGTCTGATCCAAATTTGTTCAAAATTCTGGATAGCTTTGTCGAGCACCAGGCAATAATAACTTGCCAAATAAAGTTGAAATAGGGTTCGTTACTTATTTATCAAGCATTACTTATCGAGTAAGAATTCAAAAAGAATTGTCAAGTTTAATTAAAATTTAAATCTAATCAAAAATCAATTAACATTGCTCAAGAGAAAAATAGCAAAAATTCAAAAGTTTCTAAAACAAAGTTTATTTCCAAATAATTCGAAGACTCGCCAAATTCAGTTGATGAATACAAAAAAAATTGGAGTACTAACAACTCAAATCTACCTAAATCTCTACTAACAGCTCCTTCTATCTACACATGCTGATTCAACATGCTTCAGCCCCTACTAACAATCTATTAACAATTCCAATTCTCTACATACTACTTCCTTACTCAATACACTACTAACAATTCCATTTTTCTCTCAACTTCCACTAACAACTCTCTCTACTGACTGTGACCTAATGTCACTTAGTATATATATGCTGCATACAAATCTGGCATGTGTCTGTTGCATGTCGGGAAAACGTTTGCATAATCTGACAATTACACTGTGATGCAAGAGGGGTCATGTCCTACATGCTTGCATTAGTGGCTGACATCAAAAGTCAGAGTTGCACATCGGAACTCCTTCTACAGCTCAGAAGTAAGAATTGCAATTAGCCCAAATGAAATAAATCCCCAAAATGATAAATATAATGTAAATAAAGTAAAATTGGTTAAGGAAAAGTAAAAGTGAATGGGTGGACCGTCACATGGTCCAAGTGTTCCCCAAGAAAATATTGCCCAGACCATCACACTCCTTCCAGCTGCCTGGATCCATCCCACAGTGCATCCCAGGTGAGAAGGCTTCCATGGGTAAACATTGCACACAAGCTCATCCGTCTACATAGTGTAACAGAAAATGGGATTCGTCTGACCATGTGACCCTCTTCCAGTCTTTTATGGTCCAATGTTGATGATTACATGCACACTGCAAGCGTTGACGATGGTGAACAGTTATGAGCATAGGCGCACAAATGGGTCTGCAGCTGCAGAGACCCATATCCAAGAGCTTGCGATGAACTGTGTGTTTGGACACATTGAGCCCTTTACTTCAGTTGAAATTATGGGAAATGTCAGCCACAATAGTGTCCTGTTGTTGCGGACAAGATGAGATAGCCTGCGCTGACCTCTGGCATCAATGAGGCATGGCTGGCTCATGCCTTGTCGATGGCTCAAAGTGTCACCTGTTTCGGACCATCTTTGATAGGTACTAACTACTGCATAACGTGAACAGCCTACCAGTGTTGCTGTTTCAGAGATGCTCTTACCAAGGCATCTTGCCATAACAATCTGGCCTTTGTCGAAATCAGAAAAATCCTTTGCTTTTTCCAGCAGTTGAGATGGAATGAAATGCTGCCTGCGAGAGCTTCGGCCCAGGTATATATATCATTCGCGACCTTGGCATGTGACCCTGATTGGCTGCATGCACGCTTCTTTGCATAACACAGAGGTGGTTTTAATGTGTTGGTGTATAAAGTATCCTGTGTCTCTGTTAACTTAGGGCTGGCAATTCACAGGCAAACAGAAAACACAATGGCAGATTTTCCTTCAACAGGGACCACCAGTGCAGAAAGTCTAGGATCCATAATCAAGCTCAAAGCCTACTACTCTACTATTCTGAAATGTGCTTTTGGGAATCCACAAATGTTTGAAAATGTCAGAAGTCATTAAAATTGTTTAAATTGTTTATTCATAATGAAACCTGTAACCTGGGGTACAGGGGTGTTGAGCTAAATGGCTACCATGTCAAGTGATGGGCTGTCAACAGCCTGCTTCTTGACTGCCTGAAGATATACTGACCCTCCAAGGGTCAAGGTCAGCCCTTACGGCTCGACCTTTCTCCCCTATAGTGGGGAATTACTACTGTTCAACTGAGTTGCAGATATCCTGTGGCTTTGTTCAAGTTTACTCCTAAAATGTTCAATGAAGTGAAATAAATGAATATAAAAGTGCAACAGTTCAGACCCCCCCCCCCCCCATTCCAAAATGAATATCGACCTAATATTACCAAACAAATAATAATATATTGGCAACAAGGCAATTGCATTAATGATGAGATAATAGAATCTGAATTAACAAAAATTAGAGTAGAGGTACACAGTGCAGTAATTAAAATTAAATTGAAGTTTTTAATTCTCTATGACACTTTAATATTTTTAAGCACTTCAACACATGGACTATGCTATCGAGTATGAAAAGTTATTAAGGAGCTCCTTAATAACTTTTCATACTTGATAGCATAGTCCAAGTGTTGAAGTCCTAAAAAATATTCAGCACTGTCATAGAGAATTAAAAACTTTAATTTTAGAATCTGAATTTCCATGGAAACTATTTACTGCTGCAGAAACAAAAAGAGCAAACAGTGAAGGACAAGTGATGGAGCACATATAATTCCCACCCCTATAAATAGACAAACCCTAAGCAACGAATAAGGAAGTGCTGCAAGTAATAACACCTTTAAAAAGTTATCAGTGTGCCATACTATATTATATATTCACTTTGGTGATGTCCACATTTTGGATGAAGTGCCTAGGTGTAATTATAAATTTTTTAATGTGTATATAGAAGTAAGTTATAATTATGAAAAAATTAAAATTAAAAAACTTAGTCTTTCATAAAATGTTATGCAACTATTGTATGTGAAAGCACTCAAAGAAATATTGCCGCTATCAGAGAAGCATCATAAAAGGGAAGCTGAACGTTAACCCCCTCCTCCTCCTCCTACTTACCAATGGCAATGAGGAAATGATTGCTGTGGACTCCAACATCTATTCTGGCTACTCCAGGGAAGGAGTTTCTCACCAATTGCAGCCATGAAGACACTAAAAGCTTGTATACAAGTTTATCTGCCCTATAATAAAAATTGTAGTCTTGCAATACCTGTAACCGTCAGGGGTACAGATAAAATGATTGAACAAACACAATTTAAAATCAATGAATATTTCTGTAGGTTAATTATCTCTTTAATTTTATAATAAATGAGAGTCCACATTTCTCCTCTTTAGTGCATATTTTTATTCACATTTGTATTTGCTATTGTGTATAAAGTGATAATTAAAAAAATACTTCTAATTTAACAGATTTTTCATTTTATGAACTAAAATATTTTTATGCATTTCATGAAGTAACAATGTTCAAACTTTATTGTATTCCTTTCCTAGGTTCTTAGCAGATAGATTTGTAGAAGGAATATGCCCATTCTGTTCTTATGAAGATGCTAGAGGTGATCAGTGTGATAAATGTGGAAAGCTAATAAATGCCCCTGAACTGAAACACCCACAGTGTAAGGTTTGCAGAAATACTCCTCATCTCCGGGTGTCTAAACATCTTTTTTTAGATCTTCCAAAGGTAAAAATAAAAATTGTAAAAAAATATTAGTAAAAATAAAAATATTATTGAGTTGATGGTGCAAATATCTTGCATTATTAAATTGACCTGCTTGAAACACGATTTTTGAAAGCATTTAAATAACCTAAAAATACTCTACCTCCTTTCACAATGTATTAAAAGAGATTAATTTTTATTTCAGTTAATAAACTGTTTACTGATGTTTTTTTTCTCCATATGTATTGTACAAGTATTTTTTAGTGTTATGGTTTTTGCTAGTTTTAAATATTTTTGAAGTTATTGGATTAGATTTTATGATTTACTAAGAAGTTCTTGTTTCTTAGTATGTAGGACATTGAAATATAAAATAGAATTTTGTTACTGTTTGAGCACAAATCAACTTGTATGAACAGGCATTCATTGGCAAGACATGTTAAAACTTGAAACATCACTAGTCATGCCCCCCTCTACATCATCAGTCAGTTGTAATCAAAATATATTGTAAGACCTAAGAAGTATCCAGCAGTGTTGCACAGCACATAATTATTGAATTTCTCACGAAGAAAGTGTCATTCCTTCAAAACTTTTTACCAGGCTTCTGAGCCCAATTTGGGAAAAATTGTTTGTCACAGGCAAGGGAGTACAGTTGGGCCAAATCATTTCAAGGGAAGGATGAGACTGTCAAAAAATGAACCTCATGCTCAGAGACCAAGAACTTCTATCACTCCCAACAATGTCAGAATTGAGGAACCTATCGTAGACAATTGTCAGATAACTTCATGAACTCTCACAGGAGACTGGTATTAGTGTAGAGAGGTGAAGAAATTGTGCAGAATGATCTGAAATTCAATAAAATGAGTGCAAGGTAGGTCCCACAACTTGCCACCCACTATCCGACAAGGTAGTTCCCAAACATGGTGATGGAGTACAAGGACAATGCTCATCCAAGACAAATCTGTGGAAACTGAAGTGGGATGTACTGCCTCATCCACTGTATAATCCCAACTTGGCTCCATTTGATTTCCTATCTCTGCAAAATTCCCTGCCCTGTCCATGGTCAGTTAGGGACACTGATGGTCCTGGATGGGATGTTAAGCAGTGACTGTGTGTGAGAGAGCCATACCATGTGCATGTTAAAGAACACACTGCTTGGCTTTTACAGAAGGCTACCATCTGTCTCTCAACAGCTGTTCCCTCCCCAACCTTCTCTGAGCCTTTAAAGTCCTTGTGACCTGGCAATTTGCCTATGTGTGCAAAAAAGTGCTGCTCAGAGGTAAAACAATACAACCCATCTGATTTCCATTTGCTTGGACCACTGAAGGAGTTTTTAGGGAGCAAGAGATTCTGAGATCATAATGAAGTCATTGAGCAGTGCAAAGTTGGATTGACAAGCAACCAAAAATCTCTTTAAAATTGGATTAATAAAACTTCTAGAACATTGGAACAAGTGCATTGCAGTTAACAGGGACTATGTTGAAAAGCAGTATATATGAGTTTTCTATTTTGTTGCAAATAAATTTTTTAGAATCAAATTCTCATATATATTTGCACATCCCTCTTAGTATTAATGACTTAGTAGTAAGTGCAAAATATTCTATGTAAATAGTAACATTCCTTGTAAAATGATAGTTAACCATTAACATTGTTTTCATAAATTTATGGGGGCAGGGGTGGCTCAGTCGGTAGTGCGCCAGGCTCGTAATCTGCAGTTACCAGGTTCGAGTCCCAGCTGGGTCAGCGTTGAGATTTATCTCCGCAAAATTCCCCGCCCTGCCCACGGTCAGTAGGGGACACTGATGGGCTTGGAAAGGCCGCCGTCAGTCGGATGGGACATTAAGCCGTGGCCCCATGTGCGGGAGAGCCATACCCTGTGCACATTAAAGAACACACTGGATGGCCTTGACGGGAGGCTACCATCTGTCTACCAACAGCTGTTCCAGTGGTCCCCTCCCCCAACCTTCTCTGAGCCTTCGGGGTCCATGTGACCTGGCCATTTAGCCCATGGTGTGCAAAAAAGTGCCGCTCAGAAGTAAAACAACCCAACACAACCCATAAATTTATGACAATTTCCATTGTGTACCAACTTTTATGTAAGCTTACTGTGGTAATATATTATAAGCATTTCATTTTTCAGAAAATAGAAGTTGCTGGAAAAATAAAAACAAATTAGTTTAAAAAATGTTATTTTTTTAATCAAAGAAGCTATGTTTTGAAATTTCTAAGTAATATTTTCCTGTGTAATTGAATAATAGGTTACATAATCTAAAATATCTATAGAACAATTGGTGCTGCTTTAGTAACAATTAAAAGTAGCTTCAAGTCATCATTAGCTGGTTTCATTGTTCAACTCAGAAATTTGCTTTCAAAAGTTCTGTAGTGTTGCCATTAACCCTTCCAGTGTCCAGCCTGAAAAGCAGGTTTCCATCCAGGGGCCAAGCTATTTTCTGCCTATGCTCAGCCAAAAAAAAAGTTTAGAACTTTTTTGCCAAATAACTAATGAAAGGAATTATGACATGTTGTATGTAAGTATTTAACAAAAAAGATATGTTTTATTTTAATAGGACTTTTTTAGAGTCATGTAGTAAAAAAATGCTTCTGGCAACACAAATAAAAATTTAAAAAAAAAACTAATAGACAGAAATGATTACAATGCACATGAATAGAATGACTATATATTTCTGAATAATAAAAAAGTTACTTTTTTGGTTTTAAGTAAATATTTTTCTCGTTTTGCAATTTTTTTCTCAGTACCATACTTTGAGAAAATTCCAGGTTTTTAGCCAACTGTTCTGAGTCAGATAAACAAGTCAGTTTTAGAATTAAAAAAAAAATACCAATCAATGGAAATAGGTCATGTTATATACCAAATTAAACAGAATTAAATTGCAAATTTTATGAAAATAAATAACATAACAAATTTGCAAGCATATTGATTTTAAAGCCTTTTTCAATTTGATATGGTGAAAGAAAAGATCACATATACAATTAAGGCTTCATTTTGGAAAACCTGCTGAATAAAAATAGTTAAATTATATATTTATTGAAAGGGAATTTTTTCCTGAATAATATAATATTCAACCTGAAATATGATTTTCATTTCTTTTAATGATTCTTTTCAGTATAGCATATTTTAAACACGGCCAGTGTTATACAACATGACTTGGCCTTCTCGCATTCACTGGATTTTCAGAACGCTATGAAATAGAAAAAAAAAAAAAACATCCTTGGCTGCTTTTTTTTTTACTAAACATTATAAATTTTTTCTTTGGGTGTTGAAGTTTGGTGATCTTGGCTAAGTGCAGAAAGGTCTGTGCACCAAGGACCAGCCCTTCCCGAAATTGCCCTCCCAAATGATGGCCGATTTCTGTAGCAAGGAAGTCTATTTTGCTTCCATATCCAAGACATTCAATTTCAGAAAACGCTACAAGCTAAAAGTGTTTTTTATGAAAAAAGCAAGAAATAATAAAAGAAAAATTACATATAACCTAGTGGGATGTTAAATAAAATATCCGCAACAACTTTTAAGCCGCCCTCCGATCTAGCATAACTCGGGAAGATCGATAAATCAGCCAATTGAAGATTGCTAACTAACGGAAGTAAATATACAGAAATGAATTTGCTTTTTCATATCCAAGACCTCATTTATTTTCAGAAAATGATACTATATAAAAGTTTTACTGGAAAAGTAATAAATAATAAAAATTAACATATAGCCTAATGTAATGTTAAAATATCCACAGCAACAAGTTGTAGGCCATCCATACAATATAACATAAGTATGAAAAAATCAGTACTTATCGATCAGCCAAAAGATCGCTAATTTCCGAAAATAAATCTACTGAAATGAAAACTAACTAAGGTTTAAATATAAAAAAATATTAGCTTTACAAAGAGCATCCAATATGCTGGACTTAAAACTGTAAAAAAACACATAGCACATGGAACAGAGATAGCATGTGTCAGCCATCTGTGTCTTGTTCGACTCAGTGAAGCATAACTAATTAAATGCAGGTGCAACCAGAATTTCTAAGAAGGATGTGTTTACTTTCAGTTTCGATTTGAAAGGTGGAAAAGATGCATAGAATGCTGGGAAAAATGATGAAAATAACTTGGGAATAATGAAATAGGTTTGACAGAAAAGAGTGTGAAATGGAAAAAAAAATGGCAGTACATATTTTGTAACTATTTCCAAAATCTATCGTTTTTAAAAATAGCGGCTTTTTGTTTTGTTAATTTTTAGGAGATTTTTGAAAATTTAAGGAAATATTTGTTGATAATAGCTCAAATCAAACTTGTGAGCTTAAAGCAGAAGGTTGCTTCAGCAAATAGGAACGTTAACAAGCAAATCGGCAATATCGTTTAGTGCTTCTAAGAAATGGCAATCAGATGGCTTTGTAAAATTATTTATATTGTAGTTTAATAAGATATGCAGCAAATTAAAAAAAATATATATTATTTTTGAAGCCTGAATTATATATTTTTAAAAGATTTATATATAAATTACAATGGTAATTTTTATTTTTAAAAAATAGATATGTTTTTGTTGTACTAAATGTGTATACATACGTCATTGGACCCTCAATTCAGATTCTCAGTATGTATACAGATGGCTTGGACACTGGAAGGGTTAAATTTGTTCTGTAATATTGAAATGCTTCTAAAGATCTCTTCTAAATGGGGAAATTCCAAGTCGTTCACTGAGCAAATACTTTATCTTTGCTTCCATTTAACTATCTTTTTGGTTTTGAAACTGTTTTATTATCTTGTAAGTTTTTATCAAACACTCTTTTAACAAAACTGTGATAAATGCAAATTAATTTAACTCTGGTTATTCATGAGTAGAGTTGACATTCTTTATGACCTCCATTTCTTCAGCCTGAGAGATGCTAATCTTTATCTTGAACTTTTCATACTTTTTATATCTCTGTCAGCTGCACTCTATCACAGCCTTTCCCTCACTGCCAATGTTGATTTTTATCCCCACTAATCCCCACCCTGCTCTCCATCAGAAAGGGGACACCAATGGACTTTGAAAGGCCTATGTCCGTCAGATAAGGTGTGGGAGAGCCAAACCCAATGCACATTAAGGAACATTCTGGATGGGCTTGACATGAGGCTATTATCTGTCTCCTAACAGTTGTCCAGTGGGTCCTCTTCCCTCAACTTTTTCTGAGCTGTTGGAATCCTTGTGACTTGGCCAATTAACCCAATGTGCAATGAAGTGCTACTCAGAGGTAAAACAACCCAACCAATAAGTCAAACTTCTATTGTTGAAGGGTGCTAAAGGTAGAAAAAGTTGCAACAGTGCTCTCTAATGGCAGAAATTGTTGGAAGATTCAAAAATTTTTAGCAGATATTACAAATGATCAATATATCCTAAAATTTGTCATTGGTAGCATGTGATGGCTGCATCTTGAGTGTTATGCTTTTTGCTCCCAAGATTCTGTCACTTCCTCCAACTGTAGACAGTGCCCTCTATGTTGAAAATTTTAGAAGTTTTTTGCTCATTATCTAGCTTGAGGGTCATTGAATAACAGTTGTAAAAAGCCCTAAACAATCTATTTGGTTATCAATACATTTGATTCTTCCCACAGAAGACTGCTCATGTGCACTTGTGCCACAAGTATAAACTCTATTTGGATCCTGAACTGCAACTCGGAGATTCCATTCTTTTTGTTGTGGTGTCAAAATTTCTCAGTCTTGTCTTTAGTCGGAAATTGACGTTATTACCTTACATTTATCATCTCATATGCAAGTGAATGCAGGTTTTGAGTATCGTCCAGGTCCTGTCCTCTTTGTCTTGGAAAGTGGACTGATCTTTATCAGTATTGTTCATTTGTCTGGTTAAAACTGGATTATGGATCCCAAGTATATACTTCTGCCCATCATTTGGTGGTGAGAGGTGCTGGATTCTTGTGGTGAGAGGATCAGGCTTTCAGTGTGTGTGGCCTTCCATACATACCTTCCATACCTCACCAGAGTCTTTATTCATTGATGCTGATGAGCCATCTTTTATCTCTTTGCCATCAATATCTAAATTGTACATATGTGCATTTTAGTATAGTATGCTACTAAATTGCAATCCCTGCTTGCTAGGCCATCTCACTTAATACTGTTTTTCATCCGAAGTGGGAGATACTTTACATTAATTGTCTAACTATCATTCATTCTTTTGGTTTTCACATCCAAGCTATCTCAGAGACATGATCACCAGTCTCTATATCATTGTCTGGTCGAAGCTGACAGGTTCCACAAAAGCCTACTTCTCGACTGCCTGGAGATCTACCGGCCCTCAAGGGTCAAGGTCAGCCCTTGTGGCTCAGCCGTTTCTCCTCTGTACTGGGAGAAGTACTAACTTGTTCTACTAAGTTACAGATATCCTGAGGCTTAGCATACTGCTCTGCCAAAGGAAGTTTACCCCTAAAATGTTCAATGAAGTGAAATTCCATTATGGTTCACTGTTTCCCCTTCCTGCAATTTTTCTCTTTTTCAGGATGGTGAAGGCTTTCATGCCTGAATGTGTGTAATAGCAATTCTTTGCCAACCACAACACTGTGCACCTGGGCTTCTTGTCAGTCTTCGCAGGTAGCTTGCAGTCCAGTTGCTTGGTGGGATCTACTTGAGTCTTCTGTGATGTCATTATGGTGAACTAGATGCCACTGCAATGTGCCATCTTTGCAGCAGAGTTGCACACTATCAATCTTACTTTGGATCACATAGTTGTTAAGCATCATCATCATCAGTGTATGTTTTGCATTGATTCGCTTACCTTGCTGTAGGCTTTGATCTTGGTGAGACTTCATCATCATCTTTTTCTCACCAAGATCCACTAGCAGTTCCTTTTTCTGACTGCTGAAACAATTATTTTCTTCTGTTTGGTGCCTAGACATGTTAACATCAGAGCAATGACTTAGCAGAGCTTCTGTCAGGTCAGCCATGTTCCTGTCTGGCTCTCCTTCCAGTTCCATACTTGGATTTTCAGTCCTTCAGTTGTGTTTTCCAATTAAACTCTGGTACAGTTGGAAAGATCTTGATAAGAACAACATAACTAGAAGCTCATCCAGATCAATTTTGATTCAAACTGTGGCATTTATGTT
Source organism: Ryuthela nishihirai (assembly GCA_038380435.1). Lineage (NCBI taxonomy): Eukaryota > Metazoa > Arthropoda > Arachnida > Araneae > Heptathelidae > Ryuthela > Ryuthela nishihirai. The sequence continues at coordinate 85,160,172 of JAWZYU010000017.1, forward strand.
TTGGCAAATATGGCAAAGTGGAAGTTGTACTTGCTTTAGATTCACATAAGTAATGGTTTTCTTACACATTCTTTTCTTCTTAGGATGACCAATTTATGTATAAGTTTTCTGACACCAATTTAACTGTGAAGCATATTTTAATAAAATGTCCTTTTAACCATGGGTTTGTATTTATTTTAGCTTTCACAGTTTTGTGCCCAAGCTACTTACCCTCAGATATCTTTTTTCTGGTCATTTGCTTTTTATCACCATGGTTTTCAATTTTATGCTCTAATAAATAAAAATAAATACCCCCTCAAGCATCTGCTTGCCACAGAGGTCTGACAGGTCTGTCAGTGTATGCACCATAGTAAAAGGTCTGTGAGGATGGCGGGACATCAGCAGAAAAACAACACGAACATCCACACCTTACCTGGGACTCAAACACAAGTTCCTTAGATCAGTAGCCAAGTGTACTAACCACTCGGCCACAGGATGGCAATACTGTTTATTTTAATTGACTCTAAACTTTTACCTTTTTTGAGTTTTAGATGACCCACTCTTATTCTTTTCTGTATATGTTTATTATGTTATGCTTGGCTTTTGTATATTACACTTATTGATTCTTGTTTCCCACTGGTCTACGTACCTCTATAGTTTGTCCTTTAACTTTTACACTTGTTTGTTTTTATCCATGGGTACTTTACATTCATTGTTTTTTGCTTTGATATATAATTCATGATGTTGTTTTTGATTTTAATCTGCTTTCTGTCTCAATTTTTAACTTTGGTTGTTAAGTTGATGTCTTTCATCCCTCCATTTTATTTAACCTAATATGGTGCAATATAGCCTTACTCTTAACATCCAAACATCTTTTTGTCTTTTTTGACATAAAATCCGAAACAACCAACCATTTTAGTGTGACTCATATATTCACTATTATTCCATATAAATTGCATCAGTTAACTTATAAACTCCCCAATATTCAATCCATATTTTGGGAAATTTGCATGAAGATGTCAGAGGATACTCCATAAAGTTTACTATGTTTGGCTAAGAGGCTTTCAGCTTAACCAGAAGAAATTATCTCTTAATATTGGGTTGAACCAAAAGTACATTCAGATTTTTCCCAAGAGATGTCACTGGATGTGATCTGCACAACCATGTGCATTAGCAATTATAAATAGTGTGTGCTTTCGATAGGGGACAGTGTGTTCTGAAAAACAAATCATGCAGATTGAGTGAGTGATATTCATGTGGGGTCAGTTTGAAAATGAAAGATACAAAGGTGCATTTTTGCCATCTTTATGCTCTTTTTTTGGAAGGGTAAAAACTCAACACAACCCTGACAAAAGATTTGTGAAGTGTATGGAGATGATGCTGTAAATGATCAAATGTGCCAGAAGTGGTTTGTGAAGTTCTGAACCTGTAATCTCTCTCTCTGGAAGATGCTCCAAGTTCAGGAAGTCTCCATGATTGACAACTACCAAATTATCACATTAATCAGAACTAACCAGTGTGCAGCACCACAAAGGAGATTTCTGAGACACTAAAAATATTGCAAACATCAGTTGTAAGTCATTTGGAGCAGCTGGGGTATGTGAATCTGTACAATGTGTGGGTGCTGCATTGATTGAGCGAAAAATGTTTAATGGACAGTATTTCTTCTCGTGATTTTCTCCTGCAATGCAATGGAAATGATCCATTTTTGAAGTGGTTAGTGACTGGCAATAAAAAATGAAACCTTTACAACAATTTCCAAAGAAAAAGATACTGGTGCAATTGGGGTTAGCCTCTATTACCAATCAAGGCTGGCCAGCATCCAAAGAAGGTCATGCACTCTGTGTGGTGGGATTGGAAGGGAATACTTCACAATGAGCTGTTGCCAAGCAATCAGATGATTAATTTAGATCAGTATTGCTTGCAATTAGATCAGTTGAAAGCAGCAATCAATGAAAAACGTCTGAATTGGTGAATCACAAAGGAGTTCTGTTACACCATGACAATGCAAGACCACATGTATCTTTGACCTCGTGGCAAAAATTATTGCAGTTGGGTTGGGATGTTTTGTGCCACCTTCCATATTCATTTGTCATTGCACCCTTGGATTACCATTTATTCTGGCCGTCGCAAAACTGTTTGAACGGTAAAGAGTTCCAATCTTTGGAGGCCATCAAAAACCACCTTGATCAGTTCTTCAATGAAAACCAACCAAGTTCTACACCATGGAATAATGAAGCTGCCTGACAGATGGCTTAAGATATTCGAACAAAATGGTAGATACATTATTGATTAAAGGTATTTATTACTATTAAATATTTGAGTTTGTATTTTTGCCTAAAATCTGAACGAATTTTTGGTTCAACCCAATAGTATGAAACATTTTCTTATTCAGGCATAGACTCTCTCATTATTTAAACTATTTTTTTCCTCTTTTTCAGCTTGAGCCAAAACTGAAAGAATATCTAGATAAATCTACAAATAATGGATACTGGTCAAATACAGCAAAGGTTATATCATATTCATGGATTAAAGATGGCCTTAAACCTCGTTGCATCACACGAGATCTGAAATGGGGAACACCAGTTCCTTTGGAAGGTTTTACAGATAAAGTAAGTGGTGCATAACCATTTGAAATATATGTTTAGTTCTTACATGTTGTGTTTAAAATCTTAAGTGAAAATACTATTTATTTAAATCAGTGTGTACCAGCTGATGCCGGTGACCATCTGTATTCTGGGCCAAGTGTTTGCGTTAATTTATTTTGTTAATCGTGAACAGAATATTTTTTTTTAAATATATAAAATTTTAACATAATAAAAATTAAAAACATTGTAGGTCTGTAGGGTGGGGGTAGTCAGTAGTGCACCAGGCCTATAATGTGCAGTTTCCAGGTTCAGGTCCCACCTGGGCCAGCATTGAGATTTATCTCCACAAAACTTGCCTCCCAGCTCTTGGTCTAGGAGACACTGATGAGTTTGGAAAGGTCTGCTATCAGATGGGTTATGATGATGTTAAAATGCACAGGGTATGGCTCTCCTGCACAAGGGGTCAAATAATATTAATACTCTTTGAAGAGAGAAATTTTATAGGATAGCATATTTTTGAATCAGTAAATTTTGGCATGAATGAAAAAAAATGGAATAAAGAGGAAACATAAGAAAAAAATAATAAAAAAATTCCTTTTTCTCCTTTGAAGCTTTAATAAGTACAGTGGAATGTTGGTTATTATTTTTCAGAGGACTTAAAAAAGCCATATGACTGAAGCAACAATAAGAGCCATTCTGATTTCCTCAAAGAAGAGCTCAATACATAATTTTGTTCCCTGATCTTTTAGTTTTCTGTATTGGCATTTTTGGAATTTAATGTTTATAACACCAATCAAAAATAATCAAATGTGGAAAAAAACCAGTCACCTCCTGGATTCAAACATGGGATCTGTAAATACACCATTTGCTCTATCAAACTAAGTGGTTGGTGCTTTACACTTCATTAGGTAAGGTTATGAAGGAAATAGGTATTGGGCTGTCACAGCATAGTATTTCAAATGTTGTTTAAACTAACCAGAATTTGGTAATTTTTTTATACAGGAGGCATATATATATTACTGGATGTTAATCATAATAAGACTCCCTAGTGAAATACATCAAATGCAATAAATCAGAAACATAGAATTTTCGTTTAATGAAGGTAAGCTGTTAATCAGAAAGAGGCAAGTGTGGAAAAAACTACAACAGCTGCCTCCTAGACTCAAACTTGGGAGTGGCTGGTGGTTTTTTTTTTCACATTAGCCTGTTTCTGATTAGTATCTTTTCGAATAAATATAGAGGAAAAATTGTCATTAGTTGGGTGGGATCTGAACCCATGACCTCCAGTTAACATATCAGGTGCTCTGAATATTGAGCTACTGGCTGCAAACAATCATCCTCTATTGGTGGCTTTAAGCATTATATTATTAAAGTTGGTCATTGGAAATATATCTGACTGTAATTGAAGATTCTGGTCTAGGAAGATCTGGCCATGGATTCGAATCCCACCTGGCTAATGACAGTTTTTTCTCTATGTTTGTTCAACATATCACCAATAGGTGCATACCTATGATTTCCCATTATTCAAACATGAATCTACACTTCATAAAAGACATTCATTAAAGACAAAAACAATGACATGCCTCTTGATGTGGGCTGGTTGTGTGCACTGACCTGGAAAGTGCCTTTTAGACCAGTCTTGAATTACAGTCAGATACATTTCCAATGACTAACTCTATGGTATAATGCCTAAAGCCACCAATGATGATTGTTTGGTGGCTGGTAACTCAGTCGTCAGAGCACCTGACATGTCAGGAGATCATGGGTTCAGATCCCACCCAGCTGATGACAATTTTTCCTCTAATATTTATTCAACATATCACCAAGAAGTGCATACCTGTGATTTCCTATTATTTCACTAATATCCTAACATTGCAACTGAGTTGTATGTTTCTGATTTGGTGTATAATATCAACAATAACATTAATTAAATGGAAAAACAACTTAAAATCTTTTTTGTAAGAATCCATTCAGATTAACACAAAATGATTCATAGATGATATATATATATATTAGTAAGTAAATATATCGGGGGCGGGGGTGGCTCAGTCGGTAGCGTGCCAGGCTCGTAATCTGTAGTTCCCAGGTTCGAGTCCCAGCTGGGTCAGCGTTGAGATTTATCTCTGCAAAATTCCCCGCCTTGCCCACAGTCAGTAGGGGACACCGATGGGCTTGGAAAGGCCGCCGTCCGTTGGATGGGATGTTAAGCCGTGGCCCCGTGTGCGGGAGAGCCATACCCTGTGGATGTTAAAGAACACGCTGGATGGCCTTGACGGGAGACTACCATCTGTCTCCCAACAGCTGTTCCAGTGGGTCCCCTCCCCCAACCTTCTCTGAGCCTTCAGGGTCCATGTGACCTGGGCCATTTAGCCCATGGTGTGCAAAAAAGTGCCGCTCAGAGGTAAAACAACCCAACACAACCCATAAATTTATGACAATTTCCATTGTGTACCAACTTTTATGTAAGCTTACTGTGGTAATATATTATAAGCATTTCATTTTTCAGAAAATAGAAGTTGCTGGAAAAATAAAAACAAATTAGTTTAAAAAATGTTATTTTTTTAATCAAAGAAGCTATGTTTTGAAATTTCTAAGTAATATTGGTGTGCAAAAAAGTGCCGCTCAGAGGTAAAACAACCCAACTCATCATCATTGTCATCTCACAAAGCACAGATGTAGAGAGATTTTATACATTTGACCGACAAAGCTAATAGCTTATCTGCATTCTTTGAGTTTATATAGCAAACTAGAAAAGAATGTTCTGATTGGTGAGAATCCCTTGCTTTAAGTGTCTAGGGAGGTTGCTGCGCAGGAACACTTTGAAAAAATATTCCTGGAAATAAGCTTGTGATTGTCTTAGTCAATATGACCCAAGTTTTCCTTTGCTGAAGATGCATCATATGAGACAGTAGTTCCCCCATCAATTGTATGGGTCTGGATTACACAAGAAAGAGCTAGAAAAGTGTTGGAATTCCACAAGAAATTCAATTCAGCTCTAATAAAACAATTGAGGCAGAAATTTGTCAAAAGTAACATGTATACACCTATCCCTCGATTTACACGGTACTCAGTTCACACAATTTTGGCTTTGCACGGTCAAAAAATGCAACCAGTTTCGATTTACACGGTACTGAGTGAGACGTACATAGAAAGGAAATCTCAGTCAGTACCGTGTAAATCGAAACTGGTTGCATTTTTTGACCGTGCAAAGCCAAAATTGTGTGAACTGAGTACCGTGTAAATCGAGGGATAGGTGTATTTCCAATTTTATGCAATAAAATGTTATGTATAAATGATTTCTGTGCTAATAAAATACTGTTAAATGGAATAGTGAACTCTAGAGAATGACATAAATTTGCATATTAGTTGCAAAAATATATAAGCAAAAATATTAGTATACAAAAATATATTCAATTGTGTGTCTTTTATGAATAGCATTTTTCTGCTATATGTTTGCTAGTAAAGTACTGCTGATATTTTTACCTAAAATAGAATTTTTGAAGCTCATTCTTTAAAAAATGTTTGCTACTGGCAGTAGAGTATATAATTATATAAATCCTTTTCGTTTTTTGCAAAAAGATGAATCTCAATATTTTTATAAATAATATCTGTATTTCCTTCTAACCAGATTCTTTCCAATTAGATTCATTCCAACAATGCATGTTGATGTTTTCACATTTTCACACAGGACATGCCCATTAGTAATGGTATGACACTTAATTGACTGTTAAAAAAGTTCCTGTCCAGTGTTTTTAATGTTTTGGACCACCCTATAACTTTTCAAATACTTGATTACCTGGTTTCAAATTTGCCATTTGGGCAATCAACATGCTACCTCATATAGCTATGAATATTCTAGTTCCTACCTATAATAGTCTGCAAATGGTAGGTAGGTAATCACTGGAAGGAGAGCTATGCACCAATCCCTTGTGATGATGCATAGAACTGGCCAGGCCTAGCACCTAATGTCCAACCCCGCCTTCTCGTGGTGCAGACCTTTAGTACCTTTCAAAAGAGATACTCTCTTGTGGAAGTGAACGAAAGGGGAAGGCTGCCAGATTAGTGTGGCCTACTGATATGGATAACTGTGGCTACTTTCCTTTTTTTTTCTACCCTGCTGAGGAGTGGTCAACAACACAGGATCCTGGTGCTGACCATATACACCAACCTGAATGAAATTATGGCTCTGAGCTTGATTTTGGATCCTGATTTTGCTTCACTGGTGGGCTTCTGTAGAGGGAAAACCTTCCACTGTGTTTTCTGTTTGTTTGTGGGTTGACAGCCCCAAGAGAATAGATTCACAGGATATGTTTATCAGCTGGTGGATAATCCTAGGCAGAGGTCATTGTAGGCACCTGAACTCTTTGCTTCTACTGGCATCGTCAAATTCTACATTGGGGGAAGTCTTACAGTGTAGATGGCTTAAGCCTTTAGTGGTGGGGGAACGGGTCTTTGCCCCATGTCTGCAATTAGGGGGCTGTTTGATATTGTCGGCATTCCCTCTCTCAATAAACATAGTTTCTTTAAACATCCTACTAACCATTTTCTCTCCATAGGTAGTTGGAATGTGAGGACTCTGCACAGAGCTTTTTCTCTTGATGTCCTCACACAAGAATTCCACCATTATAATTTAGATATTCTCGGCTTGCAAGAGACCAGATGGACAGATAAAGGTCAGATTCTTAAAAATAATCTTAAATTTCTCTTTTCAGGGAGGGACGACAATAAGCATCACCAAGGCATGGGTCTGCTTCTCAGCAGACACGCTAGTGATGCTCTTCTAGGATACGAGTGCATTAATGAAAGGTTTCTTACAGCAAAATTTCAGAGAGGTGCTAAAGACCTGAATGTTATCTGCTGTTATGCCCTCACTGAGGATGCTGATGAGGATGAGAAGGATAGGTTTTATGAACAACTTCAGGATATTTTGAATTCTGTCAAGAAAGGGGATATTACCCTTGTTCTAGGTGACTTCAATGCCAAAGTTAGTACTGACTCTGACCTTTGGGGAGGAGTGATAGGCCCTTTTGGTATTGGTAGCTGCAATGACAATAGGTAATGTCTCCTACAGGTAAGTAAATTCAATGGTTTCAGAATAACTAACACTTATTACAAACACCACAACATACATAACTACACATGGGTTTCACCTGATGGTCTGCATAAGAATATGATTGATTATATAAATTAACAGCAAATGGGCTAGTTCGGTTAGGAATACCAGGTCATATAGGGGAACTGAAATTGGATCTGACCATTACCTTGTTAAAAGTGTCTTGCAACTTAAAAAGCGTTGTGCTAGGGTTAAAAATTTTACCTTTAATACTGTAGCTCTGAAAGTGATATCATGGTAGAATATCTGAAATGAATGAAGCTCTGAAAGTCTATCATGGTAGCTAAAGCTTACCATGATAGGTTATTTAGTTATTTTGACAGTCATGGTTTTAGAGAAAAGGAGCAGAGAAGGCAGAATTATTTGAGTGATATGGCACTTGAGCTTATTTCAGAAAGAAGGAACAGCAGGAATGTCCTTAATCAATACCCTACTAGTCCTAATAGAAAGCATTACAGAGAGCTTAATAAACGTGTAAACGATCAGTTAGCTGCTGATAAGAATCTTTGGCTTGATGGCTTGGCTGACAAATCCGAGGAAGCAATTAGACAGCACAACAGCAGAGAGCTGTACCAGATAGTTAATGTTTTGTGTGGTAGAAAATGGAAAGGTATACAGGATTGAAGGATAAACAAGGTAAGATTATAGAAGGTGAGGATTCTGTCATGGCTAGGTGGGCTGAGCATTTCAATGATGTTCTGAACAATGTGGTTAGTTCTACTCCTATTGTTTGCAGTGATGATAGATGCATTGGTGGCTTTAATGTTGGTCCTATTACACAATCTGAAGTTATTTTGGCTATTTCTAAATTTAAACTTCATAAATCCCCAGGGATGAAATTACTACAGAAATGCTTAGAGCTGGGAATGTTTCGGTTACCACTTGGATGACTGAAATTTTGAATATCTTTTATGATAAAGGCATGGTCCCTAAGGGTTTTACCAGAGCTATTATTATCCCTATTTTCAAAAAAGGTGATCGCATTTCTTGTGATAACTATAGGGGTATCAGCCCACTCTCTGTTCCAGGGAAAGTTTTTTGCATGATTGTGCTTTATAGAATTAAGAATCTGGTTGACAGGCAATTATGTGATGAACAATGTGGATTCAGAAGTGGTAGGGGATGTGTAGATCAGATATTTTCACTTTGGCAGATTCTTGAGAAATGTTTAGAGTTCAGAAACCATTGGTTGCTAGCTATGTTGTTTTCAAAAAGGCTTTCAACTCTGTTGATCGTCATAATTTGTGGTTGATTTTGAGATCATATGGTATATCAGACAAGTTAGTTAACATAATGAAAGCTCTCTATAATAACACTGAGTCGTGTAAGAGTTGGTAAGGCTTGTAGCAATTGGTTTAGCATTACTTCTGGTGTTCGACAAGGGTTCATTTCGTCTCCTTTTCTCTTTAGTTTGGTTATTGATTATGTTATGCAAAATTCACTTCAAGGGAAAGATTTTGGCCTTAAATGGGCTGGAGATACGAAAATTTCTGATTTAGATTATGCTCATGATTTAGCCTTTTTGGCAAATGATTTTGAAGAGACGAACTCTTTCATTTGAGCTGTTGATGAAACTGGTACTAGAGTAGGTTTGGTTATAAACAGAGAGAAAACTAAAGTGATGAAAATTGGTCAGACAGGCTCTGATTCAGTTAATCTGAATGATTGCAATCTTGAACAGGTGTCACAGTTTTATTTATCTTGGGAGCTATGTAACAGATACTGGTAATATGCGGTATGAGATTAACAGACGGATAGGGATTGCTGCCGGGACTTTTAAGAATCTATGGAGAGAGTGGAGAAATAGGCATATACACCTAAAGACTAAAATTATACTGTATAATAGTTTGGTTCTTTCTAGGGTTAGTTATGGTAGTGAAACTTGGACGCTTTATAAACAAAATAACAGGAAACTAGATGCTTTTGATTGTAGATGCTTATGCAATATCTTGGGCATTAGGTGGTTCAACTTTGTAACTAATGATGAGGTTAGGCAAAGGAGTTGGCAAACTCCTTTAAGCAGCATATTGTGCAGAGAGAGAATCCGTTGATTTGGCCATTTGCCTGTATGGATAATTATAGATTAGCTAATAAGATTATGAACAATGTGCCTAAAGGCCACAGAAATAGGGGGATACCCAGGATGCGGTAGGCAACCAATGTCAAACAGGACCTTGTTAGAATTGGTGTGTAGTGGCCCAATGTAGCAGATGTAGCTCAGGACAGATATGCTTGTAGAACTAAATTGCACAGTCTGGTTGGACCATGGCCTATGGTCCAACCAGACCGTGCAATTTAGACTTAACATTATCAAAATACACTTTCTTACTCACAGCTGCTTCAAATATGTATACAGGTATTCCCACTCTCCACAAAATTTCCCCGCCCTGCCCACGGTCAGTAGGGGACACCGAGGGGCTTGAAAAGGCCGCCGTCCATCGGATGGGATGTTAAGCCGTGGCCCCGTGTGCAGGAGAGCCATACCCTGTGCACATTAAAGAACACGCTGGATGGCCTTGACGGGAGACTACCATCTGTCTCCCAACAGCTGTTCCAGTGGGTCCCCTCCCCCAACCTTCTCTGAGCCTTCGGGGTCCTTGTGTCCTGGCCATTTAGCCCATGGTATGCAAAAAAGTGCCGCTCAGAGGTAAAACAATCCAATGGTATCCCCACTTTTTGAAAGTTCGCTTTATACCACTTCTCGCTTTTACGAAAGACTTAATTAGTACTTGTTTTCATTTTACGAAAAGAAGGTGAAAAGCAAAATAGTGTTCATTGTTTGTTTTGCAGCAAACCGTTATAGAGGCATCGTTCATCCTGAGTAGCAAGAGTGTTGCCGCCAAGCTCCTTCCCCAGGAACTACACTTAGCAGCTCAACATCAAGCCACCATAGCTTTGAAATGTGTCTGTGAGCATCTGTGCTTTATCTCGATTTATTTTGTGCATCCATAACAAGATGTGTCCTAAGGTATCAGAAAAGCCTAAGAGAGCTTGTAAGGGTGTTACACTTAGCATAAAAATGGACATAATTAAAAGTTTCAATTGTGGTGAATAAAGACATTGTGCATGTGTTGAACCTGCCTGTGTCCACCATTCGTACTATTTACATGCAGAGAAAAAGAATCTTTAAAGCTGCTGAAGTTACTATTGGTTCTGCTAGCAGCAAAGTGGTTTCTTTTAGTTGGCATCTAGTAATGGATAAAATGGAAAGTCTATTGCCTGAGTGGATTGATGGGTGTACAAAGCGTAGTGTTCCATTATCTTATATTTAAGGAGAAATCAGTCAGTCTTTTTAATAAGCTGAAAAAGAAAGCACTGGATGACGATGATAAAGTGTTGCAAAAGTGGAAATTAAAAGTAAGCATAAGTGATTTGATCAGTTTTTGAGGTGAGGGCAGCTTCTTAGCTTAAAAGTTACTGGAGAGAATGCTTCAGCTGATACTGAAGCTGTCGAAAGTTCACAGAATCGAAGAAAATAATTACAGAAGGTGGTTATTCATATAAGCACGAGTTTAATTGTGATGAAACTACAATTTATTGGAAAAAATTGTCGTGCAAGACATTTATTTTGATAGAAGAAAAGCAGGCTAAAGACTACAAGGCATCAAAGGACAGGTTTACCATAATGCTTTATTATTAACATCACTATTTTTCCCCATATTCATTTGTATCATTAACCCTTACCATGCCAGGACTGAAAATCTAATTGTACCCTGTGACCAGGCTTTCTTTTTTCAGCAGTGTTCAGTCAAAAACATGAATTTTAGAACTTTTTTGACAAATAACTTATGGCAGGAATTATGGCTTGTGGTATGCCAAATTGATCAGTGTTATATTGAAAGTGCCTTAGCAAACTGAACATTTGGAAGGAAAATGAATTTGAAGAATGATTTTATGAGATGATGAAAATTTGCAACACAGTTGAACCTTCTTGTTTTATAAGCTGCTTCTGGACTGGTAACTTGTGATTTCTGGAGAAGCATGCAGTGGCAAGAGACCTAAATATAGGATTACAGTTTTGCTAGCACAGAAAACATGACAGGCACAGAAAAATATCACTGCTGATTATCACCAAGATTACAAGATGGCTTCAAAGGCAAAAAAAAAATACCAACCACATGTGATCAGAAGGCAGCATGGATGAACAGCGGGCAAGTTTGAATAGTGAATATGAGACCTGGACAGCACAATGAACAGAAAAAGAAAGAAAATTGTATCTGTGGAAACCATTTTTTTTCCTTGTTGAAATTTTCATTCCTCCTTTCAAATGCAATTTTAATAATGCAACCAATGCAAAAAGAAGTCAAAGACTTCAAGACACGATGGAGGAAAAATGTTTCAGAATCACGTTATATTAAATCTGAACAACTAGAAATACAATACTGATGTTTTAAGTGCCATTTATTTGACTTATACAGCATGGTGCAGAGTAATTGACAAAAGACATTGTCAGTTGATTCAGACATGCAGATTCTGCAAGTGAAAAAAATCAGCCCTGGAATACTAAAGTGACAAATAACCACGAACAACTGGTTTCATGAAGAGGTCTAGCCCTTCCAGGGTCCGCCCTTAAATATTGTATTACATACGCAGCCACCTATTGTTTCCCTGTGCTCAACCAAAAAATAAAAACTTTACAACATTTTTGGCAAATAACTAATGAATAGGTCATGTTATATATCAAATAAAATAAATAAAATAAATATTCCCTCAAGCAGCCACAGAGGTCCTCAGGAGCATGCCAGAAAAAAAGCATTTATTTCTGGATTTTTCTGAAAATAAAATTTAACAAAAATGAAGAATATATTTATTTTAGTGGCTTTTTCATAATGATATATTAAAAAGGAAATTTCTTTCTAGTTATGAAATAATTAAATTCATTCTTCAGAATGGTGAAATTCTGAATAAGGAATGAGATTTTTATTCAAAACTAAAAAGAAAAAATTTTCTGCAATTTTTTCTCCTCAGTGCTATACTTTGAAACAGGCCCAGGTTTTTTGTAAACTGTGCTAAGTCAAATATAAAAAGGTGAACTGTAGAATTTGGATTGTTATATGCCATATATACCAAATTAAACAGCATTTCTGAATTCAGTAATAAGTTATCACAGGAAAACATGCTGTAGACAAGAAACACTTGAAATGGTGAGTTGAAAAGAATTGGTGGTCCTGATTAGGATTCAAATCCAGGTCTCCCAGAAGCATGCTGGGCATCATAACTGCTAGACCACTGAGGAACTGACCATTTCTTCAGCAAAGTGACATATAAGCATTCCTGTTGATTCACCAATGGGTGCCAACTATTATCAGGAGTTGGGCAGTAAAGCCACCTCATTTTGATGTTAGTCAGAATTTTAGAAAATAAAATTTTTAACCAAAAATTGAAAACATAGTACTTTAAATAAAACGTTTTCAAAGTGATATAGTGAAAAACAGAAACTGGCAAGGTAATTAAGGCTCGAGTCTGCAAAGCGTTTTTGAAAAACAAAAATAGTAATATAACAAAGGAGAGAAATGTTCTTTCTGAATATTATAAAGAATAAACCTGAAACAGGGAGATTTTTGTTTTATGTAATTTCCCCTCCCCCTGGGGTTGAAATAAGAGTCAGTATTGCACAATTGCTTTTTGACTGGTGTTTTGGTTTCTGATAATAAAGCACCCTACATTTTGCGTTTTTCTATTGCACTTTTGGGATCATCCTGCAAAGTGCCTACAAAGTTAGGTGCACCAAGGCTATAAAATTTCTAATATCCTCAGATTAATATAAACAGTAACCTTACGAAAAAAATTATTAAAAAATGTCACTGGGTTTAAAACTTCTCAGAGTAGCAGCAGATACAAACTCCTCCCTTTCATGAAATTGCATCAATACCCTATCTAGCATTGCTGTGGGAAGGGGGTTCTGATTTTTAAGACAAGAAAATCTTTTTTCCACTTCTGAAACCAAAATAAATTTTAAGGTATGATAATTGATCCGAGTTTTTCATTGAAAAACCAAGAATTAATAAAAAAAAGTTACAAAATATACTCTGTGACATTAAAATTGCATAACCTAGTGGAAATGGTTGAAATCATATGAAACTCATAGATAAAAAAGGTTGGCAGATGAGTAAGACATGATTCTGTTGTAGAACAAAGTTCCAATTATTTCACTATAGACTGATTGACTCCTTGTAAATCCCTTTGGTTGTTGACACGTGCAGCTAATAGTAATGGGATGGAATTGTACAGGCAAAGAATAGTGTCTGGAGACATGACCCACCATAACAGTTGAAGCTTCTCTTTCAGGACAGCTACAGTCTATGCTTGGTGCAGATAAATCTGCAGATGATGACTACCAAGCCCCAAAAATGTTTGATAGGTAATAAATGTGAGGATTTGGATTTTTACCTCTGAGCAGAACTTTAGCATGCACAATGGGAGAAATGGCCAGGTTGCAAGGACTCCAAGGGCTCAAAGAAGGTTGGGGAAAGGGAATCCACTTCATAGCTGTTAGGATACAGATGTTAGCCTATGATTTAGACCATCTAGTGTGTTCTTTAATGTGCACAAGGTATGATTCTCCTGAACACGGTGCCATTGCTTAACATCCCATTCAACAGACAACAGCCTTTCCAAGCTCATCAGTGTCATCTTTCTGACCAAGGGCAACTGGTGGGGGGGAGGGGGATTTAGCAGAGATAATTTCCCTGGGACACTATTGACTGAGCCACGATAAATGTGGGAACCTGGCTAGCTACAGAAGAGTGTCAAGTCATATGCATTCCTGGGTAATGTTAGCTGTATGTGACCTGGTGTTATCTTGCTGAAACAGGGCGTCAAACATTCTCAACATGAAGGAAAGTGCTACGAGTTCCAGGATGTCATTGATATAGTGCTGTACAGTCAAAGTGCCTGGGGAAGGCTACTAATAAGACCAGCTATTATGACTTATTGCACCTCAGCCAACAATGCCTGTTGCTTGGGCAGTATATCATTTGAGAGTAGCTGATGGATTGGAATGCTGTGTCATCTCCACATAGGTATATGGCGATAGTTAGCTCCTAGAAAAAAATCCAGGATTCATCACCAAAGATGATAAAACACATCTGCATTCTCAAGCTGTTTGTGGTTGGCACCACTCCAGGCACTGTTAACAATGCTTGGCAGTCAGGCATTATCAACAGTGCTGTGGAAGACAATGAATATATGATGTGCATGCAATCCTGCTTCTATAAATCACTGGAAAATAGTTTGTTGCAATCCAGCCAACCTTCTCTTAGCCCTTGGGGCCTGACCATTTTAGCCCACTCTGTGCAAAAAAAGTGCCACTCAAGGGTAAAGCAACCCACCTTACAAGGAAGTCTTACAACCCCCAAGCACTTGTTGCTGAAGAAATTTTTTTACTTCATTTAGGTTACACTCTGTGACATTGAAATTGCACCATCCAGAAGTGGTTCAATTTTTTATGTAAATTGGCAGGTGAGCACAGGCATGGAGGGATATGCAAATGATTCCCTTGTCAGAATATGAGATGGAGAGGGTCAGGGTTATAAGGCAAGACATCCTGCTAGCTTGGGAGAGGGGGTGGCTCAGCTGGTAGCATGCCAGGCTCATAATCTGCAGTTTCCAGTTCTGAATCCCAGCTGGGCCGGGGTTGAGTTTTAATGCCGCAAAACTCTAAGCCTTGTCCATGGTCTATAAGGGACACCAATGGACTTGGAAATGCTTCCTTCTGTTGGATGGAATGTTAAGCTTTGGCCCTGTGTGCTGGAGAGCCATACCTTGTGCATATTAAAGAACCCTTTGAATGGCCTTGATTGGAGGCTACCATTTGTTGCCTTAACAGCTGTCCAGTGGGTCCCTGCCTTCCAACCTTTTCTGAGGCCTTGGGGTTCTTGTGACCTGGTCATTTAGCCCATTCTGTGCAAAAAAGTGTTGCTCAGAGGTAAAACAACCCAACCCAATCTGCCAGCTTGACTAAATGCTCCATTCATCTGCAGCCAGTGTAACTCTGAGCAATCCCTCAAAATGAAACCCTTAGGAACAATATGGAATGCCAAGATGTGTGTGTCAGCTATATCGCCTACAGTGGTTTCAAAAAGCCACAGAGTTGTCAGCAGAGATTTTGTGCACAGCAGAGGACAACACCACTGGAAGAAAAATCGATTTTGGTACCAGGTGTCCACTGCAACAATGATGGCACTATTCCAAATCTATCTGCAGAATTATTACACTAGCCTTACATCATCCCGTAGCACAATAAACTATTTCCTGGTGATTTGCAGAGGCATGTACATAATCCATTTCATTGCCTTCCACTGACTGTCAGGTATTGTCAACAGTGCCTGGAGTGGTGCTGACCTCAAACAGCTTGAGGATGGGGATGTGTTGTGTCATATTTGGTGATGAACCCTAGATTATTTTCTAGGAACTGATGAGCTTCATATACATACATACATGGAGATGACTCAGCATCTGATCCATCTGCTACTGTCAAATGATACACTGTCCAAGTAGCATGCATTGTTGTCTGAGGTGCAATAAGTCACAATAGCTGGCCTTCTCTGTAGTCTCCTCCATGCACTTCAGCTGTGCAGCACTATATTGATGACATCCTGGAACTATAACACTTCCCTTCATGATAGGAATGTCTGATACCCTGTTTCAGCAAGATAACACCAGATCACATACAACTAACATTGCCCAGGAATGTATATGACTTTTTGACACTCTTCCTTAGCAATCCAGGTCCCCATATTTATCAAATGGTTCAGTCTATAGCATTACAAGCTTGTAATTATCTCTGCTAACCCTCACCTTGCCCTTGGTCAGAAAGATGATACTGATGGATTTGGAAAGGCTACTGTCTGTTGAATGGGATGTTAGGCCATGGCACTGTGTCTAGGAGAACCATATCTTTTGCATATTAAAGAACATACTGGATGGTCTAAATCAGTGGCTACCATCTGCATCCTAACAGTTATTAAGTGGATCCCTTTTTCTCCCTAACATCCTCTGAGCCCTTGTGACCTGGCCATTTCTCCCATTGTTGCACACTAACATGCTGCACAGAATCCTCAGATTTATTACCTGTCAAACATTTTTGAGGCTTGGTAGGCATCATCTGCAGATTTATCTGCACCAAGTACAGACTGTAACTGCCTTGAAAGACAAGCTTCAACTGTCATGGTGGGTTATGTTTTTGGACACTATTCTCTGCTTGTACAACTCCATGCCATGATTATTAGCTGCATATGTCAAGAACCATGGAGGATTTACAAGGAATTGACTATGTCATGCAATCAGAGTGTGGTGAAATAATTTGGGACTTTGTTCTACAACTGTAATCATGTCTTACTCATCTGCGAACTGTTTTGTCTGTGACTTTCATATGATTTCAACCACTTCTACTGTATTAAGCAATTTTATGTCTTGTAGTTTTTTTTGTGTGTGTTAATTCTTGGTTTTTCAATGAAAAACTCTGATCATGTATCATACCTTAAAATATATTTTGGTCTCAGAAGTGGAAAAAGATTCCCTTGTCTTAAAAATCAGCACCCCCTTCTTGCAGCAATGCTAGATGGGATATTGATGCAATTTCATGAAAGGGAGGGGTTTGTCTCTGCTGCTACTCTGAGGAGAAGTTTTAAATCCAGTGACATTTTTTTAATAATTTTTTTCGTAAGGTTATTGTTTATGTCAATCTGAGGATATTAGATATTTTATATCCTTGGTGCAACTAACTTGTAGGCATTTTGTAGGATGATCCCAAGAGTGCAATAGTGAAACACAAAATGTAGGGTGCTTTATTATCAGAAAACAAAACGCCAGCCAAAAAGCAATTGTGCAGTTGCATTGTGCAATACTGGCTCTTATTTTAACCACAGGGAGAAAAATTACAAAAAGCAAGAATCTTCCTGGTTCAGGTATGTTCTTTATAATATTCAGGAAGAATTTTTTTTTTTTGATACATTACTGTTTTTACTTTCAAAGTCAAGCCTTAATTGCTTTGCCAGATTCTGTTTTTCACTACTCACTCTGAAAACGTTTTATTTAAAGTACTATGTTTTACAGTTTTTGGTTAAAAATTGTATTTTCTAAAATTCGGAATTAAATGTGTTTAATTTGGTATATATATGGCATGTAACAACCCAAATTGTATAGTCAACTTTTTTTTTATTTGACTTACCACAGTTGACAAAAAACTCGGGCCTGTTTCAGAATTTCATCATTCTTTCTGAAGAATGAATTCACTAATTTCTTAATTGGAAAGAAATTTCCTTTCTATTTATACGTATTGCATCGTGTAACAATATATATAATAATTGGTGATTGAATTTCTTTTTAATATATCACTCTGAAAAAAAGAAAAAAAAACATTGTGAAATTTAATTTCATAAAATCCAGATTTAAATGCTCTTTTTCTGGCATGCTCCTGTGAGACCTCTCTGGCAATCAACTACTTGATGAAATATTTATTTTATTTATTGAATTTGATATGTAACATAACCTATTCATTAATTATTTGCCAAAAAAAGTTGTAAAGTTATTTTTTGGGGGGGTTGAGTACAATGAAACAATAAGTGGCTGTGGATGTAATTCATTATTTCAAATTAATATTTAAAAAAAAATTACAGTCAGGGTGAAATATGGAAGGGTTAGACCTCTTCATCAAAGCCTGTTGTTCATGGTCACCTGTCACTTAAGTTTTCTAGGGCTGACTTTTCTCACTTGAGAATTTGCATGTCTGAATCAATTGACAATGATCTTGTCAATTACTTTGCACCATGCTGTACAAGCTAAATAAATGGCACTTAAAACATCAATATTGTATTTGAAGTTGCTCAAATTTAACAGTGATTCTGAAGCATTTTTCCTCAAGCATGCCCCTTGTTGCAAGCTCTTGTCCTTGGTGAGGGGACCACCTTGTGAAGGTTCCGCTGGCTTGGTTACCTTTACAGGGTCCTAAACGCTCACCCGTGTGTTTGCTGTGTGTGGTGACCTGTGTTCCTAGAAAGGAGGATCCTTGTAGTTGCTCTTGATCTGTCTTCTCTCCCCAACTCATAACTGGTGGGTCCCTTTGGCCGTTTTGCAGTTGGGGAGCCTGTCTGTCGCAGAACTGGGCAGTGACTTTGGGGGCCGCTGCTATACACTGCTTTGGCCTCTGCTTCAGGTAAACGGGAGGTCTTGGGGTGGCCCCCTCAGGATCAATCAGCTGGTGGGCAGGTTCTGTTAGGGTCAACCATGCAGAACGGTGAGTAACCTTGTCCACGTCCAAACAACTGTTTACGAGTTTCCTTCCACGTTATCTAATTTTCAAGTTTTCTTTCTTTTGTGAGAATGAGTTGCTTCTCACTTTTCTTTATTTTACTGCTTTTTTTCTTTTGTGAGACCTAGGTTGGATTTCTCACATTTCTCTTTTACTTTTACTTTTGTTTCGTTGTGAAGGTTTGGTGCCCAATTGGGTGTTCCCTTGTTGGAATCCGTGATGGGTGGGGGCAACGGGCACTAAAACTCAATACCCAAACATGAGTCCCAAAAATGAAAATTTTGAGACTAACATAGCAAAAATAGCTCAGCATGAGCCTCTGTCTTCTGTGCCCTCATTGTCATCATTGCCATCATCTTCGTGTCTTCCTTCGTTTCCAAGGTTCTTGGTCATCCACTCTATGGGTGATCAGGTTCTTGGGGACATGTCCCCATTTTTTATTAATAAGGGTTTGAAAGGTCTTGTTGGAGAACCATTATCAGTCAAGCACTTACGATCTGTGACTTGCAGGTGGAAACTGCTTGCTCAAAACATTCTGAGCTCCTTTCACTTTCAATATGCCATGCTTGCCTGCTTCCATCAAAGCAGGTTACCTTCATTGCGAGGTGTGGCCATACATTCCTAACCCCTTGCACTGTTTTCGGTGTCAGAGGTTTGGCCATACCTGCACAGCATGCTGAGGCAAACCCACCTGTACTCGTTGTGGCAGCCAGGATCACATTGATCCTGAATGCACAGCAGACAAGGCATGCTGTATGAATTGTGGAGGTGATCATCTGGCATACTCCCACAGCTGTCCTAAGTGGCTGGAGGAGAAAGAGGTGCAGAGGCTCAAGACTCTAAATAACATCTCCTGTGCAGAGGCAAGAAGGTTGGCTGCACTGCCTACCCCACCTGGCAAGGTCTCCTATGCCGGTGTGGTTGTCGGAAAGCTCACTGTCAAGATGGCCTCCTTGGTGGTGCAGACCGACATCAGCATCGCACCAGCTGAATCTTTCTTGCCTGCTGCCAAGCACCTCTTGACACAGGCAAAACTGACGTCAGTGTCAATCTCGACACAGACACCGGTTTCTATTCCTGTGTCTATGCCTTCCATGTCCACCTCCAGAAGGCTCACTCCACCCCGCCCACAGACAGCAAGACCTTCCAAGCCCAAGGGTCACTCACTGGGGCCAAAAAAGAAAATTTTAACTCCTCTTCGGCGGTTTCTGATCCGTGTCACTCGGACAGCTATGAGGACACGGACACAGACTGCCAGATTTTTCTGAAACTGTCGCTGGCGATGGTTAAAATAAATCGAAAGTAGTCGGCCAATTCTTCCAAGACCTGAGATGGCCACACTCCTACAATGGAACTGTTCTGGATTTCAGAGGAATATTGATGACATCAAGGACCTCCTGAGGGCACATGAACCCATCTGCGTGACTTCAATGGACATAGTCCACTCTGGGGCAGTGCCGACACCAATGGGAGGAGTGGAGTCCTGGAGCAGTGACTCCTGGATTCATCACTCTCCCTGTTGAACAGTGTGTCAGTACATACTTTCACTTCCCAGTCCGATATTCCCTGCGATTGATCTCACCATCTGCTCTTCTTCGATCCTTCCACTCTTTACATCGGAGGTCGAGGACAACCCATATGGAAGCGATCACCTCCCTGTGGTGTGCACCAGCTGCATGGCTCCCATGGGGGGGGGGGGCATGCAGCCCTTCACATGTATCCTGGTGGAGGCTTGATCGGGCTGACTGGAGTGGCTTCAAGCTCGATGAGCACTCTGTCAGCCTGGAGCCAATCAATGTTGCAGTGGCAGAGATGATGGACTGCATTGTCCATGCAGCTGCCTCTACTATTCCTCAGACTTTGACTAGGTTTCCGTGGTTCCCAAAACCGCTGTGGAATCCTTACTGCATTGCAGCTCATAAGGCTCAGAACAAGGTTTGGGGGATGTTTCGGTGATATCTGACATCCCCCAACCTTGAAGCATTCAAACGCACCACGGCGAAATCCCGTTTCATCCGGTGCCAGAGCCAGAAGGAATCTTGGATGAAATATATGTCTTCTATCGCCCGCATGACCAGTTCTAAGGTTGTGTCGGATAAAGTCTGGAAGGTGGGTGGGAACTATGTGTCCCACTTGTTATCGATTTTAGAGCACAATGGACAGGCAATTGCTGATCCGAAGGCAATTGCCAACACTCTGGGGGAGTCATTTTCCTCCATCTCTTCATCATCTTCCTACTCCCCTGAGTTTCTGGCCCAGAGAGCAAGATGGAATGCTCTCCGCTGTCCTTTCACTCGAATGGCCTGGAGCCTTACAACAGGCCATTCACAGCAGAGGAGCTTCGCCTTGCTCTGCACACCTCTCGTGCATCTGCTGACGGGCCAGGCAATGCTGGGGGCGGCTCAATTGATAGTATGTTAGGCTCATCTGCTGTTCCCAGGTTCGAGTCCCAGCTGGGTCAGCGTTGAGATTTATCTCCGCAAAACTCCCCGCCCTGCCCACGGTCAGTAGGGGACACCGATGGACTTTGAAAGGCCTCCATCCGTCGGATGGGACGTTAAGTCATGGCCCTGTGTGCGGGAGAGCCATACTGTGTGCACGTTAAACAACACACTGGATGGCCTTGACGGGAGGTTACCATCTGTCTCCCAACAGCTGTTCCAATGGGTTCCCTCCCCCAACCTTTTCTGAGCCTTCAGGTTCTTGTGACCTGGCCATTTAGCCCAATGTGTGCAAAAAAGTGCCGCTCAGAGGTAAAACAGCCCAACCGAACTCATGCAATGTCCATTATGACATGCTCCAACATCTCTCACCATCAAGTAAGGAACAGCTGCTCAATCTTTTCAATCACACTTTTCTTGAGGAGCAGTTTCTGGACTCCTGGCAGGAGGCCATCATCTTGACCTTCTCGAAGCCAGGAAAGGATTCCAAGATTCCTTCTAATTATCATCCCATTGCGTTGATGAGCTGCGTGTGCAAGGTGTTGGAAAGAATGGTAAATGCCAGACTCATCTGGTATTTAGAACACCACAACCTTCTTTCCAACACCCAGTGTAGCCTTCACAGGCAACAGTCAACTCTTGACCATCTGATATGTCTCTAATCGGCTATCAGAAATTCATTTTTATGTATAGAGCACCTGGTGTCAATTTTCTTCGACGTTGAAAAACCATATGACATGGCTTGGAGATTTGGCCCCTCATCACCGACTTAGTGGCAGTTGTTATCTGCCTCTTTGTGGGATTTTTGTTGACTGTCTGTTCTGTCTATCTACCACCCAGAAGCATCGTCTTCCTGGAAGACTTTGATGACCTCATCTTGCAGCTGCTGTCCCCCCTCCACATCATGGGGGACTTCAATGGACATAGTCCACTTTGGGGCAGAGCTGATACCAATGGGAGGGGCAAAGAATGGTAAATACCATATGTATCTGGAGCAGTGGCTCCTGGATCCTTCTCTCTCCCTGTTGAACACTGATATCACATATACGTAGTTTCACTCCTCAACCTGCACATTCATTGCCATTGACCTCACCATCTGCTCCTCCTTGATCATTCCACTCTTTACATGGGAGGTCGAGGACAACCCTTATGGAGCAATCAGCTCCTTGTGGTGTGCACCATTTCCCATGGGGGACTTCCAGCCCTTCATGCGTCTCATGGTGGAGACTTGATTGGGCTGACTGGAATGCCTTCAAGCTTCTCTCTGAGCTTGATGACCACTCGGTCAGCCAAGAGCCCATCAATATGGCAATAGCGAGATCACGGACTGTATCATAGATGCAGCTGCATCCACAATTCCTCAAACTTCGACATGGTTTCCTTGATTTTCCAAACAGTGGTGGAATCCAGATTGCACCACAGCTCGTAAGGCTCAGAACAAGGCTTGGAGGGTGTTTTGGAGATATCCGACATTCCCCAACCTTGAAGTGTTCAAATGCACCAGGGTGAAAGCTCGTTTCATCTGACGCCAGAGCCAGGAGGAATCTTGGATCAAATATATGTCTTCTATCATCCACATGACCAGTTCTAAGGTCATATGGGATAAGGTCTGGAAGGTTGGTGGGAAGTACACATCCCACTCATTATTGATCCTGGCGCACAATGGACAGGCAATTGCTGATCCTCGTGCAATTGCCAACACTCTGGGGGAATAATTCTTCTCTATGTTTTCTCTGTCCTCCTACTCTCCCGAGTTTCTGGCCCTGAAGAGCAGTGCCGAATGCTCTCCGCTGTCCTTCCATTCGAATGGCCTGAAGTCTTACAACAGCGGAGGAGCTTTGCCTTGCTCTGCACACTTTTTGTGCATCTGCTGCTGTGCCAGACAATGTCCATTATGCTATGCTCCAACATCTCTTACCATCGAGTAAGGATCGATTGCTCCGACTCTTCAACCATATTTTCATCGAGGAGCAGTTTCCAGACTCCTGGCATGAGGCCATTGTCTTGGTCTTCCCCAAGCCAGGAAACGATCCCAAGATTCCTTCAAATTATTGTCCAGTTGCATTGACAAGAAGCGTCTGCAAGGTGTTGGAAAGAATGGTAAATACCAGGCTGGCCTGGTATTTGGAACATCGTGACCTTCTTTTCAACACCCAGTGTGGCTTTCGCAGGCACAGGTCTACTTTAGACCACCTGATTCGCCTCAAATTGGCGATCAGGAATTCGTTTTTACATAGAAAGCACCTGGTGTCAATTTTCTTCGACATCGAAAAAGCATACTACACGGCATGGAGATTCAGCATTCTTCGTGACCTCCACAGCTTCAACTTGCGAGGTCACTTGCCGATCTTCATTGCAAATTTTTTATCCTCTCGTACTTTTCGAGTTCATGTCAGCAACACTGTGTCGCAGCCTTTCCCCCAAGAACAGGGGCTGCCACAGGGCTGTGTCCTGAGTGTTACGCTTTTTGCTGTCAAGATGAATTCCATTCATGGCAACTTTCTCCGAACGTAGGCAATTCCCTCTATGTTGATGACTTTAGTATCTTTTGCTCATCATCCATCATGAGGGTCATTGAATGACAATTGCAAACTGCCCTGAACAATCTCTCGGTTTGGGCGACGGCCAATGGGTTTTGGTTCTCCCCACAGAAGACCGCTTACATGCACTTTTGCCGCAAACATAATCTTCATCTGGACCCGGAGCTGTGGCTTGGGGGTAACATCATTCCAATTGTGGCAGAGACCAAGTTTCTCAGTCTCATTTTCAACTGGAAATTGACCTTTTTACCTCATATTCGACATCTCAGTTCGAAGTGCACACAGGCATTGAACATCCTGAAGGTCCTCTCCTCCCTGTCTTGGGGGGTGGACCAATGTTCTTTGCTCCGCCTCTACCGTGCACTTGTCTGGTCGAAACTGGACTACGGATCCCAGGTGTATGACTCCGCCCGGAATTTGGTGATGAAGGTGCTGGATTCCCTCCATCTTCAGGCCCTCCATGTTTGCATGGGAGCCGTTCCGCATTTCACCGGTCCAGAGTCTCTATGTTGATATATGATATATATATTAACATAGACTATGTTGATATATATGAGACCGATGAACCTTTGTTATCTATTCGCTGTCAGCAGTTGTCCCTGCAGTATGCAGCTAAATTGCGATCCCTTAGACATGCCAGGCCATCCCACTTGGGACTGTGTTTTCAGTCCCCAGTGGGAAATGTTATACCAGAATTGGCCGACTGCTATTCGTCCTTTCAGTTTGCATGTCTGAGGTTACCTGCGAGACATCAGCATTGCCTTGGACCACATAGCAGCTGTCATCATCAGTGTGTGCTTTTCACCGATTTGCTTAGCTCACTACAGGCTTTGATCTCGGGGAGGCATCGGCCTCGCCCTGTTCTCTCCAAGATCTGCTAGCGGCTCCACCATCTGGCAGCCACCACCAACGTTTTTTTCTGTTGGATGCCTGGTCACGTCGGGATCAAGGGCAATGACTTGGCAGATGCTGCTGCCAAGTCAGCCACGCCCTTGTTTCTCTCTGCTGCCGGTTCCATACCTGGACTTCCGGCAGCATTTTTCCATCAAGCTCTGGGCACAGTGGCAGAAATCTTGGTCTGAACAGGTTGGTAATAAGCTTTTCAAGATCAAGCCCATTGTCAAACCGTGGCAGTCTTGTTTCCGCAGGAATCGCAAGGAGGAAGTTGTACTTGCTTGACTCCGCTTAGGTCATTTGTTTATCACACGTTCATTTCTTCTTAAAGCGGACAAAGAACCTAAGTGCGAGTTTTGTGACGCCATTTTAACCATTAAGCATGTTTTAATTCATTGTCCGGCTTTTAACCTCGAATGTAGAATGTATTTTACCTTCCACGATTTTACAGCTGAGCCTCTTACACCTGGCCATCTTTTATCTGATGATTCGTTTTTAACTCCTGTTTTTGAATTTTTGCATTTTACTTGTTATTTTACACATATCTGATTTTTACTGTTTCCTAGATTTTACACTTGTTTGTGATTTTCAACTGGTCCTATACACCCATTTTACTGTTGACATCTGCACTTGCTGCTCTTTTTTATTCTTTTTCTATTGATCTTTTTCGTGCCTTTTTTTTACTGTTATTTTAACTTTGGTTGTGGGTTCAATGACTTTTATCCCTTTGTCTTTTTGTTTGGCGCAATATAGCCTTAGTTCCTCTTGCGCCAAAAAACCCCAACCAACCAATCCTCCATCATGTGTTGAAGTCTTTGACTTCTTTGTGCATTGGTTGCATTATTAAAGTTACATTTGAAGGGAGGAATGAAAGTTTCAACAAGTGAAAAAATAGTGGTTCCCATAGATAGAATTTTCTTTCTTTGGATGTTCATTGTGCTGTCCAGGTCTCATATTCACTGTTCAAAATTACCTGCTGTCATCCATGCTGTCTGCTCATAAGATCATACATATATGGTTGGTATTTTTTTTGCCTTTGAAGCCATCTAGTCTTGGTGATCATCAGCAGTGATATAATCTGTGCCTGTCACGTTCCACATTCTAGCAAAACTGTAATCCTATATTGGTTTCTTTCCACTGCATGCTTCTTCAGAAATCACAGTTACTTGCTCGAAAGCAGCTTATAAAACAAGAAGTTTTATCTCTGCTGTAACTTCCATCATCTCATAAAATCGTTCTTCAAATTCATTTTCCTTCCAAGTGTCCAGTTTCCAGTTTCCCTGAGACACATTCAACTTAACTTTCTGGAGGCTAAACCTTGAAGTATTTAACTGAGCCATGTTAAATCAACACAAAATGAATGGTCATTTTTGATTTCAGTGAAATTTTACTCATTGAAAAACTCTTGTTCACCATTTGTTTTTCATGACAAATGGATTCCAAGAAATAGTGACTTGAGAAAGGAAAAAGTAGATATCTGAACCTTTAAAATGCTATGTTTTACTTTAAATTTTTGCTGCTAAAACTTTTCAAGGGCTCACTTACCTTGAATATTTCCAAACAGTCCCCTTCAAAGAAAAAAAAAAAGAAAAATTGTTCCAAAACCATATATCAACAAGAAAAAAGGTAAACCTTTTCCTGGGGTAACCATGGGTTCATTACTTTTCCAATTGTTCAGAGGACTCTAAAGTTTGAAAATAACGAAACTTATTGCCTTTGAAATGAGCATGCCTTATTCACCAAAAGTTAATTGGATTTACTGTTTTAGATACAGATGTGTTTAATATTAGTTAACATTCCTTTAATTTTAATGTATTTCTTAGCTTTATTTTACTTTTGCATCTTTACAGGTGTTCTACGTTTGGTATGATGCTCCCATTGGATACTTATCAATCACAGCAAATTATACAGATCAGTGGGAGCAATGGTGGAAACAACCTGATATAGTACAACTTTATCAGTTTATGGCCAAAGATAATGTTCCATTCCATAGCATTATTTTCCCTGCTTGCCAGTTGGGCACTGAAGATAATTATACTATTGTGAACCATTTGGCTGCTACAGGTAATATATTTCATATTTATTTGCATTACATCACTTAAAGAAACTGTTCAAAAAATATTTTTGCTGAGTTTTACCATTAGTGGGATGCAAACGAATTTTTCCTGATTACATGCCAGGTAGGTGCTCTAAGCACTAAATTATTGCAGCTAGTTCATTTTCCAGAAAACTGTGAATATGAGTCTTGCTAATTTTTGTTGCTCTTGGCACCATATATAACTGGCAGTGGGCAACCTAACTACCACAATGATAATTAGATAATTATGTGGCAGTATTACATTAGTATTACTAATTTGAAATTCATGTGCACTGCTTTTGCAATAAGAATAACAATTTAATTGGAATGGCAATTAAAAGTAAAAGAAATACAACCATATATATATATATAAATAAAAATAAAATTATTTATTTATTTTTATTTATATATATGGTTGAATTTCTTTTACTTTTAATTACCATTCCAATTAAATTGTTATTCTTATTGCATAAGCAGTGCACATGAATTTTAAACTCTTACTAAATAAAATGGCACACAATAAGTTGCTTTTCAAATTTAACCCTTCCAGGGCCAAGCTATTTTTTCATATACTCAGCCAAAATAAAATTAACTTTCAAACTTTTTTGCCAAATAACTAATGAAAGAAATTATGACCATGTTATATGCCAAATCAATCAACATTGAATTCTAGATTTTCTGAAAATAAAATATAACAAAAAGAACTAGTTTTATTTTAATAGGTCTTTTTTTAAAGTCATGTAAAAAATGCATCTGGCAATATAAATAAAAATTTATTTGAAGAAACTAATAAACAGAAATTAATTATAATGCATATGAATAGAAAGTCTGTTTATTTATGAATAGCACAAAGAAATAAAATTTTACTTGAAATGAGAGAACTGCCCTCTTTTTGCAATTTTTTTCTCAGTACCATACTTGGGAAAAGTTCAGACTTTTTGCCAACTGCTGAATCATATCAATAAGTCAACTTTAGATTAAAAAAAACATCCAACCTAAATAGGTCATGATATATAGTAAATTAAACAAATTTGCAAACATGTGATTTCTATAAAACTTTTTCACCGTGGCATAGTGAAAAAAAAAAAGATCAGACTATATGTAATTAAGGCTTAATTTTCGAAAACCTGATGAATAAAAACAGTTAATCCTTCCAGGGTCACTGTCGAACATACTTGACAGAATCCGCAGTTAGAGTTCAAAGATGTCAATAGATATCTTTTGTACAACACACGAACTTCGATTTTTAAAAATGGAATTGTCATTTGAAAATTTTCTTAGATATATCTTTTAAAAATATGCAATTGAAGTTTGAAAAATAATATTTTCTTTTTTTCATTTGATGCATCATATTTTATTTAACTATAATATAGATAATTTGTTGAAGCCATCTGATTGCTATTTCTTAGAAGTTCTAAATAATATTGCCGATTTGCTTGGTAACATTCCTGTTTGCTGAAGCAACCTTCTGATGTAAGCTCACAAGTTTGGTTTGAACTATTATCAACAAATTTTTCCTTAAATTCTTAAAAGTCTCCTAAAAATTAACAAAAAAACTGCTTTTTTTAAAAATGCCTGATTTTGGAAATAAAAATGAAGTATGCACCGTTATTTTTTTTTATTTTACACTCTCTTCTGCCATAAACATATTTCGTTATTTCCAGAATTATTTTCGTCATTAATATCATTTATCCCAGCATCTTATGCATCTTTTCTGCTCTTCAAATTGAAACTATAACTAAAAAAAAAAGTCTTCATAGCCAGATTTCCTTTTTTGTAATTAAACTAATCATTTCTGTAGATTTCCACAAATTAAGTTTTGGTTGAACGATTATTGATGATTTTTCTGATTTATGCTACATTGAATAATTACAACTTGTTGCTGTGGATATTTTATTTAGCACCACATTGAGTTATACATTAATTTTTCTTTTATTACTTCTTTGTTTTCCAGTAAAAAAACCTTGATCTTGTATCGTTTCCTGAAAATGAATGAGGTCTGGGATACAGAAACAAAAAGGACTTCCTTGACATTTTCATTCACATGAGGTCTGGAAATCAGTCCTCATGTGGGAGGGAAATTTTGGCTGGCAACTTGGGGGGGGGGTGACTTTTAACAAGTGTTTTACACCTCCTTTGGCAAAATTTAATTTTTTTTAAATTGCAAGTTTTTAAATTTATATTGAACATTTTTGAAAGATTTTAACCTTGCCTTGATATCTTGGCTGTGACACCCTGTGACAATACAGATTTTTTTTTTGCTTTGGTGCACTAACTTTTTGGTACTTAGCCAAGATTAGCAAAATTCAATACCCAAAGAATAAATTCATAATGTTTAGTAAAAAAAAGCAGCCAAGAAAGAGTTTCCCCATTTCATAACTGGACAGAAAATCCCATTAATGTGAGCAGTCCAAGTCACCTTGTATAACATTGGCCTGTGTTTTAAAATATACCACACTGAAAAGAATCATTAAAAGAAATAAAAATCATGTTTTATGTAAATATTATAGTATTTGAGGGGAAATTTCCTTTCAATTAATATATAATTTAACTTTTTATTTATCAGGTTTTCAAAAATTAAGCCTTATTGCATAGTCTGATCTATTTTTTTTTCACTATATCACAGTGAAAAAGTCCTATTAAAATCACTATGTTTATAAATTTGTTAAATTTTTTATTTTCATAAAATTCAGAAATAAATTATATTTAATTTGGTATATAGCATGAACTATTTTGGTTTATTGTTTATTTTTAAAAAAGTTCTAAAGTTGGCTTGTTTATTAGACAGCACAGTTAATGAAAAACCTAGACTTTTCTCAGAGTACCAAAAAAAATTGCAAAAGGTGAGTAGTTTTTCTTGTTTCAAATAAAATTATATTTATTTTTGTTATTCAGAAATAAATTTTCTATTCATGTGCATTATAATTATTTCTGTGTATTAGTTTTTTGAAAATAAATTTTTATCTGTATTGCCAGATGCATTTTTTTTGCTACATGACTTAAAATATGCTCTATTAAAATAAAACTAATCAACTTTTTTATAAAATATTTTATTTTCAGAATATCCAGAATTAAATGCTGATTAGTTTAGAATATAACATTCCATAATTCCTTTAATTTGTTATTTGACAAAAAAGTCTGAACTTAATTTTTTAATTTGACTAAGCATAGTGAAAAATCATTTGGCTCCTGGATGTAAACCAGTTTTTCAGGCAGGACCCTGGAAGGGTTAATGGATCATTGCAGGATGTTATGTCACAGACACATGCAAGCATTTCATTTATTAAGTAGTTGGCAACAGGACAGAAAACTTAAAGTGTGCAAGTTTTGTGGCCTTCAACTTCTAAGATATTTTAATTCAGTCCTCATGCTTAGAAAGGCTGAATACTCCTATTCTACACCATTTATTCTGAAAAAGACACATTATTATTTATATACATATGACTGATATTTAGTATAACAATGAACATGGTAAATGTTTTACCAGTGGTATTTGATCAAATAACATTGCCTTCTTGATCAGACAGACAGGTCAACAGCCAGTCTCCATTGGCTACAGAGGTCCACCACACTATATAATTATGTTCTCCAGACTTCTCTGTCCTGAGGTACAGCAGCTGTATTTGGCCACTACAGGCCTATTTTAACAAGGTCCTCTTTGGCATTGTTTGCCCACTGCATCCTATGTCTCCCTCTTTTTTTGAAGCCTTCAGTAACACTGTTCATAACCATATTTGATGATCTATAGTTATGCATAATAGGCAACATGGCCAAAACAACACTATCCCTGCACAATATGCTGCTCAAAAGAGGTTGCTGACCTCCATCACTTAATCTCATCATTACTTATAAGGTCAAACCACCTAATGCCCAAGATACTGCATAAAAATCTAGAATCAAAGGCATCAAGTTTCCTGTTATCTTGTTCACAAAGGGTCCATGTTTCAATAACATAACTAACTTTAGAAAGGACCAAATAATTGTATAACCTAATCTTAGTCTCTAGGTATATACTTCTAATTTTCCACACACTCCATAGATTCTTAAAACTACTAGCAGCAATCCCTATTTTTCTGTTTTTTTTTTTCTTGCTGCAGATTGCCAATATCTGTTGGGACAGTGGTTGGCCCAATCTGTAGCATGCCATGCCTGTAATCTGTAGTTCCCAGGTTTGAATCCCTCTTGGGCCAGGGTTGATATTTTTTTCTGCTAAACCCCCACTCTTAGTCAGTAATGGACATTGATGGGCTTAGAAAAGCCACCACCCATTTAATGGGACAAAAAGCCTTGATCCCATGTACAAAGTTTTGTACCATGTTGAGAACCATAACCTGTGCATGTTAAAGAACATGAACAGCACTAATCAATGAATTCTCATCAACATCAGTTGCCAAAAGGGCTAAATCATCAGCATAATCCAAATCAGAATTTTGCAGATCTCCAGACCATTTAAGGCCAAAATCTTTACAGCGAATTTTGCATAACATAATCAGTTACCAAACTAAAGAGAAAAGGAGACAAAATGCACCCTTGTTGAACATGAGAAGCAATGCTAAACCAATCTCTACAAGTCTTACCAACTCACCAGATGACTCACTGTTATTATAGAGAGCTTTCATTATGCTAACTTGTCTGGTATGCCAAGCGATTTAATAAACAACTACAAATAATGAAGATTAACAGAGTTAAAAACCTTTTTGAAAAGGAAATATTTAATTGATACATCCCCTACCACTTTTGCACTGTTCATCACACTGTTATCCATCAACCAAATTCTTAACTCTATTGAACACAATAATGCAAGAACATCACTGAAATATTAAGCCCTGGAGCAGAAAGTTGGCTGATACACTATAGTTATCACAAGAACTGTAATCACCTTTTTTAAAAATGGGGATAATAATAGCTCTGGTAAAATCTTTAGGAACAATACCTTTATTATGA
The DNA here is from genome assembly GCA_038380435.1 of Ryuthela nishihirai. Lineage (NCBI taxonomy): Eukaryota > Metazoa > Arthropoda > Arachnida > Araneae > Heptathelidae > Ryuthela > Ryuthela nishihirai. The sequence continues at coordinate 85,191,999 of JAWZYU010000017.1, forward strand.
AAGATATTCAAAAACTTCAATCAGCCATGTGATAACAGAAAAATTCCTTACTCTAAGCATTTCAGTTATCCATATTTCCCAGGAATTTCATCCAGGAATTTATCTCAGGAATTTCATTAGTTCCTGGGATTTGTATAGTTTAAGTTTAGAGGTAAACAAAATGATTCCAAACTGCAATATAGGGTGAACACTAAAGTCAGTAGTGAGTCTGTCATTTTTACAAATAATGGAAATAGAACTAACCACATCATTTAGAACATCACTGAAATGATAAGCCCATCTAGACATGACAGGATCATCACCTTCCAATAACCTTATGTTTATCCCTCAATCCTGTACCTGTCCATCTCTTCCCACTGTCTGTGCAGATCTCTGTTGTGCTGTCTGGCTACTTTTCCTCTGCTTTTTTAGCCAAGCTATCAAGCCAAAAATTCTTATCAGCCTTCAGCTGATCGTTTACACATTTTTAATTCCCTCTCTTAGGACTAGTAGGGTACTTTTTAATGTTATTCTTGCATTTCATTCTTTCAAAAATATACATCAGTGCCTTATCGCTCAAATAACTTCGTCTCTTCTGTGCCTTTTTGCCCAAAAGGTACTGTTAGTGTTGAGAAAAGCCTGTTTAAAATGATCCCATTCTTCCTCAACTTCAATAGCTAGTAAACCATGATTTTCATATTAACCTATCATGGTAAGCTTTGGCTATCTATATCTTGGTCTTTCAGAACTTCAGTGTTAAAGGTAACTTTTTTAACCTTAACATCTTCTTAAGTTTAGGTTGTAAGACACTTTTAACCCTTACAGTGTCATGTTTCTGAAACTGAATTCACTGAACAACTTTAGAATCTCATCCTGAAGTAACTAATGAATGGAAATCTATCATGTTATATACCAAAAGAAAGAGCATTTAATTGTGCTTAATAAAATGGCAAAAAAAAAAACAAAGAAAAAAAGATTAAAATTTTTAAGCATTTTTTTAAAACATTTCAAAATTTTACTGTATTTTTTTCTCATTATCTTTACTAAAATTTCAAATATATATATATATTTCTCGTTTTTTCTATATTATTATTCTAATATAAACAGTTTATAATATTTTGATTATTGCTTAAATCTTCCATTTATTTCATTTTCTAAATTATTTAGTTATTTATGCATATAATGCATATTCTTAGACTTTTGATAATTGACAAACTCTAAGCCTAAGTAAAGCAGTGTCATAAAAATAAATTTGCTTTAAAAACTAGATAATTTAAATATAAAATGAAAAATACACTGAGAAGTCAAAAGTTATGGGAATAGCAGTTAAAGTAGAACTAAAGTGCTGTACTCGTAACTGATGCATTGGATGTCAACTGCAGAATGGCACTACAGTAGCTTACAAACCCATCATTCATTTCAGAGTAGTTCCTAATTCAGCATGGCTGCACATCATGAGTTGTCTGACTTTAAATGTGGCTTGATCATCAATGCTAGAAGGATGGGTTATGCGATATCAGAGATAGTGCAGGAATTCGGTTTTTCCAGGTCTACGGGGTCAAGAGTTTATCATCAGTATTCTGTTGATGGCATTTCCACATATGTAAACCAGCAAACAAGATGGTCACATGCAACTGATGAACGGAACTCACATTGGCTCTCGCGAATGGTAATGACCAACAGATGGGCTACAGTGCATGAAATCACTTCCAATTTGAATGTGGGCCAAACACAAAATGTTTCTGAAAGGACTGTCCATCACCACCTGCACTCCATCGGATTTGGGAGCTGAAGACCCACTTGTGTCCCATTGCTTGCACATCGTCACAGAACTCAATGACTGGAATGGACCCGAAGACATCAAAATTGGATGGTAGAACAATGGTGTGAGGTAGCATAGTCTGATGAATCAAGGTTCCAGTTGTTTCATGCTGACAGGCACATTAGAGTGTGGCATAGGCCCTGTGAAGACATGGACCCTTCCTGTCTGCAAGGTATTGTTCAGACTGCAGGTGGCTCTGTGATGGTGTGGGGCATGTTCACATGGTCTACATTGGGCTCTCTCATCCGTTTGGAGCAGTTGCTGACAGGTGTGAGATACATGAACATTCTTGCAGATCACCTGCACCCTTCACGACTCTCGAGCATATTCCAGCAAGATAATGCAATGTGTCACCAGTCTTTGGTTACTAGGAGGTGGATCAAGGAACACTCCACAGACTTTACCGCCATGTCCCCCACTGTCCCCTGATATGAACCCCTTGGAGTGTCTGTGGGACACAATGGAAACAAGCTTACGATCCATGAATCCAGCACCATCCAATGCAATTTCTCCATTCCTGCCAATTTCTCCATTCCTGCTAAGATTTCTTCCCTGACAACTGTGGCATGGTTAATGATGAGAAAGGTGAACGTTTTCACCAAGACATTGCAACAATGGAGAAATGATACCAAGGAAATTAGTCCACCTCAATGTTGGCTGAATACTTTTGGATGCTCGCCAGAGATGATCCTGAGCAGCTGTACAAGCTATGTCGGAAGTAGAAGTGGAGTTTTATTGATAATTGTCATATGTATGTATTACTCTATTATGTAAGAAACTATTGCGGATTTCTCAGAAATCATAGCCAATTTTGCATTTTCATTGTTATATTCGTGTTCAACACCTTGAAATCTTTAAGAAATTGCTATTTTTTTCTCAGAGGCATGACTTTTTATGAAAATTTGTTGCCCAGTGTAATGAGTGGGAACTACACGTCCCACTCATTATCCATTCTGGACTAAACGGACAGGCAATTGCTAATTCTCAGGGAATTGCCGACACTCTGGTGGAAACTTTTCCCTCCATCTCTTTCATGTCCTCTTATCCCGCTAAGTTTCTGGCCCAGAAGAGCAAGGCTGTACACACTCTGCTGTCTTTCTCACTTGAATTGCCTGGAGCATTACAACAGGCCTTTCGCAGTGGATGAGCTTCACCTTGCTTTTCACTCTTCTCATGCATCTGCTTTAGAGTAGGTAATGTCCATTATGTCGTGCTCCAACATCTCTCATCATTGCTTAAGGATCGGCTCAATTCCCTAAACCATTGCTGGCGACGGTTAAAATAAATAGAAAGTCGTCTACCAATTTGACTCCTGGCAGGAGACTCGTTCTGGCCTTCCCAAGTTAGGCTTCGTAACCTCCTGCCATTGGCTTAAAAGGTCACATGATGAACTTCATCTCTAACTTTATTCATCTTCTACTTTTCGTGTCTGTGTCAGCAAACACTCTTTCACAGCCTTTCACTCAAGACCAGGAGGTGCCGCAAGTCTGCATTCTGAGTGTTATGCTTTTCACTGTCAAGATAAATTCCATTACTAGACAACTTCCTCTGACTGAAGGCAATGCCCTCTATGTTGATGATTTTAACATCTTTTGCTCATCGCCCAGCATGAGGGTCATTGAGCAACAACTGCAAACTGTCCTGAACAATTTCTCGGTTTGGGTGATGGCCAATGGTTTTTGGTTCTCCTCACAGAAGGCTAATTGCATGCACTTTTGTCACAAGTGTAATTTTCATCTGGACCCTGAGCTACGGCTCTGGGGTACCACTATTTCAGTTGTGGAAAGACCAGGTTTCTCTGTCTCATCTTTGACCAGAAATTGACCTTTTTACCACATATTCATTTCAGGCCCAAGTGCATGTGGGCATTGAACATATCAAGGTCCTCTCCTTCCTCTCTAGGGGGGGGGGGGGGGAGACTGATATTCTTTGCTCTGCCTCTATCATGCACTTCTTCAGTCGAAACTGGACTACAGGGATCCCAAGTGTATGACTCTAAGATTCGGTGGTGAAGGTGCTGGACTCTCTCCACCACCAGGCCCTCCATATTTGCATGGGGTCCTTCAGCTCTACACTACTACTTTGAGACTAATGAACCATTCTTATCTGTTTGCCATCAGCATTTGCCCCTACAGTACACTTCGAAATTGCGATTCCTGCTGGGCCATCCCACTTGGGACTACATTTTCAATCCTCAGTGGGAAATGTTTTACACTAATGGCTGAACTGCCATTTGTTCTTTTGGTTTGCAAGCCCGAGGCTATATCAGAGACATCAACATCAGCCTCGATAGCACTGTCCATTCGACAGCCAAGCCACTTCCACTGTGGCTTGCTGTATCACCTTCCTACGACGTTTCTCTTTGTAAGGCAGGAAGGCCTTTATACTCGATTACATGTACCAACAACTCTTTGCAAGCTTCCATGCTGAGCACTTGGACTTATTGCCTGTCTTTACAGTCTGGCACATCAATGGGAACAGCCATAGCCTTGCTGTAATACTATCATTGCAGACCAGATCAACAGTGTCCCATCTTCACTGAAGTTACACACTATCAGCCTCGGCCTTGGACAACATAGTGGCTAAGATCAATCGTCAGTGTTTGCTTTACATCGGCTCATTTAGCTCGCTAAAGGCCTTGATCTTGGCAAGGCATCAGCCTCACCCTGTTCTGTCCAAGATCCGCCAGCAGCTTCATTGTCTGGCAGCCACATCCTCCATTCTCTTCTATTGGGTAACAAGTCACTTTGGGCTCAGAGACAATGACTTGGCAGATACTGCTGCCAAGTCAACTCTGCCCCTGTTCCAACTCTCCACTGCCAGAAGTCAAGATATGGAACTGGCAATGGAGAGTCAAGATCTGGGTACAGTGGCAGAGGTCTTGTTCGGAACAGATTGCAAACTCTGAGATCAAGGTCATTGTCAAAACATGCCAGTCATGTTCTTGCAGGAATCACAAGGAGGAGGTTGTACTTGCTCTGCTCCACTTAGGTCATTCGTTTATCATTAATTTCTTCGTGCAGATGATGAACCTAAGTGCGAATTTTGTAACTCCATTTTAACTTAAACACATTTTAATCATATGTCCAGCTTTTGCCAGTGAATGTTGTTTTTATTTCAGTTCTTATCATTTACCATCTAGCCCCTTACACTCAGACATCTTTCACATGACGACTCATTTTTAACCCATTTTTGTTGTTTTTATATTTTACAGGATAGTTTTAGAAGATAGTTTTAACCATTTGTAATATTTCTACTCTGTCTTCAAGCTTTTACACTTGTTTCTGATTTTAATTGGGTTCTGTACACCCATAGTTGATTTTTGACTAATGCTCTTGTATGTTCTTTTTAAACCTAGCTTTATTATACAGTGTTCTTTCTGTAGTATATTTTACAATTTGTGTGTTTCTTTTAACTTTGGTTGTGGGTTGAATGTCTTTTACTCCTTTATTTATCTTTGTTTGGCATAATATATCCATTGCTGCTCTTGCACCATAAAACCCCAACCAACCAACCTCTTACTGTATATGCAATGCCCTCTATGTTGATGATTTTAGCAACTTTTGCTTATTGTCCAGCATGAGAACCATTGAACAACTACTCTGAACAATCTCTAGTTTGGATGATGGCTAAAAGGTTTTGGTTTCCCCACAGTAGACCATTTGCATGCTTTTTTGCTGCAGGTATAATCTTTATCTGGACTCCAAGCTGTGACTCAGGGTACCAGCATTTCAATTGTGGCCAGTATTCGAATTGTAGTGGAGATCAAATTTCTTGGTCTCATCTTTGACCACATATTGATCTTTTTTCCACATATATATCACCTCTGGACCAAGTGCATACAGGCATTGAACATCATCAAGGTCCTCTCCTCTCTCTCTCTCATGTACCGATGTTCTTTGCTCTGCTTGTACTGTGCACTTGTCCGGTTGAAACTGGACTATGGATCCCCAGTGTACGATTCTGCTTGGGATTTGGTGGTGAAGATGCTGGACCCTCTCCACCATCAGGACCTTCATGCTTATAGGGGACCTTCCACCCCTCACTGCTCCAGAGTCTTTACATTGGGACTGATGAAACTTCTTTATCTCTTCTCTGTCAGCAGTTGTCCCTATAATATGCATCTAAATTGTGATCCCTGCTGGGCCATTTCACTTGGGATTGCAATGCTTGTGGGAAATGCTTTACACTAATTGCTTGACTGCCATTTGTCCTTTTGGTTTGTGTCCAAGGTTACCTGCAAGACATTAACACCAGTTTCGAAAGCATCTCACAGTCGACAGCCAAGTCACTTCCACCATGGCTTGCTGTTTTCTCTTCCAGTGACTTTTCCCTTTACATAATGGGGAACACTTTTACAACCAACTGCATGCACCAACAACTCTTTGCCAGCCACTGTGCTGAGCACCCAGACTTCTTGCCTGTCTTCACAGATGGCTTGAAGTCTGACATATTGGTAGGGTGGGGGTGGCTAAGTTGGTAGTGCACCAGGCTCATAATCTGCAGTTCCCAGGTTCGAGTCTTGCCTAGCAGCATTGAAATTTATCTCCACAAAACTACCTGCCCTGCCCATGGTTAGTAGAAGACACCTATTGGCTTGGAAAGACTCATCCATTGGATGGGACATTAAGCCATGGCCTGTGTATGAAAGAACCATACCCTAAGCACATTGAAGGACATGCTGGATGTCCTTGATGGGGGAAGCTCCCAACAGCTGTTCCAGTGACTCCCCTCCTCCAACCTTCTCTGAGACTTTGGGGTTGTTCTGGCCTGGCCATTTATACCATTGTGTGCGAAAAAGTGCCACCAAGAGGTAAAACAATCCAGTCTGACATATCAGTGAGATCAACCATGGTCTGCTGTGATAATATCATTGCAGACCAGATTTCACAGCAGTGTTCCAGCTTCACTACACAGTGTATGCTATCAACCTTGCCTTTGGACCATATGGCAGCTACGCATCATCACTGGCATGTGCTTTACACTAACTTGCTTAGTTTGTTACAGGCTTTGATCTTGAAAGGCATTGGCCTCACCCTGGTCTTTCCAAGATCTGCCATCAGTTTCTCTTGGGTCCCAGTCATGTTGGGATAAAGGGCAACATCCTGGGAGATGCTACTGTCAAGTCTTGCAATGCCCCTGTCAGAATCTCCACTGCTGATTCCATACCCTCACTTCCAGCAGTGTTTTTTCACCGAACTCCAGGCTCAGTGACAGAGATCTTGGTCTGAACAGGTTTGTAATAAACCTTTCGAGATCAAGCCTTGTCAAACTGCGGCAGTTATGTTTTTATAGGAATTTTAGGGAAGAAGTTGTACTTTCTTGGCTCTGCTTAGGCCATTCATTTATTTCTCATTCACTTCTTCTTTTGGTGGATGATGAACCTAAGTGCAAGTTTTGTGACACCATTTTATAATCATCAAACATATTTTAACCACTTTTGTCATGCTTTTAACCTCAAACATATATTTTAACTTTCATAATTTTACATCTGAGCCCTTTACACTCCAGACATCTTTTATCTGATGACTCAATTTTAACCCATTTTCAAATTTTTCATGTTTTACTCACTATTTTACTCGACTTTAATGTTTTCAACCTTTTAATATTCTGATTTGTTGCTCTTATTGTATGGGTCCTATACACCCATTGTTGTTTATTCTGTTTTACACTTGTTATCTTTTTTACTCAGTCTTTATACAAGGTAAATTTTTCTTTTTGTGTGTTCCTTGTAATTTTGGTTATGGGTCTTTTATCTTTATCTCATCTTTTATATTTTTATTTACCCTCATTTGATGCAACATAGCTATTGTTGCTCTTGTACCATAAAACCCCAAACAATTGACCAATGAATAATCCCATATATTGGGTCTAAGAAATTGAAATCAGATGGATTTAACAAATTATTTATATTATAGCTTAATAAAATACGCATCAAATGAAGAAAAGAATATTTTTTTCAAGCCTAATTATAATTTTTAGAACATATATGTAAGAAAATTTTCAAATGCCAATTTCCATCTTTTAAAAATTAAAGTTTCATATGTTGTACTAAAAATAGATATGGACATCTTCAGCCTCTCAGTTTGGATTCTGTCAACATGTATAATCAACTTGGACACCGGAATGGTTAAGCTAAACATCCCCAATTTTCTACACACTATTATTATGCATTGCTACTGATTGTACTTTTGGTTTGTTAAGCATTATCCTTTATGTTTCTAACCATGAATTCTGCCTGGTGGCCAAATTACTTTTCAAGTGCACTGATTGACACTAAAATTGCCTCACCCAGAAGGAGCAGATAGTTTTCCAATTGCAATCTGTAATCAATGTCATTTGAGTCAGCTGTGATTTGAGAACAGCAGTTTCTGATGCATCATGTAATATAGTTTTATTTCTTGTAGTTTCAGAATAATTATTATTCGTTTTAATTGCATTATATATTTCAGGAAAAATAAAAAAAATAATTCTAGATGTAGCAAAGCAAAAAAAAAAGCAGTTTATAAAATATTGACCGAAAGCAATGTGCATAATTGCTGGATGACTCAACTTCCGGTAGTAATAAAAATCAGTATCTTATCTTGAAAAGTTTAAAAATCATTATAATTTTGCCAAATGGAAAAATAGGTCAAATTCATGGAAATCGAACTGATCAGTAATCTGTGTACAGTGCAACAGAGGAAAGGCATAAACTAATGTGTTGCTTCTTCGTGCTGCTTACAGTGACTCAAGCAGTGAATGCAATATTGCACAAATGCAAATGGAATTTTTTTGTACTTTATAATTGTTTCAAGCTTATCAACAGATAAAAATATAGTTTGCATGTAATTTTCAACATATAAATGGTAGCTAGGCGTAAACTGGAAGGAGAGCTGTGCACCAATCCCTAGTGATGATGCACAGAACCGGCCAGGTCTAGCACCTAATGTCCGACCCCGCCTTCTCATGGTGCAGGCCGTTAGTACCTTTCAAAAGAGATATTCTCTTTTGGAAGGGGATGGAAGGGGAGGGCTGCCAGTTCAGTATGGCCTACTGATCTGGTCATCTATGGCCACTTTTTTCTTTTTTTCCAACCCTGCTGAGGAGTGGTCAACTTCACAGGGTCCTGGTGCTGACCATTTATACCTACTAGACTGGACTTGTTTATGGATTTGAGCTTGATTATTGATCCTGGACTTGCTGCACTGGTGGGCCTCTGTTGAGGGAGAGTCTGCCGCTGTGTTTTCTGTTTGCTTCTGGGTTGCCAGCTCTAAGTGAAAAGAGGCATGGGATACCTTATATCAGCTGGTGGATAATCCTAATCAGAGGCCATCGCAGGTACCTGAACCTTACTTAGCTAGTTGGGCATCGTCAAGCCTAAACTGGAGTAATGTGTCTCAGGCAGGCCATGTGGCTCTTGAAAAAGTCCACTTGAAAAGGTGGTGCCTGAAGTTCCTACCAGCATTGGTGACTTCAGCCTTTAGCGAAGGAGGAACAGGTCTTTGCCTCATGCCTGCGATCAGGGGGCTGTTTGATATTGTTGGCCCTACCAATCACAATAAACCTAATTTCTTTAAAAATCCTACTAATCATTTTCACTCTGTATGAACGTGGAACGTGAGGACATTACATAGAGATTATTCTCTTGATGTCCTCATGCAGAAATTCCAGCACTATAACCTAGATATTCTAGGCTTGCAAGAGATCAGATGGACAGGTAAAGGTGAGATACTTAAAAATAACTTTAAATTTCTCTTTACAAGGAGGGAGTATGGAAAGCATCACCAAGGCGTGGGTCTGCTGCTCAGCAGACATGCTAGTGATGCTCTTCTAGGATGTAAGTGCATTAATGAAAGGTTTCTTACAGCAAAATTTCAGACAAGCATTAAAGACTTGAATGTTATCTGCTGTTATGCCCCCACCGAGGACGCCGATGAGGGTGAGAAGGATAGGTTTTACTGACAACTTCAGGATATTTTGAATTCTGTCAAGAAAGGATATATTATCCTTGTTCTAGGTGACTTCAATGCCAAAGTTGGTACTGACTCTGATCTTTGGGGAGGGGTGATAGGCCCTTTTGTCATTGGTAGCTGCAATGGCAATGGGCAACGTCTCCTACAGGTAAGTAAACTCAATGGTTTCAGAATAACTAACACATATTACAAACACCACGACATACATAAATACACATGGGTTTCACCCGATGGGCTGCATAAGAATATGATTGATTATATATTAATTAACAGCAAATGGGCTAGTTCTGTTAGGAATACCAGGTCATATAGGGGAGCTGAAATTGGATCTGACCATTATCTTGTTAAAAGTGTCTTGCAAATTAAACTTAAAAAGTGTTGTGCTAGGGTTAAAAAATTTGCTTTTAATACTGAAGCTCTGAAAGACCCAGTTATAGCCAAAGCTTACCATGATAGGTTACTTGGTCATTATGACAGTCGTGGTTTGCTTAATACTGAAGTTGAGGAAGAATGGGGCCATTTTAAACAGGCTTTTTTGGAAACTAACAGTACTCTTTTAGGAAAAAAGGAGCAGAGGAGACAGAATTATTTAAGTGATAAGGCACTTGAGCTTATTTCAGAAAGAAGGAACTGCAGGAATGTCCTTAATCAGTACCCTACTAGTCCTAATAGAAAGGATTACAGAGAGCTTAATAAACGTGTAAAGGAACAGTTAGCTACTGATAAGAATCTTTGGCTTCATGACTTGGCTGACAAAGCTGAGGAAGCAGTTAGGCAGCACAACAGCAGAAAGCTGTACCAGATAGTTAATGTTTTATGTGGTAGAAAACGGACAGGCATACAAGGATTGCAGGATAAACAAGGTAAGGTTATAGAAGGTGAGGATTCTGTCATGGCTAGGTGGGCTGAGCATTTCAGTGATGTTCTAAACAATATGGTTAGTTCTACTCCCATTGTTTGTAATGATGATAGATGCATTGGCAGCTTTAACGTTGGCCCTATAACACAATCTGAAGTTAATTTGATCTCTAAACTTAAACTTCATAAATCCCCAGGGGTAGATGAAATTACTACAGAAATGCTCAGAGCTGGGAATGTTTCGGTTACCACTTGGATGACTGAAATTTTGAATAACTTTTATGATAAAGGCATGGTTCCTAAAGATTTTACCAGAGCGATTATTATCCCTATTTTCAAAAAAGGTGATCGCAGTTCTTGTGATAACTATAGGGGTACAGCCTACTCTCTGTTCCAGGTAAAGTTCTTTCCATGATTGTGCTTAATAGAATTAAGAATCTGGTTGACAGGCAATTGCGTGATGAGCAATGTGGATTCAGAAGTGGTAGGGGATGTGTAGATCAGATATTTTCACTTAGGCAGATTCTTGAGAAATGTTTAGAGTTTTCAGAAACCTTTGGTTGCTAACTTTGTTGATTTCAAAAAGGCTTTCGACTCTGTTGATCGTCATAATTTGTGGTTAATTGTGAGATCATATCGTATACCTGACAAGTTAGTTAATATAATGAAAGCTCTCTATAATAACACTGAGTCGTGTGTGAGAGTTGGTAAGGCTTGTAGCAATTGGTTTAGCATTACGTCTGGTGTTCGACAAGGGTGCATTTTGTCTCCTTTTCTCTTTAGTTTGGTTGTTGATTATGTTATGCGAAATTCACTTCAAGGGAAAGATTTTGGCCTTAAATGGGCTGGAGATACAAAAATTTCTGACTGATGAAAATTGGTCAGGCAGGTTGTGATTCAGTTAATCTGAATGGTTGCAGACTTGAGCAGGTGTCACAGTTTAATTACCTTGGGAGCTATGTAACTGATACTGGTGATGTGCGGTATGAGATCAACAGACGAATAGGTATTGCTGCCGGGACTTTTAAGAATCTATGGAGATTGTGGAGAAATAGGCGTATACACCTGAAGACTAAAATTAGACTGTATAATAGTTTGGTTCTTTCTAGGGTTAGTTATGGTAGTGAAACTTGGACGCTGTGTAAACAAGATAACAGGAAACTAGATGCTTTTGATTCTAGATGCTTACGCAGTATCTTGGGTATTAGGTGGTTTAACTTTGTAACTAATGATGAGGTTAGGCAAAGGAGTCTGCAACCTCCTTTAAGCAGCATATTGTGCAGAGAGAGACTCCGCTGGTTTGGCCATGTTGCCTGTATGGATAATTATAGATTGGCGAATAGGGTTATGAACAGTGTGCCTAGAAGGAGGGGGAGACCTAGGATGCGGTGGGGAGACAATGTCAAACAGGACCTTGTTAGAATTGGTGTGCAGTGGCTGGATGCAGCAGATGTAGCTCAGGACAGATATGCTTGGAGAATTAAACTGCAAGGTCTGGTTGGACCTCCGTAGCCCATGGCTGCTTGAGGAGGATGATGATGATGATGATTAAAAACGATGAATAAAATGGCAGATTCATATTCAGGGAAAAAACAGCACAATATTAAACCTTTCAGTACCATACCAGCCCAAAATGGCTGAGATTTTAAATGGACTTGCCCAATCAATGTTATTCTATCATCATCTCCTACCTGCAGTTTGGGCTGGTGTGGTATAGGGAAAGGGTTAAATTATGGAAATGATATTTCATTTGCAAGTCACTAAAATTCGAAAATGATTTATTCGGCCCCAATATGCAAAGGGTTAATAATCGATCAAACTAAGTATAGAAGTCACTATAGAACAGAAGGAATAGCAAGAAATATCAGTTGTCTAGAATTTTTTGCTAAAGTGCTTCGAATGACAATTGCTACTCTCAGTATAGGGTGTAGGAAGCAGTGGCTTGCGGGAGCCATGGCTGAAATCACCCTTTTATTTACTTTTATGATATTGTCACTAATAATGAGGAACCAGTAATTAATACATATTCATCATGCATTGATTAATTAATGTATTATGTAAATTACACCAAATACTGAAATTTTTTAGTTCACATAAATTATCATAATTGCTCTGAATTTTCATTTTTTTAAATCATAATTTTGATTGTGTAAGGTTGGCAGCTGAGTTTTATATATAGTGTGCTTCCATCAGAACTTGGCAGTTGGAGAAAATGGACTTTCCCAGTTTTAGAGGTGAAAGGCTCAGACACATGGTGTTTGACCATGGGCTCCCCATTGGCCAGTCATGAAGACAGCAGCTTTAATGGTTTGATGGCATACCACTGTGAAATCTGCATGGAGTGTTGTGTATGGGTGGGGATGCATGTGTGTATTATGTAACTATGTTATGTGTACTTTGTAACTTATGTAACTGTGTGTGTGTGTGCATGTGTGTATTATGACAACAGGAGAGAAGGGGAGTATTAGTTTGCATAGGAGAAAAATGCAGTCATAGCTTGTTTTTCGGATGATCTAGAGACTGTTTCCTTTCAGAATTAAGGATTTGTATAAGCCAAGGATTGGGAACTGGCAGTTCTGAGCACTAAAAAGTGGCTCTTAATGCTTTTTGGTTCAATATTAAACTCTGAAATTTTTTTCAGTGATTTTTGTTAGAAACAAGCACCAAAATAGATTGGCAGATGATAGTTTGAAAGCACTGATGATTTCAAATGCTCTCAATACACTCCAAATTTGAATAAGTTGGTTGAGAAGATTCATATTCAAAAGCCATGCTGATGAATTGGCAGTTTTTTTTATAATTATTTTCAGTAGTTTTATTGTATACACTTCAATATAATTATTTTAAAATTATATGTTAAAGTTTTATTTTTGTGAATAAAATAATGTGTGTTTTTTATGGCTTTTGAACCAATAAAGATTATAATTTGCAACTCTCAAAAATTGTAGGTTTACCTTTTTTTTTGCTGTTTTGGCTCTTATAAAAGGTTCCCAACACCTGGTATAAGCTATAGTCAGAACCTTTGGTCAGATCTTTTGAAGAAGAGAGAGAGGTTGTGTTTAAAATTTTAATGAGTGTTTTCCAAAAACCATACAAGTTTTTTTACATTTCTGATACAGCAGACACAATTATCCATAAAGAATGCAGAACAACAATCCCAGATAATGGAATTTCAGATTAATACCCATTCATAGAAAATTTACAAATACTCAAGATTTTAAGAAAATATCGTGAATGAACTTACTTTATTCATTTCAAATAGGATAAGAAAAAAGTTTCTTTTCCCCCTACATTTATCACTAGGCAAATATTTCTCTGCATGAAATCTTTTTACTATCATATCCTAATTTAATGACTGCATTTTCATAGGCAGTATTATTTTCATGCAAATATTATTATTTTTTTTTTCAACGTGCTGGTTAATCGGATCCTGGATAATCAAGAGTCTACTGTATCAGTATTTCAAACAAGAAAAACTAGAGTTGGGGATGGGTGGAGACTGGAATCGCAGCCTTTCCTTACTATAATTTAGCAGAAGAACATGAGTTTTGCCTCACTTGTTTTTTCTGCCAAATTATTTCTTGTATTCTATGTCTACGGGTAATTTATGTTTTTGCTTTTGAATGATGCTTCTTACTGTATGCATGACTATTATCGATGGAAAAGTCAGACTAAGAGTCTCCACCCCGGGAGCTGAGTTAACTTGGTTCTATATACCATTTTTGTGGCTAACCGGGGAACAGATTAAATTTAGGTTTTAACCGATGGATGAACCTTCCTTCTCTATAGAAGATTGTTCGTCATAGGTAACCGTGGATGAGCTGTGTCCTTGTGGCACTGTCTTGCCCCGGCGTAGGTAGTGGTGTTCATGGCATTCTTCCTATAGATGCAGTGCAGCCTTATTTTTGCGGAGCATCTGGGACTTGCCTTTATATAATGTAATGTATGCATGACTATAATTGCCAGCTTTATCACCATTACTAGAAATGAATTCAGGCTGGGCAGAGCTATAATTTAAATTAAAATTTTTTGTAGTAATTGTGAATAAAAAATAAGTGAAAAGTAAAACTAAATCAATCCCTTTTATTCAAAGCTAATAATCAAAGTAAACAATTTATCTTTTTACTTATTTTTTATTCATATCTGGCAAATTTACCCGGCATTGCTCAGGTCTGAAATTTACTAAAATGTAGAGTAGATGGCACTCCCAATGTCGCAAGCTTTCATTTAGTATGAATATCATTGCACTCAATCTCCTCCCTCTCTGGGGGGTGGGGGTGGCTCAGTCAGTAGTGTGCCAGACACGTAATCTGTAGTTCCCAGATTCGAGTCCCAACTGGATCAGTGTTGAGATTTTTCTCTGCAAAATTCCCCTCCTGGACACCAATGGGCTTGGATAGGCCGCCGTCCATCAGATGGGATGTTAAGTTGTGGCACCATATGTGGGAAGAGCCATACCCTGTGCACGTTAAAGAACACACTGGATGGCCTTGACAGGAGACTACCATCTGTCTCCAACAGCTGTTCCATTGGGTCCCCTCCCCCAATCTTCACTGAGCCTTCGGAGTCCTTGTGACCTGGCCATTTAGTCCATTTTTGGTAAAAAAGTGCCACCAGAGGTAAAACAACCCAACCCAAAGGTTCCTTTCATTCCCCACACTCACTCCTCCTCAGAGGATTACTCAGTGACAAACAGCAAAGCAATTAACTCTACCCCCAACAGCCCTGTGGTCAACCCAGTGACACCACCGATGTTTAAGCCTGCCTACCCTTAAACTGGGAAAATCCATTTTCTCAAACTGCCAAGTTCTGGTGGAAGGACTACAGTTGCTAAAATAATTTCAAAATGTTGTAGTTTGTATATATATATATTACCACATGTTATTTTATTTATATTTTTTATATGGTTTAAATTTGTAGAAGTTTTAAAATGAACTTATATAAGACATTATGAGAAGAGTGATAAAAAGTAAATATTACTGTTCAAAATTATTGCACTGTAACATATGTGCTTTAAGTATTTGCCATTTGAGACTTTGTTTATGAAAAAAAAATAAATAAAAAACTGTGATGAATTTGTAATTACTCTATATCATTCCTAATTTTTTGGGGGGTTATCCACAAATGAATCCAATGATAAATGCTAGAAAATTAATAGGCCTATGGATTTATCCATCAATTAGGCAATACAGGGTTTAGGAAAGTCCTAAATCATATTCATATAGCTATTTAATGACCCGTTGTTAAATAGCTATATGACTATGGATAAATAGCTATGCCTATAGGAAAGTGACCCATGCCTGATTAAATGACAGTGACTGTAATGCCCATAGGGGCAAATTTACGATATTAACAACCCTAACTCGGCAACAGAGATAAAGAAAAATGTCACTTGCGAAATTGTAGAGCATTTTCTTATTAGCAGGAAACAACATATGGTATGCATGAAATGAATGAATGAAAGGCTCTGAATGCTGACCATTCAAAATCACACTTTGATGTATATCCACTGTAAAATATTGTAACAGCCCACATGCAACGACGTGACACATGCAACAGAAAGAGGAGAGTAAGTAGTGATAAAACCATTTATTACACAGATTAATGATTACGGGATGATTATTTCTTATTCATAAATGGTATGAACACACGTGCACAAGTATAATGCAGTCTGTTTGATGTGCTCACCATTGGCAACAATGCACATTTGAATGTGAGAAAGAATAACTTATTGTGGATGGTTCATCATTCACTTTTACTTTCCCTTACCAGTTTTAATTTATTTACATTATTATTGTTTTGGGTCCTTTCTTTGAACCACCACCTCTCTCCATCCGTAGTGTTGCCGACTGCACAACTTCTTTTTGATTGATGGCAACTAACTGCTGCAAGCAAGGTCACAACTGCTTATGTCATCATTGCATGATCATGTATGTAAATGTGGCTTCCAGCATGATGTAGATATGTGTCACATTTGCTTTAAGCCAGTGCAGGGCTAAGGAGAAGCCCTGCACTGGCTTAAAGCAAATGTGATAGAAGCTGGTAGAAGAAGATAGTTGGTGGAAGTTTGTAGAGATGCTTGGAAGTTAGTGTAGTTAGAAGAGTTGGTTGGAGGTGGAGAAGTTTAGTTTGTAAGTTGGGAATTGTGAGTTAGGAGTTTTTGAAGTATTTAGTTTGAGGAGTTGTTTTTTAGAAAGATTTATTTGGTGAGTCAGTAATCAAATAGACTTTTATGTTTTTCTGAAATTGAACATTGATTTTTTTTTTCTCTTGAGCAGGGATTTGTTTAGTTATATTGAATTAACTTTTATTTTAGACAGTCATTTGTAATTTTTTCCTTATCTTAAGCTCATCTCATAAATAATTTTTATTTATTTTTGGCAAGATTAATTGCCTGGTGTCCAAAATTCAACTATCCAGCAGTAAAATAATACCATACCTTTGGAGCATTAGAGTTGTACAGCAAACCAGTATTGCAGGAGTCATTCTGTCATAGGTATCGACAATCAGATGTCGTAGATCTTGCAGATATGCAGGTTCTGTGAGTGTGTTGTACCAAATACTGTACCAAACATTAGTTGACCAGTGGTCTTGATATTTTGCTGCTCGTCAAATGATGGGTTGCTAAGAGCCCAATAATGGGCAATGCCAGTGTTTCCAGTTTGTATGAATTGACTCTCATTTGCCCAAAGGACCTTGGAGCTTTCCAGGCATTTGTTGACACACTCTGTAGAGCAGCACTATTTCACAGTACTGATTGTTGGAGTAGCCCAGCATCTGGGTCTTCAACCAGTACACCTACTCACCTCACCTGCAAGTGCTATATCATGTACTGCCATGCCTGATTTTTATCATACTAGATAGGTGCTTGTTTTCATCAACATGTGCATACATTTGTGAATCTGTGACATTGCACAGCATTTTGCAGTGACTAAGTATTAAGCTTCTGGTTTTGAATGATTGGCTTTTATAGCTTATCATCCATTCATTTCATGCATAACATATATCATTTCTTATTAATTAAAAATGCTCTACAACTTTTGTAATTTACATTTTTCCTCTATCTTTTTGTTGTAAAGTTAGGTTTGTTAGCTTCCTAAATTTGCTACTAGGATTAATACAGTTGCTGTCATTCAATCGTCATGGTCACTTTCTTATAGATAGACTTAACATTTGTATCTCTAGGACTAAATTAAATGGGTGTTTTAGGATTTAAACCCTGTATATGATGATAATTTATAATAAATAGAAAATGAATGAGCTAAACATTAAATTTTTTTTTTTAGAAAGTGAGAAATTTTCTATCAAAAATTTATCTTTCATTATATAGAATACTTAAACTATGAAGATGTGAAATTCTCAAAGAGTAGAGGAATTGGAGTATTTGGTGATGATGCAAGGAATACAGGAATACCTTCCGATATTTGGAGGTTTTATTTATTATACTTGCGTCCGGAAAATCAGGTAGGCACGTGCGAAAGAAAAAAAGTTAATTTTTCTAAAGATTGTATTAGCATTAGAAAATAGTAGAATGAAAACTAATACATTTTCCCCTAAAATGCAAAACTTTTAGTGTTGAGATTTCCTCATTTACTTATATTCTTCTTTTTTGGGAAAGAAGATATTGTTGGGTTTGGGCCACTTTGATGTAATGGAACACTAATCTTTATGCTGCTCCACTGATTTCAGCCTTTTTTTTTTAAATAAGTGGTAATTAAATGAATAAAACTGAATTTTGGATTTTTTTGGTTAGAAGTTTTTTAGTTTCTTAAGTATCATTAATGCAAAAAAAAAATGGTGAATCAGCAGTTGTAAATATGGTCATTCTACAAAGGGTATTCAAAAGGTTCTTTGACACATATCTGTAGTTTTGCATTCATTCCTCTGAAGTTAATGAGCTATGATTTGTTTGAAAGCTTTCTAAACTTGTCATTACATGTCAAAAACAAAGTTTATATCATCATTTGTCTTTTTGTTGGTGGTGCTTAAAGTTTGGTCTGCGAACTCTGTATGTTGTTGCTATAGAGGCTGCTAAAGATGGGGAAATATTTTACATTTTCACAAGGATGCAGCTTGGGGATGACACGAAAAAAAATGCTGATTTATCAGAAGTATATGGGGATCATACCTGTTCATATGCACTATTACGGGATGAATGTGCAAATTCAGAGAAGGATGGCAAAGCTTCGAAGACTCCTTTGTGCAGGAAGACAAAATGAGGACATGAACAAGAGCACTATCACTACTATTCGTGAACTCATTAAGGAAAATCCACACATCACTATTCAGGTAATAAGTTTCGATGTTAGTGTATTGATTGGCAGTGTGGAAACAATTATTCATCAATATTTAAAGTTCCGAAAGATCTGTGCCAAATGTATACCTCACAAACTGATAGAACATTAAAAAAGGGCTAGAGTTGGCTCATATAAAGGGATGCTGGCAATATTTGAGCCTAGTGGCCCCAAACAGTTAACAAACATTGTCACAGGTGATGAAGCATGGTTTTATTACTATACAGCTCCCAGAGACAACTATATTTGGGTTGTGGAAGATGGAACCTCTACTTCAAATCCTCCGAGAAGACTTCAGCTCAAGGAAGAGGATGATCACAATTTTTTAAAAATTCCCAATAAGAGGTAACCATGGACATCTTACCTAGGTCGCCACCCTATCCTGCACATTCACCTGATCTTGCATCATGCAATTTTTGATTTTTCCGAAAATTGAAAAGGAACTTGCTGGGAAATCTTTTTCAAGGATGCAAGATTTTCTCTTTAATGGAAAACTTCGAAGTTTCATTTTTTGATGTGAAGTTCATAGATCTAGGTGAAAATGAAGGAAAAAAATTTAAAAATTTAATATTTTGAAGTTTTTTTTTTTTTTCATAGTAATATTAAATGAGCCCCTCTGAGGATTCTCATGGTCCCTAGGTTGATAACCACTGTCACATAAAATTTAAAAAGATTGTGCAAAATTAAGGTGTAGTTTTCTATAGATTTACTTATGTTGCTTCCTAACTTCTTTTTGTGCCTCCTTGGGGGGGGGGGGGGGATATTTTCACAACTGGCAATACTTTAAACCAGAGATTCTCAGACATTTCCAGTTTTATCATTGACAGATTTTTTTCAGCCCTTTCATAAAATCATATTGATAGAATTTGTAATATATAGTAAAATCATATTAAGGAATATTTTATGACCACTTTTGCTATTTGATTGAATTTGTTATCCCATACACACACACACATATTGATGGAATTTGTCACACACACTTTTACCATTGATGAAAGAATATTCTCACAATAATTGGTGGTCTTGTTCACACCAGCCTGTAGAAACTGACTCTTACATAAATTTATAACCCAAACTTCACAGAAAGTTGCAAAGACTGATTCTTCAAGTGAACTAGCTGCTTTTATATAATCAAGCCATATATTTTAGAAATAAAACGTTCCAGACAATAACAGATGGTAAGCACCTGAAAGTTCTACTAAACTAAAGATGAGAAAATTGGCAAGAGTGATAATGGAATACTCTCTTAGTGGTCCATATTGGCACACAAAAACCAGTGCAGCTGAATACCAATCACCAAGTGGATGATTATTTCACTTGCATAAAAATATTTAATCGTTTTAAATATATTTTTCTAGAGCTTTGTGACCCACACTTTGAGATCATTGGTGCTAACTTTTTATTGTATGAAGAATATAGAATTAAATATTTTATTTAAACAATTTGTTTTGGAAGCACTTTTACAAGTTTTTCACTCTAATGCAAAAGTTTTTTTTTTGCATGAGACTCAGAGGCTGGATGAAAATGAATAAATATCTCTCCAAAAGCCTCATTGTCCATATGAAAACAATTCATAAGCTGTAGGCCTTAAATTATACTTTAAATCTTTTCATAGCACATACTATAACTGGAAAGTCTCATATCATCATTTGATACATGCCATCAGAATTATTTCACACAAATGAATGATAATATTACCTAAAGTAAATTTTGAAGATATTGATTAAAATAAGTACCAAGCATTAAGAGTACTAGATATAAAGTATATATAGAGAAAACTGTTGTGAATTTACAATATAATCTGGCTATTATTTTTATCTTA
This sequence comes from Ryuthela nishihirai, assembly GCA_038380435.1. NCBI lineage: Eukaryota > Metazoa > Arthropoda > Arachnida > Araneae > Heptathelidae > Ryuthela > Ryuthela nishihirai. The sequence continues at coordinate 85,212,729 of JAWZYU010000017.1, forward strand.
TTGAGTGGCTAATATTATTCCACTGGGTGAAGTTGTTCACCTTTACTTGAGACCAGACACTGGAATTGTTGATGTATTTTCTGCTAAATTTCATCATAAGCACTAAACTTAAGAGGCTTCTGCATTTTATATTCATCTAGCAATATCAAGTTGAATTCATAGACTAAAGAGTTCAACCTATGTTATACAAATTGTTGTTTTGAATTAAAATGTTTTATATGATGAATAAACAAGTTTTTGGATCATTTTGATGTATTTATGACTTAAGTGAGATTTGAACTGCACCATCATTTGTTGTATTTTATTTACCATAAATATTAAACTGAGTTTAATAATAGAGGTATAATACACTGAATGGACAAAATATTATATACACCCCAATAACAATATGCAAAGCAGAATTATCTCATCTATTCATGTTGGATACTGAAACTGGCAATGCCTCTAAATAGAGCAGGTCTCTATGCATTGGAAACCAGTCATGAAAAAGTGATCATGGGTAAAGGCAGCGATGTGAGTTTGATTGTGGCCAGATAGTAGGTGCAAGGAAGTCTGATTGTTCAACACCACAACTGCTGAACTGTTGAGATTTCCATGTCAGACCATTGCACATGTATACCAAGACTACATGAAATACACCAAAACTTTCAACCAGCAGGAGAAATGTAGATGCAAATGTGCAATTGACTCTCAAGATGAGTGCAGACTGTCCCACGTTGTTACAATGAATCACATGGCTACCAGGAACAGAGAGCATCGGAATTGAATGAGGGTGCATCCACAAGCTTATGCACAAAGACTGTCTGTCATACTATGAAAAAAATAGGCTATGGCAGTCCACACCCAGATCATGTTCCCTTGTTTGTAAGGCACTGAAAGATTAGGCTGCAGTTTCAAAGGTTATCATAACTGGAGTGTGGAGGACTGGAAACACATCATCTGGTCTGAATGAAATCACTGAATCTTCATTAATCGGTTTCAACTCTACCATGCTGAATGGGGATGGGACTGGGCTTGTGTGGCATAAACCACATGAAGCCATGGACCCAGTTTGCCAATTTAGGGTCATACAGTCAGATAGAGGTGATTGGGGGTGCATTTACATGTGCTTTCTTGGGGCCCCTCATACCCCCATCAAGACCTCTGTCACCGGCACGAGGTATGTGAACATCCTTGCAGACCATCTACACCTGTTCGTAATGATTCTCTTTCTGCACCATGAGGCCATCTTTCAACAGGATAACACCACACCGCATGCTTCTTGAGTGGTGACCAATTGGCTCCAGGAGCATTCAAGTGAGTTTACCAAAATCGAATGGCCCCCTTGATCACCAAATCTCAACCCATTGAGAATTTGTGGGACGAATCGGAATGATCTGTTTGAGCTTGCCAACCCTTACTGGCAACTGTGGATGCTCTATGACAGATGATCCTCGCTTCATGGGTGGCGATACCACCTCTGTATTTTCAATACCTCATCATCTTACCAAGACATCTGGCTGCTGTTGTAAGGGCAAAAGGTGGAGGTATTTAGGGTTATTAGGAAGGTATATATAATAATTTATGCATTCAGTTATTATTATTTGTGCATTCAGTGTTAAGTTCATAATTCTTTTTTTTTTAATTTGTTTATTCTGAGCTTACTAATTTAACATGTTCTAGAACTGGCTTTTGCAAATTTTTATGATGTAACTCTTGTCTTTTAACTGATAGATGGTGAACTAATCCTATATATTACACAAAGTACATTCATTGGAAATAATGTCAATTTTTTTAAAGACAAACCACACAAGCTAAATCTAAAATTAAGTTTTTGCTGGTGTGTGTAGTGAAATGAAGGCCTAAGTTGTTTGAATTATATGGTTTCTTCAGAGTGTTTTTACCAGTTCCTTGAAATTTCTATTTTTTCTTGTTGAGGTGTTTTCTTTTTTGTTCATATAGGATACCTATTTTAGCTGGAGTGATTTGATGCTGAAAAACAATTCTGAACTTCTCAACAATTTGGGAAATTTCATTAATAGGTGTGTAATCTTATAATTTTTATTCATTGAAGCTAATTTTTTTTATGTTATTAATAAGTCTTAGGCAGTCACCTGTAGATCAAATAATATTTTTAAGTTAGTGGAAAAAATTGACTTTAACTGAGTGGGATAAGAACCTATGGTCAGTGGCAGTAGAGCATTCTATTTGTATTTGGGGTGGAGTAAAATATTTTAAAATCATAAAATGTGAACTTAAAAGCTTATAATTAAATGTGAACTTAAAAGCTTATAATTAAAAAAAAATAGGGGGGGGGGTAGAAAAAACTAATTGAAATTTCCCTCCCATGGAAGGGTTTATTTCTGTGCCAAAGAAGTTCTTTTTGCTTCTGTATCCAAGATCTCATTCATTTTCAGAAAATGATACATGATCAATTTTTTTACTGTAAAATGGAGAAATAATAAAAGGAAAATTAACATATAATCTAATGCAATATTAAATCAAATATTCACAACAACAAATTGTAAGCTGGCCATCCCATGTAGCATAACTGCAAAAGATCAGTAATTTGCAGAAATAAAATAAATCTACAGAAATGAAAACAAAGGTTAAAATATAAAAGTATAAATACTAACTAGATGCATGGTGGATTTAACCAAAGTGTGAGAACAGTACTAACTGTAAACAATCCACTGTGAAGTCACTTGACTGTCACACACATACCAGCAATTTACTAGGTCACAGCATCTACTCTTCTGTCTCCTGTGATGCTGCAGGCAGTTTCACAATGAAAAGCTCTGGCTTATATTTTGATTTGAAGAGCAGGAGCCACACAGAATATTGGCATAAATGATATAAATGATAAAAATAATTCTGGGAATGCTGAAATAGGTTTAAGGCAGGAAAAGCTTGTAAAACAGGAAAAAGTAGGAGGTATGGCTCCTCATTGTGTTTGTGGCCGCATATTCTATGATGAATATTGGTGGGTTCGGTGTGAACTACCATCCCCTCACGTTTGGGCCATGAATTCAGGGACACACTGTATAGCTGCTTGCACATTGCCCTTGGGGATATATGCTATATTAATATTTTTCATATTCTAATAATAACTGAGTAAATATAACTGAGTAAATATAACTGTTTCTTTCATGCATGATACAGGTTTATATACATGGTTTGAGTTCATTACATGAACTCTTTCTATATGGGATGATTTCAATGATGAGAAATGTCTTTTAATAAAACAGAATAAATACTGTACAATAAGTCTCTATGTCTAATTATGCCACCATATACCAGTACACCGCATAGAGTATTACATATGCCATATATCTAAATCTGACCATGACAATTATATGTCCCTCACCCATTTTAGGGTAAGGACATTTTATATACTATCATAAATTTCAGATGTCGATATACCTTCTTGATACAATACCATACACTTAGTACTACCAACTAAATACCTTCTATAACTTATCTCAAAGAGTACTAGTTAGCAAATACAAAAGGTAATATTACCGCAAACTTGTAAAAAGGCTGGAACAACTGCACCATATGATGTTAACCTGTTAGTCCCGACAACACTGTCGTGGTTTCTAACTCATGCTACCAGTCCTGTTACATCCGAGATATCAGCAATGATGGATAAACGTACATCAGATTTCCATTGTAGGTCATAATTTGTATTACCAGTCATGTTACTTCAACAACAGTGACAATAAATACCCATATAGCAGATTTCCACTAGCTCTTAACAGAGGATTCATTGGAATTGAGTTGTTAATGTCTGCTGCAATAATGATACAATCATTTTGCCATTACCTGCTCTCTTTGTAGTGGATCAACATTAAACTGCTGTACATGCTGGTATCAGAATTTTTCTCTATTTTTCGTACTCACTGCCCTGCACTGGTCCCTGTGGCACTATCATAAGCAGACTTACAACTTCCAAAAACTGCCAATAAAACTTCAAAAACCATTAAAAAACTAACATATTTGGCATAATTCAACTCTACAACTAAGAGTTATACTTTAAATCCCCATTATTATACAGAGCGACTCGTTTCGCTTGCCTCTTGTGTGGTGGCTTCCTCAGGCTCTGATCATATACTGTGGTATGTTACCTTATGTGTGTCCTCCATTGCGTCATCACTTACATCCTTATGCACAAGAGTTTCTGCACCGTTCTTCTGCTGTAACAGAAGTTTCCATGCAGATGGTATCGGGGTGATGTCATTGTTACAGATTGTGTTACTATAGCTATGAAGGTATAATTTTTCAGCAATATGCTAACTGAGACTTATTTTGTGAGGCCACTAATGCTTTGTGCTTAATTTTTCTCATTTTCATGTTACATATTATTTTCTATTATTGTCTGTACTAAAGCTATATTAAGTTGCTCTTTTTGAATATCTGTTTTATGTTCATTCATTCTTACCTCGTATTGTCTATATGTCTTCCCAATATACTTGTTTTTTCCTTTTAATTTTCCCTCCAGTTCTGGGATGTTAACTTGATATACCCCCCTCCCCCCATAGGAAATTTCCTATCTCTGTCATTAATTACTAAATTTTTAATTGTTGTTGTTGTTGTTTTAACTGATAATGTAAAATCATAATTACTTAAAATATTTTGCATTGTATCCATTACATGTTTAATGTAAGGGAAGCTATGTGTATATTTTACCGTTTGTTGTGGTTGTCCTCCTCCTATTTGGGTTTCTTTAATTACAATAAATTTTGCATTTTTCTGCCATTTATTTAATAATTTCTTTCGGTACCCTGCCACCCCGGCTGTTTGTGTGATGTATTCAATTTCTTGTTGAAATGTCTTTTGCTCCGAACAGTACTATGCACCCTAATATAATGTGGAAAGAATTGAAACTTTTTTATATCTCATCAGATGTGCTGATTTAAATGGAATGTAATTCGGTATATGGTATTTTTTCCTATGCACTGTTGTTTCACAGTACGTTGCTTTTCTTGTTATCATAATATCTAAATATGGTAATTGTCTATTTACTTCTTCCTCATGGGTAAATTTTATTGAGGGCATTATAGAATTAAATATCTCAACTAACTGTTTAAATTTTTCAAGTGGATGGGGCCAAAAAATCAAAATATTGTCAACATACAGCAGATATAGAGAAGGTAATAGATCACACCTTGCCAATGCTGTTTGTTCAACGTGGTGCTTAACGACATCTGCCATTAGTCCGAAAGAGGCGATCCCATTGGGAGTCCTTCGGTTTGCTGCCATGTGTAATCCATCACATCAAAAAAGTTAGATGAGGTTGCCAGCTCCAGCGCCTCCTGAACACTGAAGTATTCTGCGGAGCTGGGGCGGGCAACCCACAACCATTCAGCTTTTAGTCGCATCGCCGCATCCAGCACCGGAGTGCTAGGATACAGCGATACAACATCTAGCAAATGCATTGTATTTGACTCTGTAATAATGGTATTTTGTATTTAAAATAAGGCATCATGACAATCGGTCAACGTATATTTTGTTGGGGGAAAATAAATCTTAAAGAATTTGTGAAGTGCTATTTCCAAATTATACGTTGGGGCCTTTCTTTTGCACACTAATGGTCGAAAAGGATAATCTTGTTTATGCATCTTAATTTTGACAAACAGCTGGGGGACGTCAGGGTATATCGGGGGGTTATAATGGTTAGCTATTTCACCTGGCAAAAACTGATCATTCTTAAGTTTTTGTAATTTATTTAAAATTCTACTTCTAGGGTTACTGTCTATTGGTTGACATTTTAATTGACCCAGAACATCCTGTATTTTTAGATCATATTGATCCTTACCCATTATTACCACTTGATTAGTTTTATCTGCTAACACTATTTTGATCTCTTTTTTGATTTTTCAACTCCCTAAGGATCTTTATATCGTTATTCGATTTATTTCTATTTTCCTGTTGTAAACTTTTCATGGACCTATATATCCTAAACTTTTCTTTATCCTTATATTTATATGGAATGTTATTAAGGGAATGTTCAATCTGTGGGATAACCTTAAATGGATCGATAGATTCATTATCATATGCAAATTTTGCTCCCTTTTGCAATATACGCTTCTGTTCATTACTTAATTGATACTGTGATAAGTTTACAAATTGATTATTCTCCTTCTTACCAGATTCTACTTTTAATTTCTTGCAATTTCGTTTCTCTCTTTTATTAATTTTTGAAATTTTTTATTATGCGTTTTCTCTATTCCAATTTTTTCCTTTTCCATTTTAAATGCTATTCTACCTATTACTTGTGTAAGATTATTGCTTTTAAGTTCAAGATACTTTTGATATACTACTTTTTCTTTTCTACGTATATCATCCCGTAAATATCGAATAGTCTTATTTAACATTATTTTCTCAGCTTTTTGCAGTATATGTTTAATCTCTAAACTATATTTTCCTTTATTAATTTTTAAAAAATTATGTATTCCTGGATGCCTTTTATATGCAAGTAAAAAATTAAGGGTAGGTGTGAGTCGCATTAGTGAAACACACATTTTGCTAAATTTCTCCTCCCCCTCTCTCTCTGCGCATTTACTCGTGCGCTATCCATTCTAAATATTACGAGGCACAGTAGGATAAAACTCTTTTAATAAAACGCGAATACATACTGTACAATAAGTCTCTGTCTAATTATGCCACCATATACCAGTACACCGCATTGAGTATTACATATGCCGTATATCTAAATCTGACCATGACAATTATATGTCCCTCGCCCATTTTAGGGTAAGGACATTTTATAAAAATAAAAAAAAAAATACCCCCTCAAGCAGCTGCTTGCCACAGAGGTCTGACAGGAGCTTGTCAGTTTATATGCCAAAATAGAAGATCTGAGAGGATGGCAGGACCTCAGCAGAAAAACAACACATACAATACTATCATAAATCTCAGACGTCAATATACCTTCTTGATACAATACCATACACTTAGTACTACCAACTAAATACCTTCTTTAACTTATCTCAAAGAGTACTAGTTAGCAAATACGAAAGGTAATATTACCGCAGACTTGTAAAAAGGCTGGAACAACTGCATGAGGAAGAAGTAAATAAACAATTACCATATTTAGATATTATGATAACAAGAAAACCAACGTACTGTGAAACAACAGTGCATAAGAAAAAGAAAACATATACCGAATTATATTCTATTTAAATCAGCACATCTGATGAGATATAAAAAAGCTTCAATTCTTCCACATTATATTAGGGCGCATAGATATTGTTCAGAGTAAGAGGCATTTCACCAAGAAATTGAATACGTCACACAAACAGCCGGAGAGGCGGGTACCCAAAGAAATTATTAAATAAATGGCAGAAAAGATGCAAAATTTATTGTAATTAAAGAAACCCAAATAGGAGGAGAACAACCACAACAAACGGTAAAATATACACATAGCTTCCCTTACATTAAACATGTAACAGATACAATGCAAAACATTTTAAGTAATTATGATTTTACATTACCGGTTAAAACAACAACAACAACAACAACAATTAAAAATTTAGTAATTAATGACAGAGATAGGAAATTTCCTATGGGGGGAGGGGGGGTATATCAAGTTAACATCCCAGAACTGGAGGGAAAATTAAAAGGAAAAAACAAGTATATTGGGAAGACATATAGACAATACGAGGTAAGAATGAATGAACATAAAACAGATATTCAAAAAGAGCAACTTAATACAGCTTTAGTACAGACAATAATAGAAAATAGCATGTAATATGAAAATGAGAAAAATTAAGTACAAAGCATTAGCGGCCTCACAAAATAAGTCTCAGTTAGCATATGCTGAAAAATTATACCTTCATAGCTATAGTAACACAATCTGTAACAATGACATCACCCCGATACCATCTGCATGGAAACTTCTGTTACTGCAGAAACTGTTGCGCATAAGGATGTAAGTGATAACGCAACAGAGGATACGCATATAAGGTAACATACCACAGTATATGATCAGAGCCTGAGGAAGTCACCACACGGGAGGCGAGCGAAACGAGTCGCTCTGTATAATAATGGGGATTTAAAGTATAACTCTTAGTTGTAGAGTTGAAATACGCCAAATATGTTAAGTTTTAATGGTTTTAAAAACCATTAAAGTAATAGGTAGAATAGCATTTAAAATGGAAAAGGAAAAAATTAGAATAGGGAAAACGCATGATAAAAAATTTCAAAAATTAATAAAAAAGAGAAAAGAAAATTGCGAGAAATTAAAAGTTTTAATGGCTGTTTGTTGGATGTTGTAAGTCTGCTTATGATAGTGCCATGGGGACCAGTGCAGGACAGTGAGTATGAAAAATAGAGACAAATTGTGATACCAGCATGTATAGCAGTTTAATGTTGATCCACTACAAAGAAAGCAGGTAATGGCAAAATGATTGTATCATTATTGCGGCGGACATTAACAACTCAATTCCGATGAATCCTCTGTAAAGAGCTAGTGGAAATCTGCTATATGGGTATTTATCGTCACTGTTGAAGTAACAGGACTGGTAATACAAATTAAGACCTACAGTGGAAAACTGATGTACGTTTATCCATCATTGCTGATATCTCGGATGTAACAGGACTGGTAGCATGAGTTAGAAACCACGACAGTGTTGTCGGGACTAACAGGTTAACATCATATGGTGCAGTTGTTCCAGCCTTTTTACAAGTTTGCGGTAATATTACCTTTTGTATTTGCTAACTAGTACTCTTTGAGATAAGTTATAGAAGGTATTTAGTTGGTAGTACTAAGTGTATGGTATTGTATCAAGAAGGTATATCGACATCTGAGATTTATGATAGTATATAAAATGTCCTTACCCTAAAATGGGTGAGGGACATATAATTGTCATGGTCAGATTTAGATATATGGCATATGTAATACTCTATGCAGTGTACTGGTATATGGTGGCATAATTAGACATAGAGACTTATTGTACAGTATTTATTCGTGTTTTATTAAAAGAGTTTTATCCTACTGTGCCTCGTAATATTTAGGATGAGAAATGTATTAGGAATAAAATAATAAAGATGAAGCATTTATCCCTATTACTATCAAGAAAAGCACTTGAAGTAATCACTTAACTCCAAATAAATAGCATTTTGAATATATAATTGAATATGTAATTTAATCTATTTGAATGAATTGAGAATTAAATTTAAATATTATACTTTTTATTTTTCTATGTTTTTCAAGGGCCCTAATGTTCATTAGCAACAATTTTGATGGTATCATACCAGAAATGAATTTAATTGAAGAAGATAAATATCTTTTAGCGGAAATCACTCGAGAGCTTCTTTGCTATATAAATTGTATGGAGCGGACAAAGTAAGTAAATTTATATTAAAATTACTCATAGATTTAATTAAAATAGCACTGAAAAGCAAATTTCAGCTTTGTTTAATGCAAGATTTATATATATATTAGATCAATCATTCTAGTTTTAGTGAAAGTATTCATCCTTTGTTATAGCACATAGGTTTTTATGAAGGGAGAGCAGTCTCATTTCTTTGTTGTAAAATGAGCTTTTGAAAGCTAATATACAAATAGGAAAAAATATAATAATTTAGATTTTTTTTCCTTGGGTAAAAATTCTTGATGTTCAGGAAAATATAAGAATAAGGAAACTAACAGAGTAAAACATAATTTATCAGTTACACACTGTATAATTTATTAAATATAGGATTTAAAATAATTTAAAAATTCTCTGTCATTGAGCAATAAAATTTCAGAGTTTATCCTTCAAACTATTTGGATGTTGAATGTTCTTAGGATAAAAACTCTCAGAAGCTTTTCGGAGCAAAGACAGCGCTCCGTCTTCAGTGAAGTGATGTTACGTACTGACGATTGGGTCCGTTTAGACAAAGAGCTTCTTTCCACATGTCGTGTAGGGTGATTCCAGTGTCTCGGTTGCAGGTGGGGACGGACGAGGTCATTATTTCAATAGCCTCGCGGACTATGGTTCCGTAGAAAGTGGATGCGCGCGCAAGAAGTGTGGCGTGCTCCCAGTCTATCGTTGCCGTGTGTTGCACTGCTAGCTCGGAGGCGGCCGTCGTTAGCTTCTTTTGGCTGACATCAGCTTTGTGCTCCGCGAACCTTTCTTGCAAAGAGCGAATGGTTTTGCCGATGTAGTACACCACGGAATTATCCGTCAACTGTAGGGGAAATCGGTATACGCCCGATTTTTGTCATACGTGCAGACTCATGTGCCCCGTGGGCGTACAAAATTGCAGCCTTCCGTTCCCTCACACATAGGGCATTCACCGTGTCTTCGAATGAGCAACTGCTTGAAAAAGAAATCTTAAACATCCATTCCATCGCTGCTTCCCATGGCTACAACCCAACAGCAATAGACAAAATTATCAGCAAGTATAGAAACGAAAGCAGAAGAGATTCGGCCCTCATCCCAATCACCGACCCCGAGCGTACTATTTTTGCTGGACCCATTTCTTACGTCCCTGTCCTATGTGAATCGGTCCACAAATTACTCAGAGCCCATAGTATAAAAATTGTCTTCAGCCCCGCTCCAAATTTGAAGAAATTAGTCAAAAGGGACAGGGATAAATATAGCCTTCTTCAAAAATCGGGCGTATACCGATTTCCCCTACAGTTGACGGATAATTCCGTGGTGTACTACATCGGCAAAACCATTCGCTCTTTGCAAGAAAGGTTCGCGGAGCACAAAGCTGATGTCAGCCAAAAGAAGCTAACGACGGCCGCCTCCGAGCTAGCAGTGCAACACACGGCAACGATAGACTGGGAGCACGCCACACTTCTTGCGCGCGCATCCACTTTCTACGGAACCATAGTCCGCGAGGCTATTGAAATAATGACCTCGTCCGTCCCCACCTGCAACCGAGACACTGGAATCACCCTACACGACATGTGGAAAGAAGCTCTTTGTCTAAACGGACCCAATCGTCAGTACGTAACATCACTTCACTGAAGACGGAGCGCTGTCTTTGCTCCGAAAAGCTTCTGAGAGTTTTTATCCTAAGAACATTCAACATCCAAATAGTTTGAAGGATAAACTCTGAAATTTTATTGCTCAATGACAGAGAATTTTTAAATTATTTTAAATTAACTTTTGAGCAAGAAGGTCTTTTAATTGTATACTTAAATATAGGAATTATATGAACATATTTTTTTTTGTTAAATTGCAAAATTATTATTATGTGACTATTATATGTATTCACTAATCTCTGCTGTTTAGCAAACTTGTACTCTGCATACAAGTTATTGACCTTCCCAAGGGATATAAGACATAAAATATTTTTTAAATATCCTACTCCTCATATATTTCTGTGTAATTCACAAAGCTTTTCCCACTTTTGGTGAATAATCAGTTGCCCCACACTTTTTATTGCAGTGTAGCTGTAATGGCTGCAGGAACTGATACATCACTGTCTATGTTGTACTTACTCCTCACATTGTATAGCTGGCATATTAGCAACTAACAAACACTTTTTCACTTTTTCACAGCTTTTTACAGTTAATGCATTTAAATTTGCATAAAATTTAAAATCATACACTATTATGGTATTTACTTTTTTAGCTTTTTATTAATTCATTTAACATCATCAAAGTCTACACCTACAAGTATCACAGCTACAATTTGTATATATATACATACTAGTTAAACCCAACCAAAAGTTTGTCATGTAATGCATATCCATTGATAGATTCCTACTTCATTCATAGCTTTCCACCATTAACATACGACTCAGCTCACAACTGTCATCAATAATGCACTAATCCATTCACAAAGTAGGCAACAGCAGCACCCCCAGAAATTTCAGACACTTACAGAGGGATTACTCTCAGCCCATGACAGCAAGGAATTCAATCTCTTAACTCCCACATGGTTAGACCTAAGTGGTTAGACCACACAAAATTTGGGACCAGTTGGTCAAGTACCCATGGAATCAGAGGGAATGAAAATTTCTGCCACCAATGATGTCACACCACTGACGTATATAAGAAATGTTTGTCTATCCATTCATTATTCCGCCTGGAATTATGGCTATTGTATAATATGATTGTAGCAGTTCATTGCTATGTTTTAGCTGTTGTTTGCTGTCTAGGCTATGTCTATTTTTTTTTGCAATGGAGCAGTAATTTTTGTTTTAGCACTTTTGATGTTTTTTTTTCTAGTTTTGTGCTTGCCATTGACTTCCTATGTCCATTAGCAGGAGAAACAATTTTTTCATAATACAGATTTCATCATCTATGTAAATCTGAAATTGCTCCAAAATATTTATTTGGAGATTCTGTTGGTGGCATTTGCAAAATTTCTGTTTTAATGAAGTCAGGATTGCTTGAGACAGTTGTTTTCATCTTTTTGTATTTAATGTCCCTTTTGTTTTATTTTATTCTGACTTGAATTATTTTTTAGGTTTTTCCTATGTAAGGCATTATTTTTCCCATCATTGTGTGTATAAGGAAAATTTTGTGTATTCCACCTACCCTTTTTTTTTAATTTCTGTCATTTTTTAATACTTTTGATGATACCTTGATTGATTTCATAGGCATCTTTTTATTGTATACTTTTAATATTTTGTCTCGTGTATTCTTTAGATTTGGAACAATTGGTACATTTGTACACATATTTTTTGTTTATTCTCTGTATGCTGCAGTTACCTGTATTTAAGGGGTTCCCCTCCACCTGCCATTTTGCAGTTGCTGTATCAGCTGAAATGGATATCTAACACTTTTTGCCATGTTAAATATGTAAATGTTTCTCCTTTTGTGATACAATTTATCTCTTTCAGAATATCTTATATTTCGTACCATAAATTACTAAATGTATTACTAAGCAAATGATGGTCTCTACTACACAACTAAAACATCATAACAGTGAACTGCTAGAAAGTACACATATAAATTGTAGCTAGATGCAGACCAGATTGATCCAGGTGACATTAAGTGAATTAATAAAATACTTTGATATAGTGTGTGATTTTAAATTTTATGTAAATTTAAATGTATCAGCTTTTACAGTAATGAAAAATTGTCACCAAAGTGTGTACATTCTTTGCATTAATCAAAGCATTGCTGTATACTTACAATTAACCAACTTTTCTGTACATTCTGAAAATGGCAGATATACTTTGAACATCTACCAAAATAGTCATCTAATAATGCGATTTGAATTCATAAGTGTACTGTATTTTTAGTCACTAATTTCTGCTGTTTAATAAACTTTGTACTGTGCATGCAAGTGTCATTTCATTTCCAAAGGATATAAGGATGATTTCAGTTTGAAATCCAAAGTGTGTATGTTTTGAATTATAAATATGTGAGCTGCAGATTGAGCATAGCATAGGACTGCAGTGTACCAGTTCTGGCAGCACTGCAGTAACAGCATGGAAAAACTAGTGATTCACTAGTAGTGGGAGACAGCTTTGTGAATTCTATGCGAAGATTCAAGGAGTAGTCTCCTAAAAAAAATTGTATGCTTTATATTCTTTGGAAATGGCAGTGTGCATAGTACAAAGCTTATCAAACAGTAAAAATTAGTGACTAAGAAATACAATACACACCTGTGAATTCAAATCATAATATTAGATTTGGTAGATGTTCAAAGTATATTTGCCATTTTTAGATATACAGAAAAGTTGGTTAATTGTAAGAATGCAACAGTGCCTTGATTAATGGAAAGAATGCATTCCTGAAGAATGTTAATCATTTGAAATTAAATTATATACAAACAATATATATAATATAAAGTATATGTTCTAGCAATTTCATGACCCAGCTCAATTTTGAGTCAAATATTTGTAGTATTATATAACTTTAACATAAGTTAAATGTCACTATAGATACTAGTAAAAAAATCAATATAAATAAAGAATGTGTATATAAAATACAATTGTCATGTATTCAATCATTGCATTATATATTAGTGCTAAAGTATATTTGCTAAATATTTTAATGTTATCACTGAGTTAATATGCATTGAGTGATTGTTGAATTATAACCATCCCACCCCATGTTATGTCAATGGGATTTTTTATTATTATTTATCTATTCAATGCTAAAATTATGGCCTTTGCTAATTTTGAAGTTCTATAACTTTTAAAATAAGCATTTTATAGAAAAAAAAGATGTGAAAAATGTCCTTCAGTCTTTTTAATGTTGTTAAGTTTGTTGTGCCCTAAAATTGTTATACCATAACTTATGATCGACTCACAGATAGCTTTATAGACTATTAAACACGTTTCAGTTTTTAAAATATATCTTTATTTATGCAGTTTCAAAGCACAGAATCTTAAACTTCTGCAGATTTTTTTCGTATGTGCCTTCCAGCATAATATGCTATCAATATGTAGACCTAAATATTTTATAGTTTCTACTCGTTCTATTTCAATATAGTTACAGTCTGTAGCTTAAGAATGCTTCTCTTGTAGACGCAATCAATTTTATGTGTTTTTATATGTATGTGGTTATTGATGTGAGATCCTGGAGAGTGAAAAAATATCCATTTGGTTTTTTAATATTTAAATAAATTTTATTATAAGTGAGCCAACATACAACAATATTGTTAACCTTCTTGTAACACTTTCACCGCGTCCTCTTGGTTTCTATTCGAAGTGGCAATTACTATATCATCTGCATATGTAAATAAGTGACTTTTTATGTATGTTAGTGTCAACCAGCTCATTGATGTATATCAAAAAGGGTAAAGGCCCTAAAATAGATCATTGGGGTACACTGTATTTGATATATCTAGAACTGAAAGTTTTGCCTATTTTTGTTATAGAGATCCTATTTGTTAAGTAGTTTCAGAATCAGAGTAGTGAAATGCCTCTAACCCCATAGTTCTCTAATTTATCTAATAAACTGTTATGGTCTATTGTGTCAAATGCATTTTGTAAGTCAAGGAACAATGCTGCTACCCTATCACCCTGGTTCAAGGCTTCATGAATATGTCTGTGACATCTGTTAGCAATTTTATAGTCCTTTTCCCCTTTCGGAAGCCATATTGTTTATGACTTATATGTATTTTATGTTTTGTGAGAAATGTGTTTAGGATGTTATGCATGTATTTTTCTAAAATCTTATGTATTATGGACAGAATTGCGACAAGTTGGTAATTGACAATATTGGATTTATCACCTCCTTTGTAAATTGGCCTCAGTATTAAAATTTTTAGATATGTTGAAATTTGATCTGTTAATGTGCTTTGGTTAACTATTTTTGATATTATATCAGCCACTGTTTCTATGTTGTTTTTAAGGTGTTTAATGTATGTTATCATAACCTGGTGATTTATTTTCATGTAACAATTTAATTATTATTTTATTATATTTATTGTTTCAGCAGGGGTGCAAATAATGATTTGGTGTTTGTAAATTTACAGTTTGTTGTGTAATTTTCATCTTGTTCTTGTTTTTTTTCTCTAATCTCTGATATCATAGCATTGTATTCAACATTAAATTTGTAATGTTGATAAAGTTTTTGGCGTATTTTTAGTAATAATATCATCAGTATTATTTATCTCCTTATTTTCTAACACTGATAAATTAAGTCTCAGGTTTGTCAGATATCTTTTCTATTCAGTAGTAGTTGTTTTCTACAAAAGTTTTGTTTTTGAACTCTGATTTCAGCAGTAACCTGGTTTTGTAGGGTTTTATATAGGTTTTTTAAGTTTCATTCATCGTATTGTTTTGTAATTAATCCAAGCTTTGTCTCTACATTTAGTTAAGTTACAAATTTCTGGGTTAATCAATTCTTTACTATTTTTACGTTTCCCAGATGCTTTTCTGTCTCCATTTCAGAAATTCACATTTTTATTTAAAATTTCTTTAATAATTAAGTTTGAAAATTTTGTAAGAGCTATCGCTATCATTAGCACTGTTGATGTTGCAATAAGGTGGTGTCCAATCAATTAATGTTATGGCTTTGTTAATGTTTTTGTGGTTATATGTACAGATGTATTAACTATCTCAACAATGTTTGCATTGTGTATTTTGTGATCCTTAAGTCTGATTGTGGCTGTGATGAACAATAATCTGCTATTTTACTATGTAATATTATTGAATTAAATGAAATTCTTTTTTACAATTTAACATTTAAACGATCAATACATGTTTGGCACAAATGATCCATAACAACTTCTTCTCGAGTGATGCCAGTAATGAGTTGGTCATAACCCGATTCTATTAATATATTTATGTATTTATATATTTCTCTACACCTTGTTTTTTGTTGTTCATAGTGTTAATGTTGAAGTCTCCAATCAGTATTTGATTTCTTCTTCTATCATTAAGATCAAGCCAGTTAGCTATATTCTGTAAAAGTAGATTTATATCTGCACTGGAGGATCTATATAAATTGCTAGCACTTTATAGGTCAATTCTTTTTTAATCTTTAAATGCAAAGTTTCTGCTAGTATAATTTCTGTGTCTAAATTTTGTACTACTATTGTATTTCGATAATGTATTAAAATTCCTCGTCTACTTTTTTTGTGTTTTCATTGTAAATTTGTTCGAAGTTGTGTATTTTGTGCAAATGTCTTCAGGGGCAATGTGTTTCAGTGTTCATGATATTAGTTTCGGTCAGTATGATTATGTCCATGTTGTATATATTCTTTAATGTTAATGTTGAAAATATTCCAATATTTTTTAATGCTTCTGATGTTAACGTGAATTATTCCTAAGCATTTTTTTTTTTGTAATTGTTTTGTTTCTGTCAAGAACCAATTTTTTGCTTCAATAATATTATCACATAATAGCAGCTGCTTGAGGGGGTATTTATTTTTTTTTTATTTTATTTTAATTAACTGTGTTTTATATTGTCTAAGGAAGTAGCATTCATAATCATTTAAGTTGTAAGAGAAGTGAACTACGAAGAATTAAAATCAGTGTACATATTAATATTAATAATATTATCATCGTCAGCTTTCCAAGACATAATTTTACCGCTTCCGTACCAAACATGTTTATAATTTTTGGCTTTTGTGTTGTTCTCACTTTCCAATAAAGCTCTCTATTAATTGTTGTTAAGTTTTTGTTTAAATGCAATGGTGACTCGGTAACATTCAAGTCCGCATCTGCAGTTGAGATCCAGTTGGTCTTTTTCATTATCCATTCTTCTTGTTTGGTCCTTGATTTAAATTGTGTAATAATGATGGGAGTTTCCTTTTATTCCTTGTTGGTAATATGTGAATACCAACCAGATTATCTTCACTAAAGTTTTTTATTTTAAGGACATGGGCAATTTTTACCCTCGATTATTTCAAGGTATGTTCGTCTTCTTTGTCTTGCACTGGTAGGTCATGTAATTTGAGGTTTTTATTCCTCCCATATTGCTCTAGGTCATTAATGGGCATTTTTATCTGTTTAATTTCATTAGTCAATTCTGTTTGCAAGTTCTGTGGTAGAGTAAGTTTGTTACTCAATTCTCTATGCTGTTTTTCAGAATTTTCGATTTTAAACAGAAGAACATTGTAGCATTCTGAGATGAACTCCGCTGTTTTTTTCTCAACTCTCATTTCCTTTTCTTTAAATTAAATTCTTGAAGTTGACTTCTTTATCTGACTCAGCATAATTGGCGAAAAAAATATAAGAAGAGGGTAATTTTCTTGTTCAAGTAAAATTTTTTTTTATTATTATTATTATTCAGAAATAAATAGCCTTTTTATTCGTTTGCATTATAATTATATGTCTATTAGTTTTAAACAATTTTTTATTTGTGTTGCCAGATGCATTTTTTTACTATATGACTCTAAAAGAACTCCTATTTAAAATAAAACTAATCATTTTATATTATTTTATATTCAGAAAATCCAGAATTAAATTCTGATTAATTTTGTCATGTAACATGCTCTAATTCTTTTCATTTGTTATTTGGCAAAAAAATTCTAACGTTAACCACTACCTCATACCTGGTATAGTGGTTAATGTTTCTGATTACTAAACCAGTGGGTTTGTATGAAAAACCAGACAAGCCTAATAGAGTTTGTAGGCTATCTCTGTCCTTTGTGTAGAGGAGTACTTCTTTTTAAAAAGAAAAACTTTTTTCCAGCTGAGCATACGGAAAGAAATTGGCCTCTGGATGTAAACCAGTTTTTCAGGCTGGATCTTGGAAGGGTTAAGAAATTACAACCTATTTAAGAATACATATGCTGTAAGGAGCAATACTATTTGTGATTTAATACTGCTCATTTGGGTTATATTAATATATTATTGTTAAGAAGATGATTACAGTAATAACACATGAAACTGCAATTGCTTTTCCCCCAGGCTTCGCGATGGAATCAAGCCACTTTTAAATATCAGTCGTTTAGGCAATCAGTATATTCAGTCAAAGAAACCCTGGGAGCTAATTAAAGGAGCATCACAAGACAGGTAAGTGTTTCTTGTTAAGCCTTTAGTGCCCACTAGGTGTGCTTTAACCCTTTAATGCCCAGGAAATTTCAGAAAAGGGTAGAAGGTATTATAGACAAAGGAATAGCAAAATTTAGACGAGTCCATTTCAAAATTTCGGCCGTTTTGGACCCTTTAGGGTGTTAAAGGGTTAAGAGTAAAACAAAGCATTTTTTTTTCTCATGAATAATTTTCTGAATCTCTAGTCTGTAATTATGTAACTTCAACTAGGACCAAATATTTTGTTTGGAACTAAGCATATTAGAACCAAAAGTAATCATTTTTCCAGTGTTCAGGGTGGTATTTGGCAAGCAACATCTCACCGTCAGAATTTGTAATTTTAAATTGTAATAAACTAAAACAATATGGCCATTTTTTTAATTTTATTTTTATACTTTAATTATGCACTGTTCTACCAAAATATTAGAGAATTTCCTGCTATGCCAATTGGAATCTTTGAAACTCTATAACTTACAAGGGATGGGGGTTGGCTCAGTCAGTAATATGCCAGGCTCGTAATCTGCAGTCCCAGGTTTGAGTCCTATTTGGCCCACCATTGAGATTTATCTCTGAAAATTCTCCACTCTGCCTTCTGTCAGAAAGGAGACACCGATGAAAAGACCATTGGATGGGAGTAAAGCCATGGCCCCGGGTGAAGGTGGCCTTGATGGGAAGCTACCATCTGTCTCGTAACAGCTGTCTAGTAGTTTAAGTTGCAAGACACTTTTAACAAGGTAATGGTCAGATGCAATATCAGCTCTCCTATATGACCTGGTATTCCTAACAGAACTAGCCCATTTGCTGCTAATTAACATACAACAGCTGTTCTAGTGGGTCCTCTCCCCCAACCTTATCTGAGCCTTCGGGCTCCTTGTGACCTGACCACTTAGCCCATTGTGTGCAAAAAAAGTGCCACTCAGAGGTAAAACAAACCAAACTAATTAATATATAATCAATCATATTCTTATGTAGCCCATCTGGTGAAATCGTGTACTTATGTATGTTGCAGTGTTTGTAATAAGTGTTCGTTATTTTGAAACCATTAAGTTTACTTACCCATAGGAGACATTGTTCATTGCCATTGCAGCTACCAATACCAAAAGGGCCTATCACGCCCTCCCTAAAGATCAGAGTTAGTACCAACTTTGGCATTGAAGTCACCTAAGAAAAGGGTAATATCGCTTTTCTTGACAGAATTCAAAATATCCTGAAGTTGTCCATAAAACTATCTTTATCATCCTCATCAGCATCCTCAGTGGGGGCATAACAGCAGATAATATTCTAGATGCTTGTCTGAAATTTAGCTGTAAGAAACCTTTCATTAATGCACTCATATTCTAGAAGAGCATTACTAGCCTCTAGCATGTCTCCTGAGAAGCAAACCTACATGATGTATCACTATCGTGTCCCTGAGAAGAGAAATTTAAGATTATTTTTAAGATTCTGACCTTTATCTGTCCATCTGGTCTCTTGCAAGCCAAGAATATCTGAATTATAATGGTGGAATTGTTGTGGGAGGACATCAAGAGATTACTCTCTGTGCAGAGTTCTCACATTCCAACTACCTACTGAGAGAAAATGGTTAGTGGGATGTTTAAAGAAACAGTGTTTATTGAGAGAGGGAATGTCAACAATATCAAACAGCCCCCTAATCTCAGGCATGGGGCAAAGACCCGTTCCCCATTAGTAATGGCTGAAGCCAGCTATACTGGAAGACTTCTTCCAATGTAGAATTTGACGATGCCTGTAGAAGCAAGAGTTCAGGTGCCTGCGATGATATCTGCTCAGGATTATCCACCAACTGATAAAATGTATCCTGTGAATCTATTTGCTTGGAGCTGTCAACCCACAAACAAACAGAAAACTCAGTGGAAGATTTCCCCTTCACAGAAGCCCACCAGTGCAGCAAATTCAGGATCCCTAATCAAACGCAGACTCCTGGTGCTGACCATATACACATTTCAATTAGCGTATATGGTCAGCACCAGGGCCCTGTATGGTTGACCACTCCTCAACAGGGTAGAAAAAAAAAGTAGCCATAGTTGTTCAGATCAGTAGGCCAAAGTGATATGGCAGCCCTCCCCTTCCTTTAAATTCCACAAGAGAGTATCTCTTTTGAATGGTACTAAAGGCCTGAACCACGAGAAGGTGGGGTCAGACTTTAGGTGCTAGGCCTGAACCACGAGAAGGTAGGGTCAGACTTTAGGTGCTAGGCCTGTCTAGTGCTAAACATCATCACAGGGGATTGGTGCACAGCTCTTCTTTCTACTTCTCAGACTACTTCTTACAGTGACATTTTTTCTGTAAATGGTAATTTACAGAAAAATTTAGTTTCACCATGAGTGGTACTTTGAACCCACAACTCTCAGTTATGTGTGTGGTATGCAACCGGGAGATGTGGGATCTGATCCCACCTCATGATAAAACTCATTTTTTCTGCAACATTATTTATTGAATTCTATACCAATAGAATTTGTGTATTTAGTATTGTTTAATGATAAAAAAATTGATTATTTATATTAGAATAATGAAATAAAAATAGGAAACAAAACAGTAAAATTCTAAAAATATTATGGAAATTAAAATGAAAAAGAAAGTAGTAAAATTTTGCCTTATTTTGAAAAGAATATGCAAATTATTTAACTTTCTTTTAATTTTTATTTTGTTAATAACATTTGAGTGCACTTTCTTTTGGTATGTAACATGTACGATTTTTGTTACTTCAGTATAAAGTTCTGAAGTTACTTTCTGAAATATACTTGAAAATTAACCTAGCCACCAGTGAGTTCAGTTTTAAAACCCCCAAATTCTAAAGGTTAATACATGCAAAATGCTTAACAGATCAGGTTTCAAACCACCAATTCCCACACATTTTTGGTAATACCACTGCTTTCTGTTAAAGCAGCTCATTACATTTATAAAAAGTTTAAGAGCTCAGAAAGTATATCAGTGCAGTTAAGTATATCACAGACACATATAAAGTCTGTTTTGTGATGAAATTGCTGCTACAATATGTCTGATTACAATTAATAATTGTTTTTTATATTTTTATATCTTGCAGGTTAAGAGCAGGCACTGTTCTTGGTGTCGGTGCGAATATTTCTTGCCTACTGTGTACTTTACTTGAGCCATATATGCCTGATACTAGTGCAGAATTGAGGTTGCAATTAAATACTCTTCCTGAATACCATGTATTAGGGCCTTATTTTGCCTGCCTTCTCTCTCCTGGGCATAAACTTGGCAAAGTAAGTTATTTCACATGTTTCTATATTTTTGGTATCAGAGGCTGAGTTGTTCAAACTATGCAATGTGTTATGACAACTTCAGGATGTATGAAGTTATTGACTGCAAGCTGGAAACAGCTGTTAGATATATCTGACAACTATTTTATTCCTTCATGTTGGATATTCACTAACTGACTTAGTTTCATGATTTATACAAGGTGCAACATAGGTGCATGGCACAATTCAGGGTTTGGCACAAATTAATTCCTTTCATACAAGTAACAACAATTTTTCAAATAGCCCTGAACCTATCCAAACTTGTACTGCATTTCTGTACATCATCATCATCATCATCATCCATGGGCTATGGAGGTCCAATCAGATCGTGCAGTTTAATTCTCCAAGCATGTCTGTCCTGAGCTGCATTCGGCCACTGCACAACAATTCTAACAAGGTCCTGTTTGACATTGTCTGCCCACCGCATCCTAGGTCTCCCCCTCTTTCTGAGGCCTTTAGGCACACTGTTCATAACCCTATTCACTAGTCTATAATTATCCATACAGGCAACATGGCCAGACCAACAGTCTCTCTTTTCACAATATGCTGCTTAAAGGAGGTTGCCGACTCTTTTGCCTAACCTCATCATTAGTTACAAAGTTAAACCACCTAATGCCAAGATACTGAGTAAGCATCTAGTTTCCTGTTATCTTGTTTACACAGCGTCCAAGTTTCACTACCATAACTAACCCTAGAATGAACCAAACTATTATACAGTCTAATTTTAGTCTTTAGGTGTATATGCCTATTTCTCCACAATCTCCATAGATTCTTGAAAGTCCCGGCAGCAATTCTGATTCGTCTGTTAATCTCATGTCGCACCTCACCAGTATCTGTTACATAACTCCCAAGGTAATTAAACTGTGACACCTGCTCAAGACTGCAACCATTCAGATTAACTGAATCACAGCCTGCCTGACCAATTTTCATCACTTTAGTTTTCTCTCTTTATAGCCAAACCTACTCTACTACCAGTCTCATCAACAGCTTGAATGAAAGAGTTCATCTCATCAACATCATTTGCCAAAAGGGCTAAACCATGAGCATAATCTAAATCAGAATTTTTGTTATCTCCAGCCCATTTAAGGCCAAAATCTTTCCCTTGCACTGAATTTCGCATAACATAATCAATAATCAAACTAAAGAGAAAAGGAGACAATGCACCCTTGTCGTAATTGTCAGAAGTAATTCTAAACCAATTGCTACAAGCCTTACCAACTCTCACACACAACTCAGTGTTATTATAGAGAGCTTTCATTATGTTAACTAACTTGTGAGGTATATCATATGATCTCACAATCAGCCACAAATTATGATGATCAACAGAGTCGAAAATTATTTTGAAATCAACAAAGCTAGCAACCAAAGGTTTCTGAAACTCTTAAGCATTTCTCAAGAATCTGCCTAAGTGAAAATATCTGATCCACACATCCCCTACCACTTCTGAATCCTCATAGCTCATCACGCAATTGTCCATCAACCAGATTCTTAATTGTATTAAGCACAATTATGGAAAGAACTTTCCCTGGAACAGAGGGTAGGCTGATACCCCTATAGTTATCACAAGAACTGTGATCACCTTTTTTGAAAATAGGGATAACAATAGCTCTGCTATAATCCTTAAGAACCATGCCTTTACCATAAAAGATATTCAAAATTTCAGTCATCCAAGTGGTAACTGAAACGTTCCCACCTCTAAGCATTTCTGTAGTAATTTCATCTACCCCTGGGGATTTATGAAGTTTAAGTTTAGAAATAGCCAAAATAACTTCAGATTGTGTTATAGGGCCAACATTAAAGCCAGTAATGCATCTATCATCATTACAGACAATGGGAATAGAACTAACCACATTGTTTAGAACAGTGATTCCCAACCTTTTCTGGACCATCGCCCCCTTTAGAAGAGAACAAAAATTTCAACGCCCCCCCCCCCAGTCCATAATAGTTAATTTTATATGAAATATTAAAATATTGTTGCATATTATCTGTACCTAATTTATCTGTTTATCTATTAAAAATCATAAAGCAGAAATTAATAAAACGATAACCAAATGTACAATAAAATTGCTTATTAAAATTTTAAAAATAAACACAGAATCAATAAGAAATAAAAAATAATGAGATAAACACAAAATTAATAATAAATAAAAAAAATTAATGAGATGGTTGAGGCTGGTGGAGTGTTAACAATTTGTTAATGTTGGGTTCCAATTTCGTTAACATCAATCACAGATCGCCACAGTTCGTTAACATCAATCGCAGATCGTTCTGTGATGTGTAGTCTGTTCCTCTTCTTTGACAGTAAATTAGCTACTGCACTGAATCCACGCTCAGCCATATAGGACGAAGGAAATGCGATTAAAAACTTCTGTACTATTGCCCACAATCCAGGGTAGAGAACTGGTATTGATTTTTGAAGCCAGAACTCTTGGTATCCATGTTTGAATTTTACTTTGAGTGCTTCATTAGTCATGAGTTCTAAGAGTTCCTCTTCCAAATTTGTTGATTCTTCAGTATCTGTGTTTGCGAAAGGATCTAAAACCCAACTCGGTATATTCATGTTTAAAATATCTTGGAAACGCTCCGTAAAATCAACATGAAGAACTTCCAAGTGTTGGCAGTAAGTAAGTAAATCTTCCAGTTTTGCAGAGACTGCTGATAATGTGGGAAAGTGGTTGTATTCACAGCTCTACCTAGATTTCGTTTGAATACAAGAAGTTTTCCCGCAAAAGCAGCTAAGACGTTTTTTGTTTTAATTAAATTCAACTCATCACCTTGCAATTGTAAATTAACTTGATTAAATATTTTAAACAGGTCTATCAAATAAGCGATGTCATTTTTTGACGTAATCAGGTTTTCGCGCAATTTTTTGTCTCTGTCTTCAAGAAAGTCCAGTACTGAGTCAAATAGATTGAAAAAACGATTCAGACAAACACCTTTAGAGAGCAAACGTACTTCTGTGTGCAGCAGCAAGCGATTGTAATCTTCATCATTTTCGTTACAAAGCTTACCAAATAATCAGTCATTCAATGAATTGCTTCTAATCTTATTGATTGCTTCTAATCTTATTGATTGCTTTAATAACGTAATGGAGCGACGTATGCAGACGTTCATTCAAATTTTTTGCAACCAAATGCTGACGATGAATAATACAATGTACAGCGAGTACATTTGGTACTGCTTGTTTCAAATGCACTATGAAACCCTTATGACGCCCTGTCATTGCTGGAGCACCATCAGTAGCAGCAGACAAAATATTGCAAATAGGAATTTCTTTCTCTTGAAAAAACTTTTGCATGGTATTAAATATAGATTCTCCCTTTGTATCAGATTCCAAATTTTTAGCAACTAATAACTCTTCATGAATTTTTTCTTCTTTTATAAATCGTACGTATGATAAGAGTAGATCTTTGCTGTTTGGTAGCGTTGATTCATCGAGTTGAATGGAAAATTTGCAAGTCTTTAAGTAATCACATAATGATATTTCAACGTCTTTTACCATTTCATCTATTCTTCTTTGCACTGAATTATTACTGAGAGGAATTTTTTTGATGATATCTGACGGTGTCTTATGATGAAGAACAGTTTTTAATATCTCTTTGACTGCCGGCAAAATTAATTCCTCACCAATTGTGTGTAGTTTTCCTGCTTTTGCGATTAACAATGAAACATTATATGAGGCTCGTAGTCCATCATCATCTTGTTTAGAAGACAACGCAAAAAGGTTTGACATAGTTGGCTGTTTTAAATATTTCTTTTCCAGTTCTTGAAAATAGGATAAATCTTTGTTCTTCTTATCAGCATGCATTTTATTTAAATGCTCTTGTAGCCTAGAAGGTTTCATAGCTTCATTTGAAAAACGTTTCGGCAAATTAAACACATAGGTAATGATTACATAAATCCATATTTTATTAGGAGAGTACGTAAATCCATATTTCAAATACTCATTACTGTATTGCTGGTATTTCTTTTTAGATGTAGATTCAGACATTTTCAAATACAAATTAACTTCTCATCAGATTTATAGATAGTTATAAAAATAATGTTTGTAATGACTTCTAACACTTACCACTCACGACTATTTATCACGGCGAAGCACATAAAAGTAATAAAACATACCTAGAGCTATCGCTTTTATAGATTTGATTTTGTGCATGCATTAACTTGCATGTTTGCGATGCCGGCGCACTTGCTCTGTAAACAAGTCATTTCAAGCTCCCATATTCTTGTCGAAACATGTTAAATTGCATGAACCGCATGTTTGCCTACCAACTTGCAAGGACTTGTCACCGTCAATCTATTCTAAACTAAAACAAATTAGGTATAGGTATACCTAATGCTAATTTAAAAATGCTTATTAACGCAATAACAATAAGATAATTTACATAGCTAGATAAAATATTTATTCATGAAAACAGGTATTTTCAAAGTATTTTATTATATTAAAAAAAAATTATAAAAAAATATTAAATATAATAAATTTATTATTATTATATTATTGCATCAAGGTTGATTTGCCTATCAGGACGGACACACATGTCCAACATAATAAGCCTGATATAGTAGTTCATGTTAAGGTATTGAATGAGATTACATTATTGAAGTAGGAATAACATCTCAGGATAACCTGCAGACAGTAGAGGTTGAAAAGAAGAGGAAGTATGATCTGCTGGCTAATGAGTTGAGCCTAATTCACAAGTGTAATGTTAATATTATACCTTATATTAATATTTATGTTCTGACGTGGGATGGTATTGTAACTTACGTACCATAAAGCATACTCAAAGCGACTTGGAGTGGGAAAACATATTGAAGCTGATATCCGTGATCTGTGAAGAGAACTTTTGAGAGCATCTCAGTCGACTTCAGACGTACCAGTATGCTAGTAGGCGGTAGCAGGGAACTTATTGTCCAAGCTGCAGTTGAAAAGCTGTACATGACGGATGAGGTAGTGGATGACCAGAATCACCAGGAAGACACCACAGAATAGAAGAGATAAAAAGGTTGTCACAGAAAATTCCATTAAATTTATTTATTTATTTGACCGCCCCTCTTGACTGCCTCAACGCCCCCATTTGCCTCTGGATCCGCTACCGCCCCCATGGAAGGCTCCAGCGCCCACTGGGGGGCGGTATTGCCCCCGTTGGGAATCTATGGTTTAGAACATCACTGAAATGCTCAACCCACCTAGCCATGACAGAATCCTCCCCTTCTATAACCTTACCTTGTTTATCCTTCAATTCTTGTGTGCCTGTCCATTTTCTACCACATAAAACATTAACTATCTGGTAATCAGAAATCAAGTAAATTTTTTTGTTATTCAGAAATAAATATCCTTTTCATCCATGGGCATTATAATTATTTCCATCTATTAGTTTTTTTAAAATAAATTTTATTTGAATTG
The DNA here is from genome assembly GCA_038380435.1 of Ryuthela nishihirai. NCBI lineage: Eukaryota > Metazoa > Arthropoda > Arachnida > Araneae > Heptathelidae > Ryuthela > Ryuthela nishihirai. The sequence continues at coordinate 85,239,783 of JAWZYU010000017.1, forward strand.
CCAGATGAATTTTTACTACATGTAAAACCTATTAAAATAAAACTTGTCATCTTTTTTGCAAAATATTTTATTTTAAAAAAATAGTCAATTATTCAATTATATTTTTAAAAAATCAAGAATTAAATGCTGCTTAATTTGGCATATAACATGTCATAATTCCTTTCATTAGTTATTTAACAAAAAAGTCATAAAGTATTTTTTTTTGACTGAGCATATTGAAAGAATTGCTTGGCCTTTGGATGTAAACCAGTTTTTCAGGCTGGGCCCTGGAAGGATTAAAAGTGATGTGTGAAACAAATGTTCTGAACCTTGTAAGAGCTTCAGCAAAGTTGAAACTGTCTGTGAAACCATCAGAATTATTCTTGGGATCTCTGAACATGTTTGGCAAAGCCTACATCAAAGCCTGCATCCATGTTCAAGGATACCACTTTGAACAACTGATGGAACATGACTTGTTGCAAACTCTGATACATTTAACATTAAATACCTGTATGTCATTTTTTTTTCCTTATGAAACATTTTTTTTACTAATTTGAAACGTATATATCATTGATGTATTATTAATTTATTTTAGACTTTAATTTTTTTTCTTTTTGTAACATATATTTTACAGTTTTACACTTATGAATGATATCAAAGCATTTCTAAATGTCTTAGAGCAGTGCTGTCAACTAGTGGCCTGCGGGCCTTATGTGTCCCGCACAAGGATTTTTGTGGCCTGCGAACAAAATCAAATTTTTACTTGAAATTTTAAATAAACATCTGTAATCCACCTTATAATTTTTTGTCAACTTATATCAGTTTACTTGATATGCAATTTTCAACTTACTCATTCTTTAAAGTTTACAAAACATTCTTAAGCTGATCGGCAAACTTCTGAAACCTTTTAAGAGCGGTGAGGCGTCATCAAAGAAATGTTTTCATGAAGCTGTAGTAATAAGAAGCATCTAATGACAGCACGAATCGGTCTCACTGGGTATGCATATGACATGCATTGTAGAATGCTGCACTGTATTGTGCATCAGGAGACATTGTGTGGCATTTTGCTGAGACTAAACGACGTAATGGAACAGGTTGTCAAAATTACCAATTTAATTCGTGGTGGAAATCGTTCTCTTACACACAGAAAATTTAAAGCTTTTTTGGACAAACTGCATGCTGAGTATGGCGATTTGCTTTTACATAGTAATATTCGCTGGTTAAGTGCCGGAAAATGCCTCAAGAGATTTTTTACACTTTGAAAAGAAATTCATCTTTTTCTCATAGAAGTGGGCACTGATGAAGATTTAATAGCAAGTTTTGTTGATGAAAATTTTCTATGTTCACTTGCTCTCCTAATATACATTACAGATTATTTAAACGTCTTGAATAAATCCTTACAAGGAAAAGATCAAAACATGTGCTGTCTTTATAATCGTGTTACTGGGTTTAGAAACAAACTACAATTGTTGAAGTCAAATTTGCAGGAAAACAATTTAATTCGTTTTGAAACTTGTAAAGAGTTCTACGAAGAAATGAAGCAACTTAGTAAAACAGTAATTTTGAAAAATTTGTTTCTAAATTAGATATTTTAATTGAAGATTTTAATAGATTTTCTCAATATGATGGCCTTAAGCAAAGTTTAAATTTATTTAGTATCCATTAAATATTGATATTAGCACCATAGATCCTAAATATCAAATGGAATTATGTGACTTTCAGGCCAACCCAATTATTGCATCTAATAGAGAAACTGGAATAGAATTGTTTAAACTTTTGCCTAAAGAAAAATATCCAAAAATGAAAGATTTTGGACTCCAAATAATTTCTATGTTCGGAAGTACATATATCTGCGAGTACTTCGGAAGTGCATTTTCTGATATGAAACATATAAAATCAAGATATAGAAACTGCTTGAAAGACTCTATACACTTGAACATATGCTTTGGCTCTCAACAACAAATATCGATATGGATGTAAAAGAAATTATTGCCCAACAACTATGGCCACAATGCTCCTATTAAATTTATTAAATATTTGATAAGGTTTAGATATTTTATATTGGTTTATTATTACTTATTATTTTTTCTATAAATAAAATAACTTTTTGTGGTTTTTGAGGTTTCTTATTACTTATTATTTTTCGTATAAATAATTTTTTGAGGTGACATGAGCTAACTTTTCAATTACCTATCCTATCCTATTCTTTTTTTTCGGCCCGCAAAATATTGGCAAAAGAAATAATGGCCTTCGGTCTTAGAGAAGTTGGACAGCACTGTCTTAGAGGGTCTCTCTCTGTCCATTTCTTGTTGCTCCTGTTTCTTCTTTTTCAGGACTCCCAAAATTTTCCCTTCCCTCAAAAATAATGGTAAGTGCTAGGACCACCAAACTCAGTATTCTGCTTTCTCTAATTACAATTTAGACCAATGTTTTAGACCCCCAAAACTCTTTTGTTTAGAGTCCCCAAATTCCCCCTAAAAAGGGTTTTTAAAGGGGTATTTTAAAATGGAATATTTCTTTAAAATATTAGTATTCAAAGCAGCGTAATTTTCATAATAAACTTTTTATGGAAAAATGTCACTAGAGATAAATTGAAGATCACTCAAATATCTCTAAATCTCAAATTTTCAACAATATTTGCTTAATATGTAAAGCATTATTGAAGCTAGAGCATTTAACCGGAGACTCTGTTATCACATTCTTCTCTAATATTTCCCCCAAAAAAAATTGATGAAAACTGAAAAGAATCATTTCACAAACTTCAAATATTTCATTAATGTTAGTCTTTCGAAGTAAATTTTGATTAGTAGGAAAAGTTACAGTTAAATGTTCAGTTTCCACAATTCTTTAAATATTAAATGAATATTGTAGAAAATGGATATTTAGAGAGTGATTTAAATGAGATTTACAGTTTATTTCCAGTAACATTTTTTCATAAGGAACTTATTTTCAAATTAAGGGAGCTTTGAATGTGGCTTTCCATTCACATAACATGGAAGCATCCAGCTACTTTTTGTAATATAGTATATACAGGAGTCAGCCATACACTTTGAACCTGGATCTAGTAAATCCTAAATATGCCACTATATAAGTAAACAAATTTGTATAAACATAAATAAAAATTATAAATGATAATTGCTTTTGTTTCAGCCTAAGCCATTGTTTAAGAAAATTGATGCAGCTGTTATAAACAGTTTGAAAGAAAAATATGCTGGAAGACAGTCTCCAGAAAAGACAGTGAGTAATTTGATTATCTTTCTGTTAGGTCTTATAAAAACTCATGATACTATAGAGGTATGAAATTTATTCTACAGACTAATTACTATGGGTATTGAAAATTGATAGAGGTGAAAAACATATTACTAAATAATTATGACAGTAATACAGTTGTAAATGAAACTTGTTTATCTATTTAAAATTTTATGCTCTGATTTGAAGACAAACATTGTGTATCAACAAGACTTGTAATTCTGAAGACAATTTAGGTCTTTCTTGCAATCTATTGTACACTGCTCTCAATACAGATGTTTTAGTTGAAAAAGTTTCTGCTAAACTGTATAAATGTTGCTTTTTCTTTGTCATATATTTTATTATGAGCAATCAGCAAAAGTTGATATAAGACAAAATCTAAAGAATAATAAATATAAATTGAATATTCCCACAGTTTCACAGAATGGAAATTAGATTTTAAAAGTATTTGGCCATTATGAGTCGCCAACCTGGAGCAGATTTTGATTATATAATTGCTTTCAAGTTGAACTCAAGTTTTTTTATATCATGAATATCAAGACGAATATTTTTACCTTTCATGTTGCCAACATATGTTGATTGTTAAATGAAACATTATTGAGAATCAAAGATTTTTTTTTCTAATATTTTTTGTTTGATATAGGTTTTTCCATGATTTAAAAAAATTAATATAGAGATGTTTTTAGAAATATATATATATAAATATATTAATTATTAAGCTCTATTAAAATCTCAAATAAATTGATGGAATTTTCCATACCAGAAAACTTTTTGTGAATATATAAAATAAAAAAATATTGTGAATAAAAAATGTAAAATTGGAAAAAAGCACACATCTTTGCTTATGATGTTGACTCATCAAGAATCAAAAATCTTTTTTTTTTATTTTTTTTATATTGGCTTTTATATATTTTCAGAATTATGATTTATAGTATTGGTACTGTAGCTGCAACATTTGAATGAAATTGTTTTCTTATTGTGCATCCTTTCATTATCTGAACATATATAGTTTTTTTTGTTTTTTGAAAATTTATGAAAGGGGTCTATTTAGCTTAAATAGATTATAAACTGTGTTGAATAAACCACTTTTTTCTTTGTTACTCTTTATTTTTCTGGTTAATTGATATAGTTTGGAATTTCTGTGATCAATAGCTCTTCCTCTTAGAGACTTCTGCTTTTGAAATTTGAACTCTTCATTTGGACTGATGGAAACATTAGCCAGTTATATTACACATACTACTTGAGATTTCATGGACTCATTCAGGGACTCAGTCGGTAGCTCGCCAGGCTCGTAATCTGTAGTTCCCAGGTTTGAGTCCCAGCTGGGTCAGTGTTGACATTTATCTTCATAAAATCCTCACCCTGCCTGTGGTCAGTAGGGGACACTGATGGGCTTTGAAAGGCTGCTGTCCACCGGATGGGACATTAAGACATGGTCCCGTTTGCGAGAGAACCAAACCCTGTGCACATTAAAGAATATGCCGGATGGCCTTGACAGGAGGGCTACCATCTGTCTCCCAACAGCTGTTCCAGTGGGTTCCCTCTCCCAACCTTCTCTGAGCCATCAGAGTCCTTTGCCCATGGTATGCTAAAAAGTGCCAGTCAGGGGTAAAACAACCCAACCCAAATTCATAGAATAAAAATTTGATACCGACTGACACCATGACAATCCTAATTTTTTATCTTTTAATATCAGCTAAATTTTTTTAAAGAACACTACATAGCTAAAAATATTTACATGATACAATGATTTTTTGATTTAGGTATTGTTTATATAACATTTTACTGCATTTTTTCCTATCTTTTTGCATTGATTTTATGAGCACATGAATAATTAAAAAGTCTACACCAGTAGGTTTCAGTGCACATAAAAAACATAAAAACTTCATAGGTTATTGCACCTGTCCAACAAGATAGCAAATTTTTGGTAGCAGAGTAGACCTCGATTACATTGTTGTTCTTGGGAGACAGTAAAAATGTGCAGTATATCTGATGCTGAAATATAACTGAAGAATGTAAATGAGAAAAAAGTGTGCTATCTCTGCATACAAAATATTATTTATAAGTGATAAAAGTCTGGCAAACGTTGGGAAATACAAAACATTTTATTAAGCTTAAAATTGAAATATGAGAAACAAAATGCACACAGCAGATACAGTATTTACATTTACGTTAAATAAGGCAAGTCCCGGGGTGGAGACTCAGTCTGGCTTTTCCATCGATAAGCCCGTCGACCGAGGATCCCACTTCCAGCCGTGAGCCTTCAACTTCGTCCTCTCCATAGTGATATGGACTGCAGGCCCCCAATGCAGCTTTCCGACCCACAATTTCACTGAGGCTGCACCGATGAGCCCACTGGACCGGGTTAGCCACGCCCAGTCTGCAGACCCTCAGCCACAGCCCCTCCACTGGGGCTGAAACCCGGAGCTTCTCAGGGGACAAGTCAATAAGCTCACTAGACTAGCCCACCCAAACCAGTCCACAGGCCCTAAATAGGCCCCTCCACCAGAGGTTACAAGATCTCATGCAAATTGAGAACCCACGAGCCGCACCCCTACTTCACAGAGGTACCATTCACTCCCCCCCCACCCACACACACACACCACGTCAAGGTGATCCCCCTATCGGGGGGGGGGGGGGGGTCAGGTACAGTATGTAATCTTACCCTCCATAGTGATTACATATACATAAAAAAAATATAAAGTATGCTGTTTTTGTTTTTCTTTTATTTGTCTTGTGGCCATTTGGAATTAAACCACAAAAATGAACCAATTGCATTGTGGTAATGGTATTAGAACTTGTTGATTCATAAGCTCTATGTGTTTTCTCTAGTAGTTTCACAGCTTCAGTCATTCAAACTTCAGGTTGGTTAAATCATTGCTCTCATTATCTGTAACCTGTGCATTTTTCACTATAACTGTGATATCATCAATTGGGTTGGGTTATTTTACCTTTGAGCAGACTTTTTTTGTACACATTGAGCTAAGTGGCCAGATCGCAAGGACCCCCAAGGGCTCAGAAAATGTTGGGAAGGGGATCCACTGGACAGCTGTTGTAATGCTCCAAAAGATTTATAATACTTTTTAAAGTTTTGGACCCTTTGTCTGATCCAGTATTTATTCAAGCTCCGGATAGCTAAATCGGGCACCAGACAATAATTAACAAACTGCCAAATAAAGTTTAATTAGGGTTCAAATACCAGCAAGCATTGCTTAGCGAGTAAGAATTCAAAAATTAAATGTTTGTCAATATAAAAATATATAATCAAAACTTATCAAATAACGTTGCTCAAGAAAAAAAAAATAGCAAAGATTCAAAAATAAGTTTCTATAACAAACAAGTTTATTTCACAATTATTTTAAACACTCACCAACATAAATGAAAACATCGTCTACATCATCACTATCTAACTTCTACTCATAACTCTTCTACTCTGTGACTAACACCAACACTTACTACTCTACTCTTACTACTACTACTAAACTCTCTACTACTGACAACTAACTACTCCTCACAACTCCTACTTCAACTCTCTCTCTGATTCTTACTAACTTTTGTGACTACATGTCATGGTTATAACAAGCGTACAGGCTCAGCAACACGTGGCTGTTGCACCGGTAAAGACATTTGCATAAAATGACGAGTGCGCAAGCTATAACACAAGAGGGGGCGTGTCCTTGTACATGTGTGCTTTAGCGGGGGACAATCGAAAGTTTGAAGTTGTGCATGCGCAACTCCTATGCTTTTGGAAACTAGCACTGTGATGCCAAAAATGAAATTAAATCACCAAAATGATAAATATAATGTAAATTAAGCAAAACTGGTTAAGGTAAAGTGAATGAGGAGGCACCACACTGTTAGGAGGCAGATTGAACTACATCAAGGCCATCTATTGTGCTCTTTAATATGCACAGGATATATCAGTTGGAAAGCTGGTTCATGATCATCAACATTAAGAACTCGTTCATAAAGCTTGTTTTCTGTTACATCCACCTCTAATTATTTTGTAGGTTCAGGTAGTAACTTAATGTTATTTTATTAGTCATTCAAAATGTTCTTTTCTTCATTGGTGGACAAGCTGAGAGCAATATAACTGAGGTCTGTTGTATCACATTTTTTTCTTTGATGAACTCAGATTGTTGATAACAGATGGTTGATTCTGATAGCATTACTGAATCACAAAGTTGCAATTGATATTACATTTTGAAATGTTAGTTCAATACTTAAGCAGTAATAGATTCAGTATTTCCCTTCTTTGGACATTTGATTTTGACTTTTTTCTTTTGACACTTTCCCCCTTAACAAAATTGTTCCTTGCAGCTTACAGTGCTTGATGAGAAAAAAATTACTATTTTTTTTTTACATTTAGACTTGTCAAAAACTCTGAGTCAAAAATATGCATGTTTACTTTTTTGCTCCTGAGAAATAATGCTGAATTTGACTTTAATGTGAGCTGTTCTCCCGCCTGACTATTAAAGTTTCTCTAAATCTTCAAGCATATTGAGACTTCCTCCTCCTCCAGGAAGGAAGCTATGTCCCACAGTTTAGTTTATCTTTTTGAAATTAGCGACATTTGTACAGGACCTTAACCAAAGCTGGATATTTGAACCCTTGTGTTGGGATAATCATGTTTACAACCATGTAGGGGAGTGAGAAAGATTGTGTTGGTACTGGAGCATGTGCTGTCTGCTAAAACAATTTTACCTTGGCCACTGAGCATAACCTTATCAATCTTTATGGCTGACATATTCTTGTTTTGTATTAGCAACTGATCCTTGAGGGTATACACCTATGACATTGAAATTGTACCTACCAGAAGTGGTTGAAATTAGTTGAAATCAAAGACAAGTTGACAGATAAGTAAGACATGATTACAGTTGCAGATCAAAGGCACAAATTTAGTTCATACAGATAGATTATATGGTGGTAGTCAGTACTTTGTAAATCCATCATAGTTTGCGATACCCACAGCTATACGTTGCGCCATGGAGTCATACACATCAAATAGTATCTGAGGCACAGCCCACCATGCCTATTGCAGCTGGTCTCTCAGGACAACTACAGTCTGCACTTGTTGCACAGGAGTCTGCAGATGATGCCTACGAAGTCCCAAATATGTTTCATGAGCGATAAATCCAGGGACTTGACTAGTTATGGAAGAGTGTGAATAATCATAGACATTTGAAGATGATGTTAGTATATGGCCTAGTGTTATCTTGCTGAAACACAGTGGCAGGCATTCCTGTGATGAGGGGGAGTTCTGTGGGTTCCAGAGTGTCATTGATGTAGCACTATGCAGTCAAATGATTGGGGAGATACTAGAGAAGACTAGCTATCATGACTTACCATACCCCAGACCACAATGCCGTTGCTCTGGAAATGTGTCATTCGACAGTGGCAACTGGATTGGAGCTTTGATCACATTGTCTCCACATTATATGGTGATCATCAGTTGCTAGACAAAATTGGGATTTATTGCTAAAGATGAGATTATGCTTTTCTTGCATCCCAAACTGTTTAAGTTCAACACCTCTCCAGGCACTTTTGAGGATGCCTAGAAGTCGGTCATGATTACATTTGCTTTACAACTGTAAAGTTATGATGATGTGCACACCTGTTAAACTCATTTCTAACAACAATGAAATAACAATAATGTTAACTCTATGGAAAATTGGGAACCCCCACTCCCCGCCCTGATCAGAAAACTGTAGGAATTTTAAAAAATATGACTGTGGTGCATACCTTCAGAAATTTCCTAAGTAAACACACAAAGTTTTATCCTTCTAGGTTTCTTGGTTTTGGAGTTATAACATTAACACACACACATACAAATATTGTTTTATTTATATGATAAATTATTTTTCCTGGGCATAACTGCCCCCCCCCCCCTTTTTTTTTTTCTTTATACACAGTTGTAGAATGGGCAATCCAATGCTGTGATATACCAGGGATTCTGTTACTCAACTGTGGAAATTAACTTCATTGAACATGTCTCAAGGGGCATCTTAGTATCATCCATGTTGCATAAATATCCAGGCATTATTGGAGCCTGAGGAGGCTCTATATGTGTATTGAGTGGTTATAATTTCAGTGCTCTGAGTATATATATATAGGAGTTATTTATAGAAAATATTTTTTCAATTATTTGAATATTTCATGTTCCCAAATGGGAAAAAATTGTATTAAAATATATTTAATGCTTTTAAATTAAAAAAAATCCTAAAGTTATAAATATTCCTAATGGTCACGTAGTGATTGAAATGGTTAAACAATTATGTATGAAACACCTCCAATTAGTTCTACCACTTGATTTTTATATAAAAAAGTGAGAAATTCCAGAATGTTATATTTTTATAGAAAACTGACTTTTTTTTTTATTATATTCAGATTTATTTGATGCAGTTTTTTCTTCTTTAAGAGTTCTACACCTGGAAAAAAATTGCAAAATCAAACATCTAATTCCTCAGTTACTGGAGGAAATTTTAATGGTTCGAAAAGTGAGAATATTGATGTAGAAAAGTTGATTGCTATGGTTTCAGAACAGGTATGTTTAATATTTTTACATTTGTACATAGTGATGATGTCCTTCAAATTGCTGTATATACAAAAGTAAAAACATACTGTTATTATGTTAGACTGAAACATGTTTAACTCCCCTCCTCCAATATTTGTAGATGGGTCATGTAGTTCTTGGACTTCTGTCACTAACAATTACCATCTTTTTGTACGAGTTAATACATGATGTGTGGCAACACAACAACTCTTTGAGGGCATGAAGAGTGTGTGAAAGTTGAAATGCATTGTGATAGGTTTGCAAGTAACATCAGTACAGTATGCAGTCAGTCTCTGTCATTTTCTCACTTTGGAAAGGTGTTCATTTTTGTGTCTATTTGTTTTCTTTTTTGCAGGCTACGGCAAATCTGGAAAGTGAGCAACTCTATGTGATGTGTTACTGTGTTTAGTGAGACTTAAGTGGTTCACAGACAGTCTCAGAAATGATTCAAGTGATGAAGAATGGTACTTGGTTGTCTAGATCTTGGATTGAATTACCATAAAATTGCACTAGTCTGTGAAGATAAAATTGCACTAGTCTGTGAAGTGTTTGTGCCACTTGAAAATTGTTCTTCGTTTCAAGCACTATTCTCCATACATTTGAGTCATTTCTGTACTCTCTGTTCACCAATTAAACTTCACTGAACACAGTGACATATCACATATATGCTTTGTTTTCAGATCAGCGATAGCTTGCAAAATATCACCCACCCACCCACACAAATGTACACTTTCCAAAGAGAAGAAATGATGAAGCTGACATACATACTGTTCTGCTGTTATTTGTGACCTTATTGCAACATGTTTCAACTTGAACACACTGTTCCATGCCCTTGAAGAGTTTGCTACATGTCATGTATTAATTTGTACAAAAAGATAGTCATTGTTGATGACAGCAGTCCAAAATTGAATGATTCACCCTGGTATATTCAGAGGCCATTGAATGGTGACCACCCCACTTTATGCTGAAAAATGAACAGTGTGAGAGAAGAATGTAACCTAGTAGGCCAACAGTGTCAGCATATGGTTCGGGTTAAATTTGTGTGCATTAAATAATGACCTTATAAATGGGCCAACATCTGAAGTATCATTGAAATACTGCTAAAAACAACATAACTGTCATCATCGAAATTGCCCACCTAGAAAGAATGTACAGATTGACCTGGTAATTTACATGCGGAGTTGTGATACACAAGGATACAATTTTCATGTCAACATCTGAAGTCAGATTGGCAGAGTAGAGTCATCTGATTGGCAGAGTAGAACATCCAGTGACATGTCCAATACTGTGCTAACATATGAAGGATCTATAAAAATGGGAGTAAATGTCAGTGGGAAACAGATACGATGAGATGTTCACTGATCACCACTTCTCAGCTGCCTACACTGTTACCCAGCTCACAGCACAGGTAAACGAAGTATGATAAAGCATTCACAACCTTTTTCACTCATTATCATAACATTTGGTTGCTTGTAACACTATTCATGCAAACCATACTTGTTATTAATATACATCTCATTTTTCAAGTAAATACTGCCAATTTGATACACAAACTTAATAATTTCTCATTGTGATGCCCCTTCATTCACTTTTACTTTACTTTAACCAGTTTTGCTTAATTTACGTTATAATAATCATTTTGGGGATTTTTATTTCATTTTTGGCATCACAGCGCTCGTTTCCAAGAGCATAGGAGTTGCGCATGCGCAACTCCGAACTTTCGCTTGTCACCCACTAAAGTGTGCGTGTACAAGGACATGCACCCTCTTGTGTCATAACTTGTGCGCTCGTCATTTTATGCAAATATCTTTACCAGTGCAACAGCCACATGTTGCCGAGCCTGTACGCTTGTTAAAACCATGACATGTTAGTCACAGTAGTCAATTAGAGTTGTGAGTTGGTGTTTGTTAGCAATGTTTAATTTCTTGTTGAAACTTTGGAGTTTCAATATTTATTTTCGGAAAGTGAATATACTGTAGTTTGAATTTATACTGTGTGAATAGGATTTTTTTTATGTATTCTTGTTCATCGAAGTTCTGGTTGTTATATTGTATTAATGTGATTTAAAGTGTATTTTTGTAGATTTTTTCATTTCAGCTGACTGATAGCTGAAAATTGTAAGTCGACATTAGAAAGTTTAGAAATTGTAAAATGTTTATGGATATGAATGAGGAGAGTGAAAGAGAATTAGTGATTTAATATTTTTTCACTTTTAAGAAAAATTTTGTATTGTAAAATAACGTGCATTCCAAAGTGAATTTATGTATGCAAAAATGAGATTCATGTAAAAAGTGATTGGCTGAAATGTTATTGTCATATATTATAAATTATTTACACATTTGTTTTTTTTTTTATATACAATGTATGTATATGTGTTTAAATCTGTTCAGTGTCATCGGTGATATTTATGTGTCAATGATGCGTAATTTTTGGGATGACATTGGCAGCATTTATTTGATGAGCTGATGATGATGATGACTGCAGAATTTTTTTTTTTTTGGTACCTGTTCAGAGCTGTCCCCAAAGGCCAAGTCTGGTAACCGAGTTGTTACCAGCATCACTCCTTTGGGAGGGGGATGTTTAGTTCTGAAAGGGGAGGTAGCTAATGAACTATTTTATTTCAGCTAGCTCGTGATTGCTGTGTATAGGTGAAGAATTAGTGGATGATTACACTCCCGCTTGTTTGTAAAATTTGAATTTTCTTAGCTTCGCATGTTTGATGTAATTAGGAGGATATGATGTTCGAATACCCGTTTTTTTTTATGTAGATTAGGCACAGAAGACTTTAACTTTCACATATTTCTGATTGTGGTTAAGGGATAAGCGGAAGTTATGCACCCCGCTTGCAACGTATGCAATTGAATTTTTTTCTTTAACCTTTCTAGAAGTTAAGCAGGATAGGAGTGAATTAACCCGTTTATTGTGCAGTCAAAGTTATGCCAATTTCGAGTTTGTATCAGAATGTGATACCAGGTAGTCCAATAAAGCTAATATACAGTTAACTGCCACAGCCATTGGTATATATTTACACTAGGATAGCTGTTGCACTCTTGGTAGGAGATTTTGGGAGGAGGTACCTTTGGTTGTGTTGGAAAATTGTGTCAAAGTGAGAATAGATCGTCTTATCAAAATTTGCGTAAGCATACTTTTACTTTTATTTATGTTCATGTGAATGACATAAGATGTGTCCATTTATTCAAAATTTGCTCGTCAAAATCTGTTAGGTCAAATTTTTGACTCCCTTTGGAAGAGGGAGTTGTGATGCTTCCTCATTCACCTTTACTTTACCTTAACCAGTTTTACTTAATTTACGTTACAATTATCATTTTGGGGATTTTTATTTCATTTTTGGCATCACATCTCTCGTTTCCAAGAGCATAGGAGTTGCGCATGCGCAACTCCGAACTTTCGTTTGTCACCCACTGAAGCGCGCATGTACAAGGACACATCTTGCATCATAGCTTGCATGCTTGTCATTTTATGCAAATATCTTTACCGGTGCAACAGCCACGTGTTGCTGAGCCTGTATGCTTGTTAAAACCGTGACATGTTAGTCACAGTAGTCGGTTAGAGTTGAGAGTTGGAATTGGTGTTTGTTGGTGAGGAGTTGGAGTTGGAATTGGTGTTTGTTGGTGAGGAGTTGGAGTTGGTTAGTAAGAGTAGAGTTGTGAATAGAAGTTAGATAGTGATGATGTAGATGACATTTTCATTTACGTTGGTGAGTGTTTTGAAATAAACTTGTTTGTTATAGAACCTTTTATGAATCTTTGCTATTTTTTCTCTTGAGCAATGTTATTTGATAAGTTTTGATTATATATTTAATTATATTGACAATCATTTAATTTTTGAATTCTTACTCGCTAAGTAACGCCCGCTGGTATTTGAACCCTAATTGAACTTTATTTGGAAATTTGTTAATTATTGCCTGGTGCCCAACTTTAGCTATCCGGAGCTTGAATAAATATTGGATCAGACAAAGGGTCTAAAACTTTAAAAGTATTATAAATCTTTGGAGCTTTACATCATCTACATTGCTATCTGTCACTCCACTTGTTTTCAGCTCTAAACAAGCACTCCTTGTAAGTGGAGCAATTTCAGTGATAAACAGTGTATTTATGGTTTGCATTATTCAGTGTTATAGGAATGATAGTAATTATATATTACATGGCTAAAAAATTAGTAACCTTCCTCAATACTGTATAAGGCCCCGTATGCTTTCAGAACAGTTTGAATTCAATATGGCATCCATTTAATGAGTATTTTGCAGGTGTCTGATTAATAGGAAGCCATTCTTGCTGTAGTATAGCATGTTTTAGCATGTAATTCCTTCAGGGGAAGGAGTGGATCAGTCGATAACATGTCAGGCTCATAATCTGCAGTTCCCAGGTTCGAATCCCAGCTGGCCAGCATTAAGATTTCTCTCCACAGAACTCCATGCCCTGCACTCAGTCACTAGGGGACACCAATGAGTTTGGAAAGGCTGCTGTCATCCATTGGATTGAATGTAAAGCTGTGGCACTATATGTGGGTAAGCCATACCCTATGCATTTTCTTTCAAGAATGGCACACAGGTTCCTCAAAGTTGAGTCTTGAGTGTTATGCTTTTACTTACTGTCAATATAAATTATCATTAAACATCTTTCTCTGACTGTAACTGATGCCCTATGTGTTGATGATTTTAGCATTTTTTTTCTCCTTTTACTACTTGAGTCGGTGAAAGTGCTGAAAACTGCCATAAACAGCCCATCAGCATGAGCTCCTGTATGCCATGAGAGGAGCACCCTGTGAAGGTTTCTCTGGTTCAAGTAACTTCACAGGGTCCTAAATGTTCCCCCACGTGTTTGCGATTTGCTGTGACCCATGTTGTGGGGCGGGGCAGTGATTTTGAGGGCTCCTGTTGCACACTGCTTTGGCCTCTGCTTCAGGTAAACAGTAGGTCCTGGGTGATCCTCTCGGGATCAATTGGCTGGTGGGTTCGACCTGCTAGGACCAACAATGCAGTACAGTGAGTGCCTTGCCCATATCAGTTTTTTTTTTCTTTCTTCAGTTTATTTCATTTCGTGAGGACTTAGGTCATTCCCCACTCTTCTCTTTTATTTCAACTGATAAATCAGCACTTTAGCGCCGATTTAAATTTTAGAGAAAAAATTGTCTTGAGCCGAGTGGGATACGAACCCACTACCTCCTGATAACATGTCAGGTGCTCTGGACCATTGAGCTACTGGCCGCCGATCAAGATCTCCTCTAATTCATAGCGCTGATTAGAGGAGATCTTGGTTGGTGGCCGAGAGCTCAGTGGTCCAGAGCATCTGACATGCTATCAGGAGGTCATGGGTTTGTATTCACCCGGCTCAAGACAATTTTTCCTCTAAAATTTAAATCGACGCTAAAGTGCTGATTTATTAGTTGATATGGAATACGTTGAGTTTTCATTATTTACTTCTCTTTTATTTTTCCTTTTATATACCAGTTAAAGCTTTTATTAATTTGTGAGGGCTTGGCTCACTGTCTATGTGGGTATGGTACCTGTGTAGCCCCAGCATCTGATTGGGTGTCCCCTGTTTGAGCTCTGTGGTGGGTGGGGATATGGGTGCTGAACCACAAATTCAACCATGAATTCGATTAAGGAATTAACTTTGCCTCGAGCAGCAAATATGCTCATCATGAAGCACCATCTTCATTCTTATCCTCTTTATGTCATCATCAGTGCTGCAATTTTTGATCATCCACTCAATGAGTGATCAAGTGTTTGGGTCCAATTTGGTCCCAATTCTTTATTCAAAAGGGTTTGGGAGGTCTCGTTGGTTCTATGAAGTTCATTAACAGCATCAGATCTGATGATTTGTTGAGACTACTTGTGCTCAACACTCTGAGCTGCTCCTGAAGGTCATCGCTTTGATGCGGTGGATTTAGTGGTGAAGGTGTGGAATCCCATTCATGATTAGGCCGTCAGTGTTTGCACGGGGGCCTTCCACACCTCACTGGTCCAGTCTTCACATTGTGACCAAGAAATCATCATTATGTATTCATCGTCAGCAGTTGTCCCTACAGTATGCATAAAAATTGTGATCCCTGCTGGACCATTCCACTTGGGACTGCATTTTCAGTCTGCAGTGGGAAATGCTATTCCAGATTTGCCCAACTGCCATTCATCCTTTTGGTTTGTGTGTCCAAGGCTGCCTAAGTGACATCAACATCAGTCTCAATAGCATTGCCCAGTTGACAGCTGAACCACTTCCATCATGGTTCGCTGTTTCCCTTTCTTGCAACTTTTCATTTTGCAGGAGGGGAAGGCCTTTACACACCTGACTGTGTACCAGAAACTCTTTGCCAACCACCATGCTGAGCTTGAGTATGATTGAATGATGCCATCCAATGTTCCATTATACAGGACAGTACTATATCTTATGGATGGCACCAAAAGCCACCTTTGTGTGCTGGTTGAGGCCTAACAGAACATTGACATTAAGACTGTGAAGCAGTGGAGAGAATACCTATCATCTACATTAATATAATATTATCGAAATCTGTCGGTTCATATCTCTTATTTTTTGAACTTTCGAATTTTAAACTGTGTCAATGATTTATTGCCAATATGGTTAGGTAGCATTATGGTCTAATTTTTACTGCAATTCTGTACATGAATTGTGCAAAAAGTGTTCCATTTTTTATGGGGTAAATTCAAGCTCTATTATTTTTAAAAATATGATATTCACTTCCTAAATATTAGATATTTGGGACAGATGTCCAAGTTCTAAGCTCTTGTGATTTCGTGGACGGTTGGGTGAAGGGACCCACTGGACAGCTGTTGGGAAAACGGTGTCAGCCTCCCGTCAAGACCATCCAGCATGTTCTTTAACATGTGTGGGGTGTGGCTCTCCCACACACGAGACCACTGCTTAACTTCCCATTTAACAGATGGCAGCCTTTTCCAGCCTAACAGTGACCCTTAATCACTGTGGGCAGGGCGGGGAGTTTGGCAGAGAAAAATCTTTACACTTGTCCAGCTGGAACCCGAACCTGAGAATTGCAGATTATGAGCCTGGCATGCTACCAACTGAGCCTCCCCCACCACACCAAGCTGAACACCCAGACTTCTTACCTGTCTTCAGAGATGGCTCGAGGTCCAGCACATCAGTGGGATGGCTATGGTCTGCTGTGATACTATCATTGCAGACCAGATCCCATAGCAGTGTTCCATCTTCACTGCAGAGTTGAGTGCTATCAGCCTCACCTTGGACCGCATAATGGGTAAGCATTACGTTGGTGTGTCCTCCACCAAATTGCTTAGTTCACTATAGGTTTTGATCTCTTTTAGGCATTGATCTCACCCTATTCTTTCCAAGATTTGTCAGCAGCTCCATCATCTAACAGCCGTTACCACCACAATTACTACCACCACTATCACTTTGTAGATGCCACTGCCAAGTCAGCCACAACCCTCTCTTGTTCTCCTCTGCTGATTCCATACCTGGACTTTGGCAATGTTTTTCCACCATGCTCCGGACATAGTGGCAGCGATCTTGGTCAGAACAGATTAGTAACAAACTGTTTGAGATCAAGCCTATTATCAAACCATGGCAGTCATGATTTTGCAGAAATCACAAGCTCCGAGCTCTTTACACTTGGACATCTTTTATCTGATGACTCCTTTTTAATGTCTGTATTTGCTTTCTTATGCTTACAGGATATTTTTCCCATCTCTAATTTTTACCTTTCAGCATTGTGTTTTTACATGTGTCTTTTATTATTTTACATATTTGTTATTCATGATTTATTTATTTATTTATTATTTTTTTTTATCTGGGTTTTTATTGTTGTTGTTGTTTGTTATTTTGGTTTTTATCCTTTGTGACTTTTAGATCATTTTATTCTTTTCATCTTGTTTGGTACATCATGGCCTTAGCTGCCTTTGCACCATAAAACCCCAAACAACCAACCAAGCCCTAAACCATCTGTCTGTTTAGGTGATGGCAAATGGGTTTCAGTTCTTCCCACAGAATTCCTCTTTCATGCACTTTTGTTGCAAATGTAACTCTCATCTGGATCCAGAGCTGTGGTTTGGGATTTTATCATTCCTGCTGTGGCAGAGGCTGTTTCTTGATCTCATCGTTGACTGAAAATTGACCTTTTTATCTCATATTCATCATCTTAGGTTCAAATGCATGCAGGCATTGAACATCTCATATCTCTCCAGGGGAGTATACCAGTGTTCTCTCCTCCACTTGTTTCCTTCCACCATTGTTTTACCTATTATTTATACACTCTTTCTTTGTTGTTTTACCTTTTTACCATATTTGTGTTGATATTTTAAATTTTGGTTGTGGGTTTTCATGTCTTTTATCATTTATGTTGTATTTTGTCTGGTGCATTGGCAGCCTAAGTTGCCATTGTACCATAACACCCCCAACCAACCAATCCCCTTCCTGAAATTTTCCTCTCTGTAAGACGGGAAGGCTTTCATCCTCAACTGGGTTCATTGCCAACTCTTGGTCAGCCACCAGGCTGCTACACACCTGGACTTCTTGCCTCTTTTTAGAAATGGCTTGAAGTGTGCGTACTTGATTGGCATGGCCATGTGATGATATAATGGCAGACTAGATCCCAACACAATATACCATCTTCATAGCAAGTTGTACACTATCAATCTTGTTTTGGACCACGGATAGTAGCTAAGCATCATTGTTGGTTTGTGTTTCACACTGACTCACTTGGCTTACTGCAAGTTTTGATCTTGGTGAGGCCTCACTCTCACCCTATTCTTTTTAGTCCACCAGTAGTTCCATCATTTGGCCACTACTTCAAACATGCTCTTCTGTTGGGTTCCCAGTCATGTTAGCATGAGGGGCAGTAACTTGGTATGCTGCTTCTGGCTTGCCACACCCCTTTCCAACTCTGCTGCCATTTCTGTATATCATCTTCTGATAGTGTCTTTCCATCTAGCTCCTGGCACAGTGGCAAAAATCTTGGTTGGAACAAATGAATAACAAGCTCTTTGAGATCAAGCCTGTTGTCAGACTGTGGCCTGCAGAAATGCAAGGAGAAAGTTGTACTTGTCTAGCTATGCATAAGTCATCAGTTTCTCACTTTTTTTCTTCCATGGGTGAATGACCAACCTATATGCAAGTTTTGTGATACCAATTTAGCTATTAAACACATTTTACCTGATTCCCCATGTTTTAACCTTGAATGGCATCTTTATTTTTAGCTTTTGTGATTTATGTATGAACTCTTTCCTTACATAGACATTTTTTATCTATCACTAGTTTTTACCATCTGTCTTTGAATTTTTCAATACACTGGTTATTATAAACATATTTAATGTGTTATTTTTGTATTTTAAACTTGTTGCTTTTTTACTTTTTTTGTGGTGGTCCTTTCGTATTTTTTTTTTTTGTATTAAACAATTATTGTTTCATTTATATGCATGTTTTTTTTTTACTCCCATTGTTTTTGTTATACAGTTTTATAGTCTTTATTGTTGTCATTTACTATCTTTTTGTCTTGCTTTTATTTTAACTTTGGTTGCAAGTTTGTATTACTTTTATCTGTTTATTCATTTACTTACTATCTTCTTTGGTGCAGCATGGCATTAATTTCCCTTGCACTGTTCAGCGTCGAGATTTATCTCCGCAAAATTCCCTGCCCTGCCCATGGTCAGTAGGGGACACCGATGGGCTTGGAAAGGCTGCCGTCCATCGGACACACATGTAGCTGTGGCCCCGTGTGTGGGAGAGCAATACCCTGTGTACATTAAAGAACACGCTGATGACCTTGATGGAAGGCTACCATCTGTCTCCCAACAGCTGTTCCAGTGGATCCCATCCCACAACCTTCTCTGAGCCTTCAGGGTCCATGTGACCTGGCCATTTAGCCCATGGTGTGCAGAAAAGTGCCGCTCAGAAATAAAACAACCCAACCCTTGCACTGTAAAACCCCAACCAACCAACTATGCTGCTAAGTCAGTTGATGTTGAAAGCAAATTTGATTGTAATTGGTCTATGATGTGAATGAAAGAAATTAAAAAAAAAAATTACTCTTGATTTTGTTCATTATTCTAGTTGATGAAATTTGTTAAATATTCCCATAATGAAGTTGCATGGCTGTTTCAGGGAACTGGGTTTTACTGGGTGTTTTCTATTTAATACAAATATTTCAAAATGAATAAATTGGGAAAAAGGTCTGTATTGCAAGAAAAGCACATGGTTCACCAATAAGTGCTTTTATGTTACCTCTATATTTTACTATATTTTCAGCTTTTTTATTTCTATTCAAACAATTATTTTTATACATTAATTATATTATGCATATTAGATATGTGGATTACATATTATATATACTATCATGCTTATTTAAATGCATGATAGTACACATATACTATCATGCATTTAAAGAGAACTTAGAGAAGAAAAGATCTAAGACAAATATTGTTTGACTAATTTGCTAGATGGTGAGGTTTTTGTAGACGAGTTAATATTGAAATTGTAGCAAAAGTTTTGTCATTCTGTCCCTGAAAATGTCCCAATAGTGCAAAAAGGGTCAAAAGTGACCCCATTTAGGACACAAATTGAGGGCTAATAAGGTGTGCGTAATCACCTCATGCAACAATACAGGCCTCACTACAATGCTTAGTATTATACTGTTATGCAAAAGTGTAGTGGATGTGAGGGGGCATTCATGTACAGGCATTTAAAAAATCTAGCACACCTTCCTTGAGCATCTCAAGCATGATTTGTGATATTAAGATCTGAAGAACATGCTTCCCAGTCTATTTGGCTGATGGCATTCACAGTTGTTGATCAGTTAAGCTCTATGGGGATGGGCATTATTATCATTTTCTTGCAAAATAAAATTGTCCATTTTGCACCAGAATAAGATCACACATAGGGGTTGAGGAACTCATCATAAAAATTATCATATTCAATGACTGCATACCTGTTGCAATGTATATTGATTGCATATATCATTTGACACATTGAATTTTTCAAAATATTGTGGAAATCCCTTTAAATTGTAAGGTAATTAATAAAATAATAATAAACTTAATGGTTACCTAATGGTATCAGGAGAAATCCACATGTATTTATAAAAGTATGTATTTATAAATGTCTCAGTGTTTAATAGTATAAATTATTCTTACACCATTAAGTAATCATAAGTAAACTTAATGGTGCAAGAATAATTCATACTATAAACATTTATAAATACATACTTTTATAAATACATGTGGATTTCTCCTGATGTGTTTCTAGGAATATGATTAATTAAATATTAATTAACAACAAATGGTTGAATTATGTTTAGAAATGCCTTAGTCTTGTAGGAGACTAATATAGAGATATATTAGGAGAGAATACCCAGGTGTCTTATAGAAGAATTGAAATTGGGTCTGACCATTGCTTGTCAAAAGTGGTTTGCAATTGAAGCTTAAGAAATGTTGTGCTAAGGTTAAAAGAATTTATGTTATCAATGAACTTTGAAAGACCCAGATATAGCTAAAAACTTACCTTGATAGATTACTTAGTCATTATGACAAATGTGGTTAGCTTACTACTGAACTAGAGGAAGAATGGGACTAACTATTTTAAACAGGCTTTTCTGGAAACAGTGTTGTTTTGGGTCAACTGCTTGGAGTATAAGTGGCAGAGCTATTTTAGTGATAAGGCTATGCAGCTTGTTTCTCAAAGAAGAAATTTTAGGGATGAACTGAAGCAAAATCCTAGTAGTCCTAACAGACACCATTACAGATAGCTTAATAATCATGTAAGGCAGTGCTTCTCAAAGTGGTGGTCTGCAAACTGGTGTCAATCTGTGAGCCATCAGTTGGCTGATCTGCAGTGAGCTGCTAGGAAAGAATATGTTTTCAGAAGCATAATATTGATATGTCATAGCCACAATTTGTACATTTCAACACTCCAGATGATGTCATGTGGGGTGAGAAAAGCATCATGCACATAGACACATCTTGTTTCTTGAGGCAACACAGTTAAAAACTCCAGCTGCATGTGTGCCAGCAGATTTCAGAAGCAGTTTCCTGCCAGTCTGCCTATGTTGCACAACATGTAAGAATTGCTTGTACATGTAAGTCACAACTTGTAAAATGTCTCAACAATGTATGCTGCAGTGCATGTCTTATTCTTTAATTAACCTGTCATGTGATTGAAAGGAATCCTGCTGACAAGCCATAAGGCTTAGAGGGGTAATCTATGTACATAACCATACTAAGGCATAAATAAAGTTATTATTAATAAAAAAAACATGTAAGAATTGCTTGCAAAACATATAAAAATTCCCTGTGTATTACACAACATGTAAGAATTGCCTTCTGCAACATCAGACAGTTTGAGAAGCACTATTGTAAAGAATCAGTTAACAGCTGATAAGAAACTTTGATTGATAGCTTGGCTGACAAAGCTGAGGAAGCAACTAGATGACACAACACCAAAGAGTTATATTGGTATTAAATATACTATATGGCTGATTAGCATAAAGAATAAGATTTTATTTTTCTCTTTTATCCCTTTCATATTGGGTCTTTTGACATTAGAACTTGATGTGCCTTAATGGAATAGAGTTGTACAGTAGCAGCTAGGTAGTCACTGGAAGGAGAGCTATGCACCAATCCCCTGTGATGATGCATAGAACCGGCCAGGCCTAGCACCTAATGTCCAACCCCGCCTTCTCGTGGTGCGGACCGTTAGTAACTTTCAAAAGAGATACTCTCTTGTGGAAGTGAACGGAAGGGGAGGGCTGCCAGATTAGTGTGGCCTACTGATCTGGACAACTATGGCTACTTTTCTTTTTTTTCTACCCTGCTGAGGAGTGGTCAACCACACAGGGTCCTGGTGCTGACCATGTAAACCTACTGGACTGGACAGATATATGGCTCTGAGCTTGATTATGGATCCTGATTTTGCTGCACTGGTGGGCTTCTGTGGAGGGAAAATCTTCCGCTGTGTTTTCTTTTTGTTTGTGGGTTGACAGCCCCAAGTGAATAGATCCACAGGATATGTTTATCAGCTGGTGGATAATCCTGAGCAGAAGTCATCGCAGGCACCTGAACTCTTTGCTTCTATTGGCATCGTCAAATTCTACATTGGAGGAAGTCTTCCAGTGTAGATGGCTTCAGCCTTTAGTAGTGGGGGAACGGGTCTTTGCCCCATGTCTGCGATTAGGGGGCTGTTTGATATTGTCGGCATTCCCTCTCTCAATAAACATAGTTTCTTTAAACATCCCACTAACCATTTTCTCTCCATAGGTAGTTGGAATGTGAGGACTCTGCACAGAGCTTTTTCTCTTGATGTCCTCACACAAGAATTCCACCGTTATAATTTAGATATTCTCAGCTTGCAAGGGACCAGATGGACAGATAAAGGTCAGATTCTTAAAAATAATCTTAAATTTCTCTTTTCAGGGAGGGACGACAAAAAGCATCACCAAGGCGTGGGTCTGCTTCTCAGCAGACACGCTAGTGATGCTCTTCTAGGATATGAGTGAATTAATGAAAGGTTTCTTACAGCAAAATTTCAGACAAGCGTTAAAGACTTGAATGTTATCTGCTGTTATGCCCCCACTGAGGATGCCGATGAGGATGAGAAGGATTGGTTTTATGAACAACTTCAGGATATTTTGAATTCTGTCAAGAAAGGAGATATTACCCTTGTTCTTGGTGACTTCAATGCCAAAGTTGGTACTGACTCTGACCTTTGGGGAGGAGTAATAGGCCCTT
This sequence comes from Ryuthela nishihirai, assembly GCA_038380435.1. NCBI lineage: Eukaryota > Metazoa > Arthropoda > Arachnida > Araneae > Heptathelidae > Ryuthela > Ryuthela nishihirai. Next base: position 85,263,293 of record JAWZYU010000017.1, read on the forward strand.
TTGGTATTGGTAGCTGCAATAGCAATGGGCAACGTCTCCTACAGGTAAGTAAACTCAATGGATTCAGAATAACTAACACTTATTACAAACACCGCGACATACATAAGTACACATGGGTTTCACCTGATGGGCTGCATAAGAATATGATTGATTACATATTAATTAACAGCAAATGGACTAGTTCTGTTAGGAATACCAGGGCATATAGGGGAGCTGAAATTGGATCTGACCATTACCTTGTTAAAAGTATGTTGCAACTTAAACTTAAAAAGTGTTGTGCTAGGGTTAAAAAATTTACTTTTAATACTGAAGCTCTGAAAGATCCAGTTATAGCCAAAGCTTACCATGATAGGTTACTTAGTCATTATGACAGTCATGGTTTGCTTACTACTGAAGTTGAGGAAGAATGGGATCATTTTAAACAGGCTTTTTTGGACACTAACAGTACTCTTTTAGGAAAAAAGGAGCAGAAGAGGCAAAATTATCTGAGTGATAAGGCACTTGAGCTTATTTCGGAAAGAAAGAACTGCAGGAATGCCCTTAATCAATACCCTACTAGTCCTAATAGAAAGCATTACATAGACCTTAATAAACTTGTAAAGGATCAGTTAGCTGCTGATAAAAATTTTTGGCTTGATGGTTTGGCTGACAAAGCCGAGGAAGCAGTTAGACAGCACAACAGCAGAGAGCTGTACCAGATAGTTAATGTTTTGTGTGGTAGAAAACGGACAGGCATACAAGGATTGAAGGATAAACAAGGTAAGGTTATAGAAGGGGAGGATTCTGTCATGGCTAGGTGGGCTGAGCATTTCAGTGATGTTCTAAACAATGTAGTTAGTTCTACTCCCATTGTTTGCAATGATGATAGATGCATTGGTGGCTTTAATGTTGGCCCTATAACACAATCTGAAGTTAGTTTGGCTGTTTCTAAACTTAAACTTCATAAATCCCCAGGGGTAGATGAAATTACTACGGAAATGCTTAGAGCTGGGAATGTTTCGGTTACCACTTGGATGACTGAAATTCTGAATCTCTTTTATGATAAAGGCATGGTTCCTAAGGATTTTACCAGAGCTATTGTTATCCCTATTTTCAAAAAAGGTGATCGCAGTTCTTGTGATAACTATAGGGGTATCAGCCTACTCTCTGTTCCAGGTAAAGTTCTTTCCATGATTGTGCTTAATAGAATTAAGAATCTGGTTGACAGGCAATTGCGTGATGAGCAATGTGGATTCAGAAGTGGTAGGGGATGTGTAGATCAGATATTTTCACTTAGGCAGATTCTTGAGAAATGTTTAGAGTTTCAGAAACCTTTGGTTGCTAGCTTTGTTGATTTCAAAAAGGCTTTCGACTCTGTTGATCGTCATAATTTGTGGTTGATTGTGAGATCATATGGTATACCAGACAAGTTAGTTAACATTATGAAAGCTCTCTATAATAACACTGAGTCGTGTGTGAGAGTTGGTAAGGCTTGTAGCAATTGGTTTAGCATTACTTCTGGTGTTCGACAAGGGTGCATTTTGTCTCCTTTTCTCTTTAGCTTGGTTATTGATTATGTTATGCGAAATTCACTTCAAGGGAAAGATTTTGGCCTTAAATGGGCTGGAGATAGGAAAATTTCTGATTTAGATTATGCTGATGATTTAGCCCTTCTGGCAAATGATGTTGATGAGATGAACTCTTTCATTCGAGCCGTTGATGAGACTGGTAGTAGAGTAGGTTTGGTTATAAACAGAGAGAAAACTAAAGTGATGAAAATTGGTCAGGCAGGCTGTGATTCAGTTAATCTGAATGGTTGCAGTCTTGAGCAGGTGTCACAGTTTAATTATCTTGGGAGCTATGTAACAGATAATGGTGATGTGCGGCATGAGATTAACAGACGAATAGGGATTGCTGCTGGGACTTTTAAGAATCTATGGAGAGTGTGGAGAAATAGGCGTATACACCTAAAGACTAAAATTAGACTGTATAATAGTTTGGTTCTTTCTAGGGTTAGTTATGGTAGTGAAACTTGGACACTTTGTAAACAAGATAACAGGAAACTAGATGCTTTTGATTCCAGATGCTTACGCAGTATCTTGGGCATTAGGTGGTTCAACTTTGTAACTAATGATGAGATTAGGAAAAGGAGTTTGCAACCTCCTTTAAGCAGCATATTGTGCAGAGAGAGACTCCGTTGGTTTGGCCATGTTGCCCGTATGAATAATTATAGATTGGCGAATAGGGTTATGAACAGTGTGCCTAAAGGCCTCAGAAAGAAGGGGAGACCTAGGATGCGGTGGGCAGACAATGTCAAACAGGACCTTGTTAGAATTGGTGTGCAGTGGCCAGATGCAGTAGATGTAGCTCAGGATAGACTTGCTTGGAGAACTAAATTGCACGGTCTGGTTGGACCTCCGTAGCCCATGGCTGCTTGAGGATGATGATGATGATGATGATGATTGGGTCTTTTGACATTAGAACTTGATGTGCCTTAATGGAATAGAGTTGTACAGTAGCATTCAGAGTCAATGAAATGAATTTACTGAATTCAATAGCACACCAACAATTCTTGTTTGTTCCACATCTGTCAATGTACTTCTGGGTGTTATGATCAGGGTTGGATGTTTGACCTTTGCCATACCAGGAACACACATAGAAGCTCTATTTTTGTAAACAAGATAAATGACATGAAGGAGTTAAAAAGTTCAAAAAAGTCCTTAGAAGGTACCAAAAGTTAAAAACTTTTAATGGCCTGACTTGAGTTTCGTGACCTCAGTTGTCGCTTTTTCAAGGGCATGTCACAATGCAGCAGGCATGTGGCAGAGTTTATTGCATCCTACATGCATAGGATGACCATATTTCCTTGAGACAAAAACGGTACATTGGGATGGCAAAAACGGGAAGCGGGTTATGTAATATTCTGTATTCACGAAACAGTAAGACGATAAAAAAGTTTTATTACATAAACGTATTGAGATTACCATTATTCTTCAGAGACAGAACCCATACAAAAATTTAGGTAGATGTAGAGGGGGACTGTAATTCACCATGATTGTACCATGAATATTTCTCCGATGAAGTAATCTTATGCAGCAGATTTCGGTCTTTCAACACCTTATCATAAAACTTCTCACACTCCATGACATAATTTTGTCTTACAACTAACATAGTCCCCATTGTCTAAACACTTAATCTAGATTTCTCCTTTGACCACATACTGTTCATAACAGAAAATATTCTCTCAATAGGTACTGTACTTCCTGGAAGACAAAAAGTAAACTACAATATTACAAAAGTCTTCAAAGTCTAGGCGTTTTTCACTCATTTCAGAAAAAAAATATGTACCCATCTATCAGATACAAGAATGTTTTCTTTATTCCATGTATGTAACTGCCTCACAATTACAGATTTTATGAGGGTCCACTGATGGAATGCACGAGTCTCTTCTGTTTCTGTGCATGTGATGAGTTCATCATTCAGGCTGTCCTGTATTTCTTTCCATTCATGTGTCTTCCTTAGTAGCACCCACTTGAACTTCTGGGTGTTTCCTAAACTGCACTTCCACTTATTGACATATTCTAAACTGGTTTCATAGAAATTCTCAACTTCCTCAAAAAGCTTAGCCTCATTAATTTCTCCTGAATCTACTAACATTTTCAGTTTTTTGACATAAGTAGTTACAAACATTTCACTTTTTCTGGACTCTAAATTGTTTACAAGATTTTCAATGTTCATGGCTACTTTTGTAGCTGGAATATTATCTTTTTCAATTAAGCTAATATATGTTTGGAATTAGACACTTCACCTTTTGCAAATGACAACCACAATTTCAAACAGGGATCTTCTAACAATTTTTGCAACATAACAGGGCATTTTTCTTGAGAAAGAAAATAAGAATGAAGCCCATCAAACATGATTAAAATTCTGTCAATTAATGGACCTAAGGTCAAAAATCTTGTATTTCCATGCTCTAACAATTTAGCGTAATTGTTTCCTGCAAAGTCACAAAAGTTTTTCAGTTCTTCAACTATGACTGTGTATGATATTGAAGTAATTGTATACTTTCACTGCAAAACATTCAATATCAGTTGGTAAACAGTTGACAGCACACTGGAGACAGTTGTGTATAATGTGTGCCCCACAACCAATAATCTGCCTCTTCAGTTCAGTTTCAAGTTTTCACCACACATTATTTTTGCCAAGTCATTTGCAACCACCAAAATTGATGTTCGTGTTATCTGCACACAAAGCAACAATTTTGTTTTGTAAGGCAAATTTGTCACTTACTTGCTTCAACATAGCACACTGTAGGTCGGATGTTTCACCAGGTAAGGAAATAAAGTCTATAATTTTGTCTTGAACACCATAATTTGGCAAAAAGTACCGCACAACGATTGGAAAAAGTTTGATATCTTTTTTGTGTGATGCATCTAAACTGACTGTAATGCTTTTTGTTTTATTCAAATCCTCTATTACTTCGCCCAATATGTATGGTGATAAAACGTTAGTAATTATTTCTCCTGATTTGGTACATGCTGAAGAAAATTTTGTTCATAGATTTTCTTTATCAATGTCGACAAGCAATCACTTGTGCAAAAACTTTGGCCGCGACGTACAGTATCATAAGCAACAAGAGCTTTGCATGCTGCAATTTTATCGCTTTCACTATGTATGTGTGTTTGGAATGTAGTATCACGTCATATGTAGTATCACATCTCACCATAAACGAGCTGACGTTTTTAACTGAAGCAGGAGTTTTTAGCATCCTTATGTTTCTGGCTAGGTAGATGTTGGTTGATGTCGCTTCTGCCTCCATGAGTAATGGAAAAATGGACATTGCAATGTTGTCATACCACTTTTGTTCCATCACTACACAGCTTGTCCAATTTAATAAATTTGAATTCTTTCTGGAGATCGTCATTAAAACTGCAGTTTTGCCTTTTTGACATTGCAATGATAGGCTTAAAGCTTTAAAAAATAAGACTTAAAACTTTAAAAAGTATGAAATTTAAACCACCGGCGTTAAATAACAAAGCCACTGGTTAGGATATAGGCAAAACAAAAACTAACGCTACAGCAAAACAGACACAGCGTCTGAGATGCGCAAGTGTTGCCAACACGTATTTTTTATTTTCTCTGAATAAATCACTGCAGATATCGATACTTAGTATCGAACAGTGCGACTCCATGGTTATACAAATTACTGGTATCCATGATATTGATATACGTTTATAGGTTAATAATAATTTATGATTGACCAATATTAAAGTATATTTATAGTTTTTATTAAAAACAGGACAAAATTGACATTTTTATTAAAACGACGAGACAGCCAGGAAATGTGAAAAAACGATACTGTCCCATTCAAAACGGTACGTATGGTCAGCCTATACATGCACTATGGGATCATTTACTGCAAGGAGGAGAGGGGTTTGCTCTGTGGTAATAAGTGCCATGGTAGCATTGGGTGGTAAATTTCTTCATTGATACATTTCTCTCTGTTGTGGTATATAACAATTTGCTGAAGGATGTGTAGTTCGGATTGTGTTGGGTGTGGGGGGCATATAAAAGTTTAGCTCCAGCAAAGTCCGATATTTTATGCGGTTTATTCTTCATTTTTTTTTGGCAAAGCAGTAGTAATGTTTCCCTTGTATCATTTTGATGTTCCTTCAGCCTTGTTTCAAAAATCCACTTGGAATAAGTTTGTTCCATTGACTCCTAATGCTACTGAACAACTCTATTCCATTCCATTAAGGTACATCAAGTTCAAATGTCACAAGAAGCAATATAAAAGTGATAAAAAAAGAAAAATTCTTATTTTTTTATGATAAACAGCCATATAGTGTATTTAATACCAATATTGATAGTGCTGTTAAAATTCTATATTTGCAAAGAGTTATACCAGATAGTTAATGTTTTGTGTGTGGGGGGGAAACAGGTTGAGTGGAAGACTGGCACAAAGGGATTGAGAAAATTCCCAGGGGTAGAGGGATAAATATGATAAGGTTATTTAACGTGAGGATTTTCTTATGTATAGGTGGGCTGAGCATTTCAGAGACGTTCTAAACAACTTGGTTAGTTCTATTCCCATTCTTTGTAATGAGGATGAATGCATTACTGGCTTTAATGTGGTCTCTATATCACAGTCTGAAGTTAGTTTGGTTTTCTCTAAATTCAGGGGTAGAGAAATTACTACTGAAATACTTAGCATGGAGAATGTTGCTTGTTATCACATGGCTGATTTTAAATACTGAATTCGAGCCCTGGGTAAGGCTCGGATTCAGTATATATATTCGCTCAGATTCAGATATGTAAGTGTCGGTTTTCTGCTGAAGTTCTGCCATCCTCTCAGATCTTCTACTGTGGCATATAAACTGACAGGCTCCTGTCAGACCTCTATGGCAAGCAGCTGCTTGGGGTATTTATTTATTTTTTATTTATACTATATTTATAATAAAAGTGTCATTTCTGAGGATTTTACTAGAGCTATTATCCTTATTTTTAAGAAAATGTCATCGTAGTTCTTGTGATAATTATAGGGGAAATTAGTCTACTATCTATTTCAGATAAAGTTATTTGCATTATTGTGCTTAATAGGATTTAGAATTTGGTTGATGGACAACTCAGAAGTGGTAGGAGATGTATAGATAAAATATTTTCCATTTGGCAGATTCTTTAAAAATGTTTAGAGTTTCATAAACCTGTGGCTAGTTGTTTTGTAGATTTCAAAAAGGTTTTTTTACTCTGTTGATCATAATTTGTGGCTGATTGTGAGCTCTTATGGCATACTTGACAAGTTAGCATAATGATGGCTCTTTATAATAGCATTTAGTAAGGTAAGTTGGTAAGGCATATTGAAATTGGGTTAGCATTGCTAACGAAGTTAGACAAAGAAGCATTTCGTCTCCTTTTCTTTTTAGTTTGATTATGTAATGTGAAATTCACTTCAAGGGGAAGGTTCTGATCTTAAATGGTTTAGAGATTTCAAAATTTCTGATTTAGATTATGCTGATTATTTTATCCATTTGGCAAATGATGTTGATGAGATGAACTCTTTCATTAGAGCTTTTGATGAGACTGATAATAGAGTAGGTTTGGTGATAAACTTAGAGAAAGCTGAAGTGATGAAAACTGGGCAGGCAGGTTGTGCTTCAATTGTTTTGAATGGTTGCATCTTAGAGCAAGTGTCTCAGTTTAATTATCTTGAGAGCTGTGTAACAGATACTGGTAATGTGTGGCATGAGATAAACAGAAGAATGACATCTGCTTCTATAAGGATAATACTCTGTATAATAATTGGCATTGGCAACCACCTTTTAGCAGCATATTGTGCAGAGAGAGACTACATTGGTGTGGACATTTTGCCAATATGCATAACTATAGATTAGCGAAAAAAGTTATGAATGGGCAGACAGTGTCAAACAAGACCTTGTTAAAATTGGCCTGCAATGCCATGCCCTTATGATGCTTTAATTTTATCATAAGAGGAAGCCATATGCTGAATTTGGTGGTCCTAGCTCTTACCACTTAGAAGACAATTTTCCGTTTTTTTATTTATTTTTTTAGGGGGAGGATCTCAAACCTTATGTTGCTTGAAAGTATCAGAAAAGAGCTATATACTGAACTTGGTGGTCTCAGCTTATACTGTTTAGCAAAAATTCCCCCCCCCCTTTGGGGGAAATTTTGGGAACCAAACCCCTATTCTCTTTACGTTTCTTGAGAGGAAGCATGAGTTTAATAAAAGAAAATACCTCTTCAAGCAGCTGCTTTGCCACAGAGGTATGACAGGAGCCTGTCAGTTTATATGTCAAAGTAGAAGGTCTTTAAGGAAGGCAGAAAATCAGCACAAACATACATGCCTTACCCAGGTCTCGAAGATTTTCATTAAGCACTTGTTAGCATAAACTTCTGCATCTTCTATTGAAGAAAGTTCAGCTTCTTCCAAAAGTACTCAGAAATTAATGAAACCTCAGCTTTGGTGTAATCTAGAGATCTGTCAGCATTAGAAAGAATTGTATTGTCCACTGTAGTTGATATAAAAACCCTCACTATTAATCTCTAATTCTAAAACTAATCAATATAAGGTGTAAATCAGCACACCTCTCGTTGCAGAACTTAAAATATATACCCTTATAGAAGCAAATTGTGAAACATTTGTGTAAATTTGTAGAGCAATTGACCATTACCTTGGAATTCTTGTGTTTGAATCTAGGAGACAACTTGGTTTTTTTTAACATTGTTAATTTCCTGATGAAAGTGTTTTAAATACTTGTTGCTATTAGTTCTGTGTGCTTATAAAGTTATATAGTAATATGTATAATTTTTATAAATTAATTAATTACACTGAAGTGTCACTGAATTAGGGATAGCAACCTAGAAATGTGTTGGACCCCTTCTGGTTCTGATAACAGCTGCCACACGATGAGGCATGGACTCCACAAGCTTGCATAAATGTTCCACAGGTATGGCGACCCATGCATCCTCCAGAGCTGTCCACAATTCTCTCCAGGTTAACGCTGATGGTACACTGGCCTGGACACTGCTCGATGGTATCCCAAAGATTTTCAATGGGATTAAAATCTGGGCTTCTAGGTGGCCAATTCGTTATTTCAAAGTCAGCAGAATGCTCTTGCAACCATGCAGTAGCCAACCTGGATCTGTGAGATGAACCCAGCTGGAACCCATGTTCAGATGGGAGGTGATTTCAGATAATGTCTGGCACCTATCTGTCCATACGATGTGGGCCAGATGGCGAAGCCCATGATCATTCAAGGTTGGTTGTCCTTGCAGTTTGTCCGTGCTTGTTCTTTTTGCAAGAATTTTCGTATTCTCGGAACACTCTTGAAGCTATCATACGAGAAAATCCAAGTTCGTTGACAATTTTGGAGATCAAGTGTCGCATCCATCGTGCACCTATAATCTGCCCTCTGTCAAATGCATCTAAATCCCATGCCTTTCCCATTATGGTTCTCACGACTAATGCTTGGGGAAGCCAAGGCTGACAGCTATATATGACCAGAGTTTGAGCCATGCATGCTGCGGTACTGAATTTGGATGTCTCCTATCTCTAATTCAATGGCACTTCAATGTATAATGAAGGTGTATAAATTTTATGCAATATTTGTGCATAATGTTTTAGTTTCTTTTAATTATTGTAGTACTTAAAATGATAGTAGACCATGTCTTTTCTGAAGATTATTCTGTTTGCCTATATTTATTATTTATATCACATATTTTTTTTTCAATGATGTGAATTTTCTAACAGGAAACTGTATATTGAATCCAGTGGAGGAAAAAGGACTGTGAAGTTAATATGATTTATAAAAATTTGGACGACAATCTTGTTTGTCCTCTTTTAGTTCGGAATGGCATTTTTTTTTTTGTTATACAGGGTGTCCCTGAATTCATGGCCCAAACGTGAGGGGATGGTAGTACACACCGAACCCACCAATATTCGACATAGAATATGCTGCTGCAAACGCAGCCCGGTGCCAGTAGGGGACGCAGACGAGGCGACACGGCTTAAAAGCACTAGATTGGCCAAACTCCAGCATTCTCAGCATCGACCGGACACGAGATGGAGCAGTTTACAAACGCAGAGAAAGCCGATATGCACCTGATGTACGGCATAGCCGAGGACAATGGTAGAGAGGCACAAAGACTCTTATCATGAGTAATATCCTATGCGCCGTGTGCCCGATCTTAAAATGGTTGCGCGACTGCACCGCCAGCTGGTACACCGATCACTACTCCGCCGTTGTGCCGCTTGTATCAACGTTGGTGGGCGGATGTTTGAGCATTTGTTGTAATGATCTCGAATAAATGTCACTCTGGAAACCTCTGTGTCTGTCCTTCATTTCCGACTCCTCACTGCGTTTGCAGCTGCATATTTTATGACGAATATTGGTGAGTTCGGTGTGTACTACCATCACCTCACGTTTGGGCCATGAATTCAGGGACACCCTGTTATATCATCCTGCTTAATATAATATTTTGACTGATTTCATTCATATCGTGAATTTATGGTCAAAACTTCACATGAATTCAAATAACCCACAGTGTGTAAAATGTCTGGAATTTTCATCTTAATTGAACATTTTTATGTAATTGTTTCAAATGATTTATAAAAAAAAATCTTTGGCAAAAAGTTATGGGATTTAGTAGCAGGAATTGTAATATTTAATATAATGAACTCTTAAACTTTTGTTGATTATCATAATATAACAATGAATTTTTTTATTTTCAATTATTTTTTAGGTATGACTTTTTTGCTGAAAGAGCACTTTAATATTTCTGTATAGCTCTTTGCTGCTATTTTTTATATTATACAGTGCAGCACAACACTTTTGATAACACCTTTTCCTTGATTCTAGGGCAATAAAGTTCGCCAACTGAAGTCTAACAAAGCAAGCAAATCAGAAATTGACAAAGAAGTTGCAATTCTTCTGGACTTGAAGAAAAAAGTTGCTGTTGCTCTAGGGGAGAGTACTAATAAAGTATTAGGAAACAGTCAAGGCAAAAATAAAAAACGATAACTATTCTGAGCTTAGAAATTTTGTGAAACAAGAGTTTCAATCTGTAAAAAGCTCTGTATCATCACTCGAATATTTATTAAAATATTTATTTTTGAAAAGTCTTGATTATAGTCTTTAAATGAACATAATTTTACATTCAATTCTGTTTACCAAAAGGTTGCACGAGTTTAAAACAACTAATAAAGATGGACAGTAAACAGTACCTGGTTACATTTCTAATAGCTGTGATCTAGGACTGCAGCCAGGTAATGGTTGCTTGTGGATCAGGGCTGGATGTGTGCAAGATTCATGGGCCTCATTGATGTATGACACTGAACACCTACAGGTCTTAACCTGTAGGTGTTCAGTGTGACTGACCTGTAAATGTGAAATCTTTGAGATTATTTCAGGAAGAATCTGGATATAATTGGCTGGGATATCAAGTAGCAAAGATGGCCAGAGAGAGAGACGATGTCGAAAGCAAGAGGGGGGGTAAGAAAGAGAGGGGTTCTGTAAAGGTAAAGTATGAGGTCAAGAACTTCATTTGATAGGAAAAGGATGTGTACTTCGCATGGTAGCCAAACATGAATATGAGAAGGGAGATATGGAATTGCACTAGTGGAGTTGGCAATAAGAGGTCTCACAATGGGTTAAGGAAAGAATAAAGAGTAGTATCATGAGAAACAAGAAAATGTGGCGAATTGTATTTATATATATATATTTTTTGCTGTGGGTGTTTTTGAGAATATCATTAGTGTTCAATGAGTGTAGTTGAGTTGGAGGAATTTAGTAAAGAGCAGGTTTCTATTGGCAGTGTAGAGTGGGCGGTGCATGAGGATATGTTAAGAGATTTCTGTTGAGTTAACTGATTTACAATTTTGCGAGACCAAAAGTGTCTGTCAAAAGTGATAAAAAGAGTTTCTGGTTGCGTCAAATACAGTCTGGGTTAAGGCATCAGGGCTTCTCGGGAGGTTAGTCTTGATGCAAGGCATAGGTTCAGGGTAATGATTGAAGAGATGTCTTCCTAACCATTGTGTTTCCGAAATTTGTGTGAGATTAAGATGAAGCAGAATTCTGCATTCAGAGGGCAAAGGTGGAATCACGTGATCTATCTTCCAGTGAAGAAGACTGGCTCTGGCAGAAGCATGCACATAACATTTTACGCTGATGATGAATCCTTTCTTGATGATTCTGGTATAGAGGTAGAGGATTCTTCAAATGAGTATAGGAAAGTAGCTTTGACATATTTTAGTGAACAGTTTGATGGTATTGGGTGAATCGTTGAGATGAAGTTCCTGCAATTGGTAGTCCACTCAGTGGCATGGCGGATGGCTGTGAGCTCCACAGTAGTCAGGGTGCATCTAGTCTCCTTAATGATAGGATTCCTGGAACCATCAGTGAATATAAGGAGTAGGTAGTTGGCTTGAAGAAAGATGTTTGTAAAGGCTAGATAGTTGGAAAGGTAAGGGTTACATGATTTCCTTGCATATGAATAAATCTGGCTGAGGATACTGGCCATGGTCTAGGGAGGAGAGAGAGGGAGATGGGTTGTTTTACCTCTGAGCAGCACTTTTTTGCATACCATGGGCTAAATGGCCAGGTCACAGGAACCCCGAAGGCTCAGAGAAGGGGGAGGGGACCCACTGGAACAGCTGTTGGGAGACAGATGGTAGCCTCCTGTCAAGGCCATCCAGAGTGTTCTTTAACGTGCACAGGGTATATGGCTCTCCCGCACATGGAGCCACTGTTTAACATCCCATCCGACAGACGGCGGCCTTTCCAAGTCCATTGGTATTCCCTACTGACCGTGAGCAAGGTGGGAAATTTTCTGGAGATAAATCTTAATGCTGACTCAGCTGGGACTCGAACCTGGGAACCACAGATTACGACCCTGGCGCACTACCGACTGAGCCACCCCTGCCCCAGAGGGAGATGGTAATAGGGGGTTGATAGACCCTTGGTTAGTGGTAAGATGTTTGTACTCAATGAGCATGGAAAGGTATTCGTAAGTGGGATGTTAGTGCAGAATCCTATTGGGAGGAAAAGATCAGTGGGTAGTAATTAGGTGTTTATGGAAATTCTGCAGACAAAAAGTATAAACGAGTCATAATGTGAAAAAGCATGTTATTAGCAGCAGTTTAGAAGGCTGAGATTGTACTTCGAAAGCTCTAAGGCACATGCCGTATATATCTGAGGCTTGAACAGGGATCAGATATTGGGATAGTGTCATTCTTGGCTGAGCATAAGAGAGACATCCATATTCCAGGCCAGATTTGATGATATTGTAGGTGATGAGAGTGTGGAAGTCAAAGCACCAGGTAATGCCAGAAAGAATTCTGAGGAAGTTATTAAGTTTGGTGCATTTTTATTTCAAGATGGTGAGGTACGATTTCCAGATTAGATATCTGCCAAAAGTGAGGCTCACAAATTTACTTTGATGGGCAACGCGAAGCTTTTGTATCTTCAAGGGAAAGATTTTAATGCTGATTTGACATGTGCCATTTTATGAAGATAGTGATCATACATTTGTTAAAGGAAGGTTGGAAGCCCCAGTTCTCAGGTAAGATGACGACTGCATTGATAATTTCTTAAGTTTGATGTTTGGTCGATTTCAAGTTTTTGTGGCTGCTCCAAATAAGCAGTATTGTCAGCATAAACAGGTTTGAGAGTAGGGAGGCAGTGCTTGCGGGATGGGTCTGAGACAGGACATCTAGATAAGATCAGCGAAACAGCTTTAAAATTGAATACTAGTTTAAAAAAATACAGGGTGGTCATAATTCAGGTTCCTCTGTTCAGAGGCTGCTGTAGACATGGAATGGATAAAATATATTCATATTTAGGATCTACATGTTGCCAAATACCAATTAGTACCCACCACAGTACTAATTCTGAATTTGAAGTCGCCAAGCCTTCCTACTTCCATCAAGGCATGATATTTACATTGGGAGGTACGACCATATATCCCAATCCTCTGAGCTGTTTACAGTTCGAGAGCCCCAGTCAAGCCCACACAGCTTGCCGGGGTGTTCACTACGGCAATTAGAATCACCTTGATCTGGACTACACAAGCCCATGCGGCAAGCTGCATAAATTACACTGGTGCCCATCCATTTTCCCCATGACTGTCCAAAGTGGAAAGAAGTCCAGTAAGTGAAGATGATACAGAACATCCATACATCCCTAGGCGCAAACAATTGCTGCGCCAGCCTCACCACCTGGCAAACTCTTCTATGCCAGTGTGTCTGCTGGTAAACCCTTCATATTCAGTTTTTCTTCGAAGACAATATCACTCAGTTGCTTCCTGATCTGAGGACCAAGAAAGTTCCTACAGCATATGTGGCTGTGTAAATCGATATCAGTATTCTGCCTGCCGTCTTGTCAGTAACTCACTACCTCTTGGGACAGGAGAAATCGAAGTTGACGTGTGCTTCGACACTGCGATGATAAATTTAGTCGGACACCAATGGGCTTGGAAAGCCCCCTCCCCCAATCTTCTGAGCTTTCGGGTGTTTGTGGCCTGTCCATTTAGCCCATGGCGTGCAAAATAGTGCCGCTCAGAGATAAAACAACCTACGGACAGGTGCTCGCACCAAGGGGTTTAGAGGAAGGAAAAATTACACTAGTAAAATATTTCTAAGGTAATGAACATCCTTTTTTCACTTTAAATGCAGTGTCGTTACTTGTGGTCTTTTTTTTTTAACACAGATCAATGTAGGAAGTAATATTTTCTACAGTGAGTTTTCGAAGAAATCAAATAATGAAATCAATTTAAAGTTTTTTTTAACATTTAAAAATATTTAACTTATTCTATCGAGTAAAGGATTAAGCCCCTTTAAATCACGTTTCTTAATTACAACAAGTCATGACACTAGCAGGGTGGGTCCAATAGCACAAACATTCTAATCTGTCGTTTCAGGCGGCAAAATAAGGAAGCGAGCTAGTAATTGGATGGGCTTGTTCTAATTTCAACTCTAAATAAAAGTGCCATGAATGCAAAGTGATAAAGTTTTTACATAATTTTGTGAGAATACTAATTTTGAAACTTTGTTACTAATGATTTAACTGGTAATTTATTTCACATGCAGATGTAAATAAATATAGTCGGAGCCACAAAAGTGGTAAGATCGTTGACATGACAAAAAAAAGTACAATTGCTTGTTTTACTGGGGCTCCCTATACCAAAGAGTTAATAAACATGAAAGTTAATCTCGTCTGGTTTGATTGTGATATATCTGGTCTGCAGGGTTCATCATTAATTTTCTAGGTCTTATAGCTTGTAAATGGTAGCTAGGCGTAAACTGGAAGGAGAGCTGTGTACCAATCCCCAGTGATGATGCACAGAACCGGCCAGGTCTAGCACCTAATGTCCGACTCCGCCTTCTCGTGGTGCAGGCCGTTATTACCTTTCAAAAGAGATATTCTCTTTTGGAAGGGAACGGAAGGGGAGGGCTGCCAGTTCAGTATGGCCTACTGATCTGGTCATCTATGGCCACTTTTTTCTTTTTTTTCAACCCTGCTGAGGAGTGGTCAACTTCACAGGGTCCTGGTGCTGACCATTTATACCTACTAGACTGGACTTGTTTATGGATTTGAGCTTGATTATGGATCCTGGACTTGCACTGGTGGGCCTCTGTTGAGGGAGAGTCTGCCGCTGTGTTTTCTGTTTGCTTCTGGGTTGCCAGCTCTAAGTGAACAGAGGCATGGGATACCTTATATCAGCTGGTGGATAATCCTAATCAGAGGCCATCGCAGGTACCTGAACCTTACTTAGCTAGTTGGGCATCGTCAAGCCTAAACTGGAGTAATGTGTCTCAGGCAGGCCATATGGTTCTTGAAAAAGTCCACTTGAAAAGGTGGTGCCTGAAGTTCCTACCAGCATCGGTGACTTCAGCCTTTAGCGGAGGAGGAACAGGTCTTTGCCCCATGCCTGCGATCAGGGGGCTGTTTGATATTGTTGGCCCTACCAATCTCAATAAACCTAATTTCTTTAAAAATCCTACTAATCATTTTCTCTCTGCAGGAACGTGGAACGTGAGGACATTACATAGAGATTATTCTCTTGATGTCCTCATGCAGGAATTCCAGCGCTATAACCTAGATATTCTAGGCTTGCAAGAGACCAGATGGATAGGTAAAGGTGAGATACTTAAAAATAACTTTAAATTTCTCTTTACAGGGAGTGAGGATGGAAAGCATCACCAAGGCGTGGGTCTGCTGCTCAGCAGACATGTTAGTGATGCTCTTCTAGGATATGAGTGCATTAATGAAAGGTTTCTTACAGCAAAATTTCAGACAAGCATTAAAGACTTGAATGTTATCTGCTGTTATGCCCCCACTGAGGATTCTGATGAGGATGAGAAGGATAGGTTTTACAGACAACTTCAGGATATTTTGAATTCTGTCAAGAAAGGAGATATTACCCTTGTTCTTGGTGACTTCAATGCCAAAGTTGGTACCGACTCTGACCTTTGGGGAGGAGTAATAGTCCCTTTTGGTATTGGTAGCTGCAATGGCAATGGGCAACGTCTCCTACAGGTAAGTAAACTAAATGGTTTCAGAATAACTAACACATATTACAAACACCGCGACATACATAAATACACATGGGTTTCACCTGATGGGCTGCATAAGAATATGATTGATTATATATTAACAGCAAATGGGCTAGTTCTGTTAGAAATACCAGGGCATATAGGGGAGCTGAAATTGGATCTGACCATTACCTTGTTAAAAGTGTCTTGCAACTTAAACTTAAAAAGTGTTGTGCTAGGGTTAAAAAATTTACCTTTAATACTCAAGCTCTGAAAGACACAGTTATAGCTAAAGCTTATCATGATAGGTTACTTAGTCATTATGACAGTCATGGTTTGCTTAATACTGAAGTTGAGGAAGAATGGGGCCATTTTAAACAGGCTTTTTTGGAAACTAACAGTACTCTTTTAGGGAAAAAGGAGCAGAGGAGGCAGAATTATTTAAGTGATAAGGCACTTGAGCTTATTTCAGAAAGAAGGAACTGCAGGAATGTCCTTAATCAGTACCCTACTAGTCCTAATATAAAGCATTACAAAGAACTTAATAAACGTAAAAGATCAGTTAGCTACTGATAAGAATCTTTGGCTTGATGGCCTTGCTGACAAAGCTGAGGAAGCAGTTAGACAGCACAACAGCAGAGAGCTGTACCAGATAGTTAATGTTTTGTGTGGTAGAAAACGAACAGGTATACAGGGATTGCAGGATAAACAAGGTAAGGTTATAGAAGGTGAGGATTCTGTCATGGCTAGGTGGGCTGAGCATTTCAGTGATGTTCTAAACAATGTGGTTAGTTCTACTCCCATTGTTTGCAATGATGATAGATGCATTGTTGGCTTTAATGTTGGCCCTATAACACAATCTGAAGTTAGTTTGGCTATTTCTAAACTTAAACTTCATAAATCCCCAGGGGTGGATGAAATTACTACGGAAATGCTTAGAGCTGGGAATGTTTCTGTTACCATTTGGATGACTGAAATTTTGAATAACTTTTATGATAAAGGCATGTTTCCTAAAGATTTTACCAGAGCTATTATTATCCCTATTTTCAAAAAAGGTGATCGCAGTTCTTGTGATAACTATAGGGGTATCAGCCTACTCTCCGTTCCAGGTAAAGTTCTTTCCATGATTGTGCTTAATAGAATTAAGAATCTGGTTGACAGGCAATTGCGTGATGAGCAATGTGGATTCAGAAGTAGGGGATGTGTGGATCAGATATTTTCACTTAGGCAGATTCTTGAGAAATGTTTAGAGTTTCAGAAACCTTTGGTTGCTAGCTATATTGATTTCAAAAAGGCTTTCGACTCTGTTGATCGTCATAATTTGTGGTCGATTGTGAGATCATATGGTATACCAGACAAGTTAGTTAACCTAATGAAAGCTCTCTATAATAACACTGAGTCATGTGTGAGAGTTGGTAAGTCTTGTAGCAATTGGTTTAGCATTACTTCTGGTGTTCGACAAGGGTGCATTTTGTCTCCTTTTCTCTTTAGTTTGGTTGTTGATTATGTTATGCGAAATTCACTTCAAGGGAAAGCTTTTGGCCTTAAATGGGCTGGAGATACGAAAATTTCTGATTTAGATTATGCTGATGATTTAGCCCTTTTGGCAAATGCTGTTGATGAGATGAACTCTTTCATTCGAACTGTTGATGAGACTGGTAGTACAGTAGGTTTGGTTATAAACAGAGAGAAAACTAAAGTGATGAAAATTGGTCAGGCAGGTTGTGATTCAGTTAATCTGAATGGTTGCAGTCTTGAGCAGGTGTCACAGTTTAATTACCTTGGGAGCTGCGTAACTGATACTGGTGATGTGCGGCATGAGATCAACAGACGAATAGGTATTGCTGCCGGGACTTTTAAGAATCTATGGAGATTGTGGAGAAATATGCGTATACACCTAAAGACTAAAATTAGACTGTATAATAGTTTGGTTCTTTCTAGGGTTAGTTATGGTAGTGAAACTTGGACGCCGTGTAAGCAAGATAACAGGAAACTTGATGCTTTTGATTCTAGATGCTTACGCAGTATCTTGGGTATTAGGTGGTTTAACTTTGTAACTAATGATGAGGTTAGGCAAAGGAGTCTGCAACCTCCTTTAAGCAGCATATTGTGCAGAGAGAGACTCTGCTGGTTTGGCCATGTTGCCCGTATGGATAATTATAGATTGGCGAATAGGGTTATGAACAGTGTGCCTGGAGGCCTCAGAAGGAGGGGGAGACCTAGGAAGCGGTGGGCAGACAATGTCAAACAGGACCTTGTTAGAATTGGTGTACAGTGGCCGGATACAGCAGATGTAGCTCAGAACAGATATGCTTGAAGAATTAAACTGCGCGGTCTGGTTGGACCTCCGTAGCCCATGGCTGCTTGAGGAGGATGATGATGATGATATAGAAAAAGTTTTTAAATTTCAATTTGATATTGATAGAATTGCTCTAAATCGCCATCTATTGACAACTTGTTAAATCATTAAATTTTAGATGTGGGTAAATTGCTGCCTCTTCTTCACTTTTTACCCAAAGTGTCCGGATCTTGAAAAGTCATCTTTAGGTTTCTGGTTGAGTTGTTATCTCTGTTAGTTGGGACGTACTGCATAGATATATAACTTGCCTTTTTTACGTCATTGATTTCCCTTTTAAGAGGGTAAATGGGATTCCTCAAATAGAGATCGATTAAAAAAAAAAACAGGAAACTTGTGGATAAAATCTTTCCAATTCCCACAAGTAATACTTAGGTTGAGAGAATTTTCTCCAAAAAAAAATCGTATAACAGGAGCTTGTAAAGGCTGAACACTGAATTAAACTAAATTTTGATGAGAGTTGTAAGGAATTTCTTGATTTCGTCGAGCTTTGGCAGGTTAATCTATGAAGGTAGATTAAACAAAAAGAAAAAAGTCATTGCAATAATTGTTAGCCAGATTACAATCCGGTAATTAATCAATCAAAATTGGTGCTTTAATTACACTAGAAAACAAATTGAAACTTTTTTTATAACATTGGTCAAATAGGATGTTTTTTTTTTACTAATTTTGGGGTGCTGAATTCAAATATGGCTATGAAAAATCTGCAGAACGTACAGTTTTTTTACATTACGGATTGATGTATTTCAAATTTCAATGAATACGCATATCTGGGAAATCGAAATAAATGTGGCTATTTTATTAAATTAAAACTCATTAATTAATTACATGATTACAGTGAAAAAAATTAGAAACATCATAGTTATAGACCACTGAATATAAAGTAACCAATGAAATAATATTGAAACGCAAGATAAGAAAACTTGGGTAAGGATCTTTTATACTTAGAAGAAGTTCATTTTTGTCTTTTATGTGCTGAGGTATCTTCCTTCTGCAAGAATCAGCAGTAGTCACCCATCATTGCTGGGTCCCACCTGCCTTGGTATCTCTCCTCCATGGTTCCGATATCCTGGTGAAATCTTTCCCCTTGCTCATCACTGACAGTTCCTAAGTTCTTGGGAAAGAAGTCGAGATACGAGTGCAAGAAATGGATCTTCAAAACCATTTGGCAGCCAAGATTTTCGTAGTTTTTGAGAAGATCTTGATTGAGCTGATGGTAGTTTTCCTCTTTGTGATTCCCCAGAAAACCCTGGACCACAGACGTGAAGGATTTCCATGCAGTGCCCTCTATATTCAGTTTTTCTTCGAAGACAATATCATTCAGTTGCTTCCTGATCTGAGGACCAAGAAAGATCCCTTTTTTGAGTTTGACATCACTGAGTTTTGGAGATTTTTCCTTCAAGTGCAAAAACCCTTTACCAGTTTTGTCCATAGCCTTTACAAAGTTTTTCAAAGCCCCAGTTTAATACGTAGTGGTGGGAGCAGAACATCAGAGGGGTCAACTAGAGACTTATACCTCACATTACTCTTTCTAGGAATAAAAACATCTCTTTTGGGCCAGTCTTTTGTTTTGCAGCGTTCCTTTCTTGCAGTGTCACACAGACACAGAAAACAGCAAAATTTTATGAAGTCTCCTTGAAGCCCCGAGCAAGAGAGATATGACTTTTAGGTCACCACATATTGTCCACTTAAACTGGTCATATTTTATAGCAGTGAGTAGTTTTTCCATGCTTTCATAAGTTTTCTTCATTTTCACAGCCTGTGTCAGTGGAATGGAAGCTTTTTGGTTTCCTTTATGCAAAAGGACAGCTTTTAAGCTGAATTTTGACGAATCTATAAATGACGGCATTCCTTAGGGTCATGAGTTGTTCCAATTTCTTCCATCAGTCCTGAAATATCTGCGCAGAAACACAAACCATCTTGCATCTCGTAATAAGTAGATAAAGCCAAATTTGTTTTTCTTAACAGTAGTTTACTGTCAAGGCCATTCAGTGAGGTATTTAATGCACATAAGGTGTGGCTCTTCTGCACATGCACTGCTTTGCATCCAATCCTAGGAACAATCCCCCCCCCCCCCACCCTCCCTTTCAGAATGCTAGTAAGGGTAATAGAAACAAAAAACTTTTAACTTCTTTTATTTCATGCATTTTTTTTCATGAAAATTTTTAAAGACGTGAAACAGAGAGGACGATGCTATTCAACATTGGAAATCCAGAGCATTGCCCCCCCCCCCCTCGATTTTCTTCTAGAACCATGCCTGGAAGAAACGATAACTTTCAAACAACCATGCCCTTTAGCATTGGGAATACGAGGACAATGCTATATTTGAAGTAAAGATACATCGACCAAAGGAATAAACAAAATGAAGCAAACGTTAATTTTATAAATTTACATCTAACAAGGATCTTTGGAAACCAGTTAATAACCAATAATTTTTAATATATTGCTTAACCTTTTAGTTTAATAAGACACTACCTGGTTTAATGATTAGCGTAGCTGACCACTAAGACCAGCAGGGCATGTCCTTGTGTGTTTGTATGTTGTATGAGAAACCGGACAAGCCTAATATAGATTCTAGGTTATCTCGGTCCTTTGTGTAGGGAAGTACCTTCTTCCTTTAAAAAAAATAATTCACATTAAGGAAAAAATAACTGTTAGTAGTAACTGTTAGTAGTTAGAGTACCGAACTCGGGAAGAGGCTTGATGATGTGATATCATGTTCCTGTGTTGACTCCTGATAGCAGGAATTACTTTCGTAATTTCTTGCTGTCTGAAGTTAAACATCAACTGTGGAGGGCCCGCAATGATTTCATTTTCGATGTTATCATTCGCAATCCCGACACAGTTTTTTGGAAATGGAAATGTGGTCTGCGTCATCGTATGGTGATGGACCACATGCGAATGTCGATGGGAAAATTTTGTAAAACGTGGATGACCTGGAAGGTGGTAGTCCACGGATCACCGGCGAAACCATTTCTTCGCCTCTGAGGGCTTTTTGTTCATTTTAATGTTTGCTCCTTTGACCTCGTTTTTGATCCACACAGTGTGGTTTTCCTTGTACACGCCCGGAATCTCTGGGGAGTACTGTTACTCCTCAGATGAGACAACGGCAAAGAGGTTGTTGTTTGGGTTGTTTTACCTCTGAGCGGCACTTTTTTGCACACCATGGGCTAAATGGCCAGGTCACATGGACCCCGAAGGCTCGGAGAAGGTTGGGGGAGGGGACCCACTGGAACAGCTGTTGGGAGACAGATGGTATCCTCCCATCAAGGCCATCCAGCGTGTTCTTTAACGTGCACAGGGTATGGCTCTCCCGCACACGGGACCACGGCTTAACGTCCCATCCGACGGACGGTGGCCTTTCCAAGCCCATCGGTGTCCCCTACTGACCGTGGGCAGGGCGGGGAATTTTGCGGAGATAAATCTCAACGCTGACCCAGCTGGGACTCGAACCTGGGAACTACAGATTACGAGCCTGGCGCGCTACCGACTGAGCCACCCCCGCCCCACGGCAAAGAGTAATGAAGCACCCTAGCAATGGGAGTGTGGATTTTGGAAATTGAACCTTTCTCCACCTCCTAGCTCTTTGTGGGCTAGTGGGATTAATCTTATTTTGGTTTAGTGTTCTTTGTAAATAATTGTCAAAACAAGGGTTAAGTACCAATCGTTAAGGTTCAAATTGTTAAAACCACTATTTGGCATTGCCAAATCTCCTGTGCTTGAGTGAGTGTTTTAAGCCAAATAATCTTAAGCAAAATAACACCAATAACACAAAAAGAAATTTATTACCTTTATTAAAACTAGACACTTTTGTTCACAGAAGTGTATGGTAAGGAACATTGACTACAAAAACATATCTGGATAAAGGCAGGCATTGTGCAGTAATCATAAAAACAGTCCCATTCAATCAAACATTCTGG
This sequence comes from Ryuthela nishihirai, assembly GCA_038380435.1. Lineage (NCBI taxonomy): Eukaryota > Metazoa > Arthropoda > Arachnida > Araneae > Heptathelidae > Ryuthela > Ryuthela nishihirai. The sequence continues at coordinate 85,285,596 of JAWZYU010000017.1, forward strand.
AGGTAGTGGTTGCGTTATACAAGGAACACTACGAGACAGCAAATGTTTATTGGTAAGCACATTAAGCATTTTGTTTACATAGTTAACCGGTATTCACCATTAGTCCCTATATTAATGACTAATTGTATCAGGGAATACATAACCCCAAGAGACTAATTTCTTAGAACGTAATTCAAGATACAACAGAACCACTGAACTACAATGGCAAAAAAATACCATATTCTAGCATCCTTTTGTAAGAAATAATCTACACACTATTCTGCATTGTCTTCTGTCAATCGCATATTATAGAGGCAAACTCACCGTTCCATCATTAAGAATATTATTATTCTTTGCATATCGAACGTTATCTACCGCCTTATTGTCAATTTATATCCTGAGGAAATTCTGGAAAGTAACTTTAAAACAGAAATATTGAACAAGAATATTATTTTATTTCAAATAAATGTCGTGGCTTTATCACGTACGATGTGCATTTTTTCTGCAAGGAATATAGCTGAGGCCTAAGTACTATTTTTCAGAGAATGGTGGAAGGGAGTGGATGATCTCTACTCCTCCATCCAGAGCAATGGTAGATACCCTGGTTCCGAAGCTATTTTATTAAAGTTGTTTTTAATATTTCCTAATGGATTATGATCAAAAATTACCATTGACCTATTATAAATGCTATTATTTATTGATCTGATTGTTTTTGGAAATTCGTTATCTCCAGAAAAATTTTGTAACTTAGAATAAATTAAGACAATGTCTTAATTTTAGTAACCATGTTCTAGAGCAGGCCTGTCCAAACAGCGGTTCAGGAAACAAATAATCAATGTACTGGATCTGGCGCTTTTCTCCAAATTTTTCGCTCGAATATTTTTGGGTGCATAAATAAATGATTTGCCAAAATTCATGTTCATAGTACTCAACATTTTAGTGTTTTTAATCAAGGTATTTTCTTGATTCCCTAAAAATACAGTGTTTTTTTTCCCAAATTCATTACTCATTAGAAATGCATGTTTTTGTTTTAAAGTAAAGAATTTTTCTTGCAGCTCTTTAAGAATATAATTTTTTTCCTGGACGGGTCCTGTTCTAGAAAATTGATATGCGAATAGTAAAAACAAATTATATAATTTATATTGAAACCACTATTAAATATCAACGAATGATCGCTGTGATATAAAAATGTGACAAATGATAAAATATTTCAGTAATAATTAAGTTCTTGTTATGTAAGGAATCCATATTTCGAAGCATTTATTTTTTTAGAACTGGTAATAGTAAACTACCAAGCAACGAAATGGATCAAGAATTGTGTCCATAAAGTATACTAACATCTTCTACTACAAAAAGAAATCTTGAATGCTGCAGAACTTTTCAAAGAATAACTTGTTGAAAACATTATATAATTTTGGTATATATTTACAAAAATAATTAAATTGTACAGTTCTGAAAGCAATGCAGTAAGTCCTTACTATAATCTATTTACGTTGTTTCGCTTTATTGTTAGACGAGTTAGGGAACTTATTCGATTCAAAATGCATTGACTTTCTATAATGTTTCGAAAAGATACAGGACAAATGACGAGATATTACATCACGTCACCTGCATAAAAAGTGTTACTGTTTGTATCATCGTCATATAGTCGTTGCCAAATGTGATCAGTATTCAGATGACGTGCACTAGCAAGCCAATAGCAGGCAAATTGCTTGCTTTAGTCCTTTGTTAAAATGCAAAGAATTCAGTACCCTAAATTTAATAAATTTGACATCAATATTAATTTTTATTGCCCTTAATTTAAGCCGAATGCGCCGAGTTTTTTTATTTCTTATGAAAAATACTAATTTTTTTTGCTTTCATTATCACGAAGGAAATAATGTAATTGAAATGGATGTAGTAAATTTAAACGATAAATAATATAGTTTTAGGAAATAGTAAAATTAATGTAATTGATTAATATTTTACATAGTATGTAACTTGTAATATAAAGCAGGCAGTAACATTTAAAAATCAAATTGTTCATTTGCAATATGCCGACACTAAAAATAGATTTAAAAAATAACCTGTAAAATTTTATTCCATACAGCACTATATGAACAGAAAACTACTCTTACATTACTCTTTATCGACAAGAATATGTTTAAATCATTACTTTGCAATACCGCCAAATCTCTAGTGAGTTATTTATAATAATATGTATCTAAAATATATCTAAATGTTTCGTAAACATATATTTTTTAATGCTAAATATTTTTTTTTTAGAATTTTGACAGAGTAATGTCTTTCAGGGATGTATCATATATTTAGATAATTCAGTAAAATAAGATCTCGATTTCCCTGATTTCGCCCGACGTAGAGGACTTACTGCATAAGTTTAACGTAATCCAAGAGAATTTTTTAAAGTTTACTATAAAGAAATGATGATACAATTTGTTGGAAGAAACATTGTGGTTCGTGATTAGGATAATCAGTGCTGCAACTTTAGAGATATGCAATAGCATTCATTCAGAGGACAATGGTTTAACAAAAATATGTAAATTTTTAAAATCTGTGGGTGACCTTTTTAGTCCCTAATTCTATTACCTTCTACGGGCAACAAGTATGTTAGCCATTTTAAAAATGCTTATGTATGCGTACAATTTACATAAGCATTCATGGTTATCAAAATACTATTTGGTATTAAGGAATAAATAGTTAACTTTTTTCTCTGAAAGTTTTCTCAAATAATAAAATTCGTTATCTCCACAATGAATACGACTATGCCAAATTGTACATCATTTACGATTATTGGAAATTCAAATTAATCCTTTGAATTAAATGCTATGCAGCAGTATTAAAGTTTTTTTTTTCATCTATAATTCACTATTTAATTTGTACACTTAATTTTATGGTTTTTATCTTTTACGAAAGTTTTGATTTATAACTACATTATAACTAGTTGTTGCCATTTTCAAATGCATAAATTAATAAATATGTGAATATAATTTAAGAAATAAAGTGATTTAACTTAAAAATTTTTAATTAGGAAGATTGATTAAAATTGGAAATACTTCTGTTGTGCAATGTATTATCAATACGCACTTAAGTATGAAACGCTTTTAAGCATATCAAAATTATATCAGTTTCAAAAGTTTACCTTTGAAATGCTTAAAACAAAGTTATGGATTAAGTTGTTTAAAATTCGTGACGTTAAAAATACTTTTCCTTATGACCAAAATTGTAGAAACTTCTGTACTAGATTATGCCCAGTTGATTCTGAACTCACATTCTTTTTTTGTTGACCTTTTCGACATTTGCTTGAGGCGAAGGGGTTGAACACAGTGGTACTCAGACGTTTTCTGGTGAAGATTGCAAATTGTGGTTGGGTGAAAACTCAAAACTAATGATATTTATATTTCAACCATATTCTATTAGTGAAATAATAAACCTCAAAAACACGTTAACTGAACTGTATGCCAATAATAACTTTTTTATTAATTAAAAAATATCGCAAGTTGAACTACAAAGTATTAGTATTTCATTCTAAAAGATTTTTCGGACCCGTTTTTATTTTGGAGTGTATCTTGTAATGTGAGAAGGTTCTAAAGATCTGAAAAGTTTACAGGGAGAAAGCTTCAAATCGTTGCGGACTGAGTACCGCTGGGTTAACAGAAAAGTTCATATACTTGAAAAATAGATTATCCATTAGGCAATCACCTCTTTCCTGTAAAAAGAACGAAATAGAGACAAAACATTAATAACCTGAGAGACATTAAACTAGCATAAATGTTACTCCTGAGAAACACTCCTAATTGTTCAATCACACTCTTATGGGTTAATCCTCATCTTTGGCCATTCAGATTCTGAATAGTAAAGACACTTGTCCACATTAAGGGAGAGGGGACTCTGTCCTTCACAGCCTAGCAACGAGTGATGCACTCTACCACACTGTAACATGTACAGTACAAATCATGCTAATGCCTCAACACTTGAGTAGAGAACCTTGCGGATCTCCACCTACAATTACATGATTAACAAAATAAATCTATACCTTCATGTTTCTCGCTAATTCACTTTATTTTGTATTAAATAAGCACATGTTTCTTTTTTTTTCTACTATGCTTCTAATATAGTGAAAATAACCAGGTTAAGAAACATTATAGGCATTGGTTCTGTATAGTTTTTTAAAACAGTTTTTTTAATACCTAAAGCAATCACAATTTGCAGTAATATATCTGATTATAATTGAGGCTGATGATAGAGAGATTCATTGTATAACAATTTTAGATATTGACTTTTGACGACTGTTTGTATCGTTGCAACGGATTCTTGCGAAATGGCATCCTCCAAGGAATGAATGAGAAATTTGACACAGTCTATGTAAAATGCATAACTGCAGTGATAAAAACAGTTGAGCATCATGCGTAATCATGAAATATAAAATTTTTTGTTTCATTTTTTCCTTTTTTACTTCTTATATTGATGTAATTAAAATGGGGACAACTTCCTTCCGGAGAATAAGTATGAACTGTATGTATGCTGTCTTTCCTTGAGACTATTAACTATGAAATTTTGAACTATTGCTAGATAACTTTTATAATCCATGAAAGCAACAGGCCACATTTATGTGAAGTTAATATTAATTATTGCTGAAAATTTAATATTAAAAATAATACTCTTTTGGCTTTGTTTTTTAATCATGGCAGTGAACTGGAAGGATTCCATGTGCTTAAAATAATAATAAATAAAGCGTTACATTGGACATCGACGGTTCACCACAGCCAAATCATCACAAATACACTTTACGTTTAGACATAAACTCCTGAGTGAAGTTTTAGCACCAACTTAATGGTCTATAGTGCAAAACATTTCGAGATGCTGTTTAAGTCACAGATAAAGTCAAGTATGTTCAGTGCAAAAGTGCATACAAAATGCTTCAATATACATATATAGGAAAATAACAAAACTTAGTTACATTAACTTCTTGAATCACTGCTCAAAAATAGCATATAATTATATCCTCAAGAGTAAGTGCTCCGTTATTGCTTACAGTGTTAAAAACCAACCGTCTTCGTGAAGTTCCCTTTTTTTAAATGAGTTTATTATTTGTGCTACAAGTTTGCTCTCACTTTTGTGAAGTGAGCCACTCGGCTATCCTTCACAGTAATCTTAACCATAATCGATTCAGTGAAAATGCTCGCTCACTTTTTCTCATTAAAGAAATTGCTTCGCTTTGAAACTCGGGAAGAAAACAAACTTTCCAAGACCTGCTTCGATGTTATCACCTGCTGCCTCCAGCGGTTATTATGAATTAACGGTTCACAGATTCAATAGCGTAAGCATATGTGAAAGGTACAGCAAGTAGTGACTAATTGAAACTCTTAAAATTTGCAGTTTGGCAGATATCCTGCTTTTGCTTTCAATCATAAAAATATATATATATATCGCATGGACGTCGGCAGAAATGTTTACCATGGGGGAGGGGAGACAAATACTAATTTGCGATTTACACAAGGCTGGGGGAGGTAGGATGACAAATATAATTCAAAAATTTCCAGGGAGAGGCAAATGCTGTTTTGGGTGTGTTTTTAAAGTTTTTTATGTGTTTCAAAGAGGAAAGCACAGCCGCCGATCTTGATCCATCGTTTAATAATAATTTCGCTTGAAAAGAGTTCAAGGTAGAGAGAAAACGATGTGAAAGAAGATCAATTGCTTTGGCACCTTATTTATATTGATATTTTTTAAATACAATTTTGTTCAAGGCACCACTCGGTGATCCAAGTCAATCAATATTAGATGTCTACTTCTTTTGAATGTTTTTTTATCTATGCCAATTCAGATAAATACGATTAAAATTTAAAATGTACAACCTATGTCCGGAAAGTTCAGAGACTGAAATTATGGCAGACAAACAAGGAATAACAAGCTAGCTCTGTTTCTGCGGGAATAAAGTAGGATTATTCCCCTATTATTGTGCAAGTTTTGACATGTTTAGACTTGCATCGCTAATCGCTGCAACGGCTCTCGATTATGCTCTGTGAGATGTTTCCATGGGCAGTTTAACCGCGCCAATGGAGGAGCAAAGAGCGGTTTTGCAAAAAAAAAAAATCGTCAAATAGCCGTCCGAATGTTTCAGAGGAGCTGAATATCATCAAGATGGCCTGCCACGAAATTTTGCGTCAGGATCTAGGCAAGAGAAAGCTAAATGCCACCGCTTTGCGGACAGTCAGGCCATTCAGAAGCCGTGACAGAACAGCTCCGCAGCATTCCAGAAAGTGCTTTTCAGGACTGCTTCAAAGACCTTCAGGAACACTGGAATCGGTGTATTGATGCAGGAGGAAACTATTTCGAGGGAGATTCTTAGCACCAGAGTGTAAGTACACGGTACTCATATACTGTCAGTCTCGGAACTTTCCCGGATTATATAAATTTTTCCGGTGTGTATATATATATATAAATTCTAAATATGAGCAATGGTGAACTACTGGGCAACTTAAATGCGATGCGCAGAAGTTAGTTATGGCACCGAAGTGCCAGTTACTAATCATGGAAGACATTTTTTTTGGAGTGGAGCATAAGGGCCAGAGTAGAGTTTCACATTTAGAGAAATCTCAAAACAAAAATAGGGGGAGATCACGACGGGAAGATAAGAATACAAGTCTAGCAAGCTATCGACAGAGACAACCCTCAAGCCACCAAGGGTAGGAGGAAATATATGGATTGAACTAAAACGAACTAGAATGCCGTTTCGGTGTTCTGGTTCGCTGAAATAGTTTTTCTGTATTTCAGAAAATATTCTCGCCAAATCTTGCAATATAAATGTTTTCTTCCACTCTAGTGGAGTTTTTAAGCAAACATTCATGTGAAATATATGCATTTTATGTTAACGCTTTTTTTTTTATCTCCATTCTCGTTTCTAAAATATCCAAGGGCTTCAGAAGGAGGGCATGGCCTTTTGCATCTCACTTCTGAATCCTGGCTTCAAAAGGGATGGCATGGCTTTTTGCCCCTTCTGAATCCTGGCTTCAGATGGGAGGGCATGGCCTTTTGCACCTCATTTCTGAATCCTGGCTTCAGATGGGAGGGCATGGCTTTTTTTGCATCTCACTTATGAATCCTGGCTTCAGAGGGGAGGGCATGGCCTTTTGCACCTCACTTGTGAACCCTGGCTTCAGAGGGAAGGGCATGGCCTTTGCCCACACTTCTGAATCTGGGCTTGGAAACTGCAATTTTAATTCAGTCGAAATATTTTTGTTCTCAAAATTTTTTTAATGTTTCATGCATTATCATTAAATTTGTATTTATTTATTAATTATTATAAGTTGTATCATTTAGGTCTCAGATGTTAATAATAGTGTCCCAAAATGTTAAATCTGTCTGGTCAGTGGATGGAACCAAATAATGGCTTTTTTCTGTTGCTATAAGGAAGCAAAATCTGTAAAAACAGTTTACACCTATTCCAGATATATAAATATTTTATCCCTGTGAAACTTTGGTACATTAGAAATATAAAACAAATAATTAACATATTTTTTCAGGCAAATAAGTTAATTTGAGCACAATCCCTTATTTTTGAAGAAGTCTTATCATAAAAAACAAATTATGTTTTATTTTTTAAAGTATTATATAGTATTTTTTAACTTGCAAGAGCACACTAAATAAGAAAGAATCATACTTGTTTTTTTTTAAACTTGAAATTTACTTTTAAAATTTTCATTTGTGTTCATTCACCAGGAGGCAGTTTTCCGCAGTCTTGAGCAACACGAGAATATACCTTGTGCCATAGTATTAGCAAAGCAGCATTCTTCGTTGTCTTTTCTTTATTCATTAAAAAACTTCAGCGGTACTTTTATATTGAGAATGCATACATAGTCCATTGCTAAATTCGATTAACGAAGCTTTCAAAGATAAAGAAAAAATCTGTGTCAGACAGATGTTAAAATTCCGGCTTCAGAAAAATTCTTCAATGATTGTTATAACGCGAGCTTTGATTGAACTTAACTTTCAAGTATTCCTTTTGAAGGCTTCTTCATACGCACTTAAGACACCAAGCAAACTTCCTTTTAGTTTCCTTTACTTCATACAAACTCTACTGTACAAAACCCTTGTTCATATACACTTAAAATATTATACAGCTACATTATAAATTTGCAGTTTTTTTGTGTCTATGTAAACTTCATTTGAAAAACTACAGACGGCGTGTTTATTTCTGAGGCTGAACGTCACTGGTTCCCGGTTCGGTGCCCACGGATGCTGGCGACTTTCGTGGCTTCTTGGCCATATATGTTGGGGGGTGAAGCTCCAGTTCCTTGAAGTATTCGTGGCTCAGGGAATCCTTGGCACTGATCCGCTTCTTCGGATTGAAAATGAGCATTTTCTAAAGCAGAGGAGCAAATAAAAGTTTTATTATATCGAAAGAGAAATAGATTGCAAATCATTACTGAAATTTCACTCAGACAACAACAAACATTTCAGAAAGGCTTATTAAGTTAACCCTCGATACACGTCTATTCATATTATAATGCAGCACATTATGCAAGAACAATTATGTTTCACATAGAGCTCTTAACCCAGGATGCGGGAATGGGGTGGTCTAGGGTGTTGAGAAGAGCATTTGAAAAAAAAAAAAAAATTTTTTTCTGTTTTAATTAAAGGGACCTTGGGTTCGAGCCCCGGGTTAGTATGAATGTTTGTGTTGTCTTTCTGCTGAGTTCTCACCTTCTTCACAGATCTTCTCTATGGCGTATTCAGGCTCCTTTCAGATCTCTATAGCAATCAGCTAATCGAGGGATTAGTTGTTAATTCTTTAATTATTGTTTAAGAGATTTGTAAATGGGGCTGGGTGGAGAATTGAAGGTGCAAGGTTCCATGTGTGCCTGCAAGTGGTGCGGGACCTGATAAACGCTAAAATTCCCGATATAGAGGGTTGATTGCGTTGTAGTAAATCTCACTTTCAGCAATATTGTAAAAGGAGAACAAGACTGATGGTAGACCCCCCCCCTGTCAAAGCCATCCTGTGTGTTCTTTAATGTACAGATTATGGCTCTCTTTCACACACGGGGCCATGGTTTAACATCCCACATCTGACGGTCAGCGGTTTTTCTAAGCACATCAGTGTCCACTACTGACTGAGTGCAGGACAAGGTGTTTTGTGGAGATAAGAGAGTTTCTAAGGGAGACTCGAACCTGGGAATTACAGGTTACGAGCTTGGCGCACTATCGATTGAGCCCTCTCCGCCCCAAACCCCTAGGTAATATTACTTCTATTATATTTTGCTCTATAGTAATATTACTTCGTTTATTACAGCCTTTTTCAATATAAGTGCATTCATGTTCTGACTCGCGAGTTGCCTCTTTTACTGAAAGGTCATTAAAAAATGGTCCATCAGTGAGAAAGGCTGAACCTTGTACAGCTTTTTCTCACAGTGGTCAACCATTTTTAGTACAGTGAGGTTTTTTTCAGTTGTAATCCCGCCATCTACCAGCTTTTTTTTTTTTATCAAGTAAAAGTAAATTATTGCATTTTTTTTTATCATACTCTTTGACAAAGCGCAAGTTGTGGTCAGGATACAGCTATATTACAGGCCACAAAATAAAATGAATTACGAGTTAAAAACTTTATTGAACAATTAAATATTACAAAAGGAAGCTGTTAATTACATTTAAAATCTAATGTGAAAAAATTCTGCATTGAAGGAACAATGGATCAAAAAGTACACCGTGATTGACCGGTAGCTTGCAAAACACGGATTGAACATCTTTGTTGTGGAGTATGCAATGGGAATAATAATGGCCAGAAACTGTCGCTCCAAATTTAGGACGATTATAACCAGTTGTCAATTTAGCCATTTTCAATGCTTATTTCAACTCTTTTAAGAAAAATGAAGCTTTGATCCTCTGATTTCAGTTTCGGATTCGGAAACTAATGTTCTTTATTCTACTATAGCACCATTGAGTTCAACTGATATTCCTTAGATCGAGCAAATTCATTCTCTACAGACATTTTTACGATCTGTAAAGGCGAATATTGAACACTAATGTTATCTGTTGCACAGCACATCACAAGTCTGGGCATTTTTTGTGACATCACTGTACATCTGACACTCCAACAGATATCACAGAACAATTCTTACTCGAATCTATCTGTCATTGCGTTATATTGAGTTAACCGTCTCTCTCCGGCTAATTCGTTTGTTGCGAATCATTTCTATATATCGTTTAATATTTCATGGTGTCACATGACAGTGACAATAGTTCAATATACCTAGTCACCCAGTGGCGGACCTAAAAACTTCAAGCCTCGAGGAATTGTCTTTGCATCCGAAGTCAGTGCAGCGGTCGTGATCTTCATCATCTAAAATCTGAACATAATAAAGATAATAAAAGAAGAAAACTTTCGGATTTGCTGCTTTTCTTTTACATATCTTAGATAGTCTTAGTCATAAGAAATTGGGGACCTGAAATTGTTGGCTCGTTCGGTAGTGGGTCAGGCTCGTAATCTGGAGTTCACAGATTCGAGTTCCACCGTTGCCATCTTTGAGATTTGTCTCCGCTAAAACTTCCTCCTGCGCCTGGTGAGAAAGGAGCCACCGATGGGTTTGAAAAGGTCGTTGGTGTCTCCTTTCCTGAAAATTCCTGTCTGTTTCCCTTTCCTGAAGCCATATCCTATGCATGCTATGTATGTTAAAAACCGCTGGATAGTCTTGAGAAAAGGCTTCTATCTGTTTCCTATCAGCTGTCCAGTGGGTCCCCTTTCTCTAAACCAAGCCTGAGCAAACGTTTTAGGTGAAAGATCATACAAAACACTGAAATGGAAGGGAAAATATGTACGGATAATATATGGTATATATGATAAATATAAGGAAATATATATAATCAACAACGTATGCATAAACAACTCAAAAGAAATCTAAAGTGAAACATAAACAATGTAATTTTGATAAAATTAATTATTTTAATGAGAATTCGCTTCGCTGAAGTTGAACTTCTTGTCTTCTGTACGTTCAATTTCTCATTTACAAAATTTGTCATCAGTAGCAGCACGAGAGCCGCAGAAAAAGAGGTTTTAGGCGTAGTTTGCCCAGGCCTCATCTAACCAAACTCTGAACCCTTGTGACCTGATTATTTCGTCAACTGTGTGCACAAAAAATGGTACTCATAGGTAAAACAACTCATCACATCATCATTCTCAAGCAGCCATGTGCTACGGATGCCCAACCAGACTGTGCAGTTTAATTCTCCAAGCATATCTGTCCTGAGCTATATCTTCTAAATCATCTGGCCACTACACACCAATTCTAACAAGGTCCTGTTTGGCATTGTCTACCCACCGCATCCTAGGTCCCCCTCTTTCTGAAGCCTTTAGGCACACTGTTCATAACACTATTCGCCAATCTATAATCATCGATACGGGCAACATGGCCAAATTAACGGAGTCTCTCTCTGCACAATATGTTGCTCAAAAGACACTGCCGACTCCTTCGCCTAACCTCTTCATTAGTTACAAAGTTTAACCACCTAATACCCAAGATACTGCATAAGTATCTAGAATCAAAAGCATCTAGTTTCCTGTTATCTTGTTTACAAAGGGTCCACGTTTCACTACCATAACCATGAAAAATTAAGCACAAAGGCATAGTGGTCCCATCATAGAGAGAAGGCATTCGAAGAGAATCTAGAAACTGTTAGAAGAAACTATTTAAAAATTGTATTTTGATAATACTTGATTTTCTTCAAATCTCTGATTAGAATTATAGAAAAATATAAAAATTGCATATTAATGTTTTAAAATAGTTTTCGAAGATAGAAGAAAACATCATTAGTTCTAGTTTGGAAATTATTGTCTTCGTGTTCAGTTGAAATGGTTCTCGGCCCATACAAGTAAAGTAACTGAACCCCATTACTCCAGTTCCAATACATATATATTTAGGTCTCCAATTCCTCAAAACTGCAGCGTTTGCGGCAATCGGCATTATAATTACACCCTCCACCCCAATGACTCCACTCTCACTGCAAAGCTATCGAAACAAATCACAGTAGTGATGATTACAGGCCCGGATCTAGGAGGAAAAAGGAGGGGGGATAGGATATTGGATATACAATGCCGTGTAACATTTCTCCCTTCATTTTAGAGGTTTTTAAGCTATTTCTTGAAATATGCATAAATTTAATAATTTTTGGACTCTATTACCTTACTTTACTTACCTTCCCAAAGGTCTAGTCCCCCCTCCCACCTGCTCCTAGATTCTCCCACGGTGATGAATATTATTCAATGCCTTATAGTTGTTGTTTTCTATACTCCAGCCAGGGGTTCTCAACGTATGGTGCGGGGTAAAATTTTTTGGGGTACGTCGTGAAAGCTCAAATGTCGCTAGATTTATTAACAAAGTGGCTAAGTTGGCATTATTATACTATAACTATAGTTTTATCTATCTGTATAAGGGGTACGCCAGTTACATACACATTTCCAGGGGGTACGTGAAGCATAAAAGGTTGAGAACCACTGCTCCATGCTATCAAATAAAAGGGTAAGATTAGCATATGTCTGCATTTAACCGCCTAAAGTGAACTTATTTTTTGACGCCATCAAATAAATTTGTTTTTTGCGGCTACAAGTAACATTATTTCTGCCACCCATAAAAGTATTTTTTTGTCACCACCTCAACTGAAATTGCTTTTTTTGCTGTTATAATTGATTTCATTTTTTTTGCCTCCTCAAGCGATCGTACTGTTTCTGTCATCTCAAACGATCTTACCACCTTTGGAAACCTAACTGAGGCTATTTCACATTTTTCACATCTTTAATAATAAAAGAGGGTATCTCTGTGTGTGTTTGTGCGTTTGTGTGTCTGTGGCCTCATCGAGAAATCATAGTAGACATTTCAAATTTTCAGAAAATTTTTCTGGTTTTAGTCCGGGTCGCAGTGCCGATTTTCAAGCCGAAATTCCGAAAGGGTGGCTTGCTAGAAACAAAATAAATTACCTTGCTATTCTTACGAGAAACGATAATGCTGCTAAATTTATTGTTCACTCCCTAACTGTGAACGTAAGAGCCATAATAACATTTAATCTGCTGTCGTTGCCAGATTCCCCACATTTCTAAATGCATTGCTATTTTAAGGCGTCCCCATTGCAGCTAGGAACCTGTTTTTTTAATCCGACACTCGGCCAGGCAGGGGGAACCCGCCTACGAAATTTAGGACCGTTGGTAGAAATGAAACTCTCGATAGTTTGCGACGAAGCCGCAGGCTATGAGAGCTCGCGCTGATGTTAGAAACAACCTGGGCAACGCCGGGCAATTCCTTGTGTTGGATCTGTGCTAAAGTGTTGGAGGAAAGCAGAACTAACAAAACTAACCTTTAGTACAGTAAAAAATAAAATATACAGATTAAAAGTAAAACTCGGGCAGCACCCGGTGCCGTTCAGCTAGTTTGAAATAAAGTATTAGATGAATCATCAGTAACAAGGTTTCAGATATACTGTGCTTAAAAAGTTATGTAAAGACCTTAGCACTTTACATTTATGGCATTTTCATTTTCAGCTGAAATTAAAGTAAGTCTATTCAATTACTAGCATGCCGCCACAAGCGACCACTTGGAATGCTTACTCTGATATGTCTCTCGGTAATTCAATCAAAACAGTAATCTCGCTTACCCAAGAGTTTCTTTTAACTTTCATCTTTGTTACGATCTCGGGACATGCAACGTCACTATAAACCATTTCTTATTGTTCAGGCAGTTGCGATATAATTCCCATTCATTTCTTTTACTGCCATTTTCGTCCCCTGGCCTGCATAGACTTCTACCAATATTTATCACGATGGAGTGCCCAAATCCAACGGAGATTTGAACTCAGGTTGTACTGCTTTGCAGGCAATATGCTATCAGCTACACCAATGTTTCTCAAAATGTTTTGCGTCTTGCATACCCTAATCCACTGGTTTTTGAATTTGTTTTCAAAACGGGTTACTCTTTGGTAACAGTTTCGGTTGTTTTACCTCTGAGCGGCACTTTTCGCACACAATGGGCAAAACCACAAGGGCTAAGAGAAAGTTGAGGGAAGCTGCCCGCTGGACAGCTGTTAGGAACATGTGGAAGAAAACATGTGGAAGAAAGCTGAAGGAAACATGTGGGAACCTCCCGTCAAGGCTATCCTGCGTATTCCTTAACTTGCACAGGATATGGCTTTACGTAGCACACGGAACCATGATTTTACGTCCAAGTCGATGGATGGCACCCTTTTCAAGCCCATCGGTGTTCCCTTTCTGATCGAGAGAGGGTGTGTGTGTGTGTGGGGGGGGGGGGGGGGGTTTGAGGGTTAGGAAGATAAATCTCAACAGTTGGGACTCGAAACTGGTAACTGCAAATTACGAGCTGGCGCGCTACTGACAAAGCCCCTTTTGTAATGAATTTACAATAAGAGAGTTCTCTTTTGAAGTTTACCGATATTCAATGTTTTGCGTCGAGAAGCTCAAAATTTAAGAGGTTGAAAATCGCCAAATTAACAACATTAAGTGAGCTAGTTGATTAATCCGGTGGGAGGGAGGGGATGCAGAATATATTCCCCCTATGTGGATTGTGAGAAATCCTTGAAAAAGATTATTATTTACGACGTAAATCCTCTTGGTCGAAATTAGTTCACTTCATAATTTAGAAATGCTGGGGGTGGGAAGAAATTACAAGTGTGCAATTGTCTTTTAGTGGCACAGAAAAAAAAGCGCAAACGTTTGAGTAAAGAAAAAGGAAACATTATCTCATGGGATAATAAAATACAACAAAGGCTTAATGTCATTCAGCATGTTAAATGGGGTTGCATTTTCAAGGATTGTGTTTCTGAGAGCAAGCAATCAAGCGACGTCGACGATGGAATGTGCCGTAATGGCTTTGTGCTGCCAGCGACGGCTCATCAGACGAGATTAACGAGGCAACGCCTGTACGTTGGAAGGAAAAGAACAAAATACGGTGATTATTTGATAGGTTATCATTTGGTTATCTAAGCTAATAATTATCTGTTTTTACGACGACTTGCATACATTATGGGCCGTTCTCACGAGGGAATATTTCATTCGGCGCAATAAATAACTGCGAAATAAAATTGCATTTTGGAAAGATGCGTGAAAATGTCTAATGTATAATTTTGGTGTTTATTTGGTGCTCACTTTTACGGAGTCGTTCACTAGGGAAGTCATCATTTACAGATTTCAATCTATAGAAATATCTGGTTAAACTTATGTGGTGTTCAATTATAGACAAATGTCCTACACAACTGGGGGGCGGGGGTGGCTCAGTCGGTAGCGCGCCAGGCTCGTAATCTGTAGTTCCCAGGTTCGAGTCCCAGCTGGGTCAGCGTTGAGATTTATCTCCGCAAAAATTCCCCGCCCTGCCCACGGTCAGTAGGGGACACCGATGGGCTTGGAAAGGCCGCCGTCCGTCGGATGGGACGTTAAGCCGTGGCCCCGTGTGTGGGAGAGCCATACCCTGTGCACGTTAAAGAACACGCTGGATGGCCTTGACGGGAGGCTACCATCTGTCTCCCAACAGCTGTTCCAGTGGGTTCCGTCCCCCAACCTTCTCTGAGCCTTCGGGGTCCATGTGACCTGGCCATTTAGCCCATGGTGTGCAAAAAAGTGCCTCTCAGAGGTAAAACAACCCAACCCTAAACAACTGGCAATTCGCTTGTTCTGTGAAATTATCTAAAAACTCCATTGTGCTGGGGGAACAGCACCACTCCCACATCACGAGGCCATTTCAAATGAAATACATCGAGTATATATTTTAACATTATGATTGATTTCTACACACAAAGCTCACTATGATTACATGACATCCAGACTGTTCCAGAAACTCCGTAACCTCCAGTGATATACACAGAAACGTACAATAGGTAGTTGAGTCATTGATTTTCAGTAACTTCTTTATAAATTGTCCCACCCAGAAGGAGTGGCCGGAATCTTCTGAAACTCATTAGACACAAATGATCAGATGGGTAGGGACATGATTTCGTTTACAGCTCCATGCGATGAATTAAACTAACGGCATATGGTAAAATGTACCTCTTTGAGTAGTCGGGGGACAACGGGCAGTGAAACGCCCGTGATTCATGATACATTCAGTGACACGTCGTGGCATAGAGATTCCTGATGGTGTTCTGAGAATGTCATTACACGTGCATATAATCACGTAGTGCAGCTACATTTTGGGCCGGTTGAGGGTGAGTTTGCAGGCGATGTCATTTTTCAAACACACTAGAAGCAAAACGTTTTGAAGCATGAATGGCCACGGAAGAGTATGGGTGCCTTGTAGCCATGCCCTAGAGATGTTGCTGGAAAATGGCTTTAGGGATATTCGCCAGAAATGGTAGTGTGACTGGCCATGGGACGTCGTCATGTCACTGGGTGTTTACTCATACCAGAGGTGACCTGCTATCCTAACTGATGGTTACTCAAACAAAGATATCTTGTGGACAAGTGCTATGGCGTTTGTTTATGAACAACAGTTCGATATATCCTCTACCATGTCTACCAGGCGTGGATGTGACGATGGTTTGCACCGAGGAAAAAGCAGGACTCGTCGCTGAAAACAACTGCTACCAGTCTTCGTTCTAGGTAACTCTAACCCAACACCAGTTCAGCTGAACCCAGTGGCGGCATGCAGTCAAGAACAGTCTAAACAAGGGAAGCCAGCCCAAAGTCCTGCATCTAGCAATCTCTTGGAAATGGTCCAGGTGGAAACTTCAATGGCAGCAGTTATACCTTGTCGAATGATTGTAGTCGGGTCTGCCACCGCCCTCCAATGAACCAGGTGATCTGCTCATGCTGTTGTGTGTTTGACAGTACTTGACCCTGTGTGCAATGGCTGTGAGGATCTTCTTGATACCACGGGCTTCACACAGCACTACAATCCAACAATGCTGAAATTGTTGTAATGCCAAGAGATTTCATTTGTTGATACTGTTGGCATCTTCTACACTTTATCAATACTCTTTCGCAGCTTGTTGCAGACAACTACAGTGCTTGCAGCATTTGGCTTAGAAGCTGAGCACTCGTCATTTGATCTCCCAAAGATACCATGTATTTGTCATGGAAACGTAGTCATGTGCACATATCAGTGTTCTACACTCACATACCTGTTTTGCATGCAAATCCGATCTGTTCTTCTGGGTGGGTAAATGTCGAGCATTGTATATGTTTTTCAGGCTTTTCATTTCGCCTAGTTCCTTTCTTTGTTGAAGTGCCCTTTAGCGAAAACTCCTTTCTTCCCCTAACTATTTTTCAGCGGATAAATTGCCTCTGCTCTGAACTTTGGGATCATCATGCCATTGGGACACTTTGCCTTAGATCGCGAATTGTTATTACAACGATCGATAGGGGTGATCGTATCGGGCTAGATTTTATTACAAAGCTGAAATTGTTTCAGATCAAGCCATTACATCACAGTCAAATCTGCATCTAATGTTAAACAAATTTCCCATGATCAAAATGAGAACTACTCTTTGCTTTAAGTGGAAAGCGAATTTTATTTTTGCCAGAAGTAAGAAAAGTCCTCCATTTCGCTGCATAACTGAGATCTCGTTGCAGTGCATTATATATTCCACTGCCAGTTAGTTACTTAAGATCATGCATGTGTAGATTAAAGCTGAAATGTGTTTTTCAGAAAGTAGCGGGACTCATTTTCTAGAATCAACAGATACATTTCCCGTTGAAAAAAGAAAGATTCTAGGAACTGCTTCTATGTTGTCGAAACTGGGCTACATACACTCATCATCAAAGAAATTGCCCCACCCAGAAGGAATGTGCGTATGACACAAAGCGATATGCTAAAAGGGAATACTGTAAGTAACAAATATTCACATTTGAAGCTTGCTTAGTGGGGGGGGGGGGGCGGATACGTGGATATTAGGGTAACATCAGTACGAGGTATGGCAGCCTTTTGTGGCTATGCAAACACTAATACGTGTACGAAGTGAGTCAAATAGTTTTCTAATAATGTTCTGGTCTATGGTTCTCCAGATCCGCTGCACTTGCACGTTATTTGCTAGTATCACCTCTGTTCTGAGGCTCCAGAGACTTCCAGAGTATTTCAGAATGCATTCTGATGCTTGGGATGGAAACATGGATGTTAACATAGAGACTATCACCGAAAATAGAATTATAATATAAATAGAAATTAAGAAAAGCTTAGAGGTTATGAATTTGTGAGCAGAATGGATGAAAAGAGATGGATGAAAAAGATACGACGTGGTTAACTCTAGGAAAAAGGAAGAGAGAAAAGAAAGACTGAGGTTAAGAAAGATAAAGTAAAGATGGAGAGGGTGACCGAGGAGAAGCTGAATTGATTGAGTTAAAGGAGTAGAGGAAAATCAGAGAAGATGAAGGGAAAAAAAGGAGGAGAGAAGAGGAAGGCGGAGGTTAAGATGAATGGATGAAGTAAAGATGGAAAGGATGACTGAGAAAACGATAGATAGATTGAATTAAATGAGGAGAGGAAGATAAAGGGGAAGATACATGAATGGAACTAAGGAGGAGGAGAAGGTAGAAGATGGATGGAACAAAGGAGGGGAGAAGACAGAAGATGGATGGACTGAGTACAGGGAAGAGAGGGAGAAGTAAAAGGAAAGGGAGAGAGCAGTAGGTTATCGAATGAAGTGATGGTGATGACTGAAGAGATTGTGGGATGGATGATGTAAAGATGAAATGTAAGGCAAAAGAGATGTATGTAATGAGTAAAAGGAGAACAAGGATCCCATGAAGATGATGGATGTAGTAAGAGAGGAGGAAATGAAGACCACGGGGAAAATAAAGGAATAAAGTAAAGGAGGAGGATAAGGAGAATAAGGTGGAATAATGAAGTAAAGACGGAGAGGATGATCGAGGAGAAGATGGATGAACTGAGTAATAGGAGGAGAGAAATCCTAAGGAGAAGATAGCTAAATGGATAGAGTAAAGGAGAAGATCACAGATTAAATAAATGGGTGAAGTATAAAGGAGGAGGAGAGAAGAAAATCGATGGATGAAATAAATTAGGATACGAAGACCGCGGAGAAAACAGATCGATAAATTGAGTAGAGGAGGAGAGGAAGAAGATAAACGGATGAAGTAAAGGTAGAGAAGAGGACTGGGGGGGGGGGGATAGGAATGAATGGAAATAGACCGTAATGTAAGAAAGAGGAAAGAAGATGACCTGAAGATGGATGAATGGAAAAAGAAATGCAATGCTAAAAACAAGTTTAGAGGAATGGAGATAGGGCTGACTAGTGATACCAGCAAACATTTCTTTTTTTTAAATAAACATCAAAATGCTATTGTTAAATCTGTTTCTGAAGGAAAAGAGGTGATACTTTGAGTTTCATTTCCAGGGGCACCAAAATACCTCGACCAGTTACTGATTTGTGAAATGGAAAGGGAGGAAAACGTTATCTATTCGTGAGTGGGCGTTAAGGTGGGTGTGTCTTAAAGAA
Source organism: Ryuthela nishihirai (assembly GCA_038380435.1). Taxonomy (NCBI): domain Eukaryota; kingdom Metazoa; phylum Arthropoda; class Arachnida; order Araneae; family Heptathelidae; genus Ryuthela; species Ryuthela nishihirai. The sequence continues at coordinate 85,305,012 of JAWZYU010000017.1, forward strand.
GAAATAAGTTTTAAAATCCTTTCATCATGAAGTAAATTTGATTTTACTAAGTAAGCTCCTTGTGTTTTGTTTCATAACTAACTACTCGTGGTTAAACATTTCGGATAATTTGTTAGCTGCTGAGGAATTATCAGTGTCAGTTAATGCGACCTAAACGTAATAGTTCTAGACGCGTTCGTTGTACCACTTCAATCTGACATGCCTGTGGCTTCGAGTGAGCGGTATGCAGGGGAGAGGATATGTAGAGGAGAGGGTATGCAGAAGGTGCCTTCCTCTCCTCTGCTACAGCTCACTCGAATGAATAGAAAACTAGTTTCGTTCGAGGTAAATGCTTACCTGAAGTAAGTCTGTACCTTCCGGACAAATCTCAGGAACGACAGATTCTAAAGGCACACCTCGAGAGAATTTAAATGAAACCCAAGGCAGTGATACATCTGGCCATTCATTCTGTGGTGGAGATCCAGTCACCCTGTGAAGTGAAGGCAACATAAAAGAAATTAGATTCTTTACTAAAGGTAGGCAAATGAGTACATGGACGCAATAATCGTATGCATATTTTGCTACATAATATACTGAAATATTAATGATCGAATTACTGAAAATAGTGCGGAACACACAACGATCTTGGGGAGGCGCAAAGTCGACCATTTGAAAATTTTTTAAATGAATCTTTTGCGAGAAAATATTAATGAAAATGATATCACAAATTTGTTTTTAACTGTATTCGCCCGTTTCAAAAGTTTTACCAAATTAGAACCCAGAGCTAAAAAAGGTGACAAAATTGCTCATGAATATCACATATTTCTCTTCTATTTTATTTGGATTGAACTCTACCTTACAAAATTTACTTAGTAGCAGTGTATAGAAATTTATATTCTCTTTTCGCATAAAAATGTTGAACCGAATACTGCAACTCAAGACCTAATTTAGGCTTGAAAAATGTTCCTTAGAGTAAGCTCTATGCAAGAACTTTAAAAGTTGAAAAAAAAAAAGATGTGATGAACAGAAATATCTTGCCATTTTCAATAATGAATCTGTTTCTCTCCAGTTTATTCTTTTTGCAGTTCCAAATCATATTCTTCAAATTCCCAAGAGTATCTTAGGTTCTTCCATTAATCAATAAAAGACCATTATCAGGTGCTAAAATTGCTTGAAAGCAGTGCATTATCAGATGTTCAAATTGCCTTGGAGCCAATGCATCATCTGGTTTGGAAATTGGATTGGTAGCAGTGCATTATCAAATGTGGAAATTGACTTTGAAGCAATGCATCACCAAGTGGGAAAATTACCTTGGAAGCAATGCATCATCTTGTTGGGAAATTAGTTGGAAGCAATGCATCATCAAGTGCGGAAATTGCCTTTAAACAATGCATCATCAAATGTGGAAATTGTCTTTTAAGCAATGCATCATCAAATGTGGAAATAGGCTTGGAATCAATGCATCATAAAGTGTGGAAATCGTCTTTTAAGCAGTGCATCATCAGCCACTGAAATTGCGCTCATTTTGGTCTTTGAAAGCGTCATCCGCTTAGAGTGACTCTCTGTGTTGAAGTCATATTTCATTTTGAAGCTTTCTTGATAATTTTCCTGAAACTTTCCTTTAGATCTTTCAAATGACACATTCAGTGATTTTTTCATACTATATCATGGAACTCCCTTCTAGTACCAGCTGGGTCAGTGTTGAGACTTATCTCCGCAAAACTCCCCACCCTGTCCACGGTCAGTAGGGGACACCGATGGGCTTGGAAAGGCCGCCGTCCTTTCGGATGGGACGTTAAGCCGTTGCTCTGTGTGCGGGAGAGCTCTGGGTTCTAATTTGGTAAGAATCCAATTTCCAAACCAGATGAAATCACAATAAGCCGTTGCTCCAGTGTGTTGGAGCAGGACAGCATACCCTGTGCACGTTAAAGAACACGCTGAATGGTCTTAACGGGAGGCTATCATCTGTCTCCCAACAGCTGTTCCAGTGGGTCCCCTCATCCAACCTTCTCTGAGCCTTCAGTGTTCATGTAACCTGGCCATTTAGTCCATGGTGTGCAAAACAGTGCCGCTCAGAGGTAAAACAACCCAACCCAACACTTCTAGTGTCGCTTGGTTAACACGTTGGACTGCATGAAAATAAACCTAGTTTTGAAATGCATTGATATCATGAATACTGTTGTTGTTTTACTGATGAGATTTTTTAATTTCATAATTTTCTGTTCTTCATGAATCATCTGAACAAAAAATCTTGTCAGATTGCTAGAGATTGAAAGAAAATAGTTTTGTTATCAGATGCATTTTGTTGGACAATCCTATTTAAGACTAAAAGACATTGACTAAGATCAGAATTTATCCTGATTTAATCAACGAAAACTACATAAAAGTAAATATATTCATTCGTTTTTCATAACTCTTAACTTTTAATTATTTCCTGATAGCATAAAAATACAGGTTGGTAATTTAAAAAATAAGAAACATATACATAAATAAAACATAAATAAATTAAGAAACATGACCAGATTTATAGCGCCAAATGTCCGTGTCGCCCATTAATTAATAGCAGCTTTTTTAATATAATATTTTTAAACAAAAAATTAATTTTTGGATCTCACAAAAGTAATCTTGTTCGTGAGATCGCTGTACAGAAAAAAATTAATTTGCAAGCATTGGTCAATTCAAAAGATGCAAAATAACAAAAGAAACAATTGAAAAATTAAACAGATAAAAATTTAAATGTTATCTGTGAATATATTAAAATAAATCTGTGAATTTATTAAAAATAGTCAATTTGCTGTTACTAAGTAATCAGTTTTCCTGAAAATTTAATGCAAATAAATTTGAACATCATCAAGTTTCAAAACGTGTTGTTGAAAAATTCTCCCAAAAAAAGATATTTTTTTCATATTTTTGATGATATTTGCCACACAGTGTTGAGTTGTTTTACCTCTGAATGGCCAGGTCACAAGGACCCCAAAAGAATCTAGAGAGAGTTGGAGCAGGAGACCCACTGGACAGCTGTTAAGAAACAGATGGTAGCCTTCATCCAGCCTGCTCTTTAACATGCACAGTGTACAGCTCTCCTCCACAAGGAGCTACGACTTAACGTCCGATCCGATGGACAACAGCGTTTCGAAGCCCATCGGTGTTCCCTTTCTAACCGATTTTAGCAGAGATCAATTTCAGAAGTGGCCCAGTAGGACTCGAACCTGGAAACATCATATTACAAACCTGGCGCACTACCGATTGAGCCACTCCCGGTCCTTGCTAGATAGGGATGAAATTGTGATGATAATTATAAATAATAACGCCAAAAAAAAAAAGGAATTCTTTATGCAGTTCAGGTATTTGACAATATTTTTGATAAACTTTAATTGATAATTATTAATAGCAGTTTTTAATACCTTCTTTTGTGAAGTGAAAGTTTTTTGAAATTTCGAAAAAATAAACATGTTGCAAAGGAATCATTCCTGTCCTGAATCACTCTCTCTCTATACATATAGAGACTGCGGACTTCATGTAGAATGGTGTACTCTACCCACAATACAACCTTATAACCTTTTTAACACATAACCTTTTAAGTACCATACCTCCACCATCACCCTAGTAATCTTATTTGCATTTTTTTTTTATTTGCAACATATAGGACAGAGAAGAATCCTAAAAGCTACTCCTAGCTTAATACAGGCCTTCTCATACAAGGACATGCCCTACTAATACCGAAGTCACTGCTGACCACTGTCTTAGTTAGAGCTAACACAACCACACAAAGTTTGCCTTGCTGGAACAGTCGCTAGCTTCCTAACCACTATGCCAATTAAGGCTTATGACCCACTTATCTTTATATAACAAATAACTATGATATACAAAACGAAAGAATAACTATTAAATCTGAAATTTTGAGTGCATATAAAACACTAAATAAATTATCTTTTATGCAAAGCAAGCATGCCATACCCCCCGCTCTGTACCCCTGGTTAAAAGCTACATCTGTAGAATATTTTTCAACTGACATAATAAGTTAATAATAGAAACCTTTTCTTGGTTGCACTATCATAAAAAAGCAAAAAATTCAAAATATTAAAATAAGACAAAAAATATGATTCAATTACAGCAAAAGATTCTTTTTTTTCTGATCTGTTTCATATTTAAGCTGTCGCGTGGCCGAGTGGTTAGCGTGATTGGCTACTGATGAAAGAGACTGGGTTCGAGCCTCGGGTAAGGCATGGATGTTTGTTGATGTCTTTCTGCTGACTTCCCGTCTTCCTCACAGATCTTCTCCAGGGTGTTTTAAACTGACAGACTCCTGTCAGACCTCTGTGGCAAGCAGCTGCTTGAGGGGATATTTTTTATTTTCATATTTAAGCTCGAGGAATATTGCCAACGTTTTTTTGCCATCTTAGCATCACGTAGAACAAAAAGGGAATAGCACGATTCGAGAAATTTGTTTTAGGAATTATTACTCTGAAATATCTGTAAAATTTAAATTTAAAAAAAGTAGAAACGTACTTACTCAAATATTTTGCGTAATTGATCTACTTCTGACTGCCCGCAGAATAGTGGCCTGAATATTGAGATGCAAAAGGTTAGATTAATTAGCAATACAGATTCAAGTTTATATTAAGAAACAAATACATTAATACATCAAGAACTGCCAAAAGAAATGAACATCTTAGTTTAATGTCGTCATCAAAATTTCATTTGAAAGCGCAGAACTAAATTGTTTAGAAAATATTACAAAATGCATAAAAAATGTTCCTATTTGTTTAAAATCTTCAATATTTCTTTCTTTATATATATATTGTAATTGGATACAACTAAGAGTTATATTTTGATGTTTATTTCAGATATCTGCACAATAATTTCACAAATGAAGCATCTTATTTTCCATTATTCGGCCTTGATTAAAAATGATACTCGTATTTCCATACTGTTATTGCAAATGCTCATAGCATTATTTGGGCTTTTTTAAGCATGCTGGTGATATGAACAGAATTTTTTGCGCCGAAGCGAAAAACAATGATAGTGAGCAGAGATTGGTTATGACTCTATTTTTTGTCCCGTACCCGCCGAATTCGTCTTTAGTAGCGAGGCTTACGAGAGACCATTCGACGGTGTGTAAAAGATTCGCCAAATTTATTTTTAAGCCTCCTACTTGCCGTCAACGTGTTTGGCTGTGGATTCACCTAGGGGATCTGCATTCGAATGCGAGATGTTTGTTCTGAGATTTGTCTCAAATGAGGAGAATCATCAGTTCAAAGGTACAGACAGTCAATATCGTCACAGATTCGTTCCAATCTGGTACAGTGCTGTCGTATGATACATGCATTTAACTTACCCGAATTTAACTGGGCAACAAATATAATATCACACCTATAATTCAATATCACTGGGCAACAAATTTTCATAAAATCATGCCTCTGAGATAAAAGTAGCAATTTCTTAAAGATTTCAAGGTGCTGAACACGAATATGACAATGAAAATGAAAATTGCCTACAATTTCTGAGAATTCCGCAATAGTTTCTTATATAATAGAGTAATACGTACATATGACATGTATCGGTAAAACTCCGCTTCTACTTCCGACGTCGCTTTGCCCGTCTCTTGTATAGCTGCTCAGGATCATCTCTGGCGAGTGTCCAACAGTAGTCAGCCAACATTAAAGTGGACCAATTTCCCTGGTATCATTCCTCCATCGTTGCAATGTCCTGGTGAAAATGTTCACTGTGCTCATCACTAACCATGCCACAGTTGTCGGGGAAGAAATCTAAGTGGGAATGGAGAAAGTGGATCTTTAAGGACATATTGCAGCCGAAATTTGTGATACATAGAAATGTCCTTATCCAGTTTCTTGTAGTTGTCTGCTCTGACATTCCTGAGGAATTTAGTTGACATCAGACGAAACGCGTCCCAATCCTTTTTCTCTTCACCTGAAGCAGGTTGTCGAACATCTGGTCTCTGAACAGCTCACTGATCTGAGGATCCATAAGAATTCCCTCTTTAATTTTCGCTTCGCTGAGTTGAGGAAATTTGTCAGCCAAGTGCTTAAAAGCTGATGCAGTCCGGTCCATGGCTTTTACGAAGTTTTTCATCACACTGAGTTTGATGTGTAGGGATGGTAGCAGGATTTTGTGTATTTCTGCCAGTGCTGGGTGTTCCACATTCTTCTCTCCAACCTTCAGAGATTTCCTCTGAGGCCAGTTTCTCTTCACGTAGTGTAAAGTCTTTGCTCAGCTGTCTCAGTCACATAAGAAACAGCAGTACTTCGTATATCCCAACTGCAGACCCATCAACAGAGCCACAACCTTCAAGTCACAACAGAGATGCCAGCCATACTTAATGTACAGAAGACAGTTCAACAGCTATTTTAGGTTGTTGTAGGTTTGTTTCATGTAGACAGCATGTCCGACTGGAATGGATGGAAGTCGATTTCCATTATGCAGCAACACCGCCTTGAAACTCAATTTCGAGGAGTCTGTGAATAGTCATCATTCTTGAGGGTCATGTTTCATTATGAGGGCATTCATCAGGTCATCTATAATGACGAGTTCGAAACGAAGTCACTCAGACATTTTCCTTGAGAAGATTCCATTGTTTAAGTCTTGAACCAAGTAACTCTGGCCTTGGACAGCTCCAGATCGCTAAACGAGATCGTTGATTCCTTCTTGAGTGAGAATGTGTGGCGCAGATGACGCACCGTGGCAGACGTATGGATCATCATTAGGCACCAAAGGCTGCAGAGAACCCGACGTTGTTTCACCTCCCTCATCGTCTGAATTGATCGAAAATTCTTTTGGAGGTTTGGGAACGGGAAGGCCTTCGCCATGCAGAACTGGTCGGAGAGCAGCTTGTATATTCGGGTATGCTATTGTCCACTTCTTTTTCCTTGTGATTCCTCCAGAAACAGGTGGAACCATGCAGAAGTAGCAGTCATTTGCGTGATTGCTTGGCTCTCTCCAAACCGTAGGAACAGCAAATGGCATTACCACTTTTTCTCCTTTCAGCCACATCGGAAGATTTCTTGCACATGTACTGCAGTATATGTGTGTGGCTCAGGCCTTTTTCTGTCCCCTATCTTGCATTCAAAATTAAACACATATGCCACCTTCACTATTGGAGTGATGGCCCTTTTCTGGGTCATCACTCCAATGGTCACTTCTACGCAAATGTAACAAAATGTATCTGCACTAAACACAGTTACGGGGCATCACTACTGCTGGATTAAAAGTGCAAGGATCACTTGTGCTGTACTTACGACTCAGGGGTAAATGGGAGTCGCTCAAAAGACTTGCTCACTCTATGAGACGAGACGTCGATTATAACTAATGATTGCATCATCTTTTGTCTGCGATCGTAAAGCCGCAATGTCATGACTCAACTACATTGCATCAGACAATGATGCAATATCTCTGGGGGTTATGTGTATGACGGGCTGATGCAATATAATGCAATATGTTGCAATCTGGAATTTAAAATACAGCATTGCAAAATGGTTACGTATGTACTCAATGCAGACTGAGTCGTTTATACATGACCATCTCTGTCTCTCGTAAACAAGAGCCAATCGTCAAATTTTATTGTCATTTTCGTGTTCAGCACCTCGAAATCAGTAAAGATTGGCTATTTTCATTTCAAAGCCTTTTTGTGTGTTGCCCAGTGTATGCGCTCGTCAGCACTTACATTTCGAAATTGAAAAGACAAGACAATAGTTTCAAAACAAACTAAACACCTTGTGACTGTATTGTTTTTTTGGCAATGATAGTGTTCATTTAATAAAGCCGGACTTTCTCTATGGTGCTGCCAATCCCTGTGCTCTAAAAGGCAAAGACAAAAATATCTTCATCATAAGGGTGCTGCACTAATCATCATCGTCGTCGCATCACCATTCTCATAGTCGTCGTAGACTAGCAAGAATGTACAGATGAATGACGGGTGTTCAAGTTTTTTTCTTCTGTGTTCTTTCATTCTTCCGTCTCTCTCTTTCTTTTATGTAATTATAAATACTATAAAATTATAATTTGCATTGTACATTACCATATATTATACATTTATACAAACATATTACTGTAAGTTGTATACACAAAAATCATTTATACTGTACTTTATGGGCGATTTAAGCCATTTTCAGCGGTAATTTGACTATACGCGATTTTCACCTTACGCATTCACCTTAGAACCTAACCTCTGCGTAAGATGCGACTTCACTGCAACTGCCTCTGCCATCGATAGGATCATGAAGGTGACTTTTATGTTAGGGGCTCAGTATTGTGTGTGATACTCCTTCCATAGCAGGAGAAGAAACATATTAACAAAGGAAGACTGGAGGTGGGTATTGTTAAAGATGGATCCAGATTTGCACTCCAGACACCGCTTGATGTAGGGGAGTATCAAGGGCACGATATTATCCCATATACTCATAGAGAGAGAGAGAGACCTCTGCTGGAGATAAATAGTGTTATGAATTGAGGATACCGAACCTAAATTTAGGTTCTTTTTAATTCTAGAGAGCATGGAGGAGCGGGGGTTGCCTCAGTCGGTAGCGCCAGGTTTTGAGTCTGTAGTTCCCAGGTTCGAGTCCCAAGTGTGTCTGCATTGAGAATTGTTTTCGCTATCTTCCAATCTGCCCTCGGTCAGCAAGGGGATACCATTGGACTCTGAAAGGTTCGTTGGATGTATGGGAGTTAAGCTGTGGCCACATGTGCAGGAAACCCGTACCCTGGGCACCTTGAAGAACTGCTGGGTGGCCTTGACATGAGACTTTCACCCTTCATAACAGCTGTCCAGTGAGTCCCCTTCACCGATCCTTCTCCAACCTGTGACCTCGTCATGCAAACCATTATGGGTAAAGTATTGTGCATTTTTGTACAGAATGGGTTAAATGACAAAGTCACAAGGGGCTCGAGAACTCAGAGAAAGTTGGGGGAAGGGGACTCATTGGACAACTATTGAGAGACAGAAGTAGCTGGTTAGGGATATCCAGGTGTTCTTTAAAGTGCAAAGACACGGGACCACGGCTTAACATCACATACGACGGCATTTCAAGTCCATTTGTGCTTCTTTCTCACATAGGACAGAACGGGAGTTAGTGGAAAAACTTCTAGAACTTATAAAGTAACACTTGAAGCATGAGACATCACTTCAAGACACTTGTTGCCATCAGAGATTACACATCTTCTAATCAGTTCCATTCAGAAAATATTTTTTGCTTCTGTTGCTGTCATCTTCGGGTTTTGCTTTATCTTCGGTTAGCTTCGGGTTTTGCAGGAGATTTATTTTTACTTCTGATTGCATTAAAACTTATGAAATTCTCTAACGATATCAAATTCAATGTAAATTTGTTGAGCTATTTTCGAGAGATTTTTTATCTATTACGAGAAAGTGTATTCATAACTTCCCCGAATACACTTCCACATAACAGTTTAAAGATTGAACGAAAATTTGAAATTCCTTTCAAAATCCTCATCTTTAACACCCAAGTTCAAAATTCATTGCGGTCCTTTATAGTCACGAATTATGTTGCCGATTACAACTCATTGTATCGGATCAAATACGAAAATGACGCGAAAAGCTGTTCAAAATGGTTAATTGGTTTCATTTCCATCATATTTTTTATTCAACATATGCTTTGAAAACGGCACACTATTAGGTAGCACGGGTTGAAATATTTGCTACGAAATTTCTGTTGGTCGCACTACAGGTAATCGCTGTCTAGGCGCAGCCTTAGGCTAATAATTCCCTGCTCCCCAATTAGGCCTAGACAATATCCTACGTGCAGCCACTCCTCCCAAGCTGCCATTAACTGCACAATCTGTAAAAACAATCTATGGTAGTGCTCAATCTGTCTCATGACGTGTAATTCAAATGGGGTTTTTATTTCTCCGACGAAATCGAAATAAATAGTAATTAAACTATTTCTGATGACGCAATGAATTCAAATTTGTTTCTAGCAAAGGTTCGAGTACTACACCAAGTTAATCAGTTCGAGACAGAAATTCGTCTGCTCACGATCTTCTGCGAACTCTTTGACAGTGATCTGCATATTTCTTGCCTGAAAATGACCATTCCACCTTTTAGATAACACATACACTGCATGGCCAAAAAAATTATGTGCGCCATTTACCATAATTGCGAAGCGAAGATATACAAAGGATAAAGTCGTATGTTACGGTCACTTGAACTCTGAGCTGTCTTAACAGAGATTATGGCTAACGCTCGACGACGATATGGGAAAGGTGTGGTTGATATAGCCGACTTCAAAAGAGACGTTATTGTTCGAACGACTGAGGCTATCATATCCAAAACTGTGGAAATCACAGGAAAAAGGTGCCATTTCTAAAGTGTACACATTATCATTAGCGGATAGATATCTGGTAGGAGTAATTGTGGTAGATATCTGATACTATAGGATGGGTTGGGTTGTTTTACCTCTGAGCGGCAGTTTTTTGCACACAATGGGCTAAATGGCCAGGTCACAAGGACCTCTAAGACTCAGAGAAGGTTGAAGGAGGGGACCCACTGGAACAACTGTTGGGAGACAGATGGTAGCCTCCCGTCAAGGCCATCCAGCGTGTTCTTTAACGTGCACAGGGTATGGCTCTCCCGCACACGGGGCCACGGCTTAACGTCCCATCCGACGAACGGCGGCCTTTCCAAGCCCATCGGTGTCCCCTACTGACCGTGGGCAGGGCGGGGAATTTTGCGGAGATAAATCTCAACGCTGACCCAGCTGGGACTCGAACCTGGGAACTACAGATTACAAGCCTGGTGCGCTACCACTATAGGAAAGGCACCACAGAACGTTACAGAGACATGAGGGTTAAATCAACATGCAAAGAGAGCAATGTAAAAAGATAATTCAGATATTTGAGGTCCCAATAAGGAAACTTTTAGCGTGGCCAGAAATCGGGAGAGCTGCGATTGGGTTGCAGACGACTGGAAAAGGTTCTATGATCAAATGAATCGCGATATACCTCTTTTGTACAAATCGCAGAACTTTGAATGTGGCGTCAACCGCATGAGTAAATGAATCCTTCATGTGTCACATTCATTATACAAGGTGCCCCTTCAGCAGTTTGTCATGGGACATATCAGTGGACAGTCATGGGATGAGAAATGTTCACATGGCAGGGATTAGTTCCTCTAATATAACTAAAGGGTCTACAAAAGTGGCAAATTAACAACATATATCATGTACAGTCGCTCAAAAGAGTATCCAAACGCTATGGTTGATTACAGAATTCAGAAAAAATATCTGGCAACGTTTTTTTTAGAAATTAGTGATCTGGCAACCTTCGTGTCACGTGATTACAGATTTCAGAAAAATATCTGGAGCGTGTACAGCAACTGTACACGCTCCAGTTACCGTTCACAGAAAACTGGAGCGTGTGCAGTTACTGCACACTCTCCAGTTTGCTGTGAACGGTAACTGCACACGCTCAATATTTCCGTGAGTGAGCATACACGATCTAGTATCAAAATAATATGACCACCTACAGTCGCTCAAAAAAGTATTCGAACAGAATGGTTGATTACAGAATTCAGAAAAAATATCTGGCAACGATTTTTTTAGAAATTAGCGATCTGGCAACCTTCGTGTCACGTTACACGAAGGTTGCCAGATCACTAATTTAAAAAAAAAAACGTTGCCAGATATTTTTTCTGAATTCTGTAATCAACCATAGCGTTCGGATACTTTTTTGAGCGACTGTACATCCTGCTATGCTTCATTCTTTCCCTGATGGAGATGCAACTTTTCAAGATGATAATGCCCTAATCCATCGCGCAAAATATGTCTGTGAGTGACTTGAGGAACATGATGGAGAAATCAGTCCTCTCCCCTGGCACCAAAGTGAAACTCACTCATCAAATTGAAAATTAGGTGTCGTGGAATATGGCAGAGGGCACGAACTCCGTTTTCTTCGTCTCTGAACGAACCAGATGTTGCGTTGCAATAAGAATGACATCCCATCGTCTAATGTATATAGACGATTGTGAGTTGGGTTGGGTTGTTTTACCTCTGAGCGGCACTTTTTTGCACACCATGGGCTAAATGGCCAGGTCACATGGACCCCGAAGGCTCAGAGAAGGTTGGGGGAGGGGACCCACTGGAACAGCTGTTGGGAGACAGATGGTAGCCTCCCGTCAAGACCATCCAGCGTGTTCTTTAACATGCACAGGGTATGGCTCTCCCGCACATGGGGGCTACGGCTTAACGTCCCATCTGACGGACGGCGGCCTTTCCAAGCCCATCGGTGTCCCCTACTGACCGTGGGCAGGGCGGGGAATTTTTGCGGAGATAAATCTCAACGCTGACCCAGCTGGGACTCGAACCTGGGAACTACAGATTACGAGCCTGGCGCGCTACCGACTGAGCCACCCCCGCCCCTGATTGTTAGTGATTGACTGACTGGTTGAGAGGGGATCATGCTAATTCTATAATGCAGAAATGGCAGAGCTCTGAATATTTGCACCTAGGGGTAATCCGGGTCGAAGATCGCGAGAAAAATCAAAAATCTGACTTCCGATGTGTCTTTCAAGGTCAAATAGAGGCCAAACCTTGATATAAAAGGGCTAGAAACATGAAAATTGGTGTCTGCGGGTGTTTCAGATTATAGATGTAGAGAACGTTACGCAATTTCGGATTCTGGAGATCCTTCGAGGTCAAAGTCAAATGTAATCAAAGTCAAAAAGAATCAAAAGTCAAAGTGAAAAATATCTGGTAACGATTTTTTTAGAAATTAGTGATCTGGCAACTTTCGTGTACGTACATGAATGTTGCCAGATCAGTTTCTAAAAAACTCGTTACCAGATATTTTTTCTGAATTCTGTAATCAACCATAGTGTTCAGATACTTTTTTGAGCGACTGTACTTTTGAAACACTCATTGAATCTGCGCTATGTAAACTTCAAGCTGTTCGGAAGACACCTATATGGGATCTTCCATATGCAAATGATGTGGTTGAATATACACTGCACTGAAATATGGATTTTAATATTTTTGGATACATAGAGTAATTTTCCAAAGCTAAAAGGATGTAAGAACTATCAAATCACTGTGTGTGGTTTTATTAGTATGCTTTTCCAAGCAGAATCTTTTTCGGTTGCTTATCTAGATCACAGCGGATTTTTGCTTAGATGCTATGTAATACTAGAAAACTAATTGAAAAATTAAGTGCAGAACAAAATATATTCCAAAAAATAGGGGAAATGTGAATCATCCTAGTTGATTGATTTTTTGATTGATTGATTTGCAACATATAGGACAGAGAAGAATCCTAGAAGCTACTCCTAGCTTAATACAGGTCTTCTCATACAAGGACATGCCCTACTAAGACCGAAGTCACTGCTGACCACTGCCTTAGTTAGAGCTAACAAAACACACAAAGTTTGCCTTGCTGTAACAGTCGCTAGCTGCCTAACCACTATGCCAGTTAAGTTCCAAAGCAATTCTGAGCCGCTATTTGAAGCTTTCAACGGATTTTTCATTTTTAGCTGGCGAATAAACTTACCAATCTGTTAAAAATTGCCCTAAACTTTATTTGTAAAACAATTGATTTCAATATCGATTATAAGGAAACGATATTTCTATTAAACTATTATAATAAATATATATTTATTATAATAAAAAAGTTTAATTAAATATTATATTAAACTATTATATTAATGTAATGCTGTTAGAGATGTTTTTATATTCAGGAATTAAATGGGAAAAAACGGACGGTTGGCATAGGTAATAAGGGAGGGAAGGTTTATTTATGACAACAATCTTAAATAATCTACAGAAGACGGAGGTCAGTTTAAACTGCAGTTGACCATGATGACCTTTACTAGGGCGACATCCCAAGTTCTAATGATCACGATTCTAAATGATCGCTGATGATTTTCATAACATAGACCTATATGTTGCTTTAATTACGACACTTTGGTTTTTTCGGATTGTGTACGTATTTGGAAGTAGGCAGCTGCATTCCATTATATTCGAAAAATTATTACAAGAAATGCAAAACCATGTTGTGCAAATGATGTATTTTGATTTTTGTCGTCGCTGTATATATTTGTATTATATCTGTATATATATATGTATATTGTTTGCATGTGATGCAAATGGATCAATTGGAGTTCCATATATTACTCTCTATACCGTTTAAAAATTTTCATTGCAAAGAGCTGCCTGAGTTTTTCGTTTTATCTTAGATTTATTGAACAGTATTAGTGGGTGGCAAGTAGCGATAGCAAACATGCAGGGACATAACTACCGAAAGAAGCACTCCTACCAAAAGTCCTCCAAAGAAAATGTGCATTTTAACATTAATATTGATGTTTATATATATATACAGCATATTTAGACCTAGTTAGGTCACTGAGCACGAGCGACCCTGAGGAACAAAAATAGACAATTATTTTAGTTCATTTTATTCCATATTCATCCTCAAAAAGTCCCACATTTAGTTCAGCTTATGATTGCTGTGAGAAAGGAATTGAAATTCCATTTATGAAATGAGCACTTACTTTCTCCTAAAGAGTTCAGCAAAGATGCAACCGCAGCTCCACAGGTCCACTGAGGTAGCATAGCTGGATTGAAGGAGGACTTCTGGAGATCGGTACCATAACGTTACCACCTGCAGAGAAGCAGAATACAATCAACTTGGTTAGCTGCCATTATCCTCCCAAGCAGCTGCTTGCCACAGATGTCTGACAGGGGCCTGTCGGTTTAATACGTCATAGAGAAGGTTTGTAAGGAACGCAAGACCTCAGCAGAAAGACAACACAAGCATCCGTGCCTTTACCCGGGGCTCGAACCCAGGTCCCTTTGATCAGTAGCCAAGCACGCGAACCACACGTCCACGGGACGGCTAGCTATTATTACTGATTGCAAAAAAAAAAATCAATGAAAGGGAATAACTTTAAAGTTTCTAATCGCTGTTAAAGTTACCGTTTTGCAGCTTCTTAAAGATAATAATGAGTCTACAGATACATTATAACGTACCATATAAGAATATCAGATGAGCCTAAACTTCGGCTAAAGTGAACTTTTTTTGAGTTCCGATTCCAGTATCGATATCTGAAACTGTTGGAATTCTTCTTGGATTTATGTCGTCAGTGTTGTTGAACTGTCAGATTGTTTGTGAAGCAAATGGACAGTTGAAATTCCATCTGTTTCTCTCTTGCTGACTGCAGATTTTCGGACTTCAGTCGAAAAGCTTCAGAAAGGACTTTCGTTGCAAATAGCTGCCTCAATTATTTTTTATATTTTGGCTTTACAGAACGATATTATCGACTGGCAAGATCCCATTTGTCCCTCATTTTCTAAAGTTCCACTAATTCATTTCATCTTGATAGCCTCTACTTTTTTTTTTGCTAGCTTTAAATATTAACAGACCATTATTAACAAAATCATTTTTCGCCTTCCTCGCAGACCTCCTCTATGGCGTATTAAACTAACAAGCTCCTGTCAGACCTCTGTGGCAAGCAGCTGCTTGAGGGAGTATATTTTTTCGGCTTCTGATATTGGGGCACGACAGTCACCTAACTAAAATTTTCTTTTGTCATTCTGTTTTAGTGCCTATATTTGGAAAGTAAAGTTACTATGTAATCTGGTTATATTCATGCAAATTAATAAATATTCATTAATTTAAGACAATGCTTCACTACAAAATAATGTATAAACATTCTTGTAAGTATTAAGCTTTAACAAATTTTCCCTGAATTTTAAACAGAATAACGCGGCAACACCAGATTTGAAAACCACTGCATCAGATTCTAGTCTAGCTCAAGAGTGTACTTTAGAAACTGCTAAGATTATTGGGAAACTTTTAGATGAAGACAAAGGTTGTTAGAGTATATAAATGTAATATAGAGTTTCTCTGATGACACATAGAATGTAGATAATTTTTTAAAAAATGTAGATATGTAGAAAATGTAGATACATTCTATGTATGACACATAGAATGTAGATATTTTTTTAGTTTTGTTATTATTTTGCAGGATGATAAGATCTCCGCATTCTAGTTCATTAACTCCACCTGTGTGTTTGCTATTATACTGAATCGCCTTCTCGCTACTGTGTGGCAATGTTCAGACACTTAATATTAAGAGGAATACATAGGACGTGAACTATTAATGACCTTGAAAGAGATATTGCTTCCAAAGCTTGAACTTCGAACAAATCTAATGGGTGCAAGGAAAAGGAAGACATAGATAATTGCCATGAATATTTACCACTGCTGTTAATGCCATCTGATATTCGAAGATCCTGGCGAGGCCGAAATCTGCCACTTTCACTTGCCCTGCGTTAGTGATGAGGATGTTCTGGGGCTTCAGATCTCGATGAACAATGCGGTTCGTGTGGAGGAAGTCGACGCCATTCAAAAGTTGAAACATTATGTCCTGCAAAGAAAAAATTCAATGCCTACAGTTGTCGAAGAGAACGTAGATATTGTTTAAATATATAATTTTTTCCTCTGAAAGTCCCAGAATGCAGCAAAATATGCACAAATTATATAAAAGTTTCATTTATCAAAAAAATGTTAAAAACCTTGAGATGCTTTCTTCATTTTTCAAATTTTTTTGTTAGTCAGCACTTAGGGCATAAAATAAGTACCTGAATAATATTCGACAGAGTTTATAAACCAGCTTTATTAATTCTGCTACTAAAGGCTAACGATAATAAGATCCTTTTAAGTATTGTCCGTCCACACTCTTCGCCGATTCATCTTGTGCCTTTAGAATCACTTACATTATTTTATTTCCTATTCTAGAATTCTGCTTCCTGGCAACATGACCAAATTAGTTAAGCATCTTCTTGTACAAGATGTTGCTAGAAAGTGAATGAATCTTCCTCATCGAATCTCCATCATTAATGGAAAAAAATTCTGTGAAACGAATGGCGAAGATGAGCTTCAGAACTTATGCTTGAATGGGTTATTTTACCTCTGAGCGGCACTTGTGCTCATAATGAGTTAAATGGCAAGGTCACAAGAACCCAAAGGCTCAGAGAAAGTTGGAGAAGGGGATTCACTAGACAACTATTAAGAAACAGATGGAAACCTCTGGTTAAGGCCATCCAATGTGTTGTCCGTAAAGCCGTGGCCCGTATGCAGGAGAGCCGTATTTTGTGCATGTTAAAGCAGAATATGGCTTTCCTGCATATGGACCACGGCTTTACGTCCCATCCAATGGACATCGGTCTTTCAAGCCCATCTGTGCCCCTTTCTGACTGAGGGCAGATTATGAACCTGGCGCACAATCGACAGAGACGATTGTTTGAATGAATAAATTTATTTCTAATTTTAATACTTACAAAAAGGTGATATTTATAACTTTATTTGGGATTAAACTGCTACAATAAGAATATGCAATGAGTTAAGCGATTTCATTTCAATTAAGAAAGACGTAAGACAAAGATGGATCTTTTTTCACTTGATTCGTTTAATTGTGTAAAACGTCTAAGACTCGTTATTCGTGGACAGAATTTGAACACTTTCAATATGCAGACGACTCTCTGTTAATGGCTGATTCAGACGAAAATTGCAAGATATGGATATTGTTAAAAAAGCAAAACGATGGGCCTAAATATCAACTGTTAAGAAAAGAGGATATGAAAACTCCAATAGTAAAATTATTTCTAAATACAGACTAGAGTAAATGCATAACAAATAAAGAAAGTAGATATATTTAACAACCTGGGAATCTCCTTTGCATCAGATGTAGTAAAGAAATAAATAAAAGAGTAGGGTTATGAAAATGAAGAGGATCCTTATAAAATATCAAAATTTCTATGAAGACAAAACTCGGAGTTTTGGATTGTTTTTAATGGCAGTTTTGGCAGATGCATCAGAATGCTGACCAAGTCACTAACTTCAAAAAAAAAAAATGGGAATTGAAGCAACTGAGATGTGGTTCTTGAGACGCGTGTTGAAAGTTTCGTGGACAAACCACACCTCAAATGAAAATGTTCTCCTTAGAGCAATTTGGAAGACTTATATGCTAATGTCTATCAGAAGGAACCAGATTGCCTTGAACACATTTCGAGAAAAGAAGCAATTGGAAATTTTGTTCAAATTAGAATGATCGAAGAAAAGAAACCAAAGACTAACTTTATAAAGAATCTATCAAAATGGAAGAACATATTCTTTTTGCCGCGAGGAGAGAGATTTATGGAAGATCATAATCCTATTAGGATATGGTGCGCAGAGAGAGAGAATGTTAGAAGCGGAGAAAAATGTACTCTAATTCAGTAATTAGATTCTATATGATAGATCTAATTCAGTAACTGATTCTACAATTATCAATAATTATTATTTACATAGAATAATATACACCGAAGAGTAAATTTTTATGTAAATTGAAGCAACTGCAGATAAACGACGGCTCGTGTGAAGTTCATGAAACGGTATAAATAACACTGATACTGAGCTCTGTTAATCAGTGTTATTTTTTTTCTTCATATGGGAAAGGCAGCGGACTTAAGTGAGTTTAACAAAGGCCAAACTGTAATGGCCAGACGATTGGGTCAGAGCATTTCCGAGACTGCAAAGCTTGTGGAGTGCTCACGGTCCGCCTTGGTTAGTACCGAACCCAGATGAAAATAGGGCTGCGTAGCTGCAGGCCGCTCCGAGTGCCCATGCTAACCTCAGTTCATCATTGAAAGCGCCTACAATGGACATGCGAGCATCAAAACTGAACTTTGAATGATTGGAAGAAGGTCATCTGGTCCGATGTATCTTGTTTCCTGTTGTACCATGTGGATGGCGGGTACGTGTGCGTTGTTTACCTGGAGAAGTGTTGGCATCAAGATGCACCGTGGGACGAAAACAAGCTGGTAGAGGAAATGTAATGCTTTGCCTCTCAGTGCGAGCTCCTGTATGCAGTGAGGGGACCACCCTGTGAAGGTTCCACTGGCTCGGTTACCTTCACAAGGTCCTGAATGCTCGTCTGCATGCTTTCCGTATGTGGAGACCTGTGTCCCAGGAAAGGAGGATCCTGATAGTTGCTCTGGAGGTCCCTGTCTTCTCTCCTCAGCTCATGACTGGCAGGGTCCCGTTTGACTGCCTTGCCATTGGGGAGTCTGTCGTCGCAGGGCTGGGCAGTGAATTCTGGGCCTCTGCTACACACTGCTTTGGTCTCTGCGTCCTGTAAACGGGAGCTCCTGGAGCAATCAGCCCCCCCCCCCCTCCCCCAGGATCAATCAGCTGGTGGGCAGGTCCTGTTAGGGCCAACTATGCAGAGTGGTGAGTAATCTTGCCCACGTCTGGGTACAGGTTTGCGAGTTTCCTCACAACATTTTTTCCTTTTGTAATTATGAGTGAGGCCAGTTTTTATCGTTCACAATTTTGTTATTTTACGCTTAGTTCTTTTTGTGTAAAAAGTTTATTTCTGCACATTTTTCTTTTCATTTTCCTTTTATTTGTGTGGGTTTGGCTCACTGTCTGTGTGAGTATAGTGTCCGCATAGCCCTGGCGCCCAACTGGGTATCCCCTTGTTGGGCTCCGTAGAGGGTGGGAAGAGTGGGCACTGAACCACAGGAAACAAAACATGATAGCTGAAGAAGAAATTGATACGATCAATTCCAACAAGAAGGCTCGACATGAGCCCCCATCTTTATCGTTGTCTCTGTTATCTACGCCGTCGTCTTCTTTGTCTGTGTCTTCGTTCCTAAGATTCCTGATCATCCAATCCACGGGTGATCAGGTACTTGGTGACATGTCCCCATTTTTGTCAATAAAGGTTTGAAAGGTCTTGCGGAAGAGCCGAAATCCGTCAGCGCTTACGATTTGGCGACTTGCAAGTTGAGACCGCTTGTTCCAAACACACGGAACTGCTCCTGAAAGTAAGTGGGATTGGTGGGGTGGCTGATGAGGTCACTCCCCACAAAACTTTGAATTCCTCTCGGGATGTGATAACTGAGAGGGGCATTATCAAAGTCACTGAGGAGGAAATCTTCTCAGAGTTCACTCCCCAAGGAGTAACAGTGGTACACTGGGTTTCGACGCATCATGATGGTAAATTGGTACCCACCCAGGTATCTGATTATAATCTTCTACACGCTATGCCTGCCTTCTTCCATCAAGGTAGGTTATTTGCATTGTGAGGTAGAGCTACATATTCCACCCCCCCCCCCAGTAAGGATCACCTCGATCCTGACTGAACAGCAGAAAAGGCAAGCTATGTGAACTGTAGTGGTGACCATCCGGCATATTCCCATGACTGTCCCAAATGGAAGGGGAGAAGAAGGTGCAACACCTAAAGATCATCAATAACATCTCTTATGCTGAGGCGAGGAAGCTCGCTGCACCGCCTGCCCCACCTGGCAAGGTATCCTATGCCAGTGCAGTCATTGGAAAGCCCATCGTTCCAATGATTTCGGTGGCGGTGCAGACTGACATCAGTGTACCAACTACTGAGCCTTTCCCGCCCGCAGCTAAGTACCTCCTGACACAGGCAAAACCGACGTTGGTGTCGACATCGACATCAACCCCTGTTTCCATTCCTGCAATTCAGCCTTCCACCTCCACCGGAAGGCCTCCTCCTTCCCATTCTCAGACAGCTAGACCTTCCAAACTAAAGGGGCCCCCACTGGGGCCAAAAAAGAAAACTATCATTCCTTCGCAAAGGGTGGTCACCGATCCATGCCCCTTGGACGATTCCAAGGACATGGATACACCACCCCCTATTTAGTAAACTGTCCTCTGCGGCGGTTAAGTTGAATAGGAATTTGCCGTCCGCCCACTCTTCTAAGTACTGAGATGGCCACACTGCTATAATGAAATTGTCGTGGATTCCAGAGGAATCTTGGCGAGATCAAGGCTCTCCTTCAGGCACACCAGCCCATCTTTGTGTGCCTGCAGGAGACATACTTGTAGCCACTCACAGATCCCATGATCCCGCACTTTTCACTAGTTCGTTGGAACTGGGATGGAGATGGTCCAGCTCGCGGAGTTCTTGCCATCCTCATGAGCAACCGTTCTCCATTCCAGGTCGTACCACTCACCACCTACTTAGAGGCAGTAGCCATCCACTTCTATGTTGGGTTCTCCCTTACTGTCTGCTCTGTATATCTTCCACCTGGAAACATCGTCTTCCAGGAAGACCTTGATGACCTCGTCTCACAGCTGCTGTCCCCCTTCCTCATCATGGGGGACTTCAATGGACAGTCCATTTTCGGGCAGAGCTGATACCAACGAGAGGGGCGGGTTCCTGGAGCAGTGGCTCCTGGATCCTTCTCTCTCCCTGTTGAACACTGGTGTCAGTACGTACTTTCATTCCCCAACCCGCACATTCATTGCCATTTACCTCACCATCTGCTCCTCCCCGATCCTTCCACTCTTTACGTGGAAGGTCAAGGACAACCCTTATGGAAGTGATCAGCTCCCCGTGGTGTGCACCATCTCCCATGGAGGACCTTCCAGTCCTTCATCGCCTCATGGCGGAGGCTTGATTGGGCTGACTGGAGTGGCTTCAAGCTCCTCTCTGAGCTTGACCACTCTGTCAGCTAGGAGTCCATCAATGTGGCAGTAACAGAGATCACGGACTGTATCAAAGATGGAGCTGCATCCACAAATCCTCAAACTTCGACACGGTTTCCTCGTTTTCCGAAACAGTGGTGGAATCCAGATTGCAACACAGCTCGTAAGACTCAGAACAAGGCTTGGAGGGTGTTTCGAAGATATCCGACATCCCCCAACCATGAAGCATTCAAACGCAACAGGGCGAAGTCCGGAAGATGGGTGGGAACTACACGAGCCACTCGTTATCGATTCTGGAGCACAATGGACAGGCAATTGCTGATCCGAAGGCAATTGCCGACACTCTGGGGGAGTCATTCTCCTCCATCTCTTCATCGTCTTTCTACTCCCCGGGTTTCTGGCCCAGAAGAACAAGATGGAAGGCTCTCTGCTGTCCTTCCACTCGAATGACCTGGAGCCTTACAAAAGGCCATTCACAGCGGAGGAGCTTCGCCTTGCTCTGCACACCTTTCGTGCATCTGCTGTCGGGCCAGGCAATGACCATTATGCCATGCTCCAACATCTCTCACCATCGAGTAAGGATCGGCTGTTCCATCTTTTCAATCGCACTTTCCTCTAGGAGCAGTTTCTGGACTCCTGGCGGGAGGCCATTGTCTTGCCCTTCCTGAAGCCAGGAAAGGATTCCAAGATTCTTTCTAATTATCATCCCATTGCATTGATGAGCTGTATGTGCAAGGTGTTGGAAAGAATGGTAAATGTCAGACTCATCTGATATTTGAAACACCACAAACTTCTTTCCAACATCCAGTGTGGCTTTCACAGGCAATGGCCAACTCTTGACCATCTGATACACCTGGTGTCAATTTTCTTCAACATTGAAAACCATACGACATGGCTTGGAGATTAGGCATTCTTCGTGACTTTCATAGCTTCTGCTTGAGAGGTCACATGCCAATATTCATCTCCAACTTTTTATCGCCATGTTCTTTTCGTGTCCGTGTCGGCAACACTCTGTCGCAGCCGTACCCCCAAGAACAGGGGATGCCACAAGGTTGCATTCTGAGTGTTATGCTTTTCGCTGTCAAGATTAATTCTATTACTAGACAACTTCCTCCATCTGTAGGCAATGCCCTCTATGTTGACGATTTTAGCATCTTTTGCTCTTCGTCAAGCATGAGGATCATTGAAAGACAACTGAAAATTGCCCTCAACAATCTTTTGGTTTGGGCGACGGCAAAGGGGGGTTTCAGTTCTCCCCACAGAAGACTGCTTGCGTGTACTTTTGCCACAAGTTTAATCTTCACCTGGATCCTGTGCTACGGTTCAGGGGTAATATCATTCCAGTTGTGGCAGAGACCAAGTTTCTCGGTCTCATCTTCGATCAGAAAGTGACCTTTTTACCACACATACATTATCTTAGGCCAATTGAACATCGTCAAGGTCCTCTTCGCTCTCTCCTGGGGAGCTGACTGATGTTCTCTGCTCTGCCTGTACCGTGCATTTGTCTGGTCAAACTGGACTACGGATCCCAGGTTTATGACTCTGCCCAGGATTCAGTGGTGAGGTGCTGGACCCCATCCATCATCAAGTCCTCCGTGTTTGCACGGGAGCCAGAGTCTTTAAGTTGAGACCGACGAACTGTCTTTATCTCTTCGCTGTCAGCAGTTGTCCCTATACTATGTATCTAAATTGCAATCCCTGCCTTGCCATCCCACTTGGGACTGCGTTTTCAGTCCAAAGTGGGAAATGCTTTACACTAATCGGCTAACTGCCATTCATCCTTTTGGTTTGCGAGTCCGAGGCTACCTAAGAGACATCAACACCAGTCTTAATAGCATCGCACAGTCGACAGTCGAGTCACTCCTACCATGGCAAGCTGTTTCCCCTTTCTGTGATTTTTCCCTGTGCAGGTCGGGGAAGGTCTTTACACCTAACTGTGTGTACTGGCAACTCTTTGCCAGCCACTATGCTGAGTATCCGGACTTCTTGCCTGTCTTCACAGAAGGCTCGAAGTCCGGCACATCAATGGGATCAGCCATGGTCTACTGTGATGTAATCATTGCAGACCAGATCCCACTGCAGTGTTCCATCTTCACTGCAGAGTCGCCTTGGACCACATGGTGGCTAAGCATCATCGTCGGTGTGTGCTTTACACTGACTCACTTAGTTTGTTACAGGCTTTGATCTCCGTGAGGCATCAGCCAGTTCTTTCTGAGATCCGCCAGCAGCTACATCGTCTGGCAGCCACAATCTCCATCCATTTCTGTTGGGTGCCCGGTCACGTCGGTATCAGGGGCAATGATTTGGCAGATGCTGCTGCCAAGTTGGCCACACCCCTGTTCGGCTCTCCATTGCCGGTTCCATATCTGGATTTCTGGCAGCATTTTACCATCGAGCTCTGGGCACAGTGGCAGAGATCTTGGTCAGAACAACTTACGAACAAGCTCTTTGAGATCAAACCTATCATCAAATCCTGGCAGTCATGTTACAGCAGGAATCACAAGGAGGAAGTTGTACTTGCTCATCTCTGCTTAGGTCATTCGTTAATTACTCATTCGTTTCTTCTGTGGGCGGACGACGAATCGAAGTGTGAGTTTTTTGACACCATTTTAACTATTAAACATATTTTAATCTCATGTCCCACTTTTAACTTTGAATGTAGACTGTATTTTAACTTTCATGATTTTACGTCCGAGCCTCTTACACTCGGACATCTTTTAACTGATCATTGCTTTTTATCACCGGTTTTTTCCTTTTCAAAATATTGTGGTTATTTTAATATATTTTGATTTTACATTGTATTTTGTATATCTAAACCAGGTCTTTTACATCTGGGATTGTTATAACTTGTATTTTTCAAGTTGTTTTGCCATTACTTATACTCTTGTTCTTTGTTGGTGTACAATTTTATAATGCAGTGTTTTTGTTTTAACTATTGGTTGGGGGTACACACATCTTTTATCTTTTATATTGTCTTTTGTTTGGCGCATTATGACCTAGTCGCCCACGCACTATAAACCCCCAAACAACCAAACCAAGTAATGCTTTGGGCAATGTTTTGCTGGGAAATCATGGGTCCAGTCATTCACGTGCAGGAAACTATGACGTCTATCACCTACCTAAACATCATTGCAGACCAGGTACATCCTTTAATGGAAGGTATACCTCTCTAGTTGTGCCTCTTACAGCAGGATAATGCGCCATGCCACACTGCCCAGATTGTTCGAGAATGGTTCGTGGAACATGAGGAAGACTTCCAGGTATTGCTCTGGCCTCCAAATTCCCCAGACATCAATCCAATAGAGCATCTGTGGTTTGTGTTGGAACAGCATATCCGATCTGCGGCGGCTCAAGCAGGTAACTTAAAATTGTTAAAGGATCTTCTGATAACGTGTTGATACCAGATACCAAAGACACGTTTGGAAATCTTATAGCGTCCATGCCTCGCTGGGTAAGAGCTGTTTTGGCGGCACGTGGAGGAGCAACATCATATTAGGCAGGTAGTCATAATGTTTTGGCTCTTCAGTGTAGCTTTCGGTTCCGCTTACTTGCGGGAAAAAAACTTGGTAATTCGTCCAATCACACTAAAAAGCCAGACAACAATTTTAAGACAAAAACTATTTTAGATCATAAAAACATATGCAAAGAAATAAGCCTAACAAACTGGCTGGACAGAGGTACTGGAAACGAAACTCCAAATTCAGAACCAATAGACGTACTTTATGAAGCATTCGTAAAAAAAATATACGGCGATTGTTAACAATAACAAAATTAATAAACTATCGGATGGCTCAAAAATTAAACAACGTAATTGTAGCAAAGACTGGATAAATCAGGAAATAATAAACTTAATACGTAAAAGAGACTCGGCTTGGATTGATTACAAAAATAACAAGAGAAACAGAAATTTTAAATTGCTATACACAAACTTAAGAAACACAGTCACGTCCGTTATTAGGCAGGAAAAGAAAAAATATTACTTCAAACAATTTGAGTCATGTAAAAATAAACCAAAGCAAAATTGGGAACTCATCAACCAAATTATCAACAATAAACCTAAAACTGCCATTGACGATTTTATCATGAAGAATATGCCACAAGGTATGTCTGAAACTCAAGCAGCAGAGAAATTTAACAACACCTTTGCAGACATTATTGTCAATCTTAGAGGCGATAACCGTATACAGAATCTCTCTACAGTTCCTAAACATATCCAACCTTCTGTCCCCTCAATTTTTATTCCTCCCATCTCAAAACAAGAAACTTTCAAAATTCTAAGTGACTTAAATGAAAGAAAATCATGTGGATATGATCAGGTTCACATGAAGCACATTAAAGCATGCAAAATCTCCTTAGCTGATCTCGTCTCAAAATTGCTATTTTAAGACCAATTTACAAAAGTGGAACTAAATCCGATTGCACTAACTATAGGCCCATTGCCATCTTACCCGTTCTTCACAAAATCCTTGAAAGATATGTAGCTAATGTTCTAGCCAATTTCTTGAAAAAACATAACATTGTTAATGAAAAGCGATGTGGTTTTCAAAAAGGTAAAATTACAATTACACTTTTAACGGAGTTTCCTGACGTCATTAACGGAACTTTAAACAACGGAAAAAAAGCAGCTGCTATCGTTCTGGACTTTCGTAAGGCATTTGATACGTAAGATCACGATATTTCACTTCAAAAATTGTATACCTATGGTATCCGAGGTATTACCCTTAAATGGTTTGAAAATTATTAAAAAAACAGAGTGCATGTTACCAAAATTAATGGCATTTTAAGTGAGAAGAGAACAGTGTACACTGATGTTCCACTAGGTTCAATTTTAGGTCCACCTTTATTCACTATTTATATTAATGATCTAGCTAACCTTAAACTGAAGGGCTCTCCTTCTATATACCGTCTTGGTTAACGTGAATCACAATATAAGAGACGCAGTCCGAGATACACAGGATGATTTCAACAAAATTATTAACTGGTCTCACATTAATCGTATTTACATAAACTCAGATAAAACCAAATGGATGAGCTTTCATTCACCAGGAAACTATGATCTTTCATCTTATGCAATTAAAAACCACGAACTCTTGTGTCCTCATAACATGATAACTCATGACCCTGACTGCTGCGACTGTGATGTTATTGAGCGTGTTGAGAGCCATAAATATCTTGGATTTATATGGACACAACCTTTCGATGGAATACACATATTCAAAAGTTAGCAGGGAAATTGCGTCTATGTGCATCTAAACTTCACAATCTACAATTTGTTGCAAGCACACATACATGTATTTTGGTTTTCAAAGCTATCTGTGAATCTATAGTGACTTATGGTTTGACAATATACGGCTCAACTAACCTCACAAATATAAAGAAAATAGAAACTATTCAATCATCCGTTGCTAAAAATATAATCCCATACAACTTAAGAGATTCACTTCAACATAATGAAAAAAGACTAAATTTTCTAGGCATACTTTCTTTTCACAACCTTTACAAATACAGCATCATGACTTTAAAATATTTTTTGACAATCAATTTAAATCTAAAATCTCTCATGGGAAAAACACAAGGTTACAATTCAAAAATTATTTCCAACTTCCGAAAATATTAAATAATTACGGGATATGTACAAGGGCATATACAATACCTTACGTGTTCAATCAATTACCAAGGGAAATTATTTTATTAAACAATTTTAAAGAAATCAAAAATAAGACTAAAAATTTTCTTCTAGGCACTAAATTTTAAATAAAAATTTGAACCACCACAATGGAGCTTACACTGAAATTCACATAATTCGATGACATTGTTTTAAACTATATCTTATGTATTTTTATGTTACGTTATTATTCTTCTCTCCTGCAGATAAGCAGATGTTTTGCGGGTCATTTGTTAAACTCTTGTATAACTAACATGAATATGAATAAAGATTCTTATTATTATATTAGTATTTGAAATTCATATAGTTATTCTTTATTGAGTTCGTAAACTTTAAATGTGATAAAGGCATTTAATGACTTCGAAATTTAGTTCTTGTTTAATTTATTTTCTACCATTTGTTCCGTAATATTTTTAAGTTCCATGAGATAATCGGTGGAAAATGGAAAATGTTTCATTTTGATTTGTTTCTTACAAACTCGATTCTGTGACTGCTCTCCGATATTTTTATGACTGATTCAAGATTGATGTTATTTCTCTCGAAATCCTCTATTTCCTTCTATTTTCAGTCCTAATTTAATTTTTTGGGTGCAACTAAGATTCTCTTCCTGCGAATACGTTAACGCAGGGATTCCAATAAACCACAGTCGTCTGATAGACTTGAAAGGCTCTTGGACCAGCCAACTAGTTTGTAGGATACCCCTACTACATATTTGGGTCGTGAGGTGATTAAGTATTTGAATTTTGGATCACGACCAAAAAGATTTCGGAAATAACTGCACTACACAGATTATAAAAATATATTTCTTTTCTCTTCAGGCAATCACTTGCTATGAAAGCCTGCAATAGAAATCGTCATAGAGGCCTCATCACAGTGACGCTGCATAAATATCCACGCCTTAGATAGGTTGGGTTGCTTTAAACTGCACTTTTGCTCACACAATGGGCTAAATGCCAAGATCACAAGACTCCAAAGGCCCAGAGACGGTTAAGATAAGGAGATGGACAGCTGTTAGGAGACAGATGGAAGGCTCCCGTCAAGGCCATCCAGTGTGTTCTTTAATGTGCACAGGGTATGGTTCTCATGCACACAGAACAAAGGCTTAACGTCACATCCGACGGACGACGGCCTTTCTTAGCCCATCGGTGTCCCCTGCTGACCGAGCGCATGGTGGGGTTTTAGCGGAGATAAATCTAGGCACAGTGTACTCGAACCTGGGAAGTGCAGATTATGTACAAATGTATTTCATCATATTTATTTACAGTGTGTAGTGATATTCACATGAATCATTACCTTGATTTTATCAGGACCGAGTCCCGGCGGAGGACACTTCTCCAGAAAGGTAGCCAAGTCCTGGTCCACGTGTTCGAACACTAGATAAAGAATGAGCTGCTGCTCCTGTTCTAACCTCCTCCCATGGCAGATATCCAAGAGTCTATAAAGAGAAAAGAGATGGATCACTGAGCAAGCCATTTAAGTCGCATTTCTTAGAGATCTTATTCGCTGATATTATGAAAAAACAATACGATTAATATCATTACAGCATAGCTGCAGTTAGGTCAGATAAATGGAGAAAAAGCCTCTGTGTTTTTGAATATTCATCATGAAAAAAAATACTAATTGCTTTATGACCAAGAATAATTCGAAAAAGAGAAAAAAATGTGATATGTAAATTTTCTACATGCCACACTAGCAAATCGCTGGTGCAGTAAAGATGCATCATAACGTTGGTCACTGTTATGTACAGGCTACTACACGGAAGAGATGAGGAAAGTGGAAAAACGTCAAAGAACATTTGTCATTGCGAGTTCGTTTCCAGAGGCCAATCTCTAGCCTTCCGGTGTCTATAGCTGAACATCGTTGTAGGATTTTTAGGAAAGTTTCCTGGTCCTTCCCTTGGCAGAAGTGATTTCCAACAATTTTCTTTTTCACGCGACCCTTTTTAAGCTTGATGATTTATGCTCCCCTTGAGCTTGATGGTTTTTTAAGTAACTATCTTTAGATGTCAGTTCTCACGGGACTACTCCTCCCCCGGGTTTGCCAAAATTTACGCTATCCCACAATCTCCGACAGGCAGCCATTTTTCGTATTGTTTTTTGAAATTTCATGAACAATCTCAGTAGATCCAGCCTCACCTACAATTTTGACATTAAGCAGCAGGATTCTGAGCTTGAATATGTGAAATAAGCTTTGTTAGACTTAATAGGAGTTCGCTGTAGAATTACCATGAATTACAGTCACTGTATGGGGGGGGGGGGGGTTAGTCGATAGCTCCTCAGGATCGTAATCTGCAGTTCTCAGGTTCGATTCCCACCTGGATCGACATTGAGATTAATCTCTTCAAAACCACCACCCTGCTCTCAGTCAGTGGTGGACACCGATGGTCTTGGAAATGCTGCCGTCAGTTCGACGTGGAGTGAAGCCGTGGCGCTGTATACAGGAGAGCCATACCCTGCGTACGTTAAAGAACACGCTGGATGGCAATGACGTGAGGCTATCATCTGTCTCCCAACAACTATTCAGTGGGTCGCCCAATCTTCTCTGAGCTCTTGGGGTCCTTGTGACCTGACCATTTAGGACATAGTGTGGAAAAAAGTGCAGCTCAGAGGTAAAACAACCCAACCGTTAGATAAGACATTCGTAATATCGAGGCGTCCTATTTGGGGAGCAAAAGTAACGAGAACATTCGTGGCTACGAGGATTTGAAAATATGCCGACAGATTTGTTGTTACTCTAATCGGGAATTACAGTAAGAACAGAATTTTTGTTGTATTTGTGGAAATTTGCTTTTGAATAGGGAAAACTATCAAATAGTTAAATATACTTAAGAAAAACCACCTAATAATAAGAAAAGTTTATTGATTTCATTTAGTAAAAGTTATATGTTGATTGCATAGAGATGAATTCGTGGGCTCAAAATGAAAAAGACGTCTGAGGAATCAGTCGTAATTTACATCTCCAGTTTTTCTCGTAGTAACAATAAAAGAAAGTAAGTTAACAAAATAAAATTAATATTTTCAATCTTTTAATTAGTATTTAGGAAATTGAAATTAATACGTAATATTTTCCTTTTGATTATTGTTTTAAATGATTTATTATTCACAATGATGCTATTCAACAATTTTCGGGTTCTAAGAATTATTCTACTGTGGCATATAAACTGACAGGCTCCTGTCAGACCTCTGTGGCAAGCAGCTGCTTGAGGGGGTATTTATTTTATTATTTTTATTTAAGAATTATTAGTTTGAAAATTTTTGTCTTTAAATATGCAATAGCAATTATTTTAAATGGCATGCTGCATTCCTGCATTTAAGTTTCACAATGTGTCAGAATTTTTTTCTCTAACCAGTCTCAAGTGGGGTAGGGTTTAATGATTATTAAATTAATTCAGACACAAAAAAGTCTGAAAACTAAAAATTGAGTTTAGATGGCACGTTACCACTTCCTAAAAGGAAGCGGTAACATGCAATAGAGAGATCTAAACTCAATTTAGTTTATTTAAATATTTATCATCTTTGAAAAATAGGTGAAGGATTTTCAATAAGATCCAAAAGACACTATTCGTAACATCTCTACCGAGCTGTTTATCTTGAACAGTGTTGGAAAACATTATTTTAACATAACGAAATAGCGTAATAACAAAATGTTTTTTGAATAACGTTATGAATAACGTAAACGGAATAACGTAACAAATAACGGAAAAAATTTCGTTATTTTTTAGTTTCTGGGTTTTGATACATTTCAGAGTTTTCCTTTGTAAGATATATTTAGAAACTTGTGTGAAACAGACAGATGAACAATTTACTTTTATTATCAACGAAGAAAGCCCCTTCATTGTCACATCCCGAAATAATTTGGGAAGCACCTGTCTTGCCACCTTCGTCGCAATTGGCGCTCAGAGAAAGTGCTTTGTGATAGCCAGATTAAATTGAGATAAGATTGCAGTGGAAAAGAAAGGGAGAATTTCCATTCAGAAGGTAAACAGGGCAATTACAATAGGGCGAAAATGCCAGGTATATTGCAATTCCCTCGATCCACTTAAACTCTTAGAGAAGGAACTATATAGAAGGGATAATTTGGGTACAGTATAGAAAATTGGAGGAAAAGGCCACTCACAATAGTCGAAACTTTTGGTTTTGGGCTTCTCATCAGCAAATTTTCAACGTCTCTTCATGCCCCCCCCCCCCTCACTCCCCCGAAAAATTTTCATTGTGTATGTTTGCAAATCTCTTAACAATCAGCTTCGCCTTGTACATATGGTAAAAAAAATAAAGGAGATAATTCTCATGTTTCAATCTCTGCAGCTCCTTTAAGAAAAGACTTGGAATATTATACAATATATCATAATTGCTATTAATATTGATAACTTTCCTTTTTCCAATTTTTGTTTTTGTTTTTAACAAGTGGACTGCATAAAGTTAAAAAAGTGAAATAAGTAATGTTTTCAATTTCTTTAATAATACATAGATAAATCCCCCTCAAGCAGCTGCTTGCCACAGAGATCTTGACAGGAGACTGTCAGTTTATATGTCATAGTAGAAGGTCTGTGAGGATGGCCGGACCTCAGCAGAAAAACGATACAAACAGCCATGTCTTACCCGGGGCTAGAACCCAGCTCCCACTGATCAGTAGCCAAGCACGCTAACCACTCAGCCGCGGGACGGCTTCAATTTCTTTACTTATATTTATTCATTAAATTATTTTTCATGCTATTTGAAATCTCTTTCAGCGAAAACTCATTTAATTATTTTGCATGAGTACATTCAAAAGCACAGCAAATCTCTTCTACAGGAAAGCATCGGCAAAAGTCAGTGTCATCAAACGACTCAACAAATGATTTGATGGAAACCTGTCTTGTCGGAAAAACAGTAGGCGAAAGGAAATAAAATTTCAATTCTATTAAATGAATTTGAGACAGCAAAGAGAATTTTTACAAAAACTATTTTTCACTACTGGAAAAAATCAAGACAAAACATTGCAAGGAATTGTTCCAGCAGTAACTGCAATTCAAGTATCTGCAGAGTTTTTTTTTTTTCATGCTCTCTGATAAAAGAAACAATTCCAATCGAAAATTATTAGCAGACATTTTGTTTATAGTGATGAATAAAATAGTAGAATAATATTGATTGCATTTTAAAGTCAATATTTTTGAATAAATTTCGCTGCTTTTTAAAATTTCCTTGACTATGCATTTCAATGTTAATAATTTCTGAAGGAAATTTCACATTTTAAAAAATCTTCCTCGTGCTATTTTAGCAAATAAAATGAATCCCCCCTCAAGCAGCTGCTTGCCACAGAGGTCTGACAGGAGCCTGTCAGTTTATGTGCCATAGTAGTCTATAGTACCATAGAGTCAGAGAGGATGGCAGGATCTCAGCAGAAAAACGACACACACACACACACACATCCCTGCCTTAACCGAGACTCGAACCCAGGTCCCTTAGATTAGTAACCAAGAGCGCTAAGTTTTATAAATATTAATCTGTGCACAAAATTCATTTTAATAATATGAACTATGAGCGCATACTTATGCTTATAAATTTTTAATAATAATGCTCCATTTTATTGCATAAAAATTTCATAAATAAAGAACCAAGAAATATAAATTTTTAAGTTGTTCCTTTGTAACTATAAACAATTACATCCAAATTCTAACAGTGGGAACATTTCCTAGAAATTTGTAAATTTCTTCAGTAGTTTTCGATTGTATGTCTTACATACATTATTAAATACATATGTATAGTTGTGTCATTCTATTTATTCGTAACTAGGTCTCCTAAATTGCAATTTTTATATCATTATTATTTTTAAACCACAATTTTTAAGAAGTAGTAACAGAAAAGCAAGTGCAACAATTCTATTTGCATGCATTCATTGATTTCGTTACTGATAATTGTTATTAATATTCATAATTTTTATTTTTCCAAATTTTTTATCTGTTTTTTAACAAGTGGATTGATTGAACTGATGCGAATCGTTGGACATACATATATAATGAAAATAATAACCTATATTTTATTACTTTGCATTTGTACTAAAAATATTTCGAAATAACGTTAACGTAACGTTATAACAAATTTAAAATTTCCTGTAACGAAAAACGTAACAAAAAATTTTATTAAACTTTTTTGGCTGTAACGAAACGTTTTTTATTTCGTTTGCTAACACTAATCTTGAGCAAGTCAGACAGCTATCATTACCAACCTTTTTTTTTTCATTTAGAGCATTCCGACACATTTTCTTGCAATACAAAAAAAAAACGTCGAGCTTTCTTTTCTCTGCTTCTAGTGTTCGAAGCACGTGCTTGCACCTGAAGCGCGTCAAAAAAAGGCAAGCAATTCCGTCCTCTGCACCATCCCAAGAGATTTTCCCGGAATTCCGTCGGGCACGCATCTCAGAGTTATCTTGCGCTTTATGAATTAATAAATAAGTTATCTCTTGTTTACCGCCGCTGGTTGACGACACGGCTGCGGACACTCCAAGTGAATGAACTCACTTCCCGTAATTTATCAGCTGTTGCTGTCCCTTTATCGTCATCACGTGTTCCATTCACCTTCAGAGCGAAAAGTTCAAAGGTCGGTGCTAGATGCTCTGCACTTTGCTGACGACGTCTTGGCGAAAGTCTCTCTACCTGATGAATAAAACCCGATGCGTATTCGGTCAGGCTCGTCGGTTGAAAGGAATGAAAATTTCTAATGAGGATGGGAAGTGATGATTCAGGACGAGATAAGAATTCCATTCATTTTGGACACAAAATCCAAAGTTTGCCTCAAGGACCACGTTCACTTCTCTTTCTCTTCCAGGCGCCGCATGTTTCGCGACACGCGCGTAGCAACAGGGTTATTCTTTTCTCCCTCGAAGCCAATGGCGAATTGGGTTGGGTTGTTTTACCTCTGAGCGGCACTTTTTTGCACACCATGGGCTAAATGGCCTGGTCACATGGACCCCGAAGGCTCAGAGAAGGTTGGGGGAGGGGATCCACTGGAACAGCTGTTGTGAGACAGATGGTAGCCTCCCGTCAAGGCCATCCAGCGTGTTCTTTAACGTGCACAGGGTATGGCTCTCCCGCATACGGGGCCACGGCTTAACGTCCCATCCGACGGACGGCGGCCTTTCCAAGCCCATCGGTGTCCCCTACTGACCGTGGGCAGGGCGGGGAATTTTGCGGAGATAAATCTCAACGCTGACCCAGCTGGGACTCGAACCTGGGAACTACAGATTACGAGCCTGGCGCGCTACCGACTGAGCCACCTCCGCCCCGGCGAATTGGGGATGAGAGATTTGCAAACGAGAAACTTGCTGTCGGTAATTTCGTAATATTGAAATTAAATTACAAGGAACACTTAAAAGAATTTGGGGTTGATATATAAAGGCGTTACATTTGGCGATATATAAGAACGTGATGGCTTTTTCTTTTAGTTATCGCAAGTATGATAATTAGTTTTATTTTTGTGATGTGAAGTGTGTGAATTTTCAGTATGGGGTAACAATAAAAATTTATTTTGTACGATGACGTAATAGACGTATAGAAGCATGCACATTTCTATATCTGCCAAATGGAATTTGTTTGCACATGCAATTCAGTTTATATGCTTGCCAATAATCATTAACAAAATAGCATTTTAAATAACACTTCCCCATTGTGATAGAGTGTACTGAATGTAGTGAATCATGGTGCATCTCTCCCACCTTCTGTCTGATACATTCCCGAAACCCAGTGGCGATATTACGCATATTTAAAGTATATCATAAAAATAAAATAATCATAATTTGGTCCTCTCTAAAGTTAGCTATGGTAGCGAAATTTAGAATCTAAAAAAAGTAAATAACTTATGCCGTTTCAAATGATTGTTGATGTAAATAAACACAGATGAGTAAGACATCACTTTCGTAGCTTTTTTCGTCTTTAAAATTTTCATGAAGATTGAAAATTAATGACATTAATTACTACTAAAATATATCACCAAAAATATTAGTATTTGCAAACGGCTAAAATTAAATGGCATTAAAATAAATTTTCATTTTATATTTTGCAATGAAAATTTAAGACAGTGAAACAAACGGAGTAAGAAAATTAACTGAAAATAAATGAAAATTTCTAAAATAATTGCTAATAAAAATGTGAATATTAAAAGTATTTAAATGAGCATTAGAAGTCCCACACGAAGAGTTATAGACAACTCTGCCTCTTTTGCCAGCATTCTTCCCACTCATTCAGAGTATTAAAGATAGGAATAAATAATATTTGTTAAAAATAAATAGACATAAGATAAATTTCATGCAGAAAAGTGAATTTGAATAAAATTTTCAAGTAAGCATAAATTTTCAAGTAAGTTCATTAAGCTATTTGTAGCTGGGAAAAAGATTTCGAGTCACGCGATCATTCTTGACAACAGGGAAAGAACGGGGAAAATGGGGGGATAACTATATAATAAAAAAGTAAATTTATAGTATATCATAAAAATAAAATAATTATAGTTTGATCCTCTCTAAAGTTAGTTATGGTAGCGAAACTTGAACCTTTTGTAAAAAGATAACAGGATACCTTTGATTCTAGATGCTTGCAAAGTATCTTGCGGCATTAAATGGTTTTGACCTAGAGAGTAATGTTGAGGTTAGACGAAGGAATCGGCAACCTTTTTTTGAGCAGGATATTGTACAGAGAGAGACTCCGTTAGTTTGGCCATGTTGCTGGTATGCATAATTATAGATTTGCAAAAAAGGTTATGAACAGTGTGCCTAAAGGTCTCAGAGAAAGGGAGGAGACCTAGGATGCGATGGGCAGACAATGTCTAAAATAAAAAACAATAAATGTCTATGTATATTCTAAAATTGTCCTAAGTAATGATGAGGTTAGACGAAGGAATCGGCAACCTTTTTTGAGCAGGATATTGTACAGAGAGAGACTCCGTTAGTTTGGCCATGTTGCTGGTATGCATAATTATAGATTTGCAAAAAAGGTTATGAACAGTGTGCCTAAAGGTCTCAGAGAAAGGGAGGAGACCTAGGATGCGATGGGCAGACAATGTCTAAAATAAAAAACAATAAATGTCTATGTATATTCTAAAATTGTCCTAAGTAATGATGAGGTTAGACGAAGGAATCGGCAACCTTTTTTGAGCAGGATATTGTACAGAGAGAGACTCCGTTAGTTTGGCCATATTGCTGGTATGCATAATTATAGATTTGCAAAAAAGGTTATGAACAGTGTGCCTAAAGGTCTCAGAGAAAGGGAGGAGACCTAGGATGCGATGGGCAGACAATGTCTAAAATAAAAAACAATAAATGTCTATGTATATTCTAAAATTGTCCTAAGTAATGATGAGGTTAGACGAAGGAATCGGCAACCTTTTTTGAGCAGGATATTGTACAGAGAGAGACTCCGTTAGTTTGGCCATGTTGCTGGTATGCATAATTATAGATTTGCAAAAAAGGTTATGAACAGTGTGCCTAAAGGTCTCAGAGAAAGGGAGGAGACCTAGGATGCGATGGGCAGACAATGTCTAAAATAAAAAACAATAAATGTCTTTGTATATTCTAAAATTGTCCTAAGTAATGATGAGGTTAGACGAAGGAATCGGCAACCTTTTTTGAGCAGGATATTGTACAGAGAGAGACTCCGTTAGTTTGGCCATGTTGCTGGTATGCATAATTATAGATTTGCCAAAAGGTTATGAACAGTGTGCCTAAAGGTCTCAGAGAAAGGGAGGAGACCTAGGATGCGATGGGCAGACAATGTCTAAAATAAAAAAAAAATGTCTATGTATATTCTAAAATTGTCCTACAGTCGCCAAATGCAGCAGCTGTAGCTCATGACAGATGTGTTTGGAGAACTAAATTGCGCAGTCCGGATGGATTCTTGGTAGCTCATGGATGCTTCAGTATTCTGTATGTATGAAATAAAATAGGAACTCAAAAGGGGATTTCGCAATGAAACAGCAAAAACTTACCAATACTTAGAGAGCCAAAAAATTTTGATGCAATTGCAAAAGCCTACAATTTCAAACCTATGGTTCTGTAGTAATCTGAAAATATGTTTTTGAGTACAGTCGCTCAAAAAAGTATCCGGACATTATGATTGATTACAGAATTCAGAAAAAAATATCTGGCAACGATTTTTTTAGAAATTAGTGATCTGGCAATCTTCGTGTAAAATCTTTGCCAGATATTTTTTCTGAATTCTGCAATCAACCATAGTGTTCGGATACTTTTTTGAGCGACTGTATACGGTACTGAAAACCGTTTTACAATGTTTTTAGTGTATTTAGAAGTAGAGGAATTACATCGCGTTGTCTTATGTTGCTTAGTAGTTTTTTTCTTCTTTGATTGATGTATCTAGTTCATTTTTTTAGCTTGAGTTGCGCTTTTAAAAAAAGAATTTTTCTACCTGAGATTCAAATGACCGTGTTAACCCCTTTGGGAGTATTGTGGTAAAAACAAAAATGCCCTCGCGCAAACTCTTAAACAGAAAATATGTTCAGTGGAAGGAAGAACTAAAACAAATGGTGGTTAAGAGAAAAAGAACTAAATGTAACTGCAGTTTATCTTATTAATTTGTGATAAAAGTTATAAATGCATGAAATATAACAATAAACAAATTCAGACAAAATTAATGCACTCAAAATTTCGTTTCCAAATTATTAATTCTTCGAAAATTTCCACGTCTTAGAAAAATTTTTAGTAATTGGAGGGGGGGGTGTCTCTCTGACCCCCTGCGCTCTTTGGCTGTATACCTACACCTGTAAACAAAGTCAGAATTAAAACATCCCTTAAGCCTTGTCAAAAGAAAAACATCAAAGAAAAAAATCAGTAAAACCAAAAGTTTTTAAAAGCCAACTAACTTTTTACCGTTGAATGAAATTCAGCAGATGAAGAAATAGAAAGGAAATATTCGTTCTTTCGTAATTTTTTTTATCTGCTGAATAAAATTCGTTTTCAGATTTTGAGCCTTTGGGTGGAGCCAAAAGTACTGGAAAAAAGACAAGACCCTTCCCCTTTGCTGAAACCAATTAAATGATCGTATAGAGATTGCAACGTTAGATAAACAGATGTCACTTGAACAAACAAGGATTGCAAATAAAAAAGATGATGTCCTTGTTCACGCAAATGTTTGTAATCTGATGCGGTAAACACTTGGAGAATATCAGATAGCTAATCCTGCAGACACTGTCCGTTGCCGAACTGTCCGTACACTGATAATGCCAGCCAAAGAAAACGGAAACCACTCGAAAACGAAGATATGTGCAAAACAAAAGTAAACATGACAAAACACAATCAAAGAAATAAACAAGGTGGCAGGGTAAACATAAACATTTGTTTTGATAAGGGAATTCACCTCCTCATTCCTCTGCTAACCCCAATAAAGATGTAGGAAATTCAGAGTGATAATCTTCCTTAATAAAGATGTAGGGCTTTTGTTAAAAACAATAACTTGTGTTTTTTTTTCAAAAGTCTTTCTTGATTTCAGGAATTGTAACACACCGTTTATGAATGATTTATATTTTTCTCTCTCTCATTAGTGATTTCGATTTGTTTTTCATAAAAATTGCATTTATTTAGGTTTTGAGTTAAAGCATAATTTATAAGTTATGTGAATAAAATACTATAATGGAGATTTTTTTGATTTCGAAATATGTATAACTTTTTGTTAAAAGCGACGTAATAATCACATAGTGATCAAAAAGACAGATTTTATTTCAGCGATAAACGAGTTATCTTAGAGATATTTTCGAGGTTGTTTTGTAAACTGAATCCATTACAACCCTTCAAGATACACTGCGGATAAATCAAGCAAATGTTAAGTGTAAAGACGTTCAGCTGTAGTAAATTGTAGTTCAGTAAGATTTTTGCTTCATTGGTCAATTAAAATCAATAGTGAAACTTTTTGAAACAGCAACAGAACCAAAATCAAGGCTTTTTAAAAAATCATTACACTTTTTGTCCGGACATCTGTTGGTTGTTGCGAACATGAATGACATTTGTTCGCTTGGTAATACTGATCTGTTTTTTAGTGTTAGGTTATTTTGATTGATGCTATTTTGCACAAAATGGGCTAAATGAGCAGGTCATTAATGCTCAGAGGGGGAAGGGGATTCGCTGGACAGCTGTTAGGGGAAAGATAGAAGTCTGTCGAAGCCCTCCAATGTGTTCTTTAAAGTGCATAGAGTAAGGATCTCCTGAACATGAGCCCACGACTTAAAGCCCAACTTAAGTTCTCGCTAGGCACATAGCCAGCGAATAGCAGCTATCCCCTCCTCCCCTCATAGGAGGCCACTTTTATTTCGCCAAATAGCAGGGTCACTATGCAAAACACACATTGCCGAAGGTGCCAAATGTTAAATTTAGTATAATTGAGGATTCCACAGTTGAAAACGTGGACCTCGGGGGCTAGTTCCGAATTCAAAGAGCTGGTATTTGGTCAATTCTATTATGAAATTTTTTTTGCAAGTGGTAGGATATGGTATGATCGTTCTTTCATGTCAAGTATCTATTTTTCTAACTTACTTTTCTCGTTTCTAATTCAGGTGTACTACGTATATTCTAAGATACATTACATGATCAAAGGTATCCAGACATCCCTTCTGAGTAGTGGATTCGGCCAGATACGCCATAGCTATCGCACAAACAGGTATAAAAGGACGCACGTGGCCTGGAAAACCTCATAGATATGCATAAACAGGAGAAGGGCCATGGCAGAGCTCAGTGACTTTCAACATGGCATGGTCGTAGGACGCCACCTTAGCAATAAGTCAGTTCAGAACATTTCGGCCCTGCTGCAGCTGCCCGTATCAACAGTAAGTGATGTTATTGTGAAGTGAAAACGCCTAGGAGCAACAGCAACGCAATCGCGACCCGGTAGGCCATGTAAAATGACAGAACGGGACCACCGAGTGCTGAAGCAGGTGGTGGGACAAAATCACCTGTTTTCGATTCCAACGCTCATCACTGGATTCCAAAATGCCTCTGGAAGCAACTCCAGCACTATAACAGTTTGTCGCGAGCTACAGGAAATGTGTTTCCATGGCCGAGCAGATGCCCAGAAGCCTAACATCAACAAGATCAATGCCAAGCGTCGGTTGGAGTGGTGTAACGCACGGTGCAAGTGGATTCTTGAGCAGTGGAACCACGTTCTCTGTAGTGATGAATCATGCCTCACCATTCATGGCAGTCCGATGAATGAGTCTAGGTGTGGAGGATGTCATTACGTTACCTACTTGACTGTGTTGTGCCAACTTGAAGTTTGGTGGAGGAGGCGTCACGCTCTGTGGCTGTTTTTCATGGTTCAGGCTGTGTCCCCTAGTTCCAGTGAAAAGGACTCTGAACGCCGCGGCTTATAATGACATTCTCGACAATTCTGTGCTCCCAACTTTATGGCAACAGTTGGTGAAGAAACTTTCCTGTACCGACATAACAATGCTCCCATCCACAAAACGAGGACTGTGCAGCAATGGTTTCATGAGATGGGTTGGAAGAACTTGACTGGCCTGCACAGAACCCTGATCCCAATTCCACTGAATACTTTTGGGATGAATTGGAACGCCGACTGCGAGCCAAGCCGAACTGCCCGACATCAGTTACCGGCCTCATTAATACTCTTGTGGCAGAATGGCAGGCAATTCTCGCAGCAATACCAAAATCTGGTGGAAAGACTTCCCCGCAGAGCGGAGGCTGTGACAACAGCAAAGGATGGACCAACGCGGTGTTAATTC
Source organism: Ryuthela nishihirai (assembly GCA_038380435.1). Classification (NCBI taxonomy): domain Eukaryota; kingdom Metazoa; phylum Arthropoda; class Arachnida; order Araneae; family Heptathelidae; genus Ryuthela; species Ryuthela nishihirai. Next base: position 85,345,830 of record JAWZYU010000017.1, read on the forward strand.
TTTTCCTATTACCGGGAGATTATGGATGAGCGAGTGTCCGGATACTTTTGATCATGTAGTGTATTTGAGAGTTGCTAACTAATTAGAACAAAATTAGAACAAAATGTTTTTATATGTTTTACCTAATACAATATTCTGATGCTAACCCAAAACAGATGCACATCCTCATGTAAGAGTATGCTCAGAGAAGGTTGGGGGAGGGGACCCACTGGAACAGCTGTTGTGAGACAGATGGTAGCCTCCCGTCAAGGCCATCCAGCGTATTCTTTAATGTGTACAGGGTATCCCCAGTCAGGCAGTCTACTATATACTATTTGAGAGTTCTACAATATACTTTTAATATTCCGTGCTGATTGAAACATAATCCTTTAGCAAAATTAGAAATGCTCTAAAGTTTGCAACGTAGAGATTGAGTCGAAATCTTAAAAGGGAACTTCATTATTTACCCGAATATCAGACGACTCCTTCCCAGTATAAAAACTTCTGAGTCAAAACATTTCTATTAGATGCAATTTTAATTATTTAGTGAGTCTCTAAATATAGAGCAACATTAGGTGTTTATATTTATAATTTGTAAAAATACATCAAAATCTGTAGCTAAGATGTACTTAAAAAAATTCCTAGGTGCAGTTTCCAATCACCATTCAACATACATGAAAAAGGCAAAAGCACGTTTTATAAATGTAGACAACCAATTATGTGACAAATACGTGACAAAACATTTTTATAGATTGAAATGTCGGGTTCATGTAAAAGTAAAATTACATGAGGATGTGCATCTGTTTTGGGTTAGCATCAGAATATTGTATTAGGTAAAACATATAAAAACATTTTGTTCTAATTTTGGAATACAAGCTTGAAAAGACCCCCCCCCCCAGCCCTTGAATTCTACGCAGACAAAAAATAACTTTTCGGAATAGCCAGAGATCTGATTTCTTAAGGTAGGCTGGGTTGTTTTACCTCTGAGCGGCACTTTTTTGCACACTTAATCTTGATTTCTATTTATTCACTGCTGGTAACAGCCAGACGTTTTTCCAGAATTGCAGTCAGATGTATCATAATAAATCGCAAAATGAACGCATCCAGATATAGACAGTCATCCAATTATCAAATCTCGACTTCCTTTTTCTGAAGAAGCTGGAAAAATTCAGAGACTCAGGCATTTTTCATTTCATTCTTTGAATGAGGCATTTTTTTCATTCATGCAAACTTCAAGCTGTCAGCAGATTTCAAAAACAAAAAAAAAAATCGAGTCATTGTAAATGGCAAAAGATGATATCTTTACGAATGAGTATTAAGGAAAAGCCAAACTAATACATCCAAGTCTCAGTGCTGGAATTAGAAACCGGACTCTAAAAACCGCAGCCGGGCACACCTCGACCATCAAACTATTGGATGGCTTGCAAACAGGATACAGATTATTATCACATCGTTCTAATCGCTATTCTACTTGAGCTGATTTTAAGTGGCTGGCCGAGGGTGGCTTACTGGTTAGCTAGGCGGGAAACTGCTCGAGGGCTAGGAGCTTGGGTTGGCGATTCTGCATAATACGATATGTGTACTTTAGCAAGTGAATTTCAAAGGGAGATGAAATTATGCTTTTTGGCTCAACAGAGATTTGAGAGACTTTCAGCAAGACAGTTTTCGGTTTGATCTCCAATGTCAAAAACATACGGAAAGCCAAATGCCTTCCGTATATTTTCATTGGATGCTCTGCAGAATGTTTTGAAAATTGTGTGCTGCTAGGCTAAGAGAAAGTTACCATATATGGATATTGTTTCCAGTGTCATTTGCTTTCGATAACGATTTAAATTTAGCGCGACGTGCTTGGACTTTGGCGACTTTCACCTGACTAGTCCATCAGCCTCCCCTACTGACTGAAGGCAGGGCGCGGAGTTTTGGGAGAAAAATCTCAACGCTGGACTCGGACTTGGGAACTGCAGATGATGAGCCTGGCGAGCTACCGATGGAGCCACCTGCGCTCCAGTCAGGCTTTGAGTTGGGTTGTTTTACCGCTGAGCGGCACTTTTTTGCACATCATGGGCAAAATGGCCAAGTCACATGAACCCCGAATGCTCAGAGAAGGTTGGGGGAGGGGACCCACTGGAACAGCTGTTGTGAGACAGATGGTAGCCTCCCGTCAAGGCCATCCAGCGTATTCTTTAATGTGTACAGGGTATCCCCAGTCAGGCAGTCTACTATATACTTTCCAAGTCATAAATATTTCCAAGCCTATATACTTTCCAAGACATTAACATTAATTTCATGTTTAACTCGTTACGAACTGGCCGGGTTGTAAAGATGTTGGTGGAAGAACCCACTTACAATCAACGCCTTTTTTTGTGAGGGTGGCGGAGGGGGAGGAGGATTGAAGCAGATATTTTTTCTGTAGTCTACGACATTTTTATTATCGTAATGTACAACTAGTTCCAATTGGCCTCTGCGTTGAAGAGATATGGTGAAAAATAGTTAACTAGTTTCAATGTTGGAGGAAGAAATAATTTTTTACATATACCCAGATCTAGAATGAAATAATGATACGGAGGGGGCAAGAAAGATAATCGGGCAGGAAAAAAAGGAGAAAAAAGAAGGGGCGGCGGCGCAAATTAGGTTGGGTTGTTTTATCTCTGAGCGGCACTTTTTTACACACCATGGGTTAAATGGCCAGGTCACAAGGACCCCGAAGACTCAGAGAAGGTTGGGGGAGGGGACCCACTGGAACAGCTGTTGAGAGACAGATGGTAGCCTCCCGTCAAGGCCATCCAGCGTGTTCTTTAATGTGCACAGGGTATGGCTCTCCCGCACACGTTGCCACGGCTTAACGTCCCATCCGACGGACGGTGGCCTTTCCAAGCCCATCGGTGTCCCCTACTGACCGTGGACAGGGCGGGAAATTTTGCGGAGATAAATCTAAACGCTGACCCAGCTGGGACTCGAACTTGGGAACTAAGGATTACGAGCCTGGAGTGCTACCGACTGAGTCACACCCACCCCAAGGGGGCGGGGAGGGGGCGCGCAAGAGACCAGATTTTTATTAAAAAAATAAATAAATACCCTTTCAAGCAGTTGCTTGCCGCAGAGGTCTGGCAGGAGACTGTCAGTTTTGCAATATAACATTTCCCCCTCCATTTTTGAATCTGTAAAAATTAAATTTCATAAAAATGAGTGAAATATACAGAAGTTTAAAATTTTTTGCCTCTATTACAAAGGAGATGGCATGGCCCCCTTGGTCTCCCCCCTATATCCGGCCCTGTATATAACAGTGCCATTTCCATTTCATAAACTTTCAACTAATATATCATTTGTTACAATTGGCCTTTATGTTCCAGTTAACCAGAACAACCGTTAACAAGCTAACCCATGTCAGGGGGGAGAAAGATACAGCGTTAAAAAAATTTTAGTCTGTTTCATTCCTAACATCTTAATCATTCATTTGATATATAACGCGTTATAATCGGTTTTAATCGGAGTTGGAGAATATGCAAGAAAAATTTTAATAAATCTACCTATAAAATGCGCGCGAAAAGTTGCAGGAAGATGGGTAAAGAAGATGATTTGTTAAATTTAGTTGCATTTTAAGTTGAAGAATGCCTATAACAGGAATGCCTATTTCCACAAGTGTGATCGCCAAACTCATCAAAACCACAGGAGCAACGGGCCAAACTCAGTGGGATCATCAAATGTTTTCAGTTTAGCGATTTATAGATATTTTTGGATTTGCTAGTGTCTGAATGATTCGGATTCTGCGATTGGACATTGCTCTTAATGAGGATTCTAGGTTAACTCTAAATTTAAATTTTAGTCAAAGTTAAGCCTATCAAGTTCTGATAAGATCGTCTTTTTCAAGACTTCAAAAGAAGATGAAATACTTGATAGCCCCTTTCGAATAATGCAACCCTGCTGGAAAGTGAGTGTTCGAATTGTATTGCGTAAATCCTTCGGGTTCCGTGAGAGACTGAGAGGAGATGAGAAAAAAGCCCCGGCGATTCAACACTTGCCCGATCTGCACACAACAGTTCAGGAAATGTTGAAGCCTTCAACAAAATTATTATATTAGCTTTAAAATCCTTCTTTTTTGAAGAACTGTGTCTCAATTACAGTTAAAAGGAGCAACTAGAGTTGATATTTATGTCGACAACATACAGAGAACAAGGAGGATAAATTTTGCTTCATTGCCATTGACTTAGCAATTCTTGATTAAAATTTTGGGGAAATAATTTTAAGTTTTAGTATTCCATGGCACGAGAGTAGGTGTGAGGGTAAATATAAGAGTTTTGTGGAAAGAAAGATTAACTGTAAGGATTCCGGGGAAGGTTTCTGTAAGTTTCATGGCTTAAGAAAATTTGGAACTCCATGGGATAGTGCATCAAAAATATTGAGCCCTTCAATTTGTCGGATTTTTTGGATTTTATTTGGAGCAGACTGAGTGAAATCTTCCAAGTCGTCCATATCAAACCAAATCAATCTTGCTAAGTAAACACGCGAATATACAGTGGAAGCCATCAAGAATTTGAAAGATTTTACTTTGAGTAATATAGCGTTTATTATTTTTCCCTCTCGGGAAGACAGAAAAAAACTTTTTTTTTCTTTACGAACGGAAGTATTGGAAGAGAACTCAGGTCACTATAAAGGATTTAGATACCAGCGATGAATGCTACAAACTAAAAGGATCTGAGAAAATCAAAACAGGAACAAGAGAGGAAAACATTCCCCTATGACATGATATTCCAAACTTCCTAAGAATTGACGTCTACACAGCAACCACAAAATACAGAGGTCTCATACGAGTCTGCAAACGATAGAAGAAAACATCTCACTTCCTTGTGAACTGTCCATTAAACGAAAAAAAAATAATTCAGCAGTAGAAAGAAACAAACCTCTGCTGTTATCATCACCATTCAGATGCAGCAAAGTGATCCATGATATATTTTTCACTTGATAAAAAAAAAGAAATTTCAGTTTGGTGTGCAAACAGAGCGTTTCCATTTGAAAAAAATATGTACACTGCTCCATACGTCTTAAGAATTAGGGGAAAGCTTAATGCACAAGTTAGTGAGGAAAATCTTAATGCCCAAGTTAGTGGGGAATACCTTAATGCACAGATTAGTGGGGAATATCTTAATGCACAGATTAGTGGGGAATATCTTAATGCACAGGTTTAGTGGGGAATATCTTAATGCACATGTTAGTGGGGAATATCTTACTGCACAGGTTAGTGGGGAATATCTTAATGCACAGGTTAGTGGGGAATATCTTAATGCACAGATTAGTGGGGAATATCTTAATGCACAGATTAGTGGGGAATATCTTAATGCACGGAATAGTGGGGGAAAATCTTAATGCACAAGTTAGTGGGGTAAATCTTAATGCACAAGTTAGTGAGGAAAATCTTAATGTACAGATTAGTGAGAAAATCTTTAATGCAGTGAATAGTGCGAGAAAATTTAAAGCACAGGTTAGTGAGGAACAGCATCGGTGAGGGATAATAAAGTGTAATGAAGTGAAGTAAATGAATAGTGAGGAAAATCTTAATGCACAAAATATTGGAGAAAATCTTAATGCACAAAATATTGGAGAAAATCTTAATGCACAAGTTAGTGAGGAAAATCTTAATGCACAAGTTAGTGAGGAAAATCTTAATGTACAGATTAGTGAGAAAATCTTAATGCAGTGAATAGTGCGGGAAAATTTAAAGCACAGGTTAGTGAGGAACAGCATCGGTGAGGGATAATAAAGTGTAATGAAGTGAAGTAAATGAATAGTGAGGAAAATCTTAATGCACAAAATATTGGAGAAAATCTTAATGCACAAGTTAGTGAGGAATATCTTAATGCACAAGTTAGTGGGGAAAATCTTAATGCACAAGTTAGTGAGGAAAATCTTAAATGCACAGGTTAGTAAGGAGTTTGAAACGTATGAATACAAGTACAACCCTAATAAGTACGCTAGCTAAATCAAAATTTTGTCATTCCATATCGAAATGTTACATTTCTAACTTTGGGGTGCTTTCGCAAGAGATCGAATACATTCCACAGAGGGAGGGAGGGGATTTTCGTAAAGATAAACTCTGTTTCAAGGGAAAAAACGTTTAGTTTATATCTTTCAACAACAGACTTTTATCTGACGAGTAAATGGCTTGGAATTCGCATCGTTGTAATCTGTAACAGCAGCTTTCATGCATAAGCTGCAATCTGCAAACCGGCTTCAATATGCTTCTGTAATCCTACTCCACCGGTTGGAATGACCGGCCTGCAGTGATCCCTCTGATGCTGCCGACACCGGCTGATTCCCTACTCCACCCATCGGAGCGTGGCTTCCGAGCTCGCCGTAAACGGGACAGGATCTGACCCCATCAACCATGCCCTCGTCGGCTGCCATGCTATTCCTACTTCTCTTCGGGAGGAGACAATCGATGCGGCACGACAGGATCCCGCGGAGCAAGAAGCTCCATTGTCGAGCGGAAAATTCGAATTTTTACTCCCAAAACGTATTTCTGATTTAGTTACATTTAAATTTAAAGAAGCAGAAATATAAGTGGTGATCGTCGGTTGCGTCGTATTTTGTTATTAAAAAATCAGCATGCGGTTTAATATTTTGCCAAATTAAGAAACCGCATGCTGATTTTTTTTCCTTAAAACATTTTTTTTAAAACATATTTTTAACATTTGTGCATGTATCAGTTATAAAAATGGCATTCTTTGCTCTTAATAAATAAAATAAATAAATACCCCCTCAAGCAGATGCTTGCCACAGAGGTCTGACAGTTTATATGCCACAGTAGAAGATCTGAGAGGATGGCAGGATCTCAGCAGAAAACAACACGAACATCCATGTCTTACCCGGGCTCGAACCCAGGTCCCTTAGATCAGTAGTCAAGCGCGCTAACCACTCGGCCACGGGACGCCTATTCTTTGCTCTTACTGTTATTTTTAGTTGATTTTTATTTATGAATGACACCAAATATTTAGTAAAAAAGCTTAAATTAATTCTGTTATTGTAATGCCTCCCCCCCATAGGGGACCACCTTGTCATGGTGGTGGTGGTGGGGGGGGGGGGGGGCTTGTGACCCAGCAACCGGTTGGACAGAGCCAAGACCAACCGAGATCGAAGGCATCGCTGACCGGTTTAGTGGCCCGGTTGGACGGTGCCAAGACCTCACATTCAGGCGCCCTGTGGAGCAGTTCAAGGGCCCTGCCGAACAGATTGGTCCCCTATTAGGCAAGGGCCCATTTCAAAGTCTGGGTCCCAATAAGAGTCTCCACCCCGGGTGCCGAGAGAACTTGGATCTACATATCCTTGTTAATGGCTAACGGGGGAACAGAGTAAATTCCAGGTTTTGACCGATGGATGAGCTTTCCTTCTATAGGACTGCTCGCCATAGGATGTCGGGGATGAGATGCATCTATATGGTGTAGCCTTGCCCCACACAGTAGATAGTCGCGGCTTTCCATAACTTGGCAGTGTCGAAAGACGGAACCGGGGATTGCCGTGGTTGCTGTGTTGTGCAGCAACAAAGAGTACTTTGTTATTGTAATGCAAATTCTAGAAAATATAAATACATGATAAAGAAGGGAATATTAAATAAAAAATGCAATGATATTTGTTGAACTATTGTTTCGGGAGATGCTTGTTTAGACTTCATTTTCCTCTACTAGTATTATTGTTGACATATAAAAACTATATGTTCCAAGAATAAAAAAATCCCTTTTTTTTTGCTATAATAGTAGATTTTAGATCTCTTCTTTTTCTTAGATTTATTTATGAATGACATAGATAGATTTATTTATGAATCTCTTCTTTTTCATAGAAGACAAAAGATAGTTTGAAAATATTTTTCATAGAAGACAAAAGTATAGTTTGAAAAAGAAGAGAAGATCTCTTCTTTTTCAAACAAGACAGCATCATCTTTTTTTCTGTTCATCAGTTCCCTCTTCATTCTATTCCCCACAAATTTTCTTATTCTGTATCTCGTACATTGCTCGAGGTACGTGAGGATTTGGGGCGAACTTGCAGACATTCATTCAAAAGGTCAAGGGTTAGACTTCACAAAACCTCTTGGCTAATGGTGGGGTGAGGTGAGGGTATGCAGTCGGTAGGACAGGCTCGTATCCTGCAGTTCTCAGGTTCGAGATCCACTTGGGCCAGAGTTGAGATTTATCTATGCAAAACTCCCCACTCTGCTCTCGGTCATAAAGGGATTTATGATCGTAAATTATATATTTATAATATAATTATGTATTTTTGATCGTAAATTATATATTTATAATATAATTATATATTTTTGATCGTAAATTATTTATTTTATTATTATTTCAATTCGGATTGATGATCGTAAATTATATATTTATAATTATTATATTAATTATATATTTATAATATGAATTATATATTTATAACGTAAATTATATATTTATAATCATAAATCATAAATGCATTTATGATTTATGCTTATAAAAGGATTTATATTTATTATCCCAATACTGATTACAAGCCCATCAGTTGATGGGCTCGTAATCAAGTTGGGACAGGAAAAAAGGGGCCATACACTGTTCAACTTAAAGAATACACTGGATGACCTTGACGGGAGGCTACTCCCAACAGCTGTCCAGTGGGTCTCCTCCCCCCAACCTTCTCTGAACGTTCGGGGTCCTTTTGACCAGGCCATTTAGCCCATACTGTGCAAAAAAAAGTGCCGCTGCTAGGTAAAACAACTCAAACAACTTGATAATGATCATTTCCATTACCCAAGTACATCACAAGGATATTGATAGAACTATTCAGGAGATTAGTATGTTCTATCGTTGAACATTTCTTGTACAATTGTCACCCATCTCATCAACAATTTTTACACCTCTTTTTTGTAGAATTGGAAAATATTATATGAAGCTTTCGAAGTTCACCTGCTTTACTATGAATTTTGCTATCGTGGTGCATAGAGTAAAGAATAATAAAACGGGTTTTCTTTTGTTAAAGATATGTAAGTCAAGAGAGCAATCCTTTTGAAAACTAAATATGTCTCTTTCTCTTCCTTTCGGTTTTTGACCAGTTTGAAACTATATGTCTCTTAGTTTTGCGAATCCTGTCAACGTCATCTGTTGTGTGTTTCTAAAGAATCTTTAATACTAACTGACCACTGTGGTGCCGAGAATAAAATGTCTGCTTACAAACGCTGGAGAATGTTTTGATGTAAGTGCTATTACATGTGCATTTTCTAAAAGCGCGAAACAATTTAAAAAAATATATAAATATAACAAGTAATTAAAAGAGAATATAAAATGGAAAAAGAAATAAGAAAAGGAGAAAATTGGCTGGAGAAAGACTGTATACAAATATTGGAAAAGTATATTCACCTAAATATTAAAAACATTTTAGCACAAATTTACAATTTAAAGTAAGTGTAAAGGAAAAACATAAAAAGCCTAATATTTTAAAACAATATTTCCCAAAACATATATTAAATTTTCAATACATCAATGATAACCTGCGATACCTAAATGAAACATGACCTACTGGTGATTCTTTTATGTCAATGAAAGAGTAAACAATCCCTATATGAACATTTCAAATAACACATCGCTCAGTTTTCTGCATTGATAATACACAAATATTTTCTACATAAAAGATGTGTATCATTGTACACTGTATTAGTTCATAATGCTGTAATCATTGACAGTATATATGGGAAAAGGGGGAGGGCGTAATTCAGAATTATTGCCTAGAACGCGAGAATACCTAGTTCTGGCACTATTAGTCATTTTCTAATTAGCGCTGAAACATCAATGATCTGATAGTTAAGTAATAAGGGCACAACTTGTCTGGCTAAGTCAGCTAATCAGGAAGTCCTGGTTCATATCCAACTCAGATCCTGCCCCGGATCTAGATAAATATGTATAAAGTGGGGGGGGGGGATATAGTCCTGGTGGTCGAGTGGTTAGTGTGCTTGGCTCCTAATCAAAGGACTCTGGGTTCGATCCTCAGAAAAGGTATTAATGTTTCTTGTGTTGTCCTTTTGAGGTCTCGCTTTCTTCAAAGATTTTTTCTATGGCGTATTCTGATAGGTACCTGTCATACTTCTGAGGCAAGTAGCTGCTTGACACAGAGGTATTATTATTAATTAATTCTTTTAATATCAAAACACGAACTTAAATTTCATTTGGAGTGGGTGCATTTTCTATTGGATGCGATCATATTCTTCATACTCGCATGAGATCATCTCAGTCGAATAATGCTAATAAGTCGCATTTCGCTACCATGATTATGACAGAACGTATTTCTTGCGGGGCGTATAATATAATTTCGCGGGCTGCGTATTTGCGATCTCTGATATGGAAACTTAAGTTATTAAACCATAATCAAAATTATTGAACTATTCTTCTAGAAACGCGAATGTGAGAATTTCATTTATCAAGAATATTCTTGATTAGAGCCTTCACGTGCCCTCCTCTAGCATTGAGCATCGGGAGTCCCTCTCCTATTCGATCACTGAGTGCGAGAAACCTGAGTGAGAGACCTGCGCCGAGTCACAAATGAGGCACGCGTTAAAACTATCTAAGGTATGTGATAGTAAACGTTTAGAGTTCTGATAAAGTTTTCGCACTGGGCTGTTCCTATTACAAAATTCAGCAATTTGTAGCTGTATGAATCATTACGAATAACACTGTATTATGCACAACCTGCCAAAGGTGCAGTCTAATATCCGTTTGTGCTCCTGTGAACCCTTGAACTAAATGAAGAGGACGAAGCCGCATAGTTTTTTATTTATTGTGGTAACTGAAAAATATGCTCACGTAACATAAAAAGTCACCACTAGAATAAAAAGTCACCAACAATTACCATTTTCCCATAAAGGCTCAGGTAATGGTAATTTGTTCTCTTGGTTTACAAGAGGCGCTCACTTAACGCTAGTGGTGCTGCATTCGGAATTAATGAAATGTAATTGGTTTTTTTACCTGCAACTAATTGCCATAAAGTCAGTTCTGTTCTACAATAGATGTCTGGGTTGACTCTCGTCTTTATTGTATGGCTGAGACTTCATCTGGGTGCAGATGGCATTCATCTAGACCTGGCCAATTTAACTTTAAATTAAATTCTTTCGTCAGGTCGCTCTAGGCCTCTGCTTCAACCTCAGAGGTGCAATTTAAAGAGGTAGCTGCTCCCAAACACAGATTAATTCCCAGAGGCCCAGTAATTTAAAAGAATATTGTCTAAATCCAATCCTTTTCTTTTTTGGGGGCTTTGAAATGCAAGCAGCACATTTTAAAATAAAAACGTACAGCAAAGAGTTGGATCAATTACGTTATTAAATTTAAATTCTATTACATTGCTTTTGTTTCAAAATATTTTGCACGAGATTTCCGTCAAGCAAAGTATTACTTTATCACGCATTTAGATTCATTTGTTTTATCTCTGTTCAAACCTGTTTTTTGAAGGCTATATGGCTAGATCACGAGCATGAAGGGCAAGGTATGGTGGAGCCATTGGAAGCAAAGTTCACGAGATGCTCTGAGAGACAGGAGTTTGTTGGCATTAATTGTACGGCAAAACGGAAGGAACTGCTCCAGTTCATCAGCTGAGAGAGATGACCGCTAGCAGTGCTTCAAAATTCATTTCAACGAAAATTATGCACAGAGAATTTAAACGTTGAAATTCGGGAACTGTACCATGATACATAAGACAAAGTATTACCGTTTCATTTGTTACCATTCTCAAGAAAGAGGGGGGAGACATGATGAGAGGGGGAAGATCTGATATGGAAACTTAAGTTATTAAACCATAATCAAAATTATTGAACTTTTCTATAATCTAGGAAGGGGGGAGACACACCTCCCCCCTTCCTAGATTCAACGATGGTCACATACAATAGCAATATCATGTATTTCTCCAATAACAGAAGCTCAAATATATTGCAATAGTTATATTTGGTTCAAATGCAGTTGACCGAAAATTTACTTTTGCAGCGATTAAAAACGATTGTGGAAATGGCTTTTTGTCTCTTGAAATGTTACTGTAAAGAAACGAAATTCTGTAAGAAACTGAATTCATAATTGCATAGGTGAAGTAAGATTTTCTAGTGAACAGTTTCAGTAGCATACATTAAACAATAAGTAACATTTCTAGAAATGCGAAACGTTTTGTAGAATGCTTGTAGGTGTAATAATTCATTACGAGTGTGGCTCGAGATAGGTTTTTATAGGAATTGTACGTTCAGTATGTTGATTTATGGACCAGGTGTTGGTTCAGTTTGATGACGGAAGCTTAATTAGATTTTCATGTGGCGTTTGGTCAGAGGAGAATTATTTCACACATCAGCATATTTTCTCTCAAGACAAAGAGTGAATAAAAATTTCGATAATGCTTAAAGTACTCGAATTGGGCTTGTTGTTGGATTGTTTTACCTCTGAGCGGCTCTTTTTTTCATACAACGGGCTAAATGGCCAGGTCACAAGGACCCCGAAAGCTGGGGGAGAGAACCCACTGGAACAGCTGTTGGGAAATGGATGGCAGCCTCTCGTCAAGACCATCCAGCGTGTTCTTTAAGGTGTACAGGGTATTACTCTCCGACACACGGGGTAACGGCTTAACGTCCCATCCGATGAATGGCGGCCTTTCAAAGCCCAATGGTGTCCCCACTGCCCGTGGACAGAGTGGAGAATTGTGCGGAGATAAATCTCTACGCTAACCCATCTGGGACTGAATCTGTAAAGTGTTCGGACTCTTTTATGTTATTTGAATGGAAGGCTGCATTCAAAAGCTCCCTAACTTCGAATATAAGCTTTCTATTCCAAAATGTAAATGTAGGTAAGTTTCGATATAAATTTTTTCCGTATCGAAATTTTTTGCTCATCACATTTTGAATATTAAACGTACATTGATACAAAAGTTCTGACATATGAAAGATTCCTCTCATTCGCTAAATCTCAATTTTCAACAAAATCAATTAATATTTAAAGAATTATGAAGCTGAAATATTTGCAGTAGCATTGCTAGATAGAAGAATTTACCTCAAATGTTATTCATAACACAAATAATAACTGTTATAACGAATGGTTCAGTTTGTGAAATAAATCTTTCAGTTTTTTAAATTGAAAAGTGTTTAGGACGAATGTTAACAGCACCATCTAGTGTTAAAAGTTTCAGTTTCAATAATTCTTTAAATATTAATCGAATATTGTGAAAAATCGAGATTTAGAGAGATTTTAGTGAGATCTTCAATTTATTTCCAATAACATTTTCCCTTAGAAAGCTTATTCTCAAAGAAAACTTTGAAAATGGCCTTCCATTCATTTAATATAGAAGTATCTGAGTCCTTTTGGTAATGTAGTGCATATTAGAACAAGTGCAAAAATCTTTTTTCGGCACCTATTATACTGAGTAGTTATGTCTGCATCATGTATAAACGAAATCATCGTTATGTGCTGGTATGTTATAAAAAACATCAGGACAAGCTTGATAAAGCTTCGAGGCTATGCGTAGTACCCTGTTAATTAAAAAAAAATTTTTTTTTAATAATTGCTACTCTATCAAACGATCGAAAACGTTTTCATGTTTTAATTACCTTTTCCACCCTAAGAGATCAAAATAAAAGTTATATTTTCACATCATTTATTTATTTTTAACTTAAAGATAAGTATACTGCTGAGACTGTTCATAACGACAATAAATTTAAGTTTTAATTGAAGCAAAAGCCGGCTTTTGTTCTGGAATAAAAAAAAGCAATTCCAACACTAACTAAAAGCTGTCTTAAATATTGATTTTAATAAATTTACTAACTGAATATCAATTTTTGAAACGAAATTAACACATTTTTTTTTTAATTTTTTAATATGTTTTCAAGACCCGCCAAGTGATTGACGAGTCTTGACCCTTTGGGGTCGTGGCCCACTTTGCGGTGCACTGCTTTCCCACGTGAACGGATTATCTCAGATTTTACGACTGCTTACATCAAGTGCGGTAAAATCTTTGTGGATTGGAAAATTCAGGAAAAGTCATGTCTCTGGCTCAGTTACTATGAGATGAAAAGTGTCTTGTTATCCTGGAAAATATTTCGGTATTTCCATACCGTGGTGAAGAAGCGTTCTTTATTTATACCATTGGTGTTAAGCGACTTTTGAAAGTAATGAAGGGGACATGGCTTTGTCATATAAATAAAGCTGTTCTAAACCGTCATTCTTCTTTAAATGGTAGAAAGTTTCGAGAGATATAATGAAATGCAACATGAGATATCACACGTTTTTTTTTTTAATTATTCGAATTCGACAATTAGCATTACATATTTAAGTCAAGTAACCATAAGAGTTTAGATAACTCACCAGTTGATTAATAATATTATAAATATTTGTTCATCACATTTAGTATAGAAAACATGCATTGATACAAAAGTTCTAACAGTTCTAACAGCATTTGGTATATACAAAACATTATATTATTTTGATTCATAAAATATATATCAGCTTAACATTCATATTATTTAATCTTTTTTTTAAAAATATTATAGTATTAGTTACGTTTTTGGTAAATTATTAAACATTTTAAGAGCTGAAAATTCAAAATATATTTTAAATAATTCATTATTTGGTTTAGGAACGAACAGTTTTTCATTTTCCATAAAGCTGTTATTATAAGAGTTTTGAACTCTATTAAGCATGTGAATATTTTTATGCATAAAAGTTAAAAGTTTTAATTCACATATTTATTCAACGTTTAATAAATTTAGATCCAAAAATCTTAGATAAAAAGAATCGTATTTTCTTTTAAATGTTATTAAACACATATTTATGAATTTGTTTTATTAACTTTAAACGATTTTTCATATCTTCTTCCCCATTTTCCATTCAGTATTGTATTCCAGAATAAATGAAAGCAAAATAAACTTTTTTCAATGCACATAAACCTACCAGTTCTCTCAATATAATATTTGAGGTCTAATTCTTTTAATACTTTTAACTATTTTTTGTATGCGATTATTCCAAGTCAAATGCTTATCAAAAGTAATACCTAGATATTTCATTTTATCTGTAGGGTTAATTTTTTGACAGCTACACTAAATAATTTGTACTGTTATTACTAAATGAAAACAAACACTTTAAACTACGATAATATAGATCTGCAATATCATTATTAATGCCTCTTTGCATATTAGTATATACTCTCATCAACGTATATAATTGCTATATCATCAGCAAATAAAGCCATTTTTCCTTTAAAATTTAAACTACCGTTAACATAAATTAAAAATAATTGTTGTCCTAATACAAAACTTAGTGGTATTCCTAGTTTAATTGCTCCTTGCATTTAAAAAAGCTTGCATTTAATTCGCTAAATTAATATGCTTTTAACGTTTACTTATTGAGTTCTAGTTGTTAAATATGACTAAGTCAATCGAATTGGGTACCTATTATTCAATATTTCCTATTTTCTTTAATAATATATTCAGAGATAAAGAATCAAATGCTTTAAAAATATTAATAAATAGCACCAAAACTATTTTATTTCCATTAAGACCAATATAAATTATATCTAATACTAGGTATTTATAATAATACCGTCACTCCGACCCCTATTTGACCTTGATTGTCACACCGGATTGAGGTCCTCATTTCTGAGTTCTACTGTCTGAAATAAGCCCTATTCATACATTTTTAGCTTTCCATCACTGGTATATCAGATTTGACCTTTGACCTCAAAGAACCTATGATATCCAAAATTTCACAAGATTTCTGAGATCTACGACCCAAAATACCCGCAGGAACCAATTTTCAGCACTCTATCACCAGTGGATCAAAATTTGACGTTTGACCTGAAATCATCCGAAATTTCGTAACATTTCTGTGATCTCCAACCCAAAAGACTTCCAGACACCAATTTTCAGATTTATAGTACTGGTACATAAAGTTTTGACCACTACATGACCCCCGTAAAACTCCCCGCCCTGCCCACGGTCAGTAGGGGACACCGATGGGCTTGGAAAGGCCGTCGTCCGTCCGTCAGATGGGACGTTAAGCCATGGCCCCGTGTGCGGGAGAGCCATACCCTGTGCACGTTAAAGAACACGCTGGATGGCCTTGACGGGAGGCTACCATCTGCCTCCAGCAGCTGTTCCAGTGGGTCCCCTCCCCCCAACCTTCTCTGAGTCTTCGGAGTCCTTGTGACCTGGCTATTTAGCCCATTATGTGCAAAAAAGTACCGCTCAGAGGTAAAACAACCCAACCCTTTTAAAAAACCTTTAAAACAACCCCCCCCCAAAAAAATTTTTGTGCAAAAAAATACCGCTCAGTGTTAAAACAGCGCAACCCAACCATCTACATGACCTCTACTTGACCTTGAAGGAAACGTTGGAGGTCAAAATTTGATTTTTCTCGAGATCTACGACTGGGATTACCTTTAGGTGCAAATTTTTAGAGCTTTACCAATTCTGCATGAAAGTTATAATTAGCGTGATTTCCTGTTAGCCAGTCAGCCCGTCAATCACTCACAATCGTCTATATCCAATATATTAAAGACGAAAGTTTGTTTGTTTGTGTGTGTCCGCTTATGCACTAGGCCCCCAAAAGAGCTAGATGAACTCTCTTCACCCAGCGGAAGAATATAGGCGATTTGCGAACTCGCTGGGGTCAACCGAAATTGGGGTGGGCGGGTTTCAATTTCACAAAAATCCCGTAGATTTAACATTAACGGTTGAAATTTGTTCAAAATAACTGTTGCCACTAATAAATGTGAAAAAAAAGAAAAACGTCAAACTAAACTAATATCTGATTTTGCGTGTGAATAGTTGAAAGTTATTCAAAACAACTGTTGCCATGAATAAATTTGAAATAATGAATACATTAAACTAATTACTTTCTGATTTCGCGTGATAAACTCATTGTTCAGTGTACTGGGTCCAGAGCGCGAGCATCCGTGGATATTGAAGTCGTTCTAATTAAGCACGAGCAGAATACGAGATTCAAAAACTAAATTCTTATCGGAAGTTAAAAATCGTATTTAATTAACAAAATATTCAAAACATTTATTAATTATTTGTATATACTTTTATTAGCTTTTATATTTCAAATTAAGTTAATGATTTTTAACTTCCGAGGGGTCGGGGGTGGCTCAGTCGGTAGCGCGTCAGGCTCGTAATCTGTAGTTTCCAGGTTCGAGTCCCAGCTGGGTCAGCGTTGAGATTTATCTCAGCAAAATTCCCCGCCCTGCCCACGGTCAGTAGGGGACACCGATGGGCTTGGAAAGGCCGCCGTCCGTCGGATGGGACGTTAAGCCGTGGCACCGTGTGCGGGAGAGCCATACCCTGTGCACGTTAAAGAACACGCTGGATGGCTTTGACGGGAGGCTACCATCTGTCTCCCAACAGCTATTCCAGTGGGTCCCCTCCCCCAACCTTCTCTGAGCCTTCGGGGTCCATGGGACCTGGCCATTTAGCCCATTGTGTGCAAAAAAAGCGCCGCTCAGAGGTAAAACAACCCAACCCTTTTAATTCCGATACGAAATTAGTTTTCGAATCTCGTATTCTGCTCGTGCTTAATTAGAACGACTTCAATATTACTTAAGATAATATTTAAAACATTTATTAATTAATTGTATAAACAATTTTGTTTAATAATACAGCAATAATTTTTCACTACTTTTACATTTTTCAAGCACCTCAGACCATAGTTAATTTTCTTTTGCTATAAAGTTACATATGCCTGGCAAATTTTATCCAAGGGACTCTGGTGGGTACGAAATGATTTGAAAAGTTCGATTATCTGAGGGAGGAAATTCCGGTTTTTGGTTTAAAAACTTTTGACTTGGGGAGTATTATGGATACTTCGAACTATCTCCATTTCATTCCTCCCCTAAAAGAAAGGAAGAAAAATTTAACCGGAGGGGCGGATTGGTTTTACCTCCGAGCGGCATTTTTTTGCATAAAATGGGCTAAATGACCAGGTCACAGGGACCTCGAAGGGCAGAGAAGTTGGGGGGAGGGGACCCACTGGAATAACTGCTGGGAGACGTATGCTAGCCTCCCGTCAAGGCCATCCAGCGTGTTCTTTAACGTGCCCAGGGTATGGCTCTCCCGTACACGGAGCTACGGCTTAAAGTTCCATCCGACGGATGGCGGCCTAACGTAGCCCATTGGTGTCTTCTATTGACTGCGGGCAGGGCAGATTGTTTTGCAGAGATAAATCTCAACGCTAACCCAAATTGAACTCGAACCTGGGAACTACAGATTACGATTCTGGCGCGCTACCGACTGACCACCACCGCTCCCCGGAGGGGGAGGAGATCGAGTGTAATAATACTTATGCCAAATGAAAGCTTTGCGACGTGGGAAGTGCTATCTACTCCCCACGTCGCAATCCAAAATTACTAAGTAATTTTGGAAACTTTTAGACCCGAGCAACCCCGGGTAATTCTGCTAGTATCTAATACCTATAGACGATTATGAGTGATTGACTAAGACTGATAGGGGATCCCGCTAATTCTAACTTTGATGCAGAAATGGTAGAGCTCTGAAAATTTGCATCTAGGCGTAATCCGAATCGTAGACTCGGGAAAAATCCGAAATTTGACCTCCGAAGGGTCCTTTAAGCTCAAATAGAGGTCATGTAGAGGTCCAACAATGATCTACGAGTGCTAAAAATGTGAATATTGGGTGTCTGAGGATGTTTCGGGTTCCAGATGTAGAAAATGTTACGAAATTTGGGATCTGGAGGGTCCTTCAAGGTCAAAGGTCAAATTTAGATCTATCAGTGCTAGAGAGCTAAAATCCATTCCTGGGGATATTTGGGGTCGTAGATTTCGGAAATGTAAAATTTTGGATACGATGGGTCCTTTGAGGTCAAAGGTGAACTATAGATCTATCTGTGTTAGAGGGCTAAATAATGGGTCCTAGGGGGTGTATTTTGGGCAGTAGATCTCATAAATAATGTCAAATATTGGATGCAATGGGTCCTTTGAGGTCAAAGGTCTAATTTCGTTATAACGTTAATAGAGAGCTAAGTAAGTTATTTCGAGCAGTAGAACTCATAAATATTAAGGATGTTCAGATTCGGTGTTGCGATTAAGGTCCAATGGGGGTCAGATTCAATCGAATGATTTCTAGTATTTATACTCTGGAATGTTCATCTTTCCGCAAATAAACTTTCTCCTCTTTTACCCAAATAAATGTATAATTCCTTTTTCCTCTTAATTTCTTAGCATGATACAAAATGCTTTTAATTTCTGGTACTATATAGATGTATTCCACATTTTTAAAAACCACCAAGTCTTTATTTTTTAATCCTCGGACTAATCTCCACTTGTCTATCCAGAGGTTTCGTAACTTTTTTTCGTACTTGTTACAGATACGCTTAAATAGAGTATACACAAGGAAATAAAAGAAAGCAGCGCTAGATGGGAAACAACCTAGGCAATTACTAGGCAATTATCAGTCAAGATATTTTCAGTCGTAGAAGGGCGGGGGTGTCTTAGTCGGTAGCTCGCCAGGCTCGTAATCTGTAGTTCCCAGGTTCGAGTCCCAGCTGGGTCAGCGTTGAGATTTATATCCGCAAAATTCCCCGTCCTGCCCACGGTCAGTAGGGGACACCGATGGGCTTGGAAAGGCCGCCGTCCATCGGATGGGACGTTAAGCCGTGGTCCCTTGTGCGGGAGAGCCATACCCTGTGCACGTTAAAGAACACGCTGGATGGCCTTGACGGGAGGCTACCATCTGTCTCCCAACAGCTGTTCCAGTGGGTTCCCTCCCCCAACCTTCTCTGAGCCTTCGGGGTCCATGTGACCTGGCCATTTAGCCCATGGTGTGCAAAAAAAGTGCCGCTCAGAGGTAAAACAACCCAACCCAGTCGTAGAAAGTTCAAAAGCTCTTATACCTTCACGGAAATAAAATTATGCTGTTTAATTTATAAAAATTGAGTTATCTCATTGTAGCAGAACTTTCTGCTTGAGGAGTCTTTCTGTCTCAATTGATTGCCAAGAGTCCATTCCTTATCGCCAAGTTCTTCTAAATTTTAAAGCATTGCAAGTATACTGTCCAAAATACCCCCCGGATGGATGGAAAATTCAGCAAAACGTCTGTAATTGTCTCTTTAGTGTGACAAGAAACACAATTAGGAGAATGTATCTTCCTCATTTTGTAAAAAGTATTCCTCAATAGTTCCGTTTTCAAACAGAACCCTCTCTCCTGAGTCTCATAATAACAGTTTGATGAATTGTTAACAATTTTGGGTTTAAGATGTCTGAAAATGATTTCAGCAATTTCTTTAGGAGAATATTTGAAATAAGAAGTAGGACTTAATCGTAGATGGTGTATGGATACGCGACGTTACAGGTAAAACATTACCCATTACCATCTCCATCTGAGAATAAGCCCTGTTGGCATAAGTAAAAACATATAATAAATAAACCACCCGTGGGTGGGCCCCTAGAGGCTAACATAAAACAGAAGTTAAAAATAGCACATATCATGCACATGAGACCTAAAACGAGTAGTTTACCTCAGAGAAAGCCATCATTTTAGGCCTCTTGTACTTATTAAGAACATTATGATCATAATTAAGCCGTCCCGTGGCCGAGTGGTTATCACGCTTGGCTACTGATCTAAAGAACCTGGGTTCGAGCCCCGGGTAAGGCATGGATGCTTGTGTTGTTTTTAAGCTGAGGTCCTACCATCCTCACAGACCTTCTACTATGGCATATAAACTGAGATGCTCCTGTCAGACTTCTGTGGCAAGCAGCTGCTTGAGGGGTATTTATTTTTTTTTATTTATGATCATAATTAAGCAAAGAAGAAACAATCTCATTAGGATTATTTTTAACAGCCTCAAAAAATCTCTTTGAGATGCATTTAATACGAG
Source organism: Ryuthela nishihirai (assembly GCA_038380435.1). Taxonomy (NCBI): domain Eukaryota; kingdom Metazoa; phylum Arthropoda; class Arachnida; order Araneae; family Heptathelidae; genus Ryuthela; species Ryuthela nishihirai. Next base: position 85,366,661 of record JAWZYU010000017.1, read on the forward strand.
TCTATATGTGGTCGATGCCCAAGTATTTACGAAGTTGTCTGTTAGTAACAAACCAAGGGGCGTCAGTCGCAGATCTCAATATTTTGTTTTGCACGACCTGAATCTTGCGTATATTCGTGGAGGTGGTGTTCACCGATATAGGGGATGCATAAGTGATTATGGGACGAATGACCATGTTGTACAATAATAATTTATAGTCAGTCATCAAGACAGCATTTCTCCGAAGGAAAGGTTCTAGTTGTCATCTCACTGCATTGACTTTTGTGATATCATGAATGTGAGTGTCCCATTTGAACTTTTGATGTAGAGTTACACTCAAATATTTCATGGTCTTTTGCCATTCGATTGGTTTATTTAAAAGTTTAAACGTTTTGAGTTTTTAATAAGTTTTCCACTGAAGAGGATGGCAGTGCTCTTCTCAGTGTTTATCTTGACCTTCCATTTATCGTACCACCCCTCCACCTCATTAAGACATCTCTGCAGCCTGTCTATAGCAATCACTAGACCTAATGGGGGGAAAGGAGGGCGATATCATCAGCATATTGGGCTAATAGGATGCGATCAAAAGATGGCATATCATAAAGGTAGAGTGAAAAGAGAGAAGGACCTAGGAGAGAACCTTGGGGTACTCCAACGGCCATTACTCTCTTTGTAGATAGAAAGGTTTTAACTTGCACTTGAAAAGTTCTATTTGACAAATATGATTGTAAAATACTGGTGAGACCCGAAGGTACATCCATCCAGATGCGGTCAAAAGCTTTGGCCACGTCTAAAAAGACAGCAGCAACTATTTCTTTTTTATTCAAAGATTCGGCGATTTTCTCCTCCACTCTGAGAATTTGATGCTCCGTTGATCTGTTTCGCCTGAAATCAAACTAGGTTTCAGACAAGAGAGGGTGCAGGGAGAGAAAATTGTCCAATGTGGTCAGAATGATTCGTTCAAACAGTATTCCCAAGCAAGAGAGCAAGCTGATTGGGCGATTAAAGTAGGACTCAAAGGAATTTAACAAGTATTTCAAGAATTCAAACTTTAAATTTCTTGCGGTAGCTTTGTAAACAGTAAGATTAAATTTAATTAATTGACTATGTGATATTAAGAATTAAACAAAGATCAGAACTTAATAGAAACGTACAAATTATTGCTTGATAGTTTGAAGAATGTTTTTAGAATAAGTTTATTCGTTTGGTCTGTAGTTTATCGCAGTAAACTGTTCAGGACTAATAGTTTTTGATAATAAAGCCTTCTTGAAACAAATCGTGCAGTTCTATATTGAAGCTCCAGAAAAAGTACTTAATATTTTTCTTTTCAAAATAATAGCAGTAGAATCATCTTAGCTTTTATTTGCAGGATTTTATTTTCAAAATTCCTGCTGACTGATAATTTTCCCAGTTCCACACATTCACTTTCATTGCTCCCAAATCAGACCATGCCACGCTTCGAAAATGCCACTTGGTCACCTTAATTATTATATGAATTATTGACCTTCAAAGACTATTGTCTATTGAAATGAACTATTGAACTATTGAAATTCTTAGAATCTTCTCAGTAAGAAACGGCTGAACACGCTAAAGAGCAGGGCTTGAAAATTTTGAAAAAACTTACCCAACCTCGAGATTGAGCGCAAAAAATTTAACCTCCTCGAAAATTATCGCTCTGTACGCAAAACGATGATGATATGATGTCTAGTTTTAAAAATGATGATAATTTATAGTTAAGTTGGAAACAAAAATATTGAAAATTCTTTATTGTTCAATCATTTAAATGGCAATGCAAATTTAATTATATACAAATAACTTAAAAACGAAAAAACAAAACTCTTTTCACTATTTGACTTAAAGTTCTCAATTATCATCTTTAACATCACAAAACATCTATTAATTATGTCTATTAATATAATGAACATAGTCCAGCATCAAACCAGTGATTGCACGTCACAGCTGGAATTGGGTCCAAGCTATCCAATGGTACAGTCGCTCAAAAAAGTATCCGAACACTATGGTTGATCACAGAATTCAGAAAAAAATATCTGGCAACAATTTTTTTAGAAATTAGTAATCTGGCAACTTCGTGTCTCGTGTCACGTGACACGAAGTTGCCAGATCACTAATTTCTGAAAAAATTGTTGCCAGATATTTTTTTCTGAATTCTGTGATCAACCATAGTGTTCGGATACTTTTTTGAGCGAGTGTACGCCAGTTATATTTATTTCTCTAATTATGTTCAGTGTTTCTTGTGCCATGCACGTATGGACTGACTTTAGTGGGAACAAACCTAAACACCAACTTCAGTGGGGAACATAAGTAGCCTTCCCCTTTCTTGAGGAGTGATCCACCCACTTGTTTCCCAAGAAGAGAGGACTGTTTTTCGCTTATGTTTGAAAGAGCATTAAAAAAGTTACTCTTTCCTGGTATGCTGTTCTATCTTCCGTTACCTTTGTAAGTCTTATTACTTTCGCTAAAAGGACAGTAGGAGAAAAATAAGAATGCAAATGCATTCTTAAGAAAAAGGGGAAAAACGAGGAAAGTTCGTAACGAAAAAAAAAAATTGTCCACCAATCCGCGTGGACGTCAATCTTTAATTTTCAGTCATCCTTCAGTAAAATGTAGCCATGCGGACAGGCGATTTTTCAAGCTAATGGTAAAGACTGATGGTGAAGTAAGAAGAAAAGGGGGAATGAGGAAACACCCTCCCCCTTCACCTCTCCTCATCCCTTAGATTTAGCAATTAAGTTAAAAACAATTTCACTTGACCTGGATGCTTTTCTCTATGATCCCTTCTTTTTCTAAGTAAAAAGGGGACATTTTGTTAACCTAAAACTGTTACTACCAGTGCCACTCACAAAAATACGGAATTATCTCAGTGATTAAATAATTATTTAATAAATTAATTAGCATTTAATCGTTATATTAATTCCATAATTCCAAATATTCTTCTTAAAGAGCTGCAAGATTTTAGACAAAAATTATGATGTGCATATTATAAGTTTTTTTGCTAAATCTTTTCGTATTTCTTTAAACAAAAAATAAATTATTACATTGTTGCTGGCATTCAATGGGGACAATGAAATATTGATGTAGGAAAAAAAAAGTTTGTAATCATTAATAGAAATCTTTCTCCAACTTGGCCACTTAATTGGAAATCACTCTTTGAAATTGCAAGAAGAGTTTGATTCATAGGTCGTGTGAATTATTTTCGTTCTTCATTTAAGAGATTCTATTCCCAATTAGAGATTGTGAAGGGGATGCGTAATCAGGTTTCCATTCCAAATGGTTCCCATGTTCATCTGCCAAATCGATTTGTTGACCCTCTAATCACGTTTAAATTGCTGCTTCGCAATCAAACCAATGTTTTCTTTCGGGATTCTCCATTTCTCATAAGAGCAACGAATTGAAACAATTCTCTCGATGCCAAAACAAAGAAACAGATTGAAAAACAATTAAACATTTTACACCTTTTTTTTTCTTCCTCCCAACTCATGATTCCCGGCAAGTTTTTTTTCTGTTGATGAGTTGTCGTCATCGCCCAGTTCCTCGTGCACGCACACGGCCAAGTGACGTCATTGATGTTGCCAGCTTTGAAATGCCATCCATCGTGAGCACAAAGAAACGAACAAAAACAAATGTTCTTTCAGATTAAGTTAATTGTCTCTTACTTATTTTAAAAAGATAAAATTATCTATAATAACTATATTTACTAAAATCTGCGTTGCATTCGCTTCTAAACCGCACCCTGTTTTAGGCTTTTCCGTAATGAAAACTAATTTCCTCGATTTTAAGAGAGTAGCATAAATTTTTCGAAAAATGGCCAACTCTCGACATTTCACTGAGAGCAACAATTTAATTGTCACTAATCGCTAGTTTCTGTACAAACGACTAAGTGGTTAACGTTCGGAGCAAACGTATCTGGGTTCGAATCCCCAATAAGGCTTGGCTATTTTCGTTCTGATATATGTTGTTTAGATGACTTCACCAGTGATATTTTCTGAGGTATTGTATTGACACGCTTCAGTAAGTCTTGTGGAAAGCCAGACCTCTGTGTCAAGCAGCTGCTTGAGGGGTTGTTTATTTTATTTTATTTTATTTGTATTATTTGAGGAATAATATATTTTTTTCATTATCTCTAACTGATTATTTAAAAAAATATTGTTAATTAATAATTTATATCTAAATTTTAATAAATATTAAAATTACACTAATAAAGTTAATATTAATTAAAATTAAATTAATGTATTTAATATTATATCCCCTCAAGCAGCTGCTTGCCACAGAGGTCTGACAGGAGCCTGTTAGTTTATGCACCATAGTAGAATATCAATTAATAGTAGACCTCAATTAAAGTTAAATTAATAACTTAAATATTAATTTAAATTCAATTAATAACTTTAATATTAATTAATATTAATTTTATAAATTAAATATTAGTTTAAGTATAATTTTATTCGGTAATTTACAATAGTAATATATAACAATTTTATATTTTGCATATTTGTAGATATCTGTGGCGATACTTAGTGCATTCACAAAAAATAGTGGTAAAGTGAAACATTGGACCAGTCATTTGTCAATTTTGCATAGGCTGGACCATTTACTTTGCACTACGTGGCTACAAAAAGCAAAAATCCTAATTCGTGTGAAGCTGTATTAGAAAGAAAAATTATTACTTATGAAAATTCAGATTTGTTTTATAGTTTTTGGTCTGACAAAAGATTTGTAGGCTGCATGAAATTTTCCCAAGGACGACATTTTGTCCCCTTTTTTGGACAGAATTCGTAATAGTTCGATAACGACGCGTATTCCTTCATACTCTGCACTGTGTATTTGACCCTGCGGACCTTCAGATACATATCAGTTACGTGGCTAGTGGATTCAAATTTCCGATCCACCTGAAGATGCTTTTGGATATCGGGAACTCTTGACAAAAAGTTGACAGAATTCTCCCTTGCACTCGGACAACGCTGTTCAGTTTCGTGTACAAAATAATCTACCTCGCCTGATTTATGAGAGATGCCGGTGCTTAGTAATTTGGCTTTTTGGATTATACCTACCAACCATAAGTTCCCCAACCTCTAGCAGCGCAGGAAGATTATAGATTCGCCTTTCTCCTTCCTATTGCTGCTTATTCAGGTGGACATCAGAAAACTAAATCAGTACTTTTTAACACCCTATATAATCTAGGAATGCTGATACCTTTCACAGGTTTCATCATTGATTACTTTTAAAACTCTTAATTTCCTTCAAAGATTTAAAACGAATAGAAACCTTGGATAAACTAAGCACATGAAAAGAAAGAGAATACATTTTTGAACAGACAGCTCAGCAGGAAAAGTTTAGCGTTCTGCTCAGTACCGGTGATGACACAAAAAGTAATTATTTAACTAAAGTGAATGAAATGTTAGTAAACAAGATTTATATATATGTGAAGAAACTTCTGGTATATTTGCTTACGAAGAAGAAAATTGAAATCTTTAGCAATTTGTTCTAGAAATATTATTAACTTATAATAAGCCATTATTTTATAATATTTTTAACGAATTTAATAAGGCAGCTTTACAAAGAAAAACATCTTTTGATTTTGGTACGTAAACATATATCTCGATGAAAGTTTACCACATTAAAACATTTAAAATTGAGTTTACAACTTTAATCGTAAAGAAATTCTTTTTTTCCCAAATGAAAAATATCAAAACCTCGTTTGACCTACAGATGGTTGAAGTACATCAGGCCAGAGGATGCTGTGGAATAATTATGATAAAATTAATAAATAAATTACCTTTCAAGCAGCTGCTTTGCCACATGGATCTGACAGGAGATTTACAATACAAAAATAACAATGATCTGCATAGATTATTCTCTGTTCCTTTTGACCATATTTTCGTGCGTTTTTCATATCAGATAAAAATTTAAAACAATTTCCCATCTACTATTTTTTTTTCACATTTTTTCATTCCATTACCTACACAATTACAAATTAAATGCAATTACCAATTCATTTCTTCTGGAATTGTAGTGTTATCAGAACTTACAAATTTCAGTCATTAAAAAATGCAAAAAGTAGGATTTGGATTGAGTGCACTAAGTGGCATTGTTTTTTCCCAAAACAGCTAAGTGATCAGATCCCAAAGATTCACAGAAAGTTAGGGAATAGCTGTTAGGAGCTGTAGGGAAAAGCTCCCTGGAACAAATATTAGGAGACGGAAGCTTCCAATTAAGTTCTCCTAGCACGTTCTTTAATATGCACAGAGTATTTCTTTCCCATACACGGAGATTTTAAAATTTAATTTTTTAAAACAAAGCTTCTCAGAGTTTTATTGTTGCTGTGCTCTGTAGTCACGTTTTTTTTTTTTAAATTTCCGTTTCAATTGAAGATCGAGAAATTTAGAATCTCTCTGTAGATTAAATTGCTTATAGGAAATACACGCCACAAGCATCTATGATACGACCCTGGATGCCAGTACGATCGCCAGATGTTTTACCGTTATGAATGAAATCAAAGAGATACCACTGTGGCTCATGAGGTAGCACATGAAACTCCTCGGCAGCAACAAGAACAAAAATCAAAGGTTTTTGAAAATGAACACTTCTGAATGATTTGTCTATAAATCAAGCATTCCTTCTGAATCCATGTGTGCAATTCGAAGAAAGATTTTGTTCAGAGAAATGCCACTGATGAAAGGGTTGGGCTGTTTTACCTCTGAGCGGCTTTTTTGCACACCATGGGCTAAATGGCCAGGTCACATGGACCCCGAAGGTTGGGGAGGGAACCCACTGGAACAGCTGTTGGGAGACAGGTGGTAGCCTCCCGTCAAGGCCATCCAGCGTGTTCTTTAACGTGCACAGGGTATGGCTCTCCCGCACACGGGACCACGGCTTAACGTCCCATCCGACGGACTGCTGCCTTTCCAAGCCCATCGGTGTCCCCTACTGACCGTGGGCAAGGCGGGGAATTTTGCGGAGATAAATCTCAACGCTGACCCAGCTGGGACTCGAACCTGGGCGCTACCGACTGAGCCACCTCCGCCCCACATTGATGAAAGACATGCTTTAATGGATTACTGGGTGAAAAGGTAGTGGGAGATTTAGGATACGGTACCTGGAAGTGACGGGCGAAATTTTAAAATGGGTTATGGGGATTAACAAATAATGGTTTGTAGAAATAAATAAGAAACAAAATTTACTAAAATTGATAAATATTTTTTCCTTGGTTTCTTTGTATTTCATTTTTTTTTCTTACACAATTTTTTTCCTGAAAGGGAGCAAAACCGTTAGAAAAAATTGTAGCATAAGAAGTTGAAACACTCTGCAATCGTTCAGATTGCCCCTATTCAGAAGCAATAATAAAATCTACGACCTCATCCAACCATTCAGACAACGTGATAAATTTAAATTACTGTGATATTAGTAACATTTCAGTGCGATTAGAAACAACCATGTGATTCAGATAGCTTAATGGGGAAGCACTATCAAGTGGACGAAATATATACCGGCTTGAATCTTGGCGCCGTTTTTTAAACACGTTGTGACGTTGATCTATAGGTAGCAGAAAATCGGATTTATGTGAAATAGACACAAAACTAAAATTCATTTAGCAACATAAGAAGAGTTTTCATGGATGTATTAAAAATATTCTCTTGTAACATAAAAATTCACTGCAGAGTATAAGAGAATCATATTAATATAAGCTGCTGTACGAGAGAGTTCGGGCTGCACGTGCAATAATAAGCTGCTGTACGAGAGAGTTCGGGCAAGCACGTGCTTAAAGTCTGATCAAAATACGCAGTATCACGATGCTTCGTAATAATCATTTTTCTTTTACGCACAAAAGAACGATTGGTGAGAAATCGGCATTGCCGAAATGACCGATTAATCTGCATCTGGAATAAAAGAAAATCTTTAAAACAATATCGATCCATTTATCTTTGCAACAGCGCAAAACATTTTATTTCAAGGAATCATACAGGAGCCAAATCAGTTACTTCTATACATATGACGGCCACATTTTCTTTAAAGAAATCATATAGGGGATAAATCAGTTACTTCTGGATACATGAAGGGCGCGCGTTTCATTTCAAGGAATCAAATAGGGACCAAATCGATTACTTCTGTATATACAAGGGACCGAATTTTATTTTAAGGAATCATATAGGAGCCAAAATAAGTTAATTCTACACATATCATTAGCCGAATTTTATTTAAAGGAACCATATAGGGGGGACAAATCAGTTGCTTCTATACATATGATGGGCCGCATTTTATTTAAAAGAATCATATAGGGGAAAATCAGTTACTTCTGCTTATATGATGAGTCGAATTTTATTCAAGGAATCATATAGGAGTCAAATCAGTTAATTCTACACATATCATTAGCCGAATTTTATTTAAAAGAATCATATGAGGAAAAATCAGTTACTTCTGCATATATGATGAGCCGAATTTTATTTCAAGGAATCATATAGGAGCCAAATCAATTGCTTCTACACATATCACAAGCCGAATTTTATTTTATGGAATTATATAGGGGACAAATCAGTTACTTCTATACACATGATGGACCGCATTTCATTTAAGGAATCATATGGGGGACAAATCTCTCTATATATATGATGGGTCGCATTTTATTTCAAGTAACTATATAGAAGTCAAATCAGTTAGTTAAATCTACGCATATGACAGGCCACATTTTGTTTAAAAGAACCATATAAGGGGCAAATCAGTTACTTCTGCAAATATGAAGGGCTGGCGTTTCATTTGAAGGAATCAAATAGGGGACAAATCGATTACTTCTGTATAAACGAGGGCCGAATTTTATTTCTTGGAATCATATAGCAGCCAAATCAATTACTTCTACACATATGACGAGCCACTTTTTATTTAAACGAATCATATAGGGCAAAAATAATGAGCAAAATGCTTCTTACATATACTGTTGTTTTATCATTATTGTTCCATGCTTTCTATTCCGAAATATAATCCTTTATTTCATTTGATTTTGACTGACATCTACTGTTTTCTCCATATTAGCACTTTTACATATAGCACGGGCTGCATTTCATTTCAAGGAATCGAATAATATGTAAAATAATCATATAGGAGCCAAATCAGTTACTTCTACATATATTATATGGGCCGAATTTTATTTCAAGGAATCATATAGGAGCCAAATCAGTTACTTCTACATATATTATATGGGCCGAATTTTATTTCAAGGAATCATATAGGAGCCAAATCAGTTACTTCTACATATATTATATGGGCCGAATTTTATTTCAAGGAATCATATAGGAGCCAAATCAGTTACTTCTACATATATTATATGGGCCGAATTTTATTTCAAGGAATCATATAGGAGCCAAATCAGTTACTTCTACATATATTATATGGGCCGAATTTTATTTCAAGGAATCATAAAGGAGCCAAATCAGTTACTTCTACATATATTATATGGGCCGAATTTTATTTCAAGGAATCATATAGGAGCCAAATCAGTTACTTCTACATATATTATATGGGCCGAATTTTATTTCAAGGAATCATAAAGGAGCCAAATCAGTTACTTCTACATATATTATATGGGCCGAATTTTATTTCAAGGAATCATATAGGAGCCAAATCAGTTACTTCTACATATATTATATGGGCCGAATTTTATTTCAAGGAATCATAAAGGAGCCAAATCAGTTACTTCTACATATATTATATGGGCCGAATTTTATTTCAAGGAATCATATAGGAGCCAAATCAGTTACTTCTACATATATTATATGGGCCGAATTTTATTTCAAGGAATCATATAGGAGCCAAATCAGCTACTTCTACATATATTATATGGGCCGAATTTTATTTCAAGGAATCATAAAGGAGCCAAATCAGTTACTTCTACATATATTATATGGGCCGAATTTTATTTCAAGGAATCATATAGGAGCCAAATCAGTTACTTCTACATATATTATATGGGCCGAATTTTATTTCAAGGAATCATAAAGGAGCCAAATCAGTTACTTCTACATATATTATATGGGCCGAATTTTATTTCAAGGAATCATATAGGAGCCAAATCAGTTACTTCTACATATATTATATGGGCCGAATTTTATTTCAAGGAATCATAAAGGAGCCAAATCAGTTACTTCTACATGTATTATATGGCCCGAATTTTATTTCAAGGAATCATATAGGAGCCAAATCAGTTACTTCTACATGTATTATATGGCCCGAATTTTATTTCAAGGAATCATATAGGAGCCAAATCAGTTACTTCTACATGTATTATATGGCCCGAATTTTATTTCAAGGAATCATATAGGAGCCAAATCAGTTACTTCTACATATATTATATGGGCCGAATTTTATTTCAAGGAATCATAAAGGAGCCAAATCAGTTACTTCTACATATATTATATGGGCCGAATTTTATTTCAAGGAATCATATAGGAGCCAAATCAGTTACTTCTACATATATTATATGGGCCGAATTTTATTTCAAGGAATCATAAAGGAGCCAAATCAGTTACTTCTACATATATTATATAGGCCGAATTTTATTTCAAGGAATCATATAGGAGCCAAATCAGTTACTTCTGGATATGACGAGCCACGATATATTTCGAGGAATGATATAGGCGCCAAATCAGTTACTTTTGAAAATATGAATTTTATTTAAGCAATAATGAGCAAAATAATTATTACTTAAATTGTTGTTTCATTATTTATTAATATAATTAATAAATAATATTATATTAATTAATAAAATTATAATATTATTTTTATTATAAATGTTACATTATTTTTGATTCCAAAACATAAACTTTAATTTGTTTTCCTCTGAGATCTATCGTTTTCTCCATATTTGCGCGAGATCATCGCAGTCAAGCCAACCAGTGGTTCTCAACCTTTTATGCTTCACGTACCCCATGGAAATGTGTATGTAACTGGCGTACCCCTTGTATAGATATATAAAACTATAGTTATCATATAACAATGGCAATGAAATAAAACTTATATATATATACACGTTAAATTTTGTATTCATAAATTACATGTATCGATAAACACAAAAAATGACATAAACAATTTAACAAATCTTATAAAATTATAAACATTTTATTGGATAATCAGTGAAATGGACTTGTTACTAGATCTAGCGACTTTTGAGCTCTCACGGCGTACCCCAAAAATTTTACAGCGTACTCCACATTGAGAACTCCTGTTCTATACCCACAGTTCGCCACCATGATTATGGCAGAACTTATTGCTCGCGGACTGCGCAAAATGACTTCAAGAGCAGTATGCGTCTCGCTGGCAGCACAAAATGACTTCAAGAGCAGTATGCGGCTCACGGGCTGCACAAAATGACTTCAACGGCCTAATGAGGCTCGCGGGCTGCACAAAATGACTTCAACGGCCTAATGAGGCTCGCGGACTGCACAAAATGATTTCTAAAGCCTAATGAGGCTCGTGGGCTGCACAAAATGACTTCAACGGCCTAATGAGGCTCGCGGGCTGCACAAAATGACTTCAACGGCCTAATAAGGCTCGCGGGCTGCACAAAATGATTTCAAAAGCCTAATGAGGCTCGCGGGCTGCACAAAATGACTTCAACGGCCTAATGAGGCTCGCGGGCTGCACAAAATGATTTCAAAAGCCTAATGAGGCTCACGGGCTGCACAAAATGATTTCAAAAGCCTAATGAGGCTCGCGGGTTGCACAAAATGACTTCAAGAGCTGAATGAGGCTCGCTGGTCGTATGTTCATTTCCTTCACGATGAATTCAACTACTGAAGGTGAATTTCTACATGGAGAACTTTTCTATATCCTGGAGAATAAATAAATGGGTGTAAGGACAATACATATAGAATGGAATCAGTCGTTGATGCTAGGAATTATTCCCTCCAGTCCTGAAAATCCTACCACTGAATGACGAAAGAGGATTCCTGCCTATCTGCAGTGGTAATTTCGTTGCCCATCTGATTATAAATTTCAAACTATACTCTAGGCATCTGAATCTCGATAGCCTTTGATTGGATTAAAGTTTTCATGTTTTATTACAATCAACTGACCAATTCTTCTTCATCTTCGTCATGAATCCCGAATGGCTGTAACGAAAACAAAACACGCAGTCAAATCTTTTCTTACTCAACTCAGTGAATCGGAAATTAGAGGAGATTGTCAGATAAGCATGTTAGAGAACACACTGGATGACACACTGGATGACCAAGTTCGAGTTCCAGTTGGGTCAGCGTTGAGATTTATTTTCTCAAAACTCCCCGCCCTGCCCATGGTCAGTAGGGGACACCGATGGGCTTGGAAAGACCGGCGTCCGTCGGATGGGACGTAAGCAGTGGTCCCGTGTATGGGAGAGTCATACCCTGTGCCCGTTAAAGAACACGCTGGATGGCCTTGACGAGAGGCTACCATCTGTCTCCAAACAGCTGTTCCAGTGGGTTCCCTCGCCAAACTTTCTCTGAGCCTTTGGTGTCCTTGTGACCTGGCCATTGTGTACAAAAAAGTGCCGCTCAGAGGTAAAACAACCCAACCCAACTCAGATGCATTAGCTTACACTTTTCATTAACCTGCGGTTTAATCCTCTCTGATTGCCTTAGACAGCCCCACTCATTATGCTTCCCCTTCCCCACCTTAACCTTTAGTGGCATTAATGGTTGTAGTTGACCAGAAGCCAATTACACTGGTTTACAAGGTTTTTATAATACGAACAATTGTAGCTGCCTTTAGCTATTTTTCAATTGCTGATTTCAGATCTGGCCTTGAAAGAAATGCTAGCTCGTCATGTTTTCATATTATTGGCCATTTTGACTCCTATTAAGTCTTCCTATACCCCAGGTTCGAGTCCCAGCTGGGTCAGCGTTGAGATTTATCTCCGCAAAATTCCCCGCCCTGCCCACGCTCGTAGGGGACACCGATGGGCTTGGAAAGGCCGCCGTCCGTCGGATAGGACGTTAAGCCGTGGCTCCCTATAGGGAGAGCCATACCCTGTGAACTTTAAAGAACACGCTGGATGGCCTTGACGGGAGGCTACCATCTATCTCCCAACAGTTGTACCAGTGGGTCCCCTCCCTCAACCTTCTCTGAGCCTTCGGGGTCCATGTGACCTGGCCATTTAGCCCATGGTGTGCAAAAAAGTGCCGCTCAGAGGTAAAACAACCCATCCCAACCCAACTTCCTCTACCAACACCTCCAGGCAGATGGGAGGATACCAGATATTTTACTTTTTGTGCCTGGCAATACTGATCGCTAAATGGGAGAAAACATATAACAGTAACCTAACCTCAGACCGCCATTCTGTTGTTTTCATTGTAGGGGGAACACGTGTTGTACTTTGAAGAGTGAATATTGACGTTTAAATGGCACAAAGGCAGCGACACGGATGTGCTACTGTGCCAGATAAGTTTTGTTATGTGTGTGGAAATTATATTTTAAAATCCCAGGGTCGTTCTTTGACAAAGATTGTGTAGAAAGCCTATAACTTGTATTTTGGATATCATGTTGGAGATCAAGACAAAACATGGGCTCCACATGAGTGCTGCATTTCGTGCTTTGTTGGCCTGAGTGAATGGTTGAAAGGTAAGATAAAATCCATGCCCTTTTCAGTTCCAATGCTTTGGCGTGAGTCAACTAGTCACTTGCATGATTGCTATTTTTGTTTAACTCAAATGTCAGGCTTTTCAAAAAAGAACAGAAACAAAATACAACATCCAAATGTGCCTTCAGCCATAAGGCCAGTTCCTCATGAAGAAGATCTTCCTATACAAATACTTCCAACCAATTGGGAGGAGATGGATTCACATTCGTCAGAGGAAGACACTGAAGCACATACAGATCCTGATCCTACATACACCCCTAAAAAGTTAGATGAGCCTCATATGATTCAGCTGCATAATCGAAATGAATCTTGTTCGAGAATAAATCGAACAAGATCGTTAAAGTGAACTAAATGATGTTGTTAGAGATCTAAGACTTCCCAAACAGCATACTGTGGTTTTAGGTTCAAAACCTCAAGAATGGAATCTTCTTGCCAAAGGTACCAGAGTTTCTCTGTTCAGAAAAAGAAATTTGGCTTTATCTACTTATTACGAGATGCAAGTTGGTTTGGTTTCTGCACAGATATTTCAGGGCTGATGGAAGAAATTGGAACAACTCCACGACCCTAAGGAATTCTACGTCGACGTCTATTTATAGATTCGCCAAAATTCTGCTTAAAAACTGTCCTTTTGCTTAAAGAAAACCAAAAACCTTCCATTCCAGTGATACACGCTGTGAGAATGAAGGAAACTGCTGAAAGCATGGAAAAAATACTCTATGCTGTAAAATATGACCAGTTTAAACGGACAATATGTAGTGACAAAAAATCATATCTCTCTTGCTCGGGCTTAAAGGATCCTTCACAAAATTTTACTATTTTCTGTTTTTGTGGAACAGTTGGGTCAGAAAGGAACACTACAAAACAAAAGACTGGCCCAAAAGAGATGCTTTTATGAGGGTCATTTGCACGTCCTATTCTTTGCTTGGGATAGAAGGAAGCCCATTGTTAAAGGATTTCTAACCTTCCCGTCACATTTTATCACATCACACTTTGTAAGTATAAAAGATCCTTATCCATGTTTTTTTTCCTGGATTTAAACATCTGCTGTAATTTCCTTACTGTTTCTCGGTGAATCCACATGGTTACTCAACATTATCAATAAGTTTACAATAATAAAGAAAAAAGACAACCATGAGTACTTATTACGTAGAAATAAGTGGGCGAGAGCGACATTCGCCCATTGATATTCATTTGAAATACCTGGTGTACTTGCTCTACTGTTCCTCCTAAAATCCGGCATCGTTAATCAACACTGCAAATAATTTTAAATCAATAAAGAAAAGAAGCTCATTTGAAAATGGGGGCACATTCAACAATTTAACACATTTAAACATATTTAACCTTGGAGAGAAAGGATTATTTCTCTCTATTGATATACGAGTCGAAAAAAATACAGAAATGGGGCATTTACACTCTTCAAAATTTTAAATACATATTTCCCAATAAAGAATTACGTGATGTGAACTTCTACCATAAAACAGATGTATCAGTTTTTCGGTCCACAGCTGTTAAACTGTTTTTTTAACCCTTTTCTGATGACTTGTGGATTCCAAAGGAGCATAAATTAGTGGGAAAACATGCCTTCTCCCTCTGCTGATAACTGAGTTAATTACACTTTATAACATGAACAATTGTAGCTGCCTTTAACTAGTTTTTAGGTGCTTATTTCAGAGTTGGCCTTAAAAAATGGCTAGCACGTCACGTTTTTATGTAAAACTACCATCAGCTCATTCAAGATCTTCTCAAAAAGTAAGAAAATCTTGGTTGCCGAATGTTTTTGAAGATCCATTTCTTGCACTCGTATCTCAACTTCTTTCCCAAGAACTTAGGAACTGTCAGTGATGAGCAAGTGGAAAGATTTCACCAGGATATCGGAACCATGGAGGAGAGATACCAAGGCAGGTGGGACCCAGCAATGATGGGTGACTACTGCTGATTCTTGCAGAAGGAAGATACCTCAGCACATAAAAGACAAAAATGAACTTCTTCTAAGTATAAAAGATCCTTACCCAAGTTTTCTTATTTTGCGTTTCAATATTATTTCATAGGTTACTTTACATTCAGTGGTCTTTAACTATGATGTTTCTAAAATTTTTTCACTGTAATCATGTAATTAATTAACGAGTTTTAATTTAACAAAATAGCCACATTTATTTTTCATTTCCCAGATATGCGTATTCATTGAAATTTAAAATACATCAATCCGTAATTAAAAAAAACTGTGTGAGCAAATTTTTGCAGCCATATTTGAATTCAGCACCCCAAAATTTGTTAAAAACATCCTATTTGACCAATGTTATAAAAAAAAAGTTTCAGTTTGTTGTCTAGTGTTATCTACGCCTCCACGCGGACTTTCAAACATGCGTGTCTGTTCAAGGAATTGTGGGATGGTCATTTACATTGCCATTGCACGAATATATAACGAAATAAAAAAAAAATACATGTATATATATACATGGGTAGATTGGGGTAAGTAAATGCTGAACTTGACAATGACCTTGATGGGAGACGTCCATCTGTCTCGTAACAGTTGTCCAGTGGGTCCCCTTTCCTTTACCTTCTATGAGATTTGTAGCCCATCTTTTTCTGAGTTCTTGAAGTCTTTGTGACCTGGCCATTAAGTTCATTGTTTGAAAAAAAGAGTGCCGCTCAAAAATAAAACAGTTAAGCAACAAGTACAAAAACCCAAACCAAATTTATTAACTGTTGACTTTCTTCGTTTTTCTAATTTTAATTTTACTTATGTTTTTAACATATAACAAAACTCATTTAAGGAAATCACATTTTTAAGAGTTGGTTAAAGAAGACGTAATAAAAAGTATTTAATTATCTTCATGTATTTGTTTCATTATTAATTATTGCTGTTTTGAAGAGTCATTTATTTTTTGTTACTGCAAATTGACCTTTTGTTTGTTTCTTTAACAACAGATTCGGTGGGCAGTAATATTTTTAACAACCATTGCGAACCGGCTGGGTTAAACCATTGAATTTTATTTCAGTTGTTCCTAAAACATTCTTCTCCCAATATATAATCCAAACCAGGGCAGGATCTAGGTGGGGGGCATGCCCCCTTCAGAATGCCAATATGATAAATAGGCAAAAAATTGTGACACTTATTTATATTTCTTGCATTTTGAAATAATTTTTTGAAGACTTGTAAAACGGAGGGGAAAATGTTGTACTGCATTGGAAATCCAATCTCTTGCTCCCCCCCCCCCCTCGATTTTTTTCTAGATCCGGGACTGATCCAAACCAATATCTGAGATGATTAATTTTCTTTAGGTAGGTAATGCATCGCATCCACATTTCACAACGCTTGGGCTTTGTTGAATTTTGTGCAATTAAGATTTCCGTAAATGTGGAGAGCACCTTTTTTTTTCTATTTAAGTTATAATTTGACTATAAATCTAGACTTTAGATGCAGAATTTAAGCTATATATCTAAGGGACCTGGGTTCGAGCCCCGGGTCCCTTAGACATGGTCGTTTGTGGTGTGTGTTAGGCATGGTCGTTTGTGTCGTTTTTCTGCTGAGGTCCTGCCATCCTCTCAGATCTTCTACTATGGCATATAAACTGACAGGCTCCTGTCAGACCTCTGTGGCAAGCAGCTGCTTGAGAGAGGCTCAACCAGCTGCTTGAGGGGGTATTTATTTATTTTATTTTATTTATATATACCATTTTTTTTACTATTTAAAAGTAACACATTGGAAAGAGAAGCAAGAAAACACTCCAAGCTTGATTGAAAGCTGTTGCTCTCAATCAGGTTCTCTGACACTGCATCAGAGTTCACACACAATTTATGCAAATGCTCAAAGGTGCTCAGCGCGAAAAATAAATATTATGAGGTGTTTGCACCAGATTCTAGATAATTCATGATGAATAGATTAATATCCCTTTAGACAAGTTTAACCAAAATGTGGCCAAAAAAATTAAACCAAGATTTTTCATGTGTGTGTATAATGTTGTTGTGAAATGATGACGCCCAGGAATCTAATTTATTTGTGTGTTTATTTCACAACATTCAGTCAATGGGAAATCAGAAATGAGTGGAAGATCCACCCCGTGTCGAAATCAAACTTAGGGTGTATTTTAAGACTATGTTTTTATTATGTTAGAAAATTATTTAATTGGGAACAAAATATCTCGCTTGCCCGACTCATGTAATTAGCTGGGCACGTTTCTGAAAATAGCTTTCGAAAAGTTATATGGATATTTTTTATTTTTTTTTTAAATTCTATATTTAAAACATGCCTTTAATTGAAATATGAATCCACTTCTGAGAACAGAAATGGGAATTACAATTAGGCAATCAACATAAAGCAAACTATTCATAGTTAATAAACGAAAAATTGGTAAATTATATTTTTTAACAATATTGCTCTGTTTATACCCTTTTCACTTAGCTACCACTTTTACTTCGCACTGGGAGGAATGGAGGTTCTAATGCCGACAATACTCCAGCTACGGGAGGAATAGGAGTTTCCTTTAAATATATATATACTCGATTAATTATATTAGTAATTTTTCGCATTCCCATTGCAGCGACCATCCATATTAAACTATAAACATAACCTTTATGTTTATAACCACTGTTTTCACTGTTAGTTAACAATTATTCATTATTAATAATTGTAGTTTATATAGTTAATTATTTCTTGTTATCTGTACTGTTAACTGACTGTGTAGAGAGTGGGTATGACTATAAAGATTATATTTAAGGTTTAATATACATTTGATATCTTCGTACATAAAAGTCGCTTGATATTGTGTCCAGGATAAAAATTCAATGGGGCAAAGTTATTATTTGCGCCGATATTAGGACTTCTTGGTAAGGCACTAATACATCTATCTCCAAGCGCCTCGAAATCAGGGTAAATAAATAAAATAAAATGCAGCAGGGTGTGATGCTCCGCTGTCTACTATTTTAATTTACAGGGGAATTAGATTGAAAGATTATAAGATTCAAGAATTTTAATAAGTTTACAAACCATTGCTAAAGTTGAAAAAAATTGAAAATTGCTCTAAAAGGATATAAAAACAAATTTGTTTCTTACATCAATTTATTCTGTCGAATCTTTTTTTTTCACACATCTGTAGCAACAGCTCGCTTGGAATGTACTTCAATGTAAACAAACGATTATTGCGTTCACTGTTCAAACTCTGGTGGCCATTTTTCAGATTATCTTGAATCTGTTGGCGATGATATCGAATTCATGGGAATCTTTTCAGCTCCGAGTCATTTGTCATCCGTGGCTCAGAGCATCGCGAGCGCCTTCGCATGATGGCGGCCAGAGCCTCAAATCCCGTGGAACGGGAATCGTCGTGGCCATCTGTTGGGGTGGTCTCACTGGGAAAGCGGGCAGTCAGACATGCCAGCGAGGTGGTACGTCGGGACTCGGGCGAGGAATGCTCGCCGAGAAAAATGTGCAAGAATGTTGACCCCTCGCCCATTCGGGGGCAGGAAGGGAAGGTCTCGAAGGACGTGGGAACAAGCCAGCGGCGGTACTCGCTTGTTTCCCGCACTTACAATGGGGCTGGGCTTGTCGTAAACGTTTCAACATGGAATGGTAAGTAGCCAAAAATGAGGCTGCTTTAATAATTCCACTAGGAATGGACTCAATATTGCGTGCAGCCCATATACACAATGCATCAGAATTCAAATTGAAGTTTCTGCTTCAGCGAAGTGGGCTCATTTAATTAAATCCGCGATGTTCCTCGGCTCCTTTCCCACAGCCCCAACAGCAAATGGCGGACCACGTTCGGCTCCTCCTTGCCGCTTGTTCAATCGAATGAGTTGAGGTCGCTGCGTCGACAAACAAGAGAAATCGTCGCTTCTTTGGTCTCATGCGAAAAGCTATTTTCGGAGGGGAAAAAAATTCAAACGATAAAAAGTTAAAACTTTTTACAGATCAGATGCGTTGAAGGCAATGGAGTGGCGTGAGGAGACTATGAGCACGTGCATTTTACACCTCGACTGTTCTCATAGATCGTATGTTGATTGTCAAGTGATGGAGAGGTCGTTAATCTATGAACTGTGAGAGCCGTAGCCGCATCAAATGCGCAGTCACAAAGTCTCCCGAAAAACGTCACAGGTATTGGGAGGTCCTTCCTCAGGCTTTCCCATAGTTGCTACTCACGCTACGCAACTTCCTGCTAGAAGGCAACCAGCCCACAATTAACTTCCACTGATTGGAGGCACCCAGCAGCAATACCTTTTACTGAAGGGAGGTACCCAGCTCGCAATACCTTCCACTGATGGAAGGCACCCAGCCGCAGTATCTTCCATTGATGGAAGGCACACAACCAACAATACCTTCCGCTCATGGAAGGCACCACAATACCTTCCACTGACGGAATGCATACAGTCCGCAATATTTTCCACTAACGGAATGCATCCTGCCCGCAATACCTTCCACTCACAGCCAAATTTCCACAGGACAAGGCGTGTGTGCGTGTGAGTGTGTGTATGTGGGGGGGACATCATGGTCATTTTATATACTTTCCGAGAAGTGGAATGGATTTATGTTCTACGTGAAACCATGTCAACTTGCATATTTCAATATCGATATTATAGTGAATTTTAATTTTAGAAATTAAAACGTAATCTTCTGAAGACCTGTCGCTATCATTTGCTAATCTTTCAGTCGATAAAAATATGCATTTCAGAGATAATCGATTTCAGTCGATAAAAATATACATTTCAATAGATCTGGTCCTAGAAATCTAGGAACCAGACGTGAATAAATCTGGTTGAATGCAGGAACCACCTCCAAAATCTAGGAACCAGGATGAAAAGCTAATATTATTCTCATTTTATCGAGCGCTTAAACCAAAATGCACAGTGAACACATGAAAAATTCGAATACAAAATTTACATTTATTTTCAACTGCTCTTTGAGGCATTTGTGATATACCGCGATTTAATCTGAAAATACCTTCTGTATCATAATTTGTAAAAAAAAATTCAAAATTTTGGAAACTTGGCATTTACAAAAACTATTTATTAAAATACACTGCACGACAATGAAATTGCCTCACCTAGAATGAGTGAGGGAATAGGGGTGAAATGTAGCACACACATAGTAATACATATTAGCATACCATGATTTAATTTGCAGCCAATTACAGCGATTAGAAGATAAGATAATGCAGCGCAATGTGACTGCCTCAGCAGGTCGTTGCACCGCCGTGAACGGCAATATAGGCAGCAATACGGCGTGATATGGAGTCATATAGTCAACGGATATGGTCCTGCCCATGCACACCAAGCAGCGTTGACTTGCTCTCATAATTCATCGAGATTCCGCACTGGCCAGTGAGAGGATTTCACACGTCGTCCACTGTAGTCCCACAGATTTTCTATTGGGGAATATCTGGAGATCGTGTTGGCCATGGCAATACTTGAACACGTTGCAAACATTATCTGGACACCCTAGCATATACACAGGCTTTGTCATGCTGGAAAATGGGTTGCTGCATACCTATGAGGAACGGTAACAAAACGGGCTGCAGAAACGCACTAAAGGTATCGTGCAGCTGTCACTGTTCCTGTGATGCAGACAAGAGGTGACCTGCTGTCATATCCAATAGCAATCCATACCATTATGCCTGGCTGACAGGCGGTGTGCCGGTCACTAACAAAAGCGGGATCCGTCCTCTTGCCAGGTTGTTGCCATACACAGACCCTTCGATCATCAGGACCCGACAGAAATGGGATTCATCACTAAACACAACAGTGTTTCCATCGTGACCCCAGTTCGTACGATTTTGGCACCAAACCAGATGAGCACTGCGATGGTTTGCAGTCAATTATTGCCTCATGCAACCTTCGGTTTACCGTTGGGGTCGTAATAGGGACGTCCATGGCTGTTGACACAGCCCATCGAATATTGCCTGCAGTGATCTGTGGTGACGAAAGAGCATGTCGAACAATGCGCCTATCAAGCCGTGATGACATCTTTCGGGCGGCACCACTCCCTCTGTGACGCACACTAGAACCTTCATTTCGCCACTGTTGCCAACAACGTCCAACATTTCGTGCATCCCGATGAACATGGGCAGCGACACGACGTGTAGTCCACCCAGCTTCACATAGGTGTATAATTCTTCCTCTCCCAAAAGCATCCAGACGGCGAAAAACCTGCCGACGGCGTGTACCAGGCATTTTCGGCCTTCGCTGAACAATTTCCAAGCGGAACCACCTAATTTCAACCGTTCGCACGACTTCCACCTGCATAAACACAATACCATCATTGTTCCTTCTTGCACCTTTTATCTCTTGAGCCACACATCTCATTGGCTCCGTATCATCATCATTTGCATATCTCAACTGCACATCCACCCTTCTATTTGCATGTTTGTACGACATTCCTTCTGGGTGGGGCACTTTCAATGTTGAGCAGTGTATTATGGGAAAAATTTAAGTTAGTCACAATATTTTGGTGCCATGGTGTTCAGATTTGTGGAAACCTGACGAAAGAAATATGTTTCCTAAAACGTGCTTCAGCTTTTGCCTGCAGATGAATCGTTAAAATATCGTTTATTATCCCGTCTTGAAACTTTAATGAGAACTACAGGTGGTGTTTTTAATGGCAGAGATGCAGGTGCTATAACACTAACAACGGTCTTTTTAAGCCTACTTAAAAAAATATTGTCATTAGAATGCGAAATAAGCACCTCTAAAAATAATAGACATGAAGACTAAAATATTTCTCTGAAAGCAAATAATCTGTATTTGGTTACATTTCGATGTTAAAAAAAAGTAAGGTCAACTAGTAACTGGAAGGAACTGTGAAGCCTTATCTTTTAAGGAAAAAAATATGCTAGTGTCAATATATTTATGTTGCGAGTTTCCAGAAATAAGAGCCTTATAAGTGCAAGGAAGGAGAACGAGGTTATGAACGCGTTTCTCTCCAATTGATTAATTGAATCTGATGCGGAATCATTGCGAAAGTGTATTCGAATCAAGATTCTTATCTTCAATCATGCAGAAAGGCTTAGGTGAAGCTAAGGGTTGGGTTGTTCGGTTGTTTTACCTCTGAGCGGCACTGTTTTGCACACCGTGGGCTAAATGGCCAGGTCACGTGGACCCCGAAGGCTCAGAGAAGTTTGGGGGAGGGGACCCACTGGAATAGCTTTTGGGAGACTGATGGTAGCCTCCCGTCAAGGCCATCCAGCGTGTTCTTTAACGTGCACAGGGTATGGCTCTCTCACGGGGCCACGGCTTGACATCCCATCCGACGGACAGCGGCCTTTCCAAGCCCATCGGTGTCCCCTGCTGATCGTGGGGGCAGGGCGGGGAGTTTTGCGGTGATAAATCTTAACGCTGACCCAGCTGGGACTCGAACCTGGGAACTACAGATTACGAGCCTGGCGCGCTAGCGACTGAGCCACCCCGCCCCTTGTGAAATTAAGGATGTATTCAGGTACTTCTTTTATATACCAATGATTACTGGTTATTGAATAGATTAAGGATCAAACATTTTTTTTAAATCATGCTCGCATTAATGTTCTAAAATTTAATAAACCATCTTTGGAGAAATTTAAATTTTAATTAGTTTCTTATAGATTGAAGAGCATATTTTAAGAAAGTGTAGCGTTTTACAATATGGTGATAGCTAGGTTGCCACCATTTTATAGTAAAAAGCAGCATTGTATTCTGGCGAAAGGTTACATCCAACAAACGAAACCTTACACAAAAATGAGTCTGGTGAAAGGATACACAAGAAAAGTGACACATAGCACCAGAAAATGAAGTAAAATGACACATAGCACCAGAAAATGAAGTAAAATGACAAGCTATTATAACACCAAAAAGCTGTTGCTTTACACTTGTTTTTTGGTGTTATAATAGCTTGTCATTTTAAACACCACATTCGTGCGAAATCTTTACTGTGGAAAAGCAAAAACTAATATCAGTTGTAAAGTCAATATCATTTGTAGCATTGTCACATAGGTAGATAGGTACCATCACGAAATAAATAACGAACTAAAAATGTAATATACATTAATGCGATATTAGACAAAAATTGAAAAGAATCCGATCATTCTTACTTTTTAAGTATTTTATAAATACCTACAGAGAATGAAATAATATGTAATACAAATTAAATGTCAGATTTAAGAGTAAGATTTTCCTTCAAGGTTGAATAAAAATCATTGCTAATTGCATGATGCAGCTATGATATGGATATTGCAGCGATGATATGGATATTGCAGCGATCAGAAATGTATCTAGGAGTAGGCAATGCGATAGGTTTGAAAAATATTAAAATAATTTCTTTGGCTGTTTAAAAAAAATTAACCTGCATCCGATTTGCCGCCTAAATGCATGAAATGTAATCACCTCTTGCAAATTAACATTAATTTGTACCCTTGAAAGCCAAAAACAAGTATAGTGCTTTTTCTGCGTTACTCAGATGTGCTTTACACGGAACACACATATACAGACAAATTTATTTTTGTCACTGGTGGTACTTTTCATCATAATATGGTGTTAAATAGGAAAATGAAGAATATTCACTTTATACCACTTTGTGGTGTTAAATCGCAGCATAAATTGGTGTAACTCTACACTTTTTTTTACACTTTACAGTCAAGTGTCAAAGAAATAGTGCATAAAAAAAGAACTTTTACATCAAGATAAGTTTTAGAAAAAATATATGATTTACCAGATGGAGCTTTTAATTTTTACTGTTTACTTGGACAACTTCGTAAGTAATTTTTATATTTAAATACACTGTTTTAATTTTAATATGAAAAAATATATATATATATTAGAAGTTGTAGCTATTTTTAGGTTGACACTAGAATATTGCATTTTGTAAGGATATCTTTTTATCACTGAGCCTAGGTAGCTTTTACAATTAAAGACAATTTTAAGCTATTAGACTGTTATTACGATATACTTAAATACCGCTCTGTCATATAACTTTGGGAATTTCATAAAGACTCAATACTGGCTTTTGATATAACGCCGTTAGGAACAAAATAGGTTTTCTTAGTTGGTGGTCATTGTGTACAGGTCTAACACATTTTCCTTACGATATTGTTATAAATTTAATTGACGAAAATCGAACATGAATTGAAAAAAATGCTTACCAACAAAAAATATGAATAAACTAATTTAATTACTTAGGCAAACAGTTCACATAGGTAAAAATTCGAACCAATCACGAATGTATTTCTTGAAATTCAACCTGTAAGAATGTCAAGCAATTCACTACCACACTTGAAACAGTAAAACTACATTTCAAAGATTCAATTCAAAACGTAAAGAATCTTAATTAACGTTAAATAAGCGACACAATCATCTTTGTGAATAAACCTATCGTTTACTTTTCGAATTCTGATATTTACCTTAAACACCTTATTTTAACACTAATCCTCTTTTGTTTTTTTACTACCAGACTTCGACACATTACTGCCATCAGAATTAGGTTTCATAATGCTAACTTCGCTTGAATCCTAGCAAAAACTAGCAGCTCAACTTTTCTCAAACAACAAATCATTCAACTACAGTCGGATACCTTCTTTCGATTGCTTTATAACTTATTATTCAATTTTTACAACTCCCACGCACACTGAAAAATAAAGATTCTCTCGTCTAGACTAACTATACAGACCCAATCCATCCAGTTCTTCACAAAATCTTTCTTAAAAACATAACGTTATTATTTTCGAGTCCCTCTGTTCCAAACGGTTAATTGAAGTAGATCTCACGCTTCACCATATGCGAGAATCACATATGATATATTGCATCATGGTCTTGTTGCGCGTTCATCTGTCGTAACAATATTAATACAAATTTCTTGCAGAAAAAACAGTTTATTTATCTAGACACACGTGAGATACTGATGTACGTCGAAGTATGTGTCATTGGATGTATTATTGGAATTTATGGAAGTCGATATTCTGCCGAACATCAGTGACCTAACTTTTTTTGTCTGTTTGTCGAACGTTCACCTAATGCGATTACTTTCTGTTCGGATAATCTAAGGTCCCTTATACCTCTAAAATATATTGTCGCTGCTGTATAGTTGTCTTTTTTTTTTCAAAACCCAGGCTTTTAGTCAATGTTTTATCTTATACCATAAAATTTTGTATACACTGAGAGTAAATGTTTAATTTCATCATCCGAACTCCGTTTTCTTATCCAGTGGCGATCATGTGATAGCTGGAGCCAAAAACCCACTGCACAGATGTAACTAATATTTTTTTTTGAAGCAAAGAAAGTTGCAGAAAACAAATAAACAATCCAAGTCTTATTTTCAATTAAACAAGGCTTTATTATTATGTTTTCTTATTAAGAATTATAGTACATCCGAATAACTCTGGATTAAAGTCCAGCTGCTTGTTTTAACTTATTCCTCGATCAGTGGAATTCACCAACTCTCTCTCTCTCTTAACAAGATACAATGAAACATCCATTAATTATAATTATATTTATCAAGAGTACACAACATTTTTATGCACGCTTAAAAGGGTTATGTACAGTATTAAACAACTGCTGAGGAAACCAAATAAATGGGTACTGCCACAAAAAAATATTTACTAGAACACAAATATAAAAAAAAGCTATTACAAATAAAAAGACTACAAAAACTTTATAATTGAAACTAATGAAGATCAGATAAATTTCAAGTTGTAATGAGAACTGCATATTTGTTTTTATCGTGAGACAAATTAATGATGTATTTGTCGAAACATTAATTTGAATTTTCTAGTTCATCGTGTGCTTAACGGGTGTGATTAACTATATCTTCCGAAAGCGAGGGCCTACAGTTATGAACTACGTGTCAAATGACAGCTCGTATAAACGATCGTAAACTATTTCGAATTTTGCTCCCACTATTCCCTCCTGATAAAGGGGGGGGGGGGGGGGCGAATTTTCGCGGGGTTCGTCTTTAACGAGTTGTATCTCAAATTAAAGTGTGTGACGGCTCCAATGTCATGGGCTATCTCAAACATGACTCCAAAAGTGGGGGGGAGGATGTGCTAGATGTTTATGAGTCGTATATCAAATGAAAGATTTTGAAGATAGGTGTTTTTAGCGAGAAAAAAATATAAATTAAAAAATACCTATCTTCCTATAAGGCCCTAAAGAGTAGAAAATACACCTAAAGCATATCGATGGTGCAATCAGTCACTGAATTCGTATTCACTTCAAAGGAAGGTAGGGCGCCAATTTACCTACTGAGCAAGATTGCCGGCGCCCTATCTTCCTTTGAAGTGAATACGAACTCAGTTACTGATTGCACCATCGATATGCTCTAGATTTATTTTCTACTCTTTAGGGCCTTATAGGAAGATAGATATTTTTTAATTTTTTTAATTTATATTTTTTATTACTAGTAACTCTCTTCTAAAACTTCGCGATCTCCCAGACTGAAATTTTAATTCGACTGATTTTTAATTCCCGTTTTCAATTAACACCTCAGCAATTTTTTGAATTTATATTCTGCTTTGCCAGCAAAAATATAGCTTATTTTTTTTGCAATACGATAAGATTTTTTTAACTTGTGGCTTTATGCCAATGTATCTTTCAAAAAATTTTTAGAGTGAATATCATTGTTAAATTTTTAAAACAGGTTTCTTTTTACAATATCTCGAGTAATTTTTTCACTCAGGTCAGCCATCAGTAATACAGTAATATTTGCTCATGCTTGTGCATATCTTATCAAACACGAGACTTTATCCACCATCCGCGTTAACATCAATTTCCTTATCCGTGATTTTATCCGCAATCAGCGTTAAGGTTAATTTTTCATCCGCCGATGGCTTATAAATGTGGATATCCGAGGATAAAACCGTAGATATTCGCATCCGCTCAGGACTCTATACATAGTCTCCAACTTCTTTGCGAGTTGATAGGTAGATGATTGATGAGTTGATGGGCATTGATCTAAGGGACCTGGGTTCGAACCCCGGGTAAGGCATGGTTGTGTGTATTGTTTTTCTGCTGAGGTCCTGCCATCCTCTCAGACCTTCTACTATGGCATATATACTGACAGGCTCCTGTCAGACCTCTGTGGCAAGCAGCTGCTTGAGGGGGTATTTATTATTTATTTTTATATTATTCAAGATACCGGTGTTGAGGAATTCCTTCTCTGTATTACCCCTTTTTCTTGTGTGAGGATACAAAAAACACTCACTCCATTATCTATATGTATGAAGTTATCAATTACTCATTTGAACGACACTTATATAAATAAAAAAATAAATAAATATCCCCTTAAGCAGCTGTTTACCACAGAGGTCTGACAGGAGCCTGTCAATTTATATACCACAGAAGTTCTGAGTGGATGGCAGGATCTCAGCAGAAAAACGTGACAAACGTCCATACTTTACCAGGGGCTCGAACCCAGATTCCTTAGATCAGTAGCCAAGCGCGCTGACTACTCGGCCACCGAACATAAAAACTAAAAATAGGACATTCTTACAAATAAATCTATTTCTAGGAAAGTGTTACTTTGTAATACTAAGGAATTATTAATTCATTAAAACTAAAATTAATATTATTTGCTCTCGTCTATTTTGAGATTTTAAAATTGACCTACAGGAACAATTACGGAATTCAGGAATTAATACGAACAAAACTGGAGATAATGAGCTGAAAAAAATTTGGTTTTGCCATGAGTGGGAACCGAACCCACGTCTGCAGGAAACATGCCTGTTATACTAACCACTACACCATCAATGGCTAACCTTTTCTCAGCTTAGTGACCTTATAACCTTTCCGGATTTATTTATAAATAAATAAATAAACAATAAATAAATAATTTACAAATATATAAATACGGAAAGGTTATAAGGTCACTTAGCTGAGAAAAGGTTAGCCATTGATGGTGTAGTGGTTAGCATAACAGGCATGTTTCCTGGTTAGACATTGATGGTATTGTGGTTAGCAGAACAGTAATGTTTCCTGGAGACGTGGGTTCGAATCCCACTCATGGCAAAGCCAAATTTTTTTCAGCTCATTATTTCATGAGTTCCATGTCTACAGGACTTATCCTGTGATTCTTTACTACTGACATGCTGGAGATTTAAAACAGAAAGACAACTCTTCATTTGAGACACATCTCACCATTATTTAATAACTTCCTAACCGTCTTGGAATTTACCAATTTTGGAAAACGATAATTATACCAAATCGAGACGACTATGGTTTTTAGTCTAAAGCAAAGGACTGTATGATTCTTTAGCTAAAAAGGAGCCCATATAAATAACTAAGATATATATATATAACTTTATATATATATAAATAATTTTAGAGAGAAGAAAACATGTATATTAGAGCAAAAAAGAGTCCACATAAATAACGAGAAAGTGATGTGTGAAGGGAGATTCTATGATTAGTATTTTTTATATTGACATTTTAAGCATTTTTTCAGACACTAAGAAACAAGAAGTTTAAATGAAATATATTCAGTATATCGCTGTTATTACTATAATGTTACTACATTACAGTAGACCGTGGAGAGAAATGATTATTTATCTCTATTGACATACGAGTCGAAGAAAGTATAGGAAAGACAGAATAGTTAAATACTGCTCAGAAAGTACGCCCATATCATGAAATTACACAACGGGAATCCCATTTCCCTCATCTTTATTAACCATATTCGCCGACCCCATGGAATTGAGCTCCATAACATGTAGATCTTATGAGAGAGAATATTAAATTCGCCCACAATGGTTTTTAATAATATTCACCAGAGCTGAGCGACTGGGGAAATTTCTCAGCTATTCCTTCCCTTAATACGACATTACCTTTTGACATTATAAATCATAAAGAACAAAATCTTACGGGCTAAATACGTGGGAAGTTTGAGCCTGAGAAATCATTCGCTCCTATTTATATTTTTCACCAATATTTACGAATTTAAACACCTGGTATAATTTCTCCAACCTTCATTCGCTAAATACAGCAATGTCAGTCGATATTGCAAACAACATTATAACGATAGGAAGCAAAAATACCCATGAGCGTGAGAATTCTACGTGGGAAAATGCGCATGACAGTTTGTTCGTCGCCACTGATTTTAGACGAAATATCAAGATTTGAACAGTTGCTCCATTGTTCCTCGGTAAATAGAGCATTGTTACTCAATATTACAAACAATTTTATAATAATAAAATAGAGAATCAACAACCACGAGCTTACGTGGGAAGATGTGGGCGAGAGCGTCATTAGCCCCATTGATATTTAATCGAAATTTCCGGATTTGAACACCTGGTGCAATTGCTCCACCTTTCCTAGGTATATCCAGCTATGTTATTCAACATTGCAAACAGTTTTATAATAATAAAGAATAGAATAAACTTTAAGAGCTTAAATATATGGGAAAATGTTGGCAAAAGCTTCATTCGCTCCACTGATATTTAGTCGGAAATTCTGAATTTAAACACCTGGTGTAATTTCCTCACTGTTTCTCGGTGAATCCACATTGTTACTCAACATTATCAATAAGCTTACAATAATAAAGAAAAAGGACAACCATGAGTGCTTATTACGTGGGAATAAGTGGGCGAGAGCGCGATTCGCCCCACTGATATTCATTTGAAATATCTGGTGTATTTGTTCTACTGTTCCTCGTAAAATCCGGCATCGTTAATCAGCACTGCAAATAATTTAAATCAATAAAGAAAAGAAGCTCATTTGAAAATGGGGGCACATTTTAACAATCGGTAGACCGTGGAGAGAAATGATTATTTATCTCTATTGACATACGAGTCGAAGAAAGTATAGAAATGGGGCATTTACACTCTTCAAAATTTTAAATACATATTCTCCAATAAAGAATTACGTGATGTGAACTTCTGCCATAAAACAGATGTATCAGTTTTTCGGTCCACAGCTGTTAAACTGTTTTTTTAACCCCTTTCTGCTGACTTGTGGATTCCAAAGGAGCATAAATTAG
This sequence comes from Ryuthela nishihirai, assembly GCA_038380435.1. Taxonomy (NCBI): domain Eukaryota; kingdom Metazoa; phylum Arthropoda; class Arachnida; order Araneae; family Heptathelidae; genus Ryuthela; species Ryuthela nishihirai. Next base: position 85,397,179 of record JAWZYU010000017.1, read on the forward strand.
TGGGAAAACATGCCTTTTCCCTCTGCTGATAACTGAGTTAATTACACTTTATAACATGAACAATTGTAGCTGCCTTTAACTATTTTTCAGGTGCTTATTTCAGAGTTGGCCTTAAAAAAATGGCTAGCACGTCACGTTTTTATGTAAAATTACCATCAGCTCATTCAAAATCTTCTCAAAAACTATGAAAATCTTGGTTGCCGAATGTCTTTGAAGATCCATTTCTTGCACTCGCATCTCGACTTCTTTCCCAAGAACTTAGGAACTGTCAGTGATGAGCAAGGGGAAAGATTTCACCAGGATATCCAAACCATGGAGGAGAGATACCAAGGCAGGTGGGACCCAGCAATGATGGGTGACTACTGCTGATTCTTGCAGAAGGAAGATACCTCAGCACATAAAAGACAAAAATGAACTTCTTCTAAGTATAAAAGATCCTTACCGATGTTTTCTTATTTTGCGTTTCAATATTATTTTATTTTTTTACTTTACATTCAGTTTATAACTATGATGCTTCTCATTTTTTTCACTGTAATCATGTAATTAATTAACGAGTTTTAAGTTGCAATTTAATGAAATAGTCAGATTTATTTTCATTTCCCTGATATGCGTATTCATTGAAATTTGAAATACATCAATCCATAATTAAAATAAAACTGTACGCGATGCAGATTTTTCACAGCCATATTTGAATTCAACGCCCCAAAATTATTTGACAACATCCTATTTGACCAATGTTATAAAAAAAGTTTCAGTTTGTTGTCCAGTATTATTGAGCATTAGAGCCAGTGGTTGAAATCATGGGAATTATTTTGATTTTTACCCAACTGACCAAAATCTTGGAAATTATTGCATTCTAAGTACTACTGACTAAATTCATGAGAATGATTATACTTTTGTGACTACTGCCCAAAATGTTTGCATCATTCATCCTTGCTTTTGCACAATATTTTTCTTGCACCCTTATTGGCCAAAATCCTAGAAATTAGTTTGTTTTTGGCACCACTGAGGCCAAAATTCTGGAGGTTATTTGTACCCTTCTTCTCCGTGGTTAAAATTGTATGATTACTTGTTCTTTTGGCACTGTTACCACATATGTGAAATTAATTTGGCCGATCCCATCATTCAAAATTCTGATTAGCTTGCTATTGTCCTCACTGGTTCTAAACATGACAGTTATTTTGCATTTAGCGCAACTGGGAAAATCCTAGAAATCATTGCAATTTAGTCCTCACTATCAAAAATTTGATAATTATTGTGCTTTTTTCCTGGTCAAAATTATGTGAATTATTCTGCTTTTTGGAGCTACTGGCCAAAATCGTGCAAATATTCTGCTTTTGTGTTCACTCGCAAAATTCAGGGAATTATTGTATTCCAAGTACTAATGATTAAATTTCTGATAACTGAAATTCTGCACATTACTTTCCTATTGTACCCACTGACGAAAATACTGAAAAGTAATCCCCAGGCCAAAATCTTGGGAATATAGTGCTTTGGAACAGTTGATCTAAATTCTATGGATCCACTGGTCAAAATCATGCTTAGGATTCTGTCTATTAATATTGAATAGACATTACAAACAAGTTTTGAAAATGCAAATGTGAACTGATTAGCAAACAGAATCAGTACGATTGCATAAGTATTCTAAGTTATGATCTTTCGGGGTAGTGTATTTTTACGGTTTTTTTTTTCATTTTTTTAAACTCGTTATTTATTAAAAAAAAACGAGCTAATATTTTCTTTTCACGTTGTCGTCTGTCTGTCCGTTCATCTGTAGACGTCAACTATTTGTTTTTAGGAAGAATTTAAAAATTCTCTTGGGTTTGGATAGGTATTGATGAAATATTACTATTTACATTTTCCCAATTACCTATTAGTTCGAATTTCAAATGTTAGAGGGCGTCGTGTCCTTCTAATTTCTTTTATTATCTCATTTGTTGTTCTTTTATATATCTCTGCTACAAATGCATTTTATTTTAAGAAGTGTCTTCTTAAATGGGAATGTTGCTCATTCGTGGCCTAGCTGTGAAGTTTCCAGATGCTCTCGGAAGCGAGCACAGCAAATGGTTTTATTGCACCTCGTCGCTCTCCTCCCTTCGTAAAGCCGGAAGGGTTAGGGTAGAGGTTCCCAAACTTATTTGTCCTACCGCCCCCTTTTCAGAAAAAAAATTACTCAGCTCCCCCATGGAAATCTACCTTCTTTAAGCGAACAAACAGAAAGATGCAGTGACAAATTTGGGTTCTTTTATGTATCTATATTTCTACCTACGTCCTACAACATAGTAAAGAAAGATGTTGTTGTAAATAAGACACCTTGAAGCTTGAAATTATAAAAGTATTTATTAAAATCGACCACAGTAACATTTGCATTACACACAGAAAATTAAGATATCGAAGGATAATTTTATGTGTTTATTTGAAAAATAAAGTAATCACTACGACTTTAACTCTATGTTATACAACAGATGAAAACATGTACGAACGGTTTTTAAAAAAATTTCTTATTTTCCCTTCTTTCTTTATGCTTCCGTCGCCCTCCAATTGCACCCGATACTACCGACCCCCTGGATCGTTCCAGCGCCCCACAGGGGGTGGTATCGCCCACTTTGGGAAACATTGGGTTAGGGTGTGAATCATCGAGAGAGGGGAGTGCGAATCTGGCAATAACAAAAGCAAAAAGAGGTGGCTTAGGAACTGAGGAGTCACGAACGCTTAGCCCATCAAAGAGACATAATTCTTTCTCAAAACCCTAAAGGAGCATGGTTCGGTTCTATGTGAACCAGGTTATGTGGGCAGGAATTAGGATATCCTCTCGCCGAGATTTGAGGGCTGTAAAGTGATTTCTATACGGGAAAGTAAGATTTCTACCTCAATAAGTGAATGCCTGCAAGTGAAAAGCGGCATTCAAGCTACGATAAGCCGATTGGAGAAAGTCTACAAGGAATATCAAATAAAGTTATTTGATCCAACGAAATGTTGAGCACAGCTAAAGCCCACAGATTCGAGCGCATTCCCATATTGTATATACAATAACATGTGTGAAAGGATCATACAAAGCGTAAATAAACGGCGTGTCCTCTACCACGATGTATCGGCAGATTTTACTTCTTTCGTGAAGCCAACATCACATCTGGAGCACATCAACTCTGATGCACATCTAATCACGGGTGTAAAAACTCGCAGATCTTATGGTTTCACCCAGAATCACGGGGAAGATTAATTAATTGGAATAATTAATTAAAGAGAAAATTAAGAAGAAACTCGGGAGTCCACTACCACTCGTTCCATCATCACAGAGGGTTCTAATTACGGAAAATAAAAGCATCAATAGCAACCTCTAACGGTGGGAAAAGTTTGAAAATACCAAATTTTTAAATGACTATAAATTTGAAATTTTGATGGTAGAGTGTGAGGGTCAAGAGTTTTACATTGGCAGTAACTCTTTCTCCTGTTACCCCTCAAGGTGGGAGTGGTAAAATGTAATTATTTTATTTAAGAGATTATTCAAAAACTTTTTGGTGTTGTATAGATATATTGCCGTCCCATGTCCGAGTGGTTAGCGCGCTTGGCTACTGATCTTAAGGGACCTGGGTTCGAGCCTCGGGTAAGGTATGGATGTATGTGTCGTTTTTCTACTGAGGTCCTGCCATCCTCTCAGACCTTCTACTATGGCATATATAAACTGACAGGCTCCTGTAGACCTCTGTGGCAAGCAGCTTGAGGGGGTATTTATTTTTTTTTTTATTAAAGAAATTGAAAACATTACTTATTTTACTCTTTTAACTTTATGTAGTCCACTTGTTAAAAACAAAAAAATTGGAAAAGGAAAGTTATCAATATTAATAGCAATTATGATATATTGTATAATATTCCAAGTCTTTTCTTAAAGGAGCCGCAGAGATTGAAACATGAGAATAATCTCCTTTATTTTTTTTACCATATGTACAGTCGCTCAAAAAAGTATCCGAACACTATGGTTGATTACAGAATTCAGGAAAATATCTGGCAACGATTTTTTTTAGAAATTAGTGATCTGGCAACCTTCGTGTCACGTGACACGAAGATTGCCAGATCACTAATTTCTAAAAAAAATCGTTGCCAGATATTTTCCTGAATTCTGTAATCAACCATAGTGTTCGGATACTTTTTTGAGCCACTGTACAAGGCGAAGCTGATTGTTAAGAGATTTGCAAACATACAAAATGAAATTTTTTCGGGGGAGTGAGGGGGGGGGGGCATGAAGAGACGTTGAAAATTTGCTGATGAGAAGCCCAAAACCAAAAGTTTCGACTATTGTGAGTGGCCTTTTTCTCCAAATTTCTATACTGTACCCAAATTATCCCGTCTATATAGTTCCTTCTCTAAGAGTTTAAGTGGATCGAGGGAATTGCAATATACCTGGCATTTTCGCCCTATTGTAATTGCCCTGTTTACCTTCTGAATGGAAATTCTCCCTTTCTTTTCCACTGCAATCTTATCTCAATTTTATCTGGCTATCACAAAAGCACTTTCTCTGAGTGCCAATTACGACGAAGGTGACTAAGACAGGTGCTTCCCAAATTCTTTTGGGATGTGCCAAGCGATAATCTGAAAGCTAAGTGCAACAACGTCAGCTGTTTCCTACACTTGCTTTCTGATTAACAGAGATAGCTTCTAGCCATGATCAGGTTTTACTCAAAATTGTAAAAAAAAGATTATTACGATTTCAATCATTTAATCAAACTCGAATAATTAAAATTAATAAACATCTTCAGTTTTCTGTTATAATTTCAGGTATTCTCAATCTCACTCTCCTTAATTTATCGTCCTTAACGTTTCTAATCATTTTACTCAAGAATTTTCTGTGTCTATGAATTATTTCTACAATTTTAAGTTTAAAAATAACATTATGATTTTAATTTTTATTTGAGAAAATTGTAATTATTTAAAAGTAAAAAAAATATATTTAATCGAATACATTTCTAATGCATGTTTTACTATTGGTCAGAATTTTTTTCTCTAACTGGGCTCGAAATTTTATAGGTTAATTTTAAATTTTAAGTCTGAACTCATCTCTCGTAAGCAAGTGCCATTTGCTTTTGCTCCCTTGAGGAAAACCATGAGGGTGCCCATGAAATGTAACCTTTCCTGCATAACTTATGAGCTACACCGTGAACACACCTTTCGGTATTATTAAAATTACAGCCCCATAGTTTCATTGGTAGAGTGGTTAGCATTCTTGCTCACAAGAGACTAAATGGCCAGGTCATAAGACCCCAAGGGCTCAGAGAAGTTGGGCAAGGGATCTGTTGGACAGATGTTAGGAGATAGAAGTTTTCTATCAAGGCTATCCTGCACGTTCTTTAAAGTGTACAAGTCTCTTCTGCATATGGAGTCGCAGCTTAAAGTCTCACCTGATGAATGATGGCTTTTTCTCGCTCAATGATATTTCTTTTTTTCACTGAGGGAAGGGATAGCGAATAGAAATCTGAATGCAAGCAGAGATGGGACTCGAACCTGGGAACTGCAGATTATGAACCTGGTGCTCTACCGACTAAGCCAACCCTTGGACACAACAAATGATGGAGACAAGCTGTAGGCTCTTAGCTTGTCTCAGTTCCATTTACACAAAGACTATCCACTGCATTAGTAGTGAAATTCGCTAACCATTACACTGTGAAAAGCTATATCACACTGTTATAACTATTATTTATTTTTGTACCCAATATTTTGTCCCTTACACAATATTACACTATTACTCTAATAGGTTACTGCCAGACTTTGCTGTAAGCGCTCCTAAAGGAGTAATTCTTCAATTACAGTCGATAAGAAAGTCAATTACAATGCTTATAACCTTCTCTAACAGATTTTTTTATTCCTGAACAAAATATATTTAACATCTACTACAGATAAATTAGTAGAATAAGTTGAGTAAGGAAAACCATCAGATACTTGTTAATTAGGGGTAGATGGCGGCTTCCTGTCAAGGCCAAAACAAATGTGCTTTTTTCCCATAAACAACCCACGGCCTTTCGACACCGAACCAAGTGTTAAGATCCAATGACCATCCAAATTTACCGTTTCACTTGGAAGGACACAGATGGTGGAAATTAGGGATGAGTTCCGCATAAATTTTTTGAGCCCGCGTCTGCTCGAGCCCAATTTCGGAGAAAAATTTTCCTGTCACATCATAAGACATATATTCAGAAATGCATTTCGCTAACCATTCATTTTATTCTTATATTACTAATTATCATCATTTTATGACAAAGTTAAAATGTTAATGCTATTTGGAAAGAAAAATATTAGAAATAATAGTAGAAATTGAAGGTTCGTGGGTAACAGTATTATAAAAGTTGAGAGCCATTCATTTATGAAAGACAGATAATATGTAAAAAATAATCAAAAGCCTCATGGTGCTCAGTTTTAATTACTACAGACCGATTTAAAGGTCAAAATTATAATCAAATATATTTTACCACTTTTTTTTCACAATAGCAAGAAATATTTGAATTTTTAATTATTTTGAGACCGAGCCTGAAGTCGTCTCTAGTGGAAGTCTTAATTCTGTTACAATTGGGACTCGGGAGCATTCTTGGATGAGCTGGCTTGCACCCCAATAACTTGAGCCTCAAAATTTGAAACTTACTTTAAAACAAGCCTTGATTTTTCTGTTTCATAACCTCAGGTATGAGAAAGTGACAAATAAATTACTGTTGAAAGGGATCTTTTGCTGCAGCGCTCATTTCTCGCAAATGCGTACTACTCCATTCATAACTTTCAACTCGCCATTCGTAAGGTAAGCGATTGCAGCTCCCCTAGAGATTTCGGACACTTGCAGCGATAGTGGCATCAGCTACATGTCATTCCCGTTTTATTTGCTCTACCTATTGTACACGATACTTCTGACTACTGTATACGATACCATTGCCTGATGTATACGATACCGTTGCCTATTGTCCACGATATCTCTGACTTCTGCTCAACGTTGAGATTTATCTCCGCAAAATTCCCCGCCCTGCCCACGGTCAGTAGGGGACACCGATGGGCTTGGAAAGGTCTCCATCCGTCGGATGGGACGTTAAGCCGTGGCCCCGTGTGCGGGAGAGCCATACCCTGTGCACGTTAAAGAACACGCTGGATGGCCTTGACGGGAGGCTACCCATCTGTCTCCCAACAGCTATTCCAGTGGGTCCCCTCCCCCAACCTTCTCTGAGCCTTCGGGGTCCATGTGACCTGGCCATTTAGCCCATGGTGTGCAAAAAAGTGCCGCTCAGAGGTAAAACAACCCAACCCAACTCTGACTTCTGCATCTTCGGTTTTCGAAATTTATAACTTTATGACATCAAAAAAAAAAGGAGCTTCCTATTTCTTCATTAAAATTATAAGGAAAGCCAATTTTTTTTGTAGCTTACGCATTAGTTTTATTCAGACTGTTGTCACTTAATCCTTCTTTTTGTTTGGATACGAAGAAAAATTAAATTCTCTTACATATTTTTACGCACCCTCCAGTACAGTGATCAATTAGTTACATGCAGTGTTCTCAATTTAGTCGTTTTAGTCTCTTATTTCCCCTTGAACACCTCTTTAAAAATTGCAATACCATCCTGGTATCTATTCACAGAGAAAACGTTGGAAAGAAGAAAGGACAGAGTGGGATAGTATTTCTTTTATCATCCTTTATCATAAGCTTTCATTCGATATATAATAATATAATTAGCTATGATCGTTCCCTAGATTGAACGAAACGATCTGAATGCTTGAAATTTCGTTTCCTATGGCCGTTGGAATTAGAAACTTTAGATTAGTCTGCATTTTAATATTAAGCATTTGGGACAAAGTTTACTAGGTACGAGGGCACTTTTTTTCGTTGAGTGTTTTCTAGTATACTCTGTATTTTCATTACACGTTATTTATTATCCATTATGTCAAATGTTCCAAAATTTAGTATCCGTTATGTTCGTATGTTCAAAGAGAGAACTGAGTTGTTAATTGTCCTGCGAGAAACTTTTTGTTCTAAATTTGCAGAATCCTTTAATGCTTTACTCACGTCAAACAACTATTTTGACAAATCTACAATTCGACAAGCAAATGAAAAAATTAGGTATAAAAAGTTAAAATGGGAATCGTTCACTCCGAATTGCAAATAATATAAATTAATAATTAAATGTATTAAAAAAAAGATTGTCGACCTTCCCTTGTATCAGAAGTAAGGAGAAGAAGAACACATGAACCCAGACAATTTAGTAAAACATCATTTAGTTGATGTAAGATTGCTTTAAAAATCGTTTTTCTTTAGGAATTCAATAAATATTTGTATTTAAATCAAGAAATATTAATTTCTAAGCTTTACAAAGATTGGCGAAATGCTATTCAATTCTGTACACAGAAACTTCGTATGAGACTTCAGCGATTCTGTCCTCTAATCTGATGAGAAGTGATAAAGAAACCCACTTCGGAATGAGAAGCGCTTCTCCATTCCAGGCAGTCGGGAGAAGTGGCCTTCGTGTTGCGCCATGCTCTCTCCTCTCTCGGCCCTGAATCAGCTGTTTGCTGACGTCACCGCACCTGAAACGGGCACGTGGAAGGCAGCCACTTGACGTCAGCGCGAGACAGCCCATGACGCTATCCGAGATGCGTCATCGCGAGACGATGGAGATGCAGCCTCGCTCTCGTGGGACGAAAACGATCAGGATGCTGGAAATTTCGTTTCCTGTGGCAGCCAGAATTAGAAACTAGTTTGCATTTTGACATTAAGCATTTGGGAGAAAGTTTATTAGGTGCGAGGGGCACTTTTTTCGTTGAGTGTTTTCTACGATATACCCTGTATTTTCTTTTCACGTTATTATCCGTTGGATGTTCAAAGAGAGAACTGAGTTAATTGTCCTGCAAGAAACTTCTTGTTCTAAAGTTGCAGAATCCTTTAATCATCTCTGAAGCAGACATTTTGTAAATTGTCTTCTTATAGAGATTTTTTAATAAAAAATAAATAATAAAGTGTTGTTTCAAGTTAAATAAATAATGGCTGATAAAATTTCAGGTTAAGTGTAACTATTTTTTAGTGCTGCTTAAATCCTTAGATGGCCACAGAAACTTTTAAATTTCAGCTGGTAGATAGCTAATCTGTTCTTCAAATAAATTTCAAACCTTGATTTATCTGATCCTTATGCTTATTTAATGAGCTACGGAAATTTATTTGCAAAAATTAAAACCTTTTCAGGTGTATTTTAAGTTTGTTATTCAGAAATGAATTCTCCTATTATCAGGAATTAAAATTATAGACATTAAATAAATTAATAATACACATTTAATAAAAAAATTGTAAACATTAAAATACTTAAATATTGTTTGTCACTTGATAGTATTCAAATTCTGTGCCAAAATGCACTGAAAGTGCGGATATATTTCATTTAGTAGGAGGTTTAAAAATATTCCAATAGATGACGAAAGGGTGCAGGATAAGCTACGAGAGTATTTGGAATTATAACAGCTTTTCTTGCAATAAAAAGGGCGTTTATTTTATCTTGAAGTGCCACCAATAGTCGCTTACCCGATTTAAGGGGTTAAAGCTATAACCTGAGGTTTTGGGTTATTATGCGTCACTTAGTCACCAAAAAAAAAACATCACAAGAAGCATTCTCTGTTCATCTATTTCACCAAATTAATATATTTTGCAAAATATAGGAAATGATTGGTAATGAAATCAACGTATTATTAGCAGTGGTGTGAAGGGTGGGGGACTAGTAGGGGGAATAGGAGGACTCCTACTAGTTCCGAAGATGAAAAAAAAAACTAGCTGTATCCAATGTATCATTACCATTCTAGACAAGCATTTGAGGGCTGCGCCATTCCCAAGTACTGCGCATGTGTGATGTGTGTGTGTGGCGAGAAAATAACATCTTTAGAGTATTTTCTTTAGGGTGTCATAGAATTGATGTATTTTGCAATACCCTAGTTCAATAATCCCATTTCCAGCGCTGAATTATTAGATTTGTCGACAAAGGCGAAAATTGAAAATTAAGAAACACTGAACTCATTATTTCTTACCGAGTAAATTTTATATCGAACTCTGGGGTTTTAGTGAATTCTCTCTAACAAAACTCTTCAGGTTTGTCTAACCGAGGACCACTTCTCCCTAGGGTAGGAATGTTTTTGATTTACCCAATTTCGCCCGATATTTATCCTCGAATATTCCTTTAAATATTATATATATTAATATTCCAGCTAAATTCAATAAAACCCCCAAAAAATAAAATATGCATTTCGTAACAATTTTATCGCTTATTCTTATAAAAAAAGGAAAGATTAAATAAGTATAAAAGTAATATAAATATCCCCTCAAGCAGTTACTTGCCACAGAGGTCTGATAGGAGCCTTTCCGTTTATATACTAGAGTAGAAGGTCTGTGAGGATGGCAGGACCTCAGCAGAAAAATAACACGAACATCCATGCCTTACCCGGGACTCAAACCCAGGTCCCTTAGATCAGTAATCAAGCGCACTAACCACTCGTAACATTTCTGTTTATCATTTGTCAACATTACATAGACAAAAAATTAATATTATAAATATTTCTATGTTAGGTGGCAATGCATAACATAGAATAATACTGCTCATGCAGGATTCGAGACGCCATATTGCATTAGATTAATGAAGACAGTTCTCGCTATAGTTAATTAATTTGTTCCAGAATATTATTCGTTAAACAAAAGGGGGCGGGGTGGCTCAGTCGGTAGCGAGCCAGGGTCGTAATCTGTAGTTCCCAGGTTCGAGTTCCAGCTGGGTCAGCGTTGAGATTTATCTCCGCAAAATTCTCCGCCCTGCCCACGGTCAGTAGGGGACACCGATGGGATTGGAAAGGCCGCCGTCCGTCGGATGGGGCGTTAAGCCGTGGCCCCGTGTGCGGGAGAAACATACCCTGTGCACGTTAAAGAACACGCTGGATTGCTTTGACGGGAGGCTACCATCTGTCTCCCAACAGCTGTTCCAGTGGGTCCCCTCCCCCAACCTTCTCTGAGCCTTCGGGGTCCATGTGACCTGGCCATTTAGCCCATGGTGTGCAAAAAAGTGCCGCTCAGAGGTAAAACAACCCAACCCAACGTTAAACGAAAATGAAAGTCTCATATCAATGTAAGAGAAATTAGTTTATTCATTCATGACATACTGCATAATAGCAAAATATCGAAAAATATCCGGGTAAGGACACATTTAGGAATATTAAAACCTAATTTATTGACGAATATCTGTTGTAAATTAAAAAATTTAGACGTAAATGTTTGTACAGAAGTAACCTCGCTGAAGAAACATTGCCAATGCATATATTGTTGCATGTAAATAATAAAATGATTGCCTCATCCTTGAAAAATTGAATTATTTTTCTTTCTATCCAATTTCAACTCGAATTTGAGAAATAGTATTAGATTGTTATTTTTTAAACTAGATTTGAAATCGCATTTAAAAAAAAATTGTCGATAATTAGCCCCCGAAGGAAGTTTTTGATTTACCCGAAAAAATGAGCCCCAACTTATAATGCTCCCCCTTAGCCAAGGCCATCATCGTCATCTTCTACGGTATGTTAAAATTTTTGGCAAATTTTCGCTTTCTCCAGGAATGCCCTGGGAGACATACGTTGAGAATGCCTGGTTTATTCTCTATTGTATTTGCTTCTTACATTGCTATGGTGACACATTATTTGTATTACTAAGTCGGCTTGTGCCAAAACAGGGAACAGTGTTGGGTCTTCTTGAGGATTTGAAACGTATTTACATTCGTACCATGTTAAATACGATTCATTCTAAACACTGTTTTATGTAAACATACCTCTCGTTTTAAGCGAACTAATATTATAATTAGATATTAAATACTGTTAGCTGTTAAATCAGTGTTTTGTGACTTAGATATTCAGTCATTATATTGGTTATTACTTTGCGAAGCAATACCATAGAGGTTAGGATATAAGCAACTGACATTTTTATTAAGAATATAAACATATACACCGAAGAGCCAAAACATTATGACCACCTGCCTAATATGATGTTGGTCCTCCACGTGCCGCCGAAACAGCTCTTACCAGCGAGGCATGGACGCTGCAAGTTTTCTAAAGGTGTCATGTGGTAACTGGTACCAACACGTTACTAGCAAATACTTTAACTCTTGTAAATTACATGGTTAAGCTACCGCAGATCGGATATACTGTTCAGCAGGGTTCGATGTACACAGATGCTCGATTGGATTGATGTCTGGGAAATTTGGAGGCCAGGGCAATACCTGAAAGTCTTTCCCATGCTCCGCGAACCATTCTCGAACAATCCGGGCATGTGGCATGCCGCATTATCATGCTGAAAGAAGGCACTATTAGAGGGATATACCGTTGCCATGAAAGGATGTATCTGGTCCGCAATGATGCTTAGGTAGGTGGTAGAGGTCACAGTTTCCTGCACATGAATGACTGGACCCAGAATTTCCCAGCAGAACATTGCCCAAAGCATTATGTTTCCTTCACCGGCTTCTTTTCGTCCCACAGTGCATCCTGGTGACCAACAATCTTCCCCAGGTAAACGATCCACACGTACCCGGCCGTCCACATGGTGCAACAGGAAACGAGATTTATTGGACCAGACGACCTTCTTCCAACCATTCAAGGTCTAGTTTTGATGCTCGTATGCCCATTGTAATCGGTCTCGATGGCGAACCGAGGTTAGCATGGGCACTTGAGTGGCTGCTGGTACGCAGCCCCATTTTCAGCAGGGTTTGATATACTGTGTATTCTGACACATTACTACCGTCACCAGCATTCAAATTACTGGCGAGTTCGCCATAGTATCCCTTCTGTTGACTCGTACCATAAGGAACAGCTTTCATTTACCTCTAGCATTGATGAGCCGTGGTTGGTCCACACCTTGCAGGCGGTTCGTGGTTTTTCCCTCCTCGGACCACTTTTTGAAGGTACTAACCATGGCTGACCGCGAGTACCCCATAAGCCTTGCTGTTTCTTAAATGCTCTGACCCAGTCGTCTGGCCATTACAATTTGGCCTTTGTCATACTCACTTAATCCGCTGCCTTTCCCATCTGAAGAATAAGAATAACACTGATTAACAGAGCTCAGTATCAGGTGTTATTTATACCGTTTCATGAGCTTAACACGAGCCGTCGTTTACTTGCAGTTACTTCGATTTGTATAAAGACGAGCTGGTCATAAGGTTTTGGCTCTTCGGTGTATGTAATTGTACTAAACAAATATTATAGTATCTGTTGATCATTTAATCAGCATTCATTCTTCAATTTCCTCGAATATAAATAAAATTTTCTTTTGCGAAAAACAAACCTCTGCAGTGATATAGAGATATAACAGCGCAGAGATCATAAGGTCATTGCTTAGTGATCGGAGTACAAGTTTAAAATCCCAAAGAACGCATATACTACCGGTTATTAGTGGAGAAATACACGCACGCATATGCCAGAAAGACCCGAGTTGTGGCATATGCAAGCGTGTATTTGCCTGCTACTAAATGGGGCGGGGGTGCTCAGTTGGTAGCGCGCCAGACTCGTAATCTGTAGTTCCCAGGTTCGAGTCCCAGCTGGGTCAGCATTGAGATTTATCTCCGCAAAATTCCCCGCCCTGCCCACGGTCAGTAGGGGACACCGATGGGCTTGGAAAGACCGCCGTCCTTGGGATGGGACGTTAAGCCGTGGCCCCGTGTGCGGGAGAGCCATACCCTGTGCACGTTAAAGAACACGCTGGATGGCCTTGACGGGAGGCTACCATCTGTCTCCCAACAGCTGTTCAAGTGGGTCCCCTCCCCCAACCTTCTCTGAGTCTTCGGGGTCCTTGTGACCTGGCCATTTAGCCCATGGTGTGCAAAAAAGTGCTGCTCAGAGGTAAAACAACACAACCCAACCCAACAAATCGCAGAGTTTGTAATGCATTTAAGGAAATGAAATGCTCCATAATGGTCCCTGGACAAAGAGTCAAGAAGAGCAGACCTTGACTACGGAGGGTCGCATACAACATCCAAGATTCAATTTAAAAAACTACATCTGTATTTAGAATTATTCATTGTTACATGTCTGCTGCCAGTGCTTCATTCAGGTAACAAAAACAATTTATCTAAATGAGAACTTTAAACTTTATACCACTAAGCATGAAACAGTTTATTGGAATTAAATATTTCGTCATCTTCCTCACTTTGGTTCATAATGAAAATATTTACTATTGAAATTGGGTCCTATTCATATTATACAGATGCGGCAAGAAAGTAACGGGACTGAAATAAAATAAAAACGATGCATAGGCAACTAGTTTATTAACAGTTTCAGCAAAATAGTTTTAGAGGGACAGAATACACTTATTATAGCGCTCATATAGACTTTGAAAAGACCCGGGAAAAAACTCTTCTACTGTGATGTTATTCAGTTCTGCAGTCACGTTCTTCTGAATGTCATCGACAGTAACAAATCAGTGACCTTTCAATATCAGTTTCAACTTGGGAAACAGAATAAAAAGTTTACAGGAGCTAAGTCGAAAGAATAAAGGTGATTGAGCACCGCTACCTTTGCTTTTTGGCTAAAGAGTGTGGCACAAACTTTGCACAATTGCTTCTCTTACAAAAGTATTAACCAATTATGTACCTTACCAGCTCCTTATTTCCATTTCGCTCCTGCCTTGCCCACGGTGAGTAGGGGACACCGATGGGCTTGAAAAGGTCTCCGTCCGTCGGATGGGACGTTAAGCCGTGGCCCCGTGTGCGGGAGAGCCATACCCTGTGCACATTAAAGAACACGCTGGATGGCCTTGACGGGAGTCTACCATCTGTCTCCCAACAGCTATTCCAGTGGGTCCCCTGCCTCAACCTTTTCTGAGCCTTCGGGGTCCATGTGACCTGGCCATTTAGCCCATTGTGTGCAAAAAAACGCCGCTCAGAGGTAACCCAACCCAACCCATTTCGCTCACTTGACATCATTCTGAGTGTTTTGCGAGTAATTGACTACGACGGTCTCTTGCGAGTAAATTGAACATTTCCTCCACCAATTCTGGATTAGAGGTCATTTTCGGTCGTCCACTCTGGAGTTCATCTTTCGCATCACATCTTCCCTCTTGAAAATGTTTAAACCATAAAAATGTTTATGCTCTGGACAGAACATCCCCACAAACTGTTCATAACATGTCATGTGTTTCAGTGAGGCTTTTCCCCAGCTAAACACAAAACCTAACGTTGTTCCATTGGCGGGTTCATGACGACGCAGTAATACACGATGCACAAAGCAAGTTCATACGAAACAACAAAGCATTCCCAACTGGTTACGATTTGCGTGAGTGACAAGGTCACACTTCGGTACATCTGTAGCGATCTCTCTCGGAATGACACTCGTACTGCGTACTTTTTATTTCAGTATCCTCATTTTCTTACCGCACAGTGTATGCTATCTCTAACTGAGGCTGTTACCCCAGAACCTGATTTCTGTCGTAGTATTGCATGAGATGGGCTGTCAACATTAAGAGCAGCTTCTAGATTGTTTTGTCCCCTGTGTAGCCTATCAAAAAAATGACGAAATGGATTGACTAGCACTTGGTGGAATGAGAACTACATTTAAACATGAATAAGTTAAAATTAGTTTTGTATTCAAAACGTTTCCATGGCTACAAAACTGTTTCTTTGTATATTATTTTGATATATCCGTATTTTATTATTTCTGCTATTAACGTCTGCAGTTCTTTTGGCAGTTATAATTTACGTTCGCAACAGCATCTTAAATTTCAGAGAGGTTCTCCATTTCTCCACTGGCACCTTTATAACCGAGTCAAATTAATGCGCATGTAAATCTTTCCCTCCGCTCTTTCTAAGCAGTCTATATTTCAGTGCTTTTCGCGGCAGGTGATTGTAACTGTGTCTCTGGGCGCAGCAAAGTCCTCATAAAGTGTTCCCAAGGCAGCAAGCTGATCGACGATGACAAGTGCGGCCTGCCCACTTTCTCCGCGTTCCTCAGTTCAAGTGGGAAAAGTGTCCCGGCGGCGTGGTGCATCAAGTGGCGCTGGCAGCACGAGGAGCGGGTGCTTGACCGTCTCAACGAGAGCGGCAGCAGCAGACGCTGCGTGGGCAGTGGGCCAGCCCCCACAGCTGACGACGACGGTCAGGAAGTCTTACATCTGTGACGTAAGATCGTCTCCTGGAAACTTTTGGCCATCCTTTCAGAATGCCTCTTTAACTTTGTGGATGGAACATTGTCTTGGGTGTAAGATTTGTTCGGCATATGAATTTCTTTAATGTTATTTTCGTTTGACAGCCGACCCGTGGCCGAGTGATTAGCGCACTTGGCTACTAATCTAAGGGACCTGGGTTCGAGTCCCAGATAACGCATGGACGTTTGTGTTATTTTTCTGCTGAGGTCCTGCCATTCTCTCAGACCTTCTACTGTGGCATATAAACTGACAGGCTCCTGTCAGACCGCTGTGGCAAGCAGCTGCTTGAAGGGGTATTTATTTTTTTAATCTTTTTTTTTAGGAGGGGGAGGATATTTCATTTGCAGAATTTTTCTTTGTATCGACATACATCACATTTTTAATTCCGAAAGAAACTGCAGTCGATCTTTACGTGGTTGATAATGAAATCACGTTTGAAATATAACCTAAACATAACAATAATCTATAATCTTAGTACTAAATGTGTCGCCAATAGTACACACAATTTGATTCTTTTGTGTGGATATCCTACTTAAGCCCTTGAGTTACAGTTTACTAAGGAATCTGTTGCTGTTTTTAGTAAAACTGCAGATTGAGTGAATTATCGATCAGGAACAAGGGAAAAACACAGTCTAAATATCCGAATATGTGGTCAGTTGGAACAAGATATTTTCGACTATAATAAGTCAAGTATTTGATAAAATAGCCTAACACTATAGATCTATTAAATAATCACAAAGGAGCGAAATGTGTCATTTCGAAAATCGTTTTCAAATATCTCTATTGATTTAGGTGGATTTAAACCTGAAGAATTTTATTTTAAAGACTGTATAATCGAGAATATTAATTCTTTGGTGGCTTCTATAGTATATCGAATTTGTGACGTATGTTTACCTAAATAATATCTGTACCAAAAATCAAAGTGATCGAGGCTTCGGGCCGAGATTGTTTGGGAACAAAAAAATCAACCAATCCATAAAGAACGGAAATTTCAAAAATTTGCAATAAAATTTGATTTCTTCGTTACCCAAGTCTAAAGAAGCAAAAAAAAATATGGGAGAGAAAAAAGTTAAAAAATATCGTTTTAACCAACGTTAAAGCTATGCCAAGGCAGGTTGGGTTGTTTTACCTCTGAGCGGCACTTTTTTGCACACCATGGTCTAAATGGCCAGGTCACATGGACCCCGAAGGCTCAGAGAAGGTTGGGGGAGGGGACCCACTGGAACAGCTGTTGGGAGACAGATGGTAGCCTCCCGTCAAGGCCATCCAGCGTGTTCTTTAACGTGCACAGGGTATGGCTCTCCCGCACACGGTGCCACGGCTTAACGTCCCATCCGACGGACGGCGCCCTTTCCAAGCCCATCGGTGTTCCCTACTGACCGTGGGCAGGGCAGGGAATTTTTGCGGAGAGCCAAGGCAGGTTACACATAGCAATATTGTGTACGTTACATAGTACGCAAGTAATAAAAAAAAATAATAAATATCTACGGTTTTTCTTACTGTGCTATAACCAATAACTGCCGTGCTTTACAAATGCAAGCCGAAAGGCCGCCGTCCGTCGGATGGGACGTTAAGCTGTGCCCCTCGTGTGCGGCAGAGCCATACCCTGTGCACGTTAAAGAACAGGCTGGATGGCTTTGACGGGAGGCTACCATCTGTCTCCCAACAGCTGTTTCAGTGGGTCCCCTCCCCCAACCTTCTCTGAGCCTTCGGGGTCCATGTGACCTTTAGCCCATGCTGTGCAAAAAAGTGCCGCTCAGAGCTAAAACAACCCAACCCAACCCAAGCCGAAGAGCTTTATATGTGGCAACTTGTTCAATGAAGCAACTTGTTCGGTACAACTGGACATTCTTAGATAACCAAGCTTAACTTGAGTAGGAGGCCAAATAGTTAGCGCACTTGGCCACCTATCAAAGGGAGCAAAGTTGAGTCCTTTCTTTCTTGTATTGTCTTTCTTCTGAGTTCTCGCCTTCCTTACAGAACTTCTCTACGGCATATGAAACTGACAGGAGCCTGTCAGACCTCTGTGACAAGCAGCTGCTTTGGGAATAATTATTATTCTTTTTATTAACTTATTAATTAACTTTTCTTTTATCAGGTTGATTAAATTAATTTAGATTTTAATTTAGAATTTCGAATAACAGGATTTTCAGAAAGGTGATATTAGAGATAATAGTTTGTTAGTTGCGCTGGGTTGTTTTATCTCTGAGCGGCACCTTTTTTTGCATACAATGGGCTAAATGACCAGGTCACAAGGCTCCCGAAGGCTCAGAGAATGTTGGGGGAAGGGACCCACTGGGACAGCTGTTGAGAGACAGATGGTAACCTCCCGTCAAGGCCATAGGGCGCGTTCATTAACGCTTGGGATTACGTGAACAGGGTATGGCTCTACCGCACACGGGACCACGGCTTAATGTCATATCTGACGGACAGCGGCCTTTCCAAGTCCAGCGGCCATTTCTACTTCTGACAGTGGGCATGGCGGGGAGTTTTGCGGATAGTTTCTTAATAAGATTAATTAATATCTTTATAGGAAGGGGAGAAGCAGTGCAGTCGGTGGAGCTGAAGACTCATCTGAATATCCCAGATTTGATCCCAGCGGCTCTAACGTTGATATTTTCTCCGTTTGCCTTCAAACCCGTTGTTCTTCAAACTCAAGATCATCGTTGGGTTGGTAAAGCAAAGTTCATTCGTCACATGCACCACGCTCTGAACACGTAACAAAATACACTGGGTGGCCTTGACGGGTGGTTTCCATGTGTCCTAAGTGCTGTCTAGTGAATTCTCTCCTCCATCCTTTGATCACGTGACTTGTCAATCATGTCACTCAGGGATAAAGTTATCCAACTTACAAGATTTGCCGAATGTGGCCGAGTAATTGATGCGTGTATGATTCTCACAGATTATTGGCTAATGAACTGCCAATAATTTGTGAATCAACCTATGATAAATGAAAACTTTGAAAGCGTCAACTGCGCAATCTCAGTCTCTCCAATTTCCTCTCTAGTTAAGCCACTACTTCTGATTTTTCTTATTCGTCCTTATCCTATGAAACTACTTTAACATCCCAAAGACTTCTTCTTAAATCACGCAAACTATAAACTCGATGATCAAGAAATATTCGATGTTGCTTCATTTAAACCCTGCGGGGCATTCTACAAAGCAATGGGTTAAGTAGCCACAGAGAAAAGGAACAAAAGAAATCAACAAATAAGCAAAGAGATGATTGGTCAAGAAGACACAATGACCCAAGGATGGGGAAGAGAATCCAACGCAGCAACTAAACCGCAGCGTTCATGGGAAAAGAGACAGATCAAGTTAATGATGTGGATTCAGCTGAGTTTCACTTACTTCAGGGTGCTGCGGATGCTTTGGTGTTCGCATTTCACTCTCATCTTAGTGGTTCACCTGTTATGAGTGGCCTTTGGGGAATCGGGGTTGGATGAACTGAAGTCGATGCTCTCTCTCTCTTCACTCCCACTGACCGATGCTCATTTCTTCACAAACGTTTTCCTAATCATCGACCACGAAAATTTTAAATCCATATTCATAACAAATAAAAACATTGGGTGGGAATGTTTCATCTCCGAGCAGAATTTATTAACTGACAAGGACCCCCGAAGGCTCAGAGTTGGGTAGGGAAAGACGATCCACTGACTAGCTGTTAGGAAACAGAGAGAATCATCCGGTCAAGGGCATGTTTAAGTCTTTTCATACGGTATGAGGCTTTTACCAAGCCCCTTGGTGTACTCTTTATCACAGAACTCTACGTCCGAGCACCTTACACTCGGACATCTTTTATCTGATAACTCTATTTTAACCGCTGTTTTTAATTTTTTACGCTTTACTAGGTATTTTACGCGTTCATAATATTTTTACTTCGATTTATTGGGATTTACACTTCTATTTTTTTTAAAATGGGCCCTTTATACCCGTACGGATTTTTCTCATTTACACTTGTTGTTATTTGTTATTTATATTTTTCGTTCTTGTTATGTCCTTTACAATTTCCTTCCTTTTCTTCTTTAGTGTGTTGTTTTTAACTTTGGTTATCTGTTTTATAAATTTTAACTCCGGTTGTCGGTTTGACGCAACATTGCCTTGTTGCTTTCGCGCCATTGAACCCCAACCAACACTGAGAACTGAGCAGGGTTAGTGCAGAAAATCTCAATGAAGGTATGGTGGTTGCTCGAATCTTGGAATATCAGATTAAGGGCATTGGGTTGGAATTGAACCAACATCAACTCCAGTCAAAAAGCATAAATAATATAATGCTTTTAAAAGAGAAATGCATGCAAACGAAAATCATTTCAATTGAAGTTTCTTTTAATCCCAAATGGAACCGAAAAATTGTCTTAAGACTGATGACATTTGCTTCTCATCCAATTCCTCGCCCTGCCCACGGTCAGTAGGGGACATCGATGGACTTGGAAAGGCCGCCGTCCGTCGGATGGGACGTTAAGCCGTGGCCCCGTGTGCGGGAGAGCTATACCCTGTGCACGTTAAAGAACACGCTGGATGGCCTTGACGGGAGGCTACCATCTGTCTCCCAACAACTGTTCCAGTGGGTCCCCTCCCCCAACCTTCTCTGAGCCTTCGGGGTCCATGTGACCTGGCCATTTAGCCCATGGTGTGCAAAAAAGTGCCGCTCAGAGGTAAAACAACCAACAACCAACCTTCTCATCCTGATCAAGACATTTTTTGCTTTGCATAGGATTGTTAAGCTTTAAGTTTCTTTTACGGATGCAAAGGATTTTGTTTGTGCATAATTTTCATGCATTAAATTGTGACGTTAGTAAAGCTAATAATTTGGTAATCCGGTTGCATCAGCAGCATAACTCTCCCTTATCCAGTTTATATTGAATTATGGTTGGGTTGGTTTACCTCTATGCGATACTTTTTTTTTTTGCACACAATGGACTAAATGGTCAGGTCACAAGGACTCCAAAGGACTTAAAGAAGGGGCAGAGTGGGGTTTTGTGGAGACAAATCTCAACTGGAACTCGAATCTGTAGCTTACGAGACTAGAGCGTTTGAACTAACCCCTGTTCAATGAGTGTTAATATGAGCAAGGTGGCTTAAAAACTGGTGTAGAATCGGCTCAAAAAATTAATCCAGCTTGGTTATAAACACTGACTTTATCCTTCTCCTACTAATTGCGTGAGAAAGAGTGGAATTTTTTTTATTGAGCTGTCTTGAGTGGCTGAGCCATGGGGATTAACATTGGCCGTCATGGAATTCAAGATTTCGTTTATCTTCTGCTATTATTCAAAATAATGGATCATATTTTCTAAAAAAAATTCTTAAGGCTCCTACTAAAAACACATTTTTTTAAATCTATACTGATACATTTAGATTTCGAGATTCAGTGTGAGGATCGTGTTTTGAAAAAGTTGAAAAAGTCTTCGAAGAATCGTATTGAATTTGGATAAAAATAACCTTCATTCCGTTCATCCCGATTCGATTGGCTTCACCTCTTTAGTTGACAGAGAAGTAGAATTTCGATGGAAAATGTATTTGAGAAATAACCTATCTTAGACTAAAATAAATAAATAAAAAATACCCCCTCAAGCAGCTGCTTGCCACAGAGGTCTGACAGGAGCCTGTCAGTTTATATGCCATAGACTAGCAGAATGCAAATAGCTCCTTGGCCTCTGAGGCTCAACAAGAGCAATTATTATTTTCCTCCGTAATGGCCATCGGTGCCATAATCACCCCCTTCTTTTGATCCTTCCCAGAAGTCCGTCCTCTCCGAGTCCAATTGTGCTCCGCGAAGCGTGACTCACTCGAGAGCAAGCAAAGTGTTCCCCTCCGCGTTCGATTCCACACACTCAGCCCATCAAAGGAGTAATGGGAACTTGATGGATGATGCGTAAGTTTAGACGTCTTATTCCCGGGCTATGAAAACATCATCCTCAGAACAAAGCAGGCGAAGAAACGACTTGGCTCCTTCCTTTACATTCCTTCTTCCTCCCGCTTCTTGTCATTTGGAGCTCGTGGAATAATTGAAAATTAGGAAGTCGATTTAATGACTGCTTCGTCACAATAATTACAAATCGTTAGTTGAGCAAAGAACGCCGTCGACTAATGAAAAGCGAACATTCCACTTCTGACCCTTTTATGCGATGCAGAGCCGTCAACACACTTAGAATTGTTTGCTCTACGCAAAAGATGCTCTAACCTCGTGAGATAATCCCCCTACCTCAACACCAAAAGGAATCGGTTATCCGGCTGGAATTGGGCGGGGGTGGCTCAGTTGGTAGCGCGCCAGGCTCGTAATCTGTAGTTCCCAGGTTCGAGTCCCAGCTGGGTCAGCGTTGAGATTTATCTTCGCAAAAATTCCCCGCCCTGCCCACGGTCAGTAGGGGACACCGATGGGCTTGGAAAGGCCGCCGTCCGTCGGATGGGACGTTAAGCCGTGGCCCCGTGTGCGGGAGAGCCATACCCTGTGCACGTTAAAGAACACGCTGGATGGCCTTGACGGGAGGCTACCATCTGTCTCCCAACAGCTGTTCCAGTGGGTCCCCTCCCCCAACCTTCTCTGAGCCTTCGGGGTCCTTGTGACCTGGCCATTTAGCCCATGGTGTGCAAAAAAGTGCCGCTCAGAGGAAAAACAACCCAACCCGGCTGGAATTAGTTTCCTATTCGAAGTATTTGTTCCAGAAATTCTGATGAAAGAAGAAACAGATACAACCAATAGAAAACGAGAAATGCAAATTTTCCAACATGTTTACGTTTTTTTTTTATTTATTTACGTCGCTAAGATAATATGCTGTCCGGTAAAGTATAAGCTTACCAACTTCCTATTAACAGGGAAGTTTTCACGATCAGAATGTTTTTCATTTTCTCGTATGAGAAATAAAAAAAAGTTTATTTTTAAGGTTGAAATGCTTTTAATTATACGATTAAGGGAGAGGGTTCTTTATCAGGAGCATCGAGGTACCAGGAGAACATTTGGAAATAGGAATTTTCCAATTTGTTTACAAAAATAAACCCAACAAGGAGACATGTAGATGCGGCGCGAGGCTCCGTATATCTGTGCAACAGTTGCGGACTTGGAAAACAAATAATTTCTTTTATGCACATCCTTCTATTCCACTACAAATCAGAAACCTGAATCGTTGACCTTACTTTATTTTTTTTTTCATTATTTTTTTTCCAGTTATGTTGATTATCACGGAACTATTATTACCAAAAGGATTTGAATACTTTGTGAATGGAAAACCAATTTCAAAGCTCTCTAACTTTGTAAATAAGCTTTTTACGGAAACGTCACTGGACATAAATTGAAGATCTCACTGAAATTTATCTAAATCTTAATTTCTAACAATATTCTTTTGACATATAGAGAATTGTGGAGGCTGAAGCCTTTAACATCAGTATCGCCGATCGTAACATTTACCACAGAAGTTGACTAAGAAAAATTGGTTTTTAGGATAAATCGTTTTCTCTTAAATAAAAACAATTCTAGAAATCAGTTTAATGATACTTTCATTTTCCGTTAATTCTGAAGAAGTGTTTAGGACAAAAAAGGAGCAGGGTCAGCTATTAAATACCCCAGCTTCATTAAATTTTAAATGAAGATCGTTGAAAATAGAGATTTAGAGAGAGCTGAATTTATCTTCGTGATAATTTTTTGGTTAAAAAGCTTCTTTTCAAAGTTAGGAAACGTTGTGGCGTTCCATTCAAATGACATGGAAGTGTCCGAACACTTTTGCTAATGTAGTATATATTTATGTAAATGACCAATAATAATGTTACGATAGAAGAACGTGCTACAGTGAATTTATGACAAACGTGTCATGAACGCTGGCGTATGCTTCTGCATGAGAATTGCGTAACCAACGAATTGGAACACAGAACCGATCTGAAAAATAGCAAAGATAGAATTGTGATGTTGCAGTTATTTGATATGTGAACGGGGACATAATTAGTCTCAGTATATACACGATAAGTGTTTAAAAAATAAGAAGTTGGGAGCGGGAGGTTGATTAGTTTATTAGTGTGGATCGTGTTAGTAAACTAGTAAAGGAAAAGAAGAATTTATGGACTTGTGCAATGGTGATCAACGTCTGAAAAGAATTGATTCTGAGAAACCAGTACACTTAGCCGCAGTTTTGGAGTACTTGATGACTAAAAACTTAGAACGAAGTCATTTAGTGCATAGTTATTTAGTTTGTTTATGAATTGGTAAGGATATTCTCGTTAGATTGAATATTTATTTACCAACATGAGTTTATTGTTCATTGAATGATATTAGCCCTGTTTTGTGATTTGGGTGCGAATAGAAATAAGATAATGGATTCTTCTGAAAGTTTATCTTTGTATTCTTATAGAGTTTCGTGACGGTTGACTTAGTTTGTATATTGTATAATTTCATCCATACTTTTGCAATAAATTGCATTGTTTTGTAATTAACATTGTAAAATATTTACTTGAACTCACGCTCATTTTTCATCCATTTAATTTGTAACAATAACAATAATAAAATCGAATTTATCCTATCCCTATTTTCTAAAGAGTACTAACTAAATGTAGTTTTCAAAGTTGGTATAAAAATTGTTCCAGTTTTCGTAAAAATCTAGTTAAGACTGTATTCTCTTATATGCACCTACCCTTGGTGAGAAAGCGGACAGCGGTGTACTTTAAAGGGATGAAAAAGGGGACCGCAATGAATATGGATTAAGAAAGGGAACATCGATGGACCTTAGAAAGGGTAAAAAATGGGGCAGCAATGGATTTGAAAAGGATGAGAAAAGGAAAAGATATAGTCAATGGTTTCCATAAATCAAGGCACAACTCTATATTATGTCAGTGAGAAAATAAAAGTCAAATCACTATAACTTCTAAAATAAGCTTTCTGTTTTTGAAAGATTGATTGCAGATAAAGATCTCAATCAAATAAATCAATATCTCGATTTTCAACAATATTCGCTCAGTATTTAATGAGTTATGGAAGTTTGAATATTTAACAACAGCAATGACAGTCTTAAGAAACTTATACAAAACTGAAGAATAGTGAAAGAATTCTTTACACAAAGTTCTAAAATGCAAACTTATTTTAGTCCCATGGCCGAGTGGTTAGTGCGCTTGGCTACTGATCTAAGGGACCTGGGTTCGAGCCCCGGGTAAGGCATGGATGTGTGTGTGTGTGTGTTGTTTTTCTGCTGAAGTCCTGCCAACCTCACAGACTTTCTACTATGGCATATAAACTGACAGGCTCCTGTCAGACCTCTGTGGCAAGCAGCTGCTTGAGGGAGTATTTATTTTTATTATTTTATTAAATATTTTGATACAATATTTATTTTAAGTTTTTTAATTAACTTCTGAATTCAATTTTTGCGGCTATGGTTAAATATTCAAACTTCCAAAACTCATTAGATACTGAATGAATTTTGTTGAAATGCAAGATATTGATATACATAGTTGATTGAGGTCTTTATCTGCTATCACATTTTTTCAAAACAAAAAAAAAAAGCTTATTTTAGAAGTTATAGAGCTTTCGACTTGGATCAGATGTAATCATGAATGTAAAAAAAGAACACCAGTCGACCATTGGAATGGATGAGAAAGAGACAACAATGGATTTGAAAGGGATGAGGAAAGGAACAGCAACAGATTTATAAAAGATGAGGTAGTGTGTGGCAATGTACTCAGAAATTACGAGAAAGGGAACACCAATGATATGGATGACGGAAATGCACTTGGAAAGGTCGAGAAAGGGTCTTCCGTCTCTTATACTGTATTATCTAATGAATCCTCTTCATTATCATGCACCGAACAATGACGTTCTTGTGACTTGGTCATTTAATTTTTTATGTGTAGTAAAAAAAGTGACGCGCAGGAATGAAATAGCAGTTTTTTGGATGGGAGTTAAGGTCATGATCCTCATGCTAGGCATCCATTACACATAGAAGAACACCTGTTGATCTCATCAGGAGGCTCCTACCAGCTCCCAGCAGATGTACAGTGGGTTTCTTTGTTGACGTCTTGCAACTTTGTCGTTAATACATTGTGTAAGAAAAAATATCACTAAAAGCAGTAAGAAAAAAATATCACTAAGCAGTAAGTAAAGAAATATTCCAATTCACCGAGAGCAGTGAATGACCTGCTGTGAATAATATTTCACACCGAATAAATATTTGTTTATGAAGTAGAAGGACATGTAATAGCTAGATTAGAAAGTCATGTATCTTCTTCGTACACCAGGATTAAGTCACTCGAAAAATTTCCCCGATATTTTCCTTTGAAATGTGATCGTCTCGTAAACCTGGGTTGGGTTGTTTTATCTCTGAGTGGCACTTTTTTGCACACAATGGGCTAAATGGCCAGATCACAAGGACCCCGAAGGCTCAGAGAAGGTTGGGGGAGGGGACCCACTGGAACAGCTGTTAGGAGACAGATGGTAGCCTCCCGTCAAGGTCATCCAGCGTGTTCTTTAACGTGCACAGGGTATGGCTTTCCCGCACATGGGACCAGGGCTTAACTTCCCATCCGACGGACGGTGGCCTTTCCAAGCCCATCGGTGTCCCCTATTGACCGTGGGCAGGGCGGGGAGTTTTGCGGAGATAAATCTCAACGCTGACCCAGCTGCGACTCGAACCTGGGAACTGAAGATTACGAGCCTGGCGCGCCACCGACTGAGCCACACCCCCTCGTAATCCTAAAAAGTAAATAGTTTTCTTTTCGCTTGTTTAAAGACTAGTTTTAGTTAGAAAAGAATAGTTTTCCGCCGCCACGGCGGAAAACTATTCTTTTCTGCTAAACATCCAGCAGATTTATTTCCTGTTAGACCTCTGTGGCAAGCAGCTGCTTGAGGGGGTATTTATTTTTTTTATTTTATTTTACCTCCACACATTTTGTTTTCAGACACTTAAGCGTCAATCGATAAGCAATCTGAATATCAACCCTTCAGTGAACCACTAAGTCGAAAGGGTTGAGGAAAAGGATCTTAAACGTAGAGATAAAATGATTTCCTTTTGATTTTTCCCATCGTTTTTTGTCACAACCGAGATCGGAAACACCATCATACCGTTATTCAGAGCGACGCTAACTCTTCACTTACGGCGCTGCGCATGCGCCGCCGTTATCTTCTTCCTTTACAGCAACTGCATTTAATGGTCGATACTATTTACAGCGGAGGATGAGGTGTTTCCCATGGCATATCCCTTCGAGGAGGAGGAGGTGTTTCCCATGGCATATTCCTTCGTGGTGACCTTGCTCCGAGCAGACGTGAGACTCTCGGCGAACAGTCGACGTTAACTCTTTTGCCGCCAGTCTCGAGCATACTTCCGTCTGCGGTCAGCGACACGGGCCTTGTCGAATTTTTCCATGCTCACCAGGTGGAGAAATCCGGTCACCTACATTGACTGCCAGCCGGCCACGTTCCCACGCGCTGCGTGAGGAAAAAACGCTAAGCAGCTTTTTTCGTGGCAGCTGCTTTTGGCCTGGCTCCTCTTTGCTGACCGCTGAGGAAAAGGGTGAAACCCGACTGGAAAGAAGAGGAGGAGGCTCTCACTCTTCTGGAACTCGGGTGCATTCGTTCTACAAGGCAACGAGGAAAAAAGGCTTTTACAGTTAGTATCCTTTTTATTTTCCCTGCGATAATTTTTGATTCGCTTATTCACAAATGCCTTTTAAAGGGTGATATATTTTAAAGCCGTTTTATAGAAGTCCGTTTCAAAAGCAAATTATTCATATTTTGAAAAATAAATATTTCATTTGTGACTATTTATGGAAGCCTGTCTTCCCAAATGACTCGAAATCAGATAAAAATATGTTTCTAAGAAGTGGAAGGAATAATGATTTTTATATTCTGAGTTAAAGATATATATATATGTAATTTGATATCAATATAAGCAGAATCAAAAGATTAATCAATTTAACGTAACGAATAAGAAAATTCTCGTAAAGATTAAATCATATTTTCATGTCAATCATCATGCCATATTTTTGAAATTATGTTTATAGGTTTTTCAACCAAACCAGAAATAGTGACAGGGAACATATTTTATTACCGGATGAAAGCAGCTTCCTTCCTCAGGTGACTTCAAGTGTTTGACCAATAGAGGGCGAGGTCAACGCCTTAGATTCTTCCCAATGATTTCCGAAAAGAGAGAGAATTTTCAGCCTTAGACAAAGGAAATTCTGACTTGAGTTTCCGAGACAAACGTGCCAAGGAGCACAACAAATCAGAGTTGTTTCCTTAGGCGAAGGCTGCAGAGTCTATTGTCAGAGATAGACCAAGGGAACTTGGTAAAGGAAATTGCCAGTAAACGTTTCAGTAACCAGTCAAAGTAACTGTGCAGTAGAATTCCTACAATTCCTTCGGACAAAAGTTCAACGTGAGAATTTAATTACTCATTTAAGAAAGTGAAATGAAAGTACTCCAGAGTAAGCCTAACTCGGTTGGGGCGGGGGTGGCTCAGTCGGTAGCGCGCCAGGCTCGTAATCTGTAGTTCCCAGGTTCGAGTCCCAGCTGGGTCAGCGTTGAGATTTATCTCCGCAAAATTCCCCGCCCTGCCCAGGGCCGATGGGTTTGGAAAGGCTGCCGTCCGTCGGATGGGACGTAGAGTCGTGGCTCCGTGTGCGGGAGAGCCATACCCTGTGCGAGTTAAAAAAACACACTGTCTTCTGACAGCGGTCCGATGGATTCCCTCATCCAAACTTTCTCTGATCCTTCCGGCTCCTTGTGACCTGGCCATTTAGCCCATGGTGTGCAAAAAAAGTGCCTCTCAAAGATAAAACAATCTAACCACGAGTACCGACGTTAACACCGTCATCAAGTATCTAGATCTGTGCATGAATTTGCTTTTAAGAAACTGCTTGCCACAGCGGTCTGACAGGAACCTATCAGTATAATATGTCATAGAGAAGAAATTGCGAGCAAGGCGACAGGTATCTCATCAGAAAGACAATACAAGAGCATTCATGTTTGTTACGGGCTCGAATCCAGGTCCATTTGATTCAGTTTTCTTCAGTTTGAATGAATTGCCGTTCATTCCATCCCTGCATTAGAGCTTACCTTTCTTCAGTTCGAATGAATTGCTGCCTATTCCCTTCTTCTATTGGAACTTACTTTTCTTCAGTTTGAATGAATTGCTGCCATTCCCTCCTTGAATTTGTACTATTAACCAAGCTACAAAATGACACATAAATAATTATATGCACAGCTATCGTTTTCTGCAGTGGCGTAATAGCACGCTGCGAAGGTTTTGCTGCCGTGCCCTGTTTCGTCTTACCCCCCCCCCCCTCTCGACGACGGCAGACAAGTTCTGGGTTTGATAAGAATTGGGCGGTGTAATGTAATCCCAAGAGACGGTAACGCGAGAGGTCAATTCATGGGGCAGGCGACACCCTGGTAAGTAGATTCCGTACAGCCTTGTTTGGCCACAGTAATTACATGTCTCACAGAGGTGCTCTACTTTCCTTTCTTGCTATCAGCAAAATTCCCCGTCCTGCCCACGGTCAGTAGGGGACACCGATGGGCTTGGAAAGGCCGCCGTCCGTCGGATGGGACGTTAAGCCGTGGCCCCGTGTGAGGGAGAGCCATACCCTGTGCACGTTAAGAACACGCTGGATGGCCTTGACGGGAGACTACCATCTGTCTCCCAACAGCTGTTCCAGTGGGTCCCCTCCCCCAACCTTCTCTGAGCCTTCGGGGTCCATGTGACCTGGCCATTTAGCCCATGGTGTGCAAAAAAGTGCCGCTCAGAGGTCAAACAACCCAACCCAACCCTTGTTATCTATCAGTTGTTCATTTCCGTTGACTGCTTTCAGCTTTAGCCACATTTCACATCATCAAAATGTCTACAAATAACTCGATTTCGCACATTTATTTTTCAGAGGTGTAACAACTAATCCAAAGAGGTCCTTTCATCTCAAGTGTCTTGCTCTTGTGATTCCAGAGAATAAGCTACTTTTCTATCAAAGAATCAAAAATTGTTAATTTGTATTTAAGAAACAGCCCAATAAATTGACAAAACATCTTATAATATCAGTTTATCATGGTAAAACTACAGCTAGTAAGCAGGAAAGAATGTTAAAATTTGCTTCATTAAACAAATGTTTCTCGATCATTTTCTGCTGGTGGAATTTCTAATGGTTTCACAACTGTTGCGACATCTCTAACAGTTAAGTCAAATATGCATTTTGAATCAAATTTTGTCTAAATTTATACATTTAGGAATAAATAGGTAAATTAACAAATTAGTAATAAAATGATTACTTAATAAATTTCTCGATGTTTCTTCAGTTGAAAGGTCAGTTATGACATCGATATCAGATTTCAGGAAAATTTGCATTGAGTCGGTTGAATGAGAATTACACGACTTCCAGATGACATGTCCTGAGAAACACGGCTTCAAGGAACATCATATGTTTGATTTATGTAATGTAGGTAGATATTATTTCATATCACTAAATAGTTTATTATATGAATTTAATATTTATAATTAAATATTAATATTTATATAATATATATATAAATAAATTTAATAATTATATAAATAACTATTCATATCACTAAATAGAGAAGCTCTTGATCGGCGGCTGAGTGTTTAGTTGCCAGAACATCTTATCTTGGATCTATCAGGAGCCCAGGGTTCGAATCCCAGAGGCTGAACATATTTTTTTCTTCTAAATTTGTATTAACGTTATGACTGATTTCACAGTGATAAAATATTCCGAAGTTGAAATATTTTGTACTTGATTGCAATTATTAAAAAGAAAGGATTAAAGTTGATTCCTATAATTAGGATGAATCAAATTTTCAGTTGTTTAGCCCTCGTGCAATTATCTTTACAATGCGTCAGACCACAAGACCACAAGACCCCAGGACACGAAGGTTGCCAGATCACTAATTTCTAAAAATATCGTTGCGAGATATTTTTTCTGAATTCTGTGATCAATCATAGTGTTCGGATATTTTTTTGAGCGACTGTACGCGGGGGCTCTATGTGAGCGATATGCCTCGTTTTTGTGGGAACAATGCAGACCATTTTTGTGACATTTATGGCGAAGTTACTTTTGAGTCACAGAAGCGTGAAATAGCTCCTGTCATCAAAAAGACCTACCACGTTTACTTCGAGTGTAAGATTAGAGATCAACAGAGGAACTGGGTTCCACATTGTGTAACACTTGTTCAACACGTCTTCGCAGCTGGTTAAAGGGCAAGAGGCAGTTAATGCCATTTATCATTCCCATGATGTGTCGGGAACCGTCCAACCATGTCAGTGACTATTACTGGAGCCATCGGAACATTACGATGTGGACTCAGAGGAGGAAGAGGAAGATAAGGAAGAAACAGGAACACAGGAAATAGCATGCGTAGATCCCGACCCACAACATCGGACTCACCACACAAGATCACGCAGAACGAGCGAAATGATGTTAGAGTTCTGGAGCTCTCAAAGAGCAAGACGGAACCCAGGACCCAGACTGCAACAGTGGAATCTCTGTGACAGAAATGTGAAAGTAAGTGCGTATTGTAACCGCCAAAAAGATCTGGTATTGCCCTTTACCATGGTCGGTAATCTGGTTGCTTCGAAAGATGCTGACGGTTTATTCACATCCCTCGACATGACACATACTGCAGAAGAATTGAGTTTATTTATAGATCCCTCGAAATTAAGTATGAAAGCCGTTCTTCTACCCAATGGGAACGTATTGCCTTCTGTTCCAGTAAGCGATGTTGTTAATATGAAGGAAACTTGTCACAATACGAAACAATTACTTCAATACTTAAATTATGAAAAATACAAGTGACAAATTTGTTCGGACTTAAGAGTCATTGCTCTTTTGCTTGACTTTTAAGTCAACGGGGTCAACTTAAATTTTAAACAACGGGGAATTACGAACATTAAGAAGCATGACTACAGTTCGGATATGCAAAGTTCTATGACTTCCTTTGCGAATTGAATAAATAAATACCCTCTCAAGCAGCTGCTTGCCACAGCAGGAGGTCAGACAGGAGCCTGTCAGTTTATATGCCACAGTAGAAGGTCTGAGAGGATGGCAGGACCTCAGCAGAAAAACAGCAAACACACCCATGCCTTACCCGTGGCTCGAACCCAGATCCCTTAGATCAGTAGCCAAATAGCATTGACAAAGCATCTCATTACGTGAAGAGGATTTGGCATTCTCGGCAATCTCTGGAACCAGGGAAGAAGAATACACAGCATCATTGGCTGGTATGTTGCCACTTTCGCACATAAAATTGGGCCTAATGAAGAATTTTGTCAAAGCTATGGGTCAGGTGTAAACTATCTTTTTGTTGTTGTTTTGAACTGGGTTGTTTTATCTCTGAGCGGCACTTTTTTGCACACCATGGGCTAAATGGCCAGGTCACATGGACCCCGAAGACTCAGAGAAGGTTGGGGGAGGAGACCCACTGGAACAGCTGTTGGGAGACAGATGGTAGCCTCCCGTCAAGGCCATCCA
Source organism: Ryuthela nishihirai (assembly GCA_038380435.1). Lineage (NCBI taxonomy): Eukaryota > Metazoa > Arthropoda > Arachnida > Araneae > Heptathelidae > Ryuthela > Ryuthela nishihirai. Next base: position 85,429,775 of record JAWZYU010000017.1, read on the forward strand.
GCGTGTTCTTTAACGTGCACAGGGTATGGCTCTCCCGCACACGGGGGCACGGCTTAACGTCCCATCCGACGGACGGCGTCGTCTTTCCAAGCCTATCGCTGTCCCCTACTGACCGTGGGCAGGGCGGGGAATTTTGCGGAGACAAATCTCAATGCTGACTCAGCTGGGACTCGAACCTGGGAACTGCAGATTACGAGCCTGGCACGCTACCGACTAAGTCACCCCGCCTCTTGTCTTTCTGTAACCTTCGATAGAATTTTTCAAGACTGAGTGATGCAAAAATAAAAGAGGGTGTTTTTGCCGATCCAGATATTCATTCGCTCACTGCTACATGATGAGAAATTTGATCGTATCGTCGCCGGTGATTAACTCAGAGCATGGCATGTCTTCCGACAGGTGGGGATGGGCTTCTTAGGGAATAAAAAAGCAGAAAATTACAAGGACCTTGTGGAATAACTACTGTCCTCATATCACAAACTGGGATGTAGTATGTCTTTGAATTACATTTCTTAAGTTCTCATTCGGATTTCTTTCCGGAAAACTGTGGCGCTGTGAGTGATGAGCACGGGGAATGTTTTCATCAGGAAATTGCTACAATTGAAGAGAAATATCAAGGAAGATGGAGCCCATCGATGTTAGCAGATTACTGCTGGAATGTGATGGGAGATTCTAAAGATTTAGTGCATAAGAGGCAGGTGAAGAAGCGGCGGTTGCTGTAGACCGATATGCAACATTCAGCGAATGACATAATACAGGTAAGTGACTGAATCTCGAAAACCATTTGAGACTTTTATCAAAAATAAAGTTGCATAATTTCTTGGGCAATTTCTAGTTTGTCATCAGAGTCCTAATTATTTTGATAAATAAATTATAAACACTAGCACAATGGATTGGAATGAGGAGTGAGATAATATTTTTGAATTCTCAATGGATAATCAAATACTTAAATTCAAATAATTTAGGATAAACTGAAAAAAAATGAATAAGGAGAATAATTTATGAGGGGAGGGGGATGAGAAACAAAAAAAAACGAAAAGAAGAATTAAAGGAAGGTACAGTCGCTCAAAAAAGTATCCGAACACTATGGTCGATTACAAAATTCAGAAAAAATATCTGGCAACGATTTTTTTAGAAATTAGTGATCTGGCAACCTTCTTGTCACGTGACACGAAGGTTGCCAGATCACTAATTTTTTAAAAAAATCGTTGCCAGATATTTTTTCTGAATTTTCTAATCGACCATAGTGTTCGGATACTTTATTGAGCGACTGTACAGAATAGAGAAATTTTCCTTTGTCAGCAATCATTTGGCGCTTAATATCTCATTCAATAGGAAAATTAGTTTCGCTTCTCTTTCTCCATTCTATACTTGCTTCCATATCATATGACCTCTCACTTTTCACAGGGAACGCTGCTGAGCGTTTGCCTGGTTTAGCTTGATTGGCTGGATCCGGGTTCCGTATTAGGAATGGATATTTATTTTTCCGGAATGTATTGTCCTTTTCGCATATCTTTTCTATGACATCTCGCTGGCAAGCGGGCTGTCCGAGTAGCGATTCATTTCTTTATGTAACTCGATTGCTTAGTAATAAACCTTTGCAATATTTTTTGTTGATATTTGAATTATGTTTAGAACAGGTGTAAGGGAACGCTGAACTTACTGGACGTGCTTAAATTCGACAGTTCCTCGTGACCTGATATTATAAAAAAATCATTGTTCATTCGAACAAGCTCGTTCAGCGATTAGTGATCTCTGCGATAGAGTAAGATTTTAATAAAAACGTTAACTGAAATAAATCAGATTTTCCAAAATGTGATTGGTTGGATGTGAACTTACTCCTCTAAAAATCCCCTCTCAACAACTTCTCACTCACTTGAAAGATGTCATTCGTGACTTTGAATTGAATTATACTTAACTTTTTGTTAAGAAGAAATTCAAAGACTCAGAGCTGCGGGTTGCTCCTGATCGTAAAATACCTAAAAGTGACAGTGTAAAAAATGCAGGAGATTCTATAAAGCGTTCTTTCAGTGGTGGATGGTTGATGGGTTGGGTTGTTTTACCTCTGAGTGGCACTTTTTTGCACACCATGGGCTAAATGGCCAGGTCACATGGACCCCGAAGGCTCAGAGAAGGTTGGGGGAGGGGACCCACTGGAACAGCTGTTGGGAGACAGATGGTAGCCTCCCGTCAAGGCCATCCAGCGTGTTCTTTAACGTGCACAGGGTATGGCTCTCCCGCACACGGGGCCACGGCTTAACGTCCCATCCGACGGACGGCGGCCTTTCCAAGCCCATCGGTGTCACCTACTGACCGTGGGCAGGGAGGGGAATTTTGCGGAGATAGATGGTTGATGGTGGTGAAAGAGAGGGAGATAACTTGAAAAGATATTGAACAAATAAATATAATATGCTAGGCCTGCTTCGGTATATTTTGAAGCAGTGAGCTAAACGATTCAGGGCTATGAATTTGTTTTTCAGTTAACTCATTTTTTTTTATAGGATAAGAGCAGCTGAAATTGATTTCTGGGGAAGATGTGCTCGGAAGGATGGATAAAATGAGAAATGAGGAAACTGAAAAATTAGATATTATTTGAAAAGAATGAAAGATGATCAAAGAATTAATGAAATGGGAATTTACTGAAGAAGAAAGCCAAGAAAGAAATGGAGGCATGGTGTGGACGATATGATGAGAAAAAGAGGCTCTTTAAGAGAAAGATCAGTGAAACAGATAGGAGTGAATCCAGATGCAGGCAACCCTTAAGGAGGAAAAAGTTAGTAATACCAAAAAATGAAATGTTGATAAATAAAATATAGACTAAATTTTCTGTTAATTAAAAATGCTTTTATTTTAAATTAAAATTAGGAGGTCCAATCGCATCTGGCAATATGGAAAACTTATTTCAAAATTAAACTAAATAATTCGATCACCCCATTGCGCGTGGAGGGTGAAGCCGTTGCTATCAATACAGACTCCTGTACCAGACTCTACCAATGAAATATCCAGTTTATATCATAGATTAATTATTTACGATATTAGTTTCAAATTTTTGTCATTTTCCAATTTTAGCGACCTCTAACGATGGAAATTCAAACTAATAGCTGATTCCGAAAATACGAATAGAAATAATTTTTAGGTCCTAGACAAATTGAAAATGAAAAATAATTTTTCGTTTATCTCTTAGAGCAAAAAAGTTGAATGTGTATGGAAGAAAAAGTAAAATCAATAGCTCTGTTGTTTTCTAAAATGATCAAAAAAAGTATTAAGTTTTTCATTAAAATACACGCATTAAAGTCTATATCAACGATATAACAATGATTTGAACTGTTGGGAATATTTTATGAAGATTAAGAAAATTAAAACTCGAGCCGCGGGACCTTGTGGGGGGGAATTCCTCGCTTGCCCGTAGGGTGAGCTGGAAATGGTTCCAACACTCAATTAAATACTTCATGAAAGATTCAAGTTTACCTAAATTATGATCATTTGTCATGATCAATTGTTATGCCAAAGAAATTTGAGACCCTTATAACCAAACAACCCAGTAATCGAGAAACTTTCGAATTCGAAAGGTAGTTTTCGTTAGCTTTCTCTCTTTCTGGGTCGATCCTGGCAAAACTTTTGTTCGGCGAAACCGGGAAAATTTGGTTAGTTTTGACGACACTTTCTCTGATGCTGCGGTTGACTGACCAAGTCAGACATTTAGAAGTCTGCGTGAGCTTTCTCTAATATTAAACAACTTATTCACATCAGGAGAAGGCAACTGGTCCAAACAGCGCCTGTTAGACTTTCTTCATTGAAAAATCGTGGTTTACTGGTCACTCTTGCGATTCACCCACCCACTGTGAGAACCAGAGAGTAATTTTTCTACATTTCTCACAGTGAGTGGGTGAATTGCAAGAGTGACCAGTAAATCACGATTTTTCAATGAAGAAAGTCTAACAGAACAATTTTTAGATATACAAGATATGTTTATTAGCTGGTGGATAATCCTGAGCAGAGGCTAAAACTATTTCCAGGATAGATAAAGTGTTCGCAAGACCACCCCCGACGCAAAACGAATAATTTGCCGACGTCATAGCACTAGAATACGTTGAATGATTCATTACTGTCTTTTCTGATACTGAGCTTTTTCGACAGGCTAAAGACACAGGTTTGTAAATGATAGTTAGGTAGTCATTGGAAGGAGAGCTATGCACCAATTCCCTGTGATGATGCATAGAACTGTCCACACCTAGCACCTATGTCCGACCCCGCCTTCTCGTGGTGCAGACCGTTAGTACCTTTCAAAAGAGACACTCTCTTGTGGAAGTGAACGGAAGCGGAGGGCTGCCAGATTAGTGTGGCCTACTGATTTGGACAACTAAGGCTACTTTTCTTTTTTTCTCCCCTGCTGAGGAGTGGTCAACCACACAGTATATATAGTCCTGGTGCTGACTATATAAACTTACTGGATTGGATTAAGGCTCTGAGCTTGATTATGGATCCTGATTTTACTGCACTGGTGGGCTTCTGTGGAGGGAAAATCTTCTGCTGTGTTTTCTGTTTGTTTGTCGGGTGACAACCCCAAAGCGCATAGATTCACAAGATATGTTTATCAGCTGGTGGATAATCCTGAGCAGAAGTCATCGCAGGCACCTGAACTCTTTGCTTCTATTGGCATCGTCAAATTCTACATTGGAAGAAGTCTTCCAGTGTAGATACCTTCAGCCGTTAGTGGTGGGGGAACGGGTCTTTGCCCCATGTCTGCGATTACGGGGCTGTTTGATATTATCGGCATTCCCTTTCTCAATAAACGTAGTTTCTTTAAACATCCCACTAACCATTTTCTCTCCATAGGTAGTTGGAATGTGAGGACTCTGCACAGAGCTTTTTCTCTTGATGTCCTCACACAAGAATTCCACCGTTATAATTTAGATATTCTCGGCTTGCAAGAGACCAGATGGACAGATAAAGGTCAGATTTAGGTCAGATTCTTAAAAATAATCTTAAATTTCTCTTTTCAGGGAGGGACGATAATAAGCATCACCATGGCAAGGATCTCCTTCTCAGCAGATATGCTTAGTGATGCTCTTCTAGGATATGAGTGCATTAATGAAAGGTTTCTTACAGCAAAATTTCAGACAAGCATTAAAGACTTGAATGTTATCTGCTGTTATGCCCCCACTGAGGATGCTGATGAGGATGAGAAGGATAGGTTTTACGGACAACTTCAGGATATTTTGAATTCTGTCAGGAAAAGAGATATTACCCTTGATCTTAGTGACTTCAATACCAAAGTTGGTACTGACTCTGACCTTTGGGGAGGAGTAATAGGCCCTTTTGGTATTGGTAGCTGCAATGGCAATGGGCAACGTCTCCTACAGGTAAGTAAACTCAATGGATTCAGAATAACTAACACTTATTACAAACACCGCAACATACATAAGTACACATGAATTTCACCAGATGGGCTGCATAAGAATATGATTGATTACATATTAATTAACAGCAAATGGGCTAGTTCTGTTTGTAATACTAGGTTATATAGGAGAGCTGGAATTAGATCTGACCATTACTTTGTTAAAAGTGTCTTGCAACTTAAACCTAAGAAGTGCGCTAAGGTTAAATCTGAAGTTCTGAAAGACCTAGTTATAGCCAAAGCTTACCATGATAGGTTACTTAGTCATTATGACAGTCATGGTTTGCTTACTACTGGAGTGGAGGAAGAATGGGACCATTTTAAACAGGCTTTTATGGACACTAACAGTACTCTTTTAGGAAAAAAGGAGCAGAGGAGGCAGAATTATTTAAGTGATAAGGCACTTGAGCTTATTTCGGAAAGAAAGAACTGCATAAATATCCTTAATCAATACCCTACTAGTCCTAATAGAAAGCATTACAGAGAAGTTAATAAACGTATAAAAGATCAGTTAGCTGCTGATAAGAATCTTTGGCTTGATGGTTTGGCTGACAAAGCCGAGGAAGCAGTTAGACAGCACAACAGCAGAGAGCTGTACCAAATAGTTAATGTTTTGTGTGGTAGAAAACGGACAGGTATACAAGGATTGAAGGATAAACAAGGTAATGTTATAGAAGGGGAGAATTCTGTCATGGCTAGGTGGGCTGAGAATTTCTGTGATGTTCTAAACAATGTGGTTAGTTCTACTCCCATTGTTTGTAATGATGATAGATGCATTGGTGGCTTTAATATTGGTCCTATAACACTCTGAAGTTATTTTGGCTGTTTCCAAACTTAAACTACATAAATCCCAAGGGGTAGATGAAATTACTACGGAAATGCTTAGAGCTGGGAATGTTTCGGTTACCACATGGATGACTGAATTTTTGAATAAGTACCTAAGGATTTTACCAGAGTTATTATTATCCCTATTTTTAAAAAAGATGGTCGCAGTTCTTGTGATAACTATGATTCTGCTTAATAGAATTAAAAATCTGGTTGACAACCAATTGCGTGATGAGCAATGTGGATTCCGTAGTAGTAGGGGATGTGTAGATCAAATATTTTAACTCTGGCAGATTCTTGAGAAATGTTTAGAATTTCAGAAACCTTCGGTTGGTAGTTTTGTTGTTTTCAGAAAGGCTTTCGACTCTGTTGATCTCATAATTTGTGGTTGATTGTGAGATCGTATGGTATACCAGACAAGTTAGTTAACACAATGAAAGCTCTTTATAATAACACAGTTTGTAAGGCTTATAGCAATTGGTTTAGTATTGTTTCCGGTGTTCGACAAGAGTGCATTTTGTCTCCTTTTCTCTTTAGCTTGGTTATTGATTATGTTATGCGAAATTCACTGCAAGGGAAAGATTTTGGCTTTAAATGGATGGAGATACGAAAATTTCTGATTTAGATTATGCTGATGATTTAGCCCTTTTGGCAAATGATGTTGATGAGATGAACTCTTTCATTCGAGCTGTTGATGAGACTGGTAGTAGAGTAGGTTTGGTTATAAACAGAGAGAAAACTAAAGTGGTGAAAATTGGTCAGGTAGGCTGTGATTCAGTTAATCTGAATGGTTGCAGTCTTGAGCAGTTGTCACAGTTTAATTATCTTGGGAGCTATGTAACAGATAATGGTGATGTGCGGCATGAGATTAACAGACGAATAGGGATTTCTGCCGGGACTTTTAAGAATCTATGAAGAGTGTGGTGAAATAGGCGTTTACACCTAAAGACTAAAATTAGACTGTATAATAGTTTGGTTCTTTCTAGGGTTAGTTATGGTAGTGAAACTTGGACACTTTATAAACAAGATAACAGGAAACTAGATGCTTTTGATTCCAGATGCTTACGCAGTATTTTGGGTACTAGGTGGTTCGATTCATTACTGCATTATCTTGTAAGTAATGAAGAGGTTAGGCAAAGGAGTGTGCAACCTTCTTTAAGCAACATATTGTGCAGAGCGAGACTCCGCTGGTTTGGCATGTTGCTCGTATGGATAATTATAGATTAGCGAATAGGATTATGAAGAGTGTGCGTAAAGGCATCAGAAAGAGGGGGAAACCTAGGATGCAGTAGGCAGATAATGCCAAACAGATTCTCGTTAAAATTGGAGTGCAGTGGCGAGATGCAGCAGATATAGCTCAGGACAGATATTCTTGGAGAACTTAATTGCAAGGTCTGGTTGGACCTCCGTAGCCCATGGCTGCTTGAGGATGATGATGATGAAAGACAGAGAGTTGTACAGTCGCTCAAAAAAGTATCCGAACACTATGGTTGATTACAGAATTCAGAAAAAATATCTGGCAACGAATTTTTTTTAGAAAATAGTGATCTGGAAACCGTGTACGACTGTAGCTGGATCACATAAGAATATGGGTTGGGTTGTTTTACCTCTGAGTGGCACTTTTTTGAACAAAATGGGCTAAATGGTCAGGTCACAAGGACCCCAAGGTCTCAGAGAAGGTATACGGAGCCACAGTTTAATGTCCCATCAGTCTGATGGCGGCCTTTCCAAGCCCACTGGTGTCCCTTACTGACCGAGGGCACTGCTGGGAGTTTTACGGAGATAAATCTTAACGCACAGAAGTTTGAGCTAATATGGGATCACATCAGGGTTGTGTTGTTTTACCTCTGAGGGGTACATAGTTTCGTGGACACAGTGGGGCTTAGTATTCAGGTCATAAGGACTCTAGGGCTCAGAGAAATCATATAAGAATGAGATTCACTGTAGCATGGAGACAATGAATTTACAAAGGTTAGTCGTAAAGAAGAAAACGCTGTACCTTTCGCACTCTAGGGTCAAGAAAGAAAAAGACTTCATAGTGAAAAAAACTTCGAAACTGTCAAAGATCAAGTACAAATTAATATTAACCGTAGAAATAAGAGCAACACAATGTCATTGAATTTAACATTGAAATAAAGACCAATCTCTTCTTTGGTCCATATAAAGAGGGATGAGATGGACCCCACACAGATTTTAGAAGTCGAAGCAAGAACAAGTGGTTTGCTTCTTATAAGAGAAAAAGTAATAAAAACGTAAGAAGATCTAGACATGAGACCAGACTGGCGAGATAGTTCGTCGGCAGTGAAGCTAAAATGTCGCTCTGTTAGCAGGCAACGAGTTGTAAGACCAGACCCGGACAAAGACCAGACTGGACTGGCGGGGTAAAGGAGACAAGACGGGTGGATGTGGGGCAGCTCGAGGAATGTGAGGGACATGCCATGCATACACTCACGTGCCGTCACTCGTGCAAGGGTAACGTGCTGCTGATGACGGGTCGGCGGCCAGTAATGAATCGGTGGCTTTGCTCTCGAGCTTCTTGTAATGGGAAAATAAATAGGTCTGGAGAGTGGTGGCAACGTTGCAGAAGAATGAACAGGTCCGTTGGGTTTTTATGCGACTCACAAGGTTTCGGGATTTGGCCTTGCTGTACCGCTAACGCAACGGGGAAAGAATTCCAGATTGTGGAAAACGAAAAAGGCACTTGACGCTGAAGTTGTTTACTTTCTTACCAGACATCGTTTGTTATGATGAATGCATTTTAAATTACGTTTTTTCCCCGGGGAAGTTACCTCATAAATTCTGGAATAATTTTATTAAATAATTTGATAAAAAAAATTATTTACTCAAAATTTGTATTTGCAAATCACATTATTATGACAGTAATGGCTCAATCGAGAATCGTTTTAACCCTTGCCAAAAGACATTTCAGAAGTGTAGCTTTAGCACGTATTTATAAATGCGCTAGATTTTTCAAAATAAAAGAAAAATTAAAAATAGTATTCAAAACAAAAAAAAACCTAGCGGATGGTTTCGAAAGTCCACAAGCTACTGTAGTCTTGTATCTGCAAGATAAATTCATAAACCATTAGGATCAAATAAACTGAGGCGATTATATCAATATACAATGCTAGTATATTGATATAATCGTGTAGTAGTGTACATACTAAGTTACAGATATATAGTCTGTTATGAGTGCACAACATAATTGCGAATATAATTACGGGCATTGCTAGGAACGTATATTGCGGAAATGCGGATATATATAGGCATTGCTAGGAATGCACTGCAATTATGGATTATTTGCAGTGAATTCCTAGCAAGCAATTCCTAGCTACAAATATGGATATTGGAATATTCGCAAATTAGTTTGTGCATTGCTAGGAATGCACAAACTAAATTGCGAATATAATACGGACATTGTTAAGAATACACAAACTGAGTTGTGGATATATACGGGTATTGCTAAAAATGCACAAATGAATTGCGGATATGTACGGGCATTGATAGGAATGTACAAATTGAATTGTGAACATATATGGGCGTTGCTAGGAACACACAAACTGAGTTACGGATATATACGGGCATTGCTAGAAACGAACAAACTGATTTCCAGATATATACGGGTATTGCTAGGAATGCACAAACTGAATTGTGGATATGTATATGGCATTGCTAGGAATGCACAAACTAAATTGCGGATATGTATACGGCCATTGATAGGAATGCACAAACTGAATTGTGAACATATATGGGCATTGCTAGGAACGTACAAACTGAGTTGCGGATGTATATGAGCATTGCTAAATATGAATAAAGGGAATTGCGGATATATACGGACATTGCTAGGAATGCACAAACTAAGTTATAAATAAATCTGAACACCGCTAGAATCACACAGATTAGGTACATCCAGGTGTTGCTAGAAATATGCAAATGGGTTGCAGACATTCAAGACAAAATGGGTTGCAGATTCGTATACCATTACGAATACACAAACTGCTTGCTGATATTGTAGTCAAATGCTCATTTTCGGAATTAACTCTCGCACTTAAGGAAAGGCAGTAAAGGAAGGGAGAGCTCACCTGATTGGTGTTCCCTCCCGTCCCTTTTAAGGGGTTTCCCTTCACCTAACTGATTTCCTTTTCCACCTCCTTTCGGGTCTAATTCACTTCACTGGTTTTTTTCCATTTTTCTTTCCTTTAAAGGCTACCGTCATTTAATTGTTTTGTTTTTTTTTCATCACTTTTAAGGCATCACTCATTTAACTGTTTTCTTCTTTTTGCGTCCCCTTTAAAGATTGGTTCTGTTAATGAATTTTCTCGTTGGGTTGGGTTGGGTTGTTTTACCTCTGAGCGGCACTTTTTTGCACACCATGGGCTAAATGGCCAGGTCACATGGACCCCGAAGGCTCAGAGAAGGTTGGGGGAGGGGACCCACTGGAACAGCTGTTGGGAGACAGATGGTAGCCTCCCGTCAAGGCCATCCAGCGTGTTCTTTAATGTGCACAGGGTATGACTCTCCCGCACACGGGGCCACGGCTTAACGTCCCATCCGACGGACGGGGCCTTTCCAAGCCCATCGGTGTCCCCTACTGACCGTAGGTAGGGCGGGGAATTTTGCGGAGATAAATCTCAACGCTGACCCAGCTGGGACTCGAACCTGGGAACTACAGATTACGAGCCTGGCGCGCTACCGACTGAGCCACCCCCGCCCCAATTTATTTTTTTTTTTTTCTCGTTAAGCCTCTTTTAAGTTAGCTCACAAGTGGCATTTCTTTCCATCTTCTTTAAGGGCTATCTCACTTCATTGGTGTTTCTCTCCATCTCGTTTAAGAACTATCTGACTTCATTGATGCCCCTCTCCATTTCCTTTAAGCGTTATCTTTCCACTTCACTTTATATTAAATTTAAGGGGTATCTTTCCACTTCACTTTATTAAATTTAAGGGATATCTTTCCAATTCGATTATATTTCCCCTTCATTGTTGTTCCTCTCCATTTGCTTTAAGGGCTATCTCACTTCATTGGTGTTCCTCTCCATTTCTCTTAAGGACTATCTCACTACATTGGTGCTCCTCTCCATTTCCTTAAAGGGCTATCTTTCCACTTCGATTATATTTCCACTTCATTGTTATTCCTCTCCATCTTCTTTAAAGACTAGCTCACTTCATTGGTGTTCCTCTCCATTTCCTTTAAGGGCTATCTCACTTCATTGGTGTTCCTCTCCATTTCCTTTAAGGGCTATCTCACTTCATTGTTATTCCTCTCCATCTTCTTTAACGACTAGCTCACTTCATTGGTGTTCCTCTCCATTTCCTTTAAGGGCTATCTCACTTCATTGGTGTTCTCCTTCAAAGGCTAGCTCATTCAATCTGCTTACCCTTCTATCTCGTTTACTGACCAAACGAAGCGAATGTTATCTTTTTAGGTGTGGATCTTTCGGTGATTTCCTGCTTGATGGCTTGTTTCTCAATACCACTCGAACGTGACCCGTATGATTGGGTCATGCGGAATTCTAATACAGATATTTCGCTTAACAATAGAAATTCGTCTCAAGTTCGAAGATGAACAAAATCTTCGTAAAACAGAAACGGCGACGAAAATCGAACGACCTACATATAACAAATCAATAACCAATAAAAATATTACTAAAACAACTTGATTTTAACGTCATTATTTTATTATGCATATTTTGCCGAGCCATCAGATTTACCGAGCCATTAGAAAGAATGGTATGACAACAATAGTACTCCACGGTATTAAAACTATAATATTTACTCCGATTAATGACTAGTTAGTAAGGTCAGGAGCCATTTTCCCCCCTCTGCCCGTTGTACCAATGAGATCTCATTCTTGGAGCACTTGGGAGTCAAGCTTTGCAGGTGACGCTCGGAATCTTTTCGCTCCCACCAAAAATAATAGTGAGGCCGGCAAAAAAAATAACAGTGAGGCCGGCAAAAAAAATAAAAGTGAGGCCGGCAAAAAAATAACAGTGAGGCCGGCTCTTTTTCCGTTTAGACAATGTCAAAACCAGCGTGTCTGAATCTTGATCGTGGATTCTTTAGTGTGATTACGAGGCGAAACACTGCCACTACAAGAGAAGACAGAGTAGGTATTTATTCATAATGCGCTTCAAAACTACCAACAGTGGATACTGTTTATCCTTTTACTTTCTTTAACTGTAGTGAAAATTTTTTCTTATTTTCTTTAGTTTATCTTTTCACTTTCGACATTCCTTCCGAAAAGAGGCGATAGCATTTTTGCCTCTCGCAACCCATTTCATCTCAGAAGCCGAAGCAGCCCATTTTTTTACCTCACGCATTCCCACTATTGCTCCTGTGCGAAGTGTTACCTGTGGAGCGATTCTGGGCTTGTATTGGTGGAATTTCGTGCACGCTAGACACGCATCTCACACTTTCGTGCCCACCAACCCTGTGGATTTCGACTACTGCTCCGAGATCGTATGGCAGAGGAAATCAAGTTCTTCTTCGACTCATTATCTTCAAGAATTAACTTTCCTGTAAGTAATCAGGATAGGCAGGCGCTTGAGGATGTTCTGTTAAATACGAGAAAAAAATAGCCCCGAAGGACTTGTCATGCGGTTGGTGTTATCACATTTATTATCGCTTTTTCTTTGCTGCTTTTTTTCTCTTTGGAACCTGTTTAAAAAGCGACGAATGCTGCCTGAACTTCAACTAAAGCATGAAAACATGAGTTTTCTGTTATCACGTCTTTCGCATCACAGCTGTGATACAGATTACTCAAATATTTCCGCTGATGGAACGAAACATTTCCCCTTCTTTTTAACAGCTGTGTTCTACTATGCTGTGATAGTACTTCTGCTATGATACCAGTGAGTATTTCAACAACATAAACATGAACACAAATTGAAAATTATGGACCGGAAAAAACAATTGCCTAACTTTCGTGAGACTGAATATTAAATATGTAATTGGATTCGGATTATTCTTTTTTGCATTATAAGACTTCTGTTGGGTTGGGTTGTTTTACCTCTGAGCGGCACTTTTTTGCACACCATGGGCTAAATGGCCAGGTCACATGGACCCCGAAGGCTCAGAGAAGATTGGGGGAGGGGACCCACTGGAACAGCTGTTGGGAGACAGATGGTAGCCTCCCGTCAAGGGAATTCAGCGTGTTCTTTAACGTGCACAGGGTATGGCTCTCCCGCACACGGGGCCACGGCTTAACTTCCCATCCGAAGGACGGCGGCCTTTCCAAGCCCATCGGTGTTCCCCTACTGACCGTGGGCAGGGCGGGGAATTTTGCGGAGATAAATCTCAACGCTGACCCAGCTGGGACTCGAACCTGGGAACTACAGATTACGACCCTGGCACGCTACCGACTGAGCCCTCCCCGGCCCCCCTAAGACTTCTGTATTACCAATTTTAACAAAAAATATTTTGAGATGAAGACACAGATGGATAGTTTTTTTTTATTTATTTCATTACGCCGAACAAGATCTTAGTTTAAATGTGAAAAGATTGGTACCCATGAATGAGTCTTCTTCTCCTGCTCTCAAGCATCCACTTTTGACAGATTAAATCTCTGTGAAGTGATAATTAAATTTCCACTTAAATAATGGGGCAAATAATACTTTGAAGTAATATCAAAACTTATAATATTTTCTAATATATCTCTCTCTCGCTAATAAACTGCTAAAGAAATTTAATTTAGAATTCAATTGAATTTTTGAAGCGTAATGCAGAATAAATATTTGAAATCTTTATTTTTTGATTCATATTGATGCCATAAACACACGAAGAAATAACTCTTACCATGGTAAAGGTATTCCACCATCCACACTTTACCATGGTAAAGGTTACCACGCCATCTGTGTTATCTCACTACATCATTATTTGTTGTAAGACTACATCATCATTTCTTTACAGCCGGAATACACCACATCGTTAATCTTGTTAACTACTGTATACGGACCTTCCCAAGATTTCTGAAGTTTTGGTGAAAGTCTCTTTTTTTCTATGTGGATTGTACAGCCGGACAAGATCTCCTTGATTGAAAACAGTTCCGTTTGTTTTACTGTCATATCTCGTTTTGGTTCTCTCTCTTGCTAAGTTGATATTATGTCTGACGGAGTGATGGATTTCTTCTAGTCGTTGTTGTAATTCCTGTACGTATTGTGGAGTGAATACAGGCATTGCTTCGGGCCTATCATATAAAAGGTTTCAGGGAAGACGTAACTTTCTTCCAAAGAGCATCATGGAAGGTGTCTGCCCAGTTGTCTCGTGCACTGATGTTCTCTATGCCAACAAAAGGAGTGGTATATGGTGATCCCAGTCACGTTGATGGTTGTCGACAAACAATGCTAGATGTTGTGCAATTGTCCTATTAAATCTCTCTACCATACCATCCGACTGAGGGTGTAGGGGAGTTGTTCTGATTTTCTGAATGCCTAATAGTTGGCAGTTTCCTTTAAACACATGAGATTCAAAACTGCGTCCTTGTCAGAGTGGAGTTGCAAAGATACTCCATACCTACTAATCAAGTTATCACTCATCTCTGCAACTGTTGTTGCCTCCTGGCAAACAACAGTTGTTTCCCTGAATGTTTCCCTGAATGGGATAGACTTCAGGCCACTTCGTGAAATAATCCATTACCATTATAAATAGCGATTTCCATCATCAGTCCTAGTATTTCATCACTAGTTCCACTCGGGAGCGAGGAAGGATTATCTGCCAACAGATCAGTCGTCCAGTGGGATTCTCCCATTTTCTGTATAATACACCGTCTTTCATTTCTAAGGAGTTCCACTGTGCCCAGTAACTTTTGGTAGTTGGGCTATACCTCAATATACTTTATTGTTGTGAAAGTATACCTCAAGATTTGTTCCCAATTAGGTCTTATAACAGATTTTTCAATCAGATTTATTATTGGCCTTATATCTTCATCGTTTAGTTGGGCCTTTCTAATTTCTATTGGACTCCAGATGTTAGGAGTATCACTGTTTCTTTGTGTTGATGTTATTTGTCTTATGGGCATTTCCTCTTTAATACCAAATTTCAACTCTGCATTATAGCAATGCTTACAGTTGTCAATACATGGACATCTGGAAAGGGCATCTGCATACCTACGTATTTTACCACTTCGATCCTCGACGGAGAAATTGTACTCTTGTAACCGCTGTATCCACCTAGCGATTCAGGGTGTTTAAAGTTCAGTAACCACCTGAGTGCAGCATGATTAGTGCGTATAAGAAATTTCTGGCCATAGAGATAATGATGAAAATGTTCTATTGCTTTTACTATTGATAACAGTTCTTTTCGTGTGACACAATAGTTTCGTTCTGGTTTAGATAGAGTTTTACTAAAGTATGCAATAACTTTTTCTTGTCCGTCTTGTTGTTGTGAAAGTACAGCACCAACTCCTGTGTTACTTGCGTCAGTATCTATTATTAACTGTTTTCTACTTTGTGGATATGCTAACACTGGTGTTGTGGAAAGAGCCTGTTTCAACTGTTGGAAGGCTACTTCACATTCGATGGTCCACATAAACAGCTGGCCCTCCTCTGTCAGACGATGTAATGGCCTTGTGATGTTAGAGAAACCATTGACAAATCTTCTATAGCAGGTGCAAAGTCCAATAAACTACGAAGTTGATGAACATCTTGTGGTGGAGGCCAGTCTCTTACAGCTTCTATCTTACTACGATCGTAGGACGAAGCGAGATGCCAGGACTACAAGTAGGATGAAAGAGGATGTTCTAGGACTCCGGTAGGACGAAGGGGAATCTTAGGATTCTAGTTAGAACGAAGGGGAATGCCAGGATTACAGGTAGGAAGAAGGGTACACCTCATTTGCAACAAGTCGCAAATGAAGTGTGAATCATTTACTGATTCGCCATGCTTATTGAAACATTTGTCTAAACATGAAATTAGCAACATAATATTCTCTTTCCTAGAGATACTTTCGCTGTTGCATGAGGAAGTCTGTGATCACAATGCATTGCGCCTCTTCGTCCAACTTCAGCCTCTTTCTCTTCAATGCATTTTTATAGGTCCGGAAATGTTAAAGGACTATTGAAAGGATGTTTCAGGTAACATTCTCCCAGTAGTCCTGGCATTTACCTTCATTCTCCCTGCAGTCCTGGAATTCCCATTCGTCCTACCTGGATCCTGGCATTCCCCTTCGTACTACCTGTAGTCCTGGCATTCCCCTTCGTACTACCTGTAGTCCTGGCATTCCCTTTCGTACTACCTGTAGTCCTGGCATTCCCCTTCGTACTACCTGTAGTCCTGGCATTCCCTTTCGTACTACCTGTAGTCCTGGCATTCCACTTCGTACTACCTGTAGTCCTGGCATTCCACTTCGTACTACCTGTAGTCCTGGCATTCCACTTCGTACTACCTGTAGTCCTGGCATTCCCTTTCGTACTACCTGTAGTCCTGGCATTCCCTTCGTACTACCTGTAGTCCTGGCATTCCCCTTCGTACTACCTGTAGTCCTGGCATTCCCTTCATACTACCTGTAGTCCTGGCATTCCCTTTCGTACTACCTGTAGTCCTGGCATTCCCCTTCGTACTACCTGTAGTCCTGGCATTCCCTTCGTACTACCTGTAGTCCTGGCATTCCCTTTCGTACTACCTGTAGTCCTGGCATTCCACTTCGTACTACCTGTAGTCCTGGCATTCCACTTCGTACTACCTGTAGTCCTGGCATTCCACTTCGTACTACCTGTAGTCCTGGCATTCCCCTTCGTACTACCTGTAGTCCTGGCATTCCCTTCGTACTACCTGTAGTCCTGGCATTCCCTTTCGTACTACCTGTAGTCCTGGCATTCCCCTTCGTACTACCTGTAGTCCTGGCATTCCCTTCGTACTACCTGTAGTCCTGGCATTCCCTTCGTACTACCTGTAGTCCTAGCATTCCCTTTCGTACTACCTGTAGTCCTGGCATTCCCCTTCGTACTACCTGTAGTCCTGGCATTCCCCTTCGTACTACCTGTAGTCCTGGCATTCCCCTTCGTACTACCTGTAGTCCTGGCATCACCCTTCATCATACCTGTTCAACATAAGGTAGTGGACGTTGTCATGCAAGCAAAGAAGTTTGATACTCAAAAGTCCTTGCACTTTTCAACTTTATTGTCTGCCTTCAGATGTTCATAGTTTCGCAATATCGTTGCGAGTTGATCACCATGGTCCACAAACTCAATCTACAGCTTATACTAACGTTTAATTTACTGTAAATTAAACGACAGTAAAACTAAGACGTCATCATATCGCTCATTTCGTAATTTTGGATGCTTCCATCATCTGATGATGGAAATCGCTATTTATTAGTGGTAATGGATTATTTTACGAAGTAGCCTGAAGTCTATCCCGTTAAAGACCAGATTTCCAGGGTTTGTCTGAAATCCACATGGTTCTTCCGTTTCGGCAAAGAAACGAAATAAAATTGGAGTTTTCAGAATCACACTTCTGTGTTCTCTTACTTCTGGAACAGAACTGCTAAATTACAATTTGAAAGCGGGAAGATTTTCCTTTTTTTTACTTCAAGTCTTTTTGCAATCAAGATATAAGGAAAAAATCACATTTACATATTATGTTTCTATTTTTATTTAGTTTGTTTTTCTTGTTTCATTCACGAAAACAATGACGTTTTCATTCCTCGTGGCTTTTTTGTCGCATTCTCCGAGGGTAGCAAAATTTTTTCCACGTGCTTAACGTGCCTGCTAGATGCTACTTGAGGTAGCCCTGTTCTATGTCGTCCGGTTTACTTCCAGCAATCTCAACTGCAGTCTTATCTCCGGTGCATGTCGGTTTCCGTGCGAAGTGATGTAATGAAACCCAACAGCACGTGAAACGCTCCATGCGTGCAGTGGTCCACGCCAAGCGTAAATTGTGAGTATCTGAAGATAAAAGTCTTTGATTTAGATTTTTTTTATTTGAGTAATTTTGAGCGATTTCCATTTGTAGGCTCAACAATTTACGATAGAAGCAAAAAAAGTTTTCTGTTTCTTATTCGAAACGATTTAGAAAAAGTTCTAAAGATTATTTTTTTATTAAAGCATTTTTAAGCTACTGATTGCGCGAAGAAGAACCAGATCAAAAAAATCCCAAATTTGACAACTTGGTAGAGAAAAGAGAGCCACTGGATATCAGTTAGGGACAGGTGGGATCCTCAAGTCGAAGCCATCCAGTGAGTTTCGCACGTGCAAAAGGTATGCCCTCCCCCACTAGTAACGCCCAATTCGATGGCTGACGATCCTACTAAGAACATCAATCATCAATTTATGCTTTTTTCACCAGCGGGTGGAGCGCAGGAGGATCGGGAAAATCTGAACGTTGACACCGTTGCGATTCGAACCACGAAACATCAGCTGATGGTCCTGACACAATTCTAAGTGTGGAACTGTTTTCAATCAAGGAGATCTTGTCCGGCTGTACAATCCACATAGAAAAGAAAAAGAGATTTTCACCAAAACTTCAGAAACCTTGGGAAGGTCCGTATACAGTAGTTACAGGATTAACGACGTGGTGTACCGCATTCATCGACGTCGAACTACAAAGTGCATAGTGGTTCATGTGGATCTTTGGCCCCGTTTCATCGAAGAACTGAAGAAGCTTCGGAATCCAGAATTGTTCGGGACGAACAAGATCTAAGGAGGGGGCAGTGTTACCACAGATGAACGTGCTACAATGTGCTTATGGCAGATGTGTCATGAACGCTCGCCTGTGCTTCAGCGTGACAATTACGTTATCAACTGTTTATAACGATAATGCTTTGAATAGTAAGAATTGTGGAAGGAAAACAAAAAAGGTGTAGTGGAGTAGTGAAGAAATAAGGATTGATTGTATTAAGTTAGTGTTTTGTGATACTACGTAAGAAGACTGTTAACATTTGATTCAAGATGAGTCTGGTTCCGGTGTCCATTAAGGATTGATTGTATTAAGTTAGTGTTTTGTGATACTACGTAAGAAGACTGTTAACATTTGATTCAAGATGAGTCTGGTTCCGGTGTCCATTAAGGATTGATTGTATTAAGTTAGTGTTGTGTGATACTATGTAAGAAGACTGTTAACATTTGATTCAAGATGAGTCTGGTTCCGGTGTCCATTAAGGATTGATTGTATTAAGTTAGTGTTGTGTGATACTACGTAAGAAGCCTGTTAACATTTGATTCAAGATGAGTCTGGTTCCGGTGTCCATTAAGGATTGATTGTATTAAGTTAGTGTTTTGTGATACTACGTAAGAAGACTGTTAACATTTGATTCAAGATGAGTCTGGTTCCGGTGTCCATTAAGGATTGATTGTATTAAGTTAGTGTTGTGTGATACTATGTAAGAAGACTGTTAACATTTGATTCAAGATGAGTCTGGTTCCGGTGTCCATTAAGGATTGATTGTATTAAGTTAGTGTTGTGTGATACTATGTAAGAAGCCTGTTAACATTTGATTCAAGATGAGTCTGGTTCCGGTGTCCATTAAGGATTGATTGTATTAAGTTAGTGTTATGTGATACTACGTAAGAAGACTGTTAACATTTGATTCAAGATGAGTCTGGTTCCGGTGTCCATTAAGGATTGATTGTATTAAGTTAGTGTTTTGTGATACTACGTAAGAAGACTGTTAACATTTGATTCAAGATGAGTCTGGTTCCGGTGTCCATTAAGGATTGATTGTATTAAGTTAGTGTTGTGTGATACTACGTAAGAAGACTGTTAACATTTGATTCAAGATGAGTCTGGTTCCGGTGTCCATTAAGGATTGATTGTATTAAGTTAGTGTTTTGTGATACTACGTAAGAAGACTGTTAACATTTGATTCAAGATGAGTCTGGTTCCGGTGTCCATTAAGGATTGATTGTATTAAGTTAGTGTTTTGTGATACTACGTAAGAAGACTGTTAACATTTGATTCAAGATGAGTCTGGTTCCGGTGTCCATTAAGGATTGATTGTATTAAGTTAGTGTTGTGTGATACTACGTAAGAAGACTGTTAACATTTGATTCAAGATGAGTCTGGTTCCGGTGTCCATTAAGGATTGATTGTATTAAGTTAGTGTTTTGTGATACTACGTAAGAAGACTGTTAACATTTGATTCAAGATGAGTCTGGTTCCGGTGTCCATTAAGGATTGATTGTATTAAGTTAGTGTTGTCTGATACTACGTAAGAAGACTGTTAACATTTGATTCAAGATGAGTCTGGTTCCGGTGTCCATTAAGGATTGATTGTATTAAGTTAGTGTTTTGTGATACTACGTAAGAAGACTGTTAACATTTGATTCAAGATGAGGCTGGTTCCGGTGTCCATTAAGGATTGATTGTATTAAGTTAGTGTTGTGTAATACTACGTAAGAAGACTGTTAACATTTGATTCAAGATGAGTCTGGTTCCGGTGTCCATTAAGGATTGATTGTATTAAGTTAGTGTTGTGTGATACTACGTAAGAAGACTGTTAACATTTGATTCAAGATGAGTCTGGTTCCGGTGTCCATTAAGGATTGATTGTATTAAGTTAGTGTTTTGTGATACTACGTAAGAAGACTGTTAACATTTGATTCAAGATGAGTCTGGTTCCGGTGTCCATTAAGGATTGATTGTATTAAGTTAGTGTTGTGTGATACTACGTAAGAAGACTGTTAACATTTGATTCAAGATGAGTCTGGTTCCGGTGTCCATTAAGGATTGATTGTATTAAGTTAGTGTTGTGTGATACTACGTAAGAAGACTGTTAACATTTGATTCAAGATGAGTCTGGTTCCTGTGTCCATTAAGGATTGATTGCATTAAGTTAGTGTTGTGTGATACTACGTAAGAAGACTGTTAACATTTGATTCAAGATGAGTCTGGTTCCGGTGTCCATTAAGGATTGATTGTATTAAGTTAGTGTTGTGTGATACTACGTAAGAAGACTGTTAACATTTGATTCAAGATGAGTCTGGTTCCGGTGTCCATTAAGGATTGATTGTATTAAGTTAGTGTTGTGTGATACTACGTAAGAAGACTGTTAACATTTGATTCAAGATGAGTCTGGTTCCGGTGTCCATTAAGGATTGATTGTATAAAGTTAGTGTTGTGTGATACTACGTAAGAAGACTGTTAACATTTGATTCAAGATGAGTCTGGTTCCGGTGTCCATTAAGGATTGATTGTATAAAGTTAGTGTTGTGTGATACTACGTAAGAAGACTGTTAACATTTGATTCAAGATGAGTCTGGTTCCGGTGTCCATTAAGGATTGGTTGTATTAAGTTAGTGTTGTGTGATACTACGTAAGAAGACTGTTAACATTTGATTCAAGATGAGTCTGGTTCCGGTGTCCATTAAGGATTGATTGTATTAAGTTAGTGTTGTGTGATACTACGTAAGAAGACTGTTAACATTTGATTCAAGATGAGTCTGGTTCCGGTGTCCATTAAGGATTGATTGTATTAAGTTAGTGTTGTGTGATACTACGTAAGAAGACTGTTAACATTTGATTCAAGATGAGTCTGGTTCCGGTGTCCATTAAGGATTGATTGTATTAAGTTAGTGTTTTGTGATACTACGTAAGAAGACTGTTAATATTTGATTCAAGATGAGTCTCGTTCCGGTGTCCATTAAGGATTGATTGTATTAAGTTAGTGTTGTGTAATACTACGTAAGAAGACTGTTAACATTTGATTCAAGATGAGTCTGGTTCCGGTGTCCATTAAGGATTGATTGTATTAAGTTAGTGTTGTGTGATACTACGTAAGAAGACTGTTAACATTTGATTCAAGATGAGTCTGGTTCCTGTGTCCATTAAGGATTGATTGCATTAAGTTAGTGTTGTGTGATACTACGTAAGAAGACTGTTAACATTTGATTCAAGATGAGTCTGGTTCCGGTGTCCATTAAGGATTGATTGTATTAAGTTAGTGTTGTGTGATACTACGTAAGAAGACTGTTAACATTTGATTCAAGATGAGTCTGGTTCCGGTGTCCATTAAGGATTGATTGTATAAAGTTAGTGTTGTGTGATACTACGTAAGAAGACTGTTAACATTTGATTCAAGATGAGTCTGGTTCCGGTGTCCATTAAGGATTGGTTGTATTAAGTTAGTGTTGTGTGATACTACGTAAGAAGACTGTTAACATTTGATTCAAGATGAGTCTGGTTCCGGTGTCCATTAAGGATTGATTGTATTAAGTTAGTGTTGTGTGATACTACGTAAGAAGACTGTTAACATTTGATTCAAGATGAGTCTGGTTCCGGTGTCCATTAAGGATTGATTGTATTAAGTTAGTGTTGTGTGATACTACGTAAGAAGACTGTTAACATTTGATTCAAGATGAGTCTGGTTCCGGTGTCCATTAAGGATTGATTGTATTAAGTTAGTGTTTTGTGATACTACGTAAGAAGACTGTTAATATTTGATTCAAGATGAGTCTCGTTCCGGTGTCCATTAAGGATTGATTGTATTAAGTTAGTGTTGTGTAATACTACGTAAGAAGACTGTTAACATTTGATTCAAGATGAGTCTGGTTCCGGTGTCCATTAAGGATTGATTGTATTAAGTTAGTGTTGTGTGATACTACGTAAGAAGACTGTTAACATTTGATTCAAGATGAGTCTGGTTCCTGTGTCCATTAAGGATTGATTGCATTAAGTTAGTGTTGTGTGATACTACGTAAGAAGACTGTTAACATTTGATTCAAGATGAGTCTGGTTCCGGTGTCCATTAAGGATTGATTGTATTAAGTTAGTGTTGTGTGATACTACGTAAGAAGACTGTTAACATTTGATTCAAGATGAGTCTGGTTCCGGTGTCCATTAAGGATTGATTGTATTAAGTTAGTGTTGTGTGATACTACGTAAGAAGACTGTTAACATTTGATTCAAGATGAGTCTGGTTCCGGTGTCCATTAAGGATTGATTGTATTAAGTTAGTGTTGTGTGATACTACGTAAGAAGACTGTTAACATTTGATTCAAGATGAGTCTGGTTCCGGTGTCCATTAAGGATTGATTGTATAAAGTTAGTGTTGTGTGATACTACGTAAGAAGACTGTTAACATTTGATTCAAGATGAGTCTGGTTCCGGTGTCCATTAAGGATTGTTTGTATTAAGTTAGTGTTGTGTGATACTACGTAAGAAGACTGTTAACATTTGATTCAAGATGAGTCTGGTTCCGGTGTCCATTAAGGATTGATTGTATTAAGTTAGTGTTGTGTGATACTACGTAAGAAGACTGTTAACATTTGATTCAAGATGAGTCTGGTTCCGGTGTCCATTAAGGATTGATTGTATTAAGTTAGTGTTTTGTGATACTACGTAAGAAGACTGTTAACATTTGATTCAAGATGAGTCTGGTTCCGGTGTCCATTAAGGATTGATTGTATAAAGTTAGTGTTGTGTGATACTACGTAAGAAGACTGTTAACATTTGATTCAAGATGAGTCTGGTTCCGGTGTCCATTAAGGATTGATTGTATTAAGTTAGTGTTGTGTGATACTACGTAAGAAGACTGTTAACATTTGATTCAAGATGAGTCTGGTTCCGGTGTCCATTAAGGATTGATTGTATTAAGTTAGTGTTGTGTGATACTACGTAAGAAGACTGTTAACATTTGATTCAAGATGAGTCTGATTCCGGTGTCCATTAAGGATTGATTGTATTAAGTTAGTGTTGTGTGATACTACGTAAGAAGACTGTTAACATTTGATTCAAGATGAGTCTGGTTCCGGTGTCCATTAAGGATTGATTGTATAAAGTTAGTGTTGTGTGATACTACGTAAGAAGACTGTTAACATTTGATTCAAGATGAGTCTGGTTCCGGTGTCCATTAAGGATTGGTTGTATTAAGTTAGTGTTTTGTGATACTACGTAAGAAGACTGTTAACATTTGATTCAAGATGAGTCTGGTTCCGGTGTCCATTAAGGATTGATTGTATTAAGTTAGTGTTGTGTGATACTACGTAAGAAGACTGTTAACATTTGATTCAAGATGAGTCTGGTTCCGGTGTCCATTAAGGATTGATTGTATTAAGTTAGTGTTTTGTGATACTACGTAAGAAGACTGTTAACATTTGATTCAAGATGAGTCTGGTTCCGGTGTCCATTAAGGATTGATTGTATAAAGTTAGTGTTGTGTGATACTACGTAAGAAGACTGTTAACATTTGATTCAAGATGAGTCTGGTTCCGGTGTCCATTAAGGATTGATTGTATTAAGTTAGTGTTGTGTGATACTACGTAAGAAGACTGTTAACATTTGATTCAAGATGAGTCTGGTTCCGGTGTCCATTAAGGATTCGTTGTATTAAGTTAGTATTGTGTGATACTACGTAAGAAGACTGTTAACCTTTGATTCAAGATTAATCTGGTTCCGGTGGTGAAAGAGAATCACAGTCAAATTAGAGTTGTCTATCAGGAAAGACCAACGTTAGATATTTCGCATCTATAAGGTATAAAGCATTATTAAGGTAGTCCTCTAAAACGAATGAAATTCAATATAATTTAGTTTGTGTGTTGGATGCTACAAAGTAATAGATTCTATTTTATCACAGGAACTGAATATTGACAGAATTGTGGTTTAAGCAATGAGAATTAGTTAAACATAGTAAACCGTCCTTTTTATGGTTTGTCTTTATACTAAGAGGAATAGAAATACTTCTGTTTAGATAAGATTGTTTAATTAGTATAACATTTGTGCCTTTGTAATAAATTACTTCATTCATACTTTAGTTTAGTATATATAATATATATTGTCAGACCTCTGTGGCAAGCAGCTGCTTGAGGGGGTATTTATTTTTTTTATTTTTTTATACTATTTTTGAACTCACGCTAACTACCTAACGTCCATCTGTATTTATGAAAATCTGTTTGAAACCACATAAATAACAGTATATTACATATATTGTCCTAATATCGGTATGGACTAATAATTAACAAGTGGCCTCTTATGACAAAAGAGGGGAGAGACGTGATTTAGACGATCTTTCACTTGTGGCTGGTAATATGGAAGCCCACCACCTTATTAGAAAATGATTCTTGCTTCTGGGTGCCCTTGTCAATACTTTCCTATTATTACCTGCAGTCCTGACATTATCCTTTATCCTACCTAAAGTCCTGGCCAAGTAGTCGTGGCATCTCCCCTTCATCATACATTACCATATCTATTATTATGAATACACATTATTTTGTAATAATATATCTTGAAATAATACTGCTCTGAATTGTTTTACAAAATAAAAACAAGATTTACAAATTTTGTTTTGCGTTAAACTTTGCAGTCCACTGAACTTCTTCATATCACCATCTATCATAAGATTTTATGATATATATTTTAGGGTTGATGCATACGTTTCAAAGAAGTTTTCGGTTTGAACGCTGAATAACCAATAAGATGACAGACCAATAGGAATACCAGTACGATGATATTTTCTGTCTACTTATCTACAAAACCGAAAACCTCCTTTGCTCAGGGAGGTTGTCACATTTCTAACAAAAATTATACATAAATTAAAGGAAAGCATATTGCCTCTGGCGAATAGCGATTTTTACTTACTTTTGCACTCTTTAAAAGTTTTAATTCGAACTAATGAATGATTGGGAAAGTACAAATAGAAATATTTTACAAATATTTATAAAAAAAATAAAATAAATACCCCCTCAAGCAGCTGCTTGCCACAGAGGTCTGACAGGAGCCTGTCAGTTTATATGCCAGAGTAGAAGGTCTGAGAGGATGGCAGGACTCAGCAGAAAAACGACACATACATCCATGCCTTACCCGGGGCTCGAACACAGGTCCCTTAGATCAGTAGCCAAGCACGCTAACCACTCGGCTATTTTATACAACATAAAAAAATGTGTCTTTTATTTCTAATTTAAAAACGATGCTTTTCTCGCATCCCTCTGAGGAAAAGGGGCTTATTATTGCTGTCAGTAGAATATTAATGCGGTATGAAAAGGAGACAGCCGTCCCATGGCCGAGTGGTTAGCACGCTTGGCTACTGATCTAAGGGACCTGGGTTCGAGTCCCGGGTAAGGCATGGTTGTGTGTGTTGTTTTTCTGCTGAGGTCCTGCCATCCTCACAGACCCACTACTTTGGCATATAAACTGACAGGCTCCTGTCAGACCTCTGTGGCAAGCAGCTGCTTGAGGGGGTATTTATTTTTTTTATTTTATGAAAAGGAATCTCTTCTTATAATCGCCCGTAACTGCATTTCAAAGAGCAAAATTTACTCAGAAGAATATGCAAAATTACATTCTGGTAATTTTTTTATCTACTATTTAATAAGATATTTTTCTGAAAATTTTCAGTCAATTATTAGTCAATAATAAAGCATTCGACTGATTCCCTTTATTTTCGAAGCATACATCAGACCCCAAGCATTTGCAAAATCTCGACGGATAGTAGTAGCCAATATACGCGGATGCTGATAGTTTTGCAGATGAGGATACAGATAGGAACTTTTGCTATCCAAGCATGGCACTACACTACCCACACGACTTAAAGATTTTAAATCATATAGCAATAAATAAATTCTTGATTTAAATAAAAAAAGATTATTTAAAAATATATTACGCAATTACATCCAGCATACACCGTGTGTTTAATATATTTCATTGAATTTAAGAAAAGAAAATAAATTTTTAGATGTGCCACTTCTCCAAACTGAGACATGATTTTCAATGAATTTTTCGTTATCCGAATTTTTGATAATACAAATTAACAATTAGTCCACTTAATGTAACAGCGTTGAATCCAATTTATTAACTTTCCCGGGATAATTTTGAGAATGTTCGTTCTTGAATATAAACTGCATTTGAATCTCTATTACATTCTGTGTACGACCATTTTTTTTTTCTCGAGATCAACGCTCTGTTGGAGGACTTGGATTTGGAGACCAAATGAAACACGAGAGTTCGGAGAAGAGAAGATTAAATTTCACTTGCCAACTGTTGCTCGACACAGGTAAAGAAAACCGCTGTCAGCTAGATCAACAGAAACATTAAATAATTTTATAGACAGACGTACAGTCGCTCAAAAAATATTCGAACACTATGGTTGATTACAAAATTCAGAAAAAATATCTGGCAACAATTTTTTTTAGAAATTAGTGATCTGGCAACCTTCGTGTCACGTGACACGAAAATTGCCAGATCATTAATTTCGAAAAAAAAATCGTTGCCAGATATTTTTTCTGAATTCTGTAATCAACCATAGTGTTCGGATATTTTTTGAGCGACTGTACAAGCATTCCAAGTGACAACTTTGGGCGCCATATTTTTGGGGTCAAATTTTACAGGCTCGGAAAAAAAACATTTTTAAAGGAATCTCAAAATAAATATCAAAAATTATTTCTAATCATTAATGAAGAAGTGATTGATTAGACTATATTTCTGATTTAGAGATGAAATTTCCATGAATCAGAAATATGATCTTTTAAGACAGCAGATAAAAATATAAATTAAAAAATTAAAAAGTAGAAAATAAACCAAATGCAAATCGATAGTCTACCACAAATAAATCATTTGAATATCTGTTAAAAGTTTCGCCTTTTCCATATTTATTGCCTTCTAACGATGTAAATTAAAATCACTCATTGGTACGAACCCAACAAAAAAGGAATTTTCCAATTATCTCCTAAAATAAAACAATTGAATCTCTCAACCCCTGGTCGTGAGGAGAAACTTGTTGTTGCAAACACACATTGCACCATCAAAATTTCAAATTTCTAGCATAAATACAACGCTTGCAATATTCGTTTTAAAGATTGGATTGGATTGTTTTACCTCTGAGCGGCACTTTTTTGCACACCATGGGTTAAATGGCCAGGCCACAAGGACCCCGAAGGCTCAGAGAAGGTTGGGGGAGGGGACCCACTGGAACAGCTGTTGGGAGACAGATGGTAGCCTCCCGTCAAGGCCATCCAGCGTGTTCTTTAACGTGCACAGGGTATGGCTCTCCCGCACACGGGGCAACGGCTTAACGTCCCATCCGACGGACGGCGGCCTTTCCAAGCCCATCGATGTCCCCTACTGACCGTGGGCAGGGTGGGGAATTTTGCGGAGATAAATCTCAACGCTGACCTAGCTGGGACTCGAACCTGGGAACTACAGATTACGAGCCTGGCGCGCTACCGACTGAGCCACCCCCGCCCTATTCGCTTTAAAGATTTGCAATGTTAAAATTTTCAACTGTTAGAGGACGAAATTTAAACTTTTGGGAGACTCGGAAAATGCAATTTATAATATTTATTTCATCAATACCTATCCAAAAAAAAGAATATTTTATTCCGAGTCATTATTAATTAATGAATATAATAATAATATTAATTTCTATGCAAGAAGGTCTTTTTTAATTTGTGTTAAAAAGAATTTTTAATTCATGTCTAAAACAAAGCAGTTACATCTTCAAGTAAAAGAGTTGCGTGCAACTTTTTGTTGCCAACTACAATTTCATGACTTTCACATTTTGAAATTTTCATTTTCTTCAAAAACTTTTTTGATATCCTTTTCGCGCCGAATTATTGGCTTGTGGAGTGTAACGGTGGAAAATTTTCCACCGTTAGAGGGCGCAGTTATAGTTTATGTCGAAAAGTGTGATATTATACCTATATATATTCATCAATACCTATGTAACCCAAACATAATTTTTAATTTATCTCTTAAAAAATCTCTTAAAACTAAAGAAAATGTTGCAATTTCCACCCACCCTGGGGGTAAGGACTCAACCTATTGTTACCAACTGAAACTTCACAACCTTCACATTCCACCACCAGATTTTGAAATTTTTAGCGTAAATACATCGTTTTAATTTTAATCGTTTTAATTTATTCGTGAAAATTTTGAAATTTTCAAGATTTTTCAGTGTTCAGAGGGGACAATTTAAATTTTTGGGAGATTCGAAAAGTGCGAATGGTAATATTTTTTCACGAAAAGGAATTTTTATCTCTAAAAACAAAGAAATTTGATGTCCTCAGACGGACACACCGATGACAAAGTGAACACATTATCTCGTTTTATTTGAAAAAGAGATAAAAATTAACAGTGAAAATAAAAACTCGGGAATGGTATAGCAATAACATATTGTATCCTTGTCAGCAAAGGATACCAGTTTTTCTCTAAGGTAAACTCTAAAACCACTTTAACTCTTTTCTATCTCGTTAAGATAAACTTCGATTCAAACAGCAGCGGCATTTACTAACGTTCATAATAAAGTTGACAAAAATAGAACTATGGTCATGTTATTTAGAGGAAATAAAGACGACCAAAAGCTCATTTAAACCTGGGTCACACTGGTCTTGAATAGCAAAGACATTATCTCAGGTTGGCTCGATTTCCTTCTGTTGAGCGACCGACCTGTCTTTCTCTCAAAAAGGATGCAAACCAGTGAGACAATCTGGTTTGGCAGCCATCACGAGTTGCCCTTCTCTTCAAGAAGATTACGAACAACCTGCACTGCGAGACACGGAGGTCGCATTCTGGACTGCCAGATCTCGCCTATTCTCTTTATCTTCTGAGAATATTATTGATGAGATGAAAGAAGCAAAAGTTTATCATGCTGGTCTTAACCTTCGCTGTTAAAAAACAAATAATCATCATCGATTATGGAAGTATAATTCAGTACATAAGATTGAAATGAATTATATTAGCACAGAGGTTCACCTTTTTATCGTTAGGAAGAGTAAGACTCATTGGAGAGATGTTTGGACTATAGAAGATATATTCGTCAAGGAGATACTACTAATTCTGTAGATACTCGTCAGGGAGATTTAGTTTTTTTTTTTGCCTCTGAGAGGCACTTTTTTGCATACAATGGGTCAGGTCATGATGACTCGATGGGCTCATAGAAGGTTTAGGGAAGGGGACCTCCTGGCCGACATTTAAGAGACAGATCGAATCCTCCTCTTAAGACCATCCAGGATGAACATGCTGGATAGCCTTAAGACTTTCTTTTGAATACGACGGACAGCGTCCTTTCCAAACCTATTGGTGTCCTCTTTCTCCGAGGAAGCAGAACAGGAGTTAGGGGATAAAAATCTCAACGCTAGCACAATTTGGATTCAGCCTGGGAACTGCAGATTACAAACCTGGCGGGCCACAGGTTTCAGCCAGATCCCGTCCTTCCTTTTTCGAAATAAAGTTCCATTAATTCATTTTATTCAGTTGTAATATATATAAAGTTAATGTGTTGTTTAAGATAACTTTCTGGAAGATTCCGAAACTGATTTAATAGTAAACAGCTAAAAACAGTAAGGGAAGTTTTAAAAAAAATCACAAAATTGGAAAAACTAAGATGCAAACAAACACTATTGCACTGTTAGAAATAGCATTAGGATATACAGGGTGAATCTGAAAAAGTGGGCAAAACTTTACGGGGTGGTAGAACGCAGCTATACGAACAATATTCGTCATAGAAAGTATGGGCGGAACGCAAACGGCGAGCCGCTAGGTGGCATTGGAAATGGTATAAAAGGGTCGGTCCTCGCACCCAACGGCATTTCTACCGTGGATTGCCGCAGGTGTGAAGCCTGCATTATACAGCTGGCGGCAGCTCTTTTGAGCAATTTCTTTGAGCATGTACCTCAATTACATTCCTGTTAATAAAATGTTTTCTGAAGTATCTCCTCTCCTTCTTGTGTTCATTCTTTAAATGTGACAGTGGAAAACTACCTTTTAACTTCTCACCGCTTGCGTTCCGACCATACATTCTATGACGAATATTGCTCGTATAGCTGCGTTCTACCACCCCGTAAAGTTTTGCCCACTTTTTCAGATTCACCCTGTATATGTAATGCGCATAGCAGTGATGGGATATTTGTCCAATTTGCAGTTGTATAGGTGATGAAAGGAATTTATATGTCGTTTAGCCACTGATGGTAGAGCTCCTGATTTCAGATGTCGCATGATATAAAAGCGAAACTCTAACTTACCGCAGTAGACAAATGTAACGCAACTGCATACACAATGAAACATATTATGCAATTAGCACATGATGTAGCTACTCTCACTTTCTTTTGAAAGCATCGTTAGGGACATCTTTCTTCTCCATTGGTGACGAGGATTTCATGGACAATGTTTAAATGTTAACAACATTTGTGGTAACAGCGATGATACTTCAGGAACTGTTTCAACGTAATCTCTTCTAATAATTATTTCTAAAACAATTTGAACTTGCATTTATACACTGCTAGATAATGAAATTACCCTACTCAGACGGAATCTTCTGAAACTCATGACAGACATAGATGATCAGTTAGGTAGAGTTGCATAGTGAATATAATCAGATGGGCAGAATTGCATATTCATTCAACTGGCGTGATATATTGAACGATACGTAGTGACATACAGGTATAGAGATTTCCCGAAAAACACTTGGCTGCGGAATGGAGTGTCATGATGAAACAGCGGTTTAACGGTTGGTTGTTTTATCTTTGAGCAGCAGATTTTTGCTCACTTTGGAGTAAATGGCCAGGTCACAAGAATCCTAAGGCTCAAGAAGTTTGAGGGAAGGGGACCCATTGGATAGTTGCTAGGAGACAGATGGAAGCTTCCCGTCAAACACATCCAAAATCCTGTACGTGTTCCTTAACGTGCACAGGGTATAGATCTCCTTCACACAAAGTCACGGCTTAAAGTCCCATCCGAAGGACAGCGGCCATTCGAAGTCCATCTCTGTCCCCTTTCTGACTGAGGGCAAGGCGGGGTTAACTGCAGATTACGAGCGTGGCACACTATCGAATGCCTCCTCCTCCCCCAGGTTTAACGGAGTGGGAACTTTTTTTAATGTATAGCATTATCCACATCATAAACTTTCATTTGCTGATACGTACATAACTCGTCAGCAGAGGCTTCCGGATGAGGAGACAGAAGGGAAAAAATGAGATGAGAAATCCACAGACCAAAAACCACTTAAAGCATGATGAAGATTTCACATTTCGGAGACCTTCCTCGCCCAATGGATAAATTCTGGAAAAATCCATACTTTTTTTTGACAAAATAAGACTAAATCCATCTACACCAAATATAAAATATAAACCCTGCCAATAGGGTGAAAATACAATAAATTTTTGTATGTAATAAGTAACAAATAAAAAATATAAAAGGTTTCATTTCACTAATACGACAAATAAACTGTTGATAGTTTAAGAGGAGCCCTGGTCTTTCATACCAATCAAATGTTCTGTATTCATTGTTTGAATTTCTTTAATACTGGTTCCATTAGTTAATTTTGTTTTTGACTTACTCAAAAGCGTGCAATGATTTTGAGTTAATTTTAAGAGAATGGGAGTAAATTTCCCTTCAAGTTTCCTTGCCACAGTGGTCTGGCAGGAGGCTGTCAGTATAATGCGCCACAGAGAAGTTCTGTTAGTAACCTCAGCAGAAAGACAACAGAAGAAATATCCAATTCTTATCTAATTAGCGTCGAATCCAGTTCTCTTTGATCCGCTGCCAATTACATTAACTACGCTGCCACGGAACAGTGAATCAAATTACACTAAACCTTTAAAACTGGCATAAAAAGATCTTATTTAGATGTTCTCAATAATATGCATTCAGAGTGGGGTAACAAATGGAATCTTTAGATTCCATGGATTACCTGTAAAGTCGTTGATCATGGGGCATAAACAGTGCTCCAGAGAAGTGCTTCTAAATTGCTACTCGGCGCATCATAAGTAGTGTAGGTTGCTACACATAAATTCTGCAAAACTGATCTCCGAAAAGGTTAAGAACCACTGCTCCAGAAGATGTATTGGGAATCGCTCATCTTCACTTAAATAAATTCACTTCGTAGTGAAAATCTTGAAGCAATTTTCTGTTTTATTATGGGAAAGAAGGGTGTGAACCAATTACGTCTCTATGAACTTCTCTTAACGCATTTTATTCTGATAGTTGCGTTAAAAAGAAACCAACTCCTGTTCTGACAAATATTTCGACAAAAAATGATGCATCGATCTTTAAATAAAACTAAATAAATGCTATCGCAGACATTTAGTTGCGTTTGTACTATTCTTGAAAATCCCCGACCTGCTACGTGCTTTTAAGAACAATGAATCACTGCTAAAGTTATCAACAGATGAATAATTAATTTTTAAGCTCTTCAGAGATTAAGTGCAGAAATATTTGTCAGCTTTCCAAATGAAAGAAAATTTATAATCCTTAAATGACACATTGCTAGAAGTTAAACAGCCCCAGTGTTGACGGCTTCCGCCGATGATTGTATGGTGGACGAGTCAAGTGTCTCTTTTCGGATTACCGTGTGATTAATCTTTAAGTAGCAAGATTCGCGGCATCAGTCCTCCAGTAACGCGGCAGGCATGAAAATCTGGGGCAACATTGGTGGGCAGAGCATCACGTGGTTGTTGTACGGCATTCCCTTACCTGGCGCGGCAAGAATGTCGCTGCCATAGCAACCACGCATCCCGGGATGACAGAACTGCCAGGCATGCAGTGAGCCGTCCGAGAACCAGGACATCCCTTAAGTACCCCCAGGGCGAAGCCGCCCTGCATGATCATCCTTCAGCAGCATCAAGATAAAGGAGTTAATGACACGGACCCTAGGAAGGCGTTATTCGCAGTTGGAGATGCTTTGGATTGCTGATGAAACTCTTATTTTTTCATTAATTATCGTTAGAACAATATTCAGAGGACTTATGGAATAGAAAAGGAAATTTAAAATAGGATGGAATATTATAAAAATGGTTTTTTCGGCTTTTCCTGAGTTTTTAAATCATTACCAACGCTCATCACCGCAAGAGATAAAATTGTGGGAAATCTAAAAGGAAAAAAAAAACGAAAATTAATTTCAAAAAAAAAAAAGAAATCTATTTCGAGAGATTATAAAAGTTTAATGAGCTGTTTTTGCAAACCAGCTAATCCGTTAACTTTATGATACCAGTGAAAGGAATAAATGAAAGATCTATTTAACAACATCACTACCACAAAAATTCTGTGGCAATAGGTTGCTTGAGGGGGTGAAAAAAACATCCCCTCAAGCAACCTATTGCCACAGAAGAAGCAACATTTTAAAAACCTTTAACAGTTGTATCATTCTGCGAGTTCGTCTTCTTGCAAATAAATGTGAATCGAGAAAAATGAAATACACTGCTCGACATTGAAAGTGCCTTACCCAGAAGGAGTGAGGGGGTAGGGGTGAAATGTAGCACACACATAGCAATACATATTGGTATATCATGATTTAATTTGCAGCCACTTACATCGGTTAGAAGATGAGATAACGCAGCACAATGTGACTGCCTCAGTAGGTAGTTGAACCGCCGTGAACGGCAATACAGGCAACAATACGACGTGACATGGAGTCATACAGTCGACGGATATGGTCCTCAGGAATTGCGCACCAAGCAGCGTTAACTTGCTCCTGATATTATCCGCATTATTGTTTCGCATAATTCATCGAGATTCCGTGTCGGCCATTGAGAGGATTGCACACGTCGTCCAATGTAGTCCCACAGATTTTCGATCGGGGATAAATCTGGAGATCGTGTTGGCCATGGCAATACTTTAACATGTTGCAAACATTGTGTGGAAACCCTAGTAGTGTGTACACGGGTTTTGTCATGCTGGGAAATGGGCTGTTGCATGCTTCCCAGGAATGGTAACAAAATGGACTGCAGAACCGCGCTAACATATCGTGCAGCTGTCAGTGTTCCCCTGATGCAGACAAGAGGTGACCTGCTGTTATATCCAATAGCAAACCATACCATTATGCCTGGCTGACTGGCTGTATGTCGGTCACTAACAAAAGCTGGATCCGTCCTCTTGTCAGGTTGTCGCCATACATGGACCCTTCGATCATCAGCACCCAGACAGAAACAGGATTCATCACTAAACACAGCAGTGTTTCCATCGTGACCCCAGTTCATACGATTTTGGCACCAAACCAGATGAGTGCTGCGATGGTTTGCAGTCAATTATTGCCTCAAACAACCTTCGGTTTACTGTTGGGGTCGTTATGGGGACGTCCATGGCTGCTGACACAGCCCATCGAATATCGCCTGCAGTGCTCTGTGGTGACGAACGAGCCTGTCGAACAATGCGCCTATCAAGCCATGCTGACATCTGTTGGGTGGCACCATTCCCTCTGTGACACATGCTAGAACCATCATTTCGCCACTGTTGACAACAGAGTCCAACATTTCATGCATCCCAATGAACATGTGCAGAGACATGATGTGTAGTCCATCCAGCTCCATATAGGCTACAATTCTTCCTCTCTCAAAAGCATCCAAATGGCGAAAAACCTTCCGACGGCGTGTACCAGGCATTTTCAGCCTTCTCTGAACAATTTCCAAGCGGAACCACCTAATTTCAACCGTTCGCACTGCATAAACACAAATACCATCCTTGTTCCTTCTTGCACCTTCGATCTCTTGAGCCACACGCGTCATTGGCTCCAGATTATCATCATTTGCATATCTCAACTGCGCACACCCACCCTTCTATTTGCATGTTTGTACGACATGTCCTTCTGGGTGGAGTACTTTCAATGTCGAGCAGTGTATCTTGCAAACGTTTGTTACTCTGTGTGAATCATTGGATGATTAAAATCGGAAAAAGTAAGATTTAAAAAAAAAAAACATAAATTATGAAAAAAAAATATCTTGGGCAATGTAAAGCCTATGCAACACTTAACTAGCCATAAAAATTATTGAGGAAAAAAACGGTGGGTCTGAACTCGGACATTACCTTCGAAGAAGATTAGTATTCACAAAATGTTACCTTTTCAATAATAATGCATTACAGGAAATTTCTGTTTGTCTATATCCGTTATATTTGGCAACTGCGCTTGTAGAGATCATTATAAAAATATTAATATTTTAGAGTGTTATATTTTATTACAAAATTAAGCAAAAATAGTAATTTTGTTTCCAAAATATCAAGTAACGCTCAAAGTTCCCTTGTTATAATAGCTGATTTTAAAAAATTCGCAATTTACAGCATTAAATGGGAAGAATCACTGCAACTGTTACGTAAGACAAGCTGAGCTAAGGATGGATAGAAGCTGAATATGACGTCCCCAATGACGCCCGCATTCAAATATGTTTAAATATGTTTAACACAAAACGAAACGAATTGATTGATATTTTATACAAATAATTTCTTTTGTTACTTACTTCTTCTACAATGAAATATAATATTTAAAATATGGATATTCTTTTATAATGACCCTGTATAATATTATGAGCTGTATTCAGATTGGTCTCATTGCGCACAAGGTCGAAAAACCCCTTTATAGGGGAGGAGAGTTTTAAAATTTTGCACAGTGATCCCAATTATCATGTTACGTGTATATAAATAACTATGATGCCAAAATACTAATTGCATTTGGGAGGTCTTTAAAGTAAGAATTAAATAAATACCTCTTCAAGCAATTGCTTGCCACAGAAGTTTGACTGGAACCTGTTACTGTAATACACCATAGAGAGTTAGTGTGTTATACCATAGGGAGAAGATCCGTGAGGAAATCGAGACCTCAGCAGACAGCAACACAAAGAAAGAAATTTCTGTGCCTTATCCAAGGCTCGATACCAGGTACCTTTGATCAGTTGCGAAGTATTAGGGATGGGATTTGTTGTTCGTGAGGGAGGGAGGGGCTTATTAATTTTGCAACAGCTGAAAATATTTCAACAGCTGCTTGTTTATTCCAAGTAAAAAAAGAAATCTAAATTTCTTCGCAACTCAATAAATAATTTTCTTTCTCTAAAAGTTAATCTGTTGAATTTAAAACTTTCCAGAATAGAGCACCTTTCGAAAACACTATAGAGATATTTTGAGAAAGTGTTTGGAACGACGAGCATGTATTTATTGGCCTTCAGAGCTACAAGACACCATGAATGGTAGAAAAGGTGTTAATATAAAAATGGTCACTTTAAGTGGAGCCGAACGAATGGTGGAAGAGATGTTCGGATAATAATGGTCACTTTGAGTGGAGTGCAATGAATGGTGGGAAAGACGATCAGATAATAAAGGTCACTTTGTATAGAGCCCAAAGAATGGTGGAAGAGATGTTCGGATAATAATGGTCACTTTGAGTAGAGCCCAACGAATGGTGGAAGAACTTCTTGGATAATAATGGACACTTTAAATGGAGCCGAACGAATGGTGGAAGAGATGTTCTGATAATAATGGTTACTTTAAGTGGAGCCCAATGAATGTTGGGAGAGTTATTTAGATAACAGTGGTCACTAAGTGTTTCAACGAATGGTGGGAGAGATATTCAGATAATAATGGTCATTTTAAGTGGAGCGCAATGAATAGTGGGAAAGACTTTCAGATAATAAAGATTACATTAAACAGAGCCCAAGAAATGGTGGGAGAGATGTTTAGATAAAATGGTCACTAAGTGGAATCCAACGAATCGCGGAAGAGATGTTCAGATAATAATGGTCACTAAGTGTTTCAACGAATGGTGGGAGAGTTGTTCAGACAATGGTGGTCACGTTAAGTGGAGTCTAACGAATGGTGGGAGAGATGTTCGGATAATAATGGTCACTTTCAGTGGAGCCTAAGTGTAGTGTTTCCCATGAAGACTTTTCATAAAAAGGAACATTTCTATAACATGCCTGGGCAAACTATGGCCCGCTGGTAGAATGCGACCCACGTGGTACTGATGAAAAATAAATTAAATTTGTAAAAGAAAACAAATAAACATATAAAGTATAAGAAATCGAACTTCGGCGAGGAGAATTCTCATTAAAAATAATCAATTTTAATATTAAAAATTTATATTTCAGTTTCGATTTTTTTATATATATGTATACATATACACTATTGAATATATATTTCTTTGGCTTCTCACCCTACCACTTTTCTTTGTTTCGTCCTTCAGCTAAAAATGTTTGCCTAGGCCTGTCCTATAATAATAGGCTAACTTGTAGTTGTGTAACGCATTTGGGTTGCCAGATCGTCAAATGGAGCTATAAGTCGAAATGTATTTTACAAAATTATAAAAAGATCAGTTTTCGTTGATGGCAACTTCACGGTCACAAATAAACAGTTCGCACTTCTCCTTCTAATCGTAATTTAAAGCATTCGAGTGAATTATAAGAGTGTGCTGGGAATTATTATCCGGCATAACTGAAGTTTCAAATAAATTGTTGTGTGTTATTAAATTCTAAACTTTATTTCCCTATTACTTAAAGTATTAAAGTATGAACTTTCGATAGCATTTTGTGCAACATTCGAAATTTTAAAGCATTCATTTAGACGCCATGCTGGTAAGGGGCCTGATGAGTCGCGTCTCTTGAAAAAGCGAGACATCAACGGGAGATCCAAAGTAGACCCAAGCAGCAAGGGCAGAGAACCTAGTACTATAATGATCCACTATGTGAAGTATGTGCAATAAATAGGTAAAATAGGTATAATTTGAACATTTTTTTATGGAATATATAGAAATTATGCTAGTAGTTTTACGCTTATGCGGCAATTTTTCTGCACAAAGAGCTAAATGGCAGCGTTACACAGACCCTAAAGTATAGGGCATTCACCAACTAGTTTGGAAAGGCTTCCATCTGCCGGATGGGAGGTAAAGTCGTGGTTCTGTGTGCAGAAGACTCATACGCTGAGCACTTAAAGAACATGATGGATGATCTTGACATTCAGCCCATTGTGTGCAAAAATGTGCCGTTCAGATGTAAAACAACCGAACAACAACCTAGGGCAAAGTGGGGAGGGATATTCATTAAGTTATTAAGGTGAATAATTATTACTACCTACCGATAAAAGAGTGTTTCTGAATATGCAGATATGGGTAGATGGAAAGGATAGCTATCTTCGCAAGTCCATCGAGATTCCCCTTTTCACTGGGGCCAAAGGATAGGGTAAAGACAAAGAAAAGATTCATCGAATTCATGAATCATTTCTGCGAATCTCAGATGGCGTAAGTGTAATGCTGAGTCTTGATTGTGCCAGAGTAATAAAAACTTACCTTCGAGTGAACAAAATCATAACTAGAATGTTAAATGTAATTGCAATTTTAATTGACTGGCTGGAGATTTGACAATACGTTGTGAGAAGAGCTGTGAGAAGAGACAGAATTCTTGAAGAAGAGTTGTGAGAAGAGCTGTGAGAAAAGACAGAATTCTTGAAGAAGAGTTGTGAGAAGAGGCAGAATTCTTGAAGAAGAGTTGTGAGAAGAGGCAGAATTCTTGAGGAAGAGTTGTGAGAATAGGCAGAATTTTTAAAGAAGAGTTGTGAGAAGAGGCAAAATTCTTGAGGAAGAGTTGTGAGAAAAGACAGAATTTTTAAAGAAGAGTTGTGAGAAGAGGCAAAATTCTTGAGGAAAAGTTGTGAAAAGAGACAGAATTCTTGAGGAAGATTTGTGAGAAGAGGCAAATTTCTTGAGGAACAGTTGTGAGAAGAGAAAACATTTGTCTTTAGGAGATATTTAGGAGAAATCTGAGAATGTGCGTATCATTTTGAAAATTAGAAATACGTCTTTGAAGGGTTAGAATGTCACAGAAATGTCTTGCAAATTAAATCTTTCTGTGAAATCTTAAATTTGACTCTACCTACAAATGAGTGTAACAGGAGTTTTCTGAGGAGTTAAATTTAAAAAGGGGGAGAGGAGTTAAAAGTTTTAAGTGTGGGAAGAGAGGATTGAAAAAAATTGAGAACAATGTAATTGGTTAATCACTAAAGGGATGGGCTTAAGATAATTCAGAGAAGGTGTACCTCCAACACTTCTGCTGGTGGGTGCGATTCCCTGAACTGATAGAGTCCTTTCTGCCGTTGGAAGCAGACATCTTACTTTAGAAGAGGATTTTTTTTTGGTTGCCCAAATGGATAGCCAGTTTTCTCAGAAACTGTTAGCAAACGAGTAGCCATTAGTCACCGACCCTTTTTGTCCACTTGTCTTTAACAAGTAAAGTTCTTCAAAGAGAGTGAATCAAGACGAAACTCGAATCCTTACAAAGCTGTCTCTGTCTGTCTTCTGTCTGTTTTCAGTCTTTAACTGCTCTAATGTTTCTTTTGTGTCCTTGACGGTTCATGTGACCACCTATGGGTGGACTTATTCTTTTACGTGCCAAAGTCTCTCATAAAAATGAAGTTCCACTTGTCTGATGTATTGCGCAAGGGGTGTTGCGAACGCGCATGGCGTACCTTACAGGGAAAGTGACTCCGAAAGGTGAGGACCGATGAAATAAAATAACACAGTGAACAAATGGTTTGGATATTTTGGGGCGGAGATGGCTCAGTCGGTAGCGCGCCAGGCTCGTAATTTGTAGTTCGCAGGTTCGAGTCCCAGCTTGGTCAGCGTTGAGATCTATCTCCGCAAAAATTCCTCGCCCTGCCCACGGTCAGTAGGGGACACCGATAGGCTTGGAAAGGCCACCGTCCATCGGATGGGACGTTAAGCCGTGGCCCCGTGTGCGGGAGAGCCATACCTATATGCACGTTAAAGAACACGCTGGATGGCCTTGACGGCAGGCTATCATCTGTCTACCAACAGCTGTTCCAGTGGGTTCCCTCCTCCAACCTTCTCTGAGCCTTCGGGGTCCATGTGACCTGGCCATTTAGCCCATGGTGTGCAAAAAAGTGCCGCTCAGAGGTAAAACAACCCAACCCAGTAAACTTCCTAAGTAAGCTATTTATCGAAGAATATGACTGAACGTGAATAAAATATCTTAAACAAATGGATCTATGATTTTTCAACAATATTTATTGAGTATTTAAAGTAGTGGTTTCAAATCTTTTTCGCGGTCTGATCCCAATATCAATCTCTGACACCAATACTACCAGTGGCGTAACTTTCAACAGCAGGGCTGGTGGGGGGCGATATTTTTAGTCTGATGGAAGGATTTTTGACGTTCTTGAGTCTAATTTTTGAGCTCGGAATTCTTTAGAAGAATGCGCATTATTAATGCATTTAAGGATCAGGGTTTATAAACCCTTCCATCTTGATAACAGTGGCCTATCGAAAAATCTCACCTCTCCCCCCAGCAAGAAATGTCTCAGGGGCCTTTTGTGAAAATTCACTAGCTTTGAATTATTGAAATTTTATAATTAGATTTCATATTAATATCAGTTTAGAATTTCTTGACGTTTTTTTTTATCTCGTTTTGAAAGAAAACGAGATAATAGTTTCGCTTTGTCGTCTGTCTGCAGACATCGAACATTTTTGTCTACAGAGATAAATTAAAAATTCTTTTTGTGTTGGATAGGTATTGATGAACAAATACGATCTGTACTTCCCGAATCTCCCTAAAGCCATAATTGCGCCCTCTAACGGTGGAAAAATTTTGAAAATTTTAAAATTTCAAACGCATATCGCAAACGATGTAGTTATGCTAGAAATTTGAAATTTTGGTGATGGAATGTGAACATCATGACGTTTTCATTGGCAACAATGAATTGACCCCTTAGATCCAGGGTGGGTGGGGAAACGTGACCATTTTTATTTTAGAAGATGTTTGCTTATAGAGATAGATTAAAAAAATTTTTAGGTTGGATAGGTATTGATAAAATGTTACGATTTGAACTTTCCGAATATCCCAAAAGCTGTAACTGCGCCCTCTAATGGTGGAAAATTTTAAAAATTCTAAAAATGTAAACGAATATTGCAAACGATGTATTTATGCTAGAAAGTTGAAATTTTGGTGGTGGAATGTGAAGGTTACCAAGTTTCATTGACAACAATGACTTGATCTCTTACTCCAGTGGGTGGAAAACACTACCCCTTTTTTAAAGTGATAATGGGAAAAACTGTTTTTTAATGGTTTGGTACTAATTAAATATTTATTAATTTGGATTTTTCAAATATTTTGGTAGTTTTAATTTAAATTGTTACATATCACTAAATGTGGAAACGGAAAAGTTATTAAAAACTTTTGCAAATAATTTGTATACGATAAAATTCGAAATTTCGATGGTAACTTTTCAAGATATTCCACCGATAGCAATAATCTACCCACTTTTCTGAGAGAGGTGTGGAAAATGCAACTTTTCCAATTTAAGAAATGAAAGACGAATACTTTCTATGTTGTATAATTACGAATTTATTATTATATATGTTTGGAAAATACTATTTTCGTTTACCTCATCATCCGATAACTCAAATTAAAACTTTTTAAGGGGAGACCTAGGATGCGGTGGGCAGACAATGTCAAACAGGACCTTGTTAGAATTGGTGTGCAATGGTCCGATGCAGCAGATGTAGTTCAAAACGGTACCCCGTCAAAATAGCCCAAGACTAAATAGCCCCGACAAAATAGCCTATTCTAAAATAGCCCAAGACTAAATAGCCCCGACAAAATAGCCTATTCTAAAATACCCCAAGACTAAATAGCCCCGAAGAAATAGCTTAGCCTATTTAAAATCCAAAGTAAAAATCTAACTTGCGCGTCGGAAAACGCGCGTAATATGTCTTCCTGTACTTTGGTAAAATGAAGGTAACTTTGCAACAAGTTGCGTTGAGTGCATCTATAATTAGAAATATTATAGTAACAAATGAGTCGCGTGACAGGCACATGGCTCACCGGTAGGCCGAGCCATGTGATTTAGTTTTTGTATTAAAACCAATGCTTCTAGTTTAGCTTCTAGTTTTAGTTTTTTGTTCGCACGTGGCGCACGTGTGTCTTGCGGGAGTCGTTGCAAGAGATCTCTAACGGAAATAAGTAAGTTATTTTAATATCTATTTTACCGGATGCGTTTATTTATTGATATAATATAGAACTATTTAATAGATATTAACTGATAATCCGTTATTTGTGTTTTGCAAGAAAAATGGAGAAAATCTCGTCGCAAAAAGGAAAAGATCTGCTGCTGAAAGATGGTCATCGATATCGCAAGGCTAGGGAAAACCGGGATGAAAGTACATCGTGGAGGTGTGTAGTTCCGACTTGTAAAGGGCGTCTAAGAACATTGGGTGCTGACTTCCAGGTCGTGACGGAACACAACCATGCGCCAAATCCAGCTAAAAATCAGGCATTGAAATGCGTTTCTGAAATGAAACATAGAGCACAGAGTGCTGTGGAGAAGCCTAGGCAAATATATCAAGCCTGCACAAGTGGAATATCTTTGGAAGCATCGATTCAGCTTCCAAATTATATTGCCTCCCAGAGAGCAATAGAACGTATACGAAAAAAAACGAATCTTCCATATCCAAATCCTGCAAGTGTTGCCAATATTGCAATTCCAGTTCATCTTCAAAGTACCACAAGAAACGAAAATTTTATTCTGTGGGATTCTGGAGAAAACGATCCTGATCGAATTCTAATGTTCGGCACTGAGGAAAATTTGAGAATATTGGAACAGAATCATCATTGGTTTGTTGATGGCACGTTTAAAGTATCACCTGAACTGTTTTTTCAATTATTCACGATACACGGACTAATAGAAAAGTGTTGTATTCCACTGATATATGTATTGTTAAGAAATAAAAGTGAAGCAATATATGTTCGCGTATTTCAGAAACTATTACAGTTGAAGGAAACTTTAAATCCAACAAGTGTGTTAAGTGATTACGAGAAAGCGGTTCAAAACGCCGTGCAACAAGTTTTTAATAACACAGAAGTTGTTGGCTGTTTGTTTCATTTGGGACAGTGCTTATGGCGAAAAGTGCAAGAACTGAATTTAGCGGAACTTTATGTAAATAATGAAAATGTGCGTGCTTATATAAGATGTTGTTTGCGTTGAGTGTTGTACCGGTACATGATGTTATAGGAGTATTTGAAGAATTAATTGAAAAATACCCAAACGAACTAGACCCCATTATCGATTACTGGGAAGATACATATATAGGGCGAATAAGACGCAATCGCCGAGCACAACCACGATTTGCAATACATATATGGAATGTTCATGAGCGCGTTGTCAATGGTCTTCCG
The DNA here is from genome assembly GCA_038380435.1 of Ryuthela nishihirai. NCBI lineage: Eukaryota > Metazoa > Arthropoda > Arachnida > Araneae > Heptathelidae > Ryuthela > Ryuthela nishihirai. The sequence goes on from JAWZYU010000017.1 coordinate 85,473,790, forward strand.
AGGACAAATAATTCGGTAGAAGGGTGGCATAGGGCATTCCAGCAAACTGTAGATTGCCATCATCCATCCGTCTACAAACTCATCGACCATTTCCGAAAAGAGCAGGATATGGTAGAAATCCGCTTAACCCGTCTTGCTGCAGGTATTTGCAACCTAGATGCTAGCAAAACTAAATATGTGCAACTGAATCGACGCCTGGAAGCATTAGTGGAAAATTATGCAACTATGGAACATATGGACTTTCTTCGTGGCATTTCACATAACCTTGAAATGTAATTTTTGTAAAGAACATGGCAAGGAACACAAACCTTAAAGACTTGTAAAGAATTACCAAACCATATTTAGAATTTTTATTTATATGTCTGTATACAATTTTTAAAATGCGAAATTTAGAATTTAAATAGGCTAAGCTATTTCTCCGGGGCTATTTTAGTCTTGGGCTATTTTAGAACAGGCTATTTTGTCGGGGCTGTTTTGTCTTGAGCTATTTTGACGGGTCACGGTTCAAAACAGATATGCTTGGAGAACTAAATTGCATGGGACTGTTTAGATTATTAACTCCGTAACCCATGGTTGCTTGAGGATGATGATGAAGGGGGTGAAAGAGTAAACTTCGTTCTCTTTGAAAACGAGATTACCATATGCTTCACAGGCGAAGTGAGTTCTTCTAGTTAATAATTAAAATTGTTCGAACTCACATATATTTTACGTGAAAGCAAAATTATTACATTTTTGAAAAAATTGTGCTGCATAAAATACAAATGTGTACATTTTTATTTCAACGATTATTTTAGTTTTATACCTATATCTAATAGCTATAAAACACCCGAAAGTCAACAATCCTACAGGGCTGAATGGATAGAAGGTGGGGGTTGGGTGGGGGTGGGGGGGTAGCTGTCGGGCTTCAGGGTATATTGCTTCAGCTATAAGATCCACCCGAGTGGTGGCTACGAAACATTTCCATGTTCCATATGTTATATTCTCGATATTTTTTTACAGTCCTTATTTCTCGCTTCAAGAGCTTCCTCCACGAGTTGGGGCGGGGGTGGCTCAGCGGTAGCGCGCCAGGCTCGTAATCTATAGTTCCCAGGTTCGAGTCCCAGCTGGGTCAGCGTTGAGATTTATCTCCGCAAAACTCCCCGCCCTGCCCACGGTCAGTAGGGGACACCGATGGCTTGGAAAGGACGCCGTCCGTCGGATGGGACGTTAAGCCGTGATCCCGTGTGCGGGAGAGTCATACCCTGTGCACGTTAAAGAACACGCTGGATGGCCTTGACGGGAGGCTACCATCTGTCTCCCAACAGCTCTTCCAGTGGGTCCCCTTCCCCAACCTTCTCTGAGCCTTCGGGGTCCATGTGACCTGGCCATTTAGTCCATGGTGTGCAAAAAAGTGCCGCTCAGAGGTAAAACAACCCAACCCTCCACGAGTTGCCGAAATGACAAGAACGCCTCCTTTCCCACTGCTGAACTGTGTATTAAAATTATTTGGCTGGTATTAAGACTTTTGCTTTAAGCTGGGTTCCCAGAATGTGTAAAGTTCCATATATATAATAACAAAACCAATGTTTTATTATGCATACTTAACAAAGTTTGTGACTTTTTTATTCGTACTGAGAAATTTGCTCTTACGAAATCCAATCCGTAGGAAACACACAGATTACCTGTATATCTAGAATTCAATTACTACTTATGTGGAAAAAATTATTGCCGAAGGTACGAGATTCGAACCCACGACTCTCTCGATACATGCCACAGTTCGAATCCCGCCCATCGACAAAGATTTTTTTCTACATAAGGATTAATTTTCCATACAAACGAAGCAATTGTATCACGTTGGGTACCTTATTTTTTTTTCTGTAAATAGAACCTAGAAAGGTGCAGAATATATCCCTGGAAAAATTTTAACCGGTGTAAAACGGAGATTTTTCTGTAGGTCGCAAAATATTTTCAGTTTTTCGGAAAAAAATTCCTTAATAGGGTCAAAATTGTACATAAACTAAGCTAATAATTTCAAAACAATAAAAGTTGCATGGAACTTTTATTCATAATATTTTTCCTTCTATGACTGAATTCCGATCTTATTGTGCATTTTGGAAACAATGTCAAGCAATTATTTTTCTTCCTCTGTAAATCAGGAAAAAAAAAGGTTTGAAAAAATCTTAAGTTTTGCTTAACTTTAAATCATTTTAACAGATACAAGAAAGAAATTTAAAGACCTGATATACATTTGTGTGTTTTTGCAAATTATAAAGGCTAAATTATAACGTTTGGATATTTAAAAATCGAATTTTGATCAACATTTACGAAATTTGAATCACGGTGTACTGTAGAGTCGGAGGGGGGGGGGGGGGGGGGGGGAGAGAATTTGCTCAGCCAATAGCGCGCTAAGCTCGTAAATGCAATTCCTAGTCATGAGGAGGGCGGCAACTGGGCGTAGAAAGGCTGTCGCCTATTGGATGGGACGTAGAGCCGTGGTCCCGTGTGCATGAGAGCCATACCCTGTGCATGTTAAAGAATACGCTGGATGGCCTTGAAGTGAAGTTTCCATCTGTTTCCTGACAGATGTCCAGTAAGTACCATTCCCCAACCTTCTCTGAGCTCTGGGATTTCTTGTGACTTAGCCATTTATCCCACTGTATGCTAAAAAAGAGCTAAAAAGTAGGAGATACTTTTCCTCTAGACAAAAGATAGATGAAAGATTCCCATCAACAACTTTCCCCCAATTTTTTCTAAGATCTTGGCGCTTTTGTGACGAGTACTTAGCCCATTGTGAGCAAAAAGTGACATTCAGAGGTAAAACAACTCAAATCTCCAGAATGAATGTTTTTAATCTGCTTTAATTTGAAACAACATGATACCACATTGACCTAATTGAAATTTCTTTTGCCATCAGTCCATGCTAAGTTTTGGGAACAATATAGCTGATTTGTAACCAAGATTCATTCATAAAAACTAATGGGCGTATTAATAATGCTCTTCATTGTGGAATGTATCGTAAAACACTTCCTAGCTATTTTATTATGATCATTCCCATATTTATATCAATGAAGAGTGAAATTTTATGCTCAGAAATTGCTAAATAAGTATTTTATGAGAAAATGCAACTGAAGATAAATTAATTAGCTCAACCAAATTGATCTAGATTTTCAATGATATTTGTTCAGTATTATGTTGGAATATTTAACATCACAGTGATATGCATTTTTTACCTCAGAAGTTAATTAAAACTTAGATCGCGCTTGGCCAATGATCCAAGGGACCTGGGTTCGAGCCGCGGGTAAGGCATGGATATTTGTGTTGTCTTTCTACTGAGGTCCCGCCATCCTCACAGATCTTCTACTCGTCTACTCGTTCTGGCGTATTAAACTCACAGGCTCCTCTTAGACCTCTGTGGTAAGCAGCTGCTTGAGGGGGGGAGGTATTTTTATTTATTAGTTAACAAATTTCGGGACCTAACGGGCGGGATCGAGATCAGAATAGCGCATACGACTTTGGAATGAATCAAAATTTACAATTGTTCTCGTAATTGTGAAAGGAATTGGTTAAAAAAAATTTCTTTTGATTATAGTTTCAACCCTTTAGTCAGTGTTTAGTAATTAAAAATTAACACCATTCAGCCTTTGATTATCTTTGCATTTTTCTCTCATTTAACGATGAAACGCTTTTATCGTTCACCTTGCTCAATAATTGTCAGTTTCTGCTAATTTTTTGAAGTAATTTTAGTTCCAAATAAAATTAAGGTTTTAATTTTGCCATCAAATATTTGTGCTTACCTTAGAATTCTCACAGATCTGTAAGAACAAGATTTAAAAGAAAAAATGGTTTAGTGACATACATTTCTCTCTATTTCAAGATGTGCTAAATAATTTTTTTCCCTTGTAATCGACTCGGTTGGGATGCGGCTCAAACCTTTGAGCTCGAATTCATTTCTAAAAGCAGTATTTCAAACCATTTAACGAAATAAGTGTACCGAAAGTAGAAAAGAAATTCAATTTCCGGGAATTTCGCTTTCGTTCATTGCTTTTGTTAAAACCTTCACCTTTTTCAATACGAAAGAAATTGTGAAAATCTAAATTTAGGTAGATTTGACAGAGATGATTGACTTATCTTCCATCGCATATTTTTCATAAAAAGATTACCTAAGAAGTTACTGATTTCTGAATCTTCATTGACATGAACTGGTTTTGTTGCTAATGAACAATCAGCTGAGTGTAGTGTGCTTATATATTCTTGAAATCAGTTTTATAATAAAACTTTATTCCCTATTAATTTAAATAATGATGTTTATATAGTTTAATTTCGCCAATTCTTTTGTTATAGAAATCTCCTTTTTTGTTTCAAGCAAAGGCTTTGAATAATAATATTATTGATATAAAGATATTATCTTTATTATTATAAAATAAAGTTATTATAAATTATAACTATTTATTAATGATAATAATATATTTATCTTATTTATATCTTTATCTACAGAGTAACTAATGGTACTTATTCAAGAGTTATGGGAAAGGCAAGAGGATACAAATTAAGATATCTACTCTAATGCAAAATATTTTAGCGAATTGAAATTACATGTTTGGGGAAAGATTTCATTTACGAATGAGTGTGAAATCCTCTCATCCCGACTTGGACCACTGAGAGAGCTGAGGATCGGGCAGCCAATCCCACTGCATTGCATTGCTTCGGTTGAACGTCCTACAGGATGAAAATCGGTTGAGTCCATCTCGCATCTGACGGGACCTCATCATCTTCTGCTACCGAGTCGGCACGACACCACACATATTGAGTTATTACCGCGGAGCTCACGGCCCGCTCCGGCTCCCCCTCCCCCTCCCCCCGCACACTCGTTTCTTCCAACAGGTTGGTGCCAGCTGCGCTTGTTTTTACTGCCATAGCTGAAATTCCTCGCTTTCATCCGCAACCGACGGAGGATCGTCAAGCCGCTGACCCATCGCTACGACGATGCGACCAATGGGCTTTTGTTACACAATGACGACACAGGCTGCCCACAGCGCCACCCGCGGCCAATTAAGGAGTTTAGGGCCGCCACCTGTCACTCACTCTGTCCGCCGCTCTCCGCAGCACGTGGTGACGGAGCAGAGATGACCCTCGCCACCTTTACCTTCATTAATTACTTACTGACCGTTGGGGGACGATATACAAAGTTACGCAAATAGAAAACTATGAATCGACAATGTTAAGAATACCCAGCTGACGATTGGCACTTTCTTTATAAGTTTCCAACCCATCATTGGCACGAAGTACCTTCTTAAGCATTTGAGGAGATACAATGGAAAACCTAAATAAGCTATTTTAAAGATTAAATAGAAGAGTAGACTTTTATTACACAATGTAGATAGTAAAATAAGCATATATCAACAAAAGGCACATGCCTAGCAAAAATGGCAGAACAATGGTTAGCTGAAAAAACTTATTTTGGCTGGAATAGGATTTCAACTCACAAGCTCATGTGAAGCCAATTGAACTATTCCAGCTTCAGTTTTTAGCTAATGGGGAAAATTTAAAGATAATTTCATGTACAAGAGATGCTTATAGAAAGAGATTAATTTTATAGCAGAATACGTGAATTCAGCAATATCAGTGAGAAACCGAACAACAACAACTCTCATCCAAATCTCTTGTTTACTTCGAACTAGTGATGTGGCTCGACCCTTTTTCCCCCATAGTGGGGAAGTACTACTGTTCAACTGAGTTACAGATGTCCTGTGGCTTTGTTCAAAGGAAGTTTACCCTTAAAATGTTCCCCCCACCCCCGAGAGGGAACCACCTTGTCGTGGTGAGGGGGCTTGACGTGGTGAGGGGGCTTGAGGGCCCGTGTGAAATTGAGGGATCCGCTGACCGGTATTGGGGGGTACCTTGGTCGGACGGGCCCCGATGGAACGGCTGGGTCTCGGTGAAGTTGAGGGCTCCGCTGACTGGTATTTGGGGAGGTACCTTGGTCGGACGGGGCCCCGATGAAGGGGCCTGGTAAGGCCAGACTAAGAGTTCCCACCACGGAAGCCAAGGCAACTTGGATCTATATATCCTTATTTGTGGCTAACCCGGGCGCAGATTAAATTTAGGTTTTGACCGATGGATGAACTTTACTTCTATAGGACTGTTCGCCATTAGGCAGTCGTGGGGCGAGCTGCATCTATATGGTGTTGTCTTGCCCTCGACATAGGTAGTGGAGATTTTGGCTTTATCCCTATAGATGTAGTGCAGTCCATGTATTGCGGAGCATCTGGGTTTTGTCTTCATTACTAATTTCCTTAAAATGTTCAATGAAGTGAAAAGTTATCTGAAAAAACTGTAAGTTGTATTACCAACAGAACAGAGACCTGATATGAATATATCTCACAAAGGAGAAAATCTAATTTAAGACTATGATTTGATTTAACACATAAATCTTTTTAATTGAGGTCCATCCATCCATCCTCATCCTCAAGCAGCCATGGGCTACGGAGGTCCAACCAGACCGTGCAATTTAGTTCTCCAAGCAAGTCTATCCTGAGCTATATCTGCTGCATCTCGCCACTGCACTCCAATTTTAACGAGATTCTGTTTGGCATTATCTGCCTACTGCATCCTAGGTCTCCCCTTCTTTCTGAGGCCTTTAGGCACACTGTTCATAACCCTAATCACCAATCTATAATTATTCATACGGGCAACATGGCCAAACCAACGGAGTCTCTCTCTGCACAATATGCTGCTTAAAGGAGGTTGCAAACTCCTTTGCCTAACCTCATCATTAGTTACAAAGTTAAAACACCTAATACCCAAGATACTGCGTAAGCATCTAGAATCAAAAGGATCTAGTTTCCTGTTATCTTGTTTACACAGCGTCCAAGTTTCACTACCATAACTAACCCTAGAAAGAACCAAACTATTATACAGTCTAATTTTAGTCTTTAGATGTATACGCCTATTTCTCCACACTCTCCATAGATTCTTAAAAGTCTCGGCAGCAATCCCTATTCGTCTGTTAATCTCATGCCGCACATCACCAGTATCTGTTACATAGCTCCCAAGGTAATTAAACTGTGACACCTGCTCAAGACTGCAACCATTCCGATTAACTGAATCACAGCCTGCCTGACCAATTTTCATCACTTTAGTTTTCTCTCTGTTTATAACCAAACCTACTCTACTACCAGTCTCATCAACAGCTCGAATGAAAGAGTTCATCTCATCAACATCATTTGCCAAAAGGGCTAAATCATCAGCATAATCTAAATCAGAAATTTTCGTATCTCCAGCCCATTTAAGGCCAAAATCTTTCCCTTGAAGTGAATTTCGCATAACATAATCAATAACCAAGCTAAAGAGAAAAGGAGACAAAATGCACCCTTGTCGAACACCAGAAGTAATGCTAAACCAATTGCTACAAGACTTACCAACTCTCACACATGACTCAGTGTTATTATAGAGAGCTTTCATTATGTTAACTAACTTGTCTGGTATACCATATGATTTCACAATCAACCACAAATTATGACGATCAACAGAGTCGAAAGCTTTTTTGAAATCAACAAAGCTAGCAACCAAAGGTTTCTGAAACTCGAAACATTTCTCAAGAATCTGCCTAAGTGAAAATATCTGATCCACACATCCCCTACCACTTCTGAATCCACATTGCTCATCACGCAATTGACTGTCAACCAGATTCTTAATTCTATTAAGCACAATCATGGAAAGAACTTTACCTGGAACAGAGAGTAGGCTGATACCCCTATAGTTATCACAAGAACTGCGATCACCTTTTTTGAAAATAGGGATAACAATAGCTCTGGTAAAATCCTTAGGAACCATGCCTTTATCATAAAAGATATTCAGAATTTCAGTCATCCAAGTGGTAACCGAAACATTTCCAGCTCTAAGCATTTCCGTAGTAATTTCATCTACCCTTGGGGATTCATGAAGTTTAAGTTTAGAAACAGCCAAAATAACTTCAGATTGTGTTATAGGGCCAACATTAAATCCACCAATGCATCTATCATCATTGCAAACAATGGGAGTAGAACTAACTACATTGTTTAGAACATCACTGAAATGCTCAGCCCACCTAGCCATGACAGAATCCCCCCCCTTCTATAACCTTACCTTGTTTATCCTTCAATCCTTGTATGCCTGTCCGTTTTCTACCACACAAAATATTAACTATCTGGTACAGCTCTCTGCTGTTGTGCTGTCTAACTGCTTCCTCGGCTTTGTCAGCCAAACCATCAAGCCAAAGATTCTTATCAGCAGCTAACTGATCCTTTACAAGTTTATTAAGGTCTCTGTAATGCTTTCTATTAGGACTAGTAGGGTATTGATTAAGGGCATTCCTGCATTTCTTTCTTTCCGAAATAAGCTCAAGTGCCTTATCACTCAGATAATTTTGCCTCTTCTGCTCCGTTTTTCCTAAAAGAGTACTGTTAGTGTCCAAAAAAGCCTGTTTAAAATGATCCCATTCTTCCTCAACTTCAGTAGTAAGCAAACCATGACTGTCATAATGACTAAGTAACCTATCATGGTAAGCTTTGGCTATAACTGGATCTTTCAGAGCTTCAGTATTAAAAGTAAATTTTTTAACCCTAGCACAACACTTTTTAAGTTTAAGTTGCAACACACTTTTAACAAGGTAATGGTCAGATCCAATTTCAGCTCCCCTATATGCCCTGGTATACCTAACAGAACTAGCCCATTTGTTGCAATATGTAATCAATCATATTCTTATGCAGCCCATCAGGTGAAACCCATGTGTACTTATGTATGTCGCGGTGTTTGTAATAAGTGTTAGTTATTCTGAATCCATTGAGTTTACTTACCTGTAGGAGACGTTGCCCATTGCCATTGCATCTACCAATACCAAAAGGGCCTATTACTCCTCCCCAAAGGTCAGAGTCAGTACCAACTTTGGCATTGAAGTCACCAAGAACAAGGGTAATATCTCCTTTCTTGACAGAATTCAAAATATCCTGAAGTTGTTCATAAAACCTATCCTTCTCATCCTCATCGGCATCCTCAGTGGGGGCATAACAGCAGATAACATTCAAGTCTTTAACGCTTGTCTGAAATTTTGCTGTAAGAAACCTTTCATTAATGCACTCATATCCTAGAAGAGCATCGCTAGCGTGTCTGCTGAGAAGCAGACCCACGCCTTGGTGATGCTTATTGTCGTCCCTCCCTGAAAAGAGAAATTTAAGATTATTTTTAAGAATCTGACCTTTATCTGTCCATCTGGTCTCTTGCAAGCCGAGAATATCTAAATTATAATGGTTCAATTCTTGTATGAGGACATCAAGAGAAAAAGCTCTGTGCAGAGTCCTCACATTCCAACTACCTATGGAGAGAAAATGGTTAGTAGGATGTTTAAAGAAACTATGTTTATTGAGAGAGGGAATGCCGACAATATCAAACAGCCCCCTAATCGCAGACATGGGGCAAAGACCCGTCTGTTCGTAAAACGACCATTGAATTTCGCCGAATTTTGAAAAGCTTCTTTTTTTAACATTCTGGAAAGTGAATTAAATTTCGGCTCAATTTGATTGGAATTGTCATGACACACACACACGAGAGATAAGACATTTTGAGTCCAAGACATTTTGATAATAACCCAATGGAGCCTAATCCCTATTAGGGAAAAAAATTGCTTTGACGCATCGTTAAACCATATATAGAGAAACACATGTTGCTGACCATATTTCGGTTCTTCCTATTATAGGCTATTATAAACTTTAAAATAATTAGAAATATTCGATAATTAAATTAAAATATATAAATGTTATTTGGAACAAAAACTACTAGAAATAATTTTTAGAAACAGAAACTCTTGATTAAGATCACTTTATTAAAAAGAAAGAGAGAAAATAACAAAAGAAATAGTTAAAGGCTGAAAGGTGCTCATTTTTAATTACTAAAGACTGGGTTGCGTTGTTTTACCTCTGAACGGCACTTTTTTGTACACAGTGAGTTAAATGGCCAGGTCACAAGGATCCTGAAGGCTCAGAGAAGGTTAAGGACCCACTGGAACAGCTGTTGGGAGACAGATGATAGCCTTCCGTCAAGGCCATCCAGCGTGTTCTTTAACGTGCACAGGGTATGGGGCCACGGCTTAACGTGCCATCTAACGGACGGCGGCCTTTCCAAGCCCACGGTGTTTCCTACTGACAGTGGGCAGGGCAAGGAGTTTTGTGGAGATAAATCTCAACGCTGACTCAGGTGGGACTCGAACCTGGGAACTGCAGATTACGAGCCTGGCTGTTACCGACTGAGCCCCTACTAAAGATTGACTGAAAGATTAAATTATAATTCTTTTGTTTTAAAGATTTTTTCAAAATTATGAGGACATATTGAATTTCAACGGATGCGCTAAGTTCCACCTTCGAGTGAGGAACTTTGACTATTGTGGGATAAAATAAATAAATACCCCCTCAAGCAGCTGCTTGCCACAGAGGTCTAACAGGAGACTGTCAGTTTATATGCCACAGTAGAAGGTCTGAGAGGATGGCAGGACCTCAGCAGAAAAACGACACCTACATCCATGCCTTTCCCGGGGCTCGAACCCAGGTCCTTTAGATCAATAGCCAAGCGTGCTAACCACTCGGCCACGGGCCGCCTCATGTCAGACATTTCAGGGGTGCAGTAGTACTCCAGTACTTTCTGACGGATTATAATACGCCCCATAAAGTTAATCTGGTGATGGAATTTCTCCAGTGAGGATATTACCCGAATGAGTGGACGCCCAGAAAACCACTCCTCAATCCCAGGGCCGGCGCTAGGCGGGTTCAGCGCGTTCCCCGGAATCTGGCCCTGAGCTTTAAAAGACCCACGAAAAGATCATCGTAAAAGACGAAATTTCGGTCAAAATTGGCCGAAATAGCGAAATCGGTCAATTTTGATGACGTAATTAAAGATTTTGTGGCGAAAAAGGCGAGAAAAATTATCCAATATTTATAATATACTCGGGGTTCCTATAAGTTGTATGCTTGATATGTACCGCACTTTGTACTTATAATAAATAATTTATTATTATAAAATTTAGAAGTACATATAAATGAGTTTTTTTTGGCCCCGCACAATTTTTGAACCCGGCCCCGCAAAAGTTCACGCCAGCCCTGCTCATTCCTATTGAGCATGCAAGCAGGAGTGGGAACATTTTCCAATGTCGTGGGTGACTTTTAATCTAGAAATGCATCCAGTGGGCAACTAGTAGCCAGGGGGTAACTGAATGCCCATCAGGATGGACAACGTGATTATATCATTGAGTAACGACCACTTTATTCAGTACCTCTCACCTTTCAATGAAATAAGACTGACTACGTACCGGGGCACAGACCACATTTCAGAAAACGATGGTCTAACTATTTGCCTGCAAGCAATGACAATGCCGAAAGGTATTTACCACTTTTATCTTGGAAGATATTAAAAAAATTTTCCACAAAATCGAAGAAATGTTTTACATCATGTTACAATTTATTCCTCTAAAATGAACCCACTTTTACTGACTCCTTATCACTTCTATCCGTGTAAACATCAATTTTTTTATCCTAACTCGTTAACCTCAGGTGATTCCGGTTAACGATCGATGCCTTTCTTCCACGACAGGCCGACATCATATCGACACTTATTGTCGTCGGGGGATGGCTCAGTCGGTAGCGCGCCAGGCTCGTAATCTGTAGTTCCCAGATTCGAGTCCCAGCTGGGTCAGCGTTGAGATTTATCTCCGCAAAATTCCCCGCCCTGCACACGTTCAGTAGGGGACACCGATGGGCTTGGAAAGGCCACCGTCCGTCGGATGGGACGTTAAGCCGTGGCCCCGTGTGCGGGAGAGCCATACCCCGTGCACGTTAAAGAACACGCTGGATGGCCTTGACGGGAGGCTACTATCTGTCTCCCAACAGCTGTTCCAGTGGGTCCCAACCTTCTCTGAGCCTTCGGGGTCCATGTGACCTGGCCATTTAGCCCATGGTGTGCAAAAAACTGCTGCTCAAAGGTAAAACAACCCAACCCAGAAACTCGAGTGGCTTTCGACTCTAGAGGATCAGGCATTATTTTTTTTAAAAAGGAGGATTATTGAACAATAAAATGTGAACGAAGAAGCTGCCAATGGTAAAATCTGTCAAAGGAGAAATTCATTTCCCTTCCGCCAAACTTTTGGTGTCAATGTGCTGATCATAACAAATAATACACTGAAGTGCCGTTGAATTAGGGATAGGAGACATTTTCCAAATTCAGTACCCAAATCCCGCATTTGCGCGCATGCGTGGCTGAAACTCTGGTCATGTATAGCTGTCAGCTTTGGCTTCCCCAAGCATTCCTCGTGAGAAGCGTAATGGGAAAGGCGCGGGATTTAGATGCATTTGAGAGAGGGCAGATCGTAGGGCCCGATGGATGGGACACTAGATCTCCGAAATTGTCAACGAACTTGGATTTTCTCGTACGACAATTTTAAGAGTGTTCCGGGAATATGAAAATTCCGGCAAAAAACAAGCACCCGGACAAACTGCAAAGGGCAACCAGCCTTGAATGATCGTGGGCTTCGCTATCTGACCCACATCATATGGACCGATACAGGCCAGACATTATCTGAAATCACCTCCCATCTGAATGCAGGTTCCAGTCGTGAAGTCATGCAACGTTCACTTCATTGTCTCGGCTTCGGGAGCCGCCGACCACTTCTAACGGTATGACACTGGGCTCAACGCCTTGCCTGGGCTAAAGAACATCGAAACTGGCCATCGAAAATTGGCAACGGATAGCCTGGAGTGATGAATCCCGATTTAAACTTCATCACGCCAATAGGAGATTGAGGGCATGGCGCCAACCCCTTGAAGCCATGGATCCTGCATATCAGGTTGGAAGAGTACAAGTTGGTGGTGGCTCAGTGATGGCCTGAGGTGTCTTCAATTGGACGTCTGTAGGACCTTTGGTACGTGTACCGACGACTCTCAATGCATTCCAGTACGTAGATCTCATGGCTGACCATTTACACCCATTTATGTCCATCATGCATCCCAATGGAGATGATGTCTTCCAGCAAGAGAACTGTTCATCTCACAGGTCCAGGTTGACTGCTGCATGGTTGCAGGAGCATTCTGCTGACTTTGAAATAATGAATTGGCCACCTAAATGCCCAGATTTAAATCCCATCGAAAATCTTTTGATACTGTCGAGCAGAATGTTCGGGCCCTGTCCCATCAGCGACGACCTTGAGAGAATTGTGGGACAGCTCTGGAAGATACATGGATCACCATACCTTTGGCGAGCTGTAGATAGTAATGAAATACATTTTAACCTGCATGTCGACGTTCTTTCAAAGACGGGAGTGGAAGCTATGCTCGACCTTCCACTCTTCCCCCCCCCCTCGCCAGAACTAAAATTTTCTAATTTATTAAGGTAGATTTTCACTTAGGTAATTTGGTACTTTAGACATTTACATTTCCTTTAGCAATGCCAGTTGCAATATAGAGTGAAATAGAGAGTTAACCTCGAAATCGTTATCACGTGCGAAAAAAAACCCTGACCAGGCGAGGGATAATGTCTCTTCGGCGATCAAGTGCAACTCGAAGCGTCGAGTGTACACTTGTCACGTCATGCCTGACGACGTCGACGACAGGCAAACCCGCGTCCTCCTCCTCTTCCTCTGCTCTCTCGTATCTCCTTTCCTCCCGTGTCTAAGGTTCATCTCTTCTCTCCATCAGGCCGATCCCTTTCAAAGCACACAGCGAGAGGTTGAGGAGTTATAATTAGAACAGCGGAAGACTCAGAAATGAAATACGGCTAATTAAATTTTGAAGACCTTTCCGAAAAGCATCGCTCCGAAGTGTGATGTGTGCTGTCGGGATGGGATCGTGCTGTCGTTCGTGCCTCTATCTGCTGATGATAGAGAGAGATTGGCTACTCTAATGTTACTTCATCGAGAAGGGCAAAAGATTCGGTCAAGGCCCAGAGCCGTTGGGGGGAGGGTGTACAGAGGTAGAGGCCAGGGCTCGGTGTAAGAAAAAGCCACTTCTGCAATAAACCATTGACTTAACTTATAAAGGGGAAACCATTCCAAAAGGGGTTGAAATAATAGCTGAGGAATGAAACCACGACATATCCTACCTAGTACAGTCGCTCAAAAAAGTATCCGAACACTATGGTTAATTACAGAATTCAGAAAAAATATCTGGCAACAATCTTTTTAGAAATTAGTGATCTGGCAACCTTCGTGTCAAAGGTTGCCAGATCACTAATTTCTAAAAAGATCGTTGCCAGATATTTTTTCTGAATTCTGTAATCAACCATAGTGTTCGAATACTTTTTTGAGCGACTGTACCAGCATTATTTTATAATTATTTATACCAATTCTAGGATTTAGAAGTAAAAAATTTGTTGTATAAAAATAGAACACAGAAAAACAAATAAATAAATAAAATAAATCCCCTCCCCCCTCAAGCAGATGTTTGCCACAGAGTTCTGACAGGAGCCTGTCGGTTTATACGCCATAGTAGAAGGTCTGTGAGGATGGTGGGGCCTCAGCAGAAAAACGAGATATAAACCCCGGGGATCGAACCCAGGACCCTTAGATCAGTAGCTAAGCGCACTAACCACTCGGCCATGGGATGGCTAAAATAAATATTCGCTCAATCAGCTGCTGCCACAGAGGTCTGACAGGAGCCTGTCAGTTTAATGCTCCTTGGTAGAAGGTCTGTGAGGATGGCAGGACCTCAGCAGAAAGGCAACACAAACATCTATGCCTTACCGGGGCTCGAACCCAAGTCCATTTCATCAACAGCCAAGCGCGCTAACCACTCTGCCACGGGAGATTAAAAAACAAAAATTATTTTGAATTATGTCAGAATGAAATTTATTCCAAACCTGGCCAGATTCTGCTAAACATCACTGAATAAAATTTAACGAACTGCATTCTTCTCAGAAGGTAAGCAACAATGGATACTCTTGCATTGCTTTATAAATTGGTGCGGGGGAGGGGGGTAGAATCCAGTAAAATATGGCCAGCCTGTATTTTACCACAAGCCAGAGCGAAGGCATTTACCAATGTCGGAGGGAGAGGACAGAAAAAATGTTTCCTGTTTTTATGTGCATTAAAAAGAAAAGAGCATTCAAAGAATTAAATGATACTGCACTCAAAGGTGAAGTTCTTTCTCTTTAGAAATATTTTACTGTTATATTCTTTCAAAGGCAACAACAGATATTCATTCGCGATTGAGAGGGGTTATTAGCATCGTCTTTCTCAGCCTGTTACAAAAGTAGTTCTTACATGAAAAATCATGCAGAAGCGAGTGCATTTACATAATAATACTTTTATGACACTTTATGTGGCTGCATATGTTGCCACATACACTTTAACACGAAGTGAGACTCTGAGGGACAATTTTGTGCACATAATGGGCTCAATAGCCAGGTCACGAGGACACAAGGGTTCGGAGTTGGTTAGGGGATGCGGATCTACTTGACAGCTGTTAGAAGACAGATGTAGTCACACGTCAAAGCCATCCAGAGTGTTTTTTTAACGTGCGCAGAGTATGGCTCTCCCGTGTATCGGATGGGACGTTATCAGAGATAACGTCCCATCCGACGAACGGAGGCCTTTGCCAATCCATCTGTGTCCCCTTTCTCATGGGGCGGGGGTGGCTCAGTCGGTAGCGCGCCAGGCTCGTAATCTGTAGTTCCCAGGTTCGAGTCCCAGCTGGGTCAGCGTTGAGATTTATCTCCGCAAAATTCCCCGCCCTGCCCACGGTCAGTAGGGGACACCGATGGGCTTGGAAAGGGAGCTCAAAGGCTCAAAGGCTGGTAGAATGGTCCATGAAAAAAGTGGAACTGCAAGATATTCTTCGTTTTTTTTTTGTAACTTTGTGGACATGTTATGATCACAGCCAACTGAGCTAGAAATACGAATGTTCGGATGAGATTTTGCATTCTCAAAGAATTTCTTGGCAAGTTTACAATCATCAGAGTCAACAATTTCATTTAGAAAGAAAAGATGGAGATTAGCTAAAAGCTCTATCAGGCTAGTCTAGGTTTCTCACACAACATGCAAACCCATAACATCCATCCCTGGACTCGAACCAGACCCCAGCCGTGTCACGAGAAGTTCCACTGCTCCACCGAAGCGATGGTTTGTAAAATTTAAATCAGATAGTTTATATTCAGCCTGGTGTTACTTCCTTTTAATGGATATAAAACTGTTAAATACAGTACATTTCAAAATGTTCTTTTTCCAAACTGACAGGCTCTTGTCAGACCTCAGTGGCAAGCAGCTGCTTGAGGAGGGGTTTATTTTTTCATATGAGAACTTACAATCCATTTAGAATTAATAAAGGATTTATTTTCCATTTGAACTTTTTTATGTTTTTTTTTCCTTTTTTTTGCAAGAGATATTTATTTGGGTTCAAATAACAATAACATCATGCTGCAAACATTGTTAGATCAACCAAATTAATTCGGAACTGAAAGAGTTAATATAAATTTCAAACAGAATTGGTCCCATAACAGATCCTTATGAAACTGCCATTGTAGTAGTCATCATATTGCTCATTGCTATTTCAACAACTTTTTTGTATAATAAAGGTAACATTTAATCGAAATTTTAACCATATTAAAAATTACTTTTCAAACAATGCTTGTAATAAAGTCTGATAGTAGTCTGTAGGTTTAATAAGCTGTGGAGAGGATCTCTGAGGAAGGAAGTACTTTACCAAAAAGACAAAATTAGAAAAGAAACATCCGTGGTTCGAACCTAGGTGTTTGTACTCTGCAACCAAGTACGCTAACCCATGGCCACAGGGACGACTGTTCTGGAATGGAGTATTAAAAAAAAAAAGTTTCGTAGAAACAACAAAATAATCTTGACTCAAATAATTTCCTCATGTTTAGGAAAAGTGTTGCAGAGGAGGTTTTGTTTATTTTTAACAATACTTTTTTTAAATTTTTATATTAGAGCGAAGAGTGAGAATTTGCAAGAGCATTGAGAGAAAAGGGAACAGGTTCAGAGATAAAGGCCTAAATATAAAAAAAATCTGAGAGAGATAAAATGCACTGATAAATAAAGGAAATGAGATGAGCTATGAGAGAACGCATTGAGAGAAAAGGAAACCTGTCGAAAGTTGGGTTGGGTTGTTTTACCTCTGAGCGGCACTTTTTTGCACACCATGGGCTAAATGGCCAGGTCACATGGACCCCGAAGGCTCAGAGAAGGTTGGGGGAGGGTACCCACTGGAACAGCTGTTGGGAGACAGATGGTAGCCTCCCGTTAAGGCCATCCAGCGTGTTCTTTAATGTGCACAGGGTATGGCTCTCCCGCACACGGGGCCACGGCTTAACGTCCTATCCGACGGATGGTGGCCTTTCCAAGCCCATCGGTTACCCCTACTGACCGTGGGCAGGGCGTGGAATTTTGCGGAGATAAATCTCAACGCTGACCCAGCTGGAACTCGAACCTGGGAACTACAGATTACGAGCCTGGCGCGCTACCGACTGAGACCCCGCCCCCCTGTCGAAAGACCGTGGCCGAGTGGTTAGCGCGCTTGGCTACTGATCTAAGGGACCTGGATTCGATCCCCGGATAAGGCATGGTCGTATTGTGTCGCTTTTCTGCTGAGGTCCTGCCATCCTCACAGACCCTCTACTATGGCATATAAACTGACAGGCCTCCTGTCAGACCTCTGTGGCAAGCAGCTGCTTGAGGGGGTATTTTTTTTTATTATAAGGGAAAGTTTTGAGAGAAATTAGATGCGCTGATAAAGGGAATGAGATGAATAATTATTAAATTAGAGAATTCATTAAGAGATAAGATTATGTATTGAGTGATAAAGGAATGCTTTGAGAGGTAAGAGCGTGTTGAAGGATAAAAGTATGAAAAGGTTTCATTTAATGGTTATATGGCGCACTCTCCTCTGATAATCCTGTAGAAGTACAAAGGAAAAAGGACTGGCTTTAGGTTATAGATCCAGGAGCTTTCGTTATGATTTTGAGCAACCGTCGGGAAGGAACTGCAGAATCCAGAAATGGTCACCCTATTAATACATTACTGGTTTAAATATACTTTTTCCAGCATTTAGGATTTTTTTTAGTTATTCAGAAATTCCACGTTTGACTCCTTTCGAATCGAAGTCTGAAGTCTACTGCGATTGATCAAAACAGTGATCATGGAAGAACGATATTTTAGTATGATTTA
Organism: Ryuthela nishihirai; assembly: GCA_038380435.1. NCBI lineage: Eukaryota > Metazoa > Arthropoda > Arachnida > Araneae > Heptathelidae > Ryuthela > Ryuthela nishihirai. The sequence continues at coordinate 85,491,956 of JAWZYU010000017.1, forward strand.
ATCCCCCTCTTGCCTTTTGGCTTGATAAAACAGCATGTCGTATGCCACACAGATTCCTTAGCTATTATAAATATCAACAGTACTTTTCTCTCAATAGATGAATTAAACACTTCCGTTGTTTCTGATGTTCAGACCAGTGCAGAACCAGTTCTGTATTTTCCCTTAAAAAAAATAAATACCCCCTCAAGCAGTTGCTTGCCACAGAGGTCTTACAGGAGCCTGTCAGTTTATATGCCATAGTAGAAGGTCTGTGAGGATGGCAGGACCTCAGCAGAAAAACAACACACATCCATGCCTTAAGCATCTGATATTCCCTGCGCCCTTTTCAAAGTCGGTTTTTGCTTCTCCTGCCAGCTGGCTAATTCGCTTCGTCCGACGACACAGAAGCCAATGGATGCAGTGCACGGAACAACTACCACGTGACAGACGTCCTGTCTGACCCCGAGATGTAAGGACACGAGACAGGAAATGGAGACTAGTGCGGGTGAGAAACTGTACTCTCCCCTCTCCATTTCTCTGTTCCTCCCTCCCGCAATGGTTGGGGGAGTGGCTTCCAGAACATCGGCGACAATATGCACTTCAGGTATGACCTGGCTCGCGGAGGGGTCTCTTGCATCTGTTTCCACGTCGAAATGAGCAATTAAAATGTAAATCAATGGCAGATGGAAAATAGCGGAAAACTGTGAAATGAAAAGAAAAAAGTGAAAATGAAACACTCTTATATCTGTGTCACGGTACCGATGGTGACTGCCAGCTGTTTACATGGACATGAAGAGACTGTGACAGTATTGATTGTGACAATTGTTCATATGGACATAGAATCTGTGACAGTATTGTTTGTGACAGTTTTTCTATGGAAAAACAGAAATTGATGGGGAAACAAAATAACTAGTAATTAAATGAAGATTTGATTAGTAAAACAGTTGTTCAAAAGGGTTTCAGTCTTAATTAGTCCCTAGGGTGTTGCCCTGATCGATTCGCAATCTTTTGGTGACTTATCTTTTTTGAAATTAATATGTTTTCATCAAGTGATGCATTGGTGTATTATATGCTGAGAGGAGTCTATTAATATAATACGCCATAGAGAAGGTGCATCAGAAAGGCGAGACCTCATCAGAATAACTACAGAAGGAAAGAAACATCTGTGCCTTATCCGAGACTCGTACCCAGGCCCCTTGGATTAGCAGTCATGCACACTAAATATCTGGCCATGGGGAAGATATATTAATTTTATTTAATAATGTTCATTAGTTGAATTAATTCAAAACTGGAATATATGGGAATCTTGATTTAAAAGAGAAGTTTTTCCTTTTTACCTATTTTTTTCACTCCTTAAATGTTTAACTTTGAACTAACGGATGATGGGGAAAATGCAAATAGTATTTAGTAATTATACAACTTAAAAAACATTTCTCTTTTATTTCTTAAATTTAAAAAGTTGCATTTCCCACACCCCTCTGAGAAAAGTGAGCAGATTATTTCTGCCAGTGGAATATCTCTTGACACTCTACCACCAAAGTTTCAAATTCCTATCATGTACAAGTCGTTTACAAAATTTGTTAACAGTTTTGTGGTTTCCATATTTATTATCTCTAACGATATAAATTCAAACTTCAAAAGTATTTGAAAAATGCAAATTATAATATTTCATTAGTACCAATCCAACTAAAAAAGAGTTTTCCAATTATAATTTAAAAAGAGTTGCGTTTTTCACCCCCCACCCCTGTGGGTAAGGGGTCAAGTCATTGTCGCGAATAGAAACCGGGTGACCTTCACATTCCACCACAAAAATTTCAAATTTCTGGCATAAATACATCGTTTGCAATATTCGTTTAAAAATTTGAAATTCTTTAAAATTTCCACTTTTAGATGGCACATTGAGAGCTTTTAGGATATTGGAAAGTGCAAACCGTAATAGTCATTAATACCTATCCAACCAAAAAATAATTTTTAATTTCTCTAAAAGCAAACAATTATCTGTTTAAACGAAAAAGTTGTGTTTTCCCAACCTCCTAGGGATAAAGGGATCAATTTATTGTTAACAATGGAAACTTCATGAACTTGACATTTCTCCAAGAAAATATCAAATTACTAGCTTATCATTTGTAATATTGGTTTAAAATTTTGGAATTTTTCAAAAATTTCCACCGTTAGAGGGCGCAATTTTAATTTCTGGAAGACTCGGAAAGTGTGAATCATAATATTTTATCAGTTCCTATCTAACCCAAAAAGAATTTTTCATTTATCATTAAAAACAAACAATTATCACTTTAAAAAAGAGAGTTGAGTTTTCTACCACCCTAGCGATAAGGGATCAAGTCATTGTTGTCAATGGAACCTTCGTATCCTTCCCATTTCACCAGCAAAATTTCAAATTTCTAATTCTCGATATTAGTTTGAAATTTTGGAATTTTCAAAAATTTCCGCCGTTAGAAGGCGCAATTGTAATTTTAAGGAGTGTTGGGTTGGGTTGTTTTACTTCTGAGCGGCACTTTTTTGCACACCATGGCTAATGGCACACCATGGGCTAAATGGGCTAATGGCCATGGGCTAAATTCAGGTCACAAGGACCCCGAAGGCTCAGAGAAGGTTGGGGGAGGGACCCACTGGAACGGCTGTTGGGAGACAGATGGTAGCCTCCCGCCAAGGCCATCCAGCGTGTTCTTTAACGTGCACAGGGTATGGCTCTCCCGCACACGGGGCTTAACGTCCCATCCGACGGACGGCGGTCTTTCCAAGCCCATCGGTGTCCCCTACTGACCGTGGGCAGGGCGGGGAATTTTGCGGAACTCAGAGGTGAAACAAGATTCTACGAATTTTGTTTCACAGACGACAACTGAAAATCAACAGTTGTTTAAAAGAACTAAAAATAGCAATCGAATCATGCCGATAGAAAAAAAGTTTGAAATTGGGAGGGCGTGGGTAAACATTTAAATAAATGTTGTTATTAATATAAATCAATAAACTAATGATATCTAAAAAATATAATTTGTCCAGAAGGAATTTAAATCAATTCAGAAGCCTAGAACAATGGCCCTATGCAGTGTCAGAATTTAAGGTATTCTCTTTAGGGGACAAAAATTCTGAATTACGCCCTCAATTATGGATTTATAAACTAATAAAATTGCATAATGATGCGTATATTTACCACATTAATAACATGGCCATAAAGTAATACATTATACAAAAAAATTACCTATAAAATGCAAAAAAAAACACAAGAAAATCCATAATGTTAGCTTGAAGTTTGGGGCAGGGTACCACTGGACAATTGTTAGGTGACAGATGGCAGCCTCCCATCAAGACCATCCAGCATGCACTTGAATGTTCACAGGGTATGACTCTCCTGCACGGAGCCACGGGATAATGTCCATCTGACGAACGGCGGCCTATCCAAGACCATCGGTGTACACTTTCTGACCGAGGGAGAGTTAGCGGAGATAAATCTCAACGCTGGCCTAGGTGCGACTCGAACCTGGGAGCTGAAGATTATGAATCTGGCGCGCTACCGACTGAGCCAATTTTATTTAGGAATGGTATCTCAGCTCAAAGTCAGTTGGAAAGCCTTTCAACTTTCCACATCCTTCCCAAATTCAGTTTTATCTAAGTACATTTACCTGATCGACAGAGTAAAATATACAAAATGTGAAATTCGAATTATTTTTCATGTTTATACAGACTATATTATTATAGACGTTTATACAGACGACGTAATAATATATTGATGCAAACTGATAATCTGGAAAGCGCCCTTAACATTTTTACTTCCCTCGATTAGTGGCGTCTCGATATTTTTACCTCGCTTACCATTTAGAGCTAAGTGATGCTTCAAAATAACTGACGAGGTCAAAGGCTACACGTGTTCAGACAGATCATTTCTAAATCCGTAACAAATGAAGCAATGTCGTCGCACCCACTATTCCACGGCACTCCTGGTGAAAAATTCACTGGCTTCTGCTTAGAAAATGAACTCAAAAATAAGAATGACACTGATGACCACACTTTTTTGCTATATGTTACCGGACTTGATCGTTGCGTACATTCCTGACAGGGGCGTAGCGAAGGACTATGGTTGGGGGGTTGAGGGGGGGGGGGGGGGGGGATCAAAAATTTTCCAACTCGAAATTCAAATTTTAACAACTGAGCAACTTACCTAGATTTACGCTCCGTGGGGTATTTCACAACTCTCCTGCATTTTGCCATTTCACTTCCAATTTTACCAGCTAACCGTAATTTGCCATTGAACTTCCAATTTTGCCAACTAGCCTTTATTCCACATAAATATTCCAATATTTACATCTCGTCTGAATTGTAGCAACTCAGTGTGAATTTTCACTTGATTTGGTCAACTCTCCTAAATTTCACGAAACTAATTCCAATCTTACATCTCTCCTAAATTTGCCAATTCGCTTCAAACTTTTCAAACTCCCCAAGATTTTGCCAAGTTTTCTCGATTTTTGGTCAACTGTTCTGAATTTCACAAACCCAATCCCAATTATCACAACTCGCCCGTATTTTCCAAGTGGATTCGAATTTTGCCAACTGCCCTACATTCTGTTAAGTTTCCTCAATTTATCTAACACTCCTTCATTTCACAGAATAAATCTCAATTTTCACAACTCGCCTATATTTTACCAAGTGCATTCGAATTTTGCCAACTACTCTAGATTTTGCCAACTCGCCGTAATTTTACAGAAAAAATCGCAATTTTTACATCTTCCCTGAATTTGCCAAGTCATTTCGAATTTTATCAACTATCCTTAATTGCACAAGAAAGACACAATTTTCACAATTCCCCTGTATTTTACCTAGTGGCTTCGAATTTTGACAATTCCCCTAGACTTTGCCAAGAGTTCTTGGTTTTTCCAACTCTCCTTAATTTCACAAAATCAATCCCAATTTTCATAACTCACCTGTACTTTACCAAATGGTTTCCAGTTTTGCCAACTCCCCTAGATTTTGTCAAGTTTTCTCGATTTTGTCAATTCTCCTTAACTTCACAAAAAAATCCCAATTTTCACAAATCGCCCGTATTTTACCAAGTGGATTCGAATTTTGCCAACTGCCCTAGATTTTGCCAAGTTTCCTCGATTTTGCCATCTCGCCACAATTTCACAGAAAAAAAATCCCAATTTTACATCTCACCTGATTTTTGCAAAGCCACTCTGAATTTTGCCAACTCCCCCAAGATTTGCCAACTCTTCTAGATATTGCGAAGTTGCCTCGATTTTGCAACACGCCATAATTTTACAGAAAAAAGATTGCAATTTTTACATCTCATTTGAATTTTGTCAACTCTCCACGACTTTGACAAGTCACTCCGAATTTTGCCAACTATCCCTAGATTTTACCAACTCCCCAAAGATTTGCCAACTCGCCATAATTTTACAGAAAAAAATCCTAATTTTTACATCTTACCTGAATTTTGTCAACTCCCCACGATTCTGCCAAGTCACTCCGAATTTTACCAACTGTCCCTAGATTTTGCCAACTTCCCAAAGATTTGCCAACTCGCCATAATTTTACAGAAAAAAATCCTAATTTTTACATCTTACCTGAATTTTGCCAACTCCCCACGATTTTACAAAGTCACTCCGAACTTGTCAACTCCCCAAAGATTTGCCAACTCGCCATAATTTTACAGAAAAAAATCCTAATTTTTACATCTTACCTGAATTTTGCCAACTCCCCACGATTTTGCCAAGTCACTCCGAACTTGTCAACTTCCCAAGATTTTGTCAAGTCACTCCGAATTTTGCCAACTCCCCAAGATTTTGCCAAGTTGTCCCGATTCTGCCAACTCCCCAAGATTTTACCAAGTCACTCCGAATTTTGCCAACTCCCTAAGATTTTGCCAACTCACCAGTTTTTACTAAGTGGCTTCGAATTTTGACAGCTGCTCTAAATTTTGCCGTCACTCCATTTACTAAACTGCCTTAGATTTGCCAAGTTGTCTCGATTTTGACAACTCCCCTTAATTTTCCAAAAAAGATAAAATTACAAATTTTCCCAACTCACCTAGATTTTACGAAGTCGTTTCGAATTTTGCCAACTCCGAGTTACTTTGGGGGGGGGGGCTCCCCCCATCCCCCATGGATACATCCCTGATTCCCGCTGAACCTTTTACTTGTTTCTAATACGAGGAATCATGGGCGCCTTCAGGGGGAATGATTGGGGGAGGAAAACTGCTCTACCTAGAAAAATTGATTTGTTAAATAATATCAAGTATACCAAAATCAATATTTTATTTTCCTTAAAGAATGTGTGCATGATTCCTTATTTGAAACTGTACTCATTAAAGAACAGATCTACATACATATTTATATCTTGAAATATTGATTAGTTTTTTTGCCACTCCTCCCTCCCCGCAGGAAATATTTTGCCCCTCCCTGAAACAAATTTCTGTAGGCGCTCATGCCATGAATCTAGATTTAATCTATTAGACAGCCAGTTAAGTATGCTCTCTAAATTACTATTTCTATGTCTCCCGTTCTTCACAACGCGCTTCAAGTCCCCCTTCAGCGACACCTATTGAGCTTCGTTTCACCATATTGCGAAAGCTAAACTGTTCCCCGATTTATCGAGGCTTTTATTGGACATTAAAACTTTCAAACACACCCATCTACCACACCAGCAGTTGTTTGACGTTTATTTAAAAAAATCGACACTCCTAATTTTTTGAATTAGCTCTCTCGCTGTCCTTCCTCTCGATGCACGTGCGTAATGCTACGTCATCAGAGTGTGACGTACCCCGCATGCTCTACCCCCATAATTTATGAACTGCGAGTTCGGCCTAACGAGTTTTGTGACTCCCACAGGGAGGGAATATTCTCCGATGGATATCGCTTTCTGAGGAAAGCATGAGACAAAAATAAACAAGCCAAGCAGAATGCGGAATTCCGATTCATAAGAAAAACAACATTTAGAATCAAAGAAGTAAATATAATTGCAGAAAACTTCAGAAACTATTTTGAGAATTCATCCATCATTACTGAGAAGCCATACATGGTCACTAATCCAAGGAGGCCACAATGTCCTAGTTAAAACATCCTCTGCCTCTTTTTCCTTTTTTCCTTTTGGCTGACATATTGGCGATGTTTTACTCCAGTCTGCCAACAAGAGAGTCGTTAGGCATTATTTATGGCGCATCTAAGTATCGCGGTGGGTGGCAACTGCAGAGGACACTTTTGATCTCAATTCTTCGTCAGCTGCTGCAAGGGTCACAGCCTCTTTGAAACCGATTTTCTTGAAACGTTCAAGGAGCAAATCAACCGATTCGGGGGGAAAACGTTTCATTTTTCATTCACAAACAAACGGTTAAAGAAACGAGAATAAAAAAAAAATCTTATCTTCCTATGTGATCGTTAAAAAGTTAAGAATAAGTAGAAAAAGCTGATGATAATTTTATCATTTATTTAAAGAAAATTAGTATCAAAGAAACGACAACAAAAATTTTATAAATTTTTCTTATGTCCTATCTTTTTCACTTCTGCCAGAGTTGATGTTTATCTCCACTAAATCCAAACCTTGCCCTCGGACTGGAAGGGACACTGATGGACTTGGAAAGGTAGGCGTCCGTCATATGGGATGTTAAGCCGTGGCGCAAACGAACAAGCTGGATGGCTTGAATGGAGGCTTCCATCTGTCTTCTACCAGCTGTCCAATGGGTTCCCTTCTCCCAACCTTGTCTGAGTCCTTGGGAGGAGGAGAGGGGGGGGGGGGTGATAATCTGCAGTTCCCAGGTTCGAGTTCTAGCTGGGTCAGCGTTGAGATTTCTATCTCTTCATTCTATCTCCGTAAAACTCCTCGCCCTACCCACGGTCAGTAGGGGACACCGATGGGATTGGAAAGACAGCCGTCCGTCGGATGGGACGTTAAGCCGTGACCCCTTATGCGGGAGAGCCACACTCTGTGCACCTTAAAGAACACGTTGGATGGCCTTGATACGGAGTAGACTATAGACTGTCTACTCCATATTAAGGAGAGGATACAGCTATCTACCAATAGCTGTCCAGTGGGTCACTCTCTCAATCTTTCAAAGCCTTCGGAGTCCTTGTGACCTGGCCATTTAGCCCATTGTGTACAAAAATAGTGCCGCTCAGAGGTAAAACAACGCATCATTGCGATTTATTTCCGCCAAATTCGCCGCGCTGTCCTCGGATAGGGGACACCTATGGCCTGGAAAGGCCGCCGTCCATCGGATGGGACGTAAAGCCGTGGCCACATGTACGGGGAGAGCCATCCTTGTGCACATTAAAGAACAGGCTGAACGGTCTTGAAGGGGAGGCTACCATTTGTCTCCTAACAGCTATCCAGTGGGTCCCCTTCCCCAGATTTCGCTGAGCCCTAGGGGTTTTTGTGACCTGGCTATCGCACTGTGTACAAAAAGCTTTTGCAGCACGAATGGAGACTGCTCCCTCACCTTCCTCTTCGTATATTTTTACGTCCCCTTGGGAAGCTTTAATCCTTTTTTTTTTAGTAATAACGTAAAACTTCGCGAATTTCACCATTTAACTCACTCATTGTAGAACGTTTCTAACGATGGAGACCAAGACTCCCATATTTCTAATAGTTATCGACGGGCGCAGTGGACTTGATACTTTCCTTTAGTACTACATTCAGTAGTATGCAAACGCAACACGATGATGTCTCCCCATGCACATTTTGCGTGGCAAGAAACGCAAAGACTTATGAATCACCCTAGTAAATTTCCAAGATATTTTTTAATTTAATTCCATTTATAGCATTTCTATTTTGAAGCAATTTTTTATTCTGAAAGAGAAATTTATGTCGAGTCACCCCTACGTTACAGGATTCCACTTGATATATAATTGATTAAGATTCACGCCCAAGTTGGAAAGATATGATGAAATAATTGTCTTCAAAATACAGTCACAAGATAACGCCAAACGATAAGCAACAAAGCAATAGGAGGCTGGTAGATAAAAAAGGTTATCCATATAAAACTTTGAATTTATGCTTTCAGTTTCAATAATTATCCCCGAGGTGTGAGGCTCGTAATCTGTAGTTCCCAGGTTCGAATCCCAGCTGAGTCAGCGTTGAGATTTATCTCCGCAAAATTTCCCGCCCTGCCACGGTCAGTAGGGGACACCGATGGGCTTGGAAAGGCCGCCGTCCGTCGGATGGGACGTTAAGCCGTGGCCCCGTGTGCGGGAGACCCATACCCTGTGCACGTTAAAGAACACGCTGGATGACCTTGACGGGAGGCTACCATCTGTCTCCCAACAGCTGTTCCAGTGGGTCCCCTCCCCCAACCTTCTCTGAGCCTTCGGGGTCCATGTGACCTGGCCATTTAGCCCATGGTGTGCAAAAAAGTGTCGCTCAGAGGTAAAACAACCCAAACCCGAGGTGTGATTATTTCACACATCTCTCTCTATGCAGAGAAGGTGTCGAAAAAAAAATAAATTGAAAAAAGGGGGGGGTGAGAGAAAATGACTAGACCGTCATTACCATGGGATGGGAGGGTCAGGAAGCCGTATAAAAATTGGCTTCCTACCCTTCCATCCCGGTTAGGGATTATCTCTATATTATTTTACATGGACAAGTTATTTTCAGAACTAAGGGTCAAGTTCAATGCTGGTGGATTTGGGTTGTTTGGATGACATTTTGTTTTGCACAAATAGTCTAAATGGCCAGGTCTCAACGACTCCAAATGGGTAAACTGGGTAGACTATTCAGTGGACAGCTGTTAGGAAACGGAAGGAAACACCCATCAGAACCATCCAACGTTCTCTTCATCTTGCAAATATTGCGGCTTTCCTGCACACGGAGCCATGGTTTAATGGGGGGGGGGGGGGGGGCATGAGAAGGAGGAGGAATGTTCTGTCGATTGCATGTCAGACTTGTAATATGCATTCATTGAATTTGCTTCCTATACCTCGTGAATATCGAAAAGTCTTTTATCTAGTGCTAATCCATATCTAGTGATATTCCATAGTCTACTCCATATCGAGTGCCTTGTTTTTATCTAAGTCTAATCCACATCGAGTGCCTTGCTTTATCTATTGCTAATCCATATCTACTGCCTTGCTTTTATCTAGTGCTAAACCATATCGAGGCCTTGCTTTTATCTAGGCTACTCCGTATCGAGTGCCTTGCTTTTATTCAGTGCTAATTCATATCTAGTCTTTTGCTTTTATCTAGTGTTAGTCCATATGGAGTGCCTTGCTTTTCTCAAGTGTTAGTCCATATCGAGTGCCTTGCTTTTATTTAGTGCTAATCTATATCTAGTCTTTTGCTTTTATCTAGTGTTAGTTCATATCTAGTGCCTTCTTTTATCTAGTGCTAATCCGTATCTAGTGCCTTGCTTTTATCTTGTGCTAATCCGTATCTTGTGCTCTGATTTTATCTAGTGCCACACTTTTATTTAATGCATTGCTCCTGTTCCAAAATCTTTCTTTCGGAATGAATAGAGTAGTGAGGTTAACGAGTAATCAACCAACTAATCAGTCACGATTTCAAAGGAAAGTATGCCTTGAATGGTGAACATTAACGAGAGAGATTTCTAAGTTCAGGCGGCATAAGGCAAAGGAAAGAATTCGGAATCATCAGGCTCAAGAAAGCCGAGCTGTCATTTACACAAAAGAACACAGTTTATTTAGATTATTTGAATCTCGTTTTTTGGGCTTGTGATGATTGCATTGCCACAGGCATGCAAAAGCATTGCTCTTGGTGGAAAAAGAAAGCGCTGCACATGCGACGTCAAATCGAAGACGCTGAAATGTGACGTTTATTGAGAGCTGAATGTGCACGATGTGCCACAGGGGAGGGGAACGGGGGGGGGAGGACGTGGTCGAGAGGTGATTGTCCACAGTGCAGGCAAACGCACTCTGGAGTGCAGTACACGTGCGGTCGCGTGGCAGCACACCTGGCCAACTAAATTTGATCTCCACCGCTGGACGAGGAGGAGGAAGCAGTGCATTCACCGATATGGGCGACAGATGTTCCTTCTTGAAGTGGAATGGATGCCTCGCGGTACAAGGGGTTGAGGGGGGGGGGAGGCTTGATGTAAGGAGGATCTGAGTTGTTATTAAATGAATGAAATGTAATCGATTAAGGAAAGTAAGGTTGCGAGGCTTTCAAACTGTTTTGAGTCAATGAGAATCCGGGAAAATGGAGGGAGATCTCTGAAGAGAACTTTTCTTTTGAGATGGCTCCTTTTCCGAATCAGGATTTTTGCTTCTTCCGTCAAAGAACGGAAGTCAGCATCTTAGCAAAATATTTTTTTTCCCTTTTTTGTTTTGAGAGGGGAAAGCTGTTGTTCGATTTAAATTTTATTTTATTTTCCAAATTAATTGTAAAATACTGCGGTTTTTACAGCCGTCGTCTTCGAAGCGAGATTTATATTGGTGATTCTTCGTTTCGTTGGCAAAAGAATTTGAACAATAAATCCAGTAAAGATTGATTCAAGAAAACGAGAGAACTGTAACGATATTGAGAAGGTTGTGTTGGTATGGTTTCCCTCTGAAATAATGGAGCTAAATGGCCAGGTCACAAGGAACCCGCCCCAAGAGTTCAGAAAAGATTAAGGAAAGAGATTCATTAGATAGCTCTTAGGTGGAATCTTCCGTCAAGGCCATCCAGCGTGTTCTTTAAAGTACCCAATCTATGGTTATCTCCTAAAGAAGGTGTCACGGCTAAATCTGCCATCTGACAGACGGCAGTCTTTCCAAGCCCATTGGTGTCCCTTTCTCACCAAGGGCAAGATGATGTTTAGCGGGGCATGTCGTGTCCCTCTAATTTGTTTTATTATTTCATTTATTGTTCTTGCATATATTAAAAAAAATAAATACCCCCTCAAGCAGCTGCTTGCCACAGAGGTCTGACAGGAGCCTGTCAGTTTATATGCCACAGTAGAAGATCTGAGAGGATGGCAGGACCTCAGCAGAAAAACGACACAAACAGCCATGCCTTACCCGGGGCTCGAACCCAGGTCCCGTACATCAGTAGCCAAGCGCTAACCACTCGGCCACGGGACCGCTGCTATATGTATATTTTCAGCAGTATCTTAAATGATAATGTTTCTCGTGAGATATCATTCGTATCACTCTGGCTGTGTAGTGTCCAAATGATTGCAAAAATGAGCACCGGCAAATGGTTTTATTGCGCCTTCATTGCTCGCCTCCCTTCATGTAGCCAGAGGGGTTAGGGTGTGAGTCACCGAGTGGAGTGAAGATGAGCTGGAAGAATAACCAAGGTGGCTTAGGAACGAAGGAGTCACATTCGTTTACCGCGCTAAAATGTAACTCTTTCTCAAAAACCTTAAAGGAGCAGGATTCGGTTCTCTGTGAACCAAGTTATGTTGGCAGGGATTAGGATATCTTCTCGTCAGTTTTGAGGTTTCCAAAGAGATTTCTCTACGAGAAAGTACAGATTTCCACCTCCTTAGGTTGGGTTGTTTTACCTCTGAGCGGCACTTTTTTGCACACCATGTGCTAAATGGCCAGGTCACATGGACCCCGAAGGCTCAGAGAAGGTTGGGGGAGGGGACCCACTGGAACAGCTATTGGGAGAGAGATGGTAGCCTCCCGTCAAGGCCATTCAGCGTGTTCTTTAACGTGCACAGGGTATGGCTCTTCCGCACAAGGGACCACGGCTTAACGTCCCATCCGACGGACGGCGGCCTTTCCAAGCCCATCGGTGTCCCCTACTGACCGTGGGCAGGGTGGGGAATTTTGCGGAGATAAATCTCAACGCTGACCCAGCTGGGACTCGAACCTGGGAACTACAGATTACGAGCCTGGCGCGCTACCGACTGAGCCACCCCCGCCCCACCTCCTTAGGTAAATGCCTGCGAAAGCAAAGCAGCATTTGAGCTATGTTAAGCTGATTAGAGAAAGCTTCCAAAAGCATATCAAATTAAGCCATTTCACTCAGCAAAGCGTTGTGCACAGCTAAGGCCCGCAGAATCAAGCGAATTCCCAAAGTATACATATTTATGTGAATGTGGAAAAATGTAAATAAATGGTGTGTCGTCCTCTATTTAGTGCATTGGACATTTACATCTTTCATCGAAGGCACATCATGTCTGACGCACATCGCACATCGGAGCAAGGGTGTAACAATCCGCGGAGCTGTGAATTCACCCAGAATCACGGGTGAAGAGGATTTAAGTGAAATAATTTAACTAAAGCGGAATTTAAAAAGAAGTTTGAGTCCACCACCTTGCTTCATCGAGTCAAAAACGAGAAGGTATATATACTTTTTTCAGTGCAATTTATGTTGTATCGAAATTATATTTGAAAGTGTGAATAAACTTTAGTTGATTGTGTTGTGCTACAGAGATGTTCTGAAACATAAGTTTTGTATGCACTCTGTCAGCTAGAGCCGAAAGGGGAGCTGAGTGGCCATTTTTGGCAGTAGGATTTCTTTTCGCCTGGTAATAATGTACCGACAATAGATCTGGTTCTGAGGGTTGGGCTGTTTTACCTCTGAGAGAGCCAGGCTCGTAATCTGTAGTTCCCAGGTTCGAGTCCCAGCTGGGTCAGCGTTGAGATTTATCTCCGCAAAATTCCCTCGCCCTGCCCACGGTCAGTAGGGGACACCAATGGGCTTGGAAAGGCCGCCGTCCGTCGGATGGGACGTTAAACCGTGGCCCCGTGTGCGGGAGAGCCATACCCTGTTCACGTTAAAGAACATGCTGGATGGCCTTGACGGGAGGCTACCATCTGTCTCCCAACAGCTGTTCCCGTGGGTCCCCTCCTCCAACCTTCTCTGAGCCTTCGGGGTCCATGTGACCTGGCCATTTAGCCCATGGTGTGCAAAAAAGTGCCGCTCAGAGGTAAAACAACCCAACCCAACCTCTGAGAGACACTTTCTTTGCACACAATGGATTATATGTCCGGCCACAACGAGCTCGAAAGCTCAGAGAATGTTGGGGGAAAGAGACCCACTGAGCAACTGTTAGGAGACAGATGACAGTCTGCCGTCAAGGACATCCATTTATTCTTTAACGATGCACAGGGTATGGCTCTCCCGCATATGGGCCACAGCCTGACGTCCCATTCCGCAGACAGTGTCCTTTCGAAGTCCTTCTGTATCTCATATTGATCGACGGCAGGGTGGGGAGTTTTGCGGAGGTAAATCTCAATGCTGGGCGAAGAGGGACTTGAAACTAGGAACTGCAGATTTACAAACCTGGCGAACTACCGACTGAGCCACCTCCGCCCCCCGGTTCTGAGGTCTGGGTGAAAATAAATAACACGTGTTTCGTGCCCTAGTGTGTTCTTTTGTTTTAGTCATTTTCTTTCCAGTAGCGATCGGACCTCTGAGGCTAGTCCAGCCTGATTGTTTACCGAATCGGTGACCAAGTGGGTAGTCACTGCTTATTATATATATTTAAAACTATGCATTGTATCCATTGCTGTATAGAGAAACATAAATTGTACGTTTGTGAATGGTACATTTGAGTCTGTGTTTATTTATCTGCCACCTAACCAGCGACATCCTGAGAAAAATGCTGACAGGTAACAAAACTCTCAAAGACGTTCTGCTAAAGAACTAGTAACGACAAGCTTAGTTTTTAAAACTATAAACCCAAAAATATTTTCAAACTTTTGTAAATAAAATATTTACGTTTAATTCCCGTGGCCGAGTGGTTAGCGCGCTTGGCTACTAATCTACGGGACCTGGGTTCGAGCCCCGGGTAAGGCATGGATGTTCGTGTTGTTTTTCTGCTGAGGTCCTGCCATCCTCTCAGACCTTCTACTCTGGCATATAAACTGACAGGCTCCTGTCAGACCTCTGTGGCAAACAGCTGCTTGAGGGGGTATTTATTTTATTATATTTTATTTAGACTATATTCAAACTAAAGTAATACAAAAATAAAATAAAAAATCATCTAACCACTGACGGGCTTGTTAAAAGCTTATCCGTAAACGAGCCTGTTAGATTTAAGTAATTTTTGTAGCCTTCTTATTCTTATTATATTTTCCATTTATCTAAACATAATTTAAATTTACATTCATATCTAATATATATATATAGATGATTGTGAGTGATTGACTGACTAACTGACTGACAGGGAATAATCCTAATTCGAACTATAATGCAGAAATGGTAGGGGCGGGGGTGGCTCAGTCGGTAGCGCCAGGCTCGTAATCTGTAGTTCCCAGGTTCGAGTCCCAGCTGGGTCAGCGTTGAGATTTATCTCCGCAAAATTCCCCGCCCTGCTCACGGTCAGTAGGGGACACCGATGGGCTTGGAAAGGCAGCCGTCCGTCGGATGGGACGTTAGGCCGTGGCTCCATGTGTGGGAGAGCCATACCCTGTGCACGTTAAAGAACACGCTGGATGGCCTTGACGGGAGGCTACCATCTGTCTCCCAACAGCTGTTCCAGTGGGTCCCCTCACCCAACCTTCTCTGAGCCTTCGGGGTCCATGTGACCTGGTCATTTAGCCAATGGTGTGGAAAAACGTGCCGCTCAGAGGTAAAACAACCCAACGCAGCAATGGGAGAGCTCTGATAATTTACACCTAACGGTAATCGGGTCGTAGATCTTGTGGGGAAATAAATAGATATCACGTAGAGGTCAAACTATAATCTACGAATACTAGAAGCGTAAAAAATTGGTGTCTGAGGGGGGGGGGGGGTGTTGCAGATATCGGAAAAGTTACGAAAAGGTTAAATTGAGATCCACCAATACTAGAGAGCGAAAAAATGGTTCCTGGGGATTGGTTTTGGGCCGTAGACCATAGAAATTATGTCAAACTTTGGATGACATGAATCCTTCGAGGTCAAATTTGGATATTCCGCTGCTGGATAGCTAAAAATTGGTGAACAGACTATTTCAGGCAGTAGGACTCGGAAATAAGAGGAATTTTCAGAATCGATGTCGCATGTTAAGGTCAAATAGAGGTAGAAATGATGCTCTAGAAATCAAGAGGTTCTGAAAGCAGCGATTGATTTCTAAACGTCATTCCGTGTGCATGTATATAACCTGTATATAGTGCAACCTGGTGAGAAAAAGGAAGCTGACTCTGAAGAATTCGCTGTGGTTCAATCCTCATAAATCCAATGGTGTATGGAGAGGAAGGGAAAATTAGAATAACTTTTTAGGGAGAAAAAATAAACGTAGAGTGCGAAAACGTCAATGAATTCAAACGTTCGAATTCATTGATTCCTACACTCCTTTTAAGTGGCGCTCTTCATATGGGAGCCGATTGGAGGCTTCCGATTCACCTGATTCTAGAATTCGCTGAATGGATGGCCCTCCCTCCCTCACGGGACTATGATGTGTTTCGGATTATTTTTTCATTGCAATTCTTTGCCTCAGCATTTATTGATTTATTCATTAGAAAATCATTCACCGTTAAATCAAATGACTCAGGAACGAGATCCAGGACCAGACTGTAATACATCTCTGATCCCATCAGACATCAATCTCTGATGGGAGTGAATGGGAAATTATCTTTCCTACTGGAAGACTCTAAAGAGATCCCTTCCCAGAAACAAAACCAATTTCGGTCCAGAGAGAAAATAAAGAATTCTATTGCCCTTTGGGTCATTTCGAAAACAACAACAACAGTGACAATGTGACACCAGTGATCAATGTCTTAGCGAGAGCTGCGCATGGTGATATGGGAAAAGGTGGCCCCAGGAAGCACTTTTTTTGGGAAGGGTTCGGAGGTCAATGACAACCCTCAAAAACTAAACTTATTGGAACGCAATCAATAATAAATTCACATATTAACTGTTGACATATAATTCAAGAACTAATTTTGTGGAAAACATTATTCGCTGATGAGTGGAATTCGAACCCACGCCTCCCAGTTATATGCGAGGTGATTTACCCACTATACAACTGACTCCTTTTCTTAGCCATTTTTTTTTTGAGGAAGCGACCACCCTTACTCTCCCCTCTTGGGACTCCAGTGTGTGTGTGTTGGGGGGGGGGGGCACTGAAAGTTCCTGTAGATATTTTGCTGCCCAAAGGCTAAGAATTCTACCCAACCACAAAAAAGAAATCCCCAAAAAACTTAAGTTTTCAGGCTCATGGCAATTATATTCAATTTAATTCAAATTTCATTTAAAATTGAGTGAAGTGCAGGCAATCGCTCTAGTAAATATATAATTAAAAATTGTGTCAAATTTTAATTCCAGATCATTCAACTGAAAGCAATTGAAATCGGCAAATATAATTTATATAATATATATTATTCAGTATAAAAATTTACTGCAGACAAAAAAAATTAAGAACAAATTTCGTTTTTAGAAGTTAAAAAACAATATTATGTAAGCCCAAAATGAGTTGTCCCAATGATCTCTTGGTTGCTCGTGCCGGTTCTGATTCGGTATCAAACCCTTCTAATTGTAAAACACCTCTCGCCATTAGTTATTTATGCAATTGCACTGTAAGAGCAAATGTTTTTTACATAAACCCATTAATATTTGGAGAATATGGAAAATTAATAAGTTACAAAAAATAAATTAAAATTAACAGTTCTTCGCTGTTAAGATTGACGAATCTGCGCAGAAATATTCATCCATTGTTGTCATCTAATTGCAGCGTTTTGTTGTATCAGCAACAGTTGATTTTGAATGTTTATTTTCTGCTTTAATGCTTCCTGCAACGTGCCGATTTCTACACCATAAAAAAACATCAAACGAGCCAGCGACAGCGCCGGCATTGAACACCATACGCATGAACTCAGAACGATCTATCAACCAATCAGGGAATCCCATGCTCTGGTGACGTAGTGCGGCACCACCTGCCCGACTTCCTGTGCCGCCCACGTCCGCCCATCCGGGCACAACGCCCTGCTAATCAACGCCTCGAAATACCGCCGCTCTAAGCGTACAGTCAGTCAGCTGATGGCAGGATCCGGTCACGTGACCACTTGTTTTCAGCTGGTTATCTCCATCCTGCTGATGCGGCGGTGGCGGTGTTGCTATGGGCCCGGAGGCCATTGATGAGGAGGGACACGTGCCCTCGACTCAGTTACGATTCCTCTAGCGAAGAGACGGAAGTGCGTATGCAAGGAAGGCTGCAAGAGATGGAAGTGGCGGTGATGGAGGATGGATTGAACCGCTTCTGTAGATCGCCAAGAATGCGAGGAATGTTCTTTGTTTTGCAGAATAGTTGAGGGAAGAAAGGCAAGCACGACGTCTTGATCTGATAGCACGAAACTTGGAACCAAGTTAGTGCGCGACTGTGTGCTGCGCTCCCAAGGCAACAACATCACTTGCGGATGATTACACTTGAAATGTTGCCCGATTAACATGAGAGAAGACAAGGACAGTTTTATTTTTAGGAATGTTTCGAGGCATGGCTTGGAAAAATTTTCCCGTAACTTTTTAGTTTTTTTTGCAGACTACTGAAATGTTTTTTAAGCATAGTCTTCAGATGCAAAACATCCGCCTGTTTTAGCTACGAGTTCAGTATTCGGGGTATGCAATCTAGCAGGTTTTTATCTTAAGCGACGATAATCTCAACACTCTTCTGACCATTTTGGCGCATTTGTTTCATAATAACTCTCAAACGATCGCCGCGATCTTTCCTTTTTTCCCGCATTAATTTTTCATTTGAGAGGCCTGAAATTCGAAGATAAACTAGATCCATCCATTATATAAAAATTTTTAAAAAAATGGGCGATATCAAACGATTGAGTGGCACACAAAAATCATAAAATAAATCATCCCTCAAGCATCACTTGCCACAGAGGTCTGACAAGAGAATATTGGTATAATATGTCACAGTTGGGTTGGGTTGTTTTACCTCTGAGCGGCACTTTTTTGCACACCATGGGCTAAATGGCCAGGTCACATGGACCCCGAAGGCTCAGAGAAGGTTGGGGAGGGGACCCACTGGAACAGCTATTGGGAGACAGATGGTAGCCTCCCGTCAAGGCCATCCAGCGTGTTCTTTAACGTGCACAGGGTATGTCTCTCCCGCACACGGAGCCATGGCTTAACGTCCCATACGACGGACGGCGGCCTTTCCAAGCCCATCGGTGTCCCCTACTGACCGTGGGCAGGGCCGGGGAATTTTGCGGAGATAAATCTCGACGCTGACCCAGCTGGGACTCGAACCTGGGAAGTACAGATTACGAGCCTGGCGCGCTACCGACTGAGCCACCCCCGCCCCATATGTCACAGAGAAGGTATGCTAGGAAGGCGAGCTCTCGTTACTTTTAAAACTTCGATTTGTAGAGGTATTTAAAAGCAGCGTTCAATATCATATGCTTTTTTTTTTGTGAGTGTGATTATTTCATTAATTTAGAGTAGATGTCGGGAACTTTTTTTGGGTCGAGAGCCAAACAGCAAAAAAAAGTAAACCAGCAAATTTTGAGAGCCGCAATTTACAATATTTGTTGGTTCAAGAGCCATAACAGGAAAAAAGAAATTGCAGATTATTTCATTAACAAAATAAAACGTTAAAGTATAGTTTTGAAATAGGGGGATTCAAAAAAAAATACCCTCTCAAGCTGCTTGCCACAGAGGTCTGACAGGAACCTGTCAGTTTATATGCCATAGTAGAAGGTCTGAGAGGATGGCATGACCTCGGCAGAAAAACAACACACATCCATGCCTTACCCGGGGCTCGAACCCAGGTCCCTTAGATCAGTAGCCAAGGCCAAAACAATAAAACTATTGAAAACATTTATTAAAAAATATGTTATTCATCAATGTGAATTTTAAGTTTAAGTCTTGGTGACCAACTTAATCAAATTTGGACTTCATTAGACGATTTGAATTGCATCAGTGCTTTCAGATCAACTTGTTAGAGTGCTTGGAGCCGCATTTGGCTCCGGAGCGGCAGATTCCCGACCCCTGATTTAGAGTAATATACTACCTTATCAAATACGTGACTTAGTAAGAGGTTGAAAATTCTGTTTCTGAAACTGTTTTTGTTTCTGATTTTATTGAAAAAATAAAAAATTTTCCATAAAAAGCTGATTTACGAAGTTATCAAAAATTGAATATCACTTTCTGCTCGAAGAACTTTGAAAACTTCCATTACTTTGTGCCCTTTTTATTACAAAATCCTTTTTTTAAAGTAAGCAAAAAAAGAAAAAAACTTTTAATTCGAAAACCTTTTTTTTTTTAATACAATTCTTATCACAAACGTTTAATCGATGATTTTTTTTCCTTTATTTTATTCGAGGAAATTTCATCGCTTACATCAGGTCCCACGTGACAGATGCTGAATGATGACACTTACGCATCTCATTCAGCTTCCCACTCAGAGGATCGCTGCTGCTAAATGCCTACAGCATGTAGACAGATCTGGGGCTGCGATAATTACGTATGCAGGAGAAAAACGTTCTTCAGGCAGACAACTCGTTTCCAGCCACGGAACGAGTTGACATTCCACACGGCAGCATTTCTGGGAATGTGACTTGCAGACTCGAAGGTAATTGTGGATCATCGCTGCACGGATCGCAGAATGTCAAGCACGCCAAGAACGACAGATGTTTCCCCCTTTGGCGGATCATTTGCGTCGGTGGAATCGATTAGAATGCGTGAGAAGAAGAGGACGAGGGAAACCTTGTGACATTCGCAGTTTTTTTAATCAGTTGATCTTTATGAAATGTAAGCTAGGGAATCAGAATCAGTACTTAAAATCTTTCCCATTTTCTTTTTCCATGCGTAAAAGCTAAAATTATAAGAATTGAATTGCGGATGGATAAACGTTGAATATTTTAATTTAGTTGTCATCGAAGCATAGGGATCCGGATTCTAATCCTTGACAAAGCATGAGTGTTTGCGCTGTCTTTCTGATGAAGTATGACCTCGTTTACACATCTGCTCTACAGCACATTATCTTGCATTATTCCTTTCAGTAGCAAGTTGGCTTCGTGAGGATTTTTACGTCAATATCGTATTTTGGAGCCCCAAGGAGAATTATTATTTCTATAGCAATAACTAATCAGTAAGACTGATAAAAATAATACCCCCTCAAGCAGTTGTTGCCACAGAGTTCTGACAGGAGCCTATCAGTTTATATGCCAGAGTAGAAGGTCTGAGAGGATGGCAGGACCTCAGCGGGCTGATACCTGAAGTAAATATAGCTGAGACATAAGAATATCTCTTTCTCTCTCCGTTCCGTAGAGGGGAGGGGGTGGCTTAGTCGGTAGCGCGCCAGGCTCAAAATCTGTAGTTCCCAGGTTCGAGTCCCAGCTGGGTCAGCGTTGAGATTTATCTCCGCAAAATTTCCCCGCCCTGCTCACGGTCAGTAGGGGACACCGATGGGCTTGAAAAGGCGCCGTCCGTCGGATGGGATGTTAAGCCGTGGCCCCGTGTGCGGGAGAGCCATACCCTGTGCACGTTAAAGAACACGCTGGGTGGCCTTGACGGGAGGCTACCATCTGTCTCCCAACAGCTGTTCCAGTGGGTCCCCTCCCCCAACCTTCTCTGAGCCTTCGGGGTCCTTGTGATCTGGCCATTTAGCCCATGCAAAAAAGTGCCGCTCAGAGGTAAAACAATCCAATCCGTTCCGTAGTTAAAATTTATGGAATAAGAATTGAAAGGAATCTTGATATTAATGGGAAGTTAAGAAACATCCTTGACAAAATTTACGCAACTACATGCTCCCAAACTAATGCTCTTACTCAATCACATGACACAGATCGTTTCAACTATCATCACCAAACCATCTCAATCCATTTAACCCTATTCCTTCCGACTCACTCAGTCTTACGAAGTACATTTCCAACAATTCATTCCCAACACTTCCTCATTGCCCAAATATTCCACTCTTGTCTAACCACACACGCCACAAAGACTATCTCTGCAAGGTCAATCAACTTCTACTGTTGGTTTACAACACCCACGTTTCCTTGGGACGGGTCGAAGTTGGGACCGCAATGGCTTCCTTATTCACACACCGCCATTCATAACCTCTCACAAAACACGCAGTCATTTAGGGATCCATCTGAAGCCTCTCTTCGCCTTCAAGTGCTCACATGGCGAATGGTTTTGGTATCTCTCTCACCGCAGCCATCAGATTCATTCATTTCCATTGAATCACTCACTCCAGGCTCTCATCATTTAGGCCAGTCTTCTGCTGCTTCTTTTTTTGAAAACCGCAGGGATAAAAAGCTGCAGCAGGTGCAGAAGTCAATTAACCAAGAAGGATGTGCTTTCACAAATGCAAAAAAGATGCATTCCTTGCATAATCTAGTGAAAGTTGCACTACTCAATGAAATTGATGGCTAAAAGAAATATAAGTCTGTAAGAACAAAAAGATAAATTAAGAAATATAGTTATTTAATAAATTTATTTATTAATTATTGATTAGTTGTGCATCTGTGGCATTTTGGTTTCAAGAATCGTATTTGTTTCGTCTTCGAACTTCAGACGTATTATCATGTAAAAAATCCTTATCAAAAATGAAAGAGAAAAAGATCCAAGAAACCATTCCAGATTGTGAAAATCTTTGGCTACTCCCACTGAGGCCAAGATGAAATAAAAATGTTGGTTGTTGATGAAGTAAGAATTTCTGGAGCGCCGAATTTCTGCAGTAAAATGTTTATATCCAAATTACAAAATACCCAATAAATGACCAGCAGATAAAGAATTAGAGATAATAACCCATCTTGTGACTTCAAAGGAGTCATTTTTGCGAGGAGCTATATTTGAATTAAAGTACATCAGGTAATGAGGGCAACAGGGTCTGCAGAAAGAATTAAGACTTGTTAGGAAGTGCACAGAGAGAATGAGAATTTAGAATACGATATTGACGATTGCAACTCGCTACTTTCTGGATGCTGAAAGAACGACCGTTAGACCATTTCGGCCTATTCAGTGGAATAGAAAAACACATATATTTTGTATCATCTAAGGCAACAGCACAAGACTGACGGCATTACCACCTTGGAAACTGAAAATGATACAGAAAATGAACCCATTTACACGAGTGCCTCTCTCTGGAACTGTGTGTAAAACGAGTTTTTTTCTCCCTCCTGTCCTCAGCCCCAGTGGAAATGTAGTTTTTGGAGCCCCTGGTTTGAGATGAGAATCGAAACAATACGCAATTCACAAATTCAGTACAAATAGTTGGCTTTTTAGGAGAAAATCCGTCCGGGTGGCCGACTGATTAGAGTGCTTGGCTACTGATCAAATGGATCCAGGTTCGCACTCCCGATAAGAAATCGATTATCATAAATTTTCAAGAAAACAGACATGGAATCTACTATTGAATGTGTGCGAAACTTTCTACAT
Organism: Ryuthela nishihirai; assembly: GCA_038380435.1. Taxonomy (NCBI): domain Eukaryota; kingdom Metazoa; phylum Arthropoda; class Arachnida; order Araneae; family Heptathelidae; genus Ryuthela; species Ryuthela nishihirai. Next base: position 85,515,140 of record JAWZYU010000017.1, read on the forward strand.
AATCAAGATTTTTAAATAAAGTTCTTCAGATGTTTACAAAAGGAATGGTAGTCAGTAATAATTTTGATGCTCTTTATGGTCTGAAAATCTTTTTGGAGGGAGACGGCTGGACTTACGCATGAGCAAACTAAACTACAGGCCTCAAAATATGAGGGGTCTCAAAGAAATGTATTTCAAGTTTTACTGCATTGCGGAAATTTTTTTAATATTTAATCTATTGTGCAAACACTTTATAATTGCTTACCAATGCTAGAATAATGCTTTCACTACATCAATTTCATGTATCCGAATAATTATATATTTCGAATATTTGGGCCTCTTAAATTTGAATAACTTGGGTCCTCTTAAATGTGACTTAGTTTAGGGCCTCAGAAGTTCAAAGTCCAGCCCTGGAGGGAGGGCATTTTTAAAGTTAAAATTTCGTAATATCGCACTTCCCTAGATTTTGATTTCATAAATTAACCAATCATGATTTATGATTCTATCATTAAATTAATATTATTATAATTCTAACCACATGCATACGTGCTGAACCAAAGAGAATTTTATTAACTTCATTGATGCGTCTTTCATCTGAAAGTGTCATCGAAATGAATGTATAAATATTTGGTAGACACAAAAGGTACCTGGAAGATGTTATTGTTTAAATTCCAATTTATTTCAAGGTGAATTAACTGTTCATTAAACATTGTATTCAGTATAGAATTATTTATCTTTAAAGAATAAATAATAGCATTCGTCTTTTCAATATTTATAGTTAGAAGTATTTGAATACGATTTACGAATCATCATTTCGATTTGATGTTAAAACTGCAAGTGAGGAAAAAAAAGTAGTTTACTCCCATTATACGGTACCCCCACCAGTGCTTCCCCCCACGACGTCACCGGCCACGCCCACTTCCGGTCACGTGATATGACCACGCTCTCTTATTAATATTCATAATTAATAATTCATAATAAATAATTAATTCAAAATTAATTAATTCCCCCTTATTAAAAAATCATCCACCCTTTATAAAAGCCCGTGGCGCCATCTAGTATATATGATGAGTACTATTTTTAGAAAAACCCTCAATTTTAGTCGTAATTTTTCCAATTTTTGACTCCACCTCATGAAAAAAAACCTTATCTAAATTCCTCCCCTTTATTAAAACCCATGGCGCCCTCTAGTGTGTATGTGAGTAATATTTTTAGAAAAAAACCTTCAATTTTAGTCGTAATTTTTGACTCCTTCTCATTAAAAAAAACCCCTTAACAAAATTCCTTCCCCCTTTATTAAAAACGCTACCTGTATTTTTAAGACCCCCTGGTTGACTCACCTGTATTTTTAAGCCCCCCCCTGGTTGTTCCATCTGTATTTTTTAAGCCACCCTGAATTTCTTAACAGCTGAAAAAGATTTATGGCGGCGCCATCTAGTTTATACTTTAGTAAGCATTCTATTTTAATCGAAAAATTTCCAATTTTTTGACTCCCCCTTATCGAAAGTTCAGCCCCACCCCTTTATTAAAAACCCTATCAAAACTGCCCCTTGGTTGACATGTATTTTTTAATCCCCCCTTACCAAAAGTTCTGCCCCTTTATTAAACTCCCCATCGCCGATCACAAACTCCTGTCCCTTGGTTTCTATCTTCATCTTAAATTTTCCAAGTCCAAGTAAACTTTGGGTGGCAACGATCAGAATGGCTGATGCAATTCTCAGAAATAATTACATCATCATCATCTTCAAGCAGCCATGGGCTACGGAGGTCCAACCAGAACGTGCAGTTTAATTCTTCAAGCATATCTGTCCTGAGATACATCTGCTTGCATCCGGCCACTGCACACCAATTCTAACAAGGTCCTGTTTGACATTGTCTGCCCACCGCATCCTAGGTCTCCCTCTCCTTCTGAGGCCTCTAGGTACACTGTTCATAACCTTATTCACCAATCTATAATTATCCATACGGGCAACATGGCCAAACCAGCGGAGTCTCTCTCTGCACAATATGCTGCTTAAAGGAGGTTGCAGACTCCTTTGCCTAACCACATCATTAGTTACAAAGTTAAACCACCTAATACCCAAGATACTGCATAAGCATCTAGAATCAAAAGCATCTAGTTTCCTGTTATCATGTTTACATAGTGTCCAAGTTTCACTACCATAACTAACCCTAGAAAGAACCAAACTATTATACAGTCTAATTTTAGTCTTTAGGTGTATACGCCTATTTCTCCACAATCTCCATAGATTCTTAAAAGTTCCGGCAGCAACACCTATTCGTCTGTTAATCTCATGTCGCACATCACCAGTATCAGTTACATAGCTCCCAAGGTAATTAAACTGTGACACCTGCTCAAGACTGCAACCATTCAGATTAACTGAATCACAACCTGCCTGACCAATTTTCATCACTTTAGTTTTCTTTCTGTTTATAACCAAACCTACTCTACTACCAGTCTCATCAACAGCTCGAATGAAAGAGTTCATCTCATCAACATCATTTGCCAAAAGGGCTAAATCATCAGCATAATCTAAATCAGAAATTTTCGTATCTCCAGCCCAATTAAGGCCAAAATCTTTCCCTTGAAGTGAATTTCGCATAACATAATCAACAACCAAACTAAAGAGAAAAGGAGACAAGATGCACCCTTGTCGAACACCAGACGTAATGCTAAACCAATTGCTACAAGACTTACCAACTCTCACACATGACTCAGTGTTATTATAGAGAGCTTTCATTATGTTAACTAACTTGTCTGGTACACCATATGATTTCACAATCAACCACAAATTATGACGATCAACAGAGTCGAAAGCCTTTTTGAAATCAACAAAGCTAGCAACCAAAGGTTTCTGAAACTCTAAACATTTCTCAAGAATCTGCCTAAGTGAAAATATCTGATCCACACATCACCTACCACTTCTGAATCCACATTGCTCATCACGCAATTGCCTGTCAGCCAGATTCTTAATTCTATTAAGCACAATCATGGAAAGAACTTTACCTGGAACAGAGAGTAGGCTGATACCCCTATAGTTATCACAAGAACTGCGATCACCTTTTTGAAAATAGGGATAATAATAGCTCTGGTAAAATCTTTAGGAACCATGCCTTTGTCATAATAGTTATTCAAAATTTCAGTCATCTAAGTGGTAACCGGAACATTCCCAGCTCTGAGCATTTCTGTAGTAATTTCATTTACTCCTGGGGATTTATGAAGTTTAAGTTTAGAGATAGCCAAAATAACTTCAGATTGTGTTATAGGGCCAACATTAAAGCTGCCAATGCATCTATCATCATTACAAACAATAGGAGTAGAACTAATCACATTGTTTAGAACATCACTGAAATGCTCAGCCCACCTAGTCATGACAGAATCCTCACCTTCTATAACCTTACCTTTTTTATCCTTCAATCCTTGTATACCTGTCCGTTTTCTACCACACAAAACATTAACTATCTGGTACAGCTCTCTGCTGTTGTGCTGTCTAACTGCTTCGTCGGCTTTGTCAGCCAAACCATCAAGCCAAAGATTCTTATCAGTAGCTAACTGATCCTTTACACGTTTATTAAGCTCTCTGTAATCCTTTCTATTAGGACTAGTAGGGTACTGATTAAGGACATTCCTGCAGTTCCTTCTTTCTGTAATAAGCTCAAGTGCCTTATCACTTAAATAATTCTGTCTCCTCTGCTCCTTTTTTCCTAAAAGAGTACTGTTAGTTTCCAAAAAAGCCTGTTTAAAATGGCCCCATTCTTCCTCAACTTCAGTATTAAGCAAACCATGACTGTCATAATGATTAAGTAACCTATCATGGTAAGCTTTAGCTATAACTGGGTCTTTCAGAGCTTCAGTATTAAAGGTAAATTTTTTAACCCTAGCACAACACTTTTTAAGTTTAAGTTGCAAGACACTTTTAACAAGGTAATGGTCAGATCCAATTTCAGCTCCCCTATATGCCCTGGTATTTCTAACAGAACTAGCCCATTTGCTGTTAATTAATATATAATCAATCATATTCCTATGCAGCCCATCAGGTGAAAACCATGTGTATTTATGTATGTTGCGGTGTTTATAATATGTGTTAGTTATTCTGAAACCATTGAGTTTACTTACCTGTAGGAGACGTTGTCCATTGTCATTGCAGCTACCAATACCAAAAGGGCCTATCACCCCTCCCCAAATATCAGAGTCAGTACCAACTTTGGCATTGAAGTCACCTAAAACAAGGGTAATATCTCCTTTCTTGACAGAATTCAAAATATCCTGAAGTTGTCCGTAAAACCTATCTTTCTCATCCTCATCGGCATCCTCAGTGGGGGCATAACAGCAGATAACATTCAAGTCTTTAATGCTTGTCTGAAATTTTGCTGTAAGAAACCTTTCATTAATGCACTCATATCCTAGAAGAGCATCACTAGCATGTCTGCTGAGCAGAAGACCCACGCCTTGGTGATGCTTTCCATCCTCCCTCCCTGTAAAGAGAAATTTAAAGTTATTTTTAAGTATCTCACCTTTACCTGTCCATCTGGTCTCTTGCAAACCAAGAATATCTAGGTTATAGCGCTGGAATTCGTGCATGAGGACATCAAGAGAATAATCTCTATGTAAAGTCCTCACGTTCCACGTTCCTGCAGAGAGAAAATGATTAGTAGAATTTTTAAAGAAATTAGGTTTATTGAGATTGGTAGGGCTAACAATATCAAACAGCCCCCTGATCGCAGGCATGGAGCAAAGACCTGTTCCTCCTCTGCTAAAGGCTGAAGTCACCGATGCTGGTAGGAACTTCAGGCACCACGTTTTCAAGTGGACTTTTTCAAGAGCCACATGGCCTGCCTGAGACACATTACTCCAGTTTAGGCTTGACGATGCCCAACTAGCTAAGTAAGGTTCAGGTACCTGCGATGGCCTCTGATTAGGATTATCCAACAGTTGATATAAGGTATCCCATGTCTCTGTTCACTTAGAGCTGGCAACCCAGAAGCAAACAGAAAACACAGCGGCAGACTCTCCCTCAACAGAGGCCCACCAGTGCAGCAAGTCCAGGATCAATAATCAAGCTCAAATCCATAAACAAGTCCAGTCTAGTCGGTATAAATGAAGGTCCCGTATTTTGCGAATTCGACCTTCACTAGAATAAGGACTATCCTGCAGTAACTGTTTTAAAAGACTGTCCCACAAAAAATAAAAAAATGCTATTGGGTAAAAATAAAAAAATTAGTAAAAGGAAAACGGTGAAAAAATCTGATTTAAAAACAAATTATTCGTATTTATGAAAAGTATTGAGGGGTAATATGATCTGGTGACCTGTATAGGCGACGTAAAAGACCCGCTTTAGAACACGCAACAAACGTGCAGAACCTCACCCCCGGACCACGTTGTACTAACAGATGGTTTTACAATCTGAAAAGTCCTGCGAAATTAAAAATTATTATTCCAAATGGGGATTCACAAGGGTTTTATTGACGGATGAATCTTGGATCACCCCCTGCACTGTCGACCACCCCTTCGCTTCCGTATCAGGCACGATGTCTTACAACATGAAAACCCACTGGTACTCTTGATCATAGTTTTCGGACTCAAAATTTTTCCAAGTCCAGAGACGGCCCCTCTGACTGAACCCATATTGTCTACCTCATTTCAATCTCCCTACTCCGTTAACTCTTTTACGCAGCATAAGCAGAAACGCAAGCGGAAATGTGTGAATTCTATTTTTAGCATTCTGCGGCGTTTCTTTACAGAATTTACCCTATGAAAACAACTGACCTTGTAAAGTTTTTACTAACACCGTAACGCGAATTTCATCAGTGTCATCACGTTCACCGGTGGAAGAGACGATTTTTACAAACTGTGAGAGCTTTTGTAGATTTCTAAAAAATGATTACTCCCATAGCTGATTTTTCTTCGGAGGAAGAAATTATTATCTTACTGCATAGTGTTACTTCCTGGGAACGAGTTTGCATCATGTACTGAGGCTACAATGGTAATAAGTATTAGGAATAAAACCCTGTCACGTAACGGATATACTTACGAAGAGTAATTAATTGCGACATGGCAGATTTAACATAAAACCACTTTCCAAAACTAGTCCTGATGCGGAAACACAGTTATCTGATGGCAACATCCTTCAACCCTATGGAGTCTAAATAAGAGAAGCTCAACTCTTGGAGGTTTAGGGGCTGGAAGGGAAATTCTTCCGACAGGGTACATTGAAACAAATAACTGACCTATCATAAATGGGATGTTTTAATAAGAGGGTGGAAAACACTGTTTCCATATCCTGTGTTGGCCTGAAACGAAAGGAGATTGAAATGAGGTAGACAATATGGGTTTAGTCAGAGGGGCTGTCATCCGTCTCTGGACTTGGAAAAATTTCGAGTCCGAAAACTATGATCAAGAGTACCAGTGGGTTTTCATGTTGTAAGACATCACGCCTGATACGGAAGCGAAGGAGTGGTCGACAGCGCAGGGGGTGATCCAAGATTCATCCGTCAATAAAACCCTTGTGATTCCCGTTTGGAATAATATTTTTTAATTTCGCAGGACTTTTAGATTGTAAAACCATCCTCAGTGAAACGTGGTCCGGGGGTGAGGTTCTGCACGCTTGTTGCATGTTCTAAAGAGGGGCCTTTTATGTCGCCCATACAGGTCACCAGACCATATTACCCCTCAATATTTTTCATAATTACGAATAATTTGTTTTTAAATCAGATTTTTTCGCCCTTTTCCTCTTATTAATTTTTTATTCTTACCCAATAGCATTTTTTCATTTTCTGTGTTACAGTCTTTTAAAACAGTTACTGCGGGATAGTCCTTATTCTAGTGAAGGTCGAATTCGCTAAATATGGGACCTTGTAATTATTTTTGAGGATTGCATCAGCCATTCTGATCGTTGCCACCCAAAGTTTAGTTGGACTTGGAAAATTTCAGATGAGGATAGAAACCAAGGGACGGGAGTTTGTGATCAGTGAGATGGAGTTTAATAAAGGGGATGGAACTTCTGATAAGGGGGGATTAAAAAATGCATGTCAACCAAGGGGCAGTTTTGATAGTGTTTTTAATAAAGGGGGGGGGGGGTGCTCAACTTTTGATAATGGGGAGTCAAATATTTGGAAAATTTTCCAATAAAATAGAATGCTTAGTAAAGTATACACTAGATGGCGCCACGAAATTTTTTTTCAGCTGTTATGAAATTCAGGGGGGCTTAAAAAGTACAGGTGAATCAACCAGGGGGGCTTAAAAATACAGCTTAGGTTTTTAATAAAGTGGGGAAGGAATTTTGATAAGGGGTTTTTTTAATGAGGGGGAGCCAAAAATTGGAAAAATTACGACCAAAATTGAGGGTTTTTTAAAATAGTACTCATCATATACACTAGATGGCGCCACGGGCTTTTAATAAAGGGAGGAATTTTTAATAAGGATTTTTTTAATAAATGAGGGTATTAATTAATTTTAATTAATTATTTATTATGAATTATTAATTATGAATATTAATAGGGGGCGTGGTTATATCACATGACCGGAAGTGTCGTGGCCGGTGACGTCATAAGGGGAAAGCACTAGTGGGTGTGCCGTATAATGGGACTAAATTACTAAAAAAGTTATCCTTTAGGTAGTCTATTAAATAACCTTTTGTCTTCCTGATACTTATTCAAACAAAGAAGATCTTAGCCAATAGCATCTACATTCTCTGTACTCGTGCTCAGTTCACTATTGAAGGATGGTGCAAGACCTCAATAGAAAGAAGAAGTCATTTCTGTCACATCCGGGATTTGCTTGAAAGTCAACCATACAAAATTAGAGGCAAATTCATGTGGAACTAGTAATGAAACCAAATGCATGATAATTAAGGAGAGGGTAAATTTTACCGTCAAGTTTTTAAATGTTGTTTGAATTGTGGCGAAATATCTTTTCAAGAATTGGAATCCACGCAAAGTACACTCAAAATATGGAACCATATGATTCACGGAATAGTCTTTATGAAAAAACGTATTATCAGTTTTTTTACTGCTGAGTTTTAATAATAGTATTTTTACAACTCATCTCTCCTTCATAATCAGCGAATGAGGTAATGGTATTTTAAGAATGATGAATTAGAAAATATCGAAAATTGTTTTTTGAAAATATTGCGCAACGATAGAATAGTGAAATCGTTTTTCTGTTGGTTAATAACAAATCATTCTCTGATTATTTTTAATACTATTCATATGATATTTTTATTTCATTGTCCTTCAATCGACTTTTCAATCACACTTTTCAAATAATTTTCTATGAAACCTACCTCAACAGCGGTTCGATAATTTAGATAATGACTGTTATCAGCTGCAGGACGCCAGGCTCGTAATCTGTAGTTCCCAGGTTCGAGTCCCAGCTGGGTCAGCGTTGAGATTTATCTCCGTAAAGTTCCCCGCCCTGCCCACGGTCAGTAGGGGACACCGATGGGCTTGGAAAGGCCGCCGTCCGTCGGATGGGACGTTAAGCCGTGGCCCCGTGTGCGGGAGAGCCATACCCTGTGCACGTTAAAGAACACGCTGGATGGCCTTGACGGGAGGCTACCATCTGTCTCCCAACAGCTGTTCCAGTGGGTCCCCTCCCCCAACCTTCTCTGAGCCTTCGGGGTCCATGTGACCTGGCCATTTAGCCCATGGTGTGCAAAAAAGTGCCGCTCAGAGGTAAAACAACCCAACCCAACCCAGCTGCAGGACCTTATGAAAGAAAGAGTCGAGCGAGACATCTGTCTTGGGTTCAAATACGTTTAGAGTGTAATTCGAAATTATTATGCATTCAGTTTTTATTATTATGGACTAAAAATAAATATCCAATAGGATGCAATATAACTCTTGTCACGGGCGTGAAATTAGCTAGCCACGTCTTTGCAAAGTCGTGATTCAACTGGAATAATAAATGAAGCACTAATAGCATAGCGTCAGTGGAAACAATATCTCCCCAAAAGAAAAAGTCTTGTCGAATTGAGAAAATAATATTCATTTTTAAAACTAACTTAGATATTAACAAAAATGTTCGTCAGCTATGATGAATGAATAAAATTGAAATCTAATCTATAACGCTATCTGTTGGTGATGCTCTAGCAAAGCAAGCATGGTTACGTAACAGGAATGTGACAAAAAAAACACTCCAGTATCCTAAAGAAATATCGACTGCTCATTCTCCTAAAGAACCATCTACTGGCCAATCTCCTAAAGAATTATGAAGTGCCCAGTCTCCTAAAGAGCTCTCGACCATCCCAGTTTCCTGAAGAATGAAGTGCTTACTCTCCTAGAGAGTTTTTCCCAGATTAAAGAACCGTCAACTGACCAGTCTCTTAAAGAACTGTGAACTGTGTTTAGTCTGCTAAAGAGCTCTCAACTTTCCAGTCTCCTAAAGAACCTGTCTTCTAAAGAACTGTGAAGTGCCCAGTCTTCTAAAGGACTATGAAGTGCCCAGTCTCCTAAAGAACTGTGAAGTGCCCAGTCTCCTAAAGAACTGTGAAGTGCCCAGTCTCCTAAAGAATTGTGAAGTGCCCAGTCTCCTAAAGAGCTCTCGACCATCCCAGTTTCTGAAGAATGAAGTGCTTACTCTCCTAGAGAGTTTTTCCCAGATTAAAGAACCGTCAACTGACCAGTCTCTTAAAGAACTGTGAACTGTGTTTAGTCTGCTAAAGAGCTCTCAACTTTCCAGTCTCCTAAAGAACCTGTCTTCTAAAGAACTGTGAAGTGCCCAGCCTTCTAAAGAACTGTGAAGTGCCCAGTCTCCTAAAGAACTGTGAAGTGCCCAGTCGCCTAAAGAACTGTGAAGTGCCCAGTCTCCTAAAGAACTGTGAAGTGCCCAGTCTCCTAAAGAACTGTGAAGTGCCCAGTCTCCTAAAGAACTGTGAAGTGCCCAGTCTCCTAAAGAACTATGAAGTGCCCAGTCTCCTAAAGAACTGTGAAGTGCCCAGTCTCCTAAAGAACTGTGAAGTGCCCAGTCTTCTAAAGAACTGTGAAGTGCCCAGTCTCCTAAAGAACTGTGAAGTGCCCAGTCGCCTAAAGAACTGTGAAGTGCCCAGTCGCCTAAAGAACTGTGAAGTGCCCAGTCTCCTAAAGAACTGTGAAGTGCCCAGTCGCCTAAAGAACTGTGAAGTGCCCAGTCTCCTAAAGAACTGTGAAGTGCCCAGTCTCCTAAAGAACTGTGAAGTGCCCAGTCTCCTAAAGAACTGTGAAGTGCCCAGTCTCCTAAAGAACTGTGAAGTGCCCAGTCTCCTAAAGAACTGTGAAGTGCCCAGTCTCCTAAAGAACTGTGAAGTGTCGAGTCTCCTAAAGAACTGTGAAGTGCCCAGTCTCCTAAAGAACTGTGAAATGCCCAGTCTCCTAAAGAACTGTGAAGTGCCCAGTCTCCTAAAGAACTGTGAAGTGTCGAGTCTCCTAAAGAACTGTGAAGTGCCCAGTCTCCTAAAGAACTGTGAAATGCCCAGTCTCCTAAAGAACTGTGAAGTGCCCAGTCTCCTAAAGAACTGTGAAGTGTCCAGTCTCCTAAAGAACTGTGAAGTGCCCAGTCTCCTAAAGAACTGTGAAATGCCCAGTCTCCTAAAGAACTGTGAAGTGCCCAGTCGCCTAAAGAACTGTGAAGTGCCCAGTCTCCTAAAGAACTGTGAAGTGCCGAGTCTCCTAAAGAACTGTGAAGTGCCCAGTCTCCTAAAGAACTGTGAAGTGCCCAGTCTCCTAAAGAACTGTGAAGTGTCGAGTCTCCTAAAGAACTGTGAAGTGCCCAGTCTCCTAAAGAACTGTGAAATGCCCAGTCTCCTGAAGAACTGTGAAGTGTCGAGTTTCCTAAAGAACTGTGAAGTGTCCAGTCTCCTAAAGAACTCTGAAATGCCCAGTCTCCTAAAGAACTGTGAAGTGCCCAGTCTCCTAAGAACTGTCCTCTACCAGTATCAGTGCCTACATAGTACGCCACTGTGAAGTAATGTTCCAATCTGGCATATCCTTCTGTGAAAAACTTATTTCGGGACTGAAAATAATAATAGAGCAAAGAGAGTTAAGTTAACAAAAGTAACGAAGTTGATGATATTGAAAAGGGCGACTTATTTTGAGGTCACTCACTTTCTTCAGTAAAAGGAGAGGGAAATTCTTAGTTTACTAGCCTGAAAATGGTTGGTGATGATATTGCCTAGGAGACATTTTAAAAAAATACTCTCTCAAGAAGCTGCTTACCACAAAGGCCTGAAATTTATTCGCATAGTAGAAAGTCTGTGAGGATGGCTGGACCTCAGCAGAGAAACAACACAAACATCCATGCCTTACCCAGGGTTTGAACCCAGGTCCCGTAGATTAATAGCAAAGCGCACTAACCAATCGGCCACGGGAAGCGAAGTTTTGTTTCAAAAATTGTGCAATTCAAATTACTTTCCTCTTGGGTGAGAGAGATGCGATGTATCCAGGTTCGATTCCAGACTGAGTCAGCTTTGATGTTTTTTTTCGCTTCAGCGTTCTATTACTCGATAAGAAAGAGGGGAGCTGTCAACCTTGGGATCGACAAACGCTCTCGTTGAATGGGATGTTGAAGGGTTGAAGAATAAGCTAGATGACTGATGGCAAGCACTCATCTCTTACAGCAGAGAAATGTTCACTTTGGAAACAATGGAACAAAAAATCTACTCTTTGATAGATCATCTAGATCTTTAGCTCATTGAATTGTGAATCACTTATCAATCAATGGCTGATCTGTGATCATTGAGTGATCTGTACGACCATTTGTTAATTGATAAGTAATTGAAAGCTCAATCAAATAATGACTGATGAGAATCGTCTAAGCATCAACTGCGCAGTCTCATTTACTCATCTGCGCTTCGTCACTGTTGTCTCAATAGCTGTCCAGTGGGCTACTTTCCCTTACACTTCTGAGGGCCACTAAAAAGCAAACAGAAAAGTGCTATGCAACAGGTAGACAACGCAGCCTTTTACTTGTAGGATGATGTTAGTCTGGAAGTCTGACAAATTGCTTAGTCTGGTGGTGAACTTATGCTTTGATAAAAATAATATGAAATCCTTCTATCTTCACATACATATTTCAAATATAAACTCAAATGCTGCTACTTTATTTTAAAAACGTTTAAAATTTAAAAATAAGGTAAACAAAAGTTGCATTGCTCACATAATTAATGCAGTATCTTCACATACATACTTCAAATATAAACTCAAATGCTACTACTTTATTTTAAAAACGTTTAAAATTTAAAAACAAGGTAAACAAAAGTTGCATTGCGCACATAATTAATGCAGCAGGAACTTAGCCAAAACACTTCTAATTCACGATGTCTAATTTTTTTTTGTCTTTAATCTAGTGCACAGAGAGATTAATTTTTGTTTCCCTCTCCAGGAACTGAAAAAGCAGATAAGTGGATGTTGGAGGCGAGTGGCTGAAGTAGCTGCCGCCTTCCAACTTCACTTATTAATTCTTTTTCCCATTCTTCTCGTTTCCCACTTTCTAGGTCACCACATTTTGACAAAATAAAGCAAATGTTATCAGTGAGCTTGGGGGATTCCCCAAGCCCAAAGGATTTCAGCAGCCAAACACTTGCTCCTTGGTAACTAAGTCAAGGTCTGCGCCTGCTTGACGAAGGCGGAGATGACGAAGAAGAGCGAACTAGACACGTCACTGCCGTTGCTACAGGAAGCGGAAGGCGACTCGTCAATGAACTCACTGCTTTGTGACTCTGATGAATCGCGGCGGAGGTGGCGGCCAACGAAGGAGGGAGGTGGGCTCTGATGGGTGGCCACGAAACTCATCCAGACATTGGAACAATCGAAATAGTTGGCATACTTGAATCATTGTGGAATCCGAGTGGGTGGAATGGAACTTTCTCTCTCTCTGGGAGACGCATTAGCAGCGAAGAATTCGCTTTCTTCTGATGTCTGCTGGCCACTTTGTGCTTCGAATAAAGCTGGCTCACAGAGACTTGTTTATTTTCTTTTTGTTAAAGAGGGCACAGAAAAATAAAATTTGATTTACATTAACTAACATTAATTAACCGCCGCCAAACTGTGAGTATGAGTTCAATTTCAAACATGAGGAATTTGCGAATATCAAGCTTAATTACTTGTTATTGGCCAAAGTTTGCAAATGCCAAAGTTATTTAATCTGCGTTTGAATTATCTACAAAACTTCAAGAAGCAGTTAAATAAATAGAGCCTAAAATATGTTAAGGGCTGGACTGATGTTCACTGATGAGATTATATATGTAGTAGCTTCGTTGTTAAGGCTCTCATCAGCAACACAGCCTTTTTTTCATACAGGAAACTATGGTCTGGCCCGGAAGCGAATCACACTTTTTCTCAAGGTGTGTGCTATTTATTATCGCCCTTCCCCCACGATTCCAAAAGTACAATTGAGAATAATTACAATAGTTGCCAAATACCAAATGTGGTTTTCTTTAATTGTATTCTTATTTAAATGTAATAAATTATAAATCTATTTTATATAAATCTTCTACATTAATTATAGTTAATGTAGAAGTTTTTTCCAGATGCAAACCTTTCATTAAGCAAATATAATTATTTTTAAGTATTTGAACTCTTTGAATCTCTTGAATGAGTTATTCGCCCAAAATGAAGTCATTTTCAAACTGAGCTCACGAATATCTATCAAAAAAAATTAAATTTATCAGAGAATAACTATCTGATGTGTTAGTTATTGAGGTCTTAGCTAATATCGCTTCATCATAAGTCGGTTATTTTATTATCTTTAGAAAAAAATATAGTTTGCAGTTTTTTTTTGTCAATTCTTAATTGAAAATTACGAATCAATGATCATTAACTTCTGGCTATGGATATTTTTATTTCGGACCAGGTTTCTATTTGACATGATATATTTTGAGTTCTCAGTGAAGGGAATCACTCTTCCTGCAGATTTACGTAAGTCATCGGATCTCATACGATAACACTCGTAAATCCCGCAAATGTAAGTTTTAAATCCCAATTATAGATTCGTGTGAAAAATCTTATAAGAAATTTGATCTCTTATCCTTTATACCCCACAAAGCTGAAGTAATTATTGAAACCCAGAGTAAAAGTATCATTTCATTAGTTTCATGTTTCTTTCTTTAATGCTGTATCGCTTGCTTTGACGAGAGAAATGAATGAATGAATGAATGAATGAATGAATGAAAATGAATGAATGAATGCCCCCTCAAGCAGCTGCTTGCCACAGAGGTCTAACAGGAGCCTGCCAGTTTATATGCCATAGTAGAAGGTCTGAGAGAATGGCAGGACTCAGCAAAAAAACGACACAAACATCCATGCCTTACCCGGGTAAGGGGAATTAAATTTGTGCACTCTGTTGCATAAAAAATTGCTTCTCCCTGAAGCATTTGATCGTGTTGCTTTATGTCTTAAGAGACACTTTTGTGCGCGCAATGGGCTAAATGGCCACTTCAAAAGGATCCCAAGGGTCCAGAGAAGGTTTGGGAAGGAGGGCCGACGGATGACGACTTTTCGAAACCTATCAATGTCTACTTTATCGCTAAGGCAGTCACAGTTGCGATTTGAATCTGGGAACTGCACATTGCAAGCCTGGACGTTACTGATTGTGCCACCCTCGCCCCATTTATGTACTTATGTATAAGGAGGGTCGGGAGTGCTTAGTCGGTAACCTGCTAGACTCATAAACTGCAGTTCCCAGATTCGACTCCCACCTGGGTCAGCATTGAAATTTATCTCCGCAAAAACTATCCGTCCTGCTCTAGGTCGGTAAGGAACACCGAGGGCTTGGAAAGCCGGATGGGACGTTAAGCCGTGACCTGTGTGCGGGAGAGCTATACCCTGTACACGTTAAAAAATACGATGGATGTCCTTGACGGGAGGTTTCCATCTGTCTCCTGACAACTATGCAGTGGATCCCCTCTCCTCCCAAAATTCTCCGAGCCCTGAGATTCTTGTGGCCTGGCCATTTAACCCACCGTATGCAAATAAGTGCTACTCAGAAGTAAACCCAACCTATATCTATGAATCTACATTTAATAATTTTTATTATTTGTGATTTTTCTTTTTAGATTTCCCTTTCATTATGCTGTTTTTTTCTTCTTCTGTTACTTCGAGTTACGCCATGTTTGTGGTAAATATACAGGGGTTTATCAAAATAATGGAAACACGTACTGTTTGTGAAGAACATTTATTAATAAGCTGTAGGCCCACCTCAGGCTTTCAGAACAGACGTAATTCGACGTGGAATAGACTTATACAAGTTATGCACATACGGTAATAGAATGTGGGACCATTCCTCCTATAAAATATGGTCCAACTGTGCCAGTGATGCCGGAGACAGAAAGTGTGATCTGACCTTGCGCTGCAGATATTCCCACAAATATTCAATAATATTGAGGTCTGGAGATTGGGGTAGCTGCTGTACCTCATCCTGATGCTCCGCAAACCACGACACGTTTTGCACAATGCACGTGTGCATCATCCGCTTCAAACCAGGGACGGTCATTAGGGAACAATGCCCGCAACATTGGGTGCAGGTGGTCCCCGAGAATGGATTCGTACTTTGCGGATATGGCACGAAACTGCAGAATAACTAATGGCCCTAAGGAATGCCACGATATGGCACCCCACAGCATCAGGGATCCACCTTCATGTTTCACAGTCGGGGTGGTACGCTTCTGCAGGTGTTCGCCAGACGTACAATCTACCAGTGGTGAGAAACAATGTTGCATAATTCATCAGACTAGATGACAAGTTGCCAATTTTTAGCACTGAAGTTTTTATGTGCTTTGCACCACCTTACACGATTTGTTGCATTGATCTTGGTAATCAGAGGTTTGTGGATTGCAGCACAGCCATAAATATCGGGACGATGAAGTTCCCGACGAACAGTTATGACGGAAATGGGATCATTCCGACTGGTGTTCAACTCTGCTGCTATTTGCGGTGCCGCGGTCTTGTCCTTCCATTGTACAATTCGTGTCAACATTCGCCTCTCCCTATCTGATAACTTGGTATGGCGTCCACAATTTGCACGTTTGGAGGCAGCGCCCTGTCGTTTTTGATAGATAGTCATAATCTTTGATACAATTTCTCGTGTTACACCTACTATTTCCGCCGTTCTGATTACTGAAGTTCCTGCAAGACGCGCACAAATAATCATGCCTTTTAGGAGGTCACTGAGATCTGACATTGTCGACGATTACACCACAACAGCTGTTTCACCTGCGCCTGTGGCACTGCTACGTGATAGCCGACATCGTACTTCTCCCCTTTATATACCTAACATCGCGGGTGACGTCGTCCCGGTGATATCAATACGGCCATTGCGTGTACTCCAGTCGCCATTTATCAAAATAATGAAAGTGTTTCCATTATTTTGATAAACCCCTGTATGTATCATTGCGAAATTTCATTATTCCATAAAACCATAATCAATGATGGTGAGCTGGGGGCGTAAGTCATAATTTTTCCCCCAGGAGTGATATTACACTGGAAAAGTATGTTCTTATTTTACAGTTACCTTTTATTGGACAGTTTTTAGTGCATTCCTTTATTTAACCTTGTGATTACAAAATGTTATAGAGGGCACACTGAAATGAAGAGAACTATCGAAGCTGAATTGTCGGAAGCTCAGCCTGTCCCAAAGAGGGCAAAATTTCCCGCCTTGCCCACGGTCAGTAGGGGACACCGATGGGCTTGAAAAGGCCGCCGCCCGACGGATGGGACGTTAAGCCGTGGCCCCGTGTGCGGGAGAGCCATACCCTGTGCACGTTAAAGAACACGCTGGATGGCCTTGACGGGAGGCTACCATCTGTTTCCCAACAGCTGTTCCAGTGGGTCCCCTCCCCCAACCTTCTCTGAGCCTTCGGGGTCCTTGTGGTCTGGCCATTTAGCCCATGGTGTGCAGAAGGGTGCCGCTCAGAGGTAAAACAATCCAATCCAATACAAGTCCCAAAGAGGGCAATGTGCAATAAAAGATGCCATTGTGAGAAATAAAAGTTAGCCTTCTAGAAACTAATATTACATAGTACAGGATACAGACGGCGTTTAAAATATTCTTGACTTTTTATCAAAAACTTCTTGCCGATTTATCACAAGTATATGGGGATCATGCCTGTTCATATGCCACTATTACGAGATGGATGCCCAAATTCAGAGAAGGGCGGCAGAGCTTCGAAGACTTCCCTCGTGCAGAAAGACCGAATGAGGCCGTGAAAGAGAACTATCGCTGCTGTTCGTGAACTCATTAAGAAAAACGCACACATCACTGTTCAGGTAATAAGTTTAAGATGTCGGTGCATCGATTGACAGTGTGGAAACAATTATTCATCAATATTTAAAGTTCCAAAACTCTGCGCCAAATGGGTATTCCACAAAATGACAGAACAACAGAAAAGGGCTACAGTCGAGTGGTGCAAGAAGATGTTGGCAGTGTTTGAACCTAGTGGCCCCAAACGGTTAACAGACATTGTCACAGATGATGAGACGTGGTTTTATTACTATACAATTCTCAGAAAGATCGACAATTATATTTGGGTTGCGGAAGATGGACCGCGTCCCCAAATCCTCTGATAAGACTTTCGCTCAAGAAAGAGGATGTTCAAGTTTTTTTTTTCAATTCCCAAAGAGTGGTAGCCGTGAAAATCTTACCTGAGAAAATGACTACGAAATACCAATATTGCACTAACATTATTTTGACTAAAATGGTTAAGGAGATGAAGGAGCAGCGTCCAACAACAGGCGTATCAAGGGTTTTCCTTCTTCATAAATAATGCCAGTGCTCACAAACCCTGCAAGTTATGGCCTATCTGTAGCAGGATAAAATCAAAACGGTTACCCCATCCTGCTTATTCACCCGATCTTGCACCGTGCAATTTTTGGTTATTTCCAACAATTAAAAAGGATCTTGCTGGGAAGCCTTTTTGAAGGGTGCAAGCCCTTGCAAAATGCGTTCATTCAGAGTTGAGGAGCATTCCCCAACAGGAGTACCACCAAGTGTTCCAGAATTGGCGCAGACGCCTGCAACTTTGCATAATGCTGGAGGGGGAGTACTTTGAAGGACAGTAAAAGTTTTGTTGAGGTAAGTACAATATTTTTTTTCTGAAGATGCATGTCAAGAACGTTTTTGAACATTCCTAATAATTATGATGCAGGTGCTTTTAAAGTATTTTTATGATCATAAGAATAATACATTAAAAAACATAGTATGAAAACATTGCTATAAAGAGTAAAATAAGTCAATATAATATGTAGAGTTTTTAATATGAGATTTAAATTATTTTAGAGATTAAGAATACGTTTCTCCCAACAGTGACGTATTTAAAGGAGAGGTTTGGAGGTTGCAACTTTTATGCTTTTGAAATATTTAACAATTATTAAGCTTTGATGTAAAATGTATCACTGGTTTTTATTTATTTAATAGTTGTCTTTTTCTTTATATTTACGTATTGATTTACAGTTTTTTAATCTTTTGAAAAAATCATCCGCCCCCCTCCAAACATATTTTCAAAATACACTGCTGGTACTATTGATATGTCTTGTTCAGATTATTGAATTGCTTAGGATATTTTCTCTTGCCTCCATCTAAATTTTTATAAGCAAATGTTTGTAATTATGAATAATAGCATTGCTAACTCTTTTAATGGAATATGGTTCTCAGACATTGCATTCTCCCTCTAATAACGCTCCTTTTACAGAATAAAGGAAGGCGCTGCACGCTTTAATCGGAGAAAGGGCGGGAATCGTCAAAGGATTATTAATCAGAGAAATCTGCCTCAGAAGGAACAATGAAGCATTAATCACTTCTAGGTGTTTCTTCCAACTTTAAATGCTCTGCGCTTTGTGCAACACAATTGGCTAAAAGCCTTGAATCAGAGCATGAGAGAAAAGAAAATACCAAAGAGAAAAAAATACATAACAGCTTTCTAAAAGCAATCATAATCATCAAATATTTTCAATCATTTCAGATCTTGCAGGCAACTTCCTACCAGTAACACCAGAAAATTTGAATAACAATTCTTATCATAGTTCCTTGCTTACAATTTCTTATCATAGTTGTTTTAATATAATACAGTTTATTTAAAACATCCACCTATTAATTGGTTACAATACATTTCTCACTTCCGCTGCTGCAAAGTGTGTCTAAGGAAATAACATTTGAAATAATAAATATAATGACCAAAAAACAAATTACTGTATCTAAAAAGAGCCTTCTTAGCATCGCCTATATCACAACGTAATCATAACAGATACAGACTGATACCTAAAATATCAGGGTCGTTCTCCATTAAATAATAAATAAATAAATACCCCCAAGCAGCTGCTTGCCACAGAAGTGTGACAGGAGCCTGTCAGTTTATATGCCAGAGTAGAAGGTCTGAGAGGATGGCAGGAACCTCAGCAGAAAAACGACACAAACAGCCATGCCTTACCCGGGGCTCGAACCCAGGTCCCTTAGATCAGTAGCCAAGCGCGCTAATCACTCGGCCATGGGACGGCCGTTCTCCATTACGAGAACCAAAAACTTTGCAAAAGTTCACCCACCTGTCAAAGAATCAATTTAAATCGGGCAAAAATGTTAGTACTGTTAAGGCACAATTAGGATATCCCATGTTCGAATTCATAAGACAGATTTTTTTCACACTTGCTAATTATTGAACCAATCTAGGAAATAAAGAAATAAATATAGTAGAGGGAGCAAGATCGAGATGGGACATAGTTCCGGTATAAAAAAATTTCTCCATTTTTGATGATATTTTTAAAAACAATTCTTAAAAAATAAGTACAATATATACATTTTATATATTTTTTTTCGCCTCCTTTCCGGCTACTATTATTCTCAAAAGGGGTTGGGTTGGATTGTTTTACCTCTGAGCGGCACTTTTTTGCACACCATGGGCTAAATGGCCAGGTCACATGGACCCCGAAGGCTCAGAGAAGGTTGGGGGAGGGGACCCACTGGAACAGCTGTTGGAAGACAGATGGTAGCCTCCCGTCAAGGCCATCCAGTGTGTTCTTTAACGTGCACAGGGTATGGCTCTCCCGCACACGGGGCCACGGCTTAACGTCCCATTAGGCGGACGGCGGCCTTTCCAAGCCCATTGGTGTCCCCTACTGACTGTGGGCAGGGCGGGGAATTTTGCGGAGATAAATCTCAACCCTGACCCAGCTGGGACTCGAACCTGGGAACTACAGATTACGAGCCTGGCG
This sequence comes from Ryuthela nishihirai, assembly GCA_038380435.1. NCBI lineage: Eukaryota > Metazoa > Arthropoda > Arachnida > Araneae > Heptathelidae > Ryuthela > Ryuthela nishihirai. The sequence continues at coordinate 85,535,288 of JAWZYU010000017.1, forward strand.
CGCTACCGACTGAGCCACCCCCGCCCCTTCTCAAAAGGGGAAGGAGGCTGCCTCACCCCACCCAAGATCTTGCCCTTGTTTGAACTAAATGCGCTCTTGCTGTTGTTACTACTGTGATTCCCAGTGTTTCATATCGAGAGTGTTTTCGTAAGTCCTTTTATCATATACTCGTTTAAACTTTCTACTGTTGCAGTTAAAAAATATAAATCTCCATTCCAAAGAAAAATTTAGAAATTAGTCACCAAGCTTTATTAATGGGTTGAAAAATTATCCGCCGAAAGCTTGTCCCGAAGAATCCGACATTATTCCATTTCAAATGCCAAAAAATAACTTTCTACCCAGTTGAAAGAAAAAAATATAAGACAAAATCAAGTTAATAGCTTTAAGTAATTGATTTTTAAGAAACACACTCAAGATAATTTTGAAGTACTCTATGAAAACATTTTGAATTTTCGAAACATGTATACTAAAATGCAATTACATATAATTATTTCACACTAAAAGAACATTTGTAAAAGAAAATTTCCGTGAATTTCTAGGAGGACGTCATGGACACAAAATAAATTTTGAAGCCCTTACTCTGACTAATGGAACATTTCCTCGATATTCGGGTTGTTTTACCTCTGAGCGGCACTTTTTTTGCATACCATGGTCTAAATGGCCAGGTCATAAGGACCACGAAGGCTCAGAGAAGGTTGGGGTAGGGGACCATCTGGAATAGCTGTTGGGAAACAGATGGTAGCCTCCCGTCAAGGCCATCCAGCGTGTTCTTTAACGTGCACAGGGTACGGCTCTCCCGCGCACGGGACCACGGCTTAACGTCCCATCCGACGGACGACAGCCTTTCCAAGCCCATCGGTGTCCCGTACTGACCGTGGGCAGGGCGGGGAATTTTACGAAGGTCAGACACGCTAGTGATGCTCTTCTAGGATATGAGTGCATTAATGAAAGGTTTCTTACAGCAAAATTTCAGACAAGCGTTAAAGACTTGAATGTTATCTGCTGTTATGCCCCCACTGAGGATGCCGATGAGGATGAGAAGGATAAGTTTTACGGACAACTTCAAGATATTTTGAATTCTGTCAAGAAAGGAGATATTATCGTTGTTCTAGGTGACTTCAATGCCAAAGTTGGTACTGACTCTGACCTTTGGGGAGGAGTAATAGGCCCTTTTGGTATTGGTAGCTGCAATGGCAATGGACAACGTCTCCTACAGGTACGTTACATCTCTCGTTACATCCTCTCTACACCGCGACATACATAAGTACACATGGGTTTCACCTGATGGGCTGCATAGGAATATGATTGATTTTATATTAATTAACAGCAAATGGGCTAGTTCTGTTAGGAATACCAGGGCATATAGAGGAGCTGAAATTGGATCTGACCATTACCTTGTTAAAAGTGTCTTGCAACTTAAACTTAAAAAGTGTTGTGCTAGGGTTGAAAAAATTTGCTTTTAATACTGAAGCTCTGAAAGACCCAGTTATAGCCAAAGCTTACCATGATAGGTTACTTAGTCATTATGACAGTCATGATATGCTTACTACTGAAGTTGAGCAAGAATGGGATCATTTTAAACAGGCTCTTTTGGACACTAACAGTACTCTTTTAGGAAAAAAGGAGCAGAAGAGCCAGAATTATCTGAGTGATAAGACACTTGAGCTTATTTCGGAAAGAAAGAACTGCAGAAATGTCCTTAATCAATACCCTACTTGTACTAATAGAAAGCATTACAGAGAACTTAACAAACGTGTAAAAGATCAGTTAGTTTCTGATAAGAATCTTTGGCTTGATGGTTTGGCTGACAAAGCCGAGGAAGCAGTTAGACAGCACAACAGCAGAGAGCTGTACCAGATAGTTAATGTTTTGTGTGGTAGAAAACGGATAGGTATACAGGGATTGAAGGATAAACAAGGTAAGGTTATAGAAGGTGAGGATTCTGTCATGGCTAGGTGGGCTGAGCATTTCAGTGATATTCTAAACAATGCGGTTAGTTCTATTCCCATTGTTTGCAATGATGATAGATGCATTGGTGGCTTTAATGTTGGCCCTATAACACAATCTGAAGTTATTTTGGCTGTTTCTAAACTTAAACTTCATAAATCATCAGGGGTAGATGAAATTACTATAGAAAGCTTAGAGCTGGAAATGTTTCAGTTACCACTTGGATGACTGAAATTCTGAATATCTTTTATGATAAAGGCATGGTTCCTAAGGATTTTACCAGAGCTATTGTTATCCCTATTTTCAAAAAAGGCGATCGCAGTTCTTGTGATAACTATAGGGGTATTAGCCTACTCTCTGTTCCAGGTAAAGTTCTTTCCATGATTGTGCTTAATAGAATTAAGAATCTGGTTGACAGTCAATTGCATGATGAGCAATGTGGATTCAGAAGTGGTAGGGGATGTGTGGATCAGATATTTTCACTTAGGCAGATTCTTGAGAAATGTTTAGAGTTTCAGAAACCTTTGGTTGTTAGCTTTGTTGATTTCAAAAAGGCTTTCGACTCTGTTGATCGTCATAATTTGTGGTTGATTGTGAGATCATATGGTATACCAGACAAGTTAGTTAACATAATGAATGCTCTCTATAATAACACTGAGTCATGTGTGAGAGTTGGTAAGTCTTGTAGCAATTGGTTTAGCATTACTTCTGGTGTTCGACAAGGGTGCATCTTGTCTCCTTTTCTCTTTAGTTTGGTTATTGATTATGTTATGCGAAATTCAGTTCAAGGGAAAGATTTTGGCCTTAAATTGGCTGGAGATACGAAAATTTCTGATTTAGATTATGCTGATGATTTAGCCCTTTTGGCAAATGATGTTGATGAGATGAACTCTTTCATTCGAGCTGTTGATGAGACTGGTAGTAGAGTAAGTTTGGTTATAAACAGAGAGAAAACTAAAGTGATGAAAATTGGTCAGGCAGGCTGTGATTCAGTTAATCTGAATGGTTGCAGTCTTGAGCAGGTGTCACAGTTTAATTATCTTGGAAGCTATGTAACAGATAATGGTGATGTGCGGCATGAGATTAACAGACGAATAGGGATTGCTGCCGGGACTTTTAAGAATCTATGGAGAGTGTGGAGAAATAGGCATATATACCTAAAGACTAAAATTAGACCGTATAATAGTTTGGTTCTTTCTAGGGTTAGTTATGGCAGTGAAACTTGGACACTTTGTAAACAAGAAACAGGAAAGTAGATGCTTTTGATTCCAGATGCTTACGCAGTATCTTGGGCATTAGGTGGTTCAACTTCGTAACTAATGATGAGGTTAGGCAAAGGAGTTTGCAACCTCCTTTAAGCAGCATATTGTGCAGAGAGAGACTCCGTTGGTTTGGCCATGTTGCCCGTATGAATAATTATAGATTGGCGAATAGGGTTATGAACAGTGTGCCTAAAGGCCTCAGAAAGAAGGGGAGACCTAGGATGCGGTGGGCAGACAATGTCAAACAGGACCTTGTTAGAATTGGTGTGCAGTGGCCAGATGCAGTAGATGTAGCTCAGGATAGACTTGCTTGGAGAACTAAACTGCACGGTCTGGTTGGACCTCCGTAGCCCATGGCTGCTTGAGGATGATGATGATGATGAAATCTCAACGCTGACCCAGCTGGGACTCGAACCTGGGAACTACAGATTACGAGCCTGGCGCGCTACCGACTGAGCCACCCCGGACCCCTCGATATTCGGTGAATGCGATTAAGTTAGATATAAATGAATAAATGCTAGTAAAAGAAATAGTTTAATTTGTAGAAAATAGATTGTTTTATATATAACACTGCTTTAGGTACCTAAAAACTCTTAGAGTGCCTGACAGAGCGACTTTTACCCCATCGCGGAAATCCATCTCGGGACGAAACTACAGTCAATTTTAAAGAGATAAAATTGTTTCCAAAGATCTTTATTTACAAGAATTAGGAACCGATACCTAAACATGTGCTTTATTAAACCTCCTGAATAACTTTTCCAATTCCATTTTGTTTCAAGGAACAAGCTCTCAAGATAATCTTCATTCTACCTTCATGTGGTTCCCCATTTCCTGCATAATTAGGATATATATTTATAACATAATTTCAGTTGTGCTTAGGTGACTAATACTGTTGTCCATCGCCAGGAAATACGAGTTAGAAAGCGCCCACTTAAAAAAGTAGATTGCGTGCCATATGTCTCTAAGCATCCGCCATAATGAGCTTTCTCCTACTGTGGAGGTGCAGAACAAGACATTTAGTACTTTCTCCAAGTATGTTATTAACCCTTTCTGATTCCTTAACAAAGTAAGCCCTTCCCATTCTTTGCCCCCTGTAACTTCATGATCGCTCGATTTCCTGCTCTGCAATTTGGACGCCGCCCTTCCAGGTATGTGTGGCCACAACCCTCCTCCCCCCCACCATCAATGGCATCTAGTCTCCCTTATTCACAGCAACTGTTGACCGCCGCCATCATTAATCTTAACGCGATAATCTCACGGCCAGCCGTTTCCCACACTCCGACAGGGGGCGGTTGTGTCAGGGGTTAGCTTCGCCGCTCTGTCATCACTCGCCGGGGACGCAGCAGCTTGCCCATTCGTCGCTACGTGGAAATTCCTCGGCAGCAGCCTCAGTTTAGTTTGCTCATTCAGAATCTCGTCAGAATTCTGGTTCCTCGTACCCTCCACTTAGAGTCGGAGCGTCATTGAGCCTTTTTCCATCTCTTGAAGTCAGCCTGCTACATTTATCGCCGAGCAGCGACCACTTCCACTTTTCCACAGCAAAATATCTCTGATAAGCCAGACGTGACTACCTTTGCGCCATCTACCAGAGATTGAGTGAATTAAAGATCGCGAAGCGCGACGTCAATCTGTGCGAATCTGTGCGCCAGTGAAAACTCTGAGGAAATACAGAATATATTTCTAAAAGGGTTTGGACACTTCCTTATTATGCGAATGGAAAGCAAAATTCAAGGATCCTTAACTTTAAAAATAAACTTTCTGTTCCGAAATGTGAGTGGAGATCAACCGAAGCTCTATCTCCAATCTCCCTAAAGAGTAGTTTTCAAAATTTTTGGCTTAATATTGAAAGAGTTATGGAACCCGAAACATTTAAAACTATCGTTGCTGGCCATAAGAATTTATATCGAAGATTAATCAAAATACAAATAATAATTACTATAACAAATCGTTCAATGAAATAAATGTTGTTTTGTAATGATTAATTGTTTTGTAATGATTAAATTTTTTTCTTTAATTTACAACAAAAAATGTTCAGGATGAGAATTAACAGCAGCAGCGTCTTATGTCAGATGTTCCAAATTCATTATTTTAAAACATTTAAACTAACAGTTTTGAAAACTGAGATTTAGAAATTTTAGTGAGATTTTTAATTTCTCTCCAATGAGATTTTCCCATAAAAAGCTTAATTTAAATGCTAGGGAATTTAGAATATGAATGCATAACATGAAAGTACATGAAAGAACATAACATGCAAGTGTTGGAACACTTATGGTAATACAATGTATACAACATTGTAGTGTTCTTATAATAAAATAAATACCCCCTCAAGCAGCTGCTTGCCACAGAGGTCTGACAGGAGCCTGTCAGTTTATATGCCAAAGTAGGAGATCTGAGAGGATGGCAGGACCTCAGCAGAAAAACAACACATACAACCATGCCTTATCCGGGGCTCGAACCCAAGTCCCTTAGATCAGTAGCCATGCGCGCTAACCACTCGGCCATTGGACTGCATTGGTGTTCTTACGACTCTCGATTCATTGCCCAGTTTTTTACCGAACACAGAAACGTTTTCACAAATTAGAAATAGGGGGAGTTGGCTCAGCGGTAGCGCGGAAAGGTTCGAGTTCCACGTGGGCAAGCTTCGAGATTTATCTCCGCAAAACCCCATCCTTGGTCAGTATGACACTGATGGGTTGGAAAGCCGCCGTCCTTCGAATGGGATGTAAAACCGTGGCTCCATTTGTGGGAGAGCCATACTCTCTGCACATGCTGGATGGCTTTGACGGAAAGCTACCATCTGTCTTCTAACATTTGTCCAGTGGGTCCTCTTCACCCAACCTTTTTATCATTGTATGGAAAAAAGTGCCATTAAGATGTAAAACAAAACCCAAAATAACCCAAATTAGTAAAAAAAATTCATAGCAGTTAGCAAAACTATTTATCCACAGAAAAAAACAAGCGCTTTTCTTCGAATCAAAGGTTTCAGTGAGGCAACCAACTCGGGAACTATTAATTTTAACTATGACATATAATTATCCTGAAACAACTACTTGCCAAAGAGATCTGACAGGAGTCTGTCAGTACGATACTCCGTAGAAGATATCTGTGAGGTCTGCGAGACCTCAGCAGAAAGACAACACAAAAAACATTCGTATCTTATCTGGGGGGTCGAACCCATATGCATTTAATCAGCAGCGAAGCTCGCTAACTACTCGATCACGGGAATTAAGAGATGAAACGAAAAATATTAAGCAACGTATTTTTCTTGCATATCAATATAAGTTTGAAGGGTAGCTCCGAAGATAAATCGAGGAGCTCACTTTATCCCAGGTCGAATAGAGAGGAATTTCACATTTTTTTTTAAAGGAAGAACTTCCCTACACAAAGAACGGAGATAACCTAGAAGCTATATTAGGCTTGTTTTGTTTCTCATACAACATACAAACACTTACACAAAGACATGCCCTGCTGGTCTTAGGAAGTCAGGTTGGGTTGTTTTACCTCTGAGCGGCACTTTTTTGCACACCATGGGCTAAATGGCCAGGTCACATGGACCCCGAAGGTCAGAGAAGGTTGGCCGAGGGGACCCACTGGAACAGCTGTTGGGAGACAGATGGTAGCCTCCCGTCAAGGCCATCCAGCATGTTCTTTAACGTGCACAGGGTATGGCTCTCCCGCACACGGGGCCACGGCTTAACGTCCCATCCGACGGACGGCGGCCTTTCCAAGCCCATCGGTGTCCCCTACTGACCGTGGGCAGGGCGGGGAATTTTGCGGAGATAAATCTCAACGCTGACCCAGCTGGGACTCGAACCTGGGAACTACAGATTACGAGCCTGGCGCGCTACCGACTGAGCCACCCCCGCCTAGGAGTCAGGTACGCTAACCACTAGAGGTTTAGTGGTTAGTACTGTATTTGCTTAAACAAAAAGAGTTAAACGTGTCATTACAATATATTAATAACTGATTCTCTTAAACTGTAACTTTTGTTTCCTGTTATTTACAACATATAGCTTTGGGAAATTACCATTGAAAACTCTACAGAAATACACTATATTATTCAATCATTATCACAGGTTACGAAAGAGCAATTCAATTCAGAGGAATCACCTTTTAAGAGCTAGTAAGAGAAGGAACAAACACAACGGTTCTCTTCATACAAAAATTTGCGAATTTTTAATATTTTATGAGACCAAATACAAAAAAAAGAGAGTTAATAAATCGGATTGAAAAATATTTAAATTATTAGCGAATTTTGAACCAAAAAGTGTGACCTAAAGAAAGAGAACTTACGAAATAGTCAGAAATATTTCTGCTTATACAACACTACATATGTATGATTCAGGCTTTTCGAAATAATAAAATTATTAAATAAGGATACCTTAATAATGATAGGCAAAAAATTTCATGAAATGGAAAATAATCAATTCGTGAGTTTGAATTAATGAAACGAACTAAAAAAAAATAACTGTTATGATAATTCAAGGACTGATAGATTATCTGAAGTCAGAAATTTGTAATAAGCATGTAAGATTCGTTGGTGCTTCAGGGCCATATTGAGCAATAAATATTTCAAGCAGTCCTTAAAAAAAAGCAAAGTTTAAATTCACGAAATATAAAAAATTTAAAACCCATTAGAAGAGCGCTGGGCGGCTAGGGCGGCTAAGGAAAGCTCTATCCGCATCCACATCAGCAATCTGCTTACATTGGCTACTTAATTTCTCAAAATATGAAAAAAATACTATGCGCGATTTTTGGAGTCGATGCTGCAGATGACCAGATTACTATATCATCAGCATAAGAAATAAAGTGCACTTGATTCTCCAGTGTTACAGGAAAGTCGTGTAAAAAAGATTGAAGAAGAGGAGGATAAAAACACCCACTTGGGAACTGGAGTCTGAAAGAGTGTTCTTAAGTTTTAATTTTTCTGCTGGTTAAATAGACTAACAAAACTTTAGAAGTTCTACCTGAAAGTTTCAAGTGCAGAATTTTATAAAGCAAACTATTTATCTAGATGTTTTAAAAGGCTTTATTTATATATAAGGAAACGGCTACTGCATATATTTTTGTGGATATTGAATTCACTATGTCTGTAACCAAGTCTAAAAGGCAATCAGCTGTACAACAAACTTTCCTGAACCCTACACATATGTATCTTAAAGAAGATAGTTGGTTTCAATAAACCACATTGATCTTTTTTTATACAGCATTCGTTCCATAATTTTTGAGACACATCAAGCCAGAGTGATTGGTCTGCACGAATTGATGTCTATAGATTTCTTTGTAGATTTTAGAATTGGGACAAGGAATGAAGTCTTCAATTCATGAGGGAAGAACTTGAGGTCCAAATCTGATTAAATAATTTTAACAGTGTAGATAGAACTATGTCTTTTTCAGGTTATTAAGAAGTTTGTATGAAATCCCATCAGGTCCTGGGGAATTTGAGTTACTCACTCTGTTAATGACTCACAGTAGTTCATTCAAGGAGATTTCCATTTCGAAATAGGATGAAGAGCAATTTGAAAGTTGTGACTTGTTGATCTCGAATATGAGTCGACAATTTTCTTATTATCAAGATAATCACGTGAGTCCGCGACTTCATAAAAAAAGAGAAAGATCTCTGCAAATGCAAGTGGCAAGTTCTGGTTGGCAAAAGTTTTCTTTTAAAATTACCTTCCATGGAAAAAAGGAAGTGTTCTAAGTGCATCTCAACATCAATGATCTATATCTGACTGAAGTTAGGGAGCATAAATTCTTGGGAGTCTGGATTGATCATCAACTTTCCTGGACAAGCAAACTGCTACTCCAACAACTGCAATCAGCTTTGACTCTAATTAAACTTTCTTAGAGTTCTTAGAGGTAAGTGGACTGGTCTCTCTGCTAAACAACTCCTATATAATGATGATTATATCCAGAATTGATTACGGATCCTTTCTAATGAGAGATTTGCATAAACAGAATTATCTTGCCATCGGAAGATTTCAAAATAAAGCTCTTAGACTATGCCTGTGAATGCCCATGCTCTGTCCACTACTTTCACTGCAGGCAGATGAAGACACACCACCTCTGGCTATGATAAAAACAACCAATCTTTTCTGACAGTTTATAAGGCTCTTCTCCAAGCACGAATCACATCCTGTACTTTAAAAAGTGGCAAATAGAGACGAAGAGAATGAACTTCAATAGAGAAATCAAGGGTTTTCCTCTGTCCCACTTTCTCAAGTCAACTACCAGATTACTAAACACTATCTCAAACGTTCCTCCCTGGACACTGACAGAATGAACTTCTCCATCCCAGGACTAATTTAATAAAACTAAACTCAATCAAGGAGAGATATTGCAGCTCTTTTACAAATAGAAGACACTTGATACGAAAATCCACACAGAAATCACGAAAAATCACTACACGAAAATCTCCACGAAATCTACACAGATGGTCATAAACTGCAACATGATACGTTTGTCTCGTGTTCATTTTATGACCCTTGTTAAACAACATACTGAGTGAACAGGATACAGAATATTGGTAATATTACTATTGCTGAAATTAATGCAATTCTATTTGCCCTAAAGTGGTCAACATTCATAAAGTTCCCAAAAACGATAAGTTTTGTGGATAGTCTTTAAGTATTGTATTTCATACAAAGGAGATCCTGACTTCAGTCAGATTCCTTAATAGGTTCCTGTACATATCTTTTATTTCAAATACAGCATCTCTTATTTATTTGTCAGAACTGCCATATTATAAGAACCATTTTACATTGGAGAGGAGCCTTATAAAATGTCACAACTGCCATATCTAACTATGTCTGCAATGTTATCTTTTGTTATGTTGGCTACTTTAAAACCAGGGAGGTTTTGAAAATTCTTGAAGGTCTGATGTATTTGCGAGTAAAAGAAATCAGTCTAATGGTTTATTAATTACTAACTATAAACTGATAAAAATATACTGAAATAAAAAAAAAACTTGTATTTCAATAAAATATGCCCTATTAAATATGAGATAAAAATTTACCAAAACGCAAATTCTTCTGAATACATTTTACTCTTTTAAATTTAGTTATCCCCGATTACAGAAAGGCTTTCCTTTCATTTCCAGTAATTCTCTCTACATTTAACTCTGTGAACTTCATTATATCGACGACTGAAAATTTCACAGTTTAATAAATTCCAGTTTTCTACGGAACACTCTAGAAAATTTTTTAATGTATATTTTGCTTTGTCAGCAGAAAAGATGATTTTTTTCACATAAAATAAATATTTTTTTTAATTTATGGCTTTATGCCAATGAATTTTTTTTAATTGAATATTATCATCGAATTATCAAATCTTTTTTTCATTATCTAAAGTAGTTTTCTTTTATTTATGTGAGTCATCAATAATGCAGTAATGTTTGTTACATGTCTTACAGTTTTTATCATTTTCCGCGTTAACATAATTTTTTTATCAGCGGTTTTATCCACTATCCATGTCAACATCATTCTTTTTTCGGCGGAGTGTTTTTAATAAGTATATAATCTGCAACCGCGTAGGGCTCTACCTATTTGGCATTCAAAAACTCTGAATTTAAAAAAGAGACTAAAAAATGGATACATTTCAAATTTAATCTTAAAAATCTATAATGCAATTCATAATTTTGACATCAGTGCTAGAGTTCAAGTCTGACACACCTTTAATCAACTTACTAACCCTACACGGAAATGTTTTTCAATAATTTGATACCATTTCCTTGTAGTTACCTTTAGATGCTAGGTTTCAGTTCTTGTATTGATGGGGGTGGCTCAGTCGGTAGCGCGCCAGGCTCGTAATCTGTAGTTCCCAGGTTCGAGTCCCAGCTGGGTCAGCGTTGAGATTTATCTCCGCAAAATTCCCCGCCCTGCCCACGGTCAGTAGAGGACACCGATGGGCTTGGAAAGACCGCCGTCCGTCGGATGGAACGTTAAGCCGTGGCCCCGTGTGCGGGAGAGCCATACCCTGTGCACGTTAAAGAACACGCTGGATGGCCTTGACGGGAGGCTACTATCTGTCTCCCAACAGCTGTTCCAGTGTGTCCCCTCCCCCAACCTTCTCTGAGCCTTCGGAGTCCATGTGACTTGGCCATTTAGCCCATGGTGTGCAAAAAAGTGCCTCTCAGAGGTAAAACAACCCAACCCTTGTATTGATGCCACCTTACTAATGATGAGAACTGATACCACCATCGCCTTGTACTGATATCTATCACCTTCATTTTGTACTAATACCACCTTCTTTACAGATGCTGATTTCAGTTCTTGTATCGATACCACTTTCATTAATGAAATGTGTATATTCGTTAACAACAATCTACCTGATGCCTTATTGGCTAACGAAGATGATTGGGAAACGCCCAGCTCGTGCGCTTTATTTATTTAGCTTATAGCCCTATTTCAACGGAGTTACTCATTCAAGTTCCATTTTGGGCATAACAAATGCATTTTATACACTTTTTCTATCTACTAATGAAAGGATTTGTAAAGAATCTTTTTAACAGACTGGATATATATCTGTTGAAGCTTATGCCGGCAGCATAACCTAGAGGCGGAAAAACGAAACATTAATAATAACAATGGCGACATAGTTTGAAAGACACATATAGACACAAATCAAACTTACAACGATACATTTGAATGTTGGGTTGGGATGTTTTACCTCTGAGCGGCACTTTTTTGCACACCATGGGCTAAATGGCCAGGTCACATGGATCCCGAAGGCTCAGAGAAGGTTGGGGGAGGGGACCCACTGGAACAGCTGTTGGGAGACAGATGGTAGCCTCCCGTCAAGGCCATCCAGCGTGTTCTTTAACGTGCACAGGGTATGTCTCTCCCGCACACGGGGCCACGGCTTAACGTCCCATCCGACGGACGGCGGCCTTTCCAAGCCCATCGGTGTCCCCTACTGACCGTGGGCAGGGCGGGGAATTTTGCGGAGATAAACCTCAACGCTGACCCAGCTGGGACTCGAACCTGGGAACTACAGATTACGAGTCTGGCGCGCTACCGACTGAGCCACCTCCGCCCCTACACTTGAATGATATACTTATTTGACATAGCGCCACCAAAAAGCATCGAATTCGTAATTTAAAATATCCCGAATAGTGGTTCCTGAATTAAAATTTATTCTTTCCAGCATGGGAAATAAAAGGGAAAATTTAGCAGACATCGTTGTAGGAGAAAATACTTGAAAGACAGAAGCCATAAAGATGCACCGATTTTTCTCTCGTTTAAAGGAACCACTTTTTGGCCATTAAAGCAAATATGCCGAATGAAGCGTAAAAGTAACGCAAATGAAGGATGGCGAAATTGGTGTTTGTAGCTGGGCCCATGGGTGTCGGCAGAAATTACTCGAAGGAAGGGCAAGCTTTCTAATAGCACATGAAACTTAATAGGTTAATGAGAGTGTTTAAGTAAGGGGAAAGGCAAACCGCTTATCCAGGCACGTATTCAGGGGGGTCTGTTGGTGTCCAAGCCTCTCTCTCTGAATCCCTAAGAGAAGGAAAAAAATCTGGAAGAAAGATGTGAGAAACGACTTTTTTATGTGCCTTGGTTGCTTTTAAGCATTTCTCTTTATATTATATGTACATAAACACTTTACCAACAGTAAATAAAAGAATTTTCATTTTGCACCTCTATCGAAAGTTTTCCCTTCTATCACCAAGTTTTAAGTTTGGAATCACTTCAGAATTACGAGAAAATTTTAAAATTTAATTTTGACTGTGCCCGAGTACCTCGAGCCCCAAAGCATTTGTATCATTTTGAGTTTCGCACTTTTGCGTACATTAGACCTTTTTATTTAATTTTTCAAAAACATTCACACGTTTGAGACAAGGAGCATATTTTTTTCTGTTCCGTAAGATATTATACAGGTAGACATCGTTTTTTTATTTCTGGGCAACACACAAAAACAATGCATGTTGACACAGCCCTTGTTAACAGAAGAATCCAGTCTTATTTTCCCAAATACTTAGCTGATGAGTTCTTTCTAAATTTCATACAAGATTTTTTCAATGCCATTCATATGGCATTAAAAATACAAGTCTCTTTCTATAACAGAACCTAATTTAGAACCTCGAAACACTTTACTTCCCCATTTTCAAACTTTATCGTTTTTAATCCTAATGCCAACCATTACCAAAAAAAAACCTAGAGAATCACAGTGTAAGAGAATAATGACACAATGGTTCAAAAATTACTAGCAGACAGAAGAATAATTTCGAAAATAGAGAATTCATACAGCATTAGTGAAAATATAAAATTTGGAGTTCCTCAATGATCAATTTTGGGACCATTAACCACTTTTGATTTATATAAATGAAATGATGAATTTAGACTTGAGGAATAGAATATATTTGTATGCAGATGATATTGTTATGAATTATGTGAATGGAAACTGAACGTGAGTTCAAAAAAAATCAGTATTTAACAATTATAATTCTAAAATAATGCAATTTATTACAAAAGTATGAATTAAAACATTTATGTAAACTCAACTCAAGCAGCATAAATTTATATCAGTATAAAAATAAATCTTCAGAAGAACTTAGCACCTTATTTTGTTCATTCTATATCTTATGCTAAAGTTGCTTCCTCTTTAATTCTTCTATGGGGCGGGGGTGGCTCAGTCGGTAGCGCGCCAGGCTCGTAATCTGTAGTTTCCAGGTTCGAGTCCCAGCTGGGTCAGCGTTGAGATTTATCTCCGCAAAACTCCCCGCCCTGCCCACGGTCAGTAGGGGACACCGATGGGCTTGGAAAGGCCGCCGTCCGTCGGATGGGACGTTAAGCCGTGGACCCGTGTGTGGGAGAGCCATACCCTGTGCACGTTAAAGAACTCGCTGGAGGCTACCATCTGTCTCCCAACAGCTGTTCCAGTGGGTCCCCTCCCCCAACCTTCTCTGAGCCTTCGGGATCCATGTGACCTGGCCATTTAGCCCATGGTGTGCAAAAAAGTGCCGCTCAGAGGTAAAACAACCCAACTCTTTAATTCTTCCTATCTACACTCAAAACATAAAATAAAGCTTTTTACATCAGTTGATAAATGACGCAATCATATTTGTGAACAAACCTGCAATCTATAAAGAATAACCTTACCAATTCCTAAACAAGCTAAATATAACTATGAATCAAATGATGAACTCTTCATATAGAAAAGTTGAGATCAACTCTGCTTGTTCGCCTAACATAAGACGTCCTCAGTCACATTTTTAAGTATCCTAAGCATCCTTCTTTTCCTTACCAGTCCGCTAACAGGATCACATTAATAAATTTATTTAATCTCCCGCGAACACACCCAATAAAAAGGTTTCTTCTTTACACTCTACCGCACAGACTAAAACAAACTACGTTTTCCTTCATAACCCAACTACCGTTATTCCTTATTTTTTTCAAGTTTAGTTCGTTCAAAGCAGTTGATGACGTAATTCGCACGCACAAGCGAGCATCAAAATGATACATCAAATCACAAGTTCATTGCAGCACGTTCATCTGAACCTCTTTAGATCTTGTTCGTCCCGAACAGTTCTGGATTCCGAAGCTTCTTCAGTTCTTCAGTGACTCAAAAAATCCACGTGAACCACCTTGAACTTTGTAGTTGGACGTCGACGAATGCAATACACCACGTCGTTAATCCTGTTAACTACCGTATATGAACCATCCCAAGATTTCTGAAGTTTTGGAGAAAGTCTCTTCTTTCTATGTGGATTGTACAGCCAGAGAAGATCTCCTTGATTGAAAAGAGTTCCATTTGTTTTACTTTCGTATCTCGTTTTGGTTCTCTTGTGGAGTGGATACAGACATTGCTTCGGGCTTATCATATAAAAGGTTTCAGGGAAGACGTAACTTTCTTCCAAAGAGCATCATGGAAGGTGTCTGCCTAGTTGTCTCGTGCACTGATGTTCTCTATGCCAACAAAAGGAGTGGTATATGGTGATCCCCGTGACGTTGATGGTTGTCGACAAACAATGCTAGATGTTGTGCAATTGTCCTATTAAATCTCTCTACCATACCATCCGACTGAGGGTGTAGGGGAGTTGTTCTGATTTTCTGAATGCCTAATAATTAGCAGATGCTTTTAAACACATTGGATTCAAAATTCCGTCCTTGGTCAGAGTGGAGTTGCAAAGATACTCCATACCTATTAATCAAGTTATTTACTATCACATCGGATGGGATAGACCTCAGTCCACTTCGTGAAATAATCCATTATCACTAATAAATAGCGATTTTCATCATCAATCCTAGGAAACGGACACATTACATCAATGGCTATTCTTTAAAAAGGGGCACCAACTTTATACGTCTGCAGCTTACTTCGACTCCTAGTCTTGGGGCCTTTCTTTGCTGCACAGGCTTCACATTGCCTACACCATCTTTCAACGTCTGCCCTACTTTTCAGCAATGAAATCGTTCCCTGGCTTTCGCTAATGTCTTATTAACACCGAAGAGTTCTTCAGTGGCACTATCATATACATCTTTCATCACTAGATCCACTCGGGAGCGAGGAAGGATTATCTGCCAACAGATCAGTCGTCCTGTCGTCCCATTGTGCCCAATAACTTTTGGTAGTTTAGCTATATCTCAAAATTTGCTCCTAATTAGGTCTTATATCAGATTTTTCAATCAAATTTATTATTGGCCTTATATCTTCATCGTTTAGTTGGGCCTTTCTAATTTCTATTGGACTCCAGATGTTAAGAGTATCACTGTTTGCTTGTGTCGATACTATTTGTCTTATGGTCATTTCCTCTTTAATACCAAATCTTACAGTTGTCAATACATGGACATCTGGAAAGGGCATCTGCATACCTACGTATTTTACCACTTCGATCCTCGACGGAGAAATTGTACTCTTGTAACCGCTGTATCCACCTAGCGATTCAGGGTTTTTAAAGTTCAGTAACCACCTGAGTGCAGCATGATTAGTGCGTATAAGAAATTTCTGGCCATAGAGATAATGATGAAAATGTTCTATTGCTTTTACTATTGATAACAATTCTTTTCGTGTGACACAATTTCGTTCTGGTTTGGATAGAGTTTTGATGAAGTATCAATAACCTTTTCTTGTCCGTCTTGTTGTTGTGAAAGTACAGCACCAACTTCTGTGTTACTTGCGTCAGTATATATTATGAATTGTTTTCCAGATTGTGGATATGCTAACACTGGTGCTGTGGAAAGAGCTTGCTTCAACTGTTGGAAGGCTACTTCATATTCGGTGGTCCACATGAACCCCTGGCCTTCCTCTGTCAGACGATGTAATGGCCTTGCGATGTTACAGAAACTCTTGACAAATCTTCTATAGTAGGTACAAAGTCCAATAAAACTATGAAGTTGATGGAAATCTTGAGGTAGAGGCCAGTCTCTTACAGCTTCTATCTTACTAGGATCAGTTTTAATCTCTGATGTAGTGATGACATGACCAAGGTATTGAACTTCTTGCTGGAACAGTTTACACTTAGTCAGTCCCAATTTTAGCTTGACTGCACTAAGTTTTTTAAACACTTGACGAAGATTTCTCAAATGTTTTTCAAAAGTCTTTCCAAGAACGATGATGTCGTGCAAGTAAACCAGGCAGACCTCCCAAAGACCTTTTAACACCAACTTCATTTGTTGTTCAAACGTTACAGGTACGTTGCTAAGTCAAAATGGCATCACTTTAAACTGCCAAATTCCATTTACTGTAGTGAAAGCTGTTTTCTCACGATCTTCAGGGATGTATACCAACTTGCCAAAAGCCGCTCTTCAAGTCTAATGTTGAGAACCATTCTGACCCAGATAGAGTGTCCAGTGTATCATCAATCCTGGGTAAAGGAAAGCAGTCTTTCTTTGTTATATTATTCAATCTGCGGTAATCCACACAAAATCGGGTAGATCCATCTTTTTCTTGACAAGAATCACTGGTGATATCCAGGGACTCTGTGATGGTTCTATAAGGTCTTGAGCTTCGATGTCCCTTTATGAGTTGTTATGTCTCCTCTCATTTTGCCAATGGAAGCTTTCTTGCCAGTAGATGGACTGGAGGAGAATCACCAGTGTTAATCTTATGTTCTGTTAGGTTAGTACGAACATAATCATTTGATGTAGCAGAAAAAATGTCGGAAAACTCTTTCAATACAGTACTGTGCGAAATAGTTGGGACAGCGAAGGAATGCTAAGTCCCTTCCGCTGCACAGTCTAAACTGCTGCATGTCTAAACTTGCGCGTGCAGCTTCCGGGCCACAGACGCTTCACCCCATTGAAGGAATGATGGACAGCAAAAAGTACATAGGCGTTCTGGAGGCGAAAATGGTCCCAACACTGCAGAAGCTGTTTCCTAACGGCGATGGGGTATTTCAACAGGATCTGGCTCCATGCCACAATTCTAAGCTTGCTAAGAGCTTCTTTACCCAGCAACATTTGAAGGTATTGGAGTGGCCAGGAAATTCACCCGATCTAAACCCCATTGAAAATTATTAAAGCGCGCATATCTAAGATGGATTGCACGACGAAAACCAAAATGATAGAAAGTGTCATGAAAGTCTGGTACCACGACCCTGAAGTGAAGGAGATGTGTGGAAAGCTAGTGGCATCAATGGTTGAGAGGGTGAAAGAAGTAATTAAAGATAAGGGGGGTCTCATTCACTATTAACTACACTATTAAACAAATAAATATTTTAGTTATGTCTTTGTTGCTGCATTTTCCTATTGTCCCAACTAATTTGCACAGTACTGTAGGTTCTCGGCCTTAGCAGCTTGGTCTTGTTTCTCTCCATAAGTCATGGTGTGCAAAAAAGTGCCGCTCAGAGGTAAAATAACCCAACCCAACTCTCCATAAGTCAGTAAGATGAAATGGGATGGTGTTGGTTTGAGTCAGTAACTTCTACTGTGTTTATACTTGTTACCCAAGTAATAAGTTCACATATTGCTAATTCTTCACCCCTTTTCAATATTGGATTTGTTACAGTTCATCACTCTGACAGGAATCTGTTCTTTATCTACACTGACTAAAGTCCTTGCAACCAGGATACCATGAGCCAAAGCCTCCTTTTCCAGGGGAATCAGTGACTGCCAATTGGAAGGCCCCAGAAGTGTCCGCCTGTATCCACGGACTATAACTTTACTTTTTGCTGGGATTTCTGTGTTTTCCGTCAGAAATACCGTGGTCATATAGAATTGTTATTATTTTAGAATTCGTATTAGAATTGTCTACAGTGACGAAATGCACCAGCGAGGTCGTATATGGAGACGTATATGGAGAACTAAACTACGGCCTGGTTGTGGACTTCTATAGCTCATGGCTTAATGAGGATTATGTATACAGAGCCTAGGACCAATTATATATATATAGAGTCAAAATTACTGTTAATATGGGGGCGGTGGGGGCTCAGTCGGTAGCGTGCCAGGCCGTAATGTGTAGTTCCCAGGTTCGAGTCCCAGCTGGGTAAATTCCCCGCCCTGCCCACAGTTAGTAGGGGACACTGATGGGCTTGGAAAGGCCGCCGTCTGTCGGATGGGACGTTAAGCCGTGGCACCGTGTGCGGGAGAGCCATACCCTGTGCACGTTAAAGAACACGCTGGATGGCCTTGACGGGAGGCTATCATCTGTCTCCCAACAACTGTTCCAGTGGGTCCTCTTTCTCCAACCTTCTCTGAGCCTGCGGAATCCATGTGACCTGGCCACTTAGCCCATGGAGTGCAAAAAAGTGCCGCTCAGAGATAAAACAACCCAACCCAACTGTTAATATGATTGTCACTTATAGAGCGAAGGGTGGCTCTATAAGTGTACAGTCTGCAATGTTTGCATTTGTTTTGTAGGTAAAAAATTGTTGATAAAGACCACGAATACCAGACGTAAAGACAAATGATAGATTTAGAGCATTCTTTGTCGCTAGTTGAGCGTATAAAAATTGTTGAAAATAATACTAGTTATTAAAAGTTTGAAGAGTCTGAAAGAGTTCTTGTATACTTACTTTGAGCGACCTTGTAGAGTTTATATAACACTCAAATGCCGAATTTCTAACAATAAATGTATTAGTAAATTTCAATTTTTTTTTAGCAGAAAGAAAATATTTTGCAGTTACTAAAAATAAGGTACATGTGTTCAAACCCGGATGTAGAAAAAAATTAGGGGGAGGGGCATGGCCATCTTGCCTTCCCCCGCTAGACTCGGCCATCAAATCGGATTCATTATGAAGCATCAAAATTATCCAATCAAAATCGGATTGTTATGCACCATCAAAGGAAAAAAAACGAAAGCATATTTAAAAAAGAGTGTTTTTCTTGATTCTTACTTTTCAAATAAAAATAAATAAATACCCCTTCAAGCAGCTGCTTGCTACAGAGGTCTGACAGAAGCCTGTCAGTTTATATGCCATAGTAGAAAATCTGTGAAAATGGCAGGACCTCAGCAGAAAAACATCACAAACGTCCATGCCTTATCCGGGGTCGAACCCAGGTCCCTTAGATCAGTAGCCAAGTTCACTAACCACTCGGCCACGGGACGACACTTACTTTTTAAGGGTTTTAAACAAATCGGTTTAGAAAAAAATCATGGAGAAATTTTATTAAGTTGCACAAATCACAATAGTAGTTATTAAAGGACGAGATGAAACCGAAACAAACAAATCGGAATTGCATATAACTTTTTCAATCTCGATCAGCTGTTACTACGTCACAGGGAAGAGAGGAGTGTATGGAAATCCAAGTGTTAAGGATCAGAGAAGAGCTCCACCCGAAGCAAATCCAGAGCCAGCAAGTGTTCGTTTCCCACGCACGTGGTCACTCACAGGGCCCCCTCGCACTCGGAATCGTTCCCAGATCTCGAGCGTGACGCTCTTCTCCTTTCACACGGCTGGGGCTTGTCAAGCTGTCGTCCATTCCCGTTGCATTGGGTGGAGTGCGAGAGAGATGCAATTTCGAGATCCAGCCTCCACACCCTCGCACACGCGAGGAAGAAAAAAAAAAATGCGACCGTTGTCGAGTTAACCGGAAACCAGAAAAAAAGTGGGTTAGCTACTTTTATTACAAGCTCTGCTCCTTGTGAGTCACTTCCTCGGATCACGACAGTTTTTTCTCTACGCCACAGTAGCCGTGACATCGCTCCGCGGCGCTCTTCCGACGGGAAACGGCATCAACGCCGTCCACTGAACTCCGCACGCTCCCCGTAGGGAAGACTCCGATGGGTGGGGTCATCCGCAAAGGTCAAGCAAGGATCGACGAGCTCGCGACCTTGAACGGCGCGCGGGGCCAGGTAGAGCCTACTTCCGGCCTTTGTCCTGGCTCTCACTTCCAATACATTCCTCGCAGATTAGCTGAAGAGGCGGAAGCCTTGACGACTCTCGCAAGGCATGATGGGCTCCCACAACTGCACGATCGCCGCCTGCCACGGCACTGCTTTTACGGGTTGCTAGGACTTCGGAGGCTGAGCTAGCGGAGGAGGAGGTTTTGCTACCCTACACCCAGTGCCGTTCCTAGCTCTTTTGGCGCCCTGCGCAAAAATTATTTGGCACATCTTCGAATTTAATGAATGCAAAAAATTGATAAACGTTTAAATTTTGTTCATTTTAACAAATCGTATAATACATTACACAAGCATCGTTTTGTGTATTTTAAATATATTTGTCTGTATTTCATTTCATTGTTTTTTTTTCTAATTTTCTTTAGTTTTGTTACGTTTTAATACGCATTTTGCTAATATTAAATTGCTCTATATTAATTTCATTTCATTTTTTGCATATTATAATAGGTTTGTGTTTTTGTAAGATAAATATTATTTCCATTCTATTTTTATACAAAATAAAGTGCAACAAATTGTTATGAAAATTTTACTTCTGTCTTCTCATTTTACTACTGCATATATAATTTGAATTACAAATTGAATTACAAACAGAAAAGAAGATATATTGCAATAGAATCTATGTAAATATCCCATAACCTACAAGATCAATAAAAAAAGAGTTATCCTAAAAAAAGCTCTGATTATAAATGTGAACTTTAAAGGTCATATGCATTGATTTTTGTAACTGAGAAAAGGACTATAATGATCAAGGGAATTATGATTTTATACTTTAAAATATTTTACAAGTTTCAAGTATTAGTACTAAACAACTTGAATTATTACTTATCTACTAAAATAAAAGCAAAATAATTACAAACAACACGGGAATATTTAGCATGGTTATTGGTAAAACTGTTAAGTCCACCGTGCGATTAATAACCGCTTAGCAGACAGTGTGTTGTAAAGGGGAAACAAACGAAGAAAAATAGTGGTATTATATAAAAAATAAGAATTAAAAATATAATTATGGTATTGATCCAAAGAATAAAAAATGTTAACCTATCAAATATCTTGATAATTTCATGGAACTGATGAATATTGTCAATATTTTGTCGTAATCAAAATAAAAATCTCCCTCTACATGAAATAAAGAAATACTCTTTCAAAAATTATTGACCTAAACTTGATCTTAAGCGATCTTTAAAAACTTTTACAAGGGAAAAAATTCTTTCACCAAAAATTTCTATATATGAAAAAGTTAACACGGGCCTATAACCGAAGTATAACGATGTATAAAATGAATAATGCTGTTTACTTCATGTAGTACTTGAAATTCACAAGTTAAACAACGTTTGCATTTTCTCTTCACAATGCAGTTATTCATCGCCTCATTTAAATTTTCCATATCGCTAAACACATTGACTTTTGGCTCTTGGCACATTATAGTTTTTTTGCTCTTCCTCTTTTTCCGAAATATAGTCTTAGTCATAAATAGGAAATTGGCAAAGTTTCAGATAAAGTTATTCGTGATTAATGTTGGTGAGTTTGACCAATTTAATTAAAGCATCATCTCGATCTGTTGAGTTTTTTGGTGTTTTCAAAATTTTTGTGATCCACCGAAACAATTTCTTTCGTCAATTCTACATGAGAGCCGAAGCTTGCATTTATTTCCTGCAATGTCAACAGGACTGAAATTCTTTTTACATTAATATCTTGTTCAATAGTACTAAATTTTATATAATTATTAGTTCATATATAATAATTATATCAGTTCAATAGTAAGAATTATATCAGTTCAGTAATAGTAATTTTTCGCTTATCTCATGATGGAAGTTTTCCGTCAAGGCCATCATCCGGTGTGTTCCTTAACGTACTAAGGCTCTCCTTACGTGGGACCACGGCTTAACGTCCAATCCGATGGACGTATGAATTTCCATCGGTGTACCCTTTCAGACCGAGGGAAAGTGGGAGTTTAGCGAAGATAAATCTCAACTCTGGCACAGTTGGGACTCGAACCCAGGAACTGCAGATTAAATCTGGCGCCCCACCGACTGAGCCAATTCCTGGCCTTGCTATTGATGAGTTATTGTGCTGGTTATGTATATCCCTTCCAAACTATGTTGCTAACATATTTTTTACATAAAGAATAAAATGTAACATTACAACTTATTTTTTACATTATACCACTATTTTTCTTCGTTTGTTTCCCCTTTACAACACACTGTCTGCTAAGCGGTTATTAATCGCACGGTGGACTTAACAGTTTTACCATTAACCATCCGTTGGTGACTCCATTTTTCTATTGGCTAAAGTAGCGATTGCCGCCAGGTCAATTATAAATATATATTTCGCCCTGGATTGACCCTCAACAACCACGGCCATTCCGATCCTGGTTGCTTAGACTTTATGATCACCAACTAAATCATGGATTTAAAGGTCTAAGGTCTGTTGCTGAAAAATTAACGTTACCTTTCCCAAGAATCTGCTTGCTGCGCTGTTCACGAATTTTAATCACCAATTTTAGTTCACCAATATGAAAAAAAAATACTTCTGAAGAATTTGCTGATTAGTTCTGTCCTTTCAAACAACGTTTCTGATCTTTAAAATATTTCAACAGTTTCTAAGTTATTAATCTTGTTAATATCTCAAAATAGTGCCATGTGCTGGAGATTCCATGGAGTAACATGACAACTTTAAGTTTGGAAAATTCTAACCGTTGGTCATTTCCAAAGCTTAGGTTGATAGAAAAAAAATATTTGGGAAGTATAATGGGGTAAAAACGATTAAGTAATCTTTAATTTTATTTTCATATTGATCTATAAAAATATTACATCAAAAATTTACAATGAAATTTTAAATGGAAACAACAAGAAGAAAACAAAAACTTAAACGGTAAAACGAAAAAGTTATCTACCAAATTATTACTAAGAAGTTTAACTAACCCGTCCAGCTAATTAAATAAGTTACATACAAACAGGAAAGATAACACAAGGAAATACCAATTTGGACTAAGTCGGACATTGCAATTTCCCTGTCCCGGTTCAGTATCGGACTGAATCTGGCATTGTCCTACAAAGGGTTAAAATTAACTGGATCTGTAGGAGTGGACAGGGAAAGAAGCCATGGCAAAAGCAGCCCCGAGCCATGCACCATTACAAATACAATCACTGTGGGCAGCACAAATTCAAAGGAACAAACAGTCAGTACTGCATTTTGCAAGAGAAATTAGCATAACCTTCTGTGAGAAGCGATCCATTTAGTAACATTTCTGAAAGAATGACACATTAACAAAACGGGTTAACTCAATAACAATACCGTTTGGATAGGATAATCCGTTAGCAACATAGTTTGGAAGGGATATACATAACCAGCACAGTAACTCATCAATAGCAAGGCCAGGAATTGGCTCAGTCGGTGGAGCGCCAGATTTAATCTGCAGTTCCTGGGTTCGAGTCCCAACTGTGCCAGAGTTGAGATTTATCTTCGCTAAACTCCCACCTTCCCTCGGTCTGAAAGGGAACACCGATGGAAAGGCCGACGTCCATCGGATTGGACGTTAAGCCGTGGTCCCACGTACAGGAGAGCATACCCTTTGTACGTTAAGGAACACACTGGATGGCCTTGACGGAAAACTTTCACCTATCTCCTAATAACTGTCCAGTGTGTCTCCTAATCAATAACGAGCCCTTGGGGTCCTTGTCACCTGTGCATTGTGTGCACACAAGAGTCGGTCATAAAAAAACAACTAAAAGAATAATGGCACTATTTGAAAAAGTCAAGCCGTGAAATGCCCATTTGGATGGGCTATTCATTTATCTAACCTTTCCCAAAAAGTGTCTTCTAATAGTGGGCAATTCCGTTAGCAATACCGTTTAGGAGACATCCCTTTGCAACACAGTTATTAAATTCGTTAGCAATACACTTTCAAGGAAATAATCCATCAGCGATAGAATTTGAAAAGGATAACTAAGATAGGGCAATTCATTAACACACACATTAATCTTACGAACACTGTTTAGAATCAACAGCGCACAGTTAACTCGTATTCAATTGTGGTCACGATTCCACATTCAGCCCCCCCCCCCCCCCCCGATAGGGGACCACCTTGTGGTGGTGGTGGGGTTTCGGGCCCAGCAACCGATCGAAGACTTTGCTGACCGGATTGGGTCCCCGGTTGGACGGAGCCAAGACCAACCGAGGTCGAAGACATCGCTGACCGGTTTAGTGTCTCGATTGGACGATGTCAAGATCTCAACATCAGGCGCTCCGTTCAGCAGTTCAAGGGCACGGCTGAACGGATTTGGTCCCCTAGTAGGCACGAGCCCTTTTCAAAGTCTGGGCCCCACTAAGAGTCTCCACCCCGGGTGCCGAGCGAACTTGGATTTGCATATCATTGTTCATGGCTAACCGGGGAACAGATTAAATTTCAGGTTTCTACCGGTGGTTAGCTTTCCTTCTATAGGACTGCTGCCATGTGAGGTTGGGGATGAGATGCATCTATATGGTGTATTCTTTCCCCCGACTCTAGATAGTCACGGCTTTCCGTTAACTTGGTAGTGTCGTGAGACGGAACCGGGGATTGCCGTGGTTGCTGAACATCTGGCAACAAATAGTACAATTCATCCGCTAACACAAATGATGGCCAACCACTAATTTCTCACTGGAACACTCTTCATCTTCCTTAAAAGTGCTTACTTAGTTCTGAGGGAAAACACTTCAAGTGGCTTCAGTATAATATTTTTCAAAAAAAGAAGTCATTGTAAAAATCTAGCTTTTAATCATGGAAGTCATCACTCACGTATTAAACGTGATGATGACTGGAGACATGACTGGAAGGTTCCGAAACGAATTCCAGAAATTGATCTTAAAGAACACGTTAGCTGACCATACTAATAATCTGCAGTTCCCAGGTCCGAGTCGCAATTGTATCATCAGCTTTGAGATTTATCTCGCCTTTTTTCAGCATGAAGTATCGTACTTTTCGTTTTCTTAAGTTTTAATGAAGTCTTACACCTCTTTCTGATAACGTTCGTTTCAATCAAATCCTTTCACACCCTGGGGAAAAAGTTCTTATTCAATGATCAGAAAGACCCAAGTAGTCACAGAAAATGGTGTGATATACCCAGGGCAGGCGCGAGGCGGGATCAGCGCATTCCACGAAAAGCTCATCGTAAAAAACGACGCCATTTTTCTATCTTTAACACAGCAGCCGACACAATGTATCCTCGTTCCACTAGCTCCACGTCCCACCACCAGAGCGCATGTCAGTTATTTTCCAAGCCCAATAGTAAATCCAATCGCAGAATCTGCTAATCGATTATTACCGTATATTTCCGCAGATAAGACGATAGTTGAATCATAAAAAAAGGCCCCCAAAATCCGGGTCGTCTTAAAGGACAGATACAAAAAAAATTAGATTGAAATTTATACATTTTGAAATCATTATTACTACAACTATTCGAAAAATCTATCATATTATTTAAATACGCTATATGATAATACATTACAATGTAATAGTAAATAATACATTACATTGTAATAGTAAAACAATACTAAAACAAAATAAATATAAAAGTTATGTTTATTGAGCTACTGTGGAAAAAACGGACAAACCGTAATTATTTACTAGTACAGAGTAGGGTATGTCCACAAAACAGAATAGCCCATACGAGCTTTTGTGAATAGTCAAGGTCATTACCCGAATGCCCGAATCAGTGCGAATGTTTGCGAATAGGACATAATTCCGTATACGCTATACAGTATTATTATCCAGATGATGATCGCCGATCTAAACTAAATTCATAGGCCGTTGATAGTTTGGGGTCGTCTTATAGGACAGATATATGCTAAAACCATAAAACTTTGACGAAAATTTATACCTCGTCTGATCTGCGGAAATATACGGTAACTATTCTTTCAATAGAAAGCGAAATCGGTCAATTTTGATGACGTAATTAAAGATTTTTCTGCGAAAAAGGCGAGAAAAATTATGTAATATTTATAATATACTCGGTGTTCCTATAAGTTGTATGTAAATATGTACGCACTTTGTACTTATAATAAATAATTTATTATTATAAAATTTAGAAGTACATATAAATGCGTTTTTTTTTTGGCCCCGCACAATTTTGGAACCTGGTCCCGCAAAAGTTCCCGCCGGCCCTGGATATACACCTTTAAATGCCGTTGACATACGGACACAAATCCGAAGCATACTTTGATTGTAACGTATATAACACCTACAACAATTATTTTTAATTTACCAAACAATAAGAAACAAAAACATTGCCATTTAATGGCCAATATATTTATAAGAAAACCTTGGCAATATAATTAGCAAGTGTCGCATTTGTGTTCTAATTTTTAACAGATTAGGAAAAGAAAAATTCGATTTTTATAAATCTGAATTTGGCAACGTTAAGAGACACATGAGAATGACGTTTGCAATCGAGGCTGGTTGATAGGATGAGAATTATGTGCAATATAGAGGCAAAGTTATTTTGAATGAGGAATTCATGACCTCTTGATGATCATATCGAGAGAAATATCATTAGTTTTTTCCTTTGTTCCGAAGAGGGCAGATTTAGTGTCACATAAATGAGAATTTAATTATAGCCGACACGCTTAAACCAGTGGTGTAGGTATTTTATATTGCTACTTCTAAGAAATCAATTGTGACCATCATCTGTGACTTCTTAGCATTAACATTAGCATTATTCTTACCTGAGATTTCTTCACAGCATAATACTTATAACACTGATTAAGCGAGTGGTCTATAATTAAATTCTAATTTCTGTGACATTAAATGTGTCTCCCTTCCGATCAACGGAAAGAACCAAGAATGTTTCTATCCGTCAGATTATTCACCTCCAGTCAAACAAGTATTTCCACTCACTGACTGGGTTGTTTTACCTCTGAGCGGCACTTTTTTTGCACACAATGGGCTAAATGGCCAGGTCACATGGACCCCGAAGGCTCAGAGAAGGTTGGGGGAGGGGACCCACTGGAACAGCTGTTGGGAGACAGATGGGTAACCTTCCAGGTTACCCATCTGTCTCCCATCCAGCTGGGACTCGAACCTGGGAACTATATATTACGAGCCTGGCGCGTTACCGACTGAGCCACCCCCGTCCCACTCACTGATTGACAAAATGCTATAAAGCTTGTAGCCATCAGTTGAAGGAAAGATCCATCTGTGGTCTATAGTTCAGCGGTAGGGCATCTGACATGTTACAACGAGGTCTTGTATTCGTATCACAACCCAACAAGTAACATGGATAATATCTCTGGACCATAAGGAACCGATTGTCGAATGCCTTGATAGAATTTCTTTCACAGTATTCATATACGGTGATGGTTACTCACCAGCTGTAGCCCCACACCTTCCTGCTTGCATTTCTCACCAACTAAACCTCAGAGGAGAGGGGCCAGGCTCGTAATCTGTAGTTCCCAGGTTCGAGTCCCAGCTGGGTCGGCGTTGAGATTTATCTCCGCAAAATTCCCCGCCCTGCCCACGGTCAGTAGGGGACACTGATGGGCTTGAAAAGGCCGCCGTCCGCCGGATGGGACGTTAAGCCGTGGCCCCGTATGCGGGAGAGCCATACCCTGTGCACGTTAAAGAACACGCTGGATGGCCTTGACGGGAGGCTACCATCTGTCTCCCAACAGCTGTTCCAGTGGGTCCCCTCCCCCAACCTTCTCTGAGCCTTCGGGGTCCTTGTGGCCTGGCCATTTAGCCCATGGTGTGCAAAAAAAGTGCCGCTCAGAGGTAAAACAACCCAACAGTCAGAGGCAAAATTACCTGAGAACTTTTGAGATTTTCTTCGATCTTCGGAGAGATTATTCGCTATGAATGGAACACCCTGTATAGCAGTGGTTCTCAACCTTTTATGCTTCACGTACCCCCTGGAAATGTTTATGTAACTGGCGTACCCATGATACAGATAGATAAAAGTATAGTTATAGTATAATAATGCCAACTTAGCGGCTTTGTTACTAGATCTAACGACTTTTGAGCTCTGAGGTGTACCCCAAAAAAATTTTCCGCGTACCCACGTTGAGAACTCCTTACTCTATAGATGCACGTTAAAGAGACTCTTCATCCACAGTAGTATCAGAGGTAGGGTTGACTCAACTTCTATCGTGCCAGGTTCGTAATATGCGGTTTTCAGGCAGGAGTCCCGACACTATCTGCCTTGAGAATTATCACCGCTAATCCAAGTTCTGTTCTCAGTGAGAAAGGGAACACGGAAGGAAGGTAGGTCACCCATCCGTCTGATGGTACGTTAAACCGTGACCTTGTATGTAGGTGAGTCATACCCTCTGCACTTAAAGAACCCACTGGATGGCCTTGACGAGAGGTCTGTCCACTGGATTTCCTTCCCTGAGACCTTGTGAACAGACCATTTAGCCCAATGTGTGCAAAATAGTGCTGCTCAGAGGTAAAACAATCCAAACACTATCCTCACATTCCTACTCTGCGACCAAAAGAAATAATACTCTACTGCTGATTGGGTTGTTCTACCCGAACGGCACTTTTTTGCACACCATGGGCTAGATGGCCAGGTCACATGGACACCAAAGGCTCAGAAAAGGTTGGGTGAGGGAACCCACTGGAACAGCTGTTGGGAAACAGATGGTAGCCTCCCGTCAAGGTCATCCAGCGTGTTCTTTAACGTGCACAGGGTATGGCTCTCCCGTACACGGAGCCACGGCTTAACGTCCCATCCGACGGACTGCGGTCTTTCCAAGTCCATCGGTGTCCCCTACTAACCGTGGGCAGGGCGGGGAATTTTCTCTACTGCTGGATAAATTACAGTTATGAGATTGCGTGCAGGTGGATAGTGAATTATGACTATCTCTATTCACTCTCAAATGAATCATATATTGAACAGAAAAATGGAAACAGTTCATTGTTATCTCAAAAGAAAAATCACATTCAGAGCTCAATAACTTCTTCAATATGACTTTTAATGAAAATTACATTAAAGCACAGGGACCATTAGTTCTACGATCTCTTAACCTGTTTAAATTAAATTTTGTAGTCTTTTTTTTTAGCCTGTTAAATATTCCACTTTTCATAACACTTTGAATATTGAACAAATATTGTTTAAAAAAATCGAGATTTAGATGGATTTGATTGATATTTTTAACACACGCTAAGATATATTTTTCATTAAAAATCATATTGAATAAGTTATTAAGCTCTGAATGTGATTTCCTATGGAGATTTTCTGTCCAGTATGATGCTCGAAATGACAGTTCCTCGCTAGCTAAGAATTTTAGGAAACCAACGACAGAATAGATTCTATCGAATGAAGCAATATAAAGTAAATACTGCGTAATTAAGTAAACTGTAAAATCTCCCCCCCCCCCGCCCGTCCTTGCGAATTGAGAGGTGCAGAATTCTAGGTTGGGTTGTTTTACCTCTGAGCGGCACTTTTTTGCACATCATGCGCTAAATGGCCAGGTCATATGGACCCTGAAGGCTCAGAGAAGGTTGGGGGAGGGGACCCACTGGAACAGCTGTTGGGAGACAGATGGCAGCCTCCCGTCATGGCCATCCAGCATGTTCTTTAACGTGCACAGGGTATGGCTCTCCCGCACACGGGGCCACGGCTTAACGTCCCATCCGACGGACGGCGGCCTTTACCAAGCCCATCGGTGTCCCCTACTGACCGTGGGCAGGGCTGGGAATTTTGCGGAGATAAATCTCAACGCTGACCCAGCTGGGACTCCAACCTGGGAACTACAGATTACGAGCCTGGCGCGCTGCCGACTGAACCACCTCCGCCCCGCAGAATTCTAGAGAGATACACTTAATGGTTAAGTAGTTTTGGAGAAGCACATTTCAATGAATATTAAACACTAACTATTGAACTTGTTTACATCTGCAGACATTTATTAATGGTTAAAACATAATGGTTACAAATGTAAATAACAGTTCAATTTGTTAAATAAAAACAAATGACAATAAACAAAATCATAGAAAATACTGACATGTACTGAAAAGTTATTTTTAAAAGCGTGTCTAGAACTCTCTAGTTGGATTCACATCTTGGGCTTCAAATCATCACTTAGTCGGTTTAAAAAAAAAAAGACAATTAACACAATATTTAATATAAGTAGACGACTGCGAGTCATTGACTGACGGCTGAAGGCTGACTGATAGGGGATGACGCTAATTCTAACTATGACGCAGAAATGGTAGAGCTCTGAAAATTTGCACCCAAGGGTAATCCGGGTCGTAGATTTCGGGAAAATTTTGAAATTTGACCTCCGACGCGTCCTTTAAGGTGGAATGGAGATCACGTAGAGACTAAACCATGATCTAAGTGGGCCAGGAACGTGCAAATTGATGTCTGGGGGTGTTTCGGGTTCTAGGTGTAGGGAACGTTACGAAATTTAGAATCAGGAGGGGTCTCAGAGGTCAAAGGTCAAATTTGGATCAATCAGTGCTAGACAGGTAAAAATCGGTTCGTTTCCTAGGGATATTTTCAAACGTAGATCTCAGAAACTTTGCGAAATTTTGAATGCGTTGGGTCCTTCAGGTCAATAATAGATCAATATAGATCAAATATAGATCAATATCAAAGGTCAAATATAGATCTATCAATGTTAAAGGGCTAAAAGTGGTACTTGGGTGTATTTTCGCCTATAGATCCCAGAAATTATGGAAAATTTTGGATGCGATGGATTCTTCGAGGGCAGATTTGATATACCGGCGCTGGAGAGCTAAAACGGCAGCAGAACTCCGAAATAAGAGAAATTTTCGGATTCGATGTCGCATTCAAGGTCAAATAGGGGTCGGAGTGACGAGCTAGACAGAAATCAGGAGGTTATGAAGTAGTAATAAGAAATTCCGTAACTGTTCTCTCGGAACGTATATAACATTGACGTTCAAAGTATTCCTGCTCAAAGTTTACTCCTCCACTTTCTAACCTTTTTATAAATTACATTTTTTATTTTCTATTGAAGAACAGTAAAGAAATTTTGGGATAAAATAGTACAAGTGAATATTTTTGGTAATGGCCGACGATTATTGTTTACATCTGACAGCGCCAAATGTTCGGTAGTGGTAAAAAGTGCATTTTTTTTTTGGCAAATGCGATGGTGTCGGAAAACGATTTTTTTTTTGCAAATTGTTCCGGATCATAAAGAACTCTGGATTGTTAAGTGCCTGATTTTAAAGAGTTTGCTGTATTTACATTTATAAAGTTTTCTGCAGTTTGACGGAAGCAGCATATTTTGAAAGAAGTCTGCGAAGATCTATATCTTGAGGCAAAAATATCTATATCAGGAGACTAACTGAATAGGAACGGACAAAAAACAGATTGAGGTGTTTTTTTTATATTCTAGTTGAGAAGAGCAATATATGTTTTTCATCTCGTATTTTAACGATTTGCAATTTTTTCGCTTCCGCATCAGTTAATAAAATTACAGGAGAGAATGACCCCAGTGCCCTCTCTGTTCCACAATTTATAGCAAAAGACAGCAATTAATTGAAACCATTTTCAATGAGCAAATATTCGCTCAGTTTTCCTGGTCTCAACAAATTTCTGGAAAAATTCGAGAAAATATTTATAATTAATATTTTTACTCCTCATTTCCGATAACAAATAATAAGATTTTTCAAAGTGGGAAGCGTGTCCCCTCCCCTACCCCACCCCCTAGATCAAGCCTTGATGTGGATATTGTGATTTGTGCTGCATATTACATCTATAAGAATAAGTAAGCTTTGAATTATTAATTTACTGCTTTTTAAATAAAGTGTTCGGTTGGGTTGGGTTGTTTTACATCTGAGCGGCACTTTTTTGCACGCCATGGGCTAAATGGCCAGGTCACATGGACCCCGAAGGCTCAGAGAAGGTTGGGGGAGGGAACCCACTGGAACAGCTGTTGGGAGACAGATGGTAGCCTCCCGTCAAGGCCATCCAGCGTGTTCTTTAACGTGCACAGGGTATGGCTCTCCCGCACACGGGGCCACGGCTTAACGTCCCACCCGACGGCCGGCGGCCTTTCCAAGCCCATCGGTGTCCCCTACTGACCGTGGGCAGGGCGGGGAATTTTGCGGAGATAAATCTCAACTCTGACCCAGCTGGGACTCAAACCTGGGAACTACAGATTACGAGCCTGGCGCGCTACCGACTGAGCCACCCCCGCCCCAAAGTGTTCGGTAAATACACACAGAGACAATAACTCTTAGAAATCTTTCGCCTGGACGAAACCTCACGTTAAAGTTTGTTCTTTAGATCTAATCTAATCCATTGCCACTTCAGTACCTCAAGTCGATATACATCATGTGTCACTTCGACCAATATTAAAACGTTCGCTTGTATACGAAGTGCCATATCTGTGACATTGTTCCAACAATTGTTTTACAATAAGATTACTCACATCATATTATTATGAGCTGTGACGTGACCTTCGCCTTGACCCCTCTCTCCACCAAAATACAAAAGACAATTGTCGGACGAAACTCAACCGTGGGCAGAATGACGGAATTGACATTTGACACTTGAGCGTCAAGAAACAAAGCGGGGCTCAGCAACTATTAACTGAACGCCTATCCGCTTTCAAACTAATACGATTTGTTTATAGATTTAATCAATAGCAATAACGTTTTATGTTTAACCTTTCAGAACACGTAAGGAAGTTAATATTTTCCCAAATATATTTATATTTCTGTTTAGCCGTCCCATGCCCGATGGTTAGCGCGCTTGGCTACTGATCTAAGGGACCTGGGTTCGAGCCCCGGGTAAGGCATGGATGTATGTGTCGTTTTTCTGCTGAGGTCCTGCCATCCTCTCAGACCTTCTACTATGGCATATAAACTGACAGGCTCCTGTAAGACCTCTGTGGCAAGCAGCTGCTTGAGGGGGTATTTATTTATTTTTATTTATTGCTCTTACGTTTCAAAACGCAAAGGAAGTTCGGACTTCCATCTGTCTTCTACAGGGAACGTTTTCAATAAAGAGGGTTATTTTTCTCTTGTTTTGAAGAGGAGGATCAATTTATTTTATAATCAGTAATAACGAATTTCAAAAATGTTAATAAGAGTAATAAAGGCTTTTGGGTTGGGATCCATGGACAGTTAGTTATTTGGAGACAGATGGTAACCTCCCATCACGGCCATCCAGCGTGTTCTTTAACGAGTTATGGCTCTCTAGCAGACGGTTGGGTTGTTTTACCTCTAAGCGTCACTTTTTTGCACACCATGGGCTAAATGGCCAGGTCACATGGACCCCGAAGGCTCAGAGAAGGTTGAGGGAGGGAACCCACTGGAACAGCTGTTGGGAGACAGTTGGTAGCCCCTCGTCAAGGCCATCCAGCGTGATCTTTAACGTGCACAAGGTATGGCTCTCCCGCACACGGTGCCACGGCTTAACGTCCCATCCGACGGACGGCGGCCTTTCCAAGCCCATCGGTGTCCTCTACTGACCGTGGGCAGGGCGGGGAGTTTTGCGGAGATAAATCTCAACGCTGACCCAGCTGGGACTCGAACTTGGGAACTACAGATTACGAGCCTGGCGAGCTACCGACTGAGCCACCACCGCCCCCTCTAGCACACGGAACCACGGCTTAACGTCCCATTCGTAGGACGGCGTAATAAAGAAAAATAACTTTAAAGCATCCCCCCTGAATTTCATTCCCCCGCCGCTAAAACATTCTATCTCTGTCCAATTATCCTGCAGGTTAAAAACTGCGATTACAGGATCCTTCTCACTGTGAGGCAGTGACAGTCCTACTGACTGTGGTCAGAGCGGGGTGATTTGCGGAGATAAATCTCAAAGCGACCCAGCTGGAACTCGAACCTAGGAACTGCAGATTACGAGCTTGGCGCGCTACCGACTCTCCTTAGGTAATAGAGGCGAAACTATTAAACTTATCTATATTTGATGCATTTTTCAAGAAAATTTTTAAAGACTTGTAAAACAGAGGAAGAATACAGTGGTATGTTGCAGCAGTTTCTAAAATAAACAAAATAGTTTTTGATTGCTGTTCAAATTATTTTATTTCGTTGCTGCTCAAAGTTTTTGTTTTACATTACTTTTAAAAACAAGTACGTAATATGTTTCGACTATTGTTTCCAAAAATGATCCAACTGGGTCATCGTTGAGATTTATCTCCGCAAAACTCCCCGCCCTGCCCACGAGTGCAAAAAAGTGCCTCTCAGAGGTAAAACAACCCAACCCAACTCTAACATTTTGGTAGGGCATTATATATTCAAAAAGTCCATAAATCGGAAGCAAACGAAGTGAAAAGAAAGGAAAAAAAAATGACACTGGCAGATCTGTTAGTCAACTACGCTCGAGGAAACAAAAGCTCATTCCAGAGCGAGACTCGCTTAAAGATCTCTTCTAAGGAATATATATTGGCTGAAGACGTCTACTATGTAATTTTAGCTAGTTTTGTGTAGAACACGATGACAATTGTGCGTGGGAAATCTGCGTGAATGAGAGAGGGTGGAGATGACCACTTTCCCACACTGAGAAGAGGTGTTAGTCACAGTGTGTGCGGAGTGCGAGGCCGCCCACAGAACGTAAAGATTACTAACGACACCGTTACACTTGCACCTCAAGTCTGCGGCTGAGGTCAGGCGCCGACAGAACCGGTCAGTAGTGAGGAATGCGCCCAGTGATGATCACGTGGGTATAAACATGCGGGCGGAGGACCTTCCTGCCCACTCGCAGACCGGCAGTAGAGGTCACGGAGTCAGGCAGCGGCCGCGACACGAGAGCGCGGGAGAGCGTGAGTCACTACTGATTGAGATGATGATGACTGACTCAGAGCGGGCTTCCTCCGATTCGTCACAGAGAGAGGAGCGAGCGCTTCCACGATTACAGAGAGAATCGCTTCGAGTACCTGGTGATGGAAGTTGTGAAGATGACGCACGCAGAGGAGAGAGCGAGCGCTTCATCAATCGGCTGTCTCTTTGGGCGGGGCTCAGAAATCGGGAAAGAAGGGGATAAATATCTCTTTCATTGCTCGACGGAAGTTGATTCAGTGAGGTGACGAATAGTTTTGGTTCTGATTTTAGTACGCTTAGTAGTCTGTATTTTTGCGCAAGAGCTTCCTTTGCGCAGCCGTTTGCTGATAAGCGAAGTAGGTGAGGTCAAGATGATGTGAGTGGATAGTTCTCGTGACACGGATGAGACATCCGATGAGACATGAATGTTTCGCTGACTACGAAACATCCACGTGCGAACTGAGATTTGGACAAAACTTGATTCTTACGAGAAAGCCTCTGTCATTTTTTGAATTTGATTATTTTTTGAATTTGATTAACGTACAAAATAAAAAATAAATGATGAAATACTCCTTAAGCAGCTGCTAGCCACAGTGGTCTTCTTTTGTTTCAACGTACCATAGAGAAGTTCTGTGAGGATGGCGAGATCTCAGCAGAAAAGGCAACACCATAAAAGAAACATCGATGCATTACCCGAGGCTCCAACCCGTGTCTAATGTTTGAATAATAATTAGAATTAAAAATCTGGAATAGAGTGAGAAATATATATATATCGCATTATTTGGCGAGAGCAATTAAAAAAAAAAATTCCTATAATCACGTATTGGAACGTCCCGTTTTAATCCTTGGTCGCTCCCATTTTGTTTTCCAGATAGTTTTAAGTAATTACAGATACTAGATTTTGTACGGTGCAGAAACATAATCCACAGATATATAACCAGGGCAAGCCAGGGAATTAATGAAAAATATGCATTTGCCTGTTTCTGTGTAGTGCGTTGCATCATTTCTGACGTCCTTAACCGCTTTTGTGGACATTTAAATAGAACGCT
Source organism: Ryuthela nishihirai (assembly GCA_038380435.1). Taxonomy (NCBI): domain Eukaryota; kingdom Metazoa; phylum Arthropoda; class Arachnida; order Araneae; family Heptathelidae; genus Ryuthela; species Ryuthela nishihirai. Next base: position 85,571,557 of record JAWZYU010000017.1, read on the forward strand.
TCCCTGCCGAGAATGGCTATTGAAATTTACAGTGTTTTAGCGATGATTACTTCAAATATTGTACGTACAACTTTAAGCGAATATTATAAACGTTCTATTATAACGGTAGAAGTTTGAAATTTTGGTGGTTGGATTTCAATGTGAAAGGGTTTGTGCCAGTGGCAATGATTCTTTTTTTTCTCGCGTTCAATTTCAATGTTTTAGCGATGATTACTTCAAATATTGTACGTACAACTTAAAGCGAATATTATAAACGTTCTATTATAACGGTAGAAGTTTGAAATTTTGGTGGTTGGATTTCAAGGTGAAAGGGTTTGTGCCAGTGGCAATGATTCTTTTTTTTCTCGCGTTCAATTTCAGTGTTTTAGCGATGATTACTTCAAATATTGTACGTACAACTTTAAGCGAATATTATAAACGTTCTATTATAACGGTAGAGGTTTGAAATTTTGGTGGTTGGATTTCAAGGTGAAAGGGTTTGTGCCAGTGGCAATGATTCTTTTTTTTCTCGCGTTCAATTTCAGTGTTTTAGCGATGATTACTTCAAATATTGTACGTACAACTTTAAGCGAATATTATAAACGTTCTATTATAACGGTAGAAGTTTGAAATTTTGGTGGTTGGATTTCAATGTGAAAGGGTTTGTGCCAGTGGCAAAGATTCTTTTTTTTCTCGGGTTCAATTTCAGTGTTTTAGCGATGATTACTTCAAATATTGTACGTACAACTTCAAGCGAATATTATAAACGTTCTATTATAACGGTAGAAGTTTGAAATTTTGGTGGTTGGATTTCAAGGTGAAAGGGTTTGTGCCAGTGGCAATGATTCTTTTTTTTCTCGCGTTCAATTTCAGTGTTTTAGCGATGATTACTTCAAATATTGTACGTACAACTTTAAGCGAATATTATAAACGTTCTATTATAACGGTAGAGGTTTGAAATTTTGGTGGTTGGATTTCAAGGTGAAAGGGTTTGTGCCAGTGGCAATGATTCTTTTTTTTCTCGCGTTCAATTTCAGTGTTTTAGCGATGATTACTTCAAATATTGTACGTACAACTTCAAGCGAATATTATAAACGTTCTATTATAACGGTAGAAGTTTGAAATTTTGGTGGTTGGATTTCAAGGTGAAAGGGTTTGTGCCAGTGGCAATGATTCTTTTTTTTCTCGGGTTCAATTTCAGTGTTTTAGCGATGATTACTTCAAATATTGTACGTACAACTTCAAGCGAATATTATAAATGTTCTATTATAACGGTAGAAGTTTGAAATTTTGGTGGTCGGATTTCAAGGTGAAAGGGTTTGTGCCAGTGGCAATGATTCTTTTTTTCTCGCGTTCAATTTCAGTGTTTTAGCGATGATTACTTCAAATATTGTACGTACAACTTTAAGCGAATATTATAAACGTTCTATTATAACGGTAGAAGTTTGAAATTTTGGTGGTTGGATTTCAAGGTGAAAGGGTTTGTGTCAGTGGCAATGATTCTTTTTTTTTCTCGCATTCAATTTCAGTGTTTTAGCGATGATTACTTCAAATATTGTACGTACAACTTTGGGGTTTCTTCCAGAGCGGTTTTCTTTCGTTGTACGTTGAACTAATAGAAATGCTAATTAGCACATCAGACGAAGAATCTCACGAGGTACATTCTTTATCAACACAAGGGTGCCTCCCATAAACTGTAATACGAGCTGCTTCTAAATGATAAGAACTTGGACCACCCAATTCAGTATACATTCAGTACACAGTCTTCAAACAAAACTTAAAGTAATGAAAAAGTTTAGCCCTCATATTTCTTCCTCCCCTTTAAAAATCGCTCCCTGGAAGGGCTTTTGAAATATTCTCTAGAAAGGAGGAGGAGGAGGGATTTCTCTGAAACAGTAACAGCTATGATTACTGAATTCGGTATACAACTCTGCTCATAATATATTAAAAAAAATTGTCCTACCATCTTTTCTCTCGGTCCCCCCTCAAACAACCCCCCCCCTAAAATTTCTGGGAATTTCTTCTGAACGTTAACAGGTAGGTTCGCCGAATTTGTTATACATAGCTTTCTCTCATCATCGCTTTAAGCCAGTTTCTCGCAAATCTTTTTACTCTGCGGCACACTGAATCTAAATTTTTTTCCGCGGCACACCTAAAAAAGAATTTTTGATGGTTACGTAAAAAGAGGAAAATTGAAGTTTCGTTAAATGCATTTTATTTAAAATTTAGATATGAACATATTTCAATGGGATGTATGAGCTTGCTTCTGCGAACAAATTTGCATTATTCTTGGCTCAAAAGCTTGATAAATACTTACAAGATCCCAGTTGATAAAATCTGAAAGATTTTTATTAAAGCACATCGATAGCACGTCGATATTAAAGCACGTCGATAACACAAGTCAAGTCAAAATGAAATCTTTGGAATATCTAATGTCAATTTGAAAATCTCTCGCGGCACACAGTTTGCGAGACACTGCTTTAAGCAATAAGTGGTTTTCACCTCACAACCTTCCCCCTTAAAAAAATACCTTCTCCATAAAACAGGGAAATAATTCTGTCGAAACGGTAAAAAGCTATGATCACCTAATTTGACATACAGCTTCCTCTCTCATCACTGCAAGCAATGTAAGGGTTGGCTCTCCGTCCTCCAGAAAAACTGGGGGATTTACGTAAACTATCACCGAGTCTAGCGAATCTTTAAAAACGAAAGGTTTCCATTTTCCTCATCCCTCGAGATTGAACCCGAGAAAAAAAAGAATCATTGCCACTGGCACAAACCCTTTCACCATGAAATCCAACCACCAAAATTTCAAATTTCTACCGTTATAATAGAACGTTTATAATATTCGCTTAAAGTTTTGCTATGTTACAACATATTGCTATGTTTTGCTCAAATCCACCATTAGAGGGCGCTATTAAGGTTTTTATTTTCGGCCTTTAGCATTCTCTACCAATGGAAATTCGAGCTAGTGGATAGTTGGAGAAATAGAAATATTTTACTTGTATCTACGTAGAACACAATGAATTTTTTATTCATATCTTAAACCGAAAAGTTACGTGTTAGCACCTCTACTCAGGTAAGGGAGAAAATTATTGCTGCCAGTGCATCATCTTACCCACCACACTCTACCAACAAAATTTCAAATTTCCGCAATGCAATTTTTTTTGGCATTTCCGACCTTTTTCCTCTGTTAGAGGGCGCTATTAATCTATTAAGAGATTCGAAAAATACGAAAATATTACATCAATATCTATCCAACGCGCTAAACAATGTTTATCTCTAAAAACAGAAAAAGTTTAACAGTTTGTGTTGGTTAAACGAGTGTCGAATAAATGAGTTCTTCTATTATTGCATTTAATTCATCAGTTATGAATATTTTTCATCTATTTTTTACTTCAGAAAATTCAGTTACTTTTGTAACAAAAAGTTAAAATTAGAGATATTGAAATATTTCTGATATACCGAAATAGTTACATGAATGGTCGCGCTGGGTTTATGAGACCCATTCGCCACAATTTTGTGTCTTATCTAGTTACTAAAGGAAAAGTGTAAGCAAAATTGCACCAATGTATGGTAAAAGAGTTGGCTGAAAGGAACTGAGAAGGAATAGGTCTTTGCTAACGTCATTTAAAAGAAATTCATGATATAAAAGCGGCGTTGGATGTGAGACCCAACTTGACCAACGGAGGATAAATTAATTTCTTTTTTCACATCCACAGAATTTCCAGAAAGTGTCACGGGTTGAATATTTTTCTTCGCATCATCATTTTCCCACTCTCTTGTGACAAGCTGTCTTTTCCAAAAGAGGATCATCTCAGCCCCAGGAACCCACAAGTTTGACCAGTCCAGCTTTTATCGAAAGTGGAGCGATAAAAAGTGGTATCAGACAAACCTCACGTGACCTGTGCAGCACGCGGCCCGCGGCGCGACTGCGACGAACGGGTTGTTGTGGGGTAGGAACAATGTTCCCGGCCATAGATATGGAGCTGAAGAAAAATGCTCCATCTCCAAGTTGAAAGCAGAGGATGACGTCAATAACCTGATTCAAACAGGATATGCAAACCATAAGTGTTAATCTCCATCAGAGGATGATGAGAATAAAATGCAAAACCGAAACGTGTCTTCCTGCTGACATCAGTCGAGACATGGGAACGCTTGACACGAGAATTTTATGCTCTAGAGCAGTGGTTCTCAACCTTTTATGCTTCTCGTACCCCCTGGAAATGTGTATGTAACTGGCATACTCCTTGTATAGGTAGATAAAACTATAGTTATAGTATAACAATGGTTATTTTTACTTTGTTATTAGATCTACCGACTTTTCAGCTCTCACGGCGTACCCCAATATATGAATAAAGTAATTGCCTTACGAAGCAATGGCGAATTAATTCTATTGAGATCAAAGCAAAATAGGAAAAGGAAAAAGCTTCCCAAATGGCATCAGTAGAGAAATTCGCAAGGAGTTCAAAAATATCACTAGGGATTATTATTGAACAAAAGAAGAAAAAAGTCATCCAACAAGACCAGGAAAGACAAAATATGATTCATTTGCTTCCGATACCTTTTAGATTCAACAGCAGTAGTATAGTGCCATTATACCGATCCCCCACTAGTGCTTTCCCCCCTATGACGTCACCGACCACGCCCCCTATGACGCAACATGACGTAATCATTACATAATCATTACGTAACCGACCTTTATTAATAATTCCTCCCCCTTTCACCCCCCTTTCCCCTCAGTGGCGCCATCTGTTGACAGTGAGAAGTACTATTTTCCCAAAAAAACCCTATTTTTATTCTAATTCTTCGATTTTTGATTTCCCCCTTTATAAAAAAAATTCCTCCCCCTTATGAAAAACCCCTGGCGCCATCTGGTGCCTGTGAGGAACACTAATTCTCCAAAAACCCTTATTTTAATTCTTTGATTTCCCCCTCCTATTAAAAATTACTCCCCCCTTTTAAAAATTTCTTCCCCCTTATGAAAAAACCCTGATGCCTTCTGTTGACAATGAAGAGTACTATTTTCGGAAAAACCTCCTTATTTTAACTCTAATTCCCGATTTTTCTTTATTTTGTCCCAATGGTTGACCTATATTTTAAGCCCTCCCCCTTATGAAAAACTCTCTGGTTGACCATTTTAAGGCCCCACCCCTTCACTCGGCTGATGCAAGTCTCAGAATAATTGCATGGAACGATTGACTGGTCTTAGAATAATTGTACAGAAAAGGATGATACAAAATTCCTTAGTAATTAAACACTCATCAAAATTCCCTTACCTCTATTAAAAATCATCCTACAGTTGAAACTCATTTTACTCTTACTGCTTCCATAGAAAATACCATAGGGTGAAATTAATAATGGTTTAAATTATTCGTAGGGATGGCATGTTAAATCTGCTTTTAGAACACACGTCTGCAGTGGAAAAATTTTCAAACTCCGTTAATCAACTCCCTAGTAATTAAACACTCGTCAAAATATTCCTCACCTTTATTAAAATCACTCCACGGTTAAATCAGTTTTTCTGTAGATGTGTTTCACCGGAAAAAAAAAAAATCGTCCCTCGCTCTGTGGATTCCGTCCGACTGTCTTGGGTTCCCTGACTATACCGTGTACTTGCTGTGGCCTTGATGCGGGTCAGGCATTTCAAATATTAACCTAGCTTTTTCTATGTATTTCTTACATCAAAGCCAACACTAGCACTGAATTCTTTTGAATGTAGATCTCAAATTGTAAATCAACTCACAGAGTTGTATTTATTCCTTAGTAATTAAAACTCTTTGCTATTCATTTAGCCAGGACGACTAAACGATTCCTTTATAATTAAAATTCCCTGCTATTAAACTCCCTAGTAATTAAACACTCATCAAAATTCCCTTACCTTTATTAAATAAAACAGTTTTCTGTAGAGGCGTTTTATCGAAAAAAAAAAACTTCTCTCCGGCCAACGAGAGTCGAACGCGCTACCTTCACTCTGTTCTTGAACAAGAACCAACCTGCAATGGAAAAATTTCAAACTCGGAGGTTTCATCATGCACATACGTGTCAGGTAGCAACGAAACATCTCGTGACAAATGATGCAATCGCCCTAGGGGTGAGTGTCCTGTGATTGTTGCTCTCTAAGGGTAAGTGACGTGTCACTCGCTGGACAGTCCACGTTATTCTGATCTTGTTGTGACACGTATTAGATAGTGGGATTTGGGGGTGTATATATACGGGGTCAAGTCAGCCCAAGGACATTCCATTGCTAGCTTCTCTACTGAGTTATCAACGCTGCTGACTATCCCAAGATGTCTACTGAGCAAGTTCCTGCTGGATCATCAACAGCTAACAGGTAAATAAAACTTTATTTAATGCTATGTTGTCCTTAAGACACAATCATTTACTGACGTACATAAAATATTATATTTGTTTCTATCCAGTAAAAGTCATTTTACTTACTTTATTCTACTTATAAATTAGTTAAATATTTAATTAGATCTTTTGCTCAGGTTAGCAAACTGTTAAATTGTTTCTCAAACTTTAGTGAAATATTTAATTAGATCTTTTGCTCAGGTTAGCAAACTGTTAAATTGTTTCTCAAACTTTAGTGAAATATTTAATTAGATCTTTTGCCCGGGTTAGCAAACTGTTAAATTGTTTCTCAAACTTTAGTGAAATATTTAATTAGATCTTTTGCTCAGGTTAGCAAACTGTTAAATTTTTTCTCAAACTTTAGTTAAATATTTAATTAGATCTTTTGCTCGGGGTAACAAACTGATCAACATAGAGTTTTATTGTAAATCTTAATTTTCAAACTTTAGTTACTTAGATATTTTGATCACGCTAGTAAATGTGCTGCATATTCTGAGACCGTATTTATCTATCTAGGAAAACTACGGATATGGAGCATTTCGAAAAGCTCCTAAAATCCGTGAAGCTCCTTGATGAGGCGATTAAAAGACCTTCACAGTCCGAGGACAGGGCTGCGAAGCGCATCTGCATGCAACAAAAGACAAGGCAGGATTTACGACAGAGGACTACGAGGTTGTCGCTGACCCACAGACGTAGGGCAGCCGCCGCAGCAAAAGCAGCAGTGGAGATGAGACCACCCGCTGTCGTCCGGCCTGACGCCCTCCCTTCAACGGCAACTAGGTAAATGAAATTTTATTTAACGCTGTCCTTAAGAAACTCAGCTATTTATTAACGTACATCGAGTTTTCTAACCTGTAAAGTCATTTTATTGTAAATGCTAACTTTAGTTACTTAGATTTTTTGCTTACGCTAGTAAATGTACCGCGTGCTGTCTTTTATTACAACTGTTAAAAAAGAAAAAAATTTTTTTTCTCAAACGTTAGTTAAATAGTTAGTTAGGTCTTTTTGCTCAAACTGTGGCGCATGCTGTCTTTTATCACAACATAACTGTTCAATATAGAGTTTTATATTTGTTTCTAACCTGTAAAGTCATTTTCAAACTTTAGTTGCCTAGATTTTTTGCTCACGCTAATAAATGTACTGCGTGCTGTCTTTTATTACAGCTGTTAAATTTATTTCTCAAACGTTAGTTAAATATTTAGTTAGGTCTTTTGCTCAAGCTGTGAGGCATGCTGTCTTTTATCACAACATAACTGCTCAATATAGAGTTTTATATTTGTTTCTATCTAGTAAAGTCTAAATGATAATTTTCAAACTTTAGTTACTTAGATATTTTGATCATGCTAGTAAATGTACTGCATATTGTCTTTTCTGTTCTAAGATGAAAAACATGTAAATGTTCTGCATATTCTGAAACGGAATTATCTTTCTAGACCCATCAATGCTCCGGACCGCGCGGCCCCCGCAGCTGATGCCGTCTCAACCAATGACGCGCGTTTCAAGACGCTGGACGCTGCTGTCAAGACCCCGACGCCTATCGTGGGCCATGGCGTCCCCCTCAACGAAGTAGCCGGTGATGACGTCATCTCGGGACTCTTCAGCGGCTCTGTAGTCAGGTAAATGAAATTTCATTTGATGTAGAGCAGGTCTTAAACGGCTCAATCATTTACTAAAGCATATATAGTTTTATAGCCTGTAAAGCCATTTTACTTTCTTTATTCTACTTATAAATTAGTTAAATATTTAATTAGACCTTTTGCTCGAGCTAGCAACGGTTAAATTCTTTCACAATCGAGTGTTTACTCCCGTGGAACATTTTTTCTCAGACTTGTACTGTAGGTAAAATTATACTAGCAATGTGTGTTGTCCTTTATTACAACTGTTAAATTTTTCCACATTCGAGTGTTTACTCCTGTGGAACATTTTTTCTCAGACTTGTACTGTAGGTAAAATTATACTAGCAATGTGTGCTGTCTTTTATTACAACTGTTAAATTTTTCCACATTCGAGTGTTTACCCCCGTGGAACATTTTTTCTCAGACTTGTACTGTAGGCAAAATTATACTAGCAATGTGTGTTGTCTTTTATTACAACTGTTAAATTTTTCCACAGTCGAGTGTTTACTCACGTGGAACATTTTTTTTTCTCAGACTTGTACTATAGGAAAAATTTCTATATATATATATGATTTTTATTGGACAAACTATGTATAAAGAAGAATATTAGTAAATGTAATACTTTAAAAGTGTGTATCTGGGGAAAATGTAATATTTTAAAAGTGTGTATCTGGGGAAAATGTGATACTTTAAAAATGTAATACTTTAAAAGTGTGTATCTGGGGAAAATGTGATACTTTAAAAATGTAATACTTTAAAAACGTGTATCTGAGCAATACAGCATTATAACTTCAGTTCTAAGATAAAAAACACGTAAAGTACTGCATATTCTGAGAATAAATTATCTATCTAGGTCTGTCGAGTCCTTCAACGTTCCAGGACCATCCACAGTCAGACCTGCTGCAGCAGCACCTTACTACACCGTTGTGAACACACGCCACTACAACTCCGCCAAGTTTCGCACACAATTTGTTTCAACAAGTGTGCGGCTTGGCAGAATGGAGGATGTACAGCCCCATAATTTCATTCCGGTCCTGCACGACTTGCACGAGCGGATGCTAGCCGATATCGTCCCCACAGGCGAATATAGCCACGTGCGGCTATGCTTGCGCTCCCGGGATTTGAAAAACCCCGTCAACCTGTCCCTAATTCGGCGTAATGCCCTGACGGGTGAGAGATTCATGACTGCATTAGACAAAGTAGTGCAGTCAAATGAATCTCTCGGTCCTGGGAGTGAACTAGAATTTGACTTCGTCTGTGCGGACTTGGACAGGGTCGGCAGCGGCAATGATGGGAGACGTGCAGGGCCGGAGAAACGCAGCCTTGTCGACATTCAGTCATTCATCCACAATAAGAAGGCTCTCACAAAAATTGTGAACCGTGACGATATCTGTCTTGCAAGGGCTCTCGTCGTTGCACGAGAGCTCTGTTTTAAAAATAAAGGGCTGGCAAACAGCTATTCGAAAATTGCTGATTACCGTCGACCACTCCAGCAGACAGAGGCCCTTAAGCTTCACCTGGATGCCGGGGTCCCTGTTGCCCCCTGTGGACTCCCGGAAGTACAATTGTTTCAAGCGCACATGGTGCAATACCGAATTGTAGTGTATTCTGCTGACGACGCCTTCCTCCCCATCTTCATTGGTCCTGAAGGAGGGGACAACATCTATTTATTGTTTAGTGCTGGGCATTACGATGTGATTACCAAGCCATCAGGGTTTTTCGGGGCTAGGCATTTCTGCCATAAGTGTTTAAAGGGGTTTAATCACGGGCACGTTTGCAAGGGGACCTGCAACAGGTGCCTGTCAACCGATGTGGTTCATGCAGGGGAGTTGTTGCTCTGCACAGTGTGTTGTGTGTATTTGCGCGGGGCTGAATGCTTTCAGGCGCATCTGCTGAAGGCATGTCAGACACAACATCGCTGTGTTAAGTGCATCAACATTTACGATCCCCTGAAAAAACACGTTTGCAAGGTTGACACTTTAAAATTCGTCGAGCCCTGCAAGATTGACCCTGTCGGTCAGACTTATCTCTACTTTGATGTAGAGACTGTGCAGTGTGCCGACGGATTGCTGAAACCGATACTGTGTGTGGTCACATACCAAGTGGACGACGAGTGGGTCTATGCTTCATTCCCGGAAACGGACGCCTTTATGGATTGGATTCTAGCCGAAGAACGTCCCGGGGTTCAACGATTCAAGGATGCCACAGTCCTAGCGCATAATCTCAAAGGCTTTGACGGCATGTTCATCATTAGTTACCTGTACAGAAAATTTTTAAAACCGGATCTCGTGTTCGATGGATCCAAGATTTTAGGTATATTTTTACCTGGCCTTAAAATAAGGTTTATCGACACGTTATCCTTTAGTCAGGCTCCTCTTCGATCATTCACGAAGACCTTCAACTTGGAGACGGTGAAAGGCTTTTTCCCCTTTAAATTTGTGAAGGAGGAAAATCTACAATATACAGGACCCATCCCTGATCGGCTTTTTTTCCAGCCGGAAGACATGGAGCCTGAAACTCTGTCAGCATTCAATGAGTGATATGCCGCAGCAAGCCTTGAACCCTGGGATTTTCAACAGCAGCTTCTGTATTACTGCAAGGCAGATACAGAGCTGCTGCGGCGAGGCGCCCAAGCTTTCCGTGAGGAATTTTTAAATCTCACAGGTGTAGACCCATTTGCGCGTGACCTGACTATTGCCGGTGCTTGCCTTCGCATATTCCGTGGAAAGTTTTTGCAAAAGAATACCCTCGGTGTGTGTCCCGCCCAAGGGTATTCGGCGAGTAATGACCGGCAGTCCTTGAAAGCTCTCGCGTGGTTAGAGTATGAGGCTTCCAAGGACAACATCGAAATTCAAACTGCGCGATCACCCGGAGGTGAGTATAAGATAGGGCAGTACAAATTGGACGGCGTGTGCCACAGTACCCGTTGTTATTACGAGTTTTTAGGTTGTTACTTTCATCACTGCTTGAAATGTTTCAAACCTGAAAAAATAGATCAGCGCACGAGAAAGCCATTTGGTCTGCTAAACACCCGGACCATGGATCATCTTGAGACCTTGAAAGTGCTGATGAACGGGTACACATGCAAAATTATGTGGGAGCACGAATTCGACGAGTTGATGCGCAAAAACCAGTCCGTCGCATTAATTTATAAATCCGTCGAGCCTATCAGGCATATAGGGGCCCGTGACTACCTCTACGGAGGGCGCGTGGAGGTGTTCTCCATCTTTGCATCGGTTGACTTAGGATGTAGCCTTAACTACGTTGATTACAACAGCCTGTACCCCTATGTTTGCAAGAAGGCTGCATTCGGTAAAGGTCACCCGGTTCGGATCACCTCCGATTTCGCCACGGACCTCGACCACTATTTTGGCATTGCACATGCCACACTGTTACCCCCCGACGGTTTATTCATCCCTGTACTGCCCTATAGGTGTAATGGGAAGCTGCTTTTTCCCCTTTGTAGGATCTGTGCGGATGGACAGCTGGCACCCCCTTGTCGGCACACAGTGAACCAGCGCGCATTGACAGGATCTTGGCCTACGTTCGAAATTTATGCTGCGATGCGTGCTGGCTATAGACTTCTCCAGTTCCACGATGTGTGGCACTTTAATACCATCCTGCAATATGACCCTACAACAAAAAAGGGAGGTGTCTATGCTGGGTACATAGACACTTTTCTGGGACTGAAGCAGCGCTACTCCGGGTTTCCCCCTGACGTGCAGACCGAGGAGCAAAAGGAAGCCTTCTGTGAGGCCTTCTTCCAGGCGGAGGGGGTTCGGATCCTCCCCTCGGAAGTTGAGAAAAACAACCTTAAGCGAACTCTTTCCAAGGTCTCGCTTAATTCGTCATGGGGGAAGCATGCGCAGAACATGAGTCGAACCCAGACGACCATTGTGAGTTGTCCTGTCAAGTACATGGAGCTCTTGACGGACGCATCGCTAGTCATCACTGACGTCGCTGTTATCAGTGATCAGGCCGTACTTGTCACGCACAAGCCGGCGGAGTCTGCCACTCCAGCGAACACCCGTGGAAGCCTGATTCTCGCTGCAATGGTGACGAGTCACGCCAGACTAAAGCTGTACGAGCTTCTATCGAAATTAGATAGTCGTGCAATGTATTCTGACACGGATTCGGTGATTTATACAACGTCTCCTCGCGACACCTACACACCATCACAAAATCCCTTCCTTGGAGGTCTCGTTGACGAAATTTCTTCAAAGTATGGCCCCGGTGTACACATCACGGACTACATTAGTGCCGGGGCCAAGAGTTATGCCCTTCGGTTGAGCAACGGCGATGAAATTCTTCGCGCCAAGGGCATATCTCTCACGAAGCAAAACAGGTGTAAATATAATTTTGAACTTCTAAAATCCATGGTCCTAGGGAATTCCCCAGCCAGCGAGACCTTCGTAGTCCCCTTTAATGTGGTTCGTAATAAAGTGGATGGGTCACTTACGAACAGGCCCATGGTAAAAAGGTTTAAGGCTAACCTCGATAAGCGGTATCTCAGCCCGGGTTCGACTCTCACTGTACCTTATGGTTACAATGACCTGGGCCTGGATACCCTTATCCAACTCATGGATGAGTAATTGCACAGTTTTATTTATTATTGTACACAAATGTATTATTGTAAACTAATTTATTATTTATTTATTATTTATTTATTATTGCATCTTCATTTATTATTTCAGTGTGCATAGTATTACAACTCTATTTCGTTGCTCACCAGTGTAAATATTATTTCATTACACGCTTTATTTCGTTGCTCACCAGTGAAAATATTATATCATTACATACTTTATTTATTTCAATGTTCCTAGTGAACCTTATTATTTCACTGCACACTTTATTTATTTCAATGTTCCTAGGGGGGCCTTATTATTATTATTATTATTATTATTATTATTATTATTATTATTATTATTATTTCAGTATCTGTAGTGGATCTTTTATCCGTAGCAGACCCTTTTTTTAAACTTATTATTTCAATGTTCCTAAGGAACCTTAGTTCACACGTAATGACCCAGCACTGAGGCGTCGTCAGCTTTTGAATTACTGTATTTAACTTATTGTATTTAAAACTATAGCAGATCTGTCATTGTTTTACTGTCCAGCATTGGATATGTCATGTAAATTATTGTCTGTGAATTGTTTCAATAAAAAAGGTTTCAAAAAATCTGCCTCTTTATTACCTAGCTGAAACACACTACGGCGAGGGGAAAGTTCAATGCCGTGCTTCACAGTGCGAGCGCGAGCAGCGCATGCTGACGCCAGCCAATAAAAACCACCGGTGCATCTAAGCTTAGAGCGCTCCGTAGAAGGACCAATGAGAAGCCTGGATGCATCCGTGCTTAGAGAACTACTCCAGCAAGACCGTGTTTGGGGGGACACTGCACGGATTTGTAAAACTAATTAACGGAATGGCGTAGAAGAGTGAATGAAGCAAGAGACACAAATATCAGTTTTACTTTCTTTTATTGGATATTTTGTAATGCACATTTTAAATACATGGGTTTTTTAACACAAATCTTCAAGCGCACAGGGCTTGGATTTTACAGAAGGTTTCAATATGCTGACCACTCGGATAATTTTCTTTTCTTACGTCGGATGGGTACGGCAATGTCTTTTGGTGGGCGCTCTTCAGCTATAGTGCTTCTGGGGATGTTGACTTTTAGTTCATGTGGAGTGTCAAGCTGTTTTGAGAATAACAAATAATTTTTCAAAGCAGTCAGATACTTTTCGGATTTATCGTCAGCATCGTCAGACTCCAATATTTTCTTCATCTCTGAGTCCAAATCACATACTTTTTTTCTTATGTTTTTTCTCTGCACAGCTTTTACAGAAATCATTTTTTTTTAAATAGCGAAACCAACAGGGGGAGGGCAGCAGTCAGCAGGGGTATAATGAACCCTGAACCACGCTGCAGCAGATGCTTCTTGTGACGTAAAGATGCACGTTTGGACGCTAGACTCCTTATGACCGTCTTGTGCTGGCGTAAATTCTTTAATACTCTGTGGGAAACAGGTATATTTCCTTTTAAGAAATTGGAACACACTTCACATAGAGCATACATCTGGGGGTCGGAGATGTGCTTCATCAGAGCTGTACGCTGCTTTCCCCCTAGCTTTGGTAAGCACTGAAGGAACGGGCCTTGAGATTTAACTTTCATTTGGAACGTAAAGTATTTCGGGTTCTTCTGATGGAAGAATCCTTGCACGGAGCCTTTCACTGTCCAACGTTCTGGGATGAAGGTCAACACACAAATAACCGCAGGTTACCTGTGTAGCCAGTCTATAGGCATCCGTCAGGAGTTTAGATTGATGGGGGTACACTTGTCTCGCCAGGTGGGTTATTTGTGATGCATCCCGACAATTGCGAAATAAAAACATGTAGTGAGCATTGAGCGATATAGTCCTCGAATGTCTTCCCTTTAAAAACAGATTTTGTAAGATCAGGACAATCGTGATATTTTTATGATGACCCCCACGAATAAACAATTGTGATATGCGCTCACTGGCTACAGACTGTTCCATCAAGTCATCCAGTACCAGAAGTGTAGGTCTGTGAGGATCAAATTCCAGATCCGTAGGTAGTCCTTCATAAAATTCCACCGTTTTCTTGAAGGGTTCAAAGGCAGGCTGCCACTCACCGTAGCAGTAAACGACACGCTGGGGTGGGGGTTCGAATACTTGAGCTGCTTCTTTGATGAGTTTCAGAGTGAAAGTCGTCTTCCCACACTGTGAAGGTGCTGCAATTATAATATTTGAAGGAGTGCGGAGAGCCATCGCACCACCATGCAGTCGTTAAAGTCTACTCGACACGTGTAATCACGATGCAGTACTGTGGGAAGAGTCGAACCACACGCTCTTTTAAACAGGAAATACAGACAGTGAGCACCGCATGTGTCTCCCAGGGGGTCCTGCAGAGGTATCGAGGGGTGTAAGACGTGACGTATGCCTAGTCGACTATAGTATTCTTTCATGGAGGCATCGGGACTCGTACCCAGGGGGTCAAAGTGATCCACTTGCACTCCTTTCTTGTAAACAGCTATCCAGTGAGTTCCAGGCAGGGAGGACGGATCGGTATTATAGATAAACAAGGCTTCTGACTGATTGATTCTGTGAGGTAGTCTGTCACGGGGGAACACTCCTAGACTTGTGGGTAACATCGAAAGGATGGATTCTAACTGATAGGAATTCATGAGCTGTAGTCAAACAGGACTTTACGATCCAATGGGATTTCCAACAAATTCTGGTACTCGGCATACAGGATCACAGTGACCGATGCGGGTAGCGGCTTGGCAAACTTTAATTCGACTCTCACACTCCCACTCTTTATTAAAGAAAATACTTGATTGCATTCACGTTGCTCGGGGGTCAATTGGAATCCGAATAATGTAAAACCTTCTCCATAGGCTTTTCGCGATAAGTTAATACCGCTATCGGATTTCCAGGCGTCCACAGCTTCCAATAATCCTTGGTAACAGCGGAGATAGCGCCCATTCGTAAAGTCGGGGGTGTAGGACTGATGATCACTGTCTATGTGAAGACTGATGTAGTTTAGGTCGAAATGTTGGAAGTTGAAGGGATTTTTTTCGTACGATCCATTCAGGCTGGTACTTTCCAGCATACCCAGTACAAGCCGTACAGGGAGCTGGCCGAGAAATAAATTGTCACGGTTCACACTCGTCAGGCCCGAAGCGATGGAAAACATACGTAAATCCGTTCTTCGCAGAGGGTACTTGGCACTCTCCGTACCCAGCAGGCGAGCGTGTGCAAGGATGACACCCGAAGTGGGTTTGACTTTACGCACGAAAAATTCAGCTTCGTGTATCTGTACTTTGTAAGAGGGGTCTGCTTCACCTGTCATGAGGCAGAATTCGGGTTTGGATCTCAGCAAACGCAGTCTCAGGTCAACTTGATTGAGTAGGTAACGATCTTGATTAAACAGGTCGGCGTGGATCCACGAGATGAGTTCGATACCTGTTGGTTTGACGTACCCCTTGCGTTGATGCCACCCCTCATTCTCCCTGCTGGTCAGTTCCATTTTACCTGGGGTGTCGAGGTACCAGAGCGAGGTGCCTAGCTGACTTCGTGTGGCATCGGCCCCGTAATTCAATAGAGTCTCTAGATACGCCCTGTAGGGGTACAGGGTGTGAGAAGCACTCACGAGATGATCGTTGAGGAAGACGTCTACCTGGTTGAAGAGAGCGTGGAAGAAATGATTGCAGGGGGCAATCACTTCCGACGGTGCTGTACCATCAGTTTTTACAATTTTCAAGACGAGACGTAGGTGACATCGAGATAGATCAATGTAATCGTCCGTCCCCTTCACGATGAATTCGAGTGGTGCATTACCTTCCAAGGAAGCCACAGGTAAATAATTGACATAACAGCCTCTTTCTAATTGTGAGACAGTGGGTGGGACCAGAAACAGATCCAGTTCTGAATTGGCACAGTCGCCAGAATCAGCGTGAATTTTCTGAATGCTCATGATGAAAACACGTCCTGCACAGTACAGTGTCTCTTCACTTTATGAACCTTGGGATGCTGACGACGACGTTTTATTCCTTTCCCTCCCTGCAGCTTTGAACTGGCACGCTGCAAGAGGTCGGCACCCGCTTCACGGAGCCCCGCTTTGGCTGCAGATTTGAAGTTTTGCCCCTGGGACATCTCTGAAACGAACCGTAGCCCGCCCTTACGCAGGGTAGACAGCGCAGGTCGTACGAGAGGGCGTACGAGAGGGCTGATGAAACGTCCGATCCTAGCAAAGATGCTTCCTAGCCCGTCGCCTCTCTGATAACGAGGACCACGGAACACACCCTTCCCTGTCTGGCTCTTGTAGTAGCTCACGTAGGCGTCTGCGGAAGGGGGAACGAATTTAACCCTCATGACAGAAATGTAACTTGACTAAAACTTTACCGAATTTAAAATGCAGTGGTTCTCCGGTGTCGGTACGAAGGAAGATTCTCACACTCTCGAAACTGTTCCTTGCAAGGGGGTAGTAATCAGGCTGTTGATATACGGCAACAATGGCTTCGTTATTACTGGTTCTGACGGCAGGATTCACAACACGCAACAGTTCACCGTGAGTATCACCTAACAACTGAGGAGCAATCAGATCTGAATACAAATAAATACCATACATTCCTCTGTTCATATCGATGGGATAGTCACCCAGGACTTTATTCAGCGGTATATCTAATTTAGCAATTCCTAGCATGTCACCTAATCCGGGGTTCGATCGAGGAAATTTAATGTAATGCGACTTGTCTGTATCCATCAACACGGTGTGATCTGCCTGCTGCTTGAAACGGTAAGCTTTTCTCAGTCTGTAGGGTAACATCTGGTTCATTGCATCGAATAACGATTCGACAGTTTCGTATCGTCCGCGGGGTACCTTTCGTTCTTGGAAACTACCTGGTGGGATCACGTAGAAATAACACTCGTCATCTATGTCGAAAGTTGGTGTATTGCAAAGTTTGCTGGCAAATCGTTGGTGGAAGGGTTTGTCAACTTCTCCCTCGCCGATACACAGAAGTTTACCGAAATTCGTTTTAGGAAACATCAGTCCGTACTCCTCACTCCGTTTGAATACCCAGTAACCACCGTTATAGGAAACTATTATTTCTTTGGGGAGCTGTGTGGTGAGGAGAGACAACAGCTCCATTCGAGTTATTTTACCCGGTTTAAGTTTGATTTTCCTGTATTCTTCAGGGGTGGCAGGGGCGTAATATTCATATGTGTCGTTAGAACCATCCACATTGTACCAGCTCACCGGTAAGTGAACTTCTGCTAGTCCCACTTTCCATTTTCCTCTCAGTCTTAGGGGTTGTGCCAGACGGACTGTGAAATCGGTCTGCGAATTGTTCGGATAAATATTCTGACTAGCCGTGGAGGGAAGAGTCAGGTACAAACTATCCATTTTTTAGGTATCCAGGAAGGTTTGGGATATCCGCGAAATTTGACCAGTGCCTTTTGACCTTTTCTCTCGATTATTTTCTCAACCGTGTAAAGTTCGGGTTCTGTCACTTTTTGAAGCTCCGATTTATAGAATGTGCCTTTCAACACTTCTCCCTCAGAATCCCTTACGACATACACAGGGGGCTGCCGTTGTAATACCTTGTCGACTATAAATATTTCTTCGGTCCACAAATGTGTACCTGCCTTCTTGAAGGGCGCTTTTACACTGGCTAGTCGAACTGTGTCACCTACTTTAAATGCTGGTTTTTCTTTTACTACACTCGGATTGCGATAGAGTCGAACCCACACGACGTCTTCGTTGCGTAAGGTCACGTCCTTGGGGGCCATATCGTGTGCACTATGAACGGTGGCATTGTATCCCCTTACAACACGCTGCAGCACGTCCAGGTAGCGGTAGGTATTGTTGCGTGTATAATATCTCCCTAGTCTCTCGCGTAGGGTACGATTCCATCTTTCCACCAAAGCTGCTTTTTTGTCGGAGTATGTAGCAAAGAACCGAATACCTTTCTTTTTCAGGAATTTCTGGAACACTCTGTTGGTAAATTCCGTACCCTGATCAGTATTTAAATTCATTGGGGATCGACCCTTGGAAAGGATTTTTTTGAAAGCCGACACCATTTCTTTCCCCGTTTTAGCCTTCATGGCCAGCGCCCACCCGTATCTCGAGAACACATCGATGACTGTTAATATGTAGCGATACCCGTCATTGAAGCGAGTTAGATTTTTTACGACCATGAGATCGGCTTGCCATTGTTCGTCTAACCCTGTGACGTAAACTTTGTTACGAGGGAACTTTCTGCGAACAGGTTTATGTAACGTGTAGGCAGGCTGCTTTTCTAACCATTCTCGGACGAGTTTGAGTGGCAGTCCCGTATTCTGTGCCAACTTTTTTACACTACCGAATCCTCTTTCGGGGTCGAAATAATGGGACTCCAAAGTTTTGTTTTCTGCTGCACCCAGACGTCGTACCCCACCAGGTTTTGCCATTGATGTAGTGAAAGTGTGACACCTGTCACTGTAGGAACGTCACCTATAAACTGTCTGATATCCACTGTTAAGTTACACACACGAATTTTGTATTCTCCGTCTAAGGCTTTTGACTCCCCACACTGAATATTTTTACTAGGAGCTACAAGTTCTAATACAAGTAAGGCTATCGTTAACAATGTCACGATTACACTACCCACACTAGCTAATACCTTCTTTCTCCTATCCATACCAAGACTAAAATGACAAAGGATGAAAAGACAGACACATTATATAAGGTTATAATTATTTATTTAATTTATACATTTCATTTTTTGCCTCGTCGACAATAGCATTATATTTTAGATTGCAAACAAAACCAGAATCTACAAAATTCAATAGACCTCGCTTCCAGGCCGTATCCACAAATACCTGTGCTAGACCATTAATGTCCAAGTCACCAGACCACCCTACGATGGTCGGTATTTTTTCTTCGGGTTGCAGTCCATCTAACGGTATCACACGCATAAGTTCTTGCTGAAAAATATTCAGCAGCAGCGGGTAAACACAATCGGGACCGTCAAAAACAGGACTCAGTAGGAAAGGACGAATGGATTCAGAATGTTCCATAATGGCTGTACGGAGTTGGTGATCTTTGGGGGTACCGCACACATTGTGCACAATGCGCATCACCTCGTCTAAGTGAATAGCCAGCGTGAACAACTGCGAAGCGTTCAATGTTATACAGCGTCTCACCACACGGAACTGTAGAGTTCTTTGGTCTGCTGATTCTTTGATGAAGTCGACACAGCGTTCACCACCTGCAGTGCGATACATGTAGGCACGTAAACTGTGCATCACGTACCATGTCTGTTGATCGGGTCCGATTTTCACTTTGTCCTCTATGTGGGGTACCGCGGCACACAAAGCCTCCCATTCAGGTATGGAGAGGCTAACTCCTGCTGGTGTAGGATAGATGAGTTCACCATTTTCAAATTTCTTGTAGCGGCGTACGTGCACAGAAAACTTATTTTTGAACAGTGAGGGCACGACGTACACATCTTCACCGAGACACCACGCATCTGGATTGCTAGGCTGCATCGTGAACAATGCGGCACAGAGCACTCGCTCCCTATTTAACTAGAGAGCCGCACCACCTGAGACGACCAATCAGGAACGAACTGATAAGCAGGTGTTTGTTGAGACATGCTCTCGACGATCGATCCATCCAAAGAAAGCAACTGTTTCTGCTAAAGAGCAGTGGACGTCCTCTCCGGTGTGATATCCGCATTCGAACTTGGAAACTTTGGGGAGATCACAATATTTGGGGCAGCCGTAAAGTTCGAGATTAACACTGGGAAGATTTAATTGTTCCAAGAGAATTCTTTCCACAGTACCTCCTTTGTAACCCACCACAGCAGCTTCTTCAGTACGTGCAAGTTTGTAAACATATTTCACGATGTTAGGGACGTGATCTAGCGACCACACCTTTTCTCGAGGTAGAGGATGAAAGGGTAGACCTATCACATATTTAGACACGTAGTTGGCTGTCCTTCTGTCTTTTGCTGACAAAGGTTGGTGCTGTCGAAGATTGAAACGATAGACACCACATTTCCCATTCAGAGTTGCATATCCAAGTTCACGCACTAGGAAACGACCATTTACACGGAAACCGTCGAGGTCTAGAACCATACAGATGTTTTGCATAGTTGTACTAGTTCGAGTATCTGGAGATGAAAACACTTGACGTCTTCACACTGGCAGGGTCTACAGACGTCTCTGTCGTTTACGTCTCAGAGCCTGCACAACACTCTGCGGTAGTCCCGGTCAACCATTGGGGTAAAATAAAGAAAAATCGAAGAATTAGAATAAAAATAGGGGCTTTTTGGGAATTAGTGTTCCTCACAGGCACCATATGGCGCCAGGGTTTTTTTCATAAGGGGGAGGAATTTTTTTTATAAAGGGGGAAATCAAAAATCGAAGAATTAGAATAAAAATAGGTTTTTTTTGGGAAAATAGTACTTCTCACTGTCAACAGATGGCGCCACTGAGGGGAAAGGGGGGGTGAAAGGGGGAGGAATTATTAATAAAGGTCGGTTACGTAATGATTATGTAATGATTACGTCATGTTGCGTCATAGGGGGCGTGGTCGGCGACGTCATAGGGGGCGTGGTCGGTGACGTCATAGGGGGGGGGGAAACCACTAGTGGGGGATCGGTATAATGGCACTATACTACTAACAGCATCACATTCTGATACTTCAAGTAGCTATTTAAGGAAAATTAATTCAGTCGCTCTCTTAGGTAACAAAGTGGAGTCAACACTACTACTTTACAGCAAAAAATGTAAAAAAACAATGGGAAAAGCAGCAGATTCTTGAGATATATAGCAATCTGTATTGAGAGCTAATAGTTCTATCTTTTTATTCAGTTATATTAATACAATAATAACTCTGTAATTCTGATTTACGCTATATATTATTGTATCTTTTATTTGGGTTATTTTTAGATTATCTTTTGTTTAGGTGTAAACCAAAAACAGATATTTTTACGAAAACGTATTCTAGAAAATTCTGGCTAGCACGTCTTATCTTTAGTCAGTCTAGCAACGTTGACGTGTTATGCTTATAAGACGAAACCATCAATCACATTTATAACTGAAATGAATGCTTTCGTCACGAAAACTATGTTTCGCTGTAGTTACGAAGAATTCTGAAAGAATTATAACGTGATAGAAGCAAAAAGTCTTGATATTATTGACGTAACTAAATCTTCCCGGCTTTCCATTTCTTTACTCAAAACTATTCGTGCAAAGAAGTAGCAGTTTAGGAGTAATAATTTCTGATCTTAACGATCAATCTATTATATTCCACTTTCTTTTTTGAATAGCTTTAATAAACAAACAAAGTCTCATCCTACCTGACAATGTTGGGATGTTCGAAAGCCTCCACTTGTTTGAGGAGAGCTATTTCCCTCAAGGTACTCATGGGAATGCCGTCCTCCATCAAGGGGACCCTCACCTTCTTCAGAGCAACGAGTTGACCCTCGTTGGCCAAGTCTCGAGCTTTGTACACCGTCCCATAAGCTCCTGTGCCGATCAGTGACACCTCCTCGTAATTTTTGGCCGTGTCCTGGATGACGGACGTTGTCGAGGGGTCGTCTTCTGTCTCGCCACTCTGCGCTGGGGTGGTGGTGGGGGTGGCCTTTCTGGGGCGCGGCATCCTGACGAGTGTCAGGGGCGCAAATATCACCACCAAGTCATCATCTGTAGGAAAAACAAACACACTCATTAGATTTTAAGCTTACTATTGATCTTAAAGAAAAAAAATATCTCTAATTTTGAAATAAATTTTAGGAACTCAAAAAGAAAATTTTTTTATATTGTTTATAAATTCAGAATGGAAACACCTGATGATTTAGATCAATTCAGAACATACCCGCAGCGCATTGCAAAAGAGTCTGAGTTGGGTTAAGTTGTTTTACCTCTGAGGGGCACTTTTTTGCACATCATTGGCTAAATGGCCAGGTCACATGGACCCCGAAGGCTCAGAGAAGGTTGGGGGAAGGGACCCACTGGAACAGCTGTTTGGAGACAGATGGTAGTCTCCCGTCAAGACAATCCAGCGTGTTCTTTAACGTGCACAAGGTATGGCTTTCCCACACACGGGGCCACGGCTTAACGACCCATCCGACGGACGGCGGTCTTTCCAAGCCCATCGGTGTCCCCTACTAATCGTGGGCAGGGCGGGGGAATTTTGCGGAGATAAATCTCAACGTTGACCTAGCTGGGACTCGAACCTGGGAACTTCAGATTACGAGCCTGGCGCGCTACCGATTGAGCCCCCCCCCCCCGCCCCAAAAGAATCTGAAGCTCATAAATCTTGCCCATCTCTTCCATTTTGTGATGAAATATTTTAGGTGCATATTTAACGATTTTTGTCACTTCAGGGTACTCTTTTCAAATTGTACATGTTTTGTTTCTCAATCAAGATATTGTCTTTAGTCCTTAAAGTTATATATTTTTCCCAATTCATTACTGATTTAAAATGTAAGTTTTCGCTTTTACGAGAAAGAGAATTTTTCCTGCTGCGCCCTAAAAATATAGTTTTGTTTTTCTAGTGGCTCTTCGCTAAGTCTCGGTTCGCCATCCCTTCTTTAGATATTCGGTTTTCAGTAGGGGCGGGAGTGGCTCAGTCGGTAGCGCGTCAGGCTCGTAATCTGTAGTTCCCAGGTTCGAGTCCCAGCTGGGTCAGCGTTGAGATTTATCTCCGCAAAATTCCCCGCCCTGCCCACGGTCAGTAGGGGACACCGATGGGCTTGGAAAGGCCGCCGTCCGTCGGATGGGACGTTAAGCCGTGGCCCCGTGTGCGGGAGAACCATACCCTGTGCACGTTAAAGAACACGCTGGATGGCCTTGACGGGAGGCTACCATCTGTCTCCCAACAGCTATTCCAGTGGGTCCCCTCCCCCAACCTTCTCTGAGCCTTCGGGGTCCATGTGACCTGGCCATTTAGCCCATTGTGTGCAAAAAAAGTGCCGCTCAGAGGTAACCCAACCCAACGGTTTTCAGTCTAATGCCCGATTTCGCAATCCACTGGGTGAAAGCATCAGTGTTGGCTAAAGTATTTCGTTGTTTAAGCACAGATCATTATGTAAACAGAAACCGATGCAAGCTAGAGAGGAAGTGAAGAAACGTATAATTTAATCTCAATTCAATGTTTAATGGAATGAGCCAGGTACTATTTTCAAAGAACGGATGGCCTCCCTTAGCCTGGCGGAGAAAATATTATTACTGATTCGTACTCCCGTTGTGAAAGACATTAAGCCAGGAGTTCGCAAAATCATCTTCATGGAAAACTGGAAGAATAAGATATCGCCTCTGGCGAATATAGAGTGCTTGTTTTCAGAGAAAATGGAGGTTTTTATTTTCCGAATTGGTAACTCGTGCTAAAAATGTGAGGAAAAAGTGTGGGAAGAGATAAATAGTAATACATTATATAATAAAAAATAAAAATAAATACCCCCTCAAGCAGCTGCTTGCCACAGAGGTCTGACAGGAGCCTGTCAGTTTATATGCCACAGTAGGAGATCTGAGAGGATGGCAGGACCTCAGCAGAAAAATGACACACACATCCATGCCTAATCCGGGGCTCGAACCCAGGTCCCTTAGATCAGTAGCCAAGCGTGCTAACCACTCGGCCAAATATGCAAAATCAATTTCACATTTATACCTAAAAATGAAAAAGTCAAGTTTTCTCACCCCCTAGGGTTAAGGGGCAAATCAGTGTGTGAGATCTAGGTGTTTAGACCAGATCTGATCTCGGTGATTTGGCCAGGCACCTAGATAAGATCGATCCAGAGTCTTATTCGATCCAAAATCTTAGTTAGATAGCAAAAAAAAATAAAAAACGAAAATAGTAAGATTAAAAAAATATATAAAAGGATTTTGCGTGATTCAATTTTTAAATTTAATCACAATCTATTTAGTTCAAAATAATATAAATAAAAAAATTTATCGATTATTACCATATTAAAATATTATTGAAAATTTTAAAATTCATCACTTTTTAAATATAAATAAAAAATAATAAATAAATACCCCCTCAAGCAGCTGCTTGCCACAGAGGTCTGACAGGAGCCTGTCAGTTTATATGCCACAGTAGGAGATCTGAGAGGATGGCAGGACCTCAGCAGAAAAACGACACAAACAGCCATGCCTAATACCGGGGCTCGAACCCAGGTCCCTTAGATCAGTAGCCAAGCGTGCTAACCACTCGGCCACGGGACGGCTTTTTTTTTTTTAATATTATAATTTTAATCAATATTAATTTAATTAAAATACACATAAAAATATATTTCTCTTCGTATGTTATATGGGCAACAATTTTTGGTTGTCACATTTTACCACCAGTATTTCCAATTTCTAGCATAAATGCAATAATAAATTACCACTGAGGAGCTTACCACAGAGGAGATTGTCAGTTTAATACTCCACAGAGGGATTCCGTGAGGAAGGTAGCACCTCGGCAGAAGACAATACAAGCATCCATGCCTTATCTGGGCTCAAACCCAGGTTTCTTTGATCAGCAACCACGCGCGCTAACTAATGAGCTACCGGGACATATTGTTTGCAATATTAGATCCAAGTTTTTCGTTTTGCACATTTAGCGCTCCCTATAAATTAAAGCCTTTCGGGGATTTGGGAATTATGAATTGTTATATTCCGTTAGTAGAGTCGCTCAAAAAAGTATCCGAACACTATGGTTGATTACAGAATTCAGAAAAAATATCTGGCAACGATTTTTTTTAGAAATTAGTGATCTGGCAACTTTGTGTCACGTGGCACGAAGTTGCCAGATCACTAATTTCTAAAAAAAATCGTTGCCAGATATTTTTTCTGAATTCTGTAATCAACCATAGTGTTCGGATACTTTTTTGAGCGACTGTACCTATTTAACTCAAAAAGAATTTTTCATTAATCTCTTAAAACAAAATGTTGCTTTATCTCACCCACCCTGGGCTGAAAGGACAAATTATTGCTGGCATTGTAAGCCCTTTATTCATCACTGCGCCATTAAAATATGTCAAATCTCTAGCCAAAAGAGCTCGTTTGAAATAATCGTTCAAATTTCTGAAATTGGTATCAGAGAAATTAGTATTAGCAATGAAATTAGCATTAGAAAATTTTGGAATTTGGCATTAGAGAGATTGCTTATTTATTTTTATTACATTTCCACCATTAGAGGGTTATAGTTTTTGGAAGATTTGAAAAGAGTGAATCATAATAATATTCATCACATCCAAAACAAAAAATTTTCTATCTAAAAAAACATTTGCTTTTAAAACAAGAGAAGCTGCGTTGTCTACCCTTCCTGGGGATAAGAAGCAAATCTTTGCTTTGAATGTCAACTTCATGACCTTCACACTCACCACAAAATTTAAAATTTGTACCATAAACCAGATTGTTTGCAATATTCGCTTAATATTTTTCATTTCCAACTTTTCTACTGTTAGAAGGGGTAATTATACTTTCGGAGATTGTGAGAATGGAATCGTAATATTTCATCAATACCTATCCAATCTGAAAAAAGAATTTCAAATTTATGTCTAAAAGCAAAAAAAATTGAATGTCTACAGACATAGAATATTAGCTCGTTTTAAAAAAAAACGAGCTGCGGAGGGCGCTCGAAACATTCTTGACACGTATCTGTAGATTTGCGTCAAGTTCTCGTTCCCCCGAAGTTCACGAGCTACAACTTAGTTTGAAAGCTTGTCTGAACTTTTCATTACGTGTTAAAAGCAAAGGCCTTGTCATCATTTCTCTCTTCGTTGGCGGCGCGTCAAGTTCGGTCTGCGATATCTGTGCCTTGTTGCTATGGAAGTCTACTAAAAACGAGGAAAAATTTTATATCTTCACAAGGATTCAGTTTGGGGACGACGAGAAAAAAATTCATGCCGATTTATCACAAGTATTTGGGGATCATGCCTGTTCTTATGGCATTCTCACGGGATGGTCAGTACTACTAAAATGGTCAATACTACACCAACATTGTTGCCCATAATGGTTAAGGAAATGAAGGAGCAGCGTCCAACAACAGGCGTGCCAAAGGTTCTCATTCACGACAATGCCAGTGCTCAGAAAACCCAGCAAGTTACGGTTTATCTAGAGCAGGAAAAAAGAAATCAAACAGCTACCCCATCCTGCATATTCGCACGATCTTGCACCATGTGATTTCGATTGTTTTCAAAATTAAAAAGAAACTTGCTGGGAATATTTTTTCAAGGGTTCAATCCAACCTTCCAAAATGCTCTCATTCAGAGTTGCAAAGTATTCCCCGACAGGAGTACAGTCGCTCAAAAAAGTATCCGAACACTATGGTTGATTGCAAAAATTCAGAAAAAATATCTGACTTTGATTTTTTTAGAAATTAGTCATCTGGCAACCTTCGTGTCACGTGACACGAGGGTTGCCATATCACTAATTTCTAAAAAAATCGTTGCCAGATATTTTTTCTGAATTTTGTAATCAACCGTAGTGTTCGGATACTCTTTTGAGCTACTGTACCACCAAGCGTTCTAGTATTGGAGTAGAAGTCTGCAACTTTGCACAAATGCTGGAGAGGAGTACTTTGAAGGACAGTGAAAGTTTCGTTGAGGTAAATGCAACGATATTTGTTCTGCAGATGCATATCAAGAACTTTTTGAACGCCCCTCGTTAAAATATATTTGAAAAATACATGGCACTTGTGGAGCATCCAAATACAGATGGATCAAAGTTAAAAAAATAATTTATTATGTTTAATATTTTATATTTCAGTCAGTATAAATACACTCTTATAATATTATTACGACAGATGAACGTGCTGCAGTGAGTTTATGATAAACTTGATATGAACGCTCGTGTATGCTTCGGCAAGAGATTTATTTTAACCAATGAATTGGAATACAGAACCGATCTAAAAAAATAGAAGAGATAGAGTTGTTGGAATTGTGGAGATCTGAAAGGGGGCATCAATAGCCTTAGTCTGTGCACGATAGTCTAAATTAGCAGTGATTCTCAACCTTTTATGCTTCACGTACCCCTTGGAAATGTGTATGTAACTGGCGTACCCCTTGTATAGATAGATAAAACTACAGTTATAGTATAACAATGGGAATAAAATAAAACACTGACTTCGTTACTAGATCTAGCGACTTTTGAGCTCTTACGGGGCGTACCCCAAAATATTTTACCGCTTACCCCACGTTGAGAACCCCTAGTCTAAAGAATAAATGTTTTTATTTGGTGTGCGCGCGGGAGGTCGATTAGTTTGTTGGTGTGGATCGTGTTGTTAAGCTGGTAAAGATAAAGAAGAGTTTGTCGTCTTGTGTGTGGTGATCAACGCCTGAAAAGAATTGGTTCTGAGAAACCAGTATACTTAGCCACAGTTTTGGAGTACTTAAGGACTAAAACCTAAGAAGGAAATCATTTTTGTGTATAGTTATTTAGGAATTGGTAAGGTTATTCTCGAGATATTGCAAGTATTCACATATATGATTCTAGTTAGATTGAATATTTATTTATCAACGTGATTTTATTGTTCATTGAATGATTTTAGTGTTGTTTCGTGAATTGGATGTGAATAGAATTGAGATAATGGATTCTTCTGAAAGTTGATCTTTGTATTATTATAGAGTTTCGTGCCGGTTGACTTAGTTTGTTTATAAATAATTTCATCCATGCTTTTGTAATAAATTGCATTGTATTGTAATTTTATTGACCAATTTTTACTTGAATTCACGCTTAGTGGTCATTCATTTTAAATTGCAACAATAATAATATATTAATAATAATTAATATACTTGCAATATATATTTAACAATAATATATACGCAACGCAAAATGTGATAAAATTGCATCATATCACGTACGAATCCAGGTTCACAAATTAATCATTCGGCTGATCTAACCTTGCAGAGGATTTTGGGTTGGGTTGTTTTACCTCTGAGCGGCACTTTTTTGCACACCATGGGCTAAATGGCCAAGTCATATGGACCCCGAAGGCTCCGAGAAGGTTGGGGAAGGGGACCCACTGGAACAGCTGTTGGGAGACAGATGGTAGCCTCCCGTCAAGGCCATTCAGCGTGTTCTTTAACGTGCACAGGGTATGACTCTCCCTCACACGGGGCCACGGCTTAACGTCCCATCCGACGGACGGCGGCCTCTCCAAGACCATCGGTGTCCCCTACTGACCGTGGGCAGGGCGGGGAATTTTTGCGGAGATAAATCTCAACGCTGACCCAGCTGGGACTCGAACCTGGGAACTACAGATTACGAGCCTGGCGCGCTACTGACTGAGCCACCCCCACTCCCCTTGCAGAGGATCCTTCTTAAATATTAGCAGAGTGGCGGAAAAGTTTCCTCAAGCCGATACAGCTAGGACACTTTCGGTCTTAGATTTGTCTCAACCTTGCTATAGTTGAGTTTTTATCCACTTTTAGCACAGTGACTTCTATTAACTTGTGAAGTTATTATGTAGTAATCTATCCAAACCCCGATTTCAGCTTTCGATTGACTTTTCAATTTAGAAACATTCTGCAGCCAAAATTCACTGGTCCAACAAAAATTCACTGATTCAAAATCTCCCCGAAAAAGACAGCCATTAATCGCACGAAAAAAAAAAATATGTTTCGCATTATCTGTTTAAGTAACAGCAGAATATGTAGATTGGTGAATATTATGAAGTGTGCATAAAGGCTTAAAGAAATAGACCTAGAACGAGGTGGCTGGGCAATGGCAAAAAGTCAATTATTAGAATTAATTACAGGGATCAAATACAGAAGCTGTTGCTCAAGGTAGACGCATTTGAAGCAGTCAATCATAATCTGGTTGTAAAGAGTAGCCAATGGATGCTTGAAGATTTTGTTCATACATTAGTCTCTCCCCAATCGCAGTGATTAAGTTCCTGATTTAACCAGTGGTTGACAAAATCATGGTTGGTGTGCAGAGCCGGCGCAACAGTAAATATGATACCGGGCAAAACGAAATTTTTCCTACCCCCGCGAAACTCTTTTTAATCATAAAAATTTGGTTGTATATTACAGATATTCTCTACTGTATTAGATTATTGTGTAGCATAAAAATTTGCTTGTGTATCAGAATTCTATATTCTTTAAATACATATGTAATGAACGATATGAGTGCCTTTAGTGTACGTTGTGGAGCAAACGTACGGGACAATCACCCAGTTCGCCCGTCCCTTTCACTGGGCCTGTTTCGGTGTGGCCCAGAGCCTTTGTGAAATTTGGGGGTAAGGGTAGTGATTCTTGAGAGATATGACTGAAAACTTAACTACCTGCCTCTATCTATCTCCGCAAAATTTCCCCGCCCTGCCCACGGTCAGTAGGGGACACCGATGGGCTTGAAAAGGCCGCCGTCCGTCGGATGGGACGTTAAGCCGTGGCCCCGTGTGTGGGAGAGCCATACCCTGTGCACGTTAAAGAACACGCTGGATGGCCTTGACGGGAGGCTACCATCTGTCTCCCAACAGCTGTTCCAGTGGGTCCCCTCCCCCAACCTTCTCTGAGCCTTCGGGGTCCTTGTGGCCTGGCCATTTAGCCCATGGTGTGCAAAAAAGTGCCGCTCAGAGGTAAAACAATCCAATCCAAACCTGCCTCTATCTTACCTCATCCTTATATATTAATATCAATCATGGACGTCCGCAGAAAAATTTTCAAGGGGGGGGGGGCAAAGTTTGGAGACAAATAATTACATCAATAAATTTTTATCTAATTATTTAATTTTTTAGGGTTTTTTTCACAAGTAGATTATAGAATACAGTATTTCATCAATACAAAAACACATAAATAATGTATATAAATTAATTACGTTTAAATTGTTACAATTATAATTTGTGGAATTTTTTACTCGACCCAAGTGGGGGGAGTGCTCCATTTGCCCCCCTCTGCGGATGCCCATGATATCAATGGATATTATCAACTGAAGGTTTCAGTTATTTATAGTTTTGTTCCTTAATTTTGGAAACTAGAGAAATACGCATTTTTTACGTTTTTATTTTGGTTCAGGTAATTAATTAAGTTTTCAGTCCAACTTACTTTAAATTATATAATTATATAATGTCCATAATATATGCTATAGATTAAATAAAGCTTTAGCAGAAAAAAAATAGTAAAATTTGAGACATGCAATGAAAAATATATTTAAAAAAAATGCCAAATCTTTTAAAGAAAAAGTAGAAATTTTATTGGCCGAACTTTCTAAAAGTGGAACTGAACTGCTCCCACTAAAATAAAAAGTTCATTTGAATTGAAATAATCTTGCTTTATTGAACTAACCTAGACAGTCTGGTTGGAACTACCTAGCCCATGGTTGCATGAGGATTTTTTTAAGTATACATGTATACTGAATGCCTGGCGTGGGCATTTAAAATCCTCACGCCTTAAACTATGAATTGAGTTTGCGTGTAATTATTGCAGCAGTTTTAGAAATGAAACCGCACCCATACACGTTTGATACTAAAACCGAAAAGGGCAATCGGGAAGGTAATTGCAGCAGATTAAGCTGCTGTTTTAGGAGTAAAAAGAACCAGAGCGTTGCACGAATGCAATTTTAGGATCTGGTGTTCGCATGAAGCGAAAATTGTACCGACGATATCAGCACGTGCTGTCTTTTAAGAGAGGAAGCTGCAAGCACGTGTCTTAAATATACTTAACCTTTCAAAAATGCGAGTCATCCCATCAGCAGATGTGGAACATATCGTGATCTTTATATTTATGGAGGCATTTGTTGATATAAGGCAGGAGGTTGAGTAACTTAATTTGACGGTGATTTTACAAAAGCAAGGATCGTAAAGATGTACACCTATCCTTAGATTTACACGGTACTCAGTTCACACAATTTTGGCATTGCACGGTCAAAAAATGCAACCAGTTTCGATTTACACGGTACTGACTGAGATTTCCTTTATATGTACGTCTCAGTCAGTACCGTGTAAATCGAAACTGGTTGCATTTTTTGACTGTGCAAAGCCAAAATTGTGTGAACTGAGTACCGTGTAAATCGAGGGATAGATGTATTCAATTCGGAGATTCAGGCTCCAAATAAAGATGGATGCTTCTCCTCTCGGGTTGTCTTTCTGATGAAAGGATCTCTCGCCTTCCTCACAGATCTTCTCTGTGACGTATTATATATTGGGCCCCTTCTGTCAGACTTCTAGTGCAAGCAGACGCTTAAGGAATAGTTCTTCCATGACTTAAATGTGCTGCAAATGTACCCACGGTGTCTAATCTGAATCGTAGATATCAGAAAGTATAACGAATTGGAGACCCAGACATTTCTGAAATGTTATTAAATGGAAATCATAGTTCAATCTGGGATTTATGCTAGAAAGTTGAAGCTTGGTATTTTGGAGTAATCCATATCGTAATTCTTACAAAACTTGACTAATTTACAATGCGATCACTGGTTTCTTTTAGATTGCATTGTAAGTCGTCAATTTCAGTAGAATTTTCAATATGAAATGGCTAATGCCTTTTAAGCTCTAATGCAGGCCTAGAGCTACTTCTAATTTCCCCAGAACGTCACAGACCACCACATATTTATTTAATTTTTTTAGTTGTATATGGGACAAACTGATCCACAGAATATACATTGTTAACTTACTGGTTTGCGAATGTTTTTTACACTTAACATGGACAAAATTATCATTTTATAAGGTGGAATTTCGACTGATTTTTGTAATACTGAGTTGGGTTGTTTTACCTCTGAGCGCACTTTTTTGCACACCATGGGCTAAATAATGGCCAGGTCACATGGCCTTGCGAATTTCTCTACTGATGCCATTTGGGAAGCTTTTTCCTTTTCCTGTTTTGCTTTGATCTCAATAGAATTAATTCGCCATTGCTTCGTAAGGCAATTACTTTATTCTCTCTGTAACAACAGGCTGCGAAAGCAAAGAATGGAACTTCAGTAGAATTCTCTTTCTCTTAATGACTCTCTTTATAGATCCAACTATCTGTTTCTGCTTGCCATTAGTATGTTGTATTGTGTGTTTGGTTCTACTTCTGGTGATGTAAAATCGTTGATTTTCTAGGAAATATGTCAAACGGATTGGATTGTTTTACCTCTGAGCGGCACTTTTTTGCACACCATGGGCTAAATGGCCAGGTCACATGGACCCCGAAGGCTCAGAGAAGGTTGGGGAAGGGGACCCACTGGAACAGCTGTTGAGAGACAGATGGTAGCCTCACGTCAAGGCCATCCAGCGTGTTCTTTAACGTGCACAGGGTATGGCTCTCTCCCGCACAC
This sequence comes from Ryuthela nishihirai, assembly GCA_038380435.1. NCBI lineage: Eukaryota > Metazoa > Arthropoda > Arachnida > Araneae > Heptathelidae > Ryuthela > Ryuthela nishihirai. The sequence continues at coordinate 85,604,264 of JAWZYU010000017.1, forward strand.
GGGGCCACGGCTTAACGTCCCATCCGACGGACGGCGGCCTTTCCAAGCCCATCGGTGTTCCCTACTGACCGTGGGCTGGGCGGGGAATTTTGCGGAGATAAATCTCAACGCTGACCCAGCTGGGACTCGAACCTGGGAACTACAGATTACGAGCCTGGCGCGCTACCGACTGAGCCACCCCCGCTCCGTTTTGTAATACTATAGTATATGCACCAAATATTTATAATATGGAATTTCACGTAATTTTTGCAATCTTTTTTTTCACCTAATTTTTATTTCTAATTTTATTCAATCAAAGCTAAACTGTTGAATGAAATAAAACTAAAAAAACTTTTTATTTCTTGCTTGCAATACGTTGAAATGATGAAAGTTTACTTGCGGCATTTAAAAGTTTTTCGGCTAGAACATCTTGCAATACTCAGAGTAGTGGAAGCAACCAGAGCACATTTATATCAGGTTTTATTTGGGGAGGAGAGAATCTTTAAAATGGACCATTGTAGTCTAACTGGCGATATTATAGATTTTTATAACGCAACTGCATCTGATAATTGCAACTGATTTGTAAAAGCAAATCCTTCACGCACTCTGCTTTAGCTTATCTATTATCTACGGAACTGTATCTGATACCTCACGCAACTTCCAGAGCGGAGGATATTTGAGGAGACGAGTACAGATGCTCGAAATCTCCGAGACGTTTATGTATCAATGGGCTTCATTTCCTCGAGCGTCTTTCAGACGTTTATGTAAGTCAAAGGGTTAAATAACATAATTATCTTAATGCATGAAACATCACATAATATTTGTAAATAACAATTAAATTAATAATAGATTTAGAAAATAGATATTATTGGTTTGAATTTTTTTTATTTTGTAGAATTATATTATTTTTCCAAGAAAACATTTATTATTCCCTTAAGCACTGGCGGTCTACCCAAAATTTCTTCGCGGTTCACCGGTTCTTCGCGATCAACGTCTTTCCCAGGCTTGATCAAATAAAAAAAAAACAACAGATGCACTATAGCACAAAGGTTAATGATGAAGACTTACCTTAAAAGTCAATTGATTTCTCGTTTCACATAAAAATCATTTACGAAGATAATCTTCGGAGTTGGGATGACGTGGCGGAACAACTTAACATATTCCTTTCCTTGTTTAGGAAGGAAAGAGTGGGAATTTTTCCTTACAATGGACTATGGCACTTCCTATATCGTAATCTTTCATTTAATATGTAACTTACTTCTCAGTTGGAAAGATATGACGTACAAAAGTGATAAACAAGTGCAAGAAGCATTTTTTTTTTGTTTCACTTGTAGACAAAATGGAAACAAGAATTATAACCGGAAGAATATATTATATGTCGCCTCTGTAGAATAAGGGTTGGGTTGTTTTACCTCTGAGCGGCACTTTTTTGCACACCATGGGCTAAATGGCCAGGTCATGTGGACCTTGAAGGCTCAGAGAAGGTTAGGGGAGGGTACCCACTGGAACAGCTGTTGGGAGACAGATGGTAGCCCCCGTCAAGGCCATCCAGCGTGTTCTTTAACGTGCACAGGGTATGACTCTCTCCCACACGGGGCCACGATTTAACGTCCCATCCGACGGACGGCGGCCTTTCCAACCCCATTGGTGTCCCCTACTGACCGTGGGCAGGGCGGGGAATTTTGCGGAGATAAATCTCAACGTTGACCCAGCTGGGACTCGAACCTGGGAACTACAGATTACGAGCCTGGCGCGCTACCGCCTGCGCCACCCCCGCCCCTGTAGAATAAGGGATGATCGTGTAAAAAATAAGCTTTTAACTTTTCACGCCTTAACAGTAGTAATTCGTACTAAAGGATGATTAGAAATTATAATCGTAATACAGGATGTCCGATAAATAATGATAGGGTTTTGGGAATGCAGAAAAAGCATCTGAATGCTTTACGTGCACAATCCACCACGCTAACAGTTTCACGGGCGGCCACCAAAGGACGGCGCACAGCCACATTTCTCAAGACATGTTACGAAAGTTCTTAACACAACGTTTCCTGGCAGATGGGGGGTGGGGTGTCTCAGTCGGTAGCGCGCCAGGCTCGTAATCTGCAGTTCCTAGGTTGGTCTCAACGCAGTCCCAGCTGGGTCAGCGTTGAGATTTATCTCCGCAAAATTCCCCGCTCTGCCCACGGTCAGTAGGGGACAGCGATGGGCTTGGAAAGACCGCCATCCGTTGTGTGGGACGTTAAGTCGTGGTTCCGTGTGCGAGAGAGCCATACCCTGTGCACGTTAAAGAACACTCCAGATAGCCTTGACGGGAGGCTACCATCTATCTCCCAACAGCTGTTCCAATGGGTCCCCTCTCTGAGCCTTCGGGGTCAAAGTGACCTGACCATTTAGCCCATGGTGTGCAAAAAAGTGCCGCTCAGAGGTAAAACAACCTAACCTGGCAGATGGATTGGTAGGTATAATCCAATTATATGGCCACCAAGGAGCTCTGATGACGTAATGATCTGAATGACAATAATGATCTGTAACCCCTTGTTTTTTTCTTGAGGGATTTTATAACGAATTATGTTGACATGGGGCAAAATTCGAGACCTGAGTCATTTGAAAGCCAGAAAAACAGAAGGTAAGCAAATAACAAGAGATATGCTGCAGTGAGTATGGCAAGAAGTAGGTTGAGTTGTTTTTGCAGCACTTTTTTTTTGAACACAATGGGCTAAATGGTCAAACCACAAGGATTTCAAGGGTTCAATGAAGGTTGGGAGAACGGGATCCACTAGACAGCTGTTAGGAGACAGGTGATAGTCTGCCATCAAAGGCATCCAACCTAATCTTTAACTTGCAGAGGAATTTTTTCGGAATTCTTTAACATGCAGTGGAATTTCACGGCTTTGCATCCCATCCGATGACCAGCGGCCTTTCCAAGCCTATCGGTGTCTGCTATTAACGGAGAAAAATCTCAACGCTGGCCAAGGTGGGACTCGAATCTGGGAACTGCAGTTTACGTGCTTGGCGCACTACTGGCTGAGCACCCCCCCCCCCAGGCAAGAAAGGGAATACCGATTGAATATTTGGATATACAGGGTTACGAACGGTGTGCATGTGGAATTTTACTAATTATGTTCAAAACTATTTGAGGATTTCAATTAAAATTTCACACTCTTATAAAATGGTTCTCGAAATCCCACTATTATTTTTCTGACACACTCTATATTATTATTCCTATACAAAGCAAAAATAATTTTGATTTATCCTTTAAGGGATAAATCAAAATTATTTTTGAATGAAAAAAAGCTGCATTTTCTCATCTTCAGGGATTTAAGGGCAAATCAGAGCAAACTCTTTGACCAGGACCACATGGATAAGACCGGACAGATGACCAGTCTTATTTAGGATAACGGGTTGACAGAAACAAAAAGGGGAAAAAAAGGGAAAAAATTAAATATATAAAATCATATTTTGAGTGTTTTAACTTTTTTAAATTTAACTACAACCTTTCAAAACCCTTTAAACCTTTTAAAACCTTTTAAAACCTAATTAAAACAAAGCATTTATTTGTTGCTAATGATCACACTCCACTACTAAAATATCATATTTGTAGCCTAAATAGTTTGTTATGTTGTTTCAAAAGTTTTCACCGTTGGAGGGCATAATTAAAACTTTTTTGAAACGCAATGTTTCATCAATACCTACCTAACCTAAAGAGAAATTTTAAATCATCCTTAAAAACATAAAATTAGTTCTAAAAACTAAACAAAAAAAACTGCGTTTTCCTTCCCCCTTGGGGGTAAGGAGAAATCATTGTTGTCAACGCAAACTTCACGACCTTTCATATTTTACTGCTAAAATTTAAAATATCTTACTTAATTACATTGCTTTCAATATTCGTTTAAAATTTTGCCATTTTCAACTTTTTCCACAATTAAAGCTTTTGGAGATTCGAAAGTGCAAATCGTGATATTTCTTCAATAACCATTGAACTCAAAAATAATTTTTAATTTATCTCAAAAAACAAAGAAGTTCAATGTCTGCAGATAGACAGAAGACGAAATGAAATATTAGTTGTCTTTTTTTAAAAAAAACGAGCAAAAAATATACCCACAACTGCTTTGAGAATAATGTTTTTGTGAAATTAATATATAATTGCATTTGCAGATACAATCAACTCTTGATTATTGGGGGCGGATTAGCAGGTTTGTGGATTAACTGTGTAAAAAATAATAATAGAAGACCGTACAATTTATGTGACGTTTTGTATTCCTAAACTATTTTATTTGAATTATTTTTACACTTTTGGATGACGTCTGTAGAATGGTAAATGTGTTCTTAAATATTGGATGCAATTTTAAACGAATAAGTTTACATTAAATTCATTTTGTTCCACATTTTGATTAGTTTTATTTTAATTGTGATTTTGAGTTAAGGTGACCTCCCTTTACTATTACCTCCCGAATTACCTGACCTCCTTCACCCCATTACCTTGGCTAATTAAAAGTTGACTGTGTTTGAAAAATCGGTGAAAGATTTAACCTTTTTATGGTATTAGCCAGCCAAACACAGAAACAGCGCTGACGCTAATGTTGACATCAAGCTCTGGCTGAATGACATGCAATGAGTATCCCTTCCAACTCGGAAGTCTAGAGGTGAGTTTGGGGTCAATTTTTCGAGTCCGTCTGAGTAACGAAGTTATTGAGTCCGAGACTGATTTGAGGGAAAAGTTCCTCTGATGCATCACATGACATATATATAGAAATGCATGCCGCTAATCATTTATTTTATTCTTATATTAGACTTAATTCTTTTATGACAAAATTAAAATGTTAATACTATATCTAAAGAAAAATATCAGAAATACTATAAAAACTGTAAGTTCATGGCCAACATCATTATAAATGCAATGAGTTGTTTTCCCTCTGAGCGGTTCTCTTTGCACACAATAGACTAAATGGCCAGGTCACAAGGATCCCGAGAAGGTTGGGGATGGGGACCCACTGGACAGCTGTTAGAGACAGATGGTAGCCTCCCGTCAAGACCATCCAGCGTATTCTTTAAGGTGCACAGGGTATTCGACACACTGGGCAATGGCTTAAAATCACATGCAACGGATGGCTGCCTTTCGAAGCCCATTGGTATCCCCCTACTGACCCGAGTGCAAGACGAGGAGTTTTGTGTAGAAAAATCTGAATGCTGGTCCAGGTGGGACTCGAACCTGGGAACTACAGATTACGAGCCTGACGCACTCATCATCATCATCATCATCATCATCATCATCATCATCATCATCATCATCATCATCATCCTCAAGCAGCCATGGGCTACGGAGGTCCAACCAGACCGCGCAGTTTAATTCTCCAAGCATATCTGCCTGAGCTACATCTGCTGCATCCGGCTACTGTACACCAATTCTAACAAGGTCCTGTTTGACATTGTCTGCCCACCGCATCCTAGGTCTCCCCCTCCTTCTGAGGCCTCTAGGCACACTGTTCATAACCCTATTCGCCAATCTATAATTATCCATACGGGCAACATGGCCAAACCAGCGGAGTCTCTCTCTGCACAATATGCTGCTTAAAGGAGGTTGCAGACTCCTTTGCCTAACCTCATCATTAGTTACAAAGTTAAACCACCTAATACCCAAGATACTGCGTAAGCATCTAGAATCAAAAGCATCTAGTTTCCTGTTATTTTGCTTACACAGCGTCCAAGTTTCACTACCATAACTAACCCTAGAAAGAACCAAACTATTATACAGTCTAATTTTAGTCTTTAGGTGTATACGCCTATTTCTCCACAATCTCCATAGATTCTTAAAAGTCCCGGCAGCAATACCTATTCGTCTGTTAATCTCATGCCGCACATCACCAGTATCAGTTACGCAGCTCCCAAGGTAATTAAACTGTGACACCTGCTCAAGACTGCAACCATTCAGATTAACTGAATCACAACCTGCCTGACCAATTTTCATCACTTTAGTTTTCTCTCTGTTTATAACCAAACCTACTGTACTACCAGTCTCATCAACAGTTCGAATGAAAGAGTTCATCTCATCAACATCATTTGCCAAAAGGGCTAAATCATCAGCATAATCTAAATCAGAAATTTTCGTATCTCCAGCCCATTTAAGGCCAAAAGCTTTCCCCTGAAGTGAATTTCGCATAACATAATCAACAACCAAACTAAAGAGAAAAGGAGACAAAATGCACCCTTGTCGAACACCAGAAGTAATGCTAAACCAATTGCTACAAGACTTACCAACTCTCACACACGACTCAGTGTTATTATAGAGAGCTTTCATTATGTTAACTAACTTGTCTGGTATACCATATGATCTCACAATCAACCACAAATTATGACGATCAACAGAGTCGAAAGCCTTTTTGAAATCAACAAAGCTAGCAACCAAAGGTTTCTGAAACTCGAAACATTTCTCAAGAATCTGCCTAAGTGAAAATATCTGATCTACACATCCCCTACCACTTCTGAATCCACATTGCTCATCACGCAATTGCCGGTCAACCAGATTCTTAATTCTATTAAGCACAATCATGGAAAGAACTTTACCTGGAACGGAGAGTAGGCTGATACCCCTATAGTTATCACAAGAACTGCGATCACCTTTTTTGAAAATAGGGATAATAATAGCTCTGGTAAAATCTTTAGGAACCATGCCTTTATCATAAAAGTTATTCAAAATTTCAGTCATCCAAATGGTAACTGAAACATTCCCAGCTCTAAGCATTTCCGTAGTAATTTCATCTACCCCTGGGGATTTATGAAGTTTAAGTTTAGAAATAGCCAAACTAACTTCAGATTGTGTTATAGGGCCAACATTAAAGCCACCAATGCATCTATCATCATTGCAAACAATGGGAGTAGAACTAACCACATTGTTTAGAACATCACTGAAATGCTCAGCCCACCTAGCCATGACAGAATCCTCACCTTCTATAACCTTGCCTTGTTTATCCTTCAATCCCTGTATACCTGTTCGTTTTCTACCACACAAAACATTAACTATCTGGTACAGCTCTCTGCTGTTGTGCTGTCTAACTGCGTCCTCAGCTTTGTCAGCAAGGCCATCAAGCCAAAGATTCTTATCAGTAGCTAACTGATAAGAACTTATCAGTAGCTAACTGATCCTTTACACGTTTATTAAGCTCTCTGTAATCCTTTCTATTAGGACTAGTAGGGTACTGATTAAGGACATTCCTGCAGTTCCTTCTTTCTGAAATAAGCTCAAGTGCCTTATCCCTTAAATAATTCTGCCTCCTCTGCTCCTTTTTCCCTAAAAGAGTACTGTTAGTTTCCAAAAAAGCCTGTTTAAAATGGCCCCATTCTTCCTCAACTTCAGTATTAAGCAAACCATGACTGTCATAATGACTAAGTAATCTATCATGGTAAGCTTTAGCTATAACTGGGTCTTTCAGAGCTTCAGTATTAAAGGTAAATTTTTTAACCGTAGCACAACACTTTTTAAGTTTAAGTTGCAAGACACTTTTAACAAGGTAATGGTCAGATCCAATTTCAGCTCCCCTATATGCCCTGGTATTTCTAACAGAACTAGCCCATTTGCTGTTAATTAATATATAATCAATCATATTCTTATGCAGCCCATCCCCGCAAAATTTCCCGCCCTGCCCACGGTCAGTAGGGGACACCGATGGGCTTGGAAAGGCCGCCGTCCGTCGGATGGGACGTTAAGCCGTGGCCCCGTGTGCGGGAGAGCCATACCCTGTGCACGTTAAAGAACACGCTGGATGGCCTTGACGGGAGGCTACCATCTGTCTCCCAACAGCTGTTCCAGTGGGTCCCCTCCCCCAACCTTCTCTGAGCCTTTGGGGTCCATGTGACCTGGCCATTTAGCCCATGGTGTGCAAAAAAGTGCCGCTCAGAGGTAAAACAACCCAACCCAACCTATGCAGCCCATCAGGTGAAACCCATGTGTATTTATGTATGTCGCGGTGTTTGTAATATGTGTTAGTTATTCTGAAACCATTGAGTTTACTTACTTGTAGGAGACGTTGCCCATTGCCATTGCAGCTACCAATACCAAAAGGGCCTATTACTCCTCCCCAAAGGTCAGAGTCGGTACCAACTTTGGCATTGAAGTCACCAAGAACAAGGGTAATATCTCCTTTCTTGACAGAATTCAAAATATCCTGAAGTTGTCTGTAAAACCTATCCTTCTCATCCTCATCAGAATCCTTAGTGGGAGCATAACAGCAGATAACATTCAAGTCTTTAATGCTTGTCTGAAATTTTGCTGTAAGAAACCTTTCATTAATGCACTCATATCCTAGAAGAGCATCACTAGCATGTCTGCTGAGCAGCAGACCCACGCCTTGGTGATGCTTTCCATCCTCCCTCCCTGTAAAGAGAAATTTAAAGTTATTTTTAAGTATCTCACCTTTACCTGTCCATCTGGTCTCTTGCAAGCCTAGAATATCTAGGTTATAGCGCTGGAATTCCTGCATAAGGATATCAAGAGAATAATCTCCATGTAATGTCCTCACGTTCCACGTTCCTGCAGAGAGAAAATGATTAGTAGGATTTTTAAAGAAATTAGGTTTATTGAGATTGGTAGGGCCAACAATATCAAACAGCCCCCTGATCGCAGGCATGGGGCAAAGACCTGTTCCTCCTCCGCTAAAGGCTGAAGTCACCGATGCTGGTAGGAACTTCAGGCACCACCTTTTCAAGTGGACTTTTTCAAGAACCATATGGCCTGCCTGAGACACATTACTCCAGTTTAGGCTTGACGATGCCCAACTAGCTAAGTAAGGTTCAGGTACCTGCGATGGCCTCTGATTAGGATTATCCACCAGCTGATATAAGGTATCCCATGCCTCTGTTCACTTAGAGCTGGCAAAACAGAAGCAAACAGAAAACACAGCGGCAGACTCTCCCTCAACAGAGGCCCACCAGTGCAGCAAGTCCAGGATCCATAATCAAGCTCAAATCCATAAACAAGTCCAGTCTAGTAGGTATAAATGGTGAGCACCAGGACCCTGTGAAGTTGACCACTCCTCAGCAGGGTTGAAAAAAAAGAAAAAAGTGGCCATAGATGACCAGATCAGTAGGCGATACTGAACTGGCAGCTCTCCCCTTCCGTTCCCTTCCAAAAGAGAATATCTCTTTTGAAAGGTACTAACGGCCTGCACCACGAGAAGGCGGGGTCGGACATTAGGTGCTAGACCTGGCCGGTTCTGTGCATCATCACTGGGGATTGGTACACAGTTCTCCTTCCAGTTTACGCCTAGCAAGCCATACCGAGTAATAATATAATACACCTAATAAATGCAATGAATCATTTATTTATTAAAGCTAGAGGTGAAAAATAATCGAAAGCAGCATGATGGTTATTTTTAATTGTTACAGACTGATTGAAAGGTTGAAATTACAGGCAAAAAATATTATTTATTTGCACTTATTTTATATCACGATTAAAATAAATATTTGAAATTTAAATTATTCTGAGTCCGAGCCGTCCCGGCTCAGCCCGACAAAGCCACAGCCCAAACTCATCTCACGGCAATCCATCGGTTAAATCACCGCATTAATGAAGATTCCAACACTGGTCGTAGAGTTTTATAATCTTGCTTAAGAAGTCAGGAATTGCCTCCATCTTAGTTATAGTGATTAGAACAACAAGAGAGCCAATTGTCACATCCGGAAGACTATGTAATGAATATTTACCCACTTAACCGAATGTATTGCGCAATAGATTCAAATCCTTGATTGCCACAGAACCCGAATTAGAAAGTAAAATCACTTTTATTATTTTTCATATTGGCACCGTCTTGTGGGGGGAGGGGAAGTGGTTATATTCAAGAAACTTTAGATAATTAAAAATGTTATATTCATGTTAAAGATGAATTAGGGAAGCGGCTGTGTCGGGTTTCGGCTCATAATGCGTAGTACAGACGACTTCGGGTTCAAAATGCATAGTACAGACGACTTCCGGCTCAAAATGCACATAGTACAGACGACTTCGCGCTCAAAATGCATAGTACAAACGACTTCGGGCTCAAAATACGCAGTACAGACGACTTCGCGCTCAAAATGCGTAGTACAAACGACTTCGGACTCAAAATACATAGTACAGACTCAAAATGCGGCATGTTGAGTGATTCAAATCTGTGGGGCTAATGGAATTTTATGCAAGACTTTCCAATTCTACATTTTCTCTTCTCAAATGATTCTCGCCGGAATAAATAACCGTGTCCGATAGCACCTACTGTATATTTGGGAACAAATATTTTCTCTTTTGAATTTTGTCAAAAGCAAATTCTGATCACAAATGAGATACAAACATTTGCATTCAGCACTAAGTGTTAGTCGTACCTGCTTTGAAGTTGATTTTACTAAATTGGAAAAAAATTTAAAATATAAAGCCTCTTATAAATATTTTAAGATAAAATTGTCTTTTTATTCGTGCATATGTAAGAGTTTTTGAATTTCAATCATTCAAATACGTATTACTTTTATCTGAGATATATCTAAAGAAAATCTATCTGAGATATATCTAAAGAAATATCTTTAGATTAAATATATCTCAGATAAAAGTAATACGTATTTGAATGACTATATATTTGTAGTACTAAAAATTTGTAGTATGACATATATGTATTTGTAGTACTAAACTGACATATTAAAAAAGCATACATTTATTTTTGTATATATAGTATAACCTCCCTCCGGGACTTTTAAGAATCTATGGAGAGTATGGAGAAATAGGCGTATACACCTAAAGACTAAAATTAGACTGTATAATAGTTTGGTTCTTTCTAGGGTTAGTTATGGTAGTGAAACTTGGACACTTTGTAAACAAGATAACAGGAAACTAGACGCTTTTGATTCCAGATGCTTACGCAGTATCTTGGGCATTAGGTGGTTCAACTTTGTAACTAATGATGAGGTTAGGCAAAGGAGTCTGCAACCTCCTTTAAGCAGCATATTATGCAGAGAGAGACTCCGTTGGTTTGGCCATGTTGCCCGTATGGATAATTATAGATTGGCCAATAGGGTTATGAACAGTGTGCCTAAAGGCCTCAGAAAGAAGGGGAGACCTAAGATGCGGTGGGCAGACAATGTCAAACAGGACCTTGTTAGAATTGGTGTGCAGTGGCCAGATGCAGTAGATGTAGTTCAGGACAGACTTGCTTGGAGAACTAAATTGCACGGTCTGGTTGGACCTCCGTAGCCCATGGCTGCTTGATGATGATGATGATGATGAGTATAACCTCCTGAACCCTCTAGTGCCATCCGTTAAAATTCCACAGTTTCTCCCTCGTTAACTAAAAACTGCAAATCCTATTGTAGTCTATTATAAAGTTTACGTAACCTAATTATTTAAAGACCAAATTAAAATCTTAAAATTATTTTGAAAGAAGGATACTAGAAATAATTCACATAAACTGAAAATTCTTGAGTAACGTTATAAACGCAGAGAGCGATTCTTTAATCAAAGAAAATACCTAAAGAGCAATCAAAAGCTGAATGGCACTCATTTCTTTTATCTTGTTTTCAAAAAAAAAAAGAAGATGAGATATTAATTTGATTTAATTGTCTTCTGTCTGTAGATTATCAATCTATAATTGCGCCTTCTAATTGTGGAAAATATCGAAAATTCCGATATTTCAAACGAATATTGTAAACGATGTAGTTATGCTAGAAATTTAACATTTCGTTTGTTTAATGTGAAGGTCCCGAAGTTTTCATTGGTAGCAATGAATCGACCTCGTAGACCCAGAATGGGTGGGAAAATACTTACATTTTCCGAATTTTATAAAAATATATAATTAAGCCCTCTGTGCGTGCAAAAAAGATAGAAATTTCCAAAATTTAAAAAAAAAAGTATTGAAAGCGATGAAGTTATGTTTAGAAATCTGAAACTTTGGTGGTGGAATATGAAGGTCACGAAGTTTCTGTTGACAACAATGAATTGACCGCTTAGACTTTTTTATTGGAATAATGAAACGTTTTTAAAGAGATAGTTGCTGTTTTTAGAGATAAAGCAAAAATTATTTTTGTCTTGTATAAGTATTGATGAAATATTACGATTTGAACTTCCCGAATCTTTCAAAAGCTATAAATGCGCCCTCTAACAGTGGAAAAGTTGAAAATTACAAAATTTTTACGAATATTGCAAATAATGCATTGAATAAAACTGAAATATTGTGCTTCCAATGTGAAGGTCATGAAATTTCCATTCGCATCATTTAGTTGACCCATTAAGCCCAGGGAGCGTGGTCAATGCAATTGCTTTGCTTTAAAATATATTTGGAAAACTCTTTTTTTGGATTGGTGCTAATCAAATTATATAATTAGCATTTTTCAAATACTTAGATTTAATTTATATCGTTAGAGATCACTAAATATAGAAACCGCGAAAATTTTAATAAATGTTGCAAGAGACAAATTATTTTTATGTTTCATAATTACTAATAAAATATTGCTATTTGCATTTTCTCCCATCATCTATTAGCTCGATTTAAAACTTTTAAGGAGTGAAAAAATAGGTAAATGAAAAACTTCATTCTCTTTGAAAATAAGAGTCCCATACGTGCCAGACGCGATATACGTTCTTTTCATTAATACCTACAGTCTATTAAACAGTTGAAATTAAAACGAAAGAAATATTTTTTTTTCACTAAGTACGAGAAAAATTAGAAATTTGATTTTGACTGAGTCGGATCTAAACTCAGCCTGAAGTTATCTGTACTATTTTGATCCCGAAAAATCCAGGGTCCAAATGTTTATAATGAAGTTACTCAAGAATTTTTCAGTTTCTACGATTAATTTCTGGTACTTTCTATTACAAATAACATTAATATTGTAATTTTAATTATTAAACTAAAATTATTTAAAAGTTTGCAATAACGTATAACAGGAAAAACTGATTAGCATCTTGGAGACGTGTTTCTGTAAATTTGCTTTACGATGTGTGAGATAATTTTTTTCCTGTAATCGGTTTCAGAAATTTAAGCCCGAATTCATCTCTAGTCTTGTCCATAATGAAAGGATAAATAAAATTAAATCCAATATTTACACGAGAAATAATTTCAGCCCTTTAAACCATTGTTGGTCCTCTAATCCAGGTGAAAAAATAGAATTACCGCTGGAGAAAAATAAATCATTTCAGAGTACTTTTCACAACCATAATGGCGAAGTGAAGCAGACTCACTGAGCTTCAAATGAGACCTGCACTTTCTATTTGGTGAGCCGAGTTGAACGACGTTAACACGAATTGGAACAATAGCAACGCAAGCGACTCTCGATATTTACGTGGGGCGATCTCGATTTACGTTAAAACGGCCGCGTAAATCAAGCAGGATTTTCTCAAAAGAAATAAAGCAAATGGTATGATGCTAGGTAAATTTGTACAATTTGCATGTCTGACAGCATAGTATATGTATGCAAATATTGGGCAAAATCATACAACTCCTGGGGGCGGGGGTGGCTCAGTCGGTAGCGCGCCAGGCTCGTAATCTGTAGTTCACAGGTTCGAGTCCCAGCTGGGTCAGCGTTGAGATTTATCTCCGCAAAATTCCCCGCCCTGCCCAAGGTCAGTAGGGGACACCGATGGGCTTGAAAAGGCCGCCGTCCGTCGGATGGGACGTTAAGCCGTGGCCCCGTGTGCGGGAGAGCCATACTCTGTGCACGTTAAAGAACACGCTGGATGGCTTTGACGGGAGGCTACCATCTGTCTCCCAACAGCTGTTCCAGTGGGTCCACTCCCCCAACCTTCTCTGAGCCTTCGGGGTCCATGTGACCTGGCCATTTAGCCCATGGTGTGCAAAAAAGTACCGCTCAGAGGTAAAACAACCCAACCCACACAACTCCTGGGTGATCTGAATCCTACCTATCCTGCCTGTTGGATTGATAGAGGTGGACCAACTGCATGGCTTGCAAACATGCCCGATTTAAATCCACTGTTTTTTTTTCTTATGGACAAGTTAGGGCTAATGTTTACGCTACCCCCGTTTCTAATACACAAGCTCTCTGCGAATGGATCGTGCATGGTTATCAAAGAATTCAGAACATTCTGGGATGTGAGGCATATATGGGGAGGAGATTAATTATATGTTCAGGGAGGCCATTTCGAACACTTGCTTTGGTGTAGGCTTACATAAATATTCTCATCGATCTCCTAGAGTAGGGGTTCTCAACGCGGGAAAATTTTTAGGGGTACGCCGTGAGAGTTCAAAAGTCGCTAGATCTAGTAACAAAATAAAAATAACCACTCCTATACTATAACCGGTGCCTACGTAATGAAATGCCTGCCGATTTTCGCGAATCTCCGTTAGCAGTATATATATTTTTATTTTTTTTATTATGTTTTTTTTTTCATTTATTTATGTTTCCACTATATTTATTTGTTACACTAATAAAGACAATACAGTACATTACAGTAAGGCTAAAAACGGAAGAATACAGTCTATTTAAAAAACACAGTCTATCTACAATAAAAAAATAATAACTATTTACTGAAACCTGTTTTCTACTGTCTCCGACAGCTTGCTGATTGTGGTGGATGTATTAATTAATATTAAATATGTATTATTAAAACATTGGAAGATTCTCATTTTTCACATCTTCTAATAGTTTAAACTTCAAAAATCAGAGGGACCTAAATAAAAAAAAAGTCAAATTTCTAAACGATATTCTATATGATCTACACATCATGTAACATTACACACATTACATTGTTATTACTACACATCATGTAACATAATTTAATGTTACACATTTAAAATTTTGCTAGTATAATGTAATGTTCAAGGCTGATAGAAGCCATTCGTTTACCCGCAGGGTGGGTAAGCAAATATAATCGCAACTATTATTAAAAAATAAATATTTGCAACTCTTTTGTTTTAAGTACTCTTTTCTTTTAGATCGATCAGATATTAATTAAATATTACGATCTGCAATTTAAGAATCATCCATCTCCGTTTTACAGGTCTTTACAAAATTTCTTGAAAAATGCTTGAAATATAAATAATTTAATAATTTTTTTGTCTTTATTACCATTACTAGCCTTCTGAAATGACAACTTGTCCCTACCCTAGGACTTGACCTGTCTTTATATATACCTTATGACGCGTCAGAGAAATTATTACCTGAAATCCAGCTCCGGCGGACATGGGGCGGGGGGGGGGCGAATGCACGAAAAATCGAGCCCGAACTCATCTCTAGCATATAGGTTTGCCCCTTGAATATACTCTTAAATTGCTGCTCAGGGAGGCCGTTTCGCGACATTTTTTGAAACACTTAATTTTTAAAAACATGTTTTTGAACGTAATTATGGACGTAATTATGAATAAATAATTTGAGTATTTATGGACTAAAAATTTAAACGTAGTTATGAAATAAAAATTTGAACTTAATTATGGACGCTAAGAGCCATCTAGACATAGCTAGTAGAAAAGAACCTTGGGTCAAATGCCCGTCTTCATTTTCTCTCCACAACTATGCCTTGGATCATAAACGTTTACATTCATTATAAATCGCATTATTTCGAGAACTACTGTATGTATTATCAATAAATATATATTATATAAAGATATTTTTCTCACCTATTCGAAATTCACACGATCTGCTGCTCACTGTATAAGAGAAAATCTCGCTTCTATGGCAGTAGGAAACGAAATCGAAACAGACATAAAACTGTTAATTGGAATGAAAATTCTCAGTATAAATTGGTGGAAAACGAGGCTGTCAACCTTCACGATTTGACGTCATCGAATCGAAGTACGGTGCTTACAATGGACCAGGCAAAAACAAAAGCAGAAATGGAAATCCGGTAGGTGGTGCAAGCGTCGAATGATGAAATGTTACAGTGGCTGCGCAGAGTAAGCTTATTACAGTTTTGTTAAAGATTTTATGATAAATTTCGTTAGAATAATGTAGAGGAAAAATTGTCATTAGCCGGGTGGGATCTGAACCCACGACCTCCTGATAACATGTCAGGTGCTCTATACAGACTACTACCAGGTGTATATCTAAGAAATCCTATTATTGTAATAAATTTCGTGTTATTAAAATTTCTCGCGATGTGTTTTATAGATGATTTATTTCAGATTAAGCAATATACAAACACCCTTATTATAACGAATGAAAATTGGCAGCTTTTAATCCTCCAATACTTTATTTTCCATTAAAATGGATTTTTGTCAGATTTAATTGTCGAAATGTATTCCATTTCTTAATGTGTGAACGTTATTTTAATCAGTGATCAAGAAATTTGCCTAAAAGCTAGTTTCCAGCATCCAAAGTACAATGGTAGTTAAAATTTCTTCATAGTAGGTGATTATTCTGCTGGTTAAAAAAAAATACCCCCTCAAGCAGCTGCTTGCCACAGAGGTCTGACAGGAGCCTATCAGTTTATATGTCACAGCTGGTTACCACATTCAATATCGCAATATTTCAATTTTAGGTATATTTAAACATTATAATACATTCATAGTTAGCTTTGCTGTTTCGAGGTACAACCTCTTTGATTAGCTTCACATACTATATTGAGGCCGATATAGTAATGATCTGATATATTAATTTTGATAATGCATGTGGTGATTGCATTTGGTTTAAAATTTCTAACGTACAGTCACTCAAAACAATATCTGAAGACTATGGTTGATTACAGAATTCAGAAAAAATATATGGCAACGATTATTTTTAGAAATTAGTGATCTGGCAACCTTCGTGTCACGTGACACGAAGGTTGCCAGATCACTAATTTCTAAAAAAATCGTTGCCAGATATATTTTCTGAATTCTGAAATCAACCATAGTGTTTGGATATTTTTTTGAGCGACTGTACAAGTGATCTAACCCTTTAAGCACCATACTTGTCCGAAATGGCTGAGTTTTGAAATGGACTCGTTCAATCATTGCTATTCCTTCCTCTTCACTACCTCGTACCTGCAGTTAGGGCGTTATGGTAGAAAACGAGATACACATACTTTGGACACTTCCATTGTAATACATTTCTGACAAATCATAAAACCATTTGAATCTAACATTTGCAATAAATTTTGTGATTGTGTATCAGGATTCAGAACACCAACGTGAGGGGATGGTAGTACACACCGAACCCACCAATATTCGTCATAGAATATGCGGCTGCAAACGCAGTGAGGAGTCGGAAATGAAGGACAGACACAGAGGTTTCCAGAGTGACATTTATTGGAGATCTTTACAACAAATACTCAAACATCCGCCCACCAACGTTGATAGAGGCGGCACAACGGCGGAGTAGTGATCGGCGTACCTGCTCGTAAACACTGGGCTTGCCGCGCACATAGGCGGCTGCGATTGACAGTCGGGCTACCAGATCCTACGCGGACTGCATGGGCGTCTCGTACACGACACTCTTCAAATGTCCCCACAGAAAGAAATCGATACAAGAAAGATCGGGCGATCTGGGAGGGCCATGGGATGGGACCACCGTGTCCAATCCATCGGTTCTCAAATGTGGTATGAAGATGCTGACGCACGTCCATGCTGAACATATGGGCGTGGATTGCGACTGGAACATTCTGAAGCAATTCCGGCAAAACCTGTTGCAGAAAAATACGGTACGTTCGCCCATCGAGGCGGTCCGGCAGTTGGTAGGGTCAAATTAAGTAGTCATGCAAGATCCCCGCCCAGACATTGATGGCGAACCGTGGCTGGTTCGAATTTGGACGTGTACCATGGGGGTTCTGGGACGCCCACAAATGCTCATTATGGACATTCACTACGCCTTCACGGAGAATGTTGATTCATCCGCAAAGAGCACATGCGCGGGGAAATCGGGATGTGCGGCACTTTGCTGCAGGAAACACTGGACGAAATCCATGTGCAGGGGATAATCAACAGCTGTCAATGCCTGCGCTCGCTGCAAGTGATAGGGGTGTAGCCCTTCTTCATGCAGTACTCGCCAGATACTGTTCCAATGCATACCCAGGCTCCGGGCGGCGGATCGTGTGCTTGTACCTGGGTTATCTGTCACCATACGCAAGATGTCCTCGCTCATAACTGGCGTTCTGACCGTCCGTGCTCGTCTGGCATCATGTCAACTGACGTGGAAGGTGCCTGCCTCAGACAGATGGCGGTGCAGTCGCACAAACATTTTATGTTCGAGCACGGCGCATACGATATTGCTCATGATAAGAGTCTTTGTGCCTCTCTACCATTGCCCTCGGTTACGCCGTACATCAGGTGCATATCGGCTTTCTCTGCGTTCGTAAACTGCTCCATCTCGTGTTCGGTCGACGCTGAGAATGCTGGAGTTTGGCCGATCCAGCACTTTTAAGCCGTGCCACCTCGTCTGCGCCCCCTACCGGCATCGGGCTGCATATTCTATGACGAATATTGGTGGGTTCGGTGTGTACTACCATCCCCTCACGTTTGGGCCATGAATTCAGGGACACCCTGTATAGTGGAATTAAACCGATATCTGTATTATATTTATTTAAGTAAAGTAGCACATAGTCAGCAGACTTCTGCTTCGATTATGAGAAATGATGCAATAGTTGGGCTTTCACTTCAATTTTAAGAGACGTTCTGACAGTTGGACTTCTGTTTTAACTTTAAGGAATGTTCAAATAGTTAGACTTCTTTTTCAATTTGAGAAAATTAGTCCAAGCTTGTCTCCTTTAATTCACCAAAGGTACAAGAGCAAATTAATGCTTTCTCTCTTCTTTATCAGTCTTTATGAGTTCTTTCCACTTTAAATATCACTGATATATATCTTGCAAAAGGACATTTTTTTTAGATATATTGCATCTGCAGATTAAGCTGTGTCGACATATGATTTTTTTTTATTGCTGTTCAATAGGATTTGGGATTTTCTCCTCTGAAAATTTCCGTTAGCTCAGATGATCCATCGAAACATGTCTCCCACAAGACGTCAATACCGCTGACACGAATACCTAAATGCTTTGGATATGCATTTTTTTTTCATCATAAAGTTTTTATTGACGTAATTACTTTCACGCAGATCAGTTGTTGAAATCATTCTAGTCTCTAAATATTTGAGATAATCTATTGGCTACAGATTCAAAATACGTACTTTAAAGACTTTGAAGTGCGCATGTGCACCGGTATTCAGAAGTTAATAATGCCCAAATTCCGGAAGATCTTGAAAACGCGACAATGAAATGCTATGGAATTTAATGTGAAAAATGCATGTTATATGACGCAATATACAGTAAAGCATTGAGTTAAACCAATCGCACGATTTCCATGAGATATCCAAATGAATGCAGGAGTGCCCTAGCTAAGAGACATATTTCAGCAGAACAAAGAGTTTAATGCGGAGTATGATGACTCTAAACAGTTACAGAATCATCACAACGACTTCTCACACTGTTTACCAGACTGGTCATGAAGTCTGATGGCAGTACATCCGACTCTTCCCGGAGGATTCATCGAGTTGATTGACGACCTTCAATACTTCTCCTCAGCGCATGTTCTGGTCAGGATAACATGTTGGCCACTCCATTTGCTGAATATCGCCCCTTCTGTGGAATTCATCGGCTGCCTGAGAGATAACATCTCAAAGACGTACGAGGAAATGAAAATCCCATTCGCATATAAAGTCTCTGTGACGTACGAGCATCTGAGCTCATCTCTTCAATATCCCCCTCTCTGTCAATAGGTGGCGTGAGGTATCAGATACCTTGGGTTGTTTTACCTTTGAGCGGCACTTTTTTGCACACCATGGGCTAAATGTCCAGGTCATAAGGACCCCAAAGGCTCAGAGAAGGTTGAGGGAGGGAACCCACTGGAATAGCTGTTGGGAGACAGATGGTAGCCCCCCGTCAAGGCCATCCAGCGTGTTCTTTAACATGCACAGGGTTTGGCTCTCCCGCACACGGGGCCGCGGCTTAACATCCCATCCGATGGATGGCGGCCTTTCCAAGCCCATCGGTGTCCACTACTGACCGTGGGCAGGGCGGGGAATTTTGCGGAGATAAATCTCAACGCTGACCCAGCTGAGACTCGAACCTGGGAACTACAGATTACGAGCCTGGCGCGCTACCGACTGAGCCACCGCCGCCCCAAGTTTTTCGAGAGTATTCGGTTTCAGATTTTTGGAAGACCTATATATATATATATCGTCAGCAAGACTACAGTGAGCCTATTTTATAACCCCCCCCCCACTAAAAAGAGATTACTTCCTACAACAGTGTACAACAATGTACAATCAAGATAAAAGAAAAAAATAGTACGAATGCGCTGTTTGCTTCCATTGCCAAATGCTCTCCTTCGAAAAACTTTTAAATACCACAGAAATCATCGTTTCAACATATTGCAAGCAAGAATGCCACGGTTTTTTATAACTTGTTTTATTCAACAGTTCAAGCTCTGATTAAATACAATTAAAAATGATAAAATCAGATGAAATTGCATTATTGCAAATATTTGGTGACCCTAGATATTATAAAAATCAGATGAAATTTCAGATTATATACATTCGGCAAATTCCACTTTATAAAATAATAATTCTGGGCACTTTAGTGTTAAAATATTCGTAAGCCAATAAGATTATTAACTGGAAGTAAATTATTCGTAAAAGGAAAAACTGTTCGTAAGCCAAATTAATTTAACTGAGCTTTAACAGCATCACTGAAAAGCCTCACATAAAGCTGAAGCATGCCATTCCTTTGCCTCTGACCATTTGAGCTATCTCCAGCAAAGAAATGGACCACTGTTCGTCCATTTGACATAATACAGCTCCCGAACATCAAACCACCATATGGTTGTTGTTCTCTAATGTTAGGGGGTTGGTAACGAGTTTCTTGCTCACCCCAGATCAAAACACTTAGAGAAACACTCTGATGACAGAATCGGAATTCTTCAGTGAAGAGCACATGTACCCATTAGCGGGGATCCAGTCAAGATGATGTCTTTATAAGGTTAGTCGGGTTCTCCAGTGGGAGGGATTGAAGAAAATACACACCTTTTATAGTCTGGCATAGATCCCTCTCTGGTGAAGATCAAAACTGCCTCCCAGTGGTGCAGAAAGATCCATTCAGAGTTGCCTGGCTGACATCGCCCTATGACGTCGGGCTGTTAGCGCAAGGTACTGGTCATGGCACTGTTGCCACTCTTGAACTACCTTTTACTTGTTTACAGCTAACACCTCCCCGTCTGCTGGAATCGTCTCCAAAGTCTTGAAAGCACTGGTTGGGTGACTTTACAGTTCTCAGCCACGTCAGTCTGAGAATCAGCAGGATTTTTAACGTATCGATTGCTCTACCACGTGTAAAAGCATCCATATGATGTCTCTGTTCTTATACCATTGTTATTAAACACTCTACCAATATAAACACAGCGGTTGCCAAACAGGAAATTAATGGTGAAGACTCGGTCAGCACTTTATAGCCCTCCGGATTTGCTTTTCGAGTTACATATGCAAATTTTGTCCAGTCAGATGGTTTCTGGGAGACGTACAACCTACAATATTCTATTTCACTGACACATAAAATGTAATGTTAATAATTCCCGTCGTTTGTAAGATATTTAACAGTGTGCGATTAATTCTTAATTTTTGGATATCAAAGGTGATCGGCAAACTCAAAGGATTTCGTTTAAAGATCGAACAGCTTCAAAACGGTTTATGTGAAGGTCGGCAAACTCAGATGAAGTCTTCTGAAGATCGAACAAAGGGATTTGAATAAATATCTACAAATTAAAAGTAGTTTACGTTAATATCGGAGAAGTTAAACGAGCTTGGGTGAAAGTCTGCAAACTCAGAGATTTGTATAAGTCTGCGAACTGAAAAGGGTTTGTGTTAAGATCAGTAAACTCAAAAGTTTTTGTGAGAAGGTCTGTGAATTGAAAATATGGGGAGCTGCATGAAGGTTGACAAACCCAAGGGATTTGTGTCTAGGTCGGCAAACGTAGTGGTTTCCCAGTTACGACTGCAAACTCACTGGAGTTTATATAAAAATCAGGAAACTGAAAGAGTTTGGGGAAGGTTGGAATATTCAAAGAGGTACGGTGAAGATTAATTAAGTTCAAAGGGGTTGTAGTGAAGATCTGTAAGACAGAGGTGTTCGCCAGTGGTCCAGATACTAAAGTGCTTACTAAATGTGGGTGACCATAAATTAGCATTAACATCAGAAAAATTAAACGCACATTATTATTTTTAGTCGTTTAATGATTAGTGCCTTGCTCGTTGCTACAACTTATTCTGATGATTGGTAATCAATAAATTATCTGTGAAATGACAACAATGGAGGACAGGAATCAGCATTAATGATGAGAAAGGATTTTTCGCCCAGAAGATTTGTAAGGAGGCAATTTTCCTAAAATTAGAGTTGAGAAGAAAAAAAAAAACTGACGGTGAAAGGTGTACGGAGTTTAAAAAACTACAGAATTTAAATGATTCAATTTAAAATATCGGTAATGGAAAGATAATAGCCTATATGTATATCTCGTTGAAATATGGAGATAACAGTTTATAGCAAGAAAACATTTTGATGGCGATAGGATTTAGGCTCAAGTTTAATTATTGAATAAGGGATAGGATATATACCTCAACACTTTAACCATTGAGTAGGGGATAGAATGTATGCCTTAGTACTTTAATCATTAACGTGGGAATAGAATATATGCTTCAGTACTTTAATCATCGAGGAGGAGGTAGAATATATATCTCAGGACTTTAATCATTGAGGAGGAGGAGAATGTATGTCTCAGTACTTTAATCATTGAAAAGGGGATAGAATATATGCCTCAGTACTTTAATCATTGAGGAGGAACAGAATGTATGCCTCAGTACTTTAATCATTGAGGAGGGGATAGAATATATGCTCAAATTAAATTATTGAGGAGGGGATAGAATGTATCAGTACTTTAATCATTGAAGAGGGGATAGAATGTATCAGTACTTTAATCATTGAAGAGGGGATAGAATGTGTGCCTCAGTACTTTAATCATTGAGGAGGGTAAAGAATGTATGCCTCAGTACTTTAATCATTGAGGAGGGTAAAGAATGTATGCCTCAGTACTTTAATCATTGAGGAGGGGATATAATGTATCCTCAAATTAAATTATTGAGGAGGGGATAGAATGTATGCTCAAATTACATTATTGAGGAGGGGATAGAGTGTATGCTCAAATTAAATTATTGAGGAGGGTATAGAATGTATGCCTCAGTACTTTAATCATTGAGGAGAGGATAGAATGTATGTCTCAAGATTTTAATCATTGAGGAGAGGATAAAATGTATGTCTCAAGACTTTAATCATTGAGGAGGGGATAGAATGCACGCTCAAATTAAATTATTGAGGAGGGGATTGAGTGTACCTCAGTAATTTAATCATTGAGGAGGGGATAGAATGTTTGTCTCAAGACTTTAATCATTGATGAGGAGATAGAATGCATGCTCAAATTAAATTATTGAGGAGGGGATAGAGTATGCCTCAGTACTTTAATCATTGATGAGGGGATAGAGTATGCCTCAGTACTTTAATCATTGATGAGGGGATAGAATGCATGTCTCAAGACTTGAATCATTTTGGAGGGGATAAAATATATGCTCAAATTAAATTATTGAAGAGGAGAGAGAAAATAAAATTTTTGAAGAGGGGCTCGGATGTATTCCTCAATACTTCAACATTGAGGAAGGGGATGGGATGTAGGATAAATTCAATTATTGAGGAGGAGATAAGAAGTATGGATTAAGTTAAATTATTGAGGAGGGATAGAATGTACGATTCATATTAAAATGTTAAGAAGGGGAGATAGTAGGCAACAGCGTGTGGCATCACGGCAAAGTTTATATTATCGTTGCATGAAGTAATGATTTTATGACAGGAAGCAAAAACATGTGCATAATGTTCAAGAGAAAAAGCTAAACAAAAAAATTATTTCGTTCATTTTGCTGCTTCTGAATTAAGAGGAGATCGATTTAACTTGAAATAAAATTCTATGCAGTTTTAAAATCAAATACTGCGCAATTGAACTAGGTTAATAACAAATTAAGATCGGAAACGAGATGTTGATAGATATATCGGCTATTTATTAATTTTGGCCTCTTACGTTTTCTCATATGTGTTGCTCATTTTATTCTTCATGAATGAAGGAAGTTTCCTAAGTGATTTCTTGAATGACTTCATTGATAAAGCCCCTTCGCTTTCAACTTATCTCATTGGGGACTTCAACCTTTGCTTCTGTCCCTAATCAGCTGGCTGCCTGATAGCACTTCCTCCACGGTGAAGTCATAAATTTTATTAATCTCTCGCTTCATAATTCCGGGAGTGTTTCCTGTTCGTTGGAGTCGTAACGATTGCCATCGGAATTTGCTGCTTATTTGCTTGATCCTCGGAAGAATTCGGACATCGGAATAAAGGAAAAAGGTATCCAATTCTGGCTGCTGTTGCTTGTATGCTATTTTGATAACACTGCAAACAACCAAGATGGAGTTGTTTCAAGTTAAAGCTGTTTCATTTTCAAGATGGAAATATTACAGAAAAAATTGGGGGTTCTGAACATTGGTCTAAATTTCGAATAGAGGAACCAAGATACTGAATTTGGTGGTTCTAGTTTATCATTTTGAAGTAGTTCCTACCACTTGTCCAACTTCTGGATTTTAAGAAAACCCATTTCTATAATAATTTGTTTGTACACAGGTGGGTTACATGTGCGAGTCTAGAAAAAAATCGAGGAGGGGTGGGGGTGGAGGGGGGGGGGGTCATGAGACGTAATTTTTAATGCGGTATAATATTTCCCTCTCAGTTTGAGAGGTCTTTTAAAAATTTCTTCAAAAATGCATGAATATAAATAATTTAATATTTTTTTTACCTTTATTATCTTATTAGTATTATAAAGGAAGGGAGACAATTTCTAGATAGCCAATTTCTGAGGGGAGAAGAAATATTGTGGGCGAAACTCTTTCACTACTTTAAGTTGAGATTTGGGGAAACTATATACTGAATTTGGTTGTCCAAGCTTTCACCATTTAGAAACAGTTGGTACCATTTTTTTAAGGAGGGGGATATATTAGGGGGAGGAAGAAATTTTTAGAGTCCTAACTTTTACGCTGCTGTAAGTTGTGATTAAACGAAGCTGTATACTGAATTGGCAGTTCTAGCTCTTACCATTTAGAAGCAGTTTGTACCGCGTTTTTAGGGAGGGGTGTATTTTTTGGGGGAAGAAAAATTTTTAAGGTCCTAACCCTAACGTTGATCTAAGTTACGACCAGAGGAAACTGCATGCTAAGTTGGCGGTTCTAGTGCATACCACTTAGAAGAAGTTCCTACCACTTTTTAAGGGGGAGGGTGTATTTTTTTTAGGAGGTCCTAGCTTTAATGTCGATCTAAGTTACGATTAGATGAAGAAGTATACTGAGTTTGGGGTATTAGTGCTTACTGCTTATACTGTTTAGAAGCAGTTCCTACCACTTTTTAAAGAGTGTGCGTAATTCTTTTAGGGGGAAGGAAAATTTTTGGGGGTCCCAACTCTAAGTTGCGATTAGAGGAAGCAGCACACTGAGTTTGACATTCTACCGCATGCAATTTAGAAGTTGCCAGGTTCGAGTGAAAGCCTGGGCCAGCATTAAGATTTATCTCCTCTAAGCCACCACCTTGCTCTCGGTAAGTAAGGACACCGATGGGCCTCGAAAGGGCACCGTCCTTCGGATGGGATTGTAAAGCCATGGACCCGTGTGCTGAAGAGCTATACCCTTTGCACGTTAAAGAGCAATCTGGGTGCTCTTGACGGTAGGCTTCCATCTGTTTCCTAACAGCTGTCCAGTGGGTCCCTTTTCCCCAACTTTCTCTGAGTCCAAGGGGTACTTTCGACCTGACCATTTAGCCCATTGTGTGCAAAAATGTACTGCTCAGAGATAAAACAACCCAAACGAACCATTTACAAGCCTTTCTAGCACTTTTAAGGGGAGGGGGGGGGTATTTTTTTGCGAAAAAAAAATTGGGGGTTCTGAACATTGGTCTAAATTTCGAATAGAGGAACCAAGATACTGAATTTGGCGGTTCTAGTTTATCATTTTGAAGTAATTCTTACCACTTTTTAAAAACTGAGGGAATTTTGGGGGGGAGAGAAGGAAAAATTTGAGGGAGTCCTGGAAAAAAAATGAGAAGTAGAAAAGCATGAAACAGATAGGCAGACTCTCATAGAGATAGAGCAGATTCTTGTCTATATTTAGAAATGCTTTGATGTCATTCACAAATATAAAACTGTGAGATATTGGTTATTGAAAAAAAAAAGTTAGGACTAAAATATACATCAATAATAAGAATATGCTTCTAATTAGTTAAAAAAAGTTTTATGAAAAAACGAACAAACAAACAAAACCCCGACATACTGGAGTTTAAATGCTATGAAATATAATGGGTCTGCCAGCCCCAGTACGATCATTCGTGTTGCAACACAGAGATCGATCTACAAAGGGTTAAAGAATTATAATGGCTGGGATATTTAACGATAGATTAACATGTTCTGCAAAAATAGTCTAATTTGCGAAATTGATTAAAATGGAATTAATTTTTACTCAGAGGTCTAAAACATATTTTAATGGTTACTGATCAGAAGAATCTGAGTTCGAATCCCGGGTAAGGCCTGAGTGTTTGCGTTGTCTTTCTGCTGAGTCCTCGCCTTCCTCACAGATCTTGCCTTTGGTACATTAAACTGACAAGCTCCTGTCACACCTCTCTGGCAAGCTGGGGCTTGTAGGTGTATTTATGTTTTTTGAAATAATACTTCAGTTTTAATTCAGGTACTTTCTTAAGACCTACTTCTGAATACTGCTGAAAATTGACGAACATTATTGCTAAAAATTGATATTTAGATAAATTTGATTGAGATCTTTACCTTTAGTGTTATTTTTCCCATAAAATAAATAGAGAATTCAGTAAGCTTTGAATCTGACTATCTATTGACATACTATGATTCTGTCCGAAAAAAGTGGTCAGTCAGGGACGTAGGGACCACTTTTTTATTTCAGGGACCCAGGGTTAGTAGTGGGGGTGGGGTAGTTTGCGATTAAAAGTATTGATTTTGATTTATTGCAAGATTTCAACACTTGTTCTGTTAATAGTTCGCACTTACCGTTCAAAATGTTTTTCTCCCCAATTCCGTGAAAATTCCCCGCCCTGCCCACGGTCAGTAGGGGACACCGATGGGCTTGGAAAGGCCGCCGTCCGTCGGATGGGACGTTAAGCCGTGGCCCCGTGTGTGGGAGAGCCATACCCTGTGCACGTTAAAGAACACGCTGGATGGCCTTGACGGGAGCCTACCATCTGTCTCCCAACAGCTGTTCCAGTGGGTCCCCTCCCCCAACCTTCTCTGAGCTTTTGGGGTCCATGTGACCTGGCCATTTAGCCCATGGTGTGCAAAAAAGTGCTGCTCAGAGGTAAAACAACCCAACCCAACCCAATTCCGTGAAATTTCTGACAACCTTGTCGATAATTTCCTTCATGGAAGGGAATTATATCTTCTTCCATCGACGTCATGATCACTGGCTCCATCACGTTTTGAGCCATTGTGGAACGTAGTGCATTTTTTGTGAATTTAAGTTGTGAAAGTGTCCTTTCATGGTTTACTTGAGTTCAGGTCAGTGTTAATAAGTATTTCTGTGAAATATATTAATTTCTGGATGTGGCAGAAGGAAAGATGTATATAGCACTTGAACGGCATATCTATATAGAACAAGAGGCGGGGGTGGCTCAGTCGGTAGCGCGCCAGGCTCGTAATCTGCAGTTCCCAGGTTCGAGTCCCAGCTGGGTCAGCGTTGAGATTTATCTCCGCAAAAATTCCCCGCCCTGCCCGCGGTCAGTAGGGGACACCGGTTGGGCTTGGAAAGGCCGCCGTCCGTCGGATGGGACGTTAAGCCGTGGCCCCGTGTGCGGGAGAGCCATACCCTGTGCACGTTAAAGAACACACTGGATGGCCTTGACGGGAGGCTGCCATCTGTCTCCCAACAGCTGTTCCAGTGGGTCCCCTGCCCCAACCTTCTCTTAGCCTTCGGGGTCCATGTGTCCTGGCCATTTAGCCCATGGTGTGCAAAAAAGTGCCGCTCAGAGGTAAAACAACCCAACCCAAATCTACATAGAACAAACGCGCAATTCACTCAGTGTTTTTTTTTTCTTGGCTTAATAAAAGTCTCTCGCTAACAATATTGATGTCATATTTGCGTTACGCGTAACATAAAACGCGATAATTATATAATACGTAAAAAGGGAATAATTTTTTTACTTAAAATAAAAACCAGAAAATATTGTTTTATGAAAGTACTGGAGATCAGAAGGCTTCAGCACAGAACCATTTCTAATCCGCGACCGGATTAATGAATTTAGTTTGATTTCTCTGCAAGATTACTCTTTAATCCTATCAGTTTAGTCAGACTGAGATTGCCGATGATATAATTGCATTAAGAAGATTTCGGTTTGATCATAATATTTTGCCATACTTTAATTTCCTCTTATTTCAGAATTGACGTTCAACACTGTATCAATACTTTTAGAGTTAAAAATAACAGGGCTAAGCAAAGGCAACTTTATATATTAATTTATAAATATATAAAGCTAGAAATCAATCGCTGCTCTTGATTTTTCACGATAATTTCCCTCAGAGCTCTGTCACTCCGACTCCTATTTGATCGATTTTTAGCTCTCCAGTTCCGGCATATTGAAATTTGACCTCGAAGAGCCCATTGCATCTAAAATATGACATAATTACGAAGAACTACGACTCAAAATACCCACAAGCACTATTTTTTAAACCTCTAACACTGGTAGATATATATATTTGATTTTTGACCTTTGAAGGATCCATCAGATCCAATATTTCACATCGTTTCTGATATCTACGACTCAAAATACCCATAGGCACCACATTTTAGCTCTCTAGCACTGGTATATCTATATTTGAAAGAAACCTCCAGATCTGAAATTTTGTAACATTTCTGAGATCTACAAACCGAACACCCTCAGACACCAATCTTCATGTTTCTAGTACCTGAAGATGAAGGTTTAACCTCTACGTGACCTCCATTTGATCGCGAAGGATACTTCGAAGGTCAAATTTCGAATTTTTTTCCAAGACTTAAGATCTGGATTATCGCTAGATGCAAATATTCAGAGCTCTCTCATTTCTGCATCATAGAATTGGCATGATCCCCTGTCAGTCAGCCATCAGGCAATCACTCACAATCGTCTATATATATTTTTATATATATCTTCTATTATGGCATATAAACTGACAGGCTCCTGTCAGACCTCTGTGACAAGCAGCTGCTTGACGGGGTATTTATTTATTTTTATTTATTATAAGACAAAGTTATGAATTACACACTATGCTTTTGATAAGTTGTATTTGCAACATTTGTGAATGCTCGATCGCTTGCTTTAAAAAAGAAAACGAATTATTTCTTATGTCTTCTGTCCGTCTAAATATTAAACTGTTTTGCTTTCAGACAGAAATATTTTTTAGGGTTAGATAGATAGTGATGAAATATTGCGATTCGCATTTCTGAATCTCCTAATGATTTTATATTTTCACATTCATATTAGATGACGATAAAAATCTTAAACGAATATTGTAAACGATCTATTCGTGCTATAAATCTGCAATTTGGATGGTAGAATATGGCTCAAGGGTTTGCACTAACATCTGGGATTCGCCTGATTACCTTCAGAGGAAGTGGTATGATGCAACTTTTTGTTTTAAGGTATAAAAAAAAATTGTTTCTGAGATGGACAAGAACTGAAGGAATATTTTTATGTCTTTTATCGAATTTACATCGTTAGGGAGGGGTAAAGTCGAAAACGAGCATTCCGTAGTCGCCACAAACAATATTCATTCTTCTAGTTTGGCATTAACGAGACGCCGAATCACCAAATGTTAAGCTTTGTTCAAAGGTGCAAGAGAGCCTTACTTTGGGCTTTCATCTGTTTCCTAATAGATCGGGCGGGGGTGGCTCAGTCGGTAGCGCGTCAGGCTCGTAATCTGTAGTTCCCAGGTTCGAGTCCCAGCTGGGTCAGCGTTGAGATTTATCTCCGCAAAATTCCCCGCCCTGCCCACGGTCAGTAGGGGACACCGATGGGCTTGGAAAGGCCGCCGTCCGTCGGATGGGACGTTAAGCCGTGGCCCCGTGTGCGGGAGAGCCATACCCTGTGCACGTTAAAGAACACGCTGGATGGCCTTGACGGGAGGCTACCATCTGTCTCCCAACAGCTGTTCCAGTGGGTCCTCTCCCCCCAACCTTCTCTGAGCCTTCGGGGTCCTTGTGGCCTGGCCATTTAGCCCACGGTGTGCAAAAAAGTGCCGCTTAGAGGTAAAACAATCCAAATAATCCAATCTGTTTCCTAATAGCTTTTCTTACCCAGTCCGCCATATGGGAGCCCATTATGTATGCAATATTGCTGAGGTGGCGTTCACTCAACGGACAGCGCGCCATGCTTGTAATCTGCAGTTCCCAGGTTCGAGCTCCATCTACGCTTGAGTTAATATTTTTCTCCATTAACTGCCGTTCTACCCTGGGACATAAAGGGGACACGAATGGACTTGAAAAGGCCGCCACCCATCGAACATGACCGTTGAACCGTGACTGCGTGCAGGAGATCCATACTCTGTGCATGTTAACCCATTGTGTGCAAAAAAGAAATGGCGCTTAGAGATGAACAGTCGAACTAAGAGGATATATTTGAAAACGAATTTCAATTTCGTATACTCTGTTGTTTCGTTCTTTTTTGTATTATTTCATTCATTTATAACGTATGAGAGTTATTGAGTTATCAAATATGCGTTTTATTAACACGCCGAAATATTATTGAATATATCAAATATGTTTCAAACACGCCGAAATGGTATTGAATATATCAAATATGTTTCAAACACGCCGAAATGGTATTGAATATATTAAATATTTGTCAAACACGCCGAAATATTTATTGAGTTGTCAAATATGAGTTTTATTAATACGCCGAAATAGTATTGAATATATCAAATATGTTTCAAACGCCGAAATGGTATTGAATATATTAAATATGTGTCAAACACGCCGAAATAGTATTGAATATATCAAATATGTTTCAAACACGCCGAAATAGTATTGAATGTATCAAATATGTTTCAAACACGCCGAAATGGTATTGAATATATCAAATATGTTTCAAACACACCGAAATGGTAGTGAATATATTAAATATGTTTAAAACACGCCGAAATATTTGTTGAGTTATCAAATATGCGTTTTATTAACACGCCGAAATATTATTGAATATATTAAATATGTTTCAAACACGCCGAAATATTTATTGAGTTTTCCAATATGCGTTTTATTAACACGCCGAAACTTGGAAATTTTGTGATTTGGACATATGTTTGGATATTCTTACGTTATTATTCTGCGCTTCCTGACAGATATTTCATAAATCTAAATGTCGATTTTGAACAATATTTTTTTTCAGTAATTTTGAAAATTTAGGAAGCTGCAATATTTAGAAGAGAGCAATGCACGTCCTGAGAAATTTATGCAAACTTGAAAATTGGATTATTTACCCAAACTGCTGAAATATACTTGCTTTATTAAATGACTTGAAATAATACTTGTCGGACTCAATCGATTTCATAGGGAAATTTTCATAACTGGCATTGCCATTGTTATATTCACTTTCATAACTCTTTAATTACTGAACGAATATTGTTGAAAATCTTAATTAAGGTAGCTTTGACTCAGATCTTTGGGGGCGGGGGGGGCTCAGTCGGTAGCGCGCCAGGCTCGTAATCTGTAGTTCCCAGGTTCGAGTCCCAGCTGGGTCAGCGTTGAGATTTATCTCCGCAAAATTCCCCGCCCTGCCCACGGTCAGTAGGGGACACCGATGGGCTTGGAAAGGCCGCCGTCCGTCGGATGGGACGTTAAGCCTGTGGCCCCGTTTGCGGGAGAGCCATACCCTGTGCACGTTAAAGAACACGCTGGATGGCCTTGACGGGAGGCTACCATCTGTCTCCCAACATCTGTTCCAATGGGTCCCTAACCTTCTCTGAGCGTTCGGGGTCCACGTGACCTGGCCATTTAGCCCATGGTGTGCAAAAAAAGTGCCGCTCAGAGGTAAAACAACCCAACTCAGATCTTTGATACGAAACGTTTACATTTCCCAGAAAAAGCGTCTCTTAGATGCTACAGACTTCGAAATATGACTTCCTTTAATATAACATGGGGTTGTATACGAATTTTTTAACAACCGATTCGCTTCCATTATAAATTTCATTTGACCATTATTTTTTAAAATGCAACCAAATGAAACAAATTTAGGAAATCATTTTCTCCTTACAGATGCATTTGTTTTATTTTTAATTAACGTTCTATTTAATTATTTTTCTATTTATTTTAATAATGACCCTTCAAAGTATCGTTGCTAACATCCTGGATGACATCACTGATTGTAACTTAATATTTGGGCACTTAATGTAATTGGTAAAAATTATAGAATTCGTAATATTTGAAAAAGTTAGAGCTTTTATATAAACAATCAAATTCTTCAAGATCTATCGCCTTGTTATCACTAGTTATGTTTTTGTTGAACACGGAATTGAATAGCTAACAGTTTATTGATAAATTCATTAAAAGAAATCTAAAAATCTGGTACAACACAAGCAAAACACTAATAATACTAACTTGAGAAAAAACAACAGAAAAACTAGTCCCTTTAACTTTCCCTATGTTGTCAAGTAAATTTTTTCTCTTTCCATTGAACCTGTAAATAAATTATATTTTTGCAATGCTGAAAAGTGGATTGAAGATTACACGCAGTTGCTATACCCAAATACAGATGATATACCTGAACTCCTTTCAGGTATAACATTTCCCCTCCATTTTGCGGTCTTTCACAAATGTCTTTAAAAATGCAGGTAATACATATACGTTTTTTTTTACTTCTCCGTTTCTATTACCAGAATTCTCCACGGGTATGTCGAAAGGTCCCTTGTCCCTTTCCTCCGTCCCTAAATCCTGCCCTGACTTTGAGGAACAGACAAATATTGAATGGGCAGAAGGATATCTCGGTCCAAATGGGCTGCAGTAGCGAAGTGCAGCAGTTATTCTCCAAAGACAAGTTTTTGGAGAATTAATTTTTCGCTCGGGTTGAATCTTAGTGGCATTTGACTGTTTAAGGTTTTGAATGTACTTGAACTTCAACGTTTTGGTTTGATTTTGATATAAATATACATTATTACAATGTAAATAACCCAAGAACATTACTCATCCAGGTTATTGTAATACTTAACACAGGAATAAAGTAGTAACAACACATTTTAACATATATACAATCTCAAGCATCTTCAATGATAGTTGAATGTGCTTAACAGAAAAGTACACATATCCTTTTCTCGAATAACAGTGGCAAATATATATAAGTTATGTCAGTTTTCTATACAGATTATTTTTATTTTTGTGTTCATGTAGACAGAAAAGTGAAACTTTTAGGAGCCTAGCTTAAAGTATGAAAGGTGGGTTGTTTTGCCTCTGTTGGACTCTGTTTTACTCTCTGAGTGGCACTTTTTTTAATACAAAGGGCAAAATGGGCAAGCCACAAGGACTCTAATTGCTCAGAGAAAGTTGGGGAAGGGAATCCACTGAGCAGTTGTTTGGAAGACAGATGGCGTGTTCTGTAACGGGCACATGGTACGAATCTCTTGCATAAGGGGCCAAAACAATCATTCAGAGAAATATCTCTGTAAAACCTGTTGGTTAACGAATCAAAAGAATGATTCCCGTTGCCCACTCGAAAACGATATGAGAGTAATTATTCCGAAACCTACATGGCTAATAGAAGAAATTTAGTTTCTTTTCCCCCGATTTTAAGTTTCACTCTTTCGTTGCAACCATCTCTAATTAAGATCGGTTGTCTGATCGCAGTAAAGTGTAAGTAAACAGAGCGTCATTAGCACCACGGATTACCAATTATCGTGCAAGAGCCAAAATGTCGGAAATTTACGTGAGTGATTTCGTGGCATAATATTTGTGTCTAAAGGTTGTTTAATCCGGTTTTGGTGGCCGTGGCAAAGATAATGAATTGTCAGCATCATCATTTGCTGTTTATCGGATGTTCAACAGGATTCGTAGAAGCAGATTCACTTCTCATGCTTCGTGAAGCGCTCATTTGAAGACATTACAGACATCACAGAAGGAGCGGAACGGCCCTAAATAACTCGGCTTTTGGCGAAATTGCCTGCAAAGACGGAGCAGGCCGGCGCCAGCTCATTGCCAGCCCCGGGCGAGCTCCGATATCGTGTCCTCTCCTCAACGTTCGATTTTCTGCATATTTGCATTTTTGAGAAGTTCATTCATGGTTGGAATTCCCTGGATAAGGACATCGGTCCAGAAGGCGGCATCTAAGATATCTAAGGTTAAGAGTTGCTCTGTAAAGAGAAGAGACACTTGTCTCTGAAGAATGAAGGGCTGCCAACATGTTTTGTTGTGTGATTCCACTAAAAAGTAGCTAGAGTTGAGAAACAACAGCGTAAACAATTTTTTAACTTGTCCTCTCGATTTCAGCGATGGCATTAGAGGTGGTGGAGTGACATAAATTATTTGATTGGTTGTTTCACTTCTCAACGACACTTTTTTCCCTGAGCGAGCTAAATGGCCAGGTCACAAGGATCCAAACCACTCAGAGACAATTAGGATCTGGATATCTGTTAGAAGACAGATTAGAGTCTCCCGTCAAAGGTATTCAGCATGTTCTTTAATATGCACAGGGTTGGGTTGGGTTGTTTTACCTCTGAGCGGCACTTTTTTGCACACCATGGGCTAAATGGCCAGGTCACATGGACCCCGAAGGCTCAGAGAAGGTTGGGGGAGGGGACCCACTGGAACAGCTGTTGGGAGACAGATGGTAGCCTCCCGTCAAGGCCATCCAGCGTGTTCTTTAACGTGCACAGGGTATGGCTCTCCCGCACACGGGGCCACGTCTTAACGTCCCGTCCGACGGACGTCGGCCTTTCCAAGCCCATCGGTGTCCCCTACTGACCATGGGCAGGGCGGGGAATTTTGCGGAGATAAATCTCAACGCTGACCCAGCTGGGACTGGAACCTGGGAACTACAGATTACGAGCCTGGCGCGCTACCGACTGAGTCACCCCCGCCCCATATGCACAGGGTATGACTCTCTTGTATCAGGAGACACCATTTAATGTCCCACCCGACGGAGAGCAAAACTGTGACTTTTAGGAGATAAATCACAACGCTGTCATGGTTGGTATTCGAACCGGGGAACTGCAGATTACAAGTCTAGCTCGCTACTAACTGAGCCACCCCGGCTGAGTAAGTTAACAGAATAATGGTGCCAAAAGCATTCTTAAATTAAAAGTTCCAGAAATTTATAACTTATTTTTCTATTGAAAAATAATATAAATTAAATATTTTTTAAACTTATGCTGTGGAGATAGAAAATGGCATTTTTTTGTCCTCTTCCATCTTTCGGTAATGTCCATGATTATAAGAAGTTTCTTCTAATAGGTCATGATTGCATTTTTCTTGTCCGGTAATTCCAGACTGAAAGTATTTGTTGGAAGATATATCTAAGAAATTGCTTGTTCGTCTAGATAAATGGAAACTCTGTATTTAAAAGTATTGAGACGAAAAGGGCATCTTGGTAAACGTTTTGCCGTAGTTGTATTATTTAATGGGGAAACCCAAATCTAATACACTGAAAAGTTTAAGAAATTATTGAGCTTTGCCGACATTTCCAAACGAATCATATTTAATCGACAAGCATCTTCTTCGCAAGCAGGGTTGCTTTTTGTAATAGTTCTGATTTTGAAGAATTCATTGGACTTTATATTTGCATTTTTCTTATAATCTCCACGATGAATTGCTTCAAATTCGAAATCGCAAACCCTTGTCATTGTTTTCCATTTTTGAAAAGTTTTTTCTGTTTGTTTGGCTTCGGTTGCCATTTTTTAACTACAGTTTAACCGTAAATGACTGTCTTAAATTTGGCAATTTTTCTAGACTCAACCGTACATCTCACTCTTTGATACAATCTCCTACATCAGTGCTGTCCAACTTCTCTAAGACCGCGGGCCATCTTTTCTTTCGCCAATATTTCGCGGGCCAAAAAAAATAGGACAGGATAGGTAATTGAAAAGTCAGTTCATGTCACCTCAAAAAAATTATTTTATTTATACAAAAAATAATAAGTAATCTTATCGAATACTTAATAAATTTAATATGAGCATTGTGGCCGCAGTTGTTGGGCAATAAGAATAGAATGAGTAAGTTGAAATAATGTAATAATAATTGCAAATAGAATGAGTAAGTTGAAATAATGAATAATAATTGCAAATAGAATGAGTAAGTTGAAATAATGCAATAATAATTGCAAATGGAATGAGTAAGTTGAAATAATGAATAATAATTGCAAATAGAATGAGTAAGTTGAAATAATGCAATAATAATTGCAAATAGAATGAGTAAGTTGAAGATTGCATATCAAGTAAAGTAATATAAGTTGACAAAAAATTATAAGTTGGATTATAGATATTTATTTAAAATTTCAAGTAAAAATTTGATTTTGTTCGCGGGCCACAAAAATCCTTGTGCGGGCTGTATGCGGCCCACGGGCCGCTAGTTGGACAGCGCTGGCCCTACATCATGATAAATGATACGATCTCTGTCGGTAGCGTGCGAAGTTTGTAACTTGATGTTCCTTGATTTTTTTTAAAGGATATAAAAACATGGCTTATTTTGATCCGGCTCATCTAATGTAACGAAATATACTCAGTTTTCTTATACGTAGAAGATATGTTCTTTTTCTTCGCAAATGAATGCTTCCTGGTATAAAACTGAAACATGTCCTTTAGCATATTTGTCCGATATTACCGCAAACACACAAAATATAATTTCATCTTTTTTTTAGTTGTTTTTTCCTATTTCTTTCCCACATTTCCAGAAGCATTTCTGTCAGCAGTCATAACATGATCAGGCTCATCTTTGAAGATAACATCATTTCTTGAAAGTGAAGCATCATCGCTAATTAATGTGACTTACATTCAATAGCTTCATCTTTAAATGAAAATGACTCACAAAAGTAACAAAATAATGAAATAAATAGTGACACTCGCAATAGGAACAGAAGCACAATACAGAGGCAGTAGTGAATTAGAAGTGAACTCGTTTCTCATTTTGTACATTAATAAACTCGTTTTTTTTTCTTCTCGTCAGTGTACGAGTGCGTCTCGCGAATTGAGCAGCTGCATTTATCCCAATGGAGCGTGGCCACGAGGCGCACTGGCACATAGGGAGCAGAATGACGGTGGCAGCAGTTGTTCATCCTCTGACGACAGACGCAGCGAGGGTCGGCTCACGCGGTGTAGGAAGGAGCAGATGCTCACTCTCTTCCTTCCGTTGGATTATAAAGCCGTTGCACGGAGACTCGGTCGCTCATTTGCAACTGAAATATTGAAACGAAATGAACACTGGGCCAGAGTTTCTTTCTTCAGTCCTCGGCTAATCTGATGAGAATAACATTATTCATTCCATGAATCAAAGTTATCTACGATCTGCAGGCTATTTACGAAAACAATGGACGAATTTCAATGCCTAGGATGTTAGACGCAGTGGCAAAAGTTGATATCCTTGCAGTCTTTTTCGCTAGTTGCTTGCATCAATATCTTTAATAATTTCTTAAAAACAAATTGAGAGCCAGAAAAACTATCTCAGTACTCTTCATTTATCGTGGCCACATTCCTTGGTAAAAATTCTCTTTCGAGATGTATGAATTCATCGTTATCAAAAGGTCCTTATTCCTAATCCTTAGATTCTTTGAACAGATTTTCGATATGTGTGTTTCTGGACAAATAATGATTAAAAATATCTGATCAGTAATAGATTACACCATACTTTCGGAATGTCATGTTCACTTTGCGTTGACGTCATGCACATTTTGTAGACATCACCCAATCAAATCAAAAGTTGCCTTTCTGAAACTGAACCTTTCAAGCGAATGACTTCACGAATTATTGTTCATGCTATCTTTACAAAGATCATGCACTATAGTATTGCTAGAAAGTTCTACTAATGTTTATTAAACAAAACTGTAAGAATGGTTCGAATTAATCAAGCTGATAATAAACTTATTTATCAATCAATATTTTAAAAACAATCTTTTAATAAGAAATACTGAATAATCTAATTAACCCACAAAGGAACTAATTATGGTCGTTTTCTAATTACTAACTGATGATCTTTTACCAGCAAATGCAAGTAGAGTTCAAAATTTCCGTTAGACGACATTCTAATTAACAAGTTATATGTCGAAACGTCTCAATTGAGGCTTAACACTTCATAAAGCATTCAGTATCAGAGTTTCATTAGTCAGCTTTACATTATTTAAAGAATATAAAATACCCGTTATTCAATTTGCGAAAGACACAATTTTACGACCTAACCGCAGAGCTGGATTTCCCATACGGCTCTTCACGCACCTGCTTAGGGGATCCAACATAATAGTGCACCAGCATAGAAGTATTGCATTTTGTTTATTTAGGTATCAGCAAAATAATGTCCTTTTCAATTCTTAAGGAGAATGAAAAATTAGTTGTAACTATACATGATCCAAGAACGGTTCAGTCGAAAGTGGACAATTCCATGTTTTGTGAATGAAAAAAAAACATTTAAAGCTCCATACCTTTAAAATAAGCCTATTACAAAAAATGTCACAGGAGATATTGATCTAGTCAAATTTATCAACATCTCGATTTTAAATGATCATCATCATCATCATCCTCAAGCAGCCATGGGCTACGGAGGTCCAACGAGACCGTGCAATTTAGTTCTACAAGCAAGTCTATCCTGAGCTACATCTACTGCATCTGGCCACTGCACACCAATTCTAACAAGGTCCTGTTTGACATTGTCTGCCCACCGCATCCTAGGTCTCCCCTTCTTTCTGAGGCCTTTAGGCACACTGTTCATAACCCTATTCGCCAATCTATAATTATTCATACGGGCAACATGGCTAAACCAACGGAGTCTCTCTCTGCACAATATGCTGCTTAAAGGAGGTTGCAAACTCCTTTGCCTAACCTCATCATTAGTTACAAAGTTGAACCACCTAATGCCCAAGATACTGCGTAAGCATCTGGAATCAAAAGCATCTAGTTTCCTGTTATCTTGTTTACAAAGTGTCCAAGTTTCACTACCATAACTAACCCTAGAAAGAACCAAACTATTATACAGTCTAATTTTAGTCTTTAGGTGTATACGCCTATTTCTCCACAATCTCCATAGATTCTTAAAAGTCCCGGCAGCAATCCCTATTCGCCTGTTAATCTCATTCCGCACATCACCATTATCAGTTACATAGCTCCCAAGATAATTAAACTGTGACACCTGCTCAAGACTGCAACCATTCAGATTAACTGAATTACAGCCTGCCTGACCAATTTTCATCACTTTAGTTTTCTCTCTGTTTATAACCAAACCTACTCTACTACCAGTCTCATCAACAGCTCGAATGAAAGAGTTCATCTCATCAACATCATTTGCCAAAAGGGCTAAATCATCAGCATAATCTAAATCAGAAATTTTCGTATCTCCAGCCCATTTAAGGCCAAAATCTTTCCCTTGAAGTGAATTTCGCATAACATAATCAATAACCAAGCTAAAGAGAAAAGGAGACAAAATGCACCCTTGTCGAACACCAGAAGTAATGCTAAACCAATTGCTACAAGCCTTACCAACTCTCACACACGACTCAGTGTTATTATAGAGAGCTTTCATAATGTTAACTAATTTGTCTGGCATACCATATGATCTCACAATCAACCACAAATTATGACGATCAACAGAGTCAAAAGCCTTTTTGAAATCAACAAAGCTAGCAATCAAAGGTTTCTGAAACTCTAAACATTTCTCAAGAATCTGCCTAAGTGAAAATATCTGATCCACACATCCCCTACCACTTCTGAATCCACATTGCTCATCACGCAATTGCCTGTCAACCAGATTCTTAATTCTATTAAGCACAATCATGGAAAGAACTTTACCTGGAACAGAGAGTAGGCTGATACCCCTATAGTTATCACAAGAACTGCGATCACCTTTTTTGGAAATAGGGATAACAATAGCTCTGGTAAAATCCTTAGGAACCATGCCTTTATCATAAAAGATATTCAAAATTTCAGTCATCCAAGTGGTAACCGAAACATTCCCAGCTCTAAGCATTTCGGTAGTAATTTCATCTACCCCTGGGGATTTATGTAGTTTAAGTTTAGAAACAGCCACAATAACTTCAGATTGTGTTATAGGGCCAACATTAAAGCCACCAATGCATCTATCATCATTGCAAACAATGGGAGTAGAACTAACTACATTGTTTTTTTAAATGATATTGGTGTAATATTTAAAGAGTTGTTGAAGTCAAAATATTTGAGAGCGTACCTTCTCTAACACACTTTCGAAAGTTAGGGTATTAATAAACCGTTACACAAGTTTAAAAAATAATAATGAAAAAAAAATACCCCCTCAAGCAGCTGCTTGCCACAGAGGTCTGACAAGAGCCTGTCAGTTTATATGCCATAGTTGAAGGTCTGTGAGGAGGCAGGACCTCAGCAGAAAAATCATGCCATCTAACACATCCATGCCTTACCCGGGGCTTGAACCCACGTCCTTTACCTCAGTAACCAGGCGCGCTAACCACTCGGCCACTTACGATAACGTTAAAAAAAATGCGTTTCTGAGAAGTTTTAAAAAATTTTAATGTTTCCTGTAACATTTTGTTAACAAAGACTTGCCGCAAAGTTAAGGACTTGCCGCAAAGTTAAGGAGCTCTGAATACAGCTTTCCATTAACACAACATCGATGTTTCCCAATAGAGTCAATTTGTTCATTCCCAGAGCAAAACAAGCAGGAAAAAAATGGTCAAATTTCGCAATGAATAACTTGATTTTTAAATGTTAGTGCATACTGAATATTATAAATCATATGCGAAGCACAATATTAATTAATTGCATTAATTTTTAGAGTATTTGGTAAGAAATCTGCATTAATCATTGAAATTCCCACATTAACTTCGATTACTTTTTTTTTATTTTTTCATGGTTATGAAAGGAAAATATTTGCTATTTTTTTTGCAAAAAAATTAAAGGAAGACTTCAAATAAGTGCTCACTGTCACTTCTTGTGCCTAGTGGTGCCCGTGGTGTAAATCCAGCTCTACTTAACTCCGTCTGTATACTAATCTGCTGTTACACTACTTATATCAAGGATTCTTATCTCTCTCTTTTTATAATTATAATTATAAAGGATCTTATCTAACGTTCTGTACTGTCGCTCAAAAAAGTATCCGAACACTATGGTTGATTACAGAATTCAGAAAAAATATCTGGCAACGATTTTTTAAAGAAATTAGTGATCTGGCAACCTTCGTGTCACGTGACCTTCTCTAACACACTTTCTGGCACACGATCTGGCAACCTTCGTGTCACGTGACACGAAGGTTGCCAGATCACTAATTTCTTTAAAAAATCGTTGCCAGATATTTTTTCTGAATTCTGTAATCAACCATAGTGTTCGGATACTTTTTTGAGCGACTGTACACTTCAGGAAAGCAAAATGTTGACTGGAAACCCAGATATCTCCTCCAACCTTCACCTGAAGACATTAAAGCTCGCTTACCATACCACAAAAATGGTTCACTGTTACTATGTCACACTTATATAAAAACTAGTAACTCACTAAATATAATTAATAATATATAATAATATATAATACATGAATATAATAAAAATGTAAAGAACAGATTGCGATCACTCGTAGCCAATTTTAATGTATAAAGGAGCCACTACTGATCTAATACAATTATAACTCAGATTTAATCATCTAGAGCAGGCGTGTCCAACCTTTTGACTTCCCTGGGCCACATTGAGTGAAGATGAATTGTTTTGGGCCGCACATAAAATATATAATGTGGTTAATGTATATGAATAATAAAACTTCATTTATTTTCTTATGGTTTTTATTATAAAATTAAAAAAAGGGTAACATAAAACTAGTGGGATATCAAAAACTCGCTGAAAAACATAATCATGTTGAAAGCTTATGTCATAAACACGTAAACTTGACGTTTTTGTGGGCCGCTTACTAGCTGTCCAAGGCCGCGGGTTGGACACGCCTGATCTAGAAATAACCTATAAACTATCACGTCTACTCATACTTGTACGTTATCATATTTGCTGAATATAGGATAGTAAAATATACATTTTATACCGAAACTAAAAGAATTACATATCGCACCTGGCGAATATGGAATGCTCGTTTTCAAAGTGAAAGTTTTGAACCCTTTAAAAGCGGTAATTTGAACTAACCGATGATTGGGAAAATGTATATAGTAACACATGTTTTATTAGTTCCTATAGCATATATCATGAAGAGTGTTTTTTTTATTTATTTATTTCTTAAAACCAAAAAGTTGCTTTGCTGTCCCCAGTGGCGAAACTAGGAAGGTGTAACAAGTGTACCGGCACAAGGGGAGAAAAATTCGGTAAAAATATTAAACAACATTTTTGATAATTGATTAATTCAAAAAGAAAATTAAATATTTTCTGATAAAATTACTGCGAGCAGAGGGCGACTATAAGGTACTCAAAATTAAATGAAGCATTATTTTATTTTTCTCTAACAAAATCTAGGCAGATTTTCCCTGTAGGAATGCTCTGACTGTTAATGATTTAATAATTGTCTAATTTTCAAACAATCACTATGAAAAATTGTAATATATATATTTTAATAAATGGTTTGTAACAATATATACTATTTAATTTTTAATTAATTTCTGAGGTAAAGTCTTATGGCGCATTACTGCTGTGAAATATTCCAGCTTCCATAACTCTTTAAATACTAAATGAATATTGTTCAAAATCGAGATTCAGATAGATTTGATTACAATCTTTAATTTATCTTCAGCCAAATCTCTCTATTAAATGCATGTTTCAGAAATTATAGAGCTTGGAAGTTAAAGTCCCATTGATATGGAAATTCTCTAATATTTTGGTAAAGTGGGAACTGAAGTTCACCAATGTACGATAGATTCAGGTTTCTTTTAATATGCCCTACCGATGAAGTTTTACATGCATTGCATTGTTTTGTCTCTGAGCGGCGTTTTTTTGCACACAATGAATTAAATGGTCCAAGCCACAAGGATCTCAAGGGCTCAGAGAAGGCTGGGCGAAGGGGACCCACTGGTTAGGTGATAGGAGACAGATCGAAACCTCTCAAACTCTCTTGTACTCGACTTTACGTCCCATCCGACGGACGGCGGGCGGGCTTTCCTAGCCCATCGATGCATCCTTTCTAACCGAGGGTAGGGTGGTGGTGTAAAGAAATTAAATATCAACGAATCTGGGAACTCTAATCTGGTAATTACAGATTATGAGACTGGCGCGCTGTCGACTGAGCTAATACTCGTTCAGCTGCTGGCAATGAGATGGAAGAGGATGTAATGTATTAGGATATGATAATGAAACACTAAATTTTTTGTTAAAAAGAAGTCATATTCGTGTTAGAGACTGCAATAAAAATTTATTTAAAAATGATATAAACTGCATAAAAATACTGCAATAGAATTTTGTAAAACAGTAATGAATTTCTCTTCTTGTTACGATGGAACCTTCCAGGATAATAAACCTTCGTAAAGATCTGGGAATTAGACGAAACCTCAGCAGAAAAATAACATAGCAGCAGAAAGAAAATATTCATGCCTTTTTGGAAATCTGCTCCTTTGCTCTACAGTCAGTTACGCTAACTATACGGCCACTGGGACGAGATGTTTTATGAATTCACACTACCATTAAGTGAAGCAAAGTAAGAAATTATCACCCCATAATAAAGTATAAATATAAAAACAAAACACCTGTTTTGTTATATGCGTCCTAAATTGCAAATGTTAGCTCGACGGGAATAGTTTTTCAGCAGGTAAGTTGATTTAGGTGCTTTGTTTTTGTTTTGAAGTGAATGCGAAA
Organism: Ryuthela nishihirai; assembly: GCA_038380435.1. Taxonomy (NCBI): domain Eukaryota; kingdom Metazoa; phylum Arthropoda; class Arachnida; order Araneae; family Heptathelidae; genus Ryuthela; species Ryuthela nishihirai. Next base: position 85,648,218 of record JAWZYU010000017.1, read on the forward strand.
TAGACTGTGACACTCTCCGCTTCACAAGCTTTCATTTGACAAATAACTCATTGCGATCGGTCAGCGGGTTGGGAATAGATCCGGATCTAGGAAAAATCGAAGGGAGGGCAAGAAACAAAAGCAGAAAAAATATAAAAGGGGGAGCCAAGAGACTGGATTTACAATGCAGTATAACATTTCCCCTCCATTTTACGGTTTTTAAAAATTTCTTGAAAAATGCATGAAATATAAATAAGTTGAATAATTTTTTTGCCTCCTTTACCCTTACTCGCATTATGAAGGGGGAGGGCGTAGCCCCTTCCTTCCTAGTTTCAGCCCGGTTGGGGAGATAAGGCAAAATAATCGTTTTGTCAAGCATAGAAAAATGAAAAAGCAATAGTGAGGTAGAATACAAGATACACTTAAACGTAAAAAGAGTGGATTGTTTTACCTTTGAGCGAAACCGTTTTCTTTTCACAAAGTGTGCTAAATATTCCTTATCTTGAAACACTCGAAAAAAGAAGACCCCCATATGGGAATCTTCAGTAATATTTAAAAAAAGACTATCTGTTAACATATTTATATTTCCTTTCTTACCTTGGGGCACAGTTAAAATATTTTCCCCCTCCTAGAAATCGTGAATTGGCAATTGGCATTCGCCCCCACCCCCTGGAAATATTTATACCGGCGTTTATGGCAGAGATCCTTTCATTGCTTTTGCATATTTGTGTAGAATGAGAACACTTATTTCCAGTCAATACTATGTTAAGCCGTGGTCCCGTGTGCGGGAGAGCCATATCCTGTGCACGTTAAAGAACACGCTGGATGGCCTTGACGGGAGGCTACCATCTGTCTCCCAACAGCTGTTCCAGTGGGTCCCCTCCCCCAACCTTCTCTGAGCCTTCGGGGTCCCTGTGACCTGGCCATTTAGCCCATGGTGTGCAAAAAAGTGCCGCTCACAGGTTAAACAACCCAAACCAGTCAATACTCTGTAAATTAAATAGTTATTTTGCAAATTTTAAAATCATATAAAGTTCAAAAGAAATAAAGAAATTATTTAATACTCACCTATTATTTGAATTTCCTCTTGATCGTCCTAAAACCTTCGTGGAATACTTAAAAGTAATCCAACTCTGTTTTTATTTTTCTAAACGGTATCGAAACACCAACGAATTCTTTGAGAATAATCACTCCTTAATATCAATTTTTATTGATATATCCGTAGAATCTGCGATCGCACGATTTTAAGGAAAGAGAAACCTATAATCGGATTCCTTATTTCGTCAGGTAAATGAAATGGTTTAGCTATCATGAACCAGTTCCTCGCAGAAAAAGCAAACAACTGACGATCTTTAAAAAAACTCAGTTTAAAGGAAAAAGCCAAAGCATGCTTCTTGTTTTCTTGAAAGAATCAAATGCAAATTTATGTCATTCAAACTGATTGAAACGAGAATAACCTCCCGTCATTAAAGTACGGAAAATAGAGGTCAAGTGAAAAGGCTCTCTGTACGTCACATTCAAAAACTGGCAAACAACAGAAATGAACGGAATAAAGATCCGCAGCAAAAAAAGGATTCCCAACTGGCTTCGATCTTTTGCACCTGCGCCACAGTTTTTACTTCCCGGAAATGTAGAGCAGGTGAAAGATGTGTGCAGAGTGCGAAACACAACAGCAAACGGGACTCTGCCAAAATGCGATTCTGTGGTTCAGCTGTCCTTGTTCCGGCAAAGGAAAGAAGCAACTAAGATCCGGAATGAACGAAGTGGATCAGCGACTCAGAAATGGGTGCAAAAAAGTTTCACAGTCCGTATGTTGGAATCCCAAAAACCCAGATATTTCTCTTCATATTGTTTCTGCTAATGCAATACTGCTCTTGCTGTTCATAATGCATCCTGACTGAAATGTCCCATGATACTGGAACGCAAAAACAAATATCGGTTGAATCGTGTTCAGTGATATATAAAATCGCATTATGCTCTATGGAAAAGGGCAAAAATGGCAAAACTTGTCAGAACAAAAGGGAATTTCAATCCATTGGTTAAATCAGAGGTTCTCAAACTTTTCAACATTACGATCTCCTGGAATCGTAGATAAAATTATGACGTCCCATTCCTCTTCCATACAACCATACCCTGTGCACCTAAGTATTTGGAAAAAAATCACCAAAAACCCGTCCGTCGGATGGGACGTTAAGCCGTGGCCCCGTGTGCGGGAGAGCCCTACCCTGTGCACGTTAAAGAACACGATGGATGGCCTTGACGGGAGACTACCATCTGTCTCCCAACAGCTGTTCCAGTGGGTCCCCACCCCCAACCTTCTCTGAGCCTTCGGGGTCCATGTGACCTGGCCATTTAGCCCATGGTGTGCAAAAAAGTGCCGCTCAGAGGTGAAACAACCCAAACCAACCCTAGGCTTAGCGAAAATTTAATACATTTTCATTAAAACTGCATATTCGGAATTATATTTTTCAATTGGGGAATTTCTTTAAATAGGAGGTAGATATTTTCTTTTCAGATTTCGATTAACTTCTCATTGGCTAATTATTTTCAGAATTTGGAATCGGATAGAGTCGTGAGGTGTTTGTGTGTGTGTATAGGGGGGTGGTTATTTGAAATGTTTTTGACAATTTCTTCCTGTTGGTAATGACGCTATTGGTTTGTGTGTAAATTTTTGTTTTAATAACGATATCACATTTTACGTGTGTAGGTGTTTTTTGTGCAGTTGGAATGCGTATTTTTATAGTTATAATGGAATTTAATTTCCTTTTTTGTTTCTCATTTTCTGAGAAGGGGAGGGGATGATGGGACGCTCAGTCGGTAGCGGGTCAGGCTCGTAATCTGCAGTTCCCAGGTTCGAGTCCCAGTTGGGTCAGCGTTGAGATTTATCTCCGCAAAACGCCTCGCCCTCTCACGGTCAGTAATGGGCTTCGAAAGACCACCACCCGTCGGATATGATGTTAAGTCGTGGTCCGTGTGCGAAAGAGTCATGTCCTGTGCACGTTAAAGAACACGCTGTATGGCCTTGATGGGATACTACAATCTGTATCTTAACAGCTGTCCAGTGGGTCCCCTTTTCCCAGCCTCTTGGGGTCCATGTGGCCAGGCCATTTAGCCCATTGTGTACAAAAAAGTCTCTCATAGGTAAAACAACCCAACCCTTTGCTGAGATGATTGATTCGCAGATAAAATGGATTTAATTATTTAGTTTCCAACTTATATTTTTGGATGAAATTTGTAGTACAGGACCAGGGATTCATGACACAAGCTTAGAAGAGTCAGGTTTAAAAAAAAAAGTAAGAAAAGTAAGGTTTGGAAAAGATTTATCAATTTCTCTCACGAAAAATTGGATGAATTCTAATGACGAAAAAGTAGAATTAATTATTTCGTATTTCATCTTTCAAATGAAATATCAAAATAATTATGTCCTCCTCCCCCCCACCGAGTCTATATATCTGGGTGAAATTTTCAAATGACTGATTACGTTCATTTTGAAGTCATGGTAGAAAGGAAGCAGGAATTAACATTAATTTACTGTTTAACATTTCAACTTCTGACTAGCATTTTTGAAGGAAATTTGAAAAGCAAGTAACCCATGTTTATCTTCGGATCCGTGTTTAGTTTAGAGAAAGCTAAATCGTTTTGGAAATAAGGGGAAATTAGAATGACAAAAGAGGAAAATTCCGATTTACGAAAAATTCATTCGAAATTGCAAAGACCTTTGGATATGTTTATTATCTGACTGATGATGGTTCTATTTCTTGCCATTCCCAATTTCTAGAAGGGTGAAAAAGCCCCATCTCTTATATAATATTAACGAGGGCTGGGTAGCTCCTGTTTGGTTGATTTATTCGGAGATGCTAGCGACCCTCGTGTTATCACCTCTTATAGTTTATAGGTAATAAAGATCTTGCTTGACCCGACTCCGTTATGTACGAGCTAAACGCGGGGTCAGGCCACGATTTCTCTACCCTTGCTAAACTTCACGTTGCTGAACTCTAAACTTTTCAGTTGTATTGCTACTTGGAAATAACAGGGATTCCAAAGATTCATCAGTCCAAAGTATCATCAATCAACATTTTTTGAAAAGAGAGAATTATACTCGGTAAGCGATTTTTTCTGCCTTTTGCCGAAGTGATGGGTGATACACGACCTCCTGCATTTCGTGAGAGACAATGACTCGATTGTTTTTTAATCCTCGAGCTTCTAGTGGGGCTCGAGAGCCAGTTAAGTGCTGCCCTCCAGGGACGCAGGTGTTTCCTCACCGCGGCTTCAAACAAGAGAGCAAAGCGTCAAAGAACTCTGTCGCGGATGAAGACGAGTTGCAAAAAGGGAAAGGAATGAATTCGCGCATTATGTAAAAGGAATTTTTCCCTCGCAGAAGAAGAGATGACGGAGATTTGGAGAACTTTAATTGAGAAAACTTTTCTATGTACTTTTTTTTTATTTTTTTTTTCATCGCGATGTTTATCTGGTAGTGTGTAGCATATAATAGACATTTTTTTCTCCAGAAAAATTAAAAAAAAATGGAATAACGGGGATTTAGTTTTGAAACTTTACATTATGGGAAAATATTCATGAGCAGATACTGTTGTTCGGAATCAATGGAATGGTAGCTGATGTCTTTTTCTGGTGTTCTGTAATATTTGTGTTGATTTAAAGATATTAAACAGCTCTGTGTAATATCTTTTAATCTTTCATGCTTTCGATCTCATGGTTGAGTGTTTGGCAGTTCGATTAAAGTGAATTATATCCAGTTATATGTCCTAAAGTAAGAACATACGAGTTTAGACGTGTATAAAGAACTGAATACGTCTAAACTCGTAGACATAGAGACAAGAACAACACTACACACATGACAGAACAAACGTTATGCCATTCCCAGATTCGAAGCAGTGGCAGAGTCACCGCGACGCCAAAGCGATACCAATGAGCCAATGAGACGGAATCGCCAATTAAGACGGCTCAGATATCACGTGACCTTCTCCTTTCCATTATCTTTGCATTGTAATTACGGTAAATAGAACACGGTCATATTTTTTGTTCAGTAAGCATTCTGAAATTGGGGTACGTGAGTTAATTTTTTTGGTGGTGCACAATGTTTTTTCTAGAATTTAGAGGATTTTTAGAAAAAGAAATTGCACACAAGGAAATATCTAATGCTATTTTTGATATTATTTTTAGAGAAAATGTGGCAGTTTTATCAACAAATTTCTGCTCATTTCAATACGTTTGATACGTGCGTGCAATGAACGAATACCGATGGCTTTGGGAAGGCCATCATCTGTCAGATGGGACGTTAAGCCGAGGCGTCATATGTGGAAGAGCCATATCTTGTGTACATTAAGAACACGCTGGATGGCCTTGATGGGAGGCTTCCATCTGTGTCCTAACAGCTGTTCAGCAGGTTTTCATACCGTAACCATCTCTGAATCTTTGGGGTCCTTGTGACATGGCCATTTAGCCTATTGTATGCAAAAAAAGCGCCGCTCACAGGTAAACCAACCCAACCTATGAATAAATGTAGTTATATTGGAATTTTAAAAATTGGACAGTTCTATGATTTCAAATTTGAGCTTTTTGCGATACAATTTCAATATTAAAATATATATAATTTTTTATATTTTATCAGTCACCAAAATCTAAAATTATGTTTAACGATTTCTTTAGTATCGAATTCCTGAAAATACTAAAAAATATTTAGAGATCTGCAAGCCAGAAAAATCGGAGAAATTCTAGGATTTATATGTAGCTGATGAAAATTAAAAAAAAAAAAATCTTTTTCTCTAAAAGAGAAATGAATATATATAAATGCATGAAATAGCAGTTTCCTGAACTTTTAATTTTTCGTCAGATAGGGTGTAAAACCGTGGTCCCGTGTGACGGAGAACCATACCCTGTGAATGTTAAAAAACTCTCTGGATGACCTTGACTGGAGGCTTCTGTATTCTGTCCAGTAGGTGTCCTTCCCCAACCTGCTCTGAGACTTTGGGGTCCCTGTGACCTGGCCATTTATCGCACTGTGGGCACAAGTGTTCCGCTCAGAGGTAAAACAACTAACTCATGTAATTGTATTTAAAAACTTTATAAAAGAATTGCCCATTAAGCAGCTGTTTGCCACAGAGGTCTAACAGGAGCTTCTATCTGTGGAAAAGATTTATAATTAACACGAGACCTCAGCAGAAAGACAACATAGAAAAGAAACATTAACAGCTTAGCCGGGGTTCGAATCCAGGTTCCTTCCATCAGCAGCCAAACGTACTAACCATTCGGCTCCCGGTACGGCCACAAAATTTCATAAACATGCAATATAGTTAATGCAAATAAAATAAGGAAAAGTTTTTAAACTTTTTAGAGCACACAATGACTTCGGAATGTGATATAGGGCCATCATTAAAGCCAGTAATGCATATATCATCATTTCAAACAATGGGAGTAGAAATAATCATATTATTTAAAACATCTCTGAAATGCTCAGCCCACCTAACCATCACAGAATCCTTACCTTCAACCACATTGCCATGTTTATCCCTCAATTCCTGTGTATCTGTCTGTTTTTTCTCACACAAAACATAAGTCTGATACAATCCCCTGCTGTTGTGCTGTCTAACTGCTTCCTCTGTTTTGTCAGCCAATCTATCGATAGGTGTATAACACATACATTTTAATTAAAAAAGTAAATTTTTTGCGAAACGATACTAAAGTAAAAAATAACATTCATGTTATGAGTCCTATAAAGAACGTATAAAAGTTATGAAGGCTTTAGTAATACATTATCTGTTACAGGCTTGCTGAATAAATTAGTTTCGTCTCGAGGGGCCTACCATGTTTACAGGAATATTAGTTGCAATTTTCTTCACTAAGAGTGCAAAAAGTTATTTTTTTATTAATGAATATCAATATTATTTGGGGGCAGTTTGGCAAATGAGAAAAAATCCTCCGAGAACACTGTCCCCCAAAGTTTTCGGATCGGAATCTTTGTTTCTTTGTTTGGACGTCAGAAATCTTAGTGAAGAAAACAAAAGTTTGCAACGTTTAAAGTATCAAATATTTAGCACATTTTGGATTAAACGCAAAAATTTTCGAACCTTAATTTTTCAAATTTAAATAAACAATCAGCAATAACTATTTTGCCCCAAAAATTATTCCATTTCTTCTTAAAAAGATTGTAGAAATTATCCCTTTTCTATGATTTCCGTCCTAATTATTACCTCATTCCGCATTCTAATTTAAAAATCTTCATTTTATACTGTTCTCAGAAAGAGCAACAACAACAGCAAAAATAAATAAATAGAATGAGTCACAATGAAGATCACACGGTTGCATTCTAATACTTATATCTTGTTCTATGTCTGTTCAAAAATGTAATTTAATTTTCAAAAATGTAATTTAATTCATAATGCTAATGAACTAAAGCTTGAGAAGCAACTTCCGTGTTTTCAAAGTCTAGAAATATATTTTAAAATTGCATTTGCAAAATTGCATTCAGAAAGATTTCAGCAACGTGATTCAATTTTCATTCTTCACTTCTTCTGTAAGTTTGTTGGACTCCACATTTCTGAGTGGGAAAACGAGCACCTTTAAGAAAAACGTCGCGGAATGTTTGTTGGTCTTCAGATTGTTGCTTGTTGTTTCACATCTGAGCGACACTTTTTTTGCACAAAATGGGCTAAATGGCCAGGTCACATGGATCCCGAGGGCTCAGAGAAGGTTGGGGAGGACTCACTGGAACAGTTGTTGGTAGACAGATGGTATCTTTCCGTCAAGGCCATTCAGCTTGTTCTTTAATGTGCCCAGGGTAGGGCTCTTCCGCACGTGGGGTCACGGCTTAACGTCGCATCCTACGGACGGCGGTCTTTCCAAGCCCATCGGTGTCCCTTACTGATCGTGGGCAAAGCGGGGAGTTTTGCGGAGATAAATCTCAACGCTGTCCCAGCTGGGACACGAACCTGGGAACTGCAGATTACGAACCTGGCGCTCTACCATTGACCATCCCCGCCTCCTGTTGGTCTTCAATGTATATATTAAAACTATTGGAAAAGCAACTGATGCAGCAGGGAATTTCAGATAATTTAAAAATAAGGAGTGCTGATTCATCACGGATATGTCTCGTTGACAGTAATGAGGAAAAACACACTTTCGATATCTATGTTAATTGTCAGAATCATGAGCAGCAATTTATGTGGGAATTTCGTATCTTAATCGATTTCTTACCACCTACCCTTTCCCTCAAGAACTGAGGGATATGAATCAGGTAAAATCACAGTAGTAAAGAAACCATTAAAGTTACTGCTTAGTATTCATTGAAGATGGAGTGCTAATCAGTCTTTGTAATTGTTTGGTAAATATTATCTGGTAACGAATGTTATCACCGGAAACAAACAATCACAATTATCTTAATGCATCTTCAGTAATTGACAAACCATGCAAAACGAATGTTATTTTTTATGCTCTTTATCATCAATTGATAAGGTGGAGGAAAATTATGCTCATCTCAAAGATTATGATCATCTCTATCTTGGGGCGGGGATGGTTCAGTCGGTAGCGCTAAAGGCTCGTAATCTGCAGTTCCCAGGTTCGAGTCGCAGCTGGGTCAGCGTTGAGATTTTTCTCCGCAAAATTCCCCGCCCTGACCACGGTCAGTAGGGGACACCGATGGGCTTGGAAAGGCCGCCATCCATCGGATGGGATGTTAAGCCGTGGCTCCGTGTGCGGGAGAGCCATCCCTGTTGGAAAACAACTGATGCAGCAGGGAATTTCAGATAATTTAAAAATTAGGAGTGCTGATTCATCACTTAGATGTCTCGTTGACAGTGTTAAAGAACACGCTGGATGGCCTTGACGGGGGGCTACCATCTGTCTCCCAACAGCTGTTCCAGTGGGTTCCCTCCCGCAACCTTCTCTGAGCCTTTGGGGTCCTTATGACCTGGCCATTTAACCCATGGTGTGCAAAAAAGTGCCGCTCAGAGGTAAAACAACCCAACCCAAATCCTCTCTCTCTTAGGTGGCATATGAGAAGGTCATGATGAGTCCATTTCTATCCAAATTAAGCTCAACTTCAGTAATAGTTCTATAATAATGAATCTTCTATACATTCTATCCAAATTAAGCTCAACTTCAGTATAAGTTCTATAATAATAATCTTCTATAATAATGTCAGTAGTGATCTGAGAAATATTTGATTTGAAAATGCTTTATATTAAAAAACATAAAATTAGAATATATTTTATTACATTGGTGCCCTAAAATGAAATATAGTACACGATGTCCGAGACAAGATGTGCAAGAAAGTATCGCTCATAGATAAAACAACACAACTCAACATTAGGTTTTAATATTATTTTAACAAGGATCGAAATGGAAGTAATATCGAAACTCACTCAAAGCAACATTTTTCAAAACTTTACAGACATCATCTTAAAGCAAACGAAAGCAACGAAATCGGTTTTTTTTTGCTGGAGCCAAATATTTCCGGACATTATTTAATCTGAAGTATTATTAGACTCCATCAATAAAATGGAGGTCTTTCCCTTTCAATGTTGCAAGCAATTCATTGCCTATTTCCATCACGTATTCGAGTATGTTATGAAAATAATTGAAGAGCCAGAACGATAAGTATTAGGAGCATTATGCGATTCAACAGTCGCGTGTTTTTAACTCCTGGTTTAAGGAAAGCTGAGTTAGCATATAACCAATGAAATGAATTTGAGAAAAAAAAGTCACAATCGGATCAAGAAAAAATAAACTAAAGTTGGGGGGGGGGGGAGGGGTCAAGTGATCCAAGAGAAAGAGTTGAGTCAAGATTGATCAGGATCAGCTATTCGGTATAAAATTTTCTCTCTCCGTATTGCTGGTATTTGAAACATATCTTGGAAGATACATGTAATGTATATACATTTAACATATTTGCGCCTTTTTTGTCCGTTCAGATTACCAGTATTCGCAAACGGAGTGTTACTAGTATTATCAAAAGAAGTGTGTGTGTGTGAGAGAGGGAGAGGGAGGGAGTGTTACTACTATTATCAAACGAAGTGTGTGTGTGAGAGAGAGGGAGAGGGAGGGAGTGTTACTAGTATTATCAAACGAAGTGTGTGTGTGAGAGAGAGAGGGAGAGGGAGGGAGTGTTACTAGTATTATCAAACGAAGTGTGTGTGTGTGAGAGAGGGAGAGGGAGGGAGTGTTACTACTATTATCAAACGAAGTGTGTGTGTGTGTGAGAGAGAGGGAGAGGGAGGGAGTGTTACTAGTATTATCGAACGAAGTGTGTGTGTGAGAGAGGGAGAGGGAGGGAGTGTTACTAGTATTATCAAACGGAGTGTGTGTGTGTGAGAGAGGGAGAGGGAGGGAGTGTTACTACTATTATCAAACGAAGTGTGTGTGTGTGAGAGAGAGGGAGAGGGAGGGAGTGTTACTAGTATTATCAAACGGAGTGTGTGTGTGTGTGAGAGAGGGAGAGGGAGGGAGTGTTACTAGTATTATCAAACGGAGTGTGTGTGTGTGAGAGAGAGGGAGGGAGTGTTACTAGTATTATCAAACGGAGTGTGTGTATGTGAGAGAGAAGGGGAGGGAGCGAGTGTTATCAGTATTATCAAACGAAGTGTGTGTGTGTGAGAGAGAGGGAGAAGGAGGGAGTGTTACTAGTATTATCAAACGGAGTGTGTGTGTGTGAGAGAGAGGGAGAGGGAGGGAGTGTTACTAGTATTATCAAACGGAGTGTGTGTGTGTGTGAGAGAGGGAGAGGGAGGGAGTGTTACTAGTATTATCAAACGGAGTGTGTGTGTGTGAGAGAGGGAGAGGGAGGGAGTGTTACTAGTATTATCAAACGGAGTGTGTGTGTGTGTGTGAGAGAGAGAGGGAGGGAGTGTTACTAGTATTATCAAACGGAGTGTGTGAGAGAGAGGGAGAGGGAGGGAGTGTTACTACTATTATCAAACGAAGTGTGTGTGTGTGAGAGAGGGAGAGGGAGGGAGTGTTACTACTATTATCAAACGAAGTGTGTGTGTGTGTGAGAGAGGGAGAGGGAGGGAGTGTTACTAGTATTATCAAACGGAGTGTGTGTGTGTGAGAGAGAGGGAGAGGGAGGGAGTGTTACTACTATTATCAAACGAAGTGTGTGTGTGTGTGTGAGAGAGAGGGAGAGGGAGGGAGTGTTACTAGTATTATCGAACGAAGTGTGTGTGTGAGAGAGGGAGAGGGAGGGAGTGTTACTACTATTATCAAACGAAGTGTGTGTGTGTGAGAGAGGGAGAGGGAGGGAGTGTTACTAGTATTATCAAACGGAGTGTGTGTGTGAGAGAGAGGGAGAGGGAGGGAGTGTTATTAGTATTATCAAACGAAGTGTGTGTGTGTGAGAGAGGGAGAGGGAGGGAGTGTTACTAGTATTATCAAACGGAGTGTGTGTGTGAGAGAGAGGGAGAGGGAGGGAGTGTTATTAGTATTATCAAACGAAGTGTGTGTGTGAGAGAGAGGGAGAAGGAGGGAGTGTTACTAGTATTATCAAACGGAGTGTGTGTGTGAGAGAGGGAGAGGGAGGGAGTGTTACTAGTATTATCAGACGGAGTGTGTGAGAGAGGGAGAGGGAGGGAGTGTTACTAGTATTATCAAACGGAGTGTGTGTGTGTGAGAGAGAGGGAGGGAGTGTTACTAGTATTATCAAACGGAGTGTGTGTGTGAGAGAGAGAGGGAGAGGGAGGGAGTGTTACTACTATTATCAAACGAAGTGTGTGTGTGTGTGTGTGTGTGAGAGAGGGAGAGGGAGTGTTATTAGTATTATCAAACGAAGTGTGTGTGTGTGAGAGAGGGAGAGGGAGGGAGTGTTACTAGTATTATCAAACGGAGTGTGTGTGTGTGTGTGTGTGAGAGGGAGAGGGAGGGAGTGTTACTAGTATTATCAAACGGAGTGTGTGTGTGTGAGAGAGGGAGGGAGTGTTACTAGTATTATCAAACGAAGTGTGTGTGTGAGAGATAGGGAGAGGGAGGGAGTGTTACTAGTATTATCAAACGGAGTGTGTGTGTGAGAGAGAGGGAGAGGGAGGGAGTGTTACTAGTATTATCAAACGAAGTGTGTGTGTGAGAGAGGGAGAGGGAGGGAGTGTTACTAGTATTATCAGACGGAGTGTGTGTGTGAGAGAGAGGGAGAGGGAGGGAGTGTTACTAGTATTATCAAACGGAGTGTGTGTGTGTGAGAGAGAGGGAGGGAGTGTTACTAGTATTATCAAACGGAGTGTGTGTATGTGAGAGAGAAGGGGAGGGAGCGAGTGTTATCAGTATTATCAAACGAAGTGTGTGTGTGAGAGAGAGGGAGAAGGAGGGAGTGTTACTAGTATTATCAAACGGAGTGTGTGTGTGTGAGAGAGAGGGAGAGGGAGGGAGTGTTACTAGTATTATCAAACGGAGTGTGTGTGTGTGTGAGAGAGGGAGAGGGAGGGAGTGTTACTAGTATTATCAAACGGAGTGTGTGTGTGTGAGAGAGGGAGAGGGAGGGAGTGTTACTAGTATTATCAAACGGAGTGTGTGTGTGTGTGTGAGAGAGAGAGGGAGGGAGTGTTACTAGTATTATCAAACGGAGTGTGTGAGAGAGAGGGAGAGGGAGGGAGTGTTACTACTATTATCAAACGAAGTGTGTGTGTGTGAGAGAGGGAGAGGGAGGGAGTGTTACTACTATTATCAAACGAAGTGTGTGTGTGTGTGAGAGAGGGAGAGGGAGGGAGTGTTACTAGTATTATCAAACGGAGTGTGTGTGTGTGAGAGAGAGGGAGAGGGAGGGAGTGTTACTACTATTATCAAACGAAGTGTGTGTGTGTGTGTGAGAGAGAGGGAGAGGGAGGGAGTGTTACTAGTATTATCGAACGAAGTGTGTGTGTGAGAGAGGGAGAGGGAGGGAGTGTTACTACTATTATCAAACGAAGTGTGTGTGTGTGAGAGAGGGAGAGGGAGGGAGTGTTACTAGTATTATCAAACGGAGTGTGTGTGTGAGAGAGAGGGAGAGGGAGGGAGTGTTATTAGTATTATCAAACGAAGTGTGTGTGTGTGAGAGAGGGAGAGGGAGGGAGTGTTACTAGTATTATCAAACGGAGTGTGTGTGTGAGAGAGAGGGAGAGGGAGGGAGTGTTATTAGTATTATCAAACGAAGTGTGTGTGTGAGAGAGAGGGAGAAGGAGGGAGTGTTACTAGTATTATCAAACGGAGTGTGTGTGTGAGAGAGGGAGAGGGAGGGAGTGTTACTAGTATTATCAGACGGAGTGTGTGAGAGAGGGAGAGGGAGGGAGTGTTACTAGTATTATCAAACGGAGTGTGTGTGTGTGAGAGAGAGGGAGGGAGTGTTACTAGTATTATCAAACGGAGTGTGTGTGTGAGAGAGAGAGGGAGAGGGAGGGAGTGTTACTACTATTATCAAACGAAGTGTGTGTGTGTGTGTGTGTGTGAGAGAGGGAGAGGGAGTGTTATTAGTATTATCAAACGAAGTGTGTGTGTGTGAGAGAGGGAGAGGGAGGGAGTGTTACTAGTATTATCAAACGGAGTGTGTGTGTGTGTGTGTGAGAGGGAGAGGGAGGGAGTGTTACTAGTATTATCAAACGGAGTGTGTGTGTGTGAGAGAGGGAGGGAGTGTTACTAGTATTATCAAACGAAGTGTGTGTGTGAGAGATAGGGAGAGGGAGGGAGTGTTACTAGTATTATCAAACGGAGTGTGTGTGTGAGAGAGAGGGAGAGGGAGGGAGTGTTACTAGTATTATCAAACGAAGTGTGTGTGTGAGAGAGGGAGAGGGAGGGAGTGTTACTAGTATTATCAGACGGAGTGTGTGTGTGAGAGAGAGGGAGAGGGAGGGAGTGTTACTAGTATTATCAAACGGAGTGTGTGTGTGTGAGAGAGAGGGAGGGAGTGTTACTAGTATTATCAAACGGAGTGTGTGTATGTGAGAGAGAAGGGGAGGGAGCGAGTGTTATCAGTATTATCAAACGAAGTGTGTGTGTGAGAGAGAGGGAGAAGGAGGGAGTGTTACTAGTATTATCAAACGGAGTGTGTGTGTGTGAGAGAGAGGGAGAGGGAGGGAGTGTTACTAGTATTATCAAACGGAGTGTGTGTGTGTGTGAGAGGGAGAGGGAGGGAGTGTTACTAGTATTATCAAACGGAGTGTGTGTGTGTGTGTGAGAGAGGGAGGGAGTGTTACTAGTATTATCAAACGAAGTGTGTGTGTGAGAGAGAGGGAGAGGGAGGGAGTGTTACTAGTATTATCAAACGGAGTGTGTGTGTGTGAGAGAGGGAGGGAGTGTTACTAGTATTATCAAACGAAGTGTGTGTGTGAGAGATAGGGAGAGGGAGGGAGTGTTACTAGTATTATCAAACGGAGTGTGTGTGTGAGAGAGAGGGAGAGGGAGGGAGTGTTACTAGTATTATCAAACGAAGTGTGTGTGTGAGAGAGGGAGAGGGAGGGAGTGTTACTAGTATTATCAGACGGAGTGTGTGTGTGAGAGAGAGGGAGAGGGAGGGAGTGTTACTAGTATTATCAAACGGTGTGTGTGTGTGAGAGAGAGAGGGAGGGAGTGTTACTAGTATTATCAAACGGAGTGTGTGTATGTGAGAGAGAAGGGGAGGGAGCGAGTGTTATCAGTATTATCAAACGAAGTGTGTGTGTGAGAGAGAGGGAGAAGGAGGGAGTGTTACTAGTATTATCAAACGGAGTGTGTGTGTGTGAGAGAGAGGGAGAGGGAGGGAGTGTTACTAGTATTATCAAACGGAGTGTGTGTGTGTGTGTGTGTGAGAGAGGGAGAGGGAGGGAGTGTTACTAGTATTATCAAACGGAGTGTGTGTGTGAGAGAGGGAGAGGGAGGGAGTGTTACTAGTATTATCAAACGGAGTGTGTGTGTGTGTGTGAGAGAGAGGGAGGGAGTGTTACTAGTATTATCAAACGAAGTGTGTGTGTGAGAGAGAGGGAGAGGGAGGGAGTGTTACTAGTATTATCAAACGGAGTGTGTGTGTGAGAGAGAGGGAGAGGGAGGGAGTGTTACTAGTATTATCAAACGAAGTGTGTGTGTGTGAGAGAGGGAGAGGGAGGGAGTGTTACTACTATTATCAAACGAAGTGTGTGTGTGTGAGAGAGGGAGAGGGAGGGAGTGTTACTAGTATTATGAAACGGAGTGTGTGTGAGAGAGAGGGAGAGGGAGGGAGTGTTACTAGTATTATCAAACGAAGTGTGTGTGTGAGAGAGAGGGAGAGGGAGGGAGTGTTACTAGTATTATCAAACGGAGTGTGTGTGTGAGAGAGAGGGAGAGGGAGGGAGTGTTACTAGTATTATCAAACGAAGTGTGTGTGTGAGAGAGGGAGAGGGAGGGAGTGTTACTAGTATTATCAGACGGAGTGTGTGTGTGTGAGAGAGGGAGAGGGAGGGAGTGTTACTAGTATTATCAAACGGAGTGTGTGTGTGTGAGAGAGAGGGACAGGAGGGAGTGTTACTAGTATTATCAAACGGAGTGTGTGTGTGTGAGAGAGAGGGAGAGGGAGGGAGTGTTACTAGTATTATCAAACGGAGTGTGTGTGTGTGAGAGAGAGGGAGAAGGAGGGAGTGTTACTAGTATTATCAAACGGAGTGTGTGTGTGTGAGAGAGAGGGAGGGAGTGTTACTAGTATTATCAAACGGAGTGTGTGTGTGAGAGAGGGAGAGGGAGGGAGTGTTACTAGTATTATCAAACGGAGTGTGTGTGTGAGAGAAGGAGAGGGAGGGAGTGTTACTAGTATTATCAAACGGAGTGTGTGTGTGTGTGTGAGAGAGAGGGAGGGAGTGTTACTAGTATTATCAAACGAAGTGTGTGTGTGAGAGAGAGGGAGAGGGAGGGAGTGTTACTAGTATTATCAAACGGAGTGTGTGTGTGAGAGAGAGGGAGAGGGAGGGAGTGTTACTAGTATTATCAAACGAAGTGTGTGTGTGTGAGAGAGGGAGAGGGAGGGAGTGTTACTACTATTATCAAACGAAGTGTGTGTGTGTGAGAGAGGGAGAGGGAGGGAGTGTTACTAGTATTATGAAACGGAGTGTGTGTGTGTGAGAGAGAGGGAGAGGGAGGGAGTGTTACTAGTATTATCAAACGAAGTGTGTGTTTGAGAGAGAGGGAGAGGGAGGGAGTGTTACTAGTATTATCAAACGGAGTGTGTGTGTGAGAGAGAGGGAGAGGGAGGGAGTGTTACTAGTATTATCAAACGAAGTGTGTGTGTGAGAGAGAGGGAGAGGGAGGGAGTGTTACTAGTATTATCAAACGAAGTGTGTGTGTGTGAGAGAGGGAGAGGGAGGGAGTGTTACTACTATTATCAAACGAAGTGTGTGTGTGTGAGAGAGGGAGAGGGAGGGAGTGTTACTAGTATTATCAAACGGAGTGTGTGTGTGTGAGAGAGAGGGAGAGGGAGGGAGTGTTACTATTATTATCAAACGGAGTGTGTGTATGTGAGAGAGAAGGGGAGGGAGCGAGTGTTATCAGTATTATCAAACGAAGTGTGTGTGTGAGAGAGAGGGAGAGGAGGGAGTGTTACTAGTATTATCAAACGGAGTGTGTGTTGAGAGAGAGAGGGAGAGGGAGGGAGTGTTACTAGTATTATCAAACGGAGTGTGTGTGTGTGAGAGAGGGAGAAGGAGGGAGTGTTACTAGTATTATCAAACGGAGTGTGTGTGTGAGAGAGAGAGGGAGAGGGAGGGAGTGTTACTAGTATTATCAAACGAAGTGTGTGTGTGAGAGAGAGGGAGAGGGAGGGAGTGTTACTAGTATTATCAAACGAAGTGTGTGTGTGAGAGAGAGGGAGAGGGAGGGAGTGTTACTAGTATTATCAAACGGAGTGTGTGTGTGAGAGAGAGGGAGAGGGAGGGAGTGTTACTAGTATTATCAAACGGAGTGTGTGTGTGTGAGAGAGAGGGAGAGGGAGGGAGTGTTACTAGTATTATCAAACGGAGTGTGTGTGTGTGAGAGAGAGGGAGAGGGAGGGAGTGTTACTAGTATTATCAAACGGAGTGTGTGTGTGTGTGAGAGAGGGAGAGGGAGGGAGTGTTACTAGTATTATCAAACGGAGTGTGTGTGTGAGAGAGGGAGAGGGAGGGAGTGTTACTAGTATTATCAAACGGAGTGTGTGTGTGTGTGTGAGAGAGAGGGAGGGAGTGTTACTAGTATTATCAAACGGAGTGTGTGAGAGAGAGGGAGAGGGAGGGAGTGTTACTACTATTATCAAACGAAGTGTGTGTGTGTGAGAGAGGGAGAGGGAGGGAGTGTTACTACTATTATCAAACGAAGTGTGTGTGTGTGTGAGAGAGGGAGAGGGAGGGAGTGTTACTAGTATTATCAAACGGAGTGTGTGTGTGTGAGAGAGAGGGAGAGGGAGGGAGTGTTACTAGTATTATCAAACGGAGTGTGTGTGTGTGTGTGAGAGAGGGAGAGGGAGGGAGTGTTACTAGTATTATCAAACGTAGTGTGTGTGTGTGAGAGAGGGAGGGAGTGTTACTAGTATTATCAAACGGAGTGTGTGTATGTGAGAGAGAAGGGGAGGGAGCGAGTGTTATCAGTATTATCAAACAGAGTGTATGTTTGTATGTGTGAGTGGAGGGTGAGATTGTTGCTAGTATTATTGAACGGAATGTTAGAGAACTTTTTCAAGAGGTAATTGAAATTATTTAGTTGTATCCTCCCATCGTTCATGATTTCCTTATTGTGTAAACAAGAATGTTTACCATTTGCCTGCAACTTTTTTTTGCACACACTCTCATTTTGAGAAATTCCGAGAGCAAATGTAATTTTCAACAATACACTAAATTATCAGTCTTACAAAACTTGTCAAAATTGAAATAGGACAGACAAAAGATTCGAAACGAAGAAATATGTAAAAAAAGCAGAAGTATTAAAACCTGTGCTTAAGGTTGCGATATATTAAGGTTATGTGGACTGAAAATGAATAAACTACGATATATACCCATTAGATATAAACACGTATCTAATAGATCGTACAACTTTAACTACATCTCAAAACAGGTTTAAAAATTTGAGGATTTTATCTTACTAAAACTTATGTAAATGCAAAATTGTATGAAACAATATTTAGACTATTATATAGAGGCATTTTATATTTTACAATAATTATCAGAGCTTTTATTTAACATAGAATTCGTTGTGATCTGTCTACGCTTCGGAAAGTCATTTTTGCCAAACACAGAACTTGATAAATGACAAACAAAAAGGAATAGGAAACAAAAACTTTGTGTGAAAATAATGGCCGCTCATTTTAAGAGCACATGAACATTTTGGGGTTGGCGGTTGTCTCAGCCGATGAAACACCAGGCTGGTAATCAGCAGTTCACAGGTTGGAGTCCCAGCTGTGCCGGAGTTGAGATTTATCTCTTCTCTAAATCCCACCTTTCTCTCGCAAGGTGCGTTTAAAATCTGTTACTGCGAATTGCAACTGCATTCACGCCATCCTACCTCGGTAAAAAAGAGAGCACTGATTAGCTGGGAAAGGCCGCCGTCCGTCTTAGGGACAATAATCCGTGGCTCCGGGTGCAGAAGAGAGATTCTGTGCACGTTAAAGGACATGCTGAATGACCTTGATGGGCGGATTCCATTTCTATCCTAAAGTTGTGAGTAGATCCTTTTCATCAACCTCTCTGCCCTTGGAGTCCTTGTAACCTGGCCATTCAGCCCATTGTGTGCAAAAAAGTAACGCTTGTAGGTAAAACAACCCAACCCATTTTACTTTTGGAGAGGGAAAGTAAAAATTTTGCCAATATACTTTGGATTGAATTGTAAATGTAATTTGTTTTTGGCCCAATTCGAGGGCGGAGAACAGAAATGTTTTACTTTTGGTCTACTAGGTGTTACCTTAATTCAGATATATTCATTGCAATGATATCAAGTGAGTTTCATGGTGCTGCCGAAAAAAATATTTTGTTCGCAGAGAAAGGGTGGAAAATATAAGTCAAATAGAAGAATAACATCTCTCTTCTAGCGAATATGAGATGCTCCTTTTCGAAGGGAATTAAATTGCTTATTTTCCATTTTCAGCACCCCCTAACAGTGGAAATTCGAACTAATGGATGGCTTAAAAAAAAAAGCAAATAATACTTTATTAAACTGTGCAACATAATAAGAATTTTTTGCTTATCACAAAACAAAAACGTTGCGTCTCCCTCTCTCTCCCTCTTCCAAAATTGAGGTAAGAGGCATATCATTACTGCCAATGTATACATTTTGGTCATTACTAAAATTCGAAATTTTTCCCATAAATAGTTCGTTTGCAATACTCGTTAAGTTTTTTAAACTTTTTAAATACTTCCACCGTTAGAGGGAGCTACTAAAGTTGTTGGGAGATTCTCGTAGATCGTAGATGGTATAATCATATTCGATGTACTGGGTAATAATTTTACCCCTAACCATCTCCATCATAAAGATATGCCTATTTGGCATGAGTAAGAACAAAATATATGAGTAAACCACCCTTACTTGGGCCCCTAGGGCAAACATAAGAAAAGCTAAAAATAGCAGTAAAAATGTATAACAAACCTAAAAGGGGTAGGTCTCCTCAGAGAACGTTACCGTTTTAGGCCACTTGTAATTGTTCAAAACAGTACGATCGTAAAGAATAAGAGAAGAAATAATCTCATTGGGATTATTGCTTACAGCCTCAAAAAATGTTTTTGAGGTGCGTTTTATATATGTATATATATATGGTCGATACCCAGGTCTTTATGAAGTTGTCTGTTAGTGACAAAACAGGGGGCATCGACCGCAGTTCTCAAAATCTTGTTCTGTAAGACCTGAATCTTACGAATATTGGTGGGTGTAGTATTCGCCCATATGGGTGGGTGAAGCATAGAGAATCACCGGTCTGATGATCATAAAGTAAAAGTTTATGATCAATCATTAAAATGGAATTTCTCCTAAGGGATGGGCTGGAAAATTCGGAAAATGCGAATTCATAATATTTCTACCATTTAACAAAAAGAAACGGTAGAAAAAAATAATAAAAATATTTATAAAATAATTAATATTAAGACAAAAAAAGACAAAATTAAAAATAACTTAGCTTCTGGAATATTTAAATGAGAAACCATTCTTCAATTGATAAGACGACATTTGCTTAATAATCATTCGAAAGATTTCGTCCACATTCAATAGACTTCTTTCCCCCTTAAAAACTAAAATCCCCACCAGACCCTGCACAACTGAATGCCTCAATTAAAAAGCCATTAAATTCATTTAACTAACGACATCCCGACACAGTTTATTTCTCATAAAGCATAGTCAAAAACCACGGTGATGGAATTTCAATTTCGCTATCGAAAGAGCATACGTAATGACTAAAGGAGTGTCAGAGGCAGGACTGATAAAGAAGAAAACTTTAAGATCCGCACCTACACTTTCTGATAACCTCTGCCTTTGTAGTTGGCCGATTTTCCGCCTCTTCATGTAGACGACAGAGCAAACCAGGGCATGATGATAGCGAAGGAATGCCGCACTGAGTGTCTGCGCTTCTAAGCTTCAAATGATGCAAAGGTTAACTCTGTTGATACCCAGAAAGGGAGAAGAGTAGAAGATCTGCTCAGGAAACCAAGATGATTTCTTCCTTGACAATCAAATGTAAGAGTTCAATTATTTCAGAACACAGAGTAATTGGCTAAATAGAATATATGCAAAACTCTGCCATGATTAAAATAAATTTGAAGTGAAGTTTACAAAAGATTTTTTTTCTCCAAAAATTGAGGAAAATGTTGATTTAACTTGAACGACACAGAGTACAGTTGGATTTAAAACATTTTTAAGGACCCCCAGGGGCTTTGAACTAGGTAGGAAATGGAACTGTTTCGAGATAAATGAAGATCTCGTGTCAAAACACGAAGTTATTCTTTAACATGAAGAGGGTATATTTTTCCTCTCATGTAGATAAGACTAATCATCGTTCTATACGAAGGATTAAGTCATCGTTGTCTCCTTTCTCACGGAGATTTATGGGTCTTGAAATGTATGAAAACGAATATCTTTAAGAGAGAATTTTATCCCAGGAATCTTTCTTTGTACAGATATTGCTTATAAGTCAGTTTAATGCAGCGATCGGTTAGGTTCGACATCGAATTTTGTGCATTGTTAACTTTTACTTATACCATTTCTTTAGCTCTAACTTAATTTTTCTTGTGATAACCAAAAGAACTTGCACTGTTCAAAAGACGGAGCATGATTCATTTAGTCTACTTCAGAAAGTGGTTTATTTGTTCCTCAAAATTGCAGTCATTGTAAGTCATCATAAGTATAT
Organism: Ryuthela nishihirai; assembly: GCA_038380435.1. Lineage (NCBI taxonomy): Eukaryota > Metazoa > Arthropoda > Arachnida > Araneae > Heptathelidae > Ryuthela > Ryuthela nishihirai. Next base: position 85,669,462 of record JAWZYU010000017.1, read on the forward strand.
AAAACTCGTAAAAGATCACGAAAAAAAGGTATACTTAAGGTATTTTAGCACAAATAAATTCAATGCTTTGAAAAGATCTTCACCAGACTCAGTTTCTATGAGTCTGGTGAAGAAATAAAGATGTTGCTGATAATTCTGTTCCGTGTTATCCGAGATTCAGAAAGATGAAAACTCTTTATTGTTCTCCGTGGTAAAGAAGCTCTGTAGAAAAGGAAGTGAAAAATCGAGAAACGATTTCACGGCATCGTTATTAATATATAAGAAGGAATAACGTTTTCTTTGCCGGTTAGATTTATTAACGCATGTGTACACTGTATATGTTATGTACCGAAGAAATGTGCCAATTACATAATTGTAAAAGCCGAGTGCTTTTCAGCAGAATGCGATATCAAATCTCAGCAGAATGCGATATCAAATCTCAGCAGAATGCGATATCAAAGTTCTATAAAAATTCTCAGCAGAATGCGATATCAAAGTTCTATAAAAATTCTCAGCAGAATGCGATATCAAAGTTCTATAAAAATTCTCAGCAGTCGGCGTCGATTTTGTCGGTTGAAATTAGGAAGAGAGTACATCCCCTTAATAAGAAAAAAATGTCTAAATTTCTGTGTAAAAAGATCACTGACTGCTTCAGAGGAGACTTAAGTGTGTGTCCATTTCGATGTTCGTCCCCATTTACCTAATGGAGGTGTTGAGAGCGCATGCCTGTGACGCAGCAAGGTGCGAACAATGCATGCAATACCCGAATCACTGATTCTGCACTCAACAATGTTTAATTGCATACCGGAAGTTCGTACACGGAGATCTGTTATCAATATATCCGGCGGAGCACTGACGCAGGACAAACAGAGGACAGCGGAAACCACGAGGGCAACTAATGACGGTCGTTCTCAGCCGTGAAATTGCGACTGCAGTGGGAGAATGGCCACTGCAGCATGCAATATCAAATGACAGAGCAGCAGAGGTATTGAGGCTCCTCCAGCATTCAGGAATACGTGGAATTTTTCGCTCAAACGTCAGTTGATAAATTCAAAGGAATTTCAAGCTTTGCACGAATCTAATTAATTTTAGAGTTATTATAACGTTTCCAAATGCGAATAAAACAAATTTCAATTGCCTGTTATATAAAATGGGTAACTGACTTCATTTTTTCCAGTTTAGGTTCTTTTTGTGTGACAAATATAGGACACAGAAATTAAGATGATACTTGTACCTTGTTCAAGTTTCCTTTCTTATTCCCATTGAGACTGAGTATCGCTAGTCAGAGAATCAATGAATGACTAGTCATTGATTCTCTGACTAGCGATACAGTTACAGCTGAGATATATGGTTATACCTTGATACCCAAGACTGAGTGGTCAGAATAATCTATGAGACAATGGATCTACATGCTTAGCCGATAAATCCACTCTTTTACAGATAAGAATGGAGCAATGGTCGTAAGGAAAGTTAAACTCCAAAGCTATATTTCTTGCATCCCCATGATACTCTATTTTTCCTTTAGGTGATGTATTTCATGACATCGCAACCGTTTGTGATTTAAGAAAGAGTTGCCAATTTCCTGATGAACAAATTGGAGAATTTAGATGCTGCCTTTGGGGAGAGGGCTGGTTTAATAGGTAGCGCATCAGACTCGTAATTTGCAGTTGCCAATTCAAGACCCAGCTGTGCCAGTGTTCAGATTTACATCCGCTAAATCTTCACCCTTCCTTCCGTCAGGAACAAGAACAATATACCAATGGGCTTGGAAAAGCTACTATCCATCGAATGGGACGCTGAGCCGTGTTTCCGTGCGGAAGATCAATACCCTGGAGTAAAGCATTGCACATGGAGTAAAGCATTGCACATTAATACTTTTAGAGCCCTGCACAGATGTGGTTATCTATGGTTTTATCATGGATATCTGCATTTAAAAGCTGTCAGTGGATAAAAAAAATTAATGCTAACATAGATAAAACCATGGGTAAAAAAAATGATGCTAGCAAGGATAGCAGATAAAATTTCAGATTTGATAAGAAGGAACATGAGCAAACATTACCCTGTTGGGTTGGGTTGTTTTACCTCTGAGCGGCACTTTTTTTGCACACCATGGGCTAAATGGCCAGGTCACATGGACCCCGAAGGCTCAGAGAAGGTTGGGGGAGGGGACCCACTGAAATAGCTGTTGGGAGGCAGATGGTAGCCTCCCGTCAAGGCCATCCAGCATGTTCTTTAACGTGCACAGGGTATGGCTCTCCCGCACACGGGGCCACGGCTTAACGTCCCATCCGACGGGCGGCGGCCTTTCCAAGCCCATCGGTGTCCCCTACTGACCGTGGGCAGGGAATTTTGCGGAGATAAATCTCAACGCTGACGCAGCTGGGACTCGAACCTGGGACCTACAGATTACGAGCCTGGCGCGCTACCGACTGAGCCACCCCCGCCCCTCAATACCCTGTACACGCTTAAGAACACACTGGTTAGCTTTCGCAGGAAGCTTCCATCTGTCTCCTAATAGCTGTTCAGTAGGTCCCTTTCATTATGATCCTTTGGGGGTCTTTGCGACCTGGATATTTATCCTATATGTTCAAAAATGTGCCGCTGAAAGGTAAAACAACCCAACCCATGCTGCCTTTGGTCGCCACAGACTACTGATGGCGTTAGGAATATGCTGAATGTAGTGGAATTGATGTTATGGTTTCGAAGCCACAGAACAAAAGAAATCTGAAAATGTTTCCCACAGGAATGGAGAGAAATGAACACTTTCGAAAGAGAAGAATACAGATACCTCATTGCTTTCAAGGCATATAATGGTCCGATATCATGATCTGTAGTGGCGTTCCTAATATTTAGGGCAAGATGTATAGATATCTTTATCTTGAAATGAAAAGTGTGCTGACTCATCATTTATATCTCGTGAGGTTACAATTTTTGCTTCTTCCTTGACGGAATCTTTTCTACTTCCTCAGTCTGTTGGCTGAAGGCCACCGGAGCCGCCAAATACCTTCGCCATTAGAATGCAGTTGGGAATTCTTTCTCGAAGTTTTCAGATCTGACCAGCGAAATGATATGTGGAGAGAGAACGGCATGCCTCACAAGATGTTTCAACATCGAGCGGCCTGTCCCAAGGACGCATTCGGTCAAGCCGTTCCCGCTAGACTAGCCGACTCGGTGGTAATGAAGACGTTTAAATTCGCAACGACACTTCCCAGACAGCAAAGCTGACACTCTGCCATTTCGATTGATAAAGTTATCGTCTTCTAAGTATCAAATCGCCCAAGAGTTGAACGATGTAATCATTTCACCTATAGATCAGACAAACATATTTCAGTTCCTGTCGTCTTAACGATGTAATTCAAAGTGAGATTGCAAAATTGTATCAAAACACAAGGAATGTGGGAGGGTTTTAAAATCACGAATGGGTGAAAGGGAGGAAAAATGGAAAGAGTTGTAAAGGTTTGTGTGGTCTATTGGCATCTTTATAGATCTAGATCCAATTACAAAACATCACATATCGTACAATGGCACTTTAATTGTACTAAAGGGGCGGAGGTGGCTCAGTCGGTAGCGCGCCAGGCTCGTAATCTGTAGTTCCCAGGTTCGAGTCCCAGCTGGGTCAGCGTTGAGATTTATCTCCGCAAAACTTCCCGCCCTGCCTACGGTCAGTAGGGGACACCGATGGGCTTGGAAAGGCCGCCGTCCGTCGGATGGGACGTTAAGCCGTGGCCCCGTGTGCGGGAGAGCCATATTCTGTGCACGTTAAAGAACACGCTGGATGGCCTTGACGGGAGGCTACCATCTGTCTCCCAACAGTTGTTCCAGTGGATTCCCTTTTCAAACCTTCTCTGAGCCTTCGGGGTCCATGTGACCTGGCCATTTAGCCCATGGTGTGCAAAAAAGTGCCGCTCAGAGGTAAAACAACCCAACCCAACTTAATTGTACTAAAGGAATTAGCATTGTGATTTCCTTTAAGAGATGTCTAGGTACTTCGATTGATTAATAAATAAAATTAGGAAATCGTGAATAAATAAGCTGGCCATGAAAACAACTGTTATAGAACCTTCTCTATTTATCTCTCATAGTCAAAGAACGCCTTGTTTGAAAATATCGATTACATATAACTACGAGAATTAATTTCGACGCTAACTCAAAAGACATACACTTTAATAAATTCTTTGCATTGGAAACGAAATTATGAATCTTTTAGTGTACTTAACAGTTTATGCGGACATCACTAACGAGCAATATTACTAAACAATAGCTTACGTTGGTAAGACTCTGAAGTCGGAACCCAAGGCTCCCCTCTTTTCCAAAACTGATCCAAAGTCTTTCCTTCAGTCCTTCATTGCTCTGGTGGATAATAAGCTGTGATGTTCGAACACCAGCGCTGAGGCGGAACACTGTTAATAAAAAGAAAAAAAATGTTACCTAAATTGATAGCTCTATGCATGCCGTTAAACATTTCATTTTTAACCGAAAATCTCAGCAATATCTCCAACGACTTTGCTAATCATCATTAATTCATTTAACACTCTCTGCCTACAGTCAATGCTTATAATACTGAACGCATAATTAGCATTTCTTTGATGAGGCCAGGAGCTCTTTTGGGTTGGGGATTGAATCAGTAGGCAGCGCGGGGCGGGGGTGGCTCAGTCGGTAGCGCGCCAGGCTCGTAATCTGTAGTTCCCAGGTTCGAGTACCAGCTGGGTCAGCGTTGAGATTTATCTCCGCAAAATTTCCCCGCCCTGCCCACGGTCAGTAGGGGACACCGATGGGCTTGAAAAGGCCGCCGTCCGTCGGATGGAACGTTAAGCCGTGGCCCCGTGTGCGGGAGAGCCATATTCTGTGCACGTTAAAGAACACGCTGGATGGCCTTGACGGGAGGCTACCATCTGTCTCCCAACAGTTGTTCCAGTGGATTCCTTTTCAAACCTTCTCTGAGCCTTCGGGGACCTTGTGGCCTGGCCATTTAGCCCATGGTGTGCAAAAAAGTGCCGCTCAGAGGTAAAACAATCCAATCCAGTAGGCAGCGCTCCATGCTCGTGATCTGATGCTCACGTAATCGTCTTCGTATTGCGACTGCTTTGAGATTTTTCTCCGCTAAGCTCCGTTCTGCCCTAGGTGAGAAAAAGGAAGTCGATGTCTTCTGAAGGGCTGTAGTCCGTCGAATGAGATGTTCAGTCATCGCTCCGTGGGCAGATGATCGTATACCCTGTGTGCACAACAAGAAGATGGTCTTGATGGGAGGCTTCCATCTGTCTTCTAATAGCTTTTCAATGGATATTCATCCCCTACTCAGCTATGAGCCTTTCGGGTCCTTGTGACTAGTTCAGTTCTAACTCTCCCTTTATTACCCCCATTTCATGGAATTCAAAATATTTTTCCTGTATAAAATTAGTTGAAATAAATTTACCTGAATACAAATTTATGAGGATTTTATATTCATGAATTTCTAAACATGAATATACAAAACATGCATATCTCTCTTAGTCTAAGAACTATTCGATATTCCGTTTAATCTATTTCTACCGAGCAATGGTTAGCGCGCTTGGCTACTGATCTAAGAGACCTGGGTTCGAGCCCCGGGAAGGCATGGCTGTTTGTGTCGTTTTTCTGCTGAGGGCCTGCCATCCTCACAGACCTTCTACTATGGCATATAAACTGACAGGCTCCTGTCAGACCTCTGTGGCAAGCAGCTGCTTGAGGGGGTATTTATTTATTTTTTTTTAAATCAAGGAAACGTCCCCCTTAATTTTCAAAACGGCGGCCTTTAGGAACCGCTGATTTAGCCCCCTGTTTGCACAATACAACCCCATTCCCTTTTGCACAATACACTGGCTGATTTTCGGGAGATATCTTCACACTCTCTTAGAATGGCCCAATTTTAAGCATCATGGTACCGAATGAAAACCGTAATGAATTCCGCGTTTCGTTTATAATTTCATTACGTAAGTATAAATAACCTTAATTTCTTTTTAGGTCACGAAACTTGACATTCTTTTTTTATACCCGGAAGTGGCACAATGAATCCAGATACGTCATCGGATATTAGGGACTGTAAACGTGGGTCCCCCAAGGTCTTTCGCAATGCTGAAGACCTTCCACACACCTGTGCCATCACCATCTATGAAAGATCGCCGCATTTTCGAAACCCTCTGTCATAGAATTTTTGTGGTTTCGCTAAGGGTGTATGACAAAGAACTCAGAAAACTTGTCGGGATAGAGAATGCAATCGATGACCTTGTACCGAGGACGCTTTCTCTTTTTTTTCAAGATGAGAAGATGAAGAAAGCGTTTATTATACAAAGACACCACTATGGATTTCTAATGAAAGTGTGTATTTTTTTCCTGTTAAATGTATTACAACAATGAAGCCAAATTAACCGAATTTGAATATATTAAGTAAAGAATATTTGTTTATAAATATATATATTCATAATTTTATTATGTCTAAGTAAGATAGTACAGTCGCTCAAAAAAGTATCCGAACACTGTGGTTGATTACAGAATTCAGAAAAAATATCCGGCAACGATTTTTTTAGAAATTAGTGATCTGGCAACCTTCGTGTCACGTGATTACAGATTTCAGAAAAAATATCTGGAGCGTGTATAGCAACTGTACACGCTCCAGTTACCGTTCACAGCAAACTGGAGCGTGTGCAGTTACTGCACACGTTCCAGTTTGCTGTGAACGGTAACTGCACACGCTCAATATTTCCGTGAGTGAGCCCACACGATCTAGTATCAAAATAATATGACCACCTACAGTCGCTCAAAAAAGTATCCGAACACTACGGTTGATTACAGAATTCAGAAAAAATATCTGGCACGATTTTCTTAGAAATTAGTGATCTGGCAACATTCGTGTCACGTGACACGAATATCTGGCAACGATTTTCTTAGAAATTAGTGATCTGGCAACCTTCGTGTCACGTGACACGAAGGTTGCCAGATCATTAATTTCTAAGAAAATCGTTGCCAGATATTTTTTCTGAATTCTGTAATCAACCATAGCGTTCGGATACTTTTTCGAGCGACTGTACTTTGTTACTTTTTCTCAGATAATCTTCCTCTTGATATGCTCAGTTACTTTTCGAGCTTCAAAACTCTTCATAATATTTCCTGCAAGTAAGAGGCTGCGCAGCTGGCTCAGTCGGAAGCCCAAATTCGTAACTTGATATTTTAAAGTTTGAGTCTCCATTGTCAGCATTTAGATTTTTCCGTTCTCTTTCTGCCCCCGATGACAAAGGGAGCATCGATGGACTTGGAATGGCCGACGTCCATCGGATGAGACGTGAAGTCTTGCGCAAGAGAGCCCTACTCTGTGCATGTTAATGGGATGGCCTTGACGGGTTGGGTTGTTTTACCTCTGAGCGGCACTTTTTTGCACACCATGGGCTAAATGGCCAGGTCGCAAGGACCCCGAAGGCTCAGAGAAGGTTGGGGGAGGGTACCCACTGGAACAGCTGTTGGGAGACAGATGGTAGCCTCCCGCCAAGGCCATCCAGCGTGTTCTTTAACGAGCACAGGTATGACTCTCCCGCACACGAGGCCACGGCTTAACGTCCCATCCGATGGATGGCGGCCTTTCCAAGCCCATCGGTGTCCCGTACTGACCGTGGGCAGGGCGGGGGAATTTTTGCGGAGGTAAATCTCAACGCTGACCCAGCTGGGACTCGAACCTGGGAACTACAGATTACGAGCCTGGCGCGCTATCAATACAAGAACTGAAACCTAGCATCTAAAGGTAACTACAAGGAAATGGTATCAAATTATTGAAAAACATTTCCGTGTAGGGTTAGTAAGTTGATTAAAGATGTGTCAGACTTGAACTCTAGCACTGATGTCAAAATTATGAATTGCATTATAGATTTTTAAGATTAAATTTGAAATGTATCCATTTTTTTTAGTCTCTTTTTTAAATTCAGAGTTTTTGAATGCCAAATAGGTAGAGCCCTACGCGGTTGCAGATTGTATACTTATTAAAAACACTCCGCCGAAAAAAGAATAATGTTGACACGGATCGCGGATAAAACCGCTGATAAAAAAATTAAGTTAACACGGATAACGATAAAAACTGTAAGACATGTAACAAACATTACTGCATTATTGATGACTCACATAAATAAAAGAAAACTACTTTAGATAATTAAAAAAAGATTTGATAATTCGATGATAATATTCAATTAACTGAGCCACCCCCGCCCCGCCTTGACGGGAGGCTTCCATCTGTGTCCTAACAGCTGTCGAGTAGATCCCCTTCCTCTGCCCAATTCTTGTTCTTTTAACCTGGCCAGTTACCCCACTGTGGGTCATTCAGAGGTAAAGCAACCAATTTCACACAACTGGGAAAATTTAAAAATAAAGCTTAAATATTGCACTCTTTACTAGTCGCTTATGAAGCACCTAAAGCTCCTTCTTTAGGTGGCTTTCAGTTACTATGAATGCAAAATTAGGATTTCAGGGATCTGTTACAAACAAAAAATTGGAAGCCAGTTTCAACGATATGGTAAACCCGGTTCAGGCCGGTTCATTATGCAAGGTCCCATAAAACGCCATTTTTCAAAATCTCTTTTGTAGATTTTGCATGTAATTTGAATATATTTTAAGTTGTCTCGGTAGAATATTAAATAAAAAACACTTTGTACCACAACTAGAGATGTGGTGCAAAGTGATCACACCATTGACATTTAGGTCGTTTCAGCTCCCATAGTTTTAATATTCAATCAGTCACAACGGTTTCTTTCATATACCTGTGTGCCACGTGGTTAGCGCACTTGGCTACTGATAAAAGGAACCTGGATAAGGCATGGATGTTTGCGTAAGTAAGCGCTTTGAGTTGTAAAAAGTCAGAAAATTTTTATGATTATCTTCCTACGTTCGATTTAAAAATTAATAATACAAGTAAAAATTATGCCTACGATAAAATTAATTATTGAATTCATGTTATCTTTGAAGGAATATAGGCTTGGATTGGATTGTTTTACCTCTGAGCGGCACTTTTTTGTACACCATGGGCTAAATGGCCAGGCCACAAGGACCCCGAAGGCTCAGAGAAGGTTGGGGGAGGTGACCCACTGGAACAGCTGTTGGGAGACAGATGGTAGCCTCCTGTCGGCCATCCAGCGTGTTCTTTAACGTGCACAGGGTATGACTCTCCCGCACACGGGCCACGGCTTAACGTCCCATCCGACGGACGGCGGCCTTTCCAAGCCCATCGGTGTCCCCTACTGACCGTGGGCAGGGCGGGAAGTTTTGCGGAGATAAACTCAACGCTGACCCAGCTGGGACTCGAACCTGGGAACTACAGATTACGAGTCTGGCGCGCTACCGACTGAGCCACCCCAGAAATATAGGCTCGGCAATTTCATTCTATTAGTAAGAGACACCCGATTTGGCGCTAAAGTCATTTTTTATTGTATTTGTAAAAGGACACAGTTTTGGGGTAACTTTTTTATAGCCTACGACACTCCCTACGTCACAAGTTTTATTTGACATATAAAAATCATCTCTCATCGCTCATCTCTCGCGTTCCCAAGATATAGTGGAACAGTAGCTTACACATTTCCGCTTTTTAATGGGGAATTACCGTCCCGTGGCCGAGTGGTTAGCGTGCTTGGCTACTGATCAAAGGGACCTGGGTTCGAACCCCTAGGTAACTCATGGTGTTGTTTTTCTGCTGATGTCCTGACATCCTCAAAGACCCCCTACTACGGTGTATAAACTGGCAGGCTGTGTCAGACCTTTGTGGCAAGCAGCTGCTTGAGGGGTATTTGTTTTTATTTAATGGGGAAGAAGAGAGGGGTGTGTGTGAGGAGGGGAAGGAAATTTTCTATAACCTGTGGCACTCTCCACGTCACATGCTTCATTTGGTACAGTCGGTCAAAAACGTATCCGAACACTACGGTTGATTGCAGAATTCAGAAAAAATATCTGGCAACGATCTTTTTAGAAATTAGTGATCTGGCAACCTTCGTTTCACGTGACACGAAGGTTGCCAGATCACTAATTTCTAAAAAGATCGTTGCCAGATATTTTTTCTGAATTCTGCAATCAACCGTAGTGTCCGGATACTTTTTTGACCGACTGTACATAATCCATTACGAGCTGTCATAGGGTTTCGGAGATGTGATACAACAATTGTCTTGACAAATGCTTGACGATGGAATCATAAATGTCAAAAGAAAGTGAATGAGAAAAATAGTTAGAAATGGAACGATATTGAAACTTAATGATTAGGCCATTTACTGAAATGGGGGGCGGCGGGTGCTCAGTAGGTAGTGCGCCAGTCTCGTAATCTGCAATTGCCAGATTCTAGTCCGAGCTGGGTCAGCGTTGAGATTTATTTCCGCAAAACTCTCCACTCTGCACATTATCAGTAGGGGACACCAATGGGCTTGGAATGGTCAGTCGGATAGGACGTTAAGCGGTGTTTCGTGTGCGGGAGAGCCATACTCTGGATACGTTAAAGAACATGCTGGATAGCCTTGACGGCATCTGTTTCCCAACAGCTGTTCCAGTGGATCCCGTCCCCAAACATTCTCTGATTCTTTGGGGTCCTTGTGACCTGCCCATTTAACCCATTGTGTGCCAAAAAGTGCCGCTCAGAGGTAAAACAACCCAACCCATTTACTCATATCACATTTATTTCAAAGGTAATTTTAGCGCCTACAACAGTTTGTTTTTCCCATTGAGGAAAAAATTAACATCCTATTTTCTTTCGAAATAAAAAATGATAAGAAAGGAAATAAAAATAAGTTATATAACGAACAAATTGTCTTTAGCGGGATCTGAACCCACGATTTCCTGATAAATATGTCATGTGCTCTGACTACTTATCTAAAGACCACGGAGCAATCATCCTCTAGTGGTGGTTTTAAGTATTATACCATGGTGTTAGTCATTAGAAATGTATCTGAATGTAATTGAATCACCAGAGTCTTCAGTTACATTCAGATACATTTCCACTAACTCCGTGGTATAATGCTTAAAGTCACTAACAGAGCTGGGTTGTTTTACCTCTGAGCGGCACTTTTTTGAACACCATAGTCTAAATGGCCAGGTCACATGGACCCCGAAGGCTCAGAGAAGGTAGGGGGAGGGGACCCACTGGAACAGCTGTTGGGAGACAGATGGTAGCCTCCCATCAAGGCCATCCAGCGTGTTCTTTAACGTGCACAGGGTATGGCTCTCCCGCACACGGGGCCACGGCTTAACGTCCCATCCGACGGATGACGGCCTTTCCAAGCCCATCGGTGTCCCCTATTGATCGTGGGCAGGGCGGGAATTTTGCGGAGATAAATCTCAACGCTGACCCAGCTGGGACTCGAACCTTGGAACTACAGATTACGAGCCTGGCGCGCTACCGACTGAGCCACCCCCGCCCCCACTAACAGAGGATACTTGCTCAACGGTCAGAGTAATTGACAAGTTATCAGGAAATCGTGGGTTCAGCTAATGACAGTCCCACTCGCCTAATGACAGTTTTTCCTTTATATTTATTCAACATATCACCACCAGGTGCATACCTGTGATTTCCTATTATTTCAAGTGATGTAATGATTGCCAATTACGGTTTATCTTTATTTACAGGAAAGAGTCGTTGTCATGGTGATAATTGCAGATTTTTGATGCTTCATAAACAACTTTTTCTGGATAGGAAAAATGTAAACAAAGTACACTGAAATGCAAAAATTAAGTTACATATCGGATTTCCTTAATATTTTGAAAAAAAATATATATATGGAATTAAAAAATCGAAAATTGAGTTACTTATGTGATATTTGATTAATGCGAAAATCAGCGGTAAAATGTCTTCAGAGGCTCCAAAACATATAAATGAACCATCAGCACGATTCACATATGTCACGTGTGTAGATTGTTGCTTGCCCACGAATAATAGATGACTCATTAAAATGAAAAATGGAGGCTGGGCAGCTTCATTTTTCTACATTAATAATATAATTTTAATTTAATTGATATAATTTTTCCCAAAAGTAGATAATTTATATTATTATTAATTTTTATGACTATTCATTATGAAGCTTTTATGTTTTTTAATCATCAGTATAGCCAGATGATTGAATATTTTTCGAATGGTTGTCTCCAGGCTGTGGAGACAATTTTAGAATACAGCTGATGTCTCCAAAGAGTCACAATCTCGAGATGATCGTTATCTGGCTTTCACAGTCGTTCGTAAAAGGTCTCACCTCTCAACTAGCTTTATCTAAACGAAGGACAATTTCAGGTAGATCGTTTCCAGGTTTCGGGAGAGGAGTCTCTATGGAAGACATGGTTTATGTCCGCTTATCAACTTCTCACAGAAGAGCTCCTCTGAACTGGACTCAGTAACCTGAACTTGATACACATTAACAATGGGTTGGGTTGTTTTACCTCTGAGCGGCACTTTTTTGCACACCATGGGCTAAATGGCCAGGTCACATGGACCCCGAAGGCTCAGAGAAGGTTGGGGGAGGGGACCCACTGGAACAGCTGTAGGGAGACAAATGGTAGCCTCCCGTCAAGGCCATCCAGCGTGTTCTTTAACGTGCACAGGGTATGGCTCTCCCACACACGGGGCCACGGTTTAACGTCCCATCCGACGGACGGCGGCCTTTCCAAGCCCATCGGTGTCCCCTACTGACCGTGGGCAGGGCAGGGAATTTTGCGGAGATAAATCTCAACGCTGACCCAGCTGGGACTCGAACCTGGGAACTACAGATTACGAGCCTGGCGCGCTACCGACTGAGCCCCCCCCCCCCGCCCCCATTAACAATGGACTACTGTTCTCTTGAAGGTGGGTCCAGATGAAGCTTTTAGAATGATTGTCGTGAAACATTCATCTGGCCTTTCATATGGCATTCATTAGTACCCATACCAAATTCTTAAAAGGGGAGAGGGGAGGGATAAGACTCCTTTCCCACCGTTTAGGCCCTGGGTTTAAGTAAAATTCACTCCACAATGCCTCAATGAATTTGTCCTCAGATTTCGTCATATCAATGAATTTGCCCCATACATTTGTTTAAGAGTTTGACATCTCTGTGCTGTATTATAATGACTATTGGCATTACGAATGTTTTGGAGCCTAAGAAATATAATTTATATGCATTTATTTTGCGGCTTACCTACCCTAAGTGGATGCACATTACCAGGCGAGGACAAATAGAGGGCACTGAGAGCTGTAGCGTACGGGCCCGTGGGACCTCAAACAGCAGGATATTTTTAATAATAACAATTTCTATTGTATAAATTCTATAGAATTGGGGGAAAGCTATTTTACAACTTAATGTACGAACTCTCAAAAGAATAAGCATTGAAATCTTCAAAAAAAATTTCAAGGTAGTGAATAGTTTGATGACAAAGGCTATGTTTGGATTGTCTCTGTGCTGAGGTCTCGCATTCCTTACTGACCTGCTCTATGCCGTAATATGACGACAGGCCCGCGTCACATCTCTGGGACAAGCAGCTGCCTAAGGGTTTTTTTACGGTGACCTAAGTTCTTTAGAAGTTTAATGAAAATGTTTACCTCATGACTTCGATTATCCCTTAAGAATACGAAGGTTTGGAGAAAATTAACTTTTTCCTTTCAGGATATTTAATAAAGCTTTCTTTCCGTTTGCCGTCCCATGGCCGAGTGGTTAGCGCGCTTGGCTACTGATCCAAGGGACCTGGGTTCGAGCCCGGATAAGACATGGATGTATACATCGTTTTTCTGCTGAGGTCCTGCCATCCTCTCAGCTCTTCTACTGTGGCATATAAACTGACAGGCTCCTCTTAGACCTCTGTGGCAAGCAGCTGCTTGAGGGGGTATTTATTTTATTATCTTTCTTTCCGTAGGCATCTGGAGAGGAGGAACACTAAATCAAGAGCATACCCTTTTCATGTCCTCCCTTAAGAATGTCACCCTGGAGACGTTGGGTTGGGTTGTTTTACCTCTGAGCGGCACTTTTTTGCACATCATGGGCTAAATGGCCTGGTCACATGGACCCCGAAGGCTCAGAGAAGGTTGGGGGAGGGGACCCACTGGAACAGCTGTTGGGAGACAGATGGTAGCCTCCCGTCAAGGCCATCCAGCGTGTTCTTTAACGTGCACAGGGTATGGCTCTCCCGCACACGGGGCCACGGCTTAACATCCCATCCGACGGACGGCGACCTTTATCAAGCCCATCGGTGTCCCCCACTGACCGTGGGCAGGGCGGGGAATTTGGCGGAGATAAATCTCAACGCTAACCCAGCTGGGACTCGAACCTGGGAACTACAGATTACGAGCCTGGCGCGCTACCGACTGAGCCCCCCCCCCGCCCCCCTGGAGACGAAACGTACGGTCTAAGGCACTGTAGAGAAAGCAAAACGCATATTTTCTATTTTCGGATGAGAATAATGGCCAATATAGGTAGGTAGAGGTATACTTCGGTACTTAGCAAGAATATCAGTTATGCAGTTTTAGAACGTAATTGTATTAATGAAAGATTTCTTACAGACAGATTTGAAATAGGAATTAATCATTCAATAGTAGGGTATCACTGGAGAAATTCTGTATACACGGGACTCATGAATAGTTAGCTGAAAAAAATCTGAATCACAAAAATGAGAAAATTCAATTTCTGAGCTAACTATTCAGAAATCAATCATTTGAATGTTATTGACTGCTTCTGCCCCTACTGAAGATTCTGATGGGAATGATAGGGCACGTTTTATGAACAACTTCAGTACAATCACAGGTTTTTTTTTAGAAAGGTGGCTTATTATTGAGCTTTATTACTTCAATGTTAAAGTAGATATTGACTTTGATTTTGAGCTGGAGAGCAGTCCTTTTGGATATCTGAGGTTCCAGTTCTCTTTCTTAAACAAGTAAACTTAGTGGCTTGATAACGAAAAAAAAAAAGCACTTATTTTTAAAAGAAGAATTATTTACACAGTGGAATGGACACTACTTTTTTAAATTAAAACAATATTAAATGTGTAAATATTTAATAGAGGTGGAATTAATGTTACACAAGAGTTAACGGATTTAAAGTATTGCAGTTAGTTCAAACTAAGGTGAAAAAGCGAAATCTCTATCAGGCGTTATGAAACAAGGAGTGCACATTTCATTTTCCGAATATTTTTTGAATCACTCAACTTTAAAACCTAAAGTGTCCGAAACTGGCGTCAAAGTAAGTAAAAAATGGTGTTTCGGAGAAAAGTTTTCGTTTGGGGCCTCTCTAGGTATTTCAAAGCGATATCTCGATTTCTCTTGTGAATATATTAGAACCTTCTTTGAAAAAATCGAGTTAAAAAGGAAACATTTTTCCCGAATTAATAAGACAATTTATCTACAATTACACTTTTTTATCTATAAGCTCGAATCAAGATAGTTTAAATCTGGCCAGGGTTGTTTTTACCTATGAGCGTCACTTTTATGCACACAATGGGCTAAATGGCCTTAATTTTCCTCGATTTCGTTATGATAAGTTAATATTATTGGCCTGAAAACCACTACTGTCAAGTTGTTTAGTTATTTTCTTATTTAATTGTACTTTAAATGTAAGAGTTTCATGAAACTCTTAGGATAACCTAAAATGTTGCTCTCAAAACAACTGCCGATGTGGCTTAAGAGTTAAAATGAATCGTGTAATTTAAAAGAAATTATAAACATTGGAAAAAATCCTGCTATATCTGGAAGTATAGCATTGTTATATGAAGTACTAAGATATTAAATGGATGTTCAACCGGTTGGGAGGAATCCGAAGGCTCAGAGAAGGTTGGGGGAGGGGACGCACTGGACAGCTATTGAAAGACAGATTCCAATAGCTCCAACAGCCTTCCGTCAAGGCCATTCAGCATGTTCTTTACGGGCACAGGTTATGGTCACGGCTTAACGTCCCATCCGACGCATGGATGCACAATTCCAAACCCATTGGTGTCTCCTACTGACCGTGAGCAGAGCGGAGAGTTTTGCGGAGATAAATCTCAACGCTGACCCAACTAGTACTCGAACATGGTAATTGCAGATTACGAGCCTGGCGCGCTACCGACTAAGTCATCCCCGCGCCGACCTGACCAGGCCTTTTACTATGAAAAAATTGTTATAGTGGTTACCAGAAATCTTTATAAAATATATATACGACATAAAGTAAGAACTGTAAACTATAAACTGCACATAATAGGCTTCAATTTTGTAATGTAAATGTTCATATTAAATAGAGTTGAAGATAAATAATTATTTTTTTTTACTCCGTAGCTACTTTGATTAAATTGCTATTAATTTTTAAGTTTAGAGCAATATGTATTGTGATAGATACCGCTTCCATTTATTTTCGAAATGATGCGTATAATTTGTTTAAACCAGTAATGGGAATATACTTTCTGCTAAGAAGCATTAAGGCGAGCTATTTTTTTTCCATGATCGGCCACTAAGACGCCTTAGACGACGCCAACATAACTGCACTCTATGAAGGGCAAAATAAGATTCTGAGCAGAACCCCTATTGAGAGGGAACAAGGAACAGAAGAAGAAACAGATGAAGAAGAAACAGATTAACAACTAAATCATCGTTCCGCTTTGTGCATAGACCAACTCGGTGTATAGTCGCAGTCACTTGGCAGTGTATAGTCGCAGTCACTTGGCAGTGTATAGTCGCAGTCATCCTTGTTAGATATTAAACAAATCTAAATTAGTATAATTGATTGTCTCTGTTCAGATAATCCGATTTTGATAATTTCAATTTAAAATGCAAAAAATGAAGGAAACTGCTTTGTAAAATAAAAGATTTTAACGTAGTGTCTTTTAAGTAGTGCTTTTTAAGCATCAGAGATAGCTTTCGACCGTCAGCACTGCGTCTGCAGGATTAATTTAGGGATGGTAAAAAATCATTTTTAAAAATCCTTCGATAAGCGCTGAGCTAGTTTTGATATTTTTTTCAGCAAACTCTTCACATGAGAAATACATTAGCCGAAACGAACACTCAAAAAGCGATGCCTGCCCAAACCATGACATTAACTCCATCAAAGGCATCCGTGCGATACTCGCGAGATAATATCTCTGGTGGTCTTGAGACTGAGCAATGTCTCTAACCATTTCGTTATGTAAATCGTTCAAGAAACACGTTCGCTACGTCAATTGAGATTCAGTTGCACATACACACCACCTATCGCCTACCCCGCTTTCATGAAGCCTTCTGCTGATGTTGAAAGAACTCCAATACAACCCAGTACTTTCAGAGGTTGGGACAGAGTTGAGAGAGTGCTGAGTGCGTCTTCGGGATGATGATTGAAAATAACTCTCTTCATTTTCACCTGTAACCCTTGGATATCATTCCCTTGCTGGTCTGATAATTCATCAGTTGAAATATACTCCAGAATATATGGACGGTAAAATGACTAACATGACAATTTCCTCTTGGGACTGTGTAGCCTCAAGTTTTCCATTGGTTCTTCATGGCAGACTTTCAGACAAATAGTGTCTTTATTTTATAATATTTTCAGGATTTTGGCCATTTCGATTGGACTATTTGGAATCAACTGAAAGTGAAATGAGCACCCCATCAAAATGCCACCTTCAATGTATAAGTATATCGTGTATTAGGTGCTGGGCTATATTTTGCTTACAACATTTGAAATAGGCGTCATTCATTTGATATGTGATCTTATTTTCATCCAGTTTCAATAATATTAGAGTTGTATGGAAATTTTCACTGTTTTTTTAACTTTTGTAAAGGAATATATACAGAAAGCTCGAAAAATAATTCTTTTAATTCTTCTGTAAAAAACAAAAAACTGGATACTGAAGGAGGATCTTCTTATTTGAGTTTAAGCAAGTGAATGATATTTGTATCTCATCTGGATTTGTACAGCACGAGAAATTTTTCCTTGACTGGTGATTTTTACATAATGTCTTTTTTTAGAGTTGACTACATATATATACAGTTAGAAATGGAATAATTCTTATTTGAATATATGCACTGTGTATCAATCAAGTGCTGTTACGATTCCGAAATTTGACGGTAAAAACAAGATTTTTGAAAATTGGGTGGGTGTGAACCCAAGGTGTGTTGCTTGACAAAGTTCACATAAGCAATAACACGTGTTAGTTACAAGGTGAGATAGCCGTATTATAACACGTGTTACAAGTTACAAGGTGAGATAGCCGTATATAACACGTGTTACACGTTACAAGGTGAGATAGCCGTATATAACACGTGTTACACGTTACAAGGTGAGATAGCCGTATATAACACGTGTTACACGTTACAAGGTGAGATAGCCGTATTGTACTGGAAAATAGATCCTTTTTGCATTATCGAAGTGAACTTTGTAACGGAACCAGAAACAACATTAGCAAACATTCAGATGTCAGTTCTGATATTTCTGGCACATAGGTGGATCAGTCAGTAGATTGTTTAGAATCGCAAAATTACAATTTGAAGGTTCGAATTGGCACTACAGAGATTTTAAACATTGTCCCCTCCGTGAGGAAAGGAACAGAAAATGGATTGCAAGAGCCAGTCCTTCAGATGAAACTAACACGTGATCCTGCACATGAAACAGAGCCATACACTCTGCAGGTTAAATGGTCTTCACAAGAGAATAATATCTGACCCAAACCTCTTTACTGTAGCCATTTCTTCACCTCTGTTCGGACCTTTGCGGTCCATGTGATCTGGCTATTTATACCATTATTTGGCAGAGAAAATGGCGATTCTTTTCGATCCGAATTTCTTTCCGAAAATTAATAATGAAAATGCATTTCTATGCTTGTAAATGTTTTATTCTTTTCCAGTTTTGGAGAAATATATCGTTTGGAGAAATACACGTTTGGGCCATGAATTCAGGGACACACTGTATAGATAAATAAGTTTTCTCTTGTAAGCCGAAGCCTAATATAAAAAAATGTATCCCCCCACATTTTGTTAAAGAAAAATTCTATCTTCCAAACTACAATCGATATTCCAGTTTAATCTCTGTTGGAAATGGTTACTGCACAATTGTAACCTTTGGTAAGTAAACCGGGGCGGGGGTGGCTCAGTCGGTAGCGCGCCAGGCTCGTAATCTGTAGTTCCCAGGTTCGAGTCCCAGCTGGGTCAGCGTTGAGATTTATCTCCGCAAAATTCCCCGCCCTGCCCACGGTCAATAGGGGACACCGATGGGCTTGGAAAGGCCGTCGTCCGTCGGATGGGACGTTAAGCCGTGGCCCCGTGTGCGGGAGAGACATACCCTGTGCACGTTAAAGAACACGCTGGATGGCCTTGACGGGAGGCTACCATCTGTCTCCCAACAGCTGTTCCAGTGGGTCCCCTCCCCCAACCTTCTCTGAACCTTCGGGGTCCATGTGACCTGGCCATTTAGCCCATGGTGTGCAAAAAAGTGCCGCTCAGAGTTAAAACAATCCAATCCAATGGTAAGTAAACCGCTTGTGGCATCATGACCGCTTTGATTTTTCACTGAGGCTTTTGTGCCCTGTGCGTAGTGGCACATTCCGTTACTGTTTTGTCTTTATCGTTTCTCGTTGGTTGTGGCTGTGCAAAGGAAGAAGCTCACAATCAATGAAATTGTAAAAATTATCTATGAAGTAGAAAAAGATCCTAATATCTCAGCGATAGATATTTATTCTGTGATCTATTTGTGGATCCCAATAAACGTTCAGTTTACATTATAATATTTTGTTCTTTAACCCTTTCAGGACCATAAGGTTTCTAAGAGTAAATATTAGTATGTAACTGTTTATTTTAGTTTGTTTAGACGTAAAATAAATAAAAATCATAAGAAAAATACATAACAATGTGTATTTTTTTGGAATTTTATGGGAAATATTTTTCCCAATGGACTATAAAGGTAACACAAATTATAGTTAGGCTTATTATGCAATGTCTTTTATTTATTGGTTTATTAGAACAAAATGTTAACTAAAATAATACAAAATTATGAAATAAAATTACTATACAAAATGATGTGTTAATTATGATATTCTGCGAAGCAATTTCTTTTGGTAGTGAGACAAAGATGGACATTGCACATAGTACATATATTATGCGTCCTGACAGTTCTGTTTTCTAAACGTTCCCGTTTACGTAATTGCGTTCGGCATACGTTCTATTTTGACATTCTGTATAAAAAATGCAGATAAGGTTATAATTAAATACGACAATCACCAATTTTAAAATGGCAAAAATGTTTCCCTTAGTCGGTGAAAGGGTTAAGGATGAGCAGCCCAGCTGTTCGAGAAACAAAATGGCACACACATTGTTCATTTCATATGTCATCAGTTATTTTAGGAATTAATTCGATATTATTTATCATGGAATCAGGGCTTCTACCTGTTTCTAATTTTAATCTTTTTGTCCCAGTGTGCAAAAAAGTGCCGCTCAGAGGTAAACCAATCCAATCCAATGGTAAGTAAACCGCTTGTGGCATCATGGCCGCTTTGATTTTTCACTGAGGCTTTTGTGCCCTGTGCGTAGTGTCACATTCCGGTCCTGCACAGACAATGTTTCAGTCGTGGAAACTGATCCTCGAAGAATCGCTAAAAAACTAACTGAGAAACTTCCAACTTCCCTTACGAATGTGAGCAAGAATATATTGAAGTTTGAGAAAGTTGCAAAACTAGGAGTATGGAATCAACCGCAAAGAAAGGTAATGGTAATGCCCGACCACATGTGGGAAGAGTGACCTTGGACAAGAAATCGGAGCTGAATGGGGAATTATTAACCCATCCGCCGTCCTCACCTGACATTACTCCATCAGATTACCATCTTTTTCGAAAGCTCCAGAATTTTTTTAGATGGAAAAACTTCAACAAACCGGATAACGTGAAACAACAATACAGAGGTCTCAGGACTCAAAGCCTGAGCAATTTTACAAACAGGGTTGGGTTGTTTTACCTCTGAGCGGCACTTTTTTGCACACCATGGGCTAAATGGCCAGGTCACATGGACCCCGAAGGCTCAGAGAAGGTTGGGGGAGGGGACCCACTGGAACAGCTATTGGGAGACAGATGGTAGCCTCCCGTCAAGGCCATCCAGCGTGTTCTTTAACGTGCACAGAGTATGGCTCTCCCGTACACGGGCCCACGGCTTAACGTCCCATCCGACGGACGGCGGCCTTTCCAAGCCCATCGGTGTCCCCTACTGACCGTGGGCAGGGCGGGGAATTTTGCGGAGATAAATCTCAACGCTGACCCAGCTGGGACTCGAACCTGGGAACTACAGATTACGAGCCTGGCGCGCTACCGACTGAACCACCCCGCCCCAAATAATTCTTGTACAAACAGGGAATTGAACTATTAATAAATCGATGGAGAATGGTTATAAAACAAAATAAGGAACTATGCAATTGATTTAAAATATTGAGTCTGTCTTAATTAAAATCCAAATCTACCCAAAACAGCGAAAGGACTTAATTAATAACTCAATATTTCTGTTGAAGTTTCGCCTTCCTCACAGTTCACTCAATATTTCACAGTGGATCTAGAGAGGAGAGGGTGGGGCTAGTTCCCCCCCCCCTCCCTGAGAATGCTGGTAAGGATAATAGAAGTAAAGAATTATTACACGTCTGTATATTTCATGCATTTACGAAGCAATTTTTTAAAGACCACCAAAACGGCATTGAAAATTCAATCTCTACACACTTATATTTTTCTGCGGCTCGATTGAGTTTTTTGTCCTTTATTTTTTCCTAGATATCCTCTTTCACAGTTATCCTCTTTCACAGTTATCCTCTCTGACGTATTAAGTTGACAGGTGATGGAGATAATGTTAAAATAAATTTTTTTTTGTAATTTTCACCTGTGAAATTTCTAATATCGAGAAAGTGGATATCTCTTCTTTCGGAGTTCTTGGGATGGTACATATATACAAGAACAAAGTAAATTGCATCAGTTGTCGTAATCGAACAATTTCAATTCAAGAATGATTTCTTCGACCAGTGTTATTCAATATCCAATAACACTGGTTCACAAGGCTTTTATAACATGAACAATTGTAGCTGCCTTTGACTATTTTTCAGGTGCTGATTTAAGATCTGGCCTTAAAATATGGCTAACAGGTGACGTTTTTATGTTATTGGTCATTTTCACTACTATTAAGATCTTGCTGTCCAACACCTCCAGGCATCTGGGAGGATACTAGATATTATACTTTTTGTGATTGGCAACACTGATTGTCAATTGGGAGAAAACATATAACAGTAACCTAACCTCAGGCAGACATTCTTGTTGTTTTCATTCTTGGAGGAACACGTGCTGTACTTTGAAGAGTGAACTTTGGCATTTAAATGGCACAAAGGCAGCGTTGCGGATTTGTTAATGTGTCAGATAAATTTGTTATGTGTGTGGAAATTATATTTTAAAATCCCAGTGTCGTTCTTTGACAAATACTGTGAAGAAAACTTATAACTTGTATTTTGGATGTCATGTTTGAGATAGGACAAAACATGGGCTCCACATGAGTTATGCATTTCGTGCTTTGTTGGCCTGAGTGAATGGTTGAAAGATAAGATAAAATCCATGTCCTTTGCAGTTTCAATGGTTTGGCGTGAGCCAACTAGTCACTTGTATGATTGCTATTTTTAATTAAAGTATCGGTCTTTTCAAAAAAGGACAAAAGCAAAATACAATATTCAAATATGCCTTCAGCCATAATGCCAGTTCTTCATGGAGAAGATCTTCCTATATCAACACCTTCAACCAACTGGGAGCAGATGAATTCTCATTCATCAGAGGAAGACTTTGAGGCATATACTGATCCTACATACACCCCTAAAAAGTTAGACGAGTCTCATCTGATTCAGCAAAATGAACTAAATGATCTTGTTCGAGACCTAGTACTTTCCAAACAACAAACTGAGGTTTTAGGTTCAAGACTTCAAGAGTGGAATCTTCTGGCCAAGGGTACCAGAGTTTCTCTGTTCAGAAAGAGAAATTTGACTTTAAATGCTTATTACGAGATGTATAATGGTTTGTGTTTCTGCACAGTTATTTCAGGGATGATGGAAGGAATGGAACAACTCACGACCCTAAGGAATGGCGTCTATTTATAGATTCGTCAAAATTCAGCTTAAAAGCTGCCCTTTTGCATAAAGAAAACCAAAAACCTTCCACTCCAGTGACACAGGCTGTGGAAATGAAGGAAACTTATGAAAGCATGGGAAAAATACTCACTGCTGTAAAATATGACCAGTTTAAATGGACATATGTGATGACCTAAAAGTCATATGTCTCTTGCTCGGGCTTAAAGGAGGCTTCACAAAATTTTGATGTTTTCTGTGTTTGTGTGACAGTAGGGCAAGAAGAAACACTGCAAAACAAAAGACTGGAGATTATAGTTTTCGGGAGATTTAAAAAGTGTGAAGATTTAAAATCTGCTGAAAATCTCCCCCCCCCCTTCTGGGTCTAAGGGATCAACTCATTGTTGGCAATGTAAACTTCGTGACCTTCACATTCCACCACCAAAATATCAAATTTCTAGAATAAATACATTGTTTGCAATATTCGTTTGAAATTTTGGAATTTCCAGCTTTTCCCACCGCTAGAGGGCGTAATTATAGCTTTAGAGATTCGGAAAGTGCATATCGTAATATTTCATCAATACCTATCCAACGTAAAAAGAATTTTTAATTTCTCTATGTAAACCGAAAAGTTCGATGTCTACTGACGGACAGGACAAATTGACAGACGACAAAGCGATACGATTATTTCGTTTTCAAAGAAAACGAGATTAAAATGGACAAACAGACGACAAAGTCAAAACATTTGCTCGCTTTTTTGTTTCTGAAAACGAGCTAAAAATATTATTTTATCATATTTTGTTTAATCGTTGAGCGGTTATTGTACTTAACACGAAAGATTTTCACTGACTCTTTTGCTCTTCAAGACGAATCTAGTTAAGTTTTGAACTTTAATATAAATAATTTATTTATTAAAACCGAAACAGTTCGAGAATTATTGCGGATCAAACAAAAAATTACAAATTCAAAGGGGCAAAGGATCGATTAATATCAGAAACATTGACTTCGTTTGGTCAAGAGAGCAATTAAGACTGCACCTAGCTCTTAATTAAGGCTCTCTAGTTAAGACTGCACCCAGCTCTTAATTAAGGCTCTCTAATCAAGACTGAACACTATTCTTAAGTAATGCTCTTTAATTAAGACTGCACCTAGTTCTTAATTCAGGCTAATTAAAACTGCACCTAGTAGATAAGTAAGTCTCCCTAATTAAGACTGCACTTAGCTCTTAATCAAGACTCTCTAATTGAGATCGCACCTGGCTCTTAATTAAGACTCTCTAACGAAGACTGCACCAAGCTCTTAATCAAGACTCACTAATTAAGATCACACCTGGCTCTTAATTAAGACTCTCTAACGAAGACTGCACCTAGTTCTTAAGTAAGCTTTCTAATTAAGACTGCACCTAACTCTTTATCAAGACTCTCTAGTTAAGACTGCACCCAGCTCTTAATTAAGGCTCTCTAATCAAGACTGCACACTATTCTTAAGTAAGGCACTTTAATTAAGACTGCACCTAGTTTTTAATTCAGGCTAATTAAAACTGCACCTAGTAGATAAGTAAGGCTCCCTAATTAAGACTGCACTTAGCTCTTAATCAAGACTCTCTAATTGAGATCGCACCTGGCTCTTAATTAAGACTCTCTAACGAAGACTGCACCAAGCTCTTAATCAAGACTCACTAATTAAGATCACACCTGGCTCTTAATTAAGACTCTCTAACGAAGACTGCACCAAGCTCTTAATCAAGACTCACTAATTAAGATCACACCTGGCTCTTAATTAAGACTCTCTAACGAAGACTGCACCTAGTTCTTAAGGAAGGTTCTAATTAAGACTGCACCTAACTCTTTATCAAGACTCTCTAGTTAAGACTGCACCCAGCTCTTAATTAAGGCTCTCTAATCAAGACTGCACACTAATCTTAAGTAAGGCGCTTTAATTAAGACTGCACCTAGTTCTTAATTCAGGCTAATTAAAACTGCACCTAGTAGATAAGTAAGTCTCCCTAATTAAGACTGCACTTAGCTCTTAATCAAGACTCTCTAATTGAGATCGCACCTGGCTCTTAATTAAGACTCTCTAACGAAGACTGCACCAAGCTCTTAATCAAGACTCAGTAATTAAGATCACACCTGGCTCTTAATTAAGACTCTCTAACGAAGACTGCACCAAGCTCTTAATCAAGACTCACTAATTAAGATCACACCTGGCTCTTAATTAAGACTCTCTAACGAAGACTGCACCTAGTTCTTAAGGAAGGTTCTAATTAAGACTGCACCTAACTCTTTATCAAGACTCTCTAGTTAAGACTGCACCCAGCTCTTAATTAAGGCTCTCTAATCAAGACTGCACACTATTCTTAAGTAAGGCGCTTTAATTAAGACTGCACCTAGTTCTTAATTCAGGCTAATTAAAACTGCACCTAGTAGATAAGTAAGGCTCCCTAATTAAGACTGCACTTAGCTCTTAATCAAGACTCTCTAATTGAGATCGCACCTGGCTCTTAATTAAGACTCTCTAACGAAGACTGCACCAAGCTCTTAATCAAGACTCACTAATTAAGATCACACCTGGCTCTTAATTAAGACTCTCTAACGAAGACTGCATCTAGTTCTTAAGTAAGGTTTCTAATTAAGACTACACCTAACTCTTTATCAAGACTCTCTAGTTAAAACTGCACTCAGCTCTTAATTAAGGCTCTCTAATTAAGACTGCGCACAGTCCTTAAGTAAGGCTCTCTAATTAACACTGCCACAGTTCTTAAGTAAGGCTCTCTAATTAAGACTGCACCTAGCTCTTAATTAAGGCTCCCTCTACTAAGACTGTAGGACTGTATTTATTATCGAATCCTCATTAGAAAAATCATGATTTTTTTAAAGCCATTTTCTTTTCGTTTTTCTGACGCTAGATTTAATCCCTTGGATTCACATGCCTATATGACATGAGTTAAAACTTGGCCTAATTTCGCCAATTTCGATGTAAAAATCACAGACCCAATTTCGCCAATTTCGATGTAAAAATCACAGACCCAATTTAGTTAGTCCGTAACGATAGAGAATAGTTGTAAGTGACGGACGATGGCATCTGAAGACGTGATCTCGAGCAGGAGAAAGGAGCAGAAGTATGAGGTGGGGGGGACAGAGCTCGCTACTCTTATTTCTCGGCAGCAGAATCGGTGCATGACATTCCACGAATCGGAGTGTGGCTGTCACTCAGCAATTCGCCTGGCAATTGTTATTTCCATACTGAGGGTAACGAAACAGAAGGCAGATTCTTCAGCTATTATCTTCCGAAGAGTGAAATCAATTTTGACACATCAAGAAACATTTGAAGAAGTTAACGCAATCAACTACTGTTCCATTTAGTAAAAAAGTGAGGAAATTTTTGTTGTCAGTGGAATATTTCTTAAAAATTACCAATAATTTTTTCAAATTTCTATTTGTAAAATTTATTTTTAAAACTGTGACAGCCCTACTGTTTCATAATTTGGGAAAGCTTGTAAGAAGAACTCCCAAGAACAGTGACGTGAAATGAATCAATGTTTCATAATTTCAGTAGTATGTAAAGTTATACATATATTAAAACGACGAAGTATTTGAAAAATGCCAATTATAATATTTCATTAGTACCAATCAAACTAAAATAAACCCTAATTATCATTTTCATTGTTTCCAATCGAAACTTCATGAGGTTCACGTTCCACCACTAAAATTTTATATTTCTATCATTAATACCTCGTTGCAACATTTCTTGAAATTTTGGAAATTTCAATCTTTTCCACGCTAGAGGGAACAATTATAGTGTTCGAAAGACTCCGAAAGTGCGATTCATAATAATAGAACAAATTGTAATCATGTAATAGAATAAATTATAGTTGTTTTGGGTTGTTGGGTTGTTTTACCTCTGAGCGGCACTTTTTTGCACACCATGGGCTAAATGGCCAGGTCACATGGACCCCGAAGGCTCAGAGAAGGTTTGGGGAGGGGACCCACTGGAATAGCTGTTGGGAGACAGATGGTAGCCTCCCATCAAGGCCATCCAGCGTGTTCTTTAACGTGCACAGGGTATGGCTCTCCCGCACACGGGGCCACGGCTTGTCCCATCGGACGGACGGCGGCCTTTCCAAGCCCATCGGTGTCCCCTACTGACCGTGGGCAGGGCGGGGATTTTTGCGGAGATAAATCTCAACGCTGACCCAGATGGGACTCGAACCTGGGAACTATAGATTACGAGCCTGGCGCGCTACCGACTGAGCCACCCCCGCCCCCAATTTTAAAGTTAGCCTTTCATTAGAATAATGCGGGTTATTATCCTAACCTTTGGATATTAGTATATTTAACAATTCTTGTCTGAACCCACTGTACAATATTTTTATCTATTTTCAAAAAAAGAAAATGTTTTTACTTTGTTGTCTGTAGACATCTAACTTTTTTTTTTGTTTTTAGAAATAAATGAAAATTTCTTTTTGGGTTGGATAGACATTGATGAAATATTTTTTTCACTTTCCAAATCTTCGAAAACTCTATAAATGCGCCGTCTAACGGACGGATGGAAAATTTGAAAATTGCAAAATTTTACCGAATGTTACAAACGATGTATTTATGCTAGAAACTTTGGTTGGGTTGTTTTACCTCTGAACGGCACTTTTCTGCACACCATGGGCTAAATGGCCAGGTCACATGGACCCCGTAGGCTCAGAGAAGGTTGGGGACCCACTGGAACAGCTGTTGGGAGACAGATGGTAGTCTCCCGTCAAGGCCATCCAGCGTGTTCTTTAACGTGCACAGGGTATGGCTCTCCCGCACACGGGGCCACGGCTTAACGTCCCATCCGACAGACGGCGGCCTTTCCAAACCCATCGGTGTCCCCTACTGACCGTGGGCAGGGCGGGGAATTTTTGCGGAGATAAATCTCAACGCTGACCCAGCTGGGACTCGAACCTGGGAACTACAGATTGCGAGCCTGGCGCGCAACCGACTGAGCCACCCCCGCCCCCGCCCCCAGAAACTTTGGTGGTGGAATGTGTAGGTCATGAAGTTTCAGTTGATAACAAGCTGTAAACACAACCTGTTTTGCTTTAAGAGATAATTGAAAAATTCTTTTTTAGTTGGAATGGAACTAATGAAATATAATAAATCGTATTTTTTAAAATTCTTAGATAGATTTAATTTATATCGTTAGAGGTCCCTAAATACGGAAAAGGCGAAACTTTTAATCAATATTCCAAGTGATTATTTATGGTAGAAATTTGAAGCTTCGGTGGTGTAATCAAACAGTCTGCTCCCCTTCCTGAGAGGGGTGTGAGAAAAGATAATTTTTAATTTTAAGGGAGAAAGGACAAATACTTATTATGCTGAATAAGTACTCATAAAATATTACTATTTGCCAGGGTGAATAAAAGAAAGGTGGTGCCACTTGGCGAGAAAGTGTTTCTTGACGGTCATTGGCTAGGAGTTTTGACGTCACAGCGGGGAGACGACGACGAAAAAATTTTATAAGAAGTGTACGGTAAGATAGATTTCTGCTGACAGAAAAAGTGCAAAATGGCAATCTCAATTTTGTTTGACTATCAGAGAAATAGTTATTGTTATAAATATACCCTCAGTGGCCACTTTATTAGGTACTGTTCCGTGTTCTATGAATAGTAACTCTGATACAGAACTCAGTAACATCTTAAACAAGCATTTTTTGAAAATGTGTGACTGAAGATAATTAAAATCTCAATTAAATCAATTTCAATCTCACTTTTTAACAATATTCGTTCGCTATTTAAAGTTAAGGATATTGGAATATTTAATAGTAACAATTCCTGTTTAAGTAATTGCTCTCAAAAATTAATGAAAACGAGTTAAAACTAAAGCAATTACTGTTATGCTATTTTATTCATAGGAGTGCTTTCAGCAGTTCACCTGACAATTAGATTAATTTTTCGCTAATTTTGAATGATATTTTGTATCCCCATAACTCTTAAAATACTGAACACGTATTGTTGGAAATCGAGATTTAAATAGATTCGATTGAAGTCTTGAAATTATCATCAATCATATATTTTCATGAATATTATATTTAAAGAGTTTCTGAGTTCTGTATATGCGTTACTATTGACATATTTGAAACTGTACCTAATGAAATGACCCTTTGAGTGTATGTTAATATTACGGATTTCATAATTATAATCATTTGTATTTCAAATCAAATACTACTGAACTTGTATTAGATTATTGTGAGAAATTATTCTGATCTTGCTGTTAAAATTAAATTCGATCGAATTAAAACACCAGATTTTAATTTATTTCAACTTATTTATTTCCAACTATGTTAATAATCGTAACGACAATAATAAACAAATAATTTTTTTCCCATCCAAAAGACATTTAATCTGAGCTGGCCAAAATACAGTTTTCAATTTATTAAGAAAATTTCTCCTGGAAGTTATCCAACGAAACATCTGCTTTTTCTTTTTTCTTGTTTTGACTAATTTCGAAGTTTTTACTCTGCTGTATCAATTTCTATTTATGTTTATTCCACTGTTATTGCTTTGATCGTAATCTCTCTTGCAACGCAGAGATTTTCCTCCTTAACGTTTCTTATGGGGCGGGGGTGGCTCAGTCGGTAGCGCGCCAGGCTCGTAATCTGTAGTTCCCAGGTTCGAGTCCCAGCTGGGTCAGCGTTGAGATTTATCTCCGCAAAATTCCCCGCCCTGCCCACGGTCAGTAGGGGACACCGATGGGCTTGGAAAGGCCGCCGTCCGTCGGATGGGACGTTAAGCCGTGGCCCCGTGTGCGGGAGAGCCATACCCTGTGTACGTTAAAGAACACGCTGGATGGCCTTGATGGGAGGCTACCATCTGTCTCCCAACAGCTGTTCCAGTGGGTCCCCTCCCCCAACCTTCTCGGAGCCTTCGGGGTCCATGTGACCTGGCCATTTAGCTCATGGTGTGCAAAAAAGTGCCGCTCAGAGGTAAAACAACCCAACCCTCAACTTTTCTTAGTTTTAATAGCAATTTGAAACTGCTGTTCTGATTTTTAATGCGTAGAAGTGTTTATTCTCGTGAATCAATGCAGTATAAGTTCAAGTTAATGTGAGATTATGGTGAAATTAGCCTCCAATGAGGGCTTCCTACACCAGAATAAGCCTCCAATGAGGGCTTCCTACACCAGAATAAGCCAAGGCAATCAATGCAGTATAAGTTCAATTTAATGTGAGATTATGGTGAAATTAGCCTCCAATGAGGGCTCCCTACACCAGAATAAGCCAAGGTATTTAAATTAACAATTGCTTGAGATAATGCTACTTTTTTATTGGGCTCAGTGCCATAATTTTCACAGCGATCGGTTTATTTTCCAAACAATCTTTTCCGTGTTAACCCGAGATGACAAACATTTGGTCGGAGTAGAATCGTCGTCAACAACAAGACGGAATTTTCATGTGGAAGGTTTTTTCATCTGGAATGGCATTATCATTTAGTTTACGTGTAAAAAGTAATCCTAAGAGTTCGCTTCATAGGTTACGATCATAACAGGCATCTGAAAAATGTTTACTACACACTTAGCAGTCTGTGCATCTATTTATTTTCACGCCGACACTATAGCACCCACTTTATATTAATTTTTGCTTCTGATGGAAATGTATATGAAACCTTGCTTTTCTTATTATTAGAAGAATTATTCATGCATTTTGCTACTGCACAGTTCGGCATGATAAAAAAAATACGTGAAAGACTTCACAGAGAGAAGATCTACCTAGCGAAGAACAAGGAAAGGCATGAAAGAACGCACCATTATGTAAATCCTTTAGCTCAGCTATCCCAGTGTGACGTCGGAATGACCTTGGTAAAACAGCATCTTTTTGTGCCATCCTATAGATATATTAAGCCTGACTTTTTTTTACTTTCACAATCATCCATTAGTTCGAATTGAAGAAAGCAAAAGTGGGTAAAGGAAAAGCTTCATTCTGTTGTAAACGAGATTCCCATATATTTGCAGAGGCGATATGCGTTCTTCTAGTTTAAAATATTATTACTTGAGTATAAGAAGAATTTATTTTTTAAAGAAGTTTTTTTTATGAATATAGATCTTTTCTTTTACCGGAATCACATGTTTTTGCCGAAGCTACAGCCAGGGACGTAGCCATGGGGAGATGGGGGGAGGCTCCCCCCCCAAAGTAACTCGGAGTTGGCAAAATTCGAAGCGACTTCGCAAAATCTAGGTGAGTTGTGAAAATTTGTAATTTTTTTTTTTTGGAAAATTAAGGGGAGTTGTCAAAATCGAGGCAACTTGTTGAAATCTAAGGCATTCAGGTGAGATGTAAAAATTAGGATTTTTTTCTGTAAAATTATGGTGAGTTGGCAAAATCTAGGAGAGTTGGGAAAACTTAGGGAGTTGGCAAAATTCGGAGTGACTTGGTTAAATCTTGGGGAGTTGGCAAAATCGGGACAACTCGGCAAAATCTTGGGGAGTTGGCAAAATTCGGAGTGACTTGGCAAAATTCAGGTGAGATGTAAAAATTAGGATTTTTTTCTGTAAAATTATGGCTAGTTGGCAAAACTTAAGGAGTTGGCAAAATCTAGGGACAGTTGGCAAAATTCGGAGTGACTTGGCAAAATCGTAGGCAGTTGGCAAAATTCAGGTGAGATGTGAAAATTTGGAATTTTTTTCTGTAAAATTATGGCGAGTTGGCAAAACTTAGGGAGTTGGCAAAAACTAGGGGCAGTTGGCAAAATTCGGAGTGACTTGGCAAAATCGTGGAGAGTTGACAAAATTCAGGTGAGATGTAAAAATTGCACTCTTTTTTCTGTAAAATTATGGCGTGTTGGCAAAATGGAGGCAGCTTCGCAATATCTAGGAGAGTTGGCAAATCTTGGGGGAGTTGGCAAAATTCAGAGTGACTTCGCAAATATCAGGTAAGATGCAAAATTGGGATTTTTTTCTGTAAAATTGTGGCAAGATGGCAAAATTTAGGGCAGTTGGCAAAATTCGAATCCACTTGGTAAAATACGGGCGATTTGTGAAAATTGGGATTGTTTTTGTGAAATTAGGGAGAGTTGATGAAATCGAGAAAACTTTGCAAAATCTAGGGAAGTTGGTAAAACTGGAAACCACTTGGTAAAGTACAGGTGAGTTGTAAAAATTGGGATTGGTTTTGTGAAATTAAGGAGAGTTGGAAAAACCAAGGAAATTGGCGAAATCTAATCTTGGCAAAATCTAAGGGATAATCTAATATTGGCAAAATCTAAGGGAGTTGGCAAAATTGAAAAGCACTTGATAAAATACAGGGGAGTTGTAAAAATTGTGTCTTTCTTGTGCAATTAAGGATAGTTGATAAAATTCGAAATGACTTGGCAAATTCAGGGAAGATGTAAAAATTGCGATTTTTTCTGTAAAATTACGGCGAGTTGGCAAAATCTAGAGTAGTTGGCAAAATTCGAATGCACTTGGTAAAATATAGGCGAGTTGTGAAAATTGAGATTTATTCTGTGAAATGAAGGAGTGTTAGATTAAATTGAGGAAACTTAACAGAATGTAGGGCAGTTGGCAAAATTCGAATCCACTTGGAAAATACGGGCGAGTTGTGATAATTGGGATTGGGTTTGTGAAATTCCGGGGAGTTGAAAAGAATTTTTCATATATCTCTGAAAACAAAATAGTACTGAATAGAGACGGAGAAACTAAACAAAAAAAAACAACAACTGGGAACTGTTTTTTTTAAATGAGCTAAAGATGACCTGTAATTTTTACTTTGTTATCCGTTCGGTCCGTAGAAAATTGAATTTTTTAAAGAGATATTTATATATTAATAAAAGTGTCAGTTAGTATGTCTGTGGCAGGCATAATTCATCTGGAAGTCGTGGTAGACACTTCTAAATGTCACAGAGTGTTTGTGGTTATCTTCCCAGTTGCAGCACCGATGGGCTTGGAAAGGCCACCGTCCGTCGGATGGGACGTTAAGCCGTGGCCCCGTGTGCAGGAGAGCCATACCCTGTGCACGTTAAAGAACACGCTGGATGGCCTTGACGGGAGGCTACCATATGTCTCCTAACAGCTGTTCCAGTGGGTCCCCTCCCCCAACCTTCTCTGAGCCTTCGGGGTCCATGTGACCTGGCCATTTAGCCCATGATGTGCAAAAAAGTGCCGCTCAGAGGTAAAACAATCCAACCCAAAATTCGAGTTGCAGTGGCGAATTTCAAGTCGATATTTCGAAAAGGGGGGCTTGCCACAAGTAAAAATATAAATACCATGCTATTCGTATGGGAAGCCGAAATCGTTACCGAATCCATTGTTGTAATTTACTGCGCCCTAACTGTGAACGTAAGAGTCGCGACAATATGCAAATCTGCCGCCGTTACCAGATCTCCCACATTCGTGAAAACATTATTATATTAAGAGTTCCATTGTAGACAGAAACTTGATTTTTTTAATCCAGCACCGGGTCCCAGGAAGAATCTGCGCACGAAATTCGAGACCTTTCGATCGAGAGTCTCGGAACAACAAGGTACCAAAATCTGTCGAAGAGGAATAAAAATTTCAATAGTTTGCGTACAAATGGAAGTCACGGGTATGAGAGCGCGCTCAAATATGAGCAACGTCGGCCAATCTCTGTATTGCCTAACCACTATGCTTTAATTGGCATAGTGGTTAGGCAGCTAGCGACTGTTCCAGCAAGGCAAACTTTGTGTGTTGTGTTAGCTCTAACTAAGGCAGTGGTCAGCAGTGACTTCGGTCGTAGTAGGGCATGTCCTTGTATGAGAAGGCCTGTATTAAGCTAGGAGTAGCTTCTAGGATTCGTCTCTGTCCTATATGTCGCAAATCAAAAAAAATAAATCAAAAATATATGAGGTAAAGCGGGAAAGGGGGGGATTCACAAACTACAGTGAAAACAGTTTTAGTACAGTGAAAATCAGAATATACAGAATAAAAGTGAAACCCGGGTAGCGCCGGATGCAGCTCAGTTGTAATAAAAAAAAATGCTTTTTAATTAGATGGGTACTAAAAAAATATTATTATTCACATTGTTAGCATTTATCATTAATTTCAGTCGTTAAAGGGCGCTAAAGTAAGAAAATTAGAAAACTGTAAACTAATATTGTAAACATCTACGCTAGAA
Source organism: Ryuthela nishihirai (assembly GCA_038380435.1). Lineage (NCBI taxonomy): Eukaryota > Metazoa > Arthropoda > Arachnida > Araneae > Heptathelidae > Ryuthela > Ryuthela nishihirai. The sequence goes on from JAWZYU010000017.1 coordinate 85,703,523, forward strand.
AGTTTACAGCAGGAAGCGATTGGCCTTTCTAGCTGTTTCTCTTAACACTTTTATCAATCATTCCGCGGCCCCGGAAGTGTTGTTTTTTCTATTGTTCCGGAAACAACTCCATAGAGGAAAATTTCCGTTGAGTCGAGCGCCTCGGTGCGTTGCTTTAGGAAGCTGATCGCGTGACGTAGGGTGCCACTAATGAATGAATTTAACACGTGCTGAAGCCAGAATCTTCAGAATGTGTCAGCGATTGAGATAAGTGGAATCTTTTATCATGTTTTGAAATAAACAATTCTGAAACTTTAAGAGGATATTCTTAATAAGTTGTATTTTAAAAATAATTTTTTCAGTGTGCACGAGTTATTTTTCGAAATTTAATATAAATCTACTTAACGCTTCGTAAAAAATGGCACGATTCGGTTGCTTGTAAAAAAGGCTTTTTATTTTTTTCCCCCATGTCGGATAAAGCAAGTTTTGAAACTGAAAGTAGGACGGTAGAGCCGATGGTCCGCTGGTGGATCTGGCCTGCTGGGGAAGAGGATGGATCAGATGGTAGCGCGCCATGCTCGTAATCTGCAGCTTCCAGGTTCGAGTCCCACTGGGTGAGCGTTCAGATTTATCTCTGCGAAATTCCCCACCTTGCCCATGGTCAGTGGAGAACACTGGTGGGCTTGGAAACACCACCGTCCGTCTGATGGGATATTAAGCTGCGACCCCGTGTGTGGAAGAGACATGCCCCGTGCACGTTAAAGAACACACTAGATGAGTTTGACGGGAGGCTACCATGTGTCATCCATTAACTGTCCAGTGGGTCCTCTCCCCCATCAGCCTTCTCTAAGCCTTCGGGGTTATCGTGACCTGGCCATGTAGCCGATTGTGAGCAAAAAAGTGCGGCTCAGAGGTAAAACAACCGTGTCCTGATGTGGATCCGGCACTCCGAGTGAATGTAAATTCACCAGAGTAGTTCGACCGAAGTTTCTTACCTCAGTCAGCATAATACATTAATGTTTCGGTCTACATGTTTTCTCCATAACTGAGTAATGGCGTACCAATGAAAGTGATAGAAAATCCCTTGTGTAAACTCATAAAATAATTGGAGTAAGCAGATACAAGTATTGGACAGAAAAATGGAAACCGTTCCATGTTTATCTCAATAGAAAATCACATTCACAGATCGAAAACGTCTTCAATATGATTTTTTATGAAAAATATGTCTAAAGATAAGTTAAATATCTCAATTTAATCTATACAAATCTCGATTTTAAACAATCAGCGTCATCACCCTCAAGCAGCCATGGGCTACGAAGGTCCAACCAGATTATGCAATTTAGTTCTCTAAACATATCTATCCTGAGTTACATCTGCTGCATCTGGCCACTGTATGCTGTACTGCACAATATGCTGCTGAAAGGAAGTTGCTGACTCCTTTGCCTAATCTCATCATTAGTTACAAAGTTAAACCACCTAATACCCAAGATACTGCGTAAGCATCTAGAATCAAAAGCATCTAGTTTCCTGTTATCTTGATTACACAGCGTCCAAGTTTTCACTACCATAACTAATCCCAGAAAGAACCAAATTATTATACAGTCTAATTTTAGTCTTTAGGTGCATACGCCTATTTCTCCACAATCTCCACAGATTCTTAAAAGTCCCGGCAGCAATACCTATTCGTCTGTTAATCTCATGCCGCACATCACCATTATCTGTTACACAGTTCCAAAGATAATTAAACTGAGACACTTGCTCAAGACGGCAACCATTCAGATTAACTGAATCACAACCTGCCTGACCAATTTTCATCACTCTAGTTTTCTCTGCTTATAACCAAACCTACTCAAGTACCAGTTTCATAAACAGCCCTAATGAAAAAGTTTATCTCATCAACAACATTTTCCAAGAGGGCTAAATCATCAGCATAATCTAAATCAGAAATTTTCAGATCTCCAGATAATTTAAGGCCAAAATCTTTCCCTTGCAGTGAATTTCGCATAACATAATCAATAACCAAACTAAAGAGAAAAGGAGACAAAATGCACCCTTGTCGAATACGAAAACCAATCGCTACCAGCTTAATCAACTCACACACGACTCAGTATTATTATAGAGAGCTTTCATTTTGTTAACTAACTTGTCCGGAATGCCATACGATCTCACAATTAACCACAAATTATGACGATCAACAGAGGAATAATTTTCTATTGAGATAACATGAAACTGTTTCCTTTTTCTGTCCAATAATTGTAATTGATTTTGCCAGAAATTGAATCAACTCTACATAAAAATTTCAAAAAATTAATTCGAAAAACTTTTGAATAAATTTGTTATTGAGAATATCCTTAATAATTGAATTAGATAGTACAATATTTCAAAAATGCATTATAAAATTATAAAAAATATAGAGGTTTTTATATAATCAGGCATTAAGATTCGAAATATGCAAAATATGGCAAATAAAATTTAGTTTCTCACAAAGTAACATTTTAAGTGACGAAAATCAATTGGGGAAAAATGGCAGGGAATAATTGATCTCGGTGAAATGGGGATAAGCTAGAGAAATTTCTCTTTTTTCTGAATCACTGTCATGCTTAAGGAAATATACAATATCATCGAATATTTGAAACAACATTTCGATAACTATACATAAACATAGTTACCGAAGATCACAACTGAAGCATAGAACAGAGAAGGAACATTTTATTTGAAAGAAATTTAAGACGAAAGAACGAAGAACTCGTCAGAAATCAAGAGGAATTTAATTATAAAGATCCTACGTACCGTAATTGGAGGGAGTTTCAAGTGTTTTTGTTTCTATTCAATTCTTATTCTTTACACTCTTCCTTAGGAAGGGAGTCTGCTCACTCTGTAGCGTGCCAAGTTCGCAATCTGCAGTTTCTAAGTTCGAGTTCAACTATTGAGATTTAACTCCGTTAAACCCTGCTCTCAGTGAGAAAGAGATTACCGATGGGCTTGAAAAGGACGCCGTCCGTTGTTTGGGACGATAAGCCGTGGCCTTGTGTGCAGGAGAGCCATAGTTTTTCAAGTTAAAAAACAAGCTAGATTGCCTTGACGGGAGGCTACCATCTGTCTACTAAGAGCTGCCCAGTGGATCTGATTTCCCGAACCTTCTCCGAGTCCTTGTGTTCTGGCCATTTAACCTGTTGTGTACAAAAAGTGTCACTCAGAGGTAAAACCCAACTTTTGCGCTCTTTCTTAGAGAGGGGGGTTGGATCTTAACCAGATTTGGGTTGGGTTGTTTTACCTCTGAGCGGCACTTTTTTGCACACCATGGGCTAAATGGCCAGGTCACAAGGACCCCGAAGGCTCAGAGAAGGTTGGGGGAGGGGACCCACTGGAACAGCTGTTGGGAGACAGATGGTAGCCTCCCGTCAAGGAAATCCAGTGTGTTCTTTAACGTGCACAGGGTATGGCTCTCCCGCACACGGGGCCACGGCTTAACGTCCCAACCGACGGACGGCGGCCTTTCTAAGCCCATCGGTGTCCCCTACTGACCGTGGGCAGGGCTGGGAGTTTTGCGGAGGTAAATCTCAACGCTGACCCAGCTGGGACTCGAACCTGGGAACTACAGATTACGAGCCTGGCGCGCTACCAACTGGGCCATCCCCGCCCCCATCTTAACCAGATGTTCCCAGGTTCGAGTCCTAAGCGTGCTGCATTGTGTTTTCCTCATATTTCCCACTTGGCCTTCGGTGGGAAGGGCACATCAATGGACTTCAAGATATTCCGCCATCCATCGGATGGAGCGTTAAACTGAGCTCAGTGTGCATGAGACTGATATCCTGTGCGCGTTAAAAAAAGCTGGATGACATTGATGGGAGGCTTCCGTTTGTCTCATAACAGCTGTTCAGTGGACTATGCAGAAAAAACGGGTTGCTCAGAGGTAAAGCAATTCAACCCGAAAAAAACTAGGGTTGCCAGATGTCTCTTCCTCATACCAACACCTGCTTCACGCCAGAGCTTTTAATTTTCCCGCCTTTAAATTGTCCATATCTTTTGCCCACTGTTTTCCAGCGAAAGTGAGAAACTTTTTTCTTTTTAGCAGCATTGTTTCTTTTAATAACAATTGTGTGATATAATCTTTTGTTTGAACTTCGCAAAGTCATGTAGGTGGAAAAATGAATTATAAACCTTACTTTTATGAAAAAAAAAAAGATATTAAAGACCCCGCCTTTCCCTTTCAAGATTCGATTCCTTTCTTTGTTAAATAAGAATTGCGTGTACCAGCCTATTGATATTTTTCTGTTTCTCTAATAATAAAGAATGGTCTTTATCCTTAGTAATTAATACAATTAATTCTGTATTATAAGCATCATATTATTTCTTTCCCTGCAGTTTTCATCTACGTGTGGCAAAAAAATCTAATATTCGGTGAGCACATGCCTCTACTTGAGAAACGCTGGGAGCTTCGGATGCAGAGGAATGAGAAATGCCGACACAAAAGCAAGATGAACGTTTTCCAAGCGTCAGCCACAGTTCACGAGACAATCCATCAACCCACACTCCTTTAAAGATTCTCTGGATGGAGTATTTAGATAATCAGAACTTCGCAGAAAACCTTCCAAATTTCTATTTCAAACCAACGACTATCACAGTTTCTCCTCTTCGATATTCTGCAGTTCCCCCAGATTCGAGTTCCAGCTGAGCGAGCGTTGAAATTTATTTCCGCAAAACCCCATCCTGCCTTCGGTCAGTGGTGAACACCGATGATGGGCTTGAAAATGCTGCCATCCGTCGGATGGGACGTTAAGCCGTGACTCCGTGTGTGCGGCAGAGCAATACCCAGTGCACATTAAAGAACACGCTGGATGACCTTGAAAAGAAGCTACCATTTATCCTCCAATAGCCATCCAGTGGGTTACTTAACCTTCTCTGAGCCTTCGGGGTTCTTGTGACCTGGCTATTTAGCCCATTGTGTGCAAATAAGTGCTGCTCAGAGATAAAACAACCCAACCGAACCTGTACATGAGACTACTGCTTAAAGTCTCATCCGAAGAACGACGGACTTTCCAAGCCCATCGGTGTCCTCTTTCGCACCGAATACAGGGTCTGGGTTACCAGGGAAAAACTCAATGCTGAAAGAGTTGTGACTCGAACCTAGGAACTGCAGATTATGAGCCTGGCTCACTATCTATTGAGCCAACCTCTGCCCTACACAAGTGGGATTCGAGCTTGGGAACTACAGATATTACAAAACTCATTTACATATGCATTTCCCCTGCACTTGAAAGTGCTATATAGATATATAATTACTAGCATAGTTGCCCTGTGTCGGTCGGGACTCGGTATAATGACTCACAATAGCCGGCGTATTCGTAACGGGTGCGAGAACACTCATTGACGTTCGGGGTGACGTCACTGGTGGCGGAAGTTTTTGGTTCCCCATAGTTCCGCAAATACTGGACAGATCAGTACTTAGACCTGGTCACGTAGGGTTTAGAGATCCAGTTCTTAGCTGCGGTGGGTCGAGTAAAAAAAAATAAAACCAATACCCCCTCAAGCAGCTGCTTGCCACAGAGATCTGACAGGAGCCTGTCAGTTTATATGCCATAGTAGAAGGTCTGTGAGGACGGCAAGACCTCAGCAGAAAAATAGCACACATGCCTTACCCGGGGCTCGAACCCAGGTCCCTTAGATCAGTAGCCAAGCGTGCTAAGCACTCGGTCACGGCCAACCTCAAATGTCCAAAATTCCCGGAGGCGCTGCCATCGCCTATTTTATGAATGGAGCAGGAAGTTGTCGATGGGTCAAATTATCAATGGACAACATTTCGCGGCTAATGATTGGGGGTGAGCGTAACTTTTTGGGGTCGAAAACCTTATAAAGCACTAAGCTACAATGAGACGGAGCTATAGACGAAGTTTGGTGGTACTAGCTCTGACCATATGGAAGAAATGTCGAACAGACAGACATAGAGACAAACAAACTCTCGATTTTATATATACTTATATACAGGGCGCCGTCCCATGACCGAGTGGTTAGCGCGCTTGGCTACTGAGAAAAGGGACCATAGGTTCGAGTCCCATGGATGTATGCGTCGTTTTCCTGCTGAGGTCCCGCCATCTTCTCAGACCTTCTACTATGGCGTATTAAACTGACAGGCTCCTAACAGACCTCTGTGGCAAGCAACTGCTTGACGCGGTATTTATTTACAGGGCAGGATATAGGGGTTGGGGGGGGGGTTAATGAGGCCATTCAGAATGCTAATAAGGGTAAAATAGGCAAAAATTATGAGACATACATATTTCAGGCATTTTTCAGCAATTTTTGTAAAGAATTGTAAAAAGGAGGGGAAAAATGTTATACTGCAGTGAAACTGTTATACAATAGTTTCTTGCCCCCACCCCCCCTCGATTTTATCTAGACGTGCCTGAATAGATATATGTGTAACAGAACTGTCGACTGGCGCGCGCTGTCGACTGAACAGTAAGTACACTATTAACAGCTCAACCATTTCATCACTTAACATGGATACGTTTCTGAAATATGATTCCTGTCGCGCTAAGTGTATAATTTCTTAGTTATTTCGGGGCGGGGGTGGCTCAGTCGGTAGCGCGCCAGGCTCGTAATCTATAGTTCCCAGGTTCGAGTCCCAGCTGGGTTGAGATTTATCTCCGCAAAATTCCCCGCCCTGCCCACAGTCAGTAGGGGACACCGATGGGCTTGGAAAGGCCGCCGTCCGTCGGATGGGACGTTAAGCCGTGACCCCGTGTGCGGGAGAGCCTACCCTGTGCACATTAAAGAACACGCTGGATGGCCTTGACGGGAGGCTACCATCTGTCTCCCAACAGCTGTTCCAGTGGGTCCCCTCCCCCAACCTTCTCTGAGCCTTCGGGATCCATGTGACCTGGCCATTTAGCCCATGGTGTGCAAAAAAGTGCCGCTCAGAGGTAAAACAACCCAACCCAACTCTTAGTTATTTCGATATTTCTTATATGGGGCGAAGGTAGCTCAGTCGGTAGAATTTATCTCCGCACAACATCCCACCCTGTCCTTTGACAGAAACGGGACATCGATGGGCTTCAAAAGGCTGCCGTCCGTCGGATGGGACATTAAGCCGTTGCTCCATACAGGAGAGCCATAACTTGTGCACGTTAAAGGACACGATGGGTGACCTTAACAGGAGGCTACCATCTGTCTCCTAACAGCTGTCCAGTGTATTCCCTCCCTAGTGGACAGCTGTTAGAAGACGGATGCCCAGTGTTACTTTCTATGAGCCCTCGGGGTCCTTGTGACTTGGCCATTTAGCCCGTTGTGTACAAAAAAAGTGTCGCTCAGAGGTAAAACAACTTAACCCAACTATATTACTTATCACTAGTCAAACTAAGTGTATTATTTTATCTTCCTAAGGATATAACGTGGACCAGTGGCGTATCCACAAACTTCCAATGGGGAGGATGAATGTAGAAGCGATAAGTCTAATCGCAGAGTTTTGTAATGCCAACTATCCCCTTTTTGGATATGCCAATGATACAGATTATAAGTGTAACAATTTTAAGGCAGTAGTGTACGAAATGGAGGCTCTATTGAAACGAAAGGTAAATGTCATATAATTATAATAACTTGTATAGCGATAAGGAAAACCGGAGCGTATGGAAAATAAACCAGCAGCATACATTTCAGAATTCGCGAATCCTGAATTTCTTCAACAGCTCTGCCATCTGATACAACATTAAAAAGCAGAACTAGATAAAGAATTCTGTCGGATCAAAAGGTCTAGGGGAGTGATTCCTCTTTATACGAGAAAAGTCATAACTGCATCTATACAAGTCAAGGGAAGTAGATGTAGTTTTCCGATGAGAAAATAGCTACCGTGGCATACTTGGAACGTCCTACGGCCGAGCAAGTACTTCCTCACCGCAAACGGAAGTGTGGAGTGATATTTAGCTGGCCGGCAGATGGCAGCACTATCACCACCAGTCGAGGGTATCTGCTGTCCACTTCCGAATGACACACAAGCAGAAATAAGCCAATGCTTTATCTTCGATGGGCGATTCAAAATGCATGGAAAAAAAAGTCAAGTTTATGAGCACAGATCTTGCTCTGTGCGTTGGGGATGCTTCACATATCAAGATAGAGAGAGAATATTGAGCGATTCATTAAGCACACTCTGAGAGGCTCCTGTCAGACCTCTGTGGCAAGCAGCTGCTTGAGGGGGTATTTATTTTTTTATTATTTTTATTGGAAAGTGAACTGTTCAGTTGCCTGTTAGCTTGAGAACACATTTTTCTTTAATAATGAAAGGCCTCCGAAGTCGGGGCGGGGGTGGCTTAGTCGGTAGCGCGCCAGGCTCGTAATCTGCAGTTCCTAGGTTCGAGTCCCAGCTGGGTCGGCGTTGAGATTTATCTCCGCAAAATTCCCCGCCCTGCCCACTGCCAGTAGGGGACACCGATGGGCTTGGAAAGGCCGCCGTCCGTCGTATGGGACGTTAAGCCGTGGCCCCGTGTGCGGGAGAGCCATACCCTGTGCACGTTAAAGAACACGCTGGATAGCCTTGACGGAAGGCTACCATCTGACCATCATCACCATGTGACCTGGCCATTTAGCCCATGGTGTGCAAAAAAGTGCCGCTCAGAGGTAAAACAACCAACAAACCAAAGCCTCCGAAGTCAAGATATATTACTTCTGGCTTTAAATCGGTGAACAAAGTTATGCTATAAGAACAAATTCTTATAGCATAACAAAATTTGCCACTAAATTGTACGCAGAATGAACATTTCAGATAACGTTTTATATACACCCGAAGTAGATAAGTAGTAGCCTGATAGACTGTCTACTAACACCCAGAGATGGTATGGAGTAGAAGCAGCGCGTCTCCCTTAGTATTTTTATCTCAGCGAAGGAATAACAAATTTTGTTTAAAGCTTGAACATTGTTATAAAGCAACAACAGCAAAAATATCTATGAGCGCCCTGGTAATATTTTTTTAGGGCTACTCCTTCAGGAACATCTTTAAAATCTCAGAGACCAGCATAAATCTGGAGGATTTGGGTTGTTTTACCTCTGAGCGGCACTTTTTTGCACACCATGGGCTAAATGGCCAGGTCACATGGACATCGAAGGCTCAGAGAAGGTTGGGGGAGAGGACCCACTGGAACAGCTGTTGGGAGACAGATGGTAGCCTCCCGTCAAGGCCATCCAGCGTGTTCTTTAACGTGCACAGGGTATGGCTCTCCCGCACACGGGGCCACGGCTTAACGTCCCATCCGACGGATGGCGGCATTTCCAAGCTCATCGGTGTCCCCTACTGACCGTGGGCAGGGCGGGGAATTTTGCGGAGATAAATCTCAACGCTGACCCATCTGGGACTCGAACCTGGGAACTACAGATTACGAGCCTGGCGCGCTACCGACTGAGCCACCCCCGCCCCAAATCTGGAGGAGTTTTCCAGAGTAAATAACACTGATTAAATAGGAGCAAAAATTATCACAATCTAAAAGCGTAACAAATTATGAAAGCGTTTTGAGCAAAAATTATCACAATCTAAAAGCGTAACAAATTATGAAAGCGTTTTGAGCAAAAATTAATCGAGAGAATTAGTTTATATTGTTAAGATGTACTATTTACAGTATGACATATTTTCGTGTTGTTATGTTTATTTCAAAATTACTAAATGAATTTAAATTTTTGGTATTAAATTGTGAGAATGACAGTGATTTGGAGTGTTATATTTTCTCATTATACTGATTAAGATAAAGCTTTGTGCTGCACAGGTGTGTTGTGTTTCATTAAAGTTTTACCTACCTACCTCATCTACCCCCCACTATTCACTCTTTATTGAAATTGTTCTGATGTATTTTTGGTGCACACTGACTGTTTCTTTAAGAACTTATCTTGAATCAGCTGGAATTGGCAGACAGAATAAATGTTCGCAAGTTAAACGAAAATACTAGTAAGAAATAATCTTTTATATAAGTTGCAAATCTATCTAAGTAGCCGTCCCGTGGCCGAGTGGTGAGATCACGCCATCCTCACAGACCTTCTACTACGTCGTATAAATTGACAGGCTCCTGTCAGACCTCTGTGGCAAGCAGCTGCTTGAGGGGGTATTTATTTATTTATTTATAAGGATGCAGATTTTGAAAGTGCGCCAAAACTGAATTTTATTGGAACTTTGGGACACACTTTCTCCTCTGTTTATTATTTCCACGTTCATGGACGTTGATCACCTAGGACCTACGTTTTCATAACTTCAAAATATTCCAGAGGCTCAAGAAATGCATTGTGCTGGCTACAGTTAATTTATTTTTTTCACATTTTAGGACAAACTGCGAATTTGTCAAATTGTATTTGTTCGCACTCTTGGCTTGAATATAAAACTACGAATATAAGTAAAAAAACTTGAGAATTTGGCAAGAATATTTTTATGAATTTTTAACAGAAAATCTTGAGCGTGAGTTCAAAAGAAAGTTTAGCAACAAAAATTCATAAATGAACTAATTTATTACAAAAGTATGCAACAACATATATAAATTCAACTAACACCAGTACTTGTCTTCATCAGTATGAAGTTAAACCATCAAAAGAATATTTCAAATAGTCGCATTATCATTCTTACAGACTCTATTCAAAATATAAAGGAAAACGTTTTACAACATTTAATAAGTGACACAATTATCTTTGTGAACAAACCTATAGTTACCAAGAGTAACCTTGCCAATTCTTTTTACACATTGAGATCACCGCGCATCAGACGAACTCTTTCTGTGAAGAGATTAAAGCAAGTCAGCCATTTGCTCGACTAACATATTGCCTCTTCGATTTCATTATCAAGTCTCTTCAATAATCTTCACTTAGATAAAAATCTAATACTAACTCACTAAAAGGAACGCAAATGTACACTTTCAGACACAACCGAAAACTTTTCAATCCCTCCTTAAACTCCGTTATTTTTTTTTAAAGTCTGTTCCAATAGGCTAATGACCTAATTCTCGCGCTGAGCACAACTCGAGCGTCAATAACACATCAGTCATGGTTTTATTGTAGCACGTTCATCTGTTGTAACAATATTATTCTCTTTTTTTATGCTTATAATTTTCCAATTCTAATTATTATCTAAAAAGTAATATGAAGTAAAAAAACTATTTCCCTTCCTAAGCTTTATATTAAACAAGTGGTTCCCAACGGGGCATTTAAGAAATTTGTGAGGGTGTTTTATTTGTCAAACGGATAACGGCGGCGCTACCAAATTTTCCCTGCGTTGTAGAATTAGATTAGTTAGGTTCATAAACATTGGAAGCCACTACTTCAGTATTAGATTCTTAATATAGACAAAAATAAATATCAGATTATTTAAGGATTGTGGGATGAGCTTCATACAAAGTTCTGAAAATATTTTATCCCGGCCATTTTATGCAAAAACGGAAATTGTCCGCGGGACATTGAAAAAAAAAAATCTCGCACGGGATTTGGGCCCGTGAGTCCTTTGTTGTGCATGCGTGTTTTATATAAATTAAAAATGTACGGCCATTAAAATCATAGCTCCTTAAGAGGATAGAGCATTAAATGGTTTAAGCTCTGCCATGCGCATTCTTGTAAAATCATCGTTTCGGAAGCTTGATAAATGTCAAATCTGTTCTATGTTTTAGAGAGTCTGCCTGTCTGTTTGTTCGACATCTCCTCCTAGACGGTCAGAGCTAGGGCCTCCAAATTTCACCTACAGCTTCATCTCACCGTGACTAAGTTCACCTTAATAATGTATCGATTCCAGAAAATAAGGCCCTCCCCCAAAAGTTGGCCGCGAACCGTGTGGCCATTGATAACTTTGCGCATCGATAACGTACTAACTCCATTCATAACTTTCAACTCTCCATTCCTAAGGTAAGCGACTTCAGCATTCCCAGAGAGTTCAGACATTTGCGGCGAGTTTAATCCCGACCCCCCCCCCACTCTTCTAAACCCTACGCAGCAAGAAGCAAGAAGGATCACCACACCAATTTCGGGACCGATCAATCAAGTACCTGAGGAATTACAAGGAGGCAAAATCTTCCACTACCAGTGACGTCACACCGGACGTAAACAAGTGTCCGCGCAACCGTTACGAATACGCCTAGAAGCTCGAGACTGAATTATTTCATTATGACTCGAGCAACTCGGGGCAATTTTACTAGTTCTAAATATTGAGTAATATTTTGGGAACTGAAATTATGTCGATTACTCTTGTTGGAGAATTTGATAGATAATGGGGAAATGAGAACAAGAAGAAACCATTTTTAAAACACCTCTCTAGTTTTAAAAGAAACTCTCTATAATCTCCCAGGTTCGAGTCCCAGCTGGGTCAGCGTTGAGACTTATTCCCAAACTCCCCGCCCTGCCCACGGTCAGTAGGGAACACTGATGGGCTTGGAAAGGCCGCCATCCGTCGGATGGGACGTTAAGCCGTGGCCCCGTGTGCAGGAGAGCCATAACCTGTGCACGTTAAAGAACACGCTGGATGGCCTTGACGGGAGGCTACCATCTGTCTCCCAACAGCTGTTCCAGTGGGTCCCCTCTTCCAACCTTCTCTGAGACTTCGGGGTTCATGTAACCTGGCCATTTAGCACATGGTGTGCAAAAAAGTGCCGCTCAGAGGTAAAACTACTCCACACAACCAAAATATCTCTATAATCTCGTGGTGTGATAAAATTAATCACAAAAAAACTAGAAAATTACAAATCGTTTCTGGCTAATATGGGACTTTCGTTTTCAAAGAGAATGAATTTCGTCATCTTACGACTTATGCACCCTCTGGAGGTGGAATATCGAATTAAGATGTGATTTCGAAAATGAAAAGAGTAATATTTTATTAGCACCTATGAAACGCAAAAACCTTTTTTATTTCTCAAAACCAAAGTTTCCTTTTTCTACACCTTTGGGGGCAAGAGTAAAAATCGTGGTTGCCTCTTGATCTTCGCTCTCCGCCATCAAAATTCCAAAATTTTTGCATAAATAGACGTTTGCAATATTAGTTTTAAATTTTTCAATTTTTAAAACTTTTCCCAAAGCTATAGGGAGCTATTAAAATTATTAGGAATTTCAGAAAGTGATAACACTAACATCTCGTCAATGATTATCCATCCTCCCCTAAAAAAGAAATTTTCATTTATCTCTAACAATTGACTTTTATAGACGATCAATAGAAGCAGACAGACGACAGAGTGAAAACAATGACTATTTTTTAAAAAAGGAGCTGAAAAAAATAAAAAGAAAGATTTTTTAAAATCACTCCAGTAGTGAATTTAAAAAATTAATTAAAATCACTCCAGTAGTGAATGAATTATACGAATACACGGGGACATTACAAATTGATGTTTACGTTAATTAAGTTTAAGATCTGACACCGTTCGGACGTTGTGACTAGTGTCCAAAATTCGAGTTAACGATGAAATTTATCTCCGCAAAATTCCCTGCCCTGCCCACGGTGAGTAAGGGACACCGATGGGCTTGGAAAGGCCGCCGTCCGTCGGATGGGGCGTTAAGCCGTGTCCCCGTGTGCAGGAGAACCATACCCTGTGCACGTTAAAGAACACGCTGGATGGTCTTGACGGGAGGCTACCATCTGTCTCCCAACAGCTGTTCCAGTGGATCCCTCCCCCAACCTTCTCTGAGCCTTCGGGGTCCATGTGACCTGGCCATTTAGCCCATGGTGTGCAAAAAAGTGCCGCTCAGAGGTAAAACAATCCAACCCAACGATGAAATTAGTCGCCGAATCAGCAAATATCAAAGAAGGATAAAATCGGAAATCGAATTTCAGTTTTCAGTCTGCTGAATGTTAATAGTTGAGGAGACTTTGTTTAAAATCATCAAAATCTCTCGCAGTACGCGAGCCAAAAAAAACATGCACAGTTTCTTTTGCTTTTTTGCTAATTTTCGGGAAATGTTCGTTCATTAACAGAAACGCAGTTAATGAGCCACTTGGATCTGAACACTTTTGTGCATGTGTAATATGAAAGAAATATTGAGGGATAGTATGTGATCCATCACCCACCTACACACATCTCAACGTCTCAGCGTATTATTGAAAAACATTTTTGTGCAGGATCTTTACGTGAATGTGATCATTGGTTATTCTCACGAAAAATCCCAAGCTGCGTTTCGTGGTTAACTGAGAATGAATAATCATGTCGTCTGTGTCCATGAATTTCTGATGACACCACGAATCGGAGCTCTGAAATAAGACTACTAAAAGGTGGAGCTGCTAAAATATGTATGGAAAAACAAATGCAAGAAAGAATACTAGAGACGCATTTGTCTTTTCTGAAGACATGTGAAAAACAAACGAACGGATGACAAATGCGAAACATACTACACTAAAATACTTAAATTCAACCTCAAGCAGCTAAGTGCCACAGAAGTCTGAAAGGTGGTTGTTAATATAATGCACCATAGCGGAGATTAGTGAGGAAGGCCACACCTCACCAGAAAGGCAACACAAGGATGAAAACATCCGTGCCTAATCCACGGCTCGACCCTAGATCGAAATTAATCCAAGGCTCGGCCCTAGATCGAAATTAATCCAAGACTCGGCCCTAGATCGAAATTAATCGAAGACTCAAGACTGCCTAGATCGAATATTGATCTTTTGATCAGTAGCCAAATTCACTAACCATTAGGCAACCGGGACGGTTATTCTAGATTGCCTTAGACTAGGGGTTCTCGACGTGGGGTAAGCGTACCGCTTGGGGGGTACGCAGTAAAATGTTTTGGGGTACGTTGTGAGAGCTCAAAAGTCGTTAGATAAAAAAAAATAAAATACCCCCTCAAGCAGCTGCTTGCCACAGCAGCTGACAGGAGCCTATCAGTTTATATGCCACAGTAGAAGGTCTGAGAGGATGGCAGAACCTCAGCAGAAAAACGACACAAACATCCATGCCTAATCCGGGGCTCGAACCCAGGTCCCTTAGATCAGTAGCCAAGCGTGCTAACCACTCGGCCACGGGACGGCATGTCGTTAGATATGGTAACAAAATAAAAATAATCATTGTTATACTATAACTATATTTATCTATACAAGAGGTACGCCAATTGCATTATACATTCCCACTACTGACCGTGGCGGGGGTACGTGAAGCATAAAAGGTTGAGAACCACTGTCTTAAACAAAAGCAGTGTCAGCTTTTTATTATTAATATTTAATTCAATCCCATTTTTATAGGTGATTGAAAAATATAATTTCATCCCTTAAAAAGCAGCTCTAGAGGCATCTCAATAGCAGTCTTTGTGATTCTCTTAAGAAAAAAAAAACACTTTCAGTTCAAATTCTTGCAAAGGCATTGAATACAAACACACACACTTTGATACATTTCGTGAGTGTCATAAAATTAAAAAATATTGAGTTTTGAATATTGGTTTCTTTTAGTGTAAATGTATAATCTCGAATTTTTTTGCCTAGGCATTGTATATAAAATGTCGTGAACATTAATTTGCGTTACCTATTGCCAGTATTTCTTGTCTTCAAATACGGTGCGAAAAAATGCAAACATCTGGCTCACTTGAATATGTGGGTCGGGGTGGTTGAGTCGGTAGCGTACCAGGCTCGTAATCTGCAGTTTCCAGGTTGGAGTCGCAGCTGGGTCAGCGTTGAGATTTATCTCCGCAAAACTCCCTGCCCTGCCCACTGTCAGTAGGGGACACCGATGGGCGCTTGGAAAGGCCGCCGTCTGTCGGATGGGACGTTAATCCGTGGCCCCGTGTGTGGGAGAGCCATACCCTGTGCACGTTAAAGAACACGCTGGATGGCCTTGACGGGAGGCTACCATCTGTCTCCCAACAGCTGTTCCAGTGGGTCCTCTCTCCCAACCTTCTATGAGCCTTCGGGGTCTTTGTGACCTGGCAATTTAGCCCATGGTGTGCAAAAAAGTGCTGGTCAGAGAAAATCAACCCAACACAACTTGAAAATGTAAATGAGAAGTTTAGGTCTATTGATGGTTTGATTATAATCCGAATGTCATTGTAAACTTTCTTTTGCACCTTGAATGATTTGTATCGATTAATCAGCCAAAGTAATGTGCATTTCCTTAAGGGTTACTCATTTTTAAAGTAGGACTGTGTTTTATTAAAAAAATTAAACTACTACCTATTTGGGAAAAATTTTATTTGAATAAAACTTTGAAAGACGCACTTTTAGCATTCGAGAAAATATGTCTTTGCATGTGATTTCCGTTTCGTTTCATTAAGCTGTGAAACTTGAAAGACAAAAGTTCACAGTTCAATTTCATTTCCGCTTGAGATAAACATAATCGGAGTTGGTAACTCTCGGTGCTTTTGGATCACCCTGTATATATAGATACAGACAATTGCGAGTAAGAGAGTGAGTGATTGATCATACATTTATGCGATGAACAGATATTAGAATTATGAACAGTTAGAAAGATGGAAAGAATTGGGAACCCATTGGGCAGCTCTTGGGAGAAAGATCCCGCAAAGGCATCCAGCGTATTCTTTAGCGTTAACTGGGTATGACTCTAATGCACACGTGGCCATGGCCTAACGTCTCATCCGACGGACGGCGGCCTTTCCAAGCCCCTTTCTCCCCTAGGGCAAGATAGGCTTAGTGAAGATAAATTTCAACACTGACATAGTTGGGTACGAACCTGGAAGCTGATATCTGCCTTGGGAATAAGGGCCAAAAACATGCGAAATAAAAAAACCCGACATATATTGGACAATTTGTTTTGCGTAAAAATCAATGTAAATGAAGAATGCACAAGAGAAGCAGGGAGGAATATTCATTTCGATAAGCTACAGTATCATCAGTTAAGAATAAGGACTTACTTCACTCGTTGAAACATGGACAATGCAAACAGACACATATTTGTGTGGTTTGACATTTTTAACTCCTAGTTGTAAAATTTTTTTCCCTCTCCATTCCTAAAGGTTCAATCATTTTAAACCTTTGTAGTCCAACGGATTTAGTTCGATACCAGACCCGAACAGAGAAATAGCAATGTTTGAGTCCGGCGTAGGACCCCAAAGGGGTAAATCAGAAATTCTCAAAAATTTTCCAGTCGTTCCTGTTATCATTGACAGAATTATTCTCGGCCCCCTTTTTACTATTGATTGAATTTGTCCGATGTCATTCCTTTACTATTGACGAAAGTAACTTGAATCGAGATAGGATTATTCCCCTCAACAGAATACTCCAGACAAGAGTTTAGGATGCAGCATCAGGAAGTTTTGGTAAACTAAGACGCATGGACTCACCGATTGCTGAATGGAGGGAGAAGAGAGGTGTTTGTGGATCAGAGTTAGCTGGAACACTTCAGAGTGATGAGAGTAAAGGAGGGTTTATTTTCGTATCGCGTAATATAGGTCTCTCTCTAATTACTGTCTCTCTATCTCTGTCTACGGACAGCTACAACAGAGCGGAAGAGAGAAAGAGATTTGAATCTTATGATTTAGTTACTGACGCAAGTGT